>CM066037.1:153616713-163616713 GCA_033557465.1 Ichthyophis bannanicus
TCAGCAGCAGATAACCTGCTCGAGCTCCGTGCCATCGCGGTGGGCCCTGAGGGCCTTCGAGAATGTCCCTCAGGCGGGAAAAAGAATCGTTTTCTGGTGCAGTACCCAACAACAGACGTATAGCACAATGTTTATACATCAACAAGGAGGGTGCCACGTGGTTTTGCGCCCCCACCTCTGGGCAGGGAATCATATCCTCGTATCTGCGCTTTTTGCCATCCTGTGGATATTCCCTACAGGCGACGTACCTCCCAGCATTCATGCAATGGGCCTGGCAAGACAGGCTCATCATCATCCTTTCGCCCCCACAGGAGTAGCCCCTGGATCCTCAGAGTTGGCAGCTTGGCTGTTTTCTATGCTGGGGCACTCATAACTTAAGATAACTGTCAGCGATAGACCTCTTTTGCCAGCCCACATAAACACACAACTACCCTTTGTTTTGTTCTTCTGCAGGCCAGTGCCGCACCCGGGCAGGGGAGGGCCCCGAAGCATTTCTCCTGGACTGGTTCTCCAGTCTCACTATATGCATTCCCTCCTTTCATCGACCTCATTTGCAAGTACGGATCCGGTGGCTATTGCTGATTCTTGTTGACCCCTCGTGGCCTCTGTCAAAAGCCTTGTTTTTCCACTCCTGCTCCATCTGTCGTCAGGAGCCTCTGATTCTCCTGGGCCTCTGCCATGGACTTGCTGACTTCGGAGGAGGGTTGGATTACTGCACTCTGAACCGGTTGGCCCGTCTCTGTCCCTTCCATTGCTTGGTACTCTCTAGCCTCTTCTGGCCCTTCTGGAGGAGGGAGTTTAGGAAATCCTCCTTGTCTTGAGGAAGTACATCCACTAGGGGGTCTTACGCTTCTTTTAAGTGGGAACACTTTTCCGTATGGTGCTCGGAGCTCCAGATCGACCCCTTCTCATGCCCGGTTCAGTGGGTTCTCCAGTGCCACTTTCACCTCTCGAGGGAAGGGCTGAAGTCGAGCTCTGTTAGGGTTCATTTGAGTACCCATATCAGCTAATCATCCTCCCTATCGAGGGAAAACCTCTCAGGGCAACCACTAGTCTCCAGTTTATGCAGGGTCTTCTGTTATCCAAGCCACCCATCCGTCCCCCTCCGGTGGAATGGGACTTGAACATGGTGCTCACGCAACTCACTCATGCACCCTTCAAGCCGATGGCGACGTGTTCGCTCCGGCATTTGTCCTGGAAGGTGGCCTTCCTGGTGGCACTGACCTCTGCTCACCGGAGTCAGTGAGCTTCAGGCGCTCATGGCTGGCGCCCCTTACACCAGGTTTTATTGGAACAGGATGGTCCTCCGGATGCATCCTAAGTTCTTACCCAAGGTCATGCGGCTTTCATCTCAACCCAAAGAGAATGCTCCCAACCTTCTTCCTGAGGCCCCATGCCGATCAAGCGTTGGCGACTCGCCATGCCCTCAACTGCAAGCGGGCCCTCACCTTCTACTTTGCAGGCATACTCAGACTCATCATAAGTCTGACCAGCTCTTCGTGACCTACGATCCCAACAGGCAGGGGCAAGCAGTCACCAGCGCACCCTCTCGGTTTGGGTGGTGGACTGCATTGCGTTTGGCCCATGCAAAGGTGGGCATTCCTCTGGATCATCGAGTCACTGCACATGGGGTCCGAGCCAAAGCGGACTCGGTGGCCCTCACTGCGCTTTGTGTCCATGATGGACATCTGCTGGGCAGCAACCTGGTCTTCTTCCACTCTGTAATCTTTTCGGGGTATAAGCAAATTCTGCCCTCTGACCCTTCTTCACAACTACCAGGGTCTTTCACCCTGAGGGCTAGGGCTCGGGCTCCTTCAGTCTTCTGCTTACAGCTTCGCGGAGGCATATTTTTCTTCTGGTTACAGGCTCGGTAGCCTATAGCTAGGGAGTCCCATAAGTGAGGACTGACTTCCTGCTTGTTCCATAGAGAAAGCATAGTTACTCACCTGTAACAGGTGTTCTCCAAGGACAGAAGGCATCAGTCCTCACTACCTAGACCATGCATGCGTGGTAGCAATCCCAAAGGCTTTCTTTGAAAGATGGGGAAAATTGCTACGCGAGGGCTCCGGCGGCGCCGACGTCACCCCATAAGTGAGGAATGATACTGCTGTCCCTGGAGAACACCTGTTACAGGTGAGTGTGCGCTTTATTTTATGTTCTATGCTAGGCTATACTCTGCTTTGACATTGTACCACCAGTGAGCTTTGTATTTAAGCAAAAACACTGAATTCTAAAATACAGATTTATCAGCTTTAACCCCAGAAGTCCCTTTTACCCCAAGATTTAGAATATATTTCTAGAAAATTATATGCGCAAGTGTAGATCTACTTCCAGTTGTAGCAGTCCCTTTGGGTAATCCTTCAAGACTCAAAGAACATGTGGAATTCAAACCTTGGTCTGTTGCTTACTAAGCCAGTGTTCTAACCATCTGGCTACACCTCCACACCTAAAACATCCAGAGGTGTGGGAGAAGAAGCACTCCATCATTCCAGTACTCGACACAATTTCAGTGATAGCAGTAGTGGGATTTTAACCCTGGCTTCCTGTTCCTATCCCACTACTCTAACCATTAGGCTATTCCTAGATGCCAATTAAATAAAATAGGGACCAGGATGGAAACCCTGGTGCACTCTGCAATGAAGTGGTTGGAAAAAAAAAAACTGAAGTTCTGCCAACAAACACTGAAGGTATGATTGCCTAGATAAGAGGGAAAAAAACCCTAGATAAGAGTCCGATTTAAGTGATCAGTGAAATCATATGCAAAAGATTGTGAGAGTGAACATATCTTTTACCTGCATCAGTACTGGATAAAAATACAATTTGTTAAATATCTAATGTGTCTGCTATAAGACTAGAAAGCCTGTTTGCTGGGGTCCCAAGCCTTTGTTTTATCAAGAAAAAGCTTACCAGTTGCAAGGGACCACAACCGTTTCCATTGATAGCAAAGCTAACCTTGAGGACAATAACTAGTGGGAATGATTTGGATCAAATGTTGGGTATGTGGTATGTAGGGGTTTTTTAAACAGCGGATGAATACAAGTACTTCCAAGAATCCGGAACTGATCCAGTCAATCCTGGTATAAATTGTGCCATGCAAGAAAGATGTTGGGTTCCCTAAATGTGTTAACGAGTTTTGAGGGAATGGGGTCTGTGGTACTGTAGAGGGCTAATACTGTAAAAGTTTCCTAATCTCAAGGATGGAGGGCAGGTTTAAAAGTTAAATATTAGTTGCCTGAGGGCTATTGGATTTGGATGGTAAGTGTCTCTGGGAGGGTAGATTCCACTGAATGATTAAAATTTCTTAAACAGGAATAATGGTAGTGGGGCTTGAAAAGCCAAGGACAGTTCATCAGCAGTTAAATCTGAACTAATAGTTTAACTTAAGTAAGACAGAGATAGTACTCCTATCATTGAAGAGCTTGCTGCTTTAACTGATTAAACAAGAATGCTTGTTTTCTTGGTGGTCTGGAATGCTAGCTTTATAATTACTCATTGAAGGTATTAAGGGGCTTACAGATTTGTTCATGCCATTGTTTCAGTTTGGTTGTTGCAGTTTGTTTCAAGAGATGAACTCTAGGATAGTACCACGAGGAGCTTTTGCTTTGCAATGACTGAACTGTGAGCGGTGTGACTGTCCAAGACTCTTAAGCAGTGAGTTATAAAATGTTGCCTGGAGCCCAAAAGAAAGTGAGGAAAAAACTTTCTAGTGATGATTTCTAGGATTCCATAACCATATATAGGTCTACATTATGAAGCTTTTTATAGTATAAAGTTATACAAACGGCCGAAGAAATGGCCAGGGAAAAAGACCAAATGTTCAGGGAAGAGGCATTATGGTGAACTGTCCCAGTATATAAGTGAAATATATGGAATAGAGATCAGAGTACTGGGCCATATGGCTATCTCCAGGAACACGCAAGAATGTAGTCTTCACATATGGGTACCGTCGACACCGACGGAGCCTGCACAGGAACGCTCCCCAGCGTCCAAAAGGAAAGCTTTTGGGAGCATTCCACCACACATGCGTGCTGCCTTCCCGCCCAACTACCTCTCTCACTTCAGTGCTATCATTTGCCGCGGAGCCGACAGGACGTGGTCCTCTGTCACCGCAGAAAATCTTGTCTTATTTTTAGATTTTGTGGTCGCGTCTGCCTTCAGTCGACGCCTAACGGTACCACTGGTGCTTTTCTTTCTTTTCTCCTAAAAATAACTCAATTTTAGTGCTTTTTCTCAGGGGTTTCTTCCCTGCTCTGGTGCTTGGTGCCATTTTTGGGCATTAGGCCCTCTTTTCCCTTACCATGGAAAAACCAGCCACTGGTTTTAAAAAAATGTTCAAAATGTGGCAGTACAATTTCTATACAGACACCCATGACTGGTGTCTTAAATGTTTAGGTCCTGACCATTGCCCTACAGAGAGTGTCTCCTGCAGGAAGTTGACTAAAAGAATTCTTCAGAATCGAGGCAAATCAACTTGGTGCCCTATTTTGCTTCAGACATGATGTCTGTAGCATCGATGTCTTCCCGGGCTTCTACTTCTTCCCAGGGATCTCAGGTAACTAAACACAAGGTCTTGTAAGACTAGCTGGTCCTCGAAGGGTAGATCTCCTCCCTCTAAACATCAAGATGCCACTGGCGTTGCCCTCGGACATTTCACCAGCAAAAAAACAGCCCCGGCAGGAGTCTTCGGGCTCCAAAGCTTTATTGGTGCTCCAGGATGTTCCCGAGGCCTCAGCCTCGATGGAACTACTGATGCCAATGCTCGGGGGTTGTGGTCGCTTCCACCAGTACCGACACCCCGGCATCAGCAGTAGCGATGGGACAAAAGACTCCTTGCTATCAAACGTGGTCTAGCGACTTTTTTAGCTACTTCGGTACCGCTAAAGTCGCTGCAGACGGTACCAGTGCCCTCGGTACCTGTTTCAACAGGCATGCTTCCCCTGATGCCGAGCTTGTAATCTCTCTCCAGCATGGGGGATCAGGTACTGGACTCATTTCAGTACCGACATCGAGCGGTACCAACGCCATCTGCTTCGGGAGAACCCAGTGCGTCCTCCTTTTGAGTCTTCCGATTCCGATGACTCAGATGATTCCACTGGTATCAGAGCTGAACTTTTACAAGATTCAACTCCTTCTCAACTCCTCCTGTTACCTGTCCATTCTTCATACCACAACCCTTAAACATGCCCTTAGTATGATGTTGGAATCTTCTTCTTTACGTAACACTGTACATAGTTTTTCTCCCTGTTATCCAAGTTTGCATCCCTTGTTCACTGTAAACCCAATGTAAATTGTTACATTGTTGTATGTTTTGTTCCAATGTAAACTGCACTGATCGTAATAGCGCGGTATATAAGAAATGCAAATAAATAAATAAATAAATAAACGCAGAATGTCCCCTCCTGAGGATATGTCTTTTCATGATTTTGTAGGTGATATGGCAAAGGGTCTTGCCATTAGAGTAGTACCAGAAAAGGAGCCTAGGGCAGAAGAATGAGAATTCATTATCCTTTGGCTCCAAAGGAGGCAGCTATGCTTCCTATACACCAGATCTTACATGATCTAATGTTAAGAATGTGGGAAGCTCCTTTAACAGTATCTCCACATTCTAGATGTCTTGACACTGTGTATCGAGTACCACCTTGTCCAGGGTTTCAGAAGACTCAGTTACCACATCATTCTATGGTGGTAGAGTCCGCCATGAGGCGGATTAAGAGTGTTAAGACACTTCCAATCCACCAGGGTCGTGAGTCTAGAACACTGGATGCCTTTGGTCATCGATGCTTTGAGTCCTCCATGCTATCAGCAAGAATCAGTTCCTATATATTATACATGGGAATGTTTCTTGAAGAGGTTACAAGAGACTTGGAACTTTTGAACCCTTTTCTTCAAGAGGATAAACGGACAGATCATTTGACTTTGGTCAAACTTGCTCAAAATGTCTCTAAATTTATGAATCGTGTTACCTTTGACTGTTTTGAATGTATTAGCAGAACTTCTGCTATATCCATAGGAGCACGTCGTATTGCCTGGCTCCAAGCTTCAGACTTAGAGGAATGGGTGCAAGATAAGCTGGGAAACATTCCTTGCACAGGAGAAAATCTCTTTGGCAAGGATTGGCAGCTCAAAGCTAATGAAATTGACACTGATAATACAACTTTAGACAGATTGTCAAAGTCTACAGCTAACCCAGCCAAGAAAAAGTTTTTCAAAAAACCTTTTTTTTTTCTAAAAAGAAAAAATTCTATCCATCTTCCACCCAGCAAACGCATATTCCCCAGAAGGGGCAACAACAAACTAGACAAAGAAAGACACAGGCTCAGCAGACCCAGCCTCCTCAGGGTCTTTGACTGTTGTCTAGAGAATTTAGCCATTCTTCCTGTTCTAAGAAGCCAGAACCTTTAAATATTCCAGGCCGTATCTGCCATTTTGCCAAAAGATGGCAACAAATCACATCAGAAAATTGGACTCTATCGTGAGTCTGGGATACAAGCTTCATTTTCCTCAGCTTGCCCCCATCCACGCTAATAAAACAGTTCAAATCTCAACCACTGGTCTCAGACCTGTTGTGGCAAGAGGTCACCACTCTTCTGGCTCAAGGGGCTATAGAAGAAATTCCAATGTCCCAGCAGGACACAGGATTCTATTCCCCCTATTTTCTCATTCCAAAGAAGTCAGGGGGGACTAAGACCAATCCTGGACCTCAGAGAACTGAACAAATATTTAGTCCGAGAAAGGTTCAAGATCTCCCTTGGCACACTTCATCCATACCTTCACGAGCAAGATTGGCTATGTTCTCTAGATTTAAGGGATGCTTACATGCATATCCTTATTCATGCAGATCACAGAAAATTCCTTCGATTCCTAGTCAAGGGAAGACATTTTCAATACAGGGTCCTTCCTTTCGGACTGGCCTCTGCTCCAAGGGTCTTCACAAAATGCATGGCAGTAGTAGCAGCATTTATGAGGAGGACTCTAGGAATTTTTGTCTTCCCTTACTTAGACGATTGGCTCATTCGAGCACTGTCAGCTCTAGAGGCAAGTCATGCTCTTTCCCGAGCAATGCAAATACTGCAGTACTTGGGATGGATCATAAACCTTCCAAAGTCCTAGCTCACCCCATCTCAATCCCTCGAGTTTATAGGGGCTCACTTGGACACACAGCAGTCAAAGGCTTTCCTGCCTCAGCCCTCGCTGTCTGCGCATCATCGAACTAGCATCTCAAGCAGTGCTACAAACCTTCCTCACTGCCCGACAGATGCTTCGACTTCTAGGACACATGGCATCTACAGTCCATGTGATTCCTTATGAACACCTTCACATGCAAGCGGCTCAGTGGACCTTAGCTTCCCAATGGTCCCAGGCCTCAGGATGCCTGTCAGACAAGATCAGAGTTACCACACGCCTGATTGTGTCTCTGCATTGGTGGCAATCTCTGGAAAACCTTACAGTAGGTTCTCCTTTTCAGCAACCCCTACCTCAGGCTGTCCTGATGAGATGCATCCAAGTTGGGTTGGGGAGCCCACTTGGGCAATCTGTCTACCCAGGGTCTCTGGACCCCACAGGAGGCTTCTCTTCAAATAAACCTCCTAGAACTAAGGGCCATTTCCAATGCTATTAGTCTTTTGCTTCCATCTCATAAACAAAACATTTCTGGGGCAAACCGACAATCAAGTGGCCATGTTTTACCTAAACATACAAGGCGGAACAGGCTCTCTGCAATTATGCAATGAAGCTTTGCAACTGTGGGCCTTTGCCAGAGAGCATCACATTCATTTGTTGGCAGTATACCTTCCAGGCATTCAAAACGTTTGGGCGGACAGGCTCAGCTGAGTCCTGTTGCCACATGAGTGGTCTCTCCACTCAAATCGACTTGCTCGAGTATTTGAAGTCTGGGGAACACCAGACATAGACCTCTTTGCAAGTCCACAGAATGCCAAACTTCCCGGTACTTTTCCAGACTTCCAGCTCAAAATTGTCAGGTGAGGGATGTATTCCTGCTCCATTGGGGCCAGAATTTTCTCTATGCCTTCCCACCAATTCCCCTAATTCCCAAAACCTTATTGAAACTCCAGAGAGACAGAGGTCGCATGATACTGATGGCCAAGGCAAACATGGTATCTTCTTCTCTTAGGTCTCTCTTGAGCCACTCCTCTGGAGTTGGGGAGTGCTCCGGATCTTCCGTCCCAGAACAACGGATCCCTACTGCACCCCAATCCCCAGTCCTTTCATCTCAAGGCCTGGCTACTCAAGGCATAGAATTTCAAGATCTAGGCCTTTCACAACAAGTGAAGGATATTCTTCTAGCTTCCAGAAAACCTTCCACAAGGCGTTCTTACGCTTTTAAGTGGAAGAGGTTCTCAGTCTGGTGTTCCCAGAGGGGACTTGATCCCCTCTTGGTACCATTAGAGTCCCTTCTGGACCATCTCCTTCACTTATCAGCTTCTGGTCTCAAGACCAATTCTGTTAGAGTCCATCTTAGTGCTATTGTTGCATCTCTAAACCCTTCGATGGACAACCAATTTCCTCTCATCCTCTTGTTTCAAGATTTATGAGGGGTCTCCTTTTAACAAAACCTCCCATCAAACCACCTCCGGTGGCATGGGATCTTAATCTTGTTCTGGGTCAACTCATGAATCCACCCTTTGAACCTTTAGCTACTTCGGAGCTAAAGTTTCTTTCATGGAAAGTCATTTTCCTAATTGCTATCACTTCTGCAAGACGCATTAGTGAACTGCAGGCTTTAGTGGCTGACCCGCCTTATATGAGGTTTCATCATGACAAAGTAGTCTTGAGGACTCATCCTCATTTTATGCCAAAGGTGGTATTACCTTTTCATTTAAACCAATCGGTTTATCTCCTAGTCTTTCCTAGGCCTCATGCCTTCAGCGCGGAAAGAAATCTTCATACCTTAGATTGTAAACGGGCTCTGGCTTTTTATCATCACAGAACTCTGCCATTTAGAAAGTCGTCTCAGCTTTTTCTGGCTTTTGACTCTAGTCATTTAGGACTTCCAGTCACCAAGAGAACTCTCTCTAAGTCAGGGGTCACCAACCTCCAGAGGGCCGCGGGCCGCACAGCCGACTACCGGCAGACTCGCGGGCCGCACACCCCCCCCCCCGCGAAAAAAAAAACTGCTCATACCTGTAGTTTTATTTTTCCATGTCAGCTCCCTCCCTTCTCCTGCAGCCACGGCTCCCTGCCTCTTAGGGAACCGCGGCTGTGCTTGTAAAATCATCGCGGAGCCCTTCCTGTCTTGACGGGCTCCGTGCAGCATTGTCCCGCCTCTAAAGGAAGTTGTTTACCACTTCCTTTGGAGGCGGGACAATGCTGCACGGAGCCCGTCAAGACAGGAAGGGCTCCGCGATGATTTTACAAGCACAACCGCGGTTCCCTAAGAGGCAGGGAGCCGCGGCTGCAGAAGGAGTTGGTGAGTTTGCCTTGGCAGGCCGCACCGGGGTAGAGTCTCGCGGGCCGCACAGAGGGACCTCGCGGGCTGCATGCAGCCCGCGGGCCGCAGGTTGGTGACCCCTGCTCTAAGTGGATTGCAGACTGTATTTCCTTTACCTATCAGAATAAAGAAATCCCTCTTGAAGGCCATGTCACAGCTCATAATGTTAGAGCCATGGCAGCCTCAACAGCTAATCTTCATTCAGTTGCTATTGATGAGATCTGCAAAGCAGCAACTTGGGCTTCTGTACGTACTTTCACTGCCCACTATTGTTTAGACGAGGACTCCCGTTGGGATGCCTTGTTCGGTCAGGCTGTTCTACAGCATCTCTTCCATTCCTAGATCAACTCCTTCCCACCATTCACTCTTGGATGCTGAGTTCCCTGGGAGGAAGCATGGCCCATCTTACATAGATCCGCAACATGCTGGGGTCATCCCTAGGCATTTTTAGCTGGGGAGTTCCCCATATGTGAAGACTACATTCTTGCTTGTTCCTGGAGATAGTGTAGTTACTCACCTGTAACAGGTGATCTCCGGGAACAGCAGGAATAAGTCTTCACAACCCACCCACCTCCCCTAGGAGTTGTCTTTCTCTTTCTTTCTATTTTTCTTCTACTTCTCTCCTTTGGTCTCAGCTTTCAACTCAACTGAAGTGAGAGAGGTAGTTGGGCGGGAAGGCAGCACGCATGCGTGGTGGGATGCTCCCAAAAGCTTTCCTTTTGGATGCTGGAGAGCATTCCCGCGCGCAGGCTCCGTCGGCGCCGACGTCACCCATATGTGAAGACTTATTCCTGCTGTTCCCGGAGATCATCTGTTACAGGTGAGTAACTACGCTATACCTGCATATAGCTAAGACCTAGGCAAATGGCCCCAAAGCCTCATATGCTGTTTGTACATCAATGCTGTTGGAGAATTTTTGTGTTAGGACAGTTTAGAAATTAAATACAAGTTTAACTGAATGTTCTCTAAAAATGAATAGGACCATTTCTCCTGTTCCAAGTCTGGCTACAGCTTGTCTTCTCCAGGAGGCTGAGACTGACGTGTTACCCAAATTCTACACTGACAGCTTTTTACAGATGATAAAATACTATGTTCCATCAAAAACTCAATATGGCAGTGCTGATAGTAAAATAAGGGGTTGAAGAGTGAAAGAGGGGCTGGGACATCTGTTTTTTAAGTTGAGACCATTGTCAATAGAGAGGTATGTATTTCCATTAAAAATTTGATATGGAATTTCTTTATCCCCCTGTAGTATGATGCAATTAGGATCAATCAACTTTTTGAACAAGCCAAATGGGCTATTCTTCTAGAGGAAATCGAATGCACAGAAGAGGAAATGATGATGTTTGCAGCCTTACAGGTAAGTAAGAACTGAAATACTGGTATTTTTGTATCAAACTGTAGTAGCATCTGGTTCTAAATATTTTATAGAATCTGTTTGATTTGAATGAGTGACATGCTTAGACCACTACAAAAATAATAAATATTTTCCCATGCGTTACTTACTTGAGTAATAGATTTTTCATTAAGATGAAGATGCCCATTTACAGAGATCTTCAAGCTATATTTTTTCCAGGTTGAAATAAGACTCTACTTACTCCCACAGCTAGACTTTAGTCTGTGGGCATTGATTTAAATACCTCTCTAGCTATTTCATTCATGTGACTGGCTGAAAGACCAGGTCCATCCTACCCTAGAATTCTATATTTAGAGAGAGATGCAGTAAAATAGGACAAAAGTCATAGGACCCCAAAGTGGTCTGTTCAGTTTAGATTCTCGGAGCTACAATCTTTCTCCATCTTCAAGCAGGGGGATACAGGCATACTCTGTCCGCTGACAGTACCTGTGCCGGCTCTTCCCTAGCTCAGAAGTCTGAAGGACTTCTCTGAGCATGTGTGCCCCTTCCCACCCAGCATCCTGATGCATGGGGAAAAGATTTTTTTCTCTTACCACTCTGTGAACAGCCGCTGTTCTCCCCTCTCGCCACTGTTTCTGCATTTCCACTCTTAATTTTCTTTTGTTTCTGAAGTTCTTTTGTTTTCACTGTGGTTACAAAAGTGAAAGTATAGCCGCAGCTGCATTGCGTCGTTCTATGTGTTGCCGTTGCTCTCCAATGACTAATCAGAGCTGCCTCCTTAGAAAACAGAGCGGTGGAGTTTGTATAATGTGTAAAAAAAATAAAATTAAATAAAATTTAAAAAAAAAACCACCCATACAAGTCTTGAGACTACAGGCAGGGACAGTAGATCTTTGCAACTACTTCACTACTCAACAGTTGAAGGCATAGTGCGGTCCTGCTTTTCCTCTTTTCCTCATGGCTACTTCCACTTCAACCAATACTGTAGTCCCATCAGGCCTGGACAAGGCACGATTGGGAACAGAGGGGTTTGCCAGGCACTCTGAGGCAGACACCCTACCAGCAGCCCAAAACCTGAATAACCAGGGGAAGGGTAAGTGCTAAACACAAGACTAAGTCCAAGCATGGCTGCAAGGGTGACCTGAAACCTCTCAGAACATCCATGACTCCTAGGTTCACAAAAGATCTGAGGGCAAATCCATTTCGTCCTGGACTGCAGATTGTACTTCCTTTTGCTGTGTTCAGGCAGGTCTCATCCCCCCCCCCCCCCCATCCCCTCCCGGCTGGATTGGTCCTCACTGTCTGAGCTACTGTTAATCCTCGATCTGCTAAGCTGTCACATGGTCATCTGTGCATACCTTTACAAAACTACAGTGTGAATCGCTCTTCAGCAACCACCGTCTTTCGGTCAGACTGTTCTGCGAAAACTTTTGCTTAACTCCTGCCACCCATTTTTCACCCAGGCCTCAAACAACTGTATCTCCAGGAACAAGCAGGAATGAGTCTTCACATATGGGTACGTTGGTACCGACGGAGCCTGCACAGGAACGCTCCCCAGCTTCCCAAAAAGGAAAGCTTTTGGGAGCATCCCATAGCGCCTGCGCGCTGCCTTCCCGCCTTCCCTAACCATCTCTCCTCAGTTCTTCTTTGCCGCGGAGCCAGCAGGTCGAGCCCTGTCACCGCTGAAGAAGTTCTTTATTTTATTTTATTTCTTTGGTCGCGTGTCTGCCTTCCCCGACTCCGGACCGGTACCGCCGGTCTTTTTCTCTTTCTTTCTTTCAAAAAAAAAAAATATATATATTTTCTTCACTTAGTGTATTTTTCCTCTTGGGCCTCAGGGCCTACAAGAAAATTTTCCTCATGGAAAAACCAGCCTCCGGGTTCAAGAAAAGCACTAAGTGTAGCGGTACTATTTCTGTTACAGATACCCATGAATGCTGCCTTAAATGTTTGGGTCCTGAACACTCCATTCCGGATTGTCCCTCCTGCTCTCTAATGTCTAAACGGGGTTTACAGAACCGAGCAGCTAAGCTCCATGTGCTGTTTCCCGCTGATGCAGCGTCGGTAGCATCGACATCTTCCAGGTGGTCTTCTCCTGAAGGATCTCAGGTAACCAAACATAAATCTAGCAGGTCCTCGAAGGGTAGATCTCCCTCTAAGCATAGAGATGCCTCCGGGCTTGCCCTCGAGGATCCTGCACCAGCAAAACAACCCCGGCGGGAAGCTCCGGCTTCCAAAGCTCCTCCTATGGGGTTACAGGTTGACATCGATGGCACGGCCTCGACCGATCACCTGTTAGAATGCTCTGGGGTACCGGCACTTTCTCCCGGTACCGATATCCAGGCTTTCATGGCGTCGATGGATCAGAATGTTCTGTCCATGCAGCGGGCTATTATGGCCTTCATTCAAGCTGCGATGCCGCTGGTACCGAAACAAACTCCGTTATCGGTATCGGCTCCGGTACCGGCACCGACTACATCGACATCGACCAGGATACCGGCTGCTGCGGTTCCTTGTCCTAGGCTGCTTATCGGTACCGATCCGGTACCGGGGACGCCCGATGTCGATACTGCTCGATACGCGTATCGAGCGTTGGAAGAGCACCCTGACAGGCGATACTTTGATTCCTCTGATGATTCTGATACATCAGACGAGTCTCCTGAAGTATCCATAGCCCTTCCTGAAGAGCCGCCTTCTCCAGAAAGAAGAATGTCTCCTCCAGAGCCCTTGTCCTTTCAAGACTTCATAAGAGAAGTAGCTAAAGGACTTTCTATTTCAGTAACCTCTGAATCAGAGCCTAGAGCAAAAAAATTGGATATTTTAGGCTATTCTAAGGCTCCTAAAGAGGCAGTCACCTTACCAATTCATGAGATTCTTTATGAACACATGATTGATCTATGGGAGACTCCTCTCACTCTCTCTCCTCATTCTCGCAGATTGGACACTATGTATCGTGTTCCTCCCTGTCCTGGATTTCATAAAACTCAGCTTCCTCACCATTCCATTGTGGTGCAGTCAGCTATGAAAAGGATAAAGAGTACAAAGAGACACTCTTCTGCTCCTCCAGGAAGAGAATGCAGGACCTTGGATGCTTTTGGTAGGAAAATCTTCCAAGCCAGTATGCTTATTGCCAGAATCAACTCATATAGTCTTTACATGGGTATGTTTCTAAAAGAAGTTGCAGAAAAGCTGCACACTTTCCTCCCTTTTCTTCCAGAGGATAAAAGGGAGGAATTTCTCATTTGGCTTAAGCATACCCAAGACATTTAAAAGTTTTCCAACAGGGCAGCCTTTGGCTCCTTTGAAGGTGCCAGCAGAGCTTCGGGCATTGCCATAGCTGCTCGCAGATTTGCTTGGCTCCAGGCTTCTGATCTAGAACCCTGGGTTCAAGATGGCTTAGGAAATCTTCCCTGTACAGGTGAAAACCTATTTGGCAAAGAATGGCAAATAAAAGCCACTCAAATGGATGCAGAAAGCTCTGCTCTGGATAGACTTTCAAAGTCAACCTCCATTCCTGCCAAGAAAAAGCCTTTTAAAAAGTCTTTCTTTAAAAAGGGCAGATTTCCTTCTACTTCTGGCCAACAATCTTCTACAGGTCGCTTTACCACTAAGCGTCAGCAACCTAAACAGGCCAGGCCTAAGCCTACAGGGGCTGCTGCAACTCAGCAGGCCCAACCTCCTCAGGATTTTTGACTTGATGCTAGAGAACTTAGCCTTTCTGGCTCTAAAGCAGCCAGAGCCTCTTGCCATTCCAGGAAGGTTGGCTCATTTTGCTCCCAGATGGGAGCAAATAACATCAGAGCAGTGGACCCTCTCCATCATAAGAGAGGGCTACAAGCTTCATTTCTCAGACCTTCCTCCCCACACCATGGTGAGACACTTCAATTCTCCCACATCTCTTCTCGACCTTCTAGGTCAAGAAGTAGCTACCCTTCTTGCCCAAGGGGCAATAGAAGAAGTTCCTCTTCTTCATCAAGGGTCAGTGTTCTACTCCCCCTATTTTCTCATTCCAAAGAAGACAGGGGGATACAGGCCCATCTTAGATCTCAGAGAATTGAACAAATTTCTATGCAAGGAGAAGTTCAAGATGCTTTCTCTGGGCACTCTCCTTCCATACTTTCAAAGTCAGGATTGGCTTTGTTCTCTAGATCTCAAGGATGCATACACACATGTCCTCATCCATCCCTCTCACAGAAGATTCCTACAGTTTCTTTTCCAAGGAAAACATTACCAATACAGAGTCCTTCCTTTCGGTCTGGCCTCTGCTCCAAGAGTGTTCACCAAATGCATGGCAATAGTTGCTGCATTTCTACGCACTCTGGGAATATTGTCTTCCCATACCTGGACGACTGGCTCATCCGAGCTCCATCCCAGTCATTGGCCCAGATTTCCCTGGACCGCACAAGGTGCATTCTGCAGTATCTGGGACTTGTGGTAAACCTCCCAAAGTCTCAGCTCACCCCTACTCAGTCCCTAGAATTCATAGGGGCCTGGTTGGATACCACTACTGCAAGGGCCTACCTTCCTCAGGCCTGTTGCCAACGTCTAGTGCAGTTAGCCTCCCAGATTCAGTCAAAGAGCCACTTAACTGCCCGGGAGATGCTACAACTGCTAGGACACATGGCTTCCACAGTACATGTGGTACCCTATGCTCGCCTACACATGAGAGCAGCTCAATGGACTTTGTCCACCCAGTGGACTCAAGCTTCTGGAGCTCTCTCAGACCAAATAGCGACCACCAAACGTCTCTTTTGGTCTCTGCAATGGTGGTTATCCACTCAAAATTTGTTGCTGGGGTCCCCCTTCCAACAGTTGCTGCCCCAAGCAACCCTCACAACAGATGCCTCCCAAACAGGTTGGGGAGCCCATCTACAGGACCTCTCCACTCAAGGCACTTGGTCTCCACAGGAGACCTCTCTTCATATCAACCACTTGGAGCTTCGAGCAGTTTTTCTAGCTCTCAAGGTCTTTCATACCCTCCTCAGCTACAAGACAGTCCTCATTCATACGGACAATCAAGTAGCCATGTTTTACATAAACAAACAAGGAGGAACTGGCTCTCTGTCGCTTTGCAACGAAGCTTTAAGATTGTGGGCCTTCGCCAGAGAGCATCAAATCCATCTCCTGGCAGTATACCTCCCAGGAGTCCAAAACTCTTGGGCAGACAGACTCAGTCGAGTTCTGCTTCCACACGAATGGTCCCTGCACATGGATCAGGTACTCAGAATCTTCCAAGAATGGGGAACCCCGGACATAGACCTCTTTGCAAGTCCATGGAATGCCAAACTTCCCCAGTTCTGTTCCAGAATTCCATGTCGGGGAGTTCAGGTCAAGGATGCCTTCCTCCTTCACTGGGGTCAGGGCTTCCTGTATGCATTTCCACCCATTCCCTTGATCCCAAAGACTCTGTTCAAACTCCAGAGGGATCAAGGATCTATGATCCTCATAGCTCCACGCTGGCCACGCCAAGTGTGGTACCCTCTACTTCTACATCTCTCCCAAGCCCCCTCCCTGGACTTGGGAGCTGCTCCAGACCTTCTGTCCCAGGAGGAAGGGACTCTGTGGCACCCAAACCCCAAGTCCCTACACCTCAGAGCTTGGTTACTGAAGGCCTAGACCTTCAAGACTGGAATCTTTCTCAACAAGTGAAGGATATCCTCCATGCTTCCAGAAAACCTTCCACCAGGCGTTCTTATGCTTTTAAATGGAAGAGGTTTTCCATTTGGTGTGCTGAAAAGGGTCTTGACCACTGTTCCCTCTAAGCTGTGCACGTGTGCGCGCGAACACACCTCACCGAGCGAGCGCACATACTTTACAACAGAGCGCACAAAAATTACGGCTCTGATTCTGATAGAAAACAACACAGACGTCTTAAAATTTAAAAGTTATGATTGTAATTACTAGAAATTTCCCGCTTCATTTAGTAATCATCTATTTTCATTTAATTTGATTAAAATCAATGTGGTGTACATACTGTATTCTGATGTGTAGTCAAATTTTAAAGTATATAACTCCAAGTGTCATTATGTGACGCACAAAAATTTAACCTTCCTTCAAAAGCTGCACACAGCTGATATTTTATGCGCACACAGCCTACAGAAAATTAGAGGGAACATTGGTCTTGACCCTCTAGCACTACCTTTAAATTCCCTGTTAGACTATCTCCTGCATCTTTCCAATGCAGGCCTTAAAACGAATTCAGTAAGAGTCCATTTGAGTGCTATTGCAGCATCCCTTAAGCCCATCAATGGACAACCTATTTCCTCTCATCCTCTCATTGCAAGATTCATGAGAGGCCTAACTTTAACTAAACCTCCCATTAGGCCTCCTCCGGTGGCATGGGACTTAAATTTGGTTCTTGGTCAGCTTATGAAGCCACCTTTTGAACCCTTAGCCACTACCTCCTTGAAGTTTCTTTCCTGGAAGGTTATTTTCCTCATTGCAGTCACTTCAGCTCGCCGCATCAGTGAACTGCAGGCATTAGTGGCTAATCCACCTTATACAAGGTTCCATTATGATAAGGTAGTCCTTAGGACAAATCCACACTTTATGCCTAAAGTGGTCTCACCTTTTCATCTTAATCAAGAGGTATATTTACCTGTTTTTTTTCCAGCTCCTCATGCATCCAGTGCAGAGAAGAATCTTCATACTCTGGATTGTAAAAGAGCTCTTGCTTTTTACTTACAAAGGACACAGCAACATAGAAAGTCTTCCCAGCTTTTTGTTGCTTTTGATCCTTCTCATTTGAGACTTCCAGTCTCTAAGAGAACACTGTCCAATTGGATTGCTCAGTGTATTTCTTTCGCCTACCAGAGTAAGAACCTTTCTCTGGAGAGCCATGTCACAGCTCATAATGTGAGGGTCATGGCCACCTCTATGGCTGATCTAAATTCTGTGTCCATCGACAGATCTGTCGAGCAGTCACCTGGGCCTCGGTTCATACCTTCACAGCCCATTACTGCTTGGACAAGGACTCCCGCCGGGATGCCTTGTTTGGTCAGGCTGTCCTCAAACACCTGTTCCATTCTTAAACAACTCCTACCCTCCTTCCCTGGATGGATGCCTGAGATCCATAGGAGGAACTAGACCCCTTCCCAGAGTCTCATATCCTTGGGGATCTCCCAGGCATCTTAGCTAGGGAGTCCCCATATGTGAAGACTCATTCCTGCTTGTTCCTGGAGATAGCACAGTTACTTACCTGTAACAGGTGATCTCTGGGAACAGCAGGAATAAGTCTTCACAACCCTCCCACCTCCCCTAGGAGTTGTATCTCTTTTTCTATCTTTCCTTTCCTCTCTCTCTCTATTGTCTCAGCTTTAAACTCGAACTGAGGAGAGATGGTTAGGGAAGGCGGGAAGGCAGCGCGCATGTGCTGTGGGATGCTCCCAAAAGCTTTCCTTTTTGGGAAGCTGGGGAGCGTTCCCGTGCAGGCTCCGTCGGTACCGACGTACCCATATGTGAAGACTTATTCCTGCTGTTCCCAGAGATCACCTGTTACAGGTAAGTAACTGTGCTTTCCAAGCAGCCCTCAGCTTTGGACTCACCAGAGTGTGCCTGCATCCCCCTGCTCGAAGACAGAGAAAGCATAGTTGCTTACCTGTAACAGGGATTCTCCTGTTCAGCAGGGGTATGCAGTCACTCTCCTGCCTGCCATTCCCGGAACCACTGGAATTGAATTACCTACCACAAAAGCAAACCAACCAACCAAGGGTATGAAGAGCAAAGCAGCACTGCTGTACTGTACTTCTATGGCACTTCCACAGGCCGACATCTGACCAATCTCAGCTGCAGTCTTCCCAGTCATCTTCGACTGTTTCCATCCTCCATCCTTCCCTTGCTCTGGTTTTCTGAGTTCTTTCAGCACTGGACTTGCATGCTTTGACAAACTGTTTTCTCCATGCGTCAGGACACTGGGCGGGAAGGGGCAACGCTTGCTCAGAAGTCCTTCAGACGTCTCTGAGCTAGGGGAGAGCTGGCACAGGCGCTGTCAGCAGACAATACAATAGATTGTGGCTGCATATCCCTGCTGAATATGGAGAACATCTGTTACATGTAAGCAACTATGCTTTCTTGCCTGATTTAAAGTGTAAAATTTTGTATCACATTGTTACATAGTTAATATGATTTGCTTAGAAATCCAACAACCTTTGAAGAGTAACTTTTTCATAGTTTATTAGCCAGTATAATTTACATGAGGGAGTCTTTTTACATTTTTTTAACTCATTAATAATTTGTTCAGAAATTCAACTCCCTCTCCACCCAACCACCACCACCACCTTTACTGTAGAAAACCATGCATGGTACTTAGCAAACCCTTGACAGAGGACAACTTGTTCAAGGTGTACCCTCTGGAAGGCAAGAGCCAGCACAATACGTCAGTCTTTTCTCTGTTAGGCCAGAATACATAACTTCTGCAGGATACCCAGACCCAGACCTGACAAGCCCTGAAAGACAGGAAAGGTTCCAAGCCCAGGTCCTGCACAAGCTGTGAACAGTGTCAGAAGCTGCTTCATAATATCCTTCTAATGATTTTATTTCATTAAATTCCATAAGGCATTTGGATATTATCTGTGACTATTCTTTCAGAAGATAAAAACCATTTCTGAACGTTAGCGTCTCTAGATGTGGCTTATTTTTTTAATCTTTTTACCTGTTTATCAGCTAATTCTCTTGCAGTATGTCCTTTTTATTGTCTTGTCAACTCATTTGACTCTAAATATATTTAAGTTGGAAGGAGAGACAAATTAATGTCTTTCCAGAACCAAAAAACCAACACACCACAGTAAATTTGGAGTTTATGAACGGTCTCCATTTATTTGGTTGAACCTCACCCAAGCACTTTAACCACAGTGACCCATCAGAACCCCCTCCCCAATTCTGTCTCCTGCCTCCCTATGGGGACCTGAGCCATAGTACATTAAAGCACATGGTGCCTGCCTTCAACCACCACAATTTCAGGTGGCCTCTGGCAGTTACCAGCACACCAAGCAGTTAATCCTGTAGCCACTACCACCCCAGTGTGGGGAAAGTGTCTCACCCCTGCAGTCACGGCCTCCTCTCCCTCCCTCCCCCTCGTGTATCCTTTACCTCCAAAGGCCACTCCGCATTGTCCATTGTTTCTTATCACTTTTATGCATCCTAATAGATTTGGGTTTCCATCACAGCAACATGTACATTAACAGAAACATAGGGTGGGAGAGAAGGAAGATCGCAGAGCCTCAGAGGCTGCTGCATCATTCAGAAGCAAAGCTCAAAGTCCTTTACCTTATCGTTCCTCCAGTTTAGTCCTCCACCTCTGGGTTGTCTGTCTCCTCCTGCAGCTTGGAGACTGGGCATGTCAAAATCGTGACATCACGATGTAGCCTGCTGGCCTCTCCCATCAGCCCCAGTGTGTCCAGTCTCCATGCAGCAGGAGGATGTAGTGAGCCTAGGTGCTGGGTTCACTTGAGGAACAGTGAGGAGCAATAATGTAGCTTTAGATTAGATTACATTTCAATTGGTACCTTTAAACTCTGTTTTCCTTTAAGTTTAAATTTCATTTTGTTTTGGTTTGTGTCACTTGGGAAAAAAAATGTTTCTAGAGCTGGTGTCTCTGTGCCTTCTTCAGTAACAGGAAGGTTGGATTCATTGATCAGATCTCTCCTGGATGGGACGTAGGAGAGCTCTGCTGCAGAAGCGGAGCTCCCTCGGCATGGTGGATGGCCGCGATCCCACTGCTAACACCTTCGTCTGACGGGAAGCTCGCCCTGCGGCTCTCCGCTCGTGTCTAAATGGAGTGGGGCCACGCGGGCTAGAGCCCATTGAGGAGCAGTAAGTTAAATATTTTTCATTTGGGGCAGCTTACTGGGCCGGCGAGTGGTGACCGGGCTGCAGCCGCGCCGGTTTCTTCCGCAGTGCGTTTGGCGCTCTTTTCTACCTGTTACATGCGGTGGCCATTTTAGGAGCGTGTCCGCCACGTAGCTTCAGTGCCTGAGGTGATTTTAGTTTAATTTTGATTTTACAGTTTGTAAATCTTGTCGTGGGGTGTTTAAGTCTTTATGGGGAGCAGGCGCATGGCACATGGATACAATTTGCGTTAGGGTTTGTTCATTTGGTTAAAAAAAAACACAGGAAAAAGAAATGCTGCCCTCTCCCTTCTTTGCTGAACGGCACGAAGGGGAGCCGTTCGGGGCCTCAGTGGTGGTGGCCCTTGCTTCGGCAGGCAGTGCCGATTTCCGCAGGCGTTACAAGGCACTGCGGGGCTTCGGTGCAGCTGGTCTTAACGGTGCAGATGTCACCCCTTTCTCAGCTCACTGTCGGGCACAGCTACCGGGGCTATGAGCAGCAAAAGGTAGGACGATGTTATGCTATTCTGGCCAGGGAGAAACCCCCGTTATCTTGTTTGCCATGCTGGACCCCTTTTGGCCACAGGCCGCGAAAGCAGCGCTTTAGCCGGTGGTGCCGACTAAGGGGTTTGAGCAATTCCTTCCCGCGTCTTTTGGCTACCGACTATGGACCGGGTTTGGGGACTGGGTTTGGTGCCGTTGCAAAGGCAGGTTTATGGTTTACTTATTTTGGTGGTGTGTTTCACATTTTTCTGTTTCTTTTCCTTTGCGGTTTGCAAAGGTAGTAGTGAAAAAGGAATTGACCTTGGCAAGCCTTTAGGCTGCTAGTTGAAGCGACCGGTGGCAACTTTGTTTTTCTATAGAATACACGGACAGTCTTTCTGGTTAGGTCTGGCCCGGTCATATTCTGCCCTGAGGGCTTTCCTAGACGGTCCGGGTAGTTTCCTTGCTGGGTTTCAACTTTCTTTTATTGCAGGGACTCTTTAGCTGGTCATTGCTTCTATTCTCTGAGGGTTAGCAGCGAACAAGGGCTCTGTGATAGGGGAACATAAAGCTTGGTATCCCACTAGCCGTCAGGGGATTCTCATCTCTGACAAGGCTGCTCCAGTACCATCGCGCTGTTCTCATCGGAAGGTTAGGCATTGAAAAAAAAAAGCAAAAAAAACCCCAAAGCCCGTGGTCGGCTTAATCCAGTATTTGCCCCTATCACAAGGCGGTGACTCTGATGGGCTAGGAATCTCAGCAGGCATAGTGTTGTGATCCTTTGTGTAAACAAAATTTCGGCAGGGTAACAGATCTGCTAGCACTCGACCTTGCTATGATTTTTGGTGGGCTAGAACACTATTGGAGCTAGGCCTAAGGCATTGGCTATGCTGCAGGCAAGACTTTAAGGTCAGGTGGCTGCAAATACTAGGTGGTATTGCTTCTGCTAGGGATGTCTCCAATGATTTTTCGAAATTTTCATTTCTAGCTTTATTTCAAGTAGAGCATTCACGCAGTTTGTGATTTCTTGCTATCTAGTCATTTAGTCTTAGAGCACCTCTGTTGTGGCAGGTTTAGGTTGCCTATTCATAGCCTGACCAGCCATTATGTCATCTCTAAGCCTTAAAGGGTCTGTCTATGGGATAGGAGAAAAAGTCTGATTGGGAAAAAAAACAAAAAACGAAGGGACCTTCTCATGGGTTTTTGCCGAAGAGGATGTCTTTGGTTGGTAAGGAGGTGCTGCAGAGTTTTCTTTGGGGGGATATTCGTGGGGCCCCATGGCAGTGCCTGTGGGCACATTTTCTTTTGAGGAAGTCTATTGAGCATTTAAAGAACGATGCTGTCTGGTTAGGGAGCATATGAATCACTTCAGGGGTGGTTCTGCGGCTTAGTATGAAAGCTTCCAAAATGTCTACGCTTTGTATTCATAACAAGTTTCACCTTGCAGGAGAAGGTTACAGGTTTGGCAGCAGCCATAGGAACTCACCTTTTGACAGGTTTCGAGGAACCCCATTGTAAGGTTTGGTCGTCCGGTTTAAGTTTGGTGGCCTCTCAGAGTTCAATGATTGGATTTTGACACCAAAGAATCTGTTTGATTTAAAAAAAAAAAAAAGAGAAAATGTTTCTAGTGTAAATTAATTGAAAGGATTATCTGCACATTCCCATCAGGGCTGTTTGTTATAAGTTTCCAAGGGTCGCCTTTCGGCGGGAGCACTACGAATCCCAGGCATCACCCTTAGCTCTAGTAGCATCTCCACACACTGTCACTGAGATTCTCTGGGTTCCGATGGCGGCAATGTGGGCAAAAAGGCATCTTACTGCACCCCTATTTCAGCGACTAGGGGTGTCGGATGACAGCTGAGGCCGAGTAGGGGCAGGTTACGGGCTAAGTGCTACAGCTGCTTCTGCGGCTCAGCTGAGTGACCAATACGATCAAGAGTCAGTTGGTTTCGGCTCAGGATCAGGAATACCCTTAGACACCCGGAGGGGAGCTGTGGCTTTTGTTTTGGCTGGTTCGGTGAGCTTGAGGGCATCGATGGCTCGTAGGCCAGTTCTTATTCTCCCAACACTCTCGGCCTGGAGCTTCCTTTTGGTGCTCGGGGCAAGACCCAGGAAGTAGTTACTTGGGCCACATTTCACATGCACTTATTGCAATCTCTGCGGTTGAGCCGTTCTCACCTGAGCAGGTCGCTGGGCCAGCGTCCTCCCTATGCTCTTTGGGTCGAGAAGTCCCTCCAATGGAGAATCGCTCTGGGACATTGGGAAGCGGGCTGGTCCTTGGAGCAGCCGCAGCGGCTCCCAGTGGTGACAATCGCGAGTCTCACCGGCTGGGAAGCACAGGGCGGAGATCTCTTTCCGCAAGGGACTTGATCGGTTTGGGAAGGGCAATGGGAGTTCTCCCAAATCGAGAGGCTAAAAAGAGCTCTAGCACTGCGGGCGGTCAAAGCTCCGGAAAAGGCTGGGCAGTGCGAGTGCTTTGCAGAATTCGGCTATGGTGGCTGTCAGCATCCAGCAAGGTGAATCGGGTAGTGTGGCCACGGACGAGGAAGCAGTAACGTAGCTTGCTTGCGGTAGACCTCTGGCTGTTAGTGATATCGGCGGTGCGCATTTCAGAAAAAGACACTGGGAAGGCAGGATCCTTCAGCGGGATTCCAGTGGCACACGTTGCAGGAAAAAACAATGTGATGGCGGATTTTCTCAGCAGGGTATGAGTGGATGCCGGGGAGTGGGAATGGCATCTGGGCGTGTTTGCACACATTGTTCACAGATGGGGCCCACCAATCAAGGGCATCATGGTCTCTTTCCACTCGACAAAGGCCAGTTGTTTCTTCAGCTGGCGGTGAGAATGGACGTCGGAGGGGAGCGACGCCCTGATGCAGTGTTGACCGTCGGCGGGTCTCCTATATGTCTTTCCGTCGTGGGCGCTCATAAAGCGAATCGTTCCGTGTATCACAGCTCATCAGGTGAGAGTGCTATTGGTTGCTCCGGACTGGCCAAGACGTCCATCCGTGATACGCCACCCTCTCCTTCATCTGTTCGACAGCCATCTCTGGAGATTACTGGTGTCGGCAGCTTTGTTGATAGCAGGTCCGCTGCGTTATTGCAGGGCGGTGATCGCCACTTTCCTGAGAGCAAGGAAGCAGTCCACCTCTCGGCCATATTCGCGTGTATGGGGTATTTTTTGAGAACTGGTGTTCTCGGCGTCAGGTTCGGGCGGCTACAGTATCCATTCCCGTGGTGTTAGTTTTTTTTTCTGCAAGACGGATTTGATAAGGGGCTAGCGGCCAGTTCCTTGAGAGTCCAGGTGGTAGTTATTTCCTGCGATAGAGAAAAGATTCCAGGGAATTGCGCTAGCTGCTCATACTGATTAATGCTTTCTTGAAGCAGTTTCCAGACTGCGGTCCTCGAGGAGGGTCCTAGTTACGCCGTGGGCTCTCAATTTGGTCTTAGGAGCGTTGACTAAGGAACCTTTTGAACCTTTGCACCAAGCGTCGGTAACGGATTTGATTTAAAAAAAAAAAAAAAAACGTTGTTGGTAGCCATCTGTTCGGCGAAACGAGTTGCAGAGTTACAGGCGTTATCATGTAGAGAACCGTTTGTCGTCTTTTCCAGAGAGGAGGCGGGATTGCGGTCAGTTCTGTCCTTTTTGCCAAAGGTGTCATCTGCCTTTCACATCAATCAAAAGGTTTATCTTCCGGTGCTACGTTCTCTAGAAGAGAACGCTTCTGATCGTAATTGGCACAGGTTGGACATAAGGTGAGTGTTACGGCGATATTTACAAGTTTCGGTAACCTTTCGCACTTCAGACCACCTCTTTGTGTTATTCGGAGGTCTCCGAAAATGGGAAGTGGCGTCCATTTCCGGGTGGCTTGGAGGGGCGATTGCATCAGCATATCTGTTGAAAGGTCGGGCAGATCTGACGGGTTTGCAGACTCTCTCTCCAGAGCACAAGTGACTTCCTGGGCAGAACACCGTTTGGTTCCACCGGGGGGGCATCGCTAGAGCGGTCAACGGGTCGTCTCTTCATACTTTCAGTAAGCACTACCACCTAGATATTCTGGTGGCAAATGATTCTTGCTTCGGGTCGGCGGTGTTGCAAACCGGCTGGAAAGGTCCCTCACAATGATTACTGTTCTGTTACATCCCAGAGGTGGAGGACTACATTGGAGGAACAATAAGGAAATGAAAATTACACTTACCTGGTAATTGTTGTTCCTTTAGTGACTCCAGTTTAGTCTTCATTCTCGCCCGGGGTCGTATGGCAGTGGAGGTTCAGTTGGGAGTAGTACAAGTTTACCGGTAGGTATCTGTTTTTGTCTACTCTTACGCTGTGGTTTCCTAATTCTGTGTGGGGTGGATGGGAAAGGTGCAAGGCAGTTTCCTCCTTCCTGGGGGGAAATTCATGTTACACACGTAGTAGTTATGAGTTCAATTTCAGTATAAGTTTAAAATGTTTTATATGATAGCTACTTATTTGTTGCTCCCTTGAGTGTGCTTTGTCAATAGTTCACTGGGGCTGATGAGAGAGGCCAGCAGGCTACATCCATTGAAGTCACGATTTTGACATGCCCAGTCTCCAAGCTGCAGGAGGAAGTACACAACCCAGAGGTGGAGGACTAAACTGGAGTCACTAAAGGAACGAACAATTACCAGGTAAGTGTAATTTCCATTAAACCCCCCCTAGTTCCATGCACTCTAACCAGTCCAGCTGCAAAGCCTTTTAGATTTACGCATTTTACTCTATTGGCCTGCCTTGCCTTTCCTTCCTCCCCCCCCCCCCCCCACCCCACAACAGGGTAGATGGATGCCATACCCTGTACCATGTTAAGGTTGGCTGCAGTGGACCCAACCACCTTGGCAGCATATACCTAAGTTGATGGCATTTTATTCTACTGGACAATTGATTGACTGTTAGCAAGCATATTCCTTCAATTCAAGGTAAACACTACAGTCAAATTGACCAGCATGTCACGTTTTCCTCAAGCATTGTAATAGTTGAATCCAATGTGTTAGGAATTTTAATTGATCCTGAGAAGGTTGAGATTGAAAGTTACACGCCACACCATAATTTTCCTTGTGACAGTGCAGTTCATGGTTGCTGTCATCAGTAATAAGTTGCCTGCCATTTGGATATTGCTTGGGGTAACCTTTGTGGAGAATGAATATGAAACTTATGTTAAGTGATAACAATTTATAATCGTGGAGGGTTTTTTCTCCATACCTCTAATGAGCAGATTGTCTTTCATTGAAAGAATGCAGCTGTTTTTGAGTTGGGGCAATTGTTAGCGTTATAGATTAGTTGCAGAATCTGGAAATTCTTTTCATACCAGTCTGCTAAAGGATAGATTTTGATGTTGAAATGCCTTTTCAACTGCAAGGCCAACATAAGGAGTAAGGTCACGAGATTGGCAATCTTACATGAGAACATCTTGAAATGGCAAGACCAGCTGCTTTCTGTTTTGCCTTTTTGACATTTCCTCTGCAAGATTGAACAAATGGCCAGTTCTAGCTAAATGAAGACTAGCATTCTGCATTTAATAACAAAAAAAGTGTTGTTTAACTGGCAGTATAATAGAAATTGTTTAATTTATATTCTTCAAGCAGTATGAATCTGCCACACAAGCGGGCGACATCAGATGGTGCCAGGATAGAGTAGCTCTCAGAGCTCAAACAGCCAGAAAGTTTCTGATCATGTGTATGCTATACAGTATATTAGGCCTTGGCATAGGCACTTCCATTATCTCCAGGAACAAGCAGGAATGTAATCGCCACATATGGGTGACGTTGATACAGACACAGCCCACGTGGAAATGCTCCCCAGCGTCCAATAGGAAAGCTTTTGGGAGCTTTCCACTGTGCCTGTGCAGCTGTCTTCCTGCCTTCCCAACTCCTTCTCTTCAGGGCTTTGTTTTTCACGGAACCAGCAGGAAGCAAATCCTCTCACCGCAGGATTTGCTTCCTGTGGTAACAGCATTTGCTTCCTGCTGGTTCCGTGTGGATAGCACCTCTGCCTTCCCGTCGTCGCAGGCACCGTTAGACATCGCCAGTTCTCTCATTCTTTTCTTTTATTTAAAGAAAAAAACTCATGCATCCTGACAGGCTTTTAGGCCTTAAGCCTACCATAGCTTTCCCACCTGTTGAAGCCATGGAGAAACCAGCAAGTGGTTTCAAAAAATATTCCAAGTGTGCCAGCACCAGCTCAGCAACTGACACACATGACCGGTGTCTAAAATGCCTCAGTGCAGACCACCAGCCAAAAGACTGTCCCCTTTGTCAGAAGATGACTCGGAGGCCTACAGAACCAGGTCTCTAAATGTGGGACACTCTTTGCCTCGGTATCGTTGGCGTTCACTTCGAGGGCTGCCACCTCCTGTCATGGATCCCAGGTACCCTCAAGGTCAAAGCACAAGTCTGCATCGAAGCAAGACAAACCTTCAGGGGTAGATCTTTCTCAAGGCATAGAGATCCCTTAGGTGTTGCATCGGAGGTAGATTGGCCTGCCAAACAGCCCTGGCGGGAGGCCCTGTCCTACAAAGCCATAGAGGGGCTCCAAGATGCTCTAGATAGCTACTGGTGCCATGCTCTGGGACGGTAGCAAAAGTACCTGCAACAGAGACCCAAGCATTGGCAATCTCGATGGATCAGTGCATACTGGCCATCGAGCAGAGCTTAGCAGCTCTCCTGGCAGCCTTAGTGTACCTATCAAGCCCTTGGCTCCAGGATTCGGTACTGACAGACACCAGTTGCTGGCACGATATAAAGGCTGCTGCACATGGCATTGACATTGTTGCCACCCATTCTTCCCTGGAAACCATCAGATATGTTCCCAACACAAACATCTCATTGAGGCTGATACCTCAGAACACTGGTACAGACATTGAGCTTCGGATGAACACCATGCATGTCAGTACTTCAAGTCCTCAGATTCAGATTCCAGCATTTCTTAGGAGGAATCGCTAGATTTCCCGTGGGCCCTGAGACCAGAGTCTTCTCCACCACAGTAGCAACGTATGTTGCCTCCGGAGGACATGTCCTTCCAGGAGTTCATTTGAGTCCTAGCCAAGGGTCTCTCCATCATGGAACATCAGAGTAGGAGCCAAGGGCGGAGGAGTTGGAGATTCTCCAATATCCAACAGCACCAAAGGAGGCAGCCACTCTGCTTGTGCATTGCATACTTCATAATCTTATGCTCTGGATATGTGAGACTCCTCTCAGTCATCGCCTCGATACCATATATCGGGTACCAGAGTGCCTGGGCTTTCAAAATCTGCAGCTCTGCCACCATTTCATGGTGGCCAAATTGGGGATGCACAGAATGAAAAGCTCAAAGACCCACTCCTCTAACCCTCCGGGTAGAGAATAGAGAACCCTCTGCCTTTGGGTGTCAATGCTTCCAGGCTTCCATGCTCTCTGCTAGGATTAACTCATATATCCTCTACATGAGTGTTCCTCAAAGATGTATCTGGGGATCTTAAAGCCTTTGTCCCTCCTCTTCCAGATAAGAGAGCAGACTACCTTGCCCTAGTCTAGCCATAGCAGGGCCTCAGCAATATGCATTGGTGCCCGCAGAACTGCATGGCTTCAAGCCTCAGATCTTGAACAGTGGGTTCAAGATAAGCTGGACAACACACCTTGCACAGGTGAAAACCTTTTTGGCAAAGACTGGCAAGATAAGGCCTCTCAATTAGTGTCAGAAAACACTACTTTAAAAAGACTGTCCAGAACAACAGCTGATCCTATTAGACTTCCTTGCAGTTGCCTTTTCTTTCTACAATAGGAAATTCTACTCTTCTTATCCCCCTGCCTCTCTGTTCCAGACTCAAGCACCACAGAAGAGGCAACAAACTCCTAAGCAGCAGAAAAAGTCACAGGGGGCTAAACCTCAGCCAGCTGTGCAGTGCCTGGTTTTTCTCTCCTTTTCTAGAGGACATTGCCACCCTGCCCCTGGAGGTCCCCCACCCCCTTCACATAGCAGGCAGACGGTGTCACTGTGCCCACAGATGGCATCTCATCTCAGAGCAATGGACACTAAAAATAGTCCAGAAGGAGTACAGACTTCATCTGCAAACTTTTGTCCCCCTCCACTTTCATGTGGGAACTTCAAACACAGCCCCCTCTCACTGCTCTCCTGCAAGAAAAGGTGTTTTCTCTTCTGACCCAGGGCACCATAGAGAAGGTCCCTCCATCCCAGCAGGAAATGGGCTTCTACTCCATACTTTCTCATCCCAAAGAAAACCAGAGGATACAGGCTCATTCGGACCTCAGAAACCTCAAGTTTCTAGTCTGAGAAAAGTTGAAGATAATATCCCTCGGGACTCTTCTTCCCTACCTCCAGAGTCAGGACTCACTCTTCTCTAGATCTGAAAGAAGCATATATACCTATCCTCATCCACCCAGGACAAAGGAAATATCTATGCTTCACCTTTCAGAGAACACATTATCAATATAGAGTACTTCCCTTCGGACTTGCCTCTGCCCCAAGAGTCTTCACAAAGTGCATGGCGGTTGTAGCCACCTACTTATGGTCTCTGGGAATATTAGTTTTCCCTTACTTAAACAACTGGCTCATAAAAGCAGGCACCTCACGAGTTGCAGCTTTCCTTGCATCATACCATCATGGTACAACAACACTTGATTTGTCATAAACGTCCCGAAATCCCAACTCGCTCTTACTCAAAAGCTAAAGTTCATCGGAGCCCTGCTGTACACCTAACAGTCCATGGCATTTCTGCCCCATCTCTGCTGTGCCCGTCTAATCAAACTAGCATCCCAAATGCTCCAATGGGACCACTGACTGCCTGTGAAATGCTGCAGCTCCTCGGGCACATGGCCTCTACAGTACATGTTGTTCCCTATGTCATATTACATATGCGCACAGCCCAATGGACTCTTGCCTCCCAATGGATGCAGGTCTCAGGCTGTCTCCGGGACAGGATCAGTTGCTGCCTCTCTAATCACATTTCTTCAGTGATGGTGTTCTCCAGAAAATCTGCTTTTCAGATGCCTTCACTTCAATGCACCTTGACGACAAATGCCTCCAAACTGGGTTAGGGAGCACACCTGGGTGACCTGTCTACACAGTGGCTCTGGAGAATGCATGAGTCAGCACAAAGTTCCAGAAGATTGATTTGGAGGTGTATCTTGAATACCCTCAATGTGTTTCAACACCACCTCGGGGCACAGCAGATCCTAGTAAGGACAGGCAGTCAGGTTGCCATGTTCCATGTGAACAAACAGGGAGGAACAGGCTCATGGCCCCTCTGCAAGGAGACTCTTCACCTGTGGTCCTTTGTCATACCTCATCAAATACACCTCAGAATAGTGTACCTCCCAAGGGACCTCACTCTCTTGGAAGACAAACTGAGTTTGATCCTTCCCCACGAATGGTCTCTCCACCTGGACACAGTGTCCTACATCTTCCAGACCTGGGGAACTCTAGACATAGATCTGTTTGCTACTCTGCAGAATGCCAAGCTTCCTCGCTTCTGCACAAGTACTCAGACATTCAGCTACAAACAGGTGGATACCTTTCACCTACACTGGGGGACTTCTCTATGCTTTCCCTCCAATACCCCTCATCCCCAAGACACTTTTCAAGCTTCAGTCCGACATGGGCTCCATGATTCTCATAGCCCCTCACTGGCTGCAGCAACTGTGGTTTCCACTGCTACTACTTCTGACTTGGACTCAGCCTCTCCAATTGGGTTCTGAGCCTGATATCCTCTCCCAGGGCAACAGCTCACTGTTCCACCCCAGTCCACAGTCTCTCTGCCTCAGCTCGGCTGCTGAGAGCATAGCATTGCAGGGCATTGACCTTCCACAAGAGGTTAAGGAAATCCTGCTCTTCCAGAAAGCTCGCCACCAGATGTTCATACGCTTTCAAGTGGCATAGATTCTCAGTCTGGTGTTCCCAGAAAGATTGTAATCCCTTTTCTGCTCCATTGGAGCCATTTCTCCAGTCTCTCCTCCACCTGTTCTTCACAAGTCTAAAGACCAACTCGATGAGGGTCCATCTTAGTGCCCTTGCAGCCTCTCGCCACCTAGTAGATGGATAACCCATCTCCTCACATCTGCTAGTAGCACATTTCATGAGAGGTCTTTTGCTGTCCAAGCCACCCATCAAGCCACCTCTGGTAGCTTGGGACCTCCAACATCATTCTAACACAGCTTCTCAAGCTGCCATTTGAACCATTGGCTATGACCTCCCTGAAGTTCCTGTCTTGGAAGGTACTCTTCCTCATTACCCTCACTTCAGCTAGATGCATTAGTGAGCTTCAGGTTCTGGTGGTGGACCCTCTCTATACCTGGCCCCCCCTTCCTTGAAGGATCGTCCTTCGTACTCACCCACACTTTATGCCAAAGGTGGTGTCTCCTTGTCATCTAAACCAGTTGATTTACCTTCCAGTCGTCTTTCCTAGACTGCATGCATCTTGAGCAGAAGCAACTCTTCACACTCGACTGCAAGCGTGCGTTGGCTTTTTATCTCCAAAGGACTCTGTCATTGTAAAGCCTTGCAATTCATCTCATTTGACCATAGTCACCTGGGTCTACCTGTATCCAAATATATGCTCTCCAGGTGGATAGCGGACTGCATTTCATTTGCCTATGACAAGGCAGAACTTGCCCTGGAAGGGCAAGTCACTGCTCACAAAGTTCGTTCCATGGCAACCTCTATGGCAAACCTATGCTCGGTAGCCATTGATGAAATTTGCAAGGCAGCAACTTGGTCATCCATCCATACCTTCACTTCTCATTATTGTCTGGACAAGGACTCCCAACAGGATGCCATGTTTGGTTAAGCTGTACTCTAGCACCTCTTTCAGACTTAGATGCAACTCCTACCCTCTGTCCCGGACTTTGATAGCAGAAATCCATGTAGGATCCATGACTTCTTGAGCCTACTCCGTGGCAAACCTCCACCAATTCTGAGAGCACTTCATCTGGCATCTTGGAGCTAGGAGTCCCATATGTGAAGACTACATTCTTGCTTGTTCCTGGAGATAGCGTAGTTACTCGGCTGTAACAGGTGATCTCCGGAAACAGCAGGAATTTAGTCTTCACAACCCACCCTCTCCCCTAGGCATTGTAGGGTTTCATTTACTTTCCTTTCTCAGCTACAAACTCGGCTGAGGAGGAGTTGGGAAGGCAGTTGCACAGGTGCAGTGGAGTGCTCCCAAAGGCTTTCCTATTGGATGCTGGGGAGCATTCCCACACGGGCTCTGTTGGTACTGACATCACCCATATGTGAAGACTGTTTCTGTTCCCGGAGATCACCTGTTACATGTGAGTAACTACACTTTCTCTCCTCTGCACTACTGAACAAACATCTCAAAGTAGGGCTAACTCAACCACCGGGCAGATGAGGTGCTTGTGTAAGGTGTCAGTATCCAGGGTGGGTAGTGACACAGCATTGATAACAGCTGAATAGCTTGGACACTTTAAAACTATCAGTGTGCAGCACAGGATCCTCAAGAGTACACTGGCACTCAGAAGTGTGCCCCTTTCAGTTCCCTTCAGAAGAAAGTTTGCATTGGAAGGGACAGGATGAGATAGGCCTTTGAGCTCCAGCAAGTGCTCAAAGCTCCATGCAATGTGCTCAGTTTTCAAGAACTGTAGAGCTGCAGCAGCAGAGGAGAGGAGAAAGCAAGCCTGGCAACAAGGGTAAATGAAAGGAAGAGGTGGAAGAAGTGTTGAACAGGGAAGGGGAAATCCCATTGCCTGGTTGGTAGGAAGGGAAGTTGCTGAACACCACCTGTGCAGGAGAGGGGTTGGAAAGAGGAGATGCTGGCCAGAAGTAAGGCATTGAGCCACCCTGGCGGATTGCACAGATGAAGGTTCATCCAGGACTTGAGAGCCTTCAGCTGGCCCCAGATCAAAGTAGCTGTGTTCACGCCAGCAGAGTTTCTGGATTTTTTTTTCTGTTTAAATGGCTATGCTAATATTCTGACCCTCTCCCCAACCGCCACCCCTGTGAGCCATTAAACTCAACATGGCTGAGGATGTCTTCAAGATGTCCAAAGATATAATTGCCATACTGAGTCAGACCAAAGGTTCATTGAACCTAGCATCCTGTTCAAACAGTGGCCAATTCAGATCACAAGTACCTGGCATAATCCCAAAAGTAGCCAGGTTCCATTCTACTTATCCCCAAGGATAAGCAGTGGCTTTCTCCAGGTCTGTGTTTACAGTTTATGGACTCCTCTTCCAGGAGTTTGTCCAAACCTTTTTGTTTAAAACCGCTATATGACTGCTTTCACCATATCTCTAGCAACAGGTTCCAAAGCTTAACTATGTGCTGAAAGAATATTTTCTCATATTTGTTTTAAATGTGGCACTTCCCTAGTTGTTAAACTTTGAGAGTAGGCATATCATGAAGTTAAAATCAATTTGTGCTTACATATTCCTCTCCACTCAAGATTTTATAGACCTGATTAGATCTTTTCAGTAGGCCAAAGAGGTGGAGCTCTTCAACTTGGAGAGACTTTCTTCATAGTCATTACTTCTCCATTTTGGTTGACCTTTTTTCAATTATCTCTTGCAATGTGGTCATCAGAATTGCGTACACTATTCAAGATGCAGTTGCACCATGGAGTGGTACAGAGTTCATTACAATATTCTTTGCTTTATTCTCAAATAAGAATTTCCTAATTCCTCACTTTTGCCTTTTTTGGCCACTGCTACTTCTGGGCAGAAGATTTCAATGTATTGTATATGATGACATCTTAATCAGTCTCCTGAATGGTGACTCCTAATGTGGAATCTAGCAGCATGTAGCTATAATTAATTTGAATTCTTCCTTATTTACGTTACTTTGCACTCATCCACATTAAATTTAATCTGCCATTTAGATTGCTAGCTTCATAATCTTGCAAGACACTTCTGCAAATCCTCAAACCTCTGCTGTTTGGTTTTTTTGTGGCCACTGAGAAGAAGGGGAAGCTTTGTGGCTTAGTAATGATTCCTGATGGTGAAATTCAGGGCCGATAAACGCAGTTTCTGAAAGGAGCCCTGGTAGATGGCCTTTGGCCTAAGACTATAATTACTATGACTAGACTAGGTATTTTGGGGTGGGGGATATGGAATTAAGGGAAAATAACCCTCTGGTGGTTGCGAATGAAGACTTGTAAACCCAAATCCATATCTAGCTATGGGGAACCAGGGCTGGGAGGTACAAAGAAGCAGAGGAAACTGCTGGGCTCAAAATAAATTGAGCACATAAGAAATGCCATACTGGGTCAGACCAAGGTCCATCAAATCCAGTATCCTGTTTCCAACAGTGGCCAATCCAGGTCACAAGTACCTGACAGTTTCCCAAAAAAAAACACAGGTTCCACAATGCTTATATTGGGGCAAGCAGTGGATTTCCCGGGTCCTCTTTATTAATTGTTTATGGACCTTTCCTCCAGGAACTTGTGCAAAACGTTTTTTAAACCCAACTATACTAACAGCTTTTACTACATCCTCCGATAATGAATTCGAGTTTGATTACTCGTTGAGTGAAAAAATATTTTCTCTTATTAGTCATAAATGGATTTCACTGTAGCCTCATTGCATCTCCCTAGTCTTTCTGCTTTTTGATGGTATAAACAATCTGTTTTATCTATTCTACCCCATTCATTAATTTATAGACCTCTATCATATCTCCCTTCAGCAGTCTCTTTTCCAGGTTGAAGAGCCCTAACCTTTTAAGCCTCTCCTCATAGGGGGTATCCTTCCATCCCCATTACCATTTTGGTGGCTCTTCTCTGTACCTTTTCTAATTCTGCTATATCCTTTTTAAGATGTAGTGACCAGAATTGCACACAATATTCATGATGCGGTTGCACCATGGAACGATACAGAGGCAATATAATATCCTTTCTTATTCTCCATTCCTTTCCTTACGATTCCTAGCATTCTATTTGCCGTCTTTGCTGCCTCTGCACACTGGGTAGAGGGTTTCAATGTGTTATCCACAATGACTCCTAAATCTTTTTCATGGGTGGTGGTTCCTAACTTGGAACCTTGCATTGTGTAACCATAGTTTTGGGTGGTTCTTTCCTAGGTGCATAACTTGCTCTTGTCCACATTAAATTTCATCTGCCATTTGAACGTCCAGTCTTCCAATTTATCAAGATCCTCTTGCAACTTTTCAGTCCTCTTGGGTTTTTAACAACTTTGAATAATTTTGTCATTTACAGATCTGATTACCTCACGCGTTATTCCCATTTCCAGGGCATTTACAAATATGTTAAAGCAGACCCAGCACAGATCCCTGGGGTACTTCACTATTCACATTTCTCCATTGGGAAAATTGGCCATTTAGCTCTACCCTCTGCTTTCTATCTTTTAAGCAGCTCCTGATCAACAATAGTACACTACCTCCTGTCCCTTGACTTTTTAATTTTACCAAGAGTCTCATGAGGGACCTTGTCCAAAAGCTTCCTGAAAATCTAGATTGACTCTCACCTTTGTCTACCTGCTTATTCACACCTTCAAAAAAATATAAGAGATTAGTAAGACAAGATTTTACTTGTCTAAAACTATGCTTGCTTTCTCCCATTAAACCAAAACATGTTCAGTAATTTTGTTTATAATGGTTTCTACCATTTTGCCCAGTATTGATGTCAAGCTCACCGGTCTGTAGTTTCCCAGATTACATTCCCCAATCTTCATGTATTACAGATGATTTTAATGATAGTTCACAGATTACTATTAGGCCTGCAATCTCATATTTCAATTCTTTCAGCACCTTCTGTATACCTTTTAGTCCAGTTGATTTGCTACTCTTAAATCAGGAAGATGTATTACAGCTATTTGATATTTCTTTCAATTCTTCCCATGCATTACCTTTTAAATACCATTTTAGTCGTGGGTAACTTCCCTACATCTTCAGTAAAGACTGAAGCAAAGAATTCACTCAGTCTCTCCGCTTTGGCCTTTGTCCTCTTAGTACCCCTTTTACCCTTTTATCAGTTAATGGTGCAACTGACTCACAGGTTTTTTTGCTAAAAATGTACTTGAAAAAGCTGTTATGCATTTTTCTTCAAAATTCTCTTTGCCTTGCATCAAACTTGCCAGTGCTTATGTTTCCAGTTTGTCATTTAGCTTCTTTTTTCATTCCCTGAAAGATGCTTTTTTGGCTACAAGAGCATCTGACCTCACCTTTACACCTTGCTGGCAGTTTTTTGGACTTCCTTACACTTAAAGCGTGGAATACTGCTGGTCCAGGCTTCGAAAATAGTATTTGTAAACACCCATGCTTGATGTAAATCTTTATCTCCGGGAACAAGCAGGAATGTAGTCTTCACATATGGGCACTGTTCCCTCTAAGCTGTGCGCGTGTGCGCGCGCACACACCTCACCGAGCGAGCGCACATACTTTACAACAGAGCGCACAAAAATTACGGCTCTGATTCTGATAGAAAACAACACAGACGTCTTAAAATTTAAAAGTTATGATTGTAATTACTAGAAATTTCCCGCTTCATTTAATTTGATTAAAATCAATGTGGTGTACATACTGTATTCTGACGTGTAGTCAAATTTTAAAGTATATAACTCCGAGTGTCGTTATGTGGAGCACAAAAATTTAACCTTCCTTTAAAAGCTGCACACAGCTGATATTTTATGCGCACACAGCCTACAGAAAATTAGAGGGAACATTGCATATGGGTATCGTCGGCACCGACAGAGCCCGCGCGGAAACGCTCCCCAGCATCCTATAGGAAAACTTTTGGGAGCATCCCACTGCACCTGCGCTGCTGCCTTCCCAACTCTCCCTCTTCAGTTTTTCGTTTTCCGCAGAGCCGACAGGCTGCAATTCCTGTCACCCGCAGAAAATCTTTGTTTTTGTGGTCACGTCTGCCTTCCCGTTGACACTGACACCGGTACCATTGGTGTTGTCGTCTTTCTTTCTTTTTCTTTCTTTCATTAAAAAAAAAAAGCATTTTTCTTGAGGGTCTTTCCCCTCTTGGTGCCTCAGTGCCTTTTTGGGCCATAGGCCCTGTTTTTTCTTAAAATGGAGAAACCGACTAGTGGTTTCAATAAATGTTCAAAATGTAGCAGTATTATTTCTGCTACCGACACCCATGACTGGTGTCTTAAATGTTTGGGCCCAAACCATTCTCCATCAGAGTGTCTCCTCTGCAGAAAGATGATTAAGAGGGGCCTGCAGAATAGAGCTGTGAAACTCGGTATCCTTTTTGCCTCGGATGCAATGTCCATTGCATCAACATAGTCCAGAGCTTCATCTTCCTCCCATGGATCTCGGGAAACCAAATCCTCAAAGACTGGCCGGTCCTCAAAGAGTAGATCTCCGAAGCATCGAGATGCTTCTAGCGTTGCCCTCGAGGAGAATACACTGGCGAAACAACCCCGGGGGGGGGGGTGTCTTTGCCTCCAAAGCATTATTGGGGTCCCAAGATGTTCCTGAGGCATCCACCTCCGGAGAGCTGTGCCGGTACCGACACCCAGACATCGGCAGGCTCCATGGATCAACATATCCTAGCCATTGAGCGGAGTCTTGCGGCCTTGCTAGCAGCCTCCATATTGCTAAAGCCACTGCATTTGGTTCCGCAGTCATTGGTACTGGTACCATATGTATCTGTATCTACCATTGCACTGCTCTCCACACTACTACCCATGCTGGCCCTAGAATTGGTGTCCAGCATAGAAGGTCCGGTATCGAGGCATTCCGATGCCAACTTCGACCGGTACTGTCAACAGGCGGTGCAGGAACACCCGGCCTGTCGATACACTTTGAGTCTTTCGATTCCAATTCTTCCAATGACTCTATCGGTACCAGAGCGGTTCTTCCGGAGGATCCCTCTCCTTCCCCGCAATGCTGGATGTCTCCTCCGGAGGGCATGTCTTTTCAAGACTATACGGGATGTGGCTCAGGGCCTCTCGATCACCGTGACCCCCGAGAAGGAACCAAGAGCTGAAGAACTTGAAATTCTTCAGTATCCTGCAGTTCCTAAAGAGGCCGCAACCCTTACCATACATCAGATTTTGCATGACCTCATGCTTAGGATGTGGGAGACACCTTTAATGGTGTCTCCACGTTCTTAAAGACTCAATACAATGTACCAGGTACCACAGTGTCCCGGGTTCCAAAAAATGCAGTTACCACACCATTCCATGGTTGTGGAATCGGCAATGTGCCGAATTAAAAGTGCCAAGACACATTCATCTAATCCTCTGGGCTATGAGGCGAGAATTCTCGATGCCTTTGGTTGTCGATGTTTTCAGGCTTCTGTTATCAGCCAGAATAAGTTCATACAATACCCTACATGGGTATGTTTCTTAGGGAGGTTACTACAAATTTGAAACTAATGGCTCCTCTTCTCCCTGATGACAAAAGGACTGATTTCCTTACACTTGTTAAACATGCTCAGAATGTTTCTAAGTTCTTGAACAGGGCAACCTTTGATTGTTTTGAATGTATTAGCAGGACTTCTGCTGTTTCCGTCGGTGCAAGTCTGATTTGCTTGGTTGCAAGCATCTGATTTAGAGCAGTGAGTGCAAAATAAGCTGGGTGTTATTATTTGCATGGAAGAAAACCTCTTTGGTAAGGATTGGCAGGACAAAGCTGCTCAATGGCATGGGACAGACACAGTGGATCCCTTTACATTAACAGGATAAAATCAAAATAAACGTAACTAATTTCTTAACATACAGGAGTGTCCTATACGGTGACATGGGGAGGGGTGGCCTGCACGGAGCGGCAGGTGCACCTACTCTTGCCATCTTACTGGGCAGACTAGATGGACCATACTGGTCTTTATCTGCCGTCATTTACTATGTTACTATGTAACTTGAGTCCGAGAACACTACTTTAAATAGGCTCTCAAAGACCACTGCCAACCCAGTTAAAGATGGTTAAACCCTTTTTCAACAAGAAAAAAGAAATTCTATCTTACACCCATACTGTCCACCGCTCAGTCCATACTTCCCAGAAGGGGCAACAGCAGCCGAAACAACAAAGAAAAGCTAAAGTCCCCAGAGCTCAACCAGCTCAGCAGACACAACCTCCACAAGGATTTTGACTCCTTCCTAGAGAACCTAGTCATCCTACTTCTAAAAATTCCAGAGCCACTCGACATTCCAGGCAGACTGTGTTACTTTGCCAAGAGGTGGCAGCAGATAACATCAGAGCATTGGACTCTCTCCATAGTGACAGAGGGGTACAAACTCCATTTCCACAGTACGCCCCCTCCCTCCACTCCAAGAGTTCAGTTCTCGGCCCCCCCCCCCCCCTCACCACTCTCTTGTATCAGGAAGTTACCTCATTCCTTGCTCAGGTTGCAGTAGAGGAGGTACCCCTTTCTCAACAAGGCCTGGGCTTTTACTACCCCTATTTCCTTATACTAAAGAAAACAGGAGGGTACAGTTTCTGTTCCGAGAGAAATTCAAAATGATCTGTCTCCGGAACACTTCTCCCTTACATCCAGAGTCAGGATTGGCTATGTTCTCTAAACCTAAAGGATGCATATACACCCATCCTTATTCATGCAGAATACAGGAGGTTTCTTTGATTCCTCTTTCAGGGAAGACCTTACCAATACAAGGTTCTACCCTTTGGCCTGGCTTCCGACCCAAGAGTTTTCACAAAATGCATGGCAGTAGTAGCAGCATTTCTAAGGACTCTAGGGATATTTGTCTTCCCCTGCTTAGACGACTGGCTAATCAGAGCATCAACAGCTCCAGATGCCAGCTCTGCTCTTTCCTGCACAATGCAACTTTTTCAGTATCTGGGATTGGTCATAAACCTCCCAAAGCCCCTTCTTACCCCTACTCAATCCCTAGAGTTCATAGGGGCTCCTCTAGACACGTGGCAGTCGAGGGCTTTCCTGCCACAGCTACACTGTGCTCGAATAATTCAACTGGCTTCTCAAGCAGCTATGAAAACTGTCCTGACTGCTCGAGAAATGCTCAGTTGCTCAGACATGTGGTCCCCTATGCTCAACTACACATGCGAGCAGCCCAGTGGACCCTAGCCTCTCAGTGGACTCAGGCGTTGGGTCGTCTTGGGGACAAAATCAGAAACTCGGCATGCCCCATTTCATCCCTTCGGTGGTGGCAATCGCTAGAAAACCTACTCGTAGGGGCACCTTTTCAGCAGCCAATGCACAAAGCTACCTTGACGGATGCATCCAAGTTGGGTTGGGGAACTCATCTGGACAATCTCTCCACTCATGGTCTCTGGACCCATCAGGAGACTTGTCTTCACATAAACCTACTAGAACTGAGCCATTTTCTACGCTCTTCGAGTATTCCAGGACCATCTGTGCTATAAGACAGTTCTTGTCAAGATGGACAATCAGGTAGCCATATTCTATGTGAACAAGCAGGGTGGAACAGGTTCTCAGGCATTGTGCAACGAAGCTCTACACCTGTGGTCCTTTGCAAGAAGCCTTCAGATTTACTTACTAGCGGTGTATCTCTCAGGCAAACAGAATCTCCTAGCAGACAAACTCAACCGAGTATTGCTGCCGCATGAGTGGTCTCTTCATTCAGAGCAAATTGCTCGAATCTTTCGGATCTGGGGAACCCAGATATCGACCTATTTGCAAGTCCTTAGAATGCCAAACCTCCCTGATTCTGTTCCAGAATTCCTGCTCTGAACAGTCAGGCAATGGATGCTTTCCACCTCCACTGGGGTCAGGACTTTCTATATGCCTACCACCCATTCCCCTCATTCCCAAGACTCTTTTCAAACTTGAGAGACAAGGGCCATATGATCCTCATAGCCCCACGCTGGCCACGACAGATGTGGTATCCACTGCTTCTACGTCTCTCTTAAGCCAAACCTCTAGAGTTGGGATGTGCTTGAGATCTTCTATCCTAGGAGAACGGGACTCTTCTGCACCCCAACCCTCAGTCTTTGCACCTGATGGCGTGGCTGCTGAGAGCTTAGAACTACACTATCAACCTCTCTCAACAGGTTAAGGATATACTTTTGGCTTCCAGGAAACCTTCCACTAGGCATGCTTATGCTTTTAAGTGGAGAAGGTTCTCTTTCTGGTGTTCAGAGAAGAAACTTAATCCTTTTTCAGTTCCAGTAGAGGCATTTCTTGAGTATCTCCTCCACCTATCATCCTCTGGACTTAAAACTAATTCAGTAAGGGTCCACCATAGTGCCATTGCGGCTTTCTACACCCTTTGCGGGACAACCTGTCTCCTCTCAGCCACTTGTAGCGCGTTTTATAAGAGGTCTTCTCTTAACTAAGCCTCCCATTAAGCCACCACCCATGGCATGGGATTTAAATCTTGTCCTTGGCCAGCTTATGAAGCCGCCCTTTGAACACTTAGCCACTACATCCATGAAATTTCTTTCTTGAAAGGTGATCTTCCTAATTGCCCTCACTTCTGCAAGATGAATTAGTGAGCTACAAGCCTTAGTGGCTTACCCTCTTTACACAAGGTTCCACCATAATAAGGTAGTCCTTAGGACTCATCCTCACTTTATGCCAAAGGTGGTTTCGCCTTTTCATTTGAACCAGTCGGTTTACCTTCCTGTCGTCTTCCCTAAGCCTCATGCCTCTAGTGCAGAATGGAATCTTCACATTCTAGATTGTAAACGGGCTTTAGCTTTTTACCTTCAGAGGACTAGGCAGCATAGGAAAGCTTCACAGCTTTTTGTTGCCTTTGATTCCAGTCACCTGGGTTTACCAGTTTCCAAGAGAGCACTCTCCAAGTGGATTGCAGACTACATATCCTTTACCTATGAGGGTAAGGGACTTTCTCTCGAAGGTCATGTCACACAGCTCACAATGTGAGAGCAATGGCTGCCTCTATGGCCAACCTTTGCTCGGTGTCGATTGACGACATCTGCAAAGCAGCCACTTGGTCCTCTGTTTACTTTTGTGGCCCATTACTGTTTGGACAAGGACTCCCGTCGGGATGCCTCATTTGGCTAGGCTGTTCTCCACATCTCTTTCAGGCTTAGAACAACTCTTACCCCCTGTCCTGGGTTTCGATACTAGAGATCCTTGGGAGGAAACATGACCCACTTCAGCCTGCATTTCACTGCTCTCCCTGGCATCTTAAAGCTAGGGAGTCCCATATGTAAAGACTACATTCCTGCTTGTTCCTGGAGATAGCGTAGTTACTCACCTGTAGCAGGTGATCTCCGGGAATAGTAGGAATTGACTCTTCACAACCCACCCACCTCCCCTAGGAGTTGTATCTGTCTCTCTCTCTCTCCCTTTTCTTTTCTTTCCTTCTTCCCTTTTGTCTCAGCTACAAGCCCAGCTGAAGAGGGAGAGTTGGAAAGGTGGGATGGCAGCAGCGCAGGCACAGTGGGATGCTCCCAAAAGCTTTCCTGTAGAAGACACTCTGGAGTGTTCCCGCATGGGCTCCATCGGTGCCGATGATACACATGTGAAGACTCAATTCCTGCTGTTCCCGGAGATCACCTGTTACAGGTAAGTGACTATGCTAACTCTGCAGCTGCTCCTTTTTAATTTTTTCTTAATTTTCTTCATTTTATCATAGTCTCCCTTTTGAAAGTTAAAAGGTAGTATTGTGAATTTCCTTGCTGTTCTTCCCCATTTATTAAATCAAATGCGATCATGCTATGATCGCTATTGCCAAGTGGCCACAACACCATTCTCTTTCACCAGATCTTTGTGTTCCATTAAGGACTAGGTCCAAAATGGCTTCCCCTCTGGTCGGTTCATGAACCAGCTGCTCCAAGAGCAGTCATTTATTTCATCTAGAAATTTTCTCCTTAGCATGTCACTGACCCATTCAAAACCTGAGTAATTGAAATCACCCATTACTGTGCTGTAACTTCTTGTTAGCTTCCCTGATGTCTTTGAGCATCCATTTGTTCATTCTGGCCAGGTGGTCGGTAGTACACCCTCCACTGCCATCGCCTTCCCCTTTTTTACATAGAAGTTCAATCCATAGAGATTCTACATTCTATTCTGTTTCCTGCAAAACTTTAATCCTGTGCGACTCAATGTCCTCTTTAATATAGAGTGCAACCCCTCCACCAATTTGATCTGCTCTATCGTTGAGATACAGTTTGTACCCAGGTATCGGGGTCCCACTAGTTGTCCCACCAGGTCTGAGATACTAATCCAATCTAACCTCTCATTAAGTGCTATATATTCTAACTCTCCCATCTTATTTTTTAGACTTCAAGCATTTTAGAGGTTGTATTTTATTCATATTCTGGTTATCAGTAGGCAGGGGTAATTTTGTTATCTTTTAAGCTCTGTCTGCTCCGTACTTAAGGGCATTTGGGTTATTTTTGTCTTTATTGGAACCTCTGTCAATATTTATTTAAAAGTATTTCTATCCCGCCTCCTCCTTCAATCAAGGCGGTCTCACAGCAAACAATCATAAGTGTGTTCATGCAGTGATACAGGTTGTGTGTTTGTGCCCTAACTTCAGTCTTTTGCTAGTATCCTTCAAGGATAACCAAACCATGTGCTCTTGGGCAACTGTCAGCTGTCTCCTATTATCTAGTTTAAAAGTTGCTCTATCTCATTTTTAAATGTTAATGCCAGCAGTCTGGGTCCATCCTGGTTAAGGAGGAGCTCATTCCTTCAGAAAAGCCCCTCCTTTCCCCAGAATATTGCCCAGTTCTAACAAATCCAAAACTCTCTTCCTTGCACCATCATCTCATCTATGCATTGAGACTCCAAAGCTCTGCCTGCCTTTTGGGTCCTGTGCATGGAATGGGAAGCATTTCTGAGACTGCTCTCCTGGAAGTTCTGAATTTCACCTTCCTACCTAAAAGCCTAAATTTGGCTGCCAGAACCTCCCTACCACACTTTCCTATGTCATTGGTACCAACATGTACCAAGACATGTCCCTGTAGGTCTCATCTATATACCTCTGTCTTATGTTCTCTAAAGTCTGCTACTCTAGCTTCAAGAGACTACACACTTGGCTAAGACTTTACAATTGCCTATTTTCAATATAAATTTTAACTGTTTGAATATTTTTAAAAACCTATATCAGTCTGCCTACATTCCTTGCATGGCCTTTAAATCTGATATCTTGAGTGTGCCCTCAGTTCATATAAGGTCTACTGGACAGGGACACTTGTGATATATAGCTACTTGGAATATAAATATTTAATTTGCTTTAAGGTTTGCAGAGACCTGGTCTTCTACTTAATTTTGCAGCAAGGACAGCTAAATTAGCATGTTGTGTATTCAATGCAATAACTGTGGTGCTTTCATTCTGAGAAGCATCATTTGGAACCTATGACTTGCCCTATATGCCTCGTTATCTGTTATGCATAAAGAATTGACTCTACTAAGGGAAGAAATAGCTGTAATTAAACACACCATCTCTAGGGTACAAATGGAACAAAATCCACCATCGCTCCCACAAAGAATCAAACAGCCCAGGGACAAATGGATCAAAGTGGGTACTGGTAGGTTGTGACCTATAATGCAGAGACACCCTATACATTAAGAGAGATCCTTGAATAATACCTTCTCGGCCTTGGATAATGAGGGTGCTCAATTTGTGGAAACTGAAGTTCCCTTAAATGAAAGACTCAATGCCAAATCTACTGATAATGCTCCAAATAGGAAAAAGAATCACAAAACAGAAAACTACTACTATTTGGAGATTCCATCATCAGAGGCACCAACTTGGGAACACAGTTCGACCAACTGTGTTCCCGAGAGAAGATGGTCGAATGCCTCCCAAGCTCTTCAGCCAGCAGGATTTTGAACCAAATTGTTGGTATAGTTAGTGCACAAAGTGAGCACTCCAAATCTGATGTCATCCACTTGGGTACAAATGACATGGCTAGAAACGGTGCCTCTGTAGTTCAAAGGGACTTACAAGACTCTAGGCGAGAAACTAAAGCCCATTGTTAACACTATAGCATTCTCAGAAGTTCTACCTGTTCATGGTAAGGAGGCAGAAAGGCTGCATCGCAAAAACAACTTTAATACATGGCTCCAAACCTGGTGCAAACAAGGATTTAGATACATAGGCGACTGAGAAAACAGATGGATCAACAAGAGACTATACCATGCTGATGGACTAGATCTCTCCATCTCAAGGAAAAGGATCCTAAGTGAAAAATTTAGGCAGTATGTTGACAGGCATTTAAACTAGGCAAAGGGGGTGACGGATGGAGAAGGACAAGTTCAGGACATCACTCCCAGAAAAAGCAATATGACATGGGAAACAGCCACACTTTTAAACCACACATCAATGGCAAGTGGGAAGGGGTGTGTAGAACAAAAACCATGCAAAACAGAGGCAAACCAGTCAACAAATGCTGGAAAGCAATGAGCACAAATGCTTGAAGCCTAGCCAACAAAGTTCCTGATCTGGAAGCCCTAATGGAGGAAATGGACTTGGACATTGTGGCCATTACAGAAACATGGTTTAACGAGTTACATGAATGGGATATAGCCATAACTGGCTGTAATCTATTTAGGAAAGAGTGAGAGGGTAGAAAAGGAGGAGGAGAGCCCTATATGTCAAAAGCAATATTAAAGCTGCTGAAATGCAGGAGACATGTGGAAAAGAAGCGCTGTGGTTTGTGGTGGAAAGAGGAGATGGCCCTGTCATCCATATTGGTGTCTACAGGCCTCCAACTCAAACTAAAGAAATGGATAGCGAATTGATTGTTAATATTGCAAAGACAGCCATGAAGGGGGAAGTGATCATATTGGGTGACTTTAATCTACCTAATGTGGATTGGAGTATTCCTTCTGCAATCTGGAAAGAAGTAAAAAAAATTGTGGATGCCTTCCAAGATGCATTACTTAAACAAATGGTGATGGAACTGACCAGGGAGAGCTCTGTGCTGGATTTAGTGCTCATCAATGGAGATAGCATGTCGAATATCTGGGTGGGGGGCCCATGTGAGCAGCAGAGATTATCACACGGTGTGGTTTGAGATAAGTCAAGGCAGAATCCAGTCACAGCAAGCTCAAAGTCTTAGACTTTAAAAACACTGACTTCAGTAAAATGGCGAAGTAACTGAAGGAGGAGTTGAAAGGGTGGAAGGGGCTAAGAGAAGTAGACTTGCAATGGGCTAAACTAAAGGCGGCAATAAAAGGGGCAACAGATATATATGTAAGGAAAGTAAATAAAAACAAGAGGAAAAGGAAAGCCTATTTGCTTCTCCAAAGAAGTGGCTGCACAAATAAAGGCAAAAACACAGCTTTCACAAAATTCAGAAGTTTGCAAACAGAGGAACACAGTAAAGAATACAGGATCAAACTAAGACAGAAATAAGGATAGCGAAATCAAAGGCGGAAGAAAAGATGGCTAAAGATGTGAAGTGTGTCAACAACGTTCGGTATATTTGGGAGAGGAGGAAAATCAGAGGTGGAATTGCAGGACTCAAAAGTGCTGGGAACAGATTTGTGGAAAGTGACATTGAAAAAGCGAAAATGCTAAATACTACTTTGTTTTTATTAGAGAAAATCCTGGAGGACGACCATCTGTGATTGACAAATATACAATTGGGAATGGAGTAGATACCATTCCATTCACAGAAGATGTGTTAAAGCAGCTTGCAAAACTGAAAGTGGCCAAGGCCATGGGACCAGATGGGATACATCCTAGGATACTAAAAGAGCTCAGAGGTTCTTGCAGGGCCATTAAAGGATGTTTTTAATAGATCCTTAGAGATGGGAGAAGTTCCACAGGACTGGAGAAGGGCTGATGTGGTATCTCTTCACAAAAGTAGCAGTAGGGAAGAAGTGACAAACTGCAGGCCAGTAAGCCTTACCTCGGTAGCAGGAAAAGTAATGGAGGTGCTCCCGAAAGAGCGAATAGTGGACTTCCTCAGAACCAACAGGTTGCATGATACAAGGCAACATGGTTTTACCAAAGGACAATCTTGCCAAACAAATCTGATTGAATATTTTGACTGGGTGACCAGAGAACTAGATCAAGGGCATGCAATGGATGTGATTTTACCTAGATTTCAACAAAGTCTTTGATACTGTTCCTCATAGGAGACTTATCAATAAACTCAACAGCTTGTGGATGGGTCCCAACTTGGTGAACTGGATCTGAAATTGGTTGACTGATGGATGACAGAAGGTGACGGGAAACGGAACTCACTCAGATGAAAGGATGGTGGTTAACGGTGTTCCCCCAAGGTTTGTTCCTGGTACCGATACCGTTCAATGTATTTGAGTGATATTGCTGAATGACTGAATGGAAGTGTCTTTTTTTGCAGGTGACACGAAAATTTGCAACAGAGTGGACTCCCTTGAGGGAGTGGATAACACGAGGAAAGATTTACAAAACCTGGAAGGATGTATAATGCTTGGCAGTTAAGATTTAATGTGAAGAAGTGCAGTATCATGCACTTGGGAAGCAGAAATCCAAGGAAACTATATGCGATAGGGGGCGAGAGGTTGGTGTGCACGGACCAGGAGAAGGACCTCGGAGTGATTATTTTTGAAGATCTCAAGGTGGCAAACAGTGTGACAAGGTGGTGGTAAAAGCCAGAAGGATGCTGGGTTGCATACAGAGAGGAATTACCAGCAGAAAGGAAGAGGTACTAATGCCGCTGTACAAGTTGCTGGTGAGGCCTCACTTGGAATATTGTGTTCAGTTTTGGAGACCATATCTTGCAAAAGACAAGGCTGGAAACAAGTCAGAGGAAGGCGACCAAAATGATTTGGAGCCTGCGTCAGAAGACTTATGAGAAGAGACTTGAAGACCTAAATATGTACAATCTGGAGGAGAGGAGAGGGACAGGGGAGATATGATTCAGACCTTAAATGCTTAAGAGTATTAATGAACAAACCAACTTCTTCCAAAGACAGGGAAGCTGTAAAACTAGAGGGCATAACATGAAGCTGGTAAGGAGATGAACTGAAAGGCAATGTCAGGAAATACTTTTTCACTGAAAGGGTGGTGGATGCTTGGAATGCCATCCCAATGGAAATGGTGGGGGCAAACACAGTGACAGAATTCAAAATGGCATGGGACAGACACAGTGGATCCCTTTATAGCAAAATTATAAAATCAAAATAAACATACTATCTCTTACATCTCAGCAAATAGGGGTGGCCTACACAGAGCAGTGTGTACACCCCTAAACAAAAGCATCGGGAGGGGTGACCTGCACAGAGAGGTAGGTACACCTACTCTTGTCACCTTGCTGGGCAAACTAGATGGACCATACTGGTCTTTATCTGCCGTCAGTACTATGTAGCTTCCAGAGATTGGACTCATTCTCTGAGAACAAAACTCCTTGCACTTGGTGAGGTGTCTTACGTGTGCACTAACTGAGAAAATCATATATGTGACCCTCGGTGCAAGAGACTGGAAAGCCCCCATCTTGCTGCTGGACTGCTGTCTGCATGTTAGTTTCCAGGTTTTGCTTAGGTATTTAAGTTGTTTACTTAGGTTTGCTGGGGATATTTATACTAATACAACTATAACTAATATGTTTAATGAACATTGTTCACCTCCAGATTAATTAATCTCAGGTCCTTAATGTATGCTTGATGTGGATAACAGCTGCAGCTGAGTGTGAAGGTGGGCACCTCCCTTTCTTTAATAGGTTTAAGAGCCTGGGGTGGGTGGGGGAAAGAAGACTTAATAAAAGCTGGCTTCCTACACAGTGCCTTGAACTGTGTTTCTAAGGTAGTCTTGCCAGTGTCCTGTGTGATTTACGCAGCCCTTGGTTCGATAGAGGGGGCCTTTCAAATCGCACCTTTGACCTTTCACTTGCCTTTAACACTTATTTAAAACAAATTCACTGATCTTTTGCCTCCTAGCTAGTTTATTTCTTTCTACTTGCTGACTATTCTACTTCTACGCTAAGCAGTACTCTGATTTGTTTTAAATAAATTGTTTCTAGAGCTTTTTTATTTCAGTGACTACTTACACTATTTTACTTGCTCTATGCTAAGCTATACTCTGACTTGATTTAAATGAAAAGCTCTCTGGTGGTACTAAGACTTGATTTGACTCTGCAAAAAACACTGCATTCTAAAATGCGCAGATTTATCAGCTTTAACCCAAAGAATTCCCCTTTTCCCAAAGATGAAGTATATTCTACAAGATAAATACTTACAAGTGCAGATCTATTTCCAGCTGTAGTAGTCCCTTTTGGTAGTCCTTCAAGACTCATCCAAAGAGATTCCAACTAAAATTGGCCCAGGGTTATGTGAAGGGAGCGAAGATTTTGGATAGCTGGATAAAGTTGATAATTGAGTCTCCTTTTAGGAAACTAAAGCAGAGGTCTGACTGGATTACTATGTTTAAAGGAATATATTGACAAAGCTGGCTGACAATAAACTCTTGGCCTTTTCTCCCTGGTAGTATGGGTAGTTTTATTACTTTCCAATAGAAAATATTGCTTAAAATAGCCTGGATAAAATTCATCACAAGGCTTACTACTTCCTAGCTAATGCTTCAGAACCCTGCCTACTCCTATTGATGGGCCCATCTTGAACGCCACTCAGTACTGCTTTTGTCTGTATGTAAGGCGATCTATCACTAAGGAAAAGGCTGCCTTTTCCATTTCTGCAAAACGTCTGTCTTGAACACACACTTCTGAGAATACAAAGGGTTCTGATAGGTCCACTGAAGTATCTCAAGTCCCATTTCTTGGTCCACTTTCTGCTTTGCAAGTTGTTTATTAATGTGCTCTTCTGTGAGTAATGCACTATCGACTTCATTCTCATATTTAGCTTTAGGTAGCTATCTTCAGCCCTTCAGGGTAGTCTTCTGTGAAAGACTTGTTTAGTATTTCTGCTGTATCCTCATCTCTCTCCACACATTTCTACTCGCCTTTGTCTTAAAATTCTACCTCTGGCTTTCCTCTCTTCCCTGACTTACCCAAGAAATCCAGTTGGTTTTCTGGCTAAAACAATTTAGTCCAGCTTCCTCGTTATGTTCTGGGGTAAAAATACTAATGATCAGAGGGTTGCATAAACTCTTGGAACAATGTAATAATTTTGCAACTGCAGTGTATACATCAAAATTGATTTCTTATCTGAGTACCTTGGTATATACAAGTTTTTATATTCACGCAATATGGGATAGAAAATAATAGTTGGTCAGAAAAATGGTTTGTGCATAGAGGCTTGCGACGAACAGATGTTTGTTTAAAGGTGTAGTTGGCTCTATCCCTTCTCCACCCCCACCATTACAATTTCAGGTGGTTATGTTGTCCTTAACCCATGTCCCAGAATGTTTTCTGCACAAATAGATCCTTCATATTTTCTGCCTGGATATGCCTTGTGGTTAATTTGCTGGGCAAACTTTGCAGCCACACTGCTTTTAGTGTTAGTCCACTTGATTCCATGTTACCAAAAAAACAAAGAGGTGATACTTTGATTTTTAAAGTTTTTCTAGACCAACTTTAAGGAATTTGGTATCTATTTCTGTAGGTTCATTTGCCAGACTATGACGTTTGTGCTTTCTGCATAACTGATTTATCCTTGACTACTGCAGATTTAACTAAATTTTACAGAATTCAATTTATTTTTTTTAGTACCACATCAATAAACTGTCAATCATGTCATCAGAAAATCACTTCAACAACAGTGACAAAGAGGTTGATGAAGTTGATGCTGCCCTTTCTGACTTGGAAATTACACTGGAAGGGGGCAAGACCTCCACCATACTGGTAAGAGGAGCTGCTGTGAAGCACTGTGAATAAATTCTGGTTATCTCTAGTCTTAGCTAGAGTTTTCTACTTTTATATTGTTGGTTTCAGCTTTGCATTTTGCAAAACAAATGCACAAGGAAACCTATTAATTGCATTTCTGTTCCTATCTTTGTTTTCTAATCCAGTTTATAATGTAGGAATCTTATTTCCTGTGTGTTAGGACTGGAGCTCTGTAACTTGAGGAGTTTTTTTTTTTTAAATTTGAAATAACCTGGCAGTCTACTATGTGAATGCATGTTAGTAGTTTCCATATCATCCTGCTAGACCTGTCCAGACACGAATTGGTTATGCTCCCTTGCTAGCAGGTGGAGACAGATTTGAGCAACTTTGTGATGTCATCACTTGGTATATCTTCAGGTAGAGCACTGATAACAGTATTGTCTGCCTCCAGCAGATGGCAGTGTGTGGAGCGACACAGCACTGGAGATAGGCCTGACATTCCTCACCCATACTACAGTGCAAAAGTCTTGGATTTTAGTCTGAAGGGCCCAACATTGCTCAGAGTATAGATACACTTGTCTCCTAGAGGTTACTAAATCTGGGCTGAAAGAGGAGCAGGACGACACACAGGGCCCAGGCCCCCTTTCCCTCTTGCTGTTTATCTGTTTTCAGAGTATCCTCTTTATTTATTTAGCTGCATTTATATCCCGCTTTTCACCGGGTCAAAGCGGTTGGGGAATATATTTCTTCATTTTTTATCCCTATTGACATCTATGGAGAGCTTTTTCCTCTTTGGTTCTAGTCTGCTTTTGTATAAAGCAGCTTCAAATTGAAAAATATAATGGCCTTACTCGACAGCTGGACCTCACCAGGACTGTGGAGGCATGCAGGGCTTCACTGATCGGGTTTCCCTGATCACCCAACAGACCTCAGGATTCTGTTTTTGGGATTCTCATTTCATCATAGCCATGTTCCCTTTTTGCTGGTGAAGTGTTCTTTGTAACTTGCTTTTGTTGGGTTTGTTTTGTGTGTAGGGTTTTCAGTCATGTGGCCAGATGCAGCCTGTGGCCCCTAGTGGAGTTTTTGCTGCAGCTGTTGATTTTTGCCCCAATGAGGCTGCAGTGGCCTGGTTTTTTTTTTGGGGCAATATCCTAAGACTCTGCTGTGGGGGGGACAGGGCGCAATGCCTTGCCTGTGGCCCCTTTTGCTCCTAGATATTTTTTCCACCTTTTGACCGGTGAGATCTGTGGCCACTTCTGAGGGCAGACTGGGTCTGGCAAAGGTGGGATGGCACTAACACTATATCTGGGGGCCCTTTGGGGCTCTGTTTGCAGACTGGCTTGTGTTGCAGTTCCTAAACATGTATTCAGTTGGCTAGCTACTTAGCAGCCCCTCCTTTGGAGGGTGGTTTGGAGGACTCTTCTCATGGGCAGCTAGAGGTCACAGCCCCTTCGCCCTTGAGCTCCTCCATTCCTCTGAGCCCAGCTTTCCCCTGCAGGGGTTGGATGAAGAACTCAAGTGACCTTTTGGTGGCCAGAACTTAAGTCTGAGGAGGACTGAGTGGTAGTTCCCCCCCCCCCCTCTCCCCCCAGGGTCTGGATAGGATCCTCAAAGGAATCCTTTTTCCTATGCCATGCCCTGTTTAGAAGCTTAACAGGATATTATAGCTGCTCTGCTGGCTATAGAGCTGATTTTCAGGCTAGGTTAGGCAGGTTCCCTTTCTAGCTGGTGGATCAGCTGGTCTGCTATGTTCAGCACATAGTAATTTGGAGGAAAATGCCCCCAATGTCCTGTTTCAGCTATTCCCTCTGCCCAAGGCAAACAGGATCAGCCCTTGAGGCCTCCTGGGGTGAGAGTCTGGTTCATACAGTACCTGTGACAGAACAGGTGACGGTCCCGATGTTAGAAGGTACTGCATGGGGAGAGCCCTGGTTTGGAAGGATCAAGGTCTTGCAGAAGACCTTAGTAGTAGCCACTTTCAGCTTTTGGGTGGTGCTGTCTACTCATCTAGAGGCTAGTCCTGGAATGAGGGCTTGTCCCTCTGCAGATGACCTGGTAGCTCCATACATAGGCCCTTGGTCCCTTTGCTTCCAAGCTTGCTAGTTGGTTTCTGGGAACACCTAACTTTGTTTGGACCTGGCCTCAAGCTCCATGGTAGGTTTGGCCAGTTGGTGATGGTGTTTGCATTAGGCAGATGATGGATCAGGTCTATGACAATGCAGTTCCCCTTTTAAAGATCACTTACTCTCTGAGAGGAGACCTTCTCCCATAGAGACCCCTGGAAGACAGGTACAGGAGAACTGTTGGCCCTTTGAAGGGCATGTGTAGAGCCTGGAGTTGCCCTTGGACAAAGGGGAGTCCTTTGAAGTGCCTGTTGCTGTAGCGATACTTCTAGCGGAGCTTCTGGCATACTCAAGTTGTCTCCACGGGCCTTTCAAAACAGTTATTTTTCTTCAGTGGGTGCCAGTGGTCCCCTCTGAGGATATATATTTCAGTCTGCTTCATCTGAGCACACCCATAACATGTTAAACTAGTGGTTTTCAAGGCAAGATAAAAGTTCTTAGCTCTTTTGATAAGCTGATTTCTGGTTCAGGCCACCCTGGGTCTTCTGAGACAATTTCCATTTCACCAGTGCTGGCAAGGTTTTGCTGGGAGAGTTTGTGCGCAGGTAGGGAATATTTGTGGGTGCTCCTTAATGCTTCAGACAGTGACAGTTGTTTCATGCCCAGAGATGTTCCTCTAATATTTGTGTATCCAGGAAGGGCGATACTGTCCGACATTCTATGGATCTTTTATCTTTATCTTTATTACAGATTTAATATACCGCTCTTACTAGGAGCATCAGAGCGGTTTACAAAATAAAACTGAGACTGCTTTAGAGAAAGGAACGCCAATTCAGGACAGGAAAGAGGACAGGAACAGGCAAAATAGAACACTAAATACAACGTTAGCGAGGAGGTATAGGATGACTAACGGGGAGGTGGTGATAATATGGTGGGAGGGGTTGGAAGGTCAAACATGGTGCAGAATAAGTGTGTTTTTAACCTGGTTTTAAATGTTTTATATAAGAGTTCAGGACGAAGATCTGGAGGGAGCGAGTTCCACAATCGACCCAGGAAGAAAAAGGCAGAAGAATGGGTTAATTCAAGATGGGCCTGAGAAGGGGAAGGTAGAAACATACGCTTAGAATGAATTGATCTAAGTGAACGATAAGGTGTATGAAGACGGATTAGATCTGCGAGATACAGGGGAGTGCCGATGTGGATGGTCTTATGGACAAAGATAAGCATTTTGTATTGTATACGATAAGGAATCGGGAACCAATGTAATTGTATTAACATGGGGGTAATGTGATCAAAACAGGATGTGTGAGTTAGGATGCGGACTGCTGTGTGATGGACTAGTTGTAACCTAGATTCTGTTGTCTTTGCTCTCTCATTTGCCCATGGGTCCTTTGGGGTGGCTGTCAGTTGCTCAGGTAGGAGGTGTTCTTGCCCCTAAACCACCTCATGGAATTTGTCACTTTCCCATTGTGAACAGCATTAGCTGTTTCTCCGCATCTGTATTTTATGCCACTTGTCTGGGCATAGGTAGGGCCCTCTCAGTATGCATAGTGCGTAGTTACCCCTTCCTGGATGTTTGGGCTTGCCCATTTAGTGTCTTTGGTCAGGGCTAAATGAAGCAGAGGCTAGGGGGGGGTGGGTCTGGTTGGACAGACTGGAGGTGGAAAGCATTGGTCCTAGGGGCAGCTTGATTCTCGCCCAGGCTTTAGAGTTCCTGTGTGGTGGTTCTCTACTCTTTGCACAACAGAGGGTTCATTCAAGCCTCGACCAAATCATGACATGTAATTCTTGGTTGGCTCTATTGACCTGAGTCGTCTCTAGCCCTCAAATGCGTACTTGACCATGGGACCAGATCCTTGGTCTAGGGCAGTGCTTCTCAACCATCTCCTGGAAGCACACCTTGCCAGGACTCCCACAGTGAAATACTCATGAGATCTATCTGCATATAATAGGCCTCTTCTGTATGCAAACTCATCTTGCGCATATTCATTATGGGAATCCTGAAACCCTAACTGACTAGGTGTGCCCCCCAGGAAAGGGCAGAGAAGCACTGGTCTAGGGCACATATGAATTCGACAAAGAGGTACCACCTAAACTTCTAGTCTCCATGTTCCCCTGTCATTCGACCAGATCCTTCCTCTTCCCTTGGAGATCAAGGAGCAGTTTAAGTAGCATTTGTGGTTCCATAACCCATTGGAAGCACTGGAGAGGATGCCTACATCTTGGATAACAACCAAAAGGGCCAGAAGCGTAACCTCCAGTTGGCCCGGAGACTTTGTCATCCTCTGTCAACAATCCAACTCCTCCAGCCCTTGAATTGAAGAACCAGTATGAAAGTGGAGGAGGTGAAAGCATTCTAGGAAGGGGAAGAGCCAGAGATCAGGTACCTCGAAGTTTCAGAATCAGTGACCACAAAGAAGCGGAGGGTTACTGAGGCGTCCATCTGCCAACCAGACTTGATGTCCAGATAGGTCTGCTGTCTGCCAGGTGCCAAAATCCAAGGTGTTATGGAGAGTTTGCTGAGACTCATCAAGCCTACTGACTATTATCTGATGTAGCTCATCCATGTCTGCACAAATACTATGTATTCCTCTGAGCATATCAAAAGTGACTTCATGGCTCTGGGACAGAAGATGGAGCAGATAGGTGCGTAGGTGGTGGTATCTTCAATCCTCCCTGTTAAGGGTAAAGGCTGAGGCAGAGAAGCTCACATCCTAGAGATAAATACATGGCTCTGTAGATGGTGTCATCAAGAGCATTTTGGTTTTTTGGACCATGGGATGATTTTCCAAGGGCTGAAGAGTAGAGATGGTGTCCATCTGTCCAAGAAGGGTCGAAGTATTTTCTGCAGCAAGCTGGTTAACCTATTGAAGAGAGCTTTAATCTAGATCTGTTGGGGATGGTTGAAAGTCCCCAGGTAAGTGAAACATTTAAATACCTCTTGTAGAAATGGGTAAAATGGGCAACATTTATTTATTTAGTATACATTTGTATACCGCTACTTCCAGCGATCAGCAGCGGTTTGATTACAGACTGTAGTTTGTCAATCATGACAGAAAATTTGGAGTATAAACACATTGATTTGAAGGGAAAAGCACAGCACACAGGAAGGAGGTTTTAAGGAGCAGGTTCAGAATTAACATATATACATTTTTACATAACAATTCCCATGCTTTGGAGTGAGGCAGCTTGGAGGCCCCTGGGGTTTACATCAAATTGTATTGACACTGGAATAGATGTGTCTTGAGTCTTTTTCTGAAAACTATAAGGTCTTTGATTGCTCGTAACTCCGGTGGTAGTTGGTTCCAGAGGGTCGGGGCAGAGTATGAGAATGCTTGGCGGCTGGTACTGGCTTTGACAGATTTGATATCGGTTGGAACGTGGAGGGTGTCTGAGGTGACGGTTCTTCTGTCTCTGTTTGGGGGTTGTGTGCTGATAAGGGTGGAGAGAAAGGATGGAGCTGTGTTATGTATAAGTTTGAATGCGGTTATCGGAGTTTTATATTTTATCCGAGCCGTAATGGGGAGCCAGTGCAGCTCAATTAATACAGGTGTGATGTGTTCAGTAATGCTTTTTCGCATGATGATCCTAGCCGCCACATTTTGGGCCATTTGCAGAATGTTTAGGGTTTTCTTTGGAAGCCCTTGTAAGATGGCGTTGCAGTAGTCTAAGTGCGGCGTAATGAGTGCTTGCGCAACAGTCCTGAAATCGTGTGGTTCAATGATGCTCCGTAGAGGTTGTAGTATTCTAAGTTTGTGGAAAATGGCTTTATTGGTTTTGCGTAGGTGCTTTTCCATCTTTAGGTTGCTGTCAAACGTGACCCCTAGATATTTTATTTCATTCTTAGTGTTGTATGTGTTATTACATAGGGTGATTGTTGCAGGAGGTTCAAAATTGGGTTTACTGGAGATATACATCACCTCAGTTTTCTTATGGTTGATCGTCATGTTTTGCTGTAACCATTGTGCCATCTCGTTCAGGCATGTTTCAAGTTGATCATAGTTGGGGTTGATGGTATCCAGTTTTGTGTAAAGCATGATATCATCTGCATAAATATGGTAGTTGATATTGTGGTGTTTGAAAATATCACAGAGGGGCTGCATATAAATGTTGAAGAGTAGCGCTGAGAGCGCCGAGCCTTGAGGTATGCCTTGTGTTTGAGTGAAAGCTTCCGCTTTTTCGCCATTGACTAGAACCTGTGGCATTCTGTTTGATATGTATGAAGAAAACCATTTTAGGGGGGCTCCCAGTATTCCTATTGATTCGATCCTGTTTAGGAGGATTCCATGGTGGACTGTGTCAAAGGCGGCAGAGATGTCAATGAAAATGAGTATAAACATTTTCTTTTTGTCTTCAAGGCCTTTGAGGAGGTGGTTGAGTAGTGCTATTAGGAGTGTTTCAACCCCGTGATGTTGTCTGAAACCGTATTGCTGTTCATCCAGGGTTTCATGGTCATCCAGATGATCTTGTAGCTGTAGGAGGACCGCCTTTTCAATGATCTTTGCTAGGAAAGATATGCTGGAGATGGGGCGGTAGGATGCTGGGTCGTCCTTGTTGAGTGTGGTGTTCTTTAGAATCGGCCTTATTATAGATTTCTTGAGTTGGGCAGGCATGATTCCTTGCTGGAGTGATTGGTTCACAATGTGCAAGACTTGGTTCACAATATCATGTTTTGCCGCCTTAACCCAGGCAGCTGGGCAGGGATCTAGTGGGGAGGTGGTGGTCTTGATGTTTGTTATTATGTTGATCATTTGCCGTTCATCAGTGTTGAGAAAGTTGCTCCATGCCTGTTCTCGTACCACGCTGGTTGACCGGTGAGTTGTGTTCAAACAGTGAGTGGGTGTGGTTGCAGTAAGTTTTCTTGCGTAGTAGTCTGCCAGTGTTTGGGGTTTGATTACGTTGTCATAGTGGACTGCCTGGGGTGTTTTGGTTAGTGATTTCACTAGTTCGAAGAGTTCACGAGGCTTGTTGATAGCTTTGTTTAATATTGCTAACATCTAGAAAGCAGTGTCATAAATGCCTGTAGCATGAGCAAGACTATCCCAGATGTTGAAGCTTTAATGGAAGAGGCTTGGATTTAGTGGTAGTTATGGAGACATGGTTCATGGACAACCATGAATGGGATATAATTATACCAAGAAGGACAGGGTAGGAAAAAGGGGAGGAGGAGTGGCATATGTATAATAAATAAATAAAAAATAAGGCTATAGAATTACAAGGTTTAAAAGGGAGCGAAGAGGCACTGTGGGTTAAACTTGAAAGAAGGAAAGGGAAATCCATTTGCATTGGTAATATATATACAGATCTCCCTCATAGGGCATAGAAGTGGACAGATTTAATAGAAAGCATACATGCAGTATTGCCATGAAAGGAGAAGTGCTACTGACAGGTGATTTCAGTATGCTGGATGTTTGGTACATCCCTGCTGCGGTGTCATCTACAAGTAAGGAGATCCTGGATTCTTTATAGAAAGAACTATTCAGGCAACTGGTACCAGAACCCACGTGTGAAGGGACCATACTGGACTTGGTGCTCACCAATAAGGAAAGCATTTCTGATGTCATAGTGGGAGATCATCTCGCATCCAATGATCACCAGATGATGTGGTTCAGTATTAGGACTAGGACTGATAAAATCTATTCAAAAGCGAGAGTCTTAGACTTTATCAAAACTAACTGCACCAAGATGGGACAATATCTCAAGGAGTCGTTAGCGGGATGGGAACAGCTGGGGGATGTAGAAAGGGGATATTTTAAGGGCAACAAACCTTTTTTGTCAGAAAAGTAAATATGTAAAAGGAAAAGGAGGCCGCTATGTTCTCAATAGTAGCTAAAAAGGTGAAGAAAGAGGGTACCTTCATAAAATACAAGAGATCAGAGAGGAAGTCAGGCATCTATATATATTTTTTTTTTTATTTAGACAGTTTTGTATACCGCCTTATCCTTCAATCAAAGCGGTCACAACACAATTGGGGGATACATTTAACATGCAGGGATATGAGACACATACACTAATACTTACAGGGAACATGGGCAATGGAGGGTTAAGTGGCTTGCCCAAGACCACAAGGAGCATCTGTGGGACTAGAAACCCCAGTCCTTCCGGCCCAAGGTTGCTGTCCTCTAGTGGGATTTGAACCCCCGACCTTCCGGCCTGAAGTACCTTGCCCCAACCACTAGGCTACTCCCTCCTAGATATTTGGAAAACCTTAAGCTAGTAAAGTAGTCAGGAAAGCAAAGATGCATTGGCTATTTCTTCTTTTTGTAATAAAATAGGAGGATAAGACTTGGGGGGGAATATATAAAAGCTGATGAGATATAGCGTAATAGCTTGACAAATGTTTCTTTTCTGAGTTCACAGATGAAGGGCCAGGAGCTGGACCTCAGGAAATGCCCACAAATAGGAACACAAATGGCAGGGATCTTGAACAATTTTCAGAAGATTGAGGAACTAGCTAGACTATAAGTAGGCAAAGTGATGTATCCAGTTGGGATACATTTGAGGATATTGAAGGAACTTGGAGACATTCTAGCAGCTCCACTGACTGACCTTTTCAGTAATGCTGTAGAGTCTGAAGTGTTCCCAGAGGACTGAAGAAGGCACATGTGATCCTTTTCCACAAAAGTGGAAGTAAGAATGAGGTTGAAAACTGCAGGCTGGTTAGTCTGATATCTGTGGTGAACAAATTATCAGAAACCTTGCTAAAACAGAGCATAGTGAGGTTTCTGTAGTCCAATGGACTGCAGAATCAGAGGCAGCATGGGTTTACCAGAGGCAGGTCTTGTCAGACCAATCTGATTTCTTTGATTGGGTGACCAGGGAGTTGAACAAAGGGGGGAGAGCCTTAGATGTGGTGTACTTAATTGAATTGAAGTCCAAACCCACAATCCGATATCTCGGCATCACACTGGACCAGCACCTTGATATGACAACGCACGTGAAGAATGTGACAAAGACTATATATCATAAGATCAGAACACTACGCCACCTCCGCCCCCTACTTGATTATACTGACTACCCATCAACCTTCCAGGCATTAGTCCTCCCACACCTAGATTTTGCGAACATCATCCTCCATGGGATCTCTCAATCAACTTTAAATCCGCTTCGCCTGGCTATGAATGCAGCTGCAAGAGTCCTCTCTGGGTCACCAAGATCTGCACACATAACGCCTATCATGAAAGATCTGCACTGGCTACCTCTACAAGCCAGACTCCACTATAAGTCACTAGTACTTACTTTCAAAGCCTTGAATAACTACCCACCTACACCAATCAGCAAGCTGATTCACAGCACCCTCGAAAATAGAAACAGGAGGCCTACTGCTATGAACACCTTAATAGTTCCTAGGATGATGACATTGTGTATTAAGGCTACTTCAAACAGAGCTTTCTCAATATTCGCTCCTCTAAACTGGAATACACTTTCCCATGAAATCCATGGCATCAAAAGCCTAATACTATTCCGAAAAGCCGTGAAACACCATCTGTTCACAAAATGTTACCCAGAAGTCATCCCGGACACTCACACATCTAGCAAGCTTCCCACATACCCCAGACACCTTAGCACCCTAATACAACCAGAAAATGGTTAGCCCACACGATAGCCCACATGATAACCTTTTACCTCCATTTACCTGCACCATCCACATGAAATCACTTACAATATACAAACGAGTTTAGAATATTGCATATATTTAAAGTATATAGTTTAAAGTTAAACTGTACATAGTTATCCCGGTTATCCCATGTGTTATTTTCCCTGTTCTTTGTAAACTCAATGTTGCCTGTATGCATTGCAGTATGTTTTGTTCATTGTACACCGCGCTGATTTTAATAGCGCGGTATAGAAGAAATGTTAAATAAATAAATAAAATAAAATACTTAGATATCAGTAAAGCCTTTGACACCATTCTGCACAGGCGACTTATAAACAAACTTGAGATGGATCCTTAAGTGTGTTAGAAATTAGTTGAGTGCGAGGCAACAAAGGGTACAGGTAATGGAGGAAGTTAAACTACCGATAGTTTAGCTCTCAGCATTACTGATGCACGCAAGCCCTCACAGCACGACAAGCTGCAAACCAAGTGAGGGACACCATCCCATTCTGCTGCTACCCAGATGGGTGGTTTGTCTTCGTCTGGCACCTCAGCTGAGACCTGTCCATCTTGGGAGACCCTGCAGTACTGGCAGGGTCTCCCAAGATGGACAGGTCTCAGCTGAGGTGCCAGACCAAGACAAACCACCCATCTGGGCAGCAGTAGAATGGGATGGTGTTGACGACGAAGGATCACATTTTTGTGACAACAACAACACCAAACTTAAACTGCGCGGAAGAAAGGCCCGGCAATCTACTTCTGTATCTTGCCATGAAAACCCAGTGGATAGTTACAACAAAGCAAATTGTGCTATGGTGCTGGAAGATGAGACCCCCAGGTTGGAAGGCACTCAACTAGCTACTGGGGAAGAGCTGAAGACTTTTCAGAGTAAAGCCAGCATCTATGATGTGGTTGGATCAAAGCCCTCGGGAAGTCTGACTGCTAATGTAGCTGCGCATGAAATGAGAGTCAGAAGCTGTAAAGATGTCTTACACATTGGAACATGGAAAGTATGAAGCATGAACCAAGGGAAGTTGGAGGTGGTCAAGAATGAAATGGAACATGTACAACTTGATCTGTTGGGTGTCAGCGAACTGAAATGGACTGGCATCGGGCACTTTGCATCAGATGATCACATGATCTACTATGCTGGAAATGAAAGACAAAGAAGAAATGGTGTTGCATTTATAATAAAGAAGAAACTTGCAAGAACTGTAATGAAATACAATGCAGTCAGCGAACGCTTAATCTCTATTCGTCTACGAGGATTGCCTATCAACACAACTATAATTCAAGTATATGCCCCAACAGCAGCTGCAGAAGAGAATGAAATTGAAGAGTTCTATGAACAAGTACAAGCTGAAATTGACAGAACATGCAAACAGGATATCCTGATAGTCATGGGTGACTGGAACACAAAAGTTGGCAACAAAGAAGGCAAAGTAGTTGGAAAATATGGACTTGGCAACAGAAATGAAGCTGGAGAAAGACTGATAGAATTCTGCAAGACCAATGATCTGTTCATCTCAAACACCGTCTTCCAGCAACACAAGCGGCGACTGTACACATGGACTTCACCCAATGGATTGTATAAAAATCAAATTGACTACATCTGTGGAAGTCAACGATGGAAAAGCTCTATAACATCAACAAAGACAAAACCTGGAGCTGACTGTGGTACAGATCATCAACTACTAGTATACAAACTCAAGCTAAAGTTGAAAAAGAGCAAACCACTCATGAATGCAGCAAAATATGACCTTGAGAATATACCACTGGAATTTAAAGACTGCCTGCAAAATCGATTTGCTGCTTTAGATACAAATGACAGAGGTCCGGAAGAGTTATGGAATGACATCAAGAAGGTTGTGTTGGAAGAAAGAAGTCTCTTCAAAAGGTGAAAAAGCAAAAACGGCCAAAATGGATGACGGAAGAAACTCTGAAAATTGCCCAGAAACGCAGAGAAGCTAAAGCCAGAGGAGAGAGAAAGAGAATCGCAGAACTCAACAGAGATTTCCAACGTGCAGCAAGACAGGACAAGGAAAAGTAGTACAATGACGCATGCAAGGAAATAGAAGCAGAAACTATTAGAGGAAGAACAAGATCGGCTTTCCTAAAGCTATGAGAGTTAAAGAATAAGTTCCAGCCTCGAATTGGAATGTTACAAGATGCCAAGGTTCTATGTTGAATGATGCTGAGAAGATCAAGAAAAGGTGGAAGGAATATACAGAGTTTTTATATGATAAAGATCAAGTGGAACAACAGCCGTTTCAACCTGTACCTTATGATCGGGAACCATTGGTGATGAAAGAAAAAGTTGAAGCAGCATTGAAAGCCTTATCAAAGAACAAAGCACCAGGCATTGATAGAATTCCCATAGAAGTATTGCAGCAATCTGATGCAGCTATTACCATACTTACAAGGCTCTGCCAAGAAATATGAAAGACAACATCATGGCCAACTGACTGGAAAAGATCTGTGTTTATACCAATACTAAAGAAAGGTGATCCAACTGACTGTGGAAATTATCGAACAATCGCTCTGATCCCACATGCCAGCAAGTTTCTACTGAAGTTTATTCAAAAGACTACAACCATACCTGGAACAAGAACTACCTGAAGTGCAAGCAGGGTTCAGGAAAGGGCGAAGAACGAGAGACATCATTGCGGATATGAGATGGATCGTTGAAAAGACTAAAGAATGCCAAAAGGATATCTATTTGTGCTGTATCGACTATAGCAAGGCTTTTGACTGTGTAAACCATGAGAAACTCTGGGCCACATTAAGAAGCATGGGTATACCAGAACACTTGATTGTTCTCTTGCACAGTCTGTACATTGATCAAGAAGCAACAGTTCGAACGGAACAAGGAGAAACAGAATGGTTTAAAATAAGCAAAGGTGTAAGACAAGGATGCATACTTTCCCCCTACCTATTTAATTTATATGCAGAACAAATCATCAGAGAAGCAGGATTGTATGAAGACAACAGAGGTGTGGGGATTGGTGGAAGACTTAACAACCTTCGCTATGCTGATGATTTTTATTTATTTATTTAGACAGTTTTGTATACCGCCTTATCCTTCAATCAAAGCGGTCACAACACAATTGGAGGATACATTTAACACGTGGGGATATGAGACACATACACTAATACTTACAGGGAACATGGGCAGTGGAGGGTTAAGTGGCTTGCTCAAGACCACAAGGAGCATCTGTGGGACTAGAAACCCCAGTCCTTCCGGCCCAAGGCTGCTGTCCTCTAGTGGGATTTGAACCCCTGACCTTCCGGCCTGAAGTACCTTGCACCAACCACTAGGCTACTCCTCCCTGATGATACTATGTTACTGGCTGAAAGTGAAGATGATCTGAAAAAAGTGCCTCTCACAATCAAAGTGCATAGTCTCAAAATGGGCCTGCACCTTAATGTAAAGAAGACAAAGATCATGACAACTGGCATAATCAACAGGTTCATCGTTGAAGGAGAAGAAATTGAAATTGTGAACAACTTTAACCTACTTGGATCAGCTATCAATAAAGAAGCAACAAGCAGTCAAGAAATCAAACAACGCATTGTTCTTGGCAGAATGGCTATGAAAGATGTAGATAAGATTCTCAAGAGCAGATGTCTCTCTCCATACAAAGATTCGACTTGTTCAAGCCATGGTATTTTCAATAACATCATATGGATGTGAAAGCTGGACAGTGAAAGATAGACAGGAAGAAAATTGATGCCTTTGAAATATGGTGCTGGCGGCGAATACTGTGTATACCATGGACTGCCTGAAAAACAAACCAGTCGGTACTAAAGGAGATCAAACCTAAGCTTTCTTTAGAAGCTCAGATGACAAGACTTCGACTTTCATACTTTGGACACATCATGCGAAGACAGAGATCATTAGAGAAAGACATGCTTGGCAAGATAGGTCAACGCAAAAGAGGAAGGCCAGCAATGAGATGGATCGATACAATAACAGCAGCTACGGGTACCAGTCTGTCAACAATGAGCCGCCTGACTGAAGACCGAACACAGTTTAGGATAGCTATCCAGAGAGTCGCCATGAGTCGACTCCGACTCGACGGCACTTAACAACAACAATGGAGGAAAAGGTTACCAGTGGTGTGCCACAGGGATCTGCCCTTGGTCTGTTTCTTTAACATCTTTGTTAGTGATATTTTGGAAGGGCTGTCTGATAAGGTTTGCTTCTTTGTGGATGATATCAAAATCTGCAATAGTAGACACCCAGGAAAGAGTAGATAACATGAAGATCTAGCTGAGTTTTAAGAATTGTGGGAATAGTGGCCTAGTGGTTTGGGCACGTTACCTTGGACTGGAGGGCTGGGGGTTCAAATCCCACTTGAGGACACAAACCTTGGACTGGAAGGACTGGGGTTTCTAGTCTCACTGGTGCTCCTTGTGGCCTTGGGCAAGTCAGTTAACCCTTTGTTGCCTCAGGTACAAGAGAGATTGTGAGGCCTTCGGGGACAAGGGAAGTATATACAGTACCTGAATGTACACAGCCTAGAATGCGTTAGCACTTAGTGGTATATAAATGCCTAAAAATGAAATAAAATGGGAAAGAATTTGGCAGCTGATATTTAATGCTAAAAATGCAAGGTTGGGCATCTGGGCTGCAAAAATCCAAGGGAGCGGTACAGGGTAGGGGCGAAGTACTTCTGTCCATGAAAGAAGAGTGGGACCTGGGTGTGATTGTTTCTGATGATATTAAAGTGGCTGAACAGGTAGGAAAGGTTACAGTGAAAGCCAGAAGGACGCTTAGGTGCATGGGGGAAGAATGGCCAGTAGAAAAAGAAGTGATAGTGCCTCTGTATGTCTCTGGTGTACTTATTTGGAGTATTGTGTACAATTCTGGAGACCACACCTTCAAAAGGATATAAACAGGATGGAGTTGGTGCAGAGGGTAGCTACTAAAATGATTAGTGGTCTTTGTTATAAAGCATATGAGGACAGACTTAAAGATCTTAGTATGTGTACTTTAGAGGAAAGGTGGGAGAGAGGAAATGTGATAGACATTTAAATACTGCTGTGGCATAAATGCACAAAGAGGAGAGCCTCTTTTGTTTGGAAGCAAGCTCTGCTGAAAAGGGATAGACTCTGGTGTAATATGCAGAAATATTTCTTTATGGAAAGAGTGGTAGATGCATAGAATAGTCTCCTAGTGGAGGAGGTAAAGACGAGGACAGTATCTGAATTCAAGAAAGCATGGGACAAACACAGATCTCTAAAGGAAAAAAGGGGACTATTGTAGCTGATATGGAAAGGCAGCCTAGATAGACCATGTCTCTTTCTGCTGATGGCTTCTGTATCTTCTACCTGGAGGCCAAAGCAGTCCGTTTGACCCTGGGGAGGCTCATGTCTTCTCTAGTGGAAGGCTCATGCTGTGTGTTGGACACTGCCCTGATGGTCATGTGCTACTGTGGTAGGATTCATGGGTCTAGAGTGGTTCCCATAGCTGTGTGGTGGTGCTGCAGGGCAGAAGAACATTTGACTGTCCTAGCTGCCATGCATATCATATGCTTTGCTAGTATGTAATCCATATTTTCTGGGTCAGAACTCTGTGAGCCCTGGTGAAGTGAGAAATCAGTCCTCTTGCACATGGCCTCATAGTGCGAAGATGGGACTTTCCAGTACAGTATTTGAAGGCCACTCAGTTGATTGCCAGATTGAGATCTCTTTCAGATGCAGGAAGATTCTGTGAATGTTGGGCTTAGTCGCTGTTCCTCAGGAGTGGCTGAGGGAAGGGATACTATGTCTCTCCCATCTTTTTGTAAGGGAACATAACTCACTCATCTAGACTGGTCTGTAGCAGGATTCAAGGAAAAGGAGTGTATCAAGAATAATTAAAATCTTTCCTCATAGACTTTTCCTTCAGGGATGTACCAAACCTTTTGAAACTCATCTGACAGATTTTGGACTGCAGTTTGTATAGATATTGTCAGTACAAATATTTAGCCAGATAAAGTTGAATATCTCAATACCTGGCTGAATTTTTTTTAAAAGCATGTCCAGGAACTCCTTGACCTGCCCCTTTTTATAAATTTGTTCATTGAACAATTTTTCCTAGAGCAATTTTTAAATTAATTTTATCCTTTTAAAGGCAGTAAATCTTTTTCACCTGTTGAATAAGACCCTAAATAGTAGTCTTGAGGAGGGGTAGTTAATGCACTGACTTTAAAATCTGTCACCATATACTTCCTTTGTATTTCATTAGCACTGTCAATGCAGTGCTTTAGCGTGTGTGGTTAATTCACTTTAACCTCCTCAAACTTGCAAAGTCTTATAGAAGGTTTAAACAAATCTAGCATGCTATCTTTATTTCCTTATCTGTTGAGTATGAAATGGTGGGTGTGGCATACCTCTAATTCATTTGCTTACAAACCCCTTAAATTTACTATTCCTTACTAGAATTCTTCATCCTTGGATACCTTGGAGTAGGAAAGAGAATCTGACTTTTAAGGAATAAAGCTACTGAAATTTTCAGAAAATCACGGCAGTAGAATAAAATGCGAAGTATGACCAAATTTTTTTATTTTTATTTAGGGTGATATCACTTCCATTCCTGAACTTGCAGACTACATTAAAGTGTTCAAGTAAGTAGAAAAGTGTGTGTTTTTAAACTTTTTATTAATGGTGGTAATATGTAATTAATGTTTCATGATTTTTCTTTTGTAACTCTTCACCCTTCCTGTTTGATATATTGTTTCACAGTAAATTGCCATGTGTTACCCCATAAATTAATACTTCCTAACACAAAGTATGGACTGAGAGCTTGATTCCTCAGTTTTCTCCTGTTTCTCTGGGAAAGGCCGTCATACACTGGGTCCTAAAAGCAAAATCATGCTTTAGGTCAAGAAATGCAGAAGTTACAGACCAAGACTTGTCTCTTGGCACAAGATTGTGCAATAGTATCAATCTCTGATTTTAAGTTTTAATCTCTCGATTTTTATTGTAGACTTTTTTGATCAAGGCATTCTCCCCTGCTCCCATTTCTTTAGCTCAGTCTTGGCCAGGCTGAAAATTGGCATCATGGGCCTTCATTCACACTGTCCGGGGTTTTCATTACTCACTCCAACTCGGCTCAGACCATAATTGTTGACCATCCTGGACTAGGAGATGTGGCCTCTAATCATCAATCGGGCATCACTTTTTATGCAATGATGTCAACGCTCTCTTACCTGAGGAGTGACTGCCTTCATAGCATCCCTGACCGATCTGGATAGTGACAGTCCAGATGCAGGAATCAAACCTGAAACCTTCGTTATGGAAGTGCACACATTAACATGTCAGCCACCAGGCTGGCCCCTGGTGGGTTTTATATCAGTGTTTCCCAGACATGTCTTATGTACCCCATCACCACTCAAATTTTCAGCATACTCAAAATGAATAGGCATGAAAGATTGTGTACTTGATCTTCCAGCATGTGAAAAACCTGTAAACCCCACAGCCAGTTGAGTCAGATCAGTGTTTTGAACTTTTGCTGCCCCAAATTTCAAATGGCATTGTGTTTCCTACTTCAGAAAGAGAGCCACAAAAACCAAGGTTGAGACACAAAAAAGCCTGTGGTGCAGTATATGGCCACTTTGAATATAAAATTTTAAGAACCTTTGAAGAGCAGCTAAATAAGTGCACTGACTCTAATAGGTTCTACTGAAGTTTATAATTTTATCTTCAATAAACAAGTAAGTCTTGTCTTACTAATCTGTTATATTTTTTTGAAACTATGAATAAATAGGTAGACAAGTTGACAGTTGATATAGCATATCTGTATTTCCAGAAAGCCCTTGGCAAGGTACAAGGTGAGAGATTCTTGGTGAAATTAAAAAGTCATGGGCTTGGAGGCCATGTATTATTGTGGATCAGGACCTGGTTAAATGATAGAAAGCAGAGAGTAGGGCTAAATAGCCAATTTTCTCAATGACGAAAGGTGACTAGTGGAGTACCTCCAGGGATCTGTGCTGAGCCCACTGCTTTTTTAACGTATTCATAAATGATCTGGAAATAGGAATAACAAGTGAGGTGATGAAATCTGCAGATGACACATTTACTCAAAGTTGTTAAAATACAAGAGGATTGTGAAAATTTGCAAGAGGACCATCATAAATTGGAAGGCTGGACATCCAAAAGGCAAATGAAATTCAATGTGTGCAAGTGCAAAGTTATGCATCCAGGAAGGAACAACGCAAACTATGGCTTCATGATCCAAGGTACCACATTAGGAACCACCATCCAGGAAAACTATTTAGGTGTCATTGTGGATAATACGTTGAAACCCTGCGCCCATTGTGCAGTGGTTGCCAAGAAAGCAATAGAATTTTAGGAATCATAAGGAAGGGAATAGAAAATAAAGCCAAGGATGATATAATGCATCTATATCACACCATGATGGGACCGTACCTGAATATTTTGTGCAATTCTGGTCACCATATCTTTAAAAGGGTATAGCAGAACTGGAAAAGGTACAGAGAGGTGCCACCAAAATAGTCAAGGGGATGGAAGGATATCCCTATGAGGAAAGGCTTCAAAAGGTTAGGGCTCTTCAACTTGGAAAAGAGACTGCTAGGAGGAGATATCCTAGAGGTCTATAAAATGAATAGTGAAGTGGAATGGGTAATTGTAGATCAGTTTTAAAATGTAGAAAGACTAGGGGACATGCAATGAAGCTATAATGTGGCATATTTAAGACTAATCGTAGAAAATATTTTTTCACTCTCTGCGTAATCAAACTCTGGAATTCATTACTGGAGGATGTAGTAGAAGCTGCTAGTGTAGCTGGGTTCAAAACAGGTTTAGTCAAGTTCCTGGAGGAAAAGTCCATAAACAAGGAGGGCTGGGGAAATCCACTGCTTACCCCTGAGGCAAGCAGCATGGAATCTGTATACCTTTGGGAACCTAACAGGTACTTGAGACCTGGAATGGCCTCTGGAAACAGGATACTAGGCTTGATGAACCCTTGAAAAATAGAATATACCTAATCCCGGTAAAATAGTCACAAAAACATAACCTGAGACTCAAAATAAACCCAAAATTGTGAAGCTATCAATCAATGTATTTTTGTCGGAGCAGCTACCACAGTGAGGGGAAAAGGAACTACCCCAAACCACTGTAGCCACTCCTTTTTAATCGAATGTATCATAAAACTGCTTTATGCAAGTGCTTTAAAGTACACTTATCTGAAATTATCGGCGGTGTCCAACTCGCGCTTCAAAAATTTAATCAGTAGAAACAGGCCGTGAAGACTAGTCAGCTAGCATCAGGAACGACGTGTCTTTGACTTCTGTTTGTTTGATACTTTTTTTGACCCATTTGGCTTTTTGCGGGCCGATCAGGTTAGTGTGTTGATCAGCTGTAAGAGGGCGGCGCTGAGTGGTGCTCCTCCCCCTTTGCTGTTCTGATTGGCCTGTGCATGCCTTTGGGCTGGTTCTCATCCGGGCATTTGCTATTTTTCATGATAAAAACCATTGGGTTGAAGACGCTCTTCAAGGCTGCTTCGGCTAGAGAAGGCTGGAACCTGATGCAGGGGCAATTTTTTTCCCCCGAAACGTGACACGTCGTTCCTGATGCTAGCTGACTAGTCTTCACGGCCTGTTTCTACTGATTAAATGTTTGAAGCGCGAGTTGGACACCGCCGATAATTTCAGATAAGTGTACTTTAAAGCACTTGCATAAAGCGGTTTTATGATACATTCGATTAAAAAGGAGTGGCTACAGTGGTTTGGGGTAGTTCCTTTTCCCCTCACTGTGGTAGCTGCTCCGACAAAAATACATTGATAGCTTCACAATTTTGGGTTTATTTTGAGTCTCGGGTTATGTTTTGATGAACCCTTGGTCTGACCCAGTATGGCATATCTTATATTCTTATAAAGGCATCTGGGTTACTTTACCTTTGTTGGAACCTCTGTCGGAATGCCCTATCTTCCCTGTTGTGCTAGTATTCAGATACATGCTGAACCATGCGCTCTTGGGTGACTGTTGGGATATCCCCTTTTTCTAGTTTAAAAACTGCTCTGTCTCTTTTGGAAAGGTTCATGTCAGCAGCCTGGTCCTACCCTTGTTAAGGTGGAGCCTATCCTTTCAGAAAAGGCCCATAATGTTGACCAATTCCTAACAAATCTAAAACACTCTTCCTAGCACCATTGTTTCGTCCACACATTGAGACTGCAGAGCTCTGCCTGTCTCTTGGGGTCAGCATGTGGAACAGGAAGCATTTCTGAGAACTCTACCCTGGAAGTTCTGGATTTCAACTTGCTACCTAAAAGCCTAAATTTGGCTGCCAGAACCAACCTTCCCATATTTTCCTGTCATTAGTACCAACATGTACCAAGACAGCAAGCGTCTCCTCAGCCCAATCTAAAACCTTATCTAGGTGGCACATGAGGTCTGCCACCTTTGCACTAAGCATGCAAGTTACCAGGCAGTTTTCTGTCCACCATCCACCCAGTTATCTTCATGCCAAATGTTTGAATCGCCAACTATAACAGCTGTTCTAACCCTTTCCTCATGGTCACATGGCTCTGGAGACACTTTGTCAATGTGGGAGGGTATTACATCACCTGGTAGATGTGATCCTGTAGCTAGGACCTTTTCCTGGTATGATCATGATGTTGAGTTTAATCAAAATCTTAGGGATGGAAGGGGGTGGGGGTGGTGAGGTTGAAGGCTTACCTAGGAAATCAGCCCTGAGTGCCTGATCTTTCCTGTAGTGGCCAGGCTAAATAAATTTGGAGAGGGATATAAACTGGGAGGGGTAGGGAGATTCTGGATTGTTAATGTAAACCAATGTCACCATAGTCCAGTTCTGATTGACCTGGCTGCCAGGTGGACCAAGAGGAAACTGGTGGGAATGAAAACAAATCCTTCGGCTCTTTAGTAAATGAGGTAAAATGAGAAGATGTCTTAAATAGTTTGACACCACTCTTTAAAATACTGATTTATGCTTCTTAGAACGAGTCCAGAATTAAGTGAGCATATAGTTTAAATGCATGCTAGGATATAGCATGTTAATAAAGGTGAAGAATGCAAATTGACAATAGGATAAGACTTGTCTGTTCTACGTTGAAGACTTTTTTTTTTTTTAATCAGTCTGACACAGGTTAACAGACCTTCAAAAAGTTACGATTTTAAATTTTAAAAAAATGGACCATTTCTGCCATTGGTTCATTGAACCCATTTCAGTTTCTAGACATGTTGCTTCAATCCATCACTTCTGTACTGCCTTACGTAAGGAATTCTTCCCATATTATTCACATGCTGGATGATTTGAAGAATGATAATGATCAACTAATATTGGTCATGTTGGATATTGTGTCCTTTTGTACACGAATGTACTTCAGTGTGAGGCCATTTGTATCCTTGAGCATGTGCTTCTAGGGAAAATAGACCACAGGAGGATGCCTATTGGTTTTCTCATTCGTTTAGCTGAATTGGCCCTATCTGAGAATTACTTTGGCTTTCAGGAGATTTTATAACAAAGGGGTGGTGATGGGATCCACCATGGCTCCCAATGTTGCCAACCTTTATGTGGCTGCTTTTGAGGAAAGATTGCTTACTTAGACATCTCTTTATGGGCAATATTAAGTTATGGAAGAGGTTAATCAATGATATACTGATGATCTGGAAGGGAGACCATAGTACTTTAATTTCCTTTCTCGAATGGGTCAATTCCCTGGATTTAAATCTACAGTTTCAATCCTTCTCCAGTATGACAGCTATACCTTATCTTGATGTGTTAATCAAGAGGATCCTCAAGATTTTTACATTGATTTTTATAAGAAGCCCACTGATCTAGATTGTAGTGTGGGGATAGGGGCTTGAGAGAGTTTATACATTTTTCACTAAGTTGCAGTCTCTACATTTAATTTGTCCAATTTAGTTTTGTTAGCAAATTTTATTCATTATAAGTGTGTTTTAATGTTAGTGGCCCATGCAATATCAAATTTACACTATATTCCTGCAATCCACCCCTGCCCAGTGGCTATGGTTAAGCCCTATGCTGAGCAGCTCTCAATTCAAGACTAGATCACATTGCTGTGGGAGCCTGCCAATAGAACTCTGGTTTGCTGCACACCACCATGTGGGTGTTGGACCCTGCTACTGGCCTCCCACTCTTGGGCTTAAATCCTGTTTGCAGCTGGGAAGGAATGCACTGACTTAGTATAACTTTTTCTCTACTCCCTTCCCCAGCTGACCTCTGGGCAGTACAAAGCACCTGGAGAGCAGCCCAAACCCATCCCCCCCCCCCCCCAGGACCATTGCTGCAGCCAGCACAAGACTGGATTCCACTCACCCTGTCCCCAAACATGCACACTCCATCTAAGAACCCCACTGCACAAATGGGGGTTTAGGAAAGGGAAGGAGAGATGAGACACCTGGGGAGGGGTTAAGGGGTAGATAGAGGAAGAGGCGATGGACAGAGGGGAAGGCAGAGCCAGGAACCAGAGATAAGAGATGGGGACTCAGGAGACTGAGTAGGAATTTGGAGAGGATAGCACCTAGTAACTGATAAATATGAGGGAGGGTATGGGTTAGGAGGAAAGGTTCAGGGAAGATCAAGATATGTGAATGATCTGGAGGACTAGAGAGGAAGGGAAATGCGAAAAGGGATGGATCTCAGAAGAGGAAGAAGGGGTAGAAATATGGCTGGGGAGATGGTGTAAAAGGGTAATAGGAAGTTGGGTAGGAGGTGAAACTGACGAATGAGCTGAAGGCTAGGGAGGGAATGAATAACAGGGAAGGGACTAGGGCTGGTGAAGGGATGAGAGGCAGAGGATGGACGCTATCTACCGGGTCTGCCGGAGCCCTGGCTTCCAGAAAGTCCAACTGCCACATAACTCCATGGTAGTGGAGTTGACCATGTGTTGGCTCAAGAGTCAGACGCACTTCTTGGTGCCCCCCCCCCCCCAGGTAGGGAGGCCTGTGTCATGAATGCTATAGGCAGGAAGTGCTTACAGAGCTCCATGCTTGTCAGCCGGATCCAGGCATACCAGCTGTACATAGACATGTACCTGTGGGATCTGGTGAAAACTTGCTGGATTCTCTGCTAGGCTCTTGGAGGAACCCCTCCAGTGGTTCCAGACCCTGACCTTGGCAGTCAGAGAATGCTCCAAGTTTATTATTCAGGCATCCTAAGACTGCTTCGAGACAGTGGCTAGAGTAGCTGCGGCGGGCATTAATGCCCCACGCCATGCCTGGCTACAGTTGTCCGACTTGGAGAAATGGGTGCAGGACAAGCTGGTCGATGTCCCCTGCCAGGGAGTGAACCTCTTTGGCAAGCCTATTATGGACAAGGCCGCAGAGTTGGCGTGAGAGTAGTTGACAAAGACCAGGCTCTCCAAGAATACTGCTGATCCTTCCCGAAGGAAGGCTTCGGATAGAAAGTCCTCATTCCCGAAGAAGATGAAGGCTTACGGAAATTACCCCCAATACCCAGCCTTCCCAGCTCCCCAACGGAGCCAGTAGGCCAAGGAACAGGGGCATGGCCCACATAAGCCTAAGACCCCCAAGCCACAGACTGCACCCCTAGTGCCACCTGGGGGGGATTTTGACTCTTTGGGCATAGCATCTCTTCCCTCAGACACAGCCCTACAGCACACAGGAGGGGTCGTATGGTGCAGTATGCCCACAGCTGACCAGCCATCACCACTGATGTGTGGGCCCTCCAGGTGGTTGGGGGGGTTACCCCCTTCACCTCCTACAGACACCACCGCCATTCTTCCCAGGAGAGCCCCCCCAGGACTCTCCTTAACTGGAGCCCTCCAGACTTTTTGTTACCACATGCAGGACCAAACAGTAATGGTCCAGACAAACAATCAGGTGTCAATCTACATAAACAAGGAGGCACAGGGTCACCCCTCCTTTTGCCAGGAAGTGGTGCGCATCTGCACTTACGCCAGCAGCAACTGGACGCTCCTGTGGGCAGTATGCCTCCTGGGCCAGGACAATACTCTGGCGACACTCAGCCAGGTCCTCCAGCCACTTGAGTGGAGGCTGGACCCCAGGGTTGCCCACCGGCTATTCTGGCACTGGGGGCTCCCCCAGATGGATCTCTTTGCCAGCCCAGCCAGTGCCCAACTGCCCTGCTTTTGTTCCCAGTAGCCACACCCTACCAGGGTGGCAGATGCCTTTCTGATCTCATGGGCAGAGGGCCTCCTTTACACTTTCCCGCCCACACCCTTGATCGCCAAGACCCTCTTCAAGGTCCAACGCAACAGAGTCTCAGTGATTTTGGTAACTCCATGGTGGGCCAGGCAGCCATGGTTTCTGCTGCTTCTCCACCTGTCTGCAGCAGCACCCCCAGTTCCCCTGGAGTGCGGCCCAGGCTACTGAAGCAGGAAGAAGGCTCTCTCTCCTGCACCCCTACTTTGTGGTACTTGATGCTCACTGCCTGGCTGCTGAGTGGGTAGCCTTTGCTCCTTTCAACCTCTACAGAGTTGGAGGTGGTTCTGGCCTCTTGTAAGACCTCCACACACCAGGCATACACATTCAAGTGGTGGAGGTTCTCTGTCTGGTGCACGGAAAGGCAGATCAACTCCTGCTCCATCCAGCTGGTGCTGCAGTATTTACTTCACCTGTCTCAGGCAGGCTTGGTCTCTGTTAGGGTGCACCTCAGCACGTTGGTGGTGCATCACCATCTAATTGAGGGCAAAATCCTCTCTGCCCAGCTGTTAATGACATGCTTCCTGAGGGATCATCTCCCTGAATTCTCCCATCTGTCCCCAGCGGCGGAATGGGTCATGAATATAGTACTTTCAAAGCTTACCATGCCACCATTTGAGCCTCTCAGCTCCTGCCACCTTAAGTACTTCACTTGGAAGGTGGTGTTCCTTGTGGCACTCGTGTCTGCTCGCTGAATCAGCGAGCTCCAAGTGTTGTGGCAGACCCACTGTACACTCTGTTCTATAGGAACAGGGTCGTGCTCCACACACCCCAAGTTTCTGCCCAAGGTGGTGTCCCCTGTTCTACCTTAACCAGCAGTTGGTGTTACCCACCTTCTTTCTGCGGCCCCATGCCAGCAGGGCGAAAGCCATCCTTCACACACTGGACTGTAAGCAGGCACTCTCCTACCTACAGCACACCCAGGACAACCACCAAGCCCCTCAGCTCTGTCGTCTTTGACCCAAGTTGATTGGGGACAGTGGTCTCTAAACAAACTCTCCACCTGCATAGCAGACTGAATCACCTTTATCTATGAGCAGACTGGTCTCTCACTGGAGTATGTTGTCACAGTGCACAGATTGAGCCATGGTGGCCTCGATGGCAAATCTTCACTCTTCCCTTGTCTGAAATTTGGGCTGCCACCTGGTCCTCAGTCCATACCTTTGCAGCTCATGACAGTGTCTTAGCCAGGCAGTACTCCATCTGTTTGGGGTATAGGCAACTCCTGCCCTCCGCCCTTGCTGTGTTCAGGCTACTGGTGAACTGGTTTCTTGCTGACACTTGGGTTGCTCGTGGTCTGTTGTCTTCCAACACAGTTGCTGCTGCTGCTCACCCTTTTCTGGTCACCCAAGGCTCTTACAGGTTTTTTCGGTAGCCTGTAGCTGGGGAGTCCCATAATTGAGGACTAACTTCCTGCTTGTTCACAGAGAAAGCGTAGTTATCTGTAACAGATGATCTCCAGGAACAAGCAGGAATGTAGTCTTCACATATGGGTATCGTCGGTACCAACGTAGCCTGTGCAGGAACACTCCCCAGCGTCCAATTAGGAAGCTTTTGGGAGCATCCCACAGTGCGTGCGTGCTGCCTTCCTGCCTTTCCCAACTGCCTCTCTCCAGTTCTTCGTTTTCCGCAGAGCCAGCAGGTCGTCGTTCCTGTCACCGCAGAAAATTCTTCCTTATTACTTTCTTTTTTTGTGGTCGCGTCTGCCTTCCTCGACGCTTTACCGGTACCGCCGGTTTTTCTTTCTTTCATTCTGTTCTTTTAAAAAAAAAAAAAAATATATATATATATATATTTAGTATTTTTTCCCATTTTTCCCAGGTGCACGCGCTATTTTGGGCCTTGGGCCCAAAACCTTTTCCTACAATGGAGAAACCTGCTTCAGGTTTCAAAAAGTGCACCAAGTGTGGCGGTACCAACTCCGTCACCGACACCCATGAATGGTGTCTGAAATGTTTAGGTCCTGACCACTCCATCACGGATTGTATGTCCTGTGCCATGAAGTCTAAAAGAGGTCGGCAGAACTGAGCTGCTAAGTTCAGTACCCTGTTTCCCTCTTCTGCAGCTTCGGTGGAATCGACGTCTTCCAGGGCTTCCTCTTCCTCTCGTGCATCTCAGATAACTAAACATAAGCCCAGCCGGTCCTCAAAGGGTAGATCTCCCTCTAAGCACCGAGATGCCTCTGGCGTTGCCCTTGAGGATTCTGCACCGGCAAAATTGCCCCGGCGGGAGGCTTCGGCTTCCAAAGCATTATCGGGGCTCCAGGACGTTCTTGAGGCCTCGACCTCGGCAGAACTACTGGTGCCATGCTCTGGGGTACTGGCTGTCTTCTCCGGTACCGACATCCAGGCATCGGCAGCGTCGATAGACCAGAGGTTCCTGGCTATTGAACGCAGTCTGGCGGCTCTCCTTGCGGCATCGACACACTCTGAACCGCGTCAGACAGTACAGCTGGTACCGATAGCATCGACATCGGTGTCCGCATTACCGGCACCCAGTCACCCGATGCCCTCCGGTACCGATACACTGGTACCGATTTCCCCCCGGTACCAACTTTGGTCGGTACGGGTATCGGGCTCTAAAAGAGCATCCGGGACAGAAGGTACTTAGAGTCCTCAGAGGAATCTGAGGATTCCAATAGTTCTGTCGATACCGGAGCACTTCTTCCAGAGGAGCCCTCCTCCCCTAAATGCAGGATGTCTCCTCCAGAGGATATCTCCTTCCAGGATTTCATCAGGGAGGTGGCTCGGGGTCTCTCCATTACTGTGGCTTCTGACACAGAGCCCAGAGCAAAAGAGCTGGAAATTTTGCAATATCCCAAAGCTCCTAAGGAGGCAGCTACTTTGCCCATCCATGAGATCTTGCATGATCTCATGCTCAGAATGTGGGAGACCCCTCTTACCATCTCTCCTCATTCTCGTAGACTTGACACTATGTATCGAGTACCTCCTTGTCCTGGTTTCCAAAAACCTCAGCTTCCTCACCACTCCATTGTAGTGGAGTCAGCTATGAGAAGGATCAGGAGTGCAAAGAGGCATGCCTCTAATTTCCCAGGACGTGAGTGCAGAACTTTGGATGCTTTTGGACGTCATACCTTCCAAGCTTCCATGCTTTCTGCCAGGATCAGTTCCTATATTTTATATATGGGAATGTTCCTGAAGGAAATCAAAGGAGATTTAGAGGTTTTGAGTCCTCTTCTTCCTGAGGATAGGAGACAGGATTTTCTCACATTGGTCAAACATGCCCAAGATGTTTCCAAATTTGTCAATCGTGCAGCTTTTGACTGTTTTGAGTGCATAAGCAGAACCTCTGCCATTGCCATAGGTGCACGTAGAATTGCCTGGCTCCAGGCATCTGATTTGGAGCTCTGGGTACAAGACAAATTGGGCAATATTCCTTGTGCTGGTGAGAACCTGTTTGGCAAAGATTAGCAGGAAAAGGCCAATGAGTTGGATGCTGACAACTCCACCTTGGACAGACTATCCAAGGGCACAGCTGATCCTGCAAGAAAGAAATCTTTCAAGAAACCATTCTTTTCCAAAAAGAAAAGGTTTTTTCCTGCTTATTCCCAGCAGGGACGCTCTGCAGGTCAACCTGTCCGAAAGGGTCAGCAACCATCCAAGCAAAGAAAAGCAAAGACTGCTAAGCCTCAACCGCCTCAGCAGTCTCAGCCTCCACAAGGCCTTTGACTTGCATCTAGAGAACTTAGCCTTCTTGTCTCTAAATGGACCAGAGCCTTACACCATTCCAGGAAGGTTATGTCACTTTGCCCCAAGATGGGGGCAGATAACAGCAGAGCATTGGACACTCTCCATCATAAAAGAGGGGTACAAGCTTCATTTCTTGAGATGCCCCCTCCCACAATAGTAAAACAGTTCAATTCTCAGACCTCTCTCATCAACCTGTTAGATCAAGAGGTCACCGTACTTCTTGCCCAAGGGGCAATAGAAGAAGTACCCATTCATCAACAGGGTACAGGGTTTTACTCCCCCTACTTCCTTATCCCAAAGAAAACAGGGGGATACAGACCTATTTTGGACCTCAAAGAATTGAACAAATTCCTGTTCAAAGAGAAATTCAAGATGATTTCTCTAGGAACTCTGCTGCCATACCTTCAGAGTCAGGATTGGCTTTGTTCTCTAGATCTCAAGGATGCGTACACCCATGTTCTCATCCATCCAACTCACAAAGTTCCTTCAGTTCCTTTTTCAAGGAAAGCACTACCAATACAGGGTGCTTCCCTTTGGCCTGGCCTCAGCTCCAAGAGTGTTCACGAAATGCATGGCTGTGGTAGCAGCATTTCTCTGCACTCTAGGCATATTCGTCTTCCCCTACTTAGACGACTGGCTCATTCGAGCCCCATCGGAGCCGGAGGCCAGAGCTTCTCTATCTTGCACAATGCGTATCCTTCAGTATTTGGGCCTGGTCATAAAAATCCCAGAATCCAGTCTAACTCCCATTCAGTCTCTAAAATTCATAGGAGCTTTGCTGGATACCCAAAAAGGCAAGGGCCTATCTCCCTCAGGCCCGTTGCCTTCACATGGTGCAGTTAGCTTCTCAAGCAGTGCTAAAACCTCATCTCACTGCCCGAGAAATGCTACAACTACTAGGCCACATGGCATCCACAGTGCATGTGGTTCCTTATGCTCGCCTCCATATGAGAGCAGCCCAGTGGACTTTATCCACCCAATGGACCCAGGAATCAGGGTGCCTGTCAGACAAAATAGCAAACACAAGTCGCCTTATTTTGTCCCTCCAATGGTGGCAGTCCACTCAAAACCTGTTGCTGGGGTCCCCTTTTCAACAACCCTTACCCCAGGCAACTCTCACAACAGATGCTTCACCAATGGGTTGGGGAGCTCATCTACAAGACCTTTCCACCCAAGGCACCTGGACTCCACAGGAGACCCATCTGCATATCACTGTCTTAGAGCTCAGAGCAATCTTCCTTGCTCTTCGAGTGTTCCATACCCTGCTCAGCTACAAGACAGTCCTCATTCATACGGACAATCAGGTAGCAATGTTCTATGTGAACAAGCAGGGGGGAACAGGCTCTCTGTCGCTTTGCAATGAAGCATTGCGACTATGGGCCCTCGCCAGAGAGCATCAGATTCATCTCCTGGCAGTGTACCTCCCAGGCATACAAAACTCTTGGGCAGACAGACTCAGCCGAGTTCTGTTTCCATATGAATGGTCCCTACATGCAGACCAGGTGGCCAAGATCTTTCAAATTTGGGGAACCCCGGACATAGACCTCTCTGCAAGTCCGTTGAATGCCAAACTTCCCCGGTTCTGTTCCAGAATTCCGGCTCAGGGCTCTCAGGCCAGGGATGCTTTCCTCCTTCACTGGGGTCAAGACTTCCTTTATGCCTTTCCACCCATTCCCCTAATTCCCAAAACCCTATTCAAGCTTCAGAGAGACAGAGGGCGTATGATTCTCATAGCTCCACATTGGCCACGGCAAGTGTAGTACCCTCTGCTTCTACGTCTCTATCAAGCCCCCTCCCTGGAGTTAGGGTCTGCTCCATATCTCCTATCTCAGGAGGATGGAATGTTATGGCATCCTTGTATTATAGCCCATGCTGTACCATAGCGCACACTGTACATAGCTCAACCTAATCTAATACACATTCCCACACACGCAAATTATAACACTTCTTTCACTGCATGAATTACACCCCCACTACTTTTGATTGTTTTGTTGTGACACCGCCTTGATTTTATGATAAGACGGTATAGAAATACTGTTAAATAAATAAATAAATAAATCCCAATCCCCAATCTCTGCACCTCAGCTTGGTTGCTGAAGGCCTAGATCTTCAAGATCTTAACCTCTCTCAGCAAGTAAAGGATGTCTTTCATGCTTCCAGGAAGCCTTCCACAAGACGCTCTTATGCTTTCAAGTGGAAAAGGTTTACCATATGGTTTTCGCAGAAGGGTCTTAACCCCCTTGCCATACCTCTGGAATCATTACTGGAGTATCTCCTTCATTTATCCAATGCAGGACTTAAAACTAACTCAGTAAGAGTCCATTTGAGTGCTATTGCAGCTTCTCTCAAGCCTCTAAATGGACAACCTATCTCCTCCCATCCTCTTATAGCAAGATTTATGAGAGGCCTTCTTCTAACTTAGCTTTCCATTAGTCCACCACTGGTGGCATGGGACTTAAACTTGGTTCTTGGTCAGCTCGTGAAGGCACCTTTCGAACCCTTAGCTACTACCTCATTGAAATTCCTTTTTTGGAAGGTTATCTTCCTCATTGCAATCACATCAGCACGCCGCATCAGTGAGTTGCAAGCACTAGTAGCTGATCCACCTTATACAAGGTTTCATCATGACAAGGTAGTCCTTAGGACTCATCCACACTTTATGCCAAAGATGGTCTCGCCTTTTCATCTTAATCAAGCAGTCTACCTGCCTGTGTTCTTTCCAAGACCTCATGCATCAAATGCAGAAAGGAATCTTCATACTTTGGACTGTAAAAGAGCTTTAGCCATTTACTTGCAAAGAACACAGCAACATCGAAAGTCCTCTCAACTCTTTGTTGCTTTTGATCCTGCTCATTTGGGACGTCCAGTCTCCAAGAGAACACTGTCCTACTGGATTGCACAGTGTATTTCTTTTGCCTATCACAGTAAGAATCTTCCTCTGGAGGTCCATGTCACAGCTCACAATGTGAGAGCCATGGCAGCTTCAATGGCTCATCTACACTCTGTGTCTATCGATGACATCTGTCGAGCAGCCACTTGGGCCTCAGTTCATACCTTCACAGCCCATTACTGCTTGGACAAGGACTCCCGCCGGGATGCCTTGTTTGGTCAGGCTGTTCTCCAAAACCTGTTCCATATCTAATCAACTCCTACCCGCCATCCCTAGTTGGATGCCAGAGATCCATGGGGGGAAGTGGAGCCCTTCACAGCGACACACAACTTCTGGGGTCTCTCCCTGGCATCTAAAGGTAGGGAGTTTCCATATGTGAAGACTACATTCCTGCTTGTTGCTGGAGATAGCATAGTTACTCACCTGTAACAGGTGATCTCCGGGAACAGCAGGAATTTAGTCTTCACAACCCACCCACCTCCCCTAGGAGTTGTATCTCTCTATCTCTTTCCCTTTCCCTCTCTCTCTCTCTGTCTCAGCTTTAAACTCAACTGGAGAGAGGCAGTTGGGACAGGCGGGAAGGCAGCACGCAGGCGCTGTGGGATGATCCCAAAAGCTTCCTAATTGGACGCTGGGGAGCATTCCCGCGCAGACTCCGTCGATACCGACGATACCCATATGTGAAGACTAAATTCCTGCTGTTCCTGGAGATCACCTGTTACAGGTGAGTAACTATGCTTTCTCCGGGGACAATAGGAATCAGTCCTCACTACCCTCTTTCCCATGGAGTTGCATGCATGGTGTATCTCCCAAAGGCTTTCTTTGAAAGATGGGGAGAGATTACCACATGGGCTCACTCGGCACCAATGTTACCCATAAGTGAGGACTGATTCCTTCTGTCCCCTTAGAATACCGGTTACAGCTGAATAACTATCCTTTCTGGGGCTCAAAGCAGTTCTTAGTGTGGCCCATTTCTAGGTAGGCTCCTGGTGGCAGTTGTGGAAGTTAGTGCTGTTATGGAATGATAGATTTGGGGGCAGTTTCTCAAAATGGGTTAGTTTTGCACATTTCATGACAGTCATGAAGATGACTTCTAAGCCAGGGTATTTGGAGTATGATCTCAGTCTCTTAAATTTACTGTGAAAGTTCACTGTAGTTCTTGCATTGTGCCAGAGAGCTTCCTTCTGGAGTTCATATGGGTCCTGTGCTATGGTTCTCACTTTTTTCTTTTTTTTTCTGTGTGGTGTCAACAATAGGGTGTTGGTGAGGGTACAGGAATGTGAATAGTCTTTAAAGTTTGCAATTTTGTGCTCTCGATGCTGTTGGACTGGTCTTGAAATTCTAATTTCCATATCATCCGTCCAGCCCAGAAAGTGTGGGTTGTCTTCCTCTCCCAGCAGCTGAGGACTAATCATGATCAAACTTGATGTGATGTAGAAGAGCACAGGAATCAGTATTCAGTCCTCAGCAGCTGAAGGAGTCGTCTCTGCATAGCTGGTTCCACTGAAGGGACTTGGCCGCCTTATTCTGTCAGAGCAAGTTAGTCAATATTGATATATCAGAGCTTGGAAATCACAGGCATTTGATATTTTGAGGCTGGGTAGTACCATGCCATTGAAGCTGCTGGTGGAGAGGGCTGTAGATAGAGGAGCTCTGCTCGCCAAGCTGCCAGGATCTTTGAGGCTTTCATAGTCTCCCTGCAAGGCTCCGACCAAGCAGTGAGCGGTTCACAACACGCTTCGACACTTGCTGCAGTTGCAGGCAATAGTGCCGGTACTGCGAGACCAGTACAGTTTAGGTTGATACTTCAATTATTTTGTGATGGCCAAAAGGAAGGTTCTCTTTGCCCCATTCTGGATCTCAAGCATGAAAATAGGGCCTTGCGGATGCCACACTTTGTATGGAAACCATGCGCTTGGTTATCCTCACCATGCAACGGGAGGAACTTCTTTTGGCACTTGCTATCATGAAAGCGTACTTGCATATTCTGATTTGACTGGAACACCAGTGCTATCTCTAGTTTTCAGTACATATGGGGCACTTCCAATTCAGGGTGTTGCCCTTTTGGCTTGGTCATAGCCCTGCAAACATTCACCAAGTTCATGGTAGTGGTGGCAGTGGCCCAGAGACAGGAAGGAGTGCTGGGGCACCCCTATCTGAACGACTGGTGATCAGATCAAAATCCAGGCCAGAGGACATTGTTGCCTTGCAGAAGGTGGTGGAGTTCCTGCAACACTTAGGTTGGTTGGTCAACTTCGCCAAGAGCAAGCTCAAACCTGTTCCAGACCTTGTCTACCCGGGAATGTGGTTTGACACCGCAGCTGGGTTCTTCTTTCTGCTAGAAGAGAGCACAGAAGCTCCAGGATCAAGTACAGCACCCTCAGAGTGGTGCTGTCTTCAGCTCCTGGGCTTCATGGTGACAACACTGGATCTGGTACTGATCCAACTCAGGTTCACATGAGGCCTCTTCAGCAGGGGCTGCTGTCTAGGTGGTGTCCTCAATACCATCTGTTGTCAATGAGGTTAATATGTCCGCTGCTCACCAGCACACAGCTGGATTTGTGGCTGCAGCCGGAACATTTGGCAGCAGGGATGCCATTGGAATTACTCATCTGGGTCATAGTGATGACTGATGCCAGCCTCACGGCATGGGGAGGGCATTGCAAGTCTGTTACCCAAGGCCAATGGTCATATGAGGAGAGTACTTGGTCCATCAGTCAGCTAGAGATGAGGGTGGTGTATCTGCGGCTATAATACTTCCAGGCACAAGTGTGTAACACAGTGGTGTGAATTTGTTCAGACAATGTGACAATAGCCGTCTTAAATTGGCAGGGGGGCATAGGAGGTGCATCCCTAGTGGAGGCCAACCTCATCGCTCTCCCAGCGGCCCATGTAGCGAGCAAGGAGAATATTCAGGTGGATTTAAGTCGACACAGCCTAGATCCTGGAAATGGGAGTTTTCTATGTCAGTCTTCCATGAAATCATGTGACACTTGGAGGGGGGGGGGGGTGGTGCTGGTCGTGGATCTGATGACAACCTTTGCCAATGCCAAGGCAAACAGGTTTTTCAATAGGCGCAGAGATGCAATGTCTGAAGGGCTCGATGCTCTGACAGAGGTGGCTGACAGGGGTTACTATGTGTTCCCTCTGTAGGCTCTCATATAGCAGCTTTTGTATCACATCATACCATATTAGCCCCGTCAGCCATGGTATGCCAACGTGATTGAGCTCCTAATTGCCAGTCCATTGCGTCTGCCGACCAGAATCAACCACCTGTCACAGGGCCCAGTTCTGATGCTGCAAGTGGATTGGTTCTTGCTTATGGCATGGCTCTTGAGAGGGTGTGACTAAAGTGCAAGGATTACTCCATGGCAGTCAGTGGTAGCTAGCCTTCTCTGGGCACGTAAGAAGTCCACCTCTTTGGCTTATACAGTGGAACCTCGGTTTTCGTGATTAATCCATTCAAAAAAGTCTGACTAAAACCAAATGTATGAAAACTGAAGTAATATTTCCTATAAGAAATAATGTAAATCCAATTAATCTGTTCCAGACACCCAAAAATATTAACAAAAAATACATTTTATAGATAATTATATTTTTACATACAGAAAATAATGAGAAATAAATATAAATGACTAATGAAATGGATAAATGAACATTTAACATCACTTTTACCTTTATTGAAGACTTGTTGGCATATGGAAGACAGTCAATCAGCAAGAGAATCAAAATAAAGAAAATCCCACTTCTGGCCACAAGATGGTGCTCCATTTTCAACTGTACGAAAACCGAGACAATGTACGAAAACTGGGACAAAATCTTGACGAAAAAAGTCAACGAAAACCGAATCGTACGAAAACTAGGGCATACGAAAACCGAGGTTTGACTGTATAAGGATCTGGTGAGTGTTAGAGAGTTAGTGTGAGAACATGGTTGAGGCCTTTTGCATTGGCTATCCTGGATATTTTGGCATTCCTGCAGGCAGGTCTGGACAAGGAGCTGGCCTCAGCTTCCTTTTGGGTGCAGGTGGCAGTGCTGTCTTGCTTCTGGGGGCATGTGCAGGGGTACTCCCTATGCTCATCTGGATGTGATTCGTTTTCTCAAGGCAGCGAAGCAGGTGCACCTGCCCATGCGTCCAGTAGTGTGTCCAGGGGATTTGAATCTGGTGCTCACTGGGCTGGTGAAAGAACAGTTTTAGCCTCTTGCCTGGGCTGTCTTAAAGGACCTCACTTTGAAGGTGTTCTTTCTGGTAGCAATTTGTTCGGCAAGGAGTGTGAGTTCCAGGCGCTCTCCTGCAGGTAATTGTACTTGGTTTTGTCCAAAGAGGTAGTGTCATGTTTTCATTTGAATCGGGTGGTGTCGCTGCCCAGGTTTTCTCTCTGGGAAGAATTGGAAGATGGACTGCAGCTCTCTTTAAGCATGTGCAGAGTTCTGAAGCACTATTTGAAGTGTACGGAATCATTTCATAAGTCAGATAGGTTGTTTGTACTCTATGGGGGTTCACACAAGGGACAGTCAGCCTCCAAGGCCTCCATAGCGATTGCCTCAGCTTATTTGCTCAAAGAAAGAGGTGCTGTGTGGGCTCTGAGCGCACTCAATTAGGGCACAGTCAGCATCCTGGGCTGAATACAGCTTGGTTCCACTGGTGGATATCTGCAAGGCAGCAACATGGTCTTTGCTGCATAGTTTCATATGTCACAATTGCCTTTATGTTCAAGCGGTGGCAGATGCATATTTTGGAGCCGCTGTGTAACATGCTGGACTCCCATGTTTAGTGACTCTCTGGTACATCCCACATATTCTGGACTGGAGGGATGATATGGAAGGCAGAATTAGACCTTTCCTGCTAATTCTCTCCTTGAGTCCCTCCAGTCCAGTCCAGGACCCTCCTTGGATGGTTTTTGGGAGTCAGGTTTTATGCTTTTTTCATTTTTACAGGTGAAGGGCTTGTCTGGCTCAGGAGGAGATTCCAGGAAGAAGTACAGCACATGCAGTCCAGGGTCTTCCTTAAAGGATCTTCATTGGCAGGTATAGCCTTGTTTTGGCTCACTGTTGGCATTGTACATAGTTTTTCAAGGGTGGTACCCTGATGTGGTCATTTTATATTATAAAAAATAAGGCTGTTAACAGTAGGTTCGGCTTAGGTTCAGGATAGAAAACCAAATCTCTGCTCTCGTCAGTTCTGTTTTGTCAATAGGATATGGACTCCTGGGCTCTAAGGGGGGGAAACTCTTCTACTATCACATCAAAAGTTTAATCATCCTCGGTCCTCAGCCGCTGGAGGAGGGAGACAACCCACATGTTCTGGACTGGAGGGACTCTAGGAAAGACGATTAGCAGATAAGGTCTAATTTTGCCATGTTGGTTCAGATTCAAGGAAATCTCAGACTTTTAAGGAAACATCTGTTTAATTTTGTTTTGTGGCATGATAGCTTTACTATTGGTGATTTCTGAGCTTTTCATAATTTGAATTCCCAGCTACCAAGATTTTTCTCATTTTATATCTTTCTTCCTTATCAAACTGATAAACTGACCAAATAAGTCTGCTTGTAATGCAGATACTTATGCAAATGAAGCCCTGTGGATATGCTAATATTTGGGTAAATGAGACCCCACAATGAGTCTCTACACATGGCTCTGCATCATCCTCAGGCCACCCCTGGTAGTATACTAGTATATATGGTGCTTAATTTTTATAAAAGGGCTCTTAATATGTTAATATCCCCATAACTACTTGTAATCACCTCTTCTGTGTTTGCTAATGGTCACTGCCTGATAATTCCAGTTAATGCCCTATCATGAGATGGGATATACTTAGCTTATTTTGTGGCTGAAATCTGAGCATTAAGTTTATGATCAGGTTACACCCTTTCCTCAGAAGCTAGCAATAGTTATCCTCATCCACATAGCTTTATGAAAGCTGCAATTCCTGTTGAGCCCTTTTCAGTTAGTGTTTCTTTTTGCTATGTCAAATTTTATACATGCAGTTTGTTGCACTGTACACGTCAAATCTCAAGAAGAATTCTAAATATTTGCCAACCTGTCTAACGCTTGAGATTTTTTTTTTGTTTAAATAGTGTGTAATGTTTTATGGTGGCTTGTACATATTAGGTTTGTTTCCACAAAAATCAGTTATACTCGTAGATGGAATAGATCAAGATGTTCACCTGAAAGGTAATAGGTATTAATACAGAATCCACGGTGAGTTCAGCATCCATCAATTTATGGTAGCTGCCAGCCTCAGACTAGTAAGTTTAAATGAAGTATTTATCATTCATAATGTGCTGTGATCTCTTTATTTTTTCCTGAGTTGCAGTAATTTAAAATCTGATTTCCAGTTCATACTGCTAGACCAGTCCAGACAAACGGGTTGTGTCCCCCTACCAGCAGATCTTGGAGACAGAGAATTCTACCAGAGCTCTGATAGGCTGGACTCTGGTGATATGGTCCTACCCCTAGGGGTCTCCCTCAGTATTTCTCTGTCTCCAGCAGATCTGGTTGCTTTTGTTGTTTTTCCCTCAAAATCTTTAAAATTATTTAGAATCCCTTTGGGGATTGATATTTCCACTTGCCTGTTGCTGCCAGTATAGTTTCACTGTGCACCAGGGTGTTTGCAGCTGAGCTCCTGTTTCTGACACAGTAGAGCTCGCTGACAGGAAGAATCCCCAGCATCTGGCCATGAGGGCTTGTTAGCTGGACGAAGGCCTCCCTAAAATCAGGTTTCTCTGTATCTTGAGGCTCCTGGATGCACCCAGATTTCACAAGAGGTATTACTCTGGGTTTCCCAGCAACTTGATTCCCCAGATAAACTTGTAGAGCTCCTGGGCCTGGCTTCAGTAGAGCTCCTGGGCCTGGCTTCAGTAGAGCTCCCAATTTTCTTTAAGTAACGCTGAGTCTTTGCCACGAGAGCTTAGACAGCAGGAGGATCAGGTATCAATTTCTGAGAGAAACTGTAAGTAAACTGTTTTTCTTACTTGCCTCAGCTGCCCTGGGTTTATTTCAACTGCATTGGGACCGGCTGTCTCTGACCTGATTCCTTCACTTCCAGTTTCATCAGGGTCTGTTCAACTGGGTTTGAAGTTCCTATTTTCTTCATTTTAATTTTCTGGATGGACCCAGAGCACACAAGAGGTGTTTCTCTGGGTTTCTCAGGCTTCCCTCCTTAACAGCTGTATTTTCTGTAATCAGCAATACAACAGGGTTTGAGCTACTGATTTCACTGTCTGTGCAGCTCCCCTTTTCTCCAGAAACACCTTCCAGCCCCTGCCATGAGGGTCTAAGTGGCTGCAGAGGGATCAAACTCTAATTTCCCTACCTTTCAGTCGCTGTAATTACCTTACACTGACTTTGAAAGTTTCTCTTCTCCTCCATGGGAGCTCAGCTCCTCTGTACCAGCACAGTGAATAACTGACAGTTTCCTTCTCCCCTCTGTTTCTGGTGATTCAGGGTTCGTCAGGATTTGAATTTTTAAGTTGCTAGCAGCACTCCTTGCCTCTTCCCCAGCGATTTTGCTGCATTTTTAAGGTCTTTAGAGCTTAGGGAACTTTTATTTTGCAGTTTTTTTGTGCCAGCGGCCATTTTGAAAATCAGGAGGGGTTTCTCTTCAGTGTTGTTTTTTGGAGGGTACAGCTCTGGGCAGCCATTTCAAAACATTTAAACATGCTGTGAAGGCACAGGGAGTTTTAAAATCCCTTTTCTTTGAAGGGTCTTCTGTTTCCCTAAGCCTACCTTGATTTTTGTTTACAAAAAAAGGGTTTAAGCCTCTGCAATGCCTGTTTCTCTGCACAGCTGTATTATATGTAATAATAAGAAAAAGCAGTTAATAGATTGCTTGTGTTCCACCTGCATGCTGCATCCAGGAGAATCTTCTTCCCTCTGCGCTGCCAGCTGGGGACATCAGCGCCTTAACTCCTCCCTCCTTAGAGCCCCTGCAGCAGGATCTTCCTGCAGAAAAGATTCAGTCAGCTCCCATTTTGGCACCTGTGATGTTTTGAGTCTGTTGGTATACCTTCAGCACCCGCCCGGTAGCACACAAGGATATGGTGGGGTCTCGCAAGCGGTCCCGAAAGTCCTCAGACCTTAAAGCAGTACGTCCTTCTAGGAACGTTGCATGTGGCTTGCGGGACACTACGGATATTCCAGAAGACTTTAAATCATCGGAGGTGAGCCCTGACTCATTGGAGAAAGAAGATGGGGAATATTCTCTGTCTGATTCTTCGCTGACAGTTCATGAGGGCTCTCAAGATATCAGACTTTTTCAGAAAGGGAAGTTACCGGCCCTAATCACACAGATGATGGAGTTGCTGCGCCTAGTCGACACGCCTGATCCTCAGAGTTCACAAACCCTGTTGCAGCCGGATCCCATTTTACAGGGCATTCGTAAGCCTTCCAAAGCTTTTTCCTTTCCAGCCGAGTTACAGCATATGGTATCTCGAGAGTGGGACTCTTCAGAGTTCTCTCTACGTACGGCACGCGGTATTGGTCAGTTATACCCTTGGTCTCCTCCTGACTTGGACCGTTGGCTGACATACCCGAAAGTTGATGCGTTAGTGACCGGGGTCACCAAGCATACCACAATTCCGGTTGAGGGCGGAGCAGCACTCCGCGACCAGCAAGACCAAAAAAAGTTGAGAGTCTGCTAAAGACGGGTTTTTCGTTGTCCGCTTTTTCCCTTCAAGCAGGGGTGTGCGCAGATCTAGCAGCGCGGGCCTCCCTTCGATGGATTCTGCAGCTTCCAGGTGATCCCGAGTTGGCTCGTTTAGAATCCATCGCTGCATTCCTGGCAGAGGCCTTCTCTGATCTCTTGCGGCTGCAGCTCGCTCCGTAGCACCGGTGACAGTAGCTCGGAGATGGCTCTGGCTGTGTCAATGGGCAGCGGACGTTGATTCGTTCAGACTCCAGCGTTTAGCTGCCATTCGTCCAGTTCCACCGTTGAAAAGAGGACTAGGCCGTTACGCTGTCTATTTCGTGGTGCCAAAAAAAAGAAAAAGACGGCTCCTTTCATCCTATCTTGGATCTCAAAGGTGTCAATCGCAGTCTACGGGTACCACACTTTCGAATGGAGACTCTGCGATCCGTTATTCAAGCGGTAAGCAAGGGGGAATTCTAGCTTCCCTCAATCTCGCAGAAGCATTCTTTTACATTCCCATTCGAGAGGGGCATCAGCGACTCGTTCGATTCGCGGTACTCGGTCAACGTTTCCAATTTCGTGCGATGCCCTTCGGTCTAGCTTCGGCGCCTCGAACCTTCTCCAAGGTAATGGTGGTAGTAGCTGCGGCCTTATGCAGCCGCGGCATCAGAGTTCATCCTTATCTGGACGTCTGGCTCATTCGCGCAGACTCTCTCCCCGAGGCTTGCAGCACAGTCTCGGTGGTTGTTGCCTTTCTCGAAAGCCTCAGCTGGGTAATCAACCACGACAAGAGTTGTCTTCAGCCGTCCCAGGAGATCGAATTTTTTTTGAGGGCTTGATTTGATACAGCCTTAGGTCGGGTCTTTTTGTCAATGCCTCGATTCCTCAAGTTAACTTCTCAAGTTCGCAGTCTCCTAGCACAGGTCTCGCCTCGAGCATGGTGTCCAGAGAATTATCCAGTTCGGTTGCCTCTACTACCGGCGGTGAGACTTTGCCTCCGTTGGTGGCTCCGGCCCCGCAGTCTCGTCTCCTTCGAGGGGTTCCCTTGGAGACTCCGCGCTGGGTGTTGGTAACGACAGACGCCAGTCTCTCCGGTTGGGGAGCGCATTGCGGCTCGCACTCAACGTAGGGGATTTGGTCTCCTCGGGAGGCCTGGTGGTCCATCAATCGCCTTGAGACGCGAGCGGTGCGCTTAGCCTTGTGAAAGTTTCAGCCTCTTCTGCGGCGTCAGGTGGTTCGAATTCTGTCCGACCACGCTACGACAGTGGATTACCTCAACCGCCAAGGGGGCACAAAATATCCAGGTGTATCGAAGGAAATGGGTCGTCTCCTTCCGTGGGCGGAGAGGCATCTGCAGGCAATCTCGGCGCAACACATCGCGGGGGTAGACAATGTAAAAGCCGATTTCCTCAGCCGACATGCTCTTGATCCGAGGGAGTGGGCTCTGGCGTCAGAATCCTTTCAGTCCATTGTTCGACGATGGGGTCTACCGGCAATGGATCTCATGGCTATGGCGCAGAATACCAAGGCACCGATCTACTTCAGCCGTTGGAGAGACAACAGGTCGCACGGGACAGATACTCTGTCTCAAGCGTGGCCAACCCATCTCCTTCTGTATGTCTTTCCTCCCTGGTCCATGATCGGCAAGATTCTCCAAAGAGTCAGGGAGCATCACGGCCCGGTGATCCTGGTAGCACCGGATTGGCCTCGCAGACCGTGGTATGCGCATCTCGTCCGACTGTCTCGGCCGTCTCCTCTATGCCTGGGGGCGTTCCCAGGGCTCCTGCTCCAAGGGCCGGTGGAAATGGGAAACCCAGCTCCTTACTCGCTTACGGCCTGGCTCTTGAACACCGCAGGTTAGTTCAGAAGGGATATTCGTCGAGTGTGGTGGCAACAATGCTTAAGGCACGGCGGTCTTAGACATCGCTGGCTTACGCTCGTGTGTGGCGTCTCTTTGACACTTCGTGTTCGCTACGTCTCATCTTGCCGTGGTGTTGCAACATCCCGGATATTCTTTCCTTTCTGCAGGCTGGTCTAGATAAGGGTCTGGCGCTCAGGGCCTTGCGCGTGCAGGTTGCCGCGCTAACTTGTTTTTGAGGGCCGATAGTGGGGCGTTCTCTCGCCTCGCATGTGAAAGTTTCGCATTTTCTTAAAGGGGTTCAGACATTACGGCCCCCGATACGTCCTTTAGTTCCTTCTTGGGATCTCGCTCTCATTCTCCATGCCCTTGTTGCTCCTCCCTTTGAGCCCCTGAAGGCATGCTCCCTTAAGGATTTAACGCTAACGACAGTTTTCCTAGTGGCCATAACCTCGGCACGTCGGATTTCCGAACTTCAGGCTCTCTTGTTGAGACCCCTATCTCTCGTTTTCTTCGGCGGGAGTTTCTCTTTGAACTGTTCCATCCTTTTTACCTAAGGTGCTTACACTGTTTCATGTCAACCAGCCTCTTTTCTTGCCTACCTTTTGAAAGAGAGCAGTGTTCCGGTCACCTTCGTCAATCGCGTGCTGTGGACCTGAAGAGTGCTTTATCGGTATCTTAAGATCACGAACGCCTTCCGTAAGACCAATCATCTTTTTGTCCTGTTTGCAGACCCTCGACGGGGGTCCGCAGCCTCCAAATCCACCATTTCTAGATGGTTGCGAGGAGCTATTGAGGCAGCTTATATACTGCAAGGCAAGCAGGTTCCAGCAGGGCTCCGAGCTCACTCCACCCAGGCTCAGGCTTCGTCTTGGGCCGAGCGGTCTCAAGTAGCCCCTCTCGACATTTGCCGGGCGGTGACTTGGTCATCGTTGTCCACGTTTGTCCGTCAGTACAGATTGGACGTTCACGCTCGGCAGGAGGGTCAGTTTGGAGCTGCAGTGCTGTCGTTGGCATTGACCCCCCCTTGAAAGCAGGTAGCTTGGGTACTGCCCATTTGTCTGGACTGGTCTAGCAGTATGAACTGGAAGGAGAAATTTCACTTACCGTTAATTTCCTTTCCTGGAATACTGCTAGACCAGTCCAGGACCCACCCTGCTGTCAGTTACGGTGCTGCTAGTGCGGTGAAGCCGCTGGCCTCTGTTCCTTCCTTGTCAGTATGCCTCACCATGGGGTCCCGATGGCTGCGTTATCGGTCTTAGCAGCCTTCAGTTCTGGGGATACTTTCAGCTCCCTTGTACATAGTTGAATTAAACGTCCACTATGTGTGGTCTTATGGTTTAGTTGCGTTACATGTTTGGGTTCGCTTTACAGACAGTACTGAGGGAGACCCCTAGGGGTAGGACCATATCACCAGAGTCCAGCCTATCAGAGCTCTGGTAGAATTCTCTGTCTCCAAGATCTGCTGGCAGGGGGACATAACCCATTTGTCTGGACTGGTCTAGCAGTATTCCAGGAAAGGAAATTAACGGAAAGTGAAATTTCTCCTTTATGCTCTTATCACCCAGCATCCCTGCAGCTATACCTGTATGACACAGTTCCAGTGTTTGGTTTGTTTGTTTTTTTTGCAGGCCTAAGAAGTTAACCCTTAAAGGTTATAAACCGTATTGGTGCACATTCAAAGATACATCTATCTCCTGCTACAAAAGCAAGGAAGAGGCCAGTGGGACTCCAGTTCACCAAATGAATTTGAGAGGTAGGCCAAAAGAGACGTGTAATAGATCTGAATCATCGCAGAAAGAATCTGTTTAAACTTTGAAACTTCAAGCATGTTTTGATATAACTGTCATTCAACTGACAAGATAAAGTGAGTAATTAAAATTATTCCACAAGCAGATGATTAAGTTGGATTTATGTGTTAGATTTAATTATGTCTATTGCTTATAAAATGGAAACCATAGAGGTGGTCACCTTATGCCAGACATCACACTTGCAGCAGAAGCCATTAACAAAAACATTATAGTAAATGACAGCATATAAAGACCAGCATGGTCCATCCAGTCTGCTGTGAGGTGGCTACTTGCTACTCTGCAGATTACCCCCTCTATTTTGTGAAGTGTAAGTGGTATGTTAAGTTTGATTTGATTCCATCCTTTATACAAAAGGGATCCTGTGTCCCATGCCATTTTGAATTCCTGATGCTGCTTTTAAATTTCTCCTTACAGCTTCATTTCATGCTCTAGTTCTACAGCTTCTCTGTCTTTGAAAAGGTTTTGTTCATAATACCCTTTAAGTATTAAACCATCTCCCTTGTCCCTCCCCTTGTCTAGGGTATACGTATTTCAGTCTTCATGTTTCTTCTCGTATGTCTTCTGGTGCAGAATTCATATCATTTTGGTTGCTGCCTTCTGAACTGTTTCAAGTCTTACATATCCTTTGCAAAGTATGGCCTCAAAACTGAACACAATACTCCAAGTGAGGCCTCACCTAACAACTTGCAAAGGAGCACTAATACATTCTGCTGGTTATGCCTCTCTGTATGCAACCAGACATCCTTCTGGCTTTGGCCATTGACTTGTCATATTGTTTTGCGACCTTGCAATCCTTGTAATATGACTCCGAGGCCCCTCTCCTAGTCTGCACACCAGCCTCCTGCCTCTCCTTTGGATTTCTGCATCATTCTGCACTTTTTCGTTTAGTCTTATCCCTGGCAAAGATTTTTCTTCTAACTTTGGTAGATCTTGTTTCATATTGTCTTCTCCCTCTGAGATGTCCACTGCTTTTTTTTTGTTTGTTTTTTTTTGTTCAGGAAACAGATTTGCAACAAACCTTTTTTTTTTCTCTTCTCCCCCTTTTAACACTTTGGCAATATTGCTCACAAAGACATTGAACAGTACTGGTCTTAGGACAGATCCTGAGGCACTTGACTGCTCACATTCCTCTTAGCGAATTACATTTATCACCCTTTTAATCAATTTCTGATCCTGTTCCCCACTTTGGGACCCATCTCCAAGCTCATTAATTTATTCATAAGGCTCCTATAAGGAGCAGTATCAAGCTTTGCTGAAATCTAAGTAGATCACATCCATTGAATGGCCAGAATGAGCAAATGGATGATGAAATGCTCAAAGGAATCAAGGAAGCTAACAAACGTTACAGCACAGTAATAATGGGTGATTTTCAATTACCCCGGTATCGACTGGGTCAGTGTCACGGCAGGACATGCTAGGGAGATAAAGTTCCTAGATGAAATAAATGACTGCTTCTTGGAGCAGCTGGTTCATGAACCGACCAGAGGGGAAGCCATATTAGACCTAGTCCTTAGTGGAACACCAGATCTGGTGCAAGAGATGAGGGTGTTGGGGCCACTTGGCAATAGTGATCATAGCATGATCGCGTTTGATTTAATTAGTGGAGGAGGGATAGTAAGGAAATCCACAGTGCTACCTTTTAACTTTCGAAAGGGAGACTATGATAAAACGAGGAAAATAGTTAAGAAAAAACTAAAAGGAGCAGTTGCCAAGGTTAAAGACTTACATCAAGCTTGGGTGTTGAAAAATACTATCTTGGAAGCCCAGACCAGCTGTATTCCACGCTTTAAGAAAAGTGGAAGGAAGTCCAAAAAACTGCCAGCATGGTTTAAAGGTGAGGTCAGAGAGGCTGTTGCCAAAAAAGCATCTTTCAGGAAATGGAAAAGAGCCAAACGACGAAACCTGGAAACAGCACAAGTACTGGCAAGTTAAATGCAAGGCATTGATAAGGCAGGCAAAGGGAGAATTTGAGAAGAAGCTTGCTGCGGAAGCAAAAACGCGTAATAGACTTTCTCAAGTACATTTGTAGCAAAAAACCTGTGAGCCAGTTGGACCATTAGATGATAGAGGGGTAAAAGGGGCAGTAAGAGGAGACAAGGCTATAGCGGAGAGACTGACTGAATTCTTTGCTTTGGTCTTTACTGAGGAAGATGTAGGGATGTTACCCAAGACTGAAGTGGTATTTAAAGGTGATACTTCAGAGGAATTGAGAGAAATATCGCTACACCGGGAAGATGTATTACAACTATTTGATCAACTGAATAGTAGCAAATCACCTGGACCGGATGGTATACATCCAAGAGTGTTGAAAGAACTGAAATATGAGATTGCAGACCTGCTATTAGTAATCTGTGAACTTTCATTAAAATCATCTGTAATACCTGAAGATTGGAGGATCGCCAATGTAACACCAATTTTTAAAAAGGGTTCCAGGGGTGATCCGGGAAATTACAGACCGGTGAGCCTGACATCAGTACTGGGGAAAATGGTAGAAACCATCATAAAGAACAAAATTACACGGCATGTAGATAGTCATGGCCTAATGGGAGACAGCCAACATGGCTTTAGACAAGGAAGATCTTGTCTTACTAATCTGATATGTTTTGTTGAAGGTGTGAATAAACAGGTAGACAAAGGTGAGTCGGTTGATATAGTGTATCTGGACTTTCAGAAAGCCTTTGACAAGGTCCCTCATCAGAGACTTTTGGCAAAACTAAAAAGTCATGGGATAGCAGGCAGTGTACTATTGTGGATCGGGAACTGGTTAAAATATAGAAAGCAGAGGGTATGACTAAATGGCCAATTTTACCAATGGAAAAAGGTGAATATGCCTAATGACAAAGCCCACTGACCATTTTGGTAGCCACTCTGCATAGACTCTATCTTGCTTTATAGCCTTTTGAAAGTGTGGTCTCCAGAATTGCACACACTACTCCAAATGAGGTCTTGCCAAAAACTTATACAGAGGCACTATCACCTCCTTCCTGATGGCCATTCCTCTTCCTGTGCACCCAAGCATCCTTCTGAATTTCGCAGTCACCTTTTCTACCTGTTTAGTCTCTTTTAAGATCATTAGAAACAATCATGCCCAGGTCCCGCTCTTTCATGGATAGAAGTACTTCACCCATTATACTGTACCACTCCCTTGTGTTTTTTGCAGCCCAAATGCATGACCCTACATTTTTTAGTGTTAAATCTTAGCTGCCAAATTCTTGACCATTCTTCATACGATCCCTCATATTATCTACACCTTCTATGGGTGTCTGTTACAGATTTTGGTATCATCTTCTAAGAGGGCAAACCTTACCTGGCAGACCTTCTGCAATATCGCTAACAAAAATGTTAAAAAGAATCGGACCAAGGACAGATCCCTGTGGCTCACCACTGATAGCCACCTCGCAGTGAGCAGACTAGATGGACTTATATACTGTATCTCCAGGAACAAGCAGGAATGTAGTCTTCACATATGGGTATCATCGTTGCCGGCGGAGCCTGCGCGGGAATGCTCCACAGCTTCCAGTAGGAAAGCTTTTGGGAGCATCTCTCAGCACATACGCGCTGCCTTCCAGCCTTTCCAACTGTCCCTCTTCAGTTCTTTATTTTCCATGGAGCCGACAGGATCCATACCCTGTCACCGTAGAAAATTCCGTCTTTAAAATTGTTTTCTTGTGGTCGCGTTTGCCTGCCGCACGACACTTACCGGTACCGCCGGTTCTTTTCTTTTCCCCTCCAAAAAAAACCAAAAAACACTTAAACTTTGAGCTGTTTCTTTTCAGAAACTTTTCTTTTTTGGTGCTAGGTGCCATTTTGGGCACTAGGCCCCATATTCCTAAAACATGGAAAAACCAACTAGTGGTTTTAAAAAAAAAAATGTACTAAGTGTGGCGGTACTATTTCCATCACTGACACCCATGATTGGTGTCTTAAATGTTTAGGGCCTGAACATTCTCCATCTGAATGTCTCTCCTGTATGGGGATGACTAAAAGAGGAAGACAGAACCGGGCTGCAAAGCTCAGCACCCTCTTTTCTTCGGATGCCAGATCCATTGCATCGACATCTTCAAGGGCCTCCTCTTCCTCCCATGGATCTCAGGTAACTAAACATAAAAGCCGGTCCTCAAAGGGTAGATCTCCTGCTAAGCATCGGGAGGCCATTGGCATTGCCCTTGAGGAAACCACACTGGCAAAGCAGCCCCGGTGGGAGACTTCGGCTTCCAAAGCATCAATGGGGCTCCAGGATGTTCTCGAGGCCCTGACCTCGCAAGAACTACCTGTGCCATGCTCAGGGGTTCCAGCAGTTTTCACCGGTACCGATACCCAGGCATCGGCAGCGTCGATAGACCAGAGGTTCCTTGCTATCAAACGCAGCATCACAGCTCCTCTCTCAGCTGCGGTACCGTTGGTCCAACATGCACCGGTACCGACATCGACACTGATGCCGATACCTACACTGGTACCGGCCCTGGTGGGAATTCCTCCCACGCCATCTTTGGCTGGAATCGATAGATCGGTACCGGTTCAACTTGGTACCGACTTCGATCGATACCGGGACCGTGCTTTGCATGAGCATCGTGGTCAGGAATACTTCGAATCCTCCAATTCCGAAGACTCTGACAATTCTGCTGGTACTAGAGGGTTTCTCCCAGAGGATCCCTCTTCTCCCCAACGCAGAATGTCAGCTCCAGAGGACATGTCTTTTCAGGATTTTTATTCGTGATATGGCCAAGGGCCTTTCAATCATGGTAGTTCCTGAAGAGGAACCCTGAGCAAAGGAATTGGAAATTCTCCAATATCCTAAAGCTCCAAAGGAGGCAGCCACTCTGCCCATCCATGAAATTCTGCATAACTTGATGCTCAGAATGTGGGAGACACCTCTGACTACATCTCTTCACTCTAGGAAACTTGATACTATGTATCGAGTTACGCCATGTCCTGGATTTCAAAAGACTCAGCTACCACACCATTCAATGGTGGTGGAGTCGGCCATGCTAAGGATGAAAAGTGCAGAGAGGCATGCATCCAGTTCGCCAGGTCGTGAATGCAGGACTCTGGACGCTTTTGGGTGCCGAACTTTTCAGGCTTCCATGCTTTCAGCAAGGATCAGTTCATATATACTGTATATGGGAATGTTCCTCAAGGAAGTTACAGGAGACTTGGAGCTTATGAGCCCATTACTCCCAGATGACAAGAGACAAGACTTTCTTGCTCTAGTTAAGCATGCTCAAGATGTCTCCAAGTTTGTAAATCGTGCATCCTTTGACTGCTTTAAATGCATCAGCAGAACCTCTGCTATTGCCATTAGCGCACGACGGATTGCCCGGCTTCAGGCATCAGACTTGGAGACTTGGGTACAGGACAAGTTAGGCAACATCCCTTGCACGGGATATAATCTCTTCAGCAAGAACTGGCAGGAAAAGGCTAACGAGTTAGATGCTGACAGTACTACTCTAGATAGATTGTCGAAATCTACAGCCACTCCAGCCAAAAAGAAGCCTTAAAACCCTCTTTCAGCAAAAAAGAGGAATATTTATCCTTCCTATACCCAGCAGAGTCAAACTCAGGATCAGGTTGCCCAAAAGGGACAAACTAGACAGTAAAAGAAGCCAAAAGGCCTGAGAGCCCAACCAGCTCTCCAGGTTCAGCCCCCTCAAGGGCTTTGACACCTTCCTAGAGAACTTAGCCTTCCTGCCCCTGAGGGGTCCCCACCCCCCAATATCCCAGGCAGGATATGCCACTTTGCCAACAGATGGCATCAAATAACAGCAGAAGATTGGACTTTGTCCATTGTAGGAGAAAGGGTACAAGCTTCATTTTCACAGCATGCCCCCTCCTACAATTCTAAAGCAATTCAATTCTCAAACCTCCTCAAACAATCTGCTAGATCACGAGGTCTCAATACTTCTTGCCCAAGGGACAATAGAGGAGGTACCCATTCTTCAGCAGGGTGCAGGGTTCTACCCCCCCCCCCCCCTATTTTCTTATTCCAAAGAAAACAGGAGGACACAGACCCATTTTAGACCTCAGAGAATTGAACAAATACCTGTTTCGAGAGAAGTTCAAAATGATTTCTCTAGGAACTCTTCTGCCATACCTTCAAAGCCAGGATTGGCTTGCTCTCTAGACTTAAAGGATGCATGCACTCACATTCTGATCCATCCAGTTCACAGGAAATTCTTAAGATTCCTTTTCAGGGGAAAACATTTCCAGTACAGGGTTCTTCCCTTTGGTCTAGCTTCAGCACCAAGGGTATTCACGAAATGCATGGCAGTAGTAGCTGCATGTCTATGAACCCTGGGGATATTCATCTTCCCTTACTTAGACGACTGGCTCATTCCAGCCCCTACAGTTGCAGAAGCCAGCACTGCACTGTCTCGCACAATGCGAATCCTCCAATACTTGGGGTTGCTAATAAACTTCCCAAAATCCCAACTTGTTCCTTCCCAATGCCTGGAATTCATAGGGGCCTGTCTAGATACCAGACAGGCAAAGGCTTTCCTTCCACAGGCCCGGTGTCTTCGCATAATGCAACTAGCTTCTCAAGCAGCAGGGAAATCCTCCCTAACTGATTGAGAGCTACTACAGTTGCTGGGACATATGGCATCCACAATTGATGTAGTCCCATATGCTCACCTCCACATGCGAGCAGCTCAGTGGACCCTCTCCACACAGTGGACACAGGCCACAGGTCATTTATCGGACAAGATGATAAACTCTCAACGACTAATTTTGTCCCTCCAATGGTGGCAATCACTAGAAAATCTGACAGTGGGGTCTCCTTTTCATCAACCCCTTTTTCAGGCCACCCTAACAGATGCATCACAGTTGGGTTGGGGAGCACACCTGAATCATCTCTCTACCCAGGGAACCTGGACTCCACAGGAGGCTGGTCTACACATAAATCTCCTGGAATTAAGAGCAATCTATTTAGCTCTTCAAGTGTTCCACTCCCAGCTCAGCTACAAGACAGTCCTAGTCCAGACGGACAATCAAGTAGCAATGTTCTATGTGAACAAGAAGGGCGGGACAGGCTCTGTCGTTATGCAACAAAGCTTTACGACTGTGGGCCCTCGCCAGAGAGTATCAAATTCACCTTCTAGTGGTATATCTTCCAGGCATTCAAAACCTTTGGGCAGACAAACTTAGTCAAGTACTGCTGCCTCACGAGTGGTCCCTCCACCTGGACCAGGTGGCAATGATATTTCATCTCTGGGGAGCTCCAGACATAGATCTCTTTGCAAGTCCACTGAATGCCAAACTTCCCCGGTTCTGTTCCACGATTCCGGCTCACAATTGTCAAACAAGGGATGCCTTCCTCCTTCACTGGGTTCAGGACTTCCTTTATGCCTTCCCACCCATTCCCCTCGTCCCCAAAACACACTCCAAGTTTCAGAGAGACAGGGGTCGCATGATTCTCATAGCGCCACGATGGCCACGCCAAGCATGGTATCCCCTGCTTCTACGTATCTCTCAAGCTGCACCTCTGGAGTTAGGGCATGCTCAAGATCTCCTTTCCCAAAAGAACGGGATGCTATGGCACCCGGATCCCCAGTCCCTGCATCTCACGGCCTGGTTGCTGAAGGCTTAGACCTCCAGGATTTCAACCTGTCCCAACAGGTAAAGGATATCCTTCAGGCTTCTAGGAAACTTTCCACAAGAAGATCTTATGCCTTCAAGTGGAAATGTTTTACTATATGGTGCTCCAAGATGGGATTAAACCCCCTTGTCATACCCTTAGAATCGAGAGTATCTCCTTCACTTATCGAATTCTGGTCTAAAGACCAATTGCAGCTTCTTATAAGCCTCTGAATGAACAACCAATTTCCTCTCATCCACTCATATCCAGATTTATGAGAGGTCTTCTATTAACCAAACCTCCCATTAAGCCACCACCGGTGGCATGGGATCTAAATCTAATACTCGGGCAGCTCATGAAGCCGCCTTTTGAGCCTTTAGCCACTACAACCCTTAAGTTTTTGACCTGGAAGTTCATCTATCTAATTGCAATCACCTCGGCACGTCGCATTAGTGAACTGCAAGCTTTAGCGGCTGATCCTCCTTATGCTAGCTTTCACCATGATAAGGTTGTTCTTAGAACTCATCCACACTTTATGCCAAAGGTGGTTTCGCCTTTTCATTTAAATCAATCAATTTATCTTCCTGTATTTTTTCTGAGGCCTCACGCCTCTAATGCAGAAAGAAACCTTCATACTTTGGATTGTAAAAGGGCCTTAGCCTTTTACCTACAGAGAACACAGCAACATAGAAAGTCCTCTCAACTTTTTATAGCATTTGACCCTAGTCATTTGGGATTTCCAGTCTCCAAAAGAACTTTATTTAAATGGATTGCCCAATGCATATCCTTTGCTTATGAGAGTAAGAGTCTTCCTCTTCAGGACCATGTCACAGCTCATAACGTGAGAGCCATGGCAACTTCCATGGCTAATCTCCACTCTGTGTCTATCGATGACATTTGTCGAGCAGCCACCTGGGTTTCGGTACACACCTTCACAGCCCACTACTGCCTGGATTAAGCCTCCCGTCGGGATGCTGCCTTTGGCCAAGCTGTTCTTCAAAATCTCTTTCAGACGTAATTCAACTCCTACCCACCAACCCTGGTGGAATGCCAGGGATCCATGGGAAGAAGGATTCTCACCTTACTTGTGTGGCAGCTTCCTGGGGCTATCTCCCTGGCATCTTCAGCTAAGGAGTCCCCATATGTGAAGACTACATTCCTGCTTGTTCCTGGAGATAGCATAGTTACTCACCTGTAACAGGTGATCTCTGGGAACAGCAGGAATTTAGTCTTCACAACCCACCCACCTCCCCTAGTAGTTGTCTCTATCTTTGTCTTTCCTCTCTCCCTCTATCCTTTTCACTCGGCTATAAACTTAACTGAAGAGGGACAGTTGGAAAGGTGGGAAGGCAGCGCGCATGTGCTGAGGGATGCTCCCAAAAGCTTTCCTATTGGACACTGGGGAGCATTTCCGTGCAGGCTCCGTCGGTACCGACGATGCACATACGTGAAGACTAAATTCCTGCTGTTCCCGGAGATCACCTGTTACAGGTGAGTAACTACGCTTTATCTGCCATCATTACTCTGTTTACCTTTACTCTGTGCCTCCCACTCAACTAATTCTAACCCAGTCAATCACTTTAGGGTCTATTCCTAGGATGCTCAATTTGTCGCCTGTGCAGAACAGGTTCAAAGGCTTTACTAAAATCTAAGTATACCACATCTAGGGCTCTCCCTTAGTCCAACTCGCTGTTCACCAGTCAAAGAAATTAATTACGATTTATCTGACAAGACCTGCCCCTGGTAAAATCATGCTGCCTCAGATCCTGCAGACCATTGAACTCCAGATACCTCACTATCTGTTTTAGCAGCCTTTCCGTTAATTTACTTACTACAGAGGTCAGACTAAATCGGCCTGTAGTTTTCAACTTCATCCTTACTTCTGCTTGTGTATAAAGGGACCATATGTGCTTTTCTCCAGTCCTCTGGGACTACTCCTGACTCTAAAGAAGCATTGAAAAGGGTCAGTCAGTGGAGCTACTAGAACGTCCTCAAGTTCCTTCAATATTCTCAGATGTATCCCAATCGGCCCCATTGCTTTGTCTACTTTTAGTTTAGCTAGTTTTCATGAACAGTCTTCTGAAAATTGTTCAAAATCCCCTTCACTTCTGTTCTATTTGTGAGTGTCTTCTGAGATCTTACTCCTGGCCCTTCATCTGTGAGCACAGAACAGAAATACTAAGTAATACATTATCCTAATCAGCTTTGACATAGTCCTTCCCTTCGCCCTTGAATCTGACAATACTACTTTTGCACTTCCCCTTCGCACTAACATATCTGAAAAACGGTTTGTCCCCCCCATTTTACTGCATTGGTTTTCTTCTATTTGTATCTTTCTTTCCCGAATACTTTCCTAGCTTCTCTAAGGGTTTTTTGTTTTTTGTTTTTTTTTTGTTTTTTCCCCAAATATTGGTGCTTGTCTTCATCTTTCTGTGATCTCTTATATTTTATGAAGGCTACCTTCTTTTTCTTCACCTTTTTAGCTAAGTCTTTTGAGAACCGTAGTAGCTTTTTTTTTTTTGTTTTGTTTATTTTCTTTCCTAACAAAAATGTTTGCTCTTAAAATATCCCCTTTCAGTTTTGCCTATTGCTTTTCTACATTCTCCAGCTATTCCCATCCCACTAATGACTCTTTGAGGTATTGTCCCATCTTTGTAAAGTTGGTTTTCCTAAAGTCTAGGACCCTTGCTTTTGATGGGACTTTTTCAGCCCTAATCCTAATACCTGAAATATGCCAACTGGTGATCACTGGATATGAGATGATTTCCCAGAAACATGTTCCCCCATTAGTAAGCACCAGGTCCAATATAGCTCCTTCATGTGTAGGTTCTCCTTTGAGTAATAGATCCAGCTTCGACCCATCCAATGGCAACCCTTCCCTGATGGGGTCCATCACCATTTATCTGATCAAAGCCTCTTGTTAACACATCTACAATCTTCCTACTTTCCAAATTTCGATATGGGATTCTTCAGTCCAGTCCACATCCAGTAGATTAAAGTCGTCCTGTATCATCACTTCTCCCTTCATTACGGCCTTCATGATATTATTGATCAAGTGTCTGTCCATGTCTTCTTTTTGTTGGAAGTATATATATTACAATAGTACAAAAAGCAGAGAACTTGACACAAACTGTTTATAGAAGTTTAAAGGATTTAATATCAATAACCTCTTTATTTGCAATTTACAGTATTAGTAGGTTAATCATATAAAAGCAGTTACGAAGCCTAATCATATAAAATCAATTGTGAACAAAGCCCAACATAGTTAGGTTTCAACAGACTGTCTACATCAGGAGCATATGTGATACACCTCCAATTTAATAAGATCAGTTTATAAAAGCTGGACATTAATACTGTCATTAAAGGTAAAAAAAAAAAACCCAAAAACCCTTTGAAATGGAGGGGAAAAAGGAAGAAAAAAGGAAAATAGAAAAAAACTTCTAATTAGTGTAAATAAAAATGAGAATCTTAGAATAAAAACATAAGAAAAAACATAACATCTAAATTTAATCGGGCAAGAGCTTTTGAAGACATTAAATAAAAACACCCATATTAATTAATTTAAAAAAAAACTGCTATAAAAATAGAAAAAAAGTACCTGTCACAATGGTGGTTGTGTCTTTAATTTAAAAGACTACATTTATTTTTTTTACAGCCATACCTATGTAAACTAACCACCAGCCTTATATGGCAAAAAATATGTATATATAATATATATAATCTCCATCCTCGCAAAGCAACCTCAAGCCAAGATCTTAAAGCAAATTTAACACCAATGTTTACCTTAACATAGCCAGATCAGTGATTGGCAGGCTCATAAAATAGCCGCTGGAACGGAATCATTTGCACTGACCAGTACGGTAGTCAAGATAAACACAGACCTAGACTGTTACCAATTGAAATAAAAATGAAAACTGACCAAAACTGATGTGTGAGCAGGAGCCCCTCGTTCCCCCTTCAGCCTGCCAATCAGCATCCAGGCATAACAGCTGAAAACCACCGCTTCAGAGGCACGCCCGCACCTGAGGCCTTGCCAGAGCACCCTTTGGCGTGAGTCCGTGGCGTCTGATCTGAAGTTTACATTAAAGACGTGGACTGGATTGTCATGCTGGTATATCGTGGTAACCTGCTGTTCCCTTTCCTTCTCCTTATCTTTTTAACTGTTTCTGTCCTCTATTCTGTCCTATCTCATAAATGACGTTCTTTTCATATTTTCTTAAATGATATAGTATTGTAAACTGCTCTAATGCTTCAGCCTGAGCGGTATATCAAATGTAATAAACCATAAATCTAAGGATCTCTTATAGAACAAAAATAGCTTCAACTAATCTTAAGCTAATACTGAAAGCCACTGTTGGGAGCACCACGTAAAACACTGTCCAAACGAGTATTTAAATATACTGACAGATCCAGCCATTTTGCAGGATTACTGTATTAGGTTACCCCTGTCTGAAAAACTCAAATTTTAAAAGTTGAACTCTTTTTTTTTAAAAGAGGCCAGTTTTTTTTTTTTATAGAAAAGTTCCGTTTTTAAAGTTTTTCTTTATTTATTTTATTTATTTATTTATCTATTTCTTCTATACCGCCCCTTCCAGAGATCAGGGGCGGTTTACATGGAACAATTTAACAGTTTTGTATACGTTCGTATAACATTACATTGAACAAAAATTATTAACTTTTTACATATAACATTACATTGAACAAAAATTATTAACTTTTTACATATAACAGAGCATTAAACTGTTAAAACTATTTACAAGGTGTATACTTTTTGTATACTTCTGTATCGTTATATTGATCAGAAGTTTCTAACTTTTTACAGGGAATAGGCAACGAACTGCCATTGCTATTTACAGATGATATTTACAAAAAGGTTAGGATACAATGAGTTATAGTGTGTATGGGGGTGTGTATGTGTGTGTGTGGCGGAATTTATTTCCATTTTTTCGTGGATTTTTTGGTGTGTCTTTGGGAGAACTGTCTGAGAGAGGGCTGTGTATGTTCAATTAATTGTGTTTTTGCGGGCTTTTTATTTGTGTGTCTGTGGACGCTGTGTGGCTGGACTTGGAGGGTAGGGGATTTCAAAGTGTTCGGAGAATAGGTATGTCTTGAGTTCTTTCCTAAATTGGGAGAGGTCTTTTATGATACGGATGTCTATTGGGAGATCATTCCAAAGTGTGGGAGCAGTGAATGTGAAGGCTCTGGCACTGGTGGATTTTTTAGTCTTCGTGAATGTTTTTGGTAACTCCAGTGAGTGGGTTGCGTTTAGTCTGCGGGCTCTTGAATCAGTTGGGGCGTGAAGTAGTGTGGATAGATGTGAAGGGGCGATATCGTTTAGGAGCTTGAAGGTTGTTAGTAGAATTTTGTATTTGATTCGGCTATTTATAGGGAGCCAGTGTAGTTCTAGCAGTATAGGGGTTACATGGTCTGCTAAGCGGGCTTTAGTGACTACTTTTGCACAAATGTTCTGGGCTCTTTGTAATAGGTAGATATTTTTTTGTGGGAGGCCGATTAGGAGACTGTTACAATAGTCAAAGTGAGGGGTGATGAGTGAGCTAACAACTGATCTAAAGTCATGCGTGTCAAGAAGGGGCCTTAAGTGTTGAATAGTTTTGAGTTTGTAGAATATGGTTTTTACTGTCTGCTTTATGTGTGGTAGCATGGTGAGTGTATGATCGATTATTACACCTAGGTATTTTACCTCTTTTTTAACAGGTATAGTTGTGTTATTGATTGAGATTGCTGTTGGGTAAGTGTCTTCGGCCACAGGTGATCTTGTTACGAACATTGCTTCAGTTTTTTTGAGATTGATGCTGAGGTAGTTGGTTTCCTTCCAGGATGTGGTTTCCGCCATGCATTCGGATAGTGTTATAAGTGGGGGCTTTCGTGGTTATGGGGAGAGCGAGCATGATGTTAGCATAGATAAAATGATTGATCTTGTGTTTTCTAAATATTTTTGTGATGGGTTGTAGGTACAGGTTGAAGAGGAGAGCAGAAAGGGCTGATCCTTGGGGTATTCCTTGTCCTTGGGGGAAGGTTTCTGATGCTTCTTGGTTTAATTGAACACGCATTAGTCTGTGTGTGATGTAGGACTTGAACCATTTGAGGACAGTCCCGCCTATTCCTAAGTTTTCTAATCTATTGATCAGTGTAAGATGGTTGATGTTGTCAAAGGCGGCGGAAATGTCTATGAAAAGGAGTAGGAGGCCTTGACTGTTATCATCTGTATGTTTTATGAGGAAGTCCATCAGTGTAATTAAAAGGGTTTCTACACCATGGAAGGGGCGGAAACCAAATTGGTGTGAGTCAAGGGAATTGTGCTCATCAATATGTTCTTGCAATTGTAGTTGAACTGTTTTTTCTATTATTTTAGCCATAAATGGAATGCTGGCTATCGGTCTGTATGAGTTTGGGTCTTTTGGGTCGAGTTTATTGTTTTTTATTATTGGGCGGATCGTTGTGAGTTTTAGGGCATCGGGCATAATGCCTTGGGAGAGGGATTGGTTTACTATGTATTGAATGTTTCCAGCTAATTCTTCCTTAGTACTTTTGATCCATTACACAGGGCAAGGATCGAGTGGGGAAGTTGTGGTGTTGATGATTGTTATGATCCTGAGGAGGTGTATTTGATCTATCGTATGGAAGGTTGTCCAGTTGTTATTAATTTCGGTGTTTAAGGGTAGTATTGTTGGTGTAGTATTAAGTTTGCATTTTAGTTTTTCTGCAAAGTGGGTTGCTAGGGTTTGAATACTTATTGCTGATTGTTTTGGCTCTGGGTTTTTGACTTTTGTTAGTGTTTTTACAATTGCAAATAGTTCTCTAGGGCGGTTGATAGCTAGATTTATTACCTTGGAGTGGTAATCCCTTTTTGATTTGTTAATCGCATTTTTGTATTTGTTGAGTGAGTTCAAGTATTGGGATTTATTTTCATCAGATTTAGTTTTCCTCCATCTCTTTTCTTGTTTTCTCAGTTGTTTTTTTAGGTTCGCTAGTTCTTTCGTGAACCATTTTTCTGTCTTTTTTAATTGTCTATGCTTGGAGTGTGTGGGGGCAGCTGCTTTTTGGACTGTAAGGTTCCAGTGATTTACAGTGGAGTTGATGTCTGGGAGGTTTGTGTTGAGTATGGGTAGTACTTTGTCAAGGAAGGTATCTTTGTTGAAGTGTGCAAAGCGTGATATATGGGGTGTGTGGTGTGTCGTATTCAGTGTTGCTTGTGCTGGGAGGTGGAGTGTAATGAGGTGATGGTCGGACCATGATACTTCTGTTATTGTTGGAGGGGTGTGTTGTTGGTGGTTAATAAAGGAGAAAGGGAGGAAGATGAGATCTAAAGTGTTGCCTTTTGTGTGGGTAGGGGCATGTACTATCTGTGTATATCCCATTTGGGTCATAGCATCCATGAAGTTGTTTGATCGGGAATCGTTCAGGGAAGGGAGGTTTAAATCACCTAGAATTATGAGTGGTTTGTTTGGTGATGTTGTGCAAGCAAGTTCGAGGATGGGGGAGAGGTTTTTATGATCAGTTGTAGGGGGTCTATATATGAGGGTGAGTGCAAGGGTTCTATTTTCTATGTTGATAATGTCCATTCCGTCTATATTTAAACTTGTTAAGGTGTATTGTAGGTCTTTTTTGGCGAGTATGAGAGCGCCACCTCCTCTTTGCATCCCGATGACAGCTGAATATGTCATACTGATGTGTGATTAGTTGGTTTAGTAGTACGGTGTCTGTGGGAGAGAGCCATGTTTCGGTAATGCATATGATTTCAGGGTTTTTTTCTTTTATCATGTCATTGATTATTGGTATTTTGTTTCGTATGGATCGAATGTTTATTAGGATGAGCTTTGTTTTGGTGTCTATATTAGTAATATTGTCAGTTATACCTCTATATGGTTGATGCTTTATTTGTATGAGTCTTCGATGGTGTTTGTCTGAGTCATGGCGTGAATAATGATTGTGAGAGTGTGTTGAGCTATGTGATGGGTTTTGGAAAGGAACCTGTATGATGGGGTTAATGTTATGTGGGCTTCGGTAGTGATTATGGATGATGGGGATGTTATTGTAGGGGCTTTGATTGGTTTTGTACGTATAAATATGTTGTATTAGGAGTGTTATTAGAAGGAGAGTGAAGGGGATGTTTATTTGTTTTGTAGGAGGCATTGTGTGTATTTCTGAGGGGATTTTGGGTGTGATGGTGCTCTGTGTATGGGGGATTAGTGGATGAGTAAAGGGGGTTGAAGGTTACGAACAACAGTATGGTGTTGTGTGAAGGATTGGTAGGAGGTTTGATTGTTACTGACAACAGGATATATATCTGTTGACAGCAGTTCCCGATCTGGATGGCTACTGACAACAGTATAATAAGTATTGTGTTACAAACATCAGTATAACAGTGTAAGAAAATGGATCTTAGTTTTTCAGAGTAGGGCAAGCTAGTACAGTGTGTTCTAAAATCTATTGTCTCCATCGTGAAAGATAAATGTGCCTGTCAGAAAAGAGACAGGGATGTGTAGAATACTATACCAGACACATGTAAGGTGTTTTGGTTTTTTTGTTTTTCTTCAAGGTGATTTTAGAAACTTGCACATGTCCAATATGGACGGCTGTGAACCCAGCAACATAGACGTGTCCGTGATGGTTTTCTGGAATGGGTACATGTATCTTCCGCTGCATCCATATCCTAACCTGCGGAGACATGCTATTTGTTTCTTTAGAATGGCAAAAATTACTGGGGGATTTAGAGGGCTTTCTCTTCTCTGTACAGTTCTTGGTTTTAGCAATTAAATACCTCGGATGCCTGTTTGTGCCCAGGATGGGTATAGACATGGGCGTTTATGCTACAATTGGGTGCACACCTGTTACTTTTTGGGAATGCCCCAGGAATGCCTCCAGCACACCTCAGTATGACATAAAACATGGTCGCCATGGACATGTGTGAAGTCTGGGCATTCTGAAATGGCTCTTGGGATGTCCATATAATTCCCACAGTGTGCATGTTCAGATGTGGAAGGCATGAATAGCACTTCTAAAATGATCCCTTTAGTATAATAAGGCTTATTTCTTTTGGCAAGTAGACCAATAAAGCCACTATGTCAGTATGCATGGATTTCCCTAATTAGTTCTGCATTAGCATCCTATCAACCAAATTTTTAGTATGTTTGGGGCTACAAGATAATCCTAACAAGGGTATTTGATCCATGTAGATACACATGCTTATATCCTGGAACGTGGACACCGTTGGTGCTGTGAATTTTGTTTTAAACTGAACAAATAACTGGAGGCATTTAAATATTTTGAATGCTTATTTGGAAGAGGCCCTTATTTACAAAATGTGTTTGCTGTACAGATGAAGCGGAATCAGTTTGCTCCCAAATATCTATCATTGACCAGTGCAGTGAACACTAGCAGCAGACTTCATGGAGTTAATTTTCTTGTCTGCTGTAGCATTTTACCTTCCTGCAGCAAACACTCATGATATCTTCAAAAGATGAAGACTGCTGGCTTGCTTATATTGAAGCTAGAAGTACTGGGAATGGCGGACATATCTGGCAGATTAAACTATGAATTAAACAGACAGGGTGCCAAATGCTTGCTCTCTCATTACGGTGATGTACTTTGCAACATGCAGAAAGTCTCCTCCTTTATCTTTTTGGGAGATTAGTCACAGCTGCTTGACACTGTACAAGAATTTTGGGAGCTCAGGCTCACTTTGATTCTTTTATATAAAAACGAACACCCACTATGTGAAATTTTATCAGAGGATGTTTGCCTCCTCCAAAGGCTGTTCTCTCCCACGACCTCACTTTTCTGCAGACCTGGTCTCCACACAGCTGCTTCCTGCACTCCCCTCCTGTCCCACCCCAAGCAGTGTAGAATGCAGCCTGCAGATCCACCCATGCAACCTCTGCTGCCCCTTTCATCCGGCTGGCAGGAGTTCTCCATTAGAACTGCCAGTCCTATTGCCCAATGACCTTTGCCTATGTCAGCTGCTTTCCTCTAGAGTGTGCAAGTTGGAGGCTAATGCCAGGGCCTCCTTCCAGCCCACATGACTGGCATAGGTCTACAGCACTTGCTTCAGGAGGGTACCAGGGACTAATATTAAGGGTATTAGGCACCACCTTAGCACTACTCCTAACTTACTCCATCGCCTCCCCCAAGATTTTGATAATTAAACTCAAACACAATCATTGAAATGCCACCTCTCAACAATCCTGTGAAAATGCAGAATTGGACAAAATAGTTTTAAATATTCAACTTTATTATGCATGGTAATGTATGTGTACCCACTTTCCCTGCAGGTAAAAATGTGCTGATGGCTCTTTGAATTTGTATGGCTGTCAGGATCTATTATTTAGCTTTGAGGAGCAGCAAAGAGCAACGGTAGTCCTCTGCTGCCCTAGGCAATCGCCTGGTCCTGCCTAATGGGTGGACCATGCCTTCAGGGTGCACATGCACACACCATCAGTTACCAATGCACACACCATCAGTTACCAATGCACATTTGATGCGTTGTCATATATATCGCTACCCTTCTTTAAATCTGGTGGTGGTATACATAATTCCTAACTTAGTAACCTATTGTACGCAGACCAAAAGGAGCACGTTTCTAGGTAGTCTAGGAGTGGGGCACGCTATACATATACATATAGCTCCAATTTTTTGACACTTCTGCATTTGTTACACATCTGGCTCAGGTGCAGAAAAAACAGATAAGATCTTGCATCTGAGCCAGACATATAAGTTGTACATAGTTCTGTGTGCCACATCTACATATAACTTGCATGTAGAAGCATTAGTATTTGTCGCTTATAGCTATTACTTATATATAGAGCAAAAGATCCATGTATGACAGTAGCACTTGTGCTATATATAGACTGCTCAACATATCAATAATTTCAAATGTCTAGATAAGAATTGGACTAATGCATATGTGTGAGCGCACATCTGTACAGAGAGGCTGAAATGTGCATTTTGCATATTTTACATACAGCCAAAAACATGGAAGGCTTTCATGTCTCATTTTGGGAATAATCAGTTTGTGGCCCTACCTATCCTAGTTCAGGAAAATGTCTTCAGATTATAACTTCTGTTGGAATTGCTATTCTAGTTTTTAGCTATCCATCTCTCCATGACACACGCAGAACACGGATGTTGGCATCACATGCAACTCCACAACTAACTTATCAAAGAAATCTAAGAAAACGGACTATAGTTCATAGATTCATGAAGAAACTGCCTTATCTAGTAACCCATAACTAGAGGATGGAATCAAAACAAATCTAAATAACCTCTAAATAGAGAGGGGTAACCTGCCTGGAGCAGCGTACAACTCTGGCACCCTACCAGGTATACTAGATGGACCATGCTGGTCTTTATCTGCCATCAGGTACTATGTAACAGGAAAGTCACCATGTCAGATCTTATTGATTTGTGTTGGCTGTGATGTTGCAAATGGCATTACGCAAGGAATGGGTAAGCATGTGACCAAGCCTGGGAAATGGGCATGGCAGGCTGCTTTTTTTTTAGTCATTCTAACAGCTCAATGCAGAAACCCTGCACTAGAGCATTGCGCTCTAGGTGAGCATATTCAAACATGTTCAAAAATGGCTTGCAAGTAAAAAATAATTGTAATAAGCATAAGTTTGTATATGCTTTTTAAGAAGATCCTATTTTCCTGCATCCTCATTCATAGTAAAAAACTAATAAATAAATAAAATAGTTGATAACAGCAGAAAGACTAGTAGAGCCCATCTAGTCTGCCTGTTTGTTCCTTTTCATACTACTACTACTGAGCATTCGTATAGTGCTACAAGTCATATGTAGCACTGCACAAAATGTAAGAGACAGTCCCTGCTCATCAGAGCTTACAATCTAGTGAAGACAGACAACACAGAAGGTGTAGACAGGGATAAAACAAGGGGAAGAGGAAAAGAAACAAGGAGATTAGGTAAGTCAAGATCCAAAAGCAGCAGCGAAGAGGTGAGTTTTCAGCCTGGATTTGAAAAGGGTCAGAGAAGGTGCCTGGCGTACAGACTCGGGTAGCTTATTCCAGGCATGAGGTACTGCAAGATGAAAGGAGCAAAGTCTCTGGAGTTAGCAATAGAAGAGAAGGGCACAGATAGAAGCAGTTTGCCAGAAGAGCGGAGTTCCTGAGGGGGGGGGGTTGTAAGGAGAGATAATAGAAGAAAGGTAGTGAGGAGCCGCAGAGTGAATGCATTTATAGGTCAGCAGCAGAAGTTTGAACTGGATACAGAAACTGATAGGCAGCCAATGAAGTGACTTGAGAAGAGGAATAATATGGGCATGACGAGGCTGATGGAAGATTAACCGCGCAGCAGAGGGTTGAACAGATTGAAGGGGAGACAGATGATTCAAAGGGAGACCAGCAAGGAGTAGGTTACAGTAGTCAAGACGGGAGGTGATTAAAAAGTGGATAAGCATCTTAGTAGTGAGTTCAGAAAGGAATGGGTGGATTTTGTTGATATAGAGAGAGAAACAGCAGGTCTTAGCTATCAGATGGATGTGTGTGGAGAAGGAGAGAGAGGAGTCAAAGACAACCCCAAGATTGCGAGACGAGGAAACAGGAAGGATTAGAGCATTATCCACAGACAAAGGAGGGAGAGGAGAGGAGGTTTTAGGGGGAAAGATAAGAAATTCACTCTTGGCCATGTTAAATTTCAAGTAGCGGTGAGACATCCAAGCAACAGTGTCAAAGGCAGGCAGAGATCCGGGTCTGGATTGCTGGAGAGATGTCAGGCGTAGAGGTAGATCTGTGAGTCATCAACATAAAGATGGTAGTGAAAGCCATGGAAAGAGATGAGCGCATTAAGGGACTGGGTATAGAGAGAGAAAAGGAGCGGACCCAAGACAGACAGATCCTTGGGGTACACCAACTGGGTGCGAGATAGCAGAAGAGGAGGCGCCACCAGAACTAACATTGAAAGAGTAGTGGGGAGAACCAGCCAGGGAGTGACCACCCATAAGATATCTCTTTATCCAGTACAGTTTGCCTTTCCCTATTGCACATTGTCGTCCTGCTTGGCTGAACATGTAAGATCTCAGTTATACACACAGCACCCCTTCCCTCCTAATTCTAACTAGAGACCCACATTAATGCAGCTGTTACCAGGCTATCCAGACTCCTCTGTCCATGTGGATTTTCTGTTGCATATCTGTCGCCATCAGCCCATCACGCTGTCTCCTCTAAATAAAGCAGTGTGTGTCTTTCTGTTGCATATGGAAAACAATTTGGATGCTTAAATTCTTTCTGTTTTTGCCCCCCAAAGTAGATAATTATAGTACATCCTAATGTCATTTAAGAAGGGTGCAGAAGGGAAGGACACTTAAACACCTAATGAGAAATTTATTTTTCTTATTACAGGATGCGAGGTTACACATGATGTTAATATTTCGGGTCAAAAGTTCAGCATCAAACTTCTTATTCCAGTTGCAGAGGGTATGAATGAAATCTGGCTTCGATGTGACAATGTAAGCTTGTTACTGCTGTTGACAGTGTGTTTCCCTTTTGAATTCTGCAAACAAAACTTTTTTTGTGTTAAAGTGATGCCTTCTGCCTTTTGCTTTTTGCTTCCCCCGTTCCCGCCACCTGCCTGCCTTGATACAGGAGAAGCAGTATGCACAGTGGATGGCAGCCTGTAGGCTAGCCTCGAAGGGCAAGACCATGGCAGATAGCTCTTATAACCTAGAAGTCCAAAACATCCTGTCCTTCTTGAAAATGCAGCATTTGAATCCAGATCCTCCATTCATTCCAGATCAAATTAACACGGACATGAATCCTGAGTGCTTGGTATCTCCTCGCTACCTGAAAAAATACAAGAACAAACAGGTATTTAGTGTCCTTCATGGTCGCTGCTTTACAAACGATTAAGCGTTCCTCTTAATAATTCAAGATCAACTACTTTCCAGTTAAACTCCTCAAAATGACTTGCTTTATCCAGTATTTGGTTCTCCTTTGAGGACTAGTTTTGCTTTCATTTTTGTCCTCCTATATTTGCTTTTCTTTCTTTATTTTGGACAAATGCTTGTTCTTAGTCTCCTTGTGGTGTATTTATCTGCTTAAGCAGTTTTTTATATTCTACATGTGGGGTGCTCTGATCCAGATCATCACAGCAGCATCCACAACTTTATTCTTTCACAGACAGAAACCTTGAGTAGGGGGCACCGACAGCAGGACCGTACCTAGCCCTGTGCGAGCGGTGCGGCCGCACAGGGCACAAAGGCTTAAGGGGTGCTTTTTAGCTGTCTGCAGTTGCCTTCCGCCGCCACTTTTTCTTCTCTCAGCGGCAGCAGGCAACGACAGACAGCTAAAATGCACCCCTTAAGCCTTCTCGCAGGCATGCTAAGCAGATCAGTCCCTCCCTGCTTTTGCATGCCGGCGACTTGCACATCGGGCGTGCCTCTTCTCTCCCACCGTGGGGGGGGGCACGCACCCGATGTTCAAGTCGCACAAGGCGTGCTTAATACTCAGTACAGCCCTGACCGACAGTATAATTAGACTGAAATTTTAAATCTGAAAAAAATGGTATGCTCAATTTTAACTTGTAGTTAGTTGTGCAAGATTTACTTGTACTGCAGATTGGACCTAGCATACTTTCTCTAAGATAATCTCTCCAGGAACAAGCAGGAATGTAGTCCTCACATATGGGTATCGGTACCGACGGAGCCTGCGCGGGAACGCTCCCCAGTGTCCAATTAGAACGCTTTTGGGAGCATCCCTCAGCACATGCGCGCTGCCTTTCCAACTGTCCCTCTTCAGTTCTTCGTTTTCCGCGGAGCCGACAGGACCTATTCACTGTCACCGCAGAAAATTACATCTTTAAACTTCTTTCTGTGGTCGCGTTTGCCTACCGCACGACCCCTATCGGTACCGCCGGTTCTTTTCTTTTCCTTCTTTTAAAAAAAAACAAAACTTTTACTGTTTTTCAGAAACTTTTCCCTTTTGGTGCTAGGCCCCATTTTGGGCACTAGGCCCCATTTTCCTGAATCATGGAAAAACCAACTAGTGGTTTTAAGAAATGTACTAAGTGTGGCGGTACCATTTCTGTCACTGACACCCATGATTGGTGTCTAAAATGTTTAGGACCTGATCATTCTCCAACTGTGAATGTCTCTCCTGCATGGGGATGACCAAAAGAGGAAGACAGAACCGGGCCGCAAAGCTCGGTACCCTTTTTTCTTCAGATGCCAGATCCATTGCATCGACATCGTCGAGGGCCTCTTCTTCCTCCCATGGATCTCAGGTAACTAAACATAAGAGCCGGTCCTCAAAGGGTAGCTCTCCTGCTAAGCATCGAGAGGCCATTGGCATTGCCCTTGAGGGAACCACACCGGCAAAACAGCCCTGGTGGGAGGCTTCGGCTTCCAAAGCATCGATGGGGCTTCAGGATGTTCTAGAGGCCTCAACCTCACAAGAACTACCTGCGCCATGCTCAGGGGTTCCGGCCATCCTTACCGGTACCAACACCCAGGCATCAGCAGCGTCGATAGACAAGAGGTTCCTTGCTATCGAGCGCAGTATCACAGCTCTTCTCTCGGCTGCGGTACCGGTGGTCCCAAGAGCACCGGTGCCGACATTGACATCAATGCCGGTACCGACACCGGTGATGCCGGTACCGACGGTGCCGGCCCTGGTGGGAACTCTTCCTATGCCATCTCTGGCTGGAGGGGACAAAGCGGTACCGGCTCATCTCGGTACCGACTTCGATCGGTACCGGGATCGTGCTTTGCAAGAGCATCGGAGTCAGGAATACTTTGATTCCTCCGATTCTGAAGACTCTGACAATTCTGCTGGCACTAGAGGGTTTCTTCTAGAAGATCCCTCTTCTCCCCAACGCAGAATGTCACCTCCAGAGAACATGTCTTTTCAGGATTTCATCCATGATATGGCCAAAGGTCTTTCAATCACAGTAGCTCCTGAAGAAGAACCCAGAGCAAAGGAATTGGAAATCCTCCAATATCCTAAAGCTCCCAAGGAGGCAGCTACTCTGCCTATCCATGAAATTCTACATAGCTTGATGCTCAGAATGTGGGAGACACCTCTGACCATTTCTCCTTACTCTAGAAGGCTTGATACTATGTATCGCGTTCCACCATGTCCTGGTTTTCAGAAAACCCAGCTACCACACCATTCAGTGGTAATGGAAACAGCCATGCGTAGGATGCAAAGTGCAAAGTGACATGAATCCAATCCTCCAAGTCGTGAATGCAGGACTCTGGATGCTTTTGGACGCAGAAGTTTTCAAGTTTCCATGCTTTCAGCTAGAATCAGTTCATACATCCTATATATGGGAATGTTCCTTAAGGAAGTCACAGGAGACTTGGAACTTATGAGCTCTTTTCTTCCAGATAAGAGACAAGATTTTCTTGCTCTAGTTAAGCATGCTCAAAATGTCTCCAAGTTTGTCAATCGTGCAACTTTTGACTGCTTTGAATGCATCAGCAGAACCTCTGCTATTGCCATTGGTGTACGACGGATTGCCTGGCTGCAGACAGACTTGGAGATTTAGGTACAGGACAAATTAGGCAACATTCCTTGCACCAGGGAGAATCTCTTCGGCAAGAACTGGCAGGAAAAGGCTAATAAGTTAGATGCTGACAATTCTACCTTAGATAGATTGTCAGTCTACAACCACTCCAGCCAAAAAGAAGCCTTATAAAAAATCCCTCTTTTAGCAAAAAGAGGAAGTTTTTATCCTTCCTATACCCAGCAGACTTCAGGTCAGGTTGCCCAAAAGGGACAACCTAGACAACAAAAGAAGCCAAAAGGACCGAGAGCCCAACCAGCTCTCCAGGTTCAGCCCCCTCAAGGGCTTTGACTCCTTCCCAGAGAGCTTCGCCTTCCTGCCTCTGAGGGGTCCCCAACCCCCCAATATTCCAGGCAGGTTATGCCACTTTATCAACAGATGTATAATACTATGAAACAAGATACCGTTGAGACCCTCAGTGATATATTTTACATTGTTTTTTGTCGGACATAAATCGTGAAGGGAAGGCACTGTGAACCATCCCCCAATCACAATACATATCCCTTTTATTCAACCCAAAAGGTTTAAAACGAACTCAAAAACAAGATAGTTTCATCAACAATAAAGAAACCACACTTATCTGAAAATATCATTGAGGGTCTCAACGATATCTTGTTTCATAGTATTATACACTACTTTTGATTACCATTTTGGGGTTGTTTGTGGATTTGATAGTACTTTATCAACAGATGGCATCAAATAACAGCAGAAGACTGGACTTTGTCCATTGTAGGAGAGGGCTACAAACTTCATTTTCACAGCATACCCCCTCCTACAATTTTAAAGCAGTTCAATTCACAAACCCCTGCAGACAATCTGCTAGATTACGAGATCTCCACACGTCTTGCCCAAGGGGCAATAGAAGAAGTACCCATTTTTCAACAGGGAACAGGGTTCTACTCCCCCTATTTTCTTATCCCAAAGAAAACGGGGGGACACAGACCCATTCTAGATCTCAGAGAATTGAACAAATATCTGTTTCGAGAGAAATTCAAAATGATTTATCTAGGAACTCTTTTGCCATACCTTCAAGGCCAGGACTGGCTTTGCTCTCTAGACTTAAAGGATGCATACACGCACATTCTCATCCATCCACATCACAGGAAATTCTTACGTTTCCTTTTCAGGGGAAGACATTTCCAGTACAGGGTTCTTCCTTTTGGTCTGGCTTCAGCACCAATGGTGATCACAAAATGCATGGCAGTAGTGGCAACATTTCTACGAACCCTGGGGATTTTTGTCTTCCCTTACTTGGACGACTGACTCATTCGAGCCTCCACAGTTGCAGAGGCCAGCACTGCACTGTCTCGTACAATGAGAATCCTCCAATACTTGGGATTGGAAATCAACTTCCCGAAGTCTCAACTAGTTCCTTCCCAATGCCTAGAATTCATAGGAGCCTGTCTGGATACCAGGCAGGCAAGGGCTTTCCTTCCACAAGCCCGCTGTCTTTGCATTCCCAAGCAGCAGGAAAATCCTCCCTCACAGCTCGGGAACTTCTGCAGTTACTGGGACACGTGGCATCAACAGTTCATGTAGTCCCATATGCTCACCTCCACATGCGAGCAGCTCAGTGGACCCTCTCCACACAGTGGACGCAGGCCACGGGCAATTTGTCGGACAAAATAAGTCTCTCAAAGACTAATTTTGTCCCTCCAATGGTGGCAATCACTAGAAAATCTGACAGTGGGGTCTCCTTTCCATCAACCCCTCTTTCAGGCCACCCTTACAGATGCATCACAGGTGGGTTGGGGAGCACACCCCAGGGCACCTGGACTCCACAGGAGGTAGGTTTACACATAAACCTCCTGGAATTAAGAGCAATTTATTTAGCTCTTTGAGTGTTCCACGCCCAGCTCAGCTACAAGACAGTCCTGATCCAGACGGAAAATCAGGTAGCCATGTTCTATGTGAACAAGCAGGGTGGAACCGGCTCTCTGTCGTTATGCAACGAAGCTTTACGACTATGGGCCCTTGCCAGAGCACCAAATTCACCTTCTAGTGGTATATCGTCCAGGCATTCAAAACCTTTGGGCAGACAAACTGTCGAGTACTGCTACCTCACGAGTGGTCACTCCACCTAGACCAGGTGGCAAAGATATTTCATCTCTGGGGCACTCCAGACATAGACCTCTTTGCAAGTCCACTGAATGCCAGACTTCCCCGGTTCTGTTCCAGGATACCGGCACACCACTGTCAGGCAAGAGATGCCTTCCTCCTTCACTGGTGTCAGGACTTCCTTTATGCCTTCCCACCCATTCCCCTCATTCCCAAAACACTCTTCAAGCTTCAGAGAGACAGGGGTCGCATCACGATGGCCACGCCAGGCGTGGTATTCCCTGCTTCTGCATCTCTCTCAAGCGGCACCTCTGGAGTTAGGGCATGCTCCAGATCTCCTTTCTCAGGAGAACGGGATGCTATGGCACCCGAATCCCCAGTCCCTGCACCTCACGGCCTGGTTGCTGAAGGCTTAGACCTCCAGGATCTCAACCTGTCTCAGCAGGTAAAAGATATCCTTCGAGCTTCTAGGAAACTTTCCACAAGAAGATCTTATGCCTTCAAGTGAAAACATTTTACTATATGGTGCTCCAGGAGGGGATTAAACCCCCTGCTCGTACCCTTAGAATCAATACTAGAGTATCTCCTTCACTTATCGAATTCTGTGTTAAAAACCAATTCGGTAAGAGTTCTTCTTAGTGCAATTGCAGCTTCTTATAAGCCTCTGAATGGACAACCAATTTCCTCTCATCCACTCATATCAAGATTTATGAGAGGCCTTCTATTAACCAAACCTCCCATCAAGCCACCACCCGTGGCTTGGGACCTAAATCTAGTTCTCGGGCAGCTCATGAAGCTGCCCTTTGAGCCTTTAGCCACTGCAGCCCTTAAGTTTTTGACCTGGAAGGTCATCTTCCTAATTGCAATCACCTCTGCATGTCGCATCAGTGAATTGCAAGCTTTAGTGGCTGATCCTCCTTATACTAGGTTTCATCATGATAAGGTTGTTCTTTGAACTCACCCTCATTTTATGCCAAAGGTGGTTTCACCTTTTCATTTAAATCAGTCAATTTACCTTCCTGTATTTTTTCCCAGGCCTCACGCCTCTAATGCAGAAAGGAACCTTCATACTTTGGATTGCAAAAGGGCCTTGGCCTTTTACATACAAAGAACACAGCAACATAGAAAGTCTTCACAACTTTTTATAGCTTTTGACCCTAGTCATTTGGGACTTCCAGTCTCCAAAAGAACTTTATCTAAATGGATTGCCCAATGCATATCCTTTACTTATGAGAGTAAGGGTCTTCCCCTTCAAGACCATGTCACAGCTCACAATGTGAGAGCCATGGCAGCTTCTATGGCTAATCTCCACTCTGTGTCTATCGATGACATTTGTCGAGCAGCCACCTGGGCTTCGGTACACACCTTTACAGCCCACTACTGCCTAGATAAAGCCTCCCGTTGGGATGCCTTCTTTGGCCAAGCTGTTCTTCAAAATCTCTTTCAAACTTAAACCAACTCCTACCCACCAACCCTGGTGGGATGCCAGAGATCCATGGGAGGAAGGATGCCTACCTTTTCTAGGGGGGCACCTTCCTGGGGCTATCTCCTTGGCATCTTCAGCTAGGGAGTCCCCTTATGTGAGGACTACATTCCTGCTTGTTCCTGGAGATAGCGTAGTTACTCACCTGTAACAGGTGATCTCCGGGAACAGCAGGAATTTAGTCCTCACAACCCACCCACCTCCCCTAGGAGTTCTCTCTCTCTCTTTGTCTCTTTCCTCTCTCCCTCTATCCTTTCACTCAGCTACAAGCTTAACTGAAGAGGGACAGTTGGAAAGGCAGGAAGGCAGCGCGCATGTGCTGAGGGATGCTCCCAAAAGCGTTCCTATTAGACGCTGGGGAGCGTTCCCGCGCAGGCTCCGTCGGTACCGACGATACCCATATGTGAGGACTACATTCCTGCTGTTCCCGGAGATCACCTGTTACAGGTGAGTAATGTGGTGAAGACTCCCCTCCAGAGGAAATGGAGATAGGGGGAAATCCTGATAGAAGGGATGACACACACAGGATTTCCAAAACTGACTTGGAAAAAACAGTTATCGGCTGAGCTGAAGACAAGCCCCAGCCCAGGGGAGGAGTTAGGCTTCAGCACTGATTGGGCACGCCCAGGGGAACGACAGGGAGTGCCGGGAAATGAAGCCCTTTTTAAATCCTCAGACAGGATTGACAGAGGAAGCAGCAAGGCTGGCAAGGCAGGCAGCAAGGCTGACAAGGAGAGCAGCAAGAAACTAAGCAGACGAGAAGCAGCTTCCAGTGCACGTTGGTCTTCAGGAGGAACTTGGAATCAAAGGGGAAAAACGCTAGAACCCTGGGAGAAGACAGAACCCTGGAACAGTAAGCCTTGGAGCCCAATATACTCAAGGAGATCCTTACTACACGGTAGAGCCTAAACTTGGGAAGGCTAGCAAACCCAGCTCTTGGAGAAAAGGTATTTTGTCTGGTGGTGAGCAGTGCTATAAAAGCCAGGAACCAAAACAGGAAAGAAGTTTTTCTGAGAGAAATTCCCCTAGCAGAAGAACTAGCCATAAGGCTCCTGAGTTTCTAGAGAGGAGAGAGTCCTGGAAGAAAGGTGCCTGTTCTTATGCCAACATCTCTGATAAAGGTAAAGCTGAATTTCCTAATTTTAATGCCTTGCTGGAGAAACCCTTATCTCCAGGAACAAGCAGGAATGAGTCTTCACATATGGGTACGTCGGTACCAACGGAGTCTGCGCGGGAACGCTTCCCAGCATCCAATCAAAGAGCTTTTGGAAGCATCCCACCACGCCTGCGTGCTGCCTTCCTGCCTTTCCCAACTGCCTCTCCTTAGTTTTCATTTTTCCGCGGAGCCTGCAGGACGTCCTCCTGTCACCGCAGAAAATTCTTGTTTTATTTCTTTAGTTTTCTTGTGGTCGCGGCTGTCTTCCCGACGCCACCGGTACCGCCGGTGTTTTCTTTTCTTTTTCTGTAAACTCTTCCTTTTCCACGGGATATTTTTCTTCATAGTGTCCCACAGGTTCTTAGGCCTTACAGGCCTCTTCTTTTTCCTTCATGGAACCGCCGGCCACTTTCTCCAAGAAATGTTTTGACTGTGGCGGTACAACTTTATTTTTAGACCCTCGAAGTCGGTGTCTAACCTGCTTGGGTCCTGACAACAGTTTGTTGAGAAGAGGTCTTCAACATTGAGGTTCCCTCGATAACACGGTTGCCCTCCAACTTCGGGGCACCGTCCCCTTCTTCTACACTGGATCAGTTAACCCACAGTCTTTTAAGAATAGCCAGCCCTCGAGTGGTAGGTCTCATGCACAGCATGTAGACGGCTCCGGCCTTGCCCTCGAGGGCCCTCTGGCTTCAAAACCCCGGCGGGAGTCTTTGGTCTCCAAAGCATATAAGGGGTTTCAGGTTGTTCCTGGGGTTCACCCCTCACAGAACATACCTCAGCCGTGTCCGGTGGTGGCATCCGCTTCAAGCGGTACCGATACCCCGGCATCGGCACTGGTGTTGGATGAAACACTCCTCACCAGGGATCGTCATCTGGCATCCTCGGTACCTTCGGGACCGGTGGATACTCTCCAGACTGACTTTCCATTATCGGTACCAGCACCGATACTACCACCGACGTCGGTACCCTCCAGACGTGCATCGATAGCCTCGCTTCCTTCGATGCCGAGTCTGGAATCGATCTCCAGTCTGGAGGACTGGGTACCGACTCGCCTTGGTACCGGCTCTCGGCGGTACCAAAGGCTCGGTTCCGATGATTCGGATCCGCAACTCTCGGTTCCCCCGAGGCCAATTGAGTTGCCACTGGTTGACCTTCCTTCACCGGTATCAGACACGGTACCGAAATCGGTACCAATGTCCTCATTACCTTTACGGTCGGTGCCTTCCAGACTTCGCTTATCAGGCTCTCTGCCCTCGATACCGAGTTTGGAATCGATCTCTAGTCTGGAAGACTGGGTACCAATACGCTTTGGTACCGACACCGATCGATTCCGGTGGCTCGGTACCGAGGATAGCAGCCGGAGGTTTTCGGTTACCTCGGTATCGATTGAACTGTCAACGATGACTGCTCCGATGTCTCTGTCGAGCTTGACTCCGACATCGGTACCGGTATTGCCATCGATACCGGTATCCACAGTAGCATCCTGGCCAACTCCTGCCATGCTTTTTTCAACAGGATCGCTCCCTTCTATACCAAGCTTGGAGTCGATACCTGGCATGGACAATGTGGTGATGGCGGTCACTGCTCCTGATAGCCAGTACCAGCGACCATCGCTTAAGCATTCCACACGACACTGTGCAGGATCTTCTATTCCTATGTATTTGGATGCCTCTGTCGGTGCTCAGGCTAGTTCTTCAGATCTAACCTGTCCAAGGGAAATTCCTGTTGCGGATCCCTCTTTTCAGAGTTTCCTCCTGGATATAGCAAGATCTCTTGCCATTCCTATCCCAGGACATGATCCTGCACAAGGCTCTCTTTCTACCAAAACAAAGGAGAACATAATGCTTCCTTTGTATCATTCCTTGCAGGATCTCCTTCTGGGAATGTGGGAAACACCTTTAAGGGTACCCCCACCTCACAGGGCAACTGATCTCTTATATCAAGTGCCCCCCTCTTCAGGGTTTCAAAAGACTCAGCTTCCTCATCATTCCATAGTAGTGGAATCAGCAGTGAGGTGGGTAAAGAGTAAGAAAAAGCACTCTTCTTATCCGCCAGGTCGTGAGTCTAAGACACTAGATGCCTTTGGACGTCAAACCTTCCAGACATCTATGCTTTCTGCAAGAATTCTCTTATATTTTTTATGAGTCTATCTCTTGAGGAGGTCACAAAGCAATTACATCTTTTGACTCCTTTCCTTCCAGATTCCAAGAGTACAGACTATTCCTCATTGCTTAAGCATATCCAGAATATCTCTTGGTTTCTCTCTCGTGCTTTCCTAGACTCTTTTGAGTCTGTTAGCAGGACTTCTGCTATAGCTATAGGGGCACGACGTAGAGCCTGGCTCCAAGCTTCAGACTTGGACAAATGGGCACAACAAAGACTGGGACATACTCCTTGCACTGGAGAAAATCTTTTCAACAAGGAGTCTTTACATCAGGTTACTCGGTTGTCCACTGATTTACCTGTTCCTAGGGGTTGTTCTACACCTTCTTCTGTCCCAGTAGGTAGGAAATGTCCTATCAAACTTTCTTCCCACAGGAGAAGAAGGTTTTCTTCATCACTTGCCCATCATACAGATGATCTCCAGGAACAAGCAGGAATGAGTCTTCACATGTGGGTACGTCGGCGCCGACGGAGCCCGCACAGGAATGTTCCCCAGCATCCAATCAGAAAGCTTTTGGGAGCATCCCTCGTGCCTGCGCGGTGACTTCCCGCCTTTCCCACTGCCTCTCCCCAGTTTTCGTTTTTCCGCGGAGCCGGCAGGACGTACCTCCTGTCACCGCAGAAACCTTTTCTCTTAAATCCTTATTTTTTGTTTTCTTGTGGTCGCGGCCGTTTTCCCGCCGGTGCCTTGTTTTTTTCTTTTAACCACTTCGAGGTCTTTTTCTCCTCAAGTTCCTTCTGAGGCCTTCCAGGCCTTTCCAGCATGGAGCCTTCTTCCCCTAAGAAGTGCCTCCACTGTGGAGACTTAGTCTTCTTTTTAGACTCCACCACTTGGTGTATATCCTGTTTGGGTCTTGACCCTTTTTCCCCCGGTCCTTCGGGCTTTAGGGTTGGGAGAAGACCCTCTCTTTTTCGGGTATCCCTCGATGCTGTTTTTCCTCCTGAGGTGAGGACATCGATTTATTCTTCTCTCCAGGATCAGGTAACCCCCAAACAGTCTGTTAAGACTAGCCAATTCTTGAGGGGTAAGTCTCATGCCCAGCATGACGACGGCTCTGGCCTTCCCCTCAAGACCCCTTTGGCAATAAAACCCCGGCGGGAGTCTTCGGGCTCCAAAGCACTCACGGGGTTTCAGGTTGTTCCTGGGGTTCTTTCCTCACAGAACATACCTGAGCCATGCTCGGGGGTGGTATCCGCTTCGAGCGGTGCCGATTCCCCGGCATCGGCGCCGGCGTCGAGTGTTCCACTCTTTGCCAAGGATCGTCAACTGGTGTCCTCGGTGCCTTCGGGACCGATCGATTCGACCCAGACTGGCCTTCCTGCATCCCAGCCACAAGCGGGGTTAGTGCCGGCTTCGGACGGGGCTGATTCCCCGGCATCGACGCCGGTGTCGAGTGCTCCATTTGTCACTAGGGGTCGTCATCTGGGGTCCTCGGTGCCTTCGATCGATACGACCCAGACTGGCTTTCCTCTGTCCCAGCCAGCCGCGAGGTTGGTTCCGGCTTCGAGCGGCGCCGATGCCCCGGCATCGGCATCGGTGTTGAGTGTTCCACTCTCCACCGGGGCTCGGCGTCGGGTATCCTGGGCCTTGGGGCCGAGCGATACGCCCCAGATGGCTTTTTCTCTTGCTACGCCATGCTCGGAGGGGGTACCGGCTTCGGGCGGTACCTATACCCCGACATCGGCGCCGGTGTCGAGTGTTCCTCTCTTCGCCGAGCAGCGTCTTCGGCGCCGATCGATGCGATTCCGATTAACTTTCTGGGATTGGCATCGCCGACACCACCACCAACGTCGGTGCCCTCTAGACGGGCGTCGATAACCTCTCTCGGTTCGATGCCCAGTCTAGAATCGATATCCAGTCTGGATGACTTGGTTCCGACGGTTTTCGGAACCGACCCTTGTCCCTTCCAGCTACGCAGTACGGTATCTATGTCGACTCCTGTAGTTCCATCGGTGCCTTCGATCCTTTCGATGCCTAGCTTGGAATCGATACCGGGAACCGACGATGCAGTTCTAACTGCCTCGAATCGGAACTGTCTGTATCAAAGCTCTCTGGTTGCCTCGGTATCACTTCGGCAGCCGCCGCTGCCGGCTCCGAGGGCTTTGCCGTCCCCGATGCCGGTGTCTGTATCGATGTCGACTCCTGCAGTTCCATCGGTGCCATCGATCCTTTCTATACCTAGCTTGGAATCGATACCGGGAACCGACGATGCAGTACTAACTGCCTCGAATCGGAACTGTCGGTATCATTCTCCATCTAGCAGGATTCCTTTGGTGCACCAGTCCGGTAGGTCTTCTGGTGTTCAAGCTGCTCATTCAACCTCAGCCTACCCAGGAATAGTTCCTCTGGGAGTTCCTTCTTTTCAGGAATTTCTCCTTGACATGGCAGACTTTCTTGCCATTCCTATTCCTGGCCCTACTCTTAACCAAGGTCCTGCAGAAAAAGCAACCATGATGCTTCCTTTGCATCCTTCTTTGCAGGACCACCTTCTGGGGATTTGGCAGTCGCCTTTGAAGGTTCCTGCACCTTCTACAGCCATGCATGTTGTGTATCAGGTGACCCCCTCTCCGGGGTTTCAGAAGAACCAACTTCCGCATCATTCCATTGTAGTGGAATCGGCAATGAGGGAAGGTCAGAAGCAAGAAGAAGCATTCTTCTTCTCCTCCAGGTCGTGCATCTAAAGCACTTGATGCCTTTGGGTGTCAAACCTTCCAAACTTCCATGTTGGCTTCCAGAATTATTTCATATATCTTTTATATGAGTCTAACACTTCGGGAGGTCACAGAGAAATTATCTCTTTTCTCTCCTTTTTTGTCAGAACCTAAGGCCTCTGACTATTCCTTGCTTCTTAACCATAGCAGGAATATCTCTTGGTTTCTTTCTCGTGCTTCTCTAGACTCTTTTGAGTCTGTTAGCAGGTCCTCTGCTATTGTCATTGGAGCACGTCGTACAGCCTGGCTGCAGGCTTCAGACCTGAGCAGATGGGCACAACATACACTGGGTAATTCTCCGTGTACTGGAGAAAATCTTTTCAATATCGAGGCTTTACGTCAGGTTGCTCAGTGCTTCACTGACTTTCCTAGTTCTGGAAACCATCCTAAGCCTTCTTTTTCCCCAGGATGTAGGAAATGTCCTACCAAACCTTCTTTCTCTAAGAAAAGAAAGTTTCATCCTCCTTCTGCCCATCCTCCAGATGTCCCCAAGCAGGGGACATCTCATCCTGGTCTGAAGTTCCCAGGCTCTCACCAGGATAATCATAACTGGCAGCCATAGGCTCCTGTATGCTGCAGTCTACAATTAACTACTTCTTACCAGAAGTTCTTCTTCCAAATCTACACTGGATTTTCTTTTCAGTATGCTTTTGTCCATGGGTCACAGTATTCTCCCTTTCTTATTGCTATAAAGGGAGATCACCACTATCCCATGATAGCTTCCAGGGGCGGCCCAAGGGGGGTGCGGGGCCATGTGCGGAGACTCGGTGCGGGGCCTCATTTGCATAAGGGGCATCATTTGCATAAATATTTGCATAATGTTACCATACACTAACTTTTAGTAAACATGTCTGTTAATGAGTGTATGGATAAAGAAAGACTAAAAGACTTCTACATTACTATAATCCAGTGCCAACTGCCAGACACATTAGGAACTACTACAAACACTGCCCATTTAGAACCCATAGCAAACCCGCCGTATCCTGACAGCACTACCAGGATTCACAAAGCACCATACCCTAACTATCAAAAGGAAATGCTGCAAATATTAAACCAATACATTTCAGAGAACAACAATACATGACCTACTGGGGAAAGAGAACAAGTGGCAATGTCAAATAGGAATTACATAAACAGAATACCTCAGCTCAGTTACACATGCAGAACATAGACCGTCACCAAACAAGGAATCACAATTTAGAAACAGGAAGACAATAATTAAACTGGGAATCCCAAAAGCCAAACTTGGAATGTACAACACTGTAGAAATAAAACTATACATTAATTTGCTCTTGTACTAAACAAAGCGCAGACGTTAATGATGCACATTTCCCAGAGCTGACATTCCAATTAATAAATTCAAAATAAAGAGATATTTTTCTACCTTTTGTGCATTTTTTTTCAGCTGCAATTGCTCCAGCCACTTTCTTCTGGTTTCTTCGTGTCTTCCGCTAACTCTTCATCGTCTGCTGTCCATTTGTCTTTTCTTCTCTCTTCTAGTTTTTTTCCATTCTCTCTCTACATCTGCTTTAACATACTAATCTTTCTCCTTTTGCTCTTTCCTCATTCCTATTTCATCCATTCAAATTTTACCCCTCCATCCTCAATCCCCACTTACTCTCCCAATATCCGGACAATTGTAGATTTGTCTTCCCTCCCACACAAAATATTTTTTCCCTCTCCATTTCACTCTCCCAGCTCCATCCCATTCTAATCCTCCCCCAACATCAGCTCCATTCTAGTTCCAGTCCCACCCAGCATCCGCTCCCTTCTAGTCCCCACATCAGCCCATTTCCAGTCCTAGCCCCCCATAAACCCATTTCCAGTCCTATCCTAGCCCCACCATCAGCCTATTTCCAGTCCTAGCTCCCCCATCTATTTGCAGTCCCATCCGAGTCCCTCCATCAGCTCATTTCCAATCCCAGCCCCCCATGAGCCCATTTCTAGTCCTTTCCTAGCCCCACCATCAGCCCATGTCAAATCCTAGCTCCCCTCCACTGAGCCCATTTCCAATCCAAGCCCCCCATGAGCCTACTTCCAGTTCTAGCCCCTTCATGAGTCCATTTCAATCCAAACCCCCACCACAGCCCATTTCCAATCTTAGCACCCCCCAACAGCCAATTTCCAGTCCTATTCTAGCCCCTCCATCAGCCCATTTCCTGTCCTAGCCCCCCCCCCACTCACCCATTTCCAGTCCTAGCTCCCTCCCCCTCACAACCCATTTCCATTCCAAGCCCCCGTTCCCATCAGCTATTTGCAGTTCAAGCCCTCCTTCCACTCAGCCCATTTCCAGTCCTAGCCTCCTCATAGCCCATTACTAGTCCTAACCCCCCATCAGCCCATTACGTCCTAACCCCCCATCACCCTATTTCCAGTCCTAGCCCCCCCATCAGCCTATTTCCAGTCTTAGCCCCCCATAGCCCATTACCAGTCCTAACCCCCCCATCAGCCCATTTCCAGTCTTAGCCCCCCCCATAACCCATTACCAGTCCTAAACTTCCCCATCAGCCCATTTCCAGTCTTAGCCCCATCCCATAGCCCATTACCAGTCCTAACCCCCCACCACCACCACCACCAGCCCACTTCCAGCTTTAGCACCCCCCATGGCCCATTACTAGTCCTAACCCTCCCCCATCAGCCCACTTCCAGTCTTAGCCTCCCCCCATAGCCCATTACCAGTCCTAAACCCCCTTCCCCCTATCATCCCAAATAGCCCAAAGCCCCTTACCAGTCCTAACCCCCCATCAGCCCATTTCCAGTCTTAGCCCCCTCCCCATAGCCCATTACCAGTCCTAACCCCCCCCCATCAGCCCACTTCCATTCTTAGCCTCCCCCCCATAGCCCATTACCAGTCCTAAACCCCCTTCCCCCCCTAACATCCCAAATTTAAAAAAAAAAAAAACACACCGGCTGCTTCTGCCGCGGCAGCATCAAGAGTTCTGCCGCCGGGCCCCCCCGGCCCGGCAGAGCCTCCCTGCATCCTCAGTTAGCTTCGAATCCCAAAACGCGGGCTTCTTTCAGAGCCGCGAGAGGTTTCCCTTTCTCGCGGTTCTGTTAATCCCGCCGAGGGTGATGGGAAATCCCATCAGCCCCAGCGGGATTAACAGAGCCGCGAGAAAGGAAACTCTCGCGGCTCTGAAAGAAGCCCGCATTTTGGGACTTGAAGGTAGCTGATGATGCAGGGAGGCTCTGCCGGGCAGGGGGGGCCCCGCGGCAGAACTCTTGATGCTGCCGCAGCAGAACTCTTGATGCTGCCGCGGCAGAAGCAGCCTGTTTGTTGTTGTTTTTTTTAATTTGGGATGATGAAGGATGTTTTTTGCGCGGGGCCCCCTGAAACGCGGGGCCCTGTGCAAAAAACATTCTTGCTCAATGGACGGGCCTGCCCTGATAGCTTCTGTCCCCACATGGACATTCTTTCCTTCTGCTGACTTACCATATGGTACGTCACCTTCAACCCCTCTCTTCCAGGGTTTCCCCTGCTTGAGTCGGTATCATACTGGAATGTCTCTCTCTCTTTCTTTCCAGTGTAGGCTTCCTGTTATCCTTCAACGCATGTTCTGGACAACTCCTCAGACAGGGCCGGAATATCCCCGCTCCCTTGGTCTGTCTTCTCCCTGTTTCATACAGGAGAACCCCCTCTGCTATCTTGTTCAGTTGCTGTGCGTGCAGGAGTTCCAGTGCGTACTTTAATGCTTCTGCACGCTGCTCTCAACTATCTGCGTGCTGACACTCACTGCAAGTTATCTTCTCCTGGCCATGTCCTTATCAAGGATGTGGCAACCTGTCGACTTCTGTCAGTCCCATCTCCTGCACGATGCTCTCTGCAAACGTCAGAGAGGCTTCCCACTGTGGGCCCTTGCCATAGAGCATTGGACTTTGTCTCTGAGGGTCTTCCATATGATAGAAGAGGCTTATATAGTCATTCCATGGCTGTCTAGATAATTATACCCTCTTGTCTTCCGTTGTGATGCAGAAGACAAGTTTGTTCTGCGTGAATGTCCAAGGAGCTCCCAATCTGGCAGGAATCCCCCCTTTTTCCTTACAGCTTGGCATTATGTTTCTGCTCCACTTGGACAACGCATACTCTTTTACTGTACATGATACCCCTGAGCCCCTTGGCTGGGTCATCCTGGTATCTTGGTCTATGCGTTTTCTGTCCTTGGGACGCATCAGCAGCCTAAAGTGCTCCTGACGTGCTCTCCCCAGACTGATATTGTCCTCTGTTCTTCACGCAACTATACTGCTAATTCCACTGATCTGCATCCCTGTACCACAGAAATAGATTCTCTATACTCTTCGGGTGGTTTTCGCCCTCTACTATTAGATGAAGTTTTTCGCATCACATTTCCCATGTGGATGTTTCTTCTGTGGCCCAGTTGCAGGCAGTATTGTTTTCATGTAGGCATACATGTTTTTTGTACCCTGGGTGGGCATAAACCATGCCCATCTATATCTATATATAGATATATATGTCACACTTGTCTAGACATATATGTTCATATCTGTATATAGTTTCCTATCTATCTATCTATATATATATATATATATATATATATATATATAATGTGTATATATGTATGCGCTTTTTGGGAGATGGTCATAGCACCCTGTGTATTACCCACTATCTCCCTAACTGTCGGTACTAAAGGGGTCCAGACAGTCCGCTTGCCTATTATCATACGGCTCAGTAACTGGGTCCGGTTATACTCACAATTATTGCTGTGGCGTCAACAGCTTCTATTTTTGTTATACACCTCCTTATCTATGAGGTATCAAACGTCAATGTCTTCCTATTTCTTATTGGCTAGGAAAGACGGTGTACATCTTCAGTGTTCCGGAGTACCCTCCTGTTTTCCCTGGGAAAAGGTGTTTTTTCCATACCCTCTCTTCCCTTCCGGACTGGGCTAATTCCAGATCGGTCAGTCGTCGTCTTTTAATCCTCAATGTTAATAACTCTGTGCCTAAAAGAGTTCTCAGCTTTTTCACATAAAGCTTTCCATTGAAGACCTGCCGTTCTTCTCCTGCTCCAGTTGACACCTGGGTCACCTGCCCATTCCAGATTTGGAACGTCATCCTCACTGCTGTGAAGTTCCCTTGAAGATTCCGCTACTGTGTCTACAGTACTTTCCATCACAGTTCTACTTCCTACAATCCAGTAGGTAAGCTCTATATGGTACTAGTTCATTAAATGCTTTAATGATACCTGACATGCATTCTAAAGACTCATCTCCCCTGTGGTCTTTAGTTTTTTGTTGTTCCTCTGCAACTCTTCTCTCCTCAACTCCTACCCCCCCCCCCCCCCATCCCTCAGGGGATGCCGGGGATCCAGGTTGGGAAAATGCCGTCCTGTCCAGGGATACGCATTTTATGGGATCTCCCATGGCACCCTCAGCTAGGGAGTCCCCACATGTGAAGACTCATTCCTGCTTGTTCCTGGAGATAGCACAGTTACTTACCTGTAACAGGTGATCTCAGGGAACAGCAGGAATTAGTCTTCACAACCCACCCACCTCCCCTAGGAGTTGTATCTGTTTCCTTTCCTCTTCCTCTCCTTCTGTCTCAGCTATGAAACTCAACTGGGGAGAGGCAGTGGGAAAGGCGGGAAGTCACCGCGCAGGCGCGAGGGATGCTCCCAAAAGCTTTCTGATTGGATGCTGGGGAGCATTCCCGTGCGGGCTCCGTCGGCGCCGACGTACCCACATGTGAAGACTAATTCCTGCTGTTCCCTGAGATCACCTGTTACAGGTAAGTAACTGTGCTTTCCCAAACAGGGGAGGCATCGTCCTGGTCTGAAGAATCCAACCCCTCACCAGACTCAGCAAACCCAGCAACCGCAGGGTTTCTGATCAATCATCATCAGATGTTGGTGACTCTTGGGGTTAGAATCTACAGTTACTTCTTCTCAATAGAAGCAATCCACTGCTGTCATTCTAAATCCTAAACATGGATCTCTTCCCAAAGACATCCATTCTTTCTATGTTCTATGAGCTGTCAGGATGTTCATGCTTCTAGATCACAGGGTTCTCCTCTTCTTCCTGCTAGGGAAAGAGGTCTAACCACTATCAAACGATAGTTTCCTGTGCCAGCATGTCTTTTTCCTTTCTATAGACTTACTATTTGTAAGTCTCTTCTTCAGCTCCATTCTTTTTACCCTCTTACCAGTTTTTTCCTCTGTAAGAGCAGTATTCCTTCACTGGAGGGCTTTTTCTTCAGCCTCTCTAGTTTTGCTACTTTTCCAGTGCGGAGTTCTCTTCTCTGAGTTGACTCCTCTTCTTCACTCTTGCCTTGCAGCAGTTCATCAGACATGTCCAGAGTCTTCTACTCTTGTTCTGTCTGTTCTTTCTTTTTTTAAACAGTACCATTCTTTCTGCTGTCAGGCAAGCAGCTGCCAATGCTGGAGCCTTAATGTTTGGACCACTGATTCTTGTCCATCAGCAACCAGATTTGTCCTCCACTAACATTCTGTCTGGCCTTAGTAGTGGCTCCAAGTCAGTGCTGTCATCTGTCTTGGAAATATTTTCACTACAAACTTGTTGGATTGTCTTCTCTTTCTGCCATCTCCATTCCCCTGGGTTTGGCAGCATAGTTGACATAGGTACTGACTCTCCTGCAGCCAGTTCTATCTCCTCTTTCTCCTGCATCATGCTCTCTGCAATTCTACAAAGAAGCTCTCCACTATGGGCCCTTGCTAGAGAGCATGGGGGGCTTTTTCTCCAACAGCTATACTAGATGGTTGAAAATGGTTTTTTCAGTCATGTCTCCCATGACTAGAAAAGTTCTCCCTTTAATATAAAGGACATAGGCCTCCTCTTACGTGAAAACTTAAGGAGTTGCTAATTCCCTGCTTTGGTCCATAGTATTTCCAATTGGGAATATGTTTTCTCCTTTCAGCTCGTCCTCATGGTAAGAACGCATGATACCCTTTTTGCCCTTAAGCAGGTCAGCATGGTATCTCATTTTTATGCGTCTTCTGTTCACTTACCATGCTAGAGTTCTAGAATACTCGGGACTTGCTGGCTGCAGACTGATATCATCCTCTGCTTTTCACGTAACCATCCTGGTTATTCCACTACCTAACATCCCTGTAGCTCATAATCAGTGGAAATTGATTCTCTATATATCTTCTCAAGTAGGTTCCACCTTCTTGTTATTAGATGAATCTTTCCTTTCCACTTTTTTCCTATGTGAATACCATTTGTGTAGGCATATCTGTCTGCTTCATTGCAGACTCCCATATAGAGGCCTATTATATATATATATATATATAGATAGATAGATAGATAATATATATATATATTCATACCTATAGCATACATCTTACAGATGTCTATGCCTATCATTTGTGTGTATTTTATGCCCTTCATATCTCACTATGGATATATTCTTCTATATCTATATGATATATATATATATATATATATATATATTTCTATCTATATCTACCTGACTGTCCAGGCTCATATAGCTATATGATTCTGACAGATGGGCTTTACCCATTCTATGCTATCCAGCATGTTTTTGGGGTTCCACAACCACTTCGGTGGTAGTTAACAACTTCCACCATAACCTTACAGTTAGATACCTCTGAAGCTCTCCATGTCCCAGTATCTCTCCTAACTGACTCCAGTTAGGAGAGACATTGCGGATCTTCAGCTAATCACAGGCTCTAACGCCTCCAGTGTTTGTCCTTTCTTTTGGGATACAAGGGGTTCCCATACCCTTTCTCCCCACAAGGACTGTGCCTGTTTCTCCAAATCAGTTAGCCTTTCTCTTTTGTTTCTAAGAGTGAGCCACTCTGCTGCCAAAAGAGTTTGGTTTTTGTCATAAAGACTTCCGCTGAAGGCCCACCGTTTTTGTACTACCCCAGTTTTTTCCTACTGGGGTTACCTGTTACCTTTCAGGATTCTGACCTCCACTATTTTTTCCTACAGGTTTATTACCTCCACTTACAGTGAGGTCCTCTTTGAGGTTCCTCTACTGGGTTTCCCAGTAGATTCCATGAACCTCTATACTTCTATGAAATCCTGTCAGGGGAGGTCCATATTGCAATATCCTTTGCAATATCATTGATGACAATTATCATCCACACATGGACCCCTTGTCTGCAGTCCTATGCTGGGTTAGCTGTTCCACAGCATCTTTCTTTCTTCAACTCCTACCCTCCATCCTCTGGATGCCTGGTGTTGTGAGGTATAGCATGTTCCAACCTATGCCATGCTAGGACTCCAGGCATCTCAGCTTGGGAGTCCCCATATGTGAAGACTCATTCCTGCTTGTTCCTGGAGATAGCACAGTTACTTACCTGTAACAGGTGATCTCTGGGAACAGCATGAATAAGTCTTCACAACCCACCCACCTCCCCAGGAGTTGTATCTCTATCTTTGTCTCAGCTTTAAAACTTAACTGAGGAGAGGCAGTTGGGAAAGGCGGGAAGGCAGCACGCAGGCGTGGTGGGATGCTTCCAAAAGCTCTTTGATTGGACGCTGGGAAGCGTTCCCACGCAGACTCCGTCGGTACCGACGTACCCATATGTGAAGACTTATTCCTGCTGTTCCCAGAGATCACCTGATCTCCAGGAACAAGCAGGAATGAGTCTTCACATATGGGTATCGTCGGTACCGACGGAGCCTGCGCGGGAACGCTCCCCAGCGTCCTTAAAGAAAGCTTTTGGGAGCATCCCACAGCGCCTGCGCGCTGCCTTCCCGCCTTTCCTAACTGCCTCTCTCCAGTTCTTCTTTTCCGCGGAGCCAGCAGGTCTTGTTTCCTGTCACCGCTGAAGAATTTCTTATTTTCTTTTATTTTTCTTTAGTCGCGTGTCTGCCTTCTCGATTCCGCACCGGTACTACCGGTTCTTTTTCTTTCTTTTAAAAAAAAAACTTCTACTTTTTCAGTGCATTTTCTTCTGAGGCCTTAGGCCTACAGAGATATTTTTCCCTCATGGAAAAACCCGCCTCCGGGTTTAAAAAATGCACAAAGTGCAGTAGCACTATTTCTGTCACCGACACCCATGACTGGTGTCTAAAATGTTTAGGTCCTGACCACTCCATTGCGGATTGTGAGTCCTGTTCTATGATGTCCAAAAGAGGGTTACAGAATCGGGCAGCTAAGCTCAGTACCCTGTTTCCCTCCGATGCAGCTTCTGTGGCATCGACGTCTTCCAGGGCTGCTTCTTCATCCCATGGATCTCAGGTAACCAAACTTAAATCTGGCCGGTCCTCAAAGAGTTCATCTCCCTCTAAGTATCGAGATGCCCCCGGGCTTACTCTTGAGGATACCACACCGGCAAAATTACCCCGGCGGGAGGCTCCGGCTTCCAAAGCACTACCTATGGGGTCACAGGTTGACATCGATCAATTGCCTTAGCCCAGATGAATGTATGCAGATAGATAATGTGCCTACCTTGAATTATGATCCTTGTGCAATGGATTGCTCTTTATGTTTTAGAGAGTAACAGTGTAAAGAAGCATCTGGAGTTTGTATGAGAAGAATACAAAACGTTTGCTATACCTGTTGCCTAGCCGTGAAAGTTCACAAATTGTTTTCACCTGTTTCTGTAAAGCCACACTGTGAGGAGAACAGCTGTTACTGTGAGGCTGCAATAATCCCAAGCAACCACACGAGGCAAAGCTGAGTAGAAGCTACCGTGACTGTGTAAAGCTGAGTTAAAGCTATTTGATTTCAGTTGTTTTCCTGACCACCTGATTTCACCTTTATGTTGAAAGTTGCACCTTTACGTTATGCACTTTTGAATTGTAATGCGTTGGAAATATCCCCACAACAAATAAATTTCTTGCAAGCCTTATCACTCGAGTCACAACTACAACTTTCATCCCTAAAGAAAAAAAACAAGTGTACTACGAATCCCAGCATTCAGAGGGATCAGTACCACCTTTATTCATAAGGGACATTATATAAGGCCACTCCTGCCTGTAAGCTCTAGGGCCCAGGCAGGAGCGTCGCAGTAACTATGCTTTACTGTAATGGATTTGGGATTCGCCCAAGGGTATCAGCTGCCCTAGACAAACATTTGCCCCTTGCCACCTCGCCCTCCCCAAACACTCAGCCATTGCTGTTCCCACCCCCCCCCCCCCCCGGCCATCTATCAGCCATTGCTGCCCCATCACCCAAACCTTCCAGGAGCAACTTCTTTGAGTTTGCTATATCTGAATTTTGGAACTGAAAAGGTGAATGAAACCGCCACAGGGTCTTGCGTTCAAGCACGCTTGGAAGCCCCTGTCAGTCCTGACCCCTCTGATGTGCACTTCCTGCTACTGAGAGAGTGGGATTGGCAGGGGCTTTAAATGTACTTTAACACAAGGCTCTGTGGTGGCTTCATTTACCTTTTTGGTGCCACCATTCAGAAATAGCAGAAAGGAGCTGCTCCTGGAAGGTTTGGGGGGAGGGGGGCAGTAGCAGCTAAGCTTGGCTGGCTGTTCCTAAAAGTGCACCACCCTAGGTGATTACCTGGCTCACCTGGTGGAAGGGCCGGCCCTGAATGGAGTTGCACTGATGGGTCATGTTGGGTAATAAACACTAAGTTTTGTGCCCCTCATCCTGAGGACTGTTACTGCAGTGCTGGAATGGTGCACCCCACTTACGGGTCCAGAGGATGAAGTGAGCAAGAACAAATTGGCAAGGAAAGATTTCATCGCTGATACTGCTGAGATCAGTTCTGGGTGTAGTAGTGACACAGGCAATGAGGGCAAGGACTGAATTGTGGGTAAAGGCAGGCTGTCTCCCACGTGGAAACTAGAGGGGGTTGGACCACTGAAAGGACCTATGAGTGCTCACCATATTAGGGAGGAGTGGCCTAGTGGTTGGGGCAAGGTACCACAGGCCGGAAGGTTGGTGGTTCAGATCCCACTAGAGAACAGCAACCTTGGACCGAAAGGATTGGGGTTTCTAATCAAGCCAATTAACCCTTCATTGCCCATGTTCCCTGTAAGTATTAGTGTATGTGTCTCTCATCCCCTCATGTTAAATGTATCCCCCAATTGTGTTGTGACCACCTTGAAGGTTAAGGTGGTATACAAAACTGTCTAAATAAAAATAAATATTACTGTCTGTGCTACCCACGCACAGTAATAAGATCCCCAGGATGACAGCAATTTAGTTTGCCAGTTAAGTGTGCGCAACCGTCTTTTGTTGTTGGCAGGGCTGGGTTGTGACTGACTGTAGCTTCTAATAGCCTCCTCTCCCACATGCCCCTTAGCACCACCCTTTAGAGCAGAGGTTCCCAACATTTTTTGTGGTGTTGACTCCTTATTAACCTCAAAGGTTCAGGGATCCCTCCACTCGACATCAAGCCTGTCCCGATTAGGCCCCTCTCTCTCCTTCTCCCTTTCCTCTCTCCACCAATCTCACTCTCTTCCTTTAGCTAGTGCCCTCAAGTCTTTCTCTGTCCCTTCCCCGGCTAGTTCCCTCCAGTCTCTCCCCTCCCCCCCAAGCTAATACCTGCCAGTCTTTTTTTCTCTTTCCTGTGTCCTGCAGAGATCCCCTTTAATGGTCTCACAGATCACAGGTTGGGAACCACTAGTCTAGAGGGGAGATGGGTTGGTGCAAATGGGCTTCTAGTACCATGGTCCCAATTGGTCTTTAGCCAAATCGGAACCAGCCCCTAAGAGCAGGTGGAAGCTGTGATGTGAAAACGGTCAGCATCCTCACGTGTCTTGAAGTCTCTGGAAAAATAACTTTTTTTTTCTAAATGTTTAATTCTGAATGAATGCAGAAGTCGGGGTAGAAGTTATCAGAATTTTTGGCCCTATTGAATCTAAACTAGTAAACTTCGAAAAGTAGCTGTAGGAGTTAAGAGTAGCAAAAGATCCTCAAAGCAATTTGTGGGACGTAACATTTTTGCTCTTTGTGGTGTGTAATTGCATGGCGTTAGATTTATCCCACAGATTGTGTTGTGGGAGTTGTTTGGAATGGAGGAAATGCAGCCCAAGGGGGAATTCATAGTATGCAGTCTGCAAGTTTAAATAAATCTGGTCTTTTTTTAGATTTCAGTGTAGTTGAGCAATTTTATACAGGTTTAATCTGGGAAAATATAAAACTTGTAAGGCAGAATTTGAACGCTTTTGATATTGCATTCTTTTTTTTGTGGCCATGTGTTATAAATGCAATCCATCTTATTAAAAAAAAAAAGAAATTGAATTGCTGAAATTTTTTTTTTTTAATATTTTCATCGCAACCAAAGTTGGAAGGAATTGTACATAAGTGCTTTAAGTAATGTCAGGAACATAATCAAATTAGGCATGGGGGGGAAAATGATGATAAAGGCGCAGTTTGAAAATGAGCCTAAGCTGCCTGGGGGTTCTAGAGAAAATATCCTGTCCCCCCCCCCCAAAAAGAAAATTAGCCCAATGCATATCTTCCTGGCATGGAAACTTAGATACCATAAAATGTAGCAGTTAAGGAATTGCTTCTTTCAAACTTCCTCCTAACCACACAACTAAGTTATCACGTCCAACTATCCCCCGGTGTCCCCCAGAACTACTGGGTCCCCTGTCAAAGGCGCACGCACATAGGCAGAGGTGTTGGAAAGAATTCCACTTGTTGAATTTGCAGTTCTTATGTTCATTAAAAATATTCCATATAATTTTTTTTAATGAACACTAGTTTTTAGGTTCTGCAGCTGAATTTGCAACTCTCCTTTTTGGACACTACATAAAAACTTTTCTAATTAAGAAAAATGCAACATTTGACAGCTTTTCCTGGTTGGTGCTTACACTTCTGCAGAGGAACAGCTTTCAGATGGAAGACTGACCATGAGTCTGTGCAGAAACCTCTCATCATTGAAAGAATTAGACTGCATCTAGAAGGTTAAAAATCTAAAAGGTAGAAGAAGGGAGAAGAGTGCAAATTTAGGAATCTCTGAAAGTGTATTCACAACAAATGCCGAGCTACGTAGTAGCTTTGAATATGGGCTAGTAACCTCAGGCTAGTCTTACTGGGGATTTGTGTTCAATTACTTAAGCAAATGTCACACCTGTTGTTAAAGCCAGATGATGATTATTGGATTTTCTTTTAATACTTTAGTTTTGTACACAGGTGGTTTTTCAGTCTCTAGTATGGAAAGTTTCCTTCCACATGCAGCCTATGAATGTTCTGCACGGAATACATTTCAGTTGGGTCATGCCTTTGTAAAGAAAACCAGTGCATGTTGCAAATCCATCATTTAATATTTGTCTTTTGGGTCTAATGGCTTAAAGCTTTATTTAAAATTCAATAACTATAATAAATGTTTCTGAAGAAACCTCATATAGCCTAAGCCGATCAGTTCCCTGCTATCTTTAGGGAAAGGATGCAGAACATAACTAAGCGCTCCCTACTTCTACTACTCCTAGTGATCATTTCTAAAGTGCCACTAGACATAAGCAGCATTGTATAGATACACATAAGAGGCAAGACTTTCATATCGTCCCAAAAGCACTCCCATCACCTCCCAATATTCTCGGAAGAGACTCTTGCCTCCACTAATGTGAAAAGCATACCTAGCATCTCCCAAAGAGCATTACCCTTTTGGGTTCACCCCCTTGGGCAGCAATATGGTCCCACGGGTGGGTTTAGTTACATGACCCCGCTGATAATGGGGAGAGGAAGCAAGGTCTCTGCAATCATCCCTAGAGCCATGTGTTCAGGAGAAAAGGTTGTTGGGTGGGCCATTGTGGTCTCCATCCACGATCTGTTATGCTATTTATCATTTTTAAGCAAAAGTGAGATTTTCTTGACTTTTGAGTACTCTTGTAGTTAATTAGAAATTGACCTAAAATATTTCTATGAATACTTTTTTAAACATGTAGTTTGGGGCTTGCTTAATGCATGCTAATTTTGATTTCTGAGTCGGGTATGAGTCCCAGCCATTGCACAGGTGCCATTCAGTGGCTGAATTTAGGGCTAATGACTGCAGTACTCTGAAGAGAGCCTTGATGTGTGCCCCTTGTTGAGAAAAATCATTGCAGAAGTTAAGCTAAATAGGCTGGGAGGGATATAAAATAGAAGAAAAGTACTATTTTCATTTTATTCATTGAGCACATCTAGGTATATATAGTGCTTTACAGACGCACATAATGGACCGTTCTGCTCCTTGGAGGACTGCTTGCAAGTAACACCTATGAAAACATGGAGTGGGGTTTTGAATTTAAACCGGGTGAGCTGCAAAGTGAAGTTTGAGATTTTAAGACAAGGGAGAGTACAACTAGTAGAGTTTGAGGAAGGCCACTGAATCAACCCAATTGAATCAAAAGGAAAATCTGGCTGAGGCCTACGGAATCTAGACCTGTTCTGTAACTTAAGACACGGGGTTACTCACATCTGAGGCATCCCTGTGGGTCTCTTTCAGAAAGACAGACAGGAGTGGGGATGGCTGCAGCAGACAGGTAGCTTTATGTTGATTGTTGCACTATATTTTCTTTTTTGGTCTTAAACTCAAATTTTTTTTTAGGAGATGGTAATGATGTAAACTGCAGATGACATTTACAGACACAGTGAATGACACCTAGGAATTTGAGTTATAGGAGAGTTTATTTTAACCCATTTAAGTTGAAAATCATAGGAAAGTTCAAAGCCAGGTGGGACTACTTTGCAATGAAGGCTTATGATGGTTCTCCAGGAACAAGTAGGAAGTCAGTCCTCACTTATGGGTGACGTCGGCACCGACAGAGCCCGTGCAGAGCAATTCCCCAGCTTTCAAAGAAAGCCTTTGGGATTGTTGCCATGCATGCGTGGTCCTCTTCTCGCCCAAGGGTGCCATCTTGCTCAGTCTCCCTTTTTCCACGGAGCCATTCAGATGCACGTCCTCGTCCCTCAGAAAATGTTTCTTTTCCTTTTTTGGCCTTAACAGGCTTCTCTATCTCCAGGAACAAGCAGGAATGTAGTCATCACATATGGGGTATCGTCGGTACCGACGGAGCCTGTGCGGGAACGCTCCCCAGCGTCCAATTAGAACGCTTTTGGGAGCATCCCACAGCGCCTGCATGCTGCCTTCCCGCCTTTCCCAACTGCCTCTCTCCAGTTCTTCTTTTTCCGCGGAGCCAGCAGGTCGTGTTCCTGTCACCGCAGAAGAATATCTTTATTTCTTTTTATGGTCGCGTCTGCCTTCTTCGACGCTCTACCGGTACCGCCGGTCTTTCTTTTCCTAGTTCTAAAAAAAAAAATATATATATATATATATATATATATCTTTTCTATTTTCTTCAGGTGCACCCGCCTTTTTGGGCCTTAGGCCCAAAAACTTCCTTAACATGGAAAAACCTGCCTCAGGTTTTAAAAAGTGCACCAAGTGTGGCGGTACTATCTCCGTCACCGACACCCATGAATGGTGTTTAAAATGTTTAGGTCCTGACCACTCCATCACGGATTGTGTGTCCTGTGCCATGATGTCTAAAAGAGGTCGGCAGAACCGAGCAGCCAAGCTCAGTACCCTGTTTCCCTCTGATGCAACTTCAGTGGCATCGACGTCTTCCAGGGCTGCTGCTTCCTCCCGTGGATCTCAGGTATCTAAACATAAATCCAGCTGGTCTTCGAAGGGTGTAGATCTCCTTCTAAGCATCGAGATGCCTCTGGCGTTGCCCTCGAGGAATCTGCACCGGCAAAATTACCCTGGCGGGAGGCCTCGGCTTCCAAAGCATTATTGGGGTTCCAGGATGTTCTAGATGGCTCGGCCTTGACAGATCTCCTGGTGCCATGCTCTGGGGTACCGGTGCTTCCACCGGTACCGACTTCCAGGCATTGGTGGCGTCCATGGACCAGAGAATTGAGCATGAAACGCAGTCTGGTGGCTTTCCTTGCGGCATCGACGCCCTTGGTACCGCGACAGACAACTCCACCGGTACCGGCACTGGCATCGGTATCGGCACCGGTACCAATGGCATCGGTGTCTGCTATGCCGGTACTCTGTCCTACAATGCCCTCCGGTACCGGTTATTCCCGGTACCAACCTTGGTCGGTACAGGTATCGGGCTCTGCAGGAGCATCCGGACAGACGATACTTCGAGTCCTCAGAAGAATCTGAGGATTCTGAAAGTTCTGTCGATGCAGAGATACTTCTTCCAGAGGAGTCCTCCTCCCATAAACGCAGGATGTCTCCTCCAGAGGACATGTCTTTCCAAGACTTTGTCAGAGAGGTGGCTCAGGGCCTGTCTATCACTGTGGCCCCTGAAACAGAGCCAAGGGCCAAAGAGTTGGAAATTTTACAATATCCCAAAACTCCTAAGGAGGCAGCTACCTTACCCATTCATGAGATTCTATATGATCTCATGTTGAGGATGTGGGAAACACCTCTTACCACCTCTCCTCATTCTCGTAGGTTAGATACTATGTATCGTGTCCCTCCTTGTCCTGGATTCCATAAGATTCAGCTTCCTCACCACTCTATTGTGGTGGAGTCAGCTATGAGAAGGATTGGAAGTGCAAAAAGACATGCCTCTAATCCTCCAGGACGTGAATACAGAACCCTGGATGCTTTTGGACGTAGAGTCTTTCAAGCTTCCATGCTTGCTGCAAGAATCAGTTCCTATAGTCTCTACATGGGAATGTTCCTAAAGGAGGTCACAGATAATTTACAGACTTTAATTCCTTTCATTTCTGAGGATAAAAGACAGGACTTTCTCACTTGGCTCAAACATGCCCAAGATGTCTCTAAATTCTCCAACCGTGCAGCCTTTGACTGCTTTGAGTGTATAAGCAGAACCTCGACTATTGCCATAGGTGCACGTAGAATTGCCTGGCTACAGGCATCTGATTTAGAGCTCTGGGTACAAGATAAATTGGGAAATATCCCTTGTACTGGTGAGAACCTGTTTGGGAAAGATTGGCAGGAAAAAGCCAATGAAATGGATGCTGAAAATTCCACCTTGGATAGACTATCCAAGTCCACTGCTGATCCTGTTAGAAAGAAGTTGTTCAAGAAAACACCTTTTTCTAAAAAGAAAAGATTTTATCCTGCTTATATTCAGCAGGCATCTTCTGCAGGTCAGTTTTCATCCAAACGTCAGCAACCACCCAAACAGAAGAAAGCAAAGGCTGCTAGGCCTCCACCTGCTCAACAGCCTCAGCCTCCTCAGGGCCTTTGACTTTCAGCTAGAGAACGTAGCCTTTCTGGTTCTGGAAGGACCAGAACCGTCCACCATTCCAGGAAGGTTATGTCATTTTGCCCCCAGATGGGGGAAAATAACAGCAGAGCATTGGACACTCTCCATCATAAAGGAGGGGTACAAACTTCATTTTTCAAGCATGCCCCCTCACACAATGGTAAAACAGTTCAATTCTCTGACACCTCTCATCAACCTCTTAGGTCAAGAGGTTGCCATTCTTCTTGCCTAAGGGGCGATAGAAGAAGTGCCTCTTCATCAACGGGGCACAGGGTTCTATTCCCCTTATTTTCTTATTCCAAAGAAAACAGGGGGATACCGGCCTATATTAGATCTCAGAGAATTGAACAAATTCCTTGTCAAGGAGAAATTCAAAATGATTTCTCTCGGTGCTCTGCTTCCATACCTTCAGAGTCAGGATTGGCTTTGTTCTCTAGATCTCAAGGATGCGTACACCCATGTTCTCATCCATCCAACCCACAAAGTTCCTTCGGTTCCTTTTTCAAGGAAAGCACTACCAATACAGGGTGCTTCCTTTTGGTCTGGCCTCTGCTCCAAGGGTGTTCATGAAATGCATGGTTGTGGTAGCAGCATTTCTCCGTACTCTGGGAATATTCGTCATCCCTTACTTGGACGACTGGCTCATTTGAGCTCCAACACAATCAGAGGCCAAGACTTCTCTATCCTGCACAATGCGTATCCTCCAGTATTTAGGGCTGGTAATAAACATCCCAAAATCCAGTCTGACTCCCACTCAATCTTTAGAGTTCATAGGAGCTCTTCTGGATGCCACAAGAGCAAGGGCCTATCTCCCCCAGGCCCGTTGCCTTCGCTTATTGCAGTTAGCTTCTCAAGCAGTGCTAAAGCCTCATCTAACTGCTCGAGAAATGTTACAATTGCTGGGCCACATGGCATCCACCGTGCATGTGGTTCCATATGCTCGCCTCCACATGAGGGCAGCTCAGTGGACTTTATCCACCCAATGGACCCAGGCATCAGGGTGCCTGTCAGACAAAATAGCAATCACAAGTCGCCTCATTTTGTCCCTCCAATGGTGCAGGTCCACTCAAAATCTTTTGCTGGGGTGCCCCTTCCAACAACCCTTACCCCAAGCAACTCTCACAACAGATGCTTCTCCAAAGGGTTGGGGAGCTCATCTGCAAGACTTCTCCATCCAGGGCTCCTGGTCTCCACAAGAGAGTTGTCTACATATCAATCTCTTGGAACTCGGAGAAATTTTCCTGGCTCTGCGAGTGTTCCACTCCCTGCTCACCTACAAGATAGTCCTCATTCACACGGACAATCAGGTAGCCATGTTTTATGTGAACAAGCAGGGGGGAACGGGCTCTCTCGCTTTGCAACGAAGCTTTGTGACTATGGGCCCTCGCCGGAGAGCATCAGATTCATCTGCTGGCAGTATATCTTCCAGGCATTCAAAACTCTTGGGCGGACAGACTCAGTCGAGTTCTCCTTCCACATGAGTGGTCTCTGCATGCAGACCAGGTGACCAGGATATTTCAACTTTGGGGAACCCCGGACATAGACCTCTTAGCAAGTCCGTGGAATGCCAAACTTCCCCGGTTCTGTTCCAGGATTCCGGCAAAGGGAGCTCAGGCCAGGGATGCTTTCCTCCTTTATTGGGGTCAAGATTTCCTGTATGCCTTTCCACCCATTCCCCTAATTCCCAAAACCCTCTTCAAGCTTCAGAGAGACAGGCCACATGATCCTCATTGCACCACATTGGCCACGGCAAGTGTGGTACCCTCTGCTTCTACATCTCTCTCAAGCTCCCTCCCTGGAGTTGGGGTCTGCTCCAGATCTCCTATCTCAGGAGAACGGGATGTTATGGCATCCCAATCCAGAGTCCCTGCATCTCAGGGCTTGGTTGCTGAAGGCCTAGATCTTCAAGATCTTCATCTTTCTCAGCAAGTGAAAGATGTTCTTTATGCTTCCAGAAAGCCTTCCACTAGACGTTCTTATGCTTTCAAGTGGAAAAGGTTTACTATTTGGTGTTCAGAAAAGGGTCTTAACCCCCTTGCTATACCTCTGGAATCTTTACTGGAGTACCTCCTCCATTTGTCTAATGCAGGCCTTAAGACAAATTCAGTAAGAGTCCATTTGAGTGCTATTGCAGCTTCTCTTAAACCTCTAAATGGACAACCTATTTCCTCTCATCCTCTTATAGCAGGATTCATGAGAGGCCTCCTTCTAACTAAGCCTCCCATTAGACCACCTCCGGTGGCATGGGATTTCAACCTGGTTCTTGGGCAGCTCTTGAAGCCACCTTTCAAACCCTTAGCTACCAGCTCCTTGAAATTCCTTTCTTGGAAGGTTATCTTTCTCATTGCAATCACATCAGCATGCTGCATTAGTGAATTGCAAGCACTAGTAGCTAATCCACCTTATACAAGGTTCCATCATGACAAGGTAGTCCTTAGGACGCATCCACACTTTATGTCTAAGGTGGTCTCGCCTTTTCATCTCAACCAAGAGGTCTACCTACCTGTCTTTTTTCAAGGACCTCATGCATCAAATGCAGAGAGGAATCTTCATACTTTGTACTGTAAAAGAGCTCTAGCTTTTTACTTACAAAGGACACAGCAACATAGAAAGTCCTCTCAACTCTTTGTTGCTTTTGATCCTTCTCATTTGGGACTTCCAGTCTCCAAGAGAGCACTATCTAACTGGATTGCTCAGTGTATTTCTTTCGCCTATCAGAGTAAGAACCTTTCTCTGGAGGGCCATGTCACAACTCACAACGTGAGAGCCATGGCAGCCTCAATGGCTCATCTGAACTCTGTCTCTATTGACGACATCTGTCGAGCAGCCACTTGGGCCTCAGTTCATACCTTCACAGCCCAATACTGCTTGGACAAGGACTCCTGCCGGGATGCCTTCTTTGGTCAGGCTGTTCTCAAACACCTGTTCCATACTTAATCAACTCCTGCCCACCATCCCTGGTAGGATGCCAGAGATCCATGGGGGGAAGTGGAGCCCTTCTCAGGGACACACAACTTCTGGGGTCTCTCCCTGGCACCTAAATCTAGGGAGTCCCCATATGTGATGACTACATTCCTGCTTGTTCCTGGAGATAGCATGGATACTCGCCTGTAACAGGTGATCTCTGGGAACAGCAGGAATTTAGTCCTCACAACCCACACACCTCCCCTAGGAGTTGTATCTCTCTATCTCTCTCTTTTCCTTTCCCTCACGCTCTCTTTGTCTCAGCTCTAAAACTCAACTGGAGAGAGGCAGTTGGGAAAGGCGGGAAGGCAGCACGCAGGCACTGTGGGATGCTCCTAAAAGCGTTCTAATTGGACGCTGGGGAGCATTCCCGCCCAGGCTCCGTCGGTACTGACGATACCCCATATGTGAGGACTAAATTCCTGCTGTTCCCGGAGATCACCTGTTACAGGTAACTATGCTTTCCGATTGCACCGGTCCTCTACCCGTCCTTCCCCTGCTCTATTTTTAGAGCTCTCAGGGATATGCCTCATATTTTCGTATGGGCTTCATGCCCTTTTTTCTTTCCTTACCACTGGCCATGTGGGTCTTCGACCTCGCAGGGGTCATTTTTGCCCCCATGGCCACCGGATTCAAAAAATGTGATAGATTCTCTAGGAACATGTCGCTTACGGACACTCATGACTGTTGTCTGTGGTGCCTCGGAGCCGACCATGATCCAGAGCTCTGTTCGCTCTGCAAGAAAATGTCCTCTAAGGCCCTGCTCAGCCGTAAGCAGAAGTCCAAAGACATTTTCCGAAAGGCCACCTCGGAGTCCCAGGTGGCGCCCTCAGTCGTCTCTCCTCTTGTGGGTTCCCTCCCTACGGCCCCGTGTTCTCGGCAGCACTCCGACCAGGCGTCCCCCCCGAAGTGGAGCAGTGCAAAAGGGAGGTCTCGAAGTCGCTGTCCTGGGTGCCCAACAAATGCGAGCGCTCCCGCGCCCGGTTGCTTAGCCCCCTTCGGCGTTCCCAAGAGTCGGGCAAGGAGCGGCCCCACAAGGTACCCCGCATGGAAGTGGAGGCCTCTGGAAAAGGCTCCCAGTCCTCCCGAGGGTCATCCCGGTGAGGACCCCCTCTCCTCGACGCCTGATCCGGTGAACCCGGTATCAGCATCGCTGGGCCCCATGCCCACGTAGGAGTTCCGCATGCTGGCGCTGGAACGCAGTGTTTCTGCATTCATTGCTTCCCAGCAGGCGCTCACAGCCAGCTTTGACTCGCGCCCAGAGACCATGGGTCCCTTGCATGGGACACCCAAATCCGTCCAGGAAACCTCAGAACCACGGGCCTCGTGAGGGTCCTTGACGCCAGTCTCGCTCACCCTCCCGTTCCTCGGGGGTGAGATCGTCCAGGGCCTCTTGCACCAGCCATTGGACAGGGCAATCTGCCTGGCTCGGACTTCTCAACCAATTTCTCGGACTGGGAGTCCAATGAGGACACCTCCCCTGAAACCCATACCCATTGGGATCTTCCGTCTGACCCCTCACTGCCCACATTCCAGCGGTACTCACCAGCCGAAGACACCTTCCTGGTGTTCGTTTGGGGCATGGCATGGGCCCTTAACCTGGTCACCCAGGCTGAGGAGGACCCTCGTGCTGAAGAGCTTGACATTCTTCATTACGAGTCCCTGCCCAGGGAATCCCTCAGTGTATCTGTACTGCCTATTTTATTTCGGCTGCTGCTCCACATGTGGGAGGCCCCAGCCTCAGTCCCCATCGTGAGCAAGTGCCTTGACATGATGTCCAAGGTGCAGCGTGGGCCAGTCTTCCGAATGACCCAGCTCTCCACACACTCGATGGTGGTGGAATCGGCCATGCGGAAGCAAAAGAGCCCAAAATCACACTCGGTACCACCCGGCCGAGAGTCGAGAGCACTTGATGCCCTGGGCCACAAGGCCTACCAAGGTTCCATGCTCTCTTGTCGCATCCAGGCATATCAACTGTACATTGATATGCTCCGGCGCGATTTGGCTAAGGAACTCGGGGTTTCTCCATGGGCCTCAAGGGAGAGCCCTTCGACAGATTCCGTGCCCTGCTGAAGTCCGTCGCCGACTGGTCCAGGTACCTCTCTCAAGCCTCCTATGATGGCTTCGAGACATCAGCTCGGGTGGCGGCTGCAGGCATTGGTGCCCACCGCCAGGCATGGCTCCAATCCTCAGATTTGGAGCAATGGGTACAGGAGAAAGCTCCTGGACATGCCCTGTCTCTGCGAGCAGCTCTTTGGCAAGCTGATGGAGGAGAAGGCTGTGGAAATTGAGACTGAGTTTGTCACCAAGACCTGTCTCACCTGCAAAACATCTACCCTGCCTCAGAAAAAGCAGCCAACCAAGAAGCCTTTCTTCCTGAGGAAGGGTCTCCATTATCGAGGCTATCCGGCTACCCCCACTCCGACCACTCCTGCGCAGCGAAAATCTGGCCCTACCCCCACTCCGACCACTCCTGCGCAGCGAAAATCTGGCCAAGGGCATCGTAAGCCAAAGGGACCGAAGGCCCAAATGCCGGCTCCCCCACAACCCACTCAGAGGTTTTGACGCCAGCGGCATAGCCCTTCGCCTTCTGGTGGTGCAGCAGCCAGTGGGGGGACGCTTGTCCCACTTCACCCCATCATGGGCTTCCATCACCTCGGACGCTTGGGTCCTCCAAGTCGTACGGGATGGCTGTCGCCTTCATTTCAACAGGCTTCCACCTCCTTTCTCCCCGGTGGAACCTCCTCTACTCTCCACACACCAGCTTCTGCTGCTGCGGGAATTACACTCTCTCCTTGCCCAATAGGCAGTCAGTCGGCCCCCCCCCCCCACTTTGAGGTCAGGGCTTCTATTCCCAGTACTTTCTCGTCCCAAAAAAAGACGGGGGGGGGGGGGGGTCTGCAGCCTATCCTTGACCTCCGCAGGCTAAACAAGTTCCTGGTGCGGGAGAAATTCAAGATGTTATCTCTTGATGTGCTGCTGCCCTTCCTCCGGCAGGGCAACTAGCTATGCTCCTTGGATCTAAGGGATGCTTGCACCCACATCGTAATCCACCCCCAGCACAGGCAGTATCTGTGTTTCAGGGTGCAGGGAGAGCAGTTCCCAGTACAGGGTGCTCCCCTCGTCCTTGCATCCGCCCCACAGGTCTTCACAAAGTGCCTCGTCATGGTCGCTGCTTACCTTTGATGCCAGGGTGTGCCGGTCTTTCCCTACCTCAACGACTGGCTCGTCACGGGCTCCTCAGCCGAGGAGGCTCAGCGAGCGATGTTGCACACTCTTCCTCTTGGAGATCTTAGGGTTCTTGGTCAGCTACCCAAAGTCTCACCTCGAGCCGGTGCAGGCTCTCGAGTTCATCGGGGTGCACCTCGATACTCAGGCGGTTGCCTTCCTGACGGTGGATCACTCCACCCACCTCCGAGCTCTGGCGGCTCGCGTCCAAAATGCTCATCAAGTCACTGCTTGAACCATGCTACGTCTCTTGGGCCACATGGCCTCTACCGTACATGTGGTTCTTCATGCCCACCTGCACATGTGGACAGCCCATTGGTGTCTCAGTGCCCAATGGAGCTAGTCCCTCGGGCACCTCAGGGACCCTGTCAAGGTTCTCCCTGATCTTTGCTCTCCCTAGCCTCTCTGGCCCTTCTGGAGGAGGTCAAGGAAGTCCTCCTCGCCTCGAGGAAGGACTCCACTAGACGGGCTTATGCCTTTAAGTGGAAACGCTTTTCCGTCTGGTGCTCAGGGCACCAAATCGACCCCTTCTTGTGTCCTGTTCGGTGGGTTCTCCAGTACCTTCTCCACCTCTCAAGGGAAGGGCTGAATTCTAACTGTCAGAGTTCATTTGAGTGCCATCTTGGCTAATCATTTCCCCATCCAGGGAAAACCCTTCTCGGGGCAGCCATTAGTCTCCCACTTCATGCGGGGTCTTCTGCTATCCAAGCTGCCCATCTGTCCTCCCCCAGCAGAATGGGACTTAAATGTGGTACTCACATAGCTCACCCATCCACCCTTTGAGCCGCTGGCGACGTATTCACTCTGGCACCTCTCCTGGAAGGTGGCCTTTCTGGTGGCGCTGACCTCAGCTCGCCAAGTCAGTGAGCTCCAGGCTCTCATGCCTGGCGTCCCTTATACCAGGTTTTACCGAAACAGGGTGGTCTTCCATACCCACCCTAAATTCCTGCCTAAGGTTGTTTAGGACTTCCATCTCAACCAAGAGATAGTGCTGCCGACTTTCTTCCTGAGGCCCCACGCCGACCAGGTGTCGACAGCTTTCCACACCCTTGACTGCAAACAGGCTCTCGCCTTTTATTTGCAGCGCACCCAGACTCATCGCAAGTCTGACAGGCTTTTCTTGACCTACGATTCCAATAGACTGGGGCAAGCAATCACCAAGCGCACCCTCTCTGTTTGGGTGATGGACTGCATCACTTTCGCCCAGGCAGAGGCTGGCATCCCACTGGATTGTCTATTCACCGCACACAGGGTCCAAGCCAAAGCAGCGTCAGTGGCCTCGCTGTGCTCCGTGCCCCTGATGGATTATCTGCGAGGCAGCGACCTGGTCTTCCACGAACACCTTCGCTGCCCACTACTGCCTGCAGAGGGAGTACCACCGAGACAGCGCCTTCAGCCAGGCTGTACTCCGTAACCTGTTCGGGGTATAAGCAACTCCTGCCCTCCGACCCTTCTCACCGCTACTGAGGGTTTTGACCCGAGGACTCGGGCTACTTTGGGCGTTGGCTTCTGCTCATGGCCTTGCAGAGGTGTGTTTTGGTTACAGGTTCGGTAGCCTGTAGCTAGGGAGTCCCATAAGTGAGAACTGACTTTCTGCTTGTTCCTGGAGAAAGCATAGTTACTCACCTGTAACAGGTGTTCTCCAGGGACAGCAGGAATCATTCCTCACTACTCTCCCGCCTCCCCTGATGAGTTGCTGAATTTTTGTCCTTCCCTTGGCATCTGCTTGGTAGGGCTCGAGCTAAGGGACCTGACTGAGTAAGATGGCACCCTTGGGCGGGAAGAGGACCACGCATGCGTGGCAGCAATCCCAAAGGCTTTCTTTGAAAGCTGGGGAATTGCTCCACATGGGCTCCAGTGCCGACGTCACCCATAAGTGAGGACTGATTCCTGCTGTCCCTGGAGAACACCTGTTACAGGTAAATAACTACGCTTTCTTTCTGCTCATTAAATTGGGTATATAGGGGGGGGAAACCTACATGCATAATTTAATGTAAAGCTAGAGGGCATAACATGAAGCTGCAAGGGGGTAAACTGAAAGGCAATGTCAGGAAATACTTTTTTTCTGAAAGGGAGGGTGGTGGATGTTTGGAATACCCTCTCGATGGAAGTGGTGTGGGAAATAGTGACAGAATTCATAATGGCATGGCATGGGATGGACACAGTGGATCCCTTTATAGCAACATGATAAAATCAAAATAAACCTAACTATCTCTTATATCTCAACAAATAGGGGTGACCTGCACAGAGCGGTGGGTACACCCCTAAACAAAAGCATGGGGAGGGGTGACCTGCATGGAGCGGCAGGTGCACCTACTCTTGCCATCTTGCTGGGCAGACTAGATGGCCCATACTGGTCTATCTGCCATCATATACTATGTTACTATGTAACATCTTGGTTTGACATTCAGCTACTAGTGTAGCAAGAAATACTAGCCTTTGCTTTGACGTTCAGTTTTCATGGGACTTGGAGTCTTATTCTTCTGTAGACAGGGAAAATGTGCACTTTCAGTATATCGCTCTCTGCCCCATTGCCCTTGAATGTGGGTAAATGCCAGTTAGCATACCACATGGCCAACTGATTTATTGTGTATTGTGCTAGTGAAAAAAGGGTCATCCAGTAATGCATGTCTTTAAAATAATTGCAGAGGTACAAGTGGTTCTTTCCATGATTTTATATAAATATTTCAGGTTAAGTGACTGTAGTATACTTCTACAGTACAGCTAATCTATGGAAGCTTGAGCATCGCTGGCTGTGATGAAAAAATCCATGCGCTGCTGCTTCTACATTCTAGGAGCAGAGTGAAGTATTACTTTACAGTATGGGCAAAATTTTAAATACCAGAAACCAGCAGTATTTTTGCTGTTGCTTTTGTATTCTCGGTTTCAGTATTAGTTTACTTGAGGCACTGGAAAAGGGAATGCAAACCTTTTATCCTGCTAGACCAGCCCAGATAAGTGGGTTATGCAGGTGGAGCCAGACTTGAGCAACTTTGTGATATCACTTGGTATATCTACTGGTGCAGCACTGAGAGAAGCCAGTATTTTCTGCCTCCAGCAGGTGGCAATATGTATAGACTTTATCTTTTATCTTTATCTTTATTTAAAACTTATTATACCGCCTAAACCTAGAGGCATGCAGCGGTGTACATAAAATAAGGAGACTACTGTCAGAAACAGAAAGGAACGCCAATTCATTTACAGGAAAGGACAGCAGAGAGGAGAGAAGCAGGAAGAGAAGATAAAGGGAACATACAGACGGGTTAGGAGGGATCAATCAGCTGCCAGCAATGGAAGGAAGGGGAGGAGGGAGATCAAAAGCTGTGCAGAAGAGGTGGGTTTTAAGCAAGGTTTTAAAGGAGCGGAAAGAGGATTCTAGACGCAGAGCTAAAGGGAGGGAATTCCAAAGACGAGGACCAAGGAAAAAGAAAGCAGAAGAGCAGTGCAGATAGGCTTTGTCTCCCCTGGCCCAGATCAGTCTTGTGGCCTGTGCGATTAAGACCTTTTGCACAGTGTCTGCTTGGAGTTTGGGTATGCCCATTGTCTCTTCGAGCTGACAGTTGCCCTGTGTCCAGTGCAGTTATCCACAAGTTTCCAGCACTGGTGGGCCAGAGTGCAAGTAGGACCACCCTGAGTGGGTTAGTGAGTCTAGGGCGAGGCCCCCTTTCCCTTCCACTGTCTTTAATCTTCATGTTCTGCTCCCTTTTTTTTCTATTTTTGCTAAGTTTATTTCTGTCCTATTTCTTTAGTTGGCTGTTCCATGCTGCTTGAATTAAAGCAGCTTTGAACTTTATATATTAAAAAAAAAATAAAAACTCCAAGGTAGCAGGACTTTTCTAGGCCCGTGTGGACAGCTGGAGATGCCCTTCTCTGGCTTCTTCAGCCAGCATGACAGAAGTTACTACTTCACCATAGCTTTGATTTTCTGTTACTTTTTTTTCTTCAGTTTTTTTTCCTGAGCATGTTTGATCTTGGCCACGATGCCTGGTGCATGGAAGTGTGCTCCCTGCAATTCCTACCAAGTGAGCGCTGTGGCTGGCTCCATTTGCCTCCATTGCAATGGAGAAGCCTTTGAATGCATTTTATTGCAATGTCTGGAGGGGGGACACGCCTATTGGGGGCCTGGGGCTCAATGGCAATTCTGCTGCCTCTTTCACATTGCCCATTATTTTCCTGCTGGCTAGAATGGCAACTAACTGGTATGGCTGCATTGTCCTGGCCAAAGAAGAGCATGGTGAGAAGGCTGCAGCCTCTGGCTGGCAGCCACTGAGAGTCCACCAGGGTCCCAGGATCTGTTAGCCAGTTTTAAGCAGCAACAACTCCTGAAACAACTCAGTCTGACTGCAGACTCTGGTAGCTGCATGGCAACCCCCCTCACAGGAGGGGTCTAAGTACCTGGTATCTCCCCCCCCCCCCCCCCCCCACTCTGGTGGCAAGGGGGTTGAATGCCCCCATCAGTCACTTTCACCTGTCTTTTCCTCCGAGTCCAGCCTTGTCCCCTATGGAGGCCTACTGGGAGGATGGAGATTTGCTGAGGAAGGGGTGCTTTCCCTAGCAGGGGGAAGAGGAGCCATCAGTGATTAGCCTTTTCACAAAAGGGAAATCTCCATGCGTATTTAGAATTCAATGGTGGCCCTGCACATTGTTATCCAACTCCTTAGTCACCTCCCGTTTAGACTATTGTAACCTACTCCTTGCTGGTCTCCCTCTGAATCATCTCTCTCCCCTTCTGTTCAACATTCTGCTGTGCGGCTAATCTTCCACCAGCCTCGTCATGCTCAAAGTACCCCCTCTTCTCAAGTCACTTCATTGGCTTCCTATCCATTTCCACATCTAGTGCAAACCTCTGCTGATCCATAAGTGCATGCGCTCTGCAGCTTCTCATTATCTTTATTCTCTTATCTCTCCCTACACCCCTCCTCAGAAACTCCGCTCTTCTGGCAAATCGCTTCTATCTGTGCCCTTCTCTTCTATTGCTAACTCTAGACTTTGCTCCTTTCACCTTGCTGCTCCTTATGCTTGGAACAAACTACCCGAGTCTGTACAGCAGGCACCTTCTCTGACCCTTTTCAAATCCAGGCTGAAAACTTAACTCTGCTATGCTTTCGGATCTTGACTCACCTGCTCTCCTTTGTGTTTCCTTACCATTCCCCCTAGATGTATCTCATGTCTACAGCTACTGTTGTCTGTCTTGACTAGATTGTAAGCTCTGATGAGCAGGGACTGTCTTTTACATGTGTCTGCGCAGTGCTGTGTACATCTTATAGCACTTTACAAATGTTCAGTAGTAGTAGTGAACCCCTTCCAGTGGTGGTTTCACAAGTGGACCCCAAGCTGTGGAGGTTGCAACATGCCTCTGGCTTCTTTCCCTCCCTGAACCCTTGTGGCAGTTTGTGCCCCCTCAGTGGGAGACCAGAGCTAAGGGGCACTAGAGTGCTGGCTTGGCTGTATCCTCTATCCCCAGGGAAGATGGAATAGTAGTTTGGGTTCCCTAAGGTGGATGTCCTGGTGATAGTGGTGCCATGCACAACCATCCTGGTGGAAGGGTTACTGCGCTAAAGGATGCATAAGTGAGTGAAAGTCCTCCAAAGTGCCTTCATGGCTTCGGCCTTGGGCACCTAGGCAGTGATTTTGTGCAGGCATGGTTGCCTGAATGCTTTTGTGCTGGCTCCACCAGTTGGTGGAAAGTCCAGAGATGGTGCACTTGAAATCTGGAGCATTGTTTGTGGCTGATGCCCTGTACATCTTAATCAGTATCTTCTCTAAATCCATGACTGAACATAGTAGTCCGGAGGTGGCTCTGGCTTAGGATTTGCTTGCCAAGGCCATATCTAAGCAGTGGTTGATCTTTGAGGAGTGCCTAAAGAAACTGGTGTAATGGCTTCAGTGCAGCTTGGCCAGGAGGATAGGCCCAGAGGGCCCAGGGATTCTTCACATAGGGTCCAGTGGGGAGCATAGAGCCAGTTTTGGGTTGCAAAGAGTTCAATAGTCTCCTCTTCCTATGAGTTTAAGCCCAAGAAGGGTCATCTGTCTTAGGGGTCCCAGCATTCCTGAGACTTAGCAAGAGCTCCCTTGGGAGCCAGTAAGCTTGCACAATGAGATCTGGCAGGTCCCTTCCGAAGGACAGTCAATTGGGGGGTCATCTCTGGCTGTTTGGCTTAATGGACCCATATTATGTTGGATTAATGGGTCATTGAGATCCTCAAAGGTATACATACTGGAGTTTGTGCAGCCTCTTCCAGATACCTTTGGGCTGTTGCCTTGTAATTCCCTGGCCAAGAGAGTATGGGGTTCTGGTTCAAGGCCACCCCATGCTTAACATCTAAATGAACACTTACATAAAATAATATTTTGGCAGTCAAGGAATCTCTTCAGTGCTTCCTGAAGCTGCAGGCTATTGTATTTATGCCTTCCGTAGACCAAAGATCAGGGGCGGTATTCTTTGTTACCTTGAAAGGAAGTGTCCTTGCAACCCATTCTGAATCTGAAGTGGTCAACACCAAGCTATAAGTATTGCATGTCTGCATAGAGACCCTCCGGTCAGTCATTGTGTTGGTCTGTCAAGAAGGGTTTCAGACTTCCTTGAATTTCTCAGAGGCCTACTTCCATATCCCTATCTGGAGCAGCATCAGCAGTTCCTGTGCTGCTGCATGCTGGGCCACAATTTTCAGTTTTGCGCCCTGCCTTTTGGACTGGCCACGGCACCTTGCACCTTCTCAAAGGTCATGGTGGTAGTGGCAGTATTCCTCCACAAGCAGGGAATCTGGGTTCACCAGTATCCGGATGATTGGCTCTTGTCTTCATGGCAAAGTTAGTGTAGACATGGCCCAAGTGATCCAGAGGTTGGGTTGAGTTTTCAGCTACTTTGCAGCCTAGTTCCCTTCTAGAGTTTGGAGTATGTGGGGGCCTGTCTCAGTACCCTGTATGGAGTCTTTCCTAGTATTCTCAGTAACGCCAGTCTCCTTAAGGATGGCTGTCTTTTCTCTTGAAAGTGTTGTCTTTCATCTTAATCAAATATTGATCCTGCCCTCTTTGGAGGAGGACCTTCAGGCAGACCCCTTGCTGTGTCTGCTCTTCATGACGGGTACATTGAAATATCTGGACGTTACTAATTCTTCCATCATTCTCAGACCATCTCCTTTCCCTATTCAGTGATCCTAGAAGAGGACAGGAGGTGGTAAAGTCCTCTATTGCCCACTGGCGTAAGGAGGCTATTAGTTCAACCTACATCCTTTGTAGGAAATAAGTGCCAGGAGGGATCAGAGCTCACTCCTCAGGCTGAGTTCACCTTGGTGTGTCCAGAAAACACCTGTAGTGTGGTTACCTGTTCTGTCTTTGGAGAACTAGAGGTTGCATGTGGGAGCTCAAGAAGATGGTGCCTTTGTCAGAGCAGTTCTGTTCAGAGCATCATCTTTCTCCCACCCTGGGTCCTGGCTGAGTACATCCAACTGGCCTAGCAGGATAAGGAAGGAGCAATGCTCCATACCTTCATTTTATTTTAATCCTGCTATATCAGCCCATGACCTGCCCCAGGAAGACCTATATTTCTATAGGCTGAGAAGCCCTGCTGCATTTTCAGTATCAATGTCTGATGCAGGTATGACAAGAGCCAAAGGTTTGGATAGTTTATTGTTTAATCTTGAGTTTTCTGAGTGTTTCAGTCTTGCTTTCTGCTTGGAAAGAATCTTACCAGTAGCTTTGTACTGCACTAGTGTATATGTGTCTTTTGGGGAAACTGCTAGGTACGTATGACCTAGATTGGCCACTGTTGGAAACAGGATACTGGGCTTGATGGACCTTGGTCTGACCCAGTATGGCATATCTTATGTTATGTTGGTGATATTATTGGAAGTTGCTCTGGTCTGCCTCCACTTGTTGGCTGAGGACCATATCCCATTTGTCTGCATTGGCCTAGCAGGAGTTGAGGAAAGAATTAATAGGTATGGAAAACCTTTCTGCGAATAATTCCTACACAATGGTACTGTTAGGAGCTGCCACCGTCGGAATCGGACTGCCTGTTTGTCCTGTACAGCTGATTTAAGTATCATCAAGCAGCTCTTTGCCAGATTGCTTAATCTACCAATCGGGACTAGGGGAGGAGCCTTCATACTGTTAGGAGCTGCCACCGTCAGGCACGCCCTTTGGCGTGGCCCTTAGGCGGGGACGTGATAAACATGCAAAATATCAACAACAGAAGTAAGAAAACTAATGGTAAGCTGTTAAGTCACATCAATAGTTCATCAACCTACCCTAATAATTCAATTTAAAAATCTACCTAATCTATTCTTCCTCCCAATTAAAACAAATGTTAGAAAGTTTAATGCATTTAATGTAATCATATGAAATTTTAAGCCTATATATATTCTTAATTAAAATAACTTGTATATCTAATTATTTAAAAGTTCATATTAGTTTCTTAAACATGCATACAACTTATCAATTTATACTTCTATATTTTAATATGTTATTCCTTACATAGCAAGCTTTACTTTAGTAATTAATCCTATTTGTCCAAACTATGCTAGGTGTAATAATTGTTTCAAACAACTTCATAATCATAATCAAAAATGTAAGAAATTAAATTCATTCTTCTTCATCTAAAAATAGCACTAGAAATCCAATCCTTTATTCACCCATTAAGTGTGTTTTAATAAATGCAAGGTCAATACGGAATAAACCAAACATTATCTATGAGTATATTAAAGATCAAAAGCTTGATATTTGCATCACTGAAACCTGGTTAAAAGACACAGATCAAATTATTTTAAACCAAATTACCCCTTTAGATTATGATATATTTAATTGTCCTAGGGAACATAAAAAAGGAGGAGGAATCTTAACAAAAACAACCTTTAAGTTTAAATCTATTACAACTAACAATTCAACTGAAACGGCTTCAATTATTATATAAAATCACCACCTCAATGTTTGCCTCACATATAGATCACCTAATGCTGCTAAGGATCACCACTCAACAGTTTTAGAATTAATTTGCACTTATAGCTCTCAAATTAAACCATTAATTGCATTAGGTGATTACAATCTATCATCATCACCTTCTAATGATTACAGATCCTTCTTGAAAGCAGTGAAATCTTTAGGTTATCAACAGATAATTTAACCAGCCTACACACCAACATGGAACCACTCCTGATCTAATTTTTTGCCCTGAGCAACTCTTTTCACAAAACCAAATTACAGTCCCAAAAACTACCTCAGTACCTTGGTCTGATCATTATATTATCTCATTTACCTTGCAACTACAAACATCCCCCAACAACTTAAAAGATTACAAGACTAGAAAATTTAGAGCTTTCCATAAAGAGGACTTTCTTAAGGACATTGTTCCACAATTGCAACAAAATTGTACTGAACTGGATAAAACCATAGAAAATTGGAATAATATTTCAAATGCTGCGCTAGCCCCAAAAAATAAAGTACAAATGCATAGGAAGAACACACCATGGTATTCTAATGAAATCAGAGAGGCAAAGCGTTTGCTAAGAGAACTTGAGCGTAAATGGAGACTAAATCTCAAGATGTAAAATTTATTTAATGTAAAACAAATGGAATATAATAAGTTAATAAATGACCGTAAACAATACCATACAAATCTAATAATGAAAGCAACTAACAAACCAAGGGAACTATTCAACATTGTTCAACAACTTACAAAAGTGACCACTTTATATGGTGATCCTCAAATAGTTCCCCAAAAATATGCAAATTACCTGATAAGCAAGAATGCTATTTCATCAAACAACTTATCTGCATCACAATTCCACCAACTTTGGTTTAAACTTTGCAATGAATCCAGAAAAGTCTGGCAGGATTTTTCTTTACCAACTTTAAAACAGATTTAAAATATAATCAGCACACTTAATACTATAACTTCACCAGCTGACCCAAGTACTAAAAATCATATTAGCTTTCACATTGTAAATTTTGTTAATGCTTTAAAACAAGGTTACTTACCACCTGTACTAAAGAGTGCTATAATTCGACCAGTCTATAAAGGGAAATCACTGGACATCACTGACCCTAAGTCATACCGTCCTATTTCGAGTCTACCATTTATCTCAAAAATTATAGAAAAAGTGGTACAAAATCAGCTGCAAGATCACATTGACTCGTATGCCCCTTTGGATATACATCAGCATGGATTTAAACCTAATCACAATGTGGAAACTCTACTTAATTCTCTATTTGATAACTTATTTTTTTCAAGGCCTGTTATAAGATTACAGTCAAACCTCGGTTTTCGTATGCCCCAGTTTTCGTTAGCTTCGGTTTTCGATGATTTTTTAAATTGCTATGTTGTCTCGGTTCTCGTACGTCCGCTCGGTTTTCGTAGAATTTGAAATGGTCCGGTGACGTCATCGGGCTCCACGGCGGGGCTGTAGAAGAGCTCCATTACAAAGCCTTGTGCTTCCCTAGCAGCGATCGGGCAGCGGAGCAATGAAGGGGCCGCAGAAACCAACGGAGGATTCATAAATTGAAGATTGTGGCAGCGGAGAGGGGAACCGCGTGATAGTGCAGATGACAAGGCAACGGCGTGCTGGGGAGAGCGTCAGAGAACAAACGTGCACCAGGAGCCACGTAAGAGAACCGGCGGGGAGCGGGACTGCCTAGCAGACAGCCTTGTGAATAGGCGAAGTGAGTCGGGGGACTGCTGCGGGGAGTAGCGAGAGCAAGAACAAGGCAGGAAGATCGGAGGGGAAAAAAGGAGCAGTGAAACCCGAGTGGCATCCAGCAGCGAAGGGGAAGAAAGAGAAAGCTCATACCAGGAAGTAGCAGGAAACCACCCTCGGCACAGAATAAGGTACTGTAGGTTAAGCAAAAATAATTAAAAAAAAAAGAAGAAATATAAAAACATCTGGTACCAGTTAGCCAGCTCAAAGCCCTGTGGGATCCAGCCTTAAAGCAGCCACTACCCAAAGGAATACAACCTAACCTATTCTCTATAAAATGTATTTTTTGTGAATATTTTTGGGTGTCTGGAACGGATTAATTGGATTTACATTATTTCTTATGGGAAATATTGCTTCGGTTTTCATACGTTTCGGTTTTAGTCAGACTTTTTTGAACGGATTAATCATGAAAATCGAGGTTTGACTGTATTTCTGTTAATTTTTATCGGTCTCAGCAGCATTTGATACTGTGTATCACACAATGTTACAACGTCTACAAAATATTGTCTTATCTAACCAATCGTACGCAGTTAGTAAAATATGGTGACAAAAAATCCTCTCAATTTTCGATTGGATAAGGCATACCTCAAGGTCCAGCTTTATCATCTATTCTCTTTAATATTTATATTCAACCTATATGCCTAATTAATCTTCATGAAATTAATTATTTATACGCTGATGACATTATGGTTTATACTATACTTGACCAAAATACCTTTGATACAACAAAAATTAATAACTGTTTGGCTGATATGAATGATTGGCTTAATAACTTAAAAATAAATTCTGATAAAACAGAAGCAATGCTTATATCTAAATGCCAGTCCTTAAAGCTACCAATTTAAATTAATTTATTAAATAGAGAAATAAAAATTAAAGATGAAGTAAGATATTTAGGTGTAACATTAGATAAATATTTAAATTTAAAATCTCGTATAAACAAAATTGCGTCAAAAGCATACCATCATTTAAAGATTATAAGAAGACTAAAACCAATACTAAATACAAATCACTTTCGCACGGTATGTCAGGCAGTCATAATACCTCTACTTGATTTTGGAAACATCTTGTATCAAGGTCTTCCTAAATACTCTATCCATCCTCTCCAATTCAGAACACCACTGCGTGTATTATAACTGGCTCTACAAAATTTGAACACATAACTCCAGTCCTCAAACAGTTACATTTCCTTCCGGTTATTGCAAGAGCAAAATATAAAAACGTAATGACTATTTTCAAAATTTTTCACCAATCCTCAGCGGATATTCTATATTCTATAATTTTAAAAGACAAGAGCATAAGACCAAGACGATCTCAAAATATCAATAATACTCCTTTGAACTTGTGGCAAGGAGGCCTATCCAGACAGAGTATGAGGGAGGACAAAGAGACAGGGAATTCACCCTAGTAAAGGGCCCCCTTTTACCGAGGCAGAATAGGAAAGACACAAACACAGCTAGGAATCAGAAAACTTCCACATGGCCTACATTCCATGCTCCCCCTAGTGGAAGGAAGGGGAGAGGATACAGAGCCCAGAACCCCTTAGGCAGGGAGTGCTCCAAGTATGCAGGTGCACGAAGTCAGGCTGATTGCCATCACCTGGCTAGGGGAGGGGTGGAAGAGAGAGCCCTGGAAGTATAAACTGAAGCCAGAGTGTGAGAGCAGTATCGTCGTCGTGAGGAGAAGCAGCAAGGATGGAGGTAGCAGCAAGAGGAGCAGCAGGGGAGAAGGAGAAGCAGGAAGCCAAACTGCCATGAGCCGAGGCACAGCTGCAAGCTGGCGAAGCTTGACCGGTGCAGAGCCGAGCAGAGCCCCTGAGCTGCCAAGAGAGGAGAGTGCTAGGTGGAATATAGCACATCTGCCAGAGGGTTTGAAGCCAGGAACAGGAGAGACTCCAGGATTCCCCCGGAGGCTGGTGGCTGAGGACTGTGAGCTGGGAGAGCCTGAGGTAAAGCTAAATGGGGAAGAGATTCCTATGGACTGTTCTGTGTGCAAGGCTTTAAACCTGAGAAACAGGGAGAAAACAAGCCAATCCTGAGAGAGAGTTTACCAGGGAAGGGAACCCATAGTCCACAAGCAGGTGGCCCTGATACCCTCATGTTGGTAAAGGGAAAGGTCACAAGGACTAAGGAGTAACCCTGGAAGCTGTGAAAAGCTTGTTAAGCACCTGCTGCAGGAACAAGGACACTGGGGTAAGAAAGTAGCTATTGTAACAGAGCTTTCTTGTGCCCTGAATTGTATTTGTTTGAAGGTTTATGCAGCTGAAGAGAAGTTATACTATCACGGATAGTGAATGTGATTTTTGTTTGTGCTTTTGGCCAGCAAGGCTACAAAGGAAGTGAATTATTCATTCTGTTAAGACTGTGTATCCTGCAATATGGAAAACCTTTAAACAGACATTTTCAGTTTGTGTTTGTTTTTTGGGAGAATACTCTGTTTCACAGAGACCTGAACCCATATCCTGTACGTGGTGAGAACGAACCATTGTGTAAAATAAATTCTGTCATTTGCCTTAACCCTTGGAGCCTAACTACAGCTTTTTGTCTGATGCACACATACAGCCAAGCAAAGACTACCTTTCCCAGAAGGCACTACGGGGACATAGTTGAAAAGGGCTAAAAAAGCAGACAGCAAAAAGTTCCTATAAAATAACCACTCCCCTCTTAGCTTGAGGCGAGCGGTGGTGGCGTGACAAACTTCAACAAATCAAAACAAATGATGTCCAAAAGAGCGTTTTCCTTTATGGCACCAGAGTTATGGAATTCTATTCCTGAAGACTTAATAACTCAGGAAGACATTAAGGACTTCCGCAAATCTTTAAAAACGTATTTATTTATAGAATCATTTGGTGAAATAACTTGAATTAACCATTATGTATATTTAATTTCACTATAATATAATATTATAACATACTGTTTTGTTTTGTATTTATATTGTAATGTATCGTTTTTGTTTTCCCATACCCTCAGTATGTAAGCCTTTGTTGTCTTGTCAACCACTTTGATTGAAGGATAAGGTGGTATAAAAACTGGTTAAATAAGGATGTAAGTGCCCTATTTGGCTGAGATTTAGGGTCTAAGTGCTGTATATGATCACTCATTTTTTTCATGCTGAAAGCACTTTTGAAAACAATAACTCCACATATTAAGAGTGATTTGATGAGTGAGTGAAGAGGGGTGCCATCTAGTGTTTAGAATTAGGGCTGCTCTCTGGTCTTAAAATAGAAACTTAAGTCTACACAACACATGCTTCTTGTGATTTATATTTTCAATCCAGATTTTCAGTTACTGGTTAAAAAAAAATATTAAGCTGTACTTCCTGGATTTCATTTCCATGCCTATATTCACTTTGCATCTTTTCTTAAGGAAACATGCATGACTTTGGCTGGACCTCTGATTGCTGAAAATTGGCTTTTTTTCCTTCCTTTGCTTTGTTGCCGTATTTCTCACTGCTTGTTTTTCTTTTTCCTTCTCTGCTTTTTTTTTTTTACTTCCTTTCCCCGCATTGTCATCTGCAGCCAGGCTATATAAGAGATTTGGTAAGTTAACTAAAAAGGATATAAGACATATTTTTTACACATGAAACATGCAAAATGTTGGAATGGGGATAAAATGTGAGGAGACATGAAATGCAGAGTTACATCAGGCTGATGCTTCTGGTAAAATGAGTATAACAGGATGTAGACTGTCTGAAAAGAGATTTTTGTCATTGGTAAGGCTATTTTTAATGCCAGACTTGTTGAACCAGGGCTCACGGTCCATTTAAGTGCAGGGTTTCATTGCATGTGGGACATAGTTACATAACCCTTTTAGGGTTTCAGAAGGAATGAACACTAGTATTGGAGTTTGGGAGGAGGCTGGGGTGGGGTGTTAAATTGGTTTAATCCTTCCAATTTAACCAAAATGAGACCAGGAATTGCTTGTGTGTGAGGTTTATTTTTGCTGAGGTTTTTTTTAGGGGGTTGCAAATGTTTTAATTTTAGACTTGAAAGTTAATGAGGGTACAGTTGCATAATATAATTCTTACAAAAGACAAGGGTAACTTTTGAATATAAATGTTTTCAGATGAATTCCAGAAATACAGGTGAAAATGCCAGAACCCACAAGATAAGCTTTTGAAAGAATGTATTTTCAGAATCCTCCAATTATAATTCATACACCAGTGTGTTCTGAAATGGGCTCCAGTATGTCAAGTACTTGGCTGTGTTCTGTTTTTCATTCTGAAAGGAAAGTTGCAGCAATATGATTATACTGTCTAGAGCACCTTGTATGAAAATAATCAAGGGCTTCATCTGTTCTGTTATCAAGGAAACCTTTCTATTTGATTTAAAAAAAAACAGAACTGTAGCCATGTTAGTCTGGAGTAGCAAAAATGACTAGAGGTTGATGACATCTTAGTCTGACTTGTACTTTTGTCCTTAAGCTCATACATCTAAGTCCTACCTCAGTAGTATGAGTTTTCAAGGATTCTTGTCCCTGAAACCTCATAACTCAAATTGATAAGGCTAAGATGTCAGCTGCCTCTACACAGAAATTGGTTGGCTTTCCGTGTTCCATTATCTGGGGAGATTTCCATTATGTAAAATTTTTATCTGAGAACATCCATTTTGGAGTAAGCTATGATCCAAAAGTAGCCGCACTGAATAGAAGGTAGGCTGCTCTATGTATGCAGTAATGGCCATTTAAGATGAGTAGCCATTTATTTTGGATGTTCTGCCAAGTGAAAAAGACTTCATTTGAACAATTGAAAAACATGTTGACCTTAATCTGTTAAAGATTGAGGAACATCTCCAAAAAAACAAAGCTCTGCTCTGTGTTCACAGTAGGGGAAAATGAAGCATGTGTAGGCCACTGTTTGGACTTCTTTTTTGCCTGAAGCCATTTGTATCTAAATTTAGATCACAGCTAGGATCTTGGAAGCCCATCAGAATGTCGCTCAGATGAGTTTGATTGAAGCCAAGATGAGATTCATTCAAGCCTGGCAATCACTGCCAGAATTTGGCATCACACATTTCATTGCAAGGTCAGTGCTTCTGTAGTGTTCAGGAGATATTGTAATGCACAAACTGTAAAGCTGAAGAGGGGAGAGGAATAGCATGTTGGGGACATTTAACCATATTCCTATTGTGGTCTAATTGTGAATTGGAGCTACGTTTTGAAGTAGTAAATGGTGGCAGAGAAGTGTCTCATTTTAGTGCTGTGCAATACGGACATCTCAGTGGGGAACTGTTTTCTTTGAGAGGGTGGACTTTGAGGATTTTAATGTATTGCATAATTGCTTTTTAATCTGTGTATTGTTTCAATCTATTCCTTGGTCTTTTTCATTAATTGAACTCTTAAGGGGGGCATGCTTAATAAAGGTGACTGATGATTAATAAATGTAAACGCTCACTGTGCTACTGCGGCCTAATTTGTTTCTGCGGGCACAGTAGTACTTCTCCATATGTTAGTCTTTAGTAAAGATACCCTTAAGGCCCAGTGATGGGCATTTTGGGTGTGGCACCGTCTACCCAGTGGCATTTTGACATGCTTTGTAATGTTAAAATAGCAGGGTCACAGTGCACCATACTTTACCCAGCCTGTGCCGCAGTTTAGATCTTCCTACAAGGAGTAAATATTAAACAGTCCTATTAAAATTTTGATGTCTTACCCTTTGGGGAGGAAAAAAGGAGGGCAATAGGAGGGTAGAGAAGTGTTAATCATAATGAAGCAACGCATCATACTCTGAGATTACTAATTCACTTCCACCTTGATAAGTTCATATGCTGTGTAAAAATTTTCTTTTAAACAAGAGTTTTTCCTGCAACATTAAAATGTCATGTTCTCTGGGGCTTTGAATTTATAAATTATAGCATGATGCAATCCCTTAAATGTTTTTCTAGGTTCCAAGGTGGCAAGAAAGAAGAGTTGATTGGCATTGCTTATAACAGACTCATAAGAATGGATGCAAGCACTGGGGATGCAATCAAAACATGGCGATTCAGCAACATGAAGCAGTGGAATGTAAACTGGGAAATCAAAATGGTAAGCAGCTTTCCTAACGTCTAAAAAGTTTTGCTATCTTTCCTTTTAGCTATTTAACAAAATGCTACATGCTATTTAAGCTACATGGTCAAATATTCATGAAGGCATGGGACCCACCAACTGATTTATGACGATATGCTCAGGAGAAATATCTATACTATGAATGTATGAATATGTAGCAGGTGTTCACAGTAAAAGTGGTGCATTTTGGAAGATTTCATCTTGGGTTTATTTTTGTAATAAAACCCTCTCAAGCAGAAGCAGATCACAGTGATGGAAATTCACCACATGCCTAGACTTTAATGAGTAACCATAAAATGTCAACACATGACAAAACACCCAGTGAATCCACAGGCAGTAAACCAAAACCAACTATAAAAATACAGAATGCCAAATTAGCTCCCATTCAATACAAGACTGCCACAATTTGTCCCACAATTTACTATGATGGGTATAACTTATCACACCAAGCCAAATGGTTCAGTAAGAACCATGAGTAAATCAAAAACTGTTAACACCAAATCCTTCAAAGTGCAATGTTTTTCCTTTCATGAAGCACAATGACTTTCTATATGGACTATGGTTATAAATTTTAAAACATGACAGAAGGAAAATATCATATAGCCTTTCCAGTCTGCCCTTTGATATAAACTACTGTAGTACCTTTTTTTTCCTTTAGAGATTTTCTGTATTTGTTCCATGTTTTCTTGAATTCAGATACCGTCCAAGCCAAGAAAGCAAATGAAATGCTAGGAATCATAAGGAAAGGAATGGAGCATAAAACCAAGGATATGCCTCTGTTCCATGGTGCAACCACACCTTGAATATTTTATCTTTATCTTTATTGTGGCACTTGATATACCGCCCAATGCCAAAGCGTCAGCGCTTTACAATATAAAACAAGTTGCTACAAGAAACAAGGAAATGGAAAGCTATTGTAAGGACAGGAAAAGGAAATGGAATGCCGTTGTAAGGACAGGAAAGAGAAGAGCAGATAGCGGAAGCAATAGTGTGCTAGACTAGAGGGGGCAAGGGCAGCAAGGCAGGAAATTAGGAAAGAGGGGGGAAGGTCAAAGGCAAGGGAGAAAAGGTGGGTTTTTAATGTTGCTTTAGAGCAGGGAAAGGAGAGTTTGAGGTGAAGGTCTTCTGGGAGTGGATTCCATGGGAGGGGGGCCCAGGAAAAATAAGGCAGAGGATCGGGTGGATTCCAGATGAGCAAGTGAAGGGGAGGGGGGAGAGAGGTGATTGGAATGAATCTGATGGAATGGGGTGGGAGGAGGTGTGAAGGTGAACAAGGTCAAACAAGTATTGAGGGTTATGAGTGTGGATGACATGATGAACCAGAGTAAGAACCTTATATTGAATATGAGATTTAATGGGTAACCAGTGCACGTGAATGAGCACGGGGATAATATCAGAGCGAGAGGCATGGGTGAGAATCCGGGCAGCAGTGTTCTTAAGAAGTTGAAGGCGGTAAGCAGGGAGGCCAGCCAGGGCACTGTTACAGTAGCCAACATGGATCATGACGAGAGAAAGGAGAAGAGTGGTCAAAGAAGAAAATGAGAGAAATGGGTGAACAGAACAGATCTGGCAAAGAGTAAAAGGGACTATTGGATGACTGAAGAGAGGTGAAGGAAAGAGTCCAGAGTGACACCTAGATAACGGATGGAGGAGACCAGGGGAACAGGAGTCTGTGCAAGGAAGAGTGCCATAGAAGGAGGAGAGCTAGGGAGGGAGGTCTACAATTTTGGTCACTACATCTTAAAGGATATAGCAAAATTAGAAGAGCTATCAAAATGGTAAAGGGATGGAAGGATACTCCTATGAGGAAAGGCTTAAGAAGTTAGGGCTCTTCAACTTGGAAAAGAGACAGCTGAGGGGGAGATATGATAGAGATATGATAAAGATGTGCATAAAGCGTGGACATTGTTTAAAAATACTATCTTGGAAGCCCAGAACGGTCGTATTCCGCACTTTAAGGAAAGTGGAAGGCAGGCCAAAAAACTGCCAGCATTGTTTAAAGGTGAGGCCAGAGAGGCTGTGCGGCCAAAAAAGCATCTTTCAGGAAATGGAAAAAGGAGCCAAATGATGAAAACGGGAAACATAAGCATTGCCAAGTTAGACGCAAAGCATTGATAAGGTAGACAAAGAGAGACTTTGAAAAAAAGCTTGCCGTGGAAGCAAAAATGCATAATAAAAACTTTTTCAAGTATATTCGTAGCAAAAAACCTGCAAGACAGTCAGTTGGACCATTGGATGATAGAGGAGTAAAAGGGGCGCTAAGTGAAGACAAGGCCACAGCGTAGAGATTGAATGAATTTACTTCGGTCTTTACTGAAGAAGATGTAGGGAATTTACCTGTCGCTGAAATGGTATATAAAGGTGATGTATCTGAAGAATTGAAAGAAATATTGATAAACTGGGAAGATGTATTACAACTATTTGATAAACTGAAGAGTACCAAATCACCTGGACCAGATGGTATAAATCCAAGGGTATTGAAAGAACTGAAATATGAGATTGCAGACCTACTTATCAGTAATATGTGAACTATCATTAAAATCAACTGTAGTATCTAAAGAATGGAGAATGGCCAATGTAACGCCAATATTTAAAAAGGGTTCCAGGGGTGATCCAGGAAATTACAGACCTGTGAGTCTGACATCAGTACCGGGCAAAAAACCTTTTTACAACATTTATAAACCACCTAATCACAAAAGTTCAAAGCTGTACAGAAAACATATAACACATCTTAAAATAACATTAAACAAAAATCAAGCACCAAAAGCTTGACAAAACAAATGGCTCTTCAATAGCCGACGAAAGGACATCACATTCAGACATTCACATAACGAGACTGGCAAATGGTTCCATAAAACAGGAACTGTCAAAGCAAACGCATAGGACTCCGTAACCTGCAAACTAAACCAAAACGAAGATGAAACAAGAGTATCACTCAAGCCCTGGCGAATCAGATGGAAAGAGGTATGCCAAGACAATAACTCTGCCAACCCAGCTGAAGCTTCAGAATCACACAAAGAATCTTAAAAACAATCCGCTGTTGAATAGGTAACCAATGCAAAGAACGCAGACAAGGAGTAACATGATCAAGACATGACTTACCTAAAACGACCTTTGCAGCGGCATTCTGTGCCAGTTGGAGCGCCAACAAAGTACACAGGCAAATCCAATAAGACACATTGGCATAATCAAACATTGGTGACAACACTGCCCTGAAACACAGAACAAAAGTCAGTAAGTGACGACAAAAACCAAAGAGCGCAAAAGCCGGCTCGAAAAGAAGGAAAGTCGAACAAGCTTAGCTACATGAGCTCTCATAGTCAAGCGTGAATCCAATGTCACTGCGAGATAAACAATTTCCTGACAACAACCCTATGCCCATTTAACAAAACCTCTGAGGCAACAAAGGACCTATCATGGGAAACAAACAAGACCTCTGTCCTCCAATAATTAATACTCAGCCCATGCTGGGCAAACCACAATGAAACAACCTCCAAACAATGCAAGAGTGGTAAAGAAGTGTACCCTGCAGAAACATCAAAAGGCATATACACTAGAAAATCATCAGTGTAAACATGGTAAACACCAAAACTCCAGAATAAAGCACACAAGAAGCCATATATAAGTTAAATAGAAGCAAGGTAGACAAAGCGGAACTTTGCGACACCCCACAATCCAGAGGAACTCAGTCCGAGACGTCTGAACCTATATGAGCTTGAAAAAAAATCGATCCATTAAATAAGATGCAAACCAATTCAACAATTGCCCTGTTACTCCCAGTGAATGAAGGCACTGCAAAAGCAATGTGTGGTTAATGGCATCAAAAGCCACAGAACCATCAATAAAGATCATAATCCTCTTTTTTTTTTGGCCGATCCAAACTACACCAGAAGGTATTAAACAATGACAGCAGCAAGGTTTCAGCACTGTTTCAGTGGTAGAAACCATTTTAAAGAATAAAATTACTGATCGTGTCTATAGTCATGATTTAATGAGAGAAAGCCAACATGGATTTAGCCAAGGAAAGTCTTGTCTTACTAATCTGTTATATTTTTTGAAGGTGTGAATAAACAGGTAGACAAAGGTGAGCCGGTTGATTATAGTGTATCTTGATTTTCAGAAAGCCTTTGACAAGGTCCCTCATGAGACTCTTGGTGAAATTAAAAAGTCATGGGATTGGAGGCAGTGTACTATTGTGGATCAGAAACTGTTTAAAAGATAGAAGGCAGAGAGTAGGGCTAAATGACCAATTTTCTCAATAGAGAAAAGTAAAAAATGGAGTACCCCAGGGATCTGTGCTGGGCCCACTGCTTTTTAACATATTCATAAATGACCTGGAAATGGGAATAACGAGTGAGGTGATGAAATTTTTAGATGAGACATAATTATTCAAAGTTAAAAACCCAAGAGGATTGTGAAAAATTGCAAGAGGACCTTGATAAATTGGAAGACTGGGCATCCAAATGGCAGATGAAATTTAATGTGGATAAGTACAAAGGTATGCACCTAGGAAAGAACAACCTTAACTTTCGTTACACGATGCAAGGTACCACTTTAAAACCACCACCCAGAAAAAAGATTTAGGCGTCATCGTGGATAATACGTTGAAACCCTCTGCGCAGCAGTGGCCAAGAAAGCAAATAGAATGCTAGGAATCGTAAGGAAAGGCATGGAGAATAAAATCAAGGATATTATAATGCCTCTTTGTCGTTCCATGGTGCGACCACACCTTGAATATTGTGTGCAATTCTGGCTGCCGTATCTTAAAGGATATAGCAAAATTAAAAAAGGTACAGAGAAGAGGCCACCAAAATGGTAAAGGGGATGGAAGGATACCCCTATGAGGAAAGGCTTAAAAGGTTAGGACTCTTCAACTTGGAAAAGAGAGGGCTGAGGGAAGATATGATAGAAGTCTATAAATTAATGAATGGAGTGGAGAGACTAGAGGACACACAATGAAGCTACAATGTAATCCATTTAAGACTAAGAATATTTTTTCATTCAATGCGTAATCAAACTCTGGAATTAGTTACTGAAGGATGTAGTAAAAGCTGTCAGTGTAGCTGGGTTTAAAAAGATTTGGACAAGTTCTTGGAGGAAAGATCCATAAACCATTATTAAAGAACCTGAGAAATCCACAATGCTCATCCTGGGGTAAGCAGTGGAAGTTGGGTACCTGACAGGTATTTGTGATCTGGATTGGCCCTGTTGGAAACAGGATACTGGGCTTGATGGACCTTGGCCTGACCCAGTATGTCATTTTGTATGTTCTTATGTACCACTACTGGGAGACTATTCTATGCATTCAGCACTCTTTCTGTAAAGAAATATTTCTGCAGATTACTCCCGAGTCTATGCCCTCTTGTTGCAGAGCTCTTTCAGTTGAAAGAGGCTCTCCTCCTGCGCATTTATTTTATTTATGGGGTTCTATACCAACTCTTCCAGAGATCAAAGGCGGTTTACAATGAACAAAACCAGATACATTAAACTTTAGAACATCAATATTACATAAGAATTGCACATCAACTATTAACAGAAAACATATAATACAATATTTACAAAGAATATTTATTACAATCAACATATTTACAAGGGTGTTTCATATGCATAATGATTCCATATTACCAGTTGTGTAGAGGTATAAAAAAGGGGGGGAGGGTATTTGCAGTTAGATTGGATATATTTTGTTTTGGTCTGCTGAGGTTCTGAAATGTTCAATAAACAGGTGTGTGTTGATTTCCTTACGGAAAATTTTGAGATCCTTTATGGATCTTAGTTTTTCAGGGAGGGCGTTCCGGAATATAGGAGAGAATATGAGAACGCCCTATTACTGGTTGAACAGTTAGTTTTACGTAAGTCGGGGGAGACCTAAATTGAGTTGTGTGCATCCTCTTCTCTTCTTAGATGGTATGTTAATTGGGAGAGGTAAGGTATGATAGGGCTATATTTCTGAGGAGCTTAAATGTGATCATTAGTGATTTATTTTTAATCTGGTTTAGAACTGGTAACCAATGTAGATTGTATAATAAGAGAGTGATGTGGTCTGTTCCAAGGGTCTTGGAAATAATGCGGGCAGCAATATGTTGGGCCCTCTGGAGCTGGTTTAGTGTTTGCTTTGGGAGTCCTTGTAGATTGCTATTGCAAAAATCAAAGTGGGGGTGATCATAGCCTGAACAGATCTAAAATTATAGTTAAAAAAACAACGATCTCCATTGTTGAAGTATTCTTAGTTTGTAGAAGATCAAACTGGTGATATTGCCTCCTTTAGTTTAGCCCACTGCAATTCCACTTCCCTTATCCCACCCTACCCTGCCAACTCATCCTTCAGGCACTTAGCCATTTCACTGAAGTTAGCGTTTTAGAAGTATAGGACTTTGAGCTTGCTGTGATTGGACTCCGCCTTGGCTTTTATCTCAGACCACACCGTGTGGTGATCACTCCTGCTCACATGGGCACCCACTCATATATTTGACACGCTATCTCCATTGGTGAGTACTAAATTCAGCATTGAGCTTTCCCTGCTCGGTTCTATCACCATTTCTCTAAGTCTTGCATCTTAGAAGGAAGGAATACTCCAATCCACATTGGGTAGATTAGTCACCCAATATGATCACTTCTTCTTTCATGGCTATCTTTGCAATATCAGTAATCAATTTGCTATCCATTTCTTCAGTTTGATCCATTTCTTTGGTTGATATAGTATATCTGGATTTTCAGAAAGCCTTTGACAAGGTCCCTCATGAGAGATTCTTGACGAAATTAAAAAGTCATGGGATAGGAGGCAGTGTACTATTGTGGATCAGGAACTGGTTAAAAGATAGAAAGCAGAGGATAGGGCTATATGGTCAATTTTTCCAATGGAGAAAGGTGACTAGTGGAATACCCCAGGGATCTGTGCTAGGTCTGCTGCTTTTTAAAATATTCGTAAATTACCTGTAAATGGGAATAACAAGTGAGGTAATCAAATTTGCAGATGACACAAAATTATTCAAAGTTATTAAAACCCACGAGAATTGTGAAAAATTGCAAGAGGACCTTGATAACTTGGAAGACTGGGCATCCAAATGGCAATTTAATGTTGACAAGTGCAAAGTTATGCACCTGGGAAAGAACAACCCAAACTATGGTTATACAATGCAAGGTTCCACATTAGGAACCACCACCCAGGAAAAAGATTTAGGCATCATCGTGGATAACATGTTGAAACCCTCTGTCCAGTGTACAGCGGCGGCCAAGAAAGCAAATAGAATGCTAGGAGTAGTAAGGAAAGGAATGGAGAATAAAACAAAGGATATTATAATGCCTCTGTAGTGTTCCATGGTGTGACTGCACCTTGAATATTGTGTGCAGTTCTGGTTGCAGTATCTTAAAAAGGATATAGCGTTATTAGAAAAGGTACAGAGAAGACATCACATGGTAAAGGGGGTGGAAGGATACCCCTATGAAGAGAGGCTAAAAATGTTAGGGCTCTTCAACCTGGATAAAAGACGGCTGAGGGGGAGATATGGTAGAGGTCTAAATGAGTCGAGTGGAACGGATGGACATGGCTCAATTGTTTGCATCATCAAGATATAGAAAGACAAGAGGACATGCGATGAAGCCGCAGTGTAACCTTAAGACTAATAAGAGAGAATATTTTTTCATTCAATGTGTAATCAAACTCTTGAATCTGTTACCGGAGGATGTTAGTGTAGCTGGGTTTAAAAAAGGTTTGGACAAGTTCCTGGAGGAAAGGTTCATAAACCATTATTTAGGGGGACCCGGGAAATTCACTGCTTGCCCCAATTCGGTGTGGAACCTGTCATTTATTATTTTTTATTTATTTATTTATTTATATTTCTTATATACCGCGCTATTATAATCAGTGCGGTTTACATTTGAAACAGAACATACAAGAATGTAAGCAAGTTACATCAAGTTTTTTACATTGAACAGGGAATGTAAAACATGGAGTAAAAACGAGGGAGGAACTATGTACATATTATAAACAAATATAATGCTCTTACGGTAAATAAAAATATGACCTTTGTCTAGAGGGTTGGCTAGATGGTCGAGGAGGTCAGTGGGAGAGATAGTGGTTAGCCATTATCTACAGGAAGATGATCTGAGGGACGGGTTAGGCAGGGAGGTGAGGTGGGGGCATTGTAAATGTCGGGAATGCTGTCAGGGTAATATTGTAGGAACAGGTGATGTTTGAGGGCTTTACGGAATAGTGCCAAATTTGGGATGGCCCGGATTTCTGCTGGGAGGGCGTTCCATGCCATAGGTGCAGCAATGGAGAAGGCTCTACTTGCTGTTGATTTCTTACATTTTACCAACACTTTTGGGACTTCAAGTTTATTCAACGAAGTAGATCTTCTAGTTCTATTATCTGGTGTGCTGTTGAGGAGATCGCTGATGGGTGTATGAGTAAGATTCTTACATGACTTGAACGTCATGACAAGAACCTTGAATTGGACTCTGGCCCGTAGCGGGAGCCAGTGTAGGTTCTTTAGAACTGGCGTTATGTGGTCAGACCTTGAAAGCCCGGACAGTGCCCTTGCAGCTGAGTTCATGGCAAGGCGTAACGGGTTAAGAGTCGATTGTGGGAGTCCCAGTAGGATAATGTTGGCGAAGTCAAGGTGTGGGATGACTAAGGCTTGGAAAATTGAGCGGTAGTCAGGGAAGTCAAGCAGTGGGCGGAGATGGCGTAGTGATCGGATCTTGTGATAGATTGCTTTAACTGTGTTTGTAACATGTGCTGACATGTCAAGTCGCTGGTCGAGGATGATGCCCAGGTAGCGAATTGTAGCTTTGGACTTTAGTTCAATGTTATTGACTAGAAGAGAGGGAGGTGGCGTGAACTTCTGGTTCCGTGAGATGAATAGTACATCTGTTTTGCTATGGTTAATGCGGAGATTTTGAGAGAGGAGCCAATCTGCTACAGCTTCAAAACATCTTATAATTGGATTGAAATCTGGTTGATCGATTTTAAATTGAAGGTACATTAAGATGTCGTCTGCATATGCAAGGCATTGGACATTGAAGGAGCGGATTAAGGCGCAAATGGGCTGCATGTATATATTAAACATTAATGCCGAGAGGGAGGAACCCTGGGGTACACCTTGCTTTAGTGAGAATGGTTCGGAGGTTTTGGAACCTGCTCTGACTTGTTGTGATCTGTTACATAAATAGGATTCGCACCATGCTAGCGCTGAGCCTTGCAGACCTTTATCTTTGAGGCGATCTAGAAGTGTTTCATGGTTCACTGAATCAAATGCAGCTGCTATGTCTAAAAAAATGAGGACGAATCCATGGTTGGTATTGTCAGTTCCTGTGATTAGGTTGTTGAAGAGGGTTGTGAGGATGGTGTCCACTCCGTGAGCTTCCCTGAAGCCGTGTTGGGATGGGTCCAGTGGTGCGACTGTATCAACATGGTGTTGGATTTGCCGTTGGACTACCTTCTCCATGATTTTGGCAAGCAGTGGGATGCTCGAGATTGGCCGGAATGACTCAACTTTAGATGGATCAAGTTTACTATTCTTTAGCAGAGGGCGGATTGAAGTGTTTTTTAAGCTTTGAGGGAAGGATCCTGTTATGAATGATTGATTCAAAATTCTGCATATAAATGGACTGAGGTCATGGCGCAATTCTTTAATCCAACTAGCAGGACAGGGATCATTGGGGGCAGTAGTGAGGTTGATAGATGTGATGATATCTGCAATTTCTTTGTTGGATACCTTGGAGAATGATAGTAATGGGGTTGGTTGTGGAAGTCCGTGGGAGGTATGAAATATGGATGTATTCGTGTTGTCCTTGGTTTGTATCATCTTAGATTGAAGGTAGGTAGAATAGTCTTGCGGCTGGGGCAAGGTTGTTTGGGCTAGTGCTGGATCGCCAGTTAGTGACTTCACTATGTTAAATAGGTCATGAGGTTTGTTAAGTGATCGCTTTAGTAGTTCTGAGTAATACAACTTTCTTTTTTCCATGGTTTTTCTTCGGTGGTCTTGCAGGTGTGTGGAGTATGCACCAAGTGCCTCAGGAGTCCGATTGTGGCGCCACTGTCTTTCTAGTTTACGTAGCTGGATGAGCGATGTTCGTAGATCCAGAGAGTACCATGGTGCGTGATCGCGTTTCGCTTGGTTTTTGTTGACGGATGATAGGCAGGAGGCAGCTCTGAGGGTGTCGTCCCAATTGGAAACCAATTCATCTGGATCAAGAGAATTGTTGGTGAGTAGAGGTAGGATCTTCTCGAGAGCTGTATCCTTAACAAGTGGTCGAAAGTGTGTTGTCACGGTTCTAGTGGGAGCGTGTGTTTTGGTGCTGGAAATGCCAAGATTGTTGGTGGGTATGTGAAATAGGAGTAAATGATGGTCGGACCAGGGTACCGGAGTTATGGAGAGTAACAAACTCTGGGAGGTGTTGATAGCGGTCTGTGGTATGAAGATCAAGTCAAGTATGCCACCTTTGTTATGAGTAGGGGAGTTGATAAGTTGCGTGTAGCCCAGCTCATTCATTGCGTCGAGGAATGCTGTCGAATGTGTATCATGTAGGGATGGCAGGTTGAAATCTCCCATCAGGACATTTAGGGTGCGTGGGTTAGCGGAGTTGCAAGCTAAGTCGATTATTGACGGGAGGTCATCTGGTGATGCAGTTGGTGCTCGGTATAAAAGATTTATTGAACAGTGTTCATTCGATATGGATATTATATCCAGGTAGGTTGAGCTGATAGAATTCTTTATAGTAAATTGAAGGTCGGATTTGGCAAAAATGAGTGTTCCACCTCCTCTCTGGTGGGACCTATGGCAGGCAAAGGTTGAATAACCAGGTGGTAACATCAGGTTGATTAGAGCATTATCATGATCGGATAACCAAGATTCTGTTATCATTAGAATATCGAGATCATGTAGAGTTATAAGGTCATTGACAGCTGGCCATTTTGAGCGTGTTGATCTGGAATTGATAAGTGCACATTTTAGTAGCTGTTGGTAATTACATTTCTCAGTTTGGATCCTTTTAAAATCTTGTAAGGGGATGTGTAGAAGGTGGGGATGAATGGCACTGGCTTTTGTTGAATGTTGACGAGGATTCTCAGACCATTTGGGGAAACTGCTAGGTACTTGTAATCTAGATTGGCTACTGTTGGAAACAGGATACTGGGCTTGATGGACCTTGGTCTGACCCAGTATTGGTATATCTTATGTTCTTATGCTTGATACGAGTAATCATACTGAGTGTTTGATCTAGAGTTCCACAAAGGTATTTCACTTCATTTTTTTACTAATAATTTGGCTGCTTGGAGGTGAAGCTTTAATGGGGGGAGGGAGTAAAATGTTAGTGCCTTGTGATGTATAATACCTCAGTTTTATGTTAGTTTATCTTCAGGTTATGTGTGTTTAGTCACTTTGCTGTTTCACTGAGGCAGGATGAAATCTGGTGCGGGAAGGGATTCGTAGTATCATTGAGGAGATATAACTTATTTGCATAAATATGATATCCAATCTTTCGCTGTCACCTTTTCTACCTTTTTAGCCACTATCAGAAACAATCGCCCCCAGGTCCCGCTCTTCTATTGTGGACAGAAGTACTTCACCCCTTATACTGTACTACATCCTTGGATTTTTGCAGTCCAAATGCATGACCCTGCATTTTTCACATTAAATCTCAGCTGTCAAATTCTTGATCATTCTTCAAGCTTAGCTAGATCCCTCCTCATGTTATCTACTCCTTCCTGGGTGTCTATTATAGATTTTGGTATCATCTGCAAAGAGGCAAATCTTACCAGACAGCCCTTCCATAATATCACTAACAAAATTGTCAAAACGAATTGGACATCCACCATGTACAAAGACATTTTATTTATCTGTTTATTTATTTTTTAGCTTGTCTTCACATATGGGTGACGATGGCATCGACGGAATCTGCGTGGGAACACTCCTCAGCGTCCTTTAGGAAAGCCTTTGGGAGTGCTCCACTGCGCCTGCATGACTGTCTTCCTGCTTTTCTGACTCCCTCTGTTTGACTTTTTCCGTGGAGCCATCAGGATTAGTATCCCACTTTTCCTGTCCCCGCAGAATTTTTTTTTTCTCTGAATTGCACTTCTGCCTTCCTGTTGCTTCACTGGCATTGCCCCCGGTTCCAATACCATATCCTTACTTTTCATTCATTTTTATATTTTAGTTTTGAGTTTTATTTTTTTCAGTTGCTTCATCGAGGGCCTAGTGCCCCGCATAGGCCTCAGGCCTATTCCCTCCATCATGGAGAAACACCCTTCTGGGTTTAAAAAAATGCACCAAGTGTTCCTGCACTATTTCTGTCATGGACACACCACAGCCCAGACTCTTGTGCTCTCTCTAAACAGATGACTAAGAGGTTTAGGAAACCGGGCCAGAAAATTGTCAGAACTTTTTCCATCGGACTCTGTTTCCCTGGCATTGATATCCTCTTTATCATCAGCTTCCAAGGTATCCAAAACCTTGAAGCACAGCTCAGACTCTAAGAAGAAGAAAACTTGCATATCCCCGCCAAAATTACCGTAGGATCATCAAGAGTCTCGAGCTTCATCGAAGGAATCCAGAGAGGCATCGAGAGACAGGTCTCATTCTAAACGCAGACTCCCCGAAGGTATCCTCTGATGCTGGATGTCAGACTGTGTACACCCCTGGTTGGAGGACTTGTCCTCCAAAGCCTTGGTGGATGACCGGGAGGCCTCTGAGCCATTGACCCCTGCAGAGCACTGTTCCCTCTAAGCTGTGCGCGTGTGCGCGCGCACACACTTCGCCGAGCGAGCGCACATACTTTACAACAGAGCGCACAAAAATTACAGCTCTGATTCTGATAGAAAACAACACAGACGTCTTAAAATTGAAAAGTTATGATTGTAATTACTAGAAATTTCCCGCTTCATTTAGTAATCGTCTATTTTCATTAAATTAGATTAAAATCAATGTGGTGTACATACTGTATTCTGACGTGTAGTCAAATTTTAAAGTATATAACTCCGAGTGTCGTTATGTGGTGCACAAAAATTTAACCTTCCTTCAAAAGCTGCACACAGCTGATATTTTATGCGCACACAGCCTACAGAAAATTAGAGGGAACATTGCTGCAGAGTCCCCAATGCCGTGTTCTGGTGCGATGGCTGCAAGCCCTGTTCCATCCTCTGACCAGACACCGGCAATCTCACTGGATCAGCGCATGCTGTCCTCTGAGAAGACATTAGTGGCACTCCTGGCAGCATCGATATCCCAACCACTGATGACGCTGCACTGCTAGGGTCTGTGTTGACATCTGTACCAACATCAGAAGTAGTAGTATCGATACCAGTACTACCGCTTCAAGACTATGCTGCTCCTCTACCAGCATCGATGCCCAATACTCCCTCAGCAGGGCCACAATCGATGCTGCTGACTACTCAGCATGCTGAGGACATCAAGCATGACGGGCACCAACAGCACCACCCACACAGTCATCAGCTCAGTCAACGTTCTCAGAGTACAGTCCAATGCATCTGATCCCTGGTCTCGGAGGAACTCCTGGAATTTACATCGCTATCTGAGCCCTCACTGACAGGCACCACTACCTGCTGTAAATCCTCACTGGAGGACATGTCCTTCCAATAATTCATTTGAGACATGGCAGCAGGGCTCTCAATACCAGAGCCTCAGTAGAGGAGCTGGAAATTCTCCAGTACCCCACAGCACCAAAGGAAGCAACAATCTTACCAGTACATAAGATCCTCTACAACCTAATGCTTTGCATGTGGGAGACCCCGCTCACAATAGCACCTATCAGCAGATGTCTCAATACAATGTATCGCGTACTGGAGGTCCCAGGTTTTCAAAAGCTGCAACTCCCACATCATTCGATGGTAGTCAAATCAACGATGTGACGCATCAAGAGTGGTAAGGCACATGCATTGATACCACCCAGAAGAGAATCAAGGAACCTTGATGCTTTTGCCCAACGGTCTTTTCAGGCCTCCATGCTGGCAAGTAGGATCAACTCCTACACTTTATATATGGGAATGTTCCTAAAGGAGATTAATAAAGATTAGGAAGTCTTCTTACCATTCATCCCAGATGGCAAAAAGCCAGCTTTTGAAACTGTCCTCAAAAACAGCCAAAATATCTCCAAATTTAACAGGGCAGCATTTGATGCTTTTGAATCTACCAGCAGAGCATCTATTGCCATCGGTGCTAGAAGACCGGCATGGTTATAGGCCTCTGATCTTGAACAGTGGGTCCAAGACAAGCTGGGCAACATCCCCTGCACTGGGCGAACCTGTTTGGTAAAAATTGGAGAGAAAAGGCTGGAGAGCTTGAAACTGACACCTCCCTAAAAAGGCTGTCCAAGAAAACTCAGAGACTAGCAGCAAAAAAGTCTTTCTACCCAAAAAAGAGGAGGTTTTACCCTTATTCACAACCCTCTTACCAGCAGCAGGGGACTAAACGGGCCAAAAAGCCCAAAACTGCTAAACAAGCAGCCACCAGTTCACACAAGTTATGCCCAGTTTTTTACTCCGTCCTGGGCTTCCTTTGCCAATCAGTGGCAGGTCATCACCTCAGAGCAGTGGATCATAATCATTGGGGAGGGTTATCAGTTAAACGTCCAACTTCCTCTGCCTCATTTCAAAGGTGAATATCCTCTCCAACCCGTTCTCAGGGCCCTATTCAAGAAGGAAATCTCCATCCTGTTCACCCAAGAAGCCATAGAGGAGGTTCCACAACAAGAATTTCACAAAGGTTTCTATTTTCTGTACTTCCTCCTCCCAAAGAAGTCAGGAGGCCTATTCTTGACCTCCAAAATCTCAACAAATTCTTAGTAAAAGAGAAGTTCAAAATGATCTCCCTGGGAATTCTCCCACCCTATCTGCAGGAAGAAGACTGGCTATGTTCCCTAAATCTAAAAGATGCATATACTCGTATCTTAATACATCCAGGGCCCAGGAGATATCTCCGCTTCACCTTTCAAGGGGGCCTATTACCAGTACAGAGTTTTCACAAAATGCATGTCAGTTGTAGCAGCCCATCTGCGAAGCAAGGACATTTTTGATTTCCCCTACTTGGACGACTGGTTGATAAAAGTAGACTCTCCAAAAGAACTCTGCTCTTCACACCAGACCTTCATAGCATTGCTACAGCACCTGGGATACGTAACAAGCTTCCCAAAGTCCCAACTAACCCCAACTCAAAGACTGGAGTTCATAGGAACAATGCTCGACACTCAGCTATCCAGAGCCTTTTTACCACTAGACCGTATGGACTGATTGGTCAACCTAGTCACCCATATGTGGCAACAAAAAAACATCAATGGCTCAGACTTCCTTAGTCTCCTAGGCCATATGGCGTCCACAGTGCATGTAGTATCTCATGCACGACTACACAGGGTCCACTGTGCTAGGCACATATCATTCCAATGAACACAATCCACTGGACAATTGAATGACATTCAGATCACCCACCCACTATTCCACTCTCTACAATGATGGTGCACGCCAGCAAACCTGCTCGAAGAGCCACCATTTTGGATGCCTCAACCTCAACACACCCTTAAGACTGATGTATCCAAGGTCCATTGGGCAGCCCACTTGGAGTCACTATTCACTCACGGCCTGTGGGCAACCCAGGAGTCATCCCTACAGACCAACTTGTCAGAGCTTCGTGCAGTCTCAAAAGCCCTAAGATTTTTCACCATCACCTTGCCAACTGCCACTCGGCTGTCTGTCCTTACAAGGATATGGCTATGTTCTCTGTGAACAAGCAAGGCAGAACAGGTTTGCTTCCCTTTGCGAGGTTGCCTGTGGAACTTTGCCATCTCTCACCATATACACCTTCATGCAGTATATATTCCAGGTGAGCAGAATCAACTTGCAGACAGACTCTCTCAGATTCTAGACCCGCACAAGTGGCAGCTACAGCTAGACAGGGTGACTCAGATATTCAAAGCCTGGGGAATACTAGTCATTGACCTCTTCACTACCCCATAAAACATCAAACTTCTGCACTTCTGCTCCAGAGTTCCATCCAAACTCAGCCAAGCAAACTGTCTTTCATCTACTTTGGGGTCAAGGACTGCTTTATGCATTTCCCCCCCACCTCCCACCTCTAATACTAAAAACCCTCTTCAAACTCCAACTGGATGGAGGCACTTCTTCTTTGACTACAACAGACTAATCCAGTCTACCTAGGCTGCAGTCCAAACAGTCTATCCCAGGGAAGACAGAACATTTCTCAATCCCAATCTGAGATCTCTCCATCTGATTGTACGGCTGCTGAAAGCATAGTGTTTCAGTATCTCAACCTGTCTAGTGAAGTAAAAAACATCCTCCTGGCTTCCAGGAAACCCTCCACCAGAAGGACATACTCCTGTAAATGGCACAGATTTGAATTATGGTGCTCAACAGACACTTAATCCATTTGACACACCAGTATCTGCACTCCTTGAATATCTACTGCACTTGTCCTCTTCAGGACTCGAAACCAATTTGGTTCGTGTTCACCTCAGTGCCATTGCAGCTTTTCATAAACCAATCTGTGGCCAACCCATCTCCATGCACCCCTTAGTGGCATGTTTCATGAGAGGCCTCCTCCTCTCTAAGCCATTCGATCATCTCCAGTGGCATGAGATCAACGGTTTCTTGGCTCAGTTTCTCGAACCCCTGAGAACAACCCACTTGCGCTACCTGACTTGGAAGGTCATATTTTTCGTGGCCCTGACCTCGGCCAGGTACTTTAGTGAATTACAGGTGTTAGTGGTGCATCCACCATACACCAGATTCCATCATGACAAGGTTGTCCTCAGGACACATCCTCACTTCCTACCAAAAGTAGTATAGCCATTTCACATAAATCAATCTGTCATACTTCCGGTTGTCCTCCCAAGACCTCATTCCTCCTAGGCAGAGGCCACTCTGCACACGCTTGATTGTAAACGGGCCCTAGCCTTCTACCTCCAGAGAACTCAGGATCTCTGTAAATCCTCACAACTGTTCATGTCATTTGACCCCACTCATCTGGGGCTTCTGGTAACTAAGCAAACACTCTCCAGATGGATAGACTGCATTGCTTTTTCTTATGATAAAGTCAGACTCTCCCTTGCAGGACATGTCACAGCTCATAACGTCCAAGCAGTGGTGACCTCTGTAGCTAACCTATGCTCAGTAGCCATTGACGAAATATGCCGGGCAGTAACCTGGTCCTCTGTCCACAACATTGCCACCCACTACTGCTTGGACAAGGACTCCTGCAGGGATGCAAACTTCGGCCAGGCGGACCTCCAGCATTTCTTTGGAACATAGCTACAACTCCACCCCCTGCCCACACTGTAATCCAGATCTCTGTGGTGAGGATGTCTATGTCCAGTTGAACTCAGTCTGACATCTCTGACCTGGTTTCCAACTCTTATAATCTGGGCGCTAGAGAGTCCCATATCCGAAGACTACATTCCTTCTTGTTCTGGAGATAGTGTAGCTACTCACTCACCTGTAAAAGGTGATCTCTGGGAACAGCAGGAATTTAGTCTTCACAACTCGCCCTCCTCCCCATGGCGTTGTGGGGTTGTTTTTACTCTTCTTTCTCAGCTACAAGCCCAACTGAGGAGAGGGAGTCAGAAAAGCAGGAAGACAATCCATGCAGGTGCTGTGGAGTACTCCCAAAGGCTTTCCTATACGACGCTGGGGAGTGTTCCCACACGGGCTCCATCTGTGCTGACATCACCCATACGTGAAGACTAAATTCCTGCTGTTCCGGAGATCACCTGTTACAGGTGAGTAACTATGCTATCTTTAAAAGCATTCCAGCTGGGAAAAACATTACAGCTTTGTTTATAGCAAATCCATGCAGATAGGAAGCTGGAAACTCCAAAAGCCAAAATTACACAAATCCAGAAGCTTGTACTGCATTTCAGAACTAGACTGCCCTCTCTTGGGTAAAATCAAGGCGTTGCAGGAAAGCAGCTTCTCCATTGCTCCTAAGGAAATGGAAATGCCACTTTTAAATGAAATTCCAACCACATGACCTTGTTATGTTAATTACATGAACAGAAGAAAAGCTGAATATATCCCCAATCTCATAAGAATACTTCCCATTTGATCTCATTGCTCATACCATGAGATCCATGTGTGATAACTTTCCCCTCCACTCCATGAATATGGAATGCTGTCCTTCACAAACCACAATAGATCTTCACAAGTATGATGTAAAATGTTGAACCATAGATACTGCTTAACTACAGTATTCAGTGATCCACGTGCCAATCATGCAATCTATTTTTTCCAAATATAAAGGTTTCATGGACAATCGATGACACATGCAATAGTGTACATGGTCAATTAGAGAAATGATAAACTAATCTCCAGGAACAAGCAGGAATCTAGTCATCACATATGGGTATCGTCGGTACCGACGGAGTCTGCGCGGGAACGCTCCCCAGCGTCCAATCAGAAAGCTTTTGGGAGCATCCCACAGCGCCTGCGTGCTGCCTTCCCGCCTTTCCCAACTGCCTCTCTCCAGTTCTTCTTTTTCTGTGGAGCCAGCAGTTCGTGTTCCTGTCACCGCAGAAGAATTTCTTTATTTCTTTTTGTGGTCGCGTCTGCCTTCCCCGACGCTTTACCGGTACCACCGGTCTTTCTTTTCTACTTTAAAAAAAAATATATATATATATCTGTTTTTCTTTTTCTTCAGGTGCACCTGCCTTTTTGGGCCTTAGGCCCAAAAACTTTCTTTAACATGGAAAAACCTGCCTCAGGTTTTAAAAAGTGCACAAAATGTGGCGGTACCATTTCCGTCACCGACACCCATGAATGGTGTTTAAAATGTTTAGGTCCTGACCACTCCATCACAGATTGTGTGTCCTGTGCTATGATGTCTAAAAGAGGTAGACAGAACCGAGCTGCTAAGCTCAGTACCCTGTTCCCTCTGATGCGGCTTCGGTGGCATCGACGTCTTCCAGGGGTGCTGCTGCTTCTTCTCGTGGGTCTCAGGTAACTAAACATAAATCCAGCCGGTCCTCGAAGGATAGATCTTCTAAGCATCGAGATGCCTCTGGCGTTGCCCTCGAGGATTCTGCACCGGCAAAATTACACCGGCGGGAGGCTTCGGCTTCCAAAGCATCATCATCGGGGTTCCAGGATGTTCTCGATGGCTCGGCCTCGACAGATCTGGTGCCATGCTCTGGGGTACCGGCGGTTCCCACCGTTACTGACTTCCAGGCATTGGCAGCGTCTATGGACCAGAGAATTCTGTCCATAGAACACAGTCTAGCGGCTTTCCATGTGGCATCGACGCCCTTGGTACCGCGACAGACAACTCCATCGGTACCGGCACTGGCACCGGCATCAGTACCGGTACCGATAGCATAGAGATCGGCATTGGTGTCTGCTATGCTGGTACCCTGTCCTCCGATGCCCGCCGGTACCGATTCCCTAGTACCGGTTATTCCCGATACCGATCCTGCTCGGTACGGGTATCGGGCTCTGCAGGAGCATCCGGACAGACGATACTTCGATTCCTCAGAAGAATCTGAGGACTCTGAAAGTTCTGTCGATGCAGCAATGCTTCTTCCACAGGAGTCTTCCTCCCCTAAATGCAGGATGTGTCCTCCAGAGGACATGTCTTTCCAAGACTTCATCAGAGAGGTGGCTCGGGGCCTGTCCATCACTGTGGCCCCTGAGACAGAGCCAAGGGCCAAGGAGTTGGATATTTTACAATATCCCAAAACTCCTAAGGAGGCAGCTACCTTACCCATTCATGAGATTCTATATGATCTCATGCTGAGGATGTGGGAAACACCTCTTACCACCTCTCCTCATTCTTGTAGGTTAGATACTATGTATCGTGTCCCTCCTTGTCCTGGTTTCCATAAAACTCAGCTTCCTCACCACTCTATTGTGGTGGAATCTGCTATGAGAAGGATTAGAAGTACAAAAAGACATGCCTCTAATCCTCCAGGACGTGAATGCAGAACTCTGGATGCTTTTGGACGTAGAGTCTTTCAAGCTTCCATGCTTGCTGCAAGAATCAGTTCCTATAGTCTCTACATGGGAATGTTCCTAAAGGAAGTTACTGATCATCTACAGACTTTGTCCTTTCATCTCTGAGGATAAAAGGCAGGAGTTTCTCACTTGGCTCAAACATGCCCAAGATGTCTCTAAATTCTCTAACCGTGCAGCCTTCGACTGCTTTGAATGTATAAGCAGAACCTCGGCTATTGCCATAGGTGCACGTAGAATTGCTTGGCTCCAAGCATCTGATTTAGAGCTCTGGGTACAAGATAAATTGGGAAATATCCCTTGTACTGGTGAGAATCTGTTTGGTAAAGATTGGCAAGAAAAAGCCAATGAAATGGATGCTGAAAATTCCACTTTGGATAGACTACCCAAGTCTACTGCTGATCCTGTTAGGAAAAAGTTCAAGAAAACACCTTTTTCTAAAAAGAAAAGATTTTATCCTGCTTATGGTCAGCAGGCATCTTCTGCAGGTCAGTTTTCATCCAAACGTCAGCAGCCACCCAAACAGAAGAAAGCAAAGGCTGCTAGGCTTCAACCGGCCCAGCAGCCTCAGCCTCCTCAGGGCCTTTGACTTTCAGCTAGAGAACTTAGCCTTTCTGGCTCTGGAAGGACCAGAACCGTCCACCATTCCAGGAAGGTTATGTCATTTTGCTCCCAGATGGGGGCAAATAACAGCAGAGCATTGGACACTCTCCACCATAAAGGAGGGGTACAAACTTCATTTTTCAAGCATGCCCCCTCCCACAATAGTGAAGCAGTTCAATTCCCCGACCTCTCTCATCGACCTGTTAGGTCAGGAGGTTACCATCCTTCTTGCCCAAGGGGCAATAGAAGAAGTGCCTCTTCATCAACAGGGCACAGGGTTCTATTCCCCTTATTTTCTTATTCCAAAGAAAGCAGGGGTATACAGACCTATCTTAGATCTCAGAGAATTGAACAAATTCCTTGTCAAGGAGAAATTCAAAATGATTTCTCTCTGAGCTCTGCTTCTATACCTTCAGAGTCAGGATTGGCTTTGTTCTCTAGATCTCAAGGATGCGTACACCCATAAAGCGCTACCAATACCACTACCGGACGCCATTGATCCTGCAGCACCGAGGGCAGAGCACACTTGCTCCTCCCGCACCTCCCCCAGCCCAATCGGGGACCAGAACTCAGCAATAAAAGCAGCAGCACGCAGAAGGCATGCCCGCGTCTGAGGGCCTCACCAGAGGGCCCTTTGGCGTGGCCCTTAGGCATGGAACTCCTCACTACATGATTGTGTGCCATCTGCCTCTTCTAACCACAGCAGCTTCATGTTCTAACTCCAATTTGAGCCCTCTCCAGCTTCAATTGTAAGCAACACCTTTTCACTTTTCTTTCTTAATATATTTTGTATTCTCCAGCTAATTGGTAGCCTCCCCTTACTCTTTATGCATGACTACCTAACTCTCACTGTGCTAACTTGTGCTTCAACGTAACCAATTATTGTCTCATCCACTGCTCTCTAAAATTAACAGCTACTACACTGTTACAACTATTAAATGCTACATTAGTTTCAACTCAATCCCAACTTAATGTAACATTTGCCTTTGTACTCAATGTCAATTTAAGTAACATTTGTTTCTACTCCATTACCTCAATTCAATGTTCATTCAACTCGGCTAATTTAAAAGTATCTAACTCTCTGTAACATTCACTATTCCATTCTCACTCTTCTGAACTGGCATATTTCCAACTAGACCTCTTCCCTCCCTCCCTCTCCTTCAACCAGATCCTGTCCTTCCTTCCAGAATGGCCCCTCCTAACTCCTGCTCATTTGCACTCAGGCTTGCCCTCATCATACTATACCTCACTTTGTTCACCCTCCCCTATGCACTTTCTCTGACACATAATATCCCCATTCCTATAATCCACTCTCCCAGACACCTATACTTCCCACCACCTCTATCTCACCCTTTTCATAACCCCCATTACCGTATTTGCAAACTCATACCTATTAACATAACTCCCAACCTTAAGCCCAACCCTCCCTCTAACATCCCCTATCCCCCTCTCAAATGTGCCCTACTCAATGTTCGCTCTGCCAGAAATAAAATCTCCTTACTCACTGACCTCATAACTGACTATGACCTCGATATATTTTGCCTCACTGAAACCTGGTTTCAAGACACTGACATGGTTCTAATAAACCAACTTTGTCCTAATGCATACTCAATATATACCTGTAACAGAACACAAGGCAGAGGTGGAGGTGTAGCTATTATTGCCAGATCTAACCTACAACTTTCTATAGTTGCGTCTACCTCAACATCAGGCATGGACACCATAACAGTCTCTAACTCTACCCTATCATTACACCTCTTATACCATGCACCCTAGACAGTCTCATCCGACCTCTCCACGATTCTAGACACAGCCTGCTCCCCCCAACCTGCCTTACGCCCCCTCATAATCTTAGGTGATTTAAATTTACACTCCATAACCCCTAATCAATCGTCTACCTTCCTTCAAGCTATGAATGCCCTCCACTTCACTCAAATCCTAAATCATCCTACACATTCCAAAGGAAACATCCTTGATTTAATATTTATTCCACAACAAGCTCCATTCGCTGAACAAATCCATCACACCATTCAACCTATTCCTTGGTCTGATCATGCTCTCATCCTCTTTTCCTTCCCCTACTCTACTCACAAAGCTCATCCTCCTACCCACCCTCAACACACTCGTAAATTTAGACAATTCAATGCGCCCATCTTCCTAGAGCAAACGATCCCTTCCCTCGACCTATTAAAAGATATGGGACTTAATCAAGAGTCTCACATCTCCAAATGGAACGAAATCCTATCTGCAGCCTCTCTCCCCCCACCTAAAGAATTCCCTCAAAAGCACTGCAACAGAGCACCTTGGTTCTCTACAAAACTAAGAAATCTCAAAAGAGAACTTAGGTGTTTGGAACGTATCTGGAGACGCTCAGATAATCCCAATGCACATTCTGCCTACATAAATAAACTCCAAACCTACTGCTCTGAAACCCTCAACCATAAAAGGGAATATAATGAAAACATAATCCAACGGTCTCTCAATAAACCTAGGGAACTTTTCTCTATAGTGAAATCCTTAATAAATGAACCTTCACCGCAGGACCAACCCCCGAAAATATCTGCACAAATTATTGCCAACCACCTTATCTCTAAATTCCTTCCTCCCTCCTCAATCAATAACCCCTATTTTACTCCTGACTACAGCACCCAACCTCCAGAACCTACCCTCCTAACCTCTTGGAACAAATTCGATCCCATCACTCTAGAAAATGTCTCCAATGTTATAAAAGACCTGAATACCTCCACTTCTGCCCTTGACCCCTGTCCTGTCCCTTGGATCAAATCTACTAGAGATTCCCTCAGCCCCTACATCCTATCTATTATACAAACCTCCCTCCAGACTGGTTTTGTTCCACCTCCTCTTAAACGCGCCACTATCTGGCCTATACTAAAAGGAACTAAACTTGACCCCACTTCCCCTACCTCCTACAGACCTATATCTAGCATCCCTTTTCTTGCCAAAATAGCCGAGAAACTAGTTCAAACCCAACTTCAAAACTATATTGATGATCGCTCTCCCCTCGACCTATTCCAACATGGTTTTAAAAAGAACCATGGTGTCGAAACCCTCCTTACCTCCCTACTAGACTCCCTGTACTTGCACACCCAGAATCCTACCCAAGGATGCCTACTCATATTCCTTGACCTATCTGCCGCTTTTGACTCCCTCCCTCACCATCAACTCTTATGCAGGCTCCATGAAATAGGGCTAAGAGGCACAACCCTAAACAGGTTCCGATCCTACTTAGATGACAACCCAACAGGTCCATATTGGCAATGATACCTCTTTCCCATTTACACTAAAACAAGGTGTCCCCCAAGGATCTAGCCTCTGCTCTCCTTTTTAATATTTTCCTTCAACCTGTTTCAGAGCTTTGGCATTCAGTACCAATTATATGCAGATGACATGATGTGCTTCACCCCATTTAATCTCTCCAACCCCGACTTCTCTAATCTAAGTGATTGCTTATTTACACTGAAATCTTGGCTATCTCAACATAACCTTCTAATTAACCAAGTTAAGACTGAAGTGCTACAGGTGTTCTCCACTACCTCATACACCCCCCCTCCAACGATCACTATTGGAGATTTCACCCTTACTATAAAAAACCAGGTAAAGTATCTTGGTATCATCCTTGATCAGAACCTCTCCTTCACTAATCAAATAAAGAGAACCACTAATACAATATATGCAAAACTACATACCCTCCGGAATCTCAAACCCCTCTTAAGCCCCACTTCTTTTCGATCTGTCTGTCAAGCCCTCACAACCCCCTCTCTTGATTACTGCAACCTAATCTATCATGGCCTTCCCAAGAACGCTATACAACTGCTCCAACTTGCCCAGAACACGATCGCACGACTCATAACCAACAATCTCCAGGAACAAGCAGGAATGAGTCTTCACATATGGGTATCGTCGGTACCGACGGAGCCTGCGCGGGAACGCTCCCCAGCGTCCAGTAAGAAAGCTTTTGGGAGCATCCCACAGCACCTGCGCGCTGCCTTCCCGCCTTTCCCAACCGCCTCTCTCCAGTTCTTCTTTTCCGCAGAGCCAGCAGGTCGTGTTCCTGTCACCGCTGACGAATTTCTTTATTTTTTTCTAGTTCTTGGTGTAGCGTCTGCCTTCTTCGACATCGGACCGGTACTGCCGGTCTTTTCTTTCTTTCTTTCTTAAAAAATAAAAACTGCCGTTTCCCACTTCTGTGCAATTTTTTTCTTTGGCCTTAGGCCTAGGAAATATTTTTCCTCATGGAAAAGCTCGCCTCTGGGTTTAAAAAGTGCACGAAGTGCAGCGGTACTATTTCTGTCACCGACACCCATGACTGGTGTCTAAAATGTTTGGGTCCTGACCATTCCATCACGGATTGTGCGTCCTGTTCCATGATGTCTAAAAGAGGTCGACAACCGAGCGGCTAAGCTCAGTACCGTTTCCCTCTGATGCAGCTTCGGTGGCATTGACGTCTTCCAGGGCTGCTTCTTCCTCTCATGGATCTCAGGTAACCAAACATAAGTCCAGCCGGTCCTCGAAGGGTAGATCTCCCTCTAAGCATCGAGATGCCTCCGGGCTTGCTCTCGAGGATTCTACACCGGCAAAATTACCCCGGCGGGAAGCCCCGGCTTCCAAAGCTTCATCTATGGGGTCACAGGTTGACATCGATGGCGTAGCCTCGACCGATCACCTGTTGCCATGTTCTGGGGTACCGGTGGTTTCCACTGGTATCGACATCCAGACATTGGTGGCGTCGATGGATCAGAATATTCTGACCATGCAGCGTGCCATTACGGCATTCATACAGGCTGCGATGCCTCCGGTACCGCAACAAACTCCGTTGTCGGTACCGGTTCCGGCACCGACACCAATTGCATCGACATCGGCTTCGGTGTCGACTGCAGCGGTACCCTGTCCTAGGATGCCCATCGGTACTGAACCGGTACCGATCATTCCCGATGTCGATACCACTCGGTACGCATATCGGGCTCTGCAGGAGCATCCAGACAGGTGATACTTCGATTCCTCCGAGGACTCTGATGAATCAGAGGCTTCTGTCGAAGCATCGGTACTCCTTCCTCAGGAACCTTCTTCTCCAAAAAGGAGAATGTCTCCTCCAGAAGACTTGTCTTTCCAAGACCTCATTAGGGAAGTGGCCAGGGGCCTCTCCATCTCTGTGGCCCCTGAGTCAGAGCCTAGAGCCAAACAATTGGATATTTTACAATATCCTAAGGCTCCTAAGGAGGCAGCTACTTTACCAATTCATGAGATCCTTTATGATCACATGTTGGGCATATGGGAGACTCCTCTCACCACCTCCCCTCATTCTCGTAGGTTGGACACCATGTACCGTGTTCCTCCCTGTCCTGGCTTTCATAAGACTCAACTTCCTCACCACTCTATTGTGGTGGAGTCTGCCATGAAGAAGTTAGAGTGCAAAAAGGCACTCATCTAATCCTCCAGGAAGAGAATGCAGAACCTTAGATGCTTTTGGCCAGAAAGCTTTCCAGGCCAACATGCTTACTGCCAGAATCAACTCCTATAGTCTCTATATGGGGATGTTTCTAAAAGAAGTTACAGATCATCTGCAGACTTTAGCCCCTTTTATTTCAGAAGATAAAAGGGAGGAGTTTCTCACCTGGCTTAAACATGCCCAGGATGTTTCCAAATTTTCCAACCGTGCAGCCTTTGACTCTTTTGAGTGTTCCAGCAGAGCCTTGGCTATTGCCATAGCTGCACGCAGAGTTGCTTGGTTACAAGCTTCTGATTTGGAACCCTGGGTCCAAGATGGATTAGGAAATCTTCCTTGTACAGGTGAAAACCTTTTTGGAAAGGAATGACAAGCAAAGGCCACTCAGATGGATGCTGAAAATTCTGCTTTAGATAGACTTTCAAAGTCTACTTCTGCTCCTGTTAAAAAAAAAAAAAAAAGGTTGTTCAAAAAAAGGCTTTTTATCCCAAAAAAGGGAGATACTATCCTGTTTATGGCCAGCAGACATCTTCTACAGGTCGTTTTGCTGCAAAGCATCAGCAGCAACTTAAACAGGCCAAGCCTAAGGCTGCAAGGACTGCTACGGCCCAACAGCCTCAGCCTCCTCAGGGCCTTTGACTTACAACTAGAGAACTTAGACTTTCTGGCTCTAGAAGAACCAGAGCCTCTCACTATTCCAGGAAGGTTAGCTCACTTTGCTCCCAGATGGGAACAAATCACAGCAGAGCAATGGACCCTCTCCATCATAAGGGAGGGGTACAAGCTTCATTTCTTAAACCTTCCTCCTCACACCATGGTGAGACAGTTCAATTCTCCAACATCTCTCCTCAACCTTCTGGGTCATGAGATTGCTACCCTTCTTGCCCAAAAAGCAATAGAAGACGTACCCCTTCTTCAACAGGGCTCAGGGTTCTACTCCCCCTAATTTCTTATCCCAAAGAAAACAGGGGGCTAGAGACCCATTTTAGATCTCAGAGAATTGAATACGTTTCTATGCAAGGAGAAATTCTAGATGATTTCTCTCGGTGCTCTCCTTCCATACCTTAAGAGTCAGGATTGGCTTTGTTCTCTAGATCTCAAGGATGCGTACACACATGTCCTCATCCATCCAACACACAGAAGGTTCCTTCGGTTCCTTTATCAAGGAAAGCACTACCAATACAGAGTGCTTCCTTTCGGTCTGGCCTCTGCACCAAGAGTGTTCACAAAATGCATGGCAGTAGTAGCTGCATTTCTACGCACTCTAGGAATATTCGTATTCCCATATCTGGATGACTGGCTCATCCGAGCTCCATCCCAGTCAGAGGCCCAGACTTCCCTATCCTGCTCAAGGCGTGTTCTTCAGTATCTGGGACTTGTAATAAACATCCCAAAATCCCATCTCACCCCTACTCAGTCACTAGAGTTCATAGGGGCCTTGCTGGATACCACAACTGCAAGAGCCTATCTTCCCCAGGCCCGTTGCCTACGCTTGGTGCAGTTAGCCTCCCAGATTCAGTTAAAGTCCCATTTAACTGCTCGAGAGATGTTACAACTGTTAGGCCACATGGCATCCACCGTGCATGTGGTTCCTTACGCTCGCCTTCACATGAGGGCAGCTCAATGGACTTTATCCACCCAATGGACCCAGGCATCAGGGTGCCTATCAGACAAAATAGCAACCTCCAGTCGCCTTTTTTGGTCTCTCCGGTGGTGGAAGTCCACTCAAAACCTGTTGCTGGGGTCCCCTTTTCAACAGTTGTTACCCCAAGCAACCCTTACAACAGATGCCTCTCCAAGGGGTTGGGGAGCTCATCTACACAATCTCTCCACCCAGGGCATCTGGTCTCCACAGGAGACTTCTCTACATATCAACCTCTTGGAGCTCAGAGCAATTTTTCTAGCTCTGAGTCTTCCACACCCTGCTCAGCTGCAAGACAGTCCTCATCCACACGGACAACCAAGTAGCCATGTTCTACGTGAACAAGCAGGGCGGGACTGGCTCTCTGTCACTTTGCAACGAAGCTTTGAGATTGTGGGCCTTCGCCAGAGAGCATCAAATTCATCTTCTGGCAATATATCTTCCAGGCGTTCAAATCTCTTGGGCAGACAAACTCAGTCGAGTTCTGCTTCCACACGAGTGGTCCTTCCATATGGAACAGATAGCCAGAATCTTTCAGATTTGGGGAACCCCGGACATAGACCTCTTTGCAAGTCCGTGGAATGCCAAACTTCCCCGGTTCTGTTCCAGAATTCCATGTCAGGGAGTTCAGGCCAAGGATGCCTTCCTCCTTCACTGGGGTCAAGGCTTCCTTTATGCTTTTCCATCCATTCCCCTAATCCCCAAAACTCTCTTCAAGCTTCAGAGAGATCGAGGGTCTATGATCCTCATAGCACCACGTTGGCCACGCCAAGTGTGGTACCCTCTACTTCTGCATCTCTCTCAAGCTCCTTCCCTGGACTTGGGATCTGCTCCAGACCTCCTGTCCCAGGAGGAGGGAACATTATGGCATCCAAATCCCCAGTCTCTCTATCTCAGGGCCTAGTTGCTGAAGGCCTAGACCTTCAAGATTTGCATCTTTCTCAGCAGGTGAAGGATATCTTTCATGCTTCCAGAAAGCCTTCCACTAGACGTTCCTATGCTTTCAAATGGAAAAGGTTTACCATTTGGTGTGCAAAGAAGGGTCAACCCCCTTGCAATACCTCTGACTTCTTTACTAGAGTATTTGCTGCATTTATCCCATGCAGGCCTTAAAACGAATTCAGTAAGAGTCCATTTGAGTGCTATTTCAACATCCCTCAAGCCTCTCAATGGACAGCCTATTTCCTCTCATCCTCTTATTGCAAGATTCATGAGAGGCCTTCTTTTAACTAAACCTCCCATTAGACCACCTCCAGTGGCATAGGATTTGAATCTAGTTTTTGGTCAGCTTATGAAGCCACCCTTTGAACCCTTAGCCACTACCTCCTTGAAATTCCTTTCCTGGAAGGTTATTTTTCTCATTGCAGTCACCTCAGCTCGCCGCATCAGTGAGCTGCAAGCCTTGGTTGCTAATTCTCCTTATACAAGGTTCCATCATGACAAGGTAGTCCTCAGGACCAATCCACACTTTATGCCTAAAGTGGTCTCACCTTTTCATCTGAACGAGGAGGTGTATTTACCTGTCTTTTTTCCAGGACCTCATGCATCAAGTGCAGAGAGGAATCTCCATACCCTGGACTGTAAGAGAGCGCTCGCTTTTTACTTACAAAGGACACAGCAACATAGAAAGTCCTCTCAACTCTTTGTTGCTTTTGATCCCTCTCATTTAGGACTTCCAGTCTCTAAGAGAACACTGTCAAATTGGATTGTTCAATGTATTTCTTTCGCCTACCAGAGTAAGAACCTTTCTCTGGAGGGCCATGTCACAGCTCACAATGTGAGAGCCATGGCAGCCTCTATGGCTCATCTAAACTCTGTGTCCATCGACCAAATCTGTCGAGCGGCCACCTGGACCTCGGTTCATACCTTCACAGCCCATTACTGCTTGGACAAGGACTCCCGCCGGGATGCCTTGTTTGGTCAGGCTGTTCTCAAACACCTGTTCCATACCTAATCAACTTCTACCCCCCATCCCTGGTTGGATGCCCGAGATCCATGGGGGAAGGTAGAGCCCTTCTCAGGGACTCACAACCTTGGGGATCTCCCTGGCATCTCCAGCTGGGGAGTCCCCATATGTGAAGACTCATTCCTGCTTGTTCCTGGAGATAGCACAGTTACTTACCTGTAACAGGTGATCTCTGGGAACAGCAGGAATAAGTCTTCACAACCCACCCACCTCCCCTAGGAGTTGTATCTCTCTATCTATCTTTCCTTTCCTCTCTCTCTCTTTGTCTCAGCTTTAAAACTCGAACTGGAGAGAGGCGGTTGGGAAAGGCGGGAAGGCAGCGCGCAGGCGCTGTGGGATGCTCCCAAAAGCTTTCTTACTGGATGCTGGGGAGCATTCCCGCGCAGGCTCCATCGGTACCGACGATACCCATATGTGAAGACTTATTCCTGCTGTTGCCAGAGATCACCTGTTACAGGTAAGTAACTGTGCTTTCCCAGGCGATCACACATCACACCAGTCCTATATGACCTCCACTGCCTCCCCATCTACTGCAGGATTAAGTTCAAAGTGCTTACCCTCATACATAAAATCATCTCCAATGAATCAGCTCCATGCCTTTCCCCTCTCATTCCCCTCTCTTCTAGCTCTAGAACCCGCCGTACTATTACCAAAAATTTCATCTCTATCCCAACAGCCACAAGATATAGTAAACAATATACCTGTAACAGGGCCTTTTCCTTCTATGCTCCTACCCTATGGAACTCCCTTCCCCATGAGCTGCGGAACTCTAGAACTCACCTTGAGTTCTGAAAGAACTTAAAAACCCTCTTCTTTCAGGAACATTTTTCCCTTCCACCTTAGTTTCTAACCTTCATCTGCTTCCTCCCAGCTCCTACCCCTTCTAAACCTTCATACTGACAACTGATATCTTGGTAAATACCTTGTTAATAGTTATATTTTTATGATTAGTTCTCATTGTTATCTTATATATATTTGTTACTTTGTTCTATGTAAACAGTGGAAACACTATTTTAAATGTTTTATGTAAACCGTCTTGAAAGACGGTATATAAAATCGGTTAAATAAATAAATAAATACAGGGTGCTTCCTTTTGGTCTGGCCTCTGCACCAAGGGTGTTCACGAAATGCATGGCTGTGGTAGCAGCATTTCTCCGCACTCTGGGAATATTTGTCTTCCCTTACTTGGACGACTGGCTCATTCGAGCTCCAACACAGTCAGAGGCCAAGACTTCTCTATCCTGCACAATGCGTATCCTTCAGTATTTAGGGCTGGTAATAAACATCCCAAAATCCAGTCTAACTCCTACTCAGTCTCTAGAGTTCATAGGAGCCTTACTGGATACCACAAGGGCAAGGGCCTATCTTCCCCAGGCCCGTTGCCTTCGCTTGGTGCAGTTAGCTTCTCAAGCAGTGCTAAAGCCCCATCTAACTGCTCGAGAAATGTTGCAATTACTAGGCCACATGGCATCCACCGTGCATGTGGTACCATATGCTTGCCTTCACATGAGGGCAGCTCAGTGGACTTTATCCACCCAATGGACCCAGGCATCAGGCTGCCTGTCAGACAAAATAGCAAACACAAGTCTCCTCATTTTGTCTCTCCAGTGGTGGAAGTCCACTCAAAACCTGTTGCTGGGGGGGTCCCCCTTTCAGCAACCCCTGCCCCAAGCAACTCTTACAACAGATGCTTCTCCAATGTGTTGGGGAGCTCATCTGCAAGACCTCTCCACCCAAGGCACCTGGTCTCCACAGGAGAGTTGTCTACATATCAGTTTCTTGGAGCTCAGAACAATCTTCCTTGCTCTGCGAGTGTTCCACATCCTGCTCAGCTACAAGACAGTCCTTATTCATACGGACAATCAAGTAGCCATGTTCTACGTGAACAAGCAGGGGGGAACAGGCTCTCTGTCGCTTTGCAACGAAGCTTTGCGACTGTGGGCCTTCGCCAGAGAGCATCAGATTCATTTTCTGGCAGTGTATCTTCCAGGCATTCAAAACTCTTGGGCAGACACTCAGTCGAGTTCTCCTTCCACACGAGTGGTCTCTGCATGCAGACCAGGTGGCCAGGATTTTTCATCTTTGGGGAACCCCAGACATAGACCTCTTTGCAAGTCCGTGGAATGCCAAACTTCCCCGGTTCTGTTCCAGAACTCCGGCTCAGGGAGCTCAGGCAAAGGATGCTTTCCTCCTTCACTGGGGTCAAGACTTTCCTGTATGCCTTTCCACCCATTCCCCTAATTCCCAAAACCCTTTTCAAGCTTCAGAGACAGAGGCCACATGATTCTCATAGCATCACATTGGCCACAGCAAGTGTGGTACCCTCTGCTTCTACATCTCTATCAAGCTCCCTCCCTGGAGTTAGGGTCTGCTCCAGATCGCCTGTCCCAGGAGAATGGAATGTTATGGCATCCCAATCCCCAGTCTCTGCATCTCAGGGCTTGTTTGCTGAAGGCCTAAATCCCCAAGATCTTCATTTTTCTCAGCAAGTGAAAGATGTTCTTTGTGCTTCCAGGAAACCTTCCACTAGACGTTCTTATGCTTTCAAGTGGAAGAGGTTTACTATTTGGTGTTCTGAGAAGGGTCTTAACCCCCTTGCGATACCTCTGGAATCTTTACTGGAGTATCTCCCCCATTTTGTCTAATGCAGGCCTTAAAACAAATTCAGTAAGAGTCCATTTGAGTGCTAGTGCAGCTTCCCTTAAGCCTCTAAATGGACAACCTATTTCCTCTCATCCTCTTATAGCAAGATTCATGAGAGGCCTCCTTCTAACTAAGCCTCCCATTAGACCACCTCCGGTGGCAAAGGACTTGAACCTGGTTCTTGGGCAGCTCATGAAGCCACCTTTCGAACCCTTAGCTACCACCTCCTTGAAATTCCTTTCTTGGAAGGTTATCTTTCTCATTGCAATCACATCAGCACGCCGCATTAGTGAATTGCAAGCACTAGTAGCTAATCCACCTTATACAAGGTTCCATCATGACAAGGTAGTCCTGAGGACTCATCCACACTTTATGCCTAAAGTGGTCTCGCCTTTTCATCTCAACCAGGAGGTCTACCTACCTGTCTTCTTTCCAGGACCTCATGCATCAAATGCAGAGAGGAATCTTCATACCCTGGACTGTAAAAGAGCTCTAGCTTTTTACTTACAAAGGACACAGCAACATAGAAAGTCCTCTCAACTCTTTGTTGCTTTTGACCCTTCTCATTTGGGACATCCAGTCTCCAAGAGAACACTATCTAACTGGATTGCTCAGTGTATTTCTTTCGCCTATCAGAGTAAGAACCTTTCTCTGGAGGGCCATGTCACAGCTCACAATGTGAGAGCCATGGCAGCCTCAATGGCTCATCTAAACTCTGTCTATTGATGACATCTGTCGAGCAGTCACTTGGGCCTCGGTTCATACCTTCACAGCCCATTACTCCTTGGACAAGGACTCCCGCCGGGATGCCTTGTTTGGTCAGGCTGTCCTCAAACACCTGTTCCATACCTAATCAACTCCTACCCACCATCCCTGGTAGGATGCCAGAGATCCATGGGGGGAAGTGGAGCCCTTCTCAGGGACACACAACTTCTGGGGTCTCTCCCTGGCACCTAAAGCTAGGGAGTCCCCATATGTGATGACTAGATTTCTGCTTGTTCCTGGAGATAGCATAGTTACTCACCTGTAATAGGTGATCTCCAGGAAGAGCAGGAATTTAGTCCTCACAACCTACCCACCTCCCATAGGAGTTGTATTTCTCTATCTCTTTCCTTTCCCTCTCTCTCTCTCTCTCTCTCTCTCTCTCTCTCTCTTTGTCTCAGCTTAAAACTCAACTGGAGAGAGGCAGTTGGGAAAGGCGGGAAGGCCGCACGCAGGCGCTGTGGGATGCTCCCAAAAGCTTTCTGATTGGACGCTGGGGAGCGTTCCTGCGCAGGCTCCGTCGTTACCGACGATACTCATATGTGAGGACTAAATTCCTGCTGTTCCCGGAGATCACCTGTTACAGGTGAGTAACTATGCTTTCAGTTGCAAGGAAGCAGAACACAAGACTAACAGCCACGTTTAAAGTGACCAGTGTCTTTAAGCTAGATGATAAATCCCGGAGGAAGAAAGATCAAGCCAAAGAGGAATTAAACCCAAAAATGGGAGGGGGAGGGAAGAATATTATCACTTGTAAAAACCCGTCTTGCTGATTTTCTTATCCTATTGCCTTTTTGTGTTTGTTTTTTTTAATTAATTTTAATCATGTAAACAATTTTGACAATTGTGTTTGGAAAGCAATATATCAAATGCTCAGAAATAGTGGTCTAGTAGGGAAGGACTAAGCATCATCAGGAAAGTAGGAAAAATTAAGCATGTTTGAGTAATAACTTTTTTGATATTGAAATGTAAATATTATTCTGACAACTATTACATGAACAAATCTGCAGAATTTGCAGTACCTTTTTTGTGCACTATTTTTCCAGGAGTACCTTTGCAACATCTCCTGTTTCGGCTTTTCTAATTTCCTAATTTTCATTGTCCTCCCCCCTCTTATAAAATTTAAATGCAACCACCATAGTTAACATTCTCCCTCCAGTGATATCTAATTTGATCAGGTTATGACTGTTGCCAGTCAGTCCTTCCAGTTATCCCTTAGGCTAAGTCTTGCATTGCAATAAAGATTATATCTAGAATAGTTCCCCCTTTAGTTGACTCCAATGCCTGCGGCTCCTTGAAGCAGTCATTTGACATCAAGAAACGTTACCACCTTATCTCCCGATGAGACACTTTACCCAGTCAATAACAGAGTAGTTGAACTTTCTCGTTATTGCGTTGCCAGTTTTCGTTAACTCTTTTTTTTTTTTTTTTTTAATTAGTTAGCATTTCCAGTACATCCTGCTAGACCAGTCCAGACTAGTCTGTTATGTCCCCGTGCCAGCAGATGTTGGAGACAGAGAAAAACAAACAGAAGTTTGTGACATCACCGGTACATAACCCAGGACTCCTAGGGGTCAGCGTCAGAATTTTCTGTCTCCAGTAATTGTGGACTTCAGCTGAGCTCCTGGCAGTCTCTTTAGACCTGTTAGTGTAACTTTTTTCTTGGGACCTGTTCAGAGCTCACTTGAGGTGTTCCTCTGATATTTTACAAGTTACCCTTTATTCTTTCAGGAGGAGCAGTGCAGACTTCCAGAGGACAGCCTCACAAGCCCTTTTTTGTTTATCTTCAAATTCCTAATTTAAAAAAAAAATTAACACCCTTTCTACTGTTCAGGCAATTGGCAGATTCTCTGGAGCTCTTGACGGTTCAGCAGATTCTCTTCAGCTGCAGTTTCCTCAGGCAGTGAGTTTACTCCCTCCCCCCCCCCCCCCCCTCTTGGTCAAGCAGTTTGTCTGTCCTTGACATTCTATGTGCAGCTGCAGTTTTCTTCTTCGTGGTTTAAGGTTCTGCTTCGGCAGACTTTACCTTCATTTTTTTCACCACTTACTTTGACACTTTCTTTTTTAATTGATTCTGTCTCTGCTGGAATTCTCGTTAATCCTTTTTTGGTTTTTGGCGATTCTGTCTCCTGTCAGATTTACTTTAATCTCTTTCCCACCTTCCTTTTTTGGCCATGGTAGCCATTTTGTTTAGGCCGGAACATTTTTAATCCCATGCAGCCATTGCCTGAGGTTTTGTTTTGTTTGCTTCAGGGAGCTGTTTTTCTTCACTTTTTACAGTATTATGCCTTTCTGCATGCAAAGGTGCTTAGGATGTGGAAGGAAATGCTGCCACTTTATAAAAAAAAACCCTTTGTACAGCTTGTGTTGTGGACCAAGGGGGAGGTCCCCCTCCAGCTGCAGGGCAACCTTTTTACTGGGTCAACTGGGACATACCCTTTAGGGTCCTCTGTGGAGGCCCCTGGGATTCCTAAGCTATCTACTCGTCCAGGGGATCAGTTTCCTTCTTTGTTCCTTTCTGAACAACAGACTTCTCAACCTCTGCATCCTCCTCAACCTCCAGATACAGCTCTTTAGGCAAGCCTGGGATATGTGGTGCTCTGTTCCTCCCTTGGCCACGTCAGCCACTGAAGCTCCGTCCTCCCGAAAGTCAGGCTTACTGCACCTGTGCAGGCGAAAGATCAGGCCACAGCTCCTCCAGAGTTCTTAAATGACTGTGTCCCTGTTGAGGAAGATAGGGAGGGCCTTTCAGAAGAACAATCGCTTACCAGTGGTTCAAACCATGAAGAGGGGTGAGCATTTGTCATCAGAAGTGGACCCTGAGGACCATGAAGAAGGCATGGATCTTTGTCTCTTATGCATGGAAGAACTTTCAGCTCTAATCTCAGATTGTGGAATTTCTACATCTGGCCAAACCATCGTTTTAAACTCCAGATACGAGCAAGCCTCAAGTATTGTGGGCATTTGGAAGCTATCCTGTGCTTTCCCTTTCTCTCAGAACTGCAACAGATGATTTCCCTGGAGTTGGGACTCTTCCAACTCTGCCCAAACTAAACTTTCATTTTTCTCTTGAAACCAGGCAGTTCTTTATCGCCATTTTCTATCACAGCGTTTTTTAGAAAATGTCGATAAAGAACTGCTTGGGCAGTTTGTCGATAAAGAACTGCCTGGGCAGTTTGGGCAGCTGTGCGGAGAGACGGCTGACATTGGTTAAATACTTGGCTGATAGTGATTTATCCCCTGAAGAACCTCAATACACTGAGAGAAACGCGGTCACGACGTGGAGTGTGAGGGGAATAAGAAGACGGGAGGAAGATAATATCGTTGCTATATGATTAGTTTCAGAAAAATATCATATACGAAGAAAATGAAGCTAAGTGTTTATTTCATTCTCATCAAAGACTGAGCAGTTGTTTATAAATATAATCGGGAGAGGGTGTCAATAATTAGTAAAAATAAGCCGGAATCAGTCATTGATGCTAGCAGGCACCGCTGGTTGTTTTGAATCTTCAACATCCAGTAATTGGTAGCCGAAGAGTCTGAGACGATTCCTGTGCATTTCCATTAAGCTTTGACATAAACCCTCCGACTTTTTCTGCAATAGCTTGTTTGCTTGGAGTAATTTTCCAGAAATTAGAAGATCCTGCCTTGGCACATTTGGATTCTGAACCTGCTTATGTGGTAGATTCGTTTTATGATTTGCTACACCTGGTGACTCGTTTGGTTGCTGCCATTACATTTGCCAGACAGTGGCTCTTGCTTTGCCACAGGAATGCTGATGCAGCTTCCAAATCACGATTGGCCAAACTCCCCTTCAGGGGCAGGCTTCTGTTTGGGGAGGATCTGGACAAACTTGTAAGATTTGGGAGAAGTCGAGCCTCGGAGGTTACCAGAGCATAAGCTCAAATCTAGATCTCAGCATCCCTCCGCCCTACCTTCATCCTCTTCTTCTAGAAGCCATTTCAGAGACTCTCATTACCAGCCTGGAAAGTCTAGCTATTCTTCCTCTAAAGCAGGCTCTAAGCCCCAGTCCTTCCGGGGTCCCTACCGTTTGAGACAGTTTCACCCCCTCCAAGTTTTCTGGCGCCATGCGGTCCTCCCGTTGATGGGCTTGGGGTCCTTTTTTGGGTGCCACAGGTCAGTGGGCAGCTGTGCCTTTTTTCCCCAAGAATGGACCCGCAAAACCACTGAAAAGTGAGCACTAGACATCATGTCTCAGGACTTATGTGCTCAATCTCACCAGACCCATCCGGGACACTTTCCTCATTTCTCCTTGCAGGTCAACTTCCAAGAAGACAGCAGTTCAGGTTACACTCCAGCACCTCCTTCAGCTTCAGGCAGTCTGCCCGGTTCCTCCTCCAGGAAGGAGATCCAGATGATGATTTATCTATTTTATGGTTCCCGAAAAGAATGGCTCCTTCCAACCTATCGACCTTCAGGGTGTAAACCACTCTTAGAGTACCTCATTTCCAGATTGAGACCCTAAGGTTGGTTATTCAAGCAGTCCGATTGGGCGAGTTCCTGGTTTCTCTCTATTTTAGAGGCATACTTACACATTCTGATTCACAAGGACCATCAGTGCTATCTGCGCTTTGCTGATCTAGGTTAACATTAGCAGTTCTGTGCGCTTCCATTTTGGTCTTGCCACAGCTCCTTGTACCTTTTCCAAAGTCATGATGGTTGTCGCCATGTCCTTGCACTGCCAGGGAATCAGGGTGCATCCCTATCTGGACGATAGGTTAATCAGAGCGAAGTCATAAGAGGAAGTGGTCTCAGTGGTTTCTCATGTCATCCAGTTTCTGGAGCATCTTGGTTAGATAATCGACATCGCCAGAAGTTCTCTGCGACCCACTCAGTCTCTAGAGTTTGTGGGAGTGTAATTGGACATGGAAGCAGGACACGTCTGTCTTACACAGGGATGCTACAGGAAACTTTGTGCGTAGTTTGAAATTTCAGCACTTGGCAGCTCCCAAGGCATGGGATTATTTGTAGGTTTTCAGAACAATGGTAGCCATTCTGGATTTAGTTCCTTGGGCTCACGCTCAATGCACCCACTAGAGCGCTCCCTCTTGCATTGGTCTCCTTGTTCTCAGGATTACCAGATCAGTCTTCCGCTGCATCCAGTTGTGCACCACAGTCTTCAGTGGTGGTGCTCTCAGCACCATCTGCCATGAGACATCCCTTTAGAGATACTCCATTAGACTCTTGTAACCTCAGACACCAGCCTGACTGGGTGGGGAGCACACTGGACCAGTCAGCATAGGGAGCTGATTGTCCAAATAACTTCATAATGGGACCAAATCACCTCGAAGCTTGGGCGCAGTACGTTTCTCCCTGGCATCATTTTCAGCCTCTTCTCTGGGACTGGGCAGTCAGTGCTATGAATGGTGGCTTATCTCAACAGACAAGGGGACACCAAGTATCCAGACGTAACGCAGGAGATGACTCTTTTCTTTCCATGGACAGAGCACAATCTCAGAGTGCTCTCAGCACAACAGGTTGTGAACATGGAGAATGTTCAGGTGGATTTCCTGAGTCGTCATGCATTGGACCCCAGCAAATAGGAGCGCATACTTTGGGCGTTTAAGTGCATTGTTCACCAGTGGGGACGTCCAGCTCTGGATCTCATGGCCACCTCCATAACACCAAGGCGCTGGCTTTTTTCAGCCAACAAAAAGAACCACAATCTGAGGGCCTTAATGCCTTAGTCCAGCTTTGGCCTCTACCCCAGCTTCTGTATGTCTTTCCACCATGGCCGATGATCAGCCGAGTAATCGGGTAGAAGTACACTCCAGCCAGATCATTTTTAATAGCACCGGACTGGCCACATCAACACTGGTTCAATGATCTGGTTCGCCTGAAGATAGTGGTCAAGATAGGGTGCATATCAAAATGCACTGCATGGGGCCAGGTCGCCACTATTTTACAAGATGGCGGTGCAGGGGTGGCAGCATGTGGGCAGTGCTTACTCCCCATCTTTTAGGGTACTGTGGGGGGGTGGAGAGGTTCAGGGCCGCTGGGCCACCATGATTTAGTTTGGCTAGGTGGGGAGGGATCAGGGGGACACTGCCCACCCCCCATTGTGTGGCGATGGTATCAGATGCTTTCCCCGATGCCTGGATCATCTGAGGTAAAGTGTCAGACTTTACCTCGGATGTGTGTGATCCTGGCTGGATTTTTGTCTGCTTGAAGCTGGCGTGAAAATCCAACATTAAAAACAGTGTATAAAACTGTGCTAAGTTTTGCAGCAATTTGCGTGCCCAGTGTGCTGCAATTTAGCACAGTTACGTTCTTGGCATTTTTCTGACACTGGGTTGCTTTCTGGATTGGAGAGCACGCTTACTCTGGGCAAAACACCAGAAAAATGTTGCACTAAGTTTTTCTGCAATAAGCACTTTTGTCTCTGAAATGGGCACACTTTCTATTTGTAGTTTGTCTATTCCAATATTGTTTGCAAGTGATTTGTAACCTCTACATTAGTTTAATTTTTTCCTTTCTGGATCCTGTTCTGGAGCTGTGGCCAAACTCTATAAGAACATAAGATATGCCATACTAGGTGAGACCAAGGTCCATCAAGCCCAGTATCTGGTTTCCAACAGTGGTCAATCGAGGTCACAAGTACCTAGCAGTTTCCCCAGAAGACAGATTCCACAATGCTTGTATTAGGACAAGCAGTGAATTTCCCGTGTCCCCTTTAATAATGGTTTATGGACCTTCCCTTCAGGAACTTGTTCAAACCATTTTTAAACCCAGCTACATTAACAGCTTTTACTATATCCTCTGGTAACGAATTCCAGTTTGAATACGCGTTGAGTGAAAAAATATTTTCTCATATGGGTTACACTGTAGCGTCATTGCATGTCCCCTAGTCTTTCTACATTTTGATGATGTAAACAATCAATCTACGTTTACCCGTTCCACTCCATTCATTAATTTATAGACCTCTATCATATCTCCCCTTAGCAGTCTCTTTTCCAGGTTGAAGAGCCCTAACGTTTTTAGCCCCTCCTCATAGGGGTATCCTTCCATCCCCTTTACCATTTTGGTGGCTCTTCACTATACCTTTTCTAATTCTGCTCCATCCTTTTTTAAGATACGGCAACCAGAATTGCACATAATATTCGAGGTGCGGTTGCATCAGTATTATAATATCCTTTGTTTTATTCTCCATTCCTTTTCTCATGATTCCTAGCATTCTATTTGCTTTCTTGGGTGCCACTGCACACTGGGCAGAGGGTTTCAACGTGTTATCCATGATGTTGCCTAAATCTTTTTTTCTTGAGTAGTGGTTCCTAATGTGGAACCTTGCATTGTGGGACCATAGTTTGGGTTCTTTCCTAGGTGCATAACTTTGCACTTCTCCACATTAAATTTCATCTGCCATTTGAATGTCCAGTCCTCTAATTTATTAAAGCCCTCTTTGCAATTTTTCACAATCTTCTTGGGTTTTAACAACTTTAAAGAATTTTGTCATCTGCAAATTTGATTACCTCACTTGTTTCCATTTCCAGGTCGTTTACAAATGTTTAAAAGCAGCAGACCCAGCACAAATCCATGGGGTACTCCACTATTCACCTTTCTCCATTGGGAAAATTGGCCATTTAGCCCTACCCTCTGCTTTCTATCTTTTAACCAGTTCCTGATCCGCATTAGTATGCTGCCTCCTATCCCAAGACTTTTTAATTTCGCCAAGAGAGTCTCATGAGGGACCTTGTCAAAGGCTTTCTGAAAATCCAGATACACTACATTGACTGACCCACATTTGTCTACCTGTTCATTTACACCTTTGAAAAAATATAACAGATTAAGACAAGACCTTCTCTGGCTAAAGCCATGTTGGCTGCCTCCCACTAAATCATGACTATCTATATGTTCAGAAATTTTGTTCTTAATGGTTTGTACCATTTTTCCTGGTACTGACATCAGGCTCATCGATCTGTAGTTTCCCTGATCACCCCTGATCTCCAGGAACAAGCAGGAATGTAGTCTTCACATATGGGTAACATCTGTACCGATGGAGCCCGCTCAGGAATGCTCCCCAGCGTCCAATAGGAAAGCTTTTGGGAGCATCCCACTGTGCCTGCATAGCTGCCTTCCCACCTTTCCCACTCTCCCTCTTCAGTTCTTTGTTTTCAGGGGAGCCGACAAGAAGCAATTCCTGTCACCGCAGAAAAATTGTCCTTATTTTTTTTGTGGTCTCATCTGCCTTCCCGTTGATGCTGGTATCAACCCCTATTAGTGCTTTTTCTTTCTATCTATAAAAAAATAAATAAAAATTCTGTGAAGGAAGGAATCTTTCCTTCCTTCGGTCGCATCGAAGCCATCTTAGGCTTAGGCCTCTCCTTTTGTCTTTGACAAAATGGAAAAACCATCCATTGGTTTTAAGAAGTGTTCCAAATGTGGCAGTACCATTTCAGCCACAGACACCCATGACTGGTGTCTAAAATGCTTAGAACCGGATCATCAACTGTTAGAATGTCCTCTCTGTAGGACGATGACAAATGCCTCCGATGCAGTCTCTTTAGCATTGATGTCATCGAGAGCTTCATCTTCCTCCCAGGGATCTCGGGAATCGAAACTTTCGAAGACTAGCCGGCTCCTCAAGGGTAGATCTCCTAAGCATTGAGGTGCCTTGGGCATTGCACTGAAGGGGGACACACCGACAAAAAACCCCAGCGGGAGGATCTTGTCTCCAAAGCCTTAGTGGGGTCCCAGGATGCTCCCGAGGCCTCCACCTCCGGAGAGCTTCTGATGACGTGCTCAGATCGTGGCCCACAGTTCTGGTACCAATACCCAAGCATCGGCAAGCTTCATGGATCAATGTATCCTGGCCATTGAGCAGAGCTTAGCGGCCTCCGTACCAGTAAAGTCTTTACAGTCAATCCCTCAGGCATCGATACCTGCTTCGGTACCGTGACAGCCTATATCAACTTTTTTACCGCTTACTAAACTACCGCCCATGCCGGCCCTCGAATCCATTTCCGGTACCAAGGTTCCGGCACCACAACCTCCAGCTACCGTTTTTGATCGGTACCGAGTACATGCAGAGCGGGAATGCCCTGCCTGTTGATACTTTGAGTCTTCGGCTTCTGATGAATCGGCCGATACCCGGGACATGAGAACTATCCTGGAAGACCCATCTCTGTCACCACAACGTCGCATGTCTCCTCCAGAGAACATGTCTTTCCAAGACTTCATTCGCGACGTTGCTCAGGGTCTGTCCATAATGGTGACATCTGAGAAAGGACCTAGGGCTGAAGAACTCGAAATTCTTCAATACCCTACAGCTTCGAAGGAAGCTGCTACTCTCCCTATTCATCGCTTACTTCACGACCTTATGCTTCGTATATGGGAGACACCCCTTACCATCTGCACATACCCGACGACTCGATACAATGTACCGTGTACCAGAGTATCCGTGTTTTCAAAAAACACAATTACCACACCATTCCATGGTGGTGGAATCGGCAGTGTGTTGAATAGAGAGTGCTAAGACACATTCCTCGAACCCCTCTGGGTAGGGAATCGAGAACTCTCAATGTCTTTGATCGACGTTTTCAGGCATCCATGTTATCGACCAGGATTAGTTCCTATATACTCTATATGGATATGTTCCTTAGAAAGGTTGCTAGGGATTTGGAGCTAATGGCTCCTCCCTGACGACAATAGGGCAGATTATCTCACCCTTGTAAAGCATGCTCAAAATGTTTCAAAATTTAACAGAGCAACCTTTGGCTGTTTTGAGTGCATCAGCAGAACTTCATCTGCATCGGTGCATGCAGGATTGTTTGGCTATAAGCATGAGATCTTAAACAATGGGTTCACGATAAGCTGTGTACATAAGAACATGTGGTGCCTTTACACAAAAGCGGAAGTAAGGATGTGGTTGAAAACTACAGGCCGGTTAGTTTAACTTCGGTGGTGAGTAAATTATTGGAAACGCTGCTGAAAGAGAAAATAGTGAGGTTTCTGGAGTCCAGCGGATTACAGGATCCGAGGCAGCATGGATTCACCAGAGGCAGGTCTTGTCAGACAAATCTGATTGATTTCTTTGACTGGGTGACCAGGGAGTTGGACCGAGGGAGAGCCCTAGATGTGATGTATTTAGATTTCAGTAAAGCCTTTGACACTGTTCCTCACAGGCGACTTATAAACAAACTGAGCACCCTAGGGATGGACCCTAAAGTTACTGCTTGGGTTAGAAATTGGTTGGGTGGGAGGCGACAAAGGGTACAAGTAAATGGAGCTCACTCTGAGGAGAAGGATGTTATCAGTGGTGTGCCCCAGGGATCTGTCCTTGGTCCGATTCTTTTTAACATCTTTGTTAGTGATATAGCGGAAGGTCTTTCAGGTAAGGTTTGCCTCTTTGCGGATGATACCAAAATCTGCAATAGAGTAGACACCCAGGAAGGGGTAGATAACATGAGGAGGGATCTAGCTAAGCTTGAAGAATGGTCTAGAATTTGGCAGCTGGGATTTAATGTTAAAAAATGTAAGGTCATGCATTTGGGCTGCAGCAATCCAAGGGAGCAATATAGTATAGGGGGTGAAGTACTTTTGTCCACTAAAGAAGAGCGGGACCTAGGCGTGGTTGTGTCTGATGATCTTAAAGTAGCTAAACAGGTAGAAAAGGTGACCGCAAAAGCTAGAAGGATGCTTGGGTGCATACAGAGAGGAATGGCTAGCAGAAAAAAGGAGGTGATAATGCCTCTGTATAAGTCTTTGTTGCGACCTCATTTGGAGTATAGTGTGCAATTCTGGAGACCGCACCTTCAAAAGGATGTGAACAGGATGGAGTCGGTGCAGAGGTTGGCTACTAAAATGATTAGTGGTCTTCATTATAATGCATATGAGGACAGACTGAAAGATCTTAATATGTGCACCTTAGAGGAAAGGCGGGATAGAGGTGATATGATTGAGATGTTTAAATACCTCCATGGCATAAATATTCAGGGAGAGAGCCTCTTTCAATTGAAAGCAAGTTCTGCTACGAGGGGACATGGGAGTGTGAAGGGAGATAGATTCAGGAGTGATATGCGGAAATATTTCTTTATGGAAAGAGTAGTGGATCCGTGGAATAGTCTCCCAGTGGAGGTGGTAGAGATGAGGATAGTAACTGAATTCAAAAAAGCATGGGGCAAACACAGAGGGTCTCTAAAGGTAAAAAGGGGACTGTTGTAGTTGTTATGGAAGGACAGACTAGATAGGCCATGTGGTCTTTCTGTCATCATATTTCTATGTTTCTAACATAAGATGTGCCATACTGGGTCAGACCAAGATCCATCAAGCCCAGTATCCTGTTTCCAACAGTGGCCAATCTAGGTCATATGTACCTAGCAATTTCCCCCAGAAGACACAGGTTCCACAATGCTTGTATTGGGTCAAGCATTGATATCCTGGGTCCCTTCTTAATAATGGTTTATGGACCTTTCCTCCAGGAACTTATCCAAACCTTTTTTAAACCCAGCTACACTAACAGCCTTTACTACATCCTCCGGTAACAAATTCCGGAGTTTGATTACACGTTGAGTGAAAAAATATTTTCTTTTATTAGTCTTAAATAGTTTACCCTGTAGCTTTATTGCATGTCCCCTAGTCTTTCTACATTTTGATGATGTAAACAATCAATCTACGTTTACCCGTTCCACTCCGTTCAGTAATTTATAGACTTCTATCTTATCTCCCCTCGGCCGTCTCTTTTCCAGGTTAAAGAGCCCTAACCTTTTTAACCTTTTTTCATAGGAGCATCTCTTGCACCAGTGAAAACCTTTTTGGCAAGGATTGGCAGGACAGGGCCTCAGTAAGAATCTAAGAACACCACTCTTAATAGACTATCCAGATCTACGGCCAATCCAGCTAGGAAAAAGGCAGCAAAGAAAGCCTTTTTCAGTAATAAGTACTATCCTTCTTACATTCCTGCTGTACACTGTCAACACCATGCTCCTCAAAGGGCAGCAGCTATCAAAACAGCAAAAGAAGGCTGACTCCTAAGTCTCAACCACCTCAACAGACCCAGCCTCCTCAGGGTCTTTGACTCCTTTCTGGAGAACATAGCAGTTCTGCCTCTGGAGATTCCAGATCCCATCCACATTCCCGGCAGACTGTCATTTTGCCCACAGGTGGCACCTTGTCACATCAGAGCAGTGAACACTGTCTACAGTATGGGAGGGGTATAAGCTTCATCTGTGAAGTCTGCCCCCCCTCCGACTCCTCCAAGAGTTCTGCTCTCGGCCCCCTCTCACTGCTCTGTTGCAAGAGGTCACCTCTTTTCTCTTTCAGGGTGCAACAGAGAAGGTTCCACCATCCCAGCAGGGAATGAGCTTTTATTCTCCATACTTCCTCATTCCAAAGAAAACAGGAGGACATAGGCCCATTCTGGACCTCGGAGAACTAAACAAGTACCTACTACTGGAGAAATTCAAAATGATCTCTCTAGGTACCCTTCTCCCCTATCTCCATAGTCAGGATTGGCTCTGTTCTCTAGAACTAAAGGAGGCATATACTCACATACTTATTCATTCACAGCACAAAAAGTTCCTGCGCTTCATGTTTCAAGGGAGACATTATCAATACAGAGTCCTGCCTTTCGGTCTCGCCTCTGCCCCAAGAGTCTTCACAAAGTGCATGACAGTAGTAGCCGCAATTCTAAGGACTCTTGGGATATTTGTCTTCCCTTACTTAGACGACTGGCTCATTCGAGCAAACATCTCTCTAGAGGCCACTCTGTCCCTATCGCACACCATGCAAGTGCTGCAACATTTGGGATTTGTAGTAAATCTTCCAAAGTCCCAACTCATTCCCTCTCAAACACTAGAGTTCATAGGGGCTCTCCTAGACACTCAGCAATCAAGGGCATTTCTGCCCCAACTCTGCTGTGCTCGACTCATTCAGTTAGCATCTCAGGCATGCCTCAAGAACTTTCTCACGGCTCAAACTGCTACAACGTCTGGGTCATATGGCATCAACCGTGCATGATGATCCATATGCTCGTCTACATATGTGCAAAGCTCAATCGACACTGGCTTCCCAGTGGTCTCAGGCATTGGGTCACCTGGGAGACAAGATAATGGTCTCTACCCGACTAATCTCGTCTCTCCAGTGGTGGCAATCCCCAGAAAACCTCCTGGTAGGGGTCACCTTTTCATATACCAGCACATCAATGTACCCTGACGACAGATGCGTCCAAATTGGGTTGGGGAGCTCATCTGGACAATCGCTCCGCTCCACTCAGGGGCTTTGGTCTCAACGGGAGTCACAACTCCACATAAATCTGCTGGAACTCATAGCCTTTCACAATGCTCTGTGTTCCAGGATCATTTTCGATTCTGCACGGTTCTAGTCCAGACAGACAATCAAGTAGCCATGTTCTACTTGAACAAGCAGGGCGAAACAGGCTCTTGGACCCTCTGCAATGAGGCCCTGCATCTGTTTTTTTGCCATACAGTACCACATTCACCTTCTTGCGGTGTATCTTCCAGACAAACGCAATGTCTTGACTGACAAATTGAGTCAAGTCCTTCTACCACACGAATGGTCTCTTCATGCAGACAAGGTCGCTCACGTTTTTCAGATCTGGGGAACCCCAGAGATAGACTTGTTAGAGTCCTCAGAATGCCAAGCTTCCTTGCTTCTGCTCTAGGACTCCTGCACTGGACGGCCAGCAGGTGGATGCTTTTCATTTCCACTTGGGTCAAGGCTTCCTTTGTCTTCCCACCCATTCCCCTCATTCCAAAGACTCTTTTCAAACTCCAAAGAGACAAGGGCTACATGATATTCATAGCCCCATGCTGGCCACGACAACCGTGGTATCCTCTCCTCCTATGTCTGTCTCGGGCTCAACCCGTAGATCTGGGGTCTGCTCCATATCTCCTCTCTCAGGAGAAGAGGACACTGCTCCATCCCAAGCTGCAGTCCCTACATCTTACAGCATGGCAGCTGAAGGCATAACCTTCCAAGACATTAACCTCTCTCAACAGGTAAAAGATATCCTTTTAGCTTCTAGGAAGCCTTCCACCAGGCGCTCCTATGCCTTTGGTGTAGATTCTCTCTCTGGTGTTCGCAGAGGGTTCTTAACCCCTTCTCAGCTCCGGTGGATGCATTACTTGAATATCTTCTCCACCTGTCTTCCTCTGGACTCAAAATCAGTTCGGTAAGAGTACACATCCAAGTGCAATTGCAGCTTCTCACATGCCCTTAGATGGTCAGCCCATCTTTTCTCAGCTGCTTGTAACATGCCTCATGAGGGGTCTTCTAGTAGCCAAACTTCCCATTAAGCCCCCTCTAGTGGCATGGGATCTTAATGTTTTAGGACAGCTTCTCAAGCCGCCCTTTGAACCTCTAGACACTACCTCTCTGAAGTTTCTCACGTGGAAGGTTGCCTTCCTTGTTGCCCTCACTTCAGCAAGACGCATTAGTGAGCTCTAGGCTTTGGTGGCTGACCCTCCTTATACAAGATTCCACCATGATAAGATAGTCCTTAGGACTCATCCTCACTTTATGCCAAAGGTGTTCTCATCCTTCCATTTAAACCAGTCAGTCTACCTCCCTGTCTTTTTCCCTAGACCTCATTCCTCTAGGGCAGAAGCAACCCTTCACACTCTGGATTGCAAACGTGCCTTGGCTTTTTATCTCCAGAGAACTCGAGCACAGGAAAACTTCCCAGCTTTTCATTACCTTTGACTCGAGTCACCTGGGTTTGCCAGTATCCAAGCGGACTCTCTCCAGATGGATAGCAGATTGCATCTCCTTTGCTTACAAAAGTGCAGAACTCTCTCAAGGGTCACGTCACTGCACATAATGTTCATGCTATGGCTACCTCTATGGCAAATCTAGGCTCTGTAGCAATTGAGATATGCAAAGCGGCAACTTGGTCTTCTGTCCACACTTTTGCTGCTCACTATTGCCTAGACAAGGACTCTCCAGCATCTCTTTCAAACTTAGAATAATTCCTACCTTCAGTCCCAGGTTTCGATACCAGACATCCCTGGAGGACATATAACCTACTCAGTTATGCCTGTGATCCACAGCTCACTGAGGTCATCTCTCTAGCATCTCCGAGCTAGGGAGTCCCATATGTGAAGACTACATTCCTGCTTTTTCCTGGAGATAGCATAGTTACTCACTTGTAACAGATGATCTCCAGAAACATCAGGAATTTAGTCTTCACAACCCACCCTCCTCCCCTGGAAGTTGTACTTTTCCTCTTCTTTTCCTTCTCTCCTTTTACCTCAGCTACAAACTCATCTAAAGAGGGAGAGGGAGAAAGGCAGGAAGGCAGCTACGCAGGCACGGTGGGATGTTCCCAAAAGCTTTCCTATTGGACGCTGGGGAGCATTCCCACGCGGGCTCAGTCGGTACCGACATTACCCATATGATGACTAAATTCCTGCTGTTCCCAGAGATCACCTGTTAGAGGTGAGTAGCTATGCTGAACCCTTTTTAAAAACTGGCGTTACATTGGCCATCCTCCAATCTTAAGGGTATTACTGATGACTTTAATGATAGTTCACAGATTAGTAATAGTAAGTCTGTATCACATTTCAGTTCTTTCAACACCCTTGTGTGTATACCATCTGGTCCAGGTGATTTGCCACTCTTCAGTTTATCAAATAAATCTGGAATATGTATTACAATTATCAATATTTCTGTAAATTCTTCTGCTACATCAGCTTTAAATACTATTTCATGCATGAGTAACTTCCCCCACATGTTCTTCCGAAGCAAAGAATTCATTCATTCTCTCCAATATGGCCTTGTCCCCTCTTAGTGCCCCTTTTACCCCTCTATCATCCAATGGTCCAACTGTCTCTCACAGGTTTTTTTTTGCTACAAATGTGCTTGAAAAAGTTTTTATTATGCAATGTTGCTTCCACAGCAAGCTTTTTTTCAAATTCTTTGCCTGTCTTATCAGTGCCTTGCCAGTGCTTATGTTTCCAGTTTTCGTCATTTGGCTCCTTTTTCCATTTCCTGAAAGATGCTTTTTTTGTTACAACAGCCTCTGACCTCACTTTTTAAACCATGCTGGCAGTTTTTTGGACTTCCTTCCACTTTTCTTAAAGTGGGACACAGCTGGTCTAGGCTTCCAAGATAGTAGTATTTTTAAACACCCATTCTTGATGTAAGTGTTTAACCTTTGCAGCTGCTCCTTTTAGTTTTTTTCTTAACTATTTTCTTCATTTTATCATAGTCTCCCTTTTGAAAGTTAAAAGGTAGTACTGTGGCTTTCCTTGCCATCCTTCCTCCATTTATTAAATCAAATGCAGTCATGCTATGATCACTATTGCCAATTGCCCCAACACCCTTATCTCTTGTACCAGATCTTGTGTTCCACTAAGGACTAGGTCCAAGATGTTTTCTCCTCTTGTCAGTTCATGAACCAGCTGCTCCAAGAAGCAATCAATAATTTCATCTGGAAAGTTTATCTCCCTAGCATATCCTACCGTGACACTGACCCAGTTGATACTGGGATAATTGAAATCGCCTATTATTACTATGTTCTAAATATGTTAGCTTCCCTCATTTCTTTGAGCATTTCATCAACCATTTGTTCATTCTGGCCAGGCGGTCGTTAGTATACCCCCACTGCCATTGCCTTCCCCTTTTTACATGGAATTTCAGTGCATAGAGATTCTACAGTGATTTCTGTTTCCTTCAAAACTTTAATCCTGTATGACTCAATGCCTTCTCTAACATAGAGTAGATCAAATAGGTGGAGGGGATTGCGCTCTATCATTGATATAATTTGTACCCAGGTATCAGTGTCTCACTAGTTTTCCTCCTTCCACCATGTCTCTGAGATACCAATCATATCTAACTTCTCATTTAGTGCTATATATTCTAACTCTCCCATCTTATTTTTTAGACTTCTAGCATTTGCATAGGAGTGAAGGAGTAGCCTAGTGGTTAAAGCAACTGCCTAGTACTCAGAAGATCAAAGGTTCGATTCCCACTGGCACTCCTTGTGACCTTGGGCAAGTCTACCCGCTATTGCCTCAGAAAGAAAAGGCTGGCAATATACTTCAGGTGATACACTGCCAAGAAAACCCAGAGGGTAGCTGGGTCGCCATAAGTCAACACCAACTTTATGGCACTAAAAAAAATAAATAAAAAGCATTTGCATACAAGCATTTTAGAGGATGTATTTTATTCATATTAATCTGGTTACTGGTAGGCAAGGGTAATATGGAATCTTTAAGTTCTGTCTGCTCTGTACCTAAGGGCATTTGGGTTACTTTTATTATTGGAACCCCTGTCAATATGCACTAACTTCAGTCTTTTGCTAATATCCTTGAAGGATACATTCTTCTGAACCACGCACTCTCAGCGACTGTCTGCTTTCCCCTATAATCTAGATAGGCCGTGTGGTCTTTCTGCAGTCGTGTTTTTATGTTTCTATAAAGGTAAAAATGGGACTATTGTAATTTGATATGGAAGGAAAGACTAGGCTATATGGTCTTTCTGCTATGTTTCTATAACCTTTAAAAGCTGCTCTCTCCTTTTTAAAGGTTAATGCCAGCAGCCTGGTTCCATCCCTTCGGAAAAGCTCCTCCTTTCCCTGAATTTTGCCCAGTTCCTAACAAATCCAAAAACCTTCTTCCTTGCACCATTGTCTCATCCATGCATTGAGACTCTGCAGCTCTGCCTGCCTTTTGGGTCCTGCATGTAGAACAGGAAGCATTTCAGAGAATGCTACTCTGGAAGTTCTGGATTTCAGCTTCCTACCTAAAAGCCTAAATTTGGCCTCCAGATCCTCCCTACCACACTTTCCTATGTCATTGGTACCTACATGTACCAAGGCAGCAGACTCCTCCCCAGCACTATCTAAGACCTTGTTTAGTGCCACGTGAGGTCTGCTATCTTCACACCAGGCAGGCATATTACCAGGCGATCCTCATGCCCACCAGCTATCTACATGCCTAATGACCAAATTATCAACTATAATGACTGTCGTAGCCCTTCCTTCTTGGGCACATGGGCTTGGAGATACCTTCTCTGTGCGAGAGGGTTTTACATCACCTGGAGCACAGGTCCTAACTACAGGATCATTTTCTGCCACACTAGGGTGATGCTCTCTTGTCACCTGACATCTCTCCTCCATGGCAACAGGATTGCTGCCAGACTAGAAGAAGGACTTCAGTATTACATCCCTGTAGGTCTAGTCTATATACCTCTCCGTCTTCCTTATGCCCTCCAAGTCTGCTACTCTAGCCTCCAGAGATCAGACTTGTTCCCTGAGAGCAAAGAGCTCCTTGCACCTAGTGCACACGTACAACCCCTCACCAACTGGGAGAAAATCATACATGACACTCGGTGCAAAAGACTGGAAAGCCCACATCTCGCTGTTGGCCTGCTGTCTGCATCTTAGTTTTAAGGTTGAGTTTATGTATTTAAGTTGTTTACTTACGTAGATTTGCTGGGGATACTTATACTAATAAAACTTTAATACATTTAATGGAGTTTGTTCACCTCAAAATTAATTAATGTAAGGTCCTTAATGTATGCTTGGTGAGGATAAACAGCTGCACCTGAGAGTGAAAATGGGCACCTGCTTCCCTTCAACATCAACGCCGGCATGCAGAAAGGGACTTATATGCAAATGAGCCATGCATTAAACTGTGTGCAAAATGGCAGTGATAAACCGGGAGATCAAGCCAAACACATGTGCACAAGAAGTCTGCACAGGTTAGACATGCTCTCCCAGAAAAATGGGCACTGCATGGCTAATTTTTATGAGAGCCTCAACAGGCTGGTTGCAAAATCCTCTATGCATTTCTCTGCATCAGGCGCAGCCAATATTTGCATACCATTTTATTATGTGCAGCTCATTTGATTATGATTTAAATACTTTTGGCATTAATTGTGCACTCGTTTTTCCTGTGTTGTTTACGCGTGTGTCTGTCTCTTTTCTGCATTTGTCATTAGCATTAAGTGTACTTAAAAGTGGTGTCATCTGTGCTTAAAGGACGTGCTAATTTTCTGCATCGGCCTAGAAATGTGTTAATGTCTCTACTTCTCAGCAAAGGCTCAGAAAGACATGGATTTGAATGCTAATAAGTTAGATACGTCTAGCATATCTGCTGTATCTGTGTGTGTGTATAATATATAGTGAATCTTGATAGGTTACATTTTTCTCTACAACAGGTTACTGTAGAATTTGCAGATGATGTAAGACTGTCTTTCATATGCACTGAAGTGGATTGCAAAGTAGTTCATGAGTTTATCGGTGGCTATATCTTCCTGTCAACGCGTGCTAAGGACCAGAATGAGAGTTTAGATGAAGAGATGTTCTACAAACTGACCAGTGGTTGGGTGTGACTTTGCAGACTGAAAGGAACTACATGGCCATATGAATATTTAACTTCAAGAGCAGATTTTTTTAAAATGTTGCTGCTTAAAAAGTAAGCTTGAAATATCTCTTATGGGAAGTTTTGCATTACTAGAACAGTTAACAGTATACAATATGTGCACTAACGAGCACTTCATTAATATGCAATTATGATTATGTAGCAGTTTGTGCCTATAGCCATCAAACACTGCAATGATGATGGACTCATCGGGAATTAAATTTTGACTTTAAGCTAACCAAATTGTGAGAATTCCAAGCCATCTACTTTAACTGTCCAGGGGTAAGACTATATGAAGTCTATTTATCATGTTTTTAATGCATGTTTTTTATTTTTATTATATTGTAAATCTGACCTCATGTTTTAAAGGCATTTCTACCTTTTCAATAGTGTGAAAACACTGTTAATCAGGACTACCAGATGCCTGAATGGATGAACATGGTATGTGGCCTTGAAGGAAGATACTTTTGTTGTAGCTTTTTATCAATTTGATTAACTTTCTTTTGGTAAACGTTTCTATTTTTTATGTGTACACCGTATAGTATTATATAGTACTCACCAGCATAGTCACTTGTTCACCTTGGATATGCAATTTTTTTCATTACAATATGAAGTAAAGGTCTATGAAGTATACTTTGTGTAACTAATGTAAAAAAAATAATAAATCCTCACAAATTTTATTAAATTGTACAGTTTTTAACTATTGCCACAAGCCAGCTAGAATACTGCATAGATCTACAGTAGTATATCAGCATTGGGTATATTATGCTTTCAGTGACATGCATCAGTTTCACAGTAAATTGCAATACAATAAATTGTTATCCCTGCATAGCATTGCATTTTATGTAATAGCTAGTTTTAATTACAGTACAAATGTCGTCAGTTCCTTGGTGCAGAGAGTCGAGGATTCAAGACATGAGCTGCGTATGCAGAGAGTTCGCACTAGTCTCTGAAGTCCTGACTTGCCTTGTTCCAAGAAGCAACTGGTGGGGTGCTGCAGTATTTTATTGTTGAAAGACTGTATAAATGCATTTTATTTTAAATAAAAGTTAAACCTTTTATTAAATGAATTTCCCACTTGTCTTATTGGTGTAAAGGAAGGCATTAAGAGTTAATGAGGTACTTTAACAAACTTTTTGGCCCATGTTCTAATGAAACACTCGGGAATAACTTGCTGATTTTTTTCTTCTGATACATTAAACAATGAAATTAGTATTGCTAGTTCCTGGTACTGCTGACCACTAGTGATTTGCATATGTTCTGCATTATTTTAATCTATTTTTATATTGGTATTCAGTCACATGGCAGATCTTAGAACGTTCAGAAGTAAACTAACTTTTTTATCTTGTGGCTAACAAAAAAAAAATTTTTTTTAGAGTGCCTAGTCATGTAGATATTGCTGGAACTTAAAGAACATTGTACCAACAGATCACAACAATATTTGAGACTGGCATGCAGTATATAATATTAATTCAGTACTTTGCTGTCAAAGTTTATGAAATATTTTTCTCATTTTCAGTTTCCCCAGGAAGATACATTTGGCGTATATCATGGTGCAATCACAATCACAATATGAGTCAAACACCTGTGTAATGTCCTTTGACTCCTGGCATAATTGCAAGAATGCAGGGTACTTTATTTTTTTATTTTTTTATTTAGCTGCATTTATATCCCGCTTTTCACCGGGTCAAAGCGGTTGGGGGATACATTTAACACGAGGGGATATGAGACACATACACTAATACTTACAGGGAACATGGGCAATGGAGGGTTAAGTGGCTTGCCCAAGACCACAAGGAGCACCTGCGGGACTAGAAACCCAAGTCCTTCCGGCCCAAGGTTGCTGTCCTCTAGTGGGATTTGAACCACCGACCTTCCGGCCTGTAGTACCTTGCCCCAACCACTAGGCCACTCCTCCCTACTTAGGTATTTAGCAAAGCCACTTTATTAACTTTGAGCCTGATATTTAAAAGCACTATAGCAGCACCAGCTTTATGGAAAAGTGCTGCTAGCTGGGTCCATCCAGAAGGTGTGAGGGCATTCAGTATGATTTTCAGTGGCACAATCTGTGTATCTGGATAGCCGTGCTAAATGTACGTATGCTTTCTAACAGCCACATCTGGTTAAAAAAGAAAAGCTGACTGCAGCAGCTGAATAGTCAAGTGTCTTACATGTAGCTTCTTCTAATTTGTAAAGCGCACATGTAAATGAAGATTAACCACCATGTAAAGGCATGTAACAAGATTAAAAATGGTTTAATTTCAAAAGCATGACATGAAGCTCCAAGGATGGTTTCCTGCAAGTAGGTTGTGTCGGCTTAATATCCAGTGACTTTCAGGATTTGGTAGAACCATTCGTTCTATTGTGAGGCAAAGAGAAAACGCACAAACTCCCCAAAAATGTCCAGTGTTTATCATTCTTCAATGGTTTGTAACTGTAGTGGATAACTTCAGTGAATGGGAATGAGAAACCTCTGGAGATCAAAGGTAATGCAACACTTCACCTCTTACAATGCACTTCAGGTTAGGTTTGCTAAAGCGTGCTGTAGTTAACATGTCCCTTTTTATGCAGTACACTGTAGTAAATCTGGCCCCTAGTGTTACGCTTCCAACACTACCCATACTTCAGATGAGTGCTATGAAGAAGCGACTCCGTTACACCGTTTTATTTTTTTTATTTAAAAAGTTTTTACTTTCCATGCTTAATATCCTAGGCGAATTACAACATAAACAATATGTATCTTATTTCAATGTATTAAACTAAAATGACACATCACGATGAGAGAAGCAAAATACCAACAGATATAAAAGCCTTAATTCAATCAGATAAGCCTGCCTAAATAAATGCGCTTTTAGTCGCCTCCTAAAGGAGAACATAAAATACCATACTGGGTCAGACCAAGGTCCATCAAGCCCAGTATCAGGTTCCCAACAGTAGCCAATCCAGGTCACAAATACCTGGCAGATTCCAAAAAAGGTACACAGGTTCCACAATGCTCATCCCAGGGTAAGCAGTGGGTTTCCTGAGTCCTCTTTAATAATGGTTTATATACCTTTCCTCCAGGAACTTCTCAAACTTTTTTAAACCCAGCTACACTAAGGTTTTACTATATCGTCCAGTAATGAATTCCAATGTTTAAGCGTTTGAGGGAAAAAAATATTTTCTAAAGTCTTAAATGGGTTAGATTGTAGCTTCATTGTGTGTCCCCTAGTCTTTCTACTTTTTGATGGAGTAAACAGCCAATCTGTTCATAGACCTCTATCATACACCCCTCAGCTGTGTCTCTTCCAAGTTGACGAGCCCTAATCTTTTAAGCCTTTCCTCATAGGGGTATCTTTTCATCTGCTTTACCATTTTGGTGGCTCTTCTCTGTACCTTTTCTAATTCTGCTATATCCTCTTAAGATATGGCGACCAGAATTGCACCTAATATTCAAGCTGCGATTGCACCATGGAACGATACAGAGGCATTATAATATCATTGGTTTTATTCTCCATTCCTTTCTGTTTGATTCCTAGCATTCTATTTGCTTTCTTGGCAGCTGCTGCACACTGGGCAGAGGGCTTCAACGTATTATCCAGGATGATGCCTAAATCCTTTTCCTGGGTGGTGGTTCCTAATGTGGAGCCTTGCATTGTGTAACCATAGGTTGGGTTGTTCTTTCCTAGGTGCATAACTTTGCACTTGTCCACATGAAATTTTATCTCCCATTTGGATGTCCAGTCTTCCAATTTATCTAGGTCCCCTTGCAATTTCTTACAATCCTCTTGTGTTTTAACAGCTTTGAATAATTTTATGTCATCTGCAAATTTGATCACCTCACTCATTATTCCAATTTCCAACTCATTTATGAATATGTTAAAAAGCAGCAGACCCAGCACAGATCCCTGGGGTACTCCACTATTCATCTTTCTCCAATGAGAAAATTGGCCATTTAACCCTACCCTCTGCTTTCTATCTCTTAACCAGTTCCTGATCCACAATACTACAATGCCTCCAATACCATGACTTTAATTTTGCCAAGAGTTTCTTATATAGGACCATTTCGAAGGCTTTCTGAAAATCCAGATACTGCATCAACTGGTTCACCTTTATCTATTTGTTCACATCTTCAAAAGAAATCTAACAGATTATCTAACAGATTAGTATGGCAAGATCTTCCTTGGCTAAATCAATGTTGCCTTTCTCCCATTAAACCATGACTTTCTACATGTTCAGTAATTTTATTCTTTATATTGGTCTCCACCATTTTGCCCAGTACTGACATCAGGCTCACCAATCCCGGATCATCCCTGGAACTCTTTTTAAAATTAGGCATCATATTGGCCATTCTTCAGGTATACTGATGGTTTTAATGATTTGCAGATCTACTCTTAGTAATCTGTGAAGTAATCTCATATTTCAGTTTTCAGCACCCTCTTCTCTATACCATCCAGTCCAGGTGATTTGCTACTCATTAGTTTATCAAATAGTTGTAATTCATCTTCCCGATTTGTCAATATTTCTTTCAATTATTCTTATACATCACCTTTAAATACCATTTCAGGCATGGGTAACTTCCCTACATGTTCAAAAAGACCAAAGCCAACCATTCAGTCTCTTTGCTATGGCCTTGTCCTCCCTTAGCGCCTGTTTTTACCCCTCTGTCATCTAATGGTCCAACTGACTCAAGGTGGGGGGTTTTTGCTATAGATGTAATTGAAAAAAAATTTATTGTGCATTTTTACTTTCACGGTAAGCTTTTTTTTTTTTTTTAATTCTCTTTGCCTGCCTTGCATCTAACTTGCTTGTTTCCCATTTTCATCATTTGGCTCCTTTTTCCATTTCCTGAACTATGCTTTTTTGGCAACAGCCTCTCTGACCTCACCTTTAAACTATGCTGGCAGTTTTTTGAGCTTCCTTCCACCTTTCTTAAAGCATGGAATACATGTGGTGAGGGCTTCCAAGATAGCATTTTTAAACAATGCCCACGCTTGATGTGAACTTTAACCTTTGTGGCTGCTCCTTTTAGTTTTTTCGTAACTATTTTCCTAATTTTATCAGTCTCCCTTTTGAAAGTTAAAAGATAGTACTGTGTACTTCCTTGTTGTCCTCCCTCCATTTATTAAATCAAATGCAATCATTCTATGATCGATATTGCCAAGTGACCCCAGCACTTATCTCTTGCACCAGATCCTGTGTTCCACTAAGGACTAGGTCCAAAATAGCTTCCTGTCTTGTCTGTTCATGAACTACTTCAAGAAGCACACCAAGGAATAGTAAATCCGAATAACTAGAGTGATTCCCAACAGTCCTGAATGAAATTTTTTTGCCGGAGCTTTGTCAGCCCAGTGCTAGGGACTCATCCCAAAGCACCACTGTGACCGCTCCCTTTTAATAGAAAGAATTAAATTTTAAAATTAAAGTCCATAACTTAGCTGTTGCAGTACTACTGCCAAAACGCCAAGACTGCATAAGACGACGTGGCTCACGTTTCGGGTTTTCCGCCAACCAGTGTAGAAACCCTGCTTCAGGTCCAATGAATCCACAAATGGCAGATAATAATCAGCTTACACAGCAAAGGGAATGTGGCGTACTTTATAGTCTGCCGCGTCTGACATCAAAAAGACATAGAGAGCAAACAAGCCAATCACTAGCACCTAACTACGGAGCAATCCAGGAGTTCCCACTGCACAAGGAATCCCCAGATAAAACTCCGGAGTAGCGGTAGAGATGTAATCTTAAATAATGGTATACCAGTCAAGTTGGAGATTAAGGCCATTCTGGACCACCGAATTGAGAAGGTAAATCCAGTGTTGTTCACTGAACTGGAGTTTCTGTGCACGGTCACCCCCTCGAGGATCCGAGGGAACAAAATCCAGCACCCTCCATTGCAGCGAAGAAAAAGCATGGCCCATGTGCAGATTATGTTCCACCATAGGAGCCGTCAAAGATTTTGTTCTGAGACGAGAGGCATGTTCAGAAAGACGGATTTTTATGGCCCGCGTGGTTCGACCAACATAGTAGAGAGAACAGGGGCAAACAATCAAATATACCACATATTCCGTAGAACAGTCTGTGTGCCATCTAGTAGTAAAAGTCCTGGAAGTATGAGCATCCTCCCAAATAGGTCCCACCAGAGCCTGAGCACAATAAATACAATTTCCACAGGCAAAGTGGCCATTCTCCACATGAAAACGAAGAGGTCGATCCAGCGGAGAAACAGTTGACATAAGTTTATCCCGTAAATTGGCAGTGCGTGAGTAGGCACCTGCAATGTATGATCCTTAAAGCAATTATGTATCCCAATGATCGTCCAAAATCGATGTAACAGGCGCGTGACATGTGTAATGTGCCGAGTATATGGCAGAACCCCAGTAATGACTGAATCCTTTATTTTCGGGGTTGAGGGAGTCAAGAGCCATTCACAATGTAGGTATCGTGCTGTTTTATATGCCCTAGAGATTACCAATTGAGGATAACCCCGTTGGAGCAGACAATGCTCAAGTTAGCTGGCATGCTGTTTAAAGTCCCGTAAAGAGGAACAGTTGCGACGTAATCTTAAAAACTGCCCGAAGGGAAGACCCTGTTTTAAAGCTGGGGGATGGAAACTCTCGTACCGAAGTAGTGTATTGCGTTGTACCGCTTTGTGGTATAATGTGGTCTGAAAACCATCTGGAGTTAGCAGGACCTGTACATCCAAAAATTTCATAGTGTTTGGGGAAATCTGTGCAGTGAACTGAATCCTTGGTACATGTGTATTAAGGCGGGCTATAAAACAGTCCAAATCCGAGCGCGTACCTTCCCAGAGGAAAAAAATGTCATCCAGGAAACGCTTCCAGAAAGGGATCAAATGAAACAAAGGATCCGTATACACATAATGCTGTTCAAAAACCGCCATATATAAAGTAGCCAAGGATGGAGCCACCATAGCCCCCATTGCTATACCATGGATTTGTTGGTAAAAAGTACCCTGATGTAGAAAAAAGTTCCTGCTTAGCACAAGTTCTAATAAATCCAACACGAAAGTGCGCGGAATTCTGTCTGGAAGAATCAGCGGGTAGTCCTGCAAACAGGTGAGTATCTCATGTTGATCTATATTAGTATAGAGAGCCTGGACATCAAGAGACACCAAAAATCTATAAGTGTCAGCAGCCTGACAGGACTGCAGATTGTTCAAAAAATCGCCAGTATCTCTAAGATACGAAGAAACCTTCATGGCCGCCGGCTGCAGAAAGAGGTCACAGAACTGGGACAATGGCTCTAGTAGGGAATCCCTACAAGAGACAATGGGACGACCCGGTGGGTCCGCCAGTGATTTATGCACTTTTGGGACCAGATAGAAAACTGGTGTCTTTGGATATTTTTTGACTAAAAAATCCATTTCATGTCTGGTAATCGAGTTCTGAAAAAACGCAGTAGAGACCATTGAAGAAATTCGGTCCTGCAAATCCTTCGTGGGATCAATTGGGAGAACCACATAGTTGGTACGGTCCAACAAATGGACATCCACCTGACGTTGGTATTGATCCCGAGAAAGCAAATCTGTGGCGCCACCCTTATCAGCCCGGTGTACCACAACATCCAAATTTTGAATCTCATCAACCGCCTGTGCATAAGCTGTTGAAAAATTGGAATATCCGTGAGACTTTTTCCGTTCTAACAGAGAAAGATGTTGGAAAACCAAGGTCTGATATGTGGAAATCGCATTGTCCGAAGATCCAGGGGGAAGCCAGCGAGAGGGATTCCTAATAATAGAGGGATCAGCAGTGCCCGAGATGTTAGAAAAGTGTTGTATAACACGTAATTTCTGAAAAAATTTATGGAGAGCCAGCCTGGTAGAAAAGCTATCATATCTAGAGGTAGGGACAAATGAGAGACCCAATTCCAGAACTTTGCATTGCGTTGTAGTTAAAGGTACACCCGAAAGATTCAAAACGGACGATTCTTCGTCCGAGACCAGGTTTCCGGCCCCTGCCAAAAATCCTGTTGGTAATTCCTCCGATGACGCTGGATTTACCTTCTCAATTCGGTGGTCCCGAATGGCCTTAATCTCCAACTTGACTGGTATACCATTATTTAAGATTACATCTCTACCGCTACTCCAGAGTTTTATCTGGGGATTCCCTGTGCAGTGGGAACTCCTGGATTGCTCCGTAGTTAGGTGCTAGTGATTGGCTTGTTTGCTCTCTACGTCTTTTTGACGTCAGACGCAGCAGACTATAAAGTACGCCACATTCCCTTTGCTGTGTAAGCTGATTATTATCTGCCATTTGCTGATTCATTGGACCTGAAGCAGGGTTTCTACACTGGTTGGCGGAAAACCCGAAACGTGAGCCACGTCGTCTTATGCAGTCTCGGCGTTTTGGCAGTAGTACTGCAACAGCTAAGTTATGGACTTTAATTTTAAAATTTAATTCTTTCTATTAAAAGGGAGCGGTCACAGTGGTGCTTTGGGATGAGTCCCTAGCACTGGGCTGACAAAGCTCCGACAAAAAAATTTCATTCAGGACTGTTGGGAATCACTCTAGTTATTCGGATTTACTATTCCTTGGTGTGTTTGTTTGATCCGATTGGGTTCTTTTTTGTTCACATCTACTTCAAGAAGCAGTCATTTGTTTCATCTAGAAACTTTCTCCCTAGCATGTCCTGCTGTAACATTGACAGTTGATACCGGGGTAGTTGAAATCGCCCATTACTGTGGTGTAACTTTTGTTAGCTTCCCTAATTTTTTAGTATTTCATCTATCAGTTCTGGCCAGGCGGATGGTAGTATACCTGCACTGCCATTGAACATAACATAAGAAATTCCATACTGGGTCAGACCAAGGTCCATCAAGCCCAGTATCCTATTTCCAACAATGGCCAATCCAGGTCACAAGTACCTGGCAGGTTCCCAAAAAAATACATAGATTCCACAATGCTTGTCCTGGAGTAAGCAGTGGATTTCCCGGGTCATCTTTAATAGTAGTTTATGGACCTTTCCTCCAGGAACTTTTCCAAACCTTTTTTTTTTAAACTCAGCTACACTAACAGCTTTTACTAAATCAATAATGAATTAGTTTGATTACACATTGTAACCCATTTAAGAGTAATAAGAGAATATTTTTTCACTCATTGTAGCTTCATTGCCTTCCCCTTTTTATAGGGAATTTCTATCCATAGAGATTTTAGTGTGGGGGGGGGAGTCCTGTAAATCTTTTATCCTGTGTGGCTCAATGCACTCTTTAACATAGAGCCCAACCCCTCCACCAATTTGATCTACCCTATCATTACGATATAGTTTGCCCCAGGTATCAGCGTCTCAATGGTTGTCCTCCTTCCACCAGGTCTCTGATATGCCAATTATATCTAAATTTTCATTTAGTGCTATATATTCTAGCTCTCCCATCTTATTCTTCGGACTGCCAGCATTTGCATACAGGTATTTTTAGAGGTTGTAATGTTGTTCATATTAACAATCTGGTTATCAGTTGACAAGTGTAATTTGGAATATTTCAGCTCTATACTTAAAGGCATCTGGATTACTTTTATCTTTATTGGAACTTCTCTAACTTCCCTATTTTGCTAGTATCCTTCAAGGATACATCTTCCAAACCATGAGCTCTTGTGCAACTGTCAGCTGTCCCCTATTATCTAGTTTAAAAGCTGTTCTTTCTCCTTTTTAAGGTTTAATGCCAGCAGCATGGTTCCACCCCAGTTAAGGTGGAGCCTATCTTTTTGGAAAAGTCCCTCCCTTCCCCAGAATGTTGCCCAGTCCCTAACAAATCCAAAACCCTCTTCCTTGCACCATTGTTTCATCCATGCATTTGAAACTTCGGAGCTCTGCCTGCCTTTTGGGTCTTGTGAATTGGTTGAAATACTCATCTTTGCAGTAGATACTTAAGATGCATTTCTGAGAATGCTATCCTGGAAGTTCTGGATTTCAACTTCCTATCTAAAAGCCTAAATTTTGGCCTCAGAACCTCCCTCCTACATTTTCCTAGGTCACTGGTACCAACATATACCAAGATAGCAGGCTCCTCCCCAGCACTATCTAAAACCTTATTTAGGTGGCATGTGAGGTCTGCTATCTTTGCACTAGGCAGACTTGTTACCAGGTGATCATGTCCAGCCACCCAGCTATTGACATGCTGCAACTCAAGAGGAAGAGTTCCAGTGCTTTGGAGCAATGATCAAAAAGTGTCTCAGAGGGTAGTAAAATGCATCTTTATGGTAATGGAGTACTTCTAATAAGCATGCATTTTGTGAACATAATGTATGGACCATTTATAAATCTTTAAAACAGATTATACAGTGAGGGATTGTAAGACTCAGTGCCCTATGCACCAACATATATATTTTATAGACAATATGCCATTTTACAGCAAGCCAATGTAATTCCTACAAAACTGGAGTGACGTTCATATTTACTGCTTCCTGTAATAACGCGAGCAGCTGCTTTCTGAAGAATTTGAATAAGATAAGCAGGTAAACAAACATATAAGCTATTGCAATAGTCTGTATGATAATTAATCAAAGCATGGACCATAGTCTGAAGATTATCCTCAGAAATATGTGGTTTCAGTCTCTATCATGTTTAATTTATGAAAAGTGATCTTGATGACTGCATGAACTTGACATTGTATATCTAACATGACATCCAAATTCCGAACCTGGGAACATATAGGAAGTATCCAATCAATATTCAAGTAAGATGGCATGGCAGATGGTAATGCCCAACTACAATAGATAATCTGTTAGAAATATTTAAAGCTAACCTATTATGATTCCTCCATCTTTTAATTGTAAGAGGTGATGCAGTAGTTGAGTACCCTCACGGTTCATCATAAGGCAACGTTTTGGAATCATATGGTGCAGCTAGTACTCCCAGCAGAGGCAGACTAGTCATGTGCAGAATGATAGTAATGGCTACTGTGGCTGGTTCCGACTTTCCCAAAATAGTGTGCTGCCAGTAGCTAGTTCCTAAGAATAAAAATAGCTTGCTTTTTGACCTCTGTCCATTGTAAATAGCAGGTTAAATAGCTGAAGGTTACTCATGCTGGAATACTTCACAATTAAATCTAAAATGTTAAAAGGAAGGGGTCTTTTGAGCAATCATGTTTCACACTATTTTGAATAAATGGTTTAAATACTTATCTTTGCAGTAGATACTTAAGAAGACCAATAAAATAGGAGAACGAACTTCATTTTTGTGTATTTAAATTAAACCAGGCCAAGTCATGAATGTTGGCCTTGGTTCAACTAATCAAGTCTTGTAAAGTGCTAAACCATGTTACAGATGGTAGAATGCTAATGTGTCTATTAACCAAAAGTAAACATAAAGTTGACAGGCCTACTGAGAAAGGGGCATGTTAAGAAGAATGACTGCCACGTTCTCTTGACACGTTTCTGTGTTCCTTTCTCAACTGTTTCTGCTGTCACTACATTTAATTCATCTGGAATATCTGAAGACTGCCAGCACCATTTAACGTATGCATCCAAAGAAAACTTAGGGGTCTGTTTACTAAGCAGCGCTAGCACGGCTTAGTAAACAGACCCCTTAATGTTTGCTAATGTTCTACTTTAAGAAATAAGATTAGTCTCTAAACCTTTTCAGTTGTCAATGTATTGGTACAATAAAATGTATCACCCACAGTTGGTTTGACTCATCATTGTAATGTATCCAAGTGGAATAACACTGCAACCATGTTCTTATTCAAGTTGAAATTGCAACTAAAATGTGGACATTTTTTTAAATTTTATCACGCTTCCTATTGAGCCAATATAAGATGTGTTGTATGTTTTGAAATATTTCAGCCATATGGTTTGTTACCCACTGCATAAAATAATATGGTCCATAAAACATAAGCCGGTCAAATGCCCAATATTTAAGTAAATATTTAAACCTAAATGATAAAGCATAGTTACTCACCTGTAGCAGGTGATCTCTGGGAACTGCAGGAATCAGTCTTCACATATGGGTGAGGTCTGTACAAACAGAGCCCTCATGAGAATGCTCCCCAGCGTCCAATAGGAAAGCCTTTGGGAGCTCTCCATTGTGCCTGCATGTCTGCCTTCTGGTCTTCCCAACTCCTCTCCTCAGTTGAGTTTGTAGCTGAGAGGAAGAAGAGAAAATAAACCAATTCTACAACTCCAAGGGGAGGAGGGTGGGTTGTAAAGACTGATCTCCAGGAACAAGCAGGAATGAGTCTTCACATATGGGTATCGTCGGTACCGACGGAGCCTGCGCGGGAACGCTCCCCAGCGTCCAATCAGAAAGCCTTTGGGAGCAACCCACAGCGCCTGCGTGCTGCCTTCCCGCCTTTCCCAACTGTCTCTCCTCAGTTCTTCTTTTTCCGCAGAGCCAGCAGGTCGTGTTCCTGTCACCGCAGAAGAATTTCTTTATTTTTCTTTATTTCTTTTGTGTCGCGTCTGCCTTCTTCAACGCTCCACCGGTACTGCCGGTCTTTTTCTTTTCTTGTTAAAAAAAAAAAATAAATCTTTTATCCGTTTCTTTTCTTCAGGTGCACTGCGTTTTGGGCCTTAGGCCCAAAACTTTTTTTCCTTAACATGGAAAAACCTGCCTCAGGATTTAAGAAGTGCACAAAATGTGGCGGTACAATTTCCGTCACTGACACCCATGACTGGTGTCTAAAATGTTTCGGTCCTGACCATTCCATCACAGATTGTATGTCCTGTTCTATGATGTCTAAAAGAGGTCGGCAGAACCGAGCTGCCAAGCTCAGTACCCTGTTTTCCTCTGATGCGGCTTCGGTGGCATCGACGTCTTCCAGGGCTGCTTCTTCCTCACATGGATCTCAGGTAACTAAACATAAATCTAGCCGGTCCTCGAAGGGTAGATCTCCTTCTAAGCATCGAGATGCCTCTGGCGTTGCCCTCGAGGATTCTGCACCGGCAAAATTACCCCGGCAGGAGGCTTCGGCCTCTAAAGCATCATCATCGGGGTTCCAGGATGATCTCGATGGCGTGGCCTCGACAGACCTCCTGGTGCCATGCTCTTGGGTACCGGTGGCCTCCACCAGTACCGACTTCCAAGCATTGGCGGCGTCGATAGATCAGAGGATTCTGTCCATAGAACGCAGTCTGGCGGCTTTCCTTGTGACATTGAGCCCGCGGTACCGCAACAGACTACCCCACCGGTACCGGCTATAGCATCGCCATCAGTACCGATTCCAGTACCGGTGACATCGGCATCGATGTCCGCTATGCCAGTACTCTGTCCTCTGAAGCCCTCTGGTACCGATACCCCGGTACCGGTTATTCCCGATGCCGATCCCAGTCAGTACGGTATCGGGCTTTGCAAGAGCATCCGGACAGACGATACTTCGATTCCTCTGAGGATTCTGAAAAGTCAGTCGATGCAGTGATGCTTCTTCCACAGGAGGAGTCCTCTCCTAAACGAAGGATGTCTCCTCCAGAGGACTTGACTTTTCAAGACTTCATCAGGGAACTGGCTCGGGGCCTTTCCATTACGGTGGCCTCTGAGACAGAACCCAGAGCCAAGGAGTTAGATATTTTACAATATCCTAAAACTCCTAAGGAGGCAGCTACCTTGCCTGTTCATGAGATTTTGTATGATCGCATGTTAAGGATGTGGGAATCGCCTCTGACCACCTCCCCTCATTCTCGCAGGTTGGATACCATGTATCGTGTCCCTCCTTGTCCTGGGTTCCATAAAACTCAACTTCCTCACCCCTCTATTGTGGTTGAGTCTGCTATGAGAAAGATTAGAAGTGCCAAAAGACATGACTCTAATCCTCCGGGACGTGAATGTAGAACCCTGGATGCTTTTGGAAGAAGTCTTCCAAGCTTCCATGCTTGCTGCAAGAATTAATTTCTATAGTCTTTACATGGGAATGTTCTTAAAAGAAGTCACTGATCATTTGCAGACTTTGTCCTTTCATTTCTGAAGATAAAAGACAGGACTTTCTCACTTGGCTTAAGCATGCCCAAGATATCTCCAAATTCTCCAACCGTGCAGCTTTCGACTCCTTTGAATGTGTCAGCAAAGCCTCAGCTATTGCCATAGGTGTACGTAGAATTGCTTGGCTTCAAGCATATGATTTGGAGATCTGGGTTCAAGATGAATTGGGAAATATCCCTTGTAGAGGTGAGAGCCTGTTTGGTAAATATTGGCAAGCAAAAGCTAATCAGATGGATGCTGAAAACTCTGCCTTGGATAGACTATCCAAATCCACAGCTGCTCCTGCTAAGAAAAGGTTGTTCAAGAAAACATCTTTTTCTAAAAAGGGAAGATTCTATCCTGCTTATGGTCAGCGGGCATCTTCTGCAGCTCAGTTCCCTACCAAACATCAGCAATCATCCAAACAGAGCAAAGCAAAGGCTGCTAGGCCTCCACCGACTCAGCCCCCTCAGGGCCTTTGACTTTCCGCTAGAGAACTTAGCCTTCCTGGCTCTGGAAGGACCAGAGCCCTCCACCATTCCAGGAAGGTAATGTCATTTTGCTCCCAGATGGGAGCAAATTACAGCAGAGCATTGGACACTCTCCATCATAAGAAAGGGGTACAAACTTCATTTTTCAAGCTTGCCCCCTCACACAAGAGTGCACCAGTTCAATTCTCCAACCTCCCTCCTCAGCCTGTTGGGCAGGAGGTTGCCACCCTTCTCACCCAGGGGGCAATAGAGGAAGTGCCTCTTCAACAACAGGGCACAGGTTTCTACTCCCCCCTATTTTCTTATTCCAAAGAAAACGGGGGGCTACAGACCCATCTTAGATCTCAGAGAATTGAACAGATTCCTAGTCAAGGAAAAATTCAAAATCATTTCTCTGGGAACTCTACTGCCATACCTTCAGAGTCAGGATTGGCTTTGTCCTCTAGATCTCAAGGATGCGTACACCCATGTTCTCATCCATCCAACTCACAGAAGGTTCCTTTGGTTCCTTTTTCAAGAGAAGCACTATCAATACAGAGTGCTCCCTTTTGGTCTGGCCTCTGCACCAAGGGTGTTCACAAAATGCATGGCAGTGGTAGCTGCATTTCTGCGCACTCTGGGAATATTCGTCTTCCCTTATTTGGACGACTGGCTCATCCGAGCTCCCACTCAGTCAGAGGCCAAGAGTTCTCTAGCCTGCACAATGAGTATCCTTCAGTATTTGGGGCTGATAATAAACATCCCAAAATCCAATTTAACCCTTATTCAGTCTCTGGAGTTTATAGGGGCGTTGCTGGATACCACAAAGGCAAGGGCCTATCTCCCACAGGCCCGTTGCCTTCACTTGGTGCAGTTAGCTTCTCAAGCAGAGTTGAAGCCTCACTTAACTGCTCGAGAGATGTTAGTTACTAGGCCACATGGCATCCACCATGCATGTGGTCCCATATGCTCGCCTTCACATGAGAGCAGCTCAGTGGACTTTATCCACCCAATGGACCCAGGCATTAGACTGCCTGTCAGACAAAATAGCAAACACAAGTTGCCTCATTTTGTCCCTCCAGTGGTGAAAGTCCCCTCAAAACCTGTTGCTGGGGTCCCCCTTTCAGCAGTCTCTACCCCAAGCAACTCTCACAACAGATGCGTCCCCAATGGGGTGGGGAGCTCATCAACAAGACCTCTCCACCCAGGCATCTGGTCCCCACAGGAGACTTGTCTACATATCAATCTCTTGGAACTCAGAGCAAACTTCCTTGCTCTGCGAGTGTTCCACACCCTGCTCAGCTGCAAGACAGTCCTTATCCACACGGACAATCAGGTAGCCATGTTCTATGTGAACAAGCAGGGCAGAACTGGCTCTCTGTCGCTTTGCAACGAAGCTTTGCGACTGTGGGCCCTCGCCAGAGAGCATCAAATTCATCTTCTGGCAGTTTATCTTCCAGGCGTTCAAAACTCTTGGGCAGACAGGCTCAGTCGAGTTCTGCTTCCACACGAGTGGTCCCTACATGTGGACCAGGTGACCAGGATTTTTCAGATCTGGGGAACCCCGGACATAGACCTCTTTTCAAGTCCGTGGTATGCCAAACGTCCCCGGTTCTGTTCCAGAACTCGGGCTCAGGCAAGGGATGCTTTCCTCCTTCACTGGGGTCAAGACTTCCTGTATGCCTTGGGTTCCACCCATTTCCCTAATTCCCAAAACCTTGTTCAAGCTTCAGAGAGACAGAGGCCACATGATTCTCATAGCTCCACATTGGCCACGGCAAGTGTGGTACCCTCTGCTTCTACATCTCTCTCAAGCTCCCTCCCTTGAGTTAAGGTCTGCTCCAGATCTCCTATCTCAAGAGGACGGGATGTTATGGCATCCCAATCGCCAGTCTCTGCATCTCAGGGCTTGGTTGCTGAAGGCCTAGATCTCCAAGATCTTCATCTGTCTCAACAGGTGAAAGATGTTCTTTATGCTTCCAGAAAACCTTCCACTAGACGTTCTTATGCTTTCAAGTGGAAGAGGTTTACTATCTGGTGCGCTGGGAAGGGTCTTAACCCCCTTGCCATACCCCTGGAATCTTTGCTGGAGTATCTCCTCCATCTGTCTAATGCAGGCCTTAAAACTAATTCAGTAAGGGTCCATTTGAGTGCTATTGCAACTTCCCTTAAGCCTCTGAATGGACAACCTGTTTCCTCTCATCCTCTTGTAGCAAGGTTCATGAGAGGCCTCCTTTTAACAAAGCCTCCCATTAGACCACCTCCGGTGGCATGGGACTTGAACCTGGTTCTTGGTCAGCTTATGAAGCCGCCTTTTGAACCCTTGGCTACCACCTCCTTGAAATTCCTTTCTTGGAAAGTTGTCTTTCTTATTGCAATCACATCAGCACGTCGTATTAGTGAATTGCAAGCACTCGTAGCTATTCCACCTTATACAAGGTTCCATCATGACAAGGTAGTCCTTAGGACTCATCCACATTTTATGCCTAAGGTGGTCTCGCCCTTTCACCTCAACCAGGAGGTCTACCTACCTGTCTTTTTTCCAGGGCCTCATGCATCAAGTGCAGAGAGGAATCTTCATACCCTGGACTGTAAAAGAGCTCTGGCTTTTTATTTACAAAGGACACAGCAACATAGAAAGTCCTCTCAGCTCTTTGTTGCCTTTGATCCTTCTCATTTGGGACTACCAGTCTCCAAGGGAACACTATCTAACTGGATTGCCCAGTGTATTTCTTTTGCCTATCAGAGTAAGAACCTTTCTCTGGAGGGCCATGTCACAGCTCACAATGTGAGAGCCATGGCAGCCTCAATGGCTCATCTGAACTCTGTGTCTATTGACGACATCTGTCGTGTAGCCACTTGGGCCTCGGTTCATACCTTCACTGCCCATTACTGCTTGGACAAGGACTCCCGCCGGGATGCCTTGTTTGGTCAGGCTGTTCTCAAACACCTGTTCCATACTTAATCAACTCCTACCCACCATCCCTGATAGGATGCCAGAGATCCATGGGGGGAAGTGGAGCCCTGTCCCAGGGACACACAACGTCTGGGGTCTCTCCCTGGCATCTAAAGCTAGGGAGTCCCCATATGTGAAGACTCGTTCCTGCTTGTTCCTGGAGGTAACAGGTGATCTCAGGGAACAGCAGGAATAAGTCTTCACAACCCACCCACCTCCCCTAGGAGTTGCATTTCTCTATCTCTATCTTTCCTTTCCCTCTCTCTCTTTGTCTCAGCTTTAAAACCTAACTGAGGAGAGACAGTTGGGAAAGGTGGGAAGGCAGCACGCAGGTGCTGTGGGATGCTCCCAAAGGCTTTCTGATTGGACGCTGGGGAGCGTTCCCGCGAAGGCTCCGTCGGTACCGACGATACCCATATGTGAAGATTTATTCCTGCTGTTCCCAGAGATCACCTGTTACAGGTAAGTAACTCTGCTATTCCTGCTCTTTCTGGAGATCACATGTTACAGGTGAGTAACTACATGATCTACAGGAACAAGCAGGCATGCATTCTTCACATATGGGACTCACTAGCTCCCAGGTACCAGACCGGCATGGGGGGAAGAGTAGTGTGATCCCTGAGGCTAAAGCTTCGAGCTGAAGAGTGTGGACATGATGTGGTCCATTGGACAATTTCAGGAGGTTGTACCACCGCTGATAGTCTTATTTATTTATTATTTATTACAGTTTCTTATATACCGCGCTATTTAGAATCAGCGCGGTTTACATCATAACAAAACGACCATAACGACAAACTGTCAGGTTTTACATTGAACAGGAGTACAAACTTGGATAACTGGGTTAACTATATACAAACTTGGATAACTGGGTTAACTATATACATAAACTATCTACACTGCAGTGTGAGGGCATTTCTAGATTGTCATTTTTAAAGTCCAGGACAAGAGGGTAGCAGTTGAGTTTATTTCCCAAAGCGGTGCTAGAGCACAACTTGGCCAAAGACTGCATCCAAACGGGAGTCGCTTTCCAGACAATGTGCAGCAAGAGTATAAATGGAGGACCAGGTAACTGCCCAACAAATCTCCTCAATGGATGCTGAGCGGAGATTAGCTATGGAGGTTGCCATAGCCTGCACACTATGAGCAATAATGTGATCCTTGAGGGAGGGTCCTGCTTGTGCATAAGCAAATGCAATGCAATCCGCTAGCCATCTGGATATGGTCTGTTTTGTCACTGGTAGCCCAAGATGATTGGAATCAAAGGAAATGAATAATTGAGGACTTTGTGAGCCTTAGTTCTATCTAAGTAATAAGCTAGCGCTAGTTTGTAGTCTGTGTGTAGCATTGCTTCAGCCTGAGACAAGTGTGGTCTCGGAAAGAAAATAGGATTACTGACTGGTTTAGATGGAAGGAAATACGGATGGGTATGGAGAACCACCTTGTCAGGGTGGAATCTGAGTGTAGGGTGGATCCGCCACCAGAGCCTCTAGTTCACTGATGTGGCGATCTGACATGACAGTGATGAGAGAGGATTACCTTCCAAGATAAGACCTTCAGTGAAGTGGTGGCTAAAGGCCTGAAAGGAGGATTTAGAAGTTGAGCCAAAACAACGTTGAGGTCCCAGGCCACAGGAAGCGGCTTAATGGTTTGGACAGTAGGAGACCCTGCATGAAGCGTGAAGGGGGGGATGAGGAGATAGGCTGTCCATCCAGTAGTTTGTGAGAGGCTGCAGTGGCACTAAGATGAACTCCTCACTGAGTTAATCTTAAGACCGGCAAGGACAAGTGGAGAAGATATTGTAGAAGGGATTCCACTGGGCAAGCAAAGGGGTTAAAGCCCTTTGGGGAGCACCAGAGGGCAAATTTTGCCACTTGAAGACGTAAGATTGCCTGGTGGGAACCTTGCATAATGCATGGAGGATATCTTTGACCTCCTGAGGCAGGTCAAGGTCAGCAAGCACTATCCCTTCAGCAGTCATGCTGTGAGGTGAAGGGAGTGAAGATTGTTGAGATGAAGGAGCATCCCTTGATCTTCGGAGAGGAGTTCAGGTGTACATCTGAGTCTGAAGGATTGTCTGCACAAGGCAAAAAAGCAGATGAAACCATGGCTGATGGGGCCAAAAAGGGGCTATGGTCATGGAGCCCTGGTCAGCTTGTAGCTTGAAGCATTTTGGGTATCAAGGGGATGGGATGAAATGACTAGAGCAGACCCTGTCCCCAATGGAGAAGAAAGGCAGCCAGGGCCTGTCTGTGCAGGATCGGAAGCCTGGAGCAGAAGTGTGGAAGCTGTGTGTTTTGTGGAGTGGCTAAAAGATCTATGGATGGGGTTCCCCACGTTTGGAAGATCCAAGCAGTCGTCTCCCAATGTAGAGCTACTTGTGTGGACAAAGGATACGACTTAGCCTGTTCGTAAGGACATAGAGCTGGCCCGGGAGCTACACTGCTCTGAGGTGAATGAGGTGTGTGATAGCAAAGAACCACAGAGAAGCGCTTCCTCCCTCCTCTCCCCCCTCCCCCCCTCCCCCCCTCCTTTCATATAGACATGGCAACCTGGTTTCCCGTCCTAAGGCATGTTGCCTCAAATTGGGGTTGAAAAACCCGAAGGGCATTTGTTAGTACCCGTAGTTCTAGACGGTTGATCTGCAGAGCAAATTCCTGTTGTCCACAGTCCCTGTGTGGTTAGGTCATTCAGATGAGCTCCTCAACCCAGCTTGGAGGCATCCATTGTCTGGATGCATCAAGGTGGAGGTGTCTGAAAACGTAACCCATTGACTAGGTTCTGTGAGGAACACCACCACTAAAGATATTTGTTCAGTTGAAGGGTGATGTGGCTCTTGTCTCTGAGATGCCCTGTTGCTTCCACCATTGGGCTCATTGCATGTGTAAGCAAGTATAGGGGACAACATGAGCTGTAGAGGCCATGTGTCCCAACAGATGGAGCATCTCTTGAGCTGTTATGTGGCTTTGCTGTTGAATTCCCTTTGCCAGCTCAATGAGGCGGGCACAGCGATCTTGTGGAAGAAAAGCTTGGACCTGTTGAGTATCTAAGAACGCTCCAATGAACTCCAGCTGTTGAGATGGAGCAAGGTGAAACTTTGGGAAGTTTTAAGACAAATCCCAGATGTTGGAGCACGGTGATGGTGCAATGAAGGGATAGTTTTTACCTCCTGAATGGAGTCTGGGGGTCTTAGTCTTCCCTTACTTAGATGACTGGCTAATCAGGGCAAAGTATGGCGATAGGCAGCAACTACTGACATGCATTTTGTGAATACTTGCAGTGCAGAGGCTATGCTAAAATGCATCACCTGGTATTGGTAGTGGTTTCACTGAAACATGAAGCGAATATACTGTCTGTGCAGATGATGGATCAGTACATGTCTATGCCTCCTTTAGGTCTCGAACGTAACCAATCATGCCTCTGGAGGTATGAGAAGAGTTCTCAGGGAAATCATTTTGAATTTTTCTCTGACCAGGAACTTGTTTGTCCCTGAGATTCAAAATTGGCCTGAATCTTCCTGTTTTCTTTGGGATGAGAAAATATGGAGAGTAGAAGCCCATATGTTCTTAAGGAGTAACTCTTTCTATGGTGTCCTAGGATCTTTTCTTTTAAGAGTGCTTTGAAGGAGACAGGTGTAATAGTTCCCTGTGAAGCTGGGGGGAGGGGAGATTTCAAAGTGAAGCAGATACCCCCTTTTAGATGAGTCCACTATTCTGAAGTTATGAGGTGCCACTTGTGGGCATAGGAACAGTCTCTGCCTGCTATGTGGAGGGGCAGTGCTTTTGAGGAAGGAGTCAAAAACCAAGTGCAAGTTGTGCCTGAATTGGTGGTTGAGGCTTAGGAGCCTTGGGCGTTTTGGGTTGGCAAGGGCCCTGCTGCCACTCTTGATGATGCTGAGGCTGGGTAGGCAGCTGAAGTTTGGTAGGAAGGATAATATTTCTTAGAATAGAAAGGTTTCTTGGGCAGAGCCTTCCTTTTGGAGGGGTCAGCCATTTTCTTGGAAAGGCAGTTGAGGGTGAGATCTGTCTCAGTCTCTCAGCTTTTTCTCTCCAACATTTTCCAGAAAGGTTTTCTCCTGTACATGGGTTATCAGCCAGCTTGTCCTGGACTCACTTTTCCGATATCTGATGCCTGTAACAGGGCGATCCTATAAGCCCCACTGCAGACTGCTGAAGCTCTGCTTGTTGACTCAAAAGCATCAAAAGAGGCCCTGCTAATAAATTTTGAAGTATTCTGGCCTTGCTTGATGAGTGTCTGGAATGTACTCTTTATCATCAGAAGCATGGGGGGGGGCAAATGTCTCTGGTGACGTCCTTTAGGAACATACCCATTTATAGCATGTAGGAGGTTATCCTGGAGGCCAACATGCTTGCTTGAAAGCATGGACTCGCAAAGGCATAGACTGTCTTAGGAGTATGTATACTAAACCGCCCTAATGTTACCGGCGCTAGTTGCAGTGTTAATGTGAAGAATGCCATATAAGGTAGTGGGTGTTCTGGCGGCAAGGTAGCAAGAATCTGTATCGTGCGATAGTGGGCGCCATGGCACGTTAACGCACGTTAACCCTAAGTTCATGCCAGCACAGTGTTAGACGCTATAGAGATGTAGCCCACTGGTTACTTCAATGACTGCGGAGGCAGAGGTCATGGGTTTGATCCCACAATGGTGTTATCTAATAAGGCTGTCTGAGGCTTTTCCTTTTAATTTAAATCAGTGCTGCCAGCAAAAACACCCTCACAGTGCCGTAACAGGCACCCTATAAAGCACTCCATAGGGCACATTTCTAAAGTGCCCTGTCTACCAAGGCACCTTATGTGCCCTATAGGGCGCTTTATAGGGTGCCTGTTACGGCACTGTGAGGGTGTTTTTGCTGGCAGCGTCTAACACACTGCTGGCTGGCTACAGAAAGACTGCAGGTCACCACACAGTCTGCTGTGGTTACCAGGATAGGGTAGACTCACCCGTACCCATGATGCACTGCACATGCAGATAAGCAGCCTACATGTGATCACAAGATGGGGTATGCGCCTCTATAGCACCCCGGCCTGGTAGGGTGAACTGACCATGTGTGTTACTGGCACAAAGAAGCTACAGACTGTGTCATTGTGCAGTTCCTGTGCTCGCCCTGAGGGTGAGGTGGGGCGCCCAGCACCAGGTCCGCAGCACCTGGCTTGGCTGAGATAGGCTGTGCTGCAGGTCCCCATCAGTGCCAGTGTGTGATAGGTAGTCCTTGCAGACACACCTAGGATACACCTGTGTCTATCTGTATTTCCCAGTCACGTCTAGTCCTTGTGGACTATGATGCACCCAGAATAGTGCATATCCTGTGTGGTTGCCATGGTCACATGTTATAAGAGAAGGGTGGTGTTTGGACCCAAAAGCGGATTATGTAGCACCACCCAACCTGCCCTCAGTGGGTCAGGGTAGGGGACAGGATCTCCCATCAACAGATCCCAGTCTACATCTCTGCAATGGTGGCAGTAGAGGGGAACCATCAACCCCAGTCCTGCTGGGGAATAGTCACCCTACAGGGCAGTCAATGCAGATCTGTATGCATCACATAGGGCACTGGCATACAGGCAGTAGGCCTGGAAAAGCTCAGCTGCCCCCCACCACTATCTGACATTCACCAGTAGAGGGCACAGTCAATCTCCACCCGCTGCACCCTGCAAGGTGTGCCAGCCATACACATGCTAACTGCAGACAGTCTGCTAGCTAGTACATGTTCCTGGAGGAACTGTGTGCACCCAAAAATGGGATGTGAGCACACACACCAAGAAAATATGTCAGTGACTGGGCCCCAGAAAAGGGAACCCATAGAAATCACTTGAGAAAAATACTGTATAGCACTATGGGGGAACCTAGCCATACCATGGTCACTGCTCAGTCAGGGTGAGAGTGACCTCCCAGCATGACATGCTGTGGCCACCCTGTCTGTGCAGGTGGTGGTTGGGCACTACAATGTCCCAGCCATTGCCCTATGCCCTGTGCAGATGCATCCTGCTCAGGCCGCCCTGTCTGGGCCATACCCACAGTACCTTGCTCCTCATTATGCACATTGGCAGGCTAACACTGGAAACAGTGCAAGCATTGTGGGCTCAGTAAGGTGTAGGCAGCTGCAAAACACTGGATAGACATACACACACTCCCACACCTATTTCAGCATTGTGCACAGATAGAGGTGGTTGGCAGCCCTGGCCACCACACCAGTCCTGGGCACAGTGCAGGCATTGCTATGGTACTCAATACTGTTAGTGTTTACCACCCCGGGGAATGACCCTGTCAGAAACAAACACTGAAACACACTCCACAGATATCAGAAAGGTTGCTATGATGAATCTCTGTCAACAAATTGTGTTTAACTTAGGATTTGTTATCTGACATTAATCATAGCAACCTTTTGATATATGTGGAATGTGTTTCCAAGTTTAAGATGGCATTGCTAAGGTATGCAGGTGCTAGTATTAATAGATGCTGCTCCGCGTAGGGCCCAACAGCCTGACTCTCCATGAGCCGTTAGATAGTGGAGCGTGTGGGTGTTTGTGCCCCTGTTGGCTGCTGCTCTAGGGCAGAGGTTCCCAACTCCAGTCCTGGTGGGCCAAACACGGTTCAGGTTTTCATGCTGTCCCTAATGAATATGCATGAATACATTTGCATACAATAGGCCCGGTGCATACAAATGCATCACAGGCATATTTATTAGGGAGAGCATGAAACCTGAATGGTGTTTGGCCCTCCAGGACTGCAGTTGGGGAAACTCTGCTCTAGGGATTGCACATGTTTATGGTGTCTGTGCTCTGTAGGGTAAACTATAGGCATTTATGGCATGTTTATTTTATCTGCAATAAAGGTTCCGTCTTTGTTACCACAGTTTAGTACTGGGCAAAATATAGGGACATGGTCTGCAGGAGCCACAGCTGGGACTTGAACCTGTGACCTTCTGCCCCTGAATATATTGGCTGTGTGTACTGCACCAAACTGTTGTCACAGAGGCAGATCATTCCCTGGGGATACCATGACTGTTCGTCAGACAGACCTTGTCTGTTGCAGTGCACGGCACCCACCTAAACAGGGCTTGGCCTTGGTCTGCTGTGGGTAGATGCCACTGCCCCCTCCACCACCAGCACCCCTTGGCCACCATGCTGACATACCCTTGTGCTGGTGGTGTGCAGTCCCAGGCCATCCAGTGTGCCAGTAGGCGGCTGCCTATGGTGTGTGATATGGGGTAGGGGTGCCTGCATAGACATCCATGCTTCCCCCGGCACTGCCTGCCAATGTTATGTGCCCTTTGGGGTACTTGCTGGGTACTGTCCCCTGGGACACTGGAGGACACACTCGTGGACATGTTTGCCCTTGGTGAGTTGCTGTCTTGCTGGTTTCCATTTCTACATTCCTATGTGTCACCTAGGCATCCACCTAGTCCACCCTGTGCCGCAGCTGGCCCACTGCATGTGCTGCCTGCAGCCCCATCTATACCATCACCATAGTGCCCTTTCCTACGTGGCCACTCTGCTGTTGCTGTTATCCTTTATCAGATAACCCTGCATTGTATTTAGTTTCCCCTATTTCGCCAAGTTATACTTCCTGTTAAATGTAACGACCAGACATGTGTAAACTGTCGGATGTTTTCTGTTCAATGTAAACCGCGCTGATGTCTAATAGTGCGGTATATAAGAATTGTTAATAAATAAAATAAATAAATAAATTTGAAAGCCACTTAAGCAAGCTGCCCAATATACACCACAGCAAACCCTCAACAACACTATCAATGTTGGAACATTCACTTTGTGGGGGGAATCAGACTTGACCCTTCTAAAAGTGACATCTTCCTTTTTATTCTTTATGGGTAGTGTTGATTACCGTTTATCATTGTTTTTTTCTATTGGCCAGCTCAGTGTTTTGTAGTTCTATTTTAATTCTGGTCATTATCTCTCTGGTTTTTGCATGTTTTGTTACTGCACATGTATCACTACTATCACTTATCTGGGTCTCCCTTCCTTTTGCTGTACATTGCTGACTGAACTGGTTTCTCTCTCCTGCAAATGTGCCTCTAACGCAAGGTTTTCACTGGTGTTAATTGTCAGACCCTGATTTCACAGCGTTAATGTGCCTGGGGCCTCTCCCCGCCCACTCTCTGCCCATTGACCCCTTATCTCCATCCTCTGGGGAGCCTTACTCCACCCTCTGTGCACCTTAATGCCGCTGGAGACGTTATCGTGTGGTAATGTGCCATTATTGTGCAATAACATTGCTGCTGCGATGTTAGCGCTGTTTAGTAAACATACCCCTTAGAGTCCCTACACGGAGGCAGGGTTAGTGATTTTTTTTTAACTCTTTATTTGTTGCTTTGCCAATTCCACCACCAGAGTTAAAAAAAAAATCACTCACCCTGCCACCGCTGTACATGGCATCGAGCCTATTGCTGACAGGTGGAACTGTGAGAGGAGCTCCCACATGCAGAGCATGAGATCTTGTAAGATGTGCTGTACCGGTAAAGTAGCCACTTCCTTGGGCGTGAGAGGGTATTGGAGTATCTCCAAGTTTCCGCCCGCTGTTCCTTCTCAGAGGTTACTGTGGTGGCCAGTCCTGCTGCCATGTCCCATATGAGTCCTGAAATGGCATCTTCTGGTGGCGATCTGTGTTGCTCCTGTGGAAGTTCCGGTGAATCCAGTGATCCCTTGACAGAATCAGAAGCATTGGAATCAGTCTTGACAAAGTCAAAGTATCGGCAGTCTTGTGAATGACCTCCGATGCTTTGTTGATGTCGATACTGATGATCAGAGTTTTCGGAAGCAGGAGCCCTGGCAGTTTTTGCCTGTTGGGTACCAGTGGTATCTGTCAGTTCCAATGGAAGCATTGGTCCTGAGAGCTCAACAAAGTGGGTTCATGGGCTGCCATCAATGCTGACACACTTGACTGTTGGCAAGATGCCAAAGCCTGCACTGCTGGAACTGTACACAAGATATGCCATACTGGGTCAAACCAAGGTCCATCAAGCCCAGTATCCTGTTTCCAACAGTGGCCAATCTAAGTCATACGTACCTAGCAGTTTCCCTAAAAGACATAGGTTCTGCAATGCTTGTACAGAGTCAAGCATTGATATCCTGGGTCCCTTCTTAATAATGGTTTATGGACCTTTCCTCCAGGAACTTGTCCAAACCTTTTTTAAACCCAGCTACACTAACAGCCTTTACTACATCCACCGGTAACAAATTCCAGAGTTTGATTACATGTTGAGTGAAAAAATATTTTCTTTTATTAGTCTTAAATAGTTTACCCTGTAGCTTCATTGCATGTCCCCTAGTCTTTCTATATTCTGATAAGGTAAACAATCGATCTACGTTTACCCGTTCCACTCCGTTCATTAATTTATAGACTTCTATCATATCTCCCCTCAGCCGTCTCTTTTCCCGGTTTAAGAGCCCTAACCTTTTTAGCCTTTCTTCATAGGAGTATCCTTCCATCCCCTTTACCATTTTGGTGGCTCTTCTCTGAACGTTTTCTAATAATGCTATATCCTTTTTAAGATACGGCGACCAGAATTGCACACAATATTCAAGGTGCGGTCTCACCATGGAACGATATAGAGGCATTATAATATCTTTTGTTTTATTTTCCATTCCTTTCCTTATGATACCTAGCATTCTATTTGCTCTCTTGGCCGCCGCTGCACACTGGGCCGAGGGTTTTAACATGTTATCGACAATGATGCCTAAATCTTTTTCCTGGGTGGTGGTTCCTAATGTGGAACCTTGCATTGTGTAACCATAGTTTGGGGGGTTCTTCTCTAGGTGCATAACTTTGCACTTGTCCACATTAAATTTCATCTGACATTTTGATGCCCAGTCTTCCAATTTATCAAGATCCTCTTGCAATTTTCCACAATCCTCTTGGTTTTAACAACTTTAATTAGTTTTGTGTCATTTGCAAATTTGATAACCTCACTCGTTATTCCATTTTCCAGGTCATTTATGAATATGTCAAAAAGCAGCGGACCCAGCACAGATCCCTGGGGTACACTACTATTCACCTTTCTCCATTGGGAAAATTGGCCATTTAGCCCAACCCTCTGCTTTCTATCTTTCAACCAGTTACTGATCCACAGTAGTACACTGCCTCCTATCCCATGACTCGTTAGTTTTGCCAAACGTCTATGATGAGGGACCTTGTCAAAGGCTTTCTGAAAGTCCAAATACACTATATCAACCGACTCACCTTTGTCCACCTGTTTATTCACACTTTCAAAAAAACATAACAGATTAGTAAGACAAGATCTTCCTTGTCTAAAGCCATGATGGCTATCTCCCATTAGGCCATGACTATCTACATGCTGAGTAATTTTATTCTTTGATGGTTTCTACCATTTTGCCCGGTACTGACGTGAGGCTCACCGGTCTGTAGTTTCCCGGATCACCCCTGGAACCCTTTTTAAAAATTGGTGTTACGTTGGCAATCCTCCAATCTTCAGGTATTAGAGATGATTTTAATGATAGTTCACAGATTACTAATAGCAGGTCTGCAATCTCATATTTCAGTTCTTTCAACACCCTTGGATGTATACCATCCGGCCCAGGTGATTTGCTACTCTTCAGTTTATCTAATAGTTGTAATACATCTTCCTGATATATCGATATTTCCTTCAATTCTTCCGCATCTTTAAATACCACTTCAGTCATGGGTAACATCCCTACATCTTCCTCAGTAAAGACCGAAGCAAAGAATTCATTCAGTCTCTCCGCTATCGCCTTGTCACCTCTTAGTGCCCCTTTAACTCCTCTATCATCTAATGGACCAACTGACTCACAGGATTTTTGCTACAAATGTACCTGAAAAAAATCTTTATTTTGCATTTTTGCTTCCGTGGCAAGCTTCTTCTCAAATTCTCCCTTTGCCTGCTTTATCAATGCCTTGCATTTGACTTGCCAGTGCTTGTGCTGTTTCCAGGTTTTGTCGTTTGGCTCTTTTTTCCATTTCCTGAAAGATGCTTTTTTGGCAACAGCCTCTCTGACCTCACCTTTAAACCATGCTGGTAGTTTTTGGACGTCCTTCCACTTTTCTTAAAGCGTGGAATACAGCTGGTCTAGGCTTCCAAGATAGTATTTTTCAACACCCAAGCATGATGTAAGTCTTTAACCTTTGCAACTTCTCCTTTTAGTTTTTTCTTAACTATTTTCCTCATTTTATCATAGTCTCCCTTTCGAAAGTTAAAAGGTAGTACTGTGGATTTCCTTACTATCCCTCCTCCACTAATTAAATCAAAGGCGATCATGCTATGATCACTATTGCAAGTGGCTCCAACACCCTTATCTCTTGCACTAGATCTGGTGTTCCACTAAGGACTAGGTCTAATATGGCTTCCCCTCTGGTCGGTTCATGAACCAGCTGCTCCAAGAAGCAGTCATTTATTTCATCTAGGAACTTAATCTCCCTAGCATCTCCCCTGCTGTGACACTGACCCAGTCGATACCGGGGTAACTGAAATCACCCATTATTATTACTGCGCTGTAACTTTTGTTAGCTTCTTTGATTTCTTTGAGCATTTTATCATCCATTTGTTCATTCTGGCCAGGCGGTCGATAGTATGCCCCCACTGCTATCGCCTTACCCTTTTTACATGGAATTTCAATCCACAGAGATTCTACAGCAAATTTTGTTTCCTGCAAAACTTTAATCCTTTCTGACTCAATGCTCTCTCTAGCATAGAGTGCAACCCTTCCACCAATTTGATCAGCTCTATCATTATGATATAGTTTGTACCCAGGTATCAGTGTCCCACTGGTTGTCCTCCTTCCACCATGTCTCTGATATTCCAATCATATCTAACCTCTCATTTAGTGCTATATATTCTAACTCTCCCATCTTATTTTTTAGACTTCTAGCATTTGCATACAAGCATTTTAGAGACTGTATTTTATTCATATTAATTTGGCTATAGGTAGACATGGGTTATTTGGGATCTTTAAGCTCTGTCTGCTCCATACTCGAGGGCATTTGGGCTACTTTACTCTTTTTTTGGAACCTCTCTGCTTTTGGTAGTATCCTTCAAGGATACATTCTTCTGAGCCATCCACTCTTGGGCAACTGTCGGCTTTCCCCTATCTCCTTTTTAAAGGTTAATGCCAGCAGCCTCGTTCCATCCTGGTTAAGGTGAAGCTCATCCCTTTGGAAGAGCCCCTCCTTTCCCCAGAATGTTCCCCAGTTCCTAACAAATCCAAAACCCTTGTCTCTGCACCATTGTCTTATCCATGCATTGAGACTCGGGAGCTCTGCCTGCCTTTGGGGTCCTGTACGTGGAACAGGAAGCATTTTGGAGAACGCTACCCTGGAAGTTCTGGATTTCAACTTCCTACCTAAAAGCCTAAATTTAGCCTCCAGAACCTCCCTGCCACATTTTCCTATGTCATTGGTACCGACATGTACCAAGACAGCAGACTCCTCCCCAGCACTGTCTAATACCTTATCTGTACAGAGGCTGGCAGGAGTGTGGCTGAACTCCTCTCAAGAGCCAGCATGTGTGGGTGGAATCAGACGGGGCTTTGAGCCACCATCCCAGAGCATGGAACCAGTAGCTGTAGAGGTTGATTCCTCAGGAGTGTCCCGCAGCCCCTCTTGTGCTTTGGAGGACAGGTCCTCCTACTGGGGTTGCTTGGCTAGCTGGTCTTCATCGGAAGCACCTCTAGGGGCATCTTGATGTTTATGCTGGGATTGTCCTCTGTCAGTATTGGTCTTTGTCACCGATGACTTAGAAATTAGAGACTGACTTTTATGTTTGGACTTGGAAGAGACCTGAGACACATGAGAGGAAGTCTGTGTTCTTGATGTGGAAGCCACTGAAATTCAGTCCGCAGCAAACAGCGATTCATACTGTCTGGCTCTGTTCTTTAGTCTCCTCTTTCTAATTTGTTGACACAAAGGACAAGAATTTGGTAAATGGTCAGGGGCCAAATGTTTTAGACATCAGTCATGTTTATCTGTGACTGATATTGTACCGGCACATTTGGTACATTTCTCAACACCACAAGTTGTTTCCATTTTGAAAAGTGCTCTTCAGAACTGAACAGGAGATGGGAGGCCTAAAGGGGACTATTTAAGGATTGTGGCATATGGTGCTGGAGTATCAACTGATCCTCAATGGTTTCATAGTTATAGGAGATCTTGGAAGAGCAGGGACGGTCTAAGAATTTTATGTCCCTAAGCTTAGTGTACCATGTAGAGGTTAAGGGTAAGGAGGAGTAGAGTGTATAGAAGCAGGTTAAAGGATAAACAATTCACACCCTTATCACAAGAAAGTAATTTTCTGACATGGATGAAAGGTCTAGTTGGCTGTAAAGCCTGCAGGAACAGAAAAGAAATAGAACATTTTTTTTTTCTTTTGGGACCGGTGTCAAAATCTAATGGAGCCTGTGTCAAGGGCAAGGCAGAGTACAGTATTTCACAAAAAATAGTGTTTTGGCAGTGATAGGATTGAACAACCTGCTGGCTCCATGGAAAACAAAGAACTGAGGAGAGAAGTTCGGAAGGCAGACACACAGGTGCAGTGGAGAGCTCCCAAGGCTTTACTATTGGATATTGCGGAGTGTTTCTATGTGGGCTCTGTTGGTACCGATGTTACTCATATGTGACTGATTTCCTGCTTGTTCCTTGAGATTACTAATAACAGATTTTAACAGAGTACTAATGGTGAAAAGATACAAAAATGTTGCCTTGTGCCCCTTGTTTTTCTAAGTGATATTGTAGAAGAGCTTGTTGGATAAGGTTTGCCTTTTTTCAGATACCATAATCTGTAATAAAGTAGACACTTGAGAAGATGTGGATAACAGGAGGGGGATCTAGTGAAGCTTGAAGAATTGTTGAGCATTTGTCAGTTGAGATTTAATACTAAAAAAATGTGCAGGGTCATACATTTCAGTTGCAAAAATCTAAAGGAGAGTGGTACCATATAGAGGGTGAAGTATTTCTGTCCATGAAAGAAGAGCAGGAGCTGGGGGTGTTTGTTCCTAATGATCTTGAGGTGGCTGAACAGCTAGATAAAGTAATGGTGAAACCCGAAGGCTGCTTGAGTGCATAGGGAGAGGAATAGCTGGTTAAAGAAAAAAAAGCAGGTAATGACTGTGCCTATGTATAAACTCGTTTAGACTTCATTTGGAGTACTGTGTGCAAGTTTGAAGACCACACTTTCAAAAGGATATAAATATGATGGAGTTGGTACAAAATGGTCTATTATTACTACTACTAATTCTTATCATTTGTAGAGCACTGCAACGCCCTTGCAGCGCTTTACATATAGATGTAAAACACAGTCCCTGCTCATCAGAGCTTACAATCTAATTAAGATGAACAGCATAGGACTGGGGGCTACAGTATGGTAAGATACACGTAAGTAGTGAACAAGAGAATGAGGGCATCGGAATCCAAAAGCAGCTTCGAAGAGGTGGGTTTTTAGCCTAGATTTTGAATAGGATTAAGGAGCCCAACATCCTGACTCAGTTTGTTCCAGGCAGATGGAGCAGCAAGGTGGAATGAATGAAGGCTAAAACCTATAACATAATAAATGGGAGTGGAATGGGTACACACAGAATGGTTGTGATTGCTTCAAAATGTTGAAAGACTAGGGGACATGTAATGAAGCTACAATGTAGCCAACAAGACTAATAGGAGACAATATTTTTTTAACTCAATGTGTAAGCAAACTCTGGAATTCATTACTGGAGGTTGCACTAAAAGCTATTACTCTAGTTGGGTTTAGAGAAGGTTTGGATAAGTTCCTGGAGGAAAAGGTCAATAAACCATAATTAAAGTGGACTGGTGCAATCCACTGCTTACCCCTGGGACAAGAAGCATGGAATCTGTATACCTTTTGGGAACCTAACAGGTACTTTTTACCTGAATTGCCCACAGTTGGAAACAGGCTACTGAGCTTGATGGACCCTTGGTCTGACCCAATATGGCATATCTTATGTTCTCTATCTGCAGTTCTCTAAATCTTCCCTCCATGGGAGTGAATCGTTCCTCCCTATTTTCAATGTAACTAGCTGAGCCTGTGGCTAGGGACTGGCCATTGAGAAGGGTATGGGACTGTGGCATACCAAGGGTGGGGTGGTAGATGTGGTCTTCCCTTGCTGCCGCCGCCAGGAGGGGGTGCTGAAATTCTGACCCCACATGGTGGAAGGGCACAGCAGATGTACTTTAACTTCTTTGCTGATTGCCATGCTGTCTCCGATCCAGGTGTGGCAGCTGTACCCTCCCAGCTGAAGTCCTGCGATAACAGCTGCACCGCAAGACTTTGGCCTGGGAGGGAACAGCCACCGAGCCTGAAGTGGAAGCAGCAGGGCAAGCCAGCAAAGTAGTAAAGATATGTTTGTCATATGTGGGCCTGCAAGGAAAGGGGGGGGGGCAGGACTGTACGGAGCCCTGTGCGAGAGGTGCGGCTGCACAGGGCGCAAAGACTTAAAGGGCACATTTTGGCTCTCTGCCGTTGCCTGCCACTGCCACTTTTTTGGCGGCAGGCAGCAGCAGAGAGATGAAATGCACCCCTTAAGTCTTTGTGCTGGCACACTAAGCAGGTCTGGTCTCTCTGGGAGGGACCAGACCTGCTTAAGGTGCTGGCGACTTGCAGATTGGGCATGTGTGCCCCCCCCCCTCCTGCACCCCCATACAGTGTCTAAATGGAGGTGCAGGAGGGGGGGGGGCGCATGCCTGATGTGCAAGTCGCACAGGGTGCATTTCAGTCTCGGTATGGCTGTGGGGGGCATCTACTCCAGGTGCCAATTAGACTTGGCATGCCATCACTATGGGAGCAGAGCACTAGAATGCTGCTCTGGTCACAGAAAAAGAGGAAGTGACCTGGGGGAACTCCTGTGATGTGAGTTAAGGTTTCTGTGTATAGTGGGAGATAGAAGAGAAATTTCAACCCTCATCCCTCACCCCTATGTTCCAACAGCTGCAGCATGAAAACACTGAGGTTGGTACAAGGCAGGGGAAGATGTGATTCTTATTAGTCTTTCTTGCTTTCTGCCAGGCATGTGCCGTTTGGCATATTGATGACTGGCACCATCAGTATATGCTGTAATGCTAATGCTTGTGTATCCTCTGTTGCATATGTAAGTAAAGCATTAAAGAGACAGGGTATTGAGAGGAGGACCAGGGTGTAAATTTTGGTATTCATTGTTAATCAGTCTGGAAGTGTGAACACAATATATAGTATAAACATTGGAGTTCTTATTTTGAGCAGTAAGAGGGCGTCCATCCCTGGCCCAGGGTTGAGCACAGCTCAAATTCTGCCTCTTCAGATTACCATTGGACCTGATCGGCCCTTGGATCCAGAGACTAAGAGCGCTGCCCCCAGCAGAACCATGTCTCTGCCTCTCACAGTGATTGCACCTATTCTCGGTGCAGGACCAACTTTGCAGGAGCAAGCCCTGCCCCCTTGCACCATGCTTGGTCAATACAGAGATTCAAATCCAGACAAGGGTAACTCCCTTTATAAGCCATAGCTCCACATCCATGATTTTGAAACTCCACCCTCAGACCACCCCTTCAGCTCTGGAGCTGACAGGAAAGGAGCAGAAGCAGTTTTAAAAACTGCCAGCCATCAGCTCCAGGGCTCTCAAGCCAAGTACAGATGACATAGGGAGCACAATAACAGCAGAAAGTGGCCATCTTAAAGCTTCAGCAGCTCTATCTCAATCAGTCCCCATCCCCCCTCCTGCAAGCATTCCCATAGCAGCGCTAAGCTCAGGCAGTACAGTCCACCCCAGACCACTGCTCCCTCACAGTTTGATGTGTCACAATAAGAAAATAAGATATGTCATATTGTATCAGACCAACGTCCATCAAGCCCAGTATCCTGTTCCAACAGTGGCCAATCTAGGTCACAAGTACCTAGCAGTTTCTCCATAAGACACATGTTCCACAATGCTTGCAGTGGATTTCCCAAGTCCTCCTTAATAATGGTTTATGGAACTTGTCCAGAAACACAGAGAAGTTAGTCAGAGGAGAAAGAGGCAAACACAGAACACAACAGAGATGTCCAACATCCAGCAAGACAATACAAGGAGAAGTACTACAATGACACATGCAAGGAATCCGAAACTATTAGAGGAAGAACAAGATAGGCTTTTCTAAAGCTACAAGAATTAAAGAAAAATTCCAGCCTTGACTTGGAATGTTACAAGATGCTCAAGGTTCCATGCTGAATGATGTTGAAAAGATCAAGAAAAGATGGAAAGAATATACAGAGTCATTATATCATAAAGATCAAGTGGACCAACAGTCATTTCAGCCTGTACCTTATTGTTGATAAAGAAAGAAGTCAAAGCAGAATTGAAAGCCTCATCAAAGAACAAAGCACCGGGCATTGGTGGCATTCCCATTTAAGTATAACAGCAATCAGATGAAGCTATTACCTTACTTGCAAGACTCTGCCAGGAAATTTGGAAGACAAATTCATGGCCAACTGACTGGAAAAGATCTGTGTTTATACCAATACTGGTGACTCGACTGACTGGAAATTATCACACAATCACTCTGATCCCACATGTCAGCAAGATTCTACTCAAGATTGTTCAGCAGAGACTACAACCATACTTGGAACAAGAACTGCCTTAAGTGCAAGCAGGGTTCAGGAAAGGGCAAGGAATGAGAGACATTATCATGGATGAGAGATGGATCCTTGAAAAGACAAAAGAATACCAAAAGGATATTCATATGCGTTTTATTGACTACAGTAAGGCTTTTAACTATGTAAACCATGAGAAACTCTGGTCCATATTAAGAAGCATGGGTATACCAGAACACCTGATCATTCTCTTGCACAAACTTTACATTGATCAAGAAGCAACAGTTTGAACGGAACTAGGAGAAACATAGAAATATGACGACAGAAAAAGACCACATTTCCTATCTAGTCTGTCCTTCCATATCAACAACTACAACAGTCCCCTTTTTTCCTTTAGAGATGCTCTGTTTGTCCCATGCTTTTTTGAATTCAGTTACTGTCCTCATCTCCACCACCTCCTCTGGGAAAATAGTTTAAAATCAGCAAAGGTGTACAACAAGGCTGCATACTTTCCCCCTACCTCTTTAATTTATATGCAGAACAAATCAGAGAAGCAGGACTTATGAAGACAACTGAGGTGTGAAGATTGGTGGAAGAATCATCAACAATCTTTGCTATGCTGATGCTACCACATTACTGGCTGAAAGTGAAGATGATTTGAAACATTTGCTTCTCAAGATAAAGAAATAGTCTTAAAATGGATCTGCACCTTAACGTTAAGGTGGCAAAGATCCTGACAACTGGGAAAATCAATAAGCTCATCATTGATGGAGAAGAAATTGAAATAGTTGACAGCTTTAACTTACTTGGATCAACAATCAATAAAGAAAGGGTGAACAATCAAGAAATCCTGGTAGAATGGCTATGAAGGACCTAGATAAGATTCTCAAGAGCAGAGATGTCTCTCTCCATACAAAGATTTGACTTGTCCGGGCCATGGTATTTTCAATAACATCATATGGATGTAAAAGTTGGACAGTGAAAAAGATAGACAGGAAGAAAATTGATGCCTTTGAATTATGGTGCTGGCGATGAATACTGTGTATATCATGAACTGACCGAAGAACAAACCAGTCAGTACTAGAGGAGATGAAACCTAAGCTTTCCTTAGAACCTGATGACAAGACTTCGACTTTCATACTTTGGACACATCAAGCAAAGAGAGAGATCACTGGAGAAAGGTGTAGCATTGGAACCCAGAGAGGGAAGTTGCAGACTCCTCCCCTCTGCATCAAAAGGCCAATCAGAGCATGATCAAACTGTTTTTAAATATCAACACCGGCAGGTGGACAGAGCAAGCTCTCCTAAATAGCAGCCCTGATCAGCATTGGAATCCAGAGAGGGAAGTTGCAGACTCCTCCCCTCTCTGCATCAAACGGCCAATCAGAGCCTGATCAAACTGTTTTAAATATCAACACCGGCAGGCAGGCCTGTGCCTGAGGGCCTTGCCAGAGGGTCCTTTGGCATGGACTGCAGGCAAGGACAAAAGAGTCTGCACAATACATTAGAATGTGGATAATACGAAAAATTTGGCATGCAGTCTGAAATGTCAGATTTCAGAGACCACTTAATAAGGTAAGAACTCCAGTCATTGAACCATCTCTCTACGGTTCCCTATCTTTGATAAAATCTTGCACTATCAGCTTCCTAAAATCAGACTATAGATAATTTATTTACTGATGTTTTCATATTTTAAGTCAGAGTCGACATCAGTGGTTTTCAGTTTCTCACTCTGGTTCATTTCCTTGGGATGAGTCAAGTGTAAAACTTTAACCGCATTGCACCTGGCAATCTTGACGGGCTCCAAATTCCTCTCTGTACCTTCACTCGCTACACCTTTTCTTTTCTCACATTTTCCATCTACGCTGACATACCAATTTATGAGACCCATCACACGAAGACCACATTATCTAATATACCTTCAGCGCACACAACATACTCAAAACAAATATCGTTGTTTCCCCCATCAAATGCATGCTAATCAATGCAAGATCTGTCAGAAATAAACCATACATTATTCAAGACTACTTGCAAACCTATAAAATAGACATGTGCATCACGGAAACGTGCCTAACAAACGCTGATCAGGTTATCCTCAATCAAATAACCACCTGATTTCATAGCATTCAGTTGCCCCCGATCCCATAAAAGAGGAGGCGGCGGCGGCGTGCTAATACTGGCAAGGAATGATTTTAGATTCAGTACCTCATCAACTTCTGACTCTACTGAGATCAACTTTATTGTCATTTCAAATAAATACATAAGTATTTGCCTTATCTACAGACCACCAAATAATAAAAACAAGGATCTTTCTCCTGTCCTTGATACAATCTGTTCACATAGCTCGTATCACAAGCCACTCATTATTCTCGGAGATTTTAACCTTTGCTCCTTGCCCAGTAAAGAAGCCAACTCATTCCTTAGAGCAGAGGTTCCCAACGTCGGTCCTCGGGGAACCCCAGGACTGTCAGGTTTTCAGAGTACCCACAATGAATATGCATGAGAGAGATCTGCATACAATGGGAGCAGCGCATACAGATCTATCTCATGCATATTCATTGTGGGTACTCTGAAAACCTGATTGGCCTGGGGTTCCCTGAGGACTGGGTTGGGAGCCACTGCCTTAGAGCAATGGGGGCCCTCAAATGCACACAATTAATAAACACACCCAAGCATCAGCATGGAACAAGACCAGACCTAGTCTTCATTCTGAATCAACTCATGGATCAGCATCGGGTCTCAACACCGACAATCACCCCTGTTCCCTGGTCTGATCACTGCACTTTAACATTCACATTGACTATTAAGGGCCATGAACAAATCCAGGAACCATGGTACCGAAAACAAAAATTCAAGTCCTTCAACAAGGAATCATTCCTTTAGGACACAACTCCGAAACTCCAGCAGAATATCCAAGATCTTGACCATTTTATTGAAAACTGGAACTCTACCATCTCAACAGCTGCTGCAATTATAAATCCAAACTGCATACACTCTCATAAAAGGCCCCCCATGCACCTTGGTACTTGGATAATATTAGAGAAGCTAAAAGAGCTCTAAGGAGGCTTGAAAGAAAATGGAGGCATAATAAGACACAGGACTCGCTTATACAATACAGAAGCAAGCAACTTGAAAATAACAATATGATCAATGAATGTAAACAACAAAACGTCACCAACACCATCATGACGGCATCAAATAGACCCAGAGAACTCTTCAGTATCGTGCAACAACTCACCAAAGACTCTACACAACAAGACATACATATTGTTGACCCACAACTTTATGCAAACTTCCAGAGCAGTAGGTTTGGCAACCCCTCCCTAAACCAGACACCTACATCTGTTAAACCTACCACCAAGTCATATAATACAAATTGGGAGAACTTCACTATTCCCTCCCTTTAGCATGTCCAGATAGAGCACATCATGGACATGCTAAAAACTGCTACCTCCTCAATTGACCCCTGCCCTGTGGCATGGATTAAGGCCTCAAAAGACCAGCTTGGCAAGTACCTTCAAAAAATGGTAGAACTGTCCCTACAATAGGGCTACATGTTGTCCTCAAGCAAGCTGCATTATGCCCAGTTCTCAAAAAATGTTCCCTCGACCCAGAAGATTTGAAATCCTATAGGCCAATCTCCAGTCTTCCATTCATTGCCAAAGTCATAGAAAAATCTATACAAATGCAACTGCAAGACCACATTGATCAAAATGCTCCACTAGACCCACAGCAGCATGGATTTAGACCACAGCACGGTGCTGAAACCCTTTTAATCTCTCTATTTGACAACCTCATTAAGGGCATTGACAATGCCAAAAAAGGATTCATTTTAATATTCATGGACAAGCCTGCTGCCTTTGACACTATATCCCACTCCATATTAATCCAAAGACTGCAAGAAATTGGTCTATGCAGCAACACCTTAAAATGGTTCTACTCCTACCTCAATGATCGAACCCAACAGGTCACATGTGGTGAAAATAAGTCAGCAAAGTTCAGTGTACTCCAAAGCATTCCACAAGGTTCAGCATTATCCTCCATTCTATTTAACATATTCATTCAACCCATTTGTAGCATAATCACGCACCACAAAATGCTTTACCACCTATATGCAGATGACATCATGGTCTACTCCCCCATTAACATTTACAACCCAGACCTGACTCCTATAACCAAGTGCCTTGAAGATATGATTATTTGTCTCAATAATACACTTTCAGTAAACTGTGATAAAATGGAAGCAATGTTTATCACCAGAAACTCTTCCTTCTTGCCACCGAAAACAATCACTGTCAATGACAAATTTATAACAGTAAAAGAGGAGGTAAAATATCTAGGTGTTATCCTGGACAAAAGTCTGGCTTTAAGGTCCCACATAAGCAAAATTGCCTCTAAAGCACACCACAGATTAAAAATCATTTGGCGGCTCAAACCTATTTTGAATAATGATCACTTGCGTTCAGTGTGTCAAGCAATAGTCACCCCCATTTTGGACTATGCAAATTCACTCTTATCAAGGTCTTCCGACACAGTCCCTCTACCCTCTCCAATTGATGGAAATACAGCGGACAAGATTATTACAAATACACCTAGGAAAAAGCACATCACACCAATCCTTCAGCAACGTCACTGGCTACCCATCCTTTTACGTGTACGTTACAAAACATCTCTAAACATCTTCCAAATCTATCATAACACCTCTGCTACAGTCCTTCAAAGCCTTATAATCAAGGATTCCAGCTCAAGGCCCAGACGCAGTAACACGATGGATAGACTTGTTACTCCTGTTGAATTCCAACGATTCAATCAGTCTACAATAAGAAGAGCCCCATCATTTGCTGCGCCTGCCACATGGAACTCTTTACCAGAATACATGAGATCTATCAGAGATATTAAGGACTTTCGTATGATGTTAAAGACTTTGTTGTTTTCAAATCACTTTGTTCCTCCTCTTAGTGATATGACCTACTGCTAATGACCAGTTCTTTTCTTTATTTCCTCTTTTGTAATTGTAATGACCCTTAATGTAACCCCTAATATAAACCACTTTGATTGAAGGAAAAGGTGGTATATAAATCTGGATAAATAAAATAAATAAATAATCCTTTGCAAGGTAGAAGGTCACCGTAAAAGAGGAAGGCCAGCAATGAATATTGTATCGCTCTAACAGCAGCTATGGCTACAACTCTATCACAATGAGCCACTTGGCTGAAGACTGAACAAAGTTTAGGTCGACTAAACAGGGGGTCACCAGGAGTCTACACCGATTCAACGGCACTTAACAACACAACAACAACACTAACAGCTTTTACTAAATCCTCCGGTAACGAATTCCAGAATTTGATTATGCATTGAGTGAAAATATATTTTTTCTTACTCTTATATGGGTTACCCTGTAGCTTCATTACATGTCACCTAGTCTTTCTACATTTTGATGGTGTAAACAATTGATGTACGTTTATCCATTTCACTCCATTCATTAATTTATAGACCTCTATCATATCTCCCCTAAGCCATCTCTTTTCCAGGTTTAACAGCCCTAACCTTTTTAGCCTGTCCTCATAGGGGTATCCTTCCATCCCCTTTACCATTTTGGTGGCTCTTCTCTATACCTTTTCTAATTCTGCTATATCCTTTTTAAGATACGGCAACCAGAATTGCACACAATATTCAAGGTGTGGTTGAACCATGGAACAATACAGAGACATTATAATATGTTTTGTTTTATTCTCCATTCCTTTCCTTATGATTCCTAGTATTCTATTTGCTTTCTTGGCTGCCACTGCACACTGGAAAGAGGGTTTTAACGTGTTATCCACGATGATGCCTAAAACCTTTTCCTGGGTGGTGGTTCCTAATGTGGAACCTTGCATTGTGTAACCCTAGTTTAGGTGGTTCTTTCCTAGGTGCATAATTTTGCACTTGTCCACATTAAATTTCATCTGCCATTGAACATCCAATCTTCCAATTTATTAAGGTCCTCTTGCAATTTTTCACAATCCTCTTGGGTTTTAACAACTTTGAATAATTTAACGTCATGTGCAAATTTGATTACCTCACTGGTTATTCCCATTTCCAGGTCATTTACGAATATGTTAAAAAGTAGAGGACCTAGCACAGATCCCTGGGGTACACCACTATTCACCTTTGTCCATTGGGAAAATTGGACATTTAACCTTACCCTCTGTTTTCTATCTTTTAACCAGTTCCTGATCCACAATAGTACACTGCCTCCTATCCCATGACTTTTTAATTTCGCCAATAGTCTCTCATGATGGACCTTGTCAAAGGCTTTCTGAAAATCCAGATACACTACATTGACCAACCCACCTTTCTCTACCTGTTTATTTACACGTTTCCAAAAAAATATAACAGATTAGTAAAACAAGACCTTTCCTGGCTAAAGCCATGTTGGCTGTCTCCCATTAAACCATGGTTATCTACATGTTCAGAAATTTTGTTCTTAATAATGGTTTCTACCATTTTTCCTGGTACTGATGTCAGGCTCACCGGTCTGTAGTTTCCTGGATCACCCCTGGAACCCTTTTTAAAAATTGGCATTACATTGGCCATCCTCCAATCTTCAGGTATTAAAGATGATTTTAATGATAGTTCACAGATCACTAATAGTAGGTCTACAATCTCATATTTCAGTTCTTTCAATACTCTTGGATGTATACCATCTAGTCCAGGTGATTTGCTACTCTAATACATTTTCACAGTTTATCAATATTTCTTTCAATTCTTCTGCTGCATCAGCTTTAAATACCATTTCAGGCATGGATTGAAACATAGAAAAATGACAACAGAAAAAGACCACATGGCCCATCTAATCTGTCCTTCCATATCGACAACTACAACAGTCCCCTTTTTTCCTTTAGAGATCCTCTGTGTTTGTCCCATACCTTTTTGAATTTAGATACCATCCTCATTTATACCACCTCCACTGGGAGACTATTCCACGGATCCACCACTCTTTCCATAAAGAAATATTCCCGCATATCACTCCTGAATCTATCCCCTTTCACCCTCATCCCATGTCCCTCATAGCAGAACTTACTTTCAATCGAAAGAGGCTCTCCCTCTGTGCATTTATGCCACGGAGGTATTTAAACATCTCAATCATATCACCTCTATTCCGCCTTTCCTCTAAGGTGTACAGATTAAGATCCTTAAGTCTGTCCTCATATGCTTTATAATAAAGACCACTAACCATTTCAGTATCCACCCTCTGCACCGACTCCATCCTGTTCACATCTTTTTGAAGATGCGGTCTCCAGAATTGCACACTATACTCCATATGAGGTCGCACCAAAGACTTATACAGAGGCATTATCACCTCGTTTTTTCTGCTAGCCATTCCTCTCCGTATGCACCTAAGCATCCTTCTAGCTTTTGCTTTCGCCTTTTCTACCTGTTAGGTAATTTAAGATCATCAGACGCAACCACGCCTAGGTCCTGCTCTTCTTTTGTGGACAAAAGTACTTCACCCCCTATACTATATGTCTTCTTCAGTAAAGACCGAAACAAAGAATTCATTCAGTCTCTCTGCTATGGCCTTGTCCCCTCTTAGTGCCCCTTTTACCCCTCTATCATCCAATGGGCCAACTGACTCTCTCACAGGTTTTTTGCTACAAACGTACTTGAAAAAGTTTTTATTATGCGTTTTTGCTTCCACTGTAAGCTTTTTCTTTTTCAAATTCTTTTTGTCTGCCTTATCAATGCCTTGCATCTAACTTGCCAGTGCTTATGTTTCCTGTTTTCATCATTTGGCTCCTTTTTCCATTTCCTGAAATATACTTTTTTGGCTACAACAGCCTCTCTGACCTCACCTTTAAACCTTGCTGGAAGTTTTTTGGACGTCCTTCCACTTTTCTTAAAGTGTGGTCTGTTCTTCCAAGATCGTATTTTTAAACATCCATGCGTGATGTAAATTTTTAACCTTTGCAGCTGTGCCATTTAGTTTTTTTCTTAATTGTTTTCCTCATTATCTCATAGTCTCCCTTTTGAAAGTTAAAAACTAGTACTGTGAATTTCCTTGCTGTCCTTCCTCCATTTATTAAATTAAATGCGATCATGCCAAGTGGCCCCAACACCCTTATCTCTTGCACCAGATCTTGTGTTCCACTAAGGACTAGGTCCATGATAGCTTCCCCTCTTGTCGGTTCATGAACAAGCTGCTTCAAGAAGCAGTCATTTATTTCATCTAGAAACTTTATCTCCCTATCATGTGCTTCCATGACACTGACCCAGTCAATACCAGGGTAATTGATATCACCATTTATTATTACTGTGCTATAAATATTGTTAGCTTCCCTGATCTCTTTGAGCATTTCATCGTCCATTTGTTCATTCTGGCCAGGTGGTCGATAGTACGCCCTCACTGCCATTGCCTTCCCCTTTTTACATGGAATTTTAATCCATAGAGATTCTACAGTGTATTTTGTTTCTTGCAAAACTTTAATCATGTGTGACTCAATGCCCTCTCTAACAGTAGATCAAATTGGTGAAGGGGGTTGCGCTCTATCATTGCAATATAATTTGTACCCTGCGGACATCCTACATCTCTTAGCCCACTTCCTGGTACAACACTCACAGCAGCAGACTACCACCTCTACAGCTCCCCCTTCTCATATACTCCCCACACAGACAGAAGCATTGCCACCATGCTTCTTGCCAGTGACGTCAGCATCAGACAGTGAGAGGGAGGAGGCAGTCACCCTTAGCTCAACAAGAGGATCAACTTGTTCCACAGAGTTGCTACCTCCCCTGTTGGGAGACCACCTTGCCACCAGCACCGCTGCCACTGGAAGACCTCACATATCCCAAGTTCCTCCAGAAACTTGCAACACAACTCCCCCTCACTCTATCCAATGCACCTGACCCCAGGAATGAAGTCCTTGGGGTTCTGAAGTATCTAGAACCTCTGCAAACACTAGTGTCCATACCTGTACACAAGCTCTTGCAGGAACGTTTGCTGGGAATCTGGAAGACCCCGGCATTGGCGCCAACACTCTCACAAGCTCAAAGCCAAATACCACATACAGCCATCACTAGGATTCAAGAAAACTCAGCTTCTCCACCATGCTATTGTTGTGGATTTGGCACTAAAGCATAAAGAGAGCTCCTGCGCACATGCAAACAAGCCACCGAGAAAGGACCACAAGATCTTGGATGGGTGAGGAAAGGCAGCCTGCCCGTAGCGCCATGCTCGGCACTAAAAATAGTTGCTCACCAGTTTCAGCACATACTTTTCCATGACGCACTGCTGGACAAGTTCAAGAGTGCTGTGGATACACTATCACAAGAAAACTAGGAACACATCATCTGCCATGCTGATGGACCTCCACAAATACGGTAAACACCTCATCCAATCTACCTTTGACACATTCGACATGGCTGCCTGCATGGCCATTGCTTCTAGACAGAGAGTCTGGATCCAAGCCTCCAGCCTGAGAGGACACTCATGAAAGAATCGCCAATGCCCCTTACTGCGGAGACAACCACTTTGGAAACAAGGTGCACAACACTTAATGAACTAAAGGACCACTGCACGACCCTTCAGATGCTCACCATGGAAGGCCTGTAACACAGCTGCAGGCACCACAGATCCCAGGGTGCACAATCCCGCAAGTCCTACTCCTTGTCATGGCGCTACAACCCCTACCATTGTTGGTAACTGCAACATTCCAAGCAGCAGCTGGTATACCAATGATCCTACCAATAGAAGCCACACCAGATGGTGTGCAGATACCAGAAGCAGACCACCCCCTTGAGCAACAGCACACCCTCTGATGTCACTCTGAAACCAAGCCCACCTGCATGATCACCAGTGGGGGAACAACACTCTTCCTTCAAGAGCACCTGTGAGAAGGTCACGACGGACAAATGGGTCCTGGAGATCACTGCCAGGACTACTGCATCAGTTTCTCCTCAATGCCTCATCTGCGCATTATCCCCTCCAGTGAGATTTCACTGCAGTTGCTTCCCCTCATGGCCACAGAGATGCACACTCTCCTGACGTCACAAGCCATAGAACCCATTCCTTCAGAAGACTTCAACCAGGGTTTTTATTACAGATACTTCATAATCCCCAAGAAATCAGAGGGTGAATGCCCTAACTTGGGCCTATGCTGCCTCCTCAAGCACATTTGCAGGTAGAAATTCCAAATGTACTCCCTGGAGTCCATCCTTCCTGTACTACAGACCAATGACTGACTTGCATCCCTGGATCTGCAAGACGCTTACACCCACATTCCCATCCATCGGGCCAAAAGACGGTACCTCTGTTTCTGTGTCCTGGGGAACCACTACCAGTACAGGATGCTTCCCTCTGGCCTATCCCCTGCAAAGTGTTCTCACAAAATGTGTGACAGTAGCTGCAGCACACCTCCAGAAACTCAGGGCATGTGTCTTCCCGTACTTGGATGACTGGCTTTTAGCAGCACCCTCGCAGCATGAAGTTGAAGCTATTGTACAAAGGACTGCTACACTGCTATCCTCACTGGGCTTCCACATCAATTATGAAAAGTTACATCTACGCCCCACACAGTCTTTAGAGGTCATCGGAGCGGACATCGAACAACCCTGTCGAAGGCATTCCTGCCAGTGCAGTGAGTGAGCACTATCACCATCACTGCTCTAGCTAAGTATGGATTGGTCTCCAACTGCATCTCAACCAGAACAATGCTACGCTTCTTGGGACACATGGCAGTTACAATTCATGTGCTTCCCATGCCAAGCTACACATGCAGTGCCTTCCAGTGGTTCCTGCAGAGTCACTGGAACCAGCACTCACAAGTCTGATTCCTATATCCCCACAACACACAAGGCACTTGCCTAGTGGACACAGAAGGCAAACATCTCCCGGAGTTGACATCTCTAGCAGCCTTACCATCAATCTGACCATCACAATGGATGCTTCCATGGAGGGCTGAGACACCCACCTACTCCACCTCCAAACTCAAGGCCTCTGGATGCAGGAGAAACGCCACCACCAGATCAACCTCCTGGAACATCATGCAACCAGATATGCCCTCAAGGCCTTCGAACAATGAATAACCCTCAAGTCCATCCAGATCCAGACAGACAGACAGACAATCAAGTAGCCATGCTCCACATCAAAAAGCAAGGAGGAATGGGCTCCCTTGTTCTTTACAGGGAGGCACACATAATCTGAACTTTTGCCCTGTCCAGGGGGTGCGTCCTGCCTTCCAGGTGTGCAAAACCAACTTGCAGACAGCCTCAGCTGTCAACTAGACCCAAATGGTCTCTCAGCCCCAGCATCGCAGAATCCCTCTTCCAACAGTGGGGGCTCCCACACCTGGACCTCTTCACCTGTGACTCCAACACAAAGTTCAGTTGCTTCTGTTCCAAGTGCTCATTCACCTGCAGCTTTGCCTCAGATACATTCGATATTTATTGGGGTCCTATCGCTCCTCTATGCATAGTCCCCAAAGCCCGCTGATCTCCATACAGAAAATAATTCATGAGCAGGCAACCGACATCCTCCTCAACCCCCCCCCCCCCGGCCTATACAAATGTGGTCCCTGTATCTAAACTGCCTAACCGAGGGCCTAACCATCTGGCTACCTCCAGTGCTGGATCTCATCATTCAAGACAGGGGCTGAACCCTGCAACCCAACCTGACAACGCTTGCCTTCATGGCCTGGTAGTTGAGAGGCTGACCCGTTGGGACATCCATCCCCACTATTCATGCCCTTTCCCGGGCCAGACTATCTTCCCCATGTGATGTACAGGGAAGGTAGACGGGGCAGCATTAGGGAAGGCAGTGGGCAGTCACTGGCCCCAGACGTAGAGGGCAGATTCTAATGTCAGCCCTGTATGTCCGGGGCTGGCGACTTGAAAGGGGAAGTTATTCCACCTTAGAGGTGGAATAACTTCCCTGATGTGGCAGGATCAGCATGCCCAGGGCTGGGAAGGGGCGGCAGAGGGCATTACCCGCAGCCCAACCCTAGCCCTGGGAGGCCAGATCAGGGGTCAGGCTGCAGGGAAAGCAATTTGGAGGCCAATGGCCGATCTGGCTTTTAAATTAAGCCATAGCACCGCAGCTCCATTTAAAAGGCCTGTATGTGCAGGCTGGGCTGAATTGCAGTCCCGGCCTGCACGTACAGGTCTGTGCGTGATTCTAATCCTGTGGGGCTAGACGTGCCTCACGGGATCAGAATCATGACTCCCTCTGTGCATCCGGTTCCAGACGGGCACACAGAGGGCTTCTACATCCGGGATGTTATCAGGCCTTTATGCTCTAACCTATTGTGGACATTCTAACCAGTTATTGACTTGCAGGATTTGTCATACTTATGCCACTGTTAAGTTTTGCATTGTTGCATTCATGCCATTGTGGTTGCTTTCATACTATTGTTGCACAGTTATTGCCTGGTTGCATTCATACTACTGTTGTTGTATTCATTGTTGCTTAGTGGTTGTAGTGTTGCCTTCATGCTATCGTGGCATTGATGCAATTTCAATTCTAATGTCTCACCAGTTACTGGTAACCTGCTCTTTTGGTGATTGGATTCAGGTGTTAACAAACAGTCTTTGTACCTTCCACTGCTGGTGGTCCCCCTTCTTCCTACCACAGTGAACACACAGTCCCTGATCAAAGCTACACAGCCAACTTGTGTGGCTGATACATCCTGCTTGTCCATGGAGAAAGCGAGGTTACTTATCTGTAATAGGGGTTCACTTTGGACAGTAAGATAAGTCAGCCACACATTCCCACTTTCCTCTCCTTGGACAAAGGCGATACATTCTTGGTAACCTTTGGTCCATTGTCTAGCTCTGCCACTTTGCCTCAGCCACTGCTAGGAACAGATTGAGGTGAGTAGGGGTGGGCTTGGAAGAGAGGCATCATGGCACATGCTTAGAAAGGCTGGCCTTTCTGAGCTCCAGGAGACCATTTCCATCTGTGGTGCCATCGGAAGGACATCACCTGTTGTGGCTGACTTATCCTGCTGTCCATAGAGAACTCTTGTTACAGGCATGCCCTAATCTTAAATGAAAGCTGCATAGCGTTACAGGTTCAGGTCCTCCTTGAATTGTGTTGTTTGGCTCTGGGTCTCTTTTGTTCAAATTTTGCTTATGCATTTAGAGAATTCACATTCTAGTTTATATAATCTCCCTATTATTGTTCTTCAATTGTATTCATCTATTTAATAGTATTATATGCCTACAACAAAGTTATTTACATGCAGCAGGTATTCTCTATGGACAGCAGCATAAGTCCTCACAGATAGGCGATATCACTGATAGAGCTCCACAGAGGAACCTCTCTCTCGGCTCCTTCTCAAAACTTTTAGAGCAGTCCCTTGACCCATGTGCTAGTATTCACATATTTGTAAAACCACGCCTTATCTCCTCAGTCTGATAACCAGATGGACAAGTTCAATTAATTCTTTCCAGCATACACACCTCCTTGCCTTGTGAGAAAGAATGAAAACTAATGTGCTTCCCCTTTGTACTAAATGTTTTTCATACTCCAGCAGCAGAATAGAAGGAATGGCTGGGAATGCAAACCATGTGCAAACTGATGAAAATCATTAGTAGGCAGCATAGATACAGGAAAGCTCCAGCAGCTCATTCATATGCAATGACATTTATAAACCCTACAGTTTAGCAAGGGGCTACTGTATATAAATATACAGCTGGCAGACACTATTCTGATATCTTAAAGTTCTGTTTTTCTACTTTTCCTTCTCTGTAAATTAAAACATGTATATTTCTAAGCATATTTATATATTAAATTATTACTATGGCTTCACTACTGTGAATGAACCGGATTGCTGTTGATCTCAAAAGATAAGCAGAGTCAGGTCTAGTTATTAGTGAGATAGGCGATCACATTGGAATACCAGGTGCTGTCGACTTACTGTGCAGACGAAAGGCTTGGCAACCTATTTCTGGTCACATCTAGTCAAGGAAACCTAGGAGCTGGGTCGCCAGGAGTCAGCATTGACTTGATAGACTGTCTTATGTGTTTATACAGCACTGCATACACCTTGTAGAGCTATACAAATTAATAATAAAACAAAAGTTACTCTCCTGGAAGAGGTATTTTCCATGGCTAGCCGGATAAGTGCACACATATAGGATTCCCTAGCTACCAGTGATACTGCATGTCTGGATACATTGAAAACAGATGTAGCAGTTTGACCGTGTCAGCTATCAGTGAGGTGAAGGAAGCCTTTGCGGCCCAAATCCCTGACGAAGGCAGTACCAAAACACGGCCATGTCAGGTAGTGGATCTTATATTCTACCGCAAATAAAACTATTCTGTTACACACCTTGCTCCTGACTGGTGCTTCTTGGCGTGTGCTTAGTTATTGGATTGCATACAGTGAGAATGAGGCAGCACCGAACAAAAGGAAAAATGGGCTAGGGGGATTGAGTTGGATTCGAAGCCTGCAAACAAATTTCAAAGTACAATCTGCTAGCATAGCTGGAGTCCCTTTCCAAACAGTAGTGTGACATGAAGGCATGCAAATCTTTCTCCTGCTGGGAGTCTACATACAATAATTCACAATTTTGCACGTTTGAGATACTTCATTTAAAATAAAGAAAATCAAATATCAAACACTATATGCTTTGTTATTTTGACAAAGCAGGCAGAATTTTGCATAATTCAGAACTTTTGACACAGAATTCTGAATTGTGTGTGAAGGATTCCAGCAGGAATAAATCTCGTCCAAGGAAACTGAGCACAAGTGGGCCACTGACACAGCCATGACACAGATACTGTGAACCAGGACATAACCCTTGAGCATCAAACTAGACTGGCACAAAGAGAAAGAGATGCAATCTGACAGTCAAATTAAAAGAGCACATTTGTTGATGGTAGTCCCCAACCTTTTGGGGTCAAAACAAAAACAAAGGCAGTCTTTAGTCACATAGAAGGCTGAGGATCTCTTGCAGTCCAACATACTCACCCTTTGCGGAACATGGGTTCTTAGGAAAAATGTTGGAAGGACTATTAACTGGTTAAAGTAGAAATCAAACACCACTTTAGGAAGGAATTTAGGATGAGTGCACACAACCACCCTATTGTTGAAAAAGTTTGTAAAGGGTGCATCCACTACTGGAGCTTATTACCCTGTATACTGAAGTGACTGTCACCAAAATCAAACAGCTTCCTGGTCAACTATTTCAGTCCACAGGTGACTCAAAATGAGCCTTCAGTAGAGTCAAAACCAGAATTCCCAAAATACTGTGTAAGAGCCTACCAATCTGTTTGCTATAACATCAGTACAAGGGTTAATAGAAAAACTGTGTGAATAAGTTCAGCACAGTTGTCTTTGATCTTGAAGGACAGATATACAGACACTGAAGAGCAAAGTGAACCGAAGAAAGGAGGCAGGACTGTGCAGGGAGGCGATCATAACTGAAATGGCAGGATATGTGTTAATTAAAAAGAAACATAATGAAGAAAGAGCTGAGACAAGAAGTCAGGAAATGAACTGCAAAATGATGAGAAAGAGGGAAAATAGAGATAAGAATATATGTGTGTTTGCATGAGTACATGCTGGAAAGCCTATAAAGGAAGTAGGAAAACTGTAGGAGAGAGTTAATAGGAACAGATCACAAAGGTGGGCTATACTAACCTACCTCTTTCTTATTAGGTAAGTTTATGCTATCTGCTTGCTAGGAGCAATTAGATAGTATACTTATTTTTATAATAAAGATGTCTAGTTTAAGCACTGTAGTAATTGTTTCATATGCTTATTAGCATGTGTGTGTGTGTGCCGGAGGGGGGGGGGGGAGGGTTGGAGGGAGGGGAGGATATAGCAAGGGAAGACTATCCCGAGTAATTCCCCAACATTTAAGAGTCACTAGGTGAGTGTCCAAAGGAGTGTCTCCTCCAAACCTGAGCAGAAGGTAACGACTAACATACTGCTGTGCCCAGCTAGGAGTCCTCACAAGGTGGTACTACAGTACACAGAGGCATACCTTTGAAGAGGTCCAGGACTGGCGAACACACTTTGCATGAGGTAAGATATATTTATTAAGTTAATGAGAAACTGCACATTAAGCGTTACCTTTGTAATACAGCTTTTGTTAGTGCTGTTAGTAATTTGCTTAGTTTATTGTGTAACTTGGATCCTTAAGAGAGAGAAACCTATAGGTTGTCAAAATACAAGTCTCTCCTGAGTGTACTACTCCAGGGATATTATGTGATAGTTATCCAGCTGATCAGAGAGAATTAAAGAAATAGTGTCAGAAATGGTACAAGCACACCAAGGGACTACCCTACCCTTGGCCAGAGAGCAGGTCCTGGGCAACAGCTTATAGGATGCAGGTTAAAAAGCGGATAGAAGAATCTAAGAAAAAGCATAGAGACATGATAAAAATCTGGGAAAATAGGATTCTAGCCACAGAAAGGTCTTCTGGCATACCCATGTGTTCAAGGAATCCCAAGTGCACCCTTAATTGCCCCAGGATTTGAGGCTCCTGAATTAAATCCACCAGAAAAAGGAGCAGACGTAGCTTGAAAAGATAAAAGCCAAGGAATTCAGGGAGCAGAGTTAGCTACTTTAGTATAAAAGGATTTCCCTGCCACTTGCTCTAAAGTAAGTAGCATGTTAAAAAAAGGAGGTGTTTGCAGAAAAGGCAATAGCAGAGATATAGGAGGAAGAAAGGAAGAAGAGTGATGAGGAAGCAGAACAGAAAAAAAAACAAAAACAGAAGAGAAGAGAAAGCAAGACAAAACAGATATCCAGTGCACTACACTCTGAGGCAGGATTAGGGAAGAGCTTTCAGTGGTCTAATACAAAGAGGGAGAGGAATACAATATCAAAATAAAGGATTATGACTTAAGAGATAGGGATATCTTGACAAAATTAAGAGTAGAAATCAAATGCATGATTTTTAGGAAGAACTGACCTGCCAAAAACAGATGGAATGCAAGTATCTGAAGTTGTCAAGGCTAAACAATGGAGTTTTAAGCTGGTTTTCCAAAAGTTAGTAGCTAAAAGAGTACCTTGTGTAACAAATCTGCAGCCAATATGAGAATGTATTTTGCGACCCCTAGAGGTCAGGGAAGGAGAACATCTACCCAATCCAGCAGATTTGGGACCTTTGCGAGTAGAAGCAATTGTTAAGTGCCGTCGAGACTGTGTCAAATCATGGTGACCATCTGGATAGTTATCCTAAATTGTGGTCAGTCTTCAGTCAGGCGGCTCATTGTTGACAGACTGGCACCTGTAACTGCTGTTATTGTATCGATCCATCTCATTGCTGGCCTTCCTCTTTTGCGTTGACCTATCTTGACAAGCATGATGTCTTTCTGTAATGATCTCTCTGTTCACATACTATGTCCAAAGTATGAAAGTCAAAGTCTTGTCATCTGAGCTTCTAAAGAAAGCTTAATTTTGCTCTCCTCTAGTACTGACTGGTTTGCTATTCAAGCAGTCCATTGTATAGACAGTATGTGTTGCCAGCCCCATAATTCAAAGGCATCAATTTTCCTCCTATCTTTTTCACTGTCCAACTTTCACATCCATATGACGTTATTGAAAATGCCTTGGCTTGAATATATCGAATCTTTGCATGGAGACAGACATCTTTGATGTTGAGAATCTTCTCTAGGTCCTTCATAACCATTCTGCCAAGAGCAATGCATTATCAGATTTGACTGTGTTGCTTCTTTAGTGATAGTTAATCCAAATAGGTTAAAGTTGTCCACTATTTCAATTTCTTCTCCATCAACAACAAACTTATTGATTTTGCCAATTGTCATGATCTTTGTCTTCTTTTCATTAAGGTACAGGCCCATTTTAAGACTATGTTCCTTATTCTTGAGAAGCAAATGTTTCAGATAGTCTTCCCTTTCAGCCAGTAATGTGGTATCAGCAGCATAGCGAAGGTTGTTGATTCTTCCACCAATCTTCACACCTCTGTTGTCTTCATACAATCCTGCTTCTCTGATGATTTGTTTTGCATATAAATTAAACAGGTAGGGGGAAAGTATGCAGCCTTATTGTATACCTTTGCTGATTTTAAACCATTCTGTTTCTCCTAGTTCCGTTCAAACTGTTGCTTCTTGATCAATGTAAAAGGTTGTGCAAGAGGACGATCAGATGTTCTGGTATACCCATGCTTTGTAATGTGGTCCAGAGTTTCTCATGGTTTACACAGTCAAAAGCCTTACTGTAGTCAAAGCACATATAGATATCCTTTTGGTATTCTTTAGTCTTTTCAAGGATCCATCTCACATCCGCAATGATGTCTCTTGTTCCTCATCCTTTCCTGAACCCTCCCTGCTTGCACTTCAGGTAGTTCTCATTCCAAGTATGGTTGTAGTCTGTTGAATATTCTTAAGTAGAATCTTGCTGGCATGTGAGATCAGAGCAATTGTGCAATAATTTCCAGTCAGTTGGATCACCTTTTAGTAGTGGTATAAACACAGATCTTTTCAGTCAGTTAGCCATGATGTTGTCTTCCAAATTTCCTGCAGAGCCTTGTAAGTATGGTAACAGCTTCATCCGATTGCTGTAATATTTCTATGGGAATGCCATCAATGCCCGGTGCTTTGCTCTTTGATAAGGCTTTCAATGCTGCTTTGACTTCTTCTTTCATCACTAATGGTTCTGGATCATAAGGGTCAGGTTGAAACGGCTGTTTGTTCACTTGATCTTTATCATATAAAAACTCTGCATATTCTTTCTACCTTTTCTTGACCTGCTCAGCATCATTCAACATAGATCCTTGAGCATCTTGTAACATTCCAGTTCAAGGCTGGAATTTTCTCTTTAACTCTTGTAGCTTTAGGAAAGCCGATCTTGGTTTTCCTCTAATAGTTTCTGCTTCTATTTCCGTGTATGCATCATTGTAGTACTTCTCCTTGTCTTGTCTTGTCTTGCTGCATGTTAGAACTCTCTGCTGAGTTCTGCGATTGCCTCTCTTTCTCCTCTGCCCTTAGCTTCTCTGTGTGTCAGGGCAAATTTTCAGAGTTTCTTCAGTCATCCATTTTGGCCGTTTTTGCTTTTTTATTTTTTGTGGAGACTTCTCACTTTCTTAAAAAAAACATAACACAACTTTCTTGAGCTCATCCCATAACTCTTCTGGAGCTCTGTCATTTGTATTTAAAGCAGCAAAATCAATTTTGCAGGCAGTCTTTAAATTCCAGTGGTATATTCTCAAGGTCATAGTTTGCTGCATTTATGAATAGCTTGCTCTTTTTCAACTTTACTTGAGTTTGCATACTAATAGTTGGTGATCTGTTCCACAGTCAGCTCCAGGTTTTGTCTTTGTTGATGTTATAGAGCTTTTCCATCGTTGACATCCACCAATGTAGTCATTTGATTTTTGTACAATCCATTGAGTAAAGTCCATGTGTACAGCCGCAGCTTGTGTTGCTGGAAGATGGTGTTTTGAGATGAATAGATCGTTGGTCTTGCAGAATTCTCTCAGTCTTTCTCCAGCTTCATTTGTTGCCAAGTCCATATTTTCCAACCATTTTGCCTTCTTTGTTGCCAACCTTTGCATTCCAGTCACCCATGGCTATCAGGATATCCTATTTGCATGTTGTCAATTTCAGCTTGTTCATAGAATTCATCAATTTCATCCTCTTCTGCAGCTGTTGTTGGGGCATATACTTGAATTATAGTTGTGTTGATAGGCATTCCTCTTAGATGAATATAAATTAAGTGTTCACTGACTGCATTGTATTTCATTACAGTTCTTGCCTGTTTCTTCTTAAATTATAAACAAAATGCCATTTCTTCTTTGTCTTTCATTTCCAGCATCGTAGACCATGTGATCATCTGACACAAAGTGCCTGATGCCAGTCCATTTGTTTGCTGACACCCAAAAGATCGTTGTACACGTTTCATTTCATTCTTGATCACCTCCAACCTTTCTTGGTTCATACTTCCATGTCCCAATATGTAAGACATCTTTGCAGCTTCTGACTCATTTCATGCGCAACTACAGCAGCAGCAGCCAGATGTCCTGAGGGCTTTGATCCAACCACACCATAAACACTGGCTTTACTCTGAAAAGTCTTCAGCTCCTCCCCAGTAGCCAGTTTAGTGCCTTCCGGCATGGTGGTCTCATCTTCCAGCACTATAGTGCAATTTGTTGTTGTGACTATCCACTGGGTTTTCATGGCCAGATATGGAAGTAGATTACCAGGCCTTTCTTCCACGCAATTTAAGCTTAGTGGTGTTGCCATTGTCACAGAAATATGATCCTCCACTGCCAACACTGTCCTATTCTGCTGCTGCCCAGATGGGTGATTTGTTTTGGTCTAGTACCTCAGCTGAGACCTGTCCATCTTGGGAGACCCTGCCAATAGTTAAACTACCGATAGCTTAGCCCTCAGCATCACTGATGCACACAAGCCCTCACAGCATGACAAACAGCAAACCAATTAGTTACAGAGAAAAGGAAGTTAATTTGTGGGCTGAATTGCAGAATTTAGAGGGCTCATGGGGAGGATTATTGTACAAAGAAAAAGAAAAAAGATAGCAAAGAAAGTGTGGAGACAGTTGATGTATGATATGAAAGCAGTTGGTAGCTCCTTCAATTGGATAACTGAAGGGATGGATGATATTTAACTTTTGGGAGACTGGATGGAAAGGGTAGAAAATAGTGCAATGATGTTATTATGTGATGTAGTGCAGGAAGAAGTTCTAAGAGTCCCTGAAGCAGTTTGGGCTACAGAGGCAAACCCATATAGCTTGGTGCAGTCAGTTGAATATGTACATGTGAACTGGAAAAAGGGAATGGCAGGGCCTTATAAGAAGCAGTGTCCCTTGTCAAGTGAAACTACTGCAGAAGAACGAAAGGAATGGGAACATGTTAGAGTATATTTTTCCATATGTTTGTGGTATCACCCATCAGGGAAGAAATGTTTGTCAGATTTTGCTTTACATTTGTTGTTTCAAACAAACAAAACTTGCGGGTTTCGTAGAGTAAATAACCAAGCAATACAAAAAAAATTACTCCATTTCCTCTCCCAAAAAATACAAAATTTTCTTTTTCTTTTTTCGTTTTTGTAGTTTTTTTTATATATATAGGAACAGGTCTCAGACTTTAGTCAGGTAGGGTAGAACCCAGGAGGTATACCTCTGCTATGGTTCGTTAGCCCCGTCTTTGCATCAAGGACCCCTATGTTCCCGTTTTATCAAAAAGACTTATGGTAAGGATATCATGAATGATGATTACAAGTATTATCTAGAAATAGACCAATATATCTCACATCTCTGAGTTGCTCATGCCACCTGAGCCAATTAATATTTATGGTCTATTCCACTCATTACTTTATATGATGCTGGCACGACGAAATTCGGCACAAACAAGACTTATCTGCAATCCCAACGCCAATCCGGCACGCTTATGCGTTTCACTGCATAAGCAGTTTCATCAGGGGATCCGACTTGAATATTGTGCCAGGTAAAGATATCTCCATGCAGCCTCAAAATTTTTCGTGTGCTATTCTGCTGCCCAAAGGATTCTAAAATCAAACAAATGAAATGTATTTAGTGTCTATGGGAAAGATCACTTTTGATAAAAACAGTCACGTTCCTACCAATTCATTCTCCTGCACGGCTCCATTATCTTCAAAAAAAACGCCACACATGCGTGGTTACTATGTCCTGGCTCTATTTATATGTTACTGCTACTGACGTCTCTGGTGAGGTTGAACAATGAATAAAAAAAAGTAATGAATGAAAAAAGACAAACAATAGACACGCTCCTATTAGAGGATGACGTCACTGACTTGAACTTCATTTGTCGCTAACTTGGTATTACTATAGCTGACTTGATAGTATAGTGCAATAATCGCTGCTGAAATTCACTATAGTCATGGCCAGTGTGATATCTTTCTTTCTTCTTTTTTTCACACATGGCCTGACATTTAGATACAAACAGTCCAATCAATTTGAGCATTCAAGCCACCCGGATAAACCGTGCCCAGAGTGTATATCCATCGTTGTTCTACTATCAGCAAGTGTTGCTCTCTTGTAACTTTAGCAGAACCTGCCAATATATGATCCACACAAAAAACCTGGAGCTGATCAAAATTATGAGAATGGTCCAAACAATGAGACACAATTGGTGCCTCTCTTTTCTGGCAATGTAGCTTGCTGCGATGCTCATTGATACGAACTCTCAGAGGACGAATGGTCTTACCTATGTATAATAAAGAACACGGGCATCGGAGGGCGTAAACTACATAACTAGAGCCACAAGTGGTGGAATTCCTCAACTTGTATCGAATGTCATGATACACAAATTCAGATAGTTCCACTGTTATTGCACAGATGTTACATTCACCACATTTTTCATGTCACTTTTTCTCAGGAGAACCGGCTTGAGAAAACGGCCGCAGTACTGTAGGGCTAAGTAATTCTTTTAGATTCCTATGTCGCTGCCACACGCAGCGAACTGTTTTACTCTCTAGACCTGGAATGCCCTGCAATATATTAGAATGACGCTTGAGAATTCTATGAACAATTCCGACGGTACCGTAGAAATTGTGATAACGGCAGACTATTTTTTAGTTGGACTGGGTGTGCGCTACGGTAATGCAATAATGCATTCCTATCGACTGATTTTTCATTGATTGAATATCTGAAACGGCAGCAGATTCCCCGAGGTCTTCGGGTATATAAAGAACCCAAAATGCAAAATATGGATTCAGCTTTCATAGAGCAGTGGAATCAAATACTCAATAAGTGCTCTAGAGACTTGATGGCACTTATAGTGAATACTACGAAAGTCACATTAGCTTCCCTTAAAAAGGAGGCGGATACCAGTTTAACTACTTTAAAGAATGTAGTAACTTCGGAGGTTTTTACAAAACATAGGGAGGAGGATGAGAAACAATTGCTGAAAGTGCGGGAAGAAACTAAGAAAATTAAGATGAACAAATTAGCACGAGATAATATGGATTACACCACGGGATATGTCTACCCGTGGATGAATCAACAACGTAAGACACGTGCGCAACGCAGACGGGTAACTTTTGAAGATTCATCGGATGACTCCCATTCCTCAGATTCTAGTAAGAGTTCAAAAGGTAGTTTTTTAGAAGAAGGGGACAATGGTTCCAAAAAGAAAAAAGGAAAAGAGATCAAAGACAAGTCACGAACACAAGCACGCACAACTACGCGACACAAAGCCATTTAATTCAGGAGAGTTCCGTTTTGGAACCGTCCTTAGTAGTCAATCTTTCTTCACATCAATTGACAGCGGCACAACTTCAAGTATTGGAAAAAGGATTATCATATGTTCCCCGTACTGTTCACGATGGATTTCAATTTAGTTTAGATTTTGAACGTTTAATTCGAAAGCTTAATTAAAAAAGCTATTTTTCTTCTCGGGAGGTTTCCACGGAACAACTTTCTGATTTATGAGTGAATCGGGTGGCGTTACCACTTTCATCTACTTGGAACCCTCCGGGTCCGTTGCACCCTGCATTGCTTTTATATCGAGATTTGGTTCTAAAAGATGTTAGTGAATTGGAGCAGAGCCGTAACAATATTCATCATACGTTGACGATGGAAGAACGACAAGCCTTGAGGTCACTTACAGAACGCCCAGATTTAGTTATTCGGCGGGCGGACAAGGGGGGAGCGATAGTCGTCCAAAATCGGGAACAATATTTATTAGAAGCTTATCGCCAACTTTCTGCAAATGATACATATCGAATTTTGGAGAGTGATCCCACCATAGCATTGAAGGAGCGTATTCATACGTTAACCATGAAGGCTTTACAGGAGAAATTATTATCAAAGAAAGAGTGGAATTATTTGAATGTACGGAGTCCGGTCCAGGCTAAATTTTATTTAGTGCCTAAGATCCATAAACGGCTGGACAATCCTCCAGGACACCCCATCGTATCGACCAGAGGCACTATTTTGGAACCCTTATCCACATATCTCGACTCCTTTTTGAGACCTTTGCTTGTAAATATCCCTTCTTACATTCGGGATACAACTCACTTTTTGCAGTTATTAGAACAACATTCTGCATGTGATTTTGGTGACTTTAGACGTCACTTCTTTGTATACAAGCATTCCACAACCTGTGGCTCATTCTTGTGCGTATGCAGCTTTACAAGCAAGAGGAGATCTATCCAATTCTCATTTGAGTTTTTTATCTGAATTATTGAATTTGGTGCTTTTTCAAAATTTTTTCTTGTTTGAAGATACCTTATACCATCAAGTCTCGGGGGTAGCGATGGGTGCTACTTGCGCTCCCTCTCTAGCTAATCTTTATATGGCAGAGTTTGAGCGGCTTTGGTTGGATTCTTCCCCCTTTAAACAACATATCTCTTTTTGGGGCAGATATATTGACAATATCTTCATGATTTGGACAGGCCAGGAGATTTTTTTAAACACATTCTTTCAGTGGTTAAACCAGCAAGATTCTAATATTCAGTTTACCACCCTTTATGATAGATCAGTAATAACTTATTTGGATGTGAAGATCGTCAAAGGAGATGGGCAGTGGAGGACATCGATTTTTAGAAAATCAGTCGATAGGAATGCATTATTGCATTACCGTAGTGCACACCCAGTCCAACTAAAAAATAGTCTGCCGTTATCACAATTTCTACGGTACCGTCGGAATTGTTCAGAGGAATCTGACTTTAAACAACATTCAAAGAGTTTGATGTGCAATTTTGAGAACAGGGGATATCCAGCTCATATCATTAAAACAGCATACACTCGAGCCCGGTTTAATCATAGAGATAATTTGTTATCCTCTAGGGAAACGAGTACTGTTCAAAATGAGTCGCAAGTGAACCTGATCACAAGATATTCAGTTTTCAGTGGGAGTCTTCATAGAATTCTCAAGCGTCATTCCAATATATTGCAGGGCATTCCAGGTCTAGAGAGTAAAACAGTTTGCTGCGTGTGGCCGCGACATAGGAATCTAAAAGAATTACTTAGCCCTACAGTACTGCGGCCGCTTTCTCAAGCCGGTTCTCCTGAGAAAAAGGGACATGAAAAATGTGGTGAATGTAACATCTGTGCAATAACAGTGGAACTATCTGAATTTGTGTATCATGACATTCGATACAAGTTGAGGAATTCCACCACTTGTGGCTCTAGTTATGTAGTTTACGCCCTCCGATGCCTGTGTTCTTTATTATACATAGGTAAGACCATTCGTCCTCTGAGAGTTCGTATCAATGAGCATCGCAGCAAGCTACGTTGCCAGACAAGAGAGGCACCAATTGTGTCTCATTGTTTGGACCATTCTCATAATTTTGATCAGCTCCAGGTTTTTTGTGTGGATCATATATTGGCAGGCTCTGCTAAAGTTACAAGAGAGCAACACTTGCTGATAGTAGAACAACGATGGATATACACTCTGGGCACGGTTTATCCGGGTGGCTTGAATGCTCAAATTGATTGGACTGTTTTTTCACACATGGCCTGACATTTAGATACAAAAGAAAAAAAGAAGAAAGATATCACACTGGCCATGACTATAGTGAATTTCAGCAGCGATTATTGCACTATACTATCAAGCCAGCTATAGTAATACCAAGTTAGCGACAAATGAAGTTCAAGTCAGTGACGTCATCCTCCTAATAGGAGCGTGTCTATTGGTTGTCTTTTTTCATTCATTACTTTTTTTTTATTCATTGTTCAACCTCACCAGAGACATCAGTAGCAGTAACATATAAATAGAGCCGGGACATAGTAACCACGCATGCGTGGCGTTTTTTTGAAGATAATGGAGCCGTGCAGGAGAATGAATTGGTAGGAACGTGACTGTTTTTATCAAAAGTGATCTTTCCCATAGACACTAAATACATTTCATTTGTTTGATTTTAGAATCCTTTGGGCAGCAGAATAGCGCACGAAAAATTTTGAGGCTGCATGGAGATATCTTTACCTGGCACAATATTCAAGTCGGATCCCCTGATGAAACTGCTTATGCAGTGAAACGCATAAGCGTGCCGGATTGGCGTTGGGATTGCAGATAAGTCTTGTTTGTGCCAAATTTCATCGTGCCAGCATCATATAAAGTAATGAGTGGAATAGACCATAAATATTAATTGGCTCAGGTGGCATGAGCAACTCAGAGATGTGAGATATATTGGTCTATTTCTAGATAATACTTGTAATCATCATTCATGATATCCTTACCATAAGTCTTTTTGATAAAACGGGAACATAAGGGTCCTTGATGCAAAGATGGGGCTAACGAACCATTGCAGAGGTATACCTCCTGGGTTCTACCCTACCTGACTAAAGTCTGAGACCTGTTCCGATATATATATAAAAAAATATATTTAAAAAACTACAAAAATGAAAAAAGAAAAAGAAAGTTTTGTATTTTTTGGGAGAGGAAATGGAGTAATTTTTTTTGTATTACATTTGTTGTTGCCTATGGTACATCTGCCTGAGCACAAGGCACCCCGATGCATGATGGAATTTCTATGAGAACTAGTATGGAGTCCCAGATTGAAAGAAAAGGTACATGGTTTTGTTTCATGTTGTCAGGAGTGGGCCAAGAATAATCCTTTAAGAACTGCAACTCCTAAAGTTGGCGTGCTTCTACCTAGACCAAGAGGCCCCTTTCTAGCTGTTCATATGGATTTTACAGATATGCAAACACCAGTCTAAGGTAAACATTACCTGTTGGTGGCAGTATATCCCATGACACAGTGGGTGGCAGCTTTGCCCACTAAACAGGAAACCGCCAAGGCTGTAGTGAAGTTCCTATGTTCAGAAATTATTCCCCATCATGGATGTCCAAGAACAATATATACAGACAATGGGTCACATTTTAGGAATTTGTTGATACAGGACTTGGCAAAAGCTTTACTAGTGAAACAACACTTTGTCTCTGTGTATAGGCCGCAAGCTAATGGCCTGGTAGAAAGAATGAATGGTCTGTTAAAATCTGTTCTGAGAAAAAAGTGTGTGCTGAAGCTTCATTGAATTGGGTGCAGGCTTTGCTTTTAGCTGCCTTTTTTTTTTTTTTATAACAAAAACTCACTACTGAAGAAAAATTCACAAACCCCATTTCAGTTGCTTACAGGAAGGAGAGACAGCTTACCATTGATTAAGCCAGAGGATGGCAAGGTTCCAGATGACTTGAAAACTTATCTGACAGCATTGCATACCTCCTTGCAGTTAATTGATCAAATTGTCAGTAGGACAGACTCAAGGACAACATTGCATGTTCAACCGCTAGTAAAGTACAAAGCAGAAGATTTGGTGTACAAGAGGGTTAAACCCCAGACTGGGTGGACACAGCCCTATTTTGAAGGACCATTTTCACTACATGCATCTACCCCCACCGCAGTGCAGAGATCCGAGGGAGGAGTATGGATCCATATTTCTGACATCAAGCCTGCTCCATGTGTCTGCTCAGACTAATTTGTTTTGGGGAGTCCTTTATACTGATTTCTTCAAGAATCCTGAATCACAATACTTCTTTAATAGACTTTTACCATACAAAGTAAAGTAATATATGGCAAATATGGAAGTGCTGGATACAGATTTTTTGATTTATGCTACAGATCCCTTAATGGTACACTGAAGGTGAGAGACAATCACCACTGTAAAACAATTGTGACTGCCTACAAATAACTTTTCTATAATTTTCTATGATTACAGTTACCAATGTGGTTACATATTATATCCTTGCTTCCATCAGGCTGGAGAGGTACATGTGCTTATGTACAAACATTATTACCATTAGCATCTATTCCTTTTCAAGATTTCCAAAGGCATTATCTAAATATAGCCCCTCTTATAAACAAAATATCTTCTACATATTTTTCTGAAAATGATGTACCTTATGGATTTTGCTTGTTCTCAGATACTGAAGTTATGTTTGCCTCAATTCTTACACCAGGATTGCAAGCTGCTACTAATGCTAAATGGATACAGAAAGTGTGTTTTGTTTTAATGAAGTAACTTGTTTTGAACACAGCACTTGATGCTAACACACATATGACTTTGCAGAACAGGTTAACAGATTATCTTTTAGTGGCAGAGGATGTTGTTTGTGCAGTCATAAGAGGTATGTGTTTTCCTTATATGCCTACAGTAGCTGGGAAGAATGAACCTATCCATTGTTATACAGCTCCTGAGGGACCTAAATATGCATATGCAAACAGAGGCTGGGGTAGATCCTAAAGTAAATTCATGGTTGTCTTTCCTCCTGGCTCTGAAATTGGCTATTTGGTTTAGTGCTACTTATTGTGTGCGCTTGAATTTTGTTCCATTCTATAAATCACATCATGTCAGTTTCTCCACTGATTGCACTTATCAGCCCTAGGTCTGGGATGGTCTTATGAATTCACCACCCCAGAGAAGATTGGGGAGGTGTAAAGGCCTACGAGTCTGTTTGCTATAACATCAGCACAAGGGCTAATAGAAAAACTGTATAAATAAGTTCAGCCCAGTTGTCTCTGACATTGAAGAACACAGTACACTGAAGAAAGGAGGGAGGCAATAACTGAAATGTAACACACCAAGTGCAGATACTTGTTAATTAAAAAGAAACATTAAAGAAAGAGCTGAGAAATGACGTCTAGAAATGAACTGCAAATTGAGATAAGAATATTTGTGTGTTTGCATGAGTACATAGTGGAAGGCCTTTAAAGGAAGTAGGAGAAGAACTGTGTAGGAGACAGTTAATAGGAACAGGATCACAAAGGTGGGCTGTAGAGACCTCTCTTTCTCAATATCTAAACTGTGAGGGTCAAGGACTTTAGGTTGGAGTGCAACAAAACTCCCAGATGCTGCATAATCAGAGTTGGTAAGCTACCTAGGCGAATCAGGTCCCTGCAAAAAAGGAAAACCATAGCTGTCTAGGGCCAACAAAGTTGCTATGAGAATTAGCATGGCCCCATCATCTTTGAGTTTCAGTAAAGTCTGCTATCCTAGTTATAAGAGGATGTGTACTGATTCCCTCTCCTCACTCTAGGAGGAAGACGTCTAAGGTTAGTTTGTCATATGTCCCTAACCCTGGAGGACAACTGAGGAACTTGCCTGGTCCAAGGAGTGGCAGACAAATCTAATCAAGCAGCCTACCCCACTATTAAAAGAGGTAGAACCACATCCCAATTCAGCATCTATTAACAAGGTTGAAGGGGACAGCTCGGCTTGTCCTCTAGTATTCCTCTTCCCTGGCAGGTACATAGCTTCAAGTGCCATCTCATGAAGTTCTACATCCTGTTTCTCAGTACAGGAGATACAGTGTAGTTACTCACCTGTAACAGGTGTTCTTCAGGGACAACAGGAATCAGTCCTCACATATGGGGTGATGTCAGCACCAATGTAGCCCACACAGAGCATGTCCCCAGCTTTCAAAGAAAGCCTCCATGCATGTGTGGTCCCCTTCCCACCCAAAGGTGCCATCTTAATCAGATGCCATAAATATACAGCAACTCCAAGGGGAGTAGGGAGGGTTATGAGGACTGATTCCTACTGTCCCTGGAGAACACCTGGTACAGGTGAGTAACTACACTTTCCCCAGTAACAAGCAGGAAGTTAGTCCTCACATATAGGACACCCTAGCTCCAGGCTACCGAGGACCTGTAAAATAAAAAGCATAGCCAGAAACAAGAAGGGTCAAAGGGAAGGAGCTACTTAAACCCTGAACATATTAGAGTACAGCCTGGCCAAAGGCAGTGTCTTGACGGGACTCCATCTCCAGGCAATAATGCACTGTGACGGTGTGAATGGAGGACCAGGTGGCAGCCCGGCAGATGTCTGCCAGTGGCACCGAGTGCAGATCAGCAACAGACATCACCATTGCTCAGACATTGTGAGTTGTGACTCTGCATTGCAGGGGAAACCCAGCCTGGGCCAAGGTGATACAGTCTGCCACCCCAATGGACACGGTCCACTTGATGACCACCAGCCCCAGACAACTGGGATTGAAGGAAACGAAGAGCTGCCCAGATCTCAGTAGTCCCAAGTCCACTGCAGGTAGAAAGAGAGCACTCTTACAATCCAGGGTGTGGAGAATCACTAACACCCACCTGACGGAGGGCTTCGGGAAGGAAGTGGGCAGCACTATCTTTTGATTGAGATGAAAATCCAAGACAACCTTCGGCAGAAACTTGGGGCAAGTCCACAGGACCACCGGTTCCTATAGAACTTTGTGTATGGTGCCTTGGCCATCAGCACCTGAATGTCACTGATTCTCCAGAGGTGAGAACTATCAGGAAGGCCACCTTCCACAACAGGTGCCACAGTGGGCAGGTAGTCATGGGCTCGAAGGGCAGCTGGATCAACTGTGTAAGGACCACATTGCAGTCCCATTCTGCCAGAGGAGGGCAGGATTGGGCTTGGAAAGAAGGATTCTCATGAAATGAGAGACTAGCGGTAGCCCTGAAAAAGGTTTGCCCTCGATGGAGTGGTGGGTCGCTGAGATGGCATGCAGGTGAACCTTGACCAAGTTAGACTTCAGCCCAGACTGTGAGAGGTGGAGCAGGTATTGCAAGACCAAACTGGTAGGGCATGAAAATGGGTCTGCTCAGAGTTCTGAGCACCACACTGAGAACAGGCACCACTTGAAGACGTAAGCCCGTTTGGTCGAGTCCTTAAGAATGTCCTCAATCTCCACAGAGAGATGGTAAGAGGCTAGAACGACCCGCTCAGCCACCAAGCTGTGAGGGACAGGGACCTCAGATTGGAGTGAAGCAGCAGAGCCCCCCTTCTGCATTAGCAGCTCTGGTGAGAACCCAAGCGGGACCAGGGGCTCCATCGAGAGGCAGAGCAGCAGGGGAAACCAAGGTTGCCTGGGTCACCTCAGAGCTATGAGAATCATCGAGGCCCTGTCTCACTGGACCTTGAGAAAGGTCCAGGTGATGAGGGGGGGGGGGCATACAGCAGACCCGTGTCCCACAAGATGAGGAAGGCATCGGGGGCCACCCTGCCCAGGTGCGGGAGGAGACCACAGAACTGAGGAAGCTGAAAGTTCACCAGGCTGGAAAAGATGTCCAGGTTCAGAGTCCCCCAATGCTGAAAGAGGTGCTGTGCCATTCAGGGACACAGGCATCACTCATGCAGCCGGAGGACTTGGCTGAGCCAGTCCACCAATGCATTGTCCAGACCCAAGAGCTAAGTGGCCCAGATGGTCATGCCCTGGCTCACCACAAAGTAGCACAGGGCTGTCTCCTCCGAACAGAGGCTGTAGGAGCTGGTACCCCCGTTTGTTCACATAAATCAACATGCCCTGGTTATCTGTCTGGACCAGCATTGCTCGGTGCTGCAAGCGGTCCCTGAAAACCCCGAGAACAAGGCAAATGGCCCAGTGCTCCAGCAGGTTGATCTGCTGCTGGAACTCCGAGGAACCAGGTCCCCTGAGTGCGCCATCCCTTGCAGTGGGCTCCCCAGCCTGCCAGGGAGGCACCCATGGTCTAGACCACCTGATGTGCTAGGGCTTGGAAGGGCATACTGCAAAGCAGGTTCCAAAATTCCTGCCACCAAGCCAGAGACTCTGCTGCACTGGGAAAGACCGAGATGACCGGCTGCCTTCAAGACCCCAACTGCACCCATTGTGCTCAGAAGCACCACTGCATCACCCACATGTTGAGATGGGCATTGGGCATGACATGGACCATAAAGGCCATATGGCCAAGACAACAAAACATCATCTGGGCCAGAATGGCACTGCAGCACTGCACCTCAGATGCCAGGGACATGAGGTGGTCCGCCTGTCTTGAGGAAGAAAAGCCACGGCCCGAAGGGTGTCCAAGCGAGCTCCGATGAACTCCAGGGACTGAACTGGCGTGAGATGGGACTTTGAGTAATTGATCATGAACCCCAGATGCTCCAGGAGGCAAATAGTGCAGTCTGTGGTCTGCCTGGCTTCAGAGGCCGTGCCTGCTATGAGCCAGTCGTTTAGATATAGATAAAGGTGCCCTGCAGCTGCAAATGAGCTGCAGCCATGGCCAGGTACTTTGTGAAAACCCATGGGGGAACGTGAGGCCAAAAGGTACTGGTTTCCCTGAACCATGAAGTGGAGGTACTTTCTGTGTTTGGGGTGGACGAAGATGTGAGCGTAAGCATCTAAGTCCAAGGAGAATAGTTGCAGCCCCACCCAGCACCTTCTCCCTTTTAGTCCCCGCATCAGCCCATTTCCAGTCCTATCCAACCCTAGCCCCCCCCCATCAGCCTATTTCCAGTCCTAGCCCCTCCATGAGTCCATTTCAATCCAAGCCCTTCCCCAACAGCCCATTTCCAGTGCTATCCTAGCTCCTCCATCAGCCCATTTCTAATCCAAGCCCCCTCCCCAGTCATCCCATTTCCAGTCCAAGCCCCCCTCTCCCCATCAGCTATTTCCAGTCCAAGCCCCCCTCTCCCCATCAGCTATTTCCAGTCCAAGCCCCCCCACCTCCTCAGCCCATTTCCAGTTCAAGCTCCCCCTCATGAAGAGCCCCACGGTGGCTATCTAAAATGTTTTAGAGGGAGCAGGAGAGGCTCTGGCTCACCTCTAACAGCTGCCAAAGTGAAGTGTCTCTTTCCTTCACTTCGGCAGCAGTACTGAAATTTAGAATGCTGCCGTGCTGAGGTCAAAGGGGACTTCCTGTTTCCCGGTGCGGCAGCATTCTAAACTTCAATTCAGCTGCCGAAGTGAAGGAAAGAGACACGCTTCACTTCGGCAGCTGTTAGAGATGAGCCAAGGCTTCTCTGGCTCCCTTTAAAGCCACCCTGCCTGCAATTCAGTGCGGGTTGTTGTTGGTGCGGGGGCCCCTGAAGCACGGGGCCCTGTGCGAACAACATTCTTGCACAATGGACGGGCCGGCCCTGGACATATCAGCTGCCTTTGATACAGTATCCCACAACATAATGCTACAGCAGCTACAAGAAAATGGGCTAGCAACAGAATAAAATGGTTGAGATCAAACCTAAATAACCGGACATAGCAGGTCAAATGTGGTGAAAACAAAACATAGTTCTCCATTCCACAAGGCATCCCACAAGGATCTACACTCATCTATCCTCTTTAACATCATTAAACGACAATATGTAATACCACATATCTGCAGACATCATGGTCTATACTCCAGTCAACCTATACACATCTGCTCTAGTGCCCATAACTAAATGCCTGGAAGAGATGACCATCTGGCTCACCAACAACCTGTCAACGAGCTATGACAAGAAAGAAGCACTGTTCATCTCCAGAAGCACTACCTTCAATCCACCACAAACAAACATCATCCTGGACAAGTTAACAGTAAAAATAGTACTAAAATACTTGGGCATCACTCTAGACAAGAACCTTAACCTTCAGGCCCACATCAGCAAAACAGCTGCAAAAGCATACCATAATTGAAGCTCATTAGGAGGCTCAAACCAGTTCTAAACCAGGAGCACCTCCGCTATGTGTATCAAGCGATAATCACCCCTATACTGGACTATGGTAACTCGCTTTATCAAGGTCTCCCAAAGCAATCCATCCAGCACCCCCAACTGGTGCAGAACACAGCAGCACAAATTATTACAAACACAGACAAAAATGAGCACATCACACCTATACTCCAACAGCTACACTGGCTGAGAATCCACGCACGTGCAAGATTTAAAACAATCCTAAACATATTCAAAATCATTCACAACATTTCAGCAAATGCCCTTCAGAACATAATAAAAGACTAGCACAAGACCCAGGCAAAGCAACAAGGAAAATATGCTCATCGCACCCACAGAATATCAAAAAACCAACCATGCCACGTCCAGAAGAGCACTGTCACTCTCTGAACCCACGCTATGGAACTCCCTTCCTGAAGAAATGAGAGCCCTGAGTGACATCAAGGATTTCCGAAAGATGCTCAAGACCTTACTATTCAGAGTATTTTGGTCACTGCCTGTGTCTGTAGGCTACGGACCTAATCGCATACAATCTACTCATGAACTAACTGCAATAGTTTGTATATATGTATATAATTTCACCGCCTCCCTCGCTCCCATCTTCATTCCTACGTAGACCTGCTCTAAATGTACCCAGACAAGTTACACTGTAAAACCACTTTGAAGGATAAGGTGGTATATAAAACTGGTTAAATAAATAAAATAAATACAAAACATGGCGACCTGTTTGTCCTATCTGGATCAGTACAGGCAGTGTCACAGGTGGTGGCAGAACACTTGTAAGGCCAAGAAAATTGCCCTGAGCTCCAGGAGATTGATCTGTAGGAGTGATTCCTCCTGAGATCAGCTGTCCTGTGTGCGGTGGTCTCCACAATGTGCCCCCCAACCCAGGAGGGAGGAGTTTGCAGTCAGGGTCCTTTGCCATGTGGGTGCCTGGAAGGGCATTCCTGCCTGGAGGTGGCGCAGGTTTTGCCACCAGTTGAGGGCCTCCGCCAGTTGGCAGGTAACCCTGACCCTGTCCCATAGTTTGCCCATGGCCTGAATCTACTGCAGGCGTGGGCACTACAGGACTGTCCACATGTGTAAGCAGGCTGAAGGCGTGACGTGGAAGGTCGAGGCCATATGGCCCAGTAGGCAGAGGAGACAAGCTGGCACTGACCAGCAGCGTTGTAACTATCCTGCCAGTTTCCTGAGGCATTCTGTCCTCTCTTGGGAGGATGGCCTTGACCTGTAACATGTCCAACTGAGCATCTATGAACTCCAGATTTTGGGCTGGAGAGAGATAGGATTTGGGGTAGTTGATGACAAACTCCAGGTGTTGCAAAAGAAAGGTTGCACCTTTCTGTAGCCTGACTGACCTCTGAGGCCTTATTGCTCCTGATGAGCCAGTCATCCAGGTAGGGGAAGAAGAAAGTCCTTTGTAGATGTAGGTAGGTGGCTACCACCACCAGGTATTTTGTAAAGACCCTTTGCGAGGAGGCCAGGCCGAAGCGTAGCACCTTGTACTGGTCTCCTCCCACCACAAACTGTAGGGAATACCTGTAGGAGGGGTGGATCAGGATGTGTGTGTGTATGCATCTTTTAGGTCCAAGAAGCACAGCCAATCTCCCTGGTGGAGGTAAGGCAGCAGTGTTCCAAGGGAGAGCATCTTGAACTTCTCCCTCACCAGAAACTTGTTTGTTTCTCATGTCTAGTATGGGCCCGAGGACCCCAGTTCTCTTTGGGACAAGGAAGTATCTGGAGTAGAAGCCTTTTCCCCATAGATGCTTGGGTACAGGCTCTACTGTGTTGTCCCTGAGCAGACCTGCGAGCTCTGAGAGCAGAAGGGTCTGGTGAAGGAGAGGTCGCACTTGCTCTCCTGAAAGAACCTGGGTGGTACCTGCTGTAGGTGGAGGAGGTATCCCTCCCTTACCACCTGCAGTACCCACTGGCCCAAAGTGATACTGGCCCACCTGTGGGCAAAGAGTGCCAGGCGGCATCCTGTGGGATGGTGGTCTCCCAGGAGATGTGAAGCCCTCCCCTGGGAGTCAAAAGCTCCCCTTGGGCTAGGAGGGAGCTGGGGCTTCTGTGCCTTTGGCTTCTGGGCTCCATGGCTTTGTCTTTTAGCATGAGAAACCTGTTGCTAGTCCGAGAAGGGCTTATAGTGGTGACTCTGATGAAAGGGCCCCTTTTTCCTTGTCAGGACAGATTATATGTAATTGCAGGTCTTTTCCCAGATGGTTTCTTACAGGGGAAGGATGAAGTCTTTTTGGATAGCCTCTGTCAAGTCACCATATGTTGGCCTCTATCTTGGCTGCCTTATCGCTACAGGTTTGCTGAACAGGTTCTCTCCGGTACAGGAGACATCAAGCAGCTTGTCTTGGACCCATTGCTTGAGGTCTGAAGACTGCAGCCAGGCTTGGCACTGGGCGCCAATGCTGGCTGCTGCTACCCAAGCTGCTGACTCAAAGCCATCATAGGCTGCCTGAGAAAGGAACAGAGCAGTTCTTGATACCACGCTATGAAGCAATGAGAGCCCTGAGTGACATCAAGGATTTCCAAAAGATGCTCAAGACCTTACTATTCAGAGTACTTTGGTCACTGCCCCGTCTGTAGGCTACGGCCTAATCGTATACAATCTACTCATGAACTAACTGCAATAGATCCCAGATGTCAGGCATTCGAACTGTTGGAGGGGTTCCCTGGTAAGCCCGGCTGAAAACCCAGAGAACTCCTCAGTTAGGGCCTTGAGGTACATGCCTATGTATAACTCATAGGTCTGGATCAGATACCCCATCATTGAGCCCTAGTAACACTTGCAGCACCCAAGGGCATCGAGGGCTCTAGCATCCCTACCAGGGGGAACAGAAGAATGGGTCTTCTGGCTCTTATGTTTTTGCATGGTTGACTCAACCACCATGGAGTTATGTAGGAGTTGGAGTTTGTGGAACCCCCAGCCCTTTCCTGATGAGGTACATGGCATCAAGGCACCAGCTGACCACCGGTACAGACATCGGGGTCTCCCAAATTCTCAACAGGAGACACTCGAGTGGAGACTCGTACTAAAGGTTCTCCAGTTCTTTGGTGTGTGAATCCTCCTCTGCCTTGGTTTGCAGCAAGAGGGTTCTGGCCATATCCTTGACAAAGTCATGGAAAGCCATGCCCTCCGGAGGAGGATGGTGCCGGGGGAGAAGGTCTGAGGGGATGTCTCTGTGCCGTCTGGTTTCCAGGGAGGCCTCGTCAGTCTACCACTGAGTTAAGGGGTGACAACGAATCAGAGACCCTGCAACTCCTTGCCTTGAGGCCAGTGCCGAGGGCCTCCAGAGGGCCTGGGGTCTGAGTTGTGGAATCCAGCCAGGGAGGATCGGATTCCCAAGAAATGGAACTGGGACCTTGACTGGCACCAAGGGCATACTCGAGGTGGTGGAGCTCGGTTTGACAACCAGGGGACCAGTAGTCAGGACAGATGATGCGGACAAACCAGCCATCATTGCCTGCTGCAGGGCCAGAATAGCAGTGTTGTTCTGCTCCAGGGCTGCCATTCTGGCTTCCAAGCAAGGCGGCTCTGCTGCTTTTGGCATGGACACAGAGGATATCAGGCCCGGCACCGGCACTCTCACCAATGCGTCGACGAGGACTACGGTCTCGAGGAACCTCGCATAGTCTCCGCCAGTGAGGAATCTTTTTTGAGGACCTTGGTAGGGTGCTTTCTTGGAGCTGCCCAAATCCCTCCAAGTGTTTTTACAGGGTTTCTCCAGTGGAACCTTGATGGATTTTGAGGATTTTTTTCTTCTCTTGGGGTCTGGGGGTCTTCTTGGAGGAGCAGTCACTACAGGACTCAGGGGATGCTTGGGCCTCACAGGAAATGCTAGGCTTGGAACTCAGCATCGGGGAAGCCGGTGCCATCAGACCTTGAGAACAGTTTCACCTGCAACTCAGACCTTTTTATTGGTCTTAAGTGTCATGGCCTGGCACAGGTCACAGGAGTGCTGTCATAGTCCGGTCTCAGACAGCATAGGCAGCAGTCATGGGTGTCTGTTACTGACATGGTTTGACTGCAGCGGTCACATTTTTTTAACCCATCGGGAGATATGGTGGGAAGCATCCAGCCAGGGTTGACAACCCCCAGGCGAAAAAAGGTGTGAATGCCGTTCGAGGAAAACACAAGCAGCAGGACAGGACCCTTACACACAGCCAAGAGACAGACAAGTTGACTAATGATGGTGAATTGCACAATTATAGTACAGACTAACAAAATGTCTATGGGGTTCTGCATAAAAACAGATAAATGAGAAGAGATGTAGCGGTAGCATACATGCATGGAGGTAACTGAAAGAAGTTCCCATGCAGGGCCCCATCTGACATTATCCATATGTGAGAACTTATTCTGTTTGTACATGGAGAATATGTTTTACAGCCCTGATGAAGGCATGCTATTAAATCATGATTATACCAGGTTTTAGGTGGCTTGATGTTGTCACCATTATATTTACATCATTTTGTGTCACATTCTGATCATACACCAGGTAGATCAGACAGGAATAGGTAGAAAACTAATGCTGTGTGATAAAAAGAACATTTTCTTCCTTTTGATATAAGGCAGAATATGAAAGTTTTAAGAATCACTGCCACTACACACAGCACCCACAGCAAAAATCACTAAGGAGAGCAGATTTTATTTGATAGCCAAATCATATGTTGAATATATTTTAACAGTCATAATTTATTCCATCTTTTGTGTTTTTTTATATGTTCATATTTTCATGACTTATGGCAGAAAATATGAAACTTTCTACAGATATACACTGGCCCTATCCTAAGGAATCAGAACCAAGGGGCAAGAACATCATTGAATCCATAGGAAGAGACTTCATGCTAACCATCATGTATTAGCAATATCTCCAACTACCCAAAGGAAGCACCATATACCCTTGTATCTAAATGAGAAACAAACTCAAAGTACTGTGTCTGCAAAAGTAAAGAGGTCATGCTTGGATCCAATACAGATACAGAATTGGACAGCAGATGAGTTCTACCTAGTTTGCCCAACCTATTTTGCATTGCAATACTTAAGACTTTCCCTAATCTTTGCAACTGCCTCTATCATTTTTACCAGGTGGCTTTGTAAATATTTTCTAAGTGTACTTTCTTGGAGCTTAATATGATGCCTTTTATCCTAGAACAGAGGTGCTCAACTATTTCAGTGCTACAAATGTGTCTGGCCTTTAGGATATTACTACAATCAACATACATGAAATCTGTGTATTCACTATGGATATCCTGGAAACCAAACCAACTCAAGTTGGACACACATTTCCTAGAACATCACTTCCACTAAAATGTTTGATTCCTGTAGTTCTCTATTTTTAAGCCTTCCAAATGTGTCTATTAAGGCTCTCTCTCTCTATTTCAACTTTTAACCCAATATACAGGAAAGAATATGACGCATACATATCCTTTTCTGTATAGCTTGCAACAGAGAAAATAATTGTACCCCATGAATATTATTCAGTAGGGAAGATCAGTTTATTTTGAAAAAATCTGTTCCTTTTTTTAGTCAAAGAAATTCCAGAGCACTAATACAAACTGCATAATAAAAAAAAGTTGGTTGTGGGCAGAGGACCCAAAAGTGGTACTGCAATTACATATAATCTGTCCTGTCAAGGAGGTACATGTCTTCATTGTTTAAAAAATTTTGGATTTAACTAATAAATCTATAAAAATGTACATACAAAAACACAAAGTGAATTATAGCAATCTTTTTTTACTAAAGCCTTATAATATAAATTACAAATATCTTTATAAACAATTTCCTCTCCCCAAAATTGTTTGCATTTTTAATGTAAATTATACAAATAAACAAATTTCAAGTATGAAAGGTGCATTTTTGCAATAATACCTCTTTGTATGTTCAAAAGTCTTGGTTTACAATAAAATTGTAAAGTGTAAAAAAAAAAAAAAGGGTAAAAATCTGTGCCATTCTCATTGAAAATTCAAGTCCAATGTCCTCTCAAAATGTTGCTCACCGAGTTATATGTGGCTTTCTGGTTTTCAGTCAGCTAATGCAAAAACAAGCTACTTATGATTTACCATATTACATCATTAATTTCCCTTTTCTAGGTGTTCGCTTCTTACACAAGAGCTCGTATCTATGAATATAGGTGGCTATCTTGTACAGCAGTCACTTGCATGTTTCCAAACTCTTCCTCTTCTTCATGTGTCCTCTTCAAATTTCCTTTCAAAAAAAACAAAAAAAAGGTAAAAGGCAACATATCTTAAAAACTAAAATGCAGAGGATGATCACACAACTAGATAATTGGCTAACATTCCACAAGTTCAAGCTATATGCTGAGTGGACAGAAACTATTCCACTGCACTGTGGCCAAGAAGCTTCAACTAGCAAAGGTTGCATAATATTTATAAAATGTAAAATTTTAGTCACTTTACGATATGCTAACATTAAGCCTCCAGCAACAATTACAAACTTGTAGAGAAAAGCATATATTTGGTCTCCAAGCCTCACCTATCTCTGGCCTCAACTGAAGGTTGCCAACCAGGATGTTAGTGTGAAACCAATGTGGATGCCTGTACATAAATGGTGAGTCTACCATTTAATTCCAAATAGACCACATAGATTTTAGCTAGTAACAAATGATTAGTAAGACAATGGTTGGGTTTGCAGATCCCATTCAAATTTCAACTGCCATAGAGTGTCTCATAAGTAATCTTGTCAGAAGAACATGCACGGTTTCTGATGGCTAACAGTTTAAGAGTATTGCATCCTATTCTATAGGGATCGATTCTTTAATGGATGTTAAATCGCAAATAAATTAAAATTAAGGCACAAATGTGTCTCTAATACAGTTTGTATCTGAACTCCCATGAACTTTGAACTAGGAAGGAATAAGATTTGATTTTTGGTTATTTATCTAACATTTCTTATATACCGCCTTTCATGATATCAAGGTAGTGTTACATTGAACAAACTGAAATTACATTGAACAGGGCATTATAACTTGGAGATAACTATTTTACAGGGAACATGGGCAATGGAGGGTTAAGTGGCTTGCCCAAGACCATAAGGACTAGAAACCCCAGTCCTTCCGGCCCAAGGTTGCTGTCCTCTAGTGGGATTTGAACCACCGACCTTCTGGCATGAGGTAACTTGTCCCAACCACTAGGCCCCTCCTCCCTTTATAAACAATTACTATGTTTATAAATGACTATTGTTCAGCTTGCTCTTAGTTCTCCCCCTTGCGCACTCCAAGTTCTTTCCCCTATTTTAACATTTAATGTCTTGCTGCCTGTTCTTAATTCCTATATAATATCTGTTCCATGGTTCTGAGTTTTATGTATTTTACTGTTCTATGTAAATGACATTGTTCATGTTATATGTAAACCACACTGATCTTGAAAAGTGCGGTATATAAAAACAAATAAAAATAAATAAATCCCTTCTATGCCACATTCAAAGCTAAGTACAAACCACCACAACTACATAAAATGTACATTAAAATCCCTTTTACAATCAATCATCCACCCCATACCCTCTCTCCTAAACCCTGGCCTACTGTATTGAGATAAATGCCACTTTGTTCATTACACATTATATGCAAAAGGCTTCCTTAAACACATCCATGCTTTTCTAATTTTACAGAGCCTCAAAATCAGGCTCATTTATTTTTTGTGCGCGCGTTTATTGAACATCAAATCACCTGAAACCCACAGCCAAATAGCTAAGTGTTGAGATGCAACATAAATCAAGTATCCATTACCAAATCAAGTTTATTCCCATACTATCCCTTAAACTACCCCCTCCCCCCCCCCCACACACACTTTCCCTGGCTCAACTCTAATAACCTTCGGCATTTATTGTATAGCCTAGGCTCCATCACCAAAGTAGCCCAATTCTGAATCCTCAGCCTACAACTAGCAGAGATGTCCAATTCCTCCTCAAACTCAGACTGCAGACTTTACTTAGGAACTGTCCAATGGATCTTCTGCTGTAAAAAGTGCAAACCAATAACTTTATGAGTTTTGAAAACTACAGCTAATATCTTAAAAATTGTGAATTCTAACAACCAATACAATCATTTTCATAAAGGTGTTACATGATCTATGTTTCAACCCTCCCATTATTCTAGCAGCTGTGCTTTGTTAAAGTTGACGCCTACATAATTTTTTATGATTCCATCACACAGTGAATTAGAATAATGTGTTCTGGTAACTATTATTTCAAATTTACTCTACATCTATCTTTATTTTTGAAGCACTTTATGGAATAATAAGGAAGCAACAGCAAAACAAATATGCTCCTCCAACAACTCATGTAATCTCAACATTGTACTGAGCAATCCATATTTTTTCCATATTCATTATATCCACCTATACTACTCAACATTCAGCTTTAGCCGGTATCTGTATTTATGGTCTAATTCCTGATTTCAGTGCTACCGAGTGAGTGTCATTTGCAAAACAAAATAACAAAAGCCTAGCTTCTCTGGTTACTTTAAAGTAGTTTTACGGCTCCACTATGTAAATTACTTGATATACTACCCTTAGATAAGGAAAAGCAAAACAGTTCATAATAAATTTAGATTAAAGAAATAGAAAACTAGGCGTTATGACTGACAAAAGAATTACCACACAAAAGGGAAGACAATTTACAATTTCTGAAGAATTAAACTACACATACAAACCATCACAGGACTAACACAAAAAGACGCCAAATCAAAATATCAGAATCATTATAAAGAAGCAACAGTTACAGTTCAAATGCCTAACATAACTAACCAGGTTCTCAGTCTAACAACCTAACACTCAAAAGCCTGTCTAAATAGCCAGGCCTGCAGTTTCTTGTGGAACAGAGTACAGGTTACATTGTAACATAGTATAAGATGGCAGATAAAGACCATCATGATTCATCTAGTCCGCCCAGCAAGGTGGCAAGAGTAGGTGCACCTGCCACTCTGTGCAGGTCACTGCTCCCCATGCCTTTGTTTAGGGGTATACTAACCACTCCGTGCAGGTCATCTCTATTTATTGAGATAGCAGAGACAGCACAGTTACTTACCTGTAACAGGTGATCTCTGGGAACAGCAGGAATTAGTCCTCACATATGGGTACGTCGGTACCGACGGAGCCTGCGCGGGAACGCTCCCCAGCTTTCCAAAAAGGAAAGCTTTTGGGAGCATCCCACAGCACATGCGCGCTGCCTTCCCGCCTTTCCTAACCAACGCTCCTCAGTTCGAGTTTAAAGCTGAGACAATAGAGAGAGAGGAAAGGAAAGATAGAGAGAGATACAACTCCTAGGGGAGGTGGGAGGGTTGTGAGGACTAATTCCTGCTGTTCCCAGAGATCACCTGTTACAGGTAAGTAACTGTGCTATCTCCAGGAACAAGCAGGAATGAGTCCTCACATATGGGGACTCCCAAGCTAAGATGCCTGGGAGATCCCCAAGGGTATGAGACCCTGAAGGGTTCCTCATCTTCCTATGGATCTCAGGCATCCATTCAGGGAAGGAGGGCAGGAGTTGTTCAAGAATGGAACAGGTGTCTGAGGACAGCCTGACCAAACAAGGCATCCCGGCGGGAGTCCTTGTCCAAACAGTAATGAGCTGTGAAGGTATGAACCAAGGCCCAGGTGGCTGCTCGACAGATCTGGTCGATGGACACAGAATGAAGATGAGTCATAGAGGTGGCCATGGCCCTCACATTGTGAGCTGTGACATGGCCCTCCAGAGAAAGGTTCTTACTCTGGTAAGCAAAGGAAATACACTGAGCAATCCAATTGGACAGTGTTCTCTTAGAGACTGGAAGTCCTAAATGAGAAGGATCAAAAGCAACAAAAAGCTGGGAAGACTTTCTATGTTGCTGTGTCCTGTGTAAGTAAAAAGCAAGAGCTCTTTTACAATCTAGAGTATGAAGGTTCCTCTCTGCACTGGATGAAAATACCTCTTGATTAAGATGAAAAGGTGAGACCACTTTAGGCATAAAGTGAGGATTTGTCCTAAGGACTACCTTATCATGACGGAACCTTGTATAAGGTGGATTAGCCACTAAGGCCTGCAGTTCACTGATGCGGCGAGCAGAAGTGATTGCAATAAGGAAAATAACCTTCCAGGAAAGAAATTTCAAGGAGGTAGTGGCTAAGGGTTCAAAAGGTGGCTTCATAAGCTGACCAAGAACCAAGTTTAAGTCCCATGCCACCGGAGGAGGTCGAATGGGAGGTTTAGTTAGTTAAAGTTAGGCCTCTCATGAATCTTGCAATAAGAGGATGAGAGGAAATAGGTTGTCCATTGAGAGGCTTAAGGGATGCTGCAATAGCACTCAAATGGACCCTTACTGAATTTGTTTTAAGGCCTGCATTAGAGAGATGCAGGAGATATTCCAATAGAGAATTCACAGGAAGTGCCAGAGGATCAAGACCCTTTTGAGCACACCAAATGGAAAATCTTTTCCATTTAAAAGCATAGGAACGCCTAGTGGAAGGTTTCCTGGAAGCATGGAGGATATCCTTCACTTGCTGAGAAAGATTGAAGTCTTAAAGGTCTAGACCTTCAGTAACCAAGCTGAGGTGAAGGGACTTGGGATTTGGATGCCACAAAGTCCCTTCCTCCTGGGACAGAAGGTCTGGTGCAGCTCCCAAGTCCAGGGAGGGGGCTTGGGAGAGATGCAGAAGTAGAGGGTACCACACTTGGCATGGCCAGCGTGGAGCTATGAGGATCATAGATCCTTGATCCCTCTGAAGTTTGAACAGAGTCTTGGGAATCAAAGGAATGGGTGGAAAGGCATACAGGAAGTCCTGACCCCAATGAAGGAGGAAGGCATCCTTGGCCTGAGCTCCTTGACACGGAATTCTGGAACAGAACCGGGGAAGTTTGGCATTCCACGGACTTGCAAAGAGGTCTATGTCCGGGCTTCCCCATTCCTGGAAGATTCTGAGTACCTGATCCATGTGCAGGGACCATTCGTGTGGAAGCAGAACTCGACTGAGTCTGTCTGCCCAAGAGTTTTGGATTCCTGGGGAGGTATACTGCCAGGAGATGGATTTGATGCTCTCTGGCGAAGGCCCACAATCTTAGAGCTTCGTTGCAAAGCGACAGAGAGCCAGTTCCTCCTTGCTTGTTTATGTAAAACATGGCTACTTGATTGTCCGTATGAATGAGGACTGTCTTGTAGCTGAGGAGGGTATGAAAGACCTTGAGAGCTAGGAATATTGCTCGAAGTTCCAAGTGGTTGATATGAAGAGAGGTCTCCTGTGGGGACCAAGTGCCTTGGGTGGAGAGGTCTTGTAGATGAGCTCCCCAACCTGTTTGGGAGACATCTGTTGTGAGGATTGCCTGGGGCAACAAAGGTTGAAAGGGGGACCCCAGCAACAGATTTTGAGTGGGGACATCCACCATTGGAGAGACCAAAAGAGACATTTGGAGGTTGCTATTTGGTCTGAGAGAGCTCCTGAAGCTTGAGTCCACTGGGTGGACAAAGTCCATTGAACTGCTCTCATGTGTAGGCGGGCATAGGGTACATGTACTGTGTAAGCCATATGGCCTAGCAGCTGTAGCATCTCCCTGGCAGTTAAATGGCTCTTTGACTGAATCTGGGAGGCTAACTGCACTAGACGTTGACAACGGGCCTGAGGGAGGTTGGCCCTTGCAGAAGTGGTGTCCAACCAGGCCCCTATGAATTCCAGGGATTGAGTAGGGGTAAGCTGGGACTTTGGGAGGTTTACCACAAGTCCCAGGTATTGCAGAATGCGCCTGGTGCGGTTCAGGGAGATCTGAGCCTCCGACTGGGTTGGAGCTCGGATGAGCCAGTCGTCCAGATATGGGAAGACAAATATTCCCAGAGTGCATAGAAATGCAGCAACTATTGCCATGCATTTGGTGAACACTCTTGGAGCAGAGGCCAGACCGAAAGGAAGGACTCTGTATTGGTAATGTTTTCCCTGGAACAGAAAACGTAGGAATTTTCTGTGAGATGGATGGATGAGGACATGAGTGTACGCATCCTTGAGATCTAGAGAACAAAGCTAATCCTGACTCTGCAGGTATGGAAGGAGAGTGCCTAGAGAAAGCATCTTGAACTTCTCCTTGCATAGGAATTTGTTCAATTCTCGGAGATCTAGAATGGGTCTGTGTCCCCCTGTTTTCTTTGGAAGAGAAAATAGGGGGAGTAAAACCCTGACCCCTGTTGAAGATGAGGAACTTCTTCTATGACCCTCTGGGCCAGAAGGGTAGTCACCTCCTGATCCAGAAGGTCGAGGAGAGATGTGGGAGAATTGAAGTGTCTCACCATGGTGTAGGGAGGAAGGTCTGAGAAATGAAGTTTGCAGCCCTCTCTTATGATGGAGAGGGTCCATTGCTCTGATGTGATTTGCTCCCATCTGGGAGCAAAATGAGCTAACCTTCCTGGAATGGTGAGAGGTTCTGGCTGTTGTAGAGCCAGAAAGGTTAAGTTCTCTAGTATCAAGTCAAAAACCCTGAGGGGGTTGGGACTGCTGAGTTGTAGCAGCCCCTGCAGGTTTAGGCCTGGCCTGTTTAGGTTGCTGACGCTTAGTAGAAAAGCGACCTGTAGAAGATTGTTGGCCAGAAGTGGAAGGAAATCTGCTCCTTTTGTAAAAAGGCTTTTTGAAAGATTTTTTCTTGGCTGGAATGGAGGTTGACTTGGAAAGTCTATCCAGAGCAGAATTCTCTGCATCCATTTGAGTGGCTTTTATTTGCCACTCTTGCCAAAAATATTTTCACCCGTACAGGGCAGATTTCCTAAGCCATCCTGAACCCAGGGTTCTAGATCAGAAGCCTGGAGCCAAGCAATTCTGCAAGCAGCTATGGCAATGCCTGAGGCTCTGCTGGCACCTTCAAAGGAGTCAAAGGCTGCCCTGGTGGAAAACTTTGAAATGTCTTGAGTATGCTTAAGCCAAAGGAGGAACTCATCCCTTCTATCCTCTGGAATAAAAGGGAGATAGGTGTGCAGTTTTTGTGCAACTTCCTTTAGAAACATACCCATATAAAGGCTATATGAGTTGATTCTGGCAATAAGCATGCTGGCTTGGAAGATTTTCCTACCAAAAGCATCCAAGGTCCTGCATTCTCTTCCTGGAGGAGCAGAAGTGTGTCTTTTGGTACTCTTTATCCTTTTCATAGCTGACTGCACCACAATGGAGTGGTGAGGAAGCTGAGTTTTCTGAAATCCAGGACAAGGAGGGACACGGTACATAGTGTCCAATCTGCGAGAATGAGGAGAAAGGGTGAGAGGAGTCTCCCATAAGTCAATCATATGTCCATGAAGAATTTCATGAATTGGCAAGGTGACTGCCTCTCTGGGAGCCTTAGAGTATCCTAAAATATCTAATTTCTTTGCTCTAGGCTCTGCTTCAGAGGTTACTGAAATAGAGAGTCCTTTAGCTACTTCTATTATGAAGTCTTGAAAGGACAAATCCTCTGGAGGAGACATTCTCCTTTTTGGAGAAGCAGGCTCCTCAGGAAGGGTAATGGATACTTCAGGAGATTCATCTGATGAATCAGAATCAGAGGAATCGAAGTATCGTCTGTCCCCTTCCAACGATCGATACGCGTATCGATCGGTACCGACATCAGGCGTCCCCGGTACCGGATCGGTACAGAGAAATAGCCCTGGACAAGGAACCTGAGTCGGTATCCTGGCCGATGTCGATGCAGTCGGTACCGGTATCGGTGCTGGTACCGGTACCGGCGCCGGTACTGACAACGGGACTCGTTGCGGTACCGTCGGCGCCGCAGCTTTAATAAAAGCCATTATAGCCTGCTGCATGGATTGAACAGTGTGATCCATGGACGCCACGACTGCCTGGATGTCGGTACCAGGAGATTGTGCCGGTACCCCAGAGCAGTCTAACAGGTGATCGGTCGAGGCCGTGCCATCGATGTCAACCTGTAACCCCATAGGAGGAGCTTTGGAAGCCGGAGCTTCCCACCAGGGTTGTTTGGTTGGGGCAGGATCCTCGAGGGCAAGCCCGGAGGCATCTCGATACTTAGAAGGAGATTTGCCCTTCAAGGACCTGCTAGGATTATGTTTGGTTACCTGAGACCCATCGGGAGAGGAAGACCTGGAAGATGTCGATGCCACCGCCGGTGCATCCATGGGAAACAGTACATGGAGCTTGGCTGCTCGGTTCTGTAACCCTCGTTTAGACATTGAAGAGCAGGACTGGCAATCCGGAATGGAGTGTTCAGGACCCAAACATTTAAGACACCATTCATGGGTATCTGTTACAGAAATTGTACCGCTACACTTAGTGCATTTTTTGAACCCGGAGGCTGGTTTTTCCATGAGGGAAAATTTTCTTGTGGGCCTGGAGGCCTAAGAAGAAAAATACACCAAGTGAGGAAAAAAAATATATATTTTTTTTTTTGAAAGAAAAGAAAAGAAAAGACAGGCGGTACCGGTCCGGCGTCGGGGAAGGCAGACACACGACCAAAGAAATAAATTAAAATAAAGAACTTCTTCAGCGGTGACAGGAACACGACCTGCTGGCTCCGCGGAAAAGAAGAACTGAGGAGAGTTGGTTAGGAAAGGCGGGAAGGCAGCGCGCATGCGCTGTGGGATGCTCCCAAAAGCTTTCCTTTTTGGGAAGCTGGGGAGCGTTCCCACGCAGGCTCCGTCGGTACCGACGTACCCATATGTGAGGACTCATTCCTGCTTGTTCCTGGAGATAGTTAGTTATTTTGATTTTATCCTATTGCTATAAAAAGGGATCTACTGTGTCTGCCCCATGTCATTTTGAATTGTCACTGTATTTGCCCCCACCGCTTCCATCAGGAGGGCATTCCAAGCATCCACTACCCTTTCAGTGAAAAAGCATTTCCTGACGTTGCCTTTCAATTTACCCCCTTGAAGCTTTATGGTATGTCCTGTAGTTTTGCAGCTTCCGTCTTTGAAAAAGATTTGCTTGTTCATTAATACCCTTTAAGTATTTAAAGGTCTGCATCACATCTCCCCTGTCCTTCCCCTCCTTTAGAGTATAAATATTTAGGTCTTCAAGTCTTTTTTCATGTGTCTTCTGGCACAGGCACCAAATCATTTTGGTCACCTTCCTCTGAACTGTTTCCAGTCTTTTTATATTCTTTGTGAGATATGGTTTCCAAACTGAACACAATATTCCAAGTGAGGCCTCACCGGCAACTTGTACAGTGGCATTAGTACCTCCTCCATCATGAGGATCTCTCTTCCCGGACAGAATTCTAAAGCTTTGATAGCTGCATGCTATTCATCTTCTAAATTCTAGATGAATTTCATTAGGTGGGGGTACTAAAAAGATGACTGATTAGAACACCACTTTGGAGAATAGGGGAAGAGACTATTTGCTATATATAAGGAACCTGCAATGCCAAGGTCTTTAAGAGTATAAATGGAAATTACACTTACCTGGTAACTGATGTTCCTTGAGGGAGTACAGTTCAGTCCTCCACCACTGGGTAGTGCACCTCCTCCTGCAACATGGAGACTGGACAAGTCAAACTTGTGACATCACCGGGTATATCCTGCTGGTCTTCTCCCATGATCCCCCCAGTGACCTACTGTCAAAGCAGACTCAAAGGAGCAAACAAACAACCAGTTAAAGTACTGAATACAAAGCTATGCTCAAACTTCAACTTTAAAACCACAGGACCCCAAAAAGAAAGGCCGAAAACACCCTCCTCCATGCCCCTGTCCCCCTGCGCACCAAACAGCAGAAGACAGAGAGCTAGAAGGAAGGAGAACTAAGGAAGAGTATAGGCAGAAAAGGTTGCTCTCGCGATTACCTGCCAATCAGAGTCCGTTGCCGACTCTAGGATTCGAAAGCACACTCGGAACTGACGCCTCGCGTCAAACATCCATCCCCGGGCGGGAATGAGGACTGAACTGTACTCCCTCAAGGAACATCAATTACCAGGTAAGTGTAATTTCCATTTCCTTATCGGTCCTACAGTTCAGTCCTCCACCACTGGGATGTACCAGTGCAGTAATCATTGGGAGGGACCTATCCAGTCGGCTCGGCCCCTAAACGAACAGAGCAGGCACCGACCCCAGCTCGCTCCTCACGTCAACAGGCGGTAAAGCCAACCAGGAAGACACGACCGAGAGCCCACTTGGATCCTCTTCACTGGTGAAAACAGCACAGAACTCTGCCCCAAGCAGCGCTAGTGCTTCAGAAAGACAAACTCGCCATCGCAAACACACTGAACGCCCTAGAAACAGACCTACTGAGAAGGCTACCGGAGCTCAGCCTGAAAAATCCGCTTGAGCTCCCCCTTGGCTCTCGAACCCACCAGGGTGTCAAGTGTTAGCAACCGCTGCTCTCCCGCAGAACCCGCCTCCACGGAGGGACAGGCAGCGAAGAGACCTCCCAGAAAGCGACGGAACCTTCACCTAAGGTCCAAGGAACGCAGGTTACAAGCAAAGTGTTCTTGCGTAAGTCCCAAACCGACAACTAGACAGGCACAGCCGGATTCCACGAGGGAGAACTGAACCGAGGTCCATCCAGACAGAGGTGGGAAGCAAAATGAGGGAAATGGAAAAACCACCGGCGTCAAACACCCTATTTGTCACACCTCTTAAGGGCTTTATTCTTTGCAAAACAAAGGAGCTCTACAGCTATGTCCTGGACCTGTTGGAGTCTTTTTAATTGAGAATGTGGAATGCAGCTAAGCAATGAGTTGCAATAAACCAAGCGTGATCCACCAAGGGCATATAAGAGGGTGTCAAGCGCCCCAGAGTCCAGCGTTGTTTCAGAAGAAGTGGAGTCTTACATGGTGTGACAAAAAAGAAAGGAGACTCTGGTAGCCATGCCCACGATGCAATGCCAGTAGGCCAACCGCTTACATCACCTGGATATGCCCTCCGGAATTGGAGGAACCATGCAGAAGTAGCAATCGCCGATGTGATCCATGGGCCCTCTCCAGATCATTGGAACCGCAAAAGACTTTGACGGTCTTTTCCCATCCATCCATAGCCTGAGATCTGCTACACATGTATTGCAGCATATGTGTGGCGCCTAGCTTTTATCCTGATCTTTTATTCTGCAGCCAAAATATAAATTGTAGGCTTTCTGAACCGCCACAGTCATATGCCATTTTTGTGATGTAAAAGTCACATCACCACAAATAGAGCAGAAATTATCTGCATGATTAACACCAGTACGAGGAATCGCCAAATATGCTGTGAGTGACCTATCGGTATAAAATAAATATGTCCTAATTTTTTTTTTATTTTTTTTACTGTCAAGCGAGACAAATTTAAGTAGTGACTGCATCAACTGGTTTTGGACAGTTATTTCTATTGGTTGCAAGTAAAGATTATGCAAGCTCACACAAATGTTGCAGAATACTCTGGTAATGGTCCCCACTGACTAATGAAGAGCACATATCTTATCAACCAGACCCAGTCGGCCATTTTCACTATGACCTCTGAAAGGCATAGAATGGACCGGGCAACGGCCCCGTACCAATGCGTCGACGCTATCCGGTAGCCTCATATGTCCTCTGCGAAACATCAACCCGTCGCCGCAGACTGACAGGTCGCCATGAGGTCCAATATGGGCTGACCGCATCCGAGCACACGTGGCGCGCACACCGCCTGATGCAATCTCACTCCTCCTGCAAACACTCGGACCCCGCAAAGGACATTCGCCACCAGTGTCCCCACCGAAACGCAGGCCGCCAAGGCTTCAACCGCGCACGCTGTTCCTTCGCTCGGGCCACCCTGACCACCCGACCGACTCCACCATCCTGGAGATCTCAGACAGCACCTACACCGCTCAATCCGCTACCGTGGCCGCGAACGCCTGCCACGGCTGACGTACCGCGTACCGTTCCAGTCAGACGATGGAACACTGGGCATGCTGCGTACAATAAAACGCCTTGTACATAAAGGATCCCCAAAATGTAGCTGAGTCTAACCACGCTCCGGCCAAGCTCCCAGAAGAAAGGGACAGAACCTTATAAAAAAGAAGTTGGGACAATTAGGAAGGCTTTCCTGCTTGATTATTCTGTTTTGTTTTTTTTCCTTTTTACAACTCCATAAAGGCCACAAGGCACACAACCGAACAGGGCATTGTCCAGAGAATGCAAGGCCCGTCCTCCAGGCTGACTCCACATCCACAGTCTAAGCTGGCAGTCACCTTGGCTGATGCTGAGCAGCGCGGAAGCCAACTTGTAAGCCCAGCATATGAAGTATGCCTACTAGTACAGCATTCCACAATGGAGGGACATGTAACCAGACGGCTTTGAATATGAACCTACAGATATCCCGCGCTTGCTCCAAGACAAGCACTGTGCAGCCTACTGGTCTTCACGGAGCACCACCATGACCCGAAGACCTAAACCGGCCAGCAAAAGACGACGTACGCTGGGCCCGAAGGAACCTGGTCGAACGGATCCCAGCACTCCCTGTATCGTTAGAATCGGAGCCTCCCCCCAAGGACTCAGCCCTGGCTGGAACCGGCTGAGCATAACTCCAGGCCCTGCGGCGAGCCCCCATGAAGAAGTGGGACGCAACGATGCCTTGAGGAAAGGGAAGGCCCAATGGGTGAAGCAAGTTGCCAGCCGACCAAGGGAGTAAACCCCACACGCGCACCTCAACGGAAGGTCGGAAGAACTGAGGAGTCTGGTCCCACAGGTGCGCCTGCTAGCCTTGAACAACATACACCTCCGCAGGTACAAAAAACTTAAATTGTGAGTACCCTCAGAGGTAGGGGGAATAGACGACAGCCTCCGACTGTTGACCACCTTGTCTTGCACAACAGACAGCAGCACCCAACCAAATGATTGGGAATATATGACCTCAGAACCCCAAGGCAGAGGTAAAACAGTAGAACGTGCAGTGGACGTGAATTTCCAGATCTGCCAGCCCCCCTGCCCATATTGAGAAGAGGCAGAGAAGAACTGGACCGGCGGATCTGGAGGGGTGCCTCCTGGACAGCCGGGCCACCGAAGGGAAAGCTAATGACTGAGGCCCAAACTCCTCAGGATGGCCCCGTCTTGCATTGGCAACCCCATGCAACACCATGACAAACCCGCTCACGATATCCCAAGTGATCTCTGTCATTGCTGCAACAATCACCTGAGCATGAGACCACAGACAGAACACGAACATGCAGACGCACTCAAGGGGAGTGCACCTAAGAAGTATGAGCCTATCCAACATCCAGCACCACATGTCCAGGTGTCCCACTCCTGTCACCCAAAACACAGGACGCTTGAACCTAGGTGACCGTCATAGCAAAGACAGGGAGGCCTGACTGCCGCTATCAACCCTTCCAGGACCCTGGAACACTAAGCCCCGGACTGTGCCATCCAGCAACACTTCTCACGATCCCCAGATGGCCCAGATGGGCAGTGTTCCCGCCAAATGGGCAAGCTGCGCTCTGATAACATAGTGCAGAAAACCAAATCAAAGTGTCTTAACCTAGCTAATTTTTGTCTAATAGTGATCATTCATAATATCAGCCAGGCTCAATCATAACATTAGTATTAATGATCTCTAAAGATTGAAGAGTTACTAATGTAACATTAATTGGTTGGTTTAAAAAAAAAAAAAAAAAAAAAAACCCCACCTTCAAAGGTGATCTTGGAAACTACAGACCAATGAATCTGAGTTCAGTGCCAGTTAAATGATAGAACTTGTTCTGAAAAGCAGTACCAAGCTGTCTTTTCAAAGAGTTAATAAACATGTGAGTAAGCCAAATGATATGTATCTGGATGTTTTAGAAGGTACTTGACAAAGCCCCTTATGAACTTCTCCTGAGGAAGGAGATGATGTGCTATTATAGAATGGGAAATGGATCAAAAACAGGAAACACAATAGGACTAAATGGTCAGTTTCTCACAGGAGACCCGTAAATAGTAGAATGTCTCGGAATCTGCACTGGAACTGGCATCTGGTAACATCTACTGCACTGAAATTATCTGGAAAAGAGATCAGCAAGCATGGCGATCAAATTTGCAGATGGCATAATGACTTTTAGAGGCTGTCTGCACAATTTCCAAGCATATAAACATGGAAATAGCATCCATATGTAAATGACAATTTCAGAAAGGGCTCAATTTGTAGGTGGTTGCGCCGCCGATGAACCTGAATGGCCAAATCCTAGCACGGAAACCTGCTGTTGACAGACGTTGCTAACTGCCAGAATGCAGACAAAGGTAAAGGCACCCCCCAAGAAGTAAAACCCAAACCAATCACATTGCATTCAAAGAACTATAAACTATCATGAAATTAAAAGGAAATTAAAATTAGAATTAAAATTAAAAGTAACAGCAAAAGGAAGTCCTTATCTGGGTGTAGCCACGTGGAACAGCGTCGTCTGCCCAAACGCGGGGCTGCTCCGCTCTCCGCCACGAGGCCTCAGCCCTGCCGAGAAAATGGCGCCAATCCGAAGCAGGCCCGTTTGGCGCCAAACACCACAGAGGCGGCAAGAGCTCAGAGCCCCTCCATGCGGACTCGAGAGACTCCCTTGTGGCGTCGGGATGCAGCAGTTACCCCGCTGTAGCTGCGGGGTGAAGAGCTGTCCAGACACGCTGCTGCCTCGCGCCACCAGAAGTAGCAGACGCTGTGAGCCCCGGCCCACCGGCTAAAGAACCTCGAACGGCCTGAGGCTCCCGCCGCGATGGGAATCTGCCACATGGACACTGCCAAAATGCAGGTGTTCCACAGAGCTCTCCCCCGTACAGTCCTGGGGGAGAGATCATCACCGGGCACAGAGACCGAAGAATCCCAAGCAGAGAGGCTAGCTGGCAGCGTGAACTTTGAAAAGGGACAGAACCCCCCTTTACACTAAGGCAGACTAGGTGAAAATAAATAAAGTAAAAGTAAATGAAATTAAATGAAAATGAATTCAATTTACAGGATTACACCTAAAGAAGGGCAAAAGAAATGCAAGGTAAATCAAATCCTGACTAACTGCTCCTAAACTGCTTCTCAAGTGAGCCCAGCACCTAGGCTCACTACGTCCTCATGCTGCATGGAGACTGGACACACTGGGGGATCATGGGAGAAGACCAGCAGGATATACCCGGTGATGTCACAAGTTTGACTTGTCCAGTCTCCATGTTGCAGGAGGAGGTGCACTACCCAGTGGTGGAGGACTGAACTGTAGGACCGATAAGGAACCAATCTTGACTTTAACCCTGAAAAATACAGGCAGCCAGTGATGTTCTGCCTGATGTGAAGTGGTGCGATTGTACTTTCATGCACATCTTAATAGCAGTGTTTTCAATCAACTGTAAACATTTCAATTGTGTATATCAAAGTTTTGCTAATAAATCATTACCATATTTCAAGCAACCAAGAATAAGCAATCATAGTAGTAAAATGTAAATCTAACAAGGGGGCAAATTATTCTGATTTTATACAACAAAAGAAATAAAATTTAGTCTCAATACATATGGGTGTATTTAGAGTCAAAAATTATGCTCACTATGGCCATTTCATCTTTTAACAGAGAACACCCAGCAATTATAGGAGACAGAGGGTACATTACCCATTCTTGAAATCAAGTCTCAGATTTTAAGGCATTCCTAACAGGGGGCTCTGCATTTCAAGCCATAGTAAGTGTGTGGCTTTTAAATTACTAGCTCTCTGCCTTAGAGCTCTTAAAAGGGGTTTGGTACATTTTTAAAACAGTTACATTCTTTTTGGTGCTTTAGTTCAAAAGGGGAAATAGTCTTTAGTGATGTAGGTTTAACACACTGCTTTTTAGTATCTCTCAGCTCTTTGAAGCTAGACACCTCATCAAGCGTTAGTTCCCTCCCTACTCACCCCATGTGAGCTGTCTTGCTTTATAGGGTACCTCCCCAAATTAGATACACAGGGACTTGGAATTAGCACATTAAGAACACACTTAAAAGAGGTTAACTGCTTTTTCCCTGAAAGGATAGCTGGGAAACAGGTTGGTACTTTGGTAGATCTCTCTCTCTTTTGCTTCAATAGGCACCTAAGCTCCACCAACAGAACAATGGCTGGGAAAAATCTTAATCGCCAAAGCTGTTGCCCCCATTACAACTTCTGCCTCTGTACAGACAGATCCCAATGCCAGTTGAAGGATCGGTTCCATATGCAGAATGCTTGCATACTGAAGCTCGCAGGAAAAAAGTGGAGAAGCTCAGAGAAGAGGTGGCAAGGCTGAGGAGCATTCAAGACAGTGAGAAATACACTGACGAGATGCTTCTTTTAACATCCAAGCTCTCCAGAAGAGAAGATGGGAGCCTACACAGAATGATGAAGGTTGGGGACCCAAGTCACCAGGGCCTGCAGAATTACCAATCCAACTCCTCCAGCCCTTGAATTGAAGAACCATTATGCAGCCCTGGAAGTGGAGGAAGTGAAAGCAGCCCTGGAAAAGGAAGAACCAGAGCTCAAGCACCCCAAAGTTGCAGAATCAGTGACCACAAGGAAGCAAAGGGTAGTGGTGGTTGGTGACTCTTCTGAAGGGTACTGAGATGTCCATCTGCTGACCAGACTTGATGTCCAGAGAGGTATGCTGTCTGCCAGGTGCCAAAATCCAAGGTGTTATGAGAGTTTGCTGGGACTCCCTCCCTAGCCCTCTTCAAATCCAGGTTGAAAACCCACCTCTTCACTGTTGCTTTCAGATCTTGACTTCCGTGTTTTGTCTTGACTAGACTGTAAGTGCCATGTTTTGTTTTGTGTTTTGCCCTGACTAGATTGTTAGCTCTGTGTTTTGTCTTGACTAGATTGTAAGCTCTAACGAGCAGGGACTGTCTCTTACATGTCTGGTACAGCGCTGCATACGACTGGTAGCACTATATAAATGCTCAGTAGTAGTAGTAGTAGTAGACTCATCAAGCCTACCTACTATTACCTGATGTTGCTCATTCATGTTGGCGCAAATGATACTGCCAGGTATCCCTCTGAGCATATCAAAAGTGACTTCATGGCTCTGGGACAGAGGGTGAAGCAGACAGGGGGGATAGGTGGTGTGCTCTTCAATTCTCCCCGTTGAGGGTAAAGGCCAAAGCAGAGAAGCTTGCATCCTGGAGATGAATGGGTGGCGTCATCGAGAGCGTTTTGGTTTCCTGGACCATGGGATGCTGTTCCATGAGCTGCAGAGAAGAGATGGCATCCATCTGTCCAAGAAAGGTTGATGTGTTTTCAGTAGCAGACTGGCTAACCTACTGAAAAGGGCCTTAACTAGATTCGTTGGGGATGGGTGAAGAAACCCCCAGGTAAGTGAGACATTAAATACCTTTAGAGAAATATGTAAAACGGTCAACATCTGGAAGGCAGTGTCTATAAATGCTCATAGCATGGGAAATAAGATCCCAGATGTTCAAGCTTTAATGGGAGAGGCTGACTTGGATTAGTGGCAGTAACAGATATGGTTCAAAGACAACTATGACTGGTATGTAACTATACCAGGCTATACTTTATTCAGAAAGGGCAGGGTAGAAAGAAGGGGAGGAGGAATGGCACTGTATGTAAAAAATATTAACGCTATGGAAATACAGGGCCTTAAAAGGGAGAGAGGAGGCACGGTGGGTTAAACTAGAAAAAGGGAAAGAGAAATCTATTTGCATTGGCATGATATACAGACCTCCCTCACAGGTTAAAGAGGTGGATGGAGAGTTAATTGAAGACATACGCAACATTGCCAGGAAAGGGGAAGTGCTACTGCTAGGGAACTTCAATATGCCAGATGTTGATTGGCACATCCTTGCTGCAGTATCATTTAGAAGTAAGGAGAGCCTGGATTCTCTACAGAGAGAATTATTCAGGCAACTGGTAACAGAACTCACACATGAAGGGGCCATACTGGACTTAGTGCTTACCAATGGTTAAAGTGTTTCTGATGTTATAGTGGGAGATCATTTCGCATCCGGTGATCATCAAATGTGGTTCAGTATTAGGACTAGGGCTGATAAAATCCATTCAAAAGTAAGGGTCTTAGACTTTAGGAAAACTAACTTTGCCAAGATGGGCCAATACCTCAGAGTCGTTAGTGGGATGGGAACAGCTGGGGGATGTAGAAAAACAGTGGGCAAAACTGAAAGGGGATATTTTAAGGGCAACCGAACTTTGTTAAAATGGTAAATAAAGGTAAAAGGAAAAGGACCGCTATGGTTTTCAAAAGTAGTAACTAAAAAGGTGAAGAAAATGAGGGAAGCCTTCATGAAACACAAGAGATCACCAAGAGGAAGACAGGCATCTTTAATTGGGAAAACTTAGAGAAGCTAGTATAGTTATCAGGAAAGCAAAGATTCAGAAAGAGGAAATATCCCCCAATGTTATTGCACTGGCTAAGTCATTTTTCAGATATGTTAATGAGAAGAGGAAGGGCAAAAGTGGTATTGTCAGATTCAAGGGTGAAGGAGAGGAATATGTAGAAGCTGATGAGGATAAAGGAGAATTGCTTAAATACATATGTTCTGTGTTCACAGATGAAGAACCAGGAGCAGGACCTCAGAAAACACCCACAAACAGGAACAGAAGAGGGGCATCTTGAAAAATTTTCAGAAGACTGTTTGTGAGAAGCTAACTAAACTTAAAGTAGACAAAGCAATGGGACCAGATGGGATACACCTGAGAATACACTGAGGGACTCAAGGACATTCTAGCAGCTCCACTGACTAAGTCAGGAGTGGTGCCAGAGGACTGGAGAGAGGCACATGTGGTCCCTTCATACAAAAGCAGAAGTAAGGATGTAGTTGAAAACTACAGGCTGGTTAGTTTAAGCTTGGTGGTGAGTAAATTATTGAAAGTGCTGCTGAAAGAAAAAAAAATAGTGAGGTTTCTGGAGTCCAATGGATTACTGAATCCGAGGCAGCATGGATTCACTAGAGGCAGGTCTTGTCAGACAAATCTGATAGATTTATTTGACTGGGTGACCAGGGAGTTGGACCGTGGGAGAGCCCTAGATGTGGTGTATTTGGTGTTTAGTAAAGCCTCCGACACCATTCCGGAAAGGCGGCTTATAAACAAACTGAGCACCCTAAGGATGAGCCCTAAAGTTACTGACTGGATTAGAAACTGGTTGAGCGTTGGGGGGGGGGGGGGGGGCGAGAAAGGGTAAAGGTAAAAAGAGCTCACTCTGAGGAGACAGAGGTTACCAGTGATGTGCCTCAGGGATTTGTCCTTGGTCCGATTCTTTTTAACATCTTTATTAGTGATATTGTGGAAGGGCTGTTGGATAAGGTTTGCCTCTTTGCAGATGATATCAAAATCTGCAATAGACACCCAGGAAGGTGTAGATAATAAAGAAGGGATCTAGCTAAGCTTGAAGAATGGTCTAGAATTTGGCAGCTGAGATTTAATGTTAAAAAATGCAAGGTCATGCATTTGGACTGCAGCAATCCAAGGGAGCGATATAGTATAGGGGGTGAAATATTTCTGTCCACAAAAGAAGAATGGGACCTAGGCATGATTGTGTCTGATGATCTTAAAGTAGCTAAACAGGTAGAAAAGGTGACGGCAAAAGCTAGGATGCTTGGGTGTAGAGAGAGGAACGGCCAGCAGAAGAAAGGAGGTGTTAGTGCCTCTGTATAGGTCTTTGGTGCGACCTCATTTGGAGTATTGTGTGCAATTCTGGAGACCGCACCTTCAAAAGGATATAAACAGGTTGGAGTCTGTACAAAGGGTGGCTACTAAAATGGTTAGTGGTCTTTATTATAAAGCAAACAAAGATAGACTTAAGGATCTTAATATGTATACTTTAGAGAAAAGACAGGATAGAGGTGACATGATTGAGATATTCAAATACCTCCGTGGCATAAATGCACAGGAGAGCCTCTTTCAATTGAACGCAAACTCTATGTGGGAACATAGGATGAGGGTGAAAGGGGATAGATTCAGGAGTAATATGCAGAAATATTTCTTTACGGAAAGAGTTGAAGATGTGTTGAATAGTCCTCCCAGTGGAGGTGGTAGAGATAACAGTATTTGAATTCAAAAAACACATGGGACAAACAGAAGATCTCTAAAGGGAAAAAGGGGACTGTTCTTAATAGGGAACGGCAGACTAGATAGAAACATGATGGCAGAAAAAGACCACATGGCCTATGTTAATTTTGTTTGTGATCATATAGCCCTTCTTGCAATACTTACAAGACATTTGTTCAAGATCCAGTATCAGTGAATTAGAGACCAACTGAAGGTCATCTGCATAAAAATATCCACTCACCCCCAACCCTAAATCAGAGTTGCCAAAATGGCTAGCCAGATATTGTATGTGCGTGAGCACCAACCCCGAGGGACTCCATAAGTCAGGGATTAAGTGATACTACAGATCCCCATTCCACAGTACAAGAAAGCAAGGCTACTCACCAGTAGCAGGTACTCTAATGAACATATGGGTGATGTCATCAATCAAGCCCACATTTGGGAGCATGTCCCAGCTCCTTCTAGAAGCTTTTGGAAAGCTTCACCACACATGTGCATGTCTTCCCACCTACCATCTTAACACCATTTCTCTTCAGTCGGTTGAAGAGCAGAGTAGGATTCAACTCCTAGGGAAGGAGAGTTGTCCAAAGAAAATTCCTGCAATGAATAACTCAGCTTTCTCCATGGACAAATAGTGTACCAGAACAGAGGCACACAGAACTAATATTTCTGGTATCAAAGCTTTTTGTTCATAAAGTTTGTTGCAGGGTTTTTTTTTCCAGAAAACCTGAACAGAAAAATATGCATGGGGGGGGGGGGGGGGGTTGTGTTCTTATCCCCCCCCCCCCAAAAAAAAATCTACAGTACTGATTGGCTGAATCTGCTATTGAACTGGGGAGTTCCCATTCAGACAGTAGTGAAGTGAAAGTGTGGACCGAAGTCCATGTTGCAGTTCTGCAAATATCTTGTCCATTGAAGACAGAGTGCAAGTAGGCCACAGAAACAGCCATGGCTCTGACATGTGCCCTTACATAACCTTAAGGCCTGCCTGGGCATAAACAAAAGAGATGCAATCTGCTATCCACACTGAGAAAGCATCTTTGGAAATGGCAGCCCACAGTTTGTTGGGGCCAAAAGAAATAAAAGGTTGGATGGACTTTCTATGAGCTTTAGTCCACTCCAAGTAGAATGCCAGACCCTCTTTCAGTCCAACATGTGCAGAGCAGTTTCCCCTTTTTGAGAATGGGGCTTAGGGAAAAAGATTGGTAGAACGATTGCCTGATTAAGGTGAAAGGCAGACACTATGTTTATGCAATTTCTTGATATACTGCCCAGACGGAAGAGCATCAGGGCGGTTTACACACACTAACTTTGGAAAGAACTTAAGATGGGTGCAAAGCACCACCCTATTATGGAAGAATTTCATGAAAGGCAGATTAACTCCTAGGGCCTGAAGCTCACTCACTCAATGCTGAAACAACTGCCACTAAGAAATAACTTTCAGATCTAAAACTTCAGAGGACGGGTATTGAGCAGCTCAAAAGGAGCTTTCATTAGCTGTGTCAGAACCACACTGAGGGCCAAAGACATTGCTGGTAGCTTGAAATGAGATTTGAGAAATAGCAAGCCCCACATAAACTTCTCAATACAGTCCTTAGTTGGGTTTATCTTGTACGTAATAAACTCCAATTGCACTGAGCTGAACATTTATGGAGTTGGGCTTGAGTCCAGATTCTGACAAAATGTAGAATATATTCAAGCAGTGTTTGTGTGGGACATGCAAAAGGATCTAAGGACCTTCCCTCTTCCATTTGAAAGCATAAGACCTCCTTGCAGAGGCCCTCCTGAATGCCAAAAGGATGTTGGTAAAATCAACGGGCAGGTTAACAGAGGCCAACGTTAGCCTCTCAAACATCCAAGCTGTAAGGGCCAAGGGGGACTTAATGCTCAGATGCAACATCGTGCCGCCTTCCTGCAAAATTAGAGTTGGTGCATGACCCACCCAGGCATAACTCCTCCCAGGTAGAGAGTGCCAAGAGGAGAGGGAACCAAGACTGCCAGGGCCAATAACGAGTGACGTGAATCATTATACCTGTTACTTTGAGTTTCAGGAGGGTTTTTGCAATGAGAGATCCTAGAGGATACACATACAGAAGACCCTCCCCCCCAATACAGGAGGAAAGCTTCCAAGGCTCGTTTGCTGTCTGAGCCCACTCTGTGGCAGAACTGAGGTAACCAGGCATTCTGAGGAGTGGCAAAGATCTATTTAGGGGCTGCCGCACTCTCAAGACATAGAAAGCCACCTCCCTCCCCCTCCATTCATGATGTTGGAGGACACTACACAGTCTGCCCACCATAGTACTTTGCTTGCCAGGCAGATGTGGCCTTCTGTTCCATTCCTTGAGAGATGCTGAAAGTTCCACATTCTGACCATCTCCCAACACAAACTGCAAAAACCTGTTCTGCCCTGCTTCTTGGAGTAAAGCATGGCTACTTGGTTGTTGGTTTGGATCACAATTTGGTTCACCAACCAATCTCTGAAAGCCCTTAGAGCATCTTCTATTGCCCTCAGTTCCAAGTTGAACTGCTTGAGATTTTCTTGGGAGGACCAAGTGCCTTGGGCATGGAATCCATCAAGATGAGCTTCCCAGTGCAGCTTTGACACATCTGTTTTAATTTTTGGTAGCATGGAATTTGGAAAGGAAGTCGTTTGGCCAGAATGGAGAGTCCACCAGGACAGAGATTCCTGGAGAGGATGAGTGTCAAAGTAATCAGCTGAGTCTTCTGGTGGGCTTGGGATCCACTGAAACTGTCTCATGTGGAAATGTGTCAAGAGGGTGATGTGAACCATTAAGCCTATTTGACCCAATAATCAACATGGAGCATGCTGGTGTCTGCCGACTCAACTTTCTGCACTATTCATTACCAAGCAGGTTAGCTAGTCATGCAGAAGAAAGACTTTCACTAGAGTTTTGTCCAGTAGAGCTCCTATTATTGTGACAGGTTGAGATGGGACTTGGGATAATTCATGACTAACCCTAGTAGTTCCTACACCTACTTGATGCTATGCACCTGAGCCTCTTCTGGAATGGCACTCTTCAGTAGCCAATCGTCCAAAAAAGGGAGACATGCACTCCCAGTCTGCATAGAAATGCTGCTATGACTAGGCATTTAGTGAAAATGAGTAGCTAACACAAGGCCAAAGAGCAATACATAATACTAGAAGCGTTTCCCTATGAAAAATCTGATACACCTCCTGTGAGTGGGATGTTCCTGTATGCTGGTGTAAGCATGTTTTAGATCTACAGAACATAGCCAATCTCCCTTTTGGAGAAAAGGAAGAAAGGTGCCTAGAGAAACCATTGAATATTTCTTTGACCAACTTGTTCATGTCTCTTAGGTCCAAGATAGTCTCTTTGGGGACCAGGAAGTACCTCAAGTAAAAGCCTTTGCCATTCCTGCCCCAGCAGAATGGGCTCGACTGCATTGTCAAATGTAAAGGGCAGAACTTTCCTGAAGAAGCACCTCTTAATGCTGAGGGGAAAGGAATGCCCTTTGGTGGACAATTTGTAGAGAGTTCAAATAAGCAAAATTTGTACATTTTGATGGCTATTTTTTGAACCCAAGAGGCCACCTCTGGGCAGAGTCAGGTATTGGAGTTGAGACCCTTTGATGACAATGCTTCTACCAAAGGCAGACAAAAATGTGTTTCAAGGATGGGATTAATCTCTCTATGTACTCTGCTTGATACCATAGGAGGGCTAAGTTCATGCTTGATGAACAGTATCCTTATTCTGGCTGATACACTTCAGAAGCCACCTCTTCATGGCAGCTACTTCCAAAGGATAATAAGAGATAAGACAAGGCAGGAGAAAAGGCCCAAAAAACAAAACCTAAAGTTGTAATGAAATCACCCAAGTTACTTTGATGACAGCAATCTTGGACTAGTATCTGACGAATTCCACAGAGGGAAAAAAAAAAGACTGAGGAGAAATGGCACTGTGACAGCACATAGAAAGATGCAGAGCTCGTGTGATGAAGCTTTCCAAAAGTTTCTAGGAGCTGGGAAATGCTCCCATGTGAGGGCTCCATTGTCCTCATGTATGAGTGATGTTGCCATCATCCTACTGATCCATGAAGAATAACCAGTTATGGAGGCTACTCATTTAAGCACAGTTCTTCCCAAATCTAGCTCAGAAAGTTATGCCAGCAGAAGTTGATTAGCCAGATCAAATGTGGAGCTCAGATACAAAGAAATCAGACATACAATTTTTTCTTCTTTTGCCATACCCAATATTCTATCATTAGTTAAATCGCAATTTCATTAGACATGGCTAGTAAAGCAAATTCAGTACTGTCATTTATGGAATCCCAACTACCTTAGGTGTAGAGCATTAATCTTACAAAAGTGTAACTCACCTTGAACTACTATAGAAAGGCTTGAGCTAAAGACAAATACAAAAAAAATACTAAAATTTAAGACCACTATCTAATCTAATTGATATTTTAGAACAGGTTTAGTTCTTGCTTCCCTCCATAGTGCCAGTACAATGCCATTTTGTGCACTAGTAGTCACCATGAGGTATACGTATGCAAGGGGCCAATTCCCCTATATAACCCCCCTCCCAGACAAATGGAAATCTTTAGATAGGCTAATGTATATATGTCACATTGTAGATAAGTTAAGCTTCTAAGCTCCTCCCACATGCCTCTCTCACCTACATTTCACTGTAATTTTGTTTAAGTTGATCTATAAACCACTTTGATTAAAGGATAAGGCGGTATAAAAACATGTTAAATAAATAAATGGCAAAGCGTATGTTAGAAAAGGATGTGTAGGTCTGTACACGAGTTTGTTATTTAATCCAATCATTGTAACATCTATTGAGAAGACCAGTCTATCATGGAGCTGCAGAAGTTGGAATTCTATGACAGTGGTTCTTAACTTGAAGTCTGTGGACTCCTGGGGATCCATGAGACTATTAGGGGTCACAGAATAGAGAAAAAAAAGAGACTGATAAAGACTGGCTGCAATGAGGGCATTGGAGGGAGGGAAGAGAGACTAGAAGACCTAGCTAAGGAGAGGTAGAGTGTTAGAAACAGGAAGGGGAAGGAGAAAAAGGGCTAGTGGGGACAAGCTTAGCACCAAGGGGAGGAGCCTCAGGAAGAGTGGTAGGAATGAACTGGAGAACAGTGAACTTTGTGAAGATAAGTGGTCCACATAACCTAAAAAGTATGGAATCTATTATAAGGCTTGACTAAGAATTCTACATCTCCTTGCGGTATCTGTGTTGTGCTAGTATCTTAGATAGATTTGGACTAGATATAAGAATTAGTAAATCCTATCTCCTTGGGACCCTCTAAATTCTGAGTGAATATTGACACTTATCTTTCTCTTAATATGTGTTCCAGAATTAGAATGGATGATAACCTTAATAGCTTTAATGTTCTCATCAAAATAGGTAGCAAAAGACTCTGCAGTACAAATGCTTTCAAAATTATCTACAGGAGCATAACTGGTATTTCATGGCTTTTGAATTGTGTTCATTATGAGCTCCTCTTGGCCTGCTGAATTGCTGATCTATATTCTCCATGAAGAGAGCTGTAAAAAGAAGACACTATAGCAGTTTTATTTTTACACCACTGCCTCTTAGTTTTACAGACCTGTCTTTAACAAATGGAGGTCATCATGAAACCAAGACCCCCCCCCCACCCCCTGCATTCCAACCTACCCCACTGTACATATGTTAATTGTTAATTTAAATTAATCATACTCTTAAGCTTTTGGTTCCTAAATGTATTGCCTGTTTTTGTTCTCCAGTTCTTTGTAAATCTTCCCAGTTGAGTTATTTGTAAACCGCAATGACTTAGATATAACGGTATATAAAAAGGTTGTTAAATAAATAAAGCTCTCTCTCTGGAGCAAGGCTTTAAACATATTTCTCTACATCCTCCACCACGCTGCCGATCGCCCCTACCGCTCCCCCCACCAAGGCCCAATCGGGGCACCACAGTCTTCACTTAAATGCTGGACCCGGCAGGTAACTGCCTTCTCTACATTCTCCACCACGCTGCCGATCGGACATCGGGGGTGGAAGCGGGAGCTGCTTGCCCCTCCTGCTCCCCCCACCAAAGGCCCAATCAGGGCACCACAGTCTTCACTTAAATGCTGGACCCAGTAGGCAGGGGCCACGCCAAAGGGCCCTTTGGCGTGGCACGAATGGCGGGGTCGCCTTTCATCCCTCGCAGATGACTGCAATCGCAGGAGAGGGGTGGATGGCGGCAGCCATTGCAGATTCTGGGTTGGTGTCCCTCATTGGGAGCAGAGCTGACCAGTCAGCGGGGGATGAACTGCCTCATGGTTGGTCCCGTTTACCGCTATATTTATTGTAGCTTGGGTGTAATGTAATTTATGTACCGTGGTTCATGTTGTCGTGTTTTCCCCGTGTGATGTTTTCCCACTTTCATGTATCCTTACCTTTGTATAACTTTGTATTGTTTTGTATTGCTTTGTGACCACATTGAAGGAAAAAGTGAGATACAAGACTTGTTAAATAAATATTTTTAATGGTGTCCATTCATTCCTAAATGAGGACATGAATTCCATAAGGAAACTTCATTTTCCAGAGAGACATTCTGCTAAGCTAGCATTTATTTGGGAAAACCTAAAACAGCCAAAGACAATAAGCACTTGTCCTTTCTTTCCTGTGTCAGCATGTGAGTTAAAATACCCAAGGATAATCGGGTTTGAGTACAGAGTAGCTGTTAATCAGTGTTTCTAGGAGTAGGATGCAAATAGAAAGACCAAGCAGGAGATAGAGACAGTTCACAAGGTAGACATATCAACAGCATGTCATGTGAAACTGGCGAAAGATGCAGTCTCTTTCAATGTAATACAGTTAAGAATAAAACAGCCACTCCCCTTCTCCCAATTTATTCTGTCTGGTGACAAAAGATAAAAAGATTAGGACAAGCTGCCATAATGAGAAATTTTACTTACAGATAATTTCCTTGCTTGGAATCCTGCTAGACAAGTCCAGACTAGTGTATACCCCTGCCAGCAGATGGTGAGACAGAGAAAAATTCCCAAAGCTTTGTAACATCACCCTTAGTATAAAAACCCATCCCCCAAGGGGAGCTTCAGTATAACCATAACAAGCAGCAGGAATTCAAAACAAAGGAAGCACAAAACTAGACCAGAAATGAGTTCATAAACGAATAACTCTTATAACACACTAAATTGAACAATCTGAAACAGGACCTGCAGGCCAAGGAAGTATGTACATGGTGAAGTACAGCAACGTCACTGATACGTAAAGAGATGCTTAGCTACGCAATGGACTAAACAGTTTAGAGGGGCGGGTCCTGGGCTGGTCTAGCAAGATTCCAGAAAAAGAAATGGGTAAATAAAGTTTCTCCATCCAAATAGATCCTGCTAGACCAGTCCAGACTAGCGAGGGTTACCATAGCTAAATCACTCCAGGGTGGGAAGAAACAGCTGCAGCTAAGACAGAGGCTCCAAAATAAGCTGCTTCGAGCTTGGACATCCAAGTGATAGTGATGTGCAAAAGTAGAGAGGGAGGACCAGGTGGCCATCCTGCAAATATCTAGCAGAGCTACCTGTGAGCATTCTGCCCAGAAGATAGCTTGGGCCCACAAAGAATATGCCTGAAGACCTACAGGCACAGGTTTGTTCAATTAAATATAAGCCGACTCAATGGTCTGCTTGATCCAGCACGCAATGGTAGCTTTGGAAACAGCCACTCCTTTTTGTGGACCAGAAGCCAAGACAAAAAGGTGAACAGAAAGATGAAATGTATTAGTGAGTTTGAGGTAATGGTGCAATGTCCTACCAACATCCAAAAGGTGAAAGACTGTTGTCACTCAAAGACTGCTCCTTAAAAAAGGAAGGAAGCACAGCCAATTGGTTGACACGAAAATCTGAAAGGCAGAAAAGAGGGCACTGTTCAAATGGAAACCTCCTTCAGGGAAAAAGACAGAGAAAGATTCCGCAAGAAAGTGCCTGAGCTCCAAAAGGCGCCAAGCCAACGTTACTGCTATCAGAAAAATAGTTTTGAGTCAAATGTTTGAGATGCCCTACAGAAAGTGCTTCGCACGCTCACCCATGCCCCGTTTGAGCCTAAGGACGATCCCAAAAGAAAGGATAATTGGACGAATGGGGGGCCTCAGGGAGAAAACACCCCACAAAAAAAATGGGAAATGTTTACATGAGAAGCAAGAGACCACTCATTGAGAGGCCTCCAAAAGCATGCCAAGGCCGCAATATGCACCTTTAAAGAATTAAAGGCAAGACCCTTATCAAATCTGTCGTGAAGGAAGGAAAGAAGGTCTGGAATATCAATTCACGAAGAGGAGAGGGATCTCTTACATAAGAACATAAGATATGCCATACTGGGTCAGACCTAGGTCCATCAAGTCCAGCATCCTGCCTCCAAACAGTGGCCAATCTAGGTCATACGTACCTAGCAGTTTCCCCAAAAGATACAGGTTCCACAATGCGTGTCCTGGGTCAAGCATTGATATCCTGGGTCCCTTCTTAATAATGGTTTATGGACCTTTCCTCCAGGAACTTGTCCAAACCTTTTTTAAACCCAGCTACACTAATAGACTTTACTACATCCTCCGCTAACAAATTCCAGAGTTTGATTATATGCTGAGTGAAAAAATATTTTATTAGTCTTAAATAATTTACTCTGTAGCTTCATTGCATGTCCCCTAGTCTTTCTATATTCTGATAATGTAAACAATCGATCTACGTTACCCGTTCCACTCCGTTCATTAATTTATAGACTTCTATCATATCTCCCCTCAGCCGTCTCTTTTCCAGGTTAAAGAGCCCTAACCTTTTTAGCCTTTCTTCATAGGAGTATCCTTCCATCCCCTTTACCATTTTGGTGGCTCTTCTCTGAACCGTTTCTAATATCGCCATATCCTTTTTAAGATACGGCTACCAGAACTGCACACAATATACAAGGTGCAGTCTCACCACAGAACGATATAGAGGCAGTATATCATCTTTTGTTTTATTTTCCATTCCTTTCCTTAGGATACCTAGCATTCTATTTGCTCTCTTGGCCGCCGCTGCACACTGGCTGAGGGTTTTAACATGTTATCCACAATGACGCCTAACTCTTTTTCCTGGGTGGTGGTTCCTAATGTGGAACCTTGCATCGTGTAACCATATTTTGGGTTGTTCTTCCCTAGGTGCATAACTTTGCACTTGTCCACATTAAATTTCATCTGCCATTTTGATGCCCAGTCTTCCAATTTATCAAGATCCTCTTGCAATATTCCACAATCCTCTTGGGTTTTAACAATTTTAAATAGTTTTGTCTCATCTGCAAATTTGATAACCTCACTCATTATTCCACTTTACAGGTCATTTATGAATATGTCAAAATGCAGCAGACCCAGCACAGATCCCTGGGGTACACCACTATTCACCTTTCTCCATTGGGAAAATTGGCCATTTAGCCCTACCCTCTGCTTTCTATCTTTTAACCAGTTCCTGATCCACAGTAGTACACTGCCTCCTATCCTATGACTCTTTAGTTTTGCCAAAAGTCTCTGATGAGGGACCTTGTCGAAGGCTTTCTGAAAGTCCAGATACACTATATCAACTGACTCACCTTTGTCCACCTGTTTATTCACACCTTCAAAAAAACAAAACAGATTAGTAAGACAAGATCTTTCTTGTCTAAAGCCATGTTGGCTGTCTCCCATTAGGCCATGACTATCTACATGCTGAGTAATTTTATTCTTTATGATGGTTTCTACCATTTTTCCCCGGTACTGACGTCAGCCTCATCGGTCTGTAGTTTCTCAGATTACCCCTGGAACCCTTTTTAAAAATTGGTGTTACATTGGCGATCCTCCAATCTTCAGGTATTACAGATGATTTTAATGATAGTTCACAGATTACTAATAGCCAGTCTGCAATCTCATATTTCAGTTCTTTCAACACTCTTGGATGTATACCATCCGGCTCAGGTGATTTGCTACTCTTCAGTTGTAATACATCTTCCCGATGTATCGATATTTCCTTCAATTCTTTAAATACCACTTCAGTCATGGGTAACATCCCTACATCTTCCTCAGTAAAGAGGCAAAAAATTCATTCAGTATCTCCGCTATCGCCTTGTCGCCTCTTGGTACCCCTCTATCATCTAATGGACCAACTGACTCTCTCACAGGTTTTTTGCTATGAATGTACTTGAAAAAAAGTCTTTATTTCACGTTTTTGCTTCCGCAGCAAGCATCTTCTCAAATTCTCCCTTTGCCTGCCTTATCAATGCCTTGCATTTGACTTGCCAGTGGCTTGTGCTGTTTCCAGGTTTCGTCGTTGGGCTCCTTTTTCCATTTCCTGAAAGATGATTTTTTGGCAACAGCCTCTCTGACCTCACCTTTAAACCATACTGGCAGTTGTTTGGACTTCCTTCCACTTTTCTTAAAACGTGGAATACAGCTGGTCTGGACTTCCAAGATAGTATTTTTCAACACCACCCAAGCTTGATGTAAGTCTTTAACCTTTGCAACTACTCTTTAGTTTTTTCTTAACTATTTTCCTCATTTTATCAGTCTCCCTTTCGAGAGTTAAAAGGTAGTACTGTGGATTTCCTTACTATCCCTCCTCCACTAATTAAATCAAAGGCGATCATGCTATGATCACTATTGCCAAGAGGCCACAACACCCTTATCTCTTGCACTAGATCTGGTGTTCCACTAAGGACTAGGTCTAAAGCATAGTTACTCACCTGTAACAGGTGATCTCCGGGAACAGCAGGAATTTAGTCTTCACATATGGTTATCGTCGGTACCGATGGAGCCTGCGTGGGAACGCTCCACAGCATCCAATAGGAAAACATTTGGGAGCATCCCACAGCGCCTGCGTGCTGCCTTCCCGCCTTTCCCAACTGTCCCTCTCCAGTTGAGTTTATAGCTTAGACAAAAGAGGGAAAGAAAAAGATGGAGAGATACAACTCCTAGGGGAGTTGGGTTGGTTGTGAAGACTAAATTCCTGCTGTTCCCGGAGATCCCCTGTTACAGGTGAGTAATTTTGCTATCTCTAGGAACAAACAGGAATGTAGTCTTCACAAATGGGGACTCCCTAGCTGCGGATGCCAAGGAGAAGACCCCAGAAGTTGTGTGCCCTTGTGAAAGGGCTCCACTTCCCCCCATAGATCTCTGGCATCCTACCAGGGATGGTGGATAGGAGTTGATTAAGTATGGAACAGGTGTTGAAGGACAGCCTGACCAAACAAGGCATCCCAGCGGGAGTCCTTGTCTAAGCAGTAATGGGCTGTGAAGGTATGAACCGAAGCCCAAGTAGCTGCTCGGCAGATGTCATCGATAGACACAGAGTGAAGATGAGCCATAGAGGCTGCCATGGCTCTCACATTGTGAGCTGCGACATGGTCTTCCAGAGGAAGGTTTTTACTCTCATAGGCAAATGATATACACTGTGCAATCCAGTTGGACAGTGTTCTTTTGGAGACCGGAAGTCCCAAATGACTAGGATCAAAAGCAACAAAGTTGAGAGGACTGCCTATGTTGCTGTGTCCTTTGTAAGTAAAAGGCTAGAGACTGGGGATTGGGATGCCACAGCATCCCGTCCTCCTGAGAAAGGAGATCTGGAGCAGATCCTAACTCCAGAGGCGGAGCTTGAGTGAAATGTAGGAGTAGAGGGTACCACATTTGCCGTAAACACTGTGGAGCTATGAGAATCATATGACCTCTGTCTCTCTGAAGCTTGAACAGGGTTTTGGGAATTAGGGGAATGGGTGGAAAAGCATACAGGAAGTCCTGGCCCCAATAGAGGAGGAAAGCATCCCTGGCCTAACAACCCTCAGCTGGAATTCTGGAACAGAACCAGGGAAGTTTGGCATTCAGTGGACTTGCAAAGAGGTCTATGTCCAGGGTTCTCCAAATTTGGAAAGTTTTGGCCACCTGGTCCGCATGGAGAGGCCATTCGTGTAGAAGCAGAACTCGACTGAGTGTCTGCCCAAGAGTTTTGAATGCCTGGAAGATACACCGCAAGGAGATGAATCTGATGTTCTCTGGCAAGGGCCCATAGTCGCACAGCTTCGTTGCATAGCGACAGAGAGCCTGTTCTGCCCTGCTTGTTCACGTAGAACATGGCTACTTGATTGTCCGTTTGAACTAGGACTGTCTTGTAGCGGAGCTGGGTGTGGAATATTCGAAGAGCAAGGAAGAATGCTTTGAGTTCCAGGAGATTGATGTGTAGATAGGCCTCGTGTGGAGTCCAGGTACCCTGGGTAGAGAGGACTTGCAGGTGGGCTCCCCAACCCACCTGTGAAGCATCTGTTAGAGTAGCTTGGGGTGGGGGTTGCTGAAAAGGAGACCCCACCAAAAGGTTCTGGGATGACTGCCACCATTGGAGGGACAAAATAAGGTGATCTGAGTTTGCTAATTTGTCTGACAGGCAACCTGACGCCTGAGCACACTGAGTGAATAATGTCCACTGGGCTGCCCTCATATGGAGGCGAGCATAAGGAACCACATGCACGGTGGATGCCATGTGGCCTAGCAACTGTAACATTTCTCAAGCAGTGAGGTGAGGTTTTAACACTGCTTGGGAAGCCAACTGCACAATGCGAAGGCAGCGGGGCTGTGGAAGGTAGGCCCTTGTCTGTCTGGTATCCAGCAGAGCTCCTATAAACTCTAGAGACTGAGTGAGAGCAAGGTTGGATTTTGGGACGTTCATGACAAGTCCCAAATACTGAAGGATGCGCATTGTGCGAGAGCGCGCAACCCTGGCCTCTGGCTCTGAAGGGGCTCAAATGAGCCAGTCATTTAAGTAAGGGAAGACTAATATTCCTAGGGTGTGAAGAAATGCTGCCACCACAGCCATGCATTTTGTGAACACCCTTTGTGCCGAGGCAAGGCCAAAAGGAAGAACTGTATTGGTAGTGCTTCCCTTGAAATAGGAAGCGAAGGAACTTTCGATGAGTTGGATGGATGAGAACATGAGTGTACGCATCCTTGAGATCTAGAGAGCAAAGCCAATCCTGACTCTGAAGGTATGGCTGCAGAGTTCCTAAAGAAATCATTTTGAACTTCTCTTTGAACAGGAATTTGTTTAATTCTCTGAGGTCTAAAATGGGTCTGTGTCCTCCTGTTTTCTTTGGAATAAGGAAATAGGGGGAGTAGAACCCTGTACCCTGTTGTAGAATGGATACCTCTTATATTGCCCCTTGGGCAAGAAGCACAGTGACCTCTTGACCTAACTGGTCGTTGAGAGAGGTTTGAGAATTGAACTGTCTTACCATTGTAGGAAGAGGCATGCTGAGGAAATGAAGCTTGTACCCCTCTCTTACATTAGACAGAGTCCAATTTTCTGCTGTTCTGACCCCATCTGGGGGAAAAATGACATAACCTTCCTGGAATGGTGGAGGGTTCTGGACCGTTCAGGGCCAGGAAGGCAAAGTTCTCTAGATAGGAGTCAAAGCCCCTGTGGAGGTTGTGTCTGCTGAGCTGGTTGAGGCTTAGCAGTCTGTTTTTTTTTTGCCTAGGTTGTTGCTGCTGTCCCTTTTGGGCAGACTGACCCAAACGAAGTCCCTGTTGGGTATAGGAGGAATAAAACTTCTTACTGAAGAACAGTTTCTTAGAGGATTTTTTCCTTGCAGGATCAGCTGTAGATTTAGACAATCTATCCAAGGTGACATTGTCAGCATCTCTCTCATTAGCTTTTTCCTACCAATTCTTGCCAAAGAGATTCTCTCCTGTGCAAGGAATATTTCCTAGTTTATCCTGTACCCAAAGTTCCAAGTCAGATGCCTGGAGCCAGGCAATAATACGTGCACCTATGGCAATAGCAGAGATTCTGCTTATGCATTCAAAGCAGTCAAAGGTTGCACGATTGACAAACTTCAAAACATCCTGAGCATGTTTGACAAGGGCGAGGTAATCCTGCCTCTTATCAGGAAGGAAAGGGCTCATAAGCTCTAAATCTCCCGTGACCTCCTTAAGGAGCATTCCCATATATAAAATAAAGGAACTGATCCTAGCAGAAAGCATGGAAGCCTGGAAGGTTTGACGTCCAAAGGCGTCAAGAGTCCTACACTCACATCCTGGAGGATTAGATGCATGCCTTTTTGCACTCTTGATCCTTCTCATAGCTGATTCCACCACAATGGAATGGTGTGGTAATTGAGTCTTCTGAAACCCAGGGCAAGGAGGAACTCGGATACATGGTGTCGAGTCTTCGAGAATGAGGAGATGTGGTTAGAGGCGTTTCCCACATCCTTAACATAAGATTATGCAAGATCTCATAAATAGGTAAGGTAGCTGCCTCCTTGGGAGCTTTAGGGTATTGTAGGATTTCTAATTCCTTTGCACTAGGCTCTTTTTCAGGATCCACTGTGATGGAAAGACCTCGAGCCACATCTCAGATAAAATCCTGAAAGGACATATCCTCTGGTGGAGACATCCTACGCTGAGGAGAAGAAGAATCCTCAGGAAGTACTACTCTGGTATCAGCAGAGCTTTCAGAGTCTTCAGACTCATCCGAGGATTCAAAGTACCTCTGATCCGGGTGATTGTGCAAGGCACGGTACCGGTACCAATCGATCGAAGTCGGCATCGGAGGGGTCCGGTACCGACTTGTCGATACCGGATGGATAAGCATGACTCGGTCCCAGTAGAATACCTGCCAATGTCGATGCAGTCAATACCGGTACCGGAGTCGGTGCTGGTACTGGCTGAATTGTCTGAAGTGGTTTCAAGGGCATCGAGGCTGTGAGAAGAGCTGCCAGACTGCGTTCAATAGCCAAGAATCTCTGGTCTATCGATGCTGCAGATGCTTGGGTATCGGTACCGGTTGAAGCAGCCGGTACCCCAGAGCATGGCACCAGTAGTTCTGCCGAGGTTGAGGCCTCAAGAACATCCTGGAGCCCCGTTAATGCTTTGGAAGCCGAAGCCTCCCGCTGGGGCAATTTTGCCGGTGAAAGTCCCTTAAGGGCAACGCCAGAGGCATCTCGATGCTTAGAGGGAGATCTACCCTTTGATGACTGGCTAGATTTATGTTTAGTTACCTGAGATCCATGGGAGGAAGACGAAGCCCTGGAAGATGTTGATGCCACAGAGGCTGCATCGGAGGGAAAAAGGGTGCTAAGTTTAGCAGCTCAGTTCTGCCGGCAACTCTTCGACAGCATCCCACAGGCAACACACTCCGAGATAGAGTGGTCAGGACCTAAACATTTGAGGCACCACTCATGGGTGTCAGTGACGGAAATGGTACCACCACACTTGGAACACTTTTTAAAACCCGAAGCAGGTTTTTCCATTTTAAAGGAAAAGTTGGGCCTAGTGCCCAAAATGGCGTGTGGCACCTGAGGAGAAAAAAACCTGGAAAAGACTCCAGAAGAAAAGGTTTTGGTGTTTTTTTGGAAAAAAAGAAAAAAGAACCAGCAGTACCGGTCTAGCGTCGAAGGAAGGCAGACGCGACCACAAAAAAGAATAGAAGGGAATTATTTTCTGCGGTGCGACCTGTCGGCTCCGCAGAAAACAAAGAACTGGAGAGGGACAGTTGGGAAAGGCAGAAAGGCAGCATGCAGGCGCTGTGGGATGCTACCAAAAGATTTCCTATTGGACGATGGGGTGCGTTCCCGCGCAGGCTCCATCAGTACCGACGATATCCATATTTGAAGACTACATTCCTGCTTGTTCCTGGAGATTATGGCTTCCCCTCTGGTCGGTTCATGAACCAGCTGCTCCAAGAAGCAGTCATTTATTTCATCTAGGAACTTTCTCCCTAGCATGTCCTGCCATGACACTGACCCAGTCGATACCGGGGTAACTGAAATCACCAATTATTATTACTGCGCTGTAACTTTTGTTAGCTTCTTTGATTTCTTTGAGCATTTCATCATCCATTTGTTCATTCTGGCCATGTGGTCGATAGTACACCCCCACTGCCGTTGCCTTCCCCTTTTTACATGGAATTTCAATCCACAGAGAATCTACAGCAAATTTTGTTTCCTGCAAAAAACTTTAATCCTTTCTGACTCAATGCCCTCTCTAACATAGAGAGCAACCCCTCCACCAATTTGATCAGCTCTATCATTACGATATAGTTTGTACCCAGATATCAGTGTCACACTGGTTGTCCTCCTTCCACCATGTCTCTGATAGTCCAATCATATCTAACCTTTAGTGCTATATATTCTAACTCTCCCATCTTATTTTTTAGACTTCTAGCATTTGCATACAAGCATTTTAGAGGCCTCTTTGTAAAGATCTCTAGAAGACTATTTGTTGCTCAAAGAGTACTGACCCTGTTTTGCCTTTTGTGTTAAGCTATATTCTGATTTGATTTAAATTATAGCTCTTTGCTGCTTCTAGGCTCTAACTTATTATGAAATTTAAACTACAAGCTCTCTGCTGGGTTCCAAATTTAACCAGAAAGCTGTCTGCTGGGTTCCAAATTTAACCAGAAAGCTCTTAGACCACCAAGAAGGGGGAAAAAAAAAAAGACACAAGATCTGAGCATAGGCAGGTAAGAGAAGACAGTCTAGCCCAGCGGTTCTCAACCTGTGGGTCACGACCCCCATGGGGGTCGCCTCACTCCGCTGTTAAAAAAAAAAAAAAAGGTAAAAGTTACTGCCGCTGCCGAGTCCGCTTCTCGGCAGCAACAAACTGACAGACTCCAATCTTCTGCAGCTGCGGCTCCGTGTCTCTTAGGGAACCGCGGCTGTGCCTGTGAGTGAAGCCGTTGTGGAGCCTTTCCGTCTCTCGATGGGCTCCGTGCAGCATTGTCAGGCCTCCAAAGGAAGTTGTTTACCACTCCCTTTGGAGACGGGACAATGGCATGCTGCACAGAACCCGTCGAGAGACAAAGGCTCCGCAATGGCTTAACTCACAGCAGACACAGCCACGGTTCCCTAAGAGGCAGGGAGCCGCGGCTGCAGAAGAACAGGACAGTAGCAGGCAGACAGGGAGAGGGGAGGAGGGGGCAGGGAACCTGCAACGGGGCTGACATGAGGGAGGGAGGGAGGGAGGGAAGGGGGCTGACATGGAGGGATGGATGGAGGGAGGGAGGAGGGCTGACATGGAGGGAGGGATGGATGGAGGGAGGGGGGCTGACAGGGAAAGATGGAGGGAGGGCTGACATTGATGGATGGATGGAGGAAGGGAGGGGGCTGACATGGACAAAGGGAAGAGACAGGGGGACATACTGGACAGACGGGGGATAAATGCTGGACAGAGGGAAGAGACAGTGCAGGTTAGGATTATAATGGGCAGATGGGGGGACTAGGACTGGGAATGGACTGATCAAGGAGGGGTTGGGACTGGTAATGTGCTGATAGGGGGCTAGCATTGGAAATCAGCTGATCGGGGAGGTTAGGACTGGAAATGGGCTGATGGGGGGGGGTAGGACTGGTAATGGGCTGATTAGGGGAGCCTAGCACTGGTAATGGGATTGAGGAGGGACTAGCACTGGAAATGAGCTGATTAGGGGAGGCTAGGACTGGTAATGGGGTTGAGGAGGGACTAGTACTGGAAATGAGCTGATTAGGGGAAGCTAGGACTGGTAATGAGCTGATGGGGGAGGTTAGGACTGGAAATGGGCTGATTAGGGGAGGCTAGCACTGGAAATGGGCTGATTAGGGGAGGCTAGCACTGGTAATGGGGTTGAGGGGGGACTAGCACTGGAAGCGAGCCGATTGGGGGCTTTGACTGGGAATGGGCTGATTGTGTGGAGGGGAGGATAGAGCTGCTGGCCCTGGAAGAAAACTGGGGCTAAGGCTACAAATTTATTTAAACGTTATCTATACCACCTTATCCTGCAATCAAGGCGGTCTGAACAGCAAACAATCAATAAGATACAGGGTATAGTGTGTACATGCAGTGAGTAGTGTATGTGTGTGAGTGTGTCTGGACGTTGATTCTTGTGGTGCTATTTACAGCATGCGCTATTTACAATGCTATGGGTATCAGTTCCTTGTTTAATTACAATTATAGTGACATGTGGGGGGAATTGAGGTGTCTGTTGCATGGTTTAAGTAATGTCACCGTAGTGTTCTATGAAGAGGGTTGTCTTCAGTAGTTTCCTGAATTCCTTAAGGTCTGTTGTTGAACGCAGTTCATCGGGGAGGGCGTTCCAGATTGTTGGTGCCGCCTTTGATAAGGCTCATTTTTCGGTGTCCTTGCGTACCCTGTTGATATCTTTAGGTGTGTTGACACGGTTGGATGTGCCTCTTCTTCTCGGTCTTGTGCTGTTGTCTGGTTGTATGAATGGGTGTAGGCTGAAAGCTGATGATTGATGCTTGATTTTGAAAACGTTTATGATTGTCTTGTATCTAATGCGGGCACTGATAGGCAGCCAGTGGAGCTTTTTTAGGGTGGGTGTGATGTGTTCTTGTCTTGTGGTGCCAGCAATTATGTGTGCTGCAGTGTTTTGTGCCAGTTGCAATGGTCTTAGTGTCTGTTTCATTAGACCTAGATAGATTGGGTTGCAGAAGTCTAGGATTGGGGTTATTAGTGCTTGACAAACTGTGCGGAAGTGTTCCTGAGTGAGGAGGGGTTTGAGGTGTCATACTAGTCTCATCCTGTGGATGCATTTTTGGTGGTTCTGCTGATGTGGGACTGAAGGTTAAGTTCTTTGTCCATTGTCACTCTGAGGTATTTCACTTCTGATTGTATGGGTATGGCTGTGGTGCCTATCTTGATATTGCGGAGGGGGGGGGGGAGATGAAGTCGGAGTTTCATGTGATGATTAGCACCTCGGTCTTGCTGTAGTTTATGGTCATGTTGTTGTCTTGAAACCAGGTGTTCATATGTGTGAGACAGTCTGCTATCTTGGTGTGGTCTGGGTTGTCGAGTGTGACCGGTGTGTATATCATTATGTCGTCTGCATAGATTGTGTATTTTATCCCGTGCTCTTTTATGATGTTGCATATTGGTTGGATGTAGATGTTGAATAAGAGAGCTGATAGTGCGGATCCTTGGGGTACGCCTTGCATGACTTTTATGGGTCGGGATGTGTTGGGCCCAATCTTGACCTGTATCTGTCTGTCCGTTAGGTAAGAGTGGAACCACCTCAGTGTGGCTCCGTGTAGTCCGATGTTCTGTAGTCTTGCTAGTAGTGTTCCGTGGTCGACTGTGTCAAACGCTGATGATAGGTCAATGAAGATCATGAGTATTCCGTTCTTGCTGTTGTCTATGAGGTGTAGTATGTCGTTAAAGAGGTATAGCAGGAGTGTTTAAACTCCATGGTTGGGGCGGAAACCGTGTTGGTTGTGGTCGAGTTGTGTGTGGTTGTCGATGTGGTCTTGTAGTTGATGTTGTACCACTTTCTCAATAATTTTAGCCAGTAGGGGGATGCTTGAGATGGGTCTGTAGGCTGCTGGGTTGTTTTTGACTAGTGATGATTTCTTCGGGATTGGTCTTATTGTGGCGAGTTTTAGCTGGTCTGGCATGATACCTTGTGTTAGAGAAAACTTTTCACCATGTTTTGTATGGTGTTGATGAAGTTTGACTTTGTCGTTTTGATCCATGTGACTGGGCATGGGTCTGTTGGGGCCGTGCTTGTGTTGAGGGCGGTGATGATGTGTGAGAGCTGCTCTGTGGATGGGTTGCTGAATTTGTCCCAAGTTTTTCTTGGGGTGGTGGTTGGTTTGGTGCTTGTGTTAGTTTTCCTTCGTGGAGCTGAGTGGAATTTGTCTTGGATGTAGTCTGCGAATGTCTGTGGGTCTATTTGCACTTCGCTGTCTGATTTGTTCTCCTTGGTGAGTGTTTTCACAATTTCAAAGAGCTCTCTCGGTTTGTTGTTTGATTCGAGTATGAGGTTGGTGTGGTATTCTCTTTGTTTGGTTGATGAGATCGTTGTACTCTGTTTTGCTAAGTATAGAGTCTGTTTGTTGGGAGACCTGGTGTGTCTCCATTGCCATTCTAACTTAGAGTTCTCTTTTTTTGATCCGTATGATATGAGGGGATGGGAGAATGGAACTGGAAGGGAATGGATCTGAGAGGGGCTGCCATGGTATTTGTACTGGAAGGGACTGGTCAGTGGGGAAGGAGGGGGACTGGAAGGGAATAGACACCAGTGGCAGTCATGGAAATGCAAGTTGACATTGGAAGGTACTGGGAGTGAGGACTGGAAAGGGGCTGATACTGGGGAGGGTTACTGGGACTGGAAATAGGCTGATAGAAAGAAGTGAAGAAAATGAAAGAAGAGATAAGAAATGGCAGATGGACCATAGACCACAGAAAGAGCTAAGAGAAGACAGGAAAGCAGAAGCCTCAGATCGGGACCAGCATGATCAGAGAATAAATTGGTCAGACAACAAAGGTAGAAATTTGTTTTTATTTCATATTATGATTTGACTACAAAACCATCATAATTTTGAAATCAAATATTGTTACTTGTTATTGTGGTTTAAATAAGTAAATTTTATAAATAAAAACATATTGCAAAGGCCTATAATATATTAATAATTCAACAAATGATTACAGCGACAATGCGTTAACGATAAAGGAAGAGACTCATTTGATTTTATCATTGGGGTCACCACAAGTTGACCAATGGTAAAAGGGGTCACGGTACAAAAAACGGTTGAGAACCACTGGTCTAGCCCATAGTAGAGTGGCCATTACTTGTGGTGAGTAACCTTTGCAATGACACTCAAAAGCCAAGCCGTAAGCAACTAAAGAGCAGGGTCATTCATGAGAACTGGCCCTGAAACAGAAGACCGCTCCAGACACCGAAGGGTAGGGGTGCCTCCTGCAGGAGGTGGAGGAGATCGGCATACCATGGACACCGAGGCTAACCCAGGGACCACCAGCACTACCCGTCCGGAGTGTGACTATTAAACGGAGTACACAGTCAATTAGCTGCCAAAGAGGTAAGATGTAGAGAGAAGCTGGTTTAAGGGCCAGGTCTGAACCAGAGCATCTAGGCAGTGACAGTTTGGATCCTTTCGATGACTGTAAAAGATGGACGTCTTGGCATTGGAAGAGGTGGCCATTAGGTCTAGAGTCAGATGACCCCACAGACACACAATGTTCAAACACCCATGGAGCTAGCTCCCACGCACCGGGATCCAGGATATAACAACTCAGGAAATCCACTTGAATGTTCTCCATTCCTTCAATGTGCTGCCAGAAAGAGCCAGGAAGTTGGATTCCACCCAGAGAAATAGAAGACATTTCCAGGGCCACTCTAGTGCATTTGGTCCCCCATCTGTTGAGATAAGTCACAGTAGAGGAATTGTCAGAAAGTACTTGGACTGCTCCACCCTGGAGGTGGGAATGAAAGAAGAGTAGAGCCAGGCGAACAGTCTGGGCTTCAATGCGATTGATGGTCCAAGAGGCTTCTTGAATGGACCAAGATCCCTGCACTGCATATCCCTGGCAGTGCACTCCAACCTGCAAGGCTGCCATCCATGGTGACCACCACCCACCACGGAATTTCCAAGGGAACACCCTTCAAACAAGTGATGAGGACAAAGCCACCAGCGAAGTCTGTGGCAAACCACTAAAGAAAGGGATAGATGAATCTGATAGTTCTGGGTGGATGGGGACCAGCATGACAGGCAAGAGTACTGAAGTGGATGCATATGAGCATGGGGCCAGGGGAATATGTCGAGAGCAGAAGCCATGGTGCCAAGGAGTTGTAGGCAATCCCAGGCAGTGGGAGCTGCCAGGCACCAGAAAACATGGACAAACACAGTTTCTTGCATCTGTCATAAGAGAGGAAGATGCAACCCATTCGTGTCTAAACAGGCGCTAAGGAATTCCAGAGACTGAACTGGGCATAGATTATTTTCTGGACCATCTTAGCTGGGTCGTCAGTTATGCCAAAAGCAGAGAACCTGAGAGACCACAGAAGTAGCCTCCTTGAAACTGATTGCCCTGTTCAGCCAATCATCTAGATAAGGGTGAACCCAAATACCTTGGCACTGCAGGGAATCTGCCACTACCACCATCACCTTAGAGAAAGTGCGAGGAGCTGTGACAAGAACAAAGGACAGGGCACAGCATGAAACAATGTTGAAAGAGGATCGCAAAATGTAAATATTGCTGATGATCTTGGTGGCTTGAAATGTGAAAATATGCTTCTGCCAGGTCCAGGGATGCGAGAAATTTGCCTGGCCGAACAGCTTGAATGACTGTTCTGAGGGTTTCCATCTGTAATCACAGCACCTGAAGACAAACCCCCAGGATAGGATGTAAGGAGCCGTCCTTCTTGGGAACGAAAGTAAATGGAACAGCAACCAGAACCTCTTTCTGGAGGAGGAAATGGGCATATGGCATTGAGCTGAAGGCAGCAGTGGAGAGGTCAGGCATACAATCGCTGCCTTGACCGTGGAACTGCATGGAGAGATGAGGAAGACATTCGGCATGGTCTTGGGGAAGCTGAGAGCATAACCCTGTGTTACTATCTCAAGTACCCATCGGTCCAATGTTATCTGGGTCCATTTGCAGGAAAAATACCGTAAGTGTCCGCCCACAGAAGGCACCCCAGAATGAAACCGGAAACCATCAACAGGAAGATTTGGCAGAATTGAAAAATTTGTTGGATGAGGAGAAATTGTTCCGGTTGCGACGGATACCCCAAAAAGGACCGAGGCTTAGAACCAGCCCTATTTGAAGAACCACCGGATTTGCCAGGCAGGTAGCGACGAACATCTCTTAAGCAAACTCTATAAGATGAGGCCGTGGATGACAACATTGCAGGATGACAAAAATTGGATTTGGGCTTATCCTCCGGCAAATATTGAGACTTGACTTACCCCAAATCCTTCACAAGATTTTCCAAATCCTCACTAAAAAGGCAGTGGCCCTTGAAAGGAAGCTTGGCGAGATGGGATTTGAAAGCTGCATGCGCATTCCAATGACAGTCACAGCCAACGCCGAGCCACTGTAGCAGCAGCCACAGACCAGGCAGATAAGCACAGCAGATGATAAAAGGCATTTGCAAGAAAAGCAGTGACCGACTCTAAACAAGGCAAAGCTGGATCATCCGGAAGTGACTGAAGTCATCGGAGCAGAGTGTGTGGAGCGAGACCTCTGCAAACAGGCTTGCAAAGCCAAGGTTTATGACGAGAAAGTGGTTTTTAAGAGGCCCTCCACCTTGCGATCTGTCCTATCACGAAGGGCAGTGCTGCCCTCCAAAGGAATGGTTGTGCATTTAGTGACTGCAGTGACCAGGGTGTCTACTTTAGAGAAATGCAACCACTCGTCAAGATCATCTGAAGACCAAGCATGCCCCAGCAACGGGCACAGTGAAGAGACATCAGAAGAATCCCACTCTAATGAAACCATCTGTTGTAGTTCCAGGGGAAAGGGAAAAGCCTTAGGTTTTCTGATGCCCACGATGATGGGATCTGCCTGAGGTTTAGAGGAATCTGAAGACTTCTGCACTTGAGTCCGAGATGTGCAATGCCTCCATAATTTGAGCAATGAGAGCAGGAAGCTCTTCTTTATGGAATAACCAAATATCCTGACCATCTTTGAGGCTCCTGGTCGTCTTCCAATGGCGAGAGTGCTTCTTCCCAGTCAGATTCGGAAGTGATAGAATGTTCATCTAAAGGACCATCACCATATTCCCCTGCAGGGCACCAGTCCCCTAGACGAAAGAAGGTATCTTTGGCCAAATCTAAAGATGTTCCAGCCAAACATCAGCAGGCACGCTTTCTAGATGGTGGATCAGCAGTGCTCAGAGTAGCCGAAGCCCCCGAGCGCCACAGGCCCGAAAGAATAGCTGCATAAACCCGAGCGCCACAGGCCCGAAAGAATAGCTGCATAAACTGGAGATCAGAGCTGTCAGCTGAAGTCTGCATAGGCTGAATAAAGAGTTGTAGAGGGTGAGCAGGCTGCTCAGGCCACAAAACCAGAGGAAGGGCATCTTGAGATCTAGCTTTACCCTGAGGGAACCCAAAGGGAGCCAAAGCAAGAGACCTGGAAGGACTACCAAAACCAGAACCTGCAGACGCAGAAGGACCTCCTTGATCAGAACCATAGGAGGAACACAAACTACCTGTCAAAATTTTACGTTTCTTCCACAGCCCAAGCAGCGTTGTAAGGAAGAAGGCATTTCCACAACAGGATAAAAGAAAGTCACAGGAAGAGCTGGGGAGCCAAAAATCAACAGACTGAAGAAAGAATGGCAGCCGAGATCAAAAATTATGTCAGGAAACAGCAAAACAGAGCCAGGAAGCAGCCGACTTCATCTGTGAAGAGAAGCAGGAAAAAGGCAATTGAAGAAAACAGAGCACACCAAAAAAGAAGGGAGGAACACACGGTCAGAACAAGATATTGCTGAAAAACAGATCAAGATGCTGCTTTAAAAGAACTGCAAAAGAAATAACACTTACTGCTCTCAAAGGAGGAAAAAACAAAGAATGAAGGGTCCAGAGAAGAAAAACTGCCCAACAATTTCCTCAGCAACAGGGTCCTTGAATAAAGTCGTTTTTTTTTTTTGGGGGGGGGGGGGGGGGTCTTTTTTTTAACTTTGAGTTAGAAAAACAAAAGGTGACTGCCAACTTAGCTGATAGAAGTCTTACTTACAGAACCAGTCAGAACGTAAGGCTGAAACTGCTCCTCATGAGCAGGAGCACTTCCCTTCAGAGGTACTCTACTGGTTCTCTTGACCAGGGGCAGCTCTAGAAAGTGAAGAAAGGAAAACTGTCGGCAAAGAAGGGGCACCACAGTGTGCACAACTGCCAAAGATAGCTACACCGATATCAAATCTCTTCTCAGAGAACACCAGGAGTTAGGAGAAGTCCACCATCTGCTGAGGCAGAGAAAATACCAAAGCTCCCCTTGGGGGATGGGTTTTTATACCAAGGGTGATGTCACAAAGCTTTTGAAATGTTTGTGTCTCACTATCTGCTGGCAGGGTGACACAACCTACTAGTCTGGATTGGTCTAACAGGATGTATTTGGAAAGGACGCCAGCTTCTCCATCCCTTGGCAGCTATCTGTAATGCCTAATATTTGAAGTGCATTATCCTGAACTAAATGTATTTTAGCTCTTAAGAAAATAGCTGTGTATGTCATGCTGGTCATCTCTGTGTCTTTAGTTTGAGTTAAAGGAGCATCATACATGCATGATATCAATGAAGTATAGGAACATTAACATGGGGGGGGGGAGCACACATGACCCTGGAGAACCCCACAACTCAATTGCCAGGATTCTGAACTTACCTCCCCTACCCTTATATGCTGAACCTCTGTTCAATTCAACCTCTGTCCATCAAACAACGTGTTTTAGATGGCCCAACAGCAATTCATGATTTATCATATCAAATGTTCCCAAAAGATGTAAGCAAATCATTAACAGATCCCTGGAAGATAGAATATCACCTGTCAATGATACAAAAAGACTCTGTACTGTAATAATGCCTAAAACCAAAATTGAGCACCACCCAGAAGTCCATATAATCCAATAGTTATGCTACGGAGGGGGTTTTTTTCCCTACCAAACTCAAGAAAGGTCTATAATATTGAGCTGAGGCTCTATTCAACCCTGGCTTTTTCAGAATCAGTCTCAATGACTTAGCTTACTAGGTAATTCTCACTATCAAAGCTCAACATTTTTAACTGTTCTGCTAAAACATTCTCTATTTTTCTTCACCAATGCCCCCAAACAGGGATCTAAAAGCACAGCAAGTTGAATCCAGATTGCCAATTTCCTCTCTATAAAAAACAACCTTCCATTTTACCTCCCCCATCCTATCCCCCAGATCAAAAAGCTCATGTTTTCTATTTAGCTCACCTTCTCTTAGCCGCCTTTACTAAAAATTGCCTGTTACATCTTCCTTTTTTGCGATTCATTGCTTAACAAAGACACACCCTCCTCAATTATATAATGTTTAAGGGCTTGCTTTGTTTTTGTTTTGTTTTTAATCTTTACTAGTTCAATATTCTCTCATTAACGTTTTCCATTCACTTCTCACTTCAGATTTTTTCTACCACCTCCTTTTCACTTTCTATACTATCCTTTTTTACTCTAGTAACAGCAGCAAACCAATTCAATTCAAACCAACTTCCCATCACTCCCTTCCTCTTTTTCTGGTACCAGCCTAAGGCCACTGCAAAATCTCTATTCCATGTTTCCATCATGTCCTCTAGGCTGTCATCTTCCAACTCCTTTGAATCAACAGCTAATAATTCCACAAAGTTATCATGATCAAGCTCCCTTGCCTTCCTTACCCCCTTCCTATTATTCTGATGTCTCTGCATCTCCATGAAAATATTACCACCACCATGGTGTCTCCAAGGGACAAAATCCACTTATTTTCTTGTCCCTTGTATGCCAACAAGACAACTAAATCCAAAATATGGCCAGTTATGCATTGAAACTCACTACCCATATAAAACTCAATGCCAACATGTTATTCATGAAATCAAGCTTAAAACCTTCCAATTCTTCATCCACATGATTATCAAAACATCACATAGGGAGGATTCAGGACAGTCTCCCCACCCCTCCCCCTGTGCCTGACCTGCTATCCGGTGTTCTGGTGGTGGCGAGTGGAAGCCAGCAGGCAGTTTGCTGGAAGTCCTGCTGGCTATGAAGAACCCCCTCTTACTGGCTTAAAGCCAGTGCTGTTACACATGGCCGCGGGTCGTAGCTTGTGATTAAAGGGGCAGGACACAACCCTATGGTGCCCCTTCGGAGCACTGAGAGTCAGAGGTACTCCCCTGTCACAGCTCATTATTATGGGGAAGCAAAAGAACAAGGGAGGAGGAAAGGGGACTGTGTCTGATACAGGTAGAACTATGGTCTTATGGACAAACATGTAATCCCCTTAGTAGCTGGTCAGACGTCCCGGGAAGGAGCAACTTTGAGCTTGGGAGGGCAGGCCTACCTCCATACCCGATGTGGTTATCTTCTTCATTCTTAGATGGGACTAGTGCTCCCATTGTGGATGCAGGGAACACTTTCTATAGCTCAATTTCCCTTCCCAGTGACTTTGGCTCTGATTTTGCTTCAAAAGCTTGTTTGGGGATACCTTCTGATGGGGGAGATTACCTTGAAAGACTTATTTGGGGCTATTCAGGCTATTGATATGAAACTGTCATCTACAACTGTCTCATTATGTAATTTTACGCAGGCTACTATAGCTAAGATGACTGAATATGATTCTAAGATTATGGATATGCAAAATTCTATGGCACGGATTGATGCTCAAGTGCAGGCAAATAGAGCTGCTCATGTTTCCTATATTAAAGATTCAGTGACTATTTATGCCTGATCGGAAGCACTTGAGAACCTCTCTCGTACCAGGAATCTTTGCTTTCTAAATTTTCCTCAAACTCATTTAAATTGCTCCTGATATTCTATTGAAAAAATATTTTGTTAACGTTCTAAAATTTGTGGAGCCAATTGATATTTTGCAGGTTTATTATATCCCTGTTAAGTCACGGGAGCCTTTCCCTGTTGATGGGTCCTCTGATATTCTTCAGTCGACTGTAGGGAAAGCATAGTTACTCACCTGTAACAGGTGTTCTCCAGGGACAGCAGGAATCAGTCCTCACATATGGGTGACATCAGCACTGATGGAGCCCTCACGGAAGCATCCCCCCAGCTTTCAAAGAAAGCCTTTGGGAGATGCCACCATGCATGCGTGGTCCCCTTCCCGCTCAAGGGTGCCATCTTGCTCTGTCAGATGACATAGCTAAAAGACGGCAAAATAAAAGATGGTCCAGAAGCAACTCCAAGGGGAGGAGGAAGGGTTGTGAGGACAGATTCCTGCCGTCTCCAGAAAATACCTGCTACAGGTGAGTAACTATGCTTTCTCCAGGAACAAGTAGGAAGTCAGTCCTCACATATGGAACTCCCCAGCTACAGGCTACCGAAAACTAATAGCAAAAACAGGGCTCCCGCAAGCAGCAGCAATTGGGTCCATGTAGACAGACCACAGTAGGACCCCTGTGTCCGATGAAACCAGCACTCCAGTAGCCTGAACACAGAAGGGTCGGAGGGTCGTAAGAGTTGCCTAGACCCCCGAAAAGGTTACAGAGCACAGCCTGGCCGAAGGCACTGTCCCATCAGGACTCCCTTTCCAGGCAGTAATGGGCTGTGACGGTATGAACCGAAGACCAGGTGGCAGCCCGGCAGATGTCCACCATCGGGATGGAGCGCAAGTTTGCCACCAAAGTCACCCTGGCCCTGACAGTGCACCATGATGTGGCCTTCCAGTGGGAGCCTCACCTGCTCATAAGCAAGGGCGATACAGCCTGCCCACCCATGCGGAAAACGTATGCTTGGTCACCACCTCCCCCAGCCTACTGGGGTCATAGGAGATGAAAAGCTGAGCAGCTCTGTGGTGGCCCTGAGTGCGTTGGATATAGAAGGACAAAGCCCTCTTACAGCCAAGGTGTGGAGGACTGCCTCCGTGTGACTAGAATGAGGTCTTGGAAAGAAGGTAGGGAGCACCACTTCCTGGTTAAGATGGAAGGGCAACACAACCTTCGGCAGGAATTTGGAATGGGTGCAAAGCACCACTCTGTTCTTGTAGAACCTGGTATAAGGCACCTCCGCCACAACAGCTTGGAGCTCGCTAACTCTGCAATCGGAGGGGAGCGCAATCAGGAAAACCACTTTCCAAGAGAGGTAGTGAAGGTGGCAAGTGGCCAAAGGCTCAAAGGGCAGGCGAGTGAGCCTGCCCCAACACCACATTGAGGTCCTATTCGGTTGCCCGAGGACGAACCAGGGGTTTTGATAAGAGCAAGCCCCAGAGGAAACAGGGCACCAAGGGTTGGACTGAGAGGGGCTTACCATCCACTGGATGGTGGTGCGCCGCCAGGGCACTAAGGTGCAATTCAGACGAGGGTAGACTTGAGCCCGGACTGAGAAAGGTGAAGGTGGTACTGTAACACCAGGGCCACTGAGCAGGAGAAAGGGTCAGCCCCACGTTGGGCGCACCAAGCAGAGAACCTGCGCCATTTGAGGGTGTAAGCCTTCCTAGTAGAGGCCTTCCGAGAGGCCAGCAGAATGTCCTCCACCTCAAGGTTGAGGGGGACCAAAGTCACCCTCTCAGCAGCCATGCTGTCAATGAGAGGGACCCCAGGTTGGGGTGCAGGAGAGCACCCCCCTCCTGAGAAAGGAGTCCTGGGGTGGTCCCCAAGGGGATGGGGGGCCTCCACCATCAACTGCAGAAGCAGCAGGAACCACGGCTGCCTGGGCCACCGTGGAGCTATCAGGATGAGCGAGGCCCTGTCTCGGAGGGTCCTGAATAAGGTCTTGGTGAACAGCAGCATTGGAGGGAAGGCGTACATGAGGCTTTCCAACCAAGAGACTAGGAATGCATCCGCTGCAATCCTGGAGGGGTGGGCCTGCTGGGAGCAGAAGCAGGGCAACTGAAAGTTGTCTGGGTTGGTGAATAGGTCCATCACGGGTTCTCCCCAGAGCCGGAAAAGTCGACTGGCTACCCTGGGTCCAGCTGCCACTCATGCGGTTGGAGAACTCTGCTGAGCCTTTCAGCCAGCAGGTTGTCTTGGCCTGGCAGGTACACTGCCTGCAGGAGGATACCCTGTTGGATTGCGTACGAGCAGAGGAGCAGTGCCTCCCGACAAAAGGTACGATACCCCGTGCCCCTTGTTTCTTCATGTAGAACACTGCCATCTGGTTGTCTGTCTGGACCAGCACCAGCTGGTGATGCTGGTGGTGACAGTAGACCCTCAGAGCTAGGTATATGACTCGGAGCTCCAGGAGGTTGATCTGTTGGGTACTCTCGTCTGGCGACCAGTTGCCCTGAATGCAGAGATCTCTGCAGTGGCCTCCCCAGCCGAGTAGGGAAGCGTCTGTGGTGAGGAGTGGCTTGGGGTCTTAAAAGGCATGCCTGCGCCAAGATGCTGGGGCGACTGCCACCAGACCAGGGAGTCCGCTAACTGGCGGGTCACCAAAACTGTCTCGGAGGCAGCCTGTGGCCTGAGACCACTGGTCCCAGAGACATCACTGCACCGTCCTCATGTGGAGGCAAGCGCCTGGGGTGACGTGGACCGTGAAGGCCATGTGCCCGAGGCGGCGCAGGAGAAGCCAAGCGGGCACTGAAGGATGGCACTGTATGTCATGAGCTAGAGATCTGAGACAATAGGCTTGGTCCTTGGGCAAGAAGACCTTTGACTGGAGAGTGTCAATTTTCCCCCCAGGGAACTTCAAGGCATCAGGGGCTTGGGGAAGAACTTATCATGCTGCTGCTGGCAGCTCTTGAGGGCCTTGCTGGACATCTTCCTGCAGAGACCGCATGCCGACTGGTTGTGGTCTGGCCTGAGGCAACGAAGACAGCAGTCGTGTGTGTCAGTCAAAGACATGATTTTGGAACACCGATCACACTTCTTAAAGCCACTGGTAGCCATGGGGGGAAAAAAGTACCCCTGTGAGGTCAGACTCTCCAGGCTGCCAGCAGGAGAAAAAAGGTGAAGGCGCCTGAAAAAGAAAAATAACGAAAAGACTACAAAAATAAACTGAGCCCAACACCAAGGCACACAGATTGGTAGGCAGGAAAAGTATTGATGCAATACTGGAGACGAGTTAGAAACTCGAGGAACAAAAAAAAAAAATCAACTTTTTCCGGGGACAAGCCAGACAACGTCTGAAGGGCTCCGCAGAAAAAAGGAGACTAAGCAGGATGGCACCCTTGGGCGGGAAGGGGACCATGCATGCATGGTGGCATCTCCCAAAGGCTTTCTTTGAAAGCTGGGGGGATGCTTCCATGAGGGCTCCGTCGGTCCCAACGTCACCCATATGTAAGGACCTACTTCCTGCTTGTTCTTGGAGAATCAGACAATTTCTTGAAGATTCAGCCAATGTAAATTACAAACCGTAATACTTTGCTTGTTTATTTTAACAGCCTCAGAAGAAAAAGTAAGTATAAGGATTCTAAGTTTAAGTATAAGGAAGTAGTATTTTGTGAGCAAACTTTGAAAGTATTCCCTGATGCTACTCATGTAACTCAATTGAAAAGGAAACAGTTTTTGGAGTTGAGGCCCAGGGTTATAGGACTGGGGGGGGGGGGGGGCTTTTTTCCTTCATTTCCACTGCAAGTGTATAATGACCTTGTAGGGAAAATCTTTTGTTTCTTGAGATTTCTCATTTGGAACGATTCTTGCAAGATAGACAGGGTATTGGTTGATTGTAGGTGACGTGGAATTTATATTTATCCTCTTATATGGCTATTTTATGGCTTTATTTCTTTTGATGATTCTCTCTTGCTGATTTCATGTGAGTTTTACCAGTTTGCCTATTATTTTGTACGGTTTTCATTTGGTTTTCTTCTATCTTTATGAATTGTATAAATTTAAATGCTGCAATAAATTTAAAAAACCTCACATATCAACCAACCACAAATCCTCTATTGCAAGTGGCACCATCGGCTGTTCCCTCATTTCCCTAGCTACAGCAGTGCATTGTAAGATAACACTCTTACACACCTAGCTTTCCTGATCATAAAACTTACAATCACCAAACACCTCCCCTCTTCTCTACCCTGGAATCCAAAGGTATCTAAAATACACCCAGCCATAAATGATTTACCATCACATCTTCATCCATCACCCGCTATTATATGACCACCCACCTGCCCATCCCTAGTCCTATCTGTTTTATTCTTTCCACATCCACAGTACCATCTATTTCTCAAAAAGTACAGCAATTGCCCTCGACAAAGATTTTTCCCACACTCCATGTCACAAAACCAAAGTTATGAAAGAATGTCCAACTCTTTATATTCCTAGTCACTTCAATAAGGCAAAATTCCTAGCCACATTCCAAACCACATTACTAAAACTGTAGATAGTCTTCGTTACAAAGCATATGGAGACACTTAAAGAACTAAATATGCATACTTTAGAAGAAAGGCAGGATAAAGGGGATATGAGGGACATTTACATAATTACAGCACTGCATATGCCTTGTAGTACCATAAAAATGATTAGTAGCAGTAGTATCTCCAAGATATAAATGCAGAGGATGTGGGTCTCAATTAAAACACACTGAAATGAGGTGTCATAGAATGAGGGTGAAAGGGGGTACACTTAGGAGTACTCAAGGAAAAATCTTATTGCAGGAATTGTGGTGTATGCACAGAACACCCTCCCAGTGGAGGTAGTATATAAATGTTTAAAAAAATTTTTGGAAGTTAGCAGTTGTAGAATGGCATACTACCCAGAACATGACTATAGAAAAATATATGGGCCCTACACTGGGGAGGAGGAGGGGAAGGGGTATAGCAGCACAGTATTTCCCCCTCCCATTGCTGCTGCCATCCCTACCACCCTAATTCCATGGGAGACCAAAGAAAATGAGATTCCGAGACAGCAGTGCAATGCCAAGGAAAGAGTTACTCAGCTGTAATGCTGCGAATGGCCCGGTGCCTGTAACAGGTGATCTTCGGAACAGCAGAAATCAGTCTTCACGTATGGGTATCGTCGGTACAGACAGAGCCTGCATGGGAATGCTCCCCAGTGTCCAACAGGAATGCCTTTGGAAGAGGCTCAGTGGTTGGGACAGGTTACCTCAAGCCCAAGGGCTGCGAGTTCAATTCCCACATAGGGACAAGTAACCTCAGGCTGGAGGGACTAGGGTCTCTAGTCCCATGGCTTCTCCTTGTGGCCTTGGGCAAGCCTCCATTGCCTCAGGTACACTTAGATTGTGAGCCCTTCGAGGATGAAGGAATAAAAAAAGCACCTGTTAGAATATATCTGTAAACCACTCTGACATACCCGGTAAAGGGCAGTATATAAAGTTCCTAAAACAAAACCATAACCATAACTGGCATGTCTGTCTTCCCGCCTTCCCACATTATCTCTCAGCTACAAAATCAACTGAGGAGAGTGAGTTAAAACATACCCTACAACTCCTAGGGGTGGGTTGTGAAGACTGATAGTTTGTTACTCATCTGTAATAGGTGATCTCTGGAGACAGCAGCAATCTCCAGGAACAAGCAGGAATGCAATCTTCACATATGGGTCTCGCTAGCTCCCAGGCACCAGAACAGACAACCACACGGCTAGAGAATAGAGCTAGAGAGTATAGATCCTGAGTGGCCTCCTCAGACTCTAGCACAGCTTGCAAAAGCATGGTTAGAGGAATCTGGTGGCAGAAACGTCTGGGACAGAGGGTAGGAGTTGAAATTAAGTCTCTAAAATGCTGAAGGACCACCTGACCAAAGACAGCATCCCAATGGGAGTCCCTGTCTAAGCAGTAGTGAGCAGCGAAGGTGTGAATGTAGGACCAGGTAGCTGCAACAGAACTCTTTGATAGAGACAGAACGCAGTTTGACAAGGCCTGTACATTGTGTGCAGTGATGCGACAGTCAAGGGAGAGCCCTGCCTGAGAATATTCAAAAGAAATGCAGTCTGCAATCCAGCTGGATAAGGTGCATTTAGATACTGGACATCCAAGGTGACTTGGATCAAAGGAGACAAATTGAGAGAATTTCCTGAACTTCTTGGTTCTGTCCAAGTAGAAAGCCAAAGCACATTTGCAATCTAATGTGTAGCGCAGCTTCAGATCAGGAGGCATGAGGTCTGAGAAAGAAGACCAGGAGCATCACAGACTGATATGAAAAGGAGAGACCACCTTCGGAAGGAAATGTGGCTGGGTCCAGAGAATCACTTTGTCATGGTGGAAGCAAGTGTACGGAGGATCCGACATTAAAGCATGCAGCTCACTGATTGCAAACAGAGGTAAAGGCAATGAGGAAGATGACCTTTCAATTTCAAAGCAATGGTGGCTAAAGGCTCAAAAGGAGGCCTTAGAAGCTGTGCTAAGACCACATTGAGGTCCCGTGCTACTGGCAGAGGTCTGATAGGTGGATTAGACAACAGCAGACCTCACATGAAGTGTTGCATCAAGGGGGTGTGATGAAATATGCAGCCTGTCCACCGGCCTAAGGTAGGCTGCAATGACTCCAAGGTGAACTTGGACCGAGTTAGTCCTAAGTCCTGTGGTGGATAAGTGTAGAAGCAAATCCACCAGACAGGCAGAAGGATATGTTTCAGGATACACCAGAGGGTGATCCGCCACCACTTAAAGGCACAAGAACGTCTCGACTGCTTACATGCCAGCGCAAAATGTCCTTGACCTACTGAGGAAGGTCAAAGTTACCCAAATCTATGCTTTTAGCAGCCAAGCCATGAGCCAGAGGCCCATGTGTTGGGATGAAGGATAATCCCATGCTCCTGAGAGGAGGAGGATGGGTGTGTGCCCCAAGCTGAGGGGCAGAGTCTGTGCTAGACGAAGCAGCAGAGGAAACCACAGCTGGCAGGGCCAGTAAGGAGCTATTAGAATCATGGAGCTCCAGTTGGCCTGCAACTTGAACAGGGTCTTGAATATTAAGAGGATGGGTGGGAATGCACAAAGCAGGTCCCTGCCCCAATGAAGGAAGGCAGGCATCTGACAGCTGACTGCATAGAGAGGGAAGCCTCGAGCAGAACAGCAGTAGTTGTGCATTCCTCTGACTTGCGAACAGATCTATTCTGGGGATCTCCATAGATGGACGAGCCAGGAAGGAGTCTCCTAATTCAGAATCCACTCTTGTGGATGAAGGAGACGGCTGAGCCTGTCCGCCAGGAAGATGAGTTCGCCGGGGTGATACACCGCCCTGAGATAGATGTGGTGTGCAATGGAGAAGAACCAGAGGCGAAAGGCTTCTTGGCAGAGGTTATAAGAATCTGTTTCACCCAGCTTGTTCACACAGAAAGAATAGTTACTCACCTGTAATAGGTGTTCTCCAGGGGCAACAGGAATCAGTCCTCACATATGGTTGACATCGGCAACAGAGCCCACACAGAAGCATCTCCCCAGCTTTCAAAGAAAGTCTATGGGAGATGCCACCATGCATGCGTGGTCCCCTTCCCATCCAAGGGTGCCACCTTGCTCAGCCAGATGGCATAGCTAGCATGGTAGTAAAAACAAAACAAAGTAGGGAGGCAAATCCCAGGGGAGGAGGGAGAACAGCTGTTACAGGTGAGTAACTACACTTACTCCAGGAACAAGCAGGAAGTCAGGGACTCCCTAGCTCCATGCTGCCGAGAACTGAACCACGACAGCACCAACGGCGACCAAGTCGGGTAGCCATGAGTTGCAGAAGATGAGTCCCCAACTGAGAGACTCTCAAGACTAGTGTCCAGCGACACTATCACTCCGGTAGCCTGAACAGAGAAGAGTCCGAGGGCAGGAGTTGCCTACACCACAAAAAGATTATGGAGTAGTGCCTGGCCGAAGGCACTGTCCCAATGGGACTCGCTCTGCAGGCAGTAGTGCGCTGCGAATGTATGAACTGAAGAATATGCGGTGGCCTTGCAGATCTCCATCACCGGCACTGGGCACAGGTTCGCCACCAATGTGGCCATCGCTCACGCAATGCAATGTAATCCAGTGTTCCAGGGAGAGCCCAGCTCGCACACAGGCAAGGGCAATACAGTCTGCCATACAAGTGGACAGAGTTCGCTTAATAACAGGAAGCCTTAATCACTGTAGGTAGGACAAGGCCCATTTGCAATCCAGTGTTTGGATGCATCCAGTATATGGTGTATCTCAATATAGAGACTTACTTTGATGCAGATGCCTTAGTCTTAGACTTATGTTTGGACTTTGAAGAGACCTGAGAACTAAGAGGCCAATGCCCTTGACGATGCCGAAGCAACAGAAATAGTCTGAGGCAAACAGAGAATCAAACTTATTGGCCCTGTTCTTTAGGCCCCATTTTGTTGGCACAAAAGCATTCTTTTGGTAAATGGTCTGGGCCCAAACATTTTAAACACCAGTCATGTTTGTCGGTGACAGATAGTACCAGAGCATTTGGTATACTTTTTAAACCCCTTTGGAATGTTTTTCCATTGTGGGTTGTGGGAAGAAAAATCAGAGGCCTAAATTAGTGGTAAAACCACTAATAAAAAAGGGGGGGGGAAAAAAAAAAGAAAAGAAAATTCAGAAGTTGTTTATTTTACTTGATATACCTCCTATAGCGGGTAGCAGCTAGGCAGTTAAGAGTTACATTCAGGTATTGTATGTATTTCCCTGTCCCCAAAGGGCTCACAATCTAAGGTCATACCTGAGGCAACAGAGGGTTAGGTGGCTTGCCCAAGGCCACAAGGAGCACCAATAGGACTGAAACCCCAGTCCCTCCAGCCCGAGGCTGCTGTCCCCCAGTGGGACTTGAACCCAGGTCCCTCCGGACCAAAGTTACGGCCCCATCCACTAGGCCACTCCTCCCTCCAAAAAGCAAGAAAAGAATGGGGCCAGTGTCCAGAAGGCCGGCGTCGACATGAAGGCAGAGCAAAGAAAAACACAAAAAAAAAAAGTTTTCAGTGGTGACAGGAAGAAAACCACCTGCTGTCTCTGCGGAAAACGAAAAACTGAGGAGAGGATGTGGGAAGGCGGAAAGGCAGGAAGACAGACGCGCAGGCACAGTGGAGTGCTCCCAAAGGCTTTCCCACTGAACGCTGGGGAGCATTCCCCAGCGTGGCTGTTAGTACAGATCATACCCATATGTGAAGACTGCATTCCTGCTTGTTCCTGGAGATGCACTTTAACACCCGTATCAACATCAGGCCTTTGAGCATGGGTGTGCATGCATGTGCACATTCTCAAGGTCTTCCACGTCTCTTCCCCACATTAAAATGTGATAAAGTGGCACAGGCAGCAGCAGTGATGACAGTGGAGGGGAAGAGGATGAAGACGCAAAACACCTTGGGGGAGGATAAAGAAAGAGGGGAGACATGCTGGATACCCGGTGAGGTGTGGGGGGGGGGGGAGGAAAGCATAGTTACTCACCTGTAGCAGGTGATCTCTGGGAACAGCAGGAATTTAGTCTTCACATATGGGTATCGTCGGTACCGACGGAGCCTGCGCGGGAATGCTCCCCAGCATCCAATAGGAAAGCTTTTGGGAGCATCCCACAGCGCCTGCGTGCTGCCTTCCCACCTTTCCCAACCATCCCTCTCCAATTGAGTTTAAAGCCGAGACAAAAGAGGGAAAGAGAAAAAGAGAGGGAAAGAGAAAAATAGAGAGAGAGCTAGAAAGATACAACTCCTAGGGGAGATGGGTGGGTTGTGAAGACTAAATTCCTGCTGTTTCCGGAGATCACCTGTTACAGGTGAGTAACTGTGCCATCTCCAGGAACAAGCAGGAATGTAGTCTTCACATATGGGGACTCCCTAGCTGCAGATGCCAGGGAGATGGCCCCAGAAAGTTGTGTGCCCTTGTGAAAGGGCTCTACTCCCACCCCCCTCCCTCCCATGGATCTCTGGCATCCTACCAGGGATGGTGGGTAGGAGTTGATTAAGTCTGGAACAGGTGTTGAAGAACAGCCTGACCAAACAAGGCATCCCGGCGGGAGTCCTTGTCTAAGCAGTAATGGGCTGTGAAGGTATGTACCGAAGCCCAAGTAGCTGCTCGACAGATGTCGTTGATAGACACAGAGTGAAGATGAGCCATTGAGACTGCCATGGCTCTCACATTGTGAGTTGTGACATGGCCTTCAAGAGGAAAGTTCTTACTCTCATAGGCAAAAGATATACACTGTGCAATCCAGCTGGACAGTGTCGTTTTGGAGACTGGAAGTCCCAAATGACTAGGGTCAAAAGCAACAAAGAGTTGAGAGGCTTTTCTATGCTGCTGTGTCCTTTGCAAGTAAAAGGCCAAAGCTCTTTTACAGTCCAAAGTATGAAGGTTCCTTTCTGCATTTGAGGCGTGAGGCCTTGGAAAGAATACAGGAAGGTAAACCGCTTGGTTTAAATGAAAGGGCAAATCCACCTTTGGCATAAAGTGTGGATGAGTCCTAAGGACTACTTTATCATGATGGAACCTTGTATAAGGAGGATCAGCGATCAACGCTTGCAATTCACTTATGCGACGTGCTGATGTGATTGCAACGAGAAAGATAACCTTCCAGGAAAGGAATGTCAAAGAGGTAGTGGCTAATGATTCAAAGGGCGGTTTCATGAGCTGCCCAAGTACCAGATTCAAGTCCCATGCCACCGGTGGTGGCTTAATGGGAGGCTTCGTTAAAAGAAGGCCTCTCATAAATCTCGCTATGAGAGGAAATAGGTTGTCCATTTAGAGGCTTGAAAGAAGCTGCAATAGCACTCAAATGGACTCTCACTGAATTGGTCTTAAGCCCTGCATTTGATAAATGGAGGTACTCCAATAATGATTCCAGAGGTATCGCAAGAGGGTTAAGACCCTTCTGCGAGCACCATATGGTAAACCTTTCCCACTTAAATGCATAAGAGCGTCTTGTGGAAGGTTTCCTGGAAGCATGAAGGATATCCTTTACCTGCTGGGAAAGGTTAAGACCGTGAAGTTCTAGGCTTTCAGCAACCAGGACCTGAGAAGCAGAGACTGGGGATTGGGATGCCACAGCATCCCGTCCCCTTGAGAAAGAAGATCTGGAGCAGATCCTAACTCCAGAGGCGGAGCTTGAGAGAGATGTAGCAGCAGAGGGTACCAAATTTGCCGTGGCCAACGTGGAGCTATGAGGATCATATGATCTCTGTCTCTCTGAAGCTTGAACAGGGTTTTGGGAATTAGGGGAATGGGTGGAAAGGCATACAGGAAGTCCTGACCCCAATGAAGGAGTAAAGCATCCCTGGCCTGACAACCTCGAGCTGAAATTCTGGAACAGAACCGGGGAAGTTTGGCATTCAGCGGACTTGCAAGGAGGTCTATGTCCGGGGTTCCCCAAATTTGAAAAATTTGGGCCACCTGGTCTGCATGGAGAGACTATTCGTGTGGAAGCAGAACTCGACTGAGTCTGTCTGCCCAAGAGTTTTTGAATGCCTGGAAGGTACACCGCAAGGAGATGAATCTGATGCTCTCTGGCGAGGGCCCATAATCGCAAAGCTTCGCTGCACAGTGACAGAGAGCCTATTCCACCCTGCTTGTTCACATAGAACATGGCTACCTGATTGTCCGTTTGAACTAGGACTGTCTTGTAGTTGAGCTGAGTGTGAAATACTCGAAGAGCAAGGAAGATTGCTTTGAGATCCAGGGAGGTTGATATGGAGATAGGCCTCCTGTGCAGTCCAGGTACCCTGGGTAGAGAGGCCTTGCAGGTGGGCTCCCCAACCCACCTGTGAAGCATCTGTTAGAGGTGAGGTTTTAGCACTGCTTGGGAAGCGAACTGCACAATGCGAAGGCAGCGGGGCTGTGGAAGGAAGGCCCTTGTCTGTCTGGTATCCAGGAGAGCTCCTATAAACTCTAGGGATTGAGTGGGAGCAAGGTTGGACTTTGGGAAGTTTATGACAAGTCCCAAATACTGAAGGATGCGCATTGTGCGAGACAGAGCAACCCTGGCCTCTGGCTTTGAAGGGGCTCGAATGAGCCAGTCGTCTAAGTAAGGGAAGACAAATATTCCCAGGGTGCGGAGAAATGCTGCTACCACAGCCATGCAGTTTGTGAACACCCTTGGTGCAGAAGCCAGGCCAAAAGGAAGAACCCTGTATTGGTAGTGCTTCCCTTGAAACAGGAATCAAAGGAACTTTCGGTGAGTTGGATGGATGAGAACATGAGTGTACGCATCCTTGATATCTAGAGAACAAAGCCAATCCTGAACCCGAAGGTATGGCAGCAGAGTTCCTAGAGAAATCATTTTGAACTTCTCTCTGAACAGGAATTTGTTCAATTCTCTGAGGTCTAGAAGGGGTCTGTGTCCTCCTGTTTTCTTTGGAATAAGGAAAGAGGGAGTAAAACCCTGTAACCTGTTGGGGAATGGGCACCTCTTCTATTGCTCCTTGAGCAAGGAGCATTGTGACTTCTTGACCTAACCGGTTGTTGAGAGAGGTATGAGAATTGAACTGTCTTACCATTGTAGGAGGGGGCATGCTGAGGAAATGAAGCTTCTACCCCTCTCGTACAATAGACAGAGTCCAATTTTCTGCTGTTATCTGACACCATCTGGGGGCAAAATGACAACCTTCCTGGGATGGTGGAGGGTTCTGGGCCGTTCAGGGCCAGGAAGGCAAAGTTCTCTAGACAGGAGTCAAAGCCACTGTGGAGTCTGCTGAGCCGGTTGAGGCTTAGCTGCTTTTGGCTTCCTTTGTTGCCTGTTGCTGCTGTCCCTTTTGGGCAGACTGACCTGAATGATGTCCCTGCTGGGTATAGGAGGGATAAAACTTCTTGCTGAAGAATGGTTTCTTAGAGGATCTTTTCCTCGCAGGATCAGCTGTAGATTTGGACAATCTATCCAAAGTGATATTGTCAGCATCTCTCTCATTAGCTTTTTCCTACCAATTCTTGCCAAAGAGATTCTCTCCTGTGCAAGGTATATTCCCCAGTTTGTCCTGTACCCAGATTTCTAAGTCAGATGCCTGGAGCCAGGCAATTCTACGTGCACCTATGGCAATAGCAAAGGTTCTGCTTATGTATTCAAAGCAATCAAAGGCTGCACGATTCACAAACTTGGAAACATCCTGAGCATGTTTAACAAGAGTAAGATAATCTTGCCTTTTATCATCAGGAAGGAGAGGGCTCATAAGCTCTAAGTCTCCTGTGACTTCCTTAAGGAACATTCCCATATACAAGATATAGGAACTGATCCTACCAGAAAGCATGGAAGCCTGGAAGGATCGACGTCCAAAGGCGTCAAGAGTCCTACACTCACGTCCTGGAGGATTAAATGCATGTCTTTTTGAACTTCTCTTTGAACAGGAATTTGTTCAATTCTCTGAGGTCTAAAATGGGTCTGTGTCCTCCTGTTTTCTTTGGAATAAGGAAATAGGGGGAGTAGAACCCTGTACCCTGTTGTAGAATGGGTACCTCTTCTATTGCCCCTTGGGCAAGAAGCACAGTGACCTCTTGACCTAACTGGTCATTGAGAGAGGTTTGAAAATTGAACTGTCTTACCATTGTAGGAGGCTAGAGGAAATGAAGCTTGTACCCCTCTCTTACAATAGACAGAGTCCAATTTTCTGCTGTTATCTGACCCCATCTGGGGGATTAGATGCATGCCTTTTTGCATTCTTGATACTTCTCATAGCTGATTCCACCACCATGGAATGTTGTGGTAATTGAGTCTTCTGAAATCCAGGGCAAGGAGGAACTTGATACATGATGTCGAGTCTTCGAGAATGAGGAGATGTGGTTAGAGGTGTTGCCACATCCTTAACATAAGATCATGCAAGATTTCATGAATAGGTAAGGTAGCTGCCTCCTTGGGAGCTTTAGGGTATTGTGGGATTTCTAATTCCTTTGCCTTAGGTTCTTTTTCAGGAGCCACTGTGATGGAAAGACCTCAGGCCACATCTCGGATAAAATCCTGAAAGGACATATCCTCTGGTGGAGACATCCTACGCTGAGGAATCCTCGGGAAGAAGTACTCTGGTATCGGCAGAGCCTTCGAATCCTCGGATGAGTCTGAAGACTCCTTAGTATCTCCGATCCAGGTGATTGTGCAAGGCACAGTACCGGTACCGATCAAAGTCGGCATCGGAGTGGTCCGGTACAGACTTGTCGATGCCAGATAGAGACGCATAACTTGGTCCCGGAAGAATACCTGCCGATGTCGATGCAGTCAGTGCCGGTACCGGTTGAACTGTCTGAAGCGGTTTCAGGGGCATCGAGGCTGTGAGAAGAGCCGCCAGACTGCGTTCAATAGCCAAGAATCTCTGGTCTATCAACGCTGCCAATGCTTGGGTATTGGTGCCGGTTAAAGCGTCCGGAACCCCAGAGCATGGCACCAGTAGTTCTGCCGAGGTTGAAGCCTCGAGAACATCTTGGAGCCCCGTTAGTGCTTTGGAAGCCGAAGCCTCCCGCCAGGGCAATTTTGCCAGTAAAAGTCCCTCAAGGGCAACGCCAGAGGCATCTCGATGTTTAGAAAGAGATCTACCCTTTGAGGACCGGCTAGATTTATGTTTAGTTACCTGAGATCCATGGGAGGATGATGAAGCCTGGGAGGACGTTGATGCCACGGAGGCTGCATTGGAGGGAAAAAGGGTGCTGAGCTTAGCAGCTCGGTTTTGCCGGCCCCTTTTTGACATCATTCCACAGGCAACACACTCTGAAATAGAGTGGTCAGGACCTAAACATTTGAGGCACCACTTATGGGTGTCGGTGACGGAGATGGTACTGCCACACTTAGAATACTTTAAAACTCGAAGCGGGTTTTTCCATTTTGAGAGAAAAAGTTGGGCCTAGTGCCCAAAATGGTGCGTGGCACTCGAGAAGAAAATTACTGGATAAAGACTCCAGAAACAAAGTTTTTTGGGGTTTTTTTAGAAAAAAAGGAAAGAACCACCGGCGGTACTGGTATAGCATCGAGGGAAGGCAGACCCGACCACAAAAAAGAAGTATAAGGAGGGAATTTTTCAGCAGTGACAGGATGTCCGCGGAAAACAAAGAACTGGAGAGGGACAGTTGGGAAAGGCGGGAAGGCAGCACGCAGGTGCTGTGGGATGCTCCCAAAAGCTTTCCTATTCGACACTGGGGAGCGTTCCCGCGCAGGCTCCGTCGGTACCGACGATACTCATATGTGAAGACTACTTTCCTGCTTGTTCCTGGAGATAGACAGATACTGGAGCCCTACGGGAAAGGGGGATGGAGTAGGGAAGAAGAGAGCTGGATACCTTGTGGCAAGGTGGCAGGGGTTAGGAACAGGGGGTGCTAGCTCATGGGTAGAGAACAGAGTGAGCTAGAGTTGCTTGGATGATGGTTCGTCTAGGGCAGGGGTCTCCAAACCTGTCCTGGAGGGCTGCAATCCTGCCAGTTTTTTGGGATATTCCTAATGAATATGTATGAAATATATTTGCATGCACTACCCCTATTGTATTTGATATATCTCTCATGCATATTCATTAGTAATATCCCGAAAACCTGACTGGTTTGTGGCCCTCCTGGACTGAATTTGGAGACCCCTGGGTTTAGGGCATCAGATAATCTTGAGCCAGACCTGGGCCCCATGTTTCAGCATGAAACTAAAATCTGAGTTTTTCCAAGTAAACATGTTTCCAGCAGCTATAAAGCACTTTTGTACAGCCCCAAGTCTCAGATCCTATCCAAATGGATAAGGAACACCATGGAAGCAGCACTCTCGATTCTGTGGAGGAAAGATGGCTACCATTACTGGATGAAAGATGTGTGATCTGGTGAACACTGGCATGTGTCTCCCAGATCTCAGACTAGAAGCTTCAGTGTATTGTGCCTGCTCTTGGAGTAGGAAGAAATGAGATCACCTGTTGTACCAGGCTGAACACTTAACGATCTTCCCAGCTGCAGAGGCATCATCTTGATCGTTAATTTTGCTAGATAAATGGCTTCATATTCCTAACATGCAAAGAAAAGTATAATAAATATCTATAAAATTATACAGCACAGTGAAATAATGTGCAACTGCTATAACTTGCAATGCAGAAATCTTCCAGCTTCCATCTTTGTTCATGAAATTAATGCGAGAATATTTTGAGCAGTCTTGGCCGTTAGAAAAGGCAACAGATTTGAAGAATTTCATGTTGGTTTCAATTTACTAATATTCGAGAGTCAGCACTGTCTTGACAGCACACACACTTTCAAGGTGATATATCCCCAAAGTACTACCAAGAGCTTTTAGTACCAGTGATACTTGTCAAGTGCAAAACACTGGGCCACACACTGGAAAGATTGGAGTACTACACTGATTTTGCGTGTGTCTGCAAAAAATTAGTTTTGTTTAATAAGCTTAGTAAGTAGTTTTCTTTTTTCTCCTCAGATTTCCTATAACACACTTCTGCAAATAAAGGTCAAACAAGTTGTAAGTGAAATCTTTTTAGAGGATTAACAATATACTTTTGACAAGTTTTCAAGAGCTCTCTTCATCATGTCTGTGAAGGGACAATGCATTTACATTATGTTTAAGTAAATTCTAGACTTTTGGACTGTCTGCATATGTCATTACATATCACAGCCACGTGTGGAATACAGTGACAATTTATTCATACAGGTCCTCTCTGATCTTAGGCAGTCTGCATCTGTCATTATGGTGACATTTTACTTATCATATAATGTTATTTCCTTGAGTCCTGCTAGACCAGTAGACAAGTGGGCTGTACTGCCCCACCAGCAGGTTGGTAGAGACAAAGAACTAATGAAAAGCCCAGGTTTCAATGACATCACTCTCGCGCATATGCACCTCAGCCACCAGAGGTTTCTTCAGTATCTGTTCCAAAGCATATGGGAGAACATGGCAAGCCTTACAACCTCAACGTGGACAACAATGAGTAATCAAATAGTAGAGAACTATGTACAAGAAAGCATAAAGAGAAGGTTGTTCGTAGAAGATGAACCCTTCAGAGCCAAATATAGGAATCATAGTGGACCCAAAAGGTACTGCCTCAGAAGAACAGAGCAAACAGTTTCAGGGGCGGGCCCTGGACTGGTCTAGCAAGACCCAAGGAAAGGACATTTGGTAAGTAAAATGTCACCTTCCATATCATCCTGCTAGACCAGTCCAGACAAGTGGGACATACAAAAGCTATGCCTCCACTGGGTGGGAAGATGACAGCAGCTTGCAAAACCTTAGAGTCAAAGACAGTGTCCACCCGAGCAAATACATCCAAGCGGAAATGCTTGACAAAAGTGGAGGTGATGCCCACATTGCTGCCAAGACAAATGTCTGCAGGGGCTGAGCTCTGCTCAAGGACACTTGCGTTCAGGTAGAATGGGCGCACAAACACTCCAGAATTGTCTGGTTCCACAAATGTTTCACAAAGGCAATGTCCTACTTAGCCCAGCACCCCAATGAAAACTGAGCCATCGCGTCACCCTGTGGGGGTCAGTAAACAGTACAAAAAGATGGTCTGACTTACAAAAAGAATTTGTAACCTCCAAGAACCAGAGAACCACCTGCCGGACATCCACAAGACAAAGATCCTACCATTCCCCTGACACTGCTCCTTTGAGGAGGGCAGGCAAACCGCCTGGTTCACATGAAGGGAGAAACCAGTTCAGGGAAAAAGGAAGGCACAAGCTGAATGGAAACTGCCTACTCAGAAGGTAGGTAAGGACCTTGGCAAGAGCCTGCAGCTCGGAAAACAGTCTTGTGGAACAAATCGCAACCAAGACGACTTCCTGAGCATCAAGCACTGCAGAGTAGCACACACCAACTGCTCAAAGGGCTCAGATATCAGGGTCCCGGAGCACCAGACAGGGACCATAGACCAAAAGGGAGGACGCAGACGCCGAAACCCCCCCTGAAGGCAGTACAAAACATCTGGGTGTATGGCTAGAGACTTAGCAGCCAATGACCCTCTGAAACAGGCCAAAACTGCCACCTGAACCTTCAGGGAGCTAAGAGAAAAAAAGGCCCTTCTCCAAACCGCCCTGCAGAAAAGGCCACAGAGAAGGCATCTTGGCCACCTCAGGAGCCAGCTGCCATGCTCACATCAGCACTCAAGGTACCAGACTCGCACTTATACCAGGTTGGTAGATCTCTTCCGGGCTTCTAAGCAGAGTGGAACACCACTGCTGGAGAGTAGTCCGTAGACGCAATCCATTTCCTCACAGGAGCCAAGCTGTAAGCAAGGGAGCCAGGCCCTTCAGGACAAGTGGGCCCTGACCCAATAAGCCCCTTGAAGAGATGTCACTCGCAGGAGCCACATCAGATCTGTGCATCATGCTCTCCTCTGCCAATCTGGCGCCACAAAAATAATCCTTCTTGGATGGCCATGGAGGAAATACAGGTGCTGACCTGGTCAAGATTGAGCCAGGGTGCCAAGGCCATGAGACCCTCACCTCTGTGCAGTGAATGAAGCAACAGCACACTCTGGCATTGGAGCAGATTGTCATCAAATCCTTCTTGGGGAGACTCCAGCGGCACAAACACAACTGAAAATGCCTCCTTTATTCAATTCCCATTCTCTTGCAACCAGAGAGTACTGGCTGAGAAAATTCATTTCCACAGGCATTCCTAACAGGTTCTCCATTGCAAGCAAGGTTACACTGTGTGACTTCAATACAAACTCTATGCCTGAGAGCTCTTAAAGGGGTTTTGGTCTTCATTGTTAAAAGTAATTCTTTTTCTATATTGCAAAAATGGAAATTACACTTACCTGGTAATTGTAGTTCCTTGAGTGATGACAGTTCAGTCCTCCACCACTGGGTTGTGCACCTCCGCCTGCAGCTTGGAGACTGGCATGTCAAAATCGTGACATCACTGGCTATAGCCCGCTGGTCTCTCCCCATCAGCCCCAGTGAACTACTGACAAAGCAGACTCAAAAGAGCAACAAATAAGTTAACGTTATGGTTGATACAATAGCTACTTAACTATAACCATTTAGTATGCACATCGGACTCTCTCCTCCAGCAGACCTTTCCTGTACCCTTCCCTGCTACACACAATCAGTAAGAAGAAAGAGTAAGAATGATCAACTACAAAGAGAAAGACCCAAAGTAGATCAGACTCCACACCACACAGACCTACCAGTAGTCTTCCGGTACTCCCAACCGAACATCCACTGCCAGCGTTAGCACCCCGGGCGGGAATGAGGACTGAACTGTCATCACTCAAGGAACTACAATTACCAGGTTAAGTGTAATTTCCATTTCCTTATCGTTCCTCCAGTTCAGTCCTCCACCACTGGGATGTAACAGAGCAGTAATCATTGGGAGGGACCTTTCCAGCTGGCTCGTAACACCGCCGACCCGAAAACAGGCATCATTCACCACCGCCACATCAAGGCAGTAATGCCTACTGAAAGTATGAAGGGACGACCAGGTAGCCGCCCTACAGATTTCTCCTGGCGGAACCAAACTGTGTTCCACCCAGGAAGTCGCTTGCACTCTAGTAGAATGCGCTCGCAAGGCCATCGGCACCGTCCGACCTTGCAGCAGATAAGCTGATGCAATCGCCTCTCTAATCCATCTTGAAATGGAAACCTTCACTGCTGCTTCCCCTTTACAGATGCCTCCGAACACGAATAGACGGTCCGACTTGCAAAATACTCTTGAAACCTTGCCGCAACACCCGCTTTACATCCAACCAGCGTAAGCTGTGGTCCAAGTCACTCCCCTCCAGCAAGCCTAGCACCGGCAGATATCCCATCTGATTCAGGTGAAAGGGAGAAACCACCTTAGGCCGGGGGTGGGCAATTCCGGTCCTGGAGGGCCACAGACCAGTCAGGTTTTCATGATGTCCCTAATGAATATTCATGAGATCTATTTGCATCCACTGCCTTCCATTGTATGGAAATAGGTCCATGAATATTCATTAGAGACATCATGAAAACCTGACTGGTCTGCGGCCCTCCAGGACCGGAATTGCCCACCCCTGCCTTAGGAAAAAAGGATGGAACGGGTCACAGCACCACCTTTTCCCTGGAAAAGGACAAGAACGGTTCCCTACATAATGCTTGCAACTCCGAAATGCGTCTAGCCGAACGGATAGCCACCAAAAACACAGTTTTTAAAGTCAAGTCCTTAACCGAAACCCGGTGCAACGGCTCAAAGGGAGCTTTAAATAACGCTCCTAACACCAAATTGAGATCCCATGGCGGAACTACGACTCTACACAAGGGCCTCAGTCTGGTTATTGCTTTGAGGAAACGCAACACATCAGCATGAGCGCCAAGAGCAATGCCTTGAACTTTGCCGCGATAACACGAAAGGGCTGCCAGCTGGACTCGAAGAACTGGCTGCAAGACCCTTATCAAACCCGTCCTGCAGAAAGCTCAAGATCAAGGGAACGGACACCGTAGCCGCCCGGACTTGTCGCCTCGAACACCAGTCCTCAAAGATATGCCAGAACATAAGTAAGCAAGGTGGACTGTTTCCACGCCCTAAGCAAAGTCACAGTAACTGACACCGAATAACCCTTTTTCTTTAGACTCGCCCTTTCAATGGGCAAATCGTAAGCGAGAACCAATCCACTTGAGGCATGTGAAGCGGTCCTTAAACCAACAGATCTGCCGACACCGGCAACTTCCAGGGCTCTCCGTCGAGGAGGTGAATGAGACCTGCGTACCATGGACACCTTGGCCAGTCCGGCGCCACCAACAGAACTGTCCCCGGATGACCCTCGATCCGCTGAATCACCCGGCCAATTAACACCCACGGAGGGAAGATAAAGACGACCTATCGGACACCGATGCAACAGCGCGTCTATGCCTTCCGACATTCTCTCTCACTGCCTGCTGAAGAAACGACTGACTTTTGCTGACTGGAAGATCACCATTAAATCCATCATCGGTGGACCCCATCGGCAAACTATCTGTGCATAGACATCCGGATGCAGCTCCCATTCCCCCGCATCCACTCGGACCCTGCTGAGAAAAATCGATCACATTGTCCTTCCCCACGATGTGCGTTGCCGAGATCGCTGTCAACCGACTCTCTACCCAAGAGAACAGGGCGTCTGCTTCCTCCTCCATGGCTGCACTTCCTGTGCCACCCTGCCGATTGATGTAGGCCACTGCTGCCGAGTTGTCCGACAACACTTGTAATGCTCGGCCTACCACCGAGGCCTCGAACGCCTGAAGCACCCGAAATGCCGCTCTCAGCTCGAGCCGGTTGATAGACCAAGACCTCTCTGGAAGTGACCAATCGCCTTGCGTGAACCGACTTCCACAATGGGCCCCCCATCCCACGAGGCTTATGTTTGTCAATAACGGAAGCCACTCCGGCTGCTCCAGAGGCATACCGGCCGCCAGCGAATTCGGGAACAGCCAACACCAAAGAGACTGCCTGACCTTGATCGGGCAGGGGAGCCGTTTGTTCAACGAATCAGACTGATGCGACCACCGGCGAAGCAGCGCCCTCTGTAACGGCCGCATATGAAATCTGGCCCAAGGCACCACCTCCAGGGTCGCCACCATCGTTCCCAGCACGCGCAGATAAGTCCAAGCCAAGGGAGCTGGGGTAGACCTGAACTTGTGCACCAATTGCCGAAGTACTTGAATTTGACGATCCGGCAGGAACACTGTCTGCTCTGCGTGTCGAAGCGCACCCCCAGGTATTCCAGCTTCTGGGATGGTACTAAGTAGCTTTTGGCTGGATTGACCACCCAGCCGAGACTCTGCAAAAACATTACCACCTTGTCCGTCACCTAACTGCTCTCGGCCGCGGACTTGGCTCGAATTAACCAATCGTCGAGGTATGGATGCACCAGAATTCCTTCCTTATGTAAGGCTGCTGCTACCACCACCATGATCTTGGTGAAAGTCTGCTGCACTGTCGCCAGACCGAAGGGCAACACCTGGAACCGATAGTGCCCCCAAGGCAGAGCGAACCTCAGAAACTTTTGATGTGTTGCTCTGATGGGAATGTGTAGGTACACTTCCGTAAGGGACGTCAAGTACTCTCCCTGACGCACCACCACAATGACTGAACGCAACGTTTCCATCCTGAAATGCGGTACCCGAAGACACTGATTCAGCCCTTTCAGGTCTAATATAGGGCGCATCTCCCCGTCTCTCTTTGGCACCACGAAATAAATGGAGTATCAACCCATGCCGTAGTCTGCCACCGGCACTGGGATGACAGCTCCCATTTGTAAGAGCCAATTTAATGTAGCGCGAATTGCCAAGGTCTTCCGTTGACCTCTGCATGGAGACATGACGAAAGAGTCCCGCACCGGACGCGCCAATTCCAGCGCATAACCCTCATGAATGATCTGTAACACCCACTGGTCGGAAGTGATGTGGGTCCAGGCAGGAAGAAATTCCCAAAGTCGCCCGCCTATCTGTTGACTTCCTACCGGGACCTGCCTCCTTTCATTGTGGTTTTCGAGTCGCCGCTGCGGAGTTTGCTGAGAAACCTCTATTTGCTCCCCAAAACCCTCAAAATCCCTGGGCCCAAGCAGCAAATCGTCCTCTGTGGGAGCCCCCGAAACGGGAAGCACTAAATCTCCTGAAATCCCAAAACTGGCCCCGAAAGGCCTGTATGGACTTCCCCTGTTTCGGCCTATCCTCCGGGAGCCTACCACAGACTCCCCGAGATCCTTTACCAACTTGTCCAGGTCTTCCCCAAACAGTAACCTTCCCTTAAATGGGAGTTTACTGAGACGGGACTTGGACGACCCATCAGCCGCCCAATTTCTCAACCACAGAGATCTGCGTGCGACCACCACAGAAGCCATGCTGTTACTAGTGCCCGAATCAAGTCATAATGTACGTCCGCTAAATACGCCGAACCGGACTCCAGACGACCCAGCTCTCTTCCTGTTCCAGGCGAGTCGACTGCCGCAAACACTGAGCCCAGCGGAGACATGCTCTTGCCACCCACGCTCCACAAATGGAAGCCTGCAAAGACAGAGCGTCCGCTTCAAATGACTTTCAGTAAACCATCAACCTTCCTGTCCTGCGCATCCTTTAGAGGCATGCTGCCTTCCACTGGTATAGTAGTCTTCTTCATAACCGCGGATATCGCCGCATCGATTTGCGGAGATTGGAACTTTTGTCCTTATCCGCCAAAGGATATAGCCTATTCATAGTCCTAATCCCTCTTAGACCCGCTTCCGGCTGATCCCACTCCTCCTGGATCATCCGGTCTACCACCTGGTGAACTGGAAACACAACCTGTGTTTGCCGCACCGCTTGAATAATGGGATCTTCCACCTCTTCTTCATCTGCCGGCTGAGCAGTGAGATTTAGCGTCTGAAGGGATTCCGAGATCAGCGCCGTCAGTTCGTCCCTGCGAAAGACACGTATGATTTTCGCCTGATCCTCTGGCTCTTGGATCTCCCCTTCTTCCAAATCCTCCATAACCTCACCCTGTTCCAGCTTGGGTTCCTCGGTCTCTGGCCAGTCACCCTCCGCGGGCGAAAACTCATGAGTCCTCGACCTTTTAGGGGCAGATTGAAAGACGCCCCCAGCGTCACCTCCCCCAGACTGTTGCGTGAGACTAGGCAGGGACAAGGGCTCCGACCCTTTACCCTGACATCGCAGGCAAAAGGCTTGGTGCATAATTAGCACGAAGTCTGAACAAAAATATCCGAGATCTGTGCTCGGTCCCAGGGCTAGTAGTGCCCCTGATGGACCTGCCAAGGCATCCAGGCCGGGCCCTTGCAATAAGGCCCTCCCTGCCTCACTTACCATTCCAGCTGGTGCCTCTGGAGTATCTGGCGACCCCTTTACCTCCATCTGCTGCTCCATGCTGGAAGACAGTGTAGCACAGCCGCAGCAGATACTGGAGTCAGCCACTGTTCCTCTGCGGGTGCCACAGACCACACACTGAGGGCGCAAAGCCATAAGGCAGCCACCCCCAGCATTGGTATGTAATCCCAAAGACTTGTAGATATAAAGGTTTTTTTTTTTTTTAAATTAGTGGACCAAAAACCACAATGCTAAGAAAACCTCCCCCCCCCCCCCCCAGGAGAGGCCCCCAGGTCTACTGGCCGAAGTCTAGAAGGCCCCCACCCCCTTGGGGCAAAACTACCATTGGCAAATGAAGAAAATAAAGCAAACATCAGAACGAAATTAAAGAAAGTAAAGAAAAGAAAGCAAGCAAACAAACGAAACCAAGAGAAAATAAGCCCTTCACGCCAAGGAACACAGAGCTTCCCCAAACACAGTGTCTCAATCAGGCCGGCAGCCACACGGCGCCCACGTGCTCTTTAAAATGGCTGCCGTCCGAGTCAGGTTGCAAATGGCGCCAAACAGCACTGCGACAAACTCCCCAACTTCAGGCCGGCTCATCACGTGGCGGCCTGAGTCTCTTGCCGGTCACCCCTTCACACCCGTCAAAGACCTTACCTGAGGCTTCTGATGCGCCGGGATTTGTCTGCTCAGCACAGCACTGCTCAGCTGCCACAGGAGTGAGCCGCTGGCCAGCTAGCACACTGCAGCACTGCCTGCCCTCCGAGCAACCGCGGCTGCATTCGCCACCTGCTTCGTGGGATCAACAGAGAGAGTGTGTGTGCCGGTAACAGGGCTCTCCCCCGAATAGTCCAGGGGAAGAGATCTGCCTTGCAAACAACGATATGCCCACATCAAAGAGACAAGAGACAGGTAGGGACCGGTCAAGGGAGGAATGCCTTTTTCCTGATTTTTTTTTTTTTTTTTAAAAAGAGAGACACGAACCAAATTTAAATTCTTAAAAGCTGGGACCAAAAAAAAAAACCCCTAAGCTACTCTAACTACAGACTCCTTTATCTGTTTCTCTAGTGAGCCCAGACCTAGGCTCACAATGTCCTCCTGCTGCATGGAGACTGGACACACTGGGGCTGATGGGAGAGACCAGCGGGCTATATCCAGTGATGTCACGATTTTGGCATGCCAGTCTCCAAGCTGCAGGAGGTGGTGCACAACTGAACTGGAGGAACGATAAGGAAAGGGGATTTGTTTTTGTGTTGTTGCGTAAAGCTCTGCCTGTTAGAGCTCCTTGTTTCTTTTTAGCGCTTTCCATTCAGAGTGAGCTCTTTGAAGCAACTGACCTCATCAGGTGTTAGATCCTTCCCTATCCACCTCAAAGGAAGGAAGGAAGGAAGGAAGGAAGGGAGGAAGGAAAGAAATACACACACACACAGTACCTAAATGTACACCGCTTTGACTGGTAGAAAAGCAGTCTAAGCTTAGTTAAATAAAATAAAAAAATTCAATTCAATACGCAGCCCAGGAGGGTCGTCCTCTGGATGAGACTGGGTCCCTGGGTCCCAGTGCTCCACGAAAAGGACCAAAGACGAGCCTGAAGTCCATATGCAGAGGGGGAAGGTGGCTTTCCAGGCCAGGAGTGAAGGGAGTCCCAAGACCCTCAAGAGTCTGAGCAGCATACCCATGAGGAACAGGCAGAGGACAACAGAAAAGGGGTTCCTGCCTGTTTCATAGGCCTCTTGGACCTGTCCTCCGGAAAGCAGTAAGATGTTGTCTCACTCAGGTTCTTCAACAGTTTCTCTAAATCAGACCCAACAGAAGCATCCCTCTAAGGCCAGATGAGTCCATTGCCCAGTGTCTGAGCCAAGCCAATGCCATGTCACTGTCAACAGGGTACAATCCTTGGCTGCTAGACATCAGGCTGTACATGGCATCAGAAAGAAAGGCCATAGCCGACTCCAAAAGAAGGGTAGAATCATTCGGCGAAAGACTGAATCCACTGAGGGCTCAAGACATCTGGCCTGCACATGCCAACAACTGAAGAAAAGCAGCTGCTGCAGCAAACTGAATCAACACAAATCCACCTTTCGGTCCAGAGTATCCTTTAAGACTTATCCACCTTCCACAGGAATAGTGGCCCATCTGGTAACTGCCATGACCTGCATATCCACCTTGGAATCAAACCACACAATGAACTCCTTCTCCAGGAGAATGTGTATCCTCATACGCCCCTAGGCCCTAAAGTGGAGAGCTGGGGGAATCCCACTGACTGGAACAGGCTCTTGAGCACCTCTGGGAACAGGAAGGCAGCAGTGGATTTCCGCACATTTCACATAAAAACATAAGATATGCCATACTGGGTCAGACCAAGGGTCCATCAAGCCCAGTATCCTTTCCAACCGAGGCCAATCTAGGTCACAAGTACCTAGCAGTTTCCTCAAAAGACACAGGTTCCACAATGCTTGTATTGGGGCAAGCATTGGATTTCCCAGGTCTCCTTTAATAATGATTTATGGACCTTTCCTCCAGGAACTTGTCCAAACCTTTTTTAAACCCAGCTTCACTAACAGCTTTTACTAAATCATTCAGTAAGAAATTCCAGAGTTTGATTATGCGTTGAGTGAAAAAAAAAAATCTCTCGTTAGTCTTAAATAGGTTGCACTGTAGCTTCATTGCATGTCCCCTAGTCTTTCTATATTTTGATGGCATAAACAATCGATCTACATTTACCCATTCCACTCAATTCATCAATTTATAGACCTCTATCATATCTCCCCTCAACCGCCTCTTTTCCAGGTTGAAGAGCCCTAACCTTTTTAGCCTCTCCTCATAGGGGTATCCTTCCTCCCCTTTACCATTTTGGTGGCACTTCTCTGTACTTTTTCTAATAACGTTATATCCTTTTTAAGATATGGTGACCACAATATTCAAGGTATAGTTGCACCATGGAAAGTACAGAGGAATTATAATATTTGTTTTATTCTCCATTCCTTTCCTTATGAGTCCTAGCATTCTATTTGCTTTCTTGGCCGCCGTTGCACACTGGGCAGAGGGTTTCAACATGTTATCCATGACGACGCCTAATCTTTTTCCTTGGTGGTGGTTCCTAATGTGGAATCTTGCATCGTGAAACCAGTTTGGGTTGTTCTTTTCTAGGTGCACAGGGACCACCATCATGGTTTTTGGAGCATCCAGATATTTGAGGAGCCCCAGTACCTTGTTCCTGAGATTTGGCATGTGGAGGCTTCCCTTAGTTCCTGCTCCATGTCTGGAGCAACCACCAAGCTCAAGGTAGATGAGACCCCGGGAATCAATGCCTCCAGTTTCTCCTTCTGAACAGGCAGATAATATTGGTCTCCTCACAATCTTCTGAAGGCAAGAGCACGTCTTCATCCACCAAACATCTGAATCCAAGCCAGAATCCAGATCCTGGCTGATCCCCATCTCCAGGGGGGCACCCTTTGCTGGGGATGCTAAACTATAGGTAAATCAAACAGGGCTTCCACTCTCAGCCTGCCCCTATGAGATCACGCTTGGAGGAACCCAGAGGCTGCAGGGTCTGGAATTTCCACATCAGAATGATCACGCCTGTTGTAAAAGGGAAAAATTCCAGGAAGGACAAGCCAGATTTTTCCTTGTGTGGGGGAGGGGGGAACCTAGTTGCTGTCAATCCCCTAGAGGATGGGGAGCAGCACACAACACGGCCGACAGAACCTCCAGCCAGCTGGTTATCCTTACCCATAGGGCCATCCACTATCTCAATCAGGCAAGGCTGGACCAACTGCATCTGCTGGCATAGAGAGGGGGAGCAATCCCACCAGGGACAACTCAGGGGCTGCCATGCTAGAAGAGCATGGTCCAGAAGCTGGAGATAAAGCACCTTGCTTGCTACAGGCCAAAAAATGATTCCTGGAAGGCAACAAAGGGCAAGTATCACAGCGCGTGCTAAAGCCGCGCCTGCCTGAAGGCCCACGTTAACTGCAGCACATATTACAGGCACTAGGGTAGGAACGCACGTTGGAGCCGCTTGGGCAGAACACGTGTACAGACTGTGATCGCCAGGTGCACAATAGGAGAAAACGCTAATGCGTTCAGAAAATGGCGGGAAACCCCCACACTGCACCAATGGTTGTCAGCAATCTACACCAAATTGCTTCCCACACAGACGGAATCGGGAGTCCCCAATAAGGACAATGACGAGGTCAAGCCTTGGTACCCACTCCGATGGCCCCACGCAGAGGATCCGTGCTGGACTCACCTCTACTCCCCTGATACCGTTTCACTCACTTTTGCAGCACTGCATTTAAGTGGCTAGCAGGCAGATTCCTCAGAGAGTTCTGCAGTCTTCCAGATACTTCCAAATCCTTCCAATTTCTGGCTGCTCAACAGGCTCATATCATAAGTGCATGGAGCTGAACTAATTTCCCTCCTTCCATGGCTACTGAAAAGATGCCTCCAATGCTGCACTCAAGTAAGAGAGAGAGTCACCCTCAAGGCAGTAGTTCACGAGCATTTAATCAATCTTTTCCTCTCAAATCTTCAAATTTTCTTCAGAGAAGAGAAAATCCATCCACCACCTGCTGGAAACAAAGAAATACTGACGAGATCTCTGGTGGCTGAGGAGTATAGAGGCATGGGAGTGATGTCATTGAAACCTAGACTTTTCATTGGTTCTTTATCTCCACCAACCTGCTGGGGGGGGGGGGGGGAGTACAGCCCATTTGTCTGGAATGGTTGATATGGAAATTACAGTGAAAGGCATAGGTGAGAAGACAGTAACCCTTTACATTTAGCGTACTCACTCACCTATAACAGGAATCGGTTCTCACATATAGGTGACATCTGTGCCGAAGGAGCCTGGGCTGTAGCTTCTCTCCAGCTTTCAAAGAAAGCCTTTGGGAGATGCACCTCACATGCATGGTCCCCTTCCCAACCAAGAGTGCCATCTTTCCTCAGAGTATGATGGCATAGCTCAAAAGGCAAAAAAGGCAATTCCATGGGGAGGAGGGAAAGTTGTGAGGATCAATTCCTGCTGTCCCTGGAGAACATCTGTTACAGGTGAATAACTACGCTTTCTCCAGGAACAAGCAGGAAGTCAGTCCTCATATATGAGCTACCAGAAAACCTGTAAGAAAAAAAGCCACTTGTGACCAGAAAAAAGGAGAGCTGTGGGCAGCAGCAATTGAGTCCTAGGATAACAGACTCCCGAGTGACCTGTGTGTCCAGTGAAGTACCAGCACTCCGGGTAACCTGAACACACAAAGGGCTGGAGGGCAGGAGTTGCCTACACCCCCATTAAACGACTGAGTACTGCCTGGCCAAAGGTACTGTCCCCTACGAGACTCTCTCTCCAGGCAGTAATGAGCTGCAAAGGTAATCGACTGAGGACCAAATGCCAGCTTGGCAGATTTCAGACGAGGAACAAAACAAAAGGTTTGCTATGGCCCTGGTGCTGCGTGCTGTGACCCAGTGCTTCAGCGAGAACCCAGCCTGCTCGTAGGCTAGGGTAATGCAATCTGCTACTGAAATGGACAGAGTACACTTGGTCACTGCCTCACCCAGCCAACTGGGGTCATAGGAGACAAAAAGCTGTGAGGCTTGATAGGACAGGGCCCTCTTACAGTCTGGAGTGTGAAGGATGGTCTCCGCCCTGCTGGCATGAGGATGTGGAAAGAAGGTGGGAAGCATCACCTTGGGAAGCACCATCTTGGGGTGCGTGCGGAGCACGACCTGGTTCTTGTAGAACCTTGTGTACAATGGGTCTGCCACCAACGTTTGGACATCTCTCACCCTGCGAGCTGAAGTAAATGCCACCAGGAACACCAACTTCCAGGAAAGGTACCGCAGGTGGCATGTAGCCAACAATTCAAACAGTGGGGCAGCGAGCTGCAAAAGCACTACATTGAGGTCCCACTCCACTGCCGGCAGGCAGACAGGGGCTTAGACAACAAGAGACCCCGTAACAAGCGGGTCACAAAAGGTTGGATGGAGAGGGATTTGCCCTCGATGGGGTGGTGGTGCACCGCAAGTGTGCTAAGGTGGACCCTGACCAAGTTGGATTTTATTCCCGCTTGGGACATGTGGAGTAACTACTGCAGCACAAGCTGAACAGAGCAGGAGAAAGGGTTGATCCTTTGCTCTGTGTACCACACCAAGAATCTGTGCCATTTGAAGGTGTAAGCTCACCTGGAGGAGATCTTACGGGAGGGCCAGGAGGATCTCCTCCACCTCTCCTGAGAGAGATGGAAAGGAGCCAGGGCTATCCTTCCAGCAGCCAGGCTGTCGCCATCAGCGATCCCAAGTTGGAAGTGGAGGACAACATCCTCCTCCTGCGACAATAGACCCGGGGCACACCCCAGAGGGACCCACAGTGCCATGGAGTGGCAAAGGAGCAGAGGGAACCATGGCTGTCTGGCCCACCAAGGGGCCACCAGTATCAGCAAGGCTCCATTGCGCTGATACTAAAAGGTAACTTGGGGATGTTCTAGCAACACTGACTGACCTTTTCAATGCTTCAGAGTCAGGAGTGGTGCCAGAGGACTGGAGAGAGACACATGTGATTCCTTCACACAAAAGCAGAAGCAAGGATGTGGTTGAAAACTAAAGGCCAGTTAGTTTAACCTCGGTGGCGAGTAAATTTATTGGAAGAGCTGCTGAAAAAGAAAATAGTGAGGTTTCTGCAGTCCACCAGATTACTGGATCCACGGCAGCATGGATTCACCAGAGGCAGGTCTTATCAGACACATCTGATTGATTTGACTGGGTGACCAGGGAGTTGGACTGAGGGAGAGCCCTAGATGTGGTGTATTTAGATTTCAGTAAAGCCTTTGACACCATTCCACACAGACAACTTATAAACAATCTGAGCACCCTAGGAATGGACCCTAAAGTTACTGATTGGGTTAGAAATTGGTTGAGTGGGAGGCGATAAAGGGTACAGGTAAATGGAGCTCACTCTGAGGAGAAGGTGGTTACCAGTGGTGTGCCCCAGGGATCTGTCCTTGATCAGATTCTTTTAACACCTTTGTTAGTGATACTGCAGAAGGGCTGTTGGGTAAGGTTTTCCTCTTTGCGGATGATACCAAAATATGCAATAGAGTAGATACCCGGGAAGGTGTAGATAACATGAGGGGGATCTAGCTAAGCTTGGTCTAGAATTTGGCAGCTGAGATTTAATGTTAAAAAATGCAAGGTCATGCATTTGAGCTGCAGTAATCCAGGGGAGTGATATAGTATAGGGGGGTGAAGTACTTCTGTCCACAAAAGAAGAGCAGGACCTGGGTGTGATTGTGTCTGATGAACTTAAAGTAGCTAAACAGGTAGAAAAGGAAACAGCAAAAGCTAGAAGGATGTTTGGGTGCATAGGGATAGGAACGGCCTGCAGAAGAAAGGAGGAGAAAGTACTTCTGTATAGGTCTTTGGTGCAACCTCATTTGGAGTATTGTGTACAATTCTGAAGACCGCACCTTCAAAAGGATATAAACAGATTGGAGTCGGTACAGAGGGTGGCTACTAAAATGGATAGTGGTCTTCATTATAAAGCATGAGGACAGACTTAAGGATCTTAATATGTATACCTTAGAGGAAAGGCGGGATAGAGGTGATATGATAGACACATTTAAATATCTCCGTGGCATAAACACACAGGAGAGCCTCTTTCAATTGAAAGCAAACTCTGCTATGAGGGGACATAGGATGAGGGTGAAAGGACAGACTCAGGAGTAATATGCGGAAATACGTCTTTACGGAAAGAGTGGTAGATGCAAGGAATAGTTTCCCAGTGGAGGTGGTAGAGATGAGGACAGTATCTGAATTCAAAAAAGCTTGGGACAAACACCGAGGATCTCTAAATGAAAAAAGGGGACTGTTATAGTGGTTGATACAGAAGGGCAGACCAGATAGAAGCAGGATGGCAGAAAGACCACATAGCCAAAACCTTGTTAGAAACACAAACACAAGCCATCAACAGTGTGGATGGGAAGGCATAGAGAAGGTCTTCTGTCCGTGGAATGAGGAATGCATCCCCCGCCACCCAGAATGCGTGTGGCTGCCAGGAGCACAAGCAGGGCAGCTGAGTGTTTTCCAGGCTGGCAAAGCACTCCATCTGTGAGACCCCCCCCCGAGCCAGAAGAGCCGGCTGGCCACTCTGGGGTCCGATGCCACTTGTGCAGCTGGAGAATCCTACTTATCCTGTCCACCAGGGCACTATCCTGGCCTGGAAGATAAACTGCCCGCAATAGCATCCCATGGAGGATTGCATATGAGCAGAGGGCCACTGCCTCATGGCAGAATGGGTAAGACACTGCCTCCATTCTTCCTGACAGTACACCACCAGTCAGTGCTGGTCCAGACAACCAGGTGGCAAACTGTGACAGAAGGCTCAGAGGACCAGGAATATGGCCCGAAGCTCCAGGAGGTTGACCTGCAACAGGCTTTCCAGCCCATGAGGGAGGCATCTGTGGTGAGGACATTCTGGGGAGCGGAGGCCTGGAAGTGCATCCCAGCCTGAAGATTTTGAGGGGGTTGCCACCAGTCAAGGGAGTGGGCCAGGTGGCGTGTCACCGCCACTCTGTCCTGCAATTAGTCTGTGGCCTGTGTCCACTGGGAGCAGAGGCTCCATTGGGCTGTCCTCATGTGTAGACGAGTATCTGGGTAACATGAACCATTGATGCCATATGACCCAGCAGGCAGAGCAGTAGGCGAGTGGTCACCGAGTCAGCACTGCATTACTGCAGCCACTGTCTTGAGGCATTCAGCCCTATCCAGATGAAGTCTCTGGCCTGAATGGTATCCAGCCATGCCCCTATAAACTCCAGACACTGTTGGGAGGAGGTGGGACTTGTGGCAGTTTATCACGAACCCCAGGTGTTACAGGATGAACATGGTGCGCGCCGTCGTTTGCTGCACTTCGGCAGCAGCACACCTTATGAGCCAATCATCCAGATATCGGAAGATGAAGGCCTCTGGAAATGAAGGTAAGCTGTGACTGCCAGGCACTTGGTGAATACCCCTTGGGGCAGAGGACAGTCCGAAGGGTAGGACTCTGTACTGGAAGTGGCAGCCTCCCACCATGAACCCGAGATACTGCCTGTAGATGGGATGGATGAGAATGTGTGTTTGCATCCTTTAGGTCTAAGGAGCACAGCCAGTCTCCCCACTGGAGGTTTGGCAGCAGTGTTCCAAGGGAGAACATTTTGAACCTCTCTCTCACCGGAAGCCTATTTAGGTCCTGCAAGTCTAGAATGGGCCAGAAGCCTCCTGTCCTCTTGGACGAGGAAGTAGCAGGAGTAGAACCCTTTGTCCCCGAGATGTGCAGGCACTGGTTCCACCTCCTTGTCCTCGAGAAAGCCTGCGAGCTCCAACAGGAGCAAGGTCTGGTGGAAGGGAGTCCTGGCAGGCTCTCTTGGGAAAAATGGAGGGGGTGTCTGCACCAAGTGGAGAAGGTAAGCCTCCCTTACCACCTGCAATGCTCAAGAGTCAGTGATGGACATCCTCTGGTAGGCATAAAGAACCTGATGCCCCCCTGGGGGCTTTAGGGCTGGACCTCCGGGGGGGGGGGGGGGGAGGTAGAGGCTATGCCTAAGGAGACAAAAACACCCTCCAGGATGGGCCAGGGCTGCTGCCTGGGGCTTGGGAGTCTTAGGCTTACGAGGGCCATGCCCTTGTCCCTTGGCCTGCTGACCCTGTTGAGGAGCTGGGAAGGCCAGGAATTGAGGGCAGTTTCCATAAGCCTTCCTCTTCTTTGGGTAGAAGGACTTTAAACCTGAAGGCTTCCATTAGGAAGGGTCAACGGTCTTCTTAGAAAGTTTGGTCCTTGTCAGAACTCTGACTCCAACTCTTCAGCCTTATCAATCATGGGTTTGCTAAATAGATTCTCTCCCCAGCAAGGGACATTGACCAGCTTGTCCTGAAACCATTGCTCCAGGTTGGAGGAGTGTAGCCAAGCCTGGCTACAGCTGCTCTAGCTGCCAACTTGAAGCCATCATAGGCTGCCCAAGTCATGAACTTGAAGCACCATGACAGCCGAGGCCAGGATCTGGAACTGTTGGAGTTTCTCAGAGACAGCAGAGAATCTGGCAAGTTCCTTCACCAGATCTCTCAGGTATATGCCTATGTACAGCTGGTAAGCCTGGATCTGGCCAATGAGCATAGAGCCCTGGAAGCACTTCCTCCAAGGCATCCATGGCATGGGCCTCCCTACCTGGGGCTAACAAGGAGTACATCTTCTGACTCTTAAGCAGACACACGGCCGACTCCACCACCATGGAATTGTGAGGCAGTTGGGCTTTTTGGAAGCCAGGACTCTAGCAGACCAGTACATCAAATCCAGCCACCTGCTCACTATGGGCAGCCGATGCAGGAATCTACCACATCCAGAGTAGCTGTTCCAGGATTGGGGGAATGGGCACCATGAGTGCCTCCTCTGGGGAAGCCTCATACTGGAGGATCTAGAGGTCCTCCATCCGGGGATCCTCCTCGGACTCAGAGTCAAAGGCAAGTGCCTTAGCCATGTCCTGTACAAAAATAGAGGAAAACCATGCCCTCAGATGGGGACCAGCACCATGACTCTGGGGGAGACTGGTCCAAGGGTACATCCTGGTGGCTACGGGTGTCTGGGGCATCAATGTCTTCAGTCTTCCAGTCCGACTCATAGTCTGGAAGGGTTGAGGGTGGCCTGGGCTCCGGGATCAAGCCCTGAACCAAAATGGTCCCGGCGCCCCTGCGACCCTATGGTCAGAACAATGGCTCAGCAGGGAGGATCTCTGTCCTAAGGATATGGACTGGGACAGAGGCAGATGACGCTCGAGGATCGGCTTGACATCAGGTGAGTTCCTTGAAGTCAAGGGCAAGGTCATTGGGAGTGATGACCCAGAGGAACCAGGCATCAGAGCCTGCTGCTGGGCCATGAAGGCAGATAGACTGCGCTCTAAGGACACCGTTCTTGTCTTGAGGCCAAATGGCTCTGTCGAGGGAGAGTCCTTGACCAGGATGGCCTGTCTCCAGATGCTGACTGCTCCCATCGGGGCACCGTAGTTGGCCACTCCCAACACCTTGGACTTGCATTGGGAGCTGCAGGCCCTGGGACTGTGGGACTTCCCCACTTTCTTGGACTCGTCAGCTGATGCGGTCTTCAAGGATTTCCAGCACTTCCTGAGCTCCTCCTCTGGGGTGTTCCCGCTAGAGGAGTCGCAGCCCAGAGAGCTCCAAGGCAGCACTGTCACCCTGAGGTTCTGGAATACCAGAGGGGGCCCTGGAGCATGGTGTCGCTGGAGACTCAGGCGCCGCATCCATCTTGTGGAAGGACTTCCTCTACTGCTGGTGACTTGAGGGCCTTGGAGGTCATCTTTTTGCAGAGGCTGCAATCCAAAGGGTCATGGTCTGGGTGAAGGCAGCAATTGTGCGGGTCTGTGCCAGACATATTATGGGTGCAGCGGTCGCATTGCTTGAAGTCACTGGTCAAGGCCATGGTGGGGAAGACTACCCCCTTGAGGTCAAAAACCCTGGGCCTGGCCAGGGAAAAAGGCACAAATCCATGTCAGTCGAGATACCTCAAAGAAAAAGAAAAAAACCCAGAGACACAACGCTAAGGCAAGCGAGCTTGGGGGCAGGAAAGGGAGCCAGTATGCAACCAGAGAAAAATACTTTTTCCCGGGGAAAACACACACGTCCGATGGACTCGTGGAAAAAAAAAAAAAAAAGAGACTGAAGCAAGATGGCACCCTTGGGTGTGAAGGAGACCCATGCATGTGTGGTGCATCTCCCAAAGACTTTCTTTGAAAGCTGTGGAGAAGCTACCACACAGGCTCCGTTGGCACAGATGTTACCCATATGCAAGGACTGGACTTCCTGCTTGTTCCCAGAGAACACAGTTTTATGCCTGGTAATGGGTAAGGAAACCAACATCTCTATTCAGTCCTTTTTTGTCAGTGTTAAAATATTTGATCATTTTAATTTCAAATGTTTTTTCACATATGTTCAATCATTCCTTTCAGGACTATGAACACAAGGCCATTAAGATAGTGGCTTTCCTTTGAGAAGTGCTCACCTCCTACTAGGCTGATGTTCTGCTTTTCTCTGTAACAGTTTAAGGTGTCTTACGTTTAAAGCATGTCCTCAGGTTTTGGCTTGTTTCTCCAAATTTAAAGAGACCAGCAGGGCTGTTTACAATAAAAGTCAATATAAAAAATAAAAATTGCTACTTTCTTCCCCCTCAGGTACCAATTTGGGGGGGGGCAGACCCACAGGTAAACATCAGCAGCTCTCTGCTCAGGGTCTGTGCAGAGACAAGCTTGAAGAGCCATGTTTTTGGAATTTTTGAGCCGGGCTTTACTATAGATACTAAAGAATTACTTCCAATTCTTCTCTTACCTCTAAAGAGGTGAGGAAAACTCTACTTCATAGTAAACTAACGTGTAGTGGCAATTCTGAACCATCAGAGATAAAAAGTGGAGATTGAAGCCAGATAGTAGCTAGGCTGAAATGCCTCTTACTAGTATAGGATGCTATAATTTTTCCTTGAATACATAGCTCATTGTACAACAGAATAGCAGGTTTAAACCGTGACAGCGTATCTGCTGATTACAAGTATAAGCATTCTTATATGTTACAAGGGCTTTTCTTCTATATCTGGAAGATAATCTTGGTGCCAGATTATGCACGTGATAAATGCACCATAGAAGATAACTGCACCACTAACATTTGGAGCTGAATCTAGAACCAAATATTGAATTCCTGCTTGACACGCAAACCTGGGAGAAGGAAGTACAAAGATCTCCATATTGACAGAGCAACCGGGTACAGAATATCCCTATTCGCCTCAAAGCCATAAAATCATACAACACTTAAGTTAGACATTTTCTTCTAACCGATACAACCTACTTAAGTTGACCACTGATATACTTTAAGGGTGAAAAGTGAACATACCTGAAGTTGATGGACAAATCCAGCATTAGGATTAATACAGAATCTTCTTTCTTGAACATACGTAAATGCATCCCTAAACAAACACACAAATCTTTGTATCTAAATTATAAAAAAAATTCACATTAGCCAGGTTACATCTTCACAGAATATGTTAAGTGCCACATCCATTAGCACACCTGGGATAAACCTATTACATATAAACCTGCAAAAGAACCTGTGCTTATTTCTTAAACATTTTTCTTTAGCAATTTTTGGGGCACAAAGTTATCCTTTGATTTATTTTTTTGCACTTTAAATGTGCTCTCATTTATATATTTTAGTTTCCACAATGACACTTCTACTATGGCCACACCACCCTGAGTGTGCCCAATCACAACTGATTTCAGAAGCTAAGCACAGTTGGACGGGAGACTATCTTGGAATACCAGATGCTGTACGCTTACTGCGCACAAAAGGTAAATTAGACGACTTACTTGCTAATTGTTGTTCCTTAAGGAACTCAAGTCTAGTCCCGACCTCTGGGTTTTGCTCCTCCTACAGCAACTTGGAGAATGAGAAACGTCATCCTTTTATGATGACACTGGTATATCCTGTGAGGATACACCTCTCTGCTCCAGATATCTATTAACAAAGCAAACTCACCGGAGCAACAATTAAATAGCAAACATAACCACAAGTGTAACCAACTGAACTTACATTTCCCCAAATAAAATATTTCCCTGCAACTCTTGTTAGAACTACTTAGGTCTGCCCTCTCCTTAAACAGAGGATAGCACCCAAATCTAACCTCGATGCCTAGAAGTTATTACTTCTTACCTCTGCTGTTCACCTGCTTCAGGCACTAGCTTCCTGAAAGAAAAGCCTGGGAGGGATACGGGACTAGACTTGAGTTCCCTAAGGAACAACAATTAGCAGGTAAGTCTAATTTACCTTTCCTTAGCGTCCCTCAAGTCTAGTCCCGACCTCTGGGTATGTAACAGAGCAGTAAGACAATCAATGGGAGGGACCTGCTAGACCAGCCTGAAGCACTGCAGATCCAAAGCACGTATCCCTTTGTTGCTGAACATCAAGATGGTAATGCTTGACAAAAGGATTCAAGAATGACCAAGTAGCCGCCTTACAAATCTCTACCGCTGGCACTAGACGACACTCTGCCCAAGATGCCACTTGCGCTCTAGTCGAATGAGCTCTTAAACCTTCAGGTACCGGTTTTCCCTTTAAAACATAAGCGGACGCTATGGCCTCTTTAATCCACCTGGCAATAGAAGCTTTTGACGCCGGTTCTCCCTTTCTCAGCCCTCCAAACAGGACAAATAGCCTATCTGACCTACGGAAACATTCTGTCCTCCTGAGATACTTCAAGGACCTACGAACATCCAAGGCATGAAACTTACCAGTGGTGGAACCCTTAGCAGACTCTCCGAACACTGGTAAGGAGACCTGGTGATTCATGTGAAACGGCAAAACCACCTTGGGCAAAAACGATGGCACTGGTCTCAATACCACCTTCATATCATAGAAAGACAAAAAAGGCTTCTTACAGGACAAAGCCTGTAACTCTGAAATTCTCCTAGCCGAGCAAATAGCCACCAGGACCACCACCTTGAGAGAGATCCTTCAAGGATGCTCTCGACAAAGGCTCAAACGGTTCTTGACCTAACACTTCCAACACAAAAAAGGGAGACTCCACCTTGGTACTACCTGTCTACAGGGAGGGAGGCCTGATAAGAGCCACCTCTCTCAAAAATCTCGACATCCGGGTATGATCCTAGCGCCACTCCCGCTATCTTCCCTCTTTAACAGGACAATGCAGCTACCTGCACCCGCAAGGATGCAGCCGCTAAGCCTTTCTACTCCATTCTGCAAAAACGCCAACAGTTGCGGAACGGACGCTCTTAACGGCTGCAACTGCTTGTCCATACACCACTGCTCAAAGACCCGCCAGACGCGAACATAAGCCAAGGAAGTAGATCTCTTCCGTGCCTTCAACAACGTGTCAATAACTGAAGCGGAATAACCTTTCTTTGCTAGCCGAGCCCTCTCAATAGCCAGGCTGTAAGCGAGAACCGATCCACGTAAGGCATGTGCAATGACCCCTGAGTCAAGAGGTCTTTCCGCCGAGGCAGGCACCATGGTTTCGCTACAAGGAGCCGCATCAAATCCGCGTACCAAGGCCGCCTGGGCCAATCCGGTGCTATCAAGATCACCTGCCCTCTGTGTCCCTCGATGCGTTGTACCACCTTTCTGGTCAGTACCCAAGCGGAAACACGTAAAGGAGTTTCTCCTCCGGCCAAACCTGAATGAGAGCATCCAGACCTTCAGACATCCTTTCCTTTCTTCTGCTGTAAAATCAAATCGACTTTTGCCGACTGGAACGTTGCCATGAGATCCATTACTGGTGGTCCCCAACATCTCACCAGCATCTTGAACACGTCCTGATGAAGGACCCAGTCCCCCAGGTCCACCTTTACTCGACTCAAGTCGGCTTCCACATTGTCCACTCCCACTACATGTGCTGCCGATAGTGCTAGAAAATGAACTTCAGCCCACTCTAACAACTGTTCGGTTTCGGCTTCCATGTGCACGTTGCTCGTGCCGCCCTGCCAATTGATGTAGGCCACTGCGGTCGCATTGTCGGAAAACACCCGGTTCGCTCGCACGTGCAGATCCCGTTGAAACACCTGTAGAGCGAGGGTTACTGCTCTCAATTCAAACCTGTTGATTGCCCAGCTCTTTTCTTGATCGGTCCACTGACCCTGAGCGAATCTCCCTTGAAAATGAGCTCCCCAGCCTATCAGACTGGCGTCGGTCGTTAGAGGTATCCAACAAGGGGTCTCCAACGGCATCCCTTTCTCCAGATACCCAGGGAGCAACCACCATTGAAGAGATTGCCGCGTTTGTCGGACAAGACAGGACGCTCGGCAGGGAATCGTTCTGGTGAGACCATCGCCTGAGCAAGGCCCTCGCCCTTTGCAAGGGCCTCATGCACGCTCTTGCCCACGGGACCAACTCTAGAGTCGCCGCCATGGTCCCCAGCAACTGTAGGTAATGCCACACCGTGGGGTTTCGCTCTGCTCGGAAACTGCCGGACTAGTTTCCTCAGCCAGCTCGCACATTGTTGCGGCAGAAAAATCCTTCCCGTTTCCATATTGAAGCGGGCTCCCAGATACTCCAGTTGCTGCAAGGTAATCAACTTGCTTTTTGCCATATTGACGACCCAGCCTAGACACTGTAAGAATGTTACCACTCTGTCACCGCTTTGCTCTTGGCTCTGGACTTCGCTCGGATTAACCAATCGTCTAAGTACGGATGCACAAGGACGCCCTCCTTTTGCAATGCTGCCGCTACCACGACCATCACCTTGGTGAACGTCCATGGAGCCATAGCTAGACCGAATGGCAAGGCCTGGAACTGAAAATGACCTACCGGAACCGCAAACCTGAGAAATTTCTGGTGCTCCTGCTGAAACGGAATGTGCAGGTACGCTTCCGACAGATCTAGGACAGTAAGAAACTCGCCCTGACAGCCACAATTACGGACCTTAGAGTTTCCATATGAAAATGAGACACCCGAAGGCAACGATTTAGCCTATTGAGATCCAGAATTGGCCGAAAGGTCCATTCTCTTTTGGGAACTACGAAGTATATGGGAGTACCGACCGCAGTCGCATTGGTCTAAGGGCACCGGTACAATTGCACTGAGGTCTAGTAGCCGCTGTTCTGTTTCCCCCACTGCTGCGCACTTGGCTGGCGCCTTGCATGGGGACTGAACGAACGAATCTCTTGCCGGCCTTTGAAACTCCAACGCATAACCTTCTTGAATAACCTCCAACACCCACTGGTCTGACGTTATCTGGACCCAAAATAATGAACCCAGAAATACGGTATTCATTCAAACAAGAATCCAAACAAAATGGAATACCGTGAATCCCCTCACAACCACAAACTTATTTTGTTTTGTCGGGCATAAACCACTGGAGGAAGAGAAAGGCAGTCTCCCTCCCACGTAGTACATGCCCCTTTTATTAAAGTTATATATATTTTCTTTTCTTTCTTACTTGATTCAAAAACTGCAAGTGAAATAAAAAACACACTTAGCTGAACGGCTGGCACGACGTGCACGTTTCGGGGTTAAAAAAAAAAACCCTGCTTCAAGCGCTCCAGCTGAAACTCAGTGTGTCACACTCTTCAGTAATCTACAAAAAACACCAGACAATGGTTGATGATATCAGGGATACCCGCTAAAGATAGGCTAATGGTAGAACCGCCCTCTCAAAAGAGAACCAATCACAAGGAGGGAGACCCACAACATCACAGGATCCCTCCAGTAGTAGAGTTGTAGAAGTGTTAAAACCCCAACCATTCAATCTCACGATTGAGGCCCTGAGGACTGACAGTTCGGAGGGTATATATCCAACGTTGTTCCAGACGATGTAACTTTGCCACCCGATCCCTTCCTCTAGGGTCCATAGGAACGTAGTCATTAATTGTCCAAAGCATTTGTTCAAAACTATGACGACACTCCAAACAGTGTGATAAATGTTGCCTCACCATTTCACAAACATCCGCTCCTGCAGTTCCAGGTCCCACATTTACCACACGTGCAATCAAGGCTCGACTAGGAGAGCATGCATCAAGGCTTCACCAATCTGCCATCACGGCACCGATCGTGCAGCACTGTTTGGAGTGACGTCATAGTTTTGAACAAATGCTTTGGACAGTGATTGACTACGGCCCCCGCTTACCTCCCGTGCTGGCCGGTAGCCATATGCTCTGCAGAATGCTGCCGCCTCCGCACTCCACTGACCTTCTGTGTTTCAAGCGTCGGGAGCACAGTGGAGTGGGAGGGAGTTTGAGAGCCTGCGCTCCCTTCCGCCGGAGTTCCTCTGCCCTGGACTTCGTTGCAGCGACTAGCAGGCAAAGCTTCTGCACTTGCTGACTGCCAGGAGCTCCAGAGCCTCGCCCTGAACCGGTGCTGACTTCTTCGGAGCCCCGCTTAATTGCTTCTCCAGTGAACCGGGAGCTCCAGGTTCACTGATCCTCCAGCTACTTGGAGACTGAGGTAACTGGAGCAGAGAGGCGGATCTTCACAGGATATAACCAGTGTCATCATAAAAGGATGACGTTTCTCAGTCTCCAAGCTGCTGTAGGAGGAGCAAAACCCACAGGGAGGGGACTAGACTTGAGGAACGCTGAAGATTGCCAGGCCTTTTCCTACTTAAGGTCACACATTGCCAAAAAAAAGCTAAAGGAAAGTCTAGCTATCCCAGGACCGGTGCAAAGAGATGAGGCACCCCCCTTCACTCCATAGCAGCCATTCCCACCGCTGCCACCCCTCTCTGGGACCAACAGCAGTAGCAATAGCTCCAAACAGCCCTGTGGAGCTTACCTTTAAGCTTCAGCGCCACAGAGCTGTTTATTTCTGCCACACTCTGATACCCGATGCATACTTCCTATGCTGGAATTATACACGTTTTTAACCCTCTCCACACTTGTCTTAGCCCAGTCTTAGCAGCAAAAAAACAGTTTGCTGGAGCCACAGACTGCAATTCACAATGCAATTCAATGTCTGGGGCTCTTTCCCCAGATGTTGTGAACGCTGGTTTGAAGCATTCCCATCCTACCTGAGCAGCAAACACCAGATGTGGAAACCGAACTCAGGTCTCCTGATAATGAACTGACCCACAGAACACACAGCGCTTGAAGATCTAGTAAGATTGGAATCATGCTGAATTTGTCCCTGAAATCAATTCTTCCAAAGGGCCCCAATGTATTTTCTTCATTCAATTTTTCATAAACATTCTTTTACCATAGTGCAAAGCTTCAAGAAAATGACTTCCGCTTTATAGATTGACAAAGCTCAAGGGACCTTAAAATAGGTGCTTCTGACATCTGTTTTGTTAATACAGGTTCTTACCTGTATTTTATACCAAATGTTTCCATAATATATGCAATAACTAAGGCAGCACTATAAAGAAAAACAAAGAAAATATTTTTCAAATTACTACAGTACTCAGAAAAAAAAACACACAATTTACTTAAACCAGTGAGGATTACATTGCTTTTACCTCCTTGAAATACCTGCATTTCCATGGACAAGAACCTTCCCTGTAAAACACAAGTGCTTGGTATTTACAGGCTTATACAGAAAGGGCTCAGATATGAACTTATAGCATAAACCCATTTGTAGATTTTTCTAAACATTTTACCTTTAACATTTTTAAATGCAACTTGAAAGTATACTTAAAGAAAGAAAAAGCCAGGAAATCAAATATGAACAGTCCAAGTCTCAACCTAAGGAAAATTAGCTAATAAAAAGCTAGAAAAATATGGATTTTTTTTGTTCCCTTTATCTTATAATCAACAGAAGACATTTTATAATAAGGAACCGAGTTAGGAAACGCATTGGGGGGGGGGGGGGGCGGCAGATTCCTTCCTGGACTTGATTATTGCTGAGAAATAAAATAAGCTGACTAGGTTCAAACATATTACAGACATTTGCAAAGAAACTTTAAGGTGGTAGCTCCTAGCTGAAGAATGCTATCTCTCATTACATTGTCTGAAATGTCCTTGCCTGTATCATATCTGCAGCTCACCCTTAGGTCAATAAAGTTAAGAGCTCTCTCTATGCATGAGAGACACACATTTGCATACAATGGAGGCAGTGCATGTGAATTACTCTCGTACATATTCATTGTGGTTCTCCTGAAAACCTGACTGGCTAGGTGTGTCCCAAGGATTGGGCTGAGAACCCCTGCTCTAGCTTGCAAAGCTTTCTCCATGCACAAGCCTAATTGGACCTGACTGGCCAGCACCTGTCAGAATCATGGCTACTAATACAGTCACTGCTAAGTCTCCTCCACTTCCTCCTCCCTCCAGGAATACCTCTCTGCATTTAATCGATCTGCACTGAGCCAGGGCAGATGTTCTTGGCCTGCCTCAATGCCAGCTACAGGAGGCTCCTTCTCTTCTGGGTTAAGTGAAAAACCCACATCAAGAGAAGAGAACAGGGAAGTCATGCTTCCCTTACCCCTACAACTCCACAATGAGTATTTTTTGGGCACAGCTTGTCCATACAGGACAGACGTGTCAGCTGGACCAGTTAACAGGGTCTGCAAAAGCTGCAGAGTAGGTCTTAAGGCAACCCTTCTGTTTGACCATAGGGAAAAATGAATGAGGAACCAACATGCCCTTAGGGCATGCATACTCCTCAGATAGCATCTGGACTCCTCAAAATTTCTCTCATCTGAATATTTAGATTTAATTACTTGTTTTTCCAATCCAAGCTCAAGGCAGATTGCTTTCAGATACAGTGGCACTCCCCTGACTCAGAGAGCTTACACTAAGTTTGTATCTGAAGTAACACAAGATTAAGCAACTTGCCAAAAAGAGTAACAGTAGGTGAAGTGGGTTTTGTACCTCAGCTTCCATGACACTCAGTCTACTGCTCTAACACACCAGACCATTACCCCAGTCAGATTTGCAGTTTACCATGACACATAATTCACTTTATACAGCATCAAATTGTATGTTCCTTATCTTAATATTGAGCTAGAGATCAGAGCCCCATGTATCTAGACCAGTTTTCTAACTTTTCAAATGGCTGTGCCCTTAGACAAACAATAGCAAGCTAGACAAACAAGTGAGAAATAAAAATAATTTGCTCTGCAAATTTTCTTAATTTATTAACTCCTCCTCAATAAGAACCTCCAGTTTACAAAATACATATTATAGGTTAGTCTGAAGTCTGGTCCTATTATCATCCCCAGACAAGGGGAACCAACTGGCATTTTGGGAGGAACCATGCTGCTGCAATAGCCATGTCCCTGCTCTCCCCCCACCCCTCCCCAACATTTCATCACTTCTTACTCCTCTGTAGTGCGAGTGGGTAAGAACTGCTACAGTTCAGGCATGGACATAGCTATACCATGACAGTGCTGTGCCCCTCCCACTGCTCTTATCACAGGGTGCCTTTATCTGGGTCTTGAATATCACCAGGGAAGGAGGAGTGCTGTGGAGATACCTCTATACAGTTTGCAGCACTCAAAAGTAGTCTCAAGTTATCAGTATCCTATTACAATAAACAGTACTGGCATCTCATGGCCATGGATAGTACTGCAGTCATGTTTCTCAAAGGGGGGTGGGGGGGAACCCCATTTGAAACTTTTTCATTATCTGCCTTTCCTCATTTAAATTTGATTTACATTGTTTTGAAGGGTGAAGAGAAAATATTGTTCTTGGTCATGCCGGGTCATGAGTGTCTTGATTCATAAGTGTTATGGGAACTAAGAACATAAATGCCTTACTGGATCAGACCAACGTCCATCAAGCCCAGTATCCTGTTTCCCAAGAGTGGCCAAATCCAGGTCAAAAGTATCTGGCAAGTTCCCAAAAAGACACAGGTTCCACAATGCCTGTCCTGGGCAAGCAGTGGATTTTCCGGGTCTTCTTTAATAATGGTTTATGGACCTTTCCTCCAGGAACTTGCCCAAACCTGTTTCAAACTCAGCTAAACATTGACAGCTTTTACTACATCCTCCAGTAACAGATTCCAGAGTTTGATTATGCGTTGAGTATTTTCTCTCATCAGTCTTAAATGGGTTGTATTGTAGCTCCATTGCATGTCCTCTCGTATTTCTGCTTTTTAATGATGTAAGCACCAATCAACGTTTACCCGTTTAACTCCATTCATTCATTTAAAGACCTCTATTATATCCCCCTCAGCCATCTCTTTTCCAAGCTGAAGAACCCCAGCCTTTTAAGCCACTCCTCATAGGGGTTAGCCATCTATTCCCTTTTGATTCTCAACTTTTATATAAAAATATATATCCTGAAAATTTGGTGGTTATAGGTAAAATGGTTTAACTGTTTATACAGACAGGAAGCAAATGCCGTTAAAAAAAATACTTAGAAAAAAAAAAATGAAAAACCCCACATATGCATCTCTAAATCAAAGACAAGGCACAAACTCTGCAAAGTGCACCTTAGATAGAAATCAAATACTGCTGAGTGATTGAGAACCTTTCAGTATGTTTGTTTAACTACTGTAATTATTTTTGTAAAGGCACTGCGACCTTTTAGCCTCTGCATGCAAATCATTGTGTTTTTTTTTTAGTAATAGAGAAACTTACCTCCAGTTTGTAAACTTCCATCAATAAATTCTTTAGTCTAGAAGGAAAAATGTCCAGAGATTATGTGAAAATACTACTTACAGCTGTAAAGGTACATAAAAATACTTGCATGTGCGCATTTGCTCAAGTTCCTATCATTTTAAATTGTTTCTATTGAAACATTTCATGTAACAAGAGAAAAAGATGACAAAGAAAACTGGTATGTACTACAGTAATCAAAGTCTTAACAAGAACTCTGGGATCTCAGGGCAGCTGCACTACACAGCATCATAATAAGAATATTAATCAGATACAATACATAACACAGCAACAATTAATACATGAATGCTTTACCCTTCCCTACACTAATTACAGCAGTAAGCGTAGTTACTCATCTGTAACAGGTGTTCCTCAGGGACAGCAGGAATTGGTCCTCACTTATGGGTGACGTCTGCACCGACAGAGCCGCACGGAGCAATTCCCCAGCTTTCAAAGAAAGCCTTTGGGATTGCTGCCACACATGCGTGGTCCTCTTCCCGCCCAAGGGTGCCATCTTGCTCAGTCAGATCCCTTAGCTTGAGCCCTACCAAGCAGATGGCAAGGGAAGGACAAAAATCCAGCAACTTATCAGGGGAGGTGGGAGGGTAGTAAGGACTTGATTCCTGCTGTCCCTGGAGAACACCTCTTACAGGTGAGTAACTATGTTTTCTCCAGGAACAAGCAGGAAGTTGGTCTTCATTTATGGGATTCCCCAGATATAGGCTACCGAACCTGTAACTAAAAACGCCTCCACGAGGCTGTGAGCAGAAGCCAATGCCCGAAGGAGCCAGAGTCCTCGGGGCGAAGCCCTTGGTAGCCGTGAAGAAGGGTCGGAGGGCAGGAGTTGCTTATACCCCTTACAGGTTATGGAGTACCGTCTGGCCAAAGGCGCTGTCCAGGCAGGACTCCCTCTCCAGGCAGTAGTGAGCAGTGAAGGTATTTGTGGAAGACCAGGTCACCGCCTGGCAGATGTCCACCAGGGGCACGGAGTGCAGTGAGGCCGCCTTGGCCTGAACCCCGTGTGCAGTGACCCGACGATCTAGCAGGACACCCGCCTTCATATGAGCGAAAGCGATGCAGTCCTCTACCCAAACCAAGAAGGTGCGTTTGGTAACTACTACCTATCATAGTCTATTGGGATCATAGGTCACAAAGGCCGGCCAGACTTGCAATGAGTCTGGGTGCGCTGCAAGTAGAAGGTGAGAGTCCTTTTGCAGTTGTGGGTGTGGAAAGCCGCCAACGCCTGGTCGGTGTGGGGCCTTGGGAAAAAAGTCAGCAGGACTATCTCCTGATTAAGATGGACATCCGAGATGACTTTAGGCAGGAATTTAGGGTGGATATGGAGGACCACCCTATTCCGATAGAACCTAGTGTAAGGGGCGTCAGCCATGAGAGCCTGGAGCTCACCGACTCGGCTGGCCGAGGTCAGCACCACCAGGAAGGCCACCTTCCAGGACAGGTGCCGGAGCAAGCACTTCACCACTGGCTTGAAGGATGGACAGGTGAGCTGCATGATTACCACATTCAGGTCCCACTCCGCTGGGGGAGGACGGATGGGCGGCTTGGAAAGCAGAGGACACCGCATAAAGCGGGAGACTAATGGCTGCCCCGAGAGGGGCTTTCTCTCGATGGGGAGGTGTTTCGCTGAGATAGCGCTGAAGTGTACCCTGACAGAGTTAGACTTTAGCCCTTCCTTTGAGAGATGAAGGTGGTACTGGAGGATCCATCGAATGAGGCAGGAGAATGGGTCGATCTGGAGCCCCGAGCATCAGACCGAGAAGCACCTACACTTGAAGGAGTAGGCTCATCTAGTGGAGTCCTTTCTCGAGGCGAGGACAACTCTCAACCTCCTCTGGAAGAGACAGTGAGGCCAGGGAAACCTGTTCAGCCGAGGGAAAAGGAGGCTAGGTTCGGGTGTTGCTTGCAATCAGAGGGAAGAGAGGGAATGCATAGAGCAGGCTGGATGACCAGTCCAGAAGGAATGCATCCAGACTCTCCCTGCTTGGGTGCAGTACCGTGCTGCAAAAGCGGGGAAGCTGCGTGTTCTGGGGACTGGCAAAGAGATCTATCGCCGGCATCCCCAAGCGAAGAAACAGCCAGCCCGCTACCCCTGGATTCAGCCGCCGTTCGTGGGGGCGAAGGATTCTGCTGAGCCTGTCCGCCAGAACATTCTCCTGACCCGGAAGGTAGGTCGCTTTCAGGGACATCTTCCGTCACACAGCGAAAGAGGAGATGAGGACCGCTTCCCGGCAGAGGGAGCGTGATCCAGTGCCTCCCTCCTTGTTGACATAGAACGTCGCCACGAGGTTGTCGATCTGCATGAGAACCAACCTCCCCTTGAAGTGGTCCTCGAAGGCCCTCAGGGCCCACCGAATCGCCCAGAGTTCGAGCAAGTTTATCTGCTGCTGAGACTCCTCGGGCGACCACTGCCCCATGCATGCACAGCGGCCCACAGTGGGCTCCCCACCCTAATAACGAAGCGTCTGACGTCAGCATCGCATTGAGCTGAGGGGCCTGGAAGGGCAACCCCCGGAGGAGGTTGCGGGGGTTTTGCCACTAGTTCAGGGACAAGCGGAGATCGGGAAGGACCATGACAGGGTCCCTGAGATGACCAAGGGACAGGCTCCACTGGGCATGGAGGCACCACTGAGCTGTCCGCATGTGCAGGCAGGCATGGGGGACAACATGCATGGTAGAGGCCATGTGTCCCAGGAGGCTTAGCATGATCTGAGCTGTGACCCAGGTAGTGCTTTGGACCCGGGCCGCCAGAGCTCGGAGGCAGTCTGTGCGATTCGCTGGCAAGAATGCAGTCGCCCACTGAGTATTGAGGCGTGTCCAGATAAACTTGAGTGCCTGCACCAGCTTGAGGTGAGACTTTGGGTAGCTGACCAAACACCCCAAGCCCTCCAACAGAAGGATTGTGCACAACATTGCTCGCCAGGTTTCCTCGACCAAGGATCCCGTGATGAGCCAGTCGTCGAGATGGGCATCAGGGCATGCCGGTCTTTCCCTAAGACAGGCAGCGACCACGACGAGGCATTTCGTGAAGACTCGTGGGGCAGATGCAAAGTCAAAGGGGAGTACCCTGTACTGGAAGTGCTCTCCCTGCACCCTGAAGCCCAGGTACTGCCTGTGCTGGGGGTGGATTAAGATATGGGCATAAGTGTCCTTTAGATCCAAGGAGCATATCCAGTCGCCCTGCCGGAGGAAGGGCAGCAGAACGCCAAAGGATAACATCTTGAACTTCTCCTGCACCAAGAACTTGTTCAACCTTTGGAGGTAGAGGATGGGCCGCAGACCCCCCCCCCCCCCCGTCTTCTTCGGGATGAGGAAGTACCAGGAATAGAAGCCCCGACCTCAAAAGGTGAGGAGGGACCTTCTCGACTGCCCGTTAGGCAAGGAGAGAGAGTAGTTCCCGCTGCAGTAAAACCTGGTGTGGGGGGAGTCAAGGAGGCTCTGCCGGGGAGAAGGGAGGTGGAAGCCTGTCAAAGCAAAGGCGATAGCCTTCTCGAACGACCTGAACCCAGGTGTCTGAGGTGATGGAAGCCCACAAAGGGGCTGCGCCAATGGCGTCAAAACCCCTGTGTGGGTTGTGGAGGAGCCAGAGTTTGGGCTTTTGGTCCTTTCGGCTTGCGATGCCCTTGGCCGGACTTATCCTTCCTCGGAAAGAAAGGCTTTTTGGCCTGTTGCTTTTTCTGGGGCAGAGTGGAGGTCTTGCGTGAGAGAAGGGTTCTGGTAACAAACTCAGTCTTTCTGTGGCTTTATCCTCCATCGGCTTGCCGAAGAGCTGCTTGCCGAGGCAGGGGACGTCTAGGAGCTTTTCCTGCACCTACTGGCAGCAGGTCCCGAGGCCCGCAACCGCCACCCGAGCCGATGACTCGAATCCATTGATGGCGGCTCGGGAGAGGTATTTTGAGCAGTCTGCGATGGACTTCAGAGCACAAGAACATACCCATGTATAGTTAGTATGCTTGAATGCGACAAGAGCAAGGAGCCTTGGTAGGTCTTGCGGCCCAGAGCATCAAGGGCTCTCTACTCTTGGCCCGGCAGTACCGACAAGTGCAATTTTGGGCTCTTCTGCTTCCTCATGGTCGACTCCACCACCATAGACGTGTAGGGACGTTGGGTCTTCCTGAACCCCAGCCCACGTTGTACCTTGTACATAGTATCAAGGCGCTTGCACACGATGGGGACAGAGGCGGGTGCTTCCCACATGCAGAGCAGAAGCCAAGACAGAATAGGAGGGACTGGCATAGTGAGAGATTCCCTAGGCGGGGACTCGTATTGAAGAATATTGAATTCTTCAGCACGAGGGTCATCCTTGGCCTGAGTGGGCAGGCTAAGAGCCTGTGCCATATCCCAAACGAATACCAGGAAGGAGATGTCCTCGGGTGGCGAGCACCGCTGGAACATGGGCAGGGAATGGTCCGACAGAAGATCCCGGCGAGTATGGGTTTCCGGGGAGGTGTCCCCCATCAGACTCCCACTCTGAGAACTCGGTCGAGGAGTCCGAGTCAGGCAAATCGCCCTGTCCAGCGGCCGGTGCCCGTTTGGAGCCAGAGGCCCTGGAAGATCTTGCCTCCGAGGAACGGGAAGGTGAGCGAGACTGATGTCGAGGACCCTCAAGAGGCCCATGGCTCTCGGGGATTTCCTGGATGGATTTCAGTGTCCCACGTGAGGGTCCCACGGTCTTTGGGCGTGCGTCAGCAAAGCTAGTTGTGAGCGCCAGCATGTGGGACTCCCACATGGGCATGGGGCCCTGAAACGCCAACCCCAGGATCACTGGGTCAGGCATCGAGGAGGAGAGGGGGTTCTCACCGGGACGGCCCGCAGGAGACCGGCGCCTTTGCCAAAGGCTTCCGTATCCGTGTGGGGTACCTTGCGGGGCTACTCCTTATCAGACTCTCGGAAACGCTGAAGGGGGCTGAGCGACCAAGCACGGGAGCACTTCGAGGCCGCCTTTTTGCACTGCTCAACCTCAGGGGATCCCTGATCGGAGTGCCGCCGATAGTGTGGGGCCAAAGAGGGGGAACCCACCGGGGGAGAGACGACCGAGGGTGCCACCCGGAATTCTGAGGCAGCCTTTCGAAAAATGTCTCTGGACGTCTGCTTACGACTGAGCAGGGTCTTAGAGGACATTTTCTTGCAGAGCGAACAGAGCTCTTGATTATGGTCAGCTCCGAGGCACCGCAGACAGTCGTGAGTGTCCGTAAGCAACATGTTCCTAAGAGTATCTATCCTATTTTTTGAAGCTGGTGCAATGGGGACAAAAATGGCCCCCACAAGGTCAAAGACCCACGCGGCTAGCAGTTAGGGAAAAAAAAAGGTTGCAAAGCCCGTTGACAAAAAAAGAAATAAACCTATCCCAACAGCTCTTAAAAGGTAGAGCAGGGGAAGGACAGGTAGAGGACCGATACAACCGGAAAATAGAAGGCCAGTAGGTCAAAAAACTAAGTCTTTTTCCGAGGGACGAGGACATGCTTCCAAAGGGCTACGTGGAAAAAGGGAGACTGAGCAAGATGGCACCCTAGGGTGGGAAGAGGACCACACATGTGTGGCAGCAATCACAAAGGCTTTCTTTGAAAGCTGGGGAATTGCTCCGCGCGGGCTCCATCGGTGCCAACGTCACCCATAAGTGAGGACCGACTTCCTGCTTGTTCCTGGAGAATATGGGTTGCCCTGTGAGATTAGAATGGAACTTATATACAGCTAACCTTTAAATGTACAGTTTAAACAAACACATCCAATGTAGCCTAGCTTGGCATGCTAGCCCATGCTTAAGTGTTACACACCCTCAGTGTGTTGATAAATGCATTATACTGCTTTTTAAGTATAGCATACCAGGAAGGTGCTCTTTCTAGATGTGTGTTAATGCACTGCTAATCTATGAGGGGGTCACCTGCCCATTAAAAAGACTATTTGTCAACTGGATAATTATGGAGCAGTGTCTCTTAATACAACACACCCTCAGGGAAGCATTACAGTGTACTCTAAAGGATTTTAGCCAACAGGACTGAATTCTTCCCAATAAAGCAAACACCCCAAACTACAAACACCGTTAATGTAATGTAATTGCATGCACTGCTTCCAACGTATACAAATGCACCCATGCATATTATGGATAGCTAGAAAACCCAAAACCAGAGTTGCCACCTCCTCCTGTTCTAGACAATACAAAGAGCTTGAAGGTTTATTAAAAGTCACTGGGATCACTTCAAACTAATTTGCTTATCATGTCAGTCACATGGAGGCTTACACAGCACACCACATTAATATACTGGTTCTTCTGCTTGGCCCATGCATTCATTAAACTGCTCAAGATACCAATACTACAGTATGAGTTTCTTACAAAAAGCACTATTTTACAAACATAGCTGCTTTGACAAGTCAGATTTTGGTTTCTACTTTAAAAGTGCTATAGAACAAAAGTACAATTGTATAATACCTTCACAAGACATCTATGGACACAGATGTTAGACAATCTCCTTTCCTCACTAGCCATTACAGAAACAAGGAGAAATTGTACTTACTGTTAATTTCCTTTCCTGTATCCATGCTAGACCAGCCCAGACAAGTGGGTTGTGTCCCCCTGTCAGCAGATGAAACAGAGAAAATTCCAGAAACTTAATGACATCACCCTTGATAGATAAACCTGTGCCCCTAGGGGTCAGCTTCAGCATATCCATAGCAAGCAGAGTGGTCTGGGACCATCGAAAAGAATTGGAATCAACACTGTAAAACAAAGAAAACTATCTACAAGCGGTAGCCAAGAGCTGTACAAGAAGCGAAAGACAGGCTGCCAGGCACGCCAATGAACTCTTAGGCACCGACACGGCCAAGCCGGAAAATTGCAGCGCAGTGGGGAGGGTTCTGGACTGGTCTAGCATGGATACAGGAAGGGAAATTAACGATAAGTAAAATTTCTCCTTCCAGTACACCCTGCTAGACCAGTCCAGACAAGTGGGGAGTACCAAAGTAAGTTTCTCCTGGGTGGGAAGATACAGCGGCAGCCAAAACGCTGGCTCCAAACCAAGCTGCTTCATGAGCATGGAGGTCCAGACGCTAGTGTCAGACAAAGGTAGAAAAAGAAGACCAGGTGGCAGCTCTACATATATCTAGCAGGGCAACCCGTGCTCTCTCTGCCCAAGTTGCCACTTGAGCCCTAGTAGAATGTGCCTTGAGCCTGGAGGGTACAGGCTTGTTCTGAAGTATGTACGTAGCCTCAATGACCTGCTTGATCCACCGAGTGATGGTCTTAGAAGCAGCCTCTCCCCTGCGACTAACTCCAATCAGCACAAAGAGGTGATCAGAGAGGTGAAAGGGATTGGTGACCTTGAGGTACCGCCACAATGTCCTTCCGACATCAAGTGAATGGAACACAGAGTCACCTGCTTGTTGTACTTTTCGGGAAAGATCATAGACTGGTTCACATGGAATGCAGACAAAACCTTTGGCAAGTAAGGAAGGAAGGAACTGGGTGGATAGTTACGCCTTCTGGTGAGAAGGACAGAAACAGATCCCGACAGGATAGCACCTGAAGGTCAGAAACATGACGAGCTGAGGTGACTGCACCAGAAGGACAGTCTTCAGAGTCAAATCCTTAAGGGATGCTCGGCAGAGAGGTTCGAACGGAGGCTTAGACAGAGCCCTAAGGACCAAGGAAAAGTCCCAGGATGGAACTACCGGACGGAGGGGGGGGGCGGGGGACACAGAGTGTTGTGATAAGGAAGCTTATCATAGCTCAGGAAGGAGCTATAGTAAAGGTGAAGTGACTGAACAAGCAACCTGTCAGTTCTGGTAGAAATAAGAAAACAGAATTTTGCCATAAAAGACTACCAGTCCCAGAATGCACCAGGTTTCCAACAGCCATTAGAGGAGCTGAAGTGGGGAAACGTGTGTTCAATCAAGAGGGCTATGAGGTAATCCCCAAGCACTCATCTCAAAGGGCAGGGCCTGATTCAGCACAGCTGCGCTGTGCTAGGGTGGAGCACTCAAAGCAGAATAAAGCTAGAGTTTATTCTACAGAGAATTATCCTCATCCTCAGTTTCATCTGGGAGATCATCATCCTCAGAATCAGCTTGGATATCCTCAGCTTGGACGCCTTCATCATCTGGAGGATCATCAGGAACAGAAGCAAGACCGGACAGACAGAGAGGGCAAGAAACCCTTTGGAAGAAAGAAGAGAAAAGCATTTGGGAGGTCTAAAGGAGTCCAGAGCAGTACGTATACTGGAAGGTATTCCAAGGGCCAGCATACACCATTGGACTGGGGAAAGCCAGAGGAATGGTGCTGCAGAGCTAGGAATCTCCAGAGGGTACCTGTGAGGGAGACGGCTGCACTTGGAAGGGACCCTAGGACCCGTGCCAGAAGGTATGTGAAGAGAGATCCAGTGTCCAGGGATCTGGATTGGAAAGCTGGACATAAGAACTGGACTACATACTGGCCAGGCTATTTAGAGAGGAACTCTAACAGCAATGGAAGCTCAAGTATGAACACTGATCTATGCCCTAGCTATAACCTTGAAAGACAGCAGGGAAACAAGTATTCTCCTGAGAGTGCTACATTGAGAAATTCCTCTGTGCCAATCCATGATATTGAACCCATGATTGTTGAAGAAGGGGGAGCGGTCTTAGATACAGGCTGTGAATATATGGATTGCTCTCTGTCTAAACTCCTTTGGTAATTTTCTGTTACAAAGTACAACAACCATCACAAAGAAATACAAACTTGTTCTTTAATCTACTCAGAAAAGCTCCTGAAGTAGGATTTGAGCCACGCAGTAGAAAGCAAGCCAGCTAAGGGGTTTCAGCTGGGTAACTGCTAGCAATTGAGCCTTACCTAATTGCTTGTGAGCTCTGAGGGAATCACTTCTGAATCTATGTGTGAAGATATAAGAAGTTAACCTGAAAAGAAGAGTTTTTCCCTTCTTTGTGGGTTTTGCTTGTTGTTTGAAACACTGCTAAGAAAATATTAGCTAAAGCCTACAGAAAAGACCAGTTTGTTACCAACCAGGCCTTTATTCTTTTGATTTGATTGCCTGACAAGTTCAACTGTTGTTTTCCTGATTTTGTTTTTCTAAGTTTAACGCTGAAAGCAAGTATCCTGTTTTATGTGCTACCAAGCATATCTGTGTTGGGAGAAATAACCCCATAAATAAATATCTTATTGTCTTTACACTCAAGCACAACTAATTATTGTGAGCAGCTGTGTCTGGTGTGAATGGACTGCATTTCCCACAATCCCTTGCAAATCATATTGATATATGCACTTGCCAAGACTGTGAACATTCTCACCCAGGCAGCCGTCTGACAGTGTACACCCTGCACAAAAACAAACCAGATCAGGATGAGAAGCCAGGGAACAACCTCGTAGAGTACCTCGGAAGCATGTGAGTGCAGTTATCTGAACCTTCAGGGAATTCAGGGCCATACCCTGATCAAAGTCATCCTGAAGGCCAGGACGTCCAGAACCTTCGCCTTCCAAGGGGACAATGTCCTGCCAAAGCACCATGTGGTGAAGCACTTCTAGACCCTAGCATAGGCCTACGAAGTAGTTGTGACGCACCTTCAGGAGAGTGGCTATCACCCGAGGCGAATAGCCCTTCCGCACTAGACGTCTCCGCTCAAGAGCCAAGCCGTAAGAGTAGGGAGATGGGTCATCCATAATTGGCTGCTGTTGCAGGAGCCCCCTGCAGGTGCCAAGTGATAGAGGCATAGTTAACAAGAGGCATACTAGGTCAGTGTACCATGGGCGCCGTGGCCAGTCAGGCACTATCAGGATGACTTGCCCGTGGTGGGATTCAATGTGCCTGAGAATTCTGCCTATCAGAGGCCATGGTGGAAATGCATAGAGCAGCTTGGCCACAGGCCAGGGTTGGACTGGGCAATGGGCCCCCTAATAACCCGATTTCCTGTGGCGACTGAAGAAGTTGGAGTTGGAGGCTGTGGCCATGAGATCCACTGCTGGATGACTTCAGCGAGCCACGATTTTCTGTAAGGCCCTTGGGGAGAGCTCCCATTCGCTGGGATCCAGAAGATGATGACTGAGAAAGTCCACGCGGACATTCTCCACTCCCACAATGTGCTGTGCGAAGAGGGCTTAAGATGTTCCTCTGCCCACGGGAACAGAAGGGCCATCTCCCGCACCACTCCTGGACATTTCGTGCCCCCTTGCCGATGGAGATAGGCCACCGTTGTCACATTGTCCAAGTGTATGCGGACTGCCTTCTTGAGGAGCATGGGCTGGAAGGCAAGAAGTGCCAGATGTACCTCTCTGGCCTCGAGACGCTTAACTGGCCAGGAGGCTTCCCGGGCTGACCAGGAGTCCTGTGCTGTTCAACCTAGAGAATGAGCTCCCCAGTCTGCAAGACTGGTGTCTGTGGTAACTGGGACCCAAAGCGGAGTCTCCAGCAGGACCTCTTGCAAGAGGATGCGACAGGATAGCCACCACCGGAGACTGCGGTGCACTGCCAAAGACAGAGGAAGACAGAGCTGATAATTTTGGGAGCGGGGGGGTCCACTGGGACAAGAGAGCCTGCTGGAGGGGATGCATATGTGCCGAGCCCAAGGAATCACGTCCAGTGTGGATACCATGGTCCCAAGGTTCTGCAAATAGTCCAAGGGCGAGGATGGCTGAAGCTGAAGAAAACTCCCGAGCTGACTAGCTTCTTGCATCTGTCCTGGGTAAGGAAGATCTGACCCGAACCACCCGAGTGTCGAAACGAGCCCCAAGAAAATCCAGCTACTGAGAGGGCCGCAAGGAGCTCTTGCCCTGATTGATTATCTATCAGAGGCGAAACAAAAAGGATTCCACCTGCTGAACTGCCTCAGTTGCCTCCTGTCGAGATTTCACCCGAATAAGTCAGTCGTCCAGTTAAGGGTGAACCTGGTTACCCCGGCGCCAGAGGGTGGCCACTGCTACCACCATGACCTGAGGAGAAGGTGCAGGGTGCCATGGCCAGGCAAAAGGGCAGAGCCCTGAACTGATAATGGTGACCCAGCACCACAAAGCAGAGGTACTGCTGGTGCTCTGGGCGTATGGGAATGTGAAAATAAGCCTCATCTAAGTCAAGAGATGCCAGAAACTCGCCTGGTTGGACTGCCTGGATGACCGATCTTAGCGTTTACATCTGAAAACACAACACAACACGACACATGCAGGCATCTGTTGACCCCCTTCAGATCCAGAATAGGCCGGTAGGAGTCATCCTTCTTATGTACCACAAAGTAAATGGAATAATGCCCAAACCCAGTCTCTGTGGGGGGGAACTGGGCAGAATGCCTGGAGCTGAAGGAGGCGCTGCAAAGTCTGCTAGACAGACACGTTTGCCCGGCGCCCAGCAAGGGGATATCAGAAAGGCAGACGGGACAGGCTTGTCGAGTTACAGAGCATACCTGTGGGTAATGACCTTGAGCACCCCATCTGTCTGAAGTAATTCGCATCCATTCGCTGGAGTACCACTACAGTCATTTGCCCACAGGAGGCACCCCGGACTGGACGATGCCGGTGAACTTATTGGTGGAGAAGCCGTCCTTCCGTCAGGCTCCCCGAAAGGAGTGGAGCCAGCACCCCGCCTTAGAGTAAGAGTTGGAACAACAAGGCCGGAAGCAGTGCATCCACTGACCACACGATCTGTAAGAGGAAGGAGGAGCAGAAGTGGCCTGGGAACGGCACAAAGCTGCTTTGGGCCTGTCCTCTGGTAGCCGTTGAGGCTTGACTTCAGAGGTCCTTGACCAGCTTGTCCAGATCCTCCCCAAACAAAAGCTTGCTCTTAAAAGGGCAACTTGGCTAGACGGGCTTTGGAAGCAGAGTCCACATTCCAATGACGGGGCCATAGCCGAGCCAGTCGAGGCTGCAATAGCCCAGGCTGACAAACAGAGCAAGTCATAGAAAGCATCTGTCAAAAGGCAGTGATGGACTCCAAGCAGGCCAAAGCAGTATCTTCTGGAAGCAATTGGAGCCAATGCAACAGTGCTCTCACAGCTAAGCTGCCACACACTGGGGCTTGTAGCGCCACCGAAGATGAAGAAAACGTCATCTTCAAGAGACCCTCAACCTTCCGGTCAATCTGATCCCGAAGAGCTGTACCTCCCCCCCCCCCCCCCCCTCGACCAGAAGTGGTGTGCTTAGTGACCACCATTACCAGGGTATCAACCTTCGGGAAACATAGCCACTGCTCTAGATAGTCAGGGGCACACAGTCAGAGAACGTGGTAAGAAACAACCAAGGAATAAATTAAGTAAAAAGGACTTTGATTTGCCAATTTGACAAATCAAATAAAGTCCTTTTTACTTAATTTATTCCTTGGTAGTTTCTTACCACGTTCTCTGACTGTGTGCCTCATCTGACGAGGCTCTTTGCTCTGTGCTAGATAGTCAGGTGTCCAGAGGTAGGTGCAACCCAGGCGGCAAGCGGATTGGAGGGAGCCTTCCGGGGAATCCCATTCCCGAGTGACCATTTGCTGCAACTCGGGGGGAAAGGGAAAGGCCCTAGACTGTTTCTTGATGCCCAGTATGATGGGATCTGCTTGACAGTGTTCCTCTACAGGGATAGACTGCTGCGGCCCTGAAAGGTGAAGGGCCTCCACAACCTGAGTGATGAGGGCCAGCAGCTCTTCCTTACGAAACAGATGAATGTCCTATCCATCGTTCCTCATGATCATCTTCAGGGTGTGAGAGAGTTCTCCTTCCTCCCTATCCGAAGCTGAATGAAGGGAGGGGTCTCCACAGGGGCACTCACCGTCTTCCCCTACAGGGTGCCAGTCCCCTGAGGGGGTGGGATTTGCCTTGGGTGTACATATGGACTGCTGGGAGAGCCTTTGAGGTGGAGGATGTCCCATTGGCATGGTAGAAGCTGCTGGGTCCACTGGGGACCAGAACGCCAGAGGTCCCAGGCATCTACGCCGTCAAGTGATGCTCAGGCAGGAGGACCGGGGGGAGGGGGAACTCCTGTGGGGGAGCTGAACCTGAAGCAGCCAGCAGGACTGATAAGGATGGAACCTGTACTGGAGGAATAGCCGAGGAAGATGCCGTGCCTTGAGAAGTCTCTCCGTGGTCTGCCATGCCATGCATGTGGCACAGAGATCCCCCACCAAAGACTGACTCTTCCTGCTGCAGCCAAGGCAGCACAGTAAGGAGGAAGGCATGCCGCTGAAAGGAGAACAGGTTCCAATGTCGTGCAGCCGAGAGTTATGAAAATGGCGACACCATAGCCTGGGCGGGAAAAACCCCAAGTCTGCGATTCAGCAAACAGCAGAGGCGAGGCAGGTGCGGCTCCCGAGAGCCTGTAGTACCAAGGAGACCGGTGCAGAGAAGAGTGGTGGAGGAAAGAGGGGGAAAAAACCCCCAGTGGCGGTACTACATGGGGGTGGCGCAGGGCCACCACATGGAAACTGGGCAGATGAGGGAGAGCCATGGAGATAATCCGAGGGAGCCTAAGAGATGGGGTTTCGAGCCTGTCAAAAGCACGCCAAGATTACTCACGAAGCTTAAGTCGTCGGGGCTTCGGGCTGTCGGTAAGCGCCAACCACTACAGCTAGTACTGCTTCATCGTCCCCCGCTGTCTGCTCAGTTCTTCTAAGAATATTGGAAGGCTCTTCACTCTCCGGGTTGCTTTTTTTCATTTTCTCTGAAAAACAATTTGGTATGACGGCCCAGCCCTGCAGCTGATATCCAGAACCTGAGAGGTCTGAGGCAGGGGAGTGTCACCCAGGGCAGGGCTACGCTGCTTCTCTTGAACAGGAGCCCTGCGCCTCAAAGATAGACCACTGACCCTCTGGGTCAGGAATACCTCAGAAACCAGTCAAGGGAGAGATAAGGTAGAAAGCCCCTGCTGCTGAGAGACTACACTGGAGCCAGGCCAAAGTAGGAGTCCACCATCTGCTGAGACAGAGAAAACACTGAAGCTGACCCCTAGGGATACAGGTTCATCTATCAAGAGTGATGTCATTAAGCTTCTGGAATTTTCTCTGTCTCATCATCTGCTGACAGGGGGACACAGCCCACTTGTCTGGAAAGCACAGTTACTTACTTGTAACAGGTGATCTCTGGGAACAGCAGGAATAAGTCTTCACATATGGGTATCGTTGGTACCGACAGAGCCTGCGCGGGAACGCTCTCCAGCGTCTAGTAAGAAAGCTTTTGGGAGCATCCCACAGCTCCTGCGTGCTGCCTTCCCGTCTTTCCCAACCGCCTCTCTCCAGTTCGAGTTTTAAAGCTGAGACAAAGAGAGAGAGAGGAAAGGAAAGATAGAGAGATACAACTCCTAGGGGAGGTGGGTGGATTGTGAAGACGTATTCCTGCTGTTCCCAGAGATCACCTGTTACAGGTAAGTAACTGTGCTATCTCCAGGAACAAGCAGGAATGAGTCTTCACATATGGGGACTCCATAGCTGCAGATATCAGGGGACGACCCCAGGTTGTGTGTCCTTGAAAAGGACTCTACCTCCCCCCATGGATCTCTGGCATCCAACCAGGGTAGGTGGGTAGGAGTTGATTAGGAATGGAACAGGTGTTTGAGAACAGCCTGACCAAACGAGGCATCCCGGCGGGAGTCCTTGTCCAAACAGTAATGGGCTGTGAAGGTATGAACCGAGGCCCAGGTGGCCGCTCGACAGATTTGGACACAGTGTTTAGATGAGCCATTGAGGCTGCCATGGCTCTCACATTGTGAGCTGTGACATGGCCCTCCAGAGAAAGGTTCCTACTCTGGTAGGCGAAAGAAATACACTGAGCAATCCAGTTGGACAGTGTTCTCTTAGAAACTGGAAGTCCTAAATGAGAAGGATCAAAAGCAACAAAGAGTTGAGAAGACTTTCTATGTTGCTGTGTTCTTTGTAAGTAAAAAGCAAGAGCTCTCTTACAATCCAAGGTCTGAAGATTCCTCTCTGCACTTGATGCATGAGGTCCTGGAAAAAAGACAGGTAAATATACCTCTTGGTTTAGATGAAAAGGCGAGACCACTTTGGGCATAAAGTGTGGATTGGTCCTGAGGACTACCTTATCATGATGGAACCTTGTATAAGGTGGATTAGCCAACAAAACTTGCAATTCACTGATGCGGCGTGCTGAGGTGACTGCAATGAGAAAGATAACTTTCCAAGAAAGAAATTTCAAGGAGGTGGTGGCTAAAGGTTCAAAGGGTGGCTTCATAAGCTGGCCAAGAACCAGGTTTAAGTCCCATGACACTGGAGGTGATCTAATGGGAGGTTTAGTTAGAAGGCGGCCTCTCATGAATCTTGTTATAAGAGGATGAGAGGAAATAGGCTGTCCATTGAGAGGCTTGAGGGACGCTGCAATAGCACTCAAATGGACTCTTACTGAATTTGTCTTAAGACCTGCATGGGATAAATGCAGGAGATACTCTAGTAAAGAATTCAAAGGTATTGCAAGAGGGTTAAGACCCTTCTCTGAACACCAAATGGAAAATCTTTTCCATTTGAAAGCATAGGAACATCTAGTAGAAGGCTTTTTAGAGGCATGAATAATATCTGACTTGCTGAGAGAGATGAAAACCTTGAAGGTCTAGGCCTTCAGCAACCAAGCCCTGAGATGAAGAGACCGGGGGGTTTGGGTGCCACAACGTTCCCTCCTCCTGGGATAGAAGGTCTGGTGCAGAGCCCAAGTCCAGGGAAGGAGCTTGAGAGAGATGCAGAAGTAGAGGATACCACACTTGGCGTGGCCAATGTGGTGCTATGAGGATCATGGTCCCTCGATCTCTCTGAAGCTTGAATAGTGTTTTGGGAATTAGGGGAATGGGTGGAAAGGCATAAAGGAAGTCTTGACCCCAGTGAAGGAGGAAGGCATCCTTGGCCTGAACTCCCTGACACGGAATTCTGGAGCAGAACCGGGGAAGTTTGGCATTCCACGGACTTGCAAAGAGGTCTATGTCCGGGGTTCCCCAAATTCGAAAAATCCTGGCTACCTGGGTCCATGTGGAGGGACCACTCATGTGGAAGCAGAACTCGACTGAGTCTGTCTGCCCAAGAGTTTTGAACACCTGGAAGATATACTGCCAGAAGATGAATGTGATGCTCTCTGGCGAAGGCCCACAGTCGCAAAGCTTCGTTGCAAAGCAACAGAGAGCCAGTCCCACCCTGCTTGTTTACATAGAACATGGCTACTTGGTCGTCCATATGGATGAGGACTGTCCTGTAGCTGAGCAGGGAATGGAACACTGAGAGCTAAGAATATTGCTCTGAGTTCCAAGAGATTGATATGTAGAGAAGTCTCCTGTGGAGACCTGATGCCCTGGGTGGAGAAATCCTGCAGATGAGCTCCCCAACCCATTGGAGAAGCATCTGTTATAAGAGTTGCTTGGGGTAGTGACTGCTGAAAAGGGGACCCCAGCAACAGATTTGGAGAGGACTTCCACCACTGGAGAGACCAAAAAAGGCGACTGGAGTTTGCTATTTTGTCTGACAGGCAACCTGATGCCTGAGTCCATTGGGTGGACAAAGTCCATTGAGCTGCCCTCATGTTAAAGTGAGCATATGGAACCACGTGCACGGTGGATGCCATGTGGCCTAAGAGTTGAAACATCTCTCGAGCAGTTTAATGGGACTTTAACTGTATCTGGGAGGCTAACTGCACCAAGCGCAGGCAACGGGCCTGAGGAAGATAGGCCCTTGCAGTTGTGGTATCCAGCAAGGCCCCTATAAACTCCAAAGACTGAGTAGGGGTGAGATTTGATTTTGAGATGTTTATTACCAGTCCCAAATACTGCAGATTAGACAATTCTGGGCCTCTGACTGGGATGGAGCTCGAATGAGCCAGTCGTCCAGGTATGGGAAAATGAATATTCCTAGAGTGCGTAGAAATGCAGCTACTACTGCCATGCATTTCGTGAACACCCTTGATGCAGAGGCCAGACCGAAAGGAAGCACTCTGTATTGGTAGTGCTTTCCTTGAAAAAGGAACCGAAGGAACCTTCTGTGTGTTGGATGGATGAGGACATGGGTGTACGCATCCTTGAGATCTAGAGAACAAAGCCAGTCCTGACTCTGAAGGTATGGAAGCACAGCACCGAGAGAAATCATCTTGTTCAATTCTCTGAGATCTAATATGTTTTCTTTGGGATAAGAAAATAAGGGGTGTAGAACCCTGAGCCCTGTTGAAGAAGAGGTACTTCTTCTATTGCCCCTTGGGCAAGAAGGGTGGCAATCTCCTGACCCAGAAGGTTGAGGAGAGATGTTGGAGAATTGAACTGTTTCACCATAGTGCGAGGAGGAAGGCTTAAGAAATGAAGCTTGTACCCTTCCCTTTATGATGGAGAGGGTCCATTGCTCTGCTGTGATTTGTTCCCATCTGGGAGCAAAGTAAGCCAACCTTCCTGGAAGGGTGAGGGGCTCTGGTTCTTCCAGAGCTAGAAAGGCTAAGTTCTCTAGTTGCAAGTCAAAGGCCCTGAGGAGGCTGAGGCTGCTGGGCCGTGGAAGGCCTAGCAGCCTTTGACTTGGCCTGTTGACCATAAGCAGGATATCTTCCCTTTTTAGAAAAAGATGTCTTTTTGAACAATCTTTTCTTAACAGGAGCAGAGGTGGACTTTGAAAGTCGATCCAAAGCGGAGTTCTCAGCATCCATCTGAGTGGCCTTTGCCAAAAAGGTTTTCACCTGTACAAGGAAGATTTCCTAATTCATCTTGGACCCAGAGTTGAAAATCAGAAGCTTGTAGCCAAGCAATTCTGCGTGCACCTATGGCAATAGCCGAGGCTCTGCTTACACACTCAAAAGAGTCAAAGGCTGCACGGTTGGAAAATTTGGAAACATCCTGGGCATGTTTGAGCCAAGTGAGAAACTCCTGCCTTTTATCTTCTGAAATAAAAGGGGTTAAAGTCTGCAGATGATCTGTGACTTTTTAGAAACATCCCTATATAGAGACTATAGGAGTTGATTCTGGCAGCTAGCATAGAAGCTTGAAAAACCCTACGGCCAAACGCATCTAGGGTCCTGCATTCACGTCCTGGAGGATTAGATGAGTGTCTTTTTGCACTCTTTATCTTTCTCATGGCAGACTCTACCACAATAGAGTGGTGAGGCAGCTGAGTCTTATGAAAGCCAGGACAAGGAAAGACACGATACATGGTGTCTAACCTGCGAGAATGAGGAGAGGTGGTAAGAGGTGTCTACCACATGCTCAACATGAGATCATACAAAATCTCATGAATAGGTAAACTAGCTGCCTCTTTAGGAGCTTTAGGATATTGTAAAATATCCAGCTGCTTGGCTCTAGGCTCTGACTCAGGGGCCACTGTGATGGAGAGGCCCCTAGCCACTTCCCTAATGAAGTCTTGAAAAGACAAGTCTTCTGGAAGAGACATTCTTCGTTTAGGAGAAGACTCCTCCTGAGGAAGAAGTATCGATGCCTCGACAGATCCTTCAGACTCCTCAGAGTCTTCAGAGGAATCGAAGTATCGCTGTCTGGATGCTCCTGTAAAGCCCGATATGCGTACCGAGTGGGATCGACATCGGGAGTAACTGGAACCGGTTCGGTACCGATGGGCATCATAGGACAGGGTACCGTTGCAGTTGACACCGAAGCCGATGCAATCGGTACCAGCACCGGGAATGATGCTGGTGCCGGAGCTGGTACCAGCAACGGGGATTGTTGCGGTACCGGAGGCATCGCAGCCTGCATGAATGCCGTCAGGGTGCGCTGCATGGTCAGAATCTGATCCATCGACGCCACCAAAATCTGGATGTCGGTACCAGTGGGAGCCACCGGTACCCCAGAACACGGCAACAGGTGATCGGTCGAGGACGAGCCATCGATGTCAACCTGTGACCCCATAGACAATGCTTTGGAAGCCGGAACTTCCCGCTGGGGTAATTTTGCCAGTGCGGAGTCCTCGAGGACAAGCCCGGAGGCATCTCGATGCTTAGAGGGAGATTTGCCCTTCGAGGACAGGCCAGATTTATGCTTGGTTACCTGAGATCCATGGGAGGAAGAAGCAGCCCTGGAAGACGTCGATGCCACCAAAGCTGCATCAGAGGGAAACAGGGTACTGAGCTTGGCTGATCGGTACTGCCCACCTCTTTTAGACATCATGGTACAGGACATACAATCCGTGATGGAATGGTCAGGACCCAAACATTTTAGACACCAATCATGGGTGTCGGTGACAGAAATAGTACCGCCACATTTTGTGCACTTTTTAAACCCGGAGGCGGGCTTCTCCATGAGGAGAAACTTTAGGCTTAAGGCCCAAAAACTGAAAATGCACAGTGAAGAAAGTATAAGGTTTTGGTTTTTTTTTTTTTTTTAAAGAAAGTAAAGAAAAGACCGGCGGTACCGGTCCGATGTCTAAGAAGGCAGACGCGACAAAAGAATAAAGAAAAAATAAATAACTTCTTCTGCGGTGACAGGAACACGACCTGCTGGCTCCGCGGAAAAGAAGAACTGGAGAGAGGTGGTTGGGAAAGGCGGGAAGGCAGCGCGCAGGCGCTGTGGGATGCTCCCAAAAGCTTTCTTACTGGACGCTGGGGAGCGTTCCCGCGCAGGCTCTGTCGGTACCGATGATACCCATACGTGAAGACTCATTCCTGCTTGTTCCTGGAGATTGGTCTAGCAGGATGTACTGGAAGCAGGGATGCACCAAGCAAGGGCAAATTTTCATGATGACATTTTGTCCGATATCAATGGCCCTCCTGTCATTTTGTTTAAAGACTATGATGTACAAAACAGTTCACTCTGCAGCATCCTAACACTTTCTCTTTGCCCAAAAGCAGAATGGAGGGGGATAATTCAGAATATCATATGTCCTAGTGTTCTAGTGGTTTGTTTAAATATATGGAAACAGCACTAGATGTCATGTCATTCACAAGATGTCATTAGTCTGGAACAATTTCACAAGAAACGAAAGGACCTAATAAGTAGCCACTTAAATGTTCCATATATTCAGCGGTACTGGCCTCTAAACACTGCTGAATATGTGTAACAGGCAACAATGTCACAGCTCATACACAAAAGACAGACCTGCTTTTTGCTTATGCATATAAGTTAGATGTACAGTGGCTGAATTTTGTCACTGCACATTAAAAAAACACACACACTTTGTACCTGCTCAACTTTTGGCCCCTTTGTCTGGTATATATGCAATTTATGTGTATAGCCTGTAATGATGGTTTATACATACAATTTTGCATATAACTGGAGCAAATATTTTCTTTTAAAACAAAAGATTTGCACTATTAGCAAAGAATAGACCATGGGCCCCATATTCCAAGGTATTTACATGGTTTACAAACATGTAAACATTGTAAATGCCCCTAAGTGTAATATTCAGCAGCACTAACACTGTTACTGCTGCTGAATATTCCCAAGTAATCGCTTAGCATTGGGGCATATTGGGGGCGTTCTGGGGTAGAGCCAATTGCAAACCGGTCAGCGGCAATATTTCCTTGAATAGAATTTGCATCAGTGACCTAACTCTACCCTCGCTTCTTGTGTTGCCTAAAAAGGAAAATCTACAGTAGTGTGAACAAGTCTGGCATAGGTAGTGCCGAATTGGCAGTTTTTAGTTGTCTGGATCACAGGGACAAAATGTGTTACAATTTACAACCCCTTCTGAATGCCATTTTCTTCCCTTTTATCTTTTGTACAAATCTGACAAATTTGCTATGACCTAAGTATTATTTTATGGATTGTTTAATACCCATGTTAGTTTGTGAACCTCTGTACAAAGATGCAATGTATGCCCAAAAAATTGTGTTTTCTATTCCATGCATGTTGGCAGTCTACATGTTTTCTTCTTAATTTAAACTAGGTAGCCCCAAAAAGGGCTGTTTTTTGTTGATGGTGGCAATTAGTATTTGATGGGCCAGCCCTTGCTCTCTCTCACCAAACATCTGTCTGGCATGGAGTGGACCAGTTTGACAAGGTATTCTCACATTATGATGCGATTCCAGGCTGCAATCAGTGCTTGGCCCATGGCTGCTTCTTGGCGATCTCAAACGATACCTTGTACCAAAGATTCTCAATCAGATTGAGATCGGGTGATTGATCTGGCCAGTCAATGTCTGAACTCAGTTTATTTTCTTACAGTCAGCGACAGGTTTTGCTCAGTGGCAAGAAGCATTGTCATCCTGGAAGAAATATCTGTCAGAAAACAGTTGCTCAGCTGATGGCACCATGCACTTCTGCAGAATTCTTATATATTTTGGTGCATTCACCATCCTGTCAACGATATGGAGTCTTCCATCACCACTGGCTGCCATGCACCCCCAGATCATGACTTTGGTTAGATGCTTCACGGAGATCTCCAAGCACTCGTTTGTACTCTTCATGAGGAAGCCTCCTCACATAGGTTTTGCCATGGTCACCCAGAATGCAGAATGGGCTTTCATCACTGAACAGAACTTTCTCCCAGTCAGCCTTGCTCCATTTTGAGTACTTGGATGCCCATTCAATGCATCTCTTCCTTTGCTCCACCATTAGTAGCAGCTTCCTCCGTGCCTCAACCCATATGCCAAGCATCATCTTCTCACAGTGGAAGTGAAAACGGCAACATAACACTTCTCCTTCCATTCTTACAGCAGCTCAGGGGAGGTTAGCTTGCAGCTGCTGTCCTTATCAAGGCCCTGTCGTCCCTCCTGGTTGACTTTCTAGGCCAACCACTACAATGTCAGTCCTGTGTATTTCCCATTCATTTTGGTTCTGCTTTGACACAGAATCCGGTTGATTGTACTAGGGCATAGTTTCCTCATGACAGCCATATAAAAGTTCATAGACAGTAATTTTCCATGCAGAAATGGCTGGCAAATTAAATTTGCAACAAAATAGTATATAAAATAAGTCAGTATTCTGCCACAGAATTTGAAAAATAAAGCTGAGAACAGCTTGATCATGCAGCCTATGCAAGACTTTGCACACCACTGTAGGTTCACAGCAATCACAGCGGCAATCTATGGACATTTTGAAAGTATCAGCTCTTTAGGAAATGTTAGACAAAGATCACCGTTTCAAGTATTTTGCTTGTGACTGGTTCTAGCCTCTAATAGGGAATGGTTCTTGAAGATTTATTTTATGGCTAAGGAAACCTGTTTTTTATACACCTGCATGTTAGATTATTTTCTGATGCTTCTAAGGAAACGCAAGGAGGAGGAGGAGGAGGGAGGAGTTTCTCCTGTTGAAGTTGAGTGTTATCTAGCTGGGTGCTTTGTTTTTCCCTCAAGCAGCCATGATAAATGTATTTTAAAGCTGAATTCTGTTAAGTCTATTTTATTTTGAATGCCCAGAAAAAATGTACCTTCTAGAGCTGTTGCTGTGAGTGGGTTTGGGCTTCCTTATGGGGCAGCTGTTTTTCCTCTGATAGTTTATCATTGCTTTTTTGGGGGGGGTCGGGGGGGGTGAGGGCTTTCTTATTTTGTTTTGCCAGTGATTACTACTCTTTTTCCTAATACTGCACACGTTTGATGCTTGGTATTTTACTTCTGAAATCCACAAAAATAAGAATTTAAAAATAGAAAGCGTTTGTGCAGCTTTGCTGACCCCAGATCAGGCAGGTGGGGGAAGTTGCCACCATTGAAGTGGAGAATACACATTGCAGCCTGGGGACAAGACAGATACAGTGGCCTGTCTTCACAGCTTTTCTGACTAGGAATAAGTGATTCAGCTTAGAGGAGTGTGAAGCTGCAATGGGATGACTGTGAAGCAGACGTTTATAATGACCTTTCCCTTTGAACATTATAAAAGTGACAAACCCTTAGAGAAGTAACTGATTATCTGTGTAAGGAAGATATCAAATATTAATGATTATTCCCTTTTGGTTTGACCTTTACTTAAAAAGGTGCTACCCAGACAGTCAAAAAGGATAAAGGTCTGGAAGGCCTAAGTGAGCTTGGATTCAACAACTTGCCCCTCCAAGAGGCATGGAGTGAGAGGCACAGATCATTGCAGACACAGACTGGTAGCATATCTCAGAGAAGGGTAAACTGTTACAGTGCAAGGATAAACAGCAGGTAAGAGACTGTGGATGGTCACAAAGAGGGGAAATAATGACCTCTCAATTAAAGTTATTTCTGCTCAAGTGTATAGGCATTAGGTTTGCCAAAAAAGGGGAACCGAGTGTGGTTTTGAAATATTTACAACTTTCAATAGTGATGTATAACAGACTTCCTTGTGGAGGAAATGGAGCAGAGTGAGAGTTCTGAAAACGCTGGAAGGTGGGAGGAGGGGGGAATGGGTTAACAGGAAGGGTACATCGTGAGAGGGCTAATACCCTGTGTTATGAATGTGTGGATAAGGGTAAAGATATTTAAAGATTTAAACTCCTCCTTAAAAAAAATCCACTATTTTAAGAGACTAAAAGGTTAAAATCCAATGTTGGTTTATCCAATAAACTCATTTATAAAGAGGTGTGAAGTCTATTAAGAGATAGGGCATATGAATACATATATTGCTGTTCATTTAAGGAAGGCAAAAAAGAAAGCAGGAGTAGTGATGTATTTAAGCAATTGTTGCCCACTCTGGGTGAGGGTAATCCTGGGAATCAGAAAGGGAGGGTGATGTTACTAACTAGAAGTCATTTTAGTGAAACGTTTATAGCCCTAATGATAGGCAAAGATTTTGGCAAAATATACATACTAGTTCTGAACCGCATAGAAGGAAACAATACACAACCAGGCACCGAAAGCACTCGCTGACAGCATGAGCATGAAGTGGAAACAGCAGGAAAGACTGCGAAAAACCAACAGTCCCACACACACACACACCTAACAGATGCCCTACTGAGCAGCCAATGTTGGGGCCGATTCCTGCAAGATACTGGACAAGGACGCACAGAGACGTAGATTTGGTACAGAAATGAATTTAGATCTTTTACTCTCTCCTAAGGGGCCCAGGCAACAATGGTACTGTGCTTATTGCTAGTCCCCTGCGGCCAAATCCTTTGTCACATACCTCTTGAAAAAACTTCGCCCAATCTTCATGGCAGAGCCAGGGAAGTGGGCATCGAGGCTGCGCTAGGCTCTAGGTCCTGATCCAAATCTGGCTGTTCAACCAGCCCAAAATAAGGATGGGGAACTGAACCAACACCCTTCCTCCTTGGCAAACAGAGGAGGGGACCAGTTTGAAGGATGACCCAACAGGAGCCTCCTGCATTGAGCTCGTGTGGAAGTCACCCCTAAGAGTGGTTACTCATGAGTTAAGTTTTCAGAAAGCTACTCAGATGTATCCTCACTCTGCTGGAAACAGAGAAATACTAAGGAAGTATATCCTCTAGCTGCTCTAGATATGGTAGAGGATGAGGTTATCAGAAGACTAGATTTTTCTGTCTCCACCTCTGCTGGTTGGGGAACACAACTCATTTGTCTGGACTGGTCTAGCAGGATGATATGGAAATCTCCATTATGCTTATTCCAGATGATGCAGAAAAAGCATAGTTACTCACCTGTAACAGGTGTTCTCCAGGAGCAGCAGGAATCAGTCCTCACATATGGGTGACGTTGGCGCCGACGGAGCCCTCGCGGAGCAATTTTCCCCAGCTTTCAAAGAAAGCCTTTGGGAATTGCAGCATGCATGCGCGGTCGCCTTCCCGCCCAAGGGTGCCATCTTAGCCAGTCAGATGACATAGCTAAAAAAGACAGCATAAAAATTTGCAAAAAAACTTAAGCAGATTATTGCAACTCCAAGGGGAGGAGGGAGGGTTGTGAGGACTGATTCCTGCTGCTCCTGGAGAACACCTGTTACAGGTGAGTAACTACGCTTTCTCCAGGACCAAGCAGGAAGTCAGTCCTCACATATGGGACTCCCAAGCTTAAGGCTACCGGAGACCCTAAGCACAAAAATGAGCTCCCTCTAGCTCAGCAGCACAGAAGGAAGGAATCTTCGCTGAATTATTACCCACCGGTAGCCCACATCCGGGATGGAGGGTAGGAGTTGCTCAAACCTCAAAGAGATTACGGAGGACTGCCTGTCCGAAAGCACTGTCCCTGCGGGACTCCCTCTCGAGACAGTAATGGACCGCAAAAGTCTGGCTCGAAGACCAAGTAGCGGCCCGGCAGATGTCTGCCAGCGGAACAGAGCGGAGGTAAGCCACTGACGTAGCCTTTGCCCGAACACAATGAGCCGTGACTCGACCATCCAAGGAGAGTCCGGCTGCCCCATAAGCCCAAGTGATACAGTCCGCAACCCAGATGGACAGAGTACGCTTGGAGACCGGGAGTCCCAATTTATTGGGATCAAAAGACACAAAAAGCTGAGCAGCTTTACGGTGCTCCCGCGTACGGTCAAGGTAGAAGTTCAATGCCCTTCTACAGTCCAGGGTATGGAGGACCATTTCAGCTCGGCTGGAGTGTGGTCTGGGAAAGAAGGTCGGAAGTACCACCTCCTGATTGATGTGAAAAGGGGAGACCACTTTTGGAAGAAATTTTGGGTGAGTCCGTAGGACTACCCTATTTTTGTAGAACCGAGTGTAAGGGGGATCAGACACGAGGGCCTGCAATTCACTCACGCGTCTAGCGGAAGTGAGGGCTATCAAGAACAATGTTTTCCAAGAAATAAAACGGAGAGAACAGGTAGCCATAGGTTCAAAAGGCGGACAGGTGATCCGCTGTAAAACCACATTAAGATCCCAGTCAGGCGCTGGCGGGCGCAGAGGTGGTTTAAGTAGAAGGAGACCTCGGAGAAACCTCGCTACGAGAGGGTCGCTGGAAAGAGGTCTGCCGTCCACCGGCACATGATGTGCTGAAAGAGCACTGAGGTGAACTTTGACGGAGTTGGACTTAAGTCCCAGATTAGAAAGGTATAGCAAGTACTGCAAGATCACCGACACCGAGCAGGAGAAGGGATCCTGAGACTGTTGGGTACACCAAACGGAAAAGCGACGCCATTTAAGGGCGTAGCATTTGCGGGTAGAAGGTCGCCGAGAAGCTAGGACGACCTCTTCCACCTCTGCCGGCAGGAGAAGGGGAGCAAAGACTACCCTCTCAGCAGCCAGGCCATTAGATTGAGAGATCTGAGGTTGGGGTGTAGCAGAGACCCCTGATCCTGAGTGAGGAGATCCGGTTGAAACCCCAGAGGGAATGGATCCTCTACCGCTAATTGCAGCAGGAGTGGAAACCACGGCTGTCTGGGCCAGCGAGGGGCCACCAGGATCATGGAAGCTTTGTCTCGGAGAACCTTGAAAAGAGTTCGAGAGACTAGCGGGATGGGAGGAAAAGCATACAGGAGGCTCTCCGACCATGAGAGTAGAAAAGCGTCTGCCGCAACTCGAAGGGGATGTGGCTGACGAGAGCAGAAGCGAGGAAGTTGCCGGTTGAGAGAACTGGCAAAGAGATCCATCGTGGGGAGGCCCCACTTTAGAAAGAGCTTCTGAACTACCAAGGGATCCAGGCGCCACTCGTGCGGCTGGAGGATCCTGCTGAGTTTGTCCGCCAGGCAATTTTCTTGGCCTGGGAGATAAACTGCCTTGAGAAGAACGCCGTGACTGACGGCCCAAGAGCAGAGCTTCTGTGCTTCCCGACAGAGAAGGAAGGAGCCCGTGCCCCCCTGCTTGTTCACGTAGAACATGGCAACTTGATTGTCCGTCTGGACAAGGACGGACTGGTGAGAGGTCAGGTGGGAGAAAGCCTTGAGAGCCAGGCGGATCGCTCTGAGCTCCAGGAAGTTGATCTGCTGAGCAGACTCCCACGTGGTCCAGAGGCCCTGAGTACGTGCCCCCTGGCAATGTGCTCCCCAACCCAGGAGGGACGCATCTGTCGTCAGCACCTGGGCCGGCTGAGGTGACTGAAAAGGCATGCCGAGCACCAGGTTCGGCCGATGAAGCCACCACTGGAGAGACGAGGAAAGCGGCTTGGAGACGCGCACTAGGTCTGCTAAGCCGCCTGTGGCTTGTCGCCACTGCTTGCGAAGACACCATTGAGCAGGCCGCATATGCAGGCGGGCATTGGGGGTCACATGGACGGTGGAAGCCATATGGCCGAGCAGTCTCAGGAAGCGCCTGGCGGAGACCAGGGGCTGGCTGCGAAAACGGTCGGCTAGGTCCATGAGCCGCTGAGCCCTGTCGAGAGGCAGGAAAGCTCGCGCCTGAGGAGTGTGCAGTCTTGCGCCGATGAACTCGAGATCCTGTGAGGGGAGCAAAGTGGACTTTGCGAAGTTTATGACAAAGCCCAAGTACTGCAGAAGAGTCACCGTGCGGCGTGTGGCGTTGGTGACCTCCGGAGCGGACGCTGCTCTGATAGAGGCCGTGAAGCCGGAGATGGGCCGCCACCACCGCGAGACATTTTGTGAAGACTCGCGGTGCGGAGGACAGGCCAAAGGGCAGTACTCTGTACTGGTAATGATTTCCTGCCACCACAAACCTTAGGTATTGGCGGTGGCTTGGGTGGATGAGGATGTGCGTGTAGGCATCCTTTAGATCCAAGGAGCATAGCCAATCTCCCTGCTGGAGGTAGGGCAGAAGGATTCCAAGGGTAAGCATTTTGAACTTTTCCCGCACGAGGAACCTGTTGAGGTTGCGCAAGTCCAGGATGGGTCTGAGACCTCCTGTCCTTTTTGGTACTAGAAAGTACCTGGAATAAAAGCCTTGACCTCTCAGGTGGTGGGGCACCGGTTCCACCGCCTGTTCCTGTAGAAGACCTGCTAACTCCTGAAGGAGTAAGTCCCTGTGCAGAGGGAGTCGTGGAGGTTCTCCCGGGAAATAGGAGGGAGGGACCTGGTGGAAGTGGAGAAGATAGCCTTCTCTTACGACTTGAAGCACCCAGGCATCTGAAGTGATGCTGGACCACCTGTGGGCGAAGTGAACCAGCCAGCCTCCGGTGCTGGGAGGAGCCAGCGGAGGGGGAGAGGCTATGCTGAAGGAGTCAAAAGCCCCCACCCTGCTGAGCAGGGGCTGGTGGTGCAGGCTTGGGGGCTTGCTGCCTACGGGACCCGTTACCCCGTCCCTTGGCCTGCTGGCCCTGCTGGGGAGCTGCGGGGGCCTGATATTGGGGGTAGTGTTTATAGGCAGCTGCCTTTCTCGGGTAGAAGAAGGACTTCTTTCCCGAGCCCTTCTTTTTCTGGGAAGGGGCGGAGGTCTTCCTAGAAAGCCTAGTCCTGGTGAGAGTCTCTGTCTCCAGTTGTGCAGCCTTCTCGTCCATAGGTTTGCCAAAGAGGTTTTCACCTCGGCAGGGGACATCGACCAACTTGTCCTGCACCCAGGGCTCAAGGTCAGACGACTGAAGCCAAGCCTGTCGGCGGGCACCGATGCCGGCTGCGGCCACTCGAGCCGATGCTTCAAAGCCATCATAGGCTGCTCGGGATATGAATTTTGAGCATTCCCGAATGCCAGTGGACAAGGCTAGGAACCTCCGCAAAGGTTCCTCGGACAACCCAGCGGAGAATCCGGCTAGCTCTTTAGCCAGGTCTCGGAGATACATGCCCATGTATAGCTGGTAGGTCTGGACACGACACGCAAGCATAGAGCCCTGGAAACACTTCTTACCAAGGCCATCCAGGTTACGGGCCTCCCTGCCAGGAGGCACCGAGGAGTGCATCTTCTGGCTCTTAAGACGATGCATGGCCGATTCCACTACCATGGAATGGTGTGGTAGCTGTGCTTTTTGGAAGCCAGGGCTCTTGCGGACTCGATAGATAGAATCGACCCGCTTGCTCAGGACCGGCGAGGAGGCCGGACTCTCCCACATGCGGAAGAGTAGTCGTTCCAGCATGGGAGGAACCGGTACAGTAAAGTGTTCCCTGGCGGGAGAGTCATACTGGAGGGCGTCGAGCTCTTCGGCTCGAGGCTCCTCCTCGGGATCCGCAGGGAAGGCCAAAGCCTTGGCCATATCCCTGACGAAGTCCGAGAACCGGGCATCCTCCGGGGGGGACTGCTTCCGAGGTTCGGACTCAGGTGAGTCCGAGGGGACACACCGAGTCCGAAAAGAATCAGGTGACTCATCCTCTTCAGACTCCCAGACCGACTCCGACGAGGAATCGGTGGGGTCGGCCTGGGCAGGCCGCGGCGTCGGCGACCTCGGTCCCGAACGGGAGGCCGAGGGTGACCTCGACCGAGGATCGACTCGAGTTCGCATGGACTCGAGGATCGGCTCGGTCTCCGGGGTCGACTTAGACGTCGACGTCCCGGCGGTCGGGGCAGCGGCGCCAGCGAGGCTAGCGAGCAGTGCCCGCTGCTGGTCCATGAAGGCAGACAGTCTGCTCTCCAAGGCCGTCAACCTGAGTCCGACCTCAGGTGACCCAGCAGCCCCCGACTCGGGCCCTGACGGCGTCGGGCCCGACGTCGGCGGTCTCGGAGGCGGGTCCAGAAGGACCACAGGACTTACCCGAGCAGGCAGCTCCGACTCCATGCGAGGTCGCTTCGAGAGGTGCTCCTTCTCCAAGGACCCGGGACGGCTATCGGGGCTATGCGACCTGGCCCTCGCGGGGCCAGGAGCGTCCACCGACGCCGCCCTCGCGGGTTTCACCTTCCGTCGATGGTCCCCGGAGGGAGAACCCCTGTCGGAGGAACTCCGGCGACAGTCCGAGCTGGAACCTCTGGACGCCGAGGCTTCCGACGAGGTCCGGGTACGGCTGGGGTCAGCGAAGATCCTATCCCGCTGATGCCGCCGACTTCTCAACGCTTTGGAGGACATTTTGCCACAGGCCCCACAGATCATTTCTTCATGATCCGGGCCCAGGCAGCGGAGGCAATTATCGTGTGTGTCAGTTAGTGACATATTTCGGTCACACTGACCACACCGCTTGAAACCACTGGCAGCCATCGGGGGAAAAAGGGCCCCTGCGAGATCAAAGGACCGGGCTGCCAGGGAAAAAACCGAAAACGAAACTGACTAAATCAGAAAAAACGAAAAGAAGAAGAGGACTCGTGACCGGCGCCGCGAGTCCGGGCGGGAAAAAGACCGGCCGAAGGAAAAAAGAGAAAATTATGAATAAAATCAACTTTTTCGCGGGGACAAGACGGGTACGTCTGTAGGGCTCCGCGGAAAAAAGAAGACTGGCTAAGATGGCACCCTTGGGCGGGAAGGCGACCGCGCATGCGCACTGCAATTCCCAAAGGCTTTCTTTGAAAGCTGGGGAAAATTGCTCCGCGAGGGCTCCGTCGGCGCCGACGTCACCCATATGTGAGGACTGACTTCCTGCTTGGTCCTGGAGAAAGCATTTGATAGAGTGCATTGGAAAAATTGGAGTGGGACCTAATTTTTCTCAATGAGCGAGGGGGACCGTACACAGAGCTGGAGGCAAGGGTTAAGATTAATGGATTCTGATGAGCAGTTTTCCCTTTTTCCCCACTATTATTTGCATTGGTTATGAAACCTTTAGTTCAGGCAATAAGTATTAACAGGGACATGGGAGAGATCAAAGCTGGGCACACAGAACAATCTTATTCATGGATGTTATGCTAACCCCTCACAAAAACTACAGATTTTGCTTCTAGCGGCAATTAGAAAAATGGGGGAATACAGGAGGGTCTGTCTTAAAAGCAATGCAGATAGGACTGAAGCCTTAAAACGTAAATTTAGGAATGCCCAAATTGCTAGGTCTGCTGCAACAATTTCTCTTTAAGTGAAAGGAATCCTAAGTTATCTATAGGTGCTGGTACTGGAAGACCCAGCTAAAATCTATCAAGTAAATTATCCACCTATTTTCAGGTAAGAGGTGGTAGAGCTGCATAACTTGGAAGAAGGGAATATTTCTTAATTGGGCTGTATGGCTTCAGTGAAGATGAATATATTACCCTATTATTGTAACTTTCAATTACTTCCAGTGTTGGTGCCTAATGAGGCTTTCAGAGTTATGCAAAAGAAAAATTTCCCAAGTTGAGAAAAGAAAGCACACCTAGAATTAGTAGTAAAGTTTTTGGAGGGAAGGGGCAGGGAGATCTGGGGGTCTCTGTTAAAGCTTACTATTTATTTATTTATTTAAAGTCTCTTATATACCGCGCTATTTATCATCAGCGCGGTTTACATAGAACAGAACAATCTCAGTACATTTGAAATACGTATGAGTTACAGATAACAGGGCAGAAAACTTGGTCAACAAGGGTAACTATCTACAATACAATAATGATTGACTGTTTGTATAAAACAACTAACAGAGCAGAGAATATAGTGTAAAGCTGTAATTAAATCCAAAATTTCTTACTACATAGCATCCCAATTGCATCACATGACAAGAAGGGAAAGGAGGCATCTAAGAGATATTTTATATATATTTAACATTTTTATACCGCTTTGTCCTTCACTCAAAGCGGTTTACATTACAACTTGAAATATTATGCACAGAACAGTTAAACAGTAATGTTGTACAAAAAACGAGTTATGAAGGGTATAGGTAGTGTAAAAACTGTATATATATATTTTTTTTTCCCATATGATATATATTCAGATTGAACAGCAGTATATACACAGCTGCCCTATTCAGTAATGGCCTCTGCTAAGTACTATGGAAAAGGCTAGGAACCCTTTTGTGTTAAATGTAATGCAACACTGGTATAGGGAGAAAGGCATATTTGGTGGCAGGAGGGTGGGGAAAAGGAGTTACGAGGAGATGGCTTTCACCTTTAGCTCCTTAACACTATAAAGAATCTTTGGTTCTGGAGCAAGAGGTGAAGGGCTTTGTAAGGTGGCATGAGACTGATTTGAGAATATTTATGCCAGTTGATGGAAGATCTTGTGCCTTTTGAAAACCTGAAGGAAGATTATAGGTTGGCGAGTTGTTCAGTATGCCTTAGGAGTGGGCATTGCAAACAGCAACAAAAAACCCTAAGGGTTTAATATCATGCTCTATGAACTGCTGCAAGCCTAAGTTAGAGAAATTCTCCCAAAATGAGAAGCTGGAAGCAGGATCTGGGGGAGGTAATAACAGATAAAAGGTTGGAAGAATATCTTCTGAGGTATGAACAGAACTTCTACTTCAGCAAAAGGAGAACTGCTTTAAATTACTGATGAGATGGTATTATATCAAAGTCTAACTGAAAAAATGTTCCTAGGTTTATCTGATTGTTGCTGGATCAGGTGTGTGGAAAGAGGTACACTACCATATATTTGGTGAATTTGCCCTAAAACAGGAGGTTCTCAACCCAGTCCTCAGAACACACAGTCAGTCAGGTTTGCAGGATATACAATGTATATGCATGAGAGTTTTTGCATACAATAGAGGTAGTGCATGCACATCTCTCAGGCATATTCATTATGGTTACTCTGAAAACCCAACTGGGTGGATGTATCCTGAGAACTGGGTTGAGAGCCACTGCATTAGAGGAACGTGGAGCCTCCCATGATGTGGCGATGCATTAGACTGTGGAAGATAGCCCTTGTGGAAAAGCTAATTCTGCAGCACCATAATATAATTACTAAATTTGAGAGAGGAGAGAGAATTTTGCTGGTAATTTTGACAACTTTAGCATCCTAGCTGGAAGGAAGGGAAGAGATTGGGAGGGTAGTTTATGACAATAAAATACTAAACAAAACATCCATTGTACAATCTGCATTAGCCTGTTGTGTTAGTTTGAAGAGGTTGACATGATATCTGGCTAGAACTTTAATAAAACTTGGGGGGAAAATGGGGGATTTGCCAATGCAGGTCGCACGTATCAGGCAGGATCCCAGCAAGTGGACCGATTTCATGCTATTTATCTCCAGGTATAAGCACTTCATTTTTCCAAGCCTACTTTAATATACATCTGAACCAGGGCTGTCTTCATTCGCTATAACTCAAAGAATTTTTTCACCCTAATGCTATAGTTCACATCCAGCCGAAGTACCTAATCTGGGTCACTGCAAAGGTTCTAGGACTGGAATCATGCACCATCAGGGCTCTTCATAGAAACCTACAATGCTGACTTCTGGTGAGGTCATCGGAGCGTATGGCGGAGTAGAAGATCATCTCCGCTAACAAGGCCTGCCAAAGAGGGGCATAACCCCCCAAAGAGCGCAAAAATTAGAGCGGTGAGATGAGAAGGAACTAGGGGAGGAAGACCCTATAAAAAATTGAAGCAGGCACGAGCTGCGGTACTCACCCGGGGCAATGCATGCGCGGTGAGAGAGGACCGCACGGAACAGGGCAGGCCGGAGAGACCCACGAATAGTGCATGCAGTCTGAGTGCGAGTAGGAGACAGGTCACTGTGAATTGGAGCAGTGGAAAGAAGTGGCCGCACTGTCCGGAGGAGAGCTGGAGGCAGAGAGGCAGACGAGCCTGGGAGGAGCAGTTGAATCAGCAGCTGGGAGAGGCCCAAGTGAGAAGCCACGTGCTGGGGGGGTGCAGTGCCTGGATGAGAGCAGACGAGTGCAAACCAGGCTGAAGTATACGGCCGTGCAACGGGCAGCACAGTAAAACTGACACCTGGTGGAGAAGTCGGTGAGCCGGACAGCCCAGAGGTGTGTGGGGAGCGGTAAGAGTATGGAGGAGAAGAGGGAGAAGGGGGAGCTGAACTGGAGGGAGAAGACTGCCTCCAGGGGAGTACAACGCGGCCGAAAGAGACCCTGAAGAGCGGTGCAGTCCAGGCAAATATCAAGGCTACATCGGGAGTGGCATAGCAAGTAAATCCAGACAGAAGCAAAATCAATCTACAATCAAGTGGCCACCCCTGTCAGGAGGAACAGTAGTGCCTCAGGCAGTGGGAGAAGTTTAAGGACCAATCAGAGCACTCCACGGGGAGGGGGAGAACAGTAGAGCTTTTCAAAGTAGCCACTGCCTGTGGAGTGGAACTCACTAACAATAAGAAATGGATAAATCAAAAAGAGAAGGGGCCGTGAAGAAAAAACTGGTGGAATTTCACTCCTGTGCGCCATCAAGAGGAGGGAAGGAGGGAGAGAAGGCTGGTAAAATGATGGGGGACTCATCGCCAGAGCAAGAGGACACGGAAGGAGAGGAGTGCTCAGGAATGGCTGAGAAAATCAAACAGTGGCTTATAGAACTAAAAGAGGATCTAAAGGAGGAAATTAGTGGAGTAAAAAACGAGTTAAAAGAGACCCTACAAACAATCAAACAAGACATCACGGATCTGGGAGAGCGTGTGGAAGACGCAGAGACTCAGTTGGAACAACAAGAGGTGGCTGTGGAGCAAATCCAGAAAGGCTGGGAGGAGCTGAGGCAGGCTCAAGAGGAGATGAAGGTTAAAAACAGAAGACTTGGAGGATCAATCTAGAAGATGCAACATTAGAGTGGGAGGTGTTTGAGGATCCCAAATATAAGAACAGCGAGGAGGTGGCTCAAAAATGTATTTGGATAACTTTTAAAAGCTGTAGCTCTAACAGAGGAGGATGAAGGGGACATCTGAAAATAAAAAGGACACACAGAGGGCTGGGGCCCATAAGGGACAATCGCCCGAGAGACATCGTAGTCTGCTTGAACTCCTTCAAGACGAAAGAACGCTTACTGGAGGCAGCTAGAAAGCTAAGAAACTTCCAGCGGGAAGGGCACAAACTGGAAATGTTTCAGGATCTGTCCCAAGGAACACCGCAACGTAGAAGGGAGATAAAGGAGGTTATGGCTTACTTGAGGAGGGCCGACCTGAGATATAAATGGCTGTACCCGTTTGGATTGTTGATCACAGTACAAGGGCAATCACAGAGAGTGAGGACAAGTGTAGAAGCCTGGAGAGCGTTGAGAGACTTAGCAGCAAATCTTACGGAAGAGGCCAGAAGTCCAGCTAAAACAATGGACAATGATGCAAGCATTACTAGGGTGGAGAGCTTGAAGTGGCACAGAGAAGCAGAAGGCGGTAGGAGACTGGCGAGACTGGCCAAGGATTGTCAACGAGGGAAAGCGATTGAAAAAGAAGCAGGCTGAAGCTGAGGACAATATATGGACTTGAACCAGATGACATCTAATATGGAAAAAGGTTTTGAGTGGTTGTAATTAAGTACCAGATAGAGGGAGGGGTGACCGGGAGGGGGGGTGGCGAGGTGGGAGTGAGGGAGTGGAGGAGGGGTTGGATAAGGAGGAGGGGGCAGCTTTAGGGTAGGGTAGAGGATGTGGGATTTGCTAATGAAACGCGAACTTAAGAGCGAGTGGGTGGGGGATGGAGGGGGCGTAGGGGTTGAGAGATGGGGGGGTAGGTGTAAGGAGGGGTAGATGGAGCATGGAAGGAAGGAGTGAGGTGGTGGGGGGGGGGCCCAGAGGGGCAGGGGTAGGTTGCGGTCCGATACTCGGTCACCATTATGGAAGTCATATCTCCTCAGCGGAGAAGTTGGATGGAGAGGGGGGGAGGAAGGAGGGGGGGGGGAGGAGAAGGGAAGGGTGGGTAGATAGAAGAGGGGAGGTACAGAAGGAAGGGATAGAGAAACATTATAAGGTGAGTTAAAAATTGTAACACTAAATGTTAAAGGGCTTAATTCGCCATTCAAGCGGCAGAAACCTTATAAAGAGGTAAGATGCCAAAGTGCGCTGATAGTGCTTATACAGGAGACGCACTTAACAAGGGCAACAGAACATATGATTAAGCTTATGGGATACGAGACAGGTCTATATGCATCAAACAGTGGAAAAAAAGAAGGGCGGGGTGGCAGTCTTTATAGCCTCCAAACTGAAAGCGGAGGTACAGAAGGAAGGTAATTCGAGATAAAGAGGGGAGATATATATTGTTACGCATACAAATTGGGAATGAATGGTATTGCATAATCAATGTTTATGCAACAGGGGGGCAAGGGGCATTTTGGACAAAATTAGAAGCTGAGGTGGGGGAAATAGATGAAGGAAACATTATTTGTGGGGGAGACTTTAATTTATTTAGACAGATTTGTATTCCACCTTATCCTTCAATCAAGGTGATCACGTCACATCACAATTGGAGGGTTACATTTAACATGGAATCCGGATCAGGATGCCACGGGGAAACAGGAGGGCAAAAGGGCAGATAGGAGAAAATATCGCAATTTTGTAACACAACACTGTTTGATGGATACATGGCAATTCTATCACCCAGAGAAAAGGCAGTTCTCATTCTTCTCACATGTGCATGGATCATACTCCAGAATAGATGCCATTTGGATAACAAAGGAATTGGCAGGAAGGGTTAAGGGGGCTGATATGGACTCTATAACCTGGTCCGATCATGCATTGGTGGAGGTCAGGTTGACATTGAAGGGAGAGAGATGAGGCATAAGGTTCTGGCAGTTAAACGAATCCTTGTTGGAGGATGAGAGGGTTAGAAAGGAGAGAGTGGGAGACAGACGAATACTTTAAATGGAATGATAATGGGGAGGTGGCCGGGGGGGGGGGAGAGTGTGAGGAAGACTCTCCGCACCACTGCCTTATATCCAAATGGGGGGCACGCAAAGAGAGGGAGATGGAGGAGAAAGAGGGAACTGAGAGAAAAATTAATGGCACTGGAAGAATTAGATGGGCAAGATGGAAGAGGAACATACAGAGGCCAAGTGCTGGCGGTTAGAGTGCAATTAAATGCTATGCAGGCAGACATTATAAGATACCAAATGCAATTACTGAGACAGGGTTTTTTTGAGGGGGGAAATAAAGCAGGGCGATACATGGTGCAGAGATTGAAACAAAGGAAACTAAGATCACAAATATTGCGTATTAGGGACCGGGAGGGGGAACTTGGTTTATAAAGATGGTGATATAAGAGAGGCTTTTAAAAGATATTATCAAGAATTGTATGCAACTGGGGCCCCTCCGGACTCGGAAAGAGTACAAAGCTATTTGGACTCTATTAAGATCCAGGCATTGAATAAGGAGGAACAAAACCAGTTAAATAAAGCAATTGGGGCAGGGGAGATTTTAAAGGCAATAAAACAGTTGAAAGTAGACAAGGCACCGGGTTTGGATGGGCTCACAGCAAGATTCTACAGAAACTTTGGAGAGCTCTTAATAGCTCCCCTGCTGAAGCTGTTTAATCTCCCGAGGGTGGGGTTCTAGCAGATACTAAGGGCTGGGCTGGGCTCACGGTGATCCATAAAGAGGGTAAGGATCAGCAGGACTGTAAGTCATACAGACCAATTTCCTTACTCAATTTAGATGCAGAATTACTGGCTAAAATATTAGCAACTCATTTAAATAAGGTAATTGGGAAGTTAATTCATCAAGATCAAGCAGGGTTTATTCCAGGGAGACAGGTGGCAGATAACATTCGGAAGACTCTGAACACTATTTGGGCGGCGGGGCAAAGTGATCAGGAGGCTGTGTTAATGTCCCTGGACACGGAGAAAGCGTTTGACTAGGTGTCTTGGTCCTTCCTATTTCAGGTTATGGATAGAATGAGGTTGGGAGGAGAATTTAAGGGGTGGGTAGAAGCATTATACCGGAACCCAAAGGCATGTGTTAAATGGTGCATACTCTGCCTTTTTCGAGCAGGAGAGGGACAAGGCAGGGTTGCCCATTGTCACCTTTATTATTTCACTAGAACCATTTGCAGAGAGTGCGAGCCAGGAGGATTTGCAGGGTATAAAGGTAGGGGAAAGAGAATATAGAATATCATTATTTGCGGATGATATTATATTGAGTGTGGCTCATTCGAGATGCTCAATACCTATTTTAACGTGGGAATTAGAGGAATACGGGAAGTTATCCGGATTCACAATCAACTGGGCAGAAATCTGAAATTTTGAATTTGACAGTACCAGCGGAGCTGCAGCTGAGCTTAAGAAGGCAGTACCCCCTTTAGGTGGGCAAAAGGGCCGATTAGGTATCTAGGGATCCAGGTAAGCAACAGGTTAGAGGACCTATACAATATCAACTATAAAAAGCTGTTTAGACAAGTTGAAATTTTATTGGCCGGGTGGCGGCGGGGATTTTTATCATGGTTTGGTCATATAGCAATAGTAAAGATGATATTACCACGCTTTTTGTTTCCGTTTCAAACATTACCGATAGATCTGCCACGGCAAAAGCTAAAGCAGCTGCAACGAAGCATTATGCGATTTATATGGAACAATAAGGGATCAAGAGTGGCAATGTCTATCTTGCAGAAAGCTAGGGAAGAGGAGGGGCTTGGGGTACCAAATTTTAGTAAATATTATTTAGTGGCGCAATTGAAAACATTATATGCTTGGCACTGCGAAAAATATAAACAATGGGTTCAGATGGAAGAGGACTTTGTAAGGGGAGAGGGGTTGGAAATGTTGGTTTGGAGGGGAAACACCAGTAGAGTGGCAAACCCCTTCATAAGGCATATTTTGCAGATCTGGCAGAGAACTAGGAAAATATTAGTACCAGATAAGATATATACAGGGGATGACTCTGGAGGCGTGCTTTGAGAGGGGACAGGGGTCTGGGGAGCGGATACTTCGAAGATGGACAGGATGGGGACTTACACATATCTTCCAGATAGTAGGAGAGAATGGACCACGGAATTTCGAGGGGATAAAGGATTTGTATGGTTTGCCTAGCACTGATTATTATAGTTACGCTCAGGTGAGCCATTTTGTGAGGCAGAAGAGTGTGTGGCGGGACCTGTGGCGTAACAGAGGGTGGTTTGAGGCACTTTGTTCCGGTAATGCCAGTGATTGAAGAAGAGCATATAAATCTCATCACTCAATACTCCCCATTTAGTAAAAATATCATCCAGATTATAAAGAGACATCAAAACGTGTTAAGCACACTACCAGGTTTATCTGACAAACATATCCGATGTGTGTGGACCCGTCAACAAAATTTAAAAGAAATTCTTAGTCCAGCGAAATTACGAGGAGATCCTGTACCTCCACACATTAGTACTCCGGGGCATCACAGTTGTGGCGATTGCAATGTCTGCATTGTTATGGATAATGTAGACAGTTTTGATTACCATGATCGTCACTATGTTCTAAGACAGTCTACCACTTGTGGTTCTGACCACGTAATATATGGCATTAGATGTCTGTGCGGCCTCTTATATGTAGGACAGACCACACGTCCATTGCAAGTCCGAATTAATGAACACCGTAGCAGGATCCGGTGCAAAGCACAAGAGGCCCCCATGGTGCTTCATTGTCTGCAAAATCATCATTCATTTGAGGAGTTACGTGTATTTGCAATAGATAAAATATTGGCTGGTAAAAGGGAGAAGATCAAGAGCACAAACCCCACTGCTATTAGAACAACGATGGATCTATCGATTACAGACGGTTATCCCTAGCGGTCTTAACAACATGATTGAGTGGCGAGCGTGCATGTGAACTCATTATCACATCACTCCAACTCCCTATAAAATATCAGGTCCTTCCCCGCATGCGCGGCATTTTTTGAGAAAGCGGGAGAGCTTCAATGTAACACGCTAAATGTTATACCTGATGTTGGTTTGTAGGATAGTTTCTGGAGATAAGAAGGTGAGATCTATGCTGCTTCACATAGCCTATTTAGTATGATCTATTACACAAGTCTTCTTAACCTCTGATGTTACTATGCTTTCTTTGTAGATAGTGCCGTTTTCAAAAATGTTTACCCCCTGAGGAAGAACTGAAACGTGCAACAACTTGGTACCTTAGAGGTGACGTCGGGGACGGTATACAACTACTGTTTGTCAGCAGCACAACTATCTCTTGCAATTTGAAACAAATTTCAATTATACAGATAAGTTCTGATTTCCATTACATTTATGAAAGCTCAATAAGCAGATCTACATATGGTCGTTGATGTAATCGGAGTTTACAACTTTGGGACAAGTTATCCCGAGTTGAAAAAATTTTGAACTGAGACCATTGGTTCATTTTTGTTTAATTATCTGCATTTATACATGAATATTAGAGGGTACATGTTCTCTGTTTGATATTTGAGCCCATAAATATTTTACAATCTGAGCTATCTTCATTCATAGAGGGTTTCACTCTAAATTTCACCGGTAATTTAGGATGCAAGGGTATTTTGTCTAAAATCTATAAAGGGCTAATGGAAGGCAGGGAGGGTAAATTAGAGTTCATGAAGAAATGGGAGGCAGATCTGGGTCAACAATGGACAGAGAAGAGGTGGGAAAAGTCATACGGGTCCTAGCGGGGATATCCATTGCCACTCACATAAAAGAAAATGCCTATAAAGTACTTTATCGGTGGTATTGGACATCAATACAACAAAAAAAGACGGGGAGGGGAATGTCGGACAAGTGTTGGAGAGGATGTCCAGAGAAAGGGGAAATGTTACATATGTGGTGGCAGTGTGAACCGATTCAACACTTTTGGGAGGAGGTATTATCGATAAGCTATGAAACGACCAGCCATGTCTTACAGAACACCAGAGGTGTGTCTCTTGCATATGTTGGGGGAGGATTTGGAGGAAGGGGAGAGAGGGGTACTACATCACAGAATAGCAGCAGCACGAAATGAAATAGCACAACATTGGATGGGGGAGGGGAGGGGAGGCCTCAGAGGGCAGGATTTATCAGCAGAATGGAGGACCTGTGTTTGATGCATTGATTGACAGGGTTGAGACATGGGAAAGGGGAAAAGGTTATGAAACACTGGCAGGGGGTCTTGAAATGGTTGGGAAAATGGAAATAAAGGAAGGAGGGGGACACGACCCTGCAAAGCTGCAAATAAACAAAAGGAATGGCTGTTGAGTTAAGTGGCGGAAATACCTATATATGTATAAGTACCACAAGTGAAAGAAGGTGGAGCACAAGATGTGAACGTGGGGGGGGGAGGGGGGGGGATGGGTTGCAGAGTAAATACTAACGCAATGTGGCATTAGATTCCAGGGGGAAAATTGGCTCAGCTTATGTCAGATTGACTTTATAAAATTTGTATACCTTCTGGAATTATGAAAAGCCTGTATGATATGTGACATAAATTTAATAAAAACGTTAAATACAAAAAAAACAACAACAAACCCAGAAACCTACAATGCTGGGCCCCTCCCTTAGAACATAAACTGCAACAAAGCCAGCTAATCTAAGGAGCAGAAAATCAACTCAGGGATCAAACCTCTCACCTGGAAGAGCATCAACACTGAGCCATCAGACAGCCCAAACAAGTTTTATGCAGAGTTTACATTAATTCACTTGCATTTCAACATACATACCGTTGGGAAAAAACGTATTATATTTTCAACTGGATTATCCGCTATGTCCAAAACTAAATACCTGAAAGTAAAACCAATAGGTTATCATTAGGAAACTGTCAGGCATTTACATACATTATGTTGTTGAAATGAAGAATTTTAGTTTGTGACATTTTATTCCAGGGGGAAATTTGCACAGAATTTTTCACCAGGAGCAGGAGGCAGCAGTGGTTCGCATGGTCTTCTCCCCTCCCTCATTGCACACAACCTCAGTTCACTACCTCCTTTCCATGTTGTTAAGGAAAAGAGGGGCATCAGGCTGCATCTTCCATCACTGCTATACTAGCACAGACTGCTGGTTTGAGCTGCATGAGACACCATACAGCACTGTTTCAAATTCTGCAATCTAGCTCCTCTTGTGCAAATCAGCAGCAAATGAGAACAGTGTACCGGGGAGAGGGTGTTGGGGTTTGAGAAAACTAGTGGGTATGAGAGCAAGGAGGTATTGACAATGTCTAGTGGAGGGCATGCCATGAAAGAACAGAAAGAAAACAGAGTGTGGATCTGGTTGGAGGTCTGGGTAGGAAAGACTAAGAGCTAGTGGACGAAGTTATGAGTGGAAGAGAAACAGAGCTCACTGGGGGTCTTGCTGAAAGCAGGGCAAGAAGGTGAAATTAGACTTACCTGCTAATTGGTTTTCCTTGAATCCCTCCAGCCCTGTCCCGACCAGCAGATAAGGGCCGAGCATGCTCCAAACCTTGGTAATGTCACCCACATAACCCATTGGTACTAACCCACCAAGGCCAGTATCGTACTGTCAAAACAACTGACTCAACTACCATCCCACACAAAATAGAAGCCAAACAGACCGCATACCTCATTCCATTCATGATTTGCTTCTTACAGTCTATTTTATTAATAGGGCATAGCCCCCCCCCCCCCCAAGACCAAGGGATGCCCCATAAACCGGCCTTCCCAAATAGATGACTTTGAGGACTGGGCTTGTGCTTACCAAGGACAAAAAACCCAGGACGGGTCCAGGACTGGACTGGAGGGATTCAAAGAAAGCCAATTAGCAGGTAAGTAATTTCACCTTCCTCTTCATCACTCCAGTCCAGTCTAGTCCCGACAAGCAGGATATATACCAAAGCAGGATCACTCCCAGGCGAGACCCATGAGCTCGGCCTGCAAAACTGAAGCGCCGAATCTCGCATCCAACTGATGACGCACAAATTTATGTAAAGACGTTGTGGCTCGGCAAACGTCCATGGGAAGCAGAGGTCACTCAGTCCACGATGCTGCCTGAGCTCATGTAGAATGGGCCCACAAGCCCTGCAGCACTGACTTTTTATGTAATAGATAAGCTGACGCAATCACCTCCTTGGGATCCAGCATGCCAGATGCTTTAGAGGCTGCCTCCCCCCTGCTAAGCCCCACCAAACAAGACAAAAATATGATCGGACTTTAAAGCATATGGCGAGCTTTTGAAAGTATATATGAAGAGCCCGATGCATGTCCAAGAGGTGTAATTGCCAACTCTCTGCCTCATCTTCTCTCCCAGGAAAACACGGCAGCATAACCGGCTGATTAACATGGAACGCCAAAACCACTTTGGGCAAGACAGACGGTACCGGTCTGAGAACCAATTTCTCCTTAGAAATGGACAGGAAAGGCTCTTGACAGGATAACGTCTGAAGCTCTGAAATCCGCCGGGCGGAACAGATCACCACCAAAATGACCACCTTCAAATTCAAATCTTTAAGAATCGCCCCCCTCAAGGGTTCAAAGGGCAGCTGTGTCAAGGCAGAAAGGACTAAATTCAGATCCCACGACTGCACCACAGCTTGATGCAGTGGTTTCACTTGTCTCTCTACCCACAGGAACCGAACCACATCGGGGTGGGACACCACCACCTGGACTAGACTCCTGTAGCACGTCAAGGCTGTCACTTAATTTCCTGATCCACAAACCAACCTTCAAAAATGCACCACACCTAACATGAGAGCAAGGTGGAGAACCTCCAAGCCCACATCATGGCTATCGCCTGCAATGAATAACCCCCCACTTCAACTGAGCCCTCTCAAGAACCAGACCGTAAGTGAGAATTAATCTACTTGCGGCATAAGTATTGGATCCTGCATCAGCAGAGGGACTCTCTGGCAATTTCCACAGCTTGTCCGCCAGGAGCCGCATCAAGTCCACATACCATGACAGATGCGGCCAGTGCAGCGCTATCAGAACCAACAGACCTGCATGAGCCTTGATGTACTGCAGCCACCACCCAATCAGGGCCCATGGAGGGTGCATATACAACTCCTCATTCCAGAGCCAAGGCTGGGTCAACGCATCTAGTCCTTCTGACATTCTTTCTCGCCTTCGACTGAAAAACCATGGCACCTGTGCATTGTCTAATGTTGCCATGAGGTCCATGCTGGCCTGATCCCAATGCTGCGCCACCCTCTCGAATAACAGAGGATCAAGCGACCACTCGCCCAGATCCAAGCGATTTCGGCCGAGTCAGCCTGTACATTTTCCAGGGCGGCTTCATGTGCCACCGAGAGGGCTGACAAATTTGCCTCTGCCCACGTTAAAAGTGGAGCGATCTCATTCTTCAGAGTCACACTGCCGGTGCCCCACTGCCAGTTCAGGTACACCACCACTGCAGCATTGTCCGAACACCCAAACAGCCTTCCCCTGAACCAACGGACAGAAAAAAAAAATGTAGAGCCAGGAACATCGCTCTCATCTCCAACTTGTTTATGGGCCAGGCACTCTGCTTGTGGGACCAATTCCCCTGCGTGACCTGACCCCCACAGTGCACCCTCCATCCAGAGACTGGCGTCTGTTGTCGAAGGGATCCAGTCGGCCGGTTCCAGAGGCATCCCTGCATAAAGGTGATCCTTCATCAGCCACCATCTCAGAGCTACCCTGGTGCCAAGGGGACAGACCAGTCTTCGCCAGAGCTCGTGGTATTGTGGAGACCATCTCCCAAGGAAAGTCCTCTGCAAAGGTCGCATATGTGCTCATGCCCAGGGCACCAATTCCAGAGTGGCTGCCATGGACCCCAAGAGTTGAAGATAGTGTCATGCTGAGGGAGCCCCCATTTGAAGGAAGTGACTGACCTGTATTTGAATCTTCTGGACCCGCTCTAGGGGAATCACACAACCCACCTCCATCTGAAACCTCACCCCCAAATGAACTAGGTCCTGAGGGGGCTTCAGATGACTCTTGGCCAAGTTGATCACCCAACCTAGCCGTCGGAGCAGCAAGATCACTTTCTTTGTTGCACACTGACTGTGTACGTCTTTGCCCGAATCAGCCAGTCATCCAAGTAAGGATTTACCATTATGTCCTGCTGCTGTAACAAGTTGGCTACAAACACCATGACCTTGATGAATGTCCAGGGAGCCATTGCCAGACCAAAGGGCATCATGTGTAACAGTGTCCCATGGGAACCGTGAAACGGAGGATGCGCAGCAGTTGTTGGAATGTCTCATGGACCACACCTGCCTTTCTGGATGACATGCATGGCAATGCCAGGAAAGTCTCTGCTAGCAGGCGTGCACCCCTCATGGATCATCCTAAGAACCCACTTGTCAGAGGTGATCTGGGCCCAGGCGGGCAGGAACTGTTGAAGACATCTCCCCCACCAGTTCCACCCAACCTTGGGCCCCCCCCTCACTTCATTGCATCTTCTTGGAGACCAAGGAGGCCACAGAGAAATAGCCTCCGCCGACCCCTCTATCTCTGCAAAAAGGGGGCCCCTTCTACTCTGGTACCATACCCTCTGAAAGGGCGCAAACTGAGCAGCCCAGAAACTACAAAAATCCCTCGGCTGTCCTCTGGCCAGCACCATGCCTTTAGCTGTCTTCGACCTGACTGCCAGAGGTTTTCCCACTTTCAAGTCACCTAGTTCCTTGACCAGCTTATCCAGTGTCTCCTCAAAGAGCAGTTTATCCTTAAAGGGGAGGCAGTGTCTCAGTCGCATCTTGGAGGATGCATCCACCGCTCAATTGCAGAGACAAACACCTAGCTGCAATCACTGAGGCCATGGAATGGAATAGCAGCCTAATGGTTAAGAACACTGGCTTGGGAACCCAGAGACCAGGGTTTGATTCCCACTAGCACTCCTTGTGGCCTTGGGTAAGTCACTTAACCCTCCATTGCCTCAGAAAAATCCAAGTTATTAATGTCCGTTTAATGTACATTACCAAGTGTAAGTTTCAATGTAAACCGCTTTGATTGAAATGATAAAGCGGTATATAAAACCTGTTAAATAAAACAAATAAATAAAAATGCCTTTAACTGTGGACTGGATCAAATCATAAAAGACCTCCGCCAAGGCGGCCATTACCTGACTCCAGGTGTGCTGCCTCCGGTGCCTCTAGCGAAACCAGTCCTTCAGACCCTGGCAAAGCCTGAGCCCAGCAGAAGCAAGCCCGAGACACATAAGCCCCACAAATGGACGCCTGGAGTGGCATGGCATTAATGTTAAAGACTTCTTTAAGAAGGGCTTCCATCTTCTTATCTTGGAGGATCCTTCACTGCTGCTCCACCTTCCACTGGGATGGTGATCATCTTAGTGACTGTGGACACCCAAGGCGAATGGAACCTCTCCTTGTCCTGGTCAGGCAGCGGATACAACCATGTCATGGTCCTGCTGCCCCTGAGCCCCACATCCAGTGTTTCCCATTCAACATCAATAATCTGTTGAATGACCCTATGCACCAGAAATAGTCTGCTTCTTCTTACAGGACTGAAGAATCAGGTCCTCCAGCGGCTCCTTGCCCGCTGGGGCCCCTTGCATGATATTCAAAGCTGCCAGGGAATGGGCGATCAGAGCTGGTAACTCCTCCCTGCGAAAGACTCATCAATGCAGGATCTTATCCCAGGAGGGCGTCCCCCTCCCAGGCTCTACCGGAGAACCCTCCTCCACCATGTCTGAGGCCCCCTCCAAAGGATCCTCCCAGGAGTCCGTCAAGACGAGGGTGCTGCACCATGGGTCCCCCCCAGCCATGTAACAGCTCCCCGCCCCCCTGTTCCACACTCCGCTTGTTGCTTGCTAGACTCCTGCCCGTCTTTATTCAGTCTCAGGCAGTAAGCCTGATGCAGGAGCAAGATAAATTCCAAAGAGAAGGGGTCCAAGAGGGAAGGGTTCTCCTGTCCTTTCCCCACACCCCACCTGTGAACCTGACGTCTGTAAGCCTTCTCAGAGCCTGGTTGCTCTCCAAATAGGCTCTCAGATCCTAAAATAGGCCTGGTTGCTCTCCAAATAGGCTCTCAGATCCTAAGAAAAAACTAAAAGGAGCAGTTGCAAAGGTTAAAGACGTACATCAGGCTTGACTGTTGAAAAATACTATCTTGGAAGCCCAGACCAGCTGTATTCCATGCTTTAAGAAAAGTGGAAGGAAGTCCAAAAAACTGCCAGCATGGTTTAAAGGTGAGGTCAGAGAGGCTGTTGCCAAAAAAGCATCTTTCAGGAAATGGAAAAAAGAGCCAAACGACGAAACCTGGAAACAGCACAAGCACTGGCAAGTCAAATGCAAGGCATTGATAAGGCAGGCAAAGGGAGAATTTGAGAAGCAGCTTGCTGCGGAAGCAAAAACGCAAAGTAAAGACCTTTTCAAGTACATTCGTAGCAAAAAATCTGTGAGAGAGTCAGTTGGTCCATTAGATGATAAAAGGGGTTAAGAGGCGACAAGGCGATAGCGGAGAGACTGAATGAATTCTTTGCTTCAGTCTTTACAGAGGAAAATGTAGGGATGTTACCCATGACTGAAGTGGTATTTAAAGGTGCGGAAGAATTGAAGAAAATATCGATACATCGGGAAGATGTATTACAACTATTAGATAAACTGAAGAGTAGCAAATCACCTGGGCCGGATGGTATACATCCAAGGGTGTTGAAAGAACTGAAATACGAGATTGCAGACCTGCTATTAGTAATCTGTGAACTAATACCTGAAGATTGGAGGATCGCCAATGTAACACCAATTTTTAAAAAGGGTTCCAGGGGTGATCCGGGAAACTAGACCGGTGAGCCTGACATCAGTACCGGGAAAAATGGTAGAAACCATCATAAAGAATAAAATTACTCAGCATGTAGACAGTCATGACCTAATGGGAGACAGCCAACATGGCTTTAGACAAGGAAGATCTTGTCTTACTAATCTGTTATGTTTTTTTGAAGGAGTGAATAATCAGGTGGACAAAGGTGAGTCGGTTGATATTGTGTATCTGGACTTTCAGAAAGCCTTTGACAAGGTCCCTCATGAGAGACTTTTGGCAAAACTAAAGAGTCATGGGACAGGAGGCAGTGTAGTATTGTGGATCAGGAACTGGTTAAAAGATAGAAAGCAGAGGGTACGGCTAAATGGCCAATTTTCCCAATGGAGAAAGGTGAATAGTGGTGTACCCCAGGGATCTGTGCTGGGTCTGCTGCTTTTTGACATATTCATAAATGACCTGGAAAGTGGAACGACGAGTGAGGTTATCAAATTTGCAGATGACACAAAACTATTTAAAGTTGTTAAAACCCAAGAGGATTGTGGAAAATTGCAAGAGGATCTTGATAAATTGGAAGACTGGGCATCAAGATGGCAGATGAAATTTAATGTGGACAAGTGCAAGGTTATGCACCTAGGGAAGAACAACCCAAACTATGGTTACACGATGCAAGGTTCCACATTAGGAACCACCATCCAGGAAAAAGATTTAGGCGTCATTGTGGATACCATGTTAAAACCCTCAGCCCAGTGTGCAGCAGCGGCCAAGAGAGCAAATAGAATGCTAGGTATGATAAAGAAAGGAATGGAAAACAAAAAGATATTATAATGCCTCTATATCGTTCCATGGTGAGACCGCACCTTGAATATTGTGTGCAATTCTGGTCGCCGTATCTTGAAAAGAATATAGAGATTTTAGAAAAGGTTCAGAGAAGAGCCACCAAAATGGTAAAGGGGATGGAAGGATACTCCTATGAAGAAAGGCTAAAAAGGTTAGGGCTCTTTAACCTGGAAAAGAGACGGCTGAGGGGAGATATGATAGAAGTCTATAAATTAATGAACGGAGTGGAACGGGTAAACGTAGATCGATTGTTTACCTTATCAGAATATAGAAAGACTAGGGGACATGCAATGAAGCTACAGGGTAAACTATTTAAGACTAATAAAAGAAAATATTTTTTCACTCAACGTGTAATCAAACTCTGGAATTTGTTACCAGAGGATGTAGTAAAGGCTGTTAATGTAGCTGGGTTTAAAAAAGGTTTGGACAAGTTCCTGGAGGAACGGTCCATAAACCATTATTAAGAAGGGACCCAGGATATCAATGCTTGAACCAATACAAGCATTGTGGAACCTGTGTCCCTTGGGGAAACTGCTAGGTACATATGACCTAGATTGACCACTGTTGGAAACAGAATACTGGGCTTGATGGACCTTGGTCTGACCCAGTATGGCATATCTTATGTTCTTATATGGCCCCTTTTGTGGCCAAAACCCCTGGCGCAGGAGAATTAAAGACTCAATGCTGACAGTGTGTGTTCAGCACATCCTGCCACACTGAGCCACTCACTGTCTAACTCCCCTAGTGCCTCCTCTGCCGACCATGTCTTCCACTCACAAGGGCAGCAGATCCCAGCTGCAGAGAGGCTGCTGTGGCACATACCACAGGCACCGCAAGGCACTTTCCCCAACGGCATCCTGTACTCCAGAGTTTAGTTTCAATTTCTCCATGGACCGCATTGCCTGCCTGCAATGCACACCGGAAGGATAGTCAACTGCACTGTAGCCCTAGAGAGGGCCCTTCTTCACTTTCCTGACGCCTCTCAGTCGCTGACCTGAAAGCCCACGCAAATCTACCATTCACCAACAGGCAGAAAAGGGAAAATCTTGCAGTCAAACAGGTAGTGCCAGACACCACCGAACATGCACTTGGCACTGAGGGATTTCCCCACACCAAGTGAGATCCCCTGAAAGCAGGGCTTCATCAAGTCAACTGCCCCAGCCCCTCAGGAAGCCTGCCCCGGCCTTCCTGGTAAGCTCTCAGCACTGCACACTCCAAAGGCCTCCTATTCAAGGGATCAGTCTGGATCTGCTTGCACACTTAACGTGTAAGTGCTGCCAGAGTAAGTATATGATATATGCCCTCAAACAGTTTGGCTGAACCACCTTTCCTGCCTAATCCGATTGCCTATCAGAGCCAGCCCTCAGGGGTGGGTGCTCCTCACCAGCTGCTGGATGCTGAGATACTGGCCTTGATGGATGGTACCAGTGGGTTATATGGGTGACATCACCAAGGTTTGGAGCATGCTCAGCCACCAGCTGCTGGTAGGAGGAGACAACCCGCTTGTCGAGACTGGACTGGAGGGATGAAGAGGAAATCTGGAATTAAAAAGAGGAAGTAAAAAAGCTAGAGGACAGAGGTTGAAAAATGGAGCATGTCCACTCTGGAGAATGGGCAGAAAAAGCTAACTGTTGAACTTAAGGGGAAGGGAGTGAGATCAAGCCTCAGGAGCTCAAGCTAAGTTAGAGAGAGGAAGCTGGGGTTGGGGAGGCATCAAGCCCGAGAAAAGCTTTGATATAATTCTTTTTGTACAAAATTTTCCTAAAAAGATGTAGAGTTTTGCAATACTGTACAAAGAATTTAACATGTATGTGCAGAATTCCTCCACGAGTAAACTTTGTACATGAAAACAGATGCTCTCACTAATAAGCAGAATGCATTTGAAACTCATTTAAGAAAACTCCCCTGAAAGATCACAATGATGAGACATCCAAAATCAAGCTGCAATGAGAAATTTTGTATTTAACACACACTCAAAACTTCAAAATGGCATAATTGGCAACTTAAACTCTGTATTAGAAGACATTAAAAGAGCATCAGAAGGAAGAAAGACATACTAAAATATACACTTTTGGTGGTATTATAGATTCATAGAAGAACAGATTTAAGTCAGGTCATTTTCTCCAAACTCTGAGGCTTGATATGCACCAAGAAAAAGGTCAATCCCTTCTCATAAAGGAACTGAAGGAGTTGGAGGGACTGTGCCCTTTAGCAAGTTTCTTGACAAAGCCAACAGGTGCTTAAAAAATGTGCAGCATATGCAAAAATCCTATACATTTCAAAAGAAAAAATATAAAATATGCGCTTCTTCAGATGTAGAAAGTTATAGTTCAGTGCTTTTCAACATAAGCATTTTTTTCATAATTGTTAGACTTGAGAACCACTGGCCAAATATTGCAGGAACTTAATCACGGTTCATCCAAATACAAGCATTTACACCTAAATGCAAGATATGAAATTATGCTTGCCACAAGCTGCCCTCCCAATAGTAAGTGAGGTTTTGATTGGATCATGCACAAAGAAAACTAGACAGTGTTCCAACGCACACTTTTTAAATTTTAAAATCCAAGATTTAAATTTTTGACTGAAGCAACCCAGTTATGGAATCTATGACCCTGTTGCACTGAAATTGGTTTTGCACCTTTAGTATAGGGACTAGTTTAGTGACTTTAAACCAGTCTTCAGGAGAACTCCAAGGTTACTCCTGACAAAATTCTGCACAAGGACCAAGAGGGAGCAGCAGCGGTAGTGGCTCACATGGTTCCCCCATGTTGATTACAGCAAGAGAAGAGCAGATGCACATCAGGCTGTCTCATCATCCTCTGCCACCCTGGGCATGGTTCAAACCTGCAATATGGCTCAGGGGATGCCACCACAGCTCTAGCAGTTGCTCTCTTCCTCCACTTGGCATGTAATCGACATGCACAAGACAATGTGTGTCAGTGTACACTCAGATCATGATGGGTCTCTAGTCTAAAAGGAAGCCCACACAAGAGGACGTAACCTGAGAATGTTCAGCAATCCACTGACCCTATGCCAACACACACTATTGGGCATAGGCTGTGTGTGACCCCCCATCTACTGATGACTCTTTTAGGGTCTTTACCCATAACTTGGGAATTGCTGATCTACTCTATAGCATACCTTTCAAAAAGTTAAATTACTTAAGTGGTAGAGACTTGATGAACTCAGCTCACTAAAGTAATCAAGAATGGTTGCAAATTATGGACAAAGTTATAATTCTCAGCCAGTATCGGTTTAGAGAAGACTGACTTTTTTCAAAGCCATACGACTGTGAAAAATATTTTAGCATAGTCGAAAGCTTACAAGTGTATCTTTGTGCTACTACAGAACACAAGGAAATACTTCTACTTCAACAGTAACAAGACTAAAACAGTGCTATTGTCAAAGACAAATGTTTCCGTTCTCCATGTATAGAACAAGAGGGAATGTTTGAAAGAATGTTTTCCTTAGTACAAAAGAGCAGCAAAATTTAACTGGCAACCAAAATATTACATTTTTGTTGCCAGAAGAAAGAAAAGTTTATAAGTAGGAAAAAATATTCCGCTTGCAAGACTAATATAATACTTAAAAACGGTCCCAGGGGCTAAAGTCTCCATCTGGACTGTACTTCAACTTTATTTTGTGGCACACGAGGTCATTCAATCCTCACTCTCTCCCACCAGTACAAAGACAGCAGCATTTGTTTAAATTTTACTTTTGTGCCTCATTCTGCTGCCTGATCATATGAGGTTCCTTTCTTCCCCAACTGCTGCATTTTGATTCTAGAAAAAGAGGTTCAGGCAGCTAGCACAGGTGCTCTTCTTTGCTCTGCTCCAGTCATACCCACCCCCTCCTATCCCTGAATGTTAGTATGAGACAGGCAGATTAGGGAGTATAGCGACTACTCTCTGCTCTAAATTCCCTCCCTCCCTTCCTGTTCCCTCCATGGTGTTTGGGAGGAAAGGGCTGCAGTGGGAAAGGGCTGTTCTCAAGTACGCTTCCAATAGAGATGGGGCAAGAACCTCAGGAGACCATACAAAGCTATGCCCTTGGTTGCTCCATCAAGATATACAAAAGACTTTCCCAAGGCACACTGGCTGAGAAGCACTGACCTAGAGAACAGGAAATAGAGCATATACAATTGTAGTCAACATTGGCACCCTTGCATTTTAGGTATGTTGTGTACAATATCTTGAGAAATAACTGGAACTTTTCCAATTGTATGTCACCATAATATTTTAATAGTATGTCCAAAAGGTATACAACAACAAAAAAAAATAGATGTCTGCAATTTAGATGTAGCAATTTCTGAGGGGGGGGGGAAGAAAAGACTCCACAAAAAAAAAAATGTGACCAGGACAGGATTAATGGCACTCTTCACTAATAGTTTGTTGCACAACCCTTGACAGTGATGAGCACCGCTAAACATTTCTTGTAGCCATCTATAGGTTTCGTAAATCTGTCTGGTAGTTTCTCCCATTCTCCAACTGTGATTTCTTTGAGCACACAAATGCTTCCAGGATTCCTTTTACTAATGGATCCTCATTTTTTAATTTTTAGCATGTATTCTTGTCTCTCTCCATATCCCCTGGTTGTATTGTTTTTTTATAAATGCCCTGATTACAAGATTTTGCTTTTTAGTTTTGGCCGCTTGACATAGGATCTCTTCAGTGGAATGAATTATCCAGGGTTTGCTGCTTTTCATCAGATGATTCTATTATAGACGTTGGGATGACGGCCCTGTGCTCGCAGTTAAAATGTGAACCTTACTGGCATTTTGATTTCCTGTTCAAAGAACACAGTGGTATCAACAATCATAAAAGGTATGTGTCTCACTTCCCTCCCCCCTTCTCTTGGGTGTTTTTAAATGAATATGGGGGTCTCCAGTTCCTAAGGTTTTTATCATTACTTTTGGCTATGCAATTTTAGCCTCAATTCGATCCAAGGAATAAATGTAGTGTGTGTTGCATAGAGATTATATGATTGGGACAATGTAATTCTCCCCGGTATTGGCAACAGTTTAGAATGCTTTCAAACAGTTCTTAATTTTGCAATCCTCATAGGTTTCTAAATGTGAGCACAGTTCTACCAACATGAGATTAAGGCACCCATTTGTTAGCCTCATGGCCTCTAAAAATTGTTAAGTTTGAGCACTGATGGCTCTGGGGTTTTTTTTTGTTTTTTTAATAGGTGAATATGCACCCTGTGACCTTCTGTCTTGCTCCCCCGATCTGGGTTGATGGACCTTATGTCCCCCCACACATTTTGCGTGCACACTTATCTTTGCCTTTTAGCAATTGATAGTTTTGACTGTTTACTTTTTCAGTAATATTCTGCTTTGCATTCATCTCTTACTGGACTTCATACTGTGCTTGACAGGCTCCCTCCTGTATCAGTTTCCCCCGATGTCCAGTTTTGCATGTCTTATCTTTTGCCGCATGTTGTTGTTGTTAAGTGCCGTCGAGTCTGAGTCGACTCATGACGACCCTCTGGATAGCTATCCTAAATTGTGTTCGGTCTTCAGTCAGGCGGCTCATTGTTGACAGAATGGTACCCGTAGCTGCTGTTATTGTATCGATCCATCTCATTGATGGCCTTCCTCTTTTGCGTTGACCTTCTATCTTGCCAAGCATGATGTCTTTCTCTAATGATCTCTCTCTTCGCATGATGTGTCCAAAGTATGAAAGTCGAAGTCTTGTCATCTGAGCTTCTAAAGAAAGCTTAGGTTTGATCTCCTCTAGTACCGACTGGTTTGTTCTTCGGGCAGTCCATGGTATACACAGTATTCGCTGCCAGCACCATAATTCAAAGGCATCAATTTTCTTCCTGTCTGTCTTTTTCACTGTCCAGCTTTCACATCCATATGATGTTATTGAAAATACCATGGCTTGAACAAGTCGAATCTTTATATGGAGAGAGATATCTCTGCTCTTGAGAATCTTATCTAGGTCTTTCATAGCCATTCTGCCAAGAGCAATGCGCCGTTTGATTTCTTGACTGCTTGCTGCTTCTTTAATGATAGTTGATCCAAGTAGGTTAAAGTTGTTCACAATTTCAATTTCTTCTCCTTCAACGATGAACCTGTTGATTATGCCAGTTGTCATGATCTTTGTCTTCTTTACATTAAGGTGCAGGCCCATTTTGAGACTATGTTCTTTGATTGTGAGAGGCAAATGTTACAGATCATCTTCACTTTCAGCCAGTAATGTAGTATCAGCATAGCGAAGATTGTTGATGAGTCTTCCACCAATCTTCACACCTCTGTTGTCTTCATACAATCCTGCTTCTCTGATGATTTGTTCTGCATATAAATTAAACAGGTAGGGGAAAAGTATGCAGCCTTGTCTTACACCTTTGCTTATTTTAAACCATTCTGTTTCTCCTTGTTCCGTTCGAACTGTTGCTTCTTGATCAATGTACAGATTGTGCAAGAGAACGAACGATCAGGTGTTCTGGTATACCCATGCTTCTTAATGTGGCCCAGAGTTTCTCATGGTTTACACAGTCAAAAGCCTTGCTATAGTCGATAAAGCACAAATAGATATCCTTTTGGTATTCTTTAGTCTTTTCAAGGATCCATCTCACATCCGCAATGTCGTCTCTCGTTCCTCGCCCTTTCCTGAACCCTGCTTGCACTTCAGGTAGTTCCTGTTCCAGGTATGGTTGTAGTCTTTTGAATAATCTTCAGTAGAATCTTGCTGGCATGTGGGATCAGAGCGATTGTTCAATAATTTCAACAGTCAGTTGGATCACCTTTTAGTATTGGTATAAACACAGATCTTTTCCAGTCAGTTGGCCATGATGTTGTCTTCCATATTTCTTGGCAGAGCCTTGTAAGTATGGTAACAGCTGCATCAGATAGCATTCCTATAGAAGTATTGCAGCAATCAATGCCTGGTGCTTTGTTCTTTGATAAGGCTTTCAATGCTGCTTCAACTTCTTTCATCACCAATGGTTCCCAATTATAAGGTACAGGTTGAAACGGCTGTTGGTCCACTTGATCTTTATCATATAAAAACTCTGTATATTCCTTCCACCTTTTCTTGATCTTCTCAGCATCATTCAACATAGATCCTTGAGCATCTTGTAACATTCCAATTCGAGGCTGGAACTTTTTCTTTAACTCTCGTAGCTTCAGGAAAGCCGATCTTGTTCTTCCTCTAATAGTTTCTGCTTCTATTTCCTTGCAATTGTCATTGTAGTACTTTTCCTTGTCCTGTCTTGCTGCACGTTGGAAATCTCTGTTGAGTTCTGCGATTGTCTTTCTTTCTCCTCTGGCTTTAGCTTCTCTGCGTTTCTGGGCAATTTTTAGAGTTTCTTCCGTCATCCATTTTGGCCGTTTTTGCTTTTTCACCTTTTGTAGAGACTTCACTTTCTTCCAACACAACCTTCTTAATGTCATTCCATAACTCTTCCGGAGCTCTGTCATTTGTATCTAAAGCAGCAAATCGATTTTGCAGGCAGTCTAAATTCCAGTGGTATATTCTCAAGGTCATATTTTGCTGCATTCATGAGTGGTTTGCTCTTTTTCAACTTTAGCTTGAGTTTGCATACTAGTAGTTGATGATCTGTACCACAGTCAGCTCCAGGTTGGGTCTTTGTTGATGTTATAGAGCTTTTCCATCGTTGACTTCCACAGATGTAGTCAATTTGATTTTTATACAACCCATTGGGTGAAGTCCATGTGTACAGTCGCCGCTTGTGTTGCTGGAAGAAGGTGTTTGAGATGAATAGATCATTGGTCTTGCAGAATTCTATCAGTCTTTCTCCAGCTTCATTTCTGTTGCCAAGTCCATATTTTCCAACTACTTTGCCTTCTTTGTTGCCAGCCTTTGCATGCCAGTCACCCATGACTATCAGGATATCCTGTTTGCATGTTCTGTCAATTTCAGCTTGTACTTGTTCATAGAACTCTTCAATTTCATTCTCTTCTGCAGCTGTTGGGGCATATACTTGAATTATAGTTGTGTTGATAGGCAATCCTCGTAGACGAATAGAGATTAGGCGTTCGCTGACTGCATTGTATTTCATTACAGTTCTTGCAAGTTTCTTCTTTATTATAAATGCAACACCATTTCTTCTTTGTCTTTCATTTCCAGCATAGTAGACCATGTGATCATCTGATGCAAAGTGCCCGATGCCAGTCCATTTCAGTTCGCTGACACCCAACAGATCAAGTTGTACACGTTCCATTTCATTCTTGACCACCTCCAACTTCCCTTGGTTCATGCTTCGTACGTTCCATGTTCCAATGTGTAAGACATATTTACAACTTCTGACTTATTTCATGCGCAGCTACATCAGCAGTCAGACTTCCTGAGGGCTTTGATCCAACCACATCATAAATGCTGGCTTTACTCTGAAAAGTCTTCAGCTCTTCCCCAGTAGCTGAGTGCCTTCTGACCTGGGGGTCTCATCTTCCAGCACCATAGCACAATTTGTTTTGTTGTAACTATCCATTGGGTTTTCATGGCAAGATACAGAAGTAGATTGCTGGGCCTTTCTTCCGCGCAGTTTAAGTTTGGTGTTGTTGCCGTTGTCACAAAAATGTGATCCTCCGCCGTCAACACTATCCCATTCTGCTGCTGCCCAGATGGGTGGTTTGTCTTGGTCTGGCACCTCAGCTGAGACCTGTCCATCTTGGGAGACCCTGCCAGTAGTTAAACTACCGATAGTTTAGCTCACAGCATCACTGATGCACACAAGCCCTCACAGCACGACAAGCTGCAAACCAATATTTTATATTATTCTTGTGTTTCCTAGATATGCTTACATTATATTTTTATTTCTTCACTATTTGGTTTTAGATGTAATCCTTAGCAAGAGTGCCTAGTTCAGTATCCACCCTTGCAAGCAAGTTTGACAACACTTCATATGTCTGTATGGTTTATTCTGCTCATTTTTTTTCTGACTTTGCATGTTCAGTCCTTTTAACTGGCAGGTGGATAGGTTTGAAATGAGTTATTCATCGATTTGTGTGTTTATTTGGTTCATTTTGATATTTATTATCCTTATATTTATCAGTTAGATATGGTTTTTTATTGTTCTTGTCATATTTATCCCAGATGTGTCATTTCATGATTTATGTTATGTTTTTACACATGTTCACCTCTATATTGTTTTGTGTATTTATGATTTTAAAAGTGTTTATTTTATTGCTTTTACGAGGTCACAAGCCCCGAAGAAGACAACTGCCGGAACATGTCTACGGTGTTGACCTCTGGATAGCTTTTGCCTCCTCCATGGTGTGTCGTGAGTCCTGCTCTTTTCTGCTCCTGGTTCCTGCCTCTGGATAGCTTTTGCCTCCTCCATGGTGTGTCGTGAGTCCTGCTCTTTTCTGCTCCTGGTTCCTGCACAGTGTGTATTTTTGTTTGTGTGTTGGGTCATTGTCCTGCTGGAGGACATATAATGTTTGACCTAGACCTAGCTTTCTGACACTAGATAGCACATTTCACTCCAAAATACCTTTTGGTAGTCCTCCGATTTCATGATTCCTTTAATACGTTCCAGGCCTCCAGTTCCTGAGGCAGCAAAACAGCCCCACAGTACTATGGAACCTCCACCATATTTAACTGTAGGAAGGGTGTTTTCTTCCCTATAAGCGTCATTTCTTCATTTGTAAATGTATCGCTGGTCTGCATTGCTAAAGAGCTTAAGTTTGGTTTAATCTGTCCTCAGAACATTTTACATAGTAACATAGTATATGACAGCAGATAAAGACCGTCATGGTCCATCTAGTCTGCCCAGCAAGGTGGGTACAACTGCCGCTCTGTGCAGGCCCCCACTCCCCATTGCCTTTGTTTAGGGTGTACCCACTGCTCCGTGCAGAACACCCCTATTTGTTGAGATAAACAGTTAAGGTTATTTTGATTTTATCCTGTTGCTATAAAGGGATCCACTGCGTCTGTCCCATGCCATTTTCAATTCTGTCATTGTATTTGCCCCCACCACTTCCTTCGGAAGGGCATTCCAAGCATCTACCACCCTTTCAATGAACAGGTATTTTCTGACATTGCCTTTCAGTTTACCTCCTTGCAGCTTCATGTTATGTCCTCTAGTTTTGCAGCTTCCCCATTTTTGAAAAAGGTTTGTTCATTCATTAATACTCTTTATGCATTTAAAGGTCTGTACCATAACTCTCCTGTCCCTCCTCTCGAGTATACGTATTTAGGTCTTCAAGCCTCTTCTCTTATGTATTCTGGCACAGGCTCCAAATCATTTTGGTGGCTTTCTTCTGAACAGTTTCCAGTCTTTTTATATCCTTTGCAAGATATGGTCTCCAAAACTGAACACAATATTTCAAGTGAGGCCTCACCAGCGACTTGTACAGTGGCATTAGTACCTCTTCCTTTCTGCTAGTAATGCTTCTCTGTATGCAACCCAGCACCCTTCTGGCTTTGACCACCGTCATGTCACACTGTTTCACCACCTTGAGATCCTTGGAAACAATTACTCCGTGGTCCTTCTCCTGGTCCATGCACACCAACTTCTTGCCCCCTATCGATACAATTCCTTTGTATTTCTGTATCCCAAGTGCATGACACTGTACTTCTTCACATTAAATCTCAACTGTCAAGCATTAGACCACTCTTCCAGCTTTTGTAGATCTTTCCTCATGCTATCCACTCCCTCAAGGGAGTCCACTCTTTTGCAAATTTTCATGTCTACTGCAAAGACAGACTTTTCCCATTCACTCCTTCAGTAATATCACTCACAAATACATTGAACAAAACCAGTCCCAGGACCGATCCCTGGGGCACACCACTAATCACCTTCCTTTCATCCAAATGAGTTCCATTTACCATCACTTTATCGTCTGTCAGTCAACCAACCAATTTCTGATCCAGTTCACCACCTTGAGACCCATCCCCAGGCTGTTCAGTTTATTGATAAGCCTCCTGAGGAATAGTATCAAAGGCTTGCCTGAAATCTAGCTAGATCAAGGGCATGTGATGGATGTGATCTAGTTCTCTGGTCACACAGTCAAATAATTCAATCAGATTTGTTTGGCATAATCGTACTTTGGTAAAACCATGTTGCCTTGGATCAAGCAACCTATTGGTTTCAAGAAAGTCCACTATTCTCTCTTGCAGGAGCACCTCCATTACTTTTCCCACCAAAGAGATAAGACTTACTGGTCTGCAATTTGCTACTTCTTCCCTATTACCACTTTTGTGACGAGGTATCACATCAGCCTTTCTCCAGTCACATGAGCTTCTCCTGTCTCCAAGAATCTATTAAAAACATCCTTCAAAAGGCTCTGCAAGAACCTCTCCAAGCTCCTTCAGTATCCTGGGATGTATCCCATCTGGCCTTGTCCACTTTCAGTTTTGCAAGCTGTTCAAAAACATCTACACTGGTGTAATATCTATTACATTCCTATTTATATATTTGTCAATCACAGGTGGTCCTTCTCCAGTATTTTCTTTAGTAAAAGCAGAACAGAAGTATTTAAGCATTTTTGCTTTTTCAACGTCACTTTCCACGAATCTGTTCTCAGCACTTTTGAGTTTTGCAATTCCACCTCTGATCTTCCTTTTCTCACAAATATACCTGAAAAAAGTTGTCATCACGCTTTAGATCTTTAGCCATCTTTTCTTCTGCCTTTGATTTTGCTATCCTTTATTTCTCCCAGAAGAATTGTGGTTTCTCAAGATTGGTTTGGGCAAAGATCAGGCGTGCCTTTTTGATGGCAGTCTTTGAGCAGTGGGGTCCTTCTTGGACTTCGCCCATGAAGTCCTTATTTGTTTAGTGCATGGTGTATGGTGTGGGTTAAAACCACCACTCCAGATTGCTCCAGGTCAGTCTTAAGCTCTTTGGATGTTGTACATGGTGTTTTTCCAATGGTTCACACTAACAGTCAAAAGACATCATGGATTAAGTTTTTCCTCTTCCCACCACGTGCTGGGAGCTTCTCAACAGTTCCATTAGCAGAAAAAACAAAACACAAACTTAACACTGCAAATTGTAGACACAGGAATCCCAAGGTCTTTGGAGATGGCCTTGTACTCCTTTGAAGTTTGATGGGTGAAATGTGGCCAATCTGCTGGTAGGAGAACACAACCTACTTGTCTGGACTGGTGTAGCATGACAATAAAGAAAACATGTTTAATACTGTTATATCCCTCCAAGAAAAGAAAGGAAAGCTTGGGATATGTTTTCAAACAGTACTTAATTTTATAGGGCTTGTTTACTGAAGTGCACTATCCATTAGCACATGGGGTTTGATATGCACTAAGGGCGCTCCACTAACAGCATGGTTCCTCATACAAAAAATCCCACGCTAACCAATTAACGCATAATTAAGAGGCAAACGAGCAGGTCAGGGGCATAATGTGAGCACTGACAGCATGTCATGTTTAGTGCGGGCATTTTGGGTTTGTGATTATCGTGCTTGCTGCCCATTAGCACTCAATGCCACTCACTGAGGTGGCGTTAACATCATGCTAACTGGCACAGATGCACTTATCATGCAGCACTGTGCTATCAGCAAGAGAATGGATGCACATATCCCCCCAAAATAGCATGGGCCTCCACACTAATTTGGCAGCACAATGGTCATACTGCCTATCAAAAACTAAAAAAAAAAAAAAAGTGGTTTACAGCAATACAATCAAGTAGTAGAAGAGAATTACAAATATAGGACAAGTAATGGAGACAAAGAAACAGCAATAGAAAGAGAACCAGGTAGGGAAGAGAGAAAGACAGGAGGATGTACTAGGCCCACCATGAGACAGCCCAGCATTCAAGATGAGAAAAATCACCAATATCCCTCAGGTCTCAAAAGGCCTTTGCAAATAAGTGAATCTTCAAACCTTAGTAAACATGTCCCTCTACGGTAAAACTTCAAGATATAAATTAAAATTACCCAAAACATTTGGAGGATAAGGAAAATAGTCCAGTGAAATATTCTGTTAAGGCTATGCCAATTCCTGGGACGTAGTTAATTGAGAATGGGCCTACACATGAGGCTGTACATACTTTGGATGCTATTTTTAAGTCTAGTGGAAGGAATAGTAATTTGAATGCAACCTTTCTGGATGTGGAATCCATTTATTAGTCAGATCACTATGTTTTAAATTAACTAAATTCTGAGCCTACAGTAAGTAGGGATTTTAAGAAGGATAAGGGAAAGATTCTGACAAGAAGAAAAGATAAAAATTCAAGAAGTTTTATGGAACACCATACGCAAACTTTTGGGTAACAGGTTTCACCTGATTGGGGCACCCTTGGTGTCTCGGGTTACCTACTGTAGGCCTGGCAGGGTATGGGTAGGCCGCAACCGTGACAAGAGCTGTACTGCAGCCATGGGAAGAGAAGCTAGCAGCACTGACAAGACACCATGGTTTGGTAGTGCTGTGAAGCCATCCAATATTTATTGCAATTTTTTTTTCTTTTTAAGATAATGTCAGTGGTGTGCACTGATTGGAACAGGGGGAACCGTGGCCAATATTGGCAGTGGATGAGGTAGACTGGCCAAAGGGGTGGGGCTTGGGAGAAGTGCAAAGTGACAGGGGAGAACTAGTACGCTGGCTCAGTCAAGATCACCACAAGTGGAGTGAGCCTGCATTTCCCCGCTTGTCTCCAGAGACTTTAGGGAGGTATTCCGCAGGAAGGTGAAATTAGGCCTTACCTGTTCATTTTATTTCCTTTAGTCCCTCCAGTCCAGTTCAGACTCCTGGGTGGAAACTGAGCATTCTAGCTTTTCGGTGATGTCACAGTATAAGGAGCTAGTGCTCCTCCCATCAAGCCAGTATTCCCCTGTCAATGCAGTCTGGGAAAGCACTCCCTCCCTCCCCAAAAAACTTTGCCCCTCAGCTATAAACACTAGATACGCACACTTTACCAAGAGAAATGTGGTGACATGCAAATATGCCTCTATCAGGTCCAAGGAGGTCAAAAACTCTCCCCGCCGAACCACCACAATGATGCACCGCAGGGTCTCCATTCAAAAACTTGGCATGAACAATGCTCGATTGACATACTTGATGTCAAGGATGGGTCAAAAGGATCCTTCCGTTGTGGGGACCTTGACCTAACTGGTCTGCTGGCACAGGCGCCACTGCCTGAAGCTGGAGCAGTCGCAGGGCAGTGTCCCTGACAGCCTGTTTCTTGGAGGCTGCTCTGTAGGATGACTTGAGAAAGGCACCCTGAAGCGGCTGGGCAAACTCCAACACATATCCCTCTCGAATGACCTCCAAGACCCATTGGTCAAAGGTGATCTGGACTCAGGCAGGGTAAAACTGTCAAAGGCGACCCCCAACCAGCACCACCACTGCCTGCGTATCCCTCATTTATTTAATGTCTTTTTTTATACCGCGCTGTTTGGAATCAGTGCGGTTTACAGTCAACATTTGTACAGTGTAGGTGGACCTACACTGGACTTACGATGAACAGGTGTATCAACATGGGACTAACAAGGGTAACTATGTACAGGCTGAGCGCTCTGTCACAGGTGACCGGGTCTGATTGCAACTATCTACAGGTTGTCTAACTATATACAGATTGGTCACCGAGGTGCGGATGTATAGACTTACTCTGTGACCATGTGCGGTATTCTGTGGCTATATACACTTGGCATCTATTACACGGTGGTATCATTACAGTGCTACACACTGGTGTAATTTACAGTATTAGATCGCTATATACACATTCCATAGACTAGGTGTATCGTTGATCTAGACGGCGGGGCTGCAATCGTGTGGCGTGGGTGCACTGGAGGTGAAGTCCTGGTTGTTAAGTGTGTCTGATTGTGATATGTCATTTGTATGAGAGTAGTGCTGGAGGAAGAGATGGTGCTTCAGTGCCTTCCTAAATTGTGCTCATCTCAATGTAGCTTCTTGCTAGCCAACCCACCACTAGGAGAGAAACATCAGCCGGATCCCCTGCCCCCTCAAAAGAGCTGTCCCTTACGGGATAATGTGACCACTGGAAGGGATGCAAAACGCAACACCCAGAACCACAGAGTCAGACCTCTGGAAGGTTGTGCCACCTTGGAGTCTTCCAACTTATCCTCGGGTAACCTTGCCAGCTTGGACTCTCCCAACTCCTTCACCAACTTCTCCAGAGCCTCTCCAAACAGAAGCTTACCCCGAAAGGGGAGTTTGCTCAAATGATGCTTAGATGACAAATCTGCTGACCAATTCCATAACCATAGCAACCAGTGGACCAACAACACAGAGCCATGCCTTTGGCAGAGGCCCAGAGCAAATCATAGAAGACATCCACCAGGTATGCGACCCCAGATTTCAGGCGAGCCACCTCTGGCCCGGCCACCACCTCTGTGCCCAACAGCACTTGAGACTAGCGCATACAGGCCCTAGCCACATAAACCCTGCATGGCCAAGGCATTGACTGCAAAGGCTTGCTTCAAAAAGGTCCCCAACTTCTTATCCCGAGGATCCCTCAACACTGCTCCTCCTTCCACAGGGATAGTGGTCTTCTTAGTTGCTGGCACCACTAGGGCATCCACCTTAGTCTTGGGTCTCTCTCACTTGCCAGAAGGGGATAGAGTCACTGCATAGCTCCGCCCCACCTTCATAACCCAGCCTCTGGAACCTCCCACTCTAAATCATCTGCTCAAGAGCCCAGTGAACTGGAAAGTCCTAATGCCCTGCAACAGAGGGTCCTCTAGTGGAAGAGATGTGGATGACATATCCATGTTCAAATTGAGTGTCACCAAGGAATAAGTAATCAGGGCCATCAGTTCCTTCTGGCAAACACACCCCGACAATACTAGAGTCCTCTCCCAGGGGAAGGACCCACTCCTGTGAATCTAACCCCAAATGTCTGCCACCACACTTGGACCCTCCAACGCAGGGGTCTCAAACACGCGGCCCGCGAAGTACCGGCGAGTAAAAAAAAAAAAAAATTCCAAACTTGCCGCCGCAGCATTAAGCGTCCCGCGGGCCCCTCTGCCTGGTCCTCTCCTCCCTGCAGCATTCAGCTCCAAAAGCGGCGGCTTTCAGAGCCGCGAAGAGAGAGAGTTTCTCTCGCGCGGTTCTGAAGAGCAGCACGAGAGTCTTCAGAACCGCGCGAGAGAAACTCTCTCTCTCTTCGCGGCTCTGAAAGCCGCCGGTGTTGGAGCGGAATGCTGCAGGGAGGAGAGGCCCAGGCAGAGGGGCCCGCGGGACGCTGAATACTGCAGCAGCAGCAAATATCCATTTTTTTTAAATCTAATTTGGCTAATGGTGGGAGGGGGGTTAGGACTGGTAATGGGCTATGGGGGGGGGCTAGGACTGGTATTGGCCTATGAGGGGGGTAACTGAAAATGGGGTGATGGGGTAACACTGAAAATGGGGTGATGGGGGGGGTTTAGGACTGGTAATGGCCTATGAGGGGTAACACTGAAAATGGGGTGATGGGGGGTTAGTACTGGTAATGGCCTATGAGGGGGTAACTGAAAATGGGGTGTTGGGGTTAACACTGAAAATGAGGTGATGGGGGGGGGTTAGTACTGGTAATGGCCTATGAGGGGGTAACTGAAAATGGGGTGATGGGGGTAACACAGAAAATGAGGTGCTCCGGGGGCTTATGACTGGTAATGGGCTATGAGGGGTAAGACTGGAAGTGGGCTATGGGGGGTTAGGACTGGTAATCGGCTATGGGGGGGCTAGGACTGATAATAGGCTGGGGGGTCTGCTAGGACTGGAAATGGGCTGAGTGGAAGGGGGGCTTGAACTGCAAATGGCTGATGGGGAGGGGGGCTTGGAATGGAAATGGGCTGTGAGGGGAGGGAGCTAGCACTGGAAATGGGCTGATGGGGGGGAGCTACGATTGGAAATGGGCTGATGGGGGGCTAGGACTGAAAATGGGCTGATGCAGTGACTAGAAGGGAGGGGGTGCTGTGTGGGACTGGAACTAGAAGGGAGCTGATGTTGGGGGAGGATTAGAATGGGATGGAGCTGGGAGAGTGAAATGGAGAGGGGAAAATATTTTGTGTGGAGGGAAGACAAATCTACAATTGGCCAGGTAAGTGGGGATTGAGGATGGAGGGGTAAAATTTGAGTGGATGAAAATAGGAATGAGGAAAGAGCAAAAGGAGAAAGATTAATATGTTAAAGCAGATGTAGAGGGAGAATGGAAAAAGCTAGAAGAGAGAAGGACAAATGGACAGCAGACGATGCAGAGTTAGCAGAAGGCACGAAGAAACCAGAAGAAAGTGGCTGGAACTGAAAAAAAATGCACAAAAGGTAGAAAAATATCTTTATTTTGAATTTATTAACTGGAATATGTCAGTTCTGGGAAATGTGCATCAATAACGTCTGCGCTTTGTTTAGTACAAGAGGAAATTAATTTATAGTTTTATTTCTACAGTGTTGCTGTACATTCCAAGTTTGGCTTTTGGGGGGTCCCAGTTTAATTGTCTTGTTTCTAAATTTTGATTCCTTGTTTGGTGATGGTGTATTCTGCATGTGTAACTGAGCTGAGGTATTCTGTTTATGTAATTCCTATTTGACATTGCTACTTGTTCTCTGTCCCCAGTAGGTCATGTATTGTTATTCTCTGAAATGTATTGATTTAATATTTGCAGTGTTGCCTTTTGATAGGTAGGGTATGGTGCTTTGTGAGTCCTGGTAGTGCTGTTAGGATATGGTGGGTTTGCTATGGGTTCTAAATGGGCAGTGTTTGTTTGTAGTAGTTCCTAATGTGCCTGGCGGTTGCCACTGGATTATAGTAATGTAGAAATCTTTTAGTCTTTCTTTATTCATGCACTCATTAAGAGGCATGTTTACTAAAAGTTAGGGTATGGTAACATTATGCAAATATTTATGCAAATGAGGTCCCACGTCTCATGCAGCCCCCGGGTTATTTTACAAGTCCTCATTTGGCCCTCAAAGCAATTTGAGTTTGAGACCCCTGCTCCAACGGGTCCTCTAAAGTCAGCAACTGTTCAGAGCCCCGGTCCTCCTCAGGGCCTACCCCCCCCCCACAGTGGGAGCCCCTAGGTCCAGGTCCCTCAGGAATGAGGGCATACTCCCAGGTTGTCGCCAGTGCATTGTGGGCATTACCATCTGCTGCGAATCCTCCAAGCTCAGCTTCAGGCTGTAGGCTTGGTGAAGTGCTAAAATGAAATCAGAGGAAATAAATGGAGCCTACTGAAGCTAGGGCTTGCCCCCAGTCATGGGAACCAAATCCTGCCTGGAGCTGCCAAAATGTCTAGTTATTCTGGTGACAAGTTGGCTGTGGTTCCTGCCAAAATCATAGGAAACGCCAAGTCTGCTGACGTATTTGAATCTGCTTGATTCAAGCTAGTATCCAGTGCTCTTGCCACTGCAGGTAGAGCCAAAGTACCCCCTCCCCCCACTACTGGCAGAGATTTCCAGAGATTCTCAGCCTCGCAGGCCCTGCAGCAGCTTATGGCAGATTGGTCTGTGCAGCAGCAGGCGCAGCCACCTCTTTCCCCTCGGGCATCCTGCTGCTCTCACACACAGCAATCGCAAAGCTTCCTCCACACCAAAAACAAAAGCCATCTGCAAACTGAGCAGGAGAAGCATTCATCCCGTCTGCTTACGTCCACAACCACTGCACCAGTTAAGAGCTGCCAAAGAGCGAGATTTAAAGTGACAGGGGCCCCCCGATTATTGACACACCACTAAAGGCTAAGGCAGCACCAGGACAAGGTCTGGTTCCTCTAAGAAGCTTGAAGCACTGCCACCCTGCTCCTCCAGAGGCCCTGCAGCCGACTGAATAGTAGCAAATCACCTGGACCGGATGATATACATCCAAAGGTGTTGAAAGAAATGAAATATGAGATTGCAGACCTGCTATTATGAATCTGTGAACTATCAATAAACCATCTGTAATACCTGAAGATTGGAGGATGGCCAAAGTAATGCCAATTTTTAAAAAGGGTTCCAGGGGTGATCCGGGAAACTACAGAATGGTGAGCCTGACGTCAGTACCGGGAAAAATAGTAGAAAGCATCAAAGAACAAAATTACTCAACATGTAGATAGTCATGGCTTAATAAGAGACAGCCAACATAGCTTTAGACAAGGAAGATCTTGTCTTACTAATCTGTTATGTTTTTTGAAGGTATGAATAAACAAGTAGACAAAGGTGAGTTGGTTGATATAGTGTATTTGGACTTTCAGAAAGCCTTTGACAAGGTCTCTCATCAGAGGCTTTTGGCAAAACTAAAGAGTCATGGGATAGGGGCAGTGTACTATTGTGGATCAGGAACTGTTTACAAGACAGAAAGCAGAGGGTTGGGCTAAATGGCCAATTTTCCCAATGGAGAAAGGTGAATAGTGGTGAATAGTGTGCTGGGTCTGCTGCTTTTTGACATATTCATAAATAACCTGGAAAAGGGAACAACAAGTGAGGTTATCAAATTTGCAGATGACACAAAACTATTTAAAATTGTTAAAACCCATGAGGATTGTGGAAAATTGTAAGAGGATCTTGATAAATTGGAAGACTGGGCATCAAAATGGCAGATGAAATTTAATGTGGACAAGTGCAAAGTTATGCACCTAGGGAAGACCACCACAAACTATGGTTACACGATGCAAGGTTCCACATTAGGAACCACCACCCAGGAAAACGATTTAGGCATCATCGTGGATAACATGATAAAACCCTCTGCCCAGAGTGCAGCAGTGGCCAAGAGAGCAAATAGAATGCTAGGTATCATAAGGAAACGAATGGAAAATAAAACAAAGGATATTATAATGCCTCTGTATTGTTCCATGGTGCGACCGCACCTTGAATATTGTGTGCAATTCTGGTCACCGTTAAAAAGGATATAGCGTTATTAGAAAAGGTTCAGAGAAGAGCCACCAAAATGGTAAAGGGGATGGAAGGATACCCCTATGAAGGCTAAAAAGGTTAGGGCTCTAACTTGGAAGAGAGACGGCTGAGGGGAGATATGATAGAAGTCTATAAATTAATGAATGGAGTGGAATGGGTAAACGTAGTTTGATTGTTTACGTTATCAGAATATAGAAAGACTAAGGGACATGCAATGAAGCTAACAGGGTAATCTAAGACAGAGAAAATATTTTTTCACTCAACGTGTAATCAAAATGGAAATTACACTTACCTGGTAATTGATGTTCCTTGAGGGAGTACAGTTCAGTCCTCCACCACTGGGTAGTGCACCTCCTCCTGCAACATGGAGACTGGACAAGTCAAACTTGTGACATCACCGGGTATATCCTGCTGGTCTTCTCCCATGATCCCCCAGTGACCTACTGTCAAAGCAGACTCAAAGGAGCAAACAAAAAACAAGTTAAAGTACTAAATACAAAGCTATGCTCAAACTTCAACTTTAAAATCACAGGGCCCCAAAAAGAAAGGCCGAAAACACCCTCCTCCGTGCCCCTGTCCCCCTGCGCACAAAACAGCAGAAGACAGAGAGCTAGAAGGAAGGAGAACTAAGGAAGAGTATAGGCAGAAAAGGTTGCTCTCGCGATTACCTGCCAATCAGAGCCTGTTGCCGACGCTAGGATCCGAAAGCACACTCGGAACTGACGCCTCGCGTCTGAAACATCCATCCCCGGGCGGGAATGAGGACTGAACTGTACTCCCTCAAGGAACATCAATTACCAGGTAAGTGTAATTTCCATTTCCTTATCGGTCCTACAGTTCAGTCCTCCACCACTGGGATGTACCAGAGCAGTAATCATTGGGAGGGACCTATCCAGTCGGCTCGGCCCCTAAACGAACAGAGCAGGCACCGACCCCAGCCCGCTCCTCACGTCAACAGGCGGTAAGCCAACCAGGAAGACACGACCGAGAGCCCACTTGGATCCTCTGCACTGGTGAAAACAGCACAGAACTCTGCCCCAAGCAGCGCTAGTGCTTCAGAAAGACAAACTCGCCATCGCAAACACACTGAACGCCCTAGAAACAGACCTACTGAGAAGGCTACCGGAGCTCCGCCTGAAAAATCCGCTTGAGCTCCCCCTTGGCTCTCGACCCCACCAGGGTGTCAAGTGTTTGCAACCGCTGCTCTCCCGCAGAACCCGCCTCCACGGAGGGACAGGCAGCGAAGAGACCTCCCAGAAAGCGACAGAACCTTCACCTAAGGTCCAAGAAACGCAGGTTACAAGCAAAGTGTTCTTGCGTAAGTCCCAAACCGACAACTAGACAGGCACAGCCGGATTCCATGAGGGAGAACGGAACCGAGGTCCATCCAGACAGAGGTGGGAAGCAAAATGAGGGAAATGGAAAAACCACCAGCGTCAGACACCCTATTTGTCACACCTCTTAAGGGCTTTATTCTTTGCAACACAAAGTAGCTCTACAGCTATGTCCTGGACCAGTTGGAGTCTTTTTAATTGAGAATGTGAAATGCAGCTAAGCAATGAGTTGCAATAAACCAAGCGTGATCCACCAAGGGCATATAAGAGGGTGTCAAGTGCCCCAGAGTCCAGCGTTGTTTCAGAAGATGTGGAGTCTTACATGGTGTGACAAAAAAGAAAGGAGACTCTGGTAGCCATGCCCACGACGCAATGCCAGTAGGCCAACCGCTTACATCACCTGGATATGCCCTCCGGAATTGGAGGAACCATGCAGAAGTAGCAATCGCCGACGTGATCCATGGGCCCTCTCCAGATCATTGGAACCGCAAAAGACTTTGATGGTCCTTTCCCATCCATCCACAGCCTGAGATCTGCTACACATGTATTGCAGCATATGTGTGGCGCCTAGCTTTTATCCTGATCTTTTATTCTGCAGCCAAAATATAAATTGTAGGCTTTCTGAACCGCCACAGTCATATGCCATTTTTGTGATGTAAAAGTCACATCACCACAACTAGAGCAGAAATTATCTGCATGATTAACACCAGGACGAGGAATCGGCAAATATGCTGTGAGTGACCTATCGGTATAAAATAAATATGTTTTTTTTGGGGTTTTTTTGTTTTTTTTACTGTCAAGCGAGGCAAATTTAAGTAGTGACTGCATCAACTGGTTTTGGACAGTTATTTCGATTGGTTGCAAGTAAAGATTATGCAAGCTCACGCAAATGTTGCAGAATACACTGGTAATGGTCCCCACTGACTAATGAAGAGCACATATCTTAGCAACCAGACCCAGTCGGCCATTTTCACTATGACCTCTGAAAGGCATAGAATGGACCGGGCCACGGCCCCATACCAATGCGTCGACGCTATCCAGTAGCCTCATATGTCCTCTGCTAAACATCGACCCGTCGCCGCAGACTGACAGGTCGCCATGAGGTCCAATATGGGCTGACCGCATCTGAGCACACGCGGCGCGCACACCGCCTGATGCAATCTCACTCCTCCGGCAAACACTCGGACCCCGCTAAGGACATTCGCCACCACAGTGTCCCCACCGAAACGCAGGCCGCCAAGGCTTCAACCGCACACGCTGTCCCTTCGCTCGGGCCACCCTGACCACCCGACCGACTCCACCCTGCCGATCGAAATAGGCCACCATCCCGGAGATCTCAGACAGCACCTACAGCGCTCGATCCGCTACCATGTCCGCGAACGCCTGCCACGGCTGACGTACCGCGTACCGTTCCAGTCAGACGATGGAACACTGGGCATGCTGCGTACACTAAAACGCCTTGTACATAAAGGATCCCCAAAATGTAGCCGAGTCTAACCACGCTCCAGCCAAGCTCCCGGAAGAAAGGGACAGAACCTTATAAAAAAAGAAGTGGGGACAATTAGGAAGGCTTTCCTGTTTGATGATTATTATTTTTTTTTTTCCTTTTTACATCTCCATAAGGGCCACAAGGCACACAACCGAACAGGGCATTGTCCAGAGAACGCAAGGCCCCTCCTCCAGGCTGACTCCACATCCACAGCCTAAACCGGCAGTCACCTTGGCTGATGCCGAGCAGCGCGGAAGCCAACTTGTAAGCCCAGCATATGAAGTATGCCTACTAGTACAGCATTCCACAATGGAGGGACATGTAACCGGACGGCTTTGAATATGAACCTACAGATATCCCGCGCTTGCTCCAAGACAAGCACTGTGCAGCCTACTGGTCTTCTCGGAGCACCGCCACGACCCGAAGACCTAAACCGGCCAGCAAAAGACGACGTACGCTGGGCCCGAAGGAACCTGGTTGAACGGATCCCAGCACTCCCTGTATCGTTAGGATCGGAGCCTCCCCCCAAGGACTCAGCCCTGGCTGGAACCGGCTGAGCATAACTCCAGGCCCTGCGGCGAGCCCCCACGAAGAAGTGGGACGCAACGATGCAAGTTGCTAGCCGACCAAGGGAGTAAACCCCACAGGTGCACCTCAACGGAAGGACGGAAGAACCGAGGATTCTGGTCCCACAGGTGCGCCTGCTAGCCTTTAACAACATACACCTCCGCAGGTACAAAAAACTTAAATTGTGAGCACCTTCAGGGGTAAGGGGAATAGACGACAGCCTCCGACTGTGGACCACCTTGTCTTGCACAACAGACAGCAGCACCCCACCAAACAAATGATTGGGAATATATGACCTCAGAACCCCAAGGCAGAGGTAAAACAGTAGAACGTGCAGTGGACGTGAATTTCCAGATCTGCCAGCCCCCCTGCCCACATTGAGAAGAGGCAGAGAAGAACTGGACCGGCGGATCTGGAGGGGTGCCTCCTGGACAGCCGGGCCACCGAAGGGAAAGCTGATGACTGAGGCCCAAACTCCTCAGGATGGCCCCTTCTTGCATTGGCAACCCCATGACAACCCCGCTCACGATATCCCAAGCGATCTCTGTCATTGCTGCAACAATCACCTGAGCATGAGATCACAGACGGAACACGGACAGGCAGACGCACTCAAGGAGAGTGCACCTAAGAAGTATGAGCCTATCCAACATCCAGCACCACATGTCCAGGTGTCCCACTCCTGTCCCCCAAAACACAGGACGCTTGAACTAGGTGACCGTCATAGCAAAGACAGGGAGGCCTGACTGCCGCTATCAACCCTTCCAGGACCCTGGAACACTAAGCCCCGGACTGTGCCATCCAGCAACACTTCTCACGATCCCCAGCAGGGGCCTTTCCCCAGATGGCCCAGAAGGGCAGTGTTCCCGCCAAATGGGCAAGCTGCGCTCTGATAACATAGTGCAGAAAACCAAATCAAAGTGTCTTAACCTAGCTAATTTTTGTCTAATAGTGATCATTCATAATATCAGCCAGGCTCAATCATAACATTAGTATTAATGATCTCTAAAGATTGAGGAGTTACTAATGTAACACTAATTGGGTTTTTTTTGTTTTTTGTTTTTTTTTTTAAAAGAGCTTCAAAGGCGATCTTGGAAACTGCAGACCAATGAATCCGAGTTCAGTGCCAGTTAAATGATAGAACTTGTTCTGAAAAGCAGCACCAAGCTGTCTTTTCAAAGGGTTAATAAACATGTGAGTAAGCCAAATGATATGTATCTGGATGTTTTAGAAGGTACTTGACAAAGCCCCTTATGAACTTCTCCTGAGGAAGGAGATGATGTGCTATTATAGAATGGGAAATGGATCAAAAACAGGAACACAATAGGACTAAATGGCCAGTTTTCTCACAGGAGACCCGTAAATAGTGGAATGTCTCGGGATCTGCACTGGAACTGGCATCTGGTAACATCTACTGCACTGAAATGATCTGGAAAAGAGATCAGCAAGCGTGGCGATCAAATTTGCAGATGGCATAACGACATTTAGAGGCTGTCTGCACAATTTCCAAGCGTATAAACATGGAAATAGCATCCTTATGTAAATGACAATTTCAGAAAGGGCTCAATTTGTAGGTGGTTGTGCCGCCGATGACCCTGAATGGCCAAATCCTAGCACGGAAACCTGCTGCTGACAGACGTCGCTAACTGCCAGAATGCAGACAAAGGTAAAGGCACCCCCCAAGAAGTAAAACCCAAACCAATCACATTGCATTCAAAGAACTATAAACTATCATGAAATTAAAAGGAAATTAAAATTAGAATTAAAAGTAACAGCAAAAGGAAGTCCTTATCTGGGTGTAGCCGCGTGGAACAGCGTCGTCTGCTTAAACGCGGGGCTGCTCCGCTCTCCGCCACGAGGCCTCAGCCCTGCCGAGAAAATAGCGCCAATCCGAAGCAGGCCCGTTTGGCGCCAGACACCACAGAGGCGGCAAGAGCTCAGAGCCCCTCCATGCGGACTCGAGAGACTCCCTTGTGGCGTCGGGATGCAGCAGTTACCCCGCTGTAGCTGCGGGGTGAAGAGCTGTCCAGACACGCTGCTGCCTCGCGCCACCAGAAGTAGCAGATGCTGCGAGCCCCGGCCCACCGGCTAAAGAACCTCGAACGGCCTGAGGCTCCCGCCGCGATGGGAATCTGCCGCATGGACACTGCCAAAATGCAGGTGTTCCACAGAGCTCTCCCCCGTACAGTCCTGGGGGAGAGATCATCACCGGGCACAGAGACCGAAGAATCCCAAGCAGAGAGGCTAGCTGGCAGCGTGAACTTTGAAAAGGGACAGAACCCCCCTTTACACTAAGGCAGACTAGGTGAAAATAAATAAAGTAAAAGTAAATGAAATTAAATGAAAATGAATACAATTTACAGGATTACACCTAAAGAAGGGCAAAAGAAATGCAAGGTAAATCAAATCCTGACTAACTGCTCCTAAACTGCTTCTCAAGTGAGCCCAGCACCTAGGCTCACTACGTCCTCATGCTGCATGGAGACTGGACACACTGGGGGATCATGGGAGAAGACCAGCAGGATATACCCGGTGATGTCACAAGTTTGACTTGTCCAGTCTCCATGTTGCAGGAGGAGGTGCACTACCCAGTGGTGGAGGACTGAACTGTAGGACCGATAAGGAACTCTGGAATTTGTTACCGGAGGATGTAGTAAAGGCTGTTAGTGTAGCTGGGTTTAAAAAAGGTTTGGACAAGTTCCTGTAGGAAAGGTCCATAAACCATTATTAAAAAAGGACCCAGGATATCAATGCTTGACCCAATACAAAAATTATGGAACCTGTGACCTTTGGGGAAACTGCTAGGTACATATGACCTAAATTGGCCACTGTTGGCAACAGGATACTGGGCTCGATGGACCTTGGTCTGATCCAGTATGGCATATCTTATGTTCTTATGAATAGTGTTGGGCCCTCGGGCCAAAACAATTCACCACAAATAGTGAGCTGAGCCCAAATTTCCTCCAGCTACAGTCATAGCTTTAACCAGGGAATACCTGTAATCAGGGAAACCAACCCCCCCCCCTTTTTTTTTTATTCTTTAAGATTAATATCCGTTCAGTGTAGCCCAGATTATAGAGTTCTGTCCCATCTGCTGGAGACTGAGGATACTGGCTTGGTGGAAGAAGCACTGACTCCTTATACTGTGACAGCACTAAAAGCTAGCATTCCCAATCTCCATCTGCTGTAAGGGGGACAGAACTCAGGAGTCTCGACTGGAGGAATGCTATGGAATAAATGATTCATGCTACTGGATTTAGAAAGTTTACAGCATGCTGGATAGAGAGGGAGGTGAAAAGTGGCAGACATACTGCTCAGAAAGAGGGGTATGCTGGTCAGGAAGGGAAGAGAGAAAAGGAAAGAATAGGATTACAGAAGTTATGTTAGCTAGCACATGAGGTGAAGGAGACGGAGTAGCATGCTGGCTGATGGGAGGGTAAAAAAATGGAAAGGAGGTTAGAGAGCAGGATGACAAATGTAGAAGTTGGGCAGGTGATGGGTGGACACCTCTACTATAGATGTAATGATTTACCTGCTCTAGAATCCAAGATCCAGTATGTCACTTCATAAACACTTTATTACTGATCATAAGACAAAGAAAGAAAACCGGAGACTTTTCTGTTCTAGTTATTTGGTAAGCAGCAATAGGCAGATTGCCAATTATCTACTGAAATCTTATATGTATGTCTTGAGCTTAATATTGTGCATTTGAGAATCTGCATTAGCTGCTAAAATTAACTAAAAAATTGATACAGAAAAGTGGAGTTGAAGTTAGAAACTCCGAAAAAATGCAGATGAGCAGGCAGTGGTTTGACTGATGTCTCTCAGTTTATCCAGTCATTAGTTACAGGTTGAGCTATCAATTAGGAACTTCTGAAGCAACATCTGACTGAGGGCTCAAGCTAAAAACAGCTGCAGAAGAGTTGCGAAGCAGCAGATACTACTTGCTGCTCCTCTGTATGTCAGACTCCCATATTCTCAACTACAACTTCATTCTGAACTGGACTAGTCTACTTTGCAAGAATCAGACCAGAAAATATATCCACATCCCATCCCCAACACTGGCCTCCTTTCAGCCTTTGCTATGCAAATAAAGAACATACACATTAAAAAGGATCAAATTAGTACTACATATCAATCAATAAATTGCCACCATAAATTCAAGCCTTACCTAAATAATTGTTCAAAGTTTGGTTTAATAAAATTTGCTTCAATATTTTGCCGTACACATACTACATGTGTTATGCCACATTTCTGAAGCATAGGTAACTGTAGAAGAAGCAAAGCAGAATTAGAAAACCAGCAAGATCAAAATATTTATCTCAATACATGTATACAAATGCACTTAATATCTCTCCATGTGATAACGCAGATATAATTCAACAATGAACATGCAAATTGTGACCCAAGAATAAATTCTGTAGATCATACCTTGCTTTTCATAGCTGAGGAATAGGGGCCTAAAAACAACCCAGGCAAAATTTCCTACAGGGAAAACAGAAAATATCTGAACAAAAATATTCTCTTAATTTCTAGCATAAACAGCATTTGTTTTTTTAATCAAATGGGCCATGTCCTTGATGAATCTCACTTTTAGCACTTTATCCTTGGGCCAGCTGGAGCTCGGGGTACTACAGCAACAATATTCAAATATTCACAGCCTCTGGTGACAGGACATCCCATCCACTGCACAATAGCAACACCCAGTGGCCTAACTCAGGATGCATGTATACTAAGCTCTATGGTAGGGCTGTGGTCTGTGGCTCATGATTCCTGGCCAATAACTACTGCTGTGATTGCTAGGCTACAAGGGAGGAGTAAGAGTAATGAGAAATGGATAAAAAGCTCCCAAGTTGATACACATAAAAGATTCCTGATACTGTAGCCCAATTACAATTGAACCAGACTCCAAAGGAGAAAAACTGCTGGACTAGACAAAAAAATGAAATGTAGCATTCCAAAAGAAAATGTACATACCTGCATCTCCCTTCTCATAGGATATGTCCAGTCCTGGAATTGTGAAGCACAACAAAAATTGAACACAGATAACAAATGGCACGCAAACTCGCATCAAAACCTGATAAAAGTATCATCTTCAAGAAAAAAAAATTGACCTTATACATTTGTAAGAACTTTGATTTAATAAAAAAAACTTTATCACTGTCAAAATGTGTGTTCCTGTACATATTGTTGTAGGAGATAAAATACACTCAGAAGCATCAGCATTGCTTAAATAAGGCTTACATTACATAAATGAATTTGAACACAAAAAATATTGTAGTAAATTATTTAAAAAGACTTAGTCTTACTTAGAATATTCTTGGCAGTGTGGACAGGAATAACTAGGCACACTGGATAGGTCAATTTGTCATTTTGCAGTCATCTACTATGTTAATGCCCTAGAGCAGTGATGGCTAACCTTTTTGAGCCCGAGTGCCCAAACTGCCGCACAAAACCAAAGAATTTCCTCAAAGTGCCAGCACGTCAATTTGCATAAATATTTGCATAATGCTAACATACACTAACTTTTAGTAAACATGTCTCTTAATGAGTGTATGGATAAAGACAGACTAAAAGATTTCTACATTACTATAATCCAGTGCCAACCGCCAGGCACATTAGGAACTACTACAAACACTGCCCATTTAGAACCAATAGCAAACCCGCCGTATCCTAACAGCACTACCAGGACTCACAAAGCACCATACCATACCTATCAAAAGGCAACACTGCAAATATTAAACCAATACATTTCAGAGAATAACAATACATGACCTACTGGGGAAAGAGAACAAGTGGCAATGTCAAAAAGGAATTACATAAACAGAATACCTCAGCTCAGTTACACAGTTGCAATTGCTCCAGCCACTTTCTTCTGGTTTCTTCATGTTTTCTGCTAACTCTCCATCATCTGCTGTCCATTTGTCCTTTCTTCTCTCTTCTAGTTTTTTTTTTTTCCATTCTCTCTCTCTCTACATCCGCTTTAACATACTAATCTTTCTCCTTTTGCTCTTTCCTCATTCCTATTTCATCCACTCAAATTTTACCCCTCCATCCTCAATCCCCACTTACTCTCCCAATACCCGGCCAATTGTAGATTTTTTTATCCCTCCCACACAAAATATTTTTCCCCTCTCCATTTTACTCTCCCAGCCCCATCCCATTCCAATCCTCCCCCAACATCAGCTCCCTTCTAGTTCCAGCCTCACCCAGCATCCATTCCCTTCTAGTCCCTGCATCAGCCCATTTCCAGTCCTAGCCCCCCATCAGCCCATTTCCAGTCCTAGCAACCCCCCAACCCAATACCAGTCCTAGCCCCCCCATCAACCCACTTCCAGTCCTAAACCCCATCACCCCATTTCCAGACAGCCCCCATCAGCCCAAAGCCCATTACCAGTCCTAACCCCCCCATAGCCCATTACCAGTCCTAACCCCTCATCACCCCATTTCCAGACAGCCCCCATCAGCCCACAGCCCATTACCAGTCCTAACCCCCCCCTAGCCCATTAGCAGTCCTAACCCCCCCCCTAGCCCATTAGCAGTCCTAACACCCCCCTAGCCCATTACCAGTCCTAACCCCCCCATAGCCCATTACCAGTCCTAACCCCCCATCACCCCATTTCCAGACAGCCCCCATCAGCCCACAGCCCATTAGCAGTCCTAACCCCCCCAGCCCCTTAGCAGTCCTACCGCCCGCCCATTAGCAGTCCTAACACCCCCATAGCCCATTACCAGTCCTAACCCCCCATCACCCCATTTCCAGACAGCCCCCATCAGCCCACAGCCCATTACCAGTCCTAACCCCCCCCAGCCCATTAGCATTCCTAAACCCCCCCATAGCCCATTACCAGTCCTTTGCCCCCATCACCCCATTTCCAGACAGCCCCCATCAGCCCACAGCCCATTACCAGTCCTAACCCCCCCCAGCCCATTAGCAGTCCTAACCCCCCCATAGCCCATTACCAGTCCTAACCCCCCATCACCCCATTTCCAGACAGCCCCCATCAGCCCACAGCCCATTACCAGTCCTAACCCCCCCCAGCCCATTAGCAGTCCTAACCCCCCCCATAGCCCATTACCAGTCCTAACCCCCCCATCGCCCCTTACCAGTCCTAACCCCCCCCCCCCTAGCCCATTAGCAGTCCTAACCCCCCCCCCCTAGCCCATTAGCAGTCCTAACCCCCCCCCCCCTAGCCCATTAGAAGTCCTATCCCCCCCCCCTGGCAAATTTTAAAAAAAAAAAAAAAAGCTGGCTCTGGCTGCTGCCGCTGCAGCAGCAGAATGCAATGTCCCGCGGGGCCCCCTCTGCAAGGGCTTTCAGATTCGCAAGGGAGAGCGTCTCCCTCGCGTCTCTGTTAAGGCCGCAGGGGCTAATGGGAAATTTCCCATCAGTCCCTCGAAGGGGCTGATGGGAAATTTCCCATTAGCCCCTGCGGGCTTAACAGAGACGCGAGGGAGACGCTCTCCCTCGCGAATCTGAAAGCCCTTGCAGAGGGGCTTAGCGAGCGGAGGGGGCCCCGCGGGACATTGCATTCTGCCCTTGCCGCGTCCGCGGCAGCAGTCAGAGCCAGCTTTTTCTTTTTTGCGGACCTTCCCGCGTGCCAGCTGCAAGGCTTTCGCGTGCCACAGCTGGCACGCGTGCCATAGGTTCGCCATCGCTGCCCTAGAGTAAGGGCCCTTCAAAAACGAAGATGAAGGGGGGAAAACATTTAAGTATGTAGTCGTTCTGCTTACCTTCCCCAGCCCCACAGCATCCCTTCCAGAGATGAAAAATACACATGTGCACACCTCCCCAGCAGGTAAATATGCATGCTACTTTTATATACAGAGAGGTCAGACAGTTCAGAAGAAATTTTTACACAAGCAAACATGTTTTTACCCAAATGAAACACATTCTATTAGTGTCCATGACCTAAGCTAAAATGAAATTCAACAAAAATTCTTCAATTGGGATATTGAGAATGGATCCCAAAGAAGTGAAAAATCAATGAAGAAATGCCCCAAGTGTTAGTGCAAGTGTGTGCTCTATTTTTCGGAGCGTGACCAACACCAAGATAGCAAATTACATAGAATTCAATCAGAAACTTTGATAGGCTTCCCTGATGGCTCAGCGGTTGTGCTGCATACTACCAAGTGAAGGGATCTGGATTCACTTTTCAGCTAAGGTCTTCTACTCCCTGAGCTGGCCATACATGCTGCAGAGGGCAACATTCACAGTGTTTGCTGTGAGAGAAAAGTCACAATTAATGCATCATGGCGACAATTTGAGGCCCTTGCTTGCAAGGTTTCAGAAGCAAAACTGATACATGGGCCCCAACTGAGGGCTAACAACCACAACATTAAACGTAAGAAGCAGGATGGGGACATGTGATGCTATGAGCAGGGGTAAGACGTGATCTGCGTCACTTGACAAAGACATCCCCTCACTGTGGGATCATTTGCTGGTACCAAGAGCTGTGGGAAAGCAGCCAGTTGATTTTCTTTTTGCCTGTGACAGCCTAGAATGACATCCAAATCTCTTACAAAAGGACACAGAAGCTGTGCTCGACAGATGCTAATATGGTCAGTGAGTAAAGCCCCACAATGTACAACCTGGCCTTGATGCAGAAATAACAGCAGAAGTTACTGTGACCATTATATGTCTGCCTTAGACAGTTTGAACAAGTCTTTTCAAAGCCTGAGCAGTTCCATGGGTGGCTGGAAGCATTTGGAAAGGATGTACGAGAATTGGTACAGTGTCTGATGTGGAGGAAACATCACACACCAATGAGTGAGCCTGGCCACACCAGTTTACAATCTGTGAGGACAAGTTGGATGAACTTTAATATTGATAGGCAGAATAACCATTATATAGAAGTCTCCCAGTCAGTGTAAGGGAAACATGGCTCCCTCAGGAGCTACAACTGAGCAGTATGGCAGGAGACCTGGGAACGGAGATGCGGCACCGCGTTTGGCCTATGACTAGAAACTGTAAGGGAACCCCCAGTTATCTTATACTTGCTTAATTGCATACAAAAGATGGAGATCCTTCAGGCTTTGAGCAAGGTGGGCTGTCTGGAAGTATGAGGGCAAACGTGTCCTTTGCTTCCAGGACTGTGCATTGCAGAGGGAATTTTCTCCCATCTATTCTCAATTGTTTGAAACAAAGAAAAATGACAGCAGATAAAAGACTATACGGCACATTCAGTCTAGCCTTCCATACCAACTACTAAGTTTTACAGTCCCTCGTTTCCCTTAGAGATCCTCTGTTTGTCCCATGCGTTCTTGGATTCAAATGTAATCTGTCTCTTTCGCCATTGGGAGGCTATTCCACGCAGCTAGCACTCTTTCCGTAAAGTAATATTTCCTCAAACTACTCCTGGAGAGAGGATTTGTTCCTTTTCCCACCTAGCTGGAATATTTTTACTGCTTGATCCGAGGGTTTTGGAGGCAGAGGGAGAGGAGAGACACTGTCAGGACAGTAAGTCACAACCTCCTTGTTGATGTTATCTCAGCGACATCAGGACTTCTAAAATTGAATGCAGCTGTCCACAGCTGTGGGTGCATGCCCAAAGGGGTATGCCCCTTTGGTGCTAACTTGGTGTTTGGACGATATGGAAATCCAGATTAAGCGGCAAATTCCTGCAATCCCTGAATTGCCAGAGCCTCTATAGCAACATTGCAGGAGATGCATTTAAGTGAGACACAGCATGCAAAATTGCATAGTAGGTGGGTGGGGAGAGACATGGGGTTTCATTGTGGACAAAAAAATACAAGGCAGGAACAGCAATCTTTCCTCAAAAATTAGGTATCAGGTGACCTTTGTAATTAAGGATCTGGAGAGATGTTATGTTATAGTACAGTGCGTCAGACAGGCACCCAATTGTGCATGCAAATTTGTTTGCTCTTAATTTATACGATGCGTCCTTTATTAGTAGATCATTACTGCCCCTCAGAAATGTGAGGGTTGTACCATCACAATTGGAGGGGGAAGGGGGGGAGGGAACTAATGTGGTGTATGATCCCCAGATAGATAAATTCTATAACCCCAATGATGAGCAAGTGAATTTGCAGAACGGAGATTTGTGAACATTTAGATTAGCTGATTGTATGGCAGGTTTTGCATTTGGATGAAAGATTATATTAATTTTTCAAGGGCCCATGGGATTCAGTCTGACACCAATTATTTTCTATCCTTTTTCATAAGGTTTCTCTGGCAGCGAGCGATAGGGCCCACTAATTTCAGATCATGCTATAATATGGATCATTATTTTGCGAACAGGTAGTGTGATGAAAAGGACATGGTGCTTCCCTCTATTTATTTATTTTATTTACAATCTCTTATATACCGCACTATTCAGCATTTTTGTATGAGGATTTAGTGAATTTCTCTGCAAAAGAGACAAATATGTGGAATGGAATCGAGCATTTAGAGACCCCAGTGCTCTTTTGGAGTAGTGCTAAGGCGGTTTTGAAGGGAGAGTATCTTCTTTACAGAAAAAAGGCGATGGGATATGAATAAGCACCTGGCAGACCTGGATAAACAAGTGAGAAGCTACAGGAGGGCCTTGGCAGCATGCCCCACCCAGAATTATGGGCCCAGCTCTTAGCGACACAGGCAGCACCGAATACTCTTATCCAATAGAACCATAGATGTTCCTTAGCCCTGAGCAACAAAACTGCACCACTGCGACCTGGAAGGGTCTGCAGCCTGAAAAGGTGCTCCTCATGCTTGGCCCGACAAGGACACTGGTGAAGGGGAATGAAGAGGGCATTCCATCTGTAGAGGTACTACTGGTGTAGAGGAGAGTTAAATGTCACCATCATGTCCAGGCAGTTTGGAGAAGGAGACCACTGGAGTGGGAATAGGAAGGCCACTAGTTCCTAGTTATTACTGCAGGCTTTTCAGTCTAATATTAAAAATGCTGTGGGAAGTTAAACAAAGTCACTTTTAGAGCAGCTACAAACCACCTTAGAAGGCTGGCAGGACTTTCCCCCTTTCACTTTGTGGGTGGATAGGTTTACTTAAGATTACATTATTCCCCAAATGGATGTGTTTTGTAGCTTCTACCCATTAGGTTACTATAAAGGGATACTGGGCTGATTAACCGGCTAATTGTGAAATTTTGTTGGGTGGAAAGGCAGCTAGAATACCATTTCACAAATTATTCAGGGAATAGTCTCAGGGGGGCTTGGTTTACCAGACCTTCGCAAGTATAACTGGGCCCGTCTTTTCAGTCATCTTAAGGACTGGATTTATGGGATTTAGGTTTATACACAGAAGCCAGCTGAAAAGGTGAAATTAGACCTTACCCGCTAATTTTCTTTCCTTGGAGTTTCTCCAGTCCAGTCACATGGTTTATGCCCCATCACCAGCAGGTGGAAACTGAGAACAACTGATTTGATGTCGTCACAGTATAAGGATCTATGCAGAAGCGATAGCTCCAATATTCTATTAACAAAGCAGACTCCACCAAGACAAGAATTAGTCAAAATCAATCAACTTGCAATTTAAATTACATTTTAACTTACAGAGGAATTAAATGTCATGAACTCCCCCTGAACATGGAACCACAAACTTCTACAAATCTGAGAAACATATGAGAAAAAAAAAATCCCAAACAGAAAAAACACACATGCATAAAAATACTCGATGTCCAAGCTCGCCAAAAACAGAATGGACAGGTTCTGGACAGGAAAGATTCAAGGAAAGAAAATTAGCAGGTAAGGTCTGATTTCACTTTCCTTATTGTCCCTCCAGTCGTCCAGATACATGGGATGTACAAGAGCAGTACTCAACAATGGGCGGGACCCACAGGCCCAGCCTATAATACCTGAGCACCAAAGCAGATCTCTCTAGACTGAATAGCCAAGCAGTAGCAATGCACAAAAGAAAGGAGATGTAACCCAGTCGTAGCCTTACAAATATATACTGGTGGCACCAGATTAAGTTTCATCCACAAAGTTGCTTGAGCCCTCGTCGAGTGAGCTCGCAAGCCAACTGGCAGGACTTTTACGCCAGAGCAAATATGCAGAAGCAATAGACTTCTTCAGTCAATACGCAATGGAGGCTTTTGCAGCCACTTCTCTTTTATGGTGGCCGCCAAACAGAAGATGATCTGACTTTTGAATATCTTCAGTACATTTGAGATAATGACAAAGCACCCTATGAACATCTATGACATGCAAAGAATCCAAACCAGCTTCCGAACTGGAAGATACTAGCAAAGTAAATTACCAGGAAAGGCTCTGTACAAGACAAAGCCTGCAGCTCTGAAACCCAACGAGCAGAATAGCCACCGAAAAGACTGTCTTTAAAATAAGATCTTTCAATGAAGCTTGACTAAGAGACTCAAAGGAAGCTTCATTGCAATGCAATGTATGCCTTCGAGTCAATGCTGACTCCTGGCGACCCAGAAGCTCCTGGGTTTTCTTGGCAGTGTGACTGGAAGTAGATTGCCAGGCCTTTCTTCCGAGGCAATGGAGCTTTATTAAACACCAATAAAACCAAATTCAAATCCCATGGAGGCACCAGCTGATGCAAAGGAAGACGAACGTGTTTGACCGCTCTAAGAAAAACAAACCACATCCGGATGAGAGACCAGGGTAAAACCCTGAACACTCCCTCGATAGCAGATTAAAGCTGCCATCTGAACCTTCAAAGCATTTAAAGTCAGACCCTTATCGAAGCCAGCCTGGAGGAAAGTAAGCAGAGAAGAAAGAGAGCTCAGAGACCCCTTTCCTCATGCTAGATCTTAATATATGCTAGAGAAGTCGAAGGCTTATGAGTTTGAAGCAGTGTCACTATGACCCGAGAAGAATAACCCTTTTTCCTAACAGAGCCTATCAAGAGCTAAGTCGTAAGAGAATAAAGAGTCCAGGGGCTCCAGAGGCACCTCTGTCGACAATTTGATTGAATTCAGCCACCAACTGAGGCTTGCCCTTGCCTCCGTTGGGTAATGCAACTTTTCCAAACAGAGTGCTTCAGTGGTGACCATTGGGACAAGGGGTTCTCTGAAGAGGCCGCATGCATGCTCTGGTCCATGGAACAAGATCCAAAGGTCACCGCCACAGAACCCAGGAGTTGAAAGTAATGCCAAGCATTGGAGACCACAACTAGCAAAGGGAGTGTATTTGGGCCTGAATCTTCTTGTTGCATTCTGGAGGAAGTGATACCAAGCCTAGCCTGATATTGAACCGAGCACCCAGACAAGTTATATCCTGAGAAGGCTCCAAACTGCTCTTGTTCAAATTGACTACCCGAGACTTTGCAGAAGAACTAACACCCGTTCTGTCACTGACAGACTTTCCTGTAGTGACTTGACCCTGATCAGCCAATTATCTAGATAAGGATGAACTAATACTCATTTGCACTGCAAAGCAACAGTGACCACCACCATCACCTATGTAAAGGTTCACGGAGCCATGGCTAGACCAAAACAATGAGCCGGAGACGGAAACTGAAACTGCCCCATAGGAACCACAAGGCGAAGAAAAGGTTGGTGATCTGGACGAACAGGAATATGCAAGTAGGCCTCAAAGAACAAGATAGGTCAGAAACTCGCCTTTCCTCTTTGCTGCAATGACCAATCTCAAGGTCTCCATGTAAAAGTGAGGCACTCAAAGCCTGAATGACATACTTTAGATAAAGAACCGGGCAAGAAGAACTTTCTTAGGGAAAAAAAAAAAAAAAACCACAAAATAGAATAATCAACCAAGCTTGTGTTCATGTGGAGGGACTTCGACCACCGCTCCAAGTTGCACCAACCCCTGGAGTATGTCCGCCACTGCTTTTGCAGGAGGTTTGCAAGGAGACAAGATAAAAGCATCAGAGAGGGCAAGTCAGCTTTAAGACCTATCCCTCACAAAAGGCCTCTAACACCCACTGATTGGACGTTATTTGGACCCAAGTGGAGTAAACGATCTGCAGACAACCTCCCACAGGAATCAGCTCTACCTAGACCCCCCGCCCTCGATTCATTGGGGTTTACTGGAGCCTTCTGATGAACCCCCCAGAATAGCCCTTACCTCCTCATCCTCCCAAAATGGCTGACCCCTAGGGAAGTAGCGAGAATGTTGAAAGGTAGCAAAGTGTGAAGATCTAAACTTCCTAAAATCCTTAAAGCGACCCTCAGTAGCAGCCAGACCTAGCCCCTCTGGGTTTGTCTTCTGGTAATCTCGGAACCTTAGAATCCCCCAAATCCTTAACGAGCTTCTCCAAAAAGCAGCTTGACCTAATGGGAGACAGCCAACATGGCTTTAGACAAGGAAGATCTTGTCTTACTAATCTGTTATGTTTTTTTGAAGGAGTGAATAATCAGGTGGACAAAGGTGAGTCGGTTGATATTGTGTATCTGGACTTTCAGAAAGCCTTTGACAAGGTTCCTCATCAGAGACTTTTGGCAAAACTAAAGAGTCATGGGATAGGAGGCAGTGTACTATTGTGGATCAGGAGCTGGTTAAAAGATAGAAAGCAGAGGGTAGGGCTAAATGGCCAATTTTCCCAATGGAGAAAGGTGAATAGTGGTGTACCCCAGGGATCTGTGCTGGGTCCGCTGCTTTTTGACATTCATAAATGACCTGGAAAGTGGAATAACGAGCGAGGTTATCAAATTTGCAGATGACACAAAACTATTTAAAGTTGTTAAAACCCAAGAGGATTGTGAAAACTTGCAAGAGGATCTTGATAAATTGGAAGACTGGGCATCAAAATGGCAGATGAAATTTAATGTGGACAAGTGCAAGGTTATGCACCTAGGGAAGAACAACCCAAACTATGGTTACACGATGCAAGGTTCCACATTAGGAACTACCACCCAGGAAAAAGATGTAGGCGTCATTGTGGATACCATGTTAAAACCCTCAGCCCAGTGTGCAGCAGCTGCCAAGAGAGCAAATAGAATGCTAGGTATGATAAGGAAAGGAATGGAAAATAAAACAAAAGATATTATAATGCCTCTATATCGTTCCATGGTGAGACCGCACCTTGAATATTGTGTGCAATTCTGGTCGCCATATCTTAAAAAGGATATAGCGATTTTAGAAAAGGTTCAGAGAAGAGCCACCAAAATGGTAAAGGGGATGGAAGGATACTCCTATGAAGAAAGGCTAAAAAGGTTAGGGCTTTTTAACCTGGAAAAGAGACGGCTGAGGGGAGATATGATAGAAGTCTATAAATTAATGAACGGAGTGGAACGGGTAAATGTAGATCGATTGTTTACCTTATCAGAATATAGAAAGACTAGGGGACATGCAATGAAGCTACAGGGTAAACTATTTAAGACTAATAAAAGAAAATATTTTTTCACTCAACGTGTAATCAAACTCTGGAATTTGTTACCAGAGGATGTAGTAAAGGCTGTTAATGTAGCTGGGTTTAAAAAAGGTTTGGACAAGTTCCTGGAGGAAAGGTCCATAAACCATTATTAAGAAGGGACCCAGGATATCAATGCTTGAACCAATACAAGCATTGTGGAACCTGTGTCCCTTGGGGAAACAGCTAGGTACATATGACCTAGATTGGCCTGTGTTGGAAACAGAATACTGTGCTTGATGGACCTTGGTCTGACCCAGTATGTCATATCTTATGTTTCCCTTGAAGGGAAGCTTAATAAGCCATGTCTTGGAAGATACATCTGCTTCCCAATTACGCAGCCACAAAAAGACACCAAGCGAAACCACCGCAGCCATATTCTTGGCAGAGGCTCTTACCAAGTCATAAAGTGTATCTGCTAAATATGCTGAACCCGATTCAAGCTTAGCAGCCTCCGATAATGTCCCAGAAGGGTCCTGATCCACTTACAGCAAACTCTGAGCCCACCTCAAACAGGCTTTTGCCACATAAGCTCCACAAATGGAAGCCTGCAAGGTGATAGCAGTGACCTTGAAAGACTGCTTTAACACAGTTTCCAACTTACAGTCCTGTACGTCTTTCAGTATGTCTGGATCACAACCTCTATTCATTTAGGACTCAAATTGTAAAACATTAAGGCATACTCCTTTTGCAAGTCAGAAATATAAGCATGGGGCTGGCCAAGTAACAATGCTATGCGCTGCCATGCAAAGAGACAGAGGTTTGTTTACTTCTTTTTAATTATAAGTTGTCTATGTCCTCTCTTTCTCCACTATGACCACCCTCCTCATCTCCCTAGTTGTCTCACGCCTCGATTATTGTGACGTCTCTTTAGCTGGTCTCCCCCAATCCCAACTTCAACGTCTGCAATGAGTCCACAACACTGCTGCCCGTATTCTCACTTGCTCTTCCCGTTTCGACTCCCCTTTATCTTGCCGATCAGATCCACCTCCACACTCCCTACCGTTCCCTCCGCACCATCCACATGAACTGCATCACCTTACCCTCCCCATCCCAGGCCCACCTAGAAACCACCCGTTCCTCTGCCTTTTACTTCCTTGGTCCCCGCCTATGGAACGCGCTCCCCCCAGACCTTCGCTTGGAACCCTCATTTAAAACATTTAAGGCAAATCTAAAAACCCATCTTTTCTGTCTAGCTTTTGGCCTCTCTTCCCCCTCGTGCCCTTTTTCACCACCCCCATGACGTTGTTTTTCCCTTGTTTCTGTTACTATAATCTAGCCTCGACCTTTTACTCTTCTTTCCTATCACACTATGGCGTTCCTTTCCTAATTTTCTAAGCAGCCTTTTGTATATTGTAATCCGCTCAGATGCTATTGTGATGGGCGGTCTACTAAGTTCCCAATAAACAATAAATGCACCCAAACATCCTTCTGGCTTTTGCTGTCATCTTTTCTACCTGTTTAGGCACCTTAAGATCATTAGAAACAATCACGCCTAGGTCCTGCTCTTCTTTCATGGACAGAAATACTTCATGCCCTATATACTGTACCACTCCCTAGAATTTTTGCAACCCAAATGCATGACCCTGAATTTTTTTTGCATTAAATCTCAGCTGCCAAAAATGATGTTTTAAGCAATGCATAACTTTTAAAATACAGCAAAGTTAAGGAACTGCTACCCAGGCTGGCAAGAGATGCTGCAAGGCAGCCCTCAATTACCTGAAAGAAGGGAGCAAAGCATTAACTATCACTCAACAAGCAACTGAGATTACATTTACGCGCACTAAAGAGTGCACAGTTGTATGACCTCTGACAGGGTTGTCACTGCAATGGATGATCTAAATGAGGGAACAAGTGTAGTAACAGCAGCATTGTGATTAAAGTAGTAGAATGAGAGCCAGGGAAGTCATGGTTCAAATCCCTCTTCTCCCATTGACAGTCTTTAGGACCTTCGGAAAGTCACTTAAGCCTCAAGTACAAAACTTAGATTGTAGGCCCTTTTGAGCAGGAAAAATCTATTACACCTGTACATAAATCACCTTAAACTTAGATACAGAAAGATAAATAATCAAGTCTAAAATAGGGATAAAACACTTTTGGCAATTAAAAAGAAATGTGCATCATACTCCTTCCCAGCCCCAGTTCTGACTGAGTTGGAAGGAGAAGGACGAAAAGGCAAAGTACAGAGAGAAAAATAAATTTTTCTGGGTCAAAAATTTAAGAAAGATTTAAAAAAAAAAAAAATTTTCATTCAGGAAGTTTGCTTTTTGTGCTGGAAGGAAAATGCTGCCAAAATGAGGTTAAAGGGTGTTTCACCATAAGTGCCCTATTAGCGCCAGAGTCACAGAGAGCTTTTAGATTTACAAGACTGCTAACATGATAGCTATTTTTAACTAAAGCTTAAGTCATTGCCAGACAGCTGTCAAAACACAAGGTAAAAGGAAAAGGACATGTCAATTAAAAGGGGAACTTCATATGACATCTTCCACATTCCAATATCTTATTTAAACCTCTGTCTGACAGAGTACTTTATATTAGAAACAGAAACATGATGGTAGAAAAAGTCCACATGGCCTATCTAGTCTGCCCTTCCATATCAACCACTACAACAGTCCCCTCTTTTCCTTTAGAGATCCTCTGTTTTTCCCAAGGCTTTTCTGAATTCAGATAGATACTGTCCTCATCTCTATCACCTCCACAGGGAGACTATTCCATGCATCCACCACTCTTTTCTGTAAATATTTCCGCATATTACTCCCTAGTCTATCCCCTTTCACCCTCATCCTATGTCCCCTCATAACAGAGCTTGCTTTCAATTGAAAGAGGCTCTCCTCTTATGATTGAGGCATTTAAATACTTTTGTGACATAAATGCACATCTCTTCTATCCCGCCTTTCCTCTAAATTATACATATTAAGATCCTTAAGTTGGTCCTCATATGTTTTATAACAAAGACCACTAACCATTTTACTAGCTACCCTCTGCACCAACTCCAACCTGTTTATATCCTTTTGAAGGTGCGGTCTCCAGAATTGCACATGATATTCCAAATGAGGTCACACCAAAGACTTATGCAGAGGCATTATCTCCTTTCTTCTGCTGGCCATTCATCTCCCTATGCATCCAAGCAGCCTTCTAGCTTTCGCCATCACTTTTTCTACCTGTTTAGCTACTTTAAGATTATCAAACACAATCACACCCAAGTCCCACTCTTCTTTTGTGGACAGTACTTTACCCCCTACACTGTAGCGCTTCCTTGGATTTTTGCAGCCCATTGCATGACCCTGCATTTTTTAGCATTAAATGTAGTATGCCCATTCCCTCTGAAACACTAAAATTATGCTTCTGAGGAAGAGTACCTTCCTTGATCAAGGTTCCTAAATTCAGTTAACTCAGTTATTCTTCTAGGGTTAAGAGTGGCAATGACCATTCCAATGGTGTCAAGACACCTTCAGTAGGAAATTGCCCTATGTTTTCCAGAACAAGTCTGGACCTATCATTTGGAATTTCTGCACTATACTAGTTAGCTATAACCACCTGGACTCCATTGTTCAAAAAAAAAAAAAAAACACTGCATGTCTATTAGTCAAAGAAAGAAGCAAAGTCAGAGGGAAACCTGGCTACGATATGAAGAAAAATAATGGAGAACAGATGTAGCACAGTTAAAGGAAGAAAACAAAGTATAGAGAAAACAGAGACAAACTTGAAAATAACTCACTTTAAAGCTACACCGGAAAAAGGTGTGAGCTAAAAACGAAATCCCCCTCCCCCATATAAGTGGTCCCACCAATGTCACTGTGATCACCTTAACCAGTCTCAAAGTTTGTGCTGTGCACTTAGATCAGCCAATCATAGAACATATTGACCTCTAAGCTTTCTATGAGCAGTTTGCACAATTTTGGAGAACACATTTTCAAAATAGTATTAACTGGATGGAATTGGCCTAGTGGTTGGCTACCTCAATGATCAATAGTCTTCAACAGAGCAAACAGAGACGAAGGTCTAAAGAACTACACTTTGGAGAAGAGGAAGGATAAAAGATACGAGACACATTTAAATACCTCCAAGAAATAAAGTCATATGAGGTGTGATTCTTAACAGAAAGGTGGCCCTGTAACCAGAGATAATTTCTGATTTCACGCTTATCCAAAGAAAATATTTCTCTACAGAAAGTGGGGTAGAACAGCCTCCCAGTGGAGATGACAGAGTCAATGACAGTATCTTAAAGCATGGAACAAGCACAAAGAATATATATTTGAGGGAGAAGAAGGGTTTGAAGACCTGAGTAGTTGTATGGCTATTTCTGCCATTAACACCATCTGTCCTGTCTATGTTCTAGGTCTCTATGAGTCATGTAATATAAGACTTTAAAAACACTAGTGGGCTTTTCTGTCCCCCCAAAAGAGCAGAAATTAAGACAGAGCTACCCAACTAAAAGAAAGAATAAGAGCAGGCACTATTGCCTTTATCTGCTGTCATGCACTGTGAATTTAAATATGAATGGGTGGCCATAGCAGAAAACTTGCTCAATGAATATCATTGACCAATATGTTTTAAAAGAAAAGTGGTTTTATCTGTGCTCTCAAAAACAAACGAATACCCACCAGGCATGTATTGAAAGCTTAAGCCTGAGATGCTTCACACAGCGTAAAAAAGTTGTCTCGTTTCTCGTACTCAAAATTACATACTTGCACTCCAGAAAGTAAACAAACATTCTAAAACATTAACAAAACATGCGACGAACAACAGACGTCTAAAATTTTCGGAGGGGTAGCCTTGCTAGTCTGAAATACTAAATAAAAAAATTATAAATCTGACCAGTTCTTTTCCTCTAAAGCTCATCACTCAAGTCATTAGTCTATAAGGTACTACCTGCCTCTGTCAACACTTCTTTCTTTAATACTGTTTCAGAAACACTGCAATACGGCAAGAAGCACTGCTCACATTTCAGTCAAGATGACAACATCCGGGCAGTTAATGCTTTCGCATTAATTTATAATTATTCCCTCCCCCCACCTCCTCCTTCATAATCATTTCACTGGTTCTGCTTTTCTTCCTTCCTTAAAAACAACTTCAAAATGAACGCCTTGAATCGGAGGAAGGTACTATAGAGTTTTAGCTTTTTACCTGCCACTTGAACATCATCATATCGCCTTTTACCAGCGGGCGGTCATTTCAAGTTTTACAACAAAGACTAAAAGGATTCCCCGCCTAAGCATAGCCTTGAGCCCGGCGGCTCCTCGTCAGGCCCTCCAGGAACCCCGAGCTCCCCCTCCAAAGCCCTCACCTCAGCCTCTTCCTTGGACCGCGGTAGGGAAGGGAACTCCAGCTTCACGTCCTCCATTTCCCTGGGTCAGCCCCGACTCCTGCGGATCTCGGAAGGGACGAATGAGGACCGGGGAACACCAGACTATACAATTATTTATAAAGAAACAAGAGTTCCCAATTATACCACACAATAGTGTCCAACGGATCGCCTTCGGCCGCCATACTGCTTCTTTTCATGCGCACGCGCCCAGTGGAGCGAGTGACGTTCGCTCGGTAACCTCCCTCTATAGAAAGTGATGTCACTAAACACCCGCCGCTGCCCCGCCCCCTTCTTCGTCCCTCTGCTGGGTCCAAAGCAGGAACTGGATGTCTATTGGATGCAAGTCAGCTACAGCAGTTTAAAGAGCTGCTTCTCAGCCGCTAGTGTGACTGGAACAAAAGACGCATGTTCGTAGGTTAGACTAATACCGGCTCCGTATCTTTAATTTGGTTTGTTAATTTGATGTTACTGAATACGGCAAGAAGACAAGTCGTCATTCGATTTCATAACAAGCAGAAGGAATAAATGTTCTCCTGATAATAAGGCCAGGGCGATGAGCTTGAGTGTGTGTAGAGATCAGGCACGTACACGAAGTGAATGGGAAATTTCGGAGTCATAAACATAAGATGAATTATAACCGATTTTCATTACTCATTTACTCACAAAAAATATACAATAAACTCCAAGGTTTACCTAGGGATTATGTTTACACTACTGTAAAAACACGAAAAACGGAGACTCCCCTCCCTCCCTATACACACATACTCTCACTCTCTCTCTCTCTCTAACACACACACACACACCAGTAGACCAAACGACAATTCAGCAGGGATATTCAAATGTATAATTTATTACAATTTTCAAAATTGTATTAAACAACTTGACAGCTGCGTTTTGGAGGTCCCTCTGCATCTTAGCCCTGCTGTGCTGTTGGTTTGCCTAGAACATAAAATGTTCCATACTAGGTCAGGGAATGGTCCATCTAGCCCAGTATCCTGTCTCCAACAGTGGCCAATCTGGGTCACTAGGAAAGGCCATTCTATGGTGCTCAGAGCAGAAAGCAAGATATGAAAACACCCCTGTGGATCTGGCTAGTTAATGGATATCTGATACCATTAATGGATATCTGATACCGTAGGCAAATCTTTGGCCAAGCACCCCCCATAGTCCAGCAGCTCCCTTTCCCTTGCCTACCCACATACTTTCAGTACCCACGCATGAATGCTGAAGACCTCTCGTGTCCCACCCCTTCTGACAGGAAATTTGAAGGGGGCAAGATGATGCAGGCCTTGATTGTGGACACAAAGATGCTCAATGCCCTGCACTAATGCAGCTTTAAAGGGCTGGCATTGCCACCCCAAGCATGTCACCTTGGTTGATGACTAGTTTGTCTAGTGTTATGGCTAGCCCTGTTGCCCTTTGTAATCTTCGCTACACCTTTTTATTTATTTTTTTTTCTTGGAAAGCAGCTGTAATACGACTACTCTCAACATTTGGGGGAGTAGGCTAATGGTTAAAGCAGCAGACGGAAAGCCAGGATTTGAATCCCATTATTTCTCCTCATGACCTTGGGTAAATCACCCTCCATTGCTTCACGTACAATTTGTACAAACGTGGATTGTAAAACCCCTGAGGATGAAAGAAAATACCAAGTGTACCTGAATGTAACGCACCTTGAACTCCTAAGAAAGGCATAAGCTAAATCCATTTCCAGTTCTTTAATTACAGAAAAAAGCCAGAGTCACCCTGACATATTATCTGTAATGATATGAGATTTTTGTTCCTAGACTTGGGAACAGAGAGGTGGAAGGTGCTTCAGAATTCAGTCTTATCACCCCACTCATTTAATATTTTCATGATTTATTTGTGTAGAACGATGTAGCTATAGGGCTACAATTCCAGAACTGTTTTTTAGACAATGTACATATTATCATTCCGATATCAAAGGGAGCAAAGGCAAAATTTACCAGGATTAGGATGATCCTGGAATAAAGTAGCATTTTTTTGTGCATACACCCACTCAAACTGAATATTGATAAGGCTGAGGCTCTGAGGGTAGAGAAGGATTGCTTTTCAGATGGGTGATATGGATATTTTGATTGCATTCTTGATTAGGGATCTAGGGCTGAGGGTGGACTTTGAATTAAAATGAGATTTCAGGAGCATAAGAAGGGTATTTTAGAATCATTTGACAAGAACTCTCAGGTTTGTTTATGCCTTCTACTACTGATCATGAAGAAAGGCTAAAAGGTTTAGGGCTCTTTAACCTGGAAAAGAGATGGCTGAGGGGAGATATAATAGAAGTCTATAAATTAATGAATGGAGTGGAATGGGTAAACGTAGATCGATTGTTTATGTTATCAGAATATATAAAGACTAGGGGACATGCAATGAAGCTACAGGGTAAACTATTTAAGACTAATAAGAGAAAATGTTTTTTTTCACTCAACGTGTAATCAAACTCTGGAATTTGTTACCAGAGGATGTAATAAAGGCTGTTAGTGTAGCTGGGTTTAAAAAAGGTTTGGATAAGTTCCTGGAGGAAAGGTCCATAAACCATTATTAAAAAGGGACCCAGAATATCAATGCTTGAACCAATACAAGCATTGTGGAACCTGTGTCTTTTGGGGAAACTGCTAAGTACGTATGACCTAGATTGGCCACTGTTGGAAACAGGATACTGGGCTTGATGGACCGTGGTCTGACCCAGTATGGCATATCTTATGTTCTTATTTGTATAGCGCTACAAGGTGTACACAGCACTGTTCAGGCACATGTAAAAGACGGTCCCTGCTCATCAGAGCTTACAATCTAGTTAAGACAGACAAACCAACAGCTGAAAACAATGATATATCTAGGGGAATGATAAGGTAACACATAAGAGACTAAGTGGATCAGGATCCAAAAACGGCCTCGAAAAGTTGTATGTCAAATTGGGTTGTCGCAATTCAGACCTTGATATTGTTGTGCTTGGATTATTGCCATGCAGGAATATCAATACTAACAATTTACCAATTATACCTGCTACAAAACATAGTGAGAAGGTGCTTAGACACCTGAGGTACAGAACATGGTTCTTTACTCCTAAAACATTTTCATTAGCTTTCTCTTTCTTCAGTATGGAATTAAAGTTAATAGTTTGACATTGGTGATTAGGATTGACAGTAGACAGAGCCCAATTCCTATACAGGATAGCTGATCTATTTTGAACCTAGCTAAAATCTTCTTCTTGCAATCTCATATTATCTGTGCATGTTCCACAAAGGATATTTGATGAAAACACACGGCAGCAATGCTTTCATCAGTAGCACCTTTTATGGTAGGTAAGTCATAAGCAGGTGGTAAGATTAGAAATGACATTTCCATATCATCCTGCTAGATTAGTCCAGACAAGGGGGTTGTCAAATCCCCATCTCCAGCAGCAGATGTGGAGGTAAAGAACACATATTCCAGAGATGTCTTATGACATTACCATGCCATTATCAGCCTATGGCTTTAAGGGCATGATTCAGTATTTCTTTGGCTTTAGCAGATGGATGCAAGCTTTTCAGCTCTTATGAAATCAGAACAAAGGAAAGATTAATTCCACGCATGAATAAGCACCATCATGTGACTTTTGCACTAGAGTACAACACAGGTGTTTCCACTAATGTCCCTGTTTAATGTACGTTACCAAGTTTAAGTTTCAATGTAAACGGCTTTGATTGAAATGATAAAGCTGTATATAAAACCTGTTAAATAAATAAAAACCCTTCAAACCAGTGCTTTTTGGAAGCCATGGGGGGGGGGGAGGAGAAGAATTGGTCTAGCTCTGCATCCTTATGGTGGTAAGAACTTGGTGAAGAGGCAGAACATTAGAAAAGGAGTTTGGAAAAAAAATTCTTCATGATCTTAGCGCCCTCCTCCCTCCTCCTTGCACCTTGAAAGACTAGAAAAGGGGACTGTTACAGTCTTGAAAGACTAGAAAAGGGGACTGTTACAGTCTTGAAAGACTAGAAAAGGGGACTGTTACTTCTGAAGAGAGATCTGCAATTGTGAGTATATACTTCTGGGAATTTTCTGAAAGGAATTCTTTTTATTAAAGCTAATTTATCTGTGAACCCTCTACTTTTTGTTAAATCAGTCAGGGCCTAGTAGCAGCAGTTTAAGTTAACATTTAAAACACAGAGCTTTCTGGTTAAATTTCATACCCAGCAGAGAGCTTGTAATTTAAATTTAATAGTCATTCAGGGCCTAGCATCAGCAAAGTACTTTTAGTTTAAATTTAAAACACAGAAGAGAGCTTTCTGGTTAAATTTAGAACCCAGCAGAGAGCTTGTAGTTTAAATTTCATAATAAGTTAGAGCCTAGCAGCAGCAAAGAGCTCTAATTTAAATCAAATAAGAATATAGCTTACCTCAGCAGCACAGGACAGGGTACTGTGTAGCAGCCCTCTTTTAATGTGTTATTTATTTATTTATTTATTTATTTTATTTAGCTGCATTTATATCCCGCTTTTCACCGGGTCAAAGCGGTTGGGGGATACATTTAACACGAGGGGATATGACACACATACACTAATACTTACAGGGAACATGAGCAATGGAGGGTTAAGTGGCTTGCCCAAGACCACAAGGAGCACCTGTAGGACTAGAAACCCCAGTCCTTCCGGCCCAAGGCTGCTGTCCTCTAGTGGGATTTGAACCACCTACCTTCCGGCCTGTAGTACCTTGCCCCAACCACTAGGCTACGCCTCCCTCCCCTCCCCTCCCCACACCCACCCACCCCTGGGATAATCGTAGCTTTATAGGTACTTACACATTTTAACAGACAGGAGGTGCTCTCAGGTGAAGCTCGTTACCCAAATCAGTCATACACTAAGGACCTGAGATTAATTAAGCTTCAGGTGAACAAGGTATATTAAACGTATTAGGCACAGTTTTATTGGCAACCCTTAGTAAATAAAGAACTTAAAGATCTAAACAAAAACTTAAAACTAAGATGCAGACAGCAGTCCAGCAGTGAGATGGGGGCTTTCCAGTCTTTTGCATTGAGTGTCATGTATGATTTTCTTCCAGTTGGTGAGAGGTCTTACGTGTGCACTATGTGCAAGGAGCTCTTTGCTCTCAGGGAACGAGTCCGTTCTCTAGAGGCTAGAGTAGCAGACTTGGAAAACATAAGACAGACAAAGAGTTACATAGACGAGACCTACAGGGATATAGTCCTGAAGTCCCACCTCCAGTCTGGCAGCATCCCTGTTGCCATGGAGGAGAGAAGTCACGTGACAGGAGACCATCACCCTGGTGAGGCAAGAAGTGATCCTGTAACTAGGACCTGTCCTCCAGGTGATGTAAAACCCTCTCGCACCAAGGAAGTTTCTCCAGGGCCATGTGCCCATGAGGGAAGGGTTAGGACAGCCGTTATAGTTGGTGATTCGATCATTAGGCATGTAGATAGCTGGGTGGCTGGTGGACATGAGGATTGCCTGGTAACATGCCTGCCTGGTGCGAAGGTAGCGGACCTCACGCGCCACCTAGATAAGGTCTTAGATAGTGCTGGGGAGGAGTCTTCTGTCTTGGTACATGTCGGTACCAATGACATAGGAAAATGTGGTAGGGAGGTTCTGGAGGCTAAATTTAGGCTTTTAGGTAGGAAGTTGAAATCCAGAACTTCCAGGGTAGCATTCTCCGAAATGCTTCCCGTTCTACATGTAGGACCCAAAAGGCAGGCAGAGCTCCGGAGTCTCAATGCATGGATGAGACAATGGTGCAGAGATGAGGGGTTTGGATTTGTTAGGAACTGGGGAACATTCTGGGGAAAGGAGGGGCTCTTCCAAAGGGATGGGCTTCACCTTAACCGGGATGGAACCAGGCTGCTGGCATTAACCTTTAAAAAGGAGATAGAGCAGCTTTTAAACTAGATAATAGGGGAAAGCCAACAGTCGCCCAAGAGCGGATAGTTCAGAAGAATGTATCCTTGAAGGATACTACCAAAAGCAGAGAGGTTCCAAAAAAGAGTAAAGTAGCCCAAATGCCCTCAAGTATGGAGCAGACAGAGCTTAAAGATCCCAAATTACCCATGTCTACCAATAGCCAAATTAATATGAACAAAATACAGTCTCTAAAATGCTTGTATGCAAATGCTAGAAGTCTAAAAAATAAGATGGGAGAGTTAGAATATATAGCACTAAATGAGAGGTTAGATATGATTGGAATATCAGAGACATGGTGGAAGGAGGACAACCAGTGAGACACTGTGATACCTGGGTACAAACTATATCGTAATGATAGAGCTGATCAAATTGGTGGAGGGGTTGCTCTTTATGTTAGAGAGGGCATTGAGTCAGAAAGGATTAAAGTTTTGCAGGAAACAAAATTTGCTGTAGAATCTCTATGGATTGAAAAAGGGGAAGGCGATGGCAGTGGGGGTGTACTATCGACCACATGGCCAGAATGAACAAATGGATGATGAAATGCTCAAAGAAATCAAGGAAGCTAACAAAAGTTACAGCACAGTAATAATAATGGGTGATTTCAATTACCCCGGTATCGACTGGGTCAGTGTCACGGCAGGACATGCTAGGGAGATAAAGTTCCTAGATGACATAAATGACTGCTTCTTGGAGCAGCTGGTTCATGAACCGACCAGAGGGATAAGCCATATTAGACCTAGTCCTTAGTGGAACACCAGATCTAGTGCAAGAGATAAGGGTGTTGGGGCCACTTGGCAATAGTGATCATAGCATGATCGCCTTTGATTTAATTAGTGGAGGAGGGATAGTATGGAAATCCACAGTACTACCTTTGAACTTTCGAAAGGGAGACTATGATAAAATGAGGAAAATAGTTAAGAAAAAACTAAAAGGAGCAGTTGCAAAGGTTGAAGACTTACATCAAGCTTGGGTGTTGTTGAAAAATACTATCTTAGCAGCCCAGACCAGCCGTATTCCACGCTTTAAGAAAAGTGGAAGGAAGTCCAAAAAACTGCCAGCATGGTTTAAAGGTGAAGTGGAAATGGAAAAAAGAGCCAAACGATGAAACCTGGAAACAGCACAAGCACTGGCAAATCAAATGCAAGGCATTGATAAAGCAGGCAAAGGGAGAAGAAGCTTGCTGTGGAAGCAAAAATGCGAAATAAAGATTTTTTCAAGTACATTCGTAGCAAAAAACCTGTGAGAGAGTCAGTTGGTCCATTAGATGATAGAGGAGTTAAAGGGGCACTAAGAGGTGACAAGGCGATAGCGGAGAGACTGAATGAATTCTTTGCTTCGGTCTTTACTGAGGAAGATGTAGGGATGTTACCCATGACTGAAGTGGTATTTAAAGGTGCGGAAGAATTGAAGGAAATATCGATACATCGGGAAGATGTATTACAACTATTAGATAAACTGAAGAGTAGCAAATCACCTGGGCCGGATGGTATACATCCAAGGGTGTTGAAAGAACTGAAATATGAGATTGCAGACCTGCTATTAGTAATCTGTGAACTATCATTAAAATCATCTCTAATACCTGAAGATTGGAGGATCGCCAATGTAACACCAATTTTTAAAAAGGGTTCCAGGGGTGATCCGGGAAACTACCATTAAAATCATCTCTAATACCTGAAGATTGGAGGATCGCCAATGTAACACCAATTTTTAAAAAGGGTTCCAGGGGTGATCCGGGAAACTACAGACCGGTGAGCCTGACGTCAGTATCAGGAAAAATGGTAGAAACCATCATAAACAATTAAATTACTCAGCATGTAGATAGTCATGACCTAATGGGAGACAGCCAACATGGCTTTAGACAAGGAAAATCTTGTCTTACTAATCTGTTATGTTTTTTTGAAAGTGTGAATAAACAGGTGGACAAAGGTGAGTCGGTTGATATAGTGTATCTGGACTTTCAGAAAGCCTTTGACAAGGTACCTCATCAGAGACTTTTGGCAAAACTAAAGAGTCATGGGATAGGAGGCAGTGTACTACTGTGGATCAAGAACTGGTTAAAAGATAGAAAGCAGAGTGTTGGGCTAAATGGCCAATTTTCCCAATGGAGAAAGGTGAATATTGGTGTACCCCAGGAAGCTGTGCTGGGTCCGCTGCTTTTTGACTTATTCATAAATGACCTGGAAAGTGGAATAACGAGTGAGGTTATCAAATTTGCAGATTGCACAAAACTATTTAAAGTTGTTAAAACCCAAGAGGATTGTGGAAAATTGCAAGAGGATCTTGATAAATTGGAAGACTGGGCATCAAAATGGCAGATGAAATTTAATGTGGACAATTGCAAAGTTATGCACCTAGGGAAGAACAACCCAAACTATGGTTACATAATGCAAGGTTCCACGTTAGGAACCACCACCCAGGAAAAAGATTTAGGCGTCATTGTGGATAACATGTTAAAACCCTCGGCCCCGTGTGCAGTGGCGGCCAAGAGAGCAAATAGAATGCTAGGTATCATAAGGAAAGGAATGGAAAATAAAACAAAAGATATTATAATGCCTCTATATCGTTCCATGGTGAGACCGCACCTTGAATATTGTGTGCAATTCTGGTCGCCGTATCTTAAAAAGGATATAGAGTTATTAGAAAAGGTTCAGAGAAGAGCCACCAAAATGGTAAAGGGGATGGAAGGATACTCCTATGAAGAAAGGCTAAAAAGGTTAGGGCTCTTTAACCTGGAAAAGAGATGGTTGAGGGGAGATATGATAGAAGTCTATAAATGAATGAAGGGAGTGGAACGGGTAAACGTAGATCGATTGTTTACGTTATCAGAATATAGAAAGACTTGGGGACATGCAATGAAGCTACAGGGTAAACTATTTAAGACTAATAAAAGAAAATATTTTTTCACTCAACGTGTAATCAAACTCTGGAATTTGTTACCGGAGGATGTAGTAAAGGCTGTTAGTGTAGCTGGGTTTAAAAAAGGTTTGGACAAGTTCCTGGAGGAAAGGTCCATAAACCATTATTAAGAAGGGACCCAGGATATCAATGCTTGACCCAGTACAAGCATTGCGGAACCTGTGTCTTTTGGGGAAACTGCTAGGTACGTATGACCTAGATTGGCCACTGTTGGAAACAGGATACTGGGCTTGATGGACCTTGGGCTGACCCAGTATGGCATATCTTATGTTCTTATGTTCACCTGCTTGTGCCCAAAGATTGAAGGGTCATCAGAGGTATTTTATTCAGGTCCAGCAAAAGGGGAGTAGCACCAAGCCTGGCACAGTTTACTGGGCTTGGGGCTCCGCAAGGATGTGTACCAAGACTGAGTCCCTGCTTGTCTGGCTATTTTTGTGGGGGCTCCTGATGTCATCTGTTGGTGTGGTATAAGTCAGGTTGGGGTAAGTTAAGCATTCTTTGGTGTGGTGATGGTGTTTCTCACCATGACCAATTGTCTACACATGCTGATTGTGCTTTGCCGTACTGCTTACACACGTACTCGAGTACACATCTACAGCACACACTATCTTGCCTGCACACTCTTCTGCCCATGCAGCTCCCACATGCTGCACGGGAAAGCAGAGAGGCTTTTCATTGAATTCCAGTATCTGCACTTCATGTATGGAAGTTTCTGATGCACCCCGAGAGGGCCCATCCCCCCTTTTATGAGAGGAAAAAAAGCTGACCCAGCCTTATTGTTCTCACTGCAGCAGACGGCACCATGAAAAATAATGAACACTTGCTCTTCTGACTGCTCCCCTTCTCATAAGGGTCCAGTGACTGCTGTTTCCTCCAGTGTTAGGGGCCATATGCCCGGCAGAGAGCTCGCGGTTGTTCTCCCCAGAATTTTCTCATTTCTACAGCAAAGGTTTGATCTTTCTGGCATGGTAACACAGACCCTTGGGCCTCCGGGTTCTCTCGCTCTCTTTTCGCTCACTTGGGGCAGGTGGTGAGCCAAACTCTGCTTGGGCACTGCCTTCTGAAGCGATCTCAGCAACGGTTTGAATCTGGAGATTTGGATCAGCTGTCTTGTGGTCAAGATCTAGAGTCCAGCCCCAACAGCTTATGATGATTCCAGTGCAGAGGAAGAGATGCCTTCTCCTTCAGCAGATACAATGAAGCTGGTATTATCTGTCTTTTCAGGAAGTCACATGTCTTTTCAGGAAGTCACATGCTACGTCAGAATTGTTCTTCATTGCAGGACTTTAAACTTTGCGCTAAAGATTTAAGCTCTCGTCTTTTACAACGTGGCTACCCTGAAGGATTGATAAAAACTGCCTACAAACGAGCCCACTATGCACATAGGGAATGGCTGATAGATGTTTCCCCTTCAACCTCTGAAACTTCAGCTGAACAAATAACGGGGGTACTTCCTTTTATGAAGGGTACACTGTTAGTGGCCAAACTCCTCCATAAATTTTGGCCCGTTTTGGGGGTACATTCTTGTTTTCGGGATAAACGGTTACAGCTGGCTTATTCCCGTAAAGCAAATTTACAGGATCTTGTGGTGCATACCACGTCTGAGCTTGATCGCCCTTTGCAATCGCATCCCGATCTGGGTCATTTTGCCTGTACAACTTGCAATTTTTGTGCGAATACCTTGGAGGGGTCCGCATGGCTTGACAAGCGTACTTCAAAATCCTATAGTTCTTGTTGGCGCACATCTTGCGCTACTGATTTTGTGGTTTATCTTGTCATTTGTCCATGTGATCTGTACTATGTGGGTCGCACCATTAGACCTTTTAAAGTATGTTTGGGAGAGCATGCTTCATGCCTTCGTACAAAATCTTTATCAGCGCCCATGGTTGAGCATTGTCTGCAAAACGCCCATGTTTTTGATTCTTTACACTGGCGAATTTTGGACTATATACCTTTAAACCCGCATGGTGGAAACCGCATTCAAGTTTTACAACGATCTGAACAACGTTGGATTTTTCTCCTTAATACGGTCCATCCGTTGGGTCTTAATGCACAAGTGGACTGGCATACGGTGGAGTGATTTAAAGAGCAATCCTGCCTTTGGCTTCTTTGAATGGTCGGTGGTTTTTTCTATCGGCAGTTCCTCCCCTGATTCAATTCATTTTTGTGCTTTGAATGAAGAGTGTTTTTACCTACTGTGGTTTTTTCCATTGGGATTCAATACATATATGGACTGACACATGATGGAGTGATTTAAAATGTCATACACTTTGTTTCTCAGCCTTTCGTACTATTAGGGGGTTCCCTTGTTGATGGCTCCTCCCCTAACTCACTTCTGTGAATGGCTTGAGAACTGTTTGCTGTTTTACATATGGGACTTGCGATTGGAGGCTGTTGCCCTCGTGATTGAAGAAAGGACTGTTTAAATAGCTCCCCTTTTCTGGTGCTCATAGTTGGCTGATTTTCCGCGTACTGCCTCACCTGAAGCAGGGTGCCGTAGCTGGATGCACCCGAAACGTGACACGTCGGCATTTGGCGTACAGCGTATAGTGGATTGTTTGATGAGCAGCCTACTTATTCAACTATATTTTTCAGCTAAGTAAAGCGTTTTTTAACAAAAAGTTTCACTTTATTAAAAGGAACGGCCACAGTGGTGTCGGGTGTGTTTCCCGTACACTGTGTTGGCATTTCCGACAAAAAACTTTGATAAAAACAGGGGATCTATGTGCTTTGTTACACGAGGTTTTTGTCTTTTGATGTTTCTTCTGACCTTGTTTATAGGATCATTTTTGGTTTTCAGGAAGTCAAGCAAATATGACCTATCCTCCAGTGTATGCACTCAAACCCATTCCCCTCCTGGAAGTGGTTTGGAATTCTACAATAGCCTTCGCTTTTTTGGAGGTTATCAAAAGCATGATGTGATTGGAATGGGATTCACCTGACTCCGCAATAAAGGGGCTAGGGTATACAAAAAGCTTTACGTTTTGGCAGAGGAGGATTATATCTCCTGGTTCAGCATACCAAAAGGTAGATGCACAGGTTACAGTGGTCATAAAGTGGACCACAATCCCACTCATGGGTGCCTCTATCAGGCAGTGAGGCGGCTGCCTCAGGCAGCAGTTTTGGGGTGGTAAAATATGCCCCTTTAACAGCCCAGTTGCAGCCACCTCAGGCCTAAACATGCTGCTACTCTTGTTATTACTGTGCCACCATCGTCATTGCTGCCACTTCTCCCAGGTCTGAGGTGGCATCAATCGCCCCTCCTGCCGCTGACAAATAGCCACAGCTTAAAAAACAAAATCAAGCAAAAGCACAGGGTCTTCCCAACTTCAGGTTGCTTGTAAGGCCATAATGGTTCCATCTCCTTCTGATGCATATTTCCGCATCAGAAGGGGGCATGCCAGAGTCAGGAAGACCCTGTGCTGTTGCTACTGCTAAGAGAGGCAGAAGCAGGAAGGGAGAGAGATTATGTTGGGCATCAGTCGGTGGGGAGGGTAGAGGTGGAGGGTAGATATTGGACAAAGGAGGGCAGGGGGATAGATGCTGGACATTGGGAAGCAGAGAAAAGATGCTGGATGGGGGGTACAAGGGGACAGAGGCTAGCCATGGGGAGGAGAGGGCAAATAGTAGCCACAGGAGAGGAGGCAGAGGGCAGATGCTCACCATGGCATGAGAGAAGCAGAGGGTTGCCACAGGAAGAATGGAGAGCAGCTGATAGGCATGAAGGAGGATGGAGGGGAAGGGCAGATACTGGGCATGATGGAGTGCATAGAGGAGAAAGGACAGATGCAGGACATAGGGAATGGAGGGCAGATGCTGGGCATGGGGGATAAAGGGAAGATGCTGGGCATGAGGGGAGAAAGGGCATTTTCTATGTTTCTATGGGAAAAAAAGCAGACTGTTGTAGTTGTTGATATTTATTTATTTAATTGGATTTTTATACCGCCTTATCATACAATCAAAGTGGTTCAACAAACGAAAATATAACAAGTAATAGTGAAACATACAGTGATAAAAGATACATAGTTTGTAAATATATGATATAATGTCTTGGAATAAGGTGCACTATCTATAATGTGAGCTATTATACAATATATATATATGATTTGCTTTCTAAAAAATTAATTAGTTGATTGCATGACCGTAGTTTTCTATAAACAAAACCGTTTTCAGTTGCTTCCTAAAGTCATTGATGTCCTGAGCTGCTCTCAGATCATTAGGTAGAGAGTTCCAGATGGAAGGCGCAGCAAAAGAGAAAGCTCTCTCAGAGGTGTCCTTACGTGTTTTTCTGACGTCATTTGAGGAGCTGACTCTATTGTTAGACCCACTTCTTCTAGGTCTGTTGCTAATATCTGACTGGATGAGATACGTCAGGCTTTCTGCAGAACATTGTTGCTTTATCTTGAAAATATAAATTATTGTTTTATATTTTATACGAGATGCTATGGGTAACCAGTGAAGCTCCTTTAAGATGGGAGTTATATGCTCTTTACTTGATAGACCAAAAATTATACGTGCAGTGGTGTTTTGCGCTAACTGTAAAGGCTTGAGTGATTGCTTAGTTAAACCCAGATATATTGGATTACAGAAGTCAAGTAATGGTGTAATCAATGCTTGACAAACATTTCGGAAGTGAACAGTTTCAAGAAGCGGCCTTAGTCTTCTGATGATCTTCATTCTATAATATGCGTTTCTAATTGTCTTATTTATGTGTGATTTAAGATTCAACTCATTGTCTAGAGTAACTCCAAGATATTTCACTTCCGATTTAATAGGAATAATTGAGTTATCTATCTTGAGGTCAGGTGGATGTGCAAAATTATGGTTACGAGATACAAATAACGCCTCTATTTTGCTAAAATTAATTTCCATGTTGTTGGTTTTACACCAGGTGGACATTTTTGAGAGACAATCTGTAATGCTGGAAAAATCAGGGTTCTCAATAGAGACATTTGTGAAAATCATAATGTCGTCAGCATAAATTGTATACTTTATGCCACTTTTCAACGGAATATTGCATATTGGCTGCATATAAATATTGAAAAGAAGCGATGAAAGAGCAGAACCTTGTGGTACACCTTGTAATACTCTTATGGGCAGAGAAGTTTTTTGTCCTATCTTTACTTGTAAAAATCTCTCTGTCAGATAGGAATGGAACCATTTTAATGTGATCCCATATAGACCAATCTCCTCTAATCTATGTAGTAACCTATTGTGATCTACAGAGTCGAATGCAGCAGAAATGTCTATAAAAATCATTATAATACCCTTCTTAATGTCATCAATGGTACGGAGTATGCAGTCAAAAAGATAAATCATTAATGTTTCAACTCCATGATATGGAAAGACAGACTAGATAGGCCATGTGGTCTTTTTCTGTCATCATTTTTCTATGTTTCTATGTTACTGGCCATGAGGACTATCAGCATACATCAACATGACATTATACCTAGCATTGGTGTCATGGCTGTTCCCAGACCTTGGAGTGCAAGCAGCTTTGTTACTCTGGCGATGTCAGTCTCCAAACTTAATGAGGGTAGTTTACAAGATGAGATTAGCTCTGACCCCCTGGTGATGTCAGTCTCCGGGCCTGATGAGATTGGTCTGCAGCCCCTCCTTGCTAAATCAAGAATAGCAGACCTCAAAGGGAGGTGCTGGAAACAATAGCAGACCTCAAAGGGAGGTGCTAGAGAAAATTCACTATAAAGGACAGAAATATTTCCTCTTTCTCTCCCTCTATTCATCGGACATGAAGGACAGGAAGCTCTGACAATCACTTCTCTTCACCCCTCCACCCTCTCTCTCTCTGATCTCTCTCACACACACATAGAATCTTTCATATACTCTATTCTCTCGCACACTTCACACATGCGCACACACATATAGATTCATTGATGCACACTGAAGCAGCTCTATAACAGCAGCTCTATAACAACCACTATATAACTCTGTTCTGTACCTATATAATAAGCCTATTTCAATATAAAACTCTTACACCAGTTTTGGTTGTCTTATTTATGCTGCTTACCCTACTGTCTCTGTGAAATGAACCAAGGACCAAACGGAGCGTAGCCAAAAGTGGAGAGCAGCAGCAGAAGATTACATTTTACAGAAGATTACAGGTACCAGAAGATTACAAGGGCATGGACACCAGATGCTGGGCATGGGGGGGAGAGATAAAGGGTAGATGTTGGTCATTGCATGAAGGGAAGATACTGGGCATGAGGATAGATTAGGGAAGAAAGTGCAGATGCTGGATGTTGAGGGGGTGGAGGAAGAGAGGAGAGATGCTGGGCACAGTGGGAGGGAGCAAGAGGAAAGATGGTCACAAGGAATGGGACAGAGGAGAAATAGTGGACATTGGGGGAGGAGAGATAGGAGGTAATGCTAGAGAGGTGGGAAAGGGGAGGAAGAGGTGAAATTCTAGATATGGGGTGTGGAGAGATGCTGGACACGAGAGAGAAAGGGGGATACAGTGGACACAGGACAGGAATAGGGAGGAGGAATGGTGGACCTTGTAGGGCGGAGTGAGAAAAATGGGATAAGGCGCTGGATGGAGAGGAGAGACACTGCACAGGGGAGGAGAAAAGGGAAGAGATGATGGTCATGGAGGGAGGAGGAGAGAAAGGGGAGAATTGAAGGCTGGGGAAGGAGAGGACTGTGTTAAGGGTTGAAAAGTAGTACCTGCAATATTAAGGTGGGATTGAGGACTGGTTGGTAAGAAGGAGAAATAAAATCTGAGTTGACAGAGAGAGAGAGAGAGAGAGGGAGGAAAAAAGTAAATAGAGAAAAGCTGAAAGGAAAAAATGAATGCCAGAGAAATAAGGAAGTAAAGAAGACAGGAGAGGAGAGAAGTGACAGATGGGCCGGAGACTCTAGACAGCGAGTTAAGGACAGAAGAAAGCAGAAACGAGAGACAGAGTTCACCATGATTAGAAAATAAAATGGCCAGCCAACAAAGGTAGACAATTAATTTTATTTTCAATTTAATGATTGGAATGTCAGTTTCTGGAATTTACATGTTCTGCCTTTATATTTTGCACACTACAGGGGCATAAGCATTTCTTTCTATTTCCCTGGTGCCGTACTGCACGCAAGGGTGGGCCCTCCACTCTGGCATCAGGCCCACCCAGTTAGCCGCAGCAGAACAGTCGAGTGAGAGGTTAATTGAAAGCAGTGTCAACATTCACACTGCTTTGTACCCATACATGTTAATCCCAGGACTGGCCCCAGAATTGGTTCCAGGTGTTGTCACCATAGGCAAACCTTAAGCTCCCCCCTGTTTAGCTTTGAATGCCCTGCTCTTTGCCACCCCAAAAAGCTGTCATCCTAGGCAATTGCCTAGTTTGCCTAATGGTTGTGCTGGCTCTGCCCAAGCCCCACTAAAAAATCAGCCTTAGATGTGCCGCTGATGCAGAGTCTGGCTTCTTTGGGCTTCAGTTTGATTTTTGTTTACATATGTCTATTTTTAGTTTGTGGTAATTTATTCCTTACTTAGTGAGGATCCATCTATTTTCAGAGTGTATAACCAAAGCTAGGTATTCTGTTAGCATGGAGTTTCTATGTAGAGATTAGTAGTAATCCAGATTATTCGGTTTTCTGAATAGGTGTATGGATATTCGAGCCCACTGCAATATTTATAGTGCTGCTCTTTTCTGGATAGGCCCTTTTTTTGCGTTTTAGATACTGATGCCGTTATAGTATGGTAGATTTTCTCTAGAGATCCTGAGTGATTTTTGTAAGGTTTTGTATTACTTAATAAGATATTCCCAGTATTAGTTTATATTGCTTTTAACTGGGATAACACCAGAATAAAAAAATGTGGGAAATGTTCTAGTTCTGCCCTGCACCCATTATTGGGTGCAGAATGTAAGTTCAAAAAGAAAAAGCAAGAACCATGGCAGAGTTTCAAATGCCAAAATAAAATAAATTATAATTACTTTATTTTGGTGTTATAAACTGTGCCATGGATCTCACTTTCTGATTTTGCTCCTTGGTACGTGATCACCTTGCATCTCCTTTGTCTTTGGGAGAATTTATATTTACATTAAAAACCACATGGGGCCAATGTGTAATGTCAGGATACAATACATTTTATATTAGATAATTAAACTGCTACAATTTTTGCTGTATATAAACATCATTGCTGGTTTTTTTTAAATAAATTATATAGCCTGGGAATATATTGCTTTCTCTATCCTTGTGGGCAACTATCTGACTGGTGTCCTGAATGAGGGGTCCCCCTGTTCCCTGAGAAGGCCCCTCCATTTTGACTGGTGGGGGAAGGGGGCACCAGCTCATCTCACACCTCAGGCAACGTCTTAAGCCACCCCTGATCCCTGTGGAAGGTGGAATAGCCTTGAAGGACACCCTGCATCATAAGTAGGGTTGCCAACTTTTTCACCGAGAAAAACCCGACACCTGTGGCTCGCCATGCTCCACCCATTCTCCGCCCCTAGTCCCACCCCTGCCCCGCCCCCAGCCCCACCCACAAAAATTACCGAGGATACATGTAGGCTAACTTCCTTGGTCAGATAATAATTAAACTGGGAACCCCAAAATCCAAACATGAAATGTACAACACTGGAGAAATAAAACTATAAAGTAATTTCCTCTTGCACTAAACAAAAACGCAAAGATGTTAGCAATACACACTTCCCAGACCAGACATATTCCAGTTAATAAATTCAAAATAAAAAGTATTTTTCTACCTTCTGTTTGGGCGTTTTCTTTTTCAGTTGCAATTGCTCCAGTCACTTTCTTCTGGTTTCTTCGTGTCTTCTGCGAGCTATCCATTTGTCCTTTCTTCTCTTTTAGATGTTTTCCATTCTCTCTCTATTTCTGTTTTAACATACTGATTGTTTCCCTTTTGCTCTTTCCCCCAATTCTTTCCTTATTCCTTTATCATCCGTTTAAATTTCACCCTTCCATTCTCAAGCCCATCTTACTCTCCCAATACCGGCCCATCATAGACTTTTCTTCCACACAAAATATTTTTTCCCCTCTCCATTCTCATTCCCCATCCATTCTAGTCCTCCCCCCAAATCAATTCCCTTATAGTTCTAGGCCCACCCAGCATCCACTCCCTTCTAGTCCCATTCTCCCATGCCCCACATCAGCCCATTTCCAGTCCTATTCCAGCTCTTCATCAGCCCATTTCCAGTGCTAGCCCTCACATCACAGGCCATTTCCAGTCCTAGCCCCCCCCCCATCACAGCCCATTTCCAGTCCAAGTCCCCCATCACAGCCTATTTCCAGTCCTAGGCCCCCCCCTACCATCACAGCCCATTTGCAGTCCGAGTCCCCCCGCACCATCACAGCCCATTTGCAGTCCGAGTCCCCCCGCACCATCACAGCCCATTTGCAGTCCTAGCCCCCCTAATCACAGCCTATTTCCAGTCCAAGATCCCCCTTCCTCCACCATAGCCCATTTCCAGTCCAGGTCCCCTCCACCCCCATCACAACCCATTTCCAGTCCATGTCCCCCCCCCATAACCCTTTTACAGTCCAGGTCCCCCCCCCCATCACAGCCTATTTCCAGTCCAAGTTTCCCCCCCCCCCCATAGCCCTTTTCTGGTCCAGGTCCCCTCCACCCCCATCACAACCCATTTCCGGTCCATGTCCCCCCCCATAACCCTTTTACAGTCCAGGTCCCCCCCCCATCACAGCCTATTTCCATTCCAAGTCCCCCCCCCCTTAGCCCTTTTCCAGTCCAAGTCCCCCCCTTAGCCCTTTTCCAGTCCAAGTCCCCCCCATTTAGCCCTTTTCCAGTCCAAGTCCCCCCCCCCTTAGCCCTGTTCCAGTCCAAGTCCCCCCCCCCTTTACCCCTTTTCCAGTCCAACTCCCCCCCCATTAGCCCTTTTCCAGTCCAAGTCCCCCCCTTTAGACCTTTTCCAGTCCAAGTCCCCCCCCCCTTAGCCCTTTTCCAGTCCAAGTCCCCCCCCCTTAGCCCTTTTCCAGTCCAGGTCCCCCCCCCCCTTAGCCCTTATCCAGTCCAAGTCCCCCCCCCCTTGGCCCTTTTCCAGTCCAGGTCCCCCCCATCACAGCCAATGCAGTCCTCCCCCCCCCGACCCGCATCGCGGCTGTCTGAGGCTTCAGAGGGAGCCGGGGAAGCCCGCGCGAGGCCCCGGCTCCCTCTGAACAGCCACCAGCGTGAAGAGCCTTTACCTTCACGCTGGCGGCTGTTCCTGTGAAGCCGCGAATGCTGGGAAAGGTTAAAGGTTGCCCTTTAACCTTTCCCAGCATTCGCGGCTTCACAGGAACAGCCGCCAGCGTGAAGGAAAAGGCTCTTCACGCTGGTGGCTGTACAGAGGGAGCCGGGGCCTCGCGCGGGCTTCCCCGGCTCCCTCTGAAGCGGAGAAAAGCCGGTTTTTTTGCTCTGGCCGCTCCCGATCTTGCGGCCAGAGCAAAAAAACCGGCTTTTAAAGGGCCGGTTTTGCCTCTGCGCCGGCAGCCGGCCTGGCCGTGGAAAAACCGGCCAGGCCGGCTGAAAACCGGCCAGTTGGCAACCCTAATCATAAGATGAACTCTCTCCTTAAGGATCACTTTGCAGCTGCTTCTGCTGCTATCCTCCAGGTAGCGATGCATGCGGGTTTTACAACAGTTGGGTAGGCAGAATCTTCCTTCCCAGAGTTTGGGATTATCTGCAGCTTCTCGGTCTGATGACAGCAGCGATCGAGATAGCATCATGGGCATGAGTCAGTCTGAGACCGCTTCGGAGGTCCATGCTGACTCTGTGCTTTCCAAGCTCTCAGGAGTGCAAGATCAGGCTTCCTCTCCAGGCAGACATGATATCCAGCCTGTGGTGGTGGCAGCAGCCACAGCATCTAAGGAAGGATATGACACTGGACAATTGCTTGGGATTTTTCCTGCCTTGGTTTCCACGCTCCTTAAGGCAAAGGGAGGTTCTTAGAGTCTTGCCTAGGTGCACATCTAGTGTCTTTGAGTATTGGTGCCAGGGGCAACAGACTAGGCCTGATATAGTGGATTTGCCATCCCTGCTTGCCTTCCTTCAGGGTGGCTTGGCTAAAGATCTTTCCTATAGGTCACTGAAAGTTCAGGTTTCAGTTTTATCCTACTTCAAAGGAATGGTGTTGGAGTGGTCCATAACCTCACACCCGGTGTTTCCTTCAGGAGCGTGACACCTACGTCCTCCCCTGGGTTCAGTTGTTCCCTTGTGGGATCTCTGCTTGGTGCTCCAGGCCTTGATGGCAAAGCCCTTTAAGCATCACTTGCTTCAAGGGCTCAAAGACTTCACTCTTAAGACTGTCTTCCTGGTCACACTCTGTTCAGCAAGACTTATTTCTAAAACTACAGGCGTCATAATACAGGGATCCTTACTTATCCTTCTTGGAAGAGGCCATATGCATTCAACCCATTCCTTCCTTTTTGCCCAAGATGGTATTTTCCTTCCATGTGAAACAAGTGGTTTGTCTGCCCTCCTTTTCTAAGGAGCAGTGCCATGGGAAGGACAAGACTTTTGCCTGGTGGATGCGGAGAGTGCTTCTCTTGTACTTGAAGGTTACCAACTCCTTTTGCAAGTCAGACCATCCCTTATGCTGGTTGTGGGTCTGCATAAGGGTGATGTGGCAGCTGAGTCTTACTTTGGGGTGCTGGATCAAGGCAGCCTATTACCTTAGCGTATTTGTTGCAGAACCAGAGGGTTCAGGAGCATTCATATGTGCATTCCACTTAGGCGCAAGCATCCTCATGGGCGAAGTGTAGCACAGTAGCCCCCTCAGACAGCAACATGGGTATCACTTACCACCTCTGTCAAGCATTACTGCTTAGATGTCCACGTTCGGGTGAACATGGTCTTTGGCTCAGAAGTCTTAAAATCTTCTGTGGCTTCTTTCCGCCCCGTGGAGTCATAGCGTTGGTATATCTCTCATATGGACTGGTCTTGTAAGACAATATGGATAATGTCTTTTCTTTGAGACCTACTAGACCAGTCTAGGACTCACCCCTAAAACATGTTCTGGTCTGCTGTACTCATGGTGGTTGGCCCTGCAGGCTCACAGCTTTCTGACAGGTCTACTGTTGAAGCTGATCCTGTACATAGTTATGGACCCTGTTCTGTTGAACATTGTTATTTTCACTGAAGTTGTGTGCAGTCAGAGGTTCTTTACTATAGGATTGGGTACAAATACTGAATCATGCCTCTAGAGCAGTAGTTCCCAAACTTGGGGTTGAAACCTCAAATGGGGCCACATCATCAATGGATAGGGGCACAGAAACATGGCCATTTCCCCATCTCTCTGGACTTTCACTGTGACCTATGCCAAGTAGTGGCAAGGACCAATCAGCATGTGGCCTGTGAGCCAGTGAACGTTCATAGGCCCTTGCCCCCACCTGGGTAAGCTTCCTGTTAAACTGGAAAGCTATGCCAAGTATTGGGGTCTGTAAGCACACGTTGCACATTGACACAAGGGACCCTGTATTGCCTTCTGTTGCTGCCACCTTCCTACTTTAGATGAGTGGAGGGTGAGGACCTGGCCAGTTTGATTTCATCATCATCTGGGGCCATGTGAATTTTCAGTTGTTAAAATGGGGTTATATAGGATAAACGTTTGAAAAGCACTGCCTTAAATTATATTCCCCTTTCCCCGCATTCTCATACATAGATTGTCTTGAGGGATACTTTTTAAAGAATTCTTTAAGCTGCACTTTCACTGTTCTTTGGAGCTCATGGAAGCACCATAGAATTTAATTGACCCATGCCATGTGGGTGTGATGTAATATTTATTGACATCTCAGGAAGCATGGACTACTACTAGTATTACTACTGATCATTTACTGTATATAGCGCTACAAGGCATACACAGCACTGTACAGACACATGTAAAGACGGTCCCTGATCATGCGAGCTTACAATCTAATCAAGACAGCCAATACAACAGCTGAGGACAAGCATGCATCAGTTGGCTGTAATAAATTTGAGCCAGTCTGTGCTGTTTTTTAACATTTTTTTCTAGAGATTCAAAGGAAGTGCAGGAAGGCTGACCAAAGAAGTTAAACAATGTAACTGAATTACTATTGAGTGATTACTATTTCTTTTTTTATTTTTAATAGATTTTCTGTAACAAATACAAAAATAAGTACACAGGAAAAATAATCCACATCAGAAAAGAAATGAACCAAACATAATACCAAAATACTATTGCACTTTCAGCAAGCAGCCCACATCATGGAAGAGAAGGGTTATTATCTTACACACATTATATTAAGAAAATAACGGGGTAGTCAATAGGGAGACATCCCCCAAAAGAGAACCAGGCTTACTTATTCATATGGACCCAACCTAAGGTGACTTATCTAACAAATTTCTCTAATTGAGATGAATCTATCAAAAAAGAATACATATTCTCATGCCATGAAATCACACATTTGCAAGGGAATCATAGAAAATAGTTTGCATTGATACCAAAAACCTTAGATTTCAGGGACAGAAACTCTTCTGCGAAGCTGAGTAGTTCTGGAAACATCCAGAAATACATTCAGCTTTTCCCCTGCAGAAGACAGCATCTTAATCTTTAAGACCCTGTTTTTATCAGCAATAGAAATAAAGGAAACTAATAATGCAGCTCGCTTATTAATAATATCTAAAGAATCCTCCAAAAAATCAGTCACATTTTGGCTAACATTCGGAGACAAAACATCCACACCACCCTCTAATTTATCCTCTACCTGCTGTCTGGAGGAAAGATGGAAACATTTTTGAACAGGAATAACATTTGTAATAGCGAACACCTCTTTAAAGTACTTCACCAAGAGAATCTCTGCAGACAAAAGATGTGTTAAAGAAATATTTAAAAAGTACAGGTTGTTAGCCCTAAACAAATTCTTGATACTCTCTAATTTGTTATGAATAAACAAATAATCCTTAATAGCAGAGATACTGGTATGTTGTAAGACCTGCATCTGACCTTCAATGCACCATCAACTCCAGATAGCCTAGCATCTACCTCCTGTGACTTTAAAGAGGACTCCTGAGTAAACACACAAAAAGATGCTACAGTTCCAGACAACTTAGAGTCAATCAGAAATGACAGTCGATGCATCTTTTAAGGTAATCTCCTGCAAAGGTTCAGCAATCATCGGCCCCTCGTCTTGAACCAAAACAGGTTTTGGCACTGGACACTGATTAAAAGAGGAGTGAGCCTGCAAACCAGAACATTCGAATATTGTAGTAGAAGAAAGATGCGGGTTTGGGATCGTTGGGAGGGGGGAGAGGCGGTCCGTTCTGCTAGATTGAGTGACACCTCTTCAGCCGAAAGTCAGCCCCCTGTATAGCAAAAGGTTTATCTAAGGGGCCCACGGTCTTGTCACAACTTGGACCAGAGGGTTCACCTTAGAGGCCACTTTTGCCTTACGCTTCGCCATCTGATCTCATTGAAATAAGCAAAAGGTAACCCAAAGTACCTGTAAGTGAACAGACATTCCACATCAACTACTATGACCATCTCCCTCCCAACAGTGCCGTTGGTACACCAAAGGGGCGTGGCTAGCCCCTGAGGGCCTTTGGGCAGGATGAAATAGCTCCTCAGGGCCTTGGTAGGCTGACATCATGGGCTTAGAGGGTTGCTCTCACACTGCCTGTACAGGCACACCTCCACCGGCACTTCTCCCAATGCACAGGAGCTCAGACAGCACACAACAGACCAGATGGTACAACACTGTCCTCCCAGAGTGATTACAATTTCTTAGGTACAAGTAATTACATCATGCAGGACATAGGTCCCAGCTTTCGCTTAACACTTTCTGTTGAAGAATGAACTTGAGTTTCTTCTTTTCTGTCAGTCACAGAATAATTAGTGTAAATGCTTCCTTAGTTTTATGTTTCTGTTTATATTATTTAATTGAATAACTTGATGTAGGGTAGAGAAGAGGACTGAAAGGGGATCCCATGCATGCTCCCATTCTGTCACTATATTTTGTGCATCTACTGGTTAATGGGTGTTTTTACTTATTGTCTAGCAGAACAGACAATAACAAATACTCTACTCTTCTCTTTGCAGATCTGCATAGAAGGCAACATTGCCAGTGGGAAAACAACTTGCCTGGACTATTTTGCAAAAAAGCGTAGTTACTCACCTGTAACAGGTGTTCTCCAGGAGCAGCAGGAATCAGTCCTCACTTATGGGTGACGTCAGCGCCGACGGAGCCCTCGCGGAGCAATTTTCCCCAGCTTTCAAAGAAAGCCTTTGGGAATTGCAGCGCGCATGCGCGGTCGTCTTCCCGCCCGAGGGTGCCATCTTAGCCAGTCAGATGACATAGCTAAAAAAGACAGCATAAAAAGTTGCAAAAAGAACATAAGCAGACGATTGCAACTCCAAGGGGAGGAGGGAGGGTAGTGAGGACTGATTCCTGCTGCTCCTGGAGAACACCTGTTACAGGTGAGTAACTACGCTTTCTCCAGGACCAAGCAGGAAGTCAGTCCTCACTTATGGGACTCCCAAGCTCAAGGCTACCGGAGACCCTAAGCACAAAAATGAGCTCCCTCTAGCTCAGCAGCACAGAAGGATAGAATCTTCGCTGAAGTATCACCCACCGGTAGCCCACATCCGGGATGGAGGGTAGGAGTTGCTCAGACCTCAAAGAGATTACGGAGGACTGCCTGTCCGAAAGCACTGTCCCTACGGGACTCCCTCTCGAGACAGTAATGGACCGCAAAAGTCTGGCTCGAAGACCAAGTAGCGGCCCGGCAGATGTCTGCCAGCGGAACAGAGCGGAGGTAAGCCACTGACGTAGCCTTTGCCCGAACGCAATGAGCCGTGACTCGACTTTCTAAGGAGAGTCCGGCTGCCCCATAAGCCCAAGAGATACAGTCCGCAACCCAGATGGACAGAGTACGCTTGGAGACCGGGAGCCCCAATTTATTGGGGTCAAAAGACACAAAAAGCTGAGCAGCTTTACGGTGCTCCCGCGTACGGTCAAGGTAGAAGTTCAATGCCCTTCTACAGTCCAGGGTATGGAGGACCGTTTCAGCTCGGCTGGAGTGTGGTCTGGGAAAGAAGGTTGGAAGTACCACCTCCTGATTGATGTGAAAAGGGGAGACCACTTTAGGCAGAAATTTTGGGTGAGTCCGTAGGACTACCCTATTCTTGTAGAACCTAGTGTAAGGGGGATCAGACACGAGGGCCTGCAATTCACTTACGCGTCTAGCGGAAGTGAGGGCTATCAAGAACAGTGTTTTCCAAGACAGAAAACGGAGAGAACAGGTAGCCATAGGTTCAAAAGGCGGACAGGTGATCCGCTGCAAAACCACATTCAGGTCCCAGTCAGGCGCTGGCGGGCGCAGAGGTGGTTTAAGTAGAAGGAGACCTCGGAGAAACCTCGCTACGAGAGGGTCGCTTGAGAGAGGTCTACCGTCCACCGGCACATGATGCGCCGAAAGAGCACTGAGGTGAACTTTGACGGAGTTGGACTTAAGTCCCAGATTAGAGAGGTGTAGCAAGTACTGCAAGATCACCGACACCGGGCAGGAGAAGGGATCCTGAGACTGTTGGGTACACCAGACTGCAAAGCGACGCCATTTAAGGACGTAGCATTTGCGGGTAGAAGGCCGTCGCGAAGCCAAGACGACCTCCTCCACCTCCGCCGGCAGGAGAAGGGGAGCAAGGACTACCCTCTCAGCAGCCAGGCCATGAGGTTGAGAGACCTGAGGTTGGGGTGCAGTAGGGACCCCTGATCCTGAGTGAGGAGATCCGGTTGTACCCCCAGAGGGATTGGATCCTCCACCGCCAGTTGCAGTAGGAGCGGAAACCACGGCTGCCTGGGCCAGCGAGGGGCCACCAGGATCATGAAGGCTTTGTCTCGGAGAACCTTGAAAAGAGTCCGAGAGACTAGCGGGATGGGAGGGAAAGCGTACAGGAGGCTCCCCGACCATGAGATCAGAAAAGCGTCCGCCGCAACCCGAAGGGGGTGTGGCTGACGAGAGCAGAAGCGAGGAAGCTGCCGGTTGTGAGGACTGGCAAAGAGATCCACCGTGGGGAGGCCCCACTTGAGGAAGAGCTTCTGAACTACCAAGGGATCCAGACGCCACTCGTGCGGCTGGAGGACCCTGCTAAGTTTGTCCGCCAGGCAATTTTCTTGGCCCGGGAGATAAACTGCCTTGAGGAGAATGCCGTGACTGACGGCCCAAGAGCAGAGCTTCTGTGCCTCCCGGCAGAGGAGGAAGGAGCCCGTGCCCCCCTGCTTGTTCACGTAGAACATGGCAACTTGATTGTCCGTCTAGACAAGGACGGACTGGTGGGAAGTCAGGTGGGAGAAGGCCTTGAGAGCTAGGCGGATCGCCCTGAGCTCCAGGAAGTTGATCTGCTGAGCAGACTCCCACGTGGTCCAGAGGCCCTGAGTACGTGCCTCTTGGCAATGTGCTCCCCAGCCCAGGAGGGATGCATCGGTGGTCAGTACCCGGGTCGGCTGAGGTGACTGGAAAGGCATTCCGAACATGAGGTTCGGCTGCCGGAGCCACCACCGGAGAGACGAGATCAGCGGCTCGGAGACGCGCACTAGGTCTGCTAGGCCGCCTGTGGCTTGACGCCACTGCTGGCGGAGACAACATTGAGCAGACCGCATATTCAGGCGGGCATTGGGGGTCACATGGACGGTGGAAGCCATATGGCCGAGTAGTCTCAGGAAGCGCCTGGCGGAGACCAGGGGCTGGTTGCGAAAACGGTCGGCTAGGTCCATGAGCCGTTGAGCCCTGTCGAGCGGTAGGTATGCTCGCGCCTGAGGAGTGTGCAGCCTTGCGCCGATGAACTCGAGATCCTGTGAGGGGAGCAAAGCGGACTTTGCGAAGTTTATAACAAAGCCCAAGTGCTGCAGAAGAGTCACCGTGCGGCGCGTGGCGTTGGTGACCTCCCGAGCGGACGCTGCTCTGATGAGCCAGTCGTCGAGGTACGGAAAGACAGAGGCCGTGAAGCCGGAGATGGGCCGCCACGACCGCGAGACATTTTGTGAAGACTCGCGGTGCGGAGGACAGGCCAAAGGGCAGTACTCTGTACTGGTAATGATTTCCTGCCACCACAAACCTTAGGTATTGGCGGTGGCTTGGGTGGATGAGGATGTGCGTGTAGGCATCCTTTAGATCCAAGGAGCATAGCCAATCTCCCTGCTGGAGGTAGGGCAGAAGGATTCCAAGGGTAAGCATTTTGAACTTCTCCCGCACAAGGAACTTGTTGAGGTTGCGCAAGTCCAGGATGGGTCTGAGGCCCCCTGTTCTCTTTGGTATCAGAAAATACCTGGAATAAAAGCCTTGACCTCTCAGGTGGTGTGGCACCGGTTCCACCGCCCGATCCTGCAGAAGACCCGCTAACTCCTGAAGGAGTAATTCCCTGTGCAGAGGGGGTCGCGGAGGTTCTCCCGGAAAATAGGAGGGAGGGACCTGGTGGAAGTGGAGAAGATAGCCTTCTCGCACGACTTGAAGCACCCAGGCATCTGCGGTGATGCTGGACCACCTGTGGGCGAAGTGAACCAGCCGGCCTCCGGTGCTGGGAGGAACCAGCGGGGGGGGAGAGGCTATGCTTTGCGAGTCAAAAACCCCCACCCTGCTGAGCAGGGGCTGGTGGTGCAGGCTTGGGGGCTTGCTGCCTACGGGACCCGTTACCCCGTCCCTTGGCCTGCTGGCCCTGTTGGGGAGCTGCAGGGGCCTGATAATGGGGGTATTGTTTGTAGGCAGCCGCCTTCCTCGGGTAAAAGGACTTTTTCCCCGAGCCCTTCTTTTTCTGGGAAGGGGCGGAGGTCTTCCTAGAAAGCCTGGTCCTGGTGAGAGTCTCAGTCTCAATTTGTGCAGCCTTTTCCGCCATGGGCTTGCCAAAGAGGTTCTCGCCTCGGCAGGGGACATCGACCAACTTGTCCTGCACCCAGGGCTCAAGGTCTGACGACTGAAGCCAAGCCTGTCGGCGGGCACCGATGCCGGCTGCGGCCACTCGAGCCGACGCTTCAAAGCCATCATAGGCTGCCCGGGACATGAACTTTGAGCATTCCCGAATGCCAGTGGACAAGGCCAGGAACCTCCGCAAGGGTTCCTCGGACAGACCAGCGGAGAATCCGGCTAGCTCTTTAGCCAGATCCCGGAGATACATGCCCATGTACAGCTGGTAAGTCTGGACACGACATGCGAGCATAGAGCCCTGGAAACACTTCTTACCAAGGCCATCCAGGTTACGGGCCTCCCTGCCAGGGGGCACCGAGGAGTGCATCTTCTGGCTCTTAAGACGATGCATGGCCGATTCCACTACCATGGAATGGTGTGGTAGCTGTGCCTTTTGGAAGCCAGGGCTCTTGCGGACCCGATAGATAGAATCGACCCGCTTGCTCAGGACCGGCGAGGAGGCCGGACTCTCCCACATGCGGAAGAGCAGTCGTTCCAGCATAGGAGGAACCGGTACAGTAAAGTGTTCCCTCGCGGGAGAGTCATACTGGAGGGCGTCGAGCTCTTCGGCTCGAGGCTCCTCCTCGGGATCCGCAGGGAAGGCCAAAGCCTTGGCCATATCCCTAACGAAGTCCGAGAACCGGGCATCCTCCGGGGGGGACTGCTTCCGAGGGGACACACCGAGTCCGAAACGAATCAGGTGACTCTTCCTCTTCAGACTCCCAGACCGACTCCGACGAGGAATCGGTGGGGTCGGCCCGGGCAGGGCGCGGCGCCTGCCGCCCCGACGCCGAGGGAGTCGGCGTCGGCGACCTCGGTCCCGAACGGGAGGCCGAGGGTGACCTCGACCGAGGATCGACTCGAGTTCTCATCGACTCGAGGATCGGCTCGGTCTCCGGGGTCGACTTGGACGTCGACGTCCCGGCGGTCGGGGCAGCGGCGCCAGCGAGGCCAGCGAGCAGTGCCCGCTGCTGGTCCATGAAGGCAGACAGTCTGCTCTCCAAGGCCGTCAACCTGAGTCCGAGCTCAGGTGACCCAGCAGCCCCCGACTCGGGCCCCGACGGCGGCTGTCGCGGAGGCGAGTCCAGAAGGACCACAGGACTTACCCGAGCAGGCATCTCCGACTCCAGGCGAGGTCGCTTCGGGAGGTGTTCCTTCTCCAAGGACCCGGGGCGGCTATCGGGGCTATGCGACCTGGCCCTCGCGGAACCAGGAGCGTCCACCGACGCCGCCCTCGCGGGTTTCACCGTCCGACGATGGTCCCCGGAGGGAAAACCCCGGTCGGAGGAACTCCGGCGACGGTCCGAGCTGGAGCCTTTTGACGCGGAGGCCTCCGACGAGGTCCGGGTACGGCTGGGGTCAGCGAAGATTCGATCACGCTGATGCCGCCGACTTCTCAACGCTTTTGAGGACATTTTGCCGCAGGGCCCACAGATCAGTTCCTCATGATCCGGGCCCAGGCAGCGGAGGCAAAAGTCGTGTGTGTCAGTGAGTGACATATTTCGGTCACACTGACCACACCGCTTAAAGCCACTGGCAGCCATCGGGGGAAAAAGGGCCCCTGCGAGGTCAAAGGACTGGGCTGCCAGGGAAAAACGAAAACGAAAGCTGACAAAGTCAGAAAAACCGAAAAAAAGTGAGAGGACTCGTGACCGGCGTCGCAAGTCCGGGCGGGAAAAAGATCGGCGTCGCCGAAGGAAAAAGGATAAAATAATGAAGAAAAATTGACTTTTTCGCGGGGACAAGACGGGGACGTCTGTAGGGCTCCGCGGAAAAAAGAAGACTGGCTAAGATGGCACCCTCGGGCGGGAAGACGACCGCGCATGCGCGCTGCAATTCCCAAAGGCTTTCTTTGAAAGCTGGGGAAAATTGCTCCGCGAGGGCTCCGTCGGCGCCGACGTCACCCATAAGTGAGGACTGACTTCCTGCTTGGTCCTGGAGAAATAGAAATTACACTTACCTGGTAATTGTAGTTCCTGTAGGGTCCAGTTTAGTCCTCCACATCTGGGTAGTGCACTTCCTCTCACAGCAAGGAGACTGGACCAATCAGAGTCTTTTCCATGTCTGGATGTATGCTGCTGGAACTCCCATAAGCCCCCCAGTGAACTATTAACAAAGCAGACTCAAAGAAGCAACACATGAGAGAAATACCTATCTATAACATTCCCGAAAAACAAAGACCCCCTCCCCCAAACAGCCGACCCCCTCCCCAAACGAGGGAGCCGGAAGCCTGCACATTGCCTCTACCTCTACAACTGACCGAAGGAAGAGACACAGTAGTGGCTACAAGAACAAACAGCCAAAGGAGAGCGGAAGACCCCCAAACCTGAGGACCACAGACATACTCTTAGCCCACTCTCGCAAACTGCGCAGTAGTGCACCGCGTCGAAAAAAAGGCAGTCTATCGGGAGGGAAGGAGGACTAAACTGGACCCTACAGGAACTAGAATTACCAGGTAAGTGTAATTTCTATTTCCTGAACGGTCCTCCAGTTTAGTCCTCCACATCTGGGAAGTACCAGAGCAGTAATCAATGGGAGGGACCCTGCCAACTGGCGTGCAAAACAGCCGAACCAAAACAAGAATTCTTAGATGCCATCACATCCAGCCGATAATGCTTACTGAAAGCATGGAGCGACGACCAAGTAGCCGCTCTGCAAATCTCTACTGGTGGAACCAAACTGTGCTCTGCCCACGATGACGCTTGCGCCCTGGTAGAATGGGCCCGTAGACCCAAGGGAACCGTCCGGCCTTGCAGAATATACGCCGATGCAATAGCCTCCTTAAGCCACCTGGCAACAGAAGCTTTCGCCGCTGCTTCCCCCTTCCGCTTACCACCAAAAAGGACAAACAGACGATCCGTCTTACGGTAAGTCTCAGAAACCTTTAAGTATCGCCGGAGCACCCGTCGAACATCCAGACGATGTAACCCACTGTCAGCCGCGTCTGTCCCGTCAGAATTAAAAACGGGAAGAAAAACGGACTAATTCAAATGAAAGGGAGACACAACCTTGGGAAGGAAGGAGGGAACAGGCCTCAAAACTACTCTATCTTTAGAGAAGGACAAGAAAGGTTCCCTACACGAGAGCGCCTGCAACTCAGAAATCCGCCTAGCCGAGCAGATGGCCACCAAAAACACTGTCTTCAGCGTCAAATCCTTAAGGAATGCCAGGTAAAGCGTCTCAAACGGCTTCCAAACCAACCCTTGTAACATTAGATTCAAATCCCACGGAGGAATCGTCGCCCTGCGAACAGGCCGCAGCCAGAACACAGCCCTCAGAAAGCGTTGCACATCCGAGTGCGCCCCCAGGGGGACCCCCAGGACCTTACCCCGGAAGCACGCGAGAGCTGCTAATTGTACCTTCAGGGAACTGGCCACTAAACCTTTGTCAAACCCATCCTGCAAGAAACTGAGTATGGTCGGCACGGACGCCTTCGCCGCTCGAATATCGTGTCTCGAACACCAATCCTCAAAAATTCGCCATATCCGCACATACGTGAGCGACGTAGAGGATTTTCTTGCCCGAAGAAGCGTGGCAATGACTGACACCGAATAGCCTTTCCTCTTTAGCCTAGCCCTCTCAATGGCCATACCGTAAGTGAGAATCGATCCACCTGCGGCATCCATAGCGGCCCCTGGAGCAAGAGATCCGGCAATGGAGGGAGCCGCCACGCTACTCCGTCTAGAAGTCGAACCAGATCCGCATACCAAGGACGTCTGGGCCAATCGGGCGCCACCAGCAGAACCTTCCCCCGGTGCGCTTCTATGCGTTGAATTACCCGACCGATCAACGCCCACGGAGGGAAGACGTAAAGGAGACCGGAGACCGGCCAAGGCCGAATGAGTGCGTCAATGCCTTCTGACATCCGTTCTCGCCGTCTGCTGAAGAAGCGACTTGTTTTTGCTGACTGATAGGTCGCCATGAGGTCCATGTCCGGAGCCCCCCACCGGCGCACTATTTGAGCGTATATCTGCGGGTGAAGCTCCCACTCCCCGGCATCCACCTGCACTCTGCTGAGGAAATCCGCCATCACATTGTCCTTTCCTGCAATATGTGCTGCCGAAAGAGCTAGGAGCCGGGACTCCACCCACTGAAACAAAAGGTCGGATTCCTCTTCCATGGCTCTGCTTCCCGCGCCGCCCTGCCGGTTGAGGTAGGCTTCCGCTGCCGAATTGTCTGAGAGAACTCTCACTGCTCGACCCGTCACCGTAGATTCGAAAGCTTGCAGTGCCCGCATCACCGCTCGCAGCTTGAGACGGTTGATCGACCAAGAGGCTTCCAGAGCTGACCAAGTCCCCTGCGCGAAGTGATCCGCGCAGTGAGCCCCCCAGCCCGGCATCCGTCAGCACAGGCACCCAGACCGGCTGTTCCAGAGACACCCCCATATGCAGCGACTTCGAGCTCAGCCACCATCGCAACGAAAGACGTACTTGTCTCGGGCAAGGCAGACGCTTGTTGAGCGAATCCGTTTGATTCGACCAACGACGCAAGAGGGCTCTCTGAAGCAGGCGCATATGGAACCTGGCCCAGGGAACTACCTCCAGAGTCGCCGCCATCGTCCCTAAGACGCGCAGGTACCACCAAGCCGACAGCGCTGGGAATCTTAAGAACTGGCGAATCAGAGAACGCAGGCCTCGTACTCGGCGATCCGGCAGCAACACCAGTTCTTCCACCGTGTCGAAGCGGACCCCGAGGTATTTGAGGGATTGAGTCGGCACTAAGTGACTTTTCTTCTCGTTGACCACCCAACCGAGGCTCTGAAGAAGATCTATCACTCTGCTTGTGGCTTGCAGACTCTCGCCCTCGGACTTTGCTCGAATCAACCAATCGTCGAGGTAAGGATGAACCAGAATGCCTTCCTTCCGCAACGCTGCCACAAACACGACCATGACCTTGGTGAAGACGCGGGGCGCTGTAGCCAGGCCGAACGGCAGCACCTGAAACTGATAATGTCCCCAAGGGAACGCGAACCTCAGAAACCTTTGATGAGCTGCCCTGATCGGAATATGCAAGTAGGCCTCCAAAAGATCCAAGGACGTTAAAAACTCTCCCTTGCGCACCGCCACTATGACAGACTGCAGAGTCTCCATGCGGAAATGAGGCTCACGCAGACAATGATTTACTCCTTTGAGATCTAAAATAGGACGGAGGGACCCGTCCTTCTTTGGCACCACAAAATAAATGGAATACCGACCCACTCCGAGTTTGGACTCTGGGACAGGCACTACCGCCCCCAAGGCAACCAGGCGGTCCAACGTTAAACGTATTGCTAGAACTTTCTGTGGACCTTTGCATGGAGACAGAACAAAGGAATCCTGGAGAGGACAGGCGAACTCCAAAGCGTAGCCTTCCCGCACTATCTCGAGCACCCACTGGTCCGAGGTTATCTGGACCCAGGAGGGAAGAAAGTGTCAAAGACGAGCTCCGATCACCTGACTTTCCTCCGGGGCCCACCTCGCTTCATTGCGGCTTGCGACTAAAGGAAGAGGAGGCAGAAGCGGAGGCAGCCGAGAACCTTCTCCCTGCTCCTCGAAAGCCTCGAAAACCTGGGGACCTAGTTGCCGATCTGCCACACTGGAAACCCCCCAGACAGGAAGAACGGAACCTGCGAAAGTCCCAAAACTGACCTCGAGTTGACGACACACTCCTACTCTGCCTGGGCTTATCCTCCGGAAGCCTTCCACCTTTAGACTCCCCAAGGTCCTTAACTAACTTATCCAGGTCATCCCCGAACAACAGCTTGCCTTTAAAGGGGAGCTTGCTAAGGCGCGACTTAGAAGACCCGTCGGCCGCCCAATTACATAGCCAAATAGTTCTGCGCGCCGCCACTAGGGAAGCCATACTGTTTGCTAAAGTCCTGATCAAATCATAGTGAACATTCGCCAAATAAGCTGAACCAGATTCCAATCGGGTCACCTTCAACAACCCCTGCTGGTCTAGAGAAGAGTCCTGCCGCAAATGCTGAGCCCATCTCAAGCAGGCTCTGGACACCCAGGCCCCACAAATAGACACTTACAAAGATAAGGCATTGGCCTCAAAGGCCTGCTTCAACAAGCCGTCCACTTTTCGATCCTGAGTGTCTTTTAAGGCAGCACCGCCCTCAACGGGAATTGTGGTCTTCTTGGTCACCGCCGACACCGCAGCGTCGACCCGGGGCGAGCAAACCCTTTCTTTGTCTTTGTCCGCCAAAGGATAGAGACGGTTCATTGTCCTAATACCCTTCAATCCGGACTCAGGCTGGTCCCATTCAGCCTGAATCATCTGATCCACTACTCTATGTACCGGAAACACCACCTGGGAGTTCCGCACCGCTTGAATCAGAGGATCCTCTAAACCTTCCTCATCCACAGGATGTGCTGCAGCCAAATTAAGCGCTTGGGGGGATTCCATAACTAAGGGAACCAATTCTTCCCTGCGAAACACACGGATGATCTGGGCCTGGTCCTCCGGCTCGGGAATCTCCCCCTCCTCTAATTCTGCAACCCCATCCTCGGGTTCCATGTCTGACCACTCCATCTCCTGCCAGTCCATGTCATCCGAAGGACGGAGCCGCTTGGCTGCTTTTGGAGCATCCCCTCTCGCCCCCTCTCCTTTGAAAGACGGCGGAGCAGGCGGCAGCGAACAAACCTCTGGCAACTTTCCTAAACATCCCTTCTGGAAAGCTTGATGCATCAGAAGCACAAAATCCGGGGAGAAATCCCCCAAAAAGGACTCGACTACCCCCCCTGCCGGCATACCCCCTTGCGCAGAAGGAGAAGAGGGCCCGATAAGTCCCAGAGAAGGCTCTTCCCCAGCCGAAACTGGAGGGCCTACGGACTCTAAAGGCACTCTGGCTTCCATTTGAGGTTCCAGAACTGAAGAGCTAAGAGCACAGCCCTTGCAAACCCCGGCGTCAGACACTGGACCTTTGCGTGATCCGCAGATTACGCACTGCGGCCGCCCAGACATGAAGGAAAACCACCAAGCAAACTTAAAAACGCTGAGAGAGAGAGAGGACAACTGCCTGGAACCGGAAAGCAAGGATCAGAATTTCCCCCTAATCCTGCCAGAGCTCTCTGGTTGAGTTTGTGCTGGTGTGGTGTTATTTTATTTTATTTCTGATTTATTTATTTTTGGAAAAAAGGGGCTCACTGCATGCCCCCCAGGCAAATCGCCCCCTTTAGGAAGCCTGGCCAGCCCCAGAAAGGCCGCAGCACGGACCGCCGAAAAGAAGCGGGAAAAAAACAAAACCAAAATGGCCGCTGCTCCCGCGGCCGGAAAAAAGGCGCGAGGCAGCAAAACTAAAGAAACTAAACAAGAAAAACAAAAGAAACAAAATTATAAACGATCCCTGCCGAACAGAGATCAATGGGCCTCAAAGGAAGGGAGAAAAAGGCAAACTCACCCCGACGGCAATGAAAACGGACACCGCTTGAAAGAAAAAGCATGGATCGTGAGCAGAGTGTTCCAAGTCTGCAGGGCTGGAAGAGCAACGCTGAGAGTCCTTCACCGACAAGAGCCGGTGCTGAGAACTGCTAAATCTCTCCCCCGTGCAGTTCTAGGGGGAGAGATCGCATGCTGTGACTGAGCCCGAAGTGCCTCCACCAAGCAGGAAGCAGAAGGGCAGTGCAAGCTCGGCTCCCCCGTCTCATGTCTTTTTTTTTTTTTAAAGCGACAGGCCCCTGAGTAATTGAAATAAAATAGAAAGCAGAAAGAGCAGTAAAACAACCCAAAACCTAAACTAGTGTTGCCTAGAACGATCCTAAAGTGAGCCAAAGGACAGGCTCACACATCCACCCGCTGCAAGGAGACTGGACACACTGGGGGGCTGATGGGAGTTCCAGCAGCATACATCCAGACATGGAAAACTCTGATTGGTCCAGTCTCCTTGCTGCGGGAGGAGGTGCACTATCCAGATGTGGAGGACTAAACTGGAGGACCGTTCAGGAACTACCAACACTGAGGTACAGAGTTTGAGTTGTTTCATATCTGGGATCTGTTGGTATTGCCCATTGACCTGAGTTGGCCACTCTTGGATAAAGGATGCTGGCATTGATGGAACACAGGTCTGTCTCAGCATAGTACTTCTGATGTTTTGCCCACAACAAGCTATAGAAAGGACAGTGGCATAAAATTCTCTTGGCGTTAGCCAACCATTTGATGAGACAAGGCTTGGAATGGGAATTTGCTTTTCGTAAAAGGTTCTTGTAAATCTGGATGCTAATGTCTTAATTTAGGACTGGAACTAGCAACCTTTTAGTCTAGCGCAGGGGTTCTCAATCCAGGCCTCTAGACAGATCTAGCCAGTCAGGTTTTCAGGATTACCACAATGAACATGCATTAGTTTGCAATTCTGGAGACCTTACCTTTAGAAGGATAAAGGCAGGTTGAAATCTGTGCAGAGGGTGGCTACTAAAATGGTTAGTGGTCTTCGTTATGAAGCATATGAGGACAGACTTAAAGATCTTAATATGTATACTTTAGAGGAAAGGCGGGATGATAGATATGATAGAGACATTTAAATACTTCCATGCCATAAATGCACAGGAGTGTCTCTTTCAATTGAAGGCAAGCACTACTACGAGGGGACATAGGATGAGAATGAAAGGGGATAGAATCAGGAGTAATATGCAGAAATATTTCTTTATGGAAAAAGTGGTATAGTAGATGCATGGAATAGTCTACCAGTGGAAGCAGTGGACACAAGAACAGTATCTGAATTCAAAAAAGCATGGAACAAACACAGAGGATCTCTAAAGGTAAAAAGGGCACTATTATAGTTGATATGGAAGGGCAAACTAGATAGGCCATGTCGTCTTTTTCTGCCATCATGTGTCCTTGTTTCTAAAGTGTTGCATGCACTGCTGCCACTATATGCAAATCTCTCTCTCTCATGCATTTTCATAGTGTTTATGCTGAAAACCTAACTGGCTAGGTGTGTCCCAAGAACTGGGTTGAGAACCAAATGGAATCACATCATCGGTGGATGAGGTCACAAAACCAGGGTTGGCTCTCCCTCCCTCTGGACCTCCACTGGGACCTGTGTCCATTAGTGAATGTTCACAGAGCCTTTTCCTTAATCTGGCTTGGGCTTCTTGGTAGACTGGAAATCTGTGAGTTCACAATGAACCATAGGATCTTGTGCTAATTATTGCTGCTGCCTTCTTGCTTCGGGTAAGTGCTGGGGAGGAGAGTGGAGGCTCTATTTTGTTTTCTTCATCGGGGGGGGGGGCACATGAATTTTTAAGTCTTAAAATGGGGTCATAGTGGATAAAACCTAAACTGTTCTAGAGGTATAGGCTGATAATGGCACAGTGATGTCATAAGCCTTTGGAATGTTTCCTGTCTCCACATCTGCTGATATGGGGTTGGGGGTACACAACCCACTTGTTTGATCTAGTAGGACTCAAGAAATGGACATTATCTGGTAAGCTTCCTCATGACTTTCAAATGATGACATTTTATTTAACATGCATCTCTTTATGCAAACAATTCTATAGATAAAATGGGCTTGCGCAAATGGGTTAGGTGTGCCCAAATTATGACTAAAATGAAGCTCACTCCTCTGAGAGAGGATGGTGGAGATGAGTATTATCAGTAAATTTGAGAGACCAGTACAATGTAAGTTTTGAGATGATTTAAAACAGAGCCTCCTTCTGGCATGCACAAGGTGTAATATATCCAGGTACCAACTCAAAGCATACTTGGAAATTCTTTAAGCAGAGCAGTAGTGCCCCATACAAGTGGGACAATTGTACTTTTCACATTTTTGTGGCCTCTGCTTGCAGCTGTTGACACTTAAAGAGCCTCTCTTTCTCTACTGAAGTCACTTTGTACCAACACATCCTTTAATAAGCCATTCTTGAATGTTCCTCCTTTATCAAATGAAAATAAACATACATATGTCTAGTCTCTTTGCATCAAGGTTTTTAGTGGTAGAAATAGGAATGTCCCAGTGCTCATTTCTTCATTCTTCAAAATTCTGGAATAGTCATGATCGCAATGCTTCTCAGCCACAGCTGCAACAAGAGTAGTTACTGAGGCCAGTGGATGAGATATACTGTCTTATGCTGTCAGCTTCTATATACAAGTTTTTGACAGCAACAGGATGCATTACTGTTTTCAGTTTAATCAAGTTTCAAATTTTAGGTTGATATTAGCACCAGTCAGTCAATCATATTATCCAAGCCTACAAAATCTACATTTGTTTTACAAATATTTTTTTCCTATGCTGTTTTGGCAGTAGTTTAGTATTCTATGGTACAATTATCACTCTCACACCTGGATGGTAGGGAAGGGATTTAGATACAAGTTCATCTCTCCTTAACCATTCCCTTCAGGCTAGACTTGTGACTTCTGAAGTATTTGTACTTTAATTTTTCCATGTTCTATTGGCCTACTCCTAAAAAACCCCTCAAACAAACAAACCCTGTTTTGCAAATGCTATTGCTTCCTTTTCTCCGCACACTCTGGTGGATTCTTTTCTGGTCATTGGAACACTTATCCAATTTTAAAGATGGAGATGGACTCCAGCTGCTTGCTTTCATAAAACACTTTTTGAGTAGCTAGGTATAAAAAAAAACCAGGACAGCATATGAAGAGCATACAGCCTATCCAGTCTGCCCATCCATAACCAAACGCCTAAGCTATACAATCCTTTAATTCCCCTTAAGAGATCCTCCATGTTTGTCTCACATGGTCTTAGGATCAGATATAATCTCTCTACCACTTCCACAGAGAGGCTACTCCATGCATCCACCCCTCTTTCCGTAAAGAATTATGTCCTCCGATTACTCCTGAATCTATCCTCTTTCATCTTCATCTTATGCCCCTAATTCTAGAGCTTTCTTTCAATTAAGAGGTTCTCCTGCTGTGCATCTATGCCACAGAGGTTTTTAAATATATCTCCTCTTTTCCACCTTGCTTCCAAAGTATAGATACTGAGATTTTGAAGACCATGGACTGTTTTAGTAATCCCCTCTACACCAACATCATCCTGGGTTGAAGGCATGGTCTCTAGACCTGCAAACTATATTCCAATTGAGGTATCATCAGAGACTTATTCAGAGGCACCATAACTTCTTTCTTCTCCCAGCCATTCCTTTGCCTATGCACCCAAACCTCATTCTGCCTTTCACAGTTTCCTCTTCTACCCATTTGTTTCCAATGATCATAAGGTTGCTAATCATTCCCCACTCCCATACCTATGGACAGGAGTATTTCACCCCCCCCTCCCCCTCCATAGCATACCATTCCCTTGGACATTTGCAGCCCAAATGCATGACTGTTTTTTTTTTCTTTTTTGCATTAAATCTCAGCTGCCATATTCAAAACCCTTCTTCAAGCTTTGTTGCATGGAGAAAGATTATGATGTTAGCTCTAGAGTGCCTTGCAAATGCTTCTACACCCTTATATATTTTTCATATGGTGCTGTCTAAAAAACAGAATTTAAAGTGCATTAAAATAAGCATCATTATGGGCCAAGATGACATTGTTAGCAGTCAGTAGTGCTAGACACTCCAAGATCACTCACGCTCTACAGGCTTACTGGGTTCTAATGGAAGGGAGGGACAAAAAGGGGGAAGCCTCCAGGGATAACTACCACCACCACCACCAAAGAGGAAGAGGATATTAAAAGTGTTCTGTATCCAGCGGCAAAGGGAGCAGCTATCTATTTTAGCAATCGCCATGAAAGAGGCATCATGAGCCTGGAAGAAATAGTACCACCGCAACTAGGAAACATGTCCCACCAGGCTTGCTCAGATCGTGCTGTGGCCTTTGCCATGGCATTAGCATCCAGCATAGAGAAAGCCTTCTGCAGTTGTTTCCACCCTGCAAATGAGTGGAGAGATGTGCTTTCTGTTTCATCTTTTGAGGGGAGATGCCTGCTGCTATAAATGGGGATGGACTCTTCCTTGCAAATATTGGCTGGCAAGCTGACACTAGATGTGGAGCAAGTGACTCAGGACAGCCGACCATGATCAGACACTAGGGCAGAATGCCTTTAGGTTAAATTTGGTGGATCAGTAAAGCCATTTCAGTCCACCAGTATAGCACAAATTTAGAAAAGGCATTCTATATTGGAGCGTGAACTTTCTGGAAAATCAAGTCAGGATACATAATTTAAGATCTCTTAGTTTTCCCAGAAGTCCCTTAATTGTGCCCTTGAGATGGTTCGCAAGTATCTACAGAAGGTTTTGAAGATGGTGAATGGAACATCTCCTCCTATTACCAAGGCTCAATATATTTCACATCAGCCTGCCTTTAGGAGCCTCTGAAGAGGTACAAGGAGCACTGAAAACTGGGGGGGCTTAAGTTTGACCGAATTCCTTGAAAGTTCAGTTCCTTAGCCCTTTCAGTAATAACATCTATTTATTTTATTTATTTATTTAACAGTTCTTATATACCGCACTCTTTGTCATCAGCGCGGTTCACATTAAAGCAATATCACACTTGGTCAGTCAAGTCTGGCCTACGTTTACATATAACAGGGCTTTAACATGGAAGTAACCGGGGGAAACTATTTACATTTTAAACAAATTACCTGCTGGTGCGCAATTTGCTGTAGGTGACATCTAGCAGACTTACAATCGAGTTAAGATTCTAGCATATCTATGTTATCATATAGCAGGATTTGAGACTGGGGGGGGGGGGGTGGGGGGAGTGGACATCGAGATGTGTAAAGTGCATGAGAAACAGGTGATGTTTGATGGCCTTTCGAAACTGATTAAGGTCCCTGATTGCTCTAATGTTGGGAGGGAGTTTGTTCCAGCACCTGGGGGCGTAGCTGACAAATGCCCTATTGATGGCTGACTGGTTAAGTTTAGTAGATTCGCTTGGTGTGAGCAGGATGTTTGTGGCTAGTGATCTCCTAGATCTGTTATTCGTGACGTGTGTTAGAAGGTCAGAAATTGATGAAGGTGATATTTTGTTGAAGGCCTTGAAGGTAATGAGGAGGGCCTTATATGCTAGTCTACAGCTTATTGGAAGCCAATGGAGTTCTTTTAGAATGGGGGAAATGTGATCATTCCTAAAGGCTCCACGCAGGATGCGGGCCGCCGCATTCATGGCTAACTATAGAGGGTTTAGGGTAGTCTTGGCTAGGCCATGAAGTATTATGTTAGCATAGTCGAAATGCAGTGTAACTAGCGATTGGAAGATGGTGCGGAAGTCATCTGGCTCCAATATGGGTCTCAGGTGCCGCAGGGTTTTAATCTTGAAGTAGATAGCTTTTACCGTACGTTTAATGTGATCCTTGAAATCCAATTGTTGATCCAGTATCACTCCTAGATAGCGTATGCTGGACTTGACTGGAAGTTCTGCATCCCTCACTTTTAGTGTTGGTGGAGGTGAGAAGCATTTGTTTCTTGTGACTATTAGGACTTCTGTTTTTTTGAAGTTTATACACAAGTTATGATGGAGTAACCAATCCGTTATTGCGTTGAAGCAGTTGACTAATGGTGTATAATTTGGGTAAGTGACAATTATAGGTGTAAACAACAGCATGTCATCTGCATACATGAGGCAAGATATGCCGAAGGAGCGGGTGATGTTACAAATTGGCTGCATGTAAATATTGAAGAGCAGTGCAGACAGGGAGGAGCTTTGGGGTACTCCCTGCTTCTGCTGGAAGGGTTCAGATGTGTTGTTACCAAGTCAAACTTGCTGCCATCTACCTTCTAGGTAGGATTTGCACCAATCCCATGCATGGTCATGGATTCCCTTTTCATGAAGCCACCTAAAGAGTTGCACGTGGTCTATTGAGTCAAACACTGCCGCTATATCAAGGAAGATTAATGCAAAGCCCTTCTTGATGCTGTCTATCCCATTGATAAGTGTGTTGGTTAATGTAGTTAGGAGGGTTTCCATGCCATGGGCTTCCCTGAATCCATGTTGACAAGAGTCTAATGGGGAAGATGAATCTATATGCTGCTGGATCTCTCTGGGTCATCTTCTCAAGAATTTTAGCTAGCAATGGGATACTAGAGATTGGTCAGTAAGAATCCTCTTTCTTTGGGTCCAGCTGGTTGTTTTTTTAGTAATGGTCGAATGGATGTGTGCTTGAGGGCATCAGGGAAAACTCCAGTTGCAAAGGACCACTGTGCAATGTTGGCTATGAATGGACTGAGCTCTGAACGCATTGTTCTGATCCAGTGAGCAGGACATGGGTCAGTTGGAGCAGTTATGGTGTTGATGGTGGCGATAATATTCTCAATGGTTTTTGCTGAAGAAGGAGGTGAGAGTTTGGTGAGTGGAAACTGCATGTGGGTAGTCTGGGAGAGTTCATGTGATGTGGCAGTAACTATTTTTACTGCTTTGGATTGAATGTAATTCGCATATGCCTGGGGCTGAATACTTTCTTGTTGTGGTGGAGATGGTTGGTTGGTTGGTTGGTTGGTTGGTTAGGGATTTTACTAAGTTGAATAGTTCACGTGGCTTATTTAGTGAGTGGTTGAGGAGCTTAGCATGGAATTCCTTCCTCTTGACCCATGTTGATTCCCGGTGGAGTTTCAGATATGCTAAATAGGTGACTTGGTCAGAGGTACTGCGGGTATGTCACCATTTTCTCTCTAGTCTTCTCAGGTGGAGAAGGGAAGATCATAGTTCGGTAGAGAACCATGGAGCAGACTGCTTTTTAGCAGCTCGATTGTTGGGAATTGAGTGTTTGTTAATGGCCAGCTGTTGAGCATATAAGGAGAGGGTGTCATTCCAGTTGGAAACCATTTCGTTGAGGTTGACCTGTTGGTCAGGCTAGTTTTGGGAGCACGTGGTTCATGATCAGCTCTCTGTCTAGCAGCTTGAAACGTGAAGTTTTTGGCATTTTCCTTGCGTTTACACGGCTGCCTGTGGTTTGTTGCACTGGTATCTGAAATTATATCAGGTTGTGGTCTGACCAGGGGACAGGAATGTTGGAGATCTCAATTTGGCTTATCTTGCTCATATCTGTAGGAGGGACGAAGACTAGATCCAGGAGGTTCCCTCGTTGGTGGGTGGGATCATCCAAAACTTGCTTGTAGTTAAGGTTGCTCATTGCATCTAGGAAGGTGTTAGCTAGTGCAGGTTGAATAGAAGCGAGATTAAAGTCTCCCAACAGCCAATTTGGTTTGCTGGGCTCTTCAGGGTTGCAGGCTAAGTCGATAATATCTGAGAGGTCATCAGACGCAGCGCCAGGTGCGCTGTAAATGAGGTTAATAGTATTAGTTTTGTTGGTGATAGTTAGCGTGTTCAGGTGCTGTGTGCTCTTGTTTGAGATTGTCTGATATTGTAACTCAGTTTTTGCAAGTACAAGAACACCTCCTCCTCTTCTGCCTTCTCTGTTGCAGGTGTAGATTGAGAAGTTAGGTGGTGTAAGTTGGTTTAGTATGACATTGTCAGTGTCTGAAAGCCATGTTTCAGTGACCATTAGTATATCAAAGTTGAAGTTGGCTATTAAATCTCTGATTACTGGCCATTTATTACAGGCCAAGCGTGCGTTGATGAGGGCGCACCTGAGGTCTCGGTAAGGCTCTGTCTCATTGGTTTTTGTGGGAGTTGTGAGTTCCAGAGATACATAAAGTAAATGCATCTGTCTTCTATGACAGGGGTTTGGAAGTAGTTGGTACTGGTTTCTGAAGTTTTTCCTGCTTGCACTGTGGATTAGTTGGATAGGGTTGTAGCCATGTGGGAGCGCAGTAGCGTCATGAAAAATGTTGGCCAGCGTGTAAATTAGAGCAAGGGTAAATAAGGAGGTAGCCATGTGTGAAGGTATGATGGGTTAGCTTTAGGTCACAGAGTATTGTTTTTGGGATCAGTAGGTACGCTTCTATGAGAGTGTGGGGTGGGGGCGCACAGTTTATGGTTAAACAAAGCACTTACAGATGCAGACGGGTTAACATATTGGCATTCAGGGCTACAAAAGCTTATTTGTTACAGATACAGAAGGTGTAATATGTGGGCATTCAAGGTTACAGAGAGCTAATTTGTTACAGATACAGAATGGCTAATATGTGTGCATTTGAGGTTACAAGGGTCTAGTTTGTACACAATTCAAGCTTAATAGGTGAAATAATTTTGTTTGAGCTGAGGACATCTGAGATTGACTTACAGTTTCAGGTGCGGCAACTTGATTGTGTGTCTTTTTTATTTATTTATTTTATATTTTAAAGTCAGTTTCGGATTTGTGAGATTGTCCAGCTGAGATCAGCCATGCAGCAGTAGAAAGCCGGGGGGGGGGGGGGGGGTTTTAGACTGTTTGGAGGCGGAATGATGTGGGTAACGAGAGCTAAGTAGTGGGCCTTTTGAGGTCCCATCTCTACTTTTGTAGCAAGCTTTGCTTTCAAGTTAGATAGGAACACCATCTTGAGGTTTATATTTTTGTAATGTCAGCTACAGTCCAAGGCTCTAGAATACAGATTTTTCCTGATGTGTCATGAGATACTCCAAAGAGGCTATGGGAACTCTTGGCTCTTAAGGGAAAGGTTCAGAATCTAGAAGCCACTATAATTCCAAAGTTGCCTTATAAATGTTCATTAAGGGTATGCTATAGATAAATACTGTAATAGTGGTTGGTACTCTTGTTTATTTCAATTTCTTTTCATTCACAAATTCTTGGATGTGATTAAAAATGCCATTATAAAATTAAAAAAATTTAAAACTAAAAAGGTAAGTCTTATTCCACACATTTTCTACTGGATTCAGATTTGGACAGATTGGGCCACTCAAGGACAAAATCTCCTTCTTGCAAAATCACTCCATTGTTGCTTTTGGTTTGTGCTTGGGATTATTATCCAACTGAAAGATGATTTTTCACTCCAGCCTCAGACCCTCTTAAGCTTCTCTCATCCCAGGGCCAAACAACATCTAAACACAATACTGCCATCACCATATTGTAGTATAGGGATAGTAACACTAACATATTGTTTTCGTTTACAGCACAATTCTGTTTTCCTACCCTATGTTTTCTTTATTACTGTGCTATAGCTATTTTATTATAAACACATTGCTGGTTTGGGAAAGGCACTATAGCAAGAATCTAAAACTGTAAATTATCAAACTGAAAAAACCTTCTTGCACATATCTGCTCATGTTTACTTCAAAATGTCTGATGCTCTTGAATTTTATGTTAATTTCTTCTGTAATAGATTCTATTATACTGAACTTGGCCTGTTTTGTAAAACCATGCTTTCTAATATGGAACATAATTTTTCATTACAGTCTACTTAAAACAGATGATTCCACCTTTATTAGACTCTGACAATACTTTCAATTACAACTGGTTAGTTATGTAAAATCCCTTTTCCTCGGGCCTTTATTAAGCAGTAGGGAGATTTTACCTATCGATGCATACATAGTACATGACCTGGCATGGAACAGCTCAGGCAGAAGAGGCGCTTTCCCAGCTGCAGAAGAGAGAGCAGTAGTACACAGAAGGAACATACTGGATAAACTAATTTTTAATCAACTTTTAAAGGAGAAAAAAAAATGAATGAATAAAATAGGCCTTAAGACAATCTTTACAATCTACTGAAGTAATAGTGAGCTATCTGTGTCTTTTCAGGAAACTGGTAGATACTTGTGACCTGGATTGGCCAGTGTTAGAAACAGGATACCGGGCTTGACGGACCTTGGTCTGACCCAGTATGGTGCATCTTACATTCTTATGTATGTGTGTTTGTTTGTTTAAACTGATCACACTATACATTTTTAGGGCAGCGGCATAAGGAAGATGGGAGGGAAACCACACCACATTCCCACTGCTCAAAACAGCACTTCAGCCTAGCAACCAAATTCAGTCTAGTTAAAAACACTCCCATTATGGGTGTACAATGTTAAAAATTTTTACATATCGTCACCAGAAGGAAGGAAAAAAAAACCCCTTCTGTAGGTTAGTTTTCTGGTGTTCTCGAAGCACCATTTAATTTCATGACAGCACCTAATAGCAGTCTAGACTGAAACAGCCAAGGGTTATTGTCTCTAGGAGAACCTTAAAGTTGAGGAAAATGTTCCTCTATATTTCTAAGGATTCCAGAGCATTTCAGTCTAGCTGTCGTATGTTGAAATGCTGCACTTATAGATGTTTATAGAAAAGATACTGCTGTAGCAGTCGGACCATTTTACTAATGCTTAGCACATGCTAATGTCCGTTAGCACAAGCACCAGTTAGCGCTCGCTTACATATTTAGCAAGCATTAAGCTGTAGTGAACATGGCCCTTAATTACTAAGTGTTAAAAAAATGCTATATAGAGACTTTTATAAGATCACAGACCAGAGGCACATGAATGACCCCATTTAATATTACCAACATCTCCCATACAAAAAAGACAAACTAAAATATATTAGATAGGCTTGTAGTCCAGCTTGGACTCTAGTTTCTTGGAATCAGCAACTTTTCTGACAGCCTTCATGAAGTCTTCCTGAACAACAAAATCATGATCTGCTCGAATAGCAAACATACCTAGAAACGAGATGACAAGTTAAGAGAACAAACATGTTCTATGACAAGTCTTTGCAAAACTCACTTTGTGGCACTGTAGAAAACTAAACTGTTCACTATTCCATTTACTTTTCTGTGTTGATTTACAGATAAAATGTACAACATTCCACTCTGCCTGTAGCTAGACAGGGCCATATGATGTTTTAGCATCACAGAGGCAGGGCCAGCAAGTCCACTAGGCAAACTGGGCAGCCAGCTCGGGTGGGAGCAGCAGCAGCACACATGAATGGCCACACCCCCCCTCCTCCCCAGCTGCTGCAAATTCAGTCTCACCACAGGCAAGGTAGTAGAAAAAAGCTGCTGCTTTTAGAAATGCTGCTTCTGCTCGTCTCTCACTTCCCAAGATGGAATCAGTGGCACAGCCGTGTTTTCTACCTAGGGTGGCAGAAATCTTTGGGCCAGCCTCGTACAAAGGGACAAATGTATTTAAGGACTTTTTCCCATTTTTATTTATGGGGAAAAATATTAGTGCATTGTTCTCTCATAGTGCACTATTAAGGGTGGTGAACCACACAATGTCCCAGACTATTCCTAACATGAAGTGTAAAGCAAGCTATATGTGCAAAGGCTGTTAAACCCCCAAAATTAATTCAATTCTCTTAAAATTTAATGGATGCATGCTTTTGAGGAAGACCTCAAAATTACTACTATTATTGGCAACTATAAAGATAGCTGCATTTAAAATTCCATTATTTGTCGAAATCATTTGTACCTTAATAGTTTTACCTTTATTATTTCTTTTAACAATAAAATGATCCTTTGATTGTTGTCTGAACACTGGTGCTTATGACAGACAATATAACGAGATCTTTCACAGTATCAAAAATTTCAATGCAACCAAAAGTAAGCATGACTGAATGTTTTGATACTGTGAAAGATCTTGTTATATGGTCTCTCATGAGCAACAGTGTTCAAAGACAAAGGTAATGAGACATAATAAAATCATTTTATTAACATTAAAAATTTTAAAAAAAATGAGATTGCTAAACTATGGTGGACATTTTTTTTTAAAAAGGGCACTAAAAGCATGTTTTGGACATGTATTGCCAGCTAGCGTAGCACAGTTACTTACCTGTAACAGGTGATCTCTGGGAACAGCAGGAATAAGTCTTCACATATGGATACGTCGGTACCGACGGACCCTGCGCGGGAACGCTCCCCAGCGTCCAAAAAGAAAGCTTTTGGGAGCATCCCACACGCATGCGTGCTGCCTTCCCGCCTAAACACTTCCCTCTCATCAGTTGGGTTTGTAGCTGAGACCGAAGGAGGGAAGTAGACAAATTAGAAAGAGAGAGAGAGAAAGCAACTCCTAGGGGAGGTGGGTGGGTTGTGAAGACTTATTCCTGCTGTTCCCAGAGATCACCTGTTACAGGTAAGTAACTGTGCTATCTCCAGGAACAAGCAGGAATGAGTCTTCACATATGGGGACTCCCAAGCTTAGATGCCTGGAGGAGGCCCCAGCATGTTGCAAATCCGAAGGATGGGCAATGCTTATCCTTTAGAACCCCAGGCATCTAAGGGATGGAGGGTAGGAGTTGAATTAGAAAAGAAAAAAGGGTGCTGTGGAACAGCTTGACTAAACAAGGTATCCAGAGGGGAGCCCTTGTGTAGATCATAATTGTTAGAAAAAATTGAATCCCAATTTTCTAATGTGGATCTTACTCAAAAATATTGCAAAAGCATTTGTTGAGGCTAATATGGGTCTGTAATTGAGAGCCAGTATATTATCCTCAAAGAAATTCCCTCACTGTGAAGTAGAGGAAAAATAAATTTTGCAATACAGGAAGAGATAAGAAGCCTTAATGGCTAGAACTAACCCCAGAATAAAAAGTGGGGGAGTTTAATGGGGTTGGACTTTGGAGAAATAGGTAAAGCTTCTGTAAAGTCCAAGTTTGAACTCTTTGTCCTTGGAGCAGATTAAGGCCCTAGGAAAGAGTGTAGATAAATCTGACTGGTTTGGATGAAAAGGTAGAAATAGCCTTTGCAGAAAAAAGGGGTAGGTCTTTAAGACCCCCTTTATCCAAAAGAAAGAGAAAAGTTATTTGTATTAGGCATTGGGCCTCCAACTTCTTGAAGATCAGTAAAAATCTTTCATAAGTGATTCACTTATGATAATGACTTTACATGGAGAGCTTCAGATGTGACGTAACCAAAAAGGTTACGGTAAAGAAGGTATTTCCTAATTTACCATAGAAATTGGTTGTCCATTAAGTTTTATGATATGCTGGGACAGCATTAATATGGACAGTAAACAAATCTTTCAAAGTCAGAATATTGTATAGAGATTGACCCAATAACAAGAAGGATTAAGACCTACTTGAGAATATTGATGGAGAATCTCTGTCTGGTTAAAAATGGAAGAACTATAGGGAAAGTTTAGTCAAAACTGGTATTATGTTCTTCACTTACCAGGAGAGGACTAGATTTGTTTAAAAGATCTAGCTCCTGAATAACCAGGTCTGGAGACCTACGTGAGGGAGTGCAGAGGAGATCCTTAGTCTTAAGACAGCAAGTCTGGATCCTTCTATAACTTCAGGTAGTAGCTGGAGAAAAAGACGCAATATAAGGAGATACTCATATTGCCCTCATGGAGGGGCAAACATGGTATCATGCATCTTTTTATTCATTATAAGCTACAATGAAGTATAGGGAATTAGAAGGAAAGTAGTAATTAAGGACTGACTGCAGTGAAAAGAATGCATCCCTGTTGTAGGAGTTCCAGTGAAATGTGGAACAACCCAGGGAATTGTGTAATTTTCTACGCTTTCGCGTGGTCTAAGCCCTGGTTAGTTTTCCTTAAAAGGAAATTTTTAAGGAAGATGGTAAGAGTAGGAAAAAAACAGTCATGTAGGAGCATGACTGGGCAGAGTCTACCAGCTGAAGCCCTTTTTAACCATCTGGAAGCTACCTGCTAGGAGTAGCTCTGAGGCTCTCTGGCAAGGCCCATAGTTGCAGAGCTTCCTTATATAACTGCAGAGAGCATGTTGTAGGTTGGTTAGATCTGGCTGTTTAATTGCCAGTGTGCAACCTAATCTATTCTGTTGGAGCCAAAAAGAAATGAAGAAGGCTAAGAATAGTAGACAGGCTAGTAGACAGGCCTGATGCCTGCAACAATAAATTGTCCAAATGGGTTTTGGAACCTCTCTTGGAGTTATCTGCTATTAAGGCAGCAGAAAAAGTTAGGTCCTATATGTTGGAGAGGACCAACAGACATAATTTGGAGTGGTAATACTCAATTTGTCTGATAAGCTGCCTTAAAAAAAAAGTATCTGAGATACATAGAGAAGATGAACCACAAAGGGGAAGAAAACTCTGTATGGAAACTACTTACTGGAGTAGGTATTGAAGAAAAATCCTATGGGCTTAGAGAATAAGCCCTCCAGTTGATTAGTAGTACTCTTAGAGACTGAAAGTCTGGACTAAGAGGGATAGAAAGTAATAGAGTTGAGAGGACTTACAATTTGTTAAGTCTTTGAAGAGGTAGGGGTCCCCTTGCGGTTAAAAGAATAAAATATCCTTGTATAGAAGGGTATAGCTCACCTTGTCAAGGTGAAGGGTATAGCTCACCTTGTTGTTAATAGGTTTCTCCTTTTAAAAGAAAGGGAGGAGTAACAGTTATCTCTAGGGTATGATGGTCCTCAATAGCTCTTGGAGCTAAAAGGATGGATTTCCCTTGTAGCAAGAGATTCATGCCCAGAGTCGAGGATTGAGTCAATGTATGACTGGTATCTCAGCATGGATGAGATGAACTTTAGATGCTTCTGTTAAAAAGAAGTAGGCTCAGAGGTTCTAAACCTCACACAGAAAAAAAAAAAAGAAAAAAAAAAAAAAAAAAGAGTAGAAATATCAGAAACCCTGTGACTGCTGGGTTTGCTGAGGCTGTTGAGGTCTTGATTTTCTTAGCCTGGTTTGATGTTGCCTGTCTTTGGAAACATCTGCATGATGGGTAGGAGATGGATAAAACTTTTTTCCCTTAGGGGGATAAAGCTTTTTAGGAGATTTTTTATTAGCTGGGATAGAGGAAAGTTTTGACAATCCTCTGACAGTAATAGCATCAGTGTTTAACTGAGTAGCTTGAAATAAAGCATCCTTGTTAAAGAGATTTTCACCAGTACAAGGAGTATTTCCCAGCCTTTCCTGTACCCATCTGTCCAAGTCTGAAGCTTGGAGCCAGGCCATGCGTCGTGCTCCTATGGCTATAGCAGAAGTTCTGCTAATAGACTCAAAACAGTCCAGGGAAGCACGATTAAGGAACCTAGAAATATTTTGAGCATGATTGACTAGTAAGAAATAGTCTGCTCTTTTATGCTCTTGAAGAAAAGGGTTCGAAAGCTTTAAGCTTTTCGTGACCTCTTCAAGAGATAATCCCATATAGAAAATATATGAGATAATTCTTGCTGAAAGCATGGATGCCTGGAAGCATTGACGTCCAAAGGCATCTAAAGTCCTAGACTCACGACCTGGCGGATATGAGGAGTGCTTCTTTGCACTCTTAATACGCCTCATTGCTGATTCTACAACAATAGAATGATGAGGAAGTTGAGTCTTGAAAACCTGGAGAAGGTGGCACTTTGTACCTAGTTTCAAGTGTCTCAGAATGTGGTGATACCGTTAAAGGAGTTTCCCACATCCTTAAAAGTAGATCTTGTAAGATCCGATGCAAAGGAAGCATGATTAGCTCCTTTGGCAACCAGGGGGATTGCAGGGTCTCTGAATCCCCTGGTAAGGATTCTTTACCAGGTATAGAAATGGCAAGTAACTTCGCCATATCAAGCAGAAAAGCTTGAAAAGAAATCTCCCCTGAGGAGGACCCTCTAAAATGAGGGGTAAAGGCTAGACTTGTTGAAGATTCAGCCTTGGTACCGATGGGCTCATCCCAGTCATCGGTATCAGAAGACTTGAAAGGATGACGCATCGGATTTTCCTTAAAGCGATGTCTTCGGTACCACCTGAAGTTGGTACCGAGACGAGTCGGTACCGAATCATCCATGCTAGGGATCGATTCCAGGCTCGGCATCGAAGGAATCGAGTCTGTCGAAGCAAGCATGGACGGTACCGACACCGATGCCGGTACCGGTACCGAGGGCGATACCGATACTGGAGGAACGGTCTGCAGCCACTTTAGCGGTACCGAAGTAACCGAGAGCGCTAGATTATTTTCATCAGTGAGGAGTGTTTCATCCATCACCATAGCCGATGCCGGGGTGTCGGTACCGCTCGAAGTGGCCACAACCACCGAGCATGGCCCAGGTATGTTCACCGAGATGGGAACCCCGGGAACGACCTGAAGCCCCATTAATGCTTTGCAGCCCGAAGACTCCCGCCAGGGCTTTATTGCCAAAAGGTCCGATGGCAAAGCCGGAGCAATCTCAATACTGGAAAGGAGACCTACCACTCGAGGACTGGCTAGTCTTTACAGACTTGTTTGGTTACCTGATCCTGTGGAGATATTCTAGTTGGTGATATTGAGTGCGATGTGAACCGGGTATTGAGCTGTGCTCGATTCTGAAGATTCCTTCTGTTTGAACTCCAGCAGAAAGACACTCCAGTGAGCAATGGTCAGGACCCAAACATTTTAGACACCAAATATGGGTGTCTGAAAAAATATTTGTACCGCCACACTTAGAGCATTTCTTAAGGGTAGTGGCTGGCTTTTCCATAACGGAAAAATGGAGGCCTAGTGGCCTAGAAACTGTCAGACACTAACAGGAAAAACTTTTTGTCGAAAAGAAGAAATTTAGAAAAAAAACAAAAGAAAAGCACCGGTGGTACCGGTGGCATCGGGGGAAGGCAGACACGACCACAAAAAACTAAGAATAAAAAGAAGAATTTTCTGCGGTGACAGGACTTCGTCCTGCCAGCTCCGCGGAAAACGGAAAACTGATGAGAGGGAAGTGTTTGGACGGGAAGGCAGCACACATGCGTGTGGGATGCTCCCAAAAGCTTTCTTTTTGGACGCTGGGGCGTGTTCCCGCGCAGGCTCCGTCTGTACCGACATACCCTATGTGAAGACTCATTCCTGCTTGTTCCTGGAGATGGGCCAATTCCCACACTAACTGTGCATCCTGCATTAGGGATGCAAGTGGGCAGGTTAGGGGCTGAGTGGACATGGTGAGCTCTGCATACTTAGCATAGGGTACACATCACATGCTAACTGCGTCCTGCACAATTAGCGAGGGTTCACCTAATGCCACCTCAATAGGTGGAGTTAAGTGCACCCATGCTAAATGTGGTGCACGTTAGGAGACAGGGCTCCATGTTAACTGCCAGGAAAATGTAATTACTCACCTGTAACAGGTGTTCTCCAAGGATAGCAGGAAACAATCATCACATATGGGTGACATAGGCAGCAGCAGCAGAGCCCACATGGAAGCACCTCCCCAGCTTTCAAAGAAAGCCTTTGGGAGATACCACCACGCACCTCCTGCCCAAGGGTGCCGTCTTGTTCAGTCAGATGACATAGCTAGAGCAGACAAAAGATGGCGGCAAATAATTTACAGCAACTCCAAGGGGAGGAGGGAAGGTTGTGAGGATTGATTCCTGCTATCCCTGAAGAATACCTGTTACAGGTGAGTAACTACACTTTCTCCAGGAACAAGCAGGAAGTCAGTCTTCACATATTGGACTCCCTAGTTACAGGCTACTGAGAACCTGTAGAAAACAGCCCAGTAAGCAGCCACAAGCAAGTCTGAGAAGAGACACTAAAGATCCTAGTGTCCAGGGAGAGCCATCATTCTGGTAGCCTGAACACAGAAGGGTCGGAGGGTAGAAGTTTCCTAGACCCCAAAGAGATTAAGGAGTACAGCCTGGCCGAAGGCACTGTCCCTCTGGGACTCCCTCTCCAGGCAGTAGTGAGCTGCAAAGGTGTGGACTGAGGACCAGGTGGCAGCCCGGAAGAAGTCTGTCACAGGGACAGAGTGCAAGCTTGCAACCAAGGTCGCCATAGCCTGAACGTTGTGTGCCATGACCCGACACTCAGAGTGCCCAGTCTGATTGTGGGTGAAGGTGATGCAGTGCCACCCAGGTGGACAGGGTCTGCTTGGTAACAGCCTCCCCCAGGCAACTGGGGTAATAGAAACAAAGCTGTGAGGCTTTGCAGTGGCCCTGGGTAGGTTGTAGGTAGGACAGGGCCCTCTTACAATCCTGAGTATGGAGAACGGACACCGCCTTGTCAACATGGGGCCATGGGAAGAAGGTGGAGAGCACCAATTCCTGTTTGAGGTGGAACGCGGATACCACATTTGAAAGGAATTTAGGGTGGTGTGAAGCAAGACCCTGTTCTTGTAGAACCTGGTGTAGGGTGGCTCAACCACCAAGGCTTGAAGCTTGCTGACTCTGCAGGCAGAGGTGAGCACCACCAGGAAGATGACCTTTCAGGAAAGGTAATGCAAATGGCAGGTATCCAGGGGCTCAAAAAATGGCTTGGTGAGCTACGTCAAGACCACATTGAGGTCCCATTCTGCCGGGGGCTGGCGGATGGGAGGCTTAGAGAGCAGAAGGCCCTGCATGAATTGAGTAATGAGGGGCTGAAAAGAAAGAGGTTTGCCCTCTATAGAATTATGGCGTGCCAAGAGCGCGCTCAGGTGCACTCTGACAGAGTTGGACTTGAGTCTGGTTTGCGAAAGATGAAGCAAGTACCACAGCACCGTGTGCACCTGGCAAGAAAAAACAGGTCAACCCATTGCTCTACACACTACACTGAGAATTTGTGCCACTTGAAGGCGTAGGCCCATCATGTGGAGTTCTTACGAGAGGCCAAGAGAACTTCCTTCCCCTCCCTTGGGAGGTTGAAGGGTGCTAAGGGTACCCGTTCAGCAGCCATGCTGTCAACATCAGGAACCCCAGGGTTGGGGTTAAGAGAGCTCTCCTCCTGGGTCAACTGGCCCAGGGTGTTCCCTAGAGGGACCGGGAGCTCTGTTGAGAGACAGAGCAACAGGGGAAACCAAGGCTGCCTGGGCCACTGCAGGGCCACCAGGATCATGGCAGCCTTATTCCGCAAGACCTTGGAGAGGGTTCGGGCGATTAGTGGTGTGAGAGGGAAGGTGTACAGAAGGCCCTCCAACCACGAGAGGAAGGCATCCGCTGCTACCTGGGATTGATACGGCTGGAGACAGCAGAAGTGGGGCAGCTGAGCATTGGTCAGACTGGCAAAGAGGTCCAAGACTTGGGGTGCCCTAGAGTTGGAAGAGCCGCTGTGCCACCCTGGGGTCGTCTCCATTCGTGTGGCTGGAGGACTCTGCTCTGTCTGTCCACTAGGGCATTGTCCTGGCCTGGGAAGTATACCGCCCTGAGGAGCTTTCCCTGACTGATCGTGTTCAAGCAGAGGGCTACTGCCTCCTGGCAGAGGTGGTGAGACCCCCGTGTCTCCCTGCTTGTTTAGGTAGAACATCACGTCCTGGTTGTCCATTTGGACTAGCACAGACCAATTCTGCAGGCGGTGGTGGTGGCCTTGATTGCCAGAAAAATGGCCCTGGGCTCCAGCAGGTTGGTCTGCTGCTGGCTCTCCACCAGGGACCAGTTGCCCTGCGTGCAGTGTTCCTTGCAATGGGCACCCCAGCCCAGTAAAGAGGTGTCCATGGCGAGGACCCTCTGGGGACTAGAAAGGCAAGCCCTCCTGCAGGTGCTGTGTGGCCTGCCATCAGTCAAGTGACTCCGCTAGCTGGCGGGACACTAAGACTTTGTCCTGGAGCCTGCCTTTGGCTTGTGTCCACTGGGAGCAGAGACACTACTGTGCCACCCACATGTGAAGGTGGGCATTGGGAACCACATGGACTATGATGTGCAGCATGGACCGCATTGACACTGCATGATGGCACTGAACCTCGATGGCTAGAGCACTGAGGCAACCTGCCCCGTCCAAGGGAAGAAAGGCCTTGGCCTGAAGAGTGTCCAGTCGAGCCCCTATGAACTCCAAGGAGTCTTTGTCTTCCTATACTTGGACGACTGGCTCGTAAAGGGGGACATCTGACTAGGCAGAGTGCCATCTTGGGTTCATGATAAACCACCCCAAGTCTCACCTCACTCCACTTACTGTGGTTAAGAACATAAGATATGCCATAATGGGTCAGACCAAGGTCCATCAAGCCCTGTATTCTGTTTCCAACAGTGGCCAATCTAGGTCATACGTACCTAGCAGTTTCTCCAAGGGACACAGGTTCCACAATGCTTGTATTGGTTCAAGCATTGATATCCTGGGTCCCTTCTTAATGGTTTATGGACCTTTCCTCCAGGAACTTGTCCAAACCTTTTTTAAACCCAGCTACACTAACAGCCTTTACTACATCCTCCGGTAACAAATTCCAGAGTTTGATTACACGTTGAGTGAAAAAATATTTTCTTTTATTAGTCTTAGTTTACCCTGTAGCTTCATTGCATGTCCCCTAGTCTTTCTATATTCTGATAAGGTAAACAATCGATCTAAGTTTACCCGTTCCACTCCGTTCATTAATTTATAGACTTCTATCATATCTCCCCTCAGCCGTCTCTTTTCCAGGTTAAAGAGCCCCAACCTTTTTAGCCTTTCTTCATAGGAGTATCCTTCCATCCCCTTTACCATTTTGGTGGCTCTTCTCTGAACCTTTTCTAAAATCGCTATATCCTTTTTAAGATACGGCGACCAGAATTGCACACAATATTCAAGGTGCGGTCTCACCATGGAACGATATAGAGGCATTATAATATCTTTTGTTTTATTTTCCATTCCTTTCCTTATTCCTACCTAGCATTCTATTTGCTCTCTTGGCCGCCGCTGCACACTGGGCCGAGGGTTTTAACATGGTATCCACAATGACGCCTAAATCTTTTTCCTGGGTGGTGGTTCCTAATGTGGAACCTTGCATCGTGTAACCATAGTTTGGGTTGTTCTTCCCTAGGTGCATAACCTTGCACTTGTCCACATTAAATTTCATCTGCCAACTATGGTTACACGATGCAAGGTTCCACATTAGGAACCACCACCCAGGAAAAAGATTTAGGCGTCATTGTGGATACCATGTTAAAACCCTCGGCCCAGTGTGCAGCGGCGGCCAAGAGAGCAAATAGAATGCTAGGTATGATAAGGAAAGGAATGGAAAATAAAACAAAAGATATTATAATGCCTCTATATCGTTCCATGGTGAGACCGCACCTTGAATATTGTGTGCAATTCTGGTCGCCGTATCTTAAAAAGGATATAGCGATTTTAGAAAAGGTTCAGAGAAGAGCCACCAAAATGGTAAAGGGGATGGAAGGATACTCCTATGAAGAAAGGCTAAAAAGGTTGGGGCTCTTTAACCTGGAAAAGAGACGGCTGAGGGGAGATATGATAGAAGTCTATAAATTAATGAACGGAGTGGAACGGGTAAACGTAGATCGATTGTTTACCTTATCAGAATATAGAAAGACTAGGGGACATGCAATGAAGCTACAGGGTAAACTATTTAAGACTAATAAAAGAAAATATTTTTTCACTCAACGTGTAATCAAACTCTGGAATTTGTTACCGGAGGATGTAGTAAAGGCTGTTAGTGTAGCTGGGTTTAAAAAAGGTTTGGACAAGTTCCTGGAGGAAAGGTCCATAAACCATTATTAAGAAGGGATCCAGGATATCAATGCTTGAACCAATACAAGCATTGTGGAACCTGTGTCCCTTGGGGAAACTGCTAGGTACGTATGACCTAGATTGGCCACTGTTGGCAACAGAATACTGGGCTTGATGGACCTTGGTCTGACCCATTATGGCATATCTTATGGTTTTTCATGAACCCAAGATGCTGCAGGACATTGATGGTATGGGCCGTAGCCTGTTGCACCATGGTGGCCGTGTCCCCCTTTACGAGCCAGTCATCCAAGTATGGGAAGACAAAGGCTCCTTGGAGACAGAGGCAAGCGGCCACCACTGCCAGGCATTTGGTAAAGACTATTGGCGCAGCCTGTACTGGTAGTGGTTGCTCCCGACCATGAACCTTAGGTACTGCCTGTGACTGGGATGAATGAGGATGTGGGTGTAAGCATCCTTTAGGTCCAAGGAACATAGCCAATCTCCCTGCTGTACGTAGGGCAGCAATGTTCCAAGGGACAGCATCTTTAACTTCTCCCACATCAGGAACTTATTCAGGTTTTGCAAGTCCAGAATGGGCCTTAGGTTCTCTGTTCTTTTTGGGACCAGAAAGTATCAGGAGTGGAACCCCTTGCCCCTGAAGTGGTGGGGGTACTGGCTCCACAGCTCTGTCTGTGAGGAGGCCTGCGAGTTCCTGCAGTAGCAGAGCCTGGTGCAGGGGAGTCCAAGGGGGTTCTCCTGGAAAGAAAAGGGGAGATGTCTGGTCCAAGTGAAGGAGATAGCCTTCTCTGACTAGGTAGAGTGCCAGGAGTCGGTGGTGATGGCAGGCCACCAATGGGCGAAATGAATCAGACACCCCCCCCGTTGGCAGCTGCTCCCCCACAGGTGGAGAGGCTATGCTTAGGGAATCACAACACCAACCCAATCTAGGCAGGAGCCAGTGTCTGGGGCTTGGGGTCCTTAGGCTTGTGCAGGCTTTGGCCCACTCCCTTGCCCTGATGACCCTGTTGTGAGGTCTGGGGGGCTTGGTATTGGCTGGGCTTGAGATAAGGCTGGCCCTTTCTCTGAAAAAGGGGACCTCTTACTCAAAGGAAGGGTGAAGGTGTTCCTGGAGAGCCGAATCCTTGTGAGGAACTGTCTCAATCTCTGCTGCCTTCCCCCCCCCACCCCAAGTCAGAGGACGTCAAGGAGTTTCTCTTGGACCCACTGCTTGAGGTCCGATGCCTGGAGCCAGGCCTAGCGTCAAGTGCAGATGCTTGTGGCGGCCATCCTTGCATTTTACTCAAAGCTATCTTAGGCGGCCTGAGACATGTACTTTAAGCACTCCCCGAAGCGCTCCGTGAGGGTTTGGAACCACTGGAGATGTTCCCCACCGAAAAAACCTACAAGTTCCTTTGCCAAGTCCTCGAGATACATGCCAATATACAGCTGATAGGTTTGGATTTGGCAACCTAGCATTGAGTCCTGGTAACATTTGCATCCGAGGGTGTGGGACTCCCTGCCCGGGGGTACAGAGGAGCGAGTCTTCAGGCTCTTCTGCCAGTGCATGGTTGACTCTACCACCATAGAGTTACACTTTCTAGAAACCAGGGCCCCGCTGGACCGGGTCAATGGTGTTGAGGCATCGGCTAACTATGGGTACCGACATCGGTGTCTCCCACATTCAAAGGAGGAGCCACCCGAGGATGACAGGGACCATCAGGGCCTCCTTGGGTGGGGCCTCCTATTGGAGAATCTCAAGCTCCTCCTTGCGAGGGTCCTCCTCCGACTCAGTGGTGAGGGACAAGGTTTTTGCCATGTCTCGAACGAACTTGAGGAATGTGTCGTCCTCGGGCAGGGAATGGTGCCACAACGCCAGGGGAGATGGGTCCAACAGGAGATCATGGTGTTTACGTGTCTCCAGGGATGCCTCGTTCTGACTCCCAGTCGGAGTATCAGTTGAGGACGCAATGGCGCCTACGGTGCAGGGCCCGGGTTGGGGCCTCGGTGACCCACGGCAGCTGCTCGGGCAGAGCTACAAGTGCTTGTCGGGGAGGATCTCGCTCTCAAGGACCAGGAGCGAGACAGAGACCCATGCTGAAGTTCGGCTTGAGGCTCCGGGCTCTTGATCACTTTGGCAGCTCAGGGACTCTGAGATAGAGGTCCCTGTGGTCTCTGCATGAGCACCAGCAAAGCCGGGCATCGACACCTGCTGCAAAGCAAGGAAGGCAGCGAGACTGTGCTCCAGGCCATCATCCTGGCTTCCCACTCAGGGGTTGCAGCCTTTGATGCAGATACCGGGGTTACCGGGTCCAACATCTGTGAGGAGAAGGAGTTCTCGATGGGACAGGCCTCAGGTATCGAGGACCCATTGCTGAAGGCCTCTGTCTGTTCAGGGAACCTGTGCTGGCTGCTCCTGCTGTGACTCCTTGGGTACTCTCTGCGGACAGTGGGACCTGGAACGAGACTTACCCTGTGTGTCCAGAGTCCCAGGATGACAGAGGATTTCTTTTTCTTGCATTCCTGCTCCAAGGAACCCTTGTCGGAGTGTCCATGAACCTGATTGGGCGCCGCAGGGGCTTTACGTGACTCCGAGAACCCGTGCGGGGCCTTAGAGCACAAGGCTACTGGGGCAGAATCTGACCTGTGGGAGATGTCATCTTGCTTTTGCTAATGCTAGATGGCCAACCTCTAGGTCATGGTCGACACCTAGACAACTGAGGCAGCAGTCGTGTGTATCGGTGCGAAACATGTTTTTTGTGCACCAATCACACTTTTTGAACCCACTGGCCATTGGGGCAAAAAGGACTTCTGCAAGGTCAAAGACCCTCAACACAGCCAGTGGACAGAAAAAGCACAGTTACTTACCTGTAACAGGTGATCTCTGGGAACAGCAGGAATAAGTCTTCACATATGGGTACGTTGGTACCGACGGAGCCTGCGCGGGAACGCTCCCCAGCTTCCCAAAAAGGAAAGCTTTTGGGAGCATCCCACAGCGCCTGCGCGCTGCCTTCCCGCCTTTCCTAACCATCTCTCCTCAGTTCGAGTTTAAAGCTGAGACAATAGAGAGAGAGAGGAAAGGAAAGATAGAAAAAGAGACAACTCCTAGGGGAGGTGGGAGGGTTGTGAAGACTTATTCCTGCTGTTCCCAGAGATCACCTGTTACAGGTAAGTAACTGTGCTATCTCCAGGAACAAGCAGGAATGAGTCTTCACATATGGGAGATGCCTGGGAGATCCCCAAGGATATGAGACCCTGGAGAGGGGTCTACTTCCTCCTATGGATCTCAGGCATCCATCCAGGGAAAGGAGGGTAGGAGTTGTTTAAGAATGGAACAGGTGTGTGAGGACAGCCTGACCAAACAAGGCATCCCGGCAGGAGTCCTTGTCCAAACAGTAATGGGCTGTGAAGGTATGAACCGAGGCCCAGGTGGCTGCTCGACAGATCTGGTCGATGGACACAGAATTTAGATGAGCCATAGAGGTGGCCATGGCCCTCACATTATGAGCTGTGACATGGCTCTCCAGAGAAAAGTTCTTACTCTGGTAGGCAAAAGAAATACACTGAGCAATCCAATTGGACAGTGTTCTCTTAGAGACTGGAAGTCCCAAATGAGAAGGATCAAAAGCAACAAAAAGCTGGGAAGACTTTCGATGTTGCTGTGTCCTATGTAAGTAAAAAGCAAGAGCTCTTTTACAATCCAGAGTATGAAGATTCCTCTCTGCACTGGATGCATGAGGAGCTGGAAAAAAGACAGGTAAATATACCTCTTGATTAAGATGAAAAGGTGAGACCACTTTAGGCATAAAGTGTGGATTTGTCCTAAGGACTACCTTATCATGATGGAACGTTGTATAAGGTGGATTAGCCACTAATGCCTGCAGTTCACTGATGCAGCGAGCTGAAGTAACTGCAATGAGGAAAATAACCTTCCATGAAAGAAACTTCAAGGAGGTAGTGGCTAAGGGTTCAAAAGGTGGCTTCATGAGCTGACCAAGAACCAAATTTAAGTCCCATGCCACCGGAGGAGGCCTAATAGGAGGTTTAGTTAAAGTTAGGCCTCTCATGAATCTTGCAATGAGAGGATGAGAGGAAATAGGTTGTCCATTGATGGGCTTAAGGGATGCTGCAATAGCACTCAAATGGACTCTTACTGAATTTGTTTTAAGGCCTGCATTGGAAAGATGCAGGAGATAGTCTAACAGAGAATTTAAAGGTAGTGCTAGAGGGTCAAGACCCTTTTCAGCACACCAAATGGAAAACCTTTTCCATTTAAAAGCATAAGAACGCCTGTGGAAGGTTTTCTGGAAGCATGGAGGATATCCTTCACTTGTTGAGAAAGATTCCAGTCTTGAAGGTCTAGGCCTTCAGTAACCAAGCTCTGAGGTGTAGGGACTTGGGGTTTGGGTGCCACAAAGTCCCTTACTCCTGGGACAGAAGGTCTGGAGCAGCTCCCAAGTCCAGAGAGGGGGCTTGGGAGAGATGTAGAAGTAGAGGGTACCACACTTGGCGTGGCCAGCGTGGAGCTATGAGGATCATAGATCCTTGATCCCTCTGGAGTTTGAACAGAGTCTTGGGAATCAAGGGAATGGGTGGAAATGCATACAGGAAGCCTTGACCCCAATGGAGGAGGAAGGCATCCTTGGCCTGAACTCCCTGACACGGAATTCTGGAACAGAACCAGGGAAGTTTGGCATTCCACGGATTTGCAAAGAGGTCTATGTCCGGGGTTTCCCATTCTTGGAAGATTCTGAGTACCTGATCCATGTGCAGAGACTATTCGTGTGGAAGCAGAACTCGACTGAGTATGTCTGCCCAAGAGTTTTGGACTCCTTGGAGGTATACTGCCAGGAGATGGATTTGATGCTCTCTGGCGAAGGCCCACAATCTTAAAGCTTTGTTGCAAAGCGACAGAGAGCCAGTTCCTCCTTGCTTGTTTATGTAAAACATGGCTGCTTGATTGTCCGTATGAATGAGGACTGTCTTGTAGCTGAGGAGGGTATGAAAGACATTGAGAGCTAGAAAAACTGCTCGAAGCTCCAAGTGGTTGATATGAAGGGAGGTCTCCTGTGGGGACCAAGTGCCTTGAGTGGAGAGGTCCTGTAGATGGGCTCCCCAACCTGTTTGGGAGGCATCTGTTGTGAGGGTTGCTTGGGGCAACAACTGTTGGAAGGAGGACCCCAGCAACATCCACCATTGGAGAGACCAAAAGAGACGTTTGGTGGTTGCTATTCGGTCAGAGAGCTCCTGAAGCTTGAGTCCACTGGGTGTACAAAGTCCATTGAGCTGCTCTCATGTGTAGGCGAGCATAGGGTACCACATGCACTGTGGAAGCCATGTGGCCTAGCAGTTGTAGCATCTCCCGGGCAGTTAAGTGGCTCTTTGACTGAATCTGGGAGGCTAACTGCACTAGACGTTGGCAACGGGCCTGAGGAAGGTAAGCCCTTGCAGTAGTGGTATCCAACCAGGCCCCTATGAATTCTAGGGACTGAGTAGGGGTGAGCTGAGACTTTGGGAGGTTTACCACAAGTCCCAGATACTGCAGAATGCGCCTTGTGCGGTCCAAGGAATTCTGGGCCTCTGACTGAGATGGAGCTCGAATGAGCCAGTCGTCCAGGTATGGGAAGACAAATATTCCCAGAGTTCGTAGAAATGCAGCAACTATTGCCATGCATTTGGTGAACACTCTTGGAGCAGAGGCCAGACCGAAAGGAAGAACTCTGTATTGGTAATGTTTTCCTTGGAAAAGAAACCGTAGGAATCTTCTGTGAGAGGGATGGATGAGGACATGGGTGTATGCATCCTTGAGATCTAGAGAACAAAGCCAATCCTGACTTTGAAGGTATGGAAGGAGAGTGCCCAGAGAAAGCATCTTGAACTTCTCCTTGCATAGAAATTTGTTCAATTCTCTGAGATCTAAGATGGGTCTGTATCCCCCTGTCTTCTTTGGAATGAGAAAATAGGGGGGAGTAGAACCCTGATCCTTGATGAAGAAGAGGAACTTCTTCTATTGCCCCTTGGGCAAGAAGGGTAGCTACCACTTGACCTAGAAGGTCGAGATGTGGGAGAATTTAAGTGTCTCACCATGGTGTGGGGAGGAAGATGGGAGGAAGGTCTGAAAAATGAAGCTTGTAGCCCTCGCTTATGATGGAGAGGGTCCACTGCTCTGATGTTATTTGCTCCCATCTGGGAGCAAAATGAGCCAACCTTCCTGGAATGGTGAGAGGCTCTGGCTGCTTTAGAGCCAGAAAGGCTAAGTTCTCTAGCATCAAGTCAAAAACCCTGAGGAGGTTGGGCCTGCTGAGTTGCAGCAGCCCCTGTAGGCTTAGGCTTGGCCTGTTTAGGTTGCTGACGCTTAGTGGCAAAGCGACCTGTAGAAGATTGTTGGCCAGAAGTAGAAGGAAATCTGCCCTTTTTAAAGAGACTTTTTAAAAGGCTTTTTCTTGGCAGGAATGGAGGTTGACTTTGAAAGTCTATCCAGAGCAGTGTTTTCTGCATCCATTTGAGTGGCTTTTATTTGCCATTCTTTGCCAAATAGGTTTTCACCTGTACAGGGAAGATTTCCTAAGCCATCTTGAACCCAGGGCTCTAAATCAGAAGCCTGGAGCCAAGCAATTCTGCGAGCAGCTATGGCAATGCCTGAGGCTCTGCTGGCACCTTCAAAGGAGTCAAAGGCTGCCCTGTTGGAAAACTTTGAAATGTCTTGGGTATGCTTAAGCCAAATGAGGAATTCCTCCCTTTTATCCTCTGGAAGAAAAGGGAGGAAAGTGTGCAGTTTTTGTGCAACTTCCTTTAGAAACATACCCATGTAAAGGCTATATGAGTTGATTCTGGCAATAAGCATACTGGCTTGGAAGATTTTTCTACCAAAGGCATCCAAGGTCCTGCATTCTCTTCCTGGAGGAGCAGAAGTGTGTCTCTTTGTACTCTTTATCCTCTTCATAGCTGACTGCACCACAATGGAATGGTGAGGAAGCTGAGTTTTCTGAAATCCAGGACAAGGAGGGACACAATACATAGTGTCTAATCTACGAGAATGAGGAGAGAGAGTGAGAGGAGTCTCCCATAGATCGGTTCTGTAACCCCCGTTTAGACATTAGAGAGCAGGACGGACAATCTGGAATGAAGTGTTCAGGACCCAAACATTTAAGACACCATTCATGGGTATCTGAAACAGAAATAGTACCGCTACACTTAGTACATTTTTTAAACCCGGAGGCTGGTTTTTCCATGAGGGAAATTTTCTTGTAGCCCCGGAGGCCCAAGAGGAGAATACACTAAGTGAAGAGAAAATATATAAATATATATTTTTTTTTTAAAGAAAGAAAGAGAAAAAGACCGGCGGTACCGGTCCGGAGTCGGGGGAAGGCAGACACGCGACTAAAGAAATAAAATAAAATAAAGAACTTCTTCAGCGGTGACAGGGCTCGACCTGCTGGCTCCGCGGCAAAGAAGAACTGAGGAGAGATGGTTAGGGAAAGGCGGGAAGGCAGTGCGCAGGCGCTGTGGGATGCTCCCAAAAGCTTTCCTTTTTGGGAAGCTGGGGAGCGTTCCCGCGCAGGCTCCATCGGTACCGACGTACCCATATGTGAAGACTCATTCCTGCTTGTTCCTGGAGATAGGCGTGAAACCGCGCTGGAAAAGAAAAAAAAAAAGGTCTGAGACTCGATGTTGGGGTAACCGGGCTCAGAGGTGAGAAAGGGAATGGTGCTAACTGGAGAAAGAAAAGACAGTTTAATGTACCAAAAAAAAAAAAAAATCATCTTTTTCTGGGGAAAAAAGAGACCGAGTAAGATGGCACCCTTGTGCAGGAAGGGGACCACGCATGCGTGGTGGCATCTCCCAAAAGCTTTCTTTGAAAGCTGGGGAGATGCTTCTGCAGGGGCTCCATCTGTGCCAACATCACCCATATGTGAGGACCAACTTCCTGTTTGTTCCTGGAGAAAACGCTATCTACATCCAACACTTAATATGGTAAAATTAGTTCTTACCTGCTAATTGTCTTTCCTCGAGTCCCTCCAGTCCAATCACGTGGGTTGTCTCTCCCAACCAACAGTTGGAGACCGAGCATGCCCAAGTCTTGCTGACATCACCATAGAAGGGCTTCATGCTCCGCCTCCAAGACCAGTATCCTATTGACAAAGCAGACTAAAGAGAACAGAAATATCAACTTTTTGTTGTATAATTTTGAAGAGATGGATGTAAACAGCTCAAAGAACTATATACATTCACTCATGAAAAAAAAACAAAGAGCTCTTTGTCACTGAAAAACTGACTCTAGACCCCTCTCCCCGCAGTCAGCCCAATGGACCTTTGAATCGATCTGAAAAACTGTTAACCACCCGAGCTCGCTACATCAAGAAAAACTAAAGAATATCTATCAGGTGGGTCCTGGACTGGAGGGACTCAAGGAAAGATAATTAGCAGGTAAGGACTAATTTTCCCTTCTATTTCGTTCCTCTAGTCCAGTCCAGAGGCATGGGATGTACCATAGCAGCACTTAACTATGGGCAGACCTACGAGCCTGGCCTTTAAAACACTGGCCCCAGAGCATGCATCCTGTTGAGCCTGAAAATCAAGATAATGGTGCACAAAGGTATGCAGCATAGACCAAGTCGCCACTCTGCAAATATCAAATCGGTGGAACCAACCCAAACGCTACTCAAGAAACTGCTTGCGCCCTCATTGAATGAGGCCACAACCCTGACGGCAAAGGTTTGCGCTTCAATAAGTAGGCAGAGGTTATGGCCTCCTCCAAACATCTAGACAGACGCTTTTGAAGTCGCTTCGCCGTTATGTGGACCCCCAAAGAGCACAAAAAGATGCTCCGACCTGCGAAACAGCTCGGCCCATTTAAGGTAAGTGCGCAATGCCCTATGCACATCATGCAAATGCAATTGTCCATCTTCTGCAGAATCGCCCCAGACAGGAAAACAGGAAGAGACACCAGCTGTTTAAGATGAAAGGCTGACACCCCTTTGGCAAAAAGGAAGGGACTGGCCGCACCACCACTTTTTCTCTAGACATGAACAGGAAAGGCTCCTTGCATGACAAAGCCTGAAATGCGAGATTTGTCTGGCTAAACAGATAGCCACCAAAAATACCACCTTCTTTCAAGTTCAAATCTTTAAGGGTGGCCCTAGCCAGCAGTTCAAACAGATTCCGTCAGGATGGACAGAACCAGATTAAGATCCCAAGATGGCACTAGTGGGCACACCGGGGGAGGGGTGCACTTTGATTGCTTGAAGAAAACATACTACATCCAGATGCGCAGCTGGAGAGACCCCCTGTACCTGTCTGTGGTAACAGGTTAAAGAGGCCACCTGGACTGGTAACGAGTTCAGTGCTAAACCTCTCTCCAATCAGACAAGAAGGCAGGGACATCTGGCACAGAGGCTCCCAGAGCCCAGACTCCTACATCCGCACACTAGTCCTTAAACACACACCAGACCCGAATGTAAGACAGGGAGGTAGAATGTCGATGAGCTTTCAGAGTGGAAATAACCAATGTTGAATAGCCTTTTTGAGCTAGCTGCGCCCTTTCAAGAGCCAGGCCATAAGAGAATCGATCCACCTAAGGCATTCGAATGGGGCCCTGCATTAACAAGCTGTCCGTCCCTGGAAGTCACCATGGATTGGCCACCAGCAGATGAAGTCCACATACCATGGGTGCCTTGGCCAATCTGGGGTTATCTAGATTACTAGGCTGCTGTGAACTCCATCCACTGAAGCAGGTGTCCGATCAGAGGCCAAGGAGGAAACAAAAGCAGCCCCTCCTCGGCCAGCACTGAGCCAGAGCATTCAAGCCTTCTGACATTCTCTCTCTGTGCAACTGAAGAATTGTCTCGCTTTGGTATTTGCTGCCAAGGCCATCAGATCCATGATCGGTTCCCCCCCAATGCCATGTGATATTGTGAAACACTGAAAGATTCAGAAACCACTCCCCCAAATCCAACCGCAAAGAGGTAAATGAGGGCTCCAATTTGCTCTTGGCTATGTTGACCACCCAGCTGAGCCGTTGCAGAAACTGCATCACTCGCTGAATACTACAAAAGCTCTCCACATCAGACTTTGCCCTGATCAGCCAGTCATCAAGGTACAGAGGGCACTAGAATGCCTTGTCGTCATAGGGCTGCCGCCATCACTACCTCCATTACTTTGGTCCTCACCAAGGCAGTGACCAGCCCAAATAGCAACGCTCGAAACTGGAAGTGTCTCATTGGGAAAGCAAAGTGCAGATACTTCGGATGAACTGGACAGATTGGAATGTGAAGATACATCTCCATAAGGTCGAGTTCCATCAAGAATTTGCCTTTTCGGACAGCCATAATCACCAAGCGCAGTGTCTCCATATGAAAAATGCTGCACTTGTAATGCCCGGTTTACCTGCTTGAGGTCGAGCATGGGCCAAAGTGTGCCATCCTTGATGGAGTAACAACTGAGACCGCACTGGTCAGGGGGGCACCGCCACGACTGCTTCCAGCTGAATGAATCTCTCCAGGGTATCGTGCACTGCTTGAACTTTGGAGGGGAGTTTTGCAAGGTGACGTCATGAAGGTGTCCGCCAGTGGTCAGGCCAACTCCAGCATATAACCTACACAGATGATTATCTGGACCCAGTCGAAGTAAAATTGCTGCAACATACCACCTAGAGAAATGACCTCACTGGGCCTGCCTTGCTTCATAGCAATTTCTTGGGAGTCAAAGCTCCGGCATAATAGTCACAGCCTGTTCTCCTGTGCCCCTGAAAGGTCTGCCTTCAAGAGGTGTAGCAGCCATGCTGATAAGGAGTGTAACAGACCATTCAAAACCTCCAAAAATCCCAAACCTGTCCTCTTGATGGAGCAGGTGTTTTTACGGCCTTGGGCCTGCCCTCAGGGAGCTACACTTCCTTTGTCTCACCAAAATCCTTGACCAGTTTATCCAAAGCTTTCCCAAACAGGAACTTAGCCTTAAAAGGGAGCTTGCTGAGCTGTGTCTTAGAAGAAATGTCCGGAGACCAGTTCCGCAGCCAGAGAAACCTTCTCACAGTTATCATGGATGCCATGCTTTTAGCTGAGGCTTGCACTAAATCATAGATCATCAGCGCGATAAGCAGAGGCAGACTCCAAATTAGAAGCTTTCTGACAACGGCCGTCCCAGCTCCAGGCCTGTATCTGGCAAAGACTGATCCCTGTGTATGTAAGCTCTGTCATGTATGCCCTACAAATGGAAGCCTGTAGGGCCAAGGAGTTAGTCTCAAAGGCCTGTTTCAAGAGAGTTTCAAGATTTCAGTCCTAGACATCCTTTAAGGCTGCTCTGCCTTCCACAGGAATTGTGGTCTTTTATGACTGCCAAGACCAGAGCATCCACCTTATGTAAATTAAGGTGGTCCTATTCCGCCTGTGGAATGGAATACAGGTGAGCCAAAGTGAATCCCCCACTCAGCTTCTATCATTTGCTTAATGGCCCTATGAACAGGGAAGGTGGTCTAAAAGGATTTAATGCCCTGCAGAAGTGGATTCTCCAAGGGCTACTCTGACTGGTAATTTAGCTATATTTAATGCTGCCAGGGAATGCAAAATCAGCGAAGCTAGCTCCTCGCATCTGAATACCCATACAATATTTGGGTCCTCCCCAGAGAGAATCTTGCCCACCACCCTCCAGCTCAGGTGCTGTGACATCTCTCCACAGAACCAATGGACCCTCCAAGGAATCTTCTGAACCACCCCGAGTAAAGAGACGCTTTCTCATTCCAGGTTTCTGCCTCAATCTGCCATCTCTTGGGTTTGGGTTCCCCTAAATCCAGCAGCACGCCATACTGCATTCCCAACAAATTTTCTCCTGTGACAGCAGCACTTCTCTGCCCAGGGATGTCCCCTCTGCCCAGCTGCAGACAATACACCTGGTGCAACAGCAGCATGAAATCTGCTGAAAATGGCATCCCCAAAAGTAGCAGACAAAGTTAATGCAGGTGGTCTACTGGCTGCCACAGAAGCAGGAACCAAATCCTGTCAGTGGCTGCAGCAGCAGGCCCCGACATAGAAGCAGCAGGAGAAATGGCACTTTCCCACCAAACCCATGGGGTCTCGTTGAGACCCCACCACCTGCCCCGATGCTTGCTGTGCCTCAGAATCAGTCTCCGATGCTACCAAATCCTTCTCTAGTACTGCTTCAGCTGCCCTCCCTTCTATTTCACATGACCGGTAAAAAACCCGCTGTGGAAACTGACCCCTCAATGGCTTCCAAAGGCACTGCACCACACTATCTGCCATGCTCAGCCCGCACGGGAAGAGAGAAAAAAATCAAAACAAGTGGCAGCAGACTTTCAGTCTTACCCACAGCATGGGTAGCTAGCTGGGCTGCACAGAGAGGGGGCTCACACTTTGTTTTCTTTTTGGGTTTTTTTAAACCACTGCTACCGCATCACAGACAACAATTAAAGATTACACATACCAGCTTTTCTTGCACACATTTGCTGCCAAGGAATGAGGGTTAAGGGTGTGGGGGGGGGGAGGGGAGACCTGGACTACCAGGTAATACAACCCAAGGTAAACCTGGCCAACTTAACGACCCTGGTTTTTGAAAGAGAATAGAGCTCTGCCACCTTTAAAAAGGCACACAACCCCCCCCCCCCCCACACTGACCTAAAAGTATAGAAAATTATCTTCAACCAAGTATGTTCGCAACTTCCTATAGAAATATATTTGCTCCAAAAAGAAATTCAACACATTTGTTGGACAAAAAACATTGAGATAGCTATTAACCAGCATCCTCCAATAAAATGGACATATTGGAGGGTGCTGGTTAATAGCTACCTCAATGTTTTTTGTCCAACAAATGTGTTGAATTTCTTTTATTGGAGCAAATATTTTTCTATAGGAAGTTGCAAACACCTTTAAAGACACAGCACTCTAAGCTGCTTGCAACCAGCCAATGTAGAATAGATTAAGGAAAAAAAAAAGGGTGTCAGATCTCTAAATCTCTCATATCTGCTAGTTATTTTCTTTTTTTTTGTTGTTGAAAAATCCTTTCGGTGAAGTCTACACTGCAGAGAAGCTCCTCACCAGCTGTTGGGAGACTGGGATACTGGTCTTGGAGGTGGAGCATGGAGTTCTTCTAGGGTGACATCAGCAAGACTTGGTATGCTGTCTCCAGCTGCTGGTTGGGGAGATAACCCACACATCTTGACTGGAGGGACGAAATAGAAGGTGGTGTTGCGCCTAATGCATCGTGGTTTTGGAGCTATTGGCACATTAGATACAATACTTTCGAGTCCTTTTGTAAAAGGCCCCTTAGGTAAAAATACTGAAATTTCTTTTTAACGAAATGGCATTTTAGATGAAGCTACTTTAATAACTGCCAATAACAGTAGTAACAGTTGTGATCATTGGCACCCTTGCAGTTCAGCCCATTAATTTCTAATATCCCCTTAAAAAAAAAAGTGGCCATTAAAGAATCAACTAAAACAAGAGCAATTAAAAAAATAAATAGTAGGAAATAGTATAAAAACTGGGACATTGCCAGGACATGACTATTTTGTCGGATCACTTAACCATGAGAGTGGAAAAACCCTCTTGAGGTAGGTCCTCCATTTTAATCATATTTAAAAACGATCAAACTGACCAAAAGACGGGATAAACGCTCAAAGGAACGAATCCCACTTAATGTATGAAAAAAATGCTGATCCCTATTCAAAATTCATATATAAGGGAACGCATTCACAATACAAATGCAGCAAGCATAAACAGCACAAAATATCCGCTCGCTAGGAACAGTGCATAACATCGGCTAATCTTCAAAACGGCATATCAGCCCAAGAAAAATAGGTGCTCCCAATATACTCATCCATTAATCAAATGTAGTTATGGCAGCGACAATCCATGGGAGCGTCTTTCTTGGGCTGATATGCCGTATTGAAGATTAGCCGACGTTGTGCACCATTCCTAGCGAGTGGGTTTTTGTGCTGTTTATGCTTGCTGCATTTGTATTGTGAATGCGTTCCCTTATATATGAATTTTGAATAGGGATCAGCATTCTTTTCATACATTAAGTGTAATTCGTTCCTTTGAGCGTTTATCCCGTCTTTTGGTCAGTTTGACCGTTTTTAAATATGATTAAAATGGAGGACCTACCTCAAGAGAGGGGTTTTCCACTCTCATGGTAAGTGATCCGACAAAAATATATTTATTTTCACTGTTCATGGGAATAGGGGGTTTTATTAATGTGGTGAAAGATTAGTGTATGTTTGCCTTTTTTATTAGAATCTTGGTGTGGTGACATCATTTGGGCTTTTTGGAGTTGAGGACATGACTTTTGGCATCTTTATAAACAATTCCAAATTTTGAACAAAAGAACCACATTCCCTTTGCAGTAAAAATTAGATGCACCTGTGATCAATTGTCAGTACTCACATGACTTGAATCAACCAATGAATGATGGCACTAATGTTTAAACTGGACACATTCATTCCCTGCTCTTTTCACAATGGTGAAGACAAGAGAGCTACTTGAGAACATCAGAAAAGCCATTATCACCAAACAAAAGAAACTACAAGGCTATCCCAAAGATCTTGGGATTCCTGTGTCTACAGTTCGAAATGTTAAGTTTTCTGTTCTACTACTACTGAACATTTGTATAGTGCTACAAGACGCATGCAGCGCTGCACAGATATGTTAAAGACAGTCCCTGCTGATCAGAGCTTACAATCTAGTCAAGACAGACATCACAGTAGCTGTAGACATGAGATACAGCTACGGGGAATGGTAAGGAAACACAAAGGAGATCAGGCGAGTCAAGATCTGAAAGCAGCAGTGAAGAGGTGAGTTTTCAGCCTGGATCTGAAAAGGGTAGAGAAGGCGCCTGACGTACAGACTCAGGTAGTCTGTTCAAGGCATAAGCAGCAGAAAAGTGAAAGGAGCAAAATCTGGAGTTAGCAATAGAAGAGAAGGGCACATATAGAAGAAATTTCTCAGAAGGGCAGAGTTCCCGAAGAGGGGTGTAGGGAGAGAAGGTAGTGAGGAGCTGCAGAGTGAAATCACTTATAGATCAGCAGGAGAAGTTTGAACTGGATGTGGAAACGGATAGGGAGCCAATGAAGCGACTTGAAAAGAGGTAATAGGTTACAATGGTCTAGATGGGAGGTGACTAATGAATGGATAAGTGTCTTAGTAGTATGTTCAGAAAGGAATGGGCAAATTTTGTTGATGCTGTAGAGAAAGAAACAGCCATCAGTTGGATGTGTGTGGAGAAAGAGGAGTCAAAGATGACTCTAAGGTTGCGAGCTGAGGCGACAGGGAGGTGTAGAGAGTTATCCAAAAAGTGAGGAAGGGGAGAGGAGGGTTTGGGGGGAAAAATAAGCAGATGAGTTTTGTTCATGAAACGGTCAAGAACTTCTCAGGATGTGGCAGGAAGAGGAAAATGAATTCAAGTAGTTTCTGAAGGTTAGCATGAACTGTTGGAAAAACACCACATACAATATCCAAAGAGCTTAAGACTGACCTGGAGTACTGGTTTCAACCCGCACCATATACCGCGCACTAAAGGCCAAGGAGGAGCCCACGACTCAAAGACGGACATAAAAAGGCACGCCTATCTTTGCCCAAACCCACCTTGAAAAACTACAATCTTTCTGGAAAAATGTTGTGGACAGATGAAACCAAACTCGAGCTCTTTGGCAATGCAGATCAGCGATACATTTACAGGCAAAGAAATGAAGCTTATAAGGAAAAACACACCCTTCCTACAGTTAAATATGGTGGAGGTTCCATAATGTTGTGGGACTGTTTGCTGCCTCAGGAACTGGAGGCGTGGAACGTATTAAAGGAATCAAAAGTATTTTGGAGCGAAATGTGCTACCTAGTGTCAGAAAGCTAGGTCTGAGTTGAAGATCATGGGTCCTCCAGCAGAACAATGACCCAAAATATACATCCAAAAGTACAAAAAGAATGGTTAAAAAGGAACAAATGGACTATTTTAAACTGGCCAGCAATGAGTCCTGATCTCAATCCTATTGAGAACCTTTGGAACGAGCTGAAACCTGCCATTGGTAAAAGGAATCCAGGAAAAACTCATGAGCTGGAACAAAGCACAATTAAAGAGAAGGAGAAATTACCAGAAGACATATGTATGAAACTTATAGTTACAAGAAACATTTGGATGCTGTCATCACTGCCAAGGGTTGTGCAACCAAATATTAGTGAAAGGTGCCATTAATCCTATCCAGGTCATATTTTGGTTTTTTTTTCTCAAAAATGACTAAGTTGCAATTTTTTTTGTATACCTTTGAACATACTATTAAAATATTATGACGACAGTTGGAATATTTCCAGTTTTTCAAGATATTGTACACAACATACCTAAAATGCAAGGGTGCCAATAATGTTGACCACAACTGTATAACTGTAGTCCTTGTTCTTAGATTTTACACCTACTGGAATGATGCCTGAATGGGGTTCTGATAACAATCAGCATATCTGGGGTAAGTAAGCAGGCAAGAGTTTCAGTGAATTAGAGGCACTGCATTGGCTGTAAGGTGCTGAAGAGGGTAAAACGTAGTTACTCACCTGTAACAGGTGATCTCTGGGAACAGCAGGAATTTAGTCTTCACATATAGGTGACGTCAGTACTGACAGAGCCCATGCAGGAACGCTCCCCACTGTCCAAACAGAAAACCTTTGGGAGCACTCTACTGTGCCTGCGCAACTGCCTCCCCACCTTTTCGACTCCCTCTCTTCAGTTGAGTTTGTAGCTAAGAAAATAGCAAATGAATCCCTATAATTCCTAGGGGAGGAGGGCAGGTTTATGAATACAAAATTCCTGCTGTTATTGGAGATCACCTGTTACAGGTGAGTAACTACACTATCTCCAGGAACAAGCAGAACGTAGTCTTCACATATGAGACTCTCTAGCTCCCAGATAAGTGACCTCAGAACTGGTGGAGATTTGCCTAGGGGGAGGCATGAGGAGGCCAAGATCCCACATGGATTTCTGATATCTTCAAAGTCCGAGACAGAGGATAGGAGTTGCATCTAAATCTGAAGAGGTGCTGGAGTACAGCCTGACCAAACATGGCATCCCAACAGAAGTCCTTGTCCAGATGACAATGGGCAGCAAAGGTCTTGACAGAGAACCAAGTTACTGCTTTACAAATTTCGTCGATGGCTACTAAGCATAGGTTTGCCATCAAGGTGGCCATGATACAAACATTTTGAGCCGTGACATGTCCTTCCAGGGAGAGTCCTGCTTTATCATAGGCAAATGAAATGCAATCCATTTGGAGAGTGTACACTTAGAGACAAGTAATCCGAATAACTGAGGTTTTACAATGACCCTGAATTCTTTAGAGGTAAAAAGCCAACGCATGCTTGCAGTCAAGAGTGAACAGAATTGCTTCTGCTCTAGACGCATGCGGCTTCGGAAAGAATACTGGAAGGTAAATTGACTGGTTTAGATGGAAGGGAGATACCACCTTTGGCATAAAGTGTAGGTGAGTCCGAAGGACTACTTTGTCATGATGGAAGCAGGTATAGGGAAGATCTGCCACCAAAGCTTGAAGTTTACTAATGCATCTAGTTGAAGTGAGGGCAATTAGGAAGATCACTTTCCATGAGAGAAATGTAAGAGGTCATGGCTAATGGTTCAAAGGGCGGCTTGAGGAGCTGCACTAGAACTACACTGAGGTCCCAAACAACCGAAGGTGGCTTAATGGGAGGTTTGGACAGCAGAAGACCTCGCATGAAACACGCTACCAGTGGTTGTGAGGAGATGGGCTGTCCATCAAGCAGACGAGAGGCCACAATGGCACTAAGGTGGCCTTTCACGGAGTTTGTTTTTAGACCTGTTAAAGACGGGTGGAGGAGATACTGAAGTAGTAACTCCACTGGGGCAGAAAAAGGATCAAGATTCTTCTGGGAACACCAGACAGAAAATCTACACCATTTAAAAACGAATGAATATCTGGTGGAGGGCTTTCTAGAAGCCAAGAGGATCTTTAACCTCTTGAGTACGGTCAAAGCCCTGTAAAGCTATGCTCTCAGCAGCCAAGCTGTGAGGTGGCGAGACAGTGGATTGGGATGGAGTAATGAGCCGTTGTCCTGGGAGAGAAGATCCGGCGCCCATCCCAATTGCAGAGGATGAGCGAGTCAGACGTAGTAGCAGCAGAAACCATGGTTGCCGCGGCTAATGAGGCACTATGAGAATCATGGAGCCCCTGTCAGACAATCTCAAACTGTCTTGGGAATAAGGGGTATGGGAGGGAACACAAAGCAGACCTTGGTCCCAGTGTAGATGGAAGGCATCCACTTGTGGAGTGGTGGATGTTGGAGTTCTTGTGCAGAACCGAGGAAGCTTGGCATTCTGCGGAGTTGTGAACAGATCTATGTCTGGAGTCTCCCAGGTCTGGAAGATGTAGAAGCCATTCGTGGGGAAGGACGTGACTGTCTGCCAAGACCACCGGATTCTCCCCGGAAGTACTGCGCTTGGAGGTGTATCTGATGAGCAATGGCAAAGGACCAGAGGTGTATCGCCTCCTTGCAGAGGACCCAAGAGCCTGTTCCCCCCTGCTTGTTCACATTGAACATGGCAACTTGATTGTCCATTCTGACAAGGACCTGTTGCACTGTTAGGTAATGTTTGAATACTCAGAGGGCATTGAAGATAGCCTGAGGTTCCAGGAGATTGATCTGGAGTTTGACTCCTACACTGTCCAGAGTCCTTGTGTAATCAGGTTGCTCAGATGGGCTCCCCAACCCAGTTTGGAGGCATCTGTCGTCAGCGTGCATTGACATGGAGGCATCTGAAAAGGTGACCTACAAGCAGATTTTCAGGAGAGCACTACCACTGAAGGGATGTGGTTAGATGGGCAGAGACTTGGATCCTGTCCCTGAGATGGCCCAAGGCCTGCTTCCACTGGGAGGCCAGAGTCCACTAGGCTGTCCACATATGTATTTGGACATGTGGAACGATATGTACTGTAGAGGCCATGTGCCCAAGGAGCTGCAAGATTTCTCAGGCTGTCAGATGGTCTCTTAGGAGTGTCTGGTACGCTAGTTCTACTAGACGGGTACAACAGAGCGGGGGCAGAAACACCCTGGACTGTTGGGTGTCTAGCAGGGCTCCAATAAACTTTAGCCTTTGAGTTGGAGAGAGTTGGGATTTTGGGAAGTTTATGACAAATCCCAAGTATTGTAGTACTGTTATGGTATGATGCAAGGATGGCAGAACCTCTTGGGACGTATCTGCCTTTATTAGCCAGTCGTCTAAGAAGGGGAAGACGAATATCCCCAGAGTTCTTAGATATGTGGCCATGACTGCCATGCACTTTGTGAAGACTTTGGGGCAGAGGCGAGTCCGAAAGGAATGACACTGTATTGACACTGAAAGGTGAAGCATAGCTATCTCATCCATCCAGGACACAGGAGATGTGTGTACACTTTTTAGATCTAGAGAACAGCACCAGTCCTGACTCTGGAGGTAGGGAATAAGAGTCCCGAGAGAAATCTTGAACTTTTCGTGGAACAGAAACTTGAGATTTCTGAGGTCCACAATGGGCCTGTATCCTCAGGTTTTCTTTGGAATGAGAAAGTAGGGAGAATAGAAGCCCATTCCCTGCTGGGATGTTGGGACCTCTTCTATGGCACCCTGAGACAGAAGGGAGGACACTGTCTTGTAGGAAAGCAGTGAGAGGAAGTTGTGTTTGATACTCCCCCTTGAATGTGGAGGGGGGCAGAGCTTGCAGATGAAGTCTGTACCCTTCCTGAATTATGGTAAGTGTTCACTGCTCTGAGGTGATGAGGTGCCATCTGTGGGCGTAGTGACAGTGTCTACCTGCTATGTGGAGGGGTTGGAGATCCTCCAGAGGCAGGGTGGCAATGTTCTCTAGGAAAGAGTCAAAAACCAGATGCAGCCTATGGCTGCAGGGTTGGTTGTGATTTAGCCACCTGTGGCTTCTTCTGTTTCGGAGGCTGATGCCTCTGAGGCTGACCGTGATACTGAAGCAGGATAGGAAAAGAAGAATTTCTTCTTATTGAAGAAAGATTTCTTTTCAGGAGTCTTTCCTAGCAGGGTCAGCAGTATTTTCTGACTCCGAGTGATTTTATCTTGCCAGTCTTTGCCAAAGAGGTTTCCCCCTGTGCAAGGTATGTTGCCCAGTTTATCTTGAACCCATTGTTCAAGATATGAGACCTGAAGCCATGCAATGCAACATGCACCGATGCAAATTGCTGAGGCCCTGCTCGTGCACTCAAAAGCATCAGATAGCTCTACTGACAAGCTTCAATACATTCTGGCTATGCTTAACCAGGGCAAGATAATATGCCCGTTTGTCATCCGGGAAGAGAGGGGCAAAGGCCTCTAGATTCCTGGAGACCTCCTTCAGGAACATTCCCATATAGCGTATGAGTAAAGCATAGTTACTCACCTGTAACAGGTGATCTCCAGGAACAGCAGGAATTTAGTCTTCACATATGGGTATCATCGGTACCGACGGAGCCTGCGTGGGAACGCTCCCCAGCGTCCAATAGGAAAGCTTTTGGGAGCATCCCACAGCGCCTGCGTGCTGCCTTCCCGCCTTTTCCAACTGTCCCTCTCCAGTTGAGTTTAAAGCAGAGACAAAAGAGAGCGGGAAAGAGAGAAAGATAGAAAGATACAACTCCTAGGGGAGGCGGGTGGGTTGTGAAGACTTAATTCCTGCTGTTCCCGGAGATCACCTGTTACAGGTGAGCAACCATGCTATCTCCAGGAACAAGCAGGAATGTAGTCTTCACATATGGGGACTCCCTAGTTGCAGATGCCAGGGAGATGGCCCCAGAAAGTTGTGTGCCCTTGTGAAAGGGTTACACTTCCCCCCCCCATGGATCTCTGGCATCCTACCAGGGATGGTGGTTAGGAGTTGATTAAGTCTGGAACAGGTGTTGAAGAACAGCCTGACCAAACAAGGCGTCCCGGCGGGAGTCCTTGTCTAAGCAGTAATGGGCTGTGAAGATATGTACCGAAGGCCCAAGTAGCTGCTCGACAGATGTCGACGATAGACACTGAGTGAAGATGAGGCTGCCATGGCTCTCACATTGTGAGCTGTGACATGGCCTTCAAGAGGAAGGTTCTTAATCTCATAGGCAAAAGATAAACATTGTGCAATCCAGCTGGACAGTGTCCTTTTGGAGACAGGAAGTCACAAATGATTAGGGGTCAAAAGCAACAAAGAGTTGAGAGGATTTTCTATGTTGCTGTGTCCTTTGCAAGTAAAAGGCCAAAGCTCTTTTACAGTCCAAAGTATGAAGATTCCTTTCTGCATTTGAGGCGTGAGGCCTTGGAAAGAATACAGGAAGGTAAACTGCTTGGTTTAAATGAAAGGGCGAAACCACCTTTGGCATAAAGTGTGGATGAGTCCTAAGAACTTATGATAGAACCTTGTATAAGGAGGACCAGCCACCAACGCTTGCGATGTGCTGATGTGATTGCAATGAGAAAGATAACCTTCCAAGAAAGGAATTTCAAAGAGGTAGTCGCTAATGGTTCAAAGGGCGGTTTCATGAGCTGCCCCAGTACCAGATTCAAGTTCCATGCCACCGGTGGTGGCTTAATGAGAGGCTTCGTTAAAAGAAGGCTACTCAAATCTCGCTATGAGAGGATGATAGGAAATAGGTTGTCCATTTAGAGGCTTGAAAGAAGCTGCAATAGCACTCAAATGGACTCTCACTGAATTGGTCTTAAGCCCTGCATTTGATAAATGAAGGAGGAACTCCAGTAATGATTCCAGAGGTATCGCAAGAGGGTTAAGACCCTTCTGCAAGCACCATATGGTAAAGCTTTTCCACTTAAATGCATAAGAGCGTCTTGTGGAAGGTTTCCTGGTAGCATGAAGGATATCCTTTACCTGCTGGGAAAGGTTAAGACCGTGAAGTTCTAGACTTTCAGCAACCAGGTCCTGAGATGCAGAGACTGGGGATTGGGATGCCACAGTATCCCGTCCTTTTGAGAAAGAAGATCTGGAGCAGATCCTAACTCCAGAGTCGGAGCTTGAGAGAGATGTAGGAGCAGAGGGTACCACATTTGCCATGGCCAACGTGGAGCTATGACGATCATATGATCTCTATCTCTCTGAAACTTGAACAGGGTTTTGGGAATTAGGAGAATGGGTGGAAAGGCATACAGGAAGTCCTAACCCCAATGAAGGAGGAAAGCATCCCTTGCCTGACAACCTCGAGCCGGAATTCTGAAACAGAACCGGGGAGGTTTGGCATTCAGCGGACTTGCAAAGAGGTCTATGTCTGGGGTTCCCCAAATATGAAAAATTTGGGCCACCTGGTCTGCATGGAGAGACCATTCATGTGGAAGCAGAACTAGACAGTGTCTGCCCAAGAGTTTTGAATGCCTGGAAGATACACCGCAAGGAGATGAATCTGATGCTCTCTGGCGAGGGCCCATAGTCACAAAGCTTCGTTGCAGAGCGAGAGAGCGCCTATTCCGCCCTGCTTGTTCACATAGAACATGGCTACCTGATTTTCCGTTTGAACTAGGACCGTCTTGTAGCTGAGCTGGGTGTGAAATACTCAAAGAGCAAGGAAGATTGCTCTGAGCTCCAGGAGGTTGATATGGAGATAGGCCTCCTGTGGAGTCCAGGTACCCTGGGTAGAGAGGCCGTGCAGATGGGCTTCCCAACCCACCTGTGAAGCATCTGTTGTTAGAGTGGCTTGGGGTGGGGATTGCTGAAAAGGAGACCCCACCAGAAGGTTTTTGGGTGACTGCCACCATTGGAGGGACAAAATAAGGCAATCTGAGTTTGCTATTTTGTCTGACAGGCAACTTGACACCTGAGTCCACTGAGTGGATAAAGTCCACTGGGCTGCCCTCATATGGAGGCGAGCATAAGGAACCACATGCACGGTGGATGCCATGTGGCCTAGCAACTGTAACATTTCCCAAGCAGTGAGTTGAGGTTTTAGCACTGCTTGAGAAGCTAACTGTACAATGTGAAGGCAGCGGGGCTGTGGAAGGAAGGCCCTTGTCTGTCTGGTATCCAGAAGAGCTCCTATAAACTCTAGGGATTGAGTGGGAGCAAGGCTGGACTTTGGGAAGTTTATGACAAGTCCCAAATACTGAAGGATGCACATTGTGCGAGACAGAGCAAACCTGGCCTTTGGCTCTGGGGGGGCTAGAATGAGCCAGTCGTCTAAGTAAGGGAAGACGAATATTCCCAGGGTGCGGAGAAATGCTGCTACCACAGCCATGCATTTTGTGAACACACCTGGTGCAGAAGCCAGGCCAAAAGGAAGAACCCTGTGTTGGTAGTGCTTCCCTTGAAACAGGAATCGAAGGAACTTTTGGTGAGTTGGATGGATGAGAACATGAGTGTATGCATCCTTGAGATCTAGAGAACAAAGCCAATCCTGACTCCAAAGGTATAGCAGCAGAGTTCCTAGAGAAATCATTTTGAACTTCTCTCTGAACAGTAATTTGTTAAATTCTCTGAGGTCTAGAATGGGTCTGTGTCCTCCTGTTTTCTTTGGAATAAGGAAATAGGTGGAGTAAAACCCTGTACCCCGTTGGGGAATGGACAACTCTTCTATTGCTCCTTGAGCAAGGAGCATTGCGACTTCTTGACCTAACCGGTCGTTGGGAGAGGTCTGAGAATTGAACTGTCTTACTATTGTAGGAGGGGGCATGCTGAGGAAATGAAGCTTGTACCCCTCTCGTACAATAGATAGAGTCCAATCTTCTGCTGTTATCTGACACCATCTGGGGGCAAAATGACAACCTTCCTGGGATGGTGGAGGGTTCTGGGCCGTTCAGGGCCAGGAAGGCAAAGTTCTCTAGATAGGAGTCAAAGTCCCTGTGGAGGCCGAGTCTGCTGAGCCGGTTGAGGCTTAGCTGCTTTTGGCTTCCTTTGTTGCCTAGGTTCTTGCTGCTGTCCCTTTTGGGCAGACTGACCTAAACGATGTCCCTGCTGGGTATAGGAGGGATAAAACGTCTTACTGAAGAATGGTTTTTTAGAGGATCTTTTCCTCACAGGATCAGCTGTAGATTTGGACAATCTATCCAAAGTGATATTGTTAGCATCTATCTCATTAGCTTTCTCCTGCCAATTCTTGCCAAAGAGATTCTCTCCTGTGCAAGGTATATTCCCCAGTTTGTCCTGTACCCAGATTTCTAAGTCAGATGCCTGGAGCCAGGCAATTCTACGTGCACCTATGGCAACAGCAGAGGTTCTGCTTATGCATTCAAAGCAGTCAAAGGCTGCACGATTCACAAACTTGGAAACATCCTGAGCATGTTTGACAAGGGCGAGGTAATCTTGCCTTTTATCATCAGGAAGGAGAGGGCTCATAAGCTCCAAGTCTCCTGTGACTTCCTTAAGGAACATTCCCATATACAAGATATAGGAACTGATCCTAGCAGAAAACATGGAATCCTGGAAGGATCGACGTCCAAAGGCGTCAAGAGTCCTACACTCACGTCCTGGAGGCTTAGATGCATTCCTTTTTGCACTCTTCATCCGTCTCATGGCTGATTCCACCACCATGGAATGGTGTGGTAATTAAGTCTTCTGAAACCCAGGACAAGGAGGAACTCGATACGTGGTGTCGAGTCTTTGAGAATGAGGAGATGTCGTTAGAGGTGTTTCCCCACATCCTTAACATAAGATCATGCAAGATCTCATGAATAAGTAAGGTAGCTGCCTCCTTGGGAGCTTTAGGGTATTGTAGGATTTCTAATTCCTTTGCCCTAGGCTCTTTTTCAGGAGCCACTGTGATGGAAAGACCTCAGGCCACATCTCGGATAATATCCTGAAAGGACATATCCTCTGGTGGAGACATCCTACGCTGAGGAAAAGAGGAATCCTCGGGAGAAGTACTCTGGTATCAGCAGAGCCTTTGGAGTCTTTAGACTCAACCGAGGATTCGAAGTATCTCCGATCCGTGTGATCGTGCAAGGCACGGTACTGGTACTGATCGAAGTCGGCATCGGAGTGGTCTGGTCCCGACTTGTCGATGCCGGATAGACGCATGACTCGGTCCCGGTAGAATACCTGCCAATGTCGATGCAGTTGGTGCAGGTACCGGCTGAATTGTCTGAAGCGGTTTCAGGGGGATCGAGGTCGTGAGTCAATAGCCAAGAATCTCTGGTCTATCGACGCTGCCGATGCTTGGGTATCAGTGCCGGTTAAAGTAGCCAGAACCCCAGAGCATGGCACCAGTAGTTCTGCTGAGGTTGAAGCCTCGAGAACATCCTGGAGCCCCGTTAGTGCTTTGGAAGCCGAAGCCTCCCGCAGGGGCAATTTTGCCAGTGAAATTCCTCAAGGGCAACGCCAGAGGCATCTCGATGTTTAGAAGGAGATCTACCCTTTGAGGACTGGCTAGATTTATGTTTAGTTATCTGAGATCCATGGGAGGAAGGTGAAGCCCTGGAGGACGTCGATGCAATGGAGGCTGCATCGGAGGGAAAAAGGGTGCTGAGCTTAGCAACTCGGTTTTGCCTATCCCTTTTTGACATCATTCCACAGGCAACACACTCTGAAATAGAGTGGTCAGGACCTAAACATTTGAGGCACCACTCATGGGCGTCGGTGACGCAGATGGTACCGCCACACTTAGAACACTTTTTAAAACCCAAAGCGGGTTTTTCCATTTTGAGAGAAAAAGTTGGGCCTAGTGCCCAAAATGGCGCGTTACACCCGAAAAGAAAATTACTGGAGAGACTCCAGAAACAAAGTTTTTTTTTTTTTTAAAGAAAGAAAAGAACCACCGGCGGTACCGGTATAGCATCGAGTGAAGGCAGACACGACCACAAAAAAGAAGTATAAGAAGGGAATTTTCTGCGGTGACAGGATGTGCGACCTGTCGGCTCCGCGGAAAACAAAGAACTGGAGAAGGACAGTTGGGAAAGGCGGGAAGGCAGCACGCAGGCTCTGTGGGATGCTCCCAAAGGTTTTCCTATTGGACGCAGGGGAGCGTTCCCGCGCAGGCTCCGTCGGTACCGACGATACCCATATGTGAAGACTACATTCCTGCTTGTTCCTGGAGATATCCCTAGCTGATAGCATTGATGCTTGGAAATATCGATGCCGAAAGGCATCGAGGATTCTCAATGCCCTACTCGGAGGGTTAGAGAAATGAGCCTTTATGCTTTTGATTTGGCACATAGCTGATTCCACTATCATGAAGTGGTGGGGAAGCTGTGGCTTCTGGAAGCTGGGACATTCTGGTACATAATAGTATTGAGACATTTAGATTGGGGCGAGACCGTGAGAAGCGTCTCCCACATACGGAACATAAGGTCATGAAGGATACGGTGCACCGATAAGGTGGCTGCCTCCTTGGGTGCTGTTGGGTATTGGAGAATTTCTAATTCCTCCACTCTTGGTGCCTTCTCCGATGCTACAGAGATAGAGAGACCTCTGGCTAGGTCTCGAATGAATTCCTGGAAGGACATGTCCTCTGGCAGAGACATGCATCGCTGTTGAGGCAGGGAAGGGTCCAAAGGTAGGTCCCAGGACCCACATGAAACGAGTGGCTCCACATCCAAATCAGGGGAGTCTGAGGACTCGAAGTATCATCAGGTATGATGTTCGCCCAAAGCTAGATGCCGATGTAATGGCCTCTGTGAGCCGTTTGGGCCTGGCACCGGTATTGGTAAAAGTTTCCACGGAGGGCACAGGTGGGAGCGATGTCGATGACATCTGTAGCAGCCTGATGATGCACCTGGAACTGGTGTCGATGTCTGTACCGGTCTAGACAGGCCAGTACCTGTAGCCAAGGGTTTTATGGGTACCAAGTCTGCAAGTAGGGCTGTTAAGCTAAGTATGTGCTGGTCTATCAAGGTTACCGACACTTGGGTATCGGTGATGGGTATCTCTGCTACCATCCAAGAGTATGGCACCAGTAGCTCTCTGGAGGTCAAGGCCTCAGGTGCATCCTGGAGCCCTTCGATGGCTTTGGAGGACAGGGCCTCCCGCCAGGGCTGTTTAGCAGGCCAATCCGCCTCAGAGGCAACCCCCAAGGGATCTCTGCTTTGAGAGAGATCTTTCTCTGAAGGTGCCCACAGACTTTGATGTGGCCTTCTGCTTGGACTTAGAGGATAACTGAGGTCCATGAAAGGATGAGGAGGCCGCAGAGGAGGTGGATGCCAACGATACTGCGTCCAAGGCAAAGAGTGCTCCTAATTTAGAAGCCTGGTTCCATAGGCTTCGAGTCATCTTCTGGCAAAGGGAACAGTCCTTTGGCTGGTGGTCTGGGCCAAAGCATTTCAGACACCATTCGCATGTGTCAGTTGAGAAGATGATGCTGGCACACACAGTGCATTTTTTTGAAACCACTAGTTGGTTTCTCCATATCTTCTTAGTATGAAGAGTATGGTAGGCTTAAGGCCTAAATGGGCGCCGACACCCAAGTAGCAGTATTTTTTTTTTTTTTAATTAAGATAGATAAAAAAAAGAAAAAAGAAAAAGTGAGGGAACCAGCAATATCCTAGATAGTGCTGGTATCAACGGGAAGGTAGAGGCACTATCCACAAAAAGGAATTTTCTGCAGTGACAGGATTTGCTGGCTCCGTAGAAAACAAAGAACTGAAGAGAGGGAGTTGGGAAGACAGGAAGGCAGTCGCGCAAGCGCAGTGGAGTGCTCCCAAAAGCTTTCCAATTGGAGCGTTCCCATACGGGCTCCATCGATACAGACGTCACTCATATGTGAAGACTACATTCCTGTTTGTTCCTGGAGATATTCAAGGTACCCACTAGGTCCCTATGTTCAAATGGGACGAACTTATTGGCAATGCCTGGGTCTTAAATGGCAAGGCTAGCCCATTTTCAATAGGTCATCTGCAGCTTTGGAACACCTTGCCAGGAGACAATGTGGTTGGAATGAGACCATATTTAATTATGGAAGAAACAGAAGACATGCTTTCTTGCTGAGCTATCAGGCCATCTAGCTACCTGAGATCTGTGTACTTAAAGGGTGAAGTTTGTTAAGTTTTATTGCCTGGAGTGCTAGATTGTGAAGTGTTTATCTGCTGCAATATCACAGTATATAAAAAACACACCATATTGCTAGGTGGAAAATATACCATGTGCAGCATTACTTAAAACATTGCCATTTTAGAAAATCCAATTTCCTATTAGAGTAAATTGACATCTGATTTTTGTTTAGAGGTGTTTTTTTTTTTAAGTTATGGGAGGTTTGTGCACAGACAACACCATGCACACAAACCTCCTATAACTTTAGGTATCTGATTTTTGTTTAAAGGTGTTATTTTAGTTTATTTACTCTCATGGGAAACTGGATTTTCTAAAATGACCATGTTTTAAGTAATGATGCACATTATTATACATAAGTGCAGTAAGATCTCACTTTCATTCTTGTCTGTCTTCCCGATCCCAAGCATGACGCATCACTATTTCTCCTTCATCCTGGTGAAATCAAGATATCAGCTACTGTATATGCTAATGTGTTGAGGATGCATGGTACTAATACTATACATAGAACAAGGTTTTGAAAATAACTCCCAATAAAAAACCTTATGTTTACTATAATGTAGAGCTTGGGGCAAAAGAAAAATGATGATCTGCCCTACCCCGGTATGACTCTAACCCTCCAGTAAAGTTATCAGAGAGCAGCGTGCTCCTGCAGCCAATTCCTAATAGGTACTAAAAAGACAGACAGGTTCAATGAATAAACAAATAAATTCAGAAACAGTGAAGATTTCAAAAGTTATTTGCTCCTTGGCATTAGATTCCTCAAAGATTATATAAAGGTCTTCCCTTACCAGCTTCAGTGCAAACATTTCTCAAATCTGCTCCATTAAAACCATCTGAAAGCTTCACAATTGCTTCATAATCTATTCATTAAAAAGGAAAGTGCCAATCAAGAGTAATTACAAGGGAATACAAGAGTGAAACATTTCATTAAGAGTACAATGCAAAATTAATTTTCATTTTCTGGCATGACTGTAATAAGACTATAATTGCAACTCAAACTTGTTAGATCACTGCTTTGCAAAATGGTAGATTGCTCAGAATTCCATAACAGTCTTAACCCAGGGGTTCTCAATCCAGTCTTTGAGACACACCTAGCCAGTCAGGTTTTCAGGATAGCCACAATGAATATAATGAGTTTTTTGCATGTACTGCTTCCATTGCATTCAAATCTCTCATATGCATATTCATTGTGGCTATCCTGAAAACCTGACTGGCTAGGAGTGTCCCAAGGACTGGTTTGAGAACCCCTGAAATAACCCATAAGATTGCCCTCCCAGACAGAAGGGCACAGAGCAAGGACTTCGAAAGCTTAATAAATCAGGCCCTTAAAGTGCTATTATACAATGTCAACACAAAGAAGAAACCCCTTTTCTCCCTCTCCCACCAACCCTCTTGAGCACACTGTTAGCAGCATATTGGTGACCCTTTATAGCTGCACCTTAACCAACTCTCCTCCCCCCCCCCCCAAGCCATCATTCCATGTCTCTCATGCTGAGAATATAAAAAAAGGTTTCATACTCTAATAAGCTCTGCTTCCTGTTTACTGTGATTGGGTCTCTACAAGGAGCTTGAGCCACGTGGTGCAGGACGTTAGAGTTCATTTCACCATTTCGAGTCTCACAAGGCTTGAAATGGCAAGATCAGACAAAACGTCCTCCTCTGTGTAACTCAAGCTCTTTGCAGCGTGCCAACTGCAGTGGAGTGAGGTAGCTAGCACCAGGGCTCAGGGCATAAAACTTTCAGGGTCTTGAAATTCTGGGTACCAGGATGCGATTTGTAGGCACCATGGCATTTGTCAAGCTCAGACAGAGGGGTTCTGCTTTGACAGATTCATATTCCTCTGCTTCAAATATATCTTCAAGCTAAAAACAAGAATATTCTTCACATCCTGATCCAAGCTTCAATTCCGAAACATGCCCTGATGCTTTTTTTTTTTTTTTTAAATTTAGCTCATGCCTTTCAAATAGTAACTCAAAGCTAGTTACATTCAGATAAAAAGGTATTTCCTTGTCCCCAGAGGCCATACAATTTAAGTCTGTACCTAAGGCAACCGAGGGTGAACCAATTTGCCTAAAAGTAACTATTTTATACTCTCAAATTTTTTGAAATTTTATTAGAACTCCGATACCTGCTTATTAGGAAGAAAACCATTTCCCAGACTTTCTACGTATGCAGAGAAAAATCCAACTTCTCGTTTTGACTAAAAAGTGTCTTCCACAAAGTATCCTCCAATGCTTTAATTTCAAAATGTTTTACAAATGCTCATCAGGTAGTTACTGCTCTCACTGAGTGATCTTCTACTCTTTCTGGGACAGTTCAGAGGCACACTTAAATGGGGTTATTGTGTACCTTTATTTCTGTGGACCTGATTCACCAACTAGTGGCCTTTTGCCTGTTAGTATAATCTCCTTTGTGCTGTGCCTTTGTTTGATGATATGCTATTGCTGGTGCATTATCCAACCTTATTCTCACTTTCTTCATAGCCACATGCTATCTTCAAACTGCTCTCATTTCTATATGACTGACTGACATCTTGTCTAAACAACCCTCTTCCTTGCATTAACAGAAGCTCAAAGGGTTGCTTCCTAGCTCCTGCATTCTACATCTGTTGCCATCATTATTGAATTAATTATTCAAATCTTGTAAATTCAAAGTGCCTTCTTTCAAATAGTTTCCACTCTGCCCCCTCTCTGATGTCCTGGTTCTTATTCATTGCCTGTTATAGAAGTCCATGAATGCAAACCTCAAATTGCTTAAGCAAAGTCTCCATGTCGTGATCAAGGGGGATCTTTCAGGGCTGCCTGCCTTCAACCAGGATGGCAGTCTTGATTACTGCAATGACCTAAGACAGCTTTTCTTTTTCCTCCACTGGAATTGGATATAGATGGGCCATGGAGTGGCCACTCTAAAAAATCCACGTCTGGGGAATCCACACTCTGGTAATCATATCCTTCATTATCCTATGAAGCAGAAAGTCCTGTGCTTGCTTTTGAATGCTCTCAAAGAGGACATTCCACTGAACCAAACTGTGGAGGACATTCCTCTGAAATGTTCAGAGTTACTAAGATCAGTGAAATAAACACAGGCAGCTCATTTTTATGAAAAATTGATGGAAGGGTCCTCCCTCCACAAGGGGTTCACTTTCCTTCATGAGTTTCCTCAGGAAATGTGCCATGACATTCCCTCAAGCAGATCCAAATGCCATAGAACACACATCTTCGAGATCTACCAGAGCTTCTACCTGGTGCCTCTGACCTACAGTGGTGTGCAAAAGTCTGGAATCACTTGTAAATTTGACATTTTTTCAACTTCGTGACCTTATATCTTAATTTCCTTTTCCTCCCAGTGGCTTTTTCTGTGTATCTCATGATAAGTGATAGATTTGGCTATTAGGGCCAACTTTTAGTATTGGTTTGGCCCTTATTTTCTGAGTTTGTTCCCCATAGTTGTCCTGTTGATAGATTTTCTGTGAAATATGTACATCGTTGGCCAACGATATATTATTGTAAGTATGCTTTAAAATATTATGGACGCACACCAGGTTTCCTTCAAATTAATGCATTTGGCCTTGAAAAAGGCCGTTTTTGTGTGTCAGTGATGGCTCAGTATTTGATGGGCCACCCTTTGTTCTTGATCACCTGACTGTACCTTGTCGGCACTGAATGAACCAGTCTGACAAGGTGATCGTTGGTGACAACACGGTTCCAAGCTGCAATGAGTGACTCAATCGGCTCATGCTTTGATGTCGGATGCCTCTTGGATATTTCCAAGGCCACCTTGTGCTACAGGTTCTCGATTGGATTCAGATATGGAGACTGGGCAGGCCAGTCCATTGACTTGATGTTGTTCCGCTGCTTCCAGCCGATCACCTGTCTGGAGTGATGGCAGGGTGCATTGTCATCTTGGAACAGGAACTGGCCAGGAAAACAGCTGGTATGCTGATGGCACCATGCATCTTTTGCAGTATGGTGATGTACTTGGCCCCGTTGACCATTCCATCGACGATGTGAAGACGTCCAATGCTACTGGCAGCCTTGCAGCTCCAGAGCATGACCTTCAAAGGATGCTTCACAGTGAGGTTGAGACACTCAGGCTTGAATTCCTCTCCAGGAAATCTCCTCACATAGGTGTGGGCCTGGTTACCAAACAGGTAGAAGGTACTTTCATCGCTGAATAGCACCTTTTCCCACCTTTCAGTTGACCAGGTGGAGTGTTTTCTCGCCCACACGATCCGGTTGCGCCTTTGTATGTCAGTCATCAATGGCTTATTCCGTGCTTTGCAGACCCGGCAATGAACTGTTGATGAGCTGACACTGACCTCAATCTTGTATGACCACTTTCGAAGTAGCTGAGGAGAGGTCAACTTACGATTAGTCAGTGAAATGTGTCGTAGTGCACGGTCCTGGTGTGATGTTGATGCACGTGGACAACTTGAACGAGGCTTGTCCACCACTGAGCCCGTTTCTTTCTTCTGCACAATCTTAACAATGCACTGACTGCAGCCAACTTTCCTGGCTGACAGCTTGAAAATCCTTCCTCGCTCATAAGGGACACACAAACATGCTCCTCCGTCAGGGTCTGAGTCATCTTCTTCTGCACGTTTTTAAAGCTGCACTGTTGCTAGATATCTGCATTGTGATTGGTTAGTGAAACCAGCCTCCTGATTGGTCAGAAATAATGTGTGCATATTGGATAATCTTGATCAGGTTTTGAGACAGGATCCACAAAAATCGCAGTAGCTATCTCCCAGTGTCTGTAAAGTATTTCAATTGGAAGCAAGGAATGCAAAAAAGTCAACTCTAATAGCCAAATGTATCCCTTTTAACGTGGTAGAAAGATGAATATGCTGGGCTAACACAAAATTTAAAAAAAAATGTTAGAAAGTACGAAAAACGCAAAACTCACAAGTGATTCCAGACTTTTGCACACCACTGTACTCTGCTTGCCAGGGGTTCTTCACTAGCCACTAAATCCTTGACCTTTAAAGCACAGTTACTTACCTGTAACAGGTGATCTCTGGGAACAGCAGGAATAAGTCTTCACATATGGGTACGTCGGTACAGACGGAGCCTGCGCAAGAATGCTCCCCAGCTTCCCAAAAAGGAAAGCTTTTGAGAGCATCCCACAGCGCCTGCGCGCTGCCTTCCCGCCTTTCCTAACCGCCTCTCCCCAGTTCGAGTTTTAAAGCTGAGACAAAGAGAGGAAAGGCAGATAGAGAGATACAACTCCTAGGGGAGGTGGGTGGGTTGTGAAGACTTATTCCTGCTGTTCCCAGAGATCACTTGTTACAGGTAAGTAACTGTGCTATCTCCAGGAACAAGCAGGAATGAGTCTTCACATATGGGGACTCCCTAGCTAGAGATGCCTGGGAGATCCCCAAGGTTATGAGACCCTGAGAAGGGCTCTACCTCCTACTATGGATCTCAGGCATCCATCCAGGGAAGGAGGGCAGGAGTTGATTAAGCATGGAACAGGTGTTTGAGAACAGCCTGACCAGACAAGGCATCCCGGCGGGAGTCCTTGTCCAAACAGTAATGGGCTGTGAAGGTATGAACCGAGGCCCAGGTGGCCGCTCGACAGATCTGGTCGATGGACACAGAATTTAGATGAGCCATAGAGGTGGCCATGGCCCTCACATTATGAGCTGTGACATGGCCCTCCAGAGAAAGGTTCTTACTCTGGTAGGCTAAAGAAATACACTGAGCAATCCAATTGGACAGTGTCCTCTTGGAGACTGGAAGTCACAAATGAGAGGGATCAAAAGCAACAAAGAGTTGAGAAGACTTTCTATGTTGCTGTGTCCTTTGTAAGTAAAAGGCAAGAGCTCTCTTACAATCCAGGGTATGAAGATTCCTCGCTGCACTTGATGCATGAGGACCTGGAAAAAAAACAGGTAAATACACCTCTTGATTAAGATGAAAAGGTGAGACCACTTTAGGCATAAAGTGTGGATTGGTCCTAAGGACTACCTTATCATGATGGAACCTTGTATAAGGTGGATTAGCCACTAAGGCCTGCAGTTCACTGATGCCGCGAGCTGAGGTGACTGCAATGAGGGAAATAACCTTCCAGGAAAGAAATTTCAAGGAGGTGGTGGCTAAGGGTTCAAAAGGTGGCTTCATAAGCTGACCAAGAACCAGATTTAAGTCCCATGCCACCGGAGGAGGCCTAATGGGAGGTTTAGTTAAAGTTAGGCCTCTCATGAATCTTGCAATAAGAGGATGAGAGGAAATAGGCTGTCCATTGAGAGGCTTAAGGGATGCTGCAATAGCACTCAAATGGACCCTTACTGAATTCGTCTTAAGGCCTGCATTGGAGAGATGCAGGAGATATTCCAATAGAGAATTCAAAGGTAGTGCTAGAGGGTCAAGACCCTTCTCAGTACACCAAATGGAAAACCTTTTCCATTTAAAAGCATAGGAACGTCTAGTAGAAGGTTTTCTGGAAGCATGGAGGATATCCTTCACCTGCTGAGAAAGATTCCAACCTTGAAGGTCTAAGCCTTCAGCAACCAAGCCCTGAGGTGAAGGGACTTGGGGTTTGGGTGCCACAAAGTCCCCTCCTCCTGAGACAGAAGGTCTGGAGCAGCTCCCAAGTCTAGGGATGGAGCTTGAGAGATGCAGAATTAGAGGGTACCACACTTGGCGTGGCCAGCGTGGAGCTATGAGGATCATAGATCCTTGATCCCTCTGGAGCTTGAACAGAGTCTTGGGAATTAAAGGAATGGGTGGAAAGGCATACAGGAAGTCTTGACCCCAGTGAAGGAGGAAGGCATCCTTGGCCTGAACTCCCTGACACGGAATTCTGGAACAGAACCGGGGCAGTTTGGCATTCCACGGACTTGTAAAGCGGTCTATGTCCGGGGTTCCCCACTCTTGAAAGATTCTGAGTACTTGGTCCATGTGCAGGGACCATTCGTGTGGAAGCAGAACGCGACTGAGTCTGTCTGCCCAAGAGTTTTGGATTCCTGGAAGGTATACGGCCAGGAGATGGATTTGATGCTCTCTGGCGAAGGCCCAATCTTAAAGCTTCGTTGCAAAGCGACAGAGAGCCAGTTCCCTCCTTGCTTGTTTATGTAAAACATGGCTACCTGATTGTCCGTATGAATGAGGACTGTCTTGTAGCTGAGCAGAGTATGGAAGACCTTGAGAGCTAGAAAAACTGCTCGGAGCTCCAAGTGGTTGATATGTAGAGAGGTCTCCTGTGGAGACCAAGTGCCCTGAGTGGAGAGGTCTTGTAGATGAGCTCCCCAACCTGTTTGGGAGGCATCTGTTGTGAGGGTTGCCTGGGGCAACAACTGTTGGAAGGGGGACCCCAGCAACAGATTTTGGGTGGACTTCCACCACTGGAGAGACCAAAAGAGGCGCCTGGAGGTTGCTATTTTGTCTGACAGAGCCCCTGATGCTTGAGTCCACTGGGTGGACAAAGTCCATTGAGCTGCTCTCATGTGAAGGCGAGCATAGGGGACCACATGCACTGTGGATGCCATGTGGCCTAGCAGTTGTAGCATCTCCCGGGCAGTTAAATGGCTCTTTGACTGAATCTGGGAGGCTAACTGCACTAGGCGTAGGCAATGGGCCTGAGGAAGATAGGCCCTTGCAGTGGTAGTATCTAGCCAGGCCCCTATGAACTCTAGGGACTGAGTAGGGGTGAGCTGGGACTTTGGGAGGTTTACCACAAGTCCCAGATCCTGCAGAATGCGCCTTGTGCAGTCCAGGGAAGTCTGGGCCTCTGACTGAGATGGAGCTCGGATGAGCCAGTCGTCCAGGTATGGGAATACAAATATTCCCAGAGTGCGTAGAAATGCAGCTACTACTGCCATGCATTTGGTGAACACTCTTGGAGCAGAGGCCAGACCGAAAGGAAGCACCCTGTATTGGTAATGCTTTCCTTGGAAAAGAAAACGGAGGAACCTTCTGTGAGATGGATGGATAAGGACATGTGTGAACGCATCCTTGAGATCTAGAGAACAAAGCCAATCCTGACTCTGAAGGTATGGAAGGAGAGTGCCTAGAGAAAGCATCTTGAATTTCTCCTTGCATAGAAATTTGTTCAGTTCTGAGATCTAATATGGGTCTGCAGCCCCCTGTTTTCTTTGGGATCAGAAAGTAGGGGGAGTAAAACCCTGACCCTTGTTGAAGAGGTACTTCTATTGCCCCTTGGGCAAGAAGGGCAGCCACCTCCTGACCTAGAAGGTCGAGGAGAGATGTTGGAGAATTGAAATGTCTCACCATGGTGTGAGGAGGAAGGTTTGAGAAATGAAGTTTGTAGCCCTCCCTTATGATGGAGAGGGTCCACTACTCTGCTGTAATTTGCTCCCATCTGGGAGCAAAATGAGCTAACCTTCCTGGAATGGTGAGAGGCTCTGGCTGTTCCAGAGCCAGAAAGGCTAAGTTTTCTAGCATCAAGTCAAAAGCCCTGAGGAGGCTGGGTCTGCTGAGTTGCAGCAGCCCCTGTAGGCTTAGGCCTGGCCTGTTTAGGTTGCTGACGCTTAGCAGCAAAACGACCTGTAGATTGTTGGCCAGAAGCAGGATGGAATCTGCCTTTCTTGAAAAAAAGACTTCTTGAAAGGTTTTTTCTTGGCAGGAATGGAGGTTGACTTTGAAAGTCTATCCAAAGCAGAATTTTCTGCATCCATTTGAGTGGCTTTTATTTGCCAATCTTTGCCAAACAGGTTTTCTCCTGTACAGGGAAGATTTCCCAAGCCATCCTGGACCCAAGATTCTAGATCAGAAGCTTGGAGCCAAGCAATTCTGCGTGCAGCTATGGCAATGGCCGAAGCTCTGCTGGCACCCTCAAAGGAGTCAAAAGCTGCACGGTTGGAAAACATTGAAATATCTTGAGTATGCTTAAGCCAAATAAGAAATTCTTCCCTTTTATCCTCTGGAAGAAAAGGGAGGAAAGTGTGCAGCTTATCTGCAACTTCTTTCAGAAACATTCCCATATAAAGACTATAGGAGTTGATTCTGGCAATGAGCATACTGGCTTGGAAGATTTTCCTACCAAAAGCATCCAAGGTCCTGCATTCTCTTCCTGGAGGAGCAGAGGAGTGTCTTTTTGCACTCTTTATCTTTTTCATAGCTGACTCCACCACAATAGAATGGTGAGGAAGCTGTGTTTTATGAAAACCAGGACAAGGAGGGACACGGTACATAGTGTCCAACCTACGAGAATGAGAAGAGATAGTGAGAGGAGTCTCCCATAAGTCAATCATGTGATCATAAAGAATCTCATGAATTGGCAAGGTGACTGCCTCCTTAGGAGCCTTAGAATAACCTAAAATATCTAATTTTTTTAGCTCTAGGCTCTGATTCAGAGGTTACTGAAATAGAGAGCCCTTTAGCCACTTCTCTTATGAAGTCTTGAAAGGACAAGTCTTCTGGAGGAGACATTCTTCTTTTTGGAGAAGAAGGCTCTTCAGGAAGGGCTATGGATACTTCAGCAGATGTCTCCGATGAATCAGAATCTTCAGAGGAATAAAAGTATCAACTATCAGGGTGCTCTTTCAAAGCTCGATACGCGTACCGAGCCGTATCAACATCGGGCGTTATCGGTACTGGTTCGGTACTGATGGGCATCCCTAGGCAGGGAAACCCTGCAGACGACACCATGGCTGACGTCGATGCAGTCGGTACCGGTACCGGCATTGGTGCCGGTACCTGGGTCGATACCGACAACGGAGTTTGTTGTGGTATCAGCGGCGTCGCAGCTTGAATGAAGGCCGTGATAGCCTGCTGCATGGATAGAACATTCTGATCCATCGACGCCATGAATGCCTGGAATTCGGTACCGGAAAGTTGTGCCGGTACCCCAGAGCATTCTAACAGGTGATCGGTCGAGGCCGTGCCATCGATGTCAACCTGTAACCCCATAGGTGGAGCTTTGGAAGCCGGAGCTTCCCACCGGGGTTGTTTTGCCAGTGCAGGATCCGAGGGCAAGCCCAGAGGCATCTCGATGCTTAGAAGGAGATCTACCCTTCGAGGACCGGCTGGATTTATGTTTGGTTACCTGAGATCCATGGGAGGAAGAAGCAGCCCTGGAAGACGTCGATGCCACTGAAGCGGCATCAGAGGGAAACAGAACATGGAGCTTGGCTGCTCGGTTCTGTAAACCTCGTTTGGACATCAAGGAGAAGGACGGACAATCCAAAATGGAGTGGTCAGGACCCAAACATTTGAGACACCATTCATGGGTGTCGGTAACAGAAATAGTACCGCTGCACTTAGTGCATTTTTTAAACCCGGAGGCTGGTTTTTCCATGAAGAAAATTTTTCATGAGGCCTAAGGCCCAAAAGAGGAAAAAACACACTAAGTGAGGGAAAAAAATGTTTGTTTTTTTGAAGAAAAGAAAGACCGGCGGTACCGGTCCGACGTCGGAGAAGGCAGACGCGCGACCAAAGAAATAAAATAAAACAAAGAAATTCTTCAGCGGTAACAGGAACACGACCTGCTGGCTCCGCGGAAAAGAAGAACTGGGGAGAGGCAGTTAGGAAAGGCGGGAAGGCAGCGCGCAAGCGCTGTGGGATGCTCCCAAAAGCTTTCCTTTTTGGGAAGCTGGGGAGCGTTCCCGCGCAGGCTCCGTCGGTACCGACGTACCCATATGTGAAGACTCATTCCTGCTTGTTCCTGGAGATAAGGCATTATGAAGCAATAAAATAAACACTGCCAATAAAGATTACTCCTCCACACTAACACTTGTTTTGTTGAGAACTCCCAGAACTATTAGGACTCCTGTCCCACCATTGGGTTCAATACAAGAGGTTCTTCAGGCTAGGACGAAGTCCTACCTGTTAGTGGGAAGCTCTGCCATTTTACCACCATCTCAAAGCATGGGTAAATCCAGCACCCTGCGGTTCTGCTCCAGCTCCCCTAATCTTGGGCTGTCTCCTTGACTGCAGCATTTGACTACAGTGGCTTCTCTGTGTGTGGCACAACACTGTGTGTGGCACAATCAAGTACTCCTCAGCACAGGTGTTGAGGTGACCAGTTTCATCTAAAATGTCTCCTGCAACTGCCACAGGTCCACACAGCACCAGCTGGGCTTGGTTTGATTCATACTAGGATCGGAAAACCCCCCCTCTGGAGCAAGTCCTATTTACCTTAAAGAAGTTGGGCTGATTCTCCCCGTCACCACTGAAGAGAAATTACCTCGGGCTGGCCACCAAAGAAAATAAAGAATCTACTATACTCTATCTGCAGGTAGTTTAAAAAAAAAAAACTTCTCACTGTCACAGCTTACGTTCCTACATCCGCTACCTTTCAACTTCCTCTCAAAAGTTGTGGAGGAGGAAGAAAGGGCTTTCAGACCACAGAATTCTGCACCCCTGGGTTCTGCAGTGGACTCTTTGAGCCTTAGGCCAATCCCTAGCCAAGACCAAAGAAACATGTAATCCTCAGTTCCCGAAGGCCAGCCTCAGATGGGATAGGTCTGAATAACCGTGATCTGCTGGAGATTGAATACTGGCTCACTGGGGGTGACAAAACCAGTGGTTTTCAGGCTATCTGCTGGCAGTAGACCATAAACCCATGTGACAGGACTGGACTGAAGGGATGAGGAAGGAGGATTAGCTTTCCTATCAACAGACACACTCCACTAGGAAAAGTTTGTTCCAACTCCACTACTGATTGGGAGGTCAATCTCAGTCAACAATATTCCAGCTGGAATGTATGGGAGAACAATATATTAAAAAAACCAAAACCCACAAAGTTAAAACATTCTTAACATAAATGAAAATTCTCTGTTGGACATGTAGAGCACATCATTGTATTTTTTTCACATCCCTTGTCCATCACAGCAGGCGGGATCATAGATGTACGAGAACGGTGATGTGCTCAGCCCTTAGGATGATGATTACTGTTAAGGTTATTAAGGAAGATACCCAGGGAGGGTTTTTTTTTGGGGGGGGGGGGGGGAGTGGAGAAAAACAAAATCCATTCCCCAACTGTGTTCAGTTTGTTGTGGCATATTGCACAAATCTGTATCCTGGTTTGTTTATAATGTTTCGCTCTAATCCAAAGCCAAGGCTAGGTCACTGTCATTCTGCAGCAGCTTGATGCAGTCGCCCAGTAAAGTGCACATTTGCTCCAATCTATATTCATGGTGTATCGGAGGTTGTACATAACTTATATTGTTGCCATTCATCCCATACCACCGTGGAGGCAAAGAGTAGTTACTCACCTGTAACAGGTGTTCTCCAGGAGCAGCAGGAATCAGTCCTCACATATGGGTGTCATCGGCGCCGATGAAGCCCCAGCGGAGCATTTCCCCAGCTTTCCATGAAAGCCTTTGGGAATGCTGGCACGCATGCGCGGTTCCCTTCCCGCCTAAAGGTGCCATCTTACCTCAGTCAAATGACATAACTAAGAACAGCACACAAAAATGAAAAAATAAACTATGTACAACTGCAACTCCCAGGGGAGGAGGGAGGGTTGTGAGGACTGATTCCTGCTGCTCCTGGAGAACACCTGTTACAGGTGAGTAACTACTCTTTCTCCAGGACCAAGCAGGAGGTCAGTCCTCACATATGGGTTACTCCCCAGCTCTGAGCTACCGAGGAACCCAGGCTGAACAAGAGAACTCCCTCTAGTCTCAGCAGCAAAGAAAGGCTTTTCAAGGACACAACCTCCACCGGTAGCCCAGAGGGCAGGAGGGCTGAAGTTGCCTAAACCTCAAAGAGATTCCGGAGTACTGCTTGGCCCTACGGGACTCCCTCTCCAGACAGTAATGGGCCGCAAACGTCTGGCTTGAAGACCAAGTTGCAGCCCTGCAGATGTCTACACCAAGGGCACAGAGCGGAGATGAGCCACTGAGGCAGCCATTGCCCTGACATGATGGGCCGTGACCCTACCCTGCAAAGGAAGGTCAGCCGCCTTGTAAGCCCAGGTGATACAGTCAGCCACCCAGATGGACAAGGTACTCTTGGACACAGCCAACCCCAACCTATTGGGGTCAAAGGAGACGAAGAGCTGAGTAGCCCTCCTATGCCCCTGCATACGGTCAAGGTAGAAGGATAAGGCCCTCCTACAGTCCAGGGTATGCAGGACTGCTTCAGCCTGGCTAGCATGAGGCCTAGGGAAGAATGTTGGAAGAACCACCTCCTGATTGAGGTGGAAAGAGGAGACCACCTTAGGGAGGAACTTGGGATGAGTCCTGAGGACTACCCTGTTCCTATAAAGCCTGGTGTAAGGTCTATCACAGACCAGGGCCTGAAGCTCACTCACTCACCTAGCCGAGGTGAGGGCTATCAGGAAGAGAGTCTTCCAGGAAAGGAAGCGTAGAGGGCAAGTAGCCATCGGCTCAAAGGGTGGGCGAGTCAGTTGCTGCAAGACCACATTCAGCTCCCACTAAGGAGCAGGAGGACGGATGGGAGGCTTGAGCAAAAGTAAGCCCCTGAGAAAGCGGGACACCAAGGGGTGACCTGACAGAGAATGTCCCTCCACCAGTGAGTGGTGAGCTGCTAGAGCTGAGAGGTGGACCCGAACAGAATTGGACTTAAGTCCCTGATTTGATAAGTGCAGTAAGTACTGAAGCACTACTGGCACAGTACAGGAGAAAGGATCCTCTGTACGTAGCTGACACCACATAGAAAACCTCTTCCATTTGAGGGCATAGGTTTTCCTAGTGGATTGTTTCCTAGAGGCTAGGACAACCTCCTCAACTTCCTGAGGTAGACCCCAGGGAGCCAAAACTACCCTTGCAGCCTCCAGGCCATCAAATTGAGAGCTTTGAGATTGGGGTGCAGAAGGGAACCCTGCTCCTGTGAGAGAAGGTCGGGCTGCAACCCCAGAGGTAGTGGGGAATCCACTGCCAGCTGAAGCAGAAGTGGAAACCAAGGCTGCCTCGGCCACCTGGGAGCTACCAGCAGGACCGAGGCCTTGTCCTGAAGAGTCTTGAAAAGAGTTCGGGCCACCAAGGGCGTGGGAGGAAACGCATACAGGAGGCCCTGAGACCAGGACATCAGAAAAGCATCTGGTGCTATCCTCGAAGGATGCGGTTGCCTGGAGCAGAACTTGGGCAGTTGCTTGTTCAGTGGACTGGCAAAGAGATCTATCCAAAGGGAGACCCCACGTCAGGAAGATCTTCTGAACCAAGGGATGCAGCTGCCACTCGTGGGGCTGCAGAATTCTGCTCAACCGGTCAGCCAGGCAGTTCTCCTGGCCTGGAAGGTACACCGCCTTGAGAAGCATGTTGTGCTTTAGGGCAAAGGAACAAAGGTCTTGAGTCTCCCGACAAAGGAGCTTTGACCCAGTCCCGCCCTGTTTGTTCACATAAAACATGGCTACCTGGTTGTCTGTTTGAATCAGGACTGAGCGGTGAGCCAGGGCCGGAGAAAAAGCCTTGAGAGCTAAGCGGATAGCTTGAAGTTCCAGGAGATTGATCTGTTGGGCTGCCTTCCAGGGAGACCAGAGGCCTTGGGTGTACTTGTCCAGACAATGAGCACCCCAGCCCCGCAGAGAGGCGTCGGTGGTGAGGACCACCGAGTATTCTGGCATTCGGAAGGGCATCCCCTTCAGCAGATTGGGTGGATGTAGCCACCAGCTGAGGGAGGTCAAAAGGGGTCTGGACACCCTTATCCGGTCTCTTAAGCAGCCTGTGGCCTGAGACCACTGAGTCCGAAGGCACCACTGTGCAGGCATCATATGGAGCCTGGCATTGGGAGTCACATGCACTGTCGAAGCCATGTGGCCCAGAAGTCTGAGGCAGAGTCTGGCGGAGACCAGGGGCTTGTTCAGGAACTGTTTGGCCACGTCCAGTCTTTGGGCCCTGTCCTCTGGCAAGAATGCCTTTGCCAGTTGAGAATCTAACCTTGCCCCTATGAACTCCAAGTTCTGGGAGGGGAGCAAAGTGGACTTTGCGAAGTTTATGACAAAGCCCACGTTTTGAAGCAGAGCAATGGTTCTGAGGGTGGCTTGTCTGGCCTCCATGCACGTCTGACCCGATGAGCCAGTCGTCCAGATAGGGAAAGACAAAGATGCCTTGATTTCTCAGGTAGGCCGCAACTACTGCCAGGCACTTGGTAAAGACCCTGGGAGCGGAGGTCAGGCCAAAAGGTAGTACTCTGTACTGATAATGGTTTCCTCCCACAATGAACCTGAGGTACTTTCTGTGGTCTGAATGAATGAGGATGTGAGTGTTCGCATCCTTTAGATCTAAGGAGCATAGCCAATCTCCCTGCTGGATGTAGGGCATCTTGAACTTTTCTTTCTCTAGGAACTTGAGGTTCCTGAGGTCCAGAATGGGTCGAAGGCCACCGGTCCTTTTGGGTACCAGGAAATACCTGGAGTAGAATCCGTGACCTTGCAAGTGGGGAGGCACATGCTCCACCGCCCTGTCCACCAACAGACCTTGGAGCTCTTGAAGGAGAAGGTCTGTGTGCAGGAGAGGCCTCAAGGGCTCCCCTGGGAAGTAAGGAGGCGGCAGTTGATGAAAATGCAGGGCATAGCCCTTTTGGACTATGTCCAGCACCCAACTGTCGGTGGTAATGAGAGGCCACTGGTGGGCAAAGAGTACAAGGCAACCGCCTGTGCAGGGCTGGGAAAGCAGGAACGGAGTGGCTATGCTCAAGGAGTCAAAAACCCCCACCCTGCTGAGTGGAAGCAGGGGCAGAAGGCTTGGGGGTCCTCTGCCTACGGGGCCCATTACCCTGGCCCTTGGCTTGCTGACCCGGGGGGGGCAGCTTGGGCAGCCTGATACTGAGGGTACTGTTTGTAGGCAGTACCCTTCCTCGGGTAAAAGGACTTTTTACCCGAGCCCTTCTTTTTATGTGAAGGGGTAGAGGTCTTCCTCGACAGCCTTGTCTGGGTAAGATGCTCAGTCTCGAGCTGAGCGGCCTTCTCGGTCACGGGTTTGCCAAAAAGGTTCTCACCTTGGCAGGGGACATCGACCAACTTGTCCTGAACCCATGGCTCGAGGTCCGATGACTGCAGCCGGTGTACAGCTGGCGTCGATGCTGGAGGCCGCAACTCGGGCCGAAGCCTCGAAGCCATCGTAGGCGGTGCGGGAAATGAACTTTGAGCATTCCCGAATCCCCGAGGACAAGGTCTTAAATCTCAGCAAGGGTTCCCTGGAAAGACCAGCAGAGAATCCGGCCAATTCCTTGGCCAGGTCTTGCAAGTACATGCCCATGAACAGCTGGTAAGACTGGACACGGCAAGCAAGCATAGACCCCTGGAAGCACTTCCTACCGACGCCATCGAGGTTGCGGGCCTCCCTGCCGGGGGGCACCGCAGAGTGCATCTTCTGGCTCTTCAGACGATGCATGGCTGATTCCACAACCATGGAATGGTGTGGTAGCTATGCTTTCTGGAAACCAGGGCTTTTGCAGAGTCGATAGATGGAATCGACTCGCTTGCTCAGAACTGGCACCGAGGCCGGTGCCTCCCACATCCTGAAGAGGAGCCGTTCCAGCATCGGAGGAACCGGGACAGTAAAGGCCTCCTTCGGAGGAGAGTCGTACTGTAGAGCATTGAGCTCCTCGGCTCGAGGCTCTTCCTCGGGATCGGCAGGGATAGCCAAGGCAGCGGCCATATCCCGGATGAACTCCGAGAACCTAGTGTCCTCCGGAGGGAATCTACTCTGGGGCTCAGAATGCGGTGAGTCCGACGGGACGCACCGAGTCTTTAAAGTATCGCGAGACTCCTCGTCCTCCGTCTCCCAGGCGGACTCATCCGAGGAGGAGTCAGGGTCCGACCCCGCGGGGCCCCGAGGCACCCACCCCGACGCCGGGAGCACCGGCATCGACACCCTCGGTCCCGAACGGGAGGTCGAGGGAGACCTCGACCGAGGACGACTCCAAGCCACGAGGGTCTCTAGTATCGGCTTGGTCTCCGGGGTTGACTTCGAAGTTGACGTCCCGGTGGTCGGGGCAGATGCACCAGACAGGCTGGCCATCAGTGCCCGCTGCTGCTCCATGAAGGCAGACAATCTGCTCTCCAAGGCTGTCATCCTGAGACTCAGCTAGGGAGATGCAGCAGCCACTGACTCGGGCCCCGGTGGTGCCGGGCCCGATGTCGGCTCTCTGGGAGGAGAGTCCACAAGGACTACGGGGCTTACGTGTCCAGCAGACTCCGGCTCCACGCGAGGAACTTTGGCAGGCTTCTCTTGGTCCACAGGCCCGGGACGGCGGTCAGGGGTCTTAGACCTGGCCCTCGAGGGACCAGGGACCTCCTCCGACGCCGCCCTCACGAGCCGGTTCTTCCTCTTGCGTTCCCGGTCGGGGACCCCTGTCCGAGGAGCTTCGACGGCGCTCGGGATCGGAATCCCGAGATGTCGAGGCCTCAGACGAGGTGTGGGCCCGGCCGGAGGCTGAGTCCGAGAAAAACCTTTCCTTTTGATGCTGTCGACTTTGAGTGCCTTGGAAGACATCTTCCCACATGGCACACAGGACTTGGGGTCGTGGTCAGGGCCGAGGCACCGAAGGCAGCAGTCGTGTGCGTCGGTGAGAGACATAAGTTTCTTACACCGATCACACTTTTTGAAACCACTGGAAGCCATCGGGGAAATAAAAGAGCCCCTGCGAGGTCAAAAGACCGGCCTTCCAGGGTAAAACGAAAAAAGGGGCGCGAACGCCAGCCACGAAGGGCAAAAACTGAAAAAGAAAATAAACGGGCTCGATACCGGTGTACCGAACCCTGCGGGAGGGGAACCGGAGTCGAACCGGAGAAAAATAACGAAAAATCGCCAAAGAAAAAAAACACTTATCCGGGAGAACAGGACACACGTTCGGTGGGCTTCTCGGAAAAAAAAGAGACTGAGGTAAGATGGCACCTTTAGGCGGGAAGGGAACCGCCCATGCGTGCCAGCATTCCCAAAGGCTTTCATGGAAAGCTGGGGAAATGCTCCGCTGGGGCTTCATCGGCACCAATGACACCCATATGTGAGGACTGATTCCTGCTTGGTCCTGGAGAATTGCTGTTACTTGGCACCTTCCAACACCATTCATATCACTGCTGCTTTGTTCTTGTCCATACAGAGGCTCTGTTTCCTGCCAACACCCAACTTGTGCCAGCACCATGTAGCTATTTACTAGGATGGGCAGAGCCAGCAGAAAACATGCTATTGTACAAGAACAGAGTTACAGCTGGCATGTGTATAGCCTAGGAAATAGAGCCACATGGTACTTGCATATTCCATAAATGAGGGAAAGCATGTGATGAAACTGGCGATGAGAAAGGTGACATTTTACTTGCCAATTAATGTCCTTTCCTTGAGTCCTGCTAGATCAGTCCAGACAAGTGGATTGTGTTCCCCTACCAGCAATTGGTGGAGACAAACAATAAAAAGCCCAGGTTTCAATGACATCACGCCCATTCCTCTATCCACCCTCAGCTACCAGAGGTCTCTTCAGTATTCGCCCCAAAACATATAAGAGAAACATGGCAAGCTCCACACAACCTCAATTGTGGGCAACGAGTAAAATCAACAGTAGAGAACTATGTACAGGAAAGCACAGTTACTTACCTGTAACAGGTGATCTCTGGGAATAGCAGGAATAAGTCTTCACATATGGGTATCGTCGGTACCGACAGAGCCTGCGCGGGAACGCTCCCCAGCATCCAGTAAGAAAGCTTTTGGGAGCATCCCACAGAGCCTGCGCGCTGCCTTCCCGCCTTTCCAAACCGCCTCTCTCCAGTTCGCGTTTTAAAGCTGAGACAAAGAGAGAGAGAGAAAAGGAAAGAGATAGAGAGATACAACTCCTAGGAGAGGTGGGTGGGTTGTGAAGACTTATTCCTGCTGTTCCCAGAGATCACCTGTTACAGGTAAGTAACTGTGCTATCTCCAGGAACAAGCAGGAATGAGTCTTCACATATGGGGACTCCCTAGCTGCAGATGCCAGGGGAAGACCCCAGGTTGTGTGTCCTTGAAAAGGACTCTACCTCCCCCCATGGATCTCTGGCATCCAACCAGGGTAGGTGGGTAGGAGTTGATTAGGAATGGAACAGGTGTTTGAGAACAGCCTGACCAAACGAGGCATCCCGGCGGGAGTCCTTGTCCAAACAGTAATGGGCTGTGAAGGTATGAACTGAGGCCCAGGTGGCCGCTCGACAGATTTGGTCGATGGACACAGAGTTTAGATGAGCCATTGAGGCTGCCATGGCTCTCACATTGTGAGCTGTGACATGGCCCTCCAGAGAAAGGTTCCTACTCTGGTAGGCGAAAGAAATACACTGAGCAATCCAGTTGGACAGTGTTCTCTTAGAAACTGGAAGTCCTAAATGAGAAGGATCAAAAGCAACAAAGAGTTGAGAAGACTTTCTATGTTACTGTGTTCTTTGTAAGTAAAAAGCAAGAGCTCTCTTACAATCCAAGGTATGAAGATTCCTCTCTGCACTTGATGCATGAGGTCCTGGAAAAGAGACAGGTAAATATACCTCTTGGTTTAGATGAAAAGGCGAGACCACTTTGGGCATAAAGTGTGGATTGGTCCTGAGGACTACCTTATCATGATGGAAACCTTGTATAAGGTGGATTAGCCACCAAAGCTTGCAATTCACTGATGCGGCGTGCTGAGGTGACTGCAATAAGATAAGCTTCCAAGAAAGAAATTTCAGGGAGGTGGTGGCTAAAGGTTCAAAGGGTGGCTTCATAAGCTGGCCAAGAACCAGGTTTAAGTCCCATGCCACTGGAGGTGGTCTAATGGGAGGTTTAGTTAGAAGAAGGCCTCTCATGAATCTTGTTATAAGAGGATAAGAGGAAATAGGCTGTCCATTGAGAGGATTGAGGGACGCTGCAATAGCACTCAAATGGACTCTTACTGAATTCGTTTTAAGACCTGCATGGGATAAATGCAGGAGATACTCTAGTAAAGAATTCAAAGGTATTGCAAGAGGGTTAAGACCCTTCTCTGAACACCAAATGGTAAATCTTTTCCATTTGAAAGCATAGGAACGTCTAGTAGAAGGCTTTCTAGAGGCATGAATAAATATCTCTGACTTGCTGAGAGAGATGAAAACCTTGAAGGTCTAGGCCTTCAGCAACCAAGCCCTGAGATGGAGACTGGGGGTTTGGGTGCCACAACGTTCCCTCCTCCTGGGATAGAAGGTCTGGTGCAGAGCCCAAGTCCAGGGAAGGAGCTTGAGAGAGATGCAGAAGTAGAGGATACCACACTTGGCGTGGCCAATGTGGTGCTATGAGGATCATGGTCCCTCGATCTCTCTGAAGCTTGAATAGTGTTTTGGGAATTAGGGGAATGGGTGGAAAGGCATAAAGGAAGTCTTGACCCCAGTGAAGGAGGAAGGCATGCTTGGCCTGAACTCCCTGACACGGCATTCTGGAATCGGGGAAGTTTGGCATTCCACGGACTTGCAAAGAGGTCTATGTCCGGGGTTCCCCAAATTCGAAAAATCCTGGCTACCTGGTCCATGTGGAGGGACCACTTGCGTGGAAGCAGAACTCGACTGAGTCTGTCTGCCCAAGAGTTTTGAACTCCTGGAAGATATACTGCCAGAAGATGAATGTGATGCTCTGGCAAAGGCCCACAGTCGCAAAGCTTCGTTGCAAAGCGACAGAGCGCCAGTCCCGCCCTGCTTGTTTACATAGAACATGGCTACTTGGTTGTCCGTATGGATGAGGACTGTCCTGTAGCTGAGCAGGGAATGGAACACAGAGCTAAGAATATTGCTCTGAGTTCCAAGAGATTGATATGTAGAGAAGTCTCCTGTGGAGACCAGATGCCCTGGGTGGAGAGACCCTGCAGATGAGCTCCCCAACCCACTAGAGAAGCATCTGTTGTAAGAGTTGCTTGGGGTAGTGACTGCTGAAAAGGGGAGTGGTTAAATTCATGTACAGAAACTTTAAAATTTACATTACATTATCATTTTCAAGAGTTGGAATTTTTGGATGTAAGAATATATAAAGAAGGTATTCGATTGCAATCTACCCTTTATCGGAAACAAGTACAAAGGAACACTTTGTTGGATTTTTCCAGTTTTCATCCACCAGCACGTAAGAAAGGGTTACCTTATGGACAATTTCTAAGACTTCGTCGTATTTGCAGTTCGACCCGTGATTTTGATCGACATGCAGCTGACCTTAAGCAGCGGTTGTTACATCGGGGTTATCCTCTAGCTTTAAACAAACAAGCCTGGACACGAGCTAGATTCACCCATAGGGAATGGTTGAGGGGTGATAGCTCTTCATTGGAGTTACGAACAACAGATAGTATGCACATTACTGGCATATTACCCTATATGTCTAATGTTTCTGAGGTAGTGCGTATTTTACGGAAACACTGGCATTTGTTAACATTGCATCCTTGTTTCCAAAAAACACTTAGAATAGTTTTTACGAGGGGCCCCAAAATTGCTAATTTATTAGCCAAAACCAACAAGAATCTTCTACAAGATTTGGTAGAGGGTTCTGTGGGACATTATTCTTGCTCAAGATGTGACCTTTGTCGACAAACTATTGAGGGAGATGAATGGGATATCCCGAATACATCTATCCGACAAAGAGCACATTGGGTGACCACATGTTCTTCCTCTTATGTGGTTTATGTGTTAGTATGCCCGTGTGAGAAAATTTATATAGGTCGAACACCACGTCGGATCAGAACACGGTTACAAGAACATGCCTCTAGAATTCGGAATGCAGTTCAATCTGTTCCTTTAGTTCAACACTGCATTGATTTCCATCATCAGTTCACTGATTTTCATTAAAGAAATTTAGACCATGTTCCAGATAACCCGAGAGGGGGTGACCGAGAACAACATTTGCAGTGGTTAGAACAAGCTTGGATTTTTCGCACAGCATCATTGGAGCCTCAAGGTCTGAATTTAGAAGTGGATTGGTTGAGTTTACTATGACGTGTCAGCTTTTGATTGGATCGGCCTTGGGATTTAAATTTCTATGTTTTTCCATTGATGGTCAGTAAGTTGGACTGAGTTCCTGAATCATCTCGACAGAATCGTACCTCCGGAAATTGCCATAGGACGAAAGATTTTCCATTCTATTGGCGGGAGGACCATGGAAGATTAGTAATTCTCTTTTTGCAGTATTCTAAGCGTTGAAACAGGGCCAGAAGAGGAATTGAGGCTCTAAACGCAGTACTGTGTTCGTGGTTATCTGCATGACTGAAGTTGAGCCGTTTTTTGGCACATCAAATCGTGAGTGGTTGCGTTATAGCACTGAAATTTGGTGCAATTATTTCACAATACATATTTATTATAGTGGTTGTCATACCATAGTCTTAATTAAAAGGGAAGTTATTTTATTTATTTATTTATTTTATTTATTTAGTATACATTTGTATACCGCTACTTCCAGCGATCAGCAGCGGTTTTGATTACAGATTGGAAATTGTCAAATCATGATAGGAAATTTTTGAGGTATAAACACATTGATTAGACAGGAAAGCACAGCACACAGAGAACAGGGGCTATGGAGGGTTAAGTGGCTTGCCCAAGACCACAAGGAGCACCTGTGGGACTAGAAACCCCAGTTATGCCTCGAGAGGGAGAAATCACTCATGGCAAAAACTTCCGACAAAAAAATAATACACTTATAGTTGGAATTATTGGGTTTCAGTCACTATTTAGACACTCAAGGTGTGTGAATTATTGGAAAAGGGGACCCCAGCAACAGATATGGAGAGGACTTCCACCACTGGAGAGACCAAAAAAGGCGACTGGAGTTTGCTATTTTGTCTGACAGGCAACCTGATGCCTGAGTCCATTGGGTGGACAAAGTCCATTGAGCTGCCCTCATGTGAAGGCGAGCATATGGAACCACGTGCACGGTGGATGCCATGTGGCCTAAGAGTTGTAACATCTCTCAAGCAGTTAAATGGGACTTTAACTGTATCTGGGAGGCTAACTGCACCAAGCACAGGCAACGGGCCTGAGGAAGATAGGCCCTTGCAGTTGTGATATCCAGCAAGGCCCCTATAAACTCCAGAGACTGAGTAGGGGTGAGATTTGATTTTGGGATGTTTATTACCAGTCCCAAATACTGAAGAACACGCATTGTGCAGATTAGACAATTCTGGGCCTCTGACTGGGATGGAGCTCGAATGAGCCAGTCATCCAGGTAAGGGAAAACGAATATTCCTAGAGTGCGTAGAAATGCAGCTACTACTGCCATGCATTTCGTGAACACCCTTGGTACAGAGGCCAGACCGAAAGGAAGCACCCTGTATTGGTAGTGCTTTCCTTGAAAAAGGAACCGAAGGAACCTTGTGTGTTGGATGGATGAGGACATGGGTGTACACATCCTTGAGATCTAGAGAACAAAGCCAGTCCTGACTCTGAAGGTATGGAAACAGAGCACCGAGAGAAATCTTGAATTTCTCTTTGAATAGAAACTTGTTCAATTCTCTGAGATCTAACATGGGTCTGTAGCCCCCTGTTTTCTTTGGGATAAGAAAATAAGGGGAGTAGAACCCTGAGCCCTGTTGAAGGGGTACTTCTTCTATTGCCCCTTGGGCAAGAAGGGTAGCAATCTCCTGACCCAGAAGGTTGAGGAGAGATGTTGGAGAATTGGACTGTTTCACCATGGTGTGGGGAGGAAGGTTTAAGAAATTAAGCTTGTACCCCTCCTTTGTAATGGAGAGGGTCCATTGCTCTGCTGTGATTTGCTCCCATCTGGGAGCAAAGTAAGCTAACCTTCCTGGAATGGTGAGGGGCTCTGGTTCTTCCACAGCCAGAAAGGCTAAGTACTCTAGTTGCAAGTCAAAGGCCCTGAGGAGGCTGAGGCTGCTGGGCCGTGGGAGGCCTGGCAGCCTTTGACTTGGCCTGTTTAGGTGGTTGCTGATGCTTTGCAGTAAAACGACCTGCAGAAGAGGCCTGCTGACCATAAGCAGGATAGTATCTTCCCTTTTTAGAAAAAGATGTCTTTTTGAACAATCTTTTCTTAGCAGGAGCAGAGGTAGACTTTGAAAGTCGATCCAAAGCAGAGTTCTCAGCATCCATCTGAGTGGCCTTTGCTTTCCAATCTCTGCCAAAAAGGTTTTCACCTGTACAAGGAAGATTTCCCAGTTCATCTTGGACCCAGAGCTCCAAATCAGATGCTTGTAACCAAGCAATTCTGGTGCACCTATGGCAATAGCCGAGGCTCTGCTTACACACTCAAGAGTGTCAAAGGCTGCACGGTTGGAAAATTTGGAAACATCTTGGGCATGTTTAAGCCAAGTGAGAAATTCCTGCCTTTTATCTTCTGAAATAAAAGGGGCTAAAGTCTGCAGGTGATCTGTAACTTCCTTTAGAAACATCCCCATATAGAGACTATAGGAGTTGATTCTGGCAGCAAGCATGGCAGCATGCATATTAGCTTGGAAAACCCTTCTGCCAAAAGCATCAAGGGTTCTGCATTCACGCCCTGGAGGATTAGAGGAGTGTCTCTTTGCACTCTTTATTTTCCTCATGGCAGACTCCACCACAATAGAATGGTGAGGAAGCTGAGACTTATGAAAGCCAGGACAAAGAGGGACACGGTACATGGTGTCTAACCTACGAGAATGAGGAGAGGTAGTAAGAGGAGTCTCCCACATGCTCAACATGAGATCATAGAGAATCTCATGAATAGGTAAGGTGGTTGCTTCTTTAGGAGCCTAAGGGTATTGCAAAATATCTAATTGCTTGGCTCTAGGCTCTGACTCAGGGGCCACTGTAATGGAGAGGCCCCTAGCCACTTCCCTGATGAAATCTTGAAAAGACAAGTCTTCTGGAGGAGACATTCTTCGTTTTGGAGAATCAGACTCCTGAAGAAGAAGTACCGGTGCCTTGACAGAAGCCTCCGACTCAGAGTCTTCGGAGGAATCGAAGTATCGCCTGTCTGGATGCTTCTGTAAAGCCCGATACGCGTACCGAGTGGGATCGACATCGGGAGTAAGCGGTACCGGTTCGGTACCGATGGGCATCATAGGACAGGGTACCGTTGCAGTCGACACCGAAGCCGATGTCGATGCCCATCGGTACCGGCACCAGAAACGATGCCGGTGCCGGAGTCAGTACCGGCAACAGGGATTGTTGCGGTACCGAAGGCGTCGAAGCCTGTATAAACGCCGTTAGGGTGCGCTGCATGAACAGAATCTTCTGATCCATCGACACCACCAGAGTCTGGATGTCGGTACCGGTGGCCACCGGTACCCCAGAACACGGCAACAGGTGATCGGTCGAGGCCGAGCCATCGATGTTAACCTGTGACCCCATAGATAATGCTTTGGAAGCCGGAACTTCCCGCCGGGGTAATTTTGCCGGTGCGGATTCCTCGAGGACAAGCCCAGAGGCATCTCGATGCTTAGAGGGAGATTTGCCCTTCGAGGACCAGCTAGATTTATGTTTGGTTACCTGAGATCCATGGGAGGAAGAAGCCCTGGAAGACGTTGATGCCACCGAGGCTGCATCAGAGGGAAACAGGGTACTGAGCTTGGCTGCTCGGTTCTGCCAACCTCTTTTAGACATCATGGTACAGGACACACAATCCGTGATGGAATGGTCAGGACCCAAACATTTTAAACACCAATCATGGGTGTCGGTGACAGAAATAGTACCGCCACACTTCGTGCACTTTTTAAACCCAGAAGCGGGCTTCTCCATGAGGAGAAAAATGTTCAGACCTAAGGCCCAAACCATAAATGCACAGTTGAAGAAAGAAAAGTGTTGTTTTTTTTTATAAGAAAGAAAAGAAAAGACCAGCGGTACCGGTCTGATGTCGAAGAAGGCAGACGCGACACAGAAAAATAAAGAATTCTTCTGTGGTGACACGAACATGACCTGCTGGCTCTGCGGAAAAGAAGAACTGGAGAGAGGCGGTTGGGAAAGGCGGGAAGGCAGCGCGCAGGCACTGTGGGATGCTCCCAAAGGCTTTCTTACTGGACGCTGGGGAGTGTTCCCGCGCAGGCTCCATTGGTACCGACGATACCCATATGTGAAGACTCATTCCTGCTTGTTCCTGGAGATCAAAGCTTCCAACCTTTTTTGTTATGTGGACTAAACCTCCAAAATGTTCAGGGACCAGTTCATCCTCGTCATTGTAAGATCCCCCTCACCTCAGAGCCAAACCTGTCCCTACTAGCCTTCTTTATCTCCCCTTCCTTTTTTCCACTAGTCCCCACTAGTCTTAGTCTCTCTCTCTTCAGTTTCTCACCCCCCCCCCCCGTCCCTGCTTTCTTCTGCTGTATCCCAAGGACCACCTGTAATGGTTGTGGACCCTGAAGGGGTCCAGAGGCCATGGCTGGGGAATCACTGGGCCAGAGTAAACTGTGCTTAGCATGGCTGAACATAGCCCAGAGCAATTTAACATTGGCATCAAAACAACCGCCACTTCCAGCTAGCCACAGAAAAAAAATAAACGGACTGAAATCATGGCAGGGTTGTACCTTCTTTAGCCAACACCCAAAAGCATAGTTACTCACCTGTAGCAGGTGTTCTCTGGGAACAGCAGGAATCAGTCCTCACATATGGGTGACATCAGCATCAACTGAGCCTGCGCGGTATCCACTCCCCAGCTTTCCCACCCAAAAACGTGCCATCTTACGTCAGTTTAAAGAAGCATAAAAGAGAAAAACGCCTCCTCCACGGAGAGGAGAGAGGGTTGTGAGGACAGATTCCTGCGGTTTTCCAGTAGCATGGACTCACAGAAGGGTCGGAGGGAAGGAATTGCATTATTCCCCAAACAGCACCTTTGGCCAGGCAGTACTCCGTCATTTCTCACGCCGAGAGTCCTTCTCCAGGCAGTAATAAGAACATAAGATATGCCATACTGGGTCAGACCAAGGTCCATCAAGCCCAGTATCCTGTTTCCAACAGTGGCCAATCTAGGTCATACGTACCTAGCAGTTTCCCCAAAAGACACAGGTTCCGCAATGCTTGTACTGGGTCAAGCATTGATATCCTGGGTCCCTTCTTAATAATGGTTTATGGACCTTTCCTCCAAGAACTTGTCCAAACCTTTTTTAAACCCAGCTACACTAACAGCCTTTACTACATCCTCCGGTAACAAATTCCAGAGTTTGATTAAACGTTGAGTGAAAAAATATTTTTTTATTAGTCTTAAATAGTTTACCCTGTAGCTTCATTGCATGTCCCCTAGTCTTTCTATATTCTGATAACGTAAACAATCGATCTATGTTTACCCGTTCCACTCCATTCATTAATTTATAGACTTCTATCATATCTCTCCTCGGCCGTCTCTTTTCCAGGTTAAAGAGCCCTAACCTTTTTAGCCTTTCTTCATAGGAGTATCCTTCCATCCCCTTTACCATTTTGGTGGCTCTTCTCTGAACCTTTTCTAATAACTCTATATCCTTTTTAAGATACGGCGACCAGAATTGCACACAATATTCAAGGTGTGGTCTCACCATGGAACGATATAGAGGCATTATATCATCTTTTGGGTTTTTTTCCATTCCTTTCCTTATGATACCTAGCATTCTATTTGCTCTCTTGGCTGCCGCTGCACACTGGGCCGAGGGTTTTAACATGTTATCCACAATGACGCCTAAATCTTTTTCCTGGGTGGTGGTTCCTAATATGGAACCTTGCATTGTGTAACCATAGTTTGGGTTGTTCTTCCCTAGGTGCATAACTTTGCACTTGTCCACATTAAATTTCATCTGCCATTTTGATGCCCAGTCTTCTAATTTATCAAGATCCTCTTGCAATTTTCCACAATCCTCTTGGGTTTTAACAACTTTAAATAGTTTTCTATCATCTGCAAATTTGATAACCTCACTCGTTATTCCACTTTCCAGGTCATTTATGAATATGTCAAAAAGCAGCAGACCCAGCACAGATCCCTGGGGTACACCACTATTCACCTTTCTCCATTGGGAAAATTGGCCATTTAGCCCAACCCTCTGCTTTCTATCTTTTAACCAGTTCTTGATCCACAGTAGTACACTGCCTCCTATCCCATGACTCTTACGTTTTGCCAAAAGTCTCCGATGAGGGACCTTGTCAAAGGCTTTCTGAAAGTCCAGATACACTATATCAACCGACTCACCTTTGTCCACCTGTTTATTCACACTTTCAAAAAAAAACAAAACAAAAACACACAGATTAGTAAGACAAGATGCGTTGGGAAGGTGTGGACCAAGGACCAGGTGGCCGCCCGGTAGATCAACAAGATGACTGAGCGCAAGTCATTGCTTGTGAGCAGTGATGTGCTGCTCCATGGAGAGACCGGCCTGTGTATAGGCAAAGGAGATGTAGTCAAGACTGCGACCTCCATCCTGTTTGGGTTAAAGGAAACTAAGAGCTGTGAGGAACGGCGGGTGGGGTTTCAGCTGCTTGAGATAGAAAGTCAACGCCCTCTTACAATCCAGAGTATGGAGCGTGGCCTCCACCCGACTAGCGTGAGATTGGGGGGAAAAAGGAAGGCCCACCTCTTGGTTCAGATGAAAGGGGGAAACCACCTTAGGCAGAAACCTGGGATGCATGTTCAAGACCGCCCTATTCCTGTGAAACCTGGTGTGGGGAGCATGTGCCATCAATGTCTGCAGCTCACTAACCCTGCAGGCAGAGGCAAGCACTCCCAGGAAGACTACTTTCCAAGAGATACTTGGTGACAGGCCAGTAGTTTGACGATTGGAATCATGAGCTTACCCAGAACCATATTCAGGTCCCAGGCCATAACAAGGGGACAAATGGGAGGCCGTGTGAGCAAGAGACCCCACAAAGTGACCCACAAGCAGATGGAAGGACAGGGGTTGCCTGTCCAAATGATGATGCGCTGCTAGCACACTGAGGTGCACCCTCACAGAGTTGGATTTCAAACCAACTCGGAAAAGGTGCAGCAAGTACTGCAACATCGCTGGCACTGAAGAGGAGGGACTGTTACCCCAATCCATGCACCAGATGGAGAATCTTCGCCATTTGAAGGCGTATGCTCACTTTAACTCTTGCAAGATGCCAGGAGAACATCTTCAACATCCCTGGGCAGATAAAATTGGCCAAGGGCTACCCTTTCAGCAGCCAAGCCATCAGGGCAAGGGACATGAGGTGAGGTGCAGAAGGGAGCCGTCCTGTGTTATCAGATCCAGGGTGCAGTCCAGAGCAAATCAGTGCATCAGAGAGCCTGATCAGCAGGGGTAACAGTTTCCAGGTCCACCTGGGAGCTACGAGCATCATGGAGGCCCAATCCCACTAAATCTTGAGAAAGGTCTTAAAAACCAGTGAGGTTAGAGGGTACGCATACTGCAGCCCCTCGCTCCATGACAGGAGGAATGCGTTGGCTACTACTTTATGCGGGGCCAGTATTCTGGAGCAGAAGTAAGGCAACTAGGCGTTGCTGGGACTGGTGAAGAGGTTGAGTGTAGGAGAGCCCCACGTTAGAAACAGGCGGCATGCTACTCGAGGGTTCAGCCTTCACTCATGGGGTTGCATAACTAGACTGAGGTGATCTGTGAGGACATTCACCTGGGGGAGGGTATAGTGTACCTTCTGGGACAGGAGAAATTCCAGAGATGAACCGCATCCTCGCACAAGAGGTACGACCCAGTGCCTCCCTGTTTGTTGAGGTAAAACACTGCCACTTGATTGTCCATTTAAACCAGCATGACCTGGTTCGATAAGTGGTACTAGAACATTCACAGAGCATATGCAATGGCTCAGAGTTTAAGAAAGTTGATCTGATGGAGACACTCCTCTGCCAATCAGATGTCCTGGGTCTGCAATCCATCACAGTGGACCCCTCAGCCCAGCCTGGAAGAGTCTGTTGTGAGGGTCGCCTGATGGGAAGGAGGCTGAAAAGGCATCCCTGCCAGGAGGTGCTGTGGCTGCTGCCACCAATCGAGGGATGCCACCAGTGGTGGCCTGTTGCCTGGGCCCATTGAGCCGGATACATGCAGAGACAAGCATCGAGCATGACATGCATGGTCAAGGCCATGTGTCCCAGAAAGCGCAACAGTCAGGCCAGGGCTACCGTGAGACTCTGCAGGTCCTGCGCCAAGGCTGAGCTCGATCTACGGGAAGGAAGGCCTTGGCCGGAACCGTGTCCAGGAAGGTCTCAAATGCCAACTGCTGAGCAGGCTGCAGGTGGAATTGGGATAGTTGATGGCAAACTATTACTACTAGTCATTTATATAGCACTACAAGGCATACGCAGTGCTGTACAGACACACAAAGATGATCTCTGCTCATCAGAGCTTACAATCTAATTCAGACGGGCAAGACAAGAGATAAGAATAAGGGTAAAATAGGGAAGGGTAAGGAGACACAAGGAAAAGGAGGGATCAGGATCCAATAGCAGCCTCACCCCCCAAGTATTCCAGGACAGAGGATGGTGCAGCATCCACCCTGACAGACCTAGTCAGCATAGTTGCCCCTTATAAGACAGTCATCCAGTTAGGGGAACATGAACACCCCCCCCCCCCCGGAAGCACAGGTTAGCGGTGACCACCAAGCACTTTGTGAACACCCAGGGGGCAGACTCCAGCCCAAATGGCAGTACATGGTATTGGTAGTACTGTCCTCCCATGATGAAGCAGGAGGTTCTGCCGGTGAAAGGAATGGATCAGGATGTGGATTTAGGTATCTCAGATCCAAGGGAGCATAGCCAATCCCCCAGCTGGAGGTAGGGTAGCAACATGCCAAGGGAAACCATTTTGAACTTCTCGTTCACCAAGAACTGTGAGGTCTTGCAGATCCAAGATGGGCTGAAACCCTCCCAATTCCTTTGGGAACCAGAAATAGTAGTAGTAAAACCCTGTTCCCCTCTGAGTGGGGGGGGGGGGGGGACGGGCTCCACCGCCTTGTCTGCTAACAAGCCCACAGGTTCTTGCTGCAGAAACCCTCGGTGGAGAGGAGTCATAGGAAGTTCCCTGGGGAAGAACAGAGGAGGTAACCCTCCCTGACCACCTGCAGAGCCCAAGCATTGGGGGTGATGCTGGGCCACCGGTGAGTGAAGACCAGATGCCCCCCTCCCCCCACTTTTTATGCTGTGGCTCCTGACCTGAGAGGGGAAGAGTGCTATGCCCAAGGAATCAAAATCCCCCCCCCCCAGCCTGCAGTGGAGGAGCTGTCTGGGGCTTGGGTACCTTAGGCTTAAGGGGTTGTGCCCATGGCCCTTGGCCTGCTGTCCCTGTTGGGGAGCTGGATAGGCTGGAAATTGGGGGTATGTTCCATAAGCCTTCCTCTTTTTTGGGTAAAAGGGTTTTTTCCCCTGAAGCCTTCTATCAGGAAGGGTCTGCAGTCTTCCTAGAGAGCCTGGTTCTGGTAATGAAGTCTTCCAACTCTGCAGCCTTGTCTGTCATGGGCTTGCCAAAGAGGTTTTTTCCCTGGCATGGATCATCAACCAATTTGTCCTGAACCCATTGCTCCATGTCTGAGGACTGTAGCCATGCCAGGCACCAGCACAGCCACTCTAGCCACAGACTAAGCAGTCATAGGCTGCCCAAGTGATATATTTGAAGCATTCCTTGACAGTAGATACCAGGGTCTGGAACCACTGGAGAGATTCGGACAGGCCAGCTGAGAACCTGGCAAGCTCCTTTGCCAGGTCTCTCAAAGTGCATGTCCATGTACAGCTGGTAGGCCTGGATACAGGCCACGAGTAACGAGCCCTAGTAACACTTCCTACCGTAGGCAACCATGGTGCGGGACTCCCTGCCTGGAGGTACAGAGGAGTATCTTCTAGCCAACTCCACCACCATGGAATTGTGTGGTAGCTGTGTATTCTGGAAGCCAGGGCTCCTGCAGACCCGCTACATGGAATCGAGCCGCATGTTCACTACTGGCATCGTAACCGGTGTCTCCCACATCCTAAAGAGCAGTCTTTCTAGGATGGGAGGAATGCGCACCATGAGTGCCTCCTTGGGGAGGGCCTCCTACTGGAGAATCTTTAGGTCCTCTGCTTGAGGCTCTTCCTCTGAGGCAGAGAAAGATCAAAGCCTTAGCCATGTCCTGCACAAACTCCTAGATGAGGTACTCGGGCAAGGACTGCCAACACTCCTGCGGTGGGGACGGGTATGAGGGAATATCCCGGTGCTGATGAGTATCTGGGGGCTCGTCAATCGGTCTCTCACTTGGAATCGGTATGTGAAAATACCTCCAGGATCCAGCAAGCATCAGCCTGGTGCCTGGCAGGGAGTGTCACCAGGAGGCTCCCAGCAATCTGACCCCGAGGCACTCTGTGAGAGGTCTGGGCCCTCACAAACATGGTGAACAGATGCCTGGAAATCTGAGCCAGGCTGGAACCACTCCAGTGCAGGCTGAACCTCTGTGGGAGACGTCCCCACGGTGGAGAGTCGTTACCAGTCCAGAAAAAAGATACGGGTCATTGGGGCCTGCTGCAGTGCCAGAAGGGCAGCGAGACTGCGCTCCAAGGCAGCCAACCTGACCTCCAGGCCAGTAGGCTCCGTAGGCACTTAGGGAACCAGGCCCGATGCCGGCTCCGTCGAGAGGGTTTCCTTGAGGAGGAGGATCTCAGAGGACCATTGCCAATCCCGAGGCTTTGGGAATCTCCTCCCACTGGGACAGCTTGGAGGCTGCTCCCAGTCTTCGCCCTTGGCTTAGGGGCTCAGATACCAATGACCATGAGATACTTACCCTTCGCACTGGAATTGCACTTAGATGAGGTCTGATCCTTCCGGGGATGGTCTCCTGTGGCCGATCCCGGATGAAATGCCCCGCAACTCCAGGGTTCAGAGTAAGGACTGTCCATATGCAAGGCAGAGGCCTCATCCATGGCCTCTGAGGGCACAGATTCCCTGGATGATGCTAGAGCCGAACGAGGTCTTAGGGCCAAACAGTGACTCCTGCTGCCTGTCATGATTCTTCCACCCTTGCTCTTCATTTGGAGACAGTAGGCAGGAAGAGGCGTCGTGGTCAGTGCCAAGGCACCACAAGCAATAGTCATGACCGTCCGTGCGAGACATGATACGGTTAAAACGATCGCACTGCTTAAAGTCACTAACCGACATAGCAGGGAAGATGGCACCCGCAAGTTCAAACTCCAATGTCTGTCAGGAAGGCACGAGAAAAACCTGCACACTGAAAGAAAAAAAAAAGAAAAAAAGGAGGGAACCCAAAAAACATGCCATGCCGATGGATCCAGGAACCAAGAAGGTGATGGTATGAGAAATCATGAAACACTCATGTCATGGGGAATTTTTCTGGGTCTCATCCTCTATTCTCCAACTCACCACCTGCACATAACCCAGATGCTTCCACAAGATCACATGTGGCTTCTTCCAGAAACCCTACTGATTCCATGTACAAGAGATAGATTTTGCATTCAATGTCTCCCTTTCCAATATACAGTTCCTCAGTTGTGCCATTCAGGATAGCCAGGGCACCTGATATTAACATCTATGTAGACTATACATGCATATATTTTACTTTATAAAATAGGGACATAAGTGGTGAGATACGCATGCCATATCTGGCTGTGATCATTTACACCATCCCTAGACTTTGGGTAAATGTGTACACAAAGATGTATAGAGAATGCATATAAGTAATAGTATTTTATAACTTAGTGCATAAATTTGTGCTCCTCTTGCACTCCAATCAAGCTCCACTCCAGTGCATGACCTATATCAAAAGTATGCACTATTGGCTTGATGTGTATACTTACAGAATAGCACCCACCGAAAGTACACACGTAAAGACTATCCAGACACATAAACCATTGAAAATACATGGCTTGCGGGCATTGATGTCTCATAACTTTACATCTCCTTATAAAATTACCTCCGTAATATAATGCACTTTCATGGCATGCATGGCCGATAATCATGCATGGCCGATAACACAAAATGTTAACAAAGGCAGCAATCATGCATCTGTGTTAACTGCATGGCTGCCTGTTCCAAATGTTGTGAATACCCTAACAATTAACACAGATTTTGCAACTAACCCGGGTTCACTTTTGAGGTTAATGCAGGTAGATTGCAAAACCTTAGTACAAGTTAGTAAATAGGTTAACAGGAAGTGGAATCAGAGAGGGGATGAAAGTGGGAATGGCACCACAGCCTGGAAAAGAAGGCAATTTTGGCATTTAGGTGAAGATTTTGAAAATTCCCAAGACTGGATGTCCACCTCTCTCTTGAGCTTACTATTTATCTGGGCAACAGTGTTGGCGCCAGAGGTACACATTTCTGTGACAATGCCAACACTACTAAACTTAAACTGCTTGGAAGAAAGGCCTGGCAATCTACTCCGTATCTTGCCATGAAGCCCCAATGGATAGTAACAACAAAACAAATTGCACTATAGTGCTGGAAGATGAGACCCCCAGGTCAGAAGACACTCAACTGGCTACTGGAGAGGAGCTGAAGACTTTTCAAAGTAAAACCAGTATTTATGAAGTGGTTGTAACAAAACCCTCAGGATGTCTGAATGCTGTTGTAGCTGTGCATGAAATGAGAGAGTCAGAAGCTGCAAAGATGTCTTACATATTGAGACATAGAATGTACGAAGCATGAACCAAGGGAAGTTGGAGGTGGACAAGAATGAAATGGAGCATGTACAATTTGATCTGTTGGGTGCCAGCGAACTGAAATGGACTGTAATCAGGCACTTTGCATCAGATGATCACATAGTCTACTATGCAGGAAATGAAAGACAAAGAAGAAATGGTGTTGCATTTATAATAAAGAAGAAACTTGCAAGAACTGTAATGAAATACAATGCAGTCAGCAAACGCTTAATCTCTATTCGTCTACGAGAAATGCCTAACACCACAAACTTTAATTCATGTATATGCCCCAACAGCTGCAGAAGAGAATGAAATTGATGAGTTTTATGAACAAGTACAAGCTGAAATTGACAGAACATGCAAACAGGATATCCTGATAGTCATGGGTGACTGGAATGCAAAAGTTGGCAACAAAGAAGAAGGCAAAATGGTTGGAAAATATGGACTTGGCAACAGAAATCAAGCTGGAGAAAGACTGATAGAATTCTGCAAGACCAACGATCTATTCATCTCAAACACCTTCTTCCAGCAACAAGCGGTGACTGTACACATGGACTTCACCCAATGGATTGTACAAAAATCAAATTGACTACATCTGTGGAAGTCAATGATGGAAAAGCTCTATAACATCAACAAAGACAAAACCCGGAGCTGATTGTGGTATAGATCACCAACTACTAGTATGCAAACTCAAGCTAAAGTTGAAAAAGAGCAAGCCACTCATGAATGTAGCAAAATATGACCTTGAGAATATACCACTGGAATTTAAAGACTGCCTGCCAAATTTGTTTTCTGCTTTAGATACAAATGACAGAGCTCCAGAAGAGTTATGGGATGACATCAAGAAAGCTGTGTTGGAAGAAAGCGAGAAGTCTCTACAAAAGGTGAAAAAGCAAAAACGGCCAAAATGGATGGAAGAAACTCTGAAAATTGCCCAGGAACGCTGAGAAGCTAAAACCAGAGAAGAAAGAGGCAATCACAGAACTCAGATTTCAAATGTGCAGCATGATAAGACAAGGAAAAGTACTACAATGACGCATGCAATGAAATAGAAGCAGAAACTATGAGAGGAACAACAAGATCGGCTTTCCTAAAGCTACGAGAGTTAAAGAAAAAAATTCCAGCCTTGAACTGGAATGTTACAAGATGCTCAAAGATCTTTGTTGAATGATGTGAGAAGATCAAGAAGAGGAGGAAAGAATGTACAGAGTTTTTATATGATAAAGATCAAGTGGACCAACAGCCATTTCAACCTGTACCTTATGATCGGGAACCATTGATGATGAAAAAAGAAGTCGAAGCAGCATTGGAGCACTAGAGAAGGGCCACCTGTGATTGACAAATGTACAAATGGGAATGGAGAAGATACCACACCATTCACAGAAGATATTGTGTTAGAACAACTTGCAAAACTGAAGGTGGACAAGGCCATGGGACTGTATGGGATACATCCCAGGATACTGAAAGAACTCAGAGAGGTTCTTGCAAGGCCTTTAAGGGATGTTTTTAATATATGCTTGGAGACCAGAAAGGTTCCACAGGACTGGAGAAGGGCTGATGTGGTACCTCTTCACAAAAGTGGTAATAGGGAAGAAGTGACAAACTACAGGCCAGTAAGCCTTACCTTGGTGGTGGGAAAAGTAATGGAGATGCACCTGAAAGAGTGAATAATGGACTCTCTCGAAACCAACAGATTGCATGACTCAAGACAACATGGTTTTACCAAAGGATGATCTTGCCAAACAAATCTGAGTTCTTTGACTGGGTGACCAGAGAACTAGATCAAGGGCATGTGATGGATGTGATCTACCTAGATTTCAGCAAAGCCTTTGATACTGTTCCTCATAGGAGGCTTATCAATAAACTCAATAGCTTGAGGATGGGTCCCAAGGTGGTGAACTGGATCAGAAATTGGTTGACTGACAGACGACAGAAGGTGATGGTAAACGGAACTCACTCAGATGAAAGAAAGGTGATTAGCAGTGTGCCCCAGGGTTCGGTTCTGGGGCTGGTACTGTTCAATGTATTTGTGAGCGATATTGCGGAAGGACTGAATGGAAAAGTCTGTCTTTTTGCAGAAGACACGAAAGTTTGCAACAGAGTGGACTCCCCTGAGGGAGTGGAGAACATGAGGAAAGATCTACAAAAGCTGGAAGAATGCTTGGCAGTTAAGATTTAATGTGAAGAAGTGCAGTGTCATGCATCTGGAAAGCAGAAACCCAAGGGAATTGTATGCGATAGGGGGCGAGAGGTTGGTGTGCAAGGACCAGGAGAAGGACAAGGCAGTAGCAAAAGCCAGAAGGATGCTGGGTTGCATACAAAGGAATTACCAGCAGAAAGAAAGAGATACTAATACCACTGTACAAGTCGCAGGTGAGGCCTCAGTTGGAATATTGTGTACAGTTTTGGCATTCGTATCTCACAAAGGATATAAAAAGTCTGGAAAGGGTTAAGAGGAAGGCGACCAAAATGATTTGGAGTCTGTATCAGGAGACATATGAGAAGAGACTTGAAGACCTAAATATGTACATTCTGGAGTAGAGGAGGGACAGGGGAGATACGATTCAGACCTTTAAATACTTAGAGTATTAATGAACAAACAAACCTCTTTCAAAGATGGGGAAGCTGTAAAACTAGAGGGCATAACATGAAGCTGCAAGAGGGTAAACTGAGAGGCAATGTCAGGAACTACCTTTTCACTGAAAGGGTGGTAGATGCTTGGAATGCCCTCCCAATGGAGGTGGTGGGGGCTAAGATAGTGACAGAATTCAAAATGGCATGGGACAGACACTGTGGATCCCTTTATAGCAACAGGATAAAATCAAAATAAACATAACTAACTATTTCAGAAAATAAGGGGTGCCCTGCACAGAGCGGTTGGTACACCCCTAGGTGGAGGCATGTGGAGGGGTGACCTGCATGGAGCGACCACTCTCAGGATCTTTGTCTTCTTTTGCATTGACCTTCAACCTTGACAAGCATGTCGTCTTTCTCTAGTGGTTTCTCTCTTCGCGTGGTGTGTCCGGGGTTTGGGGTCTTGTCATCTGGGTTTCTGGGGGTGGCTTGGGTTTGATCTCCTCTGGTGCTGGCTGGTTTGTTCTTCGGGCAGTCCGTGGTGTGCAGTGTTCGTTGCCAGCATCGTGGTTCAGGGGCATCGGTTTTCTTCCTGTCTGTCTTTTTCGCTGTCCAGCTTTTGCATCCATGTGATGTTGAGGGTGCCATGCCTTGAGCGAGTCAAATCTTTGTGTGGAGAGAGACATCTCTGCTCTTGCCGTCATGCTGGGCAGACTAGATGGATCATACTGGTCTTTATCTGCCGTCATATACTATGTTACTATGTATGTAAAAAATCTGAACCTTTTCTGGGGCCAATGAAGACTGTGATAAGATGGTACCTTTGGGCGGGAAGGAGACTACACTTGTGGTAGAACTCCCAAAGGCTTTCTATTAAAGCTGAGGAGTGGATACCACGCGGGCTCAGTCAGTGACAATGTCACCCATATACGAGGGCCGACTTCCTGCCTGTTCGCAGAGAAATTAACTATGGAGCATAAAATGGTTAATACAGACATTAAGTCTGGGTTTTTCATCTCCAACACTCAAAAGGTTTCAACAAAAATTGCACAGAATGGATTAAGATCTGGATGCAGAGAGCTATGACCTACTTTTAAGTTGCTTTTATACCAGTGGTTAGTTCATGAACAAACATGCACACTGCTCCATCATTTACAGCACTATAACTCAGAAAAAGATGGCAGTAAGGCTAGCATGGTCTATCCTAAAGTGGTTAGGGCTGTAATGACTGCTCTATGCAGATTACTCCCCCCCCCACCAATGTCTTATGGGGTGCAAAAAAAGTCATTTGATTTTTTCTTTGGGTGGAAATAATCTACAATTGGGAATCCATCAGCTTGCCATTTAGGGATCCTCTTGCAGGTTTACCAGTTAGGCATTCCAGGCATCCACCACCTTTTCTGTGAAAAAATATTTCCAGATGATGTTTTCAAGTTTACCTTCTTGCAGCTTCAAGCTTTCTTTGGAAACGAGTCATCTGTTCATTAACCCTTTCATGGCTGTTGCCATATGTCAACCTTCAAAATTTCCCCCAAATATTTCACCGGATTCTATATTTCCAAAAAAATCCGCACACTGTGTGCGAAATGTGATGTGTATCTGTGCTTGACATCTGAAAAAAACCCACTTATTTAAACTATCACACCCAGCAGTAAATGAAACTGATGCGAAGACTGTTTTTAATTTTCAGACATTCAGGACTGTAGTTGCCATATGGCAACAGCAAATATTGTTTCTTAGAAATACAATTTAAAAAAAAACAAAAAACTTTATATTCTGCATCATTTAGCTCAAATCTTAATAAAAAAAAAAAAGAGGAAAAAAATTCAATTACAAAACAATTATGTGGACACGAAAGGGTTAATACCTTTCAAGTATTTACAGGTTTTATATCTTCTCGGTCCCTTCTTTCCTCTAGGGCAGCGATGGCGAACCTATGGCACGCGTGCCAGCTGTGGCACGCGAAGGCCTTGCAGCTGGCACGCGGGCCATAGGTCCGCAAAAAAAAGAAAAAGCTGTCTCTGACTGCGGACGCGGCAAGGGCAGAATGCAGCGTCCCGCGGGGCCCCCTCCGCCCGCTAAGCCCCTCTGCAAGAGCTTTCAGATTCACGAGGGAGAGCGTCTCCCTCGCGTCTCTGTTAAGCCCGCAGGGGCTAATGGGAAATTTCCCATCAGCCCCTTTAGACGCGAGGGACTGATGGGAAATTTCCCATTAGCCCCTGCGGGCTTAACAGAGACGCGAGGGAGACGCTCTCCCTCGCGAATCTGAAAGCCCTTGCAGAGGGGCTTAGCGGGCGGAGGGGGCCCCGCGGGACATTGCAATCTGCCGCGGCAGCATCCAGAGCCTGCTTTTTATTTTTAAAAATTTGCCGGGGGGGGGGGGGGTTAGGACTGCTAATGGGCAGGGGGGGGGGTTAGGACTGCTAATGGGCAGGAGGGGGGGGGGTGTGGTCTGCTATGTGCCGGGGGGGTTTGGACTGCTAATGGGCAGGAGGGGGGTTAGGACTGCTATGTGCAGGGGGGGTTAGGACTGCTAATGGGCAGGAGGGGGGGATAGGACTGCTAATGGGAAGGAGGGGGGGTTAGTACTGATAATGGGAATGAGGGGGGGTATTAGGACTTCTAATGGGCAGGAGGAGGAGGGGGGGGTTAGGACTGCTAATGGGCAGGAGGGGGGGGTTAGGACTGCTAATGGGCAGGAGGAGTGGGGTGTTAGGACTGCTAATGGGCAGGAGGGGGGGGTGTTAGGACTGCTAATGGGCAGGGGGGGGTTAGGACTGCTAATGGGCAGGAGGAGAGGGGGTTAGGACTTCTAATGGGCGGGCGGGCGGGGGTAGGACTGCTAATGGGCTGGGGGGGTAGGACTGCTAATGGGCTGTGGGCTGATGGGGGCTGTCTGGAAATGGGGTGATGGGGGTTTAGGGCTGGAAGTGAGTTGATGGGGGGGGCTAGGACTGGTATTGGGTTGGGGGGTTGCTAGGACTGGAAATGGGCTGATGCAGGGACTAGAAGGGAATGGATGCTGGGTGAGGCTGGAACTAGAAGGGAGCTGATGTTGGGGGAGGATTAGAATGGGATGGGGCTGGGAGAGTAAAATGGAGAGGGGAAAAATATTTTGTGTGGGAGGGATAAAAAATCTACAATTGGCCGGGTATTGGGAGAGTAAGTGGGATTGAGGATGGAGGGGTAAAATTTGAGTGGATGAAATAGGAATGAGGAAAGAGCAAAAGGAGAAAGATTAGTATGTTAAAGCAGATGTAGAGAGAGAGAATGGAAAAAAAAACTAGAAGAGAGAAGAAAGGACAAATGGACAGCAGATGATGGAGAGTTAGCAGAAAACATGAAGAAACCAGAAGAAAGTGGCTGGAGCAATTGCAACTGTGTAACTGAGCTGAGGTATTCTGTTTATGTAATTCCTTTTTGACATTGCCACTTGTTCTCTTTCCCCAGTAGGTCATGTATTGTTATTGTCTGAAATGTATTGGTTTAATATTTGCAGTGTTGCCTTTTGATAGGTATGGTATGGTGCTTTGTGACTCCTGGTAGTGCTGTTAGGATACGGCGGGTTTGCTATTGGTTCTAAATGGGCAGTGTTTGTAGTAGTTCCTAATGTGCCTGGCGGTTGGCACTGGATTATAGTAATGTAGAAATCTTTTAGTCTGTCTTTATCCATACACTCATTAAGAGACATGTTTACTAAAAGTTAGTGTATGTTAGCATTATGCAAATATTTATGCAAATTGACGTGCTGGCACTTTGAGGAAATTCTTTGGTTTTGTGCGGCAGTTTGGGCACTCGGGCTCAAAAAGGTTAGCCATCACTGCTCTAGGGTATACATATTTGGGTCATCAAGTCACTTTATACATCTTGCACACAACCTGTACTATTTTGGTCACCTTCCTCTGGACTACTTTCAATCTTTTCACATCCTTAGCAACAAACTGCCTTCAAAACCAAAATAGTACTGTAAGTGAGGCCTTACCAATAGTTTCTACAGAGCATCATCTCCTTTATACAAGTTATGCCCCTATGCAGCCTAGCATTCTTCTGGCTGTGTCCACTGCTTTGTCATCGCTTCACCACCTTTAAATCTTTAAATACCATCAGAGATGTCTCTCCTGGTCTGTACACATCAGCCTCTCTCTCCTCGTATCATATGCAGCTTGTGATTTATGCATCACTGTGGCACACCTTTATATTAAAGTTCAACTACTAAGCAATAGACCTTGGGGGGAGAGGGGAATTTTAAAAGGTATTTAGACAGTCTGCAGACCTGTAACTGTCTAAATGGCGCTCAGCAGGATACTCAGCAGCACTAAGCAGGTTAGAAGTGACAGATAGTCTCAGGCGCTAGCATCAGGGCATTCCAGGAGCAGAGTGCAGGCAGCACCCAGGAATAACTGGCTAGCAGCAATATTCTGCCTCTAGTCAATTATTCCAAAGCAGCAGATTTAGGAAAACCTTTCAGGTTCTTAACTTTCACCCTTTTAGCTAACCAGGCAGCAGCTGGATATCACCACTTACGCAATTACTGGGTTGCCCAGAGAGCACCATAGCTATCGCCTAGCATTGAATATCTGTGCTCAGAGTTCAATGGCAACAGCTAGCTGCTTTACAAGCACTAGCTGCTGCATATCCCTCTCCCCCCATGTTTCTAATTTTTATAGATCACATCTTATGTTCTTCTCCCTCTGGAGTGTCCACCCAACTGCAAATCTTCATTTCATTTAAGAAACATTTCCTTCTAACCCCATGCCACTACTTGCGCCTCCACCCCACCCAAGTGAAATTCAATTGATCATCCTCCTCTATCAGTCAACCAATCCCATCACCACCTTAGATCCCATCAGGCTGCTCAGTTTGTTGAAGAGCCTCCTGTAAGGAACACTATCAAATGCTTTGCCAAAATCTAAGTATATCACATCCAGTGCATGTCTGATCTAGTTCGCTGGTCACCCAGTTGACTACGTGATGCCTTTGTCAAGATACGTGTTTGGTAAAACAAAGTTGCCTCAGATCTTGCAATCCACTTGACTGTAGAAAGTTCATTTTCCTTTTCTTCCACAGTGTCTCCATTACTTTTCCCATCACCAAGATGAGGCTTTACTGGCCAGTAGTTTCCCCATGTTTTCTTACTGTTTGTGAAGACAGATCACATCAGCCCATCTCCAATATCACAGAACCTCCCCCGTCTCCAAAGATAGCACAGTTACTTACCTGTAACAGGTGATCTCTGGGAACAGCAGGAATAAGTCTTCACATATGGGTATCATCGGTACCGACGGAGCCTGCGCGGGAACGCTCCCCAGCGTCCAGTAAGAAAGCTTTTGGGAGCATCCCACAGCGCCTGTGCGCGGCCTTCCTGCCTTTCCCAACCGCCTCTCTCCAGTTCAAGTTTTAAAGCTGAGACAAAGAGAGAGAGGAAAGGAAAGATAGAAAGATACAACTCCTAAGGGAGGTGGGTGGGTTGTGAAGACTTATTCCTGCTGTTCCCAGAGATCACCTGTTACAGGTAAGTAACTGTGCTATCTCCAGGAACAAGCAGGAATGAGTCTTCACATATGGGGACTCCCTAGCTGCAGATGCCAGGGGAAGACCCCAGGTTGTGTGTCCTTGAAAAGCACTCTACCTCCCCCCATGGATCTCTGGCATCCAACCAGGGTAGGTGGGTAGGAATTGATTAGGAATGGAACAGGTGTTTTGAGAACAGCCTGACCAAACGAGGCATCCCGGCGGGAGTCCTTGTCCAAACAGTAATGGGCTGTGAAGATATGAACCGAGGCCCAGGTGGCCGCTCGACAGATTTGGTCGATGGACACAGAGTTTAGATGAGCCATTGAGGCTGCCATGGCTCTCACATTGTGAGCTGTGACATGGCCCTCCAGAGAAAGGTTCCTACTCTGGTAGGCGAAAGAAATACACTGAGCAATCCAGTTGGACAGTGTTCTCTTAGAAACTGGAAGTCCTAAATGAGAAGGATCAAAAGCAACAAAGAGTTGAGAAGACTTTCTATGTTGCTGTGTTCTTTGTAAGTAAAAAGCAAGCGCTCTCTTACAATCCAAGGTATGAAGATTCCTCTCTGCACTTGATGCATGAGGTCCTGGAAAAAAGACAGGTAAATATACCTCTTGGTTTAGATGAAAAGGCGAGACCACTTTGGGCATAAAGTGTGGATTGGTCCTGAAAACTACTTTATCATGATGGAACTTTGTATAAGGTGGTTTAGTCACCAAAGCTTGCAATTCACTGATGCGGCGTGCTGAGGTGACTGCAATGAGAAAAATAACTTTCCAAGAAAGAAATTTCAAGGAGGTGGTGGCTAAAGGTTCAAAGGGTGGCTTCATAAGCTGGCCAAGAACCAGGTTTAAGTCCCATGCCACTGGAGATGGTCTAATGGGAGGTTTAGTTAGAAGAAGGCCTCTCATGAATCTTGTTATAAGAGGATGAGAGGAAATAGGCTGTCCATTGAGAGGCTTGAGGGACGCTGCAATAGCACTCAAATGGCCTCTTACTGAATTCATCTTAAGACCTGCATGGGATAAATGCAGGAGATACTCTAGTAAAGAATTCAAAGGTATTGCAAGAGGGTTAAGACCCTTCTCTGAACACCAAATGGAAAATCTTTTCCATTTGAAAGCATAGGAACGTCTGGTAGAAGGCTTTCTAGAGGCATGAATAATATCTGACTTGCTGAGAGAGATGAAAACCTTGAAGGTCTAGGCCTTCAGCAACCAAGCCCTGAGATGGAGACTGGGGATTTGGGTGCCACAACGTTCCCTCCTCCTGGAATAGAAGGTCTGGTGCAGAGCCCAAGTCCAGGGAAGGAGCTTGAGAGAGATGCAGAAGTAGAGGATACCACACTTGGCGTGGCCAATGTGGTGCTATGAGGATCATGGTCCCTCGATCTCTCTGAAGCTTGAATAGTGTTTTGGGAATTAGGGGAATGGGTGGAAAGACATAAAGGAAGTCTTGACCCCAGTGAAGGAGGAAGGCATCCTTGGCCTGAACTCCCTGACACGGAATTCTGGAACAGAACTGGGGAAGTTTGGCCTTCCACAGACTTGCAAAGAGGTCCATGTCCGGGGTTCTCCAAATTCGAAAAATCCTGACTACCTGGTCCATGTGGAGGGACCACTCGTGTGGAAGCAGAACTCGGCTGAGTCTGTCTGCCCAAGAGTTTTGAATGCCTGGAAGATATACTGCCAGAAGATTAATGTGATGCTCTCTGGCGAAGGCCCACAGTCGCAAAGCTTCGTTGCAAAGCGACAGAGAGCCAGTCCCGCCCTGCTTGTTTACATAGAACATGGCTACTTGGCTGTCCGTATGGATGAGGACTGTCCTGTAGCTGAGCAGGGAATGGAACACAGAGCTAAGAATATTGCACTGAGTTCCAAGAGATCGATATGTAGAGAAGTCTCCTGTGGAGACCAGATGCCCTGGGTGGAGAGATCCTGCAGATGAGCTCCCCAACCCATTGGAGATGCATCTGTTGTAAGAGTTGCTTGGGGTAGTGACTGCTGAAAAGGGGACCCCAGCAACAGATTTGGAGAGGACTTCCACCACTGGAGAGACCAAAAAAGGCGACTGGAGTTTGCTATTTTGTCTGACAGGCAACCTGATGCCTGAGTCCATTGGGTGGACAAAGTCCATTGAGCTGCCCTCATGTGAAGGCGAGCATATGGAACCACGTGCACAGTGGATGCCATGTGGCCTAAGAGTTGTAACATCTCTCGAGCAGTTAAATGGGACTTTAACTGTATCTGGGAGGCTAACTGCACCAAGCATAGGCAACGGGCCTGAGGAAGATAGGCCCTTGCAGTTGTGGCATCCAGCAAGGCCCCTATAAACTCCAGAGACTTGATTTTGGGATGTTTATTACCAGTCCCAAATACTGGAGAACACGCACTGTGCAGATTAGACAATTCTGGGCCTCTGACTGGAATGGAGCTCGAATGAGCCAGTCGTCCAGGTAAGGGAAGACGAATATTCCTAGAGTGCGTAGAAATGCAGCTACTACTGCCATGCATTTTGTGAACACCCTTGGTGCAGAGGCCAGACCGAACGGAAGCACCCTGTATTGGTAGTGCTTTCCCTGAAAAAGGAACCGAAGGAACCTTCTGTGTGTTGGATGGATGAGGACATGGGTGTACGCATCCTTGAGATCTAGAGAACAAAGCCAGTCCTGACTCTGAAGGTATGGAAGCAGAGCACCGAGAGAAATCATCTTGAATTTCTCTTTGAATAGAAACTTGTTCAATTCTCTGAGATCTAATATGGGTTTGTAGCCCCCTGTTTTCTTTGGGATAAGAAAATAAGGGGAGTAGAACCCTAAGCCCTGTTGAAGAAGAGGTACTTCTTCTATTGCCCCTTGGGCAAGAAGGGTGGCAATCTCCTGACCCAGAAGGTTGAGGAGAGATGTTGGAGAATTGAACTGTTTCACTATGGTGTGAGGAGGAAGACTTAAGAAATGGAGCTTGTACCCTTCCCTTATGATGGAGAGGGTCCATTGCTCTGCTGTGATTTGTTCCCATCTGGGAGCAAAGTAAGCCAACCTTCCTGGAATGGTGAGGGGCTCTGGTTCTTCCAGAGCTAGAAAGGCTAAGTTCTCTAGTTGCAAGTCAAAGGCCCTGAGGAGGCTGAGGCTGCTGGGCTGTGGAAGGCCTAGCAGCCTTTGACTTGGCCTGTTTAGGTGGTTGCTGACGTTTTGCAGCAAAATGACCTGCAAAAGATGCCTGCTGACCATAAGTAGGATAATATTTTCCCTTTTTAGAAAAAGATGTCTTTTTGAACAATCTTTTCTTAGCAGGAGCAGAGGTGGACTTTGAAAGTCAATCCAAAGTGGAGTTCTCAGCATCCATCTGAGTGGCCTTTGCTTGCCAATCCTTGCCAAAAAGGTTTTCACCTGTACAAGGAAGATTTCCTAATTCATCTAGGACCCAGAGTTCCAAATCAGAAGCCTGTAGCCAAGCAATTTTGCGTGCACCTATGGCAATAGCCGAGGCTCTGCTTACACACTCAAAAGAGTCAAAGGCTGCACGGTTGGAAAATTTGGAAACATCCTGGGCATGTTTGAGCCAAGTGACAAACTCCTGCCTTTTATCTTCTGAAATAAAAGGGGTCAAAGTCTGCAGATGATCTGTGACTTCCTTTAGATATATCCCTATGATGGGCATCATAGGACAGGGTACTGCTGCAGTCGACACCGAAGCCGATATCGATGCAATTGGTACCAGCACCGGGAATGATGCCGGTGCCGGAGCCGGTACTGGCAACAGGGATTGTTGCGGTACCAAAGGCGTCGCAGCCTGCATGAATGCCGTCAGGGTGCGCTGTATGGTCAGAATCTTCTGATCCATCGACGCCACCAAAGTCTGGATGTCGGTACCAGTGGGAGCCACCGGTACCCCAGAACACGGCAACAGGTGATCGGTCGAGGCCGAGCCATCGATGTCAACCTGTGACCCCATAGACAATGCTTTGGAAGCCGGAACTTCCCGCCGGGGTAATTCTGCCGGTGCGGAGTCCTCGAGGACAAGCCCGGAGGCATCTCGATGCTTAGAGGGAGATTTGCCCTTCGAGGATCGGCCAGATTTATGCTTGGTTACCTAAGATCCATGGGAGGAAGAAGCAGCCCTGGAAGATGTCGATGCCACCGAAGCTGCATCAGAGGGAAACAGGGTACTGAGCTTGGCTGCTCGGTTCTGCCGACCTCTTTTAGACATCATGGTACAGGACATACAATCCGTGATGGAATGGTCAGGACCCAAAAACTCTAGACACCCATCATGGGTGTCTGACAGAAATAGTACCGCCACATTTTGTGCACTTTTTAAACCCGGAGGCGGGCTTCTCCATGAGGAGAAAATTTTTAGGCCTAAGGCCCAAAAACTAAAATGCACAGTGAAGAAAAGTATATGTTTTTTGTTGTTTTTTTTTAAGGAAAGAAAAGACCGGCGGTACCGGTCCGACGTCGAAGAAGGCAGACGCGACACAAAAGAAGAAAGAAAAAATAAAGAACTTCTTCTGCAGTGACAGGAACACGACCTGCTGGCTCCGCGGAAAAGAAGAACTGGAGAGGCGGTTGGGAAAGGCGGGAAGGCAGCGCGCAGGCGCTGTGGGATGCTCCCAAAAGCTTTCTTACTGGACGCTGGGGAGCGTTCCCACGCAGGCTCCGTCGGTACCGACGATACCCATATGTGAAGACTCATTCCTGCTTGTTCCTGGAGATCTATTAAACACATCCTTTCATGTTTCCAACAGAACCTCTGAGCTCTGCTTTGCCTACTTTCATTTTTGCTAGCTGTTCATAGATATACGTAAGAGAGACTGGAGTAAATACCACACCATTCATGGAAGAAAGTGTCAATTATTCATGGTCCTTCTCCACAATTTCCTTGCATAAACACCTGAACAGATCACATGGCAAAGGAACTGCTCATACCATGATCTGGTTTTATATACATTTTCCTTGGATTGCAATTGCCCCCGACGCAGCCATATCATGCCAAAACATGGCCGCATCAGGTTGAATAAAATCTGTGGCAATTAATTTATTCTGTAGCATTTTCATTAACCCCTCCCCTCCCCCCATTTTTTTTTGTTTGTCATGGACATTTATTGGTAATGGTTGTCCCCTTCCTCTGTTTTGTTTTGTGAACACTAACTTTTGCCCCTGTCACTTCCTTGGAGAATCATATTCATTTCCTTTTCCTCTGCTTCTTTTGTGTTTCCTTACATCTGTTGTCCTTGTTTTAGCTCCTTTCAGTTTAGCTCATTGTCTTTCCACTTCCCTTAAATTCCTCCTATCCTGCCAGCTCCTCTTTCAGGTATTTCCTCATTTTATCAAAGTCAGAAAAATTGAAATCCAGGACTTTGGAGCTTGGTGTCTGCATTCTGCTTTAGCTACTATATGAAACCATACCATATGATTATCACTACCACCCAAGTGGGCACCCACCTGGGCATTAGACACTTTCCCCATTTGTGCATACTAGATCCAATATCACTTCTTCCACGGTAGATTTTGATACCATGTGTAAGTAGAACCCCTCTCTACTTTAACATTTTGCAGATGGATACTCCATCTTGGGTACTTAAAATTAACACCTGCTGCTAAAACTGGAGCCAAGAGTTGGAGCTACAAAAGAAAGAGCAAAAGCCATGATGTTAAAAATTACTAAAGTCTTCAGATCCAGAGCAAAAAAAAAAGACTGATGCACCCTTTTTTCTCCCAAATAGCTTATAGCAGAGTGGAAAAATAACAGTTACACAGGCATACATAGCACATTTGGGTTTGTGTTTCCAGACACTGTACTTACCTATTTCACCATGTTTTGTAATGGGGCCTGCATGAATCTTCAAGATATCAAGCCTGGCTTGTTCATTTGGCAATTCAATATCTTTGGAAACATGAAAATGTGAAAACAGAAAAGATAAATATGTACACACAGGGGTGGGGGGAATCTTCTAGTCACAATTAAACTATTCTATATAGTTCACGTGGAGGAGTAGAGCAACCGTCTAGTACCCAAGAGATCATAGTTCTATTCCCATTGGCACTCCTTGTGACCTTGGGCAAATCACTTAACCCTCCACTGCCTTGGAAGAAAAGGCCTGGCTATCTACTTCCAGTCATAACTTGCCAAGAAAGCACAGGGGCTGCTGGGTCGCCAGGAGTCAGCATTGACTTGACAGCAGTTTAAAAAGGAAAAGAAATTATATGTATATATAGCTCACGGATTTTTCTATCCAGTCTTCCAGGACGCAACAATGCAGGATCCAGTGTATCTGGTCTGTTTGTAGCCATGATCATTTTAACTCTGTGCAGGGTGTCAAATCCATCCATCTGGTTCAGTAACTAAAAAAATAAGGACAGGCACATGATTTAAACATTTTGGAAACAAGGAATCGATGTTTCATCCTCTATGAGCAGCTCCGTTATATGCAGAGCTTCTATTCTTAAGTATTTAGAAAATATAAAAATAAGTTTTCTCCAGCCTATTAGGAGTTCCTTGAGGATGCCAAAGGGAGAAAAAAAAAATCTGCTTCGCAGGCCCATGTACTATTGTTTGACATCTTTTCCAGTTGAATCTATTTGTGCAGCTGAGGAGTCTGTGCAAAAAAGGTACAGAAAGAGGAGACTTGAAGGCAGGCCAGGAGAAGGTAGAAATGGAATAGCAGAAGTGTTGCATTTCTTTTTTCAGCACTTAACATCTATTTTCACACTGGCGTTTTTACTGATTAAAATCTAAAATCAGAAGCCCCACTTGTATGGTCACTATGATTTTGGATGAAGCTATTTGAGTCATCGTGGATAACATGTTAAAACCCTCCGCCCAGTGTGCAGCGGCGGCCAAGAAAGCAAATAGAATGCTAGGTATCATAAGGAAAGGGATGGAGAATAAAACAAAGGATATTATAATGCCTCTGTATCGCTCCATGGTACGACCGCACCTTGAATATTGTGTGCAATTCTGGTCACCGTATCTTAAAAAGGACATAGCGTTATTAAAAAAAGTACAGAGAAGAGCCACCAAATTGGTGAAGGGGATGGAAGGCTACTCCTATGAAGAGAGGCTAAAAAGGTTAGGGCTCTTTAACCTGGAAAAGAGACGGCTAAGATATGATAGAGGTCTATAAATTAATGAATGGAGTGGAACGGATAAACGTGGATCAATTGTTTACGTTATCAGAATATAGAAAGACTAGGGGACATGTAATGAAGCTACAGGGTAAACTATTTAAGACAAATAAGAGAAAATATTTTTTCACTCAACGTGTAATCAAACTCTGGAATCTGTTACCAGAGAATGTAGTAAGGGCTGTTAGTATAGCTGGGTTTAAAAAAGGTTTGGACAAGTTCCTGGAGGAAAGGTCCATAAACCACTATTAAAAAGGGACCAAGGATATCAATGCTTGACCCAGTACAAGCATTGTGGAACCTGTGTCTTTTGGGGATATTGCTAGGTACGTATGACCTAGATTGGCCACTGTTGGAAACAGGATACTGGGCTTGATGGACCTCAGTCTGACCCAATATGGCATGTCTTATGTTCTTATGTTCTTATGAGATTTACTGTGGGAAATTTACCTCACTGGTTCCAGAACAAATTATTCTCATACCTATGGATTTCTCATTAATGGAATTTAAATAATTTAGGAGCTATGCTGGCATACAGCAGACCACAGTTCAGTGATAGTTGGGGGGGGGGGGGGGAGGCAGGGGTGCACGCACGCATAAATCACTATTAAAGAGGACCAGGAAAACCCACTGCTTACCTCTGGATAAGCAACATGGAATCTGTTAACCCATGTTGAAACCCTCCACCCAGTGTGCAGCGGCAGCCAGGAGAGCAAACCGAATGCTAGGTATCAAAGAAAGGAATGGATAATAAAAAAAAAAAAAGGATATTATAATGCCTCTGTATTGTTCCATGGTGTGACCGCACCTTGAATATTGTGTGCAATTCTGGTTGCCATACCTTAAAAAGGATATAGCGTTATTAGAAAAAGGTACAGAGAAGAGACATCAAAATGGTAAAGGGGATGGAAGAATACCTCTATGAAGAGAGGCTAAAAAGGTTAGGGCTCTTCAACCTGGAAAAGACAGCTGAGGGGAGATAGGATAGAGGTCTATAAATGAATGGAGTGGAACGGGTAAACAGATCAATTGTTTACGCCATCAAAATATACAAAGACTAGGGGACATGCAATGAAGCTTCAGGGTTACCTATTTAAGACTAATAAGAGAAAATATTTTTTTCACTCAACATGTAATCAAACTCTGGAATTCGTTACCAGAGGATGTAGTAAAAGTTGTTAGTGTAGCCGGGTTTAAAAAAAAGTTTGGACAAGTTCCTGGAGGAAAGGTCCATAAACCATTATTAAAGGGGACCCGGGATATCCACTGTTTGCCCCAGTACAACCATTGTGGAACATGTGTCTTTTGGGGAAACTGCTAGGTACTTGTGACCTAAATTGGCCACTGCTAGAAACAGGATACTGGGCTTGATGGACCTTGGTTTGATCCAGTATGGCATATCTGATGTTCTTATGTGCCACAGAATACCTCCAATGGTAAATCTGATTATCATTCCCTCCTACTCCTATTTGAAAGGTGGTATATTAAACACAAACTAAATAAACTTTAGATATTTTTTGTATATCACTTTGCTGTTTTATATTCTATTTTAATATTTAAAAACAAATCCGATTTTTCTCTGTAAGATATGTCTGCCCCAACTGAACTCATAAAAATTTACAAAGACTGAACAATGAGTACATTCCAGATATACTTGGCCTCTTGGCTTTGGAACGCTTTCCACTGATCTTGGGGCAGTTATTTCACCACAAGCAAAGACATGGTTTATGTTTAGGTTTTTGGTCAACTGGTGGGCAGTGAGCGGATCAGTTGGGGCAGACATATCTTTCAGAGAAAAATGATTTGTTTTTAAATATTAAAATAGAATATAAAACAGCAAAGTGATATACAAAAATTATCTAAAGAATTTTATTTTGTTTTGTGTTTATTGGCATTTAATATACACACCACCTTTCAAATTCATGGCAAGGCAGTTTACAATAAACTAAAAACAAAGGTAGAAACCAACTACAAAACCATTATAGGAAAGTAACAGAAGAAAAGTAAAGGCATACAGGGAGAGAGAAATGTAAAGGAGTATGGGTTACAGGTAACAGATTGCAGGCACCATCTATCACATCACATCAGGTCCTTTATAAAAGGTCAAGTGGAAAAGATGTGTTTTTAATGCAGACGGAAGATTTATATGATAGTTCAGTGCGGAGGGTGAGTGAGAGGGCATTCCAGAGGTTAGGGGGCAAAAAAAAAAAAAAGCTGTATGCCTAATACTCTCCAGTCTAGCACAGGAGACTAGAGGTATATCTAGGCGGTTGTGTAGTGAATGAAGGGCCTTAGCGAGGGTGTGAAAGGAAATCATGGAAGACAGATAAAGTCTGTATATAGAGTTTTACGAGTTAGGATGAGAATTTTGTAGTTAATACGATAGTAGATGGGGAGCTAATGGTGATGTGATCAAATCTGCTTGCATGGAAGAGTATGCAAATGGCGGTATTCTGGATCATTTGAAGGCACTTTAGTTCAAATTGAGGTATGCCAGCGTATATTTATTTATTTATTTAACATTTTGTATATGGATAAACATGGAGTTACAGTAATCCACACATGAAATTATGAAACAGAGCAAGAGTATGCTGGACTGAGGGATCCTGAAAAGGGCAAAGGGCTCAGAGTTGACCAAGTGCGAGGAACAAGGACTGCAAAACATGGCTAATCTGTTTTTTGAAACCGATCCGGGTCAAGGAAGACTTCAAGGTATTTGAAATACGGAGAAAGGGAATGGGTTAGCCATCCAGGATGGGAGGAGTGTGTGGGTATTGAGGCACCCCTCAGTGAGCCAGGTGGCTGAGGTCTTGGAGATATTAAGTTTCTACTGGTTTTCTATTAACCAGACACCTTGTGCAAGCAGTTCTTGAGCGTCATGAGATGTGGGAGTAGGAGGGGAGTCAGTAAGTACCACTAGATCATCATCAGTGTAACAGTAGGCAGTAATGACAGCCTCTTGGATAAGTAAGGTGAGAGGGCTGAGGAAAATGTTAAACAGGAAAGGGGCCAGAATGGCCGACTCCACCATCATGGAGTTATGTGGCAGCTGTGACTTTTGGAAGCCTGGGCTCCGGCAGACTCGACACACTGAGTTGAGCCGTTTGCTCACCACCGGTACTGAAGCCTGTGTCTCCCACATTCAGAGCATCAGCTGTTCCAAGATGGGAGGGATGGGTACCATGAGCAATTCCCACGGAGGGGCCTCATACTGGAGGACTGTCAACTCATCCAACCTGAGGGTCCTTCTTGGACTCGGTCAGGAACACCAGGGCCTTAGACATGTCCTTGACAAAATCAAGTAAGTCCATATCCTTGGGCAGGGACCACCGTCGAGACTCCGAGATGGGACAGTCAGATGGGATGTCGCAGTGGCGATGGGTATCAGGGGACTCTTCATCCTCCATCTCTCACTCAGACTAGTCTGTCGAGGACTCAGAGGGCTGATCTGCAGGCCTCGGGGCCCTCGATGCCCTGTGGCCAGCACCCGGCAAACTTGCCAGGGATGACTGTGGTCCTGTCGAGCAGGACTCAGATCGCAATCTTGGCCAAAGATCGACTCTAGGCCAAAGGGACCTTAAGGATCGGCTTGGCCTCCGGGGATGTCAAGGGCCTGGTGGTCAGGGCACATGAACCGGTCGTGCCGGACAACAGTGCCTGCTGTTGGTCCATGAAAGCAGACAAATTGCGCTCCAGGGCCACCATTCTGGACTCCAGACCAGAAGGCTCCACATTCTTCGGCGCTGAAACTGAGGGACTCTGGCCTGATGCCGGCTCCCCCGAAGGGGAATCCTCGATGAGGATGGTGTCTGAGGACAGAGGTTGGTCCGCGGTTGGATCCTTTTGGGGGACTTTCGCAGGCCCCTCCTTCTCCGACTCCTCGGATGAATGTCAGACTGCGGGACTGGGTCCGGGAAGCACCCAGCCAGTCAGAACTGTTCAAGGATGACGCCTTCTAGTTTAATTTTTTCTTCCTGGGTTCCCTCGAGGGAGACCCCCTTTCTGAGGGCCCACGAGGAGGCTCTGGTTCAGAAGGTTCCGCCCAAGATGTCATTGTGCTGCTGCTGGAGGCTCTTGAGAGCCTTACTGGACATCCTCTTGCAGAGACCGCAGGCTGCCAGGTCGTAGTCTGGCCCAAGGCAGCAGAGACAGCAGTCGTGTGTGTCAGACAGACAATTTTAGAGCACCAATTGCACTGGGGACAAGCCAGACAAATGTTTGAAGGGCTCCATGGAAAAAAAGGAGACTGAGCAAGATGGCACCCTTGGGCAGGAAGGGGACCATGCATGGTGGCATCTTCCAAAGGCTTTCTTTGAAAGCAGGGGGGGGGGATGCTTCTGCAGGGGTTCCGTCGGTGCAGACATCATCCATATGTGAGGACTGACTTCCTGCTTGTTCCCAGAGAATAATGCATTAACATTTGCAGAATATTTAACCATGTACAGGCTGCATCAGCTTCTGTTAAGGGGTGCCTCAGCCTTTGCAGACAATTATACATGTGTCTACTGGGTGTAATAAATTACACAAAAAAAAATATGAAATAACTTTATACAGTAGTAATTTTCTAAAAAATGGTATGAGATTTCCATTAGCATTTTCTTCCTTCCACTCCCACTGCTATGACATTAAATAAGTTCATAGATGACCCACACCGATGACCTTGCAGAAAATCATTACTAAAGGGAGTAATTTTATAAAGAATGTTCTGCACATAAAGAAGGTATGTTTCCCTCACTTGGTTTGCAGTTTGTCATGCTGTGAGGGCTTATGTGCATCAGTGATGCCGAGAGCTAAGCTATTGGCAGCTTAACTACTGGCAGGATCTCCCAAGATGGACAAGTTTCAGCTAAGGTGCCAAACCAAGATAAATCACACATTTGGACAGCAGTAGAATGGGATGGTGTTGGCGGATCACATTTACGTGACAACGGCAACAATACTAAATTTAAACTGTGTGGAAGAAAGGCCTGGCAATCTACTTTTGTATCTTGCCACGAAAACCCAATTTATTTATTTTATTTAACAGTTTTTATATACCGACTTTCTACAATTCAAGTCGGTTTACAGGTAACATAACAAACAGTATATTTCAACTGAGTACATTGTAACAATAATATCAAAGTATAATAAGATTAACAAGCAAGCTACCCTTTGTGAAGGTTTAAAACTATTTACATGGAGGCTTAACATGTTATTTACATGGAGGAGTATATAGGGGGGAAAAGTGTTCCTGGAAGAGATGGGTTTTCAGTTTCTTCCTGAATTCAGGGTGATTGGTGCAGTTCCTTAATTCGTGTGGTAAGGCATTCCAGATGGAGGGGGCGTAAAGGGAGAATGCACGACTGCAGGCGGATTGGTTACAGGTTATCTTGGATGAAGGGATGGATAGAAGGTTTTTGGTGATGGTGCGGCGTGTTCTTTTGTTGTTGGAATTGGATAAGAGTGATGAGAGGCAGGGGGCTGACTGATTAGAGATGATTTTGTGGATGAGGGTGATTGCTTTGAATTTGGCTCTGGATTGTATGGGTAGCCAATGTAGGTCATAGAGGATTGGCGTTGTGTGATCGTCTAGGGTTATTTGTAATGAGTCTAGCTATTGTGTTTTGTGCATTTGGATGGGGTGTAGGCTGTTCTTGGGGAGGCCGTGGTAAATGAGGCTGCAGTAGTCAAGGGTAGGAATGGTGAGGGCCTGGCAGACAGTGCGAAAGGAGTCAGGGTTTAGGAGAGGTTGGAGGTTCCTAAGGGTGCATAGTTTTGTATATATTGTGCTAGAAGTTTTCTTTATCTGCTCATGGAATGTGAGGTTCTGGTCAAGGATGAGACCGAGATGTTTCACTTGATTTTTAATGGTGAGGGTGAAATCTCCAAGTGTAAGTGTTGTAGGTGGGGTGTAGGAGGCGTTGGTAAATACTTGGAGGGCTTCAGTTTTAGACTGGTTAATTAAAAGGTTGTGATTTGAAAGCCAGGTCTTCAGGTTTGCGATGCATTCAATAAGGTTTGAGAAATTGGGGTTTGTTAAGTTGAAAGGGGTGAAGCACATAATGTCATCTGCGTATAATTGGTAATGAATTCCATATTTTTGAAAGATGTTGCAGACTGGTTGAAGGAATATGTTAAAAAGGAGCGCAGATAAGCTGGATCCTTGGGGGACTCCCTGTTTTAGGGTGAATGGGAGGGATATATCGTTCCCTATACGAACCTGTTGGGTCCTGTTTTCTAGGTAGGAGTGGAACCATTTTAGTGTTGTATCCCTCAGTCCTATTTCATAGAGCCTGTCTAGAAGTTGGTGGTGCAGAAGCAAATCAAAAGCGGCAGATAAGTCTAGAAATATAAGGAGGCATCCTTGGGTGGGATTCTGGGTAAGCAGGTAGAGTGAATCCAAGAGAGGCTAGGAGGGTTTCTACTCCATGATTCTTTTTGAAGCCATGTTGGAGTGGGTCGAGGGGGGAGTGCTCATCTATGAAATTCTGAAGTTGGTTTTGGACTAATTTTTCGGTTATTTTAGCAAGGAAGGGGATACTGGAAATAAGTCTGTAGGAGGTGGGGGAGGTAGGGTCAAGTTTGGATCCTTTTAGGATGGGGCGGACAGAAGCATGTTTTAGGGGTGCTGGAACTAAGCCAGTATGGAGGGAAGACTGTACAATGTGGAGTATGTAGGAGCTAATGGTACTATGGGTGGTCTTAAGCCAGGAAACAGGGCAAGGGTCCAAGGCGGAGGTTGAAGTATTTAGTTCTTTAATGGTGTTGGATATGTCTTTTGAGGTGAGGGGTTTGAAGTCTTTCCAGGTAATTAGGGGGGTGAATGTGTGTGGTCGGACATTGATGTCATGTATGGGTTGGGGGCTAATTGTAGAGGAGGGTGGGGGGAATTTTGAGGTAAGGTGGTTGGCTATAGTTTGGGCAGTTATCTTGGGAGTTAGGTCCTGATGTTGGGGTTCAGTTAAGGATTTAGCAATGGAGAAGAGTTCTCTTGGTTTATTAAGGGAGCGTTGGATTAAATTTTCATTGTATTCTCTTTTCTGTTTTAGGGTTTCGGAACAGTAAGATTGGAGTTTGCTTTTGTAGATCTCATGGGTGTTGGGGTCAGAAGAGCGTCTTGACTGACGTTCTAGGCGTCTGAGTTCTCTTTTTAGGTCTCTAAGTTTAGTGGAGTACCAGGGGGCTCTTCTGCGCTGGCTCTGGCGGAGTTTAGGTGGTAAGAGGGCAGCAGAGGAGAGGATGTTGTTCCATTCATCGATGTGAGGGGCAAGGTTTTGGTGCTTGTTGTTAAGCAGGTCTAAGGGTGGACTTATTTGTAGTTACAACAAAACAAACTGCACTATAGATCTGGAAGATGGAACAACAGTTTGGAAGGCACTCAACTGGCTACTGGGGTGGAGCTGAAGACTTTTCAGAGTAGCTAGCATTTATGATGTAGTTGGATCAAAGCCCTTGGGACGTCTGACTGCCGATGTAGCTGTGCATGAAATGAGAGTCAGAAGCTGCAAAGATGTCTTACATATTATGACATGGTACATATGAAGCATGAACCACAGGAAGTTGGAGGTGCTCAAGAATGAAATGGGCCACGTACAACTATCTCCAGGGTGTCAGCAAACTGAAATGGACTGGCATCTGATGGTCAAATGATCTACTATGCTGGAAATGAAAGACAAAGAAGAAATGGTGTTGCATTTATAATCAAGAAGAAACTTGCAATAACTGGAATGAAATAAAATGCAGTCACTGCTTAATTTCTATTCTTCTATGAGGAATGCCCATCAACACAACTATAATTCAGGTATAGTGTAGTTACTCACCTGTAACAGGTGATCTCCAGGAACAGCAGGAATTTAGTCTTCACATATGGGTATTGTCAGTACCGACGGAGCCTGCGCGGGAACACTCCCCAGCATCCAATAGGAACGCTTTTGGGAGCATCCCTCAGCACATGCGCGCTGCCTTCCCGCCTTTCCAATTGTCCCTCTTCAGTTAAGTTTGTAGTTGAGTGAAAGGATAGAGGGAGAGAGGAAAGAGACAGATAGAGAGACAACTAGGGGAGGTGGGGGGGTTGTGAAGACTAAATTCCTGCTGTTCCTGGAGATCACCTGTTACTGGTGAGTAACTATGCTATCTCCAGGAACAAGCAGGAATGTAGTCTTCACATATGGGGACTCCCTAGCTGAAGATGCCAGGGAGATAGCACCAGGAAGGTGCCCCCCTAGAAAAAGTAGGCATCTTTCCTCCCATGGATCTCTGGCATTCCACCAGGGTTGGTGGGCAGGAGTTGAATTTGGTCTGAAAGAGAGTTTGAAGAACAGCTTGGCCAAAGAAGGCATCCCGATGGGAGGCTTTATTCAGGCAGTAGTGGGCTGTGAAGGTGTGTACCGAAGCCCAGGTGGCTGCTCGACAAATGTCATCAATAGACACGGAGTGGAGATTAGCCATGGAAGCTGCCATGGCTCTCACGTGATGAGCTGTGACATAGCCCTGAAGAGGAAGACCCTTACTCTCATAAGCAAAGGACATGCATTGGGCAATCCATTTAGATAAAGTTCTTTTGGAGACTGGAAGTCCCAAATAACTAGAGTCAAAAGCTATAAAAAGTTGCGAGGACTTTCTATGTTGCTGTGTTCTCTGTAGGTAAAAGGCTAAGGCTCTTTTACAATCCAAAGTATGAAGGTTTCTTTCTGCATTAGAGGCGCGAGGCCTCGGAAAAAATACAGAAAGATAAATTGATTGATTCAAATGAAGAGGCGAAACCACTTTTGGCATAAAGTGTGGACGAGTTCTAAGAACAACCTTCTGATGAAACCTAGTATAAGGAGGATCAGCCACTAAATCTTGCAGTTCACTAATGCGATGTGCAGAGGTGATTGCAATTAGGAAGATGAGCTTCCAGGTCAAAAACCTAAGGGTTGCAGTGGCTAAAGGCTCAAAAGGCAGCTTCATGAGCCGCCCGAGAACTAGATTTAGATCCCATGCCACCGGTGGTGTCTTAATGGGAGGTTTGGTTAACAGAAGACCTCTCATAAATCTGGATATGAGTGGATGAGAGGAAATTGGTTGTCCATTCAGAGGCTTATAAGAAGCTGCAATTGCACTAAGATGGACTCTTACCAAATTGGTCTTTAGACCAGAATTCGATAAGTGAAGGAGATACTAGAGTATCGATTCAAAAGGTATGACAAGGGGGTTTAATCCCTTCTTGGAGCACCATATAGTAAAATGTTTCCACTTGAAGGCATAAGATCTTCTTGTGGAATGTTTTCTAGAAGCCTGAAGGATATCCTTTACCTGTTGGGACAGGTTGAAATCCTGGAGGTCTAAGCCTTCAGCAACCAGGCCGTGAGATGCAGGGACTGGGGACTCAGGTGCCATAGCGTCCCGTCCTCTTGGGAAAGGAGATCTGGAGCATGCACTAACTCCAGAGGTGCAGCTTGAGAGAGATGTAGAAGCAGGGGATACCACGCTTGGCGTGGCCATCGTGGCGCTATGAGAATCATGCGACCCCTGTCTCTCTGAAGCTTGAAGAGTGTTTTGGGGATGAGGGGAATGGGTGGGAAGGCATAAAGGAAGTCCTGACCCCAGTGAAGGAGGAAAGCATCCCTTGCCTGACAATTGTGAGCCAGAATCCTGGAACAGAACCGGGGAGGTTTGGCATTCAATGGACTTGCAAAGAGGTCTATGTCTGGAGTGCCCCAGAGATGAAATATCTTTGCCACCTAGTCTAGGTGGAGAGACCACTCGTGAGGCAGTAGTACACGAATGAATTTGTCTGTCCAAAGGTTTTGAATACCTGGAAGATATACCACTAGAAGGTGAATTTGATACTCTGGCGAGGGCCCACAGTCGTAAGGCTTTGTTGCATAACGACAGAGAGCCTGTCCCGCCCTGCTTGTTCACATAGAACATGGCTACTTGATTGTCCATCTGAACTAGGACTGTCTTGTAGCTGAGCTGGGCGTGAAATACTCGAAGAGCTAAATAGATTGCTCTTCATTCCAGGTGGTTTATGTATAGACCAGTCTCTTGTGGAGTCCAGGTGCCCTGGGTAGAGATGATTCATGTGTGCTCCCCAACCCACCTGTAATGCATCTGTTAGGGTGGCCTGAAAAAGGGATTGATGGAAAGGAGACCCCACTGTCAGATTTTCTAGTGATTGCCAACATTGGAGGGACAAAATTAGTCATTGAGAGTTTACTATTTTGTCTGATAAATGTCCTGTGGCCTGTGTCCACTGTGTGGATAGGGTCCACTGAGCTGCTCGCATGTGGAGGCGAGCATATGGGACTACATGAACTGTGGATGCCATATGTCCCAACATCTGTAGTAGTTCGAGCAGTTAGGGAGGATTTCCCTGCTGCTTGAGAAGTTAGTTGCATTAAGCGAAGACACCGGGCCTATGGAAGGAAAGCCTTTGCCTGTCTAGTATCTAAACAGGCCTCTATGAATTCCAGGCATTGGGAAGGAACAAGTTGGGATTTTGGGAAGTATTGGAGGATTCGCAATGTGCGAGACAGTGCAGTGCTGGCCTCTGCAACTGTAGGGTCTCGAATGAGCCAGTCGTCTAAGTAAGGGAAGATTAATATCCCCAGGGTCCGTAGAAATGCAGCTACTACTGTCATGCATTTCGTGAATACCCTTGGAGCTGAAGCCAGACCAAAGGGAAGAACCCTGTACTGGAAATGTTTTCCCCTTGAAAAGGAATCGTAAGAATTTCCTGTGATTTGGATAGATCAGAATGTGAGTGTATGCATCCTTTAAGTCTAGAGAGCAAAGCCAATCCTGGCTTTGAAGGTATGGCAGAAGAATTCCAAGAGAAATCATTTTGAACTTTTCTCAGAACAGGTATTTTTTTCAATTCTCTGAGGTCTAGAATGGGTCTGTGTCTTCCTGTTTTCTTTGAAATAAGAAAATAGGGGGAGTAGAACCCTGCACCCCGTTGAATAATGGGTATCTCTTCTATTGCCCCTTGGGCAAGAAATGTTGAGACCTCGTGATCTAGCAGATTGTCTGTGGAGGTTTGAGAATTGAATTGCCTTAGAATTGTAGGAGGGGGCATGCTGTGAAAATGGAGCTTGTACCCCTCTCCTACAATGGACAAAGTCCAATCTTCTGCTGTTATCTGATGGCATCTGTGGCAAAGTAGCATAACCTGCCTGGGATATTGGGGGGATGGGGACCCCTCAGAGGCAGGAAGGCTAAGCTCTCTAGGAAGGAGTCAAAGCCCTTGAGGGGGCTGAACCTGCGGAGCTGGTTGGGCTCTCAGGCCTTTTGGCTTCTTTTGCTGTCTAGTTTGTCCCTTTTGGTCAACCTGACCCTGAGTTTGACTCTGCTGGGTATAGGAAGTATAACATTTCCTCTTTTTGCTGAAAGAGGGTTTTTTATAAGGCTTCTTTTTGGCTGGAGTGGCTGTAGATTTTGACAATCTAGAGTGGTATTGTCAGCATTAGTCTTTTCCTGCCAGTTCTTGCCAAAGAGATTCTCTCCCGTGCAAGAAATGTTGCCTAACTTGTCCTGTACCCAAGTCTCCAAGTCTGATGCCTGAAGCCAGGCAATCCGTCGTGCCCCAATGGCAATAGCAGAGTTTCTGCTGATGCATTCAAAGCATTCAGAAAAGTCTGCACGATTCAAACTTGGAGACATCTTGAGCATGCTTAACTAGAGCAAGAAAGTCTGTCTCTTCATCTGGAAGAAGTGGGCTCATAAGCTTCAAGTCTCCTGTAACTTCTTTGAGGAACATGCCCATATATAGTATATATGAACTGATCCTAGCTGAAAGCATGGAAGCCTGAAATGTTCGGCGCCCAAAAGCATCCAGAGTCCTGCATTCACGACCTGGGGGATTGGATGCATGCCTCTGCACTTTTCATCCTATGCATGGCTGACTCCACCACCACTGAATGGTGTGGCAGCTGAGTCTTTTGAAATCCAGGACATGGCGAAACTCAATACATAGTATCAAGCCTCCTAGAATGAGGAGATGTAGTCAGAGGTGTCTCCCACATTCTGAGCATCAAGTTAAACAGAATTTCATGGATAGGGAGAGTGGCTGCCTCCTTTGGAGCTTTAGGATATTGGAGAATTTCCAATTCCTTTGCTCTGGGTTCCTCTTCAGGAGCTACTGTGACTGAAAAGCCTTTGGCCACATCATGAATAAAATCCTGAAAAGACATGTCCTCTGGAGGTGACATTCTGCGTTGGAGAGAAGAGGGATCTTCCGGGGAAAAACCTCTGGTACCAGCAGAATTGTCAGAGTCTTTGGAATCGGAGGATTCGAAGTATTCCCGACCACGATGCTCATGCAAAGCACGGTCCTGGTATCGATCGAAGTCGGTACTGAGTTGATCCTGTACCGATCTGTCGATTCCAGCCAAAGATGGCATGGGAAGAACTCCCACCGGGGCCGGTATCATCAGTACCGGTACCGGTGTCTGTACCGATGTAGGTACCGGCATCGGTATTGGTGCCCGTTGAACCATAGGTGTCAACGGTACCGCAGCTGTGACAAGAGATGCAATGCTGCGTTAGATAGCGAGGAATCTCTGGTCTATCGACGCTGCCAATGCCTGGTGTCAGTACCGGTGAAAACGGCCGGGACCCCTGAGCATGGCACCAGTAGTTCTTGCGAGGTCGAGGCCTCGAGAACATCCTGGAGCCCCATTGATGCTTTGGAAGCCGAAGCCTCCTGCCGGGGCTGTTTTGCCGGTGTGGTTCCCTCAAGGGCAATGCCAATGGTCTCTTGATGCTTAGCAGGAGAGCCACCCTTTGAGAACTGGCTTTTTTTTGTTTAGTTACCTGAGATCCAAGGGAGGAAGAGGAGGCTCTTGAAGATGTCGATGCAATGGATCTGGCATCCGAAGAAAAGAGTACCGAGCTCTGCAGCCCGGTTCTGTCTTCCTCTCTTAGTCATCCCCATACAGGAGAGACATTCAGATGGAGAATGTTCAGGCCCTAAACATTTAAGACACCAATCATGGGTGTCAGTGACGGAAATGGTACTGCCACACTTAGTACATTTTTTAAGACCACTAGTTGGTTTTTCCATGTTTCAGGAATATAAGGCCTAATGCCCAAAATGGCACCTACCACCGAAAAAGAAATGTTTCTGAAGAGAAACAGTTCAAAGTATAAAATTTTTTGAAAAAAAGAAAAGAAAAGAACCAGCGGTACCGTTAGGCGTCGTGTGGAGGCAAACGCGACCACAAGAAAACAATTTTAAAGACGGAAGTTTCTACGGTGACAGGGTATGGGTCCTGTCGGCTCCGCAGAAAACAAAGAACTGAAGGACAGTTGGAAAGGCGGGAAGGCAGCACGCATGTGCTGAGGGATGCTCCCAAAAGCGTTCCTATTGGATGCTGGGGAGCGTTCCCACGCAGGCTCCGTCGGTACCGATGATACCCATATGTGAAGATTACATTCCTGCTTGTTCATGGAGATATACACCAACAATAGCCGCAGAAGAGGATGAACTTGAGTTCTATGAAGTATAAGCTGAAATTGACAGAACATGCAAACAGGATAGCCTGAGAGTCATGGGTAACTGGAACGCAGAAGTTGGCAACAAAGGCGGCAGCAAAGTGGTTGGAAAACAGACTCTGCAAAAGAAATGAAGCTGGAGAAAAACTGATAGAATTCTGCAAGACCAATGATCTATTCATTTCAAATAGTAATACAAGCATCAACTGTACACATGGACTTCACCCAATGGATTGTACAAAAAGCAAATTGATTGCATCTATGGAAGTTAACGATGGAAAAAGCACAGTTACTTACCTGTAACAAGTGATCTCTGGGAACAGCAGGAATTAGTCCTCACATATGGGTACGTCGGAACCGACGGAGGCTGCGCGGGAAAGCTCCCCAGCTTCCCAGAAAGGAAGCTTTTGGGGCCTCCCACAGCGCATGCGCGCTGCCTTCCCGCCTTCCTGACCAACTCTTCAGTTCTAGTTTAAAGCTGAGACAATAGAGAGAGGAAAGGAAAGAGAGAGAGAGATACAACTCCTAGGGGAGGTGGGAGGGTTGTGAGGACTAATTCCTGCTGTTCCCAGAGATCACCTGTTACAGGTAAGTAACTGTGCTATCTCCAGGAACAAGCAGGAATGAGTCCTCACATATGGGGACTCCCTAGCTAAGATGCCGGGGAGATCCCCCTGCAAGAATTCCTCATCTTCCCATTGATCTCAGGCATCCACTCAGGGAAGGTGGGCAGGAGTTGTTTAAGAATGGAACAGGTGTCTGAGGACAGCCTGACCAAACAAGGCATCCCGGCGGGAGTCCTTGTCCAAGCAGTAATGGGCTGTGAAGGTATGAACCAAGGCCCAAGTGGCTGCTCGACAGATCTGATCGATGGATACAGAATGAAGATGAGCCATAGATGTGGCCATGGCTCTCACATTGTGAGCTGTGACATGGCCTTCCAGAGAAAGGTTCTTACTCTGGTAAGCAAAAGAAATACACTGAGCAATCCAATTGGACAGTGTTCTTTTTGAGACTGGAAATCCTAAATGAGAAGGATCAAAAGCAACAAAAAGTTGAGAAGACTTTCTATGTTGCTGTGTCCTGTGGATGTAAAAGGCAAGAGCTCTTTTACAATCTAACGTATGTAGGTTCCTCTCTGCACTAGATGCATGAGGAGCTGGAAAAAAGACAGGTAGATATACCTCTTGATTAAGATGAAAAGGTGAGACCACTTTAGGCATAAAGTGGGGATTTGTCCTAAGGACTACCTTATCATGATGGAACCTTGTATAAGGTGGATTAGCCACTAAAGCCTGCAGTTCACTGATGCGGCGAGCAGAAATGATTGCAATAAGGAAAATGACTTTCCAGGAAAGGAATTTTGAGGAGGTAGTGGCTAAGGGTTCAAAGGGAGGCTTTATAAGCTGACCAAGAACTACGTTTAAGTCCCATGCCACTGGAGGAGGACGAATGGGAGGTTTAGTTAAAGTTAGACCTCTCATGAATCGTGCAATAAGAGGATGAGAGGAAACAGATTGTCCATTGATAGGCTGAAGAGATGCTGCAATAGCACTCAAATGGACTTTTACAGAATTGGTTTTAAGTCCTGCATTGGAAAGATGCAGGAGATATTCAAGTAAAGAAGTTAAAGGTAGTGCTAGAGGGTTAAGACCTTTGTTAGCACACCAAATTGAAAATCTTTTCCATTTAAAAGCATAAGAACGCCTGGTGGAAGGTTTCCTCGATGCATGGAGGATATCCTTCACCTGTTGAGAAAGATTCAAGTCTTGAAGGTCTAGGCCTTCAGTAACCAAGCTCTGAGGTGAAGGGACTTGGGGTTTGGGTGCCACAAAGTCCCCTCCTCTTGAGACAGAAGGTCTGGAGCAGCTCCCAGATCCAGGGAGGGTGTCTGGGAGAGATGCAGAAGTAGAGGGTACCACACTTGGCGTGGCCAGCGTGGAGCTATGAGGATCATGGATCCTTGATCCCTCTGAAGTTTGAATAGAGTCTTGGGAATCAAGGGAATGGGTGGAAAGGCATATAGGAAGGCCTGACCCCAATGAAGGAGGAAGGCATCCTTGGCCTGAGCTCCCTGACACGGAATCCTGGAACAGAACCGGGGAAGTTTGGCATTGTACGGACTTGCAAAGAGGTCTATGTCCGGGGTCCCCCATTCTTGAAAGATTCTGAGTACCTGATCCATGTGCAGGGACCATTCGTGTGGCAGCAGGACTCGACTGAGTCTGTCTGCCCAAGAATTTTGGATTCCTGGGAGGTACACTGCCAGGAGATGGATCCCATGCTCTCTGGCGAAGGCCCAGAGTTTTAGAGCTTCGTTGCAAAGCGACAGAGAGCCAGTCCCTCCTTGTTTGTTTACGTAGAACATGACTACTTGATTGTCGGTATGAACAAGGACTGTCATGTTGATGAGGAGGGTATGAAAGACCTTGAGAGCAAGGAGAATTGCTCGCAGCTCCAAAAGGTTGATATGAAGGGTGGTTTCCTGTGGAGACCAAAGGCCCTGAGTGGAGAGGTCTTGGAGATGAGCTCCCCAGCCTGTTTGGGAGGCATCTGTAGTGAGAGTTGCTTGGGGTAACACAGGTTGGAAGGGGGCTCCCAACAACAGATTTTGAGTGGATACCCACCATTGGAGAGACCAAAAAAGACGTTTTGAGGTTGCTATTTGGTCTGAGAGAGCTCCTGATGCTTGGGTCCACTGTGTGGACAAGATCCATTGAGCTGCTCTCATATGTAGGCGAGCATAAGGCACTACATGAACTGTGGATGCCATGTGACCTAGCAGTTGTATCTCTCTGGCAGTCAAGTGGCTTCTGGACTGAATTTGAGAGGCCAAGTGCACTAGACGGTTGCAACGGGCCTGAGGAAGATAGGCCCTTGCAGTGGTAGTATCTAGCCAAGCCCCGATGAACTCTAGGGATTGAGTAGGGGTGAGTTGAGACTTTGGCAGATTGATGACAAGTCCCAGATACTGCAGTATGCGTCTGGTGTGGTCCAGGGAAGTCTGAGCCTTGGACTGAGATGGAGCTCGGATGAGCCAGTCGTCCAGGTACGGGAAGACAAAGATCCCCAGAGTGCGTAGAAATGCAGCTACTATTGCCATGCATTTGGTAAATACCCTTGGAGCAGAGGCTAGACCGAAGGGGAGTACTCTGTATTGGAAATGTTTTCCCTGGAACATGAACTGTAGGAATTTTCTGTGGGATGGATGGATGAGTATATGTGTGTACGCATCCTTGAGATCTAGAGTACAAAGCCAGTCCTGACTCTGTAGGTATGGAAGGAGAGTACCTAGAGAAAGCATTTTGAATTTCTCTTTGTAGAGGAATTTGTTCAATTCTCTGAGATCCAGAATGGGTCTGTATCCCCCTGTTTTCTTGGGAATCAGAAAATAGGGGGAGTAGAAACCTGACCTTTGTTGAGGAAGAGGAACCTCTTCTATTGCCCTTTGGGCGAGAAGAGTGGTCACCTCTTGTCCCAACAGGTACAGGAGAGATGGGGGAGAATTGAATTGTCTCACCATGGTATGGGGAGGAAGGCTGGAGAAATGTAGTTTGTAGCCCTCTCTGATGATAGAGAGGGTCCACGGTTCTGATGTGATTTGTTCCCATCTGGGAGCAAAATGAGCCAACCTTCCTGGAATGGTGAGAGGTTCTGGCTGTTGCAGAGCCAGAAAGGGTAAGTTCTCTAGAACCAAGTCAAAAACCCTGAGGAGGTTGGGACTGCTGGATTGTAGCAGCCCCTGTGGCCTTTGTTCTGGCCTGCTTAGTTTGCTGACGCTTAGGAGCAAAGCGAACTTGGGAAGATTGCTGGCCAGTATTTGTGGAAAATCTGGTCTTTTTATAGAAAGTTTTCTTAAAAGGTTTTTTCTTGGCAGGGGTAGAGGTAGACTTAGAAAGTCTATCTAAAGCAGCATTCTCTGCATCCATTTGAGTGGCTTTGATTTGCCACTCTTTGCCAAAGAGATTTTCACCTGTACAGGGCAGATTGCCCAAGCCTTCTTGTACCCAGGGTTCCAAATCAGAGGCCTGGAGCCAAGCCAGTCTGCGAGCAGCTATGGCTATGCCAGAGGCTCTGCTTGCCCCCTCAAAAGAGTCAAAGGCTGCTCTGTTGGAGAACTTGGAAACATCTTGGGTGTGCTTTAGCAAGAGGAATTCCTCCTGTTTATCCTCTGGGATAAAGGGGAGAAATTGACTTATCTTTAATGCAATCTCTTTCAAAAACATGCCCATATAGAGGCTGTATGAATTGATTCTGGCAATAAGCATGCTAGCTTGGAAGATTTTTCTCCCAAAAGCATCCAGAGTCCTACATTCTCTTCCTGGAGGGGTAGAAGAGTGTCTTTTGGTACTCTATCTTTTTCATAGCAGACTTCACCACAATAGAGTGGTGAGGAAGCTGAGTTTTTGAAAACCAGGAGAAGGAGGAACCCGATACATGGTGTCCAAACGTCGAGAATGTGGAGATAGGGTAAGAGGAGCCTCCCACAAATCCATCATGTGTTCTTGAAGAATTTCATGTATGGGTAAGGTGGCTGCCTCTTTAGGAACCTTAGAGTATCCTAAAATATCTAATTTCTTTGCTCTAGGTTCCTTTTCTGAGGATACAGATATGGAGAGTCCTTTAGCTACTTCAATAATGAAGTCTTGAAAGGACAAATCCTCTGGAGGAGACATCATCCTTTTTGGAGAAGAGGGCTCCTCAGGAAGAGTGAAAGAGACGTCAGCAGAATCATCTGAGGTATCAGACTCTTCAGAGGATTCAAAGTATCGTCTATTTGCTTCCAGAGATCGATACGCGTACCGATCGGTACCGACATCGGGCGTACCGGGTATCGGAGCGGTATCGAAGAAAGCTCCGGAACCGGAGACCGGAACCGGCATGCTACTGGAAGTAGATGCTCTGGGTACCGGTATCGGTTGCGGTACCGGAATCGGAACCGATTGTCGCAGTACCGATGGCGGTGTAGCATTAATGAAAGTCAGTAAGGCCTGCTGCATGGATTGTACCGTAGTACCCATAGCCGCCACAACTGCCTGGAAGTCGGTACCGGTGTTAGCCGGTACCCCAGAGCAGTCTAACAGGAGATCGGTCGAGGCCGTGCCATCGATGTCTACCTGTAACCCCATAGGAGGAGCTTTGGAAGCCGGAGCTTCCCGCCGGGGTTTTTTGGCTGGGGCAGGGTCCTCAGGGTTAATTGCAAGGGCCTCTCGCTGCTTAGAGGGAGATTTGCCTTTTGAGGACTTGCCCGAAGAATGTTTGGTTACCTGAGATCCATCAGGAGAAGACGACCTGGAGGATGTTGATGCTGGAGTATCGGTAGAAAACAGCATATGAAATTTATTTGCTCTGTTCTGTAAGCCCCTTTTGGACATCAGAGAGCAGGATGGACAATCCGGAATGGAATGGTCAGGCCCCAAACATTTAAGACACCACTCATGGGTGTCTGTAATTGAAATAGTACCGGTACACTTAGTGCATTTTTTAAAACCAGAAGCTGGTGTTTCCATGAGGGAGACCTGAGAAGGCCTAGAGGCCTCACAGAAAAAAATACACCAAGTGTAGGAAAAAGTAATATATATATATATATATTTTTTTTTAAAATAAAACGAAAAAAGGACCAGCGGTACCGGTCCGGAATCGGGGAAGGCAGACACGCGGTCAAAGAAACAAATTAAAATAACAATTTCTTCAGCGGTGACAGGAACACGACCTGCTGGCTCCGCGGAAAAAGAAGAACTGAAGAGAGTTGGTCAGGAAGGCAGCGCGCATGCGCTGTGGGAGGCCCCAAAAGCTTCCTTTCTGGGAAGCTGGGGAGCTTTCCTGCGCAGGCTCCGTCGGTTCTGACGTACCCATATGTGAGGACTCATTCCTGCTTGTTCCTGGAGATAGCTCTATAACATCAACAAAAGACAAAACCTGGAGCTGACTGTGGTACAGATCACCAACTACTAGTATGCAAACTCAAGCTAAAGCTGAAAAAGAGCAAGCCACTCATGAATGTAGCACAATATGACCTTGAGAATATACCACCGGAATTTAAAGACTGCCTGCAAAATCAATTTGTTGCTTTAGATACAAATGACAGAGCTCTAAAAAAGAGTTATGGGATGACATTAAGAAGGTTGTATTGGAAGAAAATGAGAAGTCTCTACAAAAGTTGAAAAAGCAAAAACCTACTCTTGCCATCTTACTGGGCAGACTAGATGGACCATACTGGTCTTTATCTGCCATCATTTACTATGTTATATTGATATGTCCTGTTTTTTGTGCAAAACATTTGTGTAGATGAAGTGGTGATTTTATAGTTTCAGCATGTTATTTGTTAATATCAGGCACACTTTCTATCATTCCCTTGTTATATGCTTCTCTCACACTGTTCATCGTTGTGTAGCAGTTATTTATCTCTACTTATTCAAGGTGGTTGGTTTTCCATCCTTGGTCAGCTGCCACATTTGTCAATCCCAAATACCTCTCTAACCTTCTCATTTGTTTACATAAGCTGGAAATACAATCGTGTATTGCACACTTCATAGAACTACATATACATACATACACAATTACATTTTCTTCCATAAATGTGTCCAATTTTCACATCTGCAGTGACTGTTGATACATTTTTCTAATCAGTTGTTCCTCCATCATTGTCCATTTTTGATGCAGTCTGCAGTCAAGCATCATCATTCCCTCTTGTTGAATTTTTACTTTCTGCCATTGCTGCTTGTACAGAGCTGTGTGTTTTGGGTTTTTTTTTTGCTCCACTTCTCTACTGGCAGCCCTCCAATTACTCTGGAGGGGGGAGGGGGGGGAAGAGTGCATGGCTTCCCCACACACATCTATACAGTTGTTAGCCGCATGCATGGTTCCTTTACTAATGTTAACTTGATTGCTCTTGAAGGCATGCCTTAGTTGATGTTTTTTGCCCTCCTTTTTTTTCATCCTTGTTATTCATTTTTCTATTTGTTTTGTAACAATTTATTAACTGCCTCATGTAGTGGTCTCCCTCCCTCTGACACATCAGTAGATACTCATGAACTTTGTTGTGGAGCATACACCTTTCACATGGATATGCTCACATTTTAGTGTAATATAGCATGTGCACAGCCCAAGTAGAACTTTAAAGTTCCAAATATCTCCCCCCCCTTTTTTTTTTTTTTTTTTTTTAAACATTTCCCCTCCAATAATCTTGTGCTGATTAAAATGGTCCTATTCTTTTAACTGTCATTGACTATTTTTGTTTATTCATATTTATTGATTTGTAGGTGCTTCCTCTAAGTGATCTTTAATGTTTTGCTAGAATTTTGACTTTGCTCACACTAGTAAAGCGTTTCAACTTTTTCTTGCTTTTAAGTTTTACATGTTTCTACATCTTTATCACATACATGTATTTATGTATACATGTGTTTTACATCCTGTTTTTATCAAATTGTACCAATTATACTTTTTTTACTCATTACTACAGCCCAGGAGGCTGGGGCACCTAAAATAGTTATTCCTGCCGAAAATGGAGCAGACTAGACCAGACACTTACTGATCCGCTACAGCGAGTCATCCCCAATGTCATGTTACTTGGCTGTGAAAATACACAAAAGGGAGCCAAAACTGCACTGCTTGCTACCTTCACCCAAGGTGAGAGACACCAAGGCACTCGCAGAAAACTCATCCATGTAGCCGCGGCATGACTGTTACCTCCTGAAGTGCAGGCCAGAAAGGAACTGCACAAAGTCTGGCTGCCATCCAATCAAAGGAAATGCCAGTTGCTAATGTTATGCTCATCAGCTCCCTTCCCCTCAAAGGAGGCAGACATCAGCAGTCTTGCACCTACTGGCTTTCTCCCCATTCAAGAGGGCATACGCAAAGAATCCACAGGTAGTTTGTTTTTGGTTTTGTTTTTAAACCAGCATCTCTTTAGAAATTCTTCCACCTCTTAGAGCGCAAGGAGGAGTGAATAGGTGAAGAGGGACCTGGCATCATCAGGTTCTACACCCCACGGCTTGTTGCCGGCAAAGGCAGACCTGTGCCCCAAATTCATGGTTATCCTCTCCCTTCCAGTTCAGACTGCACAGATTAGACAGCCTCCCTTTGCCGGAGGCTGAGAAATACTGGCAAGATAGAGGCTGTACAAACTCCTTTATACTATGACATCAAAATCAAACCAGTGGTTTTCAGTCTCCATCTGCTATCAGGTGTGCATAACCCATACATCTGGACTGGAGGGATGTTAAGGAATATATTTTTTTTACTCATTGATTTATCTGTTTCATCATGTACATATTTTTATATATTTTGTTTTATTAAATGAATGTACTAATATTTTGTATTTATTCTCTACTTTGTTAATTTATATGTATATGTGAGTTTCCAGACCCCTGATGCAGGCTAGTTTGCCAAAACTTAGAGTCAGGTCTTACACCTTTTTACTCCTTGGAATGAAAGCGTTAGTTTGGACTACATTAGTTTATGTTTACACCATTTCTTTTTTTTTTTCTTTGTTTTTTGTCGTCGTTTCTTGGAGGACCCTTCCTCTTGTTTTGGGTCTAATAGTTGACCCAATGGTACCATGTAAATATTGAACAACATTGGCAATAGCACAGATCCTCGAGGAATCCCACAGTCCAAAGCATTGGACTTGCATACTGACTCTTCCATAATACTACCCTAGTATGCTCCTCCAAGAACATACTGTCATGCAGGCCGATGCAGAAAGCTAGCATGGGCTTTATGAGCCCATAACGCCACGTTTAAGTACATTTATACGATCCTTCCCATGCAGGAAATAGACTTACACACCGGTGGAAAAACTAGCGCCCAATTAATGCCATGGGTATTTAAAATACATTTAAATAATTAAGGATTCATTCAATCTGCTGAGATGGTATGCAAATCATGGCAATGCCCGATGCAGACACAGGCAGAGATGATTTCGCAACTAGCCATAGCACCAAAACCTTTACTGCATGGTTTAAGTGGAAGTAAACCTCTAATGCATGCCCCCAACAGTATTTTGATGGCACTGGGAAAGGCCCCCAATGCTATCAAAATACTGTTGGGGGAGGGGAAGCCGTGCCCAACAATAAAAACTCTCCTCTGGTGGTCTAGTGGCCCCTTTCCTCCACTCTCACCCCCCATTAAATAAAGCAAAACCTGGTGGTGTAGAGGCCCTACCTGGTGGTCTGGCGGCCCCAAAATGTACCTAAGCAGGTGGTCTGCCTATACGCTCCCACTTCAGCCATTGTCCAAAATAGCTGTGTCTGGCCTTGTGTGGTGCATCCTGGGATGCACCGTGTGAGGTCAGACTGCCATGGCAGACTCCCAGGATGTACGTGCAGGGCCAGACACCACCATTTTGGACAATGGCAGACAGAGTGGGAGCGCACAGGCAGCGCTCACGCTTAGGCGCATTTGGGGGCTGCCAGACCACCAGGTAGGGCCTCTAGACCACCAGGTTTTGCTTTTTTATTTAATGAGGGGGTGGGGGAAAAGGGCCTCTAGACCACCAGGAATAATTTTATTGTTGTGCACAGCTACCAACAGTATTTTGATGGCATCTGGGCCTTTCCTGATGCTGTGATTGTCCCCTAATGCCATTAAAATACTGTCAGGGCTACTATGCAAATTAGCCACACAGTGCCCAGAGAGCAAGCCAAATTAGCACAGACATCTTGTGCACGTGTCTGGCTTGCTCTTCCAGTTTAACGCTGAGATGGTTCATTTGCATGCGCACGGTTAATGCGGGGGTCATTTGCATGCCCTATCTTTGCAGCATCTATTGTTAAAATATGTACGTTGTCAGGCAGTGTTAAAGTCATCCTCAACATGCGTTTAGCACTAGTTTTCTGCATTGGCCCGATGGTGCCGTCATGGGTATCATAGGCAGCTGACAGATCTAAGCTAACTATTTCTGTGCTATGATAGAATAAGCTGATCCGCCACAAAATCCCTTAGCTGACAGAACAGAATATTCAAATTTACCTTAAGAATGAAAGTAAAGAGACAGGACAAATTCCGTGCAATAGAAAAATCCTTGCCATCACCTTTGATAGGCAACCATAAAATAGCCTTTCAAACCGAGAGGCAAAGTACCCAATTCCAAGAGACCTAGTCACAATGGTGATCAACCACTGCTAGAGCCAGTGATTCCTTTACAGTAGGGGTCCTAAACCCAGTCCTTGGGACACACCTAGCCAGTCAGATTTTCAGGATAATCACAATGGATATGTATATGAGAGATTTTCATGCACACAGTCTCCTTGGCATGCAAATCTCTCATGCATATCCATTGTGGTTATTGTGAAAGCCTGACTGGCTAGGTGTGCTCCAAGGACTAGGTTCAGAACCCCAGCTTTACTGTTCTCCGCAGGATCTTATTAAAGAGCACACCATCTGGCTGATTTTACTGACCGCCCAGCTAACCTACTTAATCTGATGAATTGCAATGGCAAAACAAAACAAAATTAATTTTTGCCCTGGATTATTTATTTACTTTAAAATGTCTGTTTGCAGAGATAAACAAGTTTATAAATTCAACAGAAGCTTTAATACTGCGCAGTACTCCCCCCCACTACGCCCAGTTACTCCTTCATGCCATCTAGTTGGCAAAACTTTCAGAGAAGAAAACTGCCTTATATACACCTGTAGGAATTCTGCACATAATTGAAAATTTTATGTCAAATGGTTTGATTTTATGCAAAATTCTGCATGCTGTGTTTGTCAAGATACAATGCATATGTTTTCATGACACTTAATTTAAAAATACAATACAGAAAAAAAAAATCAAAAAAGTGAAAAAGTTGAATTAGTGCACAGAATTCCAGCAGGATTCTCTATATAGCTTGATAGCAGGGGATCCGTTGCACAAGTTACCATATGCAGTTGCAATAGAGACAGAAGCTGTACCCCTGCTCTATTCATCAACTTTAAAAAAACACTTCCAAAGAAGTGCTGCACTTCAATATATCTATTATCACCTCAACTGCCACTATCACTAAAGCAAGCAATCCCATCATCCGAGAAGGCCTTCACTATTAAACTTTGCAAATTCTTCCAAAATCAAAGTTGACAACTTTTGTCGTTCTGCTAGGGAAGTAAAGCACAGTTACTTACCTGTAACAGGTGATCTCTGGGAACAGCAGGAATAAGTCTTCACATATGGGTACGTCGGTAATGACGGAGTCTGCGTGGGAACACTTCCCAGCGTCCAATCAAAACGCTTTTGGAAGCATCCCACCACACCTGCGTGCTGCCTTCCCGTCTTCCCAACTGCCTCTCCTCAGTTAAGTTTTAAAGCTGAGACAAAGAGAGAGAGAGGAAAGGAAAGATAGAGAGATACAACTCCTAGGGGAGGTGGGTGGGTTGTGAAGACTTATTCCTGCTGTTCCCAGAGATCACCTGTTACAGGTAAGTAACTGTGCTATCTCCAGGAACAAGCAGGAATGAGTCTTCACATATGGGGACTCCCAAGCTGAGATGCCCAGAGGGAGTCCTAGCAAGTTGTGGATGTAGAAGAGCCATGCTATTCCCCAGAACCTCAGGCATCCTGGGGATGGAGGGTAGGAGTTGAATACAGAAAAGATGCTGTGGAACAGCTGAACTAGAACAGGACCTCTACAGAGAAGAACCCTGTAGAGAGGAGATCAAGTGGTAAAAATTGAGATATGGGCCTCCCTTGTTGGCACTGCAAGTCTACTGAGGTTGATATGGATCTGTTAGAAGAACCATTGGAAAACCTCAAGGAGTACCTCACTGAGAAGTAGAGGTAAGAAAAGTAGAACAAGTGGAGGTCAGAACCCCTCAGGGTGAGAAATAGCCCCAGGGAGAAACTGGGGTAGGGAAAGAGGTAGGACTTCAGCGGAAGACGCAGAAAGTACCATTAAGAAAGCTTAAGCTGTGTTGGTCCAAGAAAAATCCAATCCTAGGACCAAAAAAAAAAAAAAAAAAAAAAAAAAAAAAAAAAAAAAAAGAGTCTGACCCAGCTGGACTGGCAGTAGAAACAGTACATGTAGGAGAGAAAGGGTGTGGAAACCCCTGTATCTGATAAGAAGTTAAGGACAGACTTAGGAAGCGCTAAGCTTTAGATAAACTGAAGTTCCTCAATGTCTTTCCTGAATGGGTTAAGTAAAGAAAAAGGGTACATGGAGAACTTCAGGGGTACCTAACCCTGAAAGGTTATGGTAAGAAAAAGTCTGTTGATCACCACAGGAAGTGGTTATGTGTGTAGAACCCTAAGCATGCTGGTACAGCATTGATAGGGGTGGTGCCCATCTGTCAGGATCATATAGGAATGTATGAATATCTGAAAGTAAACAGACAGATAAGTATGTGGATACATATCTACCTAAAAGATATCTCTCTATAGAGACAGATATATATATACACATACATACATTCCTAAAGTTATACACATATATGCATATATACTCTATATATACGGAGAGACCTGTATAGGCAGAAGAAACACAGATAGATATAAACAAATATATACATACATATACGAGGGGGTACCCAAAAAAAACAGGAATTTTTTAAAAGCTATTTATTTCAAATTCTTTACAAAACCACCTTATCCCCTTCAAAATACTCTCCATTACAACTGATACATTTGTCCCACCGGTGCTTCCACTGTTCGAAACATTTTTTGTAGTCATCTTTAGAAACGGCTGACAGCTCCTCCCTCCTTTTTTTCTTGACTTCTTCAATGTTGTCAAATCGGTGTCCTTTCATGCCCCTTTTCATGCGTGGAAATAAGAAAAAGTCGCATGGAGCCAGGTCAGGCAAGTAAGGTGCGTGGGGCAGCGGAACCATGCCATTTTTAGCCAAAAACTGTCTAACAGAGATGGCTGTGTGTGCAGGTGCATTGTCGTGGTGGAAGAACCAGTCTCCTGTCTGCCACAAATCGGGTCTTTTTTGACAAACACTGTTGAGCAATCTTCTTAAAACTTCCAAATAAAAGGTTTGATTGACGGTCTGACCTGGGGGAACAAACTCTGAATGAACTACCCCCTTGGCATCAAAAAAGCAAATCAGCATTGTTTTGATGTTTGATTTGACTTGACGACATTTTTTTGGACGGGGTGACAATGACGTTTTCCATTGGCTTGACTGTTGCTTTGTTTCTGGGTCGTAAAGCACAGTTACTTACCTGTAACAGGTGATCTCTGGGAACAGCAGGAATTAGTCCTCACATATGGGTACGTCGGAACCGACGGAGCCTGCGCGAGAAAGCTCCCCAGCTTCCCAGAAAGGAAGCTTTTGGGGCCTCCCACAGCGCATGTGCGCTGCCTTCCCGCCTTCCTCACCAACTCTCTTCAGTTCGAGTTTAAAGCTGAGACAATAGAGAGAGGAAAGGAAAGAGAGAGAGAGATACAACTCCTAGGGGAGGTGGGTGGGTTGTGAGGACTAATTCCTGCTGTTCCCAGAGATCACCTGTTACAGGTAAGTAACTGTGCTATCTCCAGGAACAAGCAGGAATGAGTCCTCACATATGGGGACTCCCTAGCTAAGATGCCGGGGAGATCCCCCCCCTAAGGGTTCCTCATCTTCCTATGGATCTCAGGCATCCATTCAGGGAAGGTGGGCAAGAGTTCTTTAAGAATGGAACAGGTGTCTGAGGATAGCCTGACCAAACAAGGCATCCCGGCGGGAGTCCTTGTCCAAGCAGTAACGGGCTGTGAAGGTATGAACGGAGGCCCAGGTGGCTGCTCGACAGATCTGATCAATGGATACAGAATGAAGATGAGCCAAAGATGTGGCCATGGCTCTCACATTGTGAGCTGTGACATGGCCTTCCAGAGAAAGGTTCTTACTCTGGTAAGCAAAAGAAATACACTGAGCAATCCAATTGGACAGTGTTCTTTTTGAGACTGGAAGTCCTAAATGAGAAGGATCAAAAGCAACAAAAAGTTGAGAAGACTTTCGATGTTGCTGTATCCTGTGGAGGTAAAAGGCAAGAGCTCTTTTACAGTCTAGAGTATGAAGGTTCCGCTCTGCATTGGATGCATGAGGAGCTGGAAAAAAGACAGGTAAATATATCTCTTGATTAAGATGAAAAGGTGAGACCACTTTAGGCATAAAGTGGGGATTTGTCCTAAGGACTACCTTATCATGATGGAACCTTGTATAAGGTGGATTAGCCACTAAAGCCTGCAGTTCACTGATGCGGCGAGCAGAAGTGATTGCAATAAGGAAAATGACTTTCCAGGAAAGGAATTTCAAGGAGGTAGTGGCTAAGGGTTCAAAGGGTGGCTTCATAAGCTGACCAAGAACCACGTTTAAGTCCCATGTCATCGGAGGAGGCCGAATGGGAGGCTTAGTTAAAGTTAGACCTCTCATGAATCTTGCAATAAGAGGATGAGAGGAAACAGATTGTCCATTGATAGGCTGAAGAGATGCTGCAATAGCACTCAAATGGACCCTTACAGAATTGGTTTTAAGTCCTGCATTGGAAAGATGCAGGAGATATTCAAGTAAAGAATTTAAAAGGTAGTGCTAGAGGGTTAAGACCCTTTTCAGCACACCAGATGGAAAATCTTTTCCATTTAAAAGCATAAGAACGCCTGGTGGAAGGTTTCCTAGATGCATGGAGGAAAACTTGCACTTGTTGAGAAAGATTCAAGTCTTGAACGTCTAGGCCTTCAGTAACCAAGCTCTGAGGTGAAGGGATTTGGGGTTTGGATGCCATAAAGTCCCCTCCTCTTGAGACAGAAGGTCTGGAGCAGCTCCCAGATCCAGGGAGGGTGCCTGGGAGAGATGCAGAAGTAGAGGGTACCACACTTGGCGTGGCCAGTGTGGAGCTATGAGGATCATAGATCCTTGATCCCTCTGAAGTTTGAATAGAGTCTTGGGAATCAAGGGAATGGGTGGAAAGGCATATAGGAAGGCCTGACCCCAATGAAGGAGGAAGGCATCCTTGGCCTGAGCTCCCTGACACGGAATCCTGGAACAAAACCGGGGAAGTTTGGCATTGTACGGACTTGCAAAGAGGTCTATGTCCGGGGTTCCCCATTCCCGAAAGATTCTGAGTACCTGATCCATGTGCAGGGACCATTCGTGTGGAAGCAGAACTCGACTGAGTCTGTCTGCCTAAGAGTTTTGGATTCCTGGGAGGTACACTGCCAGGAGATGGATTTGATGCTCTCTGGCGAAGGCCCACAATTTTAGAGCTTCGTTGCAAAGCGACAGAGAGCCAGTCCCTCCTTGTTTGTTTATGTAGAACATGGCTACTTGATTGTCGGTATGAACAAGGACTGTCATGTTGATGAGGAGGGTATGAAAGACCTTGAGAGCAAGGAAAATTGCTCGCAGCTCCAAAAGGTTGATATGAAGGGTGGTCTCCTGAGGAGACCAAGTGCCCTGAGTGGAGAGGTCTTGGAGATGAGCTCCCCAACCTCTCTGGGAGGCATCTGTAGTGAGAGTTGCTTGGGGTAACAAATTTTGGAAGGGGGCCCCCAACAACAGATTTTGAGTTGATATCCACCATTGGAGAGACCAAAAAAGACGTTTTGAGGTTGCTATTTGGTCTGAGAGAGCTCCTGATGCTTGTGTCCACTGGGTGGACAGAGTCCATTGAGCTGCTCTCATATGTAGGCGTGCATAAGGCACCACATGAACTGTGGATGCCATGTGGCCTAACAGTTGCAGTATCTCCCTGGCCGTCAAGTGGCCTTTGGACTGAACTTGAGAGGCCAAGTGCACTAGACGGTGGCAACGGGCCTGAGGAAGATAGGCCCTTGCAGTGGTAGTATCTAGCCAGGTCCCTATGAATTCAAGGAATTGAGTAGGGGTGAGTTGAGACTTTGGCAGATTGATGACAAGTCCCAGATACTGCAGTATGCGTCTGGTGTGGTCCAGGGAAGTCTGAGCCTCGGACTGAGATGGAGCTCGGATGAGCCAGTCGTCCAGGTATGGGAAGACAAAGATTCCCAGAGTGCGTAGAAATGCAGCTACTATTGCCATGCATTTGGTAAATACCCTTGGAGCAGAGGCTAGACCGAAGGGAAGGACTCTGTATTGGAAATGTTTTCACTGGAACAGAAACTGTAGGAATTTTCTGTGGGATGGATGGATGAGTATGTGTGTGTACGCATCCTTGAGATCTAGAGAACAAAGCCAGTCCTGACTCTGTAGGTATGGAAGGAGAGTGCCTAGAGAAAGCATCTTGAATTTCTCCTTGTATAGGAATTTGTTCAATTCTCTGAGATCCAGAATGGGTCTGTACCCCCCTGTTTTCTTGGGAATGAGAAAATAAGGGGAGTAAAAACCTGACCCTGGTTGAGGAAGAGGAACCTCTTCTATTGCCTTTTGGGCGATAAGAGTGGTCACCTCCTGGCCCAACAGGTACAGGAGAGAAGGGGGAGAATTGAATTGTCTCACCATGGTATGGGGAGGAAGGTTGGAGAAATGTAGTTTGTAGCCCTCTTTGATGATAGAGAGGGTCCACGGTTCTGATGTGATTTGTTCCCATCTGGGAGCAAAATGAGTTAACCTTCCTGGAATGGTGAGAGGTTCTGGTTGTTGCAGAGCCAGAAAGGTTAAGTTCTCTAGAATCAAGTCAAAAACCCTGAGGGGGTTGGGACTGCTGGATTGTAGCAGCCCCTGTAGACTTTGTTCTGGCCTGTTTAGTTTGCTGATGCTTAGGAGCAAAGCAAACTTGGGAAGATTGCTGGCCAGTATTTGTGGAAAATCTGGTCTTTTTATAGAAAGGTTTCTTAAAAGGCTTTTTCTTGGCAGGGGTAGAGGTAGACTTAGAAAGTCTATCTAAAGCAGCATTCTCTGCATACATTTGAGTGGCTTTGATTTGCCACTCCTTGCCAAACAGATTTTCACCTGTACAGGGCAGATTGCCCAAGCCTTCTTGTACCCAGGGTTCCAAATCGGAGGCCTGGAGCCAAGCCAGTCTGCGAGCAGCTATGGCAATGCCAGAGGCTCTGCTTGCCCCCTCAAAAGAGTCAAAGGCTGCTCTGTTGGAGAACTTTGAAACATCTTGAGTTTGCTTTAGCAAAAGAAGGAACTCCTCTTGCTTATCCTCTGGGATAAAGGGGAGAAACTGACGTATCTTTAATGCAATCTCTTTCAAAAACATGCCCATATAGAGGCTGTATGAATTGATTCTGGCAATAAGCATGCTAGCTTGGAAGATTTTTCTCCCAAAAGCATCCAGAGTCCTACATTCTCTTCCTGGAGGGGTAGAAGAGTGTCTTTTGGTACTCTATCTTTTTCATAGCAGACTTCACCACAATAGAGTGGTGAGGAAGCTGAGTCTTTTGAAAACCAGGAGAAGGAGGAACCCGATACATGGTGTCCAAACGTTCAGAATGTGAAGATAGGGTGAGAGGAGCCTCCCACAAGTCCATCATGTGTTCTTGAAGAATTTCATGTATGGGTAAGGTGGCTGCCTCTTTGGGAACCTTAAAGTATCCTAAAATATCCAATTTTTTTGCTCTAGGTTCCTTTTCAGAGGATACAGATATGGAAAGTCCTTTAGCTACTTCAATGATGAAGTCTTGAAAGGACAAATCCTCTGGAGGAGACATTCTCCTTTTTGGAGAAGAGGGCTCCTCAGGAAGAGTAAAAGAGACGTCAGCAGAATCATCTGATGTATCAGAATCTTCAGAGGATTCAAAGTATCGCCTATTTGCTTCCAGAGATCGATACGCGTACCGACCGGTATAGACATCGAGCGTACCGGGAATCGGAGCGGTATCGAGGAAATCTCCGGAACCGGCATGCTACTGGAAGTAGATGCTCTGGGTACCGGTATCGGTTGCGGTACCGGAATCGGAACCGATTGTCGCGGTACCGATGGCGTTGCAGCATTAATGAAAGCCAGTAAGGCCTGCTGCATGGATTGTACCGTAGTACCCATAGTCGCCATAACTGCCTGGATGTCGGTACCGGTGTTAGCCGGTACCCCAGAGCAGTCTAACAGGAGATCGGTCGAGGCCGTGCCATCAATGTCTACCTGTAACCCCATAGGAGGAGCTTTGGAAGCCGGAGCTTCCCGCCGGGGTTGTTTGGCTTGGGCAGGGTCCTCAGGGTCAACTGCAAGGGCCTCTCGCTGCTTAGAGGGAGATTTGCCTTTTGAGGACTTGCCTGAAGAATGTTTGGTTACCTGAGATCCATCAGGAGAAGAAGACCTGGAGGATGTTGATGCTGGAGTATCGGTAGAAAACAGCATATGAAACTTAGCTGCTCTGTTCTGTAAGCCCCTTTTGGAAATCAGAGAGCAGGATGGACAATCCGGAATGGAATGGTCAGGCCCCAAACATTTAAGACACCACTCATGGGTATCTGTGACTGAAATAGTACCGGTACACTTGGTGCATTTTTTAAAACCAGAAGCTGGTTTTTCCATGAAGGAGGCCTGAGAAGGCCTAGAGGCCTCACAGAAAAAATACACCAAGTGAAGGAAAAATTATATATATATTTTTTTTTTTTAAATAAACGAAAAAAGACCGGGGGTACCGGTCTGGAATCGGGGAAGGCAGACACGCGGTCAAAGAAACAAATTAAAATAACAACAATTTCTTCAGCGGTGACAGGAACACGACCTGCTGGCTCCACGGAAAAAGAAGAACTGAAGAGAGTTGGTCAGGAAGGCAGGAAGGCAGCGCGCATGCGCTGTGGGAGGCCCCAAAAGCTTCCTTTCTGGGAAGCTGGGGAGCTTTCCCGCGCAGGCTCCGTCGGTTCCGACGTACCCATATGTGAGGACTCATTCCTGCTTGTTCCTGGAGATCCATAGCACCATGACTCATCACCTGTAATGACCTTTGACAGAAAATCTGGATCAGTTTCAAGCTGTTGTTTCAAAACACGACATGTTTCAACTCGATGTTCCTTTTGATTGTCAGTCAGAACCCGAGGAACAAACTTGGCAGCAACCCTTTTCATTCCCAAATCTTCCGTTAAAATTCGCTGAACCGAGCTCCAAGATAACCCACTAATCTCTGACAGCTGATCAAATGTCTGTCGACGGTCTGTGAGCACAAGCTCTCTAATTTTTTCAATATTTTCGATGATTCGGGCAGTTGATGGACGCCCAGAACGAGGTTTGTCATCAATCGACATGTCGCCATTTTTAAACCGAGCAAACCACTGGTACACTTGACTTTTTCCCATAATGTCATCTTGATAAGCTGTTTTCAACATTAAAACAGTTTCAGCAGCATTTTTACCGAGTAGAAAACAAAAATTTCACAGCTGCACGTTGTTCACTTAAACTTGTCATCATAAAAAAACGAAACAAGAACAAAACAGCGCTAGCAAAAACAATCACTGCAGATGAACAGAACAAGCCAGGTCGACAACACAGGCAGCACTGAACTGACAATGAGTTGCACTATACATGCCTAGCGGCAGACGTGCGTACTACACAAGCTCCGCCCACGGCAATGTTATTCCTGTTTTTTTTGGGTACGTACACACACACACACACATATATATACATACACACACACATACGTACTTGTATATATATGTATATGAATATGTAGGCATGTAGACAGATGTCTCCAGGTATGTGGATGAAGAAATGTCTATAGAAATTGATCCCCATAGGAGTATGGGGAGAGAAAAGATTCATCATCTAACAGCAAGGAGGGTGATACCCGCTTGAATAGATGCATCAAGAATCTTCCTTCCCTGGTTATGATTGAAAAAGTCAGGGGAATAGTGTCCCTGACAAAAAAAAGAGAGTCTAAATCAGTTTCAGAATTTGAGCTCTTAAATAACCAGGATGGCCTACGTGGAAAAAGGCAGAGGATAACTTCAGTCTGCAGGCAGCAAGTCCAGATTTCTCCAGAACCGCAGTATGGAGAATGGATAGAGGACGTCACTGGAGGAAGATACCCATCTGCCCTAGTAGACAGGTCACTATGGTATCAGGCGTCCTTTACCTGCCACTGAAACAAAAAAGATCTCTGGCGAGAAGACCAAGGGGATATGGACCAAGCCAGGGAATTTGCCATTCTTTAGGTTGTCACATGAAGAAAAGGCCTGAGCCTCAGGTCTCAAAAGAGATTTTAGATGAGATGGTAGGGGTAGGGAACACCTACCAGACATGAAAAATATGACTGGGGAAACCCCTCCTAACCCTCTGGGGTTATCTGCTAGACAAGATATGATGCTCCCTAGCAAGGGCCCATAGTGCAAAGCTACTCTGTAGAGTTGCAGAGAGCATGCTGCAGGTTAGTTAGAAGAAAAAACTGGCTACTAAAAGCCAGTGGGTAAGAACTATTCTGCCAAGGACAAGGGGCAAAGAATAGAAGTTAACCAAGCAGTCTGTGATAATAGGGTTTCCCAAACGAGGTTGATAACCTGTTTGGGGTTTAGCACTGAGGCTAGAAGAATAGCTAGTGGAGGAGAAGCCCTGGTTGTGTGGTGAACAGAACCAACAGCTAAACCACTAGGAATTAGTGTACCAGGGCAGCGGGCGAAAAATTTCTTTTCCCATCTTTTTTAGATTGGAAAAAAGAGACAGACATAGTAGGACTATCTAGTGTCTGATGAGCTGCCCTAAGGAAATAAAGGGGGAGACAACTCTTAAATGGAGAATCCCCCTGTGGAACAGGTAGAGGACCATAGGGGCTTACCAGTGTAAAAGAGCCACTCTTACAAACCAGATGCTGTAGCAAGAGGGAGGTAAGACAGAGGTGAAGGAGACTGACTATAAAGGAAGTCTCTGAAAGGCAAGATGATACATGTCAGTACAGGGAAACAACTGTCTTAATAGTTGTCATTTCTCTTTTCCCGAAAAGGAAGAGAAACCTGTCAAGTGAGGGCAGGATCATCATGAAGACTCTTAGAATAAAGGAAAAAACGTCTCAAGAAGAGACATCTTGAAAAAGTTAGGATAAATTTAGTGCAGATACTTCAGCAAAAAGAAGTAGACTGCCGCTGTAACCAGCAACACAAGGGGAAAAATGACTTATTTAAAATCCTGCGACTGCTGGGTTTGTGGACCCTGTTGAGGTTGTGGTTTCTTCAGACTAGGGCGATGTTTCCCCTGTTTGGGAACATCTGAATGATGGGCAGAAGAAGAATAAAACTTTTTCCCCCTAGGGGAAGAAAGTTGGGTAGGACATTTCCTACCAACTGGGAAAGAGGAAGGCGTAGAACAGCCTCTGGAAACAGGAATGTCAGTGGTTAACTGAGCAACCTGGAGTAAAGACTCCTTGTTAAAGAGATTTTCTCCAGTGCAAGGAGTATTTCCCAGTCTTTCTTGAGCCCATTTGTCTAAGCTTGAAGCCTGGAGCCAGGCTTTACGTCATGCCCCTATAGCTATAGCAGAAGTTCTGCTAATGGACTCAGAGTCCAGGGAAGCACGAATAAGGAACCTAGATATATTCGGAGCATGACTAATCAGAGAGAAATAGTCTGCACTTATAGTCTCTTGAAGAAAAGGAGTCAAAGATAGTAATTTCTTTATGACCTCATCAAGAGACAATCCCATATAGAAAATATATGAGAGAATTCTTGCTGAAAGCATGGATGCCTGGAAGGTTTGGCGTCCAAAGGCATCTAAAGTCTTAGACTCACGACCTGGCGGATAAGAAGAGTGCTTTTTAGTACTCTTCACCCGCCTCATTGCTGATTCAACAATGGAATGATGAGGAAGTTGAGTCTTCTGAAAACCTGGAGAGGAAGGCACCTGATATAGAAGATCAGTTGTCCTAGAAGGTGGGGGCACCGTTAAAGGAGCTTCCCACATTCGTAGAAGGAGATCCTGGAAGGAATGATGCAAGGGAAGCATGATGGTATCCTTTGCTGTCCCAGGAATATACAGGGATTCTGCATTGCCTTGTATAGGATCCTGTCCAGGCATAGAAATGGCAAGTGATTTCATCATATCCATGAGAAAAGCTTGAAAAGAAAAATCCCCAGAGAGAAATTCTTTTGGACAGGCTAGATCTGCTGAAGAACTAGCATTGGCACCGGAGGATCTATCTAACCTTATAGGAATATAAGATCCTGAATGGTGGAGATCCCTAGAGAATGGTCGCCGGTAACACAGGGGGTCGGGACCAGCAACAGTCGGTAGCATATCGTCCATGCTAGGGATCGATTCCAAACTCGGTATCGAGGGAAGCGAGCCTGAAGAGGGAAGCATGGAAGGCACCGACAGCCATGGTAATGTGGATACCGGTACCGACTCCGGCACCGTATCCGGTACCAGTGGATGAAGGCCAGCCGGTGACAACTCTATTGGTATGGAAGAAACCGAGAGTGCCGGACATGGATCATCGGAACCGTGCCTTCGGTACCGTTTGGTGTCGGTACCAAGGCAAGTCGGTACCCAGTCCTCCAGACTGGAGATCGATTCCAGACTCGGCATCAAAGGAAGCGAGTCTATCGAAGCATATCTGGAGGGTACCGACGTCGGTACTAGTATCGGTACCGGGATCGATACCGATACTGGAGGGTCGGCCTGGAGTGTATCCAACGGTCCCATAGGTACAGAGGACACCGGACAACAATCCTTGGTGAGGAATGTTTCATCCAACACCATTGCTGATGCCGGGGTATCGGTACCGCTGGAAGCGGATGCCACCACTGAGCATGGCACAGGTATGTTCTGTGAGGGGTGAACCTCAGGAACAACCTGAAACCCCACACAGGCTTTGGAGGCCGAAGACTCCCACCGGGGTTTTAAAACCAGTATGTTCGAGGACAAGGCCAGAGGCATCTCTATGCTGTGCATGAGATCTACCACTCGAGGACTGGCTAGTCTTAACAGACTGTTTTTGGGTTACCTGATGCCGTGTAGAAGTGGTCGGTGCCCTGAAGCTGGATGGGGACCGAGTATCGAGGGAAACCCAATGCTGAAGACTTCTTCCGACAATACTATTGCAGGAGGGACACTCCTGAGGAAAATGGTCAGGACCCAAACCGGCCAGACATCAATTAGGGGGTGTCTAAGGTTAATTTTGTACCGCCGCAGTTTGAACATTTCTTGGAAATAGTGACTGGCGGTTCCATGAAGGAAAGTGAGTAGGCCTAGCAGGCCTAAGAAAACCATGAGACACTAAGAAGAAAAAATATTCCTTAAAGAGGAAATTTACAAGAAAAAAGGAGAAAAACACACCGGCGGTACCAGTGGCATCGGGGAAGGCAGCCGCGACCACAAGAAAACTAAAAAATAAAAGAAGAATTTTCTGCAGTGACAGGAGGACGTCCTGCCGGCTCCGCAGAAAAACGAAAACTGAGGAGAGGCAGTTGGGAAGGTGGGAAGGCAGCACGCAGGCATGGTGGGATGCTTCCAAAAGCGTTTTGATTGGACGCTGGGAAGCGTTCCCGCGCAGACTCCGTCGGTACCGATGTACCCATATGTGAAGACTCATTCCTGCTTGTTCCTGGAGATTTAAAGTTTGAGGATGATTATCTGATTTGCCTGATCTGACTGATCACATCCCATTTTCTCAAATTTTCTGGTTTATATTGACTGGACATGCTAATTATCACGCCTACTTTTTCAGCATCCTTTGTTCCTCATTAAATCAACATAACACTCTGCTCCTGATGGATGTGACCATTTCCCTTCTTTGGTGCAGAAGCATCAGATACCACAAAGTAAGCCCTCATCCCACATATGCACCAAATTCTCCAGATGAAAACCAACACAGATCTCACCCACTGTTTATTACCTCTGACAGATCCTGCTCATGACTGGCATCAATCCAGTGCCACACTTCGGTTTAGCCAGCCACTCTGCAGCATCACTTTCCACTTCATGAGCCACATTAGCCATCACAGGGCATGACTTGCATTGTGTGACTACATTTGCCAACAGACTGCTTCAAACCATGCCCGCCATAGCTTTAAAAATTTCCAAATCCTGTCACCTCTGACCCCCACCCACATGAATATTAAAGTCACCCACTATCAATAAATCTGTGTATTAAAACCCTCAGTGTTGCCATATTATTCAAAAGAATCAGAGATGAACCCCCAGCACATTTAGGTGGCCTATAAACCAAAAGGTGCGACTGGGGAGGGAGAATTTGAAGTTGCGGGGATGTGAGAAGTGTTGTGTGATTAGGAGGGAATACAACACTATTTTCCCCAACATGCTTCTCACATACCCACATTTTCAAATCCTCTCCCAACTCCAATCACCACCTCCCCCCCCCCCCCCATCCCACACTCTAGACTGGGTTTGTCTTTGCATCAGGTGAGTAACATGCAGCCAGCACCATTCCCTCTCCCACTTTAACTCAAGTTTCTGTTACACACATATCATGATATACCAAAAGGGGCTTTCTGTGACAAGAACATGCATTCAAACAAACCTAGCTTTACTATACCCATCATAGATTGGCTTAAATAAGTAAATACTGCTGCTCCACTGGACCCATGCCAACATGGATTCAGGGAGTCTCATGAAGTGGAAACACTCCTTACCACCCTCTTCAATATAATTACTGGCGTCGACAACATCTGTCAGGGGTTTGCGCTCATTTTCCTAGACATTGCCGCAGCCTTTGACTCAGTAAACCAGCAGCTTCTCCTAGGGCGGCTAAAAGAGAAAGGCATCTGCGGAACAGCACTTGAATGGTGCAGATCATACTTGTCCGGAAGATGGCAGCACGTACGATCCGGGGGAGCAACATCAGAACCGTTTCATCAAGGCCAGGGCGTTCCACAGGGATCCTCCCTCTCTGCCTTGATGTTCAACATATATATGCAACCCATTTGTAATATCATCCGGTCTTTCAATGTCAGTTGCATGATATACGCTGATGATGTCCCGCTCTATATGCCGTTCTCCATAAATAAATTGGACCTCTCCCCTTTGACCAATTGCTTCAACGCCATAACGGAATGGCTCCTGTCACAAAACCTCTGAATTCAGCATAAGAAGACCGAGGTGCTCTTCATTACGAGGAACTTGAATTTCAGCCCACCACAATACTTGAAAGTGAAAGAAGCCGATCTACAAGCAAAACCCACAATATGGTACCTGGGTGTTACACTGGATCAAAACCTTGACATGAAGGCACACATAGCTAACACTGTAAGAGCTATCTATTACAAGATCCGTTCACTCAGACATCTACGCCCCTTGCTTGAACTAGGGGATTTCCGTACAATTTACCAGGCTCTGATCATACCTCATTTTGATTACGCCAATGCCATATTACAAGGACTCCCCCAATCCACCTTGAACCCTCTACAGCTCGCAATGAATAGTGCAGTGAGGGTTCTTCATGGTGCATCTAGGAGAGACCATGTAACGCCCGTTCTGAAACAGTTACACTGGCTTCCTATACAGGCCAGGATCGTCTTCAAGACAGTGTTACTGACATTCAAAACGGTCAATAGTCTCTCCTCCTCCTAACCGACCTCATCCAAACCATAGCCCCTAATAGATCAAGAAGATCCACAGCAATATATACGCTAACGATTCCGAGAGAATTAACAAGATGCACCATGACAACAGCAAATAGGGCTTTCAGACTCTGTGCCCCAAGACTCTGGAACGCCTTTCCAACAAACATCAGAGCAATCACTAACCTAACCCAGTTTAGAAAGGCCCTCAAACACTACCTTTTCCTCAAATACTTCCCAGAGAACACTGAATCACATCCCCACTCAAATATTTGTAGCTACACCAACGCACCTAGTCAGCCAGGAGAATACACTTATCAAGGTGTCCTTGACCATTGAATCACATGTTACATTTATTCTGTGACTCTAGTGTGTAAATAGTTACCCTTGGCTATCCAAGTTTTGCTGTCCTGTTAATTGTAAACTCAGGCATATGTATCCTGTCTGATGTTTCTGTTCCATGTAAACCGCGCTGATGCTGAATAGTGTGGTATATAAGAAATTGTAAATAAAATATAACAAGCCTATTCCTACCCCTACATTAGGTCCCCCTGCTTCGCATACATAAAATTGACTGGATTCTCTCAAACATTCCATCCACTTTAAAGCCCACATTAAAACTCAAACCTCTAACACCCCTCACACACACACATTGCCACCTGATGGTTGAAAAGGCTAGGAATGCCCTGAAGTGCCATCTGGCAACCCAGCAGCCCTTGGGGTAAAGTGACTTGCTCATGGTCACAAGGAGAGCCAGTGGGAAATCAAACCTTGATCTCTTGGGTATTATCCTGTTGCTGTAACTACTAGGCTACTATTCCACTCCATTCATAGCCTTACTCATCTCCATATTGCCCACAAAGGGGCATGCACATTTACTTATTTTATTAAACAACATTTATATACCACTGTATCTACAAGTCACAGCAGTGTACAGGGAACAAGTATAACTTTACATAGAACATAGTTGAAACAAGAGAATAACGTATAACTTAACAGAGCATTACACAGTGGTGGGGAGATCATTGTACATGGTGTGAAAGTGGGGCGTTGGAGGTGCGATGCTACGTAACGGAAATGAAGTGATCCAGGAACAGACAAGTCTTTATGGTGAAACTCTCCAATGTCATTTGAGGAGTGAAATTCTGGGGTGAGGGAGTTCCAGATGGAGGGTGCGTAGCATGCGAAGGGCTCTGCTGGAGGTAGATGCTTTGGTTTGAGGGAATGCAGCTGGGACGGCTAGCAGGTAGTGACTAGCCTTTCTCCTAGATCTGTTGTTGAGAGGTTCAAGAGTGAGGTGTTGAAGGATGTTTGCTGAGAAGCCTTGAAGGGTTTTGAAGATGGTTAGGGCAACTTTATGGTTTGACTCACATGGAAGCCAGTAAAGTTGCTTTAGGACTGGAGTGATGTGTGCTCGTTGACTGGTACCTGTGATAATTCTGGCTGCTGTGTTCTGTGCAAGCTGTAGGGGGAGCAAGTGGATTTTGGGAGATCCTGGTATATTATGTTGGCATAGTCGAGAATTGGGGTGATGAGGGCTTGAAAGACATTTCTGAAGTTGGTTGGTTCCAGAATGGGGAGGGGGGGAGGTCCGAAGATTTTGTACAGTCTTCATCCGGAACTAAGCTGCATGGGTGACTTGTTTGATGTGTGTGTGGAAGTTTAAGATCTGGTCCAGGACTATGCAGAGGTATTGTTGTTAAGTGCCGTCGAGTCGGAGTCGACTCATGGCGACCCTCTGGATAGCTATCCTAAATTGTGTTCAGAGGTTGCAGAGGTATTACACTTGCTCTTTTTACTTGCAGAGTTAGATTGGTTAGGTTGATGGAGGAAGGTGGTGAAAATGAGAGGTTTTTGGTAATGTAAAGGACTTCTGGCTTGTTAGAACTGATGTGTATGTTGTGATGGCTGAACCATTGGATGACGGCTGTGAGGCATTGACCAAATGCAGAGTAATCGGGGCTGAGGATAGTGAGTGATGTGCAGATTAAGATGTCATCAGCATACAGATGGTAGAGAATGTTTTGGATTATTTGGAATAGAGGCTGGATAAAAATATTGAAGAGTAGTGAGGATAATGCAGAGCCCTGAGGTAAGCCGTGGAGAAGTTTGAAAGGGCTGGAGGTTTCAGAATGATTTTGACATGTTGGTGTCAATCAGGTAGGATTGGAACTATTGTAGTGTTGTATCTGAGGCCAATAAAGTTGGAGCCATGAAAGGAAGCGTTCATGGATGACAGAATCAAAGGCTAAAGAGATGTCACTGAAGAGGATGAATCCTTGTTTGTTCCCTTGATTAGTGTGTCTAGTAGAGCGGTCAGCAGAATTTCAGTACTGTAATGGGGCTTGAAGCCAAGTTGATGTTTGTCCAGTGGAGTGTGGAAGTCTATAAAGTCCTGCATTTGCAGCTGCACAGTTTTTTTTTGATGATTTTGGCGAGAGAGGGGATGCTAGAGGTAGGTCTGTAAGAGGCTGGTTAGAGTGGATTGGCAGCATGTTTTTCTTTTGAAGAGGGTCTGATGGACACATGTTTGAGGGCAGTTGGCATGTAGCTTATTTATTTATTTATTTATTTTTTATTTATTAACAATTCTTATATACCGCACTATTAGACATCAGCGCGGTTTACATTGAACAAAAAACATCCGACAATTTACATATGTCTGGTCAATTACATTTAACAGGAGATATAAACTTGGGAAATAGGGGAAACTATATACAAAGGTGTGTTATCTGACAAGAGATATCATAGTTAACTATATACAAAGGTGGTGCAATAGTATATGGAACTGTTTGTATTTACATTGTGTAGTTGGCCTGTTGCGATGGTCTGTCTGTTTGGCCACTCCTGCTATTCACCTGGAGGTTATGTTCTGAGCTGTCATTGAGATATTTAAGGAAGAGGAAATGTTTCAGTGACTTTCTGAACTGACTCAAATTTGGTACTGATCTGATTTGTGCTGGTAAGGTGTTCCATAAAGTGGGGGCACAGAGTCGGAATGCTCTGTTGGCTGTTGATCTGGCACATCTTGTGGTGTCGTTTGGGATAGCTAGTGTGTTCATTTCTGCTGTTCTTCTTGGCCTGTTTGGTGCAAGTGGTAGTATGAGGTTGGAGAGAGAAGAAGAGGTGAGCCCCTTGGTCGCTTTAAATGTTAGCAGTACAGTCTTGAAACTGATCCTTGCTTGAATGGGAAGCCAGTGTAGCTGTTTTAGGAGTGGTGTCACGTGGTCTCTCCTAGATGCCCCGAGGAGTACCCTCGCTGCACTATTCATGGCCAGTTGCAGGGGGTTCAGGGTGGACCGGGGGAGCCCCTGTAGAATAGAGTTTGCAAAGTCGAAATGGGGAAGTATAAGGGCTTGATAAATGGTACGGAAATCATCTGGTTCAAGTAGTGTGCGTAGGTGTCTGAGGGATCTAATTTTAAAGTAGATTGCCTTGACTGTGTTGGCTATGTGACTCTTCATGTCAAGGTTTTGGTCCAGTGTTACTCCAAGGTAACGTATTGCAGGTTTCACTTGGAGCTGGGCATCCTTTACATTAATACAACTAGGAGGAGTGAAGTTGGTGTTCCTTGAGACGAAAAGGACTTCCGTCTTTTTGTGTTGTATTCTCAGGTTTTGGGATAGGAGCCACTCTGCTACGGCGTCAAAACAGTTAGTCAGCGGTGTGAGGTCCAGGCAATCCAATGATATTGGCATATATAGTAGCACATCGTCTGCATATATCATGTAACTGACATTAAAGGATCTGATGATGTTGCAGAGGGGTTGAATATATATTAAACATCAATGCAGATAAGGAGGATCCTTGGGGTACACCTTGACTTTGTTGGAATGGTTCAGATGTATCCCCGTCAATTCGGATGTGCTGCCATCTGTCGGACAGGTAAGATTTGCACCATTCAAGTGCTGTTCCGCAGATGCCTTTTTCCCTTAACCGGCAGATGAGAATTTCATGGCATACCGAGTCAAAGGCCGCTGCTATATCGAGAAATACAAGAGCGAAACCTTGGCGTATGTTATCCATACCTGAGATTATGTTGTTGAGGAGTGTTGTAAGTAGTGTTTCAACTCCATGTGACTCTCTGAAACCATGTTGAGCCGGATCAAGTGGAGCAGAGGTGTCTATATGATCCTGTAGTTGCCTGTGCACTACTTTCTCAATGATTTTTGCTAGCATAGGTATGCTAGATATGGGCCTATAAGATTCTACCTTCTGAGGATCAAGGAGGACTGAGCAATGTGTAGGATGATTGGTGAGAACTCTTGCTTGGTCATTTTGATCCAGAAGAGGCAAGGGTTGAAAGGGGAAGTGCTGCCGTTGAGGTTTGTGATGTTTTCAAGTTGGGATTTGGAGAGAGGGCTGAAAGAGATCCAGATTTGGCTGTTTGGGATGTTAGAGGACTTGGTGGGGCGCCAGGGATTTCTAGTGACTGATGATTGTTTGGACTGAAGAAATTGTGCCATGTCAGCTGGGGGATAGGGCAGCATCAGATTTGGTTATGGTGGGGTCTTTAAGTAGCTGTAGGGCTATGTCAAAGAGCTCTCTAGGTCTGTTGAGAGAGGATCTAACAGGTTGGTGTGGTATTCCTTTTTCTTCAGGAGGGTGAGCGAGCAGTATTCAGCTTTGGCAATAGTGTATGCAGAGTGGTGCCTCCATCTGCGCTTTAGTTGCCCGAGCTTGTTCTTTAGAGCCTTGAGTTCAGGGCTAAACCATGGAATATGATTAAATCTTGGGATTTGAGCTGTGCTGTTGGTTGTGGTGGTGTATGGGGAGATGTGGTCATTCCATTCTGCTCTTATGGAATAGAGATTGGTTGGATCGTTATGGGAGATAGGAACGATGGTGGTGATGGAGTCTGTCAAAGGCTCAAAACCTGAGTGAGTGAGATGGGGAGATGTGGTGGATGGGTGAGTTGAGGTCTGGGAGGAAGAAGGTAAGCAGATTATGGTCAGACCAGAGTACTGGAGTGTTCTAGGTCATGGAGGCCAGGTGTTGGTGCAGCCATATGGCTGAGGTGAATATTAAATAGATAGTTCCTCCTCTTGAGTAGGTTGATAGCGAGAATTTGCTTGAGTTGGAGAACTTCCATTGCTTGCAGGAACGGTGAGGAATGCTTGCTGGATAAAAGAGGGTAAAAGTTGATATCACCAAGAAGAATGAACCATTTGTTTTTGTGGTTATTCGAGCATGCTTCCTCGATGATAGCACAGAGGTCAGAGGATCCTGCTGTTGGAGATCTATGTGAGGCCGATTGACAAGTGGGCATCGATTGTGATGAGGTCCAATTTGTTGGTAGAGAGTTAGAGCTAATAGTTTTGAAATAGAGACCATTTTTGGCAAGTATGTGTACACCTCTGCCTCCTTTTGAAGTCCTTGGGGAATTGAAGAGTTGATATGAAGGGAGGGGCCAGTTGATTTAGAAGGACTGTATTGGAATCGTCCAGCACATACGTCAATGTGGTGTCCTTAATGTAGTCATCCAAAATGGGGATTTTGTTGCGGTCAGAGCAAGTGTTAATGAAAGCACATTTGAGAGGTTGAATGGAAGGTGTGTGGTTGGGGTGGGAGGGTATAAATGGAACTGGCTGGATGTTAGGTTATAGTGGTTTCTGCTTCTTGGGATGGGGATGAGGGGCTGAAGCCTGCTGTTGTATGAGTGGTGTATGATGGGAATGAAGGAAGGAATGGTAAATGGAGAAGGGATGAGAGCGAACATGTATGTTAGAGTGTGTAGAGCAAGTATGAGGATACCAAGGTGGGCCAGGAGCCTGGGCATGTTGGGTATAGGCGAGGAGCTGTGAGCAGTATAGTGAGTTGTGTAAAAGCAGTAAGTAGGAAAGTAGGAACCAGTGAGTGGTTGAGGGTTATCAAGTCTAAGGTTGTCTATGCAATAGCAGGTAAAGCTTTTGGATCACCTTGGTTACTCACGTGGAGCAGTGGATTGTGGAAGGAGCTTCAGCATTCTTGTGTGTCAGCAGAGGCTAGGAAGTAGTTGGCTGGAGTGCAGAGGAGTGTTTTCCCTCTGTGGGCCCCTCTAAGTTGTGTCACTAGGCTGGTTCAGCTGCTCCTGTGTCCAAGTAGAGCTTGGTCCATGTAGCACTCAGCCGTTTCATATAGAGAACGCACCCGCAAACCTCAAACCATGTCAAGATTTATATACACAGTCCCTCACATAAATATGTATAGAAAAAAATTCTGTTTGTCTCTCCCTTAATTCCTCAATGTTTGCTTATTTCTCCCTCCAAATAGAAATGAGTTAAAGATAGGCCCTCTGTAGTAAAGTAGCAGCACCTGCACGTCCGTTTGCAGAATGACTTAGATACATGTGTAAGTGCCGACATTTACTGTGTTTTCTTGACTAACTTTTACTCCAGTGTATATTTCTGAATGTACATCTCCGGGCCACATTAAGCAGCATGGGTTTACCACAATACCTGATCGAACTGTTGCTTCTTGACCAATGTAAAGGTTGTGCAAGAGAACTAACGGAACAAGGAGAAGCAGAATGGTTTAAAATCAGCAAAGGTGTACAACAAAGCTACATACATCCTCCTACCCATTTCATTTATATGTAGAACAAATCAGAGCAGCAGACTGTATGAAGACAACTGAAGTGTGAAGACTGGAGGAAGACTAACATTTGCTTCTCAAGATCAAGGAACCTGGTCTTAAAATGGGCCTGTACCTTAACGTAAAGGCGACAATCCTGACAACTGGCAAAATCAATAAGTTCATCATTGATGGAGAAGAAAATTGAAGTAGTTGGCAATTTTAACCTACTTCGATCAACAAAGAAAGGACTAGCAGTCAAGAAATCTGATGCATTGCTCTTGGCAGAATGGCTATAAAGGATCTAGACAAGCTTCTCAAGAGCATCTCCATACAAAGATTCAACTTGTCCAAGCCATGGTATTTTCAACAACATCATATGGATGCGAAAGTTGGACAGCGAAAAAGATAGCAAGAAAAATCGATGCCTTTGAATTATGGTGTTGGCAAATACTGTGTATACCATGGATTGCCTGAACGAAAACAGAGGAGATCAAACCTAAGCTGACAAGATTTCAAACTTTCCTACTTTGGACACATCATGCAACAAGAGAGATAGTTAAAGACAACATGCTTGGCAAGGTAGAAGGTCAACACAAAAGAGGAAAGGCCAGCAATAAGATGGATTGATTGTTGATAAACAGCTATGGGTGCCATACTATGAGCCGCCTGACTGAAGATCAAACACATTTTAGGACAACTATCCCGAGGGTCGCCATGAGTAGATAGCAACTAAACAGCACTTATCATATTTCTGAAATGTCTTTTCCCACTGCACATTTGATATGTTTTATTAGAAAACAGCTCCAAATTTAGCAGAGTTGTTCCTAACACACCACCAGATTTTACTACTAATTAATGCTTTCAAAATATAATTAAAAAAAAAAAAAAAAAGGGTAGTCTTGCTTGAATTCCGCATACCAGGATTCAAAATTTGACAGATTTTTTTTCTGTATTGTATTTTAAATGAAGTATCACTCAAAAGACAATATGCTTTGTTATTTTGACAAACAAAGCAAGCATAATCAGGGGCAGCCCAAGGATGATGCGGAGCCATGTGTAGAAACTCATGGCGGGGCCTCATTTGCATAGCCACTGGAGCTCATTTGTGTACATTTAATTTATTTTATTTTAAAATATAAATATTGCCCATCTAAAATTTTAGGTGGCTATAAAAGGAGCCCTTCACAAGCCTCTTTTTGTCCTGGCAATGACTTAGGGGGCATGTTTACTACATATTAATGTACATTAAGGGCCACTGCGCCAATAGAAATAATGTGCGCTAAGTGCAGCAACATCCATTTAACATTTGTGAATGCGCATTAACTTTTAGTCGACATGCCTCTTAATGACTGATTGAATACCATTTGCATGGACAGTGAGGATAGACTACTAGATTTCTACATTACCAAACTCTTAACTGCCAGGCACATTATGAAGTACTATACACCCTGCTCATTTAGAATCCATAGCAAACCCACCATATAACAGCACTACCAGGATTCACAAAGCACCAAACTCTACCTATCAAAAGAAATACGAAGATACTATATAAACTGGGACCCCCAAAAGTGAAACTTGGAATGCACAACACTGGAGAAATAAAACTATAAATTAATTTCCTCTTGTACTAAACAAAAACATAAAACGTTAGTGGTGCACATTTCCCCAGAGTTGACATATTTCAGTTAATAAATTCAAAATAAAATAGTTTTTTTCCCCCACCTTTTGTTTGGACATTTTATTTTTCAGTTGCAATTGCCCCAGTTGCTTTTTTCTGCTTTTATTTAACATCTCTTCTATACCGCGCTATTAAAATCAGCGCGGTTTACATTGAACAAAAAGCGTAGTTACTCACCTGTAACAGGTGTTCTCCAGGAGCAGCAGGAATCAGTCCTCACATATGGGTGACGTCGGCGCCGACGGAGCCCTCGCGGAGCAATTTTCCCCAGCTTTCAAAGAAAGCCTTTGGGAATTGCAGCGCGCATGCGCGGACCCCTTCCCGCCCAAGGGTGCCATCTTAGCCAGTCAGATGACATAGCTAAAAGACAGCATAAAAATTTGCAAAAAAACTAAAGCAGATGATTGCAACTCCAAGGGGAGGAGGGAGGGTTGTGAGGACTGATTCCTGCTGCTCCTGGAGAACACCTGTTACAGGTGAGTAACTACGCTTTCTCCAGGACCAAGCAGGAAGTCAGTCCTCACATATGGGACTCCCAAGCTAAAGGCTACCGGAGACCCTAAGCACAAAAATGAGCTCCCTCTAGCTCAGCAGTACAGAAGGAAGGAATCTTCACTGAATTATTACCCACCGGTAGCCCCCATCCGGGATGGAGGGTAGGAGTTGCTCAAACCTCGAAGAGATTTCGGAGGACTGCCTGTCCGAAAGCACTGTCCCTGCGGGACTCCCTCTCGAGGCAGTAATGGACCGCAAAAGTCTGGCTCGAAGACCAAGTAGCGGCCCGGCAGATGTCTGCCAACGGAACAGAGCGGAGGTAAGCCACTGACGTAGCCTTCGCCCGAACACAATGAGCCGTGACCCGACTTTCTAACGAGAGTCCGGCTGCCCCATAAGCCCAAGCGATACAGTCAGCAACCCAGATGGACAGAGTACGCTTGGAGACCGGGAGCCCCAATTTATTGGGGTCAAAAGACACAAAAAGCTGAGCAGCTTTACGGTGCTCCCGCGTACGGTCAAGGTAGAAGTTCAATGCCCTTCTACAGTCCAGGGTATGCAGGACCATTTCAGCTCGGCTGGAGTGTGGCCTGGGAAAGAAGGTCGGAAGTACCACCTCCTGATTGATGTGAAAAGGGGAGACCACTTTTGGAAGACATTTTGGGTGAGTCCGTAGGACTACCCTATTTTTGTAGAACCGAGTGTAAGGGGGATCAGACACGAGGGTCTGCAATTCACTTACGCGTCTAGCGGAAGTGAGGGCTATCAGGAATAAGGTTTTCCAAGAAAGAAAACGGAGAGAACAGGTAGCCATAGGTTCAAAAGGCGGACAGGTGATCCGCTGTAAAACCACATTCAGATCCCAGTCAGGTGCTGGCGGGCGCAGAGGTGGTTTAAGTAGAAGGAGACCTCGGAGAAACCTCGCTACGAGAGGGTCGCTGGAAAGAGGTCTGCCGTCCACCGGCACATGATGTGCTGAAAGAGCACTGAGGTGAACTTTGACGGAGTTGGACTTAAGTCCCAGATTAGAGAGGTAGAGCAAGTACTGCAAGATCACCGACACCGAGCAGGAGAAGGGATCCTGAGACTGCTGGGCACACCAAGCGGAAAAGCGACGCCATTTAAGGGCGTAGCATTTGCGGGTAGAAGGTCGCCGGGAAGCTAGGACGACCTCTTCCACCTCTGCCGGCAGTAGAAGGGGAGCAAGGACTACCCTTTCAGCAGCCAGGCCATCAGATGTAGAGATCTGAGGTTGGGGTGTAGCAGGGACCCCTGATCCTGTGTTAGGAGATCCGGTTGAAACCCCAGAGGGAACGGATCCTCTACCGCTAATTGCAGCAGGAGTGGAAACCACGGCTGTCTGGGCCAGCGAGGAGCTATCAGGATCATGGAAGCTTTGTCTCTGAGAACCTTGAAAAGAGTTCGAGAGACTAGCGGTATGGGAGGAAAGGCATACAGAAGGCTTTTCGACCATGAGAGCAGAAAGCATCCGCCGCTACTCGAAGGGGATGCGGCTGCCGAGAGCAGAAGCGAGGAAGTTGCCGGTTGAGAGGACTGGCAAAGAGATCCATCGTGGGGAGGCCCCACTTCAGAAAAAGTTTCTGAACTACCAAGGGATCCAGGCGCCACTCGTGCGGCTGGAGGATCCTGCTGAGTTTGTCCGCCAGGCAATTTTCTTGGCCTGGGAGATAAACTGCCTTGAGAAGAATGCCGTGGCTGACGGCCCAAGAGCAGAGCCTCTGTGCTTCTCGACAGAGAAGGAAGGAGCCCGTGCCTCCCTGTTTGTTCACGTAGAACATGGCAACTTGATTGTCCATCTGGACAAGGACGGACTGGTGAGAAGTCAGGTGGGAGAAAGTCTTGAGAGCCAGACGGATTGCTCTGAGCTCCAGGAAGTTGATCTGCTGCGCAGACTCCCACGTGGTCCAGAGACCTTGAGTACATGCCCCTTGGCAATGCGCTCCCCATCCTAGGAGAGAAGCATCGGTCGTCAGCACTTGAGCCGGCGGAGGAGACTGAAAAGGCATTCCGAGCACCAGGTTCGGCCGATGAAGCCACCACTGTAGAGAAGAGGCTAGCGGGCCGGAGATGCGCACTAAGTCGGCTAGGCCGCCCGTGGCTTGTTGCCACTGCTTGCGAAGGCACCACTGAGCAGGCCGCATATTCAGGCGGGCATTGGGGGTCACGTGGACGGTGGAAGCCATATGGCCGAGTAGTCTCAGGAAGCGCCTGGCTGAGACCAGGGACTGGCTGCGAAAACGGCCGGCTAGGTCCATGAGCCGTTGAGCCCTGTCGAGAGGCAGGAAAGCTCGTGCCTGAAGAGTGTGCAGTCTTGCGCCGATGAACTCGAGATCTTGCGAGGGGAGCAAAGTGGACTTTGCGAAGTTTATGACAAAGCCCAAGTACTGCAGAAGAGTCACAGTGCGGTGTGTGGCTTTTGTGACTTCTGGAGAGGACGATGCTCTGATGAGCCAGTCGTCTAGGTACGGAAAGACATAGAGGCCGTGAAGCCGGAGATAAGCCGCCACCACCGTGAGACATTTTGTGAAGACTCGTGGTGCGGAGGATAGGCCAAAGGGCAGTACTCTGTACTGGCAATGATTTCCTGCCACCACAAACCTTAGGTATTGGCCATGGCTTGGGTGAATGAGGATGTGCGTGTAGGCATCCTTTAGATCCAAGGAGCATAGCCAATCTCCCTGCTGGAGGTAGGGCAGAAGGATTCCAAGGGTAAGCATCTTGAACTTCTCCCTGACGAGGAACTTGTTGAGGTTGCGCAAGTCCAGGATGGGTCTGAGGCCTCCCGTTCTTTTTGGTATTAGGAAATACCTGGAATAGAAGCCTTGAACCCTCAGGTGGTGGGGCACTGGTTCCACAGCCTGTTCCTGAAGAAGACTTGCTAACTCCTGAAGGAGTAAGTCCCTGTGCAGAGGGAGTCGTGGAGGTTCTCCCGGGAAATAGGAGGGAGGGACCTGGTGGAAGTGGAGAAGATAGCCTTCTCTCACAACATGAAGCACCCAGGCATCTGATGTGATGTTGGACCACCTGTGGGCAAAGTGAACCAGCCGGCCTCCTGTGCTGGGAGGAACCAGCTGAGGGGGAGAGGCTATGCTGATGAAGTCAAAAACCCCCACCCTGCTGAGCAGGGGCCGGTGGTGCAGGCTTGGGGGCTTGCTGCCTACGGGACCCGTTACCCCATCCCTTGGCCTGCTGACCCTGTTGGGGAGCTGCAGAGGCCTGATATTGAGGGTAGTGTTTATAGGCAGCCGCCTTTCTCGGGTAAAAGGACTTTTTTCCCGAGCCCTTCTTCTTCTGGGAAGGGGCGGAGGTCTTCCTAGAAAGCCTAGTTCTGGTGAGAGTCTCCGTCTCGATTTGTGCAGCCTTCTCAGCCATGGGCTTGCCAAAGAGGTTCTCACCTCGGCAGGGGACATCGACCAACTTGTCCTGCACCCAGGGTTCAAGGTCAGACGACTGAAGCCAAGCCTGTCGGCGGGCGCCGATGCTTCAAAGCCATCATAGGCTGCTCGAGAAATGAATTTGGAGCATTCCCGAATACCAGTTGTCAAGGCTAGGAACCTCCGCAAAGGTTCCTCGGACAGCCCAGCAGAGAATCCGGCTATCTCTTTAGCCAGGTCTCTGAGGTACATGCCCATGTAGAGCTGGTAGGTCTGGACCCGACAAGCAAGCATAGAGCCCTGGAAACACTTCTTACCGAGGCCATCCAGGTTGCGGGCCTCCCTGCCAGGAGGCACCGAGGAGTGCATCTTCTGGCTCTTAAGCCTATGCATGGCCGATTCCACCACCATGGAATGGTGCGGTAGCTGTGCTTTTTGGAAGCCAGGGCTCTTGCGGACTCGATAGATGGAATCGACCCGCTTGCTTAATACCGGCGACGATGCCGGACTCTCCCACATGCAGAAGAGTAGTCGTTCCAGCATGGGAGGAACCGGTACAGTAAAGTGCTCCCTGGCGGGAGAGTCGTACTGAAGGGCGAGTTCTTCGGCTCGAGGCTCCTCCTCGGGATCCGCAGGGAAGGCCAAAGCCTTGGCCATATCCCTGACGAAGTCCGAGAACTGGGCATCCTCCGGAGGGGACTGTTTCCGAGGTTCGGACTCAGGCGAGTCCGAGGGGACACACCGAGTCCGAAAAGAATCAGGTGACTCTTCCTCTTCAGACTCCCAGGCCGACTCCGAGGAGGAATCGGTGGGGTCGGTCCGGGCGGGCGGAGGCGTCGGCCGCCCCGACGCCGAGGGAGTCGGCGTCGACGACCTCGGTCCCGAACGGGAGGCCGAGGGTGACTTCGACCGAGGATCGACTCGAGCCTGCATGGACGAGGATCGGCTCGGTCTCCGGGGTCGACTTAGACGTCGACGTCCCGGCGGTCGGGGCAGAGGCGCCAGCGAGGCTAGCGATCAGTGCCCGCTGCTGGTCCATGAAGGCAGATAGTCTGCTCTCCAAGGCCGTCAACCTGAGTCCGACCTCAGGTGACCCAGCAGCCCCCGACTCGGGCCCGACGTCGGACCCCTCGGAGGCGAGTCCAGGAGGACTACAGGACTTACCCGAGCAGGCAACTCCGACTCCAGACGAGGTCGCTTCGGGAGATGTTCCTTCTCCAAAGACCCGGGATGGCTATCGGGGCTATGCGACCTGGCCCTCGCGGAACCAGGAGCGTCCACCGACACCGCCCTCGCGGGTTTCACCTTCCGATGATGGTCCCCGGAGGGAGAACCCCTGTCGGAGGAACTCCGGCGACGGTCAGAGCTGGAACCTCTGGACGCCGAGGCCTCCGACGAGGTCCGGGTACGGGTGGGATCAGCGAAGATTCGTTCCCGCTGATGCCGCCGACTCCTTAAAGCTTTGGAGGACATTTTGCTGCAGGCCCCACAGATCAGTTCCTCGTGATCCGGGCCAAGGCAGCGGAGGCAATTATCATGTGTGTCAGTGAGTGACATATTTCTGTCACACTGAACACACCGCTTGAAACCACTGGCAGCCATCGGGGGAAAAAGGGCCCCTGCAAGGTCAAAGGACCGGGCTGCCAGCGAAAAACCGAAAACGAAACTGACAGAAAATCAGAAAAACCGAAAAATAACAGAAGGACTCGCAACGGTGTCGCGAGTCCGGGCAGGAATGGCTAAGATGGCACCCTTGGGCGGGAAGGGGTCCACGCATGCGCGCTGCAATTCCCAAAGGCTTTCTTTGAAAGCTGGGGAAAATTGCTCCGCGAGGGCTCCGTCGGCGCCGACGTCACCCATATGTGAGGACTGACTTCCTGCTTGGTCCTGGAGAATATACTGCAATGCATACAGGCAACATTGAGTTTACAGAGAAAGCACAGTTATTTACCTGTAACAGGTGATCTCTGGGAACAGCAGGAATTAGTCATCACATATGGGTACGTCGGTACCGACGGAGCCCGCGCGGGAAAGCTCCCCAGCTTTTCAGATTAAAAGCTTTTGGGGCCTCCCACTGCACATGCGCGCTGCCTTCCCGCCTTCCTGACCAGCTCTCGTCAGTTCGAGTTTAAAGCTGAGACAATAGAGAGAGAGGACAGGAAGATAGAGATACAACTCCTAGGGGAGGTGGGTGGGTTGTGATGACTAATTCCTGCTGTTCCCAGAGATCACCTGTTACAGGTAAGTAACTGTGCTATCTCCAGGAACAAGCAGGAATAAGTCATCACATATGGGGACTCCCTAGCTAAGATGCCTGGGAGATCCCCCTCCAAGGGTAAACCATCTTCGTATGGATCTCAGGCATCCATCCGGGGAAGGTGGGCAGGAGTTGTTTAAGTATGGAACAGGTGTTTGAGGACAGCCTGACCAAACAAGGCATCCTGGCGGGAGTCCTTGTCCAAGCAGTAATGGGCTGTGAAGGTATGAACCGAGGCCCAAGTGGCTGCTCGACAGATCTGATCTATGGACACAGAGTGAAGATGAGCCATAGAAGTGGCCATGGCTCTCACATTGTGAGCTGTGACATGGCCCTCCAGAGAAATGTTCTTACTCTGGTAAGCAAAAGAAATACACTGAGCGATCCAATTGGAAAGTGTACGCTTGGTGACTGGAAGTCCCAAATGAGAAGGATCAAAAGCCACGAAAAGTTGGGAAGACTTTCGATGTGGTTGAGTCCTGTTGAGGTAAAAGGCAAGAGCTCTTTTACAATCCAGAGTATGAAGGTTCCTCTCTGCACTGGATGCATGAGGAGCCGGGAAAAAGACAGGTAGATATACCTCTTAAGATGAAAAGGCGAGACCACTTTGGGCATAAAGTGGGGATTCGTCCTAAGGACCACCTTATCATGATGAAACCTAGTATAAGGTGGATGAGCCACTAAAGCCTGCAGTTCACTGATGCGGCGAGCCGAAGTGACTGCAATAAGGAAAACAACCTTCCAGGAAAGAAATTTGAAGGAGGTAGAGTCCAAAGGCTCAAAAGGTGGCTTCATAAGCTGACCTAGAACTAGGTTCAAATCCCATGCTACCGGGGGAGGTCGGATGGGAGGTTTAGTTAGGGTCAGGCCTCTCATGAAACGTGCAACAAGAGGATGAGAGGAGACAGGTTGTCCATTTATAGGTTTTAAGGATGCTGCAATAGCACTCAAATGGACCCTTACTGAATTTGTCTTAAGGCCTGCATTTGAAAGATGCAGGAGATAGTCCACGAGGGAATTCAAAGGAAGTGCTAGAGGGTCAAGACCCTGCTGAGCACACCAAATGGAAAAACGCTTCCATTTGAAAGCATAAGAACGCCTCGTGGAAGGTTTCCTAGAGGCATGAAGGATATCTTTCACAGGCTGAGAAAGATTAAAGTCTTGAAGACTTAGGCCTTCAGTAACCAAGCTCTGAGATGTAGGGATTTGGGGTTTGGGTGCCACAAAGTCCCCTTCTCCTGAGACAGGAGGTCTGGCGCAGCTCCCAGGTCCAGGGAGGATCCCTGGGAGAGATGCAGAAGTAGAGGGAACCACACCTGGCGTGGCCAGCGGGGAGCTATGAGGATCATAGTCCCGTGATCCCTCTGGAGCTTGAACAGAGTCTTGGATATTAGAGGAATGGGTGGAAAGGCATAGAGGAATTCCTGACCCCAATGCAGGAGGAAGGCATCGTGGGCCTGAGCTCCCTGACACTGAGTTCTGGAACAGAACCGGGGAAGTTTGGCATTCCACAGACTTGCAAAGAGGTCTATGTCCGGGGTCCCCCATTCCTGAAAGATTCTGCGTATCTGGTCCATATGTAGGGACCATTCGTGTGGAAGCAGAACTCGACTGAGTCTGTCCGCACGAGAGTTTTGAACTCCTGGAAGATACACTGCAAGAAGGTGAATTTGATGCTCTCTGGCGAAGGCCCATAATCTGAGAGCTTCGTTGCAAAGCGACAGAGAGCCTGTCCCTCCTTGTTTGTTTATATAGAACATGGCTACCTGATTGTCTGTCTGAACTAGGACAGTCAGGTTGACAAGGAGGGTATAGAAGACCTTGAGGGCAAGGTAAATTGCTCGCAGTTCCAGGAGGTTGATATGAAGGGTGGTCTCCTGTGGAGACCAAGTGCCCTGAGTGGAGAGGTTCTGAAGATGAGCTCCCCACCCTGTCTGGGAGGCATCTGTTGTGAGGGTTGCTTGGGGCAACAAAGGTTGGAAGGGGGCCCCCACCAACAGATTCTTGGTGGATGTCCACCATTGGAGGGACCAAAACAGACGGCTTGAGGTGAGTATTTGGTCGGAGAGCGCTCCAGAGGCTTGAGTCCACTGGGTGGCCAAGGTCCATTGAGCTGCTCTCATATGCAGACGAGCGTAGGGCACCACATGTACCGTGGAGGCCATGTGGCCCAGAAGTCGCAGCATTTCCCGGGCTGTCAAATGACTGCTGGACTGAGCTTGGGAGGCCAAACTCAGCAGGCGTTGGGCCCTGAGCTGAGGCAGGTAGGCCCTCGCAGTGATGGTGTCTAACTGGGCCCCTATGAACTCGAGAGACTGAGTAGGGATTAGTTGAGACTTGGGAAGGTTTACTACCAGTCCCAGATACTGCAGAAGACGCCTTGTGCGGTCCAGGGAAATTTGGGCCTGGGACTGAGATGGAGCTTGGATGAGCCAGTCGTCCAGGTATGGGAATATGAAAATTCCCAGGCCTCTTAGAAAGGCAGCTACGACTGCCATGCATTTGGTGAACACTCTTGGAGCAGAGGCTAGACCGAAGGGGAGTACTCTGTACTGGAAATGTTGTCCCTGAAACAGAAATCGAAGGTATTTTCTGTGGGATGGGTGGATGAGTATGTGTGTATACGCATCCTTTAGGTCTAGAGAACAAAGCCAATCCTGACTCTGAAGGTATGGAAGGAGAATGCCCAGAGAAAGCATTTTGAATTTCTCCTTGAAAAGAAATTTGTTCAATTCTCTCAGATCTAGAATTGGTCTGAAGCCCTCTGTCTTCTTTGGTATTAGAAAATAAGGGGAGTAGAATCCCGTCCCCTGTTGAAGAAGAGGGACCTCCTCTATTGCCCCTTGGGCAAGGAGGGAGGAGACTTCCTGACCCAAGAGGGTCAGGAGAGATGGGGGAGAATTGAACTGCCTCACCATAGTATAAGGAGGAAGGTCGGAAAAATGGAGTTTGTAACCCTCTCTGATGATAGAGAGGGTCCATTGCTCTGATGTAATTTGCTCCCATCTGGGAGCAAAGTGAGCTAACCTTCCGGGTATGGTGAGGGGCTCTGGTTGTTCTAGAGCCAGAAAAGTTAAGTTCTCTAGGGGCAAGTCAAAACCCCTGAGGGGGTTGAGCCTGCTGAGGCGTAGCAGACGCCGCAGGCTTTGACCTTGCCTGTTTAGGTTGCTGACGTTTAGCAGCAAAACGAGGCTGAGAGGATTGTTGGCCAGTATTTGTGGAAAATCTGGACTTCTTGTAATAAGGCCTCTTAAAAGACTTCTTTTTGGCAGGAGTGGAGGTAGACTTAGAAAGTCTATCAAAGGTGGCATTTTCTGCGTCCATTTGAGTGGCCTTAATTTGCCACTCCTCACCAAATAAGTTCTCACCTGTACAGGGCAGATTCCGTAAGCCATCTAGGACCCAAGGTTCTAGATCAGAAGCCTGGAGCCAAGCAAAACGTCGGGCTGCTATAGCAATGCCCGAAGCCCTACCAGCACCCTCAAAGGAATCAAAAGCTGCCCTGTTGGAGAACTTTGAAATATCCAAAAGGTGTTTCACTAAGAAAATGAACTCCTCCCTTTTATCCTCAGGGATGAAGGGGGCAAAATGCCGAACTTTTAGAGCGATTTCACTGAGAAACATGCCCATGTAAAGACTATAGGAATTAATCCTGGCTATAAGCATAGTAGCCTGGAAAATTTTCCTGCCAAAAGAGTCTAGAGTCTTACATTCTCGCCCTGGAGGAGTAGAAGAGTGCCTTTTTGTACTCTTTTTCTTCATTGCAGACTTCACCACAATAGAATGGTGAGGCAACTGGGTTTTTTGGAAACCAGGAGAAGGGGGGGGACACGGTACATGGTGTCCAACCTGCGAGAAGGAGACAATGTTAGAGGAGCCTCCCATAAGTCCATCAAGTGTTCCTGAAGGATTTCATGGATAGGCAGGGTGACTGCCTCTTTAGGAGACTTAGAGTATCCTAAAATATCCAGTTTCTTTGATCTGGGTTCCTTTTCAGAGGATGAAGCAATAGAAAGACCTTTAGCTATTTCTATGATGAAGTCCTGAAAGGACAAATCCTCTGGTGGAGACATTCTCCTTTTAGGAGAAGGCTCCTCAGGAAGATCAAGGGAGAACTCATCAGAATCATCAGAGGAGTTAAAATCCTCTGAAGAAGCAGAGTATCCTCTATGTGCTTCCAACGCACGATACGCATACCGTGCGGTATCGACATCGGGCGTACCGGGTATGGGATCGGTACCGGGCAAAAGCCCAGATCCGGCATGCGGAACCGATCTGCGTTTGGAAGACGATGGCCTCGGTTCCGGTATGGAAGCCATTACTGGAACCGGACCCGGTACTGCTGGCCGCGGTACCGAGGGCGTAGCAGCATTAATAAAAGCCAGAATGGCCTGCTGCATGACTTGGACAGTATTGCCCATAGACGCCACTGCTGCCTGGATGTCGGTACCGGTATGGGCCGGTACCCCAGAGCAGCACAACAGGTGATCTGTCGAGGCCGCGCCATCGATGTCAACCTGTGACCCCATGATTGCTTTGGAGGCCGGAACCTCCCGCCGGGGTTTTTGGCCTGGGCAGAATCCTCGAACTCAGAATTGAGAGCCTCTCGATCTTTAGAAAGAGATTTGCTTTTAGAGGATTTGCCCACTGGAGTTTTGGTTACCTGAGATCCATCCGGAGAGGAAGACTTGGATGACTGTGATGCTTCTGAAGGAAACAGCACATGGAACTTGTTGGCCCGGTTCTGCAATCCATGTTTCGACATCTGGGAGCAGGATGGGCAGTCCGGTATGGAATGGTCAGGTCCTAAACAATTAAGACACCATTCATGGGTGTCTGTAACAGGAATGACAGCACTGCACTTGGTACACTTTTTAAAAGCAGGAACTGGCTTCTCCATGAGGAGAATTTGTGTAGGCCTGAAGGCCTAACAAAGTACCAAGCTGTGCTGAAGAAAAGAAAAATTATTATTTTTTTTTTTAAAGAAAGAAAGAGAGACCGGCAGTACCGGTTTCAGAATGGGGAAGGCAGGTACGCGGTCTAAAGAAAACAATAAAATTAACAATTTCTTCAGCGGTGACAGGAACACGACCTGCTGGCTCCGCGGAAAAAAAGAAACTGACGAGAGCTGGTCAGGAAGGCGGGAAGGCAGCGCGCATGTGCAGTGGGAGGCCCCAAAAGCTTTTAATCTGAAAAGCTGGGGAGCTTTCCCGCGCAGGCTCCGTCGGTACCGACGTACCCATATGTGATGACTTATTCCTGCTTGTTCCTGGAGATCGGGGCATATATAACATGGAACAACAAGGATAACTATGTACAATCAACATTATATTATATATATATACTTAACTATATACAAAATTCAAGCTCGAATGGATATTGTGCATGTATTCAAGTGGGTGTTACGGGTAGATGGTAGTCTTGTGGGCTACCGTGTAGTCTAACCATTTTCTGGTTGTATAAGGGTGCTAAGGTATCTGGTGTATGTGGGAGGCCTGTTGGTTGTGAGAGTATCCATGATCACTTCTGGGTAGAATTTTGTGAATAGGTGATGCTTCACGGCTTTTCGGAATTGTAATAGACTTTTGATGCCACGGATTTCATGGGGGAGTGAATTCCAATTTATGGGTGTGAATATTGAGAAAGCTCTGTTCGATGTAGCTTTAGTACATGTCATCAACTTGGGAACTATTAAGGTGTTCATAGCAGTAGTCCTTCTGTTCCTATTTTCGAGGGTGATATGAATTAGTTTGCTGATTGGTGTCGTGGGTAATTATTCATGGCTTTGAAGGTCAGGACTAGTGACTTATATAGGAGTCTGGCTTGTAGGGGTAGCCAGTGGAGGTCTTTCATGATAGGCGTTATGTGAGCAGATTTTGGTGCCCCAGAGAGGACTCTTGCAGCTGCATTCATAGCCAAACGAAGTGGATTTAAAGTTGATTGAGAGAGCCCGTGGAGGATGATGTTTGCAAAATCAAGATGTGGGAGGACTAATGCCTGAAAGGTTGATCGGTAGTCAGCATAATCAAGTAGGGGGCGGAGGTGTCGCAGTGTTCTGATCTTATGATATACTATGTCACATTCTTCACATGCGTTGACATATCCAGGTGTTGGTCCAGTGTGATGCCGAGATATCGGATTGTGGGTTTGGACGTCAGTTCTATGTTGTTGACCAGTAGCGACGGAGGAGGTACGAAATTACGGTTCCTTGTAACAAAAAGATCATCAGTTTTGCTATGATTTATTCTTAAGTTTTGGGTCAGCAGCCATTCAGCTACTGCTCCGAAACAATTGATTATTGGTGCAAACACTGGTTGGTCAGTTTTGAATGGCATGTATATGAGGATGTCATCTGCATATGCCAGGCATTGCACGTTGAAGGATCGGATCAATTCACATATCGGCTGCATATATATATTGAACATTAGTGCCGATAGGGAAGATCCTTGTGGTACACCTTGAGACTGTAGGAATGGTTCGGAGGAGTCCTGGCCTGTTTTAACTTGTTGCCACCTATTGGAAAGGTAGGATTTACACCATTCCAGTGCTGTGCTTCGAATCCCCTTCTCTATCAGACGTTGCAGAAGTATATCGTGGTTCACAGAGTCGAAAGCGGCGGAAATGTCAAGAAAGATGAGGACAAATCCTTGTTTGATGCTGTTTATTCCTGTGATCAGATCATTGAATAGGGTTGTAAGGATTGTGTCGACTCCATGTGCTTCTCTGAATCCATGTTGTGATTTGTCCAGTGGAGCTTCAGTGTCAATATGATGTTGGATCTGTTGTTGGGCAGCTTTCTCGATGATTTTTGCAAGCTGGGGGATGCTCGAGATTGGTCTAAATGAATCAACTTTGGATGGATCAAGTTTACTGTTTTTCAGTAGGGGCTTGATAGAGGTGTGTTTCAAACTCTGGGGGAATGAGCCTGTTAGAAAGGACTGGTTCAGTATCTTGCACAAGATTTGGCTTAGATCATGTCGCAGATCTTTGATCCAGCTGGCTGGGCATGGGTCATTAGGTGCAGTGCTAGGATTGATGGAAGCAATGATGTTCTCAATCTCATTAGTTGATATTGTATTGAAATTGCAAAATGGAGTTATTTGAGATGCCTTAGGTCTGGGGTCACCAACCTCCAGAGGGCCGCGGGCCGCACAGCCGACTACCGGGAGCCTCGCGGGCCGCACCCCCCTTCTCCCCGCCCCCGCGAAAAAACACAACAAACGCAAAATTATGAAAACAATGGCTGATCACCTTTATTGAATTTAATGAGATGGCTGATGATTCATGCTAGCAGACAAACGCTTAAAGTCCGGCTTCACAGATGACACTGACAGGAGAAGGGACGCTTGCAGGTGGTCGTCGGTGAGCTGCGAGCGCGTGGATACAATGGCGGGAATCCTTGGCGGGCCGCACGTAATGTTAACTGGGGTACAGCCTCACGGGCCGCACGAAGGGACCTCGTGGGCCGCATGCGGCCCGCAGGTTGGTGACCCCTGCCTTAGGTGATACAGAAGAATTGTTGGTAATTGCGCTCGTGCTGGCCTTAATCATTTTTGATTGCAGGTAGTTTGCATAGTCCTGTGGTTGCGGCATTGCAGGTTGGGCTGAAACTGGCTCTCTTGTTATGGATTTTACTAATCTGAACAGTGTATGTGGTTTATTGATGGAGCGTTTCAATAGGTTTGTGTGGTAGAGCTTCTTACTCAGTGTTATCTTCTCACGGTGGATAGTTAAGTGTGAGTTATATGTTTCAAGGGCCTCTGGAGAGTGGGTTCTTCGCCACTGTCTTTCAAGTTTGCGTAAGTGGATGAGAGATGTACGAAGGTCAGTAGAGAACCATGGCGCGTGTTCTCGTTTTCTTGTTTTCTTATCATTGTGTAATGGACAAGAGGCGGCTCTGAGGTTCTCGTCCCATTTGGATATAAGGTCATCTAAGTTGAGGGAGGTGTTGGTCATGAGTGGTTGAAGGTTATCTAGGACCTTGTCACGGTTGAGAGGTTGAAAGCGGGCTGTGTGGGTTCCAGGTGAATTGGATGGTATTTGGATCCTGTGTGAAGTATAAGTGGGTATATTGAATCGGATAAGATTGTGATCAGACCAAGGCACAGGTATAGTCGACAGTGCAAGGGCTTGGTGTGTTACGGTGTTGGAATGGGGTGCGAAAATGAGGTCTAGTTTACCTCCTTTAGTGTGGGTGGGAGAGTCGACGTATTGTTTGTAGCCTAGATCCTCCAGTGCGTCTAGAAATGCTTCTATATGGCTGTTATGGAGAGATGGGAGGTTGAAATCACCAACTATCCAATTTGGAAAGCGTGAGGTGGATGTTGCGCACGCGAGCTCGATTATTGTTGGAAGGTCATCCGGTGATGGGGAGGGTGCTCGATAAAGAAGGTTGATTGCGCAGAGTTCATTAGATATAGTGAGGGCGTCGAGGTGGGTTGAGCTGGAGGAGTTGCATAGCTTGAAATTAAGATCTGTTTTGGCGAGGATGAGCGTCCCGCCTCCTTTTTGAGTGGACCTGTGGCATGTGTAAAGGTCAAATCCTGGAGGCAGCATCTGATTCAGGAGGATGTTGTCACAATCTGATAGCCATGTTTCCGTGACCATCAGGATGTCGAGATTGTATTGAGGAATCAGGTCCATGGCTGCAGGCCATTTTGATCGTATGGATCTGGCATTTATCAATGCACATTTTAGGAAGTGTTGGCGATGTAGCTTCTCAGCTTGTGTTTTGTTGATGACTTGTAGAGGAATGCTAAGTAGATGGGAGTGGGATGTATGGTTGCGTTTTGCTGTTGTGTGGTGGGGGAATTCATACCATCTTCTTCCAAAATGTATGTAATATTGGTATGTAGTTGGTATCATGGTTGAGGGCGTTTGTGACGCAGGGGAGCCCAAGGGTAAGGAGGGTAATGAGTGATAACAGGGCCTTGTACATTTTAGATTAATAGCAACGGTGCAATGACTAGCAATTACTAGTAACAGTGCAGTGACTAATTGTTACTGGCAACAGTATAAAGGAATACAGACAACGGTAGTACAATGTGTTAATTAGTACTGGCAACAGTATAAAGAATATTGATTTGCAAATAATAGTATCAGTGTATAAATTGTAAAATTACTAGCAACAGTGTAGTGACTGATTGTTACTGGCAACAGTATATAGGAATACAGGCAACGGTAGTACAATGTGCTATTGGTACTGACAACAGTATAAAGATTATTGAATTGGAGATAACAGTATAACAGTGTGTGAGAGGGCTACTTTAAATACTGACAACAGTATTGTAGTGACTGTGTCTTCTGCTAACTCTCCATTGTTTGTTGTCCATTTGTCCTTTTTTCTCTCCTACTTTTTTCCATTCTCTCTACATCTGCCTCTAACATACTAATCTTTCTTTCCCGTTTTGCTCTTTCCTCCATTTTTCTTTATTCTTTTCATCCACTCAAATCTCATCCCTCCATCCCCACTTACTCTCCCAACTGTCAGCCAATTGTAGATTTTTCTTCCCTTCCACACAAAATATCTATTCCCCTCTCCATGCTCACACTCCCCTAGCTTTTCTTCTCCCACCAGTCCCAGCCCCAACCCCTTCTGATCCAACTCCAGCATCAGCTCCCTTCTTGTTCCAGCCCCACATCCCCCATCAGCCCATTTCTATTCCTGGCCCCCCTCCCCTGTGCCCGTTCTAGTCCCTAGTTCCCATATTCCAGCCCCCAGTCATCACCCCCCCTCCTCCCCCCTGCTGCCACACAGTAAGAGGGGCCTCGCGCCTGATCTGCTTCAGAATTGGGGAAGCCTGAAGCCCTGGCTGACTTCTGAACAGCCGCAAGAGTAAAGAGCAGTGTTTGCTTTCTCTCCTGCGGCTGTGATAAATAGGAGCCCACTGGCATGCTGGGTGCCGGGAGATAAAACGGGACCACGTCTAACATGCCCCTGTTTGACCTCCCGACACTCAGTTTGCCAGCAGGCTCCTTTTTATCACAACAGAAGAGATGGCAAACACCACTCTTTACTACTGCAGCTATTCAGAGGTCAGCTGAGGCTTTGCATCTCCCTGGCTCCCTCTGCAGCCGGTCAGGCGCGAGACCCTCCCCCAAGGTCTGGGGTTATGTGCAGGCAACATTCCCGCACAATGGACGGGCCAACCCTGTGCATAATCCAGACCTTTTAGAGACAGAATTTTGAGTTGTGTGTAAAATTTCCCCAGGGGTAACAAAGACCATCTCCACCCTTACTCTAACAAATCTCAAACTTAGCTTATGAAATAAGGCAAGTAATTCACTATGTACACAGGAAAAATGTTCACATTACTGTAGCAGCCACAAATTAAATCAGACTGAATGTGATTAGTTCTGGGAATTTTCTGAAAGGAATTCTTTCTATTAAAGCTATTTAATCTGTGAACCCACTATTTTTTGTTAAATCAGTCAGGGCCTAGTAGCAGCAGTTTAAGTTTAAATTTAACACACAGAAGAGAAGAGAGCTTGCTGGTTAAATTTAGAACCCAGCAGAGAGCTTGTAGTTTAAATTTCATAATAAGTTAAAACCTAGCAGCAGCAAAGAGCTATAATTTAAATCAAGTAAGAATATAGCTTACCTCAGCAGCACAGGACAGGGTACTGTGTAGCAGCCCTCTTTTAATAAGAGTTATTTCCCTCCCTCCCCAAACCCACCCACCCCTGGGATAATCGTAGCTTTATAGGTACTTACACATCTTAAAAGACAGGAGGTGCTCTCAGGTGAAGCTCATTACCCAAATCAGTCATACACTAAGGACCTGAGATCAATTAAGCTTCAGGTGAACAAAGTATATTAAACGTATTATGTACAGTTTTATTGGTATAAATATCCATAGCAACCCTTAGTAAGTAAAGAACTTAAAGATCTAAACAAAAACTAAAAACTAAGATGCAGACAGCAGTCCAGCAGCGAGATGGGGGCTTTCCAGTCTTTTGTGTTGAGTGTCACATGTATGATTTTCTCCCAATTGGTGAGAAGTCTTACGTGTGCACTAGGTGCAAGGAGCTCTTTGCTCTCAGGGAACAAGTCCGTTCTCTAGAGGCTAGAGTAGCAGAATTGGAAAACATAAGAAAGATAGAGAGGTACATAGACAAGACCTACAGGAATATAGTCCTGAAGTCCCACCTCCAGTCCAGCAGCATCCCTGTTGCCATGGAGGAGAGAGGTCACGTGACAGGAGAGCATCACCTTGGTGTGGCAGGAAGTGATCCTGTAACTAGGACCTGTCCTCCAGGTGATGTAAAACCCTCTCACACCGAGGAAGTTTCTCCAGGGCCATGTGCCCATGAGGGATGGGTTAGGACAGCCGTTATAGTTGGTGATTCGATCATTAGGCATGTAGATAGCTGGGTGGCTAGTGGACGTGAGGATCGCCTGGTAACATGCCTGCCTGGTGCGAAGGTAGCGGACCTCACATGCCACCTAGATAAGGTCTTAGATAGTGCTGGGGAGGAGTCTGCTGTCTTGGTACATGTCGGTACCAATGACATAGGAAAATGTGGTAGGGAGGTTCTGGAGGCTAAATTTAGGCTTTTAGGTAGGAAGTTGAAATCCAGAACTTCCAGGGTAGCGTTCTCTGAAATGCTTCCTGTTCCACATGCAGGACCCAAAAGGCAGGCAGAGCTCCGGAGTCTCAATGCATGGATGAGACAATGGTGCAGAGATGAGGGGTTTGGATTTGTTAGGAACTGGGGAACATTCTGGGGAAAGGAGGGGCTCTTCCGAAGGGATGGTCTTCACCCTTAACCGGGATGGAACCAGGCTGCTGGCGTTAACCTTTAAAAAGGAGATAGAGCAGCTTTTAAACTAGATAATAGGGGAAAGCCGACAGTCGCCCAAGAGCGGATGGTTTCAGAAGAATGTATCCTTGAAGGATACTACCAAAAGCAGAGAGGTTCCAAAAAAGAGTAAAGTAGCCCAAATGCCCTCGAGTATGGAGCAGACAGAGCTTAAAGATCCCAAATTACCCATGTCTACCAATAGCCAAATTAATATGTATAAAATACAGTCTCTAAAATGTTTGTATGCAAATGCTAGAAGTCTAAAAAATAAGATGGGAGAGTTAGAATATATAGCACTAAAATGGAAATTACACTTACCTGGTAATTGTTGTTCCTTGAGGGAGTACAGTTCAGTCCTCCACCACTGGGTAGTGCACCTCCTCCTGCAGCATGGAGACTGGACAAGTCAAACTTGTGACATCACCGGGTATATCTTGCTGGTCTTCTCCCATCATCCCCCAGTGACCTACTGACAAAGCAGACTCAAAGGAGCAACAAAGATTAGGTAAGTCAGTAATCACAATGCTATGCTTAAACTTTTAACGTTTAAACTACAGCGCCCTAAGATAAAGGGCAGAAAACACCCTTCTCCTTGCCCCTCTCCTCCTGCGCCCAAATCAGAGAAAGACAGACAGGAAGAAAGAAGACTAAGGAAGATCATAGAAAGAAAGGATGCTCTCGCGATTACCGGTCAATCAGAAACCATTGCCGCCTTATGAACTGGAAACACCCTCCAAACCGATGCCTCGAGTCTGAAATTTTCATCCCCGGGCGGGAATGAGGACTGAACTGTACTCCCTCAAGGAACAACAATTACCAGGTAAGTGTAATTTCCATTTCCTTACCGGTCCTACAGTTCAGTCCTCCACCACTGGGATGTAACAGAGCAGTAAGCAATTGGGAGGGAACCTTTCAACTGGCTCGCCACAGCACCGAACCAAACAGGCACCATTCACAGCCTGCACCTCGAGACAATAGAGGTTACTGAGAAAAAGGAAGAAACGACCGAGAATCCGCACGGACCCTCTTCACTGGTGAAACTACACTGTGCCCTGTACCAAGCGTCGCTAGCGCACCAGAAGAGCAAGCCCGCAACCCCACTGGTAATGGGCACCCCAGAAACAGATATCCTGACGTTATGGCTTCCTGGGCCCAGCCGGAAAGAGCCGCATTAGAAGCCCATTGCCTCTCGACCTCACCAGGGCATCAAGCCTTAGCTGCCACTTCTCCCCTACGCAACCCGTTGCCCTGGATGAACCAACGATGAGACCTACGAAATACTGATGCAGACTTCACCTAATGTCCAAAGGATGTAGGCTACGCTCAGGGAGTGCTTCCATAGGACTCAAAACTGGCAACTAAACCGCCTGAGTCAAAGACAGGAGAAATACCATGGGCCAAGAAGAATGGCCCTTGCCGCCAATCCACCATATTTCTAGAGCCAGACACAACCGGCTCTCTACGAGACTATACCTGTAACTCTGAAACTCGACTCGCCAAACCGAAGGTCGCCACGAACACTGTCTGTAAAGTTACAGCCTTGAGGGAAGCTGAACGGAAAGGTCCAAAGACCTCCCTAGTCCACGCCCCCAGATTAGGGTGAGATCCTACGGAGGTACCAATACCCTGCAATGAAGCTGTAGCCCAGAAATTGCTGTTAGGAACGAGCCACGTCGACATAAGAAGCTAAAGGAATCCATGGTCTTTTCCTGGAAAGCACGAAGGCGCCGTTAGCCGGACCCCTAGAGAACTGGCTACCAGACCTTTGCCAAAAAAACATTCTGTAGGAAAAATATAACTCCGTAGGAACAAAAAGATGGGATCGCAGCCTGTAGCTGCGAGCACCAAATCACCCCATATGCGTACGTACGCTAATGAAGTGGACCTCTTCCTGGTCCGACGCAATGTGGAACAGGTGCATCCACGCCACTCTTCCCCAATGTGCTTCAATGCGCTGAACCACCCATCCTATTAGCGCCCACCGAGGAAGATACAGAGAAGACAGGACGAAGGCCCCTGTGGCCTCCGAGCCTTGATCCTCACTGAAACGTCTCCTGCCTTCTGCAACCAAAGTACTCAACTTGGCCTACCAAAGGTAGCCAGAAGACCCCCCAACTGGAGGCCCCTACCTGCTGCCTATCTGAGCAAACACTCCCAGATGAAGCTCCTAAACCCCAGCAGCCACTCGAACCCCGCTGAGACAATCTGACAACCCAGTGTCTGTCCCCGCAATATGAGCCGCCGAGATTGCCAGCAGCCACGGCTCCACCTAAATGAAGAGAGCCTCTGCTGCCACTACTGTGGCAGCACCACCTGTGCCGCTCTGACAGTTAACCGAAGCCACCATGGCCGCGTTGTCCGAAAGAACCTGCACTGCGACCGGTCACCATCGCCTCGCACGCTAGCCGATCCAGCGCCACTGCTCGCAGCTCCCGACAGCTGCTAGACTACTGGACAACCTGGACGCCCCAAGGTTGTTAAGCGAGCAGTTTTCCTTGAGGAGTCCCCCAGCCTGCCAGACCCACATCTGTCAACACCGGGAGCTACTGCGGCTGTACTAGAGGCAGACCCGTTGGTCACTAAGCCAGACAGAGCCCCCACTACCGAATCCGCCTGCCCCGGAACGGACAGGAAAGCCGGTGTTTAGCAATCATTCTGGTGCGACCGGCGTCGAGGCAACGATCGCTGTGATGGGCTCCGAAGTACATATACCATTAGACAAAAACAGATATAGATAGTATTATGGTTGGTTTTTGTTTTGTTTTTTACATCATGAAGCACATCGTAGTAAAAATATGGAACACTGCAATGCAGACTTGCAATGCTAGAATAATGCTTTCGGGAATCTTTTCCTGGGGATTGCAGTCTTGTTTCTTTTTTTTTTTTTTTCTGAATGCCAGACAACTTAGATCAGGCATGTTTTTGGGGGGGGGGGGGTTTTAGGTTTTTTTTGTTTTTTTTTAAGTAAACTAAACTAATCACCTAGCCTGTAAACGTTGACGTCGTTTATCGAAGAATGTAACTGTTTTCTAGAAAGAAATTTTTTTTTTTTTACACTTTGTCCATTATAGACCGTGTATGCTGCTCACTGTACCGTCGCCCAAGGACTGCCTTCTCCTGCCTAAACCCTACTAATTTAATTATTTAATGTTATTTAGTCTCTTTTATATACCGCACTCTCCAGATCAGTGCGGCTGACACAACAAAATTTGTGCCTTGCAGGCAGAACTAATGCCATCATTCACGTGTGTGGGGCTTTTTTTTTTTTTTTTTGGAAGCACCTACCAGAAGTAGCTAAGATTCTGGGAGCCTTACAGCTATTGTGTTTCAAGACCGCTCTAAAAAGGCAGGGCGCATCAAGTTGATTACGATGTTGACATTAACCCTTTTAAACCTTCAGCATAGAAATTTGCTGTCAACGCCAAAACATGACCAGAGGTCCATATCACAACCTTGGCACCTTCGCGTTGTCAACTGCAGTTCTTAACAAGCCAGCTGAGCGCCCACCGACCACGGGACTGCTAAGTCTAATCACGTAATGCAATGAAGCCAGCATGTGCACTCCAGTTTTCTTAAGACAAACTTTTAAACTCAACTAACATGTAACACAAAAAGAAATAGAAACTACTTGTACAACAAGTTTAGGGAAAACATTTCCATCTGTGGTCAATTAATTTACAATTTCCCCTTTCTTGGCTTGACATTAAAAATACAGTCTAATCCAATTGTGATTTGAATTGTGCAGATCAAGCATTGGTCACCCGGATAGGGACCATTGTGGTTTACCGAGGACACAGCAAGCAGCCTAAGGCATGTAGGACCCAAATTTCTGTAAACTTGCAGAACTGCAAAATGTTGGATGTATAATCCGCTGTAAGTTAGAACCTAAAGGGGAAAATTTGCGATGAAATGAACAAACTCCGAACCAACATCAGCACATCCAAGATCTAGGATGAAGCAACTATTGCCTTCATTAATCTGAGCTCGGTTATGGGCATAGCTAACCCCAAAAGTGGGACAGCCTCTTGTTCTAAAATCAAATTTCAACCGCTTAGATCGAACTCAAACTCATGTGTGTCCCTTAAACATAGTGAAGTATCACAATGGTGTCTTTTGCCCTCTGGACCAATGACTATGATGGGGTAAAAGAAGAACAAAGAAGAAAGAATCAATAATAAAGAAGGCACTAAACCAAATTCTGCAGAGCAGCCAGGTAAAGTGGTTGGCCAAGTGAATAACCTTTAGCCCCCATGGCATAGTGACCCCGGTCTCTGGATGGAACATCGTTTAGCTACCACTCTGGGAGTCCACCCATGCCTGCCTAGTCTGCAACGGGAACTGACCACAGATTGCCATGTAGCGTAACCGGTAATGACTTTTAGCTTGCAGTATAGGAAATTCTACCTCCCATACTAGAAGTGTCTATGAAATATTACAGAGGCCGGGCGAGGGGGAGAACGACTGAAATACTCTGGACTTCGAGATGTGGTACAGACTACATGTAGACTGTGCCGCAGGCACAGCAGCTTTAAAATGCCTGCAAGAAGTGACGTTTAAACAACGAGATCCAACACAGTTTCGTACACCCACAGATGATGTGGGTAAGCTGCACAAACATGTTACTAAAGAAATGAGAAATGTCCCAAAAACAAGTCAACTGGGAGACTGCTGTTCAAACAACCCTTCCGAGCGGTCAGATACCAAAGTCTTCCTGTCACCTTAACCCAGCTCCTCAATACCCCTCTCCAGCTGGACGATCCGCATAACAGCAGGCTGTATCCATAGATATATAAGACCTGCCATTTGTCGATATAAGGATATCTGGCTAAATCTAGCCAGTTTGCAATGAACACCACAATCTCCAATTAACTTTGCACACTGACCCCTTGAAGCCTAGTACATCTTCGGAAGGGGCATATTTCAGGGTACCCACAGTGGGACCGGGGTGCTCTGATAAACGTTGAGAGAAATTGCCACTGCCAAGACCTAAATCGAAACAAACCAAAATAAACAAAATAAAACAGATTAAAAGATGTTATCTTCAGCCCTTGAAGGGCGTGCTTGCCGTGGTGCCAGAGCAAACCGCCATGATGGAGCTGGCGGAAGGCCTAGCCACGCATCCCTAAAGGCACCGCGGGATTTACCGCTTAAGCGAAAGGGAGGGGAGCGCTTAGGCCTTCCCGCTTGTCCGCGGCATACCGGAGCACTCACCTTCTCCACTGTGCCCCCCATTTTGCCGGTCCCAATGAGAGCCCTGCGATCCGCGACACTGACATAAGCAGCGGTCGCGGAGAGGGCCATTTGTGCTGAACTGCCCTGCCCGAACACCATAAGGCATAGAGCCATTCAGGAGCTGATGCTAGCTCGCCTCAGCGCAATCCGCTGTGTCCCCAAACAGCCTTCAAATGATTTTATCTTTCACCTGTCCATATAGAAGCCCTGCGATCCGCATCGCTACTCAGCCAGGAAAGTGAGCAGCAATCGTGGAGAGGGTTTTCGGCCTGAACTGCTCTGCCCGACCTCCCGAAGCAGAGAGAAACCGGGAAGCTGAAGCCAGCTCCCCTCCGTACGTTCCAGGAGGGGAGAGCAGCATGGGACACCGGACAGAGGTGAGCAAGAGAGGGGATAGCAAAGAAGCAGGACCGAGTCCTTTCAAAATTATCTATACCTTTAAAATGGGACAGAAGCAAATTAAGAGAAGTTATAGGGAATCAAAAATAAACCAGAAAAAAAATTGCAACCCCTAACACAATCTAACCTAACTGCGCTCCTTATCTAATATACTAGTGAGCCCAGCATCTAGGCTCACTACATCCTCCTGCTGCATGGAGACTGGACACACTGGGGATGATGGGAGAAGACCAGCAAGATATACCCGGTGATGTCACAAGTTTGACTTGTCCAGTCTCCATGCTGCAGGAGGTGGTGCACTACCCAGTGGTGGAGGACTGAAGTATAGGACCGATAAGGAATGAGAGGTTAGATATGATTGGAATATCAGAGACATGGTGGAAGGAGGACAACCAGTGGGACACTGATACCTGGGTACAAACTATATTGTAATGATAGAGCTGATCAAATTGGTGGAGGGGTTGAGCTCTATCTTAGAGAGGGCATTGAGTCAGAAAGGATTAAAGTTTTGCAGGAAACAAAATTTGCTGTAAAATCTCTATGGATTGAAATTCCATGTAAAAAGGCGAAGGCGATGACAGTGGGGGTGTACTATCGACCACCTGGCCAGAATGAACAAATGGATGATGAAATGCTCAAAGAAATCAAGGAAGCTAACAAAAAAGTTACAGCGTGGTAATAATGGGTGATTTCAATTACCCCGGTTTCGACTGGGTCAGTGTCACGGCAGGACATGCTAGGGAGATAAAGTTCCTAGATGAAATAAATGACTGCTTCTTGGAGCAGCTGGTTCATGAACCGACCAGAGGGGAAGCCATATTAGACCTAGTCCTTAGTGGAACACCAGATCTAGTGCAAGAGATAAGGGTGTTGGGACCACTTGGCAATAATGATCATAGCATGATCGCCCTTGATTTAATTAGTGGAGGAGGGATAGTAAGGAAATCCACAGTACTACCTTTTAACTTTCGAAAGGGAGACTATGATAAAATGAGGAAACTAGTTAAGAAAAAACTAAAAGGAGCAGTTGCAAAGGTTAAAGACTTACATCAAGCTTGGGTGTTGTTGAAAAATACTATCTTGGCAGCCCAGACCAGCTGTATTCCACGCTTTAAGAAAAGTGGAAGGAAGTCCAAAAAACTGCCAGCATGGTTTAAAGGTGAGGTCAGAGAGGCTGTTGCCAAAAAAGCATCTTTCAGGAAATGGAAAAAAGAGCCAAACGACAAAACCTGGAAACAGCACAAGCACTGGCAGGTCAAATGCAAGGCATTGATAAAGCAGGCAAAGGGAGAATTTGAGAAGAAGCTTGCTGTGGAAGCAAAAACGTGAAATAAACATTTTTTCAAGTACATTCGTAGCAAAAAACCTGTGAGAGAGTCAGTTGGTCCATTAGATGATAGAGGAGTTAAAGGGGCACTAAGAGGTGACAAGGCGATAGCGGAGAGACTGAATGAATTCTTTGCTTCGGTCTTTACTGAGGAAGATGTAGGGATGTTACCCGTGACTGAAGTGGTATTTAAAGGTGTGAAAGAATTGAAGGAAATATCGATACATCGGGAAGATGTATTACAACTATTAGATAAACTGAAGAGTAGCAAATCACCTGGGCCGGATGGTATACATCCAAGGGTGTTGAAAGAACTGAAATATGAGATTGCAGACCTGCTATTAGTAATCTGTGAACTATCATTAAAATCATCTCTAATACCTGAAGATTGGAGGATCGCCAATGTAACATCAATTTTTAAAAAGGGTTCCAGGGGTGATCCGGGAAACTACAGACCGGCGAGCCTCACGTCAGTACCGGGAGAAATGGTAGAAACCATCAAATAAAATTACTCAGCATGTAGATAGTCATGGCCTAATGGGAGACAGCCAACATGGCTTTAGACAAGGAAGATCTTGTCTTACTAATCTGTTATGTTTTTTTGAAAGTGTGAATAAACAGGTGGACAAAGGTGAGTCGGTTGATATAGTGTATCTAGACTTTCAGACAACCTCTGACAAGGTCCCTCATCAGAGACTTTTGGCAAAACTAAAGAGTCATGGGATAGGAGGCAGTGTACTACTGTGGATCAGGAACTGGTTAAAAGCTAGAAAAGCAGAGGATTGGGCTAAATGGCCAATTTTCCCAATGGAGAAAGGTGAATAGTGGTGTACCCCAGGGATCTGTGCTAGGTCCGCTGCTTTTTGACATATTCATAAATGACCTGGAAAGAGGAATAACGAGTGAGGTTATCAAATTTGCAGATGACACAAAACTATTTAAAGTTGTTAAAACCCAAGAGGATTGTGGAAAATTGCAAGAGGATCTTGATAAATTGGAAGACTGGGCATCAAAATGGCAGATGAAATTTAATGTGGACAAGTGCAAAGTTATGCACCTAGGGAAGAAGTGTAAATTAGACTTACCTGCTAATTGTAGTTCCTGAAGGAACTCCAGTCTAGTCCCGGAAACTCTGGAGTTGTGATCCTCTTTCAGCAGCTTGGAGACTGATCAACATCATTCTTTGATGACACTGGTATAAGGACACAGGCATCGCCTCCTCCCTCTCCAGTAACCTATTGACAAAGCAGACTCACCGGAGCAACAAGTATAATAAAAAACACATGTAAACCAACTATCTGAAATCTGAACATTTAAACACTGACCCAATATAGTCATGACTTTGAAATTCACCCGTGAAGGCCCTCGCTGCCCGCCCTGTGGCAGGAGCTAAACAGCAAATGGTATGTACTCTTCTCCACCTGAAGGCGAAGCCGCGGCCTGCACCCCAGTCACTTACCTGACACATCCTCTGCTTCAGGCTGCACTCCAGGCAAAGATACGGGACGGGGTCCGGGACTAGACTGGAGTTCCTTCAGGAACTACCATTAGCAGGTAAGTCTAATTTACACTTCCTTATCGGCTCTCCAGTCTAGTCCCGGAAACTCTGGAGAAGTAACAGAGCAGTAAAAGCACTCACCGGGTGGGACCTGCCAGACCAGCCTGAAGCACCGCCAATCCAAAACAGGTATCCCTGCACATCCAGACGATAGTGCTTGACAAACGAATTCAGGGAGGACCATGTTGCCGCCTTACAAATCTCTACCGGTGGCACAGACTTGTACTCTGCCCAAGACGCGGCCTGCGCCCTAGTCGAATGAGCTCTCAACCTGTCAGGAACCTCCTTTCCCTTCAGCAAATACACCGACGCAATCGCCGCTTTTATCCATCTGGCAATAGAAGCCTTAGACGCCTCCTCTCCTTTGCGAGGCCCCCCGAACAAGACAAAGAACCTATCTGACCGCCTGAACTCCGCAGTTCTACTGAGGTACCTCTGCAAAGCCCTCCGGACGTCCAACCGATGCAACCGCCGATCTGACGACCCATGCAAATCTGCACGAAAAACCAGCAGGGACACCACCTGATTCAAATGAAAAGGAGACAGCACCTTTGGCAAAAAGGACGGCACCGGCCGCAAAACCACTTTGGACTCAAAAAAGGTCAAAAAAGGCTCCCTACACGACAGCGCCTGTAACTCCGAAATCCTCCTCGCTGATGCAATAGCCACCAAGAACACCACCTTCAACGTCAGATCCTTCAACGTTGCCTCAGCCAGAGGCTCAAACGGACGACTTCCTAAACCGTCCAAGACTAACTGTAGATCCCAGGTAGGGACCATAGTCCTGCACAGCGGCCGTAAAAGACTGACCGCCCTCAAAGACCGCTTCACATCAGGAAGGACCCCCAATGCTTGGCCCTTAACCTTCCCCCGTAACAAGAAATCGCCGCCACCTGCACCCGTAAGGAAGCGGCCGCTAAGCCCTTTTGAAAACCATCCTGCAAAAACGCTAAGATCTGAGGCACCGACGCTCGCAACGCCGCACAATGCCTGTCAGTACACCACGCCTCAAAAATTCGCCACACGCGAACATACGCCAACGAAGTAGACCTTCTACACGCTCCTAGTAATATGGACACCACCGCCTCTGAGTAGCCCCTAGCTCTCAACCGAGCCCTTTCAAGAGCCATGCAGTAAGCGAGAACCGAGCTACCTGAGGCATGGACAACGGCCCCTGCACCAGAAGGTCCGGCCGGACCGGTAACTGCCAAGGCTCGTCGACTAACAACCTCCTGAGATCCGCATACCAGGGCCTGCGCGGCCAATCTGGCGCAATCAGAATCACGACTCCTCGGTGACGTTCGATGCGACGCACCACACGTGCGAGCAACACCCAAGGTGGAAACACGTAAAGCAGCTGACCCACTGGCCAATCCTGGAGAGGGCATCCAGCCCCTCCGACATCCTTTCTCGCCGCCTGCTGAAGAAGCAACCAACCTTTGCCGAGTGGAACGTGGCCATGAGATCCATCACTGGAGCCCCCCAGCGCTGCACTACCATGTCATACACCTCTGGGTGAAGGCTCCACTCCCCAGGGTCCACCTTTACCCGACTTAAGAAGTCGGCCTCTACATTGTCTACCCCGGCCACGTGCGCCGCCGACAGCACCTGCAGATGCTCCTCGACCCACAGGAACAAGCGATCCGCCTCGTCCTCCAAAGGAGCACTGCCCGTGCCCCCTTGTTTGTTGATGTAGGCCACCGCCGTCGCAGTGTCCGAAAACACCCGGATCGCCGCCCCTTCCAGATAGCGCTGAAAACTGAGCAGCGCCCGGAACACGGCCCTGAGTTCCAATCTGTTTATCGACCAGGACCGCTCCTGCACCGACCACTGACCCTGCGCAAACTTGCCCTGAAAATGCGCTCCCCAACCGAATAGGCTGGCATCCGTAGTCAGCGGAATCCAATTCGGAGTTTCTAACGGCATACCCATGGTCAAGGACTCCGGACGCAACCACCACTGCAACGCCTCCCGAGTCTCCTCCGGACAGACCAGCCGCCGAAACAGCGGGTCGTTCTAATGAGACCACCTTCTGAGCAACACCCGCTGCAGCGGCCTCATATGGGCTCTCGCCCAGGGCACCAACTCGATCGTCACCGCCATCGTTCCCAGAAGCTGTACATAATGCCATGCCGTGGGACGGGGCCTGCCGAGAAACCTCTGCACCAATTTCTGCAACGCCCTTGCTCGAAGCGGAGGCAAAAACACTCTCCCTGCCGCCGTATCGAACCTGGCTCCCAGATACTCGAGATTCTGAGAGGGAATCAGATTGCTCTTGGCCATATTGACGACCCATCCTAACGACTGAAGGAAGCGGACGACCTTGCCTGTCACCTCCTCGCTTTCCTTGCGGGACTTGGCGCGAATCAACCAGTCATCAAGATACGGATGCACCAGCACCCCATCCTCTCTCAACGCTGCCGCCACGACCACCATGACCTTGGTAAACGTGCGCGGCACAGTGGCTAGACCGAATGGTTAACGCTCGAAACTGAAAATGCCCCATCGGCAGGGCAAAGCGGAGGAAGCGTTGATGCTCCGGGTGAATCGGAATGTGCAAATACGCCTCGGCCAAATCGAGTGACGTCAGAAATTCTCCCTGACTGCCATTATAACCGACCGCAGCGTCTCCATACGAAAATAGGGAACTCTGAGACACCTGTTCACTCTTTTCAGATCCAAGATGGGCCGATAAGTCCCTTCCTTTTTGGGAACCACAAAATAAATGGAGTATCGACCTAAGCCGCAAAGCTCTGGCGGCACCGGCACCACCGCTTTGAGCTCCAACAGTCTGTTTAATGTCTGTTGAACCGCATCGCGCTTGTGACGCGGCTTGCAAGGGGACAGGACAAAAGAGTCGGTCACCGGTTTCTGAAACTCCAACGCATAGCCTTCGCGAATCACCTCTAACACCCACTGATCTGTCGTAATTGCGGCCCAGGCAGCATAAAACTCCTGTAGACGACCTCCTACCGCTACCTCCACCTGGGCCGACCTGACTTCATTGCGGCTTTTTGGCACCTGCAGAGGCGGCTGCAAAACCTCTGGAGGCCCCCCTGAAACCACGAAACCCCTGGTTTCTATAAGGGAAACGCCCCCTCTGAGCCAGAGGAAACCTGGACGTCCGCCAACGCCGAAACTCCCTCTGTACGCCCCTCGACAGGGACGGAAACCTACCCGGCTTCTGCTTGCCCTCAGGCAACCTACCCCCTTTGGACTCCCCCAAATCCTTGACAATTTTGTCCAAATCCTCTCCAAAGAGAAGCTTGCCCTTAAAAGGAAGCTTACTCAACCGAGCCTTAGAGGAGGCATCCGCCGCCCAATTGCACAACCACAGATACCGCCGCGCCGCTACCACCGAGGCCATACCGTTCGATAACCCTCTGATAATGTCATAATGAATATCCGCAAGATAAGCCGCTCCAGACTCCAACCGAGCCGCCTCCTCCCACGAGTCCTGCTCACTATCACCATGGACTTGCTGGGCCCAGCGCAAACAGGCTCTTGCCACCCAAGCCCCACAAATAGAGGCTTGAACGGAAAGCGCATTCACTTCAAACACTTGCCGCAATAAAGCATCCAGCTTTCTGTCCTGAGTATCCTTAAGCACCGCACTCCCCTCTACGGGAATGGTCGTCTTTAGTCACCGCAGACACCGCCGCATCCACTCTCGGCGACTTAAAAATCTCCTTATCCTGCTCCACCAAGGGATACAAGCGAGACATAACCCTAGAGCCCCTAAGGGTAGCCTCCGGCATGTCCCACTCCCCCTGAATCATCTCCTTGATTACTCTATGCATAGGGAAAGCCCTTTGCGTCTTCCGAAAAGCCTGCAGAAGCGGATCTTCCAGCACCGCCTCTTCCGCTGGCCCCGATACCAGAACATTCAATGTCCTCAACGTCTCTGCGATAAGTGCGGGCAACTCCTCTCTACGAAAGATCCGCACCACTCTGGCCTGATCCTCCTGCTCTGCAATCTCACCTTTCTCCAATTCCTCATCCAAGTCCGGATCCTGCTCACATTCCGTATGCAAATTTTCGGAACAACCCAACAGACTCAGCTTCTCAAACTCCCCTCGTGCTCTCTTTAGCACTGGCGCCGAAGCAGCTACCGACAGAGGGGTACCGGGCCGTTTATGTCCCAAGCCTCCAGCCACGGGACCAAGCCCAGCCGTCGCGGCTGACTCTCCCCGGGATGCAGCACCAAACGCCTTCTGGATCAGAGCGACAAAGTCTGGGGAGAAAATGGAAGACAACTCCCCCGGAAAGGATGCCTGAGCCACCGGCCCATCCGGCCTCGAGGATGGGCCTGGTACCGGATCCGCAAGCTCCATCACCGGAGACCCTCAAGAGGCCCGTCCGGACCCTCCCCCGCATCCACCAGCTTCTGATCCCCCAGGGTCGTCTGACTACAGCTCTTACAAACCCCGGCCTCTGACACCACTGACCTCTTCACACCACAGAGCAGGCATAACACCTTTCCAGGCATAGTGGCCCCTCCGTCTCACTGACCTGCTGCCTGACCTGGACCCCTGCAGAAGACCACTCCCCTTCCTAAGGAACCCCCAGCAGCAGTACCTCCACACGACCCCTGAAACTCTGGGCCGTTTTTTTGTGTTTTTTTTTACACTCACTCACAAGCAGGACCCCCCTGGGAGCAAAAGCCCACCAGAAAGAATCCAAAACGAAGCTGCAGGAGCGAATAAGAAGCGTTTGTTACCCCGCACCCGTTGTCGGCGTTATCCCACCGAAACGGCCACACGCCGCAGCCCGCTGTCTGCCTTGCTGGTCTGAAAGCACTCTCAGAAGCTAAGAAATGCAGAGCTTACCTGCCGCCCGAAATCAGCAATAACTCTGAAGCCATTCCATCAACTGCCCACCGCAACCTGATTCTCGCCCTCGGGCCAGCCTTCCCCGATGCTGAGAACCGGCAGAAAGGACAGTAGTGCAGCCGCGGCTTTACACACTTCTCCTGCTTCACTTCCCAGACGCAAAATAGTAATTACACTTACCTGGTAATTGTAGTTCCTTGAGAGACGACAGCTTAGTCCTCGACGAATGGGTAGTGCACCTCCTCCTGCAGCATGAAGACTGGACCAATCAGATTTCAACTTCCCTGGATCCATCACCCCAGCAACTCTGGAACTCCAGTGAACTACTGTCAAAGCAAACTCAAACACGTAGCTAACCTTTGAGAAGATCTGAATACAGAATATGCATTTTTTTTTTTTTAAGTTTTTTTTTTTTTTTTAAATATGGTAGCCAAAAGCCACCTGTCCTAGGGACGGAAAGTCCCGCCCCTGCCACTGCCGAAACAGAGAATGAACACGAAAGAAAACAAGAAACAGCGGAGAAAAATAAGAAAAAAGAGAACGCACTCACCTGGGAATTTGCACCTCTGAACCCAAGGCGTGCCGCGCTAAAAGAAATGAAGTAGGGAGAGGCAGGAGGACTAAGCTGTCGTCTCTCAAGGAACTACAATTACCAGGTAAGTGTAATTACTATTTCCTTATCGTTCCTCCAGCTTAGTCCTCGACGAATGGGATGTATCAAAGCAGCCTAACGGGTGGGATTCTGCCAGCCGGCACGCAGAACCGCGGAACCAAAACCGGCATCGCTCGCCGCCAAGACATCAAGGCGATAATGTTTACTGAAAGTGTGCAAAGACGACCAGGTGGCCGCCTTACAAATATCCACCGGCGAAACCAAACTGAATTCCGCCCAGGACGCTGCCTGCGCTCTCGTGGAATGAGCACGTAACCCAGCCGTCGGAGCCCGACCGTGCAAAAGATAAGCCGAACCAATCGCTTCCTTAATCCAACGAGCAATAGAAGCCTTCGCCGCCGCTTCCCCTTTGCGAGCCCCGCCAAACAGTACAAACAAATGGTCCGATTTACGAAAAACACTGGTAACTTTTAAATAGCGTCGCAAAACCCTCTTGAGGACCAACCGACTGAGTCCGCGATCAGAAGCATGCCCTTCGGAATCCGAGAAAACCGGAAGGGAAACAACCTGGTTCAGGTGAAAAGGAGAAGACACCTTGGGCAAGAAGGAAGGCACAGGCCGTAGGACCACTTTGTGAGCCGAGAAAACCAGAAAGGGCTCCCTGCAAGAAAGAGCCTGAAGCTCGGAAATACGGCGGGCCGAACAAATCGCGACCAGAAATACTGTTTTAAGAGTCAGATCCTTCACAGAACTACTAGAAAGCGGCTCAAAAGGTGCCGCACTGAGAGCGCGCAGCACCAAATTAAGATTCCAAGAGGGTACCGATATTCGACGGGCTGGACGCAACCGAGAAACCGCCCGCAAAAAACGAACGACATCAGGATGAGTACCTAAGGACACTCTCTGAACTTTGCCGCGATAACATGACAGAGCCGCCAATTGGACACGTAAAGAACTGGCGGCCAGACCTTTAGTAAAACCGTCCTGCAAAAAAATCCAGTATCACCGGAAGAGAGGCCGTAGCCGCTCGGATCTGTTTCCTAGAGCACCAGTCCTCAAAAATACGCCATACCCGAACATAGGCCAGTGAAGTAGAACGTTTGCGTGCTTCTAACAAGGTGGCCACCACCGATCGGGAGTAACCGCGTTTCCTTAGCCGAGCCCTTTCAATAGCCAGGCCGTAAGAGAGAATCTCTCCACTTGCGGCATGCGGAGGGGACCCTGACATAACAGATCCGGAAACAAGGGAAGTTTCCAGGGAGGACCGTCCACCAACCGCATCAGATCGGCATACCAAGGACGACGAGGCCAATCCGGCGCTATCAATATCACCCGACCCCGGTGAGCCTCGATACGCTGGATAACACGCCCCAGCAGGGGCCACGGAGGAAACACGTAGAGAAGACCCGTGGAGGGCCACGTCTGCAAAAGAGCATCCAGACCTTCGGACATCGGCTCTCTCCGTCGACTGTAGAACCGAGCTGCTTTCGCCGAGTGGAAGGTGGCCATGAGGTCCATGACTGGTTCGCCCCATCGCTGGACCAGCTGAGCGAAGACCCTGGGATGGAGTTCCCACTCGCCGGGATCTACCTGAACTCTGCTGAGGAAGTCTGCCGTCACATTGTCCTTCCCAGCGATGTTTGCCACGGAGATGGCTGGCCGCCGAGGCTCCACCCACTCGAACAACGTCCGAGCCTCCGCCTCCAGACCGACGCTTCCGGTTCCGCCCTGCCGGTTGATGTAGGCCACGGTCGCTGCATTGTCGGAGAGAACCCGAACCGTACGAGACGATATCCGGGTCTCGAAGTGTTGCAATGCCAATAGAACAGCCCGCAACTCCAAGCGGTTGATCGACCAGGCACTCTCCTCCGGAGACCAGAGCCCCTGAACGAACCGGCCCTCGCAGTGAGCGCCCCAGCCCGTCAGACAGGCATCCGTTAAGAGCGGAACCCAGTGAGGCTGCTCCAAGGGCATCCCCACTCGAAGGGTGAATGGACTCAACCACCAACTGAGATCCCTCCGAACCGCCATCGGGCAAGGTAGACGTTTGCTCAGGAGATCGGACTGGTCGGACCAGCGACGGAGCAAGGCCCGCTGGAGCGAGCGCATGTGAAAGCGCGCCCAAGGCACCACCTCCATGGAAGACGCCATCGTCCCCAGCAACTGTAGATAGAGCCATGCCGACGGAGCTGGAGATCTGCGGAACCTCCGCACCAGAGACTGAAGAGACAAAATCCTGCGTTCGGGAAGAGACACCAACCCCCGGGAAGTGTCGAACTGTACCCCCAAATATTCCAGAAGCTGCGTCGGGATCACCTGGCTCTTGCGTGGGTTGACCACCCATCCAAGAGACTGCAAGAGCGCGACAACTTTCGTCGTCGCTGCCAAGCTTTCTGCGCGAGATTTCCCGCGAATCAACCAGTCGTCGAGGTACGGATGAACCAGCACCCCGTGTTTGCGAAGGGCCGCGGCAACCACCACCATGATCTTGGTGAAGACGCGTGGCGCGGTCGCCAGACCGAATGGCAAGGCTTGAAACTGGAATACCTGCCCAGGCCATATTCCGCTGGCGGTACGGGGATGACCGCCCCCAGCTGGAGAAGCCGATCGAGCGTTTGGCGGACCTGAAGGTTCTTTCAAACCCCCCGGCAGGGAGACGCCACAAAGGAATCGAGCACGGGACGGGCCAAGTCGAGAACATACCCGTCCCGCAGGATGTCGAGAACCCACTGATCGGAAGTAATTTGGGTCCAAGCGGAGAGAAAACGTCGAAGACGCCCTCCGATCACCGGCAGCTCCACCTGGACCCGCTGCCCTTCATTGGGGCTTTCGAGGGACCTGGGAACCAGCCGCCGAGAACCCTCGGCTGGCTCCCCGAAAGCCGCGAAAGCCCGACGCCCGGGAGCTATATCTACCCCGCTGGAAGCCACCATAACGGGGCGACCGGAATCTACGAAAATCTCGAAACTGCCCCCGGGCGACCGGCAGCGACCTACCTCGCTTGGGCCTATCCTTCGGCAGGCGACCGCCTTTGGAGTCTCCCAGATCTTTGACCAACTTATCCAAATCCTCTCCAAAGAGCAGATTACCTTTAAAAGGCAATTTGCCCAGCCGCGACTTGGAAGATCCATTGGCCGCCCAATTTTTTAACCAAAGGGCTCTACGTGACGCCACCACGGATGCCATGCTGTTGGAGAGAGCTCTGATGAGATCATACTGTACATCCGCCAGATACGCCGTGCCGGATTCCAAACGGTGAAGCTCCGTCAGCATAGCAGTATCCAGGGAGGGAGTATGCTGAAACCGCTGGACCCAGCGTAAACAGGCGCGGGCCACCCAGGCTCCACAAACGGAAGCCTGTAAAGCCAGTGCGTCCGCCTCAAAGGCCTGCTTTAACAGCCCGTCCATTTTGCGGTCCTGTGGCTCCCGTAAAGCCGCACTGCCTTCCACTGGAATGGTGGTCTTCTTAGTCACCGCTGACACGGCTGCGTCAACCTTGGGAGACCGAAAACGCTCCCGATCCATTTCCGATAAAGGATAAAGACGACGCATGATCTTGATGCTTTTGAGACCAGACTCAGGAGGGTCCCACTCGTCCTGAATCATCTGGTCAATAACCTTGTGAATGGGGAAAACCACCTTAGACTGTCTTACTGCCTGAATAATGGGATCTGCCCCGTCCGCCTCCTCCACCGTAACAGTAGGAGTCAGTCCCAGCGTCTGAAGCGCCTCCGAAACAAGAGCTGGAAGCTCTTCACGTCGGAACACCCGAATAATCTTCGCGTGATCCTCCGGCTCCAGCAGCTCGCCTTCCTCCAGGTCGTCAGCATCCACCTCCGGGTCAAACTCGGTATCATCCCCTTCAGGCCAATCCGTCTCCGCCGAACTAGGGTCGTGCATCCGCGGACGCTTAGGAGCCCTGTCCTCCGTCAACGGAGGCTCTGCCGCAGAGGCCTGGGTGGACAACCCCTGCGGTGGAAGAGGCGCCGCTCCCATGACCTGGCGTCGACGGCAGAACGCCTGGTGCAGGAGCAACACAAAATCAGGCGAAAAATCCTCCAAGGGCAATGCCCCTCCGAGGCCAGACTGCGCCACAGACTTCGCAACACTGTTAGAAGAAAACCCCGAGGGCCCCTCCAGCGGCGTATCTAAGTCCCCCGAGGCGGCACCAGACGGCGCCGCCGCAGGCAAAGAACTTTCCAGACGCTGCTCCATGCTGCGAGAAAGTGATGCACAGCGTGGGCACACTCCGGTCTCTGCGTCGGCACCCCGCCGAGACCCACAAATGAGACAAAGGGCCCCTGCTGACATGAATACCCTAGCGCCAGGATAAGCCAGGCGGCAGCGGGCAACAAAGAAATGGCAGGGAGAAGTCCGCTCACTGACCCAGAAGAACCATGCGGGAACTGGGCAGAAGCGCACAAATGAAAGCCTGTGCAGGGAAGATGAAACGGTTCCCCTTCGCCTGGGCAGCAAATCAGCCTATGTTTGTTTTTGTTTTGTTCCCTTTTATTTAGGCATTGGGTTATTATGCTTTTGCATGGTGTTCGTTTTTTTTTTTGTTTTTTTTGATTGTTATGTGCCCCCCAGAACACCCGAGGGCTTCCCAACAGAAAAAGACCACCAAATCAAACAAGGAACAAATGTCCCACCAGAGAGGAAATTACCCGCTGAAGCACCCCCCCCCCCCTCCGGAGCCGCGGGAACGCCGAAGGAGAAGGAAAGAATAAAAAGAAATAAACTAAAGAAACTACAAGATGGAAACTAACAGAAATGAAAATAAACAAGAAATAAACAAGAAATAAACAAGAAACCCACCGCGAGGCACCCCGAAGAACTAACCACGAGGCAGGAAAGATGGCCGCGGCAGGCAGAAAAAGTTTTGGCGCGCTTCTGAATGTGCACCCGCCAAGGTAAACAGGCCGAAGAAAAGATCACCGCCGCGGAAACTAACCCCGCTAAAAGTGGATATCCTGGGAGCCCCCCCGCACCAAGCTCCGATGCGAGACTCCCGAACAGCTGAAGAAATTACAGGACTTGGCTCAGAAGCCGTCCCGATTTCTCAGAGCCGTTAACACTTACCGGCACGAACTCCGCAGCCCCCTCCAACCTCCGGAGAGGAGCTGCAGTACAGCCACCGCTGGAGCTCTGCCCCGAAGGTTCCTGGGGCAGAGATCCACTTCCCCCCAAATGTACAGGGTAAAATAAGATCGCGGCAAGGGCTGAGCAGGAGAGGGACCTCCCTCAGGCTCCCCCCCCCTGCACGGAGTGCCGTGATAACACAGAAATTTAAAGGAGAAGCAGTCTAATCTAAAATAAATGAAAATAAGCCCTAAAAGGACTGAAATAAAATCAAAAGGTTAGCTAAAGATAAAAATAACTAACTGATCCACTAGTGAGCCCAGCTAGGCTCACTAACGTCCTCCTGCTGCATGAAGACTGGACACACTGGAGTTCCAGAGTTGCTGGGGTGATGGATCCAGGGAAGTTGAAATCTGATTGGTCCAGTCTTCATGCTGCAGGAGGAGGTGCACTACCCATTCGTCGAGGACTAAGCTGGAGGAACGATAAGGAACAGGCAATCTCTTCTGTGAGGCGTTGGGAGAGGGCTACTGAGCATCAGCACACTTCTGCCGCAGCAGATGCGCCCCCGGGCTCTTCCCTGTTACCGGAGCCCCAACCCAGACTCCGATTAGGAAGCCAGAGAGGGAGGCCCTTCACGGACAAATTTAAAGGCACAGACCCCTTAAATTTTGAACACCCCCCTCAACCCAAGTAGCCTATACTGAGCTCTGCCAATTCAACCACCAAAACAAAACAAATAAAGAAATTAAACAAAGAAAAAAAACCCAAATTTAGTACAGTCTAAAAACTTAATTGCTCTAGTGAATCGGGACTCCGGCTCACCACCTCCTAGCTGCTTGGAGACTGATCTAAACTGGAGAGGAAGGAGGCGGTGCCTGTGTCCTTATACCAGTGTCATCAAAGAATGATGTTGATCAGTCTCCAAGCTGCTGGAAGAGGTTCACAACTCAAGAGTTTCCGGGACTAGACTGGAGAGCCGATAAGGAACAACCCAAACTATGGTTACATGATGCAAGGTTCCACATTAGGAACCACCACCCAGGAAAAAGATTTAGGCGTCATTGTGGATAACATGTTAAAACCCTCGGCCCAGTGTGCAGCGGCAGCCAAGAGAGCAAATAGAATGCTAGGTATCATAAGGAAAGGAATGGAAAATAAAACAAAAGATATTATAATGCCTCTATACCGTTCCATGGTGAGACCGCACCTTGAATATTGTGTGCAATTCTGGTCGCCATATCTTAAAAAGGATATAGCATTATTAGAAAAGGTTCAGAGAAGAGCCACCAAAAGGTAAAGGGGATGGAAGGATACTCCTGTGAAGAAAGGCTAAAAAGGTTAGGGCTCTTTAACCTGGAAAAGAGACGGCTGAGGGGAGATATGATAGAAGTCTATAAATTAATAAACCGAGTGGAACGGGTAAACGTAGATCGATTGTTTACGTTATCAGAATATAGAAAGACTAGGGGACATGCAATGAAGCTACAGGGTAAACTATTTAAGACTAATAAAAGAAAATATTTTTTCACTCAACATGTAATCAAACTCTGGAATGTGTTACCGGAGGATGTAGTAAAGGCTGTTAGTGTAGCTGGGTTTATAAAAGGTTTGGACAAGTTCCTGGAGGAAAGGTCCATAAACCATTATTAAGAAGGGACCCAGGATATCAATGCTTGACCCAGTACAAGCATTGCGGAACCTGTGCCTTTTGGGGAAACTGCTAGGTACGTATGACCTAGATTAGCCACTGTTGGAAACAGGATACTGGGCTTGATGGACCTTGGTCTGACCCAGTATGGCATCTCTTATGCTCTTATGTTCTTATGCAAGTGATGCCATCTCTAACCTTGTTCTCAACAAGGTTAGAGATGTGCATCAGGGTTAATTTTTGCTAAACCTACAGCTCCCAGCTGCATGTGGAAACTGAAGGATAGTTTAAGGATAGTTAAGTAACTTATGAGGTGACAGCTTGTGAGACTTTAAGAAGGACAAGTATTACCAAGTGAATGACTGGAAAATTGCATTTTTTTAAACCCTGCCGCTAATACTACCAGCCACTTATTTTAAGATGAATATATGAAGGTAAGAGCTGCAGGTAACTTTAATGGAATGCTCTAACACAAGCGTGACTACATTTTGCACACCTTAATCATGTTACTACAAACAGAACAGTCTTATAAGGCTAATACTAGTTAGAGTACAAAATGAGTATTATCACAATTTAAAAGCAGCTCATGTGGCTCTTCCAGTGAATCAGATCATAGGAAAAGGAGTAAAAGTTTAATGGTTTCAGGAATAATTCAGGCCCAATATTCACAGAATGTGAGCTTATGGAAGCTAGAGTTAAGACAACACACACAAAAGTGGATACCAAAATAATTTTACAAAACTGTTCTGGGGCTACGATTATATTACAGTGGCATATATGTATGTGGTCATTCTGTTTGCAGCTATGAATACTCGTTTATAAAACAGTATTTAGCGTAGTTATTCACCTGTAACAGGTGATCTCCGGGAAAAAGAGGAATTTAGTCTTCACATATGGGTATCGACGGAGCCCGCACAGGAACGCTCCCCAGCGTCCAATAGGAAAGCTTTTGAGAGCATCCCACAGCGCATGCTTGCTGCCTTCCCACCTCTCTCAATTCAGTTGAGTTTATAGCTGAGACCAAAGGAGAGAATTAGAGAAAGAGAGAGAGAGATAGAGACAACTCCTAGGGGAGGTGGGTGGGTTGTGAAGACTAAATTCCTGATGTTCCCGGAGATCACCTGTTACAGGTGAGTAACTACACTATCTCCAGGAAAAAGCAGGAATGTAGTCTTCACATATGGGGACTCCCCAGCTGAAGATGCCAAGGGGTGACCCCAGCTAGCTGTAAACCCAGGTGAGATGGGTCATGCTTCCTCCCATGGACCTTAGGCATCCAAACTGTGGATGGTGGGTAGGAGTTGTATTAAGTATGGAAGAGATGTTGTAGAACAGCCTGGCTAAACGAGGCATCCCAAGAGAAGTCCTTGTCTAAGCAATAGTGGGCTGTGAAGGTATGTACCGAAGTCCAAGTGGCTGCTTTGCAGATGTCATCAATAGAGACAGAACCAAGGTTAGCCGTTGAGGCTGCCATTGCTCTCACACTGAGCTGTGACATGGCCTTCGAGAGAAAGTCCCTTACTCTGATATGTGTAGGATATGCAATCTGCAATCCAATTTGACAAAGTTCTTTTAGAAACTGGAAGTCCCAGATGACTAGAGTCAAAAGCCACAAAAAGCTGAGAAGATTTTCTATGTTGCTTAGTTCTTTAGAGATAAAAAGCAAAGGCTCTTTTACAGTCCAATGTGTGAAGATTCCTTTCCGCACTGGAGGCATGAGGCCTAGGGAAGAATATAGGAAGATAAACCGACTGGTTTAAATGAAAAGGCGAAACCACCTTTGGCAGAAAGTGAGGGTGGGTCCTGAGGACTACTTTATCATGGTGAAACCTTGTATAAGGAGGGTCAGCTACTAACGCCCGTAGTTCACTAATGCGTCTTGCAGAAGTGATGCAATTAGGAAAATAACTTTCCATGAAAGAAACTTTAAGTCTGAAGTGGCTAAAGGTTCAAAGGGCGGTTTCATAAGCTGACCAAGAACAAGATTTAGATCCCATGCCACCGGTGGTGGTTTAATGGGAAGTTTTGTTAAAAGTAGGTCTCATAAATCTTGATATAAGTGGATGAGAGGAAAAAGGTTGTCCATCAAAAGGTTTATGAAAAGCAGCAATAGCACTAAGATGGACCCTAACTGAATTGGTCTTCAGACCAGAAGTTGATAATTGTAGAAGATAACCCTCTTTTAGTACCTGTAGAGTTGCTGCTGGAGTAAGTCCCTTTTGTGAACACCAGATAGAGAACCTTTTCCACTTGAAAGCATAGGAATGTCTTGTGGAAGGTTTTCTGGAAGCCAGGAGGATATCCTTTACTTGTTGAGAAGGGTTAACATCCTGGAATTCTAGGCTTTCAGTAACCAGGGCCTGAGATGTAGGGACTGGGGATTGGGATGCAGTAAAGATCCGTCCTCCTGCGACAGGAGATCTGGAGCATTCCCCAACTCCAGAGGAGTGGTTTGAGAGAGACGCAGGAGGATACCATGTTTGCCGTGGCTATCGTGGAGCTATGAGTATCATACGACCTCTGTCTCTCTGAAGTTCAAATAAAGTCTTGGGAATGGGTGGGAAGGCATAGAGAAAGTCCTGTCCCCAGTGGAGTAGGAAAGCATCTCTTGCCTGACAGTTTTGAGCCGGAATTCTGGAACAGAATCGGGGAAGTTTGGCATCTGTGGACTTGCAAAGAGGTCTATATCTGGTGTTCACCAGATTTGAAACACTCAAGCAAGCTGGTATGAGAGGAGGGACCACTCGTGTGGCAGCAGTATTCGACCAAGTTTGTCTGCCCACAAGTTTTGAATGCCCAGAAGGTATACTGCAAACAGGTGAATTTGTAACTCTCTGGCGAGGGCCCATAGTTGCAAAGCTTCGTTGCATAGCGACAGAGAGCCTGTTCCGCCTTGCTTGTTCACATAGAACACAGCTACCTGATTGTTGGTTTGGACCAGAACTGTTTTGTTGCCGAGATGTCCCTGAAAGACTTGAATAGCACTGAAAATGCTATAGGAGGTTTATGTGAAGGGAAACCTCCTGTGAGGTCCAAAGACCTTGAGTGGAGAGATCGTGCAAGTGGGCCCCCCAACCCATCTTGGACGCATCTGTCGTCAGAGTGGTTTGGCATAAAGGCTGCTGGAAAGGAGAGCCTACAAGGAGGTTTTCCAGGGATTGCCACCATTGCAGGGACAAAATCAGATGTGTAGTAGTTCTGATTTTGTCCGTTAATTGACCCGAGGCTTGTGACCACTGAGAGGAAAGGGTCCACTGGGCTGCTCGCATCTGGAGGCGAGCATAGGGAACCACATATGGGCAGTGGATGCCATGTGTCCCAGCAGTTGAAGCATCTCTCGAGCAGTAAGGAATACTTTCATAGATGCTTGAGATGCCAGTTGTATTATACGTAGACAGCATGGCTGTAGCAGGAAAGCCCTTGACTGCCATGTGTCTAGACGAGCCCCTATGAATTCTAGAGATTGAGAGGTGGTGAGATGAGATTTTGGGAGGTTTATGACCAGCCCCAAGTATTGAAGAATTCATATTGCTCGAGAGTGAGTGACGCTGGCCTCTGAAGCTGTCGATGCTCGAATGAGCCAATCGTCTAAGGGAAGACAAATATTCCCAGAGTTCTCAAATGCTGCTACCACTGCAATGCATTTTGTGAAGACTCTTGGAGCAGAGGCTAGTCCAAAGGGAAGAACTCTGTACTGGAAGTGTCTTCCTTGGACCAGGAATCGAAGGAACTTCCTGTGATCTGAGTGGATGAGAATATGCATGTACACATCTCTTAGATCTAGAGAACACAGCTAGTCCTGACTTTGGAGGTATGGTAAAAAAGCGTTTCGAGGGAGATCATTTTGAACTTTTCTTGGAACAAATATTTGTTTGATTCTTCGAGGTCTAGTATAGGTCTGTGTCCCCCTGTCTTCTTTGGAATAAGAAAGTAGGGGGGAGTAAAACCCTGTCCCCTGTTGGGGAATGAGTACTTCAATTGCTCCTTGAGCTAGAAGTGATGTGACCTCCTGCCACAAGAGGTCAGTCGCAGTAATAGGTCAGCTCGTAAACGCTGTACAAAATACTTCAAAAAATCAGGCGTTCAATAAAACAAAAATGGGAAATACATCCAAAAGCAATTGCTTGTTTGAGCAAAAAATATAGTTAAATAAACTATATCTAACAACTACCGGGTGGTCTCAGAACTTCATAGCTTCTATCCCAAAGACCCAAAGGTCAAACACAAGGGAACAGAAGCTAAATAACATCAACGACCCCCATTGGTAGCTAGCAGTGATATAGTTAAATAACCTGCCCCATATGCATCAATACAACTCTCTTCTTCACTAGTGATAGCACTGGACCAGGTATATAGCGTTCTTCGTCACACCGCTAGAAGCACACTCAAACAAACTTTTCAAACCGATCCAAGCTCCATAATCATCCCGACGCCTCCCCCCAGCGCCTTCGGAGCGTTTCTCCTCAGAGGGTTCTTCAGGGGATTTACTGGATCACCTACAAACAAAACAAACGACGTGTATAACCCAAAACCAAACATACTAAAATCATTAATTAAAAACCCGTGGGTAAAACTAATATCAGCAGTTACTTACAAAGACCGCTGCCCACGTCAAACACCATAGAATCTTGCCAGCTTCCAATCTTTCTCAACTCATGAAAAGTTCAAACAAATAGACGCCGCGCATGCGGACTGACTACGGGTGATCAAGTTAAATAGCATAGACTCAAAAAGAGGCTCCATACTGCCCCAATCAAAGAGATTACCTACAAAAAGATGGACTCCTAGTGCATACTTAAATCCAGAACAAGCCACTCTTACCAATCGCTACTATACCCTCCACAAAACTCCCAACAGCCGGCAAACTCATTGATCTAAAATAAACATACTCTCCAAACAGGAACCTGGTCACAGACATGCCGCCCATTCTATCATACCGTTCAGACCGTTCGGTATTACAGTATCTAGTTCATAAATCCAGCGCTGTTCGTGCTGGATAAGCACCTGATCTTGAGTACGGTTACCAAAACCATGGGTCACTTGCTCAATACAAAAGCATGTTAGCTGTTCAAATGTATGCCCACAATCAATACAATGTTGGACAAGCGGGGCTGATACTACTTTGCAGCGCAACCGGCTATGGTGCTCCCTCATACGTGTCCGAAATATCCTTGTGGTTTTACCAATGTACAGGAGCTCGCAAGGACATTTCACCACATACACCACCCCTGCAGAGCTACACGTAGTAGAGGAAGACACAGCATAATTAACATGACGATAACTGAACACAGTGGTCTCAGAAGTGATCTCACAAATATCGCATGATCCACATGGTTTGTGACCCTTTTCTACTACCGAACTGGTCAACACCGGTAAAACCGTAGGACTCACAAATTCTTTCAGGTTACGGTGCTTCTGCCACACGCACCTCAACCTCTTACCCTCCATACCAGGCAAAGCAGATAATACATTCTTATGCTTCTGTAAGCTCCGCTGTATCTCCCGACTCAACGGGGAAAATTTTGTAACTAAATTAATTGTATCTATATCTCCTCCCACCTCACGACACGTAGGGGTCAATAATAAAGCTCTATTATTGTACAGTGCTCGTCGGTACGCTCTCCTAACTACCTGCTCCGGATACCCTCTCTCCAAAAAACTCAACTTAAGCTGCTGTGACTGTGATTTGAACTCCTGATCACTAGAGCAATTTCTACGGAAAAGCAGAAATTGCGAAAAAGGGAGCCCCTCTTTAAGCGGCTTCGGGTGGGCACTCTTATAATGGAGGAGAGTGTTCCTATCGGTGGATTTCTTAAAGATAGAAGTTTCCCAATGGCCCCTACCCCTGCGAATACAAACATCTAAATAAGTTATCATATTCTGATGGTATACATAAGTAAACTTGATGTTCTCATCGCGTTGGTTGATCCATTGAAAAAAACGCAATTAAGGACGTCTCAGACCCTTGCCAGAGTAAGAAGACATCTATGAACCTTCTCCAGGTTTTAATATTAGAGGCAAAAGGGGAATCACTCAACCATCGCTCCTCAAAACCCGCCATATAAAAATTGGCTATAGAGGGGGCGCAGGTCGCCCCCCATGGCCACCCCTGATATTTGCTTATATAGTTGACCTTCAAAAGAGAAGTAATTCTCAAAAATAGCTAGCTCTGCCAATCTCATAAGAAAAACTAGTGATTCATCAGATAAGGTAACGTTATCTGCTAGAGGTGATTTAACAACTTCTAAAGCTGCTGCTTGAGGGATACTGGTGTACAAAGACACTATGTCCATCGTTACCAAAAATACATCAGCCATATCTGCCCAATCATCAAGATTATGCAACATACAAAGAAAGCTAGTCGTATCTTTCAGATAAGCCGGAATCTTAGATAGTAAAGGTCGCAAAAATGAATCCAAGAAAGTAGATAATGGCTCTAGCACACTCCCTTTGGTCGAAACTATAGGCCTGCCTGGAGGTCGGGCCAAATCTTTATGGATTTTAGGCAAAAGGTAAAATTTAGCTACTGACAGGGAGCTCGTGTTCAAATAAGCAAATTCCTTCTTAGAAATCTATTTAGCGGATAAAGCCACAGCAGTCATATCTTTGATCCGGAGCCGTAACAACGGTCCCGGATCCTCAATTAATGGCATATAGGTATTTACATCAGTTAATTGTCTAGCAGCCTCCTGTAAGTAATCCTCCCGTTTCAGAATCACTACTGCACCCCCCTTATCAGCCCTCTTGATAACAATATCTGGTCGATTACGCAAATTTCGAAGGGCTCTAATTTCATCTCGGGTGAGCGCATGATATACTAACGGTTTGGACTCATAAGCGGTTTTCACATCTCGCAACAATAGCTGCCTAAAGATATCAATCTCCGGTGAAACCGGGCCAGGGGGAACCCACTTAGATTTTAAAGGAAGTGGAACTCGAGGCAACCCAGTCTGCTCAGGGGTATCTGTAGGTGGACTGACCACTGAACTAGAAGATTGAACAGCAAAAAAATGTTTCAGTGATATTTTACACAAAAAACATTCCAGATCTAAATGAAACTGAAAAAAATCAAAATTAATATAGGGAACAAACGAAAGTCCTTTATTCAACACAGCCTCTTCTTGAGTAGATAAATGCACCCCCGAAATATTAACTACCAATGCAGATGGAGGCACAACCCCTACTTCTTGTATCATTTGCCTTTCAAGGGGGCCTTGTCTCGAGTCCTCACTCGGGCAGATTCTTTTTTCTTCTTGTCTTTTTGTTGAATGTCCTTGTCTTGACCTAAAAAAGATCCAGTCTTTCCAGATGCACCAGAATCAGTAGACATGTTCTCATCCGTTGAATCAGTAAAGTCCACCCGCTTCTTTGACCTCCTCATTTTCCGCTTAACATCCATCCACGGATAGACGTAACCAACAGTATAATCAGTGTAGTCACGCTTAAGTTTTAGTCTTCTTAATTAGTACTTCATGATGTGTCTCAGATATTTTTTTCTGTATCTCCTCCATCTTGTCAGTAGCTAAATTTTACCTTTTGCCTAAAATCCATAAAGATTTGGCCCGACCTTCAGGCAGGCCTATAGTTTCGACCAAAGGGAGTGTGCTAGAGCCATTATCTACTTTCTTGGATTCATTTTTGCGACCTTTACTATCTAAGATTCCGGCTTATCTGAAAGATACGACTAGCTTTCTTTGTATGTTGCATAATCTTGATGATTGGGCAGATATGGCTGATGTATTTTTGGTAACGATGGACAGTGTCTTTGTACACCAGTATCCCTCAAGCAGCAGCTTTAGAAGTTGTTAAGGTAACGTTATCTGCTAGAGGTGATTTATCTGATGAATCACTAGTTTTTCTTATGAGATTGGCAGAGCTAGCTATTTTTGAGAATTACTTCTCTTTTGAAGGTCAACTATATAAGCAAATATCAGGGGTGGCCATGGGGGCGACCTGCGCCCCCTCTATAGCCAATTTTTATATGGCGGGTTTTGAGGAGCGATGGTTGAGTGATTCCCCTTTTGCCTCTAATATTAAAACCTGGAGAAGGTTCATAGATGATGTCTTCTTACTCTGGCAAGGGTCTGAGACGTCCTTAATTGCGTTTTTTCAATGGATCAACCAACGCGATGAGAACATCAAGTTTACTTATGTATACCATCAGAATATGAAAACTTATTTAGATGTTTGTATTCGCAGGGGTAGGGGCCATTGGGAAACTTCTATCTTTAAGAAATCCACTGATAGGAACACTCTCCTCCATTATAAGAGTGCCCACCCGAAGCCGCTTAAAGAGGGGCTCCCTTTTTCGCAATTTCTGCGTTTCCGTAGAAATTGCTCTAGTGATCAGGAGTTCAAATCAGTCACAGCAGCTTAAGTTGAGTTTTTTGGAGAGAGGTTATCCGGAGCAGGTAGTTAGGAGAGCATACCGACGAGCACTGTACAATAATAGAGCTTTATTATTGACCCCTACGTGTCGTGAGGTGGGAGGAGATATAGATACAATTAATTTAGTTACAACATTTTCCCCGTTGAGTCGGGAGATACAGCGGAGCTTACGGAAGCATAAGAATGTATTATCTGCTTTGCCTGGTATGGAGGGTAAGAGGTTGAGGTGCGTGTGGCAGAGGCACCGTAACCTGAAAGAATTTGTGAGTCCTACGGTTTTACCGGTGTTGACCAGTTCGGTAGTAGAAAAGGGTCACAAACAATGTGGATCATGTGATATTTGTGAGATCACTTCTGAGACCACTGTGTTCAGTTATCGTCATGTTAATTATGCTGTGTCTTCCTCTACTACGTGTAGCTCTGCAGGGGTGGTGTATGTGGTGAAATGTCCTTGCGAGCTCCTGTACATTGGTAAAACCACAAGGATATTTCGGACACGTATGAGGGAGCACCATAGCCGGTTGCGCTGCAAAGTAGTATCAGCCCCGCTTGTCCAACATTGTATTGATTGTGGGCATACATTTGAACAGCTAACATGCTTTTGTATTGAGCAAGTGACCCATGGTTTTGGTAACCGTACTCAAGATCAGGTGCTTATCCAGCACGAACAGCGCTGGATTTATGAACTAGATACTGTAATACCGAACGGTCTGAACGGTATGATAGAATGGGCGGCATGTCTGTGACCAGGTTCCTGTTTGGAGAGTATGTTTATTTTAGATCAATGAGTTTGCCGACTGTTGGGAGTTTTGTGGAGGGTATAGTAGCGATTGGTAAGAGTGTGGCTTGTTCTGGATTTAAGTATGCACTAGGAGTCCATCTTTTTGTAGGTAATCTCTTTGATTGGGGCAGTATGGAGCCTCTTTTTGAGTCTATGCTATTTAACTTGATCACCCGTAGTCAGTCCGCATGCGCGGCATCTATTTGTTTGAGCTTTTCATGAGTTGAGAAAGATTGGAAGCTGGCAAGATTCTATGGTGTTTGACGTGGGCAGCGGTCTTTGTAAGTAACTGCTGATATTAGTTTTACCCACGGGTTTTTAATTAATGATTTTAGTATGTTTGGTTTTGGGTTATACACGTCGTTTGTTTTGTTTGTAGGTGATCCAGTAAATCCCCTGAAGAACCCTCTGAGGAGAAACGCTCCGAAGGCGCTGGGGGGAGGCGTCGGGATGATTATGGAGCTTGGATCGGTTTGAAAAGTTTGTTTGAGTGTGCTTCTAGCGGTGTGACGAAGAACGCTATATACCTGGTTCAGTGCTATCACTAGTGAAGAAGAGAGTTGTATTGATGCATATGGGGCAGGTTATTTAACTATATCACTGCTAGCTACCAATGGGGGTCGTTGATGTTATTTAGCTTCTGTTCCCTTGTGTTTGACCTTTGGGTCTTTGGGATAGAAGCTATGAAGTTCTGAGACCACCCGGTAGTTGTTAGATATAGTTTATTTAACTATATTTTTTGCTCAAACAAGCAATTGCTTTTGGATGTATTTCCCATTTTTGTTATATTGAACGCCTGATTTTTTGAAGTATTTTGTACAAGAGGTCAGTGGCAGGGCCCTGAGAATGGAGAAATTAGGCCTTACCTGCTAATTGTCTTTCCTTGAGTTCTCTCCGGGCCAGTCCAGGGTACCATTGGGTGTTGTCAATCCCCTTCAGCAGCTGAGGACTGAACTCAAAGTTCTTGCTGACATGGCATAGCCACTCCCCCCTGTGACAGCTCTCCAGTCTTTTCTAGCAAAGCAGTGTAATCACGGGACCTCAAAAGGACTACCAAACAAAAATAGAAAACCCACAAAAAACCAACAAGAAAAAAAACCTTCACTTTGGGAAAAATTCCCCTATCAAATGCACCTCCCGTGCTTACGCCAGTGCGCCCGTGCGGGAAAGAACACAGCTCTTCCTCTGTATTTTGCATTATCTCAGCCCAAAGAGTTTGACAAAGTGACCTTGTTAGGATCTCTTATTTACTTATTTCCAAAAAGGAGCCCCCAAATAGCCCAAAGGAGCCCCAAACACCACATCCACCAGAGTAAAGCTAGTCTCTTCGAACCTACGGATGCGGCACCACCAAGATGACCTTCTGCGAACCCTGCGAAAAAACAAAACTGGGTGGGCCCTGGACTGGCCCGGAGAGAACTCAAGGAAAGACAATTAGCAGGTAAGGCTTAATTTCTCCTTCCTATTCGTCTCTCCGGGCAAGTCCAGGGTACCATTGGGCAGTACCAAAGCAGTGCCTAAAATCGGGAGGGACCCGTGAGCACCGCTACAACAGCAGAGGCCCCTACTCTCGCATCCTCCCTAGCCTGAACATCCAACCTATAATGTTTCGTGAACATATGCAGCGACAACCACGTTGCGGCCCTGCAAATATCCACCAGCGGAACCAAGGCCAACTCTGCCCAAGCAGTCGCTTGTCCCCGCGTAGAATGAGCCTTGAGGCCAACGGGAGGTGATTTACCTTCCGCTTCATAAGCGGCTACCACAGCCTGCTTCACCCACCGGGCAATTGATGCTTTAGTAGCAGCGTGCCCCTTCCGAGGACCTCCAAACAGAACAACCTGTCCGACTTCCTAAAAGATCGCGTGGCTCTAAGGTACCTCTTCAAGACTCACCTCAGATCCAACTTCCGCAAAGATCTATCCATCCGCGACTCTGACAGATCAGCGAAGGTGGGAAGAGCCACAGACTGATTAAAGTGGAACGAAGAAACCACCTTGGGTAAAAATGAAGGCACCTGCCTTAGGAGCACTCTCTCTGTCAAAAATTGAAGGTATGGCTCCCTGCAAGAAAGCCTGTAGATCGGAAATCCTCTGCACCGAACACAAGGCCACCAGAAAAGCGGTTTTCCACGATAACTCTCTCAAACCGCTCGGCAAGCCTGCTTCAAAAGGAGGCTGAGTTAGAGCCTCCAACACCAAATTCAAATCCCAAGCTGGAACCACCGACCGCACCGGCGGCCTGAGAAGCTTCACCGCTCTGAGAAAACGCACCACGTCCGAATGGGATGACAATCTCCTGCCTTGCACCGCTCCCCTATAGCACGCTACGGCCACTACCTGAACCCTTAAGGTACTAAGAGCCAACCCTTTCTGAAAGCCGTCCTGAAGAAAGGACAAAATCTCAGGCAAGGCCGCCGAAAATGGAGGAACGCCACGTGGCATACACCAAGATTCAAACACGCGCCATAAGCAAACATACACTAAAGACGTCGATGATCTCCTTGACCGCAACATTGTGTCCACCACTGCTGACGAATATCCCTTCTGTCTCAGCCGTGCCCTTTCAAGAGCAATCCGTAAGCAAGAAGTGTTCCACCTGCAGCATGAGAACGGGACCCTGACTCAGCAAATTGCACCGAGCCGGCAATCTTCAAGGGGAATCTACTAGAAGTTGCTTCAGGTCCGCATACCAAGGCCTTCTGGGCCAATCCGGTGCAATGAGAATCACCGTTCACCTGTGGCCCGCAATCCGCTGAACGATCCGACCGATCATCGGCCACGGCGGAAAAACATACAGAAGCTTGTCCAACGGCCAAGGTTGCACCAGACCATCCAGACCCTCAGACATGTGTTCTCTGCGTCTGCTGAAAAAACGACGCTTTTGCATTGTTGCGCGTGGCCATGAGATCCATCACCGGCCGCCCCCAGCGTAAGGTGATGTCGTGAAAAATCACTGCGTTCAACTCCCACTCTCCGGGATCGAGAAGATTGCGACTGAGATAGTCGGCCTGAACATTGTCCTGTCCAGCTACATGAGCTGCTGACAAGGCTGCGAGATGGTCTTCCGCCCAAAGCATCAACAGTTGACTCTCCACCAGCAACAGAGCACTGCCCATGCCCCTGGCGATTGATGTACGAGACCGCCACCGCATTGTCGGAGAAGACCCGTACCGCTCTCCCTGCGAGGAACGGAGCGAATGCGAGAAGAGCCAGTCGAACCGCTCTGAGCTCCAACAGGTTGATTGAAAACGCCGCCTCCTCTTGGGTCCAGAGCCCTTGAGTCACTTGAGCTTGACAATGAGCTCCCCAGCCTGATAAACTGGCATCCGTCATCACTAATATCCAATCCGGAAGCTCCAACGGAACTCCTGCCTGGAGATGTCTCGGATCTAGCCACCAACTGAGACTGTCGCGCACCACATCCGGGCAGAACAGCTTGCTCGATAAGGGATGAAGTTGGAGACCATCTGGACAGCAACGGCCACATGTGTGCCCTGGCCCAGGGCACCAGGTCCAAGGCCGCCGCCATGGACCCCAAGAGCTGCAAATACCTCCACGCCGAGGGGGCCTGGAGCCACAGAAACGCCTTCACTTGAGCCAATATCTTTAGCACTCTGCGTTCCGGCAAGAAGACCAATCCGCGTTCTGTGTCGAACTCTGCTCCGAGATACACCAGCCGGGACTGCGGCTGCAGCTGACTCTTCGCACGGTTGATTACCCAACCGAGCTGTTCCAGGAGCTGCACTACTCGTGAGGTAGCCTCGACCGACTCCTGCCGAGAACTTGCCCTGATCAACCAATGTCTAGATAAGGGTGAACCTGAATCCCTTCCATCCGCAAGGCTGTGGCGACGACCACCATCACCTTCGTAAATGTCTGCAGAGAAGTCGCCAAGCTGAAAGGTAACGCTCGGAACTGAAAATGGCTGGAGGGGATCACAAATCTTAAAAAACGCTGATGATCCGGCCTGATCGGGATATGCAGATAAGCTTCTGTGAGATCTATCGAAGAGAGCATCTCCCCAGGACGTACGGAACGAATTACTGATCTGAGAGTTTCCATCCGAAAATGAGGAACTCAAAGACCGGTTCACATATTTGAGGTCCAGAATCGGCTGAAAGGATCCCTCCGTTTTAGGAACTACAAAATAAATCGAGTATCGACCTGACCCTAACTGGTCTGGAGGAACCGGAACAACCGCCTGCAGCTGCACGAAATGCAGCAGCATGTCCTCTACTGCCTGCCTTTTGGTTCCGAGCCCACACAGGGACACTAAGAAGGTGTCGTGAAGTGGCCATGCGAACTCCAGCGCTTAACTGTCTCGGATAATCTCCAGCACCCATTGGTCAGAAGTTATCGCAGTCCAGGCAGAGAGAAACCCCTGTAAGCGACCCCCTACCGGTATCTCCACCTGGACCAGCTGACCTTCATTGCGGCTTTTTTGCAGAGACTTGCTGGGCATTGAAAAAACCTCTACCAAAATCTCTGGTCCCTCGAAAGGGTTGAGCCCTAGAAACAAAACGACCTCTGGGATAGGGAGAAAAACGTGCTCCTCTAAATCTATGAAACTCCTTTCCTTGCCCCCGCTGCGTGGAGGATTGTCTAAAAGCCTTGGGTCGATCCTCCGGCAACCGACCTCCTTTGGAATCCCCCAAATCCTTTACAATTTTCTCCAAGGCCTCCCCCAAAGAGCAGTTTGCCCTTATAAGGGAGCTTACTGAGCCTGGCTTTTGAAGACGCATCGGCCGACCAGTTCCTTAGCCAAAGGAACCGTCGAGCCCCAATCAAGGATGCCATGGACTTCACCGAGATACGAACCAAGTCATAAAATGCATCCACCATATAGGCTGCCGCCGATTCCAACTTCGCTCCCTCTGCGGAAGACTCTCCAGAAGTATCTGAAGGCGACTCTCCCTGGAGCCAACGGATCGAAGCCCTAGACACATATGCTCCACAAATGGAAGCCCGTAGAGCTAGCGCACAAGAATCAAAGGCTTGTTTAATCAGCCCCTCCAGCTTACGATCCTGCAGATCTTAAAGCGCTGCACCGCCCTCCACCGGAATCGTGGTTTTCTTCGTCACTGCCGAAACCAGGGCGTCCACTTTAGGCATCTTCAACAAATCCTTCTCTTCTTGGGGAACTGGATAAAGGCGACCCAGAGCACAACCGCCCCTCAGAGTAGCCTCCGGGCACTCCCACTCAGACTATCTTCTGCTTTATAAACCGGTGGACCAGGAAACAACGTTGCTCAGTCTTAAAACCTTGCAATAAGGGGTCCTCCAGCGGTTCCTGTTCCACCGCAGGTAGGAGAATATTCAAGGCAGCCAAAGATTGGCCAATGAGCGCCCCCAATTCTTCTTTTCGGAAGACCCGAAAGAGATTGGGATCCTCGCCCGGAGCCAGCTCTCCATCCTCCAGCTCACCCGACCAAGGATCAAAACTCGCCTCAGAAAAAACCTCAGTCTCATCCCTCTTATGAGACTCAGGCAGCTTCTGTCCTAAGCTCTCCAAGACAGTCGCAGTGCCTGCCCCTGAATGAGAGGTACCCTCTCCCGGATCCAATTTAGATTCTCCTAGCTTAACCCCTTCCCCAAGGCCAGGGAGCAAGGGAGCCCTGCTGGCCTGGAAAACTTTTAGCGTATAAGCCCTATGCAGAGCTAAAATAAAATCTTGGGAAAATAAAGCAGCTAAAGACTCCTGAGCTTCAGGAGACTTGCACTGTTCCTTTAAATCAGAGGGATTTTCTTTAACCGATTTCATTTTCCTCTTCCCCTGCTTATGCTGCCTCGCGGGAGAAACGGCGCTTCCCCTAAAATGGCCGCCGTTCCCGCCTGTTCAACCATGCTTTGAGGCTTCAGAGACTCCATCTTGCCTTCCATATCTGCAGCAGACAACGCCGCGCTGAAAATTGTACCTGACGACTCAAACCACTGCTCAAAACTACCTACAACGGCACACACATGCTGCAGGAACTCCGGCTGCTAAAACAAAGAAGAAAAACTGACCTGAGAGCAGCTCTGACAGCACCGATCCCCCGGATCCCGCTGCTAGCGGGAAACGCAGAATCTCACCTGCAGACCATAACGTGGGTGAAACCTGGGGCTCCCAGGCACAATCCCCCTGCAAGAAACGGATCCAGTCACTTCTGGAGACAGGCTCTGCCCCTGTGAACGCTGCCAAAACCGGCAGCCCTGGACCTGCTTCCCCCTTGTCTTTCGTGCGTCTTTTTTTTTTTTTTCCCCCAATTAGCTTAATTGAAAATAGGCGCAAGGGAAGAGATTAATAATACAGAAGAGAGGCTACAGCCCTGCTAGGACTAATTCTCTTCAGAAAGTCTGCTAAATAAGCATTCAGCTGCACTGTCGAGGGACCCTGTCAGCTTTCCATGTCCTGTTCAGCTGCTGAGGACTGAAGACTGGAGAGCTGTCACAGGGGGGGGGAGTGGCTATGCCCCGTCAGCTGCTGAAGGGGATTAACACCCAATGGTACCCTGGACTGGCCCAGAGAGACGAATAGGAATGAATGGTTTTACTATTGTAGGTGGGGGCAAGTTGAGAAAATGAAGCTTGTACAATGGACAGAGTCCAATTTTCTGATGTTAGTTGCCATCTTTTGGCAAAATAGCATAGTCTTCCTGGAATGGTCAAGGGTTCTTTTAGGGGCAGAATGACTAAGTTCTCTAGAGAGAAGTCAAAGACCCTGAGGGAGCTGGGCTTTTTGAGCTTGCGGCTTTCTTTGCTGTCTGTTCTGTTGTTGCCCCTTCTGGGGAACATGGAGCGGACAGTGAGTTTGATGGGTGTAAGATTGGTAAGGCTTCTTTTTCTTACTGAAAAAGGGTTTTTTGAATATTTTCTTCTTTGCTGGATTGGCTGTAGACTGACAAATCTGTTTAAAGTAGTATTGTCAGATTCAAGCTGATTAGCCTTGTCCTGCCAGTCCTTGCCAAAGATTTTCTCCTGTGCAAGGAATGTTTCCCAGCTTTTCTTGCACCCACTGTTCTAAGTCTGATGCTTGAAGCCAAGCAATACGATGTGTTCCTATGGATATAGCAGAGGTTCTGCTAATACATTCAAAGCAATCAAAGGTAACACGGTTCATGAATTTTGAGACATTCTGGGCATGCGTGACCAGAATAAGGTAATTTGCTCTTTTTTCCTCCGAAACACAAGGACTAAGGAGCTCTAAGTTTTTTGTGACTTCTTCCAGGAACATTCCCATATAAAGAATGTAGGAACTGATCCTGGCTCCTAGCATGGAGGATTGAAAGCATTGACGTCCAAAGGCATTGATAGTCCTGGATTCACGGCCTGGAGTATTAGAAGAATGTGTTTTTAAGAACTCTTGATCCTTCGCATGGCCGATTCCACTACCACTGAATGGTGTGGTAACAGTTTTTGAAAACCAGGACAACTTGGCACTCGGTACATAGTGTCAAGGTGTCGGGAATGTGAAGATATTGTTAAAGGAGTTTCCCCACATTCTCAACATTAGATCATGTAAGATCTTGTAAATGGGAAGCATAGCTGCTTCCTTGGGAGCCATAGGGTATTGTAGAATTCTTAATTCTTCTGCCCTAGGTTCCTTTTCTGGAATCACAGTGATTGCGAGACCCTTTGCTAAATCACGTATGAAATCCTGGAAGGACATCCTCTGGAGGAGACATTTTGCATTGAGAAGGAACTGAATCTTCTAATAGATTTGCTCTGGTACCGGTAGAATCGTCAGAGTCATTGGAATCCGAAGACTCAAGCACCGGGTGCTCCTGTAACGCATGATAAATCGGTACCGCTCGAAGTCGATACCGAAATGTCTCAGTTCCTGATCACTGATACCAGAGATCGGCATGGGGGAAGCAGTCCTGTCAAAGCAGGTACTGTCAGTACCGGTACCAATGTCTGTACAGATACCTGTTGAACCGTCTGTTGCAGTCTTAGTGGTACCAAAGCCACTAAGAGGGATGCTAGACTGCGTTCGATAGCGAGGATTCTGTGATCCATCGCTCCTGCCGATGCCTGGGTGCCGGTACCGGTGGAAGCGGCTACGACCCCAGAACATGGCACTAGTAGTTCCGCAGAGGTGGAGGCCTCTGGAACATCCTGGAGCCCCATTAATGCTTTGGAGCCCGAAGACTCCCGCCGGGGCTGTTTTGCCAGTGAAGTATCCTCTATGGAAACGCCTGTGGCATCTCGATACTTTGAAGGAGATTTACCCTTCAAGGACCGGCTAGTCTTAGAAAACTTACATTTGGATACCTGAGATCCATGGGAGGAAGATGAAGCCCTGGAAGACGTCGATGCAACTGACACTGTGTCGGCGGAAAAAAGGATACCGTTTTGCAGCTCTATTCTGAAGGCCCCCTTTGGTCATCCTCGTGCAGGAGAGACACTCCATTGGACAATGTTCAGGACCCAAACAATTTAGACACCAATCATGGGTGTCGGTGACGGAAATGGTACCGCCACATTGAGCATTTTTTGAAACCACTAGCTGGTTTCTCCATGCTTGAAGAAAAATGGGCCTAGTGCCCAAAATGGCGCCTAGCACCAGAAGCAGGGAAAGATTCCTGAAGAAATACAAGGGGTTTTTTTTGTTGTTGTTTTTTTGTTTTTTAAGAAAGAAGAGAACCAGCAGTACTGGTAGGCGTCAAATGAAGGCAGACGCGACCACAAAAAAGAAGAAATAAAAGGTAAATTTTCTGTGGTGACAGGGTACCATGTCCTGTCAGCTCCACGGAAAACGAAGAACTGAAGTGAGACAGGTACAGAGGCAGGAAGGCAGCACACATGTGCTGTGGGATGCTCCCAAAAGCTTTCCTATTGGACGCTGGGGAGCATTCCTGCACGGGCTCCGTCAGTACCAACGATACCCATATGTAAAGACTACATTCCTGCTTGTTCCTGGAGATTGGATATGACATTTTTTGGTATTCACTTTTCCACAAACTATAAAATATAGACTACATACACGTGTGGAAAAATAAAATAAAAATCACTTTACCTCCATTAGTGTCCTCTGGATTTCTCTATCAGCTGAGGTGCCCTCAGAAAATCGTCTGCCACCTAAACAGTCAAAGTTTTGAGAAAGAGGGCAACAGGAAAGATATGAATTAAAATATGAACTACTTAAGATGTAAAGCACAAATAGTCTTCATAAAATGCAGGGTCAAAAGAAAAGCCACCATAATATTCCTATAATTGAATTGTATTCATTAAGGGGCCTAGATTGATTGATTTTTTTTTTAAACTGAAGGCTGCTTGAGTTAAGTCTAATTTGTCCCACAAAACGTGAAGTCAAGTTCCTTTTCATGGCACCGCTAGCTCCAAGATGGCCAATGCAGAGGAAAATAGTTCAGACCATAGAAACAGAGGATAATGGCAGTTACCGGGTACTTTTTGGTTTATGCACATTAAAGTGCAAATTTTAACCAGTTGCAATGCTGTAAAAGTATGTGGCTAAGCCCGATACTTCACTGCAGGAATGTGAATGGATGGAATGTATAAGTACATGCGTAAATTATAAATTACTATAACTTGCTTGTATTTTTGACAAACTCAGGTGTGAGTATTTACATCTGCCATAGGGCTGGTGTAACACTAACTTACTGTAAAACACTTTATAAAGTCAAGTATATGTGTGCTTGACTTTTAGTCAATGGTGTGACACACACACAAAGACACACATTAAGTACATGAGACTTTATAAAATTACCCTCTTAATGAGAGCTTTGTTCAATCAACCTGATCATTTCTTCCTGCCTACTGTGCTGTCACATGTCTTAACTTGATGCGTCTTCTCTCTCTCTCCCCCCACCACTAAAGTTTCTCCAATGCAGGGCTAGTGCAAGGAAATGGAGGGCTTTAGGCAAACCTCATCCCTTGTGCTGTCACCACCCCCCCCCCCCCCCCCCCGGGCACCCAATGCCACTGCCCCTCTTCAGGACCTGCAGCAGCTCTTACCTTACAACTCTGGTGTTGTAGGACTCTTTGCTTCCGCCCCCACAGACCACCTGATGCCAACTTCCTGTTTGCAAACAGGAAGTCAGCATTGGGTGTCAAGGATGTGGAAGCAAACAGCCCTGAAGCACCAAAGTTGTAAGGTAAGCACTGTGGGGTTGTTTATGGCCATTGCTGCCACTATATGTCCCAAGAGGTGTGACAAGGGTTGTAATGGGCACCCCTGGAGGGTCAGTGCTCTAGGTGACTGCCTAGTTTGCCTAATGGTAGAGCCGGCGCTACTCCCATGCACACTTGAATTCTTCCACCAATTCAGCTCCTATAAGCTCTGCTGGAAGCCCATTTCAGATGTTGACCATGTCCATGAAAAAAATAAAAATGTCATACATTCCATATGAATCTATTTCATATAACCCCTGGTCCTGATTTTCATTCTATGCAAAGCACTATCATTTGGTATATTACTGGAACTTGCTGGATATTTGATCATTTGCCTCATCTCTGCTTTCCCTTCTTTCTTCTAGGCTAAGAGGCAACTAGGTGATAGCGGAGAAACTGAATGAATTCTTTGCTTCGGTCTTTACTGAGGAAGATGTAGGGATGTTACCCATGACTGAAGTGGTATTTAAAGGTGCGGAAGAACTGAAGGCAATATCGATACATCAGGAAGATTATTACAACTATTAGATAAACTGAAGAGTAGCAAATCACCTGGGCCGGATGGTATACATCCAAGGGTGTTGAAAGAACTGAAATATGAGATTGCAGACCTGCTATTAGTAATCTGTGAACTATCATTAAAATCATCTCTAATACCTGAAGATTGGAGGATCGCCAGTGTAGCACCAATTTTTAAAAAGGGTTCCAGGGGTGATCCGGGAAGCTACAGACCGGTGAGCCTCACATCAGTACCGGGAAAAATGGTAGAAACCATCATTAAAGAATAAAATTACTCAGCATGTAAATAGTCATGGCCTAATGGGAAAAATAAATCGTGATCACCTTTCAGAGCTGATTATACTAGCCAGTATCATATAATTTATCGCTCCACTTTTCACCTGAAGAGGTGTACTTTAGATGGCAACCAGGTCTCAGACTGTAGAGGAGCTTAATAGTGCGTTTGAAATAAAATCTTTAACTCAGGGCTCACTTATTGCATCAACGACCTGTTACGTTGCCTATTGTTTGTAGCTTCTTATGCTTTCCAGTTGGCTGTTTAGATGAGTATTTTCATAATCGGCCTTCCAGCATGTTATCTAAATAACACTTTAGTGCACTAGCGCTGCTTAGCCCATACCAGATTTGCCCACTATTGACTCATCTCAAATCTTGTACAGTGGTGTCAAAGTACTTATCTGGTTCGGCTATCATTCCCCAACGCCAACCAATGCGCTGTTGCGTTTCACTAACGTGTTTTGTCAAGGGGTCATATTCCGCACTAGAGATCTCATTCACATGCCGTTTTGCGGATTCGGCCGTGGCTACTGTCTTTCTTTTCTTCAGTTCAAAGTTTGCTATAAAGACACCACCGCAAAACGGCATGTGAATGAGACCTCTAGTGCGGAACATGACCCCTTGACAAAACACGTTAGTGAAACGCAACGGCGCATTGGTTGGCGTTGGGGAATGATAGCCGAACCAGATAAGTACTTTGACACCACTGTACAAGATTTGAGATGAGTCAATAGTAGGCAAATCTGGTATGGGCTAAGCAGCGCCAGTGCACTAAAGTGTTATTTAGATAACATGCTGGAAGGCCGATTATGAAAATACTCAGCTAAACAGCCAACTGGAAAGCATAAGAAGCTACAAACAATAGGCAACGTAACAGGTCGTTGATGCAATAAGTGAGCCCTGAGTTTAAGATTTTATCTCAAATTCATTATTAAGCTCCTCTACAGTCTGAGACCTGGTTGCCATCTAAAGTAAACCTCTTCAGGTGAAAAGTGGAGCGATAAATTTATTATATGATAATGGCCTAATGGGGGGCAGCCAACATGGCTTTAGAGAAGGAAGATCTTGTCTTACTAATCTGTTATGTTTTTTTGAAAGTGTGAATAAACAGGTGGACAGAGGTGAGTCGGTTGATTATAGTGTATCTGGACTTTCAGAAAGCCTTTGACAAGGTCCCTCATCAGAGACTTTTGGCAAAACTAAAGAGTCATGGGATGGGAGGCAGTGTACTACTGTGGATCAGGAACTGGTTAAAAGATAGAAAGCAGAGGGTTGGGCTGAATGGCCAATTTTCCCAATGGAGAAGGGTGAGTGGTGGTGTGCCCCAGGGATCTGTGCTGGGTCCGCTGCTTTTTGACATTCATAAATGACCTGGAAAGTGGAATAACGAGTGATGTTATCAGATTTGCAGATGACACAAAACTATTTAAAGTTGTTAAAACCCAAGAGGATTGTGGAAAATTGCAGGAGGATCTTGATAAATTGGAAGACTGGGTATCAAAATGGCAGATGAAATTTAATGTGGACAGGTGCAAAGTTATGCACCTAGAGAGGAACGGCCCAAACTGTGGTTACACGATGCAAGGTTCCACATTGGGAGCCACCACCCAGGAAGAAGATTTGGGCGTCATTGTGGATATGTTAAAACCCTCAGCCCGGTGTGCAGCGGCAGCCAGGAGAGCGAATGGAATGCTAGGTATCATAAGGAAAGGAATTGAAAATAAAACAAAGGATATTGTAATGCCTCTGTCGTTCCATGGTGAGACCGCACCTTGAATATTGTGTGCAATTCTGTTTGCCGTATCTTAAAAAGGATATAGCGTTATTGGAAAAGGTTCAGAGAAGAGCCACCAAAATGGTAAAGGAGATGGAGGGATACTCCTGTGAGGAAGGGCTAGAAAGGTTGGGGCTCTTTAGCCTGGAAAGGAGACGGCTGAGGGGAGATATGATGGAGGTCTATGAATTTAATGAACGGAGTGGAACGGGTAAACGTAGATCGATTTGTTTACGTTATCAGAATATAGAAAGACTAGGGGACATGTAATGAAACTACAGGGTAAACTATTTGGGACTAATAAAAGAAAATTATTTCTTCACTCAGCGTGTAATCAAACTCTGGAGTTTGTTACCGGAGGATGTGGTAGGGGCTGTTAGTGTAGCTGGGTTTAAAAAAGGTTTGGACAAGTTCCTGGAGGAAAGGTCCATAAACCATTATTAAGAGGGGACCCAGGATATCAATGCTTGTCCCAGTACAAGAATTGCGGAACCTGTGTCTTTTGGGGAAACTGCTAGGTACGTATGACCTAGATTGGCCACTGTTGGAAACAGGATACTGGGCTTGATGGACCTTGGTCTGACCCAGTATGGCATATCTTATGTTCTGCACATCATTAGTGCTTTCGGCTTCCTATGTATGGATTATAATATAAAGTTATGCATCATTCTGGTGGCCCTCCTTTAAATTGATGCCACTTTCAGCGTTTTTATAAACAGTCTCCAGAACTACACACACTACTCAAAGGGGGGGGGGGGGGGGGATCTCACTACAGACCTTCATAGATACTTCTTTATCAGCAATACCACTTAGGCATCTAAAAGTAGGTTTCCTAGCTGCTTTGTCAAAAGATAACCCAAGTCTTTTTTTCGTAATTATTTCTTCCTCTCCAAAATGGTATTTGGGCCATTGGATTTCCTGGTATACCTCAAATGCATCACTTTACATTTGTGTGTGTGTGTTGAGGCGCAAATAGCCAAACCTATAGCCATTCTTGCCAGTTATGGTTATTCCCTCACAGATTTTCACATCTACAGATTTTACTTAGAAGTTAGATTTCTTTCCTTGAATCCTGGGCTCCATGTATTGTTACTACCCCTTTTTGGAGTTGGCTAGAGCCTTCCTTTCTGATGCCATGTATGGCCTGGTAGGTTTGGCAAAGTGGCACAAAAGGAGCGAGACCACCTGCAACAACCAACAAGAAACCCACAAAAACAAGTGGTAAAGGAGGTCACAGGTGCTTTATTCAAACCCTACGTGTTTTGGCAATCTAGCCTTCCTTGCGCAGCCTGGGAGGCTCTTCCTCTGAAGGGACAGATTAAGAACACAATTAAAATATTAAAAAGTTTAAAAAAATACAACTAAACTATGATTTGTTCTACTTTAACATTTTAATTGCGTTCTTGATTATATTCTGTTTGAGGCATTACCCCCTGAAGGTGGCTAGATTGCCAAAATATGTAGGGTTTGAATAAAGCACCTGTGACCTCTTTACCACTTGCTCGTGTGTGTTTCCTGGTATGTTTGGCAGCCAGGGATTGTGCCCCGACTAGGGTGTCAGGAACTAAATTTGGCTCCAGCACTGAGCAGCAGACATCTTCCAAAGCCTGGTTGGCCCAACTAGCTTTTCAAGGGAAGCTTCTGTTTGGAGCCCATTTGGAAAAGCTGATGAAGGACCTGGGTAAGAAAGTCTCACCGCCTTCCTGAAGACGGGTCTAAGGGGCCTGTGAAGCGAGTTAGTAACCCTTCTCATCAGCCTCTGCCCATCCACCAAGGACATACTGGCCAGATTCCTGGAGGTCTTGGGACTCTAGTTCTCAATCCCTTTATGAAGCACATGGGCCCAGGGAATCTGTCCCTTCAGAGGAACCCCCTCCCAGGCTGCGCAATGAAGGTTTGGGGGGCCCATTCCCTGGTTCCTCCGCTTGGAGGCAGGCTTTGCCTTTTCTTTCAGGAATAGGCCTGGGATACCAAGGATTGCTGGGTGCTAGACACCATTCAGTGCAGCTATGCCCTGGAATGCAGATTCCAGATGCCTTCGTCATCTCCTCTTGTGGGTCTGCAATAAAAAAAATGTGCCACTGTGCAGAACACTTTGGACAAGTTGCTGCGCCTAAAGGCGGTGATGCCCTTCCCACCAAATGAGTGGGGCAAGTGCAGATACTCCATCTATTTCATGGTGCCCAAAAAGGACTGTTCCTTCTGGCCCATTGTGGACCTCATGGGGGAGGGGGGGTCAATGAGCACTTGAGTGTCCTGTGCTTCCAGATGGAAATCTTATGCTCTGTGATTCAAATAGTGCACCAAGGGGAGTTCTCGGCTTCTCTAGATCTGGCCAAGGCATATTTTCTTATCCTGATCTGGGTGGATCAGCAAGTCTCTGCATGTTGCCATGCTTGGCTCTCACTATCAGTTCACCGCCCTGCCTTTTGGGCTAACCACCGTCCTGAGATGTTCTCCAAGGTCATAGTGGTGGTGGCTATGGCACCAAGGGATCTGTGCCTATCCTTATTTTGACAACTGGCTCATCTGGGCCCATTCCCTTTCAGAAGCGTCCGATGGTGTCCCGAGTGGTGTTCTTAGAAAGCCTTGGTTGGGTGTTTAATCGGGGAAAGAGCCACTTCTGGCCTCTCTGGTCCCTGGAGTTTCTAGGAGCACGTTTCAACATTCGAATAGGCAGCATTTCCTGCCAAAAGAGAAAAGTCAAGATTGTTGGATTGCTTGGTGCTGTTCTGTGCACAGCAGGCTCCCAGGGTCTGGGATTATCTTCAGCTCCTTGGATTAATGGCAGTGACCATTAAGATGGTGCTGTGGGCACATGCTCACATGAGACACTTTCAGCAGTCCTTGATGACTGTGGTCCAAATTCTCAGGAGTTCAAGTGCAGGCTTCTACGCCCATTGATGAAGTCTAGCCTGCAGTGGTGGCAGCAGCCCTGTCATCTGAGGAATGCATGCCACTGGACGATTTCTCCTAGATCCTCCTAATGATGGATGCCAGTCTCTTGAGCTGGGGAGCCTGTTAACAAGACCATATAGTCCAGGGCCATAGGAACCCTAGGGAAGTGGTGTGGTCCATCAACCACATCGGGGCAAGGGCCATCAGATTGCCTCTTCTGCATTCTGGCCTCTCATTGAGGGCCAGGCGGTTCAAGTGTTTAGATCATGCCACAGCAGTGGCTTATATCAATTGGCAAGGTGGCAGGAAGAGTGCTAGGGTAGCTCTAGAGATGGCTCTATTTGCCTGGGCAGAAAAGAATCTCCCAGCCCTGTCATCTCAGCACATTGCTGGGGTGGACATTGTGGAAAAGAGATGCCTCAGCCAGCACTCTCTGGACCCTGGTGAGTGGGGGATGAATTAGGAGGCGTTTCAGTTGATTCTGCACCACTGGGGATCACCCCAAAATGGAACCGATGGCACCCCACTATGATGCCAAAACGTTTGCTGTTTCTACAGTCACCCTCTGATCCATCTCCATGTGGTGGCGTCGCTTTGGTTGTCACTACCAGTTGTACATGGTTCCTCCATGACCCAGGGTGGGGCGTGCGATTCGGTGTATGGACCATCACCCGAGTAGGATTGTTCTTGAGATGCTGGATTGGCAGAGAAAAGAGTGGTTCAGAGACATGAGGTGGCTCCTGCAGGTGCCACTTCTTCAGTTGCCTCTATCTCTAGGCCTATTGAGGCAAGGACCAATCATCTTGAAGGTCCCAGTTCTTCTCACTTATGGCTTGGCTCTTGGAAGGAGACTGCTAGCATGTAAGGGCTATTTCTCCAGCTCTGAGCCTGGAGGTGGTCTACCAAGCTAGCAAACATATGGATCTGGTGCGATGATGCGGTGCTCGGCAGTTGGCTCCTGAGGTAGCCAAGATGACATTTGTTGGTATGTCTACAGAATGGCCTGGAGATGGGCCTTTCCCTTAGCTCCCTGAAAGTTCAGGTTTGGCCCGTTTCCTAGGTCTGGTGGCTGATGAGTCTCTAGCCTTGCTCCCGGATGTCTTGCGCTTTCTCCGTGTCCTCCCCTCTGGTCTGTGATCCTTTCCTGGGATCTGTATCTGGTGCTCAGAGCTCTAGTGGCGGTGCCCTTTGAGCCATTGAAGTATGCTCCTTTAAAGGATTTGCCGATCAAGACTGTCTTCTTGGTTGTGACTTGTTCCGCAAGGTGTTTTCCAAGCTGCGGACTCTGTCTTGCCGAGATCCTTAATTGTCTTTTCAAAAGGAGGCCATTTATATTTGGCCTGTGCCTTCCTTCTTGCCTAAAGGTGCCTTCTTCCCTTTCACATGAACCAGGTGGTCTGCCTGCCCTACCTCTTGAAGCAGCCATGTCGGGGGAAAGATAAGAATCTCTACTTTGTGGATGTTCAGAAGGTGCTTCTCCAGTACTTGGAAGTTATGAATGCTTTTCTTAAATCCAACCATCCTTTTGTGCCGTTTGCTGGCCCGCGTAAGGGTGACAGGATGGCTATATTGCTTTTGGGGTACTGGATTAAGGTAGCTATTGCCTCAGTATATCTATTGCGGAACCGACTGGTTACAAAGAGTTTGTGTGCTCATTCTACACAAGCACAAGTGTCCTCGTGGGCAAAGCAGAGCTCGGTAAATCCTGCAGGCATTTGTTGGGCAGCAACGTGGGCATCACTTTCAATTTTTGAAAAGCATTACTGCTCAGATATCCATGCACAGGTGGACACTGCCTTGGCTCAGGGGTTTTGCGAGCTGCTGTGTCTTCCTCCCCAGTGGAGCTGTAGCTTTGGTACATCCCATTTGTCTGGACTGGTCTAGCAGGATGATATGGAAGGTGACATTTTACTTACCAGTTAATGTCCATTCCTCGAGTCCTGCTAGATCAGTCGAGGGCCCACCCCTGAAAGTGTATTTGCTCTGTTCTTCTGCTTCTGCTGTTCGCTATGATTTTCATACTTTGCTTTGCAGATTCATCTTTTACCAACAGCCTTTTGTTTATGCTTTCCTGTACGTAGTTCTCTACTGTTGACTATGCATTGCTGCCCACAATCGAGATTGTGAGAGACTTACCATGTTTCTTCCATATAGTAATAACAAAACGATTTACAGCTCTATCTCTCAACCACGAGTTCAGACTTTTTGATCCAGTTAACACTGTTGCAACAAGGTCTCAGACTGTTACAAAGCTGGCTTATGGAATAATATTCACGGGACTGTCAAGATCATAACACTGAGTAAAAGCAACGTTGTAAGGTCATTGATGCGAGCAAAAAGCATTTCATCCTAGCTTATTTGGCCTGGATAGATGCTTTGTAACAGTCAGACCTTGTTGCAACAGTGTTAAGTTAACTGGATCAAAACGTCTGAACTCGTGGTTGAGAGATAGAGCTGTAAATCTTTTTGTTATTACTGTACAGTAACTTAAGCTCTAAAAGGTGACTATACACGTCATTGTTTCTTCCATATGCTTTGGGAAGAATACTGAGACCACCTCTGGTGGCTGAGGCAAATAGAGGCATAGGAGTGATGTCATTGAAACCTGGGCTTTTCATTGGTTCTTTTTCTCCATTAATCTGCTGGTAGGGGGACACAACCCACTTGTCTGGATTGGTCTAACAGGATAATATGAAATAGGCACTTTCCCTTCTACAATAATCAGAGATGCAGAAAAAGATTGCACCTAGAACTAAATCCCAATGCCTTCTCACTAGTCACTTTCCCTTCAATAAAATGAATTCCACTGACATGTACATACAAGTGAAAAGAAAAACCAAGAGCACATGAAACAGCTCTCCACGTAGAACTGAGGAAAATGTAGTTGCATTCCTATAATGGATATTTTGTGGACAGCAGGATCCCACAGACAAATAAGGGGTAATATCGATACATGGAACCAAGTTGGGTCTACTTTCCCAGAGCTCAGAAACTTCTGGAAAGGTTCTGACGTTAAACGCAGATGTTTCCCCTCTATATTGAGGGAAACTGTATGACAGTCTATTTGTAGTATTGCTTCAAACTTCGGTAAATGGTTGGGGGAAGACTATAGGGATCCTGCTCTTTCACCCTGGATGAGCAAAATCATTACAGCCACTCAGATGGCAATTCCCAAGCTGAAGGTTGCACATCCAATTCTATTCTAACTTATACTTCGCAACCTGTATGGTGAAGTAGATGAAGGTGGTAGGTTAAAGAGTTACATGCATAGATTACATGCATAGACTGAAGCCCTGCTTGACCAAAAGGAACCGTCTGCCCTGGAAGCCCTATCAAGAGACTGCAGCGTTTCATGAGGGTATGTACAGAGGACCAAGTTGCTGCTTTGTAAAATGTTTGCAGTGGATGACAGATACAACTATTACTGGACATCACTATTGCTTTTAACTGGCGAGTGGCTACTCTTATAGGGAGACAGGAAAGAAAAGTCCTGATTTGGGTTGAAGAAAAATAGTTGTGAAGGTCTGTTAACTGATCTAGTTCTCTGCAAACAGATTGCTTGCTATGGCACTTCCCTTTCAACACATTCAGGTGGTATGACAAGCCGATTGATGTGGTGATCAGCCACTACTTTAGGCAGAAATTTAGGATGAAATCTGAAGAACTACTCGGTCATTAAGTCTGAATGTAGGGTTGGTAATTACTGTATACTAATTCTGAAAGACGATGTGATAGCTATGAGGAACAGTTTTCCCATGAAAAATTTCAGAGGAGCAGTTAAGGGTTCAAAGAGAGGCGCCAAGAGCTAAGATGTCAAGTTACGATCCTATATTGAGGGTGGTTTCATAACAGGTGATCTGAAGCCAAAAAAGCCCTCATGAACCTGGACACCATTGAATGTTTAGAAAAGCTTTTGTGTGATCATGGTATGCTGTTATGCTAATGTGAACTCTTACCAAAAAGATGTACTACATCCTGAGTTGTAAAGGAACAGAAGTACTAGAGGAGGGATGATACTGAACAAGGCGGTTCACTTTTTACATTCTGTATCAGGACTCAAAGCTGCCATTTAAAACTTGTAGGATCTTTTGGTTACGTTTTTTTCTTGCGCTAATAAAATGTTTTTCACTCCATTCAACAAATGAAGGCTGGTAATTTAGTGACCTTTCAATATCCGTGCTGACAGGGCAAGACCATGAACTTTTGGCTGATCGCTTTTAGTTTTGGATGAGTGATGAGCCAGTATGCACCGCAGCATTGTAAGGGGTTCCTCTGCTAGTTTATTTTTAGTATTTAGCTCATTGCTTTCCAGGGGAAGATCAAGGTGAGTTACATTTAGGTAAAGTATGCAGCAAGGAAACCAAACCAAAACTTGTCAGGACTCAGCAAGTCTAATACTAGTAACTGTCTAAGACAGACAATATAGATTGCCCTGGATATTAGCAGAATTGGAAGAAATGCATATAGGAGACCTTGCTTCCGCAATATTGTGAAGGTATCTGGTGCCCGATGATCGACATTCAGGCCACAGAAGCAAATATGAAATTAGGAGTTACTTGCTAATTTTCTTTCCTTGAGCCCCTCCAGTCCAATCCAGGTGTGTGGGTTTATGCCATCCTACCAGCAAATTAAAAAAAAAAAAAAAACCTAATGGTTCTCAGTCTCTTATGTCACACTATAAGGGTTCTGTGCAGTCACCTACACACCAATATTTCTGTAACAAAGCAGACTCCACAAAAAGTTAATTATGTGTTTATGCTCCAATGAGGGTCCGGTATAAATAAAGCATAGTAACCAGGTCAGAGTCTGCCAACTGGCGAGTCAATGAGACTGTGTCCCAGAGGCACCACTGCGTGGCCCTCATGTGGAGACGGGTATCTAGGGTGACGTGGACTGTGGAGGCCATGTGCCCTAGTAGGCGCAGGAGGAGCTGAACAGACACCGAGGGCAGTGCTGTACGTCCAGGACCAGGGCCCTGAGATGGTCGGCTCATCTCTGGGAAGAAAGGCCTTTGCCTAGAGGGTGTCCAGTGTCGGGATGAGGTGGGATTTGTGATAAACTACCCCAAGTGCTGCAGGACCTGGATGGTACATGCAGTTGCCTACTGCACACCTTTGAGTTAGTTAGTTAGTTAATTCGACCACCATTTTTATACCGCACTTTCCACATGATCAAACGCTGTTTACAAAGAATAAATTCTGAATGGTACAATGAACATATTGTTATTCAGTTGCATGGAACGGTTTTAACTATTTATATAACAATGTATACATTTAACAGTGAACTCATACAAACTAACCATACAGGGCCGGATTTACCTATACGCCAACTACGCCGTGGCATAGGGCCCACAGCTGACAAGGGCCCACAAAAATTGAAAAAATTGCTAGCGTTCTTAAAATTAAATTTAAAAAAAAAACGCTGGCTGCTGCCGCAGCAGCATGGACTGTCCCGCGGGGCCCCCTCTGCTGCCACAGAGCGCACAAAGAGGACAAGCAGATGGGGCTGTGGGAGGGGCGGAAGTGCCTGATATTGCCGCCGCCGGCATGCCCGGCCTCCCCAAACCAGAGCACTGCATGGCCAAGGAGCTTCAGCCCAATCAGGGCTGTGGGAGGGGCGGAAGCGCCCGATCTTGCTGCCGCCAGCGTGCCCGGCCTCCCCAAACCAAGCACCGCATGGCCAGGGAGCTCCAGCCCATCAGGGCTGTGGGAGGGGCGGAAGCGCCCAATCTTGCTGCCGCCGGCGTGCCCGGCCTCCCCAAACCAAGCACCGCATGGCCAGGGAGCTCCAGCCCATCGGGGCTGTGGGAGGGGCGGAAGCGCCCGATCTTGCTGCCGCCGGCGTGCCCGGCCTCCCCAAACCAAGCACCGCATGGCCAGGGAGCTCCAGCCCATCGGGGCTGTGGGAGGGGCGGAAGCGCCCGATCTTGCCGCCGCCGTCGTGCCCGGCCTCCCCAAACCAAGCACCACATGGGCAGGGAGCTCCAGCCTAATCGGGGCTGTGGGAGGGGCGGAGGAGGTCTCTCTATTTAGGAACCCCCTCACCCTAAGAAAGATTCACAGTGCACATCAGTGAGTATATATGTATTTATTATTTTTATCTCTCCTAATAGACAGTTTATTTATCACTCCTTAACAAATGGTGTTCTGTGAGTTCACCCACTGCCCTGCGTTTTCTGTGGTTGTTACATTTAATATTTGATGATTTGTTTTTTACCTGTCCACTATGTGGTTTTATTGTTTGTTTTATGGTTCTTTTAATGGGTGTTGATCAATACACGTTTTCATATATGAGCCTTTATTATTGTTATTTCAATTAATCTCATCCAGCCTTTTAGATTTATTTATTATTTTAAAAACCAAAACAAGGAATCGCTTAAAGTTAGAACATTTGGAAATGCTGATGCGTGTTAAGAGTCATCTTCAAGACGGCGGATCAGTAGACCTTGATAAAATTTATTCAGACTGGGTAAATTTGAAAGATCAAGAGAAAACTTTGAGAATGAACTCTTCTTCCACTGAAATAATACCGCATTTGTGATTGTAATTACTAGAAATTTTCCGCTTCATTTAGTAATTGTCTATTTTCATTTAATTTGATTAAAATCAATGTGGTGTACATACTGTATTCTGACGTGTAGTCAAATTTTAAAGTATATAACTCTGAGTGTCGTTATGTGGCGCACAAAAAATTTAACCTTTCTTCAAAAGCTGCACAGCTGATATTTTATGCGCACACAGCCTACAGAAAATTAGAGGGAACATTGCGCGGGACAGTCTATGCTGCCGCGGCAGCAGAGGGGGCCCCGTGGGACAGTCCATGCTGCCGCCGCGGCAGCGGCAGCAGCCAGCGTTTTTTTTTTTTTAAATTTAATTTTACTTGAGCCGATGGGGGGGCTGGGACTGGAAATGGGCTGGGGGGGTTAAGACTGGAGGCGGACTGACACGAAGAAACCAGAAGAAAGTGGCTGGAGCAATTGCAGCTGAAAATAAATGCACAAAAGGTAGAAAAATCTCTCTTTATTTTGAATTTATTAATTGGAATATGTCAGCTCTGGTAAATGTGCATCATTAACGTCTGCGCTTTGTTTAGTACAAGAGCAAATTATTGTATAGTTTTATTTCTACAGTGTTGTACATTCCAAGTTTGGCTTTTGGGATTCCCAGTTTAATTATGACGTCAGGGCCAACAGCGCGCAGCTGATCCGGCGTGCTCGTTTTTATCTTTTCTGGGGGCCCACAATTTTTGTTGGCGTAGGGCCTCACTCAAGGTAAATCCGGCCCTTTAACCATATACAGTTTCTTTTATGAGCCAGTTGTCCAGATAAGGGAAGACAAAGACCTCCTGGAGGCAGAGGAAGGCGGCTACAACTGCCAGGCATTTTGTGAAGACCCTTGGAGTGGAGGCCAAGCCGAAAAGCAGCACCCTGTACTGGTAATGTCCGCCCCCACCATGAACTGCAGGTACTGCCTGTAGTTGGGGTGAATGAGGATGTGGGTATAGGCATCCTTCAGATCCAAGGAGCATAGCCAATCTCCCTGCTGGAGGTAAGGGAGCAATATTCCAAGGGAGAGCATCTTTAACTTCTCCCTCACCAGGAACTTGAGATTGCACAGGTCAAGGATGGGCCTTAGGCCTCCTGTCTTTTGGCACGAGTAGAACCCCTTGCCCTTGAGATGGTGGGGCACTGGTTCCACCGCTTTGTCCTCGAGAAGACCTGCAAGCTCCTTCAGTAGAAGGTCCCAGTGAAGGGGAGACCTGAGGGGCTCTCCCGGAAAGTAAGGGAGAAGTTTTTGAGTCAGACGGAGGAGGTAACCCTTCTTGACCACTCAAAGTGCCCAGGAATCAGTGGTGATGGTTAGCCACCTTTGGGCATAGTAGTCAGATGTTACCACGCGGGCTGCTGACCTCTTTGGGGTGGAGAGGCTATGCCCAAGAGTCAAAAACTCCCACTGGCTGGGCCAGGGCCAACGCCTGGAGTTTGAGAGCCTTCTGCTTACAAGGGCCATGCCCATGTCCCTTGGCCTGCTGTCCCTGCTGGAGAGCCAGGGAGGCCTGAAAAGGTGGGTAGTTTCTGTAAGCAGCCCCTTTTCTCAGAAAGAAGGGCTTTTTACCCGAGCCCTTCCATCGGGGAAGGGCAGTGGTCTTTTTAGAGAGCCTGGTGTCATGAACTCTGTCTTCAGCTCGGTAGCTTTGTCGGTCATGGACTTGCCAAAGAGGTTCTCTCCTTAGTATGGGACATCAAACAATTTGTCCTGAACCCATTGCTTGAGGTTAGATGACTATAGCCAAGCCTGGTGTCGGGCACTTATGCCCACCACCGCTACTTGAAGCGGTCATAGGCTGCCTGAGATATGAATTTGGAGCACTCATGGACAGCCTTGGCCAGGTTCTTGAACTGCTGCAGGGGTTCTTCGGACAGACCAGCTGAGAACCCAGCGAGTTCCTTCGCCAGGTCTCAGGTACATGCCCATGTACAGCTGGTAGACCTGGATGCGGCCCGATGAGCATCAAGCCCTGTTAACACCTGCTGAGAACGTCCAAGGTGCGTGCCTCCCTGCTGGGGGGGGGGGGGGACAGAGGAGCATGTCTTCTGACTCTTCAGTCAATGTATGGCCAACTCCACCACCATGGAGTTGAGTGGCAACTGTGATTTCTGGAAGCCTGGGCTCCAGCGGACCGATGCCAATGTCTCCCACATATGGAGCACAGCTGTTCTAGGATGAGAGGAATGGGCACAGTAAGCAATTCTCTCGGAGGGGCCTCATACTGGAGGATTTGTAACTCATTCACCCAAGGATCCTCCTCTGATGCTGTCAGGAATGCTAGGGTCTTGGACATGTCCTTGACAAAGTCAAAGAACTCCATGTCCTCCGGTGGAGAGCGCTGCTAAGGCTCTGAAGTTGGAGCGTCCAAGGGACGTTGCGGTGGCGACGGGTGTCCGGCAACTCCTCATCCTCTGTCTCCCACTCTGAGTAGTCCATCGGGGACTCTATGGAAGGATGGCTCATGGGCACCAGGGCCGACCCAGCCCATGGCTGTCTAAGGCCCCACGGCTGGGCCGAGCACACTGGCTGGAAACAATCGCAGCCCCTTTGAGCAGGAACTAAATTGAGACCTTGGCTGAGGATAGACTCGAGGCCAAAGGGTCTCTAGGATCAGCTCGACCTCTGGAGACATCTTCGACGTTGAGGGCCCAGTGGTCGGGGTGGAGGAACTGGTTGGGGTGGACAACAGAACCTGTTGCTGGTCCATGAAGACAAACTGCCAGGCAGTGCCCGTGCCAATGGCTGTGAAGCCTTCTGGCCTGGAGTCCAGGGTTGCCATTCTGGACTCCAGGCCAGAAGGCTTCACAGCCACTGGCACAGGCACTGAAGGAATTGGGCCCAACACTGGTTCCCCCGAGGGGGAATCCTCAATGAAGATGGCGTCTGGTGCAAGAAGCCGGTCCAAGGTTAAGTCCTTCTGGGGGACCTTTGCAGGCCGCTCCTCCTCCGATCCCTCAGACGAGTGTCTGTCTGCAGTACTTTGCTCAGGATGTACCCAGCCTGTCTGATCCGTCCAGGGATGCCACGTTAGAGGTTTTCTTCATGGGTTCCCATGAGGGAGACCCCCTCTCTGAAGAACCACAATGCCGCTCGGGTTCGGTAGGGCCCCCCTCCCCCCCGAGATGCCGTGGCTTCAGATGAGGCTCTGGCCTTCAGAGGTATCAGGGGGGGGGGAAAAAAAAAAAACCACACTTCTCGTACTGCTGCTGGAGGCTCTTGAGGGCCTTGTTGGACTTCTTTTTGCAGAGACCACATGCTGTGGAGTTGTGGTCTGACCCAAGGCAGCAAAGACAGCAATCGTGTGTGTCTGTGAAGGACATAAATTTTGGTACACCGATCACACTTTTTGAAGCCACTGGCAGCCATGGGTAAAAAAAAGTACTCCAACAAGATCGAAGACCCACTGGGCTGCTAGTTAAAAAAGAAAAAAAAAAGGCACAAAGACGCCAAAAAGGAAAAAAAAAATTACAAAAAAGAGACCCGAACTTGATGCCAAGACAGCGAGGTCAGGTAGTGGGAAGAGTACTAGTGCAGTACTGGAGGAGAGTATGAAACTCAGGCAGAAAAATCAACTTTTTCTGGAGACAAGCCAGACGAATGTCTGAAGGGCTCCGTGGACAAAACAAGTGAGAAAGATGGCACCCATAGGAGGGAAAGGGACCACGCATGCTGGAGGGAGAAAGCTGGAGGGATGCTTCTGCGAGGGCTCCATCATGCCGACGACACCCATATGTGAGGACTGACTTCCTGCTTGTTCCCGGAGAATACAAAACACCACCCTCCAGATCCCAAAGGCATGCTTCGACAAAACAAAAAAAAAAACAAAAAAAACATACAGCACAGCAGAGACTCCCCCTCAAGTATAAAGGCAACAGAATTGGATCAAAGCAAGCTGACTGCATGGCTCTGTGGGGTCCCATTCCCACATCTCCACCCCACAGATAGGCTCCAAAAAAGAAGAAGTACCCAGGGCAGCTCCTGGACTGGATGGGAAGCACTCAAGGAAAAAAAATGAGATAATGCCGAAAAATACGGCATCTTCCTCCTCATCCCTCCAGTCCATACAGATGGGAAATACCAAAGCAGAATCCAACTATGACAGAAGGAGGGGGGAGAATGGGGGGGGGGGGCAGGACAGGAGAGCTTTGCATGCAACATTTAGGCCCCAAACCGTGCATCTCCATGCACCTGAACATCGATGTTGCAGCCTTATAAAAAATAAGAAGTGGCACACAAAGACTTTAGGGTTTGGCCCCGAGTCCAGCTGGAACTGGTCACCCTTTAGAGCAGATAGCTGAAGGCGGCTATTGTGCCAGCCTATCAAGCAAATCAATACTTTGGAGGCTGCTTCACCCTTTTGCGTCCTTCCAAGGCAATACAAAGATGTCCCGACTGCCAAAAAAACCCCTTCATCCTCTTAAAGTACTGATGAAGAATCTGGTAGACATCTGATTTTTGCAAACACGCCTCTGGGTCCCCACTGGAGAGAGAAAACACTAGGAGAGAGACACATTGAGGTGGACTATCAAAACCACTTTGGATAGAAAAGGCAGCACCAACCAGATAGCCACCTTCTCCTTGGAGATCAACAAAAAGATCTGCCTGCGTTACCATGCTTGAAGCTCTGAGATCCAAATAGAACAAGTAGCCACCAGGAACACAAGTCTTAAGTATCAAAATTTTCAAAAGGTACACACACACACACACACACACACACACACACACACACACACACACACACACGAGGCTCAAAAGGACCCCAGTGAGTACAGACACCACCAAATTAAAAAGGTCCCATGGTGGAAATACAGTGTGGACCAGAGGCTGCAAATGCTTAACGTCTCATAAAACCAAAACAAAACAACCACTACACACTGACAGTCCAACACATTGCATCCTGATGGGAAACAAGCTACATGCCCTGAATCCTACCTTGGAAACAAGTTAACACTGCCATTTGCGCCTGCAGGAAATTGAGTGTGAGTACTTTTAGTCCCACCTGCAAAAAGACCAAAATGTTGGGCAAAGCAGAACCCAAGTGGAGAAGATCCCTTTTCTTGCACCAACTCTTGAAAAGCCACCATATTCTTGACATGGGCAAAGGAGGTAGATTGCTTTGTATGTCTAAACAAGGTTGCAATGATCTGAGAGGAATAAAAAGCATAGTTACTCACCTGTAGAAGATGTTCTCTGGGAACTGCAAGAATCAGTCCTAACATATGGGTGATGCTGGCATCAGAGCCCGTGCAGTAACCTCTCCCCAGCTTTCAAAAAAAGCCTTTGGGAGATCCACCAGACATGCGTGGCTGCCTTCCTGCCCAAGCATGCCATCTTGCCTCAGTATGACGACATAGATCAAGATGGCAAAAAAGAAAAGCAACCCCACGGGGAAGAGGGAAGGTTGTGAGGACTGATTCCTGCTGTTCCCGGAAAACACCTGCTACTGGTAAGCAACTACGCTTTCTCAGGGAACAAGCAGGAAGTCAGTCCTCACATATGGGACTCCCTACCTACAGGCTACCGAAAAAAAAACTTATAAAAGTCACAAGGTAATCCAAAAAGTGAACTGTAAGGAACAGCAAAGAATACAGTTCGGTCGCAAGATCTCAGCAGCAACCCCAGCATCGACCAGGGAACCAGTTCTCCGGTAGCCTAAACATACTGAAGGGCTGGAGGGCAGGAGTTGCCTTAAACCCCAAACAAATGAGTATCACCTGGCCGAAGGCACTATCTTGCCAGGAGACTCCTCCAGGCAGTAATGCACTGCAAAGGTGCTGGGGACCAAGTGGCAGCCCAGCAGATCTCTGCAAGGGAACTGAGCGGAGATTCACCATATATGCCGTTATGGCCCAGATGCTGTACACTGCCACTCCAGCAAAAGACCGGCCTGATTGAAGGTGAAGGCGATGCAGTCTACCACCCATGTGGACAGCTATGCCCCAGGCGATTAGGGTTGTAGGAAATGAAGAGCTGAGAGGAGCAGCAATGGGGCTTGGTCCGGTCCAAGTAACAGGCCAATGCCTGTTTACAGTCCAGCATATGGAGAGCAGTCTGACCTACTGGCATGAGGTCGTGGGAAAAAGGCACAAAGCACCAAATCCTGACCGAGGTGGAACGGGGAGATCACCTTAGGGTGTGTCCAGAGTACCACCCTGTTCCTGTGAAACAGGGTTTAGGGGGTATGAGCCACCAGCCTGGAGCTCACCAACCCTGTGGGCAGATGTGAGCACCACAAGGAAGACTACCTTCCAGGACAAATATATGAGGTGACAGGAAGTCAGGGGATCAAAGGGGTGGATCAATGAGCTTTGAGAGGACCACAGAGATCCCATGCCATTACTGGTGGACAAATGGGTAGCTGAGAGCAGAAAGCCCCTCTGGAAGCGAGCCATGAGAGGCTGGGCAGAGAGGGGCTTCTCCTCGATGAGGTGGTGGTGTGTTATGTCAATAGTGCACTCAAGTGAACTCTGATGGAGTTAGACTTCAGACAATCATTAGACAGGTGCAGCGAGTACTGCAGCACCAAACTGACAGAGCAGGAGAAGGGGTTGACACCCCTCTCCACACACCAAACTGAAAAAAGTGACACCACTTGAATGTGTACGCCTGCCTGGTGGAATCCATACGCAAGGCCAGCAGGCCCTCTTCCACTTTCCTAGGAAAGTCAAACTGAACCAGGGCTACCCTTTCTGCAGCCAGGCTGTCAGGGACCCCGGGTTGGGGTGCTGGAGAGAACAGGTCTGGGGTACTCCACAGGGGGATTGGGGGTGCTCGAGACAAGCTGATGAGCAGCAGAAACCATGGCTACCAGGGCCACCGGGAGGCTATGAGGATTAGCATGGCCCAGTCGAGCTGGACCTTGGTCTTGGCAATGAGTGGCATGGGAGGGAAGACAGAGGTGGCCTTCTGTCCACAGAATGAGAAATGCATCTGCTGCCACCAGGGAGGCGTGTGGCACTCATAAGCAGAAGCAGGCCAGCTGAGCATTGGCTGGGCTGGCGAAGAGATCTATCATTGGGAGGCCCCAACAACGGAAGAGCCACCACTCATTGGGGGCTGGAGGATCAGGCTCAGTCAGTCTGCTAGAACATTGTCCTGGCCAGGGGGGTATAATGCCCAGAGGAGCATTCCGCCGCTCTCGCTGGCAAGAGTGCAGAGATGGACTGTTTCTGAACACAGGAAGGATGACCCTGTGCCCCCCCTACTTATTGATGTAAAACTTCGACACCTTGTTGTCTATCAATCTGAATAGCTCAGAGAGTGTAAGCAATGGTTTGAAGCTCTAGGAAGTTGATCTGTTGGAGGCTCTGATGCCGACCAGAGACCCCGAGTGCAGAGGTCATCACAATGGGCTCTCCAGCCCAACTTGGGGGCATCCTTGGTGAGGGATCCTCTGAGGGGTCGGGACCTGAAAGGGCATACCTGCCAGCAGTTTATGCGGCTGTTGCCACCAGGTAAGGGACTCGGCAAGGGGATGAGCAACAATCACCCTGTCCTGCAGGTGCCCTGTCACCTGGGACTACTGAGAGCAGAGGGCCCATTGGGCCAGATGCATGTGGAGACTGGCATTGGCCATGACGTGTACTGTCAGGGCCATGTGCCCCAAGAGGGGCAGCATGAGCTGGGCAAAGGCCAAGCTTTGGCCCTGAACCTCCCTTGTGAAGGCAGTCAGTCATCCAAGTAAGGAAAGACAGACACCCCCTGCAGCCACAAGTGGGTGGCGACCACCACTAGGCACTGAACACCCTTGCGGCTGAAGCCAGGCCAAAGGGCAGAACCTTGTATTGGTAGTGGCTTCCTCCAATGACAAACCAGAGGTACTGCCATTTGCATGGAAGGCTTTGAATGTGCGTGTACACATCTGAGATCTAAGGAGCATAGCCAATCTCCCTGGCAGAGGTAAGGCAGCAATGTTCCAAGGGAGAGCATCTTTAACTTCTCCTTCAACAGGACACCCCACCCATGTGCTATGGGACTAGGCCTCCTGGGGGAGGAGAGGCTACGTCCAAGGAATCAAAAGCCCCCACCAGGTTGCAGCTGCAGCACCACTTGAGGGCCTTAGGATTACATAGTCTGTGCCCTCTCCTTTGGCCTGCTGGCCCTGTTGGGAAGCTGGGAAGGCCAAGAACTGGGAGGTAGCTTCCATAAGCCTTCCTCTTCTTAAGGTAAAGGGGCTCCTCTCCCCCCCCCCCCCCCAAGCCTTCCGTTGGCAAGGGTTAGCGGTTTTCTTTGAAAGTCTGATCCTAGTCAAGAACTCAGACTCCAGCTCTGCAGCTTTGCCTGTCATGGGCTTGCCAAAGAGATTCTCCCTCTGACAGAGCATCGACCAGTTTGTCCTGCACCTATTGCTCCAGGTCAGAGAACTGTATCCAGGCCTGGCGGTGAGCACTAATGCCCACCACAGCTACTCTGGCCACAGACTCAAAGCAAATCATAGGCTGCATGAGTGATGAATTTGGAGCGCTCTGACAGTCAAGGTCAGGGTCCAAAACCACTGAAGAAATTCTTCTACCAGCCCATCCAAGAAACCAGTGAGCTCCTTTGCCATGTCCCACAAATACATGCCCATGTACAGCTGGTAGGCCCGGATCCAGCTGATGAGCATCAAGCCCTGGTAGCACTTTCTGCCTAAGGCATCCATGGTGCAGGCCTCCCTGCCAGGGGGCAGTGAGCAAGTCTCTGGCTCTTGATCCTGCGCATGGCAGACTCCATCATCATGGAGTTACGAGGCAGCTGTGACTTTTGGAACCCAGGGCTCCTGCGGACTTGATACATAGCATTGAGCTACCTGCTCACAATCAGCACAGAGGCTGGGATCTCCCACATGCAGAAGAAGCCATTCCAGGATATGGGGTGGGGGAGGGGTGGAAGAAAAAGGCACCTTGAGTGCCTCCTTTAGAGGGGCCTTGTACTGGAGGATCTTGAGGTCCTGCCCAAGGCTCCTCCTTGGACTCCATGGTGAAGGCCAAGGCCTTCACCATGTCCTGGACAAACTCCAGAAAGGTGAGGTCCTCGAGAGGGGATCTCTGTCGGTTTTCCAGAGGAGATAGAACTCTGAGCCTTGGAGCCATGGCACTGGTGCACTGAGGCCCCTGCGCTCCAATCTGGAGGCACCAGCCAGGAAAGTCCTCCGCTTTGAATGGTCCAAGAACGGAGCCTGGACTTGTCTCAAGGCTACTGGCACTTGAGGATCGGTTCCACAACCTCCAGAGACTCCATCGCAGTGAAGGGGCTGGTGGTCAGGACCGATGACTCGGTGGAACTGAATTGGTCCGCACTGCTGGGCCAAGTGGCAGCGATGCTGTGCTCGAGGGCTACCATTCTGACCTTGAGGCCAGAAGGCTCCGCACCCACCAGCATCATCACCAAAGGCTTCAAGCCTAAATGCCGGCTCCATCGAGGACACATCCTCAATAAGGATGGTTTCGGGAGACCAGGGCCTATAGACGTCAATGGCACTTTTTCCCCACCAGGACAGTTTGCAAGGATGCTCACGGCCATTGCCCTTGGTATTGTGCCAGGGTTCTCATGCCGGTGACCGTGAGACTTACCCATGACTCCGGCATCATTGCTGGACGATGCTGATGACAGCCTTCAGAAGATTATCCCGTCTGATGCCTCAGGGCTCAGAACAGGCATGACCATCATGCGAGGCAGGAGGCCCTCCAAGGGCACCAGCTCCACATGCGACACTGGGGTCAAAATGGAGGTCTTCCTTAACATGGACTCTGGCTGCTTCTCATGGTTCCTCTGTTTTTGCCCATCATCTGTTGACAGCTCACAGGAGGAGTCATGGTCCACACAGAGACAGAGGCAGCAATCATGTGTGCCCACAGCGGTTGCACTGCTTGAATCCACTGGCCGAGGACATAGCAGGGAAGATGGCACCTATGAGATCAAACTCGTGTCACGGCCATGGAGGGCACGAGGTTTCCCATGCACCAAGGAAAAAGACCTCAAAATGGGGGGGGGGGGGGGGGAAGACTTGAGAAAAAAAAACGCAGCACCGAGGCAGCAGCAGACCCAGGTAGGCGAGAAGGCACTTGAACACATACTGGAGAAGGAAAAAAGAAAGATGAAAAAACAAACAGAAAATTTCCAGTGGGCTCTGTGGAAAAGAGGAGACAGAGGCAAGATGGTACCCTTGAGTGATAAGGCAGCCACACATGCATGGTTGATCTCCCAAAGGCTCTCTGAGAGCTGGGGAGAGATTACCATGTGGCTCCGATGCTGACATCACCCATATGTGAGAGGAAAGACTTCCTGCTTGTTCCCAGAGAACTTTCTCCCCCTCAGCCTAGTCCTCTAAAAGCCAAGCCATAAGAGAACTGAGCCACTTCAGACCCGCAAATCAGTCCTTATGACAGAAGATCTCTCATCGTTGCAGTGGGAATGGATTCTTTACCAACATGTACACCAGATCTGCCTACCATGACCAATCCAAAGCCACCAAAACCATGTGTCCTGAAGGCGCCTCAACCTTTAGAGCACACATCCTATCAGGGGAAATGAGGGAAACATGCAGAGCAGAACATCCGGAGGCCATTTCTGAACTAGCACACTAGGCCTTCCAACCTTTTCTTTCTTTCTAAAGCTAAAGAACATACAGCGTAGTTACTCACCTGTAACAGATGATCTCCGGGAACAGCAGGAATTTAGTCTTCACATATGGGTATCGTCGGTACCAACGGAGCCTGCGCGGGAACGCTCCCCAGGGTCCAATAGGAACGCTTTTGGGAGCATCTCTCAGCACATGCGTGCTGCCTTCCTGCCTTTCCAACTGTCCCTCTTCAGTTAAGTTTGTAGCTGAGTGAAAGGATAGAGGGAGAGAGGAAAGAGACAGACAATTCCTAGGGGAGGTGGGTGGGTTGTGAAGACTAAATTCCTGCTGTTCCCAGAGATCACCTTTACAGGTGAGTAACTACACTATCTCCAGGAACAAGCAGGAATGTAGTCTTCACATATGGGGACTCCCTAGCTGAAGATGCCAGGGAGATAACCCCAGGAAGCTGCTACCTATAGTGAGGTGGGCCATGGATCTTCCTCCCATGGATCTCTGGCATCCCACCAGGGTTGGTGGGTAGGAGTTGTATTAAGTTTGAAAGAGATTTTGAAGAACAACCTGGCCAAAGAAGGCATCCCAACAGGAGGCTTTATCTAGGCAGTAGTGGGCTGTAAAGGTATGTACTGAAGCCCAGGTGGCTGCTCGACAAATGTCATCAATAGACACAGAGTGAAGGTTAGCCACAGAGGCTGACACGGCTCTCACATTATGAGCTGTGACAGCCTTGAAGAGGAAGACTCTTACTCTCATAAGCAAAGGAGATGCATTGTGCAATCCATTTGGATAAAGTCCTCTTGGAGACTGGAAGTCCCAAATGACTAGCATCAAAAGCAATAAAAAGTTGAGAAGACTTTTCTGTGTTGCTGTGGTTCTTTGTAGATAAAAAGCTAAGGCTTTTTTACAGTCCAAAGTGTGAAGGTTCTTCTCTGCATTAGAGGCATGAGGCCTCGGAAAGAATACAGGAAGATAAATTGATTTAAATGAAAAAGCGAAACCACCTTTGGCATAAAGTGTGGATGAGTTCCGAGGAACAACCTTATCATGGTGAAACCTAGTGTAAGGAGGATCAGCCACTAACGCTCGCAATTCACTAATGCGACATGCAGAGGTGATTGCAATTAGGAAGATGACCTTCCAGTACAAAAGCTTCAGGGTAGTAGTGGCTAAAGGTTCAAAGGGCGGTTTCATGAGCTGCCCGAGAACTAAATTTAAATCCCATGCCACCGGTGGTGGTTTGATGGGAGGTTTTGTTAACAGAAGACCTCTCATAAATCTGGATATGAGGGGATGAGAGGAAATTGGTTGTCCATTTAGAGGCTTATAGGAAGCTGTAATTGCGCTAAGATGGACTCTTACTGAATTGGTCTTTAGACCAGAATTTGATAAATGAAGTAGATACTCTAGTATCGCTTCCAAAGGTATTACCAGGGGGTTTAACCCCTTCTGAGAACACCATATAGTGAAACGTTTCCACTTGAAGGCGTAAGATCGTCTTGTGGAATGTTTTCTAGAAACCTGAAGGATATCCTTTACCTGTTGGGAAAGGTTGAGATCCTGAAGATTTAAGCTTTCAGCAACCAGGCTGTGAGATGCAGGGACGGGGGATATCCTGCTCTCTTGGGATAGGAGATCTGGAGCACACCCTAACTCCAGAGGTGCAGCTTGAGAGAGATGTAGAAGCAGGGGATACCACGTTTGGCGTAGCCACCGTGGCATTATGAGGATCATACGACCTGTCTCTATGAAGCTTGAAAAGTGTTTTGGGGATGAGGGGAATAGGTGGGAAGGCATAGAGGAAGTCCTGACTCCAGTGAAGGAGGAAGGCATCCCTTGCCTGGCAATTGTGAGCCGGAATCCTGGAAAAGAACCGGGGAAGTTTGGCATTCAGTGAACTTTCAAAGAGGTCTATGTCTGGAGTCCCCCAGATGTGAAATATCTTTGTCACCTGGTCTAGGTGGAGAGACCATTCGTGAGGCAGCAGTACTCTGTTGAGTTTGTCTGCCCAAAGGTTTTGTATACCTGGAAGATATACCACGAGAAGGTGGATTTGATGCTCTGGCGAGGGCCCAAAGTCGTAAAGCTTCGTTGCATAACGACAGAGCCTGTGCCGCCCTGCTTGCTCACATAGTACATGGCTACTTGATTGTCCGTTTGGACTAGGACTGTCTTATAGTTGAGCAGGGCATGGAATACTCAAAGAGCTAAATAGATTGCTCTTAATTCTAGGAGGTTTATGTGAAGACAAGCCTCCTGTGGAGTCCAGGTGTCCTGGGTAGAGAGATGCAGGTGTGCTCCCCAACCCACCTGTGATGCATCTGCTGGGGTGGCCTGGAATAGGGGTTGTTGGAAAGGAGACCCCACTAAGATTCTCCAGTGATTGCCACCATTGAAAGGACAAGATCAGTCGATGAGAGTTTGATATCTTGTCTGACAGACGTCCTGTGGCCTGTGTCCACTGTGTGGATAGGGTCCATTGGGCTGCTCGCACGTGGAGGCGAGCATAGGGAACTACATGAACTGTGGATGCCATGTGTCCCAGTAACTGTAGCAGTTTGAGCAGTTAGGGAGGATTTTCCCGCTGCTTGAGAAGCTAGTTGCACTATGCGAAGACACCGGGCCTGTGGAAGGAAAGCCCTTGACTGTCTGGTATCTAAACAGGCTCCTATGAATTCCAGAGAATGGGAAGGAACAAGTTGGAATTTTGGGAAGTTTATTACCAATCCCAAGTATTTGGAGTATTCGCATTGTGCGAGACAGTGCAGAGCTGGCGTCTGCAATCGTGGAGGCTCGAATGAGCCAGTCATCCAAGTAAGGGAAGATGAATATCCCTAGGGTTCTTAGGAATGCAGCTACAACTGCCATGCATTTCGTGAAAACTCGATGCAGAAGCCAGACCAAAGGGAAGAACCCTGTACTGGAAGGGTTTTCCCTTGAAAAGGAATCATAAGAATTTCCTGTGATCTGGATGGATCAGAATGTGAGTATATGCATCCTTTAAGTCTAGAGAGCAAAGCCAATCCTGACTTTGAAGGTATGGCAGAAGAGTTCCTAGAGAAATCATTTTGAACTTTTCTCGGAACAGGTATTTGTTCAATTCTCTGAGGTCTAGAATGGGTCTGTGTCCCCCTTTTTTCTTTGGAATAAGAAAATAGGGGGGAGTAGAACCCTGTACCCTGCTGGAGGATGGGTACTTCTCTATTGCCCCTTGGGCAAGAAGTGTCGAGATCTCGTGATTCAGCAGATTGTCTGCAGAGGTCTGGGAATTGAACTGCCTTAGGATAGTAGGAGGGGGCATGCTGTGAAAATGAAGCTTGTACCCCTCTCTCCTACAATGGACAGAGTCCAATTTTCTGCTGTTATTTGGTGCCATATGTTGGCAAAATGACACAGCCTGCCTGGATTATTTAGGGGTTCTTGACCCCTCAGAGGCAGGAAGGCTAAGCTCTCTAGGAAGGAGTCAAAGCCCTTGAGGGGGCTGAACCTGCGGAGCTGGTTGAGCTCTCGGGCCTTTTGGCTTCTGCTGTTTAAATTGCTGTTGTTGTCCCCTTTGGGCAACTTGACCGTGAGCTTGACTTTGCTGGGTATAGGATGGATAAAACTTCCTCTTTTTGCTGAAAGAGGGTTTTTATAGGGTTTCTTTTTTGGCTGGAGTGGCTGTAGATTGACTATCTAAGGTGATATTGTCAGCATCTCTCTCATTAGCCTTTTCCTGCCAATTCTTGCCAAAGAGGTTTTCTCCTGTGCAAGGGATGTTGCCTAATTTATCCTGTACCCAAATCTCTAAGTCTGATGCATGAAGCGAGGCAATCCGTCGTGCACCAATGGCAATAGCAGAGGTTCTGCTGATGCATTCAAAGCAGTCAAAGGCTGCACGATTGGAGACATCTTGAACATGCCTGACAAGCATAAGGAAGTCTTGTCTGTCATCTGGGAGAAGTGAGCTCATAAGCTCCAAATCTCCTGTGACCTCTGAGGAACATTCCCATATATAAAATATATGAGTTGATCCTAGCTGAAAGCATGGAAGCCTGAAAAGTTCCATGTCCAAAAGCATCAAGAGTCCTGCATTCACGACCTGGAGGATTGGATGCATGTCTCTTTGCACTTTTCATCCTACGCATGGCTGACTCCACCACCACTGAATGGTGTGGCAGCAGAGTCTTTTGAAATCCAGGACAAGGTGGAACTTGATACATGGTATCAAGCCTCCTAGAATGAGGAGATGTGGTCAAAAGGTGTCTCCCACATTCTGAGCATCAGATCATGAAGAATTTCATGAATGGGCAGAGTGGCTGCCTCCTTTGGAGCCTTAGGATATTGGAGAATTTCCAATTCCTTTGCTCTAGGTTCCTTTTCAGGAGCTACCGTGATTGAAAGGCCTTTGGCAACATCACAAATAAAATCCTGAAAAGACATGTCCTCCGGAGGCGACATTCTGCATTGGGGAGAAGAAGAGTCTTCCGGGAGAAAAACTCTGGTACCGGCAGAATTATCAGAGTCATCAGAATCAGAGGATTCAAAGTATCTCTGGTCATGATGTTCATGTAAGGCACGGTCCCAGTATCGATCAAAGTCCGTACCGAGTTGATCCGGTACCGATCTTTCGATGCCTGGCAAAGACGGCATGAGAAGAACTCCCACCAGGGCCAGTACTGTCAGTGCTGGTACCAGTACCTGTGCCGATACCGGCATAGGTACCGGTATCGGTACCAGTGCCTGTTGAACCATCAGTGTCAACGGTACCGCAGCTGTAAGGAGAGCTGCAATACTGCGCTCGATAGCGAGGAATCTCTGGTCTATCGATGCTGCCGATGCCTGGGTGTCTGTACTGGTGAAGGCGGCAGGGACCCCTGAGCATGGCACCAGTAGTTCTGTCGAGGCTGAGGCCTCGAGAACATCCTGGAACCCCGTTGATGCTTTGGAGGCCGAAGCCTCCCGCCGAGGCTGTTTTGCCAGTGTTGTTCCCTCAAGGGCAATGCCAATGGCCTCTCAATGCTTAGCAGGAGAGCTACCCTTTGAGGACCGGCTTTTATGTTTAGTTACCTGAGATCCATGGGAGGAAGAAGAGGCTCTTGAAGACGCTGATGCAATGGACCTGGCATCCAAAGAAAAGAGGGTGCCGAGCTTTGCAGCCCGGTTCTGTCTTCCTCTTTTAGTCATTCCCATACAAGAGAGACACTCAGATGGAGAATGGTCAGGTCCTAAACATTTAAGACACCAGTCATGGGTGTCGGTGACGGAAATGGTACCGCCACACTTAGTGCATTTTTTTTTTTTTTTTTTTTTAAACCACTAGCTGGTTTTTCCACATCTTTAAGGAAAAATGGGGCCTAGTGCCCAAAATGGCACCTAGCACTGAAAAAAGAAAAGTTTCTGAAGAGAAACAATTCAGAATTTTTTTATTTTTATTTTTATTTTTTAAGAAAACAAAAGAACCAGCAGTACCGGTAGGCATCATGCGGAGGCAAACACGACCACAAGAAAACAAGATTAAAGAAATTTTCTGCAGTGACAGGGTATGTGTTCTGTCGGCTCCGCGGAAAACGAAGAACTGAAGAGGGACAGTTGGAAAGGCGGGAAGGCAGTGCACATGTGCTGAGGGATGCTCCCAAAAGTGTTCCTATTGGACGCTGGGGAGCATCCCCCTGCAGCCTCGGACAGTACCGATACCCATATGTGAAGACTACATTCCTGCTTGTTCCTGGAGATTCACCTTGACATTGGTTGCGTATGCCATGAGATCCATTAAAGGCATCCTCCAGCAATGCACAATTTGCTGAAATACTGAATCTCCTGGGTACAAAAGATTTTGGCTTAGAAAGGCAAAAGATTTAGGCTGATCTTTCTGGCCACATGGTCTGCTGACACCACCATCACATGGGACTCAGCTCAGTCCAGTTGAGGCGCCACTTCTGCCACCAACACATGGCTGCCCCATGCTGCTCTGGCAATTGTAGGATGCTGCTGGACTGCATCACAATATCTGCACTGCTCTTTTGGATAAGGGGGGAAAAAAAGCCCGAAAGAACCAGGAACACCGCCTGCATCTCCAGATGATTTGAATACAAACTCTTCTCCTTTGACCACTGCCCCTGTGCTACCTGAGTCAGGGAGTGGGCTCCCCAGTTCCTCAAATTAGAATCCATGGTGACTAGCACCCACTCCAGCACCTTGTGTCTCATTCTTGCCAACACCATGGCAGGGTCCAACCACCAAAGACTCTCCCTGGCCTCCTCCATAAAGCCACTGCCACAGATTGTGCATCTGTACAGACAACTGTGCCCACTGCAGCAGGCATATTTTATTTATTTTATTTATTTAATGGTATTTATATACCGCCTTATCCTTCAATCAAAGCGGTCACAACACAAGTGGGGGATACATTTAACACGTGGGGATTTGAGACGCATACACTAATACTTACAGGGAACATAGGCAATGGAGGGTTAAGTGGCTTGCCCAAGACCACAAGGAGCATCTGCGGGACTAGAAACCCCAGTCCTTCCGGCCCAAGGTTGCTGTCCTCTAGTGGGATTTGAACCCCCGACCTTCCGGCCTGAAGTATCTTGTCCCAACCACTAGGCTACTCCTCCTCCCATATGTACTCTCTGGCCCAAGGCACTAAATCCAATATAAACCACCCTGGACCTGAGTACTTGCAAATAGTCCCCAGGTATGGGACTATGCACCCCCAACAAATCTCTAATCTGGGCCTGCAGCTTCTGAATCCTCAATGGCATCAGTGAAACTAGACCTGCCCTGATGTATAAGCATGCACTCAAGTAGACCTATATCCCTGTTTTGTTTTTCTTTTTTTTTTTAATGACCATCTTTAGTGGCATCCAAACTGAACAGGCGGCCTATGCCATCTACATCTGCTGGAGACTGAGAAATACTCACGGGTAGCTGGCTGCACAGGACCCTTATAGGGTGACAGTAATCCACACATCTGGAATGGACTGGAGGGATGAGGGCGAAAGGCATTTCTTGTTCCTTTATTTAATTTTGCACAAAAAGAGATCCACTAGTAGTTGGTTGTTTTTTTTTGGGGGGGGGGGGGGGGAAGAGAGATGTCTAGCAACCATCCAGTTGACTTATGTCAGCTAGCTGGTTCTTCCCCGTGAGTTAAGTCACTACCAAAAATGTGACCAAGTTTTATGCTAGTCTCCAAATGTGTTAAGCTTCGACAGGTGACAGGAGCCTGTGCTCCTTTGTTGACATAACATGGTGACTTTGTTGTTTATCTGAATCTGAAATAGTTGCCATTTGGGTCAGTGAATACCTGGACAGTATAACAGATCTGAGTTCCAGTCGACTGGTATGTAGCCACTGCTTTCTTTTCATCCAAGAACCTTGAATATGCAGGTGACCTAAGATGTGTCCAACATACAAGGGGGTGCACATCCATAGTTCATGTTAGCTGATAATTTGAGAAATACAAGCAACTTCCTCCAAGTTGGTACCATCAAATTTCCCCCCCCCCCCCCAAAAAAAAATAAACCCTTGATATTGAACCTAAAATCGTATTAGCCACCACTACAATTACATTAAGGCTGAACAATCAAATTTCCAAAGGTCCTTTGCAAGTCTGGCAGCAATGATCTGGATCAAGTAAGTCATTCATATCCCTTTGGGACATACCTACTAGTAAATAACTACAGTAATCTAAACTGGGTAACAGAAGCACCGTTTTCAGTGTCAAACTAGTTTAAGCTGCTTTTATGGTGAGGGGTTTATATGTGTTGTGGCATATCATGCATGCATGCATTCAGAACAGGAAATATTTGTTTCAGTGCCTATATACTGTGAGGATCTTATGCATCCTTCGTGGTTTACAAAAAAACCTCTCAAACCTAGACATACCCTTTTCAATGTACAAGCCATATCACCACTGAACTTGCAGCACTGGAGAGGCAGTTATCCAAAAGCATGCTGTTTTTGTAACATTCAAACTTCAGGTATTCAGCTGGTTTAAGCTATGATGTCAAGAACTGCTGGATACATCTTGTTCATACTCTACCTTTTCTACCCATTTTAGAGATGCTTGAACTAGTCCTTACCTGCAGCTTTTAAACTGCTTTCTAAATCAGGGAGTAACTTTTGGGTACACCTGTTAAATTGTACTCATGAGACCTCTCTCTTCTGCAAATGTCTAAAAGAAACTAAGAAAGCTAGGATTCATACCGATGGCATCTATTTCATCCATGAAAATGATGCATGGCTGATGGTCCCTGGCATAGTTAAACATTTCTCGAATCAGCCGAGCACTTTCACCAATGTACTTGTCTACAATAGAGCTAGACACGACCTGTTTAGAAAGGGGGGAAAAAATGAATATACTGACAAAAATAGCTCTTTAGCCCTCACCCACACAAAGCCCCTTTAATACAAAATTAATTTTCTAGAGAAAGTAAAATAATTTTACCTTTAAGAAATTGCAGTCTAACTGGCTAGCAACAGCTCTTGCCAAGAGAGTTTTTCCTGTACCTTAAAATAAAAGGAAACTAGATTAGCTTCCTCAAATATGCAGTATAAAATGCTTAAACCAGAACAGCAGAATGCCCATACTCTTGGCTTCAATGGGGGTTGAAAAGGTTTGACGACAAGAAATTAAGGAGGGCCAGTATGGAAGAAAAACCTACTCAATAGATCAGTCTTAAAAATACCATTTGATTATGCCAATATTGCAAATTTAAAGTATAAAACTCTAGGGGCCAGCAATGTGCCCTCTTTGCTATATAGAACACCAACTAAAGAAACAGGCATCTATTAAGCCACAATAAGCTTTTGCTGTGAACACTGCTTTTTGCACTAACGTGCTGTGTTAACTGCAATAACCCAGCATTCTGTTGCGAGTGTGTACAGCATTTCCCTGGTAGCAAATGCATGGAATGTGTAGAGATCATGGCACGTAGCACAGTGAATGCGGCTAACACCATCCACCGAGGTGGCATTTTGCACCCGCGTTGTCTGCAGAACCAGTGGTTACTGCATGCTGTACCCACACTCTCCCACTCAAGTGACTAACATGAGGTCTGCCGATAGCTCAGGAAATCACTGCACTATTTGCAGTTGCCCCACATTAGCTGTTAGTGTGAGAAGAGAATACTGTGTTGTCCACATGTTAACAGCTAATGCACCTTAGCAAACAGACCCCAAAGTATTACAGTATTTGCTATAATTCTTGACTTCTACCTTTACCTCTCCATCCTGTAAAAATGCTCTACTAATCAAACAAAAAGTCAATTAAAAAAATAAATAAAAGGTTAGTCCAATAAGGCATCCTTTTGCCTCTCAAACACCGTGGTAGAAAGTTGTATTTTAATTTTGTGATCAAATAAGCAAGACAGACAGACACTTACCAGGAGGGCCATAGAGCAAGCAGCCTTTTGGAGGTATAATTCCTACACGTTGGAATAACTCTGGGTTTGTAAGTGGAAGCTCAATAACCTATTTTAAAAAAAAAAAAACACCCCCCTAAATGGTTTTCTGCATTGGTTTTACAGCTTAACACGATTTAACAGAAAAACAAATTCTATTGTAAAATTTAAGTTATAAAAATTAGTTAGTTTCAAAGCCAAGATAGAAAACCACACTTCATTCTCTTCACAGCCTCGGCATTATATACATTTAAGGAGGGTTGTTAAAAAAAAAAAAAAAAACAAAAAAAAAACAAAAGAGAGATGGAGAGTCAGAAAAAAGTTAGTTTTGTTGCCAAAAGACTCTTGAACACTACACCACTACCCAGTGATCAAGTCTTACAAAACAACAATGATTTGATGTTCCCTATGCATGCACACTAAGAGGTTACTCACTGTATTCTAGTAGAAGCAGCGTAGCTACGCACCTGTAAAGCATAGTTACTTACCTGTAACAGGTGATCTCGGGGAACAGCAGGAATAAGTCTTCACATATGGGTACGTCGATACCGACGGAGCCTGCGCGGGAACGCTCCCCAGCTTCCCAAAAAGGAAAGCTTTTGGGAGCATCCCACAGCGCCTGCGTGCTGCCTTCCCGCCTTTCCTAACCGCCTCTCCTCAGTTCGAGTTTTAAAGCTGAGACAAAAGAGAGAGAGGAAAGGAAAGACAGATAGAGAGATACAACTCCTAGGGGAGGTGGGAGGGTTGTGAAGACTTATTCCTGCTGTTCCCAGAGATCACCTGTTACAGGTAAGTAACTGTGCTATCTCCAGGAACAAGCAGGAATGAGTCTTCACATATGGGGACTCCCTAGCTAAGATGCCTGGGAGATCCCCAAGGATATGAGACCCTGGGAAGGGTTCTACCGCCTCCTATGGATCTCAGGCATCTATCCAGGGATGGAGGGTAGGAGTTGATTAAGAATGGAACAGGTGTTTGAGAACAGCCTGACCAAACAAGGCATCCGGCAGGAGTCCTTGTCCAAGCAGTAATGGGCTGTGAAGGTATGAACCGAGGCCCAGGTGGCTGCTCGACAGATCTGGTCGATGGACACAGAATTTAGATGAGCCAGAGGCGGCCATGGCCCTCACATTATGAGCTGTGACATGGCTCTCCAGAGAAAGGTTCTTACTCTGGTAGGCGAAAGAAATAAATACACTGAGCAATCCAATTGGACAGTGTCCTCTTAGAGACTGGAAGTCCCAAATGAGAGGGATCAAAAGCAACAAAGAGCTGGGAAGACTTCCTATGTTGCTGTGTCCTTTGTAAGTAAAAGGCAAGAGCTCTTTTACAATCCAGAGTATGAAGATTCTTCTCTGCACTTGATGCATGAGGAGCTGGAAAAAAGACAGGTACATATACCTCTTGATTAAGATGAAAAGGTGAGACCACTTTAGACATAAAGTGTGAATTGGTCCTAAGGACTACCTTATCATGATGGAACCTTGTATAAGGTGGATTAGCCACTAAAGCCTGCAGCTCACTGATGCGGCGAGCTGAGGTGACTGCAATGAGGAAAATAACCTTCCAGGAAAGAAATTTCAAGGAGGTGATGGCTAAGGGTTCAAAAGGAGGCTTTATAAGCTGACCAAGAACCAGATTTAAATCCCATGCCACCGAAGGAGGCCTAATGGGAGGTTTAGTTAGTTAAAGTTAGGCCTCTCATGAATCTTGCAATAAGAGGATGAGAGGAAATAGGTTGTCCATTGATATGCTTAAGGGATGCTGCAATAGCACTCAAATGGACTCTTACTGAATTCGTCTTAAGGCCTGCATTGGAAAGATGCAGAAGGTATTCCAATAGAGAATTCAAAGGTAGTGCTAGAGGGTCGAGACCCCTTTCAGCACACCAAATGGAAAATCTTTTCCATTTAAAAGCATAGGAACGCCTAGTGGAAGGTTTTCTGGAAGCATGGAGGATATCCTTCACTTATTGAGAAAGATTCCAGCCTTGAAGGTCTAGGCCTTCATTAACCAAGCTCTGAGGTGAAGGGACTTGGGGTTTGGGTGCCACAAAATCCCCTCCTCCTGGGACAGAAGGTCTGGAGCAGCTCCCACGTCCAGGGAGGGGGCTTGGGAGAGATGCAGAAGTAGAGGGTACCACACTTGGTGTGGCCAGCGTGGAGCTATGAGGATCATAGATCCTTGATCTCTCTGGAGTTTCAACAGAGTCCTGGGAATCAAGGGAATGGGTGGAAAGGCATACAGGAAGCCCTGACCCCAGTGAAGGAGGAAGGCATCCTTGGCCTGAACTCCGACACGGAATTCTGGAACAGAACCGGGGAAGTTTGGCATTCCACGGACTTGCAAAGAGGTCTATGTCCGGGGTTCCCCATTCTTGGAAGATTCTGAGTACCTGATCCATGTGCAGGGACCATTCGTGTGGGAGCAGAACTCGACTGAGTCTGTCTGCCCAAGAGTTTTGGATTCCTGGGAGGTATACTGCCAGGAGATGGATTTGATGCTCTCTGGCGAAGGCCCACAATCTTAAAGCTTCGTTGCAAAGCGACAGAGCCAGTTCCTCCTTGCTTGTTTATGTAAAACATGGCTACTTGATTGTCCGTATGAATGAGGACTGTCTTGTAGCTGAGCAGGGTATGAAAGACCTTGAGAGCTAGAAAGACTGCTTGAAGCTCCAAGTGGTTGATATGAAGAAAGGTCTCCTGTGGGGACCAAGTGCCTTGAGTGGAGAGCTCTTGTAGATGAGCTCCCCAACCTGTTTGGGAGGCATCTGTTGTGAGGGTTGCTTGGGGCAACAACTGTTGGAAGGGGGACCCCAGCAACAGATTTTGAGTGGACATCCACCATTGGAGAGACCAAAAGAGACTTTGGAGGTTGCTATTTGGTCTGAGAGAGCTCCTGATGCTTGAGTCCACTGGGTGGACAAAGTCCATTGGGCTGCTCTCATGTGTAGGCGAGCATAGGGTACCACATGCACTGTGGAAGCCATGTGGCCTAGCAGTTGTAGCATCTCCCGGGCAGTTAAGTGGCTCTTTGACTGAATCTGGGAGGCTAACTGCACTAGACATTGGCAACGGGCCTGAGGAAGGTAGGCCCTTGCAGTGGTAGTATCCAACCAGGCCCCTATGAATTCTAGGGACTGAGTAGGGGTGAGCTGAGACTTTGGGAGATTTACCACAAGTCCCAGATACTGCAGAATGCGCCTTGTGCAGTCCAGGGAAGTCTGGGCCTCTGACTGAGATGGAGCTCGGATGAGCCAGTCATCCAGGTATGGGAAGACAAATATTCCCAGAGTGCGTAGAAATGCAGCTATTGTTGCCATGCATTTGGTGAACACTCCTGGGGCAGAGGCCAGACCAAAAGGAAGCACCCTGTAGTGATAATGTTTTCCTTGGAAAAGAAAACAGAGGAATCTTCTGTGAGATGGATGGATGAGGACATGGGTGTACGCATCCTTGAGATCTAGAGAACAAAGCCAATCCTGACTTTGAAGGTATGGAAGGAGAGTGCCCAGAGAAAGCATCTTGAACTTCTCCTCGCATAGAAATTTGTTCAATTCTCTGAGATCTAAGATGGGTCTGTATCCCCCTGTCTTCTTTGGAATGAGAAAATAGGGGGAGTAGAACCCTGACCCTTGATGAAGGGGAACTTCTTCTATTGCCCCTTGGGCAAGAAGGGTAGCCACCTCTTGACCTAGAAGGTCGAGAAGAGATGTGGGAGAATTGAAGTGTCTCACCATGGTGTGGGGAGGAAGGTCTGAAAAATGAAGCTTGTAGCCCTCGCTTATGATGGAGAGGGTCCACTGCTCTGATATTATTTGCTCCTATCTGGGAGCAAAATGAGCCAACCTTCCTGGAATGGTGAGAGGCTCTGGCTGCTTTAGAGCCAGAAAGGCTAAGTTCTCTAGCATCAAGTCAAAAACCCTGAGGAGGTTGGGTCTGCTGGGTTGCAGCAGCCCCTGTAGTCTTAGGCCTGGCCTGTTTAGGTTGCTGACGCTTAGTAGCAAAGCGACCTGTAGAGGATTGTTGGCCAGAAGCAGAAGGGAATCTGCCCTTTTTGAAAAAAAAAAAAAAAGACTTCTTGAAGGGGTTTTTCTTGGCAGGAATGGAGGTTGACTTTGAAAGTCTATCCAGAGCAGAATTTTCTGCATCCATTTGAGTGGCTTTTATTTGCCATTCTTTGCCAAACAGGTTTTCACCTGTACAGGGAAGATTTCCTAAGCCATCTTGGACCCAGGGTTCTAAATCAGAAGCTTGGAGCCAAGCAATTCTGCGAGCAGCTATGGCAATGCCAGAAGCTCTGCTGGCACCTTCAAAGGAGTCAAAGGCTGCCCGGTTGGAAAACTTTGAAATATCTTGAGTATGCTTAAGCCAAATGAGGAATTCATCCCTTTTATCTTCTGGCAGAAAAGGGAGGAAAGTGTGCAGTTTATCTGCAACCTCCTTAAGAAACATACCCATGTAAAGACTATAGGAGTTGATTCTGGCAATGAGCATACTGGCTTGGAAGATTTTTCTACCAAAAGCATCCAAGGTCCTGCATTCTCTTCCTGGAGGAGGACAAGTGTGTCTTTGTACTCTTTATCCTCTTCATAGCTGACTGCACCACAATGGAATGGTGAGGAAGCTGTGTTTTATGAAAACCAGGACAGGGAGGGACACGATACATAGTGTCCAATCTGTGAGAATGAGGAGAGATAGTGAGAGGAGTCTCCCATAAATCAATCATGTGTTCATAAAGAATCTCATGAATTGGTAAGGTGACTGCCTCTTTAGGAGCCTTAGAATAACCCAAAATATCTAATTTTTTTGCTCTAGGCTCTGATTCAGAGGATACTGAAATAGAAAGTCCTTTAGCTACTTCTCTTATGAAGTCTTGAAAGGACAAGTCCTCTGGAGGAGACATTCTTCTTTTTGGAGAAGAAGGCTCTTCAGGAAGGGCTATAGATGCTTCAGCAGACTCCTCTCTGATGTATCAGAATCAGCAGAGGAATCAAAGTACCGTCTGTCAGGGTGCTCTTCTAACGCTCGGTACGCGTATCGAGCAGTATCGACATCGGGCGTCATCGGTACCGATGAGCAGCCCTGGACAAGGAACTGCTGCAGTCGGTATCCTGGTCGATGCCGATGCAGTCGGTACCGGTATCGATGCTGGTGCGGTACCCGAGTTGATACCGACAACGGAGTTTGTTGTGGTATCAACGGCGTCGCAGCTTGAATGAAGGCACTGATAGCCTGCTGCATGGACAGAACATTCTGATCCATCGACACCATGAATGCCTGGAACTCTGTACCGGAAGGTTGTGCCGGTACCCCAGAGCATTCTAACAGGTGATCAGTTGAGGCCGTGCCATCGATGTCAACCTGTAACCCCATAGGTGGAGCTTTGGAAGCCAGCGCTTTCTGCCGGGGTTGTTTTGCCGGTGCAGGATCTTCGAGGGCAAGCCCGGAGGCATCTCAATGCTTAGAGGGAGATCTACCCTTCGAGGACCAGCTGGATTTGTGTTTGGTTACCTGAGATCCATTGGGGGAAGAAGCAGCCCTGGAAGACATCGATGCCACCGAAGCTGCATCAGCGGGAAACAGCACATGGAGCTTAGCTGCTCGGTTCTGTAAACCCCGTTTAGACATCAGAGAGCAGGACGGACAATCCAAAATGGAGTGTTCAGGACCCAAACATTTAAGACACCATTCATGGGTGTCTAACAGAAATAGTACCGCTGCACTTAGTGCATTTTTTAAACCCGGAGGCTGGTTTTTCCATGAGGAAAATTTCTTCTGAGGCCTAAGGCCCAAAGAGAAAAATACACTAAGTGAGGGAAAAATATATAGGGGTTTTTTTTGTTTGTTTTTTTAAAGAAAAGAAAGAAAAGACCGGCGGTACCGGTCCGGAGTCGGGGAAGGCAGACACGCGACCAAAGAAATAAAATAAAACAAAGCACTTCTTCAGCGGTGACAGGGCTCGACCTGCTGGCTCCGCGGCAAAGAAGAACTGAGGAGAGGCGGTTAGGAAAGGCGGGAAGGCAGCGCGCAGGCGCTGTGGGATGCTCCCAAAAGCTTTCCTTTTTGGGAAGCTGGGGAGCGTTCCCGCGCAGGCTCCGTCGGTACCGACGTACCCATATGTGAAGACTCATTCCTGCTTGTTCCTGGAGATCAGGTGTTCTCCAGGAGCAACAGGAATCAGTCCTCACATATGGGTGACATCGGTGCCGACGGAGCCCTCATGCGGAGCATTTCCCCAGCTTTTAAAGCAAGCCTTTGGGAATGCAGCGTGCATGCACGTTCCCCTTCCCGCCCAACGGTGCCATCTTGCTCAGTCTGATGACATAGCTAAAAGACAGCAAAAATCAAAATGAAGAATAGGACTGCAACTCCAGGGGAGGAGGGAGGGTCGTGAGGACTGATTCCTGCTGCTCCTGGAGAACACCTGTTACAGATGAGTAACTATGCTTTCTCCAGGACCAAGCAGGAAGTCCGTCCTCACATATGGGACTCCCCAGCTCTAGGCTACCGTGAACCCAGAGCTGAAAAAACGGCTCCCTCTCAAGAGCCTCAGCATCAGTGATAAGAATTTTCCCTGAGAACGCACCCCGTACGGTAGCCCAACACAAAGGGCCAGAGGGTAGGAGTTGCCTAAACCTCAAAGAGATTAATTAGATTAGTAATAAGTATAAGAACTGTTAAATAAATTACGGAGTACCGCCTGGCCGAAAACACTGACCCGTCGGGACTCTCTCTCCAGGCAGTAATGGGCTGCAAAGTCCGGCTTGAAGACCACGTTGCGGCCTGGCAGATGTCTGCCAACGGAACAGAGCGGAGATGAGCTACTGACGCAGCTTTCACCCCGACACGGTGGGCCGTGACCCGATCCTGCAAGGGGAGGTCTGCTGCTCTGTATGGTCAGGCGATGCAATCTGCTACCCAAGTGGACAACGTACGCTTGGAGACAGGTAACCCCATCCTATTAGGGTCAAACGAGACGAAGAGCTGAGTAGCCCTTTGATGCTCCCGTGTACGTTCTATGTAAAAGGACAACAACCTTTTACAGTCCAGGGTATGCAAGACTGTTTCAGCCCAGCTGGCATGCGGCCTGGGAAAAAAGGTCGGAAGAACCACCTCCTGATTGAGGTGGAAAGAGAAGACCACTTTTGGGAGGAACTTGGGATGGGTCCGTAGGACCACCCTGTTCCTATAGAACCACGTGTACGGTCTATCAGAAACCAGAGCTTGTAGTTCACTCACATGTCTGGCTGAGGTAAGAGCCACCAGGAAGAGCGCTTTCCAAGAGAGGAAGCACAAATGGCAAGTAGCCATCGGCTCAATCGGTGGGCGAGGAAGTTGCTGCAAGACCACGTTCAAATCCCACTCAGTCGCTAGTGGATGAACCTCTGAGAAATTGGGACACCAAGGGGTGAACCGACAGACTGTCCCTTCCACCGGTGAGTGGTGCGTTGACAAAGCATTGAGATGGATCCGAACAGAGTTGGACTTAAGGCCTAGGTCTGAAAGGTGAAGTAGATACTGCAGTACTACTGGCACAAGGCAAGAGAAAGGATCTTCATTGCGCTGAGCACACCATACCGTAAACCTACGCCACATGAGGGCATAGGACTTTCTGGTGGACTGCCTCCTAGAGGCCAAGACCACATCCTCAACCTCCTTAGGTAGAAGTAAGGGAGCTAGCACTATCCTTTCAGCAGCCAGGCCATCAGATTGAGGGACCTGAGATTGGGGTGCAGAAGGGAACCCTGATCTTGAAAAAGGAGATTGTGTTGCAGCCCCAGAGGGAACGGAGCTTCCACCACCATCTGCAGAAGAAGTGGAAACCACGGCTGCCTGAGCCATCTGGGGGCTACCAGAATCACCGAGGCCTTGTCCCGGAGGATCTTGAACAGATTTTGGGCCACCAGGGGCATGGGAGGAAACGCATACAGGAGGCCCGTAGATCAAGAGATCAGAAAAGCATCTGCTGCCACCTTCAGGGGATGTGGCTGTCTGGAGCAAACCCTGGGCAGCTGGCAGTTTAGTGGACTTGCAAAGAGATCGATGGATGGAGTCCCCAGCGGAGGAAGATCTGCTGGAGAATCCTGTTTAGCTTGTCTGCTAGGAAGTTCTCCTGACCAGGTAGATAAACTGCTTTGAGAAACATGCCTCGTCTGACCGCAAAGGAGCAAAGGGCCAGTACCTCCTGACATAGGAGCCTGGACCATGTGCCCCCTTGTTTGTTCACGTAGAACATTGCCACTTGATTGTCCATCTGAACTAGGACAGACTGTTGAGAAAGAGCATGGCAAAAGGTTTGCAGAGCTAAGCGGATTGCTCGCAGCTCTAAAAGGTTGATCTGCTGTGTGGCCTCCCGAGGGGACCACAGGCCTTGAGTGCAGGTGCCCCGGCAGTGTGCACCCCAGCCCTTTAAGGACGCATCTGTCATCAGCACCCTTGTGTGTGCTGGAGCCTGAAAAGGTACACCCCTAAGGTGGTTTGGCAGATGTAGCCACCACTGTAAGGAGTTCAGAAGTCGTCTGGACACCTTTACTCTGTCTCGGAGGTCGCCGGTGGTTTGTGTCCACTGATCTGAGGCACCATTGAGCAGCCTGCATGTGCAGATGGGCATTCGGGGTCACATGTACCGTGGATGCCATGTGGCCCAGGAGCCACAGGTAGTGCCTGGCGGAAACAAGAGAATTGCTTTGGAACTGGTTGGCCAAGTCCATCAGTCTGTGGGCCTTGTCCTTGGGCAAGTAAGCTCTTGCCTGAAGGGTGTCTAATCTCGCCCCTATAAACTCTAGGTTCTGAGAGGGGAACAAAGTGGACTTTGCATAATTTATGACAAAGCCCAGATGCTGTAGAAGAGACAGTGCGAAGAGTGGCCTGTCGGGCCTCCTGGGATGACTGGCCCCTGATTAGCCAGTCGTCCAGGTACAGGAAGACAAAAATCTCCCGATTCCTGAGAAAAGCCGCCACCACCGCCAGGCATTTTGTAAAAACTCTGGGGGCAGAGGTTAGGCCAAAGGGAAGTACTCTGTACTGAAAATTGTTTCCTCCCACCACAAAATCTGAGATATTGTCTGTGGTCTGGATGAATGAGGATGTGAGTATAAGCATCCTTTAGGTCTAAGGAGCATAGCCAGTCTCCCTGCTGGAGGTAGGGCAGCAGTATCCCAAGGTAAGCATCTTGAACTTTTCCCGCTCCAGAAACTTGTTCAAGTTTCGCAAGTCTAGGATAGGTTTGAGGCCTCCTGTTCTCTTTGGTACTAGGAAGTACCTGGAGTAGATGCCAGGTGGTGTGGCACTGGTTCCACCGCCTGTTCCTTCAAAAGACTTGCCAACTCCTGAAGGAGGAGGTCCCTTGACTCAGGGACTCTGGCTCCAGGCGAGGTAGTTTGGTCAGCTGCTCCGACTCCAAGAGCCCGGGACAGCAGTCAGGGCTTCGCGACCTGGCCCTCGAGGAGCCAGGCGCCTCCACTGACGCCACCCTCACAAGCTGCTTCTTCCTTTTGTGCTCACGGGCGGGAGACTCCCTCTCAGAGGACCCATGACAGCACTTGGGGTCAGACTCCTGAGATGTCGAGGCCTCTGACGAAGTCCAGGCCCAACCGGACACAGACTCCGAAAAAATTCTCACATGTTGATGCTGATGGCTCTGAAGCGCCTTAGACATCTTGCCGCACAGGTCACAGACCAGCAGGTCATGGTCTGGCCCGAGGCACCGGAGGCAGCAGTCGTGTGTGTCAGTGAGACATAAGTTTCTTACACTATCACATTTTTTTGAACCGGCTGGCAGCCATCGGGGGAAAAAGGGCCCCTGCAAGGTCAAAACACAGGGCTGCCAGTGAAAACAGAAAAAGCATGAATGCTAGTCATAAAGGACAAAAACCGAAAAAGAAGTTCTGGACTCGATATCCGTTGAACCGGATAAACAGACACGAAAAATCGCAGGGGAAAAAAAAAAAAACAGACCACACACCCCACAAACTTTTCCCGGGTGACACGAACTAAGTCCGTTGGGCTCCGTGGAAAAAGAAAGACTGAGCAAGATGGCACCCTTGGGCGGGAAGGGGACCACGCATGCGGGCTGCATTCCCAAAGGCTTTCTTTGAAAGCTGGGGAAATGCTCCGCATGAGGGCTCCATCGGCACCGACTTCCTGCTTGGTCCTGGAGAATTAATAGCTATCCTTCCCTCACAGATCTCTTCAGAATCCATCCTCAACTAACAATGGCAGATGTGATACTACACCCTAAGAGCAGCCTTGCTCAGTTCAAAATTCAAAGACACATACCATATAGTATCATTTCAACACATCTCTGAACAATCCTTTCCAAACTGTTCCTTTATTTAAACAGCCGATGTGATTTATAGAAGTACTATTAGAACTATGGGACATGTTTACTTAAGTTTGCTATAGAGTAGTTACTCACCTGTAACAGGTGTTTCTCCAGGAGCAGCAGGAATCAGTCCTCACATATGGGTGACATCGACGTCGATGGAGCCCTTGCAGAGCATTTCCCCAGCTTTCCATGAAAGCCTTTGGGAATGCAGGCACGCATGCGCGGTTCCCTTCCCGCCTAAAGGTGCCATCTTGCTCAGTCAAATGACATAGCTAAAAACAGCACACAAAAATGTAAAAATAAACTATGTAGAACTGCAACTCCCAGGGGAGGAGGAAGGGTTGTGAGGACTGATTCCTGGAGAACACCTGTTACAGGTGAGTAACTACTCTTTCTCCAGGACCAAGCAGGAAGTCAGTCCTCACATATGGGTGACTCCCTAGCTCTGGGCTACCAAGGAACCCAGGCTGAACAAGAGAACTCCCTCTAGTCCCAGCATCAAAGAAAGGCTTTTCACTGACAGAACCTCCACCGGTAGCCCAACGGAGGGCTGGAAGGCAGGAGTTGCCTAAACCTCAAAGAGATTCCAGAGTACTGCCTGGCCAAAAGCACTGTCCCTACGGGACTCCCTCTCCAGACAGTAATGGGCTGCAAAAGTCTGGCTTGAGGACCAAGTTGCAGCCCTGCAGATGTCCACCAACAGTACAGAGCGAAGGTGAGCCACTGAGGCAGCCATTGCCCTGACACGATGGGCCGTGACCCAACCCTGCAAAGGAAGGTCAGCTACCCAGCTGGACAAGGTACGCTTGGAAACACCTAACCCCAAATTATTAGGGTCAAAAGATATGAAGAGCTGAGTAGCTCTTCTATGTCCCTGCGTACGGTCAAGGTAGAAGGATAAGGCCCTCCTACAGTCCAGGGTATGCAGAACTGCTTCAGCCTGGCTTGCATGAGGCCTAGGGAAGAATGTTGGAAGAACCACCTCTTGGTTAAGGTGGAAGGAGGAGACAACCTTTGGGAGGAACTTTGGATGAGTCCTAAGGACTACCCTGTTCCTATAGAAGCGGGTGTAAGGCCTGTCACAGACCAGGGCCTGAAGTTCACTCACTCGCCTGGCCGAGGTTAGGGCTACCAAGAAAGAGTGTCTTCCAGGACAGGAAGCGGAGAGGACAAAGTAGCCATCGGCTCAAAAGGTGGGCGAGTCAGTTGTTGCAAGACCACATTCAACTCCCACTCAGGAGCAGGAGGACGGATTGGAGGCTTGAGCAAGAGCAAGCCTCTGAGAAACCGGGACACCAAAGGGGTGAACCGACAGAGAATGTTCTTCCACCAGTGAGTGGTGAGCTGCTAGAGCTGAGAGGTGGACCTGAACAGAATTGGACTTAAGTCCCTGATTTGATAAGTGCAGTAAGTACTGAAGCACTACTGGTACAGCACAGGAGAAAAGATCTTCTGTACATAGCTGACACCACACAGAAAACCTTTTCCATTTCAGGGCATAGGTTTTCCTAGTGGACTGCTTCCTAGAGGCTAGAACAACCTCCTCAACTTCCTGAGGTAGGCCCCAGGGAGCTAAAACTACCCTTGCAGCCTCCAGGCCATCAAATTGAGAGCTTTGAGATTGGGGTGCAGAAGGGAACCCTGATCCTGAGAGTTAAGGTCGGGTTGCAACCCTAGAGGCAGTGGGGGATCCACTGCCAGCTGAAGCAGAAGTGGAAACCAAGGCCGTCTCGGCCATCTGGGAACCACCAGCAGGACCGAAGCCTTGTCCTGAAGAATTTTGAACAGGGTTCGGGCCACCAAGGGCATGGGAGGAAACGCATACGGGAGGCCCTGGGACCAGGAAATCAGAAAAGCATCTGCTGCCAGCCGCAGAGGATGCGGTTGCCTGGAGCAGAGGTTTGGCAGCTGTTTGTTCGATGGACTGGCAAACAGATCTATGATTGGAAGTCCCCATTTCAGGAAAATCTTCTGAACCACTAAGGGATGGCGCTGCCATTCGTGGGGCTGCAGAATCCTGCTCAACCTGTCTGCCAGGTAGTTGTCCTGGCCAGGTAGATACACTGTCTTGAGGAGCATGTTGTGCCTGAGAGCAAACAAGCAAAGGTCCTGTGCCTCCTGACAAAGGAGCCTGGACCCAGTTCTGCCCTGCTTGTTCACATAAAACATGGCTACTTGGTTGTCCGTTTGAACCAGGACAGACTGATGAGCCAGTGTTTGAGAGAAAGTCTTGAGAGCTAACCGAATAGCCCTGAGTTCCAGTAGATTGATCTGCTGTGCGGCCTCCCAGGGAGACCACAGGCCCTGCGTGCACTTGCTTAGACAATGAGCCCCCCAGCCCTGCAGGGAGGCATCCGTGGTCAACACCACTGTGAACCCAGAAATCTGAAAAAGGCACCCCTTTAAGTAGATTGGGTGGGTGCAGCCACCAGTGGAGGTAGTTCAGAAATTGTCTGGACACCCTTATTCTGTCTGAGGCTGCCTGTGGCCTGTGACCACTGAGTTCGAAGGCACCATTGTGCAGGCCTCATATGGAGCCTGGCATTGGGGGTCACATGTACTGTCGAAGCCATGTGGCCAAGAAGCCTCAGGCAGAGTCTGGCGGAGACCAGTGACCTGCTGAGAAACTGGTTTGCCAAGTTTCAGTCTTTGGGCTCTGTCTTCTGGCAAGAACGCCTTTGCCAGCAGAGTGTCTAACCTTGCCCCTATGAACTCCAAGTTCTGGGAGGGGAGAAAAGTGGACTTTGCGAAGTTTATGACGAACCCCAGGCTTTGAAGAAGAGCAATAGTTTGAAGGTTGGCTTGTCTGGCCTCCTGGCACATCTGACCCCTGATGAGCCAGTCGTCCAAATAGGGGAAGACAAAGATTCCCTGATTTCTCAGGTAGGCTGCCACCACTGCCAGGCATTTGGTAAAGACCCTGGGAGCGGAGGTGAGGCCAAAAGGCAGTACTCTGTACTGATAATGGTTTCCTCCCACAATGAACCTGAGGTACTTTCTGTGGTCTGGATAAATGAGGATGTGAGTGTATGCATCCTTTAGATCTAAGGAGCATAGCCAATCTCCCTGCTGGAGGTAGGGTAGAAGTGTTCCAAGAGTAAGCATCTTGAACTTTTCCTTCTCTAGGAACTTGAGATTTCTGAGGTCTAGAATAGGACAGAGGCCACCGGTTCTTTTGGGTACAAGAAAGTACCTGGAGTAGAACCCTTGATTTTGGAGGTGGGGAGGCACAGGCTCCACTGCCTTGTCCCGCAACAGACCTTGGAGCTCTTGAAAAAGAAGATCTGTGTGCAGGGGAGGCCTTGGAGGCTCCCCTGGAAAGTATGGAGGAGGCAGCTGTTGGAAGTGTAGCATATAGCCCTTGTGGACGATGCTTAGCACCCAACTGTCTCCAGTGATGAGTGGCCACTGGTGGGCAAACAGGGCAAGTCGACCTCCTGTGCAGGGTTGGGAGAGCAGGGACGGAGAGGCTATGCCTAAGGAGTCAAAACCCCCCACCCTGCTGAATGGGAGCAGGGGCCGGAGGCTTGGGAGTCCTCTGCCTACGGGGCCCATTACCCTGCCCCTTGGTCTGCTGACCCTGAGGAGGAGCTTGGGAGGCCTGGTACTGTGGGTACTTTTTGTAGGCAGTGCCCTTTCTCGGGTAAAAGGGCTTTTTACCCGAGCCCTTCTTTTTGTGAGAAGGGGCAGAAGTCTTTCTTTCTAGACAGCCTTGTCCTCGTGAGGTGCTCGGTTTCGAGCTGTGCGGCCTTCTCGGTCATGGGCTTGCCAAAAAGGTTCTCACCTCGGCAAGGGACATCGACCAACTTGTCCTGAACCCATGGCTCGAGGTCCGATGACTGCAGCCACGCCTGGTGTCGAGCCACAATGCCTGCTGCAACACGGGCTGAAGCCTTGAAGCCATCGTAGGCAGCACGGGACAAACTTGGAGCATTCCCGTATCCCCGAAGACAAGGACTTGAACCTCTGAAAGGGTTCCCCGGAGAGACCAGCAGAGAACCCAGCCAGCTCCTTGGCCAGGTCCCACAAGTACATGCCCATGTACAGCTGTGGTAAGACTGGACACGGCAAGCAAGCATCGAGCCCTGGAAGCACTTTCTATCAAAACCATCCAGGTTCCGGGCCTCCCTGCCAGGGAGCACCGCGGAGTGCATCTTCTGACTTTTCAGTCGATGCATGGTCGATTCCACCACCATAGAATGGTGTGTGGTTTGGTAGCTGCGCCTTCTGAAAGCCAGGGCTCTTCTGGAGTCGACAGATAGAATTGACCCGCTTGCTTAGAACCGGTGCCGAGGCCGGTGCCTCCCACATCTGGAAGAGGAGCCGTTCCAGCATCAGAGGACCGGAACAGTAAAGGCCTCCTTCGGAGGAGAGTCATACTGAAGGGCCTCGAGCTCCTCGGCTCAAGGCTCCTCCTTGGGGTCTGCAGGGATAGCCAATGCAGTGGCCATATCCCGGACGAACTCCGAGAACCGGGTATCCTCCGGAGGGGATCTACTCTGGGGCTCAGACTGCGGTGAGTCCGACAGGATGCACCGTCCTGAAGGTGTCGGGGGACTCCTCGCCCTCCGTCTCCCAGGCGGACTCGTCCAATGAGGAATCAGGGTCCGACCGCGCAGGGCCTGTGAGCACCCGCCCCGACGTCGAAGGCACCAGTGTCAACGCCCTCGGTCCCGAACGGGAGGTCGAGGGAGACCGCAACAGGAGGTCGACCTCGAGCCTTCATGGTCTCGAGTATCGGCTCAGTCTCCGGGGTCGACTTCGATGTCCCGGTGGTCAGGGCAGATGCGCCAGACAGGCTGGCCATCAGTGCCCGTTGCTGTTCCATGAAGGCAGACAGACAGACAATCTGCTCTCCAAGGCTGTCAGCCTGAGACCCAGCTCAGGAGACTCATCAGCCACCGACGCGGCACCCGGCCCGACGTCGGCTCTCTGGGAGGAGAGTCCACGAGGACTACAGGACTTAAGTGTCCAGCAGACTCAGGCTCCACACGAGGTACTTTTGGAGGCTTCTCCTGTTCCACGGGCCTGGGGTGACGGTCGGGGGTCTGAGACCTAGCTCTCGAGGAGCCAGGGACCTCCTCCGACGATGCCCTCGTGAGCTGCTTCTTCCTCTTTTGTTCCTGGTCGGGGGACCCCCTGTCCGAGGAGCCCCGACAGTGATCGGGATCTGATTCCCGAGATGTCGAGGCCTCAGACGAGGTCCGGGCCTGGCCGGAGGCCGAGTCGGAGAAAAGCCTTTTCTTTTGGTGCTGACGACTTCGAAGCGCCTTGGAAGACATCTTTCCACATGGTCCACAAATCTTAGGATCGTGGTCAGGACCCAGGCACCGAAGGCAGCAGTCGTGTGTCGGTGAGAGACATTAGTTTCTTACACCGATCACACTTTTTGAAACCACTGGAAGCCATCGGGGGGAAAAAAAAAAAAGTCCCCGCAACCGGCCTTCCAGGGAAAAAGAAAAAAAGGGCGTGAACGCCAGCCACCAAGGGCAAAAACCGAAAAAATAAGATTGGGCTCGATACCGGTGTACCAAACCCGGCGGGAGGGGAACCGGCGTCGAACCGGAGAAAAAATAGCGAAGGAATCGCGAAAAAATCCAACTATTTTCCGGGAGGACTAGGACACACGTCCGACGGGCTTCACGGAAAAAGAGAGACTGAGCAAGATGGCACCTTTAGGCAAGAAGGGAACTGCACCTGCATTCCAAAAGGCTTTCATGGAAAGCTGGGGAAATGCTCCGCAAGGGCTCCATCGATGTCAATGTCACCCATATGTGACGACTGACTTCCTGCTTGGTCCTGGAGAAAATCCAATATAGAATACCACCCTCATTCATTCACTACCTCAAAACTGTAATTCAAACTTATCCCAAATTATGTGGAAGGAAGAAACCTCAGTATTTTTGGAACTATAGGCTTTTTGCGTTCTTTTCATGTCTGCATAAATAGGCCCTATGGCATTCACAAAGGTCTGCAAAAAAACCCCTTCCATTCACCTCAGACTCTTATAGGGTAATGCCATGTTCTCTTGTTCACATTACTTTATATATCATTGTGCTCTATTAAAAAAAAAAATCTTAATCTGAGTTCATGAAAATTAAAAGATTATTCATTCAAAAAAAAAAAGACACATTGAGTACAATGATACATAGATGTAATGTGAACAAGAGAACGTGGCATTACCCTATATGTGTTTGAAGTGAATGGAAGGATTTTTTTTTAACAGACCTTTGATGTGAATGCCAGAGGGCCTATTTGTAGGGACATAAAAATAGTTTGAAACGCCTATAGATTTAGAAATACAGAGGTCATTTTCCTCCCATATAACGTCAAAAATGTAATTCAAACTTATCCAGACATGTGAATGAATGAGTGCAAGCCTTTTTGTGAGTGAGGTATGTAAGTTTGTTAAGTACTTAACACCAGTTTTACTATATGTTAAGAGCACAGGCCTGCTTTAACTGTTATTGCATGGCAAAGATAGAACCTTGATAAAAAAAAAAAACCTACGCTTAGGACATAGCCACTGGTGACACAACTAAAATGCTTATCCACTCCTTAATCACCTATCGTCTTGACTACTGTAACCTACTCCTTTGCTGGTCTCCCTATGAATCATCTCTCTCCCCTTCAATATGTTCAACACTCTGCTGCGCGGCTAATGTTTTGTTTTACTATTACTTATCTTAATATCTGATGATTTTATTATCTTGCTCTCTGTCCTGTTGTTTTATGGCGTTCCTTTCCTTTTAATTAGCAGTCGTTGTTTTATGATTGTGCACCGCCCTGATGCTTCGGCCTGGGCGGTATATCAAGTATTTTAATAAAGATAAAGATAATCTTCCGCCAGCCTCGTCATGCCCATATTACTCCTCTTCTCAAGTCACTTCATTGGCTCCGTTTCCACATCCAGTTCAAACTTCTCCTGCTGACCTATAAATGCATTCACTCTGCGGCTCCTCACTACCCTTCTCTTATCTCTCCTTACAACCCCGCTTGGGAACTCTGCTCTTCTAGCAAACTGCTTCTATCTGTGCCTTTCTCTTCTACTGCCAACTCCAGACTTTGCTCCTTTCACCTTGCTGCGCCTTACGCCTGGAACTACCTGTGTCTGTACGCCAGACACCTTTCTCTAACCCTCTTCAAATCCAGGCTGACAACTCACCTCTTCGCTGCTGCTTTTGGATTTTGACTCACCTGATCTCCTTTTTCTTTCCCTCGCTTTGTCCCTGCCTACACCTTCTGTGTTTGTCTTGACTAGATTGTAAGCGCAGATGAGCAGGTACTATCTCCTACATGTCCGCAGCGCTGTGTACGACTTGTAGCGCCATATAAATGCTCAGTAGTAGTAGTAGTAGTAGTAGTAGTAGTAGTAGTAGTAGTGACAGCCAGCACACACAGGATGCTACTGTGTGCTAGTCATCATAAGGGGTGTTGAATGTTGATAATGCCACCTCTTCATTGCATTTGGACTAAGTACAGTGATACTAATGCCAGTGTGGTGGTGTGGCAGCTGCCAGCCCTTCAAGAGGGGCAGCCGCAGCAGCATACCCTAGTTCCCCCCTCCCTCCCACACATACACAAGTTTCCCTGGTGTCTAGTGTACTAGAGCAGGACCAGCTCCCCTCCGCTCTTGTCCCAGAGTCACTGGTTCCAAACTGGCAGCTCCGACTCCCTAAAGACTTACAGCACTACTGCTAGGGGTCAAATTGCTCCTTATATAGAGTACTGACATTTTCCTGGGTGACACGAGGAGGCATTCCTAACAGACTCTACAGGTCAAACAACGGTAAGAATTTGAGGGTTTATTTTTATGAAATTGCTAGCTCTCTGACTGGGAGCTCTTAAAAGGGGTTTTGTATATTTTTAAAGCAAAGTTACTTTCTTTTTGGTGCTTTAGTAGAAATTTCCTTGAGCAGAGTAGGTTGTTGAACACTAGTAACCCTTCTCAGCTTGGAGAACTGCTGACACCTAATCAGGTGTTAGCTCCCTCCCTACCCACCCCGACTCCCACCCACCCCTAGTGAGTAGTCTTGCTTTATAGGGCACCTCCCCATTTAACAAAGCACAGAGACTTGGAGCAGCACATTTTGAATATAATAAAGAGATTTAACTGCTTTTTCTCTGAAAAGACAGCTGGGAAACCGGCTGATACTTGTAGATCTCTCTTTTGCTTTAACAGATACCTAAGCTCCACGAACAGAACAATGGCTGGAAAAAATCATATCGCTAAAGCTGTTGCCCCCGTTACAGCTTCTGCCTCTGTCCAGACAGAGGTCCTAATGCCAGCTGAAGGACCGGTTCCATGTGCAGGGCGCCTCCATGCTGAAGCTCTGAGGAAACAAGTGGAGGAACTCAGAGAGGAGGTAGCGAGGCTGAGGAGCATTCAAGACAGTGAGAAGTACATTGATGAGATGCTTCTTGCAGCCACCAAGCTCTCCAGCAGAGGAGAAGATGAGTGCCAACAGAATGTCGATGATTGACACGTCACCAGGGCCTGCAAAATCACCAATCCAAACTTCTCCAGCCCTTGAATTGAAGAACCATTATGCAGCCCTGGAAGTGGAGGAGGTGAAAGCATTCCTGGAAAAGGAAGAACCAGAGCTCAAGTACCCCAAAGTTTCAGAATCACTAACCACAAGGAAGCGAAGGGTAGTGGTGGTTGGAGACTCTTCTGAGGGGTACTGAGGCATCCATCTGCCAACCAGACTTGATGTCCAGAGAGGTATGCTGTCTGCCTGGTGCCAAAATCCAAGATGTTGCAGAGAGTTTGCCGAGACTCATCAAGCCCACTGACTATTACCCAATGTTGCTAATCCATGTTGGAACAAATGATACTGCTAGGTATCCCTCAGAACGTATCAAATGTGACTTCATGGCTCTGGGACAGAGAGTGAAGCAGTTAACTGCACAGGTGGTGTTCTCTTCAATCCTCCCTGTTTAGGGTAAAGGCCAAGGCAGAGAGGCTCGCATCCTGGAGATGAATGCATGGCTGCGTGGATGGTGTCATCAAGAGCGTTTTGTTTCCTAGACCATGGGATGCTGTTCCAAGGGTTGCAGAGCAGAGATGGCATCCATTTGTCCAAGAAAGGTCAACACATCTTTGGTAGTAGACTGGCTAATCTACTGAAGAGGGCTTTAAACTAGATTCATTTGGGATGGGTGAAGAAAGCCCCCAGGTAGGTGAAAGCCCCCAGGTAGGTGAAAGCCCCCAGGTAGGTGATGCATTAAATACTTTTATGGAAATGGGTAATAGGGGTAACATATGGAAAGCAGTGTGTATAAATGCCCGTAGCATGGGAAATAAGATCCCTGATGTTGAAGCTTTGATGGGAGTGGCTGACTTGGATTTAGTGGCAGTTACAGAAACATGGTTCACAGAAAACCATGATTCGGATGTAACTATACCTGGCTATACTTTATTCAGAAAGGACAGGGTGGAAGAAGGGGAGGAGGAGTGGCACTATATGTAAAAACTACTATTAAAGCTCTGGAATTACAGAGCTTAAAAAGGGAGAGAGGAGGCATCGTGGGTTAAACTAGAAAGAGGGAAAGAGAAATCTATTTGCATTGGTGTGATATACAGACCTCCCTCACAAGAGGAAGAGATGGACAGAGTTAACTGAAGACATACGCAGCATTGCTAGGAAAGGGGAAGTGCTACTGATAGGAGACTTCAATATGCCAGATGTTGACTGGCACATTCCTGCTGCAGTATCATCTAGAAGTAAGGAGATCCTGGATTCTCTACAGGGAGAACTATTCAGGCAATTGGTAACAGACCCCACACGTGAAGGGGCCATACTGGACTTGGTGCTTAACAATGGTGAAAGTGTTTCTGATGTTGTAGTGGGAGAGCATTTTCCATCCAGTGATCACCAGATGGTGTGGTTCAGTATTAGGACTAGGGCTGTTAGAATCCATTCAAAGGTGAGGATCTTAGACTTTAGGAAGACTAACTTTGCCAAGATGGGCCAATACCTCAGGGAGTCGTTAGTGGGATGGGAACAGCTGGGGAATGCAGAAAAACAATGGGCAAAACTGAAAGGGGATATTTTAAGGGCAACCAACCTTTTTGTTAAAATGGTAAAAGGTAAAAGGAAAATGAGACCGCTATGGCTTTCAAAAGAAGTAGCTGAAAAAGTGAAGAAAAAGAGGGAGGCCTTCATGAATTACAAGAGATCACAGACAGAGGAAGACAGGCATGTATATTTGGAAAGAAAGTTAGAGAAGCTAGCAAAGTAGTCAGGAAGGCAAAGATTCAAAAGGAGAAAGAAATAGCCAATGCAATAAAATGGAGGGATAAGATGTTTTTCAGATATGTTAGTGAGAAGAGGAAGGGCAAAAGTGGTATTGTCAGACTCAAGGGTACAGGGGAGGAATATGTAGAAGCTGATAAGGATGAAGCAGAATTGCTTAACAAAGACTGTTCGTGAGAAACTAGCTCAACTTAAAGTAGACAAAGCAATGGGACCGGATGGGATACACCCTAGAATACTGAGGGAACTTGGGGGACGTTTTAGCAGCTCCACTGACTGACCTTTTCAATGCCTCATTGGAGTCGGGAGTGGTGCCAAAGGACTGGAGAGAGGCTCATGTGGTGCCTTTACACAAAAGTGGAAGTAAGGATGTGGTCGAAAACTACAAGTCAGTTTAACTTCGGTGGTGAGTAAATTATTGGAAACGCTGCTCAAAGAGAAAATAAATAGTGAGATTTCTGGAGTCCAGCAGATTACAGGATCCAAGGCAGCATGGATTCACCAGAGGAAGGTCTTGTCAGACAAATCTGATAGATTTCTTTGACTGGGTAACCAGGGAGTTGGACCGAGGGAGAGCCCTAGATGTGGTGTATTTAGATTTCAGTAAAGCCTATGACACTGTTCCTCACAGGCAACTTATAAATAAACTGAGCACCCTAGGGATGGACCCTAAAGTTACTGCTTGGGTTAGAAATTGGTTGGGTGGGAGGCAACAGAGTACAGGTAAATGGAGCTCACTCTGAGGAGAAGGATGTTACCAGTGGTGTGCCCCAGGGATCTGTCCTTGGTCTGATTCTTTTTAACATCTTTGTTAGTGATAAAGGGCTGTCGGGTAAGGTTTGCCTCTTTGCAGATGATACCAAAATCTACAATAGAGTAGACACCCAGGAAGGTGTAGATAACATGAGGGGGGATCAAGCTAAGCTTGAAGAATGGTCTAGAATGTGGCAGCTGGGATTTAATGTTAAAAAAACGTACGGTCATGCATTTGGGCTGCAGCAATCCAAGGGAGCAATATAGTATAGGGGGTGAAGTACTTTTGTCCACTAAAGAAGAGCGGGACCTAGGCGTGGCTGTGTCTGATGATCTTAAAGTAGCTAAACAGGTAGAAAAGGCGACGGCAAAAGCTAGAAGTATGCTTGGGTGCATACAGAGAGGAATGGCTAACAGAAAAAAAGGAGGTGATAATGCCTCTGTATAAGTCTTTGGTGCGACCTCATTTGGAGTATAGTGTGCAATTCTGGAGACCGCACCTTCAAAAGGATGTGAACAGGATGGAGTCGGTGCAGAGGGTGGCTACTAAAATGATTAGTGGTCTTCATTATAAAGCATATGAGGACAGACTTAGGGATCTTAATATGTACACCTTAGAGGAAAGGCGGGATAGAGGTGATATGACAGATGTTTAAATACCTCCGTGGCATAAATGTTCAGGGAGAGAGCCTCTTTCAATTGAAAGCAAGTTCTGCTACGAGGGGACATGGGATGAGGGTGAAGGGAGAAAGATTCAGGAGTGATATGCGGAAATATTTCTTTACGGAAAGAGTAGTGGATCCGTGGAATAGTCTCCCAGTGGAGGTGGTAGAGATGAGGACAGTAACCAAATTCAAAAAAGCATGGGACAGACACAGAGGATCTCTAAAGGCAAAAAGGAGACTGTTGTAGTTATGGAAGGACAGACTAGATAGAAATATATGACGACAGAAAAAGACCACATGGCCTATGTTTCTATGACCTCCTAGCAGTATAGCAATAAGACTACTGTTAGATATAAAGAGGTATCAGTTTGGAATTCAGCAGCTCCGATCTAGGAGGGGAGGGGGGACTGCTCCCCCCCCCCCCCCCAGTACACTAGAAAAAATAAAACACTCAGTTGAGTTGGGGGAGCCCATGTCAACTTTTTTTTTTTTTTTTTTTTTAAATTTGCTTTGCAGCATGTCCATGTTGCATGCCTCAGCAGGTAGTTGCTCAGGTGCACTCCTATCTGCTGATGCATAGAGTGGGCCTGTGCAGTGTTTGCCCTGTACATACAGAGCAGGTGCTGGGTTTTGTGGTTAAAGTACACAACCTTTCTGTATCTTAGTTAGAATGCCCCTATAAAAAAAAAGTGGGGCGCAAAGGTTTGTGAAAACCTGGTCAAAAGATGATTGTAAGAGAAAATATTGTGAGCAAATGCAGTGGATTGTTTATTTTAATTTCTAATGTGCCATCCATTTTGGTTTTTCAGTAAGACAAATTATTTGTTCAGGAAAGATAATGAACCTGTCTCTTCTGTATATTGTCTCATAGTCTTGTCTTAATGTTTGTTTTAATAAAAAGTATAGTGCATGAGAGTCAGATATAATATACTGTGCACTGCATGTATACAACCTGAATGTATGTTTTCATTTGCTGATCCAACAAACAAGCACAATTACCACGTGTCGTTAGAAGAACCCAGTCCAAAAATGTGGTAACTATAAAACACACTTTATTGAGGAACCACCAACCAGGGGTGCTAAAGCCAAACCCAACATAGCTGTGTTTCGGCGATGCCTTCCTCAGGGGTATTCTGGCACTGTCAATGCTCCGGAGTTCTCTCGGAGCTGAAGGAAGTGCAAATGAAATTTGGAACAGAATTCTTTTCATTCTGAATCATCTACAAGTGCCAGAATACCCCTGAGGAAGGCATCGCTGAAACACGTCCACGACTCACAGGCCATCATCCCCATAATGGACACTTATTAGTGCTTACTGACTATAAACCACCACAAACATGTATTACGCATAACTGATATATTTTGTTTGCAGAACCATGTCAAAATGAGGATCAGAACAGCACATTTAAAGCAGTTTTCACAAATGTTTGCTTTTCACTATATAGCTGTTTTGTCACTGAAACTAAAAGATACTGTACCTCCCTGAGCTCTCTTATTTGTTCTGAAAGGCCCCCGATCTCAGAATATGAAACACTTCCAGGATCTTCATGAGACATATTGTACACAAGTGGGTCCACTTCTCTTGGTAAATACCTAAAAAATATTATTTTGGGATATAAAAAGCAGTATTCTAGAGATCATCATTTACAAGATAACTACAATAGTCGGTGTCTCTCCAGTAATCTAGCATAGGGATTGTGCTAAGTCCCAAGAAAGGCCTGAGGCTCCATACTATAGCTAGTTACACTAGTGCCAAGGCACTGCAGATTGCAGGTCTACTCCAGCCAAAGGTCTACAGGGTCAAAGAGTCAGTTACGATCTTTACATCTATCCAACTCAAAAAATTGAAATCTAAAACCATGAGAACCTGGGCATCAATTGCTGCAGATTGTCAAGGGACCTGTTTATGGGACATGCCCTATGAAACAGAAAATCCCAAGCCACAACAATGGCAGACAATCCAAAATCTGAGTATACTTGCATTAGGTTTCTCCAATTGAACAGTAAATGGTGAGGAGCGCCCAATTATGCTAAAGACCCTCAGCAAACTGGCTGTGAAACCTTACCAAGGTAACATTTTACTTTCCAGTTAATGTCCTTTCCTTGAATCCTGCTGGACCAGTCCAGACCAGTGAGTTGTGTTCCCTTACCAGCAAATTGGTGGAAACATTGAAAAGCCCAGGTTTCAATGACATCACTATGTCTCTATTCACCTTAGCCAACAGAGGTCTCTTCAGTATTCATTCCAAAGCATATGGAAGAAACATGGCAAAAAACTTCACACCTCAATTGTGGGCAACAATGAGTAATCAACTGTAGAAAACTATATACAGGAAAGTATAAAACAGAAGGCTGTCAGTAGAAGATGAACCTGCAAAGCAAAGTATAAAAAAAAAAAAAAACATAGTGGACCCAAGGGTGTCTCAGCAGAACAGAGCATTATTTTAGTCTAGCAGGACTCAAGGAAAGGACATTAACTGGTAAATAAAATTGACATCTTCCATATCCTCCTAGACCAGTCCAGACAAGTGGGACATACCAAAGCTACGACTCCACTGGGTGAGAAGATGACACAGCTGCATGCAAACCCTTGAGTCAAAGGCTGTGTCCACCCATGCATGGACATCCAAGAGGTAATACTTGCCTGCAGGGGGCTACTGAGTTCCACTCAGCCAACGAGGATGCTTGTGCTCAGGTAGAATGGAGTGTAAACCTTCCAGAACCAGCCAGTTCTGCAACAGATACAGCAAGGCAATGGCCTCCTTAATCCAGTATCCCAAAATAGTCATAACCACCACACCACCTCTGCACAGGCCAGCAAACATCACAGAATGGTCAGACTTACAAAAATAATTTGTAACCTCCAAGTACCAGAGATGCACCCTCTGGACATCCACAGGGTGAAGATCCTTATTCTCATCCTTCCCCCAACCCTGCTCCTTAGAGGAGGGGGGCAGACAGACCACCTGGTTCATGTGAAAGGGAGACATCACCTTAGCAAGGCAGGCAGGCACAGGCCAAATACAATTGCCTCATTTGAAAAAGGCAGATAAGGATCTTGGCATGACAGAGCATGCAGCTTGGAAATTCACTTGCAGAACAAATCGCAACCAAGAAAATCGTCTTGAGCATCAAATCCTACAAAGTAGAGCGCTTCAATGGCTCAAAGTCTCCGACATTAGGGCTCTGAGCACCAGACAAAGATCCCAGAAAGGGATCACAAACCAGACGGGAGGACGCAGACACCAAACCCTCCGGAGGAAGCACAAGACATCCAGGTGCAAGGCTAGAGACTTACCAGCCACTGGACCTTGGAAACAGGCCAAAGCTGGCACCTGAACTTTCAGGGAACTAAAGTAAAGGCCCTTCTCCAGGCCATCCTGTAGAAAGGCCAACAGAGATGGCATCTTGGGCACCTCAGGAGCCAACTGCTGAGCGCTACATCATTGCTCAAAGTGTCAGACCCGAACGTATGCTAACTTGGTAGACCTCCTCCATACCCTGGCAGTACTCTCCACTCTGCTCAGAGAATAGCCCTTACGCACTGCCCAGATGGTGTTCTATACACCAAATCACACACCCCACCAGGAGCCATGGGCAAACATGTACAGCAGGTGCTGACTTGGCCAAGGCATCAACACTCTCAGATGCCATCTCCATGCAGCAACTGAAGACGTGACAAAAAAAAAAAAAAAAAACCCACACACACCACACAAAAAAACCAAACACCTTTGTTACTGGAGCAGGTCGCCATCAGATCCATTTTAGGATTACTTCAGTGATGCAGAATCACCTGAAAATGCCTCCTGACAACTCCCACTCTAGGATCCAGAGTGTGCCAGCTGAGGAAATCTGCTTCCACACTATCCACCCTGGCAATGTGCTGAGGTGACAAGGCTGGAAAGTTCTTCTTTGCTCAAGCAAAAAATTAGGAAAGTCATTTCCAGAGCTACCCTGGCACACCTCATGCTGCCTTGCCAACTGACATAAGCCACTGCTGTGGCATTGTCTTAAAACACTGAAACATTTCAAGTTCAACCAGGGACCGGACATGCAGAACAGCCAACCTGATAGCCCTTACCTTGAGGCGATTGACTGACCACACTGCTTCCCCTGCAGTTCCAGCAGCCCTGGGCCATACTGTCTTGACTATGGGCGCGCCGCCGCCCCCCCCCCCCCAGCCTGGCATCCGTTGTCAGCAGGATCCATGAGAAATCGTTCAGCAGTATGCCCTTCCTCCGATGACAGGGCTGCTCCCACCACCATAGGCTGTGCTCTAACTCCTGAGAACTCAGTCAGCAAGGACCACTGTAGTGGTTGTATGTGAGCATGCGCCCACAGCACTATGTCTATTGACAGCTGCCATCAATCTGAAGAGATGAAGATAATCCCATGCTCTGGGAGCCTGCTGCACACAGAAGAGTGCCAGGCAATACAACAGTCTTGACTTTCTCCTCTGGCAGGAAAACTCTGCCCACTCGAGGGTCGAAAAGAGCTCACAGAAACTCCAGGGACTAGGAAGGCAACAATTGGCTCTTTCCTCATCACCCAGCTGAGCCTTTCCAAGAAGGACACCACTCAGGATGCCACCCGAGATGCTTCTGAAAGGGAACAGGCACAGATGAGACAGTTGTCTCAATATGGATGGACATAGATCCCTCGGCGCTGCAGCTGCCACCATGACCTTGGAGATCCACAGGGCAGTGGATAGCCTGAAAGAGTGGCATACTGATAGTGAGAGCCAAGCATGGCAAAAAAAAAATAATAATGTAGATACGTTTGCGGACCCACCTGGATAGGGATACGAAAATGCACCTCTGCCAGATCCAAAGAAGCCAAGAACTCCTCTCAGTGCACTACTTGAATCACAGAGCACATAGGTTTCCATCTGGAAGCACAGGACATGCAAGTGCTTGTTGACATCCTTGAAGTCCAGAATGGGTTGGAAGGAACAGTTCTTTTTGGGCACCACAAAAGAGTATCTGCCCTTGCCCATCTCATCAAGAGGGGGGGGGGGCGGAAGCACCACTGCCTTTAGGTGCAGCAACTTGTCCAAGGTGATCCACAGTGGTACTTTTGATTGCATATCCACAAGGGGAGATAAAAGCATCAGGGATTGGCTCCTTGCATTCCAGAACAGAGTCACACTGAATAGTGTCTAGCAACCAGTGATCCTTGGTAATCTAGGTCCATTCCTGAAAGAAAAGGCGAAGCCTGCTTCCAACTGGAGGAACCAGGGAATGGACCCCCAAACCTCCACTGTGCAGCCCAGGAGGATTCTCCTTTAGAGTGAACAGAGTCCCTGGGCCCAAAAGCTCCAAGAAAGGACTGATAATGAGCCCCAAACCCAGAAGCAGAGCAGAAGAAAGTTTTTCCAGGTTGATAAGTAAAAGTCCCAAGACCCCTGGGGATCCGACCAACATACCCTCAGTGGACCAGCGGAGTCAACGAGAAAGGGGCACTAGCCCACTTCAGACCCCCTGGACCTGTCTTCTGGAAGGTGGTAAGCTTTTGTCTCATCCAGGTCCTTCACTAGCTTCTTCAAAATTGGCTCCAAACAGAAGCTCCCCTTGAAAAGCCAGTTGGCCAACTAGGCTTTGGAAGATGTGTCTGCTACCCAGTGCCAGTGCCAAATCCAACACCGTGACAGTGTCGTCAGGGCACTATACCTGGCCACTAAATGTACCAGAAGTCCCAAAAAGAACAAAAACCACTCGCAACCAAACAAGCAAAGAACAAACAAATGAGATGAGAGTAAAGTGGTCACAGGTACTTTATTTTCAATCCCCTAAGCATTTTGGCTGGAGCCTTCCTCAGGGGGAATCAGTACAAACTAAAACCAAAATAAAAACAGTAAAATGTGTATAAGCAGCAATATTAATAAACATGAACATATGATAAACAAATAAATCATAAAAAACATAATAAAAAGGCAAGGCTGAGAATGCAAACTAAAGGCAATTGCTGAAGCGGTGGATGACCCAGAGACAAGGGAACACCTGAAATAAATAATTGTGGGGCTTAATCCCTTAACCAGAACAATGAAAAGAGATGAGGAGGCTGGAAAGCCCCCAAAAGAGGGGAGTTACTTATGAAGCAATAATATATGCCGACTCTGTAAAGCACAACCAAATCTGTGAATCATAAGAGACAAAAGTATGAGGTAGGCATCTTAATGTATTGGAGTCAAATATTGAAGGCGCTAATATTTACAAACCCCTTGGAGCATATGAGACAAGTAATTAAAACGGGTCTCTCTCATTGTAACAAAAGTCACTATAACTAAAAACTTTAACGCCCTGAGGGGGAGAGAATGTGGAGACATGAGTAAAATTAGATGTGGGTTTAAGATTTCAGGCTGGCACATACTGCCAGCTGCAGGAAAGTAGCCACCAGGGTGAACTAGCTCTTCAACAATGAACCTTACAGTCCAGAAAATCCTTTCAGGCCAGTCCACCTGCCCCAGGAATGGTGGTCTGTCTGGTAACCGCCATGACCCACCCATCCACCTTGGGGATACCAAACCACTCAATGCGCCTTCTCCAGGAAAGAGTATCTCTTCTTACACACCTTAAAAAAAAAAAAAAAAAAACGTAGGCGGGGAATCGGGAGAGACCCACTCCAATCTATTATATCCTTGATCACCTCTGGAAACGAAACACAGTATTGGATTTCTACAACCCTTGAAGGAGTGGGTGCACCCTCAGCTCCTGCTCCATGCTGGAAGCATCCATCAAGTTTAAGGCAGATGAGACCCTGGCAATCAAAGTTGCCAGCTCCTCCTTCTGAAGGCGAGAGTACTTCTTCATCCATATAAGAGCCCAGTATAGCACCATCTAAATCCAAGTCATAGTCAAAATCGAACAGATCCCAGCTGTTCCTCATTTCCAGAGAGCACCCTTCACTGGGGAAGTTTAGCCAAAGGCAATTGAACAAAGCTTCCACTCTCAATCTGCCCCACTTGAGACTGCACCTGGGGGCACCCAGAGGCCACAAGGTCCAAATTTCCATGCCAGAAAGACCAGGCCTGCTGCAAAAAAGAAAAGAATTACAGGGAGGATAATCCAGAGTCCAGAAGCTCTCCTCTTGGAAATGACCCCCCAACACCACGGGGCACAGCTGCCAGACCCCTAAAGGATGAGGAGTGGCTCACAGCATGGTTTGCTGGACTCTCCAGATGGCTGAATATCCTTACCCATAGTGCCATCAGTCACCACCTGCCCTGAAGCCAGCAAGGCCAGACTAACTGTATCCCCCAGCTGAGAAAGGGGGAGCAGGCCCTCCAGGGACCACTCAGAAGCTGCCATGCAAGAAGAGCAGAGTCCAGAATCTGAAGATGAGGCACCTTGCTTGCTACAGGTCAAACATTTCCTGGAAGAAGATAGAGTTAAGGCAAGTATCACAACAGTGTGTGCTAAGGCTGAAATGGCCCAAAGGCACATGTTACCTGGCTTTTATTGTAACACGTATTACAGGCGCTATGGAAGGAACACATGTTGGAGTCACTTGAGCAGAACGTGCACTAACACCAAGCAACCACAATAGGTAAAAAATGCTAACGCATGCAGAAACAATAGGAAAATCCCACATCGCACCAAGAGTCACCAGCAGTCCACTCTGAATTGCATTCCAGAAAGACTGAATCGGGAACCACAAAGGACAATGACGAGGTCAAGCCTTGGTACTCACCCCCTAAGAGCCCCAGTAAGAATATATTTGAGGCTCAGCTCTACTTCCCAGCAACTGTTTTACTGGCTTTGTAGCACTGCATTTAAGGTGACTGGTAGGCAGATCCTTCTGAGAGGCTTCTGCAATCTTTGGGAGAGAGCAGGGGGGAGGGGCTGAGTTTGTGTGAGGCTGTTGCACTCTTCCAGATCCTTCCAATTTCTGGCTGCTCAACAGGCTCTTATGATATATCCATACATTTTATTTCCCTCCTCCAATGGCTACCAAAAAGACAGCAGTGTAGTGAAGCCTCCCTCATCACACCATAGTGACAGCATCACCCTCAAGGTGGTCGCTCATGAGCATTTAAATCACTTTTTCTCTCAATCTTCAGATTTTCTTCAGAGGAAATAATCCATCCATCATCTGCTGGAGAAAAGATATACTGAAGAGACCTCTAGTGGCTGAGGCAAACAGAGCTTAAAAGAGATGTCATTGAAACTCAGGCTTTTCATTCGTTCTTTGCATCTACCAATCTGCTGGTAGGGGAACACAACCCACTTGTTGGGACTGGTCTAGCAGGACAATATGGAAATTTACAGTTCTGAGCATGGACTTCAGTTTTCCAGCCTATTTCTACTATATCTTTGCTTATTTTTTTTTATTTAACTATTTTCTTTTATACCGCCCCTTCCAGAGATCAAGGGCGGTTTACATATAACAGTTTAACAGTCTTGTATACGTTTGTATACATTTCACATTGAACAATAGAAAATCAACTATTTACATTGAACATTAAATTTAACTTTGTTGGTATTAAAGCAAAACAAACAAACTTTTTACAAATGTATATTTACAGTGGTTGTGTGTGGTGTATAGGGCAGATACTGGTGTAGGTGTTGGAATTTAATTCCTTTTATGTCGTAATTGGGGCGTGTATGGGGGGAGGGACAGACATGTAGTTATGAATTCTAGAGCCAGCAAGTCACACCAGCTAAACTAGAGAGCTAATCCTGCTTTAGCTGGACCAGCCAATAACGCAACATGGCAATATGAGAAGGAGCCTCCTCCTCAAGCTGCTGCTCTAATCACAGGTCATTGTTCATTTTTTATTTAAAATTTTTGTATTTGCAAGTTACTTATTGTTTGTGTGAAACAACAATTATAGAAATTAAAGAGTTTAAGAAACCAGGAAGTCTTTATTGCACAAGTCTTCACAGCCCTTGATTCAATACTTATGGGTGCAAAAGGGACTTGATCATTTGAATGGTGCAATTTTTGCCAGTTCTTACCAGACAAGCTGAAGCTCTTTCAAGTTGACTGGGGACTGCAGTCTTATTCTTGTCAGATTTGTTTTTTTAAATTGGATCCAGATCTGGGCCACACAAGGATGTTTTACTTTCTTCTTGCAGAGTGACTTACTTGCTGTTTTTAGCTTTGTGCTTATGATAGTTGACCTGCTGGTAGATAAATCTCTCCAGTCCCAGATCTACCTATCTATCTTTCTCTTTACAAGCCCCCATATCCACATCATTAAAAAACATCTCTGCAACATAATGCTACCAGCACCATGCTTTATTGCAGGAATGGTACTAGCAGGGCAATGTGCTGCGTTTGTTTAGCAGTCAGCAAAAGTTTAACTTTGGTGACATAAGACCACAAAATTTTCTCCCACACATGTAATGTCCCAATTGTTTCTTTGTACTTCAATGCAGCAACATCATGTGATTCTTTCAATAGTGGCTTCATTCTTGCCATCCTCACACCGGCCAGGTTTCTGAACAGTCTCAGCAGAGACCTTAACGCCTCACAGTGAGTGACTCTCCTCAGTTTCTTAATCCATGGCTACCGACTTTGTAGGTATGACCTGAGAATTTGTGGAATCTCCTGTTCCCACTTTACAGTGATGAACCAGACAAAGCCACAAGGGATATCAAACACACTGAAATGCTTTTTTTTTTTTTAGCCTCCCTCCCCCCCACCCCCATCTATACCTTTGAATAACTATGCCAGAGTTCTTTCTCAAGCTCTGTGTTCAGCATGTGTAGACCTTTTTCTTCAAATTCACTCCACACAACCAGCTTGATTTTTCATCCATAGGTATTCAAATTAGCTGAACTACTTTGACTGGACAAAATTTAGTCTAACTTGGGCCTTAAGGCAATTTGCCAAACAGAACCAATTCCGATTTGCTATGACAAAGCATAAAGTCTTAAAATTAACATCTTTGGGTTTCTTATTAAATATTTGACTATTTCTAGAAGTTTTCTTCCATGTTGAAACATTAAGTATGTTGTGATCAGTGAAACAAAAAAACCCCTTCTACTTGAATATATTCTGAATTGCATTTTCTTTTTAGACAACAGAATGTAGAAAGAGTACAACAGTGAATACATGCAAGACATTGCAGGTTTGTGAAAAAAACGTACTCCTTTGACAGTTAAAGAGAAATTAAACTACAGCGGAATAATAAAAAAAACCACCCACCTCATAATAGTAAGAGTTGTCATATCCAGAGCAACTCTTGTCCCAGGCTTCAGTTTACTTTTATCAAGCTAAAAATAAAAAATATTTTTTTAGAAAAGAAAAAAAAAAATGCAACGTTTATCAAATTCTGTCCTTGCAAAAGACCCTGATTGACTTAATAAGCAACTAAAATATGAAACAAAAGATTCTTCCAGTTCTGGACTTTAATCAGTATCAGAGTGGTTGGAGGTCTTACAGTCTAAGTTTGTACCCAAAGCAATAGAGCAGTGGTTCTCCACCTTTTTTGTACCATAACTCCTTTTACCATTGGTCAACTTGTGGTGACCCCCAATGATAAAATCAAACGCATCTCTCTTCCTTTACCGTTAACGCATTGTTGCTGTAATCATTTGTTGAATTATAATTCATTATTAAATATATTATAGGCCTTTGCAATATGTTTTTATTTATAAAATTTACTTATTTAAACCACAATAATCACAACAAATAACAATATTTGATTTCAAAATTATGATGATTTTGTAGTCAAATCATAATATGAAATAAAAAAAATTTTCTACCTTTGTTGTCTGACCAATTTATTCTCTGATCATGCTGGTCCCGATCTGAGGCTTCTGCTTTCCTGTCTTCTCTTAGCTCTCTTTCTGTGGTCTATGGCCCATCTGCCATTTATCATCTCTTTTTTCATTTTCTTCCCTTCTTTCCAGCCTATTTCCAGTCCCAGTAACCCTCCCCAGTATCAGCCCCTTTCCAGTCCTCACTCTCAGTACCTTCCAACGTCAACTTGCATTCTCATGACTGCCACTGGTGTCCATTCCCTGCCAGTCCCCCTCCTTCCCCACTGACCAGTCTCTTCTAGTAAAAATACCATGGCAGCCCCTCTCAGATCCACTCCCTTCCAGTTCCATTCTCCCATCCACTCGTATAAGCCCATTTGTAGCTTTAGCCCCCAGTTTTCTTCCAGGTCCAGCAGCTCTATCCTCCCCTCCCCACAATCAGCCCATTCCCAGTTGAAGCCCCACCAATCAGCTCGCTTCCAGTGCTAGTCCCCCCTCAACCCCAATACCAGTGCTAGCCTCCCCTAATCAGCCCATTAACAGTCCTACCCCCCCCATCAGCCCATTACCAGTACTAACCTCCCCGATCAGCTCATTTCCAATGCTAGCCCCCCCATCAGTCCATTACCAGTCCTACCCCCTATCAGCACATTACCAGTCCCAACCCCCCCCTTGATCAGTCCATTCCCAGTCCTAGCCTTCCCTAATCAACCCATTACCGTAGTCCCCCCCCATCTGCCCATTATAATCCTAACCCACACTGTCTCTCCCCCCGTCCAGCATTTATCCCCCGTCTGTCCAGTACATCCCCCCTGTCTCTTCCCTTTGTCCATGTCAGCCCCCCTCCCTCCATCCATCCATCGTCAGCTCCGTTGCAGGTTCCCTGCTCCCCTCTCCCCATGTCTGCCTCCTTCTGCAGCCACAGCTCCCCGTCTCTTAAGGAACCATGGCTATGCCTGTAAAACCGTTGCAGAGCCTTCCTGCCTCTCGACGGGCTCCGTGCAGCATTGTCCCGCCTACAGAGAAAGTTGTTTACCACTTCCTTTGGAGGTGGGATAATGCTGCACGGAGCCCGTTTAGAGACAGAAAGGCTCCGCACCGGTTTTACAGGCATAGCCGCAGTTCCCTAAGAGGCAGGGAGCCGCGGCTGCAGAAGATTGGAGTCTGAGTTTGCCGCTGCTAAGAAGCAGACTCAGCAGCAGCAGCAACTTGTGCAGTTTTTTTGTTGTTGTTTTTTTTAAACGGCAGAGTGAGGCAACCCCTGCTAAATCCTGAGGCGACCTCAGTGGGGGTCGCGACCCACAGGTTGAGAACCGCTGCAATAGGGGGTAAAATGACTTGCCCAAGATCACAAGGAGTGCCAGTGGGATTCAGACCTGGCCTCAAGTCTGCTTCTCTAACCATTAAGCTACCCATCCACACTTTGTTCAGGTAGAGTATTTTCTGCATGCTCTCTATGCTCTGCTATTTTCTATATTAAATATGAAAAACCTTCGCAAAAAGTTTAAGCAGACAGGCATGTCACTACAAAAGATGCATTGCAGTACATTTTTTATGCACTTTCAAACAGGGCTGCTAGCCTTTTGCTTTATATATGAAATAGAACCTAAAGGCTTTTTTAAAATGTGAAATTATTAAGAATTATCTGTAGGTTTCCATTCCAAACATAGAAGACGCACTAATCAATACCTATAACAGTAATCCCAATCCTCCCCTCCCCTATTTTCACATATAACATACTGCCATATAGTCTCATGCCCACTGCCCAAAAATTACCAACTATAAGGACCAGATTTTAAACAAGAACACCTAACCTTGATTATTTCAGGGCTGTTAAATTTACTCATGAATAATAAAATCCAACCACACAACACCCCCCCCCCCCACCTCATAATAGTAAGAGTTGTCATATCCATAGCAACCACATCTCCCCCATCCCAGGAGGCTCCAGTTGTTTCTAGGCCTGGGCTATGGCCAATCCAGCAGCCATGCATCCCATCTGAACAAATAGGGCCACCTCCTATGGCACCTCAGGTTAACAAGGCTATTGCAGGGCCAGCCACCAATGGTAAGCACAAAATGGACCCCAAAAGCTGGACCACCTCCCCACCTCCCTCCAAAAACCCCTATACTTTCATGCTCTTCCACCAAATATGGGGAAAAAAAAAAAAAAAAAAAAAACTTCACTCCCCACACCATCCGAGACAAACTGGATGCCAGGAAATCTGACATAGTAGTAAAGGAAAACACCAGAATGGCATTGATAATAGAAGTGTCGGTACCGAGTGATTATTCTGTGAATCGCGTGGAGAGGGAGAAGATCTTGAAGTATCAAGAAATGCAATCAGAGACCAAGAAAATGTGGCAGAAAGATACAGTAATATTTCCCATTGTACCAGGAGCCACAGGCTTGATAAAGAAGAATTTCCAAGCACATCTTGACAAACTACCTATACATGTTACATCTTATGAACTCCAGCAGGATGCTCTTTGGCACGATGCAAATATTACACCGAGCATTAGCAGTAAATTTGAGAGATTAAGATCATATTCCACATACCCTGCCTTAGAAGAGAGGTTCACAACTGCCATAGTATGCGCAAAACTAACCCATTTGAAGAAACTACCCCAAGTATCTCCAACAGTGGGCAGATCCAGTTTGAACATTTTTTTGGATCTTAACAGGCAGAAGATACCACCTATACAGCATCTTCTAGTTCTGTTCCAGCAAATTACAAGTTAGTATGCCTTTATACAGCCCACTGCTATCAGTCTGCCACTGCTCTGGTTCTCAGATGAGCAAGAGGGTCCTCCTTCCAGGAAAGTTGGAAGGTGAACAGTCACACATCCCTCCATTTCATAAAGCTTAGAGACAGCCTCCTTAACTACTCCTCCAATAAGGAGTTCCTCAACTGGAGAGGGAGTTGCCCCAATTGTTGGTTTAATTTTCTTAATATAAATGCACAACCTGTAGGCAGTGATAGTAATCTGAATTCAAGGAGTAATCTTCACAGCTCATCGAAGCTCAAAGTCCTCCTCCAAAAACTGTCCAACCTACTTAAGACCCTCTCTGACCTACCTTTCAAAAACCATCCCCATCCCCCCCCCCCCCCCCCGGGAAGAATTCCTATTCTCTCATAAGGGGGGGGGAATCCATCACAAGTATCCCAGTGATCCCAACCATTTCCCCTTCCATTTCAACAAAATCCAGAGGGCCAGTAATATGAATAGATTTTTGACACCGCCACTTGGTGGACCCCCAAAAGTGCAGCCCAAAGTAAGGCACCCAGGGGCATGCCCCCCAACTCTCCCCTCCTCATCCATTCCTGGAATTCATTGGCCCACCACTCCAAAACAGATCTTAGTCTGGCGGCCTCATATCACTTAAAGTGCAGCACCGCCAGCCCCCCTTTTCCCTTACTTCTAAGCAATATTTGGCAAGCCACCCCTGGGCCTCTTGTCCTGCCAAATAAAATGCATTGCTCATCATTGGATTGTATCCAAAAAAGAATCTGTTACAAAGACAGGTAGAGTGCTAAATATAGCAAGCAAGGCAGCATCATCTAGAGGCCATTATACCAAACCATGAAAGACACTGTGCACGCCAGCTATTAAGGTCCCCCCCCCCCCTCGATCCTCTTCCATAGTAGGGGGATAATTAGCCTCATAGATCATTGATGGATGGGGTAAGATTAATACCAAATTCCCCCCCCCCCCTTGATCAGAGGGGATTCCCTTTTTGTTGAAGGGTCATATACCTATAATGGCAGAGAAACATTTAGAATCTCAGATTTATAAGCATTCATCTTGAAATTCAACACCCTCCCATAGTTCTCCATTTCAGTTATTACTTCTTTCAAAGATTCCTCTGGATAGGACACCAAAAACACGGCATCTGCAAACTATGACATTTTATATTTTTTGCCTCTAGTCTCCAGGCCCTGAACCCTTGGAGGTCTTGTACCCATTGTGCCAATGGTTTCATAGCAAGATCAAAAGAGTAGGAAAAGCAGGCACCCCTGACGGGTCCCCAATGTAATTCAAAAGCCCCCGTATACCACCCATTAATCTTTAGACATTGTAGTGATGAAAGCTCCCAGGAAGTCATGGAAGTGGAAGAAAATCCTAGTTTCCCCTTTGAAATGAATGACAGTTCACTTGTGCATAAGACTTGCAAGCCAGATCAGGAAAAAACCCAGCTCCCTGCTAAGGTCAGGCCACGCCCTAGCTCAGGGGTGGAGACAAGCTTGCCTGATGATTGGTCACACAGGTGCAGAGAACAGGGAGTGCCTAGCAGCCAACGGTTCTTAAAACCACGAGCAGAGCAGAAAGAGGGGGGAAGGAGGAAGGCAAAGGACAACAGAGAGAGCAAGGCTGAGCATAGCTGGAGAAGAAAGAAAGAAGAAAACTCCCAGGAAAGTAGCTACCTAAGAGGGCCTGGAGAAGGACATAAGGAGGCTGAATTTCAGAGCCTGGAGGATTCCAGGAAGAAAGAAATCAGCACTTGTCTAAGGAACCATCCCCAAGGTAAAGCCAGCAGTTTCAGAGCTGAGAAATCAGAGAAACAGTTTGCTATTGCCAAGGTCCAGGAAGCAGAGCCCTCACCGTCTACTGCTAACAGGTGGGTGGAAAGTTTTATGTATGGGAAAAGCCATAGCCCTGATAAAAGCAGAACAGCTGAGTCTTCAAAGCTAGAAGCACTGAGAGAGTTGTTTGCTGAGGGAAAGTTCACTCCCCTAATACAACTGTGCCTTTACAAGCTGAATTACTGTGGAATCAGTTCCAGGAATTTCTAAAGGACAGAAAGTCTGGGAGAGTATGTAACTTTGATAGAGATACCATATATCCTGATGCCATAGAAGGAATGCAAATAGATTCCTGTTTGCCAAGCTCTGAGTGTGAACCTGTACCAATGGATTGCTCATTGTGTTTAAAAGAAGAGTCTGCATTATTGAACTGAGCTGAGAGACTGTGAAACGATATAGAGAATAAGTGAATACCTGCTTAGAATTAAGGAAAGCTAATACTGTGTTTTACTAAGCTTAATTGCCTTCTGAAGCTAAGAAGCAGTGCTTAGAAGAAGTTTGCTTTGAGAAAAGAAAACCACAGCTGTTGCAAGTTTATCTGTATTTCTGTTGAATGACCACACGAGGCAGTCCTCGGTGTAAGCTTGTGGGAATAAGTACAGCTGAACAGTGAAAAGAGGTTTTTGTTACGTCACTCTGTTACCTGATTTATCCTTTATGTTGGAGAAGCATCCTTTTTGCCTTGTTTGTGTATTGAGCTTAAATGCCCTGGAAATCCCCACAAAATAAATTTTCTTGCTGCCTTGAACCACAGACTCACAACTACAATTTGTCCTTAAAGAATTAACTACAAGTCCCAGCATACCTCTGGTGACAACAAGGGAAGCTTTATTAAAAAGTGGACAACATAAGGCTGTTTCCTGCTTGTAAGCTCTTGGGCCCAAGCGGAAGCATCACAACATGCCATGGGAGAATTCTAATATTTTTATTCATTTCAGGAAGGCACCCTTCCCCCAACCCCATAAGCTCTAGGACCTAAACAGGAAAGGCCAATAGACCCTGTCAAAGGCCTTTTCAGCATCTAGAGCCAGTAGCAGCATTCCTTCACCTTGCAGATATTATCAGAGGCCTGTCTGCCTAGGACAAACCCTGACTGATTCACATAGACTAGACTAGTTTTAATAGAGCAGGCAACAGACTGTTTGCTAGAACCCTAACAAAGATTTTCAGATCTGAGCCAGAGATATTGGGCAATATGAGCTGCACTATCCAGGGTCTTTATCTTCCTTTGGCAAAATAGTAACCCCCATCATTCTCATTGAGGCTGGCATCTTAGCCTCCTCACCAAAAGCACTGAACATTACTTACCTACCCTTGTAACATTACTTTATTGGCACAGCAACATGTAAATTGTACATAGTTCCCCCTGTTCTTTCCAAGTTGTTTTCCCTGTTCGATGTAAACTCGGGAGTGCCCTGCGGTCCTCGAGTCGTTCCGTTAACTGTAAACCGCACTAATGATAAAGAGCACGGTATAAAAGAAATATTATATAAATAAACATTCAGATGAGGGGGTCCACAATAGGGTTAGCGAAGACTTTATAAAAAGGTTAGAGAACCAGTCCATTCCAGGAGACTAGGAGTAGGAGATCCTTTATGATACAGAGTACTTCATGCATACTAATCAGTTTAGAGCGAAAGTCCCCTTCCTCCATCGATAAAGCATAGTTACTCACCTGTAACAGGTGATCTCCTGGAACAGCAGGAATTTAGTCTTCACATATGGGTATCGTCGGTACCGACTGCGCAGGAATGCTCCCCAGCATCCAATAGGAAAGCTTTTGGGAGCATCCCACAGCGCCTGCGTGCTGCCTTCCCACCTTTCCCAACTGTCCCTCTCCAGTTGAGTTTAAAGCTGAGACAAAAGAAAGAGGGAAACAGAGAGAGAGATAGAAAGATACAACTCCTAGGGGAGGTGGGTGGGTTGTGAAGACTAAATTTCTGCTGTTCCCGGAGATCACCTATTACAGGCGAGTGAGTGAGTAACTATGCTATCTCCAGGAACAAGCAGGAATGTAGTCTTCACATATGGGGACTCCCTAGCTGCAGATGCCAGGGAGAAGGCCCCAGAAGTTGTGTGCCCTTGTGAAAGGGCTCCACTTCCCCCCATGGATCTCTGGCATCCTACCAGGGATGGTGGGTAGGAGTTGATTAAGTATGGAACAGGTGTTGAACAGCCTGACCAAACAAGTCATCCCGGCGGGAGTCCTTGTCTAAGCAGTAATGGGCTGTCAAGGTATGAACCGAAGCCCAAGTAGCTGCTCGACAGATGTCGTCGATAAATACAGAGTGAAGATGAGCCATAGAGGCTGCCATGGCTCTCACATTGTGAGCTGTGACATGCCTTCAAGAGGAAGGTTTTTACTCTCATAGGCAAAAGATACACAATGCAATCCAGCTGGACAGTGTTCTTTTGGAGACTGCAAGTCCCAAATGACTAGGATCAAAAGCAACAAAGAGTTGAGAGGACTTTCTATGTTGCTGTGTCCTTTGCAAGTAAAAGGCCAAAGCCCTTTTACAGTCCAAAGTATAAAGATTCCTTGCTGCATTTGAGGTGTGAGGCCTTGGAAAGAATACAGGAAGGTAAACCGCTTGGTTTAAATGAAAAAGGTGACACCACCTTCGGCATAAAGTGTGGATGAGTCCTAAGGACTACCTTATCATGATGGAACCTTGTATAAGGAGGATCAGCCACCAATGCTTGCAATTCACTGATGCGACGTGCTGATGTGATTACAATAAGAAAGATGACCTTCCAGGAAAGGAATTTCAAAGAGGCAGTGGCTAATGGTTCAAAGGGCAGTTTCATGAGCTGCCCAAGAAGGCCTCTCAAATCTCGCTATGAGAGGAAATAGGTTGTCCATTTAGAGGCTTGAAAGAAGCTGCAATAGCACTCAAATGAACTCACTGAATTGGTCTTAAGCCATGCATTTGATAAATGAAGGAGATACTCCAGTAATGATTCCAGAGGTATTGCAAGAGGATTAAGACCCTTCTGCGAGCACCATATGGTAAACCTTTTCCACTTAAATGCGTAAGAGCGTCTTGTGGAAGGCTTCCTGGAAGCATAAAGGATATCCTTTACCTGCTGGGAAAGGTTAAGACCGTGAAGTTCTAGGCTTTCAGCAACCAGGCCCTTAGATGCAGAGACTGGGGATTGGGATGCCACAGCATCCCGTCCTCTTGAGAAAGGAGATCTGGAGCAGATCCTAACTCCAGAGGTGGAGCTTGAGAGAGATGGAGCTTGGAGTGGAGGAGTGGCCTAGTGGTTGGGTCAAGGTACTTCAGGCTGGAAGGTCAAGGGTTCAAATCCCACTAGAGAACAGCAACCTTGGGCCGGAAGGACTGGGGTTTCTAGTCCCACAGGTGCTTCTTGTGGTCTTGGGCAAGCCACTTAACCCTCCATAGCCCATGTTCCCTGTAAAATAGTTCTCTAAGTTATAATGCCCTGTTCAATGTAATTTCAGTTTGTTTAATGTAAACCGCACTGATGCAGAATAGCACGGTATATAAGAGAATGTAAATAAATAAAATAAATGTAGGAGCAGAGGGTACCACATTTGCTGTGGCCAACATGCAGCTATGAGAATCATATGACCTCTGTGTCTCTGAAGCTTGAACAGGGTTTTGGGAATTAGGGGAATGGGTGGAAAGGCATACAGGAAGTACTGACCCCAATGGAGGAGGAAAGCATCCCTGGCCTGACATCGAGCCAGAATTCTGGAACAGAACCAGGGAAGTTTGGCATTCAGCGGACTTGCAAAAAGGTCTATGTCCAGGGTTCCCCAAATTTGAAAAGGTTTGGCCACTTGGTCTGCATGGAGAGACCATTCGTGTGGAAGCATAACTCGACTGAGTCTGTCTGCCCAAGAGTTTTGAATGCCTGGAAGATACACCACAAGGAGATAAATCTGATGCTCTCTGGCAAGGGCCCATAGTCGCAAAGCTTTGTTGCAGAGCGACAGAGCCTGTTCCACCCTGCTTGTTCACATAGAACATGGCTACTTGATTGTCCATTTGAACAGTTCAAAACTGTGATTTTCCTTGAGGCAATGTTGTACTAGCGGTGCTTCTAACACTCTGTTGTTAAGCCGGCTACGGTCGGATGGTCTTGCCTACATACATCAACCTACAAGGACAACAAATTCCATATAGAACAAAGGCTGATTGACATGTACTGGTTTTCCTCAGCCGATAAAGCACTCCTTGATATTCAAATTCATCTACTTCAAGGGTCACTGCACATATGCTGCACGAGCCACATCTTCTGTGCCCCAATGTTAGAGCACTATCATCACTACCATCTAAAGGACGAAGTCTTGAGAGGCTCAGCTGTTCTTTGAAATTTTGTCCCCTACTCCACACACACCTTAACTTTTTGTCTGTCAAACCCAGAGTCATGCTCAAAATTTTACTATGGGTGTTTACTATTTTTTGGATCGATTTACTCAAAGGGGAAAAACGAGTGATAAAATTAATCCTTTCAGTATCAAAACTGTTTCTAGAGCGTTGTGCTTGGCCCAAAGATGATAATAAAAGCCAACGATTATTATAGAGAGCTCTAGTGTAAGCCTGCCGTACCACCGATTGCGGGTAGCCGGCTTAACAACAGAGTGTTAGAAGCACCGCTAGTACAACATTGCCTCAAGGAAAATCACAGTTTTGAACTCGGTTGTTTTGCCATAGACCAAATTTCAACTCCAAGAGGAGGAAAGTCGAAAGAACAGCTTTTGCTTAGGGCGGAACAATATTGGATCTTCATTTTGAACACAGTAAAACCGCATGGACTGAACGCATCCATAGAGTGGTCTCTTTGTATGTAAAAACATTTTTTAAAGGTATTTCCTTTTAGTTTTGAGGTCTAAGCGGGCTATCCCGCATAAGGGGGAGGAGTTATGCTGTGTGTCTTTAAAAGCATTTTTCATTACCCTGAGCCGCATGCGCGGCGTCTTTTGGCAGTTGACGAGGAGTGTGGAGAAAGGCTTTCTTCTCGTTTTTATTAAGAGCAAGTGCAGGCTCTCAAGGTAAATTTTCATTGTATTATGAAAAGAGTTCCTAATAGCGACAGTTTACATAGTGAAGCATTATGGAATGTGAAAAATGTTTCTTGCTGTTTTATATATTTCATAGGTCAGTTATTATGGAATATGTGCATTCCCCTGATGAAACTTGTATCGTGAAACGCTTGGGTGCCTTAGAGTAACGGCGTTTGTGCTACAGCCGCCAAAGAAGGGAGCTTGATTAGCCTCGATACATCAACAAGTTATATGTGGAAAAGACATGAACATCGGTGAAGATAAAGTGTTTGAGTGATTATGAAATCCATTGCTTTTTTCACTTGTCTGCAGAATAAGGATTTTGATTGTTGAATTTTTAAAGAGGCGATAGAGCAACCTCGTGCACATAATACGAGAAACAGGATTTTGATTTTATATTTATAAAAAGAACAAAACAAAACAAAAAAGATACACAGTATGAAGAAAAATAAAGGATAAAAATGTTTTATTAAAACAACTGATCATTGAATAAAACAATGGACAAGGTACGAACAGAGGGTCGTTGATGTGAACAGCAGCTACGTTTTGATATTGCGTTTTCAAATCTGACAAATTGCTGCGAAGTTTTATACTGAGACCCAAGTACCCGAAACAAAGTTTTATTTAAATTCCTTGTGTTGTAGTTTGAGTACATAATTAGTTTGTTTCCAGTAGTGATAGGCTCAACAAAAATTACCCACATTTAGTAGTTTGTATACTCATATGGAGGCGAGCATAAGGAACCACATGCACGGTGGATGCCATGTGGGCTAGCAACTGTAACATTTCCCAAGCAGTGAGCTGAGGTTTTAGCACTGCTTGGAAAGCTAACTGCACAATACGAAGGCAGCGGGGCTGTGGAAGGAAGGCCCTTGTCTGTCTGGTATCCAGAAGAGCTCCTATGAACTCTAGGGACCGAGTGGGAGCAAGGTTGGATTTTGGGAATTTTATGACAAGTCCCAAATACTGAAGGAAGTGCATTATGCGAGAGAGCGCAACCCTGGCCTCTGGCTCTGAAGGGGCTTGAATGAGCCAGTCGTCTAAGTAAGGGAAGACAAATATTCCCAGGGTGTGGAGAAATGCTGCCACCACAGCCATGCATTTTGTGAACACCCTTGGTGCAGAGGCCAGGCCAAAAGGAAGAACCCTGTATTGGTAGTACTTCCCTTGAAACAGAAAGCGAAGGAACTTTCGGCGAGTTGGATGGATGAGAACATGAGTGTACGCATCCTTGAGATCTAGAGAACAAAGCCAATCCTGACTCTGAAGGTATGGCAGCAGGGTTCCTAGAGAAATCATTTTGAACTTCTCTTTGAACAGGAATTTGTTCAATTCTGAGGTCTAAAATAAGTCTGTCCCCTCCTGTTTTCTTTGGAATAAGAAAATAGGGGGAGTAAAACCCTGTACCCCGTTGGGGAATGGGTACCTCTTCTATTGCCCCTTGAGCAAGGAGCACAGTGACCTCTTGACCTAACCGGTCATTGAGAGAGTTCTGAGAATTGAACTGTCTTACTATTGTAGGAGGGGGCATGCTGAAGAAATGAAGCTTGTACCTCTCTCGTACAATAGACAAGAGTCCAATTTTCTGCTGTTATCTGACACCATCTGGGGGCAAAATGACATAACCTGCCTGGGATGGTGGAGGGTTCTGGGCCGTTTAGGGCCAGGAAGGCAAAGTTCTCTAGACAGGAGTCAAAGCCCCTGTGGAGGCCGAGTCTGCTGAGCCGGTTGAGGCTTAGCTGCTTTTGGTTTCCTTTGTTGCCTAGGTTGTTGCTGCTGTCCCTTTTGGGCAGACTGACCTAAAACGATGTCCCTGCTGGGTATAGGAGGGATAAAGTTTTTCTTCTTGCTGAAGAACGGTTTCTTAGAGGATCTTTTTCTCGTAGGATCAGCTGTAGATTTAGACAATTTATCCAAAGTGATATTGTCAGCATCTCTCTCATTAGCTTTTTCCTGCCAATTCTTGTGAAAGAGATTCTCTCCTGTGCAAGATATATTCCTTAGTTTGTCCTGTACCCAAAATTTTCGAGTCAGATGTACGTGCACCTATGGTAATGGCAGAGGTTCTGCTTATGCATTCAAAGCACTCAAAGGCTGCACGATTTACAAACTTGGAAACATCCTGAGCATGTTTGACAAGAGCGAGAATCTTGCCTTTTATCATCAGGAAGGAGAGGGCTCATAAGCTCTAAATCTCCTGTGACCTCTAAGGAACATTCCCATATACAAGATATAGGAACTGATCCTAGCAGAAAGCATAGAAGCCTCGATGTCCAAAGGCGTCAAGAGTCCTACACTCACATCCTGGAGGATTAGATGCATGCCTTTTTGCACTCTTCATCTGTCTCATGGCTGATTCCACCACCATGGAATGGTGTGGTAATTGAGTCTTCTGAAACCCAGGACAAGGAGGAACTCGATACATGGTGTCGAGTCTTTGAGAGTAAGGAGATGTGGTTAGAGGTGTTTCCCACATCCTTAATATAAGATCATGTAAGATCTCATGAATAGGTAAGGTAGCTGCCTCCTTGGGAGCTTTAGGGTATTGTAGGATTTCTAATTCCTTTGCCCTAGGCTCTTTTTCAGGAGCCACTGTGATGGAAAGACCTCGAGCCACATCTCGGATAAAATCCTGAAAAGGACATATCCTCTGGTGGAGACATCCTACGCTGAGAAGAGGAATCTTCAGGAAGAAGTACTCTGGTATCGGCAGAGCTTTCAGAGTCTTCAGACTCATCCGAGGATTCGAAGTATCTCTGATCCGGGTGATCGTGCAAGGCACGGTACCGATCGAAGTAGGCATCAGAGTGGCCCGGTACCGACTTGTCAATGCCAGATAGAGATGCATGACTCGGTCCTGGTAGAATACCTGCCGATGTCGGTACCGGTTGACTTGTCTGAAGCGGTTTCAGCGGCATCGAGGCCATGAGAAGAGCCACCAGACTGCATTCAATAGCCAAGAATTTCTGGTCTAACGACACTGCCGATGCTTGGGTATCGGTGCCAGATGGAGCGGCCGGCAGCCCAGAGCATGGCACCAGTAGTTCTGCCGAGGTTGAAGCCTCGAGAACATCCTGGAGCCCCGTTAGTGCTTTGGAAGCCAAAGCCTCCCACTGGGGCAATTTTGCCGGTGAAAGTCCCTCAAGGGCAACGCCAGACATCTCAATGTTTAGAAGATCTACCCTTTGAGGACCGGCTAGATTTATGTTTAGTTTCCTGAGATCCATGGGAGGAAGACTGAGCCCTGGAAGACGTCAATGCCACAGAGGCTACATCGGAGGGGAAAAGGGTGCTAAGTTTAGCAGCTCAGTTTTGCCGGCCCCTTTTCGACATCATCCCACAGGCAACACACTCTGAAATAGAGTGGTCAGGACCTAAACATTTGAGGCACCACTCATGGGTGTCGGTGACAGAGATGGTACCGCCACACTTAGAACACTTTTTAAAACCCAAAGCGGGTTTTTCCATTTTGAAGGAAAACGTTGGGCCTAGTGCCCAAAATGGCGCGTGGCACCTGAGGAGCAAATTACTGGAAAAGACTCCACAAAAAGGTGTTTTGGGTTTTTTTTGAGAAAAAAAAAAAAAAGTAAGAACCACCGGCAGTACCGGTGTAGCGTCGAGGGAAGGCAGACGCGACCACAAAAAAGGGAATTGTTTCTGCAGTGACAGGATGTGCGACCTGTCGTCTCTGTGGAAAATGAAGAACTGGAGAGGGACAGTTGGGAAAGGCGGGAAGGCAGCACGCAGGCGCTGTGGGATGCTCCCAAAAGTTTTATTGGACGCTGGGGAGCGTTCCCGCGCAGGCTCCGTCGGTACCGATGATACCCATATGTGAAGACTACATTCCTGCTTGTTCCTGGAGATAAAAGGTAATGTGATGCTTTCTAGATAATCTAGTATTGCTTATGGGGACACTTCCATTTCAGGATTGTATAGATCCTGATAGAAATGTACAAATCTCTCTCCAATAGCTTCTTCGATTCTTTTTTTTTTTTTTTTTTTTTTTTTTTAATTTTATTTTTATGCAATTTTACAATAAATTCAAGAAGGTTTAAACAAAAACACTTCTAAGAAAGCGTAGTTACTCACCTGTAACAGGTGTTCTCCAGGAGCAGCAGGAATCAGTCCTCACTTATGGGTGACGTCGGCGCCGAGGAAGCCCTCGCGGAGCAATTTTCCCCAGCTTTCAAAGAAAGCCTTTGGGAATTGCAGCGCGCATGCGCGGTCCTCTTCCCGCCCAAGGGTGCCATCTTAGCCAGTCAGATGACATAGCTAAAAAAGACAGCATAAAAATTTGCAAAAAAAGTAAAGCAGACGATTGCAACTCCAAGGGGAGGAGGGAGGGTTGTGAGGACTGATTCCTGCTGCTCCTGGAGAACACCTGTTACAGGTGAGTAACTACGCTTTCTCCAGGACCAAGCAGGAAGTCAGTCCTCACTTATGGGACTCCCAAGCTTAAGGCTACCGGAGACCCTAAGCACACAAAGGAGCTCTCTCTAGCTCAGCAGCACAGAAGGAAAGAATCTTCGCTGAATTATTACCCACCGGTAGCCCACATCCGGGATGGAGGGTAGGAGTTGCTCAGACCTCAAAGAGATTACGGAGGACTGCCTGTCCGAAAGCACTGTCCCTGTGGGACTCCCTCTCGAGACAGTAATGGACCGCAAAAGTCTGGCTCGAAGACCAAGTAGCGGCCCGGCAGATGTCTGCCAGCGGAACAGAGCGGAGGTAAGCCACTGACGTGGCCTTTGCCCGAACGCAATGAGCTGTGACTCGACCTTCCAAGGAGAGTCCGGCTGCCCCATAAGCCCAAGTTGCGAAAACGGTCGGCTAGGTCCATGAGCCGTTGAGCCCTGTCGAGCGGTAGGTACGCTCGTGCCTGAGGAGTGTGCAGCCTTGCGCCGATGAACTCGAGATCCTGTGAGGGGAGCAAAGTGGACTTTGCGAAGTTTATAACAAAAAAGTACTGCAGAAGAGTCACCGTGCGGCGTGCGGCGTTGGTGACCTCCGGAGCGGACGCTGCTCTGATGAGCCAGTCGTCGAGGTACGGAAAGACATATAGGCCGTGAAGCCGGAGATGGGCCGCCACCACCGCGAGACATTTTGTGAAGACTCGCGGTGCGGAGGACAGGCCAAAGGGCAGTACTCTGTACTGGTAATGATTTCCTGCCACCACAAACCTTAGGTATTGGCGGTGGCTTGGGTGGATGAGGATGTGCGTGTAGGCATCCTTTAGATCCAAGGAGCATAGCCAATCTCCCTGCTGGAGGTAGGGCAGAAGGATTCCAAGGGTAAGCATTTTGAACTTCTCTCGCACAAGGAACTTGTTGAGGTTGCGCAAGTCCAGGATGGGTCTGAGGCCTCCTGTTCTCTTTGGTATTAGAAAATACCTGGAATAAAAGCCTTGACCTTTTAGGTGGTGGGGCACCGGTTCCACCGCCTGTTCCTGTAGAAGACCTGCTAACTCCTGAAGGAGTAATTCCCTGTGCAGAGGGGGTCGTGGAGGTTCTCCCGGAAAATAGGAGGGAGGGACCTGGTGGAAGTGGAGAAGATAGCCTTCTCGCACGACTTGAAGCACCCAGGCATCTGAGGTGATACTGGACCACCTGTGGGCGAAGTGAACCAGCCGGCCTCCGGTGCTGGGAGGAACCAGCGGGGGGGGAGAGGCTATGCTGAAGGAGTCAAAAGCCCCCACCCTGCTGAGCAGGGGCTGGTGGTGCAGGCTTGGGGGCTTGCTGCCTACGGGACCCGTTACCCCGTCCCTTGGCCTGCTGGCCCTGTTGGGGAGCTGCAGGGGCCTGATAATGGGGGTATTGTTTGTAGGCAGCCGCCTTCCTCGGGTAAAAAGGACTTTTTTCCCGAGCCCTTCTTTTTCTGGGAAGGGGCGGAGGTCTTCCTAGAAAGCCTGGTCCTGGTGAGAGTCTCCGTCTCAATTTGTGCAGCCTTCTCAGCCATGGGCTTGCCAAAGAGGTTTTCGCCTCGGCAGGGGACATCGACCAACTTGTCTTGCACCCAGGGCTCAAGGTCAGACGACTGAAGCCAAGCCTGTCGGCGGGCACCGATGCCGGCTGCGGCCACTCGAGCCGATGCTTCATAGCCATCATAGGCTGCTCGGGACATGAATTTTGAGCATTCCCGAATGCCAGTGGACAAGGCCAGGAACCTCCGCAAGGGTTCCTCGGACAAACCAGCGGAGAATCCGGCTAGCTCTTTAGCCAGGTCTCGGAGATACATGCCCATGTATAGCTGGTAGGTCTGGACACGACACGCAAGCATAGAGCCCTGGAAACACTTCTTACCAAGGCCATCCAGGTTGCGGGCCTCCCTGCCAGGAGGCACCGAGGAGTGCATCTTCTGGCTCTTAAGACGATGCATGGCCGATTCCACCACCATGGAATGGTGTGGTAGCTGTGCTTTTTGGAAGCCAGGGCTCTTGCGGACTCGATAGATAGAATCGACCCGCTTGCTCAGGACTGGCGAGGTGGCCGGACTCTCCCACATGCGGAAGAGTAGTCGTTCCAGCATAGGAGGAACCGGTACAGTAAAGTGTTCCCTTGCGGGAGAGTCATACTGGAGGGCGTCGAGCTCTTCGGCTCGAGGCTCCTCCTCGGGGTCTGCAGGGAAGGCCAAAGCCTTGGCCATATCCCTGACGAAGTCCGAGAACCGGGCATCCTCCGGGGGGGACTGCTTCCGAGGTTCGGACTCCGGTGAGTCCGAGGGGACACACCGAGTCCGGAAAGAATCAGGCGACTCTTCCTCTTCAGACTCCCAGACCGACTCCGACGAGGACTCGGTGGGGTCGGCCCGGGCAGGGCGCGGCGCCTGCTGCCCCGACGCCGAGGGAGTCGGCGTCGGCGACCTCGGTCCCGAACGGGAGGCCGAGGGTGACCTCGACCGAGGATCGACTCGAGTTCGCATCGACTCGAGGATCGGCTCGGTCTCCGGGGTCGACTTGGACGTCGACGTCCCGGCGGTCGGGGCAGCGACGCCAGCGAAGCCAGCGAGCAGTGCCCGCTGCTGGTCCATGAAGGCAGACAGTCTGCTCTCCAAGGCCGTCAACCTGAGTCCGAGCTCAGGTGACCCAGCAGCCCCCAACTCGGGCCCCGACGGCGTCGGGCCCGACGTCGGCTGTCGCGGAGGCGAGTCCAGGAGGACCACAGGACTTACCCGAGCAGGCAGCTCCGACTCCAGGCGAAGTCGCTTCGGGAGGTGCTCCTTCTCCAAGGACCCGGGGCGGCTATCGGGGCTATGCGACCTGGCCCTCGCGGAGCCAGGAGCGTCCACCGACGCCGCCCTCGCAGGTTTCACCTGACGTCGATGGTCCCCGGAGGGAGAACCCCTGTCGGAGGAACTCCGGCGACGGTCCGAGCTGGAACCTTTGGACGCGGAGGCCTCCGACGAGGTCCGGGTACGGCTGGGGTCAGCGAAGATCCTATCCCGCTGATGCCGCCGACTTCTCAACGCTTTGGAGGACATTTTGCCGCAGGGCCCACAGATCATTTCTTCATGATCCGGGCCCAGGCAGCGGAGGCAAAAGTCGTGTGTGTCAGTTAGTGACATATTTCGGTCACACTGACCACACCGCTTGAAACCACTGGCAGCCATCGGGGGAAAAAGGGCCCCGGCGAGGTCAAAGGACCGGGCTGCCAGGGAAAAACCGAAAACTGACTAAGTCAGAAAAACCGAAAAGAAGAAGAGGACTCGTGACCGGCGTCGCGAGTCCGGGCGGGAAAAAGACCGGCGTCGAACCGAAGGAAAAAGAATAAAATTATGAAGAAATATCAACTTTTTCGCGGGGACAAGACGGGGACGTCTGTAGGGCTCCGCGGAAAAAAGAAGACTGGCTAAGATGGCACCCTTGGGCGGGAAGAGGACCGCGCATGCGCGCTGCAATTCCCAAAGGCTTTCTTTGAAAGCTGGGGAAAATTGCTCCGCGAGGGCTCCGTCGGCGCCGACGTCACCCATAAGTGAGGACTGAGTTCCTGCTTGGTCCTGGAGAAACAGGGCAAACACATGAAAATATCTTGAAATCAAGATATAAACAATATCAAAGCAAACAAACATAAGTATAAATTAAATGTGCTAACCCTCTCTAGTCCACTACATAGAGGGGATCGTCTCACAAATGAATAAACACAATAAATAAAGAGAAGACTAAGTCTAAATCCAGACCAACAACTAACATGAGCCTAAGTGGAGTTGGTAGAGGATTCTAGGCGCCTAGCAGTTATAAAAGCTAACAGCTGAGAGGGCTAAAAAAAAACCATAAAAGATACAGACTGATACTTAAACATTTACACGGGTGTTTCAGAAAAAATAGCCCGCCCAGCTGCAAGATCCCAGAACGGAGCAGTAGAAACTCTGCGCCGTTTCTGGGTGTCTCGTGCCAAATCTGGGTACATACGAACAGCCAGACCCCTAAACAGGAGCTTCCTCTTCTGGAAAAACAATTTCAACATCCACTCTTTATCAGATAATAGGGCAAAAGTTATTAATAAAGTAGAAGGCTCCTGAGAGTCAAGACCGGAATTTTCCAATAAGTCCGTAACATTGAGAGCCTCTCCTTGCACCAATCCACCCCCAGAGCTCCCTGTAAGGGGAACAGATTTAACTTTGGGAAGATAATAAATTTTTACCAGAGGCGGAATCAGGTCAGGGGAGACTCCCAGTATCTTAGTTAAATATTCTTTAAACATATCTTTGGCAGAGACAGAAAAAACTCTAGGAAAATTAACAACTCTTAAATTATTCAAACGTGAAAAGTTATCTAACTGTTCTAATTTGACCTGGACTGATGAAAAGTTCTTTTGAAAGGCTTCAGCTTGGTCTTCTAAGCTTGTAATGCGCTTCCGGTCAGCTTCAAGTTCCTTAGAGATTCCAGTAACCTTCTCCTCTAATTCTACTACAGAATCCATCGCAATCCCCACTTTAGTAGATAAAGATGTAATTTGCGGGAGTAAAACTCCTCCAAGGGAAACGATAGCGTCCCAAATTGCTTCAAGTGTAAAATTTGTTGGACGTTGAAGAAAGAAAGCTCCATCCGGAGAAGACATCATTGCACTTGCCATTTCCAGCCGCTCAGAAACCTCTTGACACAGAGGAGAGGAAACCTTCCCTGTGCTCTCAGCTCCACCAAGCGCCGATGGCAAAGGGGAGTGGGAGGATCCACCAACCCCACTCACCACTTCCTCCGCTCCGCTCTTTCCCGGCACTCGCGAGGTGAAACCCCCTCCTGTCTCAGCAGGGGGGGAAACCTCCAGGAAGCCTTCAGGCAGCGAATCACCACGGAGGATCTTAGGCGCAGGGCTCAAAGCTGGGGAGAAGGATTTCACCGAGGCATCCACCAAGCACTCCGACTCCAATGACGCTGCCAGCCGGCACTCTCCACCAGCAAGGTCCGGACCCCGAGGAGCACGAACCACGAAGGACTCCAAAGGGCCCAATACCGAAACAAGAGGCGTCGAGGTGAGAGCGGGCTGCGAGGGCTCCTGCCCAGCTTTCCCCTTACGCTTCTTCCACATGAAAGAAACGACGTGCTAACTCGGACACGACTCAAACCGCCATCTTGAAACTCCCCTCGTTAAGCGCTCCTAGCTTCTTCGATTCTCAACTCCACCCTTTCCCATCCTTAATTTTGGTGATATGATTCCTCATCTGTAACTTTAGCTTATGAGCAAGATGTCTACTGGATTTATTGCCATATTCCCAATGCATTTGTTTAATTATGGCTTAGACTTAAATTTCTTCTAATTGAAGCTCCTGAAGCTCATTACAGGCTTCACGGAGCATCCTCTCCTCTGCCTTCCCCAGCTTCCCTCTTATGTTTTTGTTTTAGTGCTCCAATAGAAGCGCTGTGACAGGCTTTCTTGGATTCTTTAAGTTTCTTTTTAAGAGTGCCAATTGCAATCAATTTGTCCCTGTGTATGGCCTTTAAACAATCCCAAATCACCTCTGAGGAGCAATGCTCATCATCACGGAATGCTAAACTGTCAGAAATATCCTGTTGAAGCTGGAGGACAGTGTCCAGCAGAGACTCATTCAACTTCCAACACTGTCCCCCTCCCCCTTGAATATCTCCCCACACTGGGGCATGGTCAGACCAAGTACAGTCTCCAATTCCAAATATGTCACATGGACTGCAGAAAAAAGGAGTAATGCCTCTTACGCCCACATTTCTATCTTGCCAATGTCTACCGCCCCCAACTCCTTCAAAGTTTTCAATTTTTGTCAGTGAACTCTACTCCTGGACACCTCCCCTCTTGAAGTATCTAGGGAGAGATTCATTACCAAACTGAAATTTCCCCCAACAATAATATGGCCCTCCATAAACTGCAGGAAGGGTGCCAGTACACTAAAAGAAAAGTAGCCTGTCTACTATTCGGAGCATATAGATTGACCAATGAGTATTTCTGCCCCTGAAAGACCATTTTAACAAAAATAAATCTGCCCGCCTTGTCTCCTTTTACCGCTCAACACCTGGTGCTGGAGGTGCAGAGACCAGTATTACCACTCTACCCCATCCTTTTTCCTCGATCCTGTAAGAGGTATAATACCTATAGGAGTATTTAAGACTAGACACTAGACTCATCTTTGGCCAGGTGGTGTCTCTCCAGAGGGCCTGAAGACTTTTTACACCGTTGATGATGCACTAAACAGAGTATACACACCTTTTAGCAGTGTCCATAATTTTTACCCTAAATATGAAGTCAGCACAGTGTAAAACAGACAGTTATACATCAGAATTTAAGGATATTTTGAAATTTTTTCTTTATGACAAAATTCAGAGAATGGGAGTATGGAAGAGACAGAAGAGATGTGAAACAAATGGTGGCGAATTCTGAAAAAAGGCACATCTCTGGAATTACATGCAATATCCTTGGAGGATTATAATAAAAAAATGAAAAAATGATTCCAAGGTTTGGAGGGTTCATAAAGGCCCTAAGATGTTTTAGGCAAGATGTTCATGAGTCAGTGGATAGCAATTTTTAATAAAATGCATGTTCTACAGAGATTAAGTTTAGTATAGAGGATTCACAAAAAAAATGGAACACAATTTGAATTGTATGAATCGAGTGCTCAGATTCATACACAATTTCAACAAGTGAATGATAAAAAAAAAAAAGAACAGAATCTAAACAGAATATTGATCCTTATCGCAATACTGTGAAACAGTCTAAACTGAAAAAAAATTAGATCAAGATAAAATTAACTATGAGAGTAACAAGATGCAATTGGTTGGGCAGGGATCAGAAAATTCAAAGGAATCAAAAAGTTAACATGGATGCCACCTGGTCCTTTGGACCCCCCTCCCCCTCCATGTGGCAACTTTCCATAATATGGTACTGAATGACCTTTGGAGGATTTCTCCAGGCAAGGCTAGTAAAAAAGCGATATTGTAAAATCACCAACATGGAGAAAGAGGCCCTCTATCAATGCAAACATCTGGCTTTAGGTATTAACTAGACTGACAAAGGGGATTCAATGATACAAAATAGGACACAGTATATGAAACGAAAGTAGTACGGCATCAGTTATCAGATCAGACATGTCAAGTTACCAAGTGATCCAACAGAAGTACTCCTGCACAAGGTTTTGTTACGGGGAAAACAAACCCCAGCCACCCACAAACTTTGTATGAAGGCTATATCACGAAGCAGGAATTTTTGTTCTTAAGGAAAAATGTATCCACATTTCCTATCTAATCCCCAAGATTCACAAATCTATGATCAACCTCCAGGCCATCTTTTAGTGTCTGGCCAGGATTCAATACTGGAGCCTTTATCCATTTTTGTGAATAAATTTTTGAAAGCCACATAGAGAAGGTATATCTTACAAAGATACTATTTTCATTACTAGGATGAAAATTTCCAGAAATTTAAGTTCAGCATTGTTAGTGACATCAGATATTCAAGCTCTCTATACCAATGTACCACAGTGAGGCTTTAAATGTGACTGAAGAGGTTTTGACCACTTGTGATCCCCTCAGAGGGCACATACCAGTCCACAGTACAGCAATGGGTGCAGCTATGGCACAGAACATGTCCAATCTGTATTTCTCAAAATGTGAGCTGCAATCTTTTTTTATATCCATCAGATTGGTATAAGCATGTCAGTATGGCTTAGGTTTATAGATGATTTACTCATAGTATGACCAGCTACAGTTCAGGAAGTACAAGAGTTTTTGGCATGGCTGAACTAGTTACCAATTTTTATAGTTGATCGTGATATTTTCCAAAATTCATACTACTTATCTAGATGTAATAGTAAAAAGGGGGAAGACTAATAACCATGGTGTATAGAAAACCAGTGGAAACAAAAACAAAACCAACCTACTCTTATACGACAGCCATCCTCCTATGAAGCTGAAGCTCTACCTGTGTGACTATTTTTATATTTGCATCACATTGTTCATTGCAGTCAGTAATTTAGACAATAGGCTAAATCACGTAAACACTTGCAGCAGAGAGATTACCCCTAAGACAGTCATCAAAAAGGCACACAGACAAGCTTTATATGCAAACCATAACTGGTTATTACACCACCACAATCCTTTAATCTATGGAGAACAAGTTTGTGTATTGCATTTCTCAGAGGAAGTGAAGTTAAAGCATTTACAAATACTAGCATGGTTGACATTACACCCCTAGTATATGCAGTACAAAGACCTGATTTGAAAGAGCAGGTGTAAACATTGAGGAAATCAGTGGTTCATTCTGATTTTTTGCACCAAGATCAGACATTCACTGGGGAGAGGCCCCCACTACATAGAGGTCATTACACCCACTATATACAAACCTTGTCTTTAAAAGAATGGAAACTAGAAGACATGGAAAAAGAGCAGTCCATGGTGAAGCCATTGCTGCAGGTAAGCAGGCAGGAGGAGTTGTTGATGGCCAAAAATGAGGAACTGAGTAAAGTCGAGGAAAAGCACTGTGCCTTGGAAGTGAAACTAGAAGACATTTAAAAGAATGGAGGCATCCAAAGACAGCTAAAGTATTATTTAAGACCTGCAATGAATTGTCAGTCCTAATTTCTGATATGTTAATCTATTTGATAAGAGCTACTCGCATGATAAAGAGTAAGACTCACTGAGCATTACTCCTTCTGAAACTGTGCACCGAATCCAAAATTCTGCGTCAAAAGGTCTGACTTATGCAAAATTCTGCATACTGTGTTTGTCAAAACAAAGCATAGCATTTAAGCGATGCTTAAATTTTAAAATAAAATTTTATGTTATAAAATAAAATGATTATGTTATAAATTGTAAACAGTTCCCCTGTTATCCAAGTTGTTTATGCCTGTTCAACTGTAAACACAAAGTACCATCGGAAATGTGTAAATTTTGTTCACTGTAAACCACGCTGATGCTGAATAGTGCGGTATAGAAGAGACTATAAATAAATAAAATAAAATACAGAAAAAAAAACCCAAACAAAAAAAAAAGTACAAAATATTTCAATTGTATGCAGAATTCCAGCAGGAGTAGAGCATAAATCTCGCCTGCATACAGGAGTTATAACCGCACCTATGGTAAAGCACTGCTTAGAAAACAGTCATCTTTGGAGTGAAATGAAGTGGTTGATCTTGGACATACATATATACAGAAAGACACAGACTTGCAGTTCTGGCTAGGAGTAAACAAAGATGAATCTGAGTTCAAAATGCCAAGACAAATGAAGATGATGAATGACTTACAGCATTTTAATATGAAGGTGAAATTAGGTCTTACCTGCTAATTGCCTTTCCTTGAGCTCTCTCCGGGCCAGTCCAGGGAACGTTAGGGTTGTCAATCTCCTTCAGCAGCTGAGGACTGAAAAACTTCAAGCTTTGCTGACAGCTCAAGCCACTCCCCCTGATGACAGCGTACCAGTCTTCTTTTGACAAAGCAGCTAAGTTCAACATAGGGAAGACAAGGCTTCGATAAACTGGAACTGATAAGTCCTTATATTCTCCAGAAACGAACTACCCATGGTAAACACCATGAAAGACCCACTGGAATTCAAATCTTTTCCCTTTTTTTTTTTTTTAAATTTTACAATCTCAAACATAACCAAAAACCTCTGCCCTCGGAAATCCGAAGGAGCCCCCAAGTTACGCCTACCCTGCCACCTGAATCTGCCACAACTCTTACACGCAGGTAGACGGAAAGACAGAGAAAGAAAAGCAAAAGGGTGGGCCCTGGACTGGCCCGGAGAGAGCTCAAGGAAAGGCAATTAGCAGGTAAGACCTAATTTCACCTTCCTTATCGCTTCTCCGGGCCAGTCCAGGGAACGTTAGGGCAGTACCAAAGCAGTATCTAAACACGGGAGGGACACGCAAGACCTGCAATAATGGCCACAGACCCCACTTGCGCATCCTCTGACCTGAACGTCCAATCTAACGCTTTGAGAATGTATGGAGAGAGGACCACGTCGCCGCCCTGCAGATATCCACTGGAGGAACGCAAACAAATTCCGCCCAGGAAGCCGCTTGAGAACGAGTTGAATGGGCCTTGAGCCCCTGAGGCGGTAGCCTCCCTCCAGCTTCGTAAGCCGCCACGATCGTGCATTTTACCCAGCAGGCAATCGAGGCCTTCGTAGCCGCATGACCCTTCCTTGGTCCTGCAAATAGCACAAACAACCTATCCGACTTGCAAAACGGCATAGTGACCTTAAGGTAGCGTCTTAACACGCAACCCAGATCCAACTTTCGTAGAGCCCGATCCATCGGAGAACTCGAAGGGTTGGAGAAAACCGGTAACGCCACCGACTGATTAACATGAAATGAGGATACCACTTTAGGCAGGAACGACGGCACAGTACACAGCAGCACTTTCCCTGGCAAGAACTGAAGATAGGGCTCATGACAGGACAGAGCTTGCAGATCCGAAATCCTCCTAGCCGAACACAACACTACGAGGAAGTCCGTCTTCCAGGAAAACTCTCTCAAACGGTCTGAAGGAGGAGAGGAAAACAGCGGCAGTGTCAACGCTTCCAAGACCACTTTCAAATCCCAAGCAGGCACCATGGGGCGTAATGGAGGTCTAATAATCTTGGCCACTCGGGAAAAATCGTTGCACATCCCCATGTGCCGAGAGACGACGATTCTGCACCGGACCTCTAAAGCAAGCTAGAGCCGCCAAATGAACCTTCAGCATGCCAAGAGCCAAACCTTTATCCAAGCAGTCTTGTAGAAACAAGAGCAATTGTGGTAACGCAGTCGACATAGGACTAAAACCCGGCTGCGCACACCAATCTTCAAAGACCCGCCAGATGTGCACGTAGGCTAGCGAAGTCGTGGACCTTTTAGACCGTAGTAACGTAACCACCATGGCCTCTGAATAACCTTTGCGCCTTAAGCGATGCCCCTCAAGAGCCATGCCATAAGCAAGAAGCGATCTACCTGCGGCATGAGCACCAGACCCTGGTGCAAAAGATTGACCCGGACTGGAAGGTGCCAAGGAGAATCTATCAACAGCCGCACCAGATCGGCATACCAAGGACGCCGAGGCCAATCTGGCGCAATAAGAATCACTATTCCTCTGTGAGTTGCTATCCGCTGAATGATCCGGCCCAGCATTGGCCACGGAGGAAACACGTACAGTAGCGTGTCTGAAGGCCAAGGCTGAACCAAAGCGCCCAGGCCTTCCGACCACTGTTCCCTCTAAGCTGTGCGCGTGTGCGCGCGCACACACCTCGCTGAGCGAGCGCACATACTTTTCAACAGAGCGCACAAAAATTACGGCTCTGATTCTGATAGAAAACACAGACATCTTAAAATTTAAAAGTTATGATTGTAATTACTAGAAATTTCCCACTTCATTTAGTAATCGTCTAGTTTCATTTAATTTGATTAAAATCAATGTGGTGTACATACTGTATTCTGACGTGTAGTCAAATTTTAAAGTATATAACTCCGAGTGTCGTTATGTGGGGCACAAAAATTTAACCTTCCTTCAAAAGCTGCACACAGCTGATATTTTATGCGCACACAGCCTACAGAAAATTAGAGGGAACATTGCTTCCGACATATGCTCCCTGCATCTGCTGAAAAACCGAGGAGCTTTGGCATTGCCCAGAGTAGCCATGAGATCCATTCCTGGCTGCCCCCAGCAAAGCGTAAGCTCATGAAACACAGCCGTGTTCAGCTCCCACTCTCCGGGATCGAGCACATGGCGACTGAGAAAATCAGCTTGCACATTGTCCTTGCCCGCCACCGATATCATCAATTGCTGGCATTCTTCCAGCAGAGGAAGACTCCTGGTACCCCCCCTGCCGATTGATGTAGGAAACAGTCACCGCATTGTCGGAAAACACACGGACCGCTCTCCCTTGAATCAAGGCTTGGAAATGGAGGAGCGCGAGACGAACTGCTCAGAGTTCCAACCGGTTGATCGACCACGCACACTCCTCCTCGGACCAACAACCCTGCGTCACTTGAGACTGACAGTGAGCACCCCAGCCCGAAAGAATGGCATCTGTGGTCACTAGCACCCACGCTGGGTCCTCGAACGGAACCCCTGCTTGGAGATGCTTGGAATCCATCCACCATAGCAGATCCCGACGAACCAACTCGGGACATACTAGCTTCAGAGAGAGAGGCTGACGCTGAGGAGACCATCTGGAGAGCAACGCCTGTTGCAGAGGCCTCATATGCGCCTTGCCCCAAGGGACGAGATCCAAAGCTGCCGCCATGGACCTCAAGAGCTGTAAATAGGTCCATGCCGACTGAGCCGGAATCAGCAAAAACGCGTGCACTTGCTGCACAATCTTGAGGACCCTGCCTTCGGGCAGACAGACCGACCCTCAGTCCGTGTCGAAGAAGGCTCCGAGATACGTAAGCTATCTGGCCGGTTACAAGTGACTTTTCGCATGGTTGATGACCCAACCTAGCCATTCTAGAAGCTGTACCACCCGAGCCGTTGCCGTGACTGAGGCTGCCAGGGAATCTTCTCTGATGAGCCAATAGTCGAGATACGGATGAACCCGTATCCCTTCTGTACGCAGGGCCGCCGCAACCACCACCATCACTTTCGTGAAGGTGCGTGGAGCAGTCGCCAGCCCAAAGGGCAACGCTCGAAACTGAAAGTGACCCATAGGAAGGGCAAACCTTAAAAACAGTTGATGATCCGGCCTGATGGGTATGTGTAGATAAGTTTCCGTGAGATCGATAGCCGAGAGAAACTCTCCCGGCCGCACCGCTCGAATAACTGCATGTAGTGTTTCCATTCAAAAATGCGGCACCCGCAAGGCACGGTTTACGTGCTTGAGATCCAGAATTGGACGATACGATCCCTCCTTTTTGGGAACCACAAAATAAATGGAGTACCGACCGAAGCCGCACTGGTCACAAGGCACTGGAACTACCGCCTGTAGTTGTAAGAGACGCTCTAGTGTTTCGGCAATTATTTGAGTCTTCGGGCCTGGAGCACAAGGAGACATCAGAAAGGCATCTACCAAAGGATAAACAAAATCCAGCGCATACCCTGTTTGAATGATCTCGAGCACCCACTTTTTGTCTGAGGTTATCGCGGTCCAGGCCGAGAAAGTCCCTTAGGCGGCCACCCACAGGGATTGGCGCCTGGACCAGCAAACCTTCATTGTGGTTTCTTCGTGGGGTTCTGTTGGGCATTAAAGTAGGTCCTACCAAACCCCCTAGCTCCGTGAAAGGACTGCCCCCGCGACCCGAAACGTCCTCTGGGGTAGGGAACAAAACGCGCCCCCCGAAACAGACGATAATCTCGACCTTGACCTCGTTGCCCAGCAGCACCCCGAGACGCCTTTGGACGATCCTCTGGCAAACGACCCCCTTTGGAGTCCCCGAGGTCCTTAACAATCTTCTCCAAGGCCTCCCCAAAAAGCAATTTACCCTTATAGGGGAGCTTACTGAGACGCAACTTAGACGAGACGTCAGCCGCCCAATTACGTAACCAAAGAAAACGCCGGGCCGCAACCAGCAAAGCCATGGACTTCGCAGCAATCCTTACCAAATCATAGAAGGCATCTGCGAGGTAAGCTGCTGCCGACTCCAACTTCGCCCCTTCCGCTGAAGAAGCAGTCGGTGACTCCGCTGAGGCTTCCCCTTGGATCCAACATATGGACGCTCTAGACACATACGCCCCACAAATGGAAGTCTGCAGAGCCAGGGCGCTAGCGTCAAAAGCCTGTTTAAGTAGAACTTCCAGCTTTCGATCCTGCAGATCCTTAAGAGCCGCTGCCCCCTCTACTGGAATCGTTGTCTTCTTAGTCACTGCTGAAACTAACACTGGTGGGATTAGTCATATACTTCTTAAACGGTTAACACATCAGTGCGTATAACACAAAACCCGTTTAATATTCTAAACTTAACAACTTGGAATCAGTCCAGATTATCACTGTATAGAACGCAGGTCTCAGAAAAAACTCACAGCACTAAATCATGGGCTACGGCCCATTAACAGTGCTAGTTCTCACATCAATGACCAGGTTCAATACATTTTTAAGATATCCTTCTTTCTCTTATAACTTAGAACCTTCCTCAGCAAAATACATTTGTAACGCCAAACGTGGTAAAACAATCTCACAAAAGCTGAGGAAAGTAGTACTTAACTTTGAAGAGTTTAGCCAAAAATGATAGATGCGGTCAATTCCAACGCCTTCAACAGGCACCCTGGCAGGGTACCGAACTGTAATTACAAAGTTTTTTTCAATGGGTCAATACTTGTGATCCCTACATTCAGTTTACCTGTTCGAGTCACTCAAGTAAGATCACTTATCTAGATATACTTATTACCAGAGGTCCTTACACTTGGGAAACATCAATTTATAAGAAGGAAACCGACCGGAATACATTTTTGCATTACACGAGTGCCCACCCGTGAAACTTAAAGGAAAGCTTGCCGATATCTCAGTTTTTAAGATATCGTAGAAATTGTTCCAAAAAGGAAGACTAAGAAGAAGTCCCGGGGGATGATGAAGGACTTTGAAGAACGTGGATATCCTCCTAAAGTTTTATAGGCAGACTTTACGAGGGCTTTATACAACGATCGGAGCCAGCTTTTGACACGACGCCAACTGAGTACAGTTGCGGAAGTAGGAACTGATAAGAATCATAAATTGTCACCAAGTTTTCGCCTTTTAGTAAAGATATTTGTAAAATTATTAAAAGGCATAGTAATGTGCTGCAAGTGGTCCCAGGATTGCAGGATCGCACTATTCGCTGTGTATGGCGCAGGAACAGCAATTTAAAAGAGCAATTGTGTCCAGCTATTTTACCAGTAGATGTCTCCAGTATGCCAACTATGCCACTATCCATAGGTCATCATAAGTGTAGCAATTGCACTGTCTGCAATGTTACTATGGAGCTTCAAGAATTTACATATAAGGGGAAGTTTTACAAATTTAGGCATTACACAACTTGTGAATCGTTTAATGTTGTGTACATAATCGTGTGTCCGTGTGGCCTACTGTATGTGGGGTAAGACTATTAGACCTTTCAAGACACGGATGAGAGAGCACCACAGTCGTTTGAAGTGCAAAGTGTTAGAAGCACCCCTAGTCCAGCACTGTTTAGAGATCAACTTCATATTTTTGAACAACTGCGAGGCTTTTGCATCGATCAAGTACAAACAGGCATGCGAGGTAGAACGATTGAGAATACCTTACTTTGGAAGGAACAAAAATGGATTTTCACTCTTAACACAGTACATCCGCAAGGATTGAATGTCCGTTTAGACTTAGCCCTCTATCTTTGAGTCTGATGAGCTCGATTTGATTAGTATTCTGTTGGAATTTTTCCTTCATGATGGCTGCGCTGGTTAATGGGAGTCTTTTGGAGACATATTTTTACGATAGCATAGCTATCAGCTGGGCGCAGCAAGATCAATTAAGTAATCAACTGTGGTTAGTTTCCTGCAGTCAGCTGGGTGAGCTCGCCTTTAAATATGGCGTCTCGATCTATTCTCCGCATGCGCGGCATATTTTGAAAGAGTGTTTGGTTTAATACCTTTCTGAGACATACCTTGAGTGGAAACGTGGGCAGCATCTCTTTGTAAGGTGAAGTTTGTTAATATGATTTTTTAAAGAATATTTTATGTATCAACATGGAACGTCGATAACATCACATTGTTTGTTCTATCTAGCCAAAAGGACAATTCCCTGAAGAAACCATCAGAGTGAAACGCTCGGGGTGCCTGTTGAAGGCGTTGGAATTGACCGCATCTATCATTTTTGGCTAAACTCTTCAAAGTTAAGTACTTCTTTCCTCAGCTTTTGTGAGATTGTTTTACCACGTTTGGCATTACAAATGTATTTTGCTGAGGAAAGTTATAAGTTATAAGAGAAAGAAGGATATCTTAAAAATGTATTGAACCTGGTCATTGATGTGAGAACTAGCACTGTTAACGGGCCGTAGCCCATGATTTAGTGCTGTGAGTTTTTTCTGAGACCTGTGTTCTATACAGTGATAATCTGGACTGATTCCAAGTTGTTAAGTTTAGAATATTAAACGGGTTTTGTGTTATACACACTGACTGCTGAAACTAAGGCATCCACCTTAGGCATTTCTCAACAACTCTCTCTCTTCTTGGGGCACTGGATAGAGACATTCCCACTCAGACTCAAATCATCTGTTTTATCACCCGGTGCACAGGAAAACAGCGTTGCTCAGCTTTAAAGCCCTGCAACGGATCCTCTAGAGGTTCCTGAGCGACAGCAGGCATAATAAGATTTAGAGCCGTCAAGGAATGAGAAATAAGTGCCCCAAGCTCCTCCTTACGGAAGACCCTAAAAACATTAGGATCTTCGCCTGGCGCAATCTCACCCTCTTCAAGCTCCCGAACAAAAATCCAAGCCTGCATCGGAGAGCACCTCCCCTTCCTCCACTAACAGAGTCTGATATAAGGGCCCCCAGGGGGTCCAATCCAGGCTGTGCTTTCAATTCCCCCTGGGAAGTACCCTCCCCAGGGTCTAAGGTAGGCTGCGCAGGCGGCACCACCTCTACCGGCGGAGATTTAGAAGAATCTGACTGAGAAGATCTCAAACACACCTTATGCATTGCCAAGATAAATTCGGGGGAAAAAAAAAAAAAGGCAGAAATGCTTTCCTGAGCCTCAGGAAACCTCTGCGGGGACTTAGGAACAGTCAGAGCCTCTTTAGAAGACTTAGACTTTCGTTTTCCTGGTTTGTAAGGGCCCGCGGGAGAGACGGACGGCTCGCTCAAAATGGCCGCCGTTCCCATGGCTAATGAGGGCCTATCCAGCTCTATAGAAAGTTTGCTCTCCATCTGAAACCGCTCGTGGAGCACAAGGCTAAGCCGGGAAGAGAACCAAATCTGGAGCTGCTTGAAGCAACTGAGCCGCACAGAACCCACAGCACGCGAGCACTACCAACAGCCGAGAACGGCTCACCGACATGAGCCCGGCTGAAAAAAATGCCTCTGCCTGCTTACACAAAAAGGCTCACCTGCACTGATTGGAGCAGCGCGGGACCGGCGATTCGATCTCCCGCTGCTAGCGGGAACTGCTCAAACCCGGCGGTCCAGCCAAGGTAGAGGGTAACTGGGGCTCCCAGGACCAATCTACCTTGAAATAGGCAGGCGCCCGAGAGAAGGCAGGCTCTGCTCTCCTCCGCCGCTCAACGCCAGCAGGCAAGGGCCATCTACAACGTCTCTGGAGCTATTCCCCCCTTTTTTTTTTTTTTAAAGAACCGGTAATGAGCCCCAGAGAATATAGCGAATCAACAGCCCTGCTAGAGCTAATCGCTATCACTTACTGTGCCAAACAAAAAAAACCCAACAAATTAATATCTCTAACAGGGAGACAGTCAGCTTCAATCCTATTCAGCTGCTGAGGACTGAAAGACTGGTACGATGTCAGAGGGAGTGGCTTGAGCTGTCAGCAAAGCTTGACGTTTTTCAGTCCTCAGCTGCTGAAGGGGATTGACAACCCTAATGTTCCCTGGACTGGCCCGGAGAAGCGATAAGGAAGTCTGTGTTTCAAATACTCTAAGACCAGACTTGATGCCATCATGTTCTACAGAATGAGTGACACTGTACCACTGAACAGATATTAAGGCACAGATTTCAGCACCTTTTGGTTTATGCAAATGCAATGTGTGCCTTCGAGTCAGTCCTGACTCCTTGCGACCCAGAGGCTCCTGGGTTTTCTTGGCAGTGTCACCGGAAGTAGATTGCCAGGCCTTTCTTCCGAGGCAATGGAGGGTTAAGTGACTTGCCCAAGGCCACAAGGAGTGCTAGTGGGAATCGAACCCTGGTTGCTTGGTTACCAAGCCAGTGTTCTAACCACTAGGCTAATATTAAATCTAAAAATAAAGTGAATAATGAGCATAGATAGTTGTACTAAAAATAGTGAATTCAGAAGTAAACCCAATTTATTCCCCTGACACAGTCAATGCGTTGATGAAACAGTCAGGAGCTCTGCTTGAGAAATTCTTTAGGAAGATCCAGAATACAGTGAAATTTGGCTACCTCTTATATTGAATCGAATCAAGATGAAAATGAAAGCGCCAAGTGCTTTTTTTCTGATTTTGAAGAATGTGTGGATACTTTTGGATAGACTATTTTACTTCATAGCCAATGGCCATTACTGTTTTATATAAAACAGTAGTTTAAAATTAAACAAAATATGCGGAGAGCTGATATTAAAGGCAGTGTATGCTGCTTTCAGAAAATGTTTTTTTGGAAAACTGCCCAGTTTTGAATTTAATGTTTCCTTGCAAAAAAGGTTTCCCCTTGGCTCATTTGTCCATGTTGAACAGTGCTGGTTGGTGATTTGAATCAATATTTCCTGCCCTATCAGGAGATTACTGAATATTTTCAGAGCTTTGAAAATAGACCTCCCCATCCAACTAACTTACATGTGCAACCCATTCTAGCCTTAAATCAACAATTGTTGAAGCTGATGAAACAAGAGGCCTGGCATTAAACTTTTGACCTTCTCTCTCATACCTTATGAGGTATGAGGCTGTGCTGAATATTCAAATTTACTGGGAAGAACAGTTTAGCTTAAGAGACTTGCTTAACTACCTTTCAATACAACAAATAAGGTAACACACATTTATAAAACGACAAACACGGAAAAAGGAAAGGACAAAAAACAAACAAAACAAAAATAAAAAAAACCACAACCACACACAGGAGGACATGAAGCAGAGAAAATTATAGCAGATAGGCCATTTATCTAGTCTGTCCATTCATACCAACTACTAATCTCTACAAGGAGTTTTAATGGCGCTATTGGAATTTGAGTGCCCATTGTTGATTATGGGGTGGGGAGGGAGGAAGAAAGTCTCAAATGGAGCTGTATTGGATCACCTGGACTATGGATGCCATATAATCAAGCAGAATCATTACTAGAGGAGCCAATATGAGTGCTCTGGTAGCCAGTGCTTTGACAATATCAAATCTGCAAGGTTGTTCTTTGCACATTAAGGTGCACTCATTTTCTTGGTGTCTAGAACAGTTTGATATGTTTGAGACATTAGAAAAGTTTTACAATATATTTGGGGCAGTTGATGCCAAAAGCCAGCGTTTGCGATGACTTGTAGAGGGGTAGAAACAGAAAGTGACTGCAGATAAAGACCATACAGCCTACCCATCCATACCAACTACTAGAACTCTACAAACCCTTCTTCCCTTAGAGATTCTCTGTGCTTGTCTCATGCTCTTCCAGATACTGTATTTACAATTGTGGTCAACACTATTACATCCTTGCAGTTCAACCCCTTAATGTCCAATATCTCCTTAAAAAATGGCCAGTGAAATGGCTTTGGACCATATATGCACACATTTGACACAAACTAATCAAATAAAACATGATCAATTAAAAAAAAGAAAATAGTATAAAAACTGCAATATTGCCAGGACATGATTAACAACATCCTTAAAGGATTCAAATCAGTTTGAACAGAATAACCACATTCCTACTGCAGGAAAATTAGATGTACTTGTGATCGACTTGAATCAACCAATGAATGATGGCCCTAATGTTTAAAATGGCCACATTCACTCTCATAATGATGAAGACAAGAGATCTGCCTGAGACTGTCAGAAGAGTCATTATCACCAAACGACAAAGGGGTACAAGGCCATCTCTAAAGACCTTGGGATTCATGTGTCTACAGTTTGCAGTGTTAAGAATGTTTCTGCTCATGGAACTGTCACAGCTTCAACTCACAAAACCAGTCTCAAAGCTCCTCTGGTCACTTGTGTCAAGATTACTGCACCTCGTTCAGGTCCTCCTCTCTCTCCAAGCTCTGAATTCCAGGTCCCCCCAGTTGCTATGTTGTCTCTGCAGTACTCTTGCCCAGCTCCTGCATACATGAAGTCTTAAATCAGCTGCACGCCTTCAAGTTGACATGCTGGGATCTCTGCTCATCCTGACTCTTGTACCACCATCGGAGAGGGAAAAACTGTTCTTTTTTGGGGACAGCACCAGAGCAGATCACTCAAGCAGCCATCCAGCAAGGAGACTTCACTTCCTCCCCATCAAAACTGCATTTTCAAAAAGAATGAAGGATGTTGTGGTCAAAAGAATTAGCCTTTTCCCAGATGTCTCTAGGCCTACACAAATGAGAAGCAAAGCCTTTTTGGCATGAACACCTCATGTTTTGGCCTTAGGTATGATGTTTCTCTTGAAGTTCCCTTGTAAGTGCCTAGTGCCATCTCACAGCAACTGCTATACCTTCTTTGATGTAATTTTTTGTTAAAGTAAAAACGTTTTCAAATTAAAGAAAAACAAATCTTAAACTAAACAGGAATCAAACAAAAAAAAGTCTGTTAAGGAGGAACGAGTTCCTATACCTTTGGCCAAGAGTCTTGGCTATAGGGGCTACTTTCCAACTGAAATTTCCTGTTAAGTGTTGTATTACCTATAAGGATAATGTGTATGTTCTTTGACCCAAAACAGTTTGAGAAGTTCTTATCTGCTAGAGAAAAATGTTCAGTTCAGGTTGTTGTCCCTTCCCATATGGCTGACATTTAAGTCTCCGCCTACTTGATTTCTTTGGGGGGGGGGGGGGGTTGTTAGCCTAGTGGCGGGATTGTGTCATGGCTACAGGTGGTTCTTAGTACCTCCCCATATGTCCTTATATTTGTGGACTAATTCTTGAAGGTTTATTTTCCTGTTTTGTAAATGTTAATATCTTATTCTGTTGTCTTTTTCCTTCATTCATTAATATTTTTGGATGTGCAAGTATTTTATTTTTAATTGAAAATTATAAAAAAGTCTTAAATTCTCATTCCTGGTGCCCAATGACCACTAGTTATTTGATATGTTATGTCCTCTGCGACGCTCCTGCCTGCGCCCTAGAGCTTTCAGGCAGGAGTGGCCTTATATTGTTATTATTATTATTATTATTATTACAAGTTCTTATATACCGCACTATTCGGCATCAGCGCGGTTTACATTATAACATAAAGACCATAACAACAAGCTGTTTGGTTTACATCGAACAGGAGTACAAACTTGGAGAACCGGGGTAAACTATATACATGAGATAATTACATAGAACAGAATAGAGTCTTAATAATATCAAGAACGGCATGGTGTGTTCATGAGTGGGTCACTTCCTCTGGTTCAATTGCTGGTAGGGTAGTATTGAAGGAAGAGGTGGTATTTGAGTGCCTTCCTGAACTGGAGTAGGTCAGTAATGGCCCTTATGTCGGAGGGTAGAGCGTTCCAGCATTTGGGTACATAGAAACTGAAGGCTCTGTTTGAGGTTGTCATGTTGCACTTTGTCAACGCCTTCGAGGTTGTCAGTAGGTTTATGGCTGATGTTCTTCTGGATCTGTTGGGGGGTACAGTGTGAATCAGATCTGTGAGTGAGGAGGATGAGATACCCTTGATTGCCTTGAATGATAGGACTAGGGTTTTAAAGATGATCCTCCCATGGATGGGGAGCCAGTGAAGCTGTTTAAGAATGGGAGTTACGTGATCGCTTCTGGAGGCTCCGTAGAGGACTCTTGCTGCGGCATTCATGGCCATCTGTAATGGGCTAAGAGTGGATTGAGGGAGACCTTGTAATATGGCATTTGCAAAGTCGAAGTGTGGCAGGATTAGTGCTTGGTATATGGTTCGGAAGTCATCCGGGTCCAACATGGAGCGCATATGCCTAAGCGAGCGTATTTTGAAGTATACAGCTTTGACTATTGTCCCTTGAAGAATTAGCTGGCACGGTTCCCAATGAATCTTGGGAACTGTAGTGCTCTTGTATAATCCTTAGGGAAGAATTGTAGTCGTGACCAGATGTGGTTAGGCAAGCAAGAAAAATTTGTCTTGGGGATAGTTTCCAGCGCATCAAAAGCTCAAAGCAACAAACGCAAAAAGTGGAACCTTTAGGATAAACGGAGGAAAACAGGAACTCAGGAAGCAGTGAAATCAAATTGACTTTAACTCAGCTATTCATAAACTTCAGCAGCTTAACTCAGCATTGCCTCATGTGGTGGTTAGAAAATATTGCAGCTTTATATCAATAGCTGTTCTCTTCACAGCGTGACTTGGAAACAGGTGAACACAATCAGGAACTCTTACGATTAAACAAGCAAAGCCAACGTTTTATATTCTCTTCATATAAAACTTATGTGCTTCTTTAAACTGTTATTCAATACAGCAGAAAGAGCAATCCATGGCACAAGGCTCAGGATTCAGGGTAGGTAAAGAACTTTCTACCTGCATGTATTCTTCTGAACTAACAGAATTACTGTCCGTATCAGGTTCTTTATTTTGCCCTGACTTCAGCTCCAGGAACTTCTGAAATTCCTTCAGTAGCAATTCAGCCTGTGTTTGCTTTTCATCTGGTGGATAGTTATTGGCAAGGGTTACGCCCTTCCCCCACTCACTATCTACGTCGGTTTGCACAGGTTTGCACAGGTTTGCACAGTTCAGTACTATATGAAGGTTTCTTCAGCCAAGTATACAAATTAGGAAATTGTGCTTTACCTTGTTTAGAGGCATTTATAAAAGAAATTCTCTTAGGAAAACTCTCCTGGCTGTAGTTCTCTGTCTTTATAGCACTGCTTGTTGGCATTAGAAGTACCTTTTCTCTACGTGCTGCTTTCTCGAGGCTGGCTAGGTCTAGGCTTTTCCCAGCAGTAAGAGTTTCTTGCAGGGTACGTTGGACTCCCAGGCTGACTCTTCCGGGGTTCTGTCTTCTCACAAGGTCCTAGTGCTCTTCTCCTTGCTTCTAGGGTTCCAGTACTCTGCACTCCTCTCACAATGTTCTTTTGGACTTGGATATCCTTCTCCACACTATCCCCTGGGATATTCTCCGTGGTCCTCTCTGCAACAACTTGTTCACCCTTCTCCTCCTTCCTCACCCCTCTTTCAGCTCTCTGAGGTTTTAAAAAGGGCTTCAATTCCCAGCAGTCCCTGCCGTTCCCTTGGGTGTGCCCAATCAGAGCTGAAGCCTAACTCCTCCCCTGTACTGGGGTGTGTCTTCGGCTCAGCAGAGCACTGTTTTTTTCAGGTCAGTTTTGGAAATCCTGTGCAAGTTAGCTCTGCTCTCAGGATTTTCCTCAACATCCATTTCTTCTGAAGGGCCATCTTCACCACACCTCCTATCCTCACCGTGATGTGGACTAGATAGTGATTTTTCTTTAAATTGCATTTTCTTTTTTTTTATATCTGCCTCAATGACATTTCATCATATAGCTTATTTAAATGTTGAGAGGCTTACTATAGAGAGACTAGTGTTATTGGAAGGATTTATTTGCGATTTACATCTTTTCCAACTAGTAGAGACTATAGAGTGAAAATGGTAAAGGAAATTTCTCACAATTGTCAACACCCACAGTGCTTAAGCTGCTTTTCATCAAGATCCTGTTTTTATCCCAGGGATTTCCACGTTAATCAGAAAGACCCCTGGATCCTTGGGGAGGGGAGAATTTCCATCCCAACCTTGCTTCTGATCAGATGCTGGATAGCTCTCCCATTGCTCTGTGCTCTAAGGTACCCCCAACAAATATGGGCCAGTCCTCCTGTACACTCACCAGCACCTATCAGAAAATTATATTTCCTTGTATGTGTCATAGTAATTCTTGCCTTGTCTTGCTGCAGTTAGAAATCTGTTTAGTTCTGTGATTGCCTCTCTTTCTCCTCTCCTCTGACTTAAGCTTATCTACATTTCTGGGCAATTTTCAGAGTTTCTGCGGTCATCAAATTTTGGCCATTTTCACTTTCACTTTTTGTAGAGAGAATTATCACTTTCAAGCACAACTATCTTGAAGTCATCCCATAATTCTTCTGGTGCTCTGTCACTTCTATCCAAAGCAGCATATCAATTTTTCAGGCAGTCTTTAAAATTCCAGTTGTATAGTCTCAATGTCATTTTGCTACATTCTTGAGCGGCTTGCTCTTTTTCAGCTTTAGCTTGAATTTGCATACTAGTAGTTGGTGATTTTATTTTATTTATTTAGCAAGCATTTGTATCCCGCTCCTTCCAGCGATCAGAAGCGGGTAAGATTACTATTGTGAAGCTGCCGAATCAAGGCAGGTACAAATTTTGTTTACATACAGATTGTCAGAAAAGCACATCATACAGAGTTAACACTTCTTAGCTATGAGGGAGTTCATTTACATATATACATAAATACATATATACAGGATAAGTATCTTGGTTACGGTGGACAGGGGGCTGCCCCATCTGTGGGTTTAGTTCAGGTTGAAATGAGTTTGGAAAATGTGCATCTTGAGTTTCTTTCTGAAGTCCAGAAGGTCATTGCTAGCTCGTAGTTCTGGTGGGAGTTGGTTCCATAGTGTTGGCGCCACATATGAAAAAGCCCTGTGGCTGGTGTTAGCTTTGGTAGATCTTATATCTGTTGGAGTGTGGAGGTTGTTGGAGTTGTGGGTTCTTCTGTTTCGGGTAGGAGGTTGCAATCTGACTAGGTTGTTGAGGAAGGAGGGTGCTAAGTTGTGGATGAGTTTGAAAGTAGTTGTTAGTATTTTGTATTTTGTGCGTGCTGTTATGGGTAGCCAGTGTAAATGAATTAATACTGGTGTGATGTGGTCACTTAGATTTTTCCTCATTATGACCCTAGCAGCTACATTTTGTGCCATTTGTAATATGTTTAGGGTTTTTTTTAGGTAGACCTTGTAGGATGGCGTTGCAGTAGTCAAAATGTGGCATGATGAGTGCTTGAGCCACGGTTCTAAAATCATGGGGATCAATAATACTCCGAATGGGTTGGAGAACTCTAAGCTTGTGGAAAACTGCTCTGTTGGTCTTTCGGAGGTGTTTCTCCATCTTTAGGTCACAGTCAAATGTGACTCCTAGATACTTTATTTCTTTTTTTGTTTGGTAAGTGTTGTTACATAGTGTTATTGATGAGGGTGGGTCAAAGTTCGGTTCTTTGGAGATATACATTACTTCGGTTTTTTTGTGATTGACATATTGCTTTGTTGTAACCAGTCTTGCATCTCTCCAATGCATATCTCTAGTGGGCTGTAGTCTGGGTTTTTAGTGTCTAGTTGCAAGTATAGCATGATATCATCGGCATAGATGTGGTAATTAATTTTGTGCCGTGTGAAAATTTTGCATAGTGGCTGCATATATATGTTAAACAGAAGCGCTGAGAGAGCAGAGCCCTGGGGGATTCCCTGTGTTTGGGAGAAAGATTCTGCTTTTTCTCCGTTGAATTGAACCTGTTGTGTTCGATTTGAGATGTATGATGAGAACCACTTTAGTGGGGTTCCTGCTATTCCTATTGATTTTATTCTATTTATGAGGGTTCCATGATTAACTGTATCAAAGGCAGCTGAGATGTCAATGAATACAAGAATGTACATTTTCTTTGTTTTCAAGGCCCTTTAGGAGGTTGTTAAGTAGAACTAGTAATAGGGTTTCAACTCCATGATGTTGCCTGAAGCCATATTGCTGGTCATCTAGAGGAGCACTGTCAGTCAGATGGTCTTGGAGTTGTAGAAGGACCGTTTTTTCTATGATCTTTGCCAGGAATGAGATACTTGATATGGGACGGTAGGAAGCTGGGTCTTCTCTGTTGAGTGTATTGTTTTTTAGAAATCGGTCTAATGACTGATTTCTTTAGTTCTGAGGGCATGAGTCCTTGTTGTAGGGATAGGTTAACTATGTGTGCGATGTGCGGTGCTATGTCTTGTTTCACTGCCTTGATCCAGGTTGCAGGGCAGGGGTCTAGTGGGGAGGTGGTGCTTTTTAGGCTTGTGACAATGGTTGTGATTTGCTGGGTTCCGATTTTGTGGAAGTGCTTCCATAACTGGTTTTGAGTTATGTTGTTTTCACTTTTGACTTGTGGTATTGGTGGGGCTGGGGGGGGGGGGGGGGGGAGGAGGACCAGGGGCCGTCAGTTTGGTCGCGTAATGGTTTGCCAGTGTTTGGGCCTTGATGGAGTTGTTGAGGTTGGTATTCTGGTCGGTTTTGATTAGTGATTTGACTAGTTCGAATAACTCTCGTGGGCGATTGATCGCCTTGTTTAGAATGTTGGTGTGATGTAATTTTTTTGCATTGTTCACGTCGTTTTTGTACTTTGCAAGATGGGCCATGTATTTAGTTTTGAGATCGGAAGATTTGGTTTGTCTCCATTTTCTCTCTATTTTACGGAGCTCCCTTTTTGATTTTATTAGAGTTCCTGTGTACCAGGGTTCCGAGTTGGTCTTACGTGGGTTTGTTGTGTGTTTCAATGTTGGGTTAGATGTATTTAGGATGTGTGTGTTCCATCTGTTAGTTAGTTCGTCGAGGTCTGTGGAATCTAGGTTTATGTGGGATGCAATGGTGCTTATGAAGTTTTCTTCGTTGAGTTTGTTGAATTTCCTGATGGGGTTGGTTATTCTCATCTCCTTTGTGTTTTTGGGTAGGCACTGCAGTTTAAGTTTGCAGTTGATTTGGTGGTGGTCTGACCATGGTACTTGGGTTATGTTTATTGTAGGTGGTTCATTGTTTTGTTGTGGATTTCTGGGTATGAAAATCATGTCCAGGGTGTTTCCTCTATCGTGTGTGGGGTTGCTTACTATTTGTTGGAAACCCATTTGGTCCATGGCTTCGTAGAAGGTGTCTGTGTGGGACGGGGGAATTGATGCTAGGTTCAAATCTCCAAGGATGATTTGGAATTTCTTGCTATGGGTGGATGTGATGGTTTCTAGTGCTGTGGCTAGTGCTTCATGCTGCGGTGAGGGAGGTCTATAGATTAGGCAGATGGATAATGCCATGTTCTCGACTTTAAGTAGGTCAAGATCGGGATTTGTGACCGTGGATGTTGTGAGTTGTAGGCTGGTTTTGGCTGCTATAAGGACTCCGCCTCCCCTTCTGTTGATGCGTGGGCAGTTGTATAGTTGGTATCCGGGCTTCCGTATTTGGCTCATTGTTGCGGGGTCTGAGTCAGCGAGCCATGTTTCTGTTATGCATAGGATATCTGGTTGTTCGTCAGTTAGAATGTTGTGGATGATATGTGTTTTATTCCTTATTGACCTAGCGTTAAGGATGATGTTACATGTGTGATGGTCTGGGTGTGTTGTTCGTGTGAGTTGTACTTGTGTTCCATTAGTGTTTTTTGTTTTGGTTTTAGGGTGTTTTTGCGACTTATTTCCTTTGATATGGGTGTGCTGTTGGGGTAATTTTTTTGATGCTTGTATGGTGGTGATAGGATTTAAGTTGTATTTATGCAGGATGGGTAATGGAGGGGGGGTGGAGAAGGTAGATTGGTGTATATAGTAGAGGAATGAAGTATTGTGGGTGTGGGATGGTTCTATATGAAGATGTCAGTATACACATGCACAATATCAGGAATGTGTGAGCAGGCTCCATTTTATGTCTGACAGAAATATTTGGGCCTTTGGATTCGTGTGGCGCAGTGTAGGCTGTAATCAAGGCAGCCGGCCTAGAGATAAGTTAGTGTAGGCCTGCAGGATAGTTGTTGGGTACCAATGGTTTAGCAGGGAAGGATGGCTTGGGGTACAGTGTTTCCTATCGCTCTAAACAAAACAGGGATACAGTCATAACGTTACTTATCACTCTAAACAGATACAATATTGTGCGATACAGTCTTAAGGTTATTGCGAGAAGGTTATTGGGTTACTGCATTGAAATGTAACAACTTGCTGGTTAGAGATACATTGTTTCACATAGCTCTAAACAGTAGTAACCTTTAGTGTTGGTAGGGGTTTGCAATGTAACAGCTTACTGGAGGATAACAAGGCTTGTGACAGTGGAGATATTAACACATTATATATACAGTGGTATGTTGGCTCCCAATTGGAGGGGGTTAGGCACAGTGGTATTTTGAGTCAGGAGGTAGAAATGACCGGTAAATGTTTACCTGGGTGATATCGTTGTAGTTGAAGGCTCCTGATGTCAAACTTGATCCAGCTATGGGGATCTCGTGGAGCGTGGTCGGGTTCGGCGAGCTCAGACCCGGCCTGGGGAGCTCAAGCCGTCGGTCATTTGTTTGTTGCGCTTTTGCCTTCTGATCGTTAGCAGAGTTTTGGTCATGTGAGCCAGGCTTCTTGATACCTGCCGTCTTATCGCGGTCGAGTGGATGGTTTTTCTACCGTGCCTAAGCTCCACCGCCTAAGGGCCAACGCCAAAGGGCCCTCTGGCGAGGCCCTCAGGCGCGGGCGCGCCCTGTAGGGACGCCGCTTTTATGTGGTGCTGCTTGCGTGCGGGTGAGCCTCCCACTGCCCGGATTGGGCAGGAGTGTGTGCAGGTCGGACTCCCACTGCCCGGATAGGGCAGGAGTGTGTGCAGGTCAGACTCCCACTGCCCGGATAGGGCAGGAGTGTGTGCAGGTCAGACTTCCACTGCCCGGATAGGGCAGGAGTGTGTGCAGGTCAGACTCCCACTGCCCGGATAGGGCAGGAGTGTGTGCAGGTCAGACTCCCACTGCCCGGATAGGGCAGGAGTGTGTGCAGGTCAGACTTCCACTGCCCGGATAGGGCAGGAGTGTGTGCAGGTCAGACTCCCACTGCCCGGATAGGGCAGGAGTGTGTGCAGGTCAGACTCCCACTGCCCGGATAGGGCAGGAGCTTCACCGGGGGCGGCTGGAGGGCTAGCGGTGCTTAGCGGCTCCCACGAAGTAGGGACGCCGCTTTTATGTGGTGCTGCTTGCGTGCGGGTGAGCCTCCCACTGCCCGGATTGGGCAGGAGTGTGTGCAGGTCGGACTCCCACTGCCCGGATAGACTGTGATCTGTATCACAGTCAGCTCCAGGTTTCTCCGATGATGTTATTGAGCTTTTCTATCGTTTAGTTTACACAAATGTAGTCACCAAGTTTTGTACAATTCATTGTATGAAGTCCGTGTATACATTCACCACTTGTGTTGCTGGAAGGAGGTGTTTGAGATGAATGGATCATAGAATTCTGCAAAACCAGTCAGTTTCTCTCTGGCTTCAATTCTACTGCCAAGTCCGTATTTTCCAACCACTTTGCCTTCTTTGTTGCCAACTTTTGTGTTCCAGTCACCCAGGACTATCAGGATATCCCGTTTGCACATTTTATCAATTTCAGCTTGCACTTGTTCATAAGTACTGATCAACTTCTTCCCCTTCTGCAGCTGTTGGGACATATACCTGAATAGCAGCTTTGTTGATGGGTATACCTCATATTAGCTGCCCTGTATTTCAGTACTTGCAAGTTTCTTCTTACTTACAAATGTAATAACATTTCTTCGTCTTTCAATTCCAGCATAGTATACCATGCAAAGTGCCCAATGCAAGTCCATTTCAGTTCGCTGACAGAGTTGTACATATTCCATTTAATTCTTAACCACTTCCAACTTCCCTTAGTTCATGCTTCATACATTCAATGTCCCAATATTTAGACACATCTTTGCAGCTTCTGACTCATTCCATGCACAGCTACATCAGCAGTCAGATGTCCCGCAGGCATTGATCCAACTACATCATAAATGTTGGCTTTATTTTAGGGGGGGGGGGCGCAGCGGGGGGGGGGGGGAAGAGAGGAGATCTTCAGCACCTTCCCAGTAGCCAGTTGAGTGCCTTCTGACCTGGAGGTCTCATCTTCCAGCACTATAGTGCAATTTGTTTATTTATTTATTTTATTTAACAGTATTTCTAAACCGCCTTATCTTAATAATCAAGGTGGTATCACAGCAAACAATCAGGTCAAGTGAGTGTGCTATACATGCAGTGGGGGAGAAATTGAGTGTGTGTTGTGTTGTGTGCTAGATTGGTATGAGCTATGTACAGAGTGGGCTATATACAGTGGTGCAAAAACATATTCGATACATACATTGGTTAGGCGGAATCATGTGCTGTTATTCGTTCTCTGAAGTTATGTGATGTGTCCATAGTGTTCTATGAACAGCATGGTTTTCAGCTGTTTTCTAAAGTCTTTGAGGTCTGTAGCGGCCCTCAATTCGTCCGGGAGTTTGTTCCATATTGTTGGAGCGGCCATTGAGAGTGCTCTGTCTGTTGTGTCCTTGCGTGTGTGTTTGTATTCACTTGGGGTGCTGACTCGGTTGTGGGTTTGTTTTCTTCTGGGACGCGTACTGGTGTCTGATTGTATGAGGGTGTGTAGGCTGTTGGCTGATGTGTGGTGTTTTATCTTGAATAGGTTTATGATAGTTTTGTATTTGATGCGTGCACCGATTGGAAGCCAGTGTAAGTCCTTTAAGGTGGGTGTGATGTGCTCCTGTCTTGCAGTTCCTGATATGATTCGTGCAGCAATGTTTTGTGCTAGTTGTAGAGGCTTGAGGGCTTGTTTCGGTAGTCCAAGGTATATCGGATTGCAGAAGTCCAGTAGTGGGGTTATCAGTGCTTGCAATCATTGGATTTTCGTGGCAAGATACGGAAGTAGATTGCCAGGCCTTTCTTCTGCACTGGTAATGCTAGTGTTGCTGATGTCACAGAAATGTGATCCTCTGCCAATACTGTCCCATACTGCTGCTGCCCAGATGTGTTGTCTGTCTTAGTCTGGCACCTCAGCTGAGACCTGCCCATCTTGGGAGACCTGCCAGCTTAGCTCTCAGCATTACTGATGCACACAAGCCCTCACAGCACGACAAGCTACAAACCAAGTGAGGGCTGATCCCTTTACTGAACAAAGTAACCCAGGCCAGCAATACCAGGCCCAGTATCACCAACTGATCCTTCCATCATTTCCCAAACAATACAGCAGTCCCGGTCTTAATTTGCATGCTCAATCCCACCCTCCTCCCTTAACACCTCCATTACCTTCTCTCCCTCCTTACCCCTAGTGTCCTTGCCCACTACTCCTTACCCTTTATTACCCATCCTCCCACAGAACCCAGTTTCTTATTGGTCCTATAGGACTGTTACAGTAAAATGTTCAATCCCTCCCCCTCCTAGCATAGCAGGCAGCCCTCACACATTGTCAATACACACCAACCACAATCTCCTGCGTCTCTTTTCACCTCCCATTCACGAAGTCCCTTAAAAAAAAGTATTTACAATCAAACTTCAGGCTCGCAAGGGCAGACTGCAAATACCCATACCATATCATCATGAATTTGATCCTGCAGAGGGCAGCCCCATGCATCTATTTGTTCCATCATTAGCTCATGCAGGGGGTTCTGCTAGTGCCAATATGACAGCCAGTATTGCATTACCACTCCCCCCCCCCCCCCCACTAAACGTTTCCTTCCATACACTTAACTCAAAAATTTCCCCTTAATGCCAAATGTCTCCAGAACATTAAAAAAAAAAACAACCCACACCACTGCCTTGGGGGCCACTAAAACCTCCTGACCCACAGCTTCACTAAGACAGCCTAATACCCCTTTTCAAAAATCCCAAACCTTCAGAAAAAGCCACGCTGTGTGTCCCAAAATGCACTCCGCCTCCTTATATTTCAAGCGTTCTGCTGAGGGCACCAACCCTGTCCGAAAGGCTGGAGACCTAAAATAATTAAGACACACACCCCTGCAGCAACAATTTATATTGACATGCCTGAAGCCGGCTACAACACACAAGCCCCAGGATATGTGCCAAACTAACCTGCAAATTAATTCACAGCACCAGATCGCTCAAGTCAGCTTGCCATTTTCCCCCCTTACTCTATTAAAGGCATGCCAAGGCTCCTCACACCGTATGGCCTTGTATACAAATCAAAACTGTCTATTTCCACTCTTCCTCCTCCAAACCCTGCTGATGTTTGTTTATCCTCAAACTCTTGCTGTAAAAATCTCCTTTGGCAGCAAGCTCAGAGAGTAAGGTATGCGTGTCCCACCTCTGCAAACCTAACTCCTCACAAGTCTGCTCAATCCTCAATTTCCCCTGATCATCCAACAACTGCCCCACCTGTTTGACCTCTCCTTCTGCCCATCGTGCAAACCGTTTAGTCTGCCAACCCAGGGGAACGCCACACTGCCATTCTAGAGTCTTACTGCAATAATTGACACCAGCCATGCCAAGCCAAGCCATCCTCAATGGAAGTAACATACTAGTAGATCTCAAATTTGTTTTTTTTTGGGGGGGGGGGGGGACTTCTCCACTGGGGCATAAAATAAAGTAAAGCAAATCGTACAGGTGGCAACACAGCCTCTCATACTCTGACGGGGTATAATCAGTGGCTGACCCTGCCCAGTCAAGGAAATGCAGACACCATCCAGGCCATTGCTCGCAGATCCTTTAAGCAAGTACAAAGGTAACGTTTGCAAAACAGCCATGTAGGGAACACTGCCATTTTATTCAAACTGATCTGCCCTGTCAAATAGGATAAGTCCTCCAAAGTGCAAAGCTTTCAACTATTCCAGCAATGGGCCCACACTGCAGCTATAAAAAGGGCCTGAGGATCTGCAGTAAGCTAATCCCTAAACAATGGAAATAACCCTCCACGCATCTCAGCACGAACCCCCCCCTTCCCAATCTCTCCAAACTGACTGAGGAAAATACCTCCAATTTAATACAAATTAAACTTCAGCCCTGAGAATGCACCAAAATTCCTTCATCAGTGCCTCCAAGAACACTCTGGTTCTGACATGTACAATCATCTACAAATGCTGCCATTTTGAATAGCGAGCCCCTAATTTGCACCCTGATTTATATGAATGATTCGCAGAAGAGGATCTAAAGCACAAACCAACAGAAGTGGTGACAGGGAACACCCCTGTCTGGTCCTCGTCTGTAGCTTAAAAATAACTGTCACCTGACCATTCACCATGATGGATGCAGATACATAGCCCTCCGAATATGCTTAACTGCATACCGCACTCTTATAAAATCAACCTCAGTCTGACATTAGGTCTGAGGCCACCACTGCTAAGCGATCTGCCAATAATTGAAATCTTAAGATCACAATTTAACAGGAAGCTGGAACAGTATAACTGCCATCAGGGGATCTTTACCTGGTTTTAAAATAAGTTTAAGTAAGTAAAGAGCCAAATAAGTGGGACGCTGGGATCTGCAGTGGTAGTGAATCCTATGACAGCGATTCTGGATCTGGAGTGGACACACAGATTGATTGGCTTGGGGGAAGGAGAAGATAAAATGGATACGTGTAGCTGTGATGCTGGCGTGTAAATGCATATTGGGGGCTTGGTTATGCCCGGAGGGACCAGCATTGGGACCATGGAAACAATCTTTACATCAACATATGATGTTTGAACGAGAACAGTCCAAAAGCTTGAATCAATCATGGGTGGGCTTTATGAGATATGGGAGCTTTATTATCCAAACATTGACAACTAGATTGAGAAGTCAAATACTGAATCAATGCCTATTGAACACTTAGGAAGATACAGTGGGGAAATGATGTGAAAAGGATAAGGAGTTTAGAGTACCTGTTGTCTAAAGCTCCCTCTCTTCTTGGGTCTCAGAGTAAAAACAAAATCATTTTAGTAGAGACACTGGTGCTGTCATTATAACAATATATTATATTATATCATATCCTAAGGAGGCAGCACAAAGTAAAGAAGGGGAAGGGGGAGGGGGGAGGGAATGATAAATAATGAAAATGGACATAGACATGTACACATGTACTTGGAGAGATGGTTATGGGAATCAGCGAAGACATAGATAAATCTATGGGTTTACACAAACAGAGGCTGATGGAGTTAAAAATCCAGATAAGAGTGGGTGGATTAATATATGAGCATGCTATGTGTGTAACCATGGAAATAGTTCAATTAAACTGTGGGTGTGGATTTTGTGTAATTGATCTCTATGTTACAAACATGTTACATGCTAATTCAAGGGTAATACATTTTAATATAAAATAAGTTTAATATAAACCACTCTCATAGTAGAGATCATGCAAAAGCTTGCAGGTAGCACCATCATATAACCTCAAAAAGGGGGAGCACACAAGAACGTATAAAATTACCCATTAGGCCCTGGCACCTTAACATAGCTGCTCTTCACCTCCTCTGCAGTAACTGGGGGCATCCAATCTAGCTTGAGCCTCCTCATGCCCACCTTCCGCATGTATCACTTCTCCTTCCTATCTATACAGTTTTGAAAAATAGCTACAGAATTCCAGTCCTATAGTTCGCTCAGAGTTTAGAATGTTCCCATCCCATTGCTGTACTGCCGTAATATGCAAAATACCCTTTCCTTGTCAGGTTGGCTAGCAGGCAGCCTGGCTTGTTGACATGTCTAAAGAACTGATACTGTAAACATTGACTTTTTCGCCCATTGGTGTAAAATATTTAAGGCTGCCTACAATGTCCTCAGCTACTCCCATCACCCTCAAAGGATGTTGGGTCAACACTGAAGTCCCTGCATACCTGTTTCTCCAGCATCAGCCTTTTATCCAACTCCCATGTCCTCCTCACACAATACTCTAAAATATTCCTTCTCAAAACCATTTTAAGTGTCTCCCAACACAGCCGGTTCCTGATGTTCTCTGTTAAATGCCACATACTCTACCAGTTTCTGCTGCAAAATTCCCAACATGCCACATTCTCATATAGAGGCAGCAGAACACACCACTACCTTGCTTCCTCCTGCATCCCCTGTTCCAAATTCACCCAAATGAGGCAAGGTCAGAGACCTCATATAGACCCTATGTTAGCCTCCTGTGCCCTTGAGGTGGTGAGTTAGACCTTACCTGCTAATTAGTTTTCCTTGAGGACCTCCAGTGCAGTCCCGACATCTGGGTTGTCAGCTCTCACCAGAAGCTTGGAGACCGAACAGGTCGTCTGACATCAGTGTTCTTAGGCAGCTGGCACCACCCATCAGCCCCAGTAAATATTGACGAAGCAGACTCACAGGAGCAACAGATATGCCAACCTCATATGTATTAATGAACCAGAACTGCCTATATATTTTACTTTTTTTTTTTTTTTAAACACATAACCTCTACAATTTAAAGGAAAACTGTGTCCTGCAACGGAAAAAAAGTAAGCCATGCACAGATTTCCAGAGGCAGACCACCTTTAGGAAGAGGAGACTGCGAGTCTTCTCAGCTACATCTCAGAACGCAATGCTCCGCTGTCTTTTCCCCGAACTATATACACACTGAGCTCTGCCTGCCTGAAGGGAATAACTAGCCACCATGCCGCCACCAGAGACCTACAAACCTTGGTAAACAGATGACTCTTTATTCAGGATCACCATCTCTGAAAGAACTCAGGCGGGTCTGGGACTACACTGGAGGTCTGAGGAAAGCTAAGAACATAAGCTATGCCATAATGGGTCAGACCAAAAGGTTCGTCAAGACAAAGTATCCTCTTTCCAACAGTGGCCAATCTAGGTCACAAGTACCTAGCAGTTTCCCCAAAAGACAGGTTCCATAATGCTTGTATTGGGTCAAGCAGTGATAAACCATTATTAAAAGGGACCTAGGATATGGACCTTTCCTCCAGGAACTTGTCCAAACCTTTTTTAAACCTGGCTACACTAACAGCTTTTACCACATCCTCCAGTAACGAATTCCAGAGTTTGATTACACGTCGCGTGAAAAAATATTCTCGTATTAGTCTCAAATATGTTACCCTGTAGCTTCATTGCATGTCCCCTAGTCTTTCTATATTCTGATGTAAACAAATAGATCTACGTTCACCCGTTCCACTCCATTCATTAATTTATAAACCTCTATCATATCTCCCCTCAGTTATCTCTTTTCCAGGTTGAAGGGCCCTAACCTTTTTAGCCTCTCTTCATAGGAGTATCCTTCCATCCCTTTTACCATTTGTGGCTCTTCTCTGTACCTTTTTTAATAATGCTATATCCTTTTTAAGATACGACGACCAGAACCGCACACAATATTCAAGGTGCGGTCACATCATGGAACGTTACAGAGGCATTATAATATCCTTTGCTTTATTTTCCATTTCTTTCCTTATAATATCTAGCATTCTATTTTCTCTCTTGGCTGCTGCTGCACACTGGGCGGAGGGTTTTAACATATTATCCACAATGACACCTAAATCTTTTTTCTGGGTGGTGGTGGTGGTTCCTAATGTAGAACCTTGCATTGTGTAACCATAGTTTTGGGTGTTCTTTCCTAGATGCGTAACTTTGCACTTGTCCACATTAAATTTCATCTGCTATTTGGATGCCCAGTCTTCCAATTTATCAAGATCCTCTTGCAATTTTCCACAATCCTCAAGGGTTTTTAACAACTTTAGTTTTGCGTCATCTGCAAATTTGATAACCTCACTCGTTCCCTTTTCCAGGTAGTTTATGAATATGTCAAAAAGCAGTGACCCAGCACAGATCCCTGGGTACTCCATTATTCACCTTTCTCCACTGGGAATATTGGCCATTTAGTCCTCCCCTTTGCTTTCTATTTTTTAACCAGTTCCTGATCCACAATAGTACACTGCCTCCTATCCCATGACTTTTTAGTTTTGCCAAAAGTCTGATGAGGGACCTTGTCAAAGGCTTTCTGAAAGTCAAGATATACTACATCAACCAACTCACCTTTGTCTACCTGTTTACTCACACCTTAAAAAAAAAAAAAAAAAAACACACACATTAGTAAGACAAGATCTTCCTTGTCTAAAGCCATGTTGTGGCTGTCTCCCATTAAGCTAATTATCAGGTAAGGTCTAATTTCACTCCCCCCCCCCCTTATTGTCCTTCCAGTGCGGTCCCACCATCTGGGATGTGTCAGAGCAGTACTACACTCTGGAGGGATCAGCGAGTCCGGCCTGAATGACTGCCGCACCAAATCTTGCATCCCCATTGCTTGCACATCCAGCTGTTAATGCTTCACAAAAGGTATGCAAGGATGCCCAGATGGCCACCCTGCAGATGTCCACCAGCGGGATCAGGCTAAATTTGTCTCATGAAGCTGCCTGTGCTCCGGTGAAATGTGCTCAAAAGCCACTCGGCACCTGCCTGTGCTGTAGCAGATAGGCCAAAATTATTTTTTTAATCCAGTGCCTTTGAGGCAGCTTTTCCCTTTTGCAGCGCCCCCCCCCCAAAAAAAAATGAATAAGCAGCCTGACTTATGAAATGTCAGTTCTCTTCAGATAGCACCACAATATCTAATGCACATCCAAGAGCCGCAAACCTGGTTCCCATCGAGCTGCCTCCATGTCTGAACACCAATAGGGTAACTGACTGATTCAAATGAAATGCAGAGAGGACCTTGGGCAGAAAGGATAGAACCACATAGAATTCCACTTTCTCCTTTGAAAAGGCAAGTTAAGGCTCGCGACATGAGTGCTTGCGACTCTGAAATCCTTTGTGCAGAACATATTGCCACCAGAAACAGTCTTTAATGTTAAATCCTTTAACATACAAGTCCCAAATGGCTCAAAAGGTGCCTCACTCAGACAGTAATAGTTTAAAAAGGTTCTATGGAGAAACAACTGCCTTAACTGGATGGGCCCCCTAAGGAAACCCCCTGGACTGTATCCCGATAGCAGGCCACCTGCACCCACAGGAACTACAGAGGCCAGTCCTTTTTCTAGCCCTGCTTGCAGAAATGCCAGGATCTCCAGTATCGATGCCGAGAGACCAGCAGCTGTTGTCCTCACACCATGCCTCAAAAATCTTCCAAATATACGAAAGATGTATAGTGCTTACAGGCTTTCAGCAAAGGTAGAAAATTACCGCTGCTGAATAACCCCTTTTGCTCAACCTTGCCCTTTCAAGAGCCAAGCAGTAAAAGAAACAATCCATGAGGTATTCGCATCAGCCCGGGTTGGCAAAGAAGGTCCTGTCTGTGGGGGAGTTGCCACGGGTGATCTGCCAGCCATAGCAGGTTTGCCCGTGAGGCCAGTCCCCGATGTGCCTCTATCCTTTGAGCACTCATGATAAAAATATGTACAGTAGTTTGTCCATTGGCCAAAGCTGTACTAGGGCATCCAGCCCTCCGCCTGCTGTAGAATCGGCTCACTTTGGCAGTGGCGAAGGTTGCCATTAGAGCCATGATCGGTGTCCCCCACCTGTTCACTCTGCAAAGAGGTCTTCGCGCAAACTCTCTCCCAGGTCCAACCAAACCCAACTGAGATAGTTGACCATTGCATTGTCTGTTCCTGCAACTTGAGCTGTGGAGATCTCTATCTCGAGATATCTAGAGATAGATATATCTCTAGATATATAGATATATAAAGCTACCATAGTGGCATTGTCCAAGAACACTCATACCACCTTGCCTTGTACAGGGGGGTGAAATTTCTGCAAAGCTAAGACTACTCCTCGCATTTCCAGACAATTGATGACCATTCCTTCTAGATTTTGGTCCAAAACCCCTGTGCTATGAGATCCTGACAATGGGCACCCCTGCCCCCAAGACTGGCGTCTGTCGTTAGTGGTATCTAAACAGGTGACTCCAGGGGCATGCAGACTAAATTTTTCTGGTCGAGCCACCCCCGAAGTGCCAACCATGTGTCCTTGGGGCATGGTAACTGATGTGTCAGAGGGTGCTGTGCTGACCACTGTCTAAGCACAGCACTCTGCAGAGGTCACATGTGAGCCCGTGCCCATGGCATCAACTAGACAGTCACAGCCATGGACCCTAGGAGTTGAAGATACCTATGGCATGGCATTATCTACATGCTGAGGAACTGCCTGACCTGCCTGTACAACATCAACATCCTGTCCTGTGGCAGGGCTATCCTGTCCTTGTTTGTTTGAAACTGGACTCCGAGACAGATGAGGTCCTGGCAGGGCGACAGCCAGCTCTTTGCAAGATCGACCACCCAGCCCAGTTCCTGCAGAAACTCACGGTGTGGCCTGCCTGCTCTCTACTGCAGACTCTGCCCTGATGAGCCAGTCATACAGGTATGGGTGTAGCAAAAAATGCCCTTCTGTCAAGAGGGCTGCTGCGACCACCACCATTATCTTGGTAAAATATGTGAGGAGTGGATGTGAGACTGAAGGATAAGGCACAGAACTGGAAATACCCCATCATAACAGCGAAATGGAGGTACCTCTGATGCTCCAGCCAAATCGTGATATGCAGATAGACCTCCATAAGATCCAGGGAGGTGAGGAACTCTCCTTCCCTCACGGCTGCAATGTCTCTATGTGGCAGCAGGGTACGTACAGAAACTGATTTACATGCTCTAGATCCAAAATTGGCTGTAAAGTTCCTTCCTTTTTGGAGGATCACAAAATAAATGGGGAGTATAGACCATAGTCACACTGGTCTTGTGGTACTTCCATTACCACTTTTAACTAAGCAGCCGAGCAAGGGTATCCTGTACGGCTTGCAGTCTTCCCGCCTTGCAAGGTGACACCATGAAGGTGTCCAAGATGGGCCTTGCCAAATCCAGTGCGTATTATCCCTGATGATTTCCAGAATCCACTGGTTGGATGTGATGCAGACCCAATCTGGATTAAAATCCCGTAGCCGACCTCCCACAGGAGTGACCTCCGTTGGGCCTCCCTCATCTCACTGCATCTTCTTGGGGGTGGCAGAGGAATAAAAACCTCTCCCTGACCCTTGACCCTGTGCCAGATATCAGAGAAGGTGCTAAGGTGCAAACCATACTGCCCAAAGGTACTGGAAATCCCAAGGCTGACCCCTCACCTGGCCCACCAGCTATCCCAGCTTTTGCTTATCTTCTGGAAGCCTGCTGCCTTTGGTCTTCCCCAAGTCCTTGACCAATTTATCCGAGGCCTTGTCAAAAAGAGTAGCTTACCCTTAAATGGCAATTTACTCAAATGGGACTTCAAGGAGACATCCGACCAATTTTGCAACCAGAGGTAACGTCTGGCTGCCATTACTGAGGCCATACCTTTAGACAGCCCTCTGATCAAGTCATAAAAGGCATCTGCCAAGTACGCTGCTCCAGACTCCAGCTTTGCTGCCTCTGGGGGCGGGGGCAGGGGCAGAGACTGCCCTTGCCCCGCAGTTCTAGGATGCCCTGGCCACAAACACCCCAAAGACTGAAGCTTGACGTGACAGGGCATTAATGTCAAATGCCTGATTCAGCAAAGTTTTCGACTTGCCGTCTTGCACATCCTTGAGCACGGTGCTCCCTTCTACCAGAATGGTGGCCTTCTTAGTGACCGCCACCATTGAATCTACCTTAAGGGAGACTAGGATCTCCTCCTCTTGTTCCGGAGCGGGACAGAGGTGTGCCATGGTCATCATGCCCTTCAGGAAGGTCCCACTCATTCCAAATCATTTGTTTAGTCACACTATGTATAGGAAAAATGAACTGTGGCTTTTGGCCCGCCTGAAAGAGGGGATCTTCTAAGGGGTCTTTCTCCTGGGAAGCCCTGCTCCCATGTTCAGAGTCCACAACTATTGTGATTTGAGTGCCGACAGCTCCTTCCGGCAGAACACTCATACAATCTTCAAGTCTTCCTGCAGTATTTTGCCTTCTTCCAATTCCCCTGGCTCGCCCATGTCAGGATCCTGCATGAGATCCTCATGGTCGCCCAAGTGGAGAGAACCCATCTCTTTCCAGGGGTCCTGCTCCAGACGCCTTTTCACCTCTGTATAGAATTGTCTTCTACCTCCAGCACCCTTTTTTATAGTTTCCTTCACTCGGACGGCCCCACTGGCTCGTCCTTGCTGCTTCATGCAGAATGTCTTATGCATGAGCAACACAAATTCTGGAGTAAACCCAGAGACTGGTGCTGAATCCTCAGGAAATTCCCTAGATGGCGAGGGATGTGGGGATGGCAGTTCCGTGCCTTTGCACTCTAGAACCTCGAGGCCCTGCCTGTCCACCTCCTCCAGGACTGGAGGGGCCCCTGGATCTCCCATGGACAATCCCCCCGAGATCTGTGCACACCCCTCAGCACCACTGAATGTTCCTGCTTCATATAAAAGCCGGTCTTCCAGGGATCGCAAATCCACCTTTCATCTGCGGCAAAAACCCACCGTGGAGCTGGAACCTCATCTGGAGCTGCATGCTAGACACGTGGCCTTAAAAACAGAGAAAAATGATGACAGAAAGAGACCACATGGCCTATCTAGTCTGTCCTTCCATATCAACAACTACAATAGTCCCCTTTTTTCCTTTAGAGATACTCTGTGTTTGTCCCATGCTTTTTTGAATTCAGATACGGTCCTCTTCTCTACCACCTCCACTGGGAGACTATTCCATGGATCCACCACTCTTTCCGTAAAAAAAAAAAAAAAAAAAATTTACGCATATCACTCCTGAATCTATCACCTTTCAAACTCATCCCATGTCCCCTTGTAGCAGTACTTGCTTTCAATCAAAAGAGGTTCTCCTCCTGTGCATTTATGCCATGGAGGTATTTAAACGTCTCAATCATCTCTATCCCGCCTTTCCTCTAGAAGGCATTGTAGTCTGTAGCAGAGATGCCACTGTCTTAAAAAGAATGCCAGACAGACGTCCAGGGGATCTGACAGATCTGGCTGTCCTAGTGCAAGCTCTCCCATCTCTGGTCTTTAACAAAAAAACAAAAACACACACTTTTGTTTAAAAACAAACAAGATGGACAAGTACCACCCCCCCACCCCTTCATGTCTGAAACTGCTTCTCCCTTGCAGTACAAATTTAATTGGTCCCCTGAGGAAATGGCACCATTTCCCGCTTACACAAAATGGCCTCTGGGCAGCCACATTGTTTCCTGCGTCAACCTGCAGATGCCTGGCTTGATGTTAAACATCGACAATACTGTCCAGCACTCCCTGAATAGAAAACAGCCCCGATCTTACCTCGCCAGTGTCTAACACACTCTGTGATGCGTGGGGGCTCAAAATGAGGCTTACTGTGCTTGTGTGTGCAGCTGCTGTCATCCGCAGCTGGCAAAAAGACCACAGAGTGATGCTGAGGGCTAGAAACTCTTACAGTTTCCTGCTTTTGGCAATTGGCTCCTCACCCGGTCAGGGTTCAGGAGCTGCTGAGTCTGCCATCAAGCCTGGAAATCACTTCCCCCTTCTGCGTTTTTTTTTTTTTTTTAAGCTTTGTTAGGGCAAACTCATACCCATGATCAAATAACCAATTCCAAAACCAAAATAAACTGTGCTTCTTATTTGTCTCTGCAGTGAGCCCAGAATCTGGGATCAGCTCTCTCCAGTTGCTCGGAGACTGAGTTTACTGGGGTTGGTGGGTGGTGCCAGCTGCCTAACACTGATGTCAAAGATGACATGCTCAGCCTTCAAGCTGTTGGCGAGAGCTGTCAACCCAGATGTCGGGACTGCACTGGAGGGACGATAAGGAACAAAGGGCGGGATGTCCAAATATATCAGTGGAGTGTACACCAAGACACAAGTGAAATCTCGATTCGAGGATGCAAGACTTCCCAGACATTCAACAGGTTTAAATAACAAACCAGGGAGACCCCCCTTTTTTCTATTGAACTTGGTGTTCCTGGGGTTGTGCGATCTGTGGATCTTACTCTAAATTAAATTCCTCTATCAAAATTTGATTCCTCGCAGCATCACAAACCAACCCTCAGGGTCCACTATTACATTAAATATCTGGCATTCCATACTGTGCAGAAGATTTGCCAGCCCCGCCCCCTTAGTCCCTACAGAAGCTCCAACCACCACCCCTAACTAACCCCTCTTTTCATTTAGTACTTTCTTTTTCTGTCAGATGGGTTTTCTGAATTAATATAATACTGGTTCGTCGACAGAGTGCCTGAAACATCTTATGTCTAGAAATGGAATGTGGCTGGGCTACATTCTCCTGTCACAATGAAAAAGGTATGCTCATGTCCCCTCCAACCTTTGAAGTTGCATTCTCTCCACCCAACACCTCTTTAAGGCAGACAGGATTGCCCCAACCACACAGCCCCTACCCATCTCCTGAAGCTCTTCCTTACCCATAACACATTGCTGCACTCCCCCTGTATGCCATCCTCCTGAGGATCCATTCCATATGCTGTGCCCCAACTCCCCTTTCCATCCAGTGCCTCATAACAAGCACTCAACCCCTTCCAAATCCTCACAAGCACTAACCACCCTTCTTCTCTCTCTGGTCATGTCCCGTGTTGATTTTTGTAACTCTGTTCTAGCTGGTCTCCCCGCCACTCAACTTCATCGCCTTCAACGCATCCAAAACATCGCTGCCCGTCTCATTTTCCACTCCTCCCCCCGTGACCATGTTACACCTCTGCTCATCCACCTCCATTGGCTTCCGGTCAAGTCTCGCATCCATTTCAAAGTTCTGACAATTCTGCATTGTGTCCTCTACTCCCATTCCCCTCAGTTTTTTCGCTGACCTTGTCCATTTTCATACCTCATCTCGTTCCCTGCGGTCCTTCCACCTCAACCGCCTTCATCTCCCTTCACCTGCCCATGCTCACCTTCAGTCCACTCGTTCCTCCGCTTTCTTTTTCCTTGGCCCCGCCCTATGGAACTCTCTCCCCTCCTCCATTAAAACTCGAACAGACACATACTACCTTCAAGAACAAACTCAAAACCCATCTCTTTGCCCTTGCTTTCGATCTCCCTGACCCCTCTGTGTAGCCCTCATCCCTTCTCTTCCTGCTTCTCCTCTTTTCTCCTCTTGTCCTGTCGATTGGTTCTGCCTGGTTTGCTTTCCTATTAATATTGTAATTTCCTTTCCTCTTTTCACCTTATTTCTTTGTGGTTTTTTTGTACCATGTAAACCGCTCTGATATTTGTAGAGCGGTATATTAAATCAATAAACAAACAAACATAAACATAGATGACGTCTCTATCCCCCAACTGGTTTTATTTTGTTTTTAAAGCAATGAGGTTAAACTAAACTCTTTAATGACCCGCCTCATTATATCCCTTCTTGTACTTTCAATTCCAGCCCACAGAATCTGCCAAGTATTACTTCTTTGAGACAGGGATGCAATGTAAGCATGCATAACAGAGCCTTCATTTTTTTGTAGAAACAGTGGGATGTATTACTATTTCATAAGAGGTTAAACACATTTCATTTTGAAGTCTCACACCTCTTAAGTGTTTTATATGATTACATCTGGCTCATGTAATTGTTTTGTGACGGCTACACCACATTGTTTTATGATTTTAAGAGTGTTGTTAACTGTAAACTGCATAGAGGATATAGCACAGTTACTTACCTGTAACAGGTGATCTCTGGGAACAGCAGGAATTAGTCCTCACATATGGGTACGTCGGAACCGACGGAGCCGGCGCGGGAAAGCTCCCCAGCTTTTCAGATGAAAAGCTTTTGGGGCTTCCCACAGCGCATGCGCGCTGCCTTCCCGCCTTCCTTACCAGCTCTCTTCAGTTCGAGTTTATAGCTGAGACAATAGAGAGAGGAAAGGAAGGTAGATAGATAGAAGATACAACTCCTAGGGGAGGTGGGTGGGTTGTGAGGACTAATTCCTGCTGTTCCCAGAGATCACCTGTTACAGGTAAGTAACTGTGCTATCTCCAGGAACAAGCAGGAATAAGTCCTCACATATGGGGACTCCCTAGCTAAGATGCCTGGGAGATCCCCCTCCAAGGGTAAACCATCTTCGTATGGATCTCAGGCATCCATTCAGGGAAGGTGGGCAGGAGTTGCTTAAGTATGGAACAGGTGTTTGAGGACGGCCTGACCAAACAAGGCATCCCGGCGGGAGTCCTTGTCCAAACAGTAATGGGCTGTGAAGGTATGAACCGAGGCCCAAGTGGCTGCTCGACAGATCTGATCGATGTATACAGAGTGAAGATGAGCCATAGAAGTAGCCATGGCTCTCACATTGTGAGCTGTGACATGGCCTTCCAGAGAAATATTCTTACTCTGGTAAGCAAAAGAAATACACTGAGCAATCCAATTGGAAAGTGTACGTTTGGAGACTGGAAGTCCCAAATGAGAAGGATCAAAAGCCACAAAACGTTGGGAAGACTTTCGATGTGGCTGAGTCCTGTTGAGGTAAAAGGCGAGAGCTCTTTTTACAGTCAAGAGTATGAAGGTTCCTCTCTGCACTGGATGCATGAGGAGCCGGAAAAAAAACAGGTAGATATACCTCTTGATTAAGATGCAAAGGCGAGACCACTTTGGGCATAAAGTGGGGGTTCGTCCTAAGGACCACCTTATCATGATGAAACCTAATATAAGGTGGATTAGCCACTAAAGCCTGCAGTTCACTGATGCGGCGAGCTGAAGTTACTGCAATAAGGAAAACTACCTTCCATGAAAGAAATTTCAAGGAGGTGGAGTCCAAAGGCTCAAAAGGTGGCTTCATAAGCTGACCTAGAGCTAGGTTCAAATCCCATGCTACCGGCAGAGGTCGGATGGGAGGTTTAGTTAAGGTCAGGCCTCTCATGAACCTTGCAACAAGAGGATGAGAGGAAACAGGTTGTCCATTTATAGGTTTTAAGGATGCTGCAATAGCACTTAAATGGACTCGTACTGAATTCGTCTTGAGGCCTGCATTAGAAAGATGCAGGAGATAGTCTAATAGAGAATTCAAAGGAAGTGCCAGAGGGTCAAGACCCTGTTGAGCACACCAAATGGAAAAACGTTTCCATTTGAAAGCATAGGAACGCCTGGTAGAGGGTTTCCTAGAGGCATGAAGGATATCTTTCACTGGTTGAGAAAGATTTAACTCATGAAGGCTTAAGCCTTCAGTAACCAAGCTCGGAGATGTAGGGACTTGGGGTTTGGGTGCCACAAAGTCCCTTTCTCCTGAGACAGAAGGTCTGGCGCAGCTCCCAGGTCCAGGGAGGAGCCCTGGGAGAGCTGTAGAAGTAGAGGGAACCACACTTGGCGTGGCCAGCGTGGAGCTATGAGGATCATCGACCCGTGATCCCTCTGAAGTTTGAACAGAGTCTTGGGAATCAAAGGAATGGGTGGAAAAGCATACAGGAATTCCTGACCCCAATGCAGGAGAAAGGCGTCGTTGGCCTGAGCTCCCTGACACGGAGTCCTGGAACAGAACCGGGGAAGTTTGGCATTCCACGGACTTGCAAAGAGGTCTATGTCCGGGGTCCCCCATTCCTGAAAGATTCTGCGTATCTGGTCCATATACAGGGACCATTCGTGTGGAAGCAGAACTCGACTGAGTCTGTCTGCCCGAGAGTTTTGAACTCCTGGAAGGTATACTGCCAGAAGATGAATTTGATGCTCTCTGGCGAAGGCCCATAATCTGAGAGCTTCGTTGCAAAGCGACAGAGAGCCCGTCCCTCCTTGTTTGTTGACATAGAACATGGCTACCTGATTGTCTGTCTGGACTAGGACAGTCAGGTTGACAAGGAGGGTGTGGAAGACTGTGAGGGCAAGGAAGATTGCTCGCAGTTCCAGAAGGTTGATGTGAAGGGTGGTCTCCTGGGGAGACCAGGTGCCCTGAGTGGAGAGGTGTTGGAGATGAGCTCCCCACCCTGTTTGGGAGGCATCTGTTGTGAGGGTTGCTTGGGGCAACGAAGGTTGGAAGGGGGTCCCCAACAACAGATTTTTGGAGGATGTCCACCACTGGAGAGACCAAAACAGATGTTTTGAGGTGAGTACTTGGTCTGAGAGCGCTCCTGATGCTTGAGACCACTGGGTGGCCGAAGTCCATTGAGCTGCCCTCATATGGAGACGAGCGTAGGGCACCACATGGACCGTGGAGGCCATGTGGCCCAGAAGTTGCAGCAGTTCCCTGGCTGACAAGTGACTTCTGGACTGAGCCTGGGAGGCCAAGCTGATTAGTTGTTGGCCTCGGACCAGAGGGAGGTAGGCCCTTGCAGTGGTGGAGTCCAAGTGGGCCCCTATGAATTCCAGGGACTGAATAGGGATGAGTTGGGACTTGGGAATGTTTACCACAAGTCCCAGATATTGAAGAATACGCCTCGTGCGGTCCAAGGAAATCTGGGCTTCTGACTGAGATGGAGCTCGGATGAGCCAGTCGTCCAGATATGGGAAGACGAAGATTCCCATGCCTCTTAGAAATGCGGCTACGACTGCCATGCATTTTGTGAATACTCTTGGAGCAGAGGCGAGACCAAAGGGAAATACTCTGTATTGGAAATGTTTTCCCTGGAACAGAAATCTAAGATATTTTCTGTGGGATGGATGGATGAGTATATGAGTGTACGCATCCTTGAGATCTAGAGAACAAAGCCAATCCTGACTCTGAAGGTATGGAAGGAGAATGCCCAGAGAGAGCATTTTGAATTTCTCCTTGAATAGAAACTTGTTCAATTCTCTCAGATCTAGGATAGGTCTGAAGCCCCCTGTCTTCTTTGTTATGAGAAAATAAGGGGAGTAGAACCCTAACCCCTGTTGAGGAAGAGGAACCTCCTCTATTGCCCCTTAGGCAAGGAGAGAGGAGACTTCCTGACCCAACAGGGTCAGAAGAGATGGGGGAGAACTGAATTGCCTCACCATGGTATGGGGAGGAAGGCTGGAGAAATGAAGTTTGTAGCCCTCTCTGATGATAGAGAGGGTCCATTGCTCTGATGTTATTTGCTCCCATCTGGGAGCAAAGTGAACTAGCCTTCCAGGTATGGTGAGAGGCTCTGGTTGTTCCAGAGCCAGAAATGGTAAGTTCTCTAGGGGCAAGTCAAACCCCTGAGGGGGTTGAGCCTGCTGGGGTGTAGCAGACACTGCAGACTTTGACTTTACTTGCTTAAATTGCTGACGTTTAGCAGCAAAGCGAGGCTGAGAAGATTGTTGGCCAGTATTTGTGGAAAATCTGGCCTTCTTATAGTAAGGCCTTTTAAAAGACTTTTTTGGCAGGAGTAGAAGTAGACTTAGAAAGTCTATCTAGAGTGGCATTTTCTGCATCCATTTGAGCAGCTTTAATTTGCCAGTCTTCACCAAATAAGTTCTCACCTGTACAGGGCAGATTCCTTAGGCCATCCACAACCCAGGGTTCTAGGTCAGAAGCCTGGAGCCAAGCAAGACGTCGGGCTGCAATAGCAATTCCCGAAGCCCTGCCAGCAACCTCAAAGGAATCAAAGGCTGCCCTGTTGGAAAACTTGGAGACCTCTGAAAGTTGTGTCACCACAGAAGAAGTGAAGTCCTCCTTTTTATCCTCAGGGATAAAGGGGCAAAATGCCGTACCTTTAGGGCAAGTTCTCTGAGAAACATGCCCATATAAAGGCTGTAAGAATTGATCCTGGCTATAAGCATACTAGCCTGGAAGATCTTTCTACCAAAAGAGTCAAGGGTCTTACATTCTCGCCCTGGAGGGGTAGAAGAGTGCCTTTTGGGACTCTTTATCCTCTTCATAGCAGACTTCACCACAATGGAGTGGTGAGGCAGCTGAGTTTTTTGAAACCCAGGAGGAAGGACCCGGTACATGGTGTCCAACCTACGAGAATGAGGAGACAGAGTTAGAGGAGTCTCCCACAAATCCATCAAGTGTTCTTGAAGGATTTCATGGATAGGCAGAGTAACTGCCTCTTTAGGAGCTTTAGAGTATCCTAAAATATCCAATTTTTTTGATCTGGGTTTCTTTTCAGAAGATGTAGCAATGAAATCCTGAAAGGATAAATCCTCTGGAGGAGACATCGCCCTCTTTAGAGAAGAGGGCTCCTCAGGAAGATCAAACTCAGAGTCATCAGAGGAATTGAACTCATCAGAAGAATCTGAGTATTCTCTCTGTGCTTGCAATGCACGATACGCGTACCGATCGATATCGAGATCGGGCGTATCGGGCATGGGATTGGTATCGGGCAAAAGCCTGAATCCAGCAAGCGGAACCGATCGACGCTTGGAAGTCGATGGTCTCGGTTCTGGTGTGGATACCGGAACCGGGGTCGGTACCGATGGAATCGGTACCGAGGGCGTCGCAGCCTTAATGAAAGCCAGAACGGCCTGCTGCATGGTCTGGACAGTATTGCCCATGGACACCACTGCTGCCTGGATGTCGGTACCGGTATCGACCGGTACCCCAGAGCAGTCTAACAGGTGATCAGTCGAGGCCGTGCCATCGATGTCAACCTGAACCCCATAGGTGATGCTTTGGAGGCCGGAGCCTCCCGCCGGGGTTTTTTGGTGTGGGCAGAATCCTCGAACTCAAGATTGAGAGCCTCTCGATCTTTTGAAAGAGATTTGCTTTTAGAGGATTTGCCCACAGAAAGTTCGGTTACCTGAGATCCATCCGGAGAGGAAGACCTGGATGACTGTGATGCTGGATTATCTGAAGCAAACAGCACATGGAACTTGTTGGCCCGGTTCTGCATACCACGTTTAGACATCTGGGAGCAGAATGGGCAGTCCGGTATGGAGTGGTCAGGTCGCAAACATTTAAGACACCATTCATGGGTGTCAGAGAGAAATAACAGCACTGCACTTGGTACACTTTTTTAAAAACCAGGAGCTGGCTTCTCCATGAGGAGAATTAGTGTAGGCCTGAAGGCCTAGCAAAAGTTACCACGTTGAAATAAAAAAATAAAATAAAAAAAATCTTTTTTTTTTAAGAAATAAAGAAAGAGACCGGCAGTACCGGTTGTGGTATGGGGAAGGCAGGTACGCGGTCAAAAGAAACAAATTAAAATAACAATTTCTTCAGCAGTGACAGGAACACGACCTGCTGGCTCCGCGGAAAAAGAGAAACTGAAGAGAGCTGGTAAGGAAGGCGGGAAGGCAGCGCGCATGCGCTGTGGGAAGCCCCAAAAGCTTTTCATCTGAAAAGCTAGGGAGCTTTCCCGCGCCGGCTCCGTCGGTTCCGACGTACCCATATGTGAGGACTTATTCCTGCTTGTTCCTGGAGATCTGCAGTATACAGGTTAAATGAATGGAGTATTATCCCCTTCTCCAGAGGCTTACAATCTATGCTTTGTACCTAAGGCAACAAAGTATGAAATGACTTGCTCAAGGTCATAAAGAGCATCAGTGGGATTTGAATCTTGACTTCCCTGGTTCTCAGCCCACTGCTCCAGTCACTAGCTACCCCTCTGGTCCAACAAAAAAAGGTACAGTTACAGTGTAAGCACTAATACTTTGAAAACAGACCAGCACTGAAAACAAACCATCCATAAAAGCTATTGCATCTGTTTGCAATTCATCATGCATATCTGTATAGCTTCCAATAAGACAGAGTACATGCATAACCACAAACCCACCACTTCAATGTTAGCAAACATTACCTGTCGACGACAGCCAACAACATATCTTGGTCCATTTGTTGCTTTTACAATAACTGGAAGAAAACAGAAAATAAGATCACAACCCAATATTGTTTCACTTTAGAAGACATAAGGATTAATTGCATAAATTACATGTAGAACAGCGTTTTGCATGCTCAAGCAGGCTCTCAAAACTGTTTCAACATACATACTTATGTATTTAAAAAAAGTGGTGTGAAGAAATCAGAGCCTACTTTTACATGATATACGGGTAAATCTAACACATACCACTATACCTGCCTTGAAGGCATAAATGTGTGCTCCTTTCCTGGGATAAATTTCATGAAGGCCCATATAATGTCTTTATTTTATTTATTTTTATGTAACATTTCTTATATACTATCTTTCATGATATCAAGGCGGTTTACATTGAACAAACTGAAATTACATTGAACAGGGCATTATAACTTGGAGATAACCCTCCATTGCCCATGTTCTCTGTAAAAATAGTTAAGTGGCTTGCCCAAGACCACAAGGAGCACCTGTGAGACTAGAAACCCCAGTCCTTCCGGCCCAAGGTTGCTGTCCTCTAGTGGGATTTGAACCCCCGACCTTCCGGCCTGAGGTAACTTGCCCCAACCACTAGGCCACTCCTCCCATCCTTAGATGCAACATATGCACTTATTTGCTTCAACAGCCTAGGCACCGCCTTCAGGAGGACAGCTTTAAAAGGATATTTCTGTGCATAAGGCAGTGCTTTGCACATCCAAATGAACCATTTGAAAGAAAAATATAAATAAATAATCCACCCAGTGGGCAGGATACAAAATTATGCACATTACATTTGTGCTTTTACCTACATTTAGGAGAGGCTTTAGCAGAGGCGGCAACTAAAACTTCATTTTTGGATCTGAAAACAGAATTTATTCACTCATATCTTCTAAATCCAAGATTAAAAGGAGAGTTATATACCAGTACAAAAATTGATAGGTCTCATCCCAGGAGGATTTACGATACAAGTTTGTACATGAGGCAAGGTAAAATTTTCCCTATTGATAATTTCTTTTCCTGGATTCCTGCTAGACCAGTCCAGACAAATGGGTTAAGTCCCACTGCCAGCAGATGGAGACAAGACTAGAAAGCTTCAGAAACATCACTGGTATTAAAGCCAATGCAGCTAGGGGCACCCTCCAGTTATTTCCTTAGCCAGCACATGGACAAGTCCCCAATGAATCCTCAAGGGACTCACCTTTATACCTACTCTTTGCTTTGTCTTCTTAAAAACACAGGCCAAAAGCAGAGCCAACCAGTACATTCAGCAGGAACTATTTTCAAGCCTGCAAGAACAGCCCACAATATGAACTTAAAGCATTGAAGGCTGTGTCTGGATACATACAACAGAAAGAAGCGGTGGGTACTGGACTGGTCTAGCAGGATTCCAGGAAAGGAAATTGGTAAGTAAAATGTCACCTTTAAGAGCATCCTGCTAAACTAGTCCACACTAAAAAGTGGAGAGTACCAAAGCTCCTCCACCACAGAGTCTTGAAGGACTATCAACAGTTAACAGTGCAGATTCTTTTCCAGCAGTAAGTATTTTTACTTGCTGGGAAATTCTCTAAATCTTGGGGAAAAGGGACTTTGTTGGGTTAAAGTCGATAATAAAACATTGAATTTTAAAGTACAGATTTAAGTCAGTTAAGGCATAGTATAACAAGCCAGCTTTCAATTAAAGTAAACCAAATAGAGCATAGCTTAACAGAGAAAGTAGAAGAGGGTAAATATTCTAGAGACTCCCCAGTTAGGAGGCAAGAGAACTGTGAAATAATTTAAAATAGGTGTTAAAGCCAAGTGACAGACCAAAAGGGGCAACTTGAACAGTTCCCTCTATCAAACCAAAAGCAGTATGAATTACTGAGCAAATTATCTCTGTGCTTATAAAGGCAATGTCACATCAGGACATGCTAGAGAAATAGTTTCTAGACAAATCATGACCGCTTCATGAAGCAGCTGGCCCAGGAACAGACAGACATGAGAGGAAGCTATTTTAGACATGGTGTTTAGTGGAACACAGGATCTAGTGTGAGGAGGTAGCTGTTTTGAGGCCACTTGGCAATAAAGATCATAACATGATCACATTTGATTTAATAAAATGTAGGAACAGCAATTGTAGGAATTCATTCAGTCTTTACCAAAATATGTAGGAAAACCTTACATCAGCACTAAATATCATCTATGGTATAGGTATCAGAGGAAGTTAAAAAAAAATATCTATATCTATATATATCTATATCTAAGGACAATGTACGTCATATACCTGGATCAGATAACATACATCCTAGGGTGCTAAAAACCAAAATATGAGATTACTAAGAGTAGATCCGAAATATCATTAAGATCAAGTACATGATCAACTCTAGTCTTCACAGTTTCCAGACTGCACACAACTAAGCTTTCAGCTTTTCCATTGCCTGGTTTTTTTTTCCTAATATAAGATCTTAACTGTCGGATATATGTTCATTTTTAGGAATATTCTGACTGCCTACATTCCTTGCATAAACTTTAAATCAGATATCTGAGTGTGCCCTCAGTTCATATAAGGCCTACTGGTCAGGGATACTTGCGATACGAGGTGTGACAAAAAAACGAAACGAGACTGGCAGCCAACTGGTTAACCGCTTATGTCACTGTGCTGTGCAACATCTCGCCACTATTCTGCTATAATATTTTTCATCTTCAGGTTTTTTTTGTAGTACACTGCTCCATCGCTTTGTCACGCAACTGGAGGTGGCAGAAATATGGAGCAAAGAATCAACTTGAAATTTCTGGTTAAGTTGGAGAAGGGCCCAACTGAGTGTCTCCATCTTCTCGAAAAGGTTTATGGAGAAGATGCAATGTCAAGGCTGCGAGTCTTCGAGTGGCACAAACACTGCAAGACTGGCTGCGAGGAGGTGGAGGATGACCCCAAGTCAGGATAGCCTTCCACGACAAAGACAGCTAAGAACATTGACAGAGTGAAGCAGCTGGTGCGGAGTGATTGCAGATTGATGGTGCGGATGATAGCTGAGGAGCTCAGCCTGAATAGGGATTGAGTGCATACCATCTTGGTGCAGGAGCTGGGGATGCAGAAGGTGTGCGCCAATATGGTGCCCAAGCTTTTATCGGAAGACAAGAAGGAGCACCGGGTCAATGTTTGTCAAGACTTGCTAGAGAAGATCAGAGAAGATCCAGAGTTCGTTGGCCGAATCATTGAAGGAGACAAGACTTGGGTCTTCCAGTATGACCCTGAAAGCAAGAAACAGAGCCTGCAGTGGAAGACTCGACTGTCACCCAGACTCAAGGCGGCGTGTATGTCCAAATCAAGGATTAAGGTCATGCTGATCGCATTCTTTGACCAGAAGGGAGTGGTCCATCGTGTGTTTGTGTCTGAGGGTCACAGTGTCAATCAGCACTTCTACCAACAGGTCCTCAATTGCCTCCATGACCGGGTTCGGCGCAGCAGGTGGGCTCTGTGGAGAGACAAGTTGTGGCTGCTCCACCACGACAACACACCCACACACACCGCAGTCAGTGTGAGGCAGTTCTTGGGCAACAAACATCACAGCTCTTGACTACCCTCCTTATTCCCCAGATCTCGCACCGTGCGACTTCTGGCTCTTTCCCAGGCTGAAGACTGTGCTTAGAGGAACTCATTTCGCCTCTGTAGAAGAGATCAAGGCCACTGTGACAAGGGAGCTGAGGGACCTCAAGGAGGAGGACTTTACCAGTGCTTCCATACATGGCAGAAGCTAATGCAGAAGTGCATTAACTCGGGGGGGGGGGTTACTTTGAATGGGACAATGCATAATTTCTCTGTGGATTTTGTAATAAAACATTTATGGGACAGTCTCGTTTCTTTTTTGTCACACCTTGTATATAGCTACTTGGAATAGAAGTACTTACATTTGAAGGGACCTGGTCTTTTACCCGAGTCTCCCACTTACTTTTGTAGCAAACGGTATCACTTTAAAGTTACAGGGACCTCTGCACAGTAGGCAGATACACAGAAGTAAATGTTCAGTTTGACTATTTCTATTTCCATTATTTGAATTGTCGTTTACAAGCCTGCTCACAGGGTGGAGCTAATTAAATTACCTTGCAGCCTGTCCACAAGTACCTGATCAACTCTAGTCTTCACAGCTTCCAGAGACTCCACACAGCTAAGCTTTCAGCCTATTGCCTGTTTTTTTCCCTCATATAGATCTTAACTGTTGAATATATGTTCATTTTTAGGAATATTCCAAATGCTTACATTCCTTGCATAGCCTTTAAATCATATCTGAGTGTGCCCTCAGTTCATGTAAGGCACATTGGCCAGGGACACCTAGGTTCCCACCCACCCTACACCTTACCCTGCCCACCCCAGGGCTGCATTGCCTATATAGTCATACGTTGACATTTGTCCTTTTTAATTAGGTGTTACATCCACCTTTTCTCCTTCTCCTAGGACTGCTTATAATCAGCATGTCGTATATTCAGTGCAATAACTGTGGCGTTTTCATTCTGAGAATAATCATTTGGAACTTAAGAGCTTGCCCTATATGCCTCAAGTTAGCTGCCATGCATAAAGAATTGACTCTATTAAGGGAAGAACTAGCTGCAATGAAACACACCTCTTCTAGGATACAAATGGAACTAAGTCCGCCACCGCTCCCACAAAGAATCAAAACATCCCAGGAACAAATGGATCACAGCGGGCTCTGGTAGGTTGCAACCTGAAATGCAGAGACACCCTACACATCAAGAGATCCCTGCATAATGCCTTCTCTGCCTTCGATAATGAGGATGTCCAATCAGTGGAAACTGAAGGGCCCTTAAATGAGAAAGTCAATGCCCAATCTACTGGTAATGCACCAAATATGAAGAAAAACAAATTCACAAAAACAGAAAACTACTACTTGGAGATTCCATCAGAGGCACCAATCTGGTAACAGTTCAAAGGAGAGAAGATGGTTAAATGCCTCTCAGGCTCTTCAGCCAGCAGGAATACAAACCAAAATTGTTGGTGTAGCTAGTACAGAAAGTGAGCACTCTAAAATTGATGCTCTCACCCATTGGAGAGGAATAGCCTAGTGGTTAGAACACTGGCTTGGTAACCAAGAAACCAGGGTTTGATTCTCACTAGCACTCCTTGTGGCCTTGTGCAAGTCACTTAACCCTCCATTGCCTTGGAAGAAAGGCCTGGCAATCTACTTATAGTTACACTACCAAGAAAACCCAGGAGCTTCTGGGTTGCCAGGAGGAGAAGGCACACATTGCATTTTTTGCATCCACTTGGGTACAAATGACCTGGCTAGAAACAATGCCTCTGCAGTTCAAAGGGACTTCCAGACTCTGGGAGAGAAACTCAAGACCACTGTTAACACTAGCATTCTCAGAGGTTCTACCTGTTCTTGGTAAGGGGGCAGAAAGGCTGCATCGCATAAACAAATTTAATACATGGCTCCAGACCTGGTATGAACAAGAATGATTCAGATTTATAGGCAACTGGGGAAACAGATGGATCAACAAGAAACTATACACAGTGCTGATGGAGTACATCTCTCTGTTGCAGGGAAAAGAATCCTAAGTGAAAATTTCAGGTAGTATGTGGACAAGCATTTAAACTAGAGAAGGGGGGGTAACGGAAGGGGGGGGGGGGAAGGACAAGTTCAGGATGTCACTCCCAGCAAAAGCAGACCATCAGAAACAGCCACACCTTTAAACCACACATCAATGACAAGTGGGAAGACATGTGTAGAACAAAGTCAATGCAAAACAAAGGCAAGTCAGTCAGTTAAATGCTGGAAAGCAATGAGCACAAATGCTCGACGCTTAGCCAAACAAAGTTCCTGACCTCAAAGCCCTAATGGTGGAAATGGACTTGGACATTGTGGCCATTACAGAAACATGGTTCAGTGAATCACATGAATGGGATATAGCCATAGATGGCTATAATCTATTCAGAAGAGATAGAGAAGGTGGAAAAGGAGGAGGAGGAGGAGTAGCCCTACATGTCAAAAGCAATATTAAAGCTATTGAAATGCATGGGAAGTGTGGAAAAGCAGCACTACTATGGATTGTGTTGGAAAGAGGAAATGGCACCGTCATCCATACTGGTGTGGTCTACAGGCCTCCAACTCAAACCGAAGAAAGAGATAGTGAATTGATTATAGATATTGCAAAGATAGTCACAAAGGGGAAAGTGATCATATTGGGTGACTAATCTACCCGATGTGGATTGGAGTACTCCTCCTGCAGATCTGGAAAGAAGTAAAAAATTGTGGATGCCTTCCAAGATGTGTTACTTGGACAAATGGTGATGGAACCGACCAGGGAAAGCTCTGTGCTGGATTTAGTGCTCACCAACGGAGATAGCATGTCGAATGTCCAGGTGGGTGCCCTGTGAGCAGCAGCGATCACACAGTGTGGTTTAAGATAAAAGCCAAGGTGCAGTCCAATTATAGCAAGCTCAAAGTCCTAGACTTCAAAAACACAGACTTCAATAAAATGGCCAAATACCTGAAGGAGGAGTTGACAGGGTGGGAAGGGATAAGGGAAGTGGAATTGCAATGGGTTAAACTAAACTAAAGGTGGCAATAAAAGGAGCAACAGAAATATGTAAGGAAAGCAAATAAAAACAAGAGGAGAAGGAAACCTATTTGGTTCTCCAAAGTAGTGACTGCTCAAATAAAGGCAAAAAACACAGCTTTCATAAAATTCAAAAGCTCGCAAAACAGAGGAACACAGAAAGGAATAAAGGATCAAACTAAAAGACAGAGAAATAAGGAAAGCAAAATTAAAAGGCAGAGGAAAAGATGGCTAAAGATGTGAAATGTGGCGACAAAAGCTCTCTTCAGGTATATTCGGGAGAGGAGGAAAATCAGAGGTGGAATTGCAGGACTCACAAGTGCTGGAAACACTCATGGAAAGTGACATTGAAGGAGCAAAATTGCTAAACAAATACTTCTGCTCTGTTTTTACTAAAGAAAATCCTGGAGAAGGACCATCTGTGACTCCCAAATATAAAAATGGGAATGGAATATATACCACACCATTCACAGAAGATGTGTTAGAACAACTTGCAAAATTGAAAGTGGACAAGGCCATGGGACTGGATGGGATACATCCCAGGTTACTGAAAGAGCTCAGAGAGGTTATTGCAGGGCCGTTAAAAGGATGTTTTTAACAGATTCTTGGAGACAGGAGAAGTTCCTCAGGACTGGAGGAGAAGGGCTGATGTGGTAACTCATCACAAAAGTGGTAACAGGGAAGAAGTGACAAACTACAGGCCGGTATGCCTTACCTCTGTGGCAGGAAGAGTAATGGAGATGCTCCTGAAAGAGCAAATAGTGGACTCTCTCAAAACCAACATGTTGCATGATCCGAGGCAACATGGTTTTACCAAAGGACGATCTTGTCAAACAAATCTGACTGAATTCTTTGACTGGGTGACCAGAAAACTAGATCAAGAGCATGTGATGGATGTCATCTACCTGGATTTCAGCAAAGCCTTTGATACTGTTCTTCATAGAAGGCTCATCAATCAACAATAGTTTGGGAATGGGTCCCAAGGTGGTGAACTGGGTCAGAAATTGATTACCATCACCTTTGGTCAGTCAAAACGGAAATCACTCGGATGAAAGGAGAGCGATTAGCAGGGTGCCCCAGGGTTTGGTCCTGGGACTGGTACTGTTCAATGTATTTGAGTGATATTGCTGAAGGACTGGAGTAAAAAAGTGTCTTTTTGCAGATGACACAAAAATTTGCAACAGAGTGGACTCCCCTGAGGGAGTGGAGATCATGAGGAAAGATCTACAAAAGCTGGAAGAATGGTCTAATGCTTGGCAGTTAAGATTTAATGTGAAGAAGTGCAGTGTCATGCACTTGGGAAGCAGAAATCCAAGGGAAATGTATGCGATAGGGGGCAAGAGGTTGGTGTGCACGGACCAGGAGAAGGACCTTGGTGCGATTTCTGAGAATCTCAAGGTGGCAAAATAGTGCGACAAGGCAGTGGCAAAAGCCAGGAGGATGCTGGCTTGCGTACAAAGAGGAATTACCAGTAGAAAGGAAGAGGTACTAATGCCACTGTACAAGTCACTGGTGAGGCCTCACTTGGAATACTGTGTTCAGTTTTGGAGAACATCTCTTGCAAAGGATATAAAAAGACTGGAAACGGTTCAGAGGAAAGCAACCAAAATGATATGGAGCCTGCGTCAGAAGCCTTATGAGAAGAGACTTGAAGACCTAAATATGTATACTCTGGAGGAGAGGAGGGACAAGTGAAATATGATTCAGACCTTTAAATACTTAAGGAGTATTAATGAACAAACCTCTTCCAAAGATGGGGAAGCTGTAAAACTAGAGGGCATAACATGAAGCTGCAAGGGGGTAAATTGAAAGGCAATGTCAGGAAATACCCTTTCACTGAAAGGGTGGAGGATGCTTATAATACCCTCTTGATGGAAGTGGTGGGGGCAAATACAGTGACAGAATTCAAAACGGCATGGGACAGACACAGTGGATCCCTTAATAGCAATAGGATAAAATCAAAATAAATGTAACTCTCTCTTATATCTCAACAAACAGGAGTGCCTTACACGGAGTGGTGGATACACCCCTAAACAAAGGCTTGGGGAGGGGTAACCTGCATGGAGTGGCAGGTTCACCTACTCTTGCCACTTTGCTGGCCAGACTAGATGGACCATATTGGTCTTTATCTGCCATCATTTACTATGTTACTATCATTTGTAGTAGCTGAAGATTGATTTGCCAATGTAACACTAATTTTTTTAAAAGGGTTCCAGGGATGACCTGCAAAAATAGAGACTGGTGAGCTTGACATATGTACCACGCAAAATGCTAGAAACCATTAAAGAACAAAATTACTGAACATGTAGATAGTCATGGTTTAATGGCAGAAAGCCAGCATGGATTTAGCCAAGAAAAGTCCTCTCTCACTAATCTCTTTTTTTTTAACACATGTGAATAAGCAAGTAGGTAAGAGTCAGCCATAGTGTCAAAGGCTTTCTGAAAATCCAGATACAAAGTCCCTCATGAGAGACTCTTGGCAAAACTTAAAAAAAAAAAAAAAATAAAAGAGTAGGGCTAAAAGGGACAATTCTCTCAATAGAGACAGGTGACTAGTGGCATACCCCAGGGATTTGTGGTATGCCTGCTACTTTTTAAAATGTATAAATGATCTGGAAATGTGAACAAGTGAGGTGATCAAATTTTCAGACACAAAATTATTGAATGTTATTAAAACAGAAGAGAAGAGGATTGTGAAAATTTTCAAGTGGACTTTATTAAATTGGAAGACTGGGCATTGATGTGGTAGATGAAATTTAATATAGACAAGTGTAAAAGATATGCACTTAGGGAAGAACAACCCAAACTATGATTACACAATGCAAGTATCCACATTAGGAATTACAATGCAAGAAAAAAAAAAAAAAAAGGATCTGGGCATCATTGTGGATAACGTTGAAACCCTCTGCCTAGTGTGCATCTGCAGCCAAGAAAGCAGAAGAATGCTAGGAATCCTAAAGAAAGGAACAGAGATAAAACCAAGAATATTGTAATGTCTCTAATCCATGGTGCAACCACACCTTGAATATTGTGTGCAATTCTGTTCGCTGCATCTTAAAAAGGATATAGCAGAATTCGGGGAAAAAAAACGAACAAAAGAAGAGCAATCCAAATGGTAAAGGGGATGGAAGCATACTCCTATGATGGAAAGGCTTAAAAGGTTAGGGTGCTTTAACTTGGGGGGGGGGGTGGAAAAAGACAGCAGAGGGGAGATATGATAGAGGTTTATAAATAATGAAGGGAGTGGAACAGATAAAATGTATATCAATTTTTTACTCCTTCAAGAAGTAGACAGGAAGGACTAGGGGGGACACACAATGAAGCTACAATGTAGCACATTTAAGACTAATTGGAGAAAAGTATTTTTCTTTCATTCACTCAGCACATAATCAAATGCTGGAATTTGCTAAAGAACGCAGTAAAAGCTGTTAGCATAGCTGGATTTAAAAGGTTTGGATGAGTTCCTGGAGGAAAAGTCCATAAATCATTAAATTAGACTGGGGAAATCCACTGCAGCGACATGGAATCTTTTTACCTTCTGGGAACTTGACAGGTTTTTATGATCTGGTTTGACCACTCTTAGAAACAAGATACTAGGCTCGATGGACCTTTGGAATGACCCAGAAAGCAATTATGTTCTTAAACTGCTGCCGCAAGCACACTAGATCCAAAGCAGGCTTCTGCTCTGGCTTGTACGTCTAGACAATCATGCCTAACAGAGGTAGACAAGGAAGACCATATTGCTGCTTGACATATCTAGGGGAGAAACTACACATGATTCTTCCCAGGAAGTCACCTGAGCCCTGGCAGAGTGAGCCTAAGGCCCTCCATGACCAGCTTTCCACACGATAGGTTCGCTGAAGCAATAACTTCTTTAAACCAGCAGCCTTAGAAGTCACCTGAACCTTGTGTGGCCCAGCAAACAGGACAAAAACAACCTGTCAGAATGGCAGATGTGTTTTGTCTCCTCCAGGTAACGAAGCAGCACCCTGTGAACATCTACTAAACAAAGATCTTCTTTTTACCTATGCAGTGGCTCCAACAAAAAGAGAGCAGTGAAGAATCACCTTCTTGACATGGAAGACTGACAACCTTGGATAGAAAGGAAGAAGCAACAGCAATAAGACGCTAGAAGACAAAAAGGTCAAAAAAGGGGTCTCTGCACCAAAACCACAGCAAGCTGAAGCAATGGCTATCAAAGAGACTCTTAAGGACCCTTTCCTTGAAAGCAGTGACCAGCCACTGCCCTCCAAAGACAAGACAAACTCCCTAAAAGTACAGATTGCAGTTCTAAGGCTAGACTCTTTTCAAAACCTTCCTGAAGAAATACTAATACGGACAGCACCTGTGCTTACCAGGGCGAAAGAATGCCTGCGACACCAGTTCAGATATCCACCAGATGCACACATAGGCCAACAAAGTAGAACTGTGCCTGGCTCCACAAAGCATGGCGATGACTGTTGCTGGGTATCCTTTATGAGCTAAGCACAACCTCTCAAGGACCAAGCCATAAGCATCAAGGATGACAGGACCCTGGCTGCAGCAAACACCTGTGGCTCCGTAAGGCTAGAGGCTATGCCACCAGGTTTGCATACCAGCGATGGCATGGCCAATCCAGGCAACTATCAGAAAAACTCAGCAAACAAACCACAAAATAAATTGTGGTGTGCCGTAAATGAGTATATCATCCAATTACATACCACAAACTGAGTGAATTGAAAACCCTGAACGGTGCATCTACAGGGAAAAGCAACAAATTCCAATAAAGAGTTCCAAAGAGTTTGTGGTATGTAATTGGATGATAAATTGTGGTGCGAGGTATAAAAGTAATTTTTTTAAATTCAATTTATATACAGGAAACAAAGAAAATCATAATACAATCAAACCACAAGTGAAAGACTCAACAACCTTCGCTATGCTGATGATATACCACACTACTGGCTGAAAGTAAAGATGATCTGAAACATTTGCTTCTCAAGATCAAGGAACATAGTCCTAAAATGGGACTGCACCTTAATGTAAAGGCAAAGATCATGACAACTAGCAAAATCAATAAGTTCATTGTTGATGGAGAAGAACTTGAAATCGTGGACAAGTTTAACCTACTTGGATCAGCTAGCCATAAAGAAGCAACAAGCAGTCAAGAAATCCAACACCACATTGCTCATGGGAGAATAGCTATGAAGGACCTAAACAAGATTCTCAAGAGCAGAAATGTCTCTCTCCATACAAAGATTAGATTCGTTCAAGCCAAAGTATTTAACACATCATATGGATGTGAAAGTTGGCAGTGAAAGATACAGGAAGAAAATTGATGCCTTTGAATTATGGTGCTGGCGACAAATACTGCGTATAGAAGCTCAGATGACAAGACTTCAACTTTCATACTTTGGACACATCATGTGAAGAGGGAGATTATTAGAGAAAGACATCATGCTCGGCAAGGTAGAAGGTCAATGCAAAAAAGAGGAAGGCCAACAAAGAGATGGATTGATACAGTAACAGCAGCTCCCCAAAACATTCATACTGACATCCATTGTCACCCAAGATGTAGCCTTGGGCAGCATTCCCCACAGCAGCTTGTCAGGGTGTCCCACCAACGGAAACTAACCTGCACCAATGAAGGAAGAGGAAGATGCGCCCAATAGTCCTGGGAGGAAGGCAACCAGCAATCCAAGAGCACCAGTTGCAACATTCACATGTGCTCTCGCACCCAAGGAACTAGGTCTAAGATGGCAGCCAGAGCAGAGCAACTGTAGCTAATCCCATGCCCTGGGAGCCCAGAAACTCATATAGGCCAAGAGGTGAGAACAACATCTTATCTTTCTTTAGGTGAGGAAAACCTTTCCCTGTTGAGTATCAAATCTCACAAGATTTAACATGGTCATAAAATGACCGATTCACCACCCAATGTTCTTGAGAAACTGGACCACTTTTGCAACCGCCTGCAGTGCTTCTGATCAGGACTTTTCCCTAAACAAGCCAGTAATTCAAATAGGGTTGGACACAAAATGCCTTCCCAACAGAGTGCTGTTGGTGCCACCACCATAACCTTTGAGAAGATCCTGGGAGTAGTCGCCAACCCAAAAGGGCAGGGCACAGAAATGGAAATGCTGCGCCATGACAAACTCTATAGGAAGCGTTGTTGAATGTGAAAGTAGGCCTTGGCAAGATCCAAGGTGAGTAATTCCCCTTTCTGAACTACATAGATAACAGACCTTAATGTCTCCTCCATGTGAAAATAGGCAATCCTCAAACAGGCGTGGAGTCCCTTCAAATCGAGACCAGGCCTAAAGGAACTGTCTCTCCTTTGGTATGATGAAGTAGATGGAATACCTCCCCATCCCTTTTTCTGTGGGTGGTACTAGAAAGTCACCCGTGTCAGATGTCTAGCAGCTGGTTTTAAAAAGGGGGGGGGGGGGGCAGAGCCAGCCACCCTTCGCAGCACATTGGAATGGGCCCTTTGCCTGTTAATAGGCAGGGCAGAAGAAAAAGGGTTTACTGACTGGTGGGTCCAGAACAGTCATGCGATCACCATGCTGCACAAAAAAAGTTACACCTTGGGTCTGGAATTAGGAAAGGAACCAACCAGATTGCTTCCTTGGACACTACCTCCTGAAGTCACAAAATTGAGCCCGCAAGGACCCAGAGGCCAAACAAAGGCAGCTCAGAGGGACCCTAAGTCTTCTCCTCTAATAAGCATTGTGACTTGATCTCTCCCAAATGTTTTGCTTTTTGGAGAAGCCTTCAAAGTTAATCAATTTACCCCTGAAGGGTAACTTAGCTAAGTGGTCCCTGGAAGACATCTGCCACCCAATTGTGGAGCCACAGCTACCGCAACTGAAGCCACTCTTAGCAGCTAAATGGAGATAGTCATACAAGGCATCTGCCAAAAAGCTGCCAGACTTTAGGCAGGCCTAAGTGGAATCTTCTGGCAAAAGCTAAATCCATCTCAGGAGAGCCTATGCTCCCAGGCTCCTCACAAGCCTAAAACCTGCAGAGCAAGGAAGGAAGATGAGAACCATCTTCAGAAAGCCTTCCACTTCCCTATACTGCTGATATCAGAGGGCTTCCAAACCCCCTAGCAGAACTGTGGTGCATTTCATCAGTCACCACCAAGGCATCCCACTTTGCGAAAATGCAACTACCTATCCAAAATCTGCCCGAGACCAGGTATAACTTTCCCCAAACCAAAACTGCTCCTAAGGGCCTGGAGGCACAGCAGTTTCTCCAGAGTGGACTGAACCATGACCTTCTTGAACTCATAACCACAAGAAGAGACCATGAAGGCATCTAAAATAGGCTACCTGCACTCCAGGACATGATGTTGTGTGCCATCAAGTCTGTGTCGACTCATGGCGACCCTCTGGATAGTTGTCCCAAATTGGTTCAATCTTCAGTCAGGCGGCTCATTGTTGACAGAATGGCACCCATAGCTAGCTGCTGTTATTGTATCGATACATCTCATTGCTGGCCTTCCTCTTTTGCACTGACCTTCCACCTTGCCAAGCATGATGTCCTCCTCTAAATGATCTCTTCGCATGTGTCGTCCAAAGTATGAAAGTCAAAGTCTCGTCATCTGAGCTTCTAAAGAAAGCTTAGGTTTGATCTCCTCTAGTACTGACTGGTTTATTCTTCGGGCAGTCCATCGTATACGCAGTATTCGTCGCCAGCACCATAATTCAAAGGCATCCATTTTCTTCCTATCTTTTTCACTGTCCAACTTTCACATCCATGTGTCACTGAAAATGCCATGGCTTGATCAAGCCGAATCTTTGTATGGAGAGAGGAACTGCTCTTGAGAATCTTGTCTAGGTCCTTTATAGCCATTCTGCCAAGAGCAATGCATCGTCCAATTTATTGACTGCTTGTTGCTTCTTTATTGATAGTTGACCCAAGTAGGTTAAAGTTGTCAATTTCAATTTCTTCTCCATCAACGATGAACTTATTCATTTTACCAGTAGTCAGGATCTTTGTCTTCTTAACATTAAGGTGCAGACCCATTTTAAGACTATATTCCTTGATCTTGAGAAGCAAATGTTTCAAATCGTCTTCACTTTCAGCCAGTAGTGTGGTATCAGCAAAGCGAAAGTTGTTAATGAGTCTTCCAATCTTCACACCTCTGTTGTCTTCATACAGTCCTGCTTCTCTGATGATTTGTTCCGCATATAAACTAAATAGGTAGGGGGAAAGTATGCAGCCTTGTCATACACCTTTGCTGATTTTAAACCATTCTGTTTCTCCTAGCTCTGTTCAAACTGCTACTTCTTGATCAGTGTAAAGAAAACAAATCAGGTGTTCTGGTATATCCATGCTTCTTAATGTGGACCAGTTTCTCATGGTTTACACAGTCAAAAGCCTTGCTGTAGTCAATAAAACAGATATCCTTTTTGTATTCTTTTGTCTTTTCAAGGCTTCATCTCACATCCACGATAATGTCTCTCGTTCCTCTTCCTTTCCTGAACCCTGCTTGCACTTCAGGCAGTTCTCGTTCCAGGTATGGTTGTAGTCTCTGCTGAATGATCTTGAGTAGACTCTTGCTAGCATGTGGGATCAGAGCGATTGTTGATAATTTCCAGAGTCAGTCGGGTCACCTTTCTTCAATATTGGTATAAAACACAGATCTTTTCCAGTCAGTTGGTCATGAATTTGTCTTCCAAATTTCCTGGCAGAGCCTCGTAAGTATGGTAACAGCTTCATCTGATCGCTGTAATAACTCAATGGGAATGCAATCAATGCCCAGTGCTTTGTTCTTTAATAAGGTTTTCAATGCTATTTCGACCTCTTCTTTCATCACCAATGGCTCCTGATCATAAGGTATAGGTTGCAAAGGCTGTTGGTCCACTTGATCTTTATGGCATAATGACTCAGCATATTCTTTCCACCTTTTCTTGATCTTCTCAGCATCATTCAACATGGATCCTTGAGCATCTTGTAGCATTCCAATTCAAGGCTGGAATTTTCTCTTCAACTCTTGTAGCTTTAGAAAAGCCGATCTTGTTCTTCCTCTAATAGCTTCTGATTCTATTTCCTTGCATGTGTCATTGTAGTACTTCTCATCTTGCCTTGCTGCATAGTGGAAATCTCTATTGAGTTCTGCGATTGCCTCTTTCTCCTCTGGCTTTAGCTTCTCTGCATTTCTGGGCAATTTTCAGAGTTTCTTCAGGGATCCATTTTGGCCGTTTTTGCTTTTTCACCTTATGTAGAGACTTCTCGCTTTCTTCCAATACAACTTTCTTGATGTCAACCCATAACTTCTGGAACTCTGTCATTTGTATCTAAAGCAGCAAATCGATTTCTCAGGCAGTCTTTAAATTTCAATGGTATATTCTCAAGGTCATGTTTTGCTACATTCATGAATGGCTTGCTCTTTTTCAACTTTAGCTTGAGTTTGCATACTAGTAGTTGATGATCTGTACCAGTTTCAGCTCCAGGTTGTGTCTTTGTTGAGGTTATCGAGCTTTTCCATCGCTGTCTTCCACAGATGTAGTCAATTTGATTTCTGTACAATCCATTGGGTGAAGTCCATGTGTACATTCGGCACTTGTGCTGCTGGAAGAAAGTGTTTGAGATGAATAGATTAGTCCTGCAAAATTCTATCAGGACATAACCGTGCTAAAAAGAAAAAAAAATTCACATATTGTGGCAATTTGTGGTAACCTTGGCCCATTTCTGGTGAAAAAAAAAGAGACAGCTGCCCACTGGAGGCACTTTGAAATGGACCCCTGCCCATCATTGTGCTGGACAGAAAGGGTAGTCTTTGGGCCTGTGGTCTCCTTGAAAAAGATGAGGCTTGGTCTGAGAGCCAAGGTCAACTTTCCTGGTCAGTAACATTGGATGCCCCGAGAATCCCAAGAGGCCAGATCCAGGAATGAGGAAAATGTGAGATGACATGTCTCCAGAATCCCTCTTGGCCCATTCTCCAGGAAACACTAGGATTTGGACTCCACCAAGTTCTTCACAAGTTTTGTAGTCCTCACTGAAAGTGTACCCTGCTCCTCCCCTTACCGGTAACAGCACCTGGGCTCTTGGGTAACGGATTTCCACACTCAGAGCAATAAGAAGGAAGCAAGACGAAAATTAGACTTACCTGCTAATTGTTGTTCCTTAAGGAACTCTAGTCCAGTCCCGGAACGAGTGAGTTGAGAATCTCCTCCAGCAGCTTTGGAGACTGACACCTGTCATTATTTTGATGACCTCAGGCTATATATATAGTAGGACTGCCCCTTCACCTATTGACAAAGCAAACTCAGCAGAGCAACAAATAAGTAGTCAAACATTGTAATAAATAAAATGCAGAAGCACAAACCCCCTACTGTCCTGGCAGTACTGCCTCTGAGGTTTCCGCTTCTGGTATAGGTTCGTTATATAGATATCCATTTTTATTTTTATTTTTACACGGATTTGGGTACCTTCACGATCCCTAGGAACCAGGGATGAAACAGTGCTGCAACCGGAACTCATCCGGCCCGGACCGCACAGAAGAAACAGGAGAAGGAATCTGAGAAAGAACCGGAGAAGGCAGTGCAGACTGGATCCCCAACCACACACAATCTCGGGCTCCGGGACTGGACTAGAGTTCCTTAAGGAACAACAATTAGCAGGTAAGTCTAATTTCGTCTTCCTTTTCGTCCCTCTAGTCCAGTCCCAGAACCAGTGAGGATATATCAGAGCAGTAGATTACCTAACGGGAGGGACCAGCCAAACCAGCCTGAAGCACTGCCACCCCAAAACGGCCGTCACCCACCGCCTGAACATCGAGCCTATAATGCTTAGTGAACGAATGCAACGACGACCACGTCGCCGCTCTACAAATGTCCACCGCCGGACCAAACTGAACTCCGCCCAGGAAGTAGCCTGCGCTCTTGTTGAATGAGCCCGGAGCCCCGCTGGCACCAATCTACCCTTTAACAGATAGGCCCCTGCAATGGCTTCTTTCAACCACCGGGAAATAGACGACTTAGCCGCCGCCTCCCCCTTTCGAGGACCCCCGAAGGAGATAAATAACCTGTCCGACTTACGGAAAGGCTCCGTACCACGAAGATAATACCGCAGCGTCCGATGGACATCCAAAAGCCGTAAACGACGATCCGACTTAACCTCCGGACCACCCTCAAAACACTGGAAGGGAAACCACCTTCGGCAAAAAACGCCGGAACCGTACACAGCAGCACTTTGTGCTCAGAAAAGGATAAATAAGGCTCCCTACAAGAGAGGGCCTGAAGCTCCGAAATGCGGTGAGCGGAACAGATAGCTACCAGAAACACCATCTTTAAGGTCAGATCCTTTATAGAGGCTTTCCCCAACGGCTCAAAAGGCGGACGTAACAGCACCTCCAACATTAAGTTCAGATCCCAGGTCGGAACCGAACTTCTACGCGGAGGCCGCATAAGCAGAACCGCCCGCAAAAACCGGTGGATGTCGCCATGCGACCCCAACGCTTGGCCCTGAACCTTACCTCTAAAGCAAGAAAGGGCCGCCAACTGAACCCGCAAGGAGCTGGCCGCCACACCCTTCAACCCCATCCTGCAAGAAGGAAAGAATCTGGGGCACCGACGTCCATAACGGCCGCAAGCGCCGAGCAGCGCACCATCTCTCAAATATACGCCAGACCCTAACATAAGCTAGCGACGTAGAATGCCTCCGAGCCTTCAACAAGGTCGAAATGACTGCCGGGGAATAACTATGAGCAGTTAGCCGTGCCCGCTCAAGAGCCATGCCGTAAGCGAGAATCAAGCCACGTCTGGCATCCGTAAGGGCCCCTGACGCAAGAGATCCGATCGAAGAGGCAGTTTCCAGGGGGGCGCCACCAACAGACGAATCGTATCTGCATACCACGGCTGCCTGGGCCAGTCGGGCGCAATCAGGATCACTCGGCCCGGATGCCGCTCTATGCGCTGCACCACACGACCTACCAGAGCCCATGGGGGGGGGGGGGGGAACACAAAGCAGACCCCCCCGGGGCCAATCCTGCGCTAGGGCATCCAGCCCTTCCGCCATCCGCTCTCTCCTCCGGCTGTAAAACCTGTCCACCTGCGCCGAGTCGAAGGTTGCCATGAGATCCATGAGCGGAAGACCCCAACGCCGGACAAGCAGAGAAAACACCTCCGGATGGAGCACCCACTTTTTTTTTTTTTTTTTATTAACTCTAACAGCACAGCGTGTTAGCCAGCAATCAGCCGCGCTGAAGCCACCGTGAAAACGGCAGCACGAAAAACCCCCAACGAAGAACAAAGCCGCGCAGCAACAGTTCAACGCAGCCGTGGCTGAGAAAATGGCCGCTGCTCCGATTTTCCCACCGAAAACGGGCGAGCGGCCTGCACCCACGGAGCGCTCCTGATGTTGCCCCGCTCCAAAATACTAGACGTCCCCTGCAGCACTCACCTCCTTTGGCCGCAACTGGACAGTGGGTGCTCACAGCACACCGGAACTCAGCCAAACCGCGGCTTCAGCTTCCGGCGGCAACGGCTGATGCGCCACGAGTGTTGATCCTGCAACCTGCTCCTCACCCGTAAACGCGGGTTCGGGAGCAGGGAGCCGAGGTGCTGGGCTGTATTACCCCTCAAATGCTCGTTGTCACGACGGGGAGTACAACAGGCCCCAAAAACAAAAAGAAAAGGTAAAAGAACCAAAAAAAGGGTGCGAGGGGGGGGAGCACGAGCCAGCAGAGAGGGAGAGAGAAAGGAAGAGCCGGTCTAACAGACGGTCTGACTTCCAGCCACAACGCCACCTGAAAAAGAGAGAAGAAACCCCAGTAATCAAATCTGGCAAGTAAGAAAAAAAAAAAAAATGAAGACAAAAGGAACTAAGCTACTCTGCTTATTTGTGCTGAGCAAGCCTAGAGCTCAGAAGCCTCTTCAGCTGCTTGGAGACTGACATACTGAATGTGAAGGGGCGGTCCTACTATATATATAGCCCGAGGTCATCAAAATAATGACAGGTGTCAGTCTCCAAAGCTGCTGGAGGAGATTCTCAACTCACTGGTTCCGGGACTGGACTAGAGGGACGAAAAGGAATAACCATTAATACAATTGAGACACACACACACACACACACACACACACATATATATATATATACAAAACCAAAGCTTTGGGAGAGAGAGTAAAAGCTTGCACCTTGTCTCTGACCACACCTACTTCGGTCACTGTTTTTATTGGTCAAAATTCAATTTCACAGCATAATTTCCACCTTATTATTCTACGTCAAGCATCATGTATATTCATAATGTGCATCTTTATGTCATAGGTCAGATCGTATTAGTATAGGTCATCAGGAGGAGACATACATGTATTCTCAGACATAATGTCTTAAACAATAATTCTAACACAAGCAGCTTTCACATGAATGTTTCAAGACTGAAGAGAAAGTTCTTCCCTGCACTTTCTGTAAGTTAAACAAACCTAGTTGCTCTGTTATGTTATGTTAAAGTTCAGCATAGCTAACAACCTTGAGAGACTACTGAAAAACTAAGTAATAGGCCCTGGAATGTCTGAGCTACTGAATCTGTGGTGTTAACTCTTTCTGAGGGCTTTCTGTGATATACTATTATTAAAAGCACCCTCAGTGTACACAGCCATGTACAATCTTCCTTTCACTCACTGAAGAGTTTACCCTTAAAGGCAAGCTTGGACAACCAGGACTTAGAAGCAGTGTCTGCCACCTAATGCCAAATCTACTCTTCACCACAGTAGCAACTATGATGTTCAGCTGCTAACCAGTCAAGATCAAACATCGTATCGGCTAGATAGGCCACAGCAGACTTCAAGCCTTCACAAATCACTGCTTGAAGGTTAAGGGCAGAGGCAGAGAACCAAGTCTTGAGTAATGCCTCAACTTTACAATCCAACTGGTCTATAAGGGAGGCTCCATCTTCTACTGGGATGGTAGTACACTTCATGACAGCAGCACACATGTCCACCCTCATAAAATGCAGCCACTTATCTACATCTTGAGGAAGAGCATAGAGTTTGCTTATAAAACTGCAGTGCCCTTCAACAGCGAGTCCTGCATGTTCCACTCTGCAGATACCATGCTCTTAAGGATGAGTGGAACAGAAAGGCCTTAGTAGTCTTACAGATTCCCCCTGCAAGATGGGGTGTCCCTGTGGTTCTTAAAAAACAGCAAAACATTTGAAATCCGAAGGGAGGGGGCCACCTGAGAAATCAAGGCCACCAATTCATCTCTCCTAAATAGAGACACAATGAGGGAGTCTTCCTGCTCTAGTTGAGAAACTCCCCATCTTCCAGCCCAGGTTCCTCTCCCAAACTAACACTCAGGCTCCTGAGATAAGTGGAGGAGAGAGTCACCTGACACCTCCCTCTGACACTTACTGGGTGCATTTGGGGCCTAGAACCAGCTACTCTTCACTGAGGAGCACGACCCTGGTCCTGCTGAAAGTCAGAGTTTTCTGAACCCAACTACTATCGCTCTACCAGAAGGACCAATCTTGCTAGAACAACTTTAGCGATATAGGTTCTGACCTGGAGGAGTTAAGCCCTTGACAGCTCCCCCAGCCACTGACAATGACTTCTCACACCCTGAACCTGTCTGGGGAAAGAGGTGGTGGGGGGGGGGGGGAGGAGGGAGGATTGCTGAGGTCCACTCCTGAATGCAGATCTTAAAGAATGCTTTTATTTGCAGGATCCACCACTACCATTTCTTCTGTGTTATTTGTGCAGCACTCAAACAGGGTCCATAGGCGCAACTCAGCATTTGCCACAGACCAAACCATACTTAAGGGTCGACATGCTTCCCACCTTACGCATCCAAAGTGGCAGTGTTGACTGGAAAAACATTAAAAAAAAACTTTTCACATGCCTGTAAGTGCAACTTTACTTATGCATGTGGCCAGGGGCAGCGTACTCTGTGCAGGGATTTATTTGCAAAAGGGGCCTCATTTGCATACATATTTGCATAATGTTAACATGCACTAACCTTTAGTAAATATGCCTCTTAATGAGTGTATGGGTAAAGAAAGACTACCAGATTTCTACATTACTATACTCCAGTGCCAACCGCCAGGCACATTAGGAAGTACTACAAACACTGCCCATTTAGAACCCATAACAAACCCACCATATCATAACAGTACTACAAGGATTCACAAAGCACCATACCCTACCTATCAAAAGGCAACATTGCAAATATTAAACCAATACATTTCAGAGAACACCAATACATCTCCTACTGGGGAAAGAGAACAAGTGGCACTGTCAAATAGTAACTACATAAACAGAATAACTCAGTTCGGTTACACATGCAGAACAGACCCTCACCAAAGAACAAGGGATCACAACTTAGAAATAGAAAGACAAACTGGGAACCCCAAAAGCCAAACTTGGAATGTACACTACTGCAGAAATAAAACTATAAATTAATTTCCTCTTGTACTAAACAAAATGCAGACATTAAAGACGCACATTTCCCAAAGCTGACATATTCCAGTTAATAAATTCAAAAAATTGTTTGTTCATTTTCTTTTTCAGTTGCAATTGCTCCAGTCACTTTCTTCTGGTTTCTTCTGGTCTTCTGCTAACCCTGCATTGTCTGCTGTCCATTTGTCCTCTCTCTTCTTCTATTTTTTCCATTCTCTCTCTGCATCTGCTTTAACATAATGATCTCTCTCCTTTTGCTCTTTTCGCCATCTCTTTTTTTCTGTTTTTCATCCACTTAAAATTTCACCCTTCCATCCTCAATCCCCACTTACTCTCCCAATACCCAGCCTATCGTACATTTCCTTCCCTCCCACACAAAAAAACTTTCCCCCTAACCATTTCACTCTCCCAGCTCCATACCATTCTAGTCCTCCCCAAACATCCGCTCCCTTCTAGTCCCTGCACCAGCCCATTTCCAGTCCTAGATCTCCCTTCAGCCCATTTCCATTCCAAGCCAAGCCCCCCCCCCCTATCAGCTAATTTCCATGCCAATCCAAGCCCCCCCCCCACCAGCCCAATTCCAATCCTATCCTAACCCCTCCATCAGAGCATTTCCAATCCAATCCAATCCAATCCAAGGCGCCCCCCCCCCCAACGGCTGTCCAAAAAGCTTTAGAGGGAGCCAAAGAGACTCCGGCTCACCTCTAACAGCTGCCGGTGAAGAACACCTTTTTTCTTCACTTCGGCAGCTGTACTGCAGTTTACGATGCTGCGCCGAGGTCAAAGGGGACTTCCTGTTTCCTGGCACTCAGCACAGCAGTGTCCTAGACTACAGTTCAGCTGCCGAAGTGAAGAAAAAAAAAAAAAACACACACAAACACTCTACACATCGGCAGCTGTTAGAGGTAAGCTGGGGCCTCTCCGGCTTCCTCTAAAGCCACCTGCCTGCCAGTACTGAATGCGGGATGTTATTGGTGTGGGGTCCCCTGAAGGGCGGGGCCCTGTGCAAACATTCTTGCACAATGGATGGGCCGGCCCTGCATGTTGCAGCACAACTCTTTCAAGTAATGCATGTGTACTGGAAAAGGAAAGAGAGAGGAGCACTCCAAGCAAAGTAAAAACACACAGACCCCGATGACATAACACCCCAATGAGAAAGGTTGGGCAAGTCCCCCATAACTGTGGCTGCAAAATCAAAAAACTGCACTTACCCCTGTGGAGCCCAGGCCACTCATGTGCTCAGCTCTCAACTCGCATACCTTTTCTTCTGTCTGGAGGCTGTTTGGGGGAGGAGGGGCAGTGGCACAAGAGGTTATGTGAAAACAGAGTTTTGATCTGGCACAATTTTGGGCTCTCAACTGGCCAGGAATACTGATGGGAAGGGTAACCCTTTTTGGCCCCTAAATGCAAGGAACGCCAGCAGAGCACCATAAGATGTGCTCTGGAAATTTTCACCAACAAGATCTACTGGGACACAGTGCCCCTTAGGGCAGCTGCCCAGGAGCTAAAAACATTAAAGATAAGCTGCATCATTCCTGCAGTCTCCATCTGCTGGAGACAGAAATACTGTAGTATGACCTTAGCTGCACCAACTCAAACAGCAGTTGTGTCACTAGAAGTTTCTAATTTCTTCTGGTCTCCAGCTCTGCTGGCAGGAGGGCACAGTCCACTTGTCTGGACTGTCTAGCAGGACTTTCTCACTACCCCTCCATCCTGCCATTACCCCCTCTGTCTCCCCTAGCCTACCACAATGCCTCCTCTCCCAACTGGCCACTCCCCCCCCCCCAAGCTAGCCCTCATCACTCTTGAAGCCAGTTAGCCATCTCATCCAACCTCTATTTCTTGAATGAGACCAGCTACAGTCCTTTCAGCTAGCCCTCATCACCAACCAGCAACTCTTTATAGCCCTGCCCTAAGCTAGCAAGCCAACCAGTCAACCCCTCACCCAAGATTTCCTATCAACCCTCATTTTGCAGTCGGCAACCACTACCAGAACAGGAACTGATGCTTTCTGTATCAAGCTGCCCAGTTGGAGGTCCCATAATGTGTGGCTTAAAGTCAGTAACACAGCACAGAGAGGAGAAAGCTCCTGTTCCAGTGGCAGCACTAAAATTCCATATGCCAGAGGAGAACTTCTGGTCACTGGGACCTGGAATTTGTCATTCATATATAGTCAATATGCTGTAACCATGAACAGAAGCATTTTGGCATAAGCCTAATAGTTTTCTACCAGACAGCCTTCAGTAGTATTATCTATATCGAAGTCACAAGAGAGGTGAGGGTTGTTTTTTTTTATTTGGGGGGGGGGGGGGGGTTGAGGTAGGGTTTTAAAGTGTACATTCTTCTAGATGACATGTTTTGCATACAGTCTTACAAAGTTACACACAAATGTTAGATATTTCAGGTAAATAAAACAAACTTACATTTCTCTTCTGTTAACTGTTTAAGAACCTCACCAACAATCTAAAAAGAAAGAAAATCATATTATGTTTATAAGCATTAATGATGCTGTTTTTTAGGGTGGATATAAAAAGTGTTAATCTAACTCCTTTATAGTAGAAAGGTAAAATTAGGCCTTACCTGCTAATTGACCTTCCTTGAGCAAGTTCAGTCCAGTCCCGCAGCTGTGGGTAATGTCACCTCACCAGCAGCTTGTAGACTGAGCATGTCATGATTGATGACGTTGGGGTATACATACTGGTGGCACATGCCACCAGTGCCAGTATCCTATTGACAAAGCAGACTCCCAAAAGTAACAATTACAGAACTAAAGTTCAACTATATAGAATGAAACACGAGAGCGAGAGAGATCGCTTACCACAGTGGAACCTCTTCACAGCCATACCTCTCTGAAAACTCCTAACTCTGCCAAATCGTGCTTCCGAGGGCTCCTCACTGTGCCCAACAATTGAACACTGCTTCTCCACTTTTGACCTCTGGCCCTTATCAGAGTTGATTTTTTTCAGGACTGGAGCTCTAATGCCCCTGGGAAAAACACAAAACCCTGAGGGTGGGATCAGGACTGGACTGGCCTCCCTCAAGGAATGTCAGTTAGCAGGTACAGTCTAATTTCACCTTCCTTAGTGTTCCTCCAGTCCAGTCCTGCACCTATGGGATGTACCATAGCAGTACTAACCTTGGGAGGCACCCGCAAGATCAGCCTGAAGAACCACTGATCCAAAATGCACATCTGCTGCCACCTGAACATCCAGCCTATAATGTTTGACAAAACGTATGCAGGGACCACCAGGTTGCTGCCCTACAAATATCTCCCTACAGTACTAACCTCGACTCCACACAAGAAGTAGCCTGCGCTTGGGTGGAGTGCACTCTTAACCGAATAGGTAGCTGTTTGCACTGCAGCAAGTACGCTGAAGATATCACCTCCCATACCTACCAGGAAATGGAGGCCTTTGAAGCTGCTACTCCTTTACACGCTCTGCCATACAAAATCAAACGATCCGACCTATGAAAAGGCTTGTCCTTTTTCAAGTAGCAGCATAATTCTCTTAATATCCAAACAGTGCAGAAAGTGATCAGTCGCCTTCCACCCTGCACCTGAAAACTGGGAGCATCATTGCTCAACTCAAATGAAATACTGAAAGAACCTTTGGCAAGGAAGGAACCGGCCTAAGAACCACTTTTTCCTTAACCACCACCAGAAATGGCTCCCTACACAATAATTCCTGTAACTCTGATATCCATCTCGCAGAGCAGGATCGCCACCAAGAACAGTCTTTAATCGTAAGATCCTTTAACATACATGAACCTAATGGTCCAAAAGGAGGCGCTGTTAAAAACAGACACCAAATTGAGGTCCCAAGAAGGCACCACTGCTCTTAGTGGGCAGGCGCTCCTGCTTCACTGCTCTGAGAAACTGGACCACATCAGGATGAGCCGCTATCGAAACCCCCTGGACTCATCCCCAGTAACAAGAGATGGCCAGCACCTGCATCTGAAGGGTGCTGCATGCTAGACTTTTTTTTCGAACCCTGCCTGCAAGAATGCCAACACCTCTGGAACAGACAGATAGTCGTTGACAGTGGCAACTCACACACCAGTCCTCAAATACTCTCCACACTCTCATGTAAGCAAGTGATGTACTGTAGAGTGCCATCTGACTTTCAAACACTGAAATCACTGGTGCCGAATAGCCCCGATGCCACAACCTCACTTGCTCAATAGCCAGGCCGTAAGAGAAAATTGATCCATTTGCAGCATCAGAATGGGGCCCAGTGCTAGCAGATCTGGCTGCAATGGCAACCTCCACAGACGGTACATCTTCAAGTGCACCAAGTCAGCATACCACAGGCGACAGGACCAAATCTTGGGCTTGCATCTCTATCCTCTGTATCACTCGACCTATGAGAGCCCATGGAGGGAATACATAAAGTAATCCCCCCTGGACTGCCATGCCTGAACTAGGGTACCTGGCCCTTCCAACATTCGTTTTCTCCTACTGAAGAACCGTGGTGTCTTTGCTGATTTGTATGTCACCATGAGGTCCATAATCAGTTGGCCCCATCATCTGACCAGGTGAGCAAATACCACGTCATTAAGTATCCATTCTCCCTGGGTCAATATGTACTCAGCTGCCACATTGTCTTCCCTGCCACATGTGCTGCTGAGAGCACCTGTAGATGCTCTTCTGCCCAGGCTAACAAAGAAGCTACCTCTTCTTCCAAGATGATATTGCTTGTGCCCTCTTGACAATTTGACATATGCTACAGTTGTTTCATTATTCGAGAATACGCACACTAACCTGCTGAGAAGCTGGGCATGGAACAGTTGTAAGGCTAAGAACACCACTCTCAACTTGAGACAGTTGACTGACCAAGTAGCCTCAAGGTCCAACCAATGCTCCTGCGCTATGTGCCCCAGCTGGCCAGACTGGCATCAGTTGTCAATGGAACCCAGTTGGATGCCTACCTGAAGGTTGTTGCTGCTGGTTAGCCACCACCTGAGCGAGCTTTGGGTCTTATTCACCAGACAAGGCAAAGGGAGCGACAGCAGATGATGCTGTGCCAACCATCTGCACAATAAACTGCATTGCAACGGGTGCATGTGAGCCCAAGCCCACAGCACTAGCTTGATGGTCACCGCCATGGATCCTAATACCTGCAGATAGTGTCACGCTGGTGTCTTCATGTTGTGAAACTTTCGGATCTGTCCTTGCAACATTCAAACATGGTTCTCTGATAAGGATACCCATCCTGCCGCCGTCTGAAACCTGGCCCCCAGGTACACCAAGTCCTGGGAGGGCCATAGTTGACTCTCTGCAAAGTTTATCACTCATCCGAGATTCTTTAAGTACGTGATCACTCTTGCCATGACCTGCGTGCTTTTGGCCTCCGATTTTGTCCAGATGAGCCAATCGTCCAGGAACGGATGTACAAGAATCCCTTCCTTTCATAGTCTCACTGCCACCACCACAACCTTTGTGAACGTGTGTGGTGCAGTTGCTAAGCCAAAAGGAAGTGCCTGAAACTGGAAATGTCCCATGGGCACCACAAACCTTAGGAACTGTTGGTGCTCTGTCTGAATGGGAATATGTAAGTAGACTTCTGTCAGATCAAGGGAAGTCAAGAATTCCCCTTCCCTGACTGCCACAATCACTGACTAGAGCATTTCCATATGGAATCGAGGCACCTTTAGACACCAGTTGACATACTTAAGGTCCAGAGTGGGTTAGAAGGAGCCCTCTTTTTTGGGAGCTACAAAATAGATCGAGTAACAACTATAAGCGCATTGGTCATCCGGCACCTGTGTGACAGCTTGAAGATCTAGGAGTCTTCTCAATGTTACCTGCACTGCCTCTTGCTTCAGAGGAGCCTTGCACTGTGAAAGAACAGAGGCATCTGCGAGAGGGCTCCTTAACTCCAACACATAGCCCTCACTGGCTGACCTCATTTGCACCCCACACAGGGTAAAATACCACAGCCAACTCTCTATGGGCACCACCTCTGTGTGGACGGTCCTCCCTTCATTGTGACCTTTTTAAGTGAAATAAAAATATACAGCCTGTTTCACCCCTCACCAGCAATAGAACCTGAAAGATCTGTGGACGACACCAACTGAATGGATTTCTTAGCCTGTAGCCTACTTCTGATCAGATAGTAAACTCAGCCGCGATCCTTGGAATTCAGTTCTCTAAACTCAACTGCAAATAAAGAAAGCACACAGACAGTTATATAAAAACAGCCCAACTTCAGCTTAGGTGAGGAATTCATAACTGTGCACACATGTGCAGGTTCCCATGATTCCTCCCCCCCCCCCCCAGCTAGGCCATCGCACCTCCTTTTATTAGGGGAGAAACCCACACACACACAAAACTCTTACATTGTACAAATTCAACTCTACGTCAAGCTTTATCTAGATGTTCTAAATCAGAGCAGACACATTTCTGCTCCAGCATTCTAAAAACAAAAGCATTCTGTCTCATTCTCACAAACAATGTCATCACAAAATAAAAACCTTGGTTTTTAACACATCTCTTTCCAGGCTACTAGACTTCAGACTATCAGAAACATTCCAAGCCATTCTCCATATTAACCCTTTTCAGAGGGCCCTGGGACCCCACTTCAAGTTACTTCCAACATTAATGACTGTGGGAGTGGACGAGAAGAAACCTCTTCCTGTTCCCCGGAACCCTCAAAAGGGCTGTCCCCTGGAAGGGAACCTGCCTCTCTGATATGGCACAAAGCACACTTCTCTAAACAGTCAAAAAATCAATAACTGACCCTGCTGCGCTTCCGTTTGTCTGTCTTCCAGCAAGAGACCACCTTTAGATTCTTTCAAGTCCTTCACCAACTTAGAGGTCTTCCCAAAAGAGGAGTCTCCCTCGGAAAGGTAACTTGCTCAAAAACGTGACTTGATGAGCTATCAGCCAACCAATTTCTCAGCCAGAAATACCACTGCGCTCCTACTACCGCCACCATACCTCTGGACTCACTGCATATCAAAAGTATGCCAGATAAGCTGCACCAGACTCTTATTTGGCTGCCTCCGCTGGAAGCTGTCAGCCCAGGGACTGAATAATTCCTTGCATCCATCTCAAGCACACGCACGCTACATAGGCACCACCGACTGATGCTTGCAAGGAGAGTGTATTGATAAATGTCTGTTTTAACAGCATTTCCACATTCCTATCCCAAATATCCTTGAGTACCAAACTACCTTCCACTGGAATGGTAGTCTTAGTCACTGCAGACACCACAGCGTCCACCTTTGGAGACTGCAGGTGGCGTCTATTCTTCTCTGGGAGTGGGTACAGCATGTCATAGTTAGTGTTCCTTTCAAAGCAGCCTCCGGCACATCCCATTCACCCCAAATCATCTGTCTGATGATGCGGTATAGAGAATGCCTTCTGCGTTTACCCGACAGCCTGGAAGACTGGATCCTCCAGCAGCTCCTCCTCTTGTAGGGCCTCCAGGGAATGAGTGATCAAAGCCACTAGCTCTTCCCTCCGAAAAACATGCACTATGCGTGACTCCTCTACCTGAGGGATCTCCCCTTCTTCCTCTTGTACTAATGTAAAATCATCTTCCTCCTTGGATTGAAGAGAGACCATCTCTCCCCAAGGGTCCTCCTCCATCCATCTCCTACTAGAACCAGATTCCCCCAGTGCTTCACCATCTGAAAGCGACCCCAATAATGCCTGCTTTGAACCCATTTCATGCAAGTCTTCTGGTTTACTACCTCGCTGCTTCAGGCAAAATGCCTTGTGCAGGAGGAGAACAAACTCCAGTAAAAAAGCAGCGGGCACATCTACCCGCTGATCCGTACTTGGCGAGCACTGTGCGGACTTCTACGTGCCACTGGAAGTAGGGCTTTGGAGTCCTTCCCTGCTGTCCCAGCTTGAGCTGCAGGGGCAAGCCCTCTTTGGAGATTCGTAGTCTGAGAAGAGTCTTCGACTTCCCTCAAGGGCCTTGGCATATTGTCTTCCTGGCCCTCAAGGAAACCTTCATCTGCCGACCTGACCTCTGCTTCACAAGTGTGGCAGATGACGACCAGCCTGGAATCCCTACAGGAAACACACATCAGACAGGTGCTCTTAAAGGGCATGCTGTGTCTGTTCTGACTTCACTGCTAGCTTGTTCTTTTCTTCTGAGAGCGGAGCAAAAAAAAAAAAAACCCCACCAAATGTCAGCAGGCAACTTTCAGGCCAAACACCCTTCTCTCTCTCCCTAAAAGCTTGTTTAATTATTTTCACATCCCCAACAGAGAAAAACAAAAGAAAAAACACAACTGCAACCCCAGAGTCTGTTCACAGCCCCATCCTACCTGCACTGCCCACTAAAACCAGAGCCAAAAAGTAAAAGAAAAAAAAGTGATAAACGATCTCCTCAAAATGGCAGCCATTCCCATGCTGTGTGGAAAACTGCTGCTCAGCACACTATTTCAAGATTCAGGCCCCACAGCTCTTCCCTTCCCATGCACTCCCCTGGGTGTATCTCCTTGCCACTTACACTCCCAACGCAACACTCAGCTACCAGAAGAGCATCAGCAGCATTGGGAGTGTTCAAAAGAACAGATCTGCTCTAGCTGTCCCTCGATCACCGCAGACTTGACAGCTAAGCAAGAGGGAGTGCAGCAGCAATCCCTCCTCTCTCTGCCCTGGGGCACTTTCTGATTGTCTGCCCTCCCAGCTCCAGGAATCTCCTGGTTCTAGGCCCATTAAAGGTTTTTTGACTCTTGTTTTTTAAGCAACTTTAATGCTCTAGTTTAAAAAGCTTTAGGTAGCCAATGCATTCTTACAAACCGAAGCCAAACCTTTTTGGTTTATTCTTCTTTTTTTTTTTTTATTCTCTTTCCTGCTAATTTTATTCCTCATCAGTTCCTCTAGTGAGTCGAACCTATAGACTTCACCTCACACCAGCTGCTTGGAGACTGAGATACTGGCTCTGGTGGGAGGTGCCACTGGTATGTATACCCTGATGTTTTCAAATCATAACATGCTCAAGTCTCCAAGCTGCTAGTGAGATAACACTACCCACAGGTGCAGCACTGGACTAGACTGGAGGAACAATAAGGAATCACCATTTAGCAAGGGCTTACGGGTAGACATAGCCTATCTGGATTTTTACAAGGCTTTTGATAAAGAGTCATGAGCATATCAGAGGTAGGTGGGCAGGGAAGGAAGGTGTTGAAAGGAGTCAGTGAGCCACAAATTCATCTGGTATGTCTTAGAACAGGCTTTAACTTTACAGGAGAAATCCAAACATAATTAATGCTAGAGAGGGCAAAGAAGGTACTGCTGATAGGACAGAGAAACATTTGTAACCTGGAGAATGATCAAGGAAAAATGCTGTAATTTCAGGACTACTGAAGACAGGAAAAGAAAGGGAATTAGACACCCTCAAAATGACAAAAACATGTCTAGAGCTAGATACAGATAGATTTGAGCAAGGTCAATCTAGGCAACGAGTTAGGTGGATAGCTGGCAGGAGCTTTGGAGGAAAATCATGTATATACTCTTGTCCTGTGTGTATGCTGAACAGGTACCTCCTTCCCGTTTGTTGCTTTCCTAGTAACCTTAGAGTTTACATCTCACTTAAAGGGTAGATAGCTTCTTCTTACAGTATTTAAGGGCAGACCCTGCTCTTTGAGCTGGGCTATGACAGACTTCTCAAAATGTTGCACCTTTGGTGTTTATTTTTTCTATATTATATTTTAAGCTTAGTATCACTCAAAAACAATGTTCTGTCAATTTAACTAAGCATGAAATTTTTTGCATCACACACAATGTTGGATTGTATGTGCAAAATTCCAGGAGTAAAGATTGGTAACTGACTCAAGAACAGAAAACCGTTAGTGAATTCTGCACTGGGATCAGTATAGTTTAACATGTTTAATAATTGTAAAAAGAATCCTAGTAGTAAAGTGACCAAATTTGCAGGTGATAGTTAAACTTTAGTAGACTAGGAAGGAAACTTCAAGAAGATCTTGTGAGACTTGTGAACTGGGAATCTAAATGGAAGACATTTATTGGAGGAAGAATAAAGGGTTATACAGAAACATAACTATGCATATACAAATGTTGTGGGTTCCTTTTTCTGTGTCTAATTTCTAAATGTGGCACCCACAAGTCACTACAGACAATGCACTGAAATCCTCAGCTCAAATATATAGCAACTATCAAAAAGGCAAATAGAATGTTTGGAATCGTTTTAAAAGGAAAGGAGGGGAAAAAACCCAAATCTATAAATAGATACCACAATGCTTCTGTATGAGTCCATCCTGCAAATGCCTCCACATTTTGAATACAGAATACAATCCTAGTTGTCCCAGATTATAGTAAAAATATAAAAGATAGAGAAAACCAGAATAAGTGGATAGAGCAGCTCTCTTATCAAGGGAGACGTAAAAGATTTGGACTCTTCACTAGGGTATGGAAATAACTAAGAAAATATGACAAAAGTTTATAAAACCATGAGTGCCACTGTTTTATTCTAACACTAGAATCAGGGAAAAACACACAAAGTAGCATAATTAATACAAGCTTATGCAAAATGTCCTTCAGTTAAAGGAAGCTGTGAAAACTTACCAGAGGATATGGTCAAGGCTAGGAAGAGTTCATTTAAAAAGGAAGGTAGGTAGGTAAATAGGTAAACAAAACACACACACCCATTAGGATCTGTTGGCTATTTCTTCCAAGCAACACAGAATAGTCCTACTGGAGGATCCTGGTTTCAATGAATCATTGATCTGACCTAGTATGGCATTTTTTGTGTTCTCAAAAAAATTGTTCATACCTGGCCAACACTTTGCAAAGCCTTAAGATCGTTCTCAGATTTTTCATACTGTTTGGTCAGTTCTTTTAGTTGCTCTCTTACTACAATAAAGAGAAATATTTTATTGCTACATACAAAATAAAATTAGTTAAAAGAGAAGGTTTAATGATGAAAAACAGATTGGAAGATTAATCCATAAATATTTATGGCGCCAAATACAAAACAAGAATGCAATCCATAAACTAAAAACACAGAATGCTGACTAAATAGTCTCAAAGTGAGTGTCTCCACAACATCTCTTTTCTGTTGTGTGGAAGTCTAGTAGCTTTATTGGTCCTGGAGAAAAACTAGGATCTTTGTGGGTTGTTTAGAGCTTTCAAAATCACATACAGGCCAATGCAGAAAGTCAGCGTTAGAGTCATGCGCACTATTTTCTAGCACGAGATTACCATAAAGTTGTGTGCCAGAATGCCATATGCAAAACGTATGCAAGTGAGATATTCACAAAACTTCTGCATAAGACACATGCGAAGAAAGCTCGTGCGCTAGTTGCCACATACCTGTAGAAAATCATAAAGCAGTTTATTATGTTTAAAATAAATTTTCAGCAAAGACCAATAATTGTTTACCCGCACAGTGATGGGGAAAGTTGTGCTTAACTTTAGTGCCCACAACAATGGTTTCTAGAGGGCACCTATATGTTTTGTAGGCACAGTAAGAAATGGACTCTACGGCTCAATCACCATTGATTAACTCACACCAGAAAACGTTTCTGTCTCCTAGATGCACCACAATTTTATTACTGAAATCTGCATGCAACCTTTTTGGTCTTCTGCGCACTTCTTTGCAAATAGCTAATGACCTCGTTAACATGTCATTTGAATATGCTCAACTCATTATGTTATTTTAATAGGAGCCACACAACAATTTGTGAACAGATAATGCTTATGCCAATCCCCTCTGCATAGCAGCACAATGGTAAGTATTCATATATGTCACTAACTATGGGCAAATAAAGCACTAACGTTTCTGCATTGGCCTCATAGATCAGATGTCAAACCTATCTTGTCTTGTTTGTTGATCCAATAAGATACATAAGAGTCCACTATGCTATTACTGTGCTGAAACTTCCTGTAGTCCGTTAGGGCAGGTTACTTGGTTTCTAGGACCAATAATGTTGTACTGATCAAAACACAAAATTAGTTGTGGCAAGTAGTAGTAGTAGTTTAATTAACAAAAAAAAAGTCACAGGTGAAACGATCAGCTTTTATTGGGCTAGATGTCCTAAAGGATCACCCTTCCCCATTTGCGTCCGGGAAAATGTTTAGTACACACGGGCCACCTTGCGTTAAGGTTTATTGTACCAGGATCACGGCATATAACTAAATAAATAAAACCGCTTCCAGTTTGTAAAACGTTGTATTTGTTCCTTGTTCTTTGCTCCGTATACTTTAGAAACCAGCTGAAGCCGAAATACATTACAACAGCAAATACCAAGCCGTCCGAAGGTGTTCCAAAAAGATCCTAAGGCGCTAGACGTTCACCGGTACCAGGAGGACAATCGCAACAGGACGGCCAGCAACCGATGCCAGCCCAACAGCTCTGCCCCGACACCCACCCCAGCCGGGACATTCGGCGGCGGCAGAGAGTTCAGCAAGGTCCCCCTCCTTTCTCAATCGCAAGGTCTCGGCCCGGGATGACACAGCGACTTGCAGCCGGGTAGGAACCAAAAGAGGGGAAAGAGCTGCCGTCTCTGCCGCTTTTTCCGCTCCCGGAAGCCGAGCCCCTCTTCCCACTGGCAGACTCACGCTCTTTCAGCCGGCCATCGATCTCTTTATGCTCCAACAGCTTCTTGCGGTAATCCTGCAGCGCCTTCTCCCGTGGGTCCGCCATGATGAGAAGCCGCTGCTCATAGGGAATGCCGGGAATGGCCATGGCCGCTGGGCGGACTAAAGCAGGCTATAAGGGTCGCGGATGGAAGGAGCGCCGAGAGGAGCGACACGCACGCTCTCCAGAGGTACGGGGCTGCTGTCACAGCGACATCTCCTGAGCTGGGGAGGCATTGCAATGTTAACCAAGAACTACCGACGACGAGGTGTTACAGTAGGCTGTCTGCATACCTATGTCATTACAGCTCAGTGAAAGGGAGTGGAGGATAGGCAAGTGATGAGGCTGTGTAAGACTTAGATGAGTTTATACTGTTTAAACCCAGTGTAACTGCTGTACTGCTTCTTCATTGACCTGATGAAGAGAGGGATAACTTGAAAACTTGTTAAAGTCAAGATACATTGTTAGTCCAATAAAAAGGTTGGCTACAGCTTGTTTATGGACCCTTATTTCTATTTTTCAATATTAAGCTTTGTTTTTATGTACGTGAGCGCCCTCCCTGCAGATAAAAGGGTGTGCCCATGGCTCTATGAGTTGTGTAGCTCTCAAGATCTATTTTTTTCCTTTGACTGCTACTGCTCTTTGCCACTCCTCAGAAGCTGCTTCCTTAGGCAACCACCTAGTCTTCCCTAATGGCTGTGCTGGCCCTAAAGCTAGGCCGAGGCCCACTAAACCAAATCATTCTGCAATGTATAAATGACCAAAGTCACACAGGAGTTTACTTACCTTTTTCTTTTAAGTGCTGTCGAGTCAATGCTGACTCCTGGCAACCCCTGGGCTTTCTCAGCAAGGTGTGACCAGAAGTAGACTGCCGGGCCTTTCTTCTAAAATAATGGAAGGTTAAGTGACTTGCCCAAGGCCATAAAGATTACCAGCGGGAATCAAACCTTGGTCTCCTTAGCTGATTGCTGTGCCAACCACTAGGCTACTGCTCCACTCTACTACTGTTTAATCTCTCAATATCATAGCCAAAAAGACATGGCTACAGATAGTGAAAAAAATGGATTAAAAATAATCCCACATCTCTCTGCTCTCTCACCTAATCCTCCATTTCCTTTTCCCTCTCTTGCTTTCCCTTCCATTTCTTTATCTCCCATCCCCTCCTCCTCTAATGCAGGACCATACGAAGCTAGAAATGTGCTCTGTGTGAATTTGGTGCTCCCTTCCACCCAGCCATGTTCAGTAAATCACTCTTTTTGAGCTTCCTGGAAGCCCAGTGGTGATATTAATGCCCCCTTCTGTGCTTGCACTCTGTCTGGCTGCACCGCTCACACAGCCCTTGGCACAGCCCTGGTATAATGTTTCCATTCTTTCCCCTGCCTCCACCAACCTATTCATTCTCTATTCCCCATCATCCACACCCTGCCTTTTTCCTCTTTCCCAGCATCTGTCTCCTTGACTCTTACCCCATTATCCCAGCATCTTTCCCCCTTCCCCCAGCATCTGCCCCTACTTCTCCCCCTTGTTGCTCAGTATCTGCCCCCTGTTGATTGCTTCCTTTCCTTTGTAGCAGCAAAGCGCAGACAAACCAATGATACCAGGAGTCTGTTCAGAAGGTCCAAATCATTTATTTGTGCACAAGTCTCAAGCAGAATCAAATTCAAAATGGCTGAGCAAAGTTTTCTAGCATTACAACAACTTTTATAGACTTCTGTTCCATTCTAGGTATAGAAAAACATTTCATTGGTCCCGGTACTCTCCCGTACCTCCCGTACCCCTTCCATTGGTCCCGGTACTGATAAGATTATCCAATTATGTTCCTTCAGTGGGCCCAGCACCTGCATACCCCCCTTCTAGTCCCAATTACAATGGCCAGTTCATCAACTTGTTACTTTCATACTCTCAAGGCTATAGAGCCAATTTGTGCATGCAGGGGAGCAGGGCTCTGCAACTCATCTGTCAGCACTCCCAATTATATTCCTTGCAGATGTACTTTTCTTATCAGTAACTTTTAAACATATTTTTCTGTATTTTTCCATCTCTCAGTTTTGCTTACCTAAGTTAGTTTAGTTCTCTTGCAGAGTTCTATCCTACAATAGCAGCATGTTGGGGGATGTGCAATTCCTATGAGCCTCTCCACAGGCTTCATTTACAGGTCAAGCTAGTTAGGCCTGCCTGCTTATGTCAGACACCGTGGATCACAGGCCTGCACCTGCCACACCTTAGCATTTGTCCCCCTGCTTTCTTCCCCCTTTCCTATAATCTTTCCCTGCATATTATTCCCTTCCTTCAGCATTCAGCATTTTCCCCCAAAGTCATTTTCTCCTCTTCCTCCAGTTGTTGATGTTAAGTGCTGTCAAGTCGGTGTCGACTCATGGCTACCCTCTGGATAGTTGACCTAAACTGTTCAGTCTTTAGTCAGGTGGCTCATTGTTGATAGAATGGCACCCATAGCTGCTGTTATTGTATCGATCCATCTCATTACTGGCCTTGCTCTTTTGCATTTACCTTCTATCTTGCCAAGCATTATGTCTCTCTCTAAATATCTCTCTCTTTGCATGATGTGTCCAAAGTATGAAAGTTGAAGTCTTGTCATCTGAGCTTCTATGGAAAGCTTAGGTTTCATCTCCTCTAGTACTGACTGGTTTGTTCTTCAGGCAGTCCATGGTATACACAGTATTCGTCGCCAGCACCATAATTCAAAGGCATCAATTTTCCTCCTGTCTATCTTTTTCACTGTCCAACTTTTGCAGCCATATAATGTTATTGAAAACACCATGGCTTGGAAAGTATCCATCCTGGTATATTTCCTCACATCCCTTCAAATCCTCTCCCTCTTTCCCTTGCCCATTTAATTTCCCAGCATCAGCCACCTGCTTCTTCCACACCTTTCCCAGATCTGCCCTATGGCTTTGGTTCATTAGAGACAGGCTGAGCTTCTTCGAATTGAAATACCTATAATGAGGCAAAACCAGGACTAGTTCAGTCTGCTCCTGATGATCTGTAGAGACGTTCTAAAGGGTTCTGTATTTTAGAGCCTCCTACCTCACGTCACATGTGTGGAACAGCCACCTAACTGAAGTGGTAAAGATGAGGACAATATCTGTTATGAAGACAAAGGTTTGCTGGAGCATATTAAATCCCCCTTTAGAGTTGACTGCAAGAAGTGGAGAAGAGCAGCATGTGGGGATCACTGCATTTGGGGATCACTGCTGAATTTAATTGTTTGGTTCAGTATTAATAACAATAATAATCCCTAACAGTGCTTCACATTTCTAAAATGCAGCCCTTCCTTTCATATGTTCCTTTGGCAATGATCTTGCCGGCCAGCACTTATTTTCAACCTGCAGTGACATCAGTGGGAGGTGGAGGATCCAGGACCAGCAATAGATCTTGCAGGCAAAGAAAATCCTGCAGTAGGGTTGGAGAGGGGGAGAGTTTGGTATACAGTTGTGGTCAACATTATTGGGACCCTTGCATTTTAAGAACATAAGATATGCCATACTGGGTCAGACCAAGGTCCATCAAACCCAGTATCCTGTTTCCAACAGTGACCAATCTAGGTCATAAATACCTAGCAGTTTCCCCAAAAGACACAGGTTCCGCAATGCTTGTATTGGTTCAAGCAGTGATATCTCGGGTCCCTTTTAATAATGGTTTATGAACCTTTCCTCCAGGAGCTTGTCCAAACCTTTTTTAAACACGGCTACACTAACAGCTTTTACTACATCCTCTGGTAACAAATTCCAGAGTTTGATTACACATTGAGTGAAAAAATATTTTCTCTTATTAGTCTTAAATAGGTTCCTGTAGCTTCATAGCATGTCGCCTAGTCTATCTATATTCTGATAACATAAATAATCAATCTACATTTACCCATTCCACTCCTTTCATTAATTTATAGACCTCTATCATATCTCCCCTCAGCTGTCTCTTTTCCAGGTTGAAGAGCCCTAACCTTTTTAGCCTCTCTTCATAGGGGTAATCTTCCATCCCCTTTGCCATTTTGATGGCTCTTCTCTGTACCTTTTGTAATAACGCTATATCCTTTTAAAGATACGGCAACCAGAATTGCACACGATATTCAAGGTGCGGTCGCACCATGGAACAATACAGAGGCATTATAATATCCTTTGTTTTATTTTCCATTCCTTTCTTTATGATACCTAGCATTCTATTTTCTCTTTTGGCCGCCGCTGCACACTGGGTGGAGGTTTTAATATGCTATCCACAAAGACACCTAAATCTTTTTCCTGGGTGGTGGTTCCTAATGTGGAACCTTGCATCGTGTAACCATAGTTTGGGTTCTTCTTTCCTAGGTGCATAACTTTGCACTTGTCCACATTAAATTTTATCTGCCATTTGGATGCCCAGTCTTCCAATTTATCAAGATCCTCTTGCAATTTTCCACAATCCTCATGGGTTTTAACAACTTTAAATAGTTTTGTGTCATCTGCAAATTTGATTACTTCACTGTTATTCCCATTTCCAGGTCATTTATGAATATGTTAAAAAGCAGCGGGGCCCAGCACAGATCCCTGGGGTACTCCACTATTCACCTTTCTCCATTGGGAAAATTGGCCATTTAGCCCTACCCTCTGCTTTCTATCTTTTAACCAGTTCCTGATCCACAATAGTATACTGCCTCCTATCCTATGACTTTTTAGCTTTGCCAAAAGTCTCTGATGAGGGACCTTGTCAAAGGCTTTCTGAAAGTCCAGATACACTATATCAACCGACTCATCTTTTGTCTACCTGTTTATTCACACATTCAAAAAAACATAACAGATTAGTAAGACAAGATCTTCCTTGTCTAAAAACATGTTGGCTGTCTCCCATTAAGCCACGACTATCTACATTTTCAGTAATTTTGTTCTTTATGATGGTTTCTACCATTTTTCCCGGTACTGACGTCAGGCTCACCGGTCTGTAGTTTCACGGATCACCCCTGGCACCCTTTTTAAAAACTGGCGTTACAATGGCCATCCTCCAATCTTCAGGTATTACAGATGATTTTAATGATAGTTCACTGATTACTAATAGCAGCTCTGCAATCCAGTACAGATGATTTGCTACTCTTCAGTTTATCAAATAGTTGTAATACATCTTCCCGGTGTATTGATATTTCTTTCAATTCTTCCGCAGTAGCACCTTTAAATGCCACTTCAGTCATAGGTAACATCCCTACATTTCCTTAGTAAATACCGAAGCAAAGAATTAATTCAGTCTGTCCACTATGGCCTTGTCCCCTCTTAGTGACCCTTTTATCCCTCTATTATCTAATGGTCCAACTGACTCTCTCACAGGTTTTTTGCTACGGATGTGCATGAAAAAGTCTTTATACATGTCTAGCTACAGGATCACTTCCTGCCCCACCAAGGTGATGTTGTGTACAATATCTTAAGAAATAATTGGAAATATTTCAACTGTATGTCATCGTAATATTTTAATAGTATGTTCAAAGGTATACAACAACAAAAAAAGATGTCTGTGCAACTTATATGTAGTAATTTCTGAGAAAAAAAATATAAGCTGGACAGGATTAATGGCACCCTTCACTAATATTTGGTTGCACAACCCTTGGCAATGACAGCCTCCAAACGTTTCTTGTAACCATCTATAGGTTTCATACATCTATCTTCTGGTAGTTTCTCCAACTCTTCAACTGTGATTTGTTCCAGCTCATGAATGTTTCCAGGATTCCTTTTACCAATGGCAGATTTCAGCTCTTTCCAAAGATTCTTGATTGGACTGAGATAAGGACTCATTGCTGGCCAGTTTAAAACAGTCCATTTGTTCCCTTTTAACCATTCTTTTGTACTTTTGGATGTATTGTTTTGGGGCATTGTTCTGCTGGAGGACCCATGACCTTTGACACAGAACTAGCTTTTTGACACTAGGTAGCACATTTCACTCCAAAATACCTTGGTAGTCTTCTGACTTCATGGTTCCTTTAATACATTCAATGCCTCCAGTTCCTAAAGCAGCAACAGCCCCACAACATTATGGAACCTCCACCATATTTAACTGTAGGAAGGGTGTTTTTTTCCTTATAATTTTCATTTCTTTGCCTGTAAATGTATCGCTGGTCTGCATTGCCAAAGAGCTCAAGTTTGGTTTCATCTGTCCACAGAACATTTTCCCAAAAGGATTTTGGTTTCTCAAGGTGAGTTTGGGCACACATCAGACATGCCTTTTTTATTTATCTTTGAGCAGTGGTATCCTCCTTGGCCTTCGCCCATGAAGTCTTCTTTGTTTAGTGGACGGTGTATGGTGTGAGTTGAAACCACCACTCCAGATTGCTCTAGGTCAGCCTTAAGCTCTTTGGTTGTTGTACATTGCATTTTTCTAATACTTCGCACTACCCTTCAAAGACCTCTTGGATTAATTTTCCTCTTCACACCACATCCTGGGTGATTCTTGACAGTTCCATGAGCAGAAAACTTCTTAATATCATTGCAAACTGTAGACACAAGAATTCCAAGATCTTTGCAGATGGCCCTGTACCCCTTTGAAGTTTGTTTGGCGATAATGGCTTTTCTGACAGTCTCAGACAGCTCTCTTGTTTTCACCATTGTGAAAATGGAACAGGAAGTGAATGTGGCCATTTTAAACATTAGAACCATCATTCAATGGTTGATTCATCATGTGAGTACTGACAATTGATCACAGGTGCGTCTAATTTTATTTCAATGGGAATGTGGTTCTTCTGTTCAAACTGATTTGAATTGTTTATATGGGCTCCAATAATCATGTCTTGGCAATGTCCCAGTTTTTATACTATTTCCTACTTTTTCCTTTTTTAATTGGTCTTGTTTTATGTGATTATTTTATGTGTCAAATATGTGTGTGTATATATAGTCCAAAGCCATTTCAATGGCCACTTTTATTTAGGAGATATTGGACATTAAGAGGTTGGACTACAAGGATGCCAATTATGTTGACCACAACTGTAAGTGTGTCTCTCTGGACCTCCTGCAGCTGTCTTCTGGCTGGTGTCTCCTTCCTGTAGCAGGTCTATTTACTTTTGTCTGTCCAAATATCGGTGGTAAAGAGTGGGTCCTTAAACAACACTAGAGCAGACAAAGGGTATTGTTTAGCACTTCAGCGGAGAAGCTTGGTTGATAGCAATTCTTGCAGGTTTCTTCTGCCTCCTCTCTAGGGAATACCCCAGTAACCTTTAATTTAAAAACTATTTTCTACATGCTTCAGGACTTACCAGAGCCCAGATCAGCTTAGTTTCCTCCCTGGCAACTCTCTGTACCTATCAACTAGGCATATCCTCCTACAGCAGCTTCCCAATAGGTTCTACAAGGGGCAGAAGGCAGCTCTGAAACAAGCCCAGAATTTGAAAGAAAACATATCTTAATATAAAAGTAATTTTTGCACTTGATAGTTTGTAGTGCTTATAGACACTCTGGGCCATTTCAGTATTTTATTGATGTATCTCAGTTCAATCAGTTGTGGTCAGCTATTGTGCATTATCTTGAGTGTTCTCTTTTGAAACTGGAAAGGCAATTGAGAAATCATTACAAAAATAAATACAATAACTGGAAAGTTGAAAATGGGGGGTTGGGTATGTTTATTTATTTGCCTTTCTTACATGCCTAATAACCAAATACTTTAGGTGAGTTGGATAGCATTTATACAATTTGGGGGTTATTCTGTGCCACAAATAGCAGGGATGGATGACCCAACAGAACGTCTATCTCCGCTATTCATGCCTGCACCCGGCCGCGATTATCTTCCCTGCCGGTTGTGTGGGGAAGTTAGACGGGGGGGCAGGGATGGGGCAGCTCGGGAGCGGAGTCTGGGCAGTTGCCAGCTCTGGACGTACAGGGCCGATTCTAATGTCGACCCTGTACGTCCAGGGCCGGCAACATGTGTGGGGAAGTTATTCCACCTCTGAGGTGGAATAACTTCCCTGGACGTGTCGTTTTTTAACTGCCAGGGTGTGGATGGGGCAGGGGGGACCAGAGGGCATTCCCCACAGCCTGACTGGCCATAGGAGGCCTGATCTGGGGTCGGGCTTGCTGGGAATTAGCTTTAATTTCCTGCAGCTGGCATCATAGCTCTTCAATGGAGCCACAGTGCCATGGCAACATGATGCCATAACGCCGTGGCTCCATTGAGGAGCCTTGACTGAGTTAGCTGGGGACAGTCCTGCACATGCAGGCTGGACTGAATCACAGAGGGGCTCAACGTCTGGGACAGAATCAGGCCCTTTATAATTCCAGTAACATTACAGTATAACACATTACAGCATTGGCATAAATACCTCAAATTTATAAAAATAAAAACATAAAAAATATGTGTAGCATCCAAGTATAGATACACTACATCCGAAACATACATCCAAAACACAACTACACATTTCACAACAAAATTTTACTTTCTAGTTGAAACATAGAAATATGACATGGCTTATCTAGCCTGTCCTTCCATATCAACCACTAAAACAGTCCCTTTTTTTTCCTTTAGAGATCCTCTGTGTTTGTCCCATGTTTCTTTGAATTCAGACACTGTCCTCATTTCTACCACCTCCACTGGGAGACTATTCCACAGATCCACCATTCTTTCCATAAAGAAATATTTCTGCATATCACTCCTGAATCTATCCCCCTTCACCCTCATCCCATGTCTCCTCGTAGCAAAGCTTGCTTTCAATCGCAAGAGGCTCTCTTCCTGTGCATTTACGCCATGGAAGTATTTAAACGTCTCAATCATATCACCTCTATCCCACCTTTAGGATGTACATATTAAGATCCTTAAGTCTGTCCTCATATGCTTTATAATGAAGACTATTAACCATTTTAGTAGCCACCCTCTGTACTGATTTCAGCCTGTTTATATTCTTTTGAAGGTGCGGTCTCCAAAATTGCACACAATACTCCAAATGAGGTCCACCAAAGACTTATACAGAGGCACTATCACCTCTTTTCTTCTGCTGGCCATTCCTCTCACTGTGCACCCAAGCATCCTTCTAGCTTTTGCTGTCACCTTTTCTACCTGTTTAGCTACTTTAAAATCATCAGACACAATCATGCTCAGGTCCCACTCTTCTTTAGTGGACAAAAGTACTTCACCCCCTATACTATATCACTCCCTTGGATTGCTGCAGCCCAAATGCATGACCTTGCATTTTTTAACATTAAATCTCAGCTGCCAAATTCTAGACCATTCTTCAAGCTTAGCTAGATCCCTCCTCATGTTATCTATTCCTTCCTGTGTGTCTACTCTATTGAAGATTTTGGTATGATCCGCAAAGAGGCAAACCTTACCCGACAGCCCTTCCGCTATATCACTAACAAAGATGTTAAAAAGAATCAGACCAAGGGCAGATCCCTGGGGCACACAACTGGTAACCTCCTTCTCCTAAGAGTGAGCTTCATTTACCTGTACCCTTTCTCACCTCCAACTCAACCAATTTCTAATCAAACAGTGACATTAGGATCCATTCCTAGGGTGCTCAGTTTGTTTATAAGTCACCTGTGAGGGACGGTGTCAAAGGCTTTACTGAAATTTAAATACACCACATGTAGGGCTCTCCTCGGTCCAACTCCCTGGTCACCCCGTCAAAGAAATCAATCAGATTTGTCTGACAAGACCTGCCTCTGGTGAATCCATGCTGCCTCGGATCCTGTAATCCGCTGGATTCCAGAAACCTCACTATTTTCTCTTTCAGCAGCGTTTCCAATAATTTACTCACCACCGAAGTTAAACTAACTGGCCTCTAGTTTTCAAACACGTCCTTACTTCCGCTTTTGTGTAAAGAGACCACATGTGCCTCTCTCCAATCCTTTGGCACCACTCCCGACTCCAACGTGGCATTGAAAAGGTCAGTCAGTGGAGCTGCTAGAATGTTCCCAAGTTCCCTCAGTATTCTAGGGTGTATCCCATCCAGTCCCATCACTTTGTCTATTTTAAGTTTAGCTAGTTTCTCATGAACACAGTCTTCTGAAAATTATTCAAGATGCCTCTCTCTTCTGTTCCTGTTTGTGGGTGTTTTCTGAGGTCCTGCTCCTGGTTCTTCATCTGTGAACACAGAACAGAAATATTTGTTAAGCAATTCTGCTTTATCCTCATCCGCTTCTACATATTCCTCCCCTTCACCCTTGAGTCTGACAATATCACTTTTGCCCTTCCTCTTCTCACTAACATATCTGAAAAATGTCTTATCCCCCCATTTTATTGCATTGGCTATTTCTTCCTCTTTTTGAATCTTTGCCTTCCTGACTACTTTGCTAGCTTCTCTAAGTTTTTTCCAAATTGAGATGCCTGTCTTCCTCTCTCTGTGATCTTTTGTATTTCATGAAGGCCTCTCTCTTTTTCTTCACCTTTTCAACTACCTCTTTTGAAAATCATAGCAGTCTCATTTTCCTTTTACCTTTATTTACCATTTTAACAAAAAGTTTGGTTGCCCTTAAAATATCCCCTTTCAGTTTTGCCCAGTTTTTCTACATCCCCCAGATGTTCCCATCCCGCTAACGACTCCCTGAGGTACTGGCCCATCTTGGCAAAGTTAGTTTTCCTAAAGTCTAAGACCCTTGCTTTTGAATGGATTTTAACAGCCCTAGTCCTAATACTGAACCACACCACCTGGTGATCATTGGTTGCAAAATGATCTCCCTCTAACATCAGAAACACTTTTACCATTGGTAAGCACCAAGTCCAGCATGGCCTCTTCACGTGTGGGTTCTGTTACCAGTTGCCTGAATAGTTTTCCCTGTAGAGAATCCAGGATCTCCTTACTTCTAGATAATACTGCAGCAGGAATGTGCCAATCAACATCTGGTGTATTGAAATCCCCTATCAGTAGCACTTCCCCATTCCTAGCAATGCTGTGCATGTCTTCAATTAACTCTCCATTCACCTCTTCCTCTTGTGAGGGAGGTCTGTATATCACACCAATGCAAATAGATTTCTCTTTCACTCTTTCTAGTTTAACCCACAATGCCTCCTCTCTCCCTTTTAAGCTCTGTAGTTCCAAAGCTTTAATATTATTTTTTACATATAGTGCCACTCCTCCTCCCCTTCTTCCTACCTTGTCCTTTCTGAATAAAGTATAGCCTGCTATAGTTATATCCCAAACATGGTTTTCTGTGAACCATGTTTCTGTAACTGCCACTAAATCCAAGTCAGGCTCTTCCATTAAAGCTTCAACATCTGGGATCTTATTTCCCATGCTACAGGCATTGATACACACCACTTGTCATATGTTGCCTCTTTTACCCATTTCCATGCAATACAATGTGTGCTTTTTGAGTCAGTGCTGACTCCTGGTGACCCAGAAGCTCCTGGGTTTTCTTGGCAGTGTGACCGGAAGTAGATTGCCAGGCCTTTCTTCCGAGGTAATGGAGGATTAAGTGACTTGTCCAAGGCCACAAGGAGTGCTAGTGGGAATCAAACTCTAGGCTAGGCTACTTTTCCACTCTACACCCATTTCCATAAAGGTATTTAATATTTCACTTACTTGGGGGCTTTCTTCAACCATCCCCAATGAATCTAGTTTAAAGCCCTCTTCAGTAGATTAGCCAGTCTGCCACTGAAGACATGTCGACCTTTCTTGGACAGATGGATGCCATCTCTGCTCTGCAACCCTTGGAACAGCATCCCATGGTCCAGGAAACCAGAACGCTCTCGAGGACACCATCCATGTAGCCATGCATTCATCTCCAGGATGCGAGCTTCTGTACCTTGGCTTTTACCCTCAACGGGGAGGATTGAAGAGAACACCACGGGCGCCCCTATCTGCTTCACCCTCTGTCCCAGAGCCATGAAGTCACTTTTGATACGTTCAGAGGGATACCTGGCAGTATCATTTGTGCCGACATGGATTAGCAACATTGGGTAATAGTCAGTGGGCTTGATAATTCTCAGTAAACTCTCCATAACATTGTGGATTTTGGCACCTGGCAGACAGCATAACTCTCTGGACATCAAGTCTGGTCGGCAGATGGATTCCTCAGTACCTCTCAGAAGAGAGTCTCCAACCACCACTACCCTTCGCTTCCTTGTGGTCACTGATTCTGCAACTTTGGGGTGCTTGAGCTCTGATTCTTCCCTTTCCAGGGATGCTTTCACCTCCTCCACTTCAAGGGCTGCATAATGGTTCTTCAATTCAAGGGCTGAAGAAGTTGGATTGGTGATTCTGCAGGCCCAGGTGACTTGTGTCCAACCTCCTTCATTCTGTAGGTTCCCATATTCTCCTCTGCTGGAGAGCTTGGATGTTTCAAGAATCATCTCATCAATGTACTTCTCACTGCCTTGAATGCTTCTCGGCTTCGCCACCTCCTCTCTGAGTTCCTCCACTTGTTTTCTTCGAGCTTCAGCAGGCAGACATCCTGCACATGGCAACGGTCCTGCAACTGGCATTGGGACCTCTGTCTGGACAGAGGCAGAAGCTGTAATTGGGGCAACAGCTTTGGCAATACGTTTTTTTCCCAGGCATTGTTTAGTTGGTGGAGCTTAGGTATCTGTTGAAGCAAAAGAGAAAGAGACCTACCAAAGTACCAGCCGGTTTCCCAGCTGTCCTTTCAGAGAAAAGCAGTTAAATCTATTTTAAGTGTGTTCAAAATGTGCTGTTCCAAGTCCCTGTGTGTAGTTAATTGGGGAGGTGCCCTATAAAGCAAGACTGCTCACTAGGGGTGGGTGCGGGTAGGGGGGGTAGGGAGGGAACTAACATCTGATGAGGTGTCAGTAGCTTCAAAGAGCTGAGAAAGATACTAAAGCAGAGTTTTAAACCTACCCTACTAAGGAAATATTTCCCCTTTTAAACTAAAGCACCAAAAATAATGTAACTTTGTTTTAAAAATGTATCAAAACCCTTTTAAGAGCTCCCAGGCAGAGAGCTAGTAATATAGAAAGCCACAAATTCTTACCTTTGCTTGAAATGTATAGCCCCTGTTAGGAATCATGCTAGCCTCCTAGTCGGGGCACTTTAGAGTTGTTCTGACTGTGATTTTGAATTTATATTTGTTTATCATGTTAATTGTATTTACTTGCATTATTTTGATTGTTAACTTCTTTGAGCTGTCTTTTGAAGATAAAACACTGGGCCTGATACTGAAAGGTATTTATGCGATTTACGACCTGTAAGCCGTGTAAATGTGGGATATTTAGCGGCGCTATCACGGAAGTGCCACTGAATATCCCTCGGTACTGCAGCCATACGCCCTGATGCTACATGGTTATCATCAGGGTGATCCGGAGGCAGTACCCGGGATAACTGGTCAGCAGCGATATTCAGCCACTGTCCGGTTATCCCTCGGCAGCAAAAGATAGGCGCAGCTAAAGTCATCCTAACCTTTGCCACCGAAGCTAACTTTGCAGCAGCTGAATATCGCCACTGCCCAGTTAGCTTCTGGCTTTCACAGCTGATCTGGATATTCAATGCCGGTGGCCAGATATGGCCCCAGCATTGAATATGCTGCTTTTGTGTTCAGCGGGGACGGCAAGGTGCTGTAATCATGCTAGCCACCTCCGCTGAATATCAGGCCTGCAGTTTTTACTTAGAAGCTGACCATTTTCGTAGCCATCATCTATACTGACTCCATTCTGTTTATATTTTTTTGAAGGTCTGGTCTCCAGAACTGCACACAATGCTCTAATCTAGGGGGTATGTTGAATTCAATGTGACAGCGGCTCTGATATCGCACGGAAGCTGCTGCCGCTGTTTAGTAAACATACCCCTAGGTGTCTCCAAAGACTTATACAGGTGCACTATCACCAAAAACCTTGAATGAAGAGTGCCCTATTCCATCCTTCCTCTCTGTAGACAGACATATATAGTAGACTCTCATCTAGAATACACTTAACAGTTACCCGGATAGAAGAGCTGCAATTTACTGGCTAAATGCATACATTAGATAATTCTGGATTATGCAAATGCAATGTGTGCCATCGGGTCAATGCTAACTCCTGGTGACCCAGTCCCTGTGTTTTCTTGGATTGGTGTGACTGGAAGTCTTTCTTCCGCACAATGAGTTTACAGCCCCTGGTTTTCCAAGGTGGTCATCCATCCAAGTGCTAGCCAATATAGCTACCAACAAATTCCCTATTGCCAAAGTCGGTGATAATCACGTTCATACAAAGACCCGGCTATTGAAAGAACCAACCCCTCAAAATCAATCTTGTAAATTTTTTGTGTCGGAAGTGCCAGCCCAGTGAATGGGAACCATACCTAACACCGCTGTGGCTTTTCCATTTTATTACAGTGAAACAATGCTAAAACATTACAGCTTTACTTAGCTGATAGGTGACTTAATTTCAGGCTGTTCTCAATCACTCCGCTAAACACCAATTCTTCCTTTTTTTTTCTTCCGACGTGCCACGTTTCGGGTACGTACATCTAAAGCACCCTGCGTCAGGTTAGGCAGTACGCGGAAAATCATCAGCCATGTTGTGAACAGTCCGAGGAGTAACAGTTTAAAAGTCCTTGCTTCAAATACGTAAGCACAGCTGTCAATCAGCAACAGCCAGTCAGAGATGTCGAAGGTCCCAAAAGCCAATCTATGAAAGAGTTTGGAGGAGGAGCCACTGATCAGGAAACCCACTCCATTCAGAAGAACCAAGACTTAGGGAGGCTTTGAATTACACGATCGTATGCCAATCAACTTGCATATTGAGACCAGACGGATGGACCGTATTAAGCAGAAAGATCCATCTCTGTTCAGAACGTTGCAGAGCGTTGACCTAGTCACCACCCCGTGGATTCACGGGCACATGGTCCAAAATTCGCCAGCTCAGAGAATCAAAGTTATGGGTACTTTTCAAACAGTGATCGACCATAGGTGCAGTCAAAGACTGCGTGCGAAGGCGGGAGATGTGGAAGAATTGGCGTTTAGCGGAGCGATTGAGAACAGCCTGAAATTGAGTCACCTATCAGCTAAGTAAAGCTGTAATGTTTCAGCATTGTTTCACTTTATTAAAATAGAAAAGCCACAGCGGTGTTAGGTATGGTTCCTATTCACTGGGCTGGCACTTCCGACACAAAAGATTTACAAGATTGATTTTGAGGGGTTGGTTCTTTCAATAGCTGGAGCCATTATAGCTAGCCTTTATTTTAAATTTGGATTCTTTTCGCACTTACTGATAGATGTTTAGAGGACTGACTGCCATATTTGTTTTAAATCACATGCCCAACAGCAAATGTTGTCTTAAATCAGCCTGTCTAGCCCATTCAGCTAAATGAGGACAAGTCAAAATTCTATACTACTCCTAACTTATAATACTATAATCCTTGAATAATGAAAATCCTTGTCATCTGCCATGTTAACATACTCACTGCCCCTCATCACTATTAACAAAACAGCTCAGTCTTGACACTAGACTCTGTTCCAGAGGTCAGCAGTGGTGTCAACATTAAGGGTCCCTTTTACTAAAGCTCAGTAACTGTGTGAAGTGGAATTTTAGAAGAAACATCCAAGTGCAATCAGAGATGTCTAAGCCAGAACGTCTGGAAAAAAAGCAGGCATGTCCAGGTGCAGGCACAATTTCACAAATATGGACATGTCTGATATGGACGTCTGCAGGGGCATCTGCATAGACATCCCCATAACCATATTTCAGAGCCTGGACATCTAGGATTGCCTACGGGGCTAAGAACAAGGCAACCAAGGCTCAAATCCCACTGCTGCTATTGTTGACATTGTGCTGTGTACTGGGGATGATGAAGTGCTTTCTTCTCTACACCTTCTGGATGTTTTTCAGTCAAAACTAGCAACTTTCAGATGTCTGTTTGTGCCTGGAGCAGGTCTAAAAGACAATTCTGAGATCAGGCATGGACATCAAGTTCCTTGGAATGCCGCAGCCACATCTCACCTTGGTCGTCCTCATGCTGGGGACGTTCCCAGAACCAATTTCTAAAATGGCTCTGGAGACTTCTCTGTGCTTTAGATGTCTCTATGCCCATTTTCAGATGTCTAAAGGGCTTCCAAAATGAGCTCCTTAATGTGCACTTTAACACACGGCAACTGGAAACGCTAAAGTGGGGGCATGCCAGCAACCGTGGTTTAAAGTGCTTGGTTAGTCTCCATTGTGTGATGGGGCAGAAAATGGGCAAAGTGTGAGGGTGCAGAGCACATTGCCACTCACATTAAGGCAGTTGCCATGCACTCAGTGGTAATGTGGCAATGATATCTCTACGGGTGTCATTAGGTGCGTCCATGTTAAGTGCATTGCGTGTTAGCATTTGCAATCATGCATTAACTGACCGGGAACATATTGGGCATGCCCCTGACAATTAGCACATGAGTAGTACAGTTACTGTGCAATGGTATTGCCACTGATCATGCGATTAGTGCACACCTTTAGTAAAAGGGTCCTTAAATCACTGTGACATGTTTTTTGTTCTATTTATATTTCCTGAGGCAGGCTATCACTGCAGAACGTCAGATGGGTAAGGGTCTGGGATTTTGAACTAAACACCTAATTTTGTCAAAAATTAATCAAGTTGAAAAGTGCAAAAAATATTACCTGCTCGATCATTTAGAAAATTCTGCAAATTTTTACACAGAGTTCCTCCATCATAAAACCTCACTCCTCCTCTAGACCTGAAATTCCCCCTGCCTTTTTCCTCTTTAGCTCTCTTGCTCCAATCACAGTTCTCTCCTCATACCCCAAGCCTTCCTTGTTCCCCCCCCCCCCCCGTTTTCTCTCCCTCTAACTTGAAATGGAACGTGTACAATTTGATCTGTTGGGTGTCAACGAACTGAAATGGACTGGCATCAGGCATTTTGCATCAGATGATCACATAGTCTACTGCTTTTGGATCTTGACTCACCTGATCTCCTTGTTTCTTTACCATTCTCACTAGATGTGTCCCTGTCTACACCTTATGTGTTGTCTGTCTTGACTAGATTGTAAGCTCTGATGAGCAGGGACTGTCTCTTACATGTCTGTGCAGCACTGCGTACGTCTTGTAGCGCTATATAAATGTTCAGTGGTAGTAACTTCTAGCAGGATCCCCTCTGCTGTCTGTTCCTAAGGTCTACCCTCATGCACAAACACACACCTCACTTCCTCTCTCCCCATGTACCAAACCTTATCTCTCCTTTTTTCACAGGCACATACCTCACTTGATTTGCAGCTTGTCATGCTGTGAGGGCTTGTGTGCATCAATGATGCTGAGGGCTAAGCTATCGGTAGTTTAACTGCTGGCAGGGTCTCCCAAGATGGACAGGTCTCAGCTGAGGTGCCAGACCAAGACAAACCACCCATCTGGGCAGCAGCATAATGGGACAGTGTTGGTGGTGGAGGATCACACTTCTGTGACAACGGCAACAACACTAAAATTGCACAGAAGAAAGGCCTGGTAATCTACTTCTGTATCTTGCCACGAAAACTCAATGGATAGTCACAACAAAACAAATTGCACTATAGTGCTGGAAGATGAGACCCCCAGGTCGGAAGGCACTAAACTGGCTACTGGGGAGGAGCTGAAGACTTTTCAGAGTAAAGCCAGCATTTATGGTGTGGTTGGATCAAAGCCCTCGGGACGTCTGACTGCTGATGTAGCTGTGTATGAAATGAGAGTCAGAAGCTGGAAAAATGTCTTAAATATTTGGACATGGAACATATGAAGCATGAACCAAGGGAAGTTGGAGGTGGTCAAGAATGAAATGGAACGTGTACAGCTTGATCTGTTGGGTCAGCGAACTGAAATGGACTGGCATTGGGCACTTTGCATCAGATGATCACATGGTCTACTATGCTGGAAATGAAAGACAAAGAAGAAATGGTGTTGCATTTATAATTAAGAAGAAACTTGCAAGAACTGTAAAGAAATACAATGCAGTCAGTGAACGCTTAGTTTCTATTCGTCTACGAGGAATGCCTATCAACACAACTATAATTCAAGTATATGCCCCAGAAACAGCTGCAGAAGAGGATGAAATTGATGAGTTCTATGAACAAGTAAAAGCTGAAATTGACAGAACATGCAAACAGGATATCCTGATAGGCATGGGTGACTGGAACGCAAAAGTTGGCAACAAAGAAGAAGGCAAAATGGTTGGAATATATGGACTAGGCAACAGAAATGAAGCTGGAGAAAGACTGATAGAATTCTGCAAGACCAATGATCTATTCATCTCAAACACCTTCTTCCAGCAATACAAACGGCGACTGTACACATGGACTTCACCCAATGGATTATACAAAAATCAAATTGACTACATCTGTGGAAGTCAACGATGGAAAAACTCTATAACATCAACAAAGACAAAACTTAGAGCTGACTGCTGTACAGATCACCAGCTACTAGTATGCAAACTCAAGCTAAAGTTGAAAAAGAGCAAGCCACTCATGAATGTAGCAAAATATGACCTTGAGAACATACCACTGGAATTTAAAGATTGCCTGCAAAATCGATTTGCTGCTTTAGATACAAATGACAGAGCTCCACAACAGTTATGGGATGACATCAAGAAGATTGTGTTGGAAGAAAGCGAGAAGTCTCTACAAAAGATGAAAAAGCAAAAATGGCCAAAATGGATGACCGAAAAAACTCTGAAAATTGCCCAGAAACACAGAGAAGCTAAAGACAGAAGAGAAAGATAAGCAATCTCAGAACTCAACAAAGATTTCCAACATGCAGCAAGACAAGACATGGAGAAGTACTACAATGACACATGCAAGGAAATAGAAGCAGAAACTATTAGAGGAGGAACAAGATCGGCTTTCCTAAAGCTACAAGAGTTAAAGAAAAAATTCCATCCTCAAATTGGAATGTTACAAGATGCTCAAGGATCCATGTTGAATGATGCTGAGAAGTTCAAGAAAAGGTGGAAAGAATATACAGAGTTTTTATATGATAAAGATCAAGTGGACCAACAGCTGTTTCAACCTGTACCTTATGATCCAGAACCATTGGTGATGAAAGAAGACGTTGAAGCAGCATTGAAAGCCTTATCTAAGAACAAAGCACCAGGCACAGAAGTATTACAGCAATCTGACGCAGCTGTTACCATACTTACATGGCTCTGCCAGTAAATTTGGAAGACGACATCATAGCCAATTGACTGGAAAAGATCTGCGTTTATACCAATACTAAAGAAAGATGATCCAACTGACTGTGGAAATTATCGCACAATCGCTCTGATCCCACATGCCAGCAAGATTCTATTGAGGATTATTCAACAGAGACTACAACTATACCTAGAACGAGAACTACCTGAAGTGCAAGCAGGTTTCAGGAAAGGGCGAGGAATTAGAGACATTATCGCGGATGTGAGATGGATCCTTGAAAAGACAAAAGAATACCAAAAGGATATCTGTTTGTGCTTTTTTGACTACAGCAAGGCTTTTGACTGTAAACCATGAGAAACTCTGGACCACATTAAAAAGCATGGGTATACCAGAACACCTGATTGTTCTCTTGCACAACCTTTACATTGATCAAGAAGCAACAGTTTGAACGGAACAAGGAGAAACAGAATGGTTTAAAATCAGAAAAGGTGTACGACAAGGCTGCATACTTTCCCCTTACCTGTTTAATTTATATGCAGAACAAATCATCAGAGAAGCAGGATTATATGAAGACAACATAGGTGTGAAGATTGGTAGAAGACTCATCAACAAACCTTTGCTATGCTGATGATACCACATTATTGGCTGAAAGTGAAGACGATCTGAAACATTTGCTTCTCAAGATCAAGGAACATATTATTAAAATGGACCTGCACCTTAATGTAAAGAAGACAAAGATCATGACAACTGGCAAAATCAATAAGCTCATTGTTGATGGGGAAGAAATTGAAATAGTGGACAACTATAACCTACTTGAATCAACTATCAATAAAGAAGCAACAAGCAGTCAAGAAATCTGATGACACATTGCTCTGGGCAGAATGGTTATGAAGGACCTAGACAAGATTCTCAAGAGCAGAGATGTCTCTCTCTATACAAAGATTTGACTTGTTCATGTCATGGTATTTTTAATAACGTCATATGGATGCAAAAGTTGGACAGTGAAAAAGATAGACAGGAAAAAAATTGATGCCTTTGAATTATAGTGCTGGCGACAAATACTGCGTATACCGTGGACAGCCCAAAGAACAAACCAGTCAGTACTAGAGGAGATCAAACCTAAGCTTTCTTTAGAAGCTCAGCTGACAAGATTTCGACTTTCATACTTTGGACACATCATGTGGAGAGAGAGATCATTAGAGAAAGACATCATACTTGGCAAGGTAGAACGTCAATGCAAAAGAGGAAGGCCAGCAATGAGATGGATCGATACAATAACGGCAGCTATGGGTGCCAGTCTGTCAACAATGAGCCACCTGACTGAAGACCAAACACAATTTAGGACAACTATCCAGAGGGTTGCCATGAGTCAACACAGACTTGACAGCACTTAACAACAAGAAAACCTCCATCTTTTTTTCTCACAATCCCCTAGGCATACACCCATCTCCAGCCCTCAGCCACCTCCCTCAAATCAACAGCAGTCCATCTCCAGCCCCGTCACCCCCCAACTCACCAACTGATCTCCAGCTGCCAGCCACCCCCAACTCACCATCAACTCACCATCAACCCATCTTCAGCCCCCAGCCACCCCCCCAACTCACCAACAAATGATCTCCAGCTGCCAGACACCCCCCAACACACCATTAGCCTATTTCCAGCCCCCAGCCACCCTCCTGCTCACCATCGGCCCATCTCCACCCCCAGCCACTCCCCCGACTCACCTGCAGCCACTCTCTAGCCCCCAGCCACTCCCTGATTACCAGCAGCCGATTTCCACCCCACAGCCACCCCAACTCACCAGTAGCCCTTCTCCAGCCCCCAGCTACTCCTCCCCACTCACCAACAGCCCTTCTGCTCCCAGCCACCCCTCCCAACTCACCAGCAGCCCTTCTCCTACCCCCAGCCACACCCTGACTCACCAGCAGCCCTTCTCCTGCCCCCAGCCACCCCCTGACTTACCAGTAGCCCTTCGTCTGCCCCTAGCCACCCACTGACTCACCAGCAGCCCTTCTGCCTGAACTCATTGGCAGCTCTTCTCTTCTGTCTGACTGCAGCAACTTTTTAAAACTGCAGGAGCTGCTAGTGCGCCTGAGAGTGCCTCCGTGGCTTGCTGATGCCAGTGCTGCACAGAATTCTGAATAGTGCGACACCCACCGGCTGGGCCAAGAGGCTGACAGCTGATAGGCGGCCTTACTGTCCTTTAGAATAAAAGTTCTTTACTCTGTAGGAATGAATTGTAGTTGAGGCAGGTGGTAAGGCTTTGCAAGATTTTTATTATTTATACAATGGGGATTTTCAAAGGCACGCGGAGGTTCAAAACACAATAAATGCACTAGGATAACTTCTCCAAATGAAAGGATGAACACAGGAAAAACCAGGAGAAATGAAAAACTTTTCTTCTCTGCTGTTCTCTGCACTGCTCCGTGTGGTCACACACTATACTGCAGCAGAACTAAACACAGCTGGTTTCACTTTCACCAAACAACGTATTCTCAAACTCCGTTACTCTCAACACTGAATACAGCACAGCATTGCTTTCTTCTGAGTCACAGGTAAAAGCTACCTTATTAAAAGGCTTTTAAAACTCTCTCCTGTTTCCCTTTCTTTCTGTGGTATTCTTGTGAGTCAAACAACAGTCCATTGGTATAGGAAAATCACATTCAGGCACAGTGGTTTCTATCTGCATTTCCTCAATGCCATTAGAATTACCAAAGTCTTTCTCATATGTGGGGACTTCTTTTAGCTTTTCTCTCTTTAGAAACTGGTGGAAGTGATCCCACAGCAAGTCAGCCTTTTCAGGTGTTTTGGTACTAGGGGTTTGAATCCTCTCACTAGAGAATAGTCTATGCAGTGCCCCTAATTTAGAAGCTTCACAAACGTCAGAGTTATCTGGTCTGGAGTTTGCAGCAGGTACTAGGCTTTCAATCCAACGTTTCACAGTAGAGGGGGAGGGTTCCAGCTCCTGCTCAATAAAACTAGCCTTTATCTCTTTTGCCAATTTATCAGATATAAAATGGTCAGTTTTACCTTGAGGCTGTTTCTCTGTGTCAGCACTGGAGCTCTTTCCACCTCTCCAATCCTCCCAGCTGTAGCAACTGTTTGACTGGCCTGCACGGCTTCTCCAATTGTCTGTGCTTCTACCTTTGAATGCTGGCTTTGTCCGAGAGCGTGCCTTTCCCTTGGCACCTTCTCTCACACAGGCTGTACTGCCTGGACTCTCTGGTTTCAGACTCTGGTCTTGGCTTTCTCTTGCCTTCCAACTGGCTCTCTGGATATTTCCCTGACCAACTTCTTTGTGGGTTCTCCAATCGGTTCTCCAATTGGTTCTGTCTCCAGGTCTGTCCTCAGGTCTCTCCTCAGGTCTCACCTCAGGTCTTCCTTCGGATCTCCCCCCAGATCTCCCTTCCTTCCCTCTGCACGTGGTTTTTAACCCTGGCTTCCTGCTTCCTTGTGACCAATCAGAACGGGGGTTAGTCTCCACCTTTGCACTAGGGCGTGGTTTGCTTCCTACAGGGAACTGCCTTTTTCTCTGACATAGGCTGAGTTTTCCTTGTAGCTGTGCAATGTCATCCGTTTCCATGGGGATTTCTGGATTCTCTTCTGTGTCCATACTTTCCACCAGGCTTTCCCCATCACAATAGCAAATCCAGAATTATGTGCAGGTGGGGAATTCTGCACAAATTTGCATTGCACAGAATTCCCCCAGGAGTAACATTTGCAGTGTCACACAATGGTGCATTTCCCCCATTTGCAGAATCAGGCATGTGGGGAGTTGATATGTGTGTCTCAAAGAAGTGTCAGGGGTGCATGCTTGCGTGTGTTGTGAGCTATGTGCGAGTGCGTATGTGTTGGGGGTGCTTATGTGTATGTCTGTTAGGGCTGCATACATAGATATCGGGATGCGGGCATGCATGTGTGTGCTATGAGCAATGTGGGAGGCTACATGCATGTATATATACATCATGGGGAGTGTTGGGGGCTGCATGTGTGCATGCATATGTCAAGGAGAGTGTTGTGGATGCATGCATGTGTATGTGTCATGGGGAGTGTTAGGGGATGCATGCGTGCATGCAGATGTATGTGTGTGTCATGGGAACACATACATACATGAGTCATGGGGCATTGGGGATGTGTATGTGTGTATGTCTCTCTCTGTCTCTTAATGCCCCCAGTCTCTCTCGTAACGCCCCCATCAGCTTTCCCCCTGTCTGTCTCTCCTCTCTCATGACCTCCCAGGCTACCCTCAGTCTCTCTCTCTCGTTTGATCCCTCCCAGGTTCCACCCAGTATCTTTCTCTCTCTCTCTCTCTCATACCTCCATCCCCCCCCTACACTTCTTCATCTAGTTACTCACTCACTCACCAGTTCTTCTGCCTGCAGCTTCTCGATCAGCTTGAGCTTCGTCAACCACACAGCTGAACCATAAACACAGCTGCCATATAAGGCATTTTTTGCCTTATAAAGCAGTGTGACCCTGGCAATGCATCCCAGAATGCACAGCATAGGGCCAGGCACCACCATTTTTCAAGATGGGGTGCAGGGGTGGGAGCACTGGGGAACCTTCCTTCTCCAGTTTAAAGGTACTGGGAGGGGTGTGGGGGAGTTTGGAGGCCGCCAGGGATTTTTGTTATTGAGTAGGTGGGGTTGGGACCGCTGGGCCACCAGGAATTTTTTCAGTGGGTGGGTGGGGGGATTGGGGCTGCTGGGCCACCAGGGATTTTTTTTTTTAGTGTGTGGGTGAGAGGAACAGGGCCTCTGGGCCACCAGGGAATTTTTTATCAGATGGGTGGGCAGGGATCAGGGATGCTGGGAATTTGGTTTCTGTTGGGGGGTCTGTGTCAGGGGCACTGGCCCCCTGACAGTATTCTGTTGGCATCGGGGATTTTCTCCTCAGGTGATACTTTTGTTCCCGACAGGATCTTTATGCCTGTTTGAAGTTCATGTGAAGATCCAGTGTTAAAAAACAACTGGGACTTCCGGTGGCATGGTGAGCTGAGCGGGACGCATCCCACTTAGCTCCGGAGCCCGATCTCCTTTCCCCCGTTCAATTTAACATTTAACAGCTTTATTTCTCCCTAACGAGGGGGACCTCAACTCATCATTTTCGGAGCCTCTTTCAGCTGCGGGATTGGGTTGCAAATCCAACTTGCATGGCCACAAAAACCCCCCGACGGGAGAAGCCGCGTGGTGGAGATGCTAAGATGGCGGAGGGGACTCCAGATGCTCTGATGCCGGTGGCCACTGCTGAGTTGGTTGCCGAGGTGTCTCGGGCTGTGGTGTCTGCCTTGGAGGATCGATTGGGTGGCCTGGCTACACAGATATCAGATGTGGCCCAAGCGGTATCTGAATTTGCTAGCCGGGTGGAACAAACTGAGCGCCGCATCGGCACCTTGGAAGACACGCAAGTGCAGGACGAGGCGCGTATCAAAAAGCTTGAGGAGGCTCTCACAAAATGTCAAGATAAGCTTGAAGACCTAGAAAACCGCAGTCGGCGTAACAATTTACGATTTATAGGGATCGCCGAATCAGTGCCTGAGAAAGACCTCCGTAGCTATCTTGAAAAATGGATACCGGCTCACTTACCCTTGGAGGATGGCAGCGGTGGAATTGTCCTGGAAAGGGCGCATCGGCTGGGACCTCCTAGAGCTGGCGAGAATAGACCCCAGGCTGTTATTGCTCATTTTTTGAATGCTGCGCAGAAGGAGGAAGTGCTGCGCGCCTCGAGGCAGGCACGGAGATCGGGGGTGTACGCCAGCCGAATCCTGATTTTTCAGGACTACTCGGCTGGAGTCTCGCTACGCCGGAAGGCTTTCAAGGAGGCCTGCGGGCGACTGGTAACGAAGGGCCTCAGATTCACCTTGGCTTACCCAGCGATGTTACGTGTGGAGAGCGGCGGGAGTCGTCGGGTGTTCTCCACCCCGGAAGACGCATTGGCCTTTTGCGAGAGCCTTGGCTGATTGCGGCTGAAGATGCATGCGGGACATGAGGTGAAGTATGGCTGCAGTGACACGTGCGCTCTGCGTACACCGGGTTGTACCCCCTTCGCGAGGAGCCTGTGGCCTTCTAGCTGAGGTTTGCCTTAGTGCCATTTCCCGAGCCTGGCGATGGACCTTCTCCCGGTGGGAGTGGAGTTTCCCCCGCCTGCTGGATTGGGGATTGAACTCTCTGTGGGGACCATAGTCTGTATTAAAATGGAGCTACTGGTGTGAGCTTTGGGCGATGGACCTGTGTTATGCGCTATCGCACACATCTCCAGACTGCTTAATGTGCTCTTTGCTATAAAAACTAAGTTTGTTATTATTTTGTTTAATTAACAAAAAAGTTCGCTATAAAGGGCGGTATATCAAATGCCTATACCATAAACCATACCATAAACCATTATTTTTCCTTGCACTTTTCCTGCCTGCTTCGGCGGTTTTACTGGGGGTGCGCGGGTTATCGTTGGGGAGGCTTCCACAATATCTTTTCTTCCCCCTCTCCTTTTTTGCTTTCTCTCTAATTTTTCCTTCTCTTTCTCTAATTTCCCTTCGTTTTTCCCTTTCTTTTCTTTGGCGATTTTTATTTCTTGTTTTTCTTCCCCTTTTTTTTTCTTTCTGGTTGCGGATGGAAGGGCGTAAGGGCACTGTTTTCCCGGCTGTTACTCTCTGCTGGTATGCCATTGGTAATTTTCGCGCCCTTTTGGCCAGGCTTCCTCTTGTCTTTTTAGCCCGCTCAACTGAGCTTTCGTTGCTCTATCCCCTGCTTTGCCCCACTTATCTTCTCTTATTTTTTCTCTAATTCTCTTTTCTCTTCCACGTCTTAAATTGTTCTATTTTTATTTTATTTTATATTATTATTCTATTCTCTTAAATTTCTTTTGCTTCTTCTTATTTTTGATTCTGTTCTATGTCCCTTTCTCCTTTCTTTTTCTTCTGCCTGAACATACTATTGACCTTTGCTCTCGTCTGTTTAATATACTTAAGCTATTTTCAGTTACTTATTGTATGTTAATTTAAACTTAAGCTAATTTATTTTAATTCTGTTTAACTTATTTTCTTATGTTGCCCTCTTGCCCTCATTTGGGCTCTGCGGTGTAGTGCTCTTTACTGTGCCGGGGCACCCAAGTTTGGGATGGCAGCCTCCCCGGGCGTTCCGGCTGGCGCTTATCCAGCTTGCCTCCCTGCCAGATGGGGTGGAGGGGGGTGGCAGCTGGATGGGAGGAAGGTGGGCTTTCTCACCTTGTTCCTTCGTATGTCGGCGCCTCGCGCCGGGACTGTTGTTGTTCCTGGTTTGCCCGGGGGGTGGGGGGTAGTGGCGGGCCCAGGGGCTTGACTCGGGGCCTGGCTCTGGGCAGGTGGCGGGACCAGCCTCCCAGGATAGTTGGTAAATTGGGGGTTATGGGGAAGGGGGTGCTTGGGTCAGAAAATAAGGGGGATGTGAGGGCCGCTCTCAGAGCCAGTGTCGCAGCTGGAGTGGGGGAACAGTTGGGACTTCCTAATGGGGGGGGGGGAGGGGGGCTTCTCATGCTCACGAAGTCGTGGTGGGGCCCGAGCGGATGGCTGGGCGGTTAGTGGTGGATGGGGGGGCAGAAGGGGAGGATGGGATGGGAGGGGGGTGGGAATACAGGGGAGGAGGGGAGGGGGGGTAATTAGTTTTTGGGGATTAATGCAGGGGATGGTTTGGGAACATGGGTGGGGGGGTTTTCTAGCAATTGCACGGGGTTTGTCTGTGGGCATAGTTGGCTGTTTGTTATGTGTGCTTGTACGGCTGTCTGTAGTGGATGGGATGTGGTGGCAGATGGGGGCCCTGGGCTGGGGGGGCTCCCACTTTTCTGAGTGGAGATCTGTTGATGTTTGGTTGCTCCATTGGGTCTTTGATCCTGGGTGAAGGCACTAGAATAGCCTCTTGGAATGTTTGTGGGCTGGGGTCCCCGATGAAGCGTTATAAAGTGCTACAACATTTGAAACGTCAGCGGTTAAGTGTTATTATGCTGCAGGAGACGCATCAATCTGCGGTGGAGCATGCGAAGCTGGGGAGGGGTCAAGTTTCTCATGTGTATGGCGCACCGGCTGTTGGGAGAAAGCGAGGGGTAGTTCTTTTAATCACTAAATCCGCTAGTTGGGTCGAGGAGCGCGTTGTCACGGACGCAAACGGCCGTTATGTCTGTGTGTGGGGAGTGCTTAATGGTAAAAAAGTGGCTATGTGCTCAATCTATGGTCCTAATGTATATGAAGCCGGATTCTATTCCGCTATTACGCGTTTTTTGGAGGATACTGATGGATACCAGGTTATCATGGGCGGGGACTTCAATGAAGTCTTCGAAGCAGATGTGGACCGTTCCGGTTCGGCGGGGGAGGGGAGTCGGAGGGCTCGGAGGCGGCTAGGGGGGATCCGTGAGGCACATAAGCTCCTGGACATTTGGCGAGTCCTGCATCCTGGAGAACGGGACTACACTCACTTGTCTCGGGCCCATGGTACGTGGTCCCGCATCGATTTCTTTCTAGTCTCCGAAACGTTGTTTGGCTGGGTCTCTAGGGCGGAGATTGGACCTGTAGTTGTGTCGGACCATGCAATGGTACTCCTGGAGCTTCGTAGTAGCACTCCCTGTCGCAACCGTCTCTGGCGCTATCCGATGGATCTCAGTGGTGATGCGCAGTTTGAGTCCTATATTCGAGAGCGTTGGAAAGAATATGTGACCTTTAATGATCGGCCGGAGGTTTCTCCCACTCTTTTCTGGGAGGCGGGTAAGGCTGTGCTTCGTGGCGAGATCATTAGCTACCATAGCCAGAAACGCAAGCGGTTAAATCAGCGGATTTTGCGGTTGGAAAGAGAGTTGGGTGAGGCGCGGAGGGTGATGGCTGGACGTAAGACTGTTGAGACCCAGCGCCGGTTGCGAGAGCTCCAATCTGAGCTGGAGTTGCTCCTCCATCGGAGGGCCCAAAAATCGATGCTGTATTACAGGTATCGGCTGTACCAGCATGGTAATAAGGCTGGTAAGCTGCTGTCCTCTCTGATGAAACCCGCGGGGGGACATCGGCACATTGGGGTCATCCGACATTCGGATGGGACCCTTCGCAGACATGTGGGGGAGATCGAAGGTGTCTTTACTGACTTTTTTCGGAAGTTGTACGCAACTGAAGGGGATGGGGAGCGGGAGGGATGTCACTTTTTGGCTAGCTGTGCTTTGCCGCGGCTTAGTGCCGAGCACCTTAGCGTCCTTAATCAGCCAATCTCGGGGCGGGAGGTACAGGAGGGCATTCGGAATCTCAAGAGTGGTCGGGCCCCTGGCGTCGATGGGTACCGCGGGGAGTTTTATAAGGTTTTGGGAATCGCTGTGGTATCCCCCTTGGTGGGGTATTTTGATGACTTAGTGAAGAGGGGGATGTTCCCCTATGAGGCTAACAAGGCCCTGGTTACTATTCTACCTAAACCAGGGCGCGACCCTCTTCTTCCTGGTTCCTATCGTCCCATCTCGCTCCTAAATGTTGATATTAAGCTTCTGGCCAAAATTATGGCTGACCGTTTAGCCACCTATTTGCCGAACTTGATCCACCGGGACCAGGTGGGCTTTGTTCGGGGCCGCCACGCGGCATACAGCCTTCAACGCGTGTTGCTTTCTCTCTGTGCGGCGCGGGCGGCGGGGTCTCGCTCTTTGCTTATAAGTTTCGATGCCGAAAAGGCGTTTGATAGAGTTAACTGGAGCTTTATGTACCAAGTACTGGCTGCGATGGGTTTTACTGGTTTTTTTGTCGACGTGGTTCGCCTTTTATATGCTAACCCGATTGGAGCTCTGTTGGTCAATGGGGCCATGACTGCTGATTTCGCGATACAGAAGGGGACTCGCCAGGGATGTCCGCTCTCCCCTCTTCTCTTTGTTTTGATTCTCGAACCCCTTTTGATTAGGCTTCGCTCTGCAGAGCAGTTTCATGGTATCCCGGTGGGGCAGGAGGAGTTCCGTGTGGCGGCCTTCGCCGATGATCTTTTGGTCCATCTGGCGGAGCCCCGTACAGGTTTGCCGGCATTGCTACAACTGATCCAAGATTATGGGCGGGCCTCGGGGTTCCGACTCAATCTTGATAAATCCGAGGCAATGTTGATCGGGGAAGACGGGCAGAGTGGCTGGCAGGGCGGGTTTCCGCTTCGGTGGGCAGAAGGACACTTTAAATACTTGGGTATATACTTACCGGCGAACCCCAGGGACCTTTACTCTTTGAATGTGTCTAAGATCTTCCAGGCGGTCACGACTTGTGTGGACAAATGGCGTGATTTGCCGTTATCCCTGGGTGGCCGCATTGCTTTGTGCAAGATGGCCATATTTCCTAAGATCCTCTATATGCTTCAAACTCTTCCGCTGCTTTTTAAGCGCTTAGATCTTAAAAAGCTGGAACGCTTGCTGAGTCGGTTTTTGTGGAAGGGGCGGAAGCCACGGATACGCCTCGAGGTACTCCGGCAGCCCTGGTCGTTGGGTGGGATGGGCTTCCCGGATATCCGTAAATATAACGTCGCCTGTTTATTACGCTTCGCTCGGGACTGGATGTGGGATCGGGATGATTTCTCCCCCTTAGGGATGCTTCGGGCGGCAACACACCCCTTTAGTCCGCGCTATTTGTTACATGCTCTTAGGCCCAGGGGGTTGGCGGTCTCCTTCCGGCAGGTGGTGCTGGACCCCGTACGGAAAGCATGGCGGCATTTCTGTCTAGGGCGGGGGGTTTCCGCGTCCATCTCTCCCTATCTTCCTCTTAGGGGTAACGCGGACTTTTTACCGGGCCTATCTGGGGCGAACTTTGCTCGCTGGGAACAGTTGGGGCTCGTTAATCTGGAGCAGGTGTTGACCCCGGATGGAGGGGTGGAACGCTTCCCCGTTCTTTGCCAACGGTACCCCTTGGGGGATCGGGATATCTTCCCCTATCTGCAACTCAGTAGTTATATCCGTTCGCTCCGGCGGGACCATTTGAGGGGGTCGATTTGCTCCGCCTTGGAGGTGGCGCTACTGGGAGGCGAGTCTGGGACACGTGTCTCTTGGCTCTATAGCGTGTTGTGGGATGCGGTTTTGCCCCTCGACTTGGCTGCGTTGGCTTCAGTGTGGACCGCGGAGCTTGACGAGGAGATTGCGGCAGAGGGGCTTTTGAAGGGGTTAGCGGATATTCCCTCCCTGAGCACGATGGTGACTCATCGCGACACGCAATATAAAATTATTCGCCGCCTCCATTATGCCCCTGCTTGGGCTTGGCGTGCAGGTGTGGGTGCTTCCCCCTGCTGCCCCCGTTGCTCGGAACCTCAAGCATCCTTGGGTCACATGTTCTGGACCTGCCCGCGAGTTCAGGCCTTTTGGAGACGGGTCTGCAAGTATGTGGTATGCTGTTTTCAGCGGCCCGTTTCTCTAACTGCTGGCAATCTGGTGCTGGATGTTTGGGATGAATCGTGGGAGTCGGACCTAGGCCCTGCGGGGTTGCGTTGGTTATGCCTGGTGCTAGTGACCGCCCGCCTGACGGTGTTGCAACAATGGTTGACTGGACGGGGACCCACGTATGGCCTCTGGAGAATCAATCTGCATGGGGTTCTGCTCATGGAGAAACTGCGTGCTAGTGGGGTGGTACGGCGGTGGCAGCGCTTCTTGGATTGCTGGGGCCCCCATCTGCAATCTCTACCCTCGGAAGAACGTAACAGGATCTTGAGCCTGCCCTGAAGCATTGTTGGTGTTTTGCATTGTTGTTGTTTTGCTTTGTATTATTGCTCCATTTCTTCTTCTTTTATCCTGGGTCATTCCTCTTCATTCCCCGTATCGGTATTGCTCCACCGGGCTCCCCTTGCTGGGGACCCGCTCATTCCCCCTATCCTTCACTCGTCCATTCCTTTGTTCATTCTCTCATTTCTTCATTCATTCTTTCATTTCTTTAATTCTTTGAATCCCATTTCTTTTACCTCTTGTTTCTTTCATTCTCTTTCTTTTCTGTTTTTCCCGCGGACAGCCTGGAGTGTGTGTGTTCTATCTCCATTTGTCGCATGGCGAACCCCGTGCAGGGCAGTGGTACGCTTGTGGTATATCTATATAGGGGGGGAGGGGAACGAGGGGGTAGTACGTGGGCTTGGGTGGGGGGGAGTAGATGAGTCGGGTATCCCAGTGTGCCTCAAATGGGGGCAGGCTTGGGAGAAGAATCCCCCCCGGGCCTGTCGGTCCTATATTTTTATACTCTTCAGATTGGGTTACCCGGGCTTGGCCCCCTAACAGGGTTTGGGCTGTTCTTTCTGTTTGACTGGTTGTTCCCCCTGGGGGGGGTGGGGGCGGGGACAGCTGGCTAGCAGTTTTGAGCACGCACTGTTCCTTGGGACCCCGGTAGCCGAGGTGGGCTTTTGGTATATGTTACTTCCTTGTATACTGCCTTGATTGTATGCTCAGTACTGTTGTACACTTTGGAACTGTTTGGTGCCTTTGTTGTTCCTTATCTATGGCCGGACTGGGCTCTGAGGTCCATCTGTGGCTGTTTTGCTGTTACCTGTGCTGTTTTGTTCTACTGTTGATACTCGGCACGCTAGCTGTGTGGGCTTATTACATACTAATAAAATTGTTTGAAACATAAAAAACAACTGGGGTTTCGGGCATCCCTGGCTCCCTCTGAAGCCAATCAGGTGTGGGGCCCCTTTTGATGTATTGCTGGGGGGAGACTGGGGACAAGAATGGGAATGGGGGGACTGGGGGCTAGAATGGAATGGGGGTACTGGGGACTAGAACGAGAATGGGAACAGGGAGCTAGGATGGAATGGGGAGGGACTAGGGGCTAGAACAGGAATGGGGGGTGGACTAGGATTGGAAATGGGCTGATGTTGGGGGATGGGGGACTGGGACTGGGACTGGATGCTGGGAGGGTCTGAAAGAGAACGGATACTAAAGGGCTAGGATTGGAAATGGCCTGGGAATGGGGGACTGGGACTAGAAGGGAACTGATACTGGGAGAGACTGAAAGAGGACTGATACTGGGGGCTAGGACTGGAAATGGGCTGATGCAGGGGGATGGGCGAATGGGACTGGAAGGGATTGGAGGCTGGAACTAGAAGGGAGCTGATGCTGGGGAGGACCAAAAGGAGGTGGGGCTGGGACTGGTGGGAGAAAAAAAGCTGGGGGAGTGAGGATGGAGAAGGGAACAGATATTTTGTGTGGGAGGGAAGAAAAATCTATGATTGGCTGAGTATTGGGAGAGTAAGTGAGGATTGAGGATGGAGGGGTGACATTTGAATGGAAGAAAAAGGAATAAAGAAAGAAACAGAGGAAAGAGCAAAGGGGGAAAGATCAGTATGTTAAAGCAGATATAGAGAGAGAATGGAAACAACTAGAAAAGAGAACAAAGGACAAATGGACAGCAGACAATGGAGAGTTAGCAGAAGACATGAAGAAAGCAGAAGAAAGTGACTGGGGCAATTAGCTACACACAGGGACATAGAACAGCACTGTTAGAACACACTTAAAGGAGGTTAACTGCTTTTTCTCTTAAAAGACAATTGAGGAACAGGTAGGGACTTTGATAGGTCTCCCTCATTTACTTCAACAGGTACCATAGCTCCACCAACTAAACAATGGCTGGGAAAAATCATATTGCCAAAGCTGTTGCCCCCATCACAGCTTCTTCCTCTGTTCAGACAAACATCCCAATGCCAGTTGAAGGACCGTCTCCATGTGCAGGATGCCTGCATTGAAGCTCTCAGGAAACAAGTGGAGGAGCTCAGGAAAGAGGTGGTGAGGCTGAGGAGCATTCAAGACAGTTAGAAGTTCATTGACGAGATGATTCTTGAAACATCTAAGCTCTCCGACAGAGGTGAAGATGGGAGGCTACAGAATGAAGAAGTTGGACACGAATCACCAGAGCCTGCAGAATCAACACTCCAACTCCTCCAGCCCTTGAATTGAAGAACCAGAATGCAGCCCTGGAAGTGGAGGAGGTGAAAATTTCCCAGGAAAGGAAAGAACCAGAGTTTAATCACCCCAAAGTTGCAGAATCAGTGACCACAAGGAAATGAAGGGTAGTGGTGGTTGGTGACTCTTTTCTGAGGGGTACTGAGGTGTCCATCTGCTGACCAGACTTGATGTCCAGAGAGGTGTGCTGTCTGCCAGGTGCCAAAATCTGCGATGCTATGGAGAGCTTGCCGAGACTTATCAAGCCTACTATTACCCAATGTTGCTCATCCATGTCGGCACAAATGAACCTGCTAGGTATCCCTCTGATCATATCAAAAGTGACTTCATGGTTCTGGGAGAGAGAGAGTGAAGTAGATAGGTGTGTAAATCGTGTTCTCTACAATCCTCCCTGTTGAGGGTAAAGGCCAAGATAGAGAAGCTCGCATCCTGGAGATGAATGCATGGCTGTGTGGATGGTGTCATCGAGAGCATTTTGGTTTCCTGGATTATGGAATGATGTTCCAAGGGCTGCAGAGCAGAGATGGTGTCCATCTGTCCAAGCAGTGTCAAAGTATCTTCAGCAGCAGACTGGCTAACCTACTGAAGAGGACTTTAAATTAGATTAATTGGGGATGGGTGAAAAAAGCCCCCAGGTAAGTGAAACATTAAATACTTCTGAAGAAATGTGAAAAAGTGGCAACATCTGCAAAGAAGTGTGTATAAATGCCTGTATCATGGGAAATAAGATCCCAGATGTTGAGGCTTTAATAGAAGAGGATTTAGTGGCGATTATGGAGACATGTTCACAGACAACCATGACTGGGATGTAATTATACCGGGCTATACTTTGGATCTTGACTCACCTGATCTCCTTTGTGTTTCCTTACCATTCCCCCTAGCTGTATCCCATGTCTGCAGCTACTGTGCTGTCTGTCTTGGCTAGATTGTAAGCTCTGATGAGCAGGGACCATCTTTTACATATGTCTGTGTAGCACTGCATACATCTTGTAGTATTATACAAATATTCAGCAGTAGTAGTAGTAGTATACTTTATTGAGGAAGGACAGGGTAGGAAGAAGGGGAGGAGGAGTGTCACTATATGTAAAAAATAATATTAAAACTATAGAATTACAGGGCTTAACATGGAGAGAGGAGACACTGTGAGTTAAATTACAAAGTGGGAAAGAGAATTCAGTTTGCATTGGGGTGATTTGAAAATCCACCTCACAGGGAAAAGTGGATAGAGATTTAGTAGAAGACAATGCAGCATTGTCACAAAAGGAGAAGTGCTACTGATGGGTGATTTCAATATGCCGGATGTTGATTGACACATCCAGAGGCGGCCCAAGGGGGGTGCGGGGCCTCATTTGCATAAATATTTGCATAATGTTACCATACACTGACTTTTAGTAAACATGCCTCTTAATGAGTGTATGGATAAAGAAAGACTAAAAGATTTCTACATTACTATAATCTAGTGCCAACCGCCAGGCACATTAGGAACTACTACAAACACTGACCATTTAGAACCCATAGCAAACCTGCCGTATCGTAACAGCACTACCAGGACTCACAAAGCACCAGACCCTACCTATCAAAAGGCAACACTGCAAATATTAAACCAATACATTTCAGAGAATAACAATACATGACCTACTGGGAGAAAGAGAACAAGTGGCAATGTCAAATAGGAATTACATAAACAGAATACCTCAGCTCAGTTACACATGCAGAACATAGACCATCACCGAACAAGGAATCACAATTTAGAAACAGGAAGGCAATAATTAAACTGGGAACCCCAAAAGCCAAACTTAGAATGTACAACAACACTGTAGAAATAAAACTATAAATTAATTTCCTCTTGTACTAAACAAAGCGCAGATGTTAATGATGTACATTTCCCAGAGCTGACATATTCCAGTTAATAAATTCAAAATAAAGAGATATCTTTCTATCTTTTGTGCATTTTTTTCAGTTGCAATTGCTCCAGCCACTTTCTTCTGGTTTCTTCGTGTCTTCTGCTAACTCTCCATCGTCTGCTGTCCATTTGTCCTTTCTTCTCTCTTCTAGTTCTTTTTCCATTCTCTCTCTACATCTGCTTTAACATACTAATCTTTCTCCTTTTGCTCTTTCCTCATTCCTATTTCATCCACTCAAATTTTACCCCCCCCCCCCGCCTCAATCCCCACTTACTCTCCCAATACCCGGCCAATTGTAGATTTTTCTTCCCTCCCACAAAAAATATTTTTCCCCTCTCCATTTCGCTCTCCCAGCCCCATCCTATTCTAATCCTCCCCCAATATCAGCTCCCTTCTAGTTCCAGCCCCACCCAGCATCCGCTCCCTTCTAGTCCCCGCATCAGCCTATTTCCAGTCCTAGTCCCCGCATCAGCCTATTTCCAGTCCTAGCCCCCATCAGCCCATTTCCAGTCCTAGCTCCTCCATTCATTTCCAGTCCTATCCAAGTCCTTCCATCAGCTCATTTCCAATCCGAGCCCCCCATCAGCCCATTTCTAGTCCTTTCCTAGCCCCACCATCAGCCCATGTCAAATCCTAGCTCCCCTCCACTCAGCCCATTTCCAATCCAAGCCCCCCATGAGCCTACTTCCAGTTCTAGCCCCTCCATGAGTCCTTCAATCCAAGCCCCCACCAGAGCCCATTTCCAAGCTTAGCTCCCCCCAACAGCCCATTTCCAGTCCTATCCCCACTCAGCCCATTTCCAGTCCTAACTCCCTCCCCTCACAGCCCATTTCCATTCCAAGCCCCCCTCCCCATCAGCTATTTGCAGTTCAAGCCCCCTTCCACTCAGCCCATTTCCATTCCAAGCCCCCCCTCCCCATCAGCTATTTGCAGTTCAAGCCCCCCTTCCACTCAGCCCATTTCCATTCCAAGCCCCCGTCCACATCAGCTATTTGCAGTTCAAGCCTCCCCTTCCACTCAGCCCATTTCCAGTCATAGCAACCCCCCCAACCTATTACCAGTCCTAGCCCCCCATAGCCCATTACCAGTCCTAAGCCCCCATCAGCCCACTTCCAGTCCTAACCCCCCATTTTCAGTCTTAACCCCCCATAGCCCATTACCAGTCCTAACCCCCTATCAGCCCACAGCCCATTACCAGTCCTAACCCCATCAGCCCATTTCCAGTCCTAGCCCCCCCTATAGCCCATTTCCAGTCCTAGCCCCCCCTATAGCCCATTACCAGTCCTAACCCCCCCCCCCCATCACCCCATTTTTGGTTTTAGCTCCCCCCCCATAGCCCATTACCAGTCCTAACCCCCCCATCAGCCCACCTCAAGTCCTAAACCCCCCCTCAGCCCATTACCAGTCCTAACCCCCCCCCCCCCATCACCCCATTTTTGGTCTTAGCTCCCCCCCCCCCATAGCCCATTACCAGTCCTAACCCCCCCCCCATCAACCCACAGCACATTACCAGTCCTAACCCCATCAGCCCACCTCAAGTACTAACCCCCCATCACCCCATTTTGAGTCCTAGCTACCCCCATAGCCCATTACCAGTCCTAACCCCCCATCCGCCCACAACCCATTACCAGTCCTAACCCCCAACCCCCCCAACAGCCCAGGGAAAGTTTAAAATATTTTTAAAAAGCTGGCTGCTGCTGCTGCCATCATGGCAGCGGCCGAATCGAGTGTCCCGCGGCCCCCCCTGCCTGCATCAGTCCCTACGGCGCGGCTTTCAAAGCCGCGAAGGGAGAGTTTCTCCCACGCAGCTCTGTTAAGCCCGCCGGGGCTGATGGGAAATGGGCATTTCCTATTTCCCATCAGTCCCAGCGGGCTTAACAGAGCCGTGAAAGGGAAACTCTCCCTTTGCGGCTCTGAAAGCCGTGCCAAAGGGACTGATGTAGGGAGGGAGGACCCAGGGGGAGCCCCCCGCGGAACACTCGATTCTGCCGCTGCCATGACGGCAGCAGCAGCAGACAGCTTTTTTTTTTTTAAATTTACTTTTAAAGCAGAATGTTGTTTGCGTGGGGCCCTGTGCAAAAAACATTCTCGCTCAATGGATGGGCCGGCCCTGGGCACATCCCTGCTGCAGTGTCATCTAGAAGTAAGAAGATCCTCGATTCTCTACAGTGAGAATTATTCAGGCAACTGGTAACAGAACCCACACATGAAGGGACCATACTGGTCTTGGTGTTTACCAATGGGGAAAGTGTTTCTGATGTTATAGTGGGAGATCATGTTGCATCCAGTGATCACCAATGGTGTGGTTCAGTATGAGGACTAGGGCTGTTCGAATCCATTCAAAAGCAAGGGTCTTAGACTTTAGGAAAACTAATTTTACCAAGATGGGACAATATCTCAAGGAGTCATTAGTTTGATAGGAACAGCTGGGGGATGTAGAAAAACATGGGCAAAGCCAAAAGAGGATATTTTAACAGCAACAAACTTTTTGTTAGAAAAGTAAATAAATGTAAAAGAAAAAGGAGGCCACTCTAGTTCTCAAAAGAAGTAGCTGAAAGGTGAAAAAAAAGTGGGAGATCTTCAGGAAATGCAAGAGATCACAGAGAGAGGAAGGCATCTATATTTTGAAAAACTCAGAGAAGCTAGCAAAGTAGTCAGGAAAGCAAAGATACAAAAAGAAGAAATGGCCAATGCAATAAAATGGGGGGATAAGACATTTTTAAGATATGTTAGTGAGAGAAGGAAGGACAAAAGTGGTATTGTCAGACTCAAGGGTGAAGGGGAGGAATATGTAGACAACAATGAGTATAAAGCAGAATTGCTTAACAAATATTTCTGTTCTCTGTTCACAGATGAAGAACCAGGAACAGAACCCCAGAAAACAACCAAAAATACCAACAGAAGTGACGGGGAGCTTGAACGATTCTCAGAAGACTGTGTTCGTGAGGAACTAGCTTAACTAAAAGTAGATAAATCAATGGGACAGTATGGGATACATCTGAAAATACTGAAGGAACTTGGGGACATTCTAGCGGCTCCACTGACTGACCTTTTCAATGATTCTTTGGAGTCGGGAGTGGTCCCAGAGGACAGGAGAAAGGCACATGTGATCCCTTTACACAAAAGCAGAAGTAAGGATGAAGTTGAAAACTATATGCCGGTTTGTCTAACCTCTGTTGTGAGTAAATTACACAGGTACACTAAAAAAAAAATTTTTTAAACTGCCTCTAATGTTTCGATTGATTTTTACGTTTTTTGGTGCGCTGAATCCAAATCTGGTAACCAATTTGCTCCATCACGTACAGATTTTTTGCTACATTGGGTTAGCAGTTTGAGGTGAACGTTTTCAGATTGAGTGCGATCGAGATAAAAGTTTCTTGGATGAATTCTTTATACTAATTGTTTAGTAGTTATTCAAATAAGAATAAAGAAAATTGTAACAAGGCAGCACATAAGAATAGAGTAATGTCAACAAAACACACTGTGATGGTAGCAAAATTGTCTGCACTTAAAACAGCCACATACATGTGCACAAACATTGAGCATATAAGAGCGAGGTTAGACACAAAGCAAAGCAAAGAAATGTGCAAAAAATGTTGTACAGGTATGTATGTAAGAATAGAAAACACAAACCGCACCATTGCAATACATGAAGACAAACACCCGATGGTGTGAAAATAAAATTCTAATAAATGAGATCCGACACTGTGGTAATAACTAGCAAATTTTTATTTCAAAGTTTAGTAAAAACACGATATTTGTCAACACAGTTTAGATTTTAAAGTCATTCTTGGGTCAATCAATCTCCTGGTGGGCCCGTTTCTTCTTCCCCCGAATGCTTCTCTTGGTGCGCTGCTTGGCGTATTTTTCATCTGGGGTTTCCCGCAGCAGCAACCAGCAGAAATCAGCCATCATAGTGGTGTTCCATCTTCCTTGGTACCTTCTCTCTGCGTCCTTGATGTCCTGGTGAAACCTTTCACCTTGTTCTTCACTGTACACCCCCAAGTTTTCGGGAAAGTATTTCACATGGGAGTGCAAGAAATGGACTTTCAGGCTCATGTTACAGCCTTGTTCTTTGAAGGCATTGAGCATCCTGGCAACAATATCCTTATAGTTCTCATCCCGCCTGTTCCCCAAGAATTTGAGAACAACATCCTTGAAGGAATCCCAGGCTTCTTTTTCCTTCTCAGACATCGTTTCAGCGAATGCTCCATCTGAAATGAGTTTCCTTATATCAGGGCCAACAAACACTCCTTCCTTTAGCTTTGCTTCAGAAAGTCGGGGGGAACTTTGAGCAAAGGTACCGAAAGCACTCACCATCTTTTGGAAGGGACTTGATGAATTGCTTAATGAGACCCAACTTAATGTGGAGATGTGGTAATAGAATTTTATCACGAGGTACCAAGCTCTCATGAAGAACATTTTTCTCACCGGGTCTCAAATACTCCCGAAATGGTATACATCCAAGGGTGTTGAAAGAACTGAAATATGAGATTGCAGACCTGCTTTAGTAATCTCTGAATTTTCATTAAAATCATCTGTAATACCTGAAGATTGGAGGATCGCCAATGTAACACCAATTTTTAAAAAGGGTTCCGGGGTGATCCGGGAAACTACAGACCGATGAGCCTGTCGTCAGTACTGTGAAAAATGGTAGAAACCGTCATAAAGAACAAAATTACTCAGCATGTAGATAGTCATGGCCTAATGGGAGACAGCCAACATGGCTTTAGACAAGGAAGATCTTGTCTTATTAATCTGTTATGTTTTTTTGAAGTTGTGAATAAACAGGTGAGACCGCACCTCGAATATTGTGTGCAATTCTGGTCACCGTATCTTAAAAAGGATATAGCGTTATTAGAAAAGGTTCAGAGAAGAGCCATCAAAATGGTAAAGGGGATGGAAGGATACTCCTATGAAGAAAGGCTAAAAAGGTTAGGGCTCTTCAACCTGGAAAAGATAAACAATTCAAATCAGTTTGAACAGAAGAACCACATTCCCATTGAAATAAAATTAGACGCACCTGTGATCAATTGTCAGTATTCACATGATGAATCAACCATTGAATGATGGTTCTAATGTTTAAAATGGCCACATTCACTTCCTGTTCCATTTTCACAATGGTGAAAACAAGAGAGCTGTCTGAGACTGTCAGAAAAGCCATTATCGCCAAACAAACTTCAAAGGGGTACAGGGCCATCTGCAAAGATCTTGGAATTCTTGTGTCTACAGTTTGCAATGATATTAAGACGTTCTCTGCTCATGGAACTGTCAAGAATCACCCAGGATGTGGTGTGAAGAGGAAAATTAATCCAAGAGGTCTTTGAAGGGTAGTGCGAACTATTAGAAAAATGCAATGTACAACAACCAAAGAGCTTAAGGCTGACCTAAAGCAATCTGGAGTGGTGGTTTCAACTCACACCATACACCGTCCACTAAACAAAGAAGACTTCGTGGGCGAAGGCCAAGGAGGATCCCACTTCTCAAAGATAAATAAAAAAGGCATGTCTGATGTGTGCCCAAACTCACCTTGAGAAACCAAAATCCTTTTGGGAAAATGTTCTGTGGACAGATGAAACCAAACTTGAACTCTTTGGCAATGCAGACCAGCGATACATTTACAGGCAAAGAAATGAAACTTATAAGGAAAAAAACACCCTTCCTACAGTTAAATATAGTGGAGGTTCCATAATGTTGTGGGGCTGTTGCTGCTTTAGGAACTGGAGGCATTGAATGTATTAAAGGAACCATGAAGTCAGAAGACTACCAAGGTATTTTGGAGTGAAATGTGCTACCTAGTGTCAAAAAGCTAGTTCTGTGTCAAAGGTCATGGGTCCTCCAGCAGAACAATGCCCCAAAACATACATCCAAAAGTACAAAAGAATGGTTAAAAAGGAACAAATGGACTGTTTTAAACTGGCCAGCAATGAGTCCTTATCTCAGTCCAATCAAGAACCTTTGGAAAGAGCTGAAATCTGCCATTGGTAAAAGGAATCCTGGAAACATTCATGAGCTGGAACAAATCACAGTTGAAGAGTTGGAGAAACTACCAGAAGATAGATGTATGAAACCTATAGATGGTTACAAGAAACGTTTGGAGGCTGTCATTGCCAAGGGTTGTGCAACCAAATATTAGTGAAGGGTGCCATTAATCCTGTCCAGCTTATATTTTTTTTCTCAGAAATTACTACATATAAGTTGCACAGACATCTTTTTTTGTTGTATACCTTTGAACATACTATTAAAATATTACGATGACATACAGTTGAAATATTTCCAATTATTTCTTATGATATTGTACACAACATCACCTTGGTGGGGCAGGAAGTGATCCTGTAGCTAGACATGTATAAAGACTTTTTCAAGTACATCCGTAGCAAAAAACCTGTGAGAGAGTCAGTTGGACCATTAGATAATAGAGGGATAAAAGGGTCACTAAGAGGGGACAAGGCCATAGTGGACAGACTGAATTAATTCTTTGCTTCGGTATTTACTAAGGAAATGTAGGGATGTTACATATGACTGAAGTGGCATTTAAAGGTGCTACTGCGGAAGAATTGAAAGAAATATCAATACACCGGGAAGATGTATTACAACTATTTGATAAACTGAAGAGTAGCAAATCATCTGTACTGGATTGCAGAGCTGCTCTTAGTAATCTGTGAACTATCATTAAAATCATCTGTAATACCTGAAGATTGGAGGATGGCCATTGTAACGCCAGTTTTTAAAAAGGGTGCCAGGGGTGATCCGGGAAACTACAGACCGGTGCGTCAGTACCGGGAAAAATGGTAGAAACCATCATAAAGAACAAAATTACTGAAAATGTAGATAGTCATGGCTTAATGGGAGACAGCCAACATGGCCTTAGACAAGGAAGATCTTGTCTTACTAATCTCTTATGTTTTTTTGAATGTGTGAATAAACAGGTAGACAAAAGATGAGTCGGTTGATATAGTGTATCTGGACTTTCAGAAAGCCTTTGACAAGGTCCCTCATCAGAGACTTTTGGCAAAGCTAAAAAGTCGTAGGATAGGAGGCAGTATACTATTGTGGATCAGGAACTGGTTAAAAGACAGAATGCAGAGGGTAGGGCTAAATGGCCAATTTTCCTAATGGAGAAAGGTGAATAGTGGCGTACCCCAGGGATCTGTGCTGGGCCCCGCTGCTTTTTAACATATTCATAAATGACCTGGAAATGGGAATAACAGTGAAGTAATTAAATTTGCAGATGACACAAAACTATTTAAAGTTGTTAAAACCCATGAGGATTGTGGAAAATTGCAAGAGAATCTTGATAAATTGGAAGACTGGGCATCCAAATGGCAGATAAAATTTAATGTGGACCAGTACAAAGTTATGCACCTAGGAAAGAAGAACCCAAATTATGGTTACAGAATGCAAGGTTCCACATTAGGAACCACCACCCAGATAAAAGATTTAGGTGTCTTCGTGGATAGTATATTAAAACCTCCACCCAGTGTGCAGCGGCGGCCAAAAGAGAAAATAGAATGCTAGGTATCATAAAGAAAGGAATGGAAAATAAAACAAAGGATATTATAATGCCTCTGTATTGTTCCATGGTGCGACCCCACCTTGAATATTGTGTGAAATTCTGGTTGCCGTATCTTAAAAAGGATATAGCGTTATTAGAAAAGGTACAGAGAAGAGCCACCAAAATGGCAAAGGGGATTGAAGATTACCCCTATGAAGAGAGGCTAAAAAGGTTAGGGCTCTTCAACCTGGAAAAGAGACAGCTGAGGGGAGATATGATAGAGGTCTATAAATTAATGAAAGGAGTGGAACGGGTAAATGTAGATTGATTGTTTATGTCATCAGAATATAGAAAGACTAGGGGACATGCAATGAAGCTACAGTATAAACTATTTAAGACTAATAAGAGAAAATATTTTTTCACTCAACGTGTAATCAAACTCTGGAATTTGTTAACGGAGGATGTAGTAAAGGCTGTTAGTGTAGCTGGGTTTAAAAAAGGTTTGGACAAGTTCCTGGAGGAAAGGTCCATAAACCATTATTAAGAAGGGACCCAGGATATCAATATTTGACCCAGTACAAGCATTAGAACATAAGATATGCCTAAATAAGATATGTCGTCTAAATTCTGCGAACAGACGATAAATATATTTCCAGATGTTTCACGCCCTACGCAGATGCGTCGGCGGCAATTTTTGGCCCTCAAACCTCGTGTGCTGGCTATTGGGGCTTCGTTCGTTTTACGATTCCCATGTAAATGTGTTATTAATTATGATAATGCTTTATATAATTTTCAGGACGTGTCTCATCTACAGAAATTTCTAATGGATAAACAGGGTTCTGGGGGGGTTGGTGATGTTAATTTACCTCCTGTATAGTGGTCCTTTGGACTTGTTTGCTTTCATCCCTGATGGATGTTTATGTTTTTTACTTTAAGGGTACAGTTGGCGCTCCCTTGATGTGGGCTTCATTGACGTTCACTATTTATATTTTATTTTCTTTGATGTTTTCTAGATTTATTATGAGACGGAACGTTTATTTCTTTTCATTATCTTGTATAATGTATTTTGTTTAAAATCTAAAAAAAAAAAAAGAACATAAGATATGCCATACTGGGTCAGACCAAGGTCCATCAAGCCCGGTATCCTGTTTCCAACAGTGGCCAATCTAGGTCATACATACCTAGCAGTTAACCCAAAAGACACAGGTTCCACAATGCTTGTACTGGGTCAAGCATTGATATCCTGGGTCCCTTCTTAATAATGGTTTATGGACCTTTCCTCCAGGAACTTGTCCAAACCTTTTTTAAACCCAGCTACACTAACAGCCTTTACTACATCCTCCGGTAAAAAATTCCAGAGTTTGATTACACATTGAGTGAAAAAATATTTTTATTAGTCTTAAATAGTTTACCCTGTAGCTTCATTGCATGTCCCCTAGTCTTTCTATATTCTGATAACATAAACAATCGATCTACGTTTACCCATTCCACTCCATTCATTAATTTATAGACTTCTATCATATCTCCCCTCAGCCATCTCTATTCCAAGTTAAAGAGCCCTACCCTTTTTAGCCTCTCTTCATAGGAGTGAGTATCTTTCCATCCCCTTTACCATTTTGGTGGCTCTTCTCTGAACCTTTTCTAATATCGCTATATCCTTTTTAAGATATGGTGACCAGAATTGCACACAATATTCAATGTGCGGTCTCACCATGGAACAATATAGAGGCATTATAATATCTTTTGTTTTATTTTCCATTCCTTTCCTTATGATACCTAGCATTCTATTTGCTCTCTTGGCTGCTGCTGCACACTGGGCCGAGGGTTTTAACATGTTATCCACAATGATGCCTAAATCTTTTTCCTGGGTGGTGGTTCCTAATGTGGAACCTTGCATCGTGTAACCATAGTTTGGGTTGTTCTTCCCCAGGTGCATAACTTTGCACTTGTGCACATTAAATTTCATCTGCCATTTTGTTGCCCAGTCTTCCAATTTATCAAGATCCTCTTGCAATTTTCCACAATCCTCTTGGGTTTTTAACAACTTTAAATCGTTTTTTGTATCTGCATTGTCATTGTGGAACCTGTGTCTTTTGGGGAAACTGCTAGGTACTGTAACACGGAAGATCTGCCCTCTGCCTCAGAAGCACAGAAATCTGCTGTTTGCAGTTTAGATTCTGACAGGCAGGCAAGTCACAAGGTTCCCAGTTACCATAGGCAACGTAAACAAACTCAGACACGAGGTCTGCAGTCACGCCTAGCTAGTAAGCATTCCCCAGCTGCTGATGAAAACGGCTTTCACCTGTGCAAGGGAACGCCCAAGAAGCTGTATAAAAAATGCTCAGTGCAGTCAGAGTTAGACTGGCAGGACACGAGAAACTCGCAAGACACGAGAGACTTGCAAGACTCAGAAGAAAGCTCAGAATATTCAGGAAATACAGACACAGAGTCAGAACTGCCTGGAACCTCTAGCAGGAAGCCACAAAGGAATTCACAGAAAGAAACACGGAGAGTTTCACACAGAGAGGTCAGCTGTAAGAAGCACTTACCTCTGACGCAGCTTGAATTTCCTAAGCACCGGGCTGTGCTGAATGAATGGGAGGCAGTGGGAGGCAAACTGTATGTATCTGAAAAGCATGGCAGCTTAAAACAGTTACAAACCCTAGAGAGGGAAAGAAATGCTATTGAAGATGTGTGTATGTCTGACCCTGAAGAGTATGTGCCAGTGAAACCCTGCAAAAGATTTCCAAGAGAGAAATCCTCCCATAATAGAAGAGAACAGTGTTATGGTTTACAGCCAAATGTAAAAGGCAGGAAGTTTAAAAGTTTTAAGGATAAAGTTTACTCAGAGAAAGGTGTTTCTCCTTCCTGCTATTACAAGTTATATGACAGCTATTTGCCCTGCTGTGAAGAAGGCTGTTCAGAGAGCACTGATAGAGATACGGGACTAAGAAAGGTGCAAACCTTATGTTCTAATGAAAATACTGTAAATGATAAAGCAAAGTGTGAGCCTATGATTACAGAGGCTGGTATGGAAAGCCCATGTGATGAAGCCATGGATTGTACGCTGTTGTTATCCGATATGGTTTCCTCCTTATGCTGAAGCCAGGATAAGAGTGCCTCGTGAGTGCTGAGAAAGCTAAGAAGAGACAGCTAGCATATCGGATAAGCTTTATACTGTGATTTATGAGTTCTGTTGAAGCAAGATGCTATGTTTAAGTTTTCTTCAGTTTACCAGAAGTATGGTTGTATCCTGAGTTTTTTGTATTATAACCTTTTTGAAAATCCAACCCCGGGAGGGGAATAAAAATCCTTTTGAAAAACCTGACCACTTGACTCACAACTACAACTTTCTATAAGAAAGGTCAGGCCCAGCAGTCTGGCTGTTAGCTTAGGCCACAGTCCAGCTCCTGCTGGTGACAGTACGTATGACCTAGATTGTCCACTGTTGGAAACAGGATACTGGGCTTGATGGACCTTGGTCTGACCCAGTATGGCATATCTTATGTTCAGTTTAGTACGCCCCCCCCCCCCCCCCCAGTACTGGAGCATTACGACCTCAGGAGAGACCCCCACACAGTACGTGCTAGCAAACAGACTCCAGAAGTTAGTTTCCACCTACCCCTCTGAGAGGCTCAAGGACCGGCTGCCTTTAATGCCCAGGGAGAACTCGTTGAAGGCTCTCGAACCTTTGTATATGTACCCTTTTCTACCACAGACTTGTTGAACTAGAAAACTCAGCTATGATAGCTTTGTTTTCATCTATTATTCAAACCTATTGTCCAACTTGGGCAGACTGTCGTCAGCTCCTTTCAACCTTACTCAGTACTGAAGAGAGATACCTGGTGACTAGGTCAGCCATGAAATGGTTGGAAGAGAACCCTCCAGGTGAACAGGATCCCCAGCAATCAGCTCTGACTTTCCTGACCTAGAGCCTAATTGGGATGCAAACAGTGATGCAGGCCGCCTTGCTCTGAATTGTTATCATCGGGCTCTCCTTGAAGGCTTTAAAAGTGGGGCCAGAAAGCGATGAATGTAGGGAAAATATCTGAGGTACTGCAAACCCCCGATGACAGCCCTGGCCAGTTTTATGAAAAACTCTACATTCGAAGGAAACTTCAGAAGCTTGAGGGCTTTGCTGGAATGAATATAACCCAGCTGATGGAAGTTGCTATGAAAGTATTTGTGAACAGAGATCAGGAAATGAAGCGTGAGTGTGAACGAAAGATGAAAAAGAAAGCTGATATGTTAGCAGCGGCACTAGTCGAGAAAGGACAAGGAAAGTCAACGTGGGAACCGAGAAGCCGAGGCCGGGGTAGAGGAACCCGACGAGGATCATTGGAGCAAGGACTATTGGAACGAGACCAATGTGCCTATTGCAGAGAAATGGGCCACTGAAAAAGAAAATATGTCCCAATTGTGTCAGGCAATATTCCCTGCCCTGAAGAGATGTTGAGAGCATTCATAAACATCTCCAGCGACTACTTAAGTTTGGACTCCTGAAAACCATGCCAATCACCCTAGAATACCCCTTTGCTGCCAGTTCAAAAACCAGGTACTAATGATTACCGACCTGTGCAGGACCTACGGAAGGTCAATGAAGCTGTTGTTACCATTCACCCTGTTGTGCCAAACCCCTACAATTTACTGAGTTTGATTCCTGCACAAGCAACCTGCTTTACCGTTTTGGACTTAAAGGACGCCTTTTTCTGCTTGAGATTGGCCACTCCTAGCCAGCCACTGTTTGCATTTGAATGGGAAGACCCTATTACTAGTAGTAAGGGACAATTGACTTGGACACGGTTACCCCAAGGATTCAAGAATTCCATTCTGTTCCTGAGCCACAAAATCGTAGGCAGTTGAGAGGCTTCTTAGGTGCTGCCGTTTTTTGTCGAATCTGGATACCCAACTATAAAGTGTTAGCAAAGGCCCTGTATTCAGCTACAACAGGGGGAGAACGAGAACTTTTTGACTGGGGTCCGGACCAAAAGAAGGCCTTTCAGGATATGAAGAAGGCTTTGCTATCAGCACCCAGCCTAGGACTGCCCGATGTGGAAAAACCATTCCACCTGTATGTCCATGAAGAGAGGGGGATGGCAGTTGGTGTCCTCACTTAGAGCCTAGGCTCCTGGCAATGACCGGTGGCTTATCTGTCCAAACAGCTGGATCCAGTGGCAAGGGGTTGGCCTCCCTGTCTTCGCGCAGTAGCAGCGACAGCTCTTCTAGCAACCGAGGCTGATAAATTGTCCCTTGGGCAAGAACTGTATGTTAAAGTGCCGCATGCAGTACTGACCCTGATGGAGTACAAAGGCAATTATTGGTTTACCAATGAGCGGATGACAAAGTACCACAGCATGCTGTGTGCGAATCCTCGGATTCACTTGGATATAGTGAAAACACTCAATCCTGCTACTCTACTCTCTGTAGCACCTGGGCTACCTGAACATGATTGTATCCAGGTTATGGATGAAGTGTATTCCAGCTGCCCAGATCTGAAGGATGTACCGCTGGCTTCTCCTGATGTTCAGTACTTTACCGATGGCAGCAGTCTCGTGGAAGATGGACAGCGGAAGGCTGGATATGCGGTGGTCACTCCAGGGGTTGTTGTGGAGGCTGAGCCCTTACCCCTGGGGACTTTTGCCCAGAAAGCTGAGCTCATTGCCCTTACTCGAGTCCTCCAGTTAGCTGCAGGTCTGAAGGCAAGCATTTTCACTGATTCTAAGTATGCATTCACTACACTCCATGCCCATGGGGCCCTCTATAGAGAAAAGGGACTCATAAATTTGAGTGGGAAATCTATAAAGTATGGGAGGGAGATTTTGGAGTTACTAGAGTCTGTGTGGGCACCAGAAGCGGTGGTGGTAGTTCACTGCAAGGCACACCAGCGAGGCGACACTCTGGTCATCCAGGGTAACCGCAGGGCTGATAGGGAGGCCAAGCTAGCAGCCCAGCGAGGAACAGTCCCAGTAAGTGTTCAAGCCTCCCTGTTTCCCATTCCTATGTCAGAGTGGGACCCACGTTATACCAGGAAAGAGATGGATTTCTTCACTCAGGAAGGGGCTACTCTCACCACTGTTGGGTGGTTGCAGTTACTGGGAGATCCACCCCGATATGTTATCCCTGAGAGTCTAGCACCTGTTTTTGTCTGCCAATTTCATGAGACCACCCACTTAGGTAAGACCTCCATGCAAACCATTCTACAGTCTTACTTCTATGTCCCACATCTGACTGCCTTGACGGCAGCTGCAGCACGTCGCTGTCTCCAATGTGCCAAGAATAACCCCCGCCAAGGGCCTCTACCTCCCGTTTCTATACAGGCAGTTGGTGCTGCCCTTATGGAAAATATTGTAATTGATTTCACTGAGTTACCCTGAGTAAGGGGTTATCGATATCTGTTGGTGATAGTGTGTACATTTTCAGGATGGGTTGAGGCCTACCCCTGTAGAACAGAGACAGCCCAAGAAGTTACAAGGGCCCTGCTGAAAGAGATCATTCCTAGGTTTGGCCTACCCCTTACTATAGGGTCAGATAATGGCCCTGCATTTGTTGCTAAGTGCATTCAGGATCTCTCCAAGATTACCTGAAAACTTCATACTGCTTATCGCCCACAGAGTTCAGGGAAAGTGGAAAGGATGAACCGAACCCTGAAGCTCCAGTTGTTCAAACTCCTGTCAGGAAACTCATCTTAAGTGGGATCAGGCCTTACCAATAGCCCTTCTCTGTATTCGGTCCTCTCCGACTCGGACCCTGGGAATATCCCCTTATGAAGTACTGTATGGTCGACCACCACCCATTGTTCAGGGCCTAAAGGGAGACCTAGAGCAGATAGGTAATGAACTTGCGAGACAACACCTACTGGCATTGGGATCTGTTTTTCAGTCTTTGAACAGGTGGATACAAGAGCGACTGCCTATCTCTTTGTCAGAGCCGCTCAACCCCCACCAGCCGGGAGATCGTGTGTGGATTAAGGAATGGAAACGTGAACCACTGTGCCCTACCTGGAGAGGTCCTTACACAGTTCTCCTGGCCACACCAACCGCAGTCAAGGTTGCAGAGGTTACGCTGTGGATTCATCATAGCCGTCTCAAGAAAGCTGCTCCTGATCTGGATGATAAGTGGACGGCGCACGAACATTCTCAGGATCCCTTACGCCTCACATTGCGGAGAACCAGGGAATCGGCAGACGACAGAGCCCTGCGCTAGCCGCATACCGGAAGCCGGCTAGTCTATGCATGGCGGAAGATTGAGGAGTCATCTTTAGATACTGCTAAAGAAACAAAGGTGTAGTGGAATACCAGCTCCATGGTTAATATGCACCTGCTTATGTTGACTTTAGTTTGTATGGGGCCCTCCCTTGTTGGCCTCAGGAACTATAAACACGGTAACATTACTTGCTGAGACTGCTTTGAATACTTCAAACTTTTGTGTACGTAGTACATCTCAGGCTGGAGCCCTGTTATCAACTTGCCTTATTGCTGTGCCTTCTAATTTGTGTGAAATGCAGAAGTTTACAATACTGAACAATTTGAACTGTAGACAGCCTAAACTAACGTTTTCTACCTTATTCTACTTTATTGGTGTTACATATCCTTCCTCAGCCTATTATAACAAAAATCCCTTTTTCCTTGTAGGTTGCCTCCACCCTCAAAGCCACAGATTGCTTTATTTTTGAAAATGTGAATATGGTGCTTTTGATTTATCTAACACTATATTATTTTGCAAGTTTATTACCAAGGTTTCTTATGGTCATTCAGAAATGTATCTTCCTTTAGGATGGTTCTTGTTATGTGGTCAAAAATGCTTATGTTCCCGCAAATGCTATGGGTGGGCCTTGCACTTTTGGTAGACTAACTTCTGCTGCCCATGTGATGGCAGTATTTAAATATAAATCCCTTTCACAGTCAGATCAACTCATATGAGAAAATTGGCCTCCTTCATTAGGAAGGCAAATTTTTCCTTAAAAAGGGAGGAATAATGAGGTAGAATCACAGGTAAGAGTTAATTTGGTGATACTGTGTGAAAAAGGATACACCCCCTTGGTGAAGTCATACCCTGATACATACTTGTCCCTTCCCTATTCCTTTGTCCTGCGTTTCTCCCTGCTTGCTAGAGATAACTTCTCTTCCTCTGCTTCGCTAGAGATAAGAGTACAGTAGACTTTCTCTAATCGGGACTACACTGTAATAAAGTAGGACAAATCATGAAGAAATGCTGTGATGAATTGATAAGAAGTCTATATAGTCTCTATGAGCCCTCTGAGAAGGGCTCAGAATTTATGAAACTTATTTTTCTCCGAGACTGTGTGCACATTAAACGCAGTTTGCTTCCTGAAAAGTGACTGCTGAGTCTCCTTTCCTTCCTCGTTAGCTGTTACAATGGCAGGGCAGACTAGATAGGCCATGTGGTCTTTTCTGCCGTCATGTCTCTACGTTTCTAAATGCAACTGAAAAAATAAAATGCTCAAGCAACAAAAGGTAGAAAAAAAACTATTATATTTTGAATTTATTAACTGGAATATGTCTGCTCTGGGAAAGTGCATCGCTAACGTTTTGTTTAGTACAAAAGGAAATTAACTTATATTTTTTCTCCAGTCTTGTTTTATGTTCCAAGTTTGGCTTTTGGGGATCCCAATTTTATTATTGTCTTCATATTTCTAAATTGTAATCCCTTGTTCTATGTTTGGTTACGGACTATGTTTTATGTGTAACCGAGCTGCAGTATTCTGTTCATGTAGTTTCTATTTGACAGTCCCACTTGTTCTCTTTCCCCAGTAGGAGATGTATTGGTATTCTCTGAGATGTATTGGTTTAATATTTGCAGTGTTGCCTTTTGATAGGTAGGGTTTGGTGCTTTGTGAGTCCTGGTAGTGCTGTCATAATACTGCAGGTTTGCTGTGGATTCTAAATGAGCAGGGTGTGTAATACTTCCTAATATGTCTGGCAGTGGACACTGGAGCATAGTGATGTAGAAATCTGGTAGTCTCACTGCTCATGCAAATGGTCTTGAGACATTCGTTAAGAGGCATGTCTACTAAAGGTTAATGCGCATTCACAAATGTTAATGTGCGCTAAGTGCAGCAACACCCATTTATTTCTATTGGCGCAGTGACACTTAATGCACATTAATATTTAGTAAACATGCCTCTAAGTCATTGTCAGAATAAAAAAAGAAGCTTGTGAAGGGTTCTTTTGAAAGCTGCCTAAAATTTTAGATGGGCAACATATACATTTTAAAATAAAATAAATTTATGCAAATGAGGTCCAGGGGCTATGCAAATGAGGCCCTGCAATGAGTCCCCTCCGCAAATGTAACCAGTACCTGCTTGTAGTGATTGTAAACTGTTCTGATGCCCTTCAGCCTGGGCGGTATATCAAGAAATTGCATAAACATAAGGCCCCACATCAACCTTGGGCAGCCCCCATAAGTTGCTGCCCTTAATGACCGCCTAATTTGTGTATTAGTTGAGGTAGCCCTGGATATCCATGGGCAGTAGAAAAGGGTGGGCTGCCCACAGCGTCATGATCCCACCAATATTTCGCACAACACAGCATCACTAATAGAAACCTTGGGGGCAGGGCTGGATATTGGTTTGTTTGGCCCTTCCAACCAACGAGATATTCTGCCCCTGTGGATATCGATGTACTCTGTTCAGCTACAACCTAAGTGCTCACGCCATGCATGAACCTACTTAATTCTGCGTATTTATTATGACTGTTAAGATTGACTTTGAGCGTAATCCATCTCACGGGAACCTTTAGAAATTGATAAGGGCATCAGAAGCCGCAAGCAGCGAATCAGAGCTGAGCTGAGCTTCGCTTCGCAGCAGCAGGTAGCAAGCCCCTGACGGACTCGGCGCGCGCGAGAGCTCCTCGCCGGCGCCGCCCCTACGCCTCGTGCCGCACGTCTTCCAGGTTCTGCTTCCGTCCTGTGTCGCAATAGGAGGGGCGGGGCCTAGGGAAGGACGCGTCAGTTTTTAAAGGTATCTCTTGCGCCTCCAGTCCTTCCTGCCTCGGTTCTACATCGTGACTATATAGAAAGAGGCAAGAGGAGAGCGAGGGCGGCGGAGAAGGCGATGCGTGCACTGGGGCTCTGTTGTGCTATCGCCCTGTGGGTTGTCCAGGGCTCTTCTCCTCCGGACTCCACGGATTCACCATCACAAAGATGTTTCTGCCAGGTGAGCCTTGTAAAGCTCTCTTCCTATAGACTGGACGCCAGCTCTTGTTGCATTGATCTCAGATTCGGCGGAATGAGGAAATTGATCATAGTGGCCCACGAAAGCACCGTTTCCTCACTTGCATTTTTGTTTGAATATGTAGAAGCATGATGATTCGTTACTAAGATCTCTTGCCAGTCTTTTTCTTGTGAGATAAATTATTTTATACAAATTCTAATAGGGAGGAGGTGAGAGTCACAGACGTTTTCTTCTACTACTTATCATCGCTGAAGCAACCTATTCATACTATGGGTATATTAATTCTATGACATATGATAGGAAATTTTTGCATTTGTATGCTGCAGAGAATATAGGATGGCACCTTAAAGGTTGTGTGTCCACTAAAATAAAGGTTCTTATGCCTTGCTTCACCTCCTCACCTGCACCTTAGTTTCAGAAGTAGGTTGAGCTCATTATTGATCACAGGATCATGTTTTCTTAGAAGATCAATAATTAGCCAGATTGGAACAGTAGTATTGATGCTTTTTTTAAACATCAAGTGACAATACTCAAAAATGTCAACTGGTTTGTTTGTGGGTTTTTTTTTGTATGGATTTTATTCTTAGCTTATGTTTCTTCCTGCATTACATAACATGCTCTCACAGATCTGGGATGATGCATCTCATCACTTTCTTACTGAAAATAATATTGTTAGTCTTGGTCCTGAGGTTGTGTGACATCCTGTTCCATATGACTTACAAAAAACATCAACAATCACCTCCCTAAGAGTAACTACCAAAAACACAAAACAACTCTCAACCAACAGTTAATTAAACAATTTCCATCCTTTTTAAATGATATTTTTCTAATTTAATCTAAAAGTATCAAACTACCAAAGCTATAAATAATAGAAAACCCTACAGGCTGACTACCAGGGAATAAGCCAGTATACTTATAGCTCAAAGAGGAAGAGGAAAGACCTCAAAATGAAAGACTATTCCTCTGTGTGGCAGAGAACTACCATAGGCGAAATGCCTGATACCACATCATCGGTCTAAACAACCTCCTCCATCTAGTCAATTTTTATTAATCACTGCAGTACTTATTTAAAAAAATACTTGTGCCCCTGTTTAACTTCCCAGCATTCAGCACTCCTGTGGGCTCCTTTTTACAACAGCTGTAGGAGAGAAGGCAGACATTGCTGTTTACTCTCTGACTTTAGAATTATAATGCAAGCTTTAATCACTCCGTACATAGACTACGGTGATAGTCTACTTCATGGTCTTCCTAAAGTATCCCCCCACTCATCATGGCACAGCATTCGCACAAATTTATTCACAGCTCTCGCCGTAGCGATCGCATACCACCAATTCTATTTGACTTACATTGGCTGCCGATCCAAAGCTGGATCAAATATAAAATTTTGATGATTACGTTTAAGATCATTAGGAAAACAGCTCCCACTACCCTCTCACACCTGATCAAAGTTGTATCTAATGACCATCAAAGAAGAAATCAAATGATCAACTTCTTCACTATTCCTCCAGAATTCCATAATACTAAATAATGCACTAGCAATAGAGCATCTGAATACATATCCCCAACACTCTGGAACTCACTGCCAGCCAGCCTTCGGAACATTACAGACCTATCCACGTTCCGATCCCACCTTAAAACCTACCTCTTCACTGAACATTTTGGTCACAACGTAATCTCAACTGCTATCGATCATACCCAATAACTACATCTCTCACTAATCTAACCATCAGTCCTTCCCCATCCCCCTAAACCTACCCCTAAATTTAATGACGCTCAGTCATTAAAATTGAAAATACGTTATTTTAGTTGAATTATGTAAACTTGTAATTCCCTGTTTCAGCACCAGTTATACTGTAACTTGCTTTATTTATCTGTTGTTCATTGGTAAACCGCTATGATTACCCGAAATAGCAGTATAAAAAACGCACAAATTAAAATAATAAATAAAACTCCTGTGGCTGTTCAGAGGTCAGCCAGGGATTCGGACCTCCCTTGCTCCCTTTGCCGCTGGTCAGGTGTTGCCCCCAAGGTGCAGCGCCATGTGCGGGCCGGCCTGGCACGGCACTGAACCAGATATATCTACAGCTTTGAGTATATTGACTACTTACCTAATAGCAAGTCAAGACAAAAACAATAAATTACCTCTTCTTCAGAAAGCAGGTGAAAGCCTGGCTCTTCTCACAAGCCTTTAATGGGTGTAGCAACTAACTAACCAGTTACTCACACCTCATCAGGATTATCGTGCTGTGCAACCAGGAAGACCAGTTGTACCTACCTTATTTGACTGCATATATAATTTTATCCTCCGTTTAGCCACCCATTTTCATTTATCCCAGGGCTTTCATCTTACCCATCTTGTCTATTAGTCTGAACTACATGACATCTCTGCTGCCTATTAAGATGTGTCATTATATTGTGCTGACTTTGGATCATATGTTTTTATATGAATATTTAACAACAGTTTTTATGACACTGTATATCATATTACTGTAATTTGTCTTTTCCACATATGCCTCACTACTCTAATTGTTACACTGTGTTACTATAATGTGAGCTGCTTGTTTCAAATTAGACCTGTTGTACACTGCCATGAGTGACTCTAAGGCAATTAATAAATCCTAATGGATAAATAACCACCCGCCGTCTCATAATTATGGATCAGCAAATGACCCTTTTGGAACTTTTAAAAATCTAGAGCAGCTAGTTTTTGTTAGGGTTCAATTTTGATCTTGTTTAAACATGTCCATTCTCCCATTTCCTTAACGAACTAATCAGAACCCTCACCGAGTCTTCATAATTGTTGGTTAAGGACAGATGAATTTGGAGATGGCCTATGTAGAAATAATCTTACTTCATATTTCTGCAAAATCTCACCAAAAAGTTGCATATATATGTCCAATAAGTTGACTGCTCGAGAAAAGCCTTGCTGGATCCCCCACACTTTGGATATTCCTTAGATGACTTTTATGTAATAAATTAGTTTGTGCTCAACTTATAAAACAACAATAAGACCATACATAAATAACTAAATTAATCAAAATAAAATTAAGCCCAACATATTTCGGCTGCAGCCTGTTTCAGGGGTAAAAACAATAACAACTAAATAAATAACATGATCAAACATATATATCAATAAAAGCATCATTAGTATGATCAAGACTAAAACACGTTGAGCCCAATTCCAGAACATGCATGTCTGGCCCTCAGGCACATCCAAATCGAAATAGGCCTGATTTAAACGTGATTCTGCAATCGCGGGGAAAGACGCATCTGCGGTTTCTGGAATGGGGGACATACACATTTTCTGCGTGGCACAAACAAAGCATTATGGAGTTTGAGACACGGCTATATTCAGCAAACGGCTTTGTACATCCCTAAGCTCACCGTATTCTGAAAAGATGGATGTCTTTGATCGTGTCTGTCTCCACTATATACCCACAAGCAGCTACTCCCCCCACTGTAGTATGTGCATCTCCTAAGCTGCTCCTCTCACTGACGATGTTGTGCTGATGCAAACTACACATGAGTACTGATGATACATAAATGTTGATGCAAACTAGACTATATATACTAGTCTGTTGCATGTCCAGAACACTACAAAGTAATCTCAGTGCGCTCAAAGATAGTATAAAAGCAGATAGAAAGTGATATGTTTGTCATGACATACCTTGCATCACAACATACTTGGCAGTAGAAGACATTCTTAGTTATGCTTGCATTGGTCATCTCTGAAAACAGTCAGTACAGTGCTAAGTATGGACCAGAAAAAAGCAGAAGAGGTTCTTCATAGTGAAATGTCAAAACATTTCCCTTTCACTAATAAGGGACCCTCAGAATGAGAGCATTCAGCAGTGCAAACACTAATACATGCCCAAAGGCACCATCATCGCTCTCTACAAATGTGCACATTTTTAGAGACCAATGATGGTGCTTCTGGGCATGTCTTAGTGCTGTTTGCACTTCTGAATGCTCTCATTCTGAGAGTCCCTTATTAGTGACAGGGATATGTTTTGACATTTGGTTATAGAGAACCTGTTCTGATTGATTTATTCTGCCCGATCACACTGGCACCTGGTGACGCTGCAGTTATGCCTACAGTCCAGGTACTAGTGAGGCATTCATGGCCCCCCCCCCTACCCCTGATTTGCAGATGAGCATACCAGATCCTCCTGTGCAACACTTAAAACACACACACATACACACTCTCACTTGCAATCACAAAGAACATACCTCTGCCAAAATCATGCCCTGCACCTAGCCAAACACAATTCTGCTCCATACTACCTCACATATCCCTACATCTACATCCCCATTTTTCTGAACGCTGTACTGTAATTGTTAGGGAAGCCGAGAATAGCCCCCTTTGCACAAAGAGCAAATGTCAGGGCTTCCAGTTCCTATGTGAACAGACGTGTCTGTTCAATCAACACAACCGGAACAAAAATAAACTTATTATACTGTTGGATTTTAGAAAATCCAGAAAAATAATAAAGCATTCTCCCACACTGCCCCTAACCTATGGAACGCTCTCCCTGACAACCTTAGAGAATTAAATGACCTTCAATCTTTCAGAAAGAAACTTAAGACACATCTATTTACACTCCATTTTGGCACACAAGATCAATGCAATACTTCTGACACAACCTCTCCATCCTCCCAAAACTAACCAAGAACATCACTTCTTCACCTCACACACCAAGCTGTATATAGCTTTTAGTTAAGTCTTTTGTACTAGACTGATCTCTATTATGTTTTGTAAATATAGTTTGATACCTTACACTACTGTATATAGTTATACAACGTTCAATGTACCCGAGTATGTATCTGTTTATGGTCTACTCAATTTGTTATTTGTAAACCGCATTTGATCTGTGGAAAACGCGGAATAGATATGTTCAATCAATAAATAAAATATCTCTGGATGGTTGGTGATAAAAACTGTTTCTTTCTAAGCAGCAGCCACAGGAAGAACCCTTCCTAAAAACATAAAAAAATAGATAAAAAATAAGTTAAAATAAGTGCTAAAAACCCATAGGGATACAAACCACACAACAAAGAGCTGTCATAAAAGAAGGAAGCCCACCTGACAGGTCTAATGCACAAGTACCTATGTGTGCATAAACTGCTTAACTGCTACCTCAGCACTTCTTAGGGAAAAAACACAAGCCTTCATATGTGCAGCAAAAAAGCACATAGGAGAAACCTAAATGGTAAACTTGCAGTACGCCAAGCCATAGAAGACAATAATAGAATCTATGCTTTATACAAAGAAACCCAACACACATTTTCCACAGCCAGCCAAAATGAGTCTTAAAAATCAATTATACCAGCTGGCACCCATCTCTGTTTACAATAATCAAGCCTGCCATCAAAACGGGAAACCCCAATGCTGAGGCACTCACATCGAGGAGACGCCCACACAGCCCAAAAGCAGCTATCAGCCAAACCCCCCCCCCCCCCCCGATTGCAGCAAAACCTACAATATACAAAATAAAACCCACTGTGCAAAAAAGACAGCATTAACTTGCATAGAAAACTTACCCAACTCCAAATTTGAAGATAGCATACAGCTAAAACACAGTGGAAGAGGGCTGCAGACTGCTAATAAAAACAAAAAAAAATACTTTCCTTTTAAAAAGGCCTTTTTTTTTTTTTTTGTGTGGTGTATATATCTCAATTGGGACGTCCATCCCTGCTTTTTGCCCCCTTCCATCACTGGCAAAAGCCTCCTTTGTATGAACAAGGAGTTTGTACAGGGAGCCTTAGACGGGGGCGGGAGGAGGTGTTGCGGAGGTAGAGTGAGGGCGGGCAGTGGGTGGTCTGAATTCTCAGACATACAGGGCCAATTCTAAAGTCGGCCCTGTACATCTGGGCCTTGGATCTAGGTGAGGAAACTTATTCCACCTCGGAGGTGGAATATGTATCCCTGGACGTCAGGGGATGGCAGGCCTGGGCAGCAATAGAGAGGTGAGGGGGTGCAGGGGGTTCCCTGCAGCCCGATCCTGGCCATGGAGGGCCAGATCAGGGGTTGGGCTGCAGGGAACAAAGATTGTGGTTGGCACCCAGGGATCCGGCTTCTGGATAGAACCACGGTGCCATGGCAACAGGACACCATGGCACTGCGGCTCCATTCAGGAGCCTGACTGAGTTAGGCAGGGGTCTTTACGTGCAAGCCGATCTGAATCGGGTCCCGGCCTGCATGTACAGACTCAGACCTGATTCTGATCCTGCAGGGCACATCTAGCCCCAGTGAGACCTGAATCGGGTTTGCCTCTGTACATCCCGATTTCAATCAGGCACACAGGGGCCTGGACGCACACATTAGAATGTGTCTCTACATCCTTAAATGAATCATCAGACAGTGGTAGTCCAAAATATATATCAAACAGATAAATAGGGAAATAAACACAAAATTTATTACAAACCAGTATACATATGAAAACATAAATAGCATATATAACCATGCAAATGTAAATATTCATAAAAAGCCCAATATGTTTCGGCCAAATCCTGCATCAGGGGCATAAAACATAAAAAGTATGGTTAACCTTCTGTGGGAGGGAGGAGTGGCCTAGTGGTTGGGGCAAGGTACCACAGGCCAAAAGGTCGGTGGCTCAAATCCCACTAGAGGACAGCAACCTTGGGCCGGAAGGATTGGGGTTTCTAGTCCCACAGGTGCTCCTTGTAGTCTTGGGCAAGCCACTCAACCCGCCATTGCTCATGTTCCCTGTAAGTATTAGTGTATGTCTCATATCCCCTCATGTTAAATGTATCCCCCAACCACCTTGACCCAGTGAAAAGCGGGATATAAATGCAGCTAAATAAATAAAATAAAATCAGCCTTTCAGAAGCTGTTGAACAACTTCTGTAAAGAGAAGGCCCACCTTCTAGAGATTGTTCTGTGTCTTCTGGAAGGCTGATTTTTAAACATACTTTTTATGTTTTATGCCCCTGATGCAGGCTTTGCCTGAAACATGTTTGGCTTTTTATGAATATTTTTATTTGTATAGTTATTTATGCTATTTGTTTTTATACGTATATTTGGTTTTGTAATAAATAGGGAAACAGACACACACAATTTATCTATTTGATATATTTTGGATTACCACTATTTTTGTTTGGTTTTGTGCACCTTTGTGGTGGGATTCCTCTGTTTTTGTGGACCTTTTCCTTAAACAACCCTTCACCAAATATTACTTTGTTTGGCCCCTTCAGAAAAGAGTAAAACCATTTTTGGACAAACAAAACTGGGTGTGGAGGCATAGCCTAGTAGAGCAGAAGGCTAAGGGCCAGGTAAACCAGAGTTCAAATCTCACTGAAGCTCCTTGTGACCCTGGGCAAGTTACTTAACTTTCCATTTCCCCAGGTACAAATGTATATTATAAGCGCTCTGGAGGCAGGGAAATACTTACTTTACCCAAATGTGAGCAACTACTGAAAAGACATGAGCTAAATCCAGAAATAACTAATAGAATATTCTGTATCAGTGCTCAAGATGTGATGACCCCAAGAATTATGGGTAATTAAGTCCAGTACTAGAGAAAAAATAGGACTTGTACCAGGAAAGCTTCAGATTGGATCTGACATAGGATTGCTAGCGGTTTAAGTCCTTTGATGTGCTTTACTTTTCATTTTTTTTATAAACACACCATTACCGTTGATTCTAGAAATTATGTAGCACCAAGTTACAGAACTAACTTTGAAACGGTGTTCAGCAGCTGCATAATTAAAAAGAAGCATCCTATATGATCATTAAAGATTGATGAAGAATTAGCATTTAAAATCTAAAAAGTGAAAAGGTATTCCTCAACCTAAGTCTGTATTTTAATTCAGATATTTCATAACTATTGTATCTGTTTAGTTTGGAAAGTTTTTTGTTTTTTTGTTTTTGTGCAAGTAAGGCATCAAATATACTAAGCATTTTTTCCCATAACAATAAGCTAGGAAAAACTCTAGTAAATCTGTCCCTAAGAGTGCGGGGTGGTTTTAAAAGCATCCCCATTTTATTTATTTATTTATTTATTTACATTCTCTTATATACCGCGCTATTCTGCATCAGTGCGGTTTACATTGAACAAACTGAAATTACATTGAACAGGGCATTATAACTTGGAGATAACCCTCCATAGCCCATGTTCCCTGTAAAATAGTTAAGTGGCTTGCCCATGTCCATAAAGCAGCATTTACACATGTAAATGCCATTTTATAACAGGGGCTTTTTACAGGTGGAAATGTTTACCTTATTTATATTCCGTGAAGGCATGGTCAGGGGATGGGGAGGGAGAGGTTTGGGCAGGCTACAGTATAGATGTGGTTTCCCCATTTCATGTAGGTGGTCCACATCTATACCAAAAAATACAGACATCAGCATTTACAGCTGCCCCAAGGCATATGTATCTGCCTGCTGCCAGGGCACCTGTGAATGCTGAAGTCTGCTCCGATCACCCTCCCTCGACCTTGCTTTTCTCCTTGGTGCCCCTGGATGTCGACCTCCAACCCCCTAATCTCTTACCATATCCAATCCCCTCTCCTATCTCCTAGGCACTGGCAATCGTCCCCCCCCCCCCAACCTCCTCTCAAAGCATTTGTTCCCCCACCTTCAACCAAAAACAAATCTCTCCCCTACACTGACACCCCCACCCATCTCCTTTGATACATCAACTCTTTCCGTTCCCCCCCCCCCCACCACCTCCTTGAGGTCTCCTCCAGGAGCATCCCCCTACCCCCATCTCCTCCCCAGTCTTACTAGGGTTACCTGGTGTCTAGTTGAGAACAGGAGCGATGCCCATTTATTCCTGCTCTTCACGCGCCAGATTCCAAAATGGTGCCGATGACTCCTAGTGGTAATTTCACAGGGCCGCAGTATTACATGAGATTACTACTAGGGATCATTGGTGCCATTTTGGAACCAAGAGCATGATGAGCAGGAGCAAATGAGTTTCGCTCCTTCTCCCACTAAACACCAGGGACCCCGGTAAGGCCAGGAAGGGGATTGGGGCTGGAGGGAACCTAGAGAGGGATCGGTTGCTGGGGTGGAGGAGGGAATTGCATCTGTGGGAAGTTTGATGCTTTGGAAGAGGTGGGAGTTTAGCTGTTTTGAGGTCGGGGGAGGGAAGTTCGAGAACAGTGATTTTAAGAAGCTGCTCCAATGCGTTATGTAGCGGGTATTTCTACATTTTTTTCCCCCACATGCAGCTTCTTAAAATTTTCTGCTGGATATGGAGAGACATACCTGTACAGTCCTGCAACTATTTTACAGGATGCTCTGTTTGGCAGAGCCTCTTCTAAAATACTTTGGGAATTCTCTCTGTTCCTACTTGGACATGTAAATTCCCCTCATCACATCCTAACTAAAATCTGCCTTCATATGTATTTTTAGGTATGAGGTTTTTCAGAGACTAACAAATCTGTTTTAAATTATTTTTAACAGGTCACTGGCTACTTAGATGATTGCATCTGTGATGTTGAGACCATTGATGTCTTTAATAATTACAAGCTTTTCCCTAAATTGCAAAAACTCCTGGAAAGTGACTACTTTCGATATTACAAGGTATTTTCACATTTAATAATAATGATCATTAAAATAAACCTCCTTCAAAGCAATTCTACCATATACTGTGCTAACCCATAATGTGCTACAGAAATTGAAGGGTTTAGCATTAATGCAAGCATTAACTAATATAAACATTTACAAAAGATGTTAGTGCATGTGGTTTGCATATCCTGTCATGTTACTGCCAGATGATGATATTAATGTGCAAGCAAATGAATAAATTACTTAAATTAGAGTTGCTATCCAGCATTAATATTTGCATGGTTTATTTTGGTCATCCTAATGTGAGAGAATTATCTACACCTTCTGAGTAGTAGTTAAGATGGCAACAGATCCTCCACATGGTTCAGTATATTTATTTTATTTATTTATTTAGCTGTATTTATATTCCACTTTTCACCGGGTCAAAGCGGTCAATTGGGGGATACATTTAACACGAGGGGATATGAGACACATACGTTAATACTTAAGGGAACATGGGCAATGGAGGGTTAAGTGGCTTGCCCAAGACCACAAGGAGTGCCTGTAGGACTAGAAATCCCAGTCCCTCCGGCCTGAGATTGCTGTCCCCAGGTGGGACTTGAACCCCTGGCCCTCCAGCCTGAAGTACCTTGTCCTAACCACTAGACCACTCCTCCCTAAATCAACTGCTATTTTGAAGTTGATGGCAGGAGGGAGCTGATATCATTTCTTCTGGTAGAGATTTTACAAGTATCTAGTGAGAAGGTAAATGAGGACTTCATGAGAATTAGGGGCAGGAGGGGAACTTCAGATCACACCTTCATCGCTGTTGAGGATTTTGGTGGGGATGAACTGGTCCAGAGATTTACTCATTCAGTGGGGCTAGGGTCTTTGTGGCTTACTCTTGCTTTCTGAGGGAGGTGGAATTGGAGGTTTTATGTGGGCTCCTGGAGACTGATCTTGTTTTCGGAAGTAAGTATGGGGGCAGCCAGAAGCTTGATATGAATATAGAGCCATGTGTTGGGAATATACCTTGAGATTGGGGGAGTGGAGAGAGCACCCATATTGGTGGTCCTCTCACCTTGTGTTAGGTGCCCTACAGCCTGTGGTCACCAGCCATATCTGCTGGACCAGTTAACACAGCTCGCAGGATACAACGCAAAGTACAGCAGCATTACAGTAGTCATATGTTAGGGCCTAGGTACATGGTGGAGGGGCTAGGCCCAGGGTAGGGTGGAGCAGTGTAAGCATTGAACACTAATATGATGTAGAGCAGGAACCAGAGGTAGTAAGGAACACCCTACTGAAGAAGCAAAGTGGAGCTGGGCAGCAGTAGACTTAGGTCAGGCCGACCAAAAACTGTTGAACCAGCAAGGATGTCTCACTGGGCTTCCTTATATACAGAGTCTCATAAGACATGCCTTTTGCTGGTCCAGTGGGCTGCTCTGGTGTCTGATTTATCCATCACCTCTAGCTCATATTTCTGGAATTAAGGTTTCAGCTAAGCAGCCTCCATGGCTGAGCTGCAAGTCTCTAGTCTCTGGCCCACAAAAGCCCCATCAAACCTTACATCCATGCTAATTTAAATATAGCCCATTGTAATGCTGCCACATTGTGTCAAGTAACTCACATTGTCTGTCAACAAGAAGAACTGAATCAAGCACACAAGTGTATGACATCATCCAGCCTAGTTGGGACAGAACAGCTATCCCAGAGCTCAGAACTAATGGAAAGTACTGAACATGCATGGCCTTAATTGCATGCAGCTGTTCTTATATTTTTTTTTGGGGGGGGGGGGGAGTTTGCCTTACAGAATGGATGTGAAACAAAGGTCTCCTGAAAATATGTCTCAGCATTGTTTTTTAATCATATATGAATTATTTATTTTTTAATCTTTTAATGTACGGCGCTATGTATGTCTTGTAGTGCTATACAATTGTAAGTAGTAGTAATTAAAGCACCGATTTTGGTTGTGCTCAACAGAATAAAATCTCTACAACACTATAACTCTTAAATTTAAGCTCAAATCCCATTCTTCCCCCAACACCTGGGGGAGCCATAGTAACAGGCAAACTCGTACATCTCTCCATTATAAGCTGCGGTATATACGGTAACTATATCAAACTTCTCACTCTCCCAGGATACCCACCAAGGTGACCCCTTCCTCAAACCCTGATACAAACCATCACGAAGGCCAGGCTGCTGCCCTGCTGAAACCTCAAATGTCTTTGAATTGTTCAAGCCTATCACTCCACAGTGCCGTCAGCTTAACCATCAAACAAACATTTTGAAGCTTGTCCAAATATACCTCCCAGATAGGAGTATCTGCTTTTTCCAGTTCTGAATAAATGGTTAAGCAGGCTGTAGTGGCAACCAAGCCAATCCATTTCCTTTTTCCCTTCTTAACATTCTTGACCTCCCCAATCTAAAGGGCTGTTGACTGGTATCGATTTTTCTCAGTACCTTTCCTCAAAACTCAAAAACAAGCCCCTACCAGATGTGTTTGAAGGACCCAATTTGGCCACATTCCCTGCAAATATTTTTACCAGTTGCCTAGGCATAAAATACCATTGGTATAACATTTTAAAGCTATTCACTAACATGTTCCTAGCAGCCCCTCTTCTCTTCAATCTGCAATTGACACCTTCCCATTCAAAGTCCTCCCCCATTGTGCCCTTAACATAGGCCTCATACCCAGTCGGATACTCTGTCTGTCTGGAGGTCTTGATATAGAAAGAATTTCCCATCTTCCACAAATTGCCCCACATAATACAGCACCAATTTTTTTTCCAGCTCACAAAAGGTTTATCGGATATCCCTGGCAGAAAATCTGCATGATAGTGCATGGGGGTATTGTGAGTCAGTCACTTCCCCCCCCCCCCCCTGCCCAAACCCTCCCCTGCTTCCTCAGAACATCAGGACCGTGAAAGGGTTCTCTCCCCCCCCCCCTCCCCCTGCTCCTCTGACAGTGCTTGTAATCTATAACATATGTCTCAATGGTATCTTCCCTGCATCTATTTGTTCGACCTCAACCCAAGGTTTCCCTTCCCCTTCCCCGCCCCCCCCCAGACCAAAGTTTCTTTAAGTTGGATAGCCTTACAGTACCAATAAGGAGGGTTTGGAGTTCCAAAACCTTTATCTCTGGACTTACACATAACTCACCTGGCCATCCTCGGGCAAGATTTCTCCTAGATGTATCCAAATACCTTTCTCTGCAATTTCCTAAAGAACTGCATTGGAAAACTAATAGGCAAAGCAGAAAGCAAGTATAAAAAACGAGGCAGAATCATTATTTTAACCGCAGTGATCTGCCCTAACCATGAAATCTGCAATTTTAACCATTGCTCCATCTCTCAGAAAGTAGCCTGACATTCAGAGCCAAAGTTTAGTGGATCCAGCCAACGCTGCATCCTGTTACAGGTAAGCAACTTTGCTTTATCTAGCTGGTCCTAACACATAGATCCCTAAGCACTATATAAGTACAAAGAGTTTGCAAAAATGTTTAGGTTGAATATTTCATTTTTCCCTACCCCTCTCCTCCCCCTTCCTAACTTTGTCAAAAACACCAAAAGGCTTTATTGTGAAATTCTGGCATGCTTTCAGGGTTTGGAATTTATATAGCATGGGCCCGTTTGAAGGGAATAAAACTTTCTTGTTTTCTTAGCAAAACCATCGGCAAGTGAACTCGCACCAATAGGATAATCAATAAGTAAAAGTGTACAATTGATTTGACTGCATGGAAAAACTTCCTGTAACATAATATGTAAGCCAGCAGGCATTTCTGAACTTACAAAGAACTGTTCACTCTGTCTTCTCTCTAAACTTAACATAGTGACATCTTTTGGTCTCCAGTAAATTAGTATAGAGTGAAATATTGCCATTGTAACTTTTATTTTTACAGGTAAACCTAAAGAAGCCCTGCCCTTTCTGGGAAGTCGTCAGCCACTGTGGAATAAAAGACTGTGCCGTGAAGCCATGCCAAACAGTAAGAGTGACTACAAACTTATGTATCCGAATACTGCATTTCCAAAGCCCTTGGTAATAAGATGGTGGCACCACCAAAAAATCAACAAAAAATGATGTCGCAGCTGAAGTACTGGTAGCAGCTGGCACACTTGATTTTATCAGATGCCAGTGTAGAGAAGCATTAGTCTTCTCATGCATGTTACGTGGTTGTCAGAAAGCAGGTGTAGGGGTCATTGAGCATTGCTGAGTTAATTTGACTACATGCAAATAGCCTCAAATGTGTGCTGCAAAGCATGGTTCCAGTATCTAATTTTAAATTATTGTACAGTACCAAGAGGGTACGGCTTTCTTTACAGTATGTTTTGTTTCAAACAATAGCTCCGGTGTCTACTACAGATACTGCAATAGTATCTTTGGATGTGGTATCTTTTCAGTGGCTTTGTTTTGCACACTGCATGTCATGATTGAACCTTATTCTAAGTCGGAGCATATCTGGCATAATCTCCACCTCTCACATTTACTGCTAGTGCTCTTCTTAAGACCTGCACTGTGCAAAAGCAAGCTTCCTTTTGGAATTCATAGGGTGTAACATACAGGCAGGCAGCATATGAAAATGGTAAATGAAAAATCTTTTGGGTTTTTTTTTTTAACATTAATTTTTATTAGACAAGGCAAATAACATCATGCAACCATCTTGCCATAAGCCTGAATTTTACATAGGTGTAGCAAATCTTTTTTAACCTGTGCAAGAGTTGGCACTATTTCTGTATCTCTCTGACATATTTGCCTGATTTCTTGCTGCCTGATCAATCAGAAGTTGCATTTAATACTTCCATGAGCAGTAGTGTTTTGTTATTACTAAACGTGTTCTTTTTGTAGCATTAAATTTATTAGTAGGAATGGGAATGAGTCACGTGATCCCCACGTCTTCATCTCTATTGGGTAAATATTTAAACACTGCGGTTAAACATAGAAACATGATGACAGAAAAAGACCACATGGCCTATCTAGTCTGTCCTTCCATAACAACAACTACAACAGTCCACTTTTTACCTTTAGAGATCCTCTGTGTTGGTCCCATGCTTTTTTGAATTCCGTTACTGTCCTCATCTCTACCACCTCCACTGGGAGACCATTCCATGGATCCACTACTCTTTCCGTAAAGAAATATTTCCGCATATCACTCCTGAATCTATCTCCCTTCACCCTCATCCCATGTCCCCTCGTAGCAGAACTTGCTTTCAATTGAAAGAGGCTCTCTCCCTGAACATTTATGCCACGGAGGTATTTAAACATCTCAACCATATCACCTCTATCCCGCCTTTCCTCTAAGGTGTACATATTAAGATCCTTAAGTCCGTCCTCATATGCTTTATAATGAAGCCCATTAATCATTTTAGTAGCAACCCTCTGCACCGACTCCATCCTGTTCACATCCTTTAGAAGGTGTGGTCTCCAGAATTGCATACCATACTCCAAATGAGGTCGCATCAAAGACTTATACAGAGGCATTATCACCTCCTTTTTTCTGCTAGCCATTCCTCTCCGTATGCACCCAAGCATCCTTCTAGCTTTTGCCGTTGCCTTTTCTACCTGTTTAGCTACTTTAAGATCATCAGACACAACCACGCCTAGGTCCCGCTCTTCTTTAGTGGACAAAAGTACTTCACCTCCTATACTGTATTGCTCCCTTGGATTGCTGCAGCCCAAATGCATGACCTTACATTTTTTAACATTAAATCCCAGCTGCCAAATTCTAGACCATTCTTCAAGCTTAGCTAGATCCCTCCTCATGTTATCTACACCTTCCTGGGTGTCTACTCTATTGCAGATTTTGGTATCCTCTGCAAAGAGGCAAACCTTACCCGACAGCCCTTCCGCTATATCACTAACAAAGATGTTAAAAAGAATCGGACCAAGGACAGATCCCTGGGGCACACCACTGGTAACATCCTTCTCCTCAGAGTGAGCTCCATTTACTTGTACTCTTTGTCGCCTCCTACCCAACCAATTTCTAACCCAAGCAGTAACTTTAGGGTCCATCCCTAGGGTGTTCAGTTTGTTTATAAGTCGCCTGTGAGGAACAGTGTCAAAGGCTTTACTGAAATCTAAATACACCACATCTAGAGCTCTCCCTCGGTCCAACTCCCTGGTCACCCAGTCAAAGAAATCAATCAGATTTGTCTGACAAGACCTGCCTCTGGTGAATCCATGCTGCCTCGGATCCTGTAATCCGCTGGACTCCAGAAACTTCACTATTTTCTCTTTCAGCAGCGTTTCCAATAATTTACTCACCACCGAAGTTAAACTAACCGGCCTGTAGTTTTCAACCACATCCTTACTTCCGCTTTTGTGTAAAGGCACCACATGAGCCTCTCTCCAGTCCTTTGGCACCACTTCCGACTCCAACGAGGCGTTGAAAAGGTCAGTCAGTGGAGTTGCTAGAACGTCCCCAAGTTCCCTCAGTATTCTAGGGTGTATCCCATCCGGTCCCATCGCTTTGTCTACTTTAAGTTGAGCTAGTTTCTCACGAACACAGTCTTCTGAAAATTGTTCAAGATGTCCCTCGCTTCTGTTCTTATTTGTGGGTGTTTTCTGAGGTCCTGCTCCTGGTTCTTCATCTGTGAACACAGAACAAAAATATTTGTTAAGCAATTCTGCTTTATCCTTATCAGCTTCTACATATTCCCCCCCCCCCCCCCTGCACCCTTGAGTCTGACAATACCACTTTTGCCCTTCCTCTTCTCACTAATATATCTGAAAAATGTCTTATCCCCCCATTTTATTGCATTGGCTATTTCCTCCTCCTTTTGAATCTTTGCCTTCTTGACTACTTTGCTAGCTTCTCTAAGTTTTTCCAAATACAGATGCCTGTCTTCCTCTCTCTGTGATCTCTTGTATTTCATGAAGGCCTCCCTCTTTTTCTTCACTTTTTTTCAGCTACTTCCTTCGAAAACCATAGCGGTCTCCTGTTCCTTTTGCCTTTATTTACCATTTTAACAAAAAGGTTGGTTGCCCTTAAAATACCCCCTTTCAGTTTTGCCCACTGTCTTTCTACATCCCCCAGCTGTTCCCATCCCACTAACGACTCCCTGAGGTATTGGCCCATCTTCGCAAAGTTAGTCTTCCTAAAGTCTAAGATCCTCACCTTGGAATGGATTCTAACAGCCCTAGTCCTAATACTGAACCACACCATCTGGTGATCACTGGATGCAAAATGATCTCCCACTACAACATCAGAAACACTTTCACCATTGGTAAGCACCAAGTCCAGTATGGCCCCTTCACGTATGGGGTCTGTTACCAATTGCCTGAATAGTTCTCCCTGTAGAGAATCCAGGATCTCCTTACTTCTAGATGATACTGCAGCAGGAATGTGCCAATCAACATCTGGCATATTGAAATTTCCTATCAGTAGCACTTCCCCTTTCCTAGCAATGCTGCGTATGTCTTCAATTAACTCTCTGTCCACCTCTTTCTCTTGTGAGGGAGTTCTGTATATCACACCAATGCAAATAGATTTCTCTTTCCCTCTTTCTATTTTAACCCACAATGCCTCCTCTCTCCCTTTTAAGCTCTGTAATTCCAAAGCTTTAATAGTAGTTTTTACATATAGTGCCACTCCTCCCCCCCCTTCTTCCTACCCTGTCCTTTCTGAATAAAGTATAGCCAGGTATAGTTACATCCCAGTCATGGTTTTCTGTGAACCATGTTTCTGTAACTGCCACTAAATCCAAGTCAGCCACTCCCACCAAAGCTTCAACTTCAGTGATATTATTTCCCATGCTACGGGCATTAATACACACTGCTTTCCATATGTTACCCCTGTTGCCCATTTCCATAAAGGTATTTAATGTATCACCTACATGGGGGCTTTCACTTACCTGGAGGCTTTCTTCACCCATCCCCAACGAATCTAGTTTAAAGCCCTCTTCAGTAGATTAGCCAGTCTACTTCCGAAGATGCGTTGACCTTTCTTGGACAGATGGATGCCATCTCTGCTCTGCAACCCTTGGAACAGCATCCCATGGTCTAGGAAACCGAAACGCTCTCGATGACACCATCCACGCAGCCATGCATTCATCTCCAGGATGCGAGCCTCTCTGCCTTGGCCTTTACCCTCAACAGGGAGGATTGAAGAGAACACAACCTGTGCACCTAACTGCTTCACCCTCTGTCCCAGAGCCATGAAGTCACTTTTGATACGTTCCGAGGTATACCTGGCAGTATCATTTGTTCCAACATGGATTAGCAACATTGGGTAATAGTCAGTGGGCTTGATGAGTCTCGGAAAACTCTCCGTAACATCTTGGATTTTGGCACCAGGCAGACAGCATACCTCTCTGGACATCAAGTCTGGTCGGCAGATGGACGCCTCAGTACCCCTCAGAAGAGAGTCTCCAACCACCACTACCCTTCGTTTCCTTCTGGTCACTGATTCTGCAACTTTGGGGTACTTGAATTCTGGTTCTTCCCTTTCCAGGGATGCTTTCACCTCCTCCACTTCCAGGGCTGCATAATGGTTCTTCAATTCAAGGGCTGGGGAAGTTGGATTGGTGATTTGCAGGCCCTGGTGACTTGTGTCCAACCATCGACATTCTGTTGGCACCCATCTTCTCCTGTGCTGGAGAGCTTGGTTGCTGCAAGAAGCATCTCATCAATGTACTTCTCACTGTCTTGAATGCTCCTCAGCCTCGCCACCTCCTCTCTGAGTTCCTCCACTTGTTTCCTCAGAGCTTCAGCATGCAGGCACCCTGCACATTGGACCGGTCCTTCAGCTGGTATTAGGACCTCTGTCTGGACCGAGGCAGAAGCTGTAACGGGGGCAACAGCTTTAGCAATACGATTTTTCCCAGCCATTGTTCTGTTCGTGGAGCTTAGGTATCTGTTAAAGCAAAAGAGATCTACCAAGTACCAGCCGGTTTCGCAGCTGTCCTTTCAGAGAAAAAGCAGTTAAATCTCTAATTATATTCAAAATGTGCTGGTCCAATTCTCTGTGATTTGTTAAAGGGGGAGGTGCCCTATAAAGCAAGACTGCTCACTAGGGGTGGGTGGGAGTTGGGGTGGGTAGGGAGGGAACTAATGCCTGATTAGGTGTTAGCAGTTTCTAAACCTGAGGAGGTTACTGGAGTTCAGCAACCTACTGTGCTCAAGGAAAGTTCCCCTAAAGCAGCAAAAAGAAAGTAACCTTGCTTTAAAAAATATACAAAACCCCTTTTAAGAGCTCCCAGTCAGAGAGCTAGCAATGTAATATAATACATTGGGGTTTTTTGTTTTTTTTTGGGGGGGGGGTTGTTTTTGTTGTTTTTTAACCTAGCTATGGCATTTAAATATTTTACATATATTCAACTCAATTATTCCTAGAAGCAATGGCCCTGAATATGGGTAGAGGTCAGCAACTACTGCTAAAATAATGATAGCGGTCAGATTCTGCTACTAGCAGTAGAGCTAAGTGCTTTACTTTACAAGCCTTTTTGCTGGCTTAGCTATACACAGGACTTCCAATTTTAGGATTTAACTGATAAACAGCAATTAAAATAACCCAATTAAAGTAGGTGTTCAGGGAATAAATGCTGGATAAAGGATAAACCGCTCTTCCCCCACTACTTTCTCACCTCTCCCCTAGGGTTGTGTATTCTCCACTACATTTTGTGCATTTTTTTTGCACTGACATCTCCCAAGTGATATAAACTTACATGTTTGAAGAGGCATCTTGAGATAATACCTGCGGCGCAAAAACACTGATAAATTCAGATTTTTTTTTTTTGTACCGTCACAAACTCCTAATTGGTTGGAAAATAAAGACCTAAATTTACAATTTATACACACATAAAAACAGAATCCCTAGCCATGCGGAGAACAGGTGAATATTGTGAGCTATCCTTATAGTGACTATGTGATGTTTGCTTTTAATGTATTGTTTATTTCAAATGCTTCACTGTACTGTATAAGCCCAGGATTTTAGATGTGGTGGGTATAAAACGTTTAAATAAATAAAGTGAAATAATAGTGCCAGGAGCGCGAGTGTTCTGCCTGTCTGTATAGTACTGGGATGGACTGTAAGAATTTTCTGTGACACCATAAGGGAAATTTCATAGCAGGGCAGATAAAAAGCTGCCTGGTTTTAGCTTATGTTATAAAATCACACAGGCACTTGGTGTGTCTTTGTAAAAGTAATAGTGCTGCTGTTTTACAAGACACATAGGCGCCTATTTGTTTTTAAAAATAGGCACCCCACCTCACTGATCCAGTCCCCCCCACACACACACAATCACCTCCCACCGTGTAACCTCCCACTCAGTATCCCTTATCAGGACGCCATGGAAGCCCTGCAAAAGGGCCCACCAACACCATGGTCAGCAAGCTGCGCCCACCTTCCCCCAGCACTACCATTGTGACCACCTTGTACTAGTCTTGCAAGCCCTAGTGGTAATGCCATGAGATTAGCTCAGGGTGATCTCTGCACCATTTTAAAGACTGTTGGAACTGGGGCAAGGATGGAGGGGGACTACTGCCTCTGTCATCCTTAGACCACCAGGGATGACCTGGTTGGATTCGGAGTAGGTTCTGGGATGGGAGGGTGAGGGTGCAGATGTATTGGTGGTGGTGGGGGAGTTTATTGACAGCAGTATTGATGGGCCTCTTTGCAGGGCTCCATGGCCAGAAAAGCTTCCTTATCGTCCCTCCAGTCTAGTCCCGAACCTCTGGGTTTAGTACCTCCTCTCGCAGCTTGGAGACTGAGCATGTCACTCTTTTTGGTGACACCAGTATAAATATTCCAGGAACCGCCCACTTACTCCAGTAATCTCAGTCTCCAAGCAGCTGGAGGAGTTGTGAGTCTCAGAGGTTCGGTACTCACTGGTGAAATGATTAAGGAGTTAGTGGTTGATTAGTTGAGAATAGGTTGATTGGGGGGAAAAAAGAATTTAGTTTAAATTGTTTAATTCTTGAGAAGAAGGATTTCACTGCTGGAACAGGCTGTGTGACTGCAGAGGCTGCCCCACCCTCCCTCCCCGGAGGCCTTGGGGCTAAAGGGGAAGAGCGAGGGCGTTGGATGGTGGGACCTCCAGCTCCCAAACTCACGGCTTGGGTGAGGAGCTGTGAGAAATTTTAGCTCTCTCGCCGATGCGGAAGCCGAGGTGTCTCCGGCTGAGTACGGAAGTTGGAAGCGGTGCTCGCATCAGCGCAGAAGGCAGCAAAGGTAGGCAAAGCCGTGCAGGCGGCAGGGGAGCCAAAAGTGCAGGCCTACAGCGGGCAGGCGTTTGGAGAGCCGTTGGGCCTGGAGAATGTGTTTGCAGCAGTTTGTGTGTCACAGTGGAGTTTCTTCCAGGAATAGCCTGCTACTAACAAGGTTTAGTTAGAATATTGAGCAGGCTGGTCTCCGTTTAGTTTTTTGGAAAAAAAAAAAAACTGAGAGGAAAACAGAAACGGCAGTATTACATTGTTCTGGGTGGCAGGACATCATGCCTTCCAGGCCCCAGTATTTGCTCTGTGGGGCCAGAAGAGGCTCAGTTTCTGAAGCAGGAGTGTGCAGGGGTTGTGTGCAGGAAGCGGCATTGGCAGACACAGAAATGGATGGTGGGGTAGAAGGGCAAAAAGGAGGTGCTTTGGCCTCATCAGAACCCCTTTCGCTGGCGACACCACCCCCGGAGCTAGTGGCAGGGCCATCCTCGGCCCCGGATGCCCCCCCTTCTCAACCTCTGTTACAAGGGGGATTGGCGGTGATCTTCTCTCCAGACTTTGTGATGCTGCTCCAGCAAGCCCTCGGGGGGGCCATGCGAGGGTCAGCAAGTTCTGCTGCACTGGGGGAGCTGGGGCTGAAGCGCCCTGGAACCCCTATGGATTCAGGGGCAGGTAGTGCCCCATCTAAGAAGCCAAAGATGGTGAGAGACAAGGCAGAACAAGCCATAGTCTCGGAGGATCAGTTGGAGAATTTGGATGACTCGGAGGAAGAGCAAGAACTGGAGGAAGGTGAGATTGTGGAGCAGGAGGACCAGGCAAGGGTGGTTCGAGTGTTCAGATGAGAGGAGTTGCCGGATGCGGGTCCGGCGGAGGATTCCTCATTGGAGGACCCGTCGTTGCAGGCGGTGCGTAAGCCCCAGAGTTTTTCCCGATACATAGGGTAATTAGGGAAATGATTCAAGAAGAGTGGGACATGCCTGAGTCAGGGCTGAAAGGTTCCAGAGTGATGGTGCGCCTGTATCCCTTGATGGACCAGGATAAAGAGCTTTTTAGATCTCCCAAGGTGGATGCGGTGGTTTCGGCTGTTACTAAGAAGACCACTATTCCGGTAGAAGGAAGTGCCGCTCTGAAAGATGCTCAGAATAGGAGATTAGACACCTTATTAAAGCAAGTTTTTGACGTTAATGCACTGTTCATACATGCTTCCATTTGTGGGGCACGGGTGGCGAGAGCATGTCTTCGTTGGTCCCAAAGAATGCAGGGAGAGGACCAGATCGAAGAGGCGTCCCGTTTGGAGTCCAGAGAGGCTTATCTGGCGGATATTCATTATGATCTTATTCGAGGTCTTTTGAAGAGTATGGCGTTAGTGGTAGCGGCGAGGAGGTCTCTGTGGCTCCGTAATTGGGCGGCAGATGGTTCCTCTAAGGCAAGGCTAGGTAAGCTCCCCTTTCGGGGTAAGCTCCTCTTTGGAGAGGATTTGATAAGTTGTTTAAGGATCTCGGGGAGTCCAAAGGTGGCAGGTTGCCGGAGGACAAACAGAAGCAGGATTGTCCTCTGGGGCGATCAAGAGTCAGCAAAAGGAGTTTCGCTGTTTTTGCTCGCCGAGATTTGTTCAGTTTCAGAGGGGACGTTTTTTAGTATAGGTCCCAGGGGTTTTGAGGATTCAGAGGAGCGGGTAGAGGTGTTTTGGAGCTTCCTCATCCTCGAGTCTCAAGAAGTCACAATGAAGCGAGGGGGGGGGGCGGGGATCCAGGTAGGATTAGTTCCCATAGGGAGTCGTCTGAGGGAGTTCTATCCTGCCTGGGCCCAGGTAACATCAGATCAGTGGGTATTTGGAGGTCATCCAGAAAGGGTATGCTCTCGAATTCCAATGACCAGTGGTTGACTCCTTCGTTCAATCTCCATGCAGAGCAAGGTCAAAGCTGTCAGCGGTGCGAGAAACCTTAGAAAGGCTTCTGGCCCTCAAGGCAGTGGTGCCAGTACCAGCAGACCAGTACAGCTGCGGTTGATACTCCATATATTTTGTGGTTCCAAAAAAGGAGGGTACCTTTCGGCCAATCCTGGATCAACATCCAAGCTTGATGTAAGTCTTTTAACATTTGGAACTGCTCCTTTTAGTTTTTTCTTAACTATTTTCCTCATTTTATCATAGTCTCCCTTTCAAAAGTTAAAAGGTAGTACTGTGGATTTCCTTACCATCCCTCCTCCATTAATTTAAATCAAACGCGATCATGCTATGATCACTATTGCCAAGTGGCCCCAACACCCTTATCTCTTGCACTAGATCTGGTGTTCCTCTAAGGATTAGGTCTAATATGGCTTCCCCTCTGGTTGGTTCATGAACCAGCTGCTCCAAGAAGCAGTCATTTATTTCATCTAGGAATTTTATCTCCCTAGCATGTCCCAGTCGATATTGGGGTAACTTAAATCACCCATTATTATTACTGTGCTGTTAGCTTCCTTGATTTCTTTGAGCATTTCATCATCCATTTGTTCATTCTGGCCAGGCGGTCGATAGCATACCGCCACTGCCATCGCCGTCTCCTTTTTACATGGAATTTCAATCCATAGAGATTCTACAGCAAATTTTGTTTCCTGCAAAACTTTAATCCTTTCTGACTCAATGCCCTCTCTAACATAGAGCGCCACCCCTCCACTAATTTGATCAGTTCTATCATTACAATATAGTTTGTACCCGGTTATCAGTGTCCCACTGGTTGTCCTCCTTCCACCATGTCTCTGAGATTCCAATCATATCTAACCTCTCATTTAGTGCTATATATTTTAACTCTCCCAACTTATTTTTTAGACTTCTAGCATTTGCATACAAGCATTTTAGAGACTGTGTTTTATTCATATTAATTTGGCTATTGGTAGGCATGGGTAATTTGGAATCTTTAAGCTCTGTCTGCTCCATACTCAAGGGCATTTGGGCTACTTTTTATTTTTTTGGAACCTCTCTGCTTTTGGTAGTATCCTTCAAGGATACATTCTTACGAATCATGCTCTCTTGTGTGACTGTTGGCTTTCCCCTATTATGTAGTTTAAAAGCTGCTCTATCTCCTTTTTAAAGGTTAATGCCAGCAGCCCGGTTCCATCCCGGTTAAGGTGAAGCCCATCGCTTCAAAAGAGCCTCTCCTTTCCCCAGAATGTTCCCCAGTTCCTAACAAATCCAAAACCCTCAGCCTTGCACCATTGTCTCATCCATGCATTGAGACTCCAGAGCTCCGCCTGCCTTTTGGGTCATGCGCATGGAATGGGAAGCATTTCGGAGAACACTACCCTGGAAGTTCTGGATTTCAGCTTCCTACCCAAAAGCCTAAATTTAGTCTCCAGAACCTCCCTACCACATTTTCCTATGTCATTGGTACTGACATGTACCAAGACAGCAGACTCCTCCCCAGCACTATTTAAGACCTTATCTAGGTGGCACGTGAGGTCCGCTACCTTCGCACCAGGCAGGCATGTTACCAGGCGATCCTCGCATCCACCAGCCACCCAGCTGTCTACATGCCTAACGATCAAATCACCAACTATAACGGCTGTCCTAACCCTTCCCTCATGGGCACATGGCCCTGGAGAAACTTCCTCTGTGCGAGAGGGTTTTACATCACCTGGAGGACAGGTCCTAATTACAGGATCACTTCCTGCCACACCAGGGTGATGCTCTCCTGTCACGTGACCTCTCTCCTCCATGGCAACAGGGATGCTGCCAGATTGGAGGTGGAACTTCAGGACTATATCCCTGTAGGTCTCGTCTATGTACCTCTGTCTTATGTCTTCCAAGTCTGCTACTCTGATCTGTAGAAAACAGACTTGTTCCCTGAGAGCAAAGAGCTCCTTGCACCTAGTGCACACGTAAGACCTCTCACCAACTGGGAGAAAATCATACATGTGACACTCAAGGCGAAAGACTGGAAAGCCCCCATCTCGCTGCTGGACTGCTGTCTTCTGCATCTTAGTTTTAAGTTTGTGTTTAGATCTTTAAGTTCTTTACTTACTAAGGGTTGCTATAGATATTTATACTAATAAAACTGTACCTAATACATTTAATATACCTTGTTCATCTGAAGCTTAATTAATCTCAGGTCGTTAGTGTATGACTGACTGATTTGGATAACGAGCTGCACCTGAGAGAACCTCCTTTCCTTTAAGATGTGTAAGTACCTATAAAGCTACGATTAGCCCAGGGGTGGGTGGGTGTTGGAGGGAGGGAAATAACACTTATTAAGAGGGTTGCTACACAGTACTCTGTCCTGTGCTTCTGAGGTAAGCTGTGACCAACTTCCTGGGTTATTAACAGTCCTTGCTCGGATAGAAGGAGTCTTTCAAAATGGCCTTTTGACCTGACACCTGTCTTTAACACCTATTGAAAATGTTTCAGAGGAGAGAGGACACTGCTGTCATTAACATTGTTATTGTGCTGAAGAATGCTTTAGGCAATTAGAAGCTCGAGGATGAACTCTGTTATTTCTTCTGATCTCTTTTAATTTAATTTGTATCGTAAACCACTTTGACTTGTACAGTGAAAGATAGTGTAGGAAATTTATTAAACTAAACTAAATGGAGTGGAGGAGTGGCCTAGTGGTTGGGGCAAGGTACTTCAGGCCGGAAGGTCGGGGGTTCAAATCCCACTAGAGGACAGCAACCTTGGGCCGGAAGGACTGGGGTTTCTAGTCCCACAGGTGCTCCTTGTGGTCTTGGGCAAGCCACTTAACTATTTTTACAGAGAACATGGGCTATGGAGGGTTATCTCCAAGTTATAATGCCCTGTTCAATGTAATTTCAGTTTGTTCAATGTAAACCGCACTGATGCAGAATAGCGCGGTATATAAGAGAATGTAAATAAATAAAATAAATAAATAAAAGAAACTAAACTTCAGTCTGAGCCTCAGTAGCTTTCTTGAGCTGACCAATTGTTTTGCTTTGAATGCAGTACTCATTTCTGTGAACTCTGAGGTGGTAGCAGATTGTGTGGTACAGTGCATACACTACAGGGTGGTTGCAGATATGAGAATGGTCAGATGATACCCTTTCGAGCCCAGGGGCAGCTAAATTCCACCCTGGATCTCTCCCTTCTGTCCCTATCTCTGTCTTCTGACGTCACTCTTTGAAGATCCTGACTGGCACATACAACAACGGGTTCTAGACATGTCATTGTCACTTTACTGATCCTCTTTTCTCCTTTGCTTGGTGCACCTGGCATGCATGAGTTTTTTTACAATTTTTTCCTGTTACACTAATGAGCAACCCCCATGCACCAGGCTTAGTTATATATGCATTGAAAGCCAGCAGGAGGAGTCGCGTGAGAGAGAAAAAGAGAGAGAGAGAGAGAACTGGACATGCTGAGTTTAACATGACTAGCCAATTTAGCTTTGCTTTGGTAGCATGCTCACAATATTTACAAAAGCGTTTTGGTTTTCTGCACATGGCCACGGTACTGGGAACACCTTTTACTATGAGTTTGCTAAATCTTTTTGCATCACTTGTTGAATGGCTTTTTATGTAGATGTAGAAAACATTTAGCGAGTCCACATTAAACATTCGTTTTGCATAAGGTTATTTGCAAAGGCCCCTTAGTAACAATAAAAATAGTTTTTGAAAAATAATTCTAATGATTAAACTCTCTCAATCAGCATTGTACTTTATTCATAGCAAATGGAAACAATCTCATTATTCTTTTAAATGTACGAGCAGTAAACTGAATTATACTGTACCTGTTTTGGTAGTTTGTGTTTTTTAAGAGAATAAATTTTAAACTTGATCTACCGGATGCCTTAATACTTGCCACATGGTGTTATATGGGTTTGTTAACCGTCACTCTCACACCCAAATTCCTAGCTGCAATTATTCATTTTAATTTTTGTTTTCTTTGCCATTTATAGCAGACAGGGGATGGAATGTGTTTTGTAATGACACTGTTCCTTTGACTTGCTTTGCGGCTCTCTACGATTTTTATCATCATAGTTCACCAATAGCAGCCTCGTAATAACACCTTTTCTTTTTCAGAGTGAGGTTCCTGACGGCATTAAATCTTCTGGCTATAAGGTATGTGATCTGTATATTTTCCTTACTGCCCCAATGGAATGGGCATAAAGTAGGTGCCTTTATGGAACCTTTGAATAGGCAACCTATCAGGAAATTACCAATTGCATGTCGAGTCTTCATTGACTTGTTAAATGATGATATGTCAGTTTATTGTGACTGAGCACAGGAAATGGGTTTTGACTTTGCATTCTAGTATTCGGAAGAAGCAAATAGGTTTGCTGGTGAATTGGCGGACTGTGAAAAGGCTGAGAGGCTTGGAGCAGTTGATGAATCTTTGAGGTATTTTTTTTTTCAGTAAATTTTGGTGCTGGTTTTGTTTTTGATGTAAATAAGTGACAGAAGTTCCCTTTCCTTCATTTTTCTTAAAGTGAGGAAACCCAGCGAGCCTTCCTTCAGTGGGCTAACCATGATGATTCTGGAGACAACTTTTGTGAAGTTGATGGTATGAAATGACATTTACAATTTCACAGGATGAACAATAGTATGTTCGAAGTTGGAATCTTGTATTCAAAACAGAAGCTGTGGAATATCCAGAAACGTGTGTGTGTGTGGTAGACAACTGAGATCTTATATTTTATTTCACAAGTTACTCAGTTTGAATTATCCAGTCACTGTAGGTGCCATACCTGCAAATTTAAATGTGAAAAGTTTAAAAATTGCAGCTTTTTATGCATCCTTTGAAGAAAATAAAGAATATGCTTTTTTATTTCACTGTATTGGCTTATTTTACTTCTGCTCTCCTGTGTAGTGCAGCAGCAAAAATGTGCAAATTGAAGTAAGATGGACCCATCCTGAACTACTAGGCGCCTGTTGCTGCAGTTTGCAGATCTTTGTTGTATCACAATCATAAACAAATGTTAGTTGTCTGCATTGTACCAACCTTTAGAATGACCCTTTAAACACGCTGCTGGCAGTATTGGTAATCCTAATTAAAAGATACAGGGCCTGATTTTTTTTTTTTTTTTTTAAACAAGCTAGCTCCTAAACTCATGTCCTGTGTTCAACTGAAAATTCATCTTAATTTAGGAGCTTAAAAGTTTTGCTTATAAACTTGGGCTTGCCATTCATTTTCCTAGATATGAGCCTAGTGCTTTAAATCGGTGCTAAGCTCCTAATTTTTCCCCTGCCCTAAATCTGCCCCGTTGCACTCACTTTTTATGGTCCTAAATTTAGGAGGTCAGTGAAATTTTGAGTATAAATTTAGGCAGTCAGCCCTAGTAAATTTTCAAAGAGGCCAATTTAGGAGTATGATTCTCATAGTTAGGAGCATAAATCCTTTGACTATCAAGCCCCCAAAGCCTTGCAAAGGTTTTCATGGGCATTTTTCACATCCTGCTGCCTAGAAAATACAATTCAAAATGCATTAAAGTGAGAGCTTGTTTCACTGGTCAATACAATACACTACATTTTCACTTTCAGTGTGAAAGAACAGTTATAGAAATATTAAAGTATTTATTTAAGAATAAAAAAGCGAAAGTCTTCATCACCTATGTCTTCATACCCCTTCACTCTATGCTTTGTGACTCCCCTGTCGCAGCAGTTAGTCCTAAATCATTAGGGTAACAGTCTACCAACTTTGCCCAGTGGGACGGTGCAGTGTTTGTCTATTCTTCTTGAAAGAACAGCTCAAGCTCTTTCGAGCTGTCTGGGGCTAGTCTATGGACTACAGTCTTCTAGTCATCTTCCAGATTTTCTTTTGAATGAGCTACTTGAAGACATTCACTCTCTTCTTGCCGAGGCACTCCACTGTTGATTTTGCTGTGTGCTTAGGATCTTTGCTTGGCTGAAAGGTGAATCTTCTTCCAAGTCTCAGGCCTGTGGCAGATTAATATCCTTTCCTCTAGGATCTCCATGAACTTTGCACCATCCACCTTCCCATAATCTTCATAAGCCCCTTTGTTCCTGCTACTGCAAAACATCCCTACAACATAAAACTGCCACCACCATGCTTTACTGTCGGGATAGTGTTTGGTTTTTGCCCACATTTCACGTAGCCTTAAGACTTAAGAGTTCTGCTTTGGCCTCATCAAACCTCAAAACCGTCTCCCATATATGTGCAGTGTCCTTCGGTGTTTCTTAGCAAACACTATGGGCCCGAATTTGAGCTGAGTAGTGCTATGCACTGCGTCGGCACATAGCCTGCCCACCTCCTGCCTTACCCAAATTTTCCATGCCGGGGTCATATATGGTCCCGGCATAAAATCCTGGTGTCGCTGCAAGAGCTACCCATATAGCACTGATATTCAATATAGGCAAGGTTTGTATAGTGATCTTGAAATCGTTGAAGTCAGTCTCTTTCCCCCCCCCCCCCCATCTCAGCCAGAGACTCCTGTAGTTCTATTAAAGTAATCTTAGGCATGACTGGATATAGGACAGCAAGAATATAATTTTCATTTATAATTAGTTGTCTTCTTAACTCACTGCTACTGACTACGGATGGCTAGCTGGATTGTGGTACCTAACTGTTTTCCTTTCGTAGTGGTGGGCCTGACAGTGCCCCAACGGATATTCAAACACACTGAAATTTTCTTATAGCCTTCTTCCAATCTGTACCTTTGAATAACTTTATCTCCAAGTTCTTTTGACATCTCTGTACTTGACATACTTAGACCTTTGCTTCAGATTCACTTCATACAACAAAAGCAATTTGATTCTTCATTCAGGAATAATTGAATAGCCCAGCAACTTTTGGTTGGACACAGGTGGGCTTTGTTTAACTTTTTATTGGCCTTGTTAAGGTAGTTTTTTGGTACCTCAATTAATTTGAGTTTGCTCTGTCTTAAGTGTGTGAAGTCTTATACAATCAATATTGTTTTTGTTTCTTATTCTTATTTTTGAATACTTCTATAATTTTTAGAGTATGTTGTGTAGACCATTGAACCAAATTCTTGCTATTAATGCATTTCAAATTGTATTTTTTAGAAAGCAGAATGTGAAAAAAATGTACCAGAATGTGAACATTTTTGCAAGGCACTGCACGTTATGCTTTAGAAACCACCTGGAGACAATTTTAGTGACTTTGATGATTTTGCAGTAAAATTTTACTATGTCTTTTACTTTCCCCGACTACATACAAAGCAAGTTCTGTATGCAGCATATCTGGTCTCTTGTGACTCCTTTACATAACCAAACTGGCAGATGTCTTCACACATTGTAAAACATTTTATTTATGTATTATAGCTCTCAATATGTGTCAGTGGTTCCGACAGATGCATTGGCAAGCTCTCGGGCGCTCATAGAAAGTTCTCTATCACCACAATCAATTATATTCAAATGAAACAAAGAATTTGCTAGAATGCCCAGTCAACTCATCTTCATTTCCTGTTGATCCTTTGCATTTACCCCTTCTTCGTCATGTTGTAATGTGAATGTAATTACTAATTTTATTTTAAATGATTGTTCTTAATTTAGTATGATTGATATTTTTTTTTTTGTGCTCCACCTTGAAATCTTGGTCAAATTGGTGGAATATAAATGCTATTAAACTGCATTTTCATAGCTCCTGGCCATATTCTGTGCTTGTCCCATACCATCTTGAAATCTGATGCCTTTTTGTACCCATCACCTTCATTGGGAGATTATTCCACAGAACTACCACCTTTTTCCATGAAAAGTATTTCTTCAGATTGTAAAGAGGAAACATTTTAGAAGCAATCATTCTGGTGCTTTTCATTCTCAAGCTTCCCATTTTTTGAAAAAAATCTGTCTCAGTTCATTGAAGATGACAGCCGGAATTCCAGAGGGATGTCTACAGTAGTCCCCATTAATGAGTGGACACCTGGATGTAACATGCAGGACTAAGCCACCTCGTAATTTGAAAAGGCAGTTGTGCTGCTTAGGGTGGTGCTTCTGAACTCTGTCCTGAAGACACACCTAAGCCAGTCAAACAAACGTGGATAGCAAGGAAGGATCGGTTTTATTGAATTAACTCAAAGCCATTAGCCGACACAGGCCGTGTTTCGTTATGCCTTTCAGTTTTAGAAAGTGCAGCTTCATGAGCTTTATATTGGAGAGCTATTGATTAGTTCTTGAACTGGCTATCGGAGACTGGTTATATATACATGTATCCCAGAGTGGATGAGCAATAAGACAGACAACATTTTATAATAGCCTGCTTCCGTTTGGGACCACGCAGAAGGTATTTGTGTATGTACAAGACTATGTTGAGTTGAGCCACCTAGCCCCTGATGAAGGCATAACGAAACACGGCCTGTGTCAGGCCAATGGCTTTGAGTTAATTCAATAAAACCGATCCTTCCTTGCTATCCACATTTGTTTGACGGGCTTGTCGTTTAGCACGTGGACGTAGTGCTTCTCTGTTGGTGTACTGAAGACACACACCTAGCCATTCGGCTTTCTGGGTTTGCCACCATGAATATGCATGAGGTAAATTTCTATGCTGATCTGTCTCTGGCTAGGTGTGCCTACAGAACAGAGTTCAGAACCTCTGGTCTGGATGACATGGATAGTGGTAGCCAAAATGCCTTTTCTTTAAAGTTTTTTTATATTGTATTGTTTTTTTTTCATCTTCATATCAAGTATGCTCATGAAAGAAAGCAGGTGTATAAAACCAAAGAAAGCCTCTCTCACATTGAGCTTTGTTTCACAGATGAACACGCTCCTGATGCCGAGTACGTGGACCTGCTGCTTAATCCAGAGCGTTACACAGGCTACAAAGGGTCAGACGCCTGGAAGATATGGAATACCATTTATGAGGAAAACTGCTTCAAGTAGGTTAGATGAGAGCCAAAGTGGTATTGGTAGTGCTAATTATAATGCACAATTTGGAGGCGTTTAGGAAAATAAGATGGCCGAGCATGCTAGAAATGGCAAAACCACCGCACTCCATGCTGGTGAGATAAAACTCTTTTCGGCAAGAGTGAATGAATGGAAGGGGAGAAGGAAAAGTTGTTAAGTGCTGTTGAGTCGGTATCCACTCATGGCGACCCTCTAGTTGTCCAAAATAGTACAAGAAATTTGTCAAAGATACCTTTTCCGTGATTAACAGGCTCTCATTGTTGAAGTGATAACTGACCTGTTTTGCCAGCTGAACTCCTGCTGTACACTGGAGACCCAGGTGTATGCAGTCCGTAGAATTAGTGGTAAAATGAATTTGGTGGTAAGAAATCCTATTTTTTGAACACAAGATGAAGCAACACTATGAAAACATGGTAGCTTGATGTTCAGTAATAAATTGTTAATACATTGTAACTTAGAAAAGTGGCTGTCTATCTATTTATAGATGTGTGTATTTTCTTTTTTAATAATTTCCCTCTAGGCCTCAGACAATTAAAAGACCGCTGAATCCTTTAATGTCCAGTCATGGTGAGTAATACACTTGTGCAGTGTAGATGGTTTGGTTAGCTTCTGTAATTCTTGTAAAAAGTGTTTGAAAATCTGTGATTACTAGTGCATCTACTGGCAGTGTATCATTAAGTACATAGCTGGGAAGGGCCAGCACGGAGCAATTTATTTATTTAACAGCTCTTATATACCGCCTTATTTGACATCAGTGCGGTTTACATTAAACAAAATACACTCAGATTTAGAGAACTTGTCCAAGTTACAGGTAACAGGGGAATAAAACAAGGATTAACTGGGGAATAGCATATGAATAATTAAATAAAAGCAATTACATCAGACTAGAGATCTTGAGTGGGTATAGAGACATGTCATAAATAACATTTAACAGAGCAGGTATATACAGTGAAATATCATAAGGTGGAACGGTCTAACATCATCATTTAACTATTATTGCTGAGTTGAGATAATGGGGTGAGAGGGGGGAAATATTGATGTAAGAGAAGTGTTGTAAAAAAAGGTGGGTTTTTAAAGCTTTTCTAAATTGCGATATATCTTTTATCAATCTGATGTTTAATGGAAGCTTATTCCAGCACCTTGGAGCAAAGGATGAAAATGATCTGCTAATGGTAGTTTGAGTACATTTTACTAATTTATTTGGAATCACTAGAGTATTTTCAGTTGTAGATCTTCTTGATCTGTTTTGGGTATGAATGAGTAGATCAGAGATTGAAGGAGGTGAAATATTATGGAACGCTTTGAAGGTCATAAGAAGTGTTTTATAAGATAATCTACAAATTATTGGGAGCCAGTGAAGCTCCATTAGGGATGGGGGTTATGTGTTGTCTCCTTGTAATTCCGCATAGTGATCTAGCTGCTGCATTCATAGCAAGCTGTAATGGATTAAGCGTAGATTTAGGTAGGCCTTGCAGGATAATATTCGCATAGTCAAAATGTGGAGTGACTAGCGCTTGGAATATTGTGCGGAAATCATCGGGGTCTAACATGGGTTTTAGGTGTCGAGTATTAATGACCTCTGGCCAGCTGTTCTCTTGTCTGTTGATGTCATAGGAGTGTAAAATATAACTGTCCCTTTGAGGGGGGAAAAAAAATTGAGCCAGGAGATTCTATGACCCTTAAATATGTGTTTAGTGTTATCTGTGAGTTCTTCTTTTACAAAACCGATAAGCTGTACAGTGTAGGATCCTGGAAGCAGAGACTGTGAAAATGTCATAATCTCCAGGAACAAGTAGGAATGAGTCTTCACATATGGTATCGTCGGTACCGACGGAGCCTGCGTGGGAACGCTCCCCAGCGTCCAAAAGGAAAGCTTTTGGGAGCATCCCACAGCGCCTGCGCGCTGCCTTCCCACCTTTCCCAACCGCCTCTCTCCAGTTCTTCTTTTCCACGGAGCCAACAGGTCGTGTTCCTGTCACCGCTGAAGAATTTCTTTATTTTATTTCTTTGGTCGCGCGTCTGCCTTCTCAACGCTAGACCGGTACCGCCGGTCTTTTCTTTCTTTCTTTCTTCTCAAAAAAAAAAAAAAAACTACTGTTTTTTTCTCACTTCAGTGTATTTTCTTCTTTGGCCTTAGGCCTAGGACATTTTTTCCTCATGGAAAAGCCCGCCTCTGGGTTTAAAAAATGCACGAAGTGCAGCAGCACTATTTCTGTCACTGACACCCATGAATGGTGTCTAAAATGTTTAGGTCCTGACCACTCCATTGCGGATTGTGAGTCCTGCTCCATGATGTCTAAAAGAGGTCTACAGAATCGAGCAGCTAAGCCCAGTATCCTGTTTCCCTCGGATGCAGCTTCGGTTGCATCGACGTCTTCCAGGGCTGCTTCTTCCTCACATGGATCTCAGGTAACCAAACTTAAATCCAGCCGGTCCTCGAAGGGTAGATCTCCCTCTAAGTATCGAGATGCCTCTGGGATTGCCCTCGAGGAATCCGCACCGGCAAAATTACCCCGGTGGGAGGCTCCGGCTTCCAAAGCTTTATCTATGGGGTCACAGGTTGACATCGATGGCTCGGCCTCGACCGATCACCTGTTGCCATGTTCTGGGGTACCGGTGGTTCCGACTGGTACCGACATCCAGACATTGGTTGCGTCAATGGATCAGAATATCCTGACCATGCAGCGTGCCATCACGGCATTCATACAAGCTGCGACGCCTTCGGTACCGCAACAAACTCCATTGCCGGTACCGACATCGGTTCCGGTGCCGGTACCGCTTGCATTGACATCTGCTTCGGTGTCAACTGCAGCGGTACACTGTTCTGTGATGCCCATCGGTACCGAACCGGTACCGATCACTCCCGATGTCGATACCACCCGGTACGCGTATCGGGCTCTGCAGGAGCATCCAGACAGGCGATACTTCGATTCCTCTGAAGACTCTGATGAATCAGAGGTCTCTGTCGAATCATCGGTGATTCATCCTCAGGAGCCCTCTTCTCCAAAAAGGAGAATGTCTCCTCCAGAGGACTTGTCTTTTCAAGACTTTATTAGGGAAGTGGCCAGGGGCCTTTCCATCTCAGTGGCCCCTGAAACAGAGCCTAGAGCCAAAAAATTTGATATTTTACAATATCCTAAGGCTCCTAAAGAGGCAGCCACTTTATCAATACATGAGATTCTTTATGATCACATGTTGGGCATATGGGAGACTCCTCTCACCACTTCCCCTCATTCTCGCAGGTTGGACACCATGTATCGTGTTCCTCCCTGTCCTGGCTTTCATAAGACTCAGCTTCCTCACCACTCCATTGTGGTGGAGTCTGCTATGAAGAAGATAGAGTACAAAAAGGCACTCTTCTGCTCCTCCAGGAAGAGAATGCAGAACCTTTGATGCCTTTGGCAGGAGAATTTTCCAGGCCAGTATGCTTGTTGCCAGAATCAACTCCTATAGTCTCTATATGGGGATGTTTCTAAAAGAAGTTACAGATCACCTGCAAACTTTATCTCCTTTTATTTCAGAAGATAAAAGGGAAGAGTTCCTTACCTGGCTCAAACATGCTCCAGGATATTTCCAACTTTTCCAACCGTGCAACCTTTGACTCTTTTGAAGGTGCCAGCAGAGCCTCGGCCATTGCCATAGGTGCACGCATAGTTGCTTGGTTACAAGCTTCTGATTTGGAACCTTGGGTTCAAGATGGACTAGGAAACCTTCCTTGTACAGGTGAAAACCTTTTTGGCAAAGATTGGCAAGCAAAGGCCACCCAAATGGATGCTGAAAATTCTGCTTTAGATAGACTTTCAAAGTCTACTTCTGCTCCTTTTAAGAAAAGGTTGTTCAAAAAGGGATTTTTTCCCAAAAAAGGGAAATATTATTCTGCTTATGGTCAGCAGTCATCTACTGCAGTTCGTTTTGCTACAAAGAGACAACAACAACCGAAACAGACCAAGCCTAAGGCTGCTAGGATTGCTACGGCCCAACAGCCTCAGCCTCCTCCGGGCCTTTGACTTACAACTAGAGAGCTTAGCCTTTCTGGCTCTAAAACTTCCAGAGCCTCACCATTCCAGGAAGGTTGGTTTACTTTGCTCCCAGATGGGAACAAATCACAGCAGAGCAATGAACCCTCTCCATCATAAGGGAGGGTTACAAGCTTCATTTCTTAACCCTTCCTCCTCACACCATGGTGAGACAGTTCAATTCTCAAACATCTCTCCTCGACCTTCTGGGTCAGGAGATTACTACCCTTCTTGCCAAGGGGCAATAGAAGAAGTACCCCTTCTTCAACAGGGCTCAGGGTTCTACTCCCCCCCCCCTACTTTCTTATTCCAAAGAAAACAGGGGGCTACAGACCTATCTTAGATCTCAGAGAATTGAACAAGTTTCTATGCAAGGAGAAATTCAAGATGACTTCTCTCGGTGCTCTCCTTCCATACCTTCAGAGTCAGGATTGGCTTTGCTCTCTGGACCTCAAGGATGCGTACACCTATGTCCTCATCCATCCAACACACAGAAGGTTCCTTCGGTTCCTTTATCAAGGGAAGCACTACCAATACAGAGTGCTTCCTTTCGGTCTGGCTTCTGCACCAAGGGTGTTCACAAAATGCATGGCAGTATTAGCTGCATTTCTACGCACTCTAGGGATATTCGTATTCCCATATCTGGACGACTGGCTCATCCGAGGTCCACCCCAATCAGAGGCCCAGACTTCTCTAACCTGCACAAGCCGTATCCTTCAGTATCTGGGACTTGTAATAAAGTTTCCAAAATCCCATCTCACCCCTACTCAGTCTCTAGAGTTCATAGGGGCCTTACTGGATACCACAACTGCAAGGGCCTATCTTCCCCAGGCCCGTTGCCTACGCTTGGTGCAGTTAGCTTCACAAATTCAGTTAAAATCCCATTTAACTGCTCGAGAGATGTTACAACTGTTAGGCCACATGGCATCCACTGTGCATGTGGTTCCTTATGCTCGTCTTCACATGAGGGCAGCTCAGTGGACTCTGTCCACCCAATGGACCCAGGCATCAGGTTGCCTGTCAGACAAAATAGCAACCTCCAGTTGCCTCTTTTGGTCCCTCCACTGGTGGAAGTCCACTCAAAATCTGTTGCTGGGGTCCCCCTTCCAACAGGTGTTACCCCAAGCAACCCTTACAACAGATTCCTCTCCAAGAGGTTGGGGAGCTCATCTTCAGGATCTCTCCACTCAAGACATCTGGTCTCTAGAGGAGACATCTCTACATATCAACCTCTTAGAGCTCAGAGCAACTTTTCTAGCTCTCAGTCTTCCACACCCTGCTCAGCTACAAGACAGTCCTCATCCACACGGACAACCAGGTAGCCATGTTCTACGTGAACAAGCAGGGCGGAACTGGCTCTCTGTCGCTTTGCAACAAAGCTCTGAGATTGTGGGCCTTCGCCAGAGAGCATCAAATTCATCTTATGGCAGTGTATCTTCCAGGGGTTCAAAACTCTTGGGCAGACAGACTCAGTCGAGTTCTGCTTCCACACGAATGGTCCCTCCATGGGGACCAGATAGCCAGGATCTTCCGAATTTGGGGAACCCCGGACATAGACCTCTTTGCAAGTCCGTGGAATGCCAAACTTCCCTGGTTCTGTTCCAGGATTCCGTGTCGGGGAGTTCAGGCCAAAGATGCCTTCCTCCTTCATTGGGGGCAAGACTTCCTCTATGCCTTTCCACCCATTCCCCTAATTCCCAAGACACACTTCAAACTTCGAGAGACAAGGGGTCTATGATCCTCATAGCACCACATTGGCCACGCCAAGTGTGGTGCCCTCTACTTCTGCATCTCTCCCAAGCTCCCTCCCTGGACTTGGGATCTGCTCCAAACCTCCTGTCCCAGGAGGAGTGAACGTTGTGGCACCCAAATCCCCAGTCTCTTCACCTCAGAGCATGGTTGCTGAAGGCCTAGACCTTCAAGATTTGCATCTTTCTCAGCAAGTGAAGGATATCCTTCATGCTTCCAGAAAGCCTTCCACTAGACGTTCCTATGCTTTTAAATGGAAAAGGTTTACCATTTGGTGTGCACAGAAGGGTCTTAACCCTCTTGCAATACCTCTGAATTATTTACTAGGGTATTTGCTGCATTTATCCCATGCAGGCCTTAAAATGAATTTAGTAAGAGTCCATTTGAGTGCTATTGCAGCATCCCTTAAACCTCTCAATGGACAGCCTATTTCCTCTCATCCTCTTAAAGCAAGATTCATGAGAGGCCTTCTTTTGACTAAACCTCCCATCAGACCACCTCCAGTGGCCTGGGACTTGAATCTGGTTCTTGGCCAGCTTATGCAGCCACCTTTTTGAACCCTTAGCCACTACCTCCTTGAAATTTCTTTCCTGGAAGGTTATTTTTCTCAGTGCAGTCACTTCAGCTCGCCGCATCAGTGAGCTGCAAGCCTTGGTGGCTAATCCTCCTTATACAAGGTTCCATCATGACAAGGTAGTCCTCAGGACTAATCCACACTTTATTCCTAAAGTGGTCTCACCTTTTCATCTGAACCAGGAGGTTTATTTACCTGTCTTTTTTCTAGGACCTCATGCTTCAAGTGCAGAGAGGAATCTTCATACCCTGGATTGTAAAAGAGCTCTTGCTTTTTACTTACAAAGGACACAGCAACATAGAAAGTCCTCTCAACTCTTTGTTGCTTTTGATCCCTCTCATTTAGGACTTCCAGTCTCTAAGAGAACTCTGTCCAATTGGATTGCTCAGTGTATTTCTTTCGCCTACCAGAGTAAGAACCTTTCTCTGGAGGGCCATGTCACAGCTCACAATGTGAGGGCCATGGCAGTCTCTATGGCTCATCTAAATTCTGTGTCCATCGACCAGATCTGTTGAGCAGCCACCTGGGCCTCGGTTCATACCTTCACAGCCCATTACTGCTTGGACAAGGACTCCCGCCGGGATGCCTTGTTTGGTCAGGCTGTTCTCAAACACCTGTTCCATACCTAACCAACTCCTACCCTCCATCCCTGGCTGGATGCCTGAGATTCATGGGTGGAGGTAGAGCCCTTCCCAGGGACTCACAACCTATGTGATCTCCCAGGCATCTCTAGCTGGGGGTCCCCATATGTGAAGACTCATTCCTGCTTGTTCCTGGAGATAGCACAGTTACTTACCTGTAACAGGTGATCTCTGGGAACAGCAGAAATAAGTCTTCACAACCCACCCACCTCCCCTAGGAGTTGTCTCTCTCTCTCTTTCTTTCCTTTCCTCACTCTCTCTTTGTCTCAGCTTTAAAACTCGAACTGGAGAGAGGCGGTTGGGAAAGGCGGGAAGGCAGCGCGCAGGCGCTGTGGGATGCTCCCAAAAGCTTTCCTTTTGGACGCTGGGGAGCGTTCCTGCGCGGGCTCCGTCGGTACCGACTATACCATATGTGAAGACTTATTCCTGCTATTCCCAGAGATCACCTGTTACAGGTAAGTAACTGTGCTCTACCTATAGTCAATGTGTTAGAAGGCATGTCTGCATACAGGACAGCAAGAATAGTATTTGCATATATAATTAGTTGTTTATTGTGAAAGATACCTGTCCATATTAGTGCTCTATCTACCATTCCGAAGGTATACAGTGAGCTATTGTAATTTGAACTGAAGTATAGTTCACTTAAAACAAAAAACAAAAACCTAATGTAAGGAAGTTATTTTTGTATGTATGTATATGTATTTATTTTTTTATTTTTTTTGAACATAGCAGTCACAGAAATAGTTTGACTTCTTTTTAAGACTTGAGCTTTAAACCTGTGGCTTTTCCTGCATGTTTCATTTGGAAATACTATGTAGTTACAGACAGATATTAGTAGGGCCAGCCCAAGTACTAGGTAAGTCAGGGGGTCACCTTGGGCAATAGCTTCTGTGGGGGCAGCAAGGAGCAGTCAAGGCAAAGCACTGTGTCCTGGCAGCCCCCACAAACTCTGTCATCAGTGTGTACTTCTACCGGCAGGAAGAATTGGCAATATGCAAATCGTCCATTTACCTTTGGAAGTGACTTTTGGGGAACTCTCCCTCGTTATGTATATACTGTATTTACAAAATAAAGTTTAATATGCATTTTTATAGGCTTGTTCTGGGAAGGATGGTGTTGAGCTAAATATAATTGAGCTTTATAATCAGTCTTATGGGGGAGGGCTATGGATCTAAAAGGCAATTGCAAGGGGACTCAAGGCTGATTTTCACCTAGGGTGCCTAATACCTTGCACTGGTCCTGGGTATTAGACAATCAAACAGATCTTTAGACTGTCCATGTATTGGGTAATTAAATGTTTTGTAGTAATCCAGGCAATGCGAACAAATGCTCCTGTAAGATTAGCTAGTTATGTTCTCCAGGAACACCGATAGATTCTGAATCTCTGAGTAACTGGAACAAGTCTTTGGATTGTGGAGAACGTGAACTAAACAGAATAACGGTCAGAAGCATCATTACTAAGGGGTAGGTTTACTAAACTAGGCTAATGGTTAACCAGGGTTATCTGCAACTAGGTCCCATTGAACAACATGGGATCTAGTTGCAGGTAGCCCAGGTTAACCATTAGCCCAGTTTATTAAACATACCCCTAAGAGTTCCTGTAGCTTAAATCTAAATGTTTTCCTGCCAAAAGTAAAACGTTTTAATGGAAATGTTCTATGTTCTTTATTCGCAGGGGACAATGAAGGTAAATCAACTTTTATTTTTGCTTGTCACTACAGTAGATTGCAATGAGTAAAAAGTAAAAATTTCTCTTGACTATGCCCATCTTTCAAAGTGAAAGTATACTTAAGAAGAAGGGACCCACAGACACTTGAACCCATTTTCCCACCTAAAACAACAAAAGAGATGTGGTGTTAAAGTCTCTGCATTGACCCCACCTCCAGGAATGCCTCCACTAAATGAGTGTAATAATATGTACATTGTGCAACCATGCACAAACGTTTTTATTGCATATAGGATGGGAAGTTTTCAAATGCTTTCAGAAATGGCTTTGAAAATGTCTCTCAAAGGTGGTGATTTTAGAAGAGTTACATGTGCAAAAAAAAGCTGATTTATATTCATAAATCAGTATACATGTCTAAGTAGCAATTTTTTAGAACATGTGCAGACATGCATTTTAAAAGGGGCGTGTTCGAGGTGTGGTTGGGTGGGCCTTCAAGATATACTTTATTACGTATTTTAGAATGGCAATACACATATCACAGAAAATGTGCCAGTCGGCCTTTGCATTTGCTTCAGGTCATGTGTAAATGTGAGTTAACTTCTCATTTGTGCCAGGGCTTAGGAGGATTGCTTGAGGGGGGGGGGCGAATTTTACTGCTTTGGTGTTGGAGACTACCTTGAATTGGCAAACATTTAAGTTTTGAAGGATGGCTCCTTAATTATCTCCTTTTGGATGAAGAGTTCTGCAAAATCCATCATTCCTTATCCTGCTAGACCAATTCAGATGAGTGGAGGCAGATCAGAGCAACTTTCAGTGATGCCTTCACTTGTATACACACTGGTGCAGCACTGAGAGAAACTAGTATTGTCTGCCTCCAGCAGATGACAAGGTGTGTGGACTGGTGCAGCAGTGCAGATAGGCTTGTGGCCCCTGCCTCAGATCATGGTCTTGTGGCCTGTGTGTGAGATCTTTGGTTCAACATTTGCTTGGAGCTTGGGTATGTTCATTGTTTCCTTGAGCTGACAGTTGACTGGTGGGCCGTAAAATGTCAGGAGGACCCCATGGGGCTACTGAGAGGGGTTGGTATATAAGAAATGCCATACTAGGTCAGACCAAGGTCTATCAAGCCCAGTATCCTGTTTCCAGCAGTGCCCAATCCAGGTCACATGTTCCTGGCAGGTTCCCAAAAAGGTGCACAGGTTCCACAATTCTTGTCCCTGGACAAGTAGTGGATTTCCCAGATCCACTTTAATAATGGTTTATGGACATTTCTTCCAGAAACTTGTCCAAACCTTTTTTTAAACTCAACTACACTAACAGCTGGTAACTAATTCCAGAGTATGATTTATGCGTCGAGTGAAAAAAATATTTTCTCTTTTTAGTTTTAGGTGGGTTACATTTGTAGCTTCATTGTGTGTCCACTAATCTTTCTAAGTTTTGATGGCGTAAACAACCAATCTACATTTACCCATTCCATTCATTAATTTATAGACCTCTATCATATCTCTCCTCTGCTGTCTCTTTTCCAAGTTGAAAAGTCCTAACTTTTTAAGCCTTTCATCTTAGGGGTATCCTTCCAACCCTTTATCATTTTGGTGGCTCTTCTCTGTATCTTTTCTAATAACATTATATCCTTTTTAAGATATGGCAACCAGAATTGCACACAATATTCAAGGTGCGGGCGCACCATGGAACGATGTAGAGGCATTACAATATCCTTGGTTTTATTCTGGGTCCAGGCACCCCTACTCTCTCACTGTCTTGTATCTGCTTGTTCTGCTCGTTTTCTATTTTTTTGTTATATTTTAAATTTGGTCCTATTTGTGTAATTGGCTCTCTTTCGTGCTGTTCAAATAAGGCAGCTGTAAACATAATTTAAAAAAAAAAAAAAAAAAAAAAAAAAGGTTCTGAGACAGCTGGGCTTTCTCAGGCTTGTGTGGGCACTTGGGAAGGCCCTTCTCGGGTTTCTCTGGCTGACTTGAAAGGTACAAGGATTCTCTTCCCATTTGGGATTCCTTTTACTCTACAGTCATGTTTTTTACCATTGGGTGAACTCAGCAGCTGACTCTGTCACGAGTGCGATAGAGAAGCCTCAGGGCACGTTTTTCGGTAATGTTAGACTTTAACAGCGGGGGCCTGGACTGGATGCAAATTTTGCCCCATCTCCTGTAATTTTCTCTTGGATGGCAGTGTGGCCCTGACAGAGGAAGAGTGTGGTGGAGTGACTGCAGGCTCATGCCAGCAGGTCCCTGGGGGTCCTCCAGGAGCCCTGGGCCTGGTTATAAGCCATCTTTGAGCAGCAGCTCCTAAAACAGCTTAGGGGCTGTTTTTAGTCTTTGTTAGCTGCATGGTAGCCCCTCCTTGGGGGAGTCCATTTCTCTGAGAGTCCTGCCTGGTGGCTCCCAGGGTAAAGACTGGGAAGAGGTTTCCCTGTCTCCTTTGGGTAAGTCAGTGGAGGAAGGAGGGTTACCCCTGGTGGAGAGTGAAGGATCCGCCAATTTGCTTAGGGTGCCCAAAAGCCTTGGACCAGCCCTGAGGTGAGGATCATTCTAGTAGGATATCATTTCACAAGCACTTGCAACCTTCAGCCCTTTACTGCCTGCCAGATGCAGTGCACTGAGCCCCACAGTGGGCAATTTGCATTTATTTGTATAGATTAGAACTATGACCAACTGGAGTTCGGGTTCATAAGGAGGTAATATTTCATGTTAAGTAATTTCTTTTTTGCCATTGGCCATTTCAGAAATTGCCTATATTAAAATGTACAGCAAAAAAGCCACAGTGGGGGACTTGACCCCTTATGGTGCTGGAACATGGCCGTGTTGGGTTATTCTGCAATAAATATTTATTTACTAATATTTCGGAGTCCTGGTGTATGCCTGCTGTGGTTTTCTTGGTGTGTGCTTTTGTGCAGGGGATTCTCTCCTTGTTTTTTGCTTCCCTTATATTAAAATGGAACAAGTTTTAAGTTTAAGAGAGATTTTAAATTATAGGTATGTGTATGTGTGTATATATATATATATATATTTGTATACATTTAGGGGCATGTTTGTACTAAAGTATGATAAGGTTTTACCATGTGTTGTGCAAAGCCTTGGCAACAAATGTAAGGGGCACATGCCCACACAGGCCTGCGCTGCTTGCCGATCTATGGAACATGGGCCCTGGCAAAAAGAATGTGCTGAAAGTCAAGTCCTCTCTGGTGGTGCATGGTGACTCCCCTCCCTTCTGCTTCCAAAAAGACCCCGCCCTCTGGCACAGACCCACCCAGCAATAAGTCTCGTAGCTCTAGACCACCCTATCCAGAGGAAGACATGGTCACTTGGTAGTGGAACTCCACACCAAAAGGCTATCACCCACTCCTGTCTGAAGTCTCCCCCTCCCCCCCCAACTACTCACCAAGCCAGAAACCCTGGTGTCTAGTGGATGGAGCAGGAGCAATCCCCCTTTACTCCTGCTCTGTTGCCGTCTGGGTTCAAAATGACAGATCTGATCCCCTAGTGGTAATCTTATGGTACTGCTGCTAATTGGCATGTCCTGAATGCAGTGTGGAGCAGCTGCAAGGCTCTGATCTTCTGTAGCAAATGTTAGAATGAGTTTGTCCCCCATTCCAGAAAAGTGGTTCTATGTTGGTTCCTATTCAGATTTCCTAAATGTGTATGAAATGTAATTTTCAAAATAGATGAGAACTTCAAAAAGATTTCTAAAAATAACCTTTAGAAAGTCTGTTTACAGTATAAAAAAAACCTAAAGGGCTTGATATTGAGCTAGGCTCAGTTTCATGGGCGGGAGGGGGTGGGCCAGGGAAGGAGTGAGGGCGTGCAGTGGGTGCACCCAATTCTGATCCCATGGGGGCTAGACGTGCCTGCGGGATCAGAATCGAGTTTACCAACCTGGACGTGCAGCCGAGCCTCAGTTCTGACAGGCTGGACGTCCTGCACTTACCTGACTAGCCCAGCCTGGCTCATGAAAGGAGCAGTGGCGGCTTGGCGTCCTGTTATGCCACCACTGCTACATTCACAAGTCACGATTCCTGGCAGTGGCAGCAAACCCCACAGCCTAACCCCTGGTCGGGCCTTTCAAGGCCAGGATCGGGCTGCGGGGAACCCTCTGCTCCCCTTCACCTTGTTCTCCAGGTCCTGTCCAGGGGGACTTATTCCACCTCCAAGGGGAAATAAGTCCGTAGTCTACATTGCAGACCCCAGATGTACAGGGTCGACCTCTGAATTGGCCCTGTATGTCTGGGATCAGTCACCACGCACTGCCCGCCCTCACTTCTCCTCTGGCCCACCCTCTCCCACCCATCAACAGAGCTCCCTGCACAAGTCAGTTATATGTATGGGGAGCTCTGTTTCCGCCAGTGCGATCCGGGCATTTAGGTGGTCTGGATGTCCTGATTGGACATCCAGTCCTGCTAAACGAGGATCAAAATGACCCCCAATGTGATAACGGAAAAAACTTTTTTTTTTTTTATTGGCATACTTAAAACTTTGAGAGATTTTACAGGCATGAATCCCAAAAATAGCAGATTCTCAATTCAACCCGTTGTGTAAACATAATAGCTCATTTGCATCTTCTGGTGTTATTGAGACTCTGCGTTTACTCAGAATATGACCAGACATTGAGAAAAAAACATTCACAAGGCACTGTCATTGCAGGTGTGCCTAGATAGATTCTTGCTAAGGTGGATAGGGCAGGGTGTTCCACCTGCCTAAAACATTGGGTACGTAATTTCAGTATCATCTGTGCATGACACATCTTCATCTGAGACAGGCAGTAGATTAAACATAGCTTTCTTCAGTGCTGATTCTGTAGGTGAACGGCCCCATTTTAGTGTGGGTGAAGTTGCAGAGGAGAGTAAACGAACTTTTTTCGATGTTGCATCACATTCAGTGTGACTCCAAAATGTTAGCTTTTTAAACTGATAGTCCAAAACGGATGTGACTTAACTCAAACTTCAACCTGGAATGGTTTTCGTGCAATTGTGTCAGCACGGAATGCTTTCCTGAATTGTACACTATCTAGGATCATCCTTAAAGACACTGAATTTTCACAAGAGATGTACAATTGTTGGCAGTATAATAGAGCGTGAATGCAGTTTCTTAGTCTGGTGGTTCTTTTGCCTTCTAGCTTTTTCCATTCAGGGGCAAGTAAAACAGCATGGCTATGTTATTGTTCAGCTAGAACCGCATGGGCTGCTTCCCTAAGCTTTAGAAGTCATTTCCACAAAAAAAAAAAAAAAAAAAAAAAAAGATTTTGCATGTATACAAAAACCCATGAAAACAAACCAAAAACTTAGTTCATTCAAAATACTTAGTGCTACTCAATAACAAATTAATAAGAGGACCTCAAATAGATCATGAGTGAATGAATAAAGATCCAACCAGATCCTCTCATATATAAGCCTCAAGCCTAGGTTGCTCCATATTCATCATCGGTCCTTCAAGATATTTTAAATTGATTTTGTATTCTAAATGTTGTTCAGTGAGTTGTACACACACAAAACATTAGTGAAAAATAAAATAAATTCTGCCATCATCAAACCCGATAAAATTGTGTTTTGATAAGGCAAAAAAATTCACTTATCCGCATCAGGGGAGTGTGCTAAATTATAGCCAACTTCATAAGAGATTCCATGGGATAGAGCCATCCTGCAGGAGGCTGAGTGCTCTGTCAAGTTGGCTATTTTGCCTCACGTTTGGCTTTGGTTGATAGGTTTACAGTTACTTATGAAGTCCAACATGGTTGACTGGTAGGCAATCGCAGTTAGAAATAAACATTTTAGTTTTATTAGCTTCAGGAAGGGTGAACATATGTCTAGATTTAAGATGTGATGCAGTGTCGTGCGACTACGATGGTATTTGTATTCTTTCTTATGTATTTACACACTGCTATAGTATTGTTTTTTTGAGCAGAAATTACCCATTCAACAGATATCTTTCAACCATGTATCTATCAAGAACAGTAGAGGCAAAGAACGGCTAGAGGTGTTGAGGCATAAATGGACAGGGCCCTGAAAAACAAATGAATTTTGGAAATAGAAGTCTCTCTCTCTCTCTCTCTCAGCTTCGGTGTTTAGCAGTGTTTGTAAATTACCCTTCCTCCCTCCAGTGGCTTCCACCAATAACAAACATGCTTTGTACCCGCCCACCGACCGCATTGAAGTGTGGCATGGCAGCTTGCTCAAGCCCTAGCCACTAAAGCAAATGTGGTTTGCAGTCTCCACGTGATTACCTCCTTCTGCAAAGGGCCGGCATTGAGGATCACCAAAACTGAGGGAGGTGAGCAGAAGTGATTTAAAGATCTGCCATTGCTAGGCAACGCCTATCACGGACTGGGGACTGCTTGGCAATGGCTGACCTTGCTATTGCTTCTGCTGCCCTCTCTCGGGTTTTACTGACTCCTGCCATGGGAACAGACAGCTATTTTTGGTAAAGTGGTGGGCTGGCTAATAAAATATCAGTCACAGTTAAAAAAAAAAATAAATAAAAAATAAAAAATTGATCGTATAGTGAAAAGTTAGGTTTTTTGGTTGTTTATCGTGTTATTAACGTGGTAAATGGTCACCTCTAATTTATTTGTACTTTAGCTTCCTGGTAGTAATTTACGTTCCAGTGTAAACCGCTTTGATGAAAGGATAAGGTGGTATAGAAGTCTTGTTAAATAAATAGCTCAAGATGAGTTACATTCAAGTACAACAGGATGTCCCTGTTCCCAGAGCATATACAATCTAAGTTTATACCTGAGATGATGGGGGTTTGAGTCAGTTCTCCAAGGCCACAAGGAGTCTCGGTGGCTCCTGGCTTCTCTGGTGCTCAACCCTAGATTGCTCCTCCACTTCAGTTATTTCCAAATACCTGATTATACATACAGGGCGCCCATCTGAGGCGTCCTAAAAGGCATCCCTTTTATAAGGGTGACATAGGTGCCCATGGGTCTTGTAACCAGTAGGTTAAAATAAGAGGAAAAAAAACCTGTTTGTTGGCCCCAGGAGTATGTGGCTGCTGACTAGGGCTGCTGGGGACAGTCTGGATTGTTGTTTTTCTTTCTCCAGGGTCTGCTGCTGCAGTCAGGGCCGCTGTTAATAGCCCAGATGTTTGGGGGTTTTTTCCCTTTTCTCTGCGGCATTGCAGACTGTATTGCAGCTTAGAAGCCAGGGGCTGCTTTTTTATTTTTTAAAGAAAGAGTCAGTGAGAGGGGGAGGCTGTGGGAACGGGCTTGGGTAGGCCATACTCCTGCGGTATGCTCTGAAGCCTGGCCCATTGCTCTTGAGAGGTGGAGAGGCTGGCTGTGATTGGGTGGGGCTGTGGTGTTTGCGGCTGCTCCTGATCATGGTGAAAGGCTGTATCGGGCTGGGGGTGGGCCTACAGTGAGCCGCGCTCCCACAACAAGAAGGGGGGGGGGGGGCTGGAGACATCCATAGTAAGGCTGAGGAGGCCCAAACATATTGTAAAGGCAGGAGGCCTTGGGGGGGAAAAAAGGCAGAGGGCCCAGAAAAGATGGATGGGGCCATAAGGAGGGTCCGAATATAATAAATACTAAAAATAATAAATAAGAATTGGGCTGTGAGGAGGCCTGGGGGGAGAGGGGAAGGATGTGTGGGCTTTCAGGAAGCATCAGTGCCTCCAGTAGGCCTTCTGTAAGAGGCAGAGCTGGCCTTAAAGGGGCCACAGCTCCTTTAATATGAACCAAAACATCCAAAAAATGACCAAAATTTAAAAATTAAATTCTGACAGTTTTGAAATGGCAGAATTATTAAGGAGGGCCAGGGGAGCACCAATATGATTTGGGGCATTTTTAAAGCTAAAACAGCTGTTTTTAAAGCATTAAAAAGAAAAGGGACGTGACTTCAGGTTAAAAATGGCCCGAAAACAAAAGTACATTAAATAAATGTTTTAATTAAAATTCATTGGTCACTGAGATGAAAAAGAGGCTCAGGGAACTGAAACAGAGAAAAATGATGACAGAAAAAGACCACATGGCCTATGGTTTCAAGTGTTTTCCTCATTTAAAAATGAGTCTAAAAGCACTTTTAAATGCTAAAAAGGGTTTAAAAAGATGTGCACAGCATTTGACAATGATTTCTTTTGTATAAAGATTGTGATAATTCATATTTTTAATGTATAAAAATACATATGTTGAAAGAAGGCCCAGTTTGAAAGGGAGGAGGAGTGACATAACTTAAAACATAGTTGCTAATTGGTCAGCTGTTACTGCCTCTCTGATGTAGAAAACTCAAAATGCTTGTTACAGCTTGACAGGAGAGAGGAATTGTATGAGAACTTTCTTTGAAGTACATTTTGATAGGGAAAATTAGTTAGAAAGTTTATTTGGGAAAATTAAGACTTTTATGAGACGATGGTGCAAGGATGAGCGTTTTGGGAATGAAGTAGATACCACACCATTCACAGAAGATGAGGTGTTCGAACAGCTTGCAAAACTGAAAGTGGACAAGGCCATGGGTCCGGATGGGATACATCCCAGGATACTGAAAGAGCTCAGAGGTTCTTGCAGGGCCATTAAAGGATGTTTTCAACAGATCCTTGGAAACAGGAGAAGTTCCTCAGGACTGGAGAATGGCTGGCTGATGTCGTACCTCTACACAAGTGGTGACAGGGAAGAAGTGTCAAACTACAGGCCCGTGAACCTTACCTCGGTGGCGGGAAAAGTAATGGAGGTGCTCCTGAAAGCGAATAGCGAATTTTCTCAAAACCAACATGTTGCAAGTTCTGAGGCAACATGGTTTTACCAAAGGACGATCTTGCCAAACAAATCTGAGTTCTTTGACTGGGTGACCAGAGAACTAGATCAGCCTTTGATACTGTCCCTCATAGGCGGCTTATCAATATCCTCGGATGAAAGGAAGGTGATTAGCGGGGTGCCCCAGGGTTCGGTCCTGGGCCCGGCTCTGTTCAATGTACTTGTGAGTGATATTGCTGAAAGACTGAATGGAAAAGTCTGTCTTTTTGCAGATGACATGAAAATTTACAACAGAGTGGACTCCCCGAGGGAGTGATTAACATGAGGAAAGATCTACAAAAGCTAGAAGAATGGTCTAATGCTTGTCAATAAAGATTTAATGCAAAGAAGTGCAGTGTCGTGCACTTGGGTAGCAGAAATCCAAGGGAAATGTATGTGATAGGGGGCGAGAGGTTGGTGTGCACGGATCAGGAGAAAGAACTTGGTGTGATTATTTCTGTAGATCTCAAGGTGGCAAAACGGTGCAACAAGGCGGTGGCAAAAGCCAGGAGGATGTTGGGCTGCATACGAAGAGGAATTACCAGCAGAAAGGAAGAGGTACTAATGCCACTGTATAAGTCACTGGTGAGGCCTCACTTGGAATACTGTGTTCAGTTTTGGAAACCATATCTTGCAAAGGATGTAAAAAGAATGGAAACTGTTCAGAGGAAGGCGACCAAAATGATTTGGAGCCTGCGCCAGAAGCCTTATGAGAAGAGTCTTGAAGACCTAAATATGTACACTTTGGAGGAGAGGAGGGATAGGGGAGATATGATTCAGACTTTTCAATACTTAGAGAAATAATGAACAAACAAACCTCTCCCAAAGACGGGGAAGCTGTAAAACTAGAGTCCATAACATGAAGCTGTAAGGTGGTAAATTGAAAGGCAATGTCAGGAAATACTTCTTCACTGAAAGGGTGGTGGATGCTTGGAATGCCCTCCCGATGGAAGTGGTGGGGGCAAACACAGTGACTGAATTCAAAATGGCATGGGACAGACACAGTGGATCCCTTTACAGCAACAGGATAAAATCAAAATAAACAGAACCATCTAATTTCTCAACAAATAGGGGTGTCCTACATGGAGCGATGGGTTCACCCCTAAACAAAGACATGGGAAGGGGTGCACCTACTCCTGCCATCTTACTGGGCAGACTAGATGGACCATACTGGTCTTTATCTGCCATCATTTACTATGTTACTATGTTAGGAACTGGGGAACATTTTGGGGAAAGGAGGGGCTTTTCCAAAGGGATGGGCTCCACCTTAACCGAGATGGAATCAGGCTTCTGGCATTAACCTTTTAAAAGGGGATAGAGCAGCTTTTAAACTAGATAATAGGGGAAGGCCAACAGTCACCCAAGAGCACATGGTACGGAACGATATATCGTTGAAGGATATTAGCAAAAGACTGAAGTCCAATAAAGAGAAAAGTAAGTCAAATGTCCTTGAGTACAGAGCAGACATAAGAACATAAGATATGCCATTCTGGGTCAGACCAAGGTCCATCAAGCCCAGTATTCTGTTTCCAACAGTGGCCAATCTAGGTCATATGTACCTAGCAGTTTCCCCAAGGGACACAGGTTCCACAATGCTTGTATTGGTTCAAGCATTGATATCCTGGGTCCCCCCTTAATAATGGTTCCTGTGCGGATATCCAGTTTAGTCCTCCACAATCGGGTACTGCCCCTCTCACTGCAGCCTGTAGACTGGACCAATCAAATCTTCTGTAGTACATATCCAGCAGGAGCTCCCAGAAGCCCCCCAGTGTGTCCAGTCTCGTTGCAGTGTGTAGACGTAAAAGTGTGTCCTCTGGGCACACTTAGTGACCTTTGCAGGAGCAACACTAGTTAGTTGTTTTTAGGGTTTGTTTTGGGGCATTTCTCTACTATTTTTGTTTTTGGTAGCTAGCTGTGCCTTTAAAAAAAAAGAAAGACAAAAGAAGCCTGTCTCCCTGGAGCTGTGCCACAGGAGACTAGGAGAAAGTCAGACCTGCTGGCTGCTGTTGCCTGCCTAGCACATTTTATCAGCCCTGGGTGAGCTTCCCCTAGACAGGACGGGGAATTGCCATACCTATAAGGCAGTGCCTGGTACTGGGAGATTGTGGCTGAATCTTCTGTTCCTGAGCTGGTAGGAGTTTGCATTTCATTTTTTCTTTATTGTGTGCAATGCTCTGTCTGGGATGCCAGCGTTTCTGTAGGCTCTCCTGAGCCCATTTGGCAGTTTTTATTCAAACTGCTCGTGTGCCCTGTGTTAGAGGGTCGTTTTATTTGTTTTCCATATTATTTGGTGGTTTTTATATTTTCGCGCCGTTTTTTACCGCGGGTGAAAAAGTGCGGCGGCCATTTTGGATTTTAAAAGTGCTTTTCCAGGCATTTTTGATCGCTGTGCACAGGTTCCCCTAGCGTTTTTGGGGTTCCTCTTTCTGTCGATTTTGCTCAGGGCACCCCAGGGATCCTGGGATATATTTTGTTTCTTGTAAAAAAAAAAAAAAAAAAGTTAAGTTACTTTTAAATCGGGGCTGATTTGCATAGGATTGCCCAGGTGGTGTGGGCTTTCCTGTGGCTGTCTTATTCTATTCCCCTGGGCAGAGGTGGCCTTGGGATGGCTTCCAAGCCCCAGTGTGTGATTTGTGGGTCCCGCAGGACGGCAGGGACTGACTCTGGCATCTGCAGGGGCTGTGCTGCAGTGCCCTCTGAGTTAGAGCAATCTGTGATTGTTCAGGAACAGGCTACCCCTGGGGATGCTTCTACTTCCGGGGACAGCGTTCTTTCTCCAAGCATCCCTCAGTCTGGCTCGGTTCCTCCGGCCAGCGGTTCAGTGGCTGCGCTCCAGCAGGCGTCTGTTGCTGCCTCAACTATGGACTTCTCCCCTGATTTTGTACTCCTCATGCATCAGGCATTTCGCCTGAGCAGGTCCGGACAGTTGCCGGCTGTCTGGCCCCCCTCCCTCCCCTCGGGGTCCTTGGGGGCGGCTCAGTGTCCCTCACCGCCCGGGGGCAAGCGGCTTCGGTTGGGGGGACAAGAGCAGGACGCCCTGGGTCTCCTGGATTCCGAGGCAGAGGGCGATCCTGAGACTGAAGCGGAGGATTTGGAGGATGGGGAGATCCCTGGGCCGGAAGATCAGGCTCGGGTCATTCGAGTGTTCCGTAGGGACGAGCTGGTTCCTCTGGTCACGGAGTCCCTTCAGGCGCTAAACCTTTCGGCGGTGCGGCCCCTGGAGGAGGAGGGTCTTGAGGATCCTCTGATTCAAGCAGTCAGGGATGCCCAGGTGGTTTTTCCCGTCCACCGCGTGGTGGATCAGATGATCCAGGCGGAGTGGGAGCACCCGGAATCCGGTTTGAAGGGGATTCGGACCATGAATCGGCTTTATCCTCTTGCTGACAAGGACAGGGACTTGTTCAGGTCCCCCCGGGTGGATGCTGCGGTCTCCGCAGTGACCAAGAAAACCACCATCCCGGTTGAGGGGGCGGCGGCCCTCAAGGACGGGCAGGATAAGAAGGTTGATAACTTGCTCAAGCAAACCTTCGATACGGATGCCGTGTCATTGCAGGCCTCTATCTGTGGGGCTTGGGTGGCTCGGTCGTGTCTGCGGTGGTCACAGCAACTGCGCTCGAGCCCCGGACTAGACCAGCAGGGTCTGGTGGAGGTGACCCGGCTGGAGTCCGGCTCGGCTTACCTGGCGGATCTGTTTTATGATTTGATCCGCGCGTTGGCTAACAGTATGGCATCCGCGGTAGCAGCGCGCCGGTCCCTCTGGTTGCGCAGCTGGGCGGCGGACAGTTCTTCTAAGGCCCGCCTCAGTAAGCTGCCGTTTAAGGGCAGATTATTATTTGGGGAGGCTCTCGAGAAATTGGTAAAGGATCTCGGTGAGTCCAAAGGGGGCCGGCTTCCGGAGGATAAACCAAGGTCCAACCGGTCCACCTCGTCGGCGCGGGGATCCTTTCGGGATCAGCGCAGGTTTCGGCCCTCCCGCCAGTGGTCCTCGCAGCGGGGCCGGTTTGGAGCCCGTAGCCAAGGATTTCGGGCTTTCAGGGGAGCCGGCAGAGGCTTCTCCGCAGCCGGCTCTTCATCGGGTTCTTCCTTTGGCCGCAAGCCACAATGACGCCAGGCAGGCTCTGGAGGGAGGACCGCTTGTCGGCGGTCGCTTGCGCGACTTTCTTTCCTCTTGGGCCCAAATAACGTCGGATCGCTGGGTGCTACAAATTATAGAGGAGGGTTACGCTCTGGAATTTGCGTTCCCACTTCCAGATTCCTTTGTTCTGTCTCCCAGCAGGGGCGAGCAAAAGACGAGGGACATCCGCGTGACCCTGGCTCGATTGTTAGCGCTGGGAGCGGTGGTTCCAGTGCCTCCCTTGGAAAGAGGCGCTGGTCGCTACTCCATCTATTTTGTGGTACCCAAAAAGGGCGACTCTCTGCGTCCGATTTTGGATCTCAAAGGCGTGAATCGCGCGCTCAGAGTGCCGCATTTCCGCATGGAAACCCTGCGGTCAGTCATTGTAGCGGTGCGAAAGGGGGAGTTTTTGACGTCCCTCGATCTTACCGAGGCCTATCTGCACATTCCGATACACCCAGCCCATCAGCGGTTTCTCCGCTTCGCGTTCCCGTGGGGCCACTTTCAGTTCCGGGCCATGCCGTTCGGCTTGGCTACGGCCCCGCGCACTTTCACAAAGGTGATGGTGGTGGTTGCGGCGGCCTTGCGCAAGGAGGGCATTTTGGTCCATCCTTACCTGGACGACTGGTTGATACGAGCAAAATCCGGTCGAGAGTGCCTGCGGGTCACGAGCAGGGTGGTAGCTCTGCTGCGATCCCTCGGCTGGGTGGTGAACGAAAGAAAGAGTTGTCTGCGGCCCTCGCAGGACCTGGAGTATCTGGGGGTGCGCTTCGACACTGCTCGGGGGCTGGTGTGCCTTCCCGAGCGCCGCGTCCTGACGTTGCGGGCTCTTGTCCGACTATTTCGGGGGATGCCCGCTCCGTCGGCGTGGTGGTACCTACGGCTTCTCGGAACGATGGCGGCGACCTTAGAGGTGGTTCCGTGGGCGCGGTTCCACATGCGCCCGCTACAGAGGGCGCTCCTTCGTCGCTGGTCCAACCAGTGCGATTCCTTGCACAAGAGACTGCCCTGCCCGAAGGCAGTGCGGCGGTCGCTTCGGTGGTGGCTCTCCTCCGAGAACCTGACGCGGGGGATTCCCTTGGAGCCTCCTCTGTGGGTCCCCCTCACTACGGATGCGAGCCTAGTCGGCTGGGGAGCGCACTGCGAGACCCGCTTCACGCAGGGGGTGTGGTCCTCGCAGGAAGCGTCTTGGTCGATCAGCCGCCTCGAGCTTCGGGCGGTCCGACTAGCCCTGATGGCCCTGGAACCTCTGCTCCTGGGCCGGGCGGTCCGAGTCTGGTCGGACAATGCGACCACGGTGGCGTACATCAATCGCCAAGGGGGCACAGGGAGTGTGGCCCTGGAAACAGAAGCGACGGCCTTGTTCAGCTGGGTGCAGACTCGGCTGCCGGCGATCTCGGCGGCGCACATTGCAGGCGCCGACAATGTCCAGGCCGACTTTCTCAGCAGAGTGCGGGTGGACCCCGGAGAGTGGGAGTTAAATCCTCAGGTATATGCGCAGATAGTTCGGCGGTGGGGTCCGCCCATCATGGATCTCATGGCGACCTTCCAGTCGGCCAAGACAAGTCGCTTCTTCAGCAGACGGCGGGAGCGGATGTCCGAAGGACTCGACGCTCTCATTCAGCCGTGGCCGACGTCCGGGATGCTGTACGTTTTGCCGCGTGGGCCCTGATCGGTCGGGTCGTCCAGCGCATCGAGGGCCATCAGGGCCGGGTGCTGCTGGTGGCTCCGGATTGGCCCCGGAGGCCCTGGTATGCCGACCTCGTTCGGCTTCGAGACGGCGTGCCGTGGCGCCTTCCGGCGCTACCGGATCTTCTTCTTCAGGGCCCCTTGCGGATGCCCCAGGTGGCTCGGTTCTCGCTTACGGTTTGGCCATTGAGAGGGCTCGGCTGAAAAAGAAGGGTTATTCGCCCGCGGTGATTTCCACCTTACTGCGGGCAAGAAAGTCGTCCACTTCTCTTACTTATGTTCGAATTTGGAGAATTTTTGAGGACTGGTGCTCCCGGCGTGGAGTTCGGGCGGCGACGGTCTCGGTGCCCGTCGTGCTCAGCTTTCTGCAGGATGGCTTCGAGAAGGGTCTCGCGGCCAGTTCCCTGAAGGTCCAGTTGGCCGCGCTCTCTTGCTATAGAGGCAAGGTCTTGGGCCGCCTTCTTGGCGCTCATGCGGATGTGCGGCGTTTCTTGACCGCCGTGTTTCATTTGCGGCCTTCCCGCAGAGCGGTGATTCCTCCGTGGGATTTGAATTTAGTTCTGCGGGCCCTGGCTCGGGAACCCTTTGAGCCCTTGCGGAGGGCATCCTTGAAGGATCTCACGTTGAAGACGGTTTTTCTGGTAGCCATTTGCTCGGCACGGCGCATCTCGGATCTACAGGCCTTGTCATGCCGAGAACCCTTCTTGTCTTTTTCTGCGGAGCGGGTTGTGCTCCGTCCGGTTCCCTCCTTCCTGCCAAAGGTGGTGTCTCCTTTTCACCTGAATCAGGCAGTATTTCTACCAGTGATTTCGGCGGCCTCGGTCGAGTCGGTGGACAAGGGGCTTCACCGGCTTGATGTGGGCCGCACGCTGCGTCGGTATTTACAGTCTACCGAGTCATTTCGGAAGACTGATCGGCTTTTTGTGCTCTTTGGGGGTGCACGGAAAGGGGAGGCGGCGGCTAAGGCCTCCATTGCTCGATGGCTTAAAGAAGCGATCGCCTCCGCGTATCTGTTGCAGCGGCGGCCGGTTCCGGAGGGGCTCCGGGCTCATTCTACTAGGGCTCAGGCGGCCTCTTGGGCGGAGCATGGTCTGGTTCCACCAGCGGAGATCTGTAGGGCGGCCACTTGGTCGTCTCTGCATGCTTTCAGCAGGCACTATCGCTTGGATGTGTCAGCGGCTCGGGATTCCTGTTTTGGTTCGGCGGTTTTGCGCGCCGGCCTACAAGGTCCCGCCCGGTCTTAACTTCTCTGTTACATCCCGATTGTGGAGGACTAAACTGGATATCCGCACAGGAAATGGAAATTACACTAACCTGGTAATTGTAGTTCCTGTAGGATCCAGTTTAGTCCTCCTTCCCTCCCGAATATCTGCATGATCTTGCGGCGCGCTATCCCGAGCGGGAGATTCTAAGATAGTTTTGCGTCCCGTTCGGACCTTAGCGGCAGTCGTGCTTATAGCTATGGCTCTTCCCTTTCTTTTGGGGTTCCGTAAGCTCCTTAGTACCTGGGGGGAGCTCTGTGTCAATTTAGGGGCGTCGATTCCGGCGCCGTGCAGTGTTCTGACTTCCTCGTTTGGGGAGGGAGTTGGTTATTCCAGGGGGGGAAGTACAAGGTTTAATGTTAATCTGATAATAATCTGATGTGTTGCTTCGTTCAGTATGCTTTGTTACTAGTACACTGGGGGGCTTCTGGGAGCTCCTGCTGGATATGTACTACAGAAGATTTGATTGGTCCAGTCTACAGGCTGCAGTGAGAGGGGCAGTACCCGATTGTGGAGGACTAAACTGGATCCTACAGGAACTACAATTACCAGGTTAGTGTAATTTCCATTTTATGGACCTTTCCTCCAGGAACTTGTCCAAACCTTTTTTAAACCCAGCTACATTAATAGCCTTTACTACATCCTCTGGTAACAAATTCCAGAGTTTGATTACACGTTGAGTGAAAAAAATATTTTCTTTTATTAGTCTTAAATAGTTTACCCTGTAGCTTCATTGCATGTCCCCTAGTCTTTCTATATTCTGATAAGGTAAACAATCGATCTACGTTTACCCGTTCCACTCCGTTCATTAATTTATAGACTTCTATCATATCTCCCCTCAGCCGTCTCTTTTCCAGGTTAAGAACATAAGAACATAAGAAATGCCATACTGGGTCAGACCGAGGTCCATCAAGCCCAATATCCTGTTTCCAACAGTGGCCAATCTAGGTCATACGTACCTAGCAGTTTCCCCAAAAGACACAGGTTCTGCAGTGCTTGTACTAGGTCAAGCATTGATATCCTGGGTCCCTTTTTAATAGTGGTTTATGGACCTTTCCTCCAGGAACTTGTCCAAACCTTTTTTAAACCCAGCTATACTAACAGCCCTTACTACATCCTCCGGTAACAGATTCCAGAGTTTGATTACACGTTGAGTGAAGAAATATTTTCTCTTATTTGTCTTAAATAGTTTACCCCGTAGCTTCATTACATATCCCCTAGTCCTTCTATATTCTGATAGCATAAACAATTGATCCACGTTTATCCGTTCCACTCCATTCATTACTTTATAGACCTCTATCATATCTCCCCTCAGCCGTCTCTTTTCCAGGTTAAAGAGCCCTAACCTTTTTAGCCTCTCTTCATAGGAGTAGCCTTCCATCCCCTTCACCAATTTGGTGGCTCTTCTCTGTACTTTTTCTAATAACTCTATGTCCTTTTTAAGATACGGTGACCAGAATTGCACACAATATTCAAGGTGCGGTCGTACCATGGAGCGATACAGAGGCATTATAATATCCTTTGTTTTATTCTCCATCCCTTTCCTTATGATACCTAGCATTCTATTTGCTTTCTTGGCCGCCGCTGCACACTGGGCGGAGGGTTTTAACATGTTATCCACGATGACTCCTAAATCTTTTTCATGGGTGGTGGTTCCTAATGTGGAACCTTGCATCGTGTAACCATAGTTTGGGTTGTTCTACCCTAGGTGCATAACCTTGCACTAGTCCACATTAAATTTCATCTGTCATTTTGATGCCCAGTCTTCCAATTTATCAAGATCCTCTTGCAATTTTCCACAATCCTCTTGGGTTTTAACAACTTTAAATAGTTTTGTGTCATCTGCAAATTTGATAACCTCACTCGTTATTCCACTTTCCAGGTCATTTATGAATATGTCAAAAAGCAGCGGACCCAGCACAGATCCCTGGGGTACACCACTATTCACCTTTCTCCATTGGGAAAATTGGCCATTTAGCCCTACCCTCTGCTTTCTATCTTTTAACCATTTCCTGATCCACAATAGTACACTGCCTCCTATCCCATGACTTTAGTTTTGCCAAAAATCTCTGATGAGGGACCTTGTCAAAGGCTTTCTGAAAGTCCAGATACACAATATCAACCGACTCACCTTTGTCCACCTGATTATTCACTCCTTCAAAAAAACATAACAGATTAGTAAGACAAGATCTTCCTTGTCTAAAGCCATGTTGGCTGTCTCCCATTAGGTCATGACTATTTACATGCTGAGTAATTTTATTCTTTATGATGGTTTCTACCATTTTTCCCGGTACTGATGTCAGGCTCACCGGTCTGTAGTTTCCCGGATCACCCCTGGAACCTTTTTTAAAAATTGGTGTTACATTGGCGATCCTCCAATCTTCAGGTATTAGAGATGATTTTAATGATAGTTCACAGATTACTAATAGCAGGTCTGCAATCTCGTATTTCAGTTCTTTCAATACCCTTGGATGTATACCATCCGGCCCAGGTGATTTGCTACTCTTCAGTTTATCTAATAGTTGTAATACATCTTCCCGATGTATCGATATTTCCTTCAATTCTTACGCACCTTTAAATACCACTTCAGTCATGGGTAACATCCCTACATCTTCCTCAGTAAAGACTAAAGCAAAGAATTCATTCAGTCTCTCCGCTATCACCTTGTCGCCTCTTAGTGCTCCTTTAACCCCTTTATCATCTAATGGACCAACTGACTCTCTCACAGGTTTTTTGCTATGAATGTACTTGAAAAGGTCTTTACTTCGCGTTTTTGCTTCCGCAGCAAGCTTCTGCTCAAATTCTCCCTTTGCCTGCCTTATCAATGCCTTGCATTTGACTTGCCAGTGCTTGTGCTGTTTCCAGGTTTCGTCGTTTGGCTCTTTTTTTCCATTTCCTGAAAGATGCTTTTTTGGCAACAGCCTCTCTGACCTCACCTTTAAACCATGCTGGCAGTTTTTTGGACTTCCTTCCACTTTTCTTAAAGCGTGGAATACAGCTGGTCTGGACTTCCAGACAGAGCTTAAAGATTCCAAATTACCCCTGTCTACCGATTTACCAGATTAATAATAATAAAATACAGTCTAAAATGCTAGTATGAAAATGCTAGAAGTCTAAAAAATAAGATGGGAGAGTTAGAATATATAACACTAAATGAGAGGTTAGATATGATTGGTGTCTCAGAGACTTGGTGGAAGGAGGACAACTAGTGGTACACTGTGATACCTGGGTACAAACTATATCATAATGATAGAGCAGATCAAATTGGTGGAGGGATTGCACTCAGAGAAGGCATTGAGTCAAAGGATTACAGTTTTGCAGGAAACAAAATTCACTGTAGAATCTCTATGGTTTTAAATTCCATGTAAAAAGAGGAAGGGGAAGGCGATGGCAGTGGGAGTGTACTATCAACCGCCTGGCCTTAAAGAACAAATAGATGATGAAATGCTCAAAGAAATCAGGGAAGCTAACAAGTTACAGCACAGTAATAATAATGGGTGATTTCAGTTACCCCAGTATTGACTGGGTCAGTGTCACGGCAGGACATACTAGGGAGATAGTTTCTAAATGAAAGAAATGATGGCTTCTTGGAGCAGCTGGTTCATGAACTGACCAGAGGGGAAGCCATTTTGGACCTAGTCCTTAGTAGAACACAAGATCTGGTGCAAGAGACAAGCGTGTTGGGGCCTCTTGGCAATAGTGATGATAGCATGATCACGTTTGATTTTATAAATGGAGGAAGGACAGCAAGAAAATCCACAGTACTACCTTTTAACTTTCAAAAGGGAGACTATGATAAAAAGAAGAAAATAGTTAAGAAAAAACTAAAAGGAGCAGTTGCACAGGTTAAAAATTTGCAGCAAGCATGGGTGTTCTTTAAAAATACTATTTTAGAAGCCCAGACCAGCTATATTCCATGCTTTAAGAAAAGTGGAAGGAAATCCAAAAAACTGCCAGCATGGTTTAAAAGTGAGGTCAGAGAGGCTGTTGCCAAAAAAGCATCTTTCAGGAAATGGAAAAAGGAGCCAAATGACAAACTGGAAACATAAGCATTGGCAAGTTAAATGCAAGGCATTGATGAGGCAAGCAAAGAGAGAATTTGAGAAGAAACTTGCTGTGGAAGCAGACACATGTAATAAAGACTCTCACAGGTTTTTTTTTGCTATGAATGTACTTGAGTCAGTTGGAACCAAAAAACAAAAAGGTGGCAGGTTCACACACAACACCTTTATTATACAATCAATAGGTGGCCAAAACCCAACACAGGACCGTGTTTCGTGTTGTACTTCATCAGGGGTTGTAAGGGCACACTAAAAAAACATAAATAAATAAATAAACATAATAATTAGAACAAGTATATAAAAACAGGCTAAAACATCATAACATATTATAAAACTAAAAGGTTGAAAATCAACACATTAATAACTACATCATTGCACTATACCATGAACATAATCAGAAAAGAAATAAATATGCATGTATGTAAAATACATTAAAAGGAATGCAAACATATAAAGCTAAAATATTCAGCACAAAAAGAAACGTATAAAAAAGACTAAGAGAATGAGGAGGACAAATAATCAAAATATTCAGCATAAAAAGAAATAAAAGATGCATATAAAAGACAAAGGGAATGAGGAGGACTAATGGAAGCAGGAGTGAGTGATAAAAAAAGGGGGACATTACCTTATCGGTGTGTGGTGGCAATGGATTTCACAATACACATTGAAAATGTGATTGAAGCCCCTAATGTAAAGGCTAGTAGTGCTTCTAAAAAACAAGGATGAAAATTTAAAAAAAACATGTGTCCAGTATTAGACAAAATATCCATTATAGTGAGGAAGTGAAATGGCATATTAAGTGAACACTTCTAATGGGGAATTCCCATGTCACTACCATTTAAATAACCACGAGGAGATATAACATCCTAAAAATGAGCATGGCATTGCTTATTGCACCAGGGATATAAGAAAAAAACTAACCAAGGGCTTCTTCTTGAAACCACGGAAGATGACTTAAAAACACACAATGTTAATAAAAATGCAATCTGAGAATATGTGCAAAAGTTAAACAGGGACACGTGAAGAACAACTTACAAGAAACTGGTGTATAGTCGAAGTCGCCCTAAAAACATAAATAAATAAATAACCTTATGTGTAAAATATCTTCCAAAAAGAATTCTAAAAGAACCCATGTATGTGAATCACAAAAGAATTTAATTGGAAACCGACTTTTGAACACAAGATTATGAAAAACGGCGATAAACCAAAATCTCTTTAAAAATACTAAATTAAACTAAAGGTTGTATGCAAACTCTAAGAAGTGCTTGAAAAACTTATAGCGCATAAAAAAGGTGAATGATGATTGTACCTGAAATATAAAGACCGCCAAAGGCAACGCTTCAAAGACGTGTTGCACATCAAAGATACAAAAACTCAAAAAAACGCTAACGCATGCGCATTTAAAAAGACGACGATCCCGGAAGTGTACAACCTGTAAAAATGTGAAAAATAAATGAGTAAAGTATGGATTAAATAGAACTAAAAACCAAAATCGGAATATGAATATTTTATCGATTAAAGCATTTGTATTCTATAATGAAAATCCAAAAGAAGAATGCATTTGCAACAAATCATTTGTTGACTAACCAGAAATCAACTGCCTTAGACAATTAATAGGCTTATAGTAGAAGAATCTGTCATTGCAAAATGAAAAAATATATACATAACAGTATGATCTCATTAGAAACGGCTAACCAAAAAACCGTTCTAGCGGGCAATGTATCCACAGGACTCGGTGAACAAATAAAAACAAAGGAAACTTTAAAAGAAACGGAACACATGTGCACAAAAATAGACACTGTGCCGTACTAAAATAGCTGCACAAGGAGGCGATTGAAAAAGACGTTCTAACCAACCAACAATTATGAAAGAGAGCATGTTGTGAGACAATGCAGATTTCACTATAAAATGATGAATCCATAGGCTATCCATAGTAAACAAAAAACGAACCTACACAGTGTGCCCTTACAACCCCTGACGAAGTACAACACGAAACACGGTCCTGTGTTGGGTTTTGGCTACCTATTGATTGTATAATAAAGGTGTTGTGTGTTAACCTGCCACCTTTTTGTTTTTTGGTTCCATTTCTGCTGAGTGTGGCTGCTGCTATTTTTTTGTTGGTTCCGAGTCAGTTGGGCCATTAGATGACAGAGGGATAAAATGGGCACTAAGAGGGGACAAGGCCATAGCGGAGAGACTGAATGAATTATTTGCTTCAGTCTTTACTGAGGAAGATGTAGGGATGTTAGCCATGACTGAAGTGGTATTTAAAGGTGATACGGCGGAAGAATTGAAATAAATATTGATAAACTGGGAAGATGTATTACAACTATTTGATAAACTGAAGAGTAGCAAATCACCTGGACCGGATGGTATACATCCAAGGGTGTTGAAAGAACTGAAATATGAGATTGCAGACTTGCTATTAGTTCACATATGTCTGTCATTAAAATCATCTGTAATACCTGAAGATTGGAAGATGGCCAATGTAATGCCAGTTTTTAAAAAGGTTCTCCAGGAGTGATCTGGGAAATTACAGACCAGTGAACCTGATGTCAGTACCGGAAAAAATGGTAGAAACCATCATAAAGAACAAAATTACTGAACATGTAGATAGTCATGGCTTAATGGGAGACAAGGAAGATCTTGCTTTACTAATCTGTTATGTTGTTTTGAAGGTGTGAATAAACAGGTAGACAAAGGTGAGTCGATTGATATAGTGTATCTAGATTTTCAGAAAGCTTTTGACAAGGTCCCTCAAGAGACTTTTGGCAAAATTTAAAAAGTCATGGGATAGGAGCAGTGTACTATTGTGGATCAGGAACAGGTTTAAAAGATAGAAAGCAGAGGGTAGGGCTAAATGGCCAATTTTCCCAGTGGAGAAAGGTGATAGTGGAATACCTCAGGGATCTGTGCTGAGTCCGCTGCTTTTTAACATATTCATAAATGACTTGGAAAAGGGAATAACGAATGAGGTAATCAAATTTGCCGATGACACAAAACTATTTAAAGTTGTTAAAACGCATGAGGATAGTGGAAAATTGCAAGAGGATCTTGATAAATTGGAAGACTGGGCATCCAAATGGCAGATGAAATTTAATACACACAGCACCACCCTTTTAAAACCCCAAACCTCCCAGCATCTCAATAGTCAAATACCTTCATCCTAAACTTTAGACATACTACATTTAGGGTATATAGAGACCTCAGAAGAAGCTCATTCCTTACATCTGGCGAACAAGTCACCATAGGATAGAGCCTAGAACTCATACATCACAGGCCTCACCCTTGAAAGTTTAATATATCAGCCAATACAACTATTATACTATATCCTAACAAAGTACTTTTAAAGGATTCGAACAATTAAAACCAATTTTTTAATCTAAATTTTTAATAATATTACACAAACGTTTTTAAAGTAAAGAGCGGTTTCTTCCCACTCGTGCTAAGGATACAATCTCCTGCACCTGCTATAATCAGCTTAACACCTAAAAAATAGAAAAAGAAAATCCAGATAGTCAAATTCACTTTCTCCCAACCATTCAAATAGTAATACGTTACTTATCTGAACGAATAACTTCAGACGTTTATCTTTCATCTCGAACACAACGATTTTCAATTTTTCTCTATCACACCGATTTCCACAACGAACACTGCCTCAGAAGTCAGACGCTGCAACGGCTAGTCAGAAAGACCTCGAGCAGTCACTTGGCGTTTACTGCAATCCAGATCCGACAAAAGCTTTTGTTTCACCCTGCCGGGCTTCGTCAGGGATCCAGCATTAAACCCAAATTAGAATTATTGCATTGAGATAGAGCAACCACATTGCTTCAATGGTTCTAAAGGCGTCTGACATCACTCTTCTTTAAACAAATAGCCAGCAAAGCTGATACGCGTAAAGACCATGACGTAATCCTCCCTATCCAAAACAAACTTTATTATCCAAACACTACTCTTCAAGCAGTAATCTATCTAAACTAAATCACACACAAACCGCTACACACCCAACCCCTTTCTTTAAAAGGGGACCTCACCACCTAAACAAACTAACATAATTACAAGAAACAATTAAGAATAAAAGAAAATCAAAAAAGAAAATCAGATATGGAACTCATAAAATGGACTAGCTACATCAGACTCATCAGAAAAATAATGCCCATTCAATTTTATCGTTAAGTCCAGTCGGAACTAAAGTATGCAGCTTATAAATCCAATGTTCTTTTTGAAGGAGTAAACGACCTGTATCCCCTCTTCGTATATTTGGGAGCACCTGCTCTATTACAGTACACCTAAATTCTTGAAAAGTGTGGTTCACAGCGATACAATGTTGAATTAACGGGGTCTCTAACCGTGCCTTCACAAGTTGCAAATCCTGTTCATTGTAAGTACAATACCGGCTTGGCCAGGACTGTACAAACTTGTTGTAACTGTAAACCGAACCGACTTTAAAAAGCGCGGTATAGAAAAGACTTTAAATAAAAAAAAGTAGTGCAGGGGTAGCGCTGGACCTGTACTAACCGATGGGAGCATGCAGTTAATAGAGCTGCTGCGCCACCCTCCTCCGCCATAATTCAGTTGCCATGAGTACCGTTGCTGCAGTTATGAGCCACCCATTAAGGTGTACCTGTGCTAAATGCAACATTGATGGTGAGCATGCGCTGATGATGCCTGCACTAATCACAATGCACAGTCAACACCCACATTCTGCTCCTAACCTGCCCAGTCTCTGTCCCTACCTGCACTAAGCACTGCAAATGGAGCAGTGGCCTTGTGACCAAGAAACCAGGGTTTGATTCCCACTGGCACTCTGGGCAAGTCAATTTATCCTCCCATTGCCTTGGAAGAAAGGCTGCTGGGTTGCCAGGAGTCAGTATTGACTCAGCAGCACACATTGCATGCACAGTAAACCCCATATTAACCATTGGTGCACTTTAGTAAACATACCCCTGAGTGAGTCTGAAAAGAGGTAGCTCGGATTACAGCAGATGCTTGCTGAAAAAGCTAATATCAGAGACCAAATTCAGATATTTTGGAGACTGTTTGGCAGAGGGATCTATTTGGGATTATTGCTAATCAACTGGCCTTAAATGTTGAAAACACAGAAGCATTAGTGACTTCATTTTCTTTGACAATAGCATTCTCTTCCATGGATTACTGTAATGCAGTGGGGTTTGGGTTGCCTGCATGTGCTTTAGAGGCTGTTTAGAATGTCGCAGTACATTTGATTGTAGGCAGCTCCAGATTTGAGCATATATCTTCTTGGCTACAGTCTACAACGGATAAAGTTTACGTTTTCTGTTTGATTTTTAAATCTGTATGAGATACAGTGCCCTGTCCTTGCTTGTTTTTAGGGCTCTGTACTATCCTGGTTCTCTTCTTATCTCTCCCGTCGCTCTTTCAGTGTTTGTTCTGGTGGATCCTCCTCTGCTGCTATCCCTCTCTCAGTTGGTGTACCCCAAGGACCTGTCTTGGGTCCACTCCTTTTCTCTCTTTATACCCAGTCCCTTGGTGCACTCATCTCTTCCCACGGCTTTCAATACCATCTTTACACTGACTCCCAGATCTACCTTTCTACACCTGAAATCTCTCCGGCGATCCAGACCCAGATCTCTATCTGCCTTTCTGACATTGCTGCTTGGATGTCTCACCACTGCTTGAAATTGAACTGAGCCAAAACTGAACTTCTTATTTATCCCCCTAAATCTACCTCTCTCTTTCCTCCTTTCTCAGTCTCTCTGGATAACTCTTCTCCTCCCTATTTCCTTGGCTCGCAACCTTGGGTCGTCTTTGACTCCTCTCTCCTTCTCCACACATATCCATCTGCTAGCTAAAACCTGCCATTTCCTTCTCTATAACATCAACAAAATCTGCCCATTCCTTTCTGAACACACTACTAAGACACTTATCCACTCTTTAGTCACCTCCCATCTTGACTATTGTAACCTACTCCTTGCTGGTCTCGCTTTGAATCGTCTATCTCCCCTTCAATCTGTTCAACACTCTGCTGCGTGGCTAATCTTCCACCGGTTTTGTCATGCTCATATTACCCCTCTTCTCAAGTCTTTTCATTGGCTCCCTATCCGTTTCCGCATCCAGTTCAAACTTCTCCTGCTGACCTATAAGTGCAGTCACTCTGCAGCTCCTCACTACCTTTCCTCTCTTTATCTCTCCCTACACCCCTCCTCGGGAACTTCGCTCTTCTGGCAAATCGCTTCTGTCTGTGCCCTTCTCTTCTATTGCTAACTCCAGACTTACTCCTTTCACCTTGCTGCTCCTTGCTGCCTGGAACAAACTATCTGAGACTGTATGTTTGCCACCTTCTCTGCCCTTTCCAGGCTGAAAACTCACCTCTTCGCTGCCACCTTTGGATCTCGACTCACCTGGTCTCCTTTGTGCTTCTTTACCATTCCCCCTCGCTGTATTCCATGTCTACAGCTACTGTGTTGTCTGTCTTGACTAGATTGTAAGCTCTGGGCAGGGACCGTCTTTTACATGTGTTTGTGCAGTGCTGCGTACGTCTTGTAGCGCTATATAAATGCTCAGTAGTAGTAGTTATTTTCAGAATGCTTTTTGTTCATATACTCCTAGTATGACATTGCAATCTACTCAAGAACTGTTAGAGATTCCTTAAAGTGCAGGCTAGAGAGCATGCAATATCCTTAAATTGGCAGAATATAAATGTTTTTTTTCAATAAATAAATGGGGTGAGCAGGGAGGGAACTGGGGGAAGGGAGAGTGTCAGAGGGAGGAGGCGGAAGGGAGGGAGAAATAGCCCTTGGGGAAGTGAAAGCAGTATATGTGGGTGGTGGTGGGGGGGGGGGGGGCTGAGTGGTCATTGTGGCTTTTAATATATGACTTAGCTTTTCTCTTGTGAAAAGGACTGGAGTAAATTCTCAGATAACCATCTCTTCTCCATGCCTGCTGGATAATTAGGTTTTTACTGTACGATATAGCTATTTATTGCTTTGAGACTCAAAGGGACTTCCTGGAAAAAGTAGGTCGTATTTACAAAATAAATGCATTGCCCATTTACTGGTGCCAGCTAGATGTACAATAGCGCATTGGAAAAAAGATCACAGAATGGATTAGGTTGGTTGTTCTATGGAAAAAAAATAACTAGCTCGTATGAAAATAGATGTGGCATAGGCAAATAGAGAGACTCTCTTAGAGATAATAGAGAAAAGAGCAATGATTAGAATGTGTAACAAAGAGAATACTACAGATACACGAGTTCTCGTTGCTTTCAAAGGATGGTATGCTAAAACGCACCGAGATGCTTGGAACCTTATGTTTGCTTTGTGTATCCTTTTGTTTCTTATTGTTGGGCCTTAAACATTTTGTTTTATGTTGTACTATCTGGTTGATGAAAAACAGTAGCAAGTAAAGAGCATTTAGGAGCTGTTTTACTAAAGGTGGTTAGGATTTTGCACTGAATATGCATTTAGCATGAAAACTAACACTTGTAAAATGCAAAGCCTCTGCGGTAATTGTCAGGGACGTAGGCAGATGCTCTCGGCTCTTACTGCACAGATGCAAACCCTAACATGCTGTGCTGTCACCGTAGCCGCACCTAACGCCACTCATAGAGATATCGCTAGGTGCATCAGCACTGATTGCCACATTGACAACGGGTGATATGTGTTCCCATGCTAACTACAGTATGCTCTGCATTCCCACACGCCACCCATTCCCTGCCCCTTCACGTGATGGGCGATTTTAATGCATGTTTTAGCATCCGGTCGTTGTCATGCCTATATGTTAGCTGTCACCATGGGCCATTACCACTCGCTAAAACACATTAACTGCTTAGCAGACTTTAGTAAAGGGCCCCCTTAATGTCCAAGCAATTCTTTGTCTGAGATCTTTTGCTCCCTTTAGAAATACTAAACAGTTCTTTAGAAATGATTTGCTAATACTGCGGTGAAGGTATTTTGGTTGCTTTGGGTTATTTCATAAAGCACGTTTATATGTGAAGGGCAGACATTGCATGTGCATATATGTGTGGAATATATATGCATGTGCAAATGTGAAAATAGTGCAGCTGCCTTTTCTGTGGACTGCATGAAAGTGTCCCAGGGAATAGTTTGGATGGGACTGGGACAGAGTGGGATTTGGACAGAGGTTTATTAAAAAAATAATTTATGTGCATATTATATTGGAGTTGAATCTGGGTGTCTATTGTATAAAGGCACTCAAAAGAGCTCTTTAGAGATCAGATCAAAAGTAAATACCATTTCCAAAAAATCTGTCCTCATGTTATGTTTTTGTGTATAACTCGAAATGTTTTAGAGATAGAGGCACCAGTGGGGTAGAGGACAGATTTTGTTGCCTTAGGTGGTATTTTATAAAGGCAATGCCTTTGTTCCTTTATTAAATGAACACCTTTCTTGCCTTTTTCTCATAGATGCCCTGTTATAAAATTAGCTCCATATTGAGCTATTTGAGAACTACTGAAACTCAGTAGAGGGACTTGTTTGTTAGGCTTGGAAGTAGGAACACAGCAGAGCCCCCTCCCTGTCACCATCACTCACTCTCTCTCTCTTTCCTCCCTGTATGCAGCGCACTCGTTTTCTTGAGTCCCCTTCCTTGTGCTCAGCAGTCAGTCTCTCTCTGTCACACCAGCAGCTTCTCTCTATTGTCCTCTCCCCTCCTTATCCAGAGTAGTCACTTTTCTCTCTCCCCCCTGAGTGATCACTCCCTCAGCAGTGGGACATGTTCAATGGCACCGGGAAGACACCACAATTGAGTCCGAACCCACAACCTGTGAAAGGCCCCTGAGGAAATTAAAACGTGGTGCATAGAGTGGTGTGTGGAAGGTAGTGTTCCTGTTTCCCCTCTCCTCCTCCCAATCTCATCCACGCACATGTTACACACACACACACAAGCCCGTCCTTCTGGCCTGTTTGTGTGGCTCTGGAGACCCATGGCCAGAGTGCAGGAGGTAGCTAAGAACCTTTCTTTTTGCAGCCACTCCTGCACTCTGTTGCTGTGGGGAAGAGGCTAGCACTGCAAACCTGGGTGAGGAATTAGGTCACTACACAGATGTCAGAAGTACTGGCAGATCGGAACCTGATGCAACAGATGTTGGGGAACAAGAAGAAAGCTGTTGCTGAGCAGTAAATGGAGGTGCACGTGCCCAAGGGGGCGCTAGGTTCTGATGCCAGTTGTTTGAAGGTTGAACTAGTGCTGAGGCCATGGCAATGAGTTGGGCTTCCTGTCTATGGGAGTTGTAGGAACTGGGTGAATTATCCAGATACTCTCTCTTTGTTCTGAAAACCTCTTTGTGAGCCTGAGTACATGTCTGTGCCCTATCTGTGCAGACAGGCAAAGCCCCTCTGCTGTTAGATTTATGTATCTGTGGATGGTTATTGCTGTCTCACCAAAAAAGTAAGTTATTTTTGGAATTTTGTGATTATGTTTATTTCTTTTTCTCTTTCTAGATAACACGTTTTACAATTGGCTGGAAGGTAATTGACATTTTCTGTGTTTAGAGCAGTATTTTATTTTTTATTGCATATGCTAATCCTATTTTGCGGTGTTTGGATTTTATACATATTGTAAGAAATACCTTTCTTAATGGAAGCTTCTCTTTTTAGGACTTTGTGTAGAGAAAAGAGCATTTTATAGATTAATTTCTGGGCTGCATGCAAGCATCAACATTCATCTGAGTGCACGGTACCTTTTGCAAGGTATGTGACATATTGCCTGATCTAGCAATATAGATTCTCCTCTTCCCATTTCCAAAAGTACTACAAAACTTTCTCAGCATCTACTGCAGAAATAATCTTTTTGGAAACCATAGTTTCTTACAGCAGTGTTTCTCAAGCTGTCTGGAAAGCTCCTACATTTTTTCTGATTTAGACCATTTGCCAATTTGGCTCATACATATTCATTGTGGATATCCTGAAAACGTCATTGGCTAGGGGGGTACTTGAAACACTGTCTTACAGCATGTGTCTGTCAGCTTCATTTCCCACAGCATAAACAAACTCTACCTTGGTCTGTTAAATTTTTGCAGTTTAGTTTCTCAAAAGTTCCCTCCTGCCCTCTCTCTTTTTTTTTTCTGGGCACTTTTCTAGTTTTGCTTACCACCTTGTAGGCTGTAGTGAATCCTACCTAAAGTTTGCAACACGCGCAAAGCTAACCTGCCCATTCAGCAGAAGAATCTGACTGTGGCAGGAAAAAAGCTGTTGAATTGTTAGGCAATGTCAGCAGTCTTTCAAGCAAGCAAATATTCATGGCAGATATTAATCTGGATTCACGATCTGCCAAGTTGTGCTCAAGAAAACTCGAACAGGTTGTGCTCGGGCCTAGGAATGGATGAAAGGGAGGAACAACCTTGGTAGAGACTTCTACCAGTCAAAGTAGCACTGAGCATTGTCTTATAGGAGGTCTCTTTAGTCCTCAGACTGGTGTGAGTGTTGATGCTGGCTAGGGGTGGGGTTAGGGGATGAGGATGAGGATGGAATGAAAGATCATGGAGATGCCCAAAAAGTAAAAAAACAAAACTAAATTAGACCTATCACTTGGTATTCTTGGGAGGCTGTCGCTGCTGTTCAGAAAACACAAATGATTGATCTGGAATTTGAATAAGTACAGCATATGGATGTCCTGAGGTGTTTGTCACTGCCAAACCAAACAATTGAATTTGTATCTAAACCTACAATAGTATCCCTAGCAACTTTAAATAAATAAACAACATAAATAGCTAAACAAAATCTTAAAACTAAGATACAGACAGCAGTCCAGCAGCAAGACGGGGGCTATCCAGTCTTTTGCATTTAGTGTCACATATATGATTTTCTCCCATTTGGTGAGGGATCTTACATGTGCACCAGGTGTAAGGCGCTCTTTGCCCTCGGGGAACGTGTCTGGTCTCTGGAGGCTAGAGTAGTAGACTTGGAAGACATAAGGAAGACAGAGGGATACATAGATGAGACCTACAGGAACGTAGTACTGAAGTCCCAACTCCAGTCTGGCAGCCTCTCAGTTGCCATGGAGGAGAGAGGTCACGTGAAAGGAGAGCATCATCTTGATGTGGCAGGAAGTGATCCTGCCTGGAGATGTAAAACCCTCACGCACTAAGGAGGTTTCTCCAAGGCCATGTGCCCATGAGGAAAGGGTTAGGATGGCCCATTATAGTTGGCGATTCGATCATTAGGCATGGAGATAGCTGGGTGGCTAGTGGATGTGAGGATCGCCTGGTAACATGCCTGTCTGGTGTCAGGTAGCGGATCTCACACACCACTAGGCAAGGTTTTAGTGGGTGCTGTGGAGGAATCTGCTGTCTTGGTACATGTTGGTACCAATGACGTATGAAAGTGTGGGAAGGAGGTTCTGGAGATTAGGTTTTTAGTAAGAAGTTGAAATCCAGAACTTCCAGGGTAGTATTCTCTGAAATGCTTCCCTTTCCATGCGTAGGACCCAAAAGGCACGCAAAGCTCTGGAGTCTCAATGTGTGGACGAGATGATGGTGTTAAGGTGATTTTGGATTTGTTAGGAACTGGGCAACATTCTGGGGAAAGAATGGGCTCCACCTTAACCGGAATGGAACCAGGCTGCTGGCATTAACCTTTAAAAAGGAGATAGAGTAGCCTTTAAACTAGATAATAGGGGAAAGCAAACAGTCACCCAAGAGCACATGGTTCAGAAGGATGTATCCTTGAATACTAGCAAAAGAGGGAAGTTAGGGCATCCCAGCAGAGGTTCCAAAAAAGATAAAAGTAACCCAGATGCCCTTAAGTACATAGGGGTAATTTGGAATCTTTCAGCTATCAACTGATAACCAGATTAATATGAATAAAATACAACCTCTAAAATGCCTGTATGCAAATGCTAGAAGTCTAAAAAAATAAGATGGGATAGCTAGAATATACAGCACTAAATGAAAGGTTAGATATGATTGGTATCTCAGAGAACTGGTGGAAGGAGGACAACCAATGGGATATTGCCTTGAGTCGTCCCTGTACCCAGGTATCACAATCTGCTACCTGAGACTAGGGATGAGATGGCGCCCCCCCTCCCCCCTGTAGTGTGGGGGGCGGCGCTTTCTCAAAACTCCAGTCGGGGACTGAACCAAACCAAAAAGCCAATTAGATAACTTGGAGGAAATGCAAGATGTTTGCACACCAAGGAACTAAAAGAATGAGCGAGAACCACTGCACGCTTTATAAAACTAAATTATAACTCATTTTTATTTTGTCAAATATTTTTTTTTCTTTTTTTTTTTTTTCCAATGTTTGTTTATGAACCACCAAAACAAATCACGATATATAAACAGTCATCCACCTCCCCCTGGGGTTGACTCTGATCCCCAGGGTAGGGTACAATGATGGTCACAACATTTTCAAGTTTTCCCCCCTCCCCCGTCCCCCCTACCCTCCCCGTACAACATACCCACGGCCAATCCACATCTGGACCAACTCATAGAACTTTTTAAATCCCCGCTGTGAGCCACGCCCAATTAAGCTGCCAATTAACATCCTAGCTGCAGCACTGCATTGCGAGTCCTGGGACTCAGAGTTTGAATATAGGGGTCCCAGAGTAACAGAAAGGCAGACCAGCATTTAGCATGGCCCCTTGCACCCTTACACTCCAGGAGCATCAGTTGATGGAAGGAATTCCGCCATTCCCAAAAGGAGGGAGGGTTCTTTTCCCGCCATCGATGCAAGAATGGCCCCTTACCCACCAGACAGGCCTTCCGCACTAACCAGCGACCCCATTTCCCCTTCGGGGAGTTAAGGCTCAGGAGGTCCAGGGTGACCAGTGCAGCGTCCCAAGACACGGGCTGTCCCAGGATGGTGGTCATGAAACAGCAAACTCTCCTCCAATAGGAGCGGATCTTCCGGCATCCCCACCACATATGCAATAAAGTCGCCATGGGCTCTGCGCACCGCGGACAACTGCCATCCAGGTTCAAATGACATCGAAAAGCCCATCTCGGGGAAAAGTGAACCCTAGTTATACATTTGAATTGTATTTCCTGCCAACGGACACTGTCCGCCAGGTGCCCTATTCTCTGAAGGGTAACCAGAACTGTATCTTGGGGGATTTCCCGCCCCATCTCAACCCCCCCAAGGCCTGTTCCACACTGCGAAAGTCCGGTCGAGTCCGAAAAAATTCCAGTCTAGTATTAAAAAGACGTATAGACGGTTTCGCCTCCCCGCCCAGACTGAAGAACTCTATAATCTGTGCTGACCGGTCACCATGCAGCTCTTCACCCGGGAGTGAGGCCACATAACGAGCGATCTGCATATACGCAAAGGTATGGTGACACCCCAGCTCGTATTCCCGGGATATTGAAGGAAAAGATTTAATTTTCCCGGCGGGATCGACCACATGTCCCAAATTCCGTATACCTCTCTCCCCCCACATGCGGAATATGGCTGTCTCTGTTGTTGTTGTTGTTAAGTGCCGTCGAGTCGGAGTCGACTCATGGCGACCCTCTGGATAGCTATCCTAAATTCTGTTCGGTCTTCAGTCAGGCTAAACTAACATTACCCCGAACGGGCAACCAGCACGACACCTTCCAGTTACAGCCCCAATAAACATTAAGCTGCCGCCACGTCTGGCACACGGGAGCCAGTAACACACTATCAACCAGATGGGTAGGCAGCCGGCTAGAGTCCAAATGTAATAGGGCCTGCAGAGAATGGGGGGCCACATACGCCGCCTCCAACGCCGTGGGAGTATATAAGTCGGTATCGCCTAGCCAATCCCCCAAATGTCGTGCTTGGCAGGCCAACGCGTAGACTCCGAGGTCCGGAAGCCCCCAGCCCCCATTTCTCCCCCTCCCCACCAGGCGACGATAGAGAATCCACGCTCTCGCACCCTTCCACAAAAAGCCCTGGAATTCCACTTCAAAACGCTGAACATTTCGTCGCAGTAGCCAAACCGGGAGAGTCTGCAGCCAATACAATATCCTCGGCAATATCACCAATTTAATCGCCGCGATCCTCCCCGACAAAGAGAGGGGAAGAGGCCGCCAAGCCTGCAACTGGGTTCTCACTTTAGTCAACACCCGATTCAGATTACTCCCGTAGAGTTGAGATATCTGACTGGGCAGTACTATTCCCAAGTATATAAATTGTCTGCCCATTTAAGAGGAAACTCACCCAGCCAGCCCCGCCGGAGCTGACCTGAGATATTCAGGGCCTCGGATTTGTCCCGATTAATAGTAAACCCCGCAAACTTCCCAAAGGTTTGGAACTCCCGCAAAAGGTTATGTAAAGAATCTGTGGGCGAGAGCAAATGTACCAACAGGTCGTCTGCAAATGCAGATATTTTAAACTCTTGATCTCCGAGACGCACCCCCCGTATCGCTCGCGACCTCTCCACCTTACGCAGAAGGGGGTCAAGGGACAGGGCAAAAAGAAGGGGGGAAAGGGGACAGCCCTGATGAGTCCCCCTTCGTAAAGGAAAGGCTTCGGACAAAACCCCATTACATAGGATCGCTGCCGTTGGATCTGCATATAAACTCGTCACCATATTACAAAAAGAGGGCCCTATACCATAACGCGGAAGGAGGTACATCAAATACTGCCAATCTACCCTATCAAAGGCTTTCTCCGCGTCGAAGCTGATTAACAAGGAGGACATACGTCTGTACCGGACCCATTCGAGGGACGTTATTATTCTGTGCAAGTTACGTACTGCGTATCGGTCCTTAACAAAACCCACTTGTGAGTCATGGACAAGCTGCCCCAAGAATTCCGACAGACGATCGGCCAGGATTTTTGCCATTAATTTAAGATCGAAATTAAGCAGAGATATAGGTCGATAAGAAGCTGCTAATAGAGGGTCTTTAGCCGGCTTCGGAATGAGAACAATGTGGGCATGGTTGTCGCCCCATCAAAAATACCCCTGCTGCGCCCTCACATTATGTACTGCAGCTAAGGTTGGGGAAATCAGCTCATTGAGGATCTTATAAAACTCAGCTCCGAGACCGTCAGACCCCGGGGATTTGTAGCAACTGGCTTTGGAAATAGCAGCTTGCAGCTCTGCTACTGTGATCGGCCGATCCAACTGCACCCGTTGCGCCTCGGATAATTGGGGTAGGTTTAATTCCCCCACATAGTCCGCCATCTGCGATAAAGAAGGCGACTCCACTGCATACAGTTGCTGAAAAAAGGATCTAAAGACTCGTGCGATCGCCAGGCTCTCCCGATGAAGTGCCCCCAAGTCATCCCGCAGCGCTGGCACCAGTTTGGAACCCCTGGGGCCACGTAAGCACCTGGCCAGTAATTTTCCGGACTTATCCCCGTGACGGTACAATTGGTAATGGTAATATTGCACAGACTTCTTAGCCCTCTGATGCAACAGTTCATTAAGTTCCGTTTGACTTTCCCGCAGCCGCCTTTTAAGCCTTGTCGTTTGGTTCTGAGCCCACTGGCGTCTCAACTTCGTAACCAACTTTTCTAGGCTAATAATACGTTCCGCCCTCAGCCTCCTCTTCCTGGCAAGGAACCCTATGATGTCTCCCCGTAGTACCACCTTCGCAGTTTCCCAAAGCAGCTCGGGCTCGTCCCGGTGAGCACCATGATCCGCCTCAAACTCCCGCCATCTCTTCTGAAGAAAGGAACGGAACTGGGCATCCCTGTACAATTCGAGCGGAAATCGCCAAAGAGAGGTCCTGGGGGTAGTCCCACTCCAATAGACGTCCAGCCAAACGAACGCATGGTCGGAAATCTCTATGGGCCCAATCTGCACTTCATCATCCTTGGCAAACAAACCGGCTGAAATCAATAGGTAATCTATACGCGCACTAGTGCTGTGTGCCCGCGATTGATGCGTATAATCCCGTTCAGTCGGATGCAGCAGCCGCCATGGATCCACCAGCCCCAGCCTGGAACACAATCAACGCAGCGCGCGGGCCGTCTGCACTCTGTCCCATGGCTCCCCATCTTTAGACGTGTCTAGGGCCACATCCATAACGCCGTTAAAGTCTCCCCCCAAAATCACAGGGAGCTCCGGCAACATCTCTATTTTAGAGGCGAGACGAGAATAGAGGGTCAAATCCAACACATTATGACAATTGTGGTGAGGAGGACGCTGCAGAGGAAATGGAATGGCAGGGAGAGGAGCCCTGTTCCTTTAAATCTAGAGAGAAAAGCAGTTCCCATAGAAACCACAAGCCTCCAGGGCAGAGTATTCTGAGTGCTAAGCCCCGCCCACCTAGTGACGTCAGGGCTAGGTTGAGCACTGAGCTGCACATGGGCAGGAAGAAAGGCGTGGTGCCTGAAAGGCAGCAGTTTAAAAGTGTTTCAGTTTTAGAAAAAACAGAAGCACAGCAGAGAGGAACAGAAATGAAGCAGGAGCAAGATGAGCAGGCAGTGTTTGGAGTCCGTGGAGTTCCAGAAGCAGTTCAAGTAAGGGGAGCTGATTCTGAAGGGAACAAGCCTGGAATCAGAAACTTGCTGGGTTTTGAAGCAGGTACTTTAGTTCCACTGAAAAGAGGAGCTTCAGGAAGAGACCTGGCTGATTCACATGCAAGAGTAAAGGAAAAACAGAGGGTGTCTGGAACCCAGGGCAGGCAATAGTTTCCAGGACAAAGAAGTGTTTCCAGGTGGGGGAAGTAGTTCAAGACAGCATTTAAACCCTGAAGGTAATGAAAATGTCTTTTCTTTAATTCCTAACCAAAGCCAGGCTGAAGGCATTGTTAAAGAATTAAGAGACAGTGCTAAACGCTGTGTGCCCCTGAACTCTGGAAAGCAAACCTTTATTAAGCCTAAAACTTATGCCAGTGACTGCCAAACCTCCACTCTAACAGAGCTTGCTAACTTCTTGAAAGGGAGAGAAACTCCGTTGCAAGAGCCTGTGGCTGGAGACCATAGGGAACAGCTGTTAAGATTGCAGGAGCTGATAAGACAGGAGAATAACCAGTCAGCTGATATTCAGGATAGACACAGCAAATCTGGAAATGAAATGGATATAGATTTGCTAGAGGATCCTAATGGTTCAGATATAGAAGAAATGCAGTGTTCTCTGTGTCTGGCCAAGAACATGAATAGCTGCTGATCAATGTTCCCTCTAATTTTCTGTAGTCTGTGTGCGCATAAAATATCAGCTGTGTGCAGCTTTTGAAGGAAGGTTAAATTTTTGTGCGCCACATAACGACACTCGGAGTTATATACTTTAAAATGTGACTACACGTCAGAATACAGTATGTATACCACATTGATTTTAATCAAATTAAATGAAAATAGACGATTACTAAATGAAGCGGGAAATTTCTAGTAATTGCAATCATAACTTTTAAATTTTAAGACGTTTGTGTTTTCTATCAGAATCAGAGCCATAATTCTTGTGCGCTCTGTTGTAAAGTATGTGCGCTCGTTCAGCGAGGTGTGTGCGCGCGCACACGCGCACAGCTTAGAGGGAACAGTGCTGCTGATTCTTTGCCTATGTAAAAGACTGTATCAGGGAAGCCATTTAAGGACTTGTGCTGTGCATGGCTTGGAGAAAGTAAGCTGTTGAAAAGAATGACAAGTGTTGGTCTTCCAACTTGTACAAAGTAAAAATCCTGCTTGAAAGTGAATAACAAGAAACTAATCTGGAGAACAGATTGAGCTTTAAAAGCTTGTTCCTCACGGGAAGTGGAAAGCTGATGTTTTAAAAGGAAATCCTGTATTTTAGTGTTCAACCTGTTTTCACATTCTTGTTTGCCTTATTGGAGAGTTTATCCAATTTCAGTTGAGGTTTTTGAATTCAATGCGGAGGGGAAACCCCGAAATAAAATTCTCTGTTTTGCCTATTTACCGTGTGGTCACACTCCTTGCTCTAAAAACTACATTACCCAGCAGCCTTCCTTGGCGGCCATCTTGGACAGTAATTGTAGAGAGTAAGACAGGCATGTTCATCTGCTCCTAGTCTACCGCCTGGATGAGTAGGTGTGACACAATATAGATTGCCCAGAATAACTGGCCTCCCCTCCAAGATACCCTGCAAAAGTATGAATCTGCCCGACGGGTCCACTATGTCCCGTACGACCTCCAGCCTTATTCGCTTATGTATCAGGAGCGCAACTCCCCCCAACATATATACTTGTGACTCAACCGGGGCACACTCCACACACCCATCTGATCCAGATCCTGCCCTTCCTCCCCACCCCCCCCCTCATCCCCCCACCGACTCGGCCCCTCCCCTCCCCAAACTCTCCCCCGTCCCCCTCTCCCCCCCAGCTACTCGATTCCCCCCTCCAACATCCGCTCGCAACTACCCAGCCACCAGGATGTGACCGGGCTCCCCTGCTCCCTACTCAGGTCATTCATCCCCCCCTACCCCTCACCAACCCCCCACGTGGACACCCCAAATTAGGATCTAGTAAGTTAACAATAGTAGACATTAGGAATGACCACAGTTCGGTTTCCAAAGACATAGCTGTATTCTCCCCCCCAGTGTTCCCGTCCATGTGCACGGGATAGATAGCCAGGCACCCCCCCATCTGCTCAGGTCACCTGCCAACTTCTCCACCCCACCCACCCACCCTCAATCCCCTCCAATCGATGCTCCTCGGGAGCCTGATTATACCAGGCAATCAACCGCTACCCCACTACCATTAGGATTCCGAGGGTGGAAGCAAAACAACGGAGCTTGTCCTGGAGGGACCGACTAAACCTGATACGTGGTCATTCCCAATTGTCACCTTTCAATGTGTCCACAAACACCCCATGTTACCCACTCCATGTGCCAGTCGAGGCAGGGAGAAGTACCAACATTAACAAAACAATAATCTAAACACTCCCTCAGCAGTATCACTCATAAGGCCCTCGCCGTATCACACCCCCGTGAGCTGACCCCACGGGGGGTGAACACAGCTTCCCCGGGCCCCTTCGGGGCTCTCCAAAGACTGAACAGGCAAAGTTCCGTCCAAAAGATCATGGCGTGCTTGCAGTCCCACTGCCCGACGTCAACTCCGGCCTCTCAAGTTGATCCTCGTATTTCGCTGCTTCCTCCGCTGAGCTGAACACCCTCTGTTTCCCCTCGTGAAACACCAACAGGTGCGCTGGGTACTGCACGGAGAACCTGATGTTAGCATTGATGAGGCTCTTGCATATTGGTGCATACGCCCTCCGCTGCTTGCTCACGGCCGCTGAATAATCCTGTGTAATACGGAGCTGAATATTATCTCGTTCAACAGTTCCGCATTTCCTGGCCTCTCGCAGCACAGCCTCCTTTTGCTGGAATTGTAAGTATTTAGCCAGGACTACCCTAGGCCGCGGATCCCTGGAATTTTTGGGGTCCACTCTATGCGCCCGCTCGATCACCACCTGGGCGCGGTGTCCGTCCTCCCCCAACAGTGAAGCAGACAGCGCAGTTATGTAGTCTTGCAGGTCTTTATCTCCCACCGAGGCCGGTACGCCCAAAAACCTCGTTACTATGCCTCGAGCGGTTCTTGAGGTCTTCCAATTTCTCCTCGTGGGCCTTTAAGGTAGACCGTGTCTGCACCAGCTCTTGACACAGTCTCTGCACCTTGTCCTCCGCCTGCGAGAGGCGGGCCTCAGCCTGCTGCATGCGTGCCCTGATGGCCTCCACGGAACTCTGCACCGCATCCATTTTACTCCTCAGAGTCAAATTGAAGGGAAAGGGCACTGGAGACCGCAGCTGAAATCTCCGCTACCGAAGCCCCAGGAGCAGGTACCTGCACTTCTCCCAATTTCGGAGGTGACTCCGCCATCTTGGAGGCCCCAACCGCCCGGTCTTTCTCTCTCCTCCCGGTTCATGCTGCCGTTGTCGCCATTCGCTTTCTTCTCCCCCTGACAGGTTCCTCGTGGGTATAGCACTTAGTGAGGGCTAAGTACCGGCCGTTGTACCTAAAAATAGGCACTGTTGCCCCGATTCAGAGCAAAGGGAGCCCGGAGCTCAGGACAGATGCGACTTCCCAAGCTCACCACATCACGTGTCTCCTCATTTTTATTTTGTTATAAACTGCGTTATGGTTTTTGCTTTAACTTTTTGAACATATATTTTGCATCCACAGCACCCTCTCCCTCAACAGTGGGTGCAGAGCAGAACTAGGACATTTACCCACAGAACTCAATATCTTAAAAAAAAAAAAATCTGATTCTGGTCATCTCACTAACAAATATTCTCCAGTACCAGGCATATTGGGAACTAATATAAAACCCTACAAAAGTCACCAAAGCTCTACAAGGCCAAATCTACCATTCCATTACCAGCATAAACTTCCAAAACTCATACAAGGTGCCTACCCAGAAAAAAAGCAGCACTATAAATACTGCATCGGGCCCTAGAACATCTAACTCGTATTTGAAACGCTGAACAAGGCAAATTACTACAGTACACATCCCTGCATACAAATTTCATATTAACAGAACACATGGCCTTGATCACATACTCGGAACACAGATTCTCACCAAGTACAGAATAAGTGAAGTAAAAATAAAATATTTAGACAAAAATTAAACCCCAAGAAGCTAGATTCCACGTGCAGTACAACACCAGATAAGAGAAGCAGTTACCCATACTGTTATCTATAAAGATAGCACAAGGTCCATTCATTAAATTGAAAATAACATTTTATTTTTCTACCTTTGATGTCTGACCATTTTATTCTCTGGTCATGCCAGTACTGATCTGAGGCTTTTGCTTTCCTGTCTTCTCTTAGCACTCTATCTGCCATTTCTTTTCTCTTCTTTTCTTTTCTTCACTTCCTTCCATCAGCCTATTTCCAGTCTGGGTAGCCCTTGCTATGTGTCAGCTCCCTTCCAATCCCAGTGCCCCCTCCCTGCCAGCCTCCTCCCCATTACCCAGCCACCTACCAGTCCCATCACCAAGTGTCTGCTCCCTCCAGTCCCACCCCAGGTGTGAGCTCCCTTCCATTCCCCCTCTTTCTCCCTCTGTCAGCTCTCTTCCAGCCTTCTTTTTCCCCCTCTGTCAGTTCCCTTCCAGTCCTCTCTTTCTCCCTCTGTCAGCTCCCTTCCAGCCATCTCTTTCCCCCTCTAATAGCTCCCTTCCAGCCCTCCCTTTCCCCCTCTAATAGCTCCCTTCCAGCCCCCTTTCCCCCCCCTGTCAATTCCCTTCCAGCCTTCTTTTTCTCCTTCTGATAGCTCCCTTCCAGCCCTCTTTCCCCCTCTATCAGCTCTGTTCAGCTCCCGCTCCCTCTCCTGCCGCCCTTGTCTCCATTCTGCTCCTTCCCCTTTGGCTGTGATAGCGGTAATTTAAAATGAAGGGAAACCGGTGCAGAGCCTCCCAGCCCTATGGATCCCTTGCTGCTGTGTCCCGCTCTAGCGTCACTTTCTTTTGGGGGCGGGACACAGCTGCAGGGGTTCCATAGGGCCGGGAGGCTCCACACCGGTTTACTTTCATTTTAAATTACCACTATAGAGGCTGCAGCAGCTTGTCCACATTTTTTTTTTTAAACTGAAGGCGGAATGAGGTGGCTGTTTTGGGACATTTTTGCTGCCCCAAAAGTTTGCTTCCTTGAGGCCACCGCCTCACTCCACCTCATTATAGAGCCGCCCCCGCCTGGGTACAAACTATATTGCAATGATAGGGTAGATCAAATTGGTGGAGGTGTTGTGCACTGTGTTAGAGAGGGCATTGAGTCTCATAGGATTAAAGTTTTGCAGGAAACAAAATAAATTGTAGAATCTCTATGGATAGAAATTTCATGTAAAATGGGGAAGGTGATGGCAGTGGGGATGTACAACTGACCATTTGGCCAGAATGAACAGATGGATGATGAAATGAGAGAAGTCAGGGAAGCTAACAATAGTTACAACCCAGTAATTGGCGCTGATGCCGAATAGCGCGGTATATAAGAAATTGTAATAAATAAATAAATAAATTTCAATTACACGGTATCGACTGGGTCAATGTCACAGGACATATAGAGAGAGAAAGTTTCTAGATGAAGTAAATGACTGCTTCTTGGAGCAGCTGGCTCATGAACAAATAAGAGGGGATGCTATTTTAGACTTAGTCCTTAGTAGAACACAGGATTTGGTGCAAGAGATCAGGGTTTTGGGGCCACTTGGCAATAGTGATCATAGCATGACTGCATTTGGTTTAAAGACAGGGTCAGAGGCTGCTGTTGCCAAAAATCATCTTTCATGAAATAGAAAAAGGAACCCAATGATGAACATAGGAAACAACATAAGCATTGGCAAGTTAGATGCAAGGCAGGCAAAGAGACATTTTGAAAAGAAGCTTGCAATGGAAGCAAAAACACATACTAAAAACATTTTCAAGTTTGTTCGTAGCAAAAAACTTGTCAGAGCGTCGTACTATTGAATGATTGAGGGGTAAAAGGGGTGATAAGTGAGGTAAGGCCATAGCGGAGAGACTGAATGAATTCTTTGCATCAGTCTTTAATAAAGATGATGTAGGGAAGTTACCCATGCCTGAAATGGTATCATCTGTTGTACTGGAAGACTGGAGAATGGCCATTGTAATGCCAGTTTTTAAAAACTTTTCCAGGGGTGATCCGGCAAACTACAGAATCGTGAGCCTGATGTCAGTACTGGGCAAAATGCTAGAAACCTTTATAAACAATAAAATTACTGAACATGTAGAGTGTCGTGGTTTAATGGGTGAAAGCCAACATGGATTTAACCAAAGAAAGTCTTGTCTTATTAAATCTGTTATATTTTTTTGGAGGTGTGAATAAACAGGCACATTCCTGCTGCAGTATCATCTAGAAGTAAGGAGATCCTGGATTCTCTACAGGGAGAACTATTCAGGCAATTGGTAACAGACCCCACACGTGAAGGGGCCATACTGGACTTGGTGCTTACCAATGGTGAAAGTGTTTCTGATGTTGTAGTGGGAGATCATTTTGCATCCAGTGATCACCAGATGGTGTGGTTTAGTATTAGGACTACAGCTGTTAGAATCCATTCAAAGGTGAGGATCTTAGACTTTAGGAAGACTAACTTTGCCAAGATGGGCCAATACCTCAGGGAGTCGTTAGTGGGATGGGAACAGATGGGGGATGTAGAAAAACAGTGGGCAAAACTGAAGGGATATTTTAAGGGCAACCAACCTTTTTGTTAAAATGGTAAAAGGAAAAGGAGACTGCTATGGTTTTCAAAAGAAGTAGCTGAAAAAGTGAAGAAAGAGGGAGGCCTTCATGAAATACAAGAGATCACAGAGAGAGGAAGACAGGCATCTGTATTTGGAAAAACTTAGAGAAGCTAGCAAAGTAGTCAGGAAGGCAAAAATTCAAAAGGAGGAGGAAATAACTAATGCAATAAAATGGCGGGATAAGACATTTTTCAGAGATATTAGTGAGAAGAGGAAGGGCAAAAGTGGTATTGTCGGACTCAAGGGTACAGGGGAGGAATATATAGAAGCTGATAAGGATAAAGCAGAATTGCTTAACAAATATTTCTGTTCTGTGTTCACAAATGAAGAACCAGGAGCAGGACTTCAGAAAACACCCACAAACAGGAACAGAAGTGAGGGACATCTTGAACAATTTTCAGAAGACTGTGTTTGTAAGACACTAGCTCAACTTAAAGTAGACAAAGTGATGGGACCGGATGGGATACACCCTAGAATACTGAGGGAACTTGGGGACGTTTGTGATGCAGCAGACCAGCAGGGCATAGAAGAAAATGTTTTAAACTTGAAAAAAGACGTGCACAAGCTGCAGTATTTGCAGGAGCCTGATAGGGGGAGCAAGAGGGACCTCTGGAAGACTGAGGATCCACGCCCTTCAGGGTGTAACCTAAAACCAGCCAGCCTTCAATCCAGGAAGACAGGAACTCCTTTTAAAGGAAGTCAGGAAGACTGGAGGGAGAACAGGAGGAGCAGGGAGTACAGGAGGAGCAGGAGGAGAAGTAGGAGCAGTGAGAGCTCTGGAAGAAGTGCTGTGCCGAGCAGAAGTGACTGGACAGGCAGAAGTAGCCTTAAAGCCAGAAGCAGCAGAGAAGGCCGCAGAGAAGCTGCAGAACCTTCAGAAGCCGAAGGAGCGGCAGGGGCTGCAGAAGCTACAGACACTGCTGGAGTGCAGGAAAGAGGTACAAGCCAAAGGAACCTGAATGGACAGAGACTACAGAAGGGTCCAAGAGATTCAGGTACGCAAAAGCTGCATTGTGATTGCTGTGGGCAGAACCCAAGCCAGATTGCTGGAGCAAGGCAGAATCTCCCTAGGAGTAGGCCACAAGCCTCTTCCTCAGGAAAGAAGCAAGAGTTACAAGGTAAACCATATTGTATTGGAAACAGCCTATGGAAAGGGCAAGAGATAGAAGCTCCCTGTACATGTCCCACTGCTCAAAAGAAAAGGTATGAAAAGTTTTTATTGAATAAGAAACTTTTAAGTAAGCCAGGGTTGCAGGAAGTGCATGTAAACCCTTGGAAGAAAGAGAGAGATTCACACTGTAAAAATGCTCATGGCCGACGCCCCACGCTAAACTCCAAACACTGGGAGGTCATACAGCATTTGGGTGAGAAACCTAACTATAGCTTGCCGGGAACTCTTGACTTTGTCTCAGATACTTTGCTGGAGGAACCGATGCAAGTGGAAGAGGTAGAATCCCTTTCAGAGGAAGACATGGATTGCAGCTATTGCATCACGGGAAGCGTAGAATGCTTGTGTAACCAGTGAGCACTAAAACCGGTGTAAATAGGAATGCCTGCCTTTATATTTATTTATTTATTTATTTATTACATTTTCTTTTATACCGCGCTATTTAAGATCAGTGCGGTTTACAATAAAACATTGAATCTACACATCTCAGTTTAGTGATTTGTGCTTACAATAAACAGGTAAAAATAACTCGGATGTACAATGAACAAGTTTCTTAACAGGGAGAACAATAACTATATACATGGTTACGTGCACAGCACGAGCTTCTCAGAGTAAGTTAATTATGGAGGCGGTTAAGGTGTGGTTGCAGGTATTCAGACTAGGAGTGTATGATGTATGGGCTTGAGGAGCTACCATGAGGTGTGGAAGTAGGTGACTGTGGAGGGGGGGCTGCGGCATTGTAGTAAAGGAGAAAAAGGTGATGCTTCAGTTCCTTCTTGAATTGGGAGAGATCGCTGATGGTTCTGATAGGCGCCGGGAGTGCGTTTCAGCAAGATGGTGCAAAAAAGGCAAAGGCTCTAGATCTGGTAGCTTGAGAGCACTTAGTACTTGCCTTAGGTAGAATGAGGGTGTTTGCAGCATTCGATCTCCTTAGCCGGTTAGGAGGTGTGATGGATACTAGGTCGGTGATAGCAGTAGCCGGGAATTTCTTGATGGCTTTATGGGTCATTGTTAGAACCTTGTAGGAGATCCTGGCCTGTATGGGCAGCCAGTGCAACTGTTTTAGTATTGGAGTGATGTGGGATCTTCTGGAAGCTCCATGAAGGATTCTTGCAGCAGAATTCATAGCAAGTTGTAAGGGGTTGGTCGTATTCTTTGGTAGGCCATGTAATATCGCATTAGCATAGTCAAGGTGGGGCATTATTAGGGCCTGAAAAACAGTTCGGAAGTCTTCAGGTTCTAACAGCTGACGAAGATGGCGAAGGGACCGGATTTTGTGATAGACAGATTTTGTTATGTTATTGATGTGAGCCTTCATATTAAGCTGCTGATCAAGTATAACTCCGAGGTATCTTACTGTAGTCTTGCATGTGAGCTCTGCGTCCCGAACTTTGATGGATAGAGGTGGGATAAAAGCCGGGTTCCTGGTGACGAAGAGGGCTTCGGTCTTTTTGAAGTTTAATTTAAGCCTTTGTGCGTCTATCCAGTCGGTGACTGCATCAAAGCATTTGATTAGGGGAGAGAGGTCAAGATGCTCAGTCGAGATTGGCATGTACATCAAGACATCGTCGGCGTAGACAAGGCAGTTGATGTTAAATGAGTGGATAAGATCACAGATGGGTTGCATGTAAATGTTGAATAGTAAGGCCGATAAGGAGGAGCCTTGCGGGACACCTTTAGTTTGAAGGAAGGGGTCAGAGGTGGAAGGACCAGAACGTACATGTTGCCAACGGTCTGTGAGATAAGACGCGCACCAAGATAGAGCTGAGCCGTGAACTCCCTTATCTCTGAGGCGATGAAGGAGAATTTCGTGGTCTACTGTATCAAAGGCAGCGGCAACAAAGCCTTGTCTGATGTTATCCAACCCTATGGAAAGGGTGTTGAAAAGGGTTGTCAGTAGCGTTTCCACACCATGTGCTTCCCGGAATCCATGCTGGCAGGGATGAAGGGGTGCGTTGGAATCTATATGATCCTGTAATTGACGTTGTGTAATCTTTTCAATGATCTTCGAGAGGAGAGGTATGCTGGAGATAGGCCTGTAGGAATCCATCGATGAGGGGTCCAGCTTACTGTTCTTTAGGAGAGGTCTGATCGCAGTCTGTTTCAGGCTACAGGGGAATGTTCCAGTAGAGAAGGATCCTTCTATAAGCTTGGATAAGAATGGGCTGAGCTCAGCACGTAAGGATTTTATCCAGGGAGCTGGACATGGATCAGCGGGTGCTGTAGTGGTATTTATATTTAAAATGGTGTCTTGAATGACTCTGTTGGTTGGGGTAGAGAATGATGTGAGGGTGTGTTGGGTTTCACTTAAGAGATGATTAACTGAGGGATGAGGGGTGGAAATGGGTGGAGTAGTTGAGATGAGGGGCTTAGTAGGTTGAGCAAGCTGGTTACTTTTGTTGCGTAAGTAATTGGCATATTCCTGGGGGTCTGGGTGGAACGAGTTTCCCTGAGATGGTTCCTTTGCTAGGGATTTTACAATTTGGAAGAGTTCGTGGGGTTTGTTCAGGGAGCGTTGTAGTCTGTTTGCATGATATTGTTTCATACTTGATGCAACGGCTAAACGATGTTTTACTAATTGTGCTGTGAATGCTTCATGGCTCGCGGTTGTTCTAGATCGTCTCCAGTTCCTCTCTAGTTGTCTGAGATGAAGAAGCGATTTGCGTAGTTCTTGGGAGTACCAAGGAGCATTCTTCTTCTTATGTGAAGCTTTGTATGTTGGAGGTCTATGGATTACGGCATCTAGGTTTGAGTTCCAGGAGTCGACCATGTCATCTAGTCCTTGTTCAGGTAGGTCAAGTAGGATCAGTGTCTTCATTAAAAAATCCTCTCTATCGAAAGGATGGAAGCGCTTAAATTGTTCTGGGGTAGGATTATCATCAGTTTTAGCTTTGACAGATGTAGCACAAGTTGGTATCTGGAATCGTATCAGAAGATGATCTGACCAAGGGACTGGGCTAACATTTAGGAGAGGCTTGTGCCCATGAAGGAAGGCTAGCTGCGGTGCAAAGATCAAATCTAGTATGTTCCCTTTTATATGGGTAGTGGTATCGACAAGTTGAACGTAGCCTAGCTCACTGAGGGCATCATTAAAGGCATTGGTATGGCTGTCTTGAATGGATGGGAGGTTGAAATCTCCTAAAACCCAGTTCATGGTGTGAAGATTTGTGGTGTTGCAGGCAAGATCGATTATTGTGGCTAAGTCATCTGGAGATGATGAAGGTGCTCTATATAGCAAGTTGATGGTTATTTGTTTGTTTGTAATGGTAAGGGAGTCAAGGGACGAGGTGCTGCTTGAGGCAGCAATCTGAAATTTGAGATCCGCTTTTGTTAGGATGAGTACTCCTCCACCACGATGGTCGGTTCTGTGGCATGAGTGAACTGAGAAGTTGGGAGGGACACTCTGGTGAAGAATCACGGAGTCGGATGCAGATAACCATGTTTCAGTGATACATAAGATATCAAGATTATGAGCTGAAAGCATATCAGTTAATGCTGGCCATTTCTTCCTTATGGATCGTGCGTTTATTAGTGCACATTTAAGGTCAGGGGAAGAGTGGGGTTGTACACGCCGAGTTAGGTTGTGCTGCTGTAGGTTCACATAGATAACATGTGGGCCTGGTATGCTTCGAGGTGTTTCGGTTTGATATTTGGTATAGTCAGGGAATCTTCTCCAGGATCTTCGGAGGACAGGTATGGAGTTATGAGGTACGTTAAGGGCTAGAGTGTCGAAGGTCAGGATTATTAAAATAAAGCAGATGAGGATTGAGAATGGGTATGTGGGTACACAGTGAGATATCATGGTGAATAGTATGGATAGTAAACCACAGTAACGATATTGGCTAGTGAGAGTAACAGACAAGTATTTTCAGCCTAACCAGCTAAGCTATGGAATGGAATGGTGAGGTAGTCAGAAAAATCAGAATGGCTCAAAACGTAAGACTAGTAGCTTGTTAGCAGTTTAGATCAGGTAATGCAGAACATTAGTATATACAGTGTAGCACTAAAACATTAGCATGATAGTCCTAATGGGAAGTGGAAAGATACTATGAAACTATGTTACAAACTTTGTTGCTGGAACTCTGGTCTTCAAAGGATTCAGGATCTTAGCGCGGCAGGACCATGAGCTGGCGGTGTTCTAATTTTCTTGTTCAGAGGAAGCTGATGGGCTGTTATTCCAATTTTTCGTAGGCCTCCCTCAGGCCTCCGCCTAAGGGCCACGCCAAAGGGCCCTCTGGCGAGGCCCTCAGGCGCGGGCCCGCAGAGGCGCGGGCGCGCCTGGCAGCGCTGCCTTTTTAAATTGCCCGCCGGCTGTCCCGATTGGACAGAGCTCTTCCGGGTGGAGGTGGAGGTGGAGCAGTGCTGCAGGCTCACTCGATCCCGCGCCGGGGAGAGCAGATGGGAGCCCGGTGGAAGCAGCAAAAGGGCCTCTTCTCGGCAGCGCTGCCCTTTTAAATTGCCCGCCGGCTGTCCCGATTGGACAGAGCTCTTCCGGGTGGAGGTGGAGGTGGAGCAGTGCTGCAGGCTCACTCGATCCCGCGCCGGGGAGAGCAGATGGGAGCCCGGTGGAAGCAGCAAAAGGGCCTCTTCTCGGCAGCGCTGCCCTTTTAAATTGCCCGCCGGCTGTCCCGATTGGACAGAGCTCTTCCGGGTGGAGGTGGAGGTGGAGCAGTGCTGCAGGCTCACTCGATCCCGCGCCGGGGAGAGCAGATGGGAGCCCGGTGGAAGCAGCAAAAGGGCCTCTTCTCGGCAGCGCTGCCCTTTTAAATTGCCCGCCGGCTGTCCCGATTGGACAGAGCTCTTCCGGGTGGAGGTGGAGGTGGAGCAGTGCTGCAGGCTCACTCGATCCCGCGCCGGGGAGAGCAGATGGGAGCCCGGTGGAAGCAGCAAAAGGGCCTCTTCTCGGCAGCGCTGCCCTTTTAAATTGCCCGCCGGCTGTCCCGATTGGACAGAGCTCTTCCGGGTGGAGGTGGAGGTGGAGCAGTGCTGCAGGCTCACTCGATCCCGCGCCGGGGAGAGCAGATGGGAGCCCGGTGGAAGCAGCAAAAGGGCCTCTTCTCGGCAGCGCTGCCCTTTTAAATTGCCCGCCGGCTGTCCCGATTGGACAGAGCTCTTCCGGGTGGAGGTGGAGGTGGAGCAGTGCTGCAGGCTCACTCGATCCCGCGCCGGGGAGAGCAGATGGGAGCCCGGTGGAAGCAGCAAAAGGGCCTCTTCTCGGCAGCGCTGCCCTTTTAAATTGCCCGCCGGCTGTCCCGATTGGACAGAGCTCTTCCGGGTGGAGGTGGAGGTGGAGCAGTGCTGCAGGCTCACTCGATCCCGCGCCGGGGAGAGCAGATGGGAGCCCGGTGGAAGCAGCAAAAGGGCCTCTTCTCGGCAGCGCTGCCCTTTTAAATTGCCCGCCGGCTGTCCCGATTGGACAGAGCTCTTCCGGGTGGAGGTGGAGGTGGAGCAGTGCTGCAGGCTCACTCGATCCCGCGCCGGGGAGAGCAGATGGGAGCCCGGTGGAAGCAGCAAAAGGGCCTCTTCTCGGCAGCGCTGCCCTTTTAAATTGCCCGCCGGCTGTCCCGATTGGACAGAGCTCTTCCGGGTGGAGGTGGAGGTGGAGCAGTGCTGCAGGCTCACTCGATCCCGCGCCGGGGAGAGCAGATGGGAGCCCGGTGGAAGCAGCAAAAGGGCCTTTGTAACCTTTCTGTGAAAAGAACAGTTTTTGTTTTGAATCTGAGTTGTGATTTTTGTAACCTGATGTAAGGAGATTTCTGTTGGTGTTTGAAGCCGATCCTTTGAACCTTTGTGAAAACCAGGAGAAATAAAGCCTTATTTTTCCCTACACTCGATGACCTTTTGTTCTCTGGGTATTTTTGGTAATACAGGATGCTACCGAGGCTATACAACCTTGGGCCCTAGAAAGAGAAACATACCAAACCCAACTTTACTTTTCTTTATGTCCGACCTGCCTTGACTACCATCAACAGCCAGGGCAGCGTCGTGACACGTTCTAGCAGCTCCACTGACTGACCTTTTCAATGCCTCATTGGAGTCGACTTCGATCAGTACCTGTACCGTGCCTTGCACGATCACTCGGATCGGAGATACTTTGAATCCTCTGAGTCTGAAGACTCTGAAAGCTCTGCCGATATCAGAGTACTTCTTCCTGAGGATTCCTCTTCTCCTCAGCGTAGGATGTCTCCACCAGAGTATATGTCCTTTCAGGATTTTATCCGAGATGTGGCCCGAGGTCTTTCCATCACAGTGGCTCCTGAAAAAGAGCCTAGGGCAAAGGAATTAGAAATCCTACAATACCCTAAGGCTTCCAATGAGGCAGCTACCTTACCTATTCATGAGATCTTGCATGATCTTATGTTAAGGATGTGGGAAACACCTCTGACCACATCTCGTCACTCTCAAAGACTCGACACCATGTATCGAGTTCCTCCTTGTCCTGGGTTTCAGAAGACTCAGTTACCACACTATTCCATTGTGGTGGAATCAGCCATGAGACGGATGAAGAGTGCAAAAAAGGCATGCATCTAATCCTCCAGGACGTGAGTGTAGGACTCTTGACGCCTTTGGACGTCGATCCTTCCAGGCTTCCATGCTTTCTGCTAGGATCAGTTCCTATATCTTGTATATGGGAATGTTCCTTAAGGGAGGTCACAGGAGACTTAGGGCTTATGAGCCTTCTCCTTCCTGATGATAAAAGGCAAGATTATCTTGCTCTTGTTAAACATGCTCAGGATGTTTCCAAGTTTGTGAATCGTGCAGCCTTTGACTGCTTCGAATGCATAAGCAGAACCTCTGCTATTGCCATAGGTGCACGTAGAATTGCCTGGCTACAGGCATCTGACTTGGAAATCTGGGTACAGGACAAACGGGGGAATATACCTTACACAGGAGAGAATCTCTTTGGCAAGAATTGGCAGGAAAAAGCTAATGAGAGAGATGCTGACAATATCACTTTGGATAGATTGTCTAAATCTACAGCTGATCCTGCGAGGAAAAGATCCTCTAAGAAACCATTCTTCAGCAAGAAGAGAGGGTTTTTTTTTTTTTTTATCCCTCCTATACCCTGCAGGGACATTGTTTAGGTCAGTCTGCCCAAAAGGGACAGCAGCAACAACCTAGGCAACAGAGGAAACCAAAAGCAGCTAAGCCTCAACAGGCTCAGAAGACTCAGCCTCCACAGGGGCTTTGACTCCTGTCTAGAGAACTTTGCCTTCCTGGCCCTGAATGGCCCAGAACCCTCCACCATCCCAGGAAGGTTATGTCATTTTGCCTCCAGATGGGGTCAGATAACAGCAGAAAATTGGACTATGTCTATTGAAAGAGAGGGGTACAAGCTTCATTTCCTCAGCATGCCCCCTCCTACAATGGTAAGACAGTTCAATTCTCAGACCTCTCTCAATGACCGGTTAGGTCAAGAAGTCATTATGCTCCTTGCTCAAGGGGCAATAGAAGAGGTACCCATTCCCCAACGGGGTACAGGGTTTTACTCCCCCTATTTCCTTATTCCAAAGAAAACAGGAGGACACAGACCCATTCTAGACCTCAGAGAATTGAACAAATTCCTGTTCAGAGAGAAGTTCAAAATGATTTCTCTAGGAACTCTGCTGCCATACCTTCAGAGTCAGGATTGGCTTTGTTCTCTAGATCTCAAGGATGCATACACTCATGTTCTCATCCATCCAACTCACCGAAAGTTCCTTTGATTCCTGTTTCAAGGGAACCACTACCAATACAGGGTTCTTCCTTTTGGCCTGGCCTCTGCACCAAGGGTGTTCACAAAATGCATGGCTGTGGTAGCAGCATATCTCCAGGAACAAGCAGGAATGAGTCTTCACATATGGGTTTCGTCGGTACCGACGGAGCCTGTGCGGGAACGCTCCCCAGCGTCCAATCAGAAAGCCTTTGGGAGCATCCCACAGCGCCTGCGTGCTGCCTTCTCGCCTTTCCCAACTGTCTCTCCTCAGTTCTTCTTTTTCCGCGGAGCCAGCAGGTCATGTTCCTGTCACCGCAGAAGAATTTCCTTATTTTTTCTTTATTTCTTTTGTGTTGCGTCTGCCTTCTTCGACGCTCTACTGGTACCGCCGGTCTTTGTTCTTTTCTTCTTGTAAAAAAAACAAACAAACTGTGTTTTCCTTCTTTTTTTTCAGGCTTGCGTTTTGGGCCTTAGGCCCAAAACTTTTTTTTTTCCTTAGTATGGAAAAGCCTGCCTCAGGATTTAAGAAGTGCACAAAATGTGGCGGTACCATTTCCGTCACCGACACCCATGACTGGTGTCTAAAATGTTTAGGTCCTGACCATTCCATAACAGATTGTATGTCCTGTTCTATGATGTCTAAAAGAGGTCGGCAGAACCGAGCTGCCAAGCTCAGTACCCTGTTTCCCTCTGATGCGGCTTCGGTGGCATCGACGTCTTCCAGGGCTGCTTCTTCCTCACATGGATCTCAGGTAACTAAACATAAATCCAGCCAGTCCTCGAAGGGTAGATCTCCTTCTAAGCATCGAGATGCCTCTGGCGTTGCCCTCGAGGATCCTGTACCGGCAAAATTACCCCGGCGGGTGGCTTCGGCCTCTAAAGCATCATCATTGGGGTTCCAGGATGATCTCGATGGCGTGGCCTCGACAGATCTCCTGGTGCCATGCTCTGGGGTACCGGTGGCTTCCACCGGTACCGACTTCCAAGCATTGGCGGCGTCGATGGATCAGAGGATTCTGTCCATAGAACGCAGTCTGGCAGCTTTCCCTGTGGCATCGACGCCCGTGGTAACGCAACAGACTACTCCGCCGGTACTGGCTCTAGCATCGCCATCGGTACTGATCCCGGTACCAGTGGCATCGACATCGGCATGGGTGTCCGCTATGCCGGTACTCTGTCCTCTGAAGCCCTCCGGTACCGATACCCCGGTACCGGTTATTCCCGATACCGATCCCGGTTGGTGCAAGAACATCCGGACAGACGATACTTCGATTCCTCTGAGGAATCTGAAGAGTCAGTCGATGCAGTGATGCTTCTTCCACAGGAGTCCTCCTCTCCTAAATGAAGGATGTCTCCTCCAGAGGGCTTGTCTTTTCAAGACTTTATCAGGGAGGTGGCTTTGGTGGGACAGAGCCCAGAGCCAAGGAGTTAGGAGTTTTAGGATACTGTAAAATATCTAAGGAGGCAGCTACCTTGCCTATTCATGAGATTCTGTATGATCTCATGTTGAGGATGTGGGAATCACCTCTGACCACCTCTCCTCATTCTCGCAGGTTGGCTACCATGTATCGTGTCCTTCCTTGTCCTGGTTTCCATAAAGCTCAACTTCCTCACCACTCTATTGTGGTTGAGTCTGCAATGAGAAAGATTAGAAGTGCCAAAAGACATGCCTCTAATCCTCCAGGACGTGAATGTAGAACCCTGGATGCATTTGGAAGAAGAATCTTCCAAGCTTCCATGCTTGCTGCGAGAATTAATTCCTATAGTCTCTACATGGGAATGTTCTTAAAAGAAGTCACTGACCATTTGCAAACTTTAAGTCCTTTTATGTCTGAAGATAAAAGGCAGGACTTTCTCCCTGGGCTCAAACATGCCCACGATATCTCCAAATTCTCCAACCGTGCAGCTTTCGACTCCTTTGAATGCGTAAGCAGAGCCTCAGCTATTGCCATAGGTGCACGTAGGATTGCTTGGCTTCAAGCATCTGATTTGGAGATCTGAGTTCAAGATGAATTGGGAAATATCCCTTGTACAGGTGAGAACCTGTTTGGCTTTTGCTTGCCATTCCTTACCAATCAGATGGATGCTGAAAATTCTGCTTTGGATAGACTATCCAAATCCACAGCTGCTCCTGCTAAGAAAAGGTTATTCAAGAAAATACCTTTTTCTAAAAAGGGAAGATTCTATCCTGCTTATGCTCAGCGGGCATCTTCTGCAGCTCGGTTCCCTACCAAACGTCAGCAATCATCCAAACAGAGCAAAGCAAAGGCTGCTAGGCCTGCTCCAGCCCAGCAACCTCAGCCCCCTCAGGGCCTTTGACTTTCCGCTAGAGAACTTAGCCTTCCTGGCTCTAGAACAGGGGTCTCAAACTCAAATTGCTTTGAGGGCCAAATGAGGACTTGTAAAGTAACCCGGGGGCCGCATAAGACGCGGGGCCTCATTTGCATAAGGGGCCTCATTTGCATAAATATTTGCATAATGTTACCATACACTAACTTTTAGTAAACAGGCCTCTTTAATGAGTATGGATAAAGAAAGACTAAAAGATTTAGAAACAAGAAGACAATAATTAAACTGGGAACCCCAAAAGCCAAACTTGGAATGTACAACAACACTGTAGAAATAAAACTATAAATTAATTTCCTCTTGTACTAAACAAAGCGCAAACATTAATGATGCACATTTCCCAGAGCTGACATATTCCAGTTAATAAATTCAAAATAAAGAGATATTTTTCTACCTTTTGTGCATTTTTTTCAGTTGCAATTGTTCCAGCCACTTTCTTCTGGTTTCTTCATGTCTTCTGCTAACTCTCCATCGTCTGCTGTCCATTTGCCCTTTCTTCTCTCCTAGTTTTTTTTCCATTCTCTCTCTACATCTGCTTTAACATACTAATCTTTCTCCTTTTTCTCTTTTCTCATTCCTATTTCATCCACTCAAATTTTACCCCTCCATCCTCAATCCCCACTTACTCTCCCAATACCTGGCCAATTGTAGATTTGTCTTCTCTCCCAGACAAAATATTTTTCCCCTCTCCATTTCACTTTCCCAGCTCCATCCCATTCTAATCCTCCCTTCTAGTTCCAGCCCCACCCAGCATCCGCTCCCTTCTAGTCCCCCCATTAGTCCATTTCCAGTCCTATCCTAGCCTCACCATCAGCCCATTTCCAATCCTAGCCCCCCATCAGCCCATTTCCAATCCTAGCTCCCTCCCCTCACAGCCCATTTCCATTCCAAGCCCCCCTCCCCATCAGCCATTTGCAGTTCAAGCCCCCCTTCCACTCAGCCCATTTCCAGTCCTAGCAACCCCCCCCAGCCCATTACCAGTCCTAGACCCCCCATAGCCCATTACCAGTCCTAACCTCCCCATAGCGCACTTCCAGTTTTACCCCCCATCACCCCATTTTCAGTCTTACCCCCCCCATAGCCCATTACCAGTCCTAACCTCCCCATAGCGCACTTCCAGTTTTACCCCCCATCACCCCATTTTGTCTTACCCCCCCATAGCCCATTACCAGTCATAACCCCCCTGCCAATAGCCCACTTCCAGCCCTAACCCCCATTACCCCATTTCAGTCAGCCCTTCCATAGCTCATTACCAGTCCTAACTCCCCCCAGCAGCCCACCGCCAGTCCTTCCTAACCCCCACCTGCCCATTTCCATTCCTAGCCCCCCACATAGCCCATTACCAGTCATAACCCCCCTGCCAATAGCCCATATCCAGTCATAACCCCCCCCTGCCAATAGCCCATCTCCAGTCATAACCCCCCCCTGCCAATAGCCCATCTCCAGTCATAACCCCCCCCTGCCAATAGCCCATTTCCAGTCATACCCCCCCCTGCCAATAGCCCATTTCCAGTCATACCCCCCCCGGGCAATTTCCCCATTCCCCGCCCACCCCCCCCCCCCCAGGTAAATTAAAAAAAAACCTGGCTTCTGCTGCTCAAGCAGCAAAATCAGCTGTCCTGCGGCCCCTTCCCCTGTGCCCGGAGATCCGAGTCTGCTCTATCAGCGGCGTGCTTTTCAAGCCGCGAGGAGAGTATTCCCCTCTCGCGCGGCTTGAAACCGCGCGAGAGGGGAATACTCTCTTCGCGGCTTGAAAAGCACGCAGCTGATAGAGCAGACTCGGATCTCCGGGCACAGGGGAAGGGGCCGCAGGACAGCTGATTTTGCTGCTTGAGCAGCAGAAGTCAGTTTTTTTAAAAATTGGACAATTGATTCTGCCGCTGCCACGGCGGCAACGGCAGAAGCCAGGGTTTTGGGGTTTTTTGTTTTCCTCCGTCGCGGGCCGCACAAAGTTGTCTCGCGGGCCGCGTGTTTGAGACCCCTGCTCTAGAAGGACCAGAGCCCTCCACCATTCCAGGAAGGTTATGTCACTTTGCTCCCAGGTGGGGGCAAATAACAGCAGATCATTGGACACTCCATCATAAGAGAGGGGTACAAACTTCATTTTTCAAGCTTGCCCCCTCTCACAAGAGTGCACCAGTTCAATTCTCCAACCTCCCTCCTCAACATCTTGGGGCAGGAGGTTGCCACTCTTCTCGCCCAGGGGGCAATAGAGGAAGTGCCTTTTCAACAGCAAGGCACAGGTTTCTACTCCCCCCTATTTTCTTATTCCAAAGAAAACAGGTGGTTTCAGACCCATCTTAGATGTCAGAGAGTTGAACAGATTCCTAGTCGAGGAAAAATTCAAGATGGTTTCTCTGGAAACTCTGCTGCCATACCTTCAGAGTCAGGATTGGCTTTGTTCTGTAGATCTCAAGGATGCGTACACTCATGTTCTCATCCATCCAACTCACAGAAGGTTCCTTCGGTTCCTTTTTCAAGAGAAGCACTATCAATACAGAGTGCTTCCTTTTGGTCTGGCCTCTGCACCGAGGGTGTTCACGAAATGCATGGCAGTGGTAGCTGCTTTTCTGCGCACCCTGGGAATATTCGTCTTCCCTTACCTGGACGACTGGCTCATTCAAGCTCCCACTCAATCAGAGGCCAAGAGTTCTCTAAACTGTACAATGCGTATCCTTCAGTATTTAGGGCTGGTAATCAACATCCCAAAATCCAATTTGATCCCTACTCAGTCCCTGGAGTTTATAGGGGCGTTGCTGGATACCGCAAGGGCCTATCTTCCCCAGGCCCATTGCCTTCGTTTGCTGCAGTTAGCTACTCAAGCAGAGTTGAAGCCCCTCCTAACTGCTCGAGAGATGTTACGGTTGCTAGGCCACATGGCATCCACCGTGCATGTGGTACCATATGCTCGCCTTCACATGAGGGCAGCTCAGTGGACTTTATCCATCCAGTGGACCCAGGCATTAGGCTGCCTGTCAGACAAAATAGCAAATACAAGTCGCCTCATTTTGTCCCTCCAGTGGTGGAAGTCCCCTCAAAACCTGTTGCTGGGGTCCCCCTTTCAGCAGTGTCTACCCCAAGCAACTCTTACAACAGATGCTTCTCCAATGGGGTGGGGAGCTCATTTGCAAGACCTCTCCACCCAGGGCTTCTGGTCCCCACAGGAGACTTGTCTACATATCAATCTCTTGGAACTCAGAGCAATCTTCCTTGCTCTGCGGGTTTTCCACACCCTGCTCAACCACAAGACAGTCCTTATCCACACGGACAATCAGGTAGCCATGTTCTATGTGAACAAGCATGGAGGAACTGGCTCTCTGTCGCTTTGCAACGAAGCTTTGCGACTGTGGGCCCTCGCCAGAGAGCATCACATTCATCTTCTGGCAGTTTATCTTCCAGGCATTCAAAACTCTTGGGCAGACAGGCTCAGTCGAGTTCTGCTTCCACACAAGTGGTCTCTACATATGGACCAGGTGTCCAAGATTTTTCAAATTTGGGGAACCCCAGACATAGACCTCTTTGCAAGTATGTGGAATGCCAAACTTCCCCGGTTCTGTTCCAGAACTCTGGCTCAGGGAGCTCAGGCAAGGGATGCTTTCCTCCTTCACTGGGGTCAAGACTTCCTCTATGCCTTTCCACCCATTCCCCTAATTCCCAAAACCCTGTTCAAGCTTCAGAGAGACAGAGGCCACATGATTCTCATAGCTCCACATTGGCCACAGCAAGTGTGGTACCCTCTGCTTCTACATCTCTCTCAAGCTCCCTCCCTGGAGTTAGGGCCTGCTCCAGACCTCCTCTCTCAAGAGGACGGAAAGTTGTGGCATCCCAGTCCCCAGTCTCTGCGTCTCTGGGCTTGGTTGCTGAAGGCCTAGATCTCCAGGATCTTCATCTCTCTCAACAACTTAAAGATGTTCTTTATGCTTCCAGAAAACCTTCCATTAGATGTTCTTATGCTTTCAAGTGGAAGAGGTTTACTATCTGGTGTTCTGGGAAGGGTCTTAACCCCCTTGCCATACTTCTGGAATCTTTGCTGGAGTATCTCCTCCATCTGTCTAATGCAGGCCTTAAGACAAATTCAGTAAGGGTCCATTTGAGTGCTATTGCAGCTTCCCTTAAGCCTCTAAATGGACAGCCTATTTCCTCTCATCCTTGTAGCCAGATTCATGAGAGGCCTCCTTTTAACAAAGCCTCCCATTAGACCACCCCCGGTGGCATGGGACTTAAACTTGGTTCTTGGTCAACTTATGAAGCCACCCTTTGAACCTTTGGCTACCACCTCCTTGAAATACCTTTCTTGGAAGGTTATCTTTCTCATTGCAATCACATCAGCATTTCGTATTAGTGAATTGCAAGCACTCGTAGCTAATCCACCTTATACAATGTTCCATCAAGACAAGGTGGTCCTTAGAACTAATCCACACTTTATGCCTTTTCACCTCAACCTACCTGTTTTTTTTCCAGGACCTCATGCATCAAGTGCAGAGGAATCTTCATACCCTGGACTGTAAAAGAGCTCTGGCTTTTTACTTACAGAGGACACAACAACATAGAAAGTCCTCTCAACTCTTTGTTGCTTTTGATCCTTCTCATTTGGGTCTACCAGTCTCCAAGAGAACACTATCCAACTGGATTGCCCAGTGTATTTCTTTCGCCTTTCAGAGCAAGAACCTTTCTCTGGAGGGCCATGTCACAGCTCACAATGTCAGAGCCATGGCAGCCTCAATGGCTCATCTTAACTCTGTCTATTGATGACATCTGTTGAGCAGCCACTTGGGCCTCGGTTCATACCTTCACAGCCCATTACTGCTTGGACAAGGACTCCCGCCGGGATGCCTTGTTTGGTCAGGCTGTTCTTAAACACCTGTTCCATACTTAATCAACTCCTACCCACCATCCCTCATGGGATGCCAGAGATCCATGTGGGGAAGTGCATCCCTGTCCCAGGGACACACAACTTCTGGGATCTCTCCCTGGCATCTAAAGCTAGGGAGTCCCCATATGTGAAGACTCATTCCTGCTTGTTCCTGGAGATAGCACAGTTACTTACCTGTAACAGGTGATCTCTAGGAACAGCAGGAATAAGTCTTCACAACCCACCCACCTCCCCTAGGAGTTGTCTCTCTCTCTATCTCTTTCCTTTCCTTCTCTCTCTCTCTCTCTCTCTCTTTGTCTCAGCTCTAAAACTCAACTGAGGAGAGACAGTTGGGAAAGGCAGGAAGGCAGCACGCAGGCGCTGTGGGATGCTCCCAAAGGCTTTCTGATTGGATGCTGGGGAGCGTTCCCGCGCAGGCTCCGTCAGTACCAACGAAACCCATATGTGAAGACTTATTCCTGCTGTTTCCAGAGATCACCTGTTACAGGTAAGTAACTGTGCTTTCTCCGCATCCTGGGAATATTCGTCTTCCCTTACTTAGACGACTGGCTCATTCGAGCCCCATCAGAGCTAGAGACCAGGGTTGCTCTATCTCGCACAATGCGCATCCTTCAGTATTTGGGACTTGTCATAAACTTCCCAAAGTACAACCTTGCTCCCACTCAATCCCAAGAGTTTATAGGAGCTCCTCTGGATACCAGACAGACAAGGGCCTACCTTCCACAGCCCCGCAGTTAGCTTCCCAAGCAGTGCTAAAACCTCACCTCACTGCTTGGGAAATGTTAGTTGCCAGACCACATGGCATCCACCGTGCATGTGGTTCCTTATGCTCGCCTCCATATGAGAGCAGCCCAGTGGACCTTATCCACTCAGTGGACTCAGGCGTCAGGTGCCTGTCAGACAAAATAGCAAACTCAGATCGCCTTATTTTGTCCCTCCAATGGTTGCAGTCCCCCAAAAACCTTTTGGTGGGGTCTCCTTTTCAGTAACCCCTACCCAAAGCCACTCTAACAGATGCTTCACAGGTGGGTTGGGGAGCCCACTTGCAAGGCCTCTCTATGCAGGGTACCTGGACTCCATAGGAGGCCTATCTCCTTATCAATCTCTTGGAGCTCAGAGCAATCTTCCTTGCTCTTCGAGTATTTCACACCCAGCTCAGCTACAAGAAAGTCCTAGTTCAAACGGACAATCAAGTAGCCATGTTTTATGTGAACAAGCAGGGTGGAACAGGCTCTCTGTCACTGTGCAACAAAGCTTTGCGACTATGGGCCCTCGCCAGATAGCATCAGATTCATCTCCTTGCGGTGTATCTTCCAGGCATTCAAAACTCTTGGGCAGACAGACTCAGTCGAGTTATGCTTCCACACGAATGGTCTCTCCATGCAGACGAAGTGGCCAAACCTTTTCAAATTTGGGGAACCCTGGACATAGACCTCTTTGCAAGTCCACTGAATGCCAAACTTCCCCGGTTCTGTTCCAGAATTCCGGCTCGAGGTTGTCAGGCCAGGGATGCTTTCCTCCTCCATTGGGGTCAGGACTTCCTGTATGCCTTTCCACCCATTCCCCTAATTCCCAAAACCCCGTTCAAGCTTCAGAGAGACAGAGGTCATATGATCCTCATAGCTCCACATTGGCCACGGCAAATGTGGTACCCTCTGCTCCTACGTCTCTCTCAAGCTCCGCCTCTGGAGTTAGGATCTGCTCCAGATCTCCTTTCTCAAGAGGATGGGATGCTGTGGCATCCCAGTCCCCAGTCTCTGCATCTCAGGGCCTGGTTGCTGAAAGCCTAGAACTTCACGGTCTTAACCTTTCCCAGCAGGTAAAGAATATCCTTCATGCTTCCAGGAAACCTTCCACAAGACGCTCTTATGCATTTAATTGGAAAAGGTTTACCATATGGTGCTCGCAGAAGGGTCTTAATCCTCTTGCAATACCTCTAGAATCATTACTGAAGTACCTCCTTCATTTATCAAATGCAGGGCTTAAGACTAATTCAGTGAGAGTCCATTTGAGTGCTATTGCAGCTTCTTTCAAGCCTCTAAATGGACAACCTATTTCCTCTCATCCTCTCATAGTGAGATTTATGAGAGGCCTTCTTTTAACTAAGCTTCCCATTAAGCCACCACCGGTGGCATGGAACTTGAATCTGGTACTTGGGCAGCTCATGAAACCACCCTTTGAACCATTAGCCACTACCTCTTTGAAATTCCTTTCCTGGAAGGTTATCTTTCTCATTGCAATCACATCAGCATGTCGCATCAGTGAATTGCAAGCCTTGGTGGCTGATCCTCCTTATAAAAGGTTCCATCATGATAAGGTAGGTCTTAGGACTCATCCACACTTTATGCCAAAGGTGGTTTCGCCTTTTCATTTGAACCAAGCGGTTTACCTTCCTGTATTCTTTCCAAGGTCTCAAGCCTCAAATGCAGAAAGGAACCTTCATACTTTGCAAGTAAAAGGCCAAAGCTCTTTTACAGTCCAAAGGACACAGCAACATAGAAAATCCTCTCAACTCTTTGTTGCTTTTGATCCTAGTCATTTGGGACTTCCAGTCTCCAAAATGACACTGTCCAACTGGATTGCACAGTGTATATCTTTTGCGTATGAGAGTAAGAACCTTCCTCTTGAAGGCCATGTCACAGCTCACAATGTGAGAGCCATGGCAGCCTCAATGGCGTATCTTCACTCTGTGTCTATCGACAACATCTGTCGAGCAGCTACCTGGGCTTCGGTTCATACCTTCACAGCCCATTACTGCTTAGACAAGGACTCCCACCGGAATGCCTTGTTTGGTCAGGCTGTTCTTCAACACCTGTTCCAGACTTAATCAACTCCTACCCACCATCCCTGGTAGGATGCTAGAGATCCATGGGGGGAAGTGGAGCCCTTTCACAAGAGCACACAACTTTCTGGGGCCATCTCCCTGGCATCTGCAGCTAGGGAGTCCCCATATGTGAAGACTACATACCTGCTTGTTCCTGGAGATAGCATAGTTACTCGCCTGTAACAGGTGATCTCCGGGAACAGCAGGAATTTAGTCTTCACAGCCCGCCCACCTCCCCTAGGAGTTGTATCTCTCTATCTCTCTCTCTTTCCCTCTCTCTTTTGTCTCAGCTATAAACTCAACTGGAGAGGGACAGTTGGGAAAAGCGGGAAGGCAGCACGCAGGCGCTGTGGGATGCTCCCAAAAGCTTTCCTATTGGACGATGGGGAGCGTTCCTGCGCAGGCTCCGTCGGTACCAATGATACCCATATGTGAAGATTAAATTCCTGCTGTTCCCGGAGATCACCTGTTACAGGTGAGTAACTATGCTTTACTCACCTGTAACAGGTGTTCTCCAGGGACCGTAGGAATCGGTCCTCACATATGGGTGACCGTGCCGATAGAGCCCTGCGCAGAGCATTTCTCCAGCTTTCAAAGAAAGCCTTTGGGAATGCTACCACACATGCATGGTCCCCTTCCCGCCCAAGGGTGCCATCTTGTTCAGTCAGATGACATAGCTTAGGCAAAAGGTGAAAAGGTAAAGGAGGCAACTCCCAAGGGAGGAGGGAGGGTTGTGAGGACTGATTCCTGCTGCCCCTGGAGAACACCTGTTACAGGTGAATAACTACGATTTCTCCAGGAACAAGCAGGAAGTCAGTTCTCACATATGGGACTCCCTAGCTCCAAGCTGCCGGGGATGAACCATGACAGCACCAACAGCTATCAATAGGAAGGCCATAAGTTGCAGAGGGCGAGTCTCTACCAAGAGACTCAGCAGACCCCAGCGTCCAGCTTCACCATTGCTCCGTTAGCCTGAACACAAAAGGATCGGATGGTAGGAGTTGCCTATACACCAAGAATACTTCAGATTACTGCCTGGCCAAAGGCACTGTCCCTGCGGGACTCACTCTCGAGACAGTAGTGAGCTGCGAACGTATGTGTTGAAAACCATGTGGCAGTTTTACAAATTTCTGTCACCGGCACTGAGCAGAGATGGGCCACAGACATGGCCATAGCCCTCACATGATGAGCAGTGATACGGTGCTCTAGGAGAGGCCATCTTGCTCGTAAGTGAGGGCAATACAGTCCGCCACCCAAGTGGACAGGGTTCACTTGGTCACAGGTAGCCCCAGCCTGCTGGGATCATAAGAGATAAAGAGTTGAGGGTCTTTGCGGTGGGCCTGGGTCCTCTGTAGATAGGACAGGGCCCTCTTGCAATCCAGCGTATGCAGAACCGACTCTGCCTTACCGGTTTGAGTTTGTGGAAGGTGGGGAGGATCACCTCCCGATGGAGGTGGAAAGCCAACACCACCTTCGGGAGGAACTTGGGGTGCGTGTGAAGCACAACCCTGTTTGTATAGAGACTGATATAAAGCGGATCTGCCACCAGGGCCTGCAGCTCGCTCACTCTCCGGGCGGATGTCAAGGCCATCAGGAAGAATACCTTCCAGGAAAGATACCTCAGGTGGCAAGTCACCAAGGGCTCAAATGGCAGTCTGGTGAACTGTGAGAGCACCACATTGAGATCCCACTCTGGTGAAGGTGGGCGGAGGGGGGCTTCAATAGCAGAAGGCCTCTGAGGAACCTGGAGACCAGGGGCTGGCTGGAAAGAGGCCTCCCCTCCACAGGGTGATGATTAGTTGCTGTGGCGCTGAGATGCACCCAGACCGAATTAGATTTCAACCCTGAGCGGGAGAGATGCAGCAGGTACAGCAGAATGAGCTGCAGATGGCAGGAGAAGGGATTCTCATTCTGCTCTGCATACTATAGAGAGAATCTCCTCCACTTGAAGGCATATGTTTCTGGGAAGCCAGGCGGATCTCTTGCACTTAGTCTGTGAGACTGAAGGGGCCAGTGCTACCCTTTCAGCATCCATGTAGTTAGCATCAGGGATGCCAAGTTGGGGTGGAGAAGAGAGCCCCCAGGGGCGGTTCTACCATTAGGCCAACTGAGGCGGTGGCCTCAGGCAGCAGTTTTTAGGGGGCAGCACTGATCTGCCGCTCCCTAGAAACTGCCTATGGTAGAACTACCGACGCCGTCCAGCCAGATTCATCTCAAACGAAAGCAGCCGCGGGAACATTTCTCCCTTCCCATCGGCTCTGCTTTCAAACTGCTGGGTCGCATCCTGGAGTCGGTGGAGTGGGGGGGCCCCGAGGTCATTGCTTCCGCCTCCCTTCCGCTTCCATGCAGGGGAAGCGGAAGGGCGGTGGAAGCGATGACCTGGGGAGAGCCCCCACCCCAACCCCCACCCCCACCCCGCAGGCTCCACACGACCCAACAATTTGAAAGCAGAGCTGCGGGAATGGAGAAATGTTCCTGCGGCTGCTTTCGTTTGATTTTCAATGATGATGATCAGTGAGGTGAGGAGCGAAGGGAGCAGACAAAGGGGGGCCGGGAAGGGAGCAGATAAGGGGGGGGGGCGGGAAGAGAGCAGAGAGCAGACAAGGGGGGGCTGGGAAGGTAGCAGAGAGCAGACAAGGGGGGGCCGGGAAGGGAGCAGACATGGGGGGGGGAGCTGGAAAGGAGCAGACAGGTGGGGGGAGCAGACATGGGGAAGAGAACAGATGGGGGGGGGGGGCGGTGCTGACACCCGGGGATGGAACTGGAAGGCGGATGGACAGGGGAGAGGGGGAGCTGGAAGGGAGCTGATATGGGAGTGGGCGGTACTGGGAAGACAAGGGGGGTTGGTACTGGGAGGGGAGGCTGTAAAGGGGGCTGTTACTAGGAAGAGTTACTGGGACTGAAAAAAGGCTGATGGAAGAAAATGAAGAAAGCAAAAGGAGAGACAAGAAATGGCAGATGGACTATAGACCATAGAAAGAGCTAAGAGAAGACAGAGGAAAACGGAAACCTCAGATCGGGACCAGCATGATCAAAAATCATCAGACAACAAAGGTAGAAAACATAATTTTATTTTCAATTTAGTGATTGGACTTTGTGCTATCTATATTTCACACAGTATAGGGAACTGCATCTCTTATCTGGTGTGGCACCGCATGCGGAGTCTGGCTTCTTGGGGTTTCATTTTAATTTTTGTCTACATATATTTATTTTTGCTTTAGGTTGTGGTCACTTATTCTGTACTTGGTGAGGGTCTGTGTTCTGAGGGTGCGACCAAGGCCAGGTGTTCTGTTAACATGGAGTTTGTACGTAGGGATCTGTACTATAGTAATTTGACTTGTTCAGCTCTTCAAACAGGTGTATGGATGTTTTGGGGCCCATTGCAGTGTTTTATAGTACTGCTTTTTTCTTGGTAGGCCTCTTATTGTATGATTTTTGGAAGTGTATGCTGGTATGGTATGGTAGATTTGGCCTTGCAGATCTTAGTGACTTTAGTAGGGTTTTATATTAGTTCCCAATATGCCTGGTACTGGAGAATGTTTGTTGGTGAGATGACCAGAATCAGATTTTTTTTTTAATATATTGAGTTCTGTGGGTGAATGGTCCTACTTCTGCTCTGCACCCATTGTTGAGGAGGTGGGGGGGGGGGGGCGTTATGTGAATGCAAAATGTATGTTCAAAAAGAAAAAGCAAGCACCATAACGCAGTTTATAACAAAATACAAATGAATTATAATTTGGAGTTATAAACTGCTGTGGTTCTCGCTCTTTCTTTTAGTTCCTTGGTGTGTGACTATCTTGCATTTGCTCCACATTATCTAATTGACTTCTTGATTTGGTTCAGTCCCTGACTGGAGTTTTGAGAAAGATCCCCACCCGGGGGGGGCGCCATCTCATCCCTTTCCTCAGGCAACAGATTGCCTTGAGCCGCTGCTGAGAGCCCCCCCTCCTGTGAATGAAGATCCGGCTGACAGCCCAGTGCCACCAGGGGTGCCACCAATAGGGAGAATAGCAGGGGGAACCTGGACTGTCTGGGCCACCTGGGAGCAACCAGGATTACTGCGGCGTGGTTGCTCTGGATCTTGAAAAGGCACCTGGCTATTAGAGGGGTCAGTGGGAATGCATAAAGCAGGTCCTTCGACCATGAGACGAGGAAGGCATCCACTGCCACCCTGCTGTGGGGTGGCTGAGGTGAGCAGAATCTGGGCAGCTGTGCATTGTCTGGGGAAGCAAACAGGTCCAGCCAGGGTCTGCCCCAGAGGTGGAAGAGTCTCCGTGCCACCCTGGGATCCAGACGCCAGTCGTGTGGGCAAAGGATCCTGCATAGCCTGTCTGCCAGGAGGTTGTCCTATCCCAGCACATACACTGCCCTCAGGAGCATGCTGTTGTGCACTGCGAAGGAATGGAGGGCTATCTCCTCCTGACAGAGGGAGTAGGAGCCCGTGCCTACCTGCTTGTTCACATAGTACATGGCAACCTGATTGTCCATCTGTATGAGGACTGAAAGGTTGCACAGGAGGTAGAGGAAGACCTGTAGGGCCAGGAAGATGGCCCTGAGCTCGAGGAGGTTGATTTGTAACCGAAACCCGTCCAAGGACCAGTTGCCCTGAGTGCAATGGCCCTCGCAATGTGACCCCAGCCCACTAGGGAGGTGTCTGTCAGGACCTTTTGTGGTGCTGATGCTTGGAAAGGCATCCCCATCCTGAGATGTTGCGGGACTGCCACCAGTTAAGGGAGGCCACCAGTCGGTGGGTGACCCTTACCCTGTCCCTCAGCTTGCCTGTGTCCATTGGGATCTGAGGTAGGGGAAGATATGGGCTCCTTGGAGGCATACATGGGCGGCCACGACCGCTAGGCACTTTGTGAAGACCCTTGGAGAGGAGGCAAGGCCGAATGGCAGTACCCTGTACTTGGTAGTGCAACCTCCCCCCCCCCCCACTATGAATCTCAGGTACTATCTGTGGGAGGGCTGGACCAGGATGTGAGTGTATACGTCCTTGAGGTCCAAGGAGCAGAGCCAGTCTCCCTGGCAGAGGTAGGACATCAGTGTCCCAAGGGAGAGTCTCGTGAACTTCTCCCTCACCAGGAAATTGTTCAAGTTGCGCAGGTCCAGGATGGGCCTGAGGCTCCCTGTTCTTTTTGGGACAAGGAAATACCTTGAGTAGAACCCTTTTCCCCAGAGGTGTTAGGGTATAGGCTCCACTGCCCTGTCCCTGAGCAGGCCTGTGAGTTCTGTGATGAGCAAGGCCTGATGGAGGAGAGGCCATGAAGGTTCTCCTGGGAAGAAGTCTGGAGGGTCCTGCTGTAGATGGAGGTGGTAACCCTCCCTCACCACATGCAGGACCCACTTGTTCATGGTGATGCTGGACCAGTTGTGGGCAAATGAGGCCAGCTGACTCCCTGTGGGCTGAGGCAGGACCCCTGGGGGAGGCTCTGCCCAGGGAGTCAAAATCTTCCCCCCCGGTTGGGTGGGGAATGGTGTTTGAGGTTTAGAGGCCTTGGGCTTCCGGGGCCCATGCCCTTGGCCTTTTAAGCTGTGAGGCCTGGTTCTGTTGCCCCGAATAAGGCTGGAAGGGCCTGGCCTGGTGATAGGCCTTTTTCCACAGGAAAAAGTTCCTTTTCCCTGAGGACTTTTTCTTGGGGAGGGTCGATATCTATCTTCCTGGATAGCCTTTGCTGGGTCACTACCTTGGCCTCAATTTCAGCCGCCTTGTTGGACATTGGCTTCCTGAACAAGTTCTCACCATTGCAGGGGAACATTCAGCAGCTTTTCTTGCACCCACTGCTTGAGATCCGAGGTTTGTAACTATGCCGGGTGCCAATGCCGGTGGCTGCCACCCTGGCTGCAGACTCTAACCCATTGTAGCCGTCCCTAGAGGAATTTAGATTCCTGCCGCCAGGGACTGGAATCTCTGCAGGGGTTCCCTGGTGAGGCCTGCCGAGAACCCTAAGAGCTCCTGGATCAGGCCTTTTAGGTACATTCCCATGTACAGTTCATTTGCCTGAATACAGCACCTGAGCATGGCGCCCTGATAACACTTGCAACACAGGGCATAAGGGCCCGGGCCTCCCTGCCAGGGGGGGGAACCAAAGAGTACGTTTTTTGGCTCTTCAGTTTCTGCATGGAGGACTCCACCACCATGGAGTTGTGGGGGAGGTGCTGTTTATGGTACCTGGGGCTCTTCTGGGCACAGTAGATAGTGTCCAGGTGCCAACTGACCACCGGCACAGATACTGGGTCTCCCACATCCTGAGGAGTAGCCTCGAGGATGGGTGAAACTGGCACCGTAAGAGTCTCGTTGGGAGGTGACTCATATTGCAGGATCTTGAGTTCTTCGGTGTGCGGATCCATCCTCCTCAGACTCCATCTGGACCAAAAGAGCCCAGGTCATGTCACTGATGAAGTCATGAAAGGTTACGTACTTCGGCAGGGAGTGGCACCGAGGCTCTGGGGGAGAGGGCTCCGAAGCGACATCCCTGTGCCGGTAGGTCTCTGGAGAGGCCTTGTTCTTGGTCTCCCATTCGGATCCCGAGGGCATCGAGGAATCAGCCATGGGGGGTAGCCCCAAGGAATCGGGGGCTCCCTGGAGGATCTGGAGTGGGACGCCTGAAACTCACCAGGGAAGGACTAGATCCCCGAGGAGTGTGACCGAGACCTCAATCAATGCCGAGGACTTACCCGAGGCTGATGGCACTCGGTACCCGAGCTCAACATCTGGGGATTCCCCTGAGGTTGGGTGGCCCGGTGTCAGGGCCGATGATTCTGTAAAACCAGACATTAATGCCTGCTGCAAGGCCAGGATGGAGGAGATGCTCTGCTCCATGGCCGCCATTTGGGATTCGAGGCCCGATGGCTGTGCAGCCTTCGGCATGGACAGAGGGCCTTGGGTCTGACACCATCACTCCTGAGAGTGTGTCCTTGAGGAGGACTATGGGTTCACTGGTCCTGGCACGGTCTCCGCCAGCCGAGGACTCCAGTCTCCAAAACTTTCTGAGAGCATTGCTTGGAGTTACCTGAGTCCTGTCATGGGAGTTTGCCAGGTTTCATCGGAGGCACCTCTGCAGGCTTCGGTGCCTTTTTCATTTTCTTGGGAGGGTCCAGGGCCGCACCAGAGGAGCTGCCGCCGTGGGACTCTGAGGATGCCCAGACCTCATGGGAAGAGTTGGCTTTGGGGCTCGGTAATGGGGGGGCTGGGGCAGAGTAAGATCTCAGGAACAGCTTCCCCTGCAACTCCAACCGCTTTTTGTTTGTTTTGGGAGTCATGGCCTGGCACCAGCTGCAGGTGGAGCTGTCGTGGTCCGGGCCCCAGCAGCGGAGACAGCAGTCATGGGTATCAGTAACTGTAATAGTCTGACTATAGTGCTCACATTTCTTGAACCCACCAGGAGTCATGGTGGAAGAACACCCAGCTGGGGTTGAAGACCCCCAGGCAAAAATTGGTGCGAAGGCCGGTCGAGGAGGAACCTTGAGGCAAAAATGGAAGGGATGACCGAGGACCTGGCTCGAGGCGGGAAGGGAACCGGTAAACAAACCAGAAATATTGAAGGATTTTAAGAACTTTTTTCTGGGGGGAGTAGAGGACTATGTCCATTGGGCTCCGCGGAAGAAAGGAGACCGAACAAGATAGCACTCTTGGGCAGGAAGGGGACCACGCATGCGTAGTAGCATTCTCAAAGGCTGTCTTTGAAAGCTGGGGAAATGCTCTGTGCGGGACTCCGTTGGCGCCGACATCACCCATTTGTGAGGGCTGACTTCCTGCTGGTTCCTGGAGAATGGCTATAATCCTTCCATCACCAAAGACTTCTAATTATTTTTTTACAAGCACTGCTGCTTAAAAAGATACCAGCAGGAATTCTTTGCTCACAAGAAGGTAAATCCTTTAAGAACATAAGTACTATGCTGAGTCACACGAATTGTCCATTGAACCCAGCATCCTCTCTCTAAAATGACCATTCTGGGTTATTTGAAAGTACATAGCAGATCCTGATGGAAAAATCCATTCCATATTCACTCCCAAATGTATCTCTCTCATTAAGATACCAAATGTGAGACAATTTGAGTTCTTACAAGTTTGTTTCATATTCTCTTCAAACTGGTGTCGACAGCCCTGCCTCCAGGCTGCTTAGGGGAAGAATCTGATGAGGTCCTCTGGTGTACGAGTGGTAGTTCTGGGAGCAGAAGGGATAAAGAGGACAGATTGATTTTCATAATCTGTTAAAGAAGAAAAATGGTTCTATTCTTTTTTTTTTTTCTTTGTAATTTTATTTGTATTCATTCCAACCAATACAACCATATCAAAATCTTCCCTTGACTAGTCAAAAGTGGCTATTTCTTTGGGAAAGTGTTGCTATAGTTGAGTGCTAAAAAAGCAGGACAGGGGGTTGAGAGACATCCTTTTTAGAACTGCAGTTATTTTATTTTGTTTTTATTTATTTATTTTTAAGATACATGGTTGGAACAGCTATGGGGGCATAATGTCAGTGAATTTCAGAGAAGGTTTGACACAGTCCTGACCAAAGGAGAAGGTTCAAGGCGGCTTAGGAATTTGTATTTCCTCTATCTTATCGAGCTGCGAGCCGTATCCAAAGTGCTGCCTTTCATTGAGCGCCCTGGATTTCAGCTCTTCACAGGAGATAAAGCCCAGGACACACAAAACAAAAAGCTGCTTCTAGAAATCCTTCAGGATGCCAAGTAAGTGCATTCGGCTGGTAACTTCCTAGTGCTGTTGCTAGAAGTTTCTTAAAACCCAAATACTAAAAAGCCTTCATATAAAAAAAAAACAGTGATTTAACTTTCTGGTAGAGTTCTAGAGAAAGGTGGGGCGGTGATGGGACAGTTTGCATCGTAAAAATGGACGTGGTGGAAGAACATGTGCGTAAAACAGATGTTCTCAAAGCAGTGCTTCTCCACAGAGTCCTGTAGGTTCACCTAACCAGTCTAGTTTATAGGATAGCCACAATGAATAAATGTGCAGGAAGGTGATTAACATACACTGGGGCATAACCATATTGAGCCTGATTTTATAACAGGACACCTGTGGAAGAAGTCTAAAAAGGCACCTGTTTGTCATTTTATAAAAGGCAACATTGACACCTATGCATCTTTTTATAAAATTATAACAAACATTTAGAAAAAGGAGCACTTGTGGAGCCACTTCCATCTTTCAGCAAGCATGATTCCATCATCAGTCCAATCAAATATATCAGCTCTCAAAAGCAATACTGTAAAGTACTTATTTGAATAGCTCAAATTGATCAAAATATTCATTCATCTTGTCCCTCAAGTCCACACCCAACATGATTGTGTTTCATGAACACACTTTTTCTGCTTCAGGAGAGTGCTCTTAGTTATCCTTCTGAAGTTTTCCATCTTCAAACTTTCACTTTTCCTATGTGGAAGTGAGGTGGTTTTTTTAGTAGGGCTACTTTGACTGCTCTGTGGGGTTTTCCCCTTTTTATAATATAGACACACAGAACCACCCCCAGCAGCACACAGACATCAATGCACAAATTTCTAAACCTGCTGTGAATAAAGTGTAAATGTGTGTGCACTCGCATATTTTATAAAATGCACGCATTGCAACTCTGCCTACGTTCCACCCAAGCAGGAACACCTACATGTAGATCGCATTAGAACCTTCTGTGCACGTACGTTTTACACACTTAGGCTTTCATGCAAGTTTATAAAACTCCTTTTCTGCATGTAAAACAGGTTTTACATACAGAAAAGCCTTTATAGAATTACCCCCATTGAGAAAGCCTGTGTTAAAGTATTTTTGGTAGTTGTAGTTTGGCAGACGTAAACACCAGAAGACAGCGCTATTCAAGAACTGGCTTCTAGCCATATATAAAGTATCATCGCTGCCGAGATCGGTCAATGCCCAGCTCCGTCCAGGGAGAGAGGAGGGAATAAAGCAGAGACTAGTGCAGAAGTGGTATCTAAAGTATTCATTTTGCATGCAGTGCACATAAAGCAGAACTTTCTAGAAATTGTGTTTTTTTTGAAACATGTTTTTTTTCACTTCTTAGATCCTTTCCTTTGCACTTTGATGAGAATTCCTTTTTTGCTGGAAATAAGAAAGATGCTGATAAACTAAAGGTGATTGCATTTAACTACTGTTTGTTGTGACACAGAGACATTGGCTGTTTGTTGTATTAACTTTACATAATCCAAGTTGTTACTCCTGTTCTATGTGAAGCCAAGCAGTTTGTTATGGTCATTTTGTTGTATGTAAACCGCGCTGACAATAGTGCGGTATATAAGAAATTGTAATAAATAAATAAATAAATAAACATAAGACACACTAGGGCTTTTAGATATAATTACATACATATTTAAATGCTTTTCAAAAATAATGAAGAACCAAAATGCATTTTCTCTGTTGCTGCATAGGTTTGCTACTGGGTATACATACTATAGGTTAGTTTTGACAGGTTAGGCGCCATTTAGACATGTAAAACCTGACTTACACGTGTAAATTGACATACACATAAAATTAGTGATTTTAGAAAAAGCACTACTCCTACCTGGAAGCAGCAGAACACAACTTTTAAGGGGTCGTGCTTTGGGCGGGTCTTCAAAGTGTACGTGTCTTCCAGCAACACTCGTACACTGTGGAAAATTTCCATGCGAGCATTTACAGTTGCTTTGCACCATGCAAAACCCCTAACTGCTCATTTGGACCTGAGCTTTGGAGGGATGATCGGGGGAGAGGGTAGAGTGCTTACCTCTGAGGAGTTTCAAACCACTGTGAAATAAAAACATTTCCACCTCAGAGTTTGGCTTCTTAATGGGTTTACAAACTCCATCACTATAAGGAACAAAATCATCATTGATATATGTAAGCACCATTACTTCACACATGCAGAGCTGTGAGCCATACGAGTCATTTATTTGAATATTTTCCTTTGTAAATAGTTTCTTCTGATGGACATGTATTTTATAGAAAGCTCCATGTTCAGTGAGCCTTTTATAAAATACGAGGGGCTTTCTGAACCCACAAACCTAAATGTCTGTTTTCTGACTGAGACGCTATATACGAAGTTGTCCTCATAATCTTCTAAACTGTGAGAACAGAGTTTGGAAGTCCTAGATGGATTCCTAGAGTACCTCCAATATACACATTACATTGGTTGCATAGCAAACTACAGATGTATTTTATTTTTTTTAAGATTTATGCTCCACATAATACAGTGTCCTAGGTAGATTACAAATATGCATGCATAATCAATAAAACAAAAAACATATAAAATAATTTAATTTAATAATATTGCTTATATTATACTTTTACAATCCACAGACGTACAAAGCAGATTATAAAAAATAATGCAGTTAAAACTTCCTCAACAGCCATGTCTTTAGAGCTTTTCAAAACTATGGATCTTGTGGATTATATCCATTCATAAAAAGTAACTCATTCTACAATTTTGGTACTGCACCAGAAAAACCTCTCTCTAACCCTCTTCTGCCGAAAGGCGAAGGTCGAGGGCAATACCAATATGCAATTACTCACAGAACGTAAAGATCTAGCCAAAGGACGGAGCATCAACCTATTTGATAAATAAATAGGGCCTATCTTATGAACAGTTTTTTAAAAGCCAAGCATAGAACCTTTAACAAAACTCATGCTTCTATTAGCCACCAAAGAAGGTTTAACAATAAAGGGGTAAAACTTGCCTTATAACTACTATGTGTGGTCAACTCTGCAGAAATATTTTGAATCCATTGTAATTTATATGATAACCTCTTAGGCATTCTCAAAAATATCAAATTGCAATAGTCCAGATGATTCGTAACTATTGACTGGACCACTGTTCAAAAATCCTCTGGCCTTAACAGTGATCGTAATTGCCTCACCAACTTGAATTTAACCCACAACTTATTTTGTATATATTGCACATACGATTAACGAGTGAGGTTATCAAATTTGCAGATGACACAAAACTATTTAAAGTTGTCCAAATCCAAGAGGATTGTGGAAAATTTCAAGAGGATCTTGATAAATTGGAAGACTGGGCATCCAAATGGCAGATACAATTTTTAATGTGGACAAGTGCAAAGTTATGCACCTAGGAAAGAACAACCCAAACTATGGTTACACGATGCAGGGTTCCACAAAAAAAGATTTAGGCGTCATTGTGGATAACATGTTAAAACCCTCCGCCCAGTGTGCAGCGGTGGCCAAGAGAGCAAATAGAATGCTAGGTATCCTAAGGAAAGGAATGGAAAATAACACAAAATATATTATAATGCCTCTGTATCGTTCCATGGTGAGACCGCACCTTGAATATTGTGTGCAATTCTGGTCGCCGTATCTTAAAAAGGATATAGTGTTATTAGAAAAGGTACAGAGAAGAGCCACCAAAATGGTAAAGGGGATGGAAGGATACTCCTATGAAGAGAGGCTAAAAGGGTTAGGGCTCTTCAACCTGGAAAAGAGACGGCTGAGGGGAGATATGATAGAGGTCTATAAATTAATGAATGGAGTGTAATGGGTAAACGTAGATCGATTTGTCTACGTCATCAGAATATAAAAAGACTAGGGGATATGCAATGAAGCTACAGGGTGACCTATTTAAGACTAATAAGAGAAAATTAATTTCTCACCCAACGTGTAATCAAACTGTGGAATTTGTTACCGGAGGATGTAGTAAAAGCTTGTAGTGTAGCTGGGTTTAAAAAAGGTTTGACAAGTTCCTGGAGGAAAGGTCCATAAACCATTATTAAAAGGGACCCGGAATATCACTGCTTGACCCAATACAAGCATTGAGGAACCTGTGTCTTTTGGGAAAACTACTAGGTACATATGACCTAGATTGGCCACTGTTGGGAACAGAATACTGGTCTTGATGGACCTTGGTCTGACCCAGTATGGCATATCTTATGTTCTTCTGTTCTTATGATTCAAGAGTCAAATTAGAATTCATAATAACACCTAGAGTACGTATCTTAACTCTCTGTCCTTTTTAAGTTGAACAAACTTGGTATTATCTGGAATCCTAGTCTTCCCTGTCCATAAACCTCCATTCTCCCTAAATTCAAACAACCTATTTTCATGTAACCAATTCCTCAAAACACAAAGACCAGATCCCGATCGGTCCAACAAATCCTGGAAATATTTCTTCACTGGTATAAAGAACTAAACATCTATCTATCTATCTATCTATCTATCTATGGAAAACTCCAATTTCCTAATATGTGCTAAAGGACTGAAATAGATATTGAATAAGAACAAGGGAGATAATGACCCCTGTCGCACTGGAAAAAACTTTAGAAACTTTCCCATTAAGTTCTACTTTAAAGGATTTATTAGTCAAAAAATAATCACACCATTTTCACACAGAACCCTCCACCCCCAATGAATGCAGCCTAGCCAGAAGTAAGTGATGTGAAATAATATCAAAGGCTGAAGACAGATCTAACAAAACCAAAAAAAAAATGAAAAAATAGAATCTCCAGAATCCCTCCATCTCTGCATCTAATGTAATAATGTCACTGCCACTGTTTTCCATACTAAAAGCAGCCCTAAACCCAGATTGACATTCATCCAACCCTCCAATCTCTTCCATGTACCTCTGCAAGTGTTCCCGGCCTCTTACGGGGGTCAGGGTCACCACATGGAAGCCGCAGAGAAGGAATTTATAGTGGTGTCTGTTGCTTTAAAAGGAGAAAAATAGACGAGGACAGCAAACAAGGCATCTGAATTTTAAATTTGCAGTGTCCCGCTGGATAGGAGGAGAGCGAGATCAAGGCCTAAATTGGAATAAATTAACAAAATTGGAAAAATGCAAAACAGACACAAAGGGGGTTTTGTTAAAGTAAAAACACTGGTGAGGGGGGTATTCAGCACTGGTGGCTAGCTGCTGGCGCTGAAATCTAAACCTGGATATTCAATGCCGTGACCATATCCGGCCCCAGCATTGAATATCTGGGTTAGTCGCATTTGCTGCTCGCTAACCAGTGAAAGTTAGGCCAGGGTTTTCTGCACCTGGCTTTCGCCACTGCCCGGTTAGCAATGGGTGCCGCCTCTGCTCTGCTCCAGAACGTCCCGATGCTAGCCCTGATTAAACTACAAAGTTAGGTGGTTTATTAATGTCCTTGGACTTAGAGCTCTTCCTTATTCTCCTTCCATAAATGGCCCCTGCATGGGTACATCTCCTCTTCTCTCTCCTCTGATGCTTAGGCTGTCTTTAGGACAGCCATTTCTCTTCTAGATAACCAGATTAAACACCTTCATTTAATTCTTCTCTGTACACAAACTCCTCACCTCCTTCAGTTCCTCCAAAGTAAGTGTATATCACATGGATCCTCTAAGAGTGCAAGTATAAAGCACTAAACAGTCTTTGACTTGGAGGCCGGGGTTGCACCACAATAATGAGTCCTCAAGCTCCAGAGGCGGGGTGCACCTGGGTGAGTGTCTGGTCCCTCCTTCAGCTTTGAGGGTTCTCTTTTCCTCTTTCCCCAGGTATACTGGCTCCTCTCTTGCCGGATTTATCCTCCTCTCCACAGACTTCTCTTCATCTGTGTTTCTCCTTACTCTTGTTGCAGCGTGTTGCAGAGTCAAGCCTAGCTGGCTTGTGAGTGACTGCTATCTCGATGAAGTGGCTGAGATGCTCACAGCAGAGGCAGCACCCAGAATGTGCTGTGTCCCAGTTGTGGGCTTAGATGGCTTCTCCTTACTCGTTGTGGGAAGATGACATGGGCTCTTGGCATGCAAGGACCTTTTATAGCTCCCTCCAGTTTAGAGAGGAGATGCCTCTTGCCCTGTGAGTGACAGTCTAGCCTTCATTACCTCATATTGCAGCTGGGTTTAACTCAGGGGTGGGTATTCCAGAATGTTCCCGGGGTAGTTTCTCCAAATGAGTGAGTTTTGTACATATCTCGGCAATCACAAACCTCGCTCCTAAGTCAGGTTATATAGAGTATGAATTGCACTGCTGATGTTTGGCGTAGTACTTGCATTGTGCCAAAGAGAGCCTCCTTCAGAAGTTCTTAAGATGTAACATGTATAGTGGACACACCTTTGAGGCCTTTGCTACCTAAATGTCCTTATAACTTTCAGGTTTTTATTTGAGGACACACATTTTGTTTTGACATTGGAGGTATGAAGCTAGTGTGGTCCTGCAAAGGTTTGTAGCTCAAGTACTATGGAAAACACTAAAGTTCTAGTTACTTTCGAGATGAACATACATGTTAAGGAGAAGGCTTGCTATTTGAATAGTGAGATTCAAACGGGCACATTTTCTTTTGGGGGGGGGGGGTGTATTTCACTACATGTATGTTAATGCTATAACAAATGTTAGCATACATTTAAAAGTGCTGTTAGCATGTTCAATCTTTGGTTTCTATATGGTAGCACCACTAGTGTATGTGAATTAGCATATAATAATTTCAGTATGGAATCTATACTAATGAGATACAAAACCGTACAACATAGTTCCTTGCCTGTTAACACAAAGGAAGAGTGTGCGTGCAAAATACTTCACAGGTGCATTAACACAAACTTGATGATAGCTTGATGAGGCACACTTTACTACCAGTCTCATTTGCATGTCGTGAACAGTGTCCACAAGTATGCATGATAAACACCACATTTACACACATTAACAACCGCTGTTGGTGCACTTCCATATATTGGCCACTTGAAATGCCACCTGGAGTGTATGTATATGCGTTTTGGGAGGGAGTAGAAGGATTAACCGCAAAAGTAGTGGAAAAAATTCATACTGAAATAGGTGGGGGTGAGGAAACAGGAATGTGACTCAATAGAGAATTATTTGGCTTATTGTATTTCAGTGGTGGTTGAATATTTTTTGGAACAAGTTCTGTTTTGGATTGCATACTGTATATAATCAATAAATATTAAAAAGAAAATATTGTAGCAAATTCAAGGTTTCTTCTTCCCCCTTTCCCTAGGAGGAGTTTAGACTTCATTTTAGGAACATTTCAAGAATAATGGATTGTGTTGGCTGTTTCAAATGTCGCCTTTGGGGGAAATTGCAGGTTTGTACACTGTAAGTTTGGCTCTGGACTGTGGGTGGTTCTGGACTTGTTTGCTGATATGTTTATGTTTTACAGACTCAGGGCTTGGGCACAGCTCTGAAAATCCTGTTTTCTGAGAAACAAATAAAGAACTTGCCAGAAAGAGGCCCGACATATGGATTTCAGCTTACACGACAAGAAATAGTAGCATTTTTCAATGCTTTTGGAAGGTTAGTTTACTGGTATTTTACCATTTTCATAGTTATTTAATATTAACCCCTCAATTATAACCCACTAAAACTATTGCAACAGATCAGTTTTCATGGCAGTTTAGCTGTTGAATCTATCAGGAATTTTTTTTACCAGTTTTTCTTATACTTCAGAAGCAAGAACACTAACAATTCTACAGTGATCTTGTCTTTGTATAAATTACTGGATATGGTGAAATTCCATTTATCCACTATAACGACAAGAATTTATTTGTAATTTTATATTTTCTCAATAAGGGAAAACTCCCTACACCCACTGAATCACATAGAAATATAAGAACATAAATTTAGAACTGGTTTGACACTTGTGCCTTTGGGATATAATGTTGCTTAAATTAATTGGCATGCAGTTTAGATAAAGCATGTGCCCTTCAAAGGCCTCTTCCTCTTAGATCTAGTAATATCTCCATGTATTCATTGTGTGAAAAAATAGTAGCTGCAATACAGAATATAGAACAGTGGTTCCCAGGCCAGTCAGGTTTTCAGGATATCCACAATAAATATGCATGAGATAGATCTGCACGCACTTCTTCCATTGTATGCAGATCATCTCTGGCATATTCATTGTGGATACCCTGAAAACCTGACTGGCCTGGGGGATACCAGAGGACTGGATTGGGAACCACTGCTATAGAGGACTCATGACCCGTCACTATTGTTTAGCTACTTTTCTTAAAATGCAAGCAGCCTAGTGAAAGCTGCCACTGAGTTTTGAAGCAACTGTTTTACAGAATCCTAAGCACCATCGTTTCATAAGTGGAGGAAGTTGCCAAACAGTCTTGATTTCTTTGAGGTGGTGCAAGTGGTAGAACAAAGAGTGCAGGCGATGTGTCCCATTTACAAACATGAAAACGTAGCAGAAGCAGAGAGGATAAGAAACTGGAAGAACACTTAAGGGTTTGGTAACTGTGAGCCCGATATTCAAAGGCAGACCTGCAAACCGTGTAAATGATATTCAGCAGCACTAACGGGGTTAGTGCTGCTGAGTGTCCACATGTAAAACTGCTACATGCCCAATGCTTAGCACTGGGGCTTTCCGGCAGCAGCACCCGGGGATAACTGGTCAGCGGTGATATTCAAACCTCGGTGGCGAAAGGCACAGAAAAGTCGCCGCTGCCCACTTAGCTTCCTGCTTTGGCAGCAAAACCGGATAGTTAATGCTGGTGGCCAGATATGATGCTGACATTGAAAATTTGAGTTTAGTGTCGGGCTCCTGTAATCACGCTAGCTGCCACTGCTGAACATCTGGCCCCATGTTTATAATCCAGTGGCATTTAAATGGTGTTTGGATCCCCCCCCCCCCCCAGCCAGTTGAATATTCAGAATACCTCACGCACACTAATTAGAGGTATTTGCATACATTTGGGACAGTAGATGCAAATCTCGTATGCATATTCATTAGGGTGTCTTAAAAACCTGACTAGCCTGGGGAAGAAAGTCTAAGGACTGCTTTAAACACCACTGCTTTTTATTCAAAAGCATAAATTCAGGGTGTAGAAAATAAAGGGTCAGTACCATTGGAGGTACATAGGAAAATGATTGATAGGGGTGGGGTGGAAGAGGAAATCATCATTTCTGTCATACTTACTGGTAACCTTGAGATCCAAGTATTTGGGAAAGTTACTAATATGCTTGGTCAAATAAGGGGGTATCACTAGTAAAGAGGAAAGCAGCATTAACTTTGGACCATGTCTGTAGTGAGACTGGGGGCGGCCCAAGGGGGTGCGGGGCCATGTGCAGAGACTCATTGTGGGGCCTCACTTGTGTAAATATTTGTATAATATAAACGTGCACTAACTTCTAGTAAACATGCCTTTTAATGAGTGTCTGGATAAAGAAAGACTACCAGATTTCTATATTACTATACTCCAGCACCAACTGCCAGGCATATTAGGAAGTACTATAAACACTGACCATTTAGAACCTATAGCAAACCCGCCATATCATAACAGCACTATGAGGACTCCAAAAAGTACCAAACCCTATCTATCAAAAGGCAACACTGCAAATATTACACCAATACATCTCAGAGAAAGAGTAGTTACTCACCTGTAACAGGTGTTCTCCAGGAGCAGCAGGAATCAGTCCTCACATATGGGTGACGTCGGCGCCGACGGAGCCCCCGTGCGGAGCATTTCCCCAGCTTTCAAGGAAAGCCTTTGGGAATGCAGTGCGCATGCGCGGTCCCCTTCCCGCCCAAAGGTGCCATCTTGCTCAGTCTGATGACATAGCTAAAAGACAGCAAAAAACAAAAATGAAGTATATGACTGCAACTCCCAGGGGATGGGGGAGGGTTGTGAGGACTGATTCCTGCTGCTCCTGGAGAACACCTGTTACAGGTGAGTAACTACTCTTTCTCCAGGACCAAGCAGGAAGTCAGTCCTCACATATGGGACTCCCCAGCTCTAGTCTACCGGGAACCCAAAGCTGAAAAAATTAGCTCCCTCTAGAGCCTCAGCATCCGTGATAAGAATCTTCTCTGAGAACGCCCCCATACGGTAGCCCAACACAAGGGCCGGAGGGTAGGAGTTGCCTAAACCTCAAAGAGATTACGGAGTACTGCCTATCTGAAAGCACTGTCTCTTCGGGACTCCCTCTCGAGGCAGTAATGGGCCACAAAAGTCTGGCTTGAAGACCAAGTAGCAGCCTGGCAGTTGTCTGCCAACAGAACAGAGCGGAGATGAGCTACTGACGCGGCTTTCGCCCTGACACGGTGGGCCGTGACTCGACCCTGCAAGGAGAGGCCAGCTGCCCTGTACGCCCAGGCGATACAATCTGCCACCCAAATGGACAACGTACGCTTGGAGACAGGTAACCCCAGTTTATTAGGGTCAAGATACGAAGAGCTGAGCAGCCCTTCGATGCCTGTGCATACGGTCTATGTAAAAGGACAGCGCCCTTCTACAGTCCAGGGTATGGAAGACTGTTTCAGCCCGGCTGGCGTGCGGCCTGGGAAAGAATGTTGGAAGAACCACCTCCTGATTGAGGTGGAAGGAAGAGACAACCTTTGGAAGGAACTTAGGATGAGTCCGTAAGACCACCCTGTTCCTATAGAACCCTGTGTACGGTCTATCAGAAACCAGAGCTTGGAATTCACTCACACGCCTGGCCGAGGTAAGAGCTACCAAAACCAATGTCTTCCAAGAAAGGAATCGTAAATGACAGGTAGCCATCGTCTCAAACGGTGGGCGAGTAAGTTGTTGCAAGACCACATTCAAATCCCACTCAGTGGCTGGTGGATGAACCAGAGGCTTGAGCAAAAGCAGGCCTCTGAGGAAGCGTGATACCAAGGGGTGGGCCGACAGACTGTTCCTCCACTGGTGAGTGGTGCGCCAATAGAGCACTGAGGTGGACCCGAACAGAGTTGGATTTAAGGACGAGGTCCGACAGGTGAAGCAGATACTGCAGCACCACTGGTACCAGGCACGAAAAAGTATCCTCCTGGCGCTGAGCACACCAGGTGGAGAACCTATGCCACTTGAGGGCATAAGACTTCCGGGTGGATTGCCTCCTAGAAGCCAACACCACCTCTTCCACTTCCTTAGGTAGAAGTAAGGGAGCTAGAACTATCCTTTCAGCAGCCAGGCCGTCAGATTGAGGGATTTGAGGTTGGGGTGCAGGAGAGATACCTGGTCCTGAGACAGGAGATCGGGTTGCACCCCCAGAGGGAGTGGAGTGTCCACCGCCAACTGCAGAAGGAGTGGGAACCACGGTTGCCTCGGCTATCTGGGGGCTACCAGAATCATCAAGGCCTTGTCCCAAAGAACCTTGAACAAGGTACGGGCCACTAGAGGCGTGGGAGGAAACACATACAGTAGGCCTGTAGACCAAGAAATTAGAAATGCATCCGCTGCTATTCTCAGAGGATGCTGTTGTCTGGAACAGAATCTGGCCAGCTGCTGGTTCAGTGGACTCACAAAGAGATCGATAATTGGAAGACCCCATCTGAGAAAGATCTGTTGGACCACTAGTGGATTCAAGTGCCATTCGTGAGGCTGTAGAATCCTGCTTAACCTGTCTGCTAGGTAATTCTCCTGGCCAGGTAGATAAACTGCTCTGAGAAACATGCCTTGTTTGACTGCCAGGGAGCAAAGAGCTTGTGCTTCCTGACACAGAAACCTGGATCCTGTGCCTCCCTGCTTGTTCACATAGAACATGGCCACTTGATTGTCTGTCTGAACTAAGACAGACTGGTGAGAGAGAACATGAGAGAGTCTGTAGAGCCAAACGGATAGCTCACAACTCCAACAGATTGATCTGCTGTGTTGCCTCCCAAGGAGACCAGAAGCCCGGGTGCATGCACCCTGGCAATGCGCCCCCCCAACCCTGTAAGGAAGCATTGGTTGTCAGCACCTGTGTGTGTGGCGGCACTTGGAAAGGCACTCCCCTGACAAGGTTTGGGAGATGTAGCCACCATCGCAGGGAGTCCACTAGTAGTTTGGACACCCTTACTTTGTCTCTTAAGTCTCCTGTGGCTTGCACCCACTGAGCTCTGAGGCACCACTGAGCAGGCCGCATGTGCAGACGGGCATTTGGAGTTACATGGACCGGGGATGCCATGTGACCTAAGAGCCTCAGGAAGTGTCTGGCGGAAACCAGAGAACCGCTCTGGAACTGTTTGTGCAAGCCCATCAGCCTGTGGGCCCTGCCCTCGGGCAAATAAGCCTTTGCCTGTAGGGTATCTAGTCTTGCCCCTATGAACTCTATGTTCTGTGAGGGGAGCAAAGTGGACTTTGTGAAGTATATGACAAAGCCTAGATGCTGGAGAAGAGATACAGTGCGAAGGGTGGCTTGTCTGGTCTCCTGTGGACACTGACCCCTGATGAGCCAGTCGTCCAGGTATGGAAAGACAAAGATGCCCTGGTTTCTGAGATAGGCCGCCACCACCGCCGCCAGGCACTTGGTGAAAACCCTGGGAGCGGAGGTTAGGCCAAAGAGAAGTACCCTGTACTGAAAATGATTTCTTCCCACTACAAATCTGAGATATTGTATGTGGTCTGGATGAATTAGGATGTGAGTATAAGCATCCTTTAGGTCTAAGGAGCATAGCCAATCTCCCTACTGGAGGTAGGGCAGCAGTATCCCAAGGGTAAGCATCTTAAACTTTTCCCTCTCCAGGAACTTGTTGAGATTTCGCAAGTCTAGGATGGGCCTGAGGCCTCCTGTCCTTTTTGGTACCAGAAAGTACCTGGAATAGAAGCCGTGCCCTTTTCAGGCGGTGAGGCACCGGTTCCACTGCCTGTTCCTTTAGAAGACTTGCCAACTCCTGAAGGAGGAGGTTCCTGTGAAGAGGAAGTCTTTGAGGCTTCCCTGGAAAATAGGAGGGGGGTAACTGGTTGAAGTGGAGCAAGTAGCCCTTCTGGACTATGCTCAGTACCCAGGCATCCCCTGTTATGGCTGACCACCTGTGGGCGTACAGAGTCAGCCAGCCTCCTGTGCTGAGTGGAGCCAGCTGTGGAGGAGAGGCTGTGCAGTGGGAGTCAAAACCCCACTCCCTGCTGTGCAGGAGCCAGAGCTGGCGGTTTGGGGGGTTTTCTGCCTACGGGGCCCATGTCCCTGCCCCTTGGCCTTCTGACCCTGCTGGGGAGCTGTAGAGGCCTGGAATTGAGGGTAGGATTTGTAGGCAGTACCCTTCCTCGGGAAAAAGGGCTTCTTCCCCGAGCCCTTCTTTCTCTGAGAAGGGGCAGAAGTCTTTCTGGACAGCCTTGTCCTGGTGAGAGTCTCAGTCTTGATTTCTGCAGCCTTTTCAGCCATGGGTTTGCCAAAAAGGTTCTCACCTCGGCAAGGGACATCGACCAACTTTTCCTGTACCCATGGCTCCAGGTCTGATGACTGTAGCCAGTCCTGACGGTGTGCACCGATGCTGGCCGCGGCTACCCGGGCCGAAGCCTCGAAGCCATCATAGGCTGCTCGAGAGATAAACTTTGAGCACTCTTGAATCCCCGAGGACAAAGCTTTGAACCTCTGCAAAGGTTCCTCGGAGAGGCCAGCTGAGGACCTGGTAATTTCCTTCGCCATGTCTCAGAGGTACATGCCCATGTACAGCTGGTAAGTCTGGACACGGCAAGACAGCATAGAGCCCTGGAAGCACTTTCTACCAAGGGCATTCAGGTTCTGGGCCCTCCCGGCCAGTGGGAACCGAGAATTGCATCTTCTGACTCTTCAGGCGATGCATGGCTGATTCCAAAACCATGGAGTGGTGCGGTAGCTGTGCCTTCTGGAACCCAGGGCTCTTATGGACTTGATAGATGGAATCGACCCATTTGCTAAGAACCAGCGCCGAGGCCGGTGCCTCCCACATGCGGAAGAGCAGCCATTCCAGCATCGGAGGAACCGGTACAGTAAAGACCTCCTTAGGCGGAGAGTCGTACTGGAGTGCATCGAACTCTTCGGCTCGAGGCTCCTCCGCGGGGAAGGCCAAAGCTTTAGCCATGTCCCTCACGAAGTCTGAGAACCGGGTATCCTCCGGGGGGGGGGGGGACCTTCTCTGAGGCTCTGACTCCAGTGAGTCCGAAGGGACGCACCGGGTCCGGAAGGTGTCCGGGGACTCCTCGTCCTCCATCTCCCAGTCTGACTGCTCCGAGGAGGAATCGAGCGGCTCCAGCTGTGTGGGCTTCGATGCCACCCGCCCTGAGGCTGAGGGTATTGGCGTCGATGACCTCGGCCCCACATGGGAGGTCGAGGGGGACCTTGACTGAGGATCGACTCGAGACTTCATCAACTCGAGGATCGGCTCGGTCTCTGGGGTCGACTTGGACGTCGAGGTCCCTGCGGTCGGGGCAGATGCATCGGTCAGACTGGCGATCAGCACCTGCTGCTGTTCCATGAAGGCAGCCAAGCTGTTCTCCAAGGCCGTCAACCTGAGTCCGAGCTCAGGAGACTCAGCAGTCCCCAACTCGGGCCCTGACAGCGTCTCCCCCGGGGGAGAGTCTACGAGGACAACTGCACTCACGTGACTCGGGGACTCTGGCTCCACACGAGGTAACTTCGAAGGCCTCTCCGACTCCGAGAGCCCGGGGCGTCGGTCGGGGCTATGCGACCTGGCCCTCGAGGAGCCAGGAGCGTCCACCGACGTCACCCTCGCGAGCTTTTTCTTCCTTCTGTGTTCCCGAAAAGGAGACCCCCTCTCAGAGGAGCCTCAACGGTGCTCGGGGTCGGACTCCTGAGATGTCGAGGCCTCTGACAAAGTCCGGGCCCGGCCGGACGCGGAGTCAGAAAAGATTCTTTCACGCCGATGTTGACGGCTCCTTAGCGCTTTTGACAACATCTTGCCGCACGGACCACAGGCCAGCGGGTCATGGTCGGGCCCGAGGCGTCAGAGGCAGCAGTCATGTGTGTCGGTGAGAGACATAAGTTTCTTGCACCGATCACACTTCTTGAACCCGCTGGCAGCCATTGGGGGAAAGGGCCCCTGCGAGGTCAAAAGACCAGGCTGCCAGTGAAACACACAAAAAAAGCACGAATGCTAGTCTCGAAGGACAAAAACCGAAAAACTAACTCCGGGCTCGATACCGGTGTATCTGGCCCAGGCGGGAAGGGGAACTGGCATTGAACCGGGTAAAACCACAAAAAAAAAACGTAGAAAATCACTTTTTTACCAGGTGACACGAACTCACGTCCATTGGGCTCTGCGAAAAAAAGAAGACTGAGCAAGATGGCACCTTTGGGCGGGAAGGGGACCGCGCATGCGTGCTGCATTCCCAAAGGCTTTCCTTGAAAGCTGGGGAAATGCTCTGCACGGGGGCTCCGTCAGCGCCGACGTCACCCATATGTGAGGACTGACTCCCTGCTTGGTCCTGGAGAATACTAATACATCTCACTGTAGGAAAGAGAACAAGTGGGACTGTCAAATAGAAACTGCATGAACAGAATACCTTAGCTCGGTTATACAACATAGAACATCACAAAATAAAGAACAAGGGATCACAGTTAAGAAATTGGAAGACAATAATTAAACTGTGAACCCCAAAACCCAAACTTGGAAATGTACAACACTGGAGAAATAAAACTATAAATTAATTTCCTTTTGTACTAAACAAACTGCAAAGATGTTAGCGATGCTCATTTCCCAGAGCTGACATATTCCAGTTAATAAATTCAAAATAAAGTATTTTTCTGCCTTTTGTTGTTTGGGCATTTTATTTTTTAGTTGCAATTGCTCCAGTCATTTTCTTCTGATTTTCTTTGGGCCTGATTTTCATCTAGACAGGCTATACGGCGCATTAGCGTATAGCCTGCCCGCTAACCCCCTTAACCCGGATTTTCACTTCTGTTGCGACAGAAGAGAAAATCCGGATTTGGCTGGACATGCCCGGAGCCGCCGAGACTAAATGGGAAGCAGCGATTTACGAAAAATCTCACCTATCGTTACGGTGCAGAGGACTAAGCAGGTAGCTTTGAAAATTGCTGTTATCCATTTTAGCTCTTTCCTCTACCCTCGCTCTGCCCTGGAAAGCCCCCAACCCATTTCTAGTCCTATCCTAGCCCCCATCAGTTCATTTCCAGTCCAAGCCTTGCCCCCATCTGTCCATTTCTAGTCCTAGCCCCCATCAACCATTTCCAATCCTATCCAGCCCCCCCATAAGCTCATTTCCAGTTCCACCCCCCCACCCAATCAGCCCATTTCCAGTCCTAGCCCCCATCAGCCATTTGAAGTCCTATCCTATCTCCCCCCCCCCCCCCTCCAGCCCTGCGCCTGTCTGACTGTCTTCAGAGGAGCTGGGGAGGCCAAAAGCTCCGGCTCACCTCTGCACAGCTGCCAGAGTGAAGCGTGGCATTTTCCTTCACTCTGGCAGCTGTATTCTCTTGAAGCCCGCTGGTGCCAGAGGTCAAAGGACATTTCCTGTTTCCCAGTACTCAGCGCGCTTCACAAGAACACAGCTGCCAGAGTACAGGAACATGCTGCTTTTCACTCCGGCAACTGTGGTGAGCCGGGGCTTCGGACCTTCCCAGCTTCCTCTGATGCCAGCCCTGCAAACCGATCAGGTGCAGAATGAAGTTGTGGCAGGGCCCCCTTAAGCACGAGGCCCTGTGCAAACAACATTCTCGCACAATGGATGGGCCGGCCTTGAGTGAGATCTCACCTTGACTATCATATGTAGTTTTAGAGAAATCTCCAAATGGACTTAAAGAAGCTGGAGGCAGCTCAAAGGAGCGTCGCTGGCCTGTAAGCCATAGAAAGAGACACTGGAAGAGCTACAGATGTATACTGTAGAATCAAAAAACAGAAGGGGAGAGATGGTGCATGTTTCAGAATGAGAACATAAGGCCAAGAGAGCTAAAGGGAGGGAAGTGTAAAAGATATTGAAGGAAATTAATTTTCTATTGAGAGGATAATGTCCAGCCAATATGGTAAATGCTAAAAACAGTCAGTGGCAGAGAGAAAGGAAGATTTGAGGTTCTTGCTACTGCCCCCTTCTTCCATTACCCCGAGGCCTCTATTAAATTCTTGCCACTTCCAGTCCCTTGGTGGTAGTGATGCTGCTGCTGCTGCCCATGCCAAGGACCCAGACAAAGCTGGGAAGAGCAATGCTGACTGTAGCCAGTGGGCTTGGAGAGGTTCAGCTATGGAGCACAGACGTGCTCTGACTTTTCTCTTCTTTTGTGGTGAAGATGCTGATCTGCTGCTTAGACTTTACTCCTTTTGCAACTGCACAGGCTGATGACTTTTGTTCCCTCTTGCCTTGGCAGCTCACATTTACATGCAGCCCCCTGCAGCCACAAGTTCTGCAGCATGGAACAAGCTAATACTGCAGCAAAACAGGTTGATGAGACCTGTTACACACAAACTGGTGACCAAATGGTCCTATAAGCTGACATCTGTCTATACAGCCAGTAGTACCTGTTTTTCTAAAAGGAATATTTTAGGGATAAAAATGCAAAAGTCTAAATGCTTACAAGGAAGGTATTTACTATCACGCAGAAGTAGACAAAAAGATAAATATCTTCATGTGCTTATGGAAATCATTTCCAGGTGCTGCGTGTCTGGCTTTGTTTGATAATTTGTTAGTTAAAGAAGCATTTTATGCTCATGGGTCATTTTTTTTTTCAAAACAAATTTCATTCAAAACTAAAGGAGCCTGCTTTCCAGGGTGTGCATGGCTGTAGTCTTTTCATTTGCATGGATAAAAATGAAATGCTCATAATGGAACATGAGGACCTGTTTTCTAACTAATTTCTATCCCAACAAAATAGACTGAAACATTGACCCACTGGCTCTAGCACTGCAATGGACCCAAAACCATTTGGGAGGTGGGTGGGGGTTTTTTTTTTTTTTTTTTTTTTTTAGAGCTGCAGATTCACAGCAGCTTTTTTATCTGTGGACTTTGCTTCCACTTTGAAATGTGGTGCATACGTAATTCATTTTGAAAATTTGCCAAAGGAAAAAAAACTAACCACCGGTACTTGTCTCCTTTTTCTGCAAGTACTTTTTCATGACCAAAACACTGGTACTTTTCAAAAATACTCCTTTGTAGCAGTCACGGCCAGCCTGGGAACAGAAGCCCCAAGTCAGGCATTGAACCCAGGTCTCCTGTGTGGCAGTACATCTTGTTGCTCGTGGGGCTCACCCTGGTAGTACTGTTTGAAATGCAATTTTCTTCTCATCATAGCAGTGGTGTAGTTTGCCGCTTTACATTTTGGGGGAGGGGACAGGGGCAAAGGATAAGGAAGTCATACTGGCAGGGGGACCAGTTCACCATTAGTGCCTGCAACATTTGGGGGGGGGGCATCACCCCACCTCACCCCACCCCTAAACTACACCTATGCATCATATACAGTAGTATTTTAATACTCTACACCTACAGGTACTATTTTACTCAACCTACTTAATTTAAATGTGAAGGAAAAGTTGCTGCTTTGTTTGAATTGATTGATCTTTTCCTCATTCCCTTCTTATATTTTGTTTGTACACAGGATTGCAACCAGTGTTAAAGAACTAGAGAACTTCAGGAACCTATTGCAAAATACTCAGTGATTACACTTCAAGGCACTTGGCGTCTGCTGATGTTTACGGTTGCATTTTTTTTAGACTAAAGAAAGGACCACTTCTGTTTAGCTTTTGAATGGTGAAAGAATTGGCATCTGCTGAAGAATATATAGAACTGAATGTCAGCATCGTTTACTTCAGAATGATATTCTTAGTTGCGCCATTGGTTCAAGGAGTTGACCATGTGTGTGGTTGGATTCACATACCTTCCCCCTCTTCCACAAAAAAAATATTTTTTAGCCAGCAGGTGGAAGCCTTAATTTGTTCAAATACCTTTCAATGAAGCTTTTTTTTTTTTAAATACTCTTTTTAAGAGTCAGAGAAGAAGCAGAACAGACTAGCAATTTGGGACTATTTTATATTATTGAACAAAGATGGTGGTGATTTTTAATTTCAAAAGCAAGTTGTGAACCAGACCAGTTCGACCTGAAATCTAAAAACAAAAAAGGTACAAGCCTGTCAATGGCAGGCACAGTCCTCTGCTGAAATCACATTCTGTTGGCGAAGAAAGCTGCTAGCCTGTAGTGTCAGTGGCACAAGAAACATGGCCACAGGCTTCTAAAGACATTGTGAAAAAGGGAGGAAATTTGGTAGTTACAAGGTCTTTTAGGGGTGGAGTGGCCTAATGGTTGGGGCAAGTTGTCTTGGGCCAGAGATTCAAATGTCACTGGAAGACAGCAACTTTGGGCCAGAGGGACTGGGGTTTCTAGTCCTAGAGGCGCTCCTTGGGGCCTTGGGCAAGCCACTTATATCCTCTGTTGCCTCAGGTACAAAAACATAGATTGTGAGCCCGTCGGAGACAAGGGAAATATATACTGTACCTACATATACACTACTTTGACCTGGTGAAAAGTAGTATATAAGAATTGCAAAATAAAATTGAACTTGTGTAGTTAGGGTAGATGTTGACTGCAGTAGTGGCACTGTATGAAACAAATTTTAAGACCTCCTGTACTGATCTTTTGCCTTTAAATTATGTACTTGCCTTTTCCAAATACAAGCTCAAGGTAAGTTTTTTTTAAGTCATGTACCTGAATGTATTGCCCAAATTGGCTTCAAATTTTGCAGTGGAGGGAGAAATGACTTGCTCTAGATTAGCAAATCAATGAGAGAAGTGGGATTTGAATCCTGGCTTTTCTGGTTCACACACTGCTTCTTGAAGCTGCTCCTCTGCTCCCCCATTCTAGGTATGTGTCCTAATACATTTTGCTCAGCTAGAGCAAAATCCCACCTGCCCCTGCTTTTCATAGGTGTTAGCCTGCATTATTCCTTATGTTATGATCTTTCAAACTACTTTATATTCCCTTTCCTAGGATGCATGCAATGCATTGTGTGCCTTTGAGTCAGTCCTGACTCCTGGTGACCCAGTAGCTCCTGGGTTTTCTTGGCAGTGTCACCGGAAGTAGATTGCCAGGCCTTTCTTCCGAGGCAGTGGAGGGTTAAGTGACTTGCCCAAGGCCACTAGGAGTGCTAGTGGGAATTGAACCCTGGTTGCTTGGTTACCAAGCCAGTGTTCTAACCACTAGGCTACTCCTCCACTCCCCTAGGATGCATATACACTAATAAAGTTCCACCTTCTATTCGGCTATCAAAATACACAAATCAACATTCTAATTCCAAAATAGAACCTAGGAACCAAATGCAGCTATGAGCCATCATTCTATATTTTGAAACTGAATGTGCCAGAGGCACACTATTGGCCTCTGCTCCTCTTCAGTGGTAGCTATTAGCCAATTTGTGTCTGACTGAAGAATGGCAACTGAATAGTTAAGGGGAATCGTCCCAGCATTGCTGGAATTCACCTCTAGACCACTAATTACAGAGCTGCCATGTTATCCAGTTCCACGAGTGAGATTTTAAGCCAATGCCTTCTGATCTGGAATCCAGCATGGTGGTCCTGGCGTGCAGTTTGTCTGACAGTCTCATAGGACCTTCAGCCCTGATTCCAATGGGTAAAATAAAGGACCACAACCACCATACGGTGTTGCAATGCAAATTTAAAACCTTAGCTGGCAAAAAAAATCTCACTCTAGGTCTAGGAACTGGGTAACTCTGTATTTAAATCCCAGCTCGGGGCCTGGGTGAAATCAGAGAGTGGTCTCAGTTCTGCTCTTGTTAGATTACCATGAAGCTATGAAGTCTACTACACGCCTTAGCACTAAAACCACACAGAGGAAGAGATGATGACTGTTTTAACCATGTGTCGTCGTCCCCTTCCCCCATATGCCGCTAATCCAAATTACAACAAATGTGATAATCTACTTTGGAAGAATATGAGCTTATTCACAACTTCCATGTGTAAAATCAGGTGCCTTAGAAAGGGCTGAAGTTACATATGGATAGAAACTGCAAACAGGGCCAACCTCAGAATTGGTTCAAGGTGTTGGTGCCTTAGGCAAACCTTTATCTTTATTTAAAAACTTGATAGACCTCCTGGACCAGCAGGCATGTGGTGGTTTACATTAAAACAGGAGGCTGCAGAGAAAAAGAAACAGAAAGGAACGCCATTTAATGATAGGAAAGGGACAGCATCAGGAGAGGAAACAATAAGAGACAGCAGGAAAAGGAGAAGTATCATTAATTATCAGAAGGAGGAGAGGGGGGGGGGGGAAGATCGAAGGCTATGTTGAAAAGATGGGTCTTTAGCTTAGCTTTGAAAGAAGGATAAGAAAGTTCCAGACGAAGTGCAGACGGCAAAGAGTTCCATAGATGGGGACCAATGAAGAAAAAGGCAGTGGAACGTGTAGATTCAAGGTGGGCCTGGGAAGGGGGTGGGAGGAATAACCGGTTAGCGTGGACAGACCTAAGGGATCTCGAGGGGCAGTGAAAATGAACTAAGTCTGAGAGATAGCGTGGGACACCGGTGTGGAGGGATTTGTGCACAAAAGTAAGGATCTTGTATTGGATTCGAAAAGGAATGGGCAACAAGTGTAAACGAATAAGAAGGGGGGGTGATGTGAGCGAATCAGGAGGTGTGAGTCAGGAGACGAGCAGCTGTGTGGTGAACCAGTTGAAGCCTGCGAAGTTGAGTAAGAGGAAGCGCGGCTAAAGATGTAATCTAAACGAGGAACGACAAGAGAGAAGCAGTGTGGTCAGAGAAGAGGGGGAGAGAAAAGAGCGAACAGCGCGGAGTTGCCTCAGTGTACAGAAGGAACATTGAACAACGGAGGAAATGTGGTCTTTGAAGGTTAGGGCGGAATCCAAGGTGACACCAAGATAACGTAGTGAAGAAACAAGGGGAATGGGGTCAGCAGAGAGAGAAGGGATGGGGGGGGGGGGGACAGGAGCACCAGCAGTAAACCAAATAGCCGAAGTTTTTGACAAATTGACATGAAGGAAGTTTTCTGAGAACCAGGAGGAAACATCAGAGAGACAGACATTGAGGGGACCAATATCGGGAGTGAGTGAACTAGTGTGGAAAAGAAGGATGATATCATCGGCGTAATAATACGCCGAGATACCATGTTGCTGGACGAGCAGAGCGAGGGGGGCCAGGAAAATGTTAAACAGAAGGGGAGCAAGCACAAAGCCCTATGGGACACCACAGTGAAGAGGGGTGGAGGGAGAGGAGTCAGAGCCAGAAAGTACTGAGAAGGACCGGTTGAAAAGAAAAGAATGAAACCAGTGAAGGACTGAACCTGAGAGACCAATAGTGTCAAGTCGAGATAGAAGCATGCGGTGATCAACAACATCAAAAGCAGCAGACAGATCTAAAGAGACAGCTATGGATATAGAACCGTGATCGTGTGCAACATGCAATTCGTTGAGAAAGGAAATGAGAATAGATTCAGTGCTGTGACCTGGACGGAAACCAGATTGGCGGGGGTGAAGAACCAGAGAAGCCTCAAGATGAGCAGAGAGCTGAGAGAAAACCAGACGCTCGAGAAGTTTAGACAGAAAGGGGAGATTAGAAATAGGGCGCCAGTTCGAGGGTATAGAGGGGTCCAGGGAACCTTAAGCCATATACCCCACTTGGCTGTCAAAACTTATTTAGCTTTGAATACCTTGCCCTTTGCTGCACCCTAGGAAGTGGGCAACTGCCTAGTTTGCTGGGGGCATGGTTAGGGAGCAGCTTTGGCAAGTCAAAAATCTACACTTGTATTCCTCATTTCATATAGGGAGCATACAGGTAGGACTGTATTTGTCCACTTTGAGAGTTACAGCTACTCCCTGACACAGGTTTTCAAAAAGTGCTCACTTTAGCCAGCTCTTTACAAGCAGAAAGAAGGGGGGGGGATAGCCTCATTTCTCCAGTAACAAGCAAGAAGTCAGTTATTGCATATGGATGACATCAGCACCAGACAGAGCCCCTCACAGAAGCATCACCCTAACTTTCCAAGAAAGCCATTGGGAGATGCCACCATGCATGCATGGTCTGCTTCCCACCCAAAGGTGCCATATTGCTCAGTTTCCTTTTTTCCACAAAGGCCTTCAGACATCGGCTTGCTTGTCCCTGGAAAAAGTTAATTGTTTCTCTCTCCTGAGTTTTATACTTGCCTCCAGTATTACACCAGTACTCTTCCCACTTACTTTCGGTTTAATGTTTATAGTCTTTCATTTTCTTTTTTGGTGTCGTGCCTTTTTCTCCTGCTGGCAGCCCAGAAGGTCTTCAACCTCACAGGGGTACTTTTTTTCCCCCATGGCTATGAGTGGCTTTAAGAAGTGTGATCAGTGCTTTAAAATCATGTCTTTGACTGACACACACAACTGCTGTCTTCGCTGCCTCAGGCCAGATCACTACTCGGGAGCCTGCAGTCTCTGCTAGTGGATGGCCCTCAAGAGCTGCCAGAAGCAGTACAATGAGTTTTGCCCTGAGACCCCAATGCCTCCGAAGGCCAGAGCCTCATCTGAGGCCCCGACATATCAGGTGGAACTCTGACCCCAAGCCTTGTCATGGGTCCTCAGAGAGGGGATCTCCCTCGAGGGAACCCAAGAAGAAAAATAAACCCTCAAAGGCAGCATCCTTTGATGGTTCCGACGAGCCAGGAGCTCCCCAGGCCCGGTCCCGCAGTCTGAGATGCTCATCCGAGGTGTCTGAGAAGGAATGACCTGTAAAAGATCCCCCAGAAGGATCCTACTGCAGACCAGCCTTGGTCCCCGGACACCATCCTTGTTGAGGATTCCCCTTCAGAGGAGCCGGCGTTGGGCCAGAGTCTCTTTGTGCTCACGCCGAAGGCTGCTTAGCCTTCTGGTCTGGAATCCAGAATGGCAGCCCTGGAGCACAGTTCATCCGCCCTGACCACTGGACCCTCAACATCGAAGATGTCCCCGGAGGCCAAGGCAATCCTCAAGGTCCTCCAGCCTCGAGTCAATCCTCTGCCAAGGTTGCACTCCAAGTCCCGCTCAATGGGACCGCAGTCATCCCTGGCAAGTTTACCAGGCACCAGCCATAGGGCATCAGGGCCCTCAAGGCCCACGGAGCAGCCCTCCTACAAGTCCTCAACGGACTACTCTGAGGGGAAGACGAAGGAGGAGGAGGAGTCCCCTGATGCCCACTGCCACTAACACATCCCTTCTGACTGTCCTGTTTTGGAACCTTGGCAGTGGTCCCTGTCCAAGGACATGTCTAAGGCCCTGGCATTCCCAACCAAGTTGGAGGAGGACCCATGGGCAGATGAGTTTGAGATGCTTCAGTATGAGGCTCCTCCGTGGGAAGCACTCATGGTGCCCATTCCTCCCATACTGGAACAGCTCATGCACCAAATGTGGGAGACACCAGTGTCTGTGCTGGTGGTGAGCAGATGGCTCGACTGAATGTATCCGGTCCACTGGAGCCCAGACTTCCAGAAGTCACAACTGCCGCATAACTCCATGGTGGTGGAGTCAGCCATACGTCAGCTGAAAAGCCAGAAGATGCACTCCTCGGAACCCCCCCCGGCAGGGAGACCCACACCTTGGATGCCCTTGGCAGAAAGTGCAACTAGGGCTCAATGCTCATCTTCCACATCCAGGCCTACCAACTATACATGGGCATATACCTGAGAGACCTGGCACAGGAAGTCGCTGGGTTCTCGGCTGGTCTCTCCGAGGAACCCTTGCAGCAGTTCAAGAACCTGGCCAAAGCCATTCACGAGTGTCCAAATTGTTGTCTCAAGTGGCCTATGATTGACAGGTTTGAGTCAGCCGCCTGGGTAGCCGCAGCAGGCATCTGTGCATATCACCAAGGTTGGCTTTAATTGTCCAATCTCAAGCAGTGGGTTGAGGACAAATTGATCAATGTCCCATGCCAAAAAGAGAATCTCTTTGGCAAACCCATGGCAGACAAGGCTGCCGCACTGGAGACACAGTTCATGATGAGGACCAGGCTCTCTAAGAAGAGCACTGCCCCTCCCTGATGGAAGACCTTGGATAAAAAGTCCTTTTACCTGAGGAAGGGTGCTGCTTACTGAAACTACCCACCTTATCAAGCCTCCCAAACAGGGTCATCAGGCCAAGGGACATGGGCATGGCCCACATCAGCAGAAGGCTCCAAAGCCACAGGCACTGGCCCTGGCCCAGCCAGGGGGAAGCTTTTGACTCCTTAAGCATAGCCTCTCTACCCCAAAATCAGCAGCCTACAGGGGGATGTCTGGCCCTCTATGCCCAGAGGTGGTGATCATCACCACTGATTCCTGGGCACTAAAGTTAGGGGGGGTTACCTCCTCCCACTTGACTCAGACACCTCCCCCTTATTTCCCAGGAGAGGCCCTCAGCTCTCCCCTTCCACCAGGACCTTCTTCTGAAGGAGTTGGCAGGTCTTCGAGGACAAGGTGGTGGAACCTGTGCCCCATCAACTCAAGGACAAGGAGTTCTATTCCAGGTACTTCCTCATGCCAAAGAGGACAGGGGGCCTAAGGCCCATCCTCGACCTGTGCAACCTCAACAAATTCCTGGTGAGGGAGAAGTTCAAGATGCTCTCCCTTGGAACATTGCTGCCATACCTCCAGCAGGGAGAATGGCTATGCTCCTTAGACCTCAAGGATGCTTATACCCACATCCTCATCCAGCTCAACCACAGGCAGTACCTGCAGTTCATAGTAGGGGGCAGGCACTTTCAATACAGGGTGCTCCCCTTCGGCCTAGCCTCTGCCCCAAGTGCCTTCACAAAATGCCTAGCCATCATGGCCACTTTCTCCGGCTCCAGGGAGTCTTTGATTTTTTCCTACCTAGATGACTGGCTCATAAATGGAGGCACAGGTGCAGAGGTGTGCACCATTCAGGTTTTGCAACACTTGGGCTTCATCATAAACGACCCCAAATCTCACCTCCTCCTGACTCGGTGCCTGAGAGTTCAGGGCAAGGATAGACACTCTCCAGTCGAAGGCCTTCTTGCCTAGGGACAGAGCCGATTGTCTCAGGTCTCTAGCTTGGGATGGACAGTCCCATCCCTTGGTGCCCGCCCAGCTTCTTCTGCGCCTCCTCAGGCACATGGCCTCCACGGTCCATGTCACCCCAGATGCTCACCTCCACATGAGGATGGCGCAGTGGTGTCTCTGGGACCAGTGGTCTCAGACCACAGGCTGCCTCGAGAAAGAGTTTCAGTGAACTGCCAGTTGGCAGACTCCCTGGTTTGGTGGCAGTCACCCCAATATCTTGAGAAGGGCATGCCCTTTCAGGCCCCAAACCACTCGAGGGTCCTCACCACAGACACCTCCCTGCTTGGCTGGGGAGTCCACTTCAGAGATCTCCACACTCAGCGCAACTGGTCGCTAGATGAGCGCACCCAGCAGATCAACCTCCTGGAGCTATACACCTATCCCTGAGGGTCTTCTGTCACCACCTGCATCACCAGCCGGTGCTAGTCCAGATGGCCAACCAGGTGGCAATGTTCTACGTGAACAAGCAGGGGGGCACAGGGTCTTGTACCCTTTGTCAGGAGGTGCTGCTCCTCTGCTCATACACAATCCAATAAGGTATCCTCCTACAGGGAGTGTACCTGCCAAGTCAGGACAACCTACTGGCCGACAGACTCAGCAGAGTTCTCTAGCTGCACGAGTGGCAGCTCGACCCCAGAATGGCCATTTGGCTTTTCCAGCTCTGGGAGGAACCAGTGTTGGACCTGTTCGCCAGTCTGGACAACTTTTAAGTTGCCCCGCTTCTGCTCCCGGCAGGCCCACCACTCCAGGGTGGCAGCGGACGCGTTCCTAGTCTCATGATTGGAAGGCCTCATGTATGCCTTACCTCCAATGCCGCTGATTGCCAAGACCTTGTTCAGGACCCTCCACAACAGGGCCTCGCTCATCCTGATAGCTCCTCAGTGGCCCAGGCAGCTGTGATTCACGCTGCTTCTGCAGTTGACAGTGGAGGCCCCCCATCCCTTTGGGACTACCCCCAGACTCCTATCTCAGGAGGGGAGCTCTCTCCTGCACCCCAACCTGGGGTCCCTGTTGCTGACAGCATGGCTGCTGAGAAAGTGACTCTGGCCCCTTTCAACCTTCTGGCTGAGGTGAAGGACATCCTGCTGGCCTCTCGCAAGGCCTCCACTAGGAAGGCTTACACACTCAAATGGCGCAGGTCCTCTGTTTTGGTGTGCCGAATATGGGGCTGACCCTTTCTCCTGCCTGGTGTCTCTGGTGTTGCAGTACCTTCTCCACCTCTCTCAGTCCTGGCTCAAGTCTAACTCTGTCTGAGTGCCCTGGTGGCACACCTCCATCTGGTGGATGGTAAACCCCTCTCTGTCCAACCATTGGTGACCTGTTTCCTTTGGGGCCTGCTCTTATTGAAGCCCCTGGTTCACCCCCCCCCCCCCCGGCAACTGAATGTGACCTCAACGTAGTGCTGGGGTAGCTCACTAGCCCACCCTTTGAGCCTCTAGCTACCTGCCACCTTTGCTACCTCTCTTGGAAGGTGGCTTTTCTGGTTGCGCTCACCTCTGCTCGCAGAATTAGTGAGCTCCAGACCCTTGTGGTGTAGGCACCTTATGTCAGGTTCTACAAGAACAGAGTGCATGCACCCCAAATTCCTGCCAAAGGTAGCGTTGCCCTTCCATCTCAACCAGGAAGTGGTGCTTCCTACCTTCTTTCCTAGATCTCACTCCAGTTGGGCAGAGATGGTCCTTCACACCTTGGACTGTAAGAGGGCCACCGCAAAGCTTCTCAGCATTTCATCTCCTAGGACCCCAATAGGGTGGAGGAGGCAGTGACCAAATGTACATTGTCCACCTGGGTGGCGGACTGTATTGCTCTCTCATGAGCAGGTGAGGCTCCCACTGGAAAGCTGTGTTATGGCAGCCTCCATGGCAAACTTGCGCCCGGTCCTGATGGTGGACATCTGCCAGGCTGCCACCTGGTCTTCAGTCTATACATTTGCAGCCCATTACTGCCTGGGAAAAGTCCCAATGGGACAGTGTCTTCGGCCAGGCTGTGCTCTGTAACCTTTTCATGGTTTAGACAACTACCCGCCGAGCCTTCTGTGTTCAGGCTACTGGAGTGCTGGTTTCATTGGACACAGGGGTCCTACTGTGGTCTGTAGACACAGACTCATTGCTGCTGCTTGTGGTTCCCCATGAGGGAGCGCCTATCTTTGCTATTGATTTTCTTTAGCAGGGGAGTCCCATATGTGAGGACTGACTTCCTGCTTGTTCCTAGAGAAAGCATAGTTATTCACCTGTAACAGGTGTTCTTCAGGGACAGCAGGAATCAGTCTTCACAACCCTTCCTCCTTCCCTTGGAGTTGCTCCTTTACTATCTTTTAGTTTTTGCCATCTTTAGCTATGTCACCCTTGGGCAGGTAGGGGACCACGCCTGTGTGGTGGCATCTCCCAAAGGCTTTCTTTGAGGGTTCTGTTGGTGCCGATGTCACCCATATGTGAGGACTGATTCCTGCTGGTCCCAGAGAACACCTGTTACAGGTGAGTAACTATGCTTTTCCTGTAATTGCCCTCTTCAAATTGAAATTAGATAAAGATAATGGTATCTGTAGTTAATTGGCAGCATTTACATGTACAATTTGCAAAATGGCTGACATGCATATGTATCTAATGGCACTTACACAGGAAGCTGTGAAATACCAACAGCCATGTGTAAGTGCCAACACCTACCTATATGTGGAAGTTGCTGAGTTTCCCTTGTTGATATTTCCCATGTGTAGATTTGCAAAATGGCTCCATTGACTGTCATCAAAGAGTTGTGCAGCACTGCATTATTTTAAAACAGTTGCAGAGCCTAACATCCTGACAACTTTGTGACCTCAATATCTTCATTTCATAATATGCCTTCACATTAAAAACAAAATAGACTTCAGTTTTTGTTGGCAATAGATTTTTATTATTCATTTTTCAAACACGTTGTCAACTGACATCATTTATAGGCCACTGCTAAGTACAAAACCAGAACCTAGCTCAAGATGAATTAGTATTTGTGTGATACTGTGCTAAGGCCTAAAGGGTCATTTTGGTTTGCCTGAAATGAGCCTGGTCCAGTGTCTCATTATAAATACTGCTGGTTCAAATCACAAGTAGCTGGATACGTGCAAAATAGTTGGTGAAAATTCCTACACTGACTTGTTTCAGAGACCAACAGACCTAAGGAAAAATAATCCTATTTTGGAAAATGTTTAAAAGCAGATCTTTGTTTTTTCATAGCTTAAGCATTCCTTGTTCAATTTTTTTTTTAAGTTTAGCTAAGACTGATGTTGAAACAACATTTGAAAAGCCTACATCACCTTTCATATAGTCAAATCCCACCAGCTTTCCGTGTGGCCTTGGGCAAGTCACTTAACCCTCCATTGCCTCAGGTACAAACTTAGATTGTGAGTCCTCTGGGGACGGAGAAATACTCAATTGTAACTCACCTTGAACTACTCCTGGAAAAGCATGAGCTAAATAAATGTATTGACAGACTACAGTTAGAGGAATGGGCATGAGGGATGGAAAATTTCTTACTACCTTCTAGCCTGCTGTTGCTAACTTTAGCATCAGAAAATAAGTCCACTGTTACTTTGAAAAACTAAGTTTAAAAAATATGCATCACTGGCTTAAAGGTTGGCACAGGATGCTGAAGCCTGCTGTTTGCAATTTAAACAGTGAAAATCTGAATAAAATGTTATGCAAGTTAAAAAAACACATTAGGTTTAAACCTATTTACTTTACTTAAATCCATTTTCCATGGCCAGGCTTTAGTCTTCATTTGTTCAAATGACAATTCATCCAAAATGTAGAGAGGATAGGCCTGATAAGCAAAGGGTATTATGTGGTTTACTGCATGAACCCCCTTCAGGCAGATATTCAGCAACACTAAACAGCCAGTGCTTTGGTACAGACTACCTTGGCACTAATCGGATAGTGCCGAGATGGTCCTGGCACCTACCCAGGGATTTTCAGTCTGGTAATACTGTAATGTTAGGACAGGTCAGAGGCTAACTTTATGCAGTTTCACTGTCCAGTTAGCAGCTGACCATTTGCCGTTGACTAGATAGCAAAAGCTGTTGGTGGCAAAAGTGGATATTGAGCTCTGGCACGAAATCTCCGGTTTCACTTTTGCTGGCAGCAGTTGAGTGCTTTAGAAACATTGACCACCACAGGCTCAAGCTTGGCCCCAACATTCCATTAGCTGTTGTGTTCATCACCATCAGTATCTTGTAATTAAGTTGTTCTTAAGCCTATTTGGTTCTGAAAGTCAAGCCTAATAAGATTTGTATTGAAAGTCCTGTATGCAAAGAAATCCTGTGAATAGACACCAGCTGATGAAGGACATAAATGGTTTTTGACAACTGCTATATGAAAACATTTTATAATGAGAAAAGCATTGAATAAGTGTAGTGGATAAGAAGTGTGTTTCTATGGCGCTTTTTTTTAAACTGTGTAAGGCATATGAAGCTAAATAAACTCAGGAATGTATTTGATGAAATAAAAGCATGAGGTGGGAGTGATTATGCTACAAATGTTTTCTCCTAAGCAGAAGTTGCTAGTAGAGAAAGGTTAAGGGAATTCTGTTGCAAGTACCAGCATTTTTAATAACTAATATGATTTTAAAAAGCATCAGCTATGCTTGGCTAGCACCAGCTGTTAACAATTCTATAACTGATTTTTTTTTTTTTAAATTGTGCCAACATTTAGAAATAATATAGGGAATACAGAAAGGAAGACCCGGAGCTGAGTGGATCATATATCACAACCATGTTCATATTACAGAAAGCAATCAGAGAATAGATACAAACCTAAATCATGTTAAATACTGACATGAACCAACATTTAAAAAATGGTATGAAAACTGCAGTATAAGTACAAAAAAAAAGAGACAAAGCTTTAAGCAAGCATAACTACTGCTATACTAACTAAAAATAAATGTTTCATCATTAAACAGTTGAGTGAGGAGAAGAAAGCTAAATATGAGAGACAACTAAAGAGATACATTAAGTGGGGCAAGCATCAGAGTACGTCTCATGGAATTTTTTCCAATCCCTCTGTGTGCATGCACACACTTGTTGATATCTGTATTGGCTGTGTATCTCTGTTTTGTATATTATCTTTTTTGTGTATGCATACTGTGTGTGTATATATATCTTTTTGGGTTGGTATGTCTCTGCATGTTTATGAGTGTGCACATTTTTGTGTCGCTGCAAATGTGTTTGTAAGTGTGAATGCTAGTGTGTCTATGATTGGGAGACGAGATAAGAGGGCAACTTTTTTATATGTACTGTTATGGTTCTGGTCAGGGCAGCCCAAGGCAAGCCCAATGTGCCACTCCTACAGCACTGTCTCACTGCCCCCGACATCCAGCCTCTAACCTGGGGTTGAGGGGCAGCACAGAGATCACCTCTTTGAAGCTGTGGCAAGTCAAAGCACATGCACATACTCATGACCTGCCACTGCTGCCCTCTCAGACGAGGCAGAGGCAGCAGGACTCAAGTGTGCGTGTGCACATGCTTTAAAGAGATCTCGGTACCGCCCATCACCCCTGGTGAGAGACTGGATGTTAAGGGCGGCGCAGCAGTGGCACATCAGGACTGTTCCTTATCGTCCCTCCAGTCCAGTCCTGCACCTCTTCGAGAAGCTTGGAGACTGAGCAAGTCATCTTTTTGATGACACTAGTGTACATATGCAGCTGGCACCACCTACCAGCTCCAGTATGCTCAGCCTCCAAGCAGCTGGAGGAGGTTGTGAGCCAGGGGGCTGGACTCACAGAAAGGACAACTAAGGAGATAGGTTTAGAGTTTGCTTTTATTTCCCATTAAGGTGCAGGTTTCTTTGTTTTTTTTACTTCTGCCTTTAAAAACAAACAGAGAGACAGACAGGGTTGAGGGGAGAATATTCCTTCTTCCCCCAGGATTTCAAGGGGAGGGAAGAGAGGGTTCTGTGGGGGCCTTTCTCAGTCCGAGACTTCTGGCTGCTCACAAACTCGTTATCAGGTGAGGAGCCGCTGCAGTTGCTTGACAGGAGTGAAAGCTAGCAGCCCCAAGTCACACCCCCCCCCCCCCCCCCCCCCCTCAGCACTGAAGCCAGGAAGGAAGGCCGAGCGTGAGTCAAAGAGGCTCCAAGGTAAGAGGGGCAGGGGGAAGACAGCAGAAACCTCTAGCAACCGCCAGAACATGAGGAGACAGAGAGCATCCTGCAGCAGTGTGGGGAAACCTCCAACCCTCCCCTCTCTGCATTTAGGTGCAATTTCTTATTCAGGCCTGCATGTGTTTAACCCCCTGTTGTGTTTTGGGTGCTTGGGAGAGGCAGCCACCGGACAGAGAAGCCTCTTTTTCATTTCACTTAATTAGATTTTATTTTAGTTCAAGTACTCTTGTGCCTGTGGAAGTGCACTGTGCTGGGGGTTCTGTTACATACCTGGGTACAGACTGAGGGAGGTCCTGGGGAGTGGCCCCAGCCCTGCCCACAGTGCCTGGTATAGGATGGTAACAAGAGGTGTGAACCCCATTTAATCCTTAAGCATTCCTTGTGTTATACAGCTCAAAACTTATTTAGTGCACAATGACTTGATGCAGACATATGGGAAAGGCCTAAGCAGATAGGCCAGGCATGTCCAACTTCAAATAGGTCATGATCTACTTTTGCCAGCCAAAAGTGCAGGTGATCTACCACCATAAAAATTAAGTTTCAAATTAAATTGTAACCCAATAAAGTTGGAGGATCTCCCTACCCCCACACCCATCCATCTTTAATGAACCTTCTGTCATTTACTTGGATGTGATCAGCTATTAAGCAAAAAACAAAACAGAGACAAAGATCCAGTAAGAACTGCTAGGGGAAATGGAAAGTACATTTTTTTTCTTAAAGTTTTATTGAGTAAGTTGTGTTAAATTTAGGTCAAGTATTGATCCAGGCTGATCTTGCACAATCTTTAATATTTCGCTCTCTCATTAGTGAGACATCAGCCTTTTGAAGTTGGGTGAATATTGCATGAGGGCCAGTCTCAAGGAATCCTGGATATGTTCATCTGTCATATTAGAACATTATGTACTCTGTCATTTTCAGATGGGGAAAACGCAGATTCACACAAATAAGTTGAACCGAAACAGGAGTGTACAGCGTCACTGCCTCTTCTCAAGTTGGGAATTTTTGGGCAAGGATGCTGGGGCGTTACAAATTAGACACCACCACTTGTCTTTTACCATGATGAAGAAGTAGTCCATTTACCATGAAAGTGGTATGTTTTGTTCTTCTTTGGAACTCATCTTCGTTATACTGGGGTGGTTGGATGTAAGGCAGCCAAATCTGCTACGTTAGTATAAACACTGGCTGAATCTGGTCCAAAACTGTCACTGTCCCAAAGTATTAAAGATCAACAGGAACTGAAGACCACTGGAGGATGTGCAATACAAGAACTGGAGATGCCAAAACCACACATGCAGTTCTAAAAGTAAAAATAAGAATTCATCTTACTGGTACCAATCAAATACCACCAAACAATCATCAAAAATACTCAAACACCTGTCCAGCAAACCAGATAAAATCAAATACTGCCAAACAAGTTCAAATACCACCACACACGATTTTATAAATTCTGCACACAGTGTAGAATCAACACAAAGGCAAGCAAAAGTCACAGTGGTTTGAACCAATTCGAAGGCAAGGCATAGGCAAGTTAGAACAAAATTGGAAAAGTCTGCCAAAAATCACCAAATTCTTGACACTTTGTTGTGTCTGCCCAAAAATGGTTAATGAAAGCAAACTATAAAGAGTGGAGGAGTAGCCTAGTGGTTAGAGCAACTGACCCAGATCAAGGGTTCAATTCCCACTGGCACTCCTTGTGACTTTGGGCAAGTTACTTTACCCTCCATTGCCTCAGAAGAAAAGGCTGGCAATCCACTTCCGGTGATACATTGCCAAGAAAACCCAGAGGTAGCTGGGTAGCTATGAGTCAACACTGACTTGATGGCACTAAAAAAATAAAAAAATAAATAAAATAAAACAACCAGCACACGACACAACTAATACGGTAAGTGTATTCAGGTAAAGCCTGAGCAAATGGATATCGCCTGGTATAACACACTTCTAAGGGGTGTTGGGGCGGGGATAGGAATGGGTGATTCTGAGAGGCAGGAGACCAGGTATGACACCGGGCCTGTGGTGTCTCATCATGGGGCACAGACAGCAGCCCCCTGGAGGACCCACAAACTATTGGCACAAAAACAACAAGCGCCCCCAATACACCTGCAGGCAAGATTCCCACAGGCAGGGAAAGAGACAAAGGATCAGCAGCAGCAAGCCCTCGGCAGATGACCTGTCTGCACAAGCCCTCTCCTAGCGACAAGGCGAGCTGCTGGAGATATGGAGCCAAGTGGGGCTGGTGATCTACCTCTGACCCCTCTACGATCTACAGGTGAATCACGGTCTACCTGTTGGACATGCCTGAGATAGGCCATTGTTTGTTGCTGGGCAAATTTCAGACTGCTGTGTGCCTGGTCAGGTGATCTAAAAGGCAGTTGGTTGATACATTGCTTATTTCTCCTGAGAAGGGTCTGATAAAGTCAGACACAGGAATAAAGATGTGTTTAAAAAAAATATACTGCATATAGGGCTATAGCAGCTACAACTCTGTGGAAAACAGGAAGTACCTGCATACAAGAAATGTATGTAATTTGAAAGATAGTGGATAGGAAGCAAATGAAATCCTTCCATCTGTCTATGGTCAGTGAGTAACCTGACATGATCATCTCTTGTCTCTTAGCCCAGATTATGTACCTATTAAATCTGTAATATTGCTTGTAGGGGAAGCTGTACTCCCTTATAGCCATTAGTAGTATTAGAATAAAAACGTAAACTTTACTCGGAGAATGTGTCAGTTTTATTGGTTCAGGGCAAGGTCCATTTCATATCTTTAAGATACAACACTGCAGTGCAATCTAAAAATCCTCAAGATGTGCAGTCCCCAATGTGGTGTGATCTCGGAGGCAGGTGTCTTCCTAAACTGCACACAAGAGGAGGTCATGGGAGCAGGACCTGCAGGATAAGATGAGGCAGGAGAGTCTCTCCCAGTTGCAAGAGAACCTAGGGGAGGGGGATGCTATGTTACCTTCAACAGATCCGGTCCCCGATCCCTGGACCATCCACCCCTCAAGCCCAGGGAGAGATAGGGCTCCCGGGGGAGTTCTCATCAGAATTTGTCTTACTTTTGCATAAGGCGTTTTGCCTACCAAATGGCTCCTTGGCCCCAGAACACAGGGTTAAGAGGATGTCAGATGCAAAAAAGCACGAGTCAGGAGCAGTGGCATCTAAGCAGGCTAGAGGCTTAGAGGAGTGGCAGCAATCGCTGCTGTCAGGGGGGGGGGGGGCTGGATGGGGAAGACCTAGACATGGAGTTAGATCTGCAGGAGGAGTTGGAAGAAGGAGGCAGCCCAGAACAGGAGGATCAGGGCCAAATTGTTCGAGTTTTCCACCAGGAGGAGCTACCAGCGCTCATCTTTATAGTAACATAGTAGTTGACGGCAGATAAAGACCAGCATGGTCCATCCAGTCTGCCCAGCAAGATGGCAAGAGTAGGTGCACCTGTCGCTCCGCACAGGCCACCCCTCCCCATATCCTTGTTCAGGGGTAAACCCACCACTCCATGTAGGACACCCCTATTTGTTGAGACGTTATATGGTTCAGAAGTTAGATGGTACCGTTTATTTTGTTTTTATCCTATTTCTGTAAAGGGATCCTCTGTGTTTGTCCCATGCCTTTTTGAATTCCGTCACTGTGTTCGCCCCTACCACTTCCATCGGGAGGGCATTCCATGCATCCACCACCCTTTCAGTGAAAAAATATTTCCTGACATTGCCTTTCAATTTACCCCCTTGCAGTTTCATGTTATGCCCTCTAGTTTTACAGGTTCCCCATCTTTGGAAGAGGTTTGTTTGTTCATCATTTCTCTTTAAGTATTTAAAGGTCTGAATCATATCTCCCCTGTCCCTCCTTTCCTCCAAAGTGTACATATTTAGGTCTTCAAGTCTCTTCTCATAAGGCTTCTGACACAGGCTCCAAATCATTTTGGTCGCCTATGCTTATGGTTATGCAATTTCTCAATATACCACCCAGGCCAAAGGCTATCAGGGCGGTTTACAATCACTACACGCAGGTACTGATACAATTCCTCATTCCCAAAGGGCTCAAATTTTGTGTGTACCTTGGCGACCGTCAAGGCCCTGAACATGCATGCTAACCTCCCAGCAGAGGAAGAGGCACTGTAGGATCCGCTGTTCCAGGCGGTACAGAGATTCTTACCAGTATATGGAGTAGTAGGACAGATGATCCAGGATGTGTGGGATCTGCCAGAGGTTGGCCTTAAAGGGGTGCAATCCATGACACCCCTATACCCACAGCCAGAGCAAGAATGAGCTCCTTTGATTGCCCAAAGTGGGCACAGCAGTGTTGGCAGCAGTAGAAGAGACCTTGACTTGTCTCCTGCAGCTGAGAGCTGTGGAACTGGTTCCGCAAGACCAGTACGTCTGTGGTCAATGCTTTATGTATTTCGTTTTTTCCAAAAGGAAGGTTCCTTTCACCCAATTCTCAACTTTGAGAGCATGAACTACAGTCTCCAGATACCGCATTTTCACAGTAGTAATGGTGGTAGGAAACAGAGATTTTTGGTGACTCTCGATCTCACAGAGGCGTATCTGCACGTTTCCTTCCATCCAGATCAGCAGCAGTTTCTATGCTTTGCGGTGCCAAGGGGCCATTTACAGTTTCAAGCATTGCCCTTCGGTCTGGCAACCACCCTGTACCTTCACAAAGGTCATGGTGATGGCGGCAGCTCTCCACAAGGAAGGTGTTCTCATCCACCCGTACCTACACGATTGGCTGATCCAGGCAAAGTCCAGGGACGATAGCCAAAAGAGCAACAGTGCAGGTGGGAGAGTTCCTTCAAAGTCTCAGTTGAGGTCAACCTGGGCAAGAGCCAGTTACAACCAGCCCAGGAGCTAGAGTATTTGAAAGCATGCTTTGATACCTATGTGGGCAGGAATTTCCTGCCGGTTCACCAGGCACAGGAGCTACAACAGTTGATACAGCAGGTCCTGAAGATGGCAAGACCATCAGCATGGCATTATCTGCAGGTTCTGGGGATCATGGCAGCCACTTTCAAGCTAGTCCCATGGGCAAGGGCACATATGCAATTGCTGTAGAGGGCTCTGCTCTGTCGATGGTCTCAGAGTCAACCCCTGGCCCAAGTACTCCCCTGCCCACGGAGTGCCAGGAGAGCCCTCAGTTGGTGGCTGCATGTGGAAGGAGTCCCTGGTGCGGGTTCCTCAAATGACAAGCCTGTCAGGTTGGAAAGGCCATTGCGAAGGACGCTTTGTTCAGCGACGAGAGTCTGCAGGAGGCTCTGTGGTCAATCAACAGGCTCGAGATGTGAGCAGTGACCTTGGCGCTAGAAAGTTGAGCCATGGTGGCAGGGGAAGGTGGTCCAAGTCTTCTCAGACAATGTGACCATGATGGCTTACATCAACTGGCAAGGAGGCATGGGCAGTGCAGCCCTGGAGGAGGCGACCAAAGGTTGGTTCAGATGGGCAGCGATTCGTCTCTAGGCATTATCAGCGTGATGGCAGACTACCTCAGCCAAGTGCGCATGGACCACGGAAAGTGGCAGCTCAATCAGGAGGTGTTCGAGCAGGTGGTCCGCCAATGGGGCACACTGGTCATGGACATAATGGCAATGTTCAAGTTGGCCAAGGCCTGCCAGTTTTTCAGTAGAAGAAGAGAAGTCATCCAAGGGCCTGGATGCTCTAATTCAGCAGTGGCTGGAAGAGGGTCTTCTCTGTTTTTCCCTGTGGACGCTCATAGGCCGGTTAGTGCAATGGCTAGAGGCGCACCAGAGATTTGTGATTCTGGTGGCACCAGACTGGCCGAGGTGTCCATGGTATGCTGATTCGGATACTGGCGGATTGACTGTGGTGGCTGCCGGTTCGGAAGGACCTCTTGATGCAGGAGCCGCTTCGCATGCTCCAGGTGGATCAATTCTTGCTTACAGCATGGCTCATGAAAGGGCGAGGTTGAAGAAGAAAGGATAATCAGGTTCAGGGATAGTGACTTTGCTACAGGCCCAGAGGTGGTCTACAAACCTGTCATGCATCTGCATTGGATGCATCTTTGAATCATGGTGCGGAGAGGGGCAGCCACGCCCTTCCACTGCCTCCATCCCAGACATCTTGGCATTCTTGCAATCTGGTTTTGATAAAGGTCTAGCTGCCAGTTCCTTGAGGATGCAACTGGCGGCGATTTTCCAGTTATTGCGAGAAAGTCCATGGGGTGCCGTTGGGTACTCACCCAAATGTGCTGAGCTTTCTAGGGGTGGTGACCCACCTCTGTCTGTCAAAGAGGGCAGTGGTACCATCTTGGAATCTCAATCTGGTGCTGTCTGGGGAACCCGTTGAGCCATTGAGTCGAGCTTTCCTGCAGGATTTGGCTCTGAAAATGGTATTCCTGGTGGAGAGCTGCTCAGCACACAGGATTTCAGAGCTTCGGACCCTGTCATTCAAGGAGACATTCCTTTCCTTCTCCAAGGAGGAGAAAGTGGTCCAGCGCCCAGTACCTTCATTTTTGCCAAGATGGTGTCAGCATTTCATGTAGATCAGGCTGTTTCCTTACCGACTCCAGCAAGCATGGATGTGGGCGAGAGCGGGTATGGGCCGTGCCACTCCACAGCTGTGCCACCTGGATGGTAAGAGAGTCCTGCAAAGGTATATGAAAAGGGCACTGTCCTTTCGAAGATTGGACCGTCTGTTGGTTCTGTTTGGCAAGTCGCACAAAAGTGAGGCGGCAGCTAAGCCTCCATTTTCAGATGGATCAGTGAGGCAATCACATCAACATACATCTTGAAGGGTAGAACAGTGTCGGCAGGGTTGCAGACACATTTCATGAAGGCTCAGGCAGCCTTATGGTCAGAGTATACTTTAGTTCTGCCGGTGGAGATCTGTAGGGTGGCATACTTCTCTGAACATTTTCGCCTGGATGTCCAGGCAGCAGGGTATGCTCGTTTTGGAACGGCAGTGCTTCAGGCCGGTTGTGTGGGTCCCTCCAGTTAGTTTAACTGCTCTGATGCATCCCAGAAGTGCGGGACTGGACTGGAGGGACGATAAGCAAAGAGAAATTAGACTTACCTGCTAATTGTTGTTCCTTGAGGAACTCCAGTCCAGTCCCGGAACCCTCTGAGTGCTTCTTGTGATGATCTGTGCACACCCCGGTCCTGAAGCGGGTTCCCTTGGTGGAAGAAGTGGCCAGGAGGAGCATGCAATCAGTGTGTGGGGGAGGGGCAGACCAGAAGAGCAGTCGATTACTTGCTTCCTGCTGGTTGGAGTTGCTCAGGTGCTCAACAGGTAGGCCTCTTCATCCTGGAGTGGGGGACAGGGTATCCTTCCCAGGGGATGGAGGGGGTACAAGTTTATTTAGATGTAGAAGCGTTTGTTGCATGTTTAACTACTTATTTGTTGCTCCTCTGAGTCTGCTTTGTCAATAGGTACTGGGGCTGGTGGGCAGTGCCAGCTGCATATGTACACTAGTGTCATCAAAAAGATGACAGGCTCAGCCTCCAAGCTGCTGGAAGAGATACACTACCCAGAGGTGCAGGACTGGACTGGAGTTCCTCAAGGAACAACAATTAGCAGGTAAGTCTAATTTCTCTTTAAGGGCTGAGCTGCCTACCAGGATCTGCTGCCCTTGGCGACTGCCTAGTGGACAGTCCAGCCCTGGTTCTGGTTTATTTATTAGTATTCAGCTCATGCCTTTCCCAATGGAAGTTCAAGGCAAGTTAAATTCATGTACATACTGTAGGTATTTCCCTGTCCCCAGAGGGCTTACAATTTAAGTTTGTACTTGAGGCAATGGAGGGGTTAAGTGGCTTGCTCAAGGCCACAAGGAATGCCAGTGGGATTTGAACCTTGGTCTCTCTGGTCACCAGGCTGCCACTCTAACCATTAGGCAGCTACTCTTCCACTTACACCTTCTATACTGCCTTTTAAGGTTAGGCAAAGTACTTTACAAACAAAAACAAATTAATAAAAAATAGAAAGGAACTACAATATAATTGACAGTGAAGAGGAAAGAGAGACAAAGGACAAACATGATACAATCACAGACAGAAATGGACATAGCAGGGCAGGGAAGCAGAAGTCCTACATCCCTGTGCTCAAGACAAGGTCAGTCCATACTGCATGACTCAGGAAGAAGATTGAGAGCCTGTCTGAACAGGTATGAATTCAGCTGACTTAAAATTATTATAAGAAGCTTGAAGATGAAGCTGGGTAGGCAGATCATTGCATGTGGGGGCTAAGAAAAATCCTGACTGATGGATTCATAGTGAGTCCTAGTTGGGGACAGCAGTTAATCTATTCCCATGGATTGATCACAGGGAACAAGCCGGGCAGTAGGGTATAATTAGTGATGACAAATATTCTGGGGTAGTCTGATGGAAGGCCTTGTGGGTCAAAAGTAAGGATCTTGTATTGAATACGAGATCTGATTCTGTATCACAGGCTTCCAGTCAAGAGTGGGGTCACATGACCATATCTTCTAACTGAAAGCAGGAGCTGGGTGGCAATGTTCTGAATGGACTGTAGGTGTTTGAGCATTGGGTTCAGCAGACCAGTATAAGCAGCACTACAATAGTTAATGTAGGAGATTACTGTGGCGAGGATGAGTGTAGTTTGTGCTGAGGCATCCAGGAATGGGTAAAGGGCATTGAAAGATGCCTTAACTATTTTTATTTAACAGGTTTTATATACCATCTTATCTTTTAATCAAAGACTATGGTGCTGATATGCTGTGGAAAAAGAGATCAGTGTCAAGTGTCATGCCTAGATATTTAGATAAGGAGGTTAAAGCAACAGGAATACCCTGGAGAAGTACCGTATCAAGGAGTTGTGACCCCTCCCCCCCATTATCCAGGTGGTGGTAGTTTCTTGGGGTTGAGTTGTAAGCAGTTTGTACTAAGCCAGTCAGAAACTAAAATGAGACAGTGATTGAACTGAGATCTGGGTTCATGCTGTTTAATAATATACTGTTTCTCTCAGAGTGCACATAGATAGATATCCCCATGCTTTGGATGAGGGTAGGCAGAGGACTCAAAGATGTTAAAGAGAACGAGAGCCGGGACCCCCCCATGGGAGTGGATAGGAATCTGAAACCTTGCCATCAGTAGCGATTAGAAAAGAGTGACCTGAGAGAAATGATTGGAACCAACCTAAGAAATGACCACAGATACCAATCGAATGGAGATGGGACTGAAGATGATTGTGGTTTACAAGGTCAAAGGCAGAAGCAAGTTTACATAGTTTCTCACCTGTAACAGGTGTTCTCCAGGGACAGCAGGAATCAGTCCTCACATATAGGGTGATGTCGACAGCAATGGAGCCCTCAGGCAAACATCTCCCCAGCTTTCAAAGAAAGCCTTTGGGAGATGCTACCGCACATGTGTGGTCCCCTTCCCACCCAAGGTTGCCATCTTGCTCAGTCCGATGCCATCATTAGAGCCCGACCAAGAAGATAGCAAAAAATAAACAGCAACTCCAAGGGGGGGAAGTTGTAAGGACTGATTCCTGCTGTCCCTGAAGAACACCTGGTACAGGTGAGTAACTACACTTTCTCCAGGAACAAGCAGGAAGTCAGTCCTCACATATGGGACTCCATAGCTCCAGGCTACTGCAGACTGGTAGAAAATCATGGCCCAGCAAATCTGAGGGCCCCCAGTGTCCAGGGAGAACCAAGGCTCCGGTAGCTTGAATAAGAAGGGTCAGAGGGCAGGAGTTGTCTAAACCCCAAAGAGGTTACAGCATACAGCCTGGCCAAAGGCACTGTCCCGTCAGGACTCCCTCTCCAGGCAGTAATGGGCTGCAAGTGTGGATGGAAGACCAGGTGGCAGCCTAGCAGATGTAGATCAAAGGCACCAACCAGAGGTTCGCAACAGAGGTTACCATTGCCCTGATATTGTGCACCGCGACTCAGTGCTCCAGGGGAACTTTGGCTCAACTGTGTGTGAAGGTGATGCAATCTACCACCCAGATGGACAGAGTCCGCTTGGTGACAGCTTCTCCCAGACGACTGGTAGGAAGTACTACCTCCTGGATGAAGTGGAAATCAGACACTACTTTCGGCAGAAATTTCAGGCGAGTGCAGAGCACAACCCTGTTCTTGTAAAATCTGGTGCAGGGTGGCTCTGGCACCAGGGCCTGAAGCTCACTGACTCTGCAGGCAGAGGTGAGTGCCACCAGGAAGGCCACTTTCCAGGAGAGGTATCACAGGTGGCAGGTCACCAAAGGCTCAAAGGGTAGCTTAGTGAGCTGTGCCAGAACCACACTGAAGTCCCCTTCCACCAGGTGCAGGCAGATGGGAGGCTTAGATAGCAGCAAACCCCACATGAAACAGGTAATGAGGGGCTGTACGGATAGAGGCTTGCCCTCTATCAAGTGATTGTTCACAGAAGGGCACTCAGATACACCCTGACGGAGTTTGACTTAAATCCAGATCACGAGAGATGAAGCAAGTATTGGAGCACCACAGGTACCAGGCAAGAGAATGAGTTCACTCATTGCTCTGTGCACCACACAGAGAACCTGTGCCACTTGAAGGCATAGGCCAGTCTTGTGGAGGCCTTGCAAAGGGCCATGACAAATTCTTCCACCGCCCTCAGAAAGTTGAGGGGTGCTAGGGGGACTCGTGCAGAAACCATGCCGTGAGGTTGAGATGGAGGACCAAGCCCACCTCCTGGGTCAAAGGTCCCAGGGAGACCCGAGAGGAACTGTGGACTCTTGTCGAGAGGCAGAGCAGTAGAGGGAATCAAGGCTGCCTGGGCCACCTTGAGACCACCATAATGAAGAAAGCTTCGTCGCGCTGGACCTTGAACAGGGTTCGTGCTATCAGTGGTGTGGGAGGGAAAGCATACAGCAGACCCTCCGACCTAGGGAGGAGGAATGCATCTGCTGCTATCTGGACCGAATGCAGGTGAGAGCTGCAGAAACAAGGTAGCTGAGTGTTGGTCAGGCTGGCAAAGAGGTCCAGGCTCGGGGTGCCCCATAGCTGGAACAGCCATTGCACCACCTCGAGGTCTAGACACCACTCGTGCAGCTGGAGTGTTGTCCTGGCCTGGAAGGTATACCGTTCTGAGGAACATGCCCTGTCTGATCGCATATGAGCAGATGGCCACCACCTCCTGGCACAAGTGGTAGGAACCTGTGCCTCCCTGCCTGTTCAGATAGAACATTGTGACCTGGTTTTCCGTCTGGACTAGCACCAACTGGTGCTGCAGGTGGTGCCAGACGTGCCAGCAGATTGATCTGCTATTGGCTTTCCTCATGGGACCAGAGCCCCTGGGTGTGCAATTCCTCAGTGGGCTCCTCAGCCCAGCAGGGAAGCATCTGTCATGAGCACCCTCTGGGGGTTCGGGGGGCTGGAAGGGCATGCCCCATCACAGATGCTGTGCATCCTGCCACCAGCTGAGTGACTCCACCACCTGATGGGACACTGATAATCTGTCACAGAGTCGGCTGGTGGCCTGGGTCCACTGAGTGGAGACTCCACTGAGTTACCCACATGTAGAGGCAGGTGTTGGGGACGCCATGTGGCTGAGGTGAAACATGGACCGCGCTGACACGGTGCGGTGGCATTGCACTTCTGCTGCTAGGGCCATGATGTGATCTTCCTGTCCTGCGGCAGGAAGGCCCTGGCCTGGAGTGTCTAAGCGAGCCCCTATGAAGTCTGTCCTGTGTTGGCGTGAGGTGGGATTTTGGGCGATTTACCATGAATCCCAGGTATTGTAGGACCTGGATTGTTTGGCCCATGGCCTGCAGTGCCTCTGAGGCTGTGTCCCCTCTTACTAACCAGTCATCAAGGTAAGGGAAGAAGGCGGCTCCCTGGAGATGAAGGTGTGCGGCCATCACTGCTAGGCATTTCTTGAAGACCCTCGACAGGGACACTAGGCCGAAGGGAAGTACTCTGATAGTGGTCACCCCCAACCATAAACTTGAGGTATGTCTGTGACTGGGATGGATAAGGATGTGGGTAGGGCAGCAACATTCCAAGGGAGAGCATCTTGAATTTCTCCCACACCAGGAATTTGTTGAGGTTTCTCAGGTCCAGGGTGGGCGTTAGTCCTCCCATTCTTTTTGGGCCAGAAGTACCTGGAGTAAAACCCCTTTCCTCTCAGGTGCAGAGGAACAGGCTCCATCGCCCCGTCCCTGAGGAGGCCTACCAGTTCTTGATCCAGCAGGGCCTGGTGCAGGGGAGACCGAAGCAGCTCCCCAGGGAAGAAGGGTGGAGGCAGCTGGTCTAGGTGGAGGAGGTAGCCTTCCCTTACCACCTGGAGTGCCCATGAGTTGGTTGTGATGGAGGCCCAGCTGTGGGAAAAAGGGACCAGGTGATCCCCTGTAGGCAGCTAACCCTCCAGTGGGAGAAAGGCTATGTAGGGGCGTCAAAACCCCTACCCAGGTTGGGCTGAGGCTGGGGCCGGTGCCTGAGGTTTGGTGCTCTTGGGCTTGCGAGGGCTCTGGTCTGCCCCCTTAGGCTGGTGACTCTGCAGAGGAGTCTGGGTGACCAGATAAAAAGGATAGCCTTGGTAGGGCTGACCTTTCCTATGGAAAGGGGGCTTCTTCCCCTGCAGTTTCTTCCTCAGAAGAGTTGAGGTTTCCGCTCAAGAGTCGAGTCAGTCATATACTCTGTCTATCTCGGCTGCCTTGTCCTCCATAGACTTACCAAAGAGCTGTTCCCCAAGACATGGGACATCAAGAGGTTTCTCCTGTACCCATTGCTCGAGGTCGGAGCCCTGTAGCCAGGTCTAGCGCTAAGCACCAATGCCCACGGCAGCTACCCTCATGCTGATCTCAAAGCTGTTGTAGGCAGCTCAGGACAAGTACTTAGAGCACTTGCCAACAGACCTGGTAAGTGTCTGGAAGCGTTGGAGGTGGTCTCTATCGAGGCCAGCTGCGAACCTCCTGAGCTCCTTTGCGAGATCCCGGTGGAACATACCAATATAGAGTTGGTGCGTCTGAATGTGGCATGCCAGCATTGAGCCCTCGTAACATTTCCACCCAAGGGCATCAAGGACTCAAGACTCCCTGCCTGGGGGCACCAACGAGTGTGTCTTTAGGCTGTTCTGTCGGCGCATGGCTGACTCGACCAGCATGTAGGTGTGAGGGAGTTGCACCTTCTGGAACCCTGGGCCATGTTGGACCAGGTACATTGTGTCCAGGTGGCAGCTAATGATGGGCACTGATGCTGGGGTCTCCCACATACAGAGGAGCCGCCAATTGAGGATGGAAGGAACTGGGACCATCAAGGTCTCCTTAGGTGGTGCCTCGTACTGGAGGATATTAACTCTTCCATTTAGGGGTCCTCCTCTGACTGTCTTGAGGGAGAGGGTCCGAGCCATGTCCCAAACAAATTCTAGGAATGAGGTATCCTTGGGTGGGGACTGACATTTAGTCGGCTGTGGAGACAGGTCCAATGGGAGGTCTCGGTAGACCCAAGACTCCGGGACGTCTTGACCTCAGACTCCCAACCTGAGAAGTCTGAGGAAGATTCGAGGCTCGGCGGCTCCATGAGCGTTGCTGGCTGTGGTCTTTGGAGCTGAGGCCAAGGCATGGCTGGAGCCAGAGGCACTCACCTGCAATGCCCTCACCCCCGAGGAGTGGGAGCAGGATTGAGACCCTCTCTGAGGATCTACCTGAGATGTCTGGCTCTCAGGGATAGCATCGGTAGCCTGGGGAATCCTCAGTGCCAAGGTCCCTGTGGTCTCAGTGTGAGGGCCGGCAGAGCCAGGTATTGGCACCTGCTGAGATGCGATGAACACAAACACTGCATTCAAGGGCCAACATGCAGGTTTCCCACTCTGGGGCAGTCATGGACACCATGCTGGGATCACTGGGTCTGGTGTCGAGGAGGAGAGGGGGTCCTCAATGGGACAGCCTTCGGGGGCCATCACTGGAGGCCTGGGGTTCAGTTCGAGGTACCTTTCGAGGTCACTCCCACTCAGAGTCTTCAGATGTCTGCTTAAGGCTGAGGGACCACACCTGGGATTTACTGGGCTTGTCTGCCTCCCAGGACGAGGCTCTTGAAGTCTTACATGCCTGCTCCGGGGACCCCTGCTCAGAGTGTCTGTAAGGTCGCCCAGCTGTGGAGGCCTTTTGCGACTCAGAGGAGCCATGCAGAGCCTTGGCATGCGGGGCTACCGGAGATACCGGAGTAGAGTCTGCCTTATGCAAAAGGTAATCTTGCTTGATGGCTCTAGATGGCCTTTGCAGACATTTTCTTACATAAGGAGCATTCCTTCGGGTCATGGTCAGCAGCCAGACACTAGAGACAACAGTCATGAGTGTCAGTGAGATGTTTTTTTGAGCACCAATCACATTTTTTGAAACCGGTGGCCATTGGAGCAAAGAGGACCCCCACGAAGTCGAAGACCCTCAGCATGACCAACGGTTGGGAAAGGGCACAAAAGCACTGGAGGAACCTAACAAACAAAAATTAATAAACTAAGCTCCGAGACCCGATATTGGGGCAGCAGGTTTCGCAGGTGTGAAAGGAGCCGGAAAAAGTGCACAGGTGTACAGAAAAATAAATTTTCCAGGGGGGGGGGGGGGTGAACTAGACGAACATACGAAGGCTCCGTGGTTAAAAGGGAGACTGAGCAAGATGGCACCCTTGGGCAGAAAGGGGCCCACACATGCATGGTAGCATCTCCCAAAGGCTTTTTTGAAAGCTGGGAAGATGCTTCTGTGAGGGCTCCATCAGCAAAGTCACCCTATATGAGGGCTGATGTCTTGCTTTTTCCTGGAGAACTAATGATACGACCAAGGTTGACTTTCCCTGAGTCCAGAGAGCTATAAAGTTGACTTAGAAGAGCTGCGAGAATGGTTTTTGTGCTGTATCCCAGACAAAAGACAGATTGTCGAGGATGTAGGGTTTGATTGTATTTGATGTGATCAGAGAGCTGAGTGAAGACCAAGTGCTCTGCAAGTTTTGAGAGAAATTGGAGAGCTCATGTGAGTCAAGATTAGTTTTTTCTTTATTAGCGAGTGGGCAGGCAGTAGCAGACAGATTGAGGCCCATTTCCAAGAAAGGGGGCCCTGGGCAGATAGAAAGCTATGGTTAATTATGATCTGGGCAATGGGTAGTAGGCCTAGGGAGACTTCTCCTACCCATATAGATGGTATGGGTTCCGAGGTATAAATCATTTTACAAGTGGAAGAAAAGGTTTTCCTCACTGCATGGTTGGTTACTGGTGTAAAAGTTGACTAGGTATGGATCGGAATGGCAGATGTATCGGTGAGAAAAGAGGAAGGTGCTGGTACTGGCAAGTGTGCCATGAAAATGTTCTATGATAAATGGAGGGCTAAGCTGTCTGCTAGGGGATGCATCCATGGGCAGCAATGGTGTGGGACGGTGCTCGGAGTGGATAACTTTGAGACTGCTGAAAAGAGCACGCTTGGCAAACATGCTGATGTAATGATCATTTTAGTGTAAACAATTTTTTTTTTTTTTTTTTTTTTTTTTTTTAACTGCTATTATCTGGGACCAATAGTAGGAGTGGCAAGATTAGAAGACTCTTCAATATTTATGGATCCACTAAAAATGGCCATATATAAAACAAGCATATGGAAGAGCCTTTGAGTTCTACACACCATCCATATGAAACATAACTGACCTTCACACCTTTCGCAAACTAAAGACCCTCTTATTCACTGAAGATTTTAGTCCAAAAACCTAACTCCAACCCACCACTCATCCCCTAACAACCCTCTCCCCAACCCTGATATATTCACTTCCCACCCCCATTATAAATCACCACTCCACCCCCTAAGCCACCCATATAACTAAATATGCTGTACATAGTTAATTGCCTGCATCTTGCTGCCTGCAAGATGTTACTGTACATAGTTAATTGTTCCATGTAACCGCTGTTTTTTTTGTTCTATGTACACCACAGTGACCCGCAAAATGCAGTATATAAGCCCTGCTAAATAAAGAAAATCTATTAATAGCTACTAAGCATTATGGAAGCTCAACTCATGGATTTACTTGTCCCATATTGTGAGCCAACCACAAATTATGTCATCAGTGCTTCCCAATTAATATACAACACTGAGTGAATGTATTGCAAGGCACTGTGGCTTAAACTTTCTAATACAAGCTTTTTAAATTTACACTAAGTTTTTGGTTTTGCAATTAATGCTCCACTGCTCAATCAACACTTTGCAACATGTAGGCAGCGCTCAACTTGCATGTACAACAACAGCTGCAATTCCTTATCTGCACTTAGATGTATCTGCAGACTGCCACTCTTACAGCCAGACTAGTGCCTCTTCTGCACTTCAGTTCATTAGGCTGATTGCCACTTTTAAACAGATCTCGGCCAAAGGTTTTGCCATGGTAACAGCGGTTTTATCACAGGCATTCTAAAAAAAACCAAAATGTAAACTATTAAAAGCCAGTCCCACCAACCCTTCATATATGAAAGCAGCGTCATAAATTGAGACAGCTGTCTATCCTACTCATTTAAAGCTGAAAAGAAAAGAAAAAACACCCTCCCTTTCACTCCTGGTCCAATCTGCTAAAAACTCACCACACTCTAAACCAATCACTTAGCTCTCATTGCCAATCCTCTGACCAATCAAATCCATTCATTCACTCCCTCATCTGATCAAAACCCTCAAATCTACTCTACACTCATTCATACCTAACCTAAACCACTCTCAATACTATCTTCACCCAATCATACAAGCACTAATTATCCCCATTCAAAAATGAATGCAGATCTATATGCTGCTGAATATATATGGGAATAGCCACTACATTAAAGCAAGTCAAAGCTGCTGATAACAAAACGGGGAAAGAAATCCCTGCAGTCAATAGAACCAGTGCCATTCTAAAGGACCATTGAGACCCCCAGGATCAAAAGTCTTCCAACTATAAATTAACTTTTGTCCCCGCTGTAATAAACGCAATAAATTCCTGCCACCCACTACTGAAAGCTGATCGACAATACAACGAAGGTCCTGTAACTGATGGTCCTTGGCCAACTAGTATTCCACTAAGGGTGCAGTCACTATGGACCCTCCTAATTGGCGAAAGGTGTTCTATAATCCTGATTTTGAATTTATGAGACGTTTGCCCAATGTATATCATATTACATGAGCACAAAACTACAAATAATCCCTTCACTAATGCAAGATGTACAACATAATATATGTACAGCTGTCAAAGACGGATATTCAAAAACTGAAGTTTCAATTGTTAAACGTGGCCGCTGTATAATCTGCCAACAAACATGGCCACCTGTAGATTCCCCTCCATGGGTACCAGGCATGTGTGGGTCAGACAACTCTAGCTCTGTTCCAGTGGATACAGTCTCTTGCGCCAGAGGATATTATACCCCTCTTGGAGCCAACTACAGTCTTTTTGTTGGGCACTATGTATGATCTCCTTCCATTGGCAGCTAAAGACATTGCTTTCTAGACTGTGGCACAATGTTGGGTATAGCTCTGCCATTGGGTGGCAGATTTGTCCTTCAAATCCCGATTGACTCAGCTCACCTTCAAAGGGAGGTTCCTTATCGTTCCTCCAGTTTAGTCCTCTACTTCTGGGTTGTGCACCTCTTCCTGCAGCTAGGAGACTGGGCATGTCAAAGTCGTGACATCACTGGATATAGCCTGCTGGTATCTCCCATCAGCCTCCAGTGTGTCCAATCTCCTTGCAGCAGGAGGACATAGTCAGCCTAGCTCCTGGGCTCACTTGGGGGGAACAGATAAGGAGCATTTAGTGTGACAAATTCTGATTTTACTTTTGATTTTCACCTTTCATTTACTTTTAATTTTACTTTTAATTCAGTTACCTTTGGTTAATTGACAATCGGGGATTAGTTCCCTTTAGTTAGGAGCAAATTTCCTTATTTACAGTAATTTTAAATTTGAGCCTCGTTCTTTAACTTAGTAGCAGTTCTCGCCTTCCCTCCTTGTCAGTGATTTTCACTTGCTGCAGGCATTTGCCGGTGCAGATCTCTCTCCCTTGACGGTACGGGAGAGAGCTCCGGGACCCGTATAGCCACACTGAAGCTGTGTGAGACGGAGCCTCTCCGTTGCTGCGGGATTTTAATTTTACTCTGTGGAACCGGCTGAGCGATCCTCGCTGCGGCTGCCAGGCACATCAGCGCGGCTTGAGGATCGGAGGAATTCAAGGAGGTAGGACCAGGCTGTGTGGCTTTTGGCCCTGCAGGTAAGGCCTTCGGGCTCTGTTGGTCTGCTGAGGCCTCATTTTTGCAGTGGCGGCTGTTCTTGGCGCCAAAATTCATTGGCGAAGGGGCGGCCATTTCCTCTCTAGGTATTTGGACCGCATCGCGAAAGTTGCCTGCGTGAGGAAAACAGGCAGAATAGCTAAATTTTTGGGCCTAGTGTTTGTTTCTTTCTTTTGTTTGTAGTTTTTTTTTTTTGAGGCCAGGGGGTTCCTCAGCATTAAGGGGGACTGTTGTCAATCCTCTTTATAGAATAAATAAGAATAAACTTAAAAACAGGACAGCAGTTTTGGCATTGATCCCTGATACCACATGTTCTTTCCCTCCTAATCATATCTCTGAGGAGCATCTGTTCAGGCCCAGGATATTAGGCAAATTGCCAGCTTTTAGTTTCAAGGGCAGAGCCCTAACTTGTAGTTTGCAGGAGGGAAAGCCTAGAAGTGTGCCTTTATGTAGTCTATAGTGAAAGTTGTCCAAAATTCACAGGGACAGGTTTAGCAAACCTTAGAATGTACAAAAATAGACTGGCAGTTAAACTGCCAACCGGGAAGTGCCTGTGCTACGGTCTATGGCCACCAGAGGGCAGCTGGTACACTCAATAGTGCCTTTCTATGACTGTGCAGGCAGCCATTATCTGCAGATCAGGAAAGAAATCACCACAGAGCCTCGGTGATGTGATGTAAGCAGGGCCGGCCCGTCCATTGAGCAAGAATGTTTTTTGCACAGGGCCCCGCGTTTCAGGGGGCCCCACGCAAAAAACATTCTTCAGCATCCCAAGTTTTAAAAAAAAAAACCAAACCGGCTGCTTCTGCCGCGGCAGCAGCAAGAGCTCTGCCGCGGCAGCATCAAGAGCTCTGCCGCGGGGCCCCCCCCCTGCCCGGCAGAGCCTCCGTGCATCCTCAGCAGCTTTCTTCATGTCCAAAATGCAGGCTTCTTTCAGAGCCGCGAGAGTTTCCTTTCTCACGGCTCTGTTAATCCCGCCGAGGGTGATGGGATTTCCCATCAGCCCCGCGGGATTAAGAGAGCCGCGAGAAAAGAAACTCTCGCGGCTCTGAAAGAAGCCCGCGGTTTGGGCATGAAGTAAGCTGCTGAGGATGCACGGAGGCTCTGCCGGGCAGGGGGGGGGCCCGCGGCAGAGCTCTTGATGCTGCCGCGGCAGAGCTCTTGATGCTGCCGCGGCAGAAGCAGCCAGTTTGGTTTGTTTTTTATTTTAATTTGGAATGATAGGGGGGGGTGGTTAGGACTGGTAATGGGCTATGGGAGGGGAGGCTAAACTGGAAGTGGGCTGATGGGGGGGGGTTAGGACTGGTAATGGGCTATGGGGGGGGGGCTAAGTGGGCTGATGGGGGGGGTTAGGACTGGTAATGGGCCATGGGGGTGGAGGCTAGGACTGGTAATGGGCCATGGGGGGGGGGCTAAGTGGGCTGGGGGGGGGGTTAGGACTGGTAATGGGCCATGGGGGGGTGACGCTAGCAATGGTAATGGGCTGATGGGGGGGGGTTAGGACTGGTAATGGGCTATGGGCTATGGGGGGGCTAAGTGGGCTGATGGGGGGGGTTAGGACTGGTAATGGGCTATGGGGAGGGGGCTAAGGCTGGAAGTGGGGGGGTAGGACTGGAAATGGGCTGATGGGGGGGGCTAATAATGGAAATGGGATGATGGGGGGGTAGGAATGGTAATTGAATATGGGGAGGGGGCTAAGGCTGGAAGTGGGGGGTAGGACTGGAAATGGGCTGATGGGGGGGTTAGGACTGGTAATGGGCTATGGGGGGGCTAAGACTGGAAGTGTGCTGATGGGGGGGGTGGTTAGGACTGGTAATGGGCCATGGGGGGGGGTTAGGACTGGAAATGGGCTGATGGGAGGGGCTAGTACTGGTAATGGGCTATGTGTGGGGCTAAGACTGGAATTGGGCTGATGGGGGGGGTGGTTAGGACTGGTAATGGGCCATGGGGGGGGTTAGGACTGGTAATGGGCTGATGGGGGGGAGGGTTAAGACTGGTAATGGGCCATGGGGGGGGGGTTAGGACTGGTAATGGGCCATGGGGGGGGAGGCTAAGACTGGAAGTGGGCTGATGGGGGGGTAGGACTGGTAATTGGCTATGGGGGGGGCTAAGACTGGAAATAGGCTGATGGGGGGGCTAGGACTGGAAATAGGGTGATGGGGGGGGTTAGGACTGGTAATGGGCTATGGGGGGCTAAGACTGGAAATGGGCTGATGGGGGGGTAGGACTGGTAATTGGCTATGGGAGGGGGGCTAAGACTGGAAATAGGCTGATGGGGGGCTAGGACTGGAAATAGGGTGATGGGGGGTTAGGACGTAATGGGCTGATGGGGGGTTAGGACTAGTAATGGGCTATGAGGAGGCTAGGACTGGAAATGGGCTGAGTGGAAGGAGGGCTTGAACTGCAAATAGCTGATGGGGACGGGGGCTTGGAATGGAAATGGGTTGTGAGGGGGAGGGAGCTAGGACTGGAAATGGGTGAGGGGGGGGCTAGGACTGGAAATGGGTGAGGGGGGGGCTAGGACAGGAAATGGGCTGATGGAGGGGCTAGAATAGGACTGGAAATTGGCTGTTGGGGGGTGCTAAGATTGGAAATGGGCTGTGGTGGGGGTTTGGATTGAAATGGACTCATGAAGGGGCTAGAACTGGAAGTAGGCTCATGGGGGGCTTGGATTGGAAATGGGCTGAGTGGAGGGGAGCTAGGATTTGACATGGGCTGATGGTGGGGCTAGGAAAGGACTAGAAATGGGCTCATGGGGGGCTGGGATTGGAAATGAGCTGATGGAGGGACTTGGATGGGACTGCAAATAGATGGGGGGAGCTAGGACTGGAAATGGGCTTATGGGGGGCTAGGACTGGAAATGGGCTGATGCGGGGACTAGAAGGGAGCGGATGCTGGGTGGGACTGGAACTAGAATGGAGCTGATGTTGGGGGAGGATTAGAATGGGATGGAGCTGGGAGAGTGAAATGGAGAGGGAAAAAATATTTGTGTGGGAGGGAAGACAAATCTACAATTGTCCGGATATTGGGAGAGTAAGTGGGGATGAGGATGGAGGGGTAAAATTTGAGTGGATGAAATAGGAATGAGGAAAGAGGAAAAGGAGAAAGATTAGTATGTTAAAGCAGATGTAGAGAGAGAATGGAAAAAAACTAGAAGAGAGAAGAAAAGACAAATGGACAGCAGACGATGAAGAATTAGCGGAAGACACGAAGAAACCAGAAGAAAGTGGCTGGAGCAATTGCAGCTGAAAAAAAATGCACAAAAGGTAGAAAAATATCTCTTTATTTTGAATTTATTAATTGGAATATGTCAGCTCTGGGAAATGTGCATCATTAACGTCTGCGCTTTGTTTAGTACAAGAGCAAATTAATGTATAGTTTTATTTCTACAGTGTTGTACATTCCAAGTTTGGCTTTTGGGATTCCCAGTTTAATTATTGTCTTCCTGTTTCTAAATTGTGATTCCTTGTTTGGTGATGGTTTATGTTCTGTTCATGTGTAACTGAGCTGAGGTATTCTGTTTATGTAATTCCTATTTGACATTGCCACTTGTTCTCTTTCCCCAGTAGGTCATGTATTGTTGTTCTCTGAAATGTATTGGTTTAATATTTGCAGCGTTTCCTTTTGATAGTTAGGGTATGGTGCTTTATGAGTCCTGGTAGTGCTGTTAGGATACGGCGGGTTTGCTATGGGTTCTAAATGGGCAGTGTTTGTAGTAGTTCCTAATGTGTCTGGCGGTTGGCACTGGATTATAGTAATGTAGAAGTCTTTTAGTCTTTCTTTATTCATACACTCATTAAGAGGCATGTTTACTAAAAGTTCGTGTATGGTAACATTATGCAAATATTTATGCAAATGAGGACCCTTATGCAAATGAGGCCCCGCACCGAGTCTCCGCACATGGCCCCGCACCCCCCTTGGGCCGCCCCTGGATGTAAGGTCTGAGAATCCAGTTTATATGACCAAGATTTAAAGCTCTTAATTTCTGTATCATTGGTCGGGCTCTGCTGCCCTAAACAGGGCCGGCCCGTCCATTGAGCGAGAATGTTTTTTGCACAGGGCCCCGCGTTTCAGGGGGCCCCGCGCAAAAAACATTGTTTTGAAAAGTAAAATTGGAAAAAAAAACCCACCTGTCTGCTGCCGCGGTCGGGGCTGCCGCGGCAGAATCGAGCGTGCCGCGGGGCCCCCCTGTGCACGGCAGAGCCTGCCCTCCCCTGTAGCAGCTCTCTCTTTGGGCTGAAGTCAGCTGAACTTCCCATCAGCCCCCGCGGGCTTAACAGAGCAGCGAGGGAGAAACTCTTCCCTCGCGCTCTGCTCTGCAAGCCGGCGCGTCTGACTTCAGCTCCAAAGAGAGAGCTGCTACAGGGGAGGGCAGGCTCTGCCATGCACAGGGGGGCCCCGCGGCACGCTCGATTCTGCCGCGGCGGCCCCGACCGCGGCAGCAGACAGGTTTTCTTTTTTTTTAATTTTGGCTTGGCTGGGCTGGGCGGGGGTTGTTAGGACTGCTAATGGGCTGGGCCTTGGCTGGGGGGGGGGGTTGTTAGGACTGCTAATGGGCTGGGCTGGGGGGGGTTGTTAGGACTGCTAATGGGCTGGGCTGGGCTGGGCTGGGGGGGGGGTTGTTAGGACTGCTAATGGGCTGGGCTGGGGGGTTGTTAGGACTGCTGCTGGGCTGGGCTGGGGGGGGTTGTTAGGACTGCTAATGGGCTGGGCTGGGGGTTGTTAGGACTGCTAATGGGCTGGGCTGGGCTGGGCTGGGCTGGGCTGGGGGGGTTGTTAGGACTGCTAATGGGCTGGGCTGAGCTGGGGGGGGTTTGTTAGGACTGCTAATGGGCTGGGCTGGGGGGGGTTTGTTAGGACTGCTAATGGGCTGGGGCTGGGCTGGGCTGGGCTGGGGGGGGTTGTTAGGACTGCTGCTGGGCTGGGCTGGGCTGGGGGTTGTTAGGACTGCTAATGGGCTGGGCTGGGCTAGGCTGGGGGGGGTTGTTAGGACTGCTGCTGGGCTGGGCTGGGCTGGGGGGGGATGTTAGGACAGCTAATGGGCTGGGCTGGGCTGGGGGGGTTTGTTAGGACTGCTAATGGGCGGGGCGGGGCGGGGCGGGGGGGGGTTGTTAGGACTGCTAATGGGCTGGGCTGGGGGTTGTTAGGACTGCTAATGGGCTGGGCTGGGCTGGGCTGGGCTGGGGGGGTTGTTAGGACTGCTAATGGGCTGGTCTGGGGGGGTTGTTAGTACTGGTGGGGTTGTGTTGTTAGGACTGCTAATGGGCTGGGGGGGGGGGGTTGGTATGACTGTTGTGGGTGGGTTGTTAGGACTGCTAAGGGGATGGGGGGGTGTGGGTGTGTTAGGACTGGTAAGGGGATGGGGGGGTGGGGGGGGTTAGGACTGCTAATGGGCTGATGGGGAGGGGTTAGGACTGCTAATGGGCTGGGGGGGTGGGGGTGGGGGTGGGTTAGGACTGCTAATGGGCTGATGGGGAGGGGTTAGGACTTGAGGTGGGCTGATGTGGTTAGGACTGGTAATGGGCTGTGGGCTGATGGGGGGGGTTTAGGACTGGCAATGGGCTGATGGGGTTAAGACTGGAAGTGGGCTGATGGGGGGGTTAGGACTGGTAATGGGTTATAGGGGGGGCTTAAACTGAAAATGGGGTGATGGGGGGTTAGGACTGGTAATGGGTTGGGTGGTTGCTATGACTGGAAATGGGCTGAGTGGAAGGGGAGGCTTGAACTGCAAATAGCTGATGGGGAGGGAGCTTGGAATGGAAATGGGCTGTGAGGGAAGGGAGCTAGGACTGAAAATGGGCTGATGGAGCAGCTAGGATAGGACTGGAAATGGGCTGTTGGGGGGAGCTAAGATTGGAAATGGGCTGTGGTGGGGGCTTGAATTGAAATGGACTCATGGAGGGGCTAGAACTGAAAGTAGGCTCATGGGGGGGGGGCTTGGACTGGAATTGGACTGAGTGGAGGGGAGCTATGATTTGACATGGGCTGATGATGGGGCTAGGAAATGACTAGAAATGGGCTGATGGGGGGCTAGGATTGGAAATGAGCTGATGAAGGGACTCAGACTGAAAATGGATGGGGGAGCTAGGACTGGAAATGGGTTGATGGTGGGCTAGGACTGGAAATGGGCTGATGCAGGGACTAGAAGGGAATGGATGCTGGGTGAGACTGGAACTAGAAGGGAGCTGATGTTGGGGGAGGATTAGAATGGGATGGGGCTGGGAGAGTAAAATGGAGAGGGGACAAATATTTTGTGTGGGAGGGATGAAAAATCTACAATTGGCCTGGTATTGGGAGAATAAGTGGGGATTGAGGATGGAGGGGTAAAATTTGCGTGGATGAAATAGGAATGAGGAAAGAGCAAAAGGAGAAAGATTAGTATGTTAAAGCAGATGTAGAGAGAGAGAATGGAAAAAAAAAACGAGATGAGAGAAGAAAGAACAAAGTGACAGCAGACGATGGTGGGTTAGCGAAAAACATGAAGAAACCAGAAGAAATTGGCTGGAACAATTGCAACTGAAAAAAAATGCACAAAAGGTAGAAATATCTCTTTATTTTGAATTTATTAACTGGAATATGAAACCTCTAGGAAATGTGCATCATTAACGTCTGTGCTTTGTTTGGTACAAGAGGAAATTAATTTATAGTTTTATTTCTACAGTGTTGTACTTCCAAGTTTGGCTTTTGGGGTTCCCAGTTTAATTATTGCCTTCCTGTTTCTAAATTGTGATTCCTTGTTTGGTGATGGTCTATGTTCTGCATGTGTAACTGAGCTGAGGTATTCTGTTTATGTAATTCCTATTTGACATTGCCACTTGTTCTCTTTCCCCAGTATTCTCTGAAATGTATTGGTTTAATATTTGCAGTGTTGCCTTTTGATAGGTAGGGTATGGTGCTTTGTGAGTCCTGGTAATGCTGTCAGGATACGGTGGGTTTGCTATGGGTTCTAAATGGGCAGCGTTTGTAGTGGTTCCTAATGTGCCTGGCGGTTGGCACTGGATTATAGTAATGTAGAAATCTTTTAGTCTTTCTTTATCCATACACTCATTAAGAGACATGTTTACTAAACGTTAGTGTATGGTAACATTATGCAAATATTTATGCAAATAAGGCCACTTATGCAAATGAGGCCCCGCACTGAGTCTCCGCACATGGCCCCGCACCCCCCTTGGGCCGCCCCTGGCCCTAAAGGCCACCGAATGACAGCGCTGCTCATGAATCACATAAAGTATTCAGTGCCCCCATCCCTGGGGGGTGAGTGGTACCATACAATATCATATTACTCATCAGGTTCACACAGGCCACTACCTCTCAGACCTCCATTTGCAAGGTGGTCGGTGTATCCCACTGCTATTTCTCTGACTGCAGGGAGGCCTGGTGAGGTGCTTGTGGGTTTCATAGCAACACTTAACAGGCCCTTCCCAAGAAATTCTCATCTATTACTAGAGCAGGATTTCATTTCTCTGGTTGCGGTTAATGCACAGCGTCAGGGGCTGTGTTCGAAAGCTTGGGTCCCATGGACTTCGGTGGGATTTCAAAAAGAAAAAGAAACTCGCTTTAGTGAGAGATAGCCTTGTTCATTTTTAGCTAACACTGTTGATTTTACTTTTGATTTTTACCTTTTGTGCCTGGATCCCAAGGATGGGACATTGTTTGCTTCCAGGGGTACTTTCTATTTTGCTCTTCAGCTCCCTGGCAGATGCAGTAGGCTGGCAGGGGGTGGGCAACGCCTCCTGCAATGCAGAATCTCCCAGGATAAGGGGGGGGGAAGGACCACTGGGTGCAGCGGGGGCTGGTAACTTCTTGCAAAGCTATAATAGCAGTTTGGGTAATTTTAGCAGATCTGCTTTGATTTCATTGGAGTTGGTGGAAACTTGGTTTTTGGAGTCCTATCTTGAAAAAAAGAAAAAAAAAAAAAGGGCATAGCTATGTTGATTTACCAGAATCTCCTTCCGCTATCCATAGAAGGTCCTATACAGCGTTAAAGTTGATTTATATGGTAGGATAATATTTTGGCTTAGCTGCTGTGATATAGCGCTATGTTCCGCTGTAAACCTATTCAGGTCAAAAGGAATTATGGTGATAACTCTCTTGGACAGTTGTAACAGGTGCTTGGGTGAGCGCCATGGCCAGTCCACAGATGTGGAATGCTCTGCCATAAGCATTATGTCATGGGAAGAATTTTATAGTTGTGTGGTTTCTTAATGGAAAATGTTCCCGTTTAGTTTGACTTTGCCAAATTATAAGATTTTACGGTAGATTTGTAATGTCTTCATTTTGGCTATATGGGGTTTAATTTTACATATGGAAAAGGTAGCTCAGCGGAGAGGGATTGCGAAATAGAACTCTGGCCTTTGGAGCTATCTATGCTCCCATTCCATTTATCAGAGGTTCTCCAGTACGGAGAGTCTCTGTTAGTGTTCAGTGAATGCCTTAATGGGGGGCCAGAACAGCTAGGCTAGTTCTCTAGCAGCAATGGCAGCAGCTCAGATTCTAGTAGGCATACTTCATATGCTGGGCTTACAGGATGGCTTCTGCGCTGATCGGCATCAGCCAAGGTGACTGCCGGTTTAGACTGTGAATGTGGAGTCAGCCTGGAGGAGGGGCCTTGCGTTCTCTGGACAATGCCCTGCATACACTGAATCCCTTCAATTCAATCAGCTGCTGGCAGGACACAAGGCACGCTCGCATGCTTTTTTGCTTCAGTGGTCTAAAAGTGGAGTCTTTACCAGGTGGTATAATGGGAACTTGTCTGCAGTTTCTCGGCTTCTTTATTGCTGACTCAATTGCCACTGCAGAATGAGAGCTGTATTTCATATTACCAGGTGCTAGTTGAACTTAAAATATAAAGTCCATCTTTGTGCAGTCAGACGAAATGGGGCGTTACTCTAGCAGGACGGCCGTGGATTAGTATGCCTGTGTTTGGGAGTTCTTTCTACTTCATATTGTTGGCACGGAAAGAGCGTCTCTTAACATATGCTGAAGGCATTTTTGGTTTAGAGGTGTCTTTGTAAAAAAATAAATAATAAAAATAAATAAATAAAGGAAGGAAAATAAAGAAAGTATTCAGCTGTCCTGAATTCGCCTGTTCTTGATTGACATTTTGAGGCTAAGCAGGGGCACGCCTGGGTACCACGTGGCTGGGTGCACACCTTGCACTTCCAGGGTGTGCGGACTCACTGTATGGAACAGAGCCCTAGCAATCTTCTTTATCGCAAGATGGGAAAGTAGATGGTTCACTGAAGCGATCGTTGGGGGCATTGCTCTGGCCTTACAAGCTCCCATTTTTGGAGCCTGGGGAGGCAAGAGCATGCTTCCGCTGGTCGCAGTGTTACGGCAGTCTACTCGCCTGGAACAGGAAAGGATCAGGGAGTTGAATCGACTACAGCCTGATTTGCTTTATGGGGCAAATGTGCATTATGGCTTGATTCAAGCGCTAGCTAATATTATTGGCTTCCTTGGGGTTCACCCAGAGGTCTCTCTGGTGGAGGAATGGGGCAGCTGATGGTTCGTCCCAGTCGAGGGTCAGTAAGCTCCCATTAAGTCTGTCTTGTCCTTTCCCCGTGGGCTCTCATAGGGCAACTAGTTGGCATATCGGGGCTTTCAGAGAAAGGTGCTCTTGGTAGCGCCCGGATGGGCGAGACGGCCGTACTAGGCTTTTCTCATTCATCTACTCGACAGGCTTTTCCTAGAAGTTGTCGGTAGCGGACGTTCTGCTTTGGCTAGGTCCGTGACGAATGTCTCAGGTGGATCTGTGCCCGCCTACGGTTTGGCCTTTGTATGGGCAGGGCCCAAGTAGAAGGATTATTCTGCGGCAGTCTGCAGCAGTCTTCACCGCCTTGTTGAGAGCAAGGAGGCAGGCTGCTTCTGCTACGTAGGTCCATGCTTAGCGCCTTTTGGAAGGCTGCTGTTCACGGTGGCAAGTCCGGGCGACAAAGGTGTCTGTATCCTTGGTCTGAGTTCTCTGCAGGACAGTGTCTGAAGGAACTAGTGGCCAGTTCCTTAGAGGATCCAGTGGGCGACTGTTTCCGGCTGTAGGAGTCTGTGAAGGGAATAGCGCTAGGTGTTCGGATCGATGTGTAGCATTTCCTTAAGTTGGGATCCGACTGTGCTACTCAAGGAGAGTTCGGGTGCCGCCGGGGGATCCCGATTGGGCCTTAGAGGCGTTAGCTAAAGAGTCCTTTGATTCTTTACTCCAGGCGTCGGTAAAGGATTTGCTGTTATAGACAGTGGCTTTGATAGCTCGTTGTTCGGTGCGACGAGTTTCGGAGTTTCAGGCGTTGTCATCTAATGAGCCGTTTTCACCCTTTCTGGATAGAGGGTGGTGTTTGCGAGCAGTCCTGTCGTCCTTCCAAAAGGTGGTTTTCTGATTTTTCTCCTGAGCCTATTGGTTTCTCTTCCAGTTCTCGGTTTTTCTGGAAGGGGAGGTTTTTATTCATAGCTTACACCGATAGGAAACATTACATGCAGGGTGCGATGTTCCTTTCTTTGTTTTTGTGTGCTGGTTGGAGGTCCCCACAAAGGGGAAGCAGCAGCGAAGGCGGCCATTTCGCACTGAGTTAAGGCGGTGGTTGCCTCAGCTTTCTGCTGGCGAGGTTGTATGATTCCGGGGGGCTTTCTGACTCTTGCTACCAGGGCACAAGCGGCTTCATGGGTGAATCACCGTGTCATTCCACCAGGAGGGATTTGTAGAGCAGCTTCCAGGTCGTCTCTTCATTTCCTCAGTAACCACTACTGCCTAAATGTTTTGGCTGTAAAGGAAGCCTGTTCCAGGTCGGCAGTGTGGTGAGTTGGCTTGATAGGTCCCTCCCAATGATTACTGCTCTGTTACATCCCAGAAGTAGAGGACTAAACTGGAGGAACGATAAGGAAATAGAAATTACACTTACCTGGTAATTGTCATTCCTTGAGTTACGACAGTTTAGTCCTCATTCCCGCCCAGGAGTGTGATTTCTTCAGAGTTTATTTTCAGGCGGAGTGAAGCATCAATCTCAAGGAGTAGACAGATCCTTTCAGTTTCTAGATCGCAGTGAGTATCCCTCTCTGTTCTTTCTCTCTTTTCTCTTATTTAAACGAGGTGATGGTATAGGATACGTGTTTGCATAGGGGGGACATGAATGTAAAGTAAAAAAAAAAAAGAGAAAAGAAAATATAAGACGGATACAGTTTAAAAGGCTCCTCCGGTTGAAGAATGGGGAGTTATTTAAAGTTATGGTATAGTTACTTATTTGTTGTTCCTTTGAGTTTGCTTTGTCAATAGTACACTGGAGGCTGATGGGAGATACCAGCAGGCTATATCCAGTGATGTCACGACTTTGACATGCCCAGTCTCCTAGCTGCAGGAAGAGGTGCACAACCCAGAAGTAGAGGACTAAACTGTCGTAACTCAAGGAACAACAATTACCAGGTAAGTGTAATTTCTATATTTTGTTTGGGGTGGACTTGGAAAAGCTGGTTAAGGACTTGGATGAGTCATTGCCTCCAGGAGGATAGGCCAAACACACTACTATTCAAGAAACACCTCGACACCTGAGCATTGCTCTCCCATGCACCAACCATCGGACACACTCACATGTCCTCTCCTGCACTCTTCCCACTCCCTCCCTCCTCGGCTCCCCACCCTCTCTCTGTATATAAGTTGTAACTGTTAATACATTATCACTGTTAAATATCTCAAAGTTCTATGTAAGCCTGTTAAGTTCCTTGTAAACCACCTTGATTCCCAGATAAGGCGGTATAAAAAAAAAATAAGCTTTCCCCTTCTGCATATGCCTGTGTTCCTCACACTGGCTATTCAGATACCTGTGGCTCCTGGGACTTCCATAGCTACTGCCCCAGAAAGCCTTACTTCTCCCTCCTCTTCTGGATTCCAGTCTTCAACTCATCTCTTTTGTGGACCATGAGAGTCCTGGGACTCGATGGGAGGAGGTACCCCTAGAGGTGTTTAAGTGCAATGATTCCTCTCTATGCACCTAAGTATCTTTCTGACTTTCACTGTTGCCTTTTCTACCTGTTTAGCTGCTTTAAGATGGTTTATGCTTTATTTAAAATGACATGACATATCGCCCTTCGTTACACCAGGGCGATGTATAATAAAAGCAAAATTTAAAGGAAAATGAATGTGGGACTTCATACCTTAGAGGTATACTGGGGGGTCCTAGGCTGGGGGGGACCCTCGAGAAGAGAATAAGTAATATCGATTGACACTGAATTTTGCTTGTTTGATCCAGGGTGAGTATTATCGTGGAATATTTGTGGGCTAGTTAGCCCCATAAAGAGAAGATCCTTGGGGCCATTAAAAGACAAAGGAGGATCATCATAATGCTTCAAGAAACCCATCAAGCCATGGAAGATCAATAGGCTGAAGGGGGCCAAATTGAGCAGGAATATGGGGGTTCCGCTCAAGGAAGGAAAGGTGGCGTCTCACTGATAATCACTCAGGGAGTCTGTTTCCAGAGTATCCAGGAGATCGACACTCTCTGGCCGATATGTGCTGGTGGCAGAGAAATTGCAGAGGGCGGCAGTAATCTTGGTAGCTATATACACCCCAAACATCCCAGATCCTGTCTTTTTTGCAGGACTAGCAGTGACAATAGAGGGCCTACCAGATTATCCCTTGCTATTAGGGGGGAGACTGGAATGGAATCCGCGACCCTAAAACTGGCAGAGGAATCAGTGGAATACAGATGGACACATCACTGCTTTGGGCTGTTTTCTTAGACATCTCCACCTCCTTGATATTTGGTGAGTCTTGCATCCCCAGGAACACAACTACGCACATCTCTCAAGGGAACACAATACCAGTGCATGGCTAGACACTACAGTATATTTATTTCTGAATTAATTTTCCAGTTAGTGGAGGAAGCTGTTATTGGCCCATATGAGATATCAGATCATGCACCAGTGTGGGGGGGATACCAGAGCAGGACATAGCCTATGGAGCTTTCCCATAGAATTATATGAGGAAGAGGGATTTAGGAAGTACCTTTTGGAACGCTGGCAAGACTACTGTTATGGGAACACACTAAGACTCCAGAACCTTTCTGGGAAACATCTAAAGTGGTGATATGGGGAGACAATTTCTTATGTAGTTAAACGTCAAAAAGATCTGGCCACGAGAATACTCTACTTAGAAAAGCAAGTATGTAAGGAATGGCACCTATTGGCCTACTGTCCCACAAAGACAAATAAGGCACAACTGCTGGCTACCCAGGCTACCTTGAATACAGTGATACACCAGCAGGTAAATAGCTTGTGTACTATAAATATCAGTTTATATCAGTATGGGGATATGTCTGGGAGGCTGCTGGCACATTGCCTTAAAAAGAGCCAGGGTTCCAGATATGTGGCTGCACTGCAAAATGGGGTAGAAGTATTATGTCGGGATACAACATAAGAACATAAGATATGCCATACTGGGTCAGACCAAGGTCCATCAAGCCCAGTATTCTGTTTCCAACAGTGGCCAATCTAGGTCATATGTACCTAGCAGTTTCCCCAAGAGACACAAGTTCCACAATGCTTGTACTGGGTCAAGCATTGATATCTTCGGTTACTTCTTAATAATGGTTTATGGACCTTTCCTCCAGGAACTTGTCCAAACCTTTTTTAAACCCAGCTACACTAACAGCCTTTACTACATCCTCCAGTAACAAATTCCAGAGTTTGATTACACGTTGAGTGAAAAAATATTTTCTTTTATTAGTCTTAAATAGTTTGCCCTGTAGCTTCATTGCATGTCCCCTAGTCTTTCTATATTCTGATAAGGTAAACAATCGATCTACGTTTACCCGTTCCACTCCGTTCATTAATTTATAGACTTCTATCATATCTCCCCTCAGCCGTCTCTTTTCCAGGTTAAAGAGCCCTAACCTTTTTAGCCTTTCTTCATAGGAGTATCCTTCCATCCCCTTTACCATTTTGGTGGCTCTTCTCTGAACCTTTTCTAAAATCGCTATATCCTTTTTAAGATACGGTGACCAGAATTGCACACAATATTCAAGGTGCGGTCTCACCATACAAAGAATATCAGGGACACCTACTTGAAGTGGGTATCGCTCCCACAAGTTTCTCCAAGCCAGCGGGCATGCCTTGGAGCCCCTGTCTTGGCAGATGAAGTACAAAAGGCCATAGCAGGAGTGGCTCTTTGTAGGGCCCCAAGATTAGACAGCTACAGAGCTGAATATTACAAAATCCTATCGCCACAACTGGTAGGACCCTTAGTGGACGTGTTTAATTCATGGCTAACTACAGGCAAACTAACATTTGATATAAACCCAGCACATAGTAGTACTACCCAAACCCGGTAAAGATCCAACTATGGCTGAATTCTATCATCCTATTCCCTCCTAAACTTGGACCTAGAACTGTTTGCTAAGATATTGGCTAAGTGATTGGCCCCGTTTAACCGACTTGATTCAGTCGAGCCAGACCGGATTTGTGAGGGGGTGCTATCCAGTTAGTAATATCCACCAGATCATTGCATATCTAGAGAGACCCCATCAATGCCAGACCCCATCTCTCCTTATAAAAGTTTTGATGCCAAAAAGACATTTGATAGGGTTAGCTGGCCTTTTCTGTTCTGGGGGCGTGCAGATTGGGAGAATAGTTTCTTCGAGGAGCACAGGCCCTGTATCATCATCTATGGCAACTGTGGGGGGTTAATGGTGACATTACCCTGCGATTTAACTTGGAGAAAGGAACAAGACAGGGATGCCCCCTATCACCACTACCATTTGTTCTCTCTCTGGATCCCTTTATAAGAATTATATACTCTCGACCATACTTACAACCCCACCACACCACTCCCTCACAAAGACCATCTTGATGCAAAATAACTCAATATACATTAATCTCTATAACAATACTCCAGACCTGTAAATAGTTGGCCACCTATTTCATCCTCAAGGTAGAGTATGTTTAGTTTAAGTTAAGATTGTTTACTGTATTATTCTATTCATGTTTATTGTAACTGTTCATTGTAAAATACCCAGAGCAGAACTCTTGTTCTATGTAAACCGCTTTGATTAGGTGATAAAGCGGTATAAGACAAATAAATAAATAAAATAAGCTATCCCGCACTTGTACAGGCACTTATTTATTGATAAAGGGGGACTGTAATGGATAGAAAGCTCTTTGCAGATTAGGAATACCCATTAGCACTACCGGTTACCTGCCTATACAAGGCAATAAGGCTTTCCATACATGATCCGATTCGCAGACCTTTCAGGAATGGGCCGCATTGGGAATGACACATATTAGACAGGTAGTCGATGAGAAGGGAACCTACTCCCACTGCAAGATCTTCAGGATCAGTTCCGCCCGCCAGGGGGACAGCAATTTGCATATATCCAACTACAACATTATGTTACCTCCTTGCAAAGGCAAGGACTAGAGAAGGTAGTTCTCAATAAGCTAGAAAATTGGCTTCAATTTGAAGACTGGAGCATTTCTCTTATGTTCTACAGTATTGGGCTATGGAGAGTCTTGTTCAAACTCAAACATATGAACAGTAGACTCATAGATGGGAGGTGGATCTAGCAATATCATTATAAGGGCTCACATGGGAACCACTGGTGGCACATATACCTGGACTTGTCCAAGGGGCCCGATACAGAAAGATGCAATTCAAAATCTTGATGAGTCTACTACTCTCCACAAAGATCTTGAAAGGTGGGCATTGCCAAAACTTCAAAATGCCCATGGTATGACTGAGCCGGCATGTGGATGTAAGAGAATAAGAGCATTTTGGTCTGAAGTGCACACTTACGTAGGGCAACTATTGGGACTGCAACTGATCCTTCACAGCAGGATTTGCAATATTGGATGCTCTGGAACCACTTTGAGTAAAGGGAGTAGGAAAGAGACTCTTGGCCTGCAAAGCCTGTCTACTTGCCAAATCATGTATTTTGAGGCATTGGCGAGACCCGCCTGGACCAGGATACTGGGAATGGCAGAACATGCTCCACCAACATGGGAAGGGATCACGTCCAAGAAGCAGGGGGGAGGGGAGGGGAGAGGAGAGAAGGGACAACTTTTTAAATGTTTGGGAGCCCTACCTGGGCCACCTTTCCCCCAAAGCCCGGAGTGATATTCTCCAGTCTCAATCTATAAGGAATGCCTGCTGGAGAGATAGCACAGTTACTTACCTGTAACAGGTGATCTCCGGAACAGCAGGAATTAGTCTTCACATGGGAGATGTCGCCGACGGAGCCCGCACGGGAATGCTCCTCAGCATCCAATCAGAAGGCCTTTGGGAGCATACCCTGCGCCTGCGCGGTGGCTTCCCGCCCTTCCTACTGCCTCTCCCCAGTTGAGTTTCATAGCTGAGCCAGAAGGAGAGGAGAGGAAGGAATAGAGACAAAAAGAGATACAACTCCTAGGGGAGGTGGGCGGGTTGTGAAGACTAATTCCTGCTGTTCCGGAGATCACCTGTTACAGGTAAGTAACTGTGCTATCTCCAGGAACAAGCAGGAATGAGTCTTCACACATGGGGACTCCCTAGCTTAGGATGCCCGGGGAGGTCCCATAAGCGCAGCCCAGGACGGGATGGCATTCGCCCAGCCTAAATCCCCGGCATCCCCTGAGGGATGGAGGGCAGGAGTTGAATAGAGGAACAGCGAATCTACAGACTACAGAGGGAGTCTTTAGAGTGCAGAACAGGTAACATTAAGATACAGCAAAAAAACCCAGGCTACGGGAAGAGTAGCCAGAGGGATGCACAAATAGTATCAGTAAGCATTTAATGAGTAAATGCCCTAGTACCATGTAGAGCTTACCGGCCACTAAGTTTTAATGAAGTAATGGTGTGGAACCCCATAGGGCTTACCTACCAGGTTGCCGGAAGCAGACCTGTGGTGAAGGCACCATTAGACGCAGTAGCGAAGTCATCAAGGAAACTTCGCCGCAGCGAGGAGGAAGCTCCAAATCCGGAAGGCTAGGAGATCCAGACGTCAGCTGGGTCAGGAGAAGAAACGGCAGGTCTTCCAGGAGGCTTAGTGCAAGCTGAGCCCTCCCTTAGGAGTAGAGTCCAGAACTCAGAGGACTAACAGTAGAAGACTGGCCGAACCAGAGAGCCCATTCCGGAGAAGAATAGGGGTGCACCCCGGAGCAGGAGTACACAGGCTTACCCTAGCGAGAGATAGGGAGACAAGGGTCCGAACCCCCGGGAGGAGGACCTAACTGAAAGGAGCTGTAGACTCCACAGCGGTAGAGTACCACCAGTCTGCGGCCCGATCGAGGAATAGGCAGGCGGACTGGCCGGACCCCGGGGGGGGGGGGGGGGCGTGAGTACCGGCCATAGGGAAAAAGGCGGTATAGCACAGGTACTGCGGGCATCCCCCCAATATGCGCCTATCGCGCAGGAGATATTGTGACGCTCGCGCCCCTACCAGGCGGCTGCCTAGTAGGGACGGCTGGCCATCTTATATCCCTTCTAGGATTTTTGTGTAGTTGTGTCCGAAAGGAAGAGCCAAGTGGTTAATAAAGCGCACAGGAAATTTTATTCGTTTTCCAGGCTGGTAAGTGGTGAACATAAAATTTCTTCAAGCATAACTTTTTTTTCCACACAAAAGAAAATACAGGATAACTTCTCCAAAATCAAAATGTCCAAAATATTATAACCTGGAACAAAACACACAGCAGTTTCTGTTCCTCACTGCAATTGCTTGACATTATAAAACAAAAGCATTTGTAAAACTCTTCACACAGTGGATGGGTTATCAGCTTCAAGCCTGCTGTTGCCACACACACACAAACAGTTTCAGCTGTTTGGGCCTTCACTGAACTCCTGCAGTTTCAGGTTCTTAGGAGAGATTCTTAACCCTTTTCCTTCAGGCTTACTCCTCTCTTCCAGCTTCTGAAACTGTCTTTAAATTGCAACAGCCTCTTTTTATATTCCACTGTTTCTAGCTCACATTCTTAGTGTACCTTAGTGCACAGCTCACATTCCATCTCAGAGACCTCAAACTCAATAACACTTTCCTCAGGGCCTACCTCCATGCTCTCAATTGAGCTACAGCTGGGTGCTTCCTGAAAGTGCTCTGGTGTCTTTTCCTTAAGAGTCTTCACAAGATTAAACAGTCTCTCCCACTGCCTGGCCTTGCCTTCTCCAAGCCGGTCTCTTGGGGGTCTCTCCTGTTTAACCGCCCTGGTGAGATATTTCTTGCTGTGCTGAGCCTTCAGGGGTATGAAAGTCTCCTCTGAGTCAGAGCAAGAACTATCCTGCTGGCAATGCTTGTTCCCTGCGTACCTTTCTTGGCTGCCTTTATAATGGTTCCTCCTTTTGCTGCTCTCCTTGGCTGCAAAGGTTCTCCTCAGCTTGGCCCCAGATCTTTCCTGTCTGTGCCTCCTGGGAACTGGACTCGAACCTGGGCTAGGCCTTGAACTGCAGCTGCCACTTGTGCTTGCTCTTGCACTCCTCCTGGACCTTCTTCTCACAGCCCCTTCCAAACTCAAACTGGCTCTCTCTCTTGTGTTTGTTTTCCCTCTGTTAACTGCTGAGCAGGGCAACTCCTTTCCTGGCTCCTCCCACTTGGACCTCCTACTCCTATGCAGGGTTGTCCTGTGGTCTGGGATTGGTTTACCCTTAGCTCTGCCCCCTAGGTTCCTTTCAGGGCTTCTAGTATGGAGTATGTGGTTTTGTGCGCCCATCCCCCGCAAAGAAGAAAAACCCTTCTTTTTTTCAGTTTTCCCTTGCTGGGCTGCACCCTCCTTACCACAATATCTAGTATATCTAAGCCGGTGAGCATGAGGGCGCCCACTCCGGTACTAATGCAGGTATGTCGAGGGGCCTACCTCCCTGTGCATCACCCTGGTAAGGCGGATCTGCCATCGATCCACAGAGCGTCCACCTGGAAGGTGGCAGCAAGATCCGTCAGTAGAGGGATCTATTCCAGAGGACAAGGGCAGATCGGCGAACCAACAAAGCGGTAGCGTGGGGGACAGGGGATAGCATCAGTCTGGTAGAACGCCACAGGGGCTGGAGGCCCTATATGTGTCCCCAGGACCTGCATGCAGAACTCGCGCCCCCCCCCCCCCCCCGCACAGACGGAGGACAGGAAGGTAATTCCGGTACGGAAGCAATCAGCAGGGGATACCGGCTGAGAAGGGTTCGGAGACGTACCGAAGGGTAAGAAGTTGGCCGTTGGCCATAGCTATCACGGAATAGAGGTGGTCTCCCTACCAACGGAAGGAGAATACCCGAACCCTTAGATAAGCCTCCGAACCATTTGCAACTGAACGAGCCCCCGAGCAGAGCTCAATTTTTAAACGTCCGCTAAGAGGGTTAAGTGCAGGCAGCCGCCTGCCTGAGCCTAAAAATGCTTAGAAGGAGAGTCCTGGCGCGGGCCCGGGGGCATCAACCCGGGGTGAGAGGCCCCTTGCCTGGGCGGTGGGCGGAGGTCTGATATTTCCTCTTCCTAGAGAGGCGTTTACCGCCGCCGTGGGGCCGGGCCCTAGGCCGGCTGCTAACCCTGGGAAGGTTAGCGAAGCACTGTGCGACCTGACGCAAGGCTTCGCTGTTGAAGAGGTGATCTCCGTCGCAGGGAGAATTACCCAGGTTGTGCTGTGCCCATCTACACAACTCGGACGCCTGCAGCCATGCTGTACGGCGTGCTCTAATGGCCACAGCAGAAGCTCTGCTGACCGACTGGAAGGAGTCCAGCGAAGCACGAGAAAGGAACCCGGAGATATTCCTGCAGTGATAAAGGAGCAGGGAATATTCAAAGGCCTTGGTCGCCGATACGAAGAGGGATAACCGAGACAACCTCTCGGTGACCTCCCGCAGCGACAGACTCATATAAAATATATATGAGATAATTCTGGCCGTCAGCATAGACGTCTGGAAAGCTTGACGTCCTAGAGTATCTAGCGTCTTTAAGGCGCGGCCTGGGGGGCGAGAAGCATGCTTCTCCTTGCTTCCGGCCTTCCTCAGCGCCAATTCCACCACAATGGACCGATGTGGAAGCTGGTGCTGCCGAAAACCCGGGGACGGAGGCACCCGGTATAGAGCCTGCATCGCAGTCGACAGTGCCGGAACCCTCAAAGGCGACCGCCAAGCCCCCAGCAGGAGATCCTGCAGGGAGGGATACAGAGGAAGCATCACGGCTGCCTGTTCCTCAGGGCCCGGGCTCGGGCCCGGGGTAGAGATGGCCAGCAAGTCCGCCATGTCAAGGAGGAAATCCTGAAAAGGTGGCTCTGCCGGGGGAGTTATGGCGGGGGAGGCTGCCAGGGCACACAGAGGCCGCTCGGCCCGACGCCCGCTAGGCATAGGAGGGGACCAACCGCCCCGGATCGGCGCAGTCCCCATGGCGTCGTCGGCTCCTGGGATTGATTCCAAACTAGGCATCGAAGGGGTCGATGGCACCGACAGCACCGCAGGAAATCGGCCTCGGCCCCGACCCCGGGGGTGGCGCTGCTCCCTGTGATCGAAGCGGTTCCGTGGCTGCCGGAGGGCAGGGGCCAGCGGTCTCCGCTCTGCGTCGCGGGAGGGGACAGGGACCGATCCCGAGACGTGTAGTGTCCAAGCTTTCAAGGCTGGATACCGACTCCAGGCTGGGCATCGAACCGAGCGAGAAGAGCGACTCCCTTCCAGGGGGCCCCGGCGGGGGCGACCGCGCCGGTGGTGGAAAACCCAGAGTGCGGATCGGAACCGCGCCGATCGGTGCCACGAGCATCACGGGTCCCCGAGGGCGGAGCTCGGTGGAGAGGGGGTCATCTGACGCCGATGTCGATCGGCGGGCACTGCCCGAAGCCAGGCTCCCTCTCGCACCCGTTCGACCCGGAGAGAAACCCTCCCGGGGCATACGGCCCGTCCCCGAGGGGACCCCGGTCACCCGACGACGAGTCCCTGCGGGGGTGCAAAGCCCCTGCGCTGACGTCTGTGTACCGTTGCGGGGCGGCGCAGATCCAGATCGGATCGAAGCGGTCGAAGGCCCCGAGGCCCCTTCTCTAGGAAAAACGGGGCCCTTGACGGCCGCGTCGATGCCGGGGAGTCGTCCGAGCGCTGGCCGACACACCCCGAGGTCCCCGGGGAAGGTCGATGGCGGCCCCTCGTGCTCGACGCCCCTGCCGCCGCCGGCAGAGCAGCGCCGCTTGAACCCAGTACCACCCTTGCGCAGGGCTGGGAAAACGGCGACCCGGCACGGGTCGAAGCGAGCGGCCCCGAGGGGAGGGAGGCCCGATGACCATCCCTGGCGCGGGGCGGAACCACCGACGCCCGCACGCTCGAAGCGGATACTACCACCGCGCATGACTTGCACGTAGGGCCGTCAGACCGTGTCGAGTCGATCGGCCCCCGAGGTAGGGAGGACAGCGGCCGGCGATCCCCGGTGGGGAGCGGGTCACTCGACGCCGACATGTCGGCACTGCCCAAGGCGGATACCGGCCCCCTAGGAAGGCCATACCGGCGCGAGTCGGTCAGCTCCAGAGGCGCCGAGGACCCCAGCCGCCAATCCCCGGTGAGGAGCGGAATGCTCGACGCCGACGCCGAGGGGTCGGTACCGCCCGAAGCGGGCACCGCCCACGCGCATGGCAGGGATGGAGGAACGCCAGACTGGACCGAGTCGATCGTCCCCGGAGGCGCCGAGGACAGCAGCCGACGATCCTCGGTGAGGAGCGGAGCGCTCGACACCGACACCGACGCCGATGCCGGGGGCTCAGTACCGCCCGAAGCGGCTACCACGCCCGAGCATGGCTTGGATGTAGGGATGTCAGACCCGGTCGAGCCAGTTGGCCCCGAAGGCGCCGAGGACACCGGCTGACGATCTCTGGCGAAGAGTGGAACACTCGACGCCGACGCCGGGGAATCGGCACCGCTCGAGGCGGGTACCTCCCTCGGGCATGGCTCGGGAATGTTCTGTGAGGAACGAACCTCAGGAACATCCTGAAACCCCGTAAATGCTTTGGAGCCCGAGGACTCCCGCCAGGGTATATCAGCCAAGGAGGACTTGAGGGGTTGGCCGGAGCCGTCGCCATGCCTCGCATGAGACTTGCCCCTCAAGACTCGGCTAGTCTTAACAGACTGTTGTGTGGTTACCTGATCCTGGAGAGAAGAACAACCCGACGACCGCGCCCTGGGCGCGAAGACGTCGTCGAGGGATACCCGAAAGAGGGAGGGTCTTCTGCCGACACTGCAGCCTGGGGAATCCGGGAGAGAGGGGTCAGGCCCCACACAGGAGAGGCACCAGGCATTGGAGTCCACATGGAAAATGGAGTCCCCGCCATGAGGCTGGGGGGAAGAAGGCTCCATGCCCCGGTCCTCAGCGCCCGGAGGGGGTGACGAAAATTAAAGGAAAATAAAGAAAGGGGGGGGGGGCACGGAGGTGCCACCGTCAGCGGGAAAGCCGCAACTACAGAAAAACGGAAAAAAATTTCTGCGGTGGCAGGAGGGACGTCCTGCCTGCTCCACGGAAAACGAAAAACTGGGGAGAGGCAGTAGGAAGGGCGGGAAGCCACCGCGCAGGCGCGGGGTATGCTCCCAAAGGCCTTCTGATTGGATGCTGGGGAGCATTCCCGTGCGGGCTCCGTCGGCGACGTCTCCCTTGTGTGAAGACTCATTCCTGCTTGTTCCTGGAGATACACATACACATTCTTCTGGGTTGATACTAGTGAGATCCTCTTGGGGGAGAGAGATAGAAAGGGCAGATTGAGGCAAGGAAGGTAGAATATAGTTAAAGAAAAGCATAAAAGGCAGTAAGAGTACCCATCCGATGCTTAGTTGATTGAGACACGGGGGGGGGGGGGAGATAGAGACTGAGATGGACAATATACCTTTGGAAAGTGGATGGGGGGGGGGGGAAGGGCAGTAAAGTTTGGTAAAGCTGAGAAAATAAAATTAAAGTACTGAAATATTTGACACAAAGCCACTACAGAGAGAGGTTAGTATAGTATATGCATAAATCTAAGATTACGTGGCAGTTATAATGATTAATATTATCTGTGTTTATCCCTACCCTGTTGATATATGTAAATGTAATTGGTTGTCATCATGATTATTAATAAAAATATTTACATAAAGGAAGAATGAATGCCATAAAAATGATAGGATAGTATAAGGAGGGAAGGCAGGTGGGAAAACATGGGGAAAAAAGGAGGGGGGGGGAGATAGGGGAGAGACCAAATCCTGAGGGATTGGGCAGGACTCTGTGGAATTAGACAGGGGGGGAAAAAAAAAAAAAAGGGGAAAGACTCAAGAGACAGGGATAGGAAGGTCGAAGGTGACATGAAAATGATGCACAGGTCCTACTCTTCTTTCGTGGACAGAAACACTATCGCCTACACTGTCTTGCTCCCTTGGATTTTTGCAGCCCAAGCACATGAGCCTGCATTTTTTTAGCATTAAATCTCAGCTGCCAAATTCTTGACCATTCTTCAAGCTGAACCAGATCTCTCCTCATGTTATCTACTCCTTCCTGGGTGCCTACTTTATTGCAGATTTTGATATCATCCACAAGGAGTCAAACCTTACTAGACAGCCCTTCTGCAATATCACTAACAAAGATGTTAAAAAGAATCCCTGCGGCACATCACTGGTAACTTCCTTCTCAGAGTGAGTTCCACTTTCCTGTATCCTTTGTCATCTTCCACTCAATCAATTTCTAACCTAATCAGTCACTTTAGGGTCCATTCCTAGGTGCTCAGTTTCTTTATAAGTCCCCTGTGCGGAGTGACAAAGGCTTTACTGAAATCTAAGTATACCACATCTAGGGCTCTCCCTCGGTCCAAAATGATAAAGCGGTATAAAAGACCTGTTAAATAAACTTGCTGGTCACCCAAAGAAATCAGATTTGTCTGACAAGACTTACCTCTTGTAAACCCATGCTGCCTCGGATTCTGCAATCCATCGGACTCCAGAAACCTCACTATTCTCTTTTAGCAGCATTCTAATAATTTACTCACCACTTATCTGGCCTGAAGTTTCAACTTCATCCTTACTTCTGCTTTTGTGTAGAGACCACCATGTGCCTTTGTCCAGTCCTCTGGGACCACTCCTGACTCCAAAGAAGCATTGAAAAGGTCAGTCAGTGGAGCTATTAAAACATCAAAGTTCCTTCAGTATTATCGGATGTATCTCATCCAGTTTCATTGCTTTCTCTACTTTCAGTTTAGCTAGTTCCTCACAGTCTTCTGAAAATTGTTCAAGATTCCAGTCACTTCTGTTCCTTTTTGTGGGTGTTTTTTGAAGTCCTGCTCCTGGCCCTTCATCTGTGAACACAGAACAGAAATATTTGCTAAGCAATTCCGCTTTATCCTCATCAGTTGCTAGATATTCTTCTCCTTTGAGTCTGACAATACCACTTTTGCCCTTCCTCCTCTATCTGAAAAATGTCTTATCCCCCATTTTATTGCATTGTCTATTTCCTTTTTGTATCTTTGCTTTCCTGACTACTCTAAGATTTTCCAAATATATAGATGCCTGTTTTCCTCTCTGTGATCTCGTGTATTTAAGACCTCCCTCTTTTCCTTCACCTTTTCAGCTACTTCTTTTCAGAACCATAGTGGCCTCCTTTTCCATTTACCTTTCTAACTATGTGGCCTTATTGTGGAGGATGTCACAGAGAGGTGTAAGGGTACCGTGACAACATATGATGAAATCTCTAAAATTAAGGCTGCTGTTATAAATAATGTTTAGGTAATCAGTATATCATTAAATGGAATAACTATTAATCAGAACAAACATGATGTTTCCAATTGCATGCCTTTACTAGTGCATGTTATGTTTAATTGTTATGCCTAAGAGCTGCATTGTCCAGGTGCAAGGTGCATCTCTATAGTACCTGGAGCCCAAGCCAGTGCCAACTGATCAAAAATCCTTGAGGATGTCTTTGTATACATTGTCATTATAGTAATTATGATGTGGGGAGGGTAAATATGGCAATGAGCAGAGGAGGATGTGAATCCTCAAGCTCTGGGCCTTCCACTGTATCCACAGGAAAGAGTAGTTACTCACCTGTAACGGGTGTTCTCCAGGAGCAGCAAGAATCAGTCCTCACATATGGATGTCATCGACGCTGATGAAGCCCTAGCGGAGCATTTCCCCAGCTTTCCATGAAAGCCTTTGGGAATGCAGGCACGCATGCGCGGTTCCCTTCCCGCCTAAAGGTGCCATCTTACCTCAGTCAAATGACATAGCTAAGAACAGCACACATAAAAGTAAAAATAAACTATGTACAACTGCAACTCCCAGGGGAGGAAGGAGGGTTGTGAGGACTGATTCCTGCTGCTCCTGGAGAACATCTGTTACAGGTGAGTAACTACTCTTTCTCCAGGACCAAGCAGGAAGTCAGTCCTCACATATGGGTGACTCCCTAGCTCTGGGCTACAAGGAACCCAGGCTGAACAAGAGAACTCCCTCTAGTCCCAGCATTAAAGAAAGGCTTTTCACTGACACAACCTTCACCGGTAGCCCAACAGAGGGCAGGAATTGCCTAAACCTCAAAGAGATTCCGGAGTACTGCCTGGCCAAAAGCACTGTCCCTACGGGACTCCCTCTCCAGACAGTAATGGGCCGCAAAAGTCTGGCTTGAAGACCAAGTTGCAGCCCTGCAGATGTCCACCAACGGAACAGAGCGGAGATGAGCCACTGAGGCAGCCATTGCCCTGACACGGTGGGCTGTGACCCGACCCTGCAAAGGAAGGTCAGCTGCCTTGTAAGCCCAGGTGATACAGTCAGCTACCCAGATGGACAAGGTATGCTTGGACACAGCCAACCCTAACTTATTAGGGTCAAAAGACACAAAAAGCTGAGTAGCCTTTCTATGCCCCTGTGTATGGTCGAGGTAGAAGGATAAAGCCCTCCTACAGTCCAGGGTATGCAGGACTGCTTCAGCCTGGCTAGCATGAGGCCTAGGGAAGAATATTGGAAGGACCACCACCTGGTTGAGGTGGAAAGAGGAGACAACTTTAGGGAGGAACTTAGGATGAGTCCTGAGGACTACCCTGTTCTTATAGAATCTGGTGTAAGGCCTTTCACAGACTAGGGCCTGAAGCTCACTCACTCGCCTGGCCGAGGTTAGGGCTACTAAGAAGAGTGTCTTCCAGGACAGGAAGCGTAGAGGGCAAGTAGCCATCGGCTCAAAAGGTGGGCGAGTCAGTTGTTGCAAGACCACATTCAATTCCCACTCAGGAGCAGGACGACGGATTGGAGGCTTGAGCAAAAGCAAGCCTCTGAGAAAGCAAGACACCAAGGGGTGAACCGACAGAGAATGTCCTTCCACCAGTGAGTGGTGAGCTGCTAGAGCTGAGAGGTGGACCCGAACAGAATTGGACTTAAGTCCCTGGTTGGACAAGTGCAGTAAGTATTGAAGCACTACTGGCACAGCACAGGAGAAAAGGATCTTCTGTACCTAGCTGACACCACACAGAAAACCTTTTCCATTTGAGAGCATAGGTTTTCCTAGTGGACTGTTTCCTAGAGGCTAGAACAACTTCCTCAACTTCCTGAGGTAGGCCCCAGGGAGCCAAAACTACCCTTGCAGCCTCCAGGCCATCAAATTGAGAGCTTTGAGATTGGGGTGCAGAAGGGAACCCTGATCCTGGGAGAGAAGGTCGGGTTGCAACTCCAAAGGCAGTGGGGGATCCACCGCCAGTTGAAGGAGAAGTGGAAACCAAGGCTGTCTCGGCCACCTGGGAGCCACTAGCAGGACTGAGGCCTTGTCCTGAAGAATCTTGAACAGAGTTCGGGCCACCAAAGGCATGGGAGGAAACGCATACAGGAGGCCCTGAGACCAGGGAATCAGAAAAGCATCTGCTGCTAGTCGCAGAGGATGCGGTTGCCTGGAGCAGAACCGTGGCAGCTGTTTGTTCAGTGGACTGGCAAACAGATCTATGGATGGAAGTCCCCATTTCAGGAAAATCTTTTGAACTACCAAAGGATGCAGCTGCCACTCGTGGGGCTGGAGGATCCTGCTCAACCTGTCAGCCAGGTGGTTTTCCTGGCCTGGGAGGTACACAGCCTTGAGGAGCATGTTGTGCTTGAGGGCAAATGAGCAAAGGTCCTGTGCCTCCTGACAAAGGAGCCTGGACCCAGTCCTGCCTTGCTTGTTCACATAAAACATGGCCACCTGGTTGTCTGTCTGAACCAGGACAGATTGATGAGCCAGGGCAGAAGAGAAAGCTTTGAGTGCTAATCGAATAGCCTTGAGTTCTAATAGGTTGATCTGCTGTGCGGCTTCCCAGGGAGACCACAGGCCCTGGGTGCACTTGTTCAGACAATGAGCTCCCCAGCCTTGCAGGGAGGCGTCTGATCAGTACCACTGTGTACCCAGGAACCTGAAAAGGCACCCCTTTTAGCAGATTGGGTGGGTGTAGCCACCAGTTGAGGGAGTCCAGAAAAGGTCTGGACAGCCTTATTCTGTCTCTGAGGCTGCCTGTGGCCTGTGACCACTGACTCCGAAGGCACCACTGTGCAGGCCTCATATGGAGCCTGGCATTGGGGGTAACATGAACTGTCGAAGCCATGTGGCCCAGCAGCCACAGCAGTCTGGCAGAGACCACTGACCCGCTGAGAAACATGTTGGCCAAGTCCATCAGTCTTTGGGCCCTGTTTGCTGGCAAGAATGCCTTTGCCAGGATAGAGTCCAGCCTTGCCCCTATGAACTCCAAGTTCTGGGAGGGGAGCAAAGTGGACTTTGCGAAGTTTATGACAAACCCCAGGCTTTGTAGAAGAGCAATAGTTCTGAGGGTGGCTTGCCTGGCCTCCTGGCACATCTGACCCCTGATGAGCCAGTCGTCCAGATAGGGGAAGACAAAGATACCCTGATTTCTCAGGTAGGCCGCCACCACTGCCAGGCACTTGGTAAAGACCATGGGAGCGGAGGTGAGGCCAAAAGGCAGTACTCTGTACTGATAATGGTTTCCTCCCACAATGAACCTGAGGTATTTTCTGTGGTCTGGATGAATGAGGATGTGAGTGTACACATCCTTTAGATCTAAGGAGCATAGCCAATCTCCCTGCTGGAGGTAGGGCAGAAGTGTTCCAAGAGTAAGCATCTTGAACTTTTCTTTCTCTAGGAACTTGAGATTCTTGAGGTCCAGGATAGGTCAAAGGCCACCGGTTCTTTTGGGTACCAGGAAATATCTGGAATAGAACCCTCGACCGTGCATTTGAAGGGGCACAGGCTCTACCGCCCTGTCCACCAACAGACCTTGGAGCTCCTGGAGGAGAAGATCTGTGTGCAGGGGAGGCCTTGGAGGTTCCCCTGGAAAATATGGAGGAGGCAGTTGGTGAAAGTGTAGTGCATAGCCCTTGTGGACTATGTTTAACACCCAACTGTCCCCAGTGATGTGGGGCCACTGGTGGGCAAAGAGGGCGAGGCGACCTCCTGTGCAGGGTTGGGAGAGCAGGGACAGAGAGGCTATGCTTGAGGAGTCAAAAACCCCCACCCTGCTGAGTGGGAGCAGGGGCCATAGGCGTGGGGGTCCTCTGCCTACGGGGCCCATTACCCTGCCCCTTGGCTTGCTGACCCTGGGGTGCAGCTTGGGCAGCCTGATACTGAGGGTACTGTTTGTAGGCAGTGCCCTTCCTCGGGTAAAAGGGCTTTTTACCCGAGCCCTTCTTCTTGTGAGAAGGGGCAGAGGTCTTCCTAGACAGCCTTGTCCTTGTAAGGTGCTCGGTCTCGAGCTAAGCGGCCTTCTTGGCCATGGGCTTGCCAAAAAGGTTCTCACCTCGGCAAGGGACATCGACCAACTTGTCCTGAACCCATGGCTCGAGGTCCGATGACTGCAGCCATGCCTGGCGTTGAGCCGCAATGCTGGCTGCTGCTACTCGGGCCGAAGCCTCGAAGCCATCGTAGGCGGCGCAGGACATGAACTTGGAGCATTCCCAAATCCCCGAGGAGAAGGACTTGAATCTCTGCAAGGGTTCCCCGGAGAGACCAGCAGAGAACCCTGCCAACTCCTTGGCCAGGTCTCATAAGTACATGCCCATGTACAGCTGGTAAGACTGGACCCGGCAAGCAAGCATCGAGCCCTGGAAGCACTTTCTACCAAAACCATCGAGAGTTCAGGCCTCCCTGCCAGGAGGCACCGCGGAGTGCATCTTCTGACTTTTCAGGCGATGCATGGCCGATTCCACCACCATGGAATGGTGTGGTAGCTGCGCCTTCTGAAAGCCAGGGCTCTTCCGGAGTCGATAAATTGAATCGACCCGCTTGCTTAGAACCGGCGCCGAGGCCGGTGCCTCCCACATCCGGAAGAGGAGCTGTTCCAGCATCGGAGGAACCGGGACAGTAAAGGCCTCCTTCGGAGGAGAGTCATACTGCAGGGCCTCGTGCTCCTCGGCTCGAGGCTCTTCCTTGGGGTCCGCTGGGATAGCCAACGCGGCGGCCATATCCTGGACAAACTCCAAGAACCGGGTATCCTCCGGAGGGGATCTACTCCGGGGTTCCAACTGCGGTGAGTCTGACGGGACGCATCGAGTCTTGAATGTGTCGGGGGACTGCTCATCCTCCGTCTCCCAAGCGGACTCATCCGGTCCCGAACGGGAGGTCGAGGGAGACCGCGACCGAGGTCGACCTCGAGCCTTCATGGTCTCGAGTATCGGCTCGGTCTCCGGGGTCGACTTTGATGTTGATGTCCCGGTGGTCGGGGCAGATGAGCCAGACAGGCTGGCCATCAGTGCCCACTGCTGCTCCATGAAGGCAGACAGTCTGCACTGCAAGACTGTCATCCTGAGACTCAGCTTGGGAGACGCAGCAGCCCCCGACTTGGGCCCCGGCATCGCAGGGCCCAACATCGGTTCTCTGGGAGGAGAGTCCTAGGACAACAGGACTTACGTGTCCAGCAGACTGCGGTTCCACGTGAGGAACTTTGGCAGGCTTCTCTTGTTCCACAGGCCGGGGGCGACGGTCGGGGGTCTTAAACCTAGCCCTCCAGGAGCCAGGGACCTCTTCCGACGCCGCCCTCACAAGCCACTTCTTCCTCTTGCATTCCCGGTCGGGGGACCCCCTGTCCGAGAAGCCACGATGGCGCTTGGGATCCGAATCCCGAGATGTCGAGGCCTCAGACAAGGTCCGGGCCCGGCCGGAGGCTGAGTCAGAAAAAAGCCTTTCTGCTGCTGGCAACTTCGCAGTGCCTTGGAAGGCATCTTCCCACATGGTCCACACGTCTTAGAGTCGTGATCAGGACCGAGGTACCGGAGGCAGCAGTCGTGTGTCGGTGAGAGACATCAATTTCTTACACCGATCACACTTTTTAAAACCGCTGGAAGCCATCGGGGGAAAAAACAAAAAAAAAAAAAAAGAGTCCCCGCAAGGTCAAAGGCCCGGGCTTCCAGGGAAAAAGCAAAAAAGGGCACGAATGCCAGCCACGAAGGGCAAAAACCAAAAAAGAAGAAACGGGCTCGATACCGGTGTACCGAACCCGGCGGGAGGGGAACTGGCGTCGAACTGGGAAGAAAAGATAGCAAGAATCACCGAAAAAAATCAAACTTTTATCCGGGATGACAGGACACACGTCTGGTAGGCTTCTCGGAAAGAGAGAGACTGAGGTAAGATGGCACCTTTAGGCGGGAAGGGAACCGCGCATGCGTGCCTGCATTCCCAAAGGTTTTCATGGAAAGCTGGGGAAATGCTCCGCTAGGGCTTCATTGGCGTCGATGACACCCATATGTGAGGACTGACTTCCTGCTTGGTCCTGGAGAATATGATTTTCTTTGGACCAAACAGTAACAGGCTTGAATATGAATCCCCCTCTGATATGCCAGTTGCAGGATATGAAATTTGGTCAAGGTAAGGGCCTCTAAAATAAAAAATTAAAAAAGATCAAGAGCAGGGTCGGCCCGCAGAAGTCAAGATTGTGGATGCCCTGGCTGCTCCATGCTCAGAGGTCACTGGCACCATTGTACAAGCTTTAGAGGGCAAATTTCAAGAACTAGCTGCTAATCAATAACGTGGTGACTGCCCTGGATCCCTATGGTGGGTGATTGTCTGAAGTGGAGCAGCGCATTTCAGTAACAGGATGAAATGCAGTCATTGCATGCCGAAGTGGAAGCATTAAAGAAATCCTTTGCCCAACATAAGGAATGCTTGGATAATCACAAAAACAGATCTCATCTGAATAACTTGAGATTTGTGGACATGCCAGAATCCTTGGCTGACAGTTTTTGGTTTTTTTTGTTTTGGGGGGGGGGGGGGGGTTGGAAACTTGGCTGCCACTGGAACTAAAGCTCAGCAAGTGCACAGTGGGATTCACAATAGAGCAAGCACATCATGTAGGACCTCAGAGGGACAGATTTGTCAGCCCCGAATAGTACTAGCATGTTGGGTTTTTTTTAACTTTGTCCATAAGAAGGAAGTGCTGCGTGCAGCAAGAAGGGCCCAGTTACAATACAACACACAAGTGTTAGTCTTTCAGGACTACTCCAGCTTGGTTGTGACACTAAGGAGGGAATTTTTCCCAATTTGCGGAAAGCTACACAAGCAGCACATGCAGTTTGCGTTGCTCTACCCAGCAAAGCTGAAGGTCCTCATCTTCGGCCAGGAGCTTTCTGCAGCAGAGGCCTTAAAACCTTTGAGCCAATTGGATGCCACTGTTCCGTAAAGTTGGGTATAGTTGATGAGCTGGGCTGGCTTGTTTTGGCCTTTGGGTTTGATGATGGTGGATATGCCTGAATATATGATGGAGACAGCCACCTTGGTTCTCCAAGGCATTATTTACTGTAATTCCTCCTCCAGTTAGAGAGCGGTTCTTCAGATGTGTCATTGTAGTGATGGTTATTGTACTCTACTGGTGAATTGTTTTTCCTAATGTAGCCTGCTATAAACAGAAAAGCTGCAAGGATCATGATGGCACCCTTAAATATGGTCATGGAATATTAGTACTTGGACAGCTGGCAGTGGCATTGGTCACTAAAGCTTGGCATATGACATAGCTATTTGTTGTGTGGTTGTGTATGGGTGGCTTCTGGCTAAATGGTGGTGTTTATGCAAGATTGGTAGTGTGGAAGCTGCAAGGTAGGGTTTCATATTATCTAGAGGGTATGGTTTGGTTGAGGAGCGTGTGGCTAGATAGAATGTACAGAAAGGGGAGTTTATGGAAAACTAGGTTGTTGGGCCTTATCTCTGATGCATGGGGGGCTCTGGTGAATGGTTGCAAGATTGGCTAGGAATGGGGAGGGGGGCTAGATGTGCAATATTATGATGTGGCTCAATAGAACCTGGATCTAGGCTCAGGTCTGAACTAGACTCAAATCAGGGACAATGCAGTCATGCAGTTTCTTTAGAGCTTGAGCTAACTTATTAATTTAGGTATACCTCAGCTCCATGGGTCTTCCTATGATTGGAAACCTGTCAAGTTTGATTCTGTCATTTTCTAGGAAGCTGATTATTTGTCTCAACTCTCAACCTCTGACCTCAGATATCACTGCAGAAGTGCTGCAGTGCCCACACAGTGGATGCTTTTTCATAGTCTAAGGATTTCTGTTCTACTTCCAATAAGAAAGTCATATTAGGAACTTCCTGTTCAAGAAAGCCCCAGGGTTGGATAGTTTACCAGGAGCTTTTTATAAAAGGAGCTTTAGAGGAGTAGGTGGGGTGCTTTGACTGTGTTATTTAATTTGCTCCTGGTAGGGGGCTCATTGTAATACCTGCTCTTTATATAAGGACAGGCAATGTTGCATAAACCAGGGAAAGGCCTAACTCAAATTGGGTCCTACCATCCAATCTCCATTAAGGAAGATATCAAAATTCTGATTAATGGTTTAGTTTTATGGTCGGCGTGGAAGGTCCCTGGATTGGTACATCTAGACCAGATAGGCTTCATCCCCCAGCAGTAGATAGTATCAAATAGACACTGCAATTGATGAGGGTAGCTCAATGGAAAGGGGGAACATTAACGTTATTAGTGATCAATGCCAAGATAGCATTATGTTAATTTGGGGTTTTTAATGGGAGGTTCTTAAGGCAATAGGGGTGAGAGATCATCTTCAATGCTGGATTCAGAAAGCCCACTGGCTGAGATTACATTTAAGGATGGATATTTGGATGTCTGAATTGGGGAGAGGAATGAGGCAGGGATGCCTGTTATCACCCATTTGCTTCATCTGTGGAACCCGGGGGGGGGGGGGGGATTAGTAGCAATCTAAACAGCCCTTTTTAGAGACAATATTTTGCTGTTACGTTGGATCCCCATTTTTTTTTTTTTTTTTTACTTTGCCAGTTGAGTTAGCTGAACTTAATAGATTTGAAAGAGTAGCTAGGTACAAAGTGAATATAGACAAGATAGGCATTGGACGTTAATAGGGACCCTGGGGGTGGAATGAATGCAAGGATCTTTTCCATTTAAATGAGGGAAGGAGACAGTGTAGATACACTCCAGGAACAGCAGGAAGCAGTCCTCACATATGGGTGACATCACGCATGGAGCCTGCGCAGGAACACTTCCCAAGGAAGCTTTTGGAAGGTACTCCGTGCATGTGTGCTGGTCTTCCCGCCCGAAGGAGCCATCTTACCTCAGTAGGATGACATAGCTTAATCAAGCCCAAAAAGAAAACAACTCAATGGGGAGGAGAGAGGGTAGTCCCAGAGAACACCTGCTACAGGTGAATATGCTTTCTCTGGGACCAAGCAGGAAGTCAATCCTCACATATGGGACTTCCAAGCTACAGGCTATTGAAAAACCCTGTAGTCAGCCCAATGGGGCAACCAGAAAAATGAAATGAGAAAACAATAGGAAACACCGAGGTTCTGAGAGTCAACATTAGCCTCACGCATCACCAACAGCTGACTCTCCAGTAGCCTAGACAGACAGAATGGTTGGAGAGAAGGAGTTGCATTAATTCCCAAAGAGGTGCTGGAGTATGGCTTGGCCAAAGGTGCTGTCACACCAGGAATCCTCATCCAGGCAGTAGTGGGCTGCAAAGGCGTGGACCAAGGACCACATAGCAGCCCTACAAATCTCCACCATAGAGATGGAATGCAAGTGAACCACTGAGACTGCCATAGCACAAACATTATGTGCTGTGATGTGGAGCTCTAAGGTAAGCCCAGCCTGGGTATAAGCGAGAGAGATGCAGTCAGCCACCCAGATGGATAGGATGTGCTTCCAGACTGTTACCCCCAAGTCTGTTGGGGTCATAGGAACAGCAGTGGGGCTTTGTCCGTTCAAGATAAAACATGAGCGCCCTCTTACAGTCCAAAGTATGGAGAGAGGCCTCCACCCTGGAAGCATGAGACAGTGGGAAAAAAGGGGGTAGTACCATGGATTGTTTTATGGTTTATGTTTATTAGGTTTCTTGATATGCCGCTCCTTCATAACATCAGGGCAGTTTACAAAACAGCAAAAACAAAGAAAAATGGAATATGAAACCACCTTAGGGAGAAACTTATGAGTGTGGGGTGACATGGACCAGAGAGGTCATGTGGCCCAGGAAGTGAAGCAACTGGCGAGTGGCACCATCAAGCAGCAGTGAACCTGGTGTGCCAGGGAGGAGTCTGTGGGCCCAGTCTGTTGTGAGATATGCCCTGGTTACCAAAGTATCAAGGAGAGCCCCAATGAACTCAAGGCACTGAGAAGGTTGCAGGTGGGACTTTGGGTAGTTGATGAAGCCCAGCTGCTCCAGGACCTGGATGGTATGTTGTGTGGCTAGGCAAACTTTGGTTGGTAAGGGGCAGCTCTCCAGACAGTTGTCCAGATAAGGGAATATGAAAAGAGTGGCCATGACCACTAGGCACTTTGTGAAAATTCTGGAAGCGGATGCTAGTCCAAAGGGAAGAACTGTAGTGGTAGTGCCTGCCACTGATGAAATGGAGGTATTGTCAGTGCAGGGGATGAACGAGGATGCAGTTATATGTTTATCCAAAGCTTTATACACCGCCCATCACACAGTATCAGAGCAGTTTACAATTTAAAATTAAAAAGTTATACAAAGAATGCTGCAGAAGGAAAGGAAAAAAAGACAGAGGAGAAAGAAGAAAGGCGAATGCCAATAAATGAGTCTCAAAGGAAAGAAAAGGATAGGATCAGGAAAGTAAAAAAGAACAGATAGTGACAGAACAGGACAAATGATAAAGGAGTAAGTGGGAAAGAAAGCAGGAAATTGTTAACTTATCTTTATTGCTTGAGAGGGGGAGGGGGGAAGGAGGAGGAGAAGGGAGGTCAAAAGCTGTGCAGAAGAGGTGCATTTTCAGCTGAGCTTTAAAAGACTTAAAGGAAGGATCCAATTGGAGGGCGGAGGGGAGCGAGTTCCAAAGCCGTGGTCCCAGGAAGAAAAAAGCAGGATCTAGTGGACTCCAGGTGGGCCTGGGACAGGGAGGGAAGAAATATACGATTAATGTGAATAGAACGAAGAGAACAGTGAGGAGTGTGAAGACGAACCTGGTCTGCAAGATAAAGGGGGACACCAGTGTGGATAGTTCTATGTACAAAAATAAGGATTTTAAATTGTATACAATATGTGATGGGAAGCCAGTGCTGGTGCAAAAGATCCAAGGAGCACAGCCAATTTCCCCACAGCATTGTTCCAAGGGATATAGTAACATAGTATATGATGGCAAATAAAGACCAGTATGGTCCATCTAGTCTGCCCAGCAAGGAGGCAAGAATAGGTGCATTTGCTGCTCCGTGCAGGTCACCTCTCCCCATGCCTTTGTTTAGGGGTATACCCACCGCTCCGTGTAGGTCACCCCTATTTGTTCAGATAGAAAAAAGAGTTATGCTTATTTTGATTTTATCTTGTTACTATAAAGAGATCCAATATGTCTGTCCCATGCCATTTTGAATTCTGTCACTGTGTTTGCCCCCACCACTTCCATCGGGAGGGCATTCCAAGCATCCACCACCATTTCAGTATTTCTTGACATTGCCTTTCAGTTTACCCCCTTGCAGCTTCACGTTATGCCCTCTAGTTTTACAGCTTCCCCATCTTTGGAAGAGGTTTGTTTGTCCATTAATACTCTTAAGTATTTAAAGGTCTGAATCATATCTCCCCTGTCCCTCCTCTTCTCCAGAGCGTACATATTTAGGTCTTCAAGTCTCTTCTCATAAGTCTTCTGACGCAGGCTCCAAATCATTTTGGTCACCTTCCTCTGAACTGCTTCCAGCCTTTTTATATCCTTTGCGAGATAGTTTTCAAAGCTGAACACAATATTCCAAGTGAGGCCTCACCAGTGACTTGTACAGTGGCATTAACACCTCTTCCTTTCTGCTGGAAATTCCTCTGTATGCAATCCAGCATCCTTCTGGCTTTTGCCACCTTGAGATCATCAGAAACAATCACACCGCGGTCTCTCTCTGGTCCATGCACATCAATATCTCACCCCCTAGTGCAAAGAATTCCCTTGGATTTCTGCTTCCCAAGTGCATTACACTGCACTTCTTCACATTAAATCTTAACTGCCAAGCATTAGACCATTCTTCCAGCTTTTGTAGATCTTTCCTCATGTTCCCCACTCTGAGGGGAGTCCACACTGTTGCAAATTTTGGTGTCATCTGCAAAAAGACAGACACTTCCCATTCAGCCCTTCAGCAATATCACTCACGAATATATCGAACAATACCGGTCCAAAGACCAAACCCTGGGGCACACCACTAATCACCTTTGTTTCATCCGAGTGAGTTCTGTTTACCATCACCCGCTGTTGTCTTAAACTTATCTTACAAGGAACAGATTTAGACTGAAGAGCCAGAATGGGTCGGAAGCCATCTGTCTTTTTGGGGACCAGGAAGTATCAGGAATAGAACCCTCTTCCTGTCTGAGATGGCAGCAGTAGTTTCATCACCCTAGCTTCCAAAAAGGTTGGCTACTTCCAGTTGGAAAAGTTCTTGAGGTTCCAGAGGGCATTCCCCTGAAAAGAACAGGGGGGAGGGAGGTCTGCTCAGGCAGTAACATTCATGATCTGTAATGCCCAGGTGTCAGTGGTGATGCTGAGCCAATGGTGGGCAAAGAACTGGAGATGCTCCCCAATGTGCAGCAGAACTGGGTCTGAAAGGGGAGGAAAGGCTGTGGTCTGGGAGACAAAATCCCCCTCCAGGCTGCAGTTGAGGTGCTGGTTGGTATTTTGTAGGCCTATGCTGCTGTCTTTAGCTTTGGCCTGCTACCCCCTGTGGGGGGCACCTAGTAGAAGTGATACATAGGCTTTTTTCTTCTTTAGGCAGAAGGACTTTTTCCCTCAGATGCTTTCCATTGGGAAGGGTCCACAGTCGTCTTGGTCATGAGTTGTTCTGACTCCAACTCAGCAGCCTTTTCAGTCATGAATTTGCCAAAGAGGTTCTCCCCCCAGCATGGGACAAACAAACTAATTTGTCCTGAACCCTCTGCGCCAAGTCTGAGGACTGTATCCATGCCAGACAGTGGGCACTAATGCCCACAGCAGCACTCTAGCCATGGACTCAAAGGAGTCATAGGCTGCCCAAGTCACAAATTTGGTGCATTCCTTGGTTTTACTGACCAGGCTCTGGAATAACCCCACAAGCTTTCCTGCCAGGTCTGAAGTACATGCCAATGTACAGCTGGTATGCTTGTATATGGGCCACAAGCATCGAGCCCTAGTAACACTGCCTGCCAAAGCCATCCATGGTGCAGGCCTCCCAACCTGGGTGCATTGAGGAGAATCTTAGTGCTCTTGATATGGCGTAGAGCCGACTCCACCACCATGGAGTTGAGAGGCAGTTGTGTTCTCTCTAAACCCAGGCTCTTGTGGACCCAATACAAGGAATCGAGCTGCCCATTCACTGTAGGCACCATAAGTGGTGTCTCCCACATCTTCATAAGGAACCTCTCCAGAATGGTGTAGACAGAGACCATGACAGCTTCCTTTGGTAGAGTGGAATACTGAAGGATCTCGAAGCACCTCAGCTCGAGGCTCCTCCGCCACCTCAAGGGTGAAGGACAAGGCCTTTCCCATGTCCCTCAAATCCAGAGAGGAGAGGTCCTCGGGGTGGGGAGTGGGACCTTTGACATTCAGTAGGTGGTGAGGGATTTGAAGGCACATACCGGTGCCTAACTGTCTCCAGCCACACACTCAGTCTCCTAGTCAGAGTCTCTGTGGAACTCAAAGTATCGACTGGATCAAAGACCCCATTGATGACTAGAAGGGGTCCTCTGTTCTCGATGCTCGGCACCGGAGGCACCCGAGGAGACTAGCTGCACTGACTGGGAGCAGGAGCAGTCTCTGGAACCTGAGGAAACTGCAAGGGTTTCAAAGATTGGCTGCACCTCAGCCAGCGAGGCCTCCACCATGGACAGGGCCATCATTTGTGCCGAGGAACCGGAGCTACCCGGTCCTCAGGTGGTGGGTGGGGGAAAGAGCGAGGGCTGTTGTGCCATGAAGGCAGCCAGATTGCACTCAAGAGCCAGTATCCTCTCCGCTAGGAGAGAGGGCTCCACAACTGCTGATGCCAGCTTCTTCAGTGAGGACTCCACAATAGTCACAGCCTGCACCAATCCTCCAAGGTCACAGGAGGCAACGCCTCCTGCCGGGGTAGCTTGGGAGGCCATTGACTTTTGCCCTCAGTCGTGTCAAGGGCTCAGACACCAATGACCAGGGAGTCCTAACCTGAGCATATCGCTGCTGAATTGCATGACTGTTTCTAATACAACTACAAAGTTGTATACCACAAATATTTGAAGTGGAAGACAGTTTGGATATATATACACCCCCTGATGGGGGCTAAAAAAGGTTGAAAAACTGTCAGAGTAGGGACTATTCAATAAAGTTGATTCCACACATAAAAGAGTAAGGAAGAAGGTCAAACTCTATGTTTGCAAGGACTGTATGCCTTTTTTGGACTCCTGGGGACTATGTCTGGGCCTTGGAAACAATGATTCCTGCTGTTTCTCTCAGTTCTTAAGTCCCTTGCGTGTCATCTGCAAGCAGAGACAGCAAGTCAAAGCTCATGGTTGGCCCTCGAGTCATTGAAGGCACAAACTGTGGCGGTCGGTGATTGAAATGGTCCGACCACACTGATTGCACTTCTTAAAACTAGTTGGGTTGGACATGGTTAGAAAGACAGCTCCTGCCAAGTCAAAGGACTCCAATGTTCTCACCAATCAGGGGTGCGCAAAAACACCCCCCATACCCTGAAAAAGAAAAGAGAACCCCAAAAAAACAGCACTGAAGCAGACACTCCTTGGGATCACTGAAGGCAGGAGGGCGAAGCAAATTGAGACAAGACTGTATTGGAACAGCAAAAAACAAACAGATGGTAAAAGAATCAACTTATCTTCAGGATTCAGATGGACATTCAAAGGGCTCCATGGAAAAAAGACTGAGGTAAGATGGCTCCTTCGGATGGGAAGACCAGCACATGTGTGGAGTACCTTCCAAAAGCTTCCTTGGGAAGTGTTCTTGTGTTGGCTCAGTCTGTGATGTCACCCATATGCGAGGACTTATTTCCTGCTTGGTCCCAGAGAATATTAAATATTTGGGGATATGAACTGGGACAGATATTATATTAGTACAATTCAGAGTGCTGGCACAAGGGTTATTTATCTTGCTGGAGGAGGATAGTGGTTGTTAAAATGAATGCATTACCCAGATTATTTTATTTTCAATCATTGCAGGGGGGGGGCAAGAGTATATTTGCAGAGGGTACACAAAGGGGTATCAGGAGATTCATTTGGGTCAGAAAATGCCCAAGAGTAGACTGGGTGATTTTATATAGGACAAAAAAAAAAGAAGATGTAGGTTAGTGGTCCCAAACTATAGAAGGTATTATTTGGCAGTCCAATTAAAGCACCTTTTAGAGTGGGATGTGTGTTTGAAAAAACATTTGAAGTACATATGGCTACCCAGAAAGAAATTGCATTATTTATCATGACTTTTAGAACATATTAAATTTGGAGATCCCAAATCCCTTTATTAGACATTTAGGGGTATGTTTACTAAACAATGGTAGCGGCTTCTGTGTGATATTGGAGCCACAGCCCCAATGAATTCAATGGGGCCACAGTTCTGCTATCACACAGAAGCCACTACTGCTGTTTAGTAAACATAACCCTTAGTGTGAGTGTAGGTGGTGTTGAATTTGAAGGGGCTGTGAGGGGAGATATTTGCCCTAACCTCTATTCCATAAGGGTTACAATTCTCAAAGGGGAAGAATGAGGATGTTTTTAGGTGATGGGTGGAGACTGGGTTGGTAAGTTTTAAGCAAAAAGAATAGGAAAAGAATACTTTGTACAGCTCTGAAGGAAGAGTTGCAAATGACAGTCGCCCAGGAGAATGAAAGTACAATATATGAAGAAATGGAAATTGGGAGATTAAGATCAGGAAGGGGTGACAATTCAAAGAGATCGATGAAGAGGTTAAATCGTAGTTACTCACCTGTAACGGGTGTTCTCTAGGGACAGCAGGAATTAGTCCTCACTTATGGGTGACAGACACCGACTGAGCCCAAGTGGAGCAATTCCCCAGCTTTTAAAGAAAGCCTTTGGGATTGCTGCCATGCATGTGTGGTCCTCTTCCCACCCAAGGGTGCCATCTTGCTCAGTCAGGTCCCATAGCTACAGCCCTAAGCAGCAGATAGCAAGGGAAGGATAAGAATAGCAACTCTTAAGGGGAGGTGAGGGGGTAGTGAGGACCGATTCCTGCTGCCCCTGGAGAACACCTGTTACAGGTGAGTAACTACACTTTCTCCAGGAAAAAGCAGGAAATCAGTCCTCACTTATGGGACTCCCCAGCTACATGCTACTGAACCTATAGCAAAGCACTTCCATGAAGCAGTGAGCAGATGCCGATGATCTGAAGGGAGCCCAAGTCCTTGGGGGCCAAGCTCCCGAAAGCTGCAGAAGGGTCGGAGGGCAGGGGTTGCTTATACCCCAAACAGATTACAGAGTACAGCCTGGCTGAAAGCACTGTCCCAGCAGGACTCCCTCTCCAGGCACTAGTGTTAAGCGAAGGTATTTGCTGAAGACCAGGTCGTAGTCCATCAGAGGCACTGAGTGCAGCGAAGCCACAGATGCCGCCTTGGCAAGGACAGTGTGCGGTGAGTGGTCGAGCCAGTGGGGGCCCCAGCCTTTGCCTGGGCAAAGGCTATGCAGTCCGCCACCCAGATGGAGAGAGTGCACTTGGTGACTGCAAGCCCCAGACAGTTGGGATTGTAGGCAATGAAGAGCCAGTCGGACTTGCGATGACCCTGGGTGCGTTGCAGGTAGAAGGTGAGAGCCCGCTTGCAGTCAAGGGTATGCAGGACTGCTGACGCCCAGTCGGCATGAGGTCTCGGGAAGAAAGTCAGTAAGACTCTTCATTGAGATGGAAAACAGACAACTTTTGGTAGGAACGTGGGGTGAGTGTGAAGGACCACCCTGTTCCCGTAAAACTTGGTGTAGAGAGCCGCAGCCGTGAGGGCTTGAAGTTTGCTGACTCGCCGAGCCAAGGTCAGCACCACCAGCAAGATTACCTTCCAGGAGAGGTGCCGAAGCAAGCATGTCGCTATCGGCTCGAAGGGCAGCTGCGTTAGCAACACGAGCATGATGTTCAGGTCCCACTCTGTCAGTGGAGGCCGGACAGGGGGCTTGGAGAGTAAAAAGCCCTGCATGAAGCGGGAGACCAGTGCCTGGCCCAAGAGGGGTTTACCCTCGACAGGGAAGTGGTTGGCTGAAATGGTGCTCAGATGAACCCTGACCGAACTGCATTTCAGCCCCACCTGTGATAAGTGGAGGTGGTACCTGTGAGAAGTGGAGAACCCACCGGGTGGAACAGGGAGGCACCTGTAAGTGGAGAACCCACCGGGTGGAACGGGAGAGCAGATTGATCTGAAGCCCGGAGCACCAGATCAAGAAGTGCTGCTACTTGAGGGCATAGGCCTGTCTCGTCAAGTCTTTCCTTGATGCAAGCAGGACTTCGATCTCTTCTGGGAGGTGTAGCGAGGCTAAAGAGACCTGTTCAGCTGCCAGGCTACTAGGGATAGCGAGTCCAGGTTTAGGTGAAGCACCCGTCCCTCCTCCTGTGTCAGCAAACCTGGAGCACGGACCAGGGGCTACAATAAGAGTCGGAGTAGAAGCAGGAACCAAGGCTGTCAAGGCCATGAGGGAGCCATGAGAATCACCGATGCTTGGTCCCGCTGAATCTTGTGGAGGGTCCTCAATATGAGGGGAGTGGGGGGAAATACTTACAGAAGTCTGGAGGTCCAGTTCAGGAGAAACACATTTGGGGCTTCCCTGCTTGGGTACGGTATCAGCTTGCAAAAGCAGGGAAGCTGTGTGTTTGCCAGGCTGGCAAACAGGTCTATGGACGGGGTCCCCCAGCAGCAAAACAGGTGGAGAACCACCTCTGGACATAGGTGCCACTCGTGCGAGCATAGATGCCTGCTGAGCCTGTCTGCAAGGACATTGTCTTGGCCCGGGAAGTAGACAGCTCTTAGGGTCATGCCTCAGCACACTCTGAAGGAGCAGAGGACTACCTTCTGACAGAGGAGGCAGGAGCCCATACCCCCTTCCTTGTTTATGCAAAACATCACGACCTTGTTGTTGGTCTGCACGAGCACTGACTTGCCTCGCAAGTGGTGCTTGAAGACCTTCAAGGCCAACTGGACTGCTTGAAGTTCAAGCAGGTTGATCTGTTGCCAGGATTCCTCAGGTGACCACTGTCCCTGCATATGGAGGTTGTCGCAGTGGGCTCCCCAGCCCGACAGCGAGGCATCCGTCATCAAGATAAGTTCATGTTACAGAGCCTGGAAGGGCATGCCCCAAAGTAAGCTTAGATTCTGCCACCAATCCAGGGAACTGGATAGGCTGCGTGAGACCAAGATGGGATCTCAGAGCCAGCCCAAGGCTTGGGAACATTGTGCCCTGAGGCACCATTGAGCTGCTCGGAAATGCATGCAAGCATGGGGGACGACGTGGATGGTCGAGGCCATGTGCCCCAGAAGACACAGCATGGCTCATGCTGAAACCCTGGATCGGCTTTGGATCTTGGCAGCTAGAGCGTAGAGGCAATCTGTGCTTGCTTGAGGGAGGAAGGCGGTCACCCGTTCCATGTCGAGCAGTACACTGATGAACTCTAGTGCCTGCACCAGTACAAGGTGAGACTTGGAGTAGTTGATCAGGAAACAGGCGTTCGAGGACAACGACCGTGTGCGATGCCAAGAGGCATGCCACCTCGGGCAATGTGCTCATGACAAGCCAATCGTCTAGGCAGGAGTAGACAGATATGCCCTGCAGCCAGAGGTAGGCTGTGGCCGCCGACACACATTTGGTGAAGACTCGCAGAGGAGACGCGAGCCCGAAGGGGAGCGCTCTGTACTGATAATGATCCCCCTGCACCCTGAAATGCAGGTACTTCCTGTGCTTGGGGTGAACAGAGATGTGAGCGTAAGCGTCTGAGATCCAAGGAGTATAGCCAATTGCCCTACCGGAGGAGGGGCAGCAGGACACCACATGATAGCATTCTGAACTTCTCCCTCACCAGAAATTTGTTCAGGGTCCTGAGATAGAGGATGGGACGCAAGCTCCCTGTCCTCTTCAGAACAAGAAAGCAACAGGAGTAGAACCCCCGACCTCAGAGATGCAATGGGATTCTTTCAATTGCCCATTGACCGAGGTGGTTGTTCAATTCTTGCTTTAAGCAAGCCTGGTGTGAGGGAAACAGAGTAGGCTGTGCTGGGGAGAAGGGAGTCTGTCCAGATGGAGACTAACCATCCCAGATGACCTGGAGGACCCAGGTGTCTGATGTGATGGCCTCCCACTCGGGAGCAAAAAGGGACAGATGTCCACCTACCAGCAGGAGCACCGCCGGAAGACGAGAGGCTATGCATTTGGCATCAAAATTGTGTGCAGTTCTGGAGACTGCATCTTCAAAAGGATATAAACAGGATGGCGTCAGTACAGAGGTTGGCTACTAAAATAGTTAGTGGTCTTTATAAAGGAAATGAGGACAGGCTTAAGGATCTTATTATGTACACCTTAGAGGAAAGGCAGGATAGAGGTGATATGATTGAGACATTTAAATACCTCCATGGCATAAATGCACAGGAGGAGAGCTTCTTTTGATTGAAAGCAAATTCTGCTATGAGGGGACATGGGTTGAGGGTGAAAGGGGATAGATTCATGAGTGATATGCAGAAATATTTCTTTACGGAAAGAGCAGTGGATCCGTGGAATAGTCTCCCAGTGGAGGTGGTAGAAAGGACAGTATCTGAATTCAAAAAAGCATGGGACAAAACACAGAGGATCTCTAAAGGAAAAAAGGGGACTGTTGTAGTGGTTGATATGGAAGGACAGGCTAGATAGAAAAATGACGACAGAGAGACCACATGGCCTATGTTTCTATATTAAAACCCCGGAGCTAGCTGGGGTGGCGCCGGTGGTTGGGTCTTAGGCCCCTTAGGATTTTGGTGGCCCTGAGCGTCACCCTTGCCTTGGCCGCTGGACAGGCAGGCGGATAGGGTGGGTATCCCCAGTAAGGAAGCCCCTTCCTCTGAAAGAAGGGTTTCTTACTGTGCTGTTTCTTCTGGGGAAGGGAAGAGGTTTTCTGAGAGAGACCAATGCGGGTTACAAACTCAGTTTTTATCTCGGCTGCCTTGTCCTCCATGGGCTTGCCGAACAGTTGTTCACCAAGCAAGGAACGTCCAAGAGTTTCCCCTGGACCCACTGTTCCAGGTCTGAGGACTAGAGCCATGCTTGATGCCAGGCTCCGATGCCCACCGCTGCTACACAGGTGGAAGACTCTAATCTGTCATATGTGGCATGAGAAAGGTATTTCAAGCAGTCTCCGACAGATCTCAGGAGGGCCTAAAATCTGAGAAGGTGGTCACCTTTGAGGCCCACGGAGAAACCGCCAAGCTTTTTAGTGAGGTCACGAAGGAACATACCTGAAAGATTTGGTCAGTTATTCTTCTGTAGGACCTGGGTTCATTTCACTTCACAGAAGCAGGAGGGCTTGTAATAAGACAACCAAACAGGTGTGGCTTGGAGAAAGATTTTTTATGTAGAAATAGGCTTATTACATAGGTATTGAACAGAGGTATATAGTGATTGTTACAGAGCTGTTTCAGTGTGCATCAATGAATCTGTGTGTGCATGTGCATGTGTGAAGTGTGAGAGAGAGATAGGCCAGAACATGTGAGTCAGAGCCTCATGGCAAGGGAGAGAGAGAGAGCGGGGAGAGGTGAAGGGAATTGATTATCAGAGCCTCCTGTCCTTCATGTCATGGTGGAAGAGAGAGAGAGAGAGAGGAACATGTGGGTCAGAGCCTCATGGCAAGGTGTAGTGGAAGAGAGAGAGAGCGGGGGAGGGGTGAAGGGAATTGATTATCAGAGCCTCCTGTCCTTCATGTCCGATGAATGGTGGAAGAGAGAGAGAGGGGAAGTGTTTCTGTCCTTTATAGTGAATTGAATCCTCTCCAGCACTTCCCCTTGAGGTCTGCTAGCCACTCCCTTTAAGGTCTGCCATTCTTGATTTAGCAAGGAGGGGTTTCAGACAGGCCTTGGAGACTGAAATCACCAGGGGGTCAGAGTTAATCTCATCTTGTAAACTGTCCTATTACCTTTGGAGACTGAAATCACCAGAGTCCAAAGCTGCATGAAATGTATGCTGACATCTCCCACACCTTTTTTATTTTTATTTATTATTTGTTTTCTTTTTGAATTCTTGAAGAATTTGTGGCTTGTATCACTTGAGTTCTTTGTATAGAGATGCAAATTTGTGCCTCCTCAAGGTCTTTGGTCAATTGGGTACACCGAGAAGTCAGTTCAGTATTGTCCTTTTTCATGCTAATGAGCCCCCTGCACATGCCTTGGATAAAAAGGCATTTTCTTTTATTTGTTTTCTTTTTGAATTCTTGATCATGGTTTAACATTTGTCTTTGAATATTATACCATGATGACTCAGGGAATTCACCTTCAAAGGGACCCCCTTTCCTCACAGTATGAAATTAAAATTTCTTTAAGTTCTTTAAAATCAAAGGCTTCCATATTTGATACTGCAGAAAGGCTGTAGTTGGACTATCTCAAATGTGTAACCTTAGAAGGAGGAATGCTCACTTTTATGAAGAAGTGAGACTTAGAATTATAGTTGGAATGGTATAAATTTTATGGGTGTTCAGTAAAGAGTACTGGCATAAAGACCACACCTTAAAATTATACCTGAATAAAAAGTGCTTATCACCTTTTTAACAGGGTGGAAGTTTAGGGTGAAGTTCTAGTAAGAAGGGTGTTAGGAGATTAACAGAATTGTTGTATTAATTGCAGCCAGCTTTAAGCCTGCTCTCACTAAGATAGTTACTGACAGAAGACAGAGAAATAAAAGTTAAAAGGGACAGGAGGTAATAGCTTTATCAGGAAAGATGTATATTGTATTCAATGAGGGACTGTTTACCTGTGTACCACTTCCAAACTAAATCTGGACTATCTCTCTGTCTTTTCTTAGCAGCTCAAATAATATAGCAAGCCTATACATCAAAATAAGACAATTGCAAGCCACTCTGTGTGATGTCTTTAAAATTCTAGATGCTTACAGAGCCTTTTGACAATAAAAAACTCACCTTGTCTAACCCACAAAACAAATTTATCACTGGAACTGTTCACTAAATAGTGTCTAAGTGTCATCCAGTCTGTCAATTGTAAATGGTCACAAGGACTTTTGATTCTGTCTGAAATCTACTTAATGTATTATACAAAATTATTACTTACCCAACTGGAGGTCTGCTGTGAAATCCGAGAGACGAGCCCCCATAAAGATGTAAGATTTGGTCAGTTATTCTTCTGTAGGTCCTGGGTTCATTTCACTTCACAGAAGCAGGAGGGCTTGTAATAAGACAACCAAATGGGTGTGGCTTGGAGAAAGGTTTTTTATGTAGAAATAGGCTTAATACATAGGTATTGAACAGAGGTATATAGTGATTGTTACAGAGCTGTTTCAGTGTGCATCAATGAATGTGTGTGTGCATGTGCATGTGTGAAGTGTGAGAGAGAGAGATAGGCCAGAACATGTGTTTAGAGCCTCATGGCAAGGGAGAGAGAGAGAGCGGGGGAGGGGTGAAGGGAATTGATTATCAGAGCCTCCTGTCCTTCATGTCATGGTGGAAGAGAGAGAGAGAGAGAGAGAAAGTGTTTCTGTCCTTTATAGTGAACTGAATCCTCTCTAGCACTTCCCCTTGAGGTCTGCTAGCCACTCCCTTTAAGGTCTGCCATTCTTGATTTAGCAAGGAGGGGCTTCAGACAGGCCTTGGAGACTGAAATCACCAGGGGGTCAGAGTTAATCTCATCTTGTAAACTGTCCTATTACCTTTGGAGACTGAAATCACCAGAGTCCAAAGCTGCATGAAATGTATGCTGACAATATCCATATATAGTTGGCATGCCTGTGCGGCATGCCAGCATGGATCTCTGGTAAGCCTTATGCCTGAGGGGGGTCACGGGATTCTCTGCCGGATGAAACCAAACAATGCGACTTCAGGCTCTTCTGTTTCCGCATCATGGATTCCACTGTCATGGAGGTATGAGGAATCTGGTCCTTTCGAAACCCTGGACTGCGCTGGACACTGTACATGGCATTGAGTCTTTTACTGATAACAGGTACCGAAGCGGGTGCTTCCCACATGCGGAGAAGCAGCTGAGTCAGAATGGACAGCACAGAGACCATGAAAAACTCCCTTGGGGGAGACTCATATTACAAAATGTTGAGTTCCTCTGTCCTTGGCTCTTCCTCAGTCTGCGTGGGCAGATTGAGGGTCCTAGCCATATTCCACACAAATACCAAGGAAGTGGTATCTTCGGGGGGGGGGGGGGGGGAAGACAGGTCAGAAGGAAGGAAGGAAGGTCCCGATGGGCACAGGTTTCAGGGGACATGTCCCCATCTGATTCCCAGCCCGAGAGGTCTGAGAAGGACTGATCACCACTTTCGATGGCTAAGGCCCGCCTGGAGCCAGAGGCACTGACTCTGGAAGACCTTGCCCCCGAGGAATGGGATGGTGAGCAAGACGAATGCTGAGGTCTGTGGCTCTCAGGGGATTCCAAGGCAGTTTTCAGGACCACAATTGAGGACCCTCTGTCTCGAGGCACAAGCCAGCCGTGCTGGGCAAGAGCACCTGCTGGGCAGCTAGGAAGGCAGAAATGCTGCGCTCTAGTGCCAGCATGCAGAACTCCCACTCAGGAGGGGGTTCCAGGGATGCCGACGCTGGGGTTACCAGGTCTGGCGTGGAGGAGGAGAGGGGGTCCTCACCAGGACAACCCTCAGGAGACCAGGCGCTATCGCCAGATGCCTCCATGTCTGTACGAGGTACCTTTTGAGGCCACTCCTTGTCTGACTCTCGGGAACACCGGGGAGGACTAAGGGAACAAGCGCAAGATCGGTCACACTTATCCCGAGCCCCTAACAGCATAATTGGAGGTCGTCTTTCTGCTGTTCCACCTCGGGCAAACCCTGGTCAGAGTGACGCCTGGGACACAGAGTCACTGCAGGGAATCCAGCAAATGGTGGATCGGTGGAGCAGAACGCCACCGGGGACTCCGGGGCTGACTTATGGAAAATGTCGTCTGACTTCTGCTTATGGCTTTGTAAGGCCTTAGCGGACATTCTTGCAAAGCAAGCAGAGCTTTGGGTTGTGGTCAGCCCCCAGGCACCGCAGACAACAGTCATGGGTGTCCGTGAGTGCATGTTTTTGGAGCATCTGTCACATTTTTTGAAGCCAGTGGCCATGGGGGCAAAAAGAGCCCCTGCAAGGTCAAATGCCCTTGAGGTGGCCAGCAGGTAGAAAAGGGCAGAAAAAGGACCCGAAGTAAAAAAAAAAGGAGACAGGAAAAATAGGGATCCCCTGGCCCACAGCTGAAGCGAGGGCATTAGGGGAGGATAGGAGAGGACTGGTGCAACCGGAAAAAAGGCCAAAAGAAAAACTTTTTCCAAGGGACGAGGACATGCATCTGAAGGGCTCCATGAAAAAAGGGAGACTAAGCAAGATGGCATGCTTGGCAGGAAGAGGACTATGCATGCATGGCAGCAAACCCTAAGGCTTTCTTTGAAAACTGGGGAATTGCTCCACACGGGCTCCATTGGTGTCGACGTCACCCATAAGTGAGGGCTGATTTCCTGCTTGTTCCTGGAGAAAAAGGAGCTTTAATCCTCCATTGCCTGAGGTACAAACATATTTTAGGGGACAGCGAAATACCTACGTACCTGAATATAACATGCCTTGAACTACTACTGGAAAGGCACAAGCTAAAGACTAAAATATTAAAAAAAAAATAAGTTTATGAAGGCATGAAGGTCCAAGAACTTTGAGAATACATATAAAGTTCTATAATAGTATTATATGCCAGATAAGTTAAAAAGGTATGTTTCCAGGAACCTCCACATAGTTATGGCCAACATTATTGGCACCCTTGCATTTTAGGTATGTTGTGTACGATATCTTGAGAAATAATTGGAAACATTTCAACTGTATGTCATACTATTTTAATAGTATGTTCAAAAGGTATAACAAAAATGTCTGTGCATCTTAGAAATTACTACTTTGGGGGGGGGGGGGGAGAGATGACGACCCGGACAAGATTAATGGCACCCTACACTAATATTTGGTTGTACAGCCCTTGGCAGTGATAACAGCCTCCAAAATGTTTCTTGTAGCCATACGTTTCGTGCATCTGCTGGTAGTTTCTCCCACTCCTCAACTGATTTGTTCCAGCTCATGGATGTTTCCAGGATTCCTTTTACTAATAGCAGATTTCAACTCTTTCCAAAGGCTCTCAATTGGCTTGAGATCAGAACTCATTGCTGACCAGTTTAAAACAGACCATCTGCTCTTTTTTAACCATTTGTTTGTACTTTTGGATGTATGTTTTGGGTCACTGTCCTGCTGGAGGACCCATGACTTTCAACCCAGACCTAGCTTTCCGACACTAGATAGCACATTTTGCTCCAAAATACCTTGATAGGAACTGGAGGCCTGGAATGCATTAAAGGAATCATGAAGTCTGAGGACTAAGGCAGCAAAACAGCCCCACAACATTATGAAACTTCCTCCATATTTAACTGTAGGAAGGGTGTTCTTTTCCTTATAAGCTTCATTTCTTTGCCTGTAATTGTATCGCTGGACTACATTGCCAAAGAGCTCAAGTATGGTTTCATCTGTCCACAGAACATTTTCCCAGGATTGTGATTTCTCAAGGTGAGTTTGGGCAAAGATCATGTGTGCCTTTTTATGTCGGTCTTTGAGCAGCGGGGTCTTCCTTGGCCTTTGCCTATGAAGTCTCTTGTTTAGTGCGCAGCATATGGTGCAGGTTGAAACCACTATTCCAGATTGCTCCAGATCAGCCTTAAGCTCTTTGGATGTTGTACATGGTGTTTTCCCAACAGTTCAAAGACTTCTTGGATTAAATTTCTCTTCCCACCACATCCTGGGAGGCTCTTGACAGCTCCATGAGCAGAAAACTTCTTAACACTGAACTGTTGACACAGGAATTCCAAAGTATTTGGAGATGGCCTTGTATCCCCGAAGTTTGATGATGGCTTTTGACCGTCTCAGGCAGCTCTCATCTTCACCATTCTGAAAATGGAACAGGGAGTGAATGTGGCCATTTTAAACATTAGAGCCATCATGCATTGGTTAATTCAAGTCATGCAAGTCTAATTATACTGCAATGGGAATGTGGTTCTTCTGTTCAAACTGATTTGAATTCTTTATAAAAGGTGCCAATAATCATGTCCTTATACTATTCCTAACTACAAAATTTATCCCACTCAATACCTACATACCAACAAGAGATAAACTCAATACCTTCAAACAGCCCTATTCATTCTATATTTAGTGTGTGGAATTTGTCAGATCGTTTGCCGTGAAAGGGAACCTTCCCTCTCATAGCAAACCCTCCTTTTATTCGTTTATTAAAAAAGCGTGCACTCACCCTTTCCATACCGCTGAGGCAAAATGACAAAATAACCCTCAGTAAATTCAATAGGATCACAAATAAGAATGGTAATGTGAGTAAATTGGCGACCAACTTAACTCAAAGGTCCTGGAGTCCCAAATACAGCGCATCCACAATTCTTCCAAAACAAAGCAGCAATCCTGCGTCTCCTTTTTACCATCAGACTGACATGAATCAATGCTGTCTTAATGCTGTGGATTACCGTGATGCTTAAATTCCAGGAATCATCTGAGTCTTCTGCTTACCCCGTCTTAAACCATTCTCAATGTGTACAGTTATCCAAGACGTATATTCAATTGTACACGTCATGTTTCAAACCATGAAACTCCTGGTCCTTCATGCACCTACGTCTAATCATGTCCTTTCCTACTATTTCTTTTTTTAATTGGTCTTATTTGACACAAAAGAATCACATAAAACATGTGCATATGTAATCCAAAGCCATTTCACTGGCTTTTTTTTTTAGGAGATACTAGACATTAAGGGGTTGAATTTCAAGGGTGCCAATAATGTTGATCACAACTGTAAAGAGTTGGAGGGGGCATGTAGAGAAAAAGGAGACATTTTACTTACCAGATAACATCCTTTCCTGGAGTCCTGCTAGACTAGTCCAGACAAGTTTATGTTCCTCTAACAGAAGTGAAGACTGAATTTTTCTTCTGAGGTCTGTGAGTTCATCCTGCTATTCTAGCTGATGCAGCTACTGTATGGCCAAGGACACCTGACTGCATACAACCTCACTAATTAACAAGGAACCATAACTATGTACAAAACAGTCAGATGGGTGGGGTCTGTCAAAAAGCGTATTGCCCTGAAGGGCCAAACCACAGAAACTAGCAGAGCATAGGGGGTAAGTCCTGGACTGTCTAGCACAACTCCAGGAAAGAACATTATCCAATAAGTAAAATGTTATTGTCCAGATTGTCCTGCTAGACTAGTCTAGCAAGTGGAATGCATCAAAGCTATGACTCTACTTGGTGGAAAGATGATATCAAAGGCCATGTCTGGCCCCGCATAGACATCCAAGCAGTAATGGTCAATTAAAGTGGGCAGTCATGACCATGTTACTGCCAAGGCAATTATCTTCTTTATCCAGTGGCCCAGGGTAGATGTTGTGGCCACATTACGTTGATGTAGGCTTGCAAAAAGGATGAAAAGTCCATCTTAGAGACCTTAAGGTACCAAAGAAGCATCCTCCTGACATCCACCAGGACTACTTTTTCCTTCCTCTGGTACTGTTTCTTCCGAGAAGGAAAACAAAATCCTCAAAAAGACAGCAAATATTAACAAAAACTGCTATCCAAGAAAACACTAATCCAAGTCTTTTTTTCAAAACAAAATGCCGGTGTTTGGCATCAGTATGGGAAAGGTACAAAGATTAATTGTACTGAACAGCTTTTTTCTAAAACTGCTTTACAAACCAAACCATTCATATCATCAATTGCCTCAAAACCTGCTTATTTCCAGGAAGACACAATCAATGACTTGAAAGAACAGGATTGCTTTTCTTAACATAAGCTTAGTGTGGCTCCAGAGACTAAATACCCCGATGCTGGCAGCGTTTCATCTCTCTAGCTGCATCAGGAAGCTATTTTAAACAAAACAGCAAACAAAAACATACAAAAACAGGATTAGCTAAAATATTCATGCACTCATGGCAACATATACAAACAGAAAAACACATTCAATGTTCTAAAAACATGGACCTGTAGTGACTATAACAACTAAAACCTTATGGTCAGAATTCACTTAAACCCAGGCCCAAACAGGAATGCTGCCCTGCAGAAAAAGCATCTTCAGCCAAGTATCTTATCTTCTGTAATGTCAGCACCACTAAAAACACCAATCTTTAAAAATATCAACCACCAGCAGTGACTTATCTGCTGGAGCTACCAATCACATACAAATGAACTTCAGACCTATCAGCGACTACTATCAGTCTATATCTATCAATCCAGTGAATAAACTAACATTGCTCAAAATTCCATTGGGACTGCAGATGTCAAAACACCAATCGCTGCATTCCATGTTTCATCCAGTCAACCAACACTCAATCATTGTTCATTAAGAATCCATTCACACTCACTCTAACACAACCTTTTATTCACGACCATTATTAAAACGCAATAGACCCTCCTGCCAATCCAAATTCCAAACTCAAACACCCTTAAAAAGCAGATCACACAAAATTGACAGCAACTAAACCCCCTTGTCAAAACACACAATAGGCTAGATTTGCTGACTTAAGAGGAAGGAAAACAAAAAGATCACTTGGTTGATGAAGAGGCACTACTTTGGGCAAGAAAGGAGGAATGGGCCAAATATACACGGTCGCCTCAGAGAACAGAGGGGGGATTTCAGCACGACAAGGCCTGCAACTCCAAGATGCATCTTGCAGAGTAGACTGCCACCAAAAAGGCAGTCTAGAGGGACAAATCCTTAAGCATAGCCCTCCTCCAGGGCTCAAAAGGCTCAAAACACAAAAGCCCAAATAACTAAGCGAGATCCCATGAAGGAATGATTGGCCACAGGTCAGGACACAACTGTCTTACTCCCTGAAGGAAACAGGCCATATCTGGATGTGAGGTCACAGAGAGCTTTGCCACCAGCACTCTAAAACCAGGCAAGACTGACATCTGAACCCTCAAGAAAAGGAGAGAGGCCCTTATCAACTGTCTTGAAGGAAGGCAAGTAAGGCCAGCAGGTCTGCTGCACTAGGGCCAATTTGACATATCACTAAGTTAATCTGTCCTATCCAAAACTGTTTGATGTTTTAATGTTTTACTGTTAACTGTTCATGTTAATGCCAGTTCAATGTAAGTTGAATGTAAATTGTTCTATGCAATCTGTTCTATGTAAACCAGTTTGTTGTTAACGTTATATGTAAACTGCACTGATCTGAAAAAAAAATCAATAGCGCTCAAAAAGTCCCAAACATTCACATAGGCAAGACAGGTAGAATCTCTTCACTTTCAGGAGTGTAGAAACCATGGCAAGAGAATAGCCCTTGTGTTAGGAGTCACTGTTTGAGAGCTAGGATGTAAGCAAGAAGGGAGCAGTCAACAGGACTGGCCCCTGCCTCAAAAGCAACCAAGCTGATAGGAGGCATAGGAGAGGTTCTTGCAGGAGGTGCATCAGATCCACACACTATGGTTTCTGTGGCCAACTCTGACACTAGAACCACCGAACCCCAATGGTGCTCTAAGGACAAAGCACATGCCCTAGAAGAGGCCATGGAGAAAATATATAGCAGAATCTACTTTGGCCAAGGTTGAACCAGAGCATCCATGCAAAGAGGCAGGCTCTAAGGGCTACAACTGACGTGCTTTCACACTTTGGCATTAGCCTGGGTCACCATCAGATCCAACTCGGGGAGATCTCCATCTGTCTAGAATTCTCTGGAATGCCATCCAGCTCAATTACCACTCTCAGGGTTAAGGGAGTGGTGACAGCACAGTATTTTGCAAAAGTGAACATTATGAAAGTGGGCTGAGAGGGCTAGAAGATTCCTCTGCCCATGAAAAAAAAAACAAGAGCCATTTCCAGGATCACCCCAGAAATCTGTGTGCTCCCTTGCCTGTGGATATATACATCATAGCTAAGGCACTGACAGAGAAGAGGGAGCAGTCCAACCAACAAAAGCATGGTACACTCACAGAAAAAGTCCAGCAAACTAAGTAGGGAGTGTGGTATCACACAATTTTATTGAAAAACAAGGAGTATCAGTCACCCAATATGGCTGTGTTTCAGCATAGCCTTCGTTGGGGGCAGATAAATCTTGAAACACACACATAAAACATGAAATTAAAAAATAAAATTGGAATAATTAAAACATTGTTATACAAATAAAAACATAGGACACCAATCAGGTGGTATAGTGAACCAAAACAATGTAAAAAAAAAAACACCCATATAAATAAGGACAAATTTAAAATATTTACATAAAATCATTAGCCATACATTATAAGAAGTCTACAGGACACAGAAAACATGAAGTAGCAGCAATTAAACACAACTATAAAGTCATCCATGTATGTAAAGAAAACAAACGAAACACACAAACCATGTAGGATTATTAAAATAAAAAACTAGCTATATATGGGAGTTGTTTGGAGAGAGACTTGTGCTTTTGCTGCTTTAACATCTCTAAAATGAAAAAACATGAAAGCCACAGTGAATAAAGTAAACATTAAATTGACTGGGGGCAAAAATGCTATTTGTATTTTGTTTAGTGTGCATTTATTAATGTACCAGAGCGAAGGATGAAGGAAATGGTCTCAGTGAATTGGGGAAACAGAAATAAGCAGAGCTATAAGCGCAAACATAACCCCCACTTTATCATAGGCCTGCCAACCAGTTTTTCAATTCTATAAATGCATTTAAAAGAATCAAAAAACTTAGCTGGTTTTAGTGAAGACTTCAAAACGCCCAATCCTTAGAGATCAGTGTGAAATTCTCTGCTGTGTGGATGCTGACTTGAGTTTCGCCCTCCTTTAAGGCTGCATCAGGACAAATCCCAGAAAGAACAGAGTGAAATGCACCCCTTATGGAATACCAAACCCCCCAAAATTTGGGTTTTTAATGAAAAAAAGCAGGGGCATGGTTTAACACAGTTAAAAGAACCAATCAGTATGTGTCACTCATAATTAAAACCAACAATGGCAGCTACTCCATGAACTGCCAATGAAAATGTAGATGGATCCAATCACAATGCAGAGCAGTCATAGTAAAGAACAGAAAACACCCTCATTGAATGGCCAATAAAATTGTGGATGAATGAAGACTAGAGGGCTGACATCCAATCCTGGGATTCATTCAACTCCGCTGCCTGTACGGCATCTAGTTTAAAAATCCATTTGACTTTCAAGCAGGCTAAACGTTCTGCCCAGCCAGCTTTCCAGTCACCAAAGCAGTCAACCAACCAGCGGAGATCTTGCCAAATGTGATAGAAATCAACACAATGTTGCACAATAGGTGCTGTTAAGATGACATTTTTCAAACAAGACTTGTGTTCGCTGAAATGTATCTGCACAGGACGACAAGTATGGCCCACATAGATATGCTCAAAAGGGCAGATAATGTAAATTTACCCATGATGACTGACAATTAGTAATCAGTTCGAGGGGGTAACATTTTTCCCAGGATGTGTCCAAGAGGTAATATCCATAGTGTTAAAATACATATTACAATTCACACAAGAATGATGGTGCCCATTTCCTAACAAAGGTCGTTATAAAAAATCTGAGCAGACCAAAAGGTCACGTAAATTACATGCACAAGTAAACACAATGCAAGGTCCAGGTTGAAACACTGTATGCCAAGCCAAAATATGCCAGTGCTTATAAATTAAAAAAAAAAAGCAGCTTCTCGCAAATCTTTGCGCCTGATAATACTGGAGAATACATACTTGTTTATATCAGTATTATGGATAAACAAGTCACTGAGGCCATTTCCTTCATTCTTAACTCTGATGTTTAGCTATGTATTATAAAGCATTGCTATTTGTATTTTGGTTAGTGTGCATTTATTATTTTTGCCCCCAATCAGTTTAATGTTATTTACTTTGTTCACTGTGGCTTTCATATATTTTCATTTTTATATTTAGTGAGGGAGCCCTTGGGAGTTTTATAGTTTAGTGCTTTATCATCTCTAGTAATTGCACCCCTGCAGAGACCAACTGTAAGATTGCTCCTCCCTCCTGTGATCAGCATTGGAGGTAAAAGCTCAGTTCTCCTGCAGTGTTTGGAGAAAGATGTGTGCTTTTGCTGCTTTACCATCTCTAGCGACTGCACCCCTGTGGAGACCAGCTGTAAAGACTGCTTCTCCCTCCTGTGATCAGCCTTGGAGGTTAAAGCTCAGTTTTTCTGTGGGATGTGGATATGGGCATGTAACTGCAAGCATATGACCAAAGAGGTGTGACTAAAAGGGCATGCTCTAGCCCTTTTGAGCACAAAAGGAGCACCGGAAACTCTGAATTGTTATGGGTAAGCAGAAGGTGAAGAACAAGGCATCGGGAGGTGTTGGAGGAGCAGGCCCGGTCAAGGGACCTATGGACTTCCATGTACAACCTGTTGCTTTGCCTCGTTCTACCACCATGAGTAATATTTTGGATAAAGAAACCCCGAGTTCCCTACACCTCCACCCCAGCCTTCTGTGATGGCTTGTCTGCTTCAGACACTAGTAGTGGTTCTTAGAGAACTACCACTTCACCTGCAAGCGAGCACTCTCCATGATCCCCCTCCCTCTCATGCCCACCGGCTGGTGTTTGTTACCCCAAGGCAGTTTCTCTTGTGTCACCATCTTCAAGTTTGATTGTGCCGTTGGACCCCTCCACTGAGGATTCCTTGAGGGCTGTTTGGGGTAAGCTTTTTGAGAGTGGAATAGATATTGACTGGGACTGTGGGTCAATTGTGCAAGTTTTCAGAGTGGACAAATTTAAACAGGACTCATTTCCTCTTTAGAGTCTCATGTAATGAAACTTGAGGGCTCTCAGCCCTCACTGCAGCCTCTAGTGGAGGCAGTCATGAATAGTTTAGTTATTCATACCAAACTAGAGGCAATGGAGAATCAATTAAGGGCAAGGAATTTGAGATTCCTGAATTTTCCTGCCATGCAGCATCTATCTCCCCCTCGAGCTGCTGAAAAAGTATTTGACAGAAATTTTGTTTAGTTATGTCGATGTGCTAGTTATTACTAAGTTATTTTATGTTTCCAAGGGGACTCAGACATGGCCAAAGGAGAGGGGTTGTATTCCATCACCTCTCCAGACAGCCTTGATTTAACCACTTTTGAGACCTCAGGACATTGAGGGCAACTTTGCTGGTAAATTTTGGATCGGAGGCTAATAAGATTGCTGTCTTAAAATTATACTTCTCTAAAAAGTTTCTTCCCTTTTGTGGCTAGATAAACATTTTTCCTGGATGTTGCCAGGCCTATGCAAATGCATAGGAAGGCTTTCTTGCAGTTGGGTCTAAAGTCTTGGTTATCGGAGCCACGTTCTATCTCCATTTCCCCTGTAAGTGTGTGGTTACCTATGCTGGAAAAGCATAGTTACTCACCTGTAATAGGTGATCTCCAGGAACAGCAGGAATTTAGTCTTCACATATGGGTATCGTCAGTACTGACTGAGCCTGCGCAGGAACGCTCCCCAGCATCCAATAGGAACACTTTTGGGAGCATCCCTCAGCACATGCACGCTGCCTTCCCGCCTTTCCAACTGTCCCTCTTCAGTTAAGTTTGTAGCTGAGTAAAAGGATAGAGGGAGAGAGGAAAGAGATAGAGAGACAACTCCTAGGGGAGGTGGATGGGTTGTGAAGACTAAATTCCTGCTGTTCCCGGAGATCATCTGTTACAGGTGAGTAACTATGCTATCTCCAGGAACAAGCAGGAATGTAGTCTTCAAAGCAGGAATGTAGTCTTCACATATGGGAACTCCCTAGCTGAAGATGCCAGGGAGATGACCCCAGGAAGCTTCCACCTATAGTGGTGGGCCATGCTTCCTCCCATGAATCTCTGGCATCCTACCAGGGTTGGTGGATAGGAGTTGTATTAAGTCTGAAAGAGATTTTGAAGAACAGCCTGTCCAAAGAAGGCTGACATGGCTCTCACATTATGAGCTGTGACATGCCCGTGAAGAGGAAGACTCTTACTCTCATAAGCAAAGGATATGCATTGTGCAATCCATTTGGATAAAGTTCTCTTGGAGACTGGAAGTTCCAAATGACTAGAATCAAAAGCAATAAAAAGTTGAGACGACTTTCTATGTTGCTGTGTTCTCTGTAGGTAAAAAGCTAAGGCTCTTTTTACACAGTCCAAAGTGTGAAGGTTCTTCTCTGCATTAGAGGCATGAGGCCTCGGAAAGAATACAGGAAGATAAATTGATTGATTTAAATGAAAAGGCAAAACCACCTTTGGCATAAAGTGTGGATGAGTTCTGAGGACTACCGTATGGTGAAACCTAGTGAAAGGAGGATCAGCCACTAACGCTTGCAATTCACTAATGCGATGTGCAGAGATGATTGCAATTAGGAAGATGACCTTCCAGGACAAAAACTTCAGGGTAGTGGTGGCTAAAGGTTCAAAAAGCGGTTTCATGAGCTGCTCGAGAACTAGATTTAAATCCCATGCCACCGGAGGTGGTCTGATTGGAGGTTTTGTTAATAGAAAACCTCTCATAAATCTGGATAAGAGGATGAGAAGAAATTGGTTGTCCATTTAGAGGCTTATAGGAAGCTGTAATTGCACTAAGATGGACTCTTACTGAATTGGTCTTTAGACCAGAATTTGATAAATGAAGTAGATACTCTAGTATCGATTCCAAAGGTATCACCAGGGGGTTTAACCCTTTCTGGGAACACCATATAGTGAAACGTTTCCACTTGAAGGCATAAGATCGTATTGTGGAAGGTTTTCTAGAAGCCTGAAGGATATCCTTTACCTGTTGGGAAAGGTTGAGATCCTGAAGATTTAAGCTCTCAGCAACCAGGCCGTGAGATGCAGGGACTGGGGACTCGGGTGCCATAGCATCCTGCTCTCTTGGGAAAAGAGATCTGGAGCACACCCTAACTCCAGAGGTGCAGCTTGAGAGAGATTGTAGAAGCAGAGAGATACCACATTTGGCATGGCCACCGTGGTGCTATGAGGATCATACAACCTCTCTCTCTGAAGCTTGAAGAGTGTTTTGGGGATGAGGGGAATGGGTGGGAAGGCATAGAGGAAGTCCTGACTCCAGTGAAGGAGGAAGGCATCCCTTGCCTGGCAATTGTGAGCCGGAATCCTGGAAAAGAACCAGGGAAGTTTGGCATTCAGTGGACTTGCAAAGAGGTCTATGTCTGGAGTCCCCTAGATGTGAAATCTCTTTACCACCTGGTCTAGCTAGGTGGAGACCCCATTCGTGAGGCAGCAGTACTCGGCTGAGTTTGTCTGACCAAAGGTTTTGAATGCCTAGAAGATATACCACGAGAATTTCCTGTCATGATTTGACAATTTCCAATCTGTAATCAAACCGCTGCTGATCGCTGGAAGAAGCGGTATACAAATGTATACTAAATAAAAAAAAAAAAAAAAAAGTGAATTTGATGCTCTCTGGCGAGGGCCCAAAGTTGTAAAGCTTTGTTGCATAATGACCGAGCCTGTTCTGCCCTGCTTGTTCACATAGAACATGGCTACTTGAGTGTCCATTTGGACTAGGACTGTCTTGTAGCTGAGCTGGGCATGGAATACTCGAAGAGCTAGATAGATTGCTCTTAATTCTAGGAGGTTTATGTGAAGACAAACCTCCTGTGGAGTCCAGGTGCCCTCGGTAGAGATGATGCAGGTGTGCTCCCCAACCCACCTGTGATGCATCTGTTAGGGTGGCCTGGAATAGGGGTTGCTGGAAAGGAGACCCCACTAAAAGATTCTCCAGTGATTGCCACCATTGGAGGGACAAGATCAGCCAATGAGAGTTTGATATCTTGTCTGACAGACGTCCTGTGGCCTGTGTCCACTGTGTGGATAGGGTCCACTGGGCTGCTCACATGTGGAGACGAGCATAGGGAACTACATGAACTGTGGATGCCATGTATCCCAGTAACTGTAGCAGTTCGAGCAGTTAGGGAGGATTTTCCCGCTGCTTGAGAAGCTAGTTGCACTATGCGAAGACACCGGGCCTGGGGAAGGAAAGCCCTTGACTGTCTGGTATCTAAACAGACCCCTATGAACTCCAGAGGCTGGGAAGGAACAAGTTGGGATTTTGGGAAGTTTATTACCAATCCCAAGTACTGGAGGATTCGCATTGTGCGAGACAGTGCACAGCTGGCTTCTGCAACCATGGAGGCTCGAATGAGCCAGTCATCCAAGTAAGGGAAGACTAATATCCCTAGGGTTCGCAGGAATGCAGCTACTACCACCATGCATTTCATGAATACTCTTGGTGCGGATGCCAGACCAAAGGGAAGAACCCTGTATTGGAAGTGTTTTCCCTTGAAAAGGAATTGTAAGAATTTCCTGTGATCTGGATGGATCAGAACACGAGTATATTATTTATTTATTTGGTATACATTTGTATGCCGCCACTTCCAGCGATCAGCAGCAGACCAATGGTGTAAAATACAAGGGAGTAAAGTATAAAATCAGATTGAAACTACAGTATGATTTGAGGGAGGGGTACACCACAATCACATAGAAATTACAAATATACATTACATTTTTGATCACACAGGTTTGAGCAACAAATGAAATAAATATACATTTGATTGACCAGATAAGTTACAGTTTTATCACCCAGTTTGAGCCACCAGATAAATTACAGGTATCAAGAACATAGATTACAGTTGTATAATACATTGGCAGATATGCAATCTTATTAACATTGACATCGGATCTATTTTTCAGTCTCTTGTGCTTCGGGGGGTTAAGCAACTTGGGTAAGGAGGGAGTGTTGAATCTGCCTAGGTGATACCCTAATGTGTTTGGAACAGGTGGGTTTTAAGCTTTTTTCTGAAGTCCTGTATATTGTTGATCAGTCGTATCTCATGAGGTAGTTTGTTCCAAAGCATGGGTGCAGTGTACGTGTATCCCGGTTGCTCGTTCCCTCTTTGACATCTCTTATACTGCTGGGAACGCAGAGTGGGTTCAGGTTAGTAGTCCTTCAGCATCTGTTAGGGGGCTGTGTGGTTGAGGTTATCGAGGAATGATGGGGATATCCTGTGAATGATTTTGAAAGTTGTTACCAGTATTTTGTATACTGCTCGTGCAGAGATTGGGAGCCAGTGAAGCTCAATCAGTACTGGTGTAATGTGATCCCTCAGTTTCTTATTCAAGATGATCCTGGCTGATACATTTTGCGCCAATTGTAAGATGTTTATGGTTTTTTTTGGTAGACCTTGCAAGATGGCATTACAGTAGTCAAAGTGAGGAATGATGAGGGCTTGAGCTACTGTTCTGAAGTCTGTTTGTTCGATTATGTTGCGTAGGGGTTGAAGGACTGTCAGCTTGTGAAATATTGCTCTGTTGGTTAACTGGAGAAGTTTGTCCATTTTTAGGTTAGCATCAATGAGAACTCCTAGATATTTGATCTCATTTTTAGATTGACAGGTGTTGTTGTTAAGGGTGATTGAAGCAGGAGGTTTGAAGTCTTGTTTACTTGATACGAACATCACATCAGTTTTTTTGTGGTTTATCGACATGTTATCTTGGAGCCAATTTTGCATTTCGCCTAGGCATTCTTCTATTTGATTGAAATTAGGATTGTCTATATCAAGTTGACTGTACAACATGATATCATCTGCGTATAAGTGGTATCTGATGTTATGCTTTTGGAAAATCGTACAGATTGGCTGGATGTAAACATTGAATAGCAGGGAGGAAATAGCTGAGCCCTGAGGTATTCCTTGGGTTTGGGGGAAAGGCTTTGCCTGCTCGTTATTGAAGCGTATATGCATCCTTTAAGTCTAGAGAGCAAAGCCAATCCTGACTTTGAAGGTATGGCAGAAGAGTTCCTAGAGAAATCATTTTGAACTTCTCAGAACAGGTATTTGTTCAATTCTGAGGTCTAGAATGGGTCTGTGTCCTCGTTTTCTTTGGAATAAGAAAATAGGGAGAGAAGAACACTGTACCCTGTTGGAGAATGGGTACTTCCTCTATTGCCTCTTGGGTAAGAAGTGTTGAGACCTTGAGATCCAGCAGATTGTCTGCAGAGGTCTGGGAATTGAGCTGCCTTAGGATAGTAGGAGGGGGCATGCTGTGAAAATGAAGCTTGTACCCCTCTCCACTAGGCCACTCCTCCTGGAGTGGAGGAGTGGCCTAGTGGTTGGGGCAAGGTACTTCAGGCCAGAAGGTCAGGGGTTCAAATCCCACTAGAGGACAGCAACCTTGGGCCGGAAGGACTGGGGTTTTTAGTCCCACAGGTGCTCCTTGTGGTCTTGGGCAAGCCACTTAACCTTCCATCACCCATGTTCCCTGTAAAATAGTTCTCCAAGTTATAATGCCCTGTTCAATGTAAACCGCACTGATGCAGAATAGCACGGTATATAAGAGAATGTAAATAAATAAATAAAATGGACAGAGTCCAATTTTCTGCTGTTATTTGGTGCCATCTGTTGGCAAAATGATACAGCCTGCCTGGAATATTTAGGGGTTCTGGACCCCTCAGAGGCAGAAAGGCTAAACTCTTTAGGAAGGAGTCAAAGCCCTTGAGGGGGCTGAACCTGTGGAGCTGGTTGAGCTCGAGCCTTTTGGCTTCTTCTGCCGTTTGAATTGCTGTTGTCCCCTTTGGGCAACTTGAGCGTGAGGTTGACTTTGCTGGGTATAGGATGGATAAAACTTCCTCTTTTTGCTGAAAGAGGGTTTTTTTTTATAGGGTTTCTTTTTGGCTGGAGTGACTGTAGATTTTGACAATCTAAGGTGATATTATCAGCATCTATCTCATTAGCCTTTTCCTGCCAATTCTTGCCAAAGAGGTTTTCTCCTGTGCAAGGGATGTTGCCTAATTTATCCTGTACCCAAATATCCAAGTCTGATGCCTGAAGCCAGGCAATCCATCGTGCACTAATGGCAATAGCAGAGGTTCTGCTGATGTATTCAAAGCAGTCAAAGGCTGCACAATTTACAAACTTGGAGACATCTTGAGCATGCCTGACAAGAGTAAGGAAGTCTTGTCTCATCTGGGAGAAGTGGGCTCATAAGCTCCAAATCTCCTGTGACCTCTGAGGAACATTCTCATATATAAAATATATGAGCTGATCCTAGCTGAAAAGCATGGAAGCCTGGAAGGTTTGATGCCCAAAAGCATCAAGAGTCCTTCATTCACAACCTGGAGGATTGGATGCATGTCTCTTTGCACTTTTCATCCTACGCATGGCTGACTCCACTACCATTGAATGGTGTGGCAGCTGAGTCTTTTGAAATCCAGGACATGGTAGAACTCGATACATGGTATCAAGTCTCCTAGAATGAGGAGATGTGGTCAAAGGTGTCTCCCACATTCTGAGCATTAAATCATGAAGAATTTCATGAATGAGCAGAGTGGCTGCCTCCTTTGGAGCCTTAGTATATTGGAGAATTTCCAATTCCTTTGCTCTAGGTTCCTTTTCAGGAGCTACTGGTGATTGAAAGGCCTTTGGCAACATCACGAATAAAATCCTGAAAAAACATGTCCTCCAGAAGTGACATTCTGCGTTGGGGAGAAGAAGAGTCTTCTGGGAGAAACACTCTGGTACCAGCAGAATTATCAGTCATCGGAAACAGAAGATTCAAAGTATCTCTGATCACGATGTTCATGCAAGGCACGGTCCCGTATCGATCGAAGTTGGTACCGAGTTGATCCGGTACCGATCTTTCGATGCCAGCCAAAGACAGCATGGGAAAAAATTCATACCAGGGCCGGTACTGTCTGTCTGTGTTGGTACCGGCATCAGTAACGGTGCCTGTTGAACCATCAGGGTCAATGGTACCACAGCTGTAAGGAGAGCTGCAATACTACACTCGATAGCGAAGAATATCTGGTCTACCAACACTGCCGATGCCTGGTATAGGTACCGATGAAGGCGGCCAGGACCCCTGAGCATGGCACCAGTAGTTCTGTTGAGGCCGAGGCCTCGAGAACATCCTGGAACCCCATTGATGCTTTAGAGGCCGAAGCCTCCCGCTGGGGCTGTTTTGCCAGTGTGGTTCCCTGAAGGACAATGCCAATGGCCTCTCGATACTTTGCAGGAGAGCTACCCTTTGAGGACCAGTTTTTATGTTTAGTTAACTGAGATACATGGGAGGAAGAAGCAGCTCTTGAAGACGTCGATGCAATGGACCTGGCATCCGAAGAAAAGAGCGTACCGAGCTTTGCAGCCTGGTTCTGTCTTCCTCTTTTAGTCATCCCAATACAAGAGACACTCAGATGGAAAATGGTCAGGGCCTAAACATTTAAGACACCAGTCATGGGTGTCGGTGACAGAAATGGTACTGCCACACTTAGTTCATTTGTTTTTAAATTTAATCTACTAGCTGGTTTTTCCATCTTTAAGGAAAAATGGGGCCTAATGCCCAAAATGGCACCTAGAACCAAAAGAAAAGTTTCTGAAGAGAAAATTCAGAATTTTTTTTTTTTTGTAAAAGAAAAGAACCGGTGGTACCAGTCAGCATCGTGCGGAGGCAAACGCGACCAGAAGAAAACAAGATTAAAGAAGAAATTTTCTGCGGTGACAGAGTATGTGTCCTGTCGGCTCCGCAGAAAACAAAACAACTGAAGAGGGACAGTTGGAAAGGCAGTGCGCATGTGCTGAGGGATGCTCCCAAAAGCGTTCCTATTGGACACTGGGGAGCGTTCCCACGCAGGCTCCGTTGGTACTGACAATACCCATATGTGAAGACTACATTCCTGCTTGTTCCTGGAGATTAAGTTTTCCACAGATTTTTCCCATTTGGAAAATTTTCTTTGGGACAAATTAGTGCGTTAGTATGGGTACTTGGTAATTTGTGTATACGGTTGACTCTTGACCTCTTTTCGACTGGGGTAATTCTAGGTATTAATACATTTGTTCTCTTATGCTTCTCTCCCATGATGGGGGCTAGAGCAACTCTTGCTATTTTTTGTTGTTGCATATTTTCCTAATTCTAATGGCAGCAGGTTATGCTTATATAGATTGTATATGTATTTTGGTTAAAATCTTAATAAAAAGAACTAGCTATATACATGAACGTAACCAGCCAAATATAAAGTTAAGCATTCACATGGATATGAACAAAGTGTTGAGGCCCATTTATAGTCCATTGTGAACAATGCAGAACAAATCGCACCGTGAATATAATCTGTAAGAAATATGCTATAATAAAAGGATTTAATCTGTCAATTACACTGGTCAAAGTTTTACAAAAGTCATGTTACTGAAATAAAAATAGTAATTTCTTATCAATTTTTATATGCTGAACACGAATATGACAGTGAAATTGCAAAGTTGACTCTAGTTTTTTGTAATCTACAAGAATTAATGTTTACATCATGAAATGCATGTCAATAGTAAATATAATAGGCCTTCAGTTAATACCTGTAAAAAACCAAGTCATAGACTAGATTTTTTCACCTGTCTCTTGTACAGCTGTTTGAGAGCTTCTCTGGGGAGTGTCCAGCAGTAGTCAGCCAGCATTGTAGTGGACCATTTTCCCTGGTATCTTTGCTCCATTGTTGCGATATCCTGGTGAAAACGTTCGCCCTGTTCATCACTAACCATACCACAGTTGTCAGGAAAGAAATCGAGATGGGAATCAAGGAAATGGATCTTTAGAGACATATTGCAGCCAGGTTTCTGATACTGCATCAGCATGTCTTCTACTAGTTCCTTGTAGTTTTCTGCCCTAACATTCGAGAAAGTTTGTTGACACTAGGCGAAAAGCATTCCATGCTTGTTTTGCATCACCCTGCAGCAAGTTGTTGAACCGGTCACCTTTGAAGAGCTCTCAAATCTGAGGACCTGCAAAAACTCCCTCTTTAATCTTTGCTTCACTGAGTTGAGGGAATTTTTCATGCAGGTATCGGAAAGCTGGCGAAGTGCGGTCCAAGGCTTTCACAAAGTTTTTCATCAAACCTAGTTTGATGTGAAGAGGTGGTAGCAGGATTTTGTGAGCCTCAACCAGAGCTGGGTGCTGGATATTCTTCTCTCCAACTGTTACATTTTGTCTGCGATTCCATTCCTTCCGCAAGTAGTGCCAATCCCTTGCTAGGCTATCCCACTCACATAAGAAACATGTATTTTATATATCCCTGCTGCAGTCCCATTAAAAGGGCACCTTCAAGTCACCACAGAGGTGCCAGCTGTACTCGATATAGTTAATGGAAGTCAGTAGATGCTTGTTTCAAAGAGTCTCCAGTCTTGTGGGTCATGAGTGATTTTTAAGGCATTCTGGAGGCTTTCAATATCGGAACAGAATACCAGATTACTTTCTTTTCCAACTGCGTATAGTACACTGCTGACGTCAGATGGCTTCAGCAGCCATCTGGGAGTAGTATTGCATTGCATCAGAAAATGATGCAATCAACTATGGATGTGTGCATGCTGGTATTATGCAATGTGATGCATTATTACATCATTCAAGGCTTATTTGGGATGTTGTAGATGTCTTACTGGATAAATTTGCACAGTGAAAAGTCAAAAATGAACTACATGCAATATCTTCAAAAGAGCCAATAATTTGTTTTTTAATGTTATACTCGTGTTCAGCTCACCAAGATACTACAGATTAGGGCCTTTTAAAGTCAGCAACGATTTCAATGTTGACCAGTGTTATAATAGATTCAGAAGAGAAGCAGATTCAGGGTATTCCTCCAGAATTAATTTATCATCTAACAGAGAACTTGTAAAGATATAGCACAGAAGAGAGGCAAGGTGAGGGATTTGTAAAAATGAATAGGAAGATGACATGAAATGCCAACTCCTGATGTGACTTTTTATAAAGTGCTTGTGTAGACCATACAAAGTATAATTTCAAAGTCAAGTCATTGAAATTACCTTAAAATGTTAGAACGGCAGTAATGTAGTGGGAGTATGAGAAACACTCAACACTTTCAGCCTTCTGCCATTCAAACACAGCTTCAGAAAAGAGCAGGCAAGTCAAGCCTATGCTTTAAAGGGTTTTGGCCATTGGCAGGGGAGCCATAGAAACCAATAAACAGGAAGAACGAAGATCAAAGTATTGAATGTAACACCCAAGCGGTGATGGTAAAAAAACAAAACAGATGCAACTGCATATGAAAAATTTAAAAAGGAACAGATCAAAAACCAATAAAAACTTGAACCATTTACTGGACATAAATAAAAAAGTATATAATGAAGTACATAACTTGTCCCATAAAACCTATTTTAAAAATCATATTCTGTAACTTAAAAGCAGCATAAAGTAAAACAGATGAACCATATTAAAAAAATGAGAAAGGGGCGGGGGTTGGCAAGATATAAAACTCACAGCTATGAGGAAACTTAACACAAACTTGAAAGAGTAGTTACTCACCTGTAACAGGTGTTCCCCAGGAGCAGCAGGAATCAGTCCTCACATATGGGTGACATCAGCACCGACGGAGCCCTCGTGCGGAGCATTTCCCCAGCTTTCAAAGAAAGCCTTTGGGAATTGCAGCGCGCATGCACAGTCCCCTTCCCGCCCAAGGGTGCCATCTTGCTCAGTCTGATGACATAGCTAAAAGACAGCAAAAAATTAGCAAACATAAATCATAAGACTGCAACTCCAAGGGGAGGAGGAAGGGTTGTGAGGACTGATTCCTGCTGCTCCTGGAGAACACCTGTTACATGTGAGTAACTACTCTTTCTCCAGGACCAAGCAGGAAGTCAGTCCTCACATATGGGACTCCCCAGCTTAAGGCTACCGGAGACCTCAAGCGGAAAAATGAGCTCCCTCTAGCTCGTCAGTCCGTAAGGAAGGAATCTTCTCTGAGAACGCCCCCGACCGGTAGCCCAACACCAGGGCCGGAGGGTACAAGTTGCCTAAACCCCAAAGAGATTATGGAGTACTGCCTGTCCAAAAGCACTGTCCCTGCGGGACTCCCTCTCAAGGCAGTAATGGGCCGCAAAAGTCTGGCTTGAAGACCAAGTAGCGGCCCGGCAGATGTCTGCCAACGGAACAGAGCGGAGATGAGCCACTGACAGCCTTCACCCTGACACGATGAGCCGTGACTCGACCCTCCAACGAGAGGCTGGCTGCCCCATAAGCCCAGGCAATACAGTCAGCGACCCATATGGACAAAGTACGCTTGGAGACAGGTAGCCCCAACTTATTGGGGTCAAAAGAAACGAAGCGCTGAACAGCCCTCTGGTGCTCCTGCATACGGTCGAGGTAGAAGGATAACGCCCTCCTACAGTCCAGGGTATGCAGGACCATCTCAGCCCGGTTGGCATGCAGCCTGGGAAAGAAGGTCGGAAGAACCACCTCCTGATTGAGGTGAAAAGTGGAGACAACCTTAGGAAGAAACTTCGGGTGAGTCCGTAAGACTACCCTATTCCTGTAGAACCTAGTGTAAGAGGGATCAGACACTAGTGCCTGAAGTTCTCTCACTCGCCTAGCAGAGGTAAGAGCTACCAGAAACAAGGTTTTCCAGGAGAGAAAACGGAGCGGGCAGGTAGCCATAGGTTCAAATGGCAGACAAGTAATCCGCTGTAAGACAACATTCAGATCCCACTCAGGGGCTGGTGGACGCAAAGGAGGCTTAAGCAGGAGGAGGACTCTGAGAAAACGAGCCACCAAAGGGTGGTTGGAAAGAGGCCTCCCATCCACCGGCGAGTGGTGCGTTGAGAGAGCACTGAGATGAACCCTGACAGAGTTGGACTTAAGGCCTAGATTGGAGAGGTAAAGCAAATATTGCAATACTACCGCTACCAAGCACGAGAAGGGATTCTCACTGTGCTGAGCACACCATGCGGAGAATCTACGCCACTTAAAAGCGTAGGATTTCCTGGTGGATTGCTGCCTAGAGGCTAAGACTACGTCTTCCACCTCTCTAGGTAGGAGTAGGGGAGCCAGAAATACCCTTTCAGCAACCAGGCCATCAGATGAAGGGACTGGAGGTTGGGGTGCAAGAGAGACCCTGGTCCTGAGACAGGAGATCGTGTTGAATCCCCAGAGGAAGGGGAGTGTCCACCACCAGTTGCAGCAGGAGTGGGAACCATGGCTGCCTCGGCCACCTGGGGGCTATCAGAATCATTGAGGCCCTGTCCTTGAGGACCTTGAACAGTGTTCGAGACACTAGTGGCATGGGAGGAAACACATAGTAGGCCTTGGGACCACGGAATCAGAAAGGCATCCGCTGCTACTCTGAGAGGATGCGATTGTCTGGTACAGAATCTCGGGAGTTGCCGGTTCAGAGGGCTGGCAAAGAGATCCATGGTGGGGAGGCCCCACCTGAGAAAGATCTGCTGAACCACCAATGGATTCAATCTCCATTCGTGTGGTTGCAGGATCCTGCTCAGTCTGTCCGCCAGGTAATTTTCTTGACCGGGGAGGTAGACAGCCTTGAGGAGGATTCAGTGATTGACGGCTCAAGAGCACAGCCGTCAATCACCCAGGACCTAGGATATCAATGCTTGAACCAATACAAGCATTGTGGAACTTGTGTCCCTTGGGGAAACTGCTAGGTACATATGACCTAGATTGGCCACTGTTGGAAACAGAATACTGGGCTTGATGGACCTTGGTCTGACCCAGTATGGCATATCTTATGTTCTTATATGCCTCCTGACAGAGAAGGAAGGAGCCTGTGCCTCCTTGTTTGTTCATGTAGAACATGGCAACTTGATTGTCCGTCTGGACCAGTACAGACTGGTGAGATGTGAGGTGGGAGAAGGCTCTCAGAGCTAGGCGTATTGCCGGTAGCTCCAGGCAGTTTATCTGCTGAGCAGCCTCCCAAGGAGTCCAGAGACCCTGAGTACATGCCCCTTGGCAATGTGCTCCCCAACCTAGAAGAGAAGCATCTGTCGTCCACACTTGAGAATGCGGAGGGGATTGAAAATCCACTCCGAGTACCAGATTCGGAAGATGAAGCCACCATTGTAGAGAGTAGACGAGCAGGGTGGATATTCTCACCGAGTCTGCAAGGCTCCCTGTGGCCTGATGCCACTGAGTTCAAAGGCTCCACTGAGCAGGCCGCATGTGCAGGCGGGCATTGGGGGTTACATGAACCGTGGAAGCCATATGGCCGAGAAGTCTCAGGAATTGCCTGGCGGAGACCAGGGAATTGCTGTGAAACTGCCTGGCTACATCCATCAACCAGAGGGCCCTGTCCACTGGCAGAAAAGCCCTCGCCTGAAGAGTGTCTAGCCTTGCTCCTATGAATTCCAAGTTCTGGGACGGGAGCAAAGTGGACTTTGCGAAGTTTATGACAAAACCCAAGTGCTGAAGCAGAGCCACAGTGCGAAGGGTGGCTTGACTGGCCTCCTGGGAAGACTGGCCCCTTATGAGCCAGTCGTCCAGGTATGGAAACACAAAAAGACCTTGAAGCCTCAGGTAGGCCGCCGCCACCACCGCCAGGCACTTGAACACCCTGGGAGCGGAGGTTAGGCCAAAGGGAAGTACTCTGTACTGGTAGTGGTTTCCCCCCCACAACAAATCTGAGATATTGTCTGTGGTCTGGATGAATAAGGATGAGAGTATAAGCATCCTTTAGATCTAAGGAGCATAGCCAATCTCCCTGCTGGAGGTAGGGCAGAAGGATTCCAAGGGTAAGCATCTTGCACAACCTCAAGTTCCTGGAGAGGGAAAAGTTCAAGTCTAGGATGGGTTGCAGGCCTCCTGTTCTTTTTGGTACCAGAAAGTACCTGGAATAAAAGCAGTGACCTCTCAGGTGGTGGGGCACCGGTTCCACAGCCTGGTCCTTTAGCAGACTTGCTAACTCCTGAAGGAGTAGGTCCCTGTGCAGAGGGAGTCTTGGAGGCTCCCCTGGAAAATAGGAGGGAGGTACCTGGTGAAAATGGAGAAGATAGCCCTTTTGGACTATATGGAGCACCCAGGTATCTGATGTGACAGCTGACCACCTGTGGGCAAAGTGGGCCAGCCGGCCTCCTGTGCTGATGTGAGCCAGCTGAGGAGAAGAGGCTATGCTTGCTGAGTCAAAACCCCCCACCCTGCTGAGCAGGGGCCGGTGTTGGTGGCTTGGGGGCCTTCTGCCTACGAGGCCCATGACCCTGCCCCTTGGCCTGCTGACCCTGTTGGGGAGCTGCAGAGGCCTGATAATGAGGGTATTGTTTATAGGCAGAGGATTTCCTCAGGTTAAAAAGGTCTTTTTTCCCCGAGCCCTTCTTCTGAGAAGGGGCAGAGGTTTTTCTGGACAGCCTAGTCCTGGTCAGAGTCTCGGTCTTGAGTTCTGCAGCCTTTTCAGCCATGGGCTTGCCAAAGAGGTTTTCACCTCGGCAGGGGACATCGACCAACTTGTCCTGCACCCATGGCTTGAGGTCGGATGACTGTAGCCAAGCCTGTCGGCAGGCACCAATGCCGGCCCCGGCTATTCAGGCTGAAGTCTCAAAGCCATCGTAGGCTGCTCGAGAGATAAACTTCGAGCACTCTCGAATACCAGTGGACAAGGCTTGGAACTGCTGCAAAAAAGGTTCCTCAGAGAGACCAGCAGAGAACCCAGCAATCTCCTTTGCCAGGTCTCAGAGATACATGCCCATGTAGAGCTGGTATGTCTGGACACGGCAAGCAAGCATAGAGCCCTGGAAGCACTTCTTACCGAGGGCATCCAGGTTCCGGGCCTCCCAGCCGGGAGGCACCGAGGAGTGCATCTTCTGACTTTTCAGTCGATGCATGGCCGATTCCACAACCATGGAGTGGTGCGGTAATTGTGCCTTTTGGAACCCGGGGCTCTTGTGGACTCGATAAATGGAATAGACCCGCGAGGCCGGGGTCTCCCACATGCGGAAGAGCAGCCGCTCCAGCATCAGAGGAACCGGTACAGTAAAGGCCTCCTTTGGGGGAGAGTCATACTGGAGGGCCTCGAGCTCCTTGGCTCGAGGCTCCTCATAGGGATCCACGGGGAAGGCCAAGGCCTTGGCCATATCCCGCACGAAGTCAGAGAACCGGGTATCCTCCGGTGGGGATCGTCTCCGAGGTTTGGACTCCGGCGAGTCCGATGGGACACACCGAGTCCGATAAGTGTCGGGTGACTCTTCGTCTGTCTCCCAGCCCGACTCCTCGGAGGAGGAATCGAGCGGCTCCGGTCGGGCGGGCGGGCACCAATGCCATCTGCCCCGACGCCGAGGGTACCGGCATCAATGACCTCAGTCCCGAACGGGAGGCCGAGGGAGACCGTGACTGAGGATCGGCTCGGCCTCCGGGGTCGACTTGGACGTCGAAGTCCCGGTGGTCGGGGCAGATGCACTGGTGAGACTGGCGATCAATGCCCGCTGCTGTTCCATGAAGGCAGCGAGGCTGCTCTCCAAGGCTGTCAACCTGAGTCCGAGCTCAGGAGACCCAGCAGCCCCCGACTCGGGCCCCGACGGTGTCGGGCCCGACGTCGGCTCCCCTGGAGGAGAGTCCACAAGGACTACAGCACTCACGTGTCCAGGAGACTCCATCTCGATATGAGGATGCTTGGCAGGCCTTTCCAACGCCAAAGACCCGGGACAGCTATCGGGGCTATGCGACCTGGCCGAGGAACCAGGAGCGTCCACCGACGCCGCCCTCGTGGGTTTCTTCTTCCTGCGATCTTCCCGCGAAGGACACCCCCGCTCAGAGGAACCACGATGCTGCTCGGGGCCGGAGTCCCAAGACATCGAGGCCTCTGACGAGATAGGGGCCCGTCCGGACGCGGAGTCAGAGAAGATCCTTTCCTTCTGGTGCTGCCGACTCAATGCCTTCGAGGACATTTTGCCACATGGACCACAGATCATCGGGTCATGATTGGTTCCGAGGCAGCGGAGGCAGCAGTCATGTGTGTCGGTAAGAGACATAAATTTTACACCGATTACACTTTTTAAACCCGCTGGTAGCCATCAGGGGAAAAAGGGCTCCTGCGAGGTCAAAAGACCGGGCTGCCAGTGAAAAAAGAAAAATGGCGCGAATGCTAGTCACAAAGGACAAAAACCGAAAGAGAGTGGACTCGATACTGGCGTATCGGGCCAAGGCGGAAAAAGAATCCAGCGTCGAACCGAAGGTAGAAAAAGAAAAAACAGGAAAATCAACTTTTTCCTCGGGGAAAAACGAACTACGTCCGTTGGGCTCCGCGGAAAAAAAGACGAGTGAGCAAGATGGCACCCTTGGGCGGGAAGGGGACCACGCATGCGCGCTGCAATTCCCAAAGGCTTTCTTTGAAAGCTGGGAAATGCTCCGCACGAGGGCTCTGTTGGCGCCGACGTCACCCATATGTGGGGACTTACTTCCTGCTTGGTCCTGGAGAACTACTCTTTCTCCAGGAACAAGCAGGAAGTCAGTCCTCACATATGGATGACTCCCTAGATCTGGGCTACCAGGAACCCAGGCTGAACAAGAGAACTCCCTCTACTCCCAGCATCAGAGAAAGGCTTTCACTGAAAGAGAACCTCCACCAGTAGCCCAATGGAGGGCTGGAGTTGCCTAAACCTCAAAGAGATTCCGGAGTACTGCTTGGCCAAAAGCACTGTCCCTACGGGACTCCCTCTCCAGGCAGTAATGAGCTGCAAAGGTCTGGCTTGAGGACCAAGTTGCAGCCCTGCAGATGCCTGCCAACGGTACAGAGCGGAGATGAGCTACTGAGGCAGCCATTGCCCTGACATGATGGGCTGTGACCCGACCCTGCAAGGGAAGGTCAGCTGCCCTGTAAACCCAGGTGATACAGTCAGCCACCCAGATGGACAAGGTACGCTTGGACACAGATAACCCCAAATTATTAAGGTCAAAAGATATGAAGAGCTGAGTAGCCCTTCTATGCCCCTGCGTACGGTCAAGGTAGAAGGATTAGGCCCTTCTACAGTCTAGGGTATGCAGGACTGCCTCAGCCTGGCTTGCATGAGGCCTATTAAAGAATGTCGGAAGAATCACCTCCTGGATGAGGTGGAAAGAGGCGACCACCTTTGGGAGGAACTTAGGATGAGTCCTAAGGACTACCCAGTTCCTATAGAAACGAGTGTAAGGCCTGTCACAGACCAGGGCCTGAAGCTCACTCACTCGCCTGGCCGAGGTTAGTGCTACCAGGAAGAGCGTCTTCCAGGAAAGGAAGTGGAGAGGACAAGTAGCCATCAGCTCAAAAGGTGGGCGAGTCAGTTGTTGCAAGACCACATTCAACTCCCACTCAGGAGCAGGAGGACTGATAGGAGGCTTGAGCAAGAGCAAACCTCTGAGGAACTGGGACACCAAGGGGTGAACCGACAGTCTTTCCACTAGTGAGTGGTGAGCTGCTAAAGCTGAGAGATGGATCCGAACAGAATTGGACTTGAGGCCCTGATTGGAAAAGTGCAGCAGGTACTGAAGCACCACTGGCACAGAGCAGGAGAAAGGATCTTCTGTGCGTAGCTGACACCACAAAGAAAACCTTCTCCATTTCAGGGCATAGGTTTTTCTGGTGGACTGCTTCCTAGAGGCCAAGACCACCTCTTCAACTTCCTGAGGCAGGCCCCAGGGAGCCAACACTACCCTTGCAGCCTCCAGGCCATCAAATTGAGAGATTTGAGGTTGGGGTGCAGAAGAGAACCCTGATCCTGAGAGAGAAGGTCGGGCTGCAACCCCAGAGGTAGTGGGGTGTCCACTGCCAGTTGAAGCAGAAGTGGAAACCAAGGCTGCCTCTGCCACCTGGGGGCTACCAGAAGTACCGAGGCCTTGTCCTTTAGAATCTTGAACAAGGTTTGGGCCACCAGAGGTGTGGGAGGAAACGCATACAGGAGGCCCTGGGACCAGGAAATCAGGAAGGCATCTGCTGCTAACCTCATGGGATGCAGTTGCCTGGAACAGAACCTGGGTAGCTGCCGGTTCAGGGGACTGGCAAAGAGATCTATGGATGGAAGTCCCCATTTCAGGAAAATTTTCTGAACCACTAATGGGTGCAGTTGCCATTCGTGGGGCTGCAGAACTCTGCTCAACCTGTCTGCCAGGAAGTTCTCCTGGCCAGGGAGATAAACAGTCTTGAGAAACATGTTGTGCCTGAGCGCAAACAAAGGTCCTGTGTCTCCTGACAAAGGAGCCTGGACCCAGTGTCGCCCTGCTTGTTCACATAGAACATGGCTACTTAGTTGTCTGTCTGTACTAAGACAGACTGGTAAGCCAGGGTTTGAGAGAATGTTTTGAGGGCTAAGCGAATAGCCCGTAGTTCCAGTAGGTTGATCTGTTGCGTGGCCTCCCAAGGAGACCACAGGCTCTGGGTGCACTTGTCCAATGTACCCCCCAGCCTTGCAAGGAGGCATCGGTGGTTAACACTACTGTGAACGCAGGTATCTGAAAAGGCACCCCTTGTAGTAAGTTGGGGGGGGGGTGCAGCCACCAGCGTAGGGAGTTCAGGAATGGTTTGGACACCCGTACTCTGTCTCTGAGGCTTCCTGTGGCCTGTGTCCACCGAGTTCTGAGGCACCACTGGGCAGGCCTCATGTGGAGCCGGGCATTTGGAGTCACATGCACTGTCAATGCCATGTGGCCCAGGAGCCTCAGACAGTCTGGGGGAAAACCAGTGGCATGCTGAGAAACTGGTTTGCCAAGTCCATCAGTCTTTGGGCTCTGTCTTCTGGCAAGTAAGCCTTTGCTTGCAGAGAGTCTAGCCTTGCCTTGCCCCTATGAACTCTAGGTTCTGGGAGGGGAGCAAAGTGGACTTTGCGAAGTTTATGACAAAACCCAGGTGTTGAGATAGTTTGGAGGGTGGCTTGCCTGGCCTCCTGGCACGTCTGACCCCTGATGAGCCAGTCATCCAGATAGGGGAAGACAAAGATACCCCGATTCCTCAAGTAGGCCGCCACCACTGCTAGGTACTTTGTAAAGACTCTGGGGGCGGAGGTGAGGCTGAAAGGCAGTTCTCTGTACTGATAATGGTTTTCCCCCACAATGAACCTGAGGTACTTTGTGGTCTGGATGAATGAGGATGAGAGTGTATGCATCCTTTAGATCCAAGGAGCATAGCCAATCTCCCTGCTGGAGGTAGGGCAGTAATGTTCCAAGAGTAAGCATCTTGAACTTTTCTTTCTCCAAGAACTTGTTGAGATTTGAGGTCGAGAATAGGCCTGAGGCCCCTGGTTCTCTTTGGTACTAGGAAGTACCTGGAGTAGAAACCGTGACCTCGTAGGTGGGAAGGCACATGCTCCACCGCCTTGTCTAGCAGCAGACCCTGAAGCTCTTGGAGGTCTGTGTGCAGAGGAGGCCTTGGAGGCTTTCCTGGGAAGTAAGGAGGCGGCAACTGTTGGAAATGGAGCATATAGCCCTTGTAGACTATGCTTAAGACCCAATTGTCTCCTGTAATGGGTGGCCACCTGTGGGCAAAACAAGGCTAGTCGACCTCCTGTGCAGGGATGGGACAGCAGAGACAGAGCCTATGCTTTGGGAGTCAAAAACCCCCACTCTGAGTGGGAGCAGGAGCTGGAGGCTTGGGGGTCTTCTGCCTACGGGGCCCATGTCCCTGCCCCTTGGCCTGCTGGGGAGCTCTGGTAATGTGGGAACTGTTTGTAGGCAGTCGCCTTCCTCGGGTGAAAGGACTTCTTACCCAAGCCCTTCTTTTTCTGAGAAGGGGCAGAGGTTTTCCTGGACAGCCTTGTCCTAGTGAGGTGCTCGGTTTTGAGCTCAGCAGCCTTCTCGGCCATGGGCTTGCCAAAAAGGTTTTCACCTCGGCAAGGGACATTGACCAACTTGTCCTGTACCCATGGCTCGAGGTCCGATGACTGCAGCCATGCCTGGCGTCGAGCCACGATGCCGGCTGCCGCAACACAGGCCGAAGCCTCGAAGCCATTGTAGGCTGCTCAGGACATGAACTTAGAGCATTCCCGCACTCCCGAGGACAAGAACTTGAACCTCTGCAAAGGTTCCCCGGAGAGACCAGCAGAGAACCCGGCAAGCTCCTTCGCCAGGTCCCACAAGTACATGCCCATGTACAGCTGGTAGGACTGGACACGGCAAGCAAGCATCGAGCCCTGGAAGTACTTTCTACCAAACGCATCCAGGTTCCGGGCCTCCCTGCTGGGGGGCACCACGGAGTGCATCTTCTGGCTTTTCAGACGATGCATGGCAGATTCCACCACCATGGAATGGTGTGGTAGCTGCGCCTTTTGGAAGCCAGGGCTCTTATGGAGTTGATAAATGGAATCGACCCACTTGCTCAGAACCGGTGCTGAGGCCAGTGTCTCCCACATCCGGAAGAGGAGCCGTTCCAGCATCAGAGGAACTGGGACAGTAAAGGCCTCCTTCGGAGGAGTCATACTGGCGGGCCTCGAGCTCTTCAGCTCGAGGCTCCTCCTCAGGGTCCGTGGGAATCGCCAAAGCTGTGGCCATATCCCTAACAAACTCCAAGAACTGTGTATCCTCGGGGGGGGGGGGGGAGATCTACTCCGGGGTTCGGACTGCGGCGAGTCTAAAGGGATGCACTGAGTCCGAAAAGTATCGGGGGACTCGTCGTCGTCCTTCTCCCATGCAGACTTGTCTGAAGAGTCGTCGGGGGGCTCAGACCGTGTGGGTCCTGGCAGCACCCACCCTGACGCCGAAGGCACCGGTGTCGACACCCTCAGTACCGAGCGGGAGGTCGAGGGTGACCATGACCGAGGACGACCTCGAGCCTTCATGGTCTTGAGTATTGGCTCGGTCTCCGGGGTTGACTTCGACGTCGATGTCCCGGTGGTCGGGGCAGATGCACCAGCAAGGCTGGCCATCAGCACCCGCTGCTGATCCATGAAGGCAGACAGTCTGCACTCAAGGCAGTCAGCCTGAGTCCAAGCTCAGGAGACTCAGCAGCCACCGACTCGGGCCCCGGCGGCGGCGCCGGGCCTGACGTCGGCTCCCTGGGAGGAGAGTCCGAGAACAACAGGACTTACGTGTCCAGCAGACGCCGGCTCCACACGAGGCATTTTGGATGGCTTCTCCTGTTCCAAGGGCTTGGGACGGCGGTCAGGGGTCCAAGACCTGGCCCTTGAGGAGCCAGGGACCTCCTCCAATGCTGCCCTCGCGAGCCGCTTCTTCCTCTTTCGTTCCCGATTGGGGGACCCCCTGTCCGAGGAACCCTGGCGATGCTCGGTGTCAGACTCCTGAGACAGAGGCCTCAGATGAGGTCCAGGCCCGGCCGGAGGCCGAATCAGAAAAAAGCCTTTCCTTTTGCTGTCGACTTCGCAGTGCCTTAGTGGACATTTTGCCACACGGGCCACAGATCTTAGGATCATGATCTGGACCGAGGCACCGAAGGCAGCAGTCATGTATGTCGGTGAGAGACATCTGTTTCTTGCACCGATCACACTTCTTGAAACCACTGGAAGCCATCGGGGAAAAGAGGGCCCTGCGAGGTCAAAGGACTGGCCTTCCAGGGAAAAGAAAAAAAAGGGCACGAACGCCAGCCACTAAGGGCAAAAAACGAAAAAATAGAAGACGGGCTCGATACCGGTGTACCGAACCCGGCGGGAAGGGGAACCGGCATCAAACTGGACAAGAACCAAGATGAAATCGCAAGAAAAATCTGACTTTTCTCCGGGTGACACGGACAGATGTCCGTTGGGCTCCACAGAAAAAGACTGAGCAAGATGGCACCTTTAGGCGGGAAGGGGACCGCACATGCATGCAGTATTCCCAAAGGCTTTCATAGAAAGCTGGGGAAATGCTCTGCAAGGGCTCCATCGACATTGATGTCACCCATATGTGAGGGCTGACTTCCTGCTTAGTCCTGGAGAAAATATATGCATGATTGTTAAGCTCAACTGGCAATAGGGAGGAAACAGGCTAGTAGCCACCAACTGGGGAAGGGAAAGCCTGATCTCAAAAGTTCTGAGAGCATGGAGAGCAGTGAGAAATAAGGACCTTTGCAGCGGCCTCATGTGGGCCCATCTCAATCTTTGCCACCATCAAGCCAAGGCACTGAAAGGTAATCCCAAACCTTGGGAGTCCACTGCTGCCTAAAGGATGTCTCAGCCAAAGCAAAAGCTTCTCCGCTCTTCTCAGGCAGGAAGACTCTGCTGATGCTGGTGTCAAATCGCACTCCAAGGGTACTCTAGTGACTGGGTAAGCTCTCAATGGCTCTTCCTGTAGCTGCTCACCCAGCCCAGACTTTCCAAAAACTACAACACTTGGGCTGACACCTGAAATGCTTCAGACAGTGACCTGGCTCAGATAAGCCAGTCATCCAGGTGTGGATGAAACACAAATCCCTTTAATGCCACAGAGCAGCAGCCACTACCACCATTATCTTGGTGATCATTCTTGAGGGGTGATGGAAACACAGAAGGGGAGAGTAGCAAACAAAGTGAGAGCCTGAGAATAGTAAAGTACAGAAATAGCGTAGTTACTCACCTGTAACAGGTGTTCTCCAGGAGCAGCAGGAATCAGTCCTCACTTATGGGTGACGTCGGCGCCGACGGAGCCCTCGCGGAGCAATTTTCCCCAGCTTTCAAAGAAAGCCTTTGGGAATTGCAGCGCGCATGCGCGGTCGACTTCCTGCCCGAGGGTGCCATCTTAGCCAGTCAGATGACATAGCTAAAAAAGACAGCATAAAAATTTGCAAAAAGAACATAAGCAGACGATTGCAACTCCAAGGGGAGGAGGGAGGGTAGTGAGGACTGATTCCTGCTGCTCCTGGAGAACACCTGTTACAGGTGAGTAACTACGCTTTCTCCAGGACCAAGCAGGAAGTCAGTCCTCACTTATGGGACTCCCAAGCTCAAGGCTACCGGAGACCCTAAGCACAAAAATGAGCTCCCTCTAGCTCAGCAGCACAGAAGGATAGAATCTTCGCTGAGATATCACCCACCGGTAGCCCACATCCGGGATGGAGGGTAGGAGTTGCTCAGACCTCAAAGAGATTACGGAGGACTGCCTGTCCGAAAGCACTGTCCCTACGGGACTCCCTCTCGAGACAGTAATGGACCGCAAAAGTCTGGCTCGAAGACCAAGTAGCGGCCCGGCAGATGTCTGCCAGCGGAACAGAGCGGAGGTAAGCCACTGACGCGGCCTTTGCCCGAACACAATGAGCCGTGACTCGACTTTCTAAGGAGAGTCCGGCTGCCCCATAAGCCCAAGAGATACAGTCCGCAACCCAGATGGACAGAGTACGCTTGGAGACCGGGAGCCCCAATCTATTGGGGTCAAAAGACACAAAAAGCTGAGCAGCTTTACGGTGCTCCCGCGTACGGTCAAGGTAGAAGTTCAGAGCCCTTCTACAGTCCAGGGTATGGAGGACCGTCTCAGCTCGGCTGGAGTGTGGTCTGGGAAAGAAGGTTGGAAGTACCACCTCCTGATTGATGTGAAAAGGGGAGACCACTTTAGGCAGAAATTTCGGATGAGTCCGTAGGACCACCCTATTCTTGTAGAACCTAGTGTAAGGGGGATCAGACACGAGGGCCTGCAATTCACTTACGCGTCTAGCGGAAGTGAGGGCTATCAAGAACAGTGTTTTCCAAGACAGAAAACGGAGAGAGAACAGGTAGCCATAGGTTCAAAAGGCGGACAGGTGATCCGCTGCAACACCACATTCAGGTCCCAGTCAGGCGCTGGCGGGCGCAGAGGTGGTTTAAGTAGAAGGAGACCTCGGAGAAACCTCGCTACGAGAGGGTCATTGGAGAGAGGTCTGCCGTCCACCGGCACATGATGTGCTGAAAGAGCACTGAGGTGAACTTTGACGGAGTTGGACTTAAGTCCCAGATTAGAGAGGTGCAGCAAGTACTGCAAGATCACCGACACCGGGCAGGAGAAGGGATCCTGAGACTGTTGGGTACACCAGACTGCAAAGCGACGCCATTTAAGGGCGTAGCATTTGCGGGTAGAAGGCCGTCGCGAAGCCAAGACGACCTCCTCCACCTCCGCCGGCAGGAGAAGGGGAGCAAGGACTACCCTCTCAGCAGCCAGGCCATGAGGTTGAGAGACCTGAGGTTGGGGTGCAGGAGGGACCCCTGATCCTGAGTGAGGAGATCCGGTTGTACCCCCAGAGGGATGGGATCCTCCACCGCCAGTTGCAGCAGGAGCGGAAACCACGGCTGTCTGGGCCAGCGAGGGGCCACCAGGATCATGAAGGCTTTGTCTCGGAGAACCTTGAAAAGAGTCCGAGAGACTAGCGGGATGGGAGGGAAAGCATACAGAAGGCTCCCCGACCATGAGATCAGAAAGGCGTCCGCCGCAACCCGAAGGGGGTGCGGCTGACGAGAGCAGAAGCGAGGAAGTTGCCGGTTGAGAGGACTGGCAAAGAGATCTACCGTGGGGAGACCCCACTTGAGGAAGAGCTTCTGAACTACCAAGGGATCCAGACGCCACTCGTGCGGCTGGAGGACCCTGCTGAGTTTGTCTGCAAGGCAATTTTCTTGGCCCGGGAGATAAACCGCCTTGAGGAGAATGCCGTGACTGACGGCCCAAGAGCAGAGCTTCAGTGCCTCCCGGCAGAGGAGGAAGGAGCCCGTGCCCCCCTGCTTGTTCACGTAGAACATGGCAACTTGATTGTCCGTCTGGACAAGGACGGATTGGTGGGAAGTCAGGCGGATCGCCCTGAGCTCCAGGAAGTTGATCTGCTGAGCAGACTCCCACGTGGTCCAGAGGCCTTGAGTACGTGCCTCTTGGCAATGTGCTCCCCAGCCCAGGAGGGATGCATCGGTGGTCAGCACCCGGGTCGGCTGAGGTGACTGGAAAGGCATTCCGAATATCAGGTTCGGCTGCCGGAGCCACCACCGGAGAGACGAGAGCAGCGGCTCGGAGACGCGCACTAGGTCTGCCAGACCGCCTGTGGCTTGTCGCCACTGCTGGCGGAGACACCATTGAGCAGACCGCATATTCAGGCGGGCATTGGGGGTCACATGGACGGTGGAAGCCATATGGCCGAGCAGTCTCAGGAAGCGCCTGGCGGAGACCAGGGGCTGGCTGCGAAAGCGGTCGGCTAGGTCCATGAGCCGTTGAGCCCTGTCGAGCGGTAGGTACGCTCGTGCCCGAGGAGTGTGCAGCCTTGCGCCGATGAACTCGAGATCCTGTGAGGGGAGCAAAGTGGACTTTGCGAAGTTTATAACAAAGCCCAAGTGCTGCAGCAGAGTCACCGTGCGGCACGTGGCGTTGGTGACCTCCTGAGCGGACGCTGCTCTGATGAGCCAGTCGTCGAGGTACGGAAAGACAGAGGCCGTGAAGCCGGAGATGGGCCGCCACGACCGCGAGACATTTTGTGAAGACTCGCGGTGCGGAGGATAGGCCAAAGGGCAGTACTCTGTACTGGTAATGATTTCCTGCCACCACAAACCTTAGGTATTGGCGGTGGTTTGGGTGGATGAGGATGTGCGTGTAGGCATCCTTTAGATCCAAGGAGCATAGCCAATCTCCCTGCTGGAGGTAGGGCAGAAGGATTCCAAGGGTAAGCATTTTGAACTTCTCCCGCACAAGGAACTTGTTGAGGTTGCGCAAGTCCAGGATGGGTCTGAGGCCCCCTGTTCTCTTTGGTATCAGAAAATACCTTGAATAAAAGCCTTGACCTCTCAGGTGGTGGGGCACCGGTTCCACCGCCTGTTCCTGCAGAAGACCTGCTAACCCCTGAAGGAGCAACTCCCTGTGCAGAGGGGGGCGCGAAGGTTCTCCCGGAAAATAGGAGGGAGGGACCTGATGGAAGTGGAGAAGGTAGCCTTCTCGCACGACCTGAAGTACCCAGGCATCTGCGGTGATGCTGGACCACCTGTGGGCGAAGTGAACCAGCCGGCCTCCGGTGCTGGGAGGAACCAGCGGGGGGGGAGAGGCTATGCTGAGCGAGTCAAAAAACCCCACCCTGCTGAGCAGGGGCTGGTGGTGCAGGCTTGGGGGCTTGCTGCCTACGGGACCCGTTACCCCGTCCCTAGGCCTGCTGGCCCTGTTGGGGAGCTGTAGGGGCCTGATAATGGGGGTACTGTTTGTAGGCAGCCGCCTTCCTCGGGTAAAAGGACTTTTTTCCCGAGCCCTTCTTTTTCTGGGAAGGGGCGGAGGTCTTCCTAGAAAGCCTGGTCCTGGTGAGAGTCTCAGTCTCAATTTGTGCAGCCTTTTCCGCCATGGGCTTGCCAAAGAGGTTTTCGCCTCGGCAGGGGACATCGACCAACTTGTCCTGTACCCAGGGCTCAAGGTCCGACGACTGAAGCCAAGCCTGTCGGCGGGCACCGATGCCGGCTGCGGCCACTCTAGCCGAGGCCTCAAAGCCATCATAGGCTGCTCGGGACATGAACTTTGAGCATTCCCGAATGCCCGTGGACAAGGCTAGGAACCTCCGCAAGGGCTCCTCGGAGAGACCAGCGGAGAATCCGGCTAGCTCTTTAGCCAGATCCCGGAGATACATGCCCATGTAGAGCTGGTAAGTCTGGACACGACATGCGAGCATAGAGCCCTGGAAGCACTTCTTGCCAAGGCCATCCAGGTTACGGGCCTCCCTTCCAGGAGGCACCGAGGAGTGCATCTTCTGGCTCTTAAGACGATGCATGGCCGATTCCACTACCATGGAATGGTGTGGCAGCTGTGCCTTCTGAAAGCCAGGGCTCTTGCGGACCCGATAGATAGAATCGACCCGCTTGCTCAGGACCGGCGAGGAGGCCGGACTCTCCCACATGCGGAAGAGTAGTCGTTCCAGCATAGGAGGAACCGGCACAGTAAAGTGCTCCCTCGCGGGAGAGTCATACTGGAGGGCGTCGAGCTCTTCGGCTCTTCCTCGGGATCCGCAGGGAAGGCCAAAGCCTTGGCCATATCCCTAACGAAGTCCGAGAACCGGGCATCCTCCGGGGGGGACTGCTTCCGAGGCTCGGACCCCGGTGAGTCCGATGGGACACACCGAGTCCGGAAAGAATCAGGTGACTCTTCCTCCTCAGACTCCCAGACCGACTCCGACGAGGACTCGGTGGGGTCGGCCCGGGCAGGGTGCGGCGCTAGCCGCCCCGACGTCGAGGGAGTTGGCGTCGGTGACCTCGGTCCCGAACGGGAGGCCGAGGGTGACCTCGACCGAGGATCGACTCGAGTTCTCATTGACTCGAGGATCGGCTTGGTCTCCGGGGTCGACTTGGACGTCGACGTCCCGGCGGTCGGGGCAGCGGCGCCAGCGAGGCCAGCGAGCAGTGCCCGCTGCTGGTCCATGAAGGCAGACAGTCTGCTCTCCAAGGCCGTCAACCTGAGTCCGAGCTCAGGTGACCCAGCAGCCCCCGACTCGGGCCCCGACGGCGTCGGGCCCGACGTCGGCTGTCGCGGAGGCGAGTCCAGAAGGACCACAGGACTTACCCGGGCAGGCATCTCCGACTCCAGGCGAGGTCGCTTCGGGATGTGTTCCTTCTCCAAGGACCCGGGGCGGCTGTCGGGGCTATGCGACCTGGCCCTCGCGGAACCAGGAGCGTCCACCGACGCCGCCCTCGCGGGTTTTTCCTTCCGACGATGGTCCCCGGAGGGAGAACCCCGGTCGGAGGAGCTCCGGCGACGGTCCGAGCTGGAGCCTTTCGACGCGGAGGCCTCCGACGAGGTCCGGGTACGGCTGGGGTCAGCGAAGATTCTCTCACGCTGATGCCGCCGACTCCTCAACGCCTTTGAGGACAGTTTGCTGCAGGGCCCACAGATCAGTTCCTCATGATCCGGGCCCAGGCAGCGGAGGCAAAAGTCGTGTGTGTCGGTTAGTGACATATTTCGGTCACACCGACCACACCGCTTAAACCCACTGGCAGCCATCGGGGGAAAAAGGGCCCTGCGAGGTCAAAGGACCGGGCTGCCAGGGAAACCGAAAACGAAAGCTGACTAAGTCAGAAAAACCGAAAAAAGTAAGCGGACTCGAGACCGGCGTCGCGAGTCCGGGCGGGAAAACGATCGGCATCGAACCGAAAGAAAAAAGGATAAAACAAAGAAGAAAATCAACTTTTTCGCGGGGACAAGACGGGGACGTCTGTAGGGCTCCGCGGAAAAAAGAAGACTGGCTAAGATGGCACCCTCGGGCGGGAAGTCGACCGCGCATGCGCGCTGCAATTCCCAAAGGCTTTCTTTGAAAGCTGGGGAAAATTGCTCTGCGAGGGCTCCGTCGGCGCCGACGTCACCCATAAGTGAGGACTGACTTCCTGCTTGGTCCTGGAGAATGATGCTAATTTTCATGGATAGGCATGTAAAAATGAGCTTTAGTCAGATCTAGGGACATGAGAAATTGCCCATACTGAACCACCCAGCTGACCATATGGAAATGAAAGATCCTCAGGTAAGCATAGATGCTCTTGAGATAGAGGATCAGGCAGAAGGAGTCATCCTTCTTTGGCAGTATGAAAATTGATGAAATACCAGCCCTTGCCTCTTTTATAAGACAGCACCAGCACAACAATCTGGAGGCTGAGCAGTCTTTTCAGGGTGGCTTGGACAGCAATCTTCTTGGCCATAGCACTTCATGTATATTTCATGAAGGCATCCAGGATGGGATCCTTGTATTCCAGCAGATAGCTGCATTTTATAGTGCCTAGCACCCAACGGTCTGAGGTCAAGTGGGCCCATTCATAGTAGAAAAAAAATGGAGGTCCTTGGAATGGGCTCCCAACCTGTCATTGTGTCCGACAGGAGAAGTTAGACCTGAAGAAGGCCTCCTGGGTACTATGAGTCCTGTGAAAAGGCAGATTAGGAATGAGAGCTGGAAGGAAGGAAGAGACGACTTTGCCAGTCAATATGTCCAGGAGTCCTAGAATTTCCAGGAATCCTGGTACTGAGAATGAGGATAACATAAGGATGCAGAAGATGGGCCAGACTGCTTCCAGGGCACTTCAGGCATATCCTCTGGAAGGCTATGAAGTTTTGATTCTTCCAACTCCTTGACCGGTTTCTTTAAGTCCTCCCCAAACACAAGTTTACCTTTAAAGGAAAGCTTAGATAGCCATGACATGGGAGCCATGTCTGCTGCACAGTGGCAAAGTCAAAGCAAGCAACATGCTACCATAGAAAACCACAATCTTTGACTAAGAGACAGACCAGATCATATATGACATTTAACAAAAAAGGCTGCTGCTGACTCCAGAAGAACTGAGATGTCATACTGAGGAAGCAACAATTTGTGGAGGGCATAAGTAGTAAAACAGTTACTCACCTCTAATAGGTGATCTCCAGAAACAGCAGAAATCAGTCTTCACATATGGCCGACGGCACTGACAAAGCCCACACAGGAACACTCCCCAGCATCCAAAAGGAAACCTTTGAGAACCCTCCATTGTGCCTGCATACCTGCCTTCCCAATCCCTCTCCTCAGTTGAGTTTGTAGCATTGAGATCCCAGGCAGTGGCTTAATGAGAGAGACTTGGACAGTAGCAGATCCCTCATGAAGCAGTATATGCGTGTATGCCTCTGAGGTCTAGAGAACATAGCCCATCCATGTCTCTGGAGGTATGGTAGAAGAGTTCCTAAGGAAATCATTTTAATTTCTCTCAAAGCCTCTTGTTTTCTTTGGAAAGAAAATATGGAGAGTAGAAGCCCATTCTTTGAGTGGGGGGAGCTCTTTAAGGGAAGAGGTGACCACCCTGTTGTCTCAGGGTGCCATAGAAAGTGGTTTGAAAGGGTTGTGTGGGATGGTCTCCAGCGAAGCTGGTGTGTGTGGGGGGGGGGGGGGGGGAGGGGGTAAGGTCTGGAAATGAAGCCGATAACCTCCTTGGACAATGTGAAGTGTCCACTGCTCTGAAGTTATAGAGGTGCCACCTGTGGACATAATGGCAATGTCTGCCTGCTATGTCAAGGGGCTGTGGCCCTTCCAGAGGCAGATTGGCAATGCTCTCTATGAAAAAGTAAACAGACTGCAGCTGGTTGAAGCTTAGGAGTGTGTTTGGTTTTCTGAGTTGGTGAGGACACTGTTGCTTCTGCTGTGGAAGTTGTTTCTGGTATATACAGCAGATGGCAGGTAAGGATGATAGTATCTTTTCTTTTTGGCATAGAACGATTTCTTAGGAAGAGACTTTGTTTTGGAGGGATCATCCGTTTTCCTGGAAAGGCATTTTAAAGTAAGATCTGTCTCAATCTCCCCTGCTTTTCCTCCATTCTTTGCCAGAAAGGTTTTTGCCAGTTCATGGGATATCGGCCAGTTTGTCTTGTACCCACTGTTCAAGGTTGGATGCCTGCAGTCAGACAATCCTGCGATCTCCAATTCAGACAGCTGAAGCTCTGCTTGTTGGATTCAAAGGCATCAGAGGAGGACCTGGTAAGAAACTTGTTCTGGTTTTGTTTGAGCATCTGAAAAACACTCCTCTTATTTTGAGAAAGGAGAGAAGTGAACGTTTGCAGATCCCTGGTAACATCCTTCAGAAACATGTCCACAGAGCATGTAAGAATTTATTCATTCTGGAGGCCAGCATTCATGCCTGGAAGCATTTTTGCCCAAAGGCATCGAGTGTTCTGCAATCTCTGCCCGATGTCGTGGAAGAATGATTCTTAGAGCTCTTATTTTGGTTCATCGCCTATTCCACCACCATTGAGTGATGTTGGAGCTGAGGTTTTTGAAAACCTGGGCACCACAGTACTCGATACATGGTATCAAGTTGCTTACTGACAGGTGGAACCGTGAGCGGTGCTTCCCACATGCAGAGCATTAGATTTTGCAGGATACGATGCACTGTTAATGTAGCAGCCTCTGTGGGCGTTGGAGGGTATTGAAGTATCTGCAATTTGTCTCTTTCACAGAGGCTACTGTAATGGTGAGCACTGCTGCCATATCTTGAATGAAATCCTAAAAGGACATATCCTGCGGAGGGAACAGTTGCCCCTCTTGAGGGGGTGAAGGGTCCGAAGGGATGTTTTGAAGGTCTCGGAAACAGAATCCTTTAGATTCAGAACTGGAATCTGAATCAGGTTAAAAAAACACCAAACCAAACCAAAGTATCTGTGATCCTTGGGTTCGACCTTGATACTTCATAGACTAAGATTGATACCGATACAGATACTAGGAGGTATCAGAACAGAGCGTCTGTTGGACACCAGGGGTATTTGGCTCCAAGGGAAGTGACAAGGCTGTCTTGAGGGTTGGCAATCGCAACAGTAGGCATGGTTGCATGTTTGTCTGCAGAACTGGTATCTAAGCCTGCACTTCCAAAGCTCTTGATGTTATTGGTATCAAGGCTGCTAAGAGTGCTATCAAGGGCAAGCATGTGCTGGTCCAGGGAGATTGACTCAGCCCCGTCATTGTCTGTCTGGGTGATGTGCCACTATACCAGAACATGGCACCAGTAGCTTTCCGGAAGTCGATGCCTCAGGAGCATCACTGAGCCTCACTTGTGCTTTGGAGGAGAGGACATCCCGCCAGGGCAGTTTGGCTGGCCAGTCTGCATTAGAAGCACCGCTATGCTTATGTTCTCTGGCCTCTGTATCGGCTCTTGATGCCGATGCAGAGGATTGGGCACAGCCAGAGATTGTGATTTATTCTTATGTTTGGACTTTGAAGAAATCCAAGATTCTTGAAAGGAAGCTGGTGCCCTCGAAGTTGAGACCACTGAAATAGAGTCAGAGGCGAACAACTATTCCAACTTGTTGGCTCTATTCTTGAGGCCTCTGTCATTTACTGACAAACAGGAGTTGGGTTGATGGTGAAGACCCAGACACTATAACACACCAGTCATGTTTATCAGTGACTGAAACAGTGCCAGAGCACTTGGTATATTTCTTAAAACCAGTGACTGGTTTGTCCATACCTTCAAAAAGAAAAGAGAAGGCGGCTATGAAGGCCCTGAGGTCGAGTCTGGTGCTAAGAACCACAAAGAAAAATAAAATTAAATTAGAAAAAGAAAAGAAAGTGATATCAGGCCGGTATCAGTTACGACTTAACCAGTGTCAACTGGAAGGCAGAAGCATGATGCTATACCGAAAAAAAGAAAGGTTTTCTGCAGTGACAGGAACAGTGTGTCCTGCTGGCTCCATGGAAGAAGAACTGAGTAGGGGAAGGCAGGCAGGCACGTAGGCACAGTGGAGGGATCCCAAAGGTTTTCCTATTGGATGCTGGGAAGCGTTCCCGGGCAGGCTCCATGTGTGCCGATGTCACCCAGATGTGAAGACTGTATTCCTGCTTGTTCCTGGAGATGCCCCCCCCCCACAAATCACTGAAGAATTAGAGAGGAAGGAGGCTGAAACTGGCTCTTCAGGAAAGCCTCTACCTTGCAAGTTAACTGGTATTTGAGAACTGCACCACCCTCCACTGGGATGGTGGTATGCTTAGTGACAGTCACATGTTTCTACCTGGGGTAAACGTAGCCAGGCATTAAAATCCTCCAGAGTAAAAACAAGCTTGCGCATGACCATGACCCCTTTCAATGCAGAGTCAGGCAGGTCCCATTCCATGTACGCTATGATTGAGAGCCTTTGGGAAGGAAAACACTCTGGGGAGGATTTCCAAATCCCCTGCAAGAGGGAGTGCACTTGTAGCACCTGCTCTGCTGCCAGAAGATCCACAGCTACAAGGCAGACGACACCTGATCAGCATTGCCAGCTCATCCCTCATCTGGTGTCAAAGGCTCACCTTCGCCACATGTGGTGTTTCCATCAGAACTATCAGAGCTCATCAGAATCCTGAGCAAAACAAAGATTATCTGAGGTCCTAGAATAAAATCGCTGCTAGGGCCGCTTCTGTGGTGGAGCTTTGCTTACACTGTAAAGCAGGACCCGCCTCCAAGCAGAGAACAGGAAGGCCTGGAGGCTTCTTGATGAGAGGTTGCTGCACCAGAAAGATCATGCTTGCTAGAGAAAAGGAAAATAAGTCTACAGAAATTGGCAGGGAGCTCCCAGCATCCAGTCTTCCTGTGGTCCCCCCCCCCCCACTAGCAAGGGGTAGCCCAATCACTACTGGACCCTGCTGAAAAGCTTCTAGAAGAGGCGAGCCAAGGCTAGTAAAACAAGAGGTATCCAAAACCAGGGTGGTCTTTTCCTCCAGCTGCCCTTGACACCTGCTGAACTTGTGCCAAAAGAAGAAATTCCTTATCCACCAACTATGAGGGAGATATCTGAGGGGCAAGAAGCCTTCATGCAGGAATCACAGCAGGAGTCTAATGAATTAACTTGGCATTTATCACATATCAGGCAGCATCTCCTCTGAGAAGACATGCACCTGCCTCAAGTAGAGGTGTCTCCACAGTCCAGCAGTTCCTCTGCAGGTTCAGACAAAGCGAGCTAGAAAAGGCTGTATCCAGAATGCATACTCCAGAAGCTCGGACGCCACTAGTGTGCTGAAGTGCATGCCTAAATAGCACACACTCATGCCATGTGCTGAGAAAATACATAAAGGTACCCACACATACCAACATGCATAGCGCCATACACACATTAATGAAACAGCACTAGCATGAGGCAGGAACTGGCAGGAGGAGAAAAAAAAAACACAACACAAACCCACATACTTGTACCTAACCAGTCCTGAACCAGACTGTCACACCAACCCAGTCGACAGGGTCAGGATGCCCCCAAAGACAAATCAGGCAGCATAAATTTAAATCTGGTACTGAACCCTGAAGAGCCCCAAGCAGCAGAAATGCTGGGCTCAGCGTTATGCCTACTGCCAAGAGCTGCAGGCATATGCCTCTGAAGATCTTCGTCAAAATCTTTGAGGGGCACCAAAGCCATGCTAGGTGTGGGACCCTGATACCAGGGAAGAAGAACAGCCCTCTGCAGAAATCACAGGAGTCACCAAAACAGTGCAGGAGGACACGGCCACACCACTTAAAAATAAAGAAACCTTTTATTTTATAAAACCTTCAAGAAAAGGTACAGACTTGACCAGGCCAAGTTTTGGCTGTCAGCCTGCATCAGGGATCAAAAACACCACACATGAACATTAAAAATACAATAATTCTCCAAACTGTACAATAAAGAGCAATCAAAAATAAAATACAAAAGAAATATACAACACCACTTAAGAATCAATTGCATATATACTCCAATGGCAGTCAGGACATTTTAACAAATAAAAACCTATAAATAAAACATATGTAACTTAAAGTGCATGTGAGGCAATACAGTTGCTACAGACAATACCTGTTTTGTTTAAGCCGCCTAAAAGGTACACATCTAACAGAAATCACAAGGGAAAATGAAGTAACACAAGCTTAATGAGTTTAAAAAAAGCCACCACACAAACTACTATCATCCATGGAATGCATACTTTAGTGTACAGGATTGATAGCCCTTTAAACAATTTTGTCCCAAAAGTGTTAAACATAAAGGGGGGGGGGGGGGGGAGACAGCAGAAAACATATAGCCTCTCCCCTCTGCCCTTCTATACAGTGTAGTTGCTCACCTGTAACAGGTGCTCTCCAGGGACAGCAGCATCAGTCCTCACTTATGGGCGATGTTGGCACAGCAGCCTGTGCAGTAACCTCTCCCCAGCTTTCAAAGAAAGCCTTTGGGGGATGTAACACCTAAGGTTACCATCTTGCCTCAGTATGATCTAGCACAAGGCAGCAAAAAGAAAAGCAACTCCACGGAGCGGAGGGACTGTTGTGAGGACCAATTCCTGCTGTCCCCAGAGAACAGCAGTTACTGGTGAGTAACTATGCTTTCTCCAGGAACAAGCAGGAAGTTAGTCTTCACATATGGGACTCTCTAGCTACCGGTTACCGCAAAACCTGTAAAAAGCTCACATGTGACCAAAAAAAGGGGGAACTGAGCAGCAGCAATGCGTCGATAGATAAGACTCCCAAGCGGACTAGGTGTCCAGTGAGGAGCCAAAGCTCTGGTAGCCTGAACACAAAGGGCAATAGTTGCCTATACCCCAAACAAATGGCAGAGTACTGCCTGGCCGAAGGCCCTGGCCTGACACGACTCTCCCCAAGCAGTAGTGAGCTGCAAAAGTGTGGACTGAGGACCAGGGGGTAGCCCAGCAGATTTCCGACAAGGAAACGTAGCGCAAGCTTGCTACAGAAGCTGCCATGGCCTGGATGCTGTGTGCCATGAGACAGTGCTCCAGCAGGAGACCAGCCTGCTCATATGAGAAGGCGAGATCCAGTCAGCAACCCAGTTGGACAGGGTCTGCTTAGAGACCACAGCTCCAACCAACTCAGGTCATAAGAAACAGCTGAGAAGTCAAGCAGTGCTCCTGGGTGTGACTGAGATAGAAGGCGAGCGCCCACTTACAGTCCACTCTGTGGAGAACTGCTACTGCCCTGCTAGCATGAGGCTGTGGGAAGGTGGTGAGGCGCACCACCTGCTGATTGAGAGGGAATTAATACCACCTTGGGTAGAAATTTGGGGTGCATGGGGAGCATCATCCTGTTCTTGTAGAACCTAGTGTATGGTGGTTCTGCCATAAATGCCTGAAGCTCGCTGACCCTGCGGGCAGAGGGAACACCCTAAGGAACACCTCCTTCCAGGAGAGATACTTGAGGTGGCATGAGCAGAGAGGCTCAAAGAGTGACATAGTGAGCTTAGAAAGCATGATGTTAAAGCCGCCCAAACCCTGTCAAAGGCTTTACTGAAATCTAAGCCCCCCATTGGTCCTACTCTGTCCAGTAAAAAAGTTAGATTTGTCTGACAAGACCTGCCTCTAGTAAAATCATGCTGCCTCGGATCCTGCAGTCCATTGGACTCCAGAAACCTCACTATCCTCTGTTTTAGCAGAGTTTCCATTAATGGCCAGTTATTAATACTCAAGTTTTGACTGATCTTTCAGCTAATGCAGAAGTTCATAAAATACCACAGTTGCATATCTTAATTTTGATAAGAATCATAATGATCAGGATAACAAGAACTTTTGATAAAAGTTCAATCCATAGCATTATACTTTTATTTTATGTGGTAATGAGCATGATTTCAAAGTAGGACAAAGATGAATGTAAGAAAGCCAACAGATTAGCAAACTCATGAAACAAGCAAGAGAAATATGTCATAGCCTTGTTATTGAATCTACTCAGCACTATAAAAAATACCTCCATGTCCAATGCAAACAAATATTTTATTATTTCAACATGGTAGTGCTTAGTTACAATTAAAGTGAACATAAGTACATTCATTGGCCACAATCATTTTTTGTAACTAGTGTAAACAGCAACTAATGGAATACTGGTAAACCATATAGAAAAACACCATTGAAGTAGTATGGAAAGCAATGGCATATAAAATACTGTACTTCTCAGCTATAAATTACATCTGCTGTAAAATAAGACCATCCATAGCTATGTGGTCTTGGTTTAAATTTGGAGTGCCCATTTGCAAAGCCTTGAGTGTCTTAACAGATGTTTTGTTAAGCAATATGACTACGCTGAAGATCAAATATGGAAGAAGAGTTAATCAACTGCCATGTGCTTCAGTGCAAGATGAAAAATTGTGAACCTGTAGCTTTTTTGGCAAGACACTCCTAGTCCTCCCAAAACATAACTTTAAAGTGCTCCTAGTGCTTTAGGATTCACAACCAAAACCCAACTCACTTTGCCTTTGGTAAAGTAGGAGAGAGGCGTAGATAATCGGAATTCTAGAAATTATGATTTAGCTATTCAAGTAGGGATCATAATCTGAGGTAAGAAAACTGCTCTTTAAACAAACTAGAACCCCCTCACCCAAAAAACACCACAAAAACCCAGCTTGAGGAATGGAACATTTTACATAGCTTTCTATCCCAAATCCAGCAATTCACTGGCCATATCAGATATATTAAGAGATGAGCCAGACTACAAAACTCATAGAAAATCTGCATGGTCTGTTAGAACGGGGTGCCTGTATATGGGGGGGGGGGGGGGGTGGAATTGAAAACAAAATGCTAGAACATCGCCTTTGAAGTCCAAACAAGCTAAAGGTTGTGAGACAGTATAAGAAAACAAGAGACTGCTTATTACGAAAAGAAAAAAAATCCATGGAGAATGGAGGCAAAATGTCAGCATGTGATTCAAGGCACTCTGAGTAGTGTCTTCTGCAAGCTGTATAACTTTAAGAAGCTTGTTTTAACATGTGAAAATTGTGAACACCTAACTATTTAAAGTCTCCTTAAGATCTTTTCACCGTTTACTAAACGGCAAGAAAAAGAAAGCTTACAGAAAGTTTATGCACCTCATCTTAAAATTACCAATGAATTGGTTTTATTCCATTTAAAGTTTGTGTATTCACATAGGTCTTCAGTTCGATTCTGCAGGATATTAAGTGAACATTCTTTGTACAGTCAAGGAATGAATTAAATGTACTGCTTGACATTTAATGAACTCAATTCATACTACTGGCCATTTGTTTTTAATATATTATAAAGAGCAGGTTGCATTTTTTGGAGGGGGAGGGGGGGAAAATCATGCTGTAAAAGCTGTGCCCTGTATCTGTTTCCTTTGATAATTTAAATAAAATCATTTCCTCGAGATGCTACTTACTGATTCATTTGATGCTTCATGATTACACTGCCCAAAAGATTTTTAGTACTTATTTGTTTTAACCCACTATAAAATTTTGTTCATATCTCAATACTTTGTTACCAAATAGATGCTACATTAACAAAGTTAAAATACTGTTGAACACCAAGAGTAGCAGATTCTAAAGTCTGCCATATAGTGGCTATAGATGTTTTTTCCTACTTCTTATCTGTCATTTAATAATTAGATACCTTCAGTATGTTCTGACATGGTTTAAAATGTGGATACCCATAACAAGTCTCAGAAGCCACGTGGGGATCCTTCAGCACCCTATGTATGGGCTTCAAATGCTATGAGTTTTCAAATACCCAAAGAGAAGAACCTCTACAGTAGAGATTAAACATTCAGACATCTATGAAATCATGGCTTAAGCTAAGCTAGCTGCTGAAGTGATTCTCTATCAAAAAAAGGAATAGTATCAATTTGGTACTTGTAATAAGTTTGTTTCTCTTTATGGTACATACACACAAAGCCTTCATCTACTTGCATGGTTTCCTGCTTCAAGTCCAATTACCATACGCACTTGTATATGCCACAATAGGAATAGCTTTAATAGCTTGGCCATCTTCCCCACTGCTTATTCCACTCAAACAGCACATCTGACTATGTACAGAGAGATTACCAGTATGTTTTCAAACAGATTCCTGGTTGCCCTTTTCAAATTGCAATTTAAACACACAGAAAGCCCAGAAACAGGTTCCCTATTCACAAGTGCAAAGCACCAGCCTTTATTTGGAGGCTCTTCTCACTATAATACACACACGCACACAAATTAAATGCTAGCTTGCATACCGATAAAAGAGCTCCAAAGATGCAGTATCATGGATACCTTCAAACTTGTTTTGGTTAGGTATGCAGAATATAGCTGTAGCAAAAAACTTGTACTAGCTGTATCTGAAGAGCCAGCCTTCAAGTACTTGTATTGCATAACAGACAATGAGTGCCAAGTCCATAGGCACAAAATGGGAGGGGAAAAATTATATATAAAACTAAGCCCTTTGTGCAAGAAAGTGATCTGTGTGCTCTCCATTGCTGCTGCCTTTCCATAAAAGCATGCAATCACAGGGCTTTGTTTATTAAAGTATTCTCTATTTTGTGATTATGGCAAACAAGCTTGAACCTCCCCCCCAAAAAAATACACAAAAAAAAAAAAAAGAGAAAAATCAAAGGGCCCGGGGGAGGCGGAAACAATGATCCTAAGTCTTCACAAACTAATAAATGGGCTACTTCTAAATAGCAATCGGGGGGGGGGGGAGGGATGGAAGGAGTAAAAAGGGAAATATACACCTCTTGCAGAACCAATTTGTTCATGCTCACAAGATACTGCAAGTAAAGTATTCAATAGCTTTATCTTGATGATTTTTTGCATTATATTGGCTGTGTTAATAGTTACCTACTTTTATAATAACCCCTCCCCCCAAAAAAACCACCTTTTAAGCTACTTAGCAACTACTTGACCATTTCTGTAGTTATTACTATCTAGATGCTCCAGTCTTCACAAAAAAAATTATCCAAATTTTGTGCAATATATGTGTGGTAGGTAGAACACTGGTCTCAATTGTTGGCTGAAAGAGGATTGTTCATTCTGAATATGCAGAGAAATAGTGCAAATATATATATGACAAAACTGAGAAGCACTGTTGCTGTAAAACTACCAGCTAGTTCCTTGAGAAGGCAGGACAGTAAAGCTTTCCAGTATCATTTCATCTGCCGCACAGTACTATGAGCAATCAAGTCAATGTCCAGGCTTTGCTTTCAGCTGCCTCAGGTAATGGAATGTTTATGGAGATGGATTCAGTTCTGGAATAAAAGGAACTCATTCACATTCATCAAAACTTGTCCATATGAGGCAATCTTTGCTGGTCTTTAGTTATCTTTGTGTTTGTAAGTTTCCACAGGTAAACAGCAGAGGGGCATCAGTTGGGTGTTCATGCAGCAAATATGGGTCATGGGATGAGCTGGCACTCTGACATATAGTGCCATACCAACTAGCTCCTTGTGATGTTGATAAGCTTTAAAAAAAAAAAGTTTAAATTGAGACAACATACTAAAAAACACCTCACACTTCAGAACTAATATCCAATAAAGCAAAATTTCATTTATTATTTATTACAAATTCTTATATACCGTGCTATTTAGTATCAGTGCGGTTTACATAACATTTTGCATTAGAAACAAGATCTTTTGCTTACATTGTAACAGGGATTGTAACTTGGAAGTAACAGGGTAACTATATACAGTTCAAAACAAAGGAGCTCATAGTTATTTAAGTAATATCTAATAGAGTCATAATGTAATCATGCTCATTGAGAATGTGCCTAATGTTGAGTTTCTTTTGTAAATCATGAGAATTATGTTGTTGGTACATCAGATGCTGTGTGGGTGAGATGAGGTGTTGGATGTGAATGTGTTAGGTTAGGGTGGGTAAAGTAAAGGCAGAATAAGTGATTAATAGCTTTTCTGAATTGAGAGGTCAGCTATTGCTCGTATATGAGGTGGGAGATTGTTCCAGCACTTTATCTTAAACACTTCATGTTTAAGATAAAGAAATCTTGACAGCTCTTGGCAAGCAAGGAGATGGATGGCATGTTTTCTTCATTTACCAAATGCAGTAAAAAGTCTACAGAATGAGAAAATAGATGTTGCTTACCTGTAACAATGGGATTGCGTGGACAATTTATCCTGCTATCCACCGAGAACCACCATTACAGTAAGCAATCTTTCTCCATGGACAAGCAAGAAATAAGTCACACAGATGGGCAATTCCCAAGCTGAGGATGCAAGAGTTATGTTCAGATTGCTAGTGGGCCCCTTGCATCTGGGAGTCAATGCTGTGGTAAGGTGAAGCTAGTCGGCTGAAGAATCAGTATGGTGTTGTGACCCACAGACTAAATTGTTTTGATGAGTGAATGGTGAATTTTTATCTGCCACTAAAGGAGAGCATGATCCGGAGCGCATGCAGACATACCGACTGTAGCAGATCCATAACATTTATTATCTAAGTGAAATTGAGAGATAGTGTAGTTACACCCCTGTAACAGGTGTTCTCCAGGAGCAGCAGGAATCAGTCCTCAGATATGGGTGACGGCGTCGGAGCCCTCGTGCGGAGCATTTCCCCAGCTTTCAAAGAAAGCCTTTGGGAATGCAGCGCGCATGCGCGGTCCCCTTCCCGCCCAAGGGTGCCATCTTGCACAGTCTGATGACATAGCTAAGACAGCAAAAACCAAAAATGAAATAGATAACTGCAACTCCAAGGAGAAGAGGGGGGTTATGAGGACTGATTCCTGCTGCTCCTGGAGAACACCTGTTACAGGTGAGTAACTATGTTTTCTCCAGGACCAAGCAGGAAGTCAGTCCTCACATATGGGACTCCCCAGCTCTAGGCTACCGAGACCCCAAAGCTGAAAAATAAGCTTCCTCTAGAGCCTCAGCATGCGAGATAAGAATCTTCTCTGAGAATGCCCCCGTACAGCAGCCCAACACAAGGGTCGGAGTTGCCTAAACCTCAAAGAGATTATGGAGTACTGCCTGTCCGAAAGCACCGTCTCTGCGGGACTCTCTCGAGGCAGTAATGGGCCGCAAAAGTCTGGCTTGAAGACCAAGTAGCGGCCTGGCAGATGTCTGCCAACCGAACAGAGTGGAGATGAGCTGACGCAGCCTTCGCCCTGACACGGTGGGCCGTGACTCGACCATGCAAGGAGAGGCCTACTGCCCTGTACACCCAGGCGATACAGTCTGCTACCCAAATGGACAGGGTACGCTTGGAGCCTATTAGGGTCAAAAGATACGAAGAGCTGAACAGCCCTTCGATGCTCCTGCATACGATCAATGTAGAAAGACAATGCTCTCCTACAGTCCAGAGTATGCAAGACCATTTCAGCCCGGCTGGCATGCAGCCTGGGAAAGAAGGTCGGAAGAACCACCTCCTGATTGAGGTGGAAGGAGGAGACAACCTTTGGAAGGAACTTAGGATGAGTCTGTAAGACCACCCTGTTCCTATAGAACCGTGTGTACGGTCTATCAGAAACCAGAGCCTGTAGTTCACTCACACGCCTGGCCAAGGTAAGAGCCACCAAGAACACTGCCTTCCAGGAAAGGAAGTGTAAATGACAGGTAGCCATCGGCTCAAACAGTGGGCGAGTAAGTTGTTGCAAGACCACATTCAAATCCCACTCAGGGGCTGGTGGACAAATCAGAGGCTTGAGCAAAAGCAGGCCTGAGGAAGCGGGTCACTAAGGGGTGGACCGACAGACTGGCCCTCCACCGGTGAGTGATGTGCTGAAAGAGCACTGAGGTGGACCCAAACAGAGTTGGATTTAAGGCCTAGGTCTGAGAGGTGAAGTAGATACCACAGCACCACTGGTACCAGGCACGAAAACAGATCCTCTTGGCGCTGAGCACACCAGGTGGAGAACCTACGCCACTTGAGGGCATAAGATTTCCGTGTGGATTGTCTCCTTGAGGCCAACACCACCTCTTCCACTTCCCTAGGCAGAAGTAAGGGGGCTAAAACTACCCTTTCAGCAGCCAGGCCATCAAATGGATGGACTGGAGGTTGGGGTGCAGGAGAGATCCCTGATCTTGAGACAGGAGATCAGGTTGCAGCCCCAGAGGGAGTGGAGTGTCCACAGCCAATTGCAGAAGGAGTGGAAACCACGGTTGCCTTGGCCACCTGGGGGCTACCAGGATCAGCGAGGCCCTGTCCCGAAGAACCTTGAATAGGGTTCAGGCCACTAGAGGCGTTGGAGGAAACGCATACAGCAGGCCCGTAGATCAAGAGATTAGGAAGGCATCTGCTGCTATTCACAGAGGATGCGGTTGTCTGGAACAGAACCTGGGCAGCTGACGGTTCAGTGGACTGGCAAAGAGATCGATGGTTGGAAGACCCCATTTTAGGAAGATCTGCTGGATCACTAGGTCCATTCGTGAGGCTGTAGAATCCTGCTCAACCTGTCTGCCAGATAATTCTCTTGGCCAGGTAGATAAACTGCCTTGAGAAACATGCCTTGCTTGACTGCAAAGGTGCACAGGGCCTGTGCTTCCTGACACAGAAGCCTAGATCTCATGCCCCCTTGTTTGTTCACATAGAACATTGCTACCTGGTTGTCTGTCTGAATCACGACAGACTGGTGAGAGAGGACATGAGAGAGTTTGCAGAGCTAATTGAATTGCTCACAACTCCAGATTGATCTGCTGTGTGGCCTCCCAAGGGGACCAGAGGCCCTGAGTGCATGCTCCCTGGCAATGCGCACCCCAACCCTGAAGAGAAGCATCGGTCGTCAGCATCTGTGTGTGCAGTGGTGCCTGGAAAGGCACCCCTTTGATCAGGTTTGGGAGATGCAGCCACCACTGCAGGGAGGCCGCTAGTAGTTTGGACACACTTACTCTGTCTCAAGTCTCCTGTGGCCTGTATCCACTGAGCTCTGAGGCACCATTGAGCAGGCCGCATATGCAGACGAGCATTTGCAGTTACATGGACCGTGGATGCCATGTGGCCCAAAAGCCTCAGGAAATGTCTGGCAGAGACCAGAGATCCGCTGCGAAACTGCTGGGCCAGAGACATCAGTCTGAGCGCCCTGTTCCTGGTCAAATAAGCCATTGCTGGTAAGGTATCCAACCTTGCCCCTATGAACTATGTCCTATGTGGGGAGCAAAGTGGACTTTGTGAAGTTGATGATGAAACCCAGGTGCTGGAGGAGAGAGACAGTGCGAAGAGTGGCTTGTCTGGCCTCCTGTGGAGACTGACCCCTGATGAGCCAGTTGTCCAGGTATGGAAAGACAAAGATGCCCTGGTTTCTGAGATAGGCCGCCACCACTGCCAGGCATTTGGTGAAAACCCTGGGGTCAGAGGTTAGGCCAAATGGAAGTACCCTGTACTGAAAATGATTTCCTCCCACTACAAATCTGAGATATTGTCTGTGGTCTTGATGAATGAGGATGTGAGTATAAGCATCCTTTAGGTCTAAGGAGCATAGCCAATCTCCCTGCTGGAGGTAGGCCAGCAGTATTCCAAGGGTAAGCATCTTGAACTTTTCCCTCTCCAGGAACTTGAGATTCTGCAAGTCTAGGATGGGCCTGAGGCCTCCTGTCCTTTTTGGTACCAGAAAGTACCTGGAATAGAAGCCTCTTCCTATCAGGTGGTGAGGCACTGGTTCCACTGCCTGCTCCTGTAGAAGACTTGCCAACTCCTGAAGGAGGAGGTTCCTGTGCAGAGGGAGTCTTGGAGGCTCCCCTGGAAAATAGGAGGGAGGTAACTGGTTGAAGTGGAGCAAGTAGCCCTTTTGGACTATGCTCAGTAAGAGTAGTTACTCACCTGTAACAGGTGTTCTCCAGGAGCAGCAGGAATCAGTCCTCATATGGGTGACGTCGGCACCGACGGAGCCCCCGTGCGGAGCATTTCCCCAGCTTTCATAGAAAGCCTTTGGGAATGCAGCACGCATGTGCGGTCCCCTTCCCACCCAAGGGTGCCATCTTGCTCAGTCTGATGACAGCTAAGAGACAGCAAAAATAAATCATATGACTGCAACTCCAAGGGGAGGAGGGAGTGTTGTGAGGACTGATTCCTGCTGCTCCTGGAGAACACCTGTTACAGGTAACTACTCTTTCTCCAGGACCAAGCAGGAAGTCAGTCCTCACATATGGGACTCCCTAGCTTAGGGCTACCAGAGGCCCCAAACTGAAAAAAAATGAGCTCCCTCTAGAGCCTCAGCATGCAAGAACAGAATCTTCTCTGATAACGCCGCCGACAGGTAGCCCAACACCAGGGCCGGAGGGTAGGAGTTGCCTAGACCACAAAGATTATGGAGTACCACTTGCCCGAAAGCACTGTCCCTGCGGGACTCTCAAGGCAGTAGTGGGCCGCAAAAGTCTGGCTTGAAGACCAAGTAGCGGCCCGGCAGATGTCTGCCAACGGAACAGAGCAGAGATGAGCCACTGACATAGCCTTCGCCCTGACACAGTGAGCCGTAACTCAACCCTGCAACGAGAGGCCGGCTGCCCTGTAAGCCCAGGCGATGCAGTCAGCCACCCATATGTACAAAGTACGCTTGGAGACAGCTAACCCCAACTTATTGGAGTCATAAGAGATGACGAGCTGAACCGCCCTCTGGTGCTCCCGCGTACGGTCAAGGTAGAAGGACAACGCCCTTCTACAGTCCAGGGTATGCAAGACCATATCAGCCCGGCTAGCATGAGGTCTGGGAAAGAAAGTTGGAAGAACCACCTCCTGATTGAGGTAGGAGGAGGAGACAACCTTTGGAAGGAACTTAGGGTGAGTCCGTAAGACTACCCTATTCCTATAGAACCTAGTATAAGGCGCTTCTGATACCAGGGCCTGAAGCTCACTCACTCGCCTTGCTGAGGTAAGGGCTACCAGAAATAGCGTTTTCCAGGACAGAAAACAGAGGGCAAGTAGCCATAGGTTCAAATGGTGGGCAAGTAAGCCGTTGCAAGACCACATTTAAATCCCATTCAGTAGCAGGTGGATGCACTGGAGGCTTAAGTAAAAGCAGGCCTCTGAGGAAGCGAGCCACCAAAGGATGACTGGAGAGAGACTGACCCTCCACCTGTGAATGGTGTGCTGAAAGAGCACTGAGATAAACTCTAACAGAATTGGACTTAAGGCCTAGGTTGGAGAGGTGAAAAATACTGCAGCACCACAGGTACCAGGCACGAGAAGAGATTCTCGTTGTGCTGAGTACACCAGGTAGAAAATCTATGCCACTTAAGGACATAAGACTTTCTGGTGGACTGCCTCCTAGAGGCCAAGATTACATCCTCCACTTCCCTAGGCAGTAGTAAAGGTGCTAGGACTACCCTTTCAGCAGCCAGGCCAGCAAATTGAGGGACTGGAGATTGGGGTGCAAGGAGGGAGGGTTGTGAGGACTGATTCCTGCTTCTCCTGGAGAACACCTGTTACAGGTGAGTAACTACGCTTTCTCCAAGACCAAGCAGGAAGTCAGTCCTCACATATGGGACTCCCCAGCTTAAGGCTACCAGGCACCCAAAGCTGAAAAATGAGCTCCCTCTAGAGTCCCAGCATGTGCGAAAAGAATCTTCTCTGATATTGCCCCCGTACAGTAGCCCAACACCAGGGCCGGAGGGTAGGAGTTGCCTATACCTCAGAGATTACGGAGTATCGCCTGCCCGAAAGCACTGTCCCTGCGGGACTCCCTCTCGAGGCAGTAGTGGGCCGCAAAAGTCTGGCTTGAAGACCAAGTAGCGGCCCGGCAGATGTCTGCCAACGGAACAGAGTGGAGATGAGCCACTGACGCAACCTTCGCCCTGACACGGTGGGCCGTAACTTGACCCTGCAACAAGAGGCCGGCTGCCCTGTACACCCAGGCGATAGTCTGCCACCCCGATGGACAAGGTATGCTTGGAGACAGGCAACCCCAGCTTATTAGTGTCAAAAGAGATGAAGAGCTGTACAGCCCTTCGGTGTCCCTATGTACGATCAAGGTAGAAGGACAACGCCCTTCTACAGTCCAGGGTATGCAAGACCGTCTCAGCCTGGCTGGCATGCGGCCTGGGAAAGAAAGTCAGAAGAACCACCTCCTGATTGAGGTGGAAGGAGATGACAACCTTTGGAAGGAACTTAGGGTGAGTCCGCAAGACTACTCTATTCCTATAGAACCTAGTGTATGGTGCATCTGACACCAGGGCTTGAAGTTCGCTCACTCACCTTGCTGAGGTAAGAGCCACTAAAAACAACGCTTTCCAAGAGAGAAAACGCAAAGGGCAATTAGCCATAGGCTGAAATGGTGGGCAAGTAAGCTGTTGCAAGACCACATTCAAATCCCACTCAGGAGCAGGTGGACGAACCAGAGGCTTTAGCAAAAGCATACCTCTGAGGAAGCGAGTCACCAAAGGGTGGCTGGAAAGAGACTGGTCCTCCACTGGTGAGTGGTGCGCTGAGAGAGCACTGAGATAGACACTAACAGAGTTGGATTTAAGGCCTAGGTTTGAAAGTGAAGCAAATATTGCAGCACCACTGGTATCAGGCATGAGAAAGGATCCTCCTTGTGTTGAGCACACCAGGTGGAGAACCTACGCCACTTGAAGGCATAAGATTTCCAGATGAACTGCCTCCTGGAGGCCAAGACCACGTCCTCCACTTCCCTAGGCAGCAGTAAGGGTGTTAGAACTACCCCTTTCAGCAGCCAGGCCATCAGATTGAGGAACTGGAGGTTGGGGTGTAAGAGATCCCTGCTCCTGAGACAGGAGATCTGGTTGCATCCCCAGAGGTAGAGGAGTGTCCACCGCTAGTTGCAAAAGAAGTGGGAACCACGGTTGCCTTGGCCACCTGGGAGCCACCAGGATCACTGAGGCCTTGTCCTGGATTACTTTGAACAGTGTCTGGGGCACTAGAGGCGTGGGAGGAAACTCATATAGGAGGACGGTAGACCACGGAATGAGAAACGCATCCGCTGCTACTCAGAGGATACGGTTGTCTGGAGCAGAACCTGGGCAGTTGACGGTTCAGTGGACTGGCAAAAAGATCTATGCTTGGAAGACCCCATCTGAGGAAGATTTGTTGAACCAAAGGATTCAAATGCCATTCGTGGGGCTGCAGGATCCTGCTCAATTTGTCTGCTAGATAATTCTCCTGTCCAGGGAGATTGACTGCCCAGGTGCACAGGTCCTGTGCTTCCTGACAGAGGGCGGGAGCCTGTGCCCTCGTTTGTTCACATAGAACATAGAAACTTGATTATCTGTCTGAATTAAGATGGACTGGTGAGAGAGGACATATGAGAAAGTCCGTAGGGCCAAGCGGATAGCTCTCAGCTCCAATAGATTGATCTGCTGTGCGGCCTCCCATGGAGACCACAGGCCCTGAGTGCATGCTCCCTGGCAATGTGCACCCCAACCGTGAAGAGAAGCATCGGTTGTGAGCACTTGGGAGTGTGGAGGTGCTGAAAAGGTACTCCTTGCACCAAATTCGGGAGATGAAGCCACCACTGCAGAGAAGATGCTAGCAGCTGGGACAACCTCACCTTGTCCGCCAGGTTTCCTGTGGCCTGCAGCCACTGAGTCCGGAGGCCCCACTGAGCCGGCCTCATGTGCAGGTGGGCATTTGGAGTGACATGGACCGTGGATGCCATGTGGCCCAAGAGCCTCAGGAATTGTCTGGCCAAATCCATCAGTCTGTGGGCCCTGTCCACAGGCAAAAAAGCCTTTGCCTGAAGGGTGTGCAGTCTTGCTCCTATGAACTCCAGGCTCTGTGAGGGGCGCAAAGTGGACTTTGCGAAGTTTATGACAAACCCCAGATGCTGGAGAAGAGAGATAGTGTGGAGGGTGGCTTGATTGGTCTGTGGAGACTGACCCCTAATGAGCCAGTCATCCAGGTATGGAAAGACAAAGATCCCTTGAACTCTGAGGTAGGCTACCACCACTGCCAGGAACTTGGTGAAAACCCTGGGGGCGAAGGTTAGGCCAAAAGAGAGTACCCTGTACTGAAAATGGTTTCCTCCCACCACAAATCTGAGATATTGTCTGTGGTCTGGATGAATAAGGATGTGAGTATAAGCATCCTTTAGGTCTAAGGAGTATAGCCAATCTCCCTGCTGAAGGTAGGGCAGCAGTATTCCTTGAACTTTTCCCTCTCCAGGAACTTGTTTAGATTTCGCAAGTCTAGGATAGGCCAGAGGCCTCCTGACCTTTTTGGTACCAGGAAGTACCTGGAATAGAAGCCTTGACCTCTCAGGTGTTGGGGCACCGGTTCCACTGCCTGCTCCTTTAGAAGACTTGCTAACTCCTGCAGGAGTAGGTTCCTGTGCAGAGGGAGTCTTGGAGGCTCCCCTGGAAAGTAGGGGGTATCTGGTGGAAATGGAGCAGATAGCCCCTCTTTACTATGCTTAGCACCCAGGTATCCCTTGTTACGGCCGACCACCTGTGGGCGTACAGGGTCAACCAGCCTCCTTTGCTGAGAGGGGCCAGCTGAGGAGGAGAGGCTATGCCACTGGAGTCAAAACCCCGCTCCCTGCTGTGCAGGAGCCGGAGGCTTGGGGGTTTTCTGCCTACAGGGCCCATGTCCCTGCCCCTTGGCCTGCTCACCCTGTTGGGGAGCTATGGAGGCCTGGTACTGAGGGTAAGATCTGTAGGCAGATGACTTTCTCCGAGCCCTTCTTTTGAGAAGGGGCAGAGGTCTTCCTGGACATCCTTGTCCTGGTAAGAGTCTCGGACTCTAGTTCTGCAGCTTTTTCAGCCATGGGCTTGCCAAAGAGGTTTTCACCTCGGCAGGGGACATAAACCAACTTGTCCTGCACCCATGGATCGAGGTCCGATGACTGTAGCCATGCCTGATGGCGTGCACCAATGCCGACCGTGGCTACTTGGGCTGAAGCCTCAAAGCCATCATAAGCTGCTCGAGACAAACTGAGCATTCTTGGATCCCAGTTGACAAGGCTGTGAACCTCTGCAAAGGTTCCTCGGAGAGACCAGCAGAGAACCTGGCAACCTCCTTTGCCAGGTCTCGAAGGTACATGCCCATATACAGCTGGTAGGTCTGGACATGGCTGGCAAGCATAGAGCCCTGGAAGCACGTTCTACCAAGGGCATCCAGGTTCTGGGCCTCCTGGCCGGGAGGCACCAAGGAGTGCATCTTCCGACTCTTCAGTCGATGCATGGCCGATTCCACAACCATGGAATGGTGCGATAGCTGTGCCTTCTGGAACCCGGGGCTCCTGCAAATTCGATAGATGGAATCGACCTGCTTGCTCAAAACCGGCTTTGAGGCCGGTGCCTCCCACATGCAGAAGAGCAACCGTTCCAGCATCGGAGGAACCGGTATAGTAAAGGCCTCCTTGGGAGGAGAGTCATACTGCAGGGCCCTCAAGCTCCTCAGCTCGAGGCTCCTCCTCAGGGTCTGCAGGGAAGGCCAAGGCCTTGGCCATGTCCCGCACGAAGTCCAAGAACCGGGTGTCCTCTGGGAGGGGGGGGGGGGCCGTCTCAGAGGTTCAGACTCCGGTGAGTCCGAAGGGACACACTGGGTCTGAAAAGTGTCCGGGGACTCCTCATCCTCCGTTTCCCAGCCTGACCCCTTGGAGGAGGAATTGAGCGGCTCCGGTCAGGCAGGCACCAATGCCATCCACCCCGACACCGAGGGTACCGGCGTCAACTACCTCGGTCCCGAACGGGAGGCCGAGGGAGACCTTGGCCGAGGATCGACTTGAGTGCATGGACTCAAGGATCGGCTCGGCCTCCGGGGTCGACTTGGACGTCGATGTCCCGGTGGTTGGGGCAGATGCACTGGTGAGACCGGCGATCAGTGCCCACTGCTGTTCCATGAAGGCAGCCAAGCTGTTCTCCAAGGCTGTCAACCTGAGTCTGAGCTCAGGAGACTTAGCAGCCCCCGACTCGGGCCCTGACAGTGTCAGGCCCGACGTCAGCTCCCCCGGAGGAGAGTCCACGAGGACTACAGTACTCATGTGATTCGGGGACTCTGTCTCTACACGAGGTTGTTTAGCAGGCCTCTCTGACTCCGAAGACCCGGGACAGCGTTCGGGGCTATGCGACTTGGCCCTCGAGGAACCAAGTGCATCCACCGACGCCGCCCTTGTGGGTTTCTTCTTCCTGCGGTGCTCCCGTGAGGGAGACCCCCCTCTCAGAGGAACCCTGGCGATGCTCGAGACCGGAGTCCCAAGACGTCGAGGCCTCTGACAAAGTCTGGGCCCGGCTGGCTGTGGAGTCAGAGAAGATTCTTTCCTTCTGATGCTGAATTGAAGGCAAGAACTGGCAGGTGCCTAATTCAAATTGTATTCATGTGGCAAAATGACATACGTGTTGTACTTCTTTTGTAGTTATGTCTTGGTTTGCCCTTGTGATCTTTTGTACATAGGCAGGACAATTTGCCCTATACGAATTCGATTAGGTGAATATGCATCTCGAATTAAAAATAAAAACTACATCTGCACCTACTGTCCAACACTGTCTGGATTACCATCATTAATTTCAGGACAATGTTTTGGAGAATTCTTGATCATGTATCAGAAAATCCTCGGGGAGGTAATCGTGAGCAGCATCTTCAGACGCTTGACCAAACATGGATATTTAAACTTTCCACGGTGGAACCAGCAGGACTCAAAGAATTGGATTAGCATTCTTTGAGACACTATAGTGATGGTGATCATTGTATTTCACAATTTCATGCTGTCTAGAGTTGTGATTGGCTAGTTCAAACGTTTAATTCATGAATCTCTATGGTGGCGTTGGAATGAGCATGCGCTGGCATCCCTGAGAGATGGGGAAGCCGAATATTTGTTTGCAGTAGAATTGAGCGTTGAAACAGGGCATTATGATTTTCTTTGCCTGAAACGCAGTGCTGTGTTTGGAAAAACTGCTGTGGACTCCTGTGAGTTTAGGTTACAAGTTGCTGACTCCAGTGGGCTAAATCTGAGTTTTAAATTTCTCATGACTCAGTCGTTGGGACAACAGATAAGTGGCTTTTTGGCAGTCTGTTTGGATCTCGTTATTAAACATTGAATATAAGGGTAAGTAAAGCTTTTTAACACATTATGGTGTAGGTCTCACTAATTTCTGGTGTTTTTGCCTACGTTTTGAAAGCTCCGATTGAAGCTTTTTTATTTTGAGTAAAATGGAAGTTTAGCCTTACGAGGTAGTTGTATCCTCAAGGCATATCTTCCGACATTAATACACTCATACACGTTTGCTCATTTTTTTTTAGATTTACTCTATTTTTGTTTGGGGTATATGTGATGTAGAGTAATAGTTATTTTTGCAAGATTGGAGCAAAAGCTGGGCAACTATTGATTTTACGGACTGGCAAAGATCTATGGACGGATGCCCCAGCAGTGGAAGATCTGCTGGGCTACTTCTGGATTCAGTTGCCATTTGTGAGGCTGAAGAATCCTGTTTAGCTTCTCCGCTAGGAAGTTCTCCTGGCCTGGCAGATAAACTGCTTTGAGAGACATACCCTGCCGGATTGCAAAGGAGCAGAGGTCGAGTGTTTCCTGACATAGGAGACGGGACCCTGTACCTCCCTGCTTGTTCACATAGAACATTGCTACCTGATTGTCGGTCTGCACCAAAACAGACTGATGTGAGAGAACATGAGGTGGTTTGAAGAGCTAGGTGAATCGCCCAAAGCTCTAAGAGGTTGATCTGGTGTGTACTCTCCTGAAGAGAGCACAACCCCTAAGTGCATGATCCCTGGCCATGGGCTCCCCAGCCCAGCAGGGAGGCATCTGTTGTCAGCTCTCTTGTGAGGGAGGCTGAAAAGGCACTCCCTCAAGCAGGTTGGGTGGCTGAAGCCACCACACCAATGACTTCAGTCGTTTGGACACTGATACTGTTTTGGAGTCGTCCGGTGGCTTGTGTCCACTGAACTGAGGCACCACTGAGCTGTCCTCATGTGGAGACTAGCGTTTGGGGTCATACACTGTGGAGGCCATGTGGTCCAGGAGGTGTAGAAAGTGTCTCGCTGAGATCCGAGACTTGTGGCTGACTTGGTGCACCAGCACCAGACGCCTCTGTGCCCTGTCCTCCGGCAGGTAAGCCCTTGCCTGAAGGGTGTCTAGTCTTGCTCCTATGAACTCAGTTTTGAGTGGGAGCAAAGTGGACTTTGCTTGATTTATGACCAAGCCTAAATGCTGTAGCATGTTGATAGGAGGCCCAAAAGGCCACAGCTCACACTGAGGAGACAGGGCTCTGATGAGCCAGTTGTCCAGGTAAGGGAAGATAAAAATCCCTTGGTTCCTGAGAAAGGCTGCCACTACCGCCAGGCATTTGGTAAATACTCTGGGAGCAGAGGCTAGGCCAAACGGTAGTACTCTGTACTGAAAATGTTTTCCTCCCACTACAAATCGGAGATATTGTCTGTGGTCTGGATGTATGAGGATGCGCGTGTAGACATCCTTCAGGTCTAAAGAGCATAGCCAATCTCCCTGGCGGAGATAAGGCAGCAATATTCCAAGGGAAAGCATCTTGACCTTTTCCCTCACCAGGAACTTGTTTAGGTTTTGCAGGTCGAGGATGGGTCTGAGGCCCCCTGTTCTCTTTGGTATCAGAAAATACCTGGAGTAGAAGCCTTGTCCCTGAAGGTGGTGGGGCACTGGTTCCACTGCCTGATCCTCTAGAAGACCAGCCAGCTCCTACAAAAGGAGGTCCCTTGTAGAGGGGATTTGAGAGGCTCTCCTGTAAAGGAGAGAGGTACCTGGTTGAAGTGGAGCAAATAGCCCATTTGGACTATTTGAAGGACCCAAGGGTGTTGGAAGAACTGAAAAATGAGATTACAGACCTGCTATTAGTAATCTGTGAACTATCATTAAAATCATCTCTAATACCTGAAGATTGGAGGATCGCCAATGTAACACCAATTTTTAAATAGGGTTCCAGGGGTGATCCGGAAACTATAGACCGGTGAGCCTGACATCAGTACCAGGAAAAATGGTAGAAACCATCAAAGAATAAAATTACTCAGCATGTAAATAGTCATGGCCTAATGGGAGACAGCCAACATGGCTTTAGACAAGAAAGATCTTGTCTTACTAATCTGTTATGTTTTTTTGAAGGTGTGAATAAACAGGTGGACAAAGGTGAATCGGTTGATATAGTGTATCTGGACTTTCAGAAAGCCTTTGACAAGGTCCATCAGAGACTTTTGGCAAAACTAAAGAGTCATGGGATAGGAGGCAGTGTACTACTGTGGATCATTAAGAAGGGACACAGGATATCAATGCTTGACCTAGTACAAGCATTGTGGAACCTGTGTCTTTTGGGGAAACTGCTAGGTACGTATGACCTAGATTGGCCACTGTTGGAAAGAGGATACTGGGCTTGATGGACCTTGGACTGACCCAGTATGGCATATCTTATGTTCTTAGGTATCTGTGGTGATTGATGGCCACCTGTGGGCATACAGGCTCAGCCTTCCTCCTGTGCAGGACCTCACCCCTGGTTGGAGAGACTATGCTTTGGCAGTCAAGAACCCCCTCCTGTCGGAGGAGTTACTTTGTTTCCTGCTCACTGTGCCTGTAATCTGATTGGATCGGTTCCCGCTCTGCCTCTGATTGGGGCTGCTGAATTTCCTGGGGCTATAATACTCTGCCCCCAACGCGGGACGTGTAGCGGGCGCGTGCCCGTGGTGTGTGCCCGAAGGGGCATGACCAGAGGGGCAGGCCACGCCCCTTTGGCGCCCCTTCGGCACAGATTCGGTGAGATTGATTCTCGCAGATGGGGAAGAGGAAGAAACGTCTTCAGCCGGTCGCTCAACCGAAGGCTGTAAAAACTGTGGGACCTATGGACGCACATCTGTCTGTGGTTAGAGTAGTACCAGATCACACATTGGATACTCCGTTGAGTGAAAAGTCAACTGAGTATTGTTTCTTCGAACTCTTCGCCGCAAATGGAGAACTCTCCCTTAGCTGTTCAGGAGAAAGTTTCCTCTGTTGTGGGTGACTATAATCATCTAGTCATTGAGGAACCTATGCTTTCTTCTTCTTTTCTGAGGATTGAACCACCTATTGAAGTATTGCCTCCACCGCTCCCTTCTGTGGTAGTTTTTGCCGGGACTGCTGAGCCACCGACCCCCCCGGATGATGTTTCTTTGAGAGATCTGTGGGCTATGTTATCTAGGTTAGAGTTGGCCTTGGTTTCCTCCCTTCAAAAGGTCAGTTTTTACCAAGGAAACTGTTGAAAAGATATCCAACCAGGAATCTAGGCTGTCTAGTATTGAAAAATCTTTTGTATCTACTGAAGCTCGGATTGTTGCCCAGCGAACAGTTGTAGATACTTTGGTTCGTGATGTGGCTTCTTTACACTATCAAGATGAATTACTGGAGAATTCCTTGCGTTCAAGGAATCTCCGTATTTTGAATTTCCCTAAAACACTATGTTGCACCTGACATGCTTTTTTATAAATATTTGAAGGATGTGTTGCTGATTGCTGATTCTTATTCTATGTCTTTGTTGAATATCTATTATATTTCTTCTAAAGGAAATGTAATGGAGGATGGAGGCAAGGAGGGAGGGGCACAAGGTGGACCTCAGGATTTACCTTTGTTAAATATTTCTAATTTTCTAGAGTCCTCGCAGGATGAAATTCCTGTAAGGGCGACTTTTAGTTACAGTTGCCTCTGAATTAGATAAACAGAAAATTTTTCGAGCCTATTTTAAGAAGAAACTTGAGAAATTTTGTGGCCAGTGTGTTCAGATATTCCCAGATGTGTCTAGGGCCACGCAACGATGACGAAAAGCCTTTTTGGAGGTTTGTCCGCGTGTTTTGGCCCTGGGCGCTTTATTTTATTTAAGATTTCCATGTAAATGCCACATTTACCAGGGGGCACGTTATGTTTTTTCTGAAGTGGATCAATTGTTAGTTTTTTTGGAGGGGAAAGGTTAGGTTTTGGGTTTTTTTTTTTTTCTTTTTTCCTCTTTGTTTATTTCATGATTATTCTTTCTCCACGGTTAGGGTTTATCGGTGCCGGTCAGAGATTTATATCAACTTTGAGTATGTATATTAACTTCTCCTGAATGTGGTCTAATTACAATTTCTATTTGTTGTTTGTTGCTGATGGGATATTGTTCCCACTTTGTTACCTTTTTGATTTTGTATGTTCTTTATATTTATAATAAAATGGAAAAAAAAAACCCTCCCGTCTGGGTTAGAGCCAGGGCCGGAGACTTTATGCAGGCCATGCCCCTGTCCCTTGGCCTGCTGACCCTGTGGGCGAGCTGGGGAGGCCTGCTGAGTGGAGTAGTTGCAGTAAGCAGCACCCTTCCTCGGGGAAAAAAAGGCTTTTTACCCGAGACCTTTTTAGAAGGGGCAGAAGTCTTCTTGGATAGTCTTGTCCAGGTCAAGTACTCTGACTTGATTTCAGCAGCCTTCTCAGTCATGGGTTTGCCAAAGAGGTTGTCACCCTGGCAAGGGACATCGACCAACTTGTCCTGAACCCATGGCTCCAGGTCTGACAACATTAGCCACATCTGGCGGCAGGCACCGATGCCGGCTGCGGCTACCTGGGCTGAGGCCTCAAAGCCATCATAGGCTGCTCAAGACAAACTTCGAGCACTCCCGGAATCCCAGTCGACAAGTTCTTGAAGCACTGCAAGGGTTTCTCGGAGAGGCCAGCTGAGAACCCGGCAATCTCCTTTGCCAGGTCCTGCAAGTACATGCCCATGTACAGCTGCTATGTTTGGACTCTGCACGACAGCATCGAGCCCTGGTAGCACTTTCTGCTGAGGGCATCCAGGTTCCGTGCTTCCCTGCCAAGTGGCAATGAGGAGTGCATTTTTTTGGCTCTTGAGACTGTGCATGGCCGATTCCACAACCATGGAGTTGTGCAGCAGCTGTGCTTTCTGGAACCCAGGGCTCTTGTGGACTCGAAAGATGGAATCGACCCGCTTACTGAGAACTGGCATGGAGGGCAGCGACTCCCACATGCAGAGCATCAGCCATTCCAACATCAGAGGAACTGGTACCGTAAGGGCTTTGAGGGGGAAAGTCATACTGGAGGGCTTCGAGCTCCTCCTCAGAGTCCGCTGGGAATGCCAAAGCCTTTGCCATGTCCCTGACTAAGTCTGAGAACCAGGTATCCTCCGGGGGGGGGGGGGGGGGGGGGGTGGAGCTGAGGCTTGGAACCCGGTGAGCCCAATGGGACATACTGGGTCCAGTGCGTGTCTGGGGACTCATCTTCTGTTTCCCATGCCGAGTCCTCCAAGGAGAAAATCTATGGGCTCTGGCCATGAGGGCTTTGGTCTTGACTGCCCCGATGCCGAGGGCACCGGCGTTGATGACCTTGGTCCCGAATGGGAGGTCAAGGGAGACCTGAGGCTGAAGAGTCTCAAGGATCAGCTTGGTCAAGGTCCCGGTGGTCGGGGTAGATGGACTGGTGAGACTGGCCATCAGCGCCTGCTGATGCTCCATGAAGGCAGACATGCTGTGCTCCAGGGCCACCAACCTAAGACCGAGCTCAGAAGAGTCCGTAGCCTCTGGGTCGGGTCCTGACATCGGGCCCAACGCTGGTTCTCACGGAGGAGAGTCAGGACAGCAGCAGTTACCTTCCTCGGCGTCTCCGGCTCCATGCGAGGCACCTTTGAAGGCCGCTCTGACTCCGAGGACCTGGGGTGGCAGTCAGGACTCTGCGACCTGGCCCGTGATGAGCCAAGCCAATCAGAGGCATCCCACGACACTGCCCTCACAGGTTTCTTCTTCCTCCGGTGTTCCCGTGAGGGAGACCCGACGATGCTTGGAGTCAGACAGCTCCCGAGATGTTGAGGCTTCTGAAGAGGTCCAGATCCGGGTGGATGTGGACTCTGAGAAAATCCTCACGCTGCTGCTGCCTACTTCTAAGTGCCTTGGAAGACATCTTGCCACACGGGCCACAGCCGTCGTGTGTGTCGGTGAGAGACATTAATCTTTTACACCGATCACACTTTTTAAACCCGCTGGCAGCCATCGGCGGAAAAAGGGCCCCTGCGAGGTCAAACGACTGGGCTGCCAGTGAAAAAGAAACAGCGCGAATGCTAGTCACTAAGGGCAAACAACGAAAAATAGTGACCGGACTTGATACTGGTGTACCGAACAGAGGCGGGAAGTGGAACCAGTGTCGAACCAGGCTGAAGAAGAGAATCTTCAGTAGTTTTGCCACACTTTTTCCACAAGGGAAATTGGACTACGTCTGTTGGGCTCCATGGAAAAAGGGAGACTGAGCAAGATGGCACCCTTAGGCAGGAAGGGGACCATGCATGCGTGATGCAATCCCAAAGGCTCTTTGAAAGCTGGGGAATTGCTCCGCACGAGGGCTCCGTCAGCACCGACGTCACCCATATGCGAGGACTGACTTCCTGCTTGCTCCTGGAGAATGGTACTGCCACATTTTGAACATTTTTTGACATCACTAGTTGGTTTCTCCATTTTGGAGGAAAATATGGCCTAGTGCCCAAAATGGCACCGAAGCACCAAGAGGGGACAGACTCAAGAAAAAGCTTTTTTTTTTTTTTTTTTTTTTAAAGAAAAAAGAAAATAAAGACGACACTGGTGGTACCGGTGTAAGCGTCGACAGGAAGGCAGACGCGACCACAAAAAAAGAAAATTTTCTGCAGTGACAAGGTTTGCTGTCTGTCGGCTCCACAGAAAACGAAAAACTGAAGAGGGAGAGTTGGAAAGGCAGCAGCGTAGGTGCAGTGGGATGCTCCCAAAAGCTTTCCTATAGGACGTCAGGGAGCGTTCCTGCGCAGGCTCCGTCAGTGCCGATGATACCCATATGTGAAGACTACATGCCTACTTGTTCCTGGAGATAAAAAAAAAAATACTGTAAGCGCCTGCCTACAGGAGGCACCCCAGAATGGACCCAGAAATAGTCAGTCAACGGGAATATTTGATCAAACCGGAAAACTTGGACGAGTAGAAAGTTTCCTGGTTGTGACCGATACCCTGAAAAGCCTGAGGCTTAGAACCAGCCCTATTCAAAGATCTGGCTTTGCCAGACTGATAGTGACAAATGTCTTTGAAGCAGACTAAGATGAGGAAGCAGAGAATGTGGCAGGATGACGAAAATTGGATTTGGGCTTATCCGCTAGCAAAACACTGAGGCTTAACTTCCCTCAAATCCTTCACAAGTTTTTCTAAATCCTTACCAAAGAGGCAGCGGCCCTTGAAAGGAAACTTGGCGAGATGGGACTTGGAAGCAGCATCTGCATTCTAATGATGGAGCCACAGCCAAAACCAAACCACTGTAGCAGCAGCCACAGATAAACAGATAAGTGCAGCAGATAAAAAGGTATCTGCAAGAAAAGCAGTGACGGATTCTAAACGAAACAAAGCCAGGTTATCCAGAAGTGACTGAAGCCATCAGAGCAGAGTGTGTGCAGAGAGACCTCCACAAACAGGACTGCAATGCCAAGGTCAATGATGAGAAAGTGTTTAAGAGGCCCTCCAACTTGTGATCTGTCTGATTACAGATGGCAGTGCTGCCCTCCACAGGAATGGTTGTGCGTTTAGTGACTGCAGTGACCAGGGCGTCTTTGGTCTTCGGATGATCTTGACAAGTGGTTTCATTTCCCTAAAAGTAAACATGCCCCAAGTGACGAGCGGAGCATAGAGACACATCAGAAGAATCCCACTCTAAGGAGACCATCTGTTGTAGTTCCAGGGGAAAGGGAAAAGCCTTGGGTTTCCTAATGCCCATAATGTGGGCTGCCTGATTAGAGACATCTGAAGGCTGCTGAACAGAGTCCGCGAGGTGCAAAGCCTCTAATTTGAGCATTGAGATCAAGAAGTTCTTTCTTATGGAATAACCAGATATCCTATAATCTTTGAGGCTTCTGGTAGTCTTCCAATGGTGAAAGCTCTCCTTCCTGGCCAGAATCAGAAGTGATAGAATGTTCATATGAAGGACCATCACCATCTTCCCCTGAAGGGCACCAGTCCCCTGGAAGAGAGAAGGTATCCTTGGCCAGATCTAAAGAAAGCTCCAGCCAAAACGTCGGCAGGCATGCTTTCTAGACAGAGGATCAGCAGAGGTCGGAGTAGCCAAAGTCCCCAAGCATGTCTCATCCCAGGCCTGACTGAATAGTTGCATAAACTGAAGATCAGGTCAGCTGAAGTCTGCACAGGCTGAATAGGGGAGTTGTAGAGGGTGAGGAAGCTGCTCAGGCAACAAAACCAGAGGAAGGGCATCTTGAAATCTAGCATCATCCTGAGGTAACAGAGGGAGTTAACACAAGAGACCTGGAAGGGCTACTGGAACCAGGACCTGCAGATGCAGAAGGACCCCCTTCATCAGAACCACAGGAGGAACAGACAACCTGTCAAAGTCTTACACTTCTTACCACAGCCCAAGCAGTGCTATAGGGAAGACAGCATTTTCACAACAGGATAAAAAGTCACAGGAAGAGCTGGGGAGCCAAAAATCAGACTGAAGAATGAATGGCAGCCGCGGCACAAAAATTATGGCAGAAACAGCAAAACAGAGCCAGGGAAGCACCCGACTGACCACGTGAACTGAAGCAAGAAAAAGGCAACTGCAGAAAACTGAGCACACCGGAAAAAAAAAAAAGCAGTTACTTACCTGTAACAGGTGATCTCTGGGAACAGCAGGAATTAGTCCTCACATATGGGTACGTCGGAACCGACGGAGCCTGCGTGGGAAAGCTCCCCAGCTTCCCAGAAAGGAAGCTTTTGGGGCCTCCCACAGCGCATGCGCGCTGCCTTCCCGCCTTCCTGACCAACTCTCTTCAGTTCGAGTTTAAAGCTGAGACAATAGAGAGGAAAGGAAAGAGAGAGAGAGATACAACTCCTAGGGGAGGTGGGAGGGTTGTGAGGACTAATTCCTGCTCTTCCCAGAGATCACCTGTTACAGGTAAGTAACTGTGCTATCTCCAGGAACAAGCAGGAATGAGTCCTCACATATGGGGACTCCCTAGCTAAGATGCCGGGGAGATCCCTCTGTAAGAATTCCTCATCTTCCCATGGATCTCAGGCATCCATTCAGGGAAGGTGGGCAGGAGTTGTTTAAGAATGGAACAGGTGTCTGAGGACAGCCTGACCAAACAAGGCATCCCGGCGGGAGTCCTTGTCCAAGCAGTAATGGGCTGTGAAGGTATGAACCGAGGCCCATGTGGCTGCTCGACAGATCTGATCGATGGATACAGAATGAAGATGAGCCATAGATGTGGCCATGGCTCTCACATTGTGAGCTGTGACATGGCCTTCCAGAGAAAGGTTCTTACTCTGGTAAGCAAAAGAAATACACTGAGCAATCCAATTGGACAGTGTTCTTTTTGAGACTGGAAGTCCTAAATGAGAAGGATCAAAAGCAACAAAAAGTTGAGACGACTTTCTATGTTGCTGTGTCCTGTGGATGTAAAAGGCAAGAGCTCTTTTACAATCTAACATATGTAGGTTCCTCTCTGCACTAGATGCATGAGGAGCTGGAAAAAAGACAGGTAGATATACCTCTTGATTAAGATGAAAAGGTGAGACCACTTTAGGCATAAAGTGGGGATTTGTCCTAAGGACTACCTTATGATGGAACCTTGTATAAGGTGGATTAGCCACTAAAGCCTGCAGTTCACTGATGCAGCGAGCAGAAGTGATTGCAATAAGGAAAATGACTTTCCAGGAAAGGAATTTTAAGGAGGTAGTGGCTAAGGGTTCAAAGGGCGGCTTCATAAGCTGTCCAAGAACTACGTTTAAGTCCCATGCCACTGGAGGAGGCCGAATGGGAGGTTTAGTTAAAGTTAGACCTCTCATGAATCTTGCAATAAGAGGATGAGGGGAAACAGATTGTCCATTGATAGGCTGAAGAGATGCTGCAATAGCACTCAAATGGACTCTTACAGAATTGGTTTTAAGTCCTGCATTGGAAAGATGCAGGAGATATTCAAGTAAAGAAGTTAAAGGTAGTGCTAGAGGGTTAAGACCTTTGTTAGCACACCAAATTGAAAATCTTTTCCATTTTAAAAGCATAAGAACGCCTGGTGGAAGGTTTCCTCGATGCATGGAGGATATCCTTCACCTGTTGAGAAAGATTCAAGTCTTGAAGGTCTAGGCCTTCAGTAACCAAGCTCTGAGGTGAAGGGACTTGGGGTTTGGGTGCCACAAAGTCCCCTCCTCTTGAGACAGAAGGTCTGGAGCAGCAGAAGTAGAGGGTACCACACTTGGCGTGGCCAGCGTGGAGCTATGAGGATCATGGATCCTTGATCCCTCTGAAGTTTGAATAGAGTCTTGGGAATCAAGGGAATGGGTGGAAAGGCATATAGGAAGGCCTGACCCCAATGAAGGAGGAAGGCATCCTTGGCCTGAGCTCCCTGACACGGAATCCTGGAACAGAACCGGGGAAGTTTGGCATTGTACGGACTTGCAAAGAGGTCTATGTCCGGGGTCCCCCATTCTTGAAAGATTCCGAGTACCTGATCCATGTGCAGGGACCATTCGTGTGGCAGCAGGACTCGACTGAGTCTGTCTGCCCAAGAGTTTTGGATTCCTGGGAGGTACACTGCCAGGAGATGGATCCCATGCTCTCTGGTGAAGGCCCAGAGTTTTAGAGCTTCGTTGCAAAGCGACAGAGAGCCAGTCCCTCCTTGTTTGTTTACGTAGAACATGGCTACTTGATTGTCGGTATGAACAAGGACTGTCATGTTGATGAGGGTATGAAAGACCTTGAGAGCAAGGAGAATTGCTCGCAGCTCCAAAAGGTTGATATGAAGGGTGGTTTCCCATGGAGACCAAATGCCCTGAGTGGAGAGGTCTTGGAGATGAGCTCCCCAGCCTGTTTGGGAGGCATCTGTAGTGAGAGTTGCTTGGGGTAACACAGGTTGGAAGGGGGCCCCCAACAACAGATTTTGAGTGGATATCCACCATTGGAGAGACCAAAAAAGACGTTTTGAGGTTGCTATTTGGTCTGAGAGAGCTCCTGACGCTTGGGTCCACTGTGTGGACAAGGTCCATTGAGCTGCTCTCATATGTTGGCGAGCATAAGGCACTACATGAACTGTGGATGCCATGTGACCTAGCAGTTGTAGCATCTCTCTGGCAGTCAAGTGGCTTCTGGACTGAATTTGAGAGGCCAAGTGCACTAGACGGTTGCAACGGGCCTGAGGAAGATAGGCCCTTGCAGTGGTAGTATCTAGCCAAGCCCCGATGAACTCTAGGGATTGAGTAGGGGTGAGTTGAGACTTTGGCAGATTGATGACAAGTCCCAGATACTGCAGTATGCGTCTGGTGTGGTCCAGGGAAGTCTGAGCCTCGGACTGAGATGGAGCTCGGATGAGCCAGTCGTCCAGGTACGGGAAGACAAAGATCCCCAGAGTGCGTAGAAATGCAGCTACTATTGCCATGCATTTGGTAAATACCCTTGGAGCAGAGGCTAGACCGAAGGGGAGTACTCTGTATTGGAAATGTTTTCCCTGGAACATGAACCGTAGGAATTTTCTGTGGGATGGATGGATGAGTATATGTGTGCACGCATCCTTGAGATCTAGAGAACAAAGCCAGTCCTGACTCTGTAGGTATGGAAGGAGAGTACCTAGAGAAAGCATTTTGAATTTCTCTTTGTAGAGGAATTTGTTCAATTCTCTGAGATCCAGAATGGGTCTGTATCCCCCTGTTTTCTTGGGAATCAGAAAATAGGGGGAGTAGAAACCTGACCCTTGAGGAAGAGGAACCTCTTCTATTGCCCTTTGGGCGAGAAGAGTGGTCACCTCTTGGCCCAACAGGTGCAGGAGAGATGGGGGAGAATTGAATTGTCTCACCATGGTATGGGGAGGAAGGCTGGAGAAATGTAGTTTGTAGCCCTCTCTGATGATAGAGAGGGTCCACGGTTCTGATGTGATTTGTTCCCATCTGGGAGCAAAATGAGCCAACCTTCCTGGAATGGTGAGAGGTTCTGGCTGTTGCAGAGCCAGAAAGGGTAAGTTCTCTAGAATCAAGTCAAAAACCCTGAGGAGGTTGGGACTGCTGGATTGTAGCAGCCCCTGTGGCCTTTGTTCTGGCCTGCTTAGTTTGCTGACGCTTAGGAGCAAAGCGAACTTGGGAAGATTGCTGGCCAGTATTTGTGGAAAATCTGGTCTTTTTATAGAAAGTTTTCTTAAAAGGTTTTTTCTTGGCAGGGGTAGAGGTAGACTTAGAAAGTCTATCTAAAGCAGCATTCTCTGCATCCATTTGAGTGGCTTTGATTTGCCACTCTTTGCCAAAGAGATTTTCACCTGTACAGGGCAGATTGCCCAAGCCTTCTTGTACCCAGGGTTCCAAATCAGAGGCCTGGAGCCAAGCCAGTCTGCGAGCAGCTATGGCTATGCCAGAGGCTCTGCTTGCCCCCTCAAAAGAGTCAAAGGCTGCTCTGTTGGAGAACTTGGAAACATCATCTTGAGTGCGCTTTAGCAAAAGAAGGAATTCCTCCTGTTTATCCTCTGGGATAAAGGGGAGAAATTGACGTATCTTTAATGCAATCTCTTTCAAAAACATGCCCATATAAAGGCTGTATGAATTGATTCTGGCAATAAGCATGCTAGCTTGGAAGATTTTTCTCCCAAAAGCATCCACAGTCCTACATTCTCTTCCTGGAGGGGTAGAAGAGTGTCTTTTGGTACTCTATCTTTTTCATAGCAGACTTCACCACAATAGAGTGGTGAGGAAGCTGAGTTTTTTGAAAACCAGGAGAAGGAGGAACCCGATACATGGTGTCCAAACATCGAGAATGTGGAGATAGGGTAAGAGGAGCCTCCCACAAATCCATCATGTGTTCTTGAAGAATTTCATGTATGGGTAAGGTGGCTGCCTCTTTAGGAACCTTAGAGTATCCTAAAATATCTAATTTTTTTGCTCTAGGTTCCGTTTCTGAGGATACAGATATGGAGAGTCCTTTAGCTACTTCAATAATGAAGTCTTGAAAGGACAAATCCTCTGGAGGAGACATTCTCCTTTTTGGAGAAGAGGGCTCCTCAGGAAGAGTGAAAGACGTCAGCAGAATCATCTGAGGTATCACTCTTCAGAGGTTTCAAAGTATCGTCTATTTGCTTCCAGAGATCGATACGCGTACCGATCGGTACCGACATCGGGCGTACCGGGTATCGGAGCGGTATCGAAGAAAGCTCCGGAACCGGCATGCTACTGGAAGTAGAAGCTCTGGGTACCGGTATCGGTTGCGGTACCGGAATCGGAGTCGGAACCGATTGTCGCGGTACCCATGGCGTTGCAGCATTAATGAAAGTCAGTAAGGCCTGCTGCATGTATTGTACCGTAGTACCCATAGCCACCACAACTGCCTGGAAGTCGGTACCGGTGTTAGCCGGTACCCCAGAGCAGTCTAACAGGAGATCGGTCGAGGCCGTGCCATCGATGTCTACCTGTAACCCCATAGGAGGAGCTTTGGAAGCCGGAGTTTCCCGCCGGGGTTGTTTGGCTGGGGCAGGGTCCTCAGGGTCAATTGCAAGGGCCTCTCGCTGCTTAGAGGGAGATTTGCCTTTTGAGGACTTGCCCGAAGAATGTTTGGTTACCTGAGATCCATCAGGAGAAGACCTGGAGGATGTTGATGCTGGAGTATCGGTAGAAAACAGCATATGAAATTTAGCTGCTCTGTTCTGTAAGCCCCTTTTGGACATCAGAGAGCAGGATGGACAATCCGGAATGGAATTGTCAGGCCCCAAACATTTAAGACACCACTCATGGGTGTCTAACTGAAATAGTACCGGTACACTTAGTGCATTTTTTAAAACCAGAAGCTGGTTTTTCCATGAGGGAGACCTGAGAAGGCCTAGAGGCCTCAAAGAAAAAATACACCAAGTGTAGGAAAAAGTAATATATATATATATATTTTTTTTAAATAAACGAAAAGAGGACCGGCGGTACCGGTCTGGAATCGGGGAAGGCAGACACGCGGTCAAAGAAACAAATTAAAACAATTTCTTCAGCGGTGACAGGAACACGACCTGCTGGCTCCGCGGAAAAAGAACAACTGAAGAGAGTTGGTCAGGAAGGCGGGAAGGCAGCGCGCATGCGCTGTGGGAGGCCCCAAAAGCTTCCTTTCTGGGAAGCTGGGGAGCTTTCCCGCGCAGGCTCCGTCGGTTCCGACGTACCCATATGTGAGGACTCATTCCTGCTTGTTCCTGGAGATAAAGTGTACATACGCTCAGAACAAGATATCACTAAAAACAGATCGGGATGCTGCTTTGAAAGAACTGTGAAAGAAATAACACTCGCTGCTCTGAGGAAAAAAAAAACAGATGAAGGGTCTGGAGAAGAAAAAAAAAGCTGCCCCACAGCTTCCTCAGCACCCGGGTCCTTTTTTAAAATCTCCCCCCCATCCTTATTTAACAAACTTTAAGGAGTTAGGAAAATAAAAGGCGACTGCCAGCTTAGCAGATAGAAGTCTTGCTTGCAAAAGTCAGAATGGAAGGCTGCAACTGTTCCTCATGAGCAGGAACACTTCCCTTCAGAGGTGCTCTACTGGTACTCTAAAGGAAAACAGTTGGCAAAGAAGGGGCACTACAGTGTGCACAACTACCAAAGATAGCTACACACAAACAGAAACATGACCGAAGAAAGACCACATGGCCAATCTAGTCTGCCCTTCCCTATCGACTACTACAATAGTCCCCTCTTTTCCCTTAGAGATCCTCTGTTTGTGTCCCTCCTCAGAGAAAGCCAGGAGCTAGAACAAGTCCACCATCTGCTGAGACAGAGCAAATACTGAAGCTCCCCTTGGGGGGATGGGGTTTTATACAAGGGGGATGTCAAAGCTTCAGGAATCTTTCTCCATCTCACCATTTGCTGGCAGGACACCACACTAGTCTGGACTGATCTAGCAGAATGTATTAGGAAAGCTTCACTATTGTAGGTCCTTATGGTGATGAGAAATCAGAAACTCCATGTTTAAAAATCTATTATGGGTACAATCATTGTACTATGAATAAAGTCTGTAGACATGAGAAAGCTTTTTTGGATTAAAAAAAAAATATACCTTCCTCTTTCTCCTCTTGTGCCAGCCAGCCTAGTTAGGTCATCATCACTATCATATCTTCTCGGATTGTCAAAAAAGTATGCTCTGGAGCCAAAACTCTGACTATTTACCATACCAGCAGTTGCCTAAAGAAAAGATTAAAAAAAAAAAAAACAAAACACGACAATTGTATTTAACTTAATGTTTCATTTCACCGGAAAGCACAGTTACTTACCTATAACAGGTGATCTCTGGGAACAGCAGGAATAAGTCTTCACATATGGGTATCGTCGGTACCGACGAAGCCTGCGTGGGAACGCTCCCCAGCGTCCAGTAAGAAAGCTTTTGGGAGCATCCCACAGCGCCTGCGCGCTGCCTTCCCGCCTTTCCTAACCGCCTCTCTCCAGTTCGAGTTTTAAAGCTGAGACAGAGAGGAAAGGAAAGATAGAGAGATACAACTCCTAGGGGAGGTGGGTGGGTTGTGAAAACGTATTCCTGCTATTCCCAGAGATCACCTGTTACAGGTAACTGTGCTATCTCCAGGAACGAGTCTTCACATATGGGGACTCCCCAGCTAGAGATGCCAGGGAGATCTCCAAAGTTGTGAGTCCCTGAGAAGGGCTCTACCTCACCCCATGGATCTCGGGCATCCAACCAGGGATGGGGGGTAGGAGTTGATTGGTCAGGCTGTTCTCAAACATCTGTTCCATACCTAAACAAGGCATCCCGGCGGGCGTCCTTGTCCAAGCAGTAATGCGCTGTAAAGGTATGAACCGAGGCCTAGGTGGCCGCTCGACAGATTTGGTCAATGGACACAGAGTTCAGATGAGCCATAGAGGCTGCCATGGCCCTCACATTGTGAGCTGTGACATGGCCCTCCAGAGAAAGGTTCTTACTCTGGTAGGTGAAGGAAATACACTGAGCAATCCAATTGGACAGAGTTCTCTTAGAGACTGGAAGTCCTAAATGAGAAGGATCAAAAGCAACAAAGAGTTGAGAGGACTTTCTATGTTGCGGTGTCCTTTGTAAGTAGAAAGCAAGTGCTCTTTTACAATCCAGGGTATGAAGATTCCTCTCTGCACTTGATGCATGAGGTCCTGGAAAAAAAAGACAGGTAAATACACCTCCTGGTTCAGATGAAAAGGTGAGACCACTTTAGGCATAAAGTGTGGATTAGTTCTGAGGACTACCTTGTCATGATGGAACCTTGTATAAGGAGGATTAGCCACCAAGGCTTGCAGCTCACTGATAGGGTGAGCTGAGGTGACTGCAATGAGAAAAATAACCTTCCAGGAAAGGAATTTCAAGGAGGTAGTGGCTAAGGGTTCAAAGGGTGGCTTCATAAGCTGGCCAAGAACTAAATTCAAATCCCACGCCACTGGAGGTGGTCTAATGGGAGGTTTAGTTAAAAGAAGGCCTCATGAATCTTGCAATAAGAGGATGAGAGGAAATAGGATGTCCATTGAGAGGCTTAAGGTTTGCTGCAATAGCACTCAAATGGACTCTTACTGAATTCGTTTTGAGGCCTGCATGGGATAAATGCAGCAAATACTCTAGTAAAGAATTCAGAGATATTGCAAGAGGGTTAAGACCCTTCTCTGCACACCAAATGGTAAACCTTTTCCATTTAAAAGCATAGGAACGTCTAGTGGAAGGCTTTCTGGAAGCATAAAGGATATCCTTCACTTGCTGAGACAGATGCCAATCTTGAGGGTCTAGGCCTTCAGCAACCAGGCTCTGAGATGAAGAGACTGGGGATTTGGGTGCCATAGGATTCCCTCCTCCTGGGACAAGAGGTCTGGAGCAGATCCCAAGTCCAGGGAGGGAGCTTGAGAGAGATGAAGTAGAGGGTACCACACTTGGCGTGGCTAACGTGGAGCTATGAGGATCCTAGACCCCTTCTCTCTGAAGCTTGAACAGTATCTTGGAAATTAGGGGAATGGGTGGAAAGGCATAGAGGAAGTCTTGCCCCCAGTGGAGGAGGAAGGCATCCCTGGCCTGAACTCCCTGACACGGAATCCTGGAACAGAACCGGGGAAGTTTGGCATTCCACAGACTTGCAAAGAGGTCTATGTCCGGGGCTCCCCAAATTCGAAAGATCCTGGCTATCTGGTCCCCATGGAGGGACCATTCGTGTGGAAGCAGAACTCGGAGTCTGTCTGCCCAAGAGTTTTGAACCCCTGGAAGATACACTGCCATGAGATGAATCTGATGCTCTCTGGCAAAGGCCCACAATCTCAAAGCTTCGTTGCAAAGTGACAGAGCCAGTCCTGCCCTGCTTGTTCACGTAGAACATGGCTACTTGGTTGTCTGTATGGATGAGGACTGTCTTGTAGCTGAGCAGGGTGTGGAAGACTGAGAGCTAGAAGAATTGCTCTGAGCTCTAAGAGGTTGATATGTAGAGATGTCTCCTGTGGAGACCAGATGCCCTGGGTGGAGAGATCTTGTAGATGAGCACCCCAACCCTTTGGGGAGGCATCTGTTATGAGGGTTGCTTGGGGTAGCAACTGTTGAAAGGGGGACCCCAGCAACAGATTTTGAGTGGACTTCCACCACTGGAGGGACCAAAAGAGACTGGAGGTTACTATTTTGTCTGACAGGCAACCTGATGCCTGGGTCCATTGGGTGGACAGAGTCCACTGAGCTGCCCTCATGTGAAGGCGAGTGTAAGGAACCACATGCATGGTAGATGCCATGTGGCCTAACAGTTGTAACATCTCTCGGGCAGTTAAATGGGATTTTAACTGAATTTGAGAGGCTAACTGCACCAAGCGTAGGCAACGGGCCTGGGGAAGATATGCCCTTGCAGTTGTGGTATCTAGCAAGGCCCCTATGAACTCCAATGACTGAGTAGGGGTGAGTTGTGACTTTGGGATGTTTATTACAAGTCTCAGATACTGAACACCACGCCTTGTGCAGGCTAGGGAAGTCTGGGCCTCTGACTGGGATGGTGCTTGGATGAGCCAGTCGTCCAGATATGGGAATACAAATATTCCTAGAGTGCGTAGAAATGCAGCTACTACTGCCATGCATTTTGTGAACACTCTTGGAGCAGAGGCCAGACCGAAAGGAAGCACTCTGTATTGGTAGTGCTTTCCCTGATAAAGGAACCGAAGGAACCTTCTGTGTGTTGGATGGATGAGGACATGGGTGTACACATCCTTGAGATCTAGAGAACAAAGCCAATCCTGACTCTGAAGGTATAGAAGGAGAGCACCGAGAGAAGTCATCTTGAATTTCTCCTTGCATAGAAACTTGTTCAATTCTCTGAGATCTAATATGGGTCTGTAGCCCCCTGTTTTCTTTGGAATAAGAAAACAGGGGGAGTAGAACCCTGAACCCTGTTGAAGGGGTACTTCTTCTATTGCCCTTTGGGCAAGAAGGGTAGCAATCTCCTGACCCAGAAGGTCGAGGAGAGATGTTGGAGAATTGAACTGTCTCACCATAGTGTGAGGAGGAAGGTTTAAGAAATGAAGCTTGTACCCCTCCCTTATGATGGAGAGGGTCCATTGCTCTGCTGTGATTTGTTCCCAGCTGGAAGCAAAATGAGCTAACCTTCCTGGAATGGTGAGAGGCTCTGGTTCTTCTAGAGCCAGAAAGGCTAAGTTCTCTAGCTGTAAGTCAAAGGCCCTGAGGAGGCTGAGGCTGTTGGGCCATAGCAGTCCTTGTAGCCTTAGGCTTGGCTTGTTTAGGTTGTTGCTGACGCTTTGCAGCAAGACGGCCTGTAGAAGATGCCTGGAGACCATAACCAGGATAATATTTCCCTTTTTTGGGAAAAAGTCTTTGAATAACCTTTCTAGCAGGAGCAGAAGTAGACTGAAAGTCTAAGGCAGAATTTTCAGCATCCAACTGAGGGGCCTTTGCTTGCCAATCCTTACCAAAAAGGTTTTCACCTGTACAAGAAAGATTTCCTAATCCATCCTGGACCCAGGGTTCCAAATCAGAAGCTTGCAACCAAGCAAATCGGCGTGCACCAATAGCAATAGCCGAGGCTCTGCTGGCACACTCAAAAGAGTCAAAGGCTGCACGGTTGGAGAATTTGGAAACATCCTGGGCATGTTTTAAGCCAGGTGAGAAACTCTTCCCTTTATCTTCTGAGATAAAAGGAGATAAAGTTAGCAGATGATCTGTAACGTCCTTTAGAAACATCCCCATATAGAGACTATAGGAGTTGATTCTGGCAGTAAGCATATTGGCCTGGAAAATTCTCCTGCCAAAAGCATCTAAGGTTTGCATTCTCTTCCTGGAGAATTAGATGAATGTCTTTTTGCACTCTTTTTCATAGCAGACTCCACCACAATAGAGTGGTGAGGAAGCTGAGTCTTATGAAAGCCAGGACAAGGAGGAACACGGTACATGGTGTCCAACCTGCGAGAATGAGGGGAAGTAGTAAGGTGTCTCCCATATGCCCAACATGTGATCATAAAGGATCTCATGAATTGGTAAAGTAGCTGCCTCTTTAGGAGCCTTAGAATATTGTAAAATATCTAATGTCTTGGCTCTAGGCTCTGGTACAGGGGCCACTGAACTAGAGAGACCCCTGGCCATTTCCCTAATGAAGTCTTGAAAAGACGAGTCTTCTGGAGGAGACATTCTTCTTTTTGGAGAAGAGGGCTCCTGAGGAAGGAGTACCGATGCTTCGACAGAAGCCTCTGATTCATCAGAGTCCTCGGAGGAATCGAAGTATCGCCCGTCTGGATGCTCTTGCAGAGCCTGATACGCGTACCGAGTGGTATTGACATCGGGAGTGATCGGTACCGATAGGCATCACAGGACAGGGTACCGCTGCAGTCGACACCGACGCTGATGTCGATGCAATCGGTACCGGCACCGATATCGGTGCCGGTACCGCCAACGGAGTTTGTTGCGGTACCAGAGGCATCGCAGCTTGTATGAATGCCGTGATGGCACGCTGCATGGTCAGAATATTCTGATCCATCGACGCAACCAATGTCTGGATATCGGTACCAGTGGAGACCACCGGTACCCCAGAACATGGCAACAGGTGATTGGTCGAGGCCATGCCATCGATGTCAACCTGTGACCCCACAGATGAAGCTTTGGAAGCCGGAGCCTCCCGCTGGGGTAATTTTGCCGGTGCAGGGTCCGAGGGCAAGCCTGGAGGCATCTCGATACTTAGAGGAAGATCTACCCTTCGAGGACCGGCTGGACTTATGTTTGTTTGGTTACCTGAGATCCATGGGAAGAAGACGAAGCCCTGGAAGATGTCGATGCCACCGAAGCTGCATCAGAGGGAAACAGGGTACTGAGCTTTGCCGCTCGATTCTGTCGACCTCTTTTAGACATCATGGAACAGGACTCACAATCGGTGATGGAGTGGTCAGGACCCAAACATTTTAGACACCAGTCATGGGTGTCGGTGATAGAAAGAGTACCGCTGCACTTCGTGCACTTTTTAAACCCGGAAGCGGGCTTTTCCATGAGGAAAAATCTTCTAGGCCCAAGGTCCAAAGACAAAATGCACAGAAGTAGGGAAAAACGGTAGGGTTTTTTTTTTTTTTTTAAAAGAAAGAAAGAAAAGACCGGCAATACCGGTCCGACGTCGAAGGCAGACACGCGACCAAAGAAATAAAGAAAAATAAAGAACTTCTTCAGCGGTGACAGGAACATGACCTGCTGGCTCCGCGGAAAAGAAGAACTGGAGAGAAGCAGTTAGGAAAGGCGGGAAGGCAGCGCGCTGGCACTGTGGGATGCTCCCAAAAGCTTTTACTGGATGCTGGGGAGCGTTCCCGCGCAGGCTCTGTTGGTACCGACGATACCCATATGTGAAGACTTTCTTGCTTGTTCCTGGAGAAAGCAGCTTCTAACACACCAACAGGTTAAAATACCAATATTTACATTCTTGGGCAGTTGGGTCTATGTACCAAGCTACCTGGGATAAGAAATGCTTGGCTCTTTCCTTGGCTGCTTTTCCATACACCCATGGGTAGCTGTTTGGGGAAGGGAGGGGTATTGCTCTGCTAGGGTTTTCACTATACTAGAATTTACTAGATAAATGGATAGTCATACCATGAGGGTACTTAAAAGGAGGCAGTTGCTTTCCTAGGTTTTGCTAGCTTGTGTGTCTCTCACCCATCTCCTAATCTTTTGGTGTAAGGACCTCAAAAACAAGAAACAAAACCCATGAAAATTTAACTACTGATTTGGGGAGGGGAGGGGGAGTGGTACAGAATACCCTGGCTGAGGCCAGTGACAAGCTAGTACCTTTTGTTCAGCCCACCCAACTGGACTTCAAAGACAACCGATAGCATAGTTACTCACCTGTAATAGGTGTTCTCCAGGGACAGCAGGAATCCGTTCTCATATGGGTGATACTAGCACTGATCAGCCAGTGCGGAACCTTCTCTCCAGCTTTCAAAGAAAGCCTTTGGGAGATGCACCATGCATTCATGGCCCTCTTCCTGCCCAAGGGTGCCATCTTGCCTCAGTCAAATGACATAGCTAGAGACAGCAACTTCATGGGGAGGAGCGGGGGGGGGGGGGGGGAATGTGAGGACCGATTCCTGCTGTTCCTGGAGAATACCCATTACAGATGAGTAACTATGCTTTCTCTGGGAGCAAGCGGGAAATGAGTCTTCACATATAGGGACTCCTTAGCTACAGGCTACCAAAATGTGTAAAAAGGCATGGGTAACCAGAAAGGTGAGCAGCAGCAACGGAGTCCTAAGCTAGCAGACTCAAGCAACCCAAGTGTCCAGCGAGGAACCAGCACTCCAGTAACCTGAACACAGAAGGGTCAGAAGGCAGGAGTTGCCTACACCCCGAACAGATGACAGAGTATGGCCTGGCCAAAGGCGCTGTTGGACTACCTCTCCAGGCAGTAATGAGCTGCGAAGGCATAAGCTGAGGACAAGGTGGTGGACTGACAGATTTCCGTCAGAGGGATGGAACACAGACTTGCCAAAGAGGCTGCCATGGCCCTGATGCCATACACCATGACCCAACACTCCAGCAAGAACCCAGCCTTCTTGTAGGAGAGGGCAATGCAGTCCGCCACCCAAGAAGACAGAGTATACTTTGTCATTGCCTCCCCCAGCTGACTGGGGTCATAGTTGATAAAAAGCTGCGAGGCTTTGAGATGGCCCTGGGTAGGCTGGAGGTAGGACAGGACCCCTCTTACAGTTCAGAGTATGAAGGACAGTCTGCTCTGCTGGCGTGAGGCTACAGGAATGTGGTGGGGGGCACCACCTCTTGATTGAGGTGAAATGGGGACACCGCCTTAGTAAGAAATTTGTGGTGTGTGGAGCACAACCTTGTTCTTATAAAGCCTCGTGTAGGGCTGATCTGCCAAACACCTGAAGCTCGCTGACCCTGTGAGCAGACAAACACCACCAGGAAGACTACCTTCTATGACAGGTAACGCAGGTGGCAGGTGGTCATGGGCTTGAAGTGGGCCAGTGAGCTGTGAGAGCATCACATTGAGGTCCCACTCCGCCATGGGTGGGCAGATGGGGTGTTTGGATAACAGGAGGCCCCGCAGAGGCGGGTTATGAGGGGCTGGACAGAGGCTTGCCCTTGAGGTGGTGGTATGCTGTAAGAGCACTCAGGTGAACCCTGACCAAGTTGGACTTCAGTCCTGCCCAAGACAGGTGTAGCAAATATTGCAGCACAAGCTAGACAGAGCATGAGAATGGGTTGACCCATCACTGCACACCACACAGAATCTTCACCATTTGAAAGCATAAGCCTGTTTTGTGGAGGTCTTGCAGGAGGGGCCAGGAGGACCTCCTCAACCTCCCTTGAAAAGTTGAAAGGGATTAAGGCTACCCTTTCAGCTGCCAAGCTGTTGGCATCAGACCCCAGATTGGGGTGTAGGAGCAAGCCACCCTCCTGCAACAGTAGTCCCGGGTTGCTTCCCAGGGGGACTGGGGGCACTATGGATCTGCAAAGGAGCAGAGGGAACCACAGTTGCCGGGGCTACTAGTATCAATAACACCCCATCCTGCTGAGCCTTGAAGAGAGCGTCTTGGCTATCAACAGTGTGGGTGGGAAGGTATAAAGGCCCTGCGTCCACGGTATGAGGAAGGCATCTGCTGCCAGATGGGATGGGTGCAGCTGTTGGGAGCAGAAGCGTGGCAACAGAGATGGCTGGGCTGGTGAATGTGGTGTTCAGAGCTGGAAAAGCTGACAGGCCACTCTGGGGTCCAGCTGCCAATTGTGTGGCTGGAGGACCCTCCTCAGCCTGTTTGCCAGGACATTGTCCTGGCCAAGCAGGTACATCACCCACAGCAGCATTCCATTGCGGTCTGCATATGAGCAGAGGTCTACTCTCTCCTGGCAGAGGGTGTGTGACCCTGTGCCCCTCTGCTTATTGATGTAGAAAGCATAGTTACTCACCTGTAACAGGTGTTCTCCAGGGACAGCAGGAATCAGTCCTCACTTATGGGCAAGGTCAGCAACGACAGAGCTAGCGCAGAGCAATTCCCCAGCTTTCAAAGAAAGCCTTTGGAATTGCTGCCACGCATGCATGGTCCTCTTCCTGCCCAAGGGTGCCATCTTGCTCAGTCAGGTCCCTTAGCTCGAGCCCTACCAAGCAGATGGCAAGGGAAGGATAAAAATCCAGCAACTCATCAGGGGAGGTGGGAGGGTAGTGAGGACTGATTCATGCTGTCCCTGGAGAACACCTGTTACAGGTGAGTAACTATGCTTTCTCCAGGAACAAGCAGGAAGTCAGTCCTCACTTATGAGACTCCCCAGATAGAGGCTACTGAACCTATAACCAAAAGACGCCTCCGCAAGGTCATGAGCAGAAGCCGGTGCATGAAGGATCCACAGTCCTCGGGTCCCTGAGGCAAAGCCCTCGGTAACCGTTGAGAAGGGTTGGAGGGCAGGAGTTGCATATACCCCAAACAGATTATGGAGTACAGCCTGGTCAAAGGCACTGTCCCAGCAGGACTCCCTCACCAGGCAGTAGTGGACAGCAAAGGTATTCACTGAAGACCAGGTCGCAACCTGGCAGATGTCCAGAGGCACTGAGCGCAACAAAGCTACTGAAGCCACCTTGGCTCTGACAGTGTGTGGTGACCCTCTGCTCCAGCAGGGTGTCTGTCTTCACATGAGTGAAGGCGATGCAGTCTGCCACCCAGATGGAGAGGGTGTGTTTTGTGACAGCCTGCCCCAGGTGATTGGGATCGTAGGTCACGAAGAGTTTGCCAGACTTGTGATGAGGCTGGATGCGCTGCAGGAAGAAGGGTAAGAGCCCTCTTGCAGTCAAGTGTATGCAAAACCGCTGATACCTGATCGGCATGGGGTCTTGGAAAGACTGAGATGAAAATCTGAGACAACCTTCGGCAGGAACTTGGGGTGGGAACACAGGACCACCCTGTTCCTATAGAACCTGGTTTAAGGTGCTTCAGCCATGACAGCCTGGAGCTCACTGACTAGGTGGGCAGAGGTCAGAGCCACCATGAAGACCACCTTCCAGGATAGGTGCCAGAGTGAGCACGTTGCCATCGACTCAAAGGGTGAATGGGTAAGCTGCATGAGCACTACGTTCATGTCTCACTCCACCGGGGGAGGTTGGATGGGAGGTTTGGACAGAAAGACTCTGCAGAAAGCGAGACCAAGGGTTGCTCTGAGAGGCGTTTGCCCTCTATGGGGAGATGATTTGCTGAGATGGCGCTCAGGTGTACCCTGACAGTTTGACTTCAGCCCCTTCTTCGAAAGATGGATAAGGTACTGGAGGACCCATCAAGTGGGACAAAAGAAAGGGTCAATCTGGAGCTTGGAGCAGCAGACTGAGAAGCATTGCCACTTGAAGGCATAAGCTTGTCGAGTCCTTCAACGCAAGAAGGACCTCCTCAACCTCCTCCGGGAGGTCTAGCATGGCTAGAGAGACCTGTTCAGCCACCAGGCTGTAAGGGACAAAGTGGCCAGGTTTGGGAGTAGAACCCACCCCTCCTCCTGCATTAGCAGGCCTGGGGCACAGTCCAGGGGAACCAGAGGCTCAGACGCAAGCTGGAGCAGGAGTGAGAACCACAGTTGTCGAGGCCACAAGGAAGCGACAAGTATCAACGCTCGGTCCCACTGCACTTTGGAGGGTCCTTGCAATGAGAGGAGTGGGAGGGAATGTATAGAGAAGCCTGGAGGTCCAGCTCAAGAGGAATGCATCTGGAGCCTCCCTGCTCAGATGTGGGACCAGGCCACAGAAGAGAGGGAGCTGTATGCTTGTCGGGCTGGCAAACAAGTTCATGGTCAGGATCCCCCACTGATGGAACAGCGAACTGGTCACCTCTGGGTCCAGCCGCCATTTGCATGGGTGGAGGATCATGCTGAGTTTGTCCGTAAGGATGTTCTCATGGTCCAGGAGGTAGACCGCTCGTAAGGTCATCCCCCAGAGGGCAAAGGAGCAGAGGAGGATCGCTTCCCAGCAGAGGAAGCGTGATCCTGTGCCCCCTCCCCCCTTGTTGATGTAGAACATCACCACTCGATTGCTGGTCTGCACAAGCACCAACTTTCCTCTGAGATGGTCCTTTAAGGCTCTCAGGGCCCACGTGACTGCCCGAAACTCGAGCAAGCTTGTTTTCTGTTGAGACTCTTCGGGTAACCAGTGTCCCTGCACGCATAGTGCACCACAGTGGGCTCCCCACCCCAGTAGGGAAGCATTTGTTGTCGGTACTAGTTCATGCTGCGTGGTCTGGAAGGGCAGCCCCCAGAGAAGGTTGTGGGGGTCCTGCCACCAGTCCAAGGACCTGCAAAGGTTGTGGAAGACTGGATGGGGTCCCTGAGGTGACTGGAGGCTGGGCTACACTAAATGCTGAGGCACCACTGAGCCGTCCGGATGTGCATGCGGGCATGAGGAACCACATGGATGGTGCAGCATGGCCCACGCTGGGTCTCTAGAGTTGCTCTGGACCTGGGCCGCCTGGGCTCGAAGGCGAGCCATGTGGTCTGCCAGCAAGAAGGCGGTCGCCGGCTGTCGAGGCATGTGCCAATAAACTCCAAGGTTTGTACTAGTTTGAAGTGGGACTTGGGGTAGTTGACCAAGAACCCCAGATGCTCGATGAGAATTGCATGTGATGCCACCAGGCAGACCTCCCCGGCCGAGGGCCCCGTGACGAGCCAGTCATCGAGGTAAGGGAAGACCGGTACACCCTGCTGTCTAAGGGAGGCGGCGACCGTGGAGAGGCACTTTGTGAAGACCCACAGGGCAGATGCAAGTCCGAAGGGGAGCACCCTGTATTGGTAATGTTCCCCTTGTACCTTGAAGCGCAGGAGCTGCCTGTGCTGGGGGTGAATTAAGATGTAGGCGTAAGTGTCCCTGAGATCCAAGGAGCATAGCCAGGTTGCCCTGCTGGAGGAAGGGCAGCAGGACGCCAAGTGATAGCATTTTGAACTTCTTCAGCTTTTGGAGGTCGAGGATGGGCTCTAGGCCGCCTGTCTTATTCAGAACGAGGAAGTACCAGGAATAGAAGCCCCAACCTGAGGTGCATTGTGCCCTCTCGACCGCTCGCTGGGCAAGAAGGTTGTCTAACTCCCACTGCAGGAAGGTCTGGTGTGCAGGGAGTCAAGAAGGCTCTGCTGGGGAGAAGAGAGGGGGGAAACCTGTCCAGCTGGAGACTGAAGCTGTCTCGGACTACTCGGAGAACCCAAGTGTCCGACATGGACGCCCACTGAGGGGCAAAGGAGGACAGGTGTTCCCCTACTGGCTGCAGTGCTGCTGGCATCAAAACCCCTGGTGGGCTGCGGCAGCACCAGGGTTTGGGCCTTGGGCCCTTTTGGCTTACAGTGACTGTGGGGTCCAGACTTTCCCTGCGTTGCGGTGGTCAGCATGAGAGTGGGTGGGTAGCCATGGTAGGGTAGACCCTTCCGCGGCAAGAACGGCTTCTTAGTTTGCTGTTTCTTCCGAGGGAGGAGGTCTTTTGCGAGAGACAGGTGTGGGTGACTAACTCAGTCTCTTGGCAGCCTTATCCTCTATTGGTTTATTGAAGAGCTGCTCGCCAAGGCAGAGCACGTCTAGGAGTTTCTCCTGGACCCACTGCTCCAAGTCAGAGGACTGGAGCTATGCCTGGTGTCAGGCCCCGATGCCAGCAGCCGCCACTCGAGCCGAGGACTCTAATCCATTGTAGGTGGCATAGGAGAGGTAGTTTGAGCACTCCGCAACAGACTTTAGAAGGGTCCAGAACCTTTTGAGGAGTTTGCCCATAAACAAAGTATGAAGATTCCTTTCTGCATTTGAGGCGTGAGGCCTTGGAAAGAATACAGGAAGGTAAACCGCCTGGTTTAGATGAAAAGGCGACACCACCTTTGGCATAAAGTGTGGATGAGTCCTAAGGACTACCTTGTCGTGATGGAACCTTGTATAAGGAGGATCAGCCACCAAGGCTTGCAATTCAGTGATGCGATGTGCTGATGTGACTGCAATGAGAAAGATAACTTTCCAGGAAAGGAATTTTAAAGCGGTAGTGGCTAATGGTTCAAAGGCCAGTTTCATGAGCTGCCCAAGAACAAGATTTAAATCCCATGCCACCGGTGGTGGCTTAATGGGAGGCTTAGTCAAAAGAAGGCCTCTCATAAATCTCGCTATGAGAGGATGAGAGGAAATAGGTTGTCCATTTAGAGGCTTGAAAGAAGCTGCAATAGCACTCAAATGGACTCACTGAATTGGTCTTAAGCCCTGCATTTGACAAATGAAGGAGATACCTCTGAAATCATTACTGGAGTATCGCAAGAGGGTTAAGACCCTTCTGCGACCACCATATAGTAAACCTTTTCCACTTAAATGCGTAAGGAGCGTCTTGTGGAAGGTTTCCTGGAAGCATAAAGGATATCCTTTACCTGCTGTGAAAGGTTAAGACCGTGAAGTTCTAGGCTTCCAGCAACCAGGCCCTGAGATGCAGAGACTGGGGATTGGGATGCCACAGCATCCCAACCTCTTGAGAAAGGAGATCTGGAGCAGATCCTAACTCCAGAGGCAGAGCTTGAGAGAGATGTAGGAGCAGAGAGTACCACATTTGCCTTGGCCAATGTGGAGGTACGAGGATCATATGACCTGTCTCTCTGAAGCTTGAACAGGGTTTTGGGAATTAGGGGAATGGGTGGAAAGGCATACAGAAAGCCCTGACCCCAATGGAGGAGGAAAGCATCTCTGGCCTGACAACCCTGAGCCGGAATTCTGGAACAGAACCAGGGAAGTTTGGCATTCAGCAGACTTGCAAAGAGGTCTATGTCTGGGGTTCCCCAAATTTGAAAAATTTTGGCCACCTAGTCTGCATGGAGAGACCATTCGTGTGGAAGCAGAACTCGACTGAGTCTGTCTGCCCAAGAATTTTGGATGCCTGGAAGATATGCTGCAAGGAGATGAATCTGATGCTCTCTGGCGAGGGCCCATAGTCGCAAAGCTTCATTGCAAAGCGACAGAGCCTGTTCTGCCCTACTTGTTCACACAGAACATGGCTACTTGATTGTCCGTTTGAACTAGGACTGTCTTGTAGCTGAGCTGGGTGTGGAAAGTCAAAGAGCAAAAGGAAGATTGCTCTGAGTTCCAGGAGATTGATGTGGAGATAGGTCTCCTGTGGAGTCCAAGTACCCTGGGTGGAGAAGCCTTGCAGGTGGGCTCTCTAACCCACCTGTGAAGCATCTGTTAGAGTGGCTTGGGGTGGGGGTTGCTGAAAAGGAGACCCCACCAAAAGGTTTTGGGGTGACTGCCACCATTGGAGGGACAAAATAAGGCGATCTGAGTTTGCTATTTTGTCTGACAGGCAACCTGATGCTTGAGTCCACTGGGCTGCCCTCATATGGAGGCGAGCATAAGGAACCACATGCACGGTGGATGCCATGTGGCCTAGCAATTGTAACATCCCCCAAGCAGTGAGGTGAGGTTTTAGCACTGCTTGGGAAGCTAACTGCACAATGCGAAGGCAGCAGTGCTGTGGAAGTAGGCCCTTGTCTGTCTGGTATCCAGCAAAGCTCCTATAAACTCTAGGGACTGAGTGGGAGCAAGGTTGGATTTTGTGAAGTTTATGACAAGTCCCAAATACTGAAGGATGCGCATTGTGCGAGAGAGAGCAACCCTGGCCTCTGGCTCTTAAGGGGCTCGAATGATCCAGTCGTCTAAGTAAGGGAAGACAAATATTCCTAGGGTGCGGAGAAATGCTGTCACCACAGCCGTGCATTTTGTGAACACCCTTGGCGCAGAGGCCAGGCCAAAAGGAAGAACCCTGTATTGGTAGTGCTTCCCTTGAAACAGAAAGCGAAGGAACTTTTGATGCGTTGGATGGATGAGAACATGAGTATGCATCCTTGAGATCTAGAGAACAAATCCAATCCTGACTCTGAAGGTATGGCAGCAGAGTTCCTAGAGAAATCATTTTGAACTTCTCTTTGAACAGGAATTTGTTCAATTCTCTGAGGTCTAAAATGGGTCTGTGTCCTCCTGTTTTCTTTGGAATAAGGAAATAGGGGGAGTAAAACCCTGTACCCCGTTGGAGAATGGGTACCTCTTATATTGCCCCTTGGGCAAGAAGCACAGTGACCTCTTGACCTAACTGGTCGTTGAGAAAGGTCTGAGAATTGAACTGTCTTACCATTGTAGGAGGGGGATGCTGATGAAATGAATCGTGTACCCCTCACACGAGTCCAATTTTCTGCTGTTATCTGACCCCATCTGTGGGCAAAATGACAACCTTCCTGGGATGGTGGAGGGTTCTGGGCCGTTCAGGGCCAGGAAGGCAAAGTTCTCTAGATAGGAGTCAAAGCCCCTGTGGAGGCTGAATCTGCTGAGCCGGCCAAGGCTTAGCTGCTTTTGTCTCTTTGCCTAGGTTATTGCTGCTGTCCCTTTTGGACAGACTGACCTAAGCGATGCCCCTGTTGGGTATAGGAGGGATAAAACCTCTTACTGAAGAACAGTTTTAGAGGATTTTTTCCTCGCAGGATCAGCTGTAGATTTAGACAATCTCTCATTAGCTTTTTCCTGCCAATTCTTGCCCAAGAGATTCTCTCCTGTGCAAGGAATATTCCCTAGTTTATCCTGTACCCAAATTTCCAAGTCAGATGCCTGGAGCCAGGCAATCCTACGTGCACCTATGGCAATAGCAGAGGTTCTGCTTATGCATTCAAAGCAGTCAAAGGCTGCACGATTCACAAACTTGGAAACATCCTGAGCATATTTGACGAGGGCGAGGTAATCTTGCCTCTTATCAGGAAGGAGAGGGCTCATAAGCTCTAAATCTCTTGTGACCTCCTTAAGGAATATTCCCATATATAAGATATAGGAACTGATCCTAGCAGAAAGCATGGAAGCCTGGGAGGTTCGACATCCAAAGGTGTCAAGAGTCCTACACTCACGTCCTGGAGGATTAGATGCATGCCTTTTTGCACTCATCTGTCTCATGGCTGATTCCACCACCATGGAATAGTGTGGTAACAGTCTTCTGAAACCCAGGACAAGGAGGAACTCGATACATGGTGTCGAGTCTTCGAGAGTGAGGAGATGTGGTTAGAGGTGTTTCCCACATCCTTAACATGAGATCATGCAAGATCTCATGAATAGGTAAGGTAGCTCCCTCCTTGGGAGCTTTAGGGTATTGTAGGATTTCTAATTCCTTTGCCCTAGGCTCCTTTTCAGGAGCCACTGTGATGGAAAGACCTCGGGCCACATCTCGGATAAAATCCTGAAAGGACATATCCTCTGGTGGAGACATCCTACGCTGAGAAGAGGAATCCTCAGAAAGAAGTACTCTGGTATCGACAGAGCTTTCACAGTCTTCAGACTCAGAGGATTCGAAGTACCTCCGATCCGGGTGATCGTGCAAGGCATGGTACCGGTACCGATTGAAGTCGGCATCAAAGTGGTCTGGTACTGACTTGTTGATGCCGGATGGATACGCATGACTCGATCCCAGTAGAATACCTGCCAATGTCGATGCAGTCACCGGAGTTGGTGCCGGTTGAATTGTCTGAAGCGGTTTCAGAAGCATCAAGGCTGTGAGAAGAGCCGCCAGACTGCACTCAATAGCCAAGAATCTCTGGTCTATCGACACTGCCAATGCTTGGGTATCGGTACCAGATCAAGCAGCCGGTACCCCAGAGCATGGCACCAGTAGTTCTGCCGAGGTTGAAGCCTTGAGAACATCCTGGAGCCCCATTAGTGCTTTGGAAGCCGAAGCCTCCTGCCGGGGCAATTTTGCTGGTGAAAGTCCCTCAAGGGCAACGCCAGAAGCATCTCACTGGATAGAAGGAGATCTACCCTTTGAGGACTGACTAGATTTTTAGTTACCCGAGATCCATGGGAGGAAGACGAAGCCCTGGAAGACGTCAATGCCACAGAGGCTGCATCAGAGGGAAAAAGGGTGCTAAGTTTAGCAGCTCGGTTCTGCCGGCCCCTTTTCGACATCATCCCACAGTCAACACACTCTGAAATAGAGTGGTCAGGACCTAAACATTTGAGGCACCACTCATGGGTGTCGGTGACGGAGATGGTACCGCCATACTTAGAACACTTTAAAACCCAAAGCGGGTTTTTCCATTCTGAAGAAAAAGTTGGGCCTAGTGCCCAAAATGGCACGTGGCACCTGACGAGAAAAATTACTGGAAAGACTCCAGAAAAAAAATATTTTTTTTGAAAAGAAAGAACCAGCGGTACCAGTGTAGCGTTGAGGAAAGGCAGACGCGACCATAAAAAAGAAGGGGGGGGGGGGGAATTTTTTCTGCGGTGACAGGATGTGCGACCTGTTGGCTCCGTGGAAAAAGAAGAACTGGAGAGGGATAGTTGGGAAAGGCGGGAAGGTAGCACGCAGGTGCTGTGGGATGCTCCCAAAAGCTTTCCTATTGGACGCTGGGGAGCGTTCCTACGCAGGCTCCGTTGGTACCGACGATACCCATATGTGAAGACTACATTCCTGCTTGTTCCTGGAGATGGATGTTATCTAAATTAGAAGCTTCCTATGGAACTGTAGAGTAAATGTAAAAAAAGTAACAAAAAAACTAAAGAGGGTGGGGTTTGATATAGACAAATGTGATGTGTTATTTTTACAATGCAATATAATTCTTGTATTCCACTCATTTACCACTCTAATATAATTTTGTATGTAATAACTTTGACTCCCTTTGCTGTATGTCTGCATCCTGGGAAGAAAGACTACGTGGCTAGTAACAGGTGTGGAAGTGCAAAGTGGAGTGAGCCAGTATTAACCAATGAGTTAAACATGCTGGAAGAGGACAGTGAGTATACTATAAAAGAACTGTGAAAAACAGAGGATAGTTGTGTCTGCTTAGTCAAGCGTTCACCCTTCTTGCAAGAATGTAATGTAATTAAAGTAACCCTTTGCTTCACTGAGGAGTCTGCTATTGTGTAAAAAGTTGTGTTTTTTTTTTTTTTTTATTACATGAGGACATGTGCCTGAAGGGCTCCGTGGAAAAAGGGAGACCGAGCAAGATGGCACCCTTGGGCAGGAAGAGAACTACACATGTGTGGTAGCAATCTCAAAGCTCTCTTTAAAAGCTGGAGAATTGCTCCGCCGGGCTCCGTTGGTGCCAATGTCACTCATGAGTGTGGACTGTCTTCCTGCTTGTTCCTGGAGAATGGCCCATAGGCCCCCTTGTTCTTTTGGGTACGAGGAAATACCAGGAGTAGAACCCTATGCCCCAAAGACGACCTGCAAGTTCCTGCAGTGGCAAGGTCTGGTGGAGGAGAGTCCTGGGGGACTCTCCTGGGAAGAATGGAAGGGGTGCCTGCAGCAAATGGAGGTGGTAACCCTCCCTGATCACCTTTAGTGCCCAGGTGTCAGTGGTGATAGATGCCCCCCCTGTGGGCTGCTGTGGTGGGCCTCCTGGGGGGGGAGGGGTGGAGGAGAGGCTATGCCCAAGGAGTCAAGAGCTCCCACCAAGTTGGGTTGGAGCTAATGCCTGGGTTTTGGGAGTTTTTAGCTTACAAGAGCCATGCCCTTGACCCTTTGGGCTGCTGACCTGCTGGGGAACTGGGAAGACCTGACAGATTAGTTTTCTTAAGCCTTGCCCTTCGAATAAGGGGGCTTTTTACCAGAGGACTTCTGTCAGGGAAGGATAGCGGTCTTCTTGGAGAGCCTGATCCTTGTCAGGAATTCTGTCTCCAGCTCTGTAGACTTATCGGTCATAGGTTTGTCGACAAAATTCTCCCCCAGGCACGGGAGATCGATCAATCTGTCCTGAACTCATTGCTCCAAGTCAGAAGACTGTAGCCAGGCCTGGTGCCAGGTGCTGATGCCTGCCACAGCTACTCTAGCCACCAACTTGAAGCCATCATAGACTGCCCAAGTCATGAATTTGCAGCATTTTGACGGCAGAGGCCAGGATCTGGAACTGCTGGAGGGGTTCCTCGAAAAGGCCAGTCAAGAACCCAGTGAGCTCCTTTGTCAGGTCTCAGGTACATGCTTAGGTATGGCTGGTATTCCTGGATCTGGCCAGAGCATTGAGCCCTGGTAGAACTTTCTGCCCACGGATCCATAGAACGGGCCTCCTTTCTCAGGGGCACAGAGACGTGCATCTTTTGGCTCTTGAGCCAATGTATGCCCAGCTCCACCACCATGGAATTATGTGGCAGCTGTTTCCTCTGGAACCCAGGGCTCCAGCGGACTCAGTACATCAAGCTCAGCCACCGGCTCACAATGGGTACTGATATGGGTGCCTCCCACATGCGGAGAAGTAGCTGTTCCAGGATTTGGGGGGGGGGGCACCGAGTGCCTCCTTCAGGAGGAGCCTTGTACTGGAGGATCTTGAGTTCCTCCATGTGAGGATCATCCTCAGACTCTCTATCAAACACTAGTGCCTTTGCCATGTTCTGCATGAAGTCGAGAAAGGCCATATCCTCAGATGGAGACCGGTACTGGGTCTCTGTAGGAGACTGATCCGAAGGTAAATCAGTGGTGTTGGGTGTCCGGGGACATCAAGGCAGGCGAGCGGGCTTGGGGACAGGAAAGGGAACCGATATGTGACCAGAGAAAGAAAAATTCAAGAGAAGATGTAAGAGAAAATTAACACTTTTTCCTGGGGAAAGCAGAGATGTCCGAGGAGGTATTGAGGGTGATCCTGGCCTCCGGGTCAGGTCCTGGGCCTGTGCCCTGTAGTTGGAACCATGGGTACTTACTGGGGAGGATCTCTGCCCTGAGGATCAAGACCAAGGCACCCCTTGAGGCTGGTAGAGCTAGAGGACCAGCTCGACCTCCGGAGAGGTCCTCTAGGTCAAGAGCCCAGTGATTAGGGCCAATGAACCAGACACCAGAGCGCTCTGCTGGGTCATGAAAAGCCCGACAAGCTGTGCTCCAAGGCTGCTAGCCTGATATCCAGTCCAGAAGGCTCTGCAGCCTTTGGCACAGGCACTGAGGATTTTGGGCCCAGTGTCAGCTCCATCAAGGGAGAGTCCTTGACTAGGATGGCCTTTGGGGTCTGAGGACGATTGCCGGAGGCTGACTATTCCCTTTGGGCAACCTTGGTCAGCTGCTCCTGCTCTGTCCCCTCTGACTTATGGTGTGAGCTGAAGGGCCAGGAGTGGGACTTACTCACCTTCCCTGACCCATCCACTGATGCGGTCCTTAAGGGCGGCTTCTTACTTAAGTTCCACCTCCGGGGTGCTCTGTTTTGAGGATCTGTGGCGTAGAGGTCACTCTGGGGTTCTGGAGGGGGCCTTGGAACACGGTGTCACTGGCAACTGGGGCAGACTGACCTCTAGGAAATTTTTTCCTGCTGTTACTGATGACTCTTGATGGCCTTGGAGGGGTCGTGGTCTGGCCTGAGGCAACAGAGGCAGCAATCATGGGGATCGGTGAGGAAGATTAGTACTAACGCACTGATCACACCGCTTAAAACCACTGGTGGGAGGCCATGGGGCAAAGGGCCCCTGCAAGGTCAAAGACCTTAGGCCCAGCCAGGGAAAAAGGGCATGAACTGCACCAGTCGAGAAGACTTAAAAAAGAAAAATGAACCCGAGACGTGACATCAAGGCAGGCGGGCTTGGGGACAGGAAAGGGAACCGATATGTGACCAGAGAAAGAAAAATTCAAGAGAAAATTAACACTTTTTCCCGGGGAAAGCAGAGATGTCCAATTGGCACCATGGGGGTGGGGGTGGGGGGAAGAAGGAGGCTGAGGCAAGATGGTACCCTTGGGTGGGAATAGGGACCACACATGCATGGTGCATCTCCCAAAGGCTCTCTGAAAGCTGGTAAGCTTTCACGCAGGTTCCGTTGGTGCCACCACCCATATGCGAGGACAGACTTCCTACTTGTTCCCGGAGAATAGCAGGATTTGTGTGTGTATGCATGTGTATGGAGGGTGGGGGAAATGGGTGGAGCAGTCTCCCTTGGCAGAAGCACTATGCAGATAAAAGAAAACGTTTCTAGTTTTGTTGTTTCAGACAGGTCTGCTCTATAGTGTAATGTTTTGTTGGGACATGGCATATTCACTATATGCTGGTGATGAAAGAAAGGTAGGGTATGGCTTATGGTCAGTTTCTTGGTGAATTAATAAACCTGTGGCCTTTGGATTCTCACTGTGTCCTGTGAAGGTGGTGGGGTCAGAGAAAGGTGGAATCTGGGTTGCTTATGTTATGCAAGGGACTGTTTTTTTTTTTTTTTTTTTTTTAAATAGACACTTAAAAAGCTTGATCTACGGAAAGTAAAAGGTTTTAACAAACTCAAACAGCTACTCAGTCTGTGCAAGGATATGAGGTACCCTAGGCAATCCTCATTCCTCAACTCCACTCCCCCCCTCCCGTTTCCACCCATGCAACAGAAGTTTGCACTATACATTCAAGGGAGCAGAAGCACAAACAGCCCCGCAGTGCCAGAGATTTAGATGAGCGCTGCAGGGCTGTTTGAAGTAATTGCTGCTGCAGGTCCTGAAGAAGGGCAGCAGCAGGTTACCTTAACCACTGGCACTCTAGATGACTGTCTAGGTTGTCTAACTGTAGTACCAGCCCTGTTGCTACTCTAAATATACTCAGCCTACACTATCATCTTACCAGATTCTGATTCAGCCTCTGTGCCCGGAAGAAGACCACTATTGAACTAGTTGGTAAAAGTTCCCAGAAAAGGAGAACAACTCCAAACACCACATACTCCTGGCCACTGATTTTCTCCACATTTTCCTGAAGTACAAATAAAAAAAAAAAAAAAAAAGTCAAAACAAAACACATACAAAAAAATAAAGTAATCCACTAGGAGCCATTTAATTCCATTGCATTCTTTAATTCATTTAAACAGGTAGCTAATGAGATCTAACAAATGAGAACTCTAGGGTGAGAAAGTGAAGTTACTTACCATAACAGGGGTTTCTCCGTGGACAGCGGTATGAGTCAGCCACACCTAGGTTTGTCACCCTTTGGGACTAGAGTAGCTCTCCCAATAGTACAAAGGAATTTTTTTTAAATGCCTCTGAGCTTCCTGTTTCCCCTTCCTGCTTGAGTGGTTTCCTAGCAGAGTGGGCTCAAACCAGGGGAGGAGGGCGGGATGGCATGGCTGACTCATACTGCTGTCCATAGAGAATCCCTGTTATGGGATAACCTCACTTTCTCCATGGACAAGCAGTCAGACATACAGTACCTAGGTGACTCCTGAGCATGGATGGGTGAGGAGTTAGAGGTGTTGTCTTGAGTAGGGGTTCCCCACATCCGGAGGTGCTGTGGTCAAGAGAGCCTGCGAAAGGAGTACTCAAGGCAGACAAAGACCTCATAGGATCCAGGTAATTTATTAGAGAGAGTGTAACCATAAAAAAAAAGAACCAAAATACATCAAGGTGGAGAGCTGTCAGACTGAGGACTCAAGCAACTATGAAGATCAAACAGCATAGTTCTGGGGTAGGAGTGGCGTTATGCCCGATGGGTGTGGCAGATTAGCTGGGTCCCCCAGTAACACCGTTCAGTTGCTCTGCCATGTGTAGGACTACTTGGCCAGAACCGTCATACAGGGGGCAGTTGAGGCAGTAGTCCTTGAAGGTATGGATGGAGACCCAGGTGGCCGTGTTGCAGATATCTGCAGGAAACACTGTGTGCAGGTGCACCAGAGTAGCCAATATCTGTTAATTGGTGGGTGTATGCCCTTTCCCCTGGACGGACACCTGCCTGTATGTGGCAGTATGTGATGCAGTCAGCCAGCCACCTGGATAGCGTGCATTTTGTCACTGGTATGTTTAATGTGGAATGCTGAGGCCATCTTGGATTGGAACTTGGGGTTGTGTCCAGAGGATAGCCTGGTCGGGTTGAATCTGTGTGAAGGGTGGATAGTCAACCAGGGCTTGCAGCTTGCTGATGTGTGTCACTGACATGATGGCCACCAGGAAGATGACCTTCCATGCGAGGAACTTCATGGGTGCCTGTTTGAGGGGGTTCAAACAGGTGCCCAGTAAGCTGTTGGACAATGTTGATGTCCTAGAATGATGGTGGCTTCATGGAGAGTGTAGGTGGTGGAGGCTGTGCATGAAGCAGGCCACCAGGGGGTGTTCAGAGATGGGCTTGTCGACTTTATGGTAAGCCACTATGGCACTCAGGTGTGTCCTGATGGAGGAGGGCTTCAACCCTCCCTGCCCCTGGGAGTGAGGAGGCATTGCAGGAGTGCCGGGGTGGGGCAGATTAATAGGTTTTGCTGTTCAGTCTCCCACCATGTGCTGAACCTGTCCCCTTTTGCAGCATAGGATTGTTGGGTTGCTGGGCATCTGGCTGCCATGAGGACCTCCATGTCGTCTTGCGAGAACTGATGAAGCCTCAGGGTTGCCCGTTCAATGTCCACATGGTGAGTGCCAGTGCTTTCAAGTTGGGGTGGAGCATCTGCCTGTCATCCACTATGACAAGATCTGGATGAGTTGGCAGGCACAGGTGCCCACTGGATAGTAGTAGCTGCAGGAGCCATGGCTTTCTGGGCCAGAAGGGGGCCAAGAAGATGGCTGCCACCCTGTCTTGTGTGATCTTTTGGAGGGCCTTAGCAAAGAGTGGTGTCAGTGGCGAGGTGTAACATGTTTGCAAGCCCTGGTTGACTGAGAACACAACCGCTGCTGATCTGCAGTTGGAAGGCCAACTGGAGAAGGCTTGACATTTGGAATGGTCCTTGCTGGCAAAAAGGTCCATTGTTGGGCATCTCCAGAGATGGAAGCGTGATGCGAGTCAGGGTTTTTAGAGACCACTTGTAGGGCACAAGTTGTCAGCTGAGGTTGTCTGCTAGTGTGTTGTCCCTGGGCAGATAGGTTATTGGAGGTGGGTCTCTATGGAGATGGCGAAGGTCCAGATCCTGTAGGCCCTCCCAGTATAGAGGGCATGAGGCCATGTCCCCTTGCTTGGTGCAAACAGACAACCAGGTGGCCATGTTCTATATCAACAAGATGGCTTTGTTCCAAATCCATGGTTGGAAGGCATGTAGGATATTTCCTATGGCCTGGAATTCCAGGAGACAAATCTCAGCTGGAGGCCAGGTCCCCCTGGTGTGGAGGTGAGCTCCCTATCCCCTCTTTGATGCACCGGTGGCAAGCATGTGTTTACTTGGTCACAGGGGCTGTCCCCAGGTTTGGTTTTGCTCTGTCTGCCACCAGTGGAGGGTTTTCCTGGTGTGGATGTCCACAGGGATTTTGTGCCTCAAGGGTTGTCTGTGCTGGTCCCAGCGGAGGTGCCACTGGAGTTGGCATGCATGACGATGTGGACTGTTGTGCCAGATGGCCAAGGCGGCATAGGAAGGAGCATGCCAAGGTCATTCTTACCCCTGCAATCTGGGTGGCCAGAGCAATGATCTTGTCTGCCCTCCGCGGTGATAGGAAGGCTTTGGAGAGGGTGGTGTGTATCTGGGTCCCTATGAATCCCAGTGCTTGCGTGGGATCAAGTTGTGACTAAGTTGATGAGGAAGCCCAGGGACCAGAGAAGGCCTGCTGTGGTCTGGAGGGCTTCCTGCATGTCCCTTTGCAAACACAGCAATCAGCCAGTCAGAGGTATAGGAAGATTGTGGATGCCTGCCTTGCAAAGGTGTGCTGCAGCTACTACTATGCACTTCATGAAGACTCTGTGTGGGGATGAGAGGCTGAATGGGACTGTTCTGTACTGGTAGTGCCAGTCGTCCACCATTAAGCATAGGAACTTTGTCTGGGATGGGTGCAGCAGGATCTGGATATAGACATCCTGGAGGTCCAGAGGTGAGTCAGTCGTTTTGGATGAGGGGGAGAATGGTTCTGAGTGCGTGCATTAGGAACTTCTACTCGAGGATCTACTTGAGTAGTCCGAGGTCAAGGATGGGGCACCATCCACCCCCCCCCCCCAACTTTTGGCACAAGGAAGTATTGAGAGTAGAAATCTTGGTTGAGCTGTGTGTCAGACCAGTTCTATGGCTTCCAGCTGTAGGAGGTGCTTTGTTTCCCTGAGGAGATGGAGGCTTTGTCCTGGTGGCCTGCTTGCAGGCGGTACAGCAGGTAGATTTCACAGGAAGCGGATGAGACATCCCTTGTGGAGGATCTCAGGTACTCAGCAGTCTGTTGAAATGTCTGCCCAGGCCTTCGTGAAGTGGGTAAGCCTTCCTTCAACTGCAATTGTCTTTGGGCCTGGATGGTCAAAAACTTGGGGTTGCCTTAGATGAGGGACTGGTGTTTCTGCTGCTTTCTCCACCCTTTGTCATGGCTTGTTTTGGTAGGAGGTGTGGTATTGTGATTTTTGATAGCCAATGTTGTGGCTGTGAGAGGAATTGTATTTTCGTGATGGGTAATACGGCTTCTGTAAGATGTGTCATTTTGACACAGGTAAGTCCCTCAGACAGAGTCTGCAGGGTCGTGCAGTCCTCTTTTAGGCCGTCTATCTCCTTGACCTTGCTGCCAAAGAGGTTGTCCCTCGTGCAGGGGGCATTCACTATACAATGTGTGTCCTTGCAGAGGTCAGATGCTCTCAACCACACCACCCATCTAGTGGTAATCGCTGTCCCTGCAGTTCAGGAAGCAGTTTTGAAGGTATCAAAGGAGGATCTGATGAGGCGCTTTCCAGTCCTCTAGATCTTGTAGGATGGGATTGAGGCTGTTGTGAGCATCCAGAATTAGGGAGGATAGTACGTCTCATTTTTGTGAGGGTGTTGTGGTACAACACCATCTGGAGTTGGATGGCAATTCTGCACTGAACATGTCATCCTGGTAGACCCCTTCGCACCTCATCCAGGGAGTGTGGGTCTTTCCCTGGCAGGGCGTTGGATTGAGTGTGAGTTTTTGTTGAACTTCAGTGCAAATTTCAACATGGACTGGTTGTGGGAGCTGGGACTTAAAGCCTGGGATCAGTCAGACCTGGTACTTCAGGTCAAGTCGCTTGGTGGAAGTCTGTTGTTGTGGGGGTCTTTCAGAGATTGTCTTTGCAGTCCAGCAGTACTTTGTGGAAGAGGACTGCCACCATGGTCTTGGGGGCATCCAGGTATTTGAGGATCCCCAGAACTTCATTCCTGGTCTGGAGTGTCCTTCAATGACAGTCACAGGTGTGCTATGATCTTTTGAAGAAAGTTTGGGTACATTAGGTCCTCGGGGGGGGGGGGGAGGGGGATAGGCAGATGTGGCAGGGGGCTTGGGTGTGTCCTGAAGTAAACTGAGAGGTGGGAGTAAAATGCAAGGCCTTGCCATCAGGCTCCCAGGCCAGGTCAGCAGGGTCCAGGATCTTGCCCTCCAAGTGCAGTTCATCCAGTGGTATCCAGAGGGGATTTTCAACCTGTGTGGCTCTGGTAGACCTCTGGGATGAGATGGGTTGAAGCAGAAGGTCCCTAGGGCCCTTTGGGTCAGGAGTTGCTGGGCCATGAATCTCCCCCAAAGCTCCATCAGCTCTGGGTTCACAGATACTGCTTTTCCCTCCTTGTCTTAACGAGGGTGGGATGCTAGTTGTGGCCTGCAGGTGGCATGCTGAAACAGTGTTAGAGCCAGCAGGGTTGTGAAGCCATAGTGGCATCTCCAAGCCAGAGGAGGCAGAAAAGGATGAGTGCCTGCTAAGGCTGCAATGCTGGTCACGTTGAGGATGACTGTAGTGATTGCAGGAGTGGCGCTGGGCATGATGGTACCGGTGAGAGGACCTGTTGCAGTGGCTGCTCCCTGTGAACTGTGGCTGCTTCCACTAGGGTGACAGACTTCTGCTGCAGCTCAAGTCTCGGACCAGATGGCTAGAGCTGCTCCTGCTCTTGCAGCCAGCCAGGATGAGTCAGGAGCAGCAATGTGCTTGAAGAGGCCACAGGTGTTAGTGCAGTTGGCAGGGGGGCAGTCCCCCTTGGAGGCTTCTGGGATATTCGGGGTGTCCTTGCAGGTAGCAGAGAGGGATGGTACAGCAGCAGCATGCAAGGCGGGATGTAAGTAAGGAGTGATCGGGTTTACCTCCTGGGCAGCAGGGCAGATCACTGGGGGCTCCGTCTGTCCCGAGGATGCAGTTGCCCGGCTCACTCCTATTGTATGGGGGAGCGGCAATGGCCTGTTTTCTTTTAGTCTCTCCCCTTGCCGCTTGTGCACATGTGTGTTCAGACGCTTAGGGCAGTGGTCTTGACTGGCACTGTGGCCAAGTTTTTGATTGTAGTGGTGCATTTTGGTAAAACTTTTCTCAATATCTTTGATGGAGAGCTGTGGTATCTGTCTGTCCAGAATGGTGGATAAAAAGATACTGAAGCAGGAAGGGCCAAGACCAGGAACAGGAAAGGGAAACTGGAGGCTCAGGAATTTAAATTTAAAAAAAGGATTCCTCTGGGCTATTGGGAGAGCTACTCTGGTCCCAGAGAGTGACACACCAATGCGTGGCTGACTCAGACTGCTTGTCCATGGAGAAAGAGGGGTGAAATTATAGAACTTTAAACAGGGTGAGAGAGAGATATGGAGATAAGAGCTGCAACAAAGATTTATCACCACAAGACAGATGTAGGGGCAGAATAGAAGATAACAGGTGAAGAAAGCAAAAATAGACAGGACCCCTTGGAAAGAGTTAAGACAGAGGAAATGAGTGACCAGGACAAACAATTAAATATGCAGAAAAAGGGGCAGAAAAAACAAATTTTGAATTTAAAACTGGAATATCAGCTTTGGGAAATGTATCTAATGTCTTTGCATTTTCAATAATCTGGATAAAAGCTGTGAATCTCAAACCAAAGCAGCCACCCAAAATTATAATGATGTTACACATATTGCTGATGGCATATTTTGTGCTAAATTAAGGACCTTGAAATGGTTGTCTGTATTTTAGCCAGTACAGAAAGAAAAAACTCCTAAGTTTACTTGTAGTAGGATATGAGTCCTCAGATATAGGGCAATGAGACCAACCAAACCCATGTGGGAGCTATTCTGCAGCTTTAAGACTTTTCCCTAAAGCTTTGAGTACTACACTGTTTATACACTCCAGTTCCTGCCCATTGCTTTTGCAGACTATCCCAGTCTACCAATATAGTTAAATGTATTCCTAACAGGGGCTCCACAGGTCAAACAGTAAGGATTTGAGGGTTTATTTTTATTAAATTGCTAGCTCTGACTGGGAGCTCTTAAAAGGGATTTTGTATATTTTTAAGCCATAGTTACTTTTTTTGGTGCTTTAGTAGAAATCTCCTTGAGCAGAGTAGGTTGTTGAACTCTAGTAACCTTCTCAGCCTTTGGGAACTGCTGACACCTAATCAGGAGTTAGTGGGCCTGATTACCTGAGAGCAACTGAGGCCTGCATAAAAGGCTCCAGAGCCCTGCCCTGTTGAAGCATTCCTAACAGGGGCTCTACAGGTCAAACAACTAACTCCTGATTAGGTGTCAGCAGTTCCCAAAAGCTGAGAAGGTTACTAGAGTTCAACCACCTACTCTGCTCAAGGAAATTTCTACTAAAGCCACAAGGCCAGCAAGACCTCCTCAATATTCCTTGGAAGGAGGAGCGGAGCGAGAGTTACTCTTTCAGTTGCCACACCAAGGTGAGGGAGCTGAGGTTGGGGTGCAGGAAAAAGCCCCCCTCCTGAAACAGGAGGCATGGGGAGGAACCCAAGGGAATGGGAGCCTCCACTGCTAGCTGCAGTAGAAGCAGGAACCAGGGTTGCCTGGGCCACTGTGGGGCGATAAGGATGACTGAGGCTCTGTCCTGGAGAATCTTGACCAGAGTCTTGGCCACCAGAGGTGTCTGGGGAGGGGGGGGGGGGGGAATGCATACAGAAGGCCCACCGACCACGACACCAGAAATGCATCAGCAGCCACCCACTCCGGGTGTGGTAGCCGGGAGCAAAAAACAGGGCAACTGGTGATTGCCCAGACTCGCAAATAGGTCCATCACCGACCACCCCCAGGTCTGGAAAAGCCAATTGGCTACCCCACAGTCCAGCTGCCATTCATGGGGCTGGAGAAGCCTACTGAGCCCATCAGCTAGCCAGTTGTCTTGGCCCGCCAGGTAGATTGCTTGGAAACGAATGCCATGCTAGACCGCAAATGAGCACAAGTCCAGGGTTTCCTGACATAGGAGACAGGACCCCGTACCACCCTGCTTGTTCACATAGAACATGGCCACCTGGTTGTCTGTCTGCACCAAGACAGGTTCATGGGCCAGGAGCTACCTGAAGAATTCCAGGGCTAGGCTGATGGAGTTCCAAGAAATTGAATTTGTTGGTCCTCTCGCTCAGGGACCAAACTCTGAGTGCAGAAACCCTGGAAATGGGCCCCCCAACCCAGCAGGGATGCTTCTATGGTCAGGATCTTAGTGTGCAGAGGAGCTTGGAAAGGCATTCCCGCCTCCAAGTGATGCATTAGAGCCACCAGGCCAGTGAATGTACCAGAAGCCTGGACACTTAGGCCACAGGGTGCCTCAGGGACAGGATCAGAGACCACTGGTCTCAGACACCATTGAGCGGTCTGCATATTTGGGGTCACATGGACTGTGGAAGCCATGTGTCCGAGGAGGCGCAGGAATTGCCTTGCTGATACTACAGACCTGCGACTAACTTGTCCTGCCAGAGCAAAGGCCAGAGCAGATAGGCCTTTGCTTGAAGGGTGTCGATTCTGGCACCAATGAACTCCAGCTCCAGAGTTGGAGTGAGGCTGGACTTGGGGTAGTTGATTATGAACCCTAGGTGTTGCAGCTGAGAATCCGGCAAGCTTCTTTGCCATGTCTCATGGGTAGATATGCCTATGTACAGCTGGTAAGCCTGGATATGGGCCACAAGCATCGAGCCCTGGTAACACTTTTTACCAAAGCCATCCATGGTGTGGGTCTCCCTCCTAAGGGAAACTGCGAAGTGTCTTCTGGCTCTTGATCCTACACATGGCCAACTCCACCAACATGGAATTGTGTGGTAGCTGTGTCTTTTGGAATCTGGGGCCCTTGCAGACTATACATGGGATTGAGCTGCTTGCTCACAATGGGAAATTTAACAGGTAACTCCCACATCCTGAACAAGCAGTGTTCCAAAATGGGGGAACAGGAACCGTGAGTGCCTCCTTGGGAGGGGCATCATACTGCAGGATTGAGCTCCTCTGCCTGAGGCTCCTCCTTGGACTCCATGGTAAAGGCCAGGGCCTTCGCCTTGTGTCTGAAAAGTCAAGGAAGGAGAGGTCCTCAGGCGAGGACCTCAGATGCTCCTGTGGAAGAGATGGTTGAGGGGATGTCCTGGTGTTTCCGGGTGTCTGGGGACTCAATCGGTCTCCCACTCCGAGTCAAAATCTGAAGAGACCTTGAGAACCTGACAGGTCTTGTGTGTAAGCTGGACTGGGAATGTTGACGGGGTCCCAAGGCCCCAGTACTCTGAGCCAGAGGCACTTGTGGGAGAGATCCAAGGCCTCAAATAGGATTGGGAGCATTGCTGGGAATCTGCTCAAAGCCGATGCTGCTCCAGCAGTGGATGGATCACCTTGGGCAATGCCCTTGCAGTGGAGGAACCAGTCACTGGGCCTGAGTCCCAGGCACTGAGCCTTGCTGTTGGGCCAAGGTGGCAGCAAGGCTTCGTTCTAAGGCTGCCATCCTGACCTCAAGGCCAGAAGGCTCCACAGCATGGGTACCAAGGTATCTGTCTGAATGCCAGCTCCTTCGAGGTTTCCTCTACGTTGGCCTCCAAGGACAGATGCCAATTACCTGATGCCACTGGAGTCTCCTCCTGCCGGGGCAGCTTCAAAGGCTGCTCCCAGCCATCACCCTCATCATGCTGAGAACTCAGATGCCAGTAACCGATAGTCTTACCTCCCCCTTCAGAAGCTGCCGTGGGCAGGTTCTGAATCTTCCCTCTGCAGACTATTTCCAGCCTAGTGCCTCGTGATTTTGGGGCTCTGGGTGAGTGCAGCTGCCAGGTGAGGCAGATGCCTCTGTGGCAGCCTCCACTCCGAGGGAGTGGATTTCACGCTTTAAGTAAGGGCCAAAGAGGAGGTCATAGCCAAATAGCATCTCCTGCTGCCTTTCATGATTCCTGTGACCTTTGCTTGTCATCTGAAGATTGAGCGAACAGGCAGAGGCATTGTGATTGGCTCCAAGGTACTGCAGGCAGTCATGGGGATGTGTGTGGGACATGGTGTGCCTGCAATGGTCACACTGCTTAACACGAGAACCCCCAAAAGTCATTTTACCTAGAAACCCCAAAGTGCGTCAACTGATGCATTCTCACGACAACTGCGTTTAAGCATGACATGCAGATGTGAATTAATGTGAAGTTACTTATTTGTTAAATATATGACATCATCGTGTGTTTGTTTGTAATGGAGAAACTGTAAACAATGATTGAGATGTGCCACCTAGCAGGAACATGAATTTATACCTAGAAGCCCCAAAGTCAATTGACACATCCAAGACAAGTGCATCAACTGATGTACTTTGGGGCTTCTAGGTATAAATTCATGTTCCCGCTAGGTAGTGCATCTGTCATTAATTTTTGATGCACATATTTGAACATCTTGACCTTGCTAACAGTCATGGAACATGACTGACATGGTTCTTGCAGTGGCGCTGGTATACAACTTCAAAGATGCATTTGCGTCAATTGACACTTAGTGGCTTTAACACTAGAAGCCCCAAACAGGACAAAGGAGAAAACTGTACCCATGAGATCAAACTCCAAAGTCCTGGTTAGGGAGGGCATGAAGAATCCCACGCACTGAAGAAAAGAAAAAAAGTACTCAAACGCGATGCCGAGGTGGCAGCAGTTCCAGGAACCAAGGTGACTGTATGCGAATGGATGAAAGAAAAGGAAAAGAACCAATACAAAATATGCAAACTTCTTCCAGAGTGCAGACAAAACATCCAATAGGCTGAGGAAAAAGGAAGACTTGAGGTAAGATAGCACCCTTGGGCAGGAAGGTGACTGCCCATGCGTGGTTTAACTCCCAAAGGCTTTCTGTGAAAGCTGGGGAGTGATCATCATGTGGGCTAGATCAGTGCAGTCACCCTTATGTGAGGATGAATTTCTGTTTGTTCCTGGAGGAAAAACCCTTAGTTTGCCTGTAGGCAAGCAGTATGAATCCTCACATGAAAGCTCCTAGCTGCAGGGTGCCTTGAAAGAGAAATGTAAACTCTGCACAATAAAGGTGCTGCAAGAGGCAGATTTCTATAGTCAACTTTTGCCTGGTAATCAGCCTTTTCTTTTTTCTCTCTTAAAAATCGGCAGAGCGGAAATAAATAGGCCTAGGAGAAACTGAGTTGGATTCAGTACCCGAAGAAAATTTTGAAGAATGGATTAGCCAAACCTACTGTTGCATCAGGTGTTTCCTACCAATGAATGAGATGCAAACGGAGTGAAGTGTCACAGCATTGAAAGTCTCCATGGAGCTATGGCCACATCACCCTTAAGAGACAATCCTGCCTGATCATAAGCAAAGGGGATGTAGTTAGTACACCACTCAGTTGGATTGTGTTTCTTAATGGCAGTCCCTGGTGCCTGTTTGGGTCAAACAAGTTGGGTGGACTTCGTAAGGGTGCAAGTCTGCCCCAAATAGAAGACCAATACTTTTCTGCAGTCCTAAAGCGTGCATAAAGTCTGTGGAAAAATATTGGTAGACCGATTGTGAAGGTGGAAGTCTTGACACTATCTTAGGAAGGAACTCTGAATGCACATGCAAACAACCCTATTAAAAATCTTTGTATAGGGTGGCTCTGTTACTAGAGCCTGACACTCACTAACTCTGCTCACTCACGTGTCAAAATGTGCTGCCAGAAACTGAGGACCAGGAGGGCAGAAGCTGGTTCTTTTCCTGATTGTTCACCCAGCTGAGGATTTCCAAGAGACACCATTCTGGGCATCCCCTGAGATGCTTCTGACAGGGAACAAGCTGAGATAAAGAAGTCATGCAGATAGGGATAGACAGCATCTGGATAGGTATTGTAAATGGCAGGTGGCTAGGGGCTTGTACAGCAGCCTGGTGAGTTAGGAGAGCACCACATTCAGGTCACATTCCGCCACAGGGGGGCGGAGAAGGGGCTTTGATAGCAAGAGGCCCCTCAAGAACCTAGAGACCAGGGGCTGGTTTGAGAGGTGTTTTCCCTCTATAGGGTGATGGTGCGCAGCTATGGCACTCAGATGTACCCTCACCGAATGTGACTTCAGACCAGCACGTGAGAGGTGTAGTAGTACAAGTTGCATGTGGCAGGAAAAGGGTTTCTCTTCTTTCTGCATACCAGATGGAGAATCTTCTCCATTTGAAGGCATATGCCTGCCTGGTGGAACATTTTCGGGAGGCCAACAGGATCTCAGACTTTCAAGAGATTGAACAGGGCCAGGGGTACCCTTTCAGCAGCCACACTGTCAATGTAAGCGACTCCAGTTTGGGGTGCAAGAGGGAGTCGTCCTCCTGAGACAGGAGATCTAGGTCCAGACCCAGTGGGACTGGGAGTGCCACCGACGAGGAGAGCAGAGGGAACCAGGGTTGCTGGGGCCATCTGGGGGCAATCAGAATCACTGATGCCTCCTCACTCTGTACCTTGGTCTTTGCCACTAGGGGAGTTGGTGGAAAGGCATAAATGAGGCCCTCTGACCATGCGATCAGGAAGGCATCTGCTGCCACTCCCTGGGTGCAGCTGGCATGAGCAGAAGCAGGATAGCTGTGTGTTATCTGGGGAGGCAAACAGATCCATCATGGGTCTTCCTCAGGAGGTGGAAGAGTCTTTGCGCAACCCTAGGGTTTAGATGCCATTGTGTGGGCACAGGACTCTGCTGAGCTGGTCTACTAAGCAACTGTCCTGATCCAGGGAGGTATAGTGCTCGCAGGAGCATTCTGTGGTGCACAGTGAAGAGCAGCACAGCAACTGCCTTCTGACAGAAGGAGTGTGAGTCTGTGCCCCCCTGCTTGTTTACATAAAACATGGCGACGTGTTTGTCCATCTGGATCAATGCAGGTTGGTTGCACAGCAGGTGGCAGAACACTTGCAGGGCCAGGAAGATGGCCCCGAGTTCCAGGAGGTTGGTCTGTAAGAGTGACTCCTTTTGAGACCAGGTGCCTTGAGCGTGGAGTTCTCTGCAGTGCGCCCAACCCAGGAAGGCAACATCTGTGGTCAGGACCCGCTGTGGTGCAGATGCTTGGAAAGGCATCCCTGCTTGGAGATGGCATAGAGACTGCCATACCAGTTGAGGGAGACTGACAGCTGGTGTGTGACCCTAACAATGTCCCACAACCTGCCCACTGCCTGAGTCCACTGAGAGCGGAGGCACCACTGGACTACCCACATGTGCAAGTGGGCTAGGGGTGTGACTTGGACCATTGAGGCCATGTGGCCCAGTAGGTGGAGGTGAGCTGATAGTGATCGGTGAAGCTGCACCTCTCCTGCCAGTTATGCAGGGTGATGTGCCCTCTTTTGGGAGGAATGCCTTGACCTGTAGTGTGTCCAACTGGGCCCCTATGAACTCCAGGTTTTGGGCTGGAGAGGTGCAATTAGGGGGTAGACGAACCCCAGGTGCTGCAGGAGGTGGATTGTTTGCCTATGGCCTGGCTGGCCTTGGGGACCATGCTGCTTCTGATAGCCAGTCAGTCAAAGTAGGGGAATATGAAGGCCCCTTACAGGCACATGTAGGCAGCCACAACTGCCAGGCACTTTGTGAAGACTCTTGGTGAGGAGGCCAGGCTGAATGGAAGTACCCTGTATTGATAGTGCTCTCCCCCCACTACAAACCTTAGGTATCATCTGTGGGAGGGGTGGATCAGGATGTGGATATACACATCCTTCAGGTCTAAGGAACACAGCCAGCCAATCTCCCTGGTGGAGGTAGGGCAGCAGTGTTCCAAGGGACAGCATCTTGAACTTCTTCCTCACCAGAAACTTGTTCAGGTATCACAGGTCCAGAATGGGCCCGAGGCCCCCAGTTAAATACCAGGAGTAGAAGCCCTTTCCCCACAGATGTCTGGGTACAGGTTCTATCACCCTGTTCTTGAGCAGGCCTGCAAGCTCTGAGATGAGCAAAGCCTGGTGAAGGAGAGGCTGCAGTGGCTCTACTGAGAAGAACTCTAGGGGTGTTTGCTGGAACTGGACAAGATAGCCCTTCTTTACCACCCGAAGGACCCACTGGTCTGTGGCGAGACTGGCCCAAGAGCACCAGGTGGCCCCCTGTGGGCTGACAAGGGTCTCCCGGGGTGGGGGGAGAAGGTCATCCTGCCCAGGAGGTCTAAAGCTCCCCCTAGGTTGGGAGGGAGCTGGAGGCTGAGGTTTCTGAGCCTTTGGCTTTCTTGGCCCATGGCCCTGATTCTTGGGTTGAGGGCCCTGCTGTTGCTGCCCTGAGGATAGGTAAGGGCCCTGGTGAAAAGGCCCTTTTTTCCTTGGAAAAAGTGGTCTTTCCCCAATGGTTTCTTTCAGGGGAGGGTTGAGATCGTCGAGAGCCTTTGCCTGGTCATGACCTCAGCTGCCTTGTCCCCTGCACCAGGGAAAACGTATTTTGGCAAACCCATGGCAGACAACTAGCTGTTTTTCTTGCACCCATTGCTAGAGGTTGGAAGTTTGCAACCAGACCTGGTGCTGGGCCCTGATGCCCACTGCTGATACCCAGGCTGCAGACTCAAAGCTGTCGTAGGCAGCATGGGACAGGAACTTTAAGCAGTCCTGGATCCTGGCTGTCAGGGCTCGGAGTCTCTGGAGTGGTTCTCTGGCGAGGCCTGTGGAGAAGCCTGCCAGTTCTCGGATGAGGCCCTTGATACATAAAAATTATGTAGACAATCCCTCAAATCCAAAAGACTCCGGCTATGATCTTATCTATATAAGTAACTTGTGATGTTTTAGAAAAGAAGAACTACAGGTCTCAGACAATCTAGGCACTCTCCTGCAGACTATGTCAATGGATATGTGCCACTTTTGCATCAACGACCTGCGTTCTCTCAACATTATTTTAAAACTATGATAACTGACAGGCAAGTTGACATTCCATGTTGAAAGATAAGAATAATTGTTTTTATTTTATATTTCCCTGACACCTTCTTTCGGCTGCCGTTTTACGTTTCACGAACTGACTGGTTTCATCAGGGGGTTAAATTTGAAATGTCTGTTGAATCTCAGCGATTTCACCTTGAAATTGTTGTGTGTGTCTCAAACTGGCACTGTCGAAACAAGCAGTTACTTTAAAGTTTTCATGCCGTAAACAAAAAGAGCTATTCTAGGAGAAATATTCACAATATAGCCATCTTAAAATTAAAAAAGAACCTCGTCTTTACCTCACTGTTGATATTTCTGGTCCATATGTCTGGCGTGTTAACTTACCACCCTTGAGATACATGCCTATGTATACTTCATAGACCTGTATCCGACAGCCCAAAATGGAGCCCTGGAAGCATTTGTGCCCAAGGGCATCGAGGGCTTGGGCATCTCTGCCCAGGGGAACAGAAGAATAGTTCCGACGAGCTTCTACATAGAGGATGCCACAACCATGGAGTTGTGGGAGTTGAGATTTTTGGAAGCCAGGGCCCTTCTTGATAGATGGCATTGAGGTGTCGGCTGACCACCGGAACCAAGGCTGGGGTTTCTCACATTTGCAGGAGTAGTTGCTTGAGAATGGGCTGGATTGGCACTAAGTCTCCTTTGGCAGGAACTCATACTGGAGTATTTCCAGTTCTTCAGTGCATGGGTCATCCTCTGATTCGGTTGGGACCAAGAGGGTCCAGGCCATGTCCCAGATGAAGTCGTGAAAGACCATGTCCTGGGGGGGGGGGGGGGGCAGCAATAGCACCAGGGTTCCAGGGAAGATGGCTCAAAAAGGAGTGTGTGTGTTGAAAGGTCTCGGGAGAGACCTTCTCAATAAATAGGGGTGTCCTGCATGGAGTGGTGGGTTCACCCCTAAATAAGGACGTTGGGAGGGGTGGCCTGCTTGGAGCAGCAGGTGCACCTACTCTTGCCATTGTGCTGGGCAGACTAGATGGACCATGCTGGTCTTTATCTGCCATCATTTACTATGTTACTATGACATCTGTCTCCCAGAGACAGAGGGTGTCAAGGATTCCGAGTCTCTGGGCTCTTGGGCTTTGAGGCTGGCCTTGAGGAACCAGGGTCCCCCGGTGCATCTCGGGTCAGACTCCTGGAAAATGGCCAGGGAGGACCAGACACCAAAGGATCAGATCGGAACCTCAACTGGTGCTGAGGGCTTGCCCGAGGCTGGTGGTGCTCTGAGCCTGGCTCGATTCCCAGGGACTCGTAGCCAGTGGCCTGGTTGTTGAGGCAGATGTGGATGAACCTGACATCATTGCCTGCTGCAAGGCCAGGATGGCAGAGATATTCTGCTCAGGGCTGCTATTCTGGACTCTATGCCAGAAGGCTCTGTAGCTTTAGGATGGACACAGGGTCTCTGAGCTGATGCTAGCACTGTTGCAAAATGCATCCTCAATGATAACCAGGGCCTCTGGAGCCTTGCATGGTTGTTGTTGGCTGAGGACTCTTTCTTAGAGACCTTAAGGTGGTGCTGCTCCGAGACCTGAGTCCCGCCTCAGGACTTTTACTGGGTTTCACCGGTGGAACCTTGACTGGCTGAGGATTTTTCTTTTTCTTTCTGGGGTCTGGTGTCTAAGGAGGAGCTGCTGCTGCAGGACTCTGAAGATGCCCAGGCCTCTTGGGATGTGCTTGACTTGGGGTTCAGTGTTGGGGACTGAGTCAGACTATGGGAATGGCCTCTCCTGCATCTAAGACCTTTTCTTGTTGGTTTTTGGAGTCACGGCCTGGTACAGGTTGCAGGTGGTACTGTTGTGGTTGAGCCGAGGCAGTGCAAGCAGCAGTTGTGGGTGTCTAACAGACATGGTTTGACCACAGTGGTCACTTTTTGAACCCACCAGGAGACATGGTGGGAGACACCCGGCTGGGGTAGACTCCCCCCAGGTGAAAAAAGGCGTGAACACCAGTCGAGACATGCTTCATCAAAAAGGGAAGAGTCAGGGACAGCTCTGGCTTGAGGTGGTTAAAGGAACCAGCATGCAAACCGGGGAAAAAAAACCCCACAAAAAATCCCCAAACACAGCTTTTAAGGATAATTTTTAGAGGATTTTTCTGGGGAAAACAAGAAAAGCGTCTGTTGGGCTCTATGGAAAAAAGGCAATTGAACAAGATGGCACCCTAGGGTGGGAAGGGGACCACGCATGTGTGGTAGCATTCCCAAAGGCTCTTTGAAAGCTGGGGAAAAGCTCCACGTGGGGTTCGTTGGTACCAACACCACCCATATGTGACGAATTACTTCCTGCTTGTTCCTGGAAAAAAAGCCCTTGCCCTGCTTGACTGGGAGGGGGGCAAGACCCCCCCCCCTTAGGTGTATCATCTTGTTCAAGGCACCCTTGATTGTAGACCAACAAGGGAAAATGAAAGCATTGGAAGTCTGCTCTTTGCATTCCAGGACATAACTGAATGGCATCTAGCACCCAGTGATCCTTGGTAACCTGGGCCCATTCCTGAAAGAGGCAAAATCTACCACCCACCAGAGGCACCAGGGACTGGGCCCCCAAACCTTCATTGCATAGCCTGAGGGGGTCCTGCTCTGGAGGGGGACCATGCTCCATGAAAGGACTGCGAACAAGCCCAAGGCCCTAAAGCAGAGGGGAAGAGCAGCTTTCCAGGTTGGTAATGACATTAGTCACAAGACCTGCAGGAATCTGGCAAGCACGCCCTTGGTGGTTGGAAGGAAGCTGACTAGAAAAGGGGCACTAGGCTGCCTCACAGGTCCCTGGGCCCATTTTCTGAGGTGGCAAGATTGGAACAGATTTGGAGAAGCTGGTGAAGGACCTAGGTGAGACACTAAAAGCTTCCCCTTAAAGGCCAGTTGAGCCAACTGGGGTTTGGAGGATGTGGCCACAGCCCAGTGTCAGAGCCAAATCCAACGCCATGACAGTCACCAGGGTCATACCAGGTCATCCATGGCATCAGAAAGGAAAGCCATAGACTCCAAAAGAGGTAGCATCAGGCAGAAGAGACTGAATCCACTGGAGAAGTGCTTGAGATGTCAGACTGATACACACCCCCAGCTGTAAAACAGTTGCCACGGCAGACTGGCTCCACAGCAAGTAATCCACACCCTACAGTCCAGAACATTCTTTATGTCTGATCCACCTTCCACAGGAATGGTGGTCCTTTTGGTAACCACTGACACACTGCATCCAACTTGGGAATGTCCAACCACTCTCCGTGCTCCTCCTCTGGGAAAGCGTAGATCTTCTTAAAACCTTAACGCTTTAGGTAGGGAGTCCCACTCTGACCAGATCATATCCTTGATCACTTCCAGGAATAGTAAGACAGCAATTGATTTATGCACCCCTTGAAGGAGCAGGTGTACCTTCAGCTCCTGCCCTGTGCCGGAAACATCAAGTTAAAGGCAGATGAGACTGCTAATCAATGCTGCCAGTTACTCCTTCCAGAAAAGCAGATCACGCTGGCCTCTACAGAATCTTCTGAAGGTAAGAGCACTTCCTCATCCACATCAGAGCCCAGTACCAACTCATCTGAATCCAAGGTAGTGTCAACATTCTGGATAGCTCCCAACTGCTCCTGATCTCCAGGGAGCACCCCACGCTGGAGATGCTTAGCCAAAAGCAATTGAACAGGGCTCCTACTTTCAGCCTGCCCATCACGAGATTGCACCTGGGGACACCCAGAGGCTGCCTGGTTTGAATTTTCACACCAGAAGGACCATGTCTATTGCAAAAAGGAAAAGAATTCTGGGGCGGACAATCCAGGATCCAGCTCTTCTCTTGGATAAGGCTCCTGGACAGCAGGGGGCATAGCCACCAGACTCCCTAGAGCAGGGGTCACCAACCTGTGGCCCGCGAGGTCCCTCCGTGCGGCCGCGAGACCCTACCCCGGTGCGGCCCGCCAAGGCAAACTCACCGACTCCTCCTTCTGCAGCCGCGGCTCCCTGCCTCTTAGGGAACCGCGGCTGTGCTTGTAAAATCATCGCGGAGCCCTTCCTGTCTTGACAGGCTCCGTGCAGCATTGTCCCGCCTCCAAAGGAAGTGGTAAACAACTTCCTTTAGAGGCGGGACAATGCTGCACGGAGCCCGTCAAGACAGGAAGGGCTCCGCGATGATTTTACAAGCACAGCCGCGGTTCCCTAAGAGGCAGGGAGCCGCGGCTGCAGAAGAAGGGAGGGAGCTGACATGGATTATTGAAGGTTAGGTATGAGCAGTTTTTTTTTCGCGCGGGAGGGGGAGGGGGCTGCGGCCTGCGAGTCTGCCGGTAGTCGGCTGTGCGGTCCGCGGCCCTCTGGAGGTTGGTGACCCCTGCCCTAGAGGATGAAGAGTGGCTCACAGCACAGTTGCCAGTCTCCAGCCAGCTGAATATTCTTACCCACAGCGCCATCATTCACCTCCTGCCTTGATGCAGATAAAGGTGGGCTGATTGCATCCCCCCTCCCCCCTGCTTGGAGGGGAAAGCATGCCCTCCAGGGGTGAGGCAGAAGTTGCTATGCAGGAAAGTCTGGAATACAAGGATGAGGCTCCTTGTTTGCCACAGGCCAAGTTTCCTGGAAGATTTACAGTATCAAATGAGCACGTGCTATGGCTGTGTCAGCCTGCAAGCGTGCATTAACTGTGGTTTTACATAACATGCATTAAAGGTGTTGCAGAAGGAGCACACATTGGACCACTTGGGCAGAACACACTTTAGGACTGCACAGCCACTAAGCACACAATAGGCACAAAAGAGTAGTTACTCACCTGTAACAGGTGTTCTCCAGGAGCAGCAGGAATCAGTCCTCACATATGGGTGTCATCGGCGCCGATGAAGCCCCAGCAGAGCATTTCCCCAGCTTTCCATTAAAGCCTTTGGGAATGCAGGCACACATGTGCAGTTCCCTTCCCGCCTAAAGGTGCCATCTTAGCTATGTCATTTAAATGAGGTAAGAGCAGCACACAAAAATGAAAAAATAAACTATGTACAACTGCAACTCCCAAGGGAGGAGGGAGGGTTGTGAGGACTGATTCCTGCTGCTCCTGGAGAACACCTCTTACAGGTGAGTAACTACTCTTACTCCAAGACCAAGCAGGAAGTCAGTCCTCACATATGGGTGACTCCCTAGCTCTGGGCTACCGAGGAACCCAGGCTGAACAAGAGTACTCCCTCTAGTCTCAGCAGTAAAGAAAGGCTTTTCAAGGACACAACCTCCACCGGTAGCCCAACAGAGGGCAGGAGTTGCCTAAACCTCAAAGAGATTCCGGAGTACTGCCTGGCCAAAAGCACTGTCCCTACGGGACTCCCTCTCCAGACAGTAATTGGCCACAAAAGTCTGGCTTGAAGACCAAGTTGCAGCCCTGCAGATGTCTACCAAGGGCACAGAGCGGAGATGAGTCACTGAGGCAGCCATTGCCCGGACACGACCCTACCCTGCAAAGGAAGGTCAGCCACCTTGTAAGCCCAGGTGATACAGTCAGCCACCCAGATGGACAAGGTACGCTTGGACACAGCCAACCCAAATTTATTGGGGGTCAAAGGATATGAAGAGCTGAGTAGCCCTTCTATGCCCCTGTGTACGGTCAAGGTAGAAGGATAAGGCCCTCCTACAATCCAGGGTATGCAGGACTGCTTCAGCCTGGATTGCATGAGGCCTAGGGAAGAATGTTGGAAGAACCACCTCCTGGTTGAGGTGGAAAGAGGAGACAACCTTAGGTAGGAATTTTGGATGAGTCCTAAGGACTGCCCTGTTCCTATAAATCCTGGTGTAAAGCCTATCACAGACCAGGGCCTGAAGCTCACTCACTCGCCTAGCCGAGGTAAGGGCTATCAGGAAGAGTGTCTTCCATGAGAGGAAGCGTAGTGGACAAGTAGCCATTGGCTCAAAAGGTGGGCGAGTCAGTTGCTGGAAGACCACATTCAGCTCCCACTCAGGGGCAGGACGACGGATTGGAGGCTTGAGCAAAAGCAAGCCCCTGAGAAAGCAGGACACCAAGGGGTGGCCTGACAGAGAATGTCCCTCCACCAGTGAGTGGTGAGCTGCTAGAGCTGAGAGGTGGACCCGAACAGAATTGGACTTAAGTCCCTGATTGGATACGTGCAGTAAGTACTGAAGCACTACTGGCACAGTACAAGAGAAAGGGTCCTCTGTATGTAGCTGACACCACACAGACAACCTCTTCCATTTGAGAGCATAGGTTTTCCTAGTGGACTGTTTCCTAGAAGCTAGGACAACCTCCTCAGCTTCCTGAGGCAGGCCCCAGGGAGCCAAAACTATCCTTGCAGCCTCCAGGCCATCAAATTGAGAGCTTTGAGATTGGGGTGCAGAAGGGAACCCTGCTCCTGAGAGAGGTTGGGTTGCAACCCCAGAGGCAGTGGGGGGATCCACTGCCAGTTGAAGCAGAAGAGGAAACCAAGGCTGTCTCGGCCATCTGAGAGCCACCAGCAGGACCGAGGCCTTGTCCTGAAGAATTTTGAAGAGAGTTCAGGCCACCAAGGGCGTAGGAGGAAACGCATACAGGAGGCCCTGAGACCATGGAATCAGAAAAACATCTGCTGCTATTCTCAGAGGATGCGGTTGCCTGGAGCAGAACCGTGGCAGTTGATTGTTCATTGGACTGGCAAAGACATCCACCAAAGGGAGACCCCATTTCAGGAAGATCCTCTGAACTACTGAAGGATGCAGCTGCCACTCGTGGGGCTGCAGAATTCTGCTTAACCTGTCGGCCAGGTAGTTGTCCTGGCCTGGGAGGTACACAGCCCTGAGAAGCATGTTGTGCTTTAGGGCAAATGAACAAAGGTCCTGAGCCTCCTGACAAAGGATTCTGTACCCAGTCCCGCCCTGTTTGTTCACATAAAACATGGCTACCTGGTTGTGTCTGTCTGAACCAGGACAGATTGATGAGACAGGGTAGAAGAGAAAGCTTTGCGTGCTAATCGAATAGCTCTGAGCTTGAGGAGATTGATCTGCTGTGCAGCTTCCCAAGGAGACCACAGGCCCTGGGTGCACTTGCCTAGACAATGAGCTCCCCAGCCCTGCAGGGAGGCGTCTGGTCAGTATCACTGTATATCCAGGAATCTGAAAAAGTACCCCCTTTAGAAGATTGGGTGGATGCAGCCACCAGTTGAGGGAGTTCAGAAATGGTCTGGACACCCTTATCCTGTCTGAGGCTGCCTGTGGCTTGTGACCACTGAGTCCGAAGGCACCACTGAGCAGGCCTCATATGGAGCCTGGCATTGGGGGTCACATGTACTGTCGAAGCCATGTGGCCAAGCAGCCTCAGGCAGAGTCTGGCGGAGACCACTGACCCCCTGAGAAACTGATTTGCAAAGTCCATCAGTCTTTGGGCCCTGTCTGCTGGCATAAGAACATAAGATATGCCATACTGGGTCAGACCAAGGTCCATCAAGCCCAGTATTCTGTTTCCAACAGTGGCCAATCTAGGTCATATGTACCTAGCAGTTTCCCCAAGAGACAAGTTCCACAATGCTTGTACTGGGTCAAGCATTGATATTAAGAAGGGACCGAAGATAATGGTTTATGGACCTTTCCTCCAGGAACTTGTCCAAACCTTTTTTAAACCCAGCTACACTAACAGCCTTTACTACATCCTCCGGTAACAAATTCCAGAGTTTGATTACACGTTGAGTGAAAAAATATTTTCTTTTATTAGTCTTAGATTACCCTGTAGCTTCATTGCATGTCCCCTTGTTTTACCTTATCAGAATATAGAAAGACTATCGATCTAAGTTTACCCGTTCCACTCCGTTCATTAATTTATAGACTTCTATCATATCTCCCCTCAGCCGTCTCTTTTCCAGGTTAGAGAGCCCTAACCTTTTTAGCCTTTCATAGGAGTATCCTTCCATCCCCTTTACCATTTTGGTGGCTCTTCTCTGTACCTTTTCTAAAATCGCTATATCCTTTTTAAGATACGGCGACCAGAATTGCACACAATATTCAAGGTGCGGTCTCACCATGGAACGATATAGAGGCATTATAATATCTTTTGTTTTATTTTCCATTCCTTTCCTTATCATACCTAGCATTCTATTTGCTCTCTTGGCTGCCGCTGCACACTGGGCCGAGGGTTTTAACATGGTATCCACAATGACGCCTAAATCTTTTTCCTGGGTGGTGGTTCCCAATGTGGAACCCCGCATCGTGTAACCACAGTTTGGGTTGTTCTTCCCTAGGTGCATAACCTTGCACTTGTCCACATTAAATTTCATTTGCCATTTTGATGCCCAGTCTTCCAATTTATCAAGATCCTCTTGCAATTTCACAATCCTCTTGGGTTTTAACAACTTTAAATAGTTTTGCGTCATCTGCAAATTTGATAACCTCACTCGTTATTCCATTTTCCAGGTCATTTATGAATATGTCAAAAAGCAGCAGACCCAGCACAGATCCCTGGGGTACACCACTATTCACCTTTCTCCATTGGGAAAATTGGCCATTTAGCCCTACCCTCTGCTTTCTATCTTTTAACCAGTTCCTGATCCACAATAGTACACTGCCTCCTATCCCATGACTCTTTAGTTTTGCCAAAAGTCTCTGATGAGGGACCTTGTCAAAGGCTTTCTGAAAGTCCAGATACACTATATCAACCGACTCACCTTTGCCCACCTGTTTATTCACTCCTTCAAAAAACATAACAGATTAGTAAGACAAGATCTTCCTTGTCTAAAGCCATGTTGGCTGTCTCCCATTAGGTTGTGACTATCTACATGCTGAGTAATTTTATTCTTTGACGGTTTCTACCATTTTCCCCCAGTACTGACGTCAGGGTCACCGGTCTGTAGTTTCCCGGATCACCCCTGGAACCCTTTTTTAAAATTGGTGTTACATTGGCAATCCTCCAATCTTCAGGTATTAGAGATGATTTTAATGATAGTTCACAGATTACTGATAGCAGGTCTGCAATCTCATATTTCAGTTCTTTCAACACCCTTGGATGTATACCATCCGGCCCAGGTGATTTGCTACTCTTCAGTTTATCTAATAGTTGTAAGACATCTTCCTGATGTATCGATATTTCCTTCAATTCTTCCGCACCTTTAAATACCACTTCAGTCATGGGTAACATCCCTACATCTTCCTCAGTAAAGACCGAAGCAAAGAATTCATTCAGTCTCTCCGCTATCGCCTTATCGCCTCTTAGTGCTCCTTTAACCCCTTTATCATCTAATGGACCAACTGACTCACAGGTTTTTTGCTACGAATGTACTTAAAAAGGTCTTTATTTTGCGTTTTTGCTTCCGCAGCAAGCTTCTTCTCAAATTCTCTTTGCCTGCCTTATCAATGCCTTGCATTTGACTTGCCAGTGCTTGTGCTGTTTCCAGGTTTCGTCGTTTGGCTCTTTTTTCCATTTCCTGAAAGATGCTTTTTTGGCAACAGCCTCTCTGACCTCACCTTTAAACCACGCTGGCAGTTTTTTGGACCTCCTTCCACTTTTCTTAAAAGCGTGGAATACAGCTGGTCTGGGCTTCCAAGATAGTATTTTTCAACACCCAAGCTTGATGTACGTCTTTAACCTTCGCAACTGCTCCTTTTAGTTCTTTAACTATTTTCCTCATTTTATCATAGTCTCCCTTTCGAAAGTTAAAAGGTAGTACTGTGGATTTCCTTACTATCCCTCCTCCACTAATTAAATCAAAGGCGATCATGCTATGATCACTATTGCCAAGTGGCCCCAACACCCTTATCTCTTGCACTAGATCTGGTATTCCACTAAGGACTAGGTCTAATATGGCTTCCCCTCTGGTCGGTTCATGAACCAGCTGCTCCAAGAAGCAGTCATTTATTTCATCTAGGAACTTTATCTCCCTAGCATGTCCTGACGTGACACTGACCCATTCGATACCGGGGTAATTGAAATCACCCATTATTATTACGGCGCTGTAACTTTTGTTAGCTTCCTTGATTTCTTTGAGCATTTCATCATCCATTTGGTCATTCTGGCCAGGTGCTCGATAGTACACCCCCACTGCCATCGCCTTCCCCCTTTTATATGGAATTTCAATCCATATAGATTCTACAGCAGATTTTGTTTCCTGCAAAACTTTAATCCTTTGAGTCAATGCCCTCTCTAACAGAGCGCAACCCCTCCACCAATTTGATCAGCTCTATCATTACGATATAGTTTGTACCCAGGTATCAGTGTCCCACTGGTTGTCCTCCTTCCACCATGTCTCTGATATTCCAATCATATCTATCCTTTCATTTAGTGCTATATATTCTAACTCTCCCATCTTATTCTTTAGACTTCTAGCATTTGCATACAAGCATTTTAGAGAATGCATTTTATTCATGTTGATTTGGCTATTGTTAGACATGGGTAAATTGGGATCTTTAAGCTCTGTCTGCTCCATACTTGAGGGCATTTGGGCCACTTTACTCTTGTGGAACCTCTCTGCTTTTGGTAGTATCCTTCAAGGATACATTCTTCCGAACCATCCACTCTTGGGCAACTGTCAGCTTTCCCCTAATATCTAGTTTAAAAGCTGGCAAGAATACCTTTGCTAGGACAGAGTCCAGCCTTGCCCCTATGAACTCCAAGTTTTGGGAGGGGAGCAAGGTGGACTTTGCAAAGTTTATGACAAATCCCAGGCCTTGAAGAAGAGCAATAGTCCTGAGGGTGGCTTGTCTGGCCTCCTGGCACGTCTGACCCCTGATGAGCCAGTTGTCCAGATAGGGGAAGACAAAGATGCCCTGATTTCTCAGGTAGGCCGCTACCACTGCCAGGCATTTGGTAAAGACCCTGGGAGCTGAGGTAAGGCCGAAAGGCAGCACTCTGTACTGATAATGGTTTCCTCCCACCATGAACCTTAGGTACTTTGTGGTCTGGATGAATGAGGATGTGCGTGTACGCATCCTTTAGATCTAAGGAGCATAGCCAATCTCCCTGCTGGAGGTAGGGCAGAAGTGTTCCAAGAGTAAGCATCTTGAACTTTTTTCTCTAAGAACTTCAGGTTCCTGAGGTCCAGAATGGGTCGAAGGCCAACGGTTCTTTTGGGCACCAGGAAATACCTGGAGTAGAATCCGTGACCTTGCAAGTGGGGAGGCACAGGCTCCACCGCCCTGTCCACCAGCAGACCTTGAAGCTCCTGGAGGAGAAGATCTGTGTGCAGGGGAGGCCTTGGAGGCTCCCCTGGAAAGTAAGGTGGAGGCAGTTGGTGAAAATGCAGTGCATAGCCCCTGGGGACTATGTCCAACACCCAACTGTCCCCGGTGATAAGGGGCCACTGGTGGGCAAAGAGGGCGAGGCAACCTCCTGTGCAGGGTTGGGAGTGCAGTGGAGGAGAGGCTACGATCAAGGAGTCAAAACCCCCCACCCTGCTGAATGGTAGCAGGGGCCAGAGGCTTGGGGGGTCCTCTGCCTACAGGGCCCATTACCCTGCCCCTTGGCTTGCTGACCCTGGGGGGCAGCTTGATATTGTGGGTACTGTTTGTAGGCAGTGCCCTTCCTCAGGTAAAAGGGCTTTTTACCCGAGCCCTTCTTATGAGAAGGTGCAGAATTCTTCCTAGACAGCCTTGTCCGTGTGAGGTGCTCGGTTTCGAGCTGGGCGGCCTTCTTGGTTATGGGCTTGACAAAAAGGTTTTCACCTCGGCAAGGGACATCGACCAACTTGTCCTGAACCCATGCCTGGCATCGAGCTGCGATGCTGGCTGCCGCAACTCGAGCCGAAGTCTCGAAGCCATTGTAGGCGGCGCGGGACATGAACTTCAAGCAGTCCCGAATACCCGAGGACAAGGACTTAAGTCTCTGCAATGGTTCCCCAGAGAGTCCAACAGAGAACCCGGCCAACTCCTTGGCCAGGTCCCGCAAGTAGATGCCCATGTACAGCTGGTACGACTGGACACGGCAAGCAAGCATCGAGCCCTGGAAGCACTTTCTACCGACGCCATCGAGGTTTCGGGCCTCCCTGCCCGGGGGCACCGCGGAGTGCATCTTCTGGCTCTTCAGACTATGCATGGCCGATTCAACAACCATAGAATGGTGTGGTAGCTGTGCCTTTTGAAAGCCAGGGCTCTTTGAGTCGATAGATCAGTTCTCAGCAAGTGAGTCAACTCGGCGCCGAGGCCGGTGCCTCCCACATACGGAGAAGAGCCGTTCCAGCATCGGAGGAACCGGGACAGTAAAGGCCTCCTTTGGAGGAGAGTCATACTGTAGAGCCTCAAGCTCTTCAGCTCCTCCTCAGGATCTGCCAGAATAGCCAAGGCGGTGGCCATATCCCGGACGAACTCAGAGAACAGAGTAGCCTCCGGGGGGGGGGGGGGGGATCTACTCCGGGGCACACCGAGTCTTGAAGGTATCAGGAGACTCCTCGTCCTGTCTCCCAAGCTGACTCGTCCGAGGAGCACCCGCCCCGACGCCAGAGGCACTGGCGTCGACGCCCTCGGTCCCGAATGGGAGGTCGAGGGAGACTGCGACCAAGGTCGACTCTGAGCCACGATGGACTCGAGTATTGGCTCGGTCTCCGGGGTCGACTTCGAAGCCGATGTCCCGGTGGTTGGGGCAGATGCGCCAGACAGGCTGGCCATCAGTGCCCGCTGCTGCTCCATGAAGGCAGACAGTCTGCTCTCCAAGGCTGAGATCCTGAGACTCAGCTCGGGAGATGCAGCAGCCACCGAATTGGGCCCTGGCGGTGCCGGGCCTGACGTCGGCTCCCTGGGAGGAGAGTCCGAGGACTACGGGGCTTACGTGTCCAGCAGACTCCGGCTCCATGTGAGGAACCTTTGCAGGCTTCTTGTGTTCCATGGACCCGGGGCGACGGTCGGGGGTCTGGCCCTCGAGGAACCAGGGACCTCCTCCTCCGACGCCCTCGCGAGCCGCTTCTTCCTCTTGCGTTCCCGGTTGGGGGACCCCCTGTCTGAGGAGCTTCGACGGCGCTCGGGATTCAGAATCCCGAGATGTCGAGGCCTCAGACGAGGTCTGGGCCCGGCCGGAGGCTAAGTCAGAGAAAAGCCTTTCTTTTTGTTGCTGTCGACTTCGGAGTGCCTTGGAAGACATCTTCCCACAGGGCCCGCATGACTTAGGGTCGTGATCCAGGCCGAGGAACCGAAGGAAGCAGTCGTGCGTGTTGGTGATAGACATTAATTTCTTACACCGATCACACTTTTTAAAACCACTGGAAGCCATCAGGGAAAAAAAAAAGGCCCCGCGAGGTCAAAAGACCAGCCTTCCAGGGAAAAAGTGAAAAAAGGGCGCGAACGCCAGTCACGAAAGGCAAAAACCGAAAAAGAAGAATCGGGCTCGATAGCGGTGTACCAAACCTGGCGGGAGGGGAACCGGCGTCGAACCGGAAGAAAAAATAGCAATAATCGCCAAAAAAAAAAATCTACTTTTAACCAGGACAGGACACACGTCCGGTGGGCTTCACAGAAGAGAGACTGAGGTAAGATGGCACCTTTAGGTGGGAAGGGAACCGCGCATGTGCCTGCATTCCCAAAGGCTTTCATGGAAAGCTGGGGAAATGCTCCGCTGGGGCTTCATCAGCGCCGATGACACCCATATGTGAGGACTGACTTCCTGCTTGGTCCTGGAGAAAACAGTTACTAACTCATGCAGGAAACCCCACAAAGTGCCAACGGTCACCAACAGTCCACCCCAAATTGCGTCTCTAAGAGAAATGGGAGCTCTCAACAAGGACAATGGCAAGGTCAAGCCTTTGTACTCTTTTCCCCCCTCCCCCGAGAGCCCAGGGGTAGGATCTGTGCTGGACTCAGATCTGCTCCTTTGAAATTGCTTCACTGGCTGCTTTCGTTTGTATAGCACTATGTGGAAGGTGGCTGGCAGGCAGATCCCTCCAAGAGTCTTCTGCAATCTTTTGGGAGAGAACAGCAGAGAAGAGGAGGGAGGGGGTGTCGAGGTTCTGTGAGGCTGCTGTACTCTTCTAGATCCTTCTGATTTGTGGCTTCAACAGGCCCTTATCATAAGGGCATGGTGCTGAACCAATTTTCCCTCCTCCTATGGCTACTGAAAAGACCGCAGTCTAGTAGAGCCTCCCACATCACGCTCAAGTGATAGCCACTTTCTGTATACAAGGTGATCATCCACTGTTTAAATCAATCACTTTTCCTCTCAATCTTCAGATTTTCTACAGAGGAGAAAATTCATCCACCATCTGCTGGAAACAAATACTGGACCTCTGGTGGCTGAGGCAAACAGATGCATAGGAAGCATGTTATTGAAACCTGGGCTTTTCATCGTCTCCGCCAGTCTGCTGGTAGGCGGTACACAACCCACTTGTCTGGACTGGTCTAGCAGGACAATATGGAAAGAGGCTTCAACTACAGAACTAAATTTGTTTAATAAAAGGAAAAAAAAAATCAAAATCCAGATATCCAAATATTTGAAGGACAAAATTAATGTGATCAGGCTGCCATAAAGAACTGGAGAGATGCTAAGAATCCTCCCGTTAATCCCAATAAATCCACAACCACTTGGTTAAGTTGCAGACAGCTTTCATGAATACAGTCCGACCATGGAAAGACACTGAATAGGTGAAAATTCAGGAGTGAAAGTGTTAATGTAGGTTACAAGCAAATATTGTCTCCGTAAAACAAAAAGCAGAGATTCTAGTGATTTGAATTAGGGAAAGCAACGAGCTTAGGAAAAATATTAAGAAAAATAGGGGCAAAGACAGAGCCCTTAGGGACCCCTGCATGAAAATGGCTGTATGTTTGAAGACATTGTCAAAGACAGAATGTGTACCCTGAGAAAATAGTGAAACCACTGGAGAACTTAGTTGTGTAAGCCAATTGAATATAGGCTTTGAAGACTAACTTATTCAGCAAAAGCCTATGTTAAAGACATCACCAATCAAAGGTTCACGTGCAGACCTAGGTTCAAAGATCTAAGGCAGTGGTTCTCAACCTGTGGGTCGCGACCCCCATGGTGGTCGCCTCAGGATTTGCCAGGGGTCGCACGTTGCTTCCGCTGCCGAGTCCACTTATCGGCAGCGGCAGATTACCACATCGGAGCCCCGATCGGCAGTCTACAAAGAAGCGGGTGAGCTCAGCTCCTACCTGATCCTCCTGAGCAGGCCGATTGACGGGACATTTAAATTCTGCAGCCGCTTCCCCCCACCCACACCGGAGCCCCGATCAGCGGTCTACAATGGAGCAGGTGAGCTCAGCTCCTCCCCGATCCTCTGGAGCAGGCCGATCGCAGACCGCAGACCAATCAGGGCCTAGGAACTGCATTTTAAAAATTGTAAGCGCCATTGGGTGCAAAGACAGACCATGATTGGACCAGCCCAGTTACCCCGATCAGCGCACTTATGGCCAATCCAGAGGCTTCAAAAGGCTTTACTCTTACCAGTGGCAGCGGGTGCGATCGGAAGACCAGCACACCAATCTCCCCCACAGCCTGCCCTCTGATTGGTATATTGCAGCTGAGGATGTCCTTACTTACATGTTTCCTAGTATACTTCAAAACATATGCTCCTGAGGGGCTGTCAGCGTTGCCCCATGTCCTAGTTTTGAAAGCTGCTCTTTTAAACATTACTGCAGCGACTTAGTCCCACCTCCAGTTATAATGGAGCCTTTTTTGAAAGAGGCTCTCCCTTTCTCAAAATGTTGCTAGGTTTCTAAGAAACCTAAATCCCTCTTCTCTGCACCATCTCATTTGTGTATGGAGACTTCAGGAACTCCAGCTGCTTCATGGGTCCTTCACATGAACAGTTTCCTATATCATTGGTACCCATATGTAAAATGGCAGCTAGCTAGCTTCTCTCTGTTAAGTGCCGTCGAGTCGGAGTCGACTCATGGCAACCCTCTGGATAGCTATCCTAAATTGTGTTCGGTCTTCAGTCAGGCGGCTCATTGTTGACAGATTGATACAACAGCAGCTACAGGTACCAATCCATCTCATTGCTGGCCTTCCTCTTTTGCGTTGACCTATCTTGCCAAGCATGATGTGTCTCTCTAATGATCTCTCTTCGCATGATGTATCCAAAGTATGAAAGTCAAAGTCTTGTCATCTGAGCTTCTAAAGAAAGCTTAGGTTTGATCTCCTCTAGTACAGACTGGTTTGTTCTTCAGGCAGTCCATGGTATACAAAGTATTTGCCGCCAGTACCATAATTCAGAGGCATCAATTTTCTTCCTGTCTTTCACTGTCCAGCTTTCACATCCATATGATGTTACTGAAAATACCATGGCTTGAACAAGTCAAATCTTTGTATGGAGAGAGACATCTCTGCTCTTGAGAATCTCATCTAGGTCTTTTATAGCCATTCTGCCAAGAGCAATGCGTCGTTTGATTTCTTGACTGCTTGTTGCTTCTTTGATAGTTGATCCAAGTAGGTTAAAGTTGTTCACAATTTCAATTTCTTCTCCTTCAACGATGAACCTGTTGATTATGCCAGTTGTCATGATCTTTTGTCTTCTTTACATTAAGGTGCAGGCCCATTTTGAGACTATGTTCTTTGATTGTGAGAAGCAAATGTTTCAGATCATCTTCACTTTCCGCCAGTAATGTGGTATCAGCATAGCGAAGGTTGTTGATGAGTCTTCCACCAATCTTCACACCTCTGTTGTCTTCATACAATCCTGCTTCTCTGATGATTTGTTCTGCATATAAATTAAACAGGTAGGGGGAAGTATGCAGCCTTGTCTTACACCTTTGCTTATTTTAAACCATTCTGTTTCTCCTTGTTCCGTTCGAACTGTTGCTTCTTGATCAATGTACAGATTGTGCAAGAGAACGATCAGGTGTTCTGGTATACCCATGCTTCTTAATGTGGCCCAGAGTTTCTCATGGTTTACACAGTCAAAAGCCTTGCTATAGTCGATAAAGCACAAATAGATATCCTTTTGGTATTCTTTAGTCTTTTCAAGGATCCATCTCACATCCACAATGATGTCTCTCGTTCCTCGAACTTTCCTGAACCCTGCTTGCACTTCAGATAGTTCTTGTTCTAGGTATGGTTGTAGTCTTTTGAATAATCTTCAGTAGAATCTTGCTGGCATGTGGGATCAGAGCGATTGTTCGATAATTTCCAGTCAGTTGGATCACCTTTCTTTAGTAATGGTACAAACAGATCTTTTCCAGTCAGTTGGCCATGATGTTGTCTTCCATATTTCTTGAAATTTTAAAATTTTGTTTAGATAATACAGCCACCTGCCTATAAAAAAGGGGAAGTATTTATACAAAATTATCACATAACATTATGGTAACATTGAATGATCCCAGAAAAATCACAATGAGCAAGGAATTACATAAAGAAATTAAGTAATTTTAGTCCACAAATAGGGACAAGAAAAAGGAAAAAAAATACAAGATAAGAAAAAGAGAAACCCAAGAGGCAGGTAGGGGGATAAGCAGCTTGGTTGGCTGGGGACCTCACAGCTTCACTATCTCCTCCTTGGAACAGAAACTAAGGAGAAAAATCAGGAAATTCACAATTTTGAACCCCAAAACTCACATTAGTATTTCTGAAAAACAAGCACAATACAATACCCCAGTCTGATTCCAGAGCAGAAGATACGATCAGGGTAGTTCAGCCAGTGATCATCTCCAAATGAACTCTAGGAACTCAGTCAAGTCCACATCCCCTGACTATAACCCGCCCTGATCACTCCTGGGAAGTGTGGGCTATAGCCAAGGGATGTGCCCTACCCCTACCTGCCTCTTGGTGTTCTCTTATCTTTATAATTTTTTTCCTTTTTCTTGTCCACATTTGTGGACTAAAATTATTTGTTTAATTTTGTTGCAATATTGAACGAATTAAATTTATCACTGCAAGGACCAAACGCAACGTGCCTAGATTTGTCTGAAAAGATCCAAGCATTTCAAATGAAACTTCGGCTTTGGCAGAAAAAGTTAGCTGAACTAGAACTTACATGTTGCTCAACTTATCCGCTTTCTTTGAAGAAAACAAGATTGAACTTGACAAGAAATGGAATTATAATTTGTCAAACAGCACTTAGAAATGCTGGAAGAAGAAATTTCAGCGTATTTTCCAGATTTACCTGGCACACCATTTGCACTTGCCAGAAGTCCATTCACAGTTAAAGTTGAGGTTGTTCCTGAGATTGCACAAGAAGAGTTCATTGAACTCATTACCAGTGATGCAGCGAAAAATGATTTTTCTTCAATGTCAGTATTTAAATTCTGGATCAAGTATTTTCAATTCTATCCTGGACTATGAGATTGTATTGCGTCTACTTCTTCCGTTTCCAGCAACATATCTGTGTGAAACCGGCTTCTCAAGCTTGTTGCTTAAGAGTAAACACCAAAATAGACTTGCTGCAGAAGATAATTTGTTGTGCTCTCGCAAAGACTGAGCTGAGAATTTCACATCTTGCGAGAAGGAAGCAAGCACAAGCTTCGCACCGATAGCATAGGCCTACTTTTTAGGTTTGACAACACTAACATTTTTGCCCTTCGTCAGTCTTTTTGAATAAAGCATACTAAAACCATTGACTACAAAATCATAATTTCAAAATCAAATATTGTTACTTATTGTGATTAATTGTGGTTTAAATAAGTGAATTTTATAAATAAAACATATTGCAAAGGCCTATAATATATTAATAATTCAACAAATGATTACAGTGACAATGCGTTAACGGTAAAGGGAGAGACAGATTTGATTTTATCATTGGGGGTCACCACAAGTTGACCAATGGTAAAAAGGGGTCACGGTACAAAAAAGGTTGAGAACCACTGATCTAAGGGATAGCCTTCTGATACTAGATTGTGAATACATCTGACCTATTAAGTGGCTGTAGGAATTACCTCTGGTAGCCTGGACACAAAGGGCCGGAGGGGAGGAGTTTAACTATTCCCAAAGAGGTGACAAAGTACTGCCTGGTCGAAGGTGCTGTCGTGCTATGAGCTCTCCTGCAGGCAGTAATGTGCTGTTAAGGTATGGACTGAAGACCAGGTAGTGGTCTAGCAGATGTCCTGCAGGAGGACAGAGTGCAGGTGAGCCACTGAGGTTGCCATGGCACAGACATTATGTGCAGAAACATGCTCCAGAGCAGGGGTTTTCAACCCAGTCTTCAGGGAACCCTAGACCAGTCAGGTTTTCAGGATGCCCACAATGAATATTGTAATGAGGAAGATCCATCCTTTGCCTTAAAAACACAGAATTCTGTGAGAACTAGGTCAGACGCTGAGAGGCAGGCAAGCCATATGAGCAGTAGTTGTCAGGGGCAACGTAAACAAACCCAGCCACGAGGTTTGCAACCCTGCCCAACTAGCAAGGAATCCCTAGTTCCCAATAGCTTTCACCTGAGTAGAGGAAGGGCTAATCAGCATTATAAGAAACACTCAGGAAAGCCAGAGCAGGAAGAACGGGGAGAACGGAGAAGCCAGGCAGAACAGCGAAGCCAGCAGCGAGGAGCAGAGGAATCAGAGAACAGCTGTGAATGTTCATCTGCTGTGATGCAGTTTGAAACTCAGAGGCAAAGTTCTGTCCAGAGTGAATGGAAGCCTGAAAGAGTGAAACAGTATGTGTATCTGGGAGCTGGAAAGTGATTCTGAAGCAGATTTAAGGAAGTTTACTGGCAGCAGAAATACCTGGAGGGTTAATGCTCAAAAGCCTTGTAGGAAAAGTCCAAGGTGGGTGCCGTGCTGTGAAAGCCAACCGAAGGATTTTACTAGAGAGCTAACGTGGGAGCATTTACAAGTCCCTGAAAGGGAGAGGTATTCTATAGAAGATGTGTGCATGTCTGAAGAGGAAGTGTTTGAAAGACCTAAACCTCAGAAGGATTCACAGAGTAAAGACCTGTGCTGACAAGGGAGAACAATTCCTTTATTCACTGCCAAAGCCTGAAGTTAGAACAAACAGATATTCTAAAGGGAAAAGTTCCTATAAGAAGGTATGTTCAGAATATCCTGAATGGTGGGTCTCTCCTCTCTCACACTCTGATAAATACGGTAGCAGCAATTACAGCCCTAGAGAGCTGGTCAGATAAGCTCTGTGACGAGACATTGCAAGGAGATTTACAAAACGTTCTGTAGCAAGGAAAATGTTTGTCCTTATGAAAGTAAGCATGAACGCATGGTCACTGATTATGCTAGTGAAAGGTCATGTGTTGATCCAATGGACTGTACGTTAATTATCTCAGACAAAATTACCTCTGTTAAAGCAGTGATTGTATATTGCTGGAGCCTAGTAGTGAAAGTCAAGAGTGCCTGTTTATCTACAGAGGAATTATGTGCTGAGGATTATTTTCTTATGGCAAGAAGCTATTTTTATTTCCTTTATAACATGCCAGAGTATGGCTTTATTGTCTTAAGTTCCTGTGTTGTGCATTTGAGAAATCCGACCCTGGGAGGGGAAATAAAACCCTAATTTACCTGAACCACTCGTGTCTACAACTACTTATTCTTCCTTAAAATCATCAGGCAGACAGACCTGCTACCCTAGGCAGTAGCCTGCCCACCTGGTGGTGACAATATGCATAAGATAGATTTGCATGTTCTGCCTTCATTGTATGCAAATCTATCTTATGCATATTCATTGTGGGAATCCTGAAAACCCTAATGGTCCAGGGTTCCCAGAGGACTGGAGTTGAGAACCTCTGCTACAGAGTCCAGCCTGCTCATAAGGAAAAGAGATGCAGTCTGTCACCCAGGTAGACAGGGTATGCTTAGAGACTGCAACCAAGTCTGCTGTTGTCATAGGAGACTAACAGTTGTGATGAGCAGTGATGGGCCTTTGTCCTCAAGGTAGGTGGCCAGTGCCCTTTTGCAATCCAAGGTGTGTAGGTGAGGCATCTGTTAAGGATGCATGAGGCTTGGGGAAAAGAGTGGGAAGGACCACCTCTTGGTTGATATGAAAAAGCGGATACCACCTTAAGCAGAAATTTTGGGCGAGTCTGGAGGATGGACCTGTTTTTTGTGGAACCTGGTGTAGGGGATGGGGCCACCAGCATTTGCAGCTCACTGACCCTTCTGGCCTGGGCTTTTGCCAACTCTATACTGGGAATCCAGTTGCTGGTTCACTATTGGCACCATCACTGGGTTCTCCCACATCCTGAACAGCAAGCGCTCCAGGATGGGGGAGAAATCTGCATTGTCAGTGCCTCTTGGAAGGATCTTGTACTGGAGGATCTTCAAATCCTCAGCATGGAGGGCTTGTTCTTCGGTTCTGCCATGAAGGCTAGGGCCTTCAACATCCCCCAGACAACCTGAGGAATGAGAGGTCCTCTGGTGGGGATCTCTGTGCTCCTGAGGGTGGGGGGGAGGAGGGGGGAAGGTTCAGAGGTGACATCCCTGTGTAACACTGTGTTGGGCAACATCGTCTGTTTCTCAGCCTGATTCCGAGCCGGATGAGACTGAAGCCCAGTCTCATCATGGCAATGAGCTGCTGGCACAGAGGTGCTCGGGCTGAGTCGCACTTTGAGCGAGAGGCCAAACAATACAGCTCTAAGGGAGCAAATCGTTCCAGCACTGGCTGGATGTCCTCCAGGGAAGTCCTTGCAGTGGAGGGTCCCGATGTCAGCACAAATCAAGCCTAGGTCCTGTTCTTTTGTGGACAGACATACGTCACCCCCTATATTGTACTGCTCCCTTGGATTGTTGCAGCCCAAATGCACAACCCTACATTTAGCATTAAATCTCGGTTACCAAATTCTAGACCATTCTTCAAGCTTAGCTAGATCCCTCCGCATTATCTACACCTTCCTGGGTGTCTACTCTGTTGCAAATTTTGGTATCATCCGCAAAGAGGCAAACCTTACTCAACAGCCCTTCTGCAATATAACTAACAAAGATGTACCGTAGGTTAACTCAGGCAAGCTCTTGTGTATAAAAACTTTTAGAAAGTCCTCACCAACAAGATTTTCAGATTTGCAGATTACTGTTGAAATCTTACTTTATAAAAAGCCTGCAGCCATCTAGTAATGTTAAATTATAGGGGTTTCTTTTTGATGCTATTTCCTACTAGCATGTACAATTTCTGTTTCAGTACATCACCCTGAGCCTCTTATAGTGATCAATCCAAATATAAAAAATAAAATAACCCTCCCCCCACACCCCTGTAGCTTTTATGGCAATATAGATGAAGGTGTCCAAAGTAAAAAAAAGATGGAGAAAGCACAGGTAGCTGTAAGTGAAGGTTCATAGCACCATGGCCACAGGCAAGACTTGTTCCAAACTGAGCATACAACTGTCAGGTCAAATCCTCTTCATCCCACAAAGAAAAAAAAATCCCAATATACAGTGCACTTGCAATATAAACTAGACGTTCCAATCAGATATGCATGAACATTGATTTTTGAACACTCCGCAGTCACTGACTAATGAGACAAACCTAGTCAGTGATCACAAAGAAGAATTCTGCAGTGCTTTAAGTACTTTCGTATAGCTCACTCAAGTAAAGTTGAAGAAAAGAATTAATGCTTACTCTATCAGCAACAATGTCCCAGCCATAGTTAAATGGGCTAGGTTTATTTCCCGGTGATGTGGCAACCACCACTAGATTGTAGCAAGCCCTTGAAGCATAGAGAAGAACGACTACAGTGCCCACAGTAACAGCTTGACATACAGATGTACCCTGAGAAAAGAAAAAACAAAATGAACCACAAAATAAAAATATGGTTTTACAGAATCAGAAAAAGCAGAACACTGGCTAAAAAGAAATCTGGAAAGAAATAACTGTTTTCTGATCACCATCTGAGCCATTTGCACTACTCATCTCCTTGATCTTTTATTTAGCTAGATTACAAAATATGTATGAGTTGCTTTATTTTCATTAGCTTGACTTGCCTGCCTTCCTTCTTTTACCTTTATCTTTAGAAAAAAAAATATATAGAAACTGCCTTGAAATCCTGTGAAGGGCAGTAGGAAACTCATGAAACATGAATGATTAAGGGTAGACATGATAGATTTATAATTGCAAAACTGCAGTAGAGGATAGTGGACTATGGACAATGGTTCACAGCCAGTACAGAACTACGGAGGGAAGACATACAGCAACTCCAAAGGCCACTCCTGAAGCAGAGCATCCAAGCCTGGTCACCCACATATCCTTCTTGTGGCTAAAGCACTTCTCAATTAATCCTTTTCTTGAGTGGCCATCAAGTCAAACACCAGAAAGTACCACTCCAGCACAATGAGGTTGAATGTATGAGGGCCAGCTCCTACATAGCTGGACCACAGTGTTGTGTCTGCAGAAGTCAGCCTGCATACACACCCCAGTCCTTTAGGATGTCAGATACAGCATCCACTCCAGCACCTCCAACAGCAGCAGACTATCAGATGGCAGGGCTATAGCCACCACTGCAACTGCTCCTTGATCTCCCAGGAGGGGGGGGAAGGTCTGGTCAAACAACTGGAAACAGGGAGATGAGAGGGCTAGCAAGTATCTCTTTAGAGGGCGTATGTGTGATCTGGCTTAGGGAAGTAGCTCTCAGTGCAATGCCATGGGTGCAAGCAGCTGGAGATAGTTCCAGGACCATGGGGCCAACTGATCGTAAGATGCCATGAATTGGCTTTGAAGCATGAGGAACACTTTGTGAGATAAAATCTCAGAACAAAAGCAGGATGCTATTGGGATTGCTTATTTTACCAACTCTATCACTTCCAACCAGTAAAATCACTAGGGCTGTATCCTCCCTGGACTATCCCAGAAAGTCAGACCAAATCAGCCTGTCGTCCAAGAACAGGTGAAACCAGATTCCCTGCAAGTGCAGAAATGCTGCAATCACCATGGCTAAGTAAAAAAGCAGGGCCCAGAACTGGAAATGAAAGTGAAAAAGGTGACATTTTACTTACCAGTTAAAATGTCCTTTCCTCGAGTCTTGCTAGACCAGTCCAGACAAGTGGGTTGTGTTCCCCTACCAGCAGTTGGTGGAGACAAAGAACCAATAAAAATCCCAGATTTCAGTGACATTACTATGCCTCTATTCACCTCAGCCACCAGAAGTCTCTTCAGTATTTGCCCCAAATCAAGCCTCACGACCTCAATTGTGGACAATGAGTAATCAACAGTAGAGTACTATGTATAAGAAAGCATACATAGGTGGTTGTCAGTAGAAGATGAACCCGCAGAGCCAAGTATAAAGTTATAGCAGACCAAAGGGCACTGCAGCAGAAGACCAGAGCAAATACAGTTTTAGGGGCAGGCCCTGGACTGGTCTAGCAGGACTCAAAGACAACTAGTAAGTAAAATGTCACCTTCCATATTTTCTTGCTAGACGACAAGTCCAGACTAGTGGGACATATCACAGCTATGACGCCACTGGGCAGGAAAACACCACTGCAGCTTGCAAAATCCTTGAGCCAAAAGGTCATCTGTCCACACATGGATGTAATGCTTGACAGAAGTGCAAAGTGATGCCCACATTGCTGCCCGACAAATCTCTGCAGGGGCTACTGAGCTCAGCTCTGTCTGAGACTACTTGTGCTCCAGTAGAATGGGTGCACAAACACTCTGGAACCAGCCAGTCCCACAACAGATATGCTGAGATAATGGCCTACTTAATCCAGCACCTCAAAGTCGACCTAGCTGCCATGTCACCCTTGTGTGGGCCAGCAAACACAAAGATGGCCAGATTTACAAAAATGTCATAACCGCCAAGTACCGGAGAGGCACCCTCCGGACATCCACAAGGCAAAGATCCTTATCCTTCCACAGACAATGCTCCTTAGAGAAGGAGGGTAGGCAGACCACCTGGTTTACCCGAAAGGGAGAAATCACCTTAGGGAAGAAGGAATACACAGGCTGAAATGAAAAGGACCCCCTTGAACAAGACAGAAGGATCTCAGCAAGACTGAGCCTACAGCCTGGAAATCCACCTTGCAGAACAAATCTCGACCAAGATGACTATCTTGTGTCACATCCTTCAAACTAGTGTGCTTCAATGGCTCAAAAGGAGCACCAACAGAGCCCTGAAAACCAGACACATCCCAAGAAGAGACCAGACTGGAGGGGAGGACAGACACCAAACCCCCTGGAGTAAGCACGATACATCTGGGTGCAAGGCTAAAGACTTACCAGCCACTGGACTTCAGAAAACAGGCCAAAAGCGGTCATCTGCCCTTTCAGGGAGCTAAGGGAAAGGCCCTTCTCCAGGCCATCCTGTAGATAAGCCAAGATTGCACCTTGGCCTCCTCAGGAGCGAGTTGCCAAGCACTGCACTGTTGCTCAAAGAGGCACCAGACCCACACATGCTAGCTTGGCAAATCTCCAGGATCTGAGCAGAATGGAGATCACCGCCAGAGAATAGCCCTTATGTACTAGCTGTCTTTCAAGAACAAAGCCATAAGCAAGGTGGGGGGGGGGGGGGGGGAACGGCATCAATCAGGTACCACCACCTTTAGGTACAGCAACTTGTTCAAGGTGGCCTGCACAGTTGCACTTTTGATCACAGACCCATAGGGGGAGAGAGACAATGAAAGCATCCAGAAACAGCTCTTTGCATTCTAGGACATAGCCTAACCAAATAGAGTAGCACCCAATAATCCTTGATCGCCTTTTCTTTCAGGAATGGGCCCAGGTTAAGCCTGCCTCCAGAGGAACCAGGGAATGGGCCCCCAAACCTTCAGTGTGCAGCCCCAGAGGGTCCTCCTCTGGAGGAGACAGACCCCGGGCCCACACGCTCCATGAAAGGACTGAATGAGTCCGAGGGGAGAGGACATATCTTCCAGGTCAGTAATGATGGAAATCCCAAGACCCACAGGGACCTGAACAGTGCTGGCCTCTCTGGATGGGCAGAGGATGATGAGAAAGGGGCACCAGCCTGCTTCAACAGGCCCTCTGGACCAGTCTTCTGGAAAGCAGAAAGATGGACTGGATGAGACTTTCACCAGCTTCTCCAAATCTGCTCCAAAGAGAAAAGCTTCTCCTTTAAGGCCAGTTAGGTCAACCGAGCTTTGGAAGATTAGTCTGCTGCCCAGTGCTGGAACCAAATCCAAACACCATGACACCACTCTCAGGGCACCACCCCTGGCTGCCAAATGTACCAGGTCATAAATGGTATCAGAAAGTAAGGTTGTAGCAGATTCAAAAGGAGGGGTAGTATCATCCAGCAGAAGAGACTAAATCCACTGGAGCAGTGTGAGAGACCTCATTCTGGCACATACCACCAGCTGCAGAATAGCAGCTGCCACAGTGAACAGTCTCTTCAACACCACATCCATCTTGCAGTCCAGAAAGTCCTTTAAGGCAGATCCACCTTCCACAAGGATTGTGGCCCCTAAGGTAAAGCACAGTTATTTACCTGTAACAGGTGATCTCTGGGAACAGCAGGAATAAGTCTTCACATATGGGTACGTCGGTACCGACGGAGCCTGCACGGGAACGCTCCCCAGCATTCAATCAGAAAGCTTTTGGGAGCATCCCACAGCACCTGCGTGCTGCCTTCCCACCTTTCCAACTGTCACTCCTCAGTTGAGTTTTATAGCTGAGACAAAGAGAGAGAGGGAAAGGAAAGAGATAGAGAGACAACTCCTAGGGGAGGTGGGTGGGTTGTGAAAAATTATTCCTGCTGTTCCCAGAGATCACCTGTTACAGGTAAGTAACTGTGCTATCTCCAGGAACAAGCAGGAATGAGTCTTCACATATGGGGACTCCCTAGCTTTAGATGCCAGGGAGAGAGCCCATCAGTTGTGTGTCCCTGGGACAGAGCTGCACTTCTCCACCTGGATCTCTGGCATCCCATGAGGGATGGTGGGTAAGAGTTGATTAAGTATGGAACAGGTGTTTGAGAACAGCCTGACCAAACAAGGCATCCCGGCAGGAGTCCTTGTCCAAGCAGTAATGGGCTGTGAAGGTATGAACCGAGGCCAAGTGGCTGCTCGACAGATGTCATCGATAGAGTTCAGAAGAGCCATTGAGGCTGCCATGGCTCTCACATTGTGAGCTGTGACATGGCCCTCCAGAGAAAATGTTCTTGCTCTGATAGGCGAAAGAAATACATTGGGCAATCCAGTTAGAGAGAGTGTTCTCTTGGAGACTGGTTGTCCCAAATGAGAAGGATCAAAAGCAACAAAGAGCTGGGAAGACTTTCTATGTTGCTGTGTCCTCTAAGTAAAAAGCTATAGCTCTTTTACAGTCCAGGGTAAGAGTAGTTACTCACCTGTAACAGGTGTTCTCCAGGAGCAGCAGGAATCAGTCCTCACATATGGGTGTCATCGGTGCCGATGAAGCCCCAGCGGAGCATTTCCCCAGCTTTCTATGAAAGCCTTTGGGAATGCAGGCACGCATGCACGGTTCCCTTCCTGCCTAAAGGTGCCATCTTACCTCAGTCAAATGACATAGCTAAGAACAGCACACAAAAATGAAAAAAATAAACTATGTACAACTGCAACTCCAAGGGGAGGAGGGAGGGTTGTGAGGACCGATTCCTGCTGCTACTGGAGAACACCTCTTACAGGTGAGTAACTACTCTCAAGGACCAAGCAGGAAGTCAGTCCTCACATATGGGTGACTCCCTAGCTCTGGGCTACCAGGAACCCAGGCTGAACAAGAGAACTCCCTCTAGTCACAGCAGAAAAGAAAGGCTTTCCAAGGACACAACCTCCACCGGTAGCCCAGAGGGCAGGAGTTGCCTAAACCTCAAAGAGATTCCGGAGTACTGCTTGGCCAAAAGCACTGTCCCTAAGGGACTCCCTCTACAGACAGTAATGGGCCGCAAAAGTCTGGCTTGAAGACCAAGTTGCAGCCCTGCAGATGTCTACCAAGGGCACAGAGCGGAGATGAGCCACTGAGGCAGCCATTGCCCTGACACGATGGGCCGTGACCCTACCCTGCAAAGGAAGGTCAGCCGCCTTGTAAGCCCAGGTGATACAGTCAGCCACCTAGATGGACACGGTACGCTTGGACACAGCCAACCCCAACTTATTGGGGTCAAAGGAGACGAAGAGCTGAGTAGCCCTTCTATGCCCCTGCGAATGGTCAAGGTAGAAGGATAAGGCCCTCCTACAGTCCAGGGTATGCAGGACTGCTTCAGCCTGGCTAGCATGAGGCCTAGGGAAGAATGTTGGAAGAACCACCTCCTGATTGAGGTGGAAAGAGGAGACAACCTTAGGAAGGAACTTGGGATGAGTACTGAGGACTACCCTGTTCCTATAAATCCTGGTGTAAGGTCTATCACAGACCAGGGCCTGAAGCTCACTCACTCGCCTAGACAAGGTGAGGGCTATCAGGAAGAGAGTCTTCCAGGAAAGGAAGCGTAGAGGGCAAGTAGCCATCGGCTCAAAGGGTGGGCGAGTCAGTTGCTGCAAGACCACATTCAGCTCCCACTCAGGAGCAGGACGACGGATGGGAGGCTTGGAGCAAAAGCAAGCCCCTGAGAAAGCGGGACACCAAGGGGTGACCTGACACTGTCCCTCCACCAGTGAGTGGTGAGCTGCTAGAGCTGAGAGGTGGACCCGAACAGAATTGGACATAAGTCCCTGATTTGATAAGTGCAGTAAGTATTGAAGCACTACTGGCACAGTACAGGAGAAAGGATCCTCTGTACGTAACTGACACCACACAGAAAACCTCTTCCATTTGAGGGCATAGGTTTTCCTAGTGGACTGTTTCCTAGAGGCTAGGACAACCTCCAACTTCCTGAGGTAGGCCCCAGGGAGCCAAAACTACCCTTGCAGCCTCCAGGCCATCAAATTGAGAGCTTTGAGATTAGGGTGCAGAAGGGAACCCTGCTCCTGTGAGAGAAGGTTGGGTTGCAACCCCAGAGGGTAGTGGGGAATCCACTGCCAGCTGAAGCAGAAGTGGAAACCAAGGCTGCCTCAGCCACCTGGGAGCTACCAGCAGGATCGAGGCCTTGTCCTGAAGAGTCTTGAAAAGAGTTCAGGCCACCAAGGGCGTGGGAGGAAACATACAGGAGGCCCTGAGACCAGGACATCAGAAAAGCATCTGGTGCTATCCTCAAAGGATGCGGTTGCCTGGAACAGAACTTGGGCAGTTGCTTGTTCCTCGGACTGGCAAAGAGATCTATCCAAGGGAGACCCCACTTCAGGAAGATCTTAACGACCAAGGGATGCAGCTGCCACTCGTGGGGCTACAGAATTCTGCTCAACCGGTCGGCCAGGCAGTTCTCCTGGCCTGGAAGGTACACCGCCTTGAGAAGCATGCTGTGCTTTAGGGCAAAGGAACAAAAGGTCTTGAGTCTCCCGACAAAGGAGCTTTGACCAAGTCCCGCCCTGCTTGTTCACATAAAACACAGCTACCTGGTTGTCTGTTTGAATCAAGACTGAGCGGTGAGCCAGGGCCGGAGAAAAAGCTTTGAGAGCCAAGCGGATAGCTCGAAGTTCCAGGAGATTGATCTGTTGTGCTGCCTCCCAGGGAGACCAGAGGCCTTGAGTGCACTTGTCCAGACAATGAGCACCCCAGCCCCACAGAGAGGCGTCGGTGGTGAGGACCACCAAGTATTCTGGCATTTGGAAGGGCATCCCCTTCAGCATTGGGTGGATGTAGCCACCAGCTGAGGGAGGCTAAAAGGGGTCTGGACACCCTTATCCTGTCTCTTAGGCAGCCTGTGGCCTGAGACCACCGAGTCCGAAGGCACCACTGTGCAGGCCTCATATGGAGCCTGGCTTTGGGAGTCACATGCACTGTCGAAGCCATGTGGCCCAGAAGTCTGAGGCAGAGTCTAGCGGAGACCAGGGGCTTGTCTAGGAACTGTTTGGCCACGTCCATCAGTCTTTGGGCCCTGTCTTCTAGCAAGAATGCCTTTGCCAGTTGAGAATTTAACCTCGCCCCTATGAACTCCAAGTTCTGGAAGGGGAGCAAAGTGGAATTTGCGAAGTTTATGACAAAGCCCACGTTTTGAAGCAGAGCAATGGTTCTGAGGGTGGCTTGTCTGGCCTGCAGGGACGTCTGACCCCTGATGAGCCAGTCGTCCAGATAGGGAAAGACAAAGATGCCTTGATTTCTCAGGTAGGCCGCAACAACTGTCAGGCACTTGGTAAAGACCCTGGGAGCGGAGGTCAGGCCAAAAGGTAGTACTCTGTACTGATAATGGTTTCCTCCCACAATGAACCTGAGTTACTTTGTGGTCTGGATGAATGAGGATGTGAGTACGCATCCTTTAGATCATAAGAACATAACATAAGATAAGCCATACTGGGTCAGACCAATGTCCATCAAGCCCAGTATTCTGTTTCCAATCTAGGTCATATGTACCTTGCAGTTTCCCCAAGGGACACAGGTTCCACAATGCTTGTATTGGTTCAAGCTTTGATATCCTGGGTCCCTTCTTAATAATGGTTTATGGACCTTTCCCCTCCAGGAACTTGTCCAAACCTTTTTTAAACCCAGCTACACTAACAGCCTTTACTACATCCTCCGGTAACAAATTCCAGAGTTTGATTACACGTTGAGTGAAAAAATATTTTCTTTTATTAGTCTTAAATAGTTTACCCTGTAGCTTCATTGCATGTCCCCTAGTCTTTCTATATTCTGATAACGTAAACAATCGATCTACGTTTACCCGTTCCACTCCGTTCATTAATTTATAGACTTCTATCATATCTCCCCTCAGCCGTCTCTTTTCCAGGTTAAAGAGCCCTAACCTTTTTAGCCTTTCTTCATAGGAGTATCCTTCCATACCCTTTACCATTTTGGTGGCTCTTCTCTGAACCTTTTCTAAAATCACTATATCCTTTTTAAGATACGGCGACCAGAATTGCACACAATATTCAAGGTGCGGTATCACCATGGAATGATATAGAGGCATTATATCTTTTGTTTTATTTTCCATTCCTTTCCTTATGATACCTAGCATTCTATTTGCTCTCTTGGCCACTGCTGCACACTGGGCCGAGGGTTTTAACATGGTATCCACAATGACGCCTAAATCTTTTTCCTGGGTGGTAGTTCCTAATGTGGAACCTTGCATCGTGTAACCATAGTTTGGGTTGTTCTTCCCTAGGTGCATAACCTTGCACTTGTCCACATTAAATTTCGTCTGCCATTTTGATGCCCAGTCTTCCAATTTATCAAGATCCTCTTGCAATTTTCCACAATCCTCTTGGGTTTTAACAACTTTAAATAGTTTTGTGTCATCTGCAAATTTGATAACCTCACTCGTTATTCCACTTTCCAGGTCATTTATGAATATGTAAAAAAGCAGCGGACCCAGCACAGATCCCTGTAGTACACCACTATTCACCTTTCTCCATTGGGAAAATTGGCCATTTAGCCCTACCCTCTGCTTTCTATCTTTTAACCAGTTCCTGATCCACAATAGTACACTGCCTCCTATCCCATGACTCTTTAGTTTTGCCAAAAGTCTCTGATGAGGGACCTTGTCAAAGGCTTTCTGAAAGTCCAGATACACAATATCAACCGACTCACCTTTGTCCACCTGATTATTCACTCCTTCAAAAAAACATAACAGATTAGTAAGACAAGATCTTCCTTGTCTAAAGCCATGTTGGCTGTCTCCCGTTAGGTCATGACTATCTACATGCCGAGTAATTTTATTCTTTATGATGGTTTCTACCATTTTTCCCGGTACTGATGTCAGGCTCACCGGTCTGTAGTTTCCCGGACCACCCCTGGAACCCTTTTTAAAAATTGGTGTTACATTGGCGATCCTCCAATCTTCAGGTATTAGAGATGATTTTAATGATAGTTCACAGATTACTAATAGCAGGTCTGCAATCTCATATTTCAGTTTTCAACACCCTTGGATGTATACCATCCGGCCCAGGTGATTTGCTACTCTTCAGTTTATCTAATAGTTGTAATACATCTTCCCGATGTATCGATATTTCCTTCAATTCTTCCGCAACTTTAAATACCACTTCAGTCATGGGAAACATCCCTAGATCTTCCTCAGTAAAGACCGAAGCAAAGAATTCATTCAGTCTCTCTGCTATCGCCTTGTCGCCTCTTAGTGCTCCTTTAACCCCCTTATCATCTAATGGACCAACTGACTCACAGGTTTTTTGCTACGAATGTACTTGAAAAGGTCTTTACTTCGTGTTTTTGCTTCCGCAGCAAGCTTCTCAAATTCTCCCTTTGCCTGCCTTATCAATGCCTTGCATTTGACTTGCCAGTGCTTGTGCTGTTTCCAGGTTTCATCGTTTGGCTCTTTTTTCCCCATTTCCTGAAAGATGCTTTTTTGGCAACAGCCTCTGACCTCACCTTTAAACCATGCTGGCAGTTTTTTGGACTTCCTTCCACTTTTCTTAAAGCGTGGAATACAGCTGGTCTGGGCTTCCAAGATAGTATTTTTCAACAGCCAAGCCTGATGTACGTCTAACCTTTGCAACTGCTCCTTTTAGTTTTTTCTTAACTGTTTTCCTCATTTTATCATAGTCTCCCTTTCGAAAGTTAAAAGGTAGTACTGTGGATTTCCTTACTATCCCTCCTCCACTAATTAAATCAAAGGCAATCATGCTATGACCACTATTGCCAAGTGGACCCAACAACCTTATCTCTTGCACTAGATCTGGTGTTCCACTAAGGACTAGGTCTAATATGGCTTCCCCTCTGGTCGGTTCATGAACCAGCTGCTCCAAGCAGCAGTCATTTATTTCATCTACGAACTTTATCTCCCTAGCATGTCCTGACGTGACACTGACCCAGTCAATACCGGGGTAGTTGAAATCACCCATTATTACTGCGCTGTAACTTTTGTTAGTTTCCTTGATTTCTTTGAACATATCATCCATTTGGTCATTCTGGCCAGGCGGTCGATAGTACACCCCCCACTGCCATCGCCTTCCCCCTTTTACATGGAATTTCAATCCATATAGATTCTACAGCAGATTTTGTTTCCTGCAAAACTAATCCTGACTCAATGCCCTCTCTAACAGAGAGCAACCCTTCCACCAATTTGATCAGCTCTATCATTACGATATAGTTTGTACCCAGGTATCAGTGTCCCAACTGGTTGTCCTCCTTCCACCATGTCTCTGATATTCCAATCATATCTAGCCTTTCATTTAGTGCTATATATTCTAACTCTCCCATCTTATTTTTTAGACTTCTAGCATTTGCATACAAGCATTTTAGAGAATGTATTTTATTCATATTAATTTGGCTATTGTTAGACATGGGTAATTTGGGATCTTTAAGGTCTGTCTGCTCCATATTTGAGGGCATTTGGGCTAGTTTACTCTTTTGTGGAACCTCTCTGCTTTTGGTAGTATCCTTCAAAGATACATTCTTCCGAACCATCCGCTCTTGGGCGACTGTCAGCTTTCCCCTAATATCTAGTTTAAAAGCTGCTCTCTCTCCTTTTTAAAGGTTAATGCCAGTAGCCTGGTTCCATCCTGGTTAAGGTGAAGCCCATCCCTTCAGAAGAGCCCCTCCTTTCCCCAGAATGTTCCCTAATTCCTAACAAATCCAAAACCCTCATCTCTGCACCATTGTCTCATCCACGCATTGAGACTCCGGAGCTCTGCCTGCCTTTTGGATCCTGCGTGTGGAACAGGAAGCATTTCGGAGAACGCTACCCTGGAAGTTCTGGATTTCAACTTCCTACCTAAAAGCCTAAATTTAGCCTCCAGAACCTCCCTACCACATTTTCCTATGTCATTGGTACCGACATGTACCAAGACAGCAGACTCCTCCCCAGCACTATCTAAGACCTTATCTAGATGGCGCGTGAGGTCTGCTACCTTCGCACCAGGCAGACATGTTACCAGGCGATCCTCACGTCCACCAGCCACCCAGCTATCTACATGCCTAATGATCAAATCACCAACTATAACGGCTGTCCTAACCTTAAGGAGCATAGCCAATCTCCCTGCTGGAGGTAGGGCAGAAGTGTTCCAAGAGTAAGCATCTTGAACTCTAGGAACTTGAGGTTCCTGAGGTCCAGAATGGGTCGAAGGCCACCGGTCCTTTTGGGTACCAGGAAATACCTGGAGTAGAATCCGTAACCTTGCAAGTGGGGAGGCACAGGCTCCACCGCCCTGTCCACCAACAGACCTTGGAGCTCTTGAAGGAGAAGGTCTGTGTGCAAGGGAGGCCTCAAGGGCTCCCCTGGAAAGTAAGAAGGAGGCAGTTGATGATAATGCAGGGCATAGCCCTTTCGGACTATGTCCAGCACCCAACTGTCGGTGGTAATGAGAGGCCACTGGTGGGCAAAGAGTACAAGGCGACCACCTGTGCAGGGCTGGGCAAGCAGGGATGGAGTGGCCATGCTCAAGGAGTCAAAACCCCCCACCCTGCTGGGTGGAAGCAGGGGCAGAAGGCTTGGGGGTCCTCTGCCTATGGGGCCCCTTACCCTGGCCCTTGGCATGCTGACCCTGGGGGGCAGCTTGGGCAGCCTGATACTGAGACTGTTTGTAGGCAGTGCCCTTCCTCGGGTAAAAAGGACTTTTTAACCGAGCCCTTTTATGTGAAGGGGCAGAGGTCTTCCTCGACAGCCTTGTCCGGGTAAAGTGCTCGGTCTCGAGCTGAGCGGCCTTCTCGGTCATGGGTTTGACAAAAAGGTTCTCAACTCGGCAGGGGACATCGACCAACTTGTCCTGAACCCATGGCTCGAGGTCCGATGACTGCAGCCATGTCTGGCGTCGAGCCGCGATGCCGGCAGCTGCAACTCGGGCCGAAGCCTCAAAGCCATCGTAGGCGGTGCGGGAAATGAACTTTGAACATTCCCGAATCCCCGAGGACAAGGTCTTAAATCTCTGCAAGGGTTCCCCGGAGAGACCAGCAGAGAATCCGGCCAATTCCTTGGTCAGGTCTCGCAAGTACATGTCCAAGTACAGCTGGTAAGACTGGACACGGCAAGCAAGCATAGACCCCTGGAAGCACTTTGACGCCATCGAGGTTGCGGGCCTCCCTACAGGGGGGCACTGCAGAGTGCATCTTCTGGCTCTTCAGACGATGCATGGCTGATTCCACAACCATGGAATGGTGCGGTAGCTGTGCTTTCTGGAAACCAGGGCTTTTGCGGAGTCGATAGATGGAATCGACTCGCTTGCTCAGAACTGGCGCCGAGGCCGGTGCCTCCCACATCCGGAAACGGAGCCGTTCCAGCATCGGAGGAACCGGGACAGTAAAGGCCTCCTTCGGAGGAGTCGTACTGCAGAGCATTGAGCTCCTCGGCTCGAGGCTCTTCCTCGGGATCGGCAAGGATAGCCAAGGCAGTGGCCATATCCCAGATGAACTCCGAGAACCTAGTGTCCTCCGGAGGGGATCTACTCCGGGGCTCAGACTGCGGTGAGTCCAATGGGACGCACAGAGTCTTAAAAGTATTGGGAGACTCCTCATCCTCTGTCTCCCAGGCAGACTCATCCGAGGAGGAGTCAGGGTCCGACCACATGAGGCCCCGAGGCACCTGCCCCGATGCCGCGGGCACCAGCGTCGACACCCTTGGTCCCAAACGGGAGGTCGAGGGAGACCTCGACTGAGGACGACTGAGCCACGAGGGTCTCGAGTATCGGCTCGGTCTCCTGGGTTGACTTCGGAGTCAACGTCCCGGTGGTCAGGGCAGATGCACCAGACAGGCTGGCCATCAGTGCCTGCTGCTCCATGAAGGCAGACAATCTGCACTCCAAGGCTGTCATCCTGAGACTCAGCTCGGGAGACGCAGCAGCCACCGACTCGGGCCCCGGCGGCACCAGGCCCGACGTCTGCTCTCTGGGAGGAGAGTCCACGAGGACTACGGGGCTTACGTGTCCAGCAGACTCCGGCTCCACGAGAGGAACTTTGGCAGGCTTCTGTTGGTCCATGGGCCTGGGACGGCAGTCGGGGGTCTTAGACCTGGCCCTCGAGGGACCAGGGACCTCCTCCGACACCACCCTCATGAGCCGCTTCTTCCTCTTGCGTTCCTGGTCGGGGGACCCCCTGTCTGAGGAGCTTCGACGGCGCTCAGGATCGGAATCCCGAGATGTCAAGGCCTCAGACGAGGTCCGGGCCCGGCCGGAGGCTGAGTCCAAGAAAAACCTTTCCTTCTGATGCTGTCGACTTTTGAGTGCCTTGGAAGACATCTTCCCACATGGCACACACGACATGGGGTCGTGGTCAGGGCTGAGGCACCGAAGGCAGCAGCCGTGTGTGTCGGTGAGAGACATACGTTTCTTACACTGATCACACTTTTTGAAACCACTGGAAGCCATCGGGGAAAAAAGAGCCCCTGCGAGGTCAAAAGACCAGCCTTCCAGGGAAAAATGAAAAAAGGGGCGCGAACGCCAGTCACGAAGGGCAAAAAGTGAAAAAGAAATAAGTGGGATCGATACTGGTGTACCGAACCCAGCGGGAGGGGAACCGGCGTCGAACTGGAGAAAAATAGCGAAAAATCGCTGAAGAAAAAAATCACTTTTATCCGGGAGAACAAGACACGTCCGGTGGGCTTCTCGGAAAAAAAAAAAGAGACTGAGGTAAGATTGCACCTTTAGGCGGGAAGGGAACCACGCATTCCCAAAGGCTTTCATAGAAAGCTGGAGAAATGCTCCGCTGGGGCTTCATCGACGCCGATGACACCCATATGTGAAGACTGACTTCCTGCTTTGTCCTGGAGAATGAAGATTCCTCTCTGCACTTGATGCATGAGGTCCTGGAAAAAAGACAAGAAAGGTATTTCAAGGAGGTAGTAGCTAAAGGTTCAAAAGGCGGCTGCATAAGCTGACCAAGAACCAAATTTAATTCCCATGGCACCGGAGGTGGCCTAATGGGAGGCTTTGTTAAAAGGAGGCCTCTCAAACCTTGCTACAAGGGGATGAGAGGAAACAGATTGTCCATTTAGAGGCTTGAGGGAAGCTGCAATAGCACTCAGATGGACTCTTACTGAATTTGTCTTAAGGCCTGCATTAGACAGATGCAGGAGATGCTCCAGCAACGATTCCAGAGGTATGGAACGGGGGTTAAGACCCTTTCCAGAACACCAGATGGTAAACCTTTTCCACTTGAAGGTGTAAGAACGTCTAGTGGAAGGTTTTCTGGAAGCATAAACATCTTTCACTTGTTGAGAAAGAGGAAGATCCTGGAGATCTAGGCCTTCAGCAACCAAGCCCTGAGATGCAGAGACTGGGGATTGGGATGCCACAACTTTCCGTCCTCCTGAGAGAGGAGGTCTGGAGCAGACCTTAACTCTAGGGAGGGAGCTTGAGAGAGATGTAGAAGCAGAGGGTACCACACTTGCCGTGGCCAATGTGGAGCTATGAGAATCATGTGGCCTTTGTCTCTCTGAAGCTTGAACAGGGTTTTGGGAATTAGGGGAATGGGTGGAAAGGCATACAGGAAGTCTTGACCCCAGTGAAGGAGGAAAGCATCCCTTGCCTGAGCCCCCTGAGCTGGAGTTCTGGAACAGAACAGGGGAAGTTTGGCATTCCACAGACTTGCAAAGAGGTCTATGTCCGGGGTCCCCCAAATTTGAAAAATCTTGGATACCTGGTCCATATGTAGGGACCACTCGTGTGGAAGCAGAACTCGACTGAGTCTGTCTGCCCAAGAGTTTTGAACACCTGGAAGATAGACTGCCAGAAGATGAATGTGATGCTCTCTGGCGAGGGCCCACAGTCACAGAGGTTCGTTGCAAAGCGACAGAGCCAGTTCCTCCCTGCTTGTTTATATAAAACATGGCTACCTGATTGTCCGTGTGGACAAGGACTGTCTTATGGCTGAGCAGGGTGTGGAAAACTCGCAGAGCAAGGAATATTGCTCTGAGTTCCAAGAGATTGATATGTAGACAAGTCTCCTGTGAGGACCAGATGACCTGGGTGGAGAGGTCCTGAAGATGAGCTCCCCAGCCCATTGGAGAAGCATCTGTTGTAAGAGTTGCCTGGGGTAGAGGCTGTTGAAAAGGACACCCCAGCAATAGGTTGAGGGGACTTTCACCACTGGAAGGACAAAATGAGGCGACTTGTTTGCTATTTTGTCCGACAGGCAGCCTAATGCCTGGGTCCACTGGATGGATTAAGTCCACTGAGCTGCTCTCATGTGAAGGTGAGCATATGGTACCACATGAACGGTGGATGCGGTGTGGCCTAGCAACTGTAACATCTCTCGAGCAGTTAGAAGGGGTTTTGACTCTGCTTGAGAAGCTAACTGCATCAAGCGAAGGCAACGGGCCTGGGGAAGATAGGCCCTTGCCCTTGTGGTATCCAGTAGCGCCCCTATAAATTCCAGGGACTGAGTAGGGATCAAATTGGATTTTGGGATGTTTATTACCAGCCCTAAATATTGAAGGATACGCATTGTGCAGGTTAGAGCAGTCTTGGCCTCTGAGTAGGAGCTCGAATGAGCCCGTCGTCCAGATAGGGGAAGACAAATATTCCCAGGGTGCGTAGAAAAGAAGCAACCACTGCCATGCATTTCGTGAACACCCTTGGTGCAGAGGCCAGGCCAAAGGGGAGCACTCTGTATTGATAAGTGCTTCTCCTGGAAAAGGAACCGAAGGAACCTTCTGTGAGTTGGATGGATGAGAACATGAGTACGCATCCTTGAGATCTAGAGAACAAAGCCAATCCTGACTGTGAAGGTATGGCAGCAGAGTTCCTAGCGAAACCATCTTGAATTTCTCTTTGACTAGGAATCTGTTCAACTCAGATCTAAAATGGGTCTGAAGCCCCCTGTTTTCTTTGGGATATGAAAATAGGGGAAGTAGAACCCCGTGCCCTGTTGAGAAGGCACTTCCTCTATTGCCCCCTGGGCTAGAAGAGTGGCAACCTCCTGCTCTAAGAGGCTGAGGAGGGAGGTTGGAGAATTGAACTGGTGCACTCTTGTGAGAGGGGCAAGCTGGAAAAATGAAGTTTGTACCCCTCTCTTATGATGGAGTGTCCAATGCTCTGCTGTGATTTGCCCCCATCTGGGAGCAAAGTGACATAACCTTCCTGGGATGGTGGAGGGCTCTGGTCCTTCTAGAGCCAGGAAAGCTAAGTTCTCTAGCAGAGAGTCGAAGGCCCTGAGGGGGCTGAGATTGCTGGGCTGGAGCAGGCCTCGCAGCCTTTGCCTTGGTCTGTTTGGAGGATTGCTGACGTTTGGATGGAAACTGAGCTGCAGAAGATGCTCTGACTATAAGCAGGACAGGATCTTCCCTTTTTAGAAAAAGGTGTTTTCTTGAACCACCTTTTCTTAACAGGAGCAGCAGCAGATTTAGATAGTCTATCCAAAGCAGAATTTTCAGCATCCATTTGATTGGCTTTTGCTTGCCAATCTTTACCAAAGAGATTCTCACCTGTACAAGGGATATTTCCCAATTCATCTTGGACCCAGGTTTCCAGATCAGATGCTTGAAGCCAAGCAATCCTACGTGCACCTATAGCTATAGCTGAGGCTCTGCTTACGCATTCAAAGGAGTCGAAAGCTGCACGGTTGGAGAATTTGGAGATATCCTGGGCATGTTTGAGCCAGAGAGAAATTCTGGCCTTTTACTGTCCGACATAAAAGGACTTAAAGTCAGCAAATGGTCAGTGACTTCTTTTAAGAACATTCCCATGTAGAGACTAAGAATTAATTCTCGCAGCAAGCATGGAAGACTTCTACCTAAAGCATCCAGGGTTCTATTTCACGTCCTGGAGGATTAGAGGCATGTGTCTTGGCACTTCTAATCTTTCTCATTGCAGACTCAACCACAATAGAGTGGTGAGGAAGCTGAGTTTTATAGAAACCAGGACAAGGAGGGACACGATACATGGTGTCCAACCTGCGAGAATGAGGAGAGGTGGATAGAGGTGCTTCCCACATCCTTAACATGAGATCATACAGAATCTCAAGAATAGGCAAGGTAGCTGCCTCTTTAGGAGGTTTAGGATATTGTAGAATATCTAACTCCTTAGCTCTAGGCTCTGACTCTGGGGCTACTGTCATAGAGGCCCCGAGCCACCTCTCTGGTAAAGTCTTGAAAAGACAAGTCCTCTGGAGGAGACATCCTTCGTTTAGGAGAGGACTCCTCCTGTGGAAGAAGCATCACTGCATCGACAGACTCTTCAGAATCCTCAGAATCAGAGGAATCGAAGTATCGTCTGTCAGGATGCTCTTGCAAAGCCCGATACCCATACCGACTGGGATCGGTATCGGGAATCACTGGTACCGGGGTATCGGTACCAGAGGGCTGCAGAGGGCAGAGGACCGGCATAGCTGACACTGATGCTACCGGAATTGGTGCCGATGGCGATACTGGAGCCGGTACTGGCGTAGTAGTCTATTGTGGTACCACGGGTGTCGATGCCACATGGAAAGCCGCCAGACTGCGTTCGATGGACAGAATCCTCTGAGCCATCGATGCCGTCAATGCCTGGAAGTCGGTACCGGTGGAGGCCACCAGTACCCCAGAGCATGGCACCAGGAGATCTGTTGAGGCCATACCATCTAGATCATCCTGGAAACCCGATGATGCTGCTTTAGAAGCCGAAGCCTCCTGCCGGGGTAATTTTGCCAGTGCAGAATCCGAGGGCAAGGCCAGGGGCATCTCGATGCTTAGGAGATTTGCCCTTCGAGGACCGGCTGGATTTATGTTTAGTTACCTGAGATCCATGTGAGGAAGAAGCAGCCCTGGAGGACATCGATGCCACCGAAGCTGCATCAGAGGGAAACAGGGTACTGAGCTTGGCAGCTCGGTTCTGTCGACCTCTTAGACATCATGGAACAGGACACACAATCTGTAATGGAATGGTCAGGGCCTAAACACTTTAGACACCAGTCATGGGTGTCAGTGACGGAGATAGTACCGCCACATTTTGTGCACTTCTTAAATCCTGAGGCAGGCTTTTCCATATTTAAGGAAAAGGGTTTTGGGCCTAAGGCCCAAAACTGAAGTACACTTGGAGAATAAATGGAAAAGTTTTTTTTTTTTAAAAAGACAAGAATAAAAACCGGTGGCATCGGTATAGCGTCGAGGAAGACAGACGCAACAGAAAAGAAATAAAGAAAAAATAAGGAAATTCTTCTGCGGTGACAGGAACACGACCTGCTGGCTCTGCGGAAAGCCAACAACTGAGGAGAGACAGTTGGAAAGGCAGCACGCAGGAGCTGTGGGATGCTCCCAAAAGCTTTCTGATTGGACGCTGGGGAGTGTTCCCGCGCAGGCTCCGTCGGTACTGACATACCCATATGAGAAGACTCATTCCTGCTTGTTCCTGGAGATCTGACCTACACATCCACCTTGAGAATAAACACAAAGTACCGTTGAATTGTGTAACTCCTTGTTTATTGTAAACCGCGCTGATGCTGAATAGTGCAGTATATAAGAGACTATAAATAAAATAAATAAAACCACTTAACACACTCCTCCTCCAGGCAAGTGTAGGCCTTCTTACACACTTACCTCCCTTAGGAAGGGGGAAGGGAGTAGGGAGAGTCTAACTGGGACATATCCTCGATTACATCTGGGGACAGGAAGACAGCAGTAAATTACTGCACCCCTTGAAAGAGCATGTGCACCTTTGGCTCCTGCTGTGCCGGAAGCATCTGTCAAGTTCAAGGTGGATGAGACCCTGGCAATCACTGCCACCAGCTACTCCTTCCAGAATAGGTGGATCACTTTGGCCTCTTTACAATCTTCTGAAGGCAAGAGTACTTCATCCACGTCAGAGCCCAGTACAGAGTCATCTGAATCAGCGAGTCAAAGTCTCATACAGCTCCTAGTTGTGCCCCATCTCCAGGGGTGCCCCTCGCTAAGGATACTTAGCCAAAGGCAAAGAGGGCTTTCATTCTCAGCCTATCCTCTGCATGAGACTGTGCCCAGGGGCATCCAGAGGCCACAGGGTCCAAAGTTTCTATACCAGAAGAACCAGGCCTGCTGCAAAAAAGAAAAAAAATCTGGTGAGGATTATCCAGAGCCCAGAAACTCTCCTCTCAGAAAAGACCCAACACCAGGGGGCACAGCCGCCACAGACCCCCCCCCAGAGGACTAGGAGCAGCTCATAGCATGTTCACCAGACCCTCTGGCTAGCTGGATATCCTTACCCATTACCATCAGTCATCTCCTGCCCTGAGACAGGCAAGGTCAGGCTAACTACATCCCCTGGGTGAGAGGGGTAGCAGGTCCTCCAGGGATGATTCAGAAACTGCCATGCAAGAACAGCAGAGTTCAAAATCCAGAAAAGAGGTACCTCGCTTGCTACAGGTCAAACGTTGTTTCCTGGAAGAAAACAGTGTTAAGGCAAGTATCACAACAGCATGTGTTAAGGCCATGGCCTCCCGAAGGTGCACATTAACTGCACTTTTCCTGGAACATGCGTTAGAGCCACTTGAGCAGAACACATGTACAGACTGTGTGACTGCCAGACGCACAATAGGAAAAATGCTACTAGCGTATGCAGAAAACTGCAGGCAACCCCACCACCACGAAAAAGATCACCAGCAGTTTACCCTGGATTGTGTCCCAGAAAGAAAATCGGGAGCCCTCCCAACAAGGACAATGACTAGGTCAAGCCCTGGTATTCAATCCCGGAGAGCGCCAGGCAGAGAATCCGTACCGGGCTTGGCTCTACTCCCCTGAAACTGCTTCACTGGCTTTGCAGCACTGCCTTTAAGGTGACTGGAAGGTAGATCCCTGACAGCCTTCTGAAATCTTTGGTAGAGAGCGTTGGGGGGGGGGGGGGGGGGGTCGAGGTTATGTGAGATTACTGCACTCTTCCAGATCCTTCCAATTTCTGACTGATCTACAGGCTCTTATGATAAGCATGTGGAACTGAAACAAGTTTCCCCCCTCCTCTGGCTACTGAAAAGAGACTCCAGTCTAGTGGAGCCTTCCTCATGTTCAAATGCATCACCCTCAAGGTGGTCATTCAAGCATTTGATCAATCTTTACCTCTCAGTCTTCATATTTTTTCCAAAGAGGAGACAAAAGCAATACTGAAGGGACCTCTGGTGGTTGAGGTGAACAGATGCATAGGAGTGATGTTGCTGAAATCTGGGCTTTTCATTGGTTCTTTGTCTCTACCAATCTGCTAGTAAGGGAACACAAACCATTTGTCTGGACTGCTCTAGCAGAACAATATGGAATACACCTTGGCAAGGATAAGGGAGGCAAGGAATTCCTCCTGACTGACCCAATGACAGACCTGATGGTCCTTATATAGAAATGAGGGACATGTTTGGCAATGATTGCCTTTAGGTCCACAATATGCCAGGAGAACATCTCTTCCTGGACACCACTATGTAGATGGAATAATGTACCTGGGCCCTGCTCTGTGAAGGGCACAGGTAAATAGCCTGCAACTGCAGGAGGTGGTGAAGAGTTTCCTTGAATTTCACCCACACAAGTAGAAAGCTACAGGGAAACTAAACAAGGGGATGCTTAAGAGGCACTGCCATAAATCTTAATTCTCTGGCTGGCCTGAACTAGTGACCTTAAGGTTAGAAGGCAGGTGCTTTCTTGCAGAAGGAGCCAATACATCTCCAACTTTGATCAAGGACCAAGGACCCATTGGTCTTGCATGGTATGGATCCCCTTGGGAGGGGGGCCCACATACACCCAAACACCAAACAACCCCACCCCACCTGGCTTTGCCTCAAGAAGGATCACTGGAACTCAGAGGGATCACTGGCTCACAATGGATCTGTGGTAGCGACTTGAGATGCTGAAAGCTCTGAAAAAGGACAGCCAGGCCCTATCCAGACTCCTAGCAATCCAAGGGTGACTCCAGGCTCTACATAGCCCTGTAAGAGGTACTCTTGGTATCTCCAGGGCTATCTTCCAGGAGTCTCCATTGGTAAGCCTCAAAGACTTACCATTCCACCAGAACCACTCCAAGTGTAAATCAGCCCTTAGGGGAGAAATTGCCTAGCCACAGCTAATATATGGCAACCATCACTGCTGCCATGGACTTCAAGAGATTCTGGCCAAGTCTTAGGAAACAGGTCACTCATGTCCTGCTTCCAACAATGTCACCTCTAGGCTGTTTTGATAAGTCATAAAGATGGATTGGCACCACTCCTGCTACTTGAGAGCCTACAGCAGTGGCTGCAAAGGCATTTCTAAAAGGAGGAGAGCACCAACCCTCTGAACCTGAGATTCCTTTGGAAGTGTGCCTCCCTCCACAGGGATGGTTCTATTTCTCACAGCACTGATCAAGGCTCTCACCCTAGGGAACTCAAAAGGCATATCTATTTCATCCTAGGACTCAGAATACAGTCAAAATACGAACCTCAGGACCTCTTAAGAGGCCAATTTTGGAGGGGGGATTTCTCCCAGATACCCTATGTGTTGCTGCATACACAAAATTGGGTCGAGGAATGAATACAGAAGGATGCCACTGTCCAGAAGAGGGCTGGCTGGTCAGCCAGCCAGTCAGCCTCCCCTCCCACCCCCCGCTAACCTTGTCAGAGAGCAGGTTCTACTAATACAGAGCTGCCATAACATCCCTTAAGGGTCCTTTATTTTAAAATTTAGTTGTATTTATACTTTATGCCCTGTCTACTAAACAGGTGGATTATGGAGACCCTATCCATCCACGAGGTGAAACACCCCATCTCCCTTAGACTTACTGCAGAGAAATAGTTTTCACCAGAAAAACTCAACTCCTGGAGGGGATGAGGCTGAGCTCATGGAGGGACAGGCAAGCACAAGAATGAAGTAGAGGCCTTGACCCCCCCTGTGGCCTATATCAGAGGTGCTAGAGAGCCCCAGGCTCCCCCTGTATGGAAAGCCTAAGCCTCAGACCCCCATGAAGGGAATGGTAAAAGCAGTTAAAAGAAACTGAAGACAGCCTGTGAGCTGTTTCAGAAGCTGCAACTCAAATTGGATTTTGAAAAGAGGGCCTCCAGGTGCCAATGGACTTGGAGGCTATAGCTGTCCTACCAGGCTCCCCCTCTACCAGGATCAAGCAACCATCTTAAAATGGCAGTGGTGCCCAGAGGGGGGAGGGGAGGGGACCCCAAACACCTGGGGGGGGGGGAAACAAAAACAAACTCACCACACAAAAACCATACAGGGAAGGAGAGGCAAGGGCCACAGAAATAGCATAGTTACTCACCTGTAACAGGTGTTCTCCGGGGACAGCAGGAAACAATCCTCACATATGGACAATGTCGGCACAGACAGAGCCTGCAGGGAGCAAATCCCCAGCTTTCAAAGAAAGTCTTTGGGATTACTACCACACATGCATGGTCCCCTTCCTGCTCAAGGGTGCCATCTTGCTCAGTCAGATAACATAGCTAAAAGATGGCAAAAACAAATTAAAAGATGTTACAGCTGCAACGCCAAGGGGAGGAGGGAGGGTTGTGAGGACTGATTCCTGCTGTCTCCGGAGAACACCCGTTACAGGTGAGTAACTATGCTTTCTCTGGGAACAAGCAGGAAGTCAGTCCTCACATATGGGACACTCCCCAGCTACAGGCTACCAAAACCCATAGCAAAAATAGGGCTCCCTCATGGAGAGCCATAAGCAGCAGCAATTGTGTCTGTATAGACAGACCAACAGGAGCCCTGTGTCCGATGAAACTAGAACTCCGGTAGCCTGAACATAGAAGGGTCAGAGGGTAGGTGTTGCTTAGACCCCGAAAAGGTTACAGAGCACAGCCTGGCTGAAGGCACTGTCCCGTCAGGACTCTGTCCAGACAGTAATGAGCTGTGAAGGTATGGACTGAAGAGCAGGTGGCGGCCCGGCAGATGTCTACTAGCGGGAGCAAATGCAGGTCAGCTACTGAGGTTGCCATAGCTCTGACCTGGTGCGCCATGACCCAGCCGATAGAAGCCTCGCCTCCTCGTCGGCAAGGGCGATACAGTCTGCCACCCATGTGGATAGCGTATGCTTGGTCACTGCCTCCACAAGCTTACTAGGGTCTAAGAAATGAAAAGCCAAGAGGCTTTTCGGTGACCCTGAGTGTGTTGTACAAAGAACAAGGCCCTCTTACAGTCCAAGGTATGGAGGACCGTCCCAGCCCGAATGGCATGCGGTCTGGGAAAGGTACGGAGGACCACCTCCTGGTTGAGGTGGAAGGAGGACACCTTCGGAAGGAATTTAGGGTGCGTACGAAGTACCATTCTATTCTTGTAAAACCTGGGTTTAGGGCATTTCTGCCACCACAGCCTGGAGCTCACTTACCCTTCGTGCAGAAGTGAGCATGTCCAGGAAGACCACCCTTCCAGGAGAGGTAGCGAAGGTGGCAAGTAGCCAATGGCTCGAATGGTGGGCGAGTAAGCTGTCTCACCACTGCACCAAGATCCCATTCGGTTGCTGGAGGATGAACTGGGGGCTTAGACAGGAGCAGGCCCTGTAGGAAGCAGGACACCACTGGATGGGCCGGAGAGGGGCTTCCCGTCTACCTCATAGTGGTTCGCCGCTAGGGCACTACGGTGTACCCTAAATAGAATTAGACTTGAGCCCCAAGAGAGGTGGAGCAGGTACTACAGTATCATGACCACCTGGTGAGAATCTGCATAGGCCCATCTAGTAGACGCTTTGCACGAGAACAGCAAAACATCCTCCACCTCTCTGGGGAGGTGGAGTGGGGCTAGAGTTACCCTCTCAACAGCCAAGCTGTCAGAGAAAGATCCCAGGTTGGGATGCAGGAGAGCGCCACCCTCCTAGGAGAGGAGTTGGGAAGTGTATCCCAGGGGTATGGGGTCCTCCACTGCCAACTGCAGAAGCAGCAGAAACCATGGCTGCCTGGGCCACTGTGGAGCTACCAAGATGACTGAGGCCCTGTCATGGAGAGTCTTGAACAGAGTCCTGGCAATCAGAGGTGTCGGAGGGAAGGCATACAGAAATCCCTCTGACCATGAGACCAGGAAGGCACTGGCAGCCACCCTGACAGGGTGAAGCTGCTGGGAACAGAAGCGGGGCAACTGGTGATTTTCTGGGATTGTAAACAGGTCCATCACTGGTTCCCCCAGGTTTGGAAAAGCCTGCGGGCTACTTCGGGATCCAGTTGTCACTCATGTGGCTGGAGAATCCTGCCGAGTCTGTCGGCCAGCAAGTTGTCTTGGCCCAGCAGGTGCACTGTCCTGAGGATGCCCTCCTGGATTGCAAAGGAGCACACATCTATCACCTCTTGACAGAGGGCATGGGATCCCGTGCCTCCCTGCTTGTTTACACAGAACATGGCCACCTGGTTGTCTGTCTGGACTAGGACTGACCAGTGGCCTAGGTGATGAAGAAAGGCCTTTAGGGCTAGGTGAGTGGCTCACAGTTCCAGGAGGTTGATCTGCTGAGCACTTTTGTCCAGGGAGCAAGTGCCTTGGGTGTGGAAGCCCTTGCAATGGGCTCCCCAACCTAGCAGGGAGGCAACTGGAAGGGCATGCCTGACTCCAGGTGTTGGAACGACTGCCACCAGACCAGAGAGACTTTGCCAGCTGGCGGCTCACTCGGATTCTGTCCTGGAGATGGCCAGTGGTGACAGGCATCTGGAGTAACGTGGACTGTGGAGGCCATGTGCCCGAGAAGGTGCAGCAGATGTCAAAGAGGTATGGTGTTGCATGTTCTGGGCCAGAGACATGAGTCGGGCTGCCCGGTCCGCGGGCAAGGTGGCTTTCGACTGAAGGGTGTCAAGTCTTGCCCTGATGAACTCCAGCCCCAGTGTCAGACGAAGGTTCAACTTGGGGTAGTTTATAATGAAACCCAACTGTTGCAGAATTTCTGTGGTGCGTGTTGCCTGCTGCACCTTGGGGGCTGTGGAGCCCCTGATGAGCCAGTTGAGGAAGAGGAAGACAAAGACCCCTTGAATCCTGAGAAAGGCAGCGACAACTGCCAGGCACTTTGGGAATACCTTGTAGGGCGAGGCTAGGCTGAAGGGTAGCACCCTGTATTGGACATGATTGCTTCCCACCACAAAGTGTAGGAATTGCCCGTGGTTTGGGTGAATTAGGATGTGTGTATAGGCATCCTTTAGGTTTAAGGAGCATAGCCAGCTGGAGACAGGGCAGCAATGTTCCAAGAGAGAACATCTTGAACTTCTCCCTAACCAGGAATTTGCTGAGGTTGCACAGGTCGAGGATGGGCCTTAGGCCCCCTGTCCTCTTTGGCACGAGGAAGTACCTGGAGTAGAACCCTTTGCCCTTGAGGTGGTAGGGCACTGGTTCCATCACTGTGTCCTTGAGAAGCTCTGCCAACTCCTTCAGAAGGTGGTCCCAGTGGAGGGGAGACCTGAGGGGCTCTCCTGGAAAGAAAGGGGGGGGGGAGGTGTCTGGCTCAGATAGAGGAGGTAACCCTACCTTACCACCCTTAGTGCCCAGGAGTCAGTGGTTATAGCCTCCCACCTGTAGGCATAAAGGGTGAGGTGACCCCCCTGTAGGCTGCTGCTCCTCATGGGGGGGGGGGGGGGGAAGGGCTATGCTGTAGGAGTCAAAAGCTCCCTCCTGGCTGGGCTGGAGCCAGAGCCTGGGGTTTGGGAGCTTTCTGCTTATGTGGGCTGTGCTCTTGTTGGGGAGTCGGGGAGGTCTGGTAAGGTGGGTAGTTTCAGTAAGCAGCTGATTTCCTCGGGTAAAAGGGCTTTTTACCAAAGCCTGTCCATCAGGGAAGGGCAGTGGTCTTCTTGGAGAGCCTTGTCCTCGTCATGAACTCTGTTTCCAGGTCTACGGCCTTGTCTGTCATGTGTTTGCCGAAGAGGTTCTCCCCCTGGCAAGGGACATTGACCAATGTGTCCTGTACCCATTGCTCAAGGTTGGACAACTGGAGCCAAGCCTGGCGGTGTGCACCGATGCCTGCCGTGGCTACCTGGGATGCTGACTCGAAACCATCATAGGCCACCCGAGACAAATTTGGAGCACTCACGGATGGCTTTAGACAGGCTCTTGAAGCGCTGCAAAGGCTCCTCAGAGAAGCCAGCTGAGTACCCGGCACGTTCTTCACCAGGTCTCTCAGGTACATGCACATGTACAGCTCGTAGGCCTGGATCTGCAATTCAGCATAGGATCCCTGGTAACACTTTCTGCTGAGGGCATCTAAGGTGTGGGCCTCCCTGCCAGAGGGCACTGAAGAGTGCATCTTCTGGCTCTTCAGCCGACGCATGGCCGATTCCACCACCATGGAGTTGTGTGGCAGCTGTGACTTTTGAAAGCAAGGGCTCCTGCAGACTCTGTACATCAAGTCGAGCCGCTTGCTGACCACTGACACAGATGCTGGTGTTTCCCACATGTGGAACATGAGCTGCTCCAGGATGGGAGGAATGGGCAATGTGAGCGATTTCCAAGGTGGAGCCTTATATTGGAGGATCTTGAGCTTGTTGGCCCGAGGATCCTCCTCAGACTCTGTGGGGAATGCCAAAGCCTTGGACATGTCCTTGATGAAGTCCAAGAAGCCCATGTCCTCCAGTGGGGACCTTCTGAGGTTCAGAGATTGGAGAATCCAAGCAGTTCCTCAGGCCTTGAGGGGCCTGGCACCATGCGACCAGACTTTGGAGGGCTTGTCAGGGATGACTTTGGTCTCATCAAGCAGGGGACCGAGTGTGACGTCGGCCGAGGATCTACTCTGGCCCACATGGCCTCAAGGATCTGCTCGGCCTCTGGGGATGTCGCATGCTCGGTGGTCAGGGCAGAGGAACCGAATGTGCCGGACATCAGTGCCTGCTGCTGGTCTAAGAAGGCAGTTACACTGTGCTCCAAGGCTGCCATCCTGGATTCCAGCCCAGATGGCTCCACAGCCTTTGGTGTGGGAACCGAGGGACTCTGACCCAATGCCGGCTCCCCCTGGAGGCAAATCCTCAATGAGGACTAACTGGGCGAGGCTGGTCTGCAACCGGATCCTTCCGGGGAACCTTGGCCAGCTGCTCCCTCTCCAATGGCTCAAGCAGGCACCTGGGGGCTGCCAGCGGAGAAAAAAGGTACAAAGACATCAAGAAAATCAAAACTTAAGTAAAAAAAAAAAAGGAGTCGACCCTGATACCAAGTCACAGAAGTCAGCGGGTGGGTAAGGTGCCAGTGCAAAATCAGAGACGAGTAAGAAACTTGAGAAAAAAAAAAATCAACTTTTTCCAGGGGAAAACAGACGTTTGGTGGGCTCCGTGGAAAAAAGGAGACTGAGCAAGATGGCACCCTTGGACAGGAAGGGGACCATGCATGTGTAGTAGCAATCCCAAAGGCTCTCTTTGAAAGCTGGGGATTTGCTCTGACAGGCTCCGTTGATGCCGATGTCACCCACCTGACTTCCTACTTGTTCCTGGAGAAAGAATGAGTCAACATGTTGTAGAATATGCTCTGGGCCTTCCCACCACAATCAGGCCTAAAATAGCAGCCGCAGGCAAACATTAGGGATTGCAGTCTGCATTGTGCATGCAGCTGAGCCCTGCCATGGCAAAAAGAAAAAAGCCACAGTGAAAAGGAAATCCTGAAAAACGGAATCCTACTACTTGTCAGATTGACTAGGGAAGCCCCAGATGCTCCCACAGGTCTGGGAGGCCCAAGATACCAAAAAATGTAGAACTCCTCTACTCAAAGCAGTAAGATAGCCAAATCTAGCCCAATGAAAAAAAAAAGAAAAAACACACTGGTTGAGGCGGCAGGACTGTGTTTTTATTCTTGAGGCAAGCTCTTTTGGTGCTGCAACATCAATGTTGAGCATGCAGTATTGGAATGTTGATTGCTGACCCTTGAGCTGCAGTGCAGTGCTGAGGAAGTAGCCTGGGTCTATGCCCCACTTCTGTGACATCTCCGGAAATGACAACGTTTATTGCTATTATAAAAGCTAAGTAGTTTTGGTTTTTTGGGACTGTTTTGTTTAGAGACACGTAGTTTTGCTTTTTAATAAAAGAAAATAAGAAAAATGAATAGAGTGACAAATTGGGTAGTGGAGTCCGATGAGGCTTGGCTGGCTCTGTGACGCCTCTGGAAATTACATTACTCACCTATAAAACAGGTGTTCTCCAGGGACAGCAGGAATCAGTCCTCACAAATAAGTGACATCGGCACCAATGAAGCCCTTGTGGAAGATCTCTCCAGCTTTTAAAGCAAGCCTTTGGGGATGCCACCATGCATGCATGGTTCCCTTCCCGCCCAAGGGTGCCATAGCTAGAGCCCAACCAAGAAGATGGCCAAAAATGAAAAGCAACTACAAGGGGAAGAGGGAGGGTTGTGAGGACTGACTCCTGCTGTCCCTGGAGAAAACCTGTTATGGGTGAGTAACTACACTTTCTCTGGGAACAAGCAGGAAGTCAGTTCTCACATATGGGATGCCCTAGCTAGAGGCTACTGAGGACTGGCAGAGAAATCATGGCCCAGCCATGAGCAGTCGCAAGTGAATCTGAAAGCAGACTGAGGACCCCAGTGTCCAGGAAGAACTATAGCTCCAGTAACCGCAACAAGAAAGGTCAGAGGGCAGGAGTTGCCTAAACCCTGAAGAGGTTACAGAATATGGCCTGGCCAAAGGTGCTGTCCTGTTTGGACTCCCTCTCCAGGCAGTAGTGGGTTGCAAAGGTGTGGCTAGACGACCAGGTGGCAGCCCAGCAGATGGCAGCCACTGTCACTGACTGGAGGTTTGCAACAGAGGTCACCATTGCCCTGATATTGTGCACTGTGAAATGGCACTCCAGGGGGAATTCCAGCATGGCTAAGAGCAAAGGCAATACAATCTGCCACCCAGATGGATATGGCCAGTTTAGTGACTGCCTGCCCCAGCATGAGGCTGTAGGAAGAAGGTAGGGAGAATCACTTTCTGACTGAGGTGGAAGTCAGATTACCTTTGGTAGGAACTTTGGATGAGTGTGGAGCATTACTCTGTTCCTATAGAACCTAGTGTAGGGAGGCTTGGCCACCAGCAGCCGGAGTTCACTGACCCTGCAAGCTGAGGTGAGTGCCACGAGGAAGGCAGCCTTCCAGGATAGGTGGCATAGGAAGCAGGTAGCCAGGGGCTTGAATGGCGCCTTGGTGAACTGTGCCAGGACCACACAGATCCCATTCTGCTGGAGGATACAAGGGAGGTTTGAAGAGCAAGAGGCCCTGCATAAACCTGGAGATGAGGGGCTGTATGGAAAGGGGCTTGCCCTCAATGGAGTGATGATTAGCTGAGAGCACCAAGATACACCCTGGAGTTGGACTTAAGTCCAGACTGCGATAGGTGGAGGAGGTACTGAATGAGTGCACATCGGGCAAGAGAACAGGTTGAGGCAGTACTCCATACATCATATGGCAAACCGCCACCACCTTTAGGCATAAGTGTCTCATGGAATTCTTGCAAGAGACCAGGATGACTTCCACTCCCTGGGAAGGTGTAGTGAGGCTAGGGTGACCCGCTCAGTCACCATGCTGTGAGGGATAGGGTTCCCAGGTTGGGATGAACTCCAGAGCTTGCGTTGGAATGAGGTTGGACTTTGGATGATTTATCACAAAGCACACGTACTGTAACACCTGAATTGTGCAGCCAATGGCCTGTCCGGCCTCTGAGGCTGTGTCCCCCCTTGATGAGCCAGTTGAGGTAGGGGGAAGAAAAAGCCCTGTGGAGGTGGAGAGAGATCGCCACCACTACCAAGCACTTGGTGAAGACGAGGCCAAAGTGGAGTACCTTGTACTGGTAGTTGTCGCATCCTACCATGCATCTGAGGTACTGCCTGTGACTTGGGTGGATCAGGAGGTGGGTGTAAGCATCCTTCAGATCCAAGGAGCATAGACACCATGCTGGAAGTAGGGCAGCAGTGTTCCAAGAGAGCATCTTTAACTTCTCCAGCACTGAAACTTGGTTTCTCAGATCCAAGATAGGCCTTAGGCCCCCTGTTCTTTTGGGGACTAGGAAGTACCTAGAAAAACAATCACATAGCCTATCTAGTCTATCCTTCCATATCAACCACTACAACAGTCCTTTTTTTCCTTTAGAGATCTCCTGTGTTTGTCCCATGCTTTTTTGAATTCAGATACTGTCCTCTTCTCTACCACCTCCATTGGGAGACTATTCCACAGATCCACCACTTTCCGTAAAGAAATAATTTTCACATCTCACTCCTGAATCTATCCCCTTTCACCCTCATCCCATGTCCCCTCGTAGCAGAGCTTGCTTTCAATCGAGAAAGGCCTCCTGTGCATTTATGCCACGGAGGTATTTAAACGTCTCAATCATATCACCTCTATCCTGCCTTTCCTTTAAGGTGTACATATTAAGATCCTTAAGTTTGTCCTCATATGCTTTATAATGAAGACAACTAACCATTTTAGTAACCACCCTCTGTACCGACTACAGCCTGTTTATAGTTGCGGTCTCCAGAATTGCACATAATACTCCAAATGAAGTCGCACCAGACTTATATAGAGGCACTATCACCTCCTTTCTTCTGCTGGCCATTCCTCTCCCTATGCAACCAAGCATCCTTCTAGCTTTTGCCGTTACATTTTCTGCCTGTTTAGCTACTTCAAGATCGTCAGACAAAATCATGCCTAGGTCCCACTCTTCTTTAGTGGACAAAAGTACTTCACCCCCTATACTATATCGCTCCCTTAGATTGCTGCAGCCCAAATGCATGACCCTGCATTTTTTAACATCAAATCTCAGCTGCCATTCTTCAAACTCAGATCCCTCCTCATGTTATCTACCCCTTCCTGGGGGTCTACTCTATTGCAGATTTTGGCATCAACCGCAAAGAGGCAAACCTTACCCAACAGGCCTTCCGCAATATCACTAACAGATGTTAAAAAGAATTGGACCAAGGACAGATCTCTGGGGCACATCACTGGTAACATTCTCCTCAGAGCGAGATCCATTTACCTGTACCCTTTGTCACCTCCCATTCAACCAATTTCCAACCCTAGCAGTAACTTTAAAGTCCATCCCTAAGGTGCAGCTTGTTTATAAGTCACCTGTGCGGAATGGTGTCAAAAGCTTTAATGAAATCTAAATACAATACATCTAGGGCTCTCCCTCGGTACAACTTCCTGGTAACCCAGTCAAAGAGATCAGATTTGTCTGACAATACCTGCCTCTGGTGAAGCCATGCTGCCTCAGATCCTGTAATCTGCTGGACTCCAGAAGCCTCACTATTTTCTTTCAGTAGCGTTTCCAATAATTTACTCACCGCCGAGAAAACTAACCAGCCTGTAGTTTTCAACCACATCCTTACTTCCGCTTTTGTGTAAACGGACCACATGAACCTCTCTCGAACTTTAGCACCACTCCTGACTCCAATGAGGCACTGAAAAGGTCAGTCAGTGGAGCTGCTAAAATGTCCAAGTTCCCTCAGTATTCTAGGGTATGTCCCATCGCTTTAAGTTTAGCTAGTTTCTCAAACAGTATTCTGAAAATTGTTCAAGATGCCCCTTGCTTCTGTTCCTGTTTGTGGGTGTTGTGGTCTTGCTCCTGGTTCATCTGTGAATACAGAACAGAAATATTTGTTAAGGAATTCCGCTTTATCCTCAGCTTCTACATATTCCTCCTTCACCCTTGAGTGACAATACCACTTTTGCCCTTCCTCTTCTCACTAACATATCTGGAAAAAAAAAAAAAAAAGTGTAGTTACTCACCTGTAACATGTGTTCTCCAGGAGCAGCAGGAATCAGTCCTCAAATATGGGTGACATCGACAGAGCCCTTGCAGAGCATTTCCCCAGCTTTCTATGAAAGCCTTTGGGAATACTGCACGCATGCGCGGTCCCCTTCCCGCCTAAAGGTGCCATCTTGCTCAGTCTAATGACAGTTCATTTTATATTTTTTGAGTGCTATGTACAGCTGCAACACCCAGGGGAGGAGGGAGGGTTGTGAGGACCGATTCCTGCTGCTCCTGGAGAACACCTGTTACAGGTGAGTCCTCCAGGACCAAGCAGGAAGTCAGTCTTCACATATGGGCGACTCCCTAGCTCTGGGCTACCAAGGAACCCAGGCTGAACAAGAGAACTCCCTCTAGTCCCAGCATCAAAGAAAGGCTTTTTACTGAAAGAACCTCCACCTGTAGCCCAACGGAGGGCTGGAGTTGCCTAAACCTCAAAGAGATTCCGGAGTACTGCCTGGCCAAAATCACTGTCCCTACGGGACTCCCTCTCCAGGCAGTAATGGGCCACAAAGGTCTGGCTTGAGGACCAAGTTGCAGCCCTGCAGATGTCTGACAATGGTACAGAGTGGAGATGAGCTACTGAGGCAGCCATTGCCCTGACACGATGGGCCGTGACCCGACCCTGCAAGGGAAGGTCAGCCACCTTGTAAGCCCAGGTGATACAGTCAGCCACCCAAATAGACAAGGTACGCTTGGACACAGGTAACCCCAAATTATTAGGGTCAAAAGATAAGAGGAGCTAAGTAGCCCTTCTATGTCCCTGCGTACGGTCAAGGTAGAAGGATAAGGCCCTCCTACAGTCCAGGGTATGCAGGACTGCTTCAGCTTGTCTTGCATGAGGCCTAGGGAAGAATGTTGGAAGAACCACCTCCTGGTTGAGGTGGAAAGAGGAGACAACCTTTGGAAGGAACTTTGGATGAGTCCTAAGGACTACCCTGTTCCTATAGAAGCGAGTGTAAGGCTTGTCACAGACCAGGGCCCGAAGCTCACTTACTCGCCTGGCCGAGGTTAGGGCTACCAGGAAGAGCGTCTTCCAGGATAGGAAGCGGAGAGGACAAGTAGCCATCGGCTCAAAAGGTGGGCGAGTCAGTTGCTGCAAGACCACATTCAACTCCAACTCAGGGGCTGGAGGACGGACAGGAGGCTTGAGCAAGAGCAAACCTCTGAGAAACCGGAACACCAAGGGGTGAACCGACAGAGTGTCCTTCCACCAGTGAGTGGTGAGCTGCTAGAGCTGAGAGGTGGACCCGAACAGAATTGGACTTAAAGCCCTGATTGGATAAGTGCAGCAGGTACTGAAGCACCACTGGTACAGCACAGGAGAAAGGATCTTCTGTACGCAGCTGACACCACACAGAAAACCTCTTCCATTTCAGGGCATAGGTTTTTCTAGTGGACTGCTTCCTAGAGGCCAGGACGACCTCTTCAACTTCTGGAGGTAGGCCCCAAGGTGCCAAAACTACCCTTGCAGCTTCCAGGCCATCGAGAGATTTGAGATTGGGGTGAAGAAGAGACCCCTGGTCCTGAGAGAGAAGGTCGGGCTGCAACCCCAGAGGTAGTGGCGTGTCCACTGCTAGTTGAAGCAGAAGTGGGAACCAAGGTTGCCTCGGCCACCTGGGGGCTACCAGAAGGACCGAGGCCTTGTCCTGTAGAATCTTGAACAGAGTTCGGGCCACCAGAGGTGTGGGAGGAAACACATACAGGAGGCCCTGGGACCAGGAAATCAGAAAAGCATCCGCTGCTAGCTGCAGAGGATGCGGTTGCCTGGAGCAGAACCTGGGCAGTTGTCTGTTCAGGGGACTGGCAAATAGATCTATGGATGGAAGTCCCCATCTCAGGAAAATCTTCTGAATCACCAAGGGATGGAGTTGCCATTCGTGGGGCTGCAGAATCCTGCTCAACCTGTCTGCCAGGTAATTTTCCTGGCCAGGAAGATAAACTGCCCTGAGAAACATGTTGCGCCTGAGCGCAAACAAGCAAAGGTCCTGCGCCTCCTGACAAAGGAGCCTGGACCCAGTGCCACCCTGTTTGTTTGCATAAAACATGGCTACCTAATTGTCGGTTTGTACTAAGACAGACTGGTAGGCCAGGGTTTGAGAGAAAGTCTTGAGGGCTAAGTGAATAGCCCGCAGTTCCAGTAGATTGATTTGCTGCTTGGCCTCCCAAGGAGACCACAGGCCCTGGGTGCACTTGCCCAGACAGTGTGCTCCCCAGCCCTGCAGGGAGGCATCGGTGGTCAAAACCACTGTGAACCCAGGTGGCTGAAAAGGCATCCCTTTCAGTAAGTTGGGGGGATGCAGCCACCAACGTAGGGAGTGCAGGAATGGTCTGGACACCCTTACTCTGTTGCTGAGGCTCCCTGTGGCCTGTGACCACTGAGTCCATTGCGCAGGCCTCATATGAAGCCTGGCATTGAGAGTCACATGTACTGTCAAAGTTATGTGACCAAGAAGCCTCACGCAGAGCCTGGCGGAGACCAGTGACATGCTGAGAAACTGGTTTGCCAAGGTTCAGTCTTTGGGCCCTGTCCTCTGGCAAGAAAGCTTTTGCCTGCAGAGAGTCTAGCCTTGCCCCTATGAACTCCAAGTTTTGGGAGGGGAGCAAAGTGGACTTTGCGAAGTTTATGACAAACCCCAGGTGTTGGAGTAGAGAAATCGTTCGGAGGGTGGCTTGCCTGGCCTCCTGGCACATCTGACCCCTGATGAGCCAGTTGTCCAGATAGGGGAAGACAAAGATACTCGATTCCTTAAGTAGGCCGCCACCACTGCCAGGCATTTGGTAAAGACCCTGGGAGCGGAGGTGAGGCCAAATGGCAGCACTCTGTACTGATAATGGATTCCTCCCACAATGAACCTGAGATACTTTCTGTGGTCTGGATGAATGAGGATGTGAGTGTATGCATCCTTTAGATCTAAAGAGCATAGCCAATCTCCCTGCTGGAGGTAGGGCAGAAGTGTTTCAAGAGTAAGCATCTTGAACAACTTCTCTAAGAACTTGTTGAGATTTCTGAGGTCGAGAATAGGCCTGAGGTCCCCTGTTCTTTGGTACTAGGAAGTACCTGGAGAAGAAACCGTGACCTTGTAGGTGGGGAGGCACAGGCTCCACCACCTTGTCTCGCAACAGACCCTGAAGCTCCTGGAGGAGGGCTGTATGGAGAGGAGGCCTTGGAGGCTCTCCTGGAAAGTAGGGAGGAGGCAACTGATGAAAATGAAGCATGTAGCCCTTGTGGACTATGCTTAAGACCCAATTGTCTCCTGTAATGGGTAGCCACCAATGGGCAAACAGGGCTAGTCGACCTCCTGTACAGGGATGGGACAGCAGAGACAGAGAGGCTATGCCTTGGGAGTCAAAAACCCCCACTCTGCTGAGTGGGAGCAGGAGCCGGAGGCTTGGGGGCCTTCTGCGGTGGGAACTGTTTGTAGGCAGTCGCCTTCCTCGGGTAAAAGGACTTCTTACCCGAGCCCTTCTTCTGTGAAGGGGCAGAAGTCTTTCTAGACAGCCTTGTCCTCGTGAGGTGCTCGGTTTCGAGCTCAGCAGCCTTCTCGACCATGCGTTTGCCAAAAAGGTTCTCACCTCGGCAAGGGACATCGACCAACTTGTCTTGAACCTATGGCTCGAGGTCCGATGACTGCAGCCATGCCTGGCGTCGAGCCGCGATGCCGGCTGCTGCAACACGGGCCGAGGCCTCGAAGCCATCGTAGGCTGCTCGGGACATGAACTTAGAGCATTCCCAGATCCCCGAAGACAAGGACTTGAACCTCTGCAAAGGTTCCCCGGAGAGACCAGCAGAGAACCCAGCAAGCTCTTTTGCCAGGTCCCGCAAGTACATGCCCATGTACAGCTGGTAAGACTGGACACAGCAAGCAAGCATCGAGCCCTGGAAGCACTTTCTACCAAACGCATCCAGGTTCCGGGCCTCCTGGCCAGGGGGCACCACGGAGTGCATCTTCTGGCTTTTCAGACGATGCATGGCCGATTCCACCACCATGGAGTGGTGCGGTAGCTGCGCCTTCTGAAAACCAGGGCTCTTACGGAGTCTATAAATGGAATCTACCCGCTTGCTTAGAACCCGCGCAGAGGCCGGTGCCTCCCACATCCGGAAGAGGAGCCATTCCGGCATCGGAGGAACCGGCACAGTAAAGGCCTCCTTCAGAGGAGAGTCATACTAGAGGGCCTTGAGCTCTTCAGCTCAGGGTCCGCCAGGATTGCCAAAGCAGTGGCCATATCCCGAACAAACTCCGAGAACCGGGTATCCTCCGGAGGGGGATCTACTCCGGGGCTCAGACTGAAGCGAGTCCGATGGAACGCACTGAGTCTTGAAGGTATCGGGGGACTCCTCATCCTCAGTCTCCCAGGCGGACTCGTCCGAAGAGTCGTCGGGCTCCGACCACACGGGTCCGGCAGCAACCGTCCCAACGCCGAAGGACCTGGTGTCGACACCCTCTGTCCTGACCAGGAGGTCAAGGGTGACCGCGACCGAGGATGACCTCGAGCCTTCATGGTCTCTAGTATCGGCTCGGTCTCCGGGGTCGACTTCGACGTCCCGGTGGTTGGGGCAGAAGCGCCAGCGAGGCTGGCCATCAGCACCCGCTGCTGATCCATGAAGGCAGACAGTCTGCACCACAAGGCTGTCAGCCTGAGACCCAGCTCAGCAGCCACCGACTCGGGCCCTGGCGGCACCGGGCCTGACGTCAGCACCCTGGGAGGAGAGTCTGAGGACAACAGGACTTACGTGTCCAGCAGACTCCAGCTCCACTCGAGGTACTTTTAACAGCTTCTCCTGTTCCACAGGCCCGGGTCCTCCTCCGACGCCGCCCTCGCGAGCACTTCTTCCTCTTTCGCTCCCGCTCAGGGGATCCCTGACGATGCTCGGGGTCAGATTCCCGAGACATCGAGGCCTCAGACGAGGTCCGGACCCAGCCAGAGGCCGAATCAGAGAAAAGCCTTTCCTTTTGGTGCTGACGACTTCGCAGTGCCTTAGTGGACATTTTCCCCCCACACGGTCCACAGATCTTAGGATCATGATCAGGACCGAGGCACCGAAGGCAGCAGTCGTGTGTGTCGGTGAGACATTTTCTTGCACCGATCACACTTCTTAAAACCACTGGAAGCCATCGGGGAAAAAAGAGCCCTGGTGAGGTCAAAGGACCGGCCTTCCAGGGAAAAAGAAAAAAAAAAAAAAAAGAAAAAAAAAAAAAAAAGGGCACGAATGCCAGCCACGAAGGGCAAAAACCGAAAAAATAAGATCGGGCTCGATACCGGTGTACCGAACCTGGCAAGAAGGGGAACCGGAGAAAAAACTGAAGAAATCGCAGGGATTCGAAGAAAAAATCGAATTGTTTTCCGGATGAACTAGGACAAATGTCCGACAGGCTCCACGGAAAAAGAGACTGAGCAAGATGGCATCTTTAGGCGGGAATGGGACAGCGCATGCGTGCAGTATTCCCAAAGGCTTTCATAGAAAGCTGGAGAAATGCTCCGCAAGGGCTCCATCGACGTCACCCATATGTGAGGACTGACTTCCTGCTTGGTCCTGGAGAATGTCATATTCCCCCCCATTTTATTGCTTTGGCTATTTCCTCCTTTTTTTCGAATCTTTGCCTTCCTGACTACTTTGCTAGCTTCTCTAAGTTTCTCCCAAATATAGATGCCTGTCTTCCTCTGTGATCTCTTGTATTTCATGACCTCCCTCTTTCTTCACCTTTTCAGCTACTTCTTTCGAAAAGCATAACGGTCTCCTTTTCCTTTTATTTGAAAGAAAGCTTGATTGTACCGGGTTGGATACACAGTCAGGCCTGTGTATAATATTATATTGCTATAATCCCTAAGAAAGTTATCATTTGTAGCTCCTTATTTAATACTATCCTTGAGAACTCTGTAGAAGAAATTGGATGAAAGGTTTAAACAAACAGTCTTGTTATTAGAAAGATAAGTAAAAGGCAAGTTGTTTACCCAGCCTCGCAGTCTCTGGTCAGAGATATCAAACTGTCAGTGTTAGGATTAATTAGAATTAAGGCCTACATAGTCATGCCTGAGAATATATGTACATCTTTTCATGATTTCTATAGGCATGCACGTCATAGACAAAGTATATTATGAATATACGTAACACTAGACGTAGAATAAAATATGTATATTATGAATATACGTGATGTGAGACGTAGAATAATAAAGTGAAATTATGCTGTGTAATGGTATCTTTACCTATAAATAAAGAGGCCTAAAGCTTTGATTTCAGAGTAAACATAGGCAAAGGCCTGGTTTGCTCTCCCAAAGCGCTTTGGTCCTGTGTGTATAATACAAGTGTGTTGTGTATTTACTGATTATCTATTAACCTTCTCATTGCTGTGTGCGCGGATTTCCATTCCCAAGAGCCCTGACTTGTTGCAGGTGAGGGGAGGTGCAGAGTAATCTTTCATTATTTACCAACAAAAAGGTTGGGTGCCCTTAAAAATATCCCCTTTCAGTTTTGCCCACTGTTTTTCTACATCCCCCAGCTGTTCCCATCCCACTAATGATTCCCTGAAGTACTGGCCCATCTTGGCAAAGTTAGTTTTCCTAAAGTCTAAGACCACACCATCTGGTGATCACTGGATATAAAATGATCTCCCACTATAACATCCGAAACAGTTTCATCATTGGTAAGCACCAAGTCCAGTATGGCCCCTTCACATGTGGGTTCTGTTACCAATTGCCTGAAGAGTTCTCCCTGTAGAGAACCCAGGATCTCCTTACTTCTAGATGATACTGCAGCAGGGATGTGCCAATCAACATCCTGCATATTGAAATCCCCTATCAGTATCACTTCCCCTTTCCTAGCAATGCTGTGTATGTAACTCTCCGCCCACCCCTTCCTCTTGCGATGGAGGTCTGTATATCATGCCAATGCAAAGAGATTTCTCTTTTTCTCTTTCTAGTTTAACCCACAGCGTCTCCTCTCTCCCTTTTAAGCTCTGTAGTTCCAAAGCTTTAATATTTTTTACATATAGTTCCACTCCTCCTCCCCTTCTTCCTACCCTGTCCTTTCTGAATAAAGTATAGCCTGGTATAGTTACATCCCAGTCATGGTTTTCTGTGAACCATGTTTCTGTAACTGCCACTAAATCAAAGTCAGCTTCTCCCATTAAAGCATCAACATCTGGGATCTTATTTACCACGCTATGGGCATTTATAGACACTGCTTTCCATATGTTGCACATTTTACCCATTTCCATAAAGGTATTTAATGTTTCACTTACCTGGGGGCTTTCACCACCCATCCCCAACGTATCTAGTTTAAAGCCCTCTTCAGTAGATTAGCCAGTCTGCTACTGAAGACATGTCGACCTCTCTTGGACAGATGGATGCCATCTATGCTCTGCAATCCTTGGAACAGCATCCCATCGTCTAAGAAACCAAAACGCTCTCGATGACACTATCCTTGCAGTCATACATTCATCACCAGGATGCGAGCTTCTCTGCCTTGGCCTTTACCCTAAACAGGGATGATTGAAGAGACGACCACCTGCATCCCCTATCTGCTTCACCCTCTGTCCCAGAGCCATGAAGTCACTTTTGATACGCTCAGAGGGACACCTGGCAGTATCATTTGTGCCGACATGGATTAGCAACATTGGGTAATAGTCAGTGGGCTTGATGAGTCTCGGCAAACTCTCCCTAACATCTTGGATTTTGACACCTAGCAGACAGCATACCTCTCTGGACATCAAGTCTGGTCGGCAGATGGATGCCTCAGGACCCCTCAGAAGAGAGTCAACCACCACTACCCTTCGCTTCCTTGTGGTCACTGATTCTGCAACTTTGGGGCACTTGAGCTCTGGTTCTTCCCTTTCCAGGGATGCTTCCACCACCACCACCTCCACTTCCAGGGTTGCATAATGGTTGTTCAAGTCAAGGGCTGGAGAATTTGGATTGGTGATTCTGCAGGCCCTGGGTGACTTGTGTCCAACTGTCGTCATTCTGTAGGCACCCATCTTCTCTGCTGGAGAGCTTGGATGTTGCAAGCAGCATCTCATCTATGTATTTCTCACCGTCTTGAATGCTCCTCAGCCTTGCCACCTCCTCTCAGAGTTCCTTCACTTCTTTCCTGAGAGCTTCAGCATGCAGGCATCCTGCACATGGAACCGGTCCTGCAACTGGCATTGGGACCTCTGTCTGGACATAGGCAGAAGCTGTAACGGGGGCAACAGCTTTAGCGATACAATTTTTCCCAGCCATTGTTCAGTTGGTGGAGCTTAGGTATCTATTAAAGCAGAAAAGAGATCTACCAGCCAGTTTCCCAGCTGTCCTTTCAGAGAAAAAGCAGTGAAATCTCTAAGTGTGTTCAAAATGTACTGTTCAAGTCCCTGTATGTAGTTAATTGGGGAGGTGCCCTATAAAGCAAGATTGCTCACTAGGGGTGGGTGGGAGTTGGGAGGGGAGATAGGGAGGGAACTAACACCTGATGAGGTATCAGTAACTTCAAAGATCTGAGAAAGATACTAAAGCAGAGTTTTAAACCTACCCCACTAAACAAAAATGTTCCCCTTTTAAAACTAAAAAAAACTAAAGCAGCAAAAAGAAATGTAACCGTTTTAAAAATGTACCAAAATCCTTTTAAGAGCTACCAGACAGAGAGATAGTAATTTAAAAAGCCACAAACTTACCTTTGCTTGAAATGTATAGTCCCTGTTAGGCATGCCTAAAGCATAGTTACTCACCTGTAACAAGTGTTCTCCAGGGACAACAGGAATCAGTCCTCACTTATGGGTAATGTTGGCGCCGACTGAGTCCATGCAGAGCAATTCCCCAGCTTTCAAAGAAAGCCTTTGGGATTGCTGCCATGCATGCGTGGTCCTCTTCCTGCCCAAGAGTGCCATCTTGCTCAGTCAGGTCCCTTAGCTTGAGCCCTACCAAGCAGATGGCAAGGGAAGAACAAACGTTCAGCAACTCATCAGGGGAGGTGGGAGGGTAGTGAGGACTGACTCCTGCTGTCCCTAGAGAACACTTGTTACAGGTGAGTAGCTATGCTTTCTCCAGGAACAAGCAGGAAATCAGCTCTCACTTATGGGACTCCCTAGCTACAGGCTACCGAATCTGTAACCAAAGTACGCCTCCGCGAGACTGTAAGCAGAAGTTGAAGCCCAAAGGAGTTTGAGTCCTCGGGGTGAAGCCCTCAGTAGCCATGAAGAAGGGTCGGAGGGCAGGAGCTGCTTATACCCCGAACAGGTTATGAGTACAGCATGGCCGAAGGTGCTGTCCCGGCGGGACTCCCTCTCCAAGCAGTAGTGGGCAGCGAAGGTGTTCGTGGAAGACTAGGTCGTCGCCCATAAGATGTCTATCAGGGGCACAGAGTGCAGCAAGGCCACTGAGGCCGCTTTGACTCGGACCCCATGTGCAGTGACTTGACAATCCAGAGGGACGCCTGCCTTTGCATGGGCGAAAGCAATGCAGTCTGCCACCCAAACCGAGTGTGTTTGCTTGGTGACTGCTTGCCCCGGTCTATTTGGATCATAGGTCACAAAAAGCCTGTCAGACTTGCGATGAGTGTGTATGCTGCAAATATAAAGGCGAGGGCCCGTTTGTAGTCAAGGGTGTGGAGAGCTGACGCCTGGTCGGCATGGGGCCTCTGGAAGAAAGTCAGCAGCACTCTCTCTTGGTTGAGATGAAGTCCAAAATGACCTTAGGCAGGAATTTATGGTGGGTATGTAGGACCACCTGTTCCAATAAAACCTGGTGTAAGGGGTGCCAGCCATGAGAGCCTGGAGCTCACTGACTTGGCAGGCCGAGGTCAGTGCCACCAGGAAAGCCACCTTCCAGGACAGGTGCTGGAGCGAACACATCACCATCGGCTCGAAGGGTGGACAGGTAAGCTGTGTGAGTACAACATTTAATGTCCCATTCTGCTGGAGGACAACAGATGGGCAGCTTGGATAGCAGAAGACCACGCATGAAAACGGGAGACTAACAGTTGCCCCGAGAGGGCTTTTCCCTTGATAGGTAGATTAGCTGAGATGGCGCTCAAATGAACTCCGACAGACTTCAGCCCTTCCCTTGAGAGGTGGAGGAGGTACTAGAGAACTCACTGAACAGGACACAAGAAGGGGGTCGATCTGATGTTCTGAGCACCAGATGGAGAAGCGTTTCCACTTGAAGGCGTAAGCTCGCCTAGTGGAGTCCTTCAAGGCGAGGACTTCCTTGACCTCCTTTGGAAGAGCCAGAGAGGCTAGGGAGACCCATTCAGCCGTGAAGGATAGGGAGGTTAGGTTCGGGTGCAGCAAGCCGGATAAAGTACAAGAATGAGTTAAGGAAAACATTTTTTCTGGGGACAAGACAAACATCTGAAGGACTCTGCAGAAAGACAGATTGATCAAGATGGCATCCTTGGGCGGGAAGGGGACCACACATACATGGCAGCCCCGAAAGGCTTTCTTTGAAAGCTGGGGAGTTGCTTCTGCAAGGGCTCTGTCAGCGCTGATGTCACCCATATGCGACAATTGACTTCCTGCTTGTTCCTGGAGAACCAAGGTTATGGGTCCTTTCTAAATGCCTGTTGATGCCTCCACTTAACCCTCTATTTTTGTCTTAATTTTTATATTTGTTGTATTTTGTATAGTTTAGTTTGTATTACATGGGTTTGGTCACAATTTTTTGGTTTCAAGGAACCTATAGGTGCCAGCACTGATCACAGGACAAGTTGTCTGCTCATGGAGAGAGGGGTGTACCTAAGTTCTGAGCAACACTGGGCCTACAGAAAGTCACAGGCCAACTGGGCCAGGGGAACAGGCCAGTCTGCACTACAGGTCTGCCTCTGCAGGTGACAGACACCCAGGAAGATGTAGATAACGAGGGCTCTAGTAAAACTTGAACAGTTGGTAGCAGAGATTTTTTTTAAGCATTAAAACGCAAGGTTGTGTATTTGGGCTTCAAAAGTCTATGGGAGCAGTACAGTACAAGGAGTGAAGTAATTCTGTTCATGAAAGAGAGCAACCTGGAGGCAACTTAAGGTGGCTAAACAGGTAGAAAAGGCAACAGCAAAAGCCAGGATGCTTGGGTGCACAGGAAGAACAATGGCCACCAGGAAGAGCTTAGTTAACATCTGTTACAGGTGAGTCTCTGGGGACAGCAGGAAGTCAGTTCTCATATGGGACACCACAGCTACAGGCTACCAAGAACCTGTAAAAAACGCCATGGCGACCTGCAAAGGACGAGCTGCAATCTAAGGCAGTTGAATCCCTATTGACAGAATCTTGCAAGACCCAAGGATCCAGCAGAGAACCAGCACTCTGGTAGCCTGAACACAGAAGGGTCGGAGGGCAGAGTTGCCTACATCCCAAAGAGATTATAATATGGCCTGGCCGAAGATGCTGTCCTGTCAGGACTCCCTCTCCAGGCAGTAGTGATCTGCAAAGGTATGGACTGAAGACCAGGTGGTGGCCCGGTAGATTTCCGTCACAGGGATGGAATGCAGATTTGCCATGAAAGTAACCATGGCCCTGATGCAGTGCACCGTGACTCTGGTCCAGTGAGATCCCTGCTTGCTTGTAGGCAAGGCTAATGCAGTCTGCCACCCAAGTGAACAGAGTTCACTTAGTCACTGGGAGCCCCAGATGACTGGGGTCACAGGATACAAATGCTGTGGTGCTTCATAGTGGCCCCGAGTCCATTACAGGTAAAAGGACAGGGCCCTCTTACAATCCAGATTATGGAGAACTGTCTCCACCCTTCTGGCGTGAGGCCTCGGAAAGGTGGCCAGGACCACCACCTCCTGGTTGAGGTCGAATGGGGACATCACCTTCAGCAGAGGTTTGGTGTTGCCTGGAGCACCACCCTGTTTTTAGAACCACTTATAGGCCCTCAGAGCCTGGAGCTTGTTGACTGCTGATGTGAGTGAAACCAGGAAGGCAACCTTCCTGGAAAGAGATGGCAGGTAGCCAGAAGCTCAAACCGAGGCTTAGTGGGCTTTGAGAGCACCACACAGATCCCACTGTCTATGGAGGGTGGATGGGGGTTTGATCATGAAGTCCTGCAAAATTGGGATACAAGGGGCTGAGCTGAGAGGGGTTTCCCTCAACAGAATGGTGGATGTGCTGTGATGGCACCCGGGTGTATGCTGATTGAATTGAATTTCAGTCCCACCTGCAGTAGGTGAAGCAGATACTGAGTACCACTTGTACTGAGCAGGAGAATGGGTTTGCCAGCCTTTCTGCACACCACACTGAGAATAGGCGCCACATGAAGGTGTATGCCTTTGAGGCAGCCTCATGAGAAGCCAGCAAAATCTCTTCCATGTCCTGTGGGAGAATGAAGGGGGCTAATGCTACCCTTTCAGCAGTCAAGCTGTTAGTGAGGGGGACCCCAGGTTGGGGTTTAGGAGCAAGCCCTGCTCCTGTGAGTAGCCCTGGGGCTTGGCCCAGGGTAATCAGCTACACCACTGATAAGGAGTGCAGCAGCGGAAATCAGGGCTGCCTGGCCACTGAGGGATCATCAGCATTAGCAATACTCTGTCATGCTGGACCTTGAATAGCGTCTTGGCTATCAGCGGTGTCAATGGGAAGGCATACAGGAGGCCTAATGTCCATAGGATGAGGAATGCCTCTGCTGCCACCCAGGATGGATGTGGCTGGTGGGAACAGAATCTGGGCAACTATGTTGTCTGACTGGCAAACAGGTCCATTGAGGGGGACACCCCAGAGAACAGCCATGGGGCTACCACTGGAACCAGACACCACTCTTGTGGCTGAAGGACCCTGCTCAGCTTGTCCACCAGGGCATTGTCCCAGCCCAGGAGGTACACCATCCACAGGAGCAGCCCTCTGTGTACAGCATAGGAGTAGAGAGCTACCACCACCTGGAGAGGGGGTATGACCCTGTTCCCCCCCCCCTCCCGTTTGTTAGTCTGGATCAGCACAGAGTGGTGCTGGAGGTGGTGGCAGAAGGCTCAGAGCTAGGTATATTGCTTGGTGCTCTAGCAGGTTGATTTGCATCTGGCATTGCCTCTGGGACCAGCAGCCTAGCCCATTAGAGAGGTGTCCATAGTGAGGACCTTCTGGGTGTTGGGTGCCTGGAAGGACATTCCAGCCTTTAGGTAACATGGAATCTGCCATCATCTGAGGGAGTCTGCTAGCTGATGAGTCTTTCATTCTGTCCCCGAGCCTGCCTTTGGCTTGTGTCCACTGAGAGTGGAGGCACCACTGAGCTGCTCTCATGTGCAGGTGGGGCATATGGGGTCATGTGGACCATGGAAGCCATGTGATCCAACAGATGGAGTAGGAGCCAGGCAGGTAGCATCTGGCATCGGTGCATCTCTGCAGCCAACTCCTTCAGGGAGGAAGGCTTTTGCCTGCAGGGTCTTAGGTGCTGGGCCAGAGTGAGGTGGGACATGGGGTAGTTTGACGAACCCCAGGTGCTGCAGGGTGTTGATTGTGCACCCCAGTGGCTCACTATACCTCTACAGCCATGTCCCCCTTTATGAGCCAGTCATCCAGATAAGGGAAGGCCCCTTTGAGCCAGAGATGGGCTGTGACCACTGCAAGACACTTTGTGAAGACCCTTGGTGACTAGGCCAGACCAAAGGTTGAGCACCCTGTATTGGTAGTGCTGTCTCCCCACCACAAACCAGAGGTATTTTCTTTGGCTGGGATGAATTAGGATGCGAGTGTAGGCATCCTTTAGGTCTAAGGTGCATAGCCAATCTCCCTCCTGGAGGATTGGTAGTAGTATCCCAAGGGAGAGCATTCTGAACTTCTGACCAGAAACCCACTGAGCTCTCACAGGTCCAGGATGAGCCTGAGGGCCCCCTGTCTTCTTGGGGAGGAGGAAATACCTGGTGTAGAAGCCTGTGCTCCAGAGATGTTTTGGTACTGGCTCCACTGCTTTGGTGTTGATTAGGCCTACCAGCTCTGATGAGCAGGGTTTGGTGAAGAGGCCAGGTGAGTTCTCCCAGAAAGTATGAGGGTGGCAGCCACTGTAGGTGGAGGAGATAGCCCTCCTTGACCACTAGTAGCACCCAGGTATTGGTGGTAATGGCTGTCCACCTGTGGGCAAACACCGGGCTAGATGTCCTCCTGTGGGCAGCAGGGGACCTCCTGGGTGTGGAGAGGTCGTGCCCCGGCAGGCAAAGGCTCCCCTTAGGCTGGGCCAGAGCCTGGGACTTCAGGGCCTTTTATTTTCTGGGACTGTGTCCCTGGCCTTTTTGTTGATGTCCCTGTTGAGGGACTGGGAGTACAGTGTACCGCTGATGCCCCCTTTCTTCCTCAGGGTTTTTTTCCCTGGGGTTGCACAGAGGCCTTTGAAAGCCTGGTTCTCGTCATTAACTGTCTTCTGATGCCTTATCTTCCATGGGCTTCCAAAATTAATGTCCCCTGCATAGGAGAGAATCTATCAGTTTGTCCTGCACCCATTCTTCCAGGTTGGACGACTGCAGCCATGCTTGATGCCATGCTCAGATGCCTACGGCAGCCCCCCTGGCCAATGACCAAGCCACTGTAGGCTGCTTGGGACAAAAGCTTAAAGCATTCTTTTACTGTAGAGGTCAGGGTCTTAAACCTTTGCAGGGATTCCCCATCAAGGCCTGCTGAGAATCCACCAACAGTTCCTTCAGGTACATGCCGATAAAGAGTTGGTAGGACTAGATCTGGCACGTTAACATTGAGCCCTGAAAGGCCTTCCAACCGAGGGCGTCAAAGGTTCAGGCCTCCCTGCCAAGTGGCACGGACAAATGAGTTTTTTGGCTTTTAAAGCAGGAGCATGGCTGACTTGACAACCATGGAGTTGTGGGAAAGCTGGGTCTTTTGGAACCCAGGGCTTCCCCACATGGTGTTGAGGTACCTACTGACTGGTACTGACGCTGGTGTTTCCCACATCTGGAGGAGACTATCAAAGATTGAGGGTACTGGGATCATAAGGTCTTCATTCGGGGGTGCCTCATATTGGAGGTTCTCTGCCTCTGTCTCAATTTAAAAGGTACCTGTTAGTATATACATACATGTAAACCGCTCTGATGCACAAGGGCGGTATATCACATGCCTAAACCATAACCATAGCCATAACCATGCCCTGCATGAAATCTAGGAATGTGACGTCCTCAGGCAGGGAACAGTGTTGGGTCGTCTGGGGATATGGGTCCGAGGGCAGTATGTGTTGCCTCATGTCTGGGGACTTTGTCCTCTGTCTCCCATTTGGACTCCAAAGTCCGAGTATGCCGCCACACTATCACCTCGGTTGGTCGAGGACGGTTCCTGGTGGTACAAGACCTCTGGAGGATTGGCAGTCCAAGCACATGTGCTCACTGGGGAGGACTGATGCCCTGAGGAATGAGACTGGGACCTCATCTGGGGGCTCTCTTAAGGCCAGTGGTGCACAAGGACTGGCTCATCCAGGGGCAGATGAACCAGACGAGCTGGATATGAATGCCTGCTGCAAGACTACTAGGGCAGATATACTGCTCTCTAGGGCAGCCAGTCTGGTCTCCAAACCAGTTGGCTCTGTAGCCTTTGACACAGGCAGCGAAGACTTTGGGCCTGGCATTTGTACTGTTGAGGTGGAGTCCTTAATGTGGATGGCAGGTGCTGATGACTTACAAGGCAGCTTGGAAGGCCACTCCTGCCTGGGACTGTGGGTCCTGGGGTGGGATTTCCCTTTCTTTCTAGATCCATCCTTTGAGGTGGTCTTCGAGAGTTGTTTCTTTTGCTCCAATCTCAGGGATTTCTGCTCTGAGGAACAGAGGTGGTGGGACTCCGAAAAGGCTCTGGCTTTGCAGGCACAGAAGTAGAGGGAGCCCTGGAGCGTGGTATCACTCTGGCGAGGAGTTGGACTTCTGGAGAAAAAACAAACACGCCACACACACACTTTCCTGCTGCTGATGGTGGCTCTTTAAATCCTTTAAGGTCATGATTCTGCAGGAGTTTGCAGTCTGGGTTGTTAAGCTCTGGGCTGAGGCAGCAGTCATTTCAGCTGAAGTGTGACATTTCTCCACACTTTTTGAAGCCACTGGAGAAAGGGGGTCCCCACTGTTTGGCAGGGTCCAGCAGGGGTCCAAGGCCTTTGGCTGAAAAAGAGCATGAATGTTGGTTGAGGAACCCCTCCATGAAAAAGTGAAAAACACAAATGGATGAATCAGAGGAGCAACGCCAAAGCGAGCTGGCTTGAGGGTGGGAAGAAACCAGTATGCAAACCAGACAAAACAAAACAAAAAAAAAAATCAGACTTTTTCCCCCAGAGAAAAAACTGAACATCTGATGGATTCTGGTAAAAAAGGGAGACTGAGGCAAGATGGCACCCTTGGGCAGGAAGTGGAACACATGTATGTGTGGTGCATCTCCCAAAGGCTCTCTTTGAAAGCTGGGGAGATGCTTTCGCGCAGGCTGTCAGCGCAGATGTCATCCATATGCGAGGACCGACTTCTTATTTTTTCCCGGAGAAGTGGCGGAAATAGTGCTTCTGTATAGACCTTAATTACACCTTGTATTTTATTTAATAAATGTTATATAGAGAACAAGGAAAGCATTATAAGTTACACTATATACTGTTAACTATGTTCGATGTAACTGACATTCATTGTAAAGTAGCATTGATTACATAAGACTACTTGAGAAAAAACCTAGATAAAGAATTTGGGAGGTGTGCAATTCTGTTTCTAAAAACAGTAGCCAATCCAGGTTACAAGCACCTGGCCGGATGCTATAGACAGGTTGCAATAATAGTTTATGGACTTTCCTTTCACAAATTTGTTCAAACTTTTGTTTTAAAACAGCGTTTACTGCATCCTCTGGCAAATTCCAGAGCTCAGAGTTACAGGATGGCATATGTATAGAGGGCAGCTACTAAAATGGCATGGTTATCTTAAGGTATATGGTGTTCAGACTTAAAGATCTCAATATGGAAGAAAGGCGGTAGAGGGGAAATTGATCAGAGACATTTAAATGTGGCATAAATGCACAGGAGGTGAGCCTCTCCATTGAAAGAAAGCTCTGCAAAAAGGGATAAGATGAAGGTGAAAGGGGACAGACTAAATAAATTTGAAGATATTTTTTATGAGAAGGGTGGTAGGCATGTATTAACCTCCCAGTGGAGATAGTAGAGACAAGTACTATCTTCATTTAAAAAAGCATGGGACAAAAAGTATCTTAGGGGGGGGGGGAACCCCCCCAAACTGTAAAGCTTAGTAGCTTGTATGGACGGACAGACTGGATAGGTTGCATGGCCTTTAGTCAACCGTCAATTGTGTGTTTCATTGCTGCACCAGTTCACACACCTTGTTGTACCAGTGGATACACAAATTACTACATCACTGAAAGTTGCTTAAATCTGCATCCACCTATTGGCAAGGGAGCATAAACCACATGTCTGGACTGGTCTAAAAGACTATTTTCCAGAGGAAATACTAGCTTATATTTTAAAATGTACCTATTTTAAACCTCAAAGCATTAACGTTAAAATGGAAATTACACATACCTGGTAATTGTAGTTCCTGGAGGGTCCAGTTTAGTCCTCCACAATCGGGTAGTGCACCTCCTCCTGCAGCCTGGAGACTGGACCAATCAACTCTCTGTATGATGTATGCAGGCGGAGCTCCCAGAAGCCCCCAGTGACTAGTAACAAAGCATACTTAAAGAAGCAACACATGACACTGTTAGTAAAATGCTGTTATACCCAAAAGAGAAACTTTGTCCCCAAGAAGGTTCCAACCCCTCCCCAAACGAGGAAGCCAGACCGCTGCACTGCGCCCCTATCGACGCACCGGCAGTAAAAAGGACAGCCCCCACCCAGACCCCCAAAGGAAAAGGCTGGAAGAAAACCCGCAACAACCAATGGACTGGAAGTGCGGCCGAAAGGAACAGCGAAAGCCAGAGAAGAGCAGAGAAAATCGCTCGCAGTCGGAGCTGTTCGCCAAAGCGCGCCGCAACACTCAGAGACGCGGGAGGGAAGGAGGACTAAACTGGACCCTCCAGGAACTACAATTACCAGGTATGTGTAATTTCCATTTCCTGAGTGGTCCTCCAGTTTAGTCCTCCACAATCGGGATGTAACAGAGCAGTCAACACCGGGCGGGACCTTGCCAGCCGGCGCGCAGAACAGCCGAACCAAAACAAGAATCCCGAGCGGCCAACACATCCAACCTGTAGTGTTTACTGAAGGCATGCAACGTCGACCAAGTGGCCGCTTTACAGATTTCCGCTGGCGGAACTAAGCTAAGCTCTGCCCAGGACGTCGCCTGAGCCCTGGTAGAGTGGGCACGCAACCCCTCCGGAACCGACCTATGCTGCAACAGATACGCCGACACGATCTCCTCTTTGACCCAACGCGCGATAGAGGCTTTAGCCGCCGCCTCACCTCTCCGCGCGCCGCCAAACAGCACGAACAAACGGTCGGTCTTTCGGAAGGCCGCAGTCACTTTCAAGTAACGCTGAAGAATGCGTTTCACATCCAGGTATTGAAGTCCCCTGTCCGCAGGACTGTCGGAAACGGCATGTAGGACCGGGAGGAAAACTGCCTGATTTAAATGAAAAGGCGAAACCACCTTGGGCAAAAAGGAAGGAACGGGCCGAAGGACTACACGATCCGGGGAAAAAGACAAAAAGGGCTCCCTGCATGAAAGCGCTTGGAGCTCAGGAGATTCGTCTTGCAGAGCAGATGGCCACGAGAAAAACGGTCTTCAGAGTCAGATCCTTAAGAGACGCCCGTCGGAGAGGCTCAAAGGGCTCTCGAACCAAAGCCAGCAGGACGAGATTCAAGTCCCATGGAGGAACGGAGATTCTACGCGAAGGACGCAAGCGAAAAACTGCCCTGAGAAAACGTCGCACGTCCAAATGAGCCCCGAGAGAAAGCCCCAACACTTTGCCCCGGTAACAGGAGAGGGCCGCCAACTGAACCTTCAGAGAGCTGGCGGCAAGACCTTTATCAAAGCCATCCTGAAGAAAACTTAAAACGGGCACGGATACCGTCGCCGCCCGCACACCCCGTCTGGAGCACCAGTCCTCAAAAATTCTCCACACGCACACATAAGTGAGAGAGGTGGATGCCTTGCGCGCCCGAAGGAGAGTGTCAATCACCGCAGGGGAGTAACCCCTCTTTTTTAACCGAGCCCTCTCAATGGCCAGACCGTAAGTGAGAATCGAGCCACCTGGGGCATTCGCAGAGGACCCTGAAGAAGAAGATCCGGTAATGAGGGCAGGGGCCAGGGAACGCCATCGCGTAATCTGACCAGGTCGGCATACCAAGGTCTCCTGGGCCAGTCCGGAGCTACCAGCAACACCCGTCCCCGATGGCTTTCTATGCGCTGAACGACCCGACCGATTAACGCCCACGGAGGTAAGACATAAAGAAGTCCGGACGTCGGCCACGGCTGAATGAGGGTGTCGAGCCCCTCGGACATGCGTTCTCGGCACCTGCTGAAGAAGCGCCCCGCCTTTGCCGACTGAAACGTTGCCATGAGATCCATGACGGGAGGACCCCACCGACGAACTATTTGTGCATAAACCTGCGGGTTCAGTTCCCATTCCCCGGGGTCTACCCGCACTCTGCTGAGGAAGTCCGCTTGCACATTCTCCGTGCCTGCTATATGCGCTGCCGAGATTGCCGGCAGACGAGTCTGTACCCAAGAGAACAAAGCTGTCGCCTCCGATTCCAAGGGCACACTGCCAGTGCCCCCCTGGCAATTGATGTAGGCCACGGTCGTCGCATTGTCCGAGAGCACGAGTACCACGGCTTCGAGGGCTATCAGGGCGAGTCGCACCGCCCGAAGTTCGAGGCGGTTGATCGACCAAGAAGCCTCCAGGGGAGACCACGTCCCTTGCGTGAAGCGATCCCCGCAGTGAGCATCCCAGCCGGAGAGGCTGGCATCCGTCGTGAACGGAACCCAAAGAGGAGGCTCCAAGGGAAGCCCCAACCGCAGGTTTTTCGAGCATAGCCACCACCGGAGCGACCGACGAACTGGCTTCGGGCAAGGCAACCTCATGTTCAAAGAGTCGAACTGGTTGGACCAACGGCGTAACAATGCACTCTGAAGTGGACGCATATGGAACCTCGCCCAAGGAACCACCTCCAGGGTTGCGGCCATTGTGCCGAGGAGGCAGAGGTACCACCACGCGGACGGGGCAGGCAAGCGCAGGAAGAGGCGGACGAGGCTCTGTAAGGCTAGGACACGGCGCTCCGGCAAACACACCAGACCCCTGACCATGTCGAAACGCACTCCCAGGTATTCGAGGTCCTGAGTCGGCAGCAGACGGCTCTTCTGTTCGTTGACCACCCATCCGAGACCCTGTAGCAGAGAGACCACTCTGCTCGTGACTTGCACACACTCGTCGCTGGACTTTGCCCGAATCAACCAATCGTCGAGATACGGGTGAACGAGGATGCCCTCTTTCCGCAAGGCCGCTGCTACCACCACCATCACTTTCGTGAAGGTACGGGGAGCAGTAGCTAGACCGAACGGCATGGCCCGAAATTGATAGTGACCCTACGGAAATGCGAAACGGAGGAACCTTTGATGAGACTCCCGGATGGGAATGTGTAAATAAGCCTCGGAGAGATCGAGTGATGTGAGAAACTTCCCTCGCCGCACCACCACGATGACAGATCGCAATGTTTCCATCCGAAAGTGCGGAACTCTGAGAGCTCGATTCACACCCTTGAGATCCAAGATGGGACGGAGAGAACCGTCCTTCTTTGGAACTACAAAATAGATGGAGTAGCGACCGGCGCCTCGCACGGAAGAAGGAACGGGAACCACTGCCCTGAGGGATAAGAGATGATGAAGGGTCACCCGCAGGGCCCGAGACTTTTGATCGCCCCTGCTGGGAGACAGAACAAAGGAATCCTGGAGCGGGTAGGCAAACTCCAGTGCATAACCCTTTTCGATTATCTGCAGCACCCACTGATCTGAGGTAATTTGGGCCCAAGAAGGAAGAAAATCGCGTAAGCGACCCCCGATGACCGGATTTCCCTCCAGAGCCCGCCTCGCTTCATTGTGGCTTGCGATTAAAGGAAGAGGACGAGGAAGTGGAGGCCCCAGAGAAGTCTCGTCCAGCTCCCCGGAACCCACGAAACCCCTGAGAGCGGGCTCCAAAACGACCGCGCTGAGAACTCCAAAGACGGGAAGAGCGAAATCTACGAAAGTCTCAAAACTGGCTGCGCGCAGAGGGCACGGTTCTAGTTAGCTTGGGCTTATCCTCCGGTAGTCTACCGCCCTTAGACTCACCAAGGTCTTTAACTAACTTATCCAGAGCATCAAACAACAACTTGCCCTTGAAGGGCAACCTACTGAGACGAGACTTTGAAGAACTGTCGGCCGCCCAGTTACGTAACCAGATGGACCGGCGCGCCGCTACCAAAGAAGCCATGCTATTAGCCAATGTCCTAATTAAGTCATAATGCACATCCGCCAAGTACGCTGACCCAGACTCTAAGCGGGTGACCTCCAACAACCCCTGCTGATCCAAGCCAGAGGCGGAGCGCAAGTGCTGCGCCCAACGTAAACAGGCTCGAGCCACCCAAGCGCCACAAATCGAGGCCTGTAGGGACAAAGCATTAGTATCGAAGGCTTGTTTCAATAAATTATCTACCTTCTTATCTTGCGCATCCTTTAAGGCTGCACCACCCTCCACCGGGATGGTGGTTTTCTTAGTCACCGCTGACACCGCAGCATCCACCCGCGGAGACTTAAACAAGTCCTTGTCCTTGTCGGCTAAGGGGTACAGACGATTCATAGTCCGAATGCCTTTCAAACCGGATTCTGGTTGATCCCACTCGGATTGGATCATTTGTTCCACCACACGGTGCACGGGAAACACCACCTGGGACTCCCGCACCGCTTGAATGAGCGGATCCTCCAAACCATCATCCTCTAGAGGGCGAGTGACCGCCAAGTTAAGGGTCTGAAGAGACTCCGTGATCAAGAGCACTAACTCTTCTCTACGAAAAACGCGAATAATCCGCGCTTGGTCTTCAGGTTCTGGGATTTCACCGTCCTCCAAATCGTCCCCCTCAGCATCAGGATCACCCTCCGCTTCCAAATCAGGATAAGCCACGGCGTACTGATCGGGTTCCAGGGATCTAAACCTCTTGGCGGCCGGCTGAGAAGGACGCCGGCCCTCCCCCGAGGAAAAAGAGGGGATAGGCGCCGGCCAAGCCTCAGGCAAGTGACCGGACGGGCTTAAGCGAAACGCCTGGTGCATAAGAACAAAATCTGGGGAAAAATCCACAGATGGGGATGTAAGGGCAGTGTTCAGTAGCCTGGCCCGTAGAAGGGGGGAGCAGAACAAAGCGGGCGAGAGCCAGGCGAAAGATCCCCGTCCGTCAGATTAGGGGGGCCATCAGGTTCTGGCAGCTCCTTCAACTCCGGATGATGTTCCATGTCAGCCAAAATGGAGGCACAGCTGCGACAGACGCCAGAGTCCGCCACCGCCGCGCTACGCGATCCACAAATCACGCACTGCGGCTTGGAAGCCATGGCAATGCAATCACTGGGGGCTTCTGGGAGCTCCGCCTGCATACATCATACAGAAAGAGTTGATTGGTCCAGTCTCCAGGCTGCAGGAGGAGGTGCACTACCCGATTGTGGAGGACTAAACTGGAGGACCGCTCAGGAACTTAAAGTTTAAACACAGAACTTCATAGCAACAAGTACAGCTAAACTAAAATCACTGAAATTTAACACACAGATATACCTCAATTCTGAAGTATTAATCTAGACAAGAATTACGTTTCAAATAAAGTTTATATTTACCTTTGATTCAAGGTAGACATTTGCTGAAGACATTTTTGCTATTTTGAAGATGCAACCAGCCAATGAAACAGCAAAAGCAAAAAAGAGGCCATCATTGATTAATACTCTAGCCAACATGGCCCATCGTAGATGATCCTCTGGCACATCACTATGTACTAACATCGCACAAATTAAGTTTATCACTAGGAAGAGGAGACTGGCAAATAGAAAACTCAAATGCAGTGGAGTCCTGGTTGAAAAAAAAGAAAATAGCAGAAATGAAGACAGATGCATCATATAGATAGTCCAGTTAAAGCAGCATTAACTCAAGTCCTCCACCTTCATTCCAGGCACATTGTGTTGTCATTTTTTTTTTAATCTTTGAATTAAGAAAAAAAAGTAACATCTTATTTGGAAAAGGAAGGAAAGAAACACAAACCCTCACTGATCTATATTTGCTGAGATCTCATATGGCATCTCATTATGTGGCTGTGGTGACTTAATCCTTATTTGCTTAGGGTCAGGCTCATTAAAGCTTAGCACACATTAACCCTTTGAAGGCCTACTTTACATTTTTAATCCACATTCTGCAGCCGGGTTAATTTTTGCATATTTCAGGAAAATTGTACCCATCTTATTCAATATGTTCTAATAGCGATTTTCCTTCTGCTATGGGTCATATATTATATACCATTTGATAGGAATATTTAGTCAGAATTTTGGATCCCGAGAGTTCTGGGCTCGGCCTGGAAAGGGTTAATGGATACCAGCAAACACTAAGTGCCACAGGAGTGTAAAAAAGTAAAAACATGGGCCACGGAGTACTTGGTGCATGCTATTATCAGTTAGTTTGCCATAAGCTTTAGTAAATTACCTTTTATCTTATTTAGAGTGGCTCAGTGTTGACAAGACTTACATCAGGAGTCAGATAAATGTGTGACCCTGGTCCCAAATGTATAACATTGACCTCTAATACAGCAAAAGTTTCCAGCTTTAATGTGTTTAGAGGATAGCATGACAAAAACCTTCACTATTGGGCAAGATCATTCAGCAGAACATAGTTCCCTGATTAACAAAAGCTCTAGATTTTCATAAATATTTCCAATTGGGACTACTATGCATGTGCGAGACTTCCTACAGTGGCATCATACCATCCTAACAGAAGTTGTCATATAGAAGCCAGTTCTCATAGGAGAAGAGTAGGTTAAGGAGAAATTTGGTCTTACCTAATTTTCCTCGAGTCCTGCTAGACTAATCCAAATGCACAGGTTCTCTCTCCCTCCCTCAGACTGGTTGAGATAGAAGACACAGCACAGACATTACAGGAAGTAATGACTGGTGCAGCTATGGAACTTAGTCACCAAACAAGGGCAGCACACTGCCACGCGGGCAAACAGCAACCAGTACAAAAACGTAGGCAGGTGTAAGCTCTCACCAACACTTTATTAATCCATATATGTAAAAGGTAGACCTGACCCGACAGGCCGTGTTTCGATAAATTCTTCTTCAGGGGTTGGCTCACCTTATACCAAAAGCACATCATAAATACACAAGCATAACAAATAAAATCTAATGTATAAAAAGCATAAAAAACAAAAATTACTGTTCATAAACCCATAAATATAAACCTATATTAATATATCACACTAAGGTATGTAAAAATAAAACATATAAACTATCAAATGCTAAAACAAAGCTCCCTTTTAAAAACTAAATTAACACAGTGTATATAAAACAATAGTAATAAAAACAAAATGTTAGTCAAGAACTAAAAAACAATAAACTAATCAACACACTTATTGTGAATACTGTTATTACATAAATAAAAGCAATGGTAAAAATCAACATGTCAATACAACATGGAGAAAAACAAAAGAGATGGAGGACACGGAGCAGGAGTGATAAACAAACATTACCTTAAAAACGTAATAGGGATACGCCGATAAGGTAAAATTGTTGCACTGAAAGTAAAACAACCTTCTGTAACTGCAAAAGAGATGGACAAAGGAAAATTATTGAAAACCTTATTACATTCCAAAAAATCATCTCTGTTTATAACTTGAAAATGTCATCAGTAAAAGACTTGTCAGGCCATCCTGAGATGAAAAAACCGAACGTGACAAAGTGTCATGTTGAACGAAAAAAAAAAAATCCGTCGGATTGTAAAATGTAATTTATCATTAACAGTGTGTGGTAATATCTTAAAACTTAAGAATCCAGACGTGCTGCAATCATTCAAAATTAAACTTATATATACTGACAAAGGGTAGGTCAGGAAGTATTGTAATGGAAAACCTTTTTGCCTTTAAAAAAAAAAAAAAAAAAAAACTTTGATCTATGCAACATTAAAATATCATTTAGTAAAAACATATGCCCGGATGTAAGAAAACAAAACCTGAGTAAAAGTATCGTTTGAAAAAAAGGAGAGGATCCGTCTGGATACGGAATTCAAAGCATAATCGATTACTAGCAGTATAAAGCGATCATAATCCTTATATACCTAAGAGGCACGGCCACGTAGACACCGTTCAAAAATTATCCTGTATATGTAGACTAAAAAACAGATAACCAACATATTTATAATTAAAGGGACAACGTGTTCTCTATCGTGTGGATCTCTACAAATTAAAAGCCACCATGTGCGCTGTCATCTTGGATATATGGATCTTTTCCAATAGAATGAAATAGATTGATAACTTAAAATATCGGCATGTGAACTTGTCAAACAAACCACCGGAACCAACGATACTTTTACTTAAGTTTTAAGCCCTCCTAAACCGACAAACTCTCACTCTTCTCCCCAATTCCCTCACAAGTAATTTCTGCCTCAAGTTCTTTTATGCCCTATCTTATCTTATTCCGACCATAGTCTGCCTGTGAATACTAAAGAACCCAATATGTTTATAGATAGCTCAGTTTTTACACTGTTTTTTGTATATAGTTTTACTGTGTGTACATAGTTATAGTTTTATTACCCCTTTTCCAAGTTTAAGTTACCTGTTATAATGTAAGCACACCAGTGTTTTCTGATTGTGCAGTTCTGTTACTTGTAAACCGCACTGAAAACAAATAGCGCGGTATATAAAAGATGTTAAATAAATAAAATAAATAAATATATTACCACACACTTAATGACAAATTACATTTTACAATCCGACGGATTTTTCTTTTTTCCGTTCGACACTACGTCATCACGTTCGGTTTTTTCATCTCAGGACGGCCTGACAAGTCTTTTACTGATGACATTTTCAAGTTATAAACAGATTGATGATTATTTGGAATGTAATAAGATTTTCAATACATAATTTTCCTTTGTCCATCTCTTTTGCAGTTACAGAAGGTTGTTTTACTTTCAGTGCAACAATTTTACCTTATTGGCATATCCCTATTACGTTTTTAAGGTAATTTTTTTATCACTCCTGCTCCGTGTCCTCCATCTCTTTTGTTTTTCTCCATGTTGTATTGACATGTTGATTTTTACCATTGCTTTTATTTATGTAACAGTATTCACAATAAGTGTTTTTATTAGTTTAGTGTTTTTATTTATTAGTTCTTGACTAACATTGTTTTTATCACTATTTTATATACACATTGTGTTAATTTAGTTTTTAAAAGGGAGCTTTGTTTTAGCATTTGATAGTTTATACGTTTTATTTTTACATACCTTAGTGTGATATATATTAATATAGGTTTATATTTGTGGGTTTATGAACAGTAATTTGTTTATACATGTCATTTATGCAGTATCGTGTTCTTACAGTTTTTATACATTATAGATTTTATTTGTTTGTTTTTATGCTTGTGTATTAATTTATTTATGATGTGTTTTTGGTATAAGGTGAGCCAACCCCTGAAGAAGAATTTATCGAAACACGGCCTGTGTCGGGTCAGGTTTCCCTTTTACATATATGGATTAATAAAGTGTTGGTGAGAGCTTACACCTGCCTACGTTTTTGTACTGGTTGCAGCTAGGGAACTTGCCAGTAAAACTAAGGACTAAGCAGAACAAATTAAGCCCCAAAAGGCAACAAGAACCAAGCATCCACTTACCCTTCCCATAAGGGGAGATCCCAAAGACTACTACTAGAGAAAAACATTTGAAGCAACCAAGACTTCCCTAAGGCAGAACTGGATTGGTCTAATAGGGACGCAAGGAAATTAGATAAGGAGATTTTGGTCTTATCCTGTTAGACCAATCTAGACACATGGGAAGTACCCAAGCTCTAGCCAACTGGATGGGAAGAATTCATACATGCCTGAACAGTCTCCTGCCTAGCCCGTATAGACAGTCTATAATGTCTGAAGAAAATACATATTTTTATACATACGCACACATACATATATTAAAAAAAAAGGGACAGTTTACTGCCCTGCTGTCCTCATATGAAAGCACCTAGGCATCATCTCAAGCAGCCTATACCCTAGTGGGATGTGCCTCAAGGCCCTCCAGGACCAGATTTCCCTTCAAATACATGGAGGTGACTGCATCCTTGATCCATCAACCAAGGAATTTGGATATTGCCTCTCCCTTGTGCTGGCTATTTAACGAGGCAACTTTTCCCCATCTACCAGAAAGCATTGGTCACCTCTAGATAGAAAATCTCTTCACAGTTAACTGGGGAAGCACCCTGTTCTTCCACCCCCACCCCCTCCAAAACAGATGGTTCACACTTAAACCAGTTAAAGGAGACACCACCTTCATCAGAAAGGTAGCAGTTGGCTGCAAGGTGGCCTATTTGTGAGAAAAGGACAACAGAAAGGTGATGGCAGAAAAAGATCACATGTCCTATCTAGTCTGTCCTTCCATAACTACAATAGTCCCCTTCCCCACCCCTTTAGAGATCTTTTGCCCATGCTTTTTTTTTTTAAATTCAGATACTGTCCTCATCTCTACCACATCCACTGGGAGGCTATTCCATGCATCTACTGCTCCTTTCTGTAAAGAAATAATTTCCTCATAATACTCCAGAGTCTATTCTCTTACAACCTCATCTTATGTCCCCTTGTAGCAGAGCCTGCTTTCAATCAAAAGACTAATGCATTTATGCCACAGAAGTATTTAAACATCTCTATCATATCTCCTGTATCCCACCTCTCCTCTAAAGTATACATATTTTGATCTTTAAGTCTGTCCTCATACGCTACATAACAAAGAACACTAATCATTTTAGTAGCCACCCTCTGCAGTGACTCCAACCTGTTTATATCCTTTGAAGGTATGGTCTCCAGAATTGCACACAATACTCCAAATGAAGTCACACCAGAGACTTATACAGAGGCATTACCACCACCTTTTTTGTTGGCTCTCTCTCCCTATACACCCAAGCGTCCTTCTGGTTTTCAGTCATCTTTTCTACCTGTTTAGATACAATTACGCATGGGTCCTGCTCTTCTTTTGTGGACAGAAGTATCTCATTACCTACACTGTACCACTCCTTTGGATTTTTTTTTCAACCCAAATGTATGAACCTGCATTTTTTAGCAATAATGTTCAGCTGCCAAGTTCTTGACCATCCTTCAAGCTTAGATCTCTCCTCATGTTATCTACTCCTTCCTGGGTGTCTACTCTATTGCAGATTTTGGTATCAGCAAACAGGCAAACCTTACCCGATAGATGTTAAAAAGAATCGTACCAAGGCCAGATCTCTGCAGCACACCACTGGTAACCTTCTCAGAGTGAGCTCCATTTACCTGTACCCTTTGTCACATCCCACACAACCAAATTTTTAACCCAAATCAGTAACTTTAGGGTCCATCCCTAGGATGCTTGGTTTGTTTTAAGTTACCTGTGTGGAACAGTGTCAAAGGCTTTACTGAAAGTGTAGTTACTCACCTGTAACAGGTATTCTCCAGAGATAGCAGAAATCAGTCCTCACATATGGGTGATGTCTGCTGACAGAGCCCCCGTGGAAGCATCTCCCTAGCTTTCAAAGAAAGCCTTTAGGAGATGCCACCATGCATACATGGTCCCCTTCCCGCCCAAGGGTGTTATCTTGCTCAGACAACATAGCTAGAGATGAAAAAGACTGCAAAATACAGCAGCTCCACAGGTAGGAGGGAGGGTTGTGAGGACTGACTCCTAGTGTCCCTGAACACCTGAAAACTACACTTTCTCCAGGAACAAGCAGGAAGTCAGTCCTCATGTATGGACTCCCTAGCTACAGGCTACCAGGAACCTGTAGAAAACCCCCCCCACAAAAAAAACCCCACAGTGCCAAGCTGCGAGCAGCCGCAAAAGAGTGAGTAGATACTCTAAGGACCGCAGAGTCCAGGGAGAACCATCACTCCAGTAGCCTGAACACAAAAAAGTGTTGGCGGGTAAAAGTTGCCTGGACCCTGAAGAGATTACAGAGTATGGCCTGGCCGAATGTGCTGTCCCATTGTGACTCCCTTCCAGGCTGTAGTGAGCTGCAAAGGTGTGGATTGAGCACCAGGTGGCAGCCTGGCAGAAATCTGCCATAGGGACAGAATGCAAGCTTGCAACAGATGACCCCATAGTCGTGATGTTAGGTGCCACGACCCAGTGCTCCAATGAGAGCCCAGTCTGATTGTGGGTGAAGGCGATGCAGTCTGCTTGGTGACAGCCTCCTGCAGGCGACTGGGATCATAGGAAATAAAAAGCTGTGAGGCTTTGTTGTGTCCCTGGGTATGTTTCAGGTAGGACAGGGCCCTCTTACAATCCAGAGTATGGAGGAGAACAGCCACTGCCTTGTCAGTGTGGGGCTGTGGGAAGGTGGTGAGCACCACCTCCTGACTGAGGTGGAGCATGGACACCACCTTTGGAAGGAATTTGGAGTGGGTGCGAAGCACGACCCTGTTGTGGAACCTGGTATAGGGTGGCTTGGCCATCAAGGCCTGAAGCTTGCCGATTCTGTGCACAGTGGTGACCACCACCAGGAAGACAACCTTCCATCAGAAGTATTGCATATGTCAGGTAGCCAGAGGCTTAAATGGCAGCTTGGTGAGCAGTGTCAAAACTACATTGAGGTCCCATTCTGCTGGGGAGGGCGGATAGGAGGTTTAGCGAGCAGGAGGCACTACATGACCTGAGTTATGAGGGGCTGAGCAGAGAGGGATTTAACCTCAATAGAATGATGTGCCACGCGTAAACTCAAGTGCACTCTAACAGTGTTTGATTTGAGTCCAGCCTGTGAGAGGTGAAGTACTGCCGCACCTGCTGCTCTGCGCACCACACCGAGAATTTGCACCACTTGAAGGTGTAGGCTTGTCTCGTGTAGTTCTTACGAGAAGCCAAAAAGACCTCCACCTCCCTTGGGAGGTTGAAGGGGGCCAAGGCTACCCCTTCAGCAGCCATGCTGTTAATGTCAGGAGTCCAGGATGGGGTGGAGGAGGGAGCCATCCTCCTGAGTAACCAGCCCTAGGGCATTCCCCAGAGGATCAGGGGCTCTGTTGAGAGGGGAAGCAGCAGGGAGAACCGAGACTGCCTAGGTCACTGCAAGACCACCAAGATCAGAGAAGCCTGGTTCTGCAGGACCTTGAAGAGGGTCAGAGCAATTTTTGGCATGGGAGGGAAGGCATACAGAAGGTCCTCCACCCATGAGATGAGAAAGGTGGGTGCTACATGGAACGGGTGCAGCTAGTGACAGCAAACGTGGGGCAGCTGAGCATTGGTCAGACTGGCAGAGATCCAGCCTTGGGGTGCCCCAGAGTCTGAAAAGCTGCTGTACCACTCTGGTGTCTAGTTGCCGTTCGTGCAGCTGGAGGAACCTGCTCAGTGTGTCTGCTAGGGCATTGCCCTGGCCTGGAAGGTACACTGCTCTGAGAAGCATTCCTTGACTGATGGTATACAAGTGGAGGGCTACAGCTTCCTGGCAGAGGTGGTAAGACCCTGTACCCCCTTGCTTGTTCAGGTAGATCACCACAAGCTGGTTGTCTGTTTGGACCAGCACCAACTGGTGCTTCAAGCAGTGATGGAAGGCCCCGACTGCCAGAAAAACGGCCTCGAGCTCCAGTAGATTGATCTGCGGCTGGCTCTCTGCTAGGGAGACATCTGTTATAAGGACCCTCTTGGGATTCAGGGGCTGAAAGGGCATGCCCTCCTGCAGGTGCTGTGTGACCTGCCAGTCAAGTGACTCCACCAGCTTGCAGGTCACCAAAACTGTCCCAGAGCCAGCTTGTGTCCACTAGAAGTAGAGGAACCACTGGGCTGCACAAATATGAAGGTGGGCATTGGGAACATGGACTGTGGATGCTGTGTGGCCCAGCAGGTGGAGCATGGACTGCCAGCACTGTGGTGGTGTTGCACCTTGGTGGCCAGAGCTATGAGGTGACCTGCCCTGTCCAAGGGAAGAAAGGCCTTGGCCTGAGGAGTGTCAAGTTGAGCCTCTATGAACTCCAGGCCCTGTGTCAGAGTGAGGTGGGATTTGGGGTGGTTTATTGAGCCCCAAGTACTGTTGGACACTGATGGTGCAGGCCATAGCCTGTTGCACCTTGGTGGCTGTGTCTCCCTTTACAAGACAGTCATCCAAATTCAGGAAGACTAAGGTTCCTTGGAGAATGAGGTAGGCTGCCACCACTGTTAGGCATCTGGTGAACACTCTTGGTGTAGAGGCTAGCCGCTAGACCGAAGGGTAGTAATATGTACTAGTAGTGGTTGCCCCCAACCATGAATCTTAGTTACTGCCTGTGGCTGGTATGAATGAGGATGTAGTTATAAGCATCCTTTAGGTCCAAAGAGCATACCTAGTCTCCCTGCTGGAGGTATGGCAGCAATGTTCCAAGGAGAGCATCTTGATCTTCTCCCACACCAGGAACTTGTTTAGGTTTTGCAAGTCTAGGATAGGCCTTAGGCCCCCTGTTTTTTGGGACTAGAAAATAGCAGAAGTAGAACCCCTTGCCCCTTAAGGTGATGGGGTACTGTTTCCATGGCTTTGTCTGTGAGACAGCCTGCGAGTTCCTGCAGTAGCAGGGCCTGTGCAGGGGAGTCAGAGGGCTCTCCTGGGAAAGGGGGAGGCATCTGGTCCAAGTGAAGTAGATAGCCTTCTGTGACTACTTGAAGTACCCAGGAGCCGGTGGTGATAGCAGGCCACTGATGAGCAAAGTGTACCAGATGCCCCTCTATTGGTAGCTGCTCCCCCAAGGGTGGAAAGGCTATGCTCAGGGAGTCAAAAACACCTGTCACCAGCTGGGCAGGAGTCAGGGTCTGGGCTTGGAGCCCTTAGGCTTGCAAGGGCCTTGGCCAGCTCCCTTGCTCAGGTGACCCTGCTGTGGTGTCTGGGGAGCCTGATATTGGGGGTAGCCCTGGTAAGGTTGGTCCTCTCTGGAATGGGGGCCTCTCCCCCGGTGGTTTCTGTCAGGCGAAAGGTTAGTTTCTTCTTAGGGAGGGTGGAGGTCTTCCTGGAGACTAGAGTCCTCGTGAGGTACTCTGTTTATCTCTGCTGCCTTCTCTGCCAATCGGCTTGCTGAATAAAATTGTCAGAGGCAGGAGATTAAGGAGCTTCTCCTGAACACATTGCTTGAGGCATGACATTCCGATACCCATGGCAGCTACCTTTGTGATGGCTTAGAGTCACATGGGCAGCTCAAGACACAGAGCACTCCGATGCGCTTTGTGTTTGGAACTGCTGGAGGTGGTCCCCTCCGAGGCCTGCTGAGAAACCTGCAAGTTTCTTTGCCAGGTCCCGAAGATACATGCCGACAAAGCTGGTAGGCTTGATTTGGCCAGCAAAAAAAGCCACACATTAAGCACTGGTAGCATTTCAGCCAATAGCGTCAAGACTCCTTTCCCAGGGATTCGGAGGAGTGTGTCTGACTTCTGCTGATGCATAGCTGACTCCACTATCATGGAGGTGTGTGGCAGTAGCGACTTTTGGAAGCTGGGGCTTTGCTGGATTCTGTACATGGTGTCCAGACAGCATAGTTACTCACCTGTAACAGGTGTTCTCCAGAGACAGCAGGAATCAGTCCTCACTTATGAGTGACATCGGCACAGAGCCCACACAGAGAAATTCCCCAGCTTTAAAAGAAAGCCTTTGGGATTGCTGCCACGCATATGTGGTCCTCTTCCCGCCCAAGGGTGCCATCTTGCTCAGTCAGGTCCCTTAGCTTGAGCTCTACCAAGCAGATGGCAAGGGAAGGACAAAAATCCAGCAACTCCTCAGGAGAGGAGGGAGGATAGTGAAGACTGATTCCTGCTGTCCCTGGAGAACACGGCGAGTAACTACACTTTCTCTGGGAACAAGCAGGAAGTCAGTCCTCACTTATGGGACTCCCTAGCAACAGGCTACCGAACCTGTAACAAAAAACCAACACACAACAAAAAAAACCCAACACCTCCGCGAGGCCATGAGCAGGAGCAGAAGCCGAAGCCCGAAGGAGCCCGAGTCCTCGGGGCGAAGCCCTTGATAGCCGTGAAGAAGGGTCAGAGGGCAGGAGTTGCTTATACACTGAAGAGGTTATGAAGTACAGCCTGGCCGAAGGTGCTATCCCAGTGGGAGTCCCTCTCCAAGCACTAGTGGGCAGCAAAGGTATTTGTGGAAGACCAGGTTGCTGCCAGGCAGACGTCCATAGGGGCACAGAGCGCACACAGGCTGCTTTGGCCCAGACCCCGTGTGTGGTGACTCGACGATCTAGTGGGATGCCTGCCTTCGCATGGGCAAAAGCGATGCAGTCCGCCACCCAAACTGAGAGGGTGCGCTTGGTGACTGCTTGCCCCAGTCTATTGGGATCGTAGGTCACGAAAAGCTGGTTAGACTTGCGATGAGTCTGGGTATGCTGCAAATAAAAGGCAAGGGCCTGTTTGCAGTCGAGGGTGTGGAGAGCAGTCGACGCCTGGTCAGCATGAAGCCTCGGAAAGAAGGTTGGCAGGACTATCTCTTGGTTGAGATGGAAGTCCGAAACGACTTTAGGCAGGAATTTAGGGTGGGTACGTAGGACCACCCTGTTCTGCTAAAACCTGGTGTAAGGGGTGCCAGCCATGAGAGCCTGGAGCTCACTGACTCAGTGGGCTGGAGGTCAGCGCCACCAGGAAGGCCACCTTCCAGGACAGGTGTTGGAGTACATCGCCATTGGCTTGAAGGGCAGACAGGTGAGCTGTGCAAGTACCACATTCAGGTCCCATTCCACTGGGGGAGGGCGGATGGGTGGCTTGGAAAGCAGAAGACCCTGCATGAAGCAGGAGACTAACAGCTGCCCTAAGAGGTGGTTTTCCCTCGATGGGGAAGTGATTAGCTGAAATGGAGCTCAAATGAACCCTGACAGTTAGACCAGCCCTTCTCTCCAGAGATGGAGAAGGTACTGGAGAACCCATCGAACGGGACATGAGAAGGGGTTGATCTGGTGCTCTGAGCACCAGATGGAGAAGCGTTTCCACTTAAAGGTGTCCTCGAAGCTAGGATTGCCTTGACCACTTCTGGAAGGGCCAGAGGTTAGGGAGACCCGTTCAGCTGCCAGGCTGTGAGGAATAGGGAGGTTAGGTTTGGGTACAGCACCTGGCCCTCCTCCTGCATCAGCAGACCCTGGGCAGAGTCCAGGGGAACTGGAGGCTCCGTTGACAGCCGGAGCACGAGCAGGAACCAAGGCTGCCGAGGCCACAAGAATCAGTGACACCCGGTCCCGCTGAGCCTTGAAAAGGGTCCTTGCAATGAGGGCGAAAGGACAGAATGCATAGAGAAGGCTGGAGAACCAGTCCAGGAGAAATGCATCGGGGCCCTCCCTGCTTGGGTGCAGTACCAGCCTGCAGAAGCAGGGGAGCTGCGTGTTCTTGGGGCTGGCGAAGAGATCTATTGCTGGCATCCCACAATGAAGAAACAGCTAGTCTGCTACTCTGGAATCCAGCTGCCATTTGTGGGGGCAAAAGGATCCTGCTGAGTCTTTCCGCCAAGCCAGTTTCCTGACCTGGGAGGTATGTTGCCCTGAGGGTTATCCCGTCAGACAGCGAAAGAGCAGATGAGGACCGCTTCCCGGCAGAGGGAGCGTGATCCCGTGCCTCCCTCCTTGATGTATTTTATTTAGCTGTATTTATATCCCGCTTTTCACCGAGTCAAAGCGGTGGAACATACAGTAATCAATTACAAGGGTTTGGGGCCGTCACCTGGTGGCCAACAATAATGATTGTTAACAATTGGGACGTAGATATAGACATTGTGTTATGGTTACATATGACATATGTTCAGGGGGACGAAATATGGTGGTTGGGAGGGAGTCAGTGGTGGGTGCTTGTCTCTGGTCCGAGGAATTCTTGGAATAGTGCAGTTTTAAGTTGTTTCCTGAAGGATAAGGGGTCTGTGTTGCTTCTGATGTGATTTGGTAGAGAGTTCCAGAGGAATGGTGCATATAGTTCGAAGGCTCTGTTACAGGTCCGTTGACTGTATTTTGTTCTTGTGTGGGATGGTGAGGGAGTTATTGGTGGTTTGTCTGGTTCTGTTGTGGGCTGGCTGAGGCAGCCCACAACAGAACATCGTTACACGTTTGTCGGTCTGCACTAGAACAGACCTGCTGAGGTGTTCTTCGAAGGCCCTCAGGGTCCACTGAATCGCCTGAAGCTCGAACAGGTTTATTTGCTGTTGAGACTCCTCGGGAGACCATTGCCCCTGTGTGCAGAGGGGTCCACAGTGGGCTCCCCACCATAACAAGGAAGCATCTGTCATCAGCACCGCATTGTGCTGCGAGGCCTGAAAGGGCAACCCCCACAAAAGGTTGTGGGGATTTTGCCACCAGCTCAGGGACAAGTGGAGGTTGGGAAGAACCCTGATGGGGTCCCTGAGGTGTCTGAGGGACTGGCTCCATTGGGCACTGAGAAACCACTGAGCTGCCCGCATGTGCAGTTGGGTGTGGGGAACCACATGTACGGTCGAGGCCTTGTGGTCCAGGAGACGTAGCATGGTCCGAGCAGTGACCTGGGGAGTGCTTTGGACTCATGCTGCCAGAGCTCAGAGCTGGTGGAGCAAGAAGGCAGTCACCTGCCAAGTGTAGAGGTGCGCCCCGATAAAACTTGAGAGCCTGCACAGGCTTGAGGCGATACTTTGGGTAGTTGACAAAGAACCCCAAGCTCTCCAAGAGGACGACAACGTGTGACACTGCTCGTCAAGCCTCCGACTGAGGAGCCCATGACGAGCCAATTGTCTAGGTAGGGGAAGACCCGACACTAAAGGTAAGTGGCGACCACGACAAGGCACTTTGTGAAGACTCATGGGGCAAATGCGAGGCTGAAGGAGCACCCTGTACTGGAAGTGCTCTCTTTGCAATCTGAAACACAGATATTGCTTGTGTTGGGGGGTGGATTAGGATGTGGGCATTAAGCATCCTTTAGATCCCAAGAGCACAGCCAGTCACCCTGCCGGAGGAAGGGCAGCAGAACACCAAGAGATAACATCTTGAATGTCTCCCGTACCAGGAACTTGTTTAGCCTGCGGAGGTTGAGGATGGGCCACAGACCCCCTGTCTTTTTGGGGACAAGGAAGTACTGGGAATAAAAGCCCCAACCTCGAAGGTGGAAAAGGACCTTCAACTGCCTGTTGGGCAAAGAGTAATACCTGTTGGGAAGAAAGGAGGTGGAAGCCTGTCGAAGTGGAGGCGATAGACATCTTGGATGACTTGGAGGACCCAAGTGTCTGAGGTGATGGAAGCCCATGACGGGGCAAGTAGGACAGGCATCCCCCCACTGGCTGCTGTGTCACTGGAGAGTGAGGGGCTATGCTGATGCATCAAAATCCCTGAGTGGGTTGTGGGGGAGCTGGCGTTTGGGCCTTTGGTTTATGATGCCCCTGGCCAGATTTACCCTTTGCCGGAGTGGTTGGCATGGGGGTAGCTGGTTATGGAGGGTAACCTCGGTACTGGAGACCCTGTCGAGGGAAGAAGGGCTTCTTGGGCAGCTGTTTGAGGCAGGGTGGAAGTTTTATGGGAAAGACGGGTTCTAGTGACAAACTCATTTTCAATTTCCACGGCCTTCTCCTCCATCGTTTTGCTGAAGAGCTGCTCACCGAGACAGGGCACGTCCAGGAGCTTCTCCTGCATCCATTGCTCCGAGGATTGGAGCCATGCCTGGCGGCGGGCCCCAATGCATGTGGCCGCCACCTGAGCAGATCTCAAAGCCATCATAGGAGGCTCAGGAGAGGTACTTAAAGCAGTCTGCGGAATCTATCAAGGGGCTCTCCCTCGAGGCCCATGGAAAAAAACCCCAAGTTCCTTCGCCAAATCACACAGTAACATACCAATATACAGTTGATATGCTTGGATGCGACAAGAGAGCATGGAGCCTTGGTAGGCCTTGCGGCCCAGGGCATCAAGGGCTCTCGACTCTTGGCCAGGTGGCACCAACTAGTGCGATTTTGGGCTCTTGCTTCCTCAAGGCCGATTCCACCATCATTGAGGTTTGGGGGGGGGGGGGGGGGGGAGTTGGTAGGTCGGAAGCCTGGCCCACATTGTACCTTGTACATCGTGTCAAGGCGCTTGCTTACGATGGGGACCGAGGTCGGGACTTCCCACAAAGAGCAGCAGCCGAGATAGAATTGGAGGTACAGGCACAGTGAGGGATTCCCTGGGCGGGGACTCGTACTAAAGAATGTCAGGTTCTTCAGCACGAGGGTCCTCTTCAGCCTAGGTGACCAGATTAAGGACCCATGCCATGTCCCGGAAGAACACCAGGAAGGTGTCTTCGGGTGGCGAGTGCCACTGGAATGCAGGCAGTGAGGGGTCCGACAGAAGATCCCGGTGGGTACGTGTTTCTGGGGAGGTGTCCCCATCAGACTTCCCACTCCGAGAAATCAGTCAAGGAGTCTGAGCCGGGCAGGTCACCCTGTCCAGTGGCCAGTGGTCTGTGTCGGAGGCCCTGGACGATTGCCTCTGAGGAATGGGAGGGCAAGCGAGAAACATTGAGGACCCTCACGGGGCCTGTAGCTCTCAGGTGTTTCCTGGATGGATTTGGCTGTCCCATGCGAGGGACCTGCGGTCTTCAAGGCATGAATCAGCAAAGCTGGTCTTGAGCACCTGCTGGGAAGCAATGAACGCAGAAACTGTTCTAGCACCAACATGTGGGACTCCCACGTGGGCGTGGGGCCCTGCAACACCGATCCTGGGGTCACCAGGTCAGGCATTGAGGAAGAGAGGGGGCCCTCATTGGGGTGACCCTCAAGAGACTGGGCGCCTTCACCGGAGGCCTCTGCTTTTGTGCAGGGTACCTTGCGGGGCTGCTCCTTGTCTAACTCTCGGGAACGCTGAAGGGGGCTAAGCGACTGGGCGTGAGAGCGCTTGAGCTTGTCAGGAGCCCCGGACAGCGACTTTGAGGCCTCCTTTTTGTGCTGCTCCACCTCAGGGGATCCCTGATCAGAGTGCCTCTGAGAAAATGGGGCCGTAGGTGGGGAACCCACTGGAGGGGAGACGACCGAGGGCGCCACTGGGGAACTCAGAGGTGGCCTTTCGGAAAATGTCTTCAGACTTCTGCTGACGACTGAGCAGGGCCTTAGAGGACATTTTCCTGCAGAGCAAATAGAGCTCTGGATCATGGTCGGTTCTGAGGCACTGCAGACGAGAGTCATGAGTGCCTGTAAGCGACATGTTCCTAGAGCATCTATTTCATTTTTTAAATCTGGTGGCCATGGGGGCAAAAAAGGCCCATGCGAGGTCGAAGACCAACACAGCCAGCGGTTGGAAGAAAAAGGGCACGAGGCCCATAACAAAAAAAAAGAAAAGAAAAGGAGTATCCCCGATCTCTTAAAAATAGAGCGAGGAAAGGACAGGTGGAGGACCGGTACAACCAGAAAATAGGAGCCGCCTGTTAAGGCAAAAAATCGAAACTTTTTCCAAGGGGACGAGGATGTGTGTCTGAAGGGCTCTGTGGAAAAAGGGAGACTGAGCGAAATGGCACCCATAGCCGGGAAGAGGACCATGCATGCGTGGCAGCAATCCTAAAGGCTTTCTTTGAAACCTGGGGAATTGCTCCGCATGGGCTCCATTGGTGATGTCATCCGTAAGTGAGGACTGACTTTCTGGAGAAGTCAGCTGACTATGGGTATGGATGCTGGTGTCTCCCACATGTGAAGGAGAAGCCACCGAGGATGGCAGGGACAGGAATAGTATGGGCCTCCTTGGGTGGGGCCCTCATATTGGAGGACTGAGTTCTATGCGAGGGTCTTCCTCCGACTCAGTGTTGAAGGACAAAGCCTTCAACATATCCCAAACTCACTCAAGAAATGATTTTTCCTCAGGTGGAGACCGATGATGCGATAATCAGGAGAGATGGGTCTGATTGACTGGAATTCAGAGGACATGGCATCCCTGGAGATGCAAAAGCACTTTGACCTAAGTAGATGAGGACTCTATGGGCGACTGGGCCTGGGGGGCAGGACCTGGGTCAGTGGCCCGCAGTGGCTATGTGGCCAGAGCCATGAGTGCTTGCCAGGGAGATCTCACTCCCGAGGAGTGGGAGCAAGATAAAGACCCTCACCAAGGACTGACTCGAGGTTTTGGGCTCACGAGGACTGGCTTGGCAAATGGGGGGGGGGGGGGAGAGAGGGGTTAGTCCTCTATAAATGAGGTCCCTGCAGCTCAGTGGACACTGGCAGGGCTGGGCATTAGCATCTGCTGCATGGTGAGGAAGGCAGTGAAACTGCACTCCAGAGCCATCATTCTGGTTTCCCACTCAGGAGGTGCAGCCTTTGACGTGGACACCAGCTCTAGTGTCTGAGGAGAGGGAGTCCTCAGAGACAGACCTTGCAAGTCTGGGACCTGTCGCTGGAAGCCTCCAAATCCATTTGGAGAACCTTTGCTGGCAGCCCCTGCTCCTCAGAGTTCTCTCCGCAGACTGCGGGACCTGGCTTGGGACTTGCCTGTTGTATCTGAGTCCCAGGTTGATGAAGTCAGGATTGTGTGTTCTTGCTCTGAGGAACCCTTGTCAGAGTGCTGCAGTCCCAATCAGGAACTGCTGGGGCATTATGTTACAAAAAATCAGTGCAAGGCCTTGGGGTTTGAGGCTACCGGGAATACCGGCCTGTGGAAGATATCATCCTGCTCCTGCCGACGACACTGGACGGCCTTCGGATCTCTTTTTACAGAGGATGCAGACCTTCAAGTCATGGTCGGCCCCTAGATACTGGAGGCAGCAATTGTGTGTTATTGGTGAGCGACATGTTTTTTGTACACTGATCAGTTCTTGAACCTGATGGCCATGGGGGTGGGATTGAAGTACCCCAGCAAGGGAAATAAGATATATGCCTTTGGTGGGAAGGGGACCAGGCATGTGTGGTGGCATCTCCCAAAGGCTTTTTTTTATGAAAGCTGGGGAGATACTTCTGCAGAGGCTCCAATCAGTGCCGACATCACCCATATGTGAGGACTGACATCCTGCTTATTCCTGGAGAAATCTAAGTACACCACATCTAGGGCTCTCCCTCTGTCCAACTCCCTGATCACCCATTCAAAGAAACCAACCAGATTTGGCTGATAAGACCTGTCTCTGGTGAATCCATACTGCCTTGGATCCTGCAATTAGACTCCAGAAACCTCACTATTCTTTAGTGGCCTTTCGAAATAATCTATCAACCAAAGGTTAGACTAACCAGCCTGTAGTTCTCAATATCATCTTCAAGCCCACTTTTGTGTAAAGGGATCACATGTGCCTTTCTCCAGTTCTGTAGCACTATGTCAGACTTCAAAGAAACACTGAAAAAGGTCAGACAGTGCAACTGCTAGACTGTTCTTGGATGTATCCCATCTGGACCCATTGCTTTGTCTTTTAGTTAAGCTAGTTCCTCAAACCGTCTACTGTAAATTGCTTGAGATCTGTCACTTCTGTTCCTATTTGTGGGTGTTTTCTGAGGACCTGCTCCTGACCCTTCATCTGTGAACACGGAACAGAAATTTGTTAAGCAATTCTGCTTTATCCTCATCAGCTTCTACATATTCTTCCCCTTCACCCTGGAGTCTGACAATACTACTTTTGTCCTGCCTCCTCTCACTAACAAATCTGAGAAATCTTTGCCAATGCAATAAAATGCAGGGATATTTCTTCTTTGTATCTTTGCTTTCCTGACTACTTAAGCTTTTTAAGTTCTTCCAAATAAAGAAGCCCGTCTTCCGCTCTGTGATATTATATTTTCTGAAGCAGACCTCTTTCTTCATCTTTTCAGCTACTTCTTTTGAGAACCATAGCGGCCTCCTTTTCCTTTTACATTTAAAATACCAAACCAAAAGGTTTGCTGCCCTTTAAATATCCCTTTTCAGTTTTGCCCACTGTTTTTTCCTACATCCCTCAGCTGTTCTCATCCCACTAACGACTCTGAGGTATTGTCCCATCTTGGCAAAGTTAGCTTTCTTAAAGTCTTAAGACCCTCACTTCTGAATGCATTTTTATCAATCCTAGTCCTAATACTGAATATAATCTGGTGATCATTAGATGTGATATGATCTCCCACTGTAACATTAGAAAAGCATTCCCCATCAGTAAGCAGCAAGTCCAGTATGACCCCATCACAGGTGGGGTCTGGTTACTTGTTGCCTGAATAGTTCTCTGTAGAGAATCCAGGATCTTCTTACTTCTAGATGACACTGCAACAGGGATGTGCCAATCCATATCTGGCATACTGAAGTCACCTATCAGTAACCTATCCTATCATGGCAATACTGCGAAAGTCTTCTATTAAGTATTTGTCCACTTCGACACCCTGTAAGGGGGATCTGTATATCACTGCAATGCAAACTGATTTCCATTTCCCTCTGTCTAGTTTAACCCACAGTACCTCCTTTCAAGCCCTGCAATTCTATAGCTTTTTTTTTTAATTATATAAAATAACCCCACAACATAGTACCACTCCACCTCCCCTTCTTCCTACCCTGCCCTTCCTGAATAAAGTATAACCTGGTAAGCTTAGTTACTAACTTGCAACAGGTGTTCTCCAGGGACAGCAGGCATCAGTCCTCACTTATGGGTGACATCAGCACCGAAAGAGCCTGTGCGGAGCAATTCCCCAGCTTTCAAAGAAAGCCTTTGGGATTGCTGCCACACATTTGTGATCCTCTTCCCACCAAAGGGTGCCATCTTGCTCAGTTAGGTCCCTTAGCTCTAGCCCTACCAAGCAGATGGTAAGGGAAGGATAAAAATTTGGCAACTCATCAGGGGAGGTGGGAGGGTAGTGAGGAGTGATTACTGCTGTTCCTGGAGAACACCTGTTACAGGTGAGTAACTACACTTTCTCCAGAACAAGCAGGAAATCAGTCCTCACTTATGGGACTCCCCAGCTATAGTCTACCAAACCTGTAACCAAAAAACACCTCCATGAGGTCGTGAGCAGAAGCCGATGACCAAAGGAGCCCGAGTCCTTGGGGAAAAAGACCCTCAGTAGCCATTGAGATGGGTCAGAGGGCAGAAGTTTATACCCTGAACAGATTACAGAGTACAGCCTGGCCAAAGGCACTGTTCTGGCAGGACTCCCTCTCCAGGTAGTAGTGCGAGGCGAAAGTGTTCGCCGAGGCCCAGGTCGCAGCCCAGCAGATATCCAATAGCAGTACTGAGTGCAGCCAAGGCACCGAAGCCGCCTTGGCTCGGACACTGTGTGCAGTGACCCTTCGAGCCAGCAGGGTGTCTGCCTCCACGTGAGCGAAGGCGATGCAGTCCACCACCCAAATGGAGAGGGTGCGGTTTGTGACTGCCTACCAGAAGTGATTGGGATCGTAGGTCATGAAAAGCTGGCCAGATTTGTGATGAGGCTGGGTGTGCTGCAGATAGAAGGCAAGAGCCCTCTTGCAGTCGAGTGTATGCAAAACTGCCGACGCCTGGTCAGCATGGGGGTCTCAGGAAGAAGACTGGCAAGACTCTCTCCTAATTGAGATGAAAATCCGAGACAACCTTCAGCAGGAACTTGGGGTGGGTATGGAGGACCACCCTGTTCCTACAGAACCTGGTGTAAGGGGCCTCAGCCATGAGAGCCTGGAGTTCACTAACTCGGCGGGACGAGGACAAAGATACCAGGAAGACCACCTTCCAGGATAGGTGCGGAAGCGAGGACGTTGCCATCGGCTCGAAGGGTGAGCATGTAAGCTGCATGAGCACTACGTTCAAATCCCATTCTGCTGGAGGAGGCGAGATAGGGAGTTTGGACAGCAAGAGGCCCTGCATGAAGCAGGAGACCAGGGGTTGCTCTGAGAGGAGTTTGCCCTCTACGGGGACGTGGTGGGCAGAGATGGTGCTCAGGTGTACCCTCACAGATTGACCCTCCTTGGACAGATGGAGAAGGTACTGGAGGATCCACCAAGTGGGATACAAGAAAGGGCCGATCTGGAGCACCAAACTGAGAAGTGTCGCCAGTTGAAGGTGTAAGCTCGTCTCAGAGTTCTTCCTTGATGCAAGGACCTCCTCAACCTCCTCCGGGAGGTCTAGTGTGGCTAGGGTGACCTGTTCAGCCGCTGGGCTGCGAGGGACAACGAGGTCAGGTTTGGGTATAGCACCCACCCCTCCTCCTGCGTTAGCAGGCCTGAGGCACAGCCCAGGGAAATTGGAGGCTCGGATGCCATCTGGAGTAGGAACCATGGTTGCTGAGGCCAGTTCCCATTGAGCTTTGTGGAAGGTCCTTGCAATGAGTGGGAGGGAACACGTAGGAGAAGCCTGGAGGTCCAGTTCAGAAGGAATGCATCCCACGCCTCCCTGCTTGGATGCAGGACTGGGCTGCAAAAGCAGAGGAGCCAAGTGTTTGCTGGGCTGGTGAACAGGTCCATAGTCTGGGTCCCCCACCGATGGGGCAGCCAGTTGATCACCCATGGGTCAAACCACCATTCGTGAGGACGGAGGATCCTGCCGAGTTTGTCCGCGAGGATGTTCTTGTGGCCTGCAAGGTAGACCGCTCGTAAGGTCATCCCTCGATTGAAGGCAAAGGAGCAGAGGAAACATGATCCTGCGCCCCCCCCCTCCTTGTTGATGTAGAACATCGTTATTCGATTGTCTGCACGAGTACCGACTTTCCTTGGAGGTGGTCCTCGAAGGCCCTCAGGGCCCATCGGACCACCTGAAGCTCAAGCAAGTTGATCTGCTGTTGAGACTCTTTGGGTGACCATAGCCCTGTGTGCACATAGCACTGCAGTGGGCTCCCCATCCTGATAGGGAAGCATCCGTTGTCAGCACTAGTTTGTGCTGTGGGGATTGGAAGGGCAGTCCCCGGAGAAGGTTGCAGGGGTTCTGCCACCATTCTAAGGAGCTGCGAAGGTTGTGGGAGACCTGATTGGGGTCCATGAGGTGACCGGAGGCCGGGCTCCACTGAGTGCTGAGGCACCATTAGGCTATCCACATGTGCATGCAGGCATGTGGAACCACATGGGCAGTGGAGACCATGTGCCCCAGGAGGCACAGCATAGTCCATGCTGTGACTCAAGTGTTGCTCTGGACCTGGGCTGCCAATGCTCAGAGGCAAGCCGCACGGTCTACTGTTAGAAAGGTGATCGCCCGCTGAGTGTCAAGGCGCGTGCCAATAAACTCCAAGGCCTGTGCCGGCTCAAGGTGGGACTTGGGGTAGATGACCAAAAATCCCAGACACTCGAGGAGGAGGATTGTGCATGATGCCTCAAGGTGGGCTTCCCTGGCCGAGGGCCCTGTGACGAGCCAGTTGTCAAGGTAAAGGAAGACCGGCACGCCCTGCCATCTGAGGGAGGTGGCGACCACAGAGAGGCACTTTGTGAAAACTCAGAGCAGATTTATCCAGATTTGTATACCACTTTTTCCTTCAAAGTGGTGATTACACAAAATGGGCTTACAGTGACTAAGGGATGACATAACATACAAAGGGATAATGTAATACATAAAAGCCTATTGTACTATATACATTCATGGATATTTAATGGAGTTCATAAGTTGCTTGGTCATAAAATTGCATGAATAAAGTCTCAAGGGATTTGCAGAAATCCTTTAGGTCTTATGGCCCGCAATCTGTCCAGAAGAGAGAGTTCCAGAGTATTGGAGCAGATAATGAAATTGCCGTTAGAGGTGGTTTGTTTTGTTCTGTTCTATGGAATCCAGCTGGTGTTTCTAATTTATTAGTACTGCTAGTTCATCTGGGTCCGTCATTCGTGTCTTTGGATAACATCTGCTGTGCACTGGTTCATGATCTTGAAAATGATTGTAATGGTTTTAAATTTTGCTATCACAACTATTGGTAGCCAGTGCATTTTTTGAAGTATAGGTGTAATATGTTCATTCTTTGTTGTACCAGTTATGATGCAAGCTGCAGTGTTCTGAACTATTTGAAGTGGATGAGTGGTCTGTTTAGGTAGACCTTGATACAGTGAATTTGCACAATCCAGTATTGGTGTAATTACCAGGCATACGGTTCTGAAATGTTCCTGACTGAGTATTGGCTTTAGTCTAATGAGTTTTAATCTTTGGTATGCTTTTGCAGCAGTTTTGTTTATATGCAGATGCAAGTCCAAAGGGAAGTACCCTGTATTGGTAATGCTTCCCTTGCACCCTGAAGCACAGGGTGAATTAGAATGTAGGCATAAGCGTCCCTGAGATCCAAGGAGCATAGCCAGTCGCCCTGCTGGAGGAAGGGCAGCAGGATGCCAAGAGATAGCATTTTGAACTTCTCCCATACCAGACACGGTGTTTTGTTTCTGGAGGTTGAGGCTAGGTCGTAACCCCCCCCCGACTTCTTCAGGACGAGAAAGTACTGGGAATAGAAGCCCCGACTTGGGAGGTGCATCAGTACTCTTGACTGCTCTCGCTGGGTGAGGTTGTCATCTAACTCCTGCTGTAGGAAGGTCTGGTGCACGGGGAGTCGAGAAGGCTCTGCTGGGGAGAAGGGAGGGGGAAGCCTGTCCAACCGGAGATGGTAGCTGTCCTGGACTATTCTGAGGACCCAAGATGTGATGGATGCCCAGGGGGCGAAAGGCTTCGCTGCTGGTGTCAAAACACCTGGGGGGGGGGGGGGGCTGAGGCAGAGCTGGGGTTTGGGCCTTGGGCCCTTCCGGTTTGCAATGACCGTGTGGCCCAGACTTTCCCTGCATTGCAGTGGTTGGCACGGGAGTAGATGGGTAGCTTCGGTAGGGTAGGCCCTTCCATGGAAACGAACAGCTTTTTAGCCTGCTGTTTTTTCTGAGGAAGGGAGGCGGTCTTGCGTGAGAGGCGGGTGCGGGTGACAAACTGTCTCAATCTCGGCAGCCTTATCCTCCATCTGTTTACTGAAGAGCTGTTCACCAAGGCAGGGTACGTCTACGAGCTTTTCCTGGACCCACTGCTCCAAGTCGGAAGACTGGAACCATGCCTGGCGCCAGGCCGCAATGCCAGCCGTCACCACTCAAGCCAAAGACTCAAATCCATCATAGGCAGCATGGGAGAGGTATTTTGAGCACTCCACAATGGACTTCAGAAGGGTCGGGAACCTGTTGGAGTTCGCTCGCGAGGCCTGCGGAGAAGAACCAAGTTCCTTGGCTAGGTTATGTAAAAAAATGCCAGTGTACAATTGTTATGCCTGAATATGGCATGAGAGCATGGACCCTTGGTAGGGCTTGCGTCCTAGGGTGTCAAGGGCTCTCGACTCCCTGCCTGGCAGAACCGAAGAATGCAACTTCAGGCTCTTTTGTTCATGGCCAACTCCACCACCATGGAGGTGTGGGCGAGTTGTGTTTTTCTGAACCCGGGGCCGCGCTGGACCCTGTATTGTCACAAGCACAATGCCCGAAGCCACTTGCCTTTAGTGACCGAGGGGCGTGGTGGTTGAGGGTTCCTTCTTCTATCAGCTCTTAGCAGCCTATTTCTTCATGTTGGCTTCTGGGAAGTGTAGCACTGCTAAAATATGTTGGTGCTTTTAAGTAGGTGGTTTGTAGTTGAGGTAACCGAGGGTAAGGCTTGTAACAGAAAGTTTATTTCCATAAAACAAAACACAGCAGGTTCAAGGTATCATTTACAGGATTATAACTGTAGGATTTGCTTAAAAGGTACAGCAAATAATGGCAAACAAACCAAAAGAACTCAGAAATGGCTTTTTAAAGTCCTCTTACTTGCAGAAGCAATTGCCTTTAGAAACTAGGCTGCCACTTTCCTTTAGTCCTTGTTAAATCAGAGCATAAAGAAAAATTCAAGCTTAATTCTTCTACAGCAGTTTGGTTTCTGCCAGCCTCAAAAACCTCTAGGCTGCATTTCTACATGAAACCAAACTTAGAACAAAACATTCCAAGCTGTTATCAAAACTCTTAGCAGGCTTTTCATATAGGAGAGGAGCAAGCAAAAACTCTTATAGCAGCTAACTTGGCTTTTTGCACAGTTCAAACACAGGTGACAAAGCAGCATGAATCAGAGCTTCCTGATCAGGCTTACGTTGCAGTAAATTTCCCTTTTAAAACAGACAGGAATTTACCTCCACACTGCTTGTGCCATATGGTTAACTTCCAAGGAGAATTACTTTTCAGGACTAGCTTTTCCTCAAGACCTCCTGTCTAGAGCTTGGCACAGAGAGCAATCCATAAAGCAATCTTCTTCCCCCAACTCTGACACTGGTTCTCCCAACTGCATGGGTTCTGACTCAGACCTGGTCAGACCACTCAGCTGACAACCTCTCTGGTGGTCTGAAAGCTTCTCCACTTCCTGGTCCCCACCTCTGTTGCAAGGAATTCAGCTCTCAGCTCTGGGTAGCTCAGCTCTTCTCCAAGAATCAACTCCTCTCTGCTTCTGTCTCAGCTGCTCTCCTTCTCGTCTCCCTCTCACTGCATAATCTAACCCAGGCTTATACCTCCAGGGTTCTAACCCCACCTCTTTTCCAGGTGTTGGTAATCCCCCTGCCTTCTGATATTAGAATAATCAGTGCACTTGTTAAAGTAAGGGCTTTGGTCCTCGTGCTTGCAATCCCTCTCTTACTTTATCAGTCATTGGCTGAAACCTGTTCCAGCTGGGGTTTTTCTGTCTTTGAAACCTGGCTGTGGCTTTCTCTCCCTGCACTCCTAGAAGGGGACCCTTAACTAGGGTGAATTTGTTATGCTTCTCACCTCCCCCACTCTCAGGATAGCTGAACATGCCATAGTATACATAGCATCAAGGCGCTTGCTCACGATGGGGACCGCAAGGGGTCTCCCACATGCGGAGTAGCTGTCTGGACAAAATGGAAGGAACCGGGAGAGCAAGAGATTCGAGGGGACTCATACTGTAGGATATCGAGTTCTTCAGCTCTAGGTTACTCCTCCACCTGGGTAGCCAGGTTGAGAGCCCATGCCATATCCCTCACGAACACCAAAAAAGGAGGTGCCCTCGGGTGGCGAATGCTGCTAAAAGGCAGGCGGGGACAGGTCTGAAGGGAGGTCCCGATGGGTATGGGTCTCAGGGGGAAGTATCCCCATCCAACTCCCAGCCTGAAAAAACAAAACAAAACAAAAAAAAACCCCAACACACAAAAACCCACAGGAGGAGTCTGATATCGGCTGGTTGCCTCGCCTAGAGGCCAAGGTGCGTTTGGAGCCAGACGCCTTGGAGGATCACACCCCTGAGGAATGGGAAGGCGAGCAAGACATACGCAGAGGACCCTCATAAGGCCCATGGCTCTCGGGGGTTTCCAGGGCTGATTTTTGTGCCCCTCTCGAGGGAACCTCAGTCTCTAGGCATGGACTAGCAAAGCGGGATATGGAGCACCTGCTGGGAAGCTATGAAAGCAGAAATTCTGCGTTCTAGTGCCAGCATATGGGACTCCCACGCAGGCGTGGGGGCCCTGTGATGTTGACACTGGGGTCACCGGGTCGGGTGTCGAGGAGGTCCTCGCTAGGACAACCCTCAGGAGACCTAGTGCCATCGCCTGGGTCCTCCGAGTCTGTTCGAGGTACCTTACGAGGTTGCTCCTTGTCTGACTCTGGGACGACGAGGGGGGCTAAGTGACCAAGCACGGGAGCACGCACGCTTGTCGGGAGTCCTTGATAGACTTGGTCTTATGCCACTCCACTTCAGGGGACCCCTGGTCAAAGTGCCATCTTGAGCATGGAGCTGAGGTGGGGGGACCCCACCGGCAGAGAGTCGATGGAGGGTGCCACTGGGGATTACGAGACAGCCTTTCGGAAAGTCTTTGGACTTCTTACGACTGAGCAGGGTTTTGGAGGACATTTTCTTACAAAGCAAACAGAGCTCTGGATCATGGTGGTCTCCAGGACACCATAGACAACAGTCATGGGTGTCTGTAAGCAACATGTTCTTGGAGCATCTATTGCATTTTTTGGAACCAGTGGCCATTGGGGCAAAAAAGGGCCCCTGCGAGGTCAAAGACCCACACAGCCAGCGGTTAGGAGGGAGGAAAAAAAGGGTGTCAAGCCCACCAACAAAAGATAGCGAAAAAAAAAATGTCCCCTTTTCTCAAAAGAGATAGAAGCAAGGGGAAGGATGGGTAGAGAACCAGTGCAACTGGAAAACAGTAGGCCAGAGGCCGGAAAACTAAACACTTTCCGAGGGACGAGGATGTGCATCTGAAGGGCTCTGTGGATAAAGGAGACTGAGCAAGATGGCACCCTTGGGTGGGAAAAGGACCATGCATGAGTGGCAGCAATCCCAAAGGCTTTCTTTGAAAGCTGGAGAATTGCTTCGCGCAGGCTCTGTCAGTGCAAATGTTACCCATAAGTAAGGGCCGACTTCCTGCTTGTTCCTGGAGAACTACGCTTTCTCTGTGAACAAGCAGGAAGTCAGTCCTCACATATGGGACTCACCAGCTACATGCTACTGAGAGACCATAGCAAAAATAGGGGCTCCCTCATGGGGAGCAGCAAGCAGCAGCAATTTAGTCCGTATATAGACACCATAGTAGGACCTGTATCTGATGAGCCAGAACTCCGGTAACCTGAACACAGAAAGATTGGAGAGTAGGAGTTGCCTAAACCCTGAAAAGGTTACAGCACAGCCTGGCCGAAGGCACTGTCCTGTCAGGACTCTTTCCAGGCAGTAATGGGCTGCGAAAGTATGTACTGAAGACCAGGTGGCGGCCCAGATGTCCATCAGGATGGAGCGCAAGTTTGCCACCAAAGCTGCCATGGCCATGACATGGTGTGCTGTGATGCAGCCTTCCAGCGGGAGCCTTGCCTGCTCATAAGCAAGGGCGATGCAGTCCACCACCCATGTGGACAGCGTACACTTGGTCACCATCTCCCCCAGCCTACTGGGTTCATAGGAAATGTAGAGCTGAGAGGCTTTGTGGTGATCTTGAGTACGTTGGATGTAGAAGGACAAAGCCCTCTTACAGTCCAAGGTGTGGAGGAGAGTTCCTGCCTGACTGGAACGAGGTCTTGGAAAGAAGGTAGGGAGCACCACTTTCCGGTTGAGATGGAAGAGCAACACTACCTTCGGCAGAAATTTGGGGAGGGGGGGGGGGGGTGCGTGCAAAGCAACACTGTTCCTGTAGAACCTGGTATAGGGCACCTCTGCCACAAGGGCCTGAAGCTTGCTAACACAGCAAGTGGAGGTAAGCGCGACCAGGAAAGCCACCTTCCAAGAGGTAGTGAAGGTGGCAAGTAGTCAGAGGTTTGAAAGGCAGGCGAGTGAGCTGCTCCAACACTATGTTGAGGTCCCATTCGGTTGCCGGAGGGCGAACCGGGGGCTTTGATAAGAGCAGGCCCTGAAGAAAACAAAACAAGGTCACCAACAGCTGGATAGAGAGGGGCTTAATCCACCAGATGGTGGTGTGCCACGAAGGAACTAAGGTGCAGTCAGATGGTGTTAGACTTGAGGCCAGACAGAGGTGGAGAAGGTACTTTAACACCAGAGCCACCAGACAGGAGAAAGGGCCAGCCCCATGTTCAGCACACCAAACAGAGAACCTACACCATTTGGAGGACGTAAGCCTTTCTAGTAGAGGCCTTGCAAGAGGCCAGCAGAATGGCCCCTTTCAACCTTCCAGTCAGGGTGGAAGACAGTCACCCTCCCAGCAGCCATGCAGTCAGCAACAGGGACCTCAGGTTGGGGTGCAGGAGACAGCCCCACTCCTGACATAGGAGTCCCAGGGCGGTCCCCACTGTCAACTGTAGAAGCAGCAGGAATCATGGTTGCCTGGGCCACTGAGGGGCTATCAGGATGAATGAGGTCCTGTTGTGGAGTGTCCTGAACAAGGTCTTGGCGATCAGAAGCATAGGAGGGAAGGCATACATGAGGCCTTCTGACCATGAGACCAGGAACGTGTCCACTGCCACCCTGGAGAGGTGGGCCTGCTGAGCAGAAGCAGGGCAACAAAGTTGTCTGGGCTGGTGAACAGGTCCATCACAGGTTCCCCCCCCAGAGCTGAAAAAGCAGACTGGCTATCCTGGGGTCCAGCTGGGATTCCTCCGGCTGGAGAACTCTGCTGAGCCTGTCGGCCAGAAGTTGTCCTGGCTTGGCAGGTACACTGCCTGCAGAATACCCTGTTGGATTGCGTACGAGCAGAGGACCAATGCCTCCTGACAAAGGGTATGAGACCCCAGGCCCCCCTGTTGGTTCACATAGAACATTGCCACCTGGCTGTCCTTCTGGACGAGCACAGGCTGGTGACAGAAGACCCTCAGGGCTAGGCTTATGGCTCAGAGCTCCAGGAGATTGATCTGCTGGGTGCTCTTGTCTGGTGACCAGTTGCCCCGAGTGCAGAGATCTCCACAGTGGCCTCCCCAGCCGAGCAGGGAAGCATCTGTGGTGAGGACTCTTGAGGGGCTTGTGGCCTGAAAAGACATGCTTGCCCCGAGATGCTGGGGAGACTGCTGCTAGACCAGAGAATCTGCCAATTGGCTGGTCAAACTCTGAGGCAGCCTGTGGCTTGAGACCACTGGAGACACCACTGTGTTGCCCTCATGTGGAGGCAAGCATCGGGGGTTATGTGGACTGTGGAGGCGCAAGAGAAGCTGAGCTGGCACCAAGGGACAGTACTGTACTTCCTGAACCAGAGTCCTGAGATGATAGGCTTTCTTGCCCAGGGACCGAGCCATCGACTGGAGAGTGTTGTTGCCCCAATGTACTCCAGACACTGTCTGGAGGAGATAAGACCTGCACCTCCGAGGCCGTGCCTCCCTTTATGAGCCAGTCATCCAGGTAGGGGAAAGACGAAGACCTCCTGGAGCCAGAGGAAGGTGGCCACGACCGCCAGGCAGTTTGTGAAAACTCTTGGGGAAGAGGCTAGTCCGAAGGGGAGCACCCTGTACTGAAAGTGCCTGCCCCCACTACAAACCACAGGTATTGCCTGTGGTTGGGGTGGATGAGGATATGGATATGAGATACTTGAGGTCTAAGGAGCATTGCCAGTCTCCCTGCTGGAGGTATGGCAGCAATATTGCAAGGGAGAGCATCTTGAACTTCTCCCTCACTAGGAATTTTTGAGGATGTGCAGGATGAGGATGGGCCCGAGGCCCCCTGTTTTTAGTACGAGGAAGTACCTGGAGTAGAACCACTTGCCTTTGAGATAGTGGGGCACCGGTTCTACCGCTCTGTCCTCAAGAAGACCTGCCAACTCCTTCAGAAGGTGGTCCCGGTGGAGGGGAGACCTGAGAGGCTCTCCCAGAAAATAAGAGGGAGATGTCTGAGTCAGGTGGAGGAGGTAACTCCGACTACCAGAAGTGCCCAGAAATCTGTGGTGATGGACATCCACCTCTGGGCATAGAGGGCCAGACGTCACCCTGTGGGCTGCTGATCTCCTTGGGGTAGATAGGCTATGCTCAAGGAGTCAAAAACTCCCCCCTGGCTGGGCTGAGGCTGGTGCCTGTGGTTTTAGAGCCTTATGTGGGCCATGCCCATGTCCCTTGGCCTGATGACCCTGTTGAGGAGCTGGGGAGGCATGATAGGTGGGCAGTTTCAGTAAGCAGCTCCCTTCCTTGGGTAAAAGGACTTTATCAGAGTCCTTCTGTTGGGGTGGGGCAGCAGTCTTTTTGGAGAGCCTGGTCCTCGTCACAAATTCTGTCTCCAGCTCAGGAGCCTTGTCAGTCATGGGTTTGCCAGAGAAGTTCTCTCCTTGGCAGGAGACATTGACCAATTTGTCCTGAACCCACTGCTCAAGGTCGGATGACTGTAGCCAAGCTTGGCGGCATGCACTGATGTCAGCCGCTGCTACTCGAGCCACCGACTTGAACCAGTCATAGGCCGCTCGTGACATGAATTTGGAGCATTCACGGATTGCATTGGTCAGGTTTTTGAACCGCTGCAAGGGTTCCTCAGAGAGCCTGTAATACGAGAGCATTGAATCAAGCACTTTCAAGTAATTCCCAGTGTACAAAAGCCAGAACAGAAGAGGATACCCACCCTCCAGGAAGAGAGATTTTATACTCTGCACATCAACCTTCAAATATTGTCCAGAACTGACCACATCCCAACCAACGTGGCCTCCAGGCTAAGATTTACCACTATCATTGGTATAATCTGATGTAAATCACCATGCTTCTCAATGACTAGAAAGGTGCTGGGTCTTCCATTAAGAAAAGACCCTGACTTTGACCTCAGGTGAAAGCAAGGGTGGGTTCAACTATCAGACAGATATCAGATCTCTGTAGAAAGGACTCCTGGGCCAATATGGAACTAACCACTAACAGTGCTAACCTTCTAGCCTCCATCTTCAAGATGCTATGGTGGAAAGACTAAGCAGGCCCCATGGGTGCCACTGCTGAAAGAGCATGTTGACACCACAGGATCCCCACTCCCTCTTGACAGTGTGAGTGGCAAGACTGTGTTCCCCTGCATGGCCATTAAGTTCATCAGGAAACTACCTCTCCATGATTACCTGCTAGGTCTCAGGAAGTCAGCCTGTGCATTGCTGACCCCAACTATACAAGCTTCTGAGCAAAACAAAAAACATAAGATATGCCATACTGTGTCATATCAAGGTCAAGCCGAATCCTGTTTCCAACAGTGGCCAAGCTAGATCTTAAATACCTAGCAGTTTCCCCAAAAGCACAGTTACTTACCTGTAACAGGTGATCTCTGGGAACAGCAGGAATAAGTCTTCACATATGGGTATCATCGGTACCGACGGAGCCTGCGTGGGAACGCTCCCCAGCATCCAGAAAGAAAAGCTTTTGGGAGCATCCCAGTGCCTGCGTGCTGCCTTCCCACCTTTCCTAACCGCCTCTCTCCAGTTCGAGTTTTAAGCTGAGACAAAGAGAGAGAGGAGATACAACTCCTAGGGGAGGTGGGTGGGTTGTGAAGACTTATTCCTGCTGTTCCCAGAGATCACCTGTTACAGGTAAGTAACTGTGCTATCTCCAGGAACAAGCAGGAATGAGTCTTCACATATGGGGACTCCCCAGCTAGAGATGCCAGGGAGATCTCCAATGTTGTGAGTCCCTGAGAAGGGCTGTACCTCCCCCCATGGATCTCGGGCATCCAACCAGGGATGGGGGGTAGGAGTTGATTAGGAATGGAACAGGTGTTTGAGAACAGCTGGACCAAACAAGGCATCACGGCGGGAGTCCTTGTCCAAGCAGTAATGGGCTGTAAAGGTATGAACTGAGGCCCAGGTGGCCGCTCGACAGATTTGGTCGATGGACACAGAATTTAGATGAGCCATAGAGGCTGCCATGGCCCTCACATTGTGAGCTGTGACATGGCCCTCCAGAGAAAGGTTCTTACTCTGGTAGGCGAAGGAAATACACTGAGCAATCCATTTGGACACAGAGTTCTCAGAGACTGGAAGTCCTAAATGAGAGGGATCAAAAGCAACAAATAGTAGAGACGACTTTCTATGTTGCTGTGTCCTTCGTAAGTAAAAAGCAAGTGCTCTCTTACAATCCAGGGTATGAAGATTCCTCTCTGCACTTGATGCATGAGGTCCTGGAAAAAAAGACAGGTAAATACACCTCCTGGTTCAGATGAAAAGGTGAGACCACTTTAGGCATAAAGTGTGGATTAGTCCTGAGGACTACCTTGTCATGATGGAACCTTGTATAAGGAGGATTAGCCACCAAGGCTTGCAGCTCACTGATACGGCGAGCTGAGGTGACTGCAATGAGAAAAATAACCTTCCAGGAAAGGAATTTCAAGGAGGTAGTGGCTAAGGGTTCAAAGGGTGGCTTCATAAGCTGGCCAAGAACCAAATTCAAATCCCACGCCACTGGAGGTGGTCTAATGGGAGGTTTAGTTAAAAGAAGGCCTCATGAATCTTGCAATAAGAGGATGAGAGGAAATAGGATGTCCATTGAGAGGCTTAAGGGATGCTGCAATAGCACTCAAATGGACTCTTACTGAATTCGTTTTAAGGCCTGCATGGGATAAATGCAGCAAATACTCTAGAAAAGAATTCAGAGGTATTGCAAGAGGGTTAAGACCCTTCTCTGCACACCAAATGGTAAACCTTTTCCATTTAAAAGCATAGGAACGTCTAGTGGAAGGCTTTCTGGAAGCATGAAAGATATCCTTCACCTGCTGAGAAAGATGCAAATCTTGAAGGTCTAGGCCAGCGATGGCGAACCTATGGCACGCGTGCCAGCTGTGGCACGCGTGAAGGTCCGCAGAAAAAGAAAAAGCGGGCTCTGGCTGCTGCCGCGGACGCGGCAGCATGCAGTGTCCCGCGGGGCCCCCTCCGCCCGCTAAGCCCCTCTGCAAGGGCTTTCAGATTCGCGAGGGAGACAGCGTCTCCGTTAAGCCCGCAGGGGCTAATGTGAAATTTCCCATCAGCCCCTTTAGACGCAAGGGACTGATGGGAAATTTCCCATTAGCCCCTGCGGGCTTAACAGAGAAGCGAGGGAGACGCTCTCCCTCGCGAATCTGAAAGCCCTTGCAGAGGGGCTTAGCGGGCGGAGGGGGCCCCACGGGACATTGCATTCTGCCGCTGCCGCGGCAGAAGCCAGAGCCAGCTGCTTTTTTTTTTTTTTTAAATTTGCCATGGGGGGTGGGGTAGGACTGCTAATGGGCTGGGGGGGGGGTAGGACTGCAAATGGGCTAGGGGGGGGGGTTAGGACTGCTAATGGGCTAGGGGGGGTAGGACTGCTAATGGGCTGTGGGCTGATGGGGGCTGTCTGGAAATAGGGTGATGGGGGGTTAGGACTGGTAATGGGCTATGGGGGGGGGTTAGGACTGCTAATGGGCTAGAGAGAGGGGGGGTTAGGGACTGCTAATGGGCTAGGGGGGGTTAGGACTGCTGATGGGGAGGGGTTAGGACTTGAGGTGGGCTGTTGGGTGGGGTTAGGACTGGAAATGGGCTGATGGGGGTTAACACGAGGTGGTCTGATGGGGTTAGGACTGGTAATGGGCTATGGGGGGGTTTAGGACTGATAATGGGCTATGGGGGGCTGGGACAAGAAATGGGCTGATGGGGAGGGGTTAGGACTTGAGGTGGGCTGATGGGGTTAGGACTGGTAAAGGACTGTGGGCTGATGGGGGGGGTTAGGACTGGCAATGGGCTATGGGGGGCTGACTGGAAGTGGGCTGATGGGGGGTTAGGACTGGAAGTGGGCTGATGGGGGGTTAGGACTGGTAATGGGTTATAGGGGGGGGGCTTAAACTGAAAATGGGGTGATGGGGGGTTAGGACTGGAAGTGGGTTGATGATGGGGGGGATAGGACTGGTATTGGGTTGGGGGGTTGCTAGGACTGGAAATGGGTTGGGGGGCTGCTAGGACTGGAAATGGGCTGATGCAGGGACTAGAAGGGAATGGATGCTGGGTGAGGCTGGAACTAGAAGGGAGCTGGTGTTGGGGGAGGATTAGAATGGGATGGGGCTGGGAGAGTAAAATGGAGAGGGGAAAAATATTGTGTGGGAGGGATAAAAAAATCTACAATTGGCCGGGTATTGGGAGAGTAAGTGGGGATTGAGGATGGAGGGGTAAATTTTGAGTAGATGAAATAGGAATGAGGAAAGAGCAAAAGGAGAAAGATTAGTATGTTAAAGCAGATGTAGAGAGAGAATGGAAAAAAAAACCCAAAAATAAAGAAGAAAGGACAAATGGACAGCAGATGGAGAGTTTAGCAGAAGACACGAAGAAACCAGAAGAAAGTGGCTGGAACAATTGCAACTGAAAAAAAATGCACAAAAGGTAGAAAAATATCTCTTTATTTTGAATTTATTAATTGGAATATGTCAGCTCTGGGAAATATGCATCATTAATTTTTGCGCTTTGTTTAGTACAAGAGGAAATTATTATATAGTTTTATTTCTACAGTGTTGTTGTATATTCCAAGTTTGGCTTTTGGGGTTCCCAGTTTAATTATTGTCTTCCTGTTTCTAAATTGTGATTCCTTGTTTGGTAATGGTCTGTTCTGCATGTGTAACTGAGCTGAGGTATTCTGTTTATATAATTCCTATTTGACATTGCCACTTGTTCTTTCCCCAGTAGGTCATGTATTGTTGTTCTCTGAGATGTATTGGTTTAATATTTGCAGTGTTGCCTTTTGATAGGTAGAGTATGGTGCTTTGTGAGTCCTGGTAGTGCTGTTAGGATACGGCGGGTTTGCTATGGGTTCTAAATGGGCAGCGTTTGTAGTAGTTCCTAATGTGCCTGGCGGTTGGTACTGGATTATAGTAATGTAGAAACCTTTTAGTCTTTCTTTATCCATATACTCATTAAGAGGCATGTTTACTAAAAAGTTAGTGTATGGTAACATTATGCAAATATTTATGCAAATGAAGCACCTTATGCAAATGGAGCTTTAATTGACGTGCTGGCACTTTGAGGAAATTCTTTGGTTTTGTGCGGCAGTTTGGGCACTCGGGCTCAAAAAGGTTAGCCATCACTGGTCTAGGCCTTCAGCAACCAGGCCCTGAGATGGAGACTGGGGATTTGGGTGCCACAACGTTCCCTCCTCCTGGGACAGGAGGTCTGGAACAGATCCCAAGTCCAGGGAGGGAGCTTGAGAGAGATGAAGTAGAGGGTACCACACTTGGCATGGCCAACGTGGAGCTATGAGGATCATAGACCCCTTGTCTCTCTGAAGCTTGAACAGTGTCTTGAAAATTAGGGGAATGGGTGGAAAGGCATAGAGGAAGTCTTGCCCCCACTGGAGAAGGAAGGCATCCCTGGCCTGACCTGGGCCTCTGTCTGGGATGGAGCTCGGATGAGCCAGTCGTCCAGATATGGGAATACAAATATTCCTAGAGTGCGTAGAAATGCAGCTACTACTGCCATGAATTTTGTGAACACTCTTCGAGCAGAGGCCAGACAGAAAGGAAGCACTCTGTATTGGTAGTGCTTTCCCTGATAAAGGAACCGAAGGAACCTTCTGTGTGTTGGATGGATGAGGACATGGGTGTACGCATCCTTGAGATCTAGAGAACAAAGCCAATCCTGACTCTTAAGGTATGGAAGGAGAGCACCGAGAGAAATCTTGAATTTCTCCTTGCATAGAAAGCGTAGTTACTCACCTGTAACAGGTGTTCTCCAGGAGCAGCAGGAATCAGTCCTCACATATGGGTGACGTCGGCGCCGAAGGAGCCCTCACGGAGCAATTTTCCCCAGCTTTCAAAGAAAGCCTTTGGGAATTGCAGCGCGCATGCGTGGTCCTCTTCCCGCCCAAGGGTGCCATCTTGCTCAGTCAGATGACATAGCTAAAGGACAGCAAAAAATTAGCAAAAACGAAAGCATAGAACTGCAACTCCAAGGGGAGGAGAGAGGGTTGTGAGGACTGATTCCTGCTGCTCCTGGAGAACACCTGTTACAGGTGAGTAACTACGCTTTCTCCAGGACCAAGCAGGAAGTCAGTCCTCACATATGGGACTCCCAAGTTTAAGGCTACCGGAGACCCTAAGCACAAAAATGAGCTCCCTCAAGCTCAGTAGCACAGAAGGAAGGAATCTTCTCTGAATATGTCTCCAACCGGTAGCCCAACATCCGGGATGGAGGGTAGGAGTTGCCTATACCTCAAAGAGGTTACGGAGGACTGCCTGTCCGAAAGCACTGTCCCTGCGGGACTCCCTCTCCAGGCAGTAATGGGCTGCAAAAGTCTGGCTTGAAGACCAAGTAGCGGCCCGGCAGATGTCGGCCAATGGAACAGAGCAGAGGTAAGCCACCGACGTAGCCTTCGCCCGAACACGATGAGCTGTGACTCTACCTTCCAACACGAGGCCGGCTGCCTCGTAAGTCCAAGCGATACAGTCAGCAATCCAGATGGACAGAGTACGCTTGGAGACAGGGAGCCCCAACTTGTTGGGGTCATAAGACACGAAGAGCTGAACAGTCCTTCGGTGCTCCCGCGGTACGGTCAAGGTAGAAGGTCAATGCCCTTCTACAGTCCAGAGTATGCAGGACCATTTCAGCCCGGCTGGAGTGTGGCCTGGGAAAGTAGGTCGGAAGTACCACCTCCTGGTTGATATGAAAAGGGGATACCACTTTGGGAAGAAACTTAGGGTGAGTCCATAGGACTACCCGATTCTTGTAGAACCTAGTGTAAGGAGGATCAGACACTAGGGCCTGCAACTCACTAACGCGTCTAGCAGAAGTGAGGGCTACCAAGAACAAGGTTTTCCACGAAAGAAAACGCAGCGGACAGGTAGCCATAGGCTCAAAAGGCGGACAGGTAATCCGCTGCAAAACCACATTAAGATCCCAGTCCGGGGCTGGCGGGTGCAAAAGGTGGCTTAAGGAGAAGGAGGCCTCTGAGAAACCAAGCCACCAGAGGGTGGCTGGAAAGAGGTCTACCATCCACCGGCATGTGATGCGCAGAAAGAGCACTGAGGTGGACCTTGACCGAGTTGGACTTAAGTCCAAGGTTAGAGAGAGAGCGAGCAAGTACTGCAAGATCACTGATGCTGAACAGGAGAAGGGATCTTGCGACTGCTGAGTACACCAGACGGAGAACCGACGCCACTTCAGAATGTAGGACTTCCGGGTGGAGGGCCTCCTGGAGGCCAAGACGACCTCCTCCACATCTGGAGGTAGCTGCAGAGGAGCAAGGACTACCCTTTCAGCAGCCAGGCCATCAGATGAAGGGACCGGAGGTTGGGGTGTAGGAGAGTCCCCTGATCCTGCGACAGGAGGTCGGGCTGAAACCCCAGTGGAAGAGGAGTGTCCACCGCCAGCTGCATCAGAAGCGGGAACCAAGGTTGTCTCGGCCAGCGGGGAGCCACTAGGATCATCGATGCTTTGTCTGAGAACCTTGAAGAGCATCCGAGACACCAGTGGCATGGTAGGAAAGGCATACAAGAGGCCGGTGGACCAGGGAATCAGAAAAGCATCTGCCGCTACCCTGAGAGGATGCGGCTGTCGAGAGCAGAATCTGGGCAGCTGCCGGTTCAGAGGACTGGCAAACAGATCCATGGTGGGGAGACCCCACTTGAGAAAGATTTGCTGAACCACCATCGGATCCAGCCTCCACTCGTGTGGCTGGAGGATCCTGCTGAGCTTGTCGGCCAGGTAATTTTCTTGACCTGGGAGATAGACAGCCCTGAGGAGGATGCCGTGGCAGACTGCCCAAGAGCATAGCTGTAGCGCCTCCTGACAGAGGAGGAAGGAGCCTGTTCCGCCTTGTTTGTTTACGTAGAACATGGCAACCTGGTTGTCCGTCTGTATCAGCAGCGACTGGTGGGACACCAGATGAGAGAAGGCTCTGAGCGCTAGGCGGATGGCTCTGAGCTCCAGGAAGCTTATCTGTTGAGCAGACTCCCAAGGAGTCCAGAGGCCTTGAGTACATGACCCTTGGCAATGTGCTCCCCAACCCAGGAGGGAAGCATCGGTCGTTAGGACCTGAGAATGCGTAGGGGGCTGAAAAGCCACCCCTAGCACTAGGTTTGGTAGATGAAGCCACCATCGCAGAGATGAGACCAGCTGGTCGGAGATCTGTACAGAGTCCGCTAGGCTCCCCGTGGCCTGATGCCATTGATTGCGAAGGCACCACTGAGCAGGACACATGTTCAGTCGGGCATTGGGGGTCACATGGACCGTGGAAACCATATGGCCGAGCAGTCGCAGAAAGTGCCTGGCTGAGACCAGCGTATTGCTGTGAAAGTGGCCGGCGAGATCCATGAGCCGCCTGGCCCTGTCCAGAGGGAGGAAGGCCCGCGCCTGAAGTGTGTCCAACCTGGCGCCGATGAACTCGAGATTTTGAGAGGGGAGCAAAGTGGACTTTGCGAAGTTTATGACAAAACCCAAGTGCTGGAGCAGAGCCACAGTGTGATGAGTGGCCTGAGCGGCCTCTGTTGAAGATGGGGCTCTGATGAGCCAATCGTCTAGGTATGGGAACACAAACAGACCTTGAAGTCTTAGATAGGCCGCCACCACTGCGAGGCATTTGGTGAACACCCTGGGGGCGGAGGATAGGCCAAAGGGCAGCACTCTGTACTGGTAATGATTTCCTCCCACAACAAATCTGAGATATTGTCTGTAGTCTCCAGATGAATGAGGATATGAGTATACGCATCCTTCAGATCCAAGGAGCATAGCCAGTCTCCCTGCTGGAGGTAGGGCAGCAGGATTCCAAGGGTAAGCATCATGAACTTTTCCTTTGCAAGGAACTTGTTGAGGTTTCGCAAGTCCAGGATGGGTCTGAGGCCTCCTGTTCTTTTTGGAATCAGGAAGTACCGGGAGTAAAACCCTTGACCCTTCAGGTGGTGGGGCACCGGTTCCACGGCTTGTTCCTGAACGAGACTTGCTAACTCCTGAAGGAGTAAGTCCCTGTGCAAAGGGAGTCTGGGAGGCTCCCTTGGAAAGTAGGAGGGAGGTACCTGGTGAAAGTGAAGACAGCCCTTTTGAACTATGTGAAGTACCCAGGTATCTGTGGTGATGTTGGACCACCTGTGGGCAAAGTGGACCAGCCGGCCTCCTGTGCTGAGAGAAACCAGCTGAGGGGGAGAGGCTATGCTGAGGAAGTCAAAACCCCCACCCTGCTGAGCAGGGGCCGGTGGTGCAGGCTTGGGGGCTTGCTGCCTACGGGACCCATTACCCCGTCCCTTGGCCTGCTTTCCCTGTGGGGGAGCTGCTGAGGCCTGATACTGAGGGTAGTATTTATAGGCAGCACCTTTCCTCGGGTAAAAAGGGCTTTTTCCCCGAGGCCTTCTTCTTTTGAGAAGGGGCAGAGGTCTTCCTTGAGAGACGAGTCCTGGTGAGAGTCTCCGTCTCGATTTGTGCAGCCTTCTCATCCATGGGCTTGCCAAAGAGGTTGTCACCTCGGCAGGGGACATCGACCAACTTGTCCTGCACCCAGGGCTCGAGGTCGGACGTCTGAAGCCAAGCCTGGTGGCGTCCGATGCCGGCCGCAGCTACTCGAGCCGAAGCCTCAAAACCATCATAGGCTGCTCGAGATATAAACTTGGAGCACTCTCGAATACCAGTAGACAAGGTTTGGAACCTCTGCAAAGGTTCGGAGAGACCAGCAGAGAACCCGGCTATTTCTTTAGCCAGGTCTCGGAGATACATGCCCATGTAGAGCTGGTAAGTCTGGACTCGACAAGCAAGCATAGAGCCCTGGAAGCACTTCCTACCGAGGGGCATCCAGGCTTCGGGCTTCCCTACCAGGGGGCACCGAGGAGTGCATTTTTTGACTCTTAAGTCTATGCATGGCCGATTCCACCACCATGGAATGGTGCGGTAGTTGTGCCTTTTGGAAGCCGGGGCTCTTGCGGACTCGATAAATGGAATCGACCCGCTTGCTTAACACCAGCGACAACGCCAGGCTCTCCCACATGCGGAAGAGAAGTCGTTCCAGCATCGTAGGAACCGGTACAATAAAGGCCTCCTTCAGGGGAGAGTCATATTGGAGGGCATCGAGTTCTTCGACTCGAGGTTCCTCCTCGGGATCCGCGGGGAAGGCCAAAGCCTTGGCCATATCCCTCACGAAGTCCGAGAACTGGGTATCCTCCGGGGGGGACCGTCTCCGAGGTTCGGACTCGGGGGAGTCCGAAGGGACACACCGAGTCCGAAAGGAACCAGGTGACTCTTCGTCCTCAGATTCCCAGGCCGACTCCTCGGAGGAGGAGTCGAGCGGCTCCGGTCGGGGCGGGCACCGATGCTATCCGCTCCGACGCCGAGGGAGTCGGCGTCGACGACCTCGGTCCCGAACGGGAGGCCGAAGGAGACCTCGACCGAGGATCGACTCGAGCCCTCATGGACTCGAGGATCGGCTCGGTCTCCGGGGTCGATTTGGAGGTAGACGTCCCGGCGGTCAGGGCAGAAACACCGGCGAGGCCAGCGATCAATACCCGCTGCTGGTCCATGAAGGCAGTCAGACTGCTCTCCAAGGCCGTCAACCTGAGTCCAAGCTCAGGAGACCCAGCAGCCCCCGACTCGGGCCCCGACGGCGTCGGGCCCGACGTCGGGTCCTTCGGAGGCGAGTCAACGAGGACAACAGTACTCACGTGAGCGGGCAAGTCCACCTCGAGTCAAGGATGTTTTGACGGCCTCTCCACCTCCGAGGACCCGGGACGGGAATCGGGGCTATGCGACCTGGCACTCGAGGGACCAGGAGCGTCCACCGATCTCGCCCTCGCGGGTTTCTTCTTCCGATGATGTTCCCGGGTAGGAGACCCCCTTTCAGAGGAACTTCGACGATGCTCAGGACCAGAGTCCCAAGACATCGAAGCCTCTGACGAGGTCCGAGCCGGCTGGAGTCAGAGAAGATACGCTCCCGCTGATGCCGTCGACTCAAAGCTTTTGAGGACATTTTGCCACACGGACCACAGATCATGGAGTCATGATCGGGTCCGAGGCAGCGGAGGCAGAAGTCATGAGTGTCTAAGAGACATGAGTTTCTTACAGAGGTCACACTTTTTAAAGCCGCTGGCAGCCATCGGGGGGAAAAAGGGCCCCTGCGAGGTCGAAAGACCGACCGGGCTGCCAGGGAAAAAGGAAAAAGGCGCGAAATCTGTCATGAAGGACAAAAAAACAAAAAATAAGGGACGGACTCGCAACCGGCGTCGCGAGTCCGGGCGGGAAAAGAACCGGCGTCGAACCAAAGAAAAAAAAAAAAAAGAGAAAAAAAAAATCAACTTTTCGGCAGGGATTCACAGACAATGTCTGTAGGGCTCCACGGAAAAAAGAAGACTGAGCAAGATGGCACCCTTGGGCGGGAAGAGGACCGCGCATGCGCGCTGCAATTCCCAAAGGCTTTCTTTGAAAGCTGGGGAAAATTGCTCCGCGAGGGCTCCATCGGCGCCGACGTCACCCATATGTGTGAGGACTGACTTCCTGCTTGGTCCTGGAGAAACTTGTTCAATTCTCTGAGATCTAATATGGGTCTGTAGCCCCCTGTTTTCTTTGGGATAAGAAAATAGGGGGGAGAAACCCTGAACCCTGTTGAAGGGGTACTTGCCCTTTGGGCAAGAAGGGTAGCTATCTTTTGACCCAGAAGGTCGAGGAGAGATGTTGGAGAATTGAACTGTCTCATCATAGTGTGAGGAGGAAGGTTTAAGAAATGAAGCTTGTGCTCCTCCCTTATGATGGAGGGGGTCCATTGCTCTGCTGTGACTTGTTCCCATCTGGGAGCAAAGTGGGCTAACCTTCCTGGAATGGCGAGAGCCTTTCTGGCTCTAGAAGAACCAGAGCCTAAGTTCTCTAGATGTGAGTCAAAGGCCCTGAGGAGGCTGAGGCTGTTGGGCCGTAGCAGTCCTTGCAGCCTTAGGCTTGGCTTGTTTAGGTTGTTGCTGACGCTTTGCAGCAAAACGACCTGCAGAAGATGCCTGCTGACCATAAGCAGGATAATATTTCCCCTTTTTGGGAAAGAAAGCCTTTTTGAATAACCTTTTTCTAACAGGAGCAGAAGTAGACTTCGAAAGTCTAAGGCAGAATTCTCAGCATCCATCTGAGTGGCCTTTGCTTGCCAATCCTTGCCAAAAAGGTTTTCTAATCTATCCTGGACCCAGGGTTCCAAATCAGAAGCTTGTAACCAAGCAACTCTGCGTGCACCTATGGCAATAGCCGAGGCTCTGCTGGCACGCTCAAGAGTCAAAGGCTGCACGGTTGGAAAATTTGGAAACATCCTGGGCATGTTTAAGCCAGGTGAGAAACTCCTCCCTTTTATCTTCTGAGATAAAGGGAGATAAAGTTTGCAGATGATCTGTAACTTCCTTTAGAAACATCCCCATATAGAGACTATAGGAGTTGATTCCGGCAGTAAGCATATTGGCCTGGAAAATTCTCCGGCCAAAAGCATCCAAGGTTCTGCACTCTCTTCCTGGAGGATTAGATGAGTGTCTTTTTGCACTCTTTTTCATAGCAGACTCCACCACAATAGAGTGGTGAGAAAGCTGAGTCTTATGAAAGCCAGGACAAGGAGGAACACTGTACATGGTGTCCAACCTACGAGAATGAGGGGAGGTAGTGAGAGGTGTCTCCCATATGCCCAACATGTGATCATAAAGGATCTCATGAATTGGTAAAGTAGCTGCCTCTTTGGGAGCCTTAGGATATTGTAAAATATCAAATTTCTTGGCTCTAGGCTCTGGTTCAGGGGCCACTGAAATGGAGAGGCCCCTGGCCACTTCCCTAATGAAGTCTTGAAAAGACAAGTCTTTTGGAGGAGACATTCTTTTTGGAGAAGAGGGCTCCTGAGGAAGGAGTACCGATGCTTCGACAGAAGCCTCCGATTCAGAGTCTTCGGAGGAATCGAAGTATTGCCTGTCTGGATGCTCCTGCAGAGCCCGATACGCATACCGAGTGGTATCGACATCGGGAGTGATCGGTACCGATGGGCATCACAGAACAGGGTACCGCTGCAGTCGACACCGAAGCCGATGCAATCGGTGCCGTGCCAGAACCAGTACCGACAACGGAGTTTGTTGCGGTACCAGAGGCATCGCAGCTTGTATGAATGCCGTAATGGCACGCTGCATGGTCAGAATATTCTGATCCATCGATGCAACCAATGTCTGGATGTCGGTACCAGTGGGAACCACTGGTACCCCAGAACATGGCAACAGGTGATCGGTTGAGGCCACGCCATCGATGTCAACCTGTGACCCCATAGATGAAGCTTTGGAAGCTGGAGCTTCCCGCCGGGGTAATTTTGCCAGTGCAGGATCCTCGAGAGCAAGCACGGAGGCATCTCGATACTTAGAGGGAGATCTACCCTTCGAGGACCGGCTGGACTTATGTTTGGTTACCTGAGATCCATGGGAGGAAGAAGCAGCCCTGGAAGATGTTCATGCCACCGAAGCTGCATCAGAGGGAAACAGGGTACTGAGCTTGGCCGCTCGATTCTGTCAACCTCTTTTAGACATCATGGAACAGGACTCACAATCGGTGATGGAGTGGTCAGGACCCAAACATTTTAGACACCAGTCATGGGTCTGTGATAGAAAGAGTACCGCTGCACTTCATGCACTTTTTAAACCCGGAAGCGGGCTTTTCTATAAGGAAAATTTGTCTAGGCCTAAGGCCCAAAAGGAAAAGTTGCACAGAAGTGGGAAACGGTAGGGTTTTGTTTTGGTTTTTTTTTTAAAAGAAGAAAGAAGAAAAGACCGGCGGTAACAGTCCGACGTCGAAGAAGGCAGACGCGCGACCAAAGAAATAAAGAAAAATAAAGAACTTCTTCAGCGGTGACAGGAACACGACCTGCTGGCTCTGCAGAAAAGAAGAACTGGAGAGAGGCGGTTAGGAAAGGCGGGAAGGCAGCGCGCAGGCGCTGTGGGATGCTCCCAAAAGCTTTTTCTGGACGCTGGGGAGCGTTCCTGCGCAGGCTCCGTCGGTACCGACGATACCCATATGTGAAGACTCATTCCTGCTTGTTCCTGGAGATAGACAGGTTCCACAATGCTTGTATTGGGGCAAGCAGTGAATATCCTGGGTCCATTTTATAATAGTTTATGGACCTTTCCTCCAGGAATTTATTCAAACCTTTTTTAAACCCGGCTACACTAACAGCTTTTACTACATCCTCCAGTAGCAAGTTCCAGAGTTTGATTACACGTTGAGTGAAAAAAGAAATTCTTTAGTTTTAAATAGGTTACTCTGTAGCTTCATTGCATGCCGCCTAGTCTTTCTATATTTTGATGGTGTAGACAATCGATTTATGTTTACCTGTTCCACACCATTCATTAAATTTATAGAACTATCGCATCTCCCCTCAGCTGTCTCTTTTCAAGGTTGAAGAGCCCTAACCTTTTAAGCCTCTTTTCATAAAGCATTGCCCCTCACCCCCCCCCCTTTCAAAAACGGATTCTCCTCTGCCCACTGGAATCTAACATGCATTTCCTGTGACATTGCTGGGAAATGCATGTAGGCCTGATGGATGAGGATCTTGGAGAGAACCAGTATTCTGCAAAGAGTGATAGTGGTGGGGTGTGTGTGTGTGGGGGGGGGGGGGGGGCGTTAATGGTTGAACTTTTGTACACCGAGATATTCTGAATTATTTGTAATCATCTCAGCTGTCATTGCCTTAATCCCTTGGTATGAGTTGCAAAAATGAGCCACAGTATCAGTAAACCAAGAAGAATGTGCAGCTATTTTTTATCCAGTAAGAGATGTATTGCATAGATCTGCTTTAATATGAAAAAAGGATTTCCTCCGATTTGTAAATCAGAGGAAAGCTATCCAGGACTATGCCAAGAATTTTCAGATTCCTTTACTGGAAGCCTTACATCTGCAATAGTGAGCCTGCTGTGTAAAAGGGAGAGGCTGCCAAGAGATAAATCTTAGGGAAGGGAAGTCATGGTTAACTCATTACTTTACCACCCTTCAGCATTACATGTGGCACTTTACTCCATCAGAGCATTCTTAAGAGCCTGGTGGGGTGGAAAGAAGCGCTACAGGTACTGAACACCCTCAAAATCATGTCCCCTTCTATTGGGGCCTCTAGTACTGTTTATGCAATCCAGAGGGGCAAGACAACCTGGGTAATCATAACTTTCTCAGGGACCAACCTTCAAGGGCACTGCCAGCAGACAGACCTGGCATCCTCTTAAGGGAGAGCATGGTGTCCTAAACCAGGGCTGGCCCAAAGGTTTCTGCCCACTAGGCATAAGCCCTGGCTGTGCTGCCCTACAGCCGCCGCCGCTGCGCGCCCCCCCCCCCCGCACCCTCCCCCCCCCCCCTCGTGCTGAGCCGTGCTACTGCTATTTCCAGTGAGGTAGAGGAAGCTGTGTGGCTTGGCTCGACAGCAGCAGGATTCAGCACACATAGCCTGCTGCCTACAAAGATCTGCCACCCAGCCTGCCTAGTGCATAGGCCAGCCCTGTCCTAAACCATTCTGAAGCTACAGAACGGTATGCCTGCTCAGGGCCCAAGGGTCTCCTCCATCCCAGTGAGCCATTCTAGGACCCAAGTACCTGAGATTGCAAGCCTGATCTCAGCCAAGCCAGAAAGGCACTCTGGAAAAGTGTGCCTGCCCTGAACTGGGTGGACACCCCTCCAAGATTCCCCTTAAATTTCTGGAGCACCCCTATTAACAGGAGAGAACTGAAGGGAGGCATGTGGCTATAGTGGGGTCTGGATTCTACTGCTATTAGATAAGGTTTTGTTCCAATGTGAACATTCTCTGCTATAGCTCAGATAGACATTGGTGACAGGTCATACTGATGCTACGTCCCAAGCACTCCACCAAGCTAAAGAAATCCAACTGCTGCAGCAGACCAGTGCCAGCTTTCCCAGAGTTCAAACAGCCTCAGGTTTCAGCTGCTATAGCAGTCCTGCTTCAGGAGAAAGGCTAATAAAGTTGCTAGAGTAGAGTAAAAGGTAGATTTGGGGAGTGGGGGGGGGGAGAAATCATTAGGTAAAAACTCCAGTTTAGGCTAGGCACCAGCACAGACCAGCCACTGGCCTCACTCCATGTTATAAGAGCCTAAACTGGAGATCGAGAGCTATGTCCGCCTGAGCTCCTCAACTCAAGGACCAGGTCTAAAACACACCACCTTAAGAGCTAGACACCAAGCTGAACAGAAGATTGCAATAATGAATAAGGCTCTCAGGAGCAATCTTCAAACCTGCTGCATTAGTCCATTAAATGCCACCATCTGCTAGAAACAGAATACTGGTAATTTCCAGTGACATCACAGCTATAAGGATTGGTATAGCCCTGGCAGTGTCTCTTCTGTGTCAATACAATCTTCTGGCAAGGAAGATGTGGGCATGAGTCAAGTGTTCAGACTGGTCCAGCAGGATATGAAACTGAGGACCATATCCTGCTGTAATTATATAACATTCCTGTTACAGTAAGCAACTTCATTCTTCCAAGGAAGCATAGTTCCTCACCTGTAAAAAGGTGTTCTCCAGGGACTGCAGGAATAGCACATTTACTTACCTGTAACAAGTGATCTCTGGGAACAGGAGGAATAAGTCTTCACATATGGGTATGTCGGTACCGACTGAGCCTGCGCGGGAACGCTCCCCAGCTTCCCAAAAAGGAAAGCTTTTGGGAGCATCCCACAGCGCCTGTGCGCTGCCTTCCCTAACCGCCTCTCCCCAGTTCGAGTTTTAAAGCTGAGACAGAGAGAGAGGAAAGGAAAAATAGAGAGATACAACTCCTAAGGGAGGTGGGTGGGTTGTGAAGACTTATTCCTGCTGTTCCCAGAGATCACCTGTTACAGGTAAGTAACTGTGCTATCTCCAGGAACAAGCAGGAATGAGTCTTCACATATGGGGACTCCCTAGCTACAGATGCCTGGGAGATCCCCAAGGTTATGAGACCCTGGGAAGGGCTATCTCCTCCTATGGATCTCAGGTATCCATTCAGGGAAGGAGGGCAGGAGTTGATTAAGCATGGAACAGGTGTTTGAGAACAGCCTGACCAAACAAGGCATCCCGGCAGGAGTCCTTGTCCAAACAGTAATGGGCTGTGAAGGTATGAACCGAGGTCCAGGTGGCCGCTCGACAGATCTGGTCGATGGACACAGAATTTAGATGAGCCATAGAGGTGGCCATGGCCCTCACATTATGAGATGTGACATGGCCTTCCAGAGAAAGGTTCTTACTCTGGTAGACGAAAGAAATACACTGAGCAATCCAATTGGACAGTGTCCTCTTAGAGACTGGAAGTCCCAAATGAGAGGGATCAAAGGCAACAAAGAGTTGAGAAGACTTTCTATGTTGCTGTGTCCTTTGTAAGTAAAGCACAGTTACTTACCTGTAACAGGTGATCTCTGGGAACAGCAGGAATTAGTCCTCACATATGGGTACGTCGGTACCGACGGAGCCTGCGCGGGAAAGCTCCCCAGCTTCCTAGAATGGAAGCTTTTGGGACCTCCCACTGCACATGCGCACTGCCTTCCCGCCTTCCTGAACAGCTCTCCTCAGTTTCGAGTTTATAGCTGAGTCAATAGAGAGAGGACAGGAAGATAGATAGATAAAAGATACAACTCCTAGGGGAGGTGGGTGGGTTGTGAGGACTAATTCCTGCTGTTCCCAGAGATCACCTGTTACAGGTAAGTAACTGTGCTATCTCCAGGAACAAGCAGGAATAAGTCCTCACATATGGGGACTCCCTAGCTTAGATGCGTGGGATCCCCTGTCAAGGTTTGCCATCTTCATATGGATCTCAGGCATCCATCCTGGGAAGGTGGGCAGGAGTTGTCTAAGAATGGAACAGGTGTTTGAGGACAGCCTGGCCAAACAAGGCATCCCGGCGGGAGTCCTTGTCCAAACAGTAATGGGCTGTGAAGGTATGAACCGAGGCCCAGGTAGCGGCTCGACAGATCTGATCAATGGAAACAGAGTGCAGATGAGCCATAGAAGTTGCCATGGCTCTCACATTGTGAGCTGTGACATGGCCTTCCAGAGGAATGTTTTTACTCTGGTAAGCAAAGGAAATACACTGAGCAATCCAATTGGAAAGTGTACGCTTGGAGACTGGAAGTCCCAAATGTGAAGGATCAAAAGCCACGAAAAGTTGAGAAGACTTTCGATGTGGCTGAGTCCTATTAAGGTAAAAGGCTAGAGCTCTTTTACAATCCAGAGTATGAAGGTTCCTCTCTGCATTGGAGGCATGAGGAGCCGGAAAAAATACAGGTAGATATACCTCTTGATTAAGATGAAAAGGCGAGACCACTTTAGGCATAAAGTGGGGATTCGTCCTAAGGACCACCTTGTCATGATGAAATCTTGTATAAGGTGGATTAGCCACTAGAGCTTGCAGTTCGCTGATGCGACGAGCGGAAGTGACTGCAATTAGGAATAGTACCTTCCAGGAAAGAAATTTCAAGGAGGTAGAAAATAACGGCTCAAAAGGTGGCTTCATAAGCTGACCAAGCACTAGATTCAAATCCCATGCGACCGGGGGGGGTCTGATGGGAGGTTTAGTGAGGGTCAGGCCTCTCATGAATCTTGCAACAAGAGGCTGAGAGGAGATAGGTTGTCCATTTATAGGTTTCAGGGATGCTGAAATAGCACTTAAATGGACTCTTACAGAATTCGTCTTAAGGCCTGCATTGGAAAGATGCAGGAGATAGTCTAAGAGGGAATTCAAAGGAAGTGCCAGAGGGTCAAGGCCCTGCTGAGCACACCAAATGGAAAAACGTTTCCATTTGAAAGCATAAGACCGCCTCGTGGAAGGTTTCCTAGAGGCATGAAGGATATCTTTCACAGGTTGAGAAAGATTAAAGTCTTGAAGACTTAAGCCTTCAGTAACCAAGCTCGGAGATGTAGGGATTTGGGGTTTGAGTGCCACAAAGTCCCGTCCTCCTGAGACAGAAGGTCTGGTGCAGCTCCTAAGTCCAGGGAGGATCCCTGGGAGAGCTGTAGAAGCAGAGGGAACCACACTTGGCGTGGCCAGCGTGGAGCTATGAGGATCATAGAACCGTGATCTCTCTGGAGTTTGAACAGAGTCTTGGTAATCAGCGGAATGGGTGGAAAGGCATATAGGAACGCCTGACCCCAATGGAGGAGAAAGGCGTCCGTGGCCTGAGCTTCCTGACACAGAGTCCTGGAACAGAACCGGGGAAGTTTGGCATTCCACGGACTTGCAAAGAGGTCTATGTCCGGGGTCCCCCATTCCTGAAAGATTCTGGTTATCTGGTCCACATGTAGGGACCACTCGTGTGGCAGCAGAACACGACTGAGTCTGTCTGCTCGAGAGTTTTGAACTCCTGGAAGGTACACTGCTAGCAGATGAATTTGGTGCTCTCTGGCGAAGGCCCATAATCTGAGAGCTTCGTTGCAAAGCGACAGAGAGCCCGTCCCTCCTTGTTTGTTTATGTAAAACATGGCCACCTGATCGTCTGTCTGAACCAGGACAGTCAGGTTGGCAAGGAGGGTATGGAAGACCTTGAGGGCAAGGTAAATTGCTCGCAGTTCCAGGAGGTTGATATGAAGGGTGGCCTCCTGTGGAGACCAAGTGCCCTGAGTGGAGAGAGTTAGCAGATGGGCTCCCCACCCCAATTGGGAGGCATCTGTTGTGAGGGTTGCTTGGGGTAGCAAGGGCTGAAAGGGAGCCCCCAACAACAGATTCTTGGTGGATATCCACCAATGGAGGGACCAAGACAGACGGTTTGAGGTTTGTATTTGGTCTGAGAGTGCTCCCGACGCCTGAGTCCACTGGGTGGCCAGGGTCCATTGAGCTGCTCTCATATGAAGACGAGCGTAGGGCACCACATGTACTGTGGAGGCCATATGGCCCAGGAGGCGTAGCATTTCCCTGGCTGTCAAGTGAGTACTGGACTGGGCTTGGGAGGCCAAGCTCAGCAGACGCTGACCCCGAACCAGTGGAAGGTAGGCTCTTGCAGTGGTGGTGTCCAACTGGGCCCCTATGAATTCTAGAGACTGAGTAGGGCTGAGTTGAGACTTGGGGAGGTTTATTACCAGTCCCAGATACTGCAGAAGGCTCCTTGTGCGGTCTAGGGAAATCTGGGCCTGCGACTGAGTTGGAGCTCGAATGAGCCAGTCGTCCAGATATGGGAATACGAAAATCCCCATGCTTCTGAGAAATGCGGCTACGACTGCCATGCATTTGGTAAAGACTCTTGGGGCAGAGGCGAGACCGAAGGGAAGTACTCTGTATTGGTAATGACTTCCCCTGAACAGAAAGCGAAGATATTTTCTGTGGGATGGATGGATGAGTAGATGTGTATACGCATCCTGCAGGTCTAGAGAACAAAGCCAGTCCTGACTCTGAAGGTATGGAAGGAGAATGCCCAGAGAGCATTTTGAATTTCTCCTTGTACAGAAATTTGTTCAATTCTCTCAGATCTAGGATTGGTCTGAATCCCCCTGTTTTCTTTGGAATGAGAAAATAGGGGGAGTAGAAACCTGACCCCTGTTGATGAAGAGGAACCTCTTCTATGGCCCCTTGGGCAAGCAGAGAAGAGATCTCCTGATCCAACAGGGCTAGGAGAGGAGATGGAGAATTGAAGGGTCTCACCATGTGATGAGGAGGAAGGCTGGAGAAATGAAGTTTGTAACCCTCTCGGATGATAGAGAGGGTCCATTGCTCTGTTGTAATCTGTTCCCATCTGGGAGCAAAGTGAGCTAACCTTCCAGGTATGGTGAGAGGTTCTGGTTGGTCCAGAACCAGGAATGGCAAGTTCTCTAGGGGCAAGTCAAAACCCCTGAGGGGGTGGAGCCTGTTGAGCTGTAGTAGCTGCTGCAGGCTTTGCTCTTGCTTGTTTCGTTTGCTGACGTTTAGCTGCAAAACGAGGTTGAGAAGATTGCTGGCCAGTATTGGAAGCATATCTGGCCTTCTTATAATAAGGCCTCTTGAAAGACTTCTTCTTAGTGGGAGTAGAAGTGGACTTAGAAAGTCTCTCTAAGGTGGCATTTTCAGCGTCCATTTGAGTGGCCTTAACTTGCCACTCTGCACCGAATAAGTTCTCACCTGTACAGGGCAGATTCCGTAAGCCATCTAGAACCCAGGGTTCCAGATCAGAAGCCTGGAGCCAAGCCAGACGTCTGGCTGCAATAGCAATGCCAGAAGCTCTGCTGGCTCCTTCGAAGGAATCAAAGGCAGCTCTGTTGGAGAACTTAGAAACATCTAAAAGTTGTTTCACAACAGAAAGGAAGTCCTCCTGTTTATCCTCAGGGATAAGGGAGGCAAAATGCCGTACTTTCTTGGCAAGTTCCCCTAGGAACATGCCCATATAGAGGCTGTAGGAATTAATCCTGGCTATAAGCATACTAGCCTGGAAGATTTTCCTACCAAAAGAGTCCAGTGTCTTACATTCCCTTCCTGGAGGTGTAGAAGAGTGCCTTTTAGTACTCTTGATCTTTTTCATTGCAGAGACTTTACCACAATGGAGTGGTGAGGCAATTGAGTTTTCTGAAAACCAGGAGAAGGAGGGACCCGATACATGGTGTCCAACCTACGGGAATAAGGAGACAGAGTTAAAGGGTTCTCCCAGAAATCCATCAATTGTTCTTGAAGGATTTCATGGATAGGCAGAGTAACTGCTTCTTTAGGAGACTTGGAGTATCCTAAAATATCCAATCTTTTTGACCTTGGTTCCCTTTCAGAGGAAGTAGTGATAGAAAGGCCTTTAGCCATTTCTAAAATAAAGTCCTGAAAGGACAAATCCTCTGGAGGAGACATTCTCCTTTTTGGAGAAGAAGGTTCCTCAGGAAGGTCAAGGGAGAGCTCTGCAGACTCAGAGGAGACAAAATCCTCAGAGGAATCGGTGTATTGTCTAGTTTCCTCCAACGCACGATACGCATACCGATCGGTATCGACATCAGGCGTACCGGGTATGGAAGCGGTATGGAGCGAAAGCCCATACGGTACCGATTTGCGTTTAAAAGAGGAAGGCCTGGGTTCCGGCATGGCGGACGATACCGGAACCGGGCCCGGAACCGCTGGAAGCGGTACCGATGGCGTTGCAGCTTTAATGAAAGCCATGACGGCCTGCTGCATGGATTGGACAGTATTGCCCATAGACGCCACGGCTGCCTGGATGTCGGTACCGGTATGGGCCGGTACCCCAGAGCAGTCCAACAGGTGATCTGTCGAGGCCGTGCCATCGATGTCAACCTGTAGCCCCTGTATTGGCGTTTTGGAAGGTAGGACCTCCCGCCGGGGCTGTTTGGCTGGGGCAGGGTCCTCAAAACTAAGAGCCTCTCGATGCTTTGAAGGAGATTTGCTCTTTGAGGACTTGCCCACAGAAGGTTTGGTTACCTGAGATCCATCCGGGGATGATGACCTGGATGACTGTGATGTTGGATTCTCTGAAGCAAACAGCACATGGAATTTGTTGGCCCGGTTCTGCAGCCCACGCTTAGACATTTGGGAGCAGGAAGGGCAGTCCGGAATGGAGTGGTCAGGCCCCAAACATTTAAGACACCATTCATGGGTGTCTGTGACTGATATTACAGCAGTACACTTGGTACACTTCTTAAATCCAGGGGCTGGCTTCTCCATGTGGAGAATTCAAGTAGGCCTGAAGGCCTAACTGAAGTGACCAAGTGCTGAAAAATAATAAAAGAAAAGAAAATAATTTTTCAAGAAAGAAAAAGGAAGACCGGCGATACCGGTATCGGTATGGGAAGGCAGGTACGCGGTCTAAAGAAACAAAACAAAAAACTACAATTTCTTCAGCGGTGACAGGATACACGACCTGCTGGCTCCGCGGAAAAAGAGAAACTGAGGAGAGCTGTTCAGGAAGGCGGGAAGGCAGTGCGCATGTGCAGTGGGAGGTCCCAAAAGCTTCCATTCTAGGAAGCTGGGGAGCTTTCCCGCGCAGGCTCCGTCGGTACCGACGTACCCATATGTGAGGACTTATTCCTGCTTGTTCCTGGAGATAAGGCAAGAGCTCTCTTACAATCCAGGGTATGAAGATTCCTCTCTGCACTTGATGCATGAGGACCTGGAAAAAAGACAGGTAAATACACCTCTTGATTAAGATGAAAAGGTGAAACCACTTTAGGCATAAAGTGTGGATTGGTCCTAAGAATTACCTTATGATGGAACCTTGTATAAGGTGGATTAGCCACTAAGGCCTGCAGTTCACTGATGCGGCGAGCTGAGGTGACTGCAATGAGGAAAATAACCTTCCAGGAAAGAAATTTCAAAGAGGTGGTGGCTAAGGGTTCAAAAGGTGGCTTCATAAGCTGACCAAGAACCAGATTTAAGTCCCATGCCACCGGAGGAGGCCTAATGGGAGGTTTAGTTAAAGTTAGGCTTCTCATGAATCTTGCAATAAGAGGATGAGAGGAAATAGGCTGTCCATTGATAGGCTTAAGGGATGCTGCAATAGCACTCAAATGGACCCTTACTGAATTTGTCTTAAGGCCTGCATTGGAGAGATACAGGAGATATTCCAATAGAGAATTCAAAGGTAGTGCTAGAGGTTCAAGACCCTTCTCAGCACACCAAATGGAAAACCTTTTCCATTTAAAAGCATAGGAACGTCTAGTAGGTGGTTTTCTGGAAGCATGGAGGATATCCTTCACCTGCTGAGAAAGATTCCAACCTTGAAGGTCTAGGCCTTCAGCAACCAAGCTCTGAGGTGAAGGGACTTGGGGTTTGGGTGCCACAAAGTCCCCTCCTCCTGAGACAGAAGGTCTGGAGCAGCTCCCAAGTCTAGGGAGGGAGCTTGAGAGATATGCAGAAGTAGAGGGTACCACACTTGGCGTGGCCAGCGTGGAGCTATGAGGATCATGGATCCTTGATCCCTCTGGAGCTTGAACAGAGTCTTGGGAATTAAAGGAATGGGTGGAAAGGCATACAGGAAGTCTTGACCCCAGTGAAGGAGGAAGGCATCCTTGGCCTGAACTCCCTGACACGGAATTCTGGAACAGAACCGGGGAAGTTTGGCATTCCACAGACTTGCAATGAGGTCTATGTCCGGGGTTCCCCACTCTTGAAAGATTCTGAGTACTTGGCCCATGTGCAGGGACCATTCGTGTGGAAGCAGAACTCAACTGAGTCTGCCTGCCCAAGAGTTCTGGATTCCTGGGAGGTATACGGCCAGGAGATGGATTTGATGCTCTCTGGCGAAGGCCCACAATCTTAAAGCTTCGTTGCAAAGCGACAGAGAGCCAGTTCCTCCTTGCTTGTTTACGTAAAACATGGCTACCTGATTGTCCGTATGAATGAGGACTGTCTTGTAGCTGAGCAGGGTATGGAAGACCTTGAGAGCTAGAAAAACTGCTCGGAGCTCCAAGTGATTGATATGTAGAGAGGTCTCCTGTGGAGACCAAGTACCCTGAGTGGAGAGGTCTTGTAGATGAGCTCCCCAACCTGTTTGGGAGGCATCTGTTGTGAGGGTTGCCTGGGGCAACAACTGTTGGAAGGGGGACCCCAGCAACAGATTTTGGGTGGACATCCACCACTGGAGAGACCAAAAGAGGTGCCCGGAGGTTGCTATTTGGTCTGAGAGAGCTCCTGATGCTCGAGTCCACTGGGTGGACAAAGTCCATTGAGCTGCTCTCATGTGAAGGCGAGCATAGGGTACCACATGCACTGTGGCCTAGCAGTTGTAACATCTCCCTGGCAGTTAAATGGCTCTTTGACTGAATCTGGGAGGCTAACTGCACTAAGCGTAGGCAACGGGCCTGAGGAAGATAGGCCCTTGCAGTGGTAATATCTAGCCAGGCCCCTATGAACTCTAGGGACTGAGTAGGGGTGAGCTGGGACTGAGGTATACCACAAGTCCCAGATACTGCAGAATGTGCCTTGTGCAGTCCAGGGAAGTCTGGGCCTCTGACTGAGATGGAGCTCGGATGAGCCAGTCGTCCAGGTATGGGAATGCAAATATTCCCAGAGTGCGTAGAAAGGCAGCTACTACTGCCATGCATTTGGTGAACACTCTTGGAGCAGAGGCCAGACCGAAAGGAAGCACCCTGTATTGGTAATGGCTTTCCTTGGAAAAGAAAACGGAGGAACCTTCTGTGAGATGGATGGATGAGGACATGTGTGTATGCATCCTTGAGATCTAGAGAAAGTCAATCCTGACTCTGAAGGTATGGGAAGGAGAGTGCCCAGAGAAAGCATCTTGAATTTCTCCTTGCATAGAAATTTGTTCAATTCTCTGAGATCTAATATGGGTCTGTAGCCCCCTGTTTTCTTTGGGATCAGAAAGTAGGGGGGAGTAAAACCCTGACCCTTGTTGAAGAGGTACTTCTATTGCCCCTTGGGCAAGAAGGGCAGCCACCTCCTGACCTAGAAGGTCAAGGAGAGATGTTGGAGAATTGAAATGTCTCACCATGGTGTGAGGAGGAAGGTTTGAGAAATGAAGTTTGTAGCCCTCCCTTATGATGGAGAGGGTCCACTGCTCTGCTGTAATTTGCTCCCATCTGGGAGCAAAATGAGCTAATCTTCCTGGAATGGTGAGAGGCTCTGGCTGTTTCAGAGCCAGAAAGGCTAAGTTCTCTAGCATCAAGTCAAAAACCCTGAGGAGGCTGGGTCTGCTGAGTTGCAGCAGCCCCTGTAGGCTTAGGCCTGGCCTGTTTAGGTTGCTGACGCTTAGCAGCAAAACGACCTGTAGATGATTGTTGGCCAGAAGCAGGATGGAATCTGCCTTTCTTGAAAAAAGACTTCTTGAAAGGTTTTTTCTTGGCAGGAATGGAGGTTGACTTTGAAAGTCTATCCAAAGCAGAATTTTCTGCATCCATTTGAGTGGGTTTTATTTGCCAATCTTTGCCAAACAAGTTTTCTCCTGTACAGGGAAGATTTCCCAAGCCATCCTGGACCCAAGATTCTAGATCAGAAGCTTGGAGCCAAGCAATTCTGCTTGCAGCTATGGCAATGGCCGAAGCCCTGCTGGCACCCTCAAAGGAGTCAAAAGCTACACGGTTGGAAAACTTTGAAATATCTTGAGTATGCTTAATCCAAATAAGAAATTCTTCCCTTTTATCCTCTGGAAGAAAAGGGAGGAAAGTGTGCAGCTTATCTGCAACCTTTCAGAAACATACCCATATAAAGATTATAGGAGTTGATTCTGGCAATGAGGAGAGATAGTGAGAGGAGTCTCCCATAAGTCAATCATGTGATCATAAAGAATCTCATGAATTGGCAAGGTGACTGCCTCCTTAGGAGCCTTAGAATAACCTAAAATATCCAATTTTTTAGCTCTAGGCTCTGATTCAGAGGTTACTGAAATAGAAAGCCCTTTAGCCACTTCTCTTATGAAGTCTTGAAAGGACAAGTCCTCTGGAGGAGACATTCTTCTTTTTGGAGAAGGCTCTTCAGGAAGGGCTATGGATACTTCAGCAGACTCCTCCGATGCATCAGAATCTTCGGAGGAATCAAAGTATCGACTGTCAGGGTGCTCTTCCAAAGCTCGATACGTGTATCGAGCGGTATCGACATCGGGTGTCATCGGGACCGGTTCAGTACCGATGGGCATCCCTAACAGGGAACCGCTGCAGTCGGCATCCTGGTCGATGTCGATGCAATTGGTACCGGTACCGACACTGGTGCCGGTACCGGAGCTGATACTGACAACTGAGTTTGTTGTGGTATCAGCGGCGTCGCAGCTTGAATGAAGGCCGTGATAGCCTGCTGCATGGATAGAACATTCTGATCCATTGACGCCATGAATGCCTGGTATTCGGTACCGGAAGGTTGCGCCGGTACCCCAGAGCATTCTAACAGGTGATCGGTCGAGGCCGTGCCATCGATGTCAACTTGTAACCCCATAGGTGGAGCTTCGGAAGCCGGAGCTTCCCGCCGGGGTTGTTTTGCCGGTGCGGAATCTGAGGGCAAGCCCGGAGGCATCTCGATGCTTGGAAGGAGATCTACCCTTCGAGGACCGGCTGGATTTATGTTTGGTTACCTGAGATCCATGGGAGGAAGTAGAAGCCCTGGAAGACGTCGATGCCACTGAAGCTGCATCAGAGGGAAACAGCACATGGAGCTTAGCTGCTCGGTTCTGTAAACCTCGTTTAGACATCAAGGAGCAGGACGGACAATCCAAAATGGAGTGGTCAGGACCCAAACATTTGAGACACCATTCATGGGTGTCTGACAGAAATAGTACCGCTGCACTTAGTGCATTTTTTAAACCTGGAGGCTGGTTTTTCCATGAGGAAAAATTTCTCGTGAGGCCTAAGGCCCAAAGAGGAAAAACACACTAAGTGAGGGAAAATATGTTTTTTATTTTTATTTTTTTTAAATAAAAGGAAGACAGACCGGCGGTACCGGTCCGACGTCGGGGAAGGCAGACACGCGACCAAAGAAATAAAATAAAACAAACAACTTCTTCAGCGGTGACAGGAACACGACCTGCTGGCTCCGCGGAAAAGAAGAACTGGGGAGAGGCGGTTGGGAGAGGCGGGAAGGCAGCGTGCAGGCACTGTGGGATGCTCCCAAAAGCTTTCTTTTTTGGGAAGCTGGGGAGCGTTCCCGCGCAGGCTCCGTCGGTACCGACGTACCCATATGTGAAGACTCATTCCTGCTTGTTCCTGGAGATCAGTCCTCATAAGGTGACGTCGGCACTGAGTAGACGTGGAGCATTTCCCCAGCTTTCAAAGAAAGCTTTTGGGACATGCTACCATGCATGTGTGGTCCCCTTCCTGCCCAAGGGTACTATCTTGCTCAGTCAGATGACATAGCTAGGATGGCAGTAAACAAAATAAAAACAGAACTAAAACAAGGTAGGGAGGCAATTCTCAGGGGAGGAGGGAGGGCTGCGAGGATTGATTCCTTCTGTCCCTGGAGAACAATTGTTACAGATTAGTAACTACACTTTCTCAAAAAAACAAGCAGAAAGTCAGTCCTCACATATGGGACTCCTGAGCACCAGGCTACCAAGGATTGAACCAGGACAGCACCAACAGCGACCAATTGGTTAGCCATGTTGCAGAAGATGAGTCCCCACTGAGGCACTCTGCATGACCCGAGTGTCCAGCGACATTAGCAATCTGCTAGCCTGAACACAGAAGGGTTGGAGGGCAGGAGTTACCTACACCCCAAGAATATTACAGAGTACTGACTGGCCAAAGGCACTGTCCCTGCAGGACTTGCTCTCTAGGCAATAGTGAGCTGCAAACGTATGAATTGAAGACCATGTGGTGGCCTTGCAGACCTCCATCACCGGCATCGAGTGGAAGTTAGCCAGTTGACATGGCCACTGCCTTCACGCGATGCACTGTGATCCAGTGCTCAAGGGAGAGGCCAGCTTGCTCATAGGCGATAATACAGTCCGCCACCCAAGTTGACAAAGTTCACTTAGTCACACGAAGCCCCAGTCTACTGGGGTCACATGATACAAAAAGCTGAGGAGCTTTGCAATGGGCCCGAGTCCGCTATAAGGACAGGGCCCGTTTGCAATCCAGTGTATGATGCACTAGTTCCTCCCTGCTGGCGTGATGCTGTGGGAAGAGGTTGGGGAGGACCACCTCTTGGTCAAGGTAAAAAGGAGATATCACCTTCCAGGAGGAATCAGGGTGTGTGTGTGTGGAGCACTATCTTGTTCTTGTAGAATCTTGTATATGGAGGAGGATCTGCCACCAGAGCCCGGAGTTTGCTCACTCTACGAGCAGACGTGATGGTCAACAGAAATAGCACTTTCCATGACAAGTACCAAAAGGTGGCAAGTGGCCAAGGGGCTTGAATGGTGGTTTGGTGAGCTGAGAGTACCACTGAGGTCCCACTCTGCTGCTGGACAGCAGAGATAGGGCTTGGATAAGAGGAGGCCCTGAAGGAACTTGGAGACCAGGGGCTGGCTTGAGAGTGGTTTTCCCTCTATCGAGTGGTGGTGTATGGCTATGGTGCTCAGATACACCCTCACAGTTGTATTTCAGCCTGGTGTGTGAGGTGCAGTAGGTAATCAAGAAGCAGTTGCACGTGGCAGGAGAAGGGATTCTCCTTCTCTGCACACTAGGCAGAGAACCTCCTCCACTTAAAGATGTAAGCCTGTCTGGTGGAGAGCTTCTGGGAGGGCCAGTAGGATCTTTGACTTCCCCAGTGATATTGAAAAGGTAGCATTGGCCTCTTTCAAAACAGCCACACTATTAGCATTAGCAACCCCAGGTTGGGGTGAAAGAGGGAGCCCTCCCCTGGGACAGGTGGTCTGAGGCCTGGACCAGTGGGACTAGGAATGCCGGACAGGGAAAACAGGGGGGAACCAAGGTTGCCTGGGCCACCTGGAGGCAATCCGTATAACCGATGCCCTCTTGCTCTGGACCTTGAAAAGGGTTCTCTGTGGAAAATGCATAGAGTAGGCCCTCTGACCACAGGATCAAGAAGGCAGCTGTTGCCACTCTCCCTGGGTGCAGCTGGCATGAGCAAAGCGAGGTAGCTGTGCGTTGTCCGGGGAGGCAAATATGTCTATTACAGGCCTTTCACAGCGGTGGAAGAGTTGCTTTGTTACAAGTGGTGCTTGAACCTCAAGGTATGTGAGGACTCTACTCAGCCTGTCTGCTAAGCAATTGTCCTGGCCTGGCAAGTACACTGCACGCAGAAGCATGCTGGTGTACACTGTGGAGAGGAGGGCCACTGCCTCCTGGCAGAGGAAGTATGAGCCTGTGCCCCTCTGCCTGTTGATATAAAAGACATGGCAAACTGTTTGTCCATCTGAATTAGCACAGGTCTGTGCTGCAGGCGGTAGCAGAATGCTTGCAGAGATAGGAAGATTGCTCCAAGTTCTAGGAGGTGATCTGCAAGAGCAACTTCTCCTGGAACTAGCTACCTTGCGTGCGGCGGTCCCCACAATGCTCCCCACAACCCAGGAGGGAGGCATCTGTTGTCAGGGTCCTCTGCAGTGCATGTGCCTGGAAAGGCATTCCTGCTTGGAGATGGCACATGTTTTGCTACCAGGTGAGGAACTCCAAATGGCAGGTGAGGGACTGTCCCATAGACTGCTGTGGCTTGAGTCCACTGTGAGTGGAGGCACCACTAGGCTGTCCACGTGTATAGGCAGGCTATGGTGTGACATGTTGAGGCCATGTGGCCCAAAAGGCAGAGGCAGTGAGCTGGTACAGACCAGTAGTGTTGTACCTCTGTCAGTTGTATGAAGTGGTCTGCCCTCTCTTGGGAGGACAACCTTGATTTGCAGCATGTCAAACTGAGCTCCTATGAACTCCAGATTTTGGACTGATGGGATTTGGGGTAGGTTGATGACAAAACCTAGGTGCTGCTGTAGGAGGGTTGTTTGCTCTGTGGCTTGACTGACCTGAGGCTGAACCCCCTCTGATCAGCCAGACTTGTGTCTGCATCCTTTAGATCCAAGGATCACAGCCAATCTCCCTGGTGGAGGTAGGGCAGCAAATGTTCCAAGGGGAGAGTATCTTGAACTTCTCCCTCACCGGAAATTTGTTTAAAGTTTCTCAGGTCTAGTATGGACCTGAGGCCCCCCCACTTTTCTTTGGGACAAGTACCTTTAGTAGAAGACTTTTCTCCATAGATGTTTGGGTAAAGGCTCCATTGCACTGTCCGAGTAGACCTGAGAGCTCAGAGCAGAAGAGTCTGGTGACAAGTTTTTCCAGGAGAGCCTGTGCAACTCTGTGGTAACTGTTGTAAGTGAAGGAGGTGACCTCAGTCCATCTGTGGGCAAGGAGTGCCAGGTGGCCCCCTATGGGCTGGTGAAGGTCTCCTGGGGCAGGGAAGGCCTTGTCCTGGGAGTCAAAATCTCCACCTGGTTGGGCTGGAGCCAGGGCTTGGGTCTTCTGAGCTCCCTGTCCCTGCCTCTTGAGGCAAGAACCCTGTTGCTGGCCTGAGAAGGGCTGGTAGCAGTGACTATGCTGAAAGTGCCCCTCTTTCCCTTGGAACAGGGGCCGCCCCCCCCCCCCCCCCCCCCCGAGAGTTTCTTGCATGGAAAGGAAGAGGTCTTTTGAGAGCCTCTGTCAGGTCACCACTTTGGCTTCTCTTGGCCACCTTGTTGACCATGGGTTTACTGAACAAGTTCTCCCTGGTGCAGGGGATGTTAAACAGCTTGTCCTGGACCCATTGCTTGGTGTCGAGCCCTGATGCCAGCTGCTGCTACTTGAGCTGCTGACTCCAAGCTGTCATAGGAACTCTGAACAGTCCTTGATCTCACAGGCCAGAGCTTGGAATGGTTTAAGAGTGCCCCAGCCAGTCCCGCTGAGAACCTGGACAACTCCTGGGTTAAGGCCTTCAGATACATGCCTATGTATAACTCACAAAGCCTGGATTAGACAGCCCAGCATCGAGCCCTGGTAGCACGTGTGCCTAAAGGCGTCAAGGGCTCTAGCATCCCTTCCAGGGGGGACAGAACAGTAATTCTTCTGGCTCTTGAGCTTTTGCATGGTTGACTCGACAACTATAGAGCTGGGGCTTGTGAAACCCTGGCCCCTTCCTGATGCAGTATATGATGTCAAGGCATTGGCTGACCACCAGTACAGATGCCAGGGTCTCCCACATTTGCAGTAATGGCCATTTGAGGATTGGCTGCACTGGCACCATGAGAGTTTTCCCCGGGGGGGGGGGGGGGGGGGAAGTTTATCCAGTTTCTTGGTACGTACAACCTCCTCCCCCTCAGTTTAATCAGGGATATGGCCTGAGTCCTCTGTGCAAGTTATGGAAGGCCACATCCTCTGGAGGAGAATGGCACTAGGGCCGACTGGTCCGAGGGGATGCCTCGGTGCCTTCTGGGGAGGCCTTGTCATCCGTTTCCCACTCCGAGTTGAGGGGAGACAATCTGAGGCCTTGTGACTGTGCCTTTGGGCCGGGCCCCCACACCCAAGGACCTGGGGTCCTAGTCTCAAATGGGATGGGGAGGACTGGGGCCAAGGGCTTACCTGAGGCTGGTGGTGCTCAGCTTGATGACTGGACTTCCCTGCAGTGGGGGGGGGGGGGGGGGGGGGGGGCCCCCCCAGTCATCAAGGCAGATGATGCGGCCAAACCAGAGATAGCAGTTGTGTTCTGTTCCATGACTGCCATTCTGGCTTCCAAGCCAGAATGCTCCACAGCTTTTCGTGTGGGTACAGAATATTTTGGGCCTGCAGCTGACACTCTCGTGAGTGCATCCTCGACAAGAACTACGACCTTGAGGAACCTCACATGGTCTCTGCCAGCCTAGGAATCCTTCTTGAGGACCTTGGTGGGATGCTTTCTGGTGTTGCCCAAGTCCCTCCAACTTGTCTTACTGGGCTTCCCCGGTGGAACCTCTATGGACTTTGAAGACTTTCCCTTGATGTCTGAGGTTTTATCGGAACAGCCGCTGCTGTGGTACTCCATGGATGTTCTGGCCTCACGAGAAGTGCTGAGCTTGGAACTGTGTCGGGAAGGCTGGTGCCGAGTCAGACCTTGGGAACAGTTTCTCCTGCAACTCCAATCTATTAGTTTTAGGAGTCATGGCCTGGCACAGGTCACAAGAGGTACTATCATGGTCTGGTCCCAGGCAGTGTAAGCAGCAGTCATGGGTGTCTGTGACCGAGACATAGCTTGATTGCAGGTCATATTTTTTGCCCCCAAAAAACAGGAGACATGGTGCGAGACACCCAACCGGGGTCGACTACTCCTGGGCAAAAAAGGGCACAAATGCCAGTCGAGACAAACCTCTATCAAAAGAGAAAAAAAGATCTGAGAACAGCACCGGGTCTGGCGCTTGCTTGAGGCAGGAAGAGAAACAATACACAAACCGGGAACAGCTAATTTTCTAAGGATATAGCAAAGATTTTAACTGGATGTACACCCCTTTGGGCTTCATGGGGGGGGGGGGGGTGGGAAGGCAGACTGAGCAAGAGCACCCTTGGGTGGGAAGGGGACTACGCATGCATGGTAGCATGTCCCAAAGGCTCTTTGAAAGCTAGGGAAATGCTCTGTGGGCTCCATTGGTGCTGATGTGTCACTTGTGTGGACTGACTTCCTCCTTGTTCCTGGAGAACAAGCATTACATCATCCTCCCTACTGGGCATTTACTCCTGTTAGGCAGCTTGTAGTTGGAAAGTGCAAAAAATTAGTTGCCAATAGGTCTGTCAAAGTTCTACTTTTATATTATATATATATGCAATCTGAAAAAAAGAAAGAACCTAGGGTAGGGAAGGAGGAGGAGTTTGGAGTTGTCTTCTGTACTTCAAAGAGCTTTCTCAAAACACTGATCAGAGTTACCGTTGCATCTGAAATTCCATGCTAAAACAATCAAATGTTAGTGTAGACAAAAATACTGCAGCTTTGTAGATCTCCATGAAAGACAACCTTAGGTGGACTGCTGCTGCCATGGCTACCAGTACAAGCCTTGGAGATTTGTCCCTAAAGACAGTTCATCTCCCTTTTATGCCCATGCAAGATAACCAATTGGATGCTGGTTGTTGGACCCGGGGGTGGGGGGGAAGGAGCGCTATGAATGCGTTTGTAAGAACGTTTTGTTACTGTTGTGCTACCTATCAAAAAACAAGCCCCACAGTAAAATTCAATTTGTTGAAATGAATTTTGGAATAAGATCATCAAGTTGGAACCATCCCGCTATCCTTGAACTTAGCTTCTTTTCAGGATTTCAAATATGACAGCACTTGCCACTAGGTCTGATGTAAGGTGCAGGCTCTCTGGCTGAGTATTCAGCCTAGTACACCCTCATTTAGCTTTCTGGCTTCTAGGTGCCTTCTCCTCAGGGTTCGGACCTTTTTAGCCAGTTAAGTGTAGTTACTCACCTGTAACTTTGGGGACAGCAGGAATCAGTCCTCACATGGGTGACATCAGCACCAACAGAGCCCACACGAAAGCATCTCCCCAGCTTTCAAAGAAAGTCTTTAGGAGATGCACCACACAGGTGTAGTCTATTTCCTGCCCAAGGGTACCATCTTGCATCAGTTTAATGACATAGCTAAGACAACAAAAAGTAAAATACAGAAAAGCAGCAATTCCAAGGAGAAGAGGGAGGGTTATGAGAACAGATTCCTGCTGTCCCCGATTACAACTGTCACAGGTGAGTGAGTAACTACGCTTTCTCCGGGAACAAGCAGAAAGCCAGTCCTCATATGGGACTCCCCAGCTACAGGCTACCGAGAAACAGTAAAAAGACACCATGACAACCTGCAAAGGGTGAGCTGCAAGCAACAGCAGTTGAGTCCCTATCGAGAAGCTCTCATGACCCAAGTGTCTGACAAGAGAACCAGCACTCCAGTAGCCTGAACACAGAAGGGTTGGAGGGCAGGAGCTGCCTACACCCCGAAGAGATTATGGAGTACAGCCTGGCTGGAGGACTCCCTCTCCAGGCAGTAGTGAGCTGTGAAGGTATGGATCGAAGACCAGGTGGCAGTCTGGCAGATTTCCATTGCAGAGATGAAACACAGATTTGCCACAGAAGCAGCCATGGCCCTGATGAAGTGTGCCATGACCCTCTGGTCCAGTGAGATCCATGTGTGCTTGTAGGCAGGGGTAATGCAGTCCACCACCCAAGTGAACAGAGTTCGCTTAGTCACTGGGAGCTCCAGACGGCTGGGGGTCATAGGATACAAAAAGCTGTGGTGCTTTACAGTGGCCCTGAGACAGTTGCATGTAAGACAGGGCCCTCTTACAATCCAGATAATGGAGGATGGTGCCACCCTTCCAGTGTGAGGCCTTGGAAAGAAGGTGGGGAGCACCATCTCCTGTTGTGATGGAATGGGGACACCACCTTTGGTAGAGTGTGAGTGAGTGGAGTGTGTGTGTGGCACCACACTATTAGAACCTTCTGTAGGATGATAGTGTGTGTGTGTGTGTGCAGCACCACACTATTAGAACCTTCTGTAGGATGATTCTGCCATCAGAGCCTGGAGCTTGCTGACTCTGCATGCTGATGTGAGTGCTACCAGGAAGGTGACTTTCCAGGATAGATACCAGAGGTCGCAGGTAGCCAGAGGCTCAAACAAAGGCTTAGGGAGCTGCAAGAGCACCACATTGAGATCCCACTCTGCTGCTGGAGGGTGGACGGGGGGTTTGGATAACATGAGGCCCTGCAAGAAATCGGGACACAAGGGGCTGAGCTGAGAGGAGTTTTCCCTTTACGGAATGGTGATGCACTGCAATGGTGCTCAGGTTGACTGAATTGGCCTTCAGTCCCACCTGTGATAGGTGAAGTCGATACTGGAGTACCACTTGTACTGAGAAGGAGAATAGGTCTGCCTACCTTTCTGCACACCACACTGAGAATCTGCACCACTTGAAAGCATACGCCCTTCTTGTGGAGGCCTTACTAGAGGCCAGAAGAATCTCTTCCATGTCCATGGGAGGAGGATGAAGGGGGCTAATGCTACCCTTTCAGCAGCCAAGCTGTAAGGGACCTCAGCTCCTGTAAGAGTGGCCCTGCTCCTACAGCAAGGGACTCCAGGCTGGGGTGTAGGAGAGAGCCTTGGAGCTTGGCCCAGAGAGAAAAAAATAAATTGGCGATGCCACTGATAGGGAGAGGAGTAGTAGGAACCAGGGCTGCCTGGACCACTGAGGGACTATCAGCATTAGTGAGCTTGTGTTGTGCTGAACTTTCAATAATGCCTTGGCTACCAGCAATGTCTGTGAGAAAGCGTACAGGAGGCCTTTCGTCCACAGGATGAGGAACACATCTGCTGCCACCCTGGATGGGTTTGGCTGGTGGGAGCAGAATTGGGGCAACTGCACGTTGTCCAGGCTAGTGAACAGGTCCATTGAGAGGATGCCCCAGAGACAAAAAAAAACAGCCATGAGGCTACAACTGGATCCAGACGCCACTCATGCAGCTAGAGGAGGCTGCTCAACTTGTCTGCCAGGGCACTGTCCTGGTCTGGGAGGTACACTGCCCTCAGGAGCATCCCTCTGCATGCAGCATAGGAGCAGAGGGCTACTGCCTCCTGGCAAAAGGGGTATGACCCTGTTCCCCCCTGTTTGTTCATGTAGAACATTGCGACCTGATTGTCTTGATCAGCACAGTAGTGCTGGAGGTGGTGGCGGAAGGCTCAGAGCTAGGTATATTGCCTAGAGCTCTAGCAGGTTGATTTGCATCTGGGATTCCCTCTGGGACCAACATCATTACATCTGGAGGCTCCTGCAATGTGCTCCCCAGCCTATTAGAGGTGTCCATGTTGAGGGACCTTCTGGGAGTTGGGTGCCTGGAAGGGAATTCTGGCTTGAAGGCGACGTGGAATCTGCCACTATCTGAGCGAGTCTGCCAGCTGATGGGTCACTTTAACTCTGTCCGAGTGCCTATGACTTGTGTTCACTGAGCAGAAACACCACTGGGTTGCCCTCATGTGAAGGCAGATATATGGGGACACATGGATTGTGGAGGCCATGTGTCCCAACACGTGGAGTAGGAGTCGAGTAGATAACATTGGTGTACCTCTGCAGCTAACTCCTTGAGGCAAGAAAGCTTTTGCCCGGAGGATATCTAGTAGCGCCCCTATGAACTCTAGGTGCTAGACCAGAGCGAGGCGGAACGTGGGGTAGTTAATGACAAACCCCAGGTGCTGCAGGGTGTTACTGTTGCGCCTAGTGGTACATTGTGCCTCTGTAGCTGTGTCCCCCTTTATGAGCCAGTCATCTAGATAAGGGAAAACAAAGGTCCCTTGGAGCCAGAGGTAGGTTACAACCATTACGAGACATTTTGTGAAGACCCTTGGTGACTAGGCCAGACTGAAGGGCAGCACCCTGTATTGCTAGTGCTGTCACTCCACCACAAATCAAAATTATTTTATGAGGCAGAGATGAATTAGGATGCGAGTGTAGGCATCTTTTAGGTCTAAGGAGCATAGCCAATCTCCCTGATGGAGGAATGGCAGTAGTGTTCCAAGGGAGCACATCTTGGAACTTCTCCCTGACCAGAAACCCGTTGAGCTTTGAGGCCCAGGATGGGCCTGAGGCCCCCTGACCTCTTGGGGATGAGGAAATACCTGGTGTAGAAGCTGATACTCTAGAGATGTTTTGGCACAGACTCCACTGCTTTGGTGTTGATTAGGCCTGCTAACTTGGTGATGAGTAGGGTCTGGTGGGTTCTCCTGGGACATATGAGGGTGGCACCTGCTATAGGTAGAGGTGGTAGCTCTCCTTAACCACTTGTAGCATCCAGGTATTGGTTGTGATGGCTATCCATCTGTGGGCTAACAGGGCTAGATGGTCGTCCCCCCCCCCCCCGTGGGCAGCAGGGGACCCCCATGGGATTGGGGAGGCTGCACCCTGGCAGTCTTGCTCCCCCGTGGCTGGACCAGAGTCGATGCCTGGGACTTTGGGGTCTTTTTGTTGCTGGCCCTGTTGAGGGGCCTGGAAGTGTGGGGTACTGCTAAAGCCCCCCTCCCCCCCATCTCCCTTGAGAAGGGCTTTCCCCCTGGGGTATTTCTTCCCAGGGTTGCATCAAGACCTTGTTTGAGAGCCTATGTCTATCTCTGCTGCCTTATCTGCCATGGACTTCCCAAATAGGTTCTCTCCTATGCAGGGGGCAAATCAGTTTGTCCATTATTCCAGGTCGGATGACTGCAGCCATGCTTGGCATTGTGCCACGATGCCTGTGGTGGCCACTCTGGCTGATGTCTTGAAGCCATCATAGGATGCCTGGGACAAAATACTTTGAAGTGTTCTTTACCGCCGAGGACAGGGTCTCAAACCTCTGTAAGAGTTCCCCATTGAGGCCTGCCGAGAATCCACCAAGCTCCTTTGATAGTTCCTTCAGTTACATGCCAATATAGAGCTGGTAGGACTGATCTGGCATTTAAGCAATGAGCCCTGAAAGGCCTTCTGGCCAAGGGTTTGAGCCTCCTGCCATGTGGCACTGATGAATGAGTTTTTTGGCATTTAAGTTGGCACATGGCTGACTCCACCACCATGGCGTTGTGGGGAAGCTGGGTCTTTTTGAACCCAGGACTTCAGCATACCTGGTAAATGGTGTCAAGACGCTAATGATTGGTACCAACACTGGTGTTTCCACCACATCTGGAGGAGGTGGTCAAGGATTGATGGCACTGGGACTGTAAAGATTTTCTTCGGGAGTGCCTCGTATTGGAGTATTTCCAATTCCTTGATGCATGGGTCCTCAGCCTCTGTCCTCAATAGTGAGAGCCTTGGCCATGGTCCTGCATGAAATGTCCTTGGGTAGAGAATGGCATCAAGGGAGACTGATCCAAAGGCATGTCTTGGTGTTGCCACATGTCTGGGGACTCTTCGTCCTCTATTTCCCTTTCAGACTAAGTCTGAATAAGAGTCAGATGCCGTGTGATCACCTCAGTCTAGGACTGCTCCTGGTGGGCTGCAACCTTAGAGGATTGGCAGTTTGAGCTGCAGGCGCTTGCTGGGGGTAGACCGGTGCCCAGAGGAACAGGAATAGGACCAGGAACTCATCTGGGGTCAGGGCCTCTCGAGGCTGGTGGTTTGAGAACTGGCTTGATATCTGGGGAAGCCCTCTATGTCCCATCGTCGGGGCAGATGAACCAGACGAGTTGGACATGCATGCCTGTTGCATGGCCACTAGGGCAGATATACTGCTCTCGGGCCGCCATTCTGGTTTCTGTACCAGTTTGCTCCACAGCCTTCGATGTGGGCACTGAAGACTTTGGACCCAGTGTCTGTACTGTCAAGGGGAGTCTAATGAAGATGGCCTCAGAGGTCCAAGACCGGTCAGTGGGTGCCGATGACTCCTTATGGCCAGCTTGGAGGGCCATTCCTGTCCTTTGACTTGTGCCTGGCACTGTGGGCCCTGGGTTAGGGATTTTCCTTTCTTCCCAGATCCATCCTCTGAGGTGGTCTTCAAGGGTTTCTTCTTCTTGTGCGCCACCTCAGAGGATTTCTGCTCAGAGGAACTGCAACCGTGGGACCCTGAACAGACTTTGGCTTCATGGGGCACTGAGGTATCAGAGGGGGCCCTAGATCATGGTGCCACCGGAGACTCTGGTGTGGAGTTGGCCTTCTGAAAATTTTTTCCTGCTGCTGATGGTGGCTCTTTAAGGTCCTTGAGGTTATGGTTCTGCAAAGTTCGCAGTCAGTCATTATGCTCTGGGCTGAGGCATCAGTTATGTGGGTTGATGAGTGACATTCTGCCACATTGATCACACTTTTTGAAGACACTGGAGGTCCTCTTCAAAAAGGTCCCTGCTGTCTGGCAGGGGTCAGAGGCCTTCGACTGAAAAAGGGCATGAATACCAGTTAAGGAATACCAATGTAAAGGTGAAAAAAAAAAAAAATGACTGACAAACCAGAGGAGCAATGCAGAGACGAGCTGGCTTGGGGGTGGGAAGGAACTGGTATGCAGACTGGACAAAAAACTGAACAAAACAAAACAAACAAAAAAACAAACACAACCAAACATCCCCCCTCCAAAAACCACAAACTTTCTGGGGAAAATTGGACAGTGTCTGATGGGCTCCATGGGGAAGAAAAAAAAAAAGAGGAGACGAGGCAAGATGGCACCCTTGGGCGGGAAGTGGACCACATGTGTCATGTATCTCCCAAAGGTTTTCTCCGTCGGCACTGATGTCACCCATATGCAAGGGCTGAATTCCTGCTTGTTCCTGGAGAAAAAGTTGCTATATGAAAACAAATCACCCACTTTCCCTACAGGTTGAAGTATAGTATCTGCTGATCATCATGTGTCCTGAAAGCCACTAAAAGACTTTTTTGGACTATAGCTGCTGTTGCTACCACCACTACTGACTCCCCTTCTGAAAGTCATCCTAAGTGACTGCTTAATTGTCATTGTAAGAAAATTATCTGACAAATTGGTTGGATCTTCAAAATATACATTTTTAAACCACCAATAACTAGCAATACAATGTTGAAACTTCAAACTAATAGGCAATGTAAAGTTCTCAGGTTCATTTTGACTTTTGCCCAATGTATTTCAACAGTTAAGTTAACCAGCTAACCCGTTTTGGACATCACTCTGTCTCTGTTCTAGATGATTTATTAGATTTGTTACACTCAAACAACTATGAAATACAGGCATTAAAAAATATTGAAACTTCTATTTTCTGCAAAGTTTTACATAGTGTATGTTTTTCATACACTGGTCCAATGTCAGTCTTCCAAGTGATCAGAAAAGTTATGATTCAGTATCAATATTCATTAACATACTGCATGATACTATTGAAACTGCAGTTTAATTTGATATAATAAAGTTTGTCCATTCTGATGGCAGAATGTGATACATGCAAAAACACCTCTGATGCAGTGCATCAATATTGCACCATTGAAACACCTAGAACTGAATGCGTGACAGCAGTTAGTCTCAACATATTAGCCCAGCATATGAGAAACATACAAGGCCGATATACGCACCAATAACCGACTAAGAAACTTAGTTATCTAAACCTATTTTCTAAAGTCTACAAATACTTTTATTTGCAAAATAGTAGCTATTACAGCATTATACGCTACTTACTATTTTTTTTGTGATGTTGAGCTGCCAGTACCGTCAAAATCAAACTTTGAATACCTATTAAACTAAATAAATCTCAAACAAAAAAAATTCTGTATATAATGCTTTTTGACATAACGATAATAGCTAAACATAGTTCCATTGAATTTAACACCATTAATTAGTAAACAGTTAAGTATGGAAACTTTGTCTGTAAAACATACGCTGGTCCAAAACGGGTTAAGAGGCTGACACTTCTGCATGGGTTTGATCATTTAAATGTAACTCTCAAAGTTGAGCTTATAACACCTACAACATGATGTTCAAGAATTTCAAAACAATCCCACATTCTGAAGACATAAGACAAATGAGTAAGGCCAGGGTTTCATCTGCAAAAACTAACTAGCTACTCAGATACAGAATCAAATATTGAAGATCAAATGCTACTGTATGCTTTGGTCAAAATTATATACTAACTCCCTTCCCCCCACCCCAAAAACAAAACAAAAAACACCACCACAACCACACACAAAAAACCAAACTTACTTGTAGTTGACCTCTGGTGAACATTTGGCTTTAAAAATGATCTAGAACAAGAAAAAGAAATAACCAGTAATTCTTAATAAGTAATTTCAGTATACTTGGTACAGCAAATTTATTTAGCCTTGCTAATCATGGGCATGTGGCCTGGGGAAGAATGCTGGAAGGATTCTTGGTTAAGAGTAGTTAGAATTGCAGAAAAGAGTGATCATATTTTGTCTCTAAAATGTCTCCAATTTTCTGCTGGTTTAGTACAATATATTGAAGCTTTTGCAGCTCCACAGAAGAGGCCTTGTGACATTTGCTGAAAGACTTTCTAAAGTACAAAGGCTTTTCTAGGCTCTAAAGATCATAAAACCCATTTCCTTTTCTTTGGGCAATGAACCATACAGAAGTCTTTTTCAGAGGCACAGGCTTGGAACAAGCTTTCAAAGCAATGGTATCTCTATTCAGTTTAGAAATTAAATACAGGGTAAAGATAAGAATGAAAACGTGAAAAGCTTGTTCATTTTTTGATGTTTCAGTAAATGGAAGTAAAAGGTTCCACTCAGCCTCTCCTTTTGTGCTAGCGAAGCAAGCAGAGTCTCAATTTGCTAGGTACATTTGAGTAGTACAAAATGAAGAAACAAAGGCAGGCAAATAGCCTCAACATAAGAGTATTAACAACATTAAAGCCTGCCCTTTTCGGGGGGGGGGGGGGAGAATTGTAATATAAGTCACTGTATGGTGGGTAAACATGTCAGAAAGTTAGCTACTTGCTAGATGTCGTCCTATGTTCTTCCTAATGAGTGAGAAAATAAAGTTAAAGCAGCATCATGGAGCTGGCATTCCTTGGCTCAGAGACTAAAAGCCAAGGAATGCAACAAGACTGAAGTGCTGTTCATAAAATGTAAGGAACACAGAACTTGAGGTAAAACAAAAGATTTGTTATCTCTGAATCACCCTTGACTGTCAACTTAGTATGCAACCCAACATCACTATATCACACAATAAGAACACTCAAACATGTCACTCCTTGAAAACACATGACTACTGCACCATATTCCAAACTCTATCTTCCCTCATTTGACTTCTGTAAAGCATAGTTACTCACCTGTAACAGGTGTTCTCCAGGAGCAGCAGGAATCAGTCCTCACATATGGGTGATGTCTGTGCCGACAGAGCCCTCGTGCGGAGCATTTCCCCAGCTTTCAAAGAAAGCCTTTGGGAATGCAGCACACATGCGCGGTCCCCTTCCCGCCCAAGGGTGCCATCTTGCTCAGTCTGACGACATAGCTAAAAGACAGCAAAAAACAAAATAAAAGTGACTGCAACTCCAGGGGAGGGTCGTGAGGACCGATTCCTGCTGCTCCTGGAGAACACCTGTTACAGGTGAGTAACTACACTTTCTCCAGGAACAAGCAGGAAGTCAGTCCTCACATATGGGACTCCCCAGCTCTAGGCTACCGTGAACCCAGAGCTGAAACAAATGGCTCCCTCAAGAGCCTCAGCATCCGTGATAAGAATTTTCTCAGAGAATGCACCCCGTACAGTGGCTCAACACAAGGGCCGGAGGGTAGGAGTTGCTTAAACCTCAAAGAGATTACGGAGTACCGCCTGGCCGAAAAACACTGTCCCGCCGTGACTCTCTCTCCAGGCAGTAATGGGCTGCAAACGTCTGGTTTGAAGACCAAGTTGCAGCCCGACAGATGTCTGCCAATGGAACAGAGCGGAGATGAGCTACTGACGCAGCTTTTGCCCTGACACTGTGGGCTATGACCCAACCCTGCAAGAGGAGGTCGGCTGCCCTGTACGCCCAGGTGATGCAATCTGCCACCCAAGTGGACAATGTATGCTTGGAGTCATGTAACCCCACCCTAATTAGGGTCAAATGAGACAGAGCTGAGTAGCCCTTCAATGCTCCCACGTACCTTCTATGTAAAAGGACAATGCCCTCTTACAGTCCAGGGTATGCAAGACTGTTTCAGCCTGGCTGGCATGCGGCCTGGGAAAAAAGGTCGGAAGAACCACCTCCTGACTGAGGTGGAAAGAGGAGACCACTTGGGATGAGTCCGTAGGACCACCCTGTTCCTATAGAACCGCGTGTACGGTCTATCAGAAACCAGTGCTTGTAGTTCACTCTCACATCTGGCTGCGGTAAGAGCCACCAGGAAGAGCGCTTTCCAAGAGAGGAAGCACAAATGGCAAGTAGCCATCGGCTCAAAACGGTGGGCGAATAAGTTGTTGCAAGACCATGTTCAAATCCCACTCAGTCACTGGTGAATGAACCGGAGGCTTGAGTAGAAGCAGACCTCTGAGAAATCTGGACACCAAAGGGTGAACCGACAGACTGTCCTTCCACCAGTGAGTGGTGCGCTGACAAAGAACTGAGATGGACCCGAAGAGTTAGAATTAAGGCCTAGGTCTGAAAGGTGAAGTAGATACTGCAGTACAACTGGCACAAGGCAAGAGAAAGGATCTTCATTGCGCTGAGCACACCCATACTGTAAACCTATGCCACTTGAGGGCATAGGAATTTCTGGTGGACTGCCTCCTAGAGGCCAAGACCACCTCCTCAACCTCCTTAGGTAGAAGTAAGGGAGCTAGCACTATCCTTTCAGCAGCCAGGCCATCAGATTGAGGGACCTGAGATTGGGGTGCAGAAGGGAACCCTGCTCTTGAGACAGGAGATCGTGTTGCAGCCCCAGAGGCAATGGGGCTTCCACCACCAACTGCAGAAGAAGTGGAAACCACGGCTGCCTCGGCCATCTGGGGCTACCAGAATCACTGAGGCTTTGTCCTGGAGGATCTTGAACAGAGTTTGGGCCATCAGGGGCGTGGGAGGAAATGCATACAGAAGGCCCATAGACCAAGAGATCAGAAAAAGCATCTGCTGCCATCCTCAGGGGATGCAGCTGTCTGGAGCAAAGCCTGGGCAGCTGACAGTTTTGTGGACTTGCAAAGAGATCGATGGATGGAAGTCCCCAGTGGAGGAAGATCTGCTGGACCACCAATGGATTCAACTGCCATTCGTGAGGCTGGAGAATCCTGCTTAGCTTGTCTGCTAGGAAGTTCTCCTGACCAGGTAGATAAACTGCTTTGAGAAACATGCCTTGGACTGCAAAGGAGCAAAGTGCCAGTGCCTCCTGACATAGGAGCCTGGACCCTGTGCCCCCTTGTTTGTTCATGTAGAACATTACCACCTGATTGTCTGTCTGAACTAGGACAGACTGTTGCGAGAGGGCATGACAGAAGCTTTACAGAGCTAAGTGGATTGCTCACAGCTCTAAAAGGTTGATTTGCTGTGTGGCCTCCCGAGGGGACCACAGGCCTTCCAAGGGGACCACAGGCCTTGAGTGCACATGCCCTGGTGATGTGCACCCCAGTCCTTTAAGGAAGCATCTGTCAGCAGCCTTGTGTGTGTTGGAGCCTGAAAAGGCACACCCCTAAGGTGGTTTGGCAGATGTAGCCAATACTGTAAGGAGTTAAGAAATTGTCTGGACACCTTTACTGTCTCAGAGGTCACTGGTGGCTTGCATCCACCGATATGAGACACCACTGAGCAGCCTGCATGTGCAGACAAGCATTCGGGGTCACATGTACAGTGGGATGCCATGTGGCCCAGAAGCTGCAGGTAGTGCCTGGCGGAAACATGAGAAGTGCTTTGGAACTGTTTGGCAGAGTCCATCAGTCTGAGCCCTGTCCTTAGGCAAGTAAGCTCTTGCCTGAAGGGTGTCTAGTCTCACCCCTAGAGTGGAGGAGTGACCTAGTGGTTGGGGCAAGATACTTCAGGCCGGAAGTTCAAATCCCACTAGAGGACAGCAACCTTGGGCCGGAAGGACTGGGGTTTCTAGTCCCACAGGTGCTCCTTGTGGTCTTGGGCAAGCCACTTAACCCTCCATAGCCCATGTTCCCTGTAAAATCGTTATCTCCAAGTTATAATGCCCTGTTCAATGTAATTTCAGTTTGTTCAATGTAAACCGCACTGATGCAGAATAGCGCAGTATATAAGAGAATATAAATAAATATAAACTCTAGGTCCTGAGAGGGGAGCAGAGTGGACTTTGCATAGTTTATGAGAAAGCCCAGATGCTGAAGAGAGACAGTGCGAAGAGTGGCCTGTCGGACCTCCTGGAGAGGCTGTCCTCTGATTAGCCAGTCATCCAGGTACGGGAAGACAAAAATTCCCTGATTCTTGAGAAAAGCTGCCACCGCTGGCATTTTGTGAAACTCTGGGGCAGAGGTTAGGCCAAAGGGAAGTACCCTGTACTGAAAATGGTTTCCTCCCACCACAAATCTGAGATATTGTCTGTGGTCTGGATGGATGAGGATGTGAGTATAAGCATCCTTTAGGTCTAAGGAGAATAGCCAGTCTCCCTGCTGGAGGTAGGGCAGCAGTATCCCAAGGGTAAGCATCTTGAACTTTTCCCTCTCCAGAAACTTGTTCAGGTTAGGTCTGAGGCCTCCAGTTCTTTGGTACTAGGAAGTACCTGGAGTAGAAGCCTTGCCCTTCCAGGTGGTGTGGCACCGGTTCCACCGCCTGTTCCTTTAGAAGACTTGCCAACTCCTGGAGGAGGTCTCTGTATAGAGGGAGTCTTGGAGGCTCCCCTGGATAGTAGGAGGGGGTAGCTGGTGGAAATTGAGCATATAGCCCTTCTGGACTATGCTCAGTACCCAGGTATCCCGTGATGGCTGGCCACCTGTAGGTGTACAGGGTCAGCTGACCCCCAGTGCTGAGTGGGGCCACCGTCAGAGGAGAAGCTATGCTGTGGGAGTCAAAACCCCGCTCCCTGCTGTGCAGGAGCCAGAGCTGGCGGCTTGGAGGTCTTCTTCCTATGGGGCCCATGCCCCTGACCCTTGGCCTGCTAGCCCTATTGGGGAGCTGGAGAGGCCTGATACTGAGTAGGTTTTGTAGGCAGCACCCTTCCTCAGGAAAAAGGGCTTCTTTCCTGAGCCCTTTTTTGTGAGAAGGGGCAGAAGTTTTTCTGGACATAGTTTTGTCCTGGTGAGAGAGTCTCCGTCTCGATCTCTGCAGCCTTCTCAGTCATGGGCTTGCTGAAGAGGTTGTCACCTCAGCAGGGGACATCAACCAACTTGTCCTGAACCCATGACTCCAGGTCCGATGACTGTAGCCAGGCCTGACAGCGTGCACAGATGCTGTCCGCAGCTACCTGGGCCAAAGCCTCAAAGCCATCATAGGCTGCTCGAGAGAAAAACTTCTAGCACTCTCGGATCCCTGTAGACAAGGCTTTGAATCTCTGCAAGGGCTCCTTGAAGAGGCCAGCTGAGAACCCGGCTATCTCCTTGCACATGTACTTACAGGACCTGGCAATGTACAGCTGGTAAGTCTGGACACGGCAAGAGCATAGAGCCCTGGAAGCATTTTCTACCAAGGGCATCCAGGTTCTGGGCCTCCTGGCCAGGAGGTATCAAGGAATGCATCTTCTGACTTTTCAGCCAGTTCATAGCCGATTCCACAACCATGGAGGTATGCAGTAGCTGCGCCTTTTGGAACCCAGGGCTCTTACGGACCCGATAAATGGAAAAATCGACCCATTTGCTCAGAACTGGTGCCGAGGCCGGTGCCTCCCACATACAGAAGAGCAGTTGTTCCAGCATCAGAGGAACCGGAACAGTAAAGGCTTCCTTCAGAGGAAACCCATACTGGGAGGGCATCGAGCTCTTTCGGCTCGAGGCTCCTCCTCAGCATCTGCAGGGAATGTCAAAGCCTTGGCCATGTCCCTGACGAAATCTGAGAACCAGGTATCCTCTGGGGGGGGTGGCTTCTGAGGCTCAGACTCCAGGGAGTCCGATGGGACGCACCAGGTCTGGAAGGTGTCAGGAGACTCCTCGTTCTCCATCTCCCACACTGACTCCAAGGAGTCGTTGAGTGGTTCCGGCCGTGTGGGCCTCGGTGCTACCTGCCCCAACATCATCAGCCCCGAATGGGAGGTCGAGGGAGACCGTGGCTGAGGATCGACTCGAGACTTGATTGACTCGAGGATTGGCTCGGCCTCCGGGGTCGACTTAGGACGTCGAGATCCCAGTGGTCAGGGCAGATGCACCGGTCAGACCAGCAATCAGTACCTGCTGCTGCTCCATGAAGGCAGCCAGGGTCTGAGCTCAGGAGACTCCGCAGCCCCAAACTCGGGCCCCAACGGCATCAGGCCCGACGTCTGATCTCCCGGGGGAGAGTCCACAAGGACAGATGTTATGTGACTCGGGGACTCCGGCTCCAGGTGAGGTTGCTTGGTTGGCCGCTCCGACTCCTAGAGCCCAGGACAGCGGTCAGGGCTGCACAACCTGGCCCTCAAGGATCCAGGTGCCTCCACTGACATCACCCTCACAAGCTTCTTCCTTTTGTGCTCCTGGGTAGGAGACCCCCTCTCAGAGGACCCACAATGCCGCTCAGGGTCAGACTCCCGAGATGTCGAGGCCTCTGACGAAGTCCAGGCCTGGCCAGACACAGACTCTGAAAAAATTCTCACATTAATGCTGACGGCTCCGAAGTGCCTTCGATGACATCTTGCCACATGTGCCACAGACCAGCGGGTCATGGTTGAGCCTGAGGCATCAGTCATGTGTATCAGTGAGACATAAGTTTCTTACACTGATCACATTTTTTTTTGAACCCGCTGGCAGCCATCAGGGGAAAAAGGGCTCCTTCAAGGTCAAAAGACTGGGCTACCAGTGAAAATAGCAAAAGAGGCACGAACGCTAGTCACGCAGGACAAAAAACGAAAAAGAAATTCCGGACTTGATACCGGTGTACCAAGCCCAGGTGGGAAGGGGAACCGGCGTCGAACCAGATAAAGAAAACACAAAAATCACCAAAATCAACTTTTTCCTGGGTGACATGAACTCACGTCTAATTGGGCTCCACAGAAAAAGACTGAGCAAGATGGCACCCTTGGGCAGGAAGGGGACCGTGCATGCATGCTGCATTCCCAAAGGCTTTCTTTGAAAGCTGGGGAAATGCTCCACACCAGGGCTCTGTTGGCACTGACGTCACCCATATGTGAGGGCCGACTTCCTGCTTGGTCCTGAAGAATACCATCTATCAAAGACTACAAAAATATATCCTGCAATCACTTCAGTTGGCCCAAAATAATGCCACATGTACCCTATAAGGAGCCTCTAAATCAGAACACATCACTCTAATATTAAGGCACCTAATATTATTTCTAAGGGGACTGTTCACTAATAGAGGAAAGCATGCTTAACACAATAGCATGCTTTTGTGAATAGGACTGTCTCTAATCCTGAACCATGGATACAGTCTAATTGCCATATAATAGCTCTAGGTTTGGTACCCTCAGGAGGTTCAACATTTTTGGTTGTGTGGATCCCTTTAATTTCTAGGCATTACATGGACTCTTCCTCCCCCACCCCTCTCTAGGACACTCTTTGTTGGCACTTTCCCCTTCAGCACAAAACTCCCCTTATTGGCTCTCATTTGCTTTCCTTCTCTACCAGTCTCACTTCTTCCCACTAGCCATAAGAACATAAGGAACGCCATACTGGGTCAGAACAAAGCCCATTAATTCTAGTATCCCATTTCCAAAAGTGGCCAATCCAGATCACAAGTACCTGGCATGTTCCTGAAAAGGCACACAGATTCCACAATGCTTGTATTGGGACAAGCAGTGGATTTCCTGGGTCCCCTTTAATAATGGTTTATGGACATTTCCTTCAGGAACTTATCCAAACTTTAAACCCAGCTACACTAATAGCTTTTACTACATCCTCAGATAAGGAATTCCAGAGTTTGATTACACGTTAGTAAAAAAAAAGTTTTAAATCTTAAATGGGTTATATTGTAACTTCATTGCATGTCTCCTCTAGTCTCTACCAACCAATCTATGCCATCAAAAAGTAGACAGACTAGAGGACACACAATGAAGCTACAATGCAACCCATTTAAGACTAAAGATTTTACTCAACACAATCTAACTGGAATTAGTTTCCAGAGGATGTAGTAAAAGCTGTTAGTGTAATATTTCTGCATCTTTCTGCCACATTTTCTTGGTCTGACTGCATTTCTTGGTACTTCAATATCTTCTGCCTCTCATATGATGCACAGACTAATCACTTGGAACAGACATCAATGCTGTTATGGGGTTTTTCTCCTTTACCATTATATCTGGTTTCCTCACATCCAGTTTATCCATCAGCAAGACAATGTCCCAGGTGATTATAACCTCTTCATTCTCTTAGGGCCATGCCACCAGTGCTTTTCAGGGACAGTGATGTAGCAGTTACTTAAGTTCCATTTTCTCCACATGGACACCCCCCTCCCTATTCCCCCTTTCATCTTTTTAATCCCAGGTATCTTAGAACTGCACCTCCTAAATATTTAACTTTTTCACTTTCCTTATTCATATTTTACTAATTACACTGTATGCTTACATGATATTTCACTTTTAGTGGATGAACTCTAATAAGTTTCACCCCCTCCCCCCTTTTGCTTCCATTTAACAAAAGGTTCCCATTGTCTTTGGAAGAGAGCCTTTTGTTCCTTTTGAGCACTAATCTCAGACATTTGGTAAATGAGATCTATTAGTTACAAAATCTGTCCCTGTTCTGGACCCTTCATTTCTTTCCATTTGCATACTAATTCCATTCAAACTCCTATTGCCAAGTGCTTGAGTATGTGTTCTCCTTCCCTGCATCCCCCATTCATGTAATACCACCTCCACTAGTCCTATGGGGCCTGTCCATCCCACTATTTCTTTGGCCACCTCTCTCATCCACCTCCATATTTGAATCACTGGACATGACCAAACATGCAAATATGTCCCCACAACTCTTCCAAAGAGGATTCCCCCACTTACCCATTTCTGTTATCCTTTTTTTTGGAGTTAGGTAGGTACAATACAGTTTATAACTATGCTCCTGTATTGGCACAGACAGATTTGATTCTAGCTGTTTCATATATTTTACTCTTTCTTCCATGTTTTTGATACGCCTCTTTTTGTCCTCCCTGCCCCAACCACCAGTATATTTGTGTTATAAGGCCCTTGGCCATGGCACCTTGTTGGTACAGTTTTTCAAATGGCAGCCTCTTTGCCCAGTTCCTCCTTCACCCCTTTTGGTTGAGGAAATGTTGTATTTGGCAATAACCATACCAAACTCCTTTTGAGAGCATGCATTCCTTTCGCAATTCAAATTGCATCTTCTTCTCTGCAGTCATCAGCTGCCCTATATACTGCAGTCTTTGTGCTGCCCACCTACTAAACTGTTGCGATATAAATCCTTCACATGTCATTCATTGCAATCCGAGTTCTCCCCCTTTGCCTACCAAACATTTTTCCTTTTGCCAGATTTTCAAGGTATGGGTCAAACTGGTTCTTTACATAGCCTGTGGGAAAATAAGGATAAGGTGGAAGAGGGCAATCCATTATACATTCCCACCTCATCTCCTCCTGCTCTATCTACACCCATTGGCTATTTTCCAGACCCATGCACCAATTCATTATTGCTCTTAATTGCACTGCCTTATAATATCGTATCATATCTGGCATACTCATTCCCCCTGCCCCTTTGTTTTGACACATCGCTGCTCGACTTATTCTAGAGGACCAGCGCCTACAGATATAGGAGAATATTTTCCTTTGTACTATGAAGCATCTGGGATGGCATCTCTATTGGAAGGGAGAAATAGAATCAATCTGGGGAGTTTGTTCGTGTTTACTATTGCTATCCTACACAGCCATGAGAATGTTGATCTATCCCACTTTATCAGGTCAAAGACTTGTTACTAGTAGATCATAATTCATACGTTTCAACTCTTGCCAATTGCATCCCACATATACTTCAAGGTATTTAAGTTGTTTTTCCACCCACTTGAAGTGATAGAAGATAAAGGGCAGCCTAATTCAGGATCCACATGAAGCCCCAAGATCTCCGTTTTCCCCAGTGTTTAAATCTGTATCCCGATACTGCACTGTAGGCCTGTATCTTCAAAGGATTTGGGAGGGATACTAACAGAATGCTCAACATATAGATTATGTCATCCATGACTAAAGAAAGCATAGTTACTCACCTGTAACAGGTGATCTCTGGGAACAGCAGGAATTAAGTCTTCATATATGGGTATCATCGGTACCGATGGAGCCTGCGCAGGAATGCTCCCCAGCATCCAATAGGAAAGCTTTTGGGTGCATCCCACAGCACCTGCGTGCTGCCTTCCTGCCTTTCCAACTCTCCCTCTTCAGTTGCGTTTATAACGAGACCAAAAGGAAAGAAGTAGACAGAGAAACTCCTAGGGGAGGTGGGTGGGTTGTGAAGACTTAATTCCTGCTGTTCCCAGAGATCACCTGTTACAGGTGAGTAACTACGCCATCTCCAGAAACAAGCAGGAATGTAGTCTTCACATAGGGGGACTCCCCAGCCGAAAGCTAACAGGAGGATGAGCCCCACAAGCTGCAAACCCCAGGAGAGATGAGTCATGCTTCCACCCATGGATTTCTGGCATCGAAACCCAGGATGGCGGGTAGGAGTTGTACAAAGTCTGAAAGATGCTGGAGAACAGCCTGGCCAAACGAGGCATCCCAACAGGAGTCCTTGTCTAAGCAATAGTGGGCTGTAAAGGTGTGTACCGAAGCCCAAGTGGCTGCTCTACAGATGTCATCAATGGACACAGAACAAAGGATTAGCCGTAGAGGCTGCCATTGCTCTCACACTGAGCTGTAACATGGCCTTCAAGTCCCTTACTCTCATACAAAGGATATGCAATTTGCAATGCACCTAGAGAGTTTTTTTGGAAACTGGAAGTCCCAAATGACTAGAATCAAAAGCAACAAAAAGCTGAGAAGATTTGCTATGTTGCTTAGTTCTTTGTAAAAGAGCCTTAGCTTTTTACCTTCAAATCTAAAGTATGAAGATTCCTTTCTGCATTAGAGGCATGAGGCCTAGGGAAGAATACAGGAAAGTAAACCACTTGGTTTACATGAAAAGGCGAAACATCCTCACTTTATGCCAAAGGTGGAGTCCTAAGAACTACTTTATCATGGTGACATCTTGTATAAGGAGGATCCGCCACTAAAGCCTGTAACTAATTGATTCGTCTTGCAGAAGTGAGGGCAACTAGGAAGACGACCTTCCAGGAAAGAAACTTTAGAGCTGTAGTGGCTAAAAGGCTCAAAGGGTGGTTTCATGAACTGCCTGAAAACAAGATTCAGATCCCATGCCACCAGAGGGGAGGTTTTGTTAAGAGTAGACCTCTCATAAACCTTGCTACGAGTGGATGAGAGGAAATAGGTTGTCCATCCAGATGTTTGGGAAAAGCAGCAATGGCACCAAGATGGACCCTTACTGAATTGGTTTTAAGACCAGAATCTGATAAAATGAAGATGCTCCAGAAGCGATTCCACAGGCAATGTATGGGGGTTAAGTTCCCTTTGAGAACACCATAGAGAGAATCTCTTCCACTTAACAGCATAGTATCACCTTGTGGAAGGCTTCCTGGAAGCCACAAGGATATCTTTTACCTGTTGAGACAGGTTGATATCCAGGAATCCTAGGCTTTCAATAACCAGGCCCTGAGGTGCAGGGCCTGGGTATTAGGGTGCAATAGCATCCCATTCTCCTGGGAAAGAAGATCTGGAGCACATCCCAACTCCAGAGGTATGGCTTGAGAGAGACACGCAGAAGCAGAGGATACCACATTTGCCATGGCCAACATGGAGCTATGAGTATATGACCTCTCTCTCTCTGAAGCTTGAACAAAGTTTTGGGAATGAGGGGAATGGGTGGGAAGGCATAGAGGAAGTCCCAACTCCAGTGGAGGAGGAAAGCATCCCTTGCCTGACAGTTTTGAGCTGGAATTCTGGAACAGAATCAGAAGTTTGACATTCTGTGGACTTGCAAAGAGGTCTATATCTGGCATTCCCCAGATTCAAAACACTCGAGCAAGCTGGTCTGGAGTGCAGAGACCATTCATGTGGCAGCAGTATTCGACTGAGCTTGTCTGCCCAAAGATTTTGGATGCCCAGAAGATATACCACTAGAAGGTGGATTTGAAGCTCTGGCAAGGGCCCACAGTCGCAAAGCTTCATTGCATAACGGCAGAGAGCCTGTTCCGCCCTGCTTGTTCACACAGAACATGGCTACTTGATTGCTGGTCTGGACCAGAACTGTCTTGTAGCCAAGATGGTCTGAAAAACTCAGACAGCATGAAAAATGACTGAGTTCTAGGTTTATGTTAAGACAAGCCTCCTGTGGGGTCCAGAAACCTTGAGTTGAGAGATCATGCAAGCGAGCCCTCCAACCCAACTTGGATGCACCTGTTAGGGTGGTTTGGCATAGGGGATGCTGGAAAGGAGAGCCTATGAAAAGGTTTTCCAGTGATTGCCACCATTGCAGGGACGAAATGAGACGTGTGGAGTTTGATTTTGTCCTTTAGCTGACCCGAGGCCTGTGTCCACTGAGAGGATAGGGTCCACTGGGCTGCTCTGCATATGAGTGGATCCCATATGCCCCAGAAGCTGAAGCATCTTCCGAGCAGTCAGGAAACCTTTCATAGCTGCTTGGGAGGCCAGCTGTACTATAAGACAACATGGCTGTGGCAGGAAAGCCCTTGTTTGCCTCGTGTCTAGACAAGCCCCTATGAATTCTAGAGATTGAGAAGGGGTGAGGTGAGATTTTGGGAGGTTTATGACCAGTCCCAAATACCAAAGGATTTGCATAGTGCGAGAAAGCTCCAGAAGCCAGCTTCCCTCTGTTGATGCTCGGATGAGCCAGTCGTCTAAGCAGGTGAAGACAAATTCCCAGAGTTCAGGAATGCAGCTATTACTGCCATGCATTTTGTGAAGACTCTTGGGGCAGAAGCCAGATTGAAGGGAAGAACCCTGTATTGGAAGTCTCTTCCCTGGAAAAGGAATCAAAGGAATTTCCTGTGATCTGCATGGATGAGAATATGCATCCTTTATATCTAGAGAACATAGCCAGTCCTGACTCTGAAGGTATGGCAGGAGTATTCCGAGGGAGATCATTTTGAATTTTTCCCGGAACAGATACTTTTTAATTCTCTGAAGTCCAGTATAGGCCTGTGTCCCTCTGTTTTCTTTGGTATGAGAAAGTAGGGGGGAGTAGAACCCTGTAGCCTGTTGGGGTATGGGTACCTCTTCTATTGCTCCCCAAGAAGTGATGCGACCTCCTGACCCAAGAGATTGGTGACAGACCTGAGAATTGAACTGTTATGAGGGGGCACGCTGTGAAAATGAAATCTGTACCCCTCTCGTACAATGGACAGAGTCCAGTTTCCTGATGTTATTTGTTGCCATCTTCTGGCAAAATGACAACCTGCCCAGGATAGTAAGGGGTTCTGGTACCTGTCAGAGGAAGAAAGACTATGTTCTCTAGGAAGGCGTCAAAGCCCCTGAGGAGGCAGAGTCTGTTGAGCCGGTTGAGCTCTTTGAACTTGTGGCTTCCTCTGCTGTCTGGTCTGTTACTGCCCCTTTTGGGGAACATGAACTGGACAGCGTCCCTGATGGATGTAAGATGGGTAAAATTTCTTTTTTCTTGTTGAAAAAGGGTTTGGACTGACCTTTTCTTTGCTGGGTTAGCTGTAGACTGATAGTCTGTTCAATCTGATTGGCCTTGTCTTGCCAATCCTTGCCAAAGATTTTCTCCTGTGCAAGGAATGTTTCCCAGTTTATCTTGCACCCATTGTTCTAAGTCTGATGCCTGAAGCCAGGCAATACGACATGCACCAATGGAAATAGAGGTTCTGCTAATGCATTCAAAGCAATCAAAGGTTGCATGGTTCATACACTTAGACACATCCTTGGCATGTTTGTCCAGAGTAAGGAATTCCCCCCTTTTTTCCCTCAGGGAGAAGAGGGCTCATAAGCTCCAAGTCTCCTGCAACCTCCTTGAGGAACATTCCCATATAGAGAATGTAGGAGCTGATCCTGGCTGACATGCAGGATTGAAAGCATCAATGCCGAAAGGCATCGAGTGTCCTCGATTCACAGCCTGGATGGTGGAAGAATGAGTTTTAGCACTCTTAATCCTATACATTACCGATTCCACTACCACTGAATGGTATGGTAACAGTCTTTTGAAAACCAGGACAGCTTGGAACTTGGTACATGGTATCAAGTCGTCGAGAGCATGGAAACACTTAAAGGAGTTTCCCACATTCTTAGCATAAGATCATGCAAGATTCTGTGAATGGGCAGGGTAGCTGCCTCTTTAGGAGCCTTAGGGTATTGAAGAATTTCTAATTCTTCTGCTCTGGGTTCCTTCTCTGGAGTCACCGTGATTGAAAGACTGAGCTAAATCACATATGAAATCCCAGAAGGACATGTCTTCTGGAGGACACATTCTGCACTGAGAAGGAGATGGAGCCTCTGGAAGGATTGCTCTAGTACTGGCAGAGTCATTGGAATCGGAGGATTTGAAGTATCTCTGCGCCGGGTGTTCCTGCAACACTATCAGTACTGCTCGAAGTTGGTATTGGGGTGTCTCGGTACCGGTCTGTTGATACCCGAGATACTCAAGGCATGGGGGGGGGGGGGGGGGGGGGGGGGGGGGGGGCAAGAGCATACTGGCTGAGGTGCTCGGTACAGATACCTGTGGAACCATCTGTAGCAGTCTTAGCAGTACCAAAGCTGCTAAGAGGGCCGCTAAACTGCATTCGATAGCGAGGATTCTCTGATCTATCACTCCTGCCGATGCCTGGATGTTGGTACCGGTGGAAGTGGCTACAACCCCAGAACATGGCACCAGTAGTTCTGCAGAGGCAGAAGCCTCAAACATTCTGGAGCCCCGTCAATGCTTTGGAGACCGAGGCCTCCTGCCGGGGTTGTTTTGCCGGTGAACTTTCCTTGAGGGCAATGCCAGTGGCATCTCGATACCTGGAAGATCTACACTTTGAGGACCGGCCAGCCTTAGGTTTAGCTACCTGAGATCCATGGGAGGAAGATGAAGCCCTGGAAGACGTCAATGCAACAGACATCGCATCTGTGGCAAAAAGGGTACCGAGTTTTGCAGCTCTATGCTGCAGGCCCCTCTTGGTCATCTTTCTGCAGGAGAGACACTGCGATGGAGAATGGTCAGGACCGAAACACTTAAGACACCATTCATTGTTGTCATTGACTGATATGGTACAGCCACATTTAGAATATTTCTTGAAACCACTAGCTGGTTATTCCATGTTTGAAGAAAAATGGGCGTAGTGCCCAAAATGGCAACTAGCACCAAGAGGGGGAAGACCCCTGAAAGAAAAATTTTAGAAAGCTAGGTGTTTTGTTTTTTTTTTGAAAAAGGAGAGAACCGGCAGTACCGAATGAAGGCAGACACGACCACAAAAAACAAAAAGAAGAATAAATTGCCTGTGGTGACAGGGTATATGTCCTGTCAGCTCCGCAGAAAATGAAGAACTGAAGAGGGAGAGCTGGAAAGGCAGGAAGGCAGCACGCAGGCACTGTGGGATGCTCCCAAAAGCTTTACTATTGGACGCTGGGGAGCAAGGCTCCATCGGTACCGACGATACCCACATGTGAAGACTACATTCCTGCTTGTTCCTGGAGATTTTGTACTCCACTTTCCCTACCTGTATGCCCCTATGTCTTGTTTTCTTACTCATTCAGCTAATGGTTCTATAACCATAACAAAAAAGTGGGGATAAGGGGCAACCCTGCCGCATTCCTCTTCCTAACAGAACTTCCCTTGAGTAGGCTCCATTTGTGCGAATGCATGCCTTTGCATTAGCATATAGGGCTTGTATCCATGTCTGGAAATTGTGTGTGAAAATCTCTTGATGCACTCCAAACATGAATTTCCATTTGACTATCAAAGGCTTTCAGCATCTACAGCCATTAACAGAGAAATCAAAATTCCTTCCTTCAGGCGACTCATATTAAAGTTTAGTAATTTTCAAATACTGTTGCTAGCTTGTCTCCCTGGTATAAATACCATATGATTGGTCTTGAGTGTAATATGTAATCACTGCCGATATCTTTACATCAAGATTTATAAGTGAAAGAGTTGGTATGATCTTCATACCCCTGCATCCTAAGTTTCAGCAGAATAGCTATCCCTGCCATTGATCTGGGTAGTTTTCCTCCTTTTAAAGACTGCACTGAACAGCTCTCGAGTTCTACCCTCACCTCGACATTTTTTTTTATAAACGTTTGCAGTCAGTCTGTCCAATCCTGGGGCCTTCCCATTTTTGCGTGCACAAATAGCTATATTCACTTCTTCACCTTCAATTTATCAAATCAAGCCATTCTTGTTCCTCTTTCCAGTCTAATGAGCCCAACATCCTGTAAATACTTTTCTACCCCTTCAGATTCCCCCCACCCTGATTGATATAATTTTTGATAGAAATTGCAAAATAATTCTTGCATTAGTCATGCCAGATTCCCCCTGTCCCTGAGGATTTTTCAATTGGAGTATTTGCTGTTGTGTACACCGCTCTTAATTGTCAGGCAATATACCTTCCTGGATTACCACCTCCAACAAAGTACTCATGCTTCAATTTTGTTTTTCATTTGAAAGGCCCATTCTGCAATTTGTATCCATTCTAATTCCCTGCATGTCTGTTCAATTTGAGTAAATGCTTCCCACTCTTAATTTTATGCAATGCTACTAGGGACCGCAACTTAGTTTGTAATCTCTCTTCCAGTTGTTTTCTGCCTTTTCTTTTTAGTTGCCAGGGCTATTAAAATGTCCCCTTACCACCTTCATTCCATCCCATACCACCTCTTTAGGAGTATCTTCCCTAATATTATTCTCAAAATACTCTTTGATGGCTGCTTTAGTGCTCTGAACCCCTTCAGGGTCATCCAATAGTGATTTGTTTAACCACCAAGAATGTAGACTGCCAGTTTCCCTATGCAGGGTGTTGTCTACCATTACTGGCATGTGGTCAGACCATGTTATAGGGCCTATTTCCAGTTGGTCCATTAATTTCCCACCCACAGCATATATCTCCTAATATGATTTCTTTGGATGAGAATATGTATACTCCATTTGTCCTGTTTAGGTGTCTCCATACTCCCATTTAGAGTAGTTACTCACCTGTAACAGGTGTTCTCCAGAAGCAACAGGAATCAGTCCTCACATATGGGTGACATCGACATCGATGGAGCCCTTGCAGAGCATTTCCCCAGTTTTCCATGAAAGCCTTTGGGAATGCAGGCACGCATGCGCAGTTTCCTTCCCGCCTAAAAGGTGCCATCTTGCTTCAGTCAAATGACAAAGCTAAAAACCAGCACACAAAAATGCAAAATAAGCTATGGACAACTGCAACTCCAAGGGGAGGAGAGAGGGTTGTGAGGACTGATTCCTGCTGCTCCTGGAGAACACCTGTTACAGGTGAGTAACTACTTTCTCCAGGACCTAGCAGGAAGTCAGTCCTCACATGGGTGACTCAAGCTCTGGGCTACCAAGGAACCCAGGCTGAACAAGAGAACTCCCTCTAGTCCCAGCATCAAAGAAAGGCTTTTCACTGACAGAACCTCCACCGGTAGCCCAACAGAGGGCTGGAGGGCAGGAGTTGCCTAAACCTCAAAGAGATTCCGGAGTACTGCCTGGCCAAAAGCACTGTCCCTACAGGACTCCCTCTCCAGACAGTAATGGGCCGCAAAATTCTGGCTTGAAGACCAAGTTGCAGCCCTGCAGATGTCTACCAACGGTACAGAGCAGAGATGAGCCATGGAGGCAGCCATTGCACTGACACAATGGGCTGTGACCAGACTCTGCAAAGGAAGGTCAGCTGCCCTGTAAGCCCAGGTGATACAGTCAGTCAGTCACCCAGGTGGGCAAAGTACGCTTGGACACAGCTAACCCTAAATTATTAGGATCAAAAGAGATGAAGAGCTGAGTAGCCCTTCTACGTCCCTGCGTACGGTCAAGGTAGAAGGATAAGGCCCTCCTACAGTCCAGGGTATGCAGAACTGCTTCAGCCTGGCTTGCATGAGGCCTAGGGAAGAATGTTGGAAGAACCACCTCCTGGTCAAGGTGGAAAGAGGAGACAACCTTGGGGAGGAACTTTGGTTGAGTCCTGAGGATACCCTGTTCCTATAAAATCTGGTGTAAGGCCTGTCACAGACCAGGGCCTGAAGCTCACTCACTCGCCTAACCGAGGTAAGGGCTACCAAGAAGAGTGTCTTCCAGGACAGGAAGCGTAGTGGGCAAGTAGCCATCGACTCAAAAGGTGGGCGAGTCAGTTGCTGCAAGACCACATTCAACGCCCACTCAGGGGCAGGAGGATGGATTGGAGGCTTGAGCAAGAGCAAGCCTCTGAGAAACTGGGACACCAAGGGGTGAACCGACAGAGAATGTCCTTCCACCAGTGAGTGATGAGCTGCTAGAGCTGAGAGGTGGACCCGAACAGAATTGGACTTAAGTCCCTGATTTGATAAGTGCAGTAAGTACTGAAGCACTACTGGTTAAGTACAGGAGAAAGGATCCTCTGTACGTTGCTGACACCACACGGAAAACCTTTTCCATTTAAGAGCATAGCTTTTCCTAGTGGACTGTTTCCTAGAGGCTAGGACAACCTCCTCAACCTCCTGAGGTAGGCCCCAGAGAGCCAAAACTACCCTTGCAGCCTCCATGCCATCAAATTAAGCACTTTGAGATTGGAGTGCAGAAGGGTACCCTGATCCTGAGAGAGGTCAGGTTGCAACCCCAGAGGCAGTGGGGGATCCACTGCCAACTGAAGCAGAAGTGGAAACCAAGTCTGTCTGGGCCACCTGGGAGCCACTAGCAGGACTGAGGCCTTGTCCTGAAGAATCTTGAACAGAGTTCGGGCCACCAAGGGCGTGGGAGGAAACGCCTACAGGAGGCCCTGAGACCAGGGAATTAGAAAAGCATCTGCTGCTATCCGCAGAGGATGCGGTTGCCTGGAGCAGAACTTTGGCAGCTGTTTGTTCAGAGGACTGGCAAACAGGTCTATGGATGGAAGTCCCCATTTCAGGAAAATCTTTTGAACTACCAAAGGATGGAGCTGCCACTCGTGGGGCTGCAGAATCCTGCTCAACCTGCCAGGTAGTTCCCCTGACCAGGTAGATACACTGCCTTGAGGAGCATGCTGTGTCTACGAGCAAACAAGCAAAGGTCCTGTGCCTCCTGACAAAGGAGCCTGGACCCAGTTCCGCCCTGCTTGTTCACATAAAACACGGCTACCTGGTTGTCTGTTTGAACTAGGACAGACTGATGAGCCAGGGTTTGAGAAAAAAAAGTCTTGGAGGGCTAACCGAATAGCCCTGAGTTCCAGGAGATTGATTTGCTGTGCGGCTTCCCAGGGAGACCACGGAACCTGGGTGCACTTGCCTAGACAATGAGCTCCCCAGCCCTGCAGGAAGGCATCCGTGGTCAACACCACTGTGAACCCAGGAATCTGAAAAGGTACCCCTTGTAGTAGATTGGGTGGGTGCAGCCACCAGCTGAGGGAGTTCAGAAATTGTCTGGACACCCTTAACCTGTCTGAGGCTGCCTGTGGCCTGTGACCACCGAGTCCGAAGGCACCACTGTGCAGGCCTCATATGGAGCCTGGCATGGGGGGGGTGTCACATGTACTGTCGAAGCCATGTGGCCTAGAAGCCTCAGGCAGAGTCTGGCGGAGACCAGTGACCTGCTGAGAAACTGGTTTGCTAAGTATCAGTCTTCGGGCTCTTTCTTCTGGCAAGAATGCCTTTGCAAGCAGAGAGTCCAACCTTGCCCCTATGAACTCCAAGTTCTGGGAGCGGAGCAAAGTGGACTTTGCGAAGTTGATGACGAACCCCAAGCTTTGAAGAGCAATAGTTCTGAGAGTAGCCTGTCGGGCCTCCTGGCACGTCTGACCTCTTATGAGCCAGTCGTCCAGATATGGTAAGACAAAGACTCCCTGATTTCGCAGGTAGGCCGCCACCACTGCCAGGCACTTGGTAAAGACCCTGGGAGCAGAGGTGAGGCCAAAAGGTAGTACTCTGTACTGATAATGGTTTCCTCTCACAATGAACCTGAGGTACTTTCTGTGGTCTGGATGAATGAGGATGCGAGTATACGCATCCTTTAGATCTAAGGAGCATAGCCAATCTCCCTGCTGGAGGTAGGGCAGAAGGGTTCCAAGAGTAAGCATCTTGAACTTTTCCTTCTCCAGGAACTTGGTTTCGGAGATCTAGAATAGGTCGAAGGCCACCAGTTCTTTTGGGTACCAGGAAATACCTGGAGTAGAACCCTCAACCTTGTAAGTGGGGAGGCACAGGCTCCACTGCCCTGTCCACTAACAGACCTTGTAGCTCCTGAAGGAGATGATCTGTGTGCAGGGGAGGCCTTGAAGGCTCCCCTGGAAAGTATGGAGGAGGCAGTTGCTGGAAGTGCAGTGCATAGCCCTTGTGGACTATCCTTAACACCCAACTGTCTCCAGTGATGAGTGGCCACTGGTGGGCAAACAGAGCGAGGCGACCTCCTGTGCAGGGTTGGGAGAGCAGGGACGGAGAGGCTATGCCTAAGGAGTCAAAAAACCCCACCCTGCTGAGTGGGAGCAGGGGCCGGAGGCTTGGGGGTCCTCTGCCTACAGGGCCCATTACCCTGCCCCTTGGCCTGCTGACCCTGAGGGGCAGCCTGATATTGTGGGTACTGTTTGTAGGCAGTGCCCTTCCTCAGGTAAAAGGGCTTTTTACCCGAGCCCTTCTTGTGAGAAGGGGTAGAAGTCTTTCTAGACAGCCTTGTCCTTGTGAGGTGCTCAGTCTCGAGCTGTGCGGCCTTCTCGGTCATGGGCTTGCCAAAAAGGTTCTCACCTCAGCAAGGTACATCAACCAACTTATCCTGAACCCATGGCTCGAGGTCCAATGACTGCAGCCATGCCTGGTGTCGAGCCGCGATGCCGGCTGCCGCAACACAGGCCGAAGCCATCGTAGGCAGCGCAGGACAAACTTGGAGCATTCCCAGATCCGAGGACAAGGACTTGAACCTCTGCAAGGGTTCCCTGGACAGACCAGCAGAGAACCCAGCCAGCTCCTTGGCCAGGTCTCGCAAGAACATGCCCATGTACAGCTGGTAAGACTGGAACCAAAAGGGCAGATACAAAGACTGGCAGTAGGCAATGAAGGTTTTTATTAATGACCCCTATGCGTTTCGGCCGTTAGGCCTTCCTCAGGGGGTAATATACAAGAGGGCAAACCTCAAAAAGATAAAATCATAATACATGATTAATAACCATATAAACAATAACAAAACATAAAAGCTATGTTTACATGTTTTAAGATGCACGTAAGAAACCAATCAGCAATAGGAGACATACATACAATGATTAATATCATAAATAATCAAAAATAAAAAACACATTAAAACAATTTCATCTTAAATATCTAAAATAGCTCTTCATTTAAAAAAAAGCAATGAATTACAAGAGAAGGAAAGAGATGAGGAGGATAAGGATAAAAGTATATGTTCTTAAAAAAAGTGTTATGATAAAATAGAACATTGATAATAATTAGAAAATTCAAAAAGGAGTGTGACCAGACAAAATCATATAAAATAAAATTCATCTAAGAAACTGAACCATATGTTGGATAGAAACATCGCAGAGATTGAAAGCCCTTTGGAAACGACTTACTTCTTTAAATATACACTTTGTTTACACATACAATTCTCTCAGTGCGAAACGAGAGGTTTTAACCCGTTTTTGAATTTTGACATATGTTCTTAATATTTTTATTTTATCTGCAAGTAGCTTTTAACTTTTGCACTTTCACCTGGCTCTGGCGGGAAAACACCGTTATAATGCTTTGAGGCAGTACACTGTCCCATACCTAATAGCAAGTTCTTTCACGCAGAGAGCGGTGAGTTTTCTTTTTTAGGCTCTTTATGGAATTGTGAACATTTTTACAATGATGTGGATCTCTTGATTTGCATCCAGGTTCTCAACATAATTATGACAGGTGCACATTTGTGCACGTTTTGTTGGGTTTTCAATATATGAGAAAGTCGTCTTGTTAAAGGCAACACTTGCCGTTCTCTTTCAAGTCTGTGCAGACCCTATTCAACAAAATTTTGAATGTTACTAGATTCATATATAAAAAGAAATGTATCTTGTTGGTTTTCAAACATTTTTGATCCCTGTGAGTTTGACCTTTATAAACCATGGTGTTTGTTAGAATCGGGTGGCACGTTCCGTTTTTGAATTATGGTGCTTTTTACCTTCAGCCTTAATTTTTGACCACTCATAATAATTACGATTTGTTTCACATTTCCATGATATTGTCCTCACATGTTTTTGGTCTGTTTAATATAATAATGGTTTGGATACACGTTTCCTATATGCAATCAAGGCTTTTGCAATGTCAGCGTTTCATTCACATTTTTTAATAGAATACATTTTTTTCACTAAATTGTGGGTCATGAATTATATATAGTTTAAAAGACTCACATTATATTGTAAATGAGATGACAAATGAGTATATGTACTTTGTCGGCTATGCCTCCATGTATCTTTGATGACGATGTGTTCATCTCGGCCATTGTTCTGTTGAGCATCCGCTGCCAAATTTTAATGGTCACAAAGCTCCTCCTTTTTATGTATATTTTTATCCCTTGAACATCCACTGTCCTTTTTAATGGTAACAGAGCTCCTCCTTTATTCCTCTTATGGTTGTACATAGTTACCCTGTTAGCCAAGTTGATTATCCTGTTCATATGTAAACACAAAGTACTATTGGAAATGTGTATGTTCACTGTTTATTGTAAACCGCGCTGATGCTGAATAGCGCGGTATAAAAGAGACTTTAAATAAAATATAAAATAAATAAATAAATTTATATACCCTATTCATTTATTCAATATTTTAAATCTGAAGATATCATAGGATCCATAACTGAGTTGTTTTACATATGTTTGTATGTTATATTTATATTTTAGTGGTCCATGGTGTCTTCTTATGCAAGAAGTACGGTTCAGGTGGTGTGTATATTTATTTATTGTTCTCATGGTTAAGTTTTAGATGATTTTATTTTATTATATTTTTATATGATTTTGTCTGGTCACACTCTTTTGAATTTTATAATTATGTATCAGTTCTATTTTATCATAACACTAACATACTTTTATCCTTATCCTCATCCTCATCTCTTTCCTTCTCTCGTAATTCATTGCTTTTTTAAATGCAGAGCTATTTTAGATGAAATTGTTCTAATGTGTTTTATTTATTTTTATTAATTTGTGATATTAATCATTGTATGTATGTCTATTTATTATTGCTGATTGGTTTCTTATATGTTTACATGTTTTAAGATACACGTATCTTATGTTTTGTTATTGTTTATATGGTTATCAATCATGTATTATGATTTTATCTTTTTGAGGTTTGCCCTCTTGTATATTACCCCCTGAGGAAGGCCTAACGGCTGAAAAGCGTAGGGGTCATCAATACAAAGACTGGCAGTAGGCAATGAAGGTTTTTATCTGCCCTTTTGGTTCCTGCTTAATTCTTATAGATACATAGTTGTTTTTGGTTTTGTCAGCTGGTAAGACTGGACACGGCAAGCAAGCATCGAGCCCTGGAGGCACTTTCTACCAAAACCATCGAGGTTTCAGGCCTCCCTGCCAGGGGGCACCGCGGAGTGCATCTTCTGACTTTTCAGGCGATGCATGGCTGATTCCACCACCATGGTAGCTGCGCCTTCTGAAAGCCAGGACTCTTCCGGAGTCGACAGAATGAATCTACCCGCTTGCTTAAAACCAGTGCCAAGGCCGGTGCGCCTCCCACATCCGGAAGAGCAGCCATTCCAGCATCGGAGGAACTGGGACAGTAAAGGCCTCCTTCAGAGGAAAAAAAGTCGTACTGCAGGGCCTCAAGCTCCTCAGCTCGAGGCTCCTCCTAGGGATCCACAGGGATAGCCAAAGCAGTGGCCATATCCCGGACAAACTCCGAGAACCGGGTATCCTCCGGAGGGGGATCTACTCCAGGGTTCAGACTGCGGTGAGTCCGATGGGACGCACCGAGTCTTGACGGTGTCAGGGGACTCCTCGTCCTCCGTCTCCCATGTGGACTCGTCCGATGAGGAATCGGGGGTCAGACCTCATGGAGCCTGCAAGCACCCACCCTGAGGCCGAAGGCACTGGCGTCGACGCCCTCGGTCCCGAACGGGAGGTCGAGGGAGACCGCGACCGAGGTCGACCTCAAGCCTTCATGGCCTTGAGTATCGGCTTGGTCTCCGGGATCAACTTCGATGTCGAGGTCCCGGTGGTCGGGGCAGATGCACCAGACAGGCTGGCCATCAGTGCCTGCTGCTGTTCCATGAAGGCAGACAGTCTGCTCTCCAAGGCTGTCAACCTGAGACCTAGCTCAGGAGACTCAGCAGCTCCCGACTCGGGCCCCGGCGGTGCCGGGCCCGACATTGGCTCCCTGGAAGGAGTGTCCACGAGGACTACAGGGCTTACGTGTCCAGCAGACTACGGCTCCAGTCGAGGGACTTTGGAAGGCTTCTCCTGTTCCACAGTCCTGGGACGACAGTCGGGGGTCTGAGACCTAGCTCTCGAGGAGCCAGGGACCTCTTCCGACAACACCCTCGCGAGCCGCTTCTTCCTCTTGCATTCCCGGTCAGAGGACCCCCTGTCCGAGGAGCCACGACGGTGCTCGGGATCTAATTCCCGAGAAGTCGAGGCCTCAGACGAGGTCTGGGCCCAGCCAGAGGCCGAGTCAGAAAAAAGCCTTTCCTTTTGGGGCTGACAACTTCACAGTGCCTTGGAAGACATTTTCCCACATGGTCCACACGTCTTAGGGTCGTGGTCAGGACAGAGGCACCGAAGGCAGCAGTCGTGTGTGTCGGTGAGAGACATCAGCTTCTTGCACTGATCACACACTTCTTAAAACCGCTGGAAGCCATCGGGGGGGGGGGGGGGGGGGGGAGTCCCCACGAGGTCAAAAGAAGAAGACCAGCCTTCCAGGGAAAAAGAAAAAAAAAAGGGCACGAACGCCAGCCACTAAGGGCAAAAACCAAAAAAAGATCAGGCTCGATACCGGTGTACCGAACTCAGCAGGAGGGGAACCGGCATCGAACCGGAGAAGAAAAATAGCGAAGAATTGCAAAAAAACCCAAACAATTTTCCAGGATGACTAGGACTCGCGTCTGGTGGGCTTCATGGAAAAACAAGAGACTGAAGCAAGATGGCACCTTTAGGCGGGAAGGGAACCACGCATGCATGCCTGCATTCCCAAAGGCTTTCATGGAAAGCTGGGGAAATGCTCTGCAAGGGCTCCATTGACGTTGATGTCACCCATATGTGAGGACCGACTTCCTGCTTGGTCCTGGAGAAGTACCATTATTTTTTCAGCTTCACTCTCTCCCCTCCCATACCTCCCCTGGCTGTATCTTTGGGATTTACTGCGAGGTTAAAATCACCTCCAATTACTAAGGCCCCACTCTGCTGTTCCTCCATCTAATGCTGCAGGTTCCCATAAAAAGCAACCCTGGGCACTGTTTGGGATGTACAGGGTGTCCCAAAAAGAGAGAACATCTCGTAGCATATAAGTTATTTACATCTGTCTTCTTGAATTTGTAAACGACTGACAAATTTTTATTTTTTTTTTAAAAAGATGGCGACCGGAAATTGTCAAAATAAAGACATTATATAGCTAAAAAAGGTAAAATGAGTAAACTATTTAAGCTTTTAATTTACAAGATGCTCTCACTTTTTTTGGGCCAACCTGTATATTACATAGCATTAATGCTTTCCCCTCTAAAGAGGCCCTTCCAGATTAGAAGCCTGCCTTACCAGGCTCATATCACTTCCTTTAATTCAAGTATTAAAAAATGGAGGTGGTGGGAATTTTCAACGTATAAGTGGTTGCCATATAAACCTACCCCTAAAGGGTCTCATCCCTTGTGATTTCTTCAGATGTGTTTCCTGGATCAAAAGTCTCTCTGCTTTTAATCAGGTGCCTTCCTGCTCTAGTGCTCGCCTCTTTTGCCAGGTATTGAGTCCACGTACATTAAGAGTTACCAGCCTTAGTTCACACCCTCTGTCCTTTCCCTTTTTTACCTGGAATCCCAGTAGACTTACATTAATATGGGGGGGGGGGGGGGGGGGGGGAGGAGAAAAAGCAGGGCAAGGGTATGTTTCTATTCAGTTTTACTTTTGTTTTTATCATTACTACATTCAAAAGAAACTAATTTTTTTACATTTTTGTATTTTAATTCTTCTTTAATAATTAAAATTAAGAAATTACTACTATTAATTTGTTTGTAGTTTCCAGCTCCCTGAAGGCAGCTATGGCCGAAACACATTGGGGTTTGTTGAATTAATAGAGCACCTGTGACCACCACCTACCACTCGCTTGTTGCATTTCTCCTGGTTTGCTGCGAGGGTTTGCTCCTCTTGCGTTTTTCCTTTTCTTCTGAGCATGTTCTCCCCATGGAAAGACATTCTTAGTTACCATGAGGATGATCTACAGACTGTTACCAGATTATTCCTTCTTTACAGATGGAGGAAGGATCACCAAACACAGATGAAGAATGGAGAGGCACAGTCCAGCTCACTCAAAAATTGATTCACGAGGACATGTATGTGGCTTCCCTTTTAGAATATTGTGGCAAGAAGATTAAACATGTCAGGGGCCTTAGACATACAAAGGCCACTGGGAATAGAGACAAAGAATTTATGTCCAATTGGATCAAGATACTCAAAGTGTTCCTTCGACTTGATGATCCTTTTAATTAATACATCCAAACCTTGAAAACTGATGTAGACTCAAAAATGGAACACCTTAAGAACATTGATTCCAGATTTGAGAAATTGAAGACAGATTGATAGAAACACTTTAGACTAAGAAAATAGAGAGAAAACTAAAAAGGTTTAGAGAAATGGAGGACTACAAAGTAGGCACAATATACTACTGGGTGAGTAGTAACAGGAAGCCTAGACCATGAAGTGAATCCTACAGATGGAACCCTGATCCCTGGAAAATCAGGGCCAGTTACTAAAGCCAAGACAAGATTATTTTCACCAGACCCGGTTCTAGAATGCAGTACAAAAAAGGAGCCGCAGTCAGACAGATCAAGCACAAGACACCTCAACCCCCCTATCCCCCCCCCCCCTCAGAGATTCATCAATGGACACTCTTTGGAAAAGGGGGGAGGTCACAAGTATGTAGGGTTCTGTGAGTGCTGAACAAAGACACCAGAGTACAAATGCAAAACACAAGAATTCTGCCCCTCCAACTTCCCACAACAAGGGAGAGGCAGGTGTCAGGGTTATCAAAGGACATCAGAACAAGACATGTAAGGTGGTATCTTTAACCTCTCAAATCACACACTTAGTGATATAGAGATTGAGGTATTAGAGAAAGGCCTTTCATTTGTTCCTTTTGCTGAACATGATAAATTTTTCTGTAAACTCAAGATTAGATTTTTTTTTGACAAACAGGATAATAGATTGGATGATCACTCTTATTCACGGACCATCAACATGGATCCCACCTAATTCCAATGTATTAATTGAGGCATTTTAAAAAGTGGTTATGACATAGGCACAAGCACTATATATTAAAAAAAGTGTCCTTCAATAATCTGACTTTCACAGAAGACAGCACTTTTAGAATTACAGAACCACCAGGCAATTGTTATCAAATCCGCTGATAAGGGAGGGGCACTTGTCCTCCAAGATGGAGCTGATTATGTTGTTTTACATCAGATCAATGATGTTTCTTTTTATATGAAAATTCATGAAGATCATACTCCGGGGGTCTCAAAGGTAAAATAGACAATCATTCTTTGTGAGATAACATGCTTGTCGTCCAATATCTACTAAAGTATCTATCTGTTCAAGGCCCAGTTACACCAACTATTTGCATGCTTCCTAAAATTCACAAGTCTCTCGAAAATCCACCTGGACGCCCAATAGTATCAGCTATCAGTTCTCTTCTTGAACCCTTGTTGAAATTTAGACATTTTCCTTCAGCTGTTCATGCCCAAGATACCTTCTTTTGTCTGACTCCTCACATGTTAATATCCTACATGAATTCCAAGGGTACCACCAACATCTTAAATTTTAGTTACTTTAGACATGAATTCTTTATATACAAACATTCCCCAAAAAGCAACACTGAAAATTGCTGATACTCTTATACAAAGAGAAAAACTGGTACGCAGTCCCACCTTTTTCCTTACTCAAATGGCCTCATCAGCTATGTCTGAGAATTTGTTCTGTTTTTTGTGTTTTGTTTTTTATAAACAGGTCAAAGGGGTTGCAATGGGCTGATGGCACCCAATGTGGCTAATTTATGCATCAAAAGTTTGAAAAAGTAGTATTTAGGTCACCACCCTTTCCAGAGATCTCTCAAAATGTGGAAATGATAGATGTCTTTATGATTTGGGATTTACACATTTTTTCCAGCTGGCTTAATTCTCTAGACAAGAATGCGAAAATGTGGTACCAGGAGGCAACGATTGACTCACTTCAGGTTGAGTATCAGGTGAAAGGAACCCTCCTTTTTTTTTTTTGATACCACGAAATAAATGGAGTACCAACCGCAGCTGCACTGGTCTTTTGGAACTGGCATGACTGCTCCCAGGAGCAGAAGCTGCACCAAGGTTTCCTGCACCACTGCTGCCTTGGTCGGGGATCTGCATGGAGACTGCACGAACAATGGGGGAATTGGCCTTGCAAGTTCGAGACAATCAAAATTCTAATGTTCCAAAAACGGTAAATAATCAGCACACACCAAATTATCGTGAAATCCCCTTCCAAATCAATTTTTTGTCGGACTTAAATTGTGAAGGGAGAGATACATCAAAACTCCCCCAAACCACAATACATGCCCCTTTTATTCAAATCCAGGAAATTAGAGTAGTAATCTAAATGTTTTTAGTCAATGTTCCATACAAATGCACTTATCTGAATTAGTATGCACGACGTGCACGTTTTGGGGAAACGGCCCCTGTATCAAGCGCTCCCAAAACTGAAGTCCAATGCCACCAAGGCACTTCGATAACCGTTGAAAAACGCTGAACTCCAAGTCAGCAAAAAGAAGGTTGCAGCTTTAGGACTGGCCAACTGCTAACTGCCCATCACAAAAAAAAAACACCAATCACGTAAAGGGAATCCCCACTCATCAGGGGAAGCCCTACCATGAAAGGTGATGTATCAGCCCACCTCTAACCAATGTCACGGTTCATTCCTGTAGGAAACAGTATGTAAGAGGAAAATCCAGCGCTGTTCAAGCCGACGCAGTTTATTTAAAACGATCTCCCCCCCGGGGATCCGCCGGAACATGGTCGATAACAGTCCATTTCAATTGGTCAAAACTATGTTGAGACTGTAGACAGTGCTGTACCATCGGGGCCGTCAACACCAATTGGCTAAGCCTAGAAGCATGTTCCCCCAGGCGGATTTTAATCATTCGGGTAGTGCTCACCACATATTGCAGTGGGCATACACACTCCACAAAATACACTACATAAGAATCACACGTAGTGTGCCAACACCGATGGAAAACTCTGCCATTATCCGAAACAGTCCAAGTGGGGCCCGACAAAGTGGTAGCACAGTATTTACATCGTCGACAGGGCTCATGTGTTCCAGTTCCAAATAAAAGGAGACTGGACGATCCGTCAATACAGTAGAGCATACCAATTGATCACGTAAATTAGTCCCTCGTGAATATGCAATCCGTAAAGATTAAAGCAGGGGTATAGGGACAACGGCCAATATTTCTGCAAAATATGTACCACTGTAGCTGAATTACTCATACGGGAGCACCCCGGTAACAGTAGCCGCACCCCCATTCTCTCGTGATGGCTCAAAATCAAAAATCCCTCCGGTTACTCAACAGGCCAAACAAGGCCACCCTCTTTAGTGGTGAGTTTGACTGGTCGTCCATTGGATCCTGCAAGTGAGCAAGTTCTGAATTTAGGCTTGTCTTTTGTACCTACGGTGGATTATGACCCCTTTACCATGCGGGTGGCTTTGCAGAAGTTCTTTCGTCAGTTATGAGTGCTTCATTATTTTCAGGACAATCCATCTATACCCGTTGTACAATCAGTGGTGGCCCCAGTTTCTTGTTGGTTGCCGCCTGGTGTGCCGGATCCAGCAATCACCACGTTTCAATCATTGGTGCTCCGTGATTTGGAATCTGCGGAGCAAGCCTTTTCACGATGGAAATCAAAACATTACTAAGGCGGATAGACATTGTTTGCAATCATCTCGGGATCCTTCTTTAACTATCCGGAACGCTGATAAAGGGGGTGCCATTGTGCTGTGGGACACAGAGGTATACTTGGACAAATTACGATCGCATGTATTTGATTCACGGGTTTGAGATTGGAACGGGATCCCACGGCCTCTTATGGCACAAATTCATGAGTTGCCCATGGGCGCTTTCTCACACAGCTGGATCACCTCTCGTGAGTTACGGTTTCTCTCATCTGCAAATCCCACAATACCAGTAATTTAATCTTGTCCCTAAGATTCATAAATCTGACGGACCCCCCGGGTCGGCCTATTGTCTCCTGTCAGGGATCTATTCTGGAACCTTTGTCAAAATTTTGTGATGTGTTTGAGTAAGGTGGCGGCAGCTGTATGTTTTTATCCGTGATTCCACTCATTTTTGGGGTTTTTTTGAACCAAGTGGAGTTACCACCTTCTCAGGTCTACTTGGTTACACATTAGATGTTGTAGCCCTATATACTAATGTGGATCAGGTGAGGCGTTAAGTTTGTTCCGCACTTTGTTTTCAGGGACTCCTTCACGTCTCCCGCGTTCCTTTTTGATTGAATTGATTTTTGGTATTAACCCGTAATTATTTTTTGTTTGACGGGGGGGTTTTTTTTTCCAGCAGAGGTTTGGTATTGCTATGGGGGCTACGGTGGCTCCATCTATCGCAACCCTTTATATGGCCGCCATGGAAGAGGATCATATTTATCAATCACCTGCTTTTTCTCATGTTCTGCTATGGAAGAGGTTTCTTGATGACATCTTTTTTGCTTGGACCTCTGACTTGGCTTCTTTGTCCGCTTTTATTTCTTGGTTGGGCACTTTAACACCTCACATTAAGTTTACAGCTCATAATGAGTTGGAGCGCATTTAATTTTTGGATATGGTGATTTTGCAAGATGGGACCTCTTTAGTTACTACTCTTTACTGTAAACCTGTTCAGAGTAACAGCTTGCTCAATCATAGTTTTCACCCTAAGCCTTTATGGAAAGGTTTACCATACGGTCAATTTGAGGATACAACGTCTTTGTACCTCTATTGCTCAATATCGTTATCATGCTCGAGATTTAAGTGCTCGATTGTTATCCAAAGGTTATCCTGGTTCGGTTATTGCTTGAGCCTTCTGCAGGGCTATTTCCACCATGGAGTGGATTTTTGATTTTGAGCCATCACGAGAGAATGGGGGGTGTGGCTACTGTTACCAGGGTGCTCCCGTATATGAGTAATTCAGCTACAGTGGTACATATTTTGCAGAAATATTGGCCGTTGTCCCTATACCCCTGCTTTAATAAATCTTTACAGATTGCATATTCACGAAGGACTAATTTACGTGATCAATTGGTACTCTACTGTATTGATGGATCGTCCACAGTTTCCTTTATTTGGAACTGGAACACACGAGCCCTGTCAATGTAAATACTGTGCTACCACTTTGTCGGGCCCCACTTGGACTGTTTCGGATAATGGTAGAGTTTTCCATTGGCGTTGGCACACCACGTGTGATTCTTCTTATGTAGTGTAGTGTATTTTGTGGAGCGTGTATGCCCTCTGCAATATGTGGGGAGCACTACCTGAATGATTAAAATCCGCCAGAGGGGGGGGGGGGGGGGAACATGCTTCTAGGCTTCGCCAATTGGTGTTGACGGCCCCGATGGTACAGCACTGTCTACAGTCTCAACATAGTTTTGACCAATTGAAGTGGACTGTTATTGACCATGTTCTGGCGGATCCCCGTGGGGGGGGGGGGGGGAAGATCATTTAAATAAACTGCGTCGGCTTGAACAGCACTGGATTTTCCTTTTACGTACTGTGTTTCCTACAGGAATGAAACACAACAATGATTGGTTAGAGGTGGGCTGATAAAGCGTAGTTACTCACCTGTAACAGGTGTTCTCCAGGAGCAGCAGGAATCAGTCCTCACATATGGGTGACGTCGGCGCCGACGGAGCCCTCGGAGCAATTTTCCCCAGCTTTCAAAGAAAGCCTTTGGGAATTGCAGCGCGCATGCGCGGTCGCCTTCCCGCCCAAGGGTGTCATCTTAGCCAGTCAGATGACATAGCTACAAAAAAACAGCATAAAAATTTGCAAAAAAACTAAAGCAGATGATTGCAACTCCAAGGGGAGGAGGGAGGGTTGTGAGGACTGATTCCTGCTGCTCCTGGAGAACACCTGTTACAGGTGAGTAACTACGCTTTCTCCAGGACCAAGCAGGAAGTCAGTCCTCACATATGGGACTCCCAAGCTTAAGGCTACCGGAGACCCTAAGCACAAAAATAAACTCCCTCTAGCTCAGCAGCACAGAAGGAAGGAATCTTCGCTGAATTATTACCCACCGGTAGCCCACATCCGGGATGGAGGGTAGGAGTTGCTCAAACCTCAAAGAGATTACGGAGGACTGCCTGCCGAAAGCACTGTCCCTGCGGGACTCCCTCTCGAGACAGTAATGGACCGCAAAAGTCTGGCTCGAAGACCAAGTAGCGGCCCGGCAGATGTCTGCCAGTGGAACAGAGCGGAGGTAAGCCACTGACGTAGCCTTTGCCCGAACGCAATGAGCCGTGACTCGACCTTCCAAGGAGTCCGGCTGCCCCATAAGCCCAAGTGATACAGTCCGCAACCCAGATGGACAGAGTACGCTTGGAGACCGGGAGCCCCAATTTATTGGGGTCAAAAGACACAAAAAGCTGAGCAGCTTTACGGTGCTCCCGCGTACGGTCAAGGTAGAAGTTCAATGCCCTTCTACAGTCCAGGGTATGGAGGACTGTTTCAGCTCGGCTGGAGTGTGGTCTAGGAAAGAAGATCGGAAGTACCACCTCCTGATTGATGTGAAAAGGGGAGACCACTTTTGGAAGAAATTTTGGGTGAGTCCGTAGGACTACCCTATTTTTGTAGAACAGAGTGTAAGGGGGATCAGACACGAGGGCCTGCAATTCACTTACGCGTCTAGCGGAAGTGAGGGCTATCAAGAACAATGTTTTCCAAGAAAGAAAACTGAGAGAACAGGTAGCCATAGGTTCAAAAGGCGGACAGGTGATCCGCTGTAAAACCACATTCAGATCCCAGTCAGGCGCTGGCGGGCGCGGAGGTGGTTTAAGCAGAAGGCGTCCTCGGAGAAAACCTCGCTACACGCGGGTCGCTGGAAAGAGGTCTGCCGTCCACCGGCACATGATGTGCTGAAAGAGCACTGAGGTGAACTTTGACGGAGTTGGACTTAAGTCCCAGATTAGAGAGGTATAGCAAGTACTGCAGGATCACAGACATCGGGCAGGAGAAGGGATCCTGAGACTGTTGGGTACACCAAACGGAAAAGCGACGCCATTTAAGGGCGTAGCATTTGCGGGTAGAAGGTCGCCGAGAAGCTAGGACGACCTCTTCCACCTCTGCCGGCAGGAGAAGGGGAGCAAGGACTACCCTCTCAGCAGCCAGGCCATTAGATTGAGAGATCCGAGGTTGGGGTGTAGCAGAGACCCCTGATCCTGAGTGAGGAGATCCGGTTGTAACCCCAGAGGGAATGGATCCTCTACCGCTAATTGCAGCACGAGTGGAAACCACGGCTGTCTGGGCCAGCGAGGGGCCACCAGGATCATGAAAGCTTTGTCGGAGAACCTTGAAAAGAGTTCGAGAGACTAGCGGGATGGGAGGAAAAGCATACAGAAGGCTCTCCGACCATGAGTAGAAAAGCGTCTTGCCGCAACTCGAAGGGGATGTGGCTGACGAGAACAGAAGCGAGGAAGTTGCCGGTTGAGAGGGCTGGCAAAGAGATCCATCGTGGGGAGGCCCCACTTTAGAAAGAGCTTCTGAACTACCAAGGGATCCAGGCGCCACTCGTGCGGCTGGAGGATCCTGCTGAGTTTGTCCGCCAGGCAATTTTCTTAGCCTGGGAGATAAACTGCCTTGAGAAGAACGCCGTGACTGACGGCCCAAGAGCAGAGCTTCTGTGCTTCCCGACAGAGAAGGAAGGAGCCCGTGCCCCCCTGCTTGTTCACGTAGAACATGGCAACTTGATTGTCCGTCTGGACAAGGACGGACTGGTGAGAGGTCAGGTGGGAGAAGGCCTTGAGAGCCAGGCAGATCGCTCTGAGCTCCAGGAAGTTGATCTGCTGAGCAGACTCCCACGTGGTCCAGAGGCCCCGAGTACGTGCCCCTTGGCAATGTGCTCCCTAGCCCAGGAGGGATGCATCTGTCGTCAGCACCTGGGCCGGCTGAGGTGACTGAAAAGGCATGCCGAGTACCAGGTTCGGCCGATGAAGCCACCACTGGAGAGACGAGGCCAGCGGCTCGGAGACGCGCACTAGGTCTGCTAGGCCGCCTGTGGCTTGTTGCCACTGCTTGCGAAGACACCATTGAGCAGGCCGCATATTCAGGCGGGCATTGGGGGTCACATGGACGGTGGAAGCCATATGGCCGAGTAGTCTCAGGAAGCGCCTGGCGGAGACCAGGGGCTGGCTGCGAAAACGGTCGGCTAGGTCCATGAGCCGTTGAGCCCTGTCGAGCGGTAGGAACGCTCGTGCCTGAGGAGTGTGCAGCCTTGCGCCGATGAACTCGAGATCCTGTGAGGGGAGCAAAGTGGACTTTGCGAAGTTTATAACAAAGCCCAAGTACTGCAGAAGAGTCACCGTGCGGCGTGTGGCGTTGGTGACCTCCGGAGCGGACGCTGCTCTGATGAGCCAGTCGTCGAGGTACGGAAAGACAGAGGCCGTGAAGCCGGAGATGGGCCGCCACCACCGCGAGACATTTTGTGAAGACTCGCGGTGCGGAGGACAGGCCAAAGGGCAGTACTCTGTACTGGTAATGATTTCCTGCCACCACAAACCTTAGGTATTGGCGGTGGCTTGGGTGGATGAGGATGTGCGTGTAGGCATCCTTTAGATCCAAGGAGCATAGCCAATCTCCCTGCTGGAGGTAGGGCAGAAGGATTCCAAAGGTAAGCATTTTGAACTTTTCCCGCACGAGGAACCTGTTGAGGTTGCGCAAGTCCAGGATGGGTCTGAGGCCTCCTGTCCTTTTTTGGTACTAGAAAGTACCTGGAATAAAAGCCTTGACCTCTCAGGTGGTGGGGCACCGGTTCCACCGCCTGTTCCTGTAGAAGACCTGCTAACTCCTGAAGGAGTAAGTCCCTGTGCAGAGGGAGTCGTGGAGGTTCTCCCGGGAAATAGGGGGGAGGGACCTGGTGGAAGCGGAGAAGATAGCCTTCTCTTACGACTTGAAGCAACCAGGCATCTGAAGTGATGCTGGACCACCTGTGGGCGAAGTGAACCAGCCGGCCTCCGGTGCTGGGAGGGGCCAGCGGAGGGGGAGAGGCTATACTTAAGGAGTCAAAAGCCCCCACCTGCTGAGCAGGGGCTGGTGGTGCAGGCTTGGGGGCTTGCTGCCTACGGGACCCGTTACCCCATCCCTTGGCCTGCTGGCCCTGTTGGGGGTAGTGTTTGTAGGCAGCCGCCTTCCTCGGGTAAAAGGACTTCTTTCCCGAGCCCTTCTTTTTCTGGGAAGGGGTGGAGGTCTTCCTAGAAAGCCTAGTCCTGGTGAGAGTCTCCGTCTCGATTTGTGCAGCCTTTTCAGCCATGGGCTTGCCAAAGAGGTTTTCACCTCGGCAGGGGACATCGACCAACTTGTCCTGCACCCAGGGCTCAAGGTCAGACGACTGAAGCCAAGCCTGTCGGCGGGCACCGATGCCGGCTGCGGCCACTCGAGCCGATGCTTCAAAGCCATCATAGGCTGCTCGGGATATGAATTTTGAGCATTCCCGAATGCCATTGGACAAGGCCAGGAACCTCCGCAAAGGTTCCTCGGACAAACCAGCGGAGAATCCGGCTAGCTCTTTAGCCAGGTCTCGGAGATACATGCCCATGTATAGCTGGTAGGTCTGGACACGACATGCAAGCATAGAGCCCTGGAAACACTTCTTACCAAGGCCATCCAGGTTACGGGCCTCCCTGCCAGGAGGCACCGAGGAGTGCATCTTCTGGCTCTTAAGACGATGCATGGCCGATTCCACTACCATGGAATGGTGTGGTAGCTGTGCTTTTTGGAAGCCAGGGCTCTTGCGGACTCGATAGATAGAATCGACCCGCTTGCTCAGGACCGGCGAGGAGGCCGGACTCTCCCACATGCGGAAGAGTAGTCGTTCCAGCATGGGAGGAACCGGTACAGTAAAGTGTTCCCTGGCGGGAGAGTCATACTGGAGGGTGTTGAGCTCTTCAGCTCGAGGCTCCTCCTCGGGATCCGCAGGGAAGGCCAAAGCCTTGGCCATATCCCTGACGAAGTCCGAGAACCGGGCATCCTCCGGGGGGGACTGCTTCCGAGGTTCGGACTCAGGTGAGTCCGAGGGGACACACCGAGTCTGAAAAGAATCAGGTGACTCTTCCTCTTCAGACTCCCAGACCGACTCCGACGAGGAATCGGTGGGGTCGGCCCGGGCAGGCCGCGGCGCCTGCCGCCGACGACCTCGGTCCCGAACGGGAGGCCGAGGGTGACCTCGACCGAGGATCGACTCGAGTTCGCATGGACTCGAGGATCGGCTCGGTCTCCGGGGTCGACTTAGACGTCGACGTCCCGGCGGTCGGGGGCAGCGGCAGCGGCGCCAGCGAGGCTAGCGAGCAGTGCCCGCTGCTGGTCCATGAAGGCAGACAGTCTGCTCTCCAAGGCCGTCAACCTGAGTCCGACCTCAGGTGACCCAGCAGCCCCCGACTCGGGCCCCGACGGCGTCGGGCCTGACGTCGGCGGTCTCGGAGGCGAGTCCAGGAGGACCACTGGACTTACCCGAGCAGGCAGCTCCGACTCCAGGCGAGGTCGCTTCGAGAGGTGCTCCTTCTCCAAGGACCCGGGACGGCTATCGGGGCTATGCGACCTGGCCCTCGCGGAGCCAGGAGCGTCCACCGACGCCGCCCTTGCGGGTTTCACCTTCCGTCGATGGTCCCCGGAGGGAGAACCCCTGTCGGAGGAACTCCGGCGACGGTCCGAGCTGGAACCTCTGGACGCGGAGGCCTCCGACGAGGTCCGGGTACGGCTGGGGTCAGCGAAGATCCTATCCCGCTGATGCCGCCGACTTCTCAACGCTTTGGAGGACATTTTGCCGCAGGCCCCACAGATCATTTCTTCATGATCCGGGCCCAGGCAGCGGAGGCAATTGTCGTGTGTGTCAGTGACATATTTCGGTCACACTGACCACACCGCTTGAAACCACTGGCAGCCATCGGGGGAAAAAGGGCCCCTGCGAGGTCAAAGGACCGGGCTGCCAGGGGAAAAACCGAAAACGAAACTAAGTCAGAAAAAACCGAAAAAGAAGAAGAGGACTCGTGACCGGCGTCGCGAGTCCCGGCGGGAAAAAGACCGGCGTCGAACCGAAGGAAAAAAGAGAAAATTATGAGTAAAATCAACTTTTTCGCGGGGACACGATGGGTACGTCTGTAGGGCTCCGCGGAAAAAAGAAGACTGGCTAAGATGGCACCCTTGGGCGGGAAGGCGACCGCGCATGCGCGCTGCAATTCCCAAAGGCTTTCTTTGAAAGCTGGGGAAAATTGCTCCGCGAGGGCTCCGTCGGCGCCGACGTCACCCATATGTGAGGACTGACTTCCTGCTTGGTCCTGGAGAACATCACCTTTCATGGTAGGGCTTCCCCTGATGAGTGGGGATTCCCTTTACGTGATTGGTGTTTGTGATGGGCAGTTTGCCAATCCTAAAGCTGCAACCTTCTTTTTTGCTGACTTGGAGTTCAGCGTTTTTCAATGGTTATCGAAGTGCCTTGGTGGCATTGGACTTCAGTTTTGGGAGTGCTTGATACAGGGGCTGTTTCCCCGAAACGTGCACGTCACGCGTACTAATTCAGATAAGTGCATTTGTATGGAACATTGACTAAAAACTTTTAGATTGTTACTCTAATTTCCTGGATTTGAATAAAAAGGGGCATGTATTGTGGTTTGGGGGAGTTTTGATGTATCTCTCCCTTCACAATTTATGTCCGACAAAAAATTGATTTGGAAGGGGATTTCACAGTAATTTGGTGTTGTGTGCTTGCAAGTTCGAGGGCATACCCATCTCTAACTACCTCCAGAACCCATTGATTGGAAGAGACTCTGGCCCAGGAGGAGAACTGCCGCAACCGCCCTCCCACGGGCAGAACCTCCACCCGGGCCCCCCCTCACTTCATTGTGGCTTCCTAGGACCGGACAAGGCAACAAACCCCCTTCCAACCCCCCAAAATCCTCAGAAACCTTGCCCCCTGGCAGGGAAGAGACTCCTCTGAAAAGGCATTGAGCAGGCTGGCCTAAACTTATGGGACTCCCATAGTTGGGCCCTTGCCAGCATGGGGGTTGTGACCCTGCTTCGGCTGATCCTCTGGGAGCCTACCTCCTTTCGACTACCCCCGTTCCTTCACTAATTTGTCCAGATCCTCCCCGAAGAGTAGTTTGCCCTTAAAGGGGAGTCTGCTGAGGCAGGCCTTTGATGAACCATCAGCCACCCAGTTGCAGAGCCACAGGTAACAATGAGCCACCACTACTGAAGCCATGCCCTTAGCCAGGCTCCTGTGAGATCATAGTGGCTATCTGCCAGGTAAGCCGCCTTCGACTCCATTCTTGCCACATCACTTGCTGTCACCTGGGAGGCCACCCGGCAGCTGAAGCTGTTGAGACCAGCACAGACAAGCCCATGCCACCCAAGGCCCACACACCGACACCTGGAGAGCCAGGGAATTGATGTCAAAGGCCTATTTTAACAGTATCTAGCTTTCTGTCCTGGGCATCTAAGGGCTGCACTGCCCTCTACTGGGATGGTTATCTTTTTGGTTACTGCTGCCACATCTGCATCCACCCTGGGGGACCGAAGCAAATCTCTCCCCTGCTCTGGCAAGGGGTACAAGCGAGACAGACCACACCCCCTTAAATCGGACTCCAGCAGGCCCCAGTCTTCTTGGATCATCTGTCACACTACTCTGGACTGGAAACACACTTTTTGCGACTTCCTAACTGCCTGAATCAAGTGATCCTCCAACACCTCCTCCTCTGCTGGGATGCCTGTGGAGATAGAGAACCTTCAGACACTTGCCGATCAAAGCCGGCAACTCTTTCTGGTGGAAAATTCTAACAATCCTGGCTTGCTCCTCATCTGGAATCTCGCCCTCATCGAGCTCTTCCTTGTCCTCCCCTATCTCCTGGTTGGAGGACTCTCGTTCCAGGGTCTCTGATCAAGGAGAGTGCAGAGCTCCCTCTTCCGAAAACCTCATCCTCTTTAGTGGCAACTCTGCCTCCCGAGGCTCAGCCCCTCGCTTAACTGCCTGGTCCTGCACCAACCCCCGGCCTTGGGTCCCCTGCTGCTTCAGGCAGAATGCTCTATGTGGCAATAAAACAAATTCGGGGGGGGGGGGGGGGGAAGGCCCACAAGCCCCCCCCCCCTCCTCCTGCACACCGCTGACATGGAGGGCCTGGGCTGAGGCAGAACTGGCTGGTCCAATGCCGGAGGCCACGGAGAAGCAGCCCCGAGCATTGCCTCACTGGGCTCCCCTAAGTCCTGGCAGGGGAGAGACAAGCTAAAGGCTCCTGGTTTATAATGACCTGGATTCCCTGTTCCAAAGCCTCCAATGCGCAGCCCCTGCATAGGTCTGCCTGATACCGCTCCTCACTGTGTCCCGCAGACCAAACACTGCAGTCTTGCCGGCATGGTGACAGGACTCTACTGGCGCTAACTTGAAATACAGAAGAGTTAATGCCCGAGATTATCTATATAAATATATACCTACTCCTGCATCTGCCCAAAGAAATCCTTTGGGTTTTTTTTTCAAATTTCCAAAAACAAATGAAATAAAGAAATAAAGGGGCCTCTCCATCTACAAACGTTCCAAACTGGCCCCTAAATCTCTCTCCAGCCTCTGAGTCCTCCTTTCCCAGCCTGAGGCCTCAATGCTATGCAAAAAAAGTGTGTGAAAATAAAGGGCCTGCCTGCAGCAGCTTTTTCAAGTCTTTCAGGGTGGTAGACATCTCTTCAAAGTGCAACCAACGGCCACGTGGTTGACTCACCTGACCACATGGTCCACCACAGCGTCCACTGCTGCCCGATGATCCTTGCGCTATTGATCAGCACTCTGTTTGACCACCTCCTCCACTAACCAAGTAAGACGCTCCTGCCCAGCCATCTCTAGGCTTCGGCAGCAAGGTGGAAGGCGGCAGATGGGCAGATCCCTTCGGCAGCAACCAGCACAACAGTGGCTCCTCACCCTTGCTGGGATCGAGAGCCACGAATGCCACTAATTGTTCCCTGAAGCCTCCTCCTAACTGCAGACATATGGGGGGGGGGGGGGGAAATGTGAGAAATCTGCTCTCCAGTCCCACTGTAAGTGTCTCCCTGCTTGGGGACTAAGGCCAATAAGAGAAAAAACCCCCCAAACAACCTTCAGGGAACAGAGATAGAAAGTTTGTAAGGGTTTTTTTTTCCCTTTAAAGCGTCTCCAGTAAGCCTTGCCTGGCTTACTGCCTTCCCTCCAGCAGCTTGGAGACTGAGCATACTGGAGCTAGTGGGAGGTGCCAGTGCTATATATAGCAGTGTCATCAAAAAGGATGACATGCTCAGTCTCCAAGCTGCTGGAAGGGGAGCACAACCCAGAGGAAAGAGATTGAACTGAACTGAAGGAACACTTAGGAAAGAAGAGTTAGGAGATCCAGAGAGGGGGTGTTAGTAGTAGATAAGAGTGTGAGTGTGTGTGTGTTCAGCAAGAACAGAGTGAAGACACCAGGGTTGATTGGAGGAGCTGGAAATGGAGGTTAGAGTAATGGAATTTCTTGGGAGACTTGATCAAGGAACAGTAGAGACGATGAGTCTGTTGGAAACACAAATGGGAGGATGGTGCACAGCTCCATCTCCAGAGTCTCAGCCTGATGGACATAAGAGTGATGGAGATTGAGGCCAAAGTGCTACCAAGGATGAGGGAGAGGTCTAGATTGGAGGGGGGGGGGGCAATCTGATCCAGAGCAGCAGACAGATGACTGCCAAATCTGAACATGTTCTGTGGGGAGAGTGATGTGGAAGGAGGGAAACTCTAGAGTCAGAGAAGCAATACAATGTGAGAGGGCAGATGGATAGGCGGTAGAAGAACTGCAGGGGGAAAGAGTCAATGGGCAGCATGAAAAGGACAACTGGTCAGACCAGGGAAGGTCTAGCTTTGATATGGAGGGGGGGGGGGGGGAGAGATGGGGTGAATCCAGAACTGAAGAGGATCAGATCAAGAATATGGCCGGCAGCATAGGTGGGAAGGTGAACATGTTTGGTAAGGGAGCGTTTATGAAGGAGTATAAATGAATGACTTATCACTGGGCTTGATGGGGAAATCAATATGAAGGTTAAAATCAGAGAATGAGATGTGTGAAGGGGGGGGGGGGAGGAGGGGAGGGAGTATCTGGGAGAGAATTGGAGCAGCAACAAAAGCAAGTGACTTTTTAATGTAATAACTCACTATTTCTATACACATTCTGGAGCTTACAAAATCATGATACAATGGTATTATACCCCAGACAGAATATTAAGATATTCCACTTTTCCAATTTTTGTTAGAGGGCCTGTGAGGAAAGGGGCACATTTCTACATATTTGATGGACATGCCTCAAAATTCACACGATTAGGGACAGGCCTTGATACAGATCTTTGGAATCTAGGAGCCAGCCTAAAAGTTGGCTGCCAAGACCTGTCACAGTGCCCTTCCCCCCCCTCCTGAAAGGGGTTTATTACACCTACTTTAAGGGTCCGATTTACTATTTTCCCCATTTTCTATGGGGGGGGGGGAGGAGAGAATAAATCAAGTTCTTAACATGGCATTACACAGCACATACAGAAAGCAGCAACCCTTCACCTCCTGCTCCCCTCCCCACCCACCAATGAATAGGTTGTTAAACAGCATACTGGTGACCCTTTATTAGCTGCACTTGAGGCAGCTTCCTTATTTGCTTCACATATCACCATAGCCTGGTAATAAATGATGCAAAGACAGTCTCCCACAGCCTCCCTCCATAGTCAGCCAGTATTTCCCTCTCTCCTTGCCCCCCCCTTCCCCCTCCCATCACCTGGGGTGTCTTACCATTCCCCCTGCCATGCTGCATGCATACACTGCTTCTCCCTCTGATTGGCTTTGTCAAGAGCTCAAGCAGTGCGGTGGAGGCTACAAATCACTTCCTTTCAAGTCTCAAGAGATTTTGAAATCTATGATCTATAGTAACTTCCCCCCAACTGTGTGGCTCATGCTCCTTAGACAGCTGATCATGGTAAAGGGATGAAATACCAGGCCAAACTCTGAAAGCCTTAAAATCTCAGGCACCAGGGTGCAATCTGTAATCACCATGGCAACCTGGCACCCAGGATTTGTCAAGCCCTGTATGATGAGATCCAGAACCTTATCTGTAGAACATGTGATATGAATTCAGAATTAGATCCCAAAATTTGTGTCTTCTGGGGTTGTGGCCTGAATAAAAAAAAGCTGGTAGCAGAGGTGGGCAGTTATAGCTTGTGCTATTGCAGCACGCTGTGATATTGTGTGGTGTTAAGAGGATCAGCTTGTTTCTATTGTTAACTGTGCAGTAGTATCTTATTTAAGTGGTGTGCATGACCTCAGACAATAGGTAGCCCCCCACTACCATTTTATATTAGAGTACTGTACATAGTTTGAGTATAATATGTATATAGTTTCCCCGGTTTTTCCTCCATGTTCAATTCCCTGTTCTCTGTAAAACTCGATGTTGTTTGTATACATTGTAGTATCTTTGTTCGATGTACACCGTGCTGATTTTAATAGCGCGGTATAGAAGAATTGTTAAATAAATAATGAGAAAAATACATAGAAAAACATGGCAGAAAAATGAAATATGTAGGAAGTCTCAGCTGTCAAACTCAACCAATTCAAACTCACCTAGATACCTCCCTCATGTTATCTATACTTTCCTGGGTGTCTACTCTACTGCAGATTTTGTTATCACTTGAATAAAGGAGGCAAACCTTACCTTGACAGCCCTTCTGAAATACCGTATCAACAACAGATATGTTAAAAATCAGACCAAGGACTGATCCCTGTGGCACACCACTGGTTAAATCCTTCTCCGAGTAAAAACTATGTACCCTTTGTCACTTCCTACTCAACCAATTTCTAACATAGTCACTTTAGTCTGTACAAAACTGTGTCAAAGGCTTTACTGAAATCTAAGTACACCACATCTAGGGATATCTCTCAGTCCAACTCTGGTCAGTCAAAGAAATGAATTAGGATTTGTCAGACAAGACCTGCCCCTAGTAAAACCATGTGCTGCCTCAGAACCTGTAAGCCACTGGACTCCAGAAACTTCACTATCCTGTTTTAGCAAAGTTTCCATTAAGTTTGCCCACTCTGAGGTCAGACTAACCAATCTGTAGTTTAACCTCAACTTTACTTCTGCCTTTATGTAAAGGGACCATACGTTCCTTTGCCAGTCCTCTGGGACCACTCCCAACTATGAAGCAGCATTAAAAGGTCAGAGAGCCGCTGGAACTTTGATGCACACTCTTTAAAGCCAGGTCCTACCCACAGAAAGCTAAATAGGATCTATTATTCACCTCTCAATTCATCTGCCAAAAAGGATGGGAGCATGCCATCTACTGTAAGATCAAAACCCCTCACTGCACAAGTCAATAAGGCCGAATCCAACCAATGTAATTTAAACAAAACACACAAAATATTAGAAGACAAATACAGTATCATGAGAATTTGGTAGTGTTGCCCATCCACTGTTCTATCAAGTACAGTTAAGCAAGCATGGAAGTTATCTGTATTTGTTTCATACAGAGAAACCAATAGGAATGGCTTTAAGCACTTTTGTTTTAACTGTCGTCGTCACCCTGCCACCAAGTGCAAGTGACACCTTCCAGCACATTCACCTTTTAAAAATCTGAAGTGTCGGCAATACATAACTAGGTGCTCTATATTGAATAAGGAAGCAGACTTTGTTTCTCTGCTCAGTTATGCAGATGCAGAAAGCATAATTCACATTGCATCCCAATAGTGCAAGTTGTATCTGTGGTGTTTGTCTTAAGGCAGATGTAAGGTGACATTTTACTTACTAGATAATGTGTTTTCCTCGAGGTCTGCTAGACCAGTCCAGACAAGTGGGTTGTGTTTTCCTACCATACAGATCTGTGGAGACAAATCAATGAAAAGCCCAGGTTTTAAATTAAGTCACTCCAATGCCTCTATTGCCCTCAGCCACCAGATGTCTCTTCAGTATTTGTCCCAAAGCATATGGAAAAAACATGGCAATCCTCACACAACCTCAATCGGAGGGAAACAATAAGTAAAAATAGAGAACTCTATACAGGAAAGCAAAACAAAAGGCTGTCAGTTGATCAACCTGCAGAGCCAAGAATAAAAATCATAGTGAACTCAAGGATACCACCACAGAAGAACAGAATAGACCAGTCCAGGGCCACCCCTAAACTGGTCAGCAAGCCCTTTGTAGATGGGTGGAAGCTGATGAGAAAGGGGCACCAGACCCCTTGTACCCGTCTTCCAGAAAGTGGTAAGATGCTCCAATCTGTTGAACTTGGATGCAACAAACAGAAGCTTCCCCTTAAGCGCCAGTTGGGCTTTGGAGGAGGTCTCATGCACGCTACCCAGTGCTGGAGACAAATCCAATACCATTACACTCATCAGGGCACTATCCCTGGCCACCAAACATACCAGGTCATATGTATTATCAGAAAGGAAGCTTGTAGCAGACTCCAAGAAAAGGGGTATCATCCAGAAGAGAGACTGAATCCAATGGAGCAGGGCTCGAGATGTCAGGCTGGTACATACTGCCAGCTGCAGAATAGCTGCTGCCATGGTGACCTGGCTCCTCAGCAAGGAATCTACCTTACGGTCCAGAAAAATCCTTTAATCTGACCTGCTTTCCACAGGACTGGTGGTCCATCTGATAACAACCGTGACCCATGCATCCAGTTTGATAATGCTAAGTCACTTGGTGCACTTCGAGGAGAGAGTGTTGATCTCCTTACACACCCTTAACCCTTTAAAGGGAGTCAGGAGTCCCATACCAACCAGATGATACCCTTCATCACATTCAGAAATAGGAAGACAGTAGTGGATTTCTGCACCCTTTGAAGGAGAAGCATCTGCCAAGATCAAGGTGGATGAGACCCTGGCAAACATGGCCAGCTCCTCCTTCCAGAATAGGTGGAAATGGTGGCCTCTGCATAATCTGAAGGCAAGAATATTTCCTCATCCATATCAGAGACCAGTACTGGGCCATCTGAGTCATAGTCAACAGCTGTTTCCCATCTCTAGGGATGCTTAGCCAAAAAAAGTAAATCAAACAGGGCTTCCACTTTCAGCCTGCTCCACACAAAAGACTGCATCCAGTGGTATCAAGAGGCTGCAGTGTCTGAATTTCCACATCAGAAGGATCAGCCCTGTTGCAAAAAAGAGAATAATTCTGGGGAGGACAAAGTCTGGAAGCTCTCCTCTAACATGATTGCAACACTAGGAGGCACAGCTGTTACAGAATTCTAGAGGACAATGAGCAGCTCACAGCATGTCACCAGAGTCTCCGGCTGGCTGAATATCCTTACCCATAGCGCTATCACCTCCCAACCTTAAGCAGGAAAGCACAGTTACTTACCTGTAACAGGTGATCTCTGGGAACAGCAGGAATTAGTCTTCACATATGGGTACGTCGGTACCGACGGAGCCTGCACGGGAATGCTGCCCAGCTTCCAATCAGAAAGCTTTTGGCAGCATCCCTCGCGCCTGCGTGCTGACTTCCCGCCTTCTCCAGAGCCTCTCTTCAGTTGAGTTTCAAAGCTGAGACAAAGGCGAGGAGAGAAAGGAAGAAGATAAAGAGATGCAACTCCCAGGGGAGGTGGGAGGGTTGTGAAGACTAATTCCTGCTGTTCCCAGAGATCACCTGTTACAGGTTAAGTAACTGTACTATCTCCAGGAACAAGCAGGAATGAGTCTTCACATATGGGGACTCCCTAGCTAGGGATGCCAGGGGGAGATCCCATAAAAATGCAGAGGCCTCGGCCAGGGAAGCATTTTGTCTCCAGGAATTCCCGGCATCCTTCGTGGGATGGAGGGCAGGAGTTGACAATAAAGGAGCTGTGAGGAAAGAAACAGCATAGCCAAGGACTATAGGGGAGAAGTTCTTGGTATATATGAGAAGTAACATTAAACACATTTAATGTAATGTACACTTAAAATATGCAGCGTACCTACTGAATCGTAGGAAGTCAAGAGCATGATGGAGTCTACTGGATAAGCAGTGGCGGAATCTTCAAAGTGACCTCACAGCAGTGAGGATGAAGGTCCAGACCTGGAGGTAGCAGACGATCCAGGTGTCAACTGGGTAGGATTAGATGTCAGGTCTTCAATGGAAAGCTTTATGGGAACAAACTGAAAACTCCTTTAGGCATAAAGTCATTAACAATGAAGGCTAAAGGAAGAAGACTGACGGAGGTAGAGAACTAGCCCAGTCCTGGCGGGAAGAAGGGGAGTGGAAAAAAACCCTATTCCCAAGGAGAACAGTTGTCTACTCAAGATAAAGATGTACACTATTTTTCCTAGCTGGCGAGAGATAGGAAAAAATATTGAAGCTTGATGCTTCAAGGACTTAAAGAAAAAATGGAAGATGTTAGCACCACAGTAGTTATTTGTGCCTAACAGTTCCTGCATCATAATATGGTATGCAAGTAGGGCGATAGACTGTCTAAACCCTCTAGAAGGTAAAAAACATTTAGTATAGACAGTAAGGGTTATAGTGTGTAAGACATATCAACCCTTGAGAAGCCCTCCAATACACACACACACACACAATATATATATATATATGATATACGGAAATATATATACATTGGTGGGGCATGGAATTGCACCACCAGGGTAATGAGATAGGTATGTAGACATATATGGAGATGCTACATACAAGATAGAGATTGAAGATACATATCTACCACCCAGCCCCATAGTTGTATATGGGGAATATAAAAGAAAAGATTCTCTGCTCCACAAGAGGGTGGACCCACTTGGGATATGTGTAAAGAATCTATTTCCGTGGATTGAGGGAATCCAGTAAGATAATTTGATGTTTGCGTGAGAACAGACGATATCAGTCTGTAAAGAACAAGGCGGGAGTTGCAAAGAACACTGACATGGCAGATGTTCAGCAACGCAAGAAGATACCAGAGGGACCTGCTGGAGGGACCCAAAGGGAGCATGCGTAAACATCAGCCTTGGATCTTCACGCAGAAGAACTTATATATCATACCAACAGACCAGAGGGTTTGGAGAACCCTCATAGGCATGGGAAGGAATTAATCTTTTCCTTACTGATAGCTTCAGAGATAAGGTCAATGCTCTAAAATAAGGCCCTCATAGTAGAAAGCTTCTCTGAGAGTGCAGAGAGCATTGTGCAGGAGAAAGAGGAGATAAACTGACTGAAGTCAGTGGTATTGCCATATCCTAAGAGAGGAGATGGAGGAAGATTGTGAAAAAGCCAAAAAGTAGGAGGATCCAAGATAGCTGAGGAGCAGCCTGGAATCACTGAGGCTAGATAAACCTTGGAACAAGGGACTGGAACTAGAAAGTACCAGTAACAATCATTGTAACTCCTGCAGGCACAGCTGGTGATAGAAACCAGCAGAGAGATTGTACTGTGCCCATTTAAGAATAAGAGACGACAAGGAAGGAGAGGAGGCATCTCCTGTCTTTGAGGAATAAGCGTGCTAAGAAGCTCCTCAGTATGGTACCCCTCAACCAGGAAGAAGTCCTGTAGAGAGGGTAGGCAAGTAAGTGGAGGGTGACGTACCCTCAGGGTAAGTGCAACTTGAAGGAAAAAAATGTTCAAAGTGGGACAGAACTATCAGGGGATAGTAGTAACTGCTCCTCTAGAGAGTAAAAGGAGGAGAAGTGCGTAGTCCCTAAACAAGAATGTTCCGACATCTTAGTACACTGAGAAAGAAAAGCACAGTGAAGCAACTTCTAATAGGTAGAAGTGAACTGCAGACTATAATTCTCAGCCCCTATGGTTGTTGGGAATGCTGAGTGGCCAGAGCTGGAGGACTTCAGACTAGGCTGAGGTGTCCCTTGCTTAGGTACCTCTGAATGATGGGCAGGAGAGGAATGAAACTTTCTTTTCTTAGGGAAAGAAGGTTTGGTAGGACATTTCCTACCCCTCGAAGAATGGGATGGCTTAGAATGGTCTGTAGTGGAAGGAGAGTCAGTGGAGCATTGAGCAACCTGACGTAAAGCCTCCTTACCAAAAAGACCGTCTCCTGTACAAGGAGAATGAGCCAGTATAGTTTGTGCCCGTCTATTCAAGTCTGAAGCTTCGAGCCAGGCTCTGCGACATGCTGCAATGGCAATAGCAGAGGATCTGCTAACAGACTCAAAAGAGTCTATAGAAGCACGAGACAGAAACCAGGATATATTCCGGCTATGATTGATGAGCAAGGAATAATCAGTAGCCTTCGGCTCTGGCAAAAAAGGGGTCAAGAGAGACAATTTCTCTGTGACCTCCTGGAGTGTTAGACTCATGTGGAAAATATATGAAAGAATTCTGGAGGCCAGCATAGATGTTTGGAAGGCTTGACGACCAAAAGCATCGAGTGTTCTTGAAGAACGACCTGGCGGATAAGAAGAATGCATCTTCTTGCTCTTAGCCTTCCTCAGTGCTGATTCTACTACCAGGGAACGATGAGGAAGTTGCGGCTTCTGAAATCCTGGAGAGGGAGGCACTCGGTACCGAACCTCAGTAGCTGTGGAAGCTAGAGGAAGCGGTAAGGGTGATTTTCAAACCCTCAGAAGGAGATCCTGCAGAGCAGGATGTAAAGGAAGCATGATATTTTCCATTTGTGCCGGTGGGCTATGAGTATCAGCACAACCAGGGATAGAGATATTAAGAAAGGTTGCCATGTCTCGGAGAAAAGTCTGAAAAGACTGATCCCCTATGGGAACCATCCCTGGTAAGGCCAAAGAAAGAGGCTGAGCACCAGAGGACGTACCATGGTGTGATAGTAGATGGACCGGGATACTGGCGTGTTAACTCAGAGGCAGTAGGTACTGCATCAGAAATGCCAGGTATCGGTTCCAACGGAGGCATCGACATAGATTGTGATACAGGACCAGCGGTCAAAGTTGTCATCGGGGACTGCTGCAGTGGTACCGAGATCATAAGTTTAGAGTGCTTATCTGGAAGCGAGCGGAGTCTGTTCCAGGACGCGTCGGTACCCAGTCTGAGACTAGAAATAGATTCAAGACTCGGCATCAATGGAAGCGAGTCTATCGATGCATGCCTCGAGGGTACCAACGTCAATGGCAGTATCGGCGTTGCCGATACAGATAAAGCAGTCTGGGTCATATCGATCGGTCCCGAAGGTACCGAGGATACCCACCTGCGAGAAACAGGTTACTGCATCCCAATGTCGTAGCCAGGGCATCGGAACCGCTCGATGGCGGTACCGTCTCCGAGCATGGCTGGGATATAGAAATGTCCATGCGTAGCGTATCGATCGGCCCCGAAGGTACCGAGGACGCTTGAGGACAATCCCTGGTGGCGAGTGGAACACTCGACACCGGTGCCGATGCCGGGGTATCGGTACCGCTCGAAGCGGATACCACCACCGGACACGGTGGGGATCGAGGGAAGTCAATCTGAAGCGTATCGATCGGCCCCGAAGGTACCGAGGACGCCAGATGATGATCCCTGGTGAAGAGTGGAACACTCGACACCGGTGCCGATGCCGGGGGATTGGTACCGCTCGAAGCGGATACCACCCCCGAGCATGGTTCAGGTATGTTCTGTGAGGGGTGAGCCCCAGGAACAACCTGAAACCCCTTTAATGCTTTGGAGGCCATAGACTCCCGCAGGGGTAATGCCAATGGATTCTTGAGGGTAAGGCTGGAGCCGTCACCATGCTGGGCATGGGACATACCACTCAAGCATTGACTAGTCTTAACAGACTGTTTGTGGGTTACCTGATCCTGTGAAATGGAGAAACCGGGTACCCTCACTGCCGAGGAAAAAACGGCATTGAGGGAAACTTTAAAAACTGAAGGTTTCCTCACAAAAATCTCCTGACATGTCAGGGGAAAAAGGGTCAGGACCCACACAGTTGAGACACCAGTTATTGGAGTCTAAAAGGAAACAAGTGTTTCCACATCGAATGCACTTCTTAGGCAAAGAAGGCTCCATGAGGCCTGGTAGGCCTAACAAGTTAAGGCAGAAAAAAACTGAAGAAAAAGTTTCTCAGAATTTAGGCAAAAATCCACCGGCGGTACCGGTGGCGGCAGGAAATACAGCCGCGACCACAAGAAAACAAAAAACTAAAGAAATTAAGTAAAAAGAAAAGTTTCTGCGGTGACAGGAAGGACATCCTGCCGGCTCTGCGGAAAAACGAAAACTGAAGAGAGGTTCTGGAGAAGGCGGGAAGTCAGCGCGCAGGCGCGAGGGATGCTGCCAAAAGCTTTCTGATTGGAAGCTGGGCAGTATTCCCGTGCAGGCTCCGTCGGTACCGACGTACCCATATGTGAAGACTCATTCCTGCTTGTTCCTGGAGATAGGTTGGACTAACCACATCCCCTAGCTGAGAAGGGGAAGCAGTCCCTCCAAGGGCGACTCAAAAGCTGCCATATAAAAAAAGCAGAGTTCAGAATCTAGGGATGAGGCACATCGTTTGGCACAGGTCAAACATTTCTTGGAAGACGGAAGAGTTAGGGCAAGTATCACAACATCAAGGATGCATCAACCTGCAAGCACACATTAACTGCTTTTATGTTGTGTGTTACAGGTGCTAGGGAAGGAGCATGTGTTAGGACCATACAACCACCAGGCACACAATAGGTAAACACATTAATATGTGCAGAAAGTGGTGGGAAACCCCCACATTGCACTAATTGTCACCAGTGGTCCATCCTAAAATTGTGTCAGGTGCCCTTAACATGGTTAAGCCTTAGTACTCATCCCCCGAGAACTCCAGGCAGAGAATCCATGCCAGGTTCATCTACTACCCTGAAATTGTTTCACTGGCTGGCTTTGCAGCACTGTGTTTAAGGTGGCTGGAAGGCAGATCCCTCCGAGTGCCTTCTGTGGTCCTCAGAAGAGAGGATGCAGTCCTCCATATCCTTCCAGTTTGTGGCTGCTTAACATGCCCTTATGACAAGAGCATGGAGCTGAACCAGTCTAGTGGAGCCTCCCACATTGCACTCAAGTGAAAAAGTACCTTTCTGTACTCAAGGTGGTTATTCTTCAAAGTGATGTCACTGAAACCTGGGCTTTTTATTGGTTCTTTGTCTCTACCAGTCTGCTGGTAAGGGAACACAACCCACATGTCTGGACTGGTCTAGCAGGACCATACTGATGTATTGTTTTCCAATATCTAGGATAGCATGAAAGCATCAGGCTATGATAGTTATTTAAGCTTTTGACTTAGCTGTTAGATGTTCAGCAATTCAGATTTATCACCAACCAAGTGCTTCTTTGACCCGATACTGGAAAGCATTCTTGGAGAAAAGATGGTGGCAATCTTGCGTTCATATTCTTTGCCAATGGGATGAATTTCCAGGAAACCCTCACTCCTCAAGTGGAATGAAATACTTGTGATCAGCTTCATATGTCAGGTTCTCTCCCTAAATTAGTCTCCATCCTTACATTTTGTACAAGTGCTTCAAAATCACAAGAAATTAGCACAAACTTGCTAGTTCATATTGCAGCAATAGACAATGGACTTGTTAATTATTTAAGCAGCTCATGACTTAAGGGAGATCAAGGTGGATTGCACTGGACCAAACAAGAAAATATTTGCTAAAGCTCAAATAGTGGGAAAATGTTACTTTGGTATCTGATCAAAAACTCAAGTCATCTTCAGTATAGAAGATGAAATTAGACTTACCTGCTAATTGTTGTTCCTGGAGGAACCTCCAGTCTAGTCCCAGACCTCTGAGTTTAAGCTCCTCCTCCCGCAGCTTGGAGACTGAGCACACCACCCCTTTTTGGGTGTCACCAGTATAAGTAGTCCAGGGTCCACCCATCCGCTCCAGTAACCTATTGACAAAGCAGACTCAGAGCATCAAGTAGAAAATACATCTAAAACTTGCATAATTAGAAACACAACCTATTGGCCTGAAAATTTACCCAGGCCACTTCTCCCTTTAACAAAAAAAAAAAAAAAAAAAAAAGTTCACCCTAATTCTAGTTCGCCCCATCCCCAGAAGCAACCAGCAGAAACTGCCAACGTTGCTAGAGCCTTGCCGAGACCTTTCAACTCGCCTCCTCCCTACCGGAACAACAGCCAACCCAGCAGCAACCGACGTTGAGCTAAATGCTAACCTCCTTCAGGCTGCAGAACCCCATACTATATCAGGGAGGGATATGGGACTAGACTGGAGGTTCCTCCAGGAACAACAATTAGCAGGTAAGTCTAATTTCATTTTCCTTATTGTCCCTCCAGTCTAGTCCCAGATCTGAGGATGTAACAGAGCAGTGAACACTTTAACAGGAGGGACCTGCCAGACCAGCCTGAAGTACCGCCAATCCAAAACCAGCATCCCCTCGTGCCTGCACATCTAACCTATAATGTTTAACAAAGGAAGACAGCAAGAACCACACAGCCGCCCTATAGATCTCCACTGCAGGAACTCCGCCCAGGAAGCTGCCTGAGCCCTAGTGGAATGGGCCTGCAAACCCGACGGAACAGTCCTGCCCTTCAGGATATACGCCGGCACAATAGCCTCCTTAAGCCATCTAGCAATAGATGCCTTAGACGCCGACTCACCTTGCTTTGTCCAGCCAAACACAACCGGTCCGTTTTGCAGTAAGGTGCCGTTCTCTGCAAATACACTCAAGCTTCAACTGACATCCAAACGATGCAAGCGACTTTTGCCTCCCTCCTTGCCACCTTTCACGAACACTGGCAAGGACACTGCCTGATTCACATGAAACGTGGACACCACTTTGGGTAAGAAGGAAGAACTGTCCGTAAAACCACCTTTGTTTCAAAGAACGTCAAAAAAGGCTCCCTACACGACAAGGCCGGTAATTCTGAAAATTCACCTTGCCGAAGAAATAGCCACCAAAAAGACCACTTTGAGCGTGAGATCCTTTAAGGTCGCTTTGGACAAAGGTTCAAACGGTGGACCTACTAACGCCTCCAACACCAAGTTAAGATCCCAAGCCGGTACTGGTACTCTACACGGTGGCCTCAACAGCACCGTTGCTCTCAAGGATCTCCTAACATCGGGATGTGCTCCTAGCAGCATCCCCTGCACTTTCCCCCGATAACAAGAAAGCGCTGTCAGGTGCACCTGTGGCATAGCCGCCAACCCTTTATCCAACCCATCCTGGAGAAAGGAAAGAATTTGCAGCACCGAAGCCCTCAAGGCCTCTATGCGCCTCTCTGCGCACCAAGACTCAAAAATACGCCATACCCTAATATATGCCATTGAAGTTGACCACCGCCAGGACCGCAACAAAGTCGAAATGACCGCCATAGAATAACCCTTGGCCGTCAACCTCGCCCTTTCAAGAGCCAAGCTGTAAGCGAAAACCGATCCACTTGAGGCATACGCAGCAGTCCCTGCAGCAGCAGATCGCTCCTTACTGGCAACTTCCATGAAGGCTCCACCAAGAGCCGCACCAGGTTGGCATACCATGGCCTTCTCAGCCAGTCCGGCGCCATTAGGACCACGAGCCCCCTGTGCATTTCTATGCGCTGCAGCACTCGTCCGATCAATGCCCATGGCAGGAACATGTACAGAAGCTGGTCTTCCAGCCATCTTTGAATCAGGGTGTCTAAGCCCTCCGACATCCTCTCTCTCCTTCTGCTATAAAACCTGTCCACCTTTGCTGACTCGAACGTTGCCATGAGATCCAGCGCCGGGAGCCCCCAGCGGACGGACTAGTAACTTGAAAACCTCCTGGTTCAGCATCCACTCTCCTGGATCCACCTTGACTCTGCTCAAAAATCAGCCATCACATTGTCTACTCCAGCTACGTGGGCTGCTGATAACGCTTCCAGATGCGCCTTGGCCCAAACCAGAAGCTCCTCCGCCTCTTCTCTGAGAGCCACAATGGTTGTGCCCCCTTGTCGATTGATATAAGCCACTGCTGTGGCATTGTCTGACATCACACGAATCACTTTGCCCTGCACTAAAACCCAAAACTCTCGCAGAGCTAGAGTGACCGCCCTTAACTCCAACCTGTTGATCGACCACTTCCTCTCCATCTCGTTCCACTGACCTTGGGCAAACTGTCCCTCGAAATGTGCCCCCCAGCCGTACAGACTTGCATCTGTCATCAGCGGTTTCCACTCCGGCGATTCCAATGGCATTCCCTTCTCTAAACACCTGGGAACCAGCCACCACCGCAAGGCTTGCCTCGTCCGCAATGGGCACATCAGCCGCCGTGACAACTGATCTGACTGATGTGACCATCTCTGGAGGACAGCTCTCTGCAAGAGCTACATGTGCGCCCTGGCCCACGGCACCAACTCTAGAGTGGCTGCCATCGTTCAACAGTTGCAAATGCCATGCCATGCCGATGGAGCCCTCCCCCCCCCCCAAGAACTCCCACACCAGCTGTCTTAGCCGCAGGGCTCTGGAGTGTGTGAGAAAAACCCTGCCCCTCTGTGTCTAAGCGGGCTCCCAAGTACTCCAGCTCCTGCGACAACTCTAACTCACTCTTCGACATTCACTATCGACTCTGCAAAAACTGCACCACTCGCCGGGTAGCTTTTTCGCTTCTGCTCCTCGACTTTGCTCGAATTAACCAATCATCTAGATAAGGGTGTACCAGCACGCCTTCCCTGCGCAATGCCGCTGCCACCACCATCACCTTGGTGAAGGCGCACGGCACCATTGCTAGACCGAACGGCAATGCCTGGAACTGGAAATGACCCATGGGTACTGCAAACCACAGGTATCAGTGTTCCAATCTGATCGGAATATGCAGATATGCTTCGAGAAATCCAGCGAGGAGAGGAATTCTCCCTGCCTGACCGCTACGATGACCAACCTCAGCTTTTCCATACGAAACTGGGAAACCCTGAGACACCTGTTCACCCCCCTTGAGGTCTAGAATTGGCCTTAATGAGCCCTCCTTTTTTGGCACCACAAAGTATATGGAGTATCGACTGTACCCGCACTGGCCTGCAGGAACTGGCACCACCGCCTGAAGAGCTAGCAATCTCTCCAACTGATCGCAGCCTTGATTTTGTCCTGCAAGGGGGCAGAACAAACGCATCTCGCACTGGGTACTGGAATTCCAGGGCGTACCCTCTTTGGATGACCTCCAACACCCATTGATCTGAAGTGATTTGTGCCCAGGCAGAATAAAGCTCCTTTAGCCACCCCCCCCATGGGCACTAATCCTGCCTGAACCCCCCCCCTTCATTGCGACTTGGAGCCTCCCCTTCCTCAAACCTCAAAACCCTCTACCCACTCCTCTGAACCCACAAAACCCTTGGGATATGTAACTAAAAAGTCCTCTCTGAAACTGTCCTGCCCCACCGAACCTGGAAGGACGAAATCTCAGAAACTCCCTTTGTTGGCTCCTAGAAGGTCCCAGAAGGCGACCCTGCTTCTGCTTATCCTCCGGCAGCCTACCTCCTTTAGACTCCGAGGTCCTTCACCAACTTCTCCAAGTCCTCCCCAAAAAGGAGTTTCCCCTAGAAAAGGGAGCTTAGCTAGCCTCGTCTTAGAGGGCCCATCTGCTGCCCAGTTGCACAGCTACAGATATCTGCGTGACGCCACAACAGACGCCATACTCTTCGCCAGGCTGCGAATAAGGTCATATTGTATATCCGCTAAATAAGCTGCCCCTGACTCCAGTCGGGCCGCTTCCTCAATCGCCTCCTGATCCCCTTAATCTTTTGGGACCAGCGTAGACACGCCCTTGCCACCCATGCTCCACAAATAGAAGCCTGCATGGAGATTGCATTAACCTCAAAAGACTTGCTTCAATAAAACATCTAACCGCCTATCCTGCACATCCTTGAGCGTAACTACCTTCCACCGGAATCGTTGTCTTTTTCGTAACTGCCGAGACCGCTGCATCCACTTTGGGAGCTTTAAACAGGTCCCTATCTGGTTCCTTCAGTGGTTAAAGACGTGACATTACTCTAGAGCCCTTCATCCCCGCTTCCGGCATGTCCCATTCTTCCTGTATCATTTCCTTAAACACTATGGACTGGGAAGGCTTTCTGAGACTTCCTAACTGCCTGCAACAGCAGATCCTCCAGAGAGGAATCCACCACATGCTCAGCGCTTTCAGTGTCTCCGAAATCAAAGCTGACAACTCCTCCCGCCTGAAGACCTTAATAACCTGTGCCTGATCTTCGGGCTCTGCTATCTTGCCTTCCTCCAGGTCCATCTCTCCATCCGAATCATCTAAGACCTCCAACCGCCCTTCTGACTCCGTCTGGTCTGGTCCTAACTTAGACTTTTTGCCCAGCATGCTCTCTGCTGCCCCTCCTAGCAGGGCCCTGTGCGCTTCTTTCTGGGTTCTGCCACTGCCTCTTCAGATCCCAGCTTCCCCATAAGCTGTTGAAGCAGTGTCACAAAATCCTGGGAAGAGACTGCCTCCAGCCCCCCCTGCAACAACAGCTGTGAGCTAGCTGCCTCTGGTGCCGTAGAGGGCCCTGGGATAGGCTCCGGACATCGTCCTTCAGGAGAAATAGGCTCCGAAGAGCTAGCAGCTTTGTCCTCCACAACCTGTCTTTCAGCTGCTTCTCCCCCTATAGCTGCTTCCTGCACACACGTTCTGCATACCCCGCCCTCCGACACAGAACTTTTCTTGGCCCCACACAATGCACTGATGCTTAGAAGGCATAATTGCCCTGCAGTCAAGTTCCCCTACACAGAATTGACTGCTGCCGCAATGTACATGTTTCTCCTTTCTCCTACTTTTTTTTTTGCAAACCTGGGTGCTTACAACCGCCCCCCCAAGCCTAGCAAAACAATTCCTGGGCCTCCTGCCCCCAATTGCATGGGCACCGCGCCCAAAAACAGGCCCTGCTCTCCTCTCGTGCTTCTACCTTGTGGCTCAGGCCTGCTGACCAACCTCTGACTGCTTCCCCACTGCACCGGCTCTAGACGTGCCACCAGCCTCACTCGCACTGCAGCCAGATCGCTGCTCTGAGCCCCCAACGGTGCCTCTTACCTTGCCCTGCTTTGCAGCCCCGAGGACTCCTTCCTCTGACATGATCTGTGCCTCCCAGCAGGCTGGCCACTCCGACACACGTCTGCACACTCCTCTACAGCCCCTCACCCGAACGCGGGTGTGGGAGCCGGAGGCCCCAAACACTCCCTTGCACTTCCCTGCACGCCGGGACCCACAGGGAGGGGGGAGAGTGGGATCTCGGTCAGTAGCTCTGCTCCAGCAACTCAGCCAGGGAACTAGCTGCTGCTTCACTGCGTCTTAAAGGGCCCCAGCCCTTTGCCATAAATGACACTTCTCTTTTTTGTTGAGCCACACTACACCTGTTCTCCTAACCCTAACTCTCCTTAATCATTCCTCCAGTGAACCCCAGACCTCAAAGCTCACGACGTCTCCAGTCTGGGACTAGACTGGGACGATAAGGAACACTACATTAGACAAGTTTTTTTTTTGCGTTTTCCCTCCCTATGCTGGCTGTGAATACCCCCCCCCCCCCCCCAACACACTAGTTAGAGAAAATTCTGTGCTGCAAAATCTACTTTTAAGCGTCATGGATCATCACTGGGCAGAACATGCCGATGTCAGAAGGCCTATATACAGAAAGTGAGCCATTTTACATGGTTCTGCCTAACATTACTTACCAGCAACACTAGTATCATGACCCTGCCAGAATTAGAGAATAAAAGTATCACCTGGGACATTCCCATTCCAATAGATTAAAAACAAATCTGAAGCTGTAATAAGGGAAAACAAATAGCAATGCTAACAGCTACTCTATACCAGGGGCCAAACCCCAGGGGCCAGGTTGCCATGGCAACTGGAGAAAAGAAAAAAAAAAAAGTCAGACCTGGTGCCTAGGTCTCAGAGCTCATGTGGGCAGAAGGGCTGCAATCACCCAAGCCTGCAAAATAGAGGCAGGGGAATTTTGCTGCACAGGCAGCTTAAGAAGTTTAGAGGGGGCAGCAGGCTTGATTAGAGAATGGTAAGGGAGTGGGAAGAAAGATGCAAGGGATGGGAGGGCAAAGAGATGAATGCATGGGAAGTAAAGGGCACAATGTGTATGTACAAAAAAAAAAAAAAAAAAAAAAAAAAAAGGGAGGTGCATCCCTCACACATCCCTTAAAAAGGGTCAGTTGGGTGATGGGGAAGGAGGGGGCACGGCCATATGTTGACACCGCAGTGGCCCATTAAGAGCCCAGATTTAAAAGCTTCTCCCGAGCCGGGGGGAGGAGCTGCTTTCCAAGATGGCCGCAGAGTGTTTCTTCGACTGAATGCCTAAGCGAAAGGGGAAGTTGCGGGCTGCTCCCTCCGAGCCCCAACAATCCATTTCTGGTCCTATGGACCGTTTTGTGCACCTACCTGAGGACAAAAAACAGGGGATTCGAGCCGGCTTGGTTCTGCATGGTAGTGAGGTCCGGGCTCTTGTCGGATAGTGAGACATCTCTCTCCCCTGCACAGAGAACACCACCACCACACCCGACTATGATGGAGCCCACATCAGCTGTGACAGCTTCGGAGTCCTCCGAGAAGGGAGCCCCGAGTGCAGAGAGGGTGTCAGCTGTACGAGAGGCTCCACAGACCCCCGTTCACTCCGGGGAGGCTTTGGGTGAAGTTGGAGCAGCGGAAGTTCTGTCGTCCTTTTCCTTGCAGGGGGAAGGGTCCCCTCAGCTGGTATCGACACCTGCTTTTCCCGATTCTCCTTTTCTTCTTCGGCCTAAGGTATTTACATTGGAGTCCATTTGGGACGCTATAGCCACCTTATCTACAGCTCTCATCTGGAACTACGGTTCTGACTTCTCAAATTCAAGATCATGATGTTGTTATTCAGAAGAATGCTGCTGATATCCAAGTTCTCACGTCTTCTAATGAACGGTTGAAGAATCAGATTACCAGTCTAGGTTCTCAGATGGGACACTGATTCTGCTCTTTTGTCGACTTTAAAGAAAACGGGACTTTTAAATATAAATTGGAAGCGCTGGAAAATGCTTCCCGGGCTGCTAATCTTAGAGTTTTGAATTTTCCCCGAGTATCGGGGGTCACTGCTCTGGATATGTTTAAAAGATACATGTTGGAAGTTTTAAAAGTCCCTGAAGGTTTGATTCCTCCTTTGACAAAAGTGTATTATCTTCCTATAGCTAAGAAAAAAGCTGGGGACCCTGTAGTAGTTTCTGACGTTAATTTTGAAGTTCTGGATATTTCAGGTTTGATTTCTGATGTTGGGAGGGAAACTTGTGTTCCTTCCACGCTATTAGTTCAGTGTGCTCTAATTTCAGATAAGGATTGGCTTTTGAGGCTTTTCTTTAAAAAACGGTTAGAAACCTTTATGGGCTTAACACTTTCTATGTTCCCCGATATAACTAAAGATACCCAAAAGCGGAGGAAACAGTTTCTTTTATATAAACCGGGTGTACTCCAGCTGGGGGGTTCCTTTTTCCTTAGATTTCCATGTCGATGTTTGGTAATTATGAAGAATGCTAAATACGTTTTTTCTGATCCAAATGATCTTAATGTCTTCATTAATGCCAGAGTTTCCACAACTGTGTCAGCATAACGGTACCATCTATACATGTTTTCTCTTAAGGGATTGTGGTTCTCGGGTCCTCCGTGGCCTTTGGTTTTTTTTTCCCCATTAACTGGTCTTGTTTTGTATTTCTTTCAAGTTTCCTCTGCTTGGAAGAATTTCTTTGCCTTTTACCCCCCATTTTGTGGACTATTTGGAATAATGTTTGAATTATTATCTTTGAATTTTGTCTTATTGGATTACTGACATGTATTCTATTTTCTTGCAAGGGATTGTATATTTCTTGTTGTTTTTTTTGAAAACCGCATAAATAAAATAAATAAAATAAAAAAAACCCAGCTTCTCCCCCAAAAAGAATGGGAACAACTCCATTTAATAAAAAAAAAGTGAGGGGCTAATCTAGGTCAAAGTACCTAGCAGTTTCCCCAAAAGGATCCTCAATGCTTGTATTGGGTTAAGCAGCGATATCCTGTGCCCCTTTAAATGATGGTTTATGGACCTTTCCTCCAGGAACTTGTCCAAACCTTTAAGCCCAGCTACACTAACAGCTTTTACTACAGTGGTAACAAATTCCAGAGTTTGATTACATGTTGAGTGAAAAAAATATTCTGTTCAATTCTCACTACAATCAGATGTAAATTCAGGAGGATAAGAGAGGAAGTGAATGGCTGTATGTAAATATGTAAATTGGCGTTAATTTATGTTTGTACGTTTAGGTCTATATTCAGACCCCACTATGTGTGCTGTGTATTACCTCTATACTTTTTATCTATGCCCCAACTTTTCGTCTTGATTTATGACAACTCCCAATGGTATAATCAAACCGCTTCTGATCGCTGGAAGTAGCGGTATATAAGTGATTGCTAAATAAATAAAATTCTCTTATTAGTTATCCTGTAGCTTCATTGCATGTCTCCTAGTCTCTTTATGTTCTGATGTAAAAAACACCCCCCCCAAACAAAACCACCCAAACAAAAAACACTATGTTTACCGGTTCCACTCCATTCATTAATTTATAGACCTCTATCATATCTCCCCCCTCAGCCATCTCTTTTCCAGGTTGAAGAGACCTAACCTTTTTAGCCTGTCTTCATAGGAGTACACTTTCATCTCCTTTACCATTTTGGTGGCTCTTCTCTGTACCTTTTCTAATAAAAAAATATAAATAAAAAAGTTTATTAAAGATATGGCAACCAGAATTGCACACAATATACACCATGGAATGATACAGAGGCATTATAATATCCTTCGTTTTATTTTCCATTCCTTTCCTTATGATACCTAGCATTCTACCGTGTTTCCCCGAAACTAAGACCTACCCTGAAAATAAGCCCTAGTGCAGATCATGGAGGACGGCTGCCTGTGTGTGTTCTTGAGGTAGGGGAATGCATTTTTAGATAAATAGGCATTGTTCCTTTTGGTCCCCATGCATTCTTTTCAACCCTTTGTCCAGGTTCTAGGAAGCGTATTTCTGATACCGTAGATCAGTTTCAACCTAAATTCACTGCACTTTACATTAAGGTATTTAACACCAAGTCGAAGAGAAACGTTGGTCACCTCCTAAAATATTACACTGTTGGATTCTGCACTAGCTGTGAATAAACTGGGGATACGGGAACTCAATCATAAATCCTCCCAGAGAAACTCTTGGCATGCAAAACATCCCTTCACTACTGGTAGGCAGGAAAACAGCCCTCCGAGAGTTAGAGACACAAAAGAGAAGCTGAGGCCAGGAAGGAAAGAGCCAAAACGCAATGGAAGAGACGGCAGGGCTGAAAGGTCGGATCGGGAGCTCAGCTCTGCTCCGGGAAAGAGGTTTTGCAATGCAGCCACCCTGTCAAGGCACGCAGAAGGGAAGAAGCGCACAGAGCTCGGCCCAAAATTGCCCGCCGGCTTTGCTACTCACCTCGGCGGTGCTGCTGTCCCCGCCCGTCCCGGGCAGAGGGAGCCTGAAGTTTGCAGCGAGCACGGTCCTGGGCCAGGAAATCCTTCCCTTCATGCTGTGCTGTTCATGTCCATTATGAGGGAGGATTTCTCGATTAGGAATTCATGATCAGCATTTGGGAGTGGGGTTGTCTTAAATCTCTTTTATTGATAGAAACAAATCCAACTTGCTGATAAAAGTTACAAATGTTACGCTACACCTACCTTCGGGAACAGAAGATAAGAGGGGAGGTGATACATTACCAGGAATTGTTTGTCAAGTTTGGGTATTCACTGTTTGTTTCACCGTATAATTGGAACATCTAATAAAGTTTAAGTAAAAAAAAAAAATAAGCCCTAGTGCACTTTTGGAGCAAAAAATAATATAAGACCCGGTCTTATTTTCGGGGAAACAGTATTTCCTCTCTTGGCTGCCACTGCACACTGGGTGGAGGGTTTTAACATGTTATCCATAATGCCTTAATCTTTTTGCTGGGTGGTGGTTCCCAATGTGGAACCTTGCATTGTGTAACCATAGTTTGGGGTGTTCTTTCCTAGGTTCATAACTTTGCACTTGTCCACATTAAATTTCGTCTGCCATTTGGATGCCCAGTCTTCCAATCAAGGTCCTCTTGCAATTTTTCACAATCCTCTTGGGTTTTAACAACTTCAAATAGTTTTGTGTCATCTGCAAGTTTGATAACTTCACTTGTTATTCCCTTTTCCAGGTCATTTATAAATATGTTAAAAAGCAGCAGACCCAGCACAGATCCCTGGGGTACTCCACTAGTCACCTTTTTCTCCCCCATTAAGAAAACTGGCAATTTAGCCCTACCCTCTGCTTTCTATCTTGTAACCAGTTCCTGATCCACAATAGTATATCACCTCCTATCCCATGACTCTTTAGTTTTGCCAAAGGTCTCTGATGAGGGACCTTGTCAAAGGCTTTCTGAAAGTCCAGATACACTATAATCAACCGACTCACCTTTGTCTACCTGTTTATTCACACCTTCAAAAAGCAACACAGATTAGTAAGACAAAATCTTCCTTGTCTAAAGCCATGTTGGCTGTCTCCCATTAAGCCATGGCTATCTACATGCTGAGTAATTTTGTTCTTTATGATGGATTTCTACCATTTTTCCCCCAGTACTGACATCACGCTCAGTCTGTAGTTTCCCAGATCACCCCTGGAACCCTTTTTAAAAATTGGCATTACATTGGTGATCCTTCAATGTTCAGGTATTACAGATTTTAATAATAGTTCAGATTACTAATAGAAGGTCTGCAATCTCATATTTCAGTTCTTTCAACACCCTTGGATGTATATCATCTGGGTCCAGGTGATTTGCTACTCTTCAGTTTATCATAGTTGTAACATCTTCCCAGTGTAGTCATATTTCTTTCAATTCTTCTGCAGCACCACTTTTAAATACCACTTCAGTCATTGGTAACATCCCTACATCTTCCTCAGTAAAGACTGAAGCAAAAAATTCATTCAGCTTCTCCGCTATAGCCTTGTCCCCTCTTACTGCCCCTTTTACCCCTCTATCATCTAATGGGCCAACTGACTCACAGGGTTTTTTTTGCTACGAATGTACTTGAAGAGTCTTTAATGCTTCCACAGCAAATTTCTTCTCAAATTCTCTTTGCCTGCTTTATCAGTGCCTTGCATTTAGCTTGCCAGTGCTTGTGCTGTTTCCAGTTTGTCATTTGGCTCTTTTTCCCCCCCATTTCCTGAAAGATGCTTTTTTGGCAACAGCCTCTCTGACCTTACCTTTAAACCATGCTGGCAGTTTTTGGGACTTCCACGCTTTAAGAAAATTGGAAGGAATACAGCTGGTCTGGGCTTCCAAGACTATTTTTAAACACCCAAGCTTGAGTAAGAAATCTACCCATCCATGTCCAGCATTGCACACCAGACCCAGAGTCAAGATAGTCAGAACTTGCGGCAACTGAAGGGGTTGACCACCAGGAGATGTATGAGGTCTGCATATCAGGGCTGACGTGGCCAGTTTAGGGCAATAAGCAGCGCCTGCCCTTGATTTGCCTCGATGTCATGATGAACCCACCCTATCAGTGTTACTACCCAGCTGAGCTGCTGGATACAGCGCACTATGGTCTATTGTGACCTGGCTCTGAGGGACTTGCTGCAGATCAGCCAGTCGTCAGGGTATGGGTGGACCAACAATCCTTGCCTGCGGAGAAAGGCTGTTGCCAACTACCATGAAGGGAAGAGCATGGAATTGAACATGCCCTGTGGGCACTGCAAAGCGGAGGAACTGCTGGATGCTTTGGCCTCACCGGGATGTGCAGGTAGGCTTCTGTGAAATTGAGGGAGGTAAGAAACTAGTCCTCGCGTATCACCACTATCATTGGCTGCAAGGTTTCCATGTGGACCCGAGGAACCCTGAGAGCCCTGTTGACTTTTTAGGTCCAGGAGCCAAGACCCTTCCTTCTTGGGCACCACAAGTAGATGAATATCAGCCTAGGCTGCACTTGGTCCTTTGAACCAGGGTCACCATCTTGACCTGCAACAGCTGCCTGAGCATCTCATGCACAGCACTGATTGTGGGCAAAACAGGGCAAAGACATGAAGAGTCGTCTAAGGGCCAAGCAGATTTGAGAGAGATGAGAGAATACCCTTTGCAAATGACCAAGGCTCAGGTATCTGATGTGATCTGGGGCCCAGGTGAGGAGAAAAATAAGATACTGCAGGCAGCTGCCTACTGGCTGAACCCCACCAGGGCCCCTGCACTGTCATTGGGCAGGCTTGGTTGGGACTGGGACAGCGTCAGCCAGACTGAAGCCCTGGCCTCCTCTAGCCCACTTGGGCTTGTCCTCTGGCAAGTGGGAAACTTTGGTCTCTCCCAGAGACTGTACCAACTTATCCAGGTCCTCCCTGAAAAATCAATGTACCCTCAAAGGGGAGCCAGGAGAAAAAAAAACTTTGAGGCTACATTTGACCAGTGACAAAGCCACAGGAGGTGTTGTACCACTACCACTACCGAGGCCATACCCTTGGCAGAGACCTGCAAGAGACCATACAGTAGGTCAGCGAGGAAGGCTGCCCAGATTCTAGCCAGGTGTCAGCAGAATGGCCCAGACACTCGCAGAGTACTGTGACCAGAAGAGGCAGGCACAGGCCACATATGCCATACAGATGTCCCCATGCAGGCTCAAGATAAAAAAAAAAACTTTGAAGGCCTGCTTAAGCAGCGCCTCCGGGTGCCGATCTAGTGGATGCTTTAAGGCTACACCCCCTTAACAGGGATAGTGGTCTTCTGGGTAACTGCTGCCACCAGGGCATCCACCCTAGGGGAGGTGCAGCCATTTCTCAGGTGGAAGTGGTAAAGCTGGGCCATGCTCTGCCCCAACCACAGCATTCCAGTCTTTCCCGTTCATAGGGCCCTGCAGGCTATGATAAAGCAAGGATGTCGAGGGTCTGAAAGGATCCTCCTCAGAGTAGAGGTCTGTGGCTAGAAATTCCATTATAAAGGCCTGGAACTCTGTGCGGAGTCTTTCCCTTTTGAGCTCCCCCTCCTGAGCTTGGTCCAGCAGATCTGAGGGCCCTCCAAGGCCGCCAGGGAGATCAAGCAGCACACTTCTGGCTCATCATCCAGGCAATCCTGTCTAGGATGCTTGCCTGACAGACTGCTCCTGCCTGGGGGCATGGGGAGGCACTGCAGATCCCCTCCAAGCTCCCTAACACTAATACAAATGACAAAAAGGGGCTGGCCCCACTCCCCCTGCAACTGCAAAGACTTCCCTCCTATAAAACAGAAATCCTGCAACTCTAGGGGCCCCCGGGGCAAATCTGCATCCTGGGCAGAAAGATCCAGCATGGTGGTGGTTCCCACCAAAATTTCAGACACGTCGCCTGTTCCCACAGCTACTCCACTATCAGAGAAACTCCTGCTCCTTCTGACCCAACTCAGCTGTATTTAGCTCGTCTGTCCTGTGGCAGCTATGACAAAGCCTGAGCTCTGATAAATAAGCTCTGTGGCTGCCATAGTGCATACCAGGCCCTCTCCATGCAGCCATGTGTGCAATTAGCTCCTCCACAAAAAAAGCCTGGGGCCTGAGGGACTTACCTGGTTTGCCGCCACTGCCCCCCCCCCTCCCCTCCTTAGCTGGAGACAGAAGTTCAAATCCCTGAAGTTGTGCTGTATTGCTTTTTTTTTTTTTTTATTAATCTTTATTAGCAAGAGTCCACTGCTGAACAGTGCAGACAAGCAGCACTGCTACTGCCTCTGGCCCTCTCCCAAAGGCTCAGGAGAGGGAAGGAAAGGAGCAAATAGAGGGGGCTACTGGGAGAGAGGACTCAGGGTCCCATACCCCCTAATTAGAAATGTAGGCTGATGATCAAACAGCAAGGCTCCACCGCCTACAGCACTCCACCTTCTTGGAAACTAATACAGGCTCAGTCCACTGGGTTTTTGCTTCATAGCAACCCTCTGGATAGTGGTCCTAAATTGTGGTTGGTCTTGAGTCAGGCGGCTCATTGTTGACAGCCTTCGTTTGCGTTGACCTACCTTGCCAAGCATGTCTCTTTGCATGATGTGTCCAAAGTATGAAAGCTGAAGGAGACATTTCTGCTCCTGAGAATCTTGTCTAGGAGCTTCATAAACTATTCTGCCATGAGCAAAGCACCATCAGGATTCTTTGACTGCTTGTTGCTTCTTTGCTAGTTGAAGCAAATAGGTTAAAAGTTGTCCACTATTTCAAATTCTCCTCCATCATCTATGGCCTTACTGATGGTTTGCCATATTTGTCTTTACATTACACTGCAGGCATATTTTAAGACTATGTTCCTTGATCTTGAGAAGGAAATTTCAGATCATCTTCACTTCAACCAGTAATGTGGTATCAGCATAGCTAAGGCTGTTGATGAGTCTTCCAGTCTTCACACCTGTTGTCTTCATACAATCCTGCTTCTGATTGGTTCTGCATATAAACAGGTTGGGGGGGGGGGAGTATGCAGCCTTGTCATACACTTGCTGATTTTAAACCAAACCATTCTGTTTCTCCTAGTTCTGTTCAAACTGTTGCTCTTTGATCAATGTAAAGGTTGTGCAAGAGAATAATCAGATGTTTGATATATCCATGCTTAACGTGGCCCAGAATTTTATGGTTTACACAGTCAAAAGCCTTGCTGTAGTCAAAGCACAAAATTTAGACAGTTTTGTATACCACCTTATCCTTCAATCAAAGTGGTCACAACACAATTGGGGGATACATTTAACACGAGGGGCTATGAGACACACTAATACTTACAGGGAACATGGGCAATGGAGGGTTAAGTGGTTTGCCCAAGACCACAAGGAGCACCTGTGGGACTAGAAACCCCAGTTCTTCCGGCCCAAGGTTGCTGTCCTCTAGTGGGATTTGAACCCCCGACCTTCTGGCCTGAGGTAACTTGTCCCAACCACTAGGCCACTCCTCCTTTCGATATCCTTTTGTTATTCTTTAGTCTTTCAAGGATCCATCTCACATCCGCAATGTCTCTGTTCCTTGACCTTTCCTGAACTCTGTTTGCACTTCGGGTAGTTCTCGTTCCAGGTGTGGTTGTAGTCTGTTGAATAATCTTCTGTAGAATCTCGCTGGCATTTGGGATCAGAGTGATTGTGCAATCATTTCCAGTGTCAGTTGGATTACCTTACTTTTAAATATTGGTATAAAAAGATTTTTTCCAGTCAGTTGGCCAAAATTGCCTGTAACAGCCTTGTAAGTATGGTAACTGCTGCATCAGATTTGCTGTAATACTTCTATGGGAATGTCATCAATGCCTGGTGCTTTGTTCTTTGATAAAGTCAAAGCAGCATTGAAAGCCTTATCACCAATGGTTCTGGATCATAAGGTACAGATTAAAATGTCCGTTGGTCCACTTGATCTTTATCATATAAAAATCTTATATTCTTTCTACCTTTTCTTGATCTTCTCAGCATTCAACATAGATCCTTGAACATGTTCTAACATTCCAGTTTGAGGCTGGAATGTCTTTAGGAAAGCTGATCTTATTCTTCCTCTAATAGTTTCTGCTTTATTCCTTGCATGTGTCATTGTAGTACCTCCTTGTCTTGTCTTGCTGCATGTTGGAAATCTATACAGTTCTGCGACTGAAAATTGCCCAGAAATGCAGAGAAGCTAAAGCCAGAGGAGAGAGGCAGAGTTTTTTCAGTCATCCATTTTAGCCGTTTTTGCTTTTTCACCTTTTGTGGAGGCGTCTTGCTTTCTTCCAACACAACCTTCTTGATGTCATCCCATAACTCTTCTGGAGCTCTGTCATTTGTATCTAAAGCAACAAATCAATTTTGCAGGTAGTCTTGAATATACCACCAGAATTTAAAAGGTCATATTTTACTACATTCATGAGTGGCTTGCTCATTTTCAACTTTAACACAAATTTGTATACTAGTAGTTGGTGATCTGTACCACTGTCAGCTCCAGGTTGTTTTTTGTTGATGTTAGAGAGCTTTTCCAATTATTGGCTTCTACAGATGTAGTCAATTTGATTTCTGTACAATCCATTGTGTGAAGTCCATGGGTACAGTTGCCACTTGTGTTGCTGGAAGGTAGTGTTTGAACAAAAAAAAAAAAAACAAAAAAAAAAAGTTTAAAGAGTTTACCTTAGTCTGCACCTGCTGGTTGGCAAGCAAATAGAAATTACACTTACCTGGTAATTGTTGTTCCTTGAGGAACTCCAGTTTAGTCCTCCACCTCTGGGTTGTGTACATCCTCCTGCAGCTTGGAGACTGGGCATGTCAAAGTCATGACATCACTGGATGTAGCCTGCTGGAATCTCCCATCAGCCCCAGTGTACTATTAACAAAGCAGACTCAAAAGGAACAAATAAGTTGCTATAAATTTAACTCTAACACACATTAAGTGAACTAAACCACCAATCCCTCAAGGTCTGGGTTGTTTTTTTTCTCATGCACGCTCACGTTGCTCTTATTCCTTTACTTTCCCTGATCCACCCCCTAAACCGAATCAAAGAGAAGGAAGGAAACAAAACAAAAAAAACCCACACACAACCAGTCCATACTCACTGCGATCCAGAGTCTGAATGAATTTCTCCATTCTTTGAACTGATGCTCCGCCTCCTCTGAAAAAACACACTGAACTGATCACCCCTCGGGCAGGAATGAGGACTAAACTGGAGTTCAAGTAACAATTACCAGGTAAGTAATTTCTATTTTCTTATCGTTCCTCCAGTTTAGTCCTCCACCTCTGGGATGTATCAGAGCAGTAACTATTGGGAGGGACCTTTCCACCCGGATCACACCACCACCAACCCGAAACAGGTATCATTTGCTGCCATAACATCCAAGCGGTACTGGCTGCTGAAGGTATGCAGAGACGACCAGGTGGCTGCTCTGCAAAATCTCTACTGGTGAGACCAAACCATGTTCCGCCCATGTCGCCTGTGCTCTAGTAGAATGGGCCCGCAACTCTTCTGGCACCTGATGCCCTTGCAACATATGCTGACGCAATAGCTTCCTGGACCCATCTAGAAATAGATGCTTTGGCCGCCATTTCCCCTTTACACTGACCGCCAAACACCACAAAAACAGTTCTGATTTACGAAAGCCCTCCTAGACCTTTAAATAAATAGTGTCACAATACTCTTTATATGCAAAAAATGAAGGGTACTGTCCAGATCCCTCCACTCTACGGCACCCAGTACTGGCAAGGACACTGCTTGGTTCAAGTGAAACGGAGAAACTACCTTGGGTAAAAAGGACGGAACCAGACGCAATACCACCTTTTCCTTAGAGAATGACAAGAACGATTCCAGACAGAATAACGCTTGCATCTCCAAGACCCGTCGTGCTGAACAAATGGCTACCAAACACTGTTTTTAACGTTAGGTTCTTAACTGTAGCCTGATGTAAGGGTTCAAATGGCACCCTGGTCAAGGTTCCTAATACCAGGCTGGAGGTCCCAAGGCGGCACTAAGACTCTATGAGCGGGCTGCAGCCTAGATACCGCTTTAAGGAAACACCATGTCGCTGTGAGACCCCAGAGCTAACCCTTGAACCTTACTGCAATAGCATGCTAATGCTGCAAGCTGCACTCGCAATGAGCTGGATGCCCTTCTCAAATCCATCTTGCAGAAACTCAATACTACAGGCACTGAAACCGTCGCTGCCCAAACCTGTCGGCGAGAACCAGTCCTCAAAGATATGCCATATATGGACATAAGCCAGAGATGTAGACTTCTTCCAGGCCCGTAGCCGTGTCCCAATGACTGCCCTGGAATAGCCTCTCTTCCTTAACCTCACCCTTTCAATTGCCAAACCTTACGAGAACCAAGCCACCTGAGGCATTCGAAGCGGGCCCTGCAGTAGCAGGTTGTTCTGCATAGGCAACCTCCACAGCTTTCCTTCGAGCAGTCGCACCAGGTTGGCATACCATGGTCGCCTCGACCTATGAGCACCCACAGAGGAAACATGTAGAGGAGACTCGAATGACCACAGTTGAATCAGGGCATCTAGCCCCTCTGACATCCCTTTGATGCCTGCTGTAAAAGCGACTTGTCTTTGCCGACTGAAAGGTTGCCATGAGGTCCATAAAAAGCGGTGGACCCCATCTGCAGACTATTTGCACAAACACCTCTGGATGAAGCTCCCATTCTCTGGCATCCACCTGGACCCTGAGAAAGTCTGCCGCTACTGTCCTGTCCTGCAATGTGCGCTGCCGATAATTGCTAGCAGCTGGGGTTCTACCCAAGCAAACAATTCTCCTGCTTCCTCTTCCATGGCCACACTTCCCATTCCACCTTGCCGGTTGATGTAAGCCACCATTGCAGAAGTGTCTGAAAGCACCCAAACCGCTCGGTCCTTTACTGTGGTCTTGAACACCTGAAGCGCTAGAGCCACTTGCGACGGTTGATTGACCATTGGCTCTCCTGCTCTGACCAAGTGCCTTGCGCGTAAAGAGCCCTGCACTGAGCTCCCCACCCTGTTAGACTGGGTCTGTCACTACTGGGAGCCACTGCAGCTGTTCCAAGGGGAGTCCCGCTTCCAGATGTTTCGGGACCAGCCACCATTGCAGGGACTTCCTGACATGGAATGGACAAGAAAGGTGCTTGTTCAAATTGTTCTGGTGAGACCATCAGCGCAGTAGAGCCCTTTGCAATGGCTGCATGTGAAACCTGGCCCCAGGAACCACCTCCAGGGTTGCCACCATTGTACCCAGCCGCCGCAGGTAGTTCCAGGCTGATGGCACCAGGGTGGATAGAAACTTGCTTACAAGCTGACGAAGAGCTCAAGCTTGCTGCTCTGGCAAAAAAAAAGAGTCCCCTTCTGGGCGTCTAATCATACTCCTAGGTATTAGACTTTGTGTCGGCACCAAGCGACTCTTGACCAGATTGACCACCCAGCCAAGCTCCTGTAGGAAAATCACACTACCTTGTCCATAATCTGCCAACTCTCGACCTCAGACTTTGCTCGAATCAACCAGTTATCTAGATAAGGGTGTACCAAGATGCCCTTCTGCAACGCTGCCACCACCATGACCTTGGTAAAAAAGGTGTGTGGAGCTGTCGCCAGGCCAAAAGGCAATGCTTGAAACTGGTAATGCCTCCAAGGGAAGGCAAACCTCAAACTTTTGATAAGTTGTTCTGATGGGAATATGCAGATACGCCTCCGTGAGATGAGAGACGTTAAGAACTCCCTTTTGCAAACCACCACAATGACAGACTAAGGTTTCCATCTGGAAATGTGGCACTCGAAGACAGCGATTTACTCCCCTTGAGATCGAGAATAGGCCAAAGTGCCCCACCCTCCTTTGGCACCATGAAATAGAGTACCGGCCTACACTGTAATACCCTTGTGGAACTGGTGTTACTGCACCCAAATGCAAAAGCCAATCCAGAGTTTGACAAATTGCTAGGGTTTTCTGTCATCCCTTGCAGGGCGAAAGCACGAACGAATCTAGGATCGGATGTGCCAATTCCAGGGCATATCCTTCTCAAACTATCTCCAGCACCCATTTGTCGGATGTTATTTGGGTCCAGGCAGAAACGAACTCCTGAAGCCGCCCCCCCCTATCGGAGGACTTCCTGCCTGGACCCACCCCTGTGGAGTTCGCTGCGCCGGCTCCATGAAATCCACAAAACCCCTGGGCCCTCGAAAGTGTACCCTACTCTCTGGTAGCCTCATAACGAGAACAACAAAATCTCCGGAAATCCCTGGACTGGCCCCCTCAGAGCCGGACCAGACTTCCCTTGTTTAGGCTTGTCCTCCGGAAGCCTACCTCCTTTGGACTCCCAAGTCTTTCACCAACTTGTCTAAATCTTCTCCAAACAGCTTGACTTGGAATGGAAGTTTACTGAGGAGCGACTTAGACAAGCCGTCGGCTGCCTAATTTTGTAGCCACAGAGACTGCTGTGTGGCAACCAATGAAGCCATACTATTTGCCAGCACCTTGATCAAATCATAGTGAACATCCGCCAGGTACACCGACTCAAACAAACAGTGTCCCCTCCCATCAAACTGTCCTGGTCCAACTAGCCAGCCTGTCTTAGATGTTGAGACCATCGCAGGCATGCTCTTGCCACCCAGGCCCCGCAAATGGAAGCTTGTAAGGACAATGCATTGCCTCTAAAGGTTGTTTGAAACAAACCATCCACCTGTCTTACGCATCCTTCAGTGCCACGCTACCTTCCATGAGGATAGTTATCTTTCGTAACCGCCAACACCGCTGCATCTATGCGAGGGGGAACGGAACTTCTTTATCCTTGTCTGCTAAGAGGTAAAGTCTGTTCATTATTCTGGTCCCCCGAAGGCCTCTCAGGCTGATCCCATTCCTCTTGAATCATTCAATCGACCACTTGTCTCACCGCCTGAATAAGCGGATTGTCAACCTCCTCATCCTTTGCCAGCTGAGCAGTAGCGAGGTTAAGCTTTTGTAGGGATTCCATAATGAGAGATTTGTATAATTTTTGCCTGGTCCTCCAGCTCTGGTATTTCTCCTTCTTCCAGCTCTTCCCTACCAGACTCCTCAAACTCAGTTTTGTCTGGCTCCTGCCACTCCAAATCAAAAGTCGCAGGCTCAGAAGGTCGAGCCCTTTTTGCGGGTCTAGGCAAACCACTGTGGCCCTCCTCCAGCTGGGACTGTGGCTGCACCAAAGTGATCGGTAATGGCTCTGGCACCTTCCCCTGCCGTTGCAAACAGAAGGCCTGATGCATGACAAGGATGAAATCCTGGCAAAAATCTCCGAGACAAGACTGTGTTGGCATCACCGGTGGAACCCTTAGTAATTGTTCTCCTTCGCCCCCTGACAATGCCCCAAGGGAATCTTGAGCCTCCTTGCATGCCATTTGCTTTTCCATACTTATAGAAACTAGCACGCAGCTCTGGCAGATGTTGATGTCCGCGACAGTGCCTCTGAGTTCCGCAGACACTGATGGCGAGAGGACATGAGCTCTGACCTCCAGCAGATTACCTGAGATTAACAAAAGAAATTGCCGCTGCTTATATATATATATATATATATATATATATATATTTTTTTTTTTACTTACACTCTGAAATGCAAATAAAACCAAACTTAACTGAGCCCTATAGTACTGCCACCCGAAATAGCTAGGTCTGGGGCCCTGGAGGGTGTCCGGAATCAGAGCCATGCTGCGTGGCTTTCAGCGTACTGCGTGCTGTCTGACAGAGCGCCGTGCGGCTGCACGGGCCCCAGGAAGAAAAATGGCCACCATCCTCACTCTTCCTTTTCTGGCGCCAAAACCTGCCTCGAATGCCGACAGCTCTGATGCCCCACTGCTCGATTCTACAGCTCTTCTGCACTCCCCTTAAGAACGAGCCTACCTTCTGAGGAAAGGCCCTGCTAGCCGTGACGTCACCCAGCCGTGCTATGAGTGACGTTCGCAGCGAGGGCTGGTTCACTGACTGACACCACACTCCCTGCTGCGCTGTTCAGTGGCACCGCAGCAGATCAGCAAGAGAGGAATCTGGTCTGCGGTCGACAGAGCTCACCCCCGGACCATGGGAGAGAGATCCGCTTCAGCCGCTGCACTGCCAAGTACTGAAGAGAAGAGAGAAAGCAGCCCTTTTTTTCTTCTTAAACTGATAGCGCCCCCAGGGAAACCAAATTAAATAAGATCAAGGGAACCAAAGAGAATCTGAAGGGGAATTTAAAGATATCCAAAACTAAACTACATTGCTCCTTATCTGTTCCTCTAGTGAGCTCAGCACCTAGGCTCACTACGTCTTCCTGCTGCATGGAGACTGGACGCACTGGGGCTGATGGGATATGTCCAGTCTCCAAGCTGCAGGAGGACGTACACAACCCAGAGGTGGAGGAATAAACTGGGGAGGAATGATAAGGAACTATCCATTTGTCTGGACTGGGCTGGAGAGACACACTTGTAATTACTACAATTATATTGTGCACCACAATCTTTATTAAAGAAACTCTCAAAAAAAGGAGACTCTCATAGGAATGTCCACAGGTCAAAAGTTTGTTCAGGTTTACCAGTTTTAATAGGAGTTCTTATATGCATTAACACACTTCAGGCCCAATAATAGACTCCATGCACATAGACTAATGCATACTAAATATTAGCATACAGTAAGTTTAAGTGGCATTAAATAAATTCCCTACTCTCCAGCACAAACTATTAAAAAGCACATCTAAAATAGATAGTGGTTTTATGTACCTGTTCATTTTCTGTTCTTGAATCCTGCTAGATCTGTCCAGACTAGTGGTAGCTGTGGCAATCCAACATGTGGAGGCAGACTAACAACTTTGTTACATTATCACTTGTTATATCCACTGGTGCAGCACAGAGAAGCCAGTAAGACTCTGCCCAAAGAGTAGGAAGAATACTCCAGGAATTAAGAACAAATCAAACACAACCATGCAACAAGCAGCAATAGGGCTCTTAGAGCTATAGAATTCATCCAGGGTGGGTACTAACATGATCTAGCAGGATTCAAGGAAAAACTGGCATTTAAGATTCCTCCTTCCTTATCCTGCTAGACAGTCCAGACAAGTGAGGCATTCCTAAGTAGTAGGGATCCATGATGGGAGGAAGATGATGCTCTGGTCAGAAGTGCCATGCCAAAAGGTGCCATCTGCACCAGCTCCCACATGCAACTTGAGTGTTTCACAAAGTTTGAGACAACCAGGCAACCACTTTACAGATGTCCTCTGGAGGCACCAAGGCAGAGTCCACCCAGGAGCAGGCCCATGCACTAGTGGAGTGAGCTCCAACACCTCTGGCATGTTTCTGGTCAGAAGCTATGCCAAATTGTATTACCCATTGGGCAGAAGGTGGCTGAGAACATGGGGGTCCTTTCTATGGACCACTGATGAGGACAAAGATGGTCTGACAGACAAAAGGAGTTACTGATCTTCAAATATATCACTTAAGTTCTTCTCAGATGGGTCTGCCTGAAGGTCCTCCTCTGAGGAGAGGAATACTGATCTGAGATGAAGAGGACAGCACAGCACAGTTCAAGGAGGCTGAAGCAGTCGAGATGATAAAGGGCTCTCTTCAGGACAAGGCCTGCAGTTCCCAACACCTGTCTGATGGATGCAATCTCCACCTGAAAGACCACCTTAGGGTCAAACCCTGGAAGGGTGGGGGGAGGGGGGAAGAAAAGAAGTGTAGCATTGTCTTGATTGAGCACAGGAATAGATGCTGTTTGGCACCAAGCTCCTTTGCCCTATTAGAAGCTCCCCTTTCTACCTTCAGATGAGGAATGACTGACAAAGGGCAAGAATGGAGCTCTTTCAACCAGCTCAGGACAGCAGCTGATGTTGGGGAAGAAGATGCTTGAGAACTGCAATGTCCTCCCTTGCTCCAGCACACCATTTCTCTCAGTGGGTCTGGCAGGGAGCATAGCTAAGTCCCAAATTGCATACATACTGTCCCAACGGTTGAAGCACTCAGTGAGGAGGAAGCTGGGAGCTGGTAGCAGTTCTCTGTGGAGTTGCCAAGCAGAGTGAGGTCAATCAGCAGCTCCCCAGTAAACAGGGTGAGCAGAAGAGACCTGCTGTGTCTAAGTTGCCAAGGCCAATCAGGGCTGTCACTGGACATTCAAATCTCAGCATGCCCTCCACTGCCGCACAGAGCCCTGATTGGCAGTGGGGAGCAGGGAGAGCTTACTTTCTGCTTCCTGCAGCTGATGCCAAAGCCAATCAGGGCCTTCATTGGCCATTCAAATATCAGTGCACCCAGGCATGCCTGCAACTGGTGAGCCTGTGTCCAAGGGCCCTTTAATAGCCCTTAGGCGGTGACCATAAGCAGGGACCAGCAGATGATATCACATGGCAAGTGATGACCCCCTTCCCCCATCTGCAACACAAGAAACCAGAACTGGTAAGCACTTCAAAGTGCCCTTTGCTGGAGATACCATCTCTATCCTATTCAGCAAGAAACAGTTATCGCAACCAGCAGAAGATTCCTCTGGTGAGTCTTGGCACCCCCACACTACACAATGCTCTACAAATCCTTAACACAGTGATGTTACTAGCTATCTTCTACCTCCTTGTCTGTGCTTAACTCATTTACCGAGTCCTGTGATTCTGCATTGGGGGGGGGGGGGGGGGGGGGCAAACTTTCATTGGCTGTACTCCAGTTAGCTTCAAGCAGCATTGATTGCTTACACCATCAAAAACTAGAAAGACTAGGGGACATGCAATGAAGCTACAGTGTAACTTTAGTCTTAAGTGAAAATATTTTTTCCCTCAATGTGTAATCAAACTCTGGAATTCGTTACTGGAGGATGTAGTAAAAGCTTTATTGCAGCTGGGTTTAAAAAAAGAAAAAAAAAAAAAAGTTTGGAAAGTTCCTGGAGGAAAGATCCATAAACCATTATTAAAAAAGGGAACTGGGAAATCCACTGCTTGTCCTAATACAAGCATTGTGGAACCTGCTAGGTACTTGAGCGAGATGAACCAGTGTGGCCTATCAAACCCAATATCCTGTTTCCAATAGTGGCCAATGTTCCTCCAACCTCTACCCATGGTAACAGCCTTCAACACCCCCATCCTTTACAGACCCAGACTCCTTAGCCCTGTCACGTGCCACAAACCACCTCACACTAAGCCCCGATGCCAACTGTTTGAAAATCAGACCCACTCCACAGCAGCTACCACCCCAACAGAATCCAACCCTCCCACCTATCAAAATGCTCATTAAGCAAACACCTCACACCATATGCAACGACCCCCATGACAGACTACATACTCCACGATATGGACCTCATATGCATCGCCGAATCATGGATTTCCATGACAGACTGACCATGTACTCCTCAACCAGTTACTATTAGAAATTACACTTACCTGGTAATTGTCGTTCCTTGAGTGACAGTTTAGTCCTCTACCTCTGGGTTGTGCACCTCTTCTTGCAGCTAGGAGACTGGGCATGTCAAAGTTGTGACATCACTGGATATAGCCTGCTGGTATCTCCCATCAGCCTCCAGTGTACTATTGACAAAGCAAACTCAAAGGAACAAATAACTATACCATAACTTTAAATGACTCCATTCCTCAACCAAGGAGCCTTTTTAACCATATCCATCTTATATTTTCTTCTCTTTTTTTTTTTTTTTACTTTACATTCATGTCCCCCCTATGCAAACACGTTTCCTATACCATCACCTCGTTTAAATAAGAGAAAAGGAAGAACGAACAGAGAGGGATACTCACTGCGATCTAGAAACTGAAAGGATCTGTCTACTCCTTGAGATTCATGCTCCACTCCACCTGAAAATAAACTGAAGAAATCACACCCCTGGGCGGAAATGAGGACTAAACTGTCGTCACTCAAGGAATGACAATTACCAGGTAAGTGTAATTCCTATTTCCTTATCGTTCCTCCAGTTTAGTCCTCTACCTCTGGGATGTAAAAGAGCAGTAATCATTGGGAGGGACCTATCCAGCCAACTCACCACACCGTCGACCCGGAACAGGCATCCTTTACTGCCAAAACATTTAAGCAGTAGTGGTTACTGAGGAAATGGAGACGACCTGGAAGCTGCTCTACCAATCCCCCCTGGTGGAATGAGACAGTGATTCACCCATGAAGCTGCTTGTGCCCTGGTAGCAAGAGTCAAAGCCCCCCCGGAATCATACAACCTCGCCACCAGAAAGCTGAGGCAACCAGCGCCTTAACCCAGTGCGAAATGGCCGCCTTCACTGCCGCTTCCAGCGCACAAAAACACAAAGAAATGAACGCCGCACCCTGCATTTAATGTTTCCTATCGGCGTAAGCTACAAATAAAAAACCTCCCCTTCCAGAAAAACAGAGAACTGGAAGAGAAACCAATAGGCTCAGGAGAAAAAAAAAAAAAAAAAACCCAGATACCACCTTTTGGAAGGACGACAGGACTGCTCACAAACACCACCCTCTATCCAGAAAGGGTGAAAACGGCTCATGACATGACAACGCCTAAAACTCCGAAACCTGTCGCGCCGAACAATGAGCTATCAAAGCCACTGTCTATAACAGCAAATCCTTTACCGACGCCTGGAGTAAAGAATCAAAGGGCTCTTTAGCTAATGCCTCTAAGGCCCAATCGGGATCCCCCGGCGGCACCCGAACTCTCGAGGAGCGCAGTCGGATCCCAACTTAAGGAAACGCTACACATCGATCCGAACACCTAGCGCTATTCCCTTCACAGAATCTATACAGCCGGAAACAGTCACCCGCTGGATCCTCTAAGGAACTGGTCGCTAGTTCCTTCAGACACTGTCCTGCAGAGAACTCAGACCAAGGATACAGACACCTTTGTCGCCCAGACTTGCCGCTATGAACAGCAGCCTTCCAAAAGGCGCTAAGCATGGACCTATGTAGCAGAAGCAGCCTGCCTCCTTGCTCTCAACAAGGTGGCAAAGACTGCCACAGAATAACCCTTCTTCAGCCCTGCCCATTCAAAGGCCAAACTGTAGGCGGGCACCGATCCACCTGAGACATTTGTTGTGGACCTAGCCGCAGCAGAACATCTGCTACCGACAACTTCTAGGAAAAGCCTGTTGAGTAGGCGAATGAGAAAAGCCTAGTACAGCCGCCTCGTCCAACCGGGCGCTACCAAGAGTACCTTTCTCCGAAAGCCTCGATATGCCAACTAGTTGCCCTATGAGAGCCCACGGGGAAAGGACAAGAGACTTAATTGGGAGCTTACTGACCCGACTTGGACGAACCATCAGCTGCCCCATTCCTCCACCAGAGAGACCTCCGGGTGAACCCCAAGGAAGCCAATAATATTAGCTAGTGCTTGAATTAAGCCATAATGCACATTTGCCCCATAAAGCAAATCAGGCTCTAGTCGATTCAACTCCCTGATCCTTTCCTGTTCCAGGCGAGTAGACTGCCGTAAACACTGCGACCACCTGAAGCATGCTCTCGCCTCCTCAGGCTCCACAAATGGGAGTTTGTAAGGCCAGAGCATTGCCCCCAACGATCGCTTCAGTGAACCATCTACTTTCCTATCTTGCGATAAAGATTGCTAGGGCTCTCTTCCATACAGCGAGTCCACACCCCCTGGTAGTGCAAGGTGTGCACCCACCCACGTAGTACCCAGGCCTGCCCCTGCTTAGCCTCAAAATGTCAATCAAGAGCAGACAAATTCAGGACAGCTGAATACTTTTTTTTTTTTTTTTTTTAACAAAGACACCTCTTAACCAAAAATTCCTTCAGCATATGTTGAGACGCTCTTTCCGTGCCAACAATATGAAGTAGAAAGAACTCCCAAACACAGGCATACTAATCTACGGCCTTCCTGCTAGAGTAACGCCCCATTCTGTCTGACTGCACAAAGATGGACTTTATATTTTAAGTTCAACTAGCACCTGGTGATATGAAATACAGCTCTCATTCTGCAGTGGCAACTGAGTCAGCAATGAAGCAGCCGAGAAACTGCAGACCAGTTCCCATTATACCACCTGGTAAAGACTCCACTTTTAGACCACTGAAGCAAAAAAGCATGCGAGTGCCTTGTGTCCTGCCAGTAGCTGATCAAACTGAAGTGATTCAGTGTATGCAGGGCATTGTCCAGAGAACGCAAGGCCCCTCCTCCAGGCTGACTCCACATTCACAGTCTAAACCGGCAGTCACCTTGGCTGATGCCGATCAGCGCGGAAGCCATCTTGTAAGCCCAGCATATGAAGTATGCCTACTAGAGTCTGAGCCGCTGCCATTGCTGCTAGAGAACTAGCCTGGCTGCGTGCTTCTGGCCCCCCCATTAAGGCATTCGCTGAACACTAGCAGAGACTCTCTGTACTGGAGAGCCTCTGATAAATGGAATGGGAGCATAGATAGCTTCAAAGGCCAGAGTTCTATTTTGCAACGTCTCTCCGCTGAGCTGCCTTTTCCATATGTAAAATGAAACCACATATAGCCAAAATTAAGACATTACAAATCTACTGTAAAATCGTATAATTTGGGCAAAGCCAAACTAAACAGGAACAATTTTCCATTGAGAACCACACAACTAAAAACCCCTGTCATGACATAATGCTTATGGCAGAGCATTCCACATCTGTGGACTGGCCATGGCACTCACCCAAGCACCTGTTACACCCGTCCAAGAGAGTTATCACCATAATTCCTTTTGACTTGAATATGTTTACAGCGGATCATAGCGCTATATCACAGCAGCTAAGCCAAAATATTACCCTGCCATATAAACCGACTTTAAACGCTTTATAGGACCTTCTATGGATAGTGGAAGGAGATTCTTGTAAAAACATAGCTATGCCCCTTTTTTGGAGTCCTATACTTAAAAAAACAAAACAAAACAAAAAAACCCAACCAAGTTTCCACCAACTCTAATGAAATCAAAGCAGATCAGCTAAAGTTACCCGAACTGCTCCTATAGCTTTGCAAGAAACTACCAGCTCCACCGCACCCAGTTGTCCTTCCCCCCTTATCCTGGGGATTCTGCATTGCAGGAGGCGTTGCACACCCCCTGCCAGCCTGCTGCGTCTGCCAGGGAGCTAAAGAGCAAAATAGAAAGTAGAACCCCTGGAAGCAAACAGTGTCCCGTCCTTGGGATTCAGGACACAAAAAAGGTAACAAAAGTAAAAAAGCAACAGTGTTAGCTAAAAATGAACAAGGCTCTCACTAAAGAGAGTTTCTTTTTGAAATCCCACCGAAGTCCATGGGACCCAAGCTTTCGAACACAGCCCCTAACGCTGTGCATTAACCACAACCAGAGAAATGAAATGAAACCCTGCTCTAGTAATAGATGAGAATTTCCTGGGAAGGGCATGCTAAGTGTTGCTATGAAACACACAGGCACCTCCCCCAGCCTTCCTGCAGTCAGAAAAATAGCAGTGGAATACACCGACCACCTTGCAAATGGAGGTCTTAGAGGTTGCTGCCTGTGTGAACCTGAGTAATATGATTTTGTATTTTACCCCCCCCCCCCCCAGGGATGGGGGCACTGAATACTATATGTGATTCATGAGCAGTGCTGCCATTCGGCGGCCTTTAGGGCGCCTGAGCCCAACCAACGATACAGAAGTTAAGAGCTTTAAATATCAGGTCATATAATCCTGATTTTGATAACATTACAGCTGCCCTGTGGCATTTCTTTCCTGACTTGCAGATAATAGTGCCTTTCTATGACACTGTATGCAGCCATTGAGTGTACCAGCTGTCCTCTGGTGGCCACAGACCGTAGCAAACTGCCAACCAAGAAGTGCCTTTAACTGTCAGTTTATGTTTTTATATCTTAAGGTTTCCTAAACCTGTCCCTGTGAATTTTGGGCAACTTTCACTATAGAATACATAAAAGCACACTTACAGGCTGTCCCTCCTTCCAACTACAAGTTAGGGCTCTGCTCTTGAACCTAAAAGCTGGCAATTTGCCTAATATCCTGGGACTTAACAGATGCTCCTCAGAGACATAATTAGGAGGGAACGAACATGTGGTATCAGGGATCAATGCCAAAACTGCTGTCCTATTTAAGTTTATTCTTATTTATTTTATAAAGAGGATTGACAACAGTCCCCCTTAAGGCTGAGGAACCACCTGAGCCTCAAAAAAAAAAAAAAAAAAAAAAAATTTACACACTAGGCCCAAAAATCTAGCTATTCTGCCTGTTTTCCCTCACACAGGCAGCTCACTGCAACTCTCGCCATGCGGTCCAAATACCTAGAGAGGAAATAGCTGCCCCTTCGCCAATGAATTTTGGCACCAAGAACAGCCGCTGCAAAAATGAGGCCTCAGCAGACCGACCGAGCCCGAAGGCCTTACCTGCAGGGCAGAAAGCCACACAGCCTGCTCCTACCACCTTGAATTCCTCTGATCCTCAAGCCGCGCTGATGCGCCTGGCAGCTGCGGCGAGGATTGCTCAGCCGGTTCCACAGAGTAAAATTAAAATCCCGCAGCAACGGAGAGGCTCTGTCTCACACAGCTTCAGTGTGGCTGTACGGGTCCCGGAGCTCTCTCCCGTACCGTCCAGGGAGAGAGATCCGCACCGGCGAATGCCTGCAGCAAGTGAAAATAACTGACAAGGAGGGAAGGTGAGAGCTGCTTCTAAATTTAAAGAGCCAGGCTCAAATTTAAAATAACTGTAAATAAGGAAAATGTGCTCCTAAAGGGAACTAATTCCTGATTTACTTTTAATTCAGTTACCTTTGGTTAATTGGCAAAGTAAAATTAAAAGGTAAAAATCAAAAGTAAAAATCTGAATAGAATGTCACACTAAATGCTCCTTATCGGTTAATGTCGTCCCCCCCCCCCCCCCCCCAGTGAGCCTAGCTTCTGGGCTTACTATGTCCTCCTGCTGCAAGGAGACTGGACACACTGGAGGCTATATCCAGTGATGTCACGACTGACATGCCCAGTCTCCTAGCTGCAGGAAGAGGTGCACAACCCAGAGGTAGAGGACTAAACTGGAGGAATGATGAGGAACTTCCAATTATAAGCTCCTCAACTGCCCTAGAACAAGCAGAAGGGGAAGCGGCATCCTAATCATGGCAAAAGAACATTTGAACTTCACCATGCTCAACTCCCACTCAACAGAAAAGACCAGACTGCCTCACAATTTGCCTAACATATTGGACACCATCTTCAAAGACAGGAGGACCTCAGACCTTCTAGAAGGTTGCATACATAAAGCATCCACCACACACTTCCTCCTCCTTGGAGACAAACCTCGCATCCACCTCAGATAGAGAAGCCTTTACCTTCACTAATGCCATTGAAGCACTTCAGTTGCACCAACTCATCAAGAACCTATCCACTCCAAAAAGGAGCAACACTAGAACTTATATTTGCACCCAGACACCTCCTAACAACCCAATTAAATATTCAAACCGACCCCATCCCTTGGTCTGACCACATAATTATCTCCTTCATCCTACCAGCAAGATTTTATACCCCACACATTCCACAGCAAGAGCCAAGCACTTGCTGCTTCAAAATCATTCAAAGACAATCCTTCCTGGATGATGTTCCCCACACCTGGGCTCTGACACCTGCGACGTGACCAACATAATACACTCCTGGAACACCGATATCCAACACACTACCTTCACATCATGACAGCCAGCCCCCTTGAATCACTCACAAGCACTATGGTACTCCCACAAAATCAAAGTCATGACAACTCAAGACTAGTGAAAACACACATGACAAATCCAGGAACAATACAGCTCAAAACTGAATACTGTAACATCCAAAGCAGCAAAAAAAGGACTACTTCTCTAAACATAAGTAATCCCTTAGCTGGCCTAAAGAGCTATTCATAGTTTTTCCTTACAAAAAGGATCCCATGTCAATGAACAAACAATTCAAACCACAGACCATGGTGAACTATACAGCAAACACTCATCCACAACTCTCCACCCCACCCACCCACCAGATAAGCCAACCATGCCCACTGCTATGGCACCTTCAGACTGATCAACCCGTGGGCTGCTCGTCCTGTCAGCGGGAAGAATGGGCGGACCCGGGAAACTTCCCTGTCCCAGAGTAGGAGTCAGCACCCTTGCGTGCCCCGCGAAAGGACTGACCCCGCTGCTGTCCCCAGCTGGAGGGAAACGAAGTAGCCGGTGGCTTGTAAGACCGAAACCTGCGAGAGTCGCTAGACCGAGAATACCGCCGAGAGCCTTGAGAAGAGGTTCGAAATGAGTGCCGCTGAGCAGCCTTCTGGTGATCCTCAGGCAACCGTTGCGGTTTGACCTCACCAAGATCTTTTACCAACTTGTTCAGGGTCTTCAAACAAAAACCTCCCCTTAAAGGGAAGCTTGGACTTAGAAGCAATGTCCGCGCCACTAATGGATGCAATGGAATGAGCAGAAAGACGCAACAAGTCATAGAAGGAATCGGCAAGAAAGGCAGTGGCAGATTCCAAACGAGCCATGGCGGGATCTTCTGGCAGCCTCTGAATCCAGCGTAACAACGCTCGGGCCACCAAAGCTCCACAGACCGTTGCCTGTAACGCCATAGTGGAGGACGAAAAGGCCGTCTTCAGAAGATTTTCAACTTTGCGATCTTGCTGATCTTTGAGAGCTGCTCCGCCCTCAACTGGAATGGTGGTATGTTTAGTCACTCCTGAGACCAGGGCATCTACCTTTGACCGATGGCTTACCTATCCGATCTCAGATGGAGGCCCGAGAGAGTTGCCCAAGGTAGCGTACTGTTTGGAGCGGGGAATCCGGAGTATCCCACTCGCGAGACACCATTTGCTGCATCTCCGCCGGGAAGGGAAACGCCTTGGAAGGCTGCTAAATACCTTGCAAGATCGGGTCCGGCTGAGACTGCGATGGAGTCGCGTCAGAGGTCGGAGGATCTGAGACCCGCAACGCCTCAACCACTTGCTCGATTAAGGGCATCAATTCTTCCTTGCGAAAGACGGATATCCCGAGAATCATCTGCTGTCGCCATGGCAGTATCCGAATGAAAATATTCGCCATCCTCCCGCTCAGAACCCAAGAGGCTGTCATCTGCTGAGGACCCACTAACAGCCATGCCCACAGTCCTGTCTGGCAAGGAACCCGTAACCTTTTTAGAGGGACACCCGGACTTGTGGGTGGAGCTCTTATGCGTGCACTTGCGAGAGACCGGCGCTTCAGAAGCAGTACCCGCAAGCAGCCCCTGCTCGGATCCCAAAACCAGGGATTCTGAGTGCCAGACAGACCAAGCTTGGTGAAAAAGCGCCAAAAACTGGGCCTCTGAGGGTGAGTGATAGTCCTGTGGCAGGCCCGTGGCCTGAGGGACTACGAGTGGAACAGATTGAGAAGCTAGAACGGGCAGTGCGCCAGGACTAGAAGCTGAGAGACTCGGGGGAACATCTAGAGAATTAGAGGACTCCCCGGGATGAGCAAGACAGGCAGAGCACATGTTATCCGCCAGCTCCTTGTGCTTCTTGTTGCAGCCCAGGCAGCACTGCCCCGTAGCAGGCATGATTGCTGTCAGAGGAGTTGCGCCTTCTGGTTTATTATTTTTTTTTTTGTGTTTTAAACAATGCCCGCACGCGCGAAAGGACATCCGAAGGCAACCAACAATAAAAATTAGCGCAAGCAGCCAGGCGCTGCAAATGGATACTGGACGCGCGACCACACGGCCGCAAAAATGGCCACCGGCCCAAAAGCACGCGAAAACACAGTTGACGGAAACTGTGAAGACCGCAAAATAATAAATGCAGCGATCTGGCTTTACTGTGAGAGGCAATCAGGGAGACCTGAAGGCATACTACGGCTGTTGCTCCCGAGGGCTTTGAAAAGAATTTCGCCCTGCTCAGCTGCTGCTGAGGCGGGTAAAAATCAGAGAGGCTGTCACTTACAGTTCTGAAGAGCCGAACACCTCTGAACAGATCCCCTGAGCATAGTAGACGTCAACCCCGCTCACTAACCCGCTTGGCTAGGGCTGGGAAGGCAGGGCTGCACTGATCCAATCAGGAGCTCCTGTGAAACCCCCGATGTGACCACTGACTGGGAAAATCCAAGGCAACACCTCATGTGAAGCCTGGATACCTCCAGAGGGCAAGGAATCCAGAGGAAAAAAAAAAAAACCAGCAAACAAATGAAAAGAATTAGAGCAAACAAAGCAAATTAAATTAAACGTGAGGAGAGAAGCCAGACACTCCATCTGCTGGAGACAGAAAATACTGAGGAGATCCCCTGTGGGTATGTTACTATCTGCCAGTGGCCAGCCAATCAGGGCCCTGGAAATCTTTTTCTGTCTCCAACATCTACTGGAAGGGGAACACAACCTGTTTGTCTGGACTGGTCTAGCAGGATGAAATGGAACTGGCAGATATCCAGCAGGGGGATGGAGCACGGGTTTGCCACAGATGCTGCCATGGGTCAGATGCTGTGCACCGATAGTGCTCCAGCGAGAGACTGGCCTGCAACCCCACCTGAGACAAGTGAAGCAGGTACTGCAGCATCAGCTGGAAAGAACAGGAGAATGGATGGATCTGCTTCTCTGTGTACCACACAGAATCTCTAGCATTTGAAGGCATAGGCCCAGCGGGTGGAAGGCTTGTAAAAGGCCAGGAGGACCTCCTCCACCTTGCTTGATAGATTGAAAGGGCCAAAGCTACCCTTTCAGCAGCCAGGCTGTCAGAATTGGGGACCCCAGGTTGGGGAGCAGGAGAGCAGTCCTCCTGCAAGAGCAGGCCCAGAGTGCATTCAAGAGGAACCGGGGCACCTGAGGCAGACAGTAGAGTAGGGGGAACCATGACTGCCAGGCCCACTGGGGAGCCACCAGCATCACGATGGCTCTGAGCTGGACCTTTAACAAGGTCTTGGCAATCAGTGGCGTTGGTGGGAAAGCGTAAAGGAGGCCCCCCCCCCTCCCATTTACAGAATGAACACATCTGCTGCCAGAGGGGGATGTGGCTCCCTGGAACCAAAGCGGGGTAGTTGAGTATTGGCTGAGTTGGCAAAAAGGTCCATCTGCAGGAGCCACCAGAGAATGAACAGTCAGCAGGCCACCCAGGATTCAGCAGCCACTCATGCAATTGAAGGACCTGGCTGAGCCAGTCCACCAGGCCATTTTCCTGGCCTGGAAGATGGATTGCCCACAGGAGCATCCTGCCGTTTTATTTTTTTCAATTTTATTTATTTACATTCTCTTATATACCGTGCTATTCTGCATCAGTGGGTTTACATTGAACAAACTGAAGTTACATTGAACAGGGCATTATAACTTGGAGATAACTATTTTACAGGGAACATGGGCTATGGAGGGTTAAGTGGCTTGCCCAAGACCACAAGGAGCACCTGTGGGACTAGAAACCCCAGTCCTTCCGGCCCAAGGTTGCAGTCCTCTAGTGGAATTTGAACCCCCGACCTTCCAGCCTGAAGTACCTTGCCCCAACCACTAGGCCACTCCTCCACGGTTACTGATGGAGAAGAGGCTCACTGCCTCTTGGCACAGAAGGGACGATTCTGTGCCTCCCTGCTTGTTGATCTATCACCACCAACTGGTTGTCTGTATGGATCAGTAATGCTTGATGTAGGTGGTGGAGAAGGAGGACCAGCACTATAGCTTGAAGCGCTCTGCCCGAGACCAATGACCTTGGGTGCAGAAGTTGCTGCAATGGGCTTCCCAGCCCAGCTTTGAGGCATCCATGGTGAGGATCCTCTGGGAGGTGGGGGCCTGGAGCTGCTGCCACAAGCCAAGGGAGTCAGCCAGAGGATGGGTCATGACCACTCTGTCCTGCAGGCACCCTATTGCTCAAGACCACTGGGAGCGGAGGGCCCATTGAGTTGGCTGCATGTGGGTGTTGGAGTAACACGTACTGAAGTCATGTGACCCAGCAGGCAAGGCAGGCCAATGCCAAGGGGTGACCCCTGATGTTCTGGGCCCTGTCCGGGGGGGGGGGGGGGGGCCTTGGCCTGGATGATGTCCAGCAGCACCCATATGTGACGGAGGGGAGGTGGGACTTTGGGTAGTTTATGACAAACCTCAAGTGCTCCAGAATGAGGATGGTGCAGGCTGTCACCCGATGAGCTTTGGCAGTGGTGCTGCCCTTGGATAAGCCAGTTGTCCAGGTAGGGAAAGAAAAGAAACACCCCTGGAGATGCAGGAATGTGGTGACCACAGCCAGGCACTTTGTGAATACCCTCAGGCGGATGCCAGATCAAAAGGGTAGAATCCTGTACTGGTAGTGGCAGCCTCCTACCACAAAGCAGAGGTACTGCCTGTGAAGGGGGGGGGGGGGGGATGGATGAGCAAGAGGTGCTGCATTCCTTGATCAGAACCTACTTGGAGCAGGCAGCGGGGTAAGTTTGCAGCAAGACTTTATGAAGGTGTTCCTTAAGAGACTGGACTTGGCATCTTGAGAGAACCCACTGAAAAGAAGAATTTGGGTTCACTCCATTAGAAAACAGCCAGAGCCCCTCCCAACCAGCTGCCCCTTGGAAGGCATGTACTGATCTCATTTTGAGGACTCGCTATCAGTGCTGAGAAAACAGGAGAGCATCGAGTGCTGTGAAAGAACTGTCCCTTCTTGGGCCCAAGTCTAGAAGAGGAACAGGTTCTCCCTGGACAGAGCATCTCCAAGGCCCACACAAGAGCTTTTGAAAGGCAGGCCTAGCATCCCTGGGTCAGTTTTCTGGGAGCTTGACAAGACTCTCCTAGGTTTTTCAACAGCTTCTTGAGAGCCTCCTCAAAAGAGCAACTTGTCCTTTAGAGGGTGCTTGTTCTTCAGATGCAGCCTCCAAGCTGCAGTTGAATAACTGCACAGTCAAAACCACCATCACCACTTGCAACGATCATTAATGCCAATGACTTGGAGTTATACAAGGCACATGCCATATACAGAGCACTAAACGCCAACCTAGCCATCTCTGGGCTGTCTGGGAACTGTTGCAAGCCCTTGCAACAGGGCTGCTTTGGAAACTAAGGCCAAGGCCACAAAGGTATTCTCAAGATCAGTATCCATCCTCCTGTCATGATTTCTTGAGCACAGCACCACCTTCCACTGGGATAGTTATTTATTTACATTCTCTTATATACCGCGCTATTCTGCATCAGTGCGGTTTATATTGAACAAACTGAAAATTACATTAACAGGGCATTATAACTTGGAGATAGCCCATGTTCCCTGTAAAATAGTTATGGAGGGTTAATTGGCTTGCCCAAGACCACAAGGAGCACCTGTGAGACTAGAAACCCCAGTCCTTCCGGCCCAAGGTTGCTGTCCTCTTGATCACAGCTGTGGCAAAGGTATCCATCCAAAGCAGCTGAAACTGATCCAGTTCATGCTGGGGAAGGATCAAATCAAAAGACCTTAAGGCCTTTAAGACCCATGTCTTGATTCTCCCATTGAGACCAGAAGCTGCTTCATGGGCTCAAGCAAAGTAAAAAAGATCCAGAAGGACCTGGGACATTGCAGAAGCAGGCTCCACAAGCATAAGGCCATCATAGTGACCTGAATCTGTACAGGCAGGTACTTTCTATAAAAAGGCAAATGCACCAAAAAGTCCTTTGTCCTCTGCCAAGTCAAACTCCCTCCCCCTCAGACTTGCTTTCTAGCAAGATATAGATCCCTTCAGCCTCCCAACTGCCCTATTAAGAGGATAAGGAAACCACAAGTGCAAGACACTTGACCCCTTACTGGTCATGGCTGAGCCACCAGAAGGTCCATGAACCCTGTGCTTTGGACCCATGTAGACTGTTGCCAAGCAGCAAACAAAAACTACACCACCATACTAGAAGACAAGTTTGAGATATGTTTCAGCAGCTGCTTGAAGCCAGCAGGAAAGACCCCAAAAACCCCACACCAGGGCTGCTGGCCCAAACCAGAGACCCCCTTAGCCCTGACCTGCTGCACCTGGCTGACCCCCACTCTCTCTGAGGGGTTGTCTGCCCAATGGAAGGGGAAGGTGCCAAGGACCCAGAGAAGGCCCAGAATCCAGCATGGGATACCAACACAAAAAGAACCCTGGCTATACCCATCAAATAGGCAGTAAAATGGAGTCCACCATGGAGCCAACCTGGTGAGAGCCACATGAGGCAGTGCTGGATAGAAGGCATAATTAATGCTCCACAGCACCAAATCGAGCTGCAGAGAAGTTTGGGGGGGGGGGGGGGCACTGAAGACACAGCACAGCTGCAGTTAAGGGAAACCTGAAAAAAGGTGGCAATCCTAGCACCTGAAAGGCTGGTTGGGAGAAGCCCGAGAAGGGCTTTCCTCAAACCACCTACACATGCCTGTGGAGGCTCTGCTGCCAAACTGCTTTACTGAACATGAGAGCGCCAAATACAACCCAATTTAAATGAATGGCTGGGGAAAAAAAATTAAACAAAAAAACCACCAAACACACACACGACCACACCCTTAGCCTCAAAAGATATTAACTACATATAAATAGTTTCATATATGTAAATCTCTTTATGAGCCTAAGGGTGTTGTGGTGTTTTGATTGTTAAATCCCTTAGTGCAGTATTACAGTATAATTTGGGAAAAAAGTATAAAACCACAAACAATTGAGAAAAAATATCCTAAGAACTAGAGGGGGGGGGGGGAGGCCAACAGTGTCCTGCTCTTCTCCAGTCCACCAGTACTAGAACCAGTGAATAAAAAGGTACATACGATATTAAAGTGGAGTCAGCTCCTTTGAATCACTGGATACAACAGTAAGCAAAAATTAGACTTACCTGCTAATTGTTGTTCCTTGAGGAACTCCAGTCCAGTTCCAAACCTCTGGGTAGTGCACCTCCTCCAGCAGCTTGGAGACCGAGCATGTCCAAAACTGAAATCACCAGTACAAGTACTACTAGCACCACCCACCAACTCCCAGTACCTATTGACAAAAGCAGACTCAAAGGAATAACAAATAAGTAAAAACACATTAAACTATATATTAAAAACAGAACTGCCTGGAACTCCCTCCCCCCAAACGTAGAGGACTCCTCCTAACCCTCTCCAAAAAGGGAAAGACACAGCGAGACTAAGCTCAAAGAACTCTTAAAACTGCCGTCCAGACAGGAAACAAGAACAAATCAACTGTTCGAGCCCCGAAACCCCAGACTCAACTCTGGTGGGATTTGGGACTGGAGATCCTCAAAGAACAGTTAGCAGGATAGTCTAATTTTGCTTTCCTTATCGTTCCTCTATTCCAGTCCCAAACCTCTGGGATGTAACAGAGCAGTACATGCACTAATGGAAGGGACCTGATAGACCGGCATGTAGAACCACCACCCCAAAACCAGCCTCCCTCGTCACCTGGACATCCAAGCGATAATGTTTAGCAAAAAGGAATGCAGAGAAAACCAAGTTGCCACCTTGCAAATGTCCACAGGCAGCAGCCTGTGCCCTGGTGGAGTGGGTGCGTAACCCCAGCTGAACCAAATGCCCACTAAGGAGGTACATAGAAGCAATGGCAGCTTTAGCTGCCGCTCCCCCCTTACGTGGCCTCACAGAGTACAAACGCTCTGACTTACAAAACGCTGCCATCTCTGCCAAATAACGCTTGAGCAACTGGCAAACATCCAGTTTATGGAGATCATGGTCAACCTCGCCGTTTCCAGACCTGCCCACCACCAGCAAAGAGATGGGCTGATTCACATGAAAAAAAAAACAAGACTACCGAGGGAAGGCGGACGGAACAGGCCGCAAGACTACCTTCTCTCGAGAATAAAAGGAGGAGAGGAAAGGCTCCTGGCACGATAGGATCTATCAGCTGCAGGCTCTATGTGCGGAACATATGGCTACCAGAAAAACAAAACAAGTCTTTTATCGTTAAATCCTTCATCGAAGTCCGGCTCAGAGGGCTCCTTCGCCAAAGGCCACAGAACCAGATTTGAGATCCCATGACGGAACCATCTGGATGGGACCCCAGGGGAACCTTGCGGACCTTACCCCTACAGCAGGCAATCGCCGCCAAATCCTTCTCAAAACCACCCTGCAAGAAAGCCAAAAGCTCTGGAACAGAAGCCACGTTGGGCTGAACCAGTCGTTCCGCACACCAAGCCTCAAAAACACACCAGAAACAAAAAGGTAGGCAAGCGATGTAAATCTTACAAGCCTTCAACGAGGTTGAGATCACTGGACCTGGATACTCCTTCCTCAACGTTGCCCTTTCAATAGCCAAGCCCTAAGCAAGAACTGATCCACCCGAGGCATGCGCACTGGTCCCTGCATTAGCAAGTCTTTGCGACCTGGAAGGAGCCACGGCCAATCCTCCAAAAGCCACATCAAGTCTGCATACCATGGACTAGGCCAGTCCGGAGCAATCAGAATGACCTGCCACCATCCATTGCACCACCTGGCCTATGAGCGCTGAAGGGGGGGAAAAAAAAAAAGCTTTCCAATGGCCAAGGTTGTAACGACGCATCCAGCCCCTCTGACATCCGTTCTAGTCTTTTGCTGAAGAAAAATTTGCCTTGGCATTCTTGACCATTGCCATCAAATCTATGCTCAGAGTCCCCCACTGATGTACCACCTGCGCAAAGACCGAGTGAAGCTCCCACTCCCCGGGGTCCATCTGCACTCGACTGAGATAATCTATCATACTGTCAACTCCTGCCAAGTGAGCTGCTGACAGGGCATGGAGCAGAGGTTCTACCCAAGCGGACAACTGCTCCGCTTCTTCCTCTAACGCCACGCTGCCGGTACCTTCCTGTCTGTTGATATAGGCCACCAGTCGCATTGTCCGAGAGGACTCTTTACCGCCTTCTGACACCTGCGGAGCTAGGGTAATTGCCCAAAGCTCCAGTTTGTTGATTGACCAGCTTGCCTCCAGCTCTTTCCAAGATCCCTGGGCAAACTGCCCCTCACAATAACCTCCCCAAACTGCCAGGCTGAATAGTCATCAACTGAGTCCACAGAGGGGCTTTGAGCAGCATGCTTGCCAAGTGCTCTGGCCACAGCCACAAGTGAAGTGTCCTGTGACACCCTCCCCCCCCCCCCCCAGGGAGCAGCTGAGCCTGTGAATCCAACTGGTGAGACCAGCACTGGAGCAGGGCCTACTGCAAGGGCTGCATGTGTGCCCTTGCCCATGGTACCAACTCCAGTGCTGCCACCATGGTTCCCAACAGCTGTAAATACTGCCATACTGTCGACTCCAGCTGGTGCAGAAAATCCTGTACCAACCGACAGACCCTTGGTGCACTGCTCTAGAAGAAATACCCTTCCTGTTCGAGTGTTGAAGTGCACTCCCAGATACTCCAATTCCTGAGATGGAACTAAGTGACTCTTGGCCCAGTTGGCAAGACTCTAGGAAATGCCCCATCCGTGACATGACTTGCAGGCTCTCTTCCCGGGACTTTGCCCGAATCAACTAATGGTCAAGGTAGGGGTGTACCAGAACTCCCTCCTTTTGGGGTGCTGTGGCCACCACCACCATGACCTTAGTGAAAGTACAAGGGGCCATCGCTAGATCAAATGACAACGTTTGAAACTGTTACTGTCCCATTGGCACTGTGAACAGAAGCAAGTCGCTGATGATCTGATCTGGTCTTATGGGGATATGAAGGTATGCCTCGGTGAGATCGAGGGATGTAAAAAAACTCCCCCTCCCTCACTGCCATGACTGATCTCAAAGTTTCTATGCAAACAATGCAGCACCTGCAAGCAGCAGTTGATGTGCTTGAGGTCCAGGATGGGACGAAAAGAGCTATCCTTCTTGGGTGCCATGAAATAGATAGAGTATTGACTGCACCTGTATTGCTCTGAGAATGGGCACCACCCTGAGCTGGAGAAGGCGAGTCAGCATGTCCCTGACCGCCTTCTCCTTGCCCAGGGCCTTGCAAGGTGACTGCACAAAAGCATCGCTCACAGGCTACACTAGCTCGAAGGCATATCCTTCGTGGATCATCTCCAGGACCCACTGGTCGGACATAATGCGAGCCCAAGCAGAGTAGAAATCCTGTAGTAACACCCTATGGACGGAATCCCTGCCTGGGTCCCCCTCATTTCATTGGGGCTTCTTAAACCGAGGAAGAGAGACCACTGTAAAGCCTCGGCCTGCCCCTTGGAAGCCATGAAAAGCCTGCCCCAGCCAGGAAATCTACCCCTTTGGAAGGTACCCAGACGAGACAACCGAAAATGTTGAAAATCCCAAGATGGCTCTCGGGAAGCAGAGGCATTGCAGCTCTGCTTCGGCTTGTCCTCAGGGAGGCATTGTCCCTTTGAATCCCCCAAATCCTTGACCAAATTGTCTAGATCTTTGCCAGACAGCAGTTTCCCTCTGAAGGGAAGCTTGCTAAGCCTCTCCTAAGAAGAGTTATTGGCTGCCCAATTGCACAACCAAAGATAGCACCGGGTCACTACTAACAATGCCATACTGTTTGTGAGTCCACGTATGACGTCATAGTGGATGTCAGAGATATGCTGCACCCGACTCCATTTTAGCAATCTCCGCCAACTGGTCAGGCAACAATATGTCCACCTGCTGCAGCCGTTATGGCCACCGCAGGCAGGCCCTCGCCACCCAGGCCCCACAAATGCCTTGACATGTTACAAACATGGCTTCAACAAAACATGTCAATAAACCACAAAAAAAACAGAGGTCATGTTCATCTCCAAAAAAACCAACTTCTCCCCACCCACCACAGTCACCCTCAACAAAAACATATACCATGCGAAGCCTGCAATAAAGTACCTAGGAGCCCTACTAGACAACAACCTTAAGATGAATAACCATCTCCGAACAGTCAACCGAGCCATCTTTTACAAATTAAAAGTCCAACCACTTCGCAGTATCCTAGAAAAGTCTGACTTCAGGACTGTCGCACAAGCGCTAATCATGCCTCACCTGGACTACTGCAATGCCATTCTCCAAGGGCTTCCGAAGAACACCCTAAATATCTTACAAATGGCTCAAAATGTTGCTGCAAGAATCATGGAAAAAAAGGTCACAGATCACATAACACCAGTACTTATGGAACTACATTGGCTCCTGGTAGCCGCCCGTATTATCTACAAACTACTCATAACAACGTTTAAACTCATTCACAATATTGCTCCCTCATACCTTGACAACCTAATCACTAAGCAGGCGCACAACAGGAACAGAAGAACCATACATCTCAACACTGTGTCCCAACCAACATAAGATCCGTTAAAACAGAAACAAGCAACAGAGCATTCACCTATGCAGCGCCGATCCACTGGAACCAGCTCCCCCCTGAACTCCGAATGTCAAATAACCTGAATGAATTCAGAAGGAACCTCAAAACCCATTTATTCCAGGCATACTACAACCCAACCTAATTACAGCACCGTACCACAATAAGTTCTCATCTGCCCACCATAATGACACTCTGAATACACGCAGCATATAGACGACTGATATGTAATCCTGTATATATGTATATTATATCCCCCTCCCACGCATCTTTTAATCTAATGTTTTAGAGTTGTGAAAAGTATCTAATCTCTAATCCGTGTGCTATGTAATCATTGCTCAAATCAAAATTGTATTTTTAAAAATTCATTGTATTGTACGATACATAATGATTCTGTAAAGGAAACCGCAGCTGATCGTAGGAAGCAGCGGTATATAAATGTTTGCTAAATAAACAAACAAATAGAGACCTGCATTGACAGGGCACTGACATCAAAGGCCTGCTTCAACAGCATATCCAGCTTTCTATCCTGCAAGTCCTTCAAGGCTGCACTTCCCTCCACCGGGATGGTGGTCTTTGTAACCGTAGAAACCGCCACAATCGACTTGAGACTTAAACATTTCCCAGTCCTGTTCCAAGAGAGGGTAGAGACACGACATGGCCCTAACCCCTCAGCCCTGCCTCAGGGAGGTCCCACTCATCCGTTTGACCACCTTATGAACCGGGAAAACAGACCATCTTTGAGCTGAAAATTTAAAGAGTTACGATTTTTTTTTCCAGTTTCTCTTTTTACAGCTAAAATGTATTTGTCTCTTTCAAACATGTACCTGAAGCAAAAAAAAAGTTAGTAAAAAGCAAGCTTCCAAGAGACTGAAAAGAAGAGAATGGTATTAGCACCTGTAAATGATACCATACATATCACAGGACCCAACAGTTACCTACATGTGAAAGTACATTCAGCATAAGGGGCTCCTACTAATACTCTTCCTCTAACATAGTACATATAATTCAATGTAGGATGTCACACAGTGGAGGACCAGGTCAAATGCTAAGAAAACTAAAAACAAACAAAATAAAAAAAACCAAACACACCCCCACAAACAAACCCACACAAGCAATCACTTCATACACTCAGATGCTACAAGGCACATTAAAGTGACACTTATGGAGGGAGCACTTTTCAGAACCAGAACACTCTTGATAACCTACCTTATGGTCAACATCCTAAGAGAAATTTTCAAAATAATGTCTGAAGTTAAGTTCTGGATTAAGTTCTTAAAGAAAAAAAAATTCTGAACAACCCAGTTCCAAGAGTATCTTACAATACAAAAAGATATTTCCTATCTTTTTATAGACCATAAATTTGTACTGCCATCCATACCTCTCCCCTCTTCCCCTTGAGAGTGTCACTGGAACACTTATGATTAATTTATATATTCTGTTTTTTTTTTTTTTTTTTTTTTTTTTTTTTTTTTTACACTCACCCTTCTGAAAGGGGAAGATGGTTTGAACCATCAAAAGCTAAAAACAGATGTATTGTTGTTAATCACCTTTTATTGTTTTATTTTTTATCAACCAATAAAGTCACTAGCACAGCAATCACACTATTCTAAACAATTAAAACTTTTTTGTACAACCATAAAAATCACTAAACTCAGGCTGTCAATTCTGTATAATTAACACACTCTATAGGGAAGATGTTAATCATTTGTGTGGAAAGACGTCTGATAATGGAAAATATGCACAAACCTTGCTTATAGTTTTTACAGTAATCACACAATGTGTCAAAGTAAGTATTTTATTAAACAGATTGTAGCTGTCAAAGTGTAGGCATGGCTAGAACATGAATGAAACCGATTTCATGAAGGGGTGTTACAGCAATACAAATAAGCCCAGTGCTGCAAGCACAGGAGGCCCGGGTTTGATTCCTGAGCTGAGCTATCTACGCTGCAGAGGAACAGCCCATTGCATGGGTGGATGGGGATGCAGAGAGCATCACGAAGCACCACCTACTGGCCATGCTCAGTACGAGCCCATACCGAACTCTGGATGAAGAATTAATCTGAGGCCCTTGCCAGAGGACCATTAGCTACCAAGAGAATGGGACAGATAGAAGTATTTGTAAAAACTGAGGACAAAACTGACTAATTCCAAAGGAAAGTAAACGGCGCTGTATCTCTTACTGAACTAGGTTTCGATTATGGTAATGATCTAAAGAACGGTTGTGGGGGCGGGCAAGATCAATTTTAACCAGACGGTAACTAAGGATCCACTCACTCTACACAAGACAAATAAAAAAAGCCCAGCTAGGGATAAGGCATCCAGTTCATTTATATACATGCTATTGCCCTCGTGAAGTTAGAATGAATGTTCAAGAACAAAGCCTCAGTGTCTGAGATTCAATAGTATACTGTAGTTTCGAGACAATGTTAACGATAAACTGACTGGGACTTTGCTCACCATGAAGGAAAAAGGAGGTACCAGTTGAGGTTAATAAGCTTAAAGAAAAGCTGAGATTTTTTTTTTTTTTACTTGCTATGAAAAGTCTCAGGTCAAAAAGTCAGGATAATTTAAGAAGAGTGCAAATACTAAAAAGCAAAGCTTCCCCTACTTTTGGAGCACTAAAAATTGTAACGCAATCGTCGCTATAAAGAACTCAGACACTCATTTTACATGTTCAATAGTTTACATTTGTGATAAAGACATCCAATATTTCATCCTCAACCACAAAGTCCATGCAGTTAGGAAAGCAAAAACACGAACTACTAAAAAGAAAAAGCGAAAAAGATAGAGAGGTGACTCAACCAGGAATTCCCCTCGTTTACGGGTTCCGATCGTGTTTTAAAATGTGTGCAACAGTTGACAGGACTCTTTGTAGAAAAAACATTTTCGAACCTGAATTTGAGAAAAACGGAGTACTAAGGTGCCACACAACCTGCTGAAGCAGCGCAACAACAGCAGCAGAAGAGGAGCGCTAACTGGTGACGTAATGCCTGGCAAGCAGCCAGTTCTTATGCTGAGCCTGTTAGATTTTAGTTAAACATTTTAGAACCCGTTTCCTTTGGAAAAAAAAAAAATTTAAAAAAAGGGATACCGGGGGTTTACAAGTTTGTATGAAGACTACGTTCTTTGCAGGTTTTATTACAACAGGTTTAAATCCGTTCAGAAGCACAACAAAATAAATAAACCAACCAAAAATTAAGAACTTACCTGTGCAAAATAAAGATTAAGCACGCACAAACTGAAGAACTGCAAACACACTGGAAAACAGTAGAGCAACCAGTGTGGAAAAGGTTGCAAGTCATTGACTCGGGCACAGTTTTTTAAATAAAAACAGAAAAGGATAATCCTTAGGGACGCCCACAGGAGACAGAGAAACATGAATATAGTTTGGTAACTAAGCCTCCTCTGGTTGTAACACAAGAGCAACCAGAGCTGTAGGTAGGCAAAGAGGAAAAGCAAAGAATAAAGAACGATGTAAACTACAGTCAATCCTAGTTCTACTGACCAAGAGATTACAGCTCTCATTTCTTCTTCAGTAGCTTCCCCCATAATAACGGAAGTAAAAACATTAACACTCATTCGGCAACCAGGCACAGAATAAAGGCTACCACTAACTTAAATTTAAAAATACTTAAAAGAGCTGAAACAAAGGCCGTTAAAAAACCCACCAACACATTCCAACAAAGGGCAACCCTCCTTTCTTTCCTACTACCCCCACCCCCTCGCCTTTCTTTCTCTCGTTCTCTTTCCCCTCCTACTGCAGTTCTATCTGTTCAAAACAACTCTGCTAGAGAGAATCAGCGGAGCTACATCATTTTAGACGCTCGTACCGAACAGCGGACTTTTTGGATTGGGCCAGCAGCACCCAGCCCTCTTTTCACTCACATCCCTATAGGCTGAGATGGCCGTCACTCAATAAATCAGTTCATTGGCGAGCCTGGATCCTCTGGGCGAGTGTCATTGGATGACGACTAAGTCGGTCAGGCTTTTAGGAACGCCTTCTCAGCTTGCTCGCTGCTAGGATTGGTTTGTGGAGAGGAGGATGTGTGCACGAGGGTAGCTGTTGATTATTTTGTTCTCTCTCTGTCTTTTTCTCTTTCTCCAACCAGTTCCTTAACGGTCTTTTGTTGTTGGAGTTGGTGAGAGGGGAGAAGAAAGGGGGAGGGGGAGGGGGAGGGGGAGGGGGCTAGGGAAGACGCGCATGCGGGATGGGGAATAAGCCGGAAGAGATCGGTTTCCTTTTGGGTGTTGAGGTTAAGCGTTGGGTTACAGATACAGAAACGTGGGTCTTTTATCGGCTTATGAGAAGACTGAGGTAAACGAAGGGGATGATAACTAAGGAAAGCAGAGAACATACGCGTTAATTTTGCATTTTGAAGAGCTAAAGAAAAGCTATCAATGCTGTATTTGCTTTCTGTGCTTAGTTAATTTCTTCAGTCTCTAGCTTTGTCTAAGTGAGTGTTTCTCAAGGCTAACTAAATAAATTAGTGCTGGGGCTTAATCCAAAATACGTGAAAATCAAAGTCAGAAGAACAAAATTAATTTGTAAATCTTTTATTGTTATAGCTGTTATTTAGCATTGAGTGTATGCATCATTGCTGTATATCAAATAAAAATACATATCAACTTAAGGAGTCATATGCCATTTATGCCGGTCAAACCTTTTTTTCCCCCGAGGACCTAACACGTACTTTAGGTGGTCGCTATTCTGTAAGCTTACGAAGAGATTGTGCGTACTTTCAGTGCGGGTGTGCAGAGCACAAATGTAGGTGAGGAAGTTATATAGTACTACAACTTAAGCGCATGCTTGAAAGATTTTATAGAAATAGAAAAATGACGACAGAAAAAGACCATATGGCCTATCTGATAGTCTGTTCTTCCATATCAACAACAGTCCCCTTTTTTCCTTTATAGATCCTCTGTGTTTGTCCCATGCTTTTTTTAATTCAGATACTGTCCTCATCTCTACCACCTCCACTGGGAGCCCAGTCCACGGATCCACCACTCTTTCCGTAAAGAAATATTTCTTCATATCACTCCTGAATCTATCCCCTTTCACCCTCATCCCATGTCCCCTCATAGCAGAACTTGCTTTCAATTGAAAGAGGCTCTCCCCCTGTGCATTTATGCCACGGAGGTATTTAAACGTTTCAATCATATCGCCTCTATCCTGCCTTTCCTCTAGGGTGTACATATTAAGATCCTTAAGTCTGTCCTTATAAGACCATCAACCATTTTAGTAGCCATCCTGTTTATATCCTTTTGAAGGTGCGGTCTCCAGAATTGCACACAATACTCCAAATGAGGTCACACCAAAGACTTATACAGAGACACTATCACCTCCTTTTTTTCTGCTAGCCATTCCTCTCTCTATGCACCCAAGCATCCTTCTAGCTTTTGCTGTCGTCTTTTCTACCTGTTTAGCTACTTTAAGATCATCAGACACAACCAGGTCTGGCTCTTCTTTAGTGGACAAAAGTACTTCACCCCCTATACTATATTGCTTCCTTGGATTGCTGCAGCCCAAATGCATGACCTTGCATTTTTTAACATTATAAAGTAAATGTGTGTATGCCATTGAGTCAGTGCTGATTCCTAGCGATCCAGCAGCCCCTGGGTTTTCTTGGCAAGGTGTAACGAGATCTAGATGGCCAGGCCTTACTTCTGAGGAAATGGAGGGTAAAGTGACTTGCCCAGAACCATAAAGAATGTTCTTGGTCACCAGACCACTGCTCTAAATCACTAGGCTACTTCCCCTCTTCATTATAAAGTAAGATACATGGGTATTTCACTTTATAAAATAGACCTCAAATATGCACATGTTAATTCTGTGGGAAATTACCCTCTTAATATATGTATAAGTTAAGAAGGCTACTCTTAACACTAAACATAATCTTACACTCTTTGCATTATTGTAAAGCTTAGTGGGATGCGGGAGAGGGCCTAGTTATTAGATTAAGCACGGGACTTTTAAGAACCAAAAAAGATGACTACAAAACCCGGAACAGGTGACTGTTGGAGGTGGTGGAAGTCAACTCTGTACAGAATTTACACATATTTAGAGTAGATGTTACAGAGGTTTCCTCCCCCAGCTAGACAGATTTTTTGGATATCCACAGTGAATTATGCATGAGATATATTTGCATACAGTTGAGGCAGCAGGGCTGGCCTGTCCACTATGTGGACTAAGCATCTGCTTACAGAGACAGACCTTGGGGGTGATACTGTGGCCCCTCCACATGCAGCAAGACAGCGGAAGAGCAAACCGCTGTCAGCATGGTTGCAGGTCTTTAAGCACCTGCACATGCATGCACTCATGATCTGCCAGTCCTGCCTCTTCTGGTGCAAATTTCCTAATGGAAGGAGTGGGAGCAGCAGGCCATAAGTTTTCGGATAACATTGTTTTTGGATTAGTATAAAATTCTGAACAACAATTAATTAGGGTTTTGCCCAAAACATGGAAAAGAGATGCTGTTGCTCTCCATGTTTGATAATGTCTTACAAGATTTTGATCAAGGCATAGCCTATTATCTTATAATTCTTGATATCTCTGCTGCATTCAACACCTTAGACAGTAAATCAAAATATCATGATTTAACAGAGTTGTCAATCTCTGGATGTGTTCTTGGATGGTTTTGATCATTTTTGGCTGGCTGAAACCAATAAGTTAGATTGGGCAAGACACATTGGTTAATGTACCTACCAGGATGATGATGATGTTGTTGTTAAGTGCCGTCGAGTCTGTGTCGATCCCTGGTGACCCTCTGGATAGTTGACCTAAACTTTGTTCAGTCTTCAGCCAAGGGCCTTATTGTTGATAGCTATGTAGCTGCTATTATTGTATCAATCCATCTCATTGCTGGCCTTCCTCTTTTACGGTGATCTTCTACCTTGCCAAGCATTATGTCTTTCTCCAATGATCTCTCTCTTCGCATGGTATGTCCAAAGTATGAAAGTTGAAGTCTTGTCATCTGAGCTTCTAAGGAAAGCTTAGGTTTGATCTCCTCTAGTACTGACTGGTTTGTTCTTTGGGCAGTCCACGGTATACACAGTATCCATCGCCAGTACCATAATTCAAAGGCATCAATTTTCTTCCTGTCTATCTTTTTCACTGTCCAACTTCGCATCCATATGATGTTATTGAAAATGCCATGGCCTGGACAAGTCAAATCTTTGTGTGGAGAGAGACATCTCTGCTTTTGAGGATCTTATGTAGGCCCTTCATAGCCATTCTACCAAGAGCAATACATCGTTGGATTTCTTGACTGCTAGTCCTTTCTTTATTGATTGTTGATCCAAGTAAGTTAAAGCTATCAGCTATTTCAATTTCTTCTCCATCAATGATGAACTTATTGATTTTTGCCAGTTGTCAAGATCTTTGTCTTCTTAATGTTAAGGTGCAGATTCATTTTAAGACTATATTCCTTGATCTTGAGAAGCAAATGTTTCAGATCGTCTTCACTTTCAGCTAGTAATATGGTATCATCAGCATAGTGGTGGAAGACTCATCAGCAACCTTTAGTCTTCACACTTCGGTTGTCTTCATACAGTCCTGCTTATCTGATGATTTGTTCCGCATATAAATGAAAGAGGTAGGGGGAAAGTATGCAGCCTTGTCCTACCAGGATATGCAGGGATCATCTTTATTGGTGTTATTATTTAATATTTTTATGTTACCTATCTCTAAGGTTTTTAATTGGGAGCACTTCATCAGCTGTATGCTGACAGTCCCTATTCAATCTGGGATCAATGATGCTTTTACATTTTTTGGAAATTTGAGCTTGACAACAGTGAAGGCGTAGATGTCGTCAGCAAATGGGTTGAGCTTGAAGAGTAGTAAAACCAAGATTCCTTATTTGGGTGAGAACCTGGCAGTTTGTCCATCCAAGAGTGTTCAGTTGGGCATGATATTGTTGGGCATGATATTGTTGTTAAGTGGTAAGCACTGGATTTGATTGTTATTGTTGACTCTACATTATCAGTGGACTCTCAAATTAAATAGGTAGTTAAGAAAATGCTGTATAAACTGCCTGTGATTTAGAGACTTGAAGCTTATTTAACATCAACCAATTTTTGGATAGTGGTTTGGGCTCAGACATTAGTCATGCCATATCTTGATTACTGTAATACACTTTATGTGGGCCTGATACAGAGTTCTTTGCGTCCTTTACAAGTGATATAGAACATAGCTGCTAGGATGATAACTGGTATTAAAAAATCTGATCATATATCTCCAGTCCTAGTAGAATTGCATTGGTTTTCAGTTAAATGGAGAGCCCAGTTTAATTTATTAACAATAATTCATGAGACTTTGCATTTCAAAGCCACTGTTTGCCTTTCTGCAGTTCTTAAACTATAGTAGCTTGCTTGGTCACTTCTATCTGAAGGCATTGATTTGCTATGTGAGCCATCATTTCAACAGGTTTATTTGGATGAGAGCTTTTTCTATAGCTGATAACTTAACCATAAAGAGGGATCATCTGAGCTGAGAATTATAGACTTAGATTTTTGGAAGCAGTCGAAAGCCTACTTTTTTAGGCAGGCTTTTGAAATTGAATGAAGTGGTCCTATATCAGTCCTCAAGACTTGAGAGGTTAGGATTGACAACTGTCTGGCTTTTTTCAGAATTCTTCTGATCTTTACATTAATGCCCTGAAACTAGAAGGATGACTGACATGTATGGACATTTTTCAGAGTTTATCTGCATTTCTCCATTTCTTCGCCGTATGAGTGAGCCTACCCTACCTGCTTCCAGTGTATCTAGCAGCAGAGATTATGGGTAGGTTTCAGCCAATGGGAAAGGTTGTGGCAATGGAGCACTGGAAGGCAGCTCTAGCCACAGAAAGTGAGGTGATGAGGTGGTGGAACCTCCTGTGCTGTAAAAGTTAAGTTTCTGCAGGTCGTGGAGATGGAAGAGAAATGAAGCCATCCCTCAAAATAAGTCCCATTGCATTTCTATGCCAAAAGTTGTGAATAAGTGTTTCTATGCTGCAGCTGTTGAACTACATCAATTACAGAATTGCACCTTTCAAACAGTCCCCCCTCTCCTCTCTTCTTCTCTCCTAATTACAGATACACATAGAACCAACGCATATGTAAATATATACACACAAATACTAATATGCCAATGTATGTGCGCACACATTTATTTATTTATTTAAACAGTTTTGTATACCACCTTATCCTTCAATCAAAGTGGTCACAACACAATTGGGGGATACATTTAACAAGAGGGGATATGAGACACATACACTAATACTTACAGGGAACATAGGCAATGGAGGGTTAAGTGGCCTGCCCAAGACCACAAGGAGCACCTGTGGGACTAGAAACCCCAGTCCTTCCGGCCCAAGGTTGCTGTCCTCTAGTGGGATTTGAATCCCCCGGCCAGAGATAACTTGCCCCAACCACTAGGCCACCCCTCCCTCATGCAAGTGTTCAGATACTTATACAAGCATAAATGGACTGACACACAAAAGCATGTGCATACAAAGATGTGCCAATCCACAAAAATGTACACACAACCAAATAGACACACACACACAGGGATTGGAAAAATTCCATAAGCCATGCTCTGCATGCTTTTCCACTTTTCTGTGAATTGTTAATGCTCCCCCCCCCCCACATATATAATATATACATGTACTGTAACTCTCCAGGCTGCCATTGGAAGCTAAAACAGATCATAGTAAGGGCAACCTTTTGAGATGGAATTCCTTACTTGCATGTCCGATTTCATCCTGCTGGTTAAAGGAGATATTGGATGCTTACTTGTAGTAGGGGGTTCTCTGCTGTTAAGTGCCGTTGAGTCAGTATCTACTCCTGGTGATCTTCTGGATAGTTGACCTAAAGTTTGTTTGATCTTCAGCCAAGCGGTTCATTATTGATAGAGTGGTATCCATAGTTGCTGTTATTGTATCGATCCATCTCATTGCCGGCCTTCCTCTTTTACGGTGACCTTCTACCTTGCCAAGCGTTATGTCTTTCTCCAATGATCTCTATCTTCTCGTGATGTGTTCAAAGTATGAAAGTCGAAGTCTTGTCATCTGAGCTTCTAAGGAAAGCTTAGGTTTGATCTCCTCTAGTACTGACTGGTTTGTTCTTCGGACTGTCCATGATATACACAGTATTCGTCGCCAGCATCGTAATTCAAAAGCGTCAATATTCTTCCTGTCTGTCTCTTTCACTGTCCAACTTTTACATCCATATGACATTATTGTAAATACCATGGCTTGGACAAGTCAAATCTTTGTATGTAGAGAGAATCTCTGCTCTGGAAAATCTTGTCTGGGTCCTTCATAGCCATTCGATCAAGAGCAATATGTCATCGGATTTCTTGACTATGAGTCCTTTCTTTATTGATTGTTGATCCAAGTAAGTTAAAGTTATCCATTATTTTAATTTCTTCTCCATCAATGATGAACTCATTGATTTTGCCGTTTGGCAGGATTTTTGTCTTCTTAATGTTAAGGTGTTGCATTTATAATAAAGAAGAAACTTGCAAGAACTGTAATGAAATACAACGCAGTCAGCGAACGCTTAATCTCTATTCGTCTACGAGGATTGCCTATCAACACAACTATAATTCAAGTATATGCCCCAACAACAGCTGCAGAAGAGAATGAAATTGAAGAGTTCTATGAACAAGTACAAACTGAAATTGACAGAACATGCAAACAGGATATCCTGATAGTCATGGGTGACTGGAACGCAAAAGTTGGCAACAAAGAAGAAGGCAAAGTAGTTGGAAAATATGGACTTGGCAACAGAAATGAAGCTGGAGAAAGATTGATAGAATTCTGCAAGACCAATGATCTATTCATCTCAAACACCTTCTTCCAGCAACACAAGCGACGACTGTACACATGGACTTCACCCAATGGATTGTATAAAAATCAAATTGACTACATCTGTGGAAGTCAACGATGGAAAAGCTCTGTAACATCAACAAAGACAAAACCTGGAGCTGACTGTGGTACAGATCATCAACTACTAGTATGCAAACTTAAGCTAAAGTTGAAAAAGAGCAAACCACTCATGAATGCACCAAAATATGACCTTGAGAATATACCACTGGAATTTAAAGACTGCCTGCAAAATCGATTTGCTGCTTTAGATACAAATGACAGAGCTCCGGAAGAGTTATGGAATGACATCAAGAAGGTTGTGCTGGAAGAAAGCGAGAAGTCTCTCTACAAAAGGTGAAAAAGCAAAAACGGCCAAAATGGATGACGGAAGAAACTCTGAAAACTGCCCAGAAACGCAGAGAAGCTAAAGCCAAAGGAGAAAGAAAGACAATCGCAGAACTCAACAGAGATTTTCAACGTGCAGCAAGACAGGACAAGGAAAAGTACTACAATGACACTTGCAAGGAAATAGAAGCAGAAACTATTAGAGGAAGAACAAGATCGGCTTTCCTAAAGCTGCGAGAGTTAAAGAAAAAGTTCCAGCCTCGAATTGGAATGTTACAAGATGCTCAAGGTTCTATGTTGAATGATTCTGAGAAGATCAAGAAAAGGTGGAAAGAATATACAGAGTTTTTATATGATAAAGATCAAGTGGACCAACAGCCGTTTCAACCTATACCTTATGATCAGGAACCATTGGTGATGAAAGAAGAAGTTGAAGCAGCATTGAAAGCCTTATCAAAGAACAAAGCACCAGGCATTGATAGCATTCCCATAGAAGTATTGCAGCAATCTGATGCAGCTGTTACCGTACTTACAAGGCTCTGCCAAGAAATATGGAAGACAACATCATGGCCAACTGACTGGAAAAGATCTGTGTTTATACCAATACTAAAGAAAGGTGATCCAACTGACTGTGGAAATTACCGCACAATCGCTCTGATCCCACATGCCAGCAAGATTCTACTGAAGATTATTCAAAAGAGACTACAGCCATACCTAGAACAAGAACTACCTGAAGTGCAAGCAGGGTTCAGGAAAGGGCGAGGAACGAGAGACATCATTGCGGATGTGAGATGGATCCTTGAAAAGACTAAAGAATACCAAAAGGATATCTATTTGTGCTTTATCGACTATAGCAAGGCTTTTGACTGTGTAAACCATGAGAAACTCTGGGCCACATTAAGAAGCATGGGTATACCAGAACACCTGATCGTTCTCTTGCGTAATCTGTACATTAATCAAGAAGCAACAGTTCGAACGGAACAAGGAGAAACAGAATGGTTTAAAATAAGCAAAGGTGTAAGACAAGGCTGCATACTTTCCCCCTACCTGTTTAATTTATATGCAGAACAAATCATCAGAGAAGCAGGACTGTATGACGACAACAGAGGTGTGAAGATTGGTGGAAGACTCATCAACAACCTTCGCTATGCTGATGATACCACATTACTGGCTGAAAGCGAAGATGATCTGAAACATTTGCTTCTCACAATCAAAGAACATAGTCTCAAAAAGGGCCTGCACCTTAATGTAAAGAAGACAAAGATCATGACAACTGGCATAATCAACAGGTTCATTGTTGAAGGAGAAGAAATTGAAATCGTGAACAACTTTAACCTACTTGGATCAACTATCAATAAAGAAGCAACAAGCAGTCAAGAAATCAGACGACGCATTGCTCTTGGCAGAATGGCTATGAAAGACCTAGATAAGATTCTCAAGAGCAGAGATGTCTCTCTCCATACAAAGATTCGACTTGTTCAAGCCATGGTATTTTCAATAACATCATATGGATGTGAAAGCTGGACAGTGAAAAAGACAGACAGGAAGAAAATTGATGCCTTTGAATTATGGTGCTGGCGGCGAATACTGTGTATACCATGGACTGCCCGAAGAACAAACCAGTCGGTACTAGAGGAGATCAAACCTAAGCTTTCTTTAGAAGCTCAGATGACAAGACTTCGACTTTCATACTTCGGACACATCATGCGAAGAGAGAGATCATTAGAGAAAGACATCATGCTTGGCAAGATAGAAGGTCAACGCAAAAGAGGAAGGCCAGCAATTAGATGGATCGCTACAATAACAGCAGCTACGGGTACCAGTCTGTCGTCAATGAGCCGCCTGACTGAAGACCGAACACAATTTAGGATAGCTATCCAGAGGGTCGCCATGAGTCGACTCCGACTCGACGGCACTTAACAACAACAATGTTAAGGTGCAGACCCATTTTAAGACTGTGCCTTGATCTGAAGAAAGGTGACCCGAATGACTGTGGTTCTCCACTATAGATACATATACTCGCCCACCTACCTTTCCTGGGGAGTTGATACCTAAACATTTTAGTAATGCACACATAAAATGCCGTAGAACATAGAGCCCATTCAATCACTAAGCAAAAAATTGCTCTAAAATGATCAGCTTATATACAAATATTTTTTGTAGACTATCAAAAACGGAGCAATAGAACACATAAAGTCACTATTCAAATTCTTATCATTGGCCTATTTTTATACGTCTTTTTATAGTGTAACTTCAGTGTGCACTTCCTTATAATATTGTATTAAACAAAATATTATTGTATTAAAGTAGTCTCACAAGTAATTGCACCATAATTTATGGTGATTTCGGTTGTTTTATCTTTCTGATTCAGGAGTATAAATGCATTGCTCAACATTTGTTGACAGGTCCAACAAATATTCATTTTTATCTTCTCTTTGGCATGGTAGTATTCTAGAGAGAAACAAAATAGTGTTAGGTGTTTTATAGAAGAAGCATCATGTGACTACCACGTCACAAAGTTAAACTAATATTGCCATTCACTCTCCAAATTCAGAACAGCAGGGGTCACTGTATTCAGCTGAAATATCCTATATTGATCCGGTAGTTTAACCAGTAATTCTGATTTTCTACACCCTCCCACACAAGCTCTCAAAAACTATATGAATCACTCTCTCATCTGATGTCACTAGTAGAATGGCCCTTGTCCAACCAACATTGGATGAGAGGAGCAGTCACATTTTTTGTGGTAAGTCTGCTCTTATGTTCATTAAGTCTAAGTCCGATCATTTGTTTTGTCTGTCTAATGTATATTAATGAACAAGGGCAGATGATTATATATATTACATAGAAGAACAATTTATATCTGTGATAGCTTTAAAAATTTCCCCAATAGAGGGATTAGACCAATCTGTAGCAGGTTACATATCATATGCTGCCCTGCCTCTCTGTTCTGTTAATAAAGTACCTAGAGTTCCCAGAGTTGATCCCCCTATATTTTGAGCTCAATGATATGCAGTCATTGGATGCTGTAAAAATATACTATGTAGAGTCAAAATATTCAAAAATAGCAGAGGTTAATTTGGAAGCCGATCTTGAATGAGGCAATGTGCAGACTAGAGAGTTATTTTTCTCAATATCCTTCTCCATCGCCTGTTGAAATCTCTTAATTAGCAGATGATCTCTATGTGCTTTTTTTAGCTTTCTTATAGGGTCTCAACAGTTCTCTTAGGGTAGCCTCTGCATGAATATTGCATTTTAAGATCATCATAGGTAACTTAAAGGCTCTCAATATTTAAGCAAATGTGCTTTATCTGTAAGAATTGACTTACAGGCTTATGTTAATTATCGTTTGAAGAAACAGGGCGTCATATTTGAAGAAACAGCTAAACTAAGTGGCTCGATTTTGATAAACTATGTATACTTTTAAAAATATGGGAAACAAAGGCTTTTGAACATGCTATTTGTGATAGATATAAAATGAACTGATAAGAATGATGGTGAGAGTGTGGGAAAAGGTTGATATCTTATTTGCTCTCTTTCTGATGGTCATTCAAAAATATTTTAGAATTCTTATGCCTGTTGGTTGGGAGATCTTGTTGGAAGAGCATACAGAGGAAGGTCTCTTTTTTAATGTGATCATAGCTTTAACATTTAATGAAGACAATGGGATGATGGTCCATTAGGTAATGGTTATTGCATAGTAATACTGTTGTGTGTTGTCTGCTGCAGGGTCCATTTTATGCAAAGGGACCTGTGTCAGATAACATGCAGTGACTTTTAGAAAATTACCCCTGGTCTGAAAGTAGAGCAAGCTCTGCTCTCTGATCAATCTACCATGTCCAGTGGTTTCATTGTACATCAGTTTTCATGAGTGTGGTGGTTAAAAATCAGTATTTAGCACACCTTGAAAAGAACTGTTTTAAAATATAGCGAGAAAGATTTTATGTTTTTACATTCATTGTAGAAAAATAAAAGGCCTGAAACAACTCCTGGCCAAAGGTCTAACATTAATGACATTATTGTGTGTGTGTGTGTGTTTTTTTAACATTGGTAAAATTACTGATGGTTGGCAGTTGTCTTGTGGCATAAACTGTGTCATACCAGCAGGTTTTGTTTTTTTAAATTTTTATTTATGAAATTAAACAAATTTCACAAGTATCCACTTAATTGTTTTTGTACTGTTGTTACTATAAGCATCAAATCGCCTATAACAATAGAAGGAGATAATAAAGAAAAAACTAAAAGCAACCTATCATTAGACCACAATAGAGACAGTAAGGGGTTGAAAAACAAAAAAAGATGGGGATTAAAAAAAAAGAAGAAACATTGAACATAAGTAATAAAAGGCTTAGGTACTCACGCTCTGGAAAATAAACCATGCATCTACCACGCCTCACACACCATCCCCCGAGAGTCGAAAAATCGCTGCATGAAAATCTTCTTGAGGCCCAAAAAGGCACGAAGTTTCTCAGAAGAGAAAAAAGCATACTTAACATTCATATATGAAATAAAACATTTACAGGGATATTGCAAGCAAAATGTCGCTCCCAACGATATCGTCTCTTTTCTCATGGACAAAAGCAGACATCTCCTCTCCTGGGTATGCTGACTAACATCCGAGTAGATCATAATTGTTTTGACCCAAAAACGGCGTATCCATTTTCTTAAAATAGAGACAGGATCCTGGATAAATTGGACTCAAATACAAAATTGATCAACAAAGTTGCTCTCTCCTTAATTTCAACTAACAGTGTTTCCAGAAAGTTACTCAAATCCTCAGGATCACCAGATTCTGTAGACATAGTTTGTAACAACTTTCCCTGTGACAGGAAATAAAGCTTATTTACAGGTGGGAAAACACTTTCAAGTACCTGAAAAACTTCCCACAGATATTTTTTAAATGTTTCTAATAGCAACATATTTGCCAGTTTGGGGCAACTGCAGATTTAAACAATGCATCTTGTTTTCAAATTGTTCAAGCTTTTGATGAATTAGAACCTTATCTTTTATCAATTGGTCAATTACTTCCTTAGAATCCTTAACTTCTTTCCCCATGGAAAGTAATTTCTCCTGCGTCTCTTTAGCCAGTTTTTCTTGCTGAGAGAAAACCTGCCCAACGATATGAACTAAGCAAATATGTCCTGAGAGCACTTAGCAAATATCCCATCCGATTTAACCAACATTGCCTATATAGAATGCAGAGATACCGCCGTTGGAGCTTCCTTCATTGCAGAGATGGGGAGGACTTCCAATTCTCTTTTCCAATCCTAGCTCGGGACGGAGCAAGAAAACCCCGCAGCAACAGCTGCTTCCACAGAGATCAAGCTGATTCTTGCAGCTCGCTTGGGAATAGAGGTCGATGGTGTAGAGCAAGAGGTGGGGTTCCAAACCCCATCACCGATGGAACTGGACATCGAGCTGATAGAAGTATGGTTCAGGTCAGACTGATCCGAGCTCACCGGAAAACCATTCAGATGTGGCCACAGCAACAAAGGTAACACTTGCCCAAGCACGGGCGTCCCCCCATTGGAAGCCCATGCAGCCGAGCTCTCCTTTGCAGCTGCTTCAATTGCCAGAGCCTTCAGGAGGTGAGCCTCAATCTTCTGCTGACCTGCAGTGGAGAAAGCAGCCATGGACAATTTCGCTTGGCCTTTCCCCCGATGCTTGGGAGTCATAGGTAACAAGTAAGAAGATAAGAGAAACGGAGCAACCCAGATGAGAACCTCCTGCGGTGCTGCCATCTTGACTCCATCCCTCATACCAAACAGGTCTTGTGACACTATGGGATCTCACATTGTTCATATTGCAAAGTCTGGTTGACTTGCATGGTAGAGGAAACTGATGCATGGATGCTAAGCTGCAATAAATACTCTTCTTTGACTGAGGGCAGGAAAGAGTGGGACTTGGAGCAGAGTAGAAGAGGATAGGGACAAAGCTCCCTAAATAAAGACAGAGAAAGAAGGAAAGAGAAGGTTAGTTACTACTTTTGTTTTGAGCCCCAGAAGTTGTTCACATACTTTGATCTCATTTTGTGTAGGCTTGCAAGGAGAGTGAAATAGCATGCATATATGTGCAGTGTTTTCATCTTTGACCTAAATAGTTCAACTAAAAGTATGTCTAGGGGTATGTTCTCCAAATGAGTTTGTTTTGTGCATACCATGACAGACATGAACCTCACTTCTAAGCCCAGGAGATGTTGAGTATGATCTCAGTGTCTCAAATTTACTGCTAATGCTGTGCATAGAACTTGCATCATGCATCGGAACGTATCAAAAGTGACTTCATGGCTCTGGGACAGAGAGGGTGAAGCAGTTAGGTGCACAGGTGGTGTTCTCTTCAATCCTCCCTGTTGAGGGTAAAGGCCAAGGCAGAGAGACTTGCATCCTGGAGATGAATGCATGGCTGTGTGGATGGTGTCATCGAGAGCGTTTTGGTTTCCTAGACCATGGGATGCTGTTCCAAGGGTTGCAGAGCAGAGATGGCATCCATCTGTCCAAGAAAGGTCAACGCATCTTCGGTAGTAGACTGGCTAATCTACTGAAGAGGGCTTTAAACTAGATTCGTTGGGGATGGGTGAAGAAAGCCCCCAGGTAGGTGATACATTAAATACCTTTATGGAAATGGGTAACAGGGGTAACATATGGAAAGCAATGTGTATTAATGCCCGTAGCATGGGAAATAAGATCCCTGAAGTTGAAGCTTTGGTGGGAGTGGCTGACTTGGATTTAGTGGCAGTTACAGAAACATGGTTCACAGAAAACCATGACTGGGATATAACTATACCTGGCTATACTTTATTCAGAAAGGACAGGGTAGGAAGAAGGGGAGGAGGATTGGCACTATATGTAAAAACTACTATTAAAGCTTTGGAATTACAGAGCTTAAAAGGGAGAGAGGAGGCATTGTGGGTTAAACTAGAAAGAGGGAAAGAGAAATCTATTTGCATTGGTGTGATATACAGACCTCTCTCACAAGAGGAAGAGGTGGACAGAGAGTTAATTGAAGACATACACAGCATTGCTAGGAAAGGGGAAGTGCTACTGATAGGAGATTTCAATATGCCAGATGTTGATTGGCACATTCCTGCTGCAGTATCATCTAGAAGTAAGGAGATCCTGGATTCTCTACAGGGAGAACTATTCAGGCAATTGGTAACAGTCCCCACACGTGAAGGGGCCATACTGGACTTGGTGCTTACCAATGGTGAAAGTGTTTCTGATGTTGTAGTGGGAGATCATTTGCATCCAGTGATCACCAGATGGTGTGGTTCAGTATTAGGACTAGGGCTGTTAGAATCCATTCCAAGGTGAGGATCTTAGACTTTAGGAAGACTAACTTTGCGAAGATGGGCCAATACCTCAGGGAGTTGTTAGTGGGATGGGAACAGCTGGGGGATGTAGAAAAACAGTGGGCAAAACTGAAAGGGAGTATTTTAACGGCAACCAACCTTTTTGTTAAAATGGTAAATAAAAGGAAAAGGAGACCGTTATGGTTTTCGAAGGAAGTAGCTGAAAAAGTGAAGAAAAAGAGGGAGGCCTTCATGAAATAGAAGAGATCACAGAGAGAGGAAGACAGGCATCTGTATTTGGAAAAACTTAGAGAAGCTAGCAAAGTAGTCAAGAAGGCAAAGATTCAAAAGGAGGAGGAAATAGCCAATGCAATAAAATGGGGGGGGGGGGGATAAGACATTTTTCAGGTATATTAGTGAGAAGGGGAAGGGCAAAAGTGGTATTGTCAGACTCAAGGGTGCAGGGGGGAATATGTAGAAGCTGATAAGGATAAAGCGGAATTGCTTAACAAATATTTTTGTTCTGTGTTCACAGATGAAGAACCAGGAGCAGGACCTCAGAAAACACCCACAAATAAGAACAGAAGTGAGGGACATCTTGAACAATTTTCAGAAGACTGTGTTCGTGAGAAACTAGCTCAACTTAAAGTAGACAAAGCGATGGGACCGGATGGGATACACCCTAGAGTACTGAGGGAACTTGGGGATGTTCTAGCAACTCCACTGACTGACCTTTTCAATGCCTCGTTGGAGTCGGGAGTGGTGCCTAATGACTGGAGAGAGGCTCATGTGGTGCCTTTACACAAAATCGGAAGTAAGGATGTGGTTGAAAACTACAGGCCGGTTAGTTTAACTTCGGTGGTGAGTAAACTATTGGAAATGCTGCTGAAAGAGAAAATAGTGAGGTTTCTGGAGTCCAGCGGATTACAGGATCCGAGGCAGCATGGATTCACCAGAGGCAGGTCTTGTCAGACAAATCTGATTGATTTCTTTGACTGGGTGACCAGGGAGTTGGACCGAGGGAGAGCTCTAGATGTGGTGTATTTTTTACACTGTTCCTCACAGGCGACTTATAAACAAACTGAGCACCCTAGGGATGGACCCTAAAGTTACTGCTTGGGTTAGAAATTGGTTGTGTGGGAGGCGACAAAGAGTACAAGTAAATGGAGCTCACTCTGAGGAGAAGGATGTTACCAGTGGTGTGCCCCAGGGATCTGTCCTTGGTCCGATTCTTTTTAACATCTTTGTTAGTGATATAGCGGAAGGGCTGTCGGGTAAGGTTTGCCTCTTTGCAGATGATACCAAAATCTGCAATAGAGTAGACACCCAGGAAGGTGTAGATAACATGAGGAGGGATCTAGCTAAGCTTGAAGAATGGTCTAGAATTTGGCAGCTGGGATTTAATGTTAAAAAATGTAAGGTCATGCATTTGGGCTGCAGCAATCCAAGGGAGCAATACAGTATAGGAGGTGAAGTACTTTTGTCCACTAAAGAAGAGCGGGACCTAGGCGTGGTTGTTTCTGATGATCTTAAAGTAGCTAAACAGGTAGAAAAGGCGACGGCAAAAGCTAGAAGGATGCTTGGGTGCATACGGAGAGAAATGGCTAGCAGAAAAAAGGAGGTGATAATGCCTCTGTATAAGTCTTTGGTGCGACCTCATTTGGAGTATGGTGTGCAATTCTGGAGACCGCACCTTCAAAAGGATGTGAACAGGATGGAGTCGGTGCAGAGGGTGGCTACTAAAATGATTAGTGGGCTTCATTATAAAGCATATGAGGACAGACTTAAGGATCTTAATATGTACACCTTAGAGGAAAGGTGGGATAGAGGTGATATGATTGAGATGTTTAAATACCTCCGTGGCATAAATGTTCAGGGAGAGAGCCTCTTTCAATTGAAAGCAAGTTCTGCTACGAGTGGACATGGGATGAGGGTGAAGGGAGATAGATCCAGGAGTGATATGCGGAAATATTTCTTTACGGAAAGAGTAGTGGATCCGTGGAACAGTCTCCCAGTGGAGGTGGTAGAGATGAGGACAGTAACTGAATTCAAAAAAGCATGGGACCAACACAGAGGATCTCTAAAGGTAAAAAGTGGACTGTTGTAGTTGTTATGGAAGGACAGACTAGATAGGCCATGTGGTCTTTTTCTGTCGTCATGTTTCTATGTTTCTATGTAGACCTTTTCAAAAAGAGACATTTTACAAACCTGCTAATTTTCTTTCTTTGAATTCTGCTAGATCAGCCCAGATGAGTGGGGTTATGTTCCCTAGCCAGCAAGTGGAGGCAGACCTTGAGGCATTTTCAATGATGCCATCACCTGGTATATCCACTGGTGCAGCATTGAGAGAAGCCAGTATGACGCTTCCAAGCCGTAAGCAAGACTGAAAGAAAAATCTCAAAAACTTTGAACATTATTAAACAACAACCATAACTGGGAACAGTTATTTGGAGCAAGATTTGGCTGTTTTACCACAAATGACTCTGTGCAAGTACTGAAACTGCAATCAAGAGGCAGCAGGGTTCCCAAACATTTAGGAAGAATGTTCCAGAGTGGGTCCTGGCCATCTAGCTGGGTTCAAGGAAAGACAGTGATCAGGTATGTAAAATTTCTCCTTATCCTACTAGACCAGTCCAGAAGAGTGGGATGTACTCAAGCAGTCGGGTCCCAGAGTGGGAGGAAGATGATGCTCCTTACAGAACTGCCCTGCCAAAGGCGCTATCTGCTTCAGCTGCCACATGCAACCTGTAGTACTTCACAAAGTTGCTCAGAGATGACCATATAGCCACTTTTCAGATATCCTCCAGAAACACCAAAGTGAATTCTGCCGAAGAGGTAGTCTGTACCCTTGTGAAGTGAGCTTGAACTCCTCCAGCACATGCTTTCCAGCTAGAAGATGACCTTAACCAATAGCCTCTGTTGTCTAGTGGCAGTGGAGGACTTAGCTGCCACCTGTTTTTTTTCTTGAACCGCTGAAAAAAGGACAAGATCTAACTGATGGAATGGATAGCAGTCTTAAGGTATCTGACTAAGGCCCTCGTAAGGTCTACCAGATGCAGAGGATTCTGTCCGAAGATCCTCCTCCAAGAAGGAGGGCAGGATGACTGGTTAAGGTGAAAGGGAAACAGTATCTTTTGAGGGAAGGAACAGCACAGGCTGCAAGGAAGACAGTAGCTGTCGAAACCCAAAAACGTTTTCCGGCAGGACAAGGCTTGAAGCTCAGATGTCTGCCTGACGAACACAATAGTAAGCAGGAAAAACCATCTCAAGGGTCGCCCCGGTCTCAAATCTCTGGCAGACTGAAACAGGTTTTTCTCAAGAATTGCCCTATATTTAGTGCCATCCATCGTTCCTTCAATCCTGACCAGTTTTCCTGTCCTGCCAATGAAAAACATCCCCACAGCATGATGCTGCCACCACCATGTTTCACTGCGGGAATGGTGTTCTCAGTTTGATGGGAAGTGTTGGGTTTTTGCCACACATGGCGTTTCCCATAATGCCCAAAAAGTTCAATTTTTGTCTCATCTGAATAGAGAACCTTCTTCCATGTGTTTGGGGGCTCCGTCACATGCTGTCGTGCAATCTCCAAATATGTTTTCTTATTTCTTTCTTTAAGCAATGGCTTTTTTTTCTGGCCACTCTTCCATAAAGTCCCACTTTGTGGAGAGTATGGCTTAAAGTGGTCCTATGGACAGATTCTCCCATCTCTGCTGTGGATCTTTGCAGCTCCTTCAATGTTATCCTTGGTGTCTTTGTAGCATCTGTGATTAATGTCCTCCTGTGAGTTTTGGTGGGCGGCCTTCTCTTGTCAGGTTTATAATGGTGCCTTATTCTTTCTATGTTATAATGATTTAATGGTTCTCTCTGGGATATTCAGAATTTGGGATATGTTTTTATTACCCAGCCCTGATCTATACTTCTCCACAACTTTGTCTCTGACCTGTTTGGAGTGCTCCTTGGTCTTCATGTTGCTTGCTTAGTGGTGTTGCAGGGTCAGGTGCCTTTCAGAACAGGTATATTTATACAGGCATCATGTGACACTGATTGCATACAGGTAGACCCTAATCAACTAATTATGTGACTTTTGAGGTTAATTGATTGGACCAAATCTTATTTAGCAAAAGGGATGAATACATATGCACACACAACTTTTTATATTCCATGGAGGCTAGAGTAGCAGACTTGGAGGAGCTTTTATATAGATGAGACCTACAAGGACGTAATACTGAAGTCCCACCTCCTTGTGGCATCCTCTCTGTTGCCATGGAGGAGGGAGGTCATTTAAAAGGAGAGCATCACCTTGATGTGGCAGGATGTGATCCTGTAGCTTGGAACTGTCCTCCAGATGAAGTAAATCCTTCTTGCACTGAGATGGTTTCTCCAGGGCCATGTGCCCATGAGGGAAGGTTAGGACAGCAGATACAGTTGGCAGTTTGATTATTTAGGCATATAGCTAGCTGAGTGATTGGAAGTGAGGACTGCCTGGTAACATGCCTGCCTGGTGCGAAGGTAGCGGACCTCACGCGCCACTTAGACAAGGATTTAGATAATGCTTGGGAAGATTCTGCTGTCTTGGTACATAAATTGCGTACTGTAGCTCCGGAGGGATTGAATCTTCGCGTTGACTGGGCTGTATGTGTTTGAGTGGGAGGTGGAGTCTTGTGTGGGTGTCCCTAGACGTTATTCTTGGGGATTTCCTTTAAAAGGCGATTATAGAGTACGAGTGCGCATGGGCGGCGTTTTCTGCACAGCATTGTTAACGATTAGCTGGCAGGTTAGTGGCTCGCGGTTTGGGTGTGGTTTTAAGGTATTAATTTTTTTCATTATTGGTTGTCTGTGGGGTTTTGGATTATGTCATGTTGTGTTTGTGTTTTTATTTCAGTATCCCCTGAGGAAGCGAGAGTGCTCGCGAAACGTTTGAGGGCTCTTCATGAGAACGTCGGGGGCGGCAGCTGGCTATCCAGATTCAAGCACTAGTGTTATAGTTTTGTCACAGCTAAGTGCTTTTTTCACTTTGAATATTCTTGTGCTATTTTATGGTTGAAGCTGGCTGCTGGTTGTACTCATCAAGGTCGCTGATGTGATTGGGCCTCAGTAGTGTGTTAATGGTCCAGTTTTTGGGGGCCTGTTGCACTATTTGCCCGTATTTGCTTAGACCTTGTTTGTTAAACAAGTTTTTTGAAAAATTTCTGCAGATCACAGTGTTACCGATGGAGTGAGTTTTGGTGTTGTGCTAGTTTCACTCCGACAATTGACCAATATATTCTGGATTTAGTGACATCCAAACAATGAAGGCGTTCAAAGCACTGATGTCCAACATGTTGTAGAAGATTGTCACTGGCCAGCGTCTTGTCATTCGTTTTGTGGTATACGTGCGCAACATTTGATCTGCCGTATCTACTCCACCTTTACTAGAATTATATTCCAAGATCATGCGTGGTTTTTTTGTCTGGACGTGTGTTATCTACTTCTTCTTGATCATGCAAACTGTTCAGAAGAACAACCACTTTTCCTTTCTTCGGGCAATAGGAAACCAGAGAGGCATCATCGCGAAAGGCAAACAGTGAAGTGAATACCTCTCGGCCCTTTGCTGTTACAGATTCTGGAGGTAATTCTTTTCTGTTCTTTCAAATTGTCCCCAAAAGTGTCATTTGTTTTTCTAGCAATTTCCGTGACAAGGATAAACTGCAGAAGAAATTGTCAACAGTAACATTTCTGCCAGATTGCGTCAATCCTTCAGTGAGTTGCAGCACAACCCTTTCACCCTGATTCTGTTCCCTGTTTTGTCCGAGTTCCCTTCCTGTGTATACTTGAAGACGCAGAACATATGACGTTGCACTGTCACACAACATCCATAGCTTTATTCCATATTTCCCAGGTTTGCTGGGAATATATTGTCTGAACGAAACACGGCCACGAAATGTAAGCAGTTGCTCATCCACGGTAACATTTTCATCAGGAACAAAGGCATCACTTAGAGTTGCTTCCCAGGTATCAAAAATGTGTCTGATTGGAGCAAGCTTATCCACGCCTCAATGTTCACGTCTGTTGGTTGCATCATCAAATCTGAGAGCATAAGAAATTTGCTGAAATCGGTTATGGGCCATATTTTTGCCGAAAACAGAACGACCATCTTCAAGGTTCCACAACTGAACTATGTATTCATTTTGTGACTTGTACACATCTGAGAGGATCAGAAGTCCAAGAAAACGTTGAAATTCTCCGTCTGTCAAATCTTTCCAGGTGTCGTCATAAATGTGTCTTCCTTGTTTGCTCGTCCACATAATGATTTCATTCAATAAGTTCTTCTTCATGAACAAGTGGAATGCTGCGAGAGGGCTATCAACATTTCATACAGCATACCTTGTAGGACCTTGTTGTACAGGCATGACATTAGCTCTGGCATATCTTCCAGCAGCTTGCTTTATAGGTTTCCTGTTCCATGATGTGGCATCCTTAGATACATAGGCTTCAGTGGCAACATTTGTGCTTATAGTTGATGACCTCTTAGCTCCTCTGCGACCACAACTAAGATTCCTCACAGATGATACTGACACCGAGGACTCCTGCCTTCTTCCCCGTCCAGCACAGCCTCGACCTGTAACTTGACTCTTTTCTGCAGGCGATGTCACTGGCTCAACATCAGTCTCACATTCACTTGGCGACACACTACTGTCGCCATCTGAATCATGACTGTCATCATCAGATTTATCGCCCGAACTTGGCTGATATGCTTCTTCGCTTGCTGAATATGCTGCATCATCAGACGACTCAGAGCCGTCACTGTCAGCATCTCGTTGCAATATTTTTCTTACTTGGGCAGCTGAATACTTTCGTTTTGACATCATAAACAATAACCTAAAATAAATAAACAAAGATAAAGTTGAATAAAACGCAAAGCAGTTTTACTGTAGGTGTACAATAATCGTGATGAACGAGCTGAAAGCCTTTAGATTTCATCGGAAATAATGAGAGAACGTATGATATCAATTACAGAAAATGTGTAATTTTCATAAAATAAGAGTACAAAAAATAAATGATACATAATTAATGATAAATACCTTTGTCAGATGAAAAAATTCACAAAACTGCAAATTGTATCACGATCCAAACTGGACGTAAGCAACTGGGGTCAAAAATGACCCCACTGGTACTCTGTGCTGCAATTCATCACTAGCATCACCTAGCGCAGTGGTCCTCAACCCAGTCCTCTGGGGCCCACAGGCCAGTCAGGTTTTCAGGATACCCACAATGAATATGCATGAGATAGATCTGCATACAATGGAAGCAGTACATGCAGATCTATCTCATGCATATTCATTGTGGGTATCCTGAAAACCTGACTGGCCTGTGGGCCCCAGAGGACTGGGTTGAGGACCACTGACCTAGCAGATGAAAATTATTCCTCTCATGGCGCAATATAAAGAGAGTATTGACATGTGAAAAGTCATAAAAATATTGCATTCTTGAACAACTAGTTTCCGAGATACGCGTTGTGAAACTTGCAGTGGGGTCACTTGCAGTGGGGTGAGACTTGCAGTGGGGTGCATCGGTACTCCCAGGGTTAAATAAATGACGACTGACGATGCAGAGTAGCTGATGTGGTGGAGCCCTTGTTTGTTACATATTAGGCTTCCAAATCCAATCCTCTAATCTTCTCTGCTTGATTTATGGAATGGTGTTGTATGCCCATGAAAGAAGTGCGAGGGATGAGGATTGTGTTGTGTATGTAAGTAAAGATTGTATTGTATTGTATTGTCTAATCATAGCAGTAAAATTTGGTTGCACAGCAAATGTGTGCATGGATTCACAATTGTGTCAACTTGTAGACTTTGTGTCAATTTTTTAGCTCATTCATCGTACCATAATTTATATGTTCAAATATAAAACATAAGATGTCCCATGCTGGGTCCGACTAAAGATCTTTCAAGTCTAGGATCCTCTCTCTGACTGTAGCTAGCCTAGGTTACTAGGAAATACTTGACATGCTAGAACCAACTTTGTGCTTTCCTTTACTAAGTGAAGATTTATGTGCTTGCCGCCAAGTTCCATGTAGACAAATTGAAGACCTCATGTGTTCTTCAGTTGTTTTTACAAAATCATTTTGAAGTTAAATGGGCCAGTCTTCATGTACCAAGTTGACTTAGTTAACTGTACAACTGTACACTGTTACTTACAGTGGAGACAGAATAGAACAGTGTTGCTGGTATTCTCCAAATACTCATCCTTCATGTACAGGACAACATGCTAGTTATGCTTGCAGTAGTTCCTAATTCATTATAGCCCTCAAAGGCATTAATGGTTGGTTTTGTTTTCTGACTATGAATGTTTCTTCTGTGTGCTGAAAATGCTGAGGTTTTCTCCTTGTGATGTCTGTGGAACTAGATTGAACAAGAATTTCAATGGAAATACAAGTGAGGTGATATGGAGATTTAAACTGAATTACATTATGTTACAGAGGTTACACTGTTCTGTTGGAATGCCGGTACTTGCCATATGTTAGAACACATAAACATAACATGATTCAGTGGCACATCAATATGTGTATAAAGCACAGTTACTTACCTGTAACAGGTGATCTCTGGGAACAGCAGGAATAAGTCTTCACATATGGGTACGTCGGTACCGACGGAGTCTGCGCGGGAACGCTTCCCAGCGTCCATTCAAAGAGCTTTTGGAAGCATCCCACCACGCCTGCGTGCTGCCTTCCCGCCTTTCCCAACTGCCTCTCCTCAGTTAAGTTTTAAAGCGGAGACAAAGAGAGAGAGAGGAAAGGAAAGATAGATAGAGATACAACTCCTGGGGAGGTGGGTGGGTTGTGAAGACTTATTCCTGCTGTTCCCAGAGATCACCTGTTACAGGTAAGTAACTGTGCTATCTCCAGGAACAAGCAGGAATGAGTCTTCACATATGGGGACTCCCAAGCTGAGATGCCTGGAGTCCCAGCATGTCATAGGTTGGAACATGCTATCTCCCAGAACACCAGGCATCCTGAGGATGGAGGGTAGGAGTTGAAGAAAGAAAGGTGCTGTGGAACAGCTAACCTAGCATAGGCTTGCAGACAAGGAGTCCATGTGTGGATGATAATTGTCATCAATGATATTGCAAAGAAAAAAATATTGCAATAGGGACCTCCCCTAACAGGACTTTAGAGAAGTATGGCGGTTCATGGGATCTACTGGGGAACCCAGTAGAGGAACCTCGAGAAGGACTTCACTGTAAGTGGTGGTAGTAAACCTGTAGGAAAAGCAATGGAGGTCAGAATCCTGAAAGGTAACGGGGAACCCCAGTAGGAGAAAACTGGGGTAGCACAAAAACGGTGGGCCTTCAGCGGAAGGCTTTATGATAAAAGCCCAGCTCTTTTGGTAGCAGAGTGGCTCACTCTTAGGAACAAAAAGAGAAAGGCTAACTGATTTGGACAGACAGGCCCAGTCCTTGTGGGGAGAAAGGGTATGGGAACCCCTTGTATCCCAAAAGAAAGGACAACGCTGGAGGCGTTAGAGCCTGTGAATAGCTGAAGATCCGCAATGTCTCTCCTAACTGAAGGCAGCTGGGAGAGATATTGGAACATGGAGCGCTTCAGAGGTACCTAACCTTAAGGTTATGGGAGGTGTTAACTACCACAAAAATGGTTGTGGGTGTAGGACCCCAAAACATGCTGGATAGCATAAGTATGGGTAAAGCCCATCTGTCAGAATCATATGGCTATATGAGCTTGGACAGTCAGGTAGATAAAGCAGAAACATATCTACCGATAGTAAAATATCTCGACAGATACATATATATATATATATATATATGAGAATATATCTATAGTGAGATATGAAGGACATAAAATACTCACACATGATAGACATAGACATCTGTAAGATGTGTGCTATAGGTATGAATATATATATATATATATATATATATACCTCTATATGGAAGTCTGCAAGAAGCAGACAGAGATATGCCTACAAAAGGTATCCACATAGGAAAATGTGGAGAGGAAAGATTCATCTAATAACAAGAAGGTGGAACCTACTTGAGAAGACATATAGAGAATCAATTCCCACTGGTTATGGCTACAGGAATGCTAGGTAGTAGAATAACCAGTATGGTTACGTGAAAAGCAGAGGATGATATCAGTCTGCAGCCTGCAAGTCCCGAGTATTCTAGAATTCTAGCATGGTAAGTGAATAGAAGACGCATAGGAATGAGATACCATGCTGACCTGCTTAAGGGCAAAAAGGTATCATGCGTTCTTACCATGAGGACGAGCTGGAAGGGGAAAACATATTCCCTAATGGAAATACTATGGACCAAAGCAGGGAATTAGCAACTCCTTAAGCTTTCACGTAAGAGAGGCCTATGTCCTTTATATTAAAAAGGAGAAATGTTCTAGTCATGGGAGACATGACTGAAAAAGCCTTTAAAGGCACACATTGCATTGGAGTATGGCTGTTGGAGAAAAAGCCCCCCCCCCCCCCCATGCTCTCTAGCAAGGGCCCATAGTGGAGAGCTTCTCTGTAGAATTGCAGAGAGCATGATGCAGGAGAATGGGGAGATAGAACTGGCTGCAGAAGAGCCAGCAGCTATGTCAACTATGCTGCCCAACCCAGGGGAATGGAGATGGCAGAAGAGAAGACAATCCAGCAAGCTTGTAGTGAAAAAATTTCCAAGACAGATGACAGCACTGACTTGGAGCCACTACTAAGACCAGACAGAATGTTAGTGGAGGACAAATCTGGTTGCTGGTGGACAAGAACCAGCGGTTGAAATATTAAGGCTCCTGCATTGGCAGCTGCTTGCCAGACATCATAAGAATGGTACTGTTTAAAAACAGTAAGAACAGAAAAAACAAGAGTAGAAAACTCTGGACGTGTCTGATGAACTGCTTCAAAGCAAGATTGAAAAAGAGGAGTCAACTCAGAGAAGAGAACTCCGCAGTGGAAAAGTAAGAAAACTAGAAAGGCTGAAGAAAAGCCCTCCAGTGAAGCAATGCCGTTCTTACAGAGGAAAAACCCTGGTAAGAGGGTAAAGAAAATGGAGCTGAAGAAAACTTACAAAGTAGTAAGTTTATAGGAGGGGAAAAAAGACATGCTGGCACAGGAAACTATCATTTGATAGTGGATAGACCTCTTTCCCTAGAAGGAAAAAGAGGAAAAATCCTGTGACCTAGAAGCATGAACATCCTAACAGCTCATAGAACATAGAAAGAATGGATGTCTTTCGGGAAGAGATCCATGTTTAGGATTTAGAATGACAGCAGTGGATTGTCTCTAATGAGAAGAAGCAACTGCAGATTGTAATCCCCAGAGTCACAAGCATCTGATGAATTGATCAGAAACCCTGTGGTTGCTGGGTTTGCTGAGCCTGGTGAGAGGTTGAACTCTGCAGACCAGGACGATGCTTCCCCTGTTTGGGAACATCTGTATGATGGGCAGATGATGCATAAAACCTTCTTCTCCTATGGGAAGAAAGTTTGGCAGGAGATTTCCTACCTACTGGGACAGAAGAAGGTGCAGAACAGCTCCTAGGAACAGGTAAGTCAGTGGACAACTGAGTAACCTGACGTAAAGACTCCTTGTTGAAAAGATTGTCTCCAGTGCAAGGAGTATGTCCCAGTCTGTGCTGTGCCCATTTGTCCAAGCCTGAAGCTTGGAGCCAGGCTCTACGTCGTGCCCCTATGGTTATAGCAGAAGTCCTGCTAACAGACTCAAAAGAGTCTAGGGAAGCACGAGTAAGAAACCAAGAGATATTCTGGAGATGCTTGAGCAGTGAAGAATAGTCTGCACTCCTGGACTCTGGAAGGGAAGGAGTCAAAAGATGTAATTGCTTTGTGACCTCCTCAAGAGATAGACTCATATAGAAAATATATGAGAGAATTCTTGCAGAAAGCATAGATGTCTGGAAGGTTTGACGTCCAAAGGCATCAAGTATCTTAGACTCACGACCTGGCGGATAAGAAGAGTGCTTTTTCTTGCTCTTTACCCACCTCATTGCTGATTCCACAACTATGGAATGAAGAGGAAGTTGAGTCTTTTGAAACCCTGGAGAGGGGGGCACCTGATATAAGAGATCAGTTGCTCTGGAAGGTGGGGGTACCCTTAAAGGTGTTTCCCACATTCTGATTCTGCAAGGAATGACGCAAAGGAAGCATTATGTTCTCCTTTGCTTTGGTAGAAAGAGAGTCCTGTGCAGGATCATGTCCTGGGATAGAAATAGCAAGGGATCTTGCTATATCCAGGAGGAAACTCTGAAAAGAGGGTTCCTCAACAGTATTTTCCCTTGGACAGGTTAGATCTGCAGAACTAGCCTGAGCACCAACAGAGCTATCCAGATATATAGGAATAGAAGATCCTGCACAGTGCAGTGTGGAATGCTTAAAGGATGGTCGCCGGTACTAGCTGTCAGGAGCAGTGACCGTCATTACCACATTGTCCATGCCAGGTATCGACTCCAAGCTTGGCGTAGAAGGGAGCGATCCTGTTGAAAAAAGCATGGTAGGAGTTGGCCACGATGCTACTGTGGATACCGGTACCGATGCCAATACCGGTACCGATGTCGGAGTCGAGCTCGACAAAGACATCGGAGCAGTCATCGGTGACTGTTCAATTGGTACGGAGGTAACCGAAAACCTCCGGGTGCTATCCTCGGTACCGAGCCACCGGTATCGATCGGTGTCGGTACCAAAATGTACTGGTACCGAATCTTCCAGACTAGAGAGCGATTCTAAACTCGGCATCGATAAGCGAAGCATGGAATGCACCGACTGTAAGGGTAATGAGGACATCGGTACCGACTTCGGTACCGTGTCTGATACCGGTGAGTGAAGGTCAGCTAGTGACAACTCATTCGGCCTCGAGGGAACCGAGAGTTGTGGATCCGAATCATCGGAACCGAGCCTTTGGTACCGCCCGGAGCCGGTACCAAGGCGAGTCGGTACCCAGTCCTCCAGACTGGAGATCGATTCCAGACTCGGCATCGAAGGAAGCGAGGCTATCGATGCACGGCTGGAGGGTACCGACGTCGGTGGTAGTATCGGTGCTGGTACCGATAATGGAAGGTCAGTCTGGAGTTTATCCACCGGTCCCGAAGGCACCGAGGACGCCAGATGACCATCCCTGGTGAGGAGTATGTCATCCAACACCAGTGCCAATGTCGGGGTATCGGTACCGCTCGAAGCGGATGCCACCACCGGACACGGCTCAGGTATGTTCTGTGAGGGGTGAACCCCAGGAACAACCTGAAACCCCTTATACGCTTTGGAGACCGAAGACTCCCACCGGGGTTTTGAAGCCAGTGGGCCCTCGAGGGCAAGGCCGGAGCCGTCTACATGCTGTGCATGAGACCTACCACTCGAGGGCTGGCTAGTTTTAACAGACTGTTTGTGGGTTACCTGATCCTGTGTAGAAGAAGAAGGGGACGGTGCCCCGAAGCTGGAGGGAACCTCGATATTGAAGACTTCTTCTCACCAAACTGTTGTCAGGACCCAAGCAGGTTAGACACCGATGTCGAGGGTCTAAAAATAAAGTTGTACCGCCACAGTTTGAACATTTCTTGGAGAAAATGGCTGGCGGTTCCATGAAGGAAAAAGAAGAGGCCTAAAAGGCCTAAGATACCGTGAGACACTATGAAGAAAAAATATTCCCTAAAAAAGGAAAATTTTACAAGAAAAGAAAAGAAAACACCGGCGGTACCGGTGGCGTCGGGAAGACAGCCGCGACCACAAGAAAACTAAAGAAATAAAAGAAGAATTTTCTGCGGTGACAGGAGGACGTCCTGCCGGCTCCGCGGAAAAACGAAAACTGAGGAGAGGCAGTTGGGAAAGGCGGGAAGGCAGCACGCAGGCGTGGTGGGATGTTTCCAAAAGCTCTTTGATTGGACGCTGGGAAGCGTTCCCGCGCAGACTCTGTCGGTACCGACATACCCATATGTGAAAACGCATTCCTGCTTGTTCCTGGAGATCATATTATTGTATTTTTTTATATATTTTATTAAATTTAGCAAAAATACAAAACAACAATAATACATTAAATACATAATGTGCCAAATCAATCTATCTTAAATATTACTACAAAAATGAATACATTATAAATAATTTCCAAATCAAAATTGTAATAATCTAGTAATATAATTAGTAATAATCACCATAAACCACAATACAGACTCCACTTCTTCTCCCTTCTCACTTAGGATGGAAAAAGGATGTCTAGAAGTGTGTAACTGCATTAAATATCCATCCCTTTTAAAATATACTTTTGTTTCCTAAGCAAACCTACCTGCTGAGACCAAATTCTTAGACTCTGCTAAATTGATTTTGTTATCATTGCTGCTGATTATTCATGAAGGTGCTCTCAAGGGGTTATGTGTGATCCTCATTAGATTTAGTCTTTTGGGAGTGACCCTGAAGGTAACCCAGCAGTGAACTGATTTTTAAGTTGAACTGCAGTGACAGAAGAGGTGGGGAAGGGGAGGGCACAGTGCTGCGGGGGGGGGGGTTGAGGAGGGGCAGAGAGGGTGGAGGAGGGGGAGAGGGGTGGAGGAGGGGATAGGGCTAGACAGTTGGCATCAAGGGATTGGATGAAAAAGCCCTCTTCCTCCTGTCCAAACAAGAGGGGATAATGTATAGGCAGGTATATTGTTACCTTCCTTTTATGTTGTGTTGGCATCGTGGCCCATGCATGCTTAGTGAGGTTCCTTGGCTTGGTTGTCCTGCCTTTTTCTTTAGGGGACTGGTATCTCCTGAGTGTCTTTGCATGCCTGAAAAAGGATGCTGAGGCTTTAGGCATAGGGAATTGAGGCAGTTAATGCATACTATAGGTTGGAGATGGTAGGCCTGAAATACTTTATAGGCTTTTCCTTATCGTTCCTCCAGTTCAGTCCTCTGCCTCTGGGTTGTCAACCTCCTCCTGCAGCTTGGAGACTGGTATGTCAGAATGATGACATCACTGGATATAGCCTGCTGCTCTCTCTCTTCCCCTCCAGTGTAACCAGTCTCCATGCAGCAGGAGTCTGTTGTGAGCCCGGGAGAGGGCTCACTGGAGTAACAGATAAGGAGAGTAGGGTTAGCATTAGAATTAGAGTTAGATTGGTTAAATTTGGATTTTGGTTAGAGTCATTTCTTTTGGGGAATGTTCTTTTAAAAAAAAAAAGGAGGTTTGAGGCTAATTGTTAGCGTTCTTGCTCTCTGCCTGTCACCAAGTTTAAAAAAAAAAAAAAAAGAAAGAAATAAGTAAGACTGGATTCGCGGTGAAAGATTGCTGGCTTGATAGCCTGAGGATCTCTCCCCCCGGACACTACGGGGGAGAGCCTCCTCTTGGAGCCTTGCACTCGGTCGGGCCGCCGGGACTGCAGTTCGCGGTCTCGCGGGCCTGGAAAGCTGCAGGCAAGTTTGTGTTGTAAACAGCATTGGTAGTGCAGCGCGGCTCCGGGGTAGAAAGGGTGATTGCGCAGATCTGCCCGGTAAGCCTTTCACCGGCGGCAGGCTGCACTGGCAGAAGAGACAGCCTTGAGAAGACGCTGAGTGCTGGAGCAGTAGAGTTTGGCGCTCTTTTGATCTTTGGCGTTCTTGGCGGCCATTTTAGGCATAGCGGGATACCGCGTGGCTGCTCAGTAGCGCCGGGAACGGAGCAGGTAGGCTGACATCGGGTACCCTTTTAGCGATTGGGCTTTCCGGGGTTTATTTCGCTCTGGGGGTCGTTTGTTTTACTTGACAGGACATTTTGTGCTTTCTTTTTCTTGCGAGTGTGAGAACGCCGCAGAGGGGGATAGGGGGGGCCTCCTCGTGGCTGAAACAGCCCGGGGTCTCAGGGCAGGGGTAGTCCACTCCGGGACAGAGTGGGAACCGTTGGTTAGTTATAGTTTTAGTTTTAGTGTTTCTCAGGAATTTGTTTCTCTTAGTTTAAAAAAAAAAAAAAAGAAGAGATCACTAGATAGCTAATTGCATTCCCACTAATTGCTCAGATTCAGAGAGGCATAGTTGGGATTGCCATCTTTATGGCGGGGCGTCCATAGTGTGTGATCTGTGGTACCCGGAGAGGCATGGTGGCAGAATCAGGAGTGTGGCGCGGCTGTGCTTCCCTTTCTTCTACGGTGGAGCAGCAGATGGACCTTAAGGAGCCTGCGGAGGCGCTGGGGGGGCAGGCAGGGGCGTTGGATGAGTCTTCTCAAACCCCGGTGCAGGAGTGCCTCGTGGAGGAGCTGGCTGGGTCTTCTGCTGCGTTGCCGGGTGTGCAGACAGGGGATGCCACGGAGTTTTCTCCGGAGTTCATATTAATGTTGCACAAAGCGTTCTGTTTGCGGCGCCAGGGTAAGTTGGCAGAGACTTCGCCGCTGGCCGTTTCGGCTTCCCCAGTGGCAGGCTCAGTCGAGCTAGGGGAGCGGCCCTCGGCCCCTAAGAGAGCTAGGACCGAGCTTCCTCGGCTGTGGAGTCCGATTGGCCGGAGGTCGAGGAGTCCGACTGGGAGAATGAAGAGGGTTTGCAGGATCTGGAGGAAGGGGAGATCCTGGAACCTGAGGAGCAGTCTAAGATCATTAGGGTATTTCGTAGAGAGGAGCTCCCGGCGTTGATTACGGAGTCACCGCGGATGACGAGGTGGAGGATCCCGTCATTCAAGCGGTTCGTCAGACACAGGTGGTGTTTCCGGTGCATAAGATGGTGGATAAGATGATTCAGGATGAATGGAACCAGCCAGAAGCGGGGCTCAGAGGCGTCCGCACGATGAATAGGCTTTATCCACTGGACGATAAGGATAAGGAAAGGTTCCGGACACCGCGGGTTGATGCGGTGGTATCGAGCGTTACCAAAAAGACTACCATTCCGGTAGAGGGCAGCGTGGCGCTGAAGGATGCGCAGGACCGTAGGGTTGACGGCCTTCTGAAGCAGACCTTCGAGGTGGACTCCCTTTCGTTGCAAGTGTCTATATGTGGGGCCTGGGTGGCGCGGGCGTGTTTGCGTTGGGTGCAACGGTTGCGTCACTCGCCTCATTTGGATCTCGAGGAGCTCAAGGAGTTGGGGCGCCTGGAGTCCGGAGCGGCATATTTAGCGGACGTGCAATATGATTTAATAAGAGTGCTCGCGAATAGCACGGCATCCGTGGTGGCCGCCCGCAGATCGGTGTGGTTGCGTAATTGGGCGGCGGACGGTTCTTCCAAGTCCCGACTCAGTAAGTTGCCGTTCAAAGGAAAGTTGCTGTTCGGGAAAATCTGGATAAGTTGGTGAAGGACTTAGGGGAGACGAAGGCTGGTAGGCTGCCAGAGGACAAGCCGAAACAGAGAAAGGCCGGTCAAGGTTTTAGAGGCCAGTTTTGTGATTTTCGGAGGTTTTGGCCGACGCGGTACGGTTCCTTTCACAGGGGCAGGTTTTCGTCCCAGGTCCAAGGATTTCAGGGCTTTCGAGGAGCTAGTAGAGGTTTCTCCTCAGGCTCCGCTTCAGCAACTCGTAAACCGCAATGAGATGAGGCGGGTCCCAGCGGAGGAAGCTTCCATAGGGGGGAGGCTCCGGGAGTTTCTGTCCACTTGGACCAAAATCACGTCCGATCAGTGGGATCTAGAGATTATTCGTCAGGGTTATGCTCTAGAGCTGGCGCGTCCCGTCCGAGATTCGTTCGTCATGTCCCCTTGCAGGGGTCAGAGGAAGACTCGGGCGGTTCGCAGCACATTGGAACGACTGCTGCAATTAGGGGCAGTTGTGGAAGTTCCGAAAGCAGAGTACGGTCTGGGTCGGTACTCCATTTATTTCGTGGTGCCAAAAAAAGGTGAAGTGCTGCGGCCTATTTTAGACCTCAAGGGAGTAAATCGGTGCCTGAGAGTGCCTCACTTCCGTATGGAAACGTTAAGGTCAGTGATTGTAGCGGTGCGTCAGGGAGAGTTTTTAACGTCCTTAGATCTGACAGAAGCCTACTTGCACATTCCCATCCGAGAGGCTCATCAGCGGTTGTTAAGGTCCGCTTTGCCTTGGGGTCATTATCAGTTCCAAGCTTTGCCCTTCGGTCTTGCGACAGCGCCGCGCACTTTTACCAAGATTATGGTGGTGGTGGCGGCGGCGTTGCGCAAAGAAGGCATTTTGGTGCACCCGTACCTCGATGATTGGTTAATTCGGGCGAAGTCCGAGACGAAGAGCATTCAGGTGACAAACAGAGTGGTGGAATTTTTGCAGAGTCTAGGTTGGGTGGTCAATCTGACCAAAAGTCGTCTTCAGCCGTCCCAAGTTCTCGAGTATCTGGGGGTTCAGTTCGATACGCGCAAGGGGCAGGTATTTCTGCCGAGCAGGAGAGCGCAGGCGCTACGCAGTCTGGTGCACAGGTTCAGAGCTACGCCAGCTCCGTCAACGTGGTTGTATCTCCACATCCTCTGAACGATGGCGGCGACTCTGGAGGCAGTACCTTGGGCCAAAGTACATATGCGACCTTTACAGAGAGTGTTGCTGTGTCGCTGGTCTCATCAGGTGGATCCATTGAGCAAGCGGTTTCCCTGCCCGCTCCGGGTGAGGCAATCGCTCCACTGGTGGCTGGTTCCGTCGTCATTAGCGGCAGGAATTTATTTATTTATTTATTTGCATTCTCTTATATACCGCGCTAGTCTGCATCAGTGCGGTTTACATTGAACAAACTGAAATTACATTAACGGGAACATGGGCTATGGAGGGTTAAGTGGCTTGCCCAAGGAGCACCTGTGGGACTAGAAACCCCAGTCCTTCCGGCCCAAGGTTGCTGTCCTCTAGTGGGATTTGAACCCCCGACCTTCCGGCCTGAAGTACCTTGCCCCAACCACTAGGCCACTTCTCCACTCATGCCCCTGGAGCAGCCGGAGTGGATTCCGTTGATGACGGATGCCAGTCTTGCGGGCTGGGGAGCTCACTGCGAGGGTCAGTTCTCGCAGGGGAGTTGGTCCCCAATGGAGGCGGTGTGGTCGATAAATCGGTTAGAATTGCGAGCGGTAGCGAGAGCGCTGCAGGCGTTCGAGGACTTAGTGTTGGGTCGTCCAGTTCGAGTGCTATCAGACAATTCTGCGATGGTCGCCTACATCAATCGTCAGGGCGGCACGGGGAGTGCAGCGATGGAGGAGGAGGAGTCGGATTTGCTGTTCGCCTGGGTGGAGAGTTGCCTAACGGCAATCTCAGCAGCGCACATTGCAGGGAAAGACAATGTGATGGCGGACTTTCTCAGCAGAGTTTGTGTGGATGCCGGGGAGTGGGAATTACACCCCGAAGTCTTTGCACAAGTACTGATACGGTGGGAAACGCCAGTCATGGACTTGATGGTGACCTTTCAATCAGCAAAGGTCTCGCGATTCTTCAGCAGGAGGACGCGAAAGAATGTCAGAGGGCATAGACAAGCTGTTGCAGCGATGGCCAACCTCGGGCCTCCTTTACGTTTTCCCTCCGTGGGCGTTGGTAGGTCGAGTGGTTCAAAGGATAGAGGCTCACCGCGGAAGGGTGCTTCTGGTTGCGCCCAATTGGCCAAGGCGTCCGTGGTACGCGGATCTGGTGCGACTCCTAGATGGACGACCTTGGAGACTTCCAGTAAGGCCGGATCTGTTGCTGCAGGGTCCTCTGTTCATGTCCCAGGTGGATCGATTCTTGCTTACGGTATGGCCATTGAAAGGGCTCGGCTAAGGAAAAAGGGCTATTCGGCGTCGGTAATATCTATGCTCCTCAGGGCTTGCAAGCAATCCACTTCGCTGGCTTATGTGCAGATCTGGTGTATTTTTGAAGATTGGTGCTCACGTCGGCAGATTCGGGTGGCTACGGTTTCCGTTCCTTCTATTCTCAACTTCCTCCAAGATGGCTTTGAGAAGGGTTTAGCGGTTAGTGTGTTGCGGGTGCAGTTAGCGGCGCTGTCCTGTTATCGCGGCAAGGTTCAGGGTATAGCTCTGGGAGCTCATGCGGATGTGTTGCGTTTTCTTAGGGCGGTGGCTAGGTTATGACCTTCTCGTAGGGTGGCAGTTCCGCCTTGGGATCTTAATTTGGTATTGTCGGCGCTGGTCAACCCGCCTTTTGAACCTTTGCATCGGGCGTCATTGAAGGATTTGACATTGAAAGCAGTATTTCTGGTGGCAATCTGTTCAGCGAGGCGTATTTCGGAGTTGCAAGCATTGTCTTCTAGGGAACCCTTCTTGACTTTTTCAAATGAAAAGGTCGTTTTGCGGCCAGTTCCATCATTTTTTCCTAAAGTGGTATCTCCCTTTCATTTAAATCAGTCGGTGTGTTTGCCAGTTCTGGGGTCCTTAGAAGGGGACTCTGGAGACCGCAGTTTGCGGCGGTTAGATGTTAAGAGAACCTTGCATCAGTATTTGAAGAGTACAGAGTCTTTTCGTAGGTCAGATCGGCTATTTCTGCTGTTTGGTGGTAGATGCAAGGGAGAGGCCGCGTCAAAGGCTTCCATTGCGAGGTGGATTCGGGAAGCGATTTCTTCCGCCTATTTGCTTCAGGGGTGTGCAGTACCGGACGGATTGCGGGCTCATTCTACCAGAGCACAGGCGGCTTCTTGGGCAGAACACGGTTTGGTTCCTGCGAGTGAAATTTGTAGAGCGGCCACTTGGTCGTCTCTGCATACGTTCAGTAGACATTACCATCTGGATGTTGCAGCGGCTCAGGATGCTTGTTTCGGGGCTGCGGTGTTGCGTACCGGCTGGAAGGGCCCCCCCCCCAGTGATTACTGCTCTGGTACATCCCAGAGGTAGAGGACTGAACTAGAGGAATGATAAGGAAATGATAATTACACTTACCTGGTAATTGTAGTTCCTTGAGTGACGACAGTTCAGTCCTCATTCCCGCCCAGATGTTGGGTTTCAGGAAGGGGGCAGTCGGATGGCGCGTGGACAGTCGCTACAGGTAAGTCCGTTTTTCATCTGTTCAAGGTGAGAAGTGATCTTCCTCATGGCTTTGGTGGCAGTGCAGAGCGTACGGAAGCTTTGTCTGCATTTTGTTCTATTATTATAGTTATTTTGAGTTAGTTTGCAAGTTGAATTGTACCTACTTATTTGTTGCTGCTTTGAGTCTGCTTTGTTAATAGTTCACACTGGAGGGGAAGAGAGAGAACTGCAGGCTATATCCAGTGATGTCATCATTCTGACATACCAGTCTCCAAGCTGCAGTAGGAGGTTGACAACCCAGAGGTAGAGGACTGAACTGGAGGAACGATAAGGAAAAGCCTAAAAAGTATTTCAGGCCTACCATCTCCAACCTATAGTATGCATTAACTGCCTCAATTCCCTATGCCTAAAGCCTCAGCATCCCTTTTCAGGCATGCAAAGACACTCAGGAGATACCAGTCCCCTAAAGAAAAAGGCAGGACAACCAAGCCAAGGACTGAACTGTCGTCACTCAAGGAACTACAATTACCAGGTAAGTGTAATTATCATATTGTCACCCAATTTGTCACTAGCGACCTGTGCAGGCTTTGCCCCAGCTTTTACTAATAGCTTATTTAAAAAGAATTTTCAACTCTTCTGCTTTTATGAAGAGCTATCTGTCACAACCTTCTTTCAAGCCTCAAAGTGGGTGACTCAAGCCATGCAGTTTATACGGACTAGAAAGAATTGCAAAGGAATCCTGTGAAGCTGGAAACAGAGATATAAATATCAGAGAAAGTTATGTATTGGTGCTAACTTTTGAACATGACACTGAATATTTTTCAGGTGAAAGACCAGAATCTGTAGCTGATGTTGGAATCGACCAAGATGAATGGATGGCTTTCTCATTTCATGTTTTTGCTACTTTCTGTCTGTAATATGTTTGGGACAAATGCCAATGTGCTGCAAGAGCTCAGTTACCAGGAGTATGTCAGCACTTTGCACACAAGAAAAACATCACTGATTTATTTCAGTAAAGACGGTAAGTCTAGAAACTTTTGCAATTTCAGCAATCAATTGAAAATACAGTGGTTTTCAGCCTGAGTAAATCAAATGAAAATACATTTCCTTCCCTTGTAGTAACTGAAATTAAAATTGCATTTGGTGGTAGTACATTTTTTCAAGTTTTCTGTCTGTTTTTTAAAACTGCAGTCTTAAATAATGTCTATTCTTTTCACTGAAAAGTTATAACAAAATTAGGAAGCTAGTTACTAAGCTGTGATGAAGTTTCTCAATTTACTATAGCTAATTTACGGCAGGAGTTACTGACCTGCAGTAACTCAGTATCTCAGGTTAGTGACTCTCATTAAAGCAGTAACGCAGCTTGTGGTGATCACTGCAAGCCACATTATTCCGAAGTAAAAATAATGCTAAAACGTGGCTAGATTCTCCAGACTTCCATTTTAAAGGGACTGCGCTGTTAGAATAAAATCAATGTTCTGGGACTCCCCTCAGAAGGCCATCTGAGGCTAACTTTTAAGCGGCCTTGGTGGTCTAGTGATAGGCTGGCAGGAGTGATTCCCTATTGCTCCTGCCAGTACTCGTGACTCCTAGTAGTAGTGTCACAGTACTACTGTTGAGTTTGAGCCCTAGTGGTAGTACTGTGAGATTACTGCTAGGGGATAAAGAGTGCCATTTTGAACTTGGTGCTTGCAGGAGCAAGAGGAGATTACTCTTGCTGGCCACCAGGGTCACTTAAAAGGTATACTTGATTGTTTTATTGAGGATGGGGAGGAATTTTTAGAGAGTGGAAGAATGTTGATATGGTTTGGGGGACGGGGTCTTTTGGGGGAGATCCTATCGTGGATCAGGAGGATGCTAGGACCTCTGTGAGGAGGGCCCTGACACATTGGACTACCAGTTTTATTCTAACAGAGTGGCCCTTTAAAATTGCGGCCTGGAGCATCAGGCTGCATATTAGCTGTCCAGTGCTCCTGGCTAGGAAAAATAGCACCAGCTTTCAGTTGGTGTTTTTTTTTTATAAGAATAATGGAGCTTGATGGATGGATAATATACAATTTTAATACAATACAATTCAATACAATACAAATATGGATTGATACAATAGCAGCAGTTATGGGTGCCATTCTATCAACAATGAGTTGCCTGACTGATGACCGAACACAGTTTAGGTCAACAATCCAGAGGGTGGCCATGAGTTGACACTGACTCAGCAGCACTTAACAACAATGCAGCTTGTGGTGATAGCTGCAAGCTGTATTATACTAATGAGATATTTTGCTTGCTTTGCATTTCTTTAGTATTCAGTGTGTGTTGTGGTGGCAAATTGTGTGTGACAATAAAATAAAGCATCTTATTGCCTTAAGATACGTTAAGGGCAAAATAATGTGTGTTATTCTCATAATACACTTTAACTAGTTCCCTTATGGGCCAATGCAGAAAACTAGCTCAACCTTTAAGCACAGATAACGCCACTTTTAAGCACGCTTAATGCCACCATCAAATGCAAAAAAAACAGATGAAAATGTAAACAGCAAAGAAAAAAATAGCACACAACCCGAGTATTTAAATTAGAAGCAAATGAGCTGCACATAACAAAATAGCATGCAAATATTGCCTGCGCCTGATGCAGAGCAATGTGTAGAGGATTTCACAACTAGCCTTAGTGCTGATAGCTCTACGCTTGGTTTTAAGATGGCTTAAACATATAGCGTGTGACAGTATTTTGATGGCATTGGGGGCTTTTCCTGATTCCTGCATCATCGGAGAGGAAATGTCAAAGATGATCCAGGCATTGGGCAAAGCCCCAGTGCCATCTGTGACGCCCCCCCTCGTCTAGGCGGTTGCCTATAGGCAGGGGTGTACCTCCTAATGTCCCTTTTAGTATGGGTTCCCAGAGCCGAGGCTTCTGGGGCTTGTAGTTGTGTGAAATGATGAGTAGGCCGATGGTTTGAAGGCAAAAACACAGGAAAATTTATTTTTCTCTTCCTTTGCACCAAAAACACATATTAACAAAATTAGGATACTTCTCCCACAAAAGAAAAAGGAATTTCAGATCAAGAACTTCACAGTGACAAAAGTTGCAATTGCTTCTTCAGCTGTTACATAATGCAGCTTGATAGTTCCTTTACTTCTGGCTTAAACAACTGCTTTTCCAAACTGTGCAATATTCAAATTAAAGCTTCTTTTACTTGTGGCTGCTGCCCACTCAGATAGTTCTTTCTTAAACATTCAAATCAAGCCTTTGAATATTTTCTAGCTGCTTTAAAACCTCAGCAACTTCATTTCAAACATTTTCAGCACTCTAGGCACAAGACATACTGGTATAGTAGCTTCTGGGTCTTTCCACATTTAAACCCTATAGCTTCTTCATTTTGTCTTTATACAAAAAGAGCAATCCATTTGAGATTCTGTAGAGGCATTATCAGAATCATAATTATCTATCTGCATGCCCTCATAATCAGGATCTGTTGTCTCCTGACTGGAATCAGCTTGTGGGAACGTAGGCTTAATTTCTTCTAACAATTTTAAAACCTTTTCCCAGCGAGACCTCTCTCTAGGTTCAGGGTTTTTTGATGGGCAATGGAGATCCTTATCTTTCAATAAACTGTTCAAGGCTTCTAATGGGCTCACCTTCTTTCTAGCAACAGTTCTTTTCACAGGTCTTTCCAGAAGTGAAACTCTCCCCACAGGCTCCTGCTGGGCTGTTCCCGTACCTTGCTTATAGTCTGCAGCTTCCTCAGGGCCAACGCTCCTGTATCCAGAGCCAGCTGTAATTCCTCTACAACACGGGCTTCCTTCAGGGCCGTAGTTTCCTGTGTTTTGGCTGCAATGGGAATCCCTTCTGAGGCTATCTTTGGAGCACCTCTCTCTCTCAGCTTCCCTGAAAGATTCCTTTCCTTCTGGTTCCCTCATGATCTCCTTGCCTTCCGTTTCCCTGGTGGTCTCCCTTCTTCCTGTTCCCTGAGGCTTAAATGAGTGGGGCTGCCCTACAGCTTCGAACTCCTCCCCCAGGTGCTTCTCATTACCTCTCTTGGTTACCTTGAAGCTTGGGCGTGGTCTGAGCTCAGCAGCCCCGTGTGTGTTTTTTTTCACTTTGGCTGTACTTTGAAAGTCAGTGCTCTCTGGGCTATCCCTTTGCTTGAAGGTAAATGTTTGTCTTTTATCTATTTCCATGGGTTCTAATACAGTTTCGCCACCACACATCAAAATATTGTCGGGGCTGGTGCCCCCCGATAGAAAGCAGATCCCTGGTGCCCAGCGGCCCCCAAACCCCCCGCCCAAGTAAAAATGACCCTGATAGCCCAGTGGCCCCAAAGCCCCCCAACTAAAAATAATCCCTGGTGGCCCAACGGCCGATATCCACCCCCCACCAGTCCAACCGAAAATAACTGTGGTGGTCCAGCGACCCCCGAACCTCCCACATGAGCGGGAGTGCTGCCCATGTGCTCCAGCTCTTGCGCCACCATCTTGAAAAATGGTGGTGCCTGACCCCACATGGTGCATCCTGGGATGCACCGGGCGGTGTAATTTTTCCCAGGATGCACTGTATGGGGCCAAGCATCACCATTTTTCAAGATAGCAGTGCAGGAGTGTGAGCTTGTGGGCTGCGCTGCCGGTCGTTTGTAAAGGTACGTGAGGGGGTTCGGGGCCGCTGAGCCACCAGGGATTTGCTTTCTGTCTGGGGCACTGGCCCCCCGACAGTATTTTGATGACATGGGGGGGGGCTTTCCCTGATGCCTGGATTTTTGCCATTTCCCCTCAGATGATCCAGGCATTAGAGAAAGCCCCTAATGCCATCAAAATACTGTCGGGACTCATATGCAAATTAGCCACATGGTGCCCATGTTTCTCTGGGAGAACATGCCAACTGTGGCCGACATCTGTGCGCATGTGTTTGGCTTGTTGTCCCAGTTTAGTCACGCATTAAACTGTGCGCAAATGGCAGCATTAATTTGCATATGAGTCCCTTTCTACATGCTGGCATTAAAGTCGCGTGCTATCGGTGTGCTGCAAATAGGTGTAAAACGTTGATAGCCTGCGAATTCAGTGCCAGCCTGTTTGTTGCAACTGACTAAACAGACTCGTTTCATACAGTTTTATAGTCTCTTGTCAGTTTGGTTAAAAAGAAAATGGGGCAAGATAACAAGCTATTCTGGATTAGTGTCATGATGCCTACATAGCTGCAAAAGGTTTCAGTTGTTTGTTGTAATCCAGGAAAGGGGACCAAGTTGCCAAAGATGAAGTGATAATCATTAGTTAATTTTTCCATGTCTAATTATATGCCATACTTTGGGGCAGGGGGGAGGGGAGTGAGATTGCTTCCAATTTTGTAGCAAATACTAAGCTAGTAGCTAGGAGTAGGCAATCCTCTTTCCTTATCGTTCCTCCAGTTTAGTCCTCAAACTCTGGGTAGTGAACCTCCTCCTGCAGCTTGGAGACTAGGCATGTCAAAAACTCATGACATCACTGGATATAGCCTGCTGGTCTCTCCCATCAGCCCCCTTTGTGTCCAGTCTCCATGCAGCAGGAGGACGTAGTGAGCCTAGCGTGACAAATTCTATTCTGATTTTACTTTTGATTTTTACCTTTAATTTTACTTTTAATTCCGTTACCTTTGGTTAATTGGCAATCAGGGATTAGTTCCCTTTAGTTGTTAGGAGCAAATTTCCTTATATTTACAGTAATTTTAAACTTGAGCCTGGCTCTTTAAATTAGTAGCAGCTCCCGCCTTCTCTCCTTGTCAGTTATTTTCACTTGCTGCAGGCATTCGCTGGTGCGGATCTCTCTCCCTTGATGGTACAGGAGAGAGCTCCAGGACCTGTACAGCCACACTGAAGCTGTGTGAGATGGAGCTTCTCCGTTGCTGCGGGATTTTAATTTTACTCTGTGGAACCGGCTGAGCGGTCCTCGCCATGGCTGCTGGGCCATGGCTGCTGGGCACGGCAGCTCGGCTTGAGGATCGGATGAATTCAAGGCGGTAGGAGCAGGCTGCGTGGCTTTCGGCCCTGCAGTTAAGGCCTTCAGGCTCTGTCGGTCTGCTGAGGCCTCCCTTTTGCAGCAGCTGTTGTTCTTGGCGCCAAAATTCGTTGGCAAAGGGGTGGCCATTTTCTCTCTAGGTATTTGGACTGCATAGCGAGAGTTGCAGTGAGCTGCCTGTGTGAGGAAGACGACAGGCAGAATAGCTAGATTTTTAGGTCTAGTGTGTGTTTCTTTTGTTTGTAGGTTTTTTTGAGGCTCGGGGGGTTCCTCAGCCTTAAGGGGGCTGTTGTCAGTCCTCTTTATTTTTAAGTTTATTCTTAGTTTTATAGGACAGCAGTTTTGGCATTGATCTCTGATGCCACATGTTCTTTCCCTCCTAATCATGTCTCTGAGGAGCATCTGTTAAGTCCTGGGATATTAGGCAAATTGCCAACTTTTAGGTTCTTCAAGAGCAGAGCCCTAACTTGCAGGTGGAAGGAGGGACAGGCTGGAAGTGTGCTTTTGTGTATTCTATAGTGAAAGTTGCCCAAATGCCTGTGGTTTCACAGGGACAGGTTTAGGAAACCTTAGGATATTAAAAAAAAAAATAATGACAGTTAAACTGTCAACCAAGAAGTGCCTGTGCTACTGTCTATGGCCACCAGAGGGCAGCTGGTACACTCAATAGTGCCTTTCTGTGGCCCTGTGTTTGCAGCCATCATCAAATTGATCTCTGCAAGTCAGGGAAGAAATAACCACCGGGCCACCTCATGGGCACTCAGGGGTTAGTGACTAAACAAGCAACTGTAATGTTCTGCAAATCAAGATTATATGACCAAGATTTAAAGCTCTTAACTTCTGTATTGTTTGTCGGGCTCTGGTGCCCTAAAGGCCACCGGATGGCAGCACTGCTCATGATTCACATATAGTATTCAGTGCCCCCATCCCTGGGGGTGGTGGTAAAATATGAAATCGTATTCCTCATCAGGTTCACATAGGCAGCAACCTCTAAGACCTCCACTTGCAAGGTTGTCGGTGTATTTCTCTGACTGCAGGAAGGCCGGGGGGGGGGGGGAGGGGGCTGCCTGTGTGTTTCATAGCTATTTCTCTGACTGCAGGAAGGCCGGGGGGGGGGGGGGGTGTGCCTGTGTGTTTTTCATAGCTCCACTCAGCATGCCTTTCCCAGGAAATTCTCATCTATTTCTAGAGCCTGTGCTGTCAGAGCAGGGCTTTAAGCACTTAGCAGGGGCACTGACCCGTCTGTGCCATCTTGTTAAAGGGCCCGTGCTGAGGGTGAAGAGAAGGACATCTAGATAGCACAGTCTGGGGCTTAGCGCTCCAGGGCACTGGAAGGTTTCATAGAGGAAGTCAGTACTCTGTGTATGCTCCATGCATTCAGCCTATGTTCAAGCGTGCTCACTGCACTGTGTTTGGGTGACAGTTGCTGGGTCACCCGTATATGTAGATGTGCGTTTGGTATGTGCTCACAATTGCTTAGGCATGATTTTTGGGTGCACTCTTTGCAGAGTGAGACTGCATTTCTTTGCTCAGACTGTATTATCAGACTAAGGTAATTTCTCCAGTAATGGGGGGATGTCGATTGTAATAAAGTGCGTGAGGTCCTCATGGTGTTACATGGGGTTGGAGATGCAGTCGTGGGATCTGCTGTGGAGTGAGCCGTCCGGAGGAGCTACAGTGTCACAGTCACCAGTTTCCCTTTCTCTTTGGACTTTGCTCCCAGATTCTAGCCCCTCTTTTTCTCTCTGATGTCCAGGACGCAAGGTCCCTGGCCCACTGGACAATCTATTCTCAGCCTTTTCCCAATGCTGGCAGAAGGGCTGGGAGAGCGAGAAAGGAAGACCAGGAACTAGCACCAGCTCTGATGTCTCTCCACTGCCAGTGTTTGCTACGGTCACATATTCACAGTCAGTTATCTATTTGAGTATACTGATTGCCTACAGGTCAGGGTGGCATACAGTCGATTACGGTATTTCTATTTCCCTTGTCCCTGCAGGGCTCACAATTTATGTTTTGGTACCTGAGGCAGAGGGTTAAGTCGCTTAACGAAGGCCAGAAGGACCACCTGTGGGACCAGAAACCCCAGTTTTTAGGCCCAAGGTCGGTGGTCTCGATTGGAATTCAAACCCTTGGTCCTCTGGCAACTTGCCTCAACCATGAGGCCGCACTGCTCCGTGTGAGCTAGCCACGGAGCCATAGGGCCAGGCGTAGCCTGTTACTTCCAAGGCAGAGACCTTGGGGAGGTTCCGTTCATAAGGATACGAGAAATGCCATACTGGGTCAGACCAAGCTCTTTCAGGCCTAGTATCCTGTTTCCTAGGGTAGCCAATCCAGGTCTTAAGGACCTGGCTGGTTTCCAAAAAGACGAATAGGCTACTCAATGCTTGTATCGGGGCAAGCGGTGGATTCATGTATGCTCATATTCTAAGGGTTCCGTTGCATGTACAGATATGGCGCTCTGTTGGGTTGTGTGCCTTGTAGAACATCTTGAATTGGTGAAAGTTGGTATAAAAAAAATTATAATTTTCCAGCTTCTCTCTAATAAAATGTTATGGACCTTTCCTCCGGGAGCTTGGCCAAAACCTTTGTTAAACTCCGCTATGTTCGGAGATCTTTTCGTGCAAGGCTCTTGGAGTACACAGGAGACCCAGTGGTCAATCAATGTGAGCGATACGCCGGGTGTTGCAGGCGTTTGAAGCTATGGTGACAGGTCAAGCGGTGCGAGTACTGTCCGACAACTCTGCAGCGGTGGCCTACATCAGTCGGCATGGCAGAACCGGAAGTGTGGCCATAGAGGCCGTGGCAGATGGTCTGTGTGTGTGGATAGAGCTTTGGCTGCCAGCATTTTCGGTGGCGCATGTTGCGGGTAGGGACATTGTGATGGCGGATTTCCTCAGCTGGGTCTGAGTAGATGCCAGAGAATGGGAGTGGCATCCGGAAGTGTTCGCACAGATCGGTCGCATATGGGGACAGCCAGTAATGGACCTCATGGTGGCGTTTCACTCTGTGTAAATGGGTCGCTTCTTCAGCAGACGACTCAAAAGGAGGTCGGAAGGCATCGGCGCACTGTTTCAACGGCGGCAGTCCGTCCGGTCTTCTCTGTCTTTCCACCGGGGGCACTCATAGGTCGAGTGGTTCTGCGTATCAAAGCGCTTTGGGGAAACGTGTGGTTGGGGGCCTCGGGCTGGCCGAGGCACCCGTGGTATGCCTGCCTCATACGGTTGCTCGAGGGGAATCCATGGAGGTTTCCGACATTGGAGATTCTGTTGCTATGGAGTTCCCTTCGAATGCCTCAGGTGCATCAGTTTTTGCTTACGGGGTGGCCATTGAAAGGGCAAGCTTAAGGAAAAAGAGTTGCTCGGCAGCAGTCTTTGCCTATATGGCGCATCTTTGAGGACAGGTGCTCGCGGAGGCACGCTCGCGCGACAACAGTGTCAGTTCCCTTGGTATTAAATTTTCTGCAGGACGGGTTTGGTAAAGGCAGGTCCTGGAGAGTTCAGTTAGCAGCTCTGTCTTGCTATAGGGGCAAAGGACAGGGAGTGGCTCTCATGCACAGGTTGATGTGGTACGCTTTCTCAGGCGGTTACCAGACTGTAGCCCTGTCATAGGATATTAATTCCACCGGGGAAGCTCAAGTTGGTTTTAGGAGCGTTAGCTAGCGCGCCATTGGGGCCCTTGCAACAGGCATAGGTTAAGGGTTTTGCCTTGAAGACGGTATGTTTGATGGCCATCTGTTTGGCGAGGCGATTTTTGGAGTTGCAGGCGTTGACTGTCAGGAATTGTTTTTTGTCTGTCTCCAGACAGAAGGTGGCCTGGCGGCTGGTTCCGTCGTTGTTGCCAAAGGTGGTTTCTACGTTTACCTAACTGAAATGGTCTCTCTTCCAGCGCTAGGTGCGGCGGAGAGGAGCGTATTGAACCATAGCTTGCGCTGTTTGGACGTCAAGAGAGTGCTGTGGCAGTGTTTAAAGGTTTCAGAAACTTTCGCAAGGCGGATTGTCTCTCTTCCGGGTGTTCGGAGGGCTCCGCAAAGGGAAGTGGCGGCGAAGGAGTCCATTTCTGGATGGATTGGAGCGGCAAGTGCGTCGGTTTATTTTCTACTGGACCGTACAGTTCCAGGGAGCTTACGAGCTCACTCTACCAGAGCGCAAGCGTCTTCTTGGACGGAGCACAATTTGGTTCCGCCAGTGGACATCTGTAGGGAGGCCTCTTGGCTGTCTCTCCATACTTTCAGTAAGCACTACCGCCTAGATGTTCTGGCGGCTAAGGATGCCGTTTTCAGGGAGGCGGTGTTGAGATCCGGCTGGAAAGGTCCCTCCCAATGATTACTGCTCTGATACATCCCAGAGGTTGAGGACTAAAGTGGAGGAACGATAAGGAAATAGGAATTACACTTACCTGTTAATTGTGGTTCCTTGAGTGACTCCAGTTTAGTCCTCATTCCCGCCCGGGGATGGGGTCTTAGCAGTGGTTTTTCTGTTGGGGGAAGTGTAAGGTTTGTGATAAGGAAGCTTATCATAGCTCAGGTAGGAGCTATAGAAAAGATGATGTGACTCTGAACAAGCAACCTGTCAGTTCTGGTAGAAGCAAGAAAACAGAGTTTTCACATAAAAGACTACCAGTCCCAGAATGCACCAGGTTTCCAGCAGCCATGAGAGGGGCTGAAGTGAGAAAACGTGTGTGCAATCAAGAGAGCTATGAGGTAATCCCTAAGCACTCATCTCAAAGGGCAGGGCCTGATTCAACACAGCTGCGCTGTGTTAGGGAGGAGCACACATTAGGACAGAATAAGAATAGAGCTTATTCTTCAGATAACAGCTTCAGACACAGAGACAAAGACAGCTTCAAGCTCAAGCACCAACATCATCTCGAGAAGCAGAAGCCAAGCCAAGCGGATAGAGAGAGAAGGAAACTCTCTGGAAGGAAGAGAAGAAAGGCCATTGGAAGGTCTGGGAGATTCCAAGGCAGTACCTATACTGGGAGGTATTCCAAATGCCAGCAGAGTCCATTGGACTGGAGTCAGCCAGCGGAATGGAATGGCAGGGATAGGAATCACCAGTGGCTACCTGGAAGAGAGAAGACTGCACGTGGAAAGGACTTTTAGACCTATGCCAGAAGGTATGTGAGGAAAGATCCAGTGTCCAGGGATCAAGATTGGAAGGCTGGACATCAGAACTGGATTACATACTGGCCAGGATATACAGAGAGGAATTATGATAGCAGGAGAGGCTCAGATATGAACACTGATCCAGACCCTATCTATAATAGTGAATGGCAGCAAGGGAATAAGCATTCTCATGATAGTGCCTTATGGAAAGACTCGTCTGTGCCAATGTATGATAGTGACCCTATGCTGATTGATGAAGGGGGAGATACAGCAGATGAAACTATTCATTACATGGACTGTTCTCTATCTAAATGCTATTGCTAGCTTTCTGTGAGCAAACACCTCAGCCATCACAAAGAAACCTAACTTTGTTCTTTATTTCCACTGCAAACAGCTCTTAAAGCAGGATTTGGGTTCACACAGTAGCAGCCAGCCAGCTAAAGGGTTTCAGCTGGTCAATTGATAGTAATTAAAGCTGCACCTGATTGTGTGTGTGAGCAAGGGAGAATCACTGCTGGGATCTGCGTGGAAAATAAGCAGAAGTTAACCTAACAAGCAAAGTTTATTCATTTCTTTGTGCCTTTTTTATTTGGTAATTATTTGCTAAGAAAACATTAGCTAATTGCCTGACAAGCTGAAGGTTGTTTTCTGATTTGCTTTGTGACTTTATGTTATCCATTTAAACACTGCAAGCAAGTAACCTCATTTATATTGCTATCAAGCATATTTGTGCTGGGTGAATTAAACCCCATCAATAAATGAAGAATTTTATTGGCTTTACCACTTGGTTTCACAACTCAATTATTGTCTTCAGCTGTGTTTGGGAGTGAATGAACTACAATACCCACAATACCTTGCAAGAATCATATGAATATATGCATCGTCAAGATTGTGTAAGTTCTCACCCTAGGCAGCCGTCTGACAGGTTAAAAGTGAATATAGGCCTTCACTGGTGTTCAGTCGTTTTGATGCTTCCATTTGTTTTGCGCTATATTGTTATATTATGATATTGTTATATATTGTTATATATACGTATTGCTGTATTGCTCTGGATTGTTTAGGGCTAGGCATTCGACGGAAAGGAGAGCATGCAGGAAGCAGTCCCTTTCCTTCTGGAAGGGGAGTATTAGGTAGATAGGTTATATGTTCTGCGTGCCCTTGAATGTAATGTTAAGTTTAAAAAAAAAAAAGTTACTGATTTTTTGCTCCTTTGAGTTTGCTTTGTCAATAGTTCACTGGTGGCTGATGGGAGAGACCAGCAGGCTATATCCAGTGATGTCATGAGTTTTTGACATGCCCAGTCTCCAAGCTGCAGGAGGAGGTTCACTACCCAGAGGTTGAGGACTAAACTGGAGTGACTCAAGGAACCACAATTACCAGGTAAGTGTAATTCCTATTTGCTTTTCTTCAGAGTTATATTCAGTGGTGTCAAAGTACATTCAATTATAGCTACCAAATTAAGAAAATCATGGTTTCTGATCTTTCATTTCATTATTTGGTAAAACACTGATTTCCAGTACTCTTGTATTACATCACAGTCCTACCAAATTTGTTTAAAAGTTTGGTTAAACATCCTTTCCAGCAAATGTATGGGTAATTTAGCATTATTTTATGAAACTTAGATGGAGTAAGATAAGATTGTTACAATATTGTATATTGAGGATCCATGTGATTGGTGCAGATGGGCCATCTAGATAAGTATGTGGAAGCTGATTCAGAAGCCTGCATGTCCAGGCCATCTGGACATGCAGAAAATGTATGTGGCCCAGTTGTACCCTATTCTGGAGTGGAGGAGTGGCCTAGTGGTTGGGGCAAGGTACTTCAGGCCGGAAGGTCGGGGGTTCAAATCCCACTAGAGGACAACAACCTTGGGCCGGAAGGACTGGGGTTTCTAGTCCCACAGGTGCTCCTTGTGGTCTTGGGCAAGCCACTTAACCCTCCATAGCCCATGTTCCCTGTAAAATAGTTATTTCCAAGTTATAATGCCCTGTTCAATGTAATTTCAGTTTGTTCAATGTAAACCACACTGATGCAGAATAGCGCGGTATATAAGAGAATGTAAATAAATAAATAAAAATAAATAAATAAATAAATTCTGCAATCGCAGGAGTTATACGTTCCCGCGGTTGCAGAATCAGGGCACTTGGATGGCCCAGTTTGCACAGTGCATAGCATTCTGAGCCGGGGGACATGTAAGTGCTTATCCGTCCCCATCACTCAAGGCTCTGGCTGCTGTGCTGGAGCCATGGCATCCTGTCGCCATGGTACTGGCATGTCCAGCCTGAAAGCCGAAATGCCCCTCACATATACAGATCGTTTCCCCACCGCCCGACCCTCTGCGGGTGCTGCTAGGGCCGGGATTGGGTGGCGGGGGCTCTCCCGCGGCAGCCCTGTTGTGTGGGGGGAGCCGCATGCCCCAATCACACAGGCGCACAGCAGTTATTCCACCTCTGAGGTAGAATAAGTCAGGTGTGCAACAGACAGCCGGTGGACGTACAGGGCCCTGACCTGAATAGGCCCTGTATGTCCGGATGCTTTGGCCCACCTCTGTTCCGCCCCTCCACTCCATCCAGTACCTCCCACACAAATCTTCTGTACGTGCGGGGAGCAGCTGGCACAGAATATGGTTCGGCAAATAGCACAGGATGCACATCCAACCCAGATGTACAACCCTGCTATTCGGGGATCAGAATCTATCCCATAGTGTTTTTCCCACCAGAAGAGTATTTCTGGTTGCTATCTTTCTAAATTTTACTTGCTGCTGTTTAGTAGATAAGTCCTTTATGTGTTTGCTTTTCCTGAAATATTTTCATATCACTGAGTAGGCTAGAGCTCTGCCTTATAGGATTGCAAAAAATTTTCTAATTGCAAAAGCAGGAATTCTCCAGGACCAAGCAGGAAGTCAGTCCTCACATATGGGTGACGTCGGCGCTGACAGAGCCCCCATGCGGAGCATTTCACCAGCTTTCATAGAAAGCCTTTGGGAATGCAGCGTGCATGCGCGGTCCCCTTCCCGCCCAAGGGTGCCATCTTGCTTAGTTGTCTTTTTTCCGCGGAGCCCGACGGATGTATATTCGTTTCACCAGAGGAAGAAGTTGATTTTTCTCTGCGTTAACCTGTTTTCTTCGGTTCAACGCCGGTTTCCCTTTCCCACCTGGGCCTGATACGTCGGTATCGAGCCCGGATCTCTTTTTCGGTTTTTGTCCTTAGTGACTAGCGTTCGCGCCATTTTTTCTTTTTTAACTGGCAGCCCTGTCTTTTGACCTTGCAGGGGCCCTTTTTCCCCCGATGGCTGCCAGCGGGTTTAAAAAGTGTGATCGGTGCAAGAAACTTATGTCTCTCACCGACACACATGACTGCTGCCTACGGGGCCTCGGACCCGATCATGACCCGATGATCTGTGGTCCGTGTGGGAAAATGTCCTCTAAGGCGTTACGGAGTCGGCAGCACCAAAAGGAAAGAATCTTCTCTGACTCTGCGTCCGGTCGGGCCCGGACCTCGTCAGAGGCCTCGACATCTCGGGACTCCGGCCCCGAGCAGCGTCGAGGCTTCTCTGAAAGGGGGTCTCCCTCGAGGGAGCATCGTAAGAAGAAAAAACCCACGAGGGCGTCGTCGGTGGACGCACTTGGCTCCTCGAGGTCCAAGTCGCATAGCCCCGAGCGCCGTCCCGGGTCTTCGGAGTCAGAGAGGCCTGCAAAACAACCTCGTGTGGAGATGGAGTCCCCAGGTCACGTGAGTACTGTAGTCCTCGTGGACTCACCTCCAGGGGAGCCGACGTCGGGCCCGGCGCCACCGGGGCTCGAGTCGGGGGCTGCTGAGTCTCCTGAGCTCGGACTCAGGTTGACGGCCTTGGAGAGCAGCTTGGCTGCCTTCATGGACCAGCAGCGGGCACTGATCGCTGGTCTCACCGGTGCATCTGCCCCGACCACCGGGACATCGACGTCCAAGTCGACCCCGGAGGCCGAGACGATCCTCGAATCCATGCGAGCTCGAGTCGATCCTCGGCCAAGGTCCCCCTCGGCCTCCCATTCGGGACAGAGGTCGTCGACGCTGGTACCCTCGGCGTCAGGGCGGATGGCATCGATGCCTGCCCGACCGGAGCCGATCGATTCCTCCTCTGAGGAGTCTGGCTGGGAGACGGAGGATGAGGAGTTGCCCGACACCTTTCGGACTCAGTGCGTTCCTTCGGATTTGCCCGAGTCCGAGCCTCGGAGAAGGTCCCCCCCCCGGAGGATACCCGGTTCTTGGATTTCATGCGGGACATGGCCAAGGCTTTGGCATTCCCCACGGATCCCGAGGAGGAGCCTCGAGCCGAGGAGCTCGAGGCCCTACGGTATGACTCTCCTCCGAAGGAGGCCTTTACTGTTCCGGTTCCTCCGATGCTGGAACGGTTGCTCTTCCGCATGTGGGAGGCACCGGCCTCGACGCTGGTTTTGAGCAAGCGGGTCGATTCCATCTATCGAGTCCGCAAGAGCCCCGGGTTCCAAAAGGCACAATTACCGCACCACTCCATGGTTGTGGAATTGGCCATGCATCGTCTGAAGAGTCAGAAGATGCACTCCTTGGTGCCTCCCGGCCGGGAGGCCTGGAACCTGGATGCCCTCGGTAAGAAGTGCTTTCAGGGCTCTATGCTTGCTTGCCGTGTCCATACCTACCAGCTGTTGTCATGAGGTAGACAGCACTGAGCCTGGGATAAGAAAAGGAAAAGAAGAGCTTACCTCACAGCCACATGAGCAGTTAAGGCATTCAGGTTGCAGGGAAGCAAGGAATGGAGAAACAAACTTTCCTCATAGCATTGGTGACGCAGTAGAAACTCAGAGTCCTAATCATGCTCACCTGAGGAAAGAATCACGTACAACGTACAACAAGCAGGGAGATAAAACCAGGTGGGAAATCTCACAGAGGGGGCAGAGAGAGGAGCAGAGAGAGGAGGAGACAGAGACTCAGGAAGGGAGTCAGATTCAGAGGCAGACAAAGAGAGAGACGCTGTCATGAAGAGAGAGGGCAGAGTGGAAGCAAGCTGTTGAACCTGAGAGCGCTGGGAAAAGCAGTGCAAGAGACTTCCAAGCCAGAGGGGTCCTCGTACCGGGGAAGGCAACCAAGCAGGTAGAGAGCAAACGTCACACTCAAGAAAGCTCACTGAAACCAGGAGGTGATTACGGCTCAGCTAAGCAGCTTACACTCCAGAGAAGAAACCCTGGTTAACAGAGGAAGGGCTGGAAACTCTTTACACCAGAAAGAAAGATAAGTACCCTGTTTTCTCCAGAGGGAAGGAAGTGGGTCCTTTTATAAAGAGCCAAGCTTACAGTGGGTCAGAAAACCCTTATTGGAGTGGGTATTGGAAAGAAGCCCCAAGCACAGCTCCTTATGTCCAGGTCTGCACAGAACAGTCTCCTCCCATAGAAGCTGAAGTCTCTCAGGGGCCAGGTGGTGAAACCAGCAATGCTGAAGCATGGTGCCCGTTTACAGGACCAGGTCCTGATTTAATGCAGTGGGAAAGTTCAAACCCAGAGATTGGTCCAGAACCCATGGATTGTGCTCTTTGTTTTTCTGATGAGATAGACTCTTTATGTTAAAAAGCAAGAAGAAGCCTTGTTATAGTTTGAAAAGCTTTTATTTTTCCTGTGAAGCAACAGTTTATTTTTGTTATCGTTATCTACTGTATCTGGAAGGCAATCCTCAAGGGAAGGGGAATAAAGCCCAGCTTTAATTATACTTGGACACACGACTACAGATTATTCTTTTAAGAAATACAGCTATACCACCTACCTAGGCAGGTGCCTAAGGAGGGTATAGTCTCACACTGTACATGGGCATGTACCTTTGAGACCTGGCAAAGGAGATTGCCGGGCTCTCTGCTGGTCTCTCCGAGGAACCTTTGCAGAGGTTCAATGCTCTGTCCTCGGGTATTCGTGAGTGCTCGAAGTTTATATCTCGAGCAGCCTATGATGGCTTCGAGGCTTCGGCCCGAGTAGCCACGGCTGGCATCGGTGCATGCCGTCAGGCTGGGCTACAGTCATCGGACCTCGCGCCATGGGTGCAGGACATGTTGGTCGATGTCCCCTGCCGAGGTGAAAACCTCTTTGGTAAGCCCATGGCTGACAAGGCTGCCGAACTCGAGACCGAGACTCTTACCCGGACAAGGCTGTCCAGAAAAACCTCTGCCCCTTCTCAAAAGAAGAAGGGCTCGGGGAAAAAAGACCTTTTACCCGAGGAAGTCATCTGCCTATAAACAGTACCTTCATTATCAGGCCTCTGTAGCTCCCCAACAGGGTCAGCAGGCCAAGGGGCAGGGTCATGGGCCCCGTAGGCAGAAGGCCCCCAAGCCTCCTACTCCGGCTCCTGCTCAGCAGGGAGGAGGATTTTGACTGCATTGGCATAGCCTCTCCTCCTCAGCTGGCTCCCATCAGCACTGGAGGCAGGCTGGCCCTGTTCGCCCACAGGTGGTCAGCCGTCACAAGGGATACCTGGGTTCTAAGTATAGTCCAGAAGGGCTAGCTCCTCCACTTCCACCAGGTACCCCTCTCCTATTTTCCAGGGGAGCCTCCCAGACTCCCTCTGCACAGGGACTTACTCCTGCAGGAGTTGGCAGGTCTTCTAAAGGATCAGACAGTGGAACTGGTGCCTCACCACCTGAAAGGTCACAGCTTCTATTCCAGGTACTTCCTAGTACCAAAGAGAACTGGAGACCTCAGACCCATCCTAGACTTGCGAAACCTGAACAAGTTCCTGGAGAGGGAAAAGTTCAAGATGCTTACCCTTGGAATCCTGCTGCCCTACCTCCAGCAGGGAGATTGGCTATGCTCCTTAGATCTAAAGGATGCTTATACTCACATCCTTATTCATCCAGACCACAGACAATATCTCAGATTTGTAGTAGGAGGAAACCATTATCAGTACAGAGTACTGCCTTTTGGCCTTACATCTGCCCCCAGGGTATTCACCAAGTGCCTGGCGGTGGTAGCGGCCTACCTCAGGGTTCAGGGCCTCTTTGTCTTTCCATATCTGGACGATTGGCTCATCAGGGGTCAGTCCCCACAAGAGGCCAATCAAGCCACCCTTCGCACTGTCGCTCTGCTTCAGCACCTGGGGTTTGTCATAAACTTCGCAAAGTCCAGTTTGCATCCCTCCCAGAACATGGAGTTCATAGGAGCTCACCTAGACACATTTCAGGCAAAGGCCTTTCTACCAGTGGACAGGGCCCACAGATTGATGGCTCTAGCCAAGCTGTTCCACAGCAATTCACTAGTCTCTGCCAGACAATTTCTGAGGCTCTTAGGCCACATGGCATCCACGGTCCATGTGACTCCAAATGCCCGTCTATACATGAGACCAGCTCAGTGGAGCCTCAGGACTCAGTGGCACCAGGCCACAGGAAGCCTCGTGGACAAAGTGAGGGTGTCCAGCCTACTACAGTCTTCTCTGCAATGGTGGCTTCATCTTCCGAATCTAGTGCAAGGGGTGCCTTTTAAGGCACCTCCACACTCTCAGGTCCTGACAACCAATGCTTCTCTTCAAGGTTGGGGTGCACATTGCCAAGGGGCATGTACTCAAGGCCTGTGGACTCCTTGGGAGGCCGCACAGCAGATCAATCTCTTAGAGCTGAGAGCTATCCGCTTAGCCCTGAGAACTTTCTCTCATCTCCTCTCTCACCAGTCCGTCTTAGTTCAGACGGACAATCAAGTGGCTATGTTCTATGTGAACAAACAAGGGGGCACAGGGTCCCGCCTTCTATGTCAGGAAGCGCAGAAACTGTGCTCCTGGGCAGTCAATCATGGCATTCTTCTCAAAGCAGTCTACCTCCCAGGTCAGGAGAATTACCTGGCGGACCGATTGAGCAGGATTCTGCAGCCGCATGAATGGCAGTTGAACCCTTTAGTGGTTCAACAGATCTTCTTGAGATGGGGACTTCCAACCATAGATCTCTTTGCCAGTCCTTTGAACCGTCAACTTCCCAGGTTCTGCTCCAGACAACCGCATCCTCTCAGAGTAGCGGCGGATGCGTTTCTCATTCCATGGTCTACAGGCCTCCTATATGCCTTTCCTCCCACGCCTCTAGTGTCCAAGACACTGTTCAAAGTGATCCGGGACAAGGCCTCAGTGATCCTGGTGGCCCCCCGGTGGCCAAGGCAACCCTGGTTCCCACTACTGTTGCAACTAGCAGTGGACACTCCTCTTCCTCTGGGGTTGCAACCCGATCTCCTGTCTCAGGAGCAGGGATCTCTCTTGCACCCCAGTCTACAGTCCCTCAATTTGATGGCCTGGCTGCTGAAAGGGTAGTTCTAGCGCCTTTACTACTGCCCAGGGAAGTGGAGGACGTAGTCTTGGCCTCTAGGAGGCATTCCACCAGGAAGTCTTATGCCCTTAAGTGGTGTAGATTTTCTGCCTGGTGTACTCAACACAATGAGAACCCCTTCTCATGCCTAGTACCAGTGGTGCTGCAGTATTTGCTTCACCTGTCCAACCTAGGCCTTAAGTCCAATTCGGTTAGAGTTCATCTTAGTGCTCTTTCAGCACACCACTCACAGGTGGAAGGTCAGTCTATCTCCAGTCATCCTTTGGTGGCCCGATTCCTCAGAGGCCTGCTTTTGCTTAAGCCTCCAGTGCGTCCACCTGCCCCTGAATGGGATTTAAATGTGGTCTTGCAACGGCTTACTTGCACTTCATTTGAACCTATGGCTACTTGCCCTATGCGTTTTCTGCCTTGGAAAACGCTATTTCTGGTAGCCCTTACCTCAGCTAGGCGAGTAAGTGAGCTTCAGGCCCTAGTTTCAGAAGCACCTTATACTAGGTTCTATAAGAACAGGGTAGTCTTACGGACTCACCCTAAGTTCCTTCCAAAGGTTGTCTCCTCCTTCCACCTCAATCAGGAGGTGGTTCTTCCGACTTTCTTTCCCAGGCCTCATACTAGCCGGGCTGAGATGGTCCTGCATACCCTGGACTGTAGGAGGGCGTTGTCCTTCTACCTTGAACGTACGCGGGAGCACTGGAGGGCGGTTCAGCTCTTCGTTTCTTATGACCCCAATAAGTTGGGGTTGGCTGTCTCCAAGCGTACTTTGTCCATATGGGTCGCTGACTGCATCGCCTGGGCTTACAGGGCAGCCGGCCTCTCATTGCAGGGTCGAGTTACGGCTCACCGTGTCAGGACGAAGGCTGCGTCAGTGGCTCATCTCCGCTCTGTTCCGTTGGCAGTCATCTGCCGGGCCGCTACTTGGTCTTCAAGCCAGACTTTTGCGGCCCACTACTGCCTTGAGAGGGAGTCCCACAGGGACAGTGCTTTCGGGCAAGCGGTACTCCATAATCTCTTTGAGGTCTAGGCAACTCCTACCCTCCGGCCCTGTTGTTGGGCTACCTGTCGGGGGCGTTATCAGAGAAGATTCTGTTCTTGCATGCTGAGGCTCTAGAGCAGGGGTCACCAACCTCCAGAGGGCCGTGGGCCGCACAGCCGACTACCGGCAGACCCGCGGGCCGCACCCCCCCCGCGCGAAAAAAAAAAACCCCAAAAAAACCTGCTCATACCTATATTTTATGTCAGCTCCCTCCCTTCTTCTGCAGCCGTGGCTCCCTGCCTCTTAGGGAACCGCGGCTGTGCTTGTAAAATCATCGCGGCTCCGTGCAGCATTGTCCCGCCTCTAAAGGAAGTGGTAAACAACTTCCTTTAGAGGCGGGACAATGCTGCACGGAGCCGCGATGATTTTACAAGCACAGCCGCGGTTCCCTAAGAGGCAGGGAGCCGCGGCTGCAGAAGAAGGGAGAGAGCTGACATGAAGGAATCCGTGAGTTTGCCTTGGCGGGCCGCACCGAGGTAGAGTCTCGCGGGCATGCGGCCCGCGGGCCGCAGGTTGGTGACCCCTGCTCTAGAGGGAGCTCATTTTTCAGTTTGGGGCCTCTGGTAGCCCTAAGCTAGGGAGTCCCATATGTGAGGACTGACTTCCTGCTTGGTCCTGGAGAAAGAGTAGTTACTCACCTGTAACAGGTGTTCTCCAGGAGCAGCAGGAATCAGTCCTCACAACTTTCCCTCCTCCCCTTGGAGTTGCAGTCATATGATTTATTTTTGCTATTTTTGCCGTCTTTTAGCTATGTCATCAGACTGAGCAAGATGGCACCCTTGGGCGGGAAGGGGACCGCGCATGCGCGCTGCATTCCCAAAGGCTTTCTATGAAAGCTGGGGAAATGCTCCGCACGGGTGCTCCGTCGGCGCCGACGTCACCCATATGTGAGGACTGATTCCTGCTGCTCCTGGAGAAACACCTGTTACAGGTGAGTAACTACTCTTTCTGGGATAGTCGTGATATTTGTTTTCAAGATTTACTCATGATTAAAAGCTCATTCCATATCATTCTGCTAGATCAGCCCATTCAAGTGGGTTGTATTCCCCTACTAGCAGATTAGTGGCTATAAAGAACCAATGAAAAGCCCAGGTTTTGATTGATTCCAGAGGGGAAGTAAGATGGTGGCAGGAGGTGCATTGGTGTGAGGCTGCTTGTGCTCCTTTTTTCCTGATAACAAGGGTGCTGTTTCTGCTGCCTGTGTATGGGGCGGAGGAAGCGGAAGCAAGTCGGCCTACCCCCAGGACGAGCTTTGGTGAGCATACCTGGCCAGCGGACTTTGGACTTGTGCGGCTTTGTTTCTGGCGTCAGAGCAGCCTCTTTGTTGGGGACGTCAGGTGAAACGTCGGCTCTGAGCACATCGGTTGTTTGCCTCTCTCTGGACTAACGAACTCCCCCGCCGTGAATTGGAAGTAATCTGCCAGCTGGAGAAGTGCTCCTCTCCGGCCTGCTGAGAGCATGCCATTGAAGAGGAGCGAAGGGGGCATTCCAGCAGCCGTAGTAACACTCTTGGCCCCACAACACAAGAAGGATTTGCTGTGGGCCCAGCAACATTGGGTGTGGAGACATCGTCTATGCAGCCTCGAGAGGTGATGGCTCCCGGAGTTTGTGAGATGGTGAGACCCGTGGTGATAATGATGGATGCGTTATGGGACGGATTGGCAGCTTTGAACCCTTCCCTAAGCGCTTTGATGGGATTCGTTAGTACTGAATTGTCTTTGGTTGAAACCAGTTGTTCCAATATCTCCAGAGTTCAGGAGGCGCAAGCAGGAAGAATCTCCAGGATGGAACATGAAGTGGGACAGCTCAATGATTTGGTTGCTACACAGATTAAGGACAGAATTGTGCTTTCTAGAAAGTTAGAATATCTGGAATATCAAGTTCATCGAAGTACTCTTCGGTTCTTGAATTTTCCCAGGTCTCCAATAATGTTAGCAGTAATGATGGTGAGGAAGTACTTCAGAGAGATTTTAAAGATTCCTCTGGAGCATTTCCCCCTTTGGTTAGGGCACAGTATTTGTCTCTGGGTGTGGGGGACCATAGTGTTGTTAGTGCTCCTGTCTCTCTTGGGGTTTGGGACCTTAGGGTTTTTTGGAAAATTCCCTGGAGGTCATTACTGATAGAACTACCTTTCTTGTTACTCTTGCCCTGGAGTCAGATAAATCTTTAATTCTTAGGTCATAAAGAGCTTTAATGAGGTTTTTTTGGGCTCACAGGTGAGAATTTTTTCCTGATTTGTCTTGTGTTTCCCAGGTGAGAAGGAAGGAATTTCTGGGCCTTCAACCCAGAGTCCTAGCCTTGGAGGCAACTTTTCAATTAAAATTTCCTGTTAAATGTTGTGTTTCATATAAAGAGAAAGTTTATTTGTTCTTTGAGTCTAGACAACTCTTGGAGTTCTTAGCTGCTAGGGAAGATGTATTAGTAGAAGTTGCTGTCCTGCCCCATACGGCTGATGTTTGTCTTTTCCTGCCTTGTAACTTCTTAATTTCTTTGTTAGTTAGTTGAGGGCTGTCTTTATTGGTGCCTTATCTAATATACAGCTGTTTTCTTCCTGGTACCCCTCTTTAATTCCTTTATTTGTGGGCTAAAGTGAAATGGTAATTTTTTTTTCTATGCAGTTTGTTTTCTGTGTTAAGTACCATTATCTTTTCATTCATGTGAATACCTGGATGTATATAAACTAAATGCTAATAAATATAAAATAAAAAAAACCCCAGGTTTCAATGATATCACTCCTATACCTCTATTCGCCTCAGCCACTAGAGATCCCTTCAGTATTTCTTTTTTTTTAAATTTGTATTTGTAGTTTTACAATAACATTACATATAACAATACAGATAAGCATAATTGAAAACAACAATAATTCATCTCTCTCATTCCCAAGCAGATAGGCAGCAACCTTAATAAGCATTATGTATTGAACAACAAAGGAAGGGAGGAACATATGTAGCTCGTTACCTATTTCTCGAGTAAGTGATATATTCATCTAGAGCAGACCATTTACTACTTTTCCCATCAAACCATTGAGTCAAAATTATAGCACTACGTTCATAATGGCTATATTGAGAGAACATATTCTACCACTCACAAAAATTTAATGAGCTTGAATTTTTCCAATGTGTTATAATTAATTTAATTCCAAGCCCAAACATAAGGTCTAATAAATAATAATTTGACTTGTTTAACAATGAAATCCCTGTTAGAGATCGGAATATCACTATTTGCCACGTGATTGGAGTATTAATCTTTAACACTTGTTGCATTCGTGCCCAAATTTGCTGCCAAAAGGCTTGAACTATTGGGCACGAAAACAACATATGGTGAAAAGTGCCAATATCTTGCTGACATGACCAACAGCAATTGGTGGAATTGGTTTTCCATTTAAAAATCAGCCATGGCGTTATGTAAGCCTCGTGAGCCAGAAAGTACAATGTTTGTGTCACACTAGCAGAGTGGGATACTCGAATAACTGAACTTTAATAATTCTCCCACCGTAGTGGGGAGAGCAACAGACCAGTCTCTTGTTCCCATATTTTCTGAATACCCCTGGAAACCCGACTATCTTGTCCTCGGAGCTTTCTATAAAATAGCGAAGCTATTCCCTTTTTTTCCACGATGTCTCGTGTGTCCTTCAATAATGCCCACTTTTGAGTCAACTGTGCAGGGGTGATTATTTTCTGAATGCAATGTTTCAGTTAGGCCCATTGAAAATATTTGGAGCTAGGGAGGCCAAATTCTTCCTGTAACATAGGAAAGGATTTGAAGGATCCCTCTCTAATAAGCTGTCCTATTGTCCATATTCCTTTTTGTTGCCAACTTTAAAAAAAAATAAATAAAAAAGGTTTTATGTGAATTTTAAACATTGAGTTATACCAAATGAGGAGATTAAGCAATAGTGGAACATCCTTGAAGCCCACAATGAAGAGCTCCTGAAAAGACCTTTATGTAGCTGCAACTATTGGTGAAGATCATCCTATATTCTGGATTTGCATCCCGATTAAGAGATGCCTTGAGATTGGCCTAACAGTTTCCTCTTCCAGACGTACCCATACCGGGTCTGCAGCCAATGAATGCCATTGGGCCCAGTGTGTCCCTTGTTTTAGGATAAAGGCATGATGATATCAAACAAAGTTCAGGAACTGAGCCCTACGTTCTGACTTCACCAATTTTAATTTCTTAACAGCTATTCTGGGAGTCTTCCCTTTCCACAAAAATTTTACCGACAGACGCTCAATTTTCTTATATGTTAATAAAGGAAAATGGATTGGCAGCATAGTTAGCACATAGTTTACTTTTGGAACAGTCATCATTTTTAGGGAGTCTAATCTACCCCACCACGTGATATGTAAAGGTGACCATTATAGGAGAGCTATTTCAACCAATTTTACTAAGGTTTTAGCATTTCTTTCCATTGTAGTTTCTAAGTTTGAAAAATATTGAATGCCTAAGTACTTTATTGCTGTCTGCTCCCATTGAAAGGGGAAGGCCGCTAAGTCTTCTTCAGAGACCTTATTATTTAATGGCATGACTACCGACTTGTTCCAGTTGATTTCACATCTGGATAATTTTGAATACTTTCCAATTATCTTTAAAACCTGTGGGATATGGTCTGGTGTGATGAACAGAAAAATATTGTCTGCATAGGCTGACAGCTTAATTGACTGGCTCTGATACTGAAAACCCACTATTTCGGAAGTCTGACAAATTAAGAGGGCTAGGGGTTCTAGAGCAAGTATGAAAAAAATCGGGGATAATGGACAACTTTGTCTGGTGCCTCTCTGAAGGGTAAATGGAGACGTTAAATGAGAGTTTGACAGGATTTGGGCCATAGGATTATATCATAAAGGACCTTAATCATTCCTATGAAATTATCGCGGATGCCGAACTATTTAACTATAGCATATAGGAAGGATCATTCCAAGCGATCAAATTATTTTTCAGCATCCAGAGAAATCCCTACCGGCAGTTCTGAGTCTTGGGATAGGGCCAAGATATTGCATAGGAGCCTCGCATTATCAGCTGTAGATCTACCTGCTTCAAAACCACATGGGTCAGGGTGTATTAGCTGGGGGGGGTCACTAGGCACTGTGCTAACATCTGAGCAATGAGTTTATAGTCACAGTTTAAACAGTTTAAAAGTGATATTGGGTGATAATTCTTTACGAATTGAGGATCTTGACCAGGCTTCTCATGGACTACGATTGTAGCTGAAGAAAAGGATCCAGTATTGGGTGATTGTTTATAGAGCAATTTAAAATATGTTTGAAGAAGGGGAGCCAAATCAGCATAAAACACTTTATAAAATTCAGTGGGAAATGTTGTTTGGCCTGTGGAAAGCATGGGGCCTCATCTCTGGCTTCTGGACTGCTTTTCTTGCATGGCAGTTTCAGAGTCAACCCTGGAGGGTCTTTTCCCCCTCTCTCAGCTGGGGATACAGTTAGTCCAGCCTTGCCTACTTCAGGGCATGAAGTGGCAGATAGTGCTGAGAGTAAGGATATCCAGCCGGCTGGAGGGTCCAGCAATCAGGCTGTGAGCCACTCCTCGTCTTCTAGGGGATCTGCAGCAGCAGTAATGCCTCCTTGATATTGGGGAGCCTTCTCTGAGAGGTGAGCTTCCGGACTCCAGATTGTCCTCCACAGAATTATTTTACTTTTTACAGCAGGCCTGGTCCTTCTGGCTTGGAAATTTGGTCCCTGTAGTCTCTGGGTACCCCCAGACACAGTTTTGGGGTTGGGGGGATGGGGAGCCAGACTGAGTGTGGAAGCTCTGTTTGAATGCCTTTGGATAAGTGTCCCCGGCGAGGAGTGTCCCCTGGAGATGGGGATCATCTCGGACCGGTTTGAGATTTGGATTGTGACTTGGATTCAGATGTCTTGGTGCTGGGCTCTGATGTGGACAAGGAAGAGCTTTCAACTTCAGAGGACTGTGATGAGGCTGGGGTGATTCGCTTATTCCAGAAGGAGGAACTGGTGGCGTTGATTGCCAGGGTTTCATTCGTCTTGAACATGGCAGGTGCTGCAGAGACGGAGCAGGAACCAAAGATGCACCTGCTTTTGCAAGAGGTGCAGAAATCTACTACTGTCTTCCCGTTCCCAGAGGTGATGAAGGATATGATCCGGTTGGAGTGGGATTCTCCTGGCTCCCCGCCTTGGGGGTTACGGTTGTGTAAGAAGATGTACGCTCTCTTGGAGAAAGAGTGCATGGTGTGGTTTGATATTCCCAAAATGGATGTGAGGTCATGGCAGTTACTAAATGAACCACCATCCCTGTGGAAGACAGCTCTGCCTTGAAGGATCCTCTGCACTGAAAGGTGGATGCCTTGTTGAAGAGCCAGTTCACAGCAGCAATGGATATTCTTCCATTGTCAGTATTTGTGAGCCTGACTTCTCGAGCCCTGATGGATGATACTGCCCCTCTTTTAGAGTCTGCTGTGGTCTTCCTTTCTGATGCCATGTTTGACCTGATATGTTTGACTTCCATGGACAGTGCCCAGTCTATTATGTCATGGAGGTGGATCTGGCTCTGGCACTGGGTGGCAGATTCCTCCTCCAAAGCCCAACTGGCCTTCAGAGGGAAACTTCTGTTTGGAGCCAATTTGGTGAAGCTGGTGAAGGACCTGGGTGAGACAAAATCTTACCACTTTCCAGAAGACAGGTCTAAGGAGGTTGTGAAGCAGGCAAGAGCCCCTTCTTGTAAGCCTCTGCCTATTCACCATGGGCACGCTGGCAGGACTCCCAGGGATCTTGGGACTTTTGTTATTACTGACCTGGAAAACCTTTCTTCTCCTCTGCTTCCGGACTTCAAGCCCGCTCTCAGTCCTTTTGTGGGGCCCGTGGGCCCAGAGACTTGGTTCTGTCCAGAGGAGGACCTTCCCAGTCTGCACAATGAAGGTTTGGGGGCCCATTCCCTGGCTCCTCTGGTTGGAGGCAGGTTTCACCTTTTTTTTCAGGTATGGGCCCTGGTCACCAAAGATTACTGGGTGCTAGACACCATTCAGTTCGGCTAGGTCCTGGAATGCAAGGAACCAACTTTGGACACCTTCGTCATTTCCCCTTGTGACTCTCCAGTCAAACGTACCGTGGTGCAGTCCACCTTGCACAAGTTGCTGCTCCTAAGGGCCGTAGTGCCCATTCCCCCAGATGAGCAGGGCAAGGACAGATACTTCATTTATTTTGTGGTACCAAAAAAGGACAGTTCTTTCTGGTCCATTCTGGACCTCAAGGGGGTCAATGAGCACTTGTGTGTCTTGCACTTCTGGACCTTGTGCTCCGTATTTCAAGCGGTACGCTGAGGGAGTTCTTGGTTTTCTTATCCCGATCCTGGTGGTTCAGCAAAAATGTCTGCGTTTTTTGCCATACTTGGCTCTCACTATCAGTATACCGCCTCCCTTTTGGGCTATCCACCGCCCCGAGGACGTTCAAAGCCATGGTGATGGCAGCTTTGGCGTCAGTGGTCTGTGTCCATCCATATCTGGATGACTGGCTTATCTGGGCCCTTTCTCTTTCAGAGGCATCTCGGTGGTGTCCTGAGTGGTGTCCTATTTGGAAAGCCTCAGCTGGGTGATCAATCTGAGAAAGAGCCAGCTGTTGCCTTCCCATTCCCTGGAGTTTCTGGGAGCACGTTTCAACACTCGAACGGGCAGTTTTCCTGCCAGAGGGGAAAATCAAAAGACTTTTGGATTTCCTGATGCTGTTCTGTGTGCTACAGGCCTCCAGAGTCTGGGATTATCTTTAGCTGCTTGAATTGATGGCGGCAGTCATAGAGATTGTGCTGTGGCTGCGTTCTCATATGCAACTGCTCCAGCAGTCCTTGCTGGCTCAGTGGTCCCCAGTTCTCAGGAGTTTGAGTGCAGTCTTCCGCTCCCTTTGAAGGTGATACCCAGCTTGTTGTGGTTGCAGTAGCCTAGTAATCTATGGAGGGGCGTGCTGCTGAACAGTTTCTCCTGGGTCTTCCTGACAACGGATGCCAATCTCTTGGACTGGGGAGCCCATTTCCAAGACCATATGGCCCAGGGCCATTGGAATCTTAGGGAAGTGGTGTGGTCCATCAACCACCTCGAGGTGAAGGCCACTAAGTTGGCTTTTTTGTGTTTCCAGTCCATGGTCAAGGGCCAGGCGGTTCAAGTGTTTTCAGACAACACCACTCTGGTGGTTTATGTCAATTGGCAAGGCAGCCGTGGAGTGCTGGGGTAGCTCTGGAGATGGCTCTTCTATTTGCCTGGGTGGAGAAGAATCTCCTAGCCTTGTTGGCCCAGCACATTGCTGTGGTAGACATTGTGGAAGCGGACTTCTTCAGCCGGCACTCTGGATCCTGGAAAGTGGAAGTTGAATCAGGAGCCATTTCAGTTGATTCTGCACTGCTGGGGTTGCCCCGAAATGGATCTGATGGCAATCCATTCCAATGCCAAAGTTTGCCGCTTCCTCAGTCATCAAGTTGGCTTCTGCTGTACGTGTTCCCTCCATAGCCCCTGGTGATATGGTGTATACAGCGCCACCAGACAGGATTGTTCTGGTGGTGCCAGATTGGCTGAGGAGAGCATGGTTCAGAGACCTGATGCTGCTCCTGCAGGTGCTTCCTCTGTTTGCCTCCATCTCGGAGCCTATTGCAGTAGGAACCAATTGTCCTGGAGGACCCGGTTCCCTTCTCACTTATGACTTGGCTCTTGAAAGGAAACGGCTAGCATGTAAGGGTTACTCTCCGGCATGGTCTCTACTCTGCTCGGAGCCTGGAGAAGATCTATCAAGCTACATATGTGTGGATCTGGTGCCTCTTTGAGTAGTGGTGCAATGCTCAGTAGTTGGCTCCTGAGGCGATCAAGGTACACTCTCTGCTGGTCTTTTCTACAGGATGGCCTGGAGAGGGGCCTCTCACTTAGCTCCCTGAAAGTTCAGGAAGCAGCTTTGGCCTGTTTCAGAGGTCTGGTGGCTGGCTCTAGCCTTGCACCCGATCATCTTGCACTTTCTCCAGGGGGTTCGGCATCTGAGTCCTCCCCTCCAATCTTTGATCTGTTCCTGGGATTTGTCTGGTGCTCAGGGCCCTGATGGTGGTGCCTTTGAGCCAATGAAGCATGCTACTTTAAAGAATTTGATGCTCAAGGCGATCTTGGTCACAATTTGTTCTGCAAGGCGGATTTCCGAGCTCCAGCCTCTGTCTTGCCAAGATCCTTATCTGTCTTTTTTCAAAGGAGGCCGTTTCTATTCGACCTGTGCCTTCCTTCTTGCCTAAGGTGCTTTCTTCCTTTCACGTGAACCTTGTGGTTTGCCTGCCCTCCATCTCTAAGGAGCAGTGCTGGGGAAAGAATAAGGATCTTCGCCTTGTGGAGGGTGCTTCTCTGGTACTTGAAGTTACAAATTCCTTTTTTAAGTCTGACCATATTTTTGTATTTGCTGGCCCATGCAAGAGCGAGACGGCAACTAAGTCAAATTTGGGGGGGTGGATGAAGAGTCCTGCTAGACTAGTCCAGGGCTAACCCTTGGAATTGTATTGCTCTGTTCTGCTGCGGCACCCTTGGATCCGCTATTAATTTTATAATTGGGCTCTGCAGGTTTATTTTCTACTGATAGCCTTCTGTTTATGCTTTACTGTACATAGTTCTCTACTGTTTGATTACTCATTATTGTCCATGTTGAGGGACAGTTTCTCCAAATGGGTTAATTTTGTGCATACCATGACAGTTGTGAACCTCGCTTCTAAGACAGGGTTCGGTGCAGTACTTGCATTGTGCTAAAGAGAACTGGAATTCATAAGATGTAACATGTATGGATAGTTTGTCAAAATGTGCTTGGAAATTATTCTTTATTAAGCCCATGGCACCCAACACGATGGGAAATATTTCTATATGTTTCTGCCACATTTTCTTGGTCTCTGACTGCATTTCCTGGTATTTCAGGATTTTCTGCCTCTCTACGCGATTCACAGAGTAGTCGCTTGGAACTGACGCCTTTATTATCAATGCCATTCTGGTGTTTTCTCCTTAACCACTATATCTGGCTTCCTCGCATCCAGCTTTTTATTGGTCAGAATGGGAGTATCCTAGGTGATCATAACCTCCTCATTCTCTGTAATTCTCTTAGGTTCATGATCCCAGTGATTTTTGGGCACAATGATATTGTTAGTGCTTGAAGAGTTTCCAATGGATGAGGCGTTCTACTTTATTATGTTCTTTCTATATAGAAATTTTCTGCCCCCAGAACTTCACAGCCAGCTATGAGGTGAGTCACCGTTTCCAGGTCTTTCTTACAGAATCAATATATGTCTGTGATGCCAGTTTTTTCAATACTCGTCCATAAAGCGCTGAACTGGACTGCAACTATCAGCCTCTCATCCTTCGGTTTCAGTTCACCCCTCCTTAACCATTCATGTGCCGTTTTTGATCAACAAAGGGTTCCTGGAGTAACACTCTATTTTCCACTGTATTTGTGCCACTTGTTTTTCCTTGTTTGTTGTTTGTCCCATATGCTTTGAGAAGAATACTGAAGGGATCTCTGGTGGCTGAGGCGAATAGAGAGGGTTAGGAGCGATGCCATTGAAACCTGGGCTTTTCATTAGTTCTTTGTTTCCACCAATCTGCTGATAGGGGAATACAACCCACTTGTGTGGACTGGTCTAGCAGGACTCAAGGAAAGGACATTAACTGGTAAGTAAAATGTCACCTTTGTAACTAATCTGTCAGTTTGTTCATCCTAGTTTGTCAGCCAAAAGAAATGTTGAAGGCAGTTAAAGCCAGGCAAAAAAACAGACCATTTTGACAAATGGGAGAAAAAGAAGAGAGCTTGGTCTGAATCTTGAAATCGTTATCTATTTTACCCCAAATGTTAAACAAAACACTAAGAAAGGGGTGCAGACTAGTTTCTTTTTAAATGATCTCAGAGAATAAGGCTTCTTAAACATGATATGGCTTTATCACCAAGTTATCCGTATCTACCCACTCAGCATAAGGAAAGTACCACTTGAATGCTGTATGCAGATGAGTAGCCCAACAGTATTCTTAAAGGATAGACATTAGCAATTCTCTGGCTTTCTTAGGCAAGCAGAAGAGCTTCATGGGCACTTGAACTTGCTAACCGTTCCAAATGTACAAAGCTAGGACTCTGTTAAGTTAGCAAAAATGGAGATGCAAATTCCCCTCGGAGTCCCTGGTGGTGTTGCGAATCATAGAAGAGCCTGGGGCGGAATTGATGGAGTCCGCAGAAGACCTGCTGTTGGAAGGGATCCGCAAACCGCCTTGTTCTTTCTGGTCCACAAGGCCTTGAAGGCGTGGAGGAGTGGAATATCCCTGATGTGGGTCTCCAAGTGAGCCAGAGTATGGCCCGTTTGTACCCGATCCCACCAGAGGAGAAGAAAGTTGCATCTACTGAGGATGGAAGCTCTGGTGACAGCAGTGACTCATAAGACCACTATCCTGGTGGATGGTAGTGCGGCCCTCAGGGACCTGCAGGACAGGTGCATGGAGGCACTGCTGAAGCAGGCCTTTGAGGTGTCAGCTCTTGCCATATAGGGCGTGATTTGCGGGGCCTATGTTGCTCACGCCTGCCTCCGTTGGGTGCAACAGCTTCCGACGGAGGCCGTGGTTGATTCCGTGGACCATGTGAAGGCGGCCCAGCTACAGTCTGGTTAAGCCTTCCTAGCGGACCTATTGTATGACCACCTGCATACCTCAGTCAAGGACGACAGTCGTCTTGGCCTGCCAGCTGCTCTGGCTTCATAATTGGTCAGTGGATGTGGCCTTTAAGGCGAGACTCGGTAAGCTCCCCTTCAAGGGGGGTTGCTGTTTGGGGAGGACATGGAGAAATTTGTCAAAGACTTGAGCGACTCTAAGGTGCCCAGGAAGCCGGAGAACAAGCTGAAGGGAACAGGCAGAGGAGCTCTCCTGTGGGGCCGGGGTAGGGAGCCCTGCAGGTTTTGTCCTGCTTGGGCAGTAAATCCGCAGAGATCCTGATTTCTGCAGTGGGACCTGTTCTTTCGCAGAGATCCCTGGGTGTTTGGAGCCATCATATCTCACCAATGAAGGTCTGGGGGCCCAGACAGGGACCGCCGCATGGAGACCTTGCGGTCAGTGATGGTGTCAGTAAGGCAAGGGGAGTTCTTGACTTCTCTGGACCTGACCGAGGCCTATTGACACATCCCCATTTGGCCAGAACACCAGCGGTTTCTGCGTTTCACAGTGCCTCGGGGGCATTTTCAATTCCAGGCCTTGCCCTTCGGTCTGGCCACTGCGCCACGAGTCTTCACCAAAGTGATGGTAGTGGTGGCAGCAGACTTGCGCAGGCATGGCATTCTGGTCCACTCTTACCTGGATGACTGGCTGATCCAGGCCAAGTCATTCCAGAAAAGTAACGAGGCAACCGGCTGACTGATCCAGCATCTGCTGGCCTTGGGCTGGATCATCAATTATGCCAAGAGCAGACTCGAGCCGATCCAGTACTTGAGTACCCGGGGGCCTGGTTCGTCACTCTCAAGGGTATGGCCTTCTGCCGGAGGCAGGATTTTAAAGCTGCAGGCCCAGGTGTGGGAGCTACATAGAGTCACACATCCTCGAAAAGGGGATTATCTGCAAGTGTTGGGCTCCATGGCTGCCGCTCTGGAGCTCATACCTTGGGCAAGGCTGCACATGAGGTCCTTGGAGGTGGACCTCCTGGTGAGATGATCTCCACAGGAACAGTCTATGGAAGCACGGCTCCTGCTTCTGGTGGAAGGAGGGCGGGCGAGCCTGTGGCGGTGGCTGGACACCATCACAGATGTCTCTTGAGCCCCAGAATTACTATGACTACTACTACTACTACTACTACTACTGAACATTTGTATAGTGCTACAAGATGTACGCAGCACTGCGCAGACACATGTAAAAGACTGTCCCTGTTCATCGGAGCTTACAATCTAGTCAAGACAGACAACACAGTAGCTGAGAAATAGGATACATCTAGGGGGAATGATAAGGAAACACGAGGGAGATCAGGTGAGTCAAGATCCAAAAGTGGCAGTGAAGATGTGAGTGTTTAGCCTGGATTTGAAAAGGGTTAGAGAAGGCGCCTGACATACAGACTCGGGTAGTTTTTCCAGCCATAAGGAGCAGCAAGGTGAAAGGAGTGATCTAGAGTTAACAATAGAAGAGAAGGGCATGGATAGAAGCAATTTGCCAGAAGAGCAGAGTTCCCGAGGAGGGGTGTAGGGAGAGATAAGAGAGGAAAGGTAGAGAAGAGCTGAAGAGTGAGTGAATGCACTTATAGGTCAGCAGGAGAAGTTTGAACTGGATGCAGAAACGGATAGGGAGCAATGAAGTGACTTGAGAAGAGGGGTAATATCAGCATGATGAGTCTGGCAGAAAATTAGCCGCGCAGCAGAGTGTTGAACAGGAAGAAAGATGATTCAGTGGTTCAGGGGGAGACCAGCAAGATGTAGGTTACAATAGTCTAGACGGGAGGTAACTAAGGAATGAATAAGTGTCTTAGTAGTGTGTTCAGAAAAGAATTGGTGAATTTTGTCAATGTTGTAGAGAAAGAAATGGCAGGTTTTAGCTATCAGTTGGATGTGTGTGGAGAAGGAGAGAGAGGAGTCACAGATGACTCCAAGGTTGCGAACTGAGGAGACAAGGAGTAGAGTTATCCACAGAGATGGAGGAAGGGGAGGGGGAGGGTTTAGGGGGAAAAATAAGAAGCTCAGTTTTGGCCATGTTCAAATTCAAGCAGCGATGAGACATTCAAGCAGCAGCGTAAAAAAGGCAGGCAGAGATCCTGGCCTGGATTGCCGGAGAGATTTCAGGTGCAGACAGTTAGATCTGGGAGTCATCAGCATAAAGTTGGTACTAAAAGCCATGGGAAGAGCGCACCAAGGGACTGGGTATAGAGAGAGAGCAGGAGTGGATCCAAGATAGATCCTTGGGGTACACCAACTGAGAGCAGGATAGCAGTAGAGGAGGATTCACAAGAACAAACACTGAAAGAGCAATGGGAAAGATAAGAAGAGAACTAGGATAGCACAGAGGATTGGGTGTTGGTCACCACCGATGCCTGCCTGACTGGCTGGGGCGGGCATTGTCTGTCCCAGGTAGCTCAGAGTCAGTGGATCCCTGAGGAGAGTAAGTGGTTGATCATTCACCTGGAGATGTGAGTAGTGCGGTTAGTGTTGGAGGTCTTCCTCCTACTCTTACAGCGCAAGGTGGTCCAGATGCTGTCAGACAATGCCATGTCTGTGACATACATCAATCGGCAGGGTGGCTCTAGGAGCTCGCTGGTGGCATCAGAGGCATCTCCGCTGCTGCAGTGGGCAGAAGCTCACATGCTGGCGATCTCAGTGGCCCGTGTTGCCAGGAAGTACAATGTCCAGGCGGATTACCTGAGCCACACTTCCCTGGATTCGTGAGAGTGGTCACTGTCTGAGGCAGCGTCCCAGCTTATGGTGGATCACTGGGAGTGGTTAGTCATGGATCTAATGGCATCCTTGTGAGAACACCAAGGTCGGCCATTTCTTCAGCTTCCGCAGGATTTGTATGTCATAGGGGCTGGATGCCCTGGTTCAGCCATGGCCGAGTAAGGGCCTCCTTTTATGTGTTTCCCCCGTGGCCTTTGCTAGGCTGAGTACTTCAGCGTGTAGAGTCTCATTCGGGACGAGTGGTGCTGATTATGCCAGATTGGCCTCAGCAGCCATGGTAGATGGTTCTCATGCAGCTACTGGTGGCGGAGCTGTTCCCGATGCCCATGGAGGTGAATCTTCTCACCCAGGGGCCAGTGCAAATGCCCAAGGTGGGTTGGTTCTTGCTTATGGCTTGGCTCTTGAGAGGGCTCTGTTGCGGCACTGGGGATATTTGACTTTAGTTATTGATACGCAGCAGAAGGCCTGCAGGTCTTCAACCTCCTTGGCTTATGTGCAGGTCTGGTGCATCTTTGAGGCCTGGTGTGAGCAGCGGGAGATCCTTCCTCTCCAGGCTTCTCTCCTTGACATTCTTACCTTCTTGCAGGCTGGCATGGACAAGGGAGCTCCCTTTGTGTTCAGGTGGCAGCTTTGGCGTGGTTCCATGGTCGGGTCCAGGGTCAGTCCCTGGCAGCCCATGCAGATGTGATTCAGTTTATACGAGGGGTGAAACACCTTCGCCCTCCGCACCATGCGACGGTCCCCTCCTGGGATCTTAATTTGGTGTTCTCGGTGCTGGCGGCGCCTCCCTTTTGAGCCACTTGCAGGAGCTACTGTAAAAGATTTGGTTGTCTTGGTGGCAATATGTTCAGCCCACTGGGTGTCTGACCTGCAAGCACATTTGTGTAAAGAGCCCTATTTAGTGTTCTCTAAGGAGCGGTCCATGTTGCTCCCGCTCCCTTCCTTTCTGCCCAAGGTCATGTCTAGCTACCTCCTTAACCAGGTGGTCTCCTTGCCATTCGCCTTGGAGTCAAGGGACTCTGAGGAGGCTCTGCTTCTACACCTGATGGATGTCCGGAGCGCCCTGAAGAGATATTTGAAAGTTACTTGACCATTTTGGTGATCGGTCAGACTTTTTGTGCTGTTTGGCGGCCCTCAGAAAGGAGAGGCAGCTTCTGAGGCCTCTGTTTCTCGGTGGATTCGGGAGTTGATCGCCTCCGTGTACCTGTTAAAGGGACGCCAGGTGCCCTTGGGCTTGCGTGCCTATTCGATGAGTTTGGGCTGGTGTCTCCTCAGGACATCTGTAGGGTTGCGACTTGGTTATTGCAGCATTCCATTGTGCAGCATTACCAGCTGGACATTCAGGCCTGGCAGGAGGCCATTTTTGGTGCCTTGGTCTTGCAGGCCGATGTTTTGGGGCCCACAGTTAGTACTGCTTTGCTGTGTTCCACTTGTCTGAACCGGACTGGAGGGACATACTGGAAGGTGAAATTAGGCCTTATCTGCTCACTTTCTTTCCTGGAGTCCCTCCAGTCCAGTCCAGGACACTCCCAGAGGTGTTGGCGTGTTCTGTGGGCAGCTGACCTGCATTTAGCTCTTGAGATCCTGGTTGGAGGCAAGTGTGTTTGGGGCAACGTGTTTTCTTTTTTGTTCTCAGGGGTTTTTGTTAGTTTAGCGATGGGTCTACATGATTTTTTGTTTTGTTCTTTTCTGTTTCTGGTATTGCCAGCTTTCAAGAAATAAGTGGAGTGGAGGAGTAGCCTAGTGGTTAGAACACTGGCTTAGTAACCAAGCAACCAGGATTCAATTCCCACTAGCACTCCTTGTGGCCTTGGGCAAGTCACTTAACCCTCCATTGCATCGGAAGAAAGGCCTGGCAATCTACTTCCGGTGACACTGCCAAGAAAATCAAGGAGCTTCTGGGTCGCCAGGAGTCAGGACTGACTCGAAGGCACACATTGCATTGCATTGCAAGAAATAAATGAATAAAACACTAAGTAAATGAGCAATTGAAGTATTGGAGAACTGCTAATACGTTTGGAAGCTTTCTCCTGTATAGAAGGGTTGCCTTGATGGGCAGTTACTCTCCTAGGGACTGTTTTCTAAGTTACCCTTGTTGCTGGGCATTCGTGCAGAGCAGAGCTGAGCTGCCGGAGAACTGGGGTTTGAGCTCCTTTTCTCTGTTTTTGGACAGTCATATTGACTGTTGCCAGTGGGCAAAGGCTATTTATAGCACAATTTTAAATTGTGTTCTCAGTCTCCACCTGCTGGTAAATGAGCATAACCCACTTGACTGGACTGGAACGACTCCAGGAAAGAAAATTAGCAGGTAAGGCCTAATTTCACCTTATCAAAGTGCTGGATAAGTTTGATGAAAACTGTACTAAAGAAAAAGTAGTCTCTTGAATCTTGTAGGATGTGGGATACGAGACAGCATGTGATTACCAGAAGGAGAACCTGTCCAACAAATCGAATCAGTTTCTTTGATTGGGGACTAGAGAATTAGATAGAAGGAATGTCCTGGATGTGGTTTACTTGTATGTCATAGGAGGATTATAGTTATAAATAATACGGTGAGATGGATCCCAAAGTGGTGTACTGGATTTAGAAACTCAAAAATGTAATTCACTTTTTAATGGAAAGGTGGTTGAGTGCCTGAGGGATCTATCCTTGTTCTAATTCTGTCGAATATCTTTTTGAGTGATGCAGTGCTGGGGTTAGAAAGAAAAAAATTGTCTTTTTCGTAGACAGCATTAAGATCTGTAACAATGGATGGACTCTTAAGTGAGCTGATTACTCTTCCAGCTTTCTTAGATCACTTCTATTTTGTTAAGTAGTTGGAAGTTGAAATTCAATACATAAAATTAGAATCATGTATTTTAGGTGCTGAAATTCAAGGAAGCAGAAAATGATGGAGGGAGAAAAACATTTGTGAGATTCTCCTTTAGGGTGACTATTTGATGTCAAAATAGAAAAACAGTTTGATAATGCAGTGGCAAGAGCCAGAGGGATGCTAGGTTTCACAGTCAGAAGCATAGATTGTGAGCTCTTTGAGGACAGGAAAATGCAAACTGTACCTGAATGTAACTCACCTTGATCTCCCCCTGGAAAGGTGTGAGCTAAATACTATAAATAAATACGACAGTACTGGCTGAAAGTGAATCTGAAACATTTGCTTCTCGAGATCAAGGAACATAGTATTAAAATGGGCCTGCACCTTAACATAGAGAAGACAAAGATCCAGACAACTGGTAAAATCAATAAATTCATCGTTGATGGAGAAGAAAGTCAAATAGTGTACAACTGTAACCTGCTTGGATCAATAATCAGTAAAGAAACGACAAGCAATCAAGAAATCTGACGCCATATTGCTCTTAGCAAAATGGCTATGAAGGACCTAGACGAGATGTTTCTCTCCATACAAACAATAGACTTTTCAAGCAATGGCATTTTCAATAACATCATATGGATGCGAAAGTTGGACAGTGAAAAAGATAGACAGGAAGAAAATTGATACCTTTGAATTATGGTGCTGGTGAAGAATACTGTATATACGATTGGACTGTCTGTAGAACAAACCAGTCAGTACTAAAGGAGATGAAACCTAAGCTTTTTTTAGAAGCTCAGATGACAAGATTTCGACTTTCATACTTTGGACACATTATACAAAGAGAGAGATCATTAGAGAAAGACATCATGCTTGGCAAGGTTGAAGGTCAACACAAAAGATGAAGACTAGCAGTGAGATGAATTGATACAGTAACAGCAGCTATGGATGCCACTCGGTCAACAATGAGCCATCTGACTGAAGACCAAGTGCTGTTTAGGACTATTATCCAGAGGGTCACCATGAGTTGATAACGACTCGATGGCATTTAACAACAACAACAACATCCTGAAAATACAACTAGGTGGCTGCAGTCGTCTGATCTCGAGCAGTGGGTTCACTGCACCGGAGAGAACCTCTTCGCAAAACCCATGTCAGAAAAGGCTGCCAAGATAGAGACTGAGTTCCTGACCAGGACCAGACTCTCGAAGAAGATCTCGTTGCACTCTTGTAAAAAGGTCTCAGGGAAGAAGGGGGTGTTCGGTAGTGCACCACAGTACCAGGCCTTCTTTGCCCTACAGCAGAGGCAACAGTCCAAGGTGCAAGGGCATCGCCCCTGCAAGCCTAAGACCCAGGCACCAAGTTTTTGACTATTTGGGTATGACTTCCTCTCCCCCAGTAGGCACTCAGCAGCCCACAGGGGGGCGTCTGGCCCTGTTTTCCCACAGGTGGTCCTCCATCACCATGGACTCCTTGGTGCTGCAAGTAGTCAAGGAAGGATACCTCCTCCACCTGCAACATTCTTCCCAGGAGAACTGGTATGGCCTGTCCTTCACCAGACTCTGCTCCTCACCGAGCTTGCAGGCCTTCTCATGGACAAGGTGGTTGAGCCAGTGCCCAAACTTCTTTGGGGCAAAGGCTTCTACTCCAGATATTTCCTCATTCCCAAGAGAACAGCGGGGCCTCAGGCCCATCCTGGACTTACGGGACTTGAACCGATTTCTAGTGAGAGAGAAGTTCAAGATGCTCTTCCTTGGAACACTGCTGCCTTACCTCCAGCAAGGAATTTGGCTATGCTCCTTAGACCTGAAGGATGCTTATACACACATTCTGATCCACCTCAAGCACCGACAATACCTCCAGTTCGTGGTGGGAGGAGGTCACTACCAGTACAGAGTGCTATCCTTTGGGCTGGCATCATCACCAAGGGTCTTCACCAAGTGCCTGGTGGTAGTCGCAGCCCACCTTTGTCTCCAAGAGACCTTTGTATTTCCCTACCTGGATGTCTGGCTCATAAAGGGGAGGCACAGCTGCAGAAGCGCACCATGCTACCGAGCACACCACCTATGTCCTGCAGCATTTGAGGTTCGTCATCAACTATGCCAAGTCCCAACTCTCTCTGGCACAGTGCCTGGAGTTCATAGGGGCTCAGCTGGACATCCTCTGGAGAGGACAGAGTGCCTCAGGGCGCACAACACCACCAGTCGGTGCCAGCTCGACTTCTCTTCCGCCTGCTGGGCCACATGGCCTCCATGGTCCACATAACCACGTACACCCACCTGCATATGAGGACGGCTCAGTGGTGTCTCTGCTCCCAGTGGACACAAGCCACTGGCAGACTTTGGGACAGGGTAAAAGTGACCCGGCAACTGGTGGACTCCCTCCACTAGTGTCAGATCCCCTGCCACTTTCAGGCCAGGATGCCTTTCCAGGCACCCACCCCCAGAGGGTCCTCACCACAGACGTCTCCCTGTGAGGATGGGGAGCTCATTGTGAGGACCTCCACACCCAAGGCACGTGGTCCCTGACGGAGTGTCAGTTGCAGATCAACCTCCTGGAGCTCCGGGCAATATTTCTGGCTCTCTGAGCGATTCGCCAATGGTTGCGGCCCTAGTCAGTGCTGTTCCAGACTGACAGCCAAGTTGCAATGTTCTATATGAACAACAAGGAGGCATGGGATCGTACTCCCTCTTCTAGGAGGTGGTAGCCCTCTCCTCATATGCGACACACAATGGGATGCTCCTACGGGTGGTCTACCTCCTGGGCCTGGACAGCACCCTGGGGACAGGCTAAGCAGAGTCCTCCAGCTGCACGAGTGGCATCTGGACCCCAGAGTGGCCTCCCAGCTTTTCCGACTCTGAGTTGTCCCCCTAGTGGACCTGTTTGCCAGCCCGGACAACATGCAGTTGCCCAGCTTCTGCTCCCTCCAACTGCACCCGTCCCGGGTGGTGGCGGATGCATTCCTCATACCATAGACAGAAGGCCTCCTTTACGCTTTCCCGCCAATCCCGCTGGTCACCAAGACTCTCTTCAAGGTCCAGCATAACAGGGCATCACTGATTCTGGTAGCCCCCCGGTGGCCCAGGCAACCCTAGTTCTTGCTGCTTCTCTGTCTGTCGGGGGTGCCTTTGATTCCCCTGGGCTGCGTCCCAGGACTACTCTCAAAGAAGGAGGGCTTTCTCCTGTTCCCCAATCCGGGGTCCCTGACACTCATGACTTGGCTGCTGAAAAGGTAGTGCTAGCTCCCTTCAACCTCCCAAAGGACATGGAGGAAGTCCTTTTGGCCTCCCGAAAATCCTCCACGAGAAGGGTGTACACTTTTAAATGGTGTCTATTTTTGCTGTGGTGCGCTGAGAATCAGGCGAACCCTTTCTCCTGTTCAGTGCTCTAGTACCTACTCCACCTGTCACAGATGGGATTGAAGTCCAGCTCAATCAGAGTGCACCCTAGTGCTATTGCGGCACACCACCATTTTGTCGAGGGCAAGCCCCTCTCGGCTCAGCCCCTTATCTCTCTTTTCCTGTGGTGCCTTATGTTGTCCAAGCCCCCCGTCTGCCCACTAACGACGGAGTGGGATCTTAATATGGTGCTCTCACAACTCACTAAACCGCCGTTTGAACCCCTGGCAACTTGCCACCTGCAGTAACTCTCCTGGAAGGTTGTCTTATGGCACTCATATTGGCTCACAGAGTCAGCGAGCTGCAGGCTGTGATGGCAGAGCTGCCCTACATGATGTTCTACAAGAACAGGGTGGTGCTCCGCACACTCCAAGTTTCTGCCAATTAGGAGGTGGTGCTATCCACCTACTTCACGAGGCCTCACGCCGGGAAGGCGGAGACCGTTCTCCATACTCTGGATTGTAAGAGGGCCCTGTCTTTCTAACTACAATGGACTCGGGGCCACTACAAAGCGCCTCAGCTCTTTGTTTCCTATAACCCCAGTCGACTGGAGCTTCCAGCAAGTAAGCGAACTGTCCACTTGAGTGGTGGACTGCATTGCTCTTGCCTATGAACAGGCTGGGATCTCACTGGACCACCAGGTCATGGTGCACCGCGTCAGAGCCATGGCTTCGTCTGTAGCAAATCTACGTTCTGTACCTGTTACGGAAATCTGCTAGGCTGCCACCTGGTCTTCGGTCCATACCTTCGCAGCTCACTACTGCCTAGAGGGGAAGTTCTGACGGGACTGTGCCTTCGGCCAGGCCATGCTCTGTAATCTCTTCAGGGTGTAGGCAACTCGTGCCCTCCGACCTTTCTGTGTTCAGGCTACCGAAGTGCTGGTTTTCCACTGGATACTTGAGTCTTGTGAGAGTCTCTCAGTTGGGACTCAACTGCTGCAGCTCACGGCTCACATTTTCTGATCACCGTGGCATTTTGTACAGGTTCTCTGTAGCCTGTAGCTGGGAAGTCCCATATGTGAGGACTGACTTCCTGCTTGTTCCCGGAGTAGGTGTCGTTACTCACCTGTAACAGGTGTTCACTGGGGACAGTAGGAATCAGTCCTCACAATGCTCCCTCCTTCCCTTGGAGTTGCTTCTTTACTGTATTCTAATTTTTGCCACTTTAGCTATGTTATTAAACTGAGACAAGATGGCATCCTTTGGCAGGAAGGGATGGCGGGAAGGCTTTCTTTGAAAGCTAGGGAGATGCTTCCGCGTGGGCTCTGTCAGCACCGACATCGCCCATATGTGAAGACTGATTCCTGCTGTCCCCAGAGAATACCTGTTACAGGTGAGTAGTTAAACTATCTGGCGGAGTAGGACCACCTCCCCTAAAGGTCTGAGGGGACCACTTCTGAACTCTGGGAGAGCTGTTTCGACATGCGATGATGTCCCCTACTTGTATGCCTGACTCAGTCTTCCTTGTTGATGGAAAATATTTGTTGTACCAACTAATTATTGCTGTTATCCATATTTCTGATAGATTTCTATTTTCAGTGTTTGTTTATTTTTTAAAGACTGCAAGCCTTTCGTTAATGCTAAAGACAAAAATTCCACATTATAGCCTTGTGTCCTGAATTCTGAGAGACTCTGTTTCACTACCATTGTAAGATTGTTGACTGAGATATGAATGTAATTTCTTTGCATTGTTTATTCTTAAGATAAGAACACTGATAAAACACTTTTTAAAATTATATTTTAGTTTCTCCAAGTATTTTCTTTCTTGAGCAACTTGAGAAGGCTGTTGAACCTCTGAAGGATTATGGAATTTCAGTAGCAAAGGTAAATAAAAATGGAACATGGTTGCATGGAAGCAGAGAATTCCTGTATTCAGTTACTTCAGTTCTAGGTAGCAAAGTTCAGTGTTATAGTTATGAAATACTTATATGCTTCAACTATTTTCATTTGATTTTTTTTTGAGGCCCTGCTAGAATTCTTTTAACCCTCATCATTTTACCCAGATCTGGCTTTGAATGCCTTCAATTAAAAGGATGCCAGGAGAATATTGAGGGTAGTTTTCAAAATTGCATGGGTAGGTAAAAATTCTGCAAGTGTGATGATATGAAAAGCTTTGCAAATTGTGTCTGGACAAAATATTGCATCTGCTGATGGTTTGAAAATATAATATTATTCATATATCGTTGCCATTCATGTAGATGTTTTTTCTTATTTTTCCCAATGAATTTCAGTGTATGGAAAATATGCCAAATTACAAAAAATTAATTTAGGGACACAGTTAAGAGGCCATACTATGATGTAATTAGCAAAGAACATCAAGTGTAATAAAGGAAATACTGTATAAAGAAATTAGAAATGAGAAGATGAAGGAAACTTTTAAAATCTGCTTGTGTCTCCTTATTTTTCTGCTATATGCCCTAGCTTATCCTCTTTTCATTGGTGTAGAGCAGGGGTCTCCAAATCTGGTCCTGGAGGGCTGCAAACCAGTCAGGTTTTTAGGATGACTCTAATGAATATGCATAAGATAAATTTGAATACAATGGAAGCAGTGCATACAAATATATCTCATGCATATTCATTAGAGACATCCTGAAAACCTGACTGGTTTGTGGCCCTCCAGGACTGAAATTGGAGACCCCTGGTGTAGAGCCTTGGATCCTTTGCCTTATCCTCTTCTACTTCCTATTTTTATTCACTCTTGCTTTCTGTATCCTTCCCCTCTTTATGCCTTATCTTCTCTTCCTCCTTTGCTCTATTTTCTTTTCTCCCTTCTCTCTCATGCTTACATATGATGGAATTCTAACATGAGTGGGATACATGGATGGGCAAAAAACAGTTATTCTAAGCATCACTTCCTCCTGTGATCTATTGGTAGTTAGAGTTGTGTTGATAAGCAATGGCAGTGGGAGAAAACAAAAGCAATAGCATCTGAGGAAAGTACTTTCCATCACCCCTATGGACCACTGAGTCATTCCTTAGCTTCCTGAGCTGGTGACCAAGAGGTTTTGTACCCTGATATGGAAACTACCTCTCAGTTTGAAAATGAGGTAGATTGCTAACAAAATCATTCAGCGATGGTAACAAAAGACCAGGAGTTAAGGTTAGAATAAGGAGAGAACAAATTGTATAACATGTTTTTTGGATGCTTTTTATATTTCCAAATTAGCAGATCTTGATCAGTATCTTAGAGAACGTAAAGGATTGATGGATGTTATCATATAGTCGCTAGCAATTATCTGAATTCCTGAAGGATGAGTGAGATTGTAGAGGACTGGGAAGGTGTTAATAGAAGAGTCTTGGAGATTTTAGCCCAGAACCTTAATGTCTAATACCTAAAAAAATACTGCAAAATTATCTGTGAATCTGCAAGTCACTTGCTTAACAAATCAGTTTTGTTGTCATATTTGCGCAAAGTAACATGGAGTGGAGGAGTAGCCTAATGGCTAGAGCACTGGCTTGGGAACCAAGGGACCAGGGTTTGATTCTCACTAACAAGCTTTGTGGCCTTGGGCAAGTCACTTATCCCTCCATTGCCTCAGAAGAATCTAAGTTATCAATATCCCTGTTTAATGTACATTGCCAAGTTTAAGTTACATTTTAAACCGTTTTGACTGAAATGATAAAGCAGTATAAAAAAAGTAATAAATAAATAAATAAATAACATGTGTTGTACATAAAGAGGAAATAGTAGGTGTGGTGCATTTTGATTTCAGTCTTTTACCTGATACTCTTATAAACTAATAAAATATTGGGGTGGATATTCAGTGGTGGCAGTTAGCCTGAACTTGGATGCTGGGGCCATATTTAGCCATTGGCATTGAAAATGCGAGTTGCTTGGATAGAGCATTAGCTAACAGGCTAGTGGCAATATTTAGCTGCTGGCCAGTTAGCTAAAGCTGTGAAAATTAGGCCAGCCTTTCAGATGCCTAACTTTTGCCATTTTGGGATAACTGTCTAGCAGCTGAATATCACTGCTAGCTGGTTATCCCTTGGTACTGCCTCTGATCTCCAGGAACAAGCAGGAATGAGTCTTCACATATGGGTACGTCGGTACTGTCGCGTCCTCCCGCCCGGGCCGGTGGCCTGAGAGCAGGAGGGCTCGCCTAATTGCCCTTTTTGAATACTGTTTCCTAATATGGCTGCCAGCATGGCCTGCTGGGAGATGTAGTTCAGATATTCTTTGAGCAAGCAGTGTGACCACACGGTTTGTTAGGCAAAAACAGAGAAAATTTATTTTCGGGATTTCCCCTCCGCATCAAAATTCGTTGCACCAACACACATAGGATAATTCTCCAAAGGCAAAGGAAATAAAGTCTAAACAGGCTTAACAGAAATATACAGGAATTTTCTCCTTTACAACGTCAACTATTAGCTTCACTTCAGTAACCACCTTCTGAAGCTAAGGCTGTTGACCATATTAGGAAATTACTTTAACTTTCAACAAGCTTCCATTCTTGTACCGCTTCCATAGGAAAGAAGTCACAACTGATTTTAAAACTTCCAGCAAGTTTCTTTCTTCAATAGCACATTGAAACAGGTTACAATTGCTTTTAAACTTCTGGCAAGTTTTCTTTCTTTTTCTCAGTTCACAGCAACAAGCTTTCACAGCAGCAAGCTCCTAATTGCTTTCACAAACCACTCCTTCACATGAGCATAGACTCAGCACATGTTCAGTTCGTTTGCCTTGCAATAAGAACATTGCATTTCTTCAACATCACTTTCACCCTGATTTACAGACAAATCTACTTCCATTTCCTCAGTAGATTCACTACAGCTGTCTTCTTGTGAATGGATATCATAAGGCTTATAATTCTCTCTCCCTGCAGTAGCTCATTCAACTTTAGCAATAAGTGTTCTCTCTGCTCTGCAGCAACAGGCTTTAGGAACGGAGTTTCTCTCTCTCTTATCAGCCTTCTAACTGCTGAGTCACGGCAGTCACTGGCATACTTCTTATGCCTGCCTATAGCTTGCTTCACGGGGTTCTGGCTAACTCAGCGTTTGGCACTCTTCCTTAGCTCTCTGACTACTTCTTCAGACAGAGCCTTGTTAGGAATTACATACAACTCAATTCTCTTTACCTCCAGGACTCAACTGCTTCCCTGAGCTGTTTCCCTACCTGGGAATGGGCTCCTCCAGTTTCCTTTCTTTGAGGTACCTTGAGACACGTTTCTGCCTTGGTTGCTGCTGCCTGCTTTGGGTCACAGAAACCTCCTGTTCCTGTTCCTCTGTCTCCCCCGATTCTCCAGCTTCAAACACTGCTTCTCTTCTCCTTCCGCTGCTGCTTCTCTCCTTGCCTCTGCTTCTCTCCTTGCCTGCTTCTTCAAACACTGAAGCACTTTTAAACTGGTGCTTTTTAGGCACCACGCCTTTCTCTCTGCACACGTGAGTCTTGTTAGAGCTCGACCTAGCTCTAATGTCACTAAGTGGGCGGGGCTTAGTACTAGCTGTAGTCTGCCTCGGAGGCTTGTGGTCACTATGGGAACTCTGCTGATCTCTGCTTTTAAAGGCACAGGACTCACTTTCTTCCCATTCCATCCCTCCTGTACAGCTCTCCTTACCACAGTACTGACGGAGTCGCTTCCCAGTGTCCAATCAGAAAGCTTTTGGAAGCATCCCAACACGCCTGCGCACTGCCTTCCCGCCTTCCCAACTGCCTCTCCTCAGTTTTCGTTTTTCCGCGGAGCCGGCAGGACGTCCTCCTGTCACCGCAGGAAATTCTTCTTTTATTTTTTAGTTTTCTTGTGATCGCGGCTGCCTTCCCCGACGCCACCGGTACCGCCGGTGTTTCTTTTTCTTTTCTTGTAAAATTTTTCCCTTAAGGAATATATTTTTCTTTGTTATTGTCTCACGGTTCTCAGGCCTTCTAGGCCTCTCCATTTTTCCTCATGGAACCGCCAGCCACTTTCCCCAAGAAATGTACAAACTGTGGTGGTACAACTTTATTTTTAGACACTCACAATTGGTGTCTAACCTGCTTGGATCCTGACCATTTTCCTCCGGAGCCCTCGGGCACCAGTATGGTGAGAAGAAGTTTTCAACATCGAGTTCCCCTCGACACGCGGTCCCCCTCCAACTTCAGGGCACCGACCATTTCTTCTTCTGCACAGGATCAGGTAACCTAAAAACAGTCTGTTAAGACTAGCCAGTCCTCGAGCGGCACTTCTCATGCACAGCATAGAGATGCCTATGGCCTTGTCCTCGAGAATCCACTGGCTTCAAAACCCCGGTGGGAGTCTTCGGCCTCCAAAGCCTGTGTGGGGTTTCAGGTTGTTCCTGAGGTTCACCCCTCACAGAACATACCTGAGCCATGCCCGGTGGTGGCATCCGCTTCGAGTGGTACCGATACCCCGGCATCGGCACTGGTGTTGGATGAAACATTCCTCACCAAGGATCGTCGTCTGGCGTCCTCGGTACCTACGGGCCCGGTGGATACGCTTCAGACCGACTTTCCAGTATCGGTATCGACACCGATACTAGTACCGACGCCGGTACCCTCCAGACGTGCATCGATAGACTCGCTTCCTTCGATGCCGAGTCTGGAATCGATCTCCAGTCTGGAGGACTGGGTACCGACTCGCCTTGGTACTGTCAAAAGGGCCTTCTTATCACCAAGCCTAGACCCAGCCCAGAGCCTGGCTTGGCCTTCTGGGATATGTAGTTGAAATAAGCAGTTGTGGCACCGAGGTAAGGCTTCAAAAAGGTTTTATTTCCCCTTCCAAGAGGTTTCTTTTGGGTGAGTCAAACAGAACATAAACAGCTCCACTTGGGCAAAAACAAAGCAAGAACAGGAACAAAAATTGCTTACTTTCAGCTTTTAAACAAGTAAATGAAAAGTACTCAAAAACAGCTCTCTTCAGCAAACAAAGGCATTTTCTTTGTGGCTTTCAAGCTTTGGCAATTCTACTCACTTATCTTAAAGACAACACGTTATCTGAGACCGAGAGCGTACAGTCCATGTAATCACTGCTTACATTATCCCCCTGTAGCTCATATTGCATATCTTCAGGCTCTTCTGTTAAGAGGTCATCTCTTGTAGCATGTGAAACGTTGCTAAACAGTCTCCCCTTGCTCAATTTCGTAGGATGCCCTTTGGGCTCCACGGAGCTGCAGCGACATGTCAACGGTTGGTCGACATGGTCCTGCGCCCTCACCAGCGTTACGCGACGGCTTATATGGACGATATTGTAATCCATAGTTCACGGTGGGATGAACATTTAGTTCGTGTTAAGGCTGTGTTGGGGGCATTGAGGCAAGCGGGACTTACGTTAAACCCTGCTAAATGTATGTTTGGCGCGTCTGAGGTGAAATATCTGGGTCACTTAGTCGGTCAGGGCATAGTAAAGCCTCTACTGGACAAGGTAGACAGCGTTAAGAAGTTTCCAAAACCTTTAACAAAAAAACAACTTAGGAGCTTTTTGGGATTAGTTGGCTATTATCGTCGGTTCATCCCGCATTTTGCGACCAAGGCCGCGTCGTTAACGGAAATGCTTAAAAAAAATGCCCCTAATCAGTGGCAGTGGACTGAGGATGCGGAGCAGGCCTTTAGTTTGTTAAAGGAAAAACTATGTGAGGCACCAGTATTGCGCGGGGTAAGTTTTAGTCAACCCTTTATTATTCAAACAGACACTTCAGAAACAGGCCTGGGCGCCGTGATGTCACAGAAGCATGAGGGGTCTGAGCATCCTGTGATGTTTTTGAGTCACAAGCTAACTCCTCCGGAAAAGAACTACTCGACGGTTGAGCGCGAGTGCCTCGCAATAAGGTGGGCTGTGAATGCGCTGAGGTTTTATTTAACCGGTCGGAGATTTTTACTGGTGACCGATCACGCTCCGCTAAAATGGCTAAATAAGATGAAGGACAACAATGCTCGTTTAACGCGGTGGTACATGGCACTGCAGGAGTTCGATTTCCGAATAGAGCATAGGGCCGGGAAGCTCCATACCAACGCGGACGCCCTATCTCGTATTATGAGCTGTGCGCGGGTTGTGGCGCCAGCCCGTAATAGCTTAAGGGGGGATATGTGGTAAGGAGAGTGTAGCACAGCCCTGGGAAATAGAGGAAAAAAGAACTTTTGCTTCTTTAAGGGGGATGGGCTCACCTAAACACATGTGCAAAAGTAAAAGCAGTGAAAGAAACCACATTTGCAGAGCTAGGCTGAAGCCATACCCAGACTCCATGGCAACCCTAAGTAAGGATAAGGGACACCTGTGGGTGGAGCCAGAAGGGGAGGCACACTGCCCAGCATTTAAGGTTAAGCAAACAGAAAGTGATAGACTCGGTAGAACTGTTAGAAGCCTTGGAGGTGTTGGAAGCCACGGGAACAGCTTGAGAAGCAGCAGCTGGGGAAAGGCCAGAGGACAGGCCGAGTACTTTCCTTCTAGGAGAGAGAAGGGCAAAAGGCTGGCTATAAGAAAGCTAGAACAGGAAGGCTCAGCTTCTTCTGAAGAAAGACAAATCTTCAGGCTGAGAAAGCCCAGGAAAGCTGGAAGAAAATCCTGTAGTGATTCCCTGAGCAGCTCTGACTCAGAGGACGCTACCTCCAACAGATGTCACAGCTGTGAAACTCCCACAGTTAAGCTCCAAGGTAGTAGAGGAACGTTGGAAAGAGTTAATGCTTATAACTCTGACTCAGATACTGAGGAGATAGTTATACCTGCTAGCACGCAGAATAGGAAGAAGGGTTTTGTAGATAAAGCCAAGCAAACAAAGCCTGTTAATGTTTTACCAAGAGAAAGAAAGGCAGTTCAATGGGAGAAACTGTTTAAGCTGTTAAAGCATATAAACCTTAAAGTACCTGAACGTATTCAAGTTCCACAATCAGGCAGTGCAGAGGAAGAAATGGAGGTGGATTATAAGGAAGATGACCCTGATTCCACTTGCTCTGAAATGGAATGTGCTCTATGTGTTACTGCTGATTGAAAGAAGTAAAATACTAGGAAGAATCTCAGGAAGCAGTTCTCAGGTTCATGATAGCTGAAAGCTTTGAAAAGAGAGAAAGGAAATCTCTTAGTCTAAAACTTGCAAAGCTCTGTCTGTTGAAGAGAAGTAGATGATGCAATTGAGTTCTGTGCTGACCAGCTGAGAAGTGTTTTAAACTGAAGCAGCTAAAGGGAGCCGACAGAATTACTGAGTTCCGTTGTGTGCTTTAACTGCAAATAAAGCTGTTGTTTCTGAGATGAGAAATTTCCTAATGAAAGAAGTAAAGACATTTACTTGTAAATAATACCACTGAAGCACACTGTTTGTAAAGAACTTTATTTGGGAGAAAATATCCTGTTTTCTGTTGCTGAGTTTGGAATCTTCTACAAAGGACTGTTACTAAACTGCACCAAGTTAAAAATCAATAAAAATTCCTGTGTTGCTTTAAAACCACTTGGACTGCTTTTATACACAACTACACATTTAAAGCTAAAAGATACAAGATGGGAGCCCGTCTTCACTAGGCGACCGCCTAGTGGAGGCGCGCCCGCCACACTAGTTCAGGGTCACTCACTGCCAAAGACCAAAGCAGGGGATCCGAATTCCAGCAAGCCAGACTACATTACGCTCTCAGGAGTACAACGGCAAGTCAGAGAGAAGGTCACGTTATGCCATTGCGCCAGGTCCCGGGGCTACCTATCCTTAATGAACAGGACCAGGTTGTGGTGGGGCCAGCCAGTCTCGTTTATGTGCCCTTCTCTACCACAGATTTATTAAACTGGAAGACGCATTATGCGTCCTATACTGAAAAGCCCCAAGAACTGACCGAATTAATGTCCAGTATTATGCAGACCCATCAGCCTACCTGGTATGATTGTCGCCAGCTCCTGTCTACCCTCTTCACTACTGAAGAACGAGCACGGATCGTGCAAGCATCCACCCGATGGTTAGAGGCAAATCCCATGGAAGAAGCAGGCCTAGATCCCCGACAAGCGGCCGCCGCAGATTTTCCGAATGACGATCCCAAGTGGGATCCAAACAGTGCAAACGGGGCGACGGCCCTCACTCGGTTCCACCAGGCCCTTCTGCAAGGCCTGAAGAGAGGAGGCCAGAAGGCCATGAATATTGGAAAGGTAGCGGAAGTCATCCAGCATCCAGACGAGAGCCCAGCAGCCTTTTATGAACGCTTATCTGAAGCTGACAGACTTTATACCCCATATGATCCAGCGGCCCAGGAAAATCTGCGCATGGTGAATGTAGCCTTTTTGAGTCAGTCCCAGGGAGACATAAAACGGAAACTGCAAAAGTTGGAAGGATTTGCGGGCATGAATGCGGCCGAGTTAATGGAATTTGCTCAGAAAGTGTTTGTGAATCGTGATCAAGAACATCAGAAGGAAAGTGAACGTAAAATGAAGAAGAAAGCTGATTTCCTTGCTACAGCTTTAGTTGAACGACGTGGAGGAAGTTTCTCTAACCGAAGGACTCGGGGACATGGAAGGGGCCGAGGAGATGGTCGGTCCCTATTGGGCGCAAATCAGTGTGCCCATTGTAGAGAAGGAGGACAGATGGAAATGACTGTGAACTCAAAATCTGCTGGCCTGATGGTGCTGACTGTCCCCCGGGAAGAAGAATGGCGGTTCTATAGTACATCTCCGACCAAGGCAGCCAGCCCCTGTATGCCCATCAGAATCTCAGCTCCGCCCGAGGTATGGGTGGAGGATAATCCTCCAGGCCTAGCAAAGAATATAGCCCCTGTGCATGTCACCCTCAAACCAGGAGTAGAACCAGTGCACGTGAGACAATATCCTCTCCCGCGACCGGCGATTGAAGGAATTCACTGTCATTTAATGAAATTACTGAAGTACGGACTTCTCAGAGAGTGTCAGTCACCCTGGAATACCCCCCTCCTCCCAGTCAAGAAGCCTGGGACAGGTGACTACCGCCCAGTGCAGGACTTGAAACGAGTAAATAATGCAGTTGAAACCATACATCCAGTAGTACCAAACCCTTATACTCTCCTGGGACTGATCCCCGTTGAGGCTACTCACTTCACCGTCTTGGATTTAAAGGATGCCTTTTTCTGCATATGTTTAGCACCAACCAGTCAACTCCTGTTCGCGTTTGAATGGGAAGACCCTACCACAGGAAGGCGAGGCCAACTCACCTGGACTCGATTACCCCAAGGATTCAAGAACTCGCCTACTCTCTTCAGTGCTGCCCTAAATCAGGATCTTTCAAATTATTCTGTGACTCCAGGGAAGAGAGTCCTCCTTCAGTATGTGGATAACCTGCAAGTAGCCACCAACTCCAAAAACGAATGCGTGCATGCCACCGGTGATCTCTTGCACCTCCTGAACGAAGCCGGATACAAGGTCTCAAGCGCCAAGGCGCAGTTGTGCCAAACTGAGGTAAAATATCTGGGATTCCATCTTTCTCGAGGGATCCGGAGATTGGGACCAGAGCGAAAGGAAACAGTGTGCCGCATCCCTATCCCCACCACCAGAAAGCAGGTGAGGGCCTTCCTGGGAGCTGCAGGCTATTGTTGAATATGGATACCCAATTTTGCGCTATTGGCAAAGCCATTGTATCAGGCCACCAAAAGAATGGAGCGATCTCCCCTAGAATGGGGCCCAGAACAGGATACAGCATTCTGATCGTTGAAAGCAGCCTTGATGTCATCACCAGCCTTGGGCCTGCCAGATGTACAGAAACCATTTCGCCTCCATGTCCATGAGTCAAGTGGAAATGCTTTGGGAGTATTGACCCAATCCCTCGGATCTTGGCAGCGACCTGTGGCGTACCTATCAAAGCAGCTGGATACCGTCGCTAAAGGATGGCCACCTTGCCTGAGAGCCGTTGCAGCTACAGCTCTCTTGGTGAGTGAAGCCGACAAGCTCACCCTGGGTCAGAGTCTCCAAGTTACAGTGCCACACTCTGTCCTAATCCTCATGGACCACAAAGGAAACTATTGGTTCACGAATTCACGAATGCTGAAGTACCAGAGTATGTTATGTGAAACCCCCCGATTGCAGTTGATCATCAGTCAAGCTTTGAACCCTGCTATGCTGTTGCCAATTGGCCCAGGCCCACCCGATCATGATTGCTTGGAAGTTATGGACACTGTATTCTCAAGTCGCCCTGTTCTAACTGATGTCCCATTAAATGACCCTGAACGAACTTTCTTCGTGGATGGAAGTAGCCTTGTCATCAGTGGACGACGATGTGCTGGTTATGCAGTGGTGACCCTGGACATGGTAATAGAATCCTCAGCTTTGGCCCCGGGGACTTCAGCACAGAAAGCTGAACTGATAGCCCTCACAATGCACTGATAATAGGGACAGGGCTCCGTTTAAATGTGTACACAGATTCTAAGTATGCCTTCACAACATTGCATGCGCATGGAGCCCTGTGCAAAGAATGAGGGTTAATAACCTCGGGAGGCAAGTCCATCAAGTACGGTCCTGAGATATTGACATTGCTAGATGCTGTATGGGCCCCCAAACAAGTTGCAGTGATGCACTGCCGAGGTCATCAGGTAGGGGAAGGAGAGGTTTCACGAGGAAATAGATTTGCTGATGCTTCGGCTTGAGAAGCAGCCACACTGGGCAAGTTCCTGCCTTTAGTACTACGGTCCAGGCAGCCATATTTCCAGTACCCCTCAGTGCATGGACTCCCCGATACACATCCAAAGAGTTAGACTATTATTGTCAAGAGGAAGGGGGAGTGTTATCAGAGACCGGATGGATAGTGCTACCGTCGCCAGCAGGTGGTCTTCCTCCCGGTCCAACTGTGATACCTGAAACATTGGGTCCAAGCTTTCCACCAAGCCACACATTATGGGAAAACTGCAATGAAGAAAGCTCTCAAACCTCATTTTTGCATCTCGTTATTAGGACCCCTGACCGTCTCAGTAGCCCACAGATGTTTAAGCTGTGCAAAGAACAATGCCCGGCAGGGTCCTAACCTACCCCCAAGAGTTCAGTCAGTAGGAGTCACCCCCATGGGAAATATCTAGGTGGACTTTGCAGGAATGCCACGAGCAAATGGATATCATTACCTGTTAGTCTTGGTTTGTACATTCTCTGGGTGGGTGGAGGCTTTCCCCACCAGAACTGAGAAAGCCAGGGAGGTTACCAAAATTCTGCTCCATGAGATCATTCCCCGATTTGGAATACCATTAGTTATAGGATCAGATAATGGGCCTTGTTTGTGTCTCAGGTAACTCAGCAGTTGGCCCAGGCCCTACAGGTGCAGTGGAAGTTACATACAGCTTACAGACCCCAAAGTTCAGGAAAAGTAGAGCAAATGAATCGGACCCTAAAGTCCCAGCTGTCCAAACTCTGTCAGGAAGCTCACCTGAAGTGGCCCCAGGCTCTCCCTATAGCCCTCCTCAGGATACGTTCAGCCCCCACCAAGTCATTAGGAGTTTCCCCTTTTGAGGTCTTGTATGGGCGACCTCCGCCCATTGTCCAAGGCATAAATGGGGATATGAGTCAGATTGGGTCCGAAATTACCAGACAAAAACTATTGGCTCTAGGTTCTGTTTTGCAGAATCTCCATACATGGGTACAAGATCAACTGCCCATCAACCTGACCGAACCACTGCATCCCTATAAGCCTGGAGCTTCAGTGTGGATCAAGGAGTGGAGAAAGACACCGTTAGCACCTCACTGGAAAGGACCCTATGTCGTCATGTTGTCGACCCCTACAGCAATCAAAGTTGTGGAATTAGAACCTTGGATCCATCACAGTCTGGTAAAGCCAGCGGTGACTACCGAACTTCGTCCCTGGACTTCAACCACCAATCCAGCATCACCATTGCGACTCACGCTGCGACGACAACCACTGCTGTGAGACTCTACAGCCCTACTCCTTCCACCTACCGGACGCTGGCAGGTCTATGTATGGCAGAAGCTTGAGGAATCTGCAACCCTACTCCTGTCACCAACCGGAATGCCGACAGGTCTACGTACGGTGAAAGCTGTGGAAAGAGAGAACTTCAGTAAAGACTTTGCAATTTCTAGACAAACTCATTGAAATATTGTAATCATGTTGCATCTATGTGTTTATATTGTACTTGTGGTAACCCTGGGGCCCCTTGGAATGACTTTTGCTGTACCTCCCTGTGCGGCCTGTATAACTGCTACCCGAATCGGGACAAAGATTACCCAAACTGTACTCTATCACTCCTACTACACCTGTACTGGTGTAATTAGCCGATGTGTATATAATGGTACGGAATTAAGTATCTGTACTAGAGGGAAGGTGAGAACTTGTTTTAACCCCTGACAGAACCACTCATATCATGTTCTAGAGTTGCGATGGAACAACGAGGATGGGGCCCTCCTAAATGCCACACGTCAGCTCGGAGATCCCACTAAACCAGCCCCTCTTTACTTTGATGCTTGTGATACCATCAACAGAAATGGCTACTATAGCTGTGGGTCTGTTGACCAAGAGCGCAGTTATTACTATGATGATAAATACATGTGCCCCGAAGGAGCATACAAATGGGGAAAGTGCACCGGGACACATACCTCGACTAGTTATGTCAAAGCATCAGAAGACGCCTACTTTTGCCCCAAGTGGGAGTGTGTCTATTATGCCACCTGGTCTGACGGGCCTCAGGGGCAAGATGGGGATCATCGCAGAGCTAATTTAGAGTAGACTGCCATTGCTGGAACCCCTTAAGTGTCCAAAAGGTACTTGTAACCCATTAAAGCTCCTTGTGCTTGACCCTAGCCAGTGGAGGCAAGGATATAGATTTGGCTTACGAATAGCGGGTAGGGGACTAGACCCTGGAACCTATGTATACATACAGCTTAACACCAAGACCCGCATTTCCTCACCTTATGAAATACACCATACATTCTATGAAGCCATGCAGACAGAGATAGAGCTTCCCCAGACTACGCAGAATCTATTCATTGAACTAGCTGCAGCTGTAGCTTCTAGTCTCCACATTTCTAATTGTTTCTTCTGTGGGGGAACTAAGATGGGAGACCAATGGCCCTGGGAGGCCAGAGAATTGAACTACTCCATTCCATATAACCCGAGTGCTTTGAATAAAACCGCTAGTGAATGGGTATTGGCCAACACCATTGTCGGCCGGCTCTGTTTTGTCCGCACTGGACCACAGTTCACCATACAGGTGAGACAACTGGTCTGTCTCAGCCAACGGATTTATAATGCCACCACAAAGAGAACATCCTGGTGGTCAGGTGTTAATGCTACTGAACCCTCTAACCCTTTAATCGCTTTCCCTCATCTTGCTAAGCTATGGACTGACCTCACCTTCTCCAGTACTTGGGAAGCCCCTCCTGGGCTCTATTGGATTTGTGTCACTTGGGCATATGCTCGACTCCCTAATAACTGGGGAGGGACATGTGTCTTGGGAACAATACGACCTTCTTTCTTCCTCATTCCCATCTCTCAAGGGGAGCAGCTAGGCTTCCCCATCTACAATGGTCGACAGAAGCGCAGCACTTTGAAGATAGGTCAGTGGGATAAGTGGGATGGTGATGAGTGGGCCGCCTGAGAGAATTATTGCCTATTATGGGCCAGCTACTTGGGCACAAGATGAGACCTGGGGATACCGCACTCCTGTTTATATGCTAAATCGTATTATACCTTTACAAGCTGTTGTAGAAATTATAACTAATGAAACAAGTAAAGCACTTGTAGCAGCAGAGCGCAGACAAACCAATGATACCAGGAGTCTGTTCAGAAGGTCCAAATCATTTATTTGTGCACAAGTCTCAAGCAGAATCAAATTCAAAATGGCTGAGCAATGGTTTCTAGCAAAACAACAACTTTTATAGACTTCTTCTCCATTCTAGACATAGGCAAACTTTTCATTGGTCCCGGTAACTCCTCGTACACCTATTGGTTCCGGTACCGATATGGCTATCCAATGATGTCCCTCGACTGGGCTCCGCACCTGCTTACCCCCCTTTCAGTCTCAATTACAATGGTCAGTTCACCAATTTTGATACTTCTCTCCTCCAAGGTCACTTAGCTAGCTAGAACATGTGGGAAAGCAGGGCACTGTAACCTTTCTTTCAGCAAAGTTAATTAATTTCATAGAAGCTGGGCTCTCTTATCAATACCAATTAGACTTGTTTTTCTATATTTTCTAAGTTTTGATTCTGCTTAGCTATACTAAACTGTGTTCAATTAGGTTTCAGTTCTATGGTAGCAGCATTTTTGGGGGATGTGCAATTCCTCTGGGCCTCTCCACAGGCTTCATTTACAGGTCAAGCTACTTAGGCCTGTCCGCTTATTTCAAACACCATGGATCATAGGCCTTCGCCTACCACATTCCCCCCTTTGATTAATCTCACTCTATTACTAATAAGGTGTGAGAGTTAAATCACTCAATTATACTATGGTCGGGTTCCGACCAAGTGTAGTAGGATTAGGGTGCCATAAGGCTAAAATCTTAGTTGCGGTCTTCCGCTCCACGGTGTTCTCAATAACACTGTTAATAGATCGCATACAACATGAGATTATACATGGTAACATAAAGAACAAGGCTACAAAGATTAATATTATCATAGCAAAAGTAGTGAATCCTCCTAATCCAGAAAAGATATATGAAAACCAATTGGGTATCTGAAGACTATGCCAGGTCTGTACTGGCACATAAGTTTGCTTCCGCATGTGTTCAGCAATTTCTTCAACAACCTGACCCTTATCATCTATCTTTAGGCAACAATTGGTGAGGTTCAGCTTACCACAGACTCCTCCTTCAGCAGCTAACAAATAATCTAGAGCTAAGCGATTTTGATAAATTGCAGTGCGCATTTGTGTGCTTTGTCTAGCTAAAAGTGTAAGTGCTTGGCTAGTTTCATTAGTGATAAGTTCAACTACCGCTTGCAAGCGTATAATTCTATTCAACATATAAATTGGGGTACGATATCCCCACATGCCATCTTGCTCCCAAGTGGCAGGTCCATAATAGGCAATAATTCGCTCTGGTGGCCAATCTTCACCATCCCATTTCTCCCACTTGCCTATCTGTAAGGCTGCTCTTCTCTGTCTTTTTGAATAAACTAGATAGCCTAGTTGTTCACCATGTTCTGTGGGCAACAGAAAGAAAGAAGGTCGAATAATTCCTAAGACACATGCTCCTTCCCAGTAAATAGGGAGTCGAGCATATGCTTGGGTTCCGCAAATCCAATATAGGCCAGGTGGGGCTTGCCAGTTATGATGTCGGTCAAGGTTAGTCCATAGAGGGGCAAACTCGGGGAACCGTGCTAAGGGATTGGTGGGCTCTAATTCATTAACTCCTGACCACCAAGATGTCCGTTTTGTGGTATCATTATAGAACTTTTGGCTAAGACAGGCAAGCTGCCCTACCTTAGAGGTAAATTGGGGTCCAGTTTGAGCATAACACAAGCGCCCAATTATTGGGTGTGCTAATACCCATTCGCTGGTAGTTTGTGTAGCTCTGTCTGATTATAGACTACTGAGTAATTCAATTCTTGGGCCTCCCAAGGCCACTGATCACCCATCTTGGTTCTACCACAGAAATAACAATCTGAAATGCGGAGGCTGGATACCACAGCTCCGGCCAATTCTAGGAATAAATTCTGAGAGGGATGAGGGATATCAAACTTGTTTACATGCATGGTTTCATAAAAAGTGTTATGTATGTGATACTTTGATGATCGATGGGCTTGGGTATTTAGTCTAATATGCACAATGGTTCCGGGATCTGATCCAGTACCTGCAATGCGCAACCCAAATTTATACCCTGGTTTCCATACACTGGGATTGGCTATGGATAATTCTAGTGGATTACAAGCACCTTTTTTGCAATTCTTAGGATCCTTCATAGTTGGCTTAGTTAGGGTAGCTATCTGATGGTCGGTAAAGGTTACCCCCGTGTCAAGTTTCCATGTAGAATAAAGCGCACATTCCCATCTTGGGCAATAATAGTCTTTAACTGGTGCTGTGCTATACACGCCTTCTACACCTTTTTTACTTATACATGTCCCCCACCCAATTGCTCCTTCTGGACACATATACTTTCCATCCTTAGCATAAGTTTTCTCCCAATCGGCACACTTTGAACGACTATCTCTATTGATGGCATCACAGGCATCAAAATATAAAACAGCAGGCCATGTGGGATCAGTGAGTGGGGGTGTGGCATTTAGTAACGCTCCATCTGCATCATTCCATCTTATCTCCAAAGTATAATAGGATGGATTCTGATGCGGGTTAAAACATACCTTGGTCTTACCTTGGGTACAAACATTTAGTTCAGTGGTGTTATAAACACACCGGGTTACTTTACCAGTGCAGATATAGTAAGAATGATAAAGCAAAGTCTGTGTTACTTTCATTCCAGTTCGAGTGGTAGTAATACAGGCAGTACATGGGGGTAAAGCATGTACCTGTTCAAAGCTCCCCAGGCAAGCAGCCAAAGTAAGATAATAACAAAGATGCATGTTGATTGTAGTTCTTCTGGATCTCCGCTGGAAAATCTTGACCACGTCGTCCTCAACGCGATGCCCGTTTGCTAATGAAGCAATTCAACGGGTGTCAATGTTGATTGAAGATCCTCAAAAGGCAAAAGTCTGGTTATAATGCCAACTTATCAAATGTAGTTGGTCTAATACTAGTCTATAAAGGCACAGTTAGTCGATGAAGAAAACAAATGTCTTTGCTGTATTGGAAACAGCAATCCTCTTCGAAAGACTTGGCTGCTGTAGGGCACTATAGCACATGAGTGTCTCCAATGAGATCTAGGCTGCTGGCTGCCTCCGTAAGGTGAGACGCAACGGGACGTCAGGATGTGGCTCCGCTGTCCACTGGTCCTGGTCTGGAACTGCTGCCGGCTTGACTCTGCTGTGATGAATCCAGGAATCGATCTCTGCTACCTTTACTGCAGTTGGGGTAGACAGGATGACGATGTACGGTCCCTTCCAATGAGGTTCCAACGGTGTCTTTTTCCAGTCTTTAATCCACACCGAAGTACCAGGCTTGTAGGGATGTAGGGGTTCCGTCAAGTTGATAGGCAACTGGTCCTGAATCCACGCATGAAGAGTCTGTAGAACAAAACTAAGAGCTAGAAGTTCTTGTCTGGTTATTTCTGAACCAATCTGAGCTAAACTACCCTTGATTCCCTGCACTATTGGTGGAGGTTTTCCATATACTACCTCAAAAGGGGAGAACCCTGTTGATTTCACAGGAGCTGAGCGTATTCTGAGCAAAGCTATTGGGAGCACTTGGGACCACTTCAGGCGAGTCTCCTGGCAAAGCTTAGACATTTGTTTATCTACTACAGAATGTTCTGCTCCAGTATCAACCATAAAGTCCATAAATTGGTCTCCTATTTGTATGCTGACCATAGGCTCCTGGAGACCTAAAGCGAATTCGGAGCCCGGTCTGTCCTAATCGGCTTCATCTACATCGTAGGTCGCTGCGGCCACCGCCTGTATGGCCTCTCCTCTTTCTCATTGAAATTGTTCCCGATTGGCCCCTCCGCGCTGTTGTAGAAATTATAACTAATGAAACAAGTAAAGCACTAACTCTTTTAGCCAAGCAAAGTACCCAAATGCGTACAGCTATTTACCAGAACCGCTTAGTACTTGACTATTTATTAGCATCTGAGGGTGGGGTGTGTGGAAAGTTTAATCTAACTAACTGTTGTTTACAGATTGATGACCAAGGTCAGGTTGTTGAAGAAATAGCTGACAATATGCATAGGCTAGCACATGTAGCAGTTCAGACTTGGAATGGACTGGACCTCAATGGATGGTCTGGAACTCTATTTTCAGGGCTCGGAGGATTGAAGACTATTATGTTTGCAGTACTAGTCATGGCAGCTATGTGTTTACTCCTTCCATGTTTTCTGCCTCTTTGCTTACGTATGTTTACCTCCATCATTGACAATACAGTTGAACGTAAGACAGCAGCTCGGGTACTAGCCATGTGGAAGTATCAGGCTATACCCCAAGAAGAAGCATCAATTTGACAAGCGTTCAATATGTGATTATTTTCTCACCCTCTTTTATTCGGGCTGAGAATAATCAAAGAGGGGAATGTGGTAGGCTATGGCCTGTAAACTAGGCCTAGACCCCAACTCCCACCTGAGACTAGTGTTGAAGAGAACCAGAGTTTGAGAAACTGCTTTAAACTGCTTTTGAAAAGTTTGTATAATTCCTTTATGCTGATGATAGACATGTTCCTGCATTCCCTGAGCTAGAAATGGCCTTGAAGTAGAAATGTATCAATGTCTAAGACTATTCCTTTGTTAGAATAGCCTGAGAAGGGGGAACAGGGAGCTAGACCCAGAGAGGGTCCCCGATTGGACAGGTGCAAGGGGCGTTGGGACCAATAGAAAGTTTGCCTGTATCAAACTGTAAAAATTGTATATAAGGAATTTGCTCCTGTACTCCATTGCTCAGTCACTTTTGGATGTTCTCCTGTCTGAGCCTGTGCACAATAAATTGGCTTGGAACCTGCAATTGACTCCTGGTTTTATTCATTGCTTGCACTTCAGTATGTTAGTGTGACTGCTGAAGGCCCTGGATAGCACAAATTTAACTCCACTTTTAGAGAAAGCGATAAATGCACACACAGCTGCACTCTAACACATGTTAAAGCCAAAAATCACTAAACTTATTTCCTTGAAACATCACCAACACAAGACAGCCAATAAAGTTGCAGCAGGCCTTTTCCCATATATTTCTCTACCATAGTGTTCTCTCTGGCATGTTGCATGTTGCAAACTGAGGTACATGGCCCAGCAATGTAGCCACAGGTGGTGTGGTCCTTCTGCTTAAAAATTAATGTATATACAGTATAAATGTACTTTTGAACTATCAGTGGGAGAAAAGTTGTTGTCGTCCTTTGCATTCTGTGATGTGTGACAACCCCTTACTCCTCCTATAGCTACCCATACTTAATCTCAGACGCATAAAGAACAGCCTTCTCTTTTCCCACCCAATAGTACATTTAATTTAGGTATGTAATTAATGTAACATAGTTCCTTGTAAATATGTTGATTGTAAACATGTTCCACTAATGTTGTTAAAAAGTTTAATGTAATTGTTCTGTTCTTTGTAAACCGCCCTTGATCGATGGAAGGGGTGGTATAAAAAAAACACCTAAATAAATAGATAAAGAGTGGTCCCATGTGATAGACAACCTGCATAAGGGTATTTATATCAAGTAATATAATAGAACAGAACTATAAAATGATTTACAGTTGGTACTACACCCAGACAAATTAGTGAAAATATATGGGAGTGTGTGTGTGTTGGGGGGTTTGATGGCATTATGGGATAAGAGGGACCTTTGCTTACATTTGATGGGCATGTGGAAAAATTAAGGAGTTATAGGAAAAGATTTTTCGATACTTAGGATCGATATTAGATAAGCATATCCTGTTGTCTAAGGCGGCAGGTCCAGCATGTCCACTAGGCAGGCTAGGTGGCCACCTAGGGTGGCAGACCACTGTGGGCGTCAGGCTATGTGCTTCAGCACACATGGTCTGCCACTTCTGACTAACCTCCTCACAGGAAGTTGTGTCGGAGGGAGGTCAGAAATGGCAGGCCATGTGTACCAAAGCACATGACCTGCTGCCACTGCGCCAAGTTGAGCTATCCCCTACCCCGTTGACAGAATCAGCAGTGGGGGGTAGGAGGGGTGGGCAGCACAGCTGATGCATCTGCCTGGGGTGAGAGAAACCTTTGGGCCAGCCCTGTATGGCGGTGACCTTTTTGAATTATAAATCTTGGGATGTGTCTAGTGAAGAGGCCCAGTTTATCAAAACAGGCTGCACGGCAACAAGACTGGCTGTAGCCCAGTCATACAGGCAGAAAGAGCCCCCCAAAAATAGAGGAAATGCAGAATAGGTTGGGCTATATTTAATGACCAAGCTCATGGTTTTGAAACATAAGAGGATTGATAACTTTGTTAAAGTCTGGAATGTATATGCTTTCTGGCTTGAGAATGTGCAAGTAAAAATGTATGAAACACAGGGAAGTTTCACCATCTTAAGTGTTTGTTCGTATTCTGGGGGGGAGGGGAGGATGGAAGAGCTTAAGAGAGAACAATTTAGCGGTGAGATTTTTCATTACTGTTTGAAAGTGTTTATATCGAATACCTAATTGCAATTGTTGGAAATTGTACTGTATTGGTTACATTTTAAGATGACAAAAAAAAGACAAACTGAAAAACAATAAAATTTAAAAAATTGGCACTGAAAAATATGTTTATGTTTAACTGTTGCAGCACTGTTGTATTTTTTCCCCTTTTCTCTTGAAGGCAGCCTCTAGGTAGGGAGTTCCATCTATGAGGCCTTGCTATCGCACTTGTCCTCAGAGAAAGTAGCAAATATTTTTTGTGGACAGCAGGATAAAAGTCCTCAATACAACAACCACCTCCCCTAGGAGCTGTCTTCTACTTTAAACCTTATTAAAGACTGAGAGAAGTCTCGCGCAATAGTGACAAGCAGGAATTTGCACTCATCATGTTCAGTGAGGCTTCTCAAACGTTTCTAGATAAATTTGAGTTTGGGGAGCTTTTCTGCATGGGCTCTTTTGGATGACATCGCCCATCTTTGAGGACTTATATCCTCTGTCCACCAGGTCTACCTACTGCAGGTAAATAACTTGTTTTTATTTCTTTATCTGAAACTGATATCACTGGATTTATGTAATTTTTACCACTATTTACTCTGTTTTATAAAAACTGCAATAGTAGTAACTGTTATACATATTAAATTTCAAACTTCTGCTTATTCATTGCCTTTGTGTGTATGCTGTCATGTGCCCAATAGATACGAAGTACTTTTCTGTGTAATTACACATTAAAAAATGGTTCACTAATGCTATTATAATGTAAACATACTAAGCATTTTGATAAATGTGCGATTAATGCTGTTAATATATTTTATACATAAATTCTGTTTTAAATTGACAGGTTAATTGTTTGAAAGAAGATGTATCAAAATATTGTGGAAATGAAAATTCCATTATGAAAGCATATTTATTCAGGTAGTGTTATATTTAACTTTATTAATTTGATATACTGCCCTTTACAGGTATGTAGCAAAGCAGTTTTCAACCCCCCCCCCCTAAAAAAAGCTCCAAGGATGCAGAAAAGAATGTAAAAAGGATTTTAAAAAGGTAGCCCAGTTGATAGGTGGAAGGAAAAAGGGATACAGTATGTGTGCAAATGCAAGAATTTTATAATCAATGCACATAATTGCTTATACTGCTCAGGCTCTGCTCAAACTCCACCCATGTGGAGATTGGGCAGAGCAGAGTGGAGGAATAGACTTAGTGGTTAGAGCACTGGCTTGGGAACCAAGAGACCAGGGTTCGATTAACACTAGCATTCCTTGTGGCCTTGGGCAAGTAACTTAACCCTCCATTGCCGCAAAAGAATCCAAGTTATCTATGTCCCTGTTTAATGTACATTATCAAGTTTAAGTTACAGTGTCAACCGCTTTGACTAAAATGATAAAGTAGTATAAAAAGAAACCTGTAAAAGCACATGTGTACTTTCATGCTAGTTGGAATTTTATAAGAGGCCATTTATGCATGTAAGCCACCACTTACACATGTAAATGACTAAAATACTAGTATTTACAGTACATGTGTGTGTTCATGTGTAAAGTCAAGTATGCAGACAGTTAAAAAGAATGCAAATGAAAATACACATTAACTATGCACCAGTTTATAAAATTATTCTCAGTAAGGATACCTTTCTTAGCCAATCCACCCCATCCCCTAATTTATATCTTTAACTTTAAAAGCTACTAATCAAATCTTGTCTACTTAGCTTCAAACGCTGCATTAAAAACCCACATCTTTATGTGATGCTTTACAAAGTAAATGCTCTGATTCTAGTTGTGGGCTTGTTCAGAAAAAGGCACTTCTTTGTATCACTTCTGGCCTAATCAGATTGGGCAGGCAAAATTAAAAAAGCCTTCATGCACTGATCTTAAAGTATGAATGGGAACATATCAGTTCCATCTTTAGCTAGATAACCTGATCCTGTCTCTCTTATCTGTCAAAAAAAAAGACTATTTTAAAGTGGGAGTGGAACTTTATTATTAGACAGTGTAACATTATTTAATAGGAGATTCTCTTGCTTCCTTTCAGTCCAGTTTACCCTTTTGCTGAAGAATTTTACACCAACTGTGTAACTTTGATTGATTGTTTTTTCTGGGAGACTAGTATACATTGAGTCACAATAGCCTAAGTGTGACATTACGAATGTATGTGTGACTTGACTTTAGATTGCTAATATCTAAATAAGCCACAATATACTATAAACCTCCACTAATCGTAACAAGAATTATTAACAAACACAAGGTGAGATGTATATAAACACCAGATAAGACCTCAAACTTGTAGCCAGAGATATATAAGGCCAAACAATGATCCTCCACTATAACGGCCTAAAAAGCCTGTATTAGATAGCTCAATTCTCATCATAGGTCATATTTCAACAAACAGCCTTTAAACTAACCATACAAAAAATTCAAATGATATCATGTATATTATCCATTACCCAACACAATATTGCATTTTGATAAGAGACAAATTACTTATCTGCATTAGAGGAACATTATACAAAGATTTCACTGCACGCATTCCAAAAGACTGAATATCCAAACCCTCTTCACTCACCTGTATAAATCTAACTAATTATCTAAAAACATGGCCACATGGTCAGAGCCTCCTCATTCACAGCAAGGCAAACCAATTAACAGACTGATTTAACCCAGCAGTCTCAATGGATCCTAACTTATGCATTCACTGATGTTCACAAATCAACAACCGTTTCTTATTACCTCCCCTCCAGGTCTGCGGTAAATATCTAACAGATCCATTGCCAACCCCATGGTGCTGTTGATAATAGATGCGACGTTGGCCCCATCGGTGGCATCTTTATATGTAGCTGAATTTGAAGATTAATATTTGCTGCATTTTCCTTGGTATAAGTATCTTAAATTATGGCATCAGATTTGCAGATGACACAGAACTATTTAAAGTTATTAAAACCTATGAGGATTGTGGAAAATTGCAAGAGGATCTTGATAAATTGGAAAACTGGGCATCCAAATGGCAGATGAAATTTAATGTGAACAAGTGCAAAGTTATGCACCTAGGAAAGAAAAACCCAAACTATGGTTACACGATGGAAGGTTCCACATTAGGAACCACCACCCAGGAAAAAAGATTTAGGCATCATTGTGGATAACATATTAAAACATTCTGCCCAGTGTGCAGCAGCGACCAGGAGAGCAAATAGAATGCTAGGTATCATAAGGAAAGGAATGGAGAATAAAACAAAGGATATTAAAATGCCTCTGTATCGTTCCATGGTGTGACCACACTTTGAATATTGTGTGTAATTCTGGTTGCCGTATCTTAAAAATGATATAGCGTTATTAGACAAGGTACAGAGAAGAGTCACCAAAATGGTAAAGGGGATGGAAGGATACCCCTATGAAGAGAGGCTAAAATGGTTAGGGGTCTTCAACCTGGAAAAGAGACGGCAGAGGGGAGATATGATAAAGGTCTATAAATTAATGAATGGAGTGAAATGGGTAAACGTAGATCAATTGCTTATGCCATCAAAATATAGAAAAACTAGGGAGCATGCAATGAAGCTACAGGGTAACGTATTTAAGATTAATAATAGAAAATATTTTTTCACTTAACTTGTAATCAAACTCTGGAATTTGCTACCGGAAGATGTAGTAAAAGCTATTAGTGTAGCTGGGTTTAAAAAAGATTTGGACAAGTTCCTGGAGGAAAGGTCTATAAACCATTATTAAAGGGGGCCCAGAATATTCACTGCTTGACCCAGTGCAAGCATCGTGGAACCTGTGTCTTTTGGGGAAACTGCTAGGTACTTGTGACCTAAATTGGCCACTGTTGGAAACAGGATACTGGGCTTGATGGACCTTGGTCTGACCCAGTATGGCATATCTTATGTTCGTATCTTAAATTATGGCGTCAATATCTGGATGATACATTTTTGCTTTGGACCGGTTCGGAACAAGAATTTATCCAGTTTCATACATGGTTGAATAATAAGGATGTTCATCTCCAGTTCTTTCTGTTCTACCATACTACAGCTATTGATATTTTCGATGTGCATATATCTCGTGGCCAAGATTTATTTATTTAACATTTTTTATATACCGTCTTTCTGCAAATCAAGACGGTTTACATAGAACATATCATGACAGTATATTTCAACTGTTTACATGTCATGACAGTATATTTCAACTGTTTACATGGAACAATGTAGCAATGATACATAGGTATAAATGTGAAACTATTTACAACAATCAACTAATTACATAGGTATATACAGGTACAGCATGGCTGCAGGATTGAGTTTGAGAGGACAGAGGTGAGGGGTTGAAGACAGAGGACTGAGGACTATGGTGGTAGGAAAAAATGTTCCAGGAAGAGATGGGTTTTCAGCATCTTTCTGAACTCAGAGCAGTTTCGTAACTCAAGAGGTAGGGCATTCCATAAGGATGGGGCATAGAGGGAGAAGGCCCGGTTACATGTAGATTGTTTGCTATATCTCTTATTCCATCTCCAAGATGGAATTGCAACTACTATCTATCGCAAAGACATTGATCGCAACGCTTATTTACATTTCTCTAGTTGTCATCCTTACTCCCTGCATAGGAATTTGCCATTAAACCAATACCTCAGGGCTCGTAGAATTTGTTCTGCAGAAGCGTCTTTTTTGTATGAATCAAGAATGTTGGATATACGATTTGAGGCACGGAGTTATCCACGTTCTGCTACACGAAGAGCTTTTTTGAGAGCACATTGTGCTCGGCGTCCGTTACTTTTACGGTATCAGTCATCTGATGAGTATGAAGCTTTCACATGTATGCTGCCTTATGTTGTTGGTATTCAGAAGGTTGTGAAGATTATTCATAAATATTGGACTGTTTTGCAACTGCATGCTTGTTTGAAAGCTCCATTCCTTAGCGTCTCTCCAGTCAAGTCCCTCTCTTCTGGGTTGTGCCCCCCTTCCAGAAGCTTGTAGACTGAGCATGTCATCGCTTTGATGACCCTGGGGTATAAATAGACCTGGTACCTCCCACCAGCTCCAGTTCCTTAGCGTCTCTCTAGTCCAGTTCCTTTCTTCTGGGTTGTGCTCCTCTACCTGCAGCTTGGAGACTGAGTACGTCGTTCTTTGATCACCTCAGGATATATACCACTGGCACCACCCACCAGCCTCAGTATACTCCGTCTCCAAGCAGCAGGATGGAGTAGTAAGCCTGAGGGAAAGGCTTACTGAAGAGACGTTAGATTTAGAAGGGTTTGTTTTGTTGCCTTTCTTGTTTTCCTTAATTTAATCTAGTTTGATTGGTTCAGTTTGTTTTATTTTATTTCATATTATTAAGTGGCTGCCAGGATCTTCGGGGTTTCCCCCCTCCCCCTCCCCACCCAGGTGAAGGGCTGGTGTTGGAGGAGGCTTACTTGGCCCGAGGCAAGCGTTTAAAAAAAAAAAAAAAAAGAAGAAGAAGATCAAACTCGCTGACCGGGAGACTGTGAGGGTATTTTCCGCAGAGTCTCCCGAGTATGCAGGGCCTCGCAGCTGTTCCCACCTCGCCGCCGAAGCCAGCGAGACGGCCTAGGGCGAGGGCGGGCAGATAGAAGATGTCTTTCCTTCGTTGTAAGTCCCAGGAGCTGCAGGAAGCAGCGCGAGGTAAGGGGGGGCTGAACATTGCAGGCGGGCCACGTGGAGCATGGGGAGTGCCGCGGCCACTGCAAAGATGCCCGGAGGTACAGCAGCTCAGGGAAGAAGGGGTTTTTCTTCCCTTCCCTTCCTTTTTGTTTTTCGTACGCTTTTGCGCGCCGGAGCATGCACAGGCAGCGCCCAGTGAAGAGCAGGCAATACGTCTCTCCCCGTGTTGGGGGGGCCGCATCTGGCTAGATCAACAATTTATTCACTTTTTCTCTACAGAGAGTTAGAGTTGTAGTATAGATATTTATACAGTGTAGGTGTGTGTGTATGTATTTATAGATATATTATCAGGTTGGATAGAATTTGTTCTTAAAAAAACAAAACAAAAAAAACAACCAACCAACCAACAAGCTGTTGGTTTGCAAGATGCCTGCTCGGCCACAGTGTTTGCTCTGTGGATCACTCAAGGGAACAGTTTCGGAAGCAGGCGTTTATAGAGGCTGCGCTATGGAGGCAGCCTCAGCGGAGCAGGGACTACAGGCTTGCGGATCTCAAGATCCTTCAGCTCCGGTGTCTCAGGAGTCGGTGGAGCCCTTGGAAGGTCCTCTTGGTGAGGGCTCTTCTCACTCCGGGAGTTTGGAACAGCAGGTACCCTCTCAGCCACAGCTGGGGACCTCCTCAGGGGAGGCAAGTCTTGGAGAAGGTTTCTCCCTGGAGTTTATTTTACTATTACACAAGGCTTTCTGCCTGTGTCAACAGGGGAGCCAGGGAGGCGCACAAAAGCGGGAGGTGGACAAGTCCCTGGTTGAAATGGTTATTCCCTCCAAGAGAATTAGAACCTCGGAAGAAGAGGAACCTCTCTCCTGGATCGGAGATGCTGGAAAAGGAGGTATCGGAACAGGAGTTGGGAGAGGAGGAAGAAGAAGAACTCGAGGAGGGGGAGATCCCAGAGGAGCAGGCGAGAATTGTAAGGGTTTTTTGCTGAGAGGAACTGCCGGCGTTAATAGGAGAGTCCCTGAAGATACTCAACATGGCAGCAGTGGCCCCTGCACAAGAGGAGGATCTGGAAGATCCGTTAATCCAGGCAGTTAGGAAATCTCAGAGAGTCTTCCCTGTACACAGGGTGGTACGGCAAATGATTCAGGAAGAATGGAATCAGCCGGAGGCAGGTTTGAGGGGCGTAAGGTCGATGTCGTGTTTGTACCCTCTGCTGGAAATGGAGAAGGAGCTATTAAAATCGCCTAGAGTGGATGCAGCAGTTTCGGCGGTTACCAAAAAGACTACCATCCCGGTGGATGGTAGTGCAGCGCCAAAGGATGCCCAAGACAAAAAGCTAGATACTTTATTGAAGCAAGCCTTTGACATAAGTGCCCTGGCCTTTCAAGCGTCAGTATGTGGGGCCTGGGTGGCGCGGGCTTGCCTGAGATGGTCCCAACTGTTACAAAGTGCTGGCGAGTCAGCGGTGGGGCCGCAAAGAGAGGCAGCTCGAATTGAGTCTGGCGTGGCCTATCTGGCGGATAGTCAATATGATCTGATTAGGAGTTTGTCGAAGAACATGGCTTCGGTGGTAGCGGCTCAAAGGTGCCTTTGGCTCCACAATTGGGCGGCAGATAGTTTGTCCAAGGCCCGGCTTAGTAAGCTTCCCTTTAAGGGTAAGCTGCTTTTTGGGGAAGATCTGGACAAGTTGGTGAAGGAGATAGGGGAGTCAAAGGGCAGCAGACTTCCAGAGGATAGGCCCAAGCAGAGTAGTTTTTCAGCTCCGGGGCGGTCTCAGCAGAGGGTGCCCCGGAGATTTCATCCGGCCCGGCAGAACTCCTTTCAGAGGGGACGGTTTTCCTTGAGAGGTCAGAGTTTCCGGGTGTTTTGAGGAGCGGGAAGAGGTTTTGGGCCTCTTCGGCCGCTTCCGCCCAGCGAAAAACACAATGAAGCCGTGGGGGCTCGGGTGGAAGTTCTGCCAGTAGGGGGACGTCTACGGCAGTTCATTCCCGCCTGAGCCCGGGTTACGTCAGACCCGTGGGTTCTGGAGGTGCGGGTCGGTTACACCCTCGCGTTCGCAAGGCCGGTACTTCCATCCTTCGTCCAGTCGCCTTGCAAGTCGCAGGCCAAGCGAATAGCAGTAGAAGAAACCCTAACAAGGTTGCTAGCCTTGGGGGCGGTCGTTCCCGTACCAAAAGCTCAGTGCGGCTGCAGTCGATACTCTATCTATTCGTGGTCCCGAAGAAAGAAGGTTCCCTAAGGCCGATTCTAGACCTCAAGCAGGTCAATCGGTGTCTTCGGGTCCCTCATTTTCGTATGGAAACACTGAAGTCAGTGATAGTAGCGATTCGACAGGGAGAATTTTTAACCTCTCTCGACCTCACTGAGGCATATTTACATATCCCCATCAGAGAGTCTCATCAGCAGTTCCTGCGTTTCGCGGTACCAAGGAGACACTTCCAGTTCCAGGCACTACCGTTCAGCTTAGCAACGGCTCCACGCACCTTCACCAAGGTGATGGTGGTGGTGGTGGCGGCGGCCTTACAAAAGGAAGGTATTCTAGTCCATCCTTACTTCGATGATTGGTTGATCAGGGCCAAGTCGAGAGACGAGAGCCTGAGGGCAACCGCCAGAGTGATCAGTTTTCTGCGAAGCTTAGGGTGGGTAATCAATCTGGCAAAGAGCAGGTTGGTTCCCTCTCATGAACTCGATTACCTGGGTGCAAGGTTCAACACGGCTTTGAGCAGGGTGTTCTTGCCAACTCAGAGAGCAGAAGGTCTTCAGCGCTTGATACGCAAATTTATGGCTTGGGAAGCACCCTCTGTGTGGCACTACTTGCAGGTGCTGAGGACGATGGCTGCGGTGTTGGATCTGGTGCCCTGGGCCAGGGCTCACATGCAGCCTCTGCAGAGGTCGCTCCTGCATCGTTGGTCTCATCAGCGTCAGCCCTTGTCAATGACGCTCCCTTGTACCCCAGCAACCAAGGATGCACTTCAGTGGTGGTTATCTCCCGGGAATCTAGAGAGAGGAATGCCCCTCGAACCTCCACAGTGGGTTCAGGTCACAATGGACGCGTGTCTGTCGGGCTTGGGAGCCCACTGCGAGGGGCACTTTGCCCAGGGACGCTGGAATGTTCTGAAATCACAGTGGCACATCAACAGATTGGAATTGAGGGTGGTGACTCTGGCTCTCAAAGCGTTTCTGCTTTGGGTTCGCAGTAGGGCGGTCAGAGTTCTCTCGGACAACATGACAGCGGTGGCCTACATCAACAGACAGGGAGGCATGAGCAGCCCCATGTTGGAAGAAGAGGCAGAAAGCCTCCTCGCATGGGCTGAGACTCATCTATTGGCTCTATCAGCTCAACATGTGGCAGGAGTGGAGAATGTGACGGCAGACTATCTCAGCAGGTACAAGGTGGATCACGGCGAATGGGAGCTCTGCCAGGAGGTCTTCCAACAGGTGGAACGCAGATGGGGCTCGCCCGTCATGGACCTGATGGTGCGCTGGGAGTCGGCCAAGACGAGCCGTTTCTTCAGCAGGAGGAAAGAAAGAATGTCAGAGGGCTTGGACGCCCTAGTTCAGCGATGGCCCATAGAAGGGTTACTGTATGTGTTTCCACCATGGGCTCTCATAGGCAGGGTTCTGCAAAGGATAGAGGCGCATCAGGGGCTGGTGATTCTGATAGCTCCGGCCTGGCCAAGGAGGCCATGGTATGCCGATCTGATCAGGCTCTTGGCAGATCGGCCTTAGCACCTTCCTGTAAGAGAGGGCCTTCTCACTCAGTGTCCGGTGAAGATGCTGCAGGTGGATCGGTTCTCGCTTACGGCTTGGCTATTGAAAGGGCTAGGCTGCGTAAGAGAGGATATTCGGGAGCAGTGATCTCAACGCTGCTCAAGGTATGTAAATGGTCAACTTGTCTGGCATATGTCAGAGTGTGGGGCATTTTCGAGAACTGGTGTGAGGGGCGGCGGAAGAGGCCCCTGAAAGTTTCTGTCTCTGAGGTGCTAGATTTTTTGCAGGATGGTTTTGAGAAGGGGCTGGCAGCCAGTTCCTTGCGGGTACAGCTAGCGGCTATTTTCTGTTACAGAGGTAAGATTTTGGATAGATCGTTAGGCGAGCATCCAGATGTGGTTCGATTCCTCAAGGCAGTGAGGCGCTTATGGCCGCAGCAGAGGTCGATCATGCCTCCTTGGGATCTTAATCTGGTGTTAGATGCCCTAGCAGGTGAGCCTTTCGAACCAGTACAACATGCGTCTTTGAAAGATCTGACGCTTAAAGCAGTTTTTCTGTTGGCCATTTGTTCGGCCAGGCATGTGTCTGAGTTGCAAGCTTTGTCCTGTCACCCACCCTTTCTCGTTTTCTCTGAGGAGAAGGTGGTGCTGCGGATGGTTCCGTCGTTTTTGCCTAAGGTAATTTCCCCCTTCCATGTGAATCAGTCGGTGTCTCTCCCTTCCTTTGTTACCTTGGGACAAGGGGAGGGAGATGCATGCTTGCGCTTTTTGGACATGCGAAGAATCTTAAAGCGTTATTTGAGGCGTACCAAGGCATTCCACAAGTCAGACAGGTTGTTTGTTTTGTTTGGGGGGCCGTGCAAGGGAGAAACAGCGGCCAAAGCCTCAATTTCAAGATGGACCAGGGAAGCCATTGCGTCGGCTTATCTTCTAAAGGGAAAGCAGGTTCCGATGGGCTTCTGAGCTCATTCCACTAGGGCTCAAGCAGCTTCGTGGGCAGAGTTTAGTCTGGTACCTCCATCGGAAATTTGTAGGGCAGCCACTTGGTCTTCCCTTCATACCTTTGCCAAGCACTACAGATTGGATGTTCAGGTGGCGGCAGATGCTAGTTTTGGAGGAGCGGTGCTTCGGTCCGGTTTGGCAGGCCCCTCCCATGGTTGAACTGCTCTGTTACATCCCAGAAGAAAGGGACTGGACTGGAGAGACGCTAAGGAAGAGGTAATTAGACCTTACCTGCTAATTAGTGTTCCTGAAGGATCTCCAGTCCAGTCCCTGATCCCGCCTGGTACGATAATAGATTACCGGTCCAAAGAGGGGCAGGAATAAGGTTTTCTGCTCTAGGATTCGGTGACGAAGCGGATCAGGCGATTGTATGGCCCTGCTACTTAAGGGACAGTCAAGGTGGCTGTCGGAATTGGTATGGGCCTTTCAGGTAAGCCTCTTCCTCGGGGGGGGGGGGGGGGAGGGTTGGATTTTCCCTTTCCGGGAGGGGGAAGGGGATGTTTTGGTTATAGTTACAGTTGGTTAGTTGTTTGGTTTAATAGTCTCTCCGTTAGGTCTACCTTGTCAACAGGATACTGAGGCTGGTGGGTGGTGCCAGTGGTATATATCCTGAGGTGATCAAAGAATGACGTACTCAGTCTCCAAGCTGCAGGTAGAGGAGCACAACCCAGAAGAAAGGGACTGGACTGGAGATCCTTCAGGAACACTAATTAGCAGGTAAGGTCTAATTAACTCTTTTTTGCTCAGTCTCTAAGCAGTTGGTAGGGGGTCAGTAAGCCAGGAGAGGCTTACTGGAGAGACTTAGTTTTAGTGCAGGCTTTTGGGGTTCCTGTGTCTTTAATTTTTTGATGTCCTTGATTTCTTTTCTTTCTTTTCTTGTTTGCTTTTCCCTGCGGTTGGAAGACTTCCCCCTCACTCCCCTCCTGGTTCAGAGGGGCTTGGGGAAGCAGGCTTGGGCAGCCCGCGGAGACTGTGAAAGAAGAACAGAGCTTAAATCGCAAGTGGTGTTGCGCCCAGGGCCCCGAAGTCGCTGCAGGGCGTGCTCGCCATCTTCCCGCCTTGCTGCCGAAGCCCTCTAGGCAGCTGAGCGCGAGGGCAGGAAGACCAGGATCCGGCGGTGCCATGAGGAAGGAGAGCGGAAGAAGCCGGTGCTGATCGCGGGAGACCCCGGCCGCGTGTTAAGGCAGAGCCTGCAGGCCTCGTTAGCAGAGCGGAGAAGGTAGGAGTCCTTTGGGGATTTTTGCGCGCTTTTGGTGCTCGCTTACGGCCGGCCGTGGAGGCAACCTCAGCCTCAGAACAGGAGGGGAGCCTTAGTGCAGGACATAAGCCTCCTGATTAGAGGGCTAATTTAGAGACGGTGAATCAGGTTGGAATCCCACTCGTTCTCTTTCTTCTTCAGCCCCCCCCCCGCTCCTTCTCAGAATTTAAAAAAGAAAAAGATAATACTACAAGGGTTTTATTGTTGGTATTTCTTTGATTCTGCAGAGCATTTTCCTTTACTGGGGGGGCTTTGCCATGCTAGCTAGACCGCAGTGCTTAGTCTGCGGAACCCACAGGGGGCAGTGGCAGAGAATGGCGTGTGCAGAGGTTGCACTGTGGAGGCGGCCTCTGTTGAATAAGGAATCCAGTTGGGGCCAATACTGCCTGCCACCTCCCAGGACTCGGGGGAACCTCTGGAGGCGCTGTGCCCGTCGGGGTCTCCCCTCTACTTGCCCCTGGAACAGCCCATTCTGCTGCTGCCTCAGCCCGGGCCCTCTACCTCCTTTTTTTTTTTATTTTATTTTATATTTAACAAATTTTCCAATACACAATTGAAAAAGAAACAAAAGGAAAAGATGGTTGCAAATCACAAAAACACTCAAACCACTAATAATCCCATAATACAGTTCCATAATACATTCCATCTCAATAGATAGACCACAAAAAGAAAAAAAAACCCCAATGCGGTTCCAAACTAAGAAATTCCCATAAGAAAAAGGAGAGAAAATCCCTCTATCATAAGAGCATAGTATAACATTAATGGCAGCCAGTACAGGAGCTACCCTTCCCCCTCCCCGCCTCCCTCACCTGAAGAAAATCAATCAGTTGTTTGGGCTCGAAAAACAGGAAATGTTTAGCCTGGAATAATACATCACATTTACAAGGATACCTCAATTTAAATTGGGCACCCAAGGCGACGGCTCTCTGGCGCAAGGCCAAAAACTCCTTATGCCTCTTCTGGGTGTCCCGGGACAAATCAGGAAATATAAGAATTTTAGAGCCCAAAAACTGGGAAAAAGAAATCCTGCGGAAATACAGTCTAAGGACGGCATTGCGGTCGGACTCGAATGCAAACCCTACCACCAAAGTAGCCCTGCTTGTCACAACCTCCAAGGAACTCTCTAGGAAATCAGTTAAACCCATTTGACCGTCCCCAGCAGGGCCCCCAGTTCCCTCCACAGCACTAGCCCCAGAGGAAATTGAAACCTATTGAGCTTTAACAATAGGGGGTAAATTATCCTGAGGCATCAATAACACTTCCGTGAAATATCTACGTACAAGAACTAGGGGATCCAACAGGGGCGATCAGGGAAAGTTCAAGAAGCGTAAATTGTTCCTCCTCAATAAATTGTCAATGTATTCAAAACGCCTCAAAGAAGTTAAACGGTCCTTAGAGATAGTCTCACCCATAACTTGTAAGTCCAATACACTTGACTCTAGCAGCGCAACTTTAGCAGCCTGGTCTGCACACTTCGTTTCCACCGCTGCACACCTCCCTTTCACCAACACAAATTCTTGTGATAAAGCCCCCACAACTGGAGCTAGGGAGCTCTGGAGCGAAGAGATAGCCTCCCATAAGCTATCTAAAGTTACTTTGGCTGGTTTCTTCAATCCGCAAATTACCCGGGGCTCCACAGACGCCAACAGACTTATCTTCCTCCGAACGCCTCCCGAGCCTTCCACGGCAGAGCATACCTCCTCAACACCACCAGGACGCTCACCGGGACTCAAACTCAGCGAAGAGGAGGCGCCCCCACACACGGAGCTGACCTCCTGACCCGGAAACACCTCAGCTCCGACCTCCTCCTCCCGACTTCTACCGGGTTGCGGCGGCAACAGCTGGACGGGACTCAACTCCACACCGTCACTGCTCAGATCCCCCACATCACCGGGCTGATCTGCTGAAGCCATTCCCACTGACCGAACGGTGCAGAAGGGCACAATGGAGGCCTGCGCTGATCCTCCAAGGGGTGTCGAGGATATTGGGGGCTTCGCTGTCACTTGCTTCCTCTTCTTCCCCATCGGAACCGCGTCTGCCGCACAGCCAGTCCGCACCTACGAACAGCGTCTCAGCTCCTCCGCCATCTTGGAACCCTGGGCCCTCTACCTCTTTTCGGGGTCTGGAGGCTCAGGGGGAAGGCGGTTTTTCTCCGGAGTTCGTCCTGCTGCTGCACAAGGCATTTTTCCTGCGTCAGCAGGGGATGCTCGGGCAGGGAGCTTTGCAGGCTACTGCGAAGGCTCTTCAGTCTGTCCTGAAGGGGCAGGAGGAGGCAGTAGTGCCTCCTAAGCGGGCCAGGCTCTCCCAGGAGGAGGGCCTCCGCTCCTCCCTCTCTGAACCTTTGTAGGGTGAGGTTTCGGATAGAGAGTTGGGGGACGAGGAAGGAGAGCCCGAGGACGGCGAGATTCCTGAGGAGGAATTAGCCAAGATCATTTGGGTCTTACGCCGTGTGGAGCTACCGGCTCTGATCGGTGAATCCCTGAAGGCCCTTAATATGTCTGTGGGGGTCCCGGCGGAGGAGGAGGTGCTGGAGGATCGCTTGATTCAGGCGGTCAAGAAGTCCCAGAAGGTCTTCCCTGTGCACTGAGTGGTTAGGCAGATGATTCAAGAGGAGCTGGAATCTGGGCTAATGAGGGGGTTTAGGTCTATGGCTCGGCTGTACCCGCTGCTGGAGGATGAGAAGGAATTGCTCTGCTCGCCAAGAGTGGATGCCACGGTATCAGCGGTCACTAAGAAGACCACAATACTGGTGGAGGGCAGTGCAGCCCTCAAGGATACCCAGGATAGGAAGCTGGATACGCTATTGAAACAAGTGTTTGACATTAGTGCCCTAGCTCTTCAGGCATCGGTTTGTGGGGCTTGGGTGGCCCGAGCCTGCTTGCGCTGGTCCCAATAGCTCCAGGTGTCTGTTAGCCTTCCCAGTGAGGGACCTGGGGAGGCGGCGAGAATTGAGTCAGGGGCGGCGTACTTGGAAGATAACCAGTACGACCTCATCAGGAGTTTAGCCAAGAACATGGCCTCGTGGTAGCGGCTCGTTGCTACCTTTGGCTCAGCAACTGGGCTACCGACAGCTCTTCTAAGGCGCGGCTCAGCAGGCTCCCCTTTAAGGGAAAGCTGCTTTTTGGGGAAGACCTGGATAAGCTGGTTAAGGAGCTGGGAGAGTCCAAGTGGGGTAGGCTTCCTGAGGACAAGCCGAAGCAGAATCGAGGTGCTGCCCCTCCGCGAGCACAACAGCGGGAGTCTAGAATGTTTCGGGCAGTCTGGCCTGCGCCCTTTCAGAGGGGTCGCTTCCTCTCCAGGAGTCAGGGCTTTCGGGGCTTTCGAGGTGTGGGTAAAGGGTTTGGAGCACCCTCCTCCGCCCAAGGGCCTAGGAAGTCACAATGAGGGTGCGGGGGTCCAGGGGGAAGTACTGCCGGTGGGGGGACCTCTGCGGCAGTTCTTACCTGCCTGGACCCGGGTCACATCAGACCAGTGGGTCTTGGAGGTAGTGCGAGACGGCTATGCCCTCGAGTTTGCAAGACCCGTTTGTCCCTCCTTCGTACGTTCGTCCCGGTTCCCGCAGACCAATGCGGTTGCGGTCGATACTCCATCTATTTTGTGGTACCCAAAAAGGAAGGTTCATTCCGTCCCATCCTCGACTTGAAGGGGGTCAACCGCTGTCTAAGGGTTCCTCATTTCCGGATGGAGACCCTTCGATTGGTAATTGTAGCGATGAGGCAGGGGGAGCTTTTGACTTCCCTCGACCTCACAGAAGCTTATTTGCATATTCCCGTCCGCGACTCTCATCAGCAGTTCCTGCGTTTTGCGTTGCCTCAGGGACACTTCCAATTTCAGGCACTCCCCTTCAGTCTGGCGACGGCGCCGCACATCTTTACCAAGGTCATGGTGGTGGTGGTGGTGGCCGCGGCCCTACGCAAGGAAGGGGTTCTGATTCATCCGTACCTTGACGATTGGCTGATTTGGGCGAAGTCAAGAGAAGAGAGCATAAGGGCCACCGCCAGGGTGGTAGAACTCTTAAAGAATCTTGCAAGGGTCATCAATCTCGCGAAGAGCAGGTTGGTCCCCTCCCAGGAGATAGAGTGTCTGGGAGCACGGTTCGACACTGACAAGGGCAGAGTGTTCTTGCCGGCTCAGAGAGCGAAGGTCTTAAGGGATCTGGTGTGGCAGTTCTTGTCCATGGACGCACCTTTGGCCTGGCACTACCTTCAGGTGCTGTGGACCATGGCGGCGACTATAGAGCTGGCCCATTGGGCCAGGGCCCACAGGCGGCCCCTTCAGCGGGCCTTGCTCCGCCGCTGGTCCCATCAATGTCAGCTCTTGTCTGACGCTTCCCTGTCCGTCTGGGACCAGGGCCTCTTTGCAGTGGTGTCTCCGCCCGGTGACTCTAGAGCGTGGGATGCCTCTCGAGCTCCCACTTTCGGTGCAGTTGACGACAGATGCCAGTCTTTCCGGATGGGGGGCTCACTGCGAAGGTTGCTTTGCTCAGGGTCTCTGGAGCACACAGGAGGCCCATTGGTCCATCAACAGGCTGGAAATGAGAGCGGTGGCTCTAGCCCTCAAAGCCTTTGGGCATTGGATCACCTGAAGGGTGGATCGGGTGCTGTCTGACAGTATGACCACAGTGGCATACATCAACCGTTAGGGCGGCATGAGCAGTCCTCTCCTGGAGGAGGAGGCGGAAGCTCTCATGGAATGGGCCGAGCTCCATCTAGAGGCCTTGTTGGCGCAACACGTGGCCGGGGTGGAAAACAGAATGGCAGATTACTTAAGCCCGAAACAGAGTAGATCCGGGGGAATGGGTGCTCTGCCAAGGGGTGTACGAGCAGATAGTGCGTCGCTGGGGGACTCCCATCATGGATCTGATGGCACGTTTGGAGTCATCCAAGGTGAGCCGATTCTTCAGTCGCAGAAAGGAAAGGATGTCAGAAGGCTTGGATGCGCTAGTGCAGCAGTGGCCAGCCGACGGTCTGCTGTATCTGTTCCCCCCGTAGGCGCTCATAGGCCGAGTGGTTCAACGCATAGAGGCTCACCCCGACTTGGTGATACTCATTGCTCCGGATTGGCCTCGGTGTCTGTGGTATTCCGACCTAATGTGGCTGGTGGTCGACCACGCATGGATAAGGAGGGTAACATGGTACGATGTGCAGTACCTGAGTAGAACATGCTCAAGAAGAAGCTGTTGCTACATGCCAACCGACTGCTTTGATGGAATAATATGAACAAACCATCGCTGTGGATAAAGCGCCATTAAGAAGAGAGCGTTTTATGTTCCTGACTAGATGTGAAAAATTGAAGAATTGCCTCGGAAGCTAAGTGGCTAAGTGGGTTTTTTTAAAGAAATTTTTGGCAGGGATTCATAGTATGTGAGTTCCCTATTGATTCACTAGTGTCTGGGGAAATTGAGTTGTTCTCAATAAAACGAATAAAAGGACAGCTTGCTACAAGAGAGAGTATTCCCTCATGGCACATTGTCGACAGAAAAGTAAGTTAGTAGTTTTTATGAAGGTGGGGATTTAGTATAGGGGATAGGAGGGTGTGAATAATTGGATGCAACAATTGCAGATAACTGCTGTGGTTCAAAGAAAAAATAACTAGTTCCACCAAGCTTATCCAAAGATTTACAAGGAAAACATAACATCCCTCTTATCTGAATTATTGCAGGTTTTATCAACAAAAATTGTTTCCTCCTTTTCTGTGTCTGATATTGCAGTCCATAAATTTAGTATCTTTACACTTAAAATATTTTAAGCAACCAATCCCTATCCGGCTCCAGGGCTAGAGTCACAAGCAATGTAGCAGCCACTTGAGGCTCTGAATCAGTTCTTTCCAAAAAAGCGGTCAAGTCCAAACTGTCTGTGGACATTAAAGGTGACTGCTGTTGACCCTCAGGAAGCCTAATTTTAGCTGAAGGTAAATAAGACTCTAGTAAGTGGTGGTAATGATTTAGAAGGAATCCTCAATACATAGAGAAGGAATCTTCTAAACATCTCCTGGGTAGAGATGGATGGAGTCTTTGGAAAATTCAATACCTTAAGTTATGCCTCCGATTAGCATTTTCTAGAAATACTAATCTTTTGTGAATAAGCCTAGAGTCCTTTATATGAGCTAGGTTAGAGGAATAAGTCTGTTCAAACCTCTCTTCAAAAGTAATATCTTTCGACCTCTCAAGTCTTTTACCTCACAATCATGCTTTTCTACTTTCTGAGCAGTCTTCCCCCATATTCTGAGCTGTTCCTCGGAGCTGGTTGGAAAGTGATTGCTCTACTTCAAATAAATCGTCCCACAGTATCTCGAAATTTAAAACAGAAGGTCTTAGCAGACCTATTGGCTGAAAAAGTGACGGTGGAATAGGCACTTCTTGAGGAACCTGTAAGGACACAGAAGGCAATGCTTCATCTTACAAAAGATGTTCCTTCCTTTTCATGGGGGTGCTGGATGACCAGACACTGCTGCAGGAACAGGGGAATCCACCCAGCCTGTGGCTGGCTGGGTTACTCGAAGGCCGATGCTTTCTCCTGATGGCATTTGTGACCCCAAAGTCAAGAACCTCTGGGCTAGCTGCTTGGGAGGGGGTCAGACTCTGGGCTGAGAGTGATGTCTGTGTCAAGGGTGGGCATACGGTCTCCTTCCACTTCCCAGCGAATGCTCCGGAGCCCCACTCCATTGCTGGTGGGCCTCGCAAATGAATCCATTGGCCCTTGAAATTCAGCTTCTGCTGCGGCTGCCTGCAGCTGGTTTGCTTTCCTCTTACGAGCAGAATGCGACATAGGGAACCAAAGTGAAGGAAACAGACCGAGGAACCAACAGTGCTGCTACTTGCAGTAAGAAGCAGCCTCCATCCTGCTCCCCTCTCAACAAAGCCAGAAGATGCAAAATTACCTTCTTTTCTGAAAAAAGAGGAGACAGTTTAGAAATATATAGAATATTTATCAATATGTATAAAATAAAGTTAAAGCATATTTGTATGTATGTGTGTATGTTTGCTTATAACGTGAGAAGGGCCGTTACTGTCTTTTTTTAAACTTTTGAAATTACTGAATACTACTTATACTGGCCATTGTGAAAAAATATGGGGAAACGATACCCGAGGATGGAGGACCCCTGCCCTTCTCAGCCCAGCTCAGCCTGGCCCAGGTATCCCAGCTTTGCTCTTCAAAAATCTGGTAACCCTACCTTAAATCACATTCATATTCTCCCTCTCAGCCCACAGTTACTGCTTAGCAGAAATTAATTGTAAACTATTGCTGTAGCTGGTGACATCAGACAGAGAACAGGTGATTGATTGTAAGATATCTTGAGCAGAGAGAAGAAAGTCTGAGCCTCAGTATAGTTGTACAAACTAAAATAGCCTTACAGGCCTTTGTTTCCTTGAAAATCAGATATTTTTATGGAATAGGCATTTCTTTGTTAGTTTTTGTAAATGAATGGTCCTAGAATTTGAATTACTTATATTAAAAATGCTATATTGAAAGTTGGTGATATGAACAAATAACATGACCGTGTAGGTAATCTAAAATATGAAATGATGTGTGTGTTTTTTTTTCTTTTTTCAGGGGTAATGTGTTGTTGAGAGAATTTCCAACGGATGCTCTGTTTGACGTGAATGCAATTGTAGCTAATGTTTTATTGTAAGTAAAAACAGATCTGTACTTTCAGGTTTAATTTATATCTGTTTGTAGGACAGAGTTTTATGATATCATTAAGCAAGTGTGTTTCCTTTCTGCCAGATTACAGGATTCATTTTCACATGGATAAAATATTTTACCCTTTGATACAGATACATATATTCTCTTGCCACCTATTGTTTACTACAGCTGACATTTTTTTTCTGCCTTATACATCTTATTCTTTTTGTTTGAGTGATTCCAAACTCTTTACAGTATTAATGAAACCATAAGAGGCCTTCTAAAAGTGATTGTTTTAATGATACATTGCATATAATTTTTAAAGGAGCAGTATTTTTACAGAAAGCAAGATACTTTTCTGATATATAGGGGTCTTAAATACTTCTGGTTAGTTTGTTAGCTGCAGGCATAGCCCCAATCTTCCACAGTTCCATGGGGACAGTGAAGACTGCTTAATGAGTTTCTCCTCACAAAATAAACAAGCGTCTACATACCAGCTAACTCTCTTCATGAATTTGTGCTGTTCATTAAATTTTTAGGAACGAGCAGGAATGCAGTCTTCACATATGGTGACGTCTACACTGACGGAGCCCATGCAGGAATACTCTCCAGCATCCAATAGGAATGCTTTTAGGAGCATTGCTCCATGCATGCGGACCTGCCTTCTCGCTTTCCCAATAGTTCACCTCAGTCGTCTTTTTTTTTTTCGTGGAGCCATTAGGACATTGTCCTCTTTCCGCTGGTAAAATTTGTTTTAGTGCCTTTGTGTACTTCGTGCTTCACCTTCCCATTGAGCTGGTGCTGTATTGGATACCCTGGTCTCTTATTTTCCTTTTTTATTTTTCATTTTCATTTTATTTTTTTACTAAATTTGCGGCCTTGCCACTTGCTTAGATGACTTAGGCTGCCACTACTTCTTTTGATTTGGCCTCTGTGGTCTTCTCAGGTATAGAGAAACCACGCAGTGCAGTGGTTCTCAACCTTTTTTGTACCGTGACCCCTTTTACCATTAGTCAACTTGTGGTGACCCCCAATGATAAAATCAAATGCATCTCTCTTTCTTTACCGTTAACGCATTGTCGCTGTAATCATTTGTTGAATTATTAATATATTATGGGCCTTTGCAATGTTTTTATTTATAAAATTTACTTATTTAAACCACAATAATTAATCACAATAACAAGTAACAATATTTGATTTCAAAATTATGATGATTTTGTAGTCAAATCACTAATATGAAATAAAATTATTTTTTTCTACCTTTGTTGTCTGACCTTTGTTGTCTCTTTCTGTGGTCTATGGTCCATCTGCCATTTCTTATCTCTTCTTTCGTTTTCTTCACTTCTTTCCATCAGCCTATTTCCAGTCCCAGTAACCCTCCCCATTATCAGCCCCTTTCCAGTCCTCACTCTCAGTACCTTCCAATGTCAACTTGCATTCCCATGACTGCCACTGGTGTCCATTCCCTTCCAGTCCCCCTCCTTCCCCACTGACCAGTCCCTTCTAGTACAAATACCATGTCAGCCCCTCTCAGATCCACTCCCTTCCAGTTCCATTCTCCCATCCCCTCGTATCAGCCTATTTGTAGCCTTAGCCCCCAGTTTTCTTCTAGGGCCAGCAGCTCTATCCTCCCCTCCCCACAATCAGCCCATTCCCAGTCGAAGCTCCCCAATCAGCTTGCTTCCAGTGCTAGTCCCCTCTCAACCCCATTACCAGTGCTAGCCTCCCCTAATCAGCCCAATACCAGTCCTACCCCCCCATCAGCCCATTACCAGTCCTAGCCTCCTCTAATCAGCCCATTTCCAGTCCTAACCTCCCCGATCAGCTCATTTCCAATGCTAGCCCCCCATCAGTCCATTACCAGTCCTACCCCCCTATCTTCACATTACCAGTCCCAACCCCCCCCCCCTTGATCAGTCCATTCCCAGTCCTAGCCTTCCCTAATCAACCCATTACCAGTCCTAGCCCCCCCATCTGCCCATTATAATCCTAACCCGGACTGTCTCTCCCCTCTGTCCAGCATTTATCCTCCGTCTGTCCAGTATGTCCCCCTGTCTCTTCCTTTTGTCCAAGTCAGCCCTCCCTCCCTCCGTGTCAGCCCCCCTCTGTCCATGTCAGCCCCCCTCCCTCCCTCCATCCCTCCCTCCATGTCAGCCCCCTCCCTCCCTCCATGTCAGCCCCCCTCCCTCCCTCCCTCTATCCCTCCATGTCAGTCCGCCTCCCTCCATGTCAGCCCCCTCCCTCCATCCATTCAGCCCCCCTCCCCTCCCCTCCCTCCATCCATGTCAGCCCCTCCTGTCCATGTCAGCCCCCCTCCCTCCGTCCATGTCAGCCCCCCTCCCTCCGTCCATGTCAGCTCCCCTCCCTTCCTCCATCCATGTCAGCCCCCCTCCCTCCCTCTATCCCTCCATGTCAGTCCCCCCTCCCTCCATGTCAGCCCCCCTCCCTCCATCCATGTCAGCCCCCCTTCCCTCCCCTCCCTCCCTCCATCCATGTCAGCCCCTCCTGTCCATATCAGCCCCCCCTCCCTCCATGTCAGCCCCTCCTCTGTCCATGTCAGCCCTCCTCCCCCATGTCAACCCCATTGCAGGTTCCCTGCTCCCCTCTCCCCATGTCTGCCTCCTTCTTCTGCAGCCGCGGCCCCCTGCCTCTTAGGGAACCACAGCTATGCCTGTAAAACCGTTGCAGAGCCTTTCTGTCTCTAAACGGGCTCCGTGCAGCATTGTCCCATCTCCAAAGGAAGTGGTAAACAACTTCCTTTGGAGGCGGGACAATGCTGCACGGAGCCTTTCGAGAGGCAGGAAGGCTCCGCAATGGTTTTACAGGCATAGCCGCGGTTCCCTAAGAGGCAGGGAGCCGCGGCTGCAATAGGAGGGAAGCGATGAGTTTGCCGCTGCCGAGAAGCGGACTCGGCAGCAACTTGTGCGCTTTTTTTTTTTTATGGCGGAATGAGGCGACCCCTGCTAAATCCTGTGGCGACCCCCGTGAGGGTTGCGACCCACAGGTTGAGAACCGCTGACATAGCGGTTTTAAAAAATGCACTAAGTGCTGAAACACTATCTCGTCTACTAATAAACACGACTGGTGCTTAAAGTGTTTGGGCCCAGACCACGACGCTTCGGCTTGCCCCCTGTGTCAACAAATGACCAGGAGGGGACTTAAAATCCATGAACAACAACTGGGAAAGCTGTTTCCATCAAGCTCAGCCACTTCAGCACACTCTTCAGTGGCTTCCACACTGTCATGAGCATCCACCTTGTCGCATGATTCCCATACTTCCTCCAAGCCCAAACATGTCAGCAAACACAAGTCCTCCACAGAGGTAGAAAAGGGGTCAAAGGGGCGTGAAACAGCAGTTGAATTGATGTGCATCTCTTAGGGGAAGAGAATAAAGTTCCCTCCTCAAGTCTTGCTGAGTACGTTCACGTGGTGACCCTGTTATATAACATAAAAACATAGAAAAATGATGACAGAAAAAGACCACATGGCCTATCTAGTCTGTCCTTCCATATCAACAACTACAACAGTCCCTTTTTTTGCTTTAGAGATCCCCTGTGTTTGTCCCATACCAAATCTCAGCAAGGTGACAATACAATTGAAGTATGGTAGGAATGAAGAAGAAAAATACATACTGGCTGCACGTCACCCAGGTTAAAAAGGTGCCTACCCGTAGCTTATGCACTAGGGCTAAAGATGGTGGTTGTGATAGAGCAAGTGCTGCAGATGTTGATAACATCCCTGCCACAGATAAAGGCCATGATGAGCCTGTTCATGGACCCACTGTGGCAAGAGATAAACCACAGAAATTCATGGAAAAGTTAAGAGGATTAACTATGGTTAAGAGGAATTCTGCAGATAAAGAGGAGTTAATGTACTGCTATTTTTATGCTACAAACCCTATATTTAAATTAAAAGGGTATACAAAGAGATTCTGCCAAAAGCTGGAAGAAAGAGGAAAACTGCAAAAAGCAACAGATGCAAATTTAAGATCTTTAATTTCAAAGAAGTATGTGAATGATAACAACTAAGGGATTCCGTGACAAAGAAACACAAGGAGGAGGGGAGCTAGTTGAGAGTACAAGAAGAAAGGAAGACACAGAAAAGGAAAAAGAGGTTGAGGGGGAGATGGAGTTGAGAAATCTGAAACTGCGAGAGACTGAGCTGAATAAAGGAAGGGTCAACAAATTAACTGAAGAGGAGGAAGAAGAAAGGGACGAGAAAGACTCAGAGGTGGAGGAATTCATGATAGAACTTCTAGTCCACATGGAAAGAGATGAATATACTGGGTTCCAAGCAAGGGAAAGATTACCCAAGCTAAATTTAACACCTAAGGTTAGAAGTATGATAATTAAAGAGGAACAAGGCCATATCCAGTATAAAGAGACCATTTATTGACATCACCAAAATTAATTAAATACAATATTATGCAGCTAAAATAATCACTGCAAGAATACTACCAACTAAAGTGCAGAGCCAGAAGAAAGAGAGAACAATAACAGTTCCTCCTTGGAAAAAGCGCATCGAAGGAAAAATACAATAAATACGTGCAGAGGTATCCCTGATAGATGGGTATCTAAAAGGATTAAGATCATCAAAGATATTAAGTAAGAACCAAGACATCTAGCTGAAGCATGCTGCATTAACAGAAGAAGATCTGAAATGTATATGTTCCAACAATAAATTGAAAATAGCAGCAGAAGCGCAAAACCTTTGTAGATATGAAGAAAACAGGAGAGAAAGATATCAAAATAAACTATTAGGGAGAACCCAAAACAATTCTACAGGGAATTGGAAAGAGCATTAATCTGGTAAAAGTACCACCAACCAAAACCAAAACCTTCCGGAGGAAACTATATGAGGACCCTATACAGCACAATCAAGAAGCAGAATGATTACCCTGCATACAGAGCATTTAGAAAAAAATAAGCATCAAATCTATGGAATGGCCAATAGTAACAAAAAAAGAGCTGGAAAGCAGATTAAAACAAACCCCAAATTGGAAGAGCCCTGGCCCAGATGGAGTAACCAACGTTTGGCTCAGTTAACATCACTCCACCAAGACCTGGCAAACTCAAAAATCAATTGTTCGAGTAGCCGGACTTAATACCGCAATGGCTTACTACAGGAAGAACGTTTCTCCATCCGAAGGGAGACCTGAGTAACAGTCCTAAGAATTATAGACCAATATCCTGTTTACCTACAGTCCATAAGCTGTTCACTATAATAGATGCAGACAGAATCTACGAGCACATTGAGCTCAATAACATCATGGCAGTAGAGCAAAAGAGGGGAGCATATGGAACCAAAGACCTGTTAATGTTGAATAAGGCCATCATGGCCAGTGCTAGAAAAGGCAGAAATCTCAGTATAGCATGGATTGATTATAATTTATTTATTTTATTTATTTATTTAACATTTCTTATATACCGCGCTATTTCTCATCAGTGTGGTTTACATAGAACAACAAGCATTTGGACATAAAGATTTGTCCTACGTTTACATAAAACAGGATTTTAACATGAATTAAACTGGGGAAACTATATACATATGAGAATACTATATACATATGGGAAAACTATATACATATGAGAATTAGTTAACAATTGATTAAAAAAGAAGAAAGCTTTTGACAGTGTCCCACACCAATGTTCCCTCTAATTTTCTGTAGGCTGTGTGCGCATAAAATATCTGCTGTGCAGCTTTTGAAGGAAGGTTACATTTTTGTGCGCCACATAACGACCCTCGAAGTTATATACTTTAAAATTTGACTACACGTCAGAATACAGTATGTACACCACATTGATTGCACTAGAAAATATTGTAGAACTTGTGAAAACCATAAATACACAACAACTTTTCAATTTTAAGATAGTCTGTGTTGTTTTCTATCAGAATCAGAACCGTAATTTTTGTGCTCTCTGTTTTAAAGTATGTGCGCTCACTCGGCAAGGTGTGTGCGCGCGCACACACGCACAGCTTAGAGGGAACAGTGTCCCACACTCTTGGATAATACATTGCCTTGAAATGTATACAATAAATCTTGGCTTGATAGAGCATATTAAGTTCACTATGATAATGTGGCAATCCACACTCTCTTTCTGAGATATGAAGATGGTCAGTACATCATTCCTAACATTAAGATCCAGCGAGGAATATTTCAGGGAGATTCCCTGTCGCCACATCTGGGTTTTTTTTACGCTTAATCCAATGAGTGCTCTCATCAGCTCTTTAGGATATGGATTTAGCCTAAATCCTAAAGAAGGTAACAACCCGCAAGCAACTTCCCATCTATTGTTTATAGATGATTTGAAGCTCTACAGTTTTAGCACCCAACAATTAGCAGAGCAACTTCATGTGGTGAAAAGCTTTTCTGATAACATCTGGATGATTTTCGGCCTTGACAAGTGTGCTAAGGCTACCTTTTTCAGAGGAAAATTGGGCAAAACCGAAAGCATCACCCTTGCCGAGGGCTGTGACATCAAGGATCTTGAACGGGAAGGTGTATATAAGTATCTTGGAATAGAGGAAGGAAGGACGCTCGAGCAGAAACTGAGAGAGAAGATAAATAAAGAATATTACAGGAGATTAAAACTGTTATTGAAAGTGCATTTACATCACGGAATAAGGTACAAGCCATCAATCATCTGGCAATTCCTGTACTCTCATGCAGCTTTGGATTGTGGACTGGCCTCTTAAAGATCTTGAAAAACTGGATGTAACATAGTAACATAGTAAATGACGGCAGATAAAGACCAGTATGGTCCATCTAGTCTGCCCATGTGCGAACAAGAAAACTCCTCCATGCTCATGAAATGATTTACAAGAATCGGTATATACTAAGATTGTACATTCCTAGAGCTGAAGGAGAACTAGAATTTACAGAAATTGATTACACCTACAGAGCTACTATCATAGGCCTCCAAGCCTACCTGACAACCTTATCCGATCCAATACTCAAAAAGTGTTGAAATATGAAAGTAAATGTCCAGACTCTGTCTGCATCATCAAACTTGGGCAAGCGTTCTGATGACTAGAAGGAATGAGTGAGAATCCACAGACATGCACAGGAAAGGAAGTAGCAGAATTTTCAAAATGAGAGAAAAAACTCTTCAAAGAATTAGATCAGCAGGCAAGGAAAAACAAGTGGCAAATGCCCAAATACATTGGAAAATACAGAGTGTTACTTCAAGAACCTTTTGTCAATCAAGAACAGACACATGAATGGTTAAGTAGAGGTGAACAGAGGTGAACTGAAACCAAAGGATGAAAGATTGATAGTTGCAGCCCAGGACAGCGGATTATGGATGAGATGGTTTACGGCGAGCATTGGAAAAACTGGCAAAACAGACATATGCCAATTATGTAAGAAAGAACTGGAAAAGGTGACTCACCTTATAGCAGGCTGCAGAGTTCTGATTGCGGAAAATTTCTATACAGAAAGGCACAATAAAGTAGCATGCCTCCACTAGAAACTCTGTAAACACTACAACATCACTATGCGTGAAAAGCACTGGGATCATGACCATAAGAGAATAACAGAAAATGAAGAGGTTATGATTACCTGGGACATTCACATTCCGACGGATAAGAAACTAGATGCCAGGAAACCTGACATAGTAGTAAAGGAGAAGAATACCAGAACAGCATTGATAGAAGTGTTGCTACTGAGTGATTATTCTATGAATTGCGTGGAGAAGCAGAAGATCTTGAAATGCAATCAGAGGCTAAGAAAATGTGGCAGAAAGATACAGAAATCTTTCCCATTATACTGGGTGCGACAGGCTTGATAAAGAACAATTTCCAGGCCCATCTTGATAATAAACTACCCATACCTTTTACATCTTACGAACTCCAGAAGGAAGCTCTCTTTGGTATGATGCAAGTACTGCGCTGAACATTAGCAGTAAATTTGAGAGGCTGAGATCATACTTCACATATCCTAGCTTAGAAGTGAGATTCACGACTGTCATGGTATCTGCAAAAGTAACCCTTTTGGAGAAAATGCCCCGACAATTCCCATCAGGGGAACTGGACTTGAACCGGCCAGCAAAATGGCCCCAGTGGGAGCATGCTTCCTCCAAAGTACTAGAAGGCAATGTTCCCGCTAACCTGCGCTGGGTCCGCCGCCAACATTCCTGCCGACGGAGGGAGGTGCAGAGCGATCGACGCTCTGCCTCTCCCCCCACCGGCAGGAATGCCGGCGGAGGACCTGGCACAGATTAAAGAGAACATTGCGAGGGTGGTGTCTAACGCACGCTGCAGCACTCTCGCATTGTTCTCTTTAATGTGTGCCGGGTCCTCCGCTGGCATTCCTGCCGGTGGGGTGAGGGGCAGAGCGTCGATCGCTCTGCACCTCCCCCCGCCAGCAAGAATGTTGGTGGTGGACCCAGCGCAGGTTAGCGGGAACATTGCTAGAGGGGCTCTGAGAAGCTCCCAATGTATTGTTCTCTGCAGAGCTCCCGGTACCGTGTTCTGGGATGGTGTGCAGGGCCCCATATATGAATCCTACAGACACCTCCAGTCTCCCTTGACCAGCGGGTGCTGGCTATCGAGCGGAGTCTGGCTGCTATCCTGGCGGCAGTAGTGCTGGGGCCCTCAAGATCCGGAGACCTAATGCCTGATCTCGATGTTGGTGCATTGAGACACTCTGCGGCTTTGCTGATGGAACCGGCACCGCCACAAAGTCCCGGCCCAATACCCCCATTTAGACCCCATAGTGGAACTGGTCTCGGGGCACATCAGTTCCAGTTACCTCCGTGCATCGCGACAGAGATCCGATGTCTGTCTGCATCGGAATGGCAACGATGCCAGGGTAACAGCCGACACTATTTTGACTAATTACCAAGTTCTGATTTTTCTTCCTCTGAATCAGACATCAAGTTGGTATGTTCCGTAGGTCTCCCAGACATTCCTTCGGAGCTCTCTCCACCGCATGAGTGGATATGTCTTTTCAGGATTTCATCCGAGACATGGCAGCAGCAATCTCGGTGACTGCATCCACTGAGACTGAACCGAAGGCTGAAGAACTTGAAATTCTTCAATACCCCTTAACTTCTAAAGAGGCTGCTATCCTGCCAATACATCATATCCTTCAAGGAGGACTCGTGCTCTGCATGTTCCCTTGACTGTTCCATCGTTCCCTTGACTGTTCCATCATTCAGCAAGAGGCTTTTGATGACATGCGTATTAATACAGGAAGGACCTCCCACAAACTCCAGTATGCTCAGTTTCCAAGTAGATGGAGGAGATAGTGAGCCAGGGTGCTGGGCTCACTCAAGGAACAACTAATAGGCTAGCTTTTTATTTTGTTTTCCTGTTATAGCACAGTGTGCTGTGTTTCTTTTCTTGACCGAAGTTGCCCACAAAAAAAAAAAAAAGACAGAGGGCTCCTCTTCCATATAGCAGGCAACTGAGGAGGTCCCCCCCCCTCCATCCCCTCCTCATTCCAGGAGCATTGAGGGGTTTGCAGGCGATTTTGTGCAGATCGGGCTCTTGGTGGCTTCCGAACCCGTCATCGGGTGAGGAGCCGCCGCAGTGGAAATCTTGCACCGACAAGAGAGAAAAAGAGACACCAGGCAGCTCCTGGTCAGCTTCCTCGGTGCTGAAGCTGGCTTGGGTGTCTGAGCGGGGGGAAAATGAGTCCAGAACGGTGGTGAGACGCTGCTGTATAAGTGGAAGGCCCTTACTTTATTTATTTAGACAGTTTTGTATACCGCCTTATCCTTCAATCAAAGCGGTCACAACACAATTGGGGGATACACTTAACATGCGGGGATATGAGACACATACACTAATACTTACAGGGAACATGGGCAATGGAGGGTTAAGTGGCTTGCCCAAGACCACAAGGTCAGGTAATTGCCGGTGTCAGGGGGGCCTTAGTTGGAGCTGAGCAGGGTTAGAGCTGTGTGTATGCCTGTGGCCCGGTTGATTTGGCAGCTGCCTTGCACCACATGGGAGAAGCCTTTGACTTCTGATTCAGCGCGGGAAAGCTGAAGCGTGATTTTTACCTTGCTTGTGTTCCCGCATTCAGTATATGGACCTGGGGCTTGGCGGCATATGTTTTTTCCCCTTGGAGTTGCTCGAGGCGGGGTTTTTCCAGTCCAGGGCCAGCTTACTTCAAGCAGAGAAGATGGGCAGTGAGAATAGAGAGGTTTTTCTTTTATTATTGTTTTAAATTGTTTTCTTTCACTTTGTGGTTTGTGGAGTTTTTGGAGGCTGTCACTTCTGTGGAGGTCTTCAGTTAGCTGAAGTTAGGGGGGGTCCCCCTCCTTATTTGCAGGGGGGGGGGACATTCCTAGGGTAGGGACCGCAGATGCTTCTTCCATGCTGGACCGACCGCAGTGCCTGGAGGCGGAACCAGGAGAGGTGCAGTCTCGGAGGCAGGCATCTGTCATCAGTGTGCTCAGGAGGCCACCTTATTGGAGCAAGACCTGCACGTGAAGGCAAGGCAGGACAAGTCCCTCTCTCCAACTCGGAGAGCCCAAGCCTCAGGGGGCTCTCCCGGGCCGCCACCAGACCTAGCCCTCTGACCCCTGGCCGTTCCCAAACCCCTCGCGTCTCAGATCCAGGAGGGTGTGGGGGGCCCGAGTGGTATAGCGCCAGAGTGTGCCCTGCTTCTATGGTGTTCTGCCTATGCTAGCAGGGTTAAGCAGGAGTTGCCACAGCGCTGGAACGCAGGACAGAGAAGGATAATGGACTAAAAGGAAGGCGAAATGGGGCCTTCAAGAGAGCTAGGCCCTTGGAGGAGGGCCAAGGGTGTCTCCGGTTTCAGAAGGACCGGATGGTGACGGTGTAGACACGGAGATGGATTTGCAGGGTGAAGAGCTGGAGGGAAAAGTGAGATCCTGGAACAGGAGGACCAGTCCTGGATTGTTTGGGTGTTTCACCAGGAGGAGTTGCCAGCACTCATCATGGAATCTTTGACGGTCCTTAATATGCAGTTCCCTAAGGTGGAAAAGAAGACCCACTATGCTAGGCTGTCTGGAAGACTCAGAAGGTTTTTTCCGGAACAGAGTGGTTGGATAAAGAATTCCGGTTAAATGAGACATGCCTGATGCTGCTCTCAAGGGTCTGTGCCTCTGTATTGTTCCATGGTGCGACCGCACCTTGAATATTGTGTGCAATTATGGTCGCCGTATCTTAAAAAGGATATTGCGTTATTAGAAAAGGTACAGAGAAGAGCCACCAAAATGGTAAAGGGGATGGAAGGATACTCCTATGAAGAGAGGCTAAAAAGGTTAAGGCTCTTCAACCTGGAAAAGAGACGGCTGAGGGGAGATATGACAGAGTTCTATAAATTAATGAATGGAGTGGAACGGGTAAACGTAGATCGATTGTTTACATCATCAGATTATAGAAAGACTAGGGGACATGCAATGAAGCTACAGGGTAACCTATTTAAGACTAATAAGAGAAAATATTTTTCACTCAACATGTAATCAAAGTCTGGAATTTGTTACTGGAGGATGTAGTAAAAGCTGTTAGTGTAGCTGGGTTTAAAAAAGGTTTGGACAAGTTCCTGGAGGAGAGGTCCATAAACCATTATTAAAAGGGACCCAGGATATTACTGCTTGACCCAATACAAACATTGAGGAACCTGTGTCTTTTGGGAAGACTGCTAGGTACTTGTGACCTAGATTGGCCACTGTTGGAAACAGGATAGTGGGCTTGATGGACCTTGGTCTGACCCAATATGGCATATCTTATGTTCTTATGTTCATGATGCATCTGTACCCACGGCCGGCCCAGGACTGCTAGCGGCTCCGGTTCCCTAAGGTGGTTGCTGCAGTCTGGACAGGTAGCAAGATGACAACGATACTGGTTGAGGATTGGGCGGCGCTCAAAGATGTCCAGGATAGGATGTTTGCTAAAACAGACCTCTGATATCAACGCCCTATTGCTGGAGGTGTCTCTTTGTGGAGCCTGGGTATGAGAGGCTGCCTCTGCTGGTCCCAACAGGTGTTGTGGCTGAGGAACCAGCATTGGTCTCTTCAGAGGAATCAGTCAAATTGGAGTCAGGGGTGGCCTATCTCGCGGATACACACTACGTTCTCATCAGAGGATTGTCCAAGAGTATGGCCTCCTGGGATGCGGCATGTCACTGCCTTTACTGCGCCGGGCCTTGGAAGTACTGTCTGCCATCCAGTTTCTCAGTCAAGCCCCACTTTAAAGGGAAGCTGTGGTTTGGAGTGGACTTCGACAAGCCAGTTAAAAACTGGAGAGAGTCCATGGTTGAACATCTGCCTGAGGATCTGCAGAGACAGAACTACAACTCCCCAGCTGTTTCGTACAACACATTTTTTCCCCTCTACCAGAGGAGGATTTTTTTCTAGAGGAGGGGTTTCAGAGGTTGCGAGGAGCAGGTAGGAGATTTGGAGCTGCCCTATACTCGGGCCCCAAGAAAGCCCAATGAAGCGAGGGATGGGGGGCCCAGTTGGTGGTACAGCCCATCAGATGTCGGTTACAGGAGTTCTACTCTGCTTGGGCTGGGATCACTTACAACCAATGGGTACTGGAGGTCACCCTGGAGGGCTATGCCCTCGAGTTGGCTCAGCCAGCGGGCCACTCCGTCGTTCAGTCTGCCTGCAAGGCGCAGCCAATGATACAGTGGTAAGAAGCACCTTGATGCGGCTTTTGAAGCTCAGGGCCGAAGTTCCGGTTTCCCAGAACCAGGATGGCAGCAGTCGGTACTTCATAGTGCCAAAATAGTGTCACAGAGCAGATCCAGCAGAGCCCATGGAGATAGACAGAGAGGCAGTGAATCAGGCTGACACTGACGTTTTTAGTAAACACATGTCAGGAAGTTGCTATGGGCAACAGAAACAAATGTGGTCACGAGCCAGAGAGACACACCCAGCCAGCAGAAAGGCTAGGAGGTCATCACCTGATGCAAGCCAGCTGGGGGGAGGTGGAGCTCGGGGGTACGTAGATAAGCGCAGCTCACAAGCAGTTAGAGAGAGCCTGCATGAGGATAACCACGAAAGCTTGAAGGAGAGTCTGCATGATAATCACTACGGAAGCCTGAATGAGAGCCTGACCGATTACCTCGAGTGCTTGGGAAAGAATCAGAGACAGCTGGAATCAGAGTTTGAAAGTGAGAGCAACGGCAGACGTGGAAGGAGCTACAGAGGAGGTAGCAAAGCCAGGACAGGAAGCTTCGGATATCAGAGGAGCCCAGAGCATATTGGGAAAAACCCAGGTTGGAACGGAGCCGTGGGGAGAACGGTAAAAGCCAAGAAGTTTTACTTTCACCCTGAAAGGGCAAGCCTAGGGGTTGGCAATAGAAGGCAATACACAGAAACGCTAAAGCCTTATGAAGCCAGCTTGAGAGATACAGATAAGTTTACTTACCCTTATACCAGGCATGGGAGGGATAAAGGCTTTTTACCAGAAGAAGTTTGTATATCTGGAGAGGATTTAAGAAGCAGAGTCCCTGCAAAACTGCCGTTTCAAGCTACAGCTATACATAGGAACCTGAGCCAGTCAGAGCCGAGAGGTAAGCCAATTTACCCTAATAGAGGTGCAAGGGAATGTTATAATTCACCTAATAGCTACCAGCAGTGGAGAGGCTCTCACCAGAAGCATTATAGTGAATGTGGTAATTGTGTCCAGCACACTCTCACAGAAGGAGGAAGAGAATCCCGGCAGAGTAGAGAGAGACTGTTGGAAGACGTCCCTAATGTTGAAAGCGAAGAGATATTAAAAGCATGTGATGAGGATATGCAGTGTGAGACATCAGAAGCTCAGCCAAGCACTGAATACATGGACTGTACGCTTTCAATAGCGGACAGCATTTCCTCACTACGATAAAAGGAAGTAAGAGCTGATTAAGCCAAAAATAGTAAAGAAAGGGTTTTTGTGTGCTTATGAAGGACTGTTTAATGTACCTTTACTTTACTTGTTAATGAGCTGAAGAGAAGCTATTTTTGTTCCTTTATTATATGCCCAGGAAGGGTTGTGTTTCCTTTGTTCATACCACAGCAAAAAGTCCTCTTGGAAGGGGAAATAAATCCCTTGTTAAAACCTTACCACCGTTCCATGACTAGTTCTTTAACTGGCAATCAACAACTACAACTCCCAGAGGGCCAAGCAAGGCCTCCACAGCATAATTAAGCCAGTTAAGCACAAGCCCCAGCGCAGTGCCCTGCCCCACCAGCAGGGTCCAGCAGTGAGGGTGACAATAGGAAGGCTCCTTCTGTCTGATCCTTGACATCAAGCGAGTGACTCGCTGTTTTATGAGTCCGCATTTTCACTGGGAAGCTTGGTGGGCCCTCATAGTGGCAGTCTGAGAAGGAGAGTTCCTGTCATCTCGCAATCTAACGGAGGCGTATTTGCACATCCCCATTCTACCAGAACACCAACAGTTCCTTTGGTTTGTGGTTCCAATGGGGCAGTTCCAGTTTTGCACATTCAGTCTCGTGACGGCGCCACGTACCTTTGCCAAGATCATGGTGGTAGTAGTGGTGGCGCTCCGCAGGGAAGGTGTTCTGGTACATCTGTACCTTTACAACTGGATGATTCGAGCATAGTCAAGTATCTAAAGCGAACAAGCTATGGCCCAGATGGTAGAGTTTCTTCAAAGACTAGGCTGGCTGGTCAATATGGCCACGAGCTATTCGGTTCCATCTCAGGAGCTCTAGTACCTTGGACATGGTTTGACACATATGAGGGGTGAATCTTCCTGCCGGAACAGTGGGCACAGGGGCTCCGCAAACTAGTGCGACAGTTTCTGTGCAGGATGGAACCGATTGGCATTTCCTGCAGGTTCTAGGGACCATGGCAGCCACTCTCAAACTTGTACCAGGGGGCAAGGGGGCACAGGCAACCATGGCAGAGGACTTTGCACTGGTAGTGGTCACACCAAATGCATCCCTGGTCCTGGAAGCTCTCCTGCCTTCTGGCAGCCATGCAAGTACCCCAATTGTGGCTCTACCCAGGGAATCTAGAAGGTGGTATGTTCCTCAAGTCGCCACAGTGGATTCCGCTGATGACTGACTCCAGTCTGCCTGGCTGGGGAGTCCATTGCGAAGGTCGCTTTGCCCAAGAACTGTGTAGGGCGCAGGAGATTTGTTGGTCGATCAGCAGACTGTTTAGCTGCGCTGAAAGTCACCTCCAGGCACTATTGGCGGCACACATGGCGGGAATCGATAACGTGGCAACGGACTGAGTCAAGTGCGCGTGCGCTCAACCAGGAGGTGTTCTCCCAGGTAGTGCTCCACTGGGGCACCCCAGTCTTGGACCTGATGCTACATTCGAGACAAAAACAAAAAAAACCCCAAGTCGTTTCTTAAGCAGGTGAAGGGACAGGAGGTCGGAAGGCCTAGACGTCCTACTGCGAAGTGGCCTGCAGAAGGGCTTCTGTCTTCTCGCCGTGGGCTCTAATAGGCCTGATTGTGCAGAGGATCATAGCTCATCAGGGCTTGGTAATTCTGATTGTTTCGGTTTGGCTGAGATGGCCGTGGTATGCCGACCTCGTGGCTTCAGGAGGGTCGTCCATGGCCTCTTCCGACTCGAGAGGATCTACTGTTGCAGGGGCCAGTGTGCATGCCGCAGGTAGATCGATTCTCGCTTACGGCATAGCTCTTGATTGGGCGCGACTGAAGAGGGAAGGCTACTCTGCCTCGATGATTTCAACATTGCTGAAGGCAAGGAAAAGATCTACCTCTCTCGTCTATGTCTGGGTCTGGCACATTTTCAAGGCATGATGTGCAGACAGATGGGCTCGTCAGTTTACGGCTTCTGTTCTGGACATCTTAGCATTCTTGCAGGCCATTTTCGATAAGGCCCTGGCAGCTAGTTCCTTGAAGGTATAGTTGGCGGCAATTCCCTGCCATCTCAGGAAAGGTCCAAAGGGTGGCAGTGGGGATGCACCTGGACATCAAAGATTCCTGAGGGCAATGGCCCTTCTGTGTCCACCGCAGAGGTCAGGGGTGCCACAGTAGAATTTTATTTTGGTATTAGAGATGCTGGTGAGAGAGCCCTTTGTGCCATTGAACCAAGCTTCACTGAAGGACTTAACCCTCTAGACAGTGTTTTTTATTTATTTATTTTTATTTATTTATTTTATACCGCGCTCTTTAGAATCAGTGCGGTTTACATGTATACTAACAGGTACTTTTTATTCCCTTATCCCCGAAGGGCTCACAATCTAAGTGTACCTGAGGCAATGGAGGGTTAAGTGGCTTGCCCAAGGCCACAAGGAGTGGCCATGGGACTAGAGATCCCAGTCCCTCTGGCCTGAGGTTGCTTGTCCCCATGTGGGAATTGAACCCCCGGCCTTCCGGCCTGAGGTAACCTGTCCCAACCACTGAGCCACTCCTCCCTATTTCGTGTAGCTTCGTGTAGCTTATGCTCTGTGCACAGTATTTCGGAGCTTCAAACCCGGTCTTGCCAGGAGCCGTTTCTTTCCCTTTCAATTGAGAACATGGTCCTGCGACTGGTTCCATAGCTTTTGCCCAAGTTGACCTTGACCTTTCATTTGAACCAGTCCGTCTCCCTATCGGTCCTCGTGAGTACGGAAAATGTCTCCGCCAGCCTGCAGGGGCGCCTTACGGATGTCTGGCGCATTCTGTGGCAGTATTTGAAGAGGACTGCGGGTTTCCACAAGTCAGATCGCCCTTTCGTGCTGTTGGAGGATCGTGCGTAGGGGAAGTGGTGGCCGAGGCCCCTCTTTCCATATGGATCTGAGAGGCAATCGCATCTGCATACGTCTTGAAGAATAAGCCAGTGCCAGCGGATTGCGTGCTCATTCCACGAGAGCCCAGGCGGCCTCGGGGGAGGAGTGTGGCTTGGTGCCGCCAGTTAAAATTTGTATGACGGCAGCCTGGTCATCGCTTCATACCTTTACTATGCATTATCCCCTGGACGTCAGGCAGCAGGAGATGCCCGTTTTTGGATCGGTGGCGCTTCAGGCCAGTTTTTGGCAGGTCCCTCCCATTGTTAACTGCTCTTTTACATGGTAGTGTTCATTAATAAACTCCATTCCAGTCCCGTATCCCTCCCTGTGTGTCGGTTGTCTGTACTGGGGCCTGAAGCAGGTTTTCCTGGTCTAAGGAAGTAGCCCGAGAGTCATAAGATGCGGAGTGGAGTCGGTGTTGAGGGTGGACCGAAGGAGTGTCTGCTCTTTCTTCGGTGATGCATGTATGCCGTCGGCCAGAAGGGCTACAGGTAATCCTCCACTTCTAGGGGAAGGGGAATCTCTTCTCCATTGAGGGGTAGGCTAGATTTTAAGATGTAGATTGGTTTTGTTCAAGTTTTAACCATTTCTTTGTTGCTCCTGTGAGTCTGCTTTGTCAGTAGGTTACTGGAGTTTGTGGGTGGTTCCTCCTATATTAATACTTGTGTCATCAAAAGATGACATACTCAGTCTCCAAGCTGCTGGAAGAGGTACACTACCCAGAGGTGCGGGACTGGACTAGTTTCTCAAGGAACACAATTAGCAGATAAGTCTAATTTCATCTTTGTCTTGGTCTGGCACCTCAGCTGAGACTTATCCATCTTGGGAGACCCTGCCAGTAGTTAAACTACCGATAGCTTAGCCCTTGGCATCACTGATGCATACAAGCCCTCACAGCACAGCAAGCTGCAAACCAAATGAAGGCTTTCCTGTGTATTGGGTAGCAATACTGAATTGCATTCTAATTGGATCTTTCTGTCATCTAATTGGATTTCTACTAGCAAGAAAAAGCCGGTCAACATAGTTGGAGGGAGGGAATACAAAGTAAAGGAGCAGCATCTCAGCTGGGAAGGATACTTTATGACACTGGGTGCATCACTCACCTGCCATCCTTTTGGAGTTGTTCTCAAAGCATAGCTAACTGACAGATTGAGTGGCTTTGGGTATGGCAGCTTGCAGGAAATAGCTGCACAATGCTGGTGAAACCAGTCTTGTGCCCCTTTTAGTCCATTTGGGATTTCCAGGGTATCCTAATGAATATTCAACAGAAAAGATAAGATCAATACTAAATACTGTACAATAAATGGTATCAAAATTTTTAGTACATGTAGCTAGACACAATAATCGATAAAAGAAATAGAATGAGGCAAGACCTCATATAGGAGGAGTTTTAATTCTTTGAACTTCCAAGTTTATGTACTCAAGTAGATTATCAATTGGCCTCTTAAACTGAAAAAAGTGCTTAAAGTCTTAAAGATTTCAAACACTACTGCAAAAGATTATCTTTGAATTAAAATCTGTTATATGAAATAGTCGGTCTATAGCTCTCAAACACACAGAAGATTTTTGGCATTCTGTTGAGTCTAATAATGTAAATCCAAAACTTGCCAATCTCATTCAGATAATTAGCAAATGGAAGGCATTGCTGAACAATATAGAAACCATTCAGAAAACCACTGAAACAAACAGTAATAGACTAACAATAGTACAAAGAAGGCAAGACTCAAAGGACCGCAGACCAGCATTTCTGCTAAGCAGCTTTGGGCTATATGGGTGTCCTCTGGTGGTGTTCCTGCTGATGGGATGTGTAATACACTCACACTTTGAATTGCGAGGGACAGGCAGCCCTCGGGACCTAACTTGTAGAAGACTCCTGTGTAGCTCAAAGCTGCTTAGCAGGAACGTTACCACAGACAACACATGTTGATGAGGAAACTAGGTCCTCTGATCAATGTTAGAAACAATGGGAATAATATTTGACAGCAGCAATCACTGTATTAATTTAAACACCATCTGTAGCATTTAAATTTAATATGTATACTCAGCGCTGTTCTACATATATTTAGTGGTGTTACCCCTTTGTAAGCAAAGTGAACCCAAGGTTATCTGATGCTCTAGATCAGGGGTCTCAAACTCCAGTCCTGGAGGGCCGCAAACCAGTCAGGTTTTCAGGGTATCCCTAATGAATATGCATGAGATATATTTGCATACAATGGGGGGGGGGGGCATGCATGCAAATACATCTCATGCATATTCATTAGGGATACTCTGAAAACCTGACTGGTATGCGGCCCTCCAGGACTGGAGTTTGAGACCCCTGCTCTAGATAGTGGTTCCCAAACCAGTCCTCGTGTACCACCAGGCCAGTCTGGTTTCTGGGGTATCCACAATGAATATGCATGAGATAGATCTGTATGCACTGCTTCCATTGTATGTAGATTTATCTCATGCATATTCATTGTTGGGATATCCTGAAAATCTGACTGGCCTGGGGGTTCCCGAGGACTGGGTTGGGAACCACTACTCTAGATTAACTTTCAGTTATGTGATCCCCTTCCCCCAGGGTGGTTCAAGGCTCAAATCCCCCTCCCCCAGAGTCCAACATTTTCCCTCCCCTTCTCTTTTTTATACCCCTCCGATCCTGTGTCCAGCATCTCCCCTGCTTTACCGTAACCTCCTTACCAAGTGTCTAGCAGCTCCTCTTTTCTTCCCTTCCCTAATCCTAAAATATGAGGCTTCCTTATCGTTTCTCCGGGCCAGTCCAGGGAACGGTAGGGTTGTCAATCCCCTTCAGCAGCTGAGGACTGAAAACTAAGTTTTTCTGCTGACAGGCTAAGCCACTCCCCCTGGTGTCAGTGCTCCAGTCTTTCAGTCCTCAGCAGCTGAACAGGACGTCAATGCTGGCATTCTCCCTGAGCTAAAGTGATGAGGCTTTCTTTTTTCATTTATTTTGCTACAGCAGTTTAGCTCTAGCAGGGCTGTAAATTCTGCTATATTTCCCTGGCACAGATACTTTTTAAGATTTTTTGGGCATAAGCTCCTGGGCTGCAGTTTGACAGCAGCGAAGAAAGGCAGAGCTGCTTTTCAAGGGATCGAAATTGCTTATAGGGGAATTGGCCCTGGGAGCCCCAGGAACCACTCTCCTTTCTAAAAGGCCGCGATTTCCATCCCCCGCTAGCTGCGGGGTAGCGGGAACGCGGTAGCGTAGCGCTTCACTCCGGTGAGTGTCTGGTGGGTCAGAGGCCTTATTTTGTTCCCCAGCCGTGCGCGCAACTTCGCACGCTGCTCTGGAGCCCGGAGCAGCGGAAACGGGGTGATTTTGTGTGTTTCCGCTACTTCGGCAGTCTCGGCAAGGGCTGGTTTGGATCTGCGGTTTGGTTTTTTGTCGCTGCCGTGCATCAGTCAGCAGAATGGAAGGCAAGGCTTCGGCTGAGTTGGAAAGGCCTCTGATCTCCTTGGAAAAGGCGGGAACGGCGGCCATTTTGGTAGAGCCTGCCGTTTCTCCCGCGGGCCCTCATAAGCAGGGGAAGAGGAAAGCTAAAACACATAAGGATTCTTCTTCTGTGAGTAAAACCCCTAAGATATTGCCTGTAGCTCAGGAGGGGCTTTCTTCTTTATTTTCTCCGGATTTCATATTAGCCCTGCATAAAACCTATTTGTTAAAGGCATCTCATGGGGTCACTTCCTCCTCCACTCCCCCTCTTCTCTCCTGACTTTGCTAGTGTGGAACCTGCTGAGGGTTCTTCCCAGAAGGGTGTAAAAACAGGATCTGGCTTGGGAAGCTTCGAGCCAAAGGTCTCCGAGCCTCATGTGGAAGAGGACGGAGAGGTTCTCTCAGAGGCAGGTTTTGAGTTTTGCTCGGGGGAGTTGGAAGATGGGGAAATTGCGCCGGGCGAGGATCCTAATGTCTTTAGGGTTTTTCGCAAGGAGGAACTAGGAGCGCTTATCACTCACTCCTTGGCAGCTCTAAATATTCCTCTACCCACAGTGGCCCAGGAGCTGCTGGAGGATCCGTTGTTGCAGGGTTTCCGAACGGAGCACCGCTGTTTTCCTGTGCACCATGTAATAAAGCAGATGATTGAGTCTGAGTGGGAATTCCCAGAGGCTACTATGCGGGGTAGCCGAGCCCTGGGTGGTCTCTACCCGGTTCCGCAAGAAGAAAAGGACTTCTTGAAAATGCCTAAGGTGGACGCTTTAGTGTCAGCGGTGACCAAGAAGACCACTATCCCTGTGGAAGGCGGAGCGGCATTTAAAGACTTGCAGGATCGCAAACTGGAGGTGCTCCTGAGGCAGGCTTTTGATTCAAGTGCGCTTTCCCTACAGGCGTCTATCTGTGGAGCGTATGTGTCAAGGGCTTCCATCCGTTGGCTCCAGGGGGAGGCCTCTGCGGATGGGAGTGAGGGCCCTTCCACGGAGGGAGCTAAGTTGGAATCAGCGGCAGCGTATCTGGCCGATGCCTTCTATGATTTGGTTAGGATTTCGGCAAAGGCTATGGCTTCCCTAATTGCAGCCAGACGCTTCCTGTGGCTACGGAATTGGGCGGCCGACGCCTCTTCAAAGTCAAGGCTCAGTAAACTCCCCTATAAGGGCAGGCTGCTCTTTGGGGAAGCCTTAGAGAAAATTGTTAAGGATCTGGGTGACTCCAAGGGGGGTTGTTTGCCGGAAGATAGGCCAAAGGCTCCCAGAGGGGGAAACAGTACAACGGAGGCAAAATAGAGATTTTCGGAGGTTCCGAGGGGCTCGCTTTGCTCCTTATTCCAGAGGTCGGTTCGGACTTCGGGGGCAGTCCTTTCGTGGAGCAAGAGGGTTCGGCAGGAATTATTTCAATGCCCAACTAAGCTCCGCAAAAAAGTCCCAATGAAGGCCAGCTGGTCCAGGCGGAGATTCCTGTAGGAGGCCGCTTGCAGGGGTTTCTCTCAGCCTGGACCGCAATAACTACGGACCAGTGGGTGCTAGAGATCATTCGAGAAGGTTTTGCCCTGGAATTTGCTCAGATGTTGCTGGAAGCTTTTATGATTTCTCCCTGTGGTCAGGGCCCAAAGAGACAAGCGATAGTCGACACGCTATTGCGGTTGTTGCGCCTTCAGGCGGTGGTTCCGGTGCCTCCCGACCAATGCGGGTTAGGTCGGTACTTGATTTATTTTGTGTTCTTTTCATCCGATTCTCGATCTCAAGTTCGTAAATCACTCGTTGTGAGTGCCTTATTTTCGGATGGAAACTCTAAAATCGGTTATTCGAGCGGTACGTCCCGGGGAACTACTCTCATCTATAGATCTCATGGAAGCTTATCTGCACATTCCAATCAGAGAAGATCATCAACGGTTTTTGAGGTTTACCGTGCCCATGGGGCATTTTCAGTTTCGGGCGTTGCCCTTCGGTCTAGCGAAGGCCCCTCGAACTTTCACAAAGGTCATGGTGGTAATTGCAGCGGTATTACGAAGAGAAGGCATCCGGGTACATCCGTATCTGGACGATTGGCTGATCAGGGCCGGATCCTTCCCAGAGGCTGTCGCAGCAACCTCTCGAGTGGTGCAAGTCCTGGAAAGTCTCGGTTGGGTTATCAGCCGGGCAAAGAGCCAGTTGCAACCGGTGAAGAGGCTTACTTACCTCGGGGCCTTCTTCGACACAGAAGTAGGGACAGTGTTTCTGCCCGAGAACAGAGTATTAAAGATCGTCAGTCGGGTACAAGAGTTCTTGAGACTGTCAGCTCCTTCGGCGTGGAGATACTTGCAGCTCTTGGGATCCATGGCAGCGGCCTTAGATTTAGTTCCGTGGGCCATGGCGCATATGTGTCCTCTTCAACAGGCGTTGCTCTCCAGATGGTCCCCGCAGCTTCAGCCGCTCACGCAAAGATTAATTTGCCCAGACAGAGTACGCAACAGTCTGAGCTGGTGGCTAGATGCAACTCATCTTCGGGCAGGGGTTCCCTTGCAGGATCCGGAGTGGGTGCTAGTAACCATGGATGCAAGCTTATCGGGCTGGGGGGCTCATTGTCTATCTCGCGTGACGCAGGGGATGTGGTCCGCGGAGGAGAGTTCATGGTCGATCAATCGCTTGGAGCTCAGAGCGGTTCATCTTGCTCTTCTTCAGTTCGGAGATTTGATCCAGGGGAGAGCAGTGCGGGCTTTCTCGGACAATCTAGTAACGACAGGGGGGTACAGGCAGTGTGCCCTTGCTGGAAGAGAGCCAAGAGTTGATGCTTTGGGCGGAGACTCATCTTATAGCCTTGTCAGCGGCACATGTAGCGGGAAAAGACAATGTGCAAGCCGACTATCTTAGTCGGAATGTTCTCGATCCCGGAGAATGGGAACTGAACGCAGTGGTGTTTCACGACATTATGAAATGCTGGGGGACGCCGGTGATGGATCTGATGGCTACCTTCCTCAACGCCAAAGCGTCTCTGTTTTACAGCAGGCGCAGAGAACACATGTCGGAAGGTCTGGATGGTCTAGTCCAGCCATGGCCATTGGACAATCTGCTGTATGTCTTCCCGCCTTGGCCGATGATCGGCAGAGTCATTCACCGTATAACAAGACACAGGGGGGCGGTGATTCTCATTGCTCCGGATTGGCCCAGACGGCCTTTGTATGCAGATCTGGTGCGGCTGTTGATAGAACCTCCCTGGCGGCTGCCCGTTCGACTCAATCTGTTGTCTCAGGGCCCCGTGCTGATGCCGCAGGTGGATCGCTTCTTGCTTACGGCTTGGCTATTGAAGGGGATTGGTTGAGGCGCAAAGGTTACTCGGTGCCCGTAGTTGCCACGATGCTACAGTCTAAGAGATCGTCCACTTCCCTCGCGTATGTACGAGTCTGGCGGGTCTTTGAGACTTGGTGTGCGCAGCATGACATTCGTCCCTTGTCTGCGTCCTTACCAGACCTCTTGTCTTTTCTTCAGGATGGGCTGGAGAAAGGGTTAGCACTCAGTACTCTCAGAGTTCATCTGGCGGCCTTGCCTGCTATAGAGGTTCGGTGCAGAGGGACCGGTTGACATCTCATGTGAACGCGCAATGTTTTTTTCGGGCGGCCAAGCTCATCAGGCCGCCGGTACGACAAGTGGTTCCTTCGTGGGATTTGAACGTGGTGCTTGAAGCTTTAGCGCGGGCGCCGTTTGTTTTGTCCTCGTCTAGCAGTTTAAAGGCGCTGTCCTGGAAAACAGCGTTCCTAGTGGCATTGTGTTCGGCTAGAAGAATTTCGGATCTGCAGGCGCTCTCTTGTCGAGAACCGTACCTTCAATTTTTTGCAGAAAAGGTGGTGTTGCGTCCGATTCCCTCTTTTCTGCCTAAAGTGGTATTGTCCTTTCATGTGAATCAGTCAGTAACGTTGCTAGTTTTCTCCGCTCTGACGGGGTCGCGGATGGATCGGTCTCTCAAGAAGTTGGATCTCGGTAGAGTATTGCGGAGATACCTCAAGACCACTAAGTCTTTCCGCAAGTCAGATAGGTTGTTTGTGTTTTTTGCGGGCCCGCGCAAAGGAAAGGCGGCATCGAGGGCGTCGATTGCCAGATGGGTGAAACGCACGATCGTGGTGGCTTACGAAGCCGTGGGAAAGTCGCCTCCAGAGGGGCTTAGGGCTCATTCTACCCGTGGTCAGGCGACTTCTTGGGCGGAGTATGCTTTGGTTCCTCCGGTGGATATCTGTCGAGCTGCAACGTGGTCCTCTCTGCATACTTTTACTAAACACTATGGATGTTCTTGCCAGAGAGGATGCAAATGTCGGTGCTTCGACCATTGTAGCGGGGCTCGCTGTTCCCTCACGTTTTTAGGTACTGCTTCGGTACTGCCCTACCGTTCCCTGGACTGGCCTGGAGAAACGATAAGGAAGAAGAAATTAGGTCTTACCTGCTAATTGTATTTCCTTGAGTTCTCTCCGGGCCAGTCCAGGGCCCACCCAGTTTTCTGTGTATATATATATAAATATATATATATATATAAGATCGTTTAAGTCTACCTGAGCGTAAGAGCAGTTAGGGAGAAGTTCCTTGGCTTTCTGGTAGGTGGGGTTTTTTGGGGGGGCTCCCTTGGCGAAGTGCGGGGGAGAAAGTTATAGCTTTCTAATGTAAAAAAAAAACAACAACAAAAAAACAAACAAAAAAAAAGAAATAATAAGAGCCAGGAGAGAGCCACTTTGCTTTTTGGCGGGTGAGCTTTTCTGCTGGGGAAGTATACGGCGTTTTTTTCTGTGCTTCGTTATTTTCTCTTTTCTAGTCTATAGCTGTTAGGCTGCTTGGCCAGGAGGAGACTGGAGCACTGACACCAGGGGGAGTGGCTTAGCCTGTCAGCAGAAAAACTTACAGTTTTCAGTCCTCAGCTGCTGAAGGGGATTGACAACCCTACCATTCCCTGGACTGGCCCGGAGAGAACTCAAGGAAAGACAATTAGCAGGTAAGACCTAATTTCTTCATCTCCCCTCCCTAATCCCTCCCTCGGTGGCTAGCAGCCTGCCTTCACTTGCTTCTCTCCCCTCCTCTTCCCTTCCTCTGCCACTCCCACAGCCCTACCTTCTTTTAGGCCGAGTCACTGTAATGAAAGACAGCATGTGGGTCCTTGAAATAGGCACTCCTTCAAGTGCTGCTGTATCCTGCTCTCCTCTCTAACGTAGACTTCTTGTTGAAGATGACAGGACTCCAGGGCTTAATTGCAGGCCCATGGTGAAAGGGCCTTTCCCATACTTAGAGTAACATTAAGTGCAGCCCTCGTGCTGAGCAGGAGTAGCGTTGCACGTCCAGGTGCAGACATGATTTCACAAACGTAGATGTGCCCGATAGACATCTCTAGAATAGTATTTCAGAACCTGGACTTCTAGGAATAGCCCGATGATTAGAGTAGTGGGCTAGAAACAGGGAAGCCAGGGTTCTAATCCCACTGCTGCTATCATTGAAACTGCTGAGTTCTAGGGTTGATGGCATGCTTTCTTCTCTACACCCTCTGGGTGTTTTTGAGCCAAAATGAGCACTTTCCCGATGCTTATTTGTGCCTGGAGCAGGTATAACCTTAGACGCAACTCTGGATGTCCAGGACATTTCTGGTATCAGGCAGTGACATCCTGATTTTTGGGAACTCCCCAGTTACTCCTCCACCACACTCCCATTCAGCCTTGGATGTCCTCATGCTTTCTAGTGATTTGTAACGTATGTTCTTTACTTATGTTCATCAAATCCAGTCTTCTCAACATAATAAAGTATAAGAGATTGACTGAATGCCTTGTGCATTGTTTATTGTGTACGTTGTACAGACTATCTCCAGGAACAAGCAGAAAGTCCGTCTTCACTTATGGGTGATGTCGGCACCAATGGAGCCTGGCATGGGAACGCTCCCCAACATCCAATAGGAATGCTTTTGGGAGCATTGCTCTGTGCATGCTGCGTTCCCGCCTTCCCTCCTGGTCTCCTCAGTCATCTTTTTTCCATGAAGCCATTGGGACCTTGTCCCTGTCAGCCGTGTCTAGAGACTTCAATAATTTTTTTGCTAGTACCGTCCAAGTACTTAAGTTGCCTTCCCAACGACCGACTCGCCTCCTGTGGATTCCAGTTCCCTTTTTTTTTATTTTATATAATTTTTACTTTATTTTCAGTTTTTCTCACAAACTTTGTTTACTTTTTTATACCGTGTTTTTCCAGTCAGTCAAAAGCGGTTTACATATGGCAACAATTTGGAAAGTGCAAACATCTGCATATTCCATTACATAGAACATTTTTAACTATATACATAACATTTTTGAGGCCTATGGCCTCATTGGACACCATTGCCCAGTTCAATTTTGCCTCCATATTATTCCCTAATATGAAGAAGCCCTGGAATGGTTTCAAAAAATGCTCTCAAGTGTTCCAGCACAGTTTCTATCACTAATAAGCATTCTTGGTGCTTAAAATGGTTAGGCCCAGACCATGATGTTGATTCTTGTCCATCCTGTCACCACATGACTTCTCGAGGTAGAAAGTACCGGGACAAACAGAAGGCTATGCTGTTTCCTACAGCATACGGCCTTCGGTGCACTCCTTGGGGGCATTGACTTCTTCAAAGTCTTCCCATGCCTCCAGGTCCTCACCAGCAAAGGAAAAGCATCACTCTGAGTCACCAGTGCTTAAGAAAAAGAAGACATCAGCCTCAGCATTGAAGTCTTTGACTTCCAGGTCAGCGTCTGCTACTGCCACTGAGTATCAGCATCGGCACCGTCATTCATTGCATTCTGTTGCAGACCGCCCATCGAAGCAACCCCAGCGGGAGATGTCACCCTACAAAGCCACACGGGTTCGGGTATGCCCCCAATACTTGCATTAGGAGTTGTGGCTCACACAGCTGTTTCTGGAGCCACTCCTCCCCTGGTACTGTCATTGGATGACCGTGTCATTGCCATCGAGTGCAGCATTGCTAAGCTCTTAGCTGCAGTAATGCTGATGACATTGAGTGCTCTGCAGCCGACACCAGTTCGGCTGATGCCAGCGACTGCCACAGAGCTCGGCATGCTTACGCAGGCATCCCCTGCCTCGCATAGCTCCACAGAGCAGCCGATACCAAGGCCCTCGGCACCACTGTGTCAGATACCCTCTACATCAAAACAACAAAGCTCTGAGCATTGAAGATATCAAACATCTCATATGGATTATTTTGATTTCCTTCCAGATTTTGATTCCGAAGAGGCCTCTGAGGTGGATTCCATCGATTTTGATTCCCATAGTGAGGTACTGTCAGATCCATTGCCACCTTATGAACATCGACGTTTGCTGCCCGAGGACATGTCCTTTCAAGATTTTATTAAGGACACGGCAGCAGCTCTCGATGTTTCAGTGGCTATGGAAATGGAACCGAGAGCTGAGGAGCTCGATATTCTCCAATACCCATCGGCTCTGAAGGAGGCTGCTACCCTCACAGTGTATAACATCTTAAAGAATCTAATGGCTCGGATGTGGGAGGCCCCCATGTCAACCCCTGTGGTGAGTAAGAGGCTCGATACCCTTTATAGGGTCCCTTCCTCCCCAGGTCTCCAGAAGCCACAACTCCCTCACCACCCCATGGTTGTGGAGCCTGCCATGAGGAGGGAAAAAAGCCAGAAAAATCACTCCTCAGTGTTCCCTGGGAGAGAGGCCAGGACCCAGGATGCATTTGGAAGGAAGGCATTCCAAGCTCCATGCTAGCCTCTAGGATAAACTCCTATATGCTATATATGGGCATGTTTCTTAAAGATATCTTGAGAGACTTGTCAATTTACCACCCTGCTGCCCTCTGACAAGCAAGCAGCACATCAGGTCTTGGTAACACATGCCCAGAATATATTAAAGTTTTTAACAAGAGCAGCATTCAATGCATTTGAGGCCAATAGCAGATCTACTGCAGCTTGCATTGGGGCTGGGTGAACGGCATGGCTCCAAGCATCTGACCTAGAACAGTGGGTCCAGGACACGTTAATCAACATACTATGTAATGGTGAAAACCTGTTTGGTCAGAGGTGGAGGGAGAAGGCCGGTGAGATAGAAACTGACAATCTTACCATGAAGAGGCTTTCCAGGAAGACAGCAGATGCTTCTAAGAAGGAGACTACCATTAAGAAACCTTTCTTCCCTAAGAAGAAATGGTTTTATCCTCCATATCATTCCTATTCTGGCTACTCTGCCCCACAACAGCAACAGAGACAGCAGGGCCAGAAGCAGGTCAGGAAACCCAAGGTTTCCAAACCACAGCCTGCAGCTACTATTCAGCCTCCTCAGAGTTTTTGACTGCTTCAAAATGAGCATGGCCATTTCTTCCATAATCTTTCCTCTTCCTCCTGTGATCCCAGGAAGACTAGTGCATTTTGCGCACCGTTGAATCAGCATCACTTCCGAGCCCTGGACTTTACATCTAGTCAGTCAGGGCATACAGCTGAAATTGCAGGATGTTTCTCCCACTCATTTTGTGGGACAACCCTTCTTGGATCTCTTTCACTCCTCCTTGCATTAGCAGGAAATTCTCTCATTGCTGAGAATGTAATGTGAACTAATGATACCACCAAACATGGGGAAAAAATCAATGTATAACATAATTCCTAAGAATAAAGTGAAAATAACAGATCATGCAATAAATTGTATATTCAAATTATGTCTGCAAGGAGGCAAAGGCACTTGCTCTTATATCAATAAGAGTGCTCCTGTACCAACATTATAAAGTAGTGCTGAAGTCTAAAGTGAGAAAAATGAGGGGAAAAAAATCACAGGAAGAGATAGAATGAGGTTAAAAACATTCTAAAGTAGTATTACGGATATTTGTTTATAAATCATTTCACTATCTTAACAGGCAGGCTCTAAAATGAACGATACCTTAAATCAAAAGTATGTATGGGAAAAGCATTCAGCCCCTTAATTAACCTACAAGATAAAGGAAAGAAATGAAAGGAGGAACAATTTTTTTTAACATAATCAATCTCAAAACCACAAGTCAAAGGAGAAGTCAAAACGTCATAGATATTCAAATAAAGTATACATGATGCAACTTGCCTGAAAGAGAGTAATTGTGCAGCCTGCAATAGTATTGTAGTAAGAAGACCTGTCAAGCTGGGAGTGTGCTTTTTAAAAATGCTGAGCTTCGTGCTAATAATCAAAGGTCAGAGGGCATGTGTGCCAGTGCAAAGAAAAGACAAGTTATGATCACATCAAAAACCTTCTGATGATGACAAGATAAGAATTCTGGTCATAGCAATACCGTATATACAATTGTCAATCACAATATTGTGACATTACAATAAAAATGAAGATGCTTCCTTAAGGACTATCAGACAAATTGCTGACCATACGGGGTTTTTAAAAAAACCATTGGCTCATGAGAATCAAACTATATTCTGTTTGCCAAGATCAGGCTATTCCATAGAAAACCTGCATCAGTAAGGTAGTCAGGGGACTGAACCTATACATTTTCCAAATAAATAAATAACTAAAAGATAATGAATATATAGACAGGGGCAGAGGGGCATACACAGAAAACATAAACGGATCATGAACCGCAAGATGAACAAATAATTAAAGGAACATAGAAGAAACTGTGCCAAGGCTAAAATAACCATTAAAAAGACATAAACCAACTGTACTGTACCCTAAATACCACATACAGGATGGAGCACCGCAGCTAACCCAACAGAGTTCCATAATTACAGTAAGCCAATATAATAAAATGCTATATAATACAGTAGATTAATAAATTAGTAATAAATAAGTAAATAAATAATTAAAATCCGAAGGGTGTCAATAGTCACCTATGAGGTCCTTACAAATTGTGTGGAACCACCCAATTTTAACAGCAGGTCAAAAAGTAAAATTCAACCAACTTAAGACGTAAATAGGAATGGTAATAAATAGTGATAAAAGGACGTAAAAAGGGGGACGTAAAAAGGCGGGGGTATCCGGGCAGGGCGCCATGATGTGCCATACTAAAGATTGTAAGAAACGTGAAGGTAAAACCAATGAACTATGAAACATCAATAAAAGTATTTTAAAAAATGTGTTCACAACCCGGGGGAAGGGGGAAAAGAGGGGCGAGGGAAGAGGGAGAGGGAAGGGGGAAGAGGGAGAGGGGGAGAGGAGGAAGGGTGAAAGAAGGAGGGGAAGGGGGAAAGGGGAAAGGAGTGGGGGAAGAGGGGAGGGTATATATGGTATGGGTAAATATTGGGACCTTCTAGTAAAAATGTTAGTAATAATAAAATTCAAAAGAGGACTGATACTACCGGATACTAGTGTATGTTGAGAATATTACGGAAAAACTACAACGTTTTGTTCATTATTTAATCCATGTGGTGCTACTGTATTAATAGTAAAAATTAATCTCTGCTCTGGTTTGTCAATATTCCCACCCCTCCAATGGGGATGTATTTTTTTCAAGACCAGAAATCTAAGGTCCTTCAAAGTGTGTCCATGTGCTTCCCATTGTGAGACCAAGGGCTTATTTGGCAACTTCCGACATATACAGCTCTTGTGTTCAACAATCTGAGTATAGATGGTTCCCTTCATTTTTCCTATATATAAAAACTTATCTCCAGGAACAAGCAGGAATGTAGTCTTCACATATGAGTATCGTCGGTACCGACTGAGCCTGCACGGGAACGCTCCCCAGTGTCCAATAGGAAAGCTTTTGGGAGCATCCCACCTGCGTGCCGCCTTCCCGCCTTTCCCAACTGTCCCTCTCCAGTTGAGTTTATAGCTGAGACCAAAGAGAGAGAGAGAGATACAACTCCTAGGGGAGGTGGGCAGGTTGTAAAGACTAAATTCCTGCTGTTCCCGGAGATCACCTGTTACAGGTGAGTAACTACACTATCTCCAGGAACAAGCAGGAATGTAGTCTTCACATATGGGGACTCCCTAGCTGCAGATGCCAGGGAGATGGCCCCAGGAAGTTGTCAGCCCTTGTGAAAGGGCTATGCTTCCCTCCATGGATCTCTGGCATCCTACCAGGGATGGTGGGTAGGAGTTGACGAAGTCTGAAAAAGGTGTTGAAGAACAGCCTAACCAAACAAGGCATCCCGGCGGGAGTCCTTGTCTAAACAGTAGTGGGCCGTGAAGGTATGTACCGAAGCCCAAGTAGCTGCTCGACAGATGTTGTTGATAGACACAGAGTGAAGATGAGCCATTGAGGCTGCCATGCCTCTCACATTGTGAGCTGTGACATGGCCTTCAAGAGGAAGGTTCCTACTCTCATAGACAATATGCATTGTGCAATTCAGTTAGATAGATTTCTTTTGGACACTGGAAGTCCCAAATGACTAGGATCAAAAGCAACAAAGAGTTGAGAAGATTTTCGATGTTGCTGTGTCCTCTGCAAGTAAAAGGCTAAAGCTCTTTTACAGTCCAAAGTATGAAGGTTCCTTTCTGCACTGGAGGCATGAGGCCTCGGAAAGAATACAGGAAGGTAAACCGCTAGGTTTAAATGGAAAGGCGAAACCACCTTTGGCATAAAGTGGATGAGTCCTAAGAACTACCTTATCATGGTGGAGCTTTGTGTAAGGAGAATCAGCCACTAATGCTTGCAATTCACTGATGCGACGTGCTGATGTGATTGCAATGAGGAAGATGACTTTCCAGGAAAGGAATTTCAGAGATGTAGTGGCTAATGGTTCAAAGGGCAGTTTCATGAGCTGCCCGAGCACCAGATTCAAGTCCCATGCCACCGGTGGTGGCTTAATGGAAGGCTTTGTTAAAAGAAGACCTCTCATAAATCTCGCTATGAGAGGATGAGAGGAAATAGCTTGTGGAGGCGAGCATAAGGAACCACATGCACAGTGGATGCCATGTGGCCCGGCAGTTGAAGCATTTCTCGAGCAGTGAGATAAGGTTTGAGCACTGCTTGGGAAGCTAGCTGTATTATGTGAGGACAGTGGGGCTGCGAAAGGAAAGCCCTTGTCTGTCTGGTATCCAGATGAGCTCCTAAGAACTCTAGGGATTGAGTGGGAGCAAGATTGGATTTTGGGAGGTTTATGACTAGTCCCAGATACTGAAGGATTCGCATTGTGCGAAACAAAGCAGAGCTGGCTTCTGGCACTGTAGGGGCTCGAATGAGCCAGTCGTCTAAATAGGGGAAGACGAATATTCCCAGAGTGCGGAGAAATGCAGCTACCACAGCCATGCATTTTGTGAATACTCTTGGTGCAGAAGCCAGGCCAAAGGGAAGAATCCTGTACTGGAAGTACTTTACCTGAAGCAGGAATCGGAGGAATCTTCTGTGATTTGGATGGATGAGAATATGAGTATACGCATTCTTGAGCCAATCCTGACTTTGAAGGTATAGCAGCAGAGTTCCTAGAGAGACCATTTTGAACTTCTCTCGGAACAGATATTTGTTCAATTTTCTGAGGTCTAAAGTGGGCCTGTATCATCCTGTTTTCTTTGGAATAAGAAAATAGGGGGAGTAGAACTCTGTACCCTGTTGTGGAATGGGTACTTCCTCTATTGCTCCTTGCGCATGAAATGAGAGTCAGAAGCTGTAAAGATGTCTTACACATTGGAACATGGAACGTACGAAGCATAAACCAAGGGAAGTTGGAGGTGGTCAAGAATGAAATGGAACGTGTACAACTTGATCTGTTGGGTGTCAGCGAACTGAAATGGACTGGCATCGGGCAATTTGCATCAGATGATCACATGGTCTACTATGCTGGAAATGAAAGACAAAGAAGAAATGGTGTTGCATTTATAATAAAGAAGAAACTTGCAAGAACTGTAATGAAATACAATGCAGTCAGCGAACGCTTAATCTCTATTCGTCTACGAGGAATGCCTATCAACACAACTATAATTCAAGTATATGCCCCAACAACAGCTGCAGAAGAGAATGAAATTGAAGAGTTCTATGAACAAGTACAAGCTGAAATTGACAGAACATGCAAACAGGATATCCTGATAGTCATGGGTGATTGGAACGCAAAGGTTGGCAACAAAGAAGAAGACAAAGTAGTTGGAAAATATGGACTTGGCAACAGAAATGAAGCTGGAGAAAGACTGATAGAATTCTGCAAGACCAACAATCTATTCATCTCGAACACCTTCTTCCAGCAACACAAGCGGCGACTGTACACATGGACTTCACCCAATGGATTGTATAAAAATCAAATTGACTACATCTGTGGAGTGGAGGAGTAGCCTAGTGGTTGGGGCAATGTACTTCAGGCCAGAAGGTCGGGGTTCAAATCCCACTAGAGGGCAGCAACCTTGGGCTGGAAGGACTGGGGTTTCTAGTCCCACAGGTGCTCCTTGTGGTCTTGGGCAAGCCACTTAACCCTCCATAGCCCATGTTCCCTGTAAAATAGTTTTCTCCAAGTTATAATACCCTGTTCAATGTAATTTCAGTTTGTTCAATGTAAACCGCGCTGATGCAGAATAGCGCGGTATATAAGAGAATGTAAATAAATAAATAAATAAATCTGTGGAAGTCAACGATGGAAAAGCTCTATAACATCAACAAAGACAAAACCTGGAGCTGACTGTGGTACAGATCATCAACTACTAGTATGCAAACTCAAGCTAAAGCTGAAAAAGAGCAAACCACTCATGAATGCAGCAAAATATGACCTTGAGAATATACCACTGGAATTTAAAGACTGCCTGCAAAATCGATTTGCTGCTTTAGATACAAATGATAGAGTTCCAGAAGAGTTATGGAATGACATCAAGAAGGTTGTGTTGGAAGAAAGCGAGAAGTCTCTACAAAAGGTAAAAAAGAAAAAACGGCCAAAATGGATGACGGAAGAAACTCTGAAAATTGCCCAGAAACGCAGAGAAGCTAAAGCCAGAGGAGAAAGAAAGACAATCACAGAACTCAACAGAGATTTCCAATATGCAGCAAGACAGGACAAGGAAAAGTACTACAATGACGCATGCAAGGAAATAGAAGCAGAAACTATTAGAGGAAGAACAAGATCAGCTTTCCTAAAGCTACGAGAGTTAAAGAAAAAGTTCCAGCCTCGAATTGGAATGTTACAAGATGCTCAAGGTTCTATGTTGAATGATGCTGAGAAGATCAAGAAAAGATGGAAAGAATATACAGAGTTTTTATATGATAAAGATCAAGTGGACCAACAGCCGTTTCAACCTGTACCTTATGATCTGGAACCATTGGTGATGAAAGAAGAAGTTGAAGCAGCATTGAAAGCCTTATCAAAGAACAAAGCACCAGGCATTGATTGCATTCCCATAGAAGTATTACTGCAATCTGATGCAGCTGTTACCGTACTTACAAGGCTCTGCCAAGAAATATGGAAGACAGCATCATGGCCAACTGACTGGAAAAGATCTGTGTTTATACCAGTACTAAAGAAAGGTGATCCAACCGACTGTGGAAATTATCGCACAATCGCTCTGATCCCACATGCCAGCAAAATTCTACTGAAGATTATTCAAAAGAGACTACAATCATACCTGGAACAAGAACTACCTGAAGTGCAAGCAGGGTTCAGAAAAGGGCGAGGAACGAGAGACATCATTGCGGATGTGAGATGGATCCTTGAAAAGACTAAAGAATACCAAAAGGATATCTATTTGTGCTTTATCGACTATAGCAAAGCTTTTGACTGTGTAAACCATGAGAAACTCTGGGCCACATTAAGAAGCATGGGTATACCAGAACACCTGATCGTTCTCTTGCACAATCTGTACATTGATCAAGAAGCAACAGTTCGAACGGAACAAGGAGAAACAGAATGGTTTAAAATAAGCAAAGGTGTAAGACAAGGCTGCATACTTTCCCCCTACCTGTTTAATTTATATGCAGAACAAATCATCAGAGAAGCAGGATTGTATGAAGACAACAGAGGTGTGAAGATTGGTGGAAGACTCATCAACAACCTTCGCTATGCTGATGATACCACATTACTGGCGGAAAGTGAAGATGATCTGAAACATTTGCTTCTCACAATCAAAGAACATAGTCTCAAAATGGGCCTGCACCTTAATGTAAAGAAGACAAAGATCATGACAACTGGCATAATCAACAGGTTCATCGTCGAAGGAGAAGAAATTGAAATCGTGAATAACTTTAACCTACTTGGATCAACTATCAATAAAGAAGCAACAAGCAGTCAAGAAATCAGACGACGCATTGCTCTTGGCAGAATGGCTATGAAAGACCTAGATAAGATTCTCAAGAGCAGAGATGTCTCTCTCCATACAAAGATTCGACTTGTTCAAGCCATGGTATTTTCATTAACATCATATGGATGTGAAAGCTGGACAGTGAAAAAGATAGACAGGAAGAAAATTGATGCCTTTGAATTATGGTGCTGGCGGCGAATACTGTGTATACCATGGACTGCCCGAAGAACAAACCAGTCTGTACTAGAGGAGATCAAACCTAAGCTTTCTTTAGGTCAAATCATTTTTATTGAATTTTTCACATAACAAACCCGCCAAAAGAGGAGGGAGGAACATTGTCAACAACAAGAGGACCCAAAACCAACCAGGTCCCCGGCTACAAATCATAGCAAAAGATACAGACAATCAAATGCAACACAAGTCCACCCAGGGCATGATATGAACTAAATGGGATTGGGATACGAGGAATTAAGCCAAGGGAGAAAAAGGGAAGAGAGCACCCCCCAGGACAATACTGCTATCAAACCTAAGCTTTCTTTAGAAGCTCAGATGACAAGACTTCGACTTTCATACTTTGGACACATCATGCGGAGAGAGAGATCATTAGAGAAAGACATCATGCTTGGCAAGATAGAAGGTCAACGCAAAAGAGGAAGGCCAGCAATGAGATGGATCGATACAATAACAGCAGTTACGGGTACCAGCCTGTCAACAATGAGCCGCCTGACTGAAGATCGAACACAATTTAGGATAGCTATCCAGAGGGTCGCCATGAGTCTACTCCGACTCAACGGCACTTAACAACAACAACAGCAAGGAGTGTTATGACTTCTTGACCTAAGAGATTGTCGAGAGCAGTCTGAGAATTGAACTGTCTTACCATTGTAGGAGGGGGCATGCTGTGAAAATAAAGCTTGTACCCCTCTCGTACAATGGACAGAGTCCAATTTTCTGCTGTTATTTGGTACCATCTGTGGGCAAAATGACATAACCTGCCTGGGATGTCCAAGGGTTCTGGATCCTTCAGGGGCAGGAAGGCGAAGTTCTCTGGAGAGGAGTCAAAGCCCCTGAGGAGGCTGAGCCTGCTGAGCTGGCTGAGGTTTTACCACTTTTGGCTTCTTTTGTTGTCTAAGTTGTTGCTGTTGTCCCTTTTGGGCAGGCTGACCTGGACGGTGTCCCTGTTGGGTATAGAAAGGATAAAACTTATTTTTCTTATTGAAAAATGTTTTTTAGAGGATCTTTTCCTTGCAGGATCGGCTGTAGATTTGGACAATCTATCCAAAGTGATAATGTCTGCATCTATTTCATTAGCCTTCTCCTGCCATTTCTTGCCAAAGAGATTTTCTCCTGTGCAAGGAATGTTTCCTAATTTATCCTGTACCCAAATTTCCAAGTCGGATGCCTGAAGCCAGGCAATCCGATATGCACCAATAGCAATAGCAGAGGTTCTGCTTATGCACTCAAAACAGTCAAAGGCTGCACGATTTACAAACTTGGAAACATCCTGGGCATGTTTGACAAGACTAAGACAGTCCTGTCTTTTGTCATCAGGAAGAAGGGGGGTCATAAGCTTCAAGTCTCCTGTGACCTCTTTAAGGAACATTCCCATATACAAGATATAGGAACTGATCCTAGCTGAGAGCATGGAAGCTTGAAAGCATCGACGCCCAAAGGCATCGAGAGTCCTGCATTCACGACGTGGAGGATTGGATGCATGTCTCTTTGCACTTTTCATCCTACACATGGCTGATTCCACTACCATTGAACGGTGTGGTAATTGAGTTTTTTGAAAGCCAGGACAAGGTGGAACTTGATACATAGTATCGAGTTTCGGAGAATGAGGAGATGTGGTTAGAGGTGTTTCCCACATTCTCAGCATAAGATCATGTAAGATCTCATGAATAGGCAGAGTAGCTGCCTCTTTGGGAGCCTTAGGGTATTGGAGAATCTCCAACTCCTTTGCCCTAGGCTCTTTTTCAGGAGCTACTGTGATGGAAAGGCCTCTGGCCACATCACGGATAAAATCCTGAAAGGACATATCCTCTGGCAGAGACATTCTGCGCTGAGAAGAGGAGGAATCCTCTGGGAGAAGTACTCTTGTATTGGCAGAGTCTTCAGACTCAGAAGATTCAAAATACCTCCGATCCCGGTGATCGTGCAGCGCACGGTACCGGTATTAATCGAAGTCGGTATCAGGTTGCTCGAGTACCGATATGCCGATGCCGGAGACAGATGCATGACTTGGTATGGGTGGCATACCCATCGATGTTGATGCCATCGGTACCGGTACCGGTATCTGAAATGGTTTCAATGGTACCGAAGCCATGAGAAAAGCCGCTAGACTGCGTTCAATAGCAAGAAATCTCTGGTCTATCGACGCTGCCGATGCTTGGGTGTCGGTACCGGTAGAAGCGGCTGGAACCCCAGAGCATGGCACCAGTAGTTCTGCCGAGGTTGAGGCCTCGAGAACATCCTGGAGCCCCATTGATGCTTTGGAAGCCGAAGCCTCCCGCTGGGGCAGTTTTGCCGGTGAAAATTCCTCAAGGGCAACGCCAGTGGCATCTCGATACTTAGAAGGAGAGCTACCCTTTCAGGACCAGCTAGATTTATGTTTAGTTACCTGATATCCATGGGAGGAAGATGAGGCCCTGGAGGACGTTGATGCAACAGACACCGCGTCTGAGGGAAAAAGGGTGCTAAGCTTTGCAGCTCGATTCTTCCGACCCTTTTTTGACATCATTCCACAGGAGAGGCACTCCGAAGTAGAGTGGTCAGGACCTAAACATTTGAGACACCAATCATGGGTGTCGGTGACGGAGATGGTATCGCCACACTTAGAACATTTTTTAAAACCAGATGTTTTTCCATTTTTAAGGAAAAATTGGGCCTAGTGCCCAAAACGGCACCTAGCACCAAGGAAAAAAGTTTCTGAAGGTAAATAGCTCAGAAACTATAGTTTTGGTTTTTTTTTTTTTTTTTTTTAAAGAAGAAAGAAGAATGAACTGGCGGTACCGGTATAGCGTCGAGGGAAGGCAGTCGTGACCACAAAAAACAAAGATTAAAGACGAAATGTTTCTGCGGTGACAGGGTATGGGACCTGTCAGCTCAGCGGAAAACGAAGAAGACTAAATTCCTGCTATTCCCGGAGATCACCTGTTACAGGTGAGTAACTATGCTTTATATAAACAAGCAAGGGGGAACGGCTCTTGGGCCCTATGCATGGAAGCCATTCGCCTTTGGAACTGGGCAATTCCTCATGGAATTCACCTTCATGCAGTATACCTTTCCAGGTGCAGAGAACCACTTAGCTGACAGACTAAGTCAGATCTTCCATCCATACAAGTGGATTCTGGAACCTCAAGTAGCACAATACTTGTTCCAGCTCTGGGGGATGCCACTACTCAACCTCTTTGCTTCTCCCCTCAATGCCCAACTACATCGTTTCTGCTCGAGGATTTCTTCCCCTCATAGGCAGACGTCTGATGCTTCCTCATCCATTGCTCATCCATCTCCTCTGTGCTTAGCAAAAACACTCTTCAAACTCCAAGCTGACTGTGGACATATAATTCTCATTGCTCCTTACTAACCCAGACAACCGTGGTTTCCTCTGCTTCTTCAACTTGCTCAAGCACCCCTCCCCTCAGGTTTGGTTATTCACCAACCCTACTCTCTCAGTAACAGGGGACCCTTCTGCACCCTAGCCTCAAGATACTCCACTTGATGGCATGGAGGCTGAGCGCTTTGTCCTCTCGCACTTAAATCTCCAAGAGGATGTATTGCAGATGCTCCTGTCTTCAAGAAAAGATTCAACCAGATGTTCTTACGCTTTTAAATGGCACATGTTTTCCATCTGGTGTTCTCATAAAGCACTAGATCCTTTCAGATGTCCCATTCCGGACTTATTCCAATACCTGCTCCATTTGTCCTCCTCTGGCCTTAAGACCAACTCGGTGCAAGTACATTTATCTGCCATTATGGCCTCCTATCGTACTTTAGAAACCACCCCATCTTGGCACATCCCTAATTAACCATATTTATGCATGGTCTTCTCCTGACCAAGCCCCCTTTCCATCCACCTCCCACACCATGGGGTCTAAATGTTGTTCTTGCACAGCTCATGCACAGTCCTTTTGAACCAATGGTTTCAGCTCTTTTAAAGTTTGTAACATGGAAGCTTCTTTTTCTCATAACAGTCACTTCAGCTTGAAGAGTTAGTGAACTGCAAGCTTTGGTGAGCCATGCTTCCTAAATCACTTTTCATTATGATAAGGTGGTCCTTCACACACATCCTAAGTTCTTGCCGAAGGTCGTCACCTCCTTCCATCTGAACCAGACTGTCTCGCTACCAGCATTCTTTCCAAGGCCTCACACTTCCCCGACTGAGGCCAGACTTAATATCCTAGATTGCAAGAAGGCGTTGGCGGTTTATCAAGACCGTACTAAGGACTATCACCAATCCTCTCAGTTGTTTGTCTCTTTTTGACTAAAGTCATCTAGGGACACCAGTATACAAAAGAACACCTTCGAACTGGCTAGCAGATTGCTTATCCTTCGCTTATTCGCAGGCTGGGCTGTCTCTCCCACACTATGTGACAACTCATAATGTTAGAGCCATGTCTACTCTCCGGTCTGTCCCTATCTCAGAGATCTGCCATGCGGTGACATGGTCTTCCCTGCATACCTTCTCAGCGCACTATTGCCTGGACAAAGACTCCAGAGCTGATGCTCAATTTGAACAAGCTGTTCTGCGTAACCTTTTTCAAATTTAGACAATTTGCCCACCGCCCATCTGACTACCTCACTAGGAGTACTCTGAATGAGCTGAGTCGGTCGGATCCCTGCTTCATTCTCTAGCTGCACCAGGATTCTTCTCTCACTTGGTTGTCTTAGGCTTGGGAGTCCCATATGTGAAGACTGACTTCCTGCTTGTTCCTGGATATAGCATAGTTACTCACCCATAACAGGTGATCTCTGGGAACAGCAGGAATCAGTCTTCACAACCCACCCACCTCCCCATCAAGTTGTCCCCTTTTTTCTCATTCCTGGTATACAAAGATTTGTATTTCTCCACTACTCATCTGACTGAGGAGACCAGGATGGAAGGTGGGAAGGCAGCAATGCATATATGGAGGAATGCTCCCAAAAGCATTCCTATTGGATGCTGGAGAGTGTTCCCAAACCGGGCTCCGTCGGTGCCAACGTTACCCATATATGAAGACTGATTCCTGCTGTTCCTGGAGATCACCTGTTACAGGTGAGTAACTACACTTTATAGCAGTTACAGTGTCATGTAAATATGCCACTTTTTAATGAAAATAACACAGGTTTAAATGTTACTGTATGCATGAGCACATATTAAATGTTGGGTTTATAAGTAAGAAATAAATCCTCTGTTTTTATAAAGACAATTCTGAAGAATAACGAATGCAAATGTTCCCACCGCTCTAATCTCTGCATAATTCTGATTGTTTGGAAAGGGAAAAAGCTGGAAGAAAAATCCCACCCTCTTTCAAGTTCAGTTCGGATTATAGCATAATCCCATAGACATGTGAAATTGTCTTTTTGAAGTACTATGTATTTTTATTCTTTCCAACCAAATGGATATTGGAAATTTATACATAAGCAGTCAAGAATATGCTTGTATCTCCAGGAACAAGCAGGAATGAGTTTTCACATATGGGTACGTCGGTACCGACGGAGCCTGCGCGGGAACGCTCCCCAGCTTCCCAAAAAGGAAAGCTTTTGGGAGCATCCCACAGCGCCTGCGCGCCGCCTTCCCGCCTTTCCTAACCAACTCTCCCCAGTTCTTCTTTGCCGCGGAGCCAGCAGGTCGAGCCCTGTCACCGCTGAAGAAGTTCTTTATTTTATTTTATTTCTTTGGTCGCGTGTCTGCCTTCCCCGACTCCGGACCGGTACCGCCGGTCTTTTTCTTTCTTTCTTTAAAAAAAAAAAAAAAATATATATCTATTTTTCCTCATTTGGTGTATTTTTCTTCTTGGGCCTCAGGGCCCACAAGAAAATTTTCCCTCATGGAAAAACCAGCCTCCGGGTTAAAAAAATGCACTAAGTGTAGCGGTGCTATTTCTGTTACAGATACCCATGAATGGTGTCTTAAATGTTTGGGTCCTGAACACTCCATTCCGGATTTTCCGTCCTGCTCTCTAATGTCTAAACGGGGGTTACAGAACCGAGCAGCTAAGCTCCATGTTCTGTTTCCCGCTGATGCACCGTCGGTAGCATCGACATCTTCCAGGTCTTCTTCTCCTGATGGATCTCAGGTAACCAAACATAAACCTAGCAGGTCCTCGAAGGGTAGATCTCCCTCTAAGCATCGAGATGCTTCCGGGCTTGCCCTCGAGGATCCTGCCCCAGCAAAACAACCCCGGCGGGAAGCTCTGGCTTCCAAAGCTCCTCCTTCGGGGTTACAGGTTGACATCGATGGCACGGCCTTGACCGATCACCTGTTAGATTGCTCTGGGGTACCGGCACAATCTCCCGGTACCGATTTCCAGGCATTCATGGCATCGATGGATCAGAATGTTCTGTCCATGCAGCAGGCTATCACGGCCTTCATTCGAGCTGCGACGCCGATGGTACCACAACAAGCTCCGTTGTCGGTATCGGCTCCGGTACCGGCACCAGCGCCAATACCGCTACCGACTGCATCGACATCGACCAGGATACCGACTGCAGCGGTTCCTTGTCCAGGGCTACTTCTCGGTACCGATCCGATACCGGGGACACCCGATGTCGATACCGCTCGATACGCGTATCGAGCCTTAGAAGAGCACCCTGACAGGCGATACTTCGATTCCTCTGGTGATTCTGATTCATCAGATGAGTCTCCTGAAGTATCCCTAGCCCTTCCTGAGGAACCTTCTTCTCCAAAAAGAAGAATATCTCCTCCAGAGGACTTGTCCTTTCAAGGCTTCATAAGAGAAGTAGCTAAAGGACTCTCTATTCCAGTAACCTCTGAATCAAAGCCTAGAGCAAAGAAATTAGATATCTTAGGATACTCTAAGGCTCCTAGAGAGGCAGTCACCTTACCAATTCATGAGATTCTTCATGAACACATGATTGATTTATGGGAGACTCCTCTCACTCTTTCTCCTCATTCTCGCAGGCTGGACACTATGTATCGTGTCCCTCCTTGTCCTGCATTTCAGAAAACTCAGCTTCCTCACCATTCCATTGTGGTGCAGTCAGCTATGTAGAGGATAAAGAGTACAAAGAGACACTCTTCTGCTCCTCCAGGAAGAGAATGCAGGACCTTGGATGCTTTTGGTAGGAAAATCTTCCAAGCCAGTATGCTTATTGCCAGAATCAACTCATATAGCCTTTACATGGGTATGTTTCTAAAAGAAGTTGCACAAAAACTGCACAACTTCCTCCCTTTTCTTCCAGAAGATAAAAGGGACGAATTCCTCCTTTGGCTTAAGCATACTCAAGACATTTCAAAGTTTTCCAACAGGGCAGCTTTGGACTCCTTTGAAGGTGCCAGCAGAGCCTCAGGCATTGCCATAGCTGCTCACAGAATTGCTTGGCTCCAGGCTTCTGATCTAGAACCCTGGGTTCAAGATGGCTCAGGAAATCTGCCCTGTACAGGTGAAAATCTATTTGGCAAAGAGTGGCAAATAAAAGCCACTCAAATGGATGCAGAGAACTCTGCTCTGGATAGACTTTCAAAGTCAACCTCCATTCCTGCCAAGAAAAAGATTTTTAAAAAGTCTTTTTACAAAAAGGGCAGATTTCCTTCTACTTCTGGCCAACAATCTTCTACAGGTCGCTTTGCCGCTAAGCGTCAGCAACCTAAGCAGGCCAGGCCTAAGTCTACAGGGGCTGCTGCAACTCAGCAGTCCCAACCTCCTCAGGGTTTTTGACTTGATGCTAGAGAACTTAGCCTTTCTGGCTCTACAACAGCCAGAACCTCTCACCATTCCAGGAAGGTTAGCTCATTTTGCTCCCAGATGGGAGCAAATCACATCAGAGCAGTGGACCCTCTCCATCATAAGAGAGGGCTACAAACTTCATTTCTCAGACCTTCCTCCCCACACCATGGTGAGACACTTCAATTCTCCCACATCTCTTCTCGACCTTCTCGGTCAGGAGGTGACTACCCTTCTTGCCCAAGGGGCAATAGAAGAAGTTCCTCTTCTTCAACAAGGGTCAGGGTTCTACTCCCCCTATTTTCTCATTCTGAAGAAGACAGGGGGATACAGACCCATCTTAGATCTCCGAGAACTGAACAAGTTCCTATGCAAGGAGAAGTTCAAGATGCTTTCTCTGGGCACTCTCCTTCCATACCTTCAAAGTCAGGATTGGCTTTGTTCTCTAGATCTCAAGGATACGTACACACATGTCCTCATCCATCCATCTCACAGGAGATTCCTACGTTTTCTTTTCCAAGAAAAACATTACCAATACAGAGTACTTCCTTTTGGTCTGGCCTCTGCTCCCAGAGTATTCACCAAATGCATGGCAATAGTTGCTGCATTTCTACGCACTCTGGGAATATTTGCCTTCCCATACCTGGACGACTGGCTCATCAGAGCTCCATCTCAGTCAGAGGCCCAGATTTCCCTGGACCGCACAATGCGCATTTTGCAGTATCTGGGACTTGTGGTAAACCTCCCAAAGTCCCAGCTCACCCCTACTCAGTCCCTGGAATTCATAGGGGCCTGGTTGGATACCACCACTGCAAGGGCCTACCTTCCTCAGGCCCGTTGCCAACGTCTAGTGCAGTTAGCCTCCCAGATTCAGTCAAAGAACCACTTAACTGCCCGGGAGATGCTACAACTGCTAGGCCACATGGCTTCCACAGTACATGTGGTACCCTATGCTCGAATACACATGAGAGCAGCTCAATGGACTTTGTCCACCCAGTGGACTCAAGCTTCAGGAGCTCTCTCAGACCAAATAGCAACCTCCAAACGTCTCTTTTGGTCTCTCCAATGGTGGATGTCCACTCAAAATCTGTTGCTGGGGTCCCCCTTCGAACAGTTGTTGCCCCAAGCAACCCTCACAACAGATGCCTCCCAAACAGGTTGGGGAGCTCATCTACAAGACATCTCCACTCAAGGCACTTGGTCCCCACTGGAGACCTCTCTTCATATCAACCACTTGGAACTTCGAGCAGTTTTTCTAGCTCTCAAGGTTTTTCATACCCTCCTCAGCTACAAGACAGTCCTCATTCATATGGACAATCAAGTAGCCATGTTTTACATAAACAAGCAAGGAGAAACTGGCTCTCTGTCGCTTTGCAACGAAGCTTTAAGATTATGGGCCTTCTCCAGAGAGCATCAAATCCATCTCCTGGCAGTATACCTCCCAGGAATCCAAAACTCTTGGGCAGACAGACTCAGTCGAGTTCTGCTTCCACACGAATGGTCCCTGCATATGGATCAGGTACTCAGAATCTTCCAAGAATGGGGAACTCCGGACATAGACCTCTTTGCAAGTCCGTGGAATGCCAAACTTCCCCGGTTCTGTTCCAGAATTCCGTGTCAGGAAGTTCAGGCCAAGGATGCCTTCCTCCTTCACTGGGGTCAGGGCTTCCTGTATGCCTTTCCACCCATTCCCTTGATTCCCAAGACTCTATTCAAACTCCAAAGGGATCAAGGATCTATGATCCTCATAGCTCCACGCTGGCCACGCCAAGTGTGGTACCCTCTACCTCTGCATCTCTCCCAAGCCCCCTCCCTAGACTTGGGAGCTGCTCCAGGCCTCCTGTCCCAGGAGGAAGGGACTTTGTGGCACCCAAACCCCAAGTCCCTTCACCTCAGAGCTTGGTTACTGAAGGCCTAGACCTTCAAGACTTGAATCTTTCTCAGCAAGTGAAGGATATCCTCCATGCTTCCAGAAAACCTTCCACTAGGCGTTCCTATGCTTTTAAGTGGAAAAGATTTTCCATTTGGTGTGCTGAAAAGGATTTTGACCCTCTAGCACTACCTTTAACTTCTCTGTTAGATTATCTCCTGCATCTCTCCAATGCAGGACTTAAAACAAATTCAGTAAGAGTCCATTTGAGTGCTATTGCAGCGTCCCTTAAGCCCATCAATGGACAACCTATCTCCTCTCATCCCCTCATTGCAAGATTCATGAGAGGCCTAACTTTGACTAAACCTCCCATTAGGCCTCCTCCGGTGGCATGGGACTTAAATTTGGTTCTTGGTCAGCTTATGAAGCCACCTTTTGAACCTTTAGCCACTACCTCCTTGAAATTCCTTTCCTGGAAGGTTATTTTTCTCATTGCAGTCACTTCTGCTCGCCGCATCAGTGAACTGCAGGCCTTAGTGGCTAATCCACCTTATACAAGGTTCCATCATGATAAGGTAGTCCTTAGGACAAATCCACACTTTATGCCTAAAGTGGTCTCACCTTTTCATCTTAATCAAGAGGTATATTTACCTGTCTTTTTTCCAGCTCCTCATGCATCCAGTGCAGAGAGGAATCTTCATACTCTGGATTGTAAAAGAGCTCTTGCTTTTTACTTACAAAGGACACAGCAACATAGAAAGTCTTCCCAGCTTTTTGTTGCTTTTGATCCTTCTCATTTGGGACTTCCAGTCTCTAAGAGAACACTGTCCAATTGGATTGCTCAGTGTATTTCTTTCGCCTACCAGAGTAAGAACCTTTCTCTGGAGAGCCATGTCACTGCTCATAATGTGAGGGCCATGGCCACCTCTATGGCTCATCTAAATTCTGTGTCCATCGACCAGATCTGTCGAGCAGCCACCTGGGCCTCGGTTCATACCTTCACAGCCCATTACTGCTTGGACAAGGACTCCCGCCGGGATGCCTTGTTTGGTCAGGCTGTCCTCAAACACCTGTTCCATTCTTAAACAACTCCTACCCTCCTTCCCTGGATGGATGCCTGAGATCCATAGGAGGACGCAGATCCCTTTCAGGGTCTCATATCCTTGGGGATCTCCCAGGCATCTTAGCTAGGGAGTCCCCATATGTGAAGACTCATTCCTGCTTGTTCCTGGAGATAGCACAGTTACTTACCTGTAACAGGTGATCTCTGGGAACAGCAGGAATAAGTCTTCACAACCCTCCCACCTCCCCTAGGAGTTGTACCTCTCTTCTATCTTTCCTTTCCTCTCTCTCTCTATTGTCTCAGCTTTAAACTTGAACTGAGGAGAGTTGGTTCGGAAAGGCGGGAAGGCAGCGCGCAGGCGCTGTGGGATGCTCCCAAAAGCTTTCCTTTTTGGGAAGCTGGGGAGCGTTCCCGCGCAGGCTCCGTCGGTACCGGCGTACCCATATGTGAAGACTTATTCCTGCTGTTCCCAGAGATCACCTGTTACAGGTAAGTAACTGTGCTTTATTGTACTTGATTGACTACCCTTCACAAAACTCGGCAGAGCGGTGTACAAAATTAAAAACAAGATTAAAAATGAAGGAGGAAAGGAACTCCATTTTCCATAGGACAGATAAAAACAATCCTACCAGGAGAGGCAGAGCGTAGGGTGAGCAGGAGAGCAGAGAAACGGAGGACTCTCTGAAAATTTAACAGAGCAGGGTCAAATTCTGATGTGGGGGGAAAAAACAGGGAAAAACATCTGTTTCTGAATAGGCCAGATCAGACCGGAGGTTCCAGAGAAATAAGCTCTTCCAAAACATGGTTCAGTGCATTTTTGTAGGAGAAGCAGTTCCAGCTTTTGCAGCATAGAAACTTTAGTATATGGAAATATAGCCTATAGGTAATTGCTTCTATCAGATTGCCTCTGCCTTTTTCTAGACATACAGACACTCTTGAGGGATTGGAAATAATTCCATAAGGCATGCTCTGCATGTTTTCTCCACCATGCACCCTTGCACTGCTACCACACCCTTATTCCCAATGGAGAACCTCTTAGTAACTCGGATGTATATTTCATTTTTTTTATTTTGAAACCTAGTGATTGAACTGTATAATTTTCTTAACCCTTTGAAGGCTTACTTTAAGTTTTTAATCCACATTCTGCAGCTGGTTTAATTTTTGCATATTTCAGGAAAATTGTACCCATCTTATTCAATATGTTATAACGATGATTTTCTTTCTGCTGTGATCATGTATTATATACCATTTGATAGAAAAATGTGACAGCAATTTTGGATCCCGAGCGTTTTGGGACCGGCCTGGATAATTAATGGTTTCTATGTGTATTACTTCTTGCCATGGTACAAGTGGCACATATAATTAAATTGTAAAATCCATTCTTTGAAATTAGTTGACAGTGACATCTAGAGGATAATTCTGTAAGATGCAGATAGATTTCCATGCTTTTACACATGTAACTCATGGTATTTTAGTGATTTACATGTACTTAATCAGGGGTCCTCAAACTTTTTAAACAGGGGGCCAGTTCACTGTCTCTCAGACCGTTGGAGGGCCGGACTATAGTTTAAAAAAAAACTATGAACAAATTCCTATGCACACTGCACATATCTTATTTTGAAGTAAAAAAACAAAAGGGGAACAAATACAATATTTAAAATGAAGAACAAGTAAAGTTAAATCAACAAACTTACCAGTATTTCAATGGGAACTATGGGCCTGCTTTTGGCTAATGAGATGGTTAATGTCCGGTTCCATATTTGTCACTGCTAGTCGTAACAAGTGATGCAAGTGTGCATCAGTTAGTCTAGATGTGGTTGGAGATTTCAGATGTTTCATTCTGGAAAAAGTCTGTTCACAGACATAAGTGCTGCCAAAGATGGTTGCCATTTTGAGTGCATGGTTCCTGAGATTAGGATATGTCTCAGAGGGGAGAGATGCATAGAAATTAGGAAGGCTGCTTGACTTGAATGCGTCTTTCAGAGAGTCACAATTCTGCAGTTCAGCCAGTTCCATTTGGTAAATTGTATCCACATTTTCAATGTCAATAGAAAATGGGTTACGGAAAAGCTGTATGTCCTGTTCATGGAGATGAAGCTCTTTAAATCTAAATTGGAACTCCTTTTGCAACTTTTCCAGTGAATCCACACATGTTTTGTTTGGGAATGCAACCAATGTTTTTTCCGCTAACATATTTTGAGTTGTGGGGAGATGGCAGAGGTTTTCCTCCTTCACTTGTTTGATGAGGAGGCCTAATTTTACTTCAAATGCTTTCACATGTGATTGCATATCACAGATGAGCTTCCCATTTCCTTGAAGTTGCACATTGAAACTGTTGAGTAGCTCTGTTACATCTGTCAGAAAGGCAAGGTGCCATTTCCATTCTGCATCATTGAGCTCTGGTACTTCTTCGTTTTTTGAAAGCAGAAAAGCTGTAATCTGTGGAAGTAAGTCATAGAAATGTTTCAAAACTCTCCCTCGACTCAGCCAACGGACTTCTGTGTGGTACAGAACATCTTCATAGGCAACATTTAGCTCAGACAGAAATTCCTGAAATTGTCTGTGGTTTAGTGCATTAACTCTAATGAAGTTAACACAAGATACCACAATTTTCATAACAGAGTCCCACTTCAGTGATTTACTACACAGCGCTTGTTGGTGGATGAGGCAGTGTATTGCTATTGGATGAGAATGGTTATGTTTGTCCATCTCTTGGTTAATGCGAGCAATTACTCCTTTCTTAGACCCCACCATGCTAGGAGCACCATAAGTTGTCACACTGGCTAGTTTAGGAAAGTTTTTTTGCGGAGTTTTGCAAATGCTGATGCAAATTGTCTCCCATTTCTTCAATCCAGGTTAACTCAACACCGGGCATCAGCTTTCCGGCAAGGCCACGCTATAATCTTGCCCTCTTGTTTACAGCTGCCTCTCCAAATCAAACATTAAGCCATGCCACCATTCTTCGACGACTCGAACAAGAAGGTCAAACTTCGCAACAAAATACACTCACTATTCACCGGCTTCCCCCGCACCGCCACTCGCATTCACTGATATCCAAGCCACAAACAAGCAGCCCAACTTTGTTTTGCTTTATAACAAAGGGCAGCCTTCGGCTCTTCTGATAGTGCGCTTCTTTCTCCCATTAACAACAAAGTAGACAGTAAAAATATCCAGCACTGCTTGTAATAATCATCCTAAATCAGGAGTGGCAAAACATGCATGTATAAATAAATGCAGGTACAAATGAAAATACATAAAGTACAGAAGTCTAGAAAGCATACATTCTGCGGTATGCTCCAGGAACGCCCGCTCCGTCCCTCCTTACGCCCTAGATTTGGCCGCAATGACAGGTAGGAGAAGATAGATATAAAGGGCTGTCATTTCCCCTCCCCCATTCTGAGCCTCCCTTACCTAAGGCCACCTCGCAGGCTTTGCGCAGTTGGGAGTGGTGCGCCTTCTTCACCTCCTTGTCAGCCAGAATCTTCTCTAGGGCGCGAGTGAGGAGCATGTTTTTCATTTTTTCCCCCTCATACATGGACACGGCGAAGCGGCTCCCAGCTGGGGGAAGGCGATATGGTGTCAGCGGCGAACACCGGCTTTCATTCGTTCCTTGTCCCTCCGCTCCGTGGAGCGGGTTCCCGGACCCGGGCCGCTCCCGAATCCGTCCGTCTCCACTATCCTAGAGCTGCTGTTCGGCAGCCGCTCACGCTCTGCCTGAGGACAGGCAGCGGCGGCAAAAACACCCGGCGGGCCGGTTAAATGTCCTTGGCGGGCTGCATGTGGCCCGCGGGCTGTAGTTTGAGGACCCCTGTACTAAATAGTCATAATATGTGGAAATTAGTGAGTTGCTATTCTTGAAGTACACGCATGGACTGATGGTGCTTACTTTCACTTGGCATTGCATTGGGGGGGGGGGCGAGTTTGGGTGGAGCGCAAATTTATACACGTTCTTTAAAGAATATGGTCCAATGCATATAAGAAATGTGTGGTCATTTCCACCTGCCTTAGACCTGGTGTAAGTGACTACAGCTTCATTTATGCACGTTTGCAGCCACTTAGTATTTTATAAAATTAAAACTGCGCGGATTCTGCTTTATAGTATAGGCTTCATTAATGCACATTAATACGCACATAAGTCTAGCTGCTATTTACAGCAAGCCTTGACATATTTTCTTGGCATCTAGGAGCTAGCCTAAAAATCTAGGGACTGGCTACCAAAACCTAGGTCACAGTGCACACCCCACCCACCCAAAAAGAGTAGACACCTAGGAAAGTGTAGATAACATGAGGAGGGATCTAGCTAAGCTTGAAGAATGGTCTAGAATTTGGCAGCTGAGATTTAATGTTAAAAAAATGCAAGGTCATGCATTTGGGCTCCAGCAATCCAGGGGAGAATATAGTATAGGGGTGAAGTACTTCTGTCCACAAATGAAGAGCGGGACCTAGGCGTGGTTATGTCTGATGATTTTAAAGTAGCTAAACAGGTAGAAAGGTTGACGGTGAAAGCTAGAAGGATGCTTGGGTGCATAGGGAGAGGAATGGCCAGCAGAAGAAAGGAGGTGATCGTGCCTCTGTATGTCTTTGGTGCGACCTCATTTGGAGTATTGTGTGCAATTCTGGAGATCACATCTTCAAACGGATATAAACAGGTTGCAGTCAGTACAGAGGGTGGCTATTAAAATGGTTAGTGGTCTTCATTATAAAACATATGAGGACAGACTTAATGATCTTAATATGTGTACCTTAGATGAAAGGCGGGATAGAGGTGATATGATTGAGACGTTTAAATAACCTCCATGGCATAAATGCACAGGAGGAGAGCTGCTTTCGATTGAAAGCAAGCTCTGCTACTAGGGGACATAGGATGAGGATGAAAGGGGATAGGCTCAGGAGTAATATGCGGAAATATTTCTTTACGGAAAGAGTGGTAGATGCATGGAATAGTCTCCCAGTAGAGGTGGTAGAGATGATGGCAGTATCTGAATTCAAAAAAGCATGGGACAAACACAGAGGATCTCTAAAGGAAAAAAGGGGACTGTTGTAGCGGTTGATATGGAAGAGCAGACTAGATAGGCCATGTGGTCTTTTCCGGCCGTCTTGTTTCTAAGTTTCTGTATATCACATTTTTTCTAAAACAGCTTGATACAGAGCCAGTTGGGCTCGATACATGCATGTCGCTGCTGGGAGTTGTGGTGGCCCTTTCGCCAAAGTCAGATAAGTGATTCAATTATAGTTCACTTTTAGAGGTTTGTGATTTAATAATAAAAAAGGTTTCTACCGTCACTGAGTGGGGAGTTTTTCCCCTCCCCATCTCTTGCCGGTGGAATCCGACAATAAAATAATGAAATGTTCAAGTTGGAATTTTTATAGTTTGATCTGGGCCTTATTATGTTTTGACTTTTCATATTGATATTTGTCATGTGTCATCACATTTTTGAGGGTTTTTGATTTTTGATTTTTTCCTTTCATGAAATGAGCACGTTTTTGCTCCTTATTTGAGGTCAGGAGCAGGTATGGGCATGGATGCCTGAACAATCATGGCCAGATATGTTGATGCCATTCTGAAATCGCATCACAACGTGCGTCTTCTTTGCTGCACCCAGGCCACTCCTCCAACATCCCTCTGTGTTACTTGGACATCCTCATGCTAGGGACCGCGGTATACCCAGTTTCTCAAATGCCTAAAGAGACAACTTTGTGATTTAAAGGTCTGAATGCCCGATTTTCAAACATCCAAAACACGAATAGGGCTTCTAAAATAATCTCTTAGTGATTAACATTTTTTGATTATATGTTTGTGATTTGGTTGTCAGGTATGCTCTGAAATTTCATGGTATTATGTACACAAGTGTTAGCACATCATGACAGTAGTGTGCCACTGCAGTGGATTACTAGGTAATAAGTATACTAGGGAAAATAGAAAGTGAGAGATTTGGTATATAGTTTGGAAATAAATTGTATTATAACCACTAATAGTATAGGCTTGTTTTTTTTAAGCTTGAATAAATAAAATTCTAATGAAATTTAAATGTATTTTAGTGCCCTTCTGTTTAATGAAGTGAAATATATAACCACAGTGGTGGAACTAGAGATAACAGAAGATTCTGCGAAGGGAAGAAGTAACGTAGTTTTTGTTTATATGCGAGCAGTAGGAATACCAGGTATGTAATGCCCTTTAACATGTAACACTCTTTGTTTTAATCTGTTCATGACTTTGATTCTTCGCTGTTTAATTTAGTTCATTTCTTAACTTTCTTAATCGCCTTTCATAACGTAATATCAAAGTAGTTTGCAATAAATCTATAAACATCAAAGAGTAAAACAAACTGAGAACATATAAGTAAAAATAAAACACAAAAATAACATACAAAACAGATTAACATCAAAACACAATAACAATAAGTTGGTATCTTTGAGGCTGATTGCTAGGAAATCACTAGGAGTTTTCTATTTAAACTATATTTCTTGTGTTTTTTTGCTGGGTAATGAATAGTTGCAATTATATATACCATTTCAGATGGTATATGAGTTTTAGGGCCTTTTTACTATAGTTCAGTAAAGTTTTGCAATTACCACACAGTAGGCCTCTGTATTAACTGTTAAGAGGGCTTCCAGCATCTGTCTATGCACTTACTGCCACCTCAGTAGAGGCTGGCAAGCGCATTGGTGTTATCTTCAGCAGTAATAGTTAATGCACAGTAAATTACTGTGCACTAACTGCAAGGAGCGCTCCACACTATGCATTCATTATCTGAATTCATGCATGCTAAAGGGATTTTACTGAACTGCTATAGCCTTTTGCAGCTATTGTGATATAGTCTGACCCCCCCTCCCTTCCCCACTTTAAAAGCAAAAAAGCTGGCTAGCCAGCCGGGCTAGTTGGGGACCCTGATTTCCCTCTCCCCTCCCCTCCCCTCCCTCCCTCCAAGACCTTGCCTTGTGGTCTAGGGACTGTGTGAACAGTGTGGCAGCACAGGGTGCTAGCATAGAAGGGATTCTGATACCATCACTGGGCTTCCAGGAAGCTTAAAAAGAGTGAGTTATTAAACGTGGCTGAATAGAGGGAGGGCACAGGGTGCATTTTTAGATTGGTACGGTCCTGGCCCCCAGCAATCGTGGCTACTCAAAATGGTCGTGATCTCGCAGTGCTGCCCCCCTAGTATCTGCACGCTAGGGGGCAGAATCGCAAGAGCACCACCATTTTTGTTAATGCTACTGAGGAGGCCAAGAGCAGAGGACCACTCCTGGCCTCTTCAGTAGTACTAACAAAAATGGCGGCAATCTCACAGTGCTGCCACTAGACCACAAAGGACTTAAAGATAAGACCTTTGGGGCGGTGGGCCTAACTTGGCTGACTGGCTAGCTGGATCTTGTGCTTTTAGAGGGGGGGTTGGGAGCCTGACTGACTAGCTGGAATTTTTACTCATAGATTGGGGGGGGGGGGGCAGGGAGGGTAGGATGAGAGGGGATGGAGGGGGACTGTATTAGCTAGCCAGGCTTTTAATGTTACAGTGGGGGGTGGGAGGAAGGGAGGGGACCCGACTGAGTATATGGGGCTTTCATCTTTGTCAAGGGGTGCACCAATTACTCTCCTAGACATTTCCCGATGGGATATGAGCTGTCCTGAGTGATAGGTACTGAAAGGGGGGAAGCTCACTATGTTTAATTTAGTGCAGTGGATCTGTACATTCTCCAGGACCAAGCAGGAAGTCAGTCCTCACATATGGGTGACGTCGGCGCCGACGGAGCCCTCGTGCGGAGCATTTCCCCAGCTTTCAAGGAAAACCTTTGGGAATGCAGAGCTTTTCTGATCTCTTGGTCTACGGGCCTCCTGTATGCGTTTCCTCCCACGCCCCTGGTGGCCCGAACTCTGTTCAAGATTCTCCGGGACAAGGCCTCGGTGATTCTGGTAGCCCCCAGATGGCTGAGGCAGCCGTGGTTTCCACTCCTGCTGCAGTTGGCGGTGGAAACTCCGTTCCCTCTGGGGTTGCAACACGATCTCCTGTCTCAAGAGCAGGGTTCCCTTCTGCACCCCAATCTCAGGTCCCTCAAGTTGATGGCCTAGCTGCTGAAAGGATAGTGCTAGCTGCCTTACTTCTACCTAAGGAGGTTGAGGAGGTGGTCTTGGCCTCTAGGAGGCAGTCCACCAGAAAGTCCTATGCCCTCAAGTGACGTAGGTTTACGGTATGGTGTGCTCAGCGCAATGAAGATCCTTTCTCTTGCTTTGTGCCAGTAGTACTGCAGTATCTACTTCACCTGTCAGACCTAGGCCTTAAGTCTAACTCTGTTCGGGTCCACCTCAGTGCTCTGTCAGCGCACCACTCACCGGTGGAAGGACAGTCTCTGTCGGTTTACCCCTTGGTGTCTCGATTTCTCAGAGGTCTGCTTCTTCTCAAGCCTTCGGTTCGTCCACCGGCGACTGAGTGGGATTTGAACGTGGTCTTGCAGCAACTTACTCGCCCACCGTTTGAGCCGATGGCTACTTGCCATTTGCGCTTCCTCTCTTGGAAAGCGCTCTTCCTGGTGGCTCTTACCTCGGCCAGACATGTGAGTGAATTACAAGCTCTGGTTTCTGATGGACCGTACACACGGTTCTATAGGAACAGGGTGGTCCTATGGACCCATCCCAAGTTCCTTCCAAAAGTGGTCTCCTCTTTCCACCTCAACCAGGAGGTGGTTCTTCCAACCTTTTTTCCCAGGACGCATACCAGCCGGGCTGAAACAGTCTTGCATACTCTGGACTGTAAGAGGGCATTGTCTTTTTACATAGAACATACGTGGGGGCATCGAAGGGCTACTCAGCTCTTCGTCTCCTTTGACCCTAATAAGATGGGGTTACCTGTCTCCAAGTGTACATTGTCCACTTGGGTAGCAGATTGTATCGCCTGGGCTTATAAGGCAGCCGGCCTCCCCTTGCAGGTTCGAGTCACGGCCCACCGTGTCAGGGTGAAAGCCGCGTCAGTAGCTAATCTCGGCTCTGTTCTGTTGGCAGACATCTGCCGGGCCGCAACTTGGTCTTCAAGCCAGACTTTTGCAGCCCATTACTGCCTGGAGAGAGAGTCCCAGCGGGACAGTGTTTTCGGCCAGGCGGTACTCCGTAATCTCTTTGAGGTTTTGGGTAACTCCGGCCCTTGTGTTGGGCTACCGTATAGGGGCGTTTTTCGGAGGATATTCTTATCATGAATGCTGAGGCTCTTGAGAGGGAGCCATTTTTTCAGCTTAGGGTTCCCGGTAGCCTAGAGCTGGGGAGTCCCATATGTCAGGACTGACTTCCTGCTTAGTCCTGGAGAAAGAGTAGTTACTCACTTGTAACAGGTGTTCTCCAGGAGCAGCAGGAATCCGTCCTCATGACCATCCCTCCTCCCCTGGAGTTGCAGTCATATCATTCATTTTGATTTTTGCTGTCTTTTAGCTATGTCATCAGACTGAGCAAGATGGCACCCTTGGGCGGGAAGGGGACCGTGCATGCGCGCTGCATTCCCAAAGGCTTTCCTTGAAAGCTGGGGAAATGCTCCGCACGAGGGCTCCGTCGGCGCCGACGTCATCCATATGTGAGGACTGATTCCTTCTGCTCCTGGAGAACACCTGTTACAGGTGAGTAACTACTTTTTCATGGCACTGACACTGTTCTTAGGTTGGGGGGACTCCTTTGGGACTTTCGGATGACAATCACTGTTGCGAGGAGGCCCACAGTGCAGTTGGCTGCAGCTAACACCACCACTTGAGGTGGCGCTAGCTGCAGCTATGATCGGGACATTTTTGGCAACCATCATTCAAAATATTTTTTGTCTAGTGGCTACAAGAAAATAGAACGCCTGCTCCCTGCCCTGATCCTGCCTTCTTCCGGGTCCACTGCACGAAGTGCAGATTTTGCAGAAATGTGCCTGCGATATCTGCATTTCGCCTGCATTTGCAGCTACCACCAGACGATAACTCTGCTTTAGCATCTAATATGGTTTAGTAGACATACCAATAAGTGTAATTCCAGTGTTGTAACCGTTAGTACTGCTGTGCACTAACAGTGTATGCTAATTTATGCACTAGGGGGGGATGTTCAAAGTAATTAACACGGTTAGCAGACCTACTAACCGTGTTAATTGCCTTGGCTGGGATATTTAATGAAACCAACATGATTAGTGCTGCTGAATATCTGTGGATGCCACCGCCGCTGCACTCCCTAATGCTAGCCTGCTAGCACTGGGGCATTCTGAGGGCAGCACCCAGCGATAAACGGGCAATAGCAATATTGAGCCACTGCCCAGTTATTACTTCGCAGCAAATATCAGATGCAGTAAAGGCTGACCTAACTTTCTCTGGGAACAAGCAGGAAGTCAGTCCTCACGTATGGGTGACGGCACTGACGGAGTCCTCGCAGAACCATCCCTCCAACTTTCAAAGAAAGCCTTTGGGAGATGCCACCACACATGCATGGTTCCCTTCCCGCCCAAGAGTGCCATCTTGCTCAGTCTCTTTTTTTCCATGGAGCCCTTCAGACGTTTGTCTGACTTGTACCTGGAAAAAATTGATTTTTCTCTCCGAGTTTCTTACTCACCTCTGGTATCACACTGGTACTCTTTCCGCCTACTGACCTCATTGCCTCGGCATTGAGCTCGGTCTATTTTCGTAGTTTTCGTTCTTTTCTTTCCCTGGTGTCTTCATGCCTTTTTTTCTCCCACTGGCAGCCTGGAGAGTCTTCGACCTCGCAGTGGTACCTTTTCCCCCCATAGCTACCAGTGGCTTTAAGAAGTGTGATCGGTGCCCTAAAATTATGTCTTTGACTGACACACATGACTGCTGTCTCCGCTACCTTGGGCCAGACCACGACCCGACAGCCTGCAGTCTCTGCAAGAGGATGTCCAGTAAGGCCCTCAAGAGCCGCCAGCAGCAGCACGATATTTTTCCCCGAGTCCCCGGTGCCTCCGAAGGCTAGTGCCTTGTCTGAGGCCCCGACACCTTGGGCAGAACTTCTTTTTTTTTTTTTTTTTAATTTTATATTTATTAGTTTATACATACATTCAAGAATACATCTTGAAACGGAAATTGAGAAGGGTACAAGCAAACAATATTACAGACTAAATAGTCCCGGCAATAAATTTTATATTTATTAGTTTATACATACATTCAAGAATACATCTTGAAACGGAAATTGAGAAGGGTACAAGCAAACAATATTACAGACTAAATAGTCCCGGCAATAACAAATGAGGAAATTATATCAAGTACACAACTCACTCTAGCCCTCAATAAGAGGATACCAAGAGGAAAAAGGAAAAACAAAATTTAACCCAAATTCCAATAGGAAATAGAGGTGTGAAAAGCAGCTAGAAACCCATACTCAAACAGCAGAAGATGGGAAGACACCCATTACCCCTTAATGACGGGCATTAATGAAGTCCAGCAATTGTGAGGGCTCAAAAAAAACATAGGAATCAGACTGATACTTAATCAGACATTTACATGGAAATTTTAGAAAAAAGAGCCCCCCCAATTGCTGAACCCCAGGACGAAGGAGGAGAAAGTCCCGCCGTCGTCTCTGAGTCTCCCTGGAGAGGTCAGGAAACATACGGACCTGTAATCCCTTAAAGGCAACATTCCGTTTTTTAAAAAATAGCTTCATAAGCCATTCTTTATCAGAGAGAAGAGCTAACGTAATCAACAAGGTAGAGGACGTAACCTGGTCCTCCTGTGAGGATTCCAGTAATGCAGTTACATTCAAAACATCAACTTTAGACAAACCCATAACCATCTCCCCACCCTCGGCAGCAACCTTTTTCCCCGAAGGGAGATAGTATATCTTTACAATAGGGGGGTGGGATTCAGGAGGAACACCCAAAATTTCTATTAAATATTTCCTAAACATATCTCTTGCAGATACCATAGGTAACCTAGGAAAATTAATCACACGGACATTAGCAGCTCGAGACATATTTTCCAAAGCCTCAATTTTAACACTCATTGACAAAACATTCTTCTGCAACATTTCAACATCTTTCCCACAACATACGGACATTCCTTGAAGTTCTACAACCTCCTTCTGTAAATTAGTTATTTTGACAGTGTTTTCTTGAATAGCCAAATCATTGTTTGTAACCTGAGACGCCAACACAGAAATTCGTGGGACCATTTCTTCACGGAGTTGCATAATCGCGGCCCATATCGTTTCCAACGTCACCACCTCCGGGGACTCCCTAGACGCTGGCTGAAGACACTCTCCTGCTCCAACTGCTGATAATCCGCCTGACAATGGGGTGGACGTAGTTGGCCCCAATATCGGGCCCACACCACCATCTGGCCTCTCTCCTGCGACCTCCAGCCTCTGACGCTGCTCAGGGGAAGAAGCAGCACCCCCTTTGCTTTCTTCAGGAAGGCGCTGCACTCCAGGGGAGTCCGACGACTCAACCCCCTCCACCAGCTTCCCCTCCACGCCGATATCCGAACGAGGCACCTTCGAGGCCCGGGCTGAGCCAGGGGAAGAGAGATCACTGCCCGAAGCAAGAACCGAGGACTCCACCTCCGGCAGTTGCAAAGCCGGGCTTCCGTCCCCTGTTAAAGTTAGCTGCCTCGGCACGGGTACAAAATAGGAATCCCTTGGGCAGAACTTCTGAACCCGAGCCTCGTCGTGGGTCCTCAGAAAGGGGGTCTCCCTCGAGGGAACCCAGGAAGAAGAAGAAACCCTCGAAGGTGCCGGCGTCCTTGGATGTTCCTGCCCGGCCAGATGCTCCCCAGGCCCGGTTCTGCAGTCCAAGACATTTGTCCGAGGCATCGGAGAAGGAGCGACCTGCAAAGGTCCCTCGAAAGGATCCAACCGCAGACCAGCCTTGGTCCCCAGACACCATCCTTGTCAAGATTCCCTTTCGGGGGAGCTGGCGTTGGGCCCGATTCCCTCGTTGCCTCCACCGAAGGCAGCGGAGCCTTCTGGTCTGGAATCTAGAATGGCGGTCCTGGAGCGCAGATTGTCTGCCTTCATGGACAAGCAGTGGCCGTGTTGTCCGGCACGACTGGTTCATCCGCCCCGACCACCGGGCCCTCAACTTCAAAGACATCCCTGAAAGCTGAGCCGATCATCAAGGTCCTTCGGCCTCGAGTCGATTCTCGGCCGAGGTCGCAATCTGAGTCCCACCTGACGGGACTGCTGTCATCCCCGGCAAGTTTGCCGGGCGCCGGCCACAGGGCATCGGAGGCTCCGAGGCCTGTAGAACAGCCCTCCTACGAATCCTCAACAGACTACTCCGAGTGGGAGAAGGAGAACGAGGAGTCCCCAGATACCCGTCACCACCGCGACGTCCCATCTGACTCTCCCGTCTCGGAGCCTCGATGGTGGTCCCCGCCCGAGGATATGGGCTTCTTTGATTTTGTCAAGGACATGTCTAAGGCCCTGGCATTCCCGACCGAGTCAGAGGAGGACCCTCAGGCGGATGAATTGGAAATCCTCCAGTACAAGGCCCCTCCACGGGAATCACTCATGGTGCCCATCCCTCCCATCTTGGAACGGCTGATGCTCCTAATGTGGGAGACATTGGTTTCGGTACAGATGGTGAGCAAATGGCTCGACTCGATGTATCGAGTCTGCTGGAACCCATGCTTCCAAAAGTCACAGCTGCCGCATAACTCTATGGTTGTGGAGTTGGCCATGCGTCGGCTGAAAAGCCAGAAGACGCACTCTTCGGTGCCCCCCGGCAGGGAGGCCCACACCCTGGACGCCCTTGGCAGAAAGTGCTACCAGCTCTCAATGCTCATCGGACACATCCAGGCCTACCAGCTGTACATGGGCATGTACCTGAGGGACCTGGCAAAGAAACTCACTGGGTTCTCAGCTGGTCTCTCCGAGGAACCCTTGTAGCAGTTCAAGAACGTGACCAAGGCAGTCCATGAATGCTTCAAATTCATGTCTCGAGCGGCTTATGACATGTTTGAGTCAGCGGCTCGAGTAGCGGCAGCTGGCATCAGTGCATGCTGCCAAACTTTGCTAAAGTCATCTGACCTCGAGCAGTGGGTTTTCAGGACATATTGGTCAATGTCCCCTGTCAAGGAGAGAATCTCTTTGGCAAACCCATGACTGACAAAGCTGCCGAGCTGGAGACCGAGTTCATGACGAGGACCAGGCTCTCCAAGAAGACCGCTGTCCCTCCCCGATGGAAGGGCTCAGGTAAAAAGTCCTTTTACCCGAGGAAGGGAGCTCCTTACAGAAACTACCCACGTTATCAAGTCTCCCCATCTCCCCAACAGGATTAGCAGGCCAAGGGACATGGGCATGGCCCACTTAAGCAGAAGGCTCTGAAACCCCAGGCACCGGCTCCGGCCAGCCAGGGGTGAGTTTTTGATTCCTTGAGCATAGCCTGCCTATCCCAAGAAGATCGCAGCCCACAGGATGACATCTGGCCCACTATACCTAGAGGTGGATGACCATCACTACTGATTCCTGGGCACTTTGGGTAGTCAGGGAGGGTTACCTCCTCCACCTGACTCAGACACTACCCCCTTTTTTCCCGGGAGAGCCCCTCAGGTCTCCCCTCCACCAGGACCACCTTCTGAAGGAATTGGCAGGTCTTCTTGAGGACAAAATGGTGGAATCGGTGCCCCACCACCTCAAGGATACTTCCTCGTGCCAAAGAGGACAGGGGGGGCCTAAGGCCCATCTTCGACCTGCGCAACCTCAACAAATTCCTGGTGAGGGAGAAGTTCAAGATGCTCTTCCTTGGAACATTGCTGCCCTATCTCCAGTAGGGAGATTGGCTATGCTCCTTAGACCTCAAGGATGCTTATACCCACATCCTCATCCACCCCAATCACAGGCAGTACCCGGAGTTCATAATTGGGGGCAGGCATTTTCAGTACAGGGTGTTCCCCTTCAGCCTGATAGTTGTGGCCATCTTCCTCCGTCTCCAGGGGATCTTTGTCTTTCCCTACCTGGACGACTGGCTCATAAAGGGAGGCACGGCCTCAGAGGTGCAGCAGGCCACCGTATGCCCCATCCAGGTTCTGCAACACTTGCGATTTGTCATAAACTACCCTAAGTCTCACCTCCTCCTGACACAGTGTCTGGAGTTCATTGGGGCAAATATTGACACTCTCCTTTTGAAGGCATTCTTGCCGAGGGACCGAGCCAACCGTCTCGGGACTCTGGCTGTGGACATACAGTACTGTCCCTTGATGCCCGCTCGGATTCTCCTGCGCTTCCTCGGGCACATGGCCTCTACGGTCCACGTCACCCCCGACGCTCGCCTCCACATGAAGGTGGCACAGTGGTGTGTCTGGGACCAGTGGTCTCAGGCCACGGGCTGCCTCAGAGACAGAGTTTCTGTGACTCACCAATTGGTGGATTCTCTGGTCTGGTGGCAGTCTTCACAGATTCTCGAGGTGGGCATGCCTTTTCAGGCCCCAAGCTCCTCAAGGGTCCTCACTACGGATGCCTCCCTGCTCGGCTGGGGAGCCCACTGCGGAGATCTCTGCAATCAGGGCAACGTCACCGGACGAGAGCACCCAGCAGATAAACCTCCTGGAGCTCCGAGCCATACACCTATCCCTGAGAGTCTTCTGTCACCACCTGCGTCACCAGGCAGTGCTGGTCCAGATGGACAACCAGTTGGCAGTATTCTATGAGAAACAAACAGGGTGGCACGGGGTCTCGTACCCATTGTCAGGCAATGGTCCTCTGCTCATATCCTCCTGCAGGAAGTGTACCTGCCAGGCCAGGACAACCTGCTGGCCGACAGCAGAGTTCTCCAGCCGCACAAGTGGCAGCTGGACCCCAGGGTAGCCAGTCGACTTTTCTGGGGGGGGGGGGGAATCTGTGATGGACCTATTCGCCAGCCCGGACAATTTTCAGTTGCTCCGCTTCTGCTTTCGACAGGCCCACCCCTCCAGGGTGGCAGCGGACGCTTTTCTGGTTTCATGGTTGGAGGGCCTCATGTACACCTTCCCTCCTATGCCGTTGATCGCCAAGACCTTGTTCAGGACCCTCCGCAACAGGGCCTCGCTCATACTGATATCTCCTTGGTGGCCCAGGCAACCGTGGTTCCCACTGCTACAGTTGACGGTGAAGACCCCCATCCCCTTGGGGTCCACCCCGGGACTCCTGTCCCAGGAGGGGGGGCTCTCTCCTGCACCCCATCCTGGGGTCCCTGTCACTGAGAGGGAGACTCTGGCCCTTTTCATCCTCCCAGTTGAAGTGGAAGACATTCTGCTGGCCTCTCGTAAGGCCTCTACTAGAAAGGCTTATGCCCTCAAATAGTGCAGGTTCTCGTTTTGGTGTGGCGATCAGGGATCTAACCCCTTCTCCTACTCGATAACACTGGTGTTATAGTACCTTCTCCACCTCTCTTAATTCGGGCTCAAGTCCAACTCCATCTGAGTGCACCTTAGTGCCCTGGCGGCGCATCACAATCTGGTGGATGACAAGCCCCTCTCGGTGCATCCCTTGATGACTCATTTTCTTTGGGACCTGCTAATATCGAAGCCCCCGGTTCGCCCTCCGGCTACTGAATGGGACCTCAACGTAGTGTTGGGGCAGCTCACTCGCCCGCCCTTCGAGCCTCTGGCTACCTGCCACCTTTGCTACTTCTCTAGCGAGCTTCAGGCCCTTGTGGCGAAAGCGCCCTATACCAAACTGGCTGATGGGCGACTTTAACCTTGCCTCTCTCCAACCCAACCTCACTAACACCTTCCTCGAGGCGATGACCGATCTCAACTACAAACAGATCGTAAGAGATGCCACCTACCAAGGAGGGAACTCCCTTGATTTAATCTTCGCCCCTTTCACAGTCACAAGCAAGAAGCATCACTTCGATCTATCCATCACACCTGTCCCTTGGTCAGACCATAGCCTAATAACCTTCCTGATGCCATCTCATCAAGATCTAGCTCCTCACAGCCGACCAAGTATATTGACATCGGCAAACCCTGTGCGTTTCAAGCCACTTGACAAGGAAGAGCTTACCAAATTGGCACTCCCAAAACTCGCACAACCATCATCCAACCTAAATGAAATGGTCACCAATTGGAACGACACCCTTATTTTGTTCGCTCAACAGCCCTCCTCGGACAAACATCCAACCTCCAATAGCCGGGCCGGTAAAAGAACGACAGCTCCTTGGTTCTCTGCTGAGTTACGGTCTTCTCTACTTCTCCTGAGAAAACTTGAGAGAAAATGGCGGTGCACCCATAACACGGAGGACCAAGACAAATACTTAACTCACCTGAAAACTCATCGTGAAGCAATGTGGGACAAAAGGAAAGAATTCCACTCTGAGCTCCTCAGCCGCTCACTAAACAAGCCCCGTGACCTTTTCAACCTTGTAAAATCCTTAATCAACGAACCTTCATCACCACAACAAGAACCAATACAACCTCAGTTGTATGCCAACCACCTTCAATCCAAGGCCGACAAAACATCCACAGCCAGGATCCCAAAATCTTCCCATGCTCACCACCATCAGTCTCCACTCATGAAGCTTACACCTCCATCAACGAGAAACATCGAAGACATTATTGCGATCATCAACACCACCACAGCACCAAATGACTTATACCCAGCCTACTGGATCAGATCACTGCGATTGGAACTTAGCTCAACCATAGCTGAAATCACACGTCTCTCCTTCTCAACAGGTTCATTCCCATCGAAGCTTAAACAAACATCCATACGGCCTCTGCTAAAGAACAACCAGTTGGATCCACAGAAAGTCGAATCTTATGGGCCGATCTCAAGCATTCCACTACTAGCTAAAATACTCGAGAAGGTTGCTCAGAGACAGATCCAGCAACACATTGACATCTTTTCCCCTCTAGACCACTGCCAGCATGGATTTAGGGAAGCCCACGGAGTGGAGACACTACTGACCTCCCTATCCAACACCTTAATCAGTGGGTTAGACAACATCAAAATGGGCTTCGCGCTAATCTTCCTCGACATTGCTGCCGCATTTGATTCAGTCGACCACACGCAACTCCTAACACGACTCTATGAGAAGGGTATCCAGGGTCTCACCTGGGAGTGGTGTAAATCCTACTTAGAAGACCGACGGCAACAATTTAGGATTGGTTCCACCACATCCGAACCATTTCAGCAAAAACAAGGTGTACCCCAAGGCTCCTCCTTATCCGCGCTGCTCTTTAACATATACATGCAGCTGATATGTGAAATCATCCGCTCATTCGGAATCTCGTGCCTGATCTACGCTGATGACGTGCTGATGTTTACACCTATCAATGTCACGCTTTCTGATTACACAGCCTTAGTAGACTGTTTCAACACAGTTACAGATTGGCTTCACAACCAGAATCTTCAAATACATTTCAAAAAAACGGAAGTCTTATTCATTACGAGGAACAAAAATTTTTCACCTCCTCCGACCCTAAAAGTAAGAGACGCAGAGTTACCAAGCAAACCCACCATACGATACCTGGGTATTATACTAGACCAACGGCTAGACTTCACAGCGCACATAAGCAGCATGGTCAAGACTATATACTACAAGTTCAAGACATTACACCACCTCAGACCCATGTTGGCTCCAGAGAACTTCCGTACAATATTCCAAGCGCTAGTAACACCCCACTTCGACTACGCAAACATAATACTCCATGGACTCCAAAAAAGCTCCCTAAACCCGCTACAACTAGCAATGAATGCTGCTGCCCGCGTCCTCTGTGGGACATCCACGAGGGACCACATAACCCCCATCCTAAGGGAACTACACTGGCTGCCAATAAACTGCAGGATATCATACAAGGCCCTCCTCATTACTTTCAAATCCATTAACAAAATATCCCCCTCCTCCATATCTGTCCTCCTCACTCACACCCCTAACAACAGATCAAGGCGGACTTTAGCCTCCAACACACTTATAATCCCGAAGGAAGCTACAAAATGTTCACAATCAACTAGCAATAGAGCCTTCACCCTTTACGCCCCTAGATGCTGGAATAACCTCCCTCATAGCATCAGATCGATCAGAAACATCAAGCAATTCAGGAAAGCTCTGAAGCATCATCTATTCCTTCTACACTTCTCACAACCCAACAGCACCGCCCCTTCTCCCACCCCACAACCCAACCCTTCAACTCCACACTCATCACACACAAACTAAACTAGCCATCTCTGAAACCCAATCCTGATTTACAAGTTTTCGATCTAATAAAACTTTAGATACAAAACCACGTCAGTTCCAGAATATACATTAATAGTACTACAGGAATACACATTCGAATTGTATTGTACTGATCTTTAATTTAACTGTAATGACATACCAATGTGCTTTAATGTAAATAGCCCATTCATGTTCTTCTATCACCACTTAAATTGTACATAGTTCCCCCAATTATTTTCCATGTTACCTCCCTGTTATATGTAAACACTGGACAATTATGCTGCCTTTGTGTCAAACTGTTAATTGTAAACCACACTGATGATAAAGAGCGCGGGATAGAAAAGCCTTTAAATAAATAAAATAAATAAATAAAATACCAGGTTCTACAAGAACCTGGTATTTGCACCCAAAATTCCTGCCGAAGGTAGTGTCGCACTTCCATCTTAACCAGAAAGTGGTGCTCCCTACCTTCTTTCTAAGACCTCACTCCAGTCGGGCGGAGATGGTCCTCCACACCTTGGACTGTAAGAGGACTTTGTCCTTCTACATCCAACACACTCAGGGCCACCACAAAGCTTCTCAGCTTTCATCTGCTATGACCTCAGTAGGCTGGGGGAGGCAGTGACCAAGCGTACGCTGTCCACATGAGTGGTGGACTGTATTGCCCTCTCTTATGAGCAGGCGAGGCTCCCGCTGGAAGGCTGCATCACAGCGCACCGTGTCAGGGCCATGGCGGCTTCGGTGGCAAACTTGTATTCTGTCCCAATGGTGGACTTCTGCCGGGCCGCCACCTGGTCTTCTGTCCATACCTTCGCAGCCCATTACTGCCTGGAAAGAAAGTCCCGACAGGACAGTGCCTTTGTCCAGGCTGTGCTCCATAACCTTTTTGGGTTTAGGCAGCTCCTACTCTCCATCCCTTCTGAGTTCAGGCTACTGGAGTGCTGGTTTCATCCGACACAGGGGTCCTATTGTGGTCTGTGGGCACAGACTCAATTGCTGCTGCTTGCAGCTCCCCATGAAGGAGCCCTGTTTTTGCTATGGGCTTTCGGTAGCCCGTAGCTGGGGAGTCCCATATGTGAGGACTGACTTGCTGCTTGTTCCTGGAGAAAGCGTAGTTACTCACCTGTAACAGGTGTTCTCCGGAGACAGCAGGAATCAGTCCTCACAACCCTCCCTCCTCCCCTTGGAATTGCTCCTTTGCCATCTTTTATTTTTGCCGTCTTTTAACTATGTCATCTGACTGAGCAAGATGGCACCCTTGGGCAGGAAGGGGACCACGCATGCGTGGTGGCATCTCCCAAAGGCTTACTTTGAAAGCTGGGGAGATGTTTCCTTGAGGGCTCCGTTAGTGCCGACGTCACCCATATGTGAGGACTGATTCCTGCTGTCCCTGGAGAACACCTGTTACAGGTGAGTAACTATGCTTTCATTGCCAAAGCTAATTGGGAAGTGGCTTAATATTGCTGCTGCCCAATTAGGGCTGCCACTATCCAGTCAATCCATATATTTAATGCTGATTGCCCCAGCATTGAATATCCAGAACTTAATTTCAGCGGTGACATCCAGCCACTTTAAACTGGCTAGCCACTGAATATCAGGCCCTAAGTTCTTAATATGCTTTAGTAAAAAAGCCTCTTTATGATGGAGGAAGTGACGTCACCGGAGCCGATGGCGGCTTGAAAGAGCTGCTCCGGCACCGACCCAGCCAAAAAGCACCAAAAACAACCCCCTCGGAGGAGGCAAGTGGTGGATTCGGGCGCTGAAAGCGGGCAGGAGGTGCCGGGACCGCTGAAACGCCGGCGGTAATAAAATTACTTTGGCGGTGCGCCGCACGAACGGGAGAGCACCGTGGCAGCGTGGAGGGCCGAAAATGGTGCCCGGAGGCAGCGTGGAGGTGGCGTTTGAGGCAGGCAGCCGATAAGGGCCTGCACCTTCGACAGTGCTGAAGCTCCCCAGCGTGAAAGCACTGCAGGAATCAGAGGGCTGGAGGTGAGCTGGATCGAGGTGACTAGCTGTGAGGTGTGGAGCAGGACAGATGTGCTAAGTGGTGCTGGAGGGACGCAGGGGCTGAGGAGAGTAGCCCAGAAGATCTGTGCAGGCTGAGAAGGCTGTGGGTCAGCAGTGCGCAGTCAGAGAGAGTGCTGGGCCTGATGGAAGGGCACTGAGAGGGGCGAGAGGTAGCCGAACACCAGCGGCAGGACAGCACAGCGCAGAGGAGGGTACAAGAGCCTTGTAAATCAGCATATAGGGCTGGTGAGCCCAAGTACTGGAAGATCTGTGCTGCCCTTGAAAGGGGCATCTGGTGCAGAGATGACCACCAGAAGAAAAGCGGCGGATCTCAGAGAATATGTGTACTCGGGCGCAAGTAGGGAAAGGCGAAGTTGGGCAGATGGAGAACAAAAAGCTTCCTGAGGTGCAAGGAGAGCAGGGCGGAGAAGGGGACATGGAGAATGTAAAAGCCCCAGGAATGGACTCTATGCAACCTATCACGAGAGCGTAGCTTAGAGACTGGTTTCTTGAAATCAAAAATGAAGTGCAGTCAGTGAAGAGTGAGTTGAACGACGTGCTGGGTCCCCTGAAGGAAGAAGTTGGAGAGTTGGTGTGTAAAATGGGGGACCACGAGAACAGGTTACAAGAGATTGAACTACATCAGGAAAAGAGACACAAAGATCGGTGAAGTTGGGCTCACAATATGAGACTTTGTTATATAAGCTGGAGGATCTGGAAAACCGTTCTCGACGTAATAATCTGAGACTCCGTGGAATACCAGAGGAGAAAGAGTTTCAGGATAGCGAGAAGGTTGCACGTTCAGTCTGCCTGGAGGCTCTACGGCTGGGCGGCGAGGAGGCGTCTGCTACGGATATACAACTTGAAAGAGCCCATAGAGCACTGGGGAAACCCGTGGGCAATAAGCCCCGTGACATAATCATCTGTCTAGCACGTTATAAAACTAAGGAGAAAATTGTTAACAAAATCAGGCGAGAAGGCGCCCTCCTGTGGCAGGGCTACCCGGTGCACATATACGATGATCTATCTGCAGGCACGTTGCAGAGGCGGAGGGCCATGCAGCCCGTCACACAACTACTGCGTAGAGAGGACATTAAATACCGGTGGCTCCACCCTTTTGGATTATCATTTACATATAAAGGGCGGACATGGCGGACACAGACACCGGAGGAGGCAATGAAAGCCCTCCGGGGCGTGGGCCTGAGCACCCAGGAGGCGGACTTGGGGGCGGGTCCTTCCAATGGAGGGAGGCAGGGGCAGAGGGGAAGCAGCCCAGAGTGTGGAAGAACCAGAGTGACACGACATGGGCAGGAGATGCAGGAGGACCGGCGGATGGAAGACACTTGAAGAAACTTGTGGACTGATAACATGCTGGTTTAAGTGTTGAAGGGTGGTGGAGGAGTGTTGTCTTTAAGAATGATTTTCTAAGTATTATACAGGTATTTTGCAAAGCACTTGGGGGAGAGGAGGGTGGGGGAGGAGGTGGAGAGGGGAAGGGTGTCGGTGGATGGGAGGGGGAGGAGGATGGCGGAGTGGATGGGTAATGGGAGGGAGGTATATGGTAGGGCGGGGGGAGCGGGCAGTGAGGGAGAAGGGGGGAATATGGAGAGGGAAGGGGGGAAGAGGGTATGGGCAAGAGGAGGGGGGAGAGCGGGACGGAGGAGGGTGGGGGTAGGGGTGAGTGAAGGCGTAAGGCTGGGGAAGGTAGGGGGCGCACTACTCCTGAGTTATCCTCTGGAAGTGACGGAGGATGGGGACGGGATGGGGGGGAGGGGGTATGAGGGCTTGCGGAGGTCGAAAGAGGTGCGGGGTATGCGAGGGGGAAAAGAGGGGGGGGAACAGGGGGAGGGAGGGAGGGAGGGGGGTATGGGAAGCGCAGAATGTTAACTATTATGACCTTGAATGTGAAAGGGCTGCGAACACGACAGAAACGCCAGTTGGTGGGGAGAGAGGGTAAAAGAATAGGGGCAGATATTATGTGTATACAAGAAACGCATTTGCGGGTGGGGCAGGAATATTTGTTGGAATCTAGGCAATACCCCAAGGTGGTTTTGGCGGGCCAGAGAATAAATCCTAGGAAAGGGGGGGTAGGCATTTTGGTGGGGGGGGGGGGGAGTATCACACTAAGGCAGGGGTCTCAAACTCAAATTGCTTTGAGGGCCAAATGAGGACTTGTAGAGTAACCCGGGGGCCGCACAAGACGCAGGCCTCATTTGCATAAGGGCATCATTTGCATAAATATTTGCATAATGTTACCATACACTAACTTTTAGTAAACATGCCTCTTAATGAGTGTATGGATAAAGAAAGACTAAAAGATTTCTACATTACTATAAACCAGTGCCAACCGCCAGGCACATTAGGAACTACTAGAAACACTGCTCATTTAGAACCCATAGCAAACCTGCCGTGTCCTAACAGCACTACCAGGACTCACAAAGCACCATACCCTAACTATCAAAAGGCAACACTGCAAATATTAAATCAACACATTTCAGAGAATAACAATACATGACCTACTCGGGAAAGAGAACAAGTGGCAATGTCAAATAGGAATTACATAAACAGAATACCTCAGCTCAGTTACACATGCAGAACATACACCGTCACCAAACAAGGAATCACAATTTAGAAACAGGAAGACAATTAAACTGGGAACCCCAAAAGCCAAACTTAGAATGTACAACACTGTAGAAATAAAACTATACATTGATTTCCTCTTGTATTAAATAAAGTGCAGACGTTAAAGATGCACATTTCCAAGAGCTGACATATTTCAGTTAATAAATTCAAAATAAAGAGATATTTTTCTACCTTTTGTGCATTTTTTTTTCAGTTGCAATTGTTCCATTCACTTTCTTCTGGTTTCTTTGTGTCTTCTGCTAACTCTCCATCGTCTGCTGTCCATTTGTCCTTTCTTCTTTCCTAGTTTTTTTCCATTCTCTCTACATCTGCTTTAACATACTAATCATTCTCCTTTTGCTCTTTCCTCATTCCTATTTCATCCACTCAAATTTTACCCCTCCATCCTCAATCCCCACTTACTCTCCCAATAACCGGCCAATTGTAGATTTTTCTTCCCTCCCACACAAAATATATTTCCCCTCTCCATTTCACTCTCCCAGCCCCATCCCATTCTAATCGTCCCCCAACATCAACTCCCTTCTAGCTCCTGCCCCACCCAGCATCCGCTCCCTTCTAGTCCCCGCATCATCAGCCCATTTCCAGTCCTAGCTCCCTCCCCTCACAGCCCATTTCCTTTCCAAGCCCCCCTCCCCATCAGCCCATTTCCATTCCAAGCCCCCTTCCACTCAGCCCATTACCATTCCAAGACCCTGTCCCCATCAGCTATTTGCAGTTCAAGCTCCCCCTTCTACTCGGCCCATTTCCAGTCATAGCACCCCCCCCCCAGTCCATTACCAGTTCTAGCCCCCCCCCTAGCCATTATCGGTCCTAAGCCCCCCAACAGCCCACTTCCAGGCCTAACCCTTCCATCGCCCTATCTTCATTCTTAGCCCCCCCATAACCCCATTTCAGTCTTAGCCCCCCAATCAGACCACCTCCAGTCCTAACCCCCATCTGTCCATTACCAGTCCTAACCCCCATCACCCCATTTTCAGTACTACCCCCCCAGCCACACATCAAGTCCTGCTCCCCCCCCCACATCAAGTCCTGCCCCCCCCCACATCAAGTCCTGCCCCCCCCGTCCTGCTCCCCCCCCCCGTCCTGCTCCCTCCCTCCCTCCCCCCCCCGGGAAAATTAAACTTTAAAAAAAACCCAGCTTCTGCTGCTGCTGCCGCCGCTGCCGTGGCTGGCAATAGCAGCAATATCGCAAGTCCCGCGGGCTCCGTTCCCCCCCCCCTTCCTTCCTTCCTGCTTGCCTGCCAGTTTTCGGCTTCGGCTTTCAGAGCCGCGAAGGGAGAGCTTCCCATCTGCCCCAGCGGGCTGAACAGAGTCGCGAGGGAGAAGCTCTCCCTTCGCGGCTCTGAAAGGCGAAGCCGAAGCGGAGAACTGGCAGGCAAGCAAGCAGGAAGGAAGGGGGGGGGGGAGCGGAGCCCGCGGGACTTGCGATATTGCTGCTATTGCCGGCCACGGCAGCGGCGGCAGCAGCAGCAGAAGCCGGGGTGTTTTTTTTTCCCCCCTATGCATCGCGGGCCGCACAAAGGTCTCTCGCGGGCCGCATGCGGGCCGCGGACCGCGTGTTTGAGACCCCTGCACTAAGGTGAAGGATGTCAGACGGGGGAAAGGAGGGAGATGGGTGGGGGTGTTATTGCAAATTGAAGAGGAGGAGGTCTGGGTGATAAGTCTGTATGGTCCTAATGAGAAGCAGGGGGAGATGTACGAACAACTCGAAGGAATTGGAAGGACTTGGGAGTACTCCAATAATCATGGGGGGGGGGGATTTTAATTTAACCTGTAACCCTAGAATTGACACAAGTGGGGGGCAGGGGGGAGGAGGGAGGGGGGATAGACGAAGCCTACATGCATTGCGAGAGCGCCTGGGTTTGGTTGATATGTGGAGAAGTTGGCATCCGGGGGAACGGAAATATACTTTCTATTCACCAGTGCATGGCTCTTATAGTCGGTTGGACATGCTCTGGGGGGGGGGGGGGGAATTTGGTTGGACAGAATACAGGAGGTGGAACATGGTCAGATCACTTGGTCAGATCACGCCCCAGTGAGTGTACGATTTGATATAGGATGGAAAGATGATAGTTTAAAATTCTGGAGACTAAACAATTCCTTGCTGGAGGAGGAAACATGTGGAGAAGATTAAGGTTCATATACACGAATCTCTCCACCTAACTGATACGGGGGAGGTGTCTATGGGGGTGCTTTGGGATGGTTTAAAGGCGGTGATTAGAGGACAGTTGGTTGGGTTGGGGGCGCGGGGTAAAGCATGAAAAAGGGGCCATGGAAAGTGACTTATTGCAACAGCTGCGGCGATTAGAGGGGGTACATCAGAGGGTGGCGGATCCAGGTACCCTTACGGAGATACAAAGGGTGAGAGGGGAGTTGAGTAAACTGCGGGCCCAAGAGATAGCATTCCAACTGGCAGTCTTGAAGCAGGCTCATTTCGAAGATGGGAATCGGGCGGGGAGGGTGCTAGCCAGTCGCTTGAAGGGCGGAGGCAAGCAGGGCATGTAGCGGGCATTAGGAGCAATAAAGGGGAGTGGGTACACAACTCCAAGGGAATTAGGGGGGTGTTTCGGGAGTACTATAGGACTCTGTATGAAAGTGAACTGGAGGTGGGAGAGAGGGACACTGCAGAATTTCTGGAGGAATGTGGTCTGTCACAGGTGACGGAGGAGGAAAGGGAGCATCTAGGGCGGGAGATTCAGGAGGAGGAGGTGAGGCGGGCTATAAACACACTGAAATTGGGGAAGGCGCCAGGGTTGGATGGGTATACGGCAGAGTTTTATAAGGTCATGTCGGAACAGATTACGCCCACATTTACCAAGGTAGTTAACAGGGTGCTTCAGGGAGAGGGCCTTCCGCGAACAATGGCGGAGGCTGGCATAACGGTCTTGCCGAAACCAGGCAAGGATAAGGGGGTCTGTGGCTCGTATAGGCCCATTTCTTTAATAAATTTGGATGCCAAGATATTGGCAAAAATTTTGGCGAACCGGATCCAGGATATAGTGCCGCACCTGATCCACCCGGATCAGACGGGCTTTGTGAAGGGGGGTCAGGGTAGCGATAATGTGAGAAAGATTTTGAATATTATGTGGCAACTTCAGCGTACTAAAGAAGAGGCAGTGTTAATCACAGTAGACGCAGAAAAGGCTTTCGACCGGGTGGAGTGGTCTTTTATGTTTCAAGTTTTGGAGAAAATGGGGTTTGGAGGGAAGTATATCAGTTGGCTTGGAGCTCTATATCAGGGCCCGAGCGCTAGAGTTCGGGTAAACGGGGGGTATTCGGAGAGTTTTTGAGCTACATAGAGGTACCCGACAGGGGTGCCCGCTGTCACCCTTATTGTTTGCCTTGGCTATAGAGCCGTTGGCGGCCTACATTAGGTGAACGGGGGACATTAAGGGAGTACAGATAGGTGGGAGGGAGGAAAAGATTGGACTCTTTGCAGATGACGTTATCTTTACACTGACGCAACCGCTTACAACGCTACCAGTGCTAATGACGGCTATACAAAGGTACAGCCGCTTAGCGGGTTATAAAATTAATCAAGGGAAAACGGAACTGCTGGGATTTAATCTGGCGCCCCGGGTGGAAGAGAGCTTGCGGCACCACTTTAAATTCAGGTGGGTGGAGGGGAGTTTCAGGTATCTGGGGATCCAGTTGGGGACCCCTCTATTTAAGATTAAACAATGGAATTATCAGGGTCTGGTCGAGAATGTTCGGCAGGATTTATCACGGTGGAGGGGGCTGTATTTGTCTTGGATGGGGCGTATTGCAGTGGTAAAAATGAATGTTCTCCCTAGGTTGCTGTTTGTTTATATGTCCCTGCAGTATAGGTTGGTTCGAAAGGAAATAGCTAGGATGCAAAATCTGCTACTGCAGTTTATTTGGGATGGAAAGCGTCCAAAAGTAGCCCGGGCGACCATGTACAGGCTTAAAACGGAGGGGGGGTTGGGGGTTCCATCATTGCTCCGGTATTATGAAGCGGCGCAACTTCGGGCCTTATTTGCCTGGAAGGAGGGGGTGGAGAGGCCTGGGTGGGTGGGGATGGAGGGGGAGGCGGGGACAGAGGCGGGAGCCTGGATTTGGGACCCTGGGGGGGGGAGGGAAGAGGCTGGGAGAAGAGAATCCCTACAGAGAACTTACCAGACAGGTTTGGCTGAAATGGAAGGGGTATCTGTTAGGGGGGAAGCAATACTCTCGCGAAACTTCAATTCAGATAGCAATGAAGGGTAGGATGGGGGAGGAGGCAGGGGTGTTTAGGAGATGGGGGGAGAAAGGGTTGCGGAAGTTAGGCCAATTGGTGGGGGATGGGGGGAGGATTAGGGGCTTTGAGGAGTTGCAACAGAAGTATAGTTTGGAGATGCATGATAGATATGCTTATGTTAGTGTGTGGTATTGGCTTCAGAGGAGGGAGGTGAAGCGAGACTGGATGGCGAAACCTGCGCCCTTTGAGGAGATGATGGGGGGTACAGGGATGCCTACTAGGCTTATATCGAAATTATACAAACTCCTGGGGGAATCCGAGCAAGGGACCATACAGGGCCAGTTGCAGTGGGAGGAGGACCTGGGGGGGGGCAGTGGGATGATGAGAGATGGGATAGAATTTATATCAGAACTCATAAATTAGCACCGGGAACAGCAATGCTGGAAAACAGCTATAAGTTAAGACTAAGAATGTATTGGACCCCGGTGTGGCTACACGCTTTATACCCTGCTAGTTCGGATCAGTGCTGGAAGGGGTGTGGGGCTAGAGGAGACTTGCTGCATATGATGTGGGGATGCCCGGTAGTTCGGGAATATTGAAGTGGGGTGGAAAGACTTACGGCAGACATCACAGGGGTGAAGGTAGGTTTTACCCCTAGTATGGTGATATTGAATGAAGGGGGGACGGGAGACGGTGGGAGGGAAAGGGGGAGACTACAGGGGTATTGTGTACTTGCAGGGCGGATGTGTCTTCTCCACTGGTGGAAGAAACAGGAGGTCCCCCCCCTTAGCGGAGGTGGTGGGGCGAATGGAGCAGCTTTGGGGGTACTGTGCAATAGAAGCCTATCAAAAACATACTGTTCCACGATATAATAAGGTGTGGGGAAGATATGAACACTGGAGGGAAGAGGGGGGGGGGGGGTCCAGAGGAATGACGGCGGGGAGTAGGAGAGCTTAGTTCCCTGAAGGGGGTAGGGTTAGGGGGGGTATACTCATGCCCCATCATATTATATTGAAGAGGTCCTGGGTGGGGCGATCACATTATGCCTATATGGTTACAAAGGCCTGTACTTGTTGCTCATGGCAAGATTAAAGTTGAGTGTTATACGGATAGGAGATCTCACCAACTTGAGGTCCGGGTGGAGTGCATGTTTTGAAGCCTACTGTTGGAGGGTTGGGGGATTGGCAGAGGTGGGAGGATAGTACGGGGTTGGGGGGGGGGAGGGAGGGGGGGCAGTGTGCTATCTGTGTACATTATGCCGGTGTGGTTCATATTGGAAGAATTTCTGCCCGGTGGGTGGAAGTGAGGTTGGTGGAATATGGGATAGTGGGTGGTGGGAGTTGAGAATTTACGACCGGGCTAATGTACAGTATTATAAGCGGGGCTGAATTGTATATTGTATACAATGTGTAAAGGGTACAAGGGGGGTTTTGGGGTTCAATGAAAAACATATGGGGAAGTACTAGGAACAGGGGCCTCTCCCAATGGTTGATGTTATTGATGTTAAGAATGTATATTGGTATATACGTGGGGGGGTTCACGGTTTATGTTGTGTATTGTATGCTGTGTTGGGTGCTAATAAAAAATTTTAAATACAAAAAAAAAAAAAAAAGCCTCTTTATACCTTGGGCAGTCATTTAGCCAGAATCCAGGAAGACTACAATATTTTGCAAAATCTCTACTGACTATTTCATGAGCAAAATATTTCTATACAATTGAAAACATGAACTGAAAATTCCAAGAAAACTACTACTTCTCCTACTTTTTAAGGCATAGATAGTGCTTGTATGTATTCACATGGAAGACAGTTCCTTCTCTGTAAAACTTTCTATCTATGCAAGACAGAAATAACGAACAGGACAAGTGATGTTTTTTTAACACAGATAGGTGATAAACAGGAATCTACAAAACACAGTCTGCAGATGATGTCATCTCAGATATTAGAATAACATCTAGCTTAATGTAGATTTGACAACATTAACATCCTTAAATTCAACAGTCTAAATAGTTGTGATAGACTCATTGAAATGTGACTTGGTTGCACCTGATGTGGAATTTGAGACAGCTTTTTTCTTCCAGCTCTTACTCCAGAGCAAATTCAAGAAAGCAAAATGCTGTCCTGAAGTTGAGAGTAGAAGTTTGCTTTATTGATTTTTGCCAATGTGACATCACATCTTTCTTTGAATTAGGTATCTGCCCCCAGATATACAGGCTAAATTACAGATTATAAGAAGTGCAGATTAGAAAACTTTTCTATCACTTTCTTTTTCTTTGGCTTATAGGAAATTCAAAATTGTTAGTTTTATTTCTGTGTATGGCTATAGTTACTTTTATTTGATATACCGCAAAACTGCACGCAATCAATGCGGTTTACAATAAATAAAAGATAGAGAAATTAGTCTTTTGAATGGCACTTGACTTTAAATTCCTAAGTTGCTTAGATTCCTATAAGCTTATTCAACTTGGAAAAGAGATGGCTAAGGGGAGATATGATAGAGATCTATAAATTAATGAATGGCATGGAACGGATAAACATGGATCGGTTGTTTATTTCTGCAAAAAGTAGAAAGACTAGGGGACACTCAATGAAGCTACAGTGTAACCCATTTAAGTCTAATAAGGGGAAATATTTTTTCACTCAATGCATAATCAAACTCTGGAATTTGTTACCAGAGAATGTGGTAAAAGCTGTTAGGGTAGTTGAGTTTAAAAAAGGTTTGGACAAGTTCCTGGAGGAAAAGTCCATAAACCATTAAGAAGGACCGGGGAAATCCACTGCTTACCCCAGAATAAGCATCGTTGAATCTATGTACCTTTTGAGGAACCTGCCAGGTACTTGTGACCTGAATTGGCCACTGTTGGAAATAGAATACTGGGCTTGATGGATCTCGGTCTGACCCAGTATGGCATGTTCTTATTATTTTTGCTACCTAGAAATCTCTCTAAGCAAGTATAGGGGTCAGAACTGATAAAGAATCTTCAGAGTTGAGTTCAGAAAGTCACGTAGTCATTGCTTTTAATATTCATCTGCTTGTGGTGAGAGAAAAACAAGAGATGGAAGAAAGGCTTACGTTTGTCCAGTTCTTACCTTAGTAAATTGCCATTGGCATGAACTTATTTTCTGACATCTTTTTGCACTAGTACTACATGTATTATATCTGTCTTTGTGGGTTTTCATTCCATTTATATCCCACCTAGTATTACGTATCTAATTATTTTTTTAAAGCTGTGGTCTGGTTCCAGATTTCTAGGATATAAATATAGTGCATGCTGTTTGGAGCCAGCATCTACTCTCAGCTTGATGGCAATATTGCTTATCAGTGTTGAGGGAGTTATATTTGTGGAGAATTTACCTGTATTTAGCTCATGCCTTTCCAGTAGTAGTTCAGGGTGAGTTAAATTTGGATACAGTAGATATTTTCTTGTCCCTGGAGAGCCTACAATCCAGTTTTGTACCTGTGCCAGTGGAGGTTAAGTGACTTGCCCAAGGCCATAAGGAATGTCTGTGGAATTTTGAACCCAAGCTGCTGCTTTAACCATTAGACTACTGTTCCCCCAGAAACTATTCACCTTTCTTTTTGAACTATCATGGAAGGCATTTTAATTTCTGCTTGGTTGATTTCTTTTTTCCTACCACTCTTCTCTAAATGGGCCAAAAAAACCTTTTAGATCTGAGGTCAGTTATCTTCCTTTTAGAATGAGTCAAAGTCTCATGATTGAGGAGTTGAAGTATCAAACTCTGCAAAATAGAATAAATAGCCATTAGTTTTTTTAGATGTGTAGGATAATTGTCTAGTTTTCAAGTGCCCAGTCAATAATAATACATTATTAAATTTGTTCAAAGCCATTTATGGATGATCTCCAGGAATAAGCAGGAATGCAGTCTTCACATATGTGTGACATCGGTACTGACGGAGCCCATGCAGGAACGCTCCCCAGCGTCCAATAAGAAAGCTTTTGGGAGCAATCCACTGTGCCTGTGCCTGTGCCTGTGCATCTGCCTTCCCCACTGTCCAACTCCTCTCTTCAGTTCTTCATTTTCCACAGATCTAGCAGGTTGTTTTCTGTCATGCCGAAAACGTTATATTTTCGTTAAATACTGTGCTCTGCCGGGGTGGAGTCTATGTAGTCCCCTATGCCTGCCTACACATGCGACAAGCCCAATGGATATTTTTGTCTCAATGGACCCAGGCAACCGGGCGTCTCTCAGACAAAATATACATCACCCCTCCACTTGTTAGATCCCTTCAGTGGTGGTGCTATCCTCAAAACTTACTTGGGGGTCATCTTTTCAGATGCCTCCACCTCAATGCTACCTGACAATGGTCCATGCTCAGAGAGCATATCTGAACAATCTCACCACACAGGGGCAGTGGACATACCAGGAATCTCTGTTGCAAATAAACCTCCTGGAACTCTGTGCCTGGGACCTCAGTGTGGTTCTAGCGCAACTTCTAAAGCCTCCCTTTGAGCCTTTAGCCACATCTTCATTCAGATTTCTCACATGGAAGGTAATCTTCCTTATCGCTTTGACCTCAGCTTGCCGCATCAGCGAACTACATGCTTTAGTGGCGGATCCTCTGTACACCTAGTTCCACCACAACAAGGTGGTCCTCTGTGCCCATCCGCACTTCCTCCCGAAAGTGGTATCAGCTTTCCACCTGATCCAGTCAGTGATCCTACTGGTCTTCTTCCCGAGACCACATGCCTCTCGGGCCAAAGCAGTGCTACACACTCTTGACTGCAAACGAGTGCTAGCTTACTACTTGGACAGAACCAAAGCTCAGAGGAAATCCTCACTACTATTCATTTCCTTTGATAGAAGTCACCATGGACTTCCAGTGACAAAGCACACCCTATCCAGATGGATAGCGAACTACATTTCTTTTGCTTATGTGCAGGCGGGACTCTCCCTCGATGGTCATGTCACCACTCACAATGTGCGAGCCATGGCAACCTCAGTAGCTAACCTCCATTCCGTCTCCATCTATGAGATCTGTCAAGCATCTACTTGGTCCTCCATTCACACCTTTGCTGTCCTCTACTTCCTAGACAGGAATTCCCGTCGGGATGCTGTATTTGGCCAGGCTGTGCTCCAGCACTTTTTTGGGACTTAAATGCAACTCCTACCCTACGTCCCGGACTTCTTTCTGGCACCAGACTTCCATTAGAGGTTGTCTAGCTGATTGCAGTTGAGTTCAACTGGGCAACATTGTATCCACACTCTTGGCTCTTTCCTTTAGTCTTAGGGATACCAGGCCTATCTGCTTCTAGTCTGGTACCTGGGAGCTAGTGAGTCCCATATGTGAAGACTGCATTCCTGCTTGTTCTTGGAGATAGCGTTGTTACCTGTAACAGGTGATCTCTGGGAACAGCAGGAATCAGTCTTCACAACCTGCCCTCCTCCCCCATAGGAGTTGTAGGGTATACTCTCCCCCCCCCTCTATCTCTCAACCAATGTTCCCTCTAATTTTCTGTGGGCTGTGTGCGCATAAAATATCAGCTGTGCAGCTTTTGAAGGAAGGTTAAATTTTTGTGCGCCACATAACGACACTCGGAGTTATATACTTTAAATTTGACTACACGTCAGAATACAGTATGTACACCACATTGATTGCACTAGAAAATATTGTAGGACTTGTGAAAACCATAAATACACAACAACTTTTCAATTTTAAGAACATCTGTGTTGTTTTCTATCAGAATCAGAACTGTAATTTTTGTGCGCTCTGTTGTAAAGTATGTGCGCTCACTCAGTGAGGTGTGTGCGCGCGCACACGCGCACAGCTTAGAGGGAACAGTGCTCTCAACTACAAACTCAACTGAGGAGAGGAGTTGGGAAGGCAGATGCGCAGGTGCAGTGGATTTCTCCCAAAGGTTTTCCAATTGGACACTGGGGAGCGTTCCCACGCAGGCTCCATTGGTACTGACATCACCCATATGTGAAGACTGATTCCTGCTGTTCCCAGAGATCACCTGTTACAAATGAGTAACAATGCTATCTCCAGGAACAAGCAGAAATGCAGTCTTCACATATGGGTGACATCGGCATCGATGGTGCCCCATGCGGGAACACTCCCTAGCATCCAGTAGGAATGCTTTTGGGAGCATTTGTCCATGCAGTCGAGCCTGCTTTCTTGCCTTCCCAACTGTTCTCCTCAGTCATCTTTTTTCCATAGAGCCATCAGGACCTTCTCCTAACCCAGCTGTAAAAAAATTCAGTTCTTCAATTCTTTGTGCTTGCCTTCCCATCGAGCCAGAGCAGTACTGCATCGCTCCGGTGCCTCTCTTTTTCGCTTTTTGGAAAATGTTTTTCTTTTTCTCAGGGATGGAGGCCACCATTGCTCTTTTTGATTTTCAATAGAAAATCCACACTGTGGTTTAAAAAAAAAAAAAAAGTACAATGCTGAGGTACCATCTCGGTGACTGATAAGCCTGACTAGTGCTTAAAATATTTGGGCCTGGACCACAATGTGTTGACTTGCACCTCTGTCAGCAAATGACCCCACGGGGACTGAAGAACCAGGAACAGCAACGGTTAAAGCTGTTTGTCAAATTCAGCCCTTTTGGCCCACTCTTCGGTGGCCTCTACACCATCACGTTCTTCACATGGTTCCCGTGTCTCATTGAAGTCCAAACATAGTGGCAAACACCGACCCACCTTACTGACAGTAAAGGTATCGAAGACATCAGCATCGGCAAAAAGGGGTCACGTTCATCGGTGTCTGACTCTGACACTCTGCCTCAGCTGTCCCAGACTTAGACAGGACTGCAAAGCAGCCCCAGCAGGAGTATAATTCCTCCAAAGCACTTGAGGGGCTTGGAGATGCTCCCAGGACCTCGTCCTCGGCGGAGTCTTTGGTACCTTGCTCTGGGACAGTAGCATTAGGCTTGATACTGCAGTCTTCACAGTCATTGGCAGTCTCCCTCGATGACTGTGTTCAGGCTGTTGAGAGGAGTCTGGCCACAATCCTGGTGGTTGTAGTGCCAGGGCCTTCGAGGCCCTCGGGTTCCACTGCTCTTTTACTGACCCTCAATGTCGACACATCCAGGGCAATGGGAGCATTGCTCAGAGAGTCAACACTGTCATGCACGGAGCACTTAACTGCATCGGGCATGGGATACCTCTGTTCCAATACCTCGAGGCATGAGCACCGACCTTCGGAATCGACATCAGGGCATCGCTGGTACTATAGTACTGACTGCCACTACTTTGCTTACCTGCCGGACTCTGGTACTGCTTCCTCGGAGTCAGAGCCTGAGTCACTCAATTTGGTGCCAACACCAGATATTCCCTCTGATCTGTCTCCAGTTCATGAGAGGCGTTGATCTCCCCCCGAGGACATATCCTTCCAAGATTTTATTAGGGACATGGCGGTGGCTCTCTGTGTCTGGCCACGGAATAGGAACCAAGAGCAGAGGAACTTGACATCCTTCAATACCCATCTGCTCCGAAGGAAGCTGCTACATTTCCCATTCACAGCATTCTTCAAAACCTATTGTTACGGATGTAGGAGACAACTCTGACAATAGCATCCATTAACAAATGACTAGATACTCTGTGTTCCTTCTTGTTCGGTGTTTCAGAAATCAGAATTACCTCACCATTCCATGGTTGTGGAATCGGCAATAAGGAGACTTAAGAGTACCAAGAACCACTTGTCGGTTCTCCCAGGCAAAGACACCAGAATGCTTGTTGCTTTTGGCCATAAAGCATTTCAGGCAATTATGCTGGCATTGAGGATTTATTCCTACATGCTCTATATGGGCATGTTCTTAAGAGATGTCTCAAAAGACTTGTCTGAATTTACCAGCTTGTTGCCAACAGACAGGCAGGCTCCACATTAGGTTCTGGTGACACAAACTCAAAACACCTCCAAGTTTCTAACAAGAGCTGCTTTTGATACTTTTGAAGCCAACTGTAGGTCAGCAGTAGCTTGCATTGGAGCAAGGAGGATGGCCTGGCTACAGGTCTCTGACCTTGAGCAATGGGTTCAAGACAAGCTGGCAAATATCCCCTGCAATGGTAAAAACCTTTTTGGGAAGGGTTGGCATGAGAAAGCAGGTGCGATAGAAACTGACGACCAGAAAAATAGCAGATCCTGCTAAGAAAAAGGCTTTTTATAAGAAACCCTTCTATCACAAAAAGAAGAGGTACTGCCCTTCCTACTCTTCTTATTCATACCAGGCTCAGCAGCCCATCAGAAGCAGCAGAGGCCTCATCTGCCCAAGAAACCAAAGGCTACAAAGTCCCAGCCAACTCCACAGACGCAACCTCCAACTAGTTTTTGACTGCTTCCTTGAGGGCATAGCCAGTCTACCCATAAGAGATCCCCACCCTTCCCACATAGCAGGCAGGTTAGCTCACTTTGCCCACAATTGGGCCCTCCTAACCCTGGACCTTGGCAGCAGTGAGCAGGGGCTATCAGTTCAATTTCAAAGACCTGTCCCCTACCACCTTTGTAGGGGAGTTTCCCATGAATCTTCTCCACTCCACTCTTCTGCATTAAGAGATCGCCTCGCTAACAGCTCAAGAGTCTGTTGAAGTTAGACTGGAGGATTCTGTCCTATCCTGGATTTCTGGAATCTCAACAAATTCCTTGTGAGGAAAAGTTCAAAATGATCTCCCTAGGAACTCTACTCCCAACAGATGGACTGGCTCTGCTCTCTTGATCTCAAGGATGCTTACACATACATCCTCATCCACCCCTTCCACAGCAAGTATCTCCATTTTTTTCTTTCAGGGGCACCACTACAGTACCGTGTATTCCCCTTTGGATTGGCTTTGGCCCCAAGGGCGTTCACAAAGTGTCTGGTAGTCGTAGCTGCTACCTCCGCACCCTGGGCATCTTCGTCTTTCCTTGCTTAGATGACTGGTTTATCAAGGGAGATACCCCTCAGGTTGTCTCAACATCACTTCAACACACCATTCTGGTTCTGCAGCATCTGGGGTTTGTAGTCAACTATCCAAAGTCCCATCTGACTCCCTCTCAGACATTACAGTTCATAGGGGCTCTCTTGCATACTACAAAAGCTTGAGCATTCTTACCAGAAGACCGCCTTTATTGTCTCATTTCCTTAGCAACTCATTGGCAAACTCAACACAGTCTTACTGCAAGAGATATACTACGTCTCCAAGGCCACATGGCCTCCACAGTCCATGTAGTTCCATATGCCCACCTGAACATGTGGCCGGGACAGTGACTCCTTTCAGATCAATGGACACAGTCCATAGGGCACTTGGACAGAGTCACCATCTCACCTCAGTTTGTGGACTTGTCAAATGGTAGTGCACTGCTCAAAATCTGCTCCTCGGGTTATCTTTTCAAATGTCTGCACTGCAGTGTACTTTGACGGGAGATGCTCACAAACAGGGCTCATCTCCACGGTCTCACCACAGAAGGCTTGTGGTTCCCAAGGGCTTTCTCTTATCACATTGATCTGTTGAAGCTCAGAGTGATTGCCAATGCCCTTTGCGTGTTCCATACTCATCTTATAGGAAGAACAGTACTCAGTCAAACAGACAACCAAGTTGTCATGTTCTGTATCAACAAACAGGGTGGTACCGGATCTCGCCTCCTCTGTAGTGCGGCAATCCATCTCTGGACTTTTGCAATAGCTCATCAGATTCTTCTTTGAGCTGTCTATTTCCCCGGGGGAGCAAGATCAGCTTGTCAACAAACTCAGCCATGTACTTCGACTGCATGAATGGATGCTTCATCAGGAAACTGCACAATGCTTGTTTCGATATTGGGGAACTCCCATCATCTGTCTCTTTGCTACCCCAATGAATGCCTAACTCCCTCACTTCTGTTCCAGGGTTCCAACGCCAGAGCGCAACTCGGATGCTTTCCTGCTTTATTGGGTCAGGGTCTGCCCTATGTATTCTCCCCACTTCCACTCATTCCAAAGACACTCTTTAAATTTCAAGTGGACAAAGAGAGGATGATTCTTATCACCCCATTCTGTCCCTATCAGCCTTGGTTTCCCCTACTCCTTCGGCTGTCACAGGGCAAATCTCTCAGTCTGGGGTGGGCACCCAATCTACTCTTGCAGGACCAGGGACCCTCTTGCACCCCAATCTAAAAGCATTGCAGTTGATGGCATAGCTGCTGAACGCTTAGTTTTGTCTAACCTCCGACTTCCAGAGGATGTGATGGAGGTTTTACTAGCTTCTAGGAAGGATTCCACTAGATGTACATATGCCTTTAAATGGCATAGGCTTTCTCTCTGGTGTTCCCAAAGAGCTCTCAACCTACTTACTTGTCTGGTGGAACAACTACTTCAGTATCTTCTCCATCTTTCCACATCTGGTCTATAGACTAACTTGGTGCGAGTTCACCTTAGTACCAGTGCGGCCTCTCACTATCTAGTTGTGGATCAGCCTATTTCTTCCAATCCACTCGTGACAAGTTTTATGAGCACAAATCACTATATTGGTCACAATTTTTACAGAGTGTATATCGATAACAAAAACAACTGACTCTGTATTACAATTAGAAAGTCTGGTTTGTTCTCATATAGACTGGAAAAACTTGATGAAAAGAGTATTCACACAACAATATATTTTATCGGGAGCTACCGTGGTCTCAGTATTTATAGACAGAAATGAGAAACTTCTGATTCTCTGTCACGGACTTCACATCAATGACCACTCTTTTGTAGCTGCCATTTTTTATGTATATCTCTTAAAAACCCTCTCCATCAGAAAAAGGTAATCAAAAAATTGCTTAGCTTTTGAATAATCGAGCTTAAACTTCGATCAGCTGCCAGTGGTGTTCTCATTTGTTCCCAATGGTGTTCTCATTTGTTCCCGACGCTAACCAGCGCTAGGCGTTTCGCCATTCAGGGTTCTTCAGGGGAAATGCTAAGCTTCTAAAATACAAAACACAGTGCATTTTGACAAAACTTTCCTCAATATGTATCCAAAACCTCTTAGTCTTCAATATAGAATTCAGAAAACATGAACTACTCACTTTCTCTTTATCATGCTAGCGTTCCCATCACAGATAACTGCTGAACTGCTGAACAAGTGTGTGGAACGCCGCGCATGCGCTTCATTAAATAATCGAAGATTGAGCGTTAATGAACCCAGCTGACTATGACATCATAGGCATGCCTCCCATTCCACCCGAGCATTCAAACCTAAGGGTGCCACGGTTTTTAATGAGTGTATCCATCTTTGCTCAATATACAACAGAGTTTCCTCTTTTGTGCTGCCTGAATATGCACGTTGTATTTGAGTTATGCAAAAGCATCGTAAATCCTCGAAGTTATGTTGTCGGGCTAAACAATGCTCCACTATGGGAGCCTCGAGACGTCTACACTTTAACTTACTTTTGTGTTCATTCATCCGTAATCGGAATACACGGTTAGTCTTTCCTATATAGAGCAAAGAACAAGGACATCGTATACAGTATACCACATGTGTGGAACCACATGAAGTATTGGTCCTCAGTTTATATTCTTGTCCATTATGTGTGAACCTATCACATTCCTGGGTCACAGAGCAGATGGAACAATTCCCACAGGCCTTATGGCCACCATCTTTCTCTAAATTTAAACTGGGAGATCGAAGAACTGTCGGACTCAGCACGTCTTTAAAGTTCTTCTGTCTTTGCCATACACAACGGGCTTGATATTGTTGTAAGCCAGGTATGGCTGATAAAATGTTCTTATGTCTATGCAAGCTTGCCTGCAGTTGTTTACTCAATGGAGAGTATACCGTTATTAAATTGATGTTGTCTTCTGATGTCTTATTCTGGCATTTAGGTTGTAATAATAAATCTCTATTGAGAAACCGTGCTCTAATGTATGCTTCCCTAATAATTTGCCGTGGATAGCCCCGTTGTATGAAGTTATGTCTCAACTGAACTGTTTGTTTTTGATACTCTTGTATAGTGCTACAGTTGCGTCGGATCGAACAAACTGTGAAAAAGGAAGACTGTTACGCAACCGCTGTGGGTGTGCGCTGGAATAATGGAGAAGAGTATTTCTATCAGTACTCTTACGATAAACCGATGTCATCCATCCCGACGACGTCTTCTGTATCTGTATGTCCAAAAACGAGATCTGAGATTCATGCCAAACCATAGAAAATTGCAGATTCGGTTCACAGGCATTTAGCCAAGTAGCTAAATTTTGCAAAGAGGCTCGATCCCCCAGCCATAGGACGAATATATCGTCTATGTACCGTTTCCACAATTTCAATGAAGCTTGATATGAGCATTGCTGTATCCATTGATGTTCAAATTGTTGCAAGTTTTATGAGCAGCCATCTTTTAAAAAGACCACCAGTTTGGCTACCCACAGTAGCTTGGAACCTCAACATTATCCTAGCACAGCTGCTCAAAGCCCCATTTGAACCCCTGGCTACAGCTTCTCTGTAGTTCCTCACTTGGAAGGTTATCTTCTTAATTGATCTCACCTCTGCCTCTCGTGTCGATGAATTGCAAGCTCTAGTGGACTATCTATGCTCCTTACACATGCTTCCACCATGACAGGGTAATACTCCATACTCATCCTTCCAAAGGTGGATTCTCCGTTCCATCTTAATCAATCCATTTCTCTTCTGACCTTTTTTCCAAGGCCTCATTTTTCTAGGATGGAAGCATCACTGCATACGCTTAATTGCAAGAGGGTTCTTGTCTTTTATGTTGACAGAACTAAGGGTCATCGTCAATCCTCACAACTCTTTGTCTCCTTTGACTCTAGCCATTTGGTCTCCCAATCACCAAGTGGACTCTTTCCAACTGGAAGTCTGACTGCATTTCTTTTGCATATGCACAAGCTGGACTTTCCTTGCAAGGCCATGTCATGACCCACAATGTCTGAGCTATGGCCACCATGGTGGCCAACCTGTGGTCTGTCTCTCTCAGAAATTTGCAGAGCAGCCACATGGTCTTCTCTTCATACCTTTGCTGCCCACTACTGCCTCGACAAAGACTCTAGCAGTGACGTTATCTTTTGCCAAGCTGTTTTACGGCATCTTTTTGTAATCTAACTACACCTTCTCCCACCATCCCTTGACTGGCTATCTTATGAAGAGTGTGCCCAAGGGGCTGAGTCTGACAGATCCCTTCTTTATCCTGCTTGTATTTCAGGATTCCTCCCTGTTAGTATGGGGCTCATTTCTGCCCTTCATGGTATGTGAGTCCCATATGTGAAGACTGTATTCCTGCTTGTTCCTGGAAATAGTGTAGTTACTCACCTGTAACAGGTGATCTCTGGGAACAGCAGGAATCAGTCTTCACAACCCGCCCTCCTCCCCTCGGAATTGTAGGATGTGATTTCTTGTTCTTTCCCACAATTTTTCCTCTGAGCTCTAGACGTGACTGAGGAGAACAGTTGGGAAGGCAGACACACGTGTGGAGGGATGCTCACAAAAGCATTCCTATTGGATGCTGAGGAGCATTCCCGTGTGGGGCTCCATTGCTACCGATGCCACCCATATGTGAAGACTGATTCCTGCTGTTCCCGGAGATCACCTGTTACAGGTAAGTAACTACGGTTTACTTGTATGAGCAATTTGAGGTAAAGCTGTTTCTTGTTATATTTATTGAAAACAAGAAGTTCATATTTGTCTATTTTTAGAAATAGAAATACCAAAGGAGGGAGAACATATTGAGTTTAATATTACTAATCCGTTGTTTTCATTTAATCTATTCAGAGCATAGAGCAGTAATGGAAGCTGCTTTTGTGTATGGTGCTCAGTACCAGTTTGTTTTAACTACAGAAGTTGCTATGTTGGAAAATTTGGGGTAAGTTTTAATGAAATGCATGCTATAGCAGAAGGCTTTATTATCAAAATGTAATGTATTTTCTTTCATAACTTAAGCACAAGGGGAAGAGAGAACCTCACCTTTGTTTGATCAGTAATAAGTTTAGAAAAATTATATTTGAGATTTACATGTCAGGAAAGAAAATCACTTGTCAGAACTTACATACTCAGTTTTACATTGCGGTAAACAAGGCCTGGCATGATTTTTGTATTTGTGACACCAGAAAATATATACTATGCTCATCAACTCTAAATACTTGCTCATCATTAAAGAGAGGAATGGAAGTATTAACTCTGTTAATATAATTATCTATTCAGCAGTATTAACATACACATAATTCTGTAAAACAGGATATCTTTAATATCCTTACCTCTTTGTGTTTATATTAAGTTTGAATACTGGATACAGTTGTGGTCAATATTATTGGATCCTTTCATTTTAGATATGTTGTGTACAATATCTTGAGAAATAATTGGAAATATTCCAACTGTATGTCAGTATTTTAATAGTATGTTCAAAGGTATACAACAACAACAACAAAAAAGATGTCTGTGCAACTTAGACATAGTAATTTCTGAATAAAAAACAAAATATGACCTGGGCAGGATTAATGGCACCCTTCACTAATACTTGGTTGCACAACCCTTGGCAATGATGACAGCCTCCAAACGTTTCTTGTAGCCATCTATAAGTTTCGTACATCTGTTTGCTGGTAGTTTCTCCTACTCTTCAACTGTGATTTGTTCTAGCTCATGAATGTTTTCAGGATTCCTTTTACCAATGGCAGATTGTTGATTGAATTGAGATCAGGACTCATTGCTGGCCATTTTAAAACAGTCCATTTTTTCCTTTTTGACCATTCTTTTGTACTTTTGGAAGTATGTGTTTTGGGACTATCCTGCTGGAGGACCCATCACTTTCGACCCAGACCTAGCTTTCTGACACTAGGGTAGCACATTTTGCTCCAAAATACCTTGGTGGCCCTCTGACTTCATTATTCCTTTAATTAGTCCAGGCCTCCAGTTCCTGAGGCAGCAAAACAGTCCCATAACATTATGGAACTGCCACCATATTTAAGTGTAGAAAGGGTGTTTTTTTTCCTTATAAGCTTAATATCTCTAAGAACAAGTAGGAATGTAGTCTTCACATATGGTGATGTCGGTACTGACGGAGCCTGCTTGGGAACGCTCCCCAGCATCCAATAGGAAAGCCTTTGGGAACATTCCACCGCACCTGTGTTGCTGCCTTCCCTCCTTCCCAACTCTTCCACCTCAATTCTTTGTTTTCCGCTGAGCCAGAAGGAAGCAAATCCTGTCACCACAGAAAATTCTTTAATTTTTTTTATGGTTTGCGTCTGCCTTCCTGTCGATGCTGGAACCGATTACTGTTGGTTCTTTTCTTTCTTTCTTTAAAAAAAACACATTATGGAACTTTTCTTCAGGCGCATCAATGCCATTTTAGGCCTTAAGCCTTCCATTTTGTTTGCTGACATTATGGACAAACCAGCTAGTGGTTTTGAGAAATGTTCTAAGGGTGGTAGTACCATTTCTGCTACTGATACCCATGACTGGTGTCTTAAATGCCTCTGGCCCGATCACCAGCCATCAGAATGTCCTCTATGTAAGAAGATGACAAAGAGAGGCCTATAGAATCGAGGTGCAAAGTTGGGATCACTCTTTCTCAGACGTGGTTTCTTTGGCATCGATGTCCTCTTCCTCTCATGGATCTCAGGTATCGAAACAAGTCTTCTTCGAAGACAGGCCGCCCCTCCCCAAGGATAGATCTCTTTCTAAGCACTGAGATGCTTCGAGCGTTGCCCAAGAGGTGGCTCGGCCAGCCAAACAACCCTGGCGGGAGGACCTTTCCTACAAAGCCATCAAGGGGATTCCAGGATACTTCTGAGGCCTCCACCTCCGGAGAGCTCCTGGTGCCATACTCTGGGATGGTAACACATGTCTCCGGCACCGATACCCAAGCATTGGTGGGCTCTATGGATCAGCGTATCCTCGCCGTAGAGTGTAACTTGGCGACTCTACTAGCAGTTTCAATTCCGGTAAAATCCCTACTGGTGGTACCGCCGACATGGTACCGTCCATGGTTCCAGTGCAGACCGCATTGAGTTATATGTCATTTGCTGTGCTGACGCCCATGCCTACCCGTGAGTCCATTCCCGGTACTGAGGTATCGGTTAGGCAAGCCCCCCTTTCCAATACCGACTTTGCTCGGTACCAGGCCTTGGCGGAACAAGGACATTGTTCATGCCAATACTTCGAGTCTTCCGATTCCGATTCTTCCGATGACAAATCAATTGATATCCAAAGACTACAAAGTCTTCCAGAAGACCCTTCTCTTTCACTGGATCGGCGTATGTCCTCTCCCGAGGATAAGTCCTTTCAAGAATTTATTTGGGACCTAGCTAAAGTCCTTTCCATTACAGCGACATCCAAGACAGAGCCCAGAGAAGAGGAATTGGAGATCCTCCAATACCCTACAGCTCCTAAGGAGGTGGCCACACAGCCGTTTGACTGCATACTCCATGATCTCATGCTCCGGATGTAGGAAACGCCCCTTACTATTTCTCCCCATACTTGATGACTCGATACCATGTATCAAGTACCAAGTTGTCCCAGTTTTCAAAAGATGCAGCTTCCACATCATTCGATGGAAATGGAGTCAGCGATGCGTCGAATTAAGAGGTCTAAGACACATTCTTTTAATCCTTCAGGTAGAGAATAGAGAATTCTCAATGCTTTTGGTCAATGTTTTCAAGCTTCCATGATTTCAGCCAGAATAAGTTCATACATACTGTATATGGGTATGTTCCTCAAAGAGGTTACCAGAGATCTTGAATCAATGGCTCCTCCTCTTCCTGATGACAAGAGGGTTGACTACCTTACACTGGTTATACATGCCCAGAATGTTTCAGAGTTTGTCAATAGGGCAATCTTTGATTGCTTTGAGTGCACTAGCAGAGCCACTTCAATCTGTATCAGTGCACACAGAATTGGCTTGGCTTCAAGCGTCAGATCTTGAGCAATAGGTTCAAGATAAACTGGGTAATATTCCCTGCATAGGTAAAAATCTGTTTGGCAGAGACTGGCAGGATAAAGCTTCTCAGAATCTGAGAACACCACTCTCAATAGGATGTCTAAGACTACAGCCAACCCTTCTAGGAAGAAAGCAGCTGCAAAGAAAACTTTCTTTGGTAAGAAGAAAACGTTTTACCCTTCTTACACCCCTGCTTCTCAGTACCAACCTCAGGGTACCCAAAAGAGGCAACAACCTTCCAAACAGCAGAAGAAGCCACAGGCTCCTAAAGCTCAACCAGCTACGCAGACCCAATCTGCGCCTGGTTTTTGATTTTTTTCCTAGAGAACATAGCCACCCTGCCTCTGGAGAACCCCCTTCCCCTCCATATAGCAGGCAGACTTTGTCATTATGCCCACAGGTGGCATCTCATCACCTCAGAGCAGTGGATGTTAACCATAGTGAGATAAGGGTATAGACTTAATTTACAAAGCCTGCCCCCGTCCACTCTAGTGGGGGAATATCAATCTCAAACCCCCCCCTCACTAGTCTCCTGCTGCAGGAGGTGACTTCTATTCAATCACAGGGTGCCATAGAAGAAGTTCCCATTTTTCAGCAAGAGACGGGTTTCTATTCTCTGTACTTTCTCATACCAAAGGAAAGTGAGGGTACAGACCCATCCTAGACCTCAGGAACCGAAACAAGTTCCTAGTCCGTGAAAAGTTCAAAATGGTCTCACTAGGGACCTTCTTACCCTATTTCCAGAGTCGGGATTGGCTCTCTTCTCTAGATCTAAAAGAAGCGTATACACATATTGTCATTCATCCAGATCACAGAAAGTATCTACGTTTCATCTTTCAGGGAAGACATTACCAATACAAAGTCTTGCCTTTTGGACTCCTCTCTGCCCCAAGAGTCTTCACAAAGTGCATGGTGGTCATAGCCGCATATTTGTCTTCCCTTACTTAGACGACTGGCTCATAAAGGCAGGCACATACCAAGAGGTTCAACAATCCCTACTTTGTATAATGCAAGTACTGCAACATTTGGAATTTGTAATAAACCTTCCAAAATCTCATTTCACTCCTACTCGAGTACTGGAGTTCATAGGAGCCCTCCTAGACATTCAACGGTCAAGAGCATTTCTACTCGAACCCCGCTGTTCCCGTCTCCTTCAGTGGACATCTCAGGCTCGTCTCAAAGATCACCTGATGGCCCAAGAGACACTATAGATTCTAGATCATATGGCCTCAACAGTACACATAGTTCCATATGCCTATCTGCATATGCATACAGCTCAATGGACTCTTGCTTCCCAGTGAAAGCAGGTCTCAGGATGCCTCAGGGACAGGATCCAAGTCACTGCTCCTCTGGCTGCATCCCTTCAATGGTGGGGTGCCCCAGAAAACCTTCTCGTCGGGTCACCTTTTCAGATGCAGGCACATCAATGTACCCCGATGACAGACGCCTCCAAATTGGGATGGGGAGCTCACTTAGGCACACTCTCCACTCGGCCTCTGGACAGCACAGGAGTCGAAACTCCAGATATATCTACTAGAGCTTCGGGTTATCTTCAATGTCCTCAAGGTGTTTCTGCATCATCTACGATGCTAGAAGGTTCTAGTCCAGGTGAACAATCAAGTTTCCATGATCTGTGTGAACAAGCAGGGAGGAACAGGCTCTTGGCCCCTCTGCGAGGAGGCGCTTCGTCTCTGGTCTTTTGCCATTGCTCATCACATACACCTTCAAGCGGTGTATCTACCAGGAGAGCAGAATGTCTTGGCAGACAGGTTGAGTTGGATTCTCCTTCCCCACGAATGGTCTCTCCATCTGGAAACTACATCCTTCATCCTTCATCTTTCAGACCTGGGGAACTCCAGAGATAGATCTCTTTGCCACACCGCAGAATGCCAAGCTTCCACACTTCTTCACCAGAAATTCTGTGTCCAGCATCCAACAAGTGGATGCTTTCACTTCCATTGGGTTCGTGGTCTCCTGTATGCCTTTCTTCCCATTCCCCTGATTCCCAAAACGCTTTTCAAGTTTCAGAGAGACAGGAGCTTACATGATCATCATAGCCCCATGCTGGCCACGTCAGCCGTGGTTTCCTCTCCTGCTAGTCTGTCTCAGACTCACCCTCTTTCGGGTCAGCTCCCGATCTCCTCTCCCAGGAAAAGGGGACCTTGCTCCATCCCAACCCGCAGTCTCTCCATCTCACAGCTTGGCTGCTGAAAGCACAACTTTGCTAGGTCTTAACCTTACTCAGGAAGTCAAGGAGATCCTTTTAGCTCCCAGAAAGCCATCCACTAGATGTTCTTATGCGCTCAAGTGGCGTAGGTTCTCTTCCTGCTGTTCTCAGAAGGATCCCATCCTTTCTAAGCTCCTGTGGAAGCTCTCCTTCAGTATCTCCTCAATCTATCTTCCTCTGCTCTCAAGACCAACTCGGTGAGAGTTCACCTCAGTGCAGTTGCTGCCTCTCACCATCCCTTAGGTGGGCAACCCATCTCCTCGCAGCCGCTTGTGGCATATTTCATGAGAGGTCTTTTATTGACCAAGCCTCCCATCAGCTACCACCAGAGGTATGGGATCTTAATGTCGTGCTAGGGCAGCTTCTCAAGCCGCCTTTTGAACCTTTGGCCATGACCTCACTAAAGTTTCTGACATGGAAGATAATCTTCCTTATTGCCCTCACTTCAGCAAGACACATTAGTGAGCTTCAGGCTTTAGTGGCGGATCCAGCTTATACCCAGTTCCACCATGACAAGATTGCCCTTGGGACTCACCGTCATTTTATGCCAAAGGTGTTATTTCCTTTCCATCTGAATCAGTTAGTTTACCTTCCTGTCTTTTTTCCTAGACCTCATACGTCTAGAGCAGAGGCAACTCCGCATACTCTTGTCTGCAACCGTGCCTTAGCATTTTATCTTCAAAGAACTCAAGAGCAGTTGTTCATTTCCTTTGACCCTAGTCAACTGGGGCTGCCAGTTTCTAAACATACTCTAAAATGGATAGCTGATTGCATCTCATTTGTTTATGATAAAGTAGGACTATCCCTTGAGGGTCATGTTACTGCCCATAATGTTCGTGCCATAGCCACCTTGATGGCGAATCTACGCTCTGTAGCCATTGACAAAATCTGTAAAGCAGCAACTTGGTCTTTGGTCCATACTTTTGCTGCTCATTATTGTCTGGATAAGTACTCCCGCCGGGATGCCATGTTTGGTCAAGCTGTTCGCTTTCAAACTTAAGGGCAACTCCTACCCTCTGTCCCGGAACTTATCGATACCAGACATCCATAGAGGATTCATGACCTCTTGAAGCCTTTTCTGAGGCAAACCGACCGGTTCTGAGGTCATTTCTCAGACATCTGGGAGCTAGGGAGTCCCATATGTGAAGACTACATTCCTGTTTGTTCCTGGAGATAGAGTAGTTACTCACCAGTCACAGGAGATCTCCGGGAACAGCAAGAATTTAGTCTTCACAACCCATCTCCTTTTCTGTTAGCTACAAACTCAACTGAGGTGGAGAGTTAGGAAGGCAGCAATGCAGGCGCAGTGGGATGCTCCCAAAGGCTTTCCTATTGGATGCTGGGGAGCGTTCCCATATGGGCTCCGTTGGTACCGATATCACCATATGTGAAGACTAAATTTCTGCTTTTCCCAGAGATCACCTGTTACAAGTGAATAACTATGCTTTCTTCGCCTGTGAATGTATCGCTGGTCTGCATTGCCGAAGAGTTCAAGTTTGGTTTTATTTGTCACAGACCATTTTCCTAGAAGGATTATAGTTTCTCAAGTTGGGTTTGGGCAAAGATCAGGCGTGCCTTTTTATGCCCGTCTTTGAGCAGTGGGGTCCTCCTTGGCCTTCGCCCGTGAAGTCCTTTGTTTAGTGTGCGGCATATGGTGCGGTTTGAAACCACCACTCTAGATTGTTCCAGGTTAGCCTTAAGCTCTTTGGATGTTGTACGTGGCTTTTTCCAACAGTTCGCACTAACCTTCAAAGATGACTTGCATTAATTTTCCTCTTCCCACCACATCCTGGGAGGTTCGTGACAGTTCCATGAGCAGAAAACGTCTTAACAACATTGCAAACTGTAGACACAGGAATTCCAAGGTCTTTGGAGATGGTCTTGTTCCCCTTTGAAGACTGATGTTTGGTGATAATGACTTTACTGACTGTCTTGGGCAGCTCTCTTATCTTCACCATTATGAAAATGAAACAGGGGGAGAATGTGGCCATTTTAAACATTAGAGCCATCATTCACTGGTTGATTCAAGTCATGTGAGTACTGACAATTGATCACAGGTGCATCTAATTTTACTGCAGTTGGAATGTGGTTCTTCTGTTCAAACGGATTTGAATTGTTTATTAGGGTGCAAATAATCATGTCCTGGCAATGTCACAGTTTTTATACTATTTTGTATTTTTTTTTAATTGGTCTTGTTTTATTTGATTCTTTCATGTGTCAAATATGTGTGCATATATAGTCCAAAGCCATTTCAATGGCCACATTTTTAGGAGATATTGGACATTAAGGGGTTGAATTGCAAGGGTGCCAATAATGTTGACCACAACTGTATTTATGTCTGGCTTAAATTTGCACAGTTAATGTCAGGCAGGAGAAGTGACATCTTCAGATTCATAGGTTTGTGCTTTGAAGCTATCTAAGATCGTCTGTCATTCTAATGAGCAGATGGTAGTCTTTTCAGTGGTGGACTGGAAGTTATAACATCCCCAAAAAATCTGAGGAAAAAAAGACCCCTTCCTGATCAGCTCTTCCCTACATCTTTTCCTTCCCTTTCCCCTTTCCCCTTCCTTTGTGTATCAAAAACCTCCTTCAAGAAACGCAATACCTTCTTTTTGAGGAGAGGAAGTGAGCAATTTATAGGCTGTCTTGGGGAGTTTTCCCTTTGCTAATTTTTCAGAAGTGCATTCTTCAGACTAATTTAGCACAAAATATCAGGGACTCCATACAAACTATCAGACCTGGGAATTTTTTGCAGAGGAGCCATTCACTTAAGTTGTGCACATGAGTGATGCATCGATAGCAACAATACAAAACATGACTTTCAGAGCTTTCCAGAATAAAGTATTCTAATTGTTCTGTTTATTTAAAACACAGAAATAAAGTAACTAAACAAGAATTTAAGGTGATAACTTTCTATTAAGACTAACAATAAATTTCTTGACTAGCTTTTGGAAGCTGATCTTGTTAATGTCCAAGAAGAATGAGGAAAAGATAACTGACAGAAACTAAGTGAATTGTGAAGGAAGGGGATTGTTGTGTACAGTGATAAGGTAACAGAGAGGCAGTGCACTGTATTCCTAATAATGACTTAAAAGTACTAAATCTCTTAAGTCCTTTTACGTGAGTTCCAAACTTCAAATGTATTTGAAATTCAGAACATTTTGGAAATGTTTTAACCTGGTCGTAAAGTCATTGATGCAATGGTCTGATCTTGAAAAATTCGTCCTCCCACATAGCTGTTGTCTTGCTTTACTTTTTGATATGTAATTTTATGCTTGCAAATGTTTGTTCTTGTCTTGATAAATAAATCCCTCTAACTTTAAAACTCAGAAAAGAAGGACGTGACATCACCCACCACGATGGCCGTTTGAGCGGAGAGCTCCGGGGCCATCCCGAAGAAAAAAGCTTTGAAATACCCCTTCGAGGCGGATCGCTGCTCCTCCGACGGCAGGAGGGAGTGAGAAGTGGAGGCGGAGCATGACAACAAGGAAAAAAGCTGCGGATATCCGCGATTATGCCTGTGCCAGCCCGAATACAAGTGCGGGGGATAAGAGGACAGCGCTGACGGAAGGGGCCCAGGCCGACCATGTGGAGAAGGCCAGCAAAGTGAGCGAGGGAGTGGAAGAAGAGAAAAATGCTGGAATGAGTACGGTGGTGACCCGAGAGGAGCTCCGGGAGTGGTTTGAGGAGCTGAAATCAGAGGTACAAATGGCAAAAAATGAACTGGGGGAGATGCTGGCTGGCATGAAGGAGGAGGTGGAGGAGCTGACATATCGGATGGGGGACCATGAAAACAGGCTGCAGTCGCTGGAACTATAGCAAGAAGAAATGGATCAGAAGCAGGGAGAGAGAATGGAGAGACCAAGTGCAGCTAAAATTGGAGGACTTAGAGAACAGGTCGAGAAGAAATAACCTGCGGATTAGAGGGGTCCCAGAGGAGGCGGAATTCAAGGATTGAAAAAAGTAGCTGTGGCAATATGCTTGGAGGCCTTGCGCCAAGGGGGTGAAGAGGACTGTGTTAAGACTATAGAAATGGAGCGGGTGCACCGTGCGTTGGGCCCAGTCAGGGCTAATAGAACCTGGGACATTATCATCTGCCTAAAGGAGTACAAAATAAAGGAAAGGATCGCAGCTAAAATGAGAGGACTGAGTACTTTTCAATGGCAAGGCTACCCAGTGGCTATATATGCGGATTTATCACTGGGAACTTTACAAAGAAGGAGAGAGCTGGGGCCTGTAACTAAAGCCCCGCGAGAGGAAGGGTTGCGCTACCGCTGGCTGTATCCTTTTGGATTAGCCTTTACAAAAGGAGAGAGGACCTGGCGAGTGCAGATGGTGGAGGCAGCGCTGGCAGTGTTGAAGGAGGCGGGTCTGGAGTTGCAGAAGGTGGAGGTTCGGCAGGAATGTGAGAGGAGAGTGCAAGGAGGACGACAAGTGAAACCAGCGGAGGGACAAAAGCAGGGACAACAGTCTCAGTTGGAGAAGGAGAGAGATACAAGGAAGATGCAGTGGAGAAATGCAAAGAGATGATTGTGTGTATAGTAGTGAGAAGTGTAGATGGGAGAAGGAGGCATGGAAACTACTATATGCATTTATGATTCCTATGGGAAGAAGGATAAAGGGGGAGGTGGGAGGTGGGATTAAGGGAATATAAGGGGAGATGAATAAGGGTCTTTATAGAGGTATGGGAGGGGGTGGTTGAATTAAAGAGAGGGGGAGACGTAGGGGCTGTGGGGTTTTGCTGTTCTGGGACATGAGAGATTGATGGTAATGGTGGGTTGGTGGGTGGAGAGGGAGGGGGAACATCGGTTGTGGGGTTAGGATGGTAGGAGGGGGATAGAGGGGGATGAGAGGGGATGGTGGGGGTGACACTACTTCATGGATAGCCCTGGGAGTCAGAGGCTAGGCAGGGGGGAGGGGGGTGTAGGTGGGGAAAGGGAAAGAAACAGCAATTGATAATAGCCACAGTGAATGCAAAAGGGCTGAGAACGTGGTGGAAGAGGAGGTGCATGGAACGGGAGGGAATGAGAATGAAAGCGGATGTGATGTGTATACAGGAGACACACTTAAGGGTAGGTCAGGAGAGATTGGTGTGCTCCAAGAGATACCCTAGGGTGGTATTGGTGGGACAAAGGGCGAACCTGCGAAAAGGAGGAGTAGGAATACTTGTCAGTGGAAAACTTCAAGATGCAGTGGTGGAGGAGCACAGAGATAAAAAGGGAAGGTGGGTGGCGGTAAGACTGAAAATTAAAGAGGAGGATGTGTGGATAATAAGTGTGTATGGGCCAAATACACAGAGAGAAGAATTTTTCACAAGTCTGACAGCAGAGCTGGAGGGCTGGGGAGCAACTCCAATTGTTCTAAGGGGGGATTTCAACCTGACCTTAAATCCAAGGTGAGATAACAGTGGGATTGCGAAGGGAGGAGGGGGGAAAGAAAGGGCATGCCTTTTAGGGCTTAAGGAACACCTAGGATTGGTGAATGTGTGGAGGTGCAGACACCCAGGAGAGGAGGTATACCTTTTACTCCCAGGTGCACTGTACATATAGTAGGTTGGACATGATATGGGCAAATGGGAAATGGGCAAGTAGTGTCAGTGAGGTGGAGCAAGGAAATATAACCTGGTCGGTCATGAACCAGTTAGTGCTAGCTTTGAGGTGGACGAGGGAGATGAAGGGGTTAGGTTTTGGAGGTTAAATGATGCATTGTTGGAGGAATCAGAGTATGTGGCACGAATAAAAGAGGTAGTGGCGGATTACCTGGAGTTTAATATGAATGGGGAAGTAGCAGTGGGAACGGTCTGGGAGGGTTTGAAAGCGGTAGCCAGGGGACATCTGATAAGCATGGCAGTGCAGGAGAGAAAGGGATGGGCGGGGGCAGTTGCTGCGCAGGATAGCGGGCTTGGAAAGACAGCATCAGAGTGATCATGATTCGCGGGTGATAGCAGACTTGGTGAAGTTGAGGGGGGAGCTTAGTCAGTTAAGAGCAGTGGAAATGGCGCATGAATTGGCCTTGTTGAAGCAGGTCTACTTTGAAGGGGGGAACCGAATGGGGAAGGTATTAGCTAGTAGGTTGAAGGCTAAACAGCAGCGGGCCTGGGTAGGGGAGATAAGAAATCAAGAAGGATGGATGGTCCATAGATCGTCAGAGATAAGAGGAGTGTTTAAGGAATGCTATGAGAAATTGTATACTAGTGAGGTAAGGAAGCGGGAGGGGGAGCTATTCCTCAATGAATGTCAGCTTTCGAAGGTAACGGCGGAGGAGCAGGAGGAGTTGGGACGGGAGATTAGTAAGGAGGAGGTGGAAAAAGCCATAAAAACACTGAAGATAGGAAAGGCGCCAGGGCTAGATGGATTCTCTGCCAACTTTTATAGATTGCTGTATCAACAGGTCAAAGGTATCTTGGTGAAGGTATTTAATGCGTGTTTGTATGGAGAAGCACTGCCAAGAATAATGGAGGACAACTATATTATATAGGGTATCCCTCTAATGAAATTAATCAAAGCCAGTGTAGCAGAATCCACAAGGTGCAATTAGAAACCTCTTATTAATATGCCAATTATTATTTAACCACTGGTCTCAGCCTATAGCGTGCACTGCTCAGGATACATATCGCAAGAGCTACGTGCTACAATAACATCAATGACCAGGTATAATTTTTAGAGTGTGGCTTAGAAAGTGTCATGTACCAAATTTTGGGATTCTCAAAGAAAACCAGACTTATCTTAAATATTGATCCAGTTTCAGTTTTTGTCAATATTGCAGTTGCCCCAACGCCACCACTTCGGTATCCGATGCACGTTTCGTTGCTTCTTCAGGGGGCTTGCAAACAAAAATTGTCTCTGCATACAGAGGAAAATGCAGCAATTACTAAACAGATATATTTACTTTATAAGAGTAAAGATAGGAGATAAAAAATCAAACCTGAACTGGGATATCTCTGATTCAGGCTTGTGCGGGTAACAGTATACTTGATACGGCTGCCTAGCCCTCTCAAAAGACGCCGCGCATGCGAGTTGGGGGAATGCTCAAAAGGATTTAAATACTAGTAGCAAAGGATGATGTCATTCTCTGTGTGCCACCAATCACATCTCTCCATCTCACAGACAAGCTCTCCATTCGATCATACTATTCAGCCCTCCGGGGAAGACAGTTTGCAATGTGTAAATCCATTTTTGTTCCCGTAAGAGAAGCATTTTCGCTCGTGATCTCCCAGAGCTACCTCCCAGCACCCGATCAATTCCAAAACAACGAAGATCTTGAAACACATGACCTTGTTGTACACAGTGGGTTACTAAAGGGGCTTCCATCGTTTTGCAGTGAAGGCGGCTGCGATGTTCCCCCAAGCGAACTTTCAGGGGACGGGTAGTTTGTCCTATATATAGCAACCCACAAGGACATCTGATGGCATAGACTATATGGTCAGTGGTGCAGGAGGTGTAGTGCCGTAAATTATATCGCTTCTCATGATAAATGAAAGTGTCCGTGTCTTCAGTGATAGCGCAAATAGTGCATTGACCGCATTTCTGATGACCGCCCTTGACACCTTCAGGCAATGAAGCCCCTCGTAGTTTTGCTGGGCTAAGCTGTTCCTTCAAATTAGCTGAGCGCGCCCATACACAACGGACCCGTTTATCTTGTAAACCCGGGATCGTGGTTAATACATTCTGATGTTTCTTAAAAATACGTTGGATAGAGCCGCTCAAGGGGGAATAACGGGTAATCAAATTTATATGATCTTCTTCCTGTTTTTCAGAAGGACGAGGAATTCGTGTTTGCAGTAGAAGTCCCCTGTTGTTATACAGTGCACGTTTATAGGCAGCCTTAATCACTGACGTTGGATACCCTCAAAGTTGAAAATTCTGAGTTAGCTGTTTCACAAAAATATAGAAAGCCCACCAGGAAGACCTATCGTTTCGACTAAGGGTTCAGTCTTAGAACCGCTCTCCATGTACATTGATTCGTTCTTAAGACCTTTATTGATAGATATACCTTCGTACTTAAAAGATACAGCACATTTTTTAAATGTTTTGTCGGAACATGAAGAATGGGTCACCCATGCCAATCTACTTCTTGTCACATTAGATGTGTCTGCCTTGTACACTAATATTTCGCAGCAGGCGGCACTTGATGTTATTGTTTCATCTTTGCAAAAACGAGAGGATTTATCGGCAGAGCACATAGAGTTCCTATCTCAGCTGGCCCACCTAACTATTTTTCAAAATTATTTTGATTTTGAAGGGATTCTTTATCAGCAAATTGCCGGAGTGGCTATGGGGGCTACCTGTGCCCCGTCAGTGGCAAATTTATACATGCAAGATTTTGAACATCGTTGGCTCTCAAAATCCCCCAAAAGACATCAGCTCATATTATGGAAACGTTTTATCGATGACGTTTTTGCCTTGTGGGAAGGAACAGCGGCAGCTTTGATAGAATTCATAGACTGGCTTAATGGGGTGGATCCCCATATCACCTTTACTTATACGTACCATACCCAGAAGGTGGTTTTTTTAGATGTAGAAGTTCAGAAAGGCGTTCAAAGTTGGATAACCTGGGTTCATAAAAAACCAACTGACCGGAATACCCTTCTTCACTACACCAGCCAGCATCCTAAACAATTGAAAGACAGTCTACCACTGTCGCAGTTCATTAGATATCGTCGTAATTGTTCCCGATTAATTGATTACAAGAATCAAGCAAAACAGCTAACTCAGAATTTTCAACTTCGAGGGTATCCAACGTCAGTGATTAAGGCTGCCTATAAACGTGCACTGTATAACAACAGGGGACTTCTACTGCAAACACGAATTCCTCGTCCTTCTGAAAAACAGGAAGAAGATCATATAAATTTGATTACCCGTTATTCCCCCTTGAGCGGCTCTATCCAACGTATTTTTAAGAAACATCAGAATGTATTAACCACGATCCCGGGTTTACAAGATAAACGGGTCCGTTGTGTATGGGCGCGCTCAGCTAATTTGAAGGAACAGCTTAGCCCAGCAAAACTACGAGGGGCTTCATTGCCTGAAGGTGTCAAGGGCGGTCATCAGAAATGCGGTCAATGCACTATTTGCGCTATCACTGAAGACACGGACACTTTCATTTATCATGAGAAGCGATATAATTTACGGCACTACACCTCCTGCACCACTGACCATATAGTCTATGCCATCAGATGTCCTTGTGGGTTGCTATATATAGGACAAACTACCCGTCCCCTGAAGGTTCGCTTGGGGGAACATCGCAGCCGCCTTCACTGCAAAACGATGGAAGCCCCTTTAGTAACCCACTGTGTACAACAAGGTCATGTGTTTCAAGATCTTCGTTGTTTTGGAATTGATCGGGTGCTGGGAGGTAGCTCTGGGAGATCACGAGCGAAAATGCTTCTCTTACGGGAACAAAAATGGATTTACACATTGCAAACTGTCTTCCCCGGAGGGCTGAATAGTATGATCGAATGGAGAGCTTGTCTGTGAGATGGAGAGATGTGATTGGTGGCACACAGAGAATGACATCATCCTTTGCTACTAGTATTTAAATCCTTTTGAGCATTCCCCCAACTCGCATGCGCGGCGTCTTTTGAGAGGGCTAGGCAGCCGTATCAAGTATACTGTTACCCGCACAAGCCTGAATCAGAGATATCCCAGTTCAGGTTTGATTTTTTATCTCCTATCTTTACTCTTATAAAGTAAATATATCTGTTTAGTAATTGCTGCATTTTTCCTCTGTATGCAGAGCCAATTTTTGTTTGCAAGCCCCCTGAAGAAGCAACGAAACGTGCATCGGATACCGAAGTGGTGGCGTTGGGGCAACTGCAATATTGGCAAAAACTGAAACTGGATCAATATTTAAGATAAGTCTGGTTTTCTTTGAGAATCACAAAATTTGGTACATGACACTTTCTAAGCCACACTCTAAAAATTATACCTGGTCATTGATGTTATTGTAGCACGTAGCTCTTGCGATATGTATCCTGAGCAGTGCACGCTATAGGCTGAGACCAGTGGTTAAATAATAATTGGCATATTAATAAGAGGTTTCTAATTGCACCTTGTGGATTCTGCTACACTGGCTTTGATTAATTTCATTAGAGGGATACCCTATATAATATAGTTGTTCTATAACTACCCTCTGTAAACAGACCAAACACTTTCAGTGTGTTCACAAGAATAATGGAGGAAGCAGGGATTACGATATTGCCGAAACCAGGTAAAGACGATACTGTTTGTGCATCTTATAGGCTGATATCCCTGATTAATTTGGATGCAAAGGTATTAGGAAAGATATTGGCCATGAGACTACAGAAAGTAACCCATAAATTGGTACATCATGACCATACTGGGTTTATAAGGGGCAGGCAGGTGGGAGATAATATACGGAAAATTCTGAATATAATTTGGAGATTACAGAGAGGGGGGCAGGAAGCAGTGTTTATGATGGTGGATGCTGGAAAGGCTTTTGAAGAGTGGAGTGGCAGTTTATGGTCCAGGTACTGGGTAGAATGGGGTTGGGAGAACGATTTGTAAGATGGATTTGAGCCCTATATGCAAGACCGATGGCAAGGATAAAGGTGAATGGAGGATATTCCAAAAGCTTTGTATTGGGGAGAGGGACAAGACAGGGGTGGCCATGGTCGCCACTTCTTTTTGCTTTGGTAATAGAGCTGCTGGCAGAGTACGTGCGCAGGCAGCTGGATGTAAGGGGGATTGGAGAGGGGGGACAACAGTCAAAAATAGCCTTGTTCACGGATGATGTGATCTTTACCTTGGGGAGGCCATTAACAAGCCTACCAAATTTGCTGCAGGCAATTAGGTGGTATAGTGAGGTGGCGGGCTATAAGATGAACATGGGCAAGACGGAAATACTAGGCTTTAACCTCTCTGTGGATCTAGAGGGGAGGCTGTGGGCAGGATTTGCGTTTAAGTGGGTAAAGACGACTTTCAGGTATTTGGGAATACAGTTAAGCAACACCTTGGAGAACTTACAAGAGTGGAATTATGCACCATTGTTAGAGAATGTGAGGAAGGATCTATCTAGATGGGGGGGGCTTGCTTTTGTCATGGCTGGGCAAAATAGCAACTATTAAGATGAATGTCTTAACACGGTTTCTGTTTTTGTTTAAGGCACTACCATGTAGGGTGCCAAGAGGTATGTTGAGGAAAATACAGGGGATGATTATGAACTTTATATGGGATGGAAAAACCCCTAGGGTCAGAGAGGAGGAGGGGGCCTTGGGGTGCCGTGTATAACACATTTTTATGATGCGGCACAACTGCGGGCTTTATTTGCTTGGCGGAAAAGGGGCGAAACCCCTCAGTGAGTGGATATGGAAAAGGGGCAGGAGGATAGTTTGGAGGCAGTAATTTGGGAGGATGGGGGGAGGGGAGGTTGGTGGGAGGAGAGAACCCTGTGAGTGCGTTGACGGCGAGCATTTGGCGAAAATGGAAATCTTTCCTTTTAGGTGGTAAATTAGTGTTGAGGATGACTCATAGAAGGCTTATTGGGGGGGGGGGGGTTATACCTGGGAGGGAGGGGCGTTTTTAGGGAGTGGGTGAGCAAGGGGTTGTATAAGGCGGGGCAACTTATATCCTCGGGGGGAGGGGGAACTTAGGAAATTTGCAGAATTGAAGGAGGCTTATGGACTGACGGAGGGAGACAGATATGGGTACGTGCAACTCTGGTACTATTTGCAGCAGAGAACGGTGCGAGAGGGGGTGCGGGCTAAAGTTACCCCCTTAGAGGAGTTAATGGCTAAACGTGAAGACTTCAAGGGGGTGCTGTCAAGAATATACTGATTGTTAAATGCAAAGCAAGAGGGGGAACTGAGGTGGCAGGGGAGATGGGTGGAAGAGCTGGGGGTTCTGGGATTCAGGGAGGTGGGGAAATATCTATGAGAAAGAGAGACATACTGGGGGGGAACACCTCTCTTTTGGAGAACTGTTTGAAAATGCGCTTGCGAATGATATGGACCCCGGCTAAGATACAGGCTATGGGACGGAATAAATCGGATGAATATTGGAGGGAGTGTGGAGGTAGGGGTGATCTGTTGCATATGATGTGGGGCTGCCCCAAGGTGCAGGAATTGTGGAGGAAGGGGGCTGAAGTGTACCAGGAGATCACCCAGGTGAGGATTGTAGTGACTGCTGAAATGGTGTGTCTCCTAGAAATGGAGGAGGGGGGAAATGAACAATTAACTGCTTTTTTGAGGTACTGGGTGGTGGCGATTAGGGTGTGTGTGTTGAAAAGATGGAAAGCAAGGGAGGAGCCACATATGAGGGAGATAATTATGTATGTGGAGAGAGTGAGGAATATGTGCTTGGTAGAGGCCTACAGGAAGGGCCAGAAGCTGAAATATTACAAACTTTGGTACTGGTATGAGGCTTGTTGGGAAGGAGGGCTGTTGAAGTGGTTGGAAGGTACGTAGAGATGGGGGAGGGGGGAGCTTTTAGTTTAGTTTTGGGGGGAATATAGAAGGGGGGTAAGGTTTCCAAAAAATTTCACCAAGGTGGTATAAATCCACAAGTGGTACATATGATGTAGTTCTGTTTTTTGTCTAGGTTGGGAATTTGGAGTAATAAAAGATATTCTATAGATATGAATGTTACAAATGGGTATGTGAATGTACGGGGAAGTGGAGGGGTTGGTATGATCATGGTTATTATGTTTAAGTGGTTAAATTGGTATGTACACTGTATTGTGGATAGTGATGTATGGTAATTTAGTGTAAATATGGTGACCAATAAAGTTTAAATTACAAAAAAACTCAAACTCAGAAAAGACCAGAGCACTCTGATTTTTATAGTCTTGTTTTGACTAAGAAAATTTTGGATTTTAGACATGAAGCATCTTCATTCTTTATAAAATATTTAAAAATAAAAAAGATGGAAACAAATGAAGTCTAAAATATGTTCAGGTTTTTTCTTTTTTGTAATTATATTTTTTATTCCAGTTTCAGAAACAATACCACCTACAATTTAGAGCACACATATGGTCAACCTCATATACATCTCTAAAGACCCATAGTTACAGTACATTGATACACTTGGGCTAGTGACCTATAACCCATTCAAGAAGCTCCTAGTAATAACGCTACGAACCCCTCCCCCCCCCTCACTCCCCTCTGCCCCTTCCCCCTGTTCAAGTTTTTTGTTATTGCTGATGTTTTAGTGATAGTGATATGCAGAAGACTTGGGGTTTATTCCCATGTCAGGCCTTCCAGTCCCCAGGTTAGGGAGACTGTGGAGACAATGTTCACAGCCCTGGAGGGAAGATAGTTGTAAACAATGCCTAGTGAATGGATTTAGGGCCCATGAATACTGGGCTTAAAAAAGCCCCTATGTATCATCATAGCTGTGATATCCGAGTTAGGTGAGCTGAAATAGGATACAAAAGAGAAGACTAGAGGAGCAGGAGGGAATTGCTGCGGTCTTCGTCTCCCTTCCCTCACTTTTTTTTGGTATGAGCTTATACGTAAATACCCAAATATTATTCCACAATTGAACAGATCAAATTTTTGACATCTAAAATCAGTTTGGATGCAGTAAACAGTTTTTTTTAGAACAATAATATTTATAGCACTGTCTCCAGGAACAAGCAGGAATGTAGTCTTCACATATGGGTATCGTAGGTACCGACGGAGCCTTTGCGGGAATGCTACCCAGTGTCCAATAGGAACGCTTTTGGGAGCATCCCACAGCGCCTGCGTGCTGCCTTTCCCACTGTCCCTCTTCAGTTCTTTGTTTTCCGCGGTCACATACCCGGTCACCGCAGAAAATTCCTTCTTTATTTTTTATTTTTTGTGGTCGCGTCTGCCTTCGTTCAATGCCTACCAGTACCACCGGCTCTTCTTCCTTCTTTCCTCTAAAAAAAAAATAAAAAAATAAAAAATAGTTTCTCCAGGAACAAGCAGTAATGTAGTTTTCACATATGTGTATCGTCGGTACCGACAGAGCCTGTGCGGGAACGCTTCCCAGCGTCCAATTATAAAGCTTTTGGGAGCATCCCACAGCGCCTGCGTGCTGCCTTCCCGCCTTTCCCAACTGCCTCTCTCCAGTTCTTCGTTTTCCGCGGAGCCAGCAGGTCGTCGTTCCTGTCACTGCAGAAAATTTCTTCTTATTCTCCTTCTTTTTGTGGTCGCGTCTGCCTTCCTCGACGCTATACCGGTACCGCCGGTTCTTCTTTCTTTCTTTAAAAAAAAATAAAAAAATAAAAAAATATATATAAATATAAATATATATATATATATATATATATATATATATATAGTATTTTTTTCCCCAAACTTTTCTTTTTCAGGTGCACGCGCCATTTTTGGCCCAAAATTTCCTCCACTATGGAAAATCCCGCTTCGGGTTTCAAAAAGTGCACCAAGTGTGGCAGTACCATCTCCGTCACCGACACCCATGAGTGGTGTCTTAAATGTTTAGGTCCTGACCACTCCATCTCGGAGTGTATGGCTTGTGCCATGATGTCCAAAAGGGGTTGACAAAACCGAGCTGCTAAGCTCAGCACCCTTTTTCCCTCCAATGCAGCTTCTGTGGCATCGACGTCTTCCAGGGCTTCGTCTTCCTCCCATGGATCTCAGGTAACTAAACATAAGTCTGGCCGGTCCTCAAAGGGTAGATCTCCTTCAAAGCATCAAGATGCCTCTGGCGTTGCCCTTGAGGGTTCTGTACTGGCAAATTTGCCCTGGCAGGAGGCTTCGGCTTCCAAAGCATTATCGGGGTTCCAGGATGTTCTCGAGGCCTCAACCTTGGCAGAACTACTGGTGCCGTGCTCTGGGGTGCCGGCTCCTTTCTCCGGTACTGATACCCAGGCATCGGCAGCGTTGATAGACCAGAGGTTCCTGGCTATTGAACGCAGTCTGACGGCTCTCCTTGCGGCATCGACACCCTCGGAACCGCATCAGACACTTCAACCGGTACCGGCACCGGTATCGTATCGGTACCGGTACCGGCAGCATCGGCGTCTGCTTTGCCGGCACCCAGTCATGCTATGCCTTCCGGTACCGATTCCTCCCGGTACCGACTTCAGTCGGTACGGGTATCGTGCTCTACAAGAGCATCCGGACAGAAGGTACTTTGAATCCTCGGAGGAGTCTGAGGATTCTGACAGCTCTTTTGGTACCGGAATACTTCTCCAAGAGGAGCCTTCCGCTCCTAAACGTAGGATGTCTCCTCCAGAAGATATTTCCTTTCAGGATTTTATCAGGGAAGTGGCTCAAGGTCTTTCCATTACTGTGGCTCCCGAAACAGAGCCCAGGGCAAAGGAGTTGGAGATTCTACAATATCCCAAAGCTCCTAAAGAGGCAGCTACTTTGCCTATCCATGAGATCGTACATGATCTCATGCTAGGAATGTGGGAAACACCTCTTACCACCTCTCCTCACTCTCGTAGACTGGATGATACCATGTATCAAGTCTCCCCTTGTCCTGGTTTCCAGAAGACTCAGCTTCCTCACTACTCTATTGTAGTGGAATCAGCTATGAGAAGGATCTGGAGTGCAAAGAGGCATGCCTCTAATCCTCCAGGACGTGAGTGCAGAACTTTGGATGCCTTTGGACGTCGCACTTTCCAGGCTTCCATGCTTTCTGCCAGGATCAGTTCCTATATTTTATATATGGGAATGTTCCTTAAAGAAGTCACAGGAGATTTGGAGATTTTAAGCCCTCTCCTTCCTGATGACAAGAGGCAGGATTTTCTCACACTGGTTAAACATGCCCAAGATGTTTCTGAGTTTGTCAATCGTGCAGCTTTTGACTGTTTTGAGTGCATAAGCAGAACCTCTGCCATTGCCATAGGTGCACGTAGAATTGCCTGGCTCCAGGCATCCGATTTGGAGCTCTGGGTGCAGGACAAACTGGGCAATATCCCTTGTACAGGTGAGAATCTATTTGGAAAAAATTGTCAAGAGAAAGCCAATGAATTAGATGCTGACAACTCCATTTTGGATAGATTCTCCAAAGCCACAGCTGATCCTGCAAGGAAGAAATCTTTCAAGAAACCATTCTTCTCCAAGAAGAAGAGGTTTTATCCCTCTTATTCCCAGCAGGGACGTTCTGCAGGTCAATCTGCCCGAAAGACTCAGCAACCACCTAAACAAAGGAAAGCAAAGACTGCTAAGCCTCAAATGTCTCAGCAGTCTCAGCCTCCACAAGGCCTTTGACTTCCATCTAGAGAACTTAGCCTTCCTGGCTCTCAATGGACCAGAGCCTTCCACCATTCCAGGAAGGTTGTGTCACTTTGCCCCCAGATGGGGGCAGATAACAGCAGAATATTGGACACTCTCCATTATAAAAGAGGGGTACAAGCTTCACTTTCTGTGCATGCCCCCTCCCACAATGGTAAGACAGTTCAATTCTCAGACCTCTCTCATCAACCTGTTAGATCAAGAGGTCACTATGCTTCTTACCCAAGGGGCAATAGAAGTAGTACCCATTCATCAACAGGGTACGGGGTTTTACTCCCCCTATTTCCTTATCCGAAAGAAAACAGGGGGACACAGACCTATTTTGGACCTCAGAGAATTGAACAAATTCCTGTTCAAAGAGAAATTCAAGATGATTTCTCTGGGAACTCTGCTGCCATACCTTCAGAGTCAGGATTGGCTTTGTTCTCTAGATCTCAAGGATGCGTACACTCATGTTCTCATCCATCCAACTCACAGAAAGTTCCTTCGGTTCCTTTTTCAAGGAAAGCACTACCAGTACAGGGTGCTTCCTTTCAGCCTGGCCTCAGCACCAAGGGTGTTTACGAAATGCATGGCTGTGGTAGCAGCATTTCTTCGCACTCTAGGAATATTCGTCTTCCCCTACTTAGACGACTGGCTCATTCGAGCCCCATCAGAATCAGAGGCCAGGATTTCTCTGTCCTGCACAATGCGTATCCTTCAGTATTTGGGTCTGGTCATAAACATCCCAAAATCCAGTCTAACTCCCACTCAGTCTCTAGAGTTCATAGGAGCTTTGCTGGATACCAGAAAAGCAAGGGCCTATCTTCCTCAGACCCATTTTATTTTATTTATTTATTTACATTCTCTTATATACCGCGCTATTCTGCATCAGTGCGGTTTACATTGAACAAACTGAAATTACATTGAACAGGACATTATAACTTGGAGATAACTATTTTACAGGGAACATGGGCTATGGAGGGTGAAGTGGCTTGCCCAAGACCACAAGGAGCACCTGTGGGACTAGAAACCCCAGTCCTTCCGGCCCAAGGTTGCTGTCCTCTAGTGGGATTTGAACCCCCGACCTTCCGGCCTGAAGTACCTTGCCCCAACCACTAGGCCACTCCTCCACTCCATTGCCTTCGTATGGTGCAGTTAGCTTCTCAGGCAGTGCTAAAGACTCATCTCACTGCTCGAGAAATGTTACAACTACTAGGCCACATGGCATCTACTGTGCATGTGGTTCCTTATGCTCTCCTCCATATGAGAGCAGCCCAGTGGACTTTATCCACTCAATGGACCGAGGCATCAGGGTGCCTGTCAGACAAAATAGCAAGCACAAATCGCCTTATTTTGTCCCTTCAATGGTGGCAGTCCACTCAAAACCTGTTGCTGGGGTCCCTTTTTCAACTACCTTTACCCCAGGCAACTCTCACAACAGATGCTTCACCAGTGGGTTGGGGAGCTCATCTGCAAGACCTTTCCACCCAAGGCACTTGGACGCCACAGGAGACTCATCTACATATCAATCTCTTAGAGCTCAGAGCAATCTTCCTTGCTCTTCGAGTGTTCCACACTCTGCTCAGCTACAAGACAGTCCTCATTCATACAGACAATCAGGTAGTCATGTTCTGCGTGAACAAGCAGGGAGGAACAGGCTCTCTGTCGCTTTGCAACGAAGGTTTGCGACTATGGGCCCTCGCCAGAGAGCATCAGATTCATCTCCTGGCAGTGTATCTTCCAGGCATACAAAACTCTTGGGCAGACAGACTCAGTCGAGTTCTGCTTCCACACGAATGGTCTCTGCATGCAGACCAGGAGGCCAAGATTTTTCAAATTTGGGGAACCCTGGACATAGACCTCTTTGAAAGTCCACTGAATGCCAAACTTCCCCGGTTCTGTTCCAGAATTCCAGCTCAGGGCTCTCAGGCCAGGGATGCTTTCCTCCTTCACTGGGGTCAAGACTTCCTTTATGCCTTTCCACCCATTCCCCTAATTCCCAAAACCCTGTTCAAGCTTCAGAGAGACAGAGGCTATATGATTCTCATAGCTCCACATTGGCCACGGCAAGTGTGGTACCCTCTGCTTCTACATCTCTCTCAAGCTCCCTTTCTGGAGTTAGGGTCTGCTCCAGATCTCCTGTCTCAGGAGGACGGAATGTTATGGCATCCCAATCTCTCTGCATCTCAGGGCTTGGTTGCTGAAGGCCTAGATCTCCATGATCTTAACCTCCCTCAGCAAGTAAAGGATATCCTTTATGCTTCCAAGAAGCCTTCCACAAGACTCTCTTATGCTTTCAAGTGGAAAAAGTTTACCATATGGTGTTCGCAGAAGGGTCTTAACCCCCTTGCAATACCTCTGGAATCATTACTGGAGTATCTCCTTAATTTATCCAGTGCAGGAATTAAGATTAACTCAGTAAGAGTCCATTTGAGTGCTATTGCAGCTTCTTTCAAGCCTCTAAATGGACAACCTATTTCCTCCCATCCTCTTATAGCAAGATTTATGAGAGGCCTTCTTCTAACTAAGCCTCCCATTAGGCCACCACCGGTGACATGGGACTTAAACCTGGTTCTTGGTCAGCTCATGAAGCCACCTTTCGAACCCTTAGCTACTACCTCATTGAAATTCCTTTCTTGGAAGGTTATCTTTCTCATTGCAATCACATCAGCACGTCGCATCAGTGAATTGCAGGCACTAGTGGCTGATCCACCTTATACAAGGTTCCATCATGACAAGGTAGTCCTTAGGACTCATCCACACTTTATGCCAAAGGTGGTCTCGCCTTTTAATCTAAACCAAGCGGTCTACCTGCCTGTGTTTTTTCCAAGGCCTCGTGCATCAAATGCAGAAAGGAATCTTCACACTTTGGACTGTAAAAGAGCTTTAGCCTTTTACTTACAAAGAACACAGCAACATAGAAAGTCCTGTCAACTCTTTGTTGCTTTTGATCCTTCTCATTTGGTACTTCCAGTCTCCAAAAGAACACTGTCCAACTGGATTGCTCAGTGCATTTCCTTTACCTATCAGAGTAAGAATCTTCCTCTGGAGGGCCATGTCACAACTCCCAATGTGAGAGCCATGGCAGCTTCAGTGGCTCATCTACACTCTGTGTCTATCGACGACATCTGTCGAGCAGCCACTTGGGCCTCGGTTCATACCTTCACAGCCCATTACTGCTTGGACAGGACTCCCGCCAGGATGCCTTGTTTGGTCAGGCTGTTCTCCAACACTTGTTCCATACCTAATCAACTCCTACCCACCATCCCTGGTTGGATGCCAGAGATCCATGGGGGGAAGTGGAGCCCTTTCACAGGGACACACAACTTCTGGGGTCTCTCCCTGGCATCTAAAGCTAGGGAGTCCCCATATGTGAAGACTATATTCCTGCTTGTTCCTGGAGATAGCATAGTTATTCACCTGTAACAGGTGTTCTCCGGGAACAGCAGGAATTTAGTCTTCACAACCCACCCACCTCCCCTAGGAGTTGTATCTCTCTATCTCTTTCTCTTTCCCTCTCTCTTTCTCTTTGTCTCAGCTTTAAACTCAACTGGAGAGAGGCAGTTGGGAAAGGCGGGAAGGCAGCACGCAGGTGCAGTGGGATGCTCCCAAAAGCTTTCTAATTGGACGCTGGGGAGTGTTCCTGCGCAGGCTCCGTCGGTACCGACGATACCCATATGTGAAGACTAAATTCCTGCTGTTCCTGGAGATCACCTGATCTCCAGGAACAAGCAGGAATGAGACTTCACATATGGGTACATCGGTACCGACGGAGCCTGCGCTGGAACGCTCCCCTGCGTCCAAAAATAAAGCTTTTGGGAGCATCCCATGCGCATGCGCGCTGCCTTCCCGCCCATTCACTTCCCTCTCATCAGTTTTCCGTTTTCCGCGGAGCCGGCAGGACGTATTCCTGTCACCGCAGAAAATTCTTTTTTTTATTCTTAGTTTTTTGTGGTCGTGTCTGCCTTCCCTCGATGCCACCGGTACCGCCGGTGCTTTTCTTTCTTTTTTCTAAAGAATTTCTTCTTTTCCTCAGAAATTTTTCCTGTTTAGTGTCTGACGGTTCTAGGCCACTAGGCCTCCATCTTTCCATTATGGAAAAGCCAGCCACTGCCCTTAAGAAATGCTCAAAGTGTGGCGGTACAGATATATTTTCTGACACCCATACTTGGTGTCTAAAATGTTTGGGTCCTGACCATCGCCCACTGGAGTGTCTTTTCTGCTGTAGCTCAAATAGAAGAAATCTTCAGAATCGAGCACAACTCGATACCCGATTCACATCGCACTCAATGTCACCAGCTACAATATCTCCACAGGATCAGGTAACCAAACAAAAGTCTGTAAAGACTAGCCAGTCCTCGAGTGGTAGATCTCTTTCCCACTATCGAGATGGCTCTGGCCTTACCCTCGAGGACATTTTGGCAATAAAGCCCCGGCGGGAGTCTTCGGGCTCCAAAGCATTAACGGGGCTTCAGGTTGTTCCCGGGGTTCTTACCTCGATGAACATACCTGGGCTTTGCTCGGTGGTTGTGGCCGCTTCGAGTGGTACCTACACCCCAGCATCGGCTATGGTGATGGATGAAACACTCCTCACCGAGGATCGCAGTCTAGCGCTCTTGCCTACTTCGGTACCGCTAGAGTTGCTGCAGACCGTTCCTCCAGTATCGGCTTCGGTACCGGTATCGACATCGGTGTCGGTACCGTCCATGCTTACTTCGACAGACTCGCTTCCTTTGATGCCGAGCCTGGTTTCGATCTCTAGCATGGATGATTCGGTACCGACTCGTCTCGGTACCGACCTCGGGCGGTACCGAAGGCATCACTTTAAGGAAAATCCGATGCTTCATCTTTTCAGGTCTTCCGATCCCGATGACTGGGATGAATCCATCGGTACCAAGGCTAATTCTTTAACAAGTCTAGCCTTTACCCCTCATTTTAGAGGGTCCTCCTCAGGGAAGATTTCTCAAGATTTTCTGCTTGATATGGCAAAGTTACTTACCATTTTTATACCTGGTAAAGAATCCTTCCCAGGGGATTCAGAGACCCTGCAATCCCCCTGGATTTCAAAGGAGGTTATCATGCTTCCTTTGCATCAGATCTTACAAGATCTACTTTTAAGGATGTGGGAAACTCCTTTAACGGTATCACCACATTCTAAGACACTTGACTCCATGTATAAGGTGCCACCTTCTCCAGGTTTTCAAAAGACTCAACTTCCTCATCATTCTATTGTTGTAGAATCAGCAATGAGGCGTATTAAGAGTGCAAAGAAGCATTCTTCTTATCCGCCAGGTCGTGAGTCTAGAACTTTAGATGCCTTTGGACGTCAATGCTTCCAGGCATCCATGCTTTCAGCAAGAATTATCTCATATATTTTCTATATGGCATTATCTCTTGAAGAGGTCACAAAGAACTTGAAGCTTTTGAACCCTTTTCTTCAAGAACATAAAAGAGCAGACTTTTTCATATTAGTCAATCATGCTCAAAATGTCTCTAAATTCCTTAATCGTGCTTCCCTGGACTGTTTTGAGTCTGTTAGCAGAACTTCTGCTATAGCCATAGGAGCACGACGCATGGCCTGGCTCCAAGCTTCAGACTTGGACAAATGGGTACAAGAAAAGCTGGGAAATACTCCTTGTACTGGTGAAAATCTCTTTAACAAGGATGCTTTATTTCAAGCTAATCAGTTAAACACTGATATTGTTGCTTTCAGAGGATTGTCAAAACTTTCCTCTACCCCAGCTAGTAAAAAATCTCCTAAGAAACTTTATTCCCCTAGGGGGGAAAAAGTTTTATTCATCTTCTACCCATCATGCAGATGTTTCCAAAAAAGGGCAACAACATACCAGGCTAAGAAAACCAAAGTCTCAACAGGCTCAGCAAACTCAGCAGTCGCAGGGTTTCTGATTTTTATTCATTAAATCTTTTTTCCTGTTGAGTTTCAGAACCACTACTTCTTAACTACAGAAGCATTTACAGTTCTTCTCATCCTTATTGAGAGGTCAGTGATACACTGCCTTAATCCTCCACTTTAGGCATGACTCTCTTGCTAAGAGCAGTCTATCCTTTCAGCTCTTAGAGTTATTAAGGATAATCATGCCCTACAGGTAACAAGTTTCTCCTCTCCTTTTTAAAAGTAAACAGAGGAGTTACAACTACTTATAAGGTATGCTATGCCCTTCACCTTGGCAGTTGTCTTGTACGAGGATATCTTATACTTTTCACTGCAGGGGAGTTTACCCTTTTCAGAGACTTACCAAATTGTAAGTCTTCCCAACTCTGTATTACTTCCATCCCTCTTAGTTGAGATTTTCAAGCTAAGAGTGATACTATTTGACTGGAGAGCTTACCTTTAAGCCATAGGATTGTCCCTAATACCTACTCCAGTAAATAATTTCCATACAGAGTTTCTCCCCTCTGCAATCTTTCAAATATTTCTTTTAAGACAGCTTATCAGACCATAAGTGAGAGTTATCACTTCTAATTCGGTCTCTCAGTCCTTTTCCAATCTATAGGACCTAACCTCTTCTACTGCCTTAATAACACATAATTCCAAGAGAGGTTCCAAAACCTACTTGGACAGTTTATCGTTGCAGGCAACCTGTCTGTCTGCTATTCTTAGCCATCTTCAATTCTTTGGCTTCCACATAATAGCTTAGGTTGCACACTGGTAATTAAACAACGAGATCTCACCTGGGCAACCTACAACATGCTCTCTGCAATTCTACAAGAAGCTCTGCAACTATGGGCCTTTGCCAGAGAGCGTCAGAGCCATTCCTGGTGGGTAACTTTCAGATGGTTGAAAGGCTTGCCCAGTCATGCTCCCACATGACTGGGTTTTTTTCCTACTTTTACCATCTTCCTTAAAATTTTCTTTTTAGGGAAAATGAACCAGGGTTTAGACCACGTGAAAGCATGAAGAATTGCTTAATTCCCTGAGTTGTTCCACATCTCCAGTGGAACTTCTCCAACAGGGATGCACTTCTTTTCACTGCAGTCTGTCCTTGTCTAGTGCATTCCTTCTAATTCCTAATACTTCATTGGAGCTTATGTTGAACAAAGAACGCATTATACTCATATTGCCCTCATAGATGGGCAAATATGGTATTCCCTTTTATTGCGTCTTTTCTCCACACTGAAGTTATAGAAGGATCCAGACTTGTTGTCTTAAGACTGAGGTTTTCTTTGCACGTAGATCTCCACTTTTGGTTATTCAAAGTCTAGGATTTTAAAGAGATCTAGACCTATCCTTCTGACTAGGAACATTCCACTGGTTTCCATGTAACCTTCTTCATGGTTCTTCCACGTGTAACCAGTAAGGGGTTCTCTATCCATATTTTGCAAGGAGGTCTTGCCCCTTCTTGTTGTTAAGTGAGTCTCTTATTTATATATATATATATATATATATATATATGTATATGTATATGTGTATATAAATACACATATCTCACTCTGAAAGATTTGTTACTGTCCATATTAATGCTGTTCCAGCATGCCATAGGATTTTAAATGGACAACCAATTTCTATGGTAGTCACAAACTACCTTCTTTTACTGTAACCTTTCTGGTTACGTTACATCTGAAGCTCTCCATGTAAAGTCATCCTAAGCGACATCACTTACGGAAGACATTCCTGATCTTCAAGAAATTGGAGGCTACACCGCCTACTGCAAATGTTTCTTTCTGTCTTTCATTTGGATAGAGGGGTCTCAAAGATCCATCCTTTTTCTGCAAACCAGTCAGATTTATCTCCTCTCTTTCCTAGAGCCTTTTTCTGCTCCAAGGACAAAGAGCTTCAAACGGTCTACAGAAGCTTTAGCTTCTTATCTAAAGTCCAACCTCATTAAACTCTCCCAGTTTTTTCTTCTGGGATTAGTTCTAGCCTTTTAGGCTTCTGACCTCTGCCTGTATTGTGAAATTTATTTTCCTCTACTTTCCAGTAAGGTATTTTCTTTGAGGATAATGTACTGGTTTCTAGCACCAGACCATTAGTCTCAACAAATACTTTCGCAATACTTCTGACTGAGGTCCACATTAGAGAATTGGAATCCAATTTTCACTAACATTTCTGATCTACACAAGGACTCCTCTCCAGACGTCTTGTTTAGTCCAGCTGTTCCACAGCACACCCCTTTTTAGTTCAACTCCTACCCTCTATCACTTGGATGCCTCAGGTTCTGGGAAATAGCATGTTCCATCAACTAGATTTGCAACATGCTGGGACCTCCTCCAGGCATCTTAGCTTGGGAGTCCCCATATGTGAAGACTCATTCCTGCTTGTTCCTGGAGATAGCACAGTTACTTACCTGTAACAGTTGATCTCTGGGAACAGCAGGAATAAGTCTTCACAACCCACCCACCTCCCCTAGGAGTTGTCTCTCTTTCTCTTTCTTTCTCTCTCTTTCTCTCTCTAATTTGTCTACTTCCCTCCTTCGGTCTCAGGTACAAACCCAACTGATGAGAGGGAAGTGAATGGGCGGGAAGGCAGTGCGTATGCACGTGGGATGCTCCCAAAAGCTTTCTCTTTGGACTCTGGGGAGCGTTCCCGTGCAGGCTCCGTCGGTACCGATGTACCCATATGTGAAGACTTATTCCTGCTGTTCCCAGAGATCACCTGTTACAGGTAAGTAACTGTGCTTTACAGGTGAGTATGCTTTCTGAGATATTTTTCTTCAGAAACCTTTTTTCCTCGGTGCTAGGCGCCATTTTGAGCACTAGGCCTATTTTCCTTAAAAATGGAAAAAACAGCTACTGGTTTTAAAAAATGCTCAAAGTGTGGCGGTACCATATCCGTCACCGACACCCATGACTGGTGTCTTAAATGTTTAGGTCCTGATCGACGTCTTCCAGAGCCTCATCTTCCTCCCATGGATCTCAGGTAACTAAACATAAGTCTAGCCGGTCCTCAAAGCTAGATCTCCTTCTAGGCATCGAGAGACCATTGGCGTTGCCCTTGAGGAAACTTCACCGGCGAAACAGCCCCGGTGGGAGGCTTCGGCTTCCAAAGCACTAACGGGGCACCTCAGCAAAACTGCTGGTGCCATACTCTGGGGTTCCAGCCGCTTCTACCGGTATCGACACCCAAGCATCGGCAGCGTCGATAGATCAGAGGTTTCTCGCTATCGAACTCAGTCTGGCAGCTCTTCTCACGGCTTCGGTACCATTGAGACCACTACAGATTTATTTATTTATTTAACAAGTTTTTATACCGCCTTTTCCTTCAATCATGCGGTCACAAGAAATACAAGGTATAAACAAGAGAAACATAAACAGTATAGACATGACAGCATATGGTAATGTAGGAAAAATAACAAGGGTTAACAATTTAGTAGATTATTTATAAAATATATACAATAGATGATATCTTAATCAATTGTTGATCCATAGTACTCAATGAAAAGTATAGTTTTTAATTGCTTACGAAAGTCACTTAAAACATCAATTGAACGTAAGTCAGGAGGGAGAGAGTTCCAAATCAAAGGGGCAGCCAAAGAAATTGCTCGTTGTGATGTACATTTGCGTGATTTAGCGAAGTTTCTTGGGGTATTGAGGGTGTTTGAGGTGGATAATCTTCTGGGTCTGTTGCTGGTATCACGGGATAAGAGGGCATTGAGGCTGGTTCAACAGGCACTGGCCTCGATGGTTATACCCCCCACGCCGAGTCTTGAGTCTATCTCCGGCATCGACAGATTGGTACTGGGACACCTCGATATCGACTTCAATCGATACCGGTACTGTGCTCTGCACGAACATCGGGATCGGAGATATTTCGAATCTTCCGATTCCGATGATTCTGATGACTCTGCCGATACCAGAGTACTACTTCCGGAGGAACCATCTTCTTCTCCTCAACGTAGGATGTCTCCTCCAGAGGACATGTCTTTTCAGGATTTTATTTGTGATGTGGCTCGAGGTCTTGCAATCATGGTAACTCCTGAAAAGGAACCTAGGGCACCTAGAAATCCTTCAATACCCTAAGGCTCCCAAGGAAGCAGCTACTGTGCCTATTCATCAGATCTTACATGATCTTATGCTGAGGATGTGGGAAACACCTTTAACCACATCTCCTCACTCTCGGAGGCTCGTGTCCTGGCTTCCAAAAAACTCAGTTACCACACCATTCAATGGTAGTGGAATCGGCTATGCATAGGATGAGGAGTGCAAAGAGGCATGCTTCCAATCCTCCAGGCCGTGAATGCAGGACTCTCAATGCCTTTGGGCGTTGATGCTTCCATGCTCTCAGCCAGGATCAGCTCCTATATCCTATATATGGGAATGTTCCTCAAAGAGGTCATAGGAGACTTGGAGCTTATGAGCCCCCTTCTTCCTGATGATAAATGACAAGACTTTCTTACTCTTGTCAGACATGCTCAGGATGTTTCCAAGTTTGTAAACCGTGCATCCTTTGACTGCTTTGAATGCATCAGCAGAACCTCTGCTATTGCCATCGGTACACGTCGGATTGCCTGGCTTCAGGCATCCGACTTGGAACTTTGGGTGCAAGATAAATTGGGAAATATCCCTTGCACAGGAGAAAATCTCTTTGGCAGGAATTGGCAGGAAAAGGTTAATGAAATAGATGCTGACAATATCACCCTGGATAGATTGTCAAAATCTACAGCCAATCCAACCAAAAATAAATCCTATAAATAACCCTTTTTTAGCAAAAAAAGGAAGTTTTATCCTTCTTATGCCCAGCAGGAGCACGGTCGAGTTCAGGCTGCCCAAAAGGGCAACAGCAACGAACTAGACAACAAAAGAAGCCAAAAGGGTCGAGAGCTCAGCCTCCTCAGGGGCTTTGACTCCTACCTAGAGAACTTAGCTTTCCTGCGCCTGAATGGTCCAGAACCCTTAGCCATCCCTGGCAGATTGTGTCATTTTGCCAACAGATGGCACCAAATGACAGCAGAAAATTGGATTCTGTCCATTGTACGAGAGCGGTACAAGCTTCATTTTCACAGCATGTCCCCTCCTACAATCGTAAGACAGTTCAATTCTTAGACCCCTGTCAACAGTCTCTTAGGTCAGGAGGTCACAACACTCCTTGCTCAAGGAGCAATAGAAGAAGTACCCATTCTACAACAGGGTACAAGGTTCTACTTCTCCTATTTTCTTATCCCAAAGAAAACAGGAGGACACAGACCCATTTTAGATCTCAGAGAATTGAACAAATATCTGTTCCGAGAGAAATTCAAAATGATCTCTCTAGGAACTCTTCTGCCTTACGTTCAAAGTCAGGATTGGCTTTGTTCTCTAGATCTAAAGGATGCATCCATCCATATCACAGGAAATTCCTGTGGTTCCTTTTCCAGGGAAAACACTTCCAATACAAAGTTCTTCCCTTTGGTCTGGCTTCGGCACCAAGAGTATTCACAAAATGCATTGCGGTAGTAGCTCCATTCCTGCAAACTCTAGGGATATTCGTCTTACCTTACTTAGACGACTGGCTCATTCGAGCCCCCACGGCTCCAGAAGCCAGCTCTGCTCTGTCTCGCACAATACGAATCCTTCAATATTTGGGATTGGTCATAAACCTCCCAAAATCCCATCTTGCTCCTACTCAGTCCCTAGAATTCATAGGAGCTTGTCTAGATACCAGACAGTCAAGGGCTTTCCTTCCACAGCCCCGCTGTCTGCACATAGTGCAGCTAGCTTCCCAAGCATCAGTGAAGACTTACCTGACTGCTCGAGAAATGCTCCAACTACTGGGACATATGGCATCCACTGTACGTGGTTCCCTATGCTCGCCTCCACATGCGAGCAGCTCAATGGACACAGGCCACAGGTCGCCTGTCGGACAAAATAACAAACTCACAACGTCTTGTTTCTTCCCTCCAATGGTGGCAATCACTGGAGAATCTTCTGGTGGGGTCTCCTTTCCAGAAACCCCTATTCCAGGCCACTCTAACAACAGATGCATCACAGGTGGGATGGGGGGCCTACCTGCACGATCTCTCTACCCAGGGTACCTGGACTCCACAGGAGGCTTGTCTTCACATAAGCCTCCTGGAACTCAGAGCAATCTTCCTTGCTTTTCGAGTATTCCAAGCCCAGCTCAGCTACAAGACAGTCCTAGTTAAGACGGACAATCAAGTAGCCATGTTCTATGTGAACAAGCAGGGCGGAACCGTCTCTCTGTCGTTATGCAACGAAGCTTTACGACTATGGGCCCTCGCCAGAGAGCATCAAATTCACCTCCTCGTGGTATATCTTTCAGGCATTCAAAACCTTTGGGCAGACAAACTCAGCCGAGTACTGCTGCCACACGAATGGTCTCTCCACTCAGACCAGGTTGCCCAAATATTTCAAATCTGGGGAACCCCAGACAGACCTCTTTGCAAGTCCACTGAATGCCAAACTTCCCCGGTTCTGTTCCAGAATTCCGGCTCGGGATTGTCAGACAAGGGACGCCTTCCTCCTTCACTGGGGTCAAGACTTCCTCTATGCCTTCCCACCCATTCCCCTCATCCCCAAAACACTATTCAAGCTTCAGAGAGACAGAGGTTGTATGATTCTCATAGCTCCACGTTGGCCACGGCAAACGTGGTATCCCCTGCTTCTACATCTCTCTCAAGCTGCACCTCGGGAGTTGGGGTGTGCTCCAGATCTTCTCTCCCAAGAGAACGGGACGCTATGGCACCCGAATCCCCAGTCTCTGCATCACAGGGCCTGGTTGCTAAAAGCCTAGACCTTCAGGATCTCAACCTTTCTCAACAGGTAAAAGATATCCTACAGGCTTCTAGAAAACCTTCCACAAGATGATCATACGCCTTTAAGTGGAAACGGTTTACCATATGGTGTTCTCAAAAGGGACTTAACCCCCTTGTGATGCATCTGGAATCGGTACTGGAGTACCTCCTTCATTTATCAAATGCTAGTGAAGACCAATTCAGTAAGAGTCCATCTTAGTGCTATTGCAGCTTCCTACAAGCCTCTAAATGGACAACCTATTTCCTCTCATCCACTTATAACAAGATTTATGAGAGGTCTTCTATTAACAAAACCACCCATTAGACTACCACCGGTAGCATGGGATTTGAATCTTGTTCTCGGGCAGCTCATGAAACCGCCCTTTGAGCCTGTAGCCACTACATCTCTGAAATTCCTTTCCTGGAAAGTCATCTTCCTAATTGCAATCACCTCCGCATGCCGCATTAGTGAATTGCAAGCTCTAGTGGCTGATCCTCCTTATACAAGATTTCACCATGATAAGGTCGTTCTTAGAACTCATCCACACTTTATGCCAAAGTTGGTTTCCCCATTCCATTTAAACCAAGCAGTTTACCTTCCTGTATTCTTTCCGAGGCCTCATGCCTCCAATGCAGAAAGAAACCTTCATACCTTGGACTGCAAAAGAGATTTAGCTTTTTACTTACAAATTCTTAACCAATCAAATCCTTAACCAATCATAATGTAAATCATACAAATTACTGCACTGTGCAGTCCAACCTGATCTGTAAAGTTAACCGCTGCTGATCGTAGGAAGCAGCGGTATACAAGTGTCTACTAAATAAATAAATAAATAAAATAAAATAAAGAACACAGCAACATAGAAAGTCTTCTCAACTCTTCATTGCTTTTGATTCTAGTCATTTGGGACTTCCAGTTTCCAAAAGAACTCTGTCTAACTGGATTGCACAATGCATATCCTTTGCCTATGAGAGTAAGGGACTTCCTCTTGAAGGCCATGTCACAGCTCACAATGTGAGAGCCATGGCAGCCTCTATGGCTAACCTTCACTCTGTATCTATCGACGACATCTGTCGAGCAGCCACTTGGGCTTCGGTACATACCTTTACAACCCACTACTGCTTAGACAAGGACTCCCCCCGGGATGCCTTATTTGGCCAGGCTGTTCTTCAACATCTCTTTCAGACTTAATTCAACTCCTACCCACCATCCCTGGTGGGATGCCAGAGATCCATGGGAGGAAGCATGGCCCATCTCACAATGGGTTGCAGCTTCCTGGGGCCATCTACCTGGTATCTTCAGCTGGGGAGTCTGCATATGTGAAGACTACATTCATGCTTGTTCCTGTAGATTACGTAGTTACTCACCTGTAACAGGTGATCTCCGGGAACAGCAGGAATTTAGTCTTCACAACCCACCCACCTCCCCTAGGATTTGTCTCTCTATATCTCTCTTTCTCTCTCTCCCTCTCTCCTTTGTTTCAGCTGTAAACTCATCTGAAGAGGGACAGTGGGAAAGTCGGGAAGGCAGCACGCAGACACTGTGGGATGCTCCCAAAAGCGTTCCTGTTGGACACTGGGGAGTGTTCCCGCGCAGGGCTCCGTCGGTACCGACGATACCCATATGTGAAGACTAAATTCCTGCTGTTCCCGGAGATCACCTGTTACAGGTGAGTAACTACGCTTTAAAAGAAATCCATATAGCGAATAACCTATCAAAATGGCACCATCATAGAAAACAAACTTCAGAAGTATAGACCCTCCATTACATCCCAATTTATCAACCTGCCAACACATTCCCCCCTCGCCCAAGCCCTACAGATCAGATCTCCCTTTACTAATAATAATCCAGGGCCTCCTAGAACAGAAATATATGCCCATCCTTGCAGCAGGCCCAAATTGCCCAAGGTTACATAATTTTCTCCTATAGCAGCAGCTGGGCAGATACAAGAATGCCCCCAAACCAAACACAATCACAATTTAAAAAAAAAAAAAAGAGCGTCAACTTAGCCAAACACAAAACTGAATACCGTATATACTCGAGTATAAGCCGACCCGAATATAAGCCGAGGTACCTAATTTTACCACAAAAAACTGGGCAAAACTATTGACTCGAGTATAAGCCGAGGGTGGGAAATGAGGCACCTACCGTATATACTTCGAGAGGCTTGTAATCCTCACGGCCGATCTTCCGACAAAAAGTATTTAGTCTTCCGCCTTGCCAGCAAGACGGACTTTCTACTCTCCACCAAAAAATTTACTTTTAGAACTCTAATCCTCCTAATCGTATGTATATAGCAGTTTTTACTTGTCTGATGTTTTACTACTTTGATGTTCCTATCCGCTGGCCAGCGGGACCTCCGCGGGCCATGTGCTCCCAGACTCTGGGAGAATTTCCCTCCATTGATCAGTTTTCATCTTGCGTTCTGTTTCTATTATTGCTGTTAAACTTACTTGCACTTCCAGTCTCAGTTTTCAAAGTTTCAGCCACCGCAGCATTTCCGTGCAGCAATCCCGTTCACGGATGGCCTGGTGCAGTTCGCTGCTCGTGGACCTTCTGGGACAGTTCTGCCGCCACTCTGGGTGCGCCTCCGGGCCTCCACCCCAGCCGCAGGCTCGGTCCGCCAGCTCTGCCGCCGCTCCGTTTGCGCCTTCGGGCCTCCACCCCAGCCGCAGGCTTGGTCCGCCAGCTCTGCCGCCGCTCCGGGTGCGCCTTCGGGCCTCCACCCCAGCCGCAGGCTTGGTCCGCAAGCTCGGCCGCCGCTCGGGTTGTGCCTGGAGGCCTCCAACCCGCAGCGTGCTTGGATCGTCAAGCGCAATTGAACCAGGAGCAGCTCCCCCTGTTGAGAACCCCTACGGCTGCCGGAGCATCCTGTCGGGCCCCCTCGCACGTGGGTGAACCATGGGGGCTGCCATTTTCATGCTCCTCTTGCACGAAGCCGCGCCCCCTCTGCCGGATTGGACCCGGCGCAGCACCTGGCTCCACCTCTCCGCCGCAGATTCATTTCCTGGTGTCACTACGGGCGAGGCTCCTCCCCCCCTCCGCGCCATTGGTCGGCGCAGATCCAGGCACAGAGGACTTCTCGGACCCTCCCCTCTCTCAGCGCCATGGGGTTCCCAGACAGAGGCTTCCCCAGAAAGGAGGGGCTTCTCCTCCGTCGGCGCCGATGGTTATTCGGCGCAGGCACCCACCTGGCCGGTGGCATCACGGCTCCGGGCTCCTCCCCCCTGCGGCGCCATTGGCCGGCGCCAACCAATCTGCGGCACCTGTAGAATTTTGCAGACGTCCTGCAGACGTTGACTCGAGTATAAGCCGAGGGGGCCGTTTTTCAGCACAAAAAATGTGCTGAAAAACTCGGCTTATACTCGAGTATATACGGTAATAGCATAAAATGTGGTTTTGCTGTGTGTGTGTACTAACCTCAACCTCCCTGCCTCCCCAGCCCCCATCAGGGAGTATTCACATACTGACAAAAAGGGAGCCAAGTATAATTAAAGACCTCTCTTTCCCCCTTAACATTCCAGTCAGTTTCTCGAAGAACATTTTCTCCCCAGCTTTCAAATGCCATTCCAATAAACTCAGACTACTCTCCATTTTTCCAGCAACACCCAATCATCATCCTTGCAGTCAACAACAAGAGCTCAGTCAAACACCCTCCCTCTGTACCGATACATCCTAACAGACACATGAACACAAAAGATACCCCATCTCCATGGTTTCCAGAACTTGCGGTAACATTGCCCCCTCCCCCAAAACCTTTGAATCTGATACCACTACCATCACATAAGGAAAAGTTCCTGTTTCCTCACAATCTGCCAACATTCTCCCCCTCCCCCAACTTCTCTTGGACAAGAGCACTAGAGTCCAGTACAGCCAGCAAACTGGTTTATTGTTCAAATACTTTATTGGCATTTATAGTAACACTCAAGTAATTACATGAATGAGAATATGGAAAATAGGGGAGATTAAGCATTAATTACATACATTATAACTCAAAATAGTTAAGAAATAAATTCCCCAACTTTTAGTCCACAATAAATGTTAAGGGGCTACAAGAAATAACATTACCAACATTTACACTCTTTCTCAAGTGGAAAAGTAAGGTTCCAAGAGAAAACAATATTCCAGCAGGCTAAGACTTATGCGTCACCCGTAATGGGGCCCCACCTCTACCCCAATCTCTTCCCTTGCACATATAAATTCTAAGAGCTGCTTAGGGTCAATAAAAGAAAATTCTTCCCCTGGTAGGAAACATAACATGTAGACGGATATTTTAACACAAAAGAAGCCCCCAAGGAGATGGTCCTGGCACGATAAGCCAGGAATTCCTTCCTTCTTAATTGGGTTACACGTGACAAATCGGGAAATATGCGCACAATTGAACCCAAAAACTGCTCATTAATATTTTTGAAAAGAGATCAAAGAATTAAAGCTTTGTCAGCCTCTAAAGCCAGAGTCACAGGCATAGTGGTTCTTTTTGTGACCACGCCCAAAGAACTTTCCAGGAATCCTGTTAGGTCCCCCACTCCACTCACAGAAGCCTCCACATTCCTCCCTCTTGCTTCCATGCTGTTAACCGACAAATATTGTGCCCTAGTGAGTGGAGGTAAGTGCTCCATTGGAATTTTAAGCGCCTCCATTAGATTTTTCCGCAACATCTACAATGGAGACATAAGAGGAGACCTCGGAAAGTTCAGCAGATGGAGACTATTCCGCCAGGCCAGATTCTCTAGATATTCAGTTTTCCGTGTTAACACAGTCCTTTCTTTCATCAGAGCAACATGCTCCTCCTTAAGGCGAGAAATCTCCTCCTTAACTTGTAACAGAGAACCACTTGCAGCTCCTGGTTTTTAGTTGCTTCCAATTTCATATTAGACATTTCAGTACTTACTGATCCCACAAAGGTTGAGAGGGTGGTAGTTAAAGCTGAGATGGCATCCCACAGCGCTTCTAAAGTGATAATTACAGGCTTTTCCAACACCAAATTCACTGGCTTCAGCGTTCCTCCAGGCTCCAACTGCCGTGGGGAACCCACACGAGTAGATGGGTCCTCCACCATCCATCTCTCTAGCAGCCTCTCCCCACCGGAGTCCAAAGCCAGCCATTGAGAAGCCTGTCCCTCTCCATCGGGCAGTGGAGTACTATCCCGACCACCCGGCAGCACAGGGGAACAAGCTCCATCCGGAGAGATAACATTTCCGGGTTGTGTCAGAGGTGCCCGCGAATCAGGAGACAGACTTACTCCTGATGCGCCCAGCACCGACTCAGAATCTTCAATCGGTGCCATCAAGGACGCTGCTGTAGACCCCGCTGCCGCAAACCCGCATCGCTCAAGGGTCCGCTGGCTCGAAAGGGAAGCCTGCGGTGGAGCAAAGGGGAAACCAGCCTGTTTCCTTTTCCTCTGCCCCATACTCGACGAAGCAGGAGTTCGCCGCCAGCACGATCACCTCGAGCGAGCCGCAGCTCATCAGTCCGAGGTCAGATACCTGCCGCCATCTTGCCCCCTACCATCCAGCAAACTGGTTTAAACATAGAAACATGATGACAGAAAAAGACCACATGGCCTATCTAGTCTGTCCTTTCATATCAACAACTACAACAGTCCACTTTTTACCTTTAGAGATCCTCTGTGTTGGTCCCATGCTTTTTTGAATTCAGTTACTGTCCTCATCTCTACCACCTCCACTGGGAGACTATTCCATGGATCCACTACTCTTTCCATAAAGAAATATTTCCGCATATCACTCCTGAATCTATCTCCCTTTACCCTCATCCCATGTCCCCTCGTAGCAGAACTTGCTTTCAATTGAAAGAGGCTCTCTCCCTGAACATTTATGCCATGGAGGTATTTAAACATCTCAATCATTTTGCTATGAATGTGCTTGCATTTATCTACATACTGTCACAACTGAGCAATAGAAGCTCTATCTGTGTATTTATATAAAGTATAAGATATGCCATACTGGGTCAGACCAAGGTCCATTAAGCCCGGTATCCTGTTTCCAACAGTGGCCAATCCAGGTCACAAGTACCTAGCAGTTTCCCCAGAAGACACAGGTTATACAATGCTTGTATTGGGACAAGCAGTGGATTTCTCGGGTTCCCTTTAATAATGGTTTATGGACTTTTCCTCCAGGAACTTGTTCAAACCTTTTTTAAACCCAGCTATACTTACAGCTTTTATTAAATCCTCTGCTAACGAATTCCAGAGTTTGATTACGTGTTGAGTGAAAAAATATTTTCTCTTACTAGTCTTATATGGGTTACACTGTAGCTTCATTGCATGTCCCCTACTGTTTCTACATTTTGATGGTGTAAACAATCGATCTGCGTTTACCCATTCCACTCTATTCATTAATTTATTGACCTTTATCATATCTCCCCTCAGCCATCTCTTTTCTAGGATGACGAGCTCTAACCTTTTAAGCCTTTTCTCATAGGGGTATCCTCCTGTACCCTTTACCATTCTGGTGGCTCTTCCCTGTACCTTTTCTAATTCTGCTATATCCTTTTTAAGATACGGCGACCAGAACTGCACACAATATTCAAGGTATGCTCGTAGCTTGGAACGATACAGAAGCATTATAATATCTTTTGTTTTATTCTCCATTCCTTTCCTTATAATTCCTAGAATTCTATTTGCTTTCTTGGCCGCCACTGCACACTGGGCAGAGGGATTCAACGTATTATCCACAGTGACGCTTAAATCTTTTTCATGGGTGGTGGTTCCTAATGTGGAACCTTGCATTGTATAATCATAGTTTGGGTTGTTCTTTCCTAAGTGCATAACTTTGCACTTGTTCACATTAAATTTCATCTGCCATTTGAACGTCCAGTTTTCCAATTTTTCACAATCCTCTTGGGTTTTAATAAATGCAATGTGTCCCTTTGAGTCAGGCCTGACTCCTGGCGACCCAGAAGCTCCTGGGTTTTCTTGGCAGTGTCACCAGAAGTAGATTGCCAGGCCTTTCTTCCGAGGCAATGGAGGGTTAAGTGACTTGCCCAAGGCCACAAGAAATGCTAGTGGGAATCAAACCCTGGTTGCTTTGAATAATTTTGTGTCATCTGCAAATTTGATTACCTCGCTCATTATTCCCTATACCAGGTCATTTATGAATATGTTAAAAAGCAGTGGACCCAGAACAGATCCCTGGGGTACACCACTATTCACCTTTCTCCATTGGGAAAATTGGCCATTTAGCCCTACCCTCTGCTTTCTATCTTTTAACCAGTTCCTGATCCACAATAGTACACTGCCTCCTATCCCATGACTTTTTCATTTTGTCAAGAGTCTCTTATGAGGAACCTTGTCAAAAGCTTTCTGAAAATCCAGATACACTACATTGATCAATCCACCTTTGCCTACCTGTCTATCTATACCTTAAAAAAATATAACAGCCATGTTGGCTGTCTTCCATTAAACCATGACTATCTACATGTTCAGAAATTTTGTTCTTAATAATGGTTTCTACCATTTTTCCTGGTATCGACATCAGGCTCACCTGTCTGTAGTTTCCCAGATCACCCCTGGAGCCCTTTTTAAAAATTGGCGTTAAATTGGCCATCCTCCAATCTTCAGGTATTACAGATGATTTTAACGATAGTTTACAGATCACTAATAGCAGGTCTGCATTCTCATATTTCAGTTCTTTGAAACACCTTTAGATGTATACCATCCAGTCTAGGTCATTTTCTACTCATCAGTTTATCAAATAGTTGTAATACATCGTCCTTGCTTATCGTTATTTCTTTCAATTCTTTTGCAGGATCAGCTTTAAATACCATTTCAGGCATGGGTAACTTCCCTATATCATCTTCATTAAAGACCGAAGCAAAGAATTAGTAGCTATGACCTTGTCCCCTCTTAATGCCCCTTTTACCCCCTATCATCCAATTGTCCAACTGACTCTCGGGTTTTTTGCTATGAATGTGCTTGAAAAAATTTTTATTATGCGTTTTTGCTTCCACAGCAAACATTTTTCAAATTCTTTCTTTGCCTTCCTTATCAATGCCTTGCATTGAACTTGCCAGTGCTTATGTTGTTTCCAGTTTTTGCCATTTGGCTCCTTTTTCCATTTTCTGAAAGATGCTTTTTTGGTAACAGCAGCCTCTCTCTGACCTCACCTTTAAACCAAGCTGGCAGTTTTTTGGACTTCTTTCCACTTTTCTTAAAGCATGGAATACAACTGCTCTGGGCTTCCAAGACAGTATTTTTAAACACCACCACTGCTTTAACCTTTGCAGCTTCTCCTTTTAGTTTTTTCTTAACTATTTTCATTATTTTATCATAGTCTCTCATTTGAAAGTTAAAAGGTAGTACTGTGGATTTCCTTGCCATCCTTCCTCCATTTATTAAATCAAACACGATTATGCTATGATCACTGTTGCCAAGTGGCCCCAACACCCTTATTTCTTGCACCAGATCTTCCCCTCTTGTCAGTTCATGAACCAGCTGCTCCAAGAAGTAGTCATTTACTTCATCTAGAAATTTTATCTCCCTAGCATGTCCTGCCGTGACACTGACCCAGTTGATACCGGGATAATTGAAATCACCCATTATTCACTGAAATCACTGTAAATATTATTAGCTTCCCTGATTTCTTTGAGCATTTCATCATCCATTTGTTCATTCTGGCCAGGCAGTCGATAGCATCCTCCCACTGCCATCGCCTTTCCCTTTTTACATGGAATTTCAATCCATAGAGATTCTACAGTGTGTTTTGTTTCCTGCAAAATTTTAATCCTATGTGACTCAATGCTCTCTCTTCCAACCCTTCTTCCAATTTGATCTACTCCAGGGGTTCTCAACCCTGTCCTCGGGACCCACCTAGCCAGTCGGGTTTTCAGGATAACCACAATGAATATGCATGGAAGAGATTTGCATATAATGGAGGTAGTGTATGCAAATCTCTCTCATACATATTCATTGTGGTTATCCTTTAAACCCGACTGGCTAGGTGAGTCCCGAGGACAGGGTTGAGAACCCCTGATCTACTCTATCATTGCAATATAATTTGTACCCAGATATCACAGTATCCCACTGGTTGTCCTCCTTCCACCATGTCTCTGAGATACCAATCATATCTAACTTCTCATTTAGTGTTATATATTATAACTCTCCCATCTTATTTTTTAGACTTCTGGCATTTGCATACAGTACAAGCATTTTAAAGGCTGTATTTTATTCATATTAATCTGGTTATCCGTTCTCTCTTCTCCACTTGTTCTTCTAACCACCCATTTCAAACCCTAATATGTGGGGGCTCCTCCACTGTAAAAAAAAATCCCTTAAACTATTACACGTTTTGGAAAACACAGCCCCTTATTATCCAGACCCCTAAAGAAGCAAGCCAGTAACCAATGTGGTTCTCTCAGAATGTTCCTCTAGTTTTATCTCCCATAAAAAATATCTCAACTGAAAGAACTGAAATCATGAAATTTTCCTTCCCCCTATTTTTTCCTGCTGTTTCAAAGAAACAGCTCATCTCGTACCAAGTCTGAAAAACAAGTTCTCCAGGAAGAAGCAGGAAGTCAGTCCTCACATATGGATGACATCGGCACTGAGAGCCCATGCAGAATTTCCCCAGCTTTCAAAGAAAGCATTTCGGAATGCCACCAAGCGTGCATGGTCCCTTTCCCGCCCAAGGGTGCCATCTTGATAAGTCTCCCTTTATCTGTGGAGCGCTTTGGACACACATCCCTGTACCTCGGAAAAAGTTTCAAAATTATCTCTCTAATTCCGGTTTCCCGGTCCTTTTCCCGCCGTCCCCAGTGCCCCTGTTTCAGCAGCGGGCCCCAGGACTTTGCTGTTTTTAATTTTTTTTCTTTTTTTTTTCGTGAGTTCATCTCTAGCACATTTTGCGCCCTTTTTACCGCTGGCTGAGCCAAAGGTCTTTGACCGTGCGGTGATTTCTTTTGTCCCCATGGCCTCCGGTTTCAAAAAGTGTGACAGATGCTCTAAAAACATGTTGCTCATGGACACCCATGACTGTTGTCTTAAGAGCCTAGGAGCTGACCATAACCCGGAGCTCTGCTCCCTTTGTAAAAAGATGTCCTCCAAGGCCATCCAGAGCCATAAGCAGAAACTGGACGATATTTTCCGCAAGACGGCCCCGGTGTCCCTGGTAGCTTCCCGCTCCACCGAACTTCCATCTCTGGGGTTCCCTGCAGCTGCTCCATGGCCCCGGCATCACTCTGAGAAAGGGTCCCCCAAAAGGGAGAGGAAGAAGAAGAAGGCCTCGAGGACCCTGTTGGGGGCTCCGGACAAGTGTGAGCATTTTCACGCTCGGTCCCTCAGCCCTCCTCGGCAGTCCCAAGATTCGGAGAAGGAGCGGCCTCAAAAGATACCTCATATGGATACAGAGGCCTCTGGTGATGGTGCCCGACCTCCCGAGGGTCGTCCTGGCGAGGACCCTCTCTTCTCCTCGACTCCTGACCCGATCACCCCGGTGTCAGTGTTGCAGAGCCCCACTCCCGAGTGGGAGGCCCGAATGCTGGCACTGGAGCGCAGCATTTCTGCCTTCCTTGCTGCTGAGCAGGCGCTGGTGCCATGCCCTACTGGCATACACCCTGAGACCTCGAGGGCAACATCTGTGATGGCTCCCCAGACCGCCGTGACAACCCCCGAGAGCCAGGGGCCTTGTGAGGAATTCCACCAGAGGTCTCGATCTCCATCCCGGTCTTTGGGTGCGAGATCTTCTCGAGCCAGCAACTCCAGCTCCAGGTGGGCTTTGGCCTTGAGAGCCCAGCACATGGCACAGGCTCTGCTTGAGCAGCCTAGCTCCGAGTCTTCCTCAGAAATTTCAGACTGGGAGTCTGACAGGCACACTTCCTCTGAATCCCGGGATCATCGGGACCTCCTCTCGGATCCTTCCCTGCCTGTTCAGAAGTGGTGGTCTCCCCCCGAAGACACCTCCTTTCTGTAGTTTGTGCAGGACATGGTTTGAGCCTAGTGCTCTCCACGCAGTCTGAAGAATCGTCCCATGCGGAAGAACTCAATATTTTACAATATGAGGCTCCACTGAGGGAATCCCTCACGGTCCCGGTTCTGCTCGTCCTAGCCCGGCTGCTCCTCCGCATGTGGGAGACACCTGCATCTATCCCCATTGTCAGCAAGCGCCTGGACACCATGTGAGGGTCCGGCTTCCAGAAGGCCTAGCTTCCTCATACCTCTATGGTGGTGGAGTCCGCCATGCGGAAGCAAAAGAGCCCAAAAACTCATTCTTTGGTCCCACTGGGTAGGGAATCTCGCGCCCTCGATGCCCTTGGGCATAAGGCCTATCAAGGCTCCATGCTGGCGTGCTGTATTCATGTCCACCAGCTATACATAGGCATGTTCCTTCGTGACCTCACGAAGGAGCTCTGAGGATTCCAGGCAGGCCTTTACGGCGATTACCTCCACCGTTTCCAGTCCCTCCTAAAGTCAGTGGGAGACTGTTCAAAGTACCTTTCTCGCCCTGCATACGACAGCTTCGAGTACTCTGCTCGGATAGCAGCTGCTGGTATCGGGGCTGGCAGCAGGCCTGGCTCCAGTCCTCAGATCTCAAACAATGGGTCCAGGAAAAACTGCTTGATGTACTATGCCTGGGCGAGCAATTGTTCGGCAAACCCATGGAGGACAAACTACACAATGTAAATACAAACAGTTCCATATACTATTGCACCACCTTTGTATATAGTTAACCATGATATCTCTTGTCAGATAACACACCTTTGTATATAGTTTCCCCTATTTCCCAAGTTTATATCTCCTGTTAAATGTAATTGACCAGACATATGTAAATTGTCGGATGTTTTTTGTTCAATGTAAACCGCGCTGATGTCTAATAGTGCGGTATATAAGAATTGTTAATAAATAAATAATAAATAAATAAAAGCAGCAGAGATTGAGATGGAGTATGTCACTTGCACCTGTCTCTCCCAAAAGATGTCCTCCCTCCTGCGGAAGAAACAGCAGGGCAAGCCTTTCTTCCAAAGGAAGAGTCTTCCCAATCAGGGCTACCCAACTTACCCCCCGACTCCAGCTCCACCCCAAGGCGGACAAGCAAGAGTGGCCCCCAGACCCTGTACAAGCCAAAGGGAACAAAAGGTGGTCCCTAGCACCGGCCCAATTGGCCCTTGCTTTTGATGCCAGATGCATAGCCACTTGCCCTCCGACGACCCAGCTACCGGTAGGAGGGCACCTGGTCCACTTTGCTCCCTGATGGGAGACTCTTACTTTGGATACCTGGGTCCTCCAGCTTGTCCGGGAGGGTTACCTCCTTCACATGAACCGGCTGTCTCCATCCTTCTTCCCCACGGAGCCCCCTTAGCCCCCTGCGCACCAGGTCTTCCTGGCGCAGGAGCTTGCCACCCTCCTCAAGGAACGAGTAGTTGATGTGGTCCCGCTGCACCTCAGAGGTCATGGGTTCTACTCCCATTATTTCCTCGTGCCAAAGCGGATGGGCGGTTTCCAACCCATCCTCGATTTAAGAAATCTCAACAAATACCTGGTGAGGGAGAAATTCAAAATGCTCTCCCTTGGCGCCTTGCTGCCCTTCCTCCGGCAGAGCGACTGGCTATGCTCCTTGGACCTTTGGCATGCATACGCTTACATCCTCGTCCACCCCAAACACAGGAAATACCTGTGCTTTGGAATACAAGGGAACTACTACCAATACAGGGTGCTTCCCTTCGGCCTCACGTCCGCCCCGCGAGTATTCACCAAGTGCCTTGCGGTGGCCGCAGCCACCTTCAGTTGCAGGGCACCTTCGTCTACCCTTATCTAGACGACTGGCTCATTACAGGAGAGATGGCAAACAAGGTGCAGCGGGCCGTGGTCTGCACTGTCCACCTCCTTGAACACCTTGGCTTCGTGGTCAATTACCCGAAGTCTCACCTCACTCTAGCTCAATCCCTGGAGTTTATTGGCGCATGCCTCGACACTCAGCGGGCAACAGCCTTCCTTCCCCAGGATAGGGCAGACCTCCACATCGCTGTGGCATCTGCGGTTCAGCACCGTGACACAGTATTAGCTCAAGCGATGCTCTGCCTCCTCGGCCATATGGCCTCGATGGTCCACGTCATCCCTGATGCCCGACTGCAGATGCGGATGGCGCAATGGTGCCTTCGAGCTCTGTGAACTCAGGCAATGTGTCGTCTCCAAGATGTTGTCTCAGTCACTCCCCAGCTGACTGAGTCCATCGACTGGTGACGGGACGCCCGGAATCTGCTTCGAGGCATGTGGTTCCAGGCCCCACAGCACGACGTGATTTTGACTACGGATGCCTCCCTCATGGGCTGGGGAGCACATTGCGGCGAGCTCCGCATGCAGGGGACTTGGTCCCTGGAGGAGTCCCAACAGCCGATCAACCTTCCTGAACTCCTGGCAGTCCTCCTCGCCCTCCGGATGCTCAGGCACCGCGTTCGCCACTGGGCGGTGCTTGTCCAGACGGACAACCAGGTGGCAGTGTTCTATATGAACAAGCAGGGGGGCATCGGCTCTTACAGCCTCTGCCTGGAGGCGGTAGCCCTGTGGTCTTTTGCGATTCACCAAGGCATAGCCCTGTGGACCACCTATCTTCCCGGCCAGGACATCCTCCTGGCAGACAGGCTAAGCCAGATCCTTCAGACACACGAATGGCGCCTCTGTTTCAGCGTTGGGGGACTCCGGTCCTAGACCTCTTCACCAGCCCAGCGAACTTGCAGCTCCCGCGGTTCTGCGGCCCAGTTCCCCACCCAAACAGGGAAGCCTTCGATGCCTTCCTGCTGTCGTGGATGCGTGGCCTCCTATATGCGTTTCCCCCCACTCCGCTCATAGCGCGAAATCTCCTTAAGATGCAGCGAGATGGGGCCTCCGGATTTTTTTTGGCCCCGCTTTGGCTTCGGCAGCCCTGGTTCCCACTGCTGCTTCACCTCTCGTCAGTGCCACCGGTTCCCCTTGGCAGCACATTGGGCTTGTTGACCCATTTGGAGGGTCTGCTACTTCACCCAAACTTGAGGTCCTTATCCCTCATGGCTTGGCAGCTGAGCGGGTCGCTCTAGCCCTCTTCATCTCCCAGTGGAGATCGAGGACATATTGCTGGCCTCGCGCAAGGACTTGACTAGGACTGCCTACGCCTTTAAATGGCATTGATTCTTGGTGTGGTGCTCGGGGATACGGGCTGACCCGTTCTCTTGTCCTACCCACTTGGCCCTGCAGTATCTGCTCCATCTTTTGCAGGCTGGCCTGAAGTCCAACTTGGCCAGGACCCACCTGAGCGCTATTTCAGCCAACCACCACCCAGTTGGGGGCAGACCCTCTCAGGTCAGCCGCTGGTTTCCCCTTCATGTGTGTGCTGCTTCTTTCCAAGCCCCCCATCCGGCCACCTCCGACGGAGTGGGATCTCAATATCGTCCTCACGCTGCTAACCCAGCCGCCTTTCGAGCTGATGGCATCCTGCTCGCTTCGGCATCTTTCCTGGAAGGTAGTTTTTGTGGTGGCCCTCACTTCGGCCTGGAGGGTCAGTGAGCTTCAGGCCCTGATGGCCGACGCACCCTATACAAGATTCTGTGGGAACCAGGTGGTTCTCCGGACGCTCCCCAATTTTCTTCCGAAGTTTGTCTGGGATTTCCACCTCAACCAAGAGATAGTGCTGCCGACCTTCTTTCCGAAGCTCCACGCTGATTGAGTATCGGCGATCCTCCATACCCTTGACTATAGGAGGGCTCTCTCTTTCTACCTGCAGCGTATGCAAGTTCACCAAAGGTCTGAGCGGCTCTTCTTCTCCTATGACCCTGCCCGCTTGGGGCTCATGCTCACCAAGTGGGCCCTTTCCATCTGAGTGGCAGACTGCATCACCTTTGCCCAGACTCAGGCCATGCTACCGCTGGATTGCTGAGTCACGGTGTATGGTGTTCGTGTAATGACGGCGTCAGTGGCCCACCTGCACTCTGTACCATTGACGAACATCTGCCAAGCCGCAACTTGGTCCTCGGCTAACTCCTTCACGACCCATTACTGCCTGGAGAGGGAGTCCCGTTGGGACAGTGCCTTCGTCCAAGTCGTACTCCGTAATTTGTTTGGGGGTTAGGCAACTAAAGCCCTCTGACCCTTCTTCTGTGGCTAATGGGAGTGTGGTCTTCCGGAGGCCTGGGGTCCTCGGGCTGTCTTCGGTTACCTGTGTCTGCTCACGGCTTGCCTTGGTGCTTTTCTACAGATCCTCAGTAGCCTGTAGTTGGGGATTCCCATATGTGAGGACTGACTTCCTGCTTGTTCCTGGAGAAAGGGTAGTTACTCACCTGTAACAGGTGATCTCCAGGGACAGCAGGAATTAGTCCTCGCAACCCACCCACCTCCCCTTGGAGTTGTCCACTGCTCTTGGTATTTTTTGTCCTTTGCCTGAGCTATGTCATCTGACTGATCAAGATGGCATCCTTGGGCGGGAAGGGGATCACGCATGCGGGGTGGCATTCCCAAAGGCTTTCTTTGAAAGCTGGGGAAATGCTCCATGTGGGCTCCGTTGGTGCCAGCGTCACCCATATGTGAGGACTGATTCCTGCTGTCCATGGAGAACACCTGTTACAGGTGAGTAACTATGCTTAATACACTGTTCATGCCAACACTCTCTTAGCTCTCTGAATGGGCTCATTACAAAAAGGGAAAAATCTTCTAATTTTGCATTCCACACTTTTTCATTATTGCTCTCCAAATCCATAGCAGTGGTTGCAGAAAGAGGTATCGTACTGCCCTCCCTTCTTCATTTATCTTCCCCCTTAACGCTCTCTTCCACCAATTCAAACATTGAATTGGGCTTAGTATAATCCTCCTTCATTCCTACCCAGTGAACTGTCCCTGGCTTCATATAATCCTCCTCCGTTCCTACCCAGTGAGCTTTCCCCAGCTTCATATATTGGTATCTGAGTGCCCCAAGGACAGCTGCTTTGTAGTAGAGGATCAGCTTTGGACAACCCATTTCCCCTTTCCATATTATCCTGCAAGACCAGTCTAGACAAGTGGGTTGTGTTCCCCTACCAACAGATTGGTGGACACAAAGAATCAATGAAAAGCCCAGGTTTCAATGACATCGCTCCCATGTCTCTATCCGCCTCAGCCACCAGAGGTCTCTTCAGTATTTCTTTGTCTCCAGCAGATGGCGGATGGATTTTCTCCTCTCTGAAGAAAATTCTGAAGATTGAGCAGGAAAGATTGATTAAAAATTCATGAACGATTACTTGAGGATGATTCTCCCACTTGAACATGACGTGGGAAACTCCACTAGACTGTGGTCTCTTTGATAGCCATAGGAGGTGGGAAACTTGGTTCTGTTCCATGCGCTTATCATGGTAAGAGCCTGTTGAGCAGCCAATAATTGGAAAGATTTGGAAGGATCTGGGAGAGTGCAATTTCACACAACCTCAACGCCCCCCCCCCCCCCGCTCTCTTTGAAGATTGCAGTGGGCTTTCGGAGGGATCTGCCTGCCAGCCACCTTTAACTCAATGCTGAAAAAGCCAGTGGAACAGTAGCAGGGGAGTAGAGCTGAGCCTGGCATGGATCCTTTGCCTTGGGCTCTCAGGGGGTGACTATCAAGGCTTGACCTTGTCATTGTCCTTGTTGGGGGCTCCAGATTCTATTTGTGTGGGACGCAATTTGGGGTAGTCCACTGATGATATTTGGCGTGGTGTGGGGGTTTCCTGCCATTTTCTGCATGCACTGGTAGCATTTTCTCCTATTGAGTGCCTGTGGTTGCATGGTCTGTACATGCATTCTGCCCAAGTGGCTCACACGCACATTCCTACCCTAGCGCTTGTAATGCATGTTGCAGTAGAAGTGCAGTTCACTTGTGCATTTGGGCTGCTGCGGTCTTAGCGCATGCTGTTGTGATACTTGCCTTAACTCTCTTATGTCTTCTTCCAGGAATCATTGTTTGGCCTGTTGCAAGCAAGATGCCTCATCTCTAGCGTCTGGATTCTGCTCATCTAGCATGGCAGCTCCTGAGTTGTCCCTGAAGGGATTGCTCCCCCTCTCTATGCTGGTGGATGTGGTTAGTCTGACTTTGCCTGCCTAAGGGTAGGAGGTGGTATATAACGCTGTGGGTAAGGATAACGAGCTGGTTGGAGGTTCCAGCGACTGTGTTGTGCACTGTTCCCCATCCTCTAGGGGATTGATGGTGATTACGTTTCCTGGTGTAGTGGGGTCGTTTCCACAAGGAGAACTTCAGAGTCTGGATTGTCCTGCCCAGATTTCTTTTCCTTTTAGAAGAGGCCTGATCATTCTAGCATGAAAACCTTTTGTTCCTACAACCTCTGGGTTCCCCCGAGCAAAGTCTTGTGAGAGGCAGGCCGAGAGTGGAAGCCGTGTTCGATTGCCTATGGCTAAGCATCCCTGGCAGAGGGCACCCCTGGGAAATGGGGATCAACTGGGATCTGTCAGAGTTCTGGACTGCAGCTTGGATTCTGAGGTCTGATGTGGATGAAGAAGTACTCTCGTCTTCAGAGGATTGTGAGGAGGCCGATGTTATCTGCCTGTTCTGGAAGGAGGAACTGGAGGCATTGATTCCCAGGGTCTCATCCACCTTAAGCTTGGTGGTTGCTCCAGGCATGGAGCAGGAACTGAGGAGGCATCTTCTCCTACAAGGTGGATGGAAATCCACTACTGTCTTCCCATTACCAGAGGTGCTCAAGGGCTTGTTCCAGTCAGTGGGATTCTCGCATCCCCCCAATTCAGGGGCTAAGGGTGTATGAGGATGAACACTGTTCTGAAGAAGGAGTACATTATGTGGTTTAATGTTTTCAAGGTGGGCATGCAGGTCATGGCGGTTACCAGCTGGATTACCATTCCTGTAGAAGGCGGATCAGCCTTAAAGGATACTCTGGACCAAAAGCCGGATTCATTTTGAAGATTCACTTTGCAGCGGCAGCTGCTATTCTTAAGTTTGTGGTATGTGCAGGCCTGACGTCTGGAGCCCTACTCCTTTGGAGTCTATCTCTTCTGCCAAATAATTGTACCCCTCTGGAGTCTGCTTACGGCCTTCCTTTCTGATGCCATGTACAGCCTTTTCAGTCTAGCGGCAAGGATTGTGCCCTATCAGTGGTAACATGGCATTGGTTTGACTTTGACATGGGGCTGCGGACTCATCTTACAAAGGCCCAGTTGCCCATCTGGCCTTAGAGGGATGCTTCTGTTGAGTCTGATTTGGAGAAGCTGGTGAAGGACCTGGGTGAGACAACATCTTACCATCTTCTGGAGGAGGAGTCTAAGGGGTTTGTGAAGCAGGCAGGAGCCCCTTTTCCATCATCCTCTACCCGCACCTTGTGGGTGTGCTAGTTGGACTCCTCAGATTCTGAACTCCTGTCACTGCCAGCATGGAAAGCCTTTTTTCCCCTGTGCTGATGTATTTTGGGCTCGTTCTCGTCCTTGCGTGGCGCTCTTAGGCCCAGGGACTCATTCCCATCCAGAGGAATATCCTTTAGGGCTACACAATGAAGGTGTGGGGGGCCATTCCCTAGTTTCTTTGGTTGGGAGCAGGTTTCGCCTCTTCAGGAATAAGCCTTGGTCACCAAGGATCATTGGGTGCTAGTCCCATTTCAGTATGGCTATGGCCTGGAATGCCAAGAGCCGATCCTGGCCACTTGTGTCTTCTACCCTTATGGGTTTGCGAACAACAGGGCAGCTTTGTGGATCACCATGGACAAGCTGTCTCTTCTGAAGGCAGTGGGACCCGTTTCCCTGGATGATCGGGGCAGGAGCGGGTATTCCATCTGTTTCATGGTGGCTGACATGGAAGGAACATTCCGGCCCATTCTGTACTTCAAGTGTGTCAATGAGTGCTTCTGCGTCATGTGTTTCTGGATGGAAACTTTGCGATCTAGGATTCAAGCGGTACACAGAGGGGGTTCTCAGCACATCTGGTTTTGGCTGAGGTGTATTTTCATATCCCTTTCTGGGGGATCAGCATGTATCTGTGTTTTGCCATGCTTGGCTCTCAACTTCAGTTTGCCGCCCTTCCATTCAGACTCTCCACTGCCCAAAGGACGTTCTCCAAGGTCATGGTGGTGGTGTCTGTGGTGCTACAGCGCCAATAGTTTTGTGTGCACCCACATCTGGATTATTGGACACCTTCAGAGGTGTCTCAGGTAGCTCTCCAAGTGGTGCCCTTTCTAATGAACCTCTTCCCCATATGATCACCCAGTTGTTGCATGCCCAGTCCCTGGAGCTCCTGGGAGCACGCTTTTGATACTTGCATGTGCAGAGTCTTTCTGCCAGTGGAGAAAGTCAAGGCTGTTGGATGACCTAGCGCTATTTTGTTCTCAGCAAGCTCCCAGAGTTCGGGGTGATCTTTATCCGCAGTTAGAGCTCAGGCTCTCACTACTACTATACCACTACTTCTACTCCTGAACATTTGTATAGCGCTACAAGATGTATGCAGCACTGCACAGGTACATGTAAAAGATGGTCCCTGCTCATCAGAGCTTACAGTCTAGTCAAGACAGACAACACAATAGCTGTTTACATGGGATACATCTAGGAGGAATGGTAAGGAAACACAAAGGAGATCAAGTGAGTCAAGATCCGAAAGCGGCAAGCCAAAGAGGTGAATTTTCAGCCTGAATTTGAAAAAGGTCAGAGAAGGCGCCTGACATACAGACTTGGGTAGTTTGTTCCAGGCATAAGGAGCAGCAAGGTGAAAGGATCAAAGCCTTGAGTTAGCAATAGAAGAGAAGGGCACAGATATAAGTGATTTGCCAGAAGAGCAGAGTTCCCCAAGGAGGAGTGTAGGAAGTGATAAGAGAGGAAAGGTAGTGAGAAGCTGCAGAGTGAATGCACTTATAGGTCAGCAGGAGAAGTTTGAATTGGATGTGGAAACTGATAGGGAGCCAATGAAGTGACATGAGAAGAGGGGTAATATGAGCATGATGAGGCTGGCAGAAGATTAGCCATGCAGCAGAGTGTTGAACAGATTGAAGGAGAGAGAGATGATTCAGAGGGAGACCAGAAAAGAATAGTTTATTACAATAGTCTAGATGGGAGATGACTAAGAAGTGAATAAGTGTCTTAGTAGTGTGTTCAGAAAGGAATGGGTGAATTTTATTGATGTTATAGACTAGAGAAAGAAACTGCAGATTTTAACTATCAGTTGGATGTGTGTGGAGAAGGAAAGAGGATTTAATGATGACCCCAAGGTTGCGAGCTGAGGAGACAAGGAGGAGTAGAGAGTTTCCACAAAGACTGAGAAAGGAGGAAGGGGAGAAGAGGGTTTAGGGGGAAAAATAAGAAACTCACTTTTGGCCATGTTCATTTTCAAGCGGAGGTGAAACATCCAAGCAGCAATGTCAGAAAGGCAGACGGAGGTCCTGGCCTGGATTGTCAGAGAGATTTCAGGTGTAGAGAGGTAGATTTGGGCGTCATCAGTGTAAAGATGGTACTGAAAGCCATGGGAAGAGATGAATGCATCAAGGGACTGGATATATATAAAGAAAAGGAGTGAACCCAAAACAGATCCTTGGGATACACAACTGAGAGTGGGACAGCCCTAAATAGACTATAATTGGAAAGTATAGTAATCAGTGTAAATAATTTGTAAAATGGCACCCTAGTTATGTCCAAGTTTTAGTTCCTGTTCACTGTAAATACAATGCAGCCCGACTGCACTGTATATGGTTCTGTTAAATGTACACCGCACTGATATGAATAGCACGGTATAGAAGAGACGTTAAATAAATAAAATAAATAAATAAATAAATAATGTTTCTACTAAGTTCTGCTACGTATAAGCTAGTTCTGTGTACCACACTAAGTTATTTATTTCCCATGTAGGCCTACCCAGCTAAATTGTTATTTGTAAACTGCTTAGACTCATAGATCAGTGATATATAAACACAGTTAAATAAATAAATTTAAAAAAGCAAAACAAAACACTGAAAGAGCGATGGGAGAGATAAGGAGAGAACCAGGATAGCACAGAACCCTTAAAACCAAGCAAGGACAATGTATTGAGGAGAAGGTGGTGGTCATCCGTGTCAAAAGCAGCAGAAAGATCAAGTGTCACCCGCAGCCCCCCCTAGTGGCGGCGTAGTCTTCCACAGAAGGGCTGGGGGACACAAGATTGTGATGATTGGGGTTGGACAGGTGCGAGGGTCAAGGGTGGCAGTCCCTTGTGCCGGCCTCGTAACCAACTTCCCAAAGAGAAACAAGTCCGCACGAAAATGGAGGGAAAATGAAAAGGCTTTATTTCCCCTTTTTGCACAAATGTTTCAAAACAGGATAAACGGATTGGATGGTATCACAACTGAACAAGTCCCTTGCATCAGGTTTAAACCATAAATGAAAAAGACCAAAGTAATGACTGTTAACTTCACAGGAGCTTAAGGCAACACAATATACTGCATTCATTTATTCATTCATAGAGCTAGGGATAAACTCCAGATTCTCTGCTGTGCAGTATGTGCATTCCATCGGCTGGTCAGACTCTTCGCCTGCAGATTCCACTTGCATGAATTCTACCTCTGATAGTTCTGTATCCGATGTCTCCACACAACTATACTCTGGCTTTTTAAAAGCTTGCTGTACTGTTTTCCAGTGTCTGGCAGATAGCTTATGGTGTCGGTTTCTGGCCACTGGATAAAACAAAGGCTCCTCTTCAGTTAGAGTTTTAAAAGCCTGTTCAGCGCAATGCTTAGCATTTACAGTCCTCTTTTTAGACCAATTGTTTTCAAGCTTTTGCTTATAAGTATCTCGGTTACAAGGAGAAGCTTCCTTCCACTGTCCTTCTCTTATGTTAGGATTATGTAGACAATTACAAGTAATAAAAGTTTTACCTTTAAGTTTTCTCCTTTCCTTCTCTGAGAAGGCTTGAGGCCCACCCCAGTCGGCTTCTAGCTTAGCATGGTCCAGGTTCTCCAAGGGTATCTCTCCTTCCTTAGTATAGGGAAGAATCTCTCTGTTCCAAGGCTGCAGCTGTTGCCATCTGCCAGATATTTGCTTACAGTTTGTTTCTCTGCCTCTGCCCTTGCCTCGTAGCCCAGCTCCTTCAGCTTTTCTGTGCACACCGGTTCTTTGTGTTCTCCACTTGTCTTCAAGGCCAGCACTCTCTTTGCCTCTCAGGCCTGCTTTCTCTCTGCCTTTCGAGTCTGTTCTTTCTTTGGCTTTTGGGTCTCCTTCCTCCTCTGATTCAGACCTGTCTCTGTTTAAATCCAAACTGACTGGGCCTAAGTCCTGCCCATAGAGGCGTGGTTCTTCAGACTCTGTACTGACTCTCGTGCTCCCTCTAGGTGGATCCTCAGGACATTGCAGGCTATACCTGTCTTTTCCTGGATTTAAAACTTTTTTTCTCTCTGCAAGAGGGTCCGCCGCATCACACAAGAAGGATGAGGATTGAGTAAAGGCCCTTGGATTTAGCCAGGAACAGGTCACTGGAGACTTTGGCAAAAGTTGTTTCAGTAGAATATAATGGACGAAAGCCAGATTGTAAAGGATCTGGGAGGGCTTGAGAGGAGAGAGTTGAGGCAATGGTAGTGAACCACTTGTTCAAGTTGTTTAGAAATGAAGGGGAGGAGGGAGATGGGTCAGTAGTTAGGACAGGTAGGGTCCTTGAGGAGAGGTGTGACCACAGCATGCTTGAAGGCTGCAGGGACAGCTGCAGTGGAGAGTGATAAGTTGAGAATATGAGAGATGGAAGGGACGTGAAGGAGGTGGAGCGTAGGAGACGGGTGGGAATATGCAGGTAGTGAGTTTGGAGGAGGAAAGAAGGTGAGTGGTTTCATCCTCAGAAATCAAAGAAAAGGAAGAGAGGGTAGCAGAGGTAGGGCCGGGGGGGGGGGGGGGGAAGTTGGGAGTGAAGAGGGGGGGAGGAGGAGGGGAGTAGCTGACATCGTGGGGAATTGGAATATTTGGGCAGAAATGGAGGGAGGGGTCAGAGGTGGAGGCACCTTGAGGAGAGAGTTGAAAGTTGTAAAGAGACTGCAAGGGTCGGAGGCAAGAGAGCTAGTCAGAGGGACATAATAATCTTGTTTGGCGAGTGCTATGGCTGACTGGAAGTAGACAAGCATGAATTTGAAGAGTAGAAATTCTGCAAGAGTGCGGGATTTGAGCCAAGCACACTCAGCTGAAAGGGCACAGGAATGTAGATAGCGGGTAGTGGAAGGCAGCCAGGGCTGAGGTATAGTACGTCTCACAGTATGTGACATGGGTGGAGCCAGAGCATGAGGAGCAGAGGAGAGTGCAACATTATAGGAAGCTGCTGCCTCATCAACAGACTCAGATGACATAGTGGATGAAAGAGGTGATGAAACAGTGGAAGAGAGAGCCAAAGGGTCAATAGCTTGAAGATTTCTAAAGAGGTTGGAGGAGACTGGATGAGGTCGAGGCAGTGAATGATGAAGAGTGAAGCTTAGCAGGTGATGGTTCGATAAGGGAAGAAGTGAGGTAGAGAAGTTAGAGGGTAAGCAATTAGAGAAGAATACAAGGTTGAGGAAGTGGCAGTGCTGGTGAGTGAGGGCAGTAGAGCAAAGCTGGAGGTCGAATGAACAGGTAAGGGAAAGGAGCTTTAAAACATAAGGGTAAGAGGGGTTATCAACATAAATGTTAAAGTCCTTGAGAATAAGGGAGGGGGCAGATGAATCCAGAAAGAAGGAAAGTCATGAGTCAAAGTCAATGAAAAAGGTAGAGGTAGAGTTGTCAGGAGGTTGACAAATAACAGCTAACTGAAGAGGTAGTGCAGTAAAAAGGTGAAAGGAGAGAAAGGAGTGAGACTGAGGTAGCAGAAGGGGTTGAAATTGGCAGGAAGGAGATAATAGAAGTCCAACACCACCACCACGGCCAGTGGGACGAGGTGTATGGAAGAACTGATAGCCACCATGACAGAGAGCAGCGATTGACACAGAGTCTTCTGGGAGGAGCCAGGTCTCAGTTGGAGCAAGAAGATAGAGAGCATTAGAGATAAAGAGATTATGAGTAAAGGCAAGTTTAGTTGAGATGGAGTGTGCGTTCCACAAGACACATGAGAAAGGGAGAGAGGAAGGGGAAAGAGAGATATGAATAAGATTTGAGCGTTATTAGAAAAGGTTCAGAGAAGAGCCACCAAAATGGTAAAGGGGATGGAAGGAATACCCCTATGAAGAAAGGCTAAAAAGGTTAGGGCTCTTTAACATGGAAAAGAGATGGCTGAGGGGAGAAGTCTGTAAATTAATGAACGGAGTGGAACGGGTAAACATAGATCAATTGTTTACGTTATCAGAATATAGAAAGACTAGGGGACATGCAATGAAGCTACAGGGTAAACTATTTAAGACTAATAAAAGAAATATTTTTTCACTCAACGTGTAATCAAACTCTGGAATTTGTTACTGGAGGATGTAGTAAAGGCTGTTAGTGTAGCTGGGTTTAAAAAAGGTTTGGACAAGTTCCTGGAGGAGAGGTCCATAAACCATTATTAAGAAGGGACCCGGGATATCAATGCTTGACCCAATACAAGCATTGTGGAACCTGTGTCTTGGGGAAACTGCTAGGTACGTATGACCGAGATTGGCCACAGTTGGAAACAGGATACTGGGCTTGATGGACCTTGGTCAGACCCAGTATGGCATATCTTATGTTCTTATGGATCACTGCCCCACAATCCTGGGTCTGCTCATTTTCAGGTACTCCCTGAAAATGCAAATTATGGTGCCTGGATCTATTTTCTAAATCCTCTTGCTTGTCCTCTAATTCCTCCTAGTGTTTGATTGGCGCATTCCATTTTTGTTCAAGCACGGATGTGGCTTTGCCCTGCTCCTCTACTCTCTCCTCTAGCTCCTCAACTCTTCGCCCATGGTCCCACAGGTCGACCCACACACTTGCTACCCTTGACAACTTCTTCACCTTCCAGGAAAGCAACTTCTTCCAGGATAAGGTCAGTTTTTAATTCACGGTACTATGCCCGCATCTCATTCTGCATATCTACCTCACTCTCTGTTGTTGCAGTGGTGGTTGGTGTTATATTTTCTTCTCCTTTGTTATTGTCTTTTTTTCTGCCATTGCTGGTCTCTTCGCAGTCGGCTGTTTTCGATATCCCCGTGTCATTTTATCTCCCTGCTTGTGGGAGGATGGCGTCACCGTGGCTAAAGCATACTTCCGTATCTCTACTTTTTTCCCCCCTCTGTGCCATCTCTCCAGGCAAGCAGGCTCTCTTTTCTGTCCGGGGAGGGGGTATCCGGGGGGGGGGGGTGCCCGGGGCTTTGCTATAGGGGTGAGTTTACTGGTTATTTCTCTTTTGGCCCACCGGAGCTCTGGCTTAAGCGGCCATCTTGCTTTTGATGTCAGCAGCCTCTGTGACCTGAAGTTTTTGATCTCAAAAGTCTTGTGTTTAGTGATGGTCACTTCAGCATGCAGAGTTAGCGAGCTCCAGTCCCTAGTAGGTGATCCACCCTTGAGAAACATTTTCCATTGTAGGTTAGTTTTGTGTATGCATCTTAAGTTCCTTCCAGTGATGACGTCTGACTTTCACCTTAATTAGTCAATCATCTTTCTAACCTTCTTTCCATACAATGGAGAAACTGTACTGCACACATTGGACTGTAAGAGAGTCTTGACCTTCTACTTGGAATGAACTAAAGCCCATAGAAGTTAGGGTTTGCCATCTCCAAAAACACTCTTTAAATTTGGCTTGCAGACTGCATCTCCTTTGCTTATGCCCTGGCATTAAAACAGCAATAGCCAGCTGCTTTCATCAGGTTAGCCACTGCTGCTGACAATCCCCTCCCCCACATAGTATCAGCATACAGTGACACCACTGATTTAATAGCCTGATTATAATGCATCCTGAAGACCAGAGGCTCTGTAGTCAAAGCAAGCAGCAGTTGTGATAGTGCCAACCCTACCTCATCCCTGGAACAGTGGGAGCTCAGCAGATTGGCAGCCATTCAGGAACACTTGCATCCTGCGCCTCTTATACAGGGCTTCACGCCTCCTCAAATTACCTCCAAGGTGAAACTTTGCCAAACAACTTTTTGGCATTCAAGATGATACACCATGTAGGCTCTTGATCACGTTGTAGAGCCTCTACAGCCCTTACAATATTAGGGATTCTATGAATATTATCAATTATGTGCCTACCTCCTATAAAACTGGCCTGTTCTGGATGAACGAAATTAGGGATGGCACACTCTAGTCTTTGATCCAAAATCTGATCAAAAATTTTAACTTCACAGTTTAGTAGCAATATAGGCCTTTAATTGCTGCAAAAAGAGTTCAGTTTGCCTTTGTTATGTATGACCACAATACTTGCCCTGTACATGATCTCGATAAAACCCCAGGGGGATGTATTCAGCAGTGGTGGCCAGCCCGAGTAGCGATGGCTGTCGCAGTTTTAAATTTAATCCAGATATTCAATACTGAGGTCACTGGCATGGAATATCCGGATTGCCCTGATAAAGGGTTAGCTATCCAGTCAGCAGTGATATTCAGTTGCTGGCTGGATAGCTAAATCAGCTAAAGTTGGACTAGATAGCCAGTTAAGGTTAACCTGCCAGTGACTGAATATTGCTGCTGCTCTGAAACTGTGGTTCCACCACTAGAATGTCCTGATGCTAGCCAGTTACCATCAGGGCATTAAAATCTGGTAGCAGGGGATATTTATTGGCACTAACAGCTAACTAATTGAACTGTTTTGAATATGTCCCCACCATTCTTTAAGACTTTGTTGAAAACTGTTGAACATGTTTAATGGGCTGTATGGACTTGATGAAGCGATACCAGTTTCTCAATGTCTGGTTTAAAGTTACTGAGCCAGGAGCCTTAAATTCCCGCGTTCAAATATTTGGAGTTGATTTCTTTGTTTTTGCTATCCCTCCAGTGCTCCCCTAGGGCAGTGCAGCGCCCCCATGCCACCACCTTATCTCTCAATATTTCCCTAGATTAGCCTAAAGCCCCTCCAGGGGGGCAGTGCCACCCACTTTGGGAATCACTGGTATAAGGAGTGAAGTACTTATGTCCACAAAAGAAGAGTGAGACCTGGGCATGATTATTTCTGATGATTTTAAGGTGGCTAAACAGGTAGAAAAGACAGCAACAAAAGCCAAAAGGATGCTTGGGTGCATAGGGAGAAGAATGGCCAGCAGGAAGATGGAGGTGATAGTGCCTCTGTATAAGTCTTTGGTGAGACCTCATTTGGAGTATTGTGTGCAGTTCTGGAGATTACACCTTCAAAAGGATATAAACAGGATAGAGTCTGTGCAGAGGGTGGCTACCAAAATGGTCAATGGACTTTGTCATAAGGCATGTGGGGACAGACTTAAAGATGTATATTTTGGAGGAAAGGGGGGAGAAAGGAGATATGATAGAGATGTTTAAATACCTCCATGGCATAAATGCATAGGAAGAGAGCCTCTTTCACTTGAAAGCTCTGCAATGAGGGGGCATAGGATGAATGTGAAAGGGATAGACTTGGAAATAATACGTGGAAATATTTCTTTACAGAAAGAATAGTAGTTGAAAAGAACAGTCTCCCAGTAGAGGTAGTAGAAACCAGGACAGTATCTGAATTAAAAAAAAAAACATGGGACCAACACAGAAGATCTCTAAAGAAAAAAAGGGAAATAGTAGTTGGTATGGAAGGGCAGACTGGATAGGCCATATGATATTTTTCTGCCATCATACTTATGTGTTTCTACTTGCCTTTCCTCCATATTCTATAAAGTTCCCGTTCACAAATCTTAACAAGAATACAATCTCTATTTCCTCTGTTGGGCTGTTCGTTGCCATCAACTTTTTAAAATCTTTGAGGCTACCTGTCATCTTGTGTTGACCCTGTAACTGTTTTAACTTTTCATACAAGGTCTTGAGCTCCTCTTACCTTCTCCTTTTAGCTCTAGCTGCCATCTGCAGCAACATCCTCTCATGTAAACTTTACCCGATTCCCTCAACAAATCTGCCATCACTCCTTTTCTGATTATTAAGGAGAAATTCTTACCATTTAGTCCTCATTCCTTTTCGTCCCTCCAGTCTAGTCTCGGACATCTGGGGTCTTGCATCTCTTCTAGCAGCTTTGGAGACTGAGTACGTCATCCTTTTTGATGACCCCGGTATATATAGCTGAGGGACCGCCTCCTTGCTCCTGTATCTCAGTCTCCAAGCAGCTAGGAGTGGTGAGCCCAGACAGAGGCTCAGGACTCACTGAAGGGACAATTAAGGAGTGTTTAGGTTGAGCTTAGTGGACTTCTTTAAATTCTCTAACTTCATTAAATTTTGGTTAGCTAGTTTATTTATTTAATTTATTTAACAGTATTTCTATACCGCCTTATCCTACAATCAAGGCGGTATCACAGCAAAACAATCAAAAGTAGTGAACGTGTATTTCATGCAGTGAAAGATATATCATGATTTGTGTGTAAGATGTTATAGTGTGTTTGATTAGGTTGAACTGTGTACATTGTGCGCTATGATACAGCATGTGCTATAATACATTCTTCTATACATTGAGTGTTAAGATACATCGTGTGCCGTTATACATTTTCTTATCGGGGGGTCGGAAGGGGGTATGTTGGTAGTTCCTGGTAGTTAGATCAAGTGACGTGTCCATAGTGTTCTATGAACAGCGTTGTCTTCAGCTGTTTGCAAAAGTCTTTGAGGTCCGTTGTCGATCTCAGTTCGTCTGGGAGGGAGTTCCAGATTGTTGGGGCAGCCAGGTAGAGTGCTCTTTCTGTGGTGTCTTTGCGTGTTTTTCTGAAGTCTCTAGGGGTGTTAACTCGGTTGGAGGTTCCTTTTCTTCTTGGGCGTGTGCTGGTGTCTGGTTGTATGAGGGTGTGCAGGCTGTTGGCTGAAGTGTGTTGTTTGATCTTAAATATGTTGATGATTGTTTTGTATTTGATGCGTGAATTGATTGGGAGCCAGTGTAGGTCTTTCAGAACAGGAGTAATGTGTTCATGTCTTGTTGATCCAGATATTATGCGGGCTGCCGTGGTTTGTGCTAGTTGTAGTGGTTTGAGTGTTTGTTTTGCTAGTCCAAGGTAGATGGGGTTGCAGAAGTCCAGTAAGGGGGTTATTAGAGCTTGGCATACGGTACGGAAGTGCTCAGTGGCGAGGAGGGGTTTAAGTCTTCTGATGATTCTCATCCTGTGGTATGCATTTTTGATTGTTTTGCTTACGTGTGGCTTGAGATTCAGTTCATTGTCCAGGGTCACTCCGAGGTATTTTACTTCCGATTTTATTGGTATGGTTGTGTTTTGTACCTTGATGTCCGGTGGGTGGATGAAGTCTGGGTTGCGCGTGATTATTAGTGCCTCCGTCTTGCTGTAGTTGATTGCGAGGTTGTTGTCTTGACACCATCTTGTCATTTGTGTGAGGCAGTCTGTTATTTTAGAGTAGTCCGGGTTGTCAACTGAGATAGGTGTGTATATCATGATATCATCTGCATAGATTGTATATTGAATGCTGTTCGCTTTCAGGATGTCGCATATTGGCTGGATGTAGATGTTAAACAGTAGTGCCGAGAGGGCGGATCCTTGAGGTACTCCTTGGAGGACTTTTATGGGTTGAGAGGTGTTGTGGCCTACCTTGACCTGTATCTGCCTGTCGGTTAGGTATGAGTGGGACCATTTTAAGGTGGTACCATGTAGCCCAATGTTCTTTAGTCTTTCCAGGAGAGTTTTGTGGTCTACTGTGTCGAATGCTGAAGAGATGTCAATGAAGATCAAGTTTAGGTTATTTATTTTTGGTATTGAGACACGTGGCAGTACCCTTCCTCCCCCTCACTTCCTGACCCTTCTCTTGCTGCGGTACATTGCTTTGAGGCAGGAAGGCTATGGCTCCCGAACCCACGACTTTGGGTGAGGAGCTGGTAGCGGGAGCAGAAGCAGAGCAGCGGTAAGCCGGATAGAGCAGGGGAATCGCTGCAGCAGCTCCGAGAGAATTCACTTCACTCCTTCACGACGCTGAAGCCGCGGACACTGGCTGAGCGCGTGTAGAGTGAGCGAGACTGAATAGCCACCTCAGCCCCGAACAGTAAAACAGATAGCGGCATCGGGGGAGAGCCTTCTAAGAGGTAAGGGGGGGTGCAAGTCTGTCAGTGGGGTAGACGGAGGCGGCACTCAACGCGTCTCGACGATTGCGAAGGAAGGCAGGCCCGGCCGCATGTCTCTCGTGCGGGAAAAGCTGTTTACACGGCAGTTTCTGTTAGGGGCCGTATGGAGTCAGAGAGCTTCGGTGCAGCATGTTTTTCGCTGATTTAGAGGGAGGGAGTCGCGGGGGTTTCCCTCCCTGGTTTGGCTGGGCAGCAAAAACAAAAACAACAACAAAAAAAAAGATACGGAAGTCACGTTTGTCGGAGTTTCATTGGTTTATTGCTGTGGCCGCAGGCAACGGAGTGCAGGTGGGAGTCTGCAGTTGTTAAGGCACATAGCAAGATGGTCTTTTTATGAGATGCCTTCTAAGGCTCTCTGTCTAGTATGCGGGGCAAAGAGGGGATCTGTGTCAGAGGCAGGAATATGTAAAGACTGTGCCCAGGAAGCCTCTCCTATGGAACAGAACTTGGAGAGCGCTCCTGGAGGTCAGAGAGGACTCTCTACGGTTGGACAGGATGCCTCCTTGGAAGATCCCTTGCTACAGGCAGTGCGGAAAGCCAAGAGGGTGTTTCCAGTGCATAGAGTGTTTTGTGAAATGATTCAGGATGAATGGGATTTGCCGGAGGCAGGTCTGAAAGGGGCCAGAGTGATGAGCCGGCTTTATCCCTTGGTGGATCAGGATCGGGAGTTATTCAAATCCCCCAAGGTAGATGCAGCAGTGTCGGCTGTTACCAAAAAGATGACTATCCCAGTGGAAGGCAGTACTGATCTCAAGGATGCCCAGGATAGGAAGCTGGACACTTTGTTGAAGCAGGTTTTTGAAATCAACGCTCTCTCCATGCAAGCGTCTATATGTGGAGCATGGGTAGCGAGAGCCTATCTGCGGTGGTCTCAGAGACTGCAAGGTGAGCAGGTGGAGGACGCGTCCGGAGAGGCCGCCAGGTTAGAGACAGGGGCGGCTTATCTCGCGGACATTCATTATGATCTTATTCGTGGGGTAGCGAAAAGTATGGCCTCGGTGGTAGCGGCGAGGCAGTATCTGTGGCTTCGGAATTGGGCAGCAGATGGTCCTTCCAAAGCCAGAATGAGTAAGCTCCCCTTTAGAGGTAGGTTGCTCTTTGGGGAGGACTTGGACAAGCTGGTGAAGGACCTCGAAGAGTCCAAGGGAGGACGCCTACCGGAGGACAAACTGAAGCTGAATAAGCAAAATCCCCAGACTAAGGGGCCGCAAAGGGAGTTTAGGCGCTTCCGCTCTCAGAGGTTCGGTCAGTTTCAGAGAGGACACTTTCCGTATAGGAATCAGGGGTTTCGGGGGTTTCGAGGAGCAAACAGGGGGATTGGAGTTTCCTCAGCCCCAAACAATAGAAAGTCACAATGAAGTCAGGGGGACCCAGGTAGAGCTAGTACCCGTAGGGGATTGGTTACGGGAGTTTCTACATGCCTGGGTCCAGATTACCTCAGATCAGTGGGTGTTGGAGGTGATTCGAGAAGGATATGCGCTAGAGTTTCAATGCCCGAGTCTTTCATTCAGTCTCCCTGCAAGGCGAGCTGAAAGGTAAAGGCGGTGCAGGAGACCTTGGGAAGGCTTTTAGGGCTGCAGGCGGTGGTGCCAGTACCGTCTGGCCAGTGTGGCTGCAGTCGGTACTCGATATATTTTGTGGTGCCAAGAAAGGAAGGCTCTTATCGACCCATTTTGGATCTCAAAGGAGTGAATCGGTGTCTCCGAGTGTCGCATTTCCATATGGAAACGCTAAGGTCGGTGATTGTAGCGGTAAGAGAGGGAGAGTTTTTGACCTCTCTGGATCTATTGGAGGCCTATTTACATGTACCAATTCGAGCAGAGCATCAGAAATATCTCTGGTTTGCAGTCCCTATGGGTCATTTTCAATTCCGAGCTCTGCCGTTTGGCTTGGTGACGGCTCCGCGGACGTTCACCAAGGTAATGGTGGTGGTGGTAGTGGCGGCGGCGGCATTGCAGAAGGACGGAATTCTGGTGCACCCTTATCTGGATATTGGTTGATTCGGGCAAAGTCCAAGAGCGAAAGTGAGTCGGCGACGGCTCGGGTAGTAAGCTTCCTGCAGAGCTTAGGTTGGGTGGTCAATATGGCAAAAAGCAGATTGACTCCATCGCAAACCCTGGAATACTTGGGGACGCGATTCGACACGAGTGTGACGAGAGTTTTTCTTCCACAGTTGAAGGCTCAGAGATTGAGACAGCTAATCCGCAACTTCTTGGGAAAAAAGATGCCGACGGCATGGCATTACCTACAGTTGTTGAGAACCATGGCGGCAACGCTCGATATGGTGCCGTGGGCAAAGGCTCACATGAGGCCGTTGCAGAGGGCTCTGCTGCAGAGATGGTTGCTCCAGTCGGATCTGCTGTCTCGAAAGCTTCCCTGCCCGCTGGAGACCCGCAGGGCATTGCAGTGGTGGTTGCAGGCAGGAAATCTAGAAAAAGAGATGCTGTTAGAGCCGCCGGCCTGGGTGCCACTGACAACCGATGCCAGTCTCTCGGGCTGGGGAGCACACTGCGAAGGTCACTTCGCCAAGGGAGCCTGGACTCCGTTAGAAAAGGAATGGGCCATCAACACCTTGGAGTTGCGGGCGGTGACGCTGGCGCTAAGAGCGTTTCGCCTTTACCTCCACGGAAAGGCGGTTCGGGTATTTTCCGACAACGCGACCGCGGTGGCCTACATCAACCGCCAGGGGGTCACCAGCAGTGTGGCACTGGAAACAGAGGCAGATCAACTGTTAGCATAGGCCGAGTTGAATTTAGTAGCCTTGTCGGCAGCGCATGTCGCGGGAGTAGACAACGTGGAAGCCGATTTTTTGAGTTGAGTCAAGGTAGACCCAGGAGAATGGATTCTCCATCCCGCAGTGTTCGAGATGGTGGAACGCCGCTGGGGGACTCCGGTGATGGATTTGATGGCAACATATGGCTTGGCAAAAATCAGCCGTTTCTTCAGCAGGAGGCGCGAGAGGATGTCAGAAGGTCTCGATGCGCTCATTCAAAGGTGGCCGGAGGACCAACTTCTTTACGTGTTTCCTCTTTGGGCGCTAATAGGTCGGGTGCTACAGAGGATAGAGCGGCACAAGGGTCGAGTAATTTTGATTGCGCCGGACTGGCCGCGAAGGCCGTGGTATGCGGATCTGATGAGGCTCTTGGTAGACTGGGCCGTGGCGGCTTCCGATGCGAAGGGACCTGTTGTCGCAGGGTCCTCTGTGCATGCCGCAGGTAGATCGGTTCTCACTTACGGCTTGGCTCTTGAAAGGGTGCGGCTGAGGGCGAGGGGTTATTCCTCAGAGGTGATTATGACTGCTGCAGGCTAGGAGGAGATCCACAGCATTGGCATATATCCGTGTTTGGCATTTCGGGCATTGAAGGCATCGGTGCCTCAAATTTTGTCCTTCCTGCAGATCGGTTTTGAGAAAGGTTTAGCAGCCACCTCGTTGAGGGTGCAGGTGGCAGCGTTGGCCTGTTACAGAGGTAAGGTTCAAGGGAAATCCCTAGGAGCTCATTCGGACGTTAAGCGATTTTTGAAGGCGGTGACGATGTTGCGACTGCCCTGCAGAACAACGGTGCCGACCTGGAATCTGCAGGTGGTGTTGGAAGCGTTGGTGGATGCTCCGTTCGAACCTTTGTCTGCAACTTCCATAAAGGATGTTACCCTCAAGGTGTTGTTTCTGGTGGCCATTTGTTCGGCTAGCAGGATATCAGAGTTACAGGCTTTGTCTTGTCGGGAGCCATTTCTGTCTTTTTTCGAAAGGAAGGTGGTATTATGGACAGTTCCTTCTTTTTTGCCCAAGGTGGTGTTGCCTTTTCATGTCAATCAGGTGGTGTCTTTACCAGGGGTTGCAGAAGATAGCGGAGCAGTGGCATCAGGGAAGCTGCGCTTGCTGGACGGTCGCCGAGCCATTAAGAAGTATCTACGGGTTACCGCGAGTTTCCGCAAGTCATAAGAACATAAGATATGCCATACTGGGTCAGACCAAGGTCCATCAAGCCCAGTATTCTGTTTCCAACAGTGGCCAATCTAGGTCATATGTACTGTCATGATGTGGGCACTGATAAAGTTGTTTTGAAGAAAAGAAATCCTGTTTCTTTAGAGGAACTAGATGTGCAGTTACCCCCAGGCACAGCTAGAGGGAGCAGGAACAGACATGCTGGACTTAATGAACCTAAGCTCTCTGATGACCTGCAGCTGAAAGGGAACCAGGAAGTCATCAGTAACCGTTCACTTTATAAGCCAGAGCAGAATGCTTCTGGACAAAAAGGGGAGGAGGACGGGGAAGGAGTAGAGCTGGTAGTAGAAGAAGGAGAAGGAGAAACAGCAGAGAAGCCTGGAGGCTACCAAGGAGATAAGCCTGATTGCTGTGAAGGAAGCAAAGCTGGGAGCTGGAGGAGAAACAGACCTCACAAGGTGGGAAGCCAGAAGGCCCAAACTGATCCTGTGGTACAAGGGGAGTTTGGTGGAAGTTACCCCAAGGTGAGAGCGTCTGCCACGCCTAGTTCCTTTACTCTGCCTGAAGATAGGATAGAGAGAAGAAAGCCAAGAACCAGAGAGAAAGGTTCTGACAGAAGCTTATTATCTCTAGAGGATCATTGCCCAGTTTCACCTGTTCAGAGGGAAAAGCACTTTTATAGGCAACAGAAGTTTTTACCCAGAGTGAGAGGAGAATTCAACAGCAGTTTTATTCCACTGCCTAGAAGCACACCTCGGTATCCGGTTGGCAGGCAGAAGTGCAGCTACCAAGGGAGAGGTGTAGGAAAAAGAAGCACTGTGGATTTTATCTCACCAAAGCCAAGGTATGAGGCATTAAATATTGACTGTGATAATTGTGCTACTAAAAGCTCTACTAAAACAAGTATTCCTTCTATGAGATACAAGAATCAAAACTGGTTTAGTAAACTACCACCAGCCCTGAGAATCCCTGGCTATAGGAAGCCAGACTCCCAAGTTTTAAACTACCATGCTGAGATAGACAGGGACAGTGAACGCTCCTTGAATGAGTACAGGGGAGAAGAATCTATGGAAGTGGATTATCCCAGCACTGTTCCCTCACCTATGCCAGAGTTAATGGAATGTGATTGGTGCACTGCCTATGCTCCAAAGTCTGCATGCTCCACATACCACAGAAGAATAAGTGAAATGTAATTTAATGTTCTTATATTGAATGCTACTATGGAAAAACTTGCCTTAACTGTGAAGTAACAGTTAACTGCTCAGTGAATATTGGTACCTTTTAAGACAAAGGACTGTTTCTGTTATCTGGAATTATCTCTTAGTTGAACCTTGCTTTAAACAGGGAATAAAAGCCTTTATTTCCCTCCACCTGGTCTCTTGGATCATTAACGTCTCTACATAGTGACGTAAAATCTTTGTGTCACCGGGAACCCCGTGACAGTACCTAGCAGTTTCCCCAAGGGACACAGGTTCACAATGCTTGTATTGGTTCAAGCATTGATATCCTGGGTCCCTTCTTAATAATGGTTTATGGACCTTTCCTCCAGGAACTTGTCCAAACCTTTTTTAAACCCAGCTACACTAACAGCCTTTACTACATCCTCCGGTAACAAATTCCAGAGTTTGATTACACGTTGAGTGAAAATATATTTTCTTTTATTAGTCTTAAATAGTTTACACTGTAGCTTCATTGCAGGTCCCCTAGTCTTTCTATATTCTGATAAGGTAAACAATCGATCTACGTTTACCCGTTCCACTCCGTTCATTAATTTATAGACTTCTATCATATCTCCCCTCAGCCGTCTCTTTTCCAGGTTAAAGAGCCCTAACCTTTTTAGCCTTTCTTCATAGGAGTATCCTTCCATCCCCTTTACCATTTTGGTGGCTCTTCTCTGAACCTTTTCTAAAATCGCTATATCCTTTTTAAGATACGGCGACCAGAATTGCACACAATATTCAAGGTGCGGTCTCACCATGGAACGATATAGAGGCATTATAATATCCTTTGTTTTATTTTCCATTCCTTTCCTTATCATACCTAGCATTCTATTTGCTCTCTTGGCCGCCGCTGCACACTGGGCCGAGGGTTTTAACATGGTATCCACAATGACGCCTAAATCTTTTTCCTGGGTGGTGGTTCCTAATGTGGAACCTTGCATCGTGTAACCATAGTTTGGGTTGTTCTTCCCTAGGTGCATAATCTTGCACTTGTCCACATTAAATTTCATCTGCCATTTTGATGCCCAGTCTTCCAATTTATCAAGATCCTCTTGCAATTTTCCACAATCCTCTTGCGTTTTAACAACTTTAAATAGTTTTGTGTCATCTGCAAATTTGATAACCTCACTCGTTATTCCACTTTCCAGGTCATTTATGAATATGTCAAAAAGCAGCGGACCCAGCACAGATCCCTGGGGTACACCACTATTCACCTTTCTCCATTGGAAAAATTGGCCATTTAGCCCTACCCTCTGCTTTCTATCTTTTAACCAGTTCCTGATCCACAATAGTACACTGCCTCCTATCCCATGACTCTTTAGTTTCGCCAAACGTCTCTGATGAGGGACCTTGTCAAAGGCTTTCTGAAAGTCCAGATACACAATATCAACCGACTCACCTTTGTCCACCTGATTATTCACTCCTTCAAAAAAACATAACAGATTAGTAAGACAAGATCTTCCTTGTCTAAAGCCATGTTGGCTGTCTCCCATTAGGTCATGACTATCTACATGCTGAGTAATTGTATTCTTTATGATGGTTTCTACCATTTTTCCCGGTACTGATGTCAGGCTCACCAGTCTGTAGTTTCCCGGATCACCCCTGGAACCCTTTTTAAAAATTGGTGTTACATTGGCGATTCTCCAATCTTCAGGTATTAGAGATGATTTTAATGATAGTTCACAGATTACTAATAGCAGGTCTGCAGTCTCGTATTTCAGTTCTTTCAACACCCTTGGATGTATACCATCCGGCCCAGGTGATTTGCTACTCTTCAGCTTATCTAATAGTTGTAATACATCTTCCTGATGTATCGATATTTCCTTCAATTCTTCTGCACCTTTAAATACCACTTCAATCATGGGTAACATCCCTACATCTTCCTCAGTAAAGACTGAAGCAAAGAATTCATTCAGTCTCTCCGCTATCGCCTTGTCGCCTCTTAGTGCTCCTTTAACCCCTTTATCATCTAATGGACCAACTGACACTCTCACAGGTTTTTTGCTACGAATGTACTTGAAAAGGTCTTTACTTTGCGTTTTTGCTTCCGCAGCAAGCTTCTTCTCAAATTCTCCCTTTGCCTGCCTTATCAATGCCTTGCATTTGACTTGCCAGTGCTTGTGCTGTTTCCAGGTTTCGTCGTTTGGCTCTTTTTTCCATTTCCAGAAAGATGCTTTTTTGGCAACAACAGCCTCTCTGACCTCACCTTTAAAGCATGCTGTGGAATACAGCTGGTCTGGGCTTCCAAGATAGTATTTTTCAACAACAGCCAAGCCTGATGTACGTCTGTAACCTTTGCAACTGCTCCTTTTAGTTTTTTCTTAACTGTGTTCCTCATTTTATCATAGTCTCCCTTTCGAAAGTTAAAAGGTAGTACTGTGGATTTCCTTACTATCCCTCCTGCACTAATTAAGTCGGATAGGTTGTTTGTGTTGTCTGGAGTACCAAGAAGGGGAGAAGTGGCTTCTAAGGCCACAATTGCCAGGTGGCTCAAGGAAGCTATAGCATCAGGATACCTGTTGAAGGGTAAGCCCGTTCCGGAAAGGCTGAGGGCTCATTTGACAAGGGCGCAGGCGGCGTAGTGGGCAGAATATAGTACGGTGCTGGCAGGGGACATTTGTAGAGCAGCTACCTGGTTGTTGCTGAATTCCTTTGTCAAGCATTATCGGCTGGATGTTTTTGCGGACAGGGATACACGGTTTGGGTCAGCAGTGCTTCAGGCTAGTCTGGCGGGTCCCTCCTGTTGATTGCTTTACTGCTTTGTTACATCCCCAGATATCCGGGACTAGACTGGAGGGACGAAAAGGAAGGTGAAATTAGACTTACCTGCTAATTGTTGTTCCTTAAGGAACTCCAGTCTAGTCCCGCTTCCCTTCCTGTTATATCTTCTTTGGTGCTGCAGCCTGAAGCGAAGAAGACTGTGGTTGTTCAGGTAAGTGGAGCAACTGCAGAGGTTGTGGTTCCAGGAGGTGGTAGGAGTGGGAGGGGAATGAGCACAGGGTCTGGTTCTCCGTGTGGGGTGAGGGCAGACCTCTGCTAGTCCAACAGTTTGGTGCAAAAGGGGGGAAATTTCCTCCTGGTTAAGGTTTAGTTATGATAGTGTTTGTTATTTGTGAAGTTGCTACTTAATTGTTGCTCTGGTGAGTTTGCTTTGTTAATAGATTACTGGAGCAAGGAGGCGGTCCCTCAGCTATATATACCGGGGTCATCAAAAAGGATGACGTACTCAGTCTCCAAAGCTGCTAGAAGAGATGCAAGACCCCAGATGTCCGGGACTAGACTGGCGTTCCTTAAAGAACAACAATTAGCAGGTAAGTCTAATTTCACCTTTCTTGTTCTTGCCATTTATTCGACCTTCTGTATCTAACCCACATTAACCTCTACCTCTTAACCCCTTCCACCCTCTCTCTACATCTGCTTTAATCATCACCAGAGCATGGTCAGATACCATTATTGGTTCAATTCCTTTCCATTACCCTGCTATGCATTCTGTCCTCAAGAAAAAAAACATATCTAATTTAGAGTATGACCCTGTTCCCTCAAAAATATGTATACTTTCCCCAGCAATCTCCTTCCTCCAAATATCTACCCATCCAAACTCTGCCAAACATTTTTGCGGAGTCTTCCCTTTCCCACTGAAGTCTGACAAGGCTCAGTTGCAGTGGGCGAGAACTCGCTTTCCTCACTGACTTGCAGGCCATTTCACTCTGCCACTGCCTTCGATTTGCACTGCTACAGTTACTGCTTGACCTTCTCCAGAGAATGTAAAAAGTGCCTGCCACCATTATCAACATCCATAAGTCTGGCAGGAAACCAATTTTTCGCACGATACCTTGATTAAAACTTTCCTTTTTCGAGCAGTCTTAGCACTTAAATCTGGAAAAATGGATATTTTTTAGTTCTTATAATTAACACTTTTAGACTTTCAGACCTCCCAAATTGGTTTCCCTTTTCAGTAATCTAAGCAACTGGGCAATTATGTCCCTTAGCCATTTCCCTGGAGCTGGCTTTGGGCATGTCTCTGTTAGACCTCTCTATCTTGTAAGTGGGGGAAGTGACTTGCAATGGAAGCACTAGTCCAGCAAGGCTTTGATTAAAGCCCAGCACATCAGGTAGCTCTGCTTCCTCAGGAACCCCTAACATTTTGAGGTTTGCCCTCCAATCTCTATTCTCTTGGTCTTCTGCCTTCTCCCTTAAACAGTCCACCATGTTTTGGAGCGGACTCAGTTCGTCTTGTTCACCTTTCTGCAGGAGTACCCCAGGGATTTATGTAACATATTCATAAATGACCTGGAAATGGGTAGGAGTGAGGTGATCAGATCTGCAGATGACACAAAATTATTCAAGGTTGTTAAATCGCAAGAGGATTGTTAAAACTTGTGAGAGGACCTTGAGAAACTGGGAGACTGGACATCCAAATGTCAGATTTAAATTTAATGTGGACAAGTGCAAAGTTATGCATGTAAGGAAGAACAACCTAAACTAGAGTTACATGATGCAGGGTTCCAGATTAGTAATCACCACCCAGGAAAAGGATTTAGGTGTTTTCATGGAACCCTTTGCTTAGTGTACCGTGGTGGCCAAGAAAACAAATAAAATGCTGTGAATCATAAGGAAAAGAATGGAGAATAAAAGAAATTATATTACATTGTCTTTATGTCGCTCAGTGGTGCAACTGTACCTTGAATACTGTGTGCAGTTCTGACTGCCATATCTAAAAAATGATATAGTGGAATTGGAAAAGGTACAGAAAAGAGCAACCAAAATACTAAAGGGGATGGAAGGATACCACTGTGAAGAAAGCCTTAAAAGATTAGAGTTTTTCAATGTGGTAAAAAGATGACTAAGGGGAGATATAATAGAAGTCTATAAAATTATGAGTGGATTGGAATGGCTAAACTTAGATTGGTTGTTTACTTCTTCAAAAAGTAGAAAGACAAGGGGATATACAATGAAGCTACAATGTAGCACATTTAAGACTAATCAAAGAAAGTATTTTTTCACTCAACATGTAATCAAACTCTGGAATTAGTTGCCGGAAAATGTAATAAAAGCTGTTAGTGTAGCTGGGTTTGAAAGAGGTTTGAACAAGTTCCTGAGGAAAAGTCCATATACCACTATTAAAATGGACTGGGGAAATCCACTGCTTATCCCTGGGATAAGCAGCATGGAATCTTTCTATCTTTTGGGAACCTGATAGATATGTTACCTGGATTGGCCACTTTTGGAAACAGGGTACAGGGCTTGAGGGACCTTTGGTCTGACCCAGTATGGCATTTCTTATGTTCTTATCGTCTGGGGCGCCAACTCTCTCCTTGATCTCCTCAAGCCTGGTACTGACCCCTCTCAAACTTTTTTTCAGACTTCTTGAGAACCCAAGCATCTAGTTCATTCTTAGATTTCTGGACCTCTTGCAGCAGCTTTGCAAGATTTATCGCAGGCTCCTCTGCACCCGCGGACTTGGCACAGTTCTGATGTCTTTTATGCACCATCTGTGCCACAGAGTTCCCAGGAGTTTGACATTCCTGTGCTTTTACTGCCTAAAGGGGCATGTTTAATTGAGTGCACTAATCGTTAGTATGGGATTGTGCTAACAACATGTGGAGCCCCCTGCTAATCAGTTAGTGTGCAATTGGGTGGGAACTGGGCTGGTTAAGGATGGAATGTGGGCTTTGACAGTGCAGTGCAGTTAGCACGTGCCCAAGATGCCCCTGCTAGCTGTGGCTGTGTTAGCTTGGTGCCGTGAGGTTGCAATGTGCTAATGGCAGGGGGATGGATTTGCATTCCCCTTGAGGTTAGTGTAGGCCTCTGCACTAGATTTGCATCCCAGTCGTATGTTAACTGAATGCACTTTAGTAAACATGCCCCAAAGGTCTTTAATAGACTTCCCCACTTTATCCTTCTGGGCTTTCAGAATATTGGTGGCAGTCCATAAGGCAAACCTAATCAAGAGACTAAACATTGGGTTTATAATTAGGCCTCAACAGAGCTCCTCTTTGTGCCTCCTGCTCACAAGGGTACTGGAACCGGAACAGTAAAGTTTTGTTGATCTATGCATTTCTTGTATTGAAGATGAGTGTTCGTGTACTATGACATTCTTTGCTATCATTGAGTGTCCGCAAACAGTTCAGATTTTCAGTATACATAGTCTAACATATTAGTCTCCCAAGTATGCCCTGAAAGTTGAATACTAACAGGAATAATCTCCTTTATACACTTGGTGGCATAGTTGAAATGGTAATATTTTTCATTTTCTTTTGTAGCATTGAGGAATCCAGTATGTTTTCTGCCAGACTTTTTTTCTGTCACTGTAAAATGGTTGCAGATATAAGCCAGCAATGTAGGAAAACATTACTGGAGCAACCACTGACAACACTGAACATACACAAATATTTCAAACTGATGGAGGCACCTCTTGTGGTAAGTGTAAGAGTATTTTTAGAAGATCAGGTTATATAGAACTGGAGAGAATTTATTTCTATTTTAACCATAAACTAAAATTTTGACCTGGTACAGGTCATGCATTTCTTTCAAAGTTGGAATATCTATTTTCATGGGCTTCATAAAAAAATAAGCTGTGATAGTTATACGCTGTGTGTGTTTGTTTGTTTGTTTTAAATAACCAATACTTCTTAATTGCTGTTTTAAGTGGAAACATTTGATTCTAGCTCTACAGAAAGAAATACTTCTTACTTATGGTAGGGGGGTAGATGTTCTTCATTTTTAAAGAGACAGGAGTTGCATTGGAACTAGCAAAACCAAGCATAGACCCGGATAAAGTGGTGGAATGGGTTGTGAGTAAGAGAAACCAGGGTTCAAATCCTATTTCTCTCACTAATCCTCTTCCTTAGCGTCCCTCTAGTCCAGTCCCGGAACCATAGAGTTGTCAACCTCCTCCAGCAGCCTTGGAGACTGAAATACATCATCGCTTTGCTGGCACCAGTATAAGTACGCAAGGACCGCCCCCTCTCACCAGTACTTTCAGTCTCCAAGCAGCTGAAGGAGATTCTGAGCCTGGTTCTGGGCTCAGTTAGGGATATAGGCAGAGCTAAATAGAATACATTTACCTTTAAATTTTACTTTTATTAATTTGCCCTTCTGGGTTTTTGATTGCAGGAGCTGTGCTAGTGCAGGAGATTTCTTCCTCTGGCTCCATCTGCCCCCCCCCTTTTCCCCCCTCCCTCCTCTTACTTTTCCTCTAACTTTTACTTTTGCTTCTTTCCTTTCCCTGCCCCATTGCTTAAACGAGCACTGTGGGGTTCAGTCAGCACGAGGATATTTCTGTGCCTCCCTGCTCCCGAACCCGCTTTGAAGGGTGAGGAGCAGGTTGCAGGCTGACAGCAGTGGCCCGGAGTTTATTTATTTATTTATTTATTTATCTATTTCTTCTATACCGCCCCTTCCAGAGATCAGGGGCGGTTTACATGGAACAATTGCATACATTATAAAAAAACAATTAAGGAAACAAGAAAAGAAATGGAGGAAAACTAAATCTGACGAAAACAAATCCCAATATATGACCACCCTCAACAATTACAAAAATGCAATTAACAAGTCAAAAAAGGATTACCACTCCAAAGTAATAAACATGGCTATCAACCGCCCCACAGAACTATTCGCAATCGTAAAAACTTTGACAAAAGCTAAAAACCAAGAGCCAAAACAGTCGGCTATAAGCATACAGACCTTAGCAACCCACTTTGCAGAAAAACTAAAGTGCAAATCCAACACCATACCAATGACGCTACCTACAAACACTGAATCTAATAACACATGGACCTCCTTCCACACGATAGATCAAAAACACCTTCTTAGGATCATAACACTTATCAACACCACAACTTCTCCACTTGACCCATGTCCTGTGTCATGGATCAAATGCACAAAGGAAGAACTCGCTGAAAACATCCAACAAATGGTGAACCAATCCCTTGTCCAGGGCATCATGCCCAACGCCCTAAAACTCACAACGCTTCGACCAATAATAAAAAACAATAAACTTGACCCAAAAGATCCAAACTCTTACCGACCGATAGCCAGCATTCCATTTATAGCTAAAATAATAGAAAAAACGTCCAATTACAATTACAAGACCATATCGATGAACACAAACCCTTAGACTCTCACCAGTTTGGCTTCCGCCCCTATCACGGTGTAGAAACCCTTCTAATTACACTAATAGACTTCCTCATCAAAGGCACAGATGATAGCAGTCAAGGCTTCCTACTCCTCTTCATAGACATTTCTGCCGCCTTTGACAACATCAACCACCTTACTCTGATCAATAGACTAGAAAATCTAGGAATAGGTGGGACAGTACTCAATTGGTTTAAGTCTTATATCACAAACAGACTAATACGTGTTCAAATAGACCAGGAAGTGTCAGAAACCTTCCCCCAAGGACAAGGAATACCCCAGGGATCCGCCCTTTCTGCCCTCCTTTTCAATCTGTACCTCCAACCCATTACAAAAATATTCAGAAAACACAAAATTAGTCACTTTATCTATGCTGATGACAACATGCTTGCTCTCCCCATATCCACCAAAAACCCTACCTACGATGCCCTATCAAAATGCATGGTGGAGACCACCTCCTGGATGGAATCTAACTACCTTAGCATCAACCTCAAAAAAACTGAGGCAATGTTCGTAACAAGATCACCCGTGACTGAGGACACCTATCCAACATCAATCTCAATCATAAATACAACTATACCCGTCAAAAAAGAGGTAAAATACCTAGGGGTAATAATAGACCATACACTCACCATGCTACCACATATAAAACAGACGGTAAAAACCATATTCTACAAACTCAAAACCATACAACACCTAAGACCCCTTCTTGACACCCATGACTTTAGATCAGTTGTTAACACACTCATCACCCCACACTTTGACTATTGTAATAGTCTCTTAATTGGCCTACCACAAAAAGTACATACCTACTTCAAAGAGCCCAGAACATCTGTGCCAAAGTAGTCACTAAAGCCCGCCTAGTAGACCATGTAACCCCAATAATGCTGGAACTGCATTGGCTCCCTATAAACAGCAGAATCAGATATAAAATCCTCCTAATCACATTCAAACTCCTGAACAACATCGCCCCCTCATATCTATCCATGCTATTACATGCCCCATCAGAATCAAGAACTCGCAGACTAAACGCAACACACTCACTTGAAATACCAAATTCATTCAAAAAAACTAAAAAATCCACCAGCACCAGAGCCTTCTCATTCACTGCCCCCATGCTCTGGAATAATCTCCCAATAAACCTTCGGATCATAAAAGACCTCACCCAATTTAGAAAGGAACTCAAGACATACCTTTTCTCCGAACACTATGAAATCCCATACCCCCAAGTCCAACCGCACACCATCCCCAAACACTCAAACACAAAGCCCTAAAATCACACTCAACTACCCACACACATACACCCACCACATACTCCCACCACATACACCCCAAAATACTCTCAAGAGATGAAAAAAAAAGGAAATAAATTCCTCCACACACACACATATGAAAGGTAGAAAACTCTGACTACCTGTAAAAAGGTAGAAAAATTCTGATCAACACTACGATACAGAAACGTATTAATGTATATAAAATGTATATAGTTCCGACAATTAATGCACAGTTATTTGTCTAAAGTTACAATGTTATAAATCTCTGTTCCGTGTAATATAATAACTATTATCTGTATAAAGTTAAAAATTCTCTGTTCCATGTAATGTATACATTAGTATACAAATTTGTTTACTTGTTCCATGTAAACCGCCCCTGATCTCTGGAAGGGGCGGTATAGAAGAAATAGATAAATAAATAAATAAATAAAAAATAAATTTGCATAACATTACATAGAACAAGAACTTCTTAACTTTTTACATATAACAGAACAGCAAATTGTCAGAACTATTTACAGGGTGTATACTTTTGTATACTGCTGAAGTTGGCAGGGCAGCTGACAGACTGCTGCTGGTGTTGGAGCTGAAGCCACAGTCAGGCTGAGCTCCAGCGAGGCTGCTGCATCTCTCCCTCTCTCCTTCACCCCATCTTGCAGTGGTGAGTAGAAGGTGCTTAATTTTCTAATTTTTGGGGCTCCCTTTGGGTTTGTCAGGGGGGGGGTGCCTAAGTTTAGTTTTCTATTGCTCTCGGGGTGGTCTGTCGCGTGGTTTTTTCGGCGGGAATCGGCCGCAGCGGCCATTTTGAAAAAAATCCCGATTTGATTTTTTCCTTTTAATTTGCTTTTTCTGTGCTTTCTAACCCTCGTTTTGGCTGCAGACCACCTGGGTTCGACTTGGGGGTGCCTGGGCATCACTGTGTGAAAAATTTAAAAAACAAAACAAAAAAACAAACTTTAATTTTAATCGGGGGTTTCTTGCTCAGCCTCACAAACTCCCTTGTTGCTAGGCTGTGCTGCAGACCCACGGACAGAGGGTGGCAGGAGAGCTTCCCTCTGAGTATGCCTGCGAAGCCACGCTGTGTGGTTTGTGGAGCCAAGTGGGGTTTACTCGCAGGGTCCAGTGTGTGTGGGTCCTGTACTCTGGCTTCCAACGTTATGGAAGCTTCTGATCCTTCTCAGGCTGTCGCTGGTGAGGAGCTTCCGCTAGGTGCGGTGCCAGCTTTGCCTCCAACTCTGGATTTTCAGGGGCCGGAGTCTTCCCCTGGGGAGGGGTCCTCGGGTTCGCAGGGTCCGACTTCGGTGGCCTTTGCTCCGGGGATTCCGCCTGACTTCTTCTCTCTCATGCAACAAGCTTTTGCACTCCTGCAACCCGGCTTAGTCTCTTCGACTCGGGCTTCGTAGGGGCTGAAACGTCCGGGGTCCCTGATTCGGACGGAGGACGGCGCTCCTGCTGCGAAGGTGGCCAAGGGGTCCGCAGAGGAGGATTCTCCTTCTCATCTGGGGGAAAACCTCGGGCCGGAGGACGTGGACCTGGATAACACCTCCGGTGAGGAACTCGAGGAGGGAGAGTTACCTGACTCGGAGCAGCATAGTCGGCTCGTCAGGGTGTTTCGTAGGGAAGAGCTTCCGGCCTTGATCACCGAGACTCTCAAAATGTTGAATCTCCGGCGGAGGCGACGGCGTCGGATGATGTTCTGGAAGATCCTCTGCTCCAGGCTGTGCGTAAGTCCCAGTGGGTCTTTCCGCTGCACAGAGATAATAGTAAAACTTGCCCCAAGTGAAAATAAAATTAATAAGACCCCTTATTTATCTCCATTTTTATATTTCTTATTGTTATCTCACATTTTCTATTTTTAATATACCCATTCATGTTATTATGGTCTCTATTGGCTTATACCACCAGAAATAGCAAACTGCCACGTGGGCAACCAAAGAACAGTCAGGAGACGTGGCAGATGATTAAGCCTTTATTATTCCACGGATCAAGTATGCCAACCCGACACTGGCCGTGTTTCGTATTACACTTCTTCAGGGGTTTACGGCTCACTAGGGTTACATACACATAAACATCAAACACACCACAAATAAATTACTTATTCAACATAGTTGAAACAACGTTAAAAAATAAATTAAATTTATAACATATAAAATGTATAACTAAACTAAATAAAACATATGAAATAAAGAAAAACATAATAACCAATGATAAAGTTATCTAAAAATTTAAAACTATAAATTATCTAAAAACATTAATAAATAAGTATACATGTATATTAACAAAAACATCATTATTATAAACATCAGTGAATAAAAACCACAAATATTGTTATAACTAAATGATTCAAAATGGAGAGAGAGGAGGACAAACAAATTCATCTGGTGGAGTGAACAGATGACCAAACAAATATATAAAAAAGTAAATAGGTAAATGGATACTTGTAAAACTTTCAGACAACGTGACTATTAAATGAGATACTATTAAAACATTGGAGACATGACATGAAAATTGTACATATTATAAATTAAACAGATATACAAAAATAAATAGGTGAATGGATACTTGTAAAGCTTTCAAACTACATGACTATTAAATGAGATACTATCAAACCATGGGAGACATGACATAAAAATTGTACGTATTATAAAATGAACAAATATATTAAAAAAAATATATAAAAAATATATATAAAAAAAAGGTGAATGGATACTTGTAAAACTTTCAGACTACGTGACTATTAAATGAGATACTATTAAAACATGGAAGACATGACATAAAAATTGTGCGTATTATAAATTAAATATTCTCATACCGCTGTAACTTCCCGTACAACACGGGCGTACTCCTGATCTTGTTGAAACACCAGAGGAATCTGGTCTACATACAATATGATTAGATTGTCTAATGGGGTAGATAAAGGAAGGAAATATATATGATTATAAATGTACACACAATATATCTGATTTAGACAAAACTATTTTTCAAAAAATGGATGGCAGAATGTAAAATAATAAAAAAATAAAAAAATGGAGAAAGAGAAATCAACCACCTGTGTGTTACACAGGAACAAATACAGCGTGCCCGGAGTATGCTTAAAAACATTTAAATCGCAAAAGTGAATACTATAAATGCTGAGATCAACACGATAAAAACGTAGTGGTTAAAACATATTCATTCGTCGTGCTCTATTCAACCGACTACACATGAAATCATGTGAAAAAAATCTTTTAAATCCGGAAAACCTATGAGCTTCTAACTGGAACTGTGATACAGATCACTAAACGGGTTATGTTATTGTTTGTGCAACCACCCAGTTTGATAGTATTTGAAGAAGCGGGCTAGGTTGCTTATCTTGTGTCTAATAAAATATCTATTCTAAAAAGTTAAATAAATAAATATTTATCTAAAACGCACCTATATTAAGAAATAAAACACGCACCCATCTCGAAAAATCAATGAGAATTTTAAATACAATGACGAACCTTACCAGCTAATCACACATATAATGCTACTATCACCGATGTGAGGGGATAATGTAACATCAAGATAGCTTTTTGGAGAACTTTTCAAAACCGATGGATCAACAGAAAACGCGATCATTAAAATCAAAATTGCCAAGGCTCACGCGTACGAACACAAAATATATAACTTTGCACAGTTCATAATGCAATTCCCTACATCATGCCATCATATGAAACCATTTTAGAAATGAAAACAAGCATATACCAACCTATGAAAAATACAAAGAGAACTCCGCACACTTGCGGATTGCCTGCTTCTGCACATAGAAACGCCCACACATGCGCTGTAAGACTTTAAAGTGCGGCTTGGCGGGAAGTGTACTCATGTTTTATTCCAAGTTTCTCTGACCTTGTTCTCTGTAAAACCTAACAGTTTATTGTTATGGTATGTTGTTATATTGTGAACCGCGCTGATTCTGAATAGAGCGGTATATAAGAGCCTGTAATAAATAAAATAAAATAAATAAAATAAACTGTTTCTTTGCCGTATGCAGAAACCATGTGTAAGCAGTTTGAAAATTGTATGAATAAATAATGGTTACAAACTATTGCATAAAGTAACCTATTTGAACCTCCCTGAAAGACAAGTTGTGCTTTAGCGATATATAAAAAAATTTTTTTTTTGTGAGGGATGTATTGTCCTCCTAATATTTATCGTGAAGTGAAATTTTTTTTAAAAAAGACAACATTTGCGTGCAACGATCTTGGAACAATTATGATAGTGATGACTAGAGTATACAACTAACTAGATATTTTATTTATTTATTTATTTATTACAGGCTCTTATATACCGCTCTATTCAGAATCAGCGCAGTTCACAATATAACAACATACCATAACAACAAACTGTTAGGTTTTACAGAGAACAAGGTCAGAGAACTTGGATAAAACATGGGACGTTATTACTGCAACTATTTACAAGAGTATTTACAAGTATACATAACAGGATTTGTTCTTAGTTTGGGTAGTGATTAAGATTGGTTAGTTGGTCAAGTAATATTGGGGGAAGAGGTGGGATTTGAGTGCCTTTCTGAAAAGGGATAGATCAGTGATAGCACGAATCTCTGGGGGTAGAGCGTTCCAGTACTTAGGGGCATAGAATCAAATCTCCCTATTGGTTTGCAAAAACCCACATGGGGGGATAGACTAGCCCACTTTGACTTAAAACATGCCTATTCACGAAAAATACATAACCATTGCTTGCGGCTTGTCACAACACTTTAAAGGCTCTGTCGGCAATGTGGTGTCAAACAATATAGCCAGCCCAAACAACGTATGTCCTGTTGTGAACAGGGTGCGATAACTTTCGCTATCAAGGGCGCAGGTGTATTGTGGATAATATGGAATTATTATGTCAAAAAAGTAAAATACATAATAAAAAGTAAGTAAGAGATAAAGGTTGCTGACCAATTACCCCAACTTTAAAATGCATCATAAACGTCAGAACCAGAGTCTAACTTACTACGAAAAAGAAAAAGAAAAGGGGCAGTAACCCACATCTTCAACACATAAGGATACACAGGTACTTGTTAAAGTTAAAAATCTATATATATTAATAAAAAAACAGTAAGGTCCAAATCTAAATTTAGTCCATGTGGGGCTATGGTGTTTAATAAAAAAATGAACTTTTGTTCTAATCTAAGGGTAGTTTTAACTAAGTCACCCCCCCTCCAATTTTGTTGAACTTTCTTTAAAACAAAAAATGTTATATCTGCTATTGTATGATCCATGTCTAGCCAATGTTGTACTATTGGTTTGTCTATCAATTTCCTTCTAATACAACTCTTGTGTTCGATGATACGAGTCCGTATACACCGATTTGTTTTACCAACGTATAGTTTCTCGCAGGGGCATTTGATGGCATATATAACATTAGATGTATCACAGTTTGAAAAATCATTTATGTGAATTATCTTTTGGGTCCCTGGATGGACAAAATAATTTCGTACTGGAAGAACATGAGGGCAAACTGAGCAATGCCCACACTGGAATTGCCCCTTATATTTAGACAGTCTTTTACGCTCTGTAAAAGCAGATGGAACTAAAAGAGTCTGAAGATTAACATTCCGCTTGTGAGCTACTATTAATGAAATATTACGAAATTCAGGAAGGGACTGGACAAGTCGCCATTCTCTTTTGAGTATGTTTACAATTTTATGTGATTGTAATGAATATAATAAAGGACACACAATTTTGGATTGGTCATTCTTTTCTTTCAGTTTTAATAAGTTCTCTCGTGACTCATCTCGTGCTCTTGTATAGGCTTTTTCAATGCATTGTTTAGGATATTGGCGGACTTTTAACCGGTCCGATAAATCTCTGGCATGATGTTCAAATTCAATGGAGGTGGTGCAGGCTCTTCTCACTCTAAGAAACTGTCCCATAGGTAAATTTCTCTTAAGGGCAGGATTATGGAAACTGGTGTAATGTAAGAGCTGATTTTTGTCTGTTGGTTTTCTATATAATGTTGTTGTAATCTTTCCCCTTTCCAATTGAACCAGGAGATCTAAATAAGGGATATGTATAGGATCATAGGTGATTTGAAATCGTAAATGGACATCAAGAGAATTGATCCATAAATTGAATTCCGATAACATCTCCATGGAACCTTTCCAAATCAAGAAAATGTCGTCAATATAACGTATCCATAAAAGGACTTCATTTTTAAATGGATGTTCTTTTAAAAAGGACTCCTCGAATTGAAACATATATAGATTGGCGATGTCAGGAGCCATCGAGGAGCCCATCGCCACTCCCTTGATTTGTTCATAAAAGAGATCCCTGAAGCAGAAAAAATTATTGCACATAGCAATTTCAGCTAACGTTAATAAAAAAGAGGTGGGAATGTGCTTATGGTCTTCTCTAATCATCAAAAAATGTTCTATGATGTATAGGGCCTCAGTTTGTGGGATGCTTGTGTATAAGGACTCTACATCAAGAGTAACCAAAATGACATCTGGGCCCAGATCTTGAAATGAAGAGAGGATGTCAATCGCATGGGACGAGTCTCATACATAGGACCGCATTTTGGGAACAAAGGGACGTAAAATAACATCAATGAATTGTGAAAGGGGTTCTAACAAGGAGCCAATGGCAGATATGATGGGCCTACCTGGAGGGTTGTCAATTGACTTGTGTATTTTTGGAATGACATATATTTATTTATTTATCTGTATTTACAGTATATCCCGCTTTTCACCGGGTCAAAGCAGTGGAACATATAACAGGGGGGGGGGGGGTATAACAGGTTTATATGGTGGGTATAACAGGTTTATCAACTATTAAAAATTCTTTTTCTTTTTTAGTGATGTACCCTATCTCATATGCACTCATTACCAAATTATCAATGCGGCTTTTAAGGGTGTCTGTGGGGTCACCATCTAATCTGTGATAAAATTCCTTGTCACTTAATTGACGGTTTATCTCCTCTATGTATTTCTTTGTATCCAAAACCACAATTGCTCCTCCTTTGTCAGCCGGTTTTATTATTATATTGGAGTTCTGTTGTAGGGATTTAATAGCTCGTTTCTCTCCCAATGTAAGGTTGTGATAAGGTAACTTTTCACCTTCCCCAATTTCATCTATTTGTTGTAACACTATCTGTTCAAACGCCTCTATGAGAGGATCTGTTTGCGGAGGAGGAATCCATTTAGATTTTCTATGAATTATAGAAATATTCTCTACAGACGTCATTTGATTGTTGAAAAAATGTTGAATTCGAACCTTCCTGAAAAACTTATATAAATCAACCCGGACTTCAAAGGGATCAAATGGCTTATTGGGGACAAAGGATAAACCCTTATTTAAGACTGATATTTCATCTGGTGTAAGAGTGTATGAGGAGATGTTTACAACATTGTCATTATTCAAAACTCTCTCTCGCGAGAGTGATCTGCTCCCCATCTGCCTCTCCCACGTCCCCGACCTCGGCCGCGACCTCGTCCTCTGCTCGGTTTCTGCATACGGCAAAGAAACAGTTTATTTAGTACACTTCCCGCCAAGCTGCACTTTAAAGTCTTACAGCGCATGTGTGGGCATTTCTATGTGTAGAAGCAGGCAATCCGCAAGTTTATAATATTGTATATATGTAATATCCAAACGAGTTTATAATATTGTATATAGCATTAAGCATTAAGTTAACCTGTACATAGTTCTCCCGGTTGTCCCTTGTTGAATTTCCCTGTTCATTGTAAACTCAATGTTACTTGTATGCATTGTAGTATGTTCTTGTTCAATGTACACCGCACTGATTGTAATAGCGCGGTATAAAAGAAATGTTAAATAAATAAGTAAATAAATAAAGTGTGCGGAGTTCTCTTTGTATTTTTCATAGGTTGGTATATGCTTGTTTTCATTTCTAAAATGGTTTCATATGATGGCATGATGTAGGGAATTGCATTATGAACTGTGCAAAGTTATATATTTTGTGTTCGTACGCGTGAGCCTTGGCAATTTTGATTTTAATGATCGCGTTTTCTATTGATCCATCGGTTTTGAAAAGTTCTCCAAAAAGCTATCTTGATGTTACATTATCCCCTCACATCGGTGATAGTAGCATTATATGTGTGATTAGCTGGTAAGGTTCGTCATTGTATTTAAAATTCTCATTGATTTTTCGAGATGGGTGCGTGTTTTATTTCTTAATATAGGTGCGTTTTAGATAAATATTTATTTATTTAACTTTTTAGAATAGATATTTTATTAGACACAAGATAAGCAACCTAGCCCGCTTCTTCAAATACTATCAAACTGGGTGGTTGCACAAACAATAACATAACCCCGTTTAGTGATCTGTATCACAGTTCCAGTTAGAAGCTCATAGGTTTTCCGGATTTAAAAGATTTTTTTCACATGATTTCATGTGTAGTCGGTTGAATAGAGCACGGCGAATGAATATGTTTTGTGATAAGGAAGCTTATCATAGCTCAGGTAGGAGCTATAGAAAAGATGATGTGACTCTGAACAAGCAACCTGTCAGTTTTGGTAGAAGTAAGAAAACAGAGTTTTCACATAAAAGACTACCAGTCCCAGAATGCACCAGGTTTCCAGCAGCCATGAGGGGGGCTGAAGTGAGAAAATGTGTGTGCAATCAAGAGAGCTATGAGGTAATCCCTAAGCACTCATCTCAAAGGGCAGGGCATGATTCAACACAGCTGCGCTGTGTTAGAGAGGAGCACACATTAGGACAGAATAAGAATAGAGCTTATTCTTCAGATAACGGCTACAGAAAGAGCTTCAGGAAAAGATACAGCAACGGCTACAAGCACCAACATCACTTGGAGAAACAGAAGCCAAGCCAAGCGGATAGAGAGAGAAGGAAACTCTCTGGAAGGAAGAGAAGGAAGGCCATTGGAAGGTCTGGGAGAATCCAAGGCAGTACCCATACTGGGAGGTATTCCAAGTGCCAGCAGAGTCCATTGGACTGGAGTCAGCCAGAGGAATGGAAGGGCAGAGATAGGAATCACCAGTGGCTACCTAGAAGAGAGAAGACTGCACGTGGAAAGGACTTTCAGACCTATGCCAAAAGGTATGTGAGGGAAGATTCAGTGTCCAGGGATCAAGATTGGAAGGCTGGACATCAGAACTGGATTACATACTGGCCAGGATATACAGAGAGGAATTATAATAGCAGGAGAGGCTCAGATATGAACACTGATCCAGACCCTATCTATAATAGTGAATGGCAGCAAGGGAATAAGCATTCTCATGATAGTGCCTTATGGAAAGACTCGTCTGTGCCAATGTATGATAGTGACCCTATGTTGATTGATGAAGGGGGAGATACATCAGATGAAACTATTCATTACATGGACTGTTCTCTATCTAAAATGCTATTGCTAGCTTTCTGTGAGCAAACACCTCAGCCATCACAAAGAAACCTAACTTTGTTCTTTATTTCCACTGCAAACAGCTCTTAAAGCAGGATTTGGGTTCACACAGTAGCAGCCAGCCAGCTAAAGGGTTTCAGCTGGTCAATTGATAGTAATTAAAGCTGCACCTGATTGTGTGTGTGAGCAAGGGAGAATCACTGCTGGGATCTGCGTGGAAAATAAGCAGAAGTTAACCTAACAAGCAAAGTTTATTCATTTCTTTGTGCCTTTTTATTTGGTAATTATTTGCTAAGAAAACATTAGCTAATTGCCTGACAAGCTGAAGGTTGTTTTCTGATTTGCTTTGTGACTTTATGTTATCCATTTAAACACTGCAAGCAAGTAACCTCATTTATATTGCTACCAAGCATATTTGTGCTGGGTGAATTAAACCCCATCAATAAAAGAAGTATTTTATTGGCCTTACCACTGGTATCACAACTCAATTATTGTCTTCAGCTGTGTTTGGGAGTGAAAGAACTACATTACCCACAATACCTTGCAAGAATCATATGAATATATGCATCGTCAAGATTGTGTAAGTTCTCACCCTAGGCAGCCGTCTGACAGTTTTAACCACTACGTTTTTATCGTGTTGATCTCAGCATTTATAGTATTCACTTTTGCGATTTAAATGTTTTTAAGCATACTCCGGGCACGCTGTATTTGTTCCTGTGTAACACACGGGTGGTTGATTTCTCTTTCTCCATTTTTTTATTTTTTTATTATTTTACATTCTGCCATCCATTTTTTGAAAAATAGTTTTGTCTAAATCAGATATATTGTGTGTACATTTATAATCATATATATTTCCTTTATCTACCCCATTAGACAATCTAATCATATTGTATGTAGACCAGATTCCTCTGGTGTTTCAACAAGATCAGGAGTACGCCCGTGTTGTACGGGAAGTTACAGCGGTATGAGAATATTTAATTTATAATACGCACAATTTTTATGTCATGTCTTCCATGTTTTAATAGTATCTCATTTAATAGTCACGTAGTCTGAAAGTTTTACAAGTATCCATTCACCTTTTTTTTATATATTTTTTTCATATATTTGTTCATTTTATAATACGTACAATTTTTATGTCATGTCTCCCATGGTTTGATAGTATCTCATTTAATAGTCATGTAGTTTGAAAGCTTTACAAGTATCCATTCACCTATTTATTTTTGTATATCTGTTTAATTTATAATATGTACAATTTTCATATCATGTCTCCAATGTTTTAATAGTATCTCATTTAATAGTCACGTAGTCTGAAAGTTTTACAAGTATCCATTTACCGATTTACTTTTTTATATATTTGTTTGGTCATCTGTTCACTCCACCAGATGAATTTGTTTGTCCTCCTCTCTCTCCATTTTGAATCATTTAGTTATAACAATATTTGTGGTTTTTATTCACTGATGTTTATAATAATGATGTTTTTGTTAATATACATGTATACTTATTTATTAATGTTTTTAGATAATTTATAGTTTTAAATTTTTAGATAACTTTATCATTGGTTATCATGTTTTTCTTTATTTCATATGTTTTCTTTAGTTTAGTTATACATTTTATATGTTATAAATTTAAATTATTTATTATTATTTTTTTTTTATTGAAAGGCTTCCAAAGAATACATAGAGACAAGAACCACAAAGATCTTCAAAGAGAATGCAACAGTAACAGCATAACTTCAGATCACAATAGTATTCTACAATATGCCTTCATTTTTGCAGTTTTAGGATAAGGAAACGGTGAGCGACAACCCCCCCAACCTCCCTTTCCCCCCCCCCCCCAGAACCTCCCTAGCCCAGGACCCCCCCCAACCTCCCAATCCCCCCAACTATGGCTTGTTAATCTTTAAGCACGGGAAGACGGTGAGCAAGAAGCACACATAAGGGGCAGGCTCCCTTTAAAGTATGCGTATTCCCCCCCTCTTGTCCAGAGCAGTCACGCACCATAACGAGAGACAAAGGGTGCCCACACCAACTCAAAGCGCGCCAAACGCATCCTACTGACAGCTACCCCCCGCTCCATGGTATACATATCCCACATCCGTTCCAACCAAACCTGAAAGGAGGGGGCCAAAGCACGCTTCCAGGCTGCCGCAAGGGATAATCGGGCCGCATTCAGGCCATGGCGGAGTAGAGCGAGCTGCAGAGCCCGTGCACCCGGCACCGAGGCCCCAAAAAGGAAAATCCCCGGATCCCAAGGGATACTCACTCCCAGAAGCAGCTGCAGCCGGAATTGTACACCCCTCCAAAAGGCGTGAATGCGGGGGCAAGCCCACCAAATATGCCCCAGGGTACCCTGTTGCCCACAGTTACGCCAACAGAGGTCCACAGCCCCAGGATATATACGTGCGATCCGTGCCGGGGTCATGTACCAACGGTACAGTATTTTATAATTAGTTTTACGGGCATTAATCGCTACCGAGCTCTTCCACAAGTGCGTTTCCGCCCTCTCCCACTGTTGTTCGGTATAGGAGAGATTCAAGTCAGAGTTCCAAAGCTCCCTGTGCCTTGTACAGCACGATTGGGACCCCTGCAAGTGGGCATAGAGGGTCGCCACGAGTCCCTTAGTGGTGGTGTACCCCTCACAGTAACGTTCCAGATCCGTCAGGTCCCGAGCAACCTGGGGCCGAACAAGCTTAGATCGAACCCAATGTGTCACTTGCGTATATTGATAGAGATGCCTAGCCGGAATGTCAAATTCATCTTGTAACGCACGAAAAGACTGTAACCGACCGTCATCAAAGAGTTGTCCGACCCGACTAAGGCCATGATGTCCCCACTGCCGAAAGACTGTATCGCTTAGCCCCGGTGGGAAAGAAGCGTTACCTACTATAGGGGCCAAAGGGGTTAAATCCATACCTCGAGACCGAAAGTGCTGATCCCAGCAACGGAGGGTATGAAAAACATAGGGATTACTGGTGCATTTACCGCTCCGGAGTTTTGGACCAAGCCACAGCCAGTCTCCTAACCCCGCTCCCCCCGCCAAGCTCATTTCCAGTTGTACCCATCGCTTGGTGCTATCAGCAATCATCCACTCCACCCCCGCCCGACATTGCGCCGCCGCATAGTACCAGTGCAAATTGGGCATGCCCATACCTCCAGAACGCGTACGGGCATAGAGAACATGTCGCGCTAAGCGCGGACGACGATAATGCCATATGAACTTCATAAGCAGCTGTTGCCAGGTCGCCAAAGTGGCCCGCGCAATTGGAAGCGGTAGAACCTGAAAAAAATAAAGAAAGCGGGGAACGACCACCATCTTGACTACGGCTATACGCCCGAACCAGGAAAGGAGCAGGCCATTCCAAATCTCTAAGTCCCGCCGAACCTGACGAAGCAGGGGATCGTAGTTGGCTTTAAAGAGGTCCGCCCGCTCCACAGGTGCACCCCTAGGTAACGTAAGGCTCCTGAGACCCATCGAAGAGGATAAGCCGCTTGGAGCTCCGCACAAATCACCCCGGGGACCCCGACATTCAAGATCTCCGATTTAGTGTAATTAATTTTAAAACCGGATACCCGAGAGTAGTTTTCAAACAGCTGCATCGCAACTGGAAGGGAAGCGGACGGGTCCACCAGGGACAATATGATGTCATCCGCAAAGAGCACAATCCGATATTCCGCGAGGCCAATGTGGACCCCCTGCAAGCCTGGGTGTTCTCGAAAGCTCTGAGCCAAAGGTTCCATCGCGAGTGCGAAAAGCAGAGGCAAAAGAGGGCAACCCTGTCGCGTGCCCCTCTCCAGAAAGAAGTGTCTCGAGTGTCCCCCATTAATCCGAACGCACGCCTGAGGCAGCTGATAAAGACTACGAACCCAATGAATATAATTAGAGCCAAAGCCCATTGTCTCCAAAACACACCAAAGGTATTCCCAATTAACCCGATCAAAAGCTTTTTCTGCGTCAATCCCCACCAGCAGAGCTGGTTGTGGTTCCCGTTGGGCCACGTAAATGACCTGCAACATACGCCTAATGTTATCCGCGGCCTGGCGACCCGGCACAAATCCAACCTGATCTGGATGAACCAAGCCCGGAAGGACCCGATTCAAGCGCGCAGCCAGCACAGAAGCAAATATTTTAACGTCAACATTTAACAGGGAAATGGGGCGATAGGACGCCGCATCATGCAGTGGTTTACCAGGTTCTGGTATCATCACTATCAATGCCTCACGTTGGGACGAAGGGAGAGAAACCCCCCCCAAGACCTCATTGAACAAGATAGTCAAGGTGGGCGCTAATTGTGCGCGAAACTTCTTATAATATTCTGCTGGGAAGCCATCACTACCCGGCGCACTGCCAGTTTTCAGTCGCCAGATCGCATTTTCCACTTCGTCTACTGTTAATTCAGAATCTAACTGAGCTCGGTCAGGGTCAGAAAGGTGCGGCAGAGCAATCCTCTGCAAATAGTCCTGCACACGATCCCGATCAAAGGGCTCTGCCTTATAGAGCAGCTCCAAATAGCAAAAAGATCACGTATCTCCCGGGAAATAACCCTCTTCCGTCCCCCAGAGTCGCGCAGTTCGCGAACTACTCTCGTGGACTGCTGCTGCCGAAGACGCAAAGCCAGGAAGCGGCCGGTTTTATTCCCATGCTCATAAAAAGTTTGCCGTAATTTCCGGCGTTTATTATCTAGTTCTTTCTGCAAACACGCATCCAAATTGGCTCGAACAGTCCGCCATTGACGCAAAACCTGCCGCGAACCGGTTCGGGCGTGTTCCAAACCTAGGCGAGTAGACTCCTTCACCAACTGGTCGTGGTCATGCGTCCACATTTTGCACGTGCGGGCCGCCTCAGCCATGAGTTGACCTCGAGCCGTAGCCTTATAAGCATCCCACACCGTGGGGAGGGGAACGTCCCCAGAATTATTAAGCTCAAAAAATTCAGTGATAAAGCGGACATGATCCTGCACTGCACCCTGCCGCCGTAGGAACCTCACATCTAAGCGCCAAAGACGTTGGTGCTCGCTATACAATCCGGCCGGGAGGGCAAGCCAGCACGGGGCATGATCTGACCAAGTCAGCGTTCCATGTCCAGCCTTCACTCTCCCATCCATCAGGTGCTGATCCAATAGGAAATAGTCAATGCGAGTATGAACCTGATGGACGGAGAGTAGTACGTATAACCTCTCTCCCCCTCATGGGTGTCTCTCCAGACATCCCGTAAACCTAAATCTAGCATAAAGCATTGAAGGGCTCTTGCCGACCCCCCCACTCCCCCCCCAGCACGACCTGTGGAATCCAAGTGGGGCACCAGATGCGTGTTACAATCCCCACCCAAAACAATGGGGCCCTTTGCAAAATCCGCCAGTAAGGCTTTCAATCATGTAAAATAGGGCCCCTGACCCTCGTTTTATCTCCTCAATCTGTAGAGAGAGGCTCTGGTGAAATAGTAAGGCCACTCCCCGCTTCTTCCGGCCCTGCGCATCTGAGGCCACCCGCACCTCAGTATACGGGGACCTCTTTAGCCAGCCCTGCTTACAATTCTGAAGATGGGTCTCCTGTAGGTAAACAATGTCCCCCTGCAAAGTGCGCAATTCTGAAAACAGCAGCGACCGTTTCCTTGGGGAGTTAAGACTCTTAACATTTAAAGAGATAAAGCGCACCATTGATATTTACAATCTCGACCCTCTTATCCTCCAGCTACCCGGAGGATCCCAGTGACAACTTCCCCCCAGCAAGCCCAGGGGATTAGTTAGCCAGGCCCACCTATTCCACCCTCCAGAAGCAAGAGCCATAGTCCCTCCCCCCAAACCCAAACATACCCACCAGTTCCAAATGAAAAAACCCTCCCTCCAATCCAAGCCCCCCCCCTTCCCGTCAATACCACCTGCCTGTTAAAGTTAATACAGGACACGGTAAGTTGACCACAAACCCCGTTCCCCCCAAAACCCCACGAAGCAACAATTCAACCTGAACATATAATAACATTCCCCCCACTACTCCCCCACCCACCCTGGGTCAGCAATCCCATCATGCCTCCCCATCAGAACAATATCATCATCAAAACATTTGCAGATCATCCGCCGCCCCCTGCGTGTAATGGAGTGTGGGCCCAAGCTGATCCTTGCCAATGGCCAATAACTCAGTGAGAAATATTACAAAAACAGAAGGGGGGGGGGAGACAATCAAAAAGAAAACAGCCAAGCACCAATGGCCGGTCATTCCACCACTTATCCGAAGTTCGGGAGACCCACAGAGTAAGGCCCCCTGAACAGTAAGAAAAGCTCTGCAATTATACACAACAACAACAAAAAAAAATCAAGCGAGCTTGCCCACTCGAGTCCACTTGGAGTGCTGGGGCTTCGGGGGCGGCGGGTGAGGCTGAGCATTATCATCAACTAGTCCCGCCTGGCGAAGAGCTCGCCAAGCTTCAGTATAGTCTTTTGCTGAGATCTTTTTGTTGCCCAAAAGAAAGTTCATCCTAAATGGAAAGGACCAAGAGTAGCGAATCCCCTTGCTGTTCAGGACCGTTGTAACTGGTTTCATCTCTCTCCGGCGCGCCAAGGTGAACGTCGAAAGGTCTTGGTAGATGGACACTGTCGCGTCCTGGAAGCGGACCTCTTTTTTCTCCCGGCCTCGACGTATGAGAAGCTCAGCATCAGAATATCGCAAAAATCTCGCAATGACATCACGAGGTTGGTTGTTGGGAGGTTTTCCCAGGGCGCGGTGGACTCGTTCTATTTCCATCCCAGAAGCATGCGCAGCCAGGTCCTCCGCCGGGAGCAACTCCGCTATCAACAGCTTATGCACAGTGGGCAAATCTTCTCCGCCCCCTACCGCTTCTGGAATTCCGCGAAAACGCACGTTATTGCGACGGGAGCGGTTTTCAATGTCATCAATTTTATAAGTCAGTTCCATTGCTTGCGCATGTTGTCGGTCCAGCGCACATTGTAAATCCATCAGGGTCCCATCATGATCAACCATTTTGGTCTCCACGTCCTCTACTCGGGCTCCCAGCTCTTTAATGTCGGTCCGTAGTTCTGCGACATCTTTCAACAGCTCCTCACGTAGCGAGCGAAACTCATTGGCTAACTCCGCAAAGCCTTTACGGAGTTCTTGCTTGATTTGAGCAGAGGAGAGTTGTTTGTGGGAGTCCAATTCCTCTTCACTTACAGTCTCATCATCAGTACCTGATGGAGGAGATTGTTCACGTGGGCTGCTTGGGGCCCCAGACTTACTCTGCAGTCGCTGGGAGGAACGCATCCCTTCCCGAATTTCAGAACCTTTAGCTTTAGCAGCCATCCCACAGGGCCACCTGTGTCACACAGTGTTAGGAGAGAGATACAGCCAATGTCAGCAAGGGCAAAGACACCAGAAAGACAGCGGTGCACAGAACCTCACAAGCCCGCAAAGCAGTCACTGCCACACAGTGTTAGGAGATATATAGAGTCAATGTCCGCAAGGCCCAGGGCACCGGATAGACAGCGGGGCAATGAGATGGAAGCTGCTTTTGGCCTTCCTGAAGAGGCGAGCCGCCGGAGACAATGCTCAGAGTGTTCTGCAGAGCTATGTGGAGGTAGAGCACACAGAGTCCACAGCTGCCAGATGTTAGGCTCCGATGAGAAATCTGAAGCCAGATAGAACGCAGAAGCACTCTAACAGGGCATCCGGGATCCACGCTGAGGAGCCGGGGCCTTGGCGGGGCACTGGTGTGCTAATAATTGCTACTGTCTCCGGCGCCGTTTGTAGACCAGAAGGCATGAAAAGAAAGATTTAGCCCTCGTACTTAACCCCCTCAGGGGGATTCACGCTGGCGGGAGAAGGTGGTGGGCACCAGCGATTGCCACGAGGATTCCAGGCCTTCTCCTCGGCCCCGCAAGCAGGACTCCAGCTCCGCGTTCAGTCGCCCCAGCCTTGGGGATAGTGCTCCACCTGACAGAGAATTGCCGCACGGCCTCCGATCCGGCACCAGGGGTCCGGCAGCATAGCCCAGAGAGAGTCCGCGTAGGTGCCGTCTGATCCGCGCAGGTCACTGGAGTCAGCTATGGGGTTAGTCAGGCCCGGAACAAGCATCGAGGAGAGGCATGCAGCAGCAGGCCGCACTCTGGAGATGAACTCCGCGGTGTCCCAGCTGTTCGAGATCTCACTGAACGGTTTAATCCGACTCCGGAGGGCACCGCTTGCCTGTGCTGACCCAGGGCAGATAGAGACGGGGAAATTTGCAGCAGTTAGCACATTTTAGCTAAAGTTTTGGTGTAGTGGGGACGGAGCTCAGTTAAGATGCGGCCATCACGCAGCTGGCTCACGAGCGCCCCCCCAAATTTAATTTATTTTTTAACGTTGTTTCAACTATGTTGAATAAGTAATTTATTTGTGGTGTGTTTGATGTTTATGTGTATTTAACCCTAGTGAGCCGTAAACCCCTGAAGAAGTGTAATACGAAACACGGCCAGTGTCGGGTTGGCACGCTTGATCCGTGGAATAATAAAGGCTTAATCATCTGCCACGTCTCCTGACTGTTCTCTATTGGCTTATATACACCAGCTATCTTCTTGCTCGTTTGCTCAGGGTGTTCCTGCATATCACAGATATGATGAATTAGGGAATCCTTTTCATTGACACAATCCTCCATTTAGCTTTTTATCAATTATATTCTTCATTTACCCCTCCTTTCAACGGTTGCCTATTTATTGTTTGTCTTTTATATGGCATTTTCAATCGCATAATTTAGCTGATGTCATCAGCCTCGCTCCTATTTCTTCTCTGCACTGCGCAGTTGTGGGCGTTTTTACTTTGCAAAAAGATCGCTGGTTTTGGCGCGCTTGCTGCTGGCTGTAGGATTATTTCATTTCTTGGTAGTAAGTGTTATCGTTTCAATTATTTCTAATATAAGACTGGGGTCTTATTAATTTTATTTTCACTTCGGGCAAGTTTTACTATTATCACTTTTATTATTACCTTTTGCTTTCAGTATTTTTACAGCCCTTTAAGTTGCCTGGCGACATGTGATTTCGATACATTGTTTAGAAGGATCACTCGGCTCCTCGTTTTTTTAAAACTATAGTATGGCACGGCCCTTGGCGTCCAGCGTCTTGTTCGTCTGATAAGTGTGTTTTATAATGTTAAGTTAAAATCCTGCTCTTCACCTCATAGTTGGGACTTTTATGTACTTCACCTATGTTTCATCGCATAATATGGTCCAATTGTTTAAATCCTTGATTTCTACTTGCGGTCGCCCTATTCGTCACATAGCGTGTTAGTTCGCAATTTATGAAGTTTTTCATAAACTTTGTTGATTTGTACAGCTCACTTCAACGTTTCATTTTTATCCATTTGCAATAGTTCACATTGCATGGTTGTACCCCCCTTTTTTATTTACAATCAATTTGACATCATGTTTTTAGGTATTATTTATTCCTCTTTCTAAAACACAGTATAGTACAACTGCCAGGGTTCACCATCTCAATTTCTGTTCGGTTTATGAGTTCGCCTCACATGGTTTACGTCGTAATCTTTCTATGAAGGGTTGTAATTTTTGCATCTCACCCGAGTTTTTATTGTATAATATGGATACCTCATTTTCTATTTTCACTGTGTCTTTTTCACTCACTATATAGCGTGAATTTAATTACACATTTGTCTATGGGCACAGTTCACATCATCTTTTTCATTTATCCTGTGGTTCACTTTTTAGTGGTTAGGCATAGCAGCTTCGCTTGTTACGTGTTCGCGTTTATAACATCCAATTTGAAACACAGCTGACTACTTTTCTTTTTATTAGTTTGATCTCATAAAAGGAGTCGCATAATTGTTTCCACACATGATATTTTTTGGCTTAGATTCATTTCATTCACTTTCTTCACTGTTTTTTAAGCACTTCTGGCACATCACTCGCATTGGTCTCTTTCCTACACTTTCATGATAGCAAATAGGTTCGTGCACTACCCTTTCAGTTTCACTTGTTGTTGGCTTGTTCATTCACTCTATTCCATCTTTGGCACTATATTTTTGTCTAATGGTTCCATTTGTCACATATCTTCCTTTATTACAATTTTGTTTCTACAAGTTCTTTTTGAGTTTATTATACATTACACTGTTTAGTTTGGTTCACACCATACATGTCATTATTTCATTCATATTTTATAGATTGCACAATTATACTCATAGGAAGATTATCCAGGGTCAGGTAACATAGTTTATTATATTTTTTATTCCTTTTTTTCTACCATTCATTAAGTATTGATATATATGGGTCGTCTTCATCTCTCTTACACCTTGGTTGATTCGTATTTATGTAATCTCCAGGAACAAGCAGGAATGAGTCTTCACATATGGGTACGTCGGTACCGACGGAGCCTGCACGGGAACGCTGCCCAGCTTCCAATCAGAAAGCTTTTGGCAGCATCCCTCGTGCCTGCGCGCTGACTTCCCGCCTTCTCCAGAGCCTCTCTTCAGTTTTCGTTTTTCCGCGGAGCCGGCAGGACGTCCTCCTGTCACCGCAGAAACTTTACTTTTTACTTACTTTAATTACTTTACTTTTTGTTTTCTTGTGGTCGCGGCTGTATTTCCCGCCGCCACCGGTACCACCGGTGGATTTTTGACTAAATTCTGCGAAACTTTTTCTTCAGTTTTTTGCCTTAACTTGTTGGGCCTACCAGACCTCTTCCTCATGGAGCCTTCTTTTCCTAAGAAGTGCATTCGATGTGGAAACACCTGTTTCCTTCTAGACTCCAATAGTTGGTGTCTCAATTGTGTGGGTCCTGACCCTTTTTCCCCTGACTTGTCAGGGGATACTTTTGTGAGGAAACCTTCAGTTTTTAGAGTTTCCCTCGATACCGTTTTTTATTCGGTAGTGAGGGAACCCGGTTTCTCCTCTTCACAGGATCAGGTAACCCACAAACAGTCTGTTCAGACTAGTCAATGCTTGAGTGGTATGTCCCATGCCCAGCATGGTGACGGCTCCGGCCTTACCCTCAAGAATCCATTGGCATTACCCCTGCGGGAGTCTGCGGGCTCCAAAGCATTACAGGGGTTTCAGGTTGTTCCTGGGGCTCACCCCTCACAGAACATACCTGAGCCATGTCCGGGGGTGGTATCCGCTTCGAGCGGTACCGATCCCCCGGCATCGGCACCGGTGTCGAGTGTTCCACTCTTCACCAGGGATCGTCATCGGGCATCCTCGGTACCTTCGGGACCGATCGATACGCCCCGAACTGACTTCCCTCGATCCCAGCCGTGCACGGTGCGGGTATCCGCTTCCAGCGGTACCGATTCCCCGGCATCGGCTTCTGTGTCGAGTGTTTCACTCTTCACCAGGAATCGTCCTCTAGCATCCTCGGCACTTTTGGGGCCAGGCGATACGATACCGATGGACATTTCCATATCTCAGCCATGGTCCGGGACGGTACCGGCTTTGATCGGTTCCGATACTCCGGCATCGGCACCGGTGTGGAAGAACGTTCTCCCGGCGAGAGGTTGTCATCGGGCATCCTCGGTACCTTCGGGATCGATCGATGTAACCCAAGCTGCTTTACCGGTATCGGCATCGCCGATACTACCACCGACGTCGGTACCCTCGAGACATGCATCGATAGACTCGCTTCCTTCGATGCCGAGTCTTGAATCGATATCTAGTCTCGAGGACTGGGTACCGACGCGTCCCGGAACCGACTCTCGTCGTTTCCAGATAAGCAGTTACGAGGATCCTAGCCATAACTCTCGCATGATCTCGGTACCATTGCAGCAGTTCCCGATGACAACTTCAACTGCTGGCCCTGTGTCAGTATCGATGTCGATGCCTGTTCTTGCACCGATGCCTAGTTTGGAACCGATACCTGGGGTTACTGATGCAGTACTCACTGCCTCTAAGTTACCATACCAGTATCCTTGTCCATCTACTAGGTTTCTCTCCTCACACCACGGTACATCCTCTGGTGTTCAGCCTCTTTCTTTAGTCTTACCAGGGAAGGTTCCCATAGGAGATCAGTCTTTTCAGGCTTTTCTCCTGGATATGGCAACCTTTCTTAATATCTCTATCCCTGGTTCTGATGCTATTCCTGGTTCACCGGCACAAATGGAAAATATGATGCTTCCTTTACATCCTGCTCTGCAGGATCTCCTTATGAGGGTCTGGAAATCACCCTTACGGCTTCCTCTACCTTCTACAGCCACTGAGGTTCGGTACCGGGTGCCTCCCTCCCCAGGATTTCAGAAGCCTCAACTTCCTCATCGTTCCCTTGTAGTGGAATCAGCACTGAGGAAGGTTAAGAGCAAGAAGAAGCATTCTTCTTATCCGCCAGGTCGTTCTTCAAGAACACTCGATGCGTTTGGTCGTCAGGCCTTCCAAACATCTATGCTGGCCTCCAGAATTCTTTCATATATTTTCCACATGAGTCTCACACTCCAGGAGGTTACGGAGAGATTGTCTCTTTTGACCCCTTTTATGCCAGAGCCCAAGACTACTAATTATCCCTTGCTACTCAATCATAGCCGGAATATATCTTGGTTCCTTTCTCGTGCTTCTATAGACTCTTTTGAGTCTGTTAGCAGATGGGCACAGAGCCTGACTCGAAGCTTCAGACTTGAGCAGATGGGCACAAACTATATTGGCTCATTCTCCTTGTACAGGAGAAGGTCTCTTCAATAAGGAGGCTTTACGTCAGGTTGCTCAATGCTCCGCTGACTCTCCTTCCACTAAGGACCATTCTAAGCCACCTCCTTCTTCGAAAGGTAGGAAATGTCCTACCAAACCTTCTTTCCCTAGGAAAAGAAAGTTTCATTCATCTCCTGCCCATCATTCGGCTGTACCTAAACAAGGGACACCTCAGCCTAGTCTGAAGTCCTCCAGCTCTGGCCAGTCTCAGCATTCCCAGCAACCATAGGGGCTGGGAATTATACTCTACAGTTCACTTCTACCCATTAGAAGTTTATTCACTGTGCTTTTCTTTTTCAGTGTACTAAGCTGTCGGAAAAGTTTTGTTGAGGGACCTACAGACTTCTCCTCTTCTTACTCTCTAGAAGAGCAGTTGCAAATATCCCCTGATAGTTCTGTCCCAACTGAACATTTTTTCTTTCAGTTGACTTACCCTATGGGTGCGTCACCCTCCAATTACTTGCTCTACCCTCTCAGCCGGGCTTTTTCCCTAACTGAGGGGTACCATACTGAAAGGCTTCTCTAGCAAGCTCGTTCCTCAGACAGGGAGAAGGGATATCTCCTCTCCTCTCTTGTCTGTTTTTCTTTCTTGGGCACAGGACACTCTCTCTGCTGTTTCCGTCAGCAGCTGTGCCTGCAGGAGTTACAGTGATTGTATTACTGGTACTTTTTACAAGTTCCAGTCCCTTGTTCAAAATTTTGTCTAGCCTCAGTAGTGATTCCAAGCTACTCGTCAGCTATCTTGGATCCTCCTACTCTTTTAGGCTTTCTCACATTATTCTATCCATCTCCTCTCCTAGGATATGGCAACACACCTGACTTCAGTCAGTTTATCTCATATCTCTCCTGCACAATGCTCTCTGCAGTCTTCAGAGAAGCTTTCTACTATGAGGGCCTTGCTATAGAGCATTGACCTTGTCTCTAAAGCTTCTCTATTAGTAGGGAAAAGCTTATAATCCCTTCCCATGCCTGTGAGGGTTCTCCACACCCTCAGGCCTGGGGTGTTAACATGAAATATAAGTTCTTCTGCGTGAAAATCCAACGCTGATGTTTAAGCATGCTACCTCTGGGTCCCTCCAGTAGGTCCCTCTGGTATCTTCTGCGTTTCTGCACATCTGCCATGTCAGTGTTCTGTGGAACTCCCGCCTTGTTCCTTACAGATTCATATGATCATCTGTTCTCACGCAAACATCACGGTTATCTTGTTGGATTGCCTTCTTGCATCCCTCAATCCACGGAAATAGATTCTCTATACATATCCCAAGTGGGTTCACCCTCTTGTAGAGCGAAGAATCTTTTTATTTTATATTCCCCATGTACAATTATGGGGCTGTGTGGTAGACATGTATCTTCAACTTGTTATCTTGTATGTAGCATCTCCATATATGTCTACATACCTATATCATTACTCTGGTGGTGCAAAACCATGCCCCACAAATGTGTATATATATTTCGGTATATCATATCTATATATATATATATATATTTTGATACATTTCTCCACCCATATCCTAATATACACATATGGACATATGTATATATATATGTATATATATATGTATATATATATATACCATCCACATATATATATCTGTCTATATAGGTGTCTGTTGGGGGGCTTCTTAAGGGTTGATATGTCTTACACACTATCACCCTTACTGTCTATACTAACTGTTTTACCTTCTAGAGGTTTTAGACAGTCTATCGCCCTACTTGCATATCATATTACGATGCAGAAACTGTCATGCACCTATAACTACTGTGGTGCTAACATCTTCCATTTTTTCTTTAAGTCCTTGAAGCATCAAGCTTCACTATTTTTCCTACCTCTCGCCAGCTAGGAAAAATAGTGTACATCTTTATCTTTGAGTACACAGCTGTTCTCCTTGGGAATAGGGGTTTTTCCAGTCCCCCTCTTCCCACCAGGACTGGGCTAGTTCTCCAACTCCGTCAGTCTTCTTCCTTTAGTCCTCAATGTTAATGACTTTATGCCTAAAGGAGTTTTCAGCTTTTTCCCATAAAGCTTCCATTGAAGACCTGACGTCTAATCCTACCCAGTTGACACCTGGATCGTCTGCTACCTCCAGGTCTGGACCTTCATCCTCACTGCTGGGAGGTCACCTTGAAGATTCCGCCACTGCTTATCCAGTAGACTCCATCATGCTCTCTACTTCCTACAATACAGTAGGTAAGCTGCATATTTTAAGTGTACATTGAAGGTGTTTTAATGCTACTCATCATATATACCAAGGACTCCTGTAGTCTGTAGGCCCTGTAGTCCTTGGCTATGCTGTTTCTTTCCTCACAGCTCCTTTATTGTCAACTCCTACCCTCCATCCCACTTTGGATGCCGGGGATTCCTGGAGACAAAATGCACCCCTGGTCCAGGCTCCTGCATTTTTATGGGATCTCCCCCTGGCATCTCCAGCTCGGGAATCCCCATATGTGAAGACTCATTCCTGCTTGTTCCTGGAGATAGCACAGTTACTTACCTGTAACAGGTGATCTCTGGGAACAGCAGGAATTAGTCTTCACAACCCTCCCACCTCCCCTAGGAGTTGCATCTCTTATCTTCTTCTTCCTTTCCTTTCCTCTCCTCGCCTTTGTCTCAGCTTTGAAACTCAACTGAAGAGAGGCTCTGGAGAAGGCGGGAAGTCAGCGTGCAGGCGCGAGGGATGCTGCCAAAAGCTTTCTGATTGGAAGCTGGGCAGCGTTCCCGTGCAGGCTCCGTCGGTACCGATGTACCCATATGTGAAGACTAATTCCTGCTGTTCCCAGAGATCACCTGTTACAGGTAAGTAACTGTGCTTTATTTTTCATTGATTGATATTATATTTTAAGTTAATAATTGTTATTGCAAGATACATGGACCTTTGTATTTTATTTATTTATATAAATGTATTTTTTAAGTGTTTACTCTTTGATGTTTTTTAATTAAGTTATCAAGCATCCTGTTATTGGTATGTTGATTAATTTATTGTTTGTTTTTATTTAGCTTATTTTTTGAGGACACAAATACTTTTATACTTCTGTTTGATTAAGTCATACAGTTTAGTTACTCAGGTATGTGTAATTTACATGTCTTTTTGGATACATTATTTAATTATTTTTACACTTTTATTGTTTATAATTAATTTCTAACCGCATTTTAATTGTTTCTTTTAGCTCCTTTGTTTTTATGTTAGCCGTACTTATTCGTTCCATCATTTAAGAAGAATGATAAATATATATAGATTGCTTTATATATTTTTCACACATTATACATTCACTTATGTCCGCTGTTTGAGCCTGTTTGTTTTAACTGTTTTTAAATTACTCTTGTGTTTTATTTATAATTTATTTATAATTTGTTTTTAGCCCTATTAGCCCCTGAAGAAGGGATTTCCGAAACACGGCCTGTGTTGGGCCTAGTGGCTGATGTTGGTTCAATAAAGATTTATCATACGTTACCTTCCCTGCTATCCACGTCTTTTTGTTGGACTGTTTTCGCAAGTGGGGTTGTGCCTTTTGTTGGACGACATTAGGGGTTGCTACATCCTCTGTAAACTCCTCTAGTATCAGGCGCATTCTGATTCATCACCTCAATCCTGCCTTCACATCCCCCAAAACATTATCTCCTTACTCGTCCTGAAACAATGTGTCCAGGAAAGCTTTTAAGGCCTGTGGTGCATGATAACTGAGCTCCTTGTTTTGATAGGATACCCTCTCCTTTGTGGGGAAGTGCATGGCAAAACGTATGCCCTTTCTGTGTAGGGTATATGTTTTGCCATGCCCTACACAGAAAGGACCTTTGACTCTCTGCCATCGCTGCTAAATAGTCATTGCCCTTTGACTCTCTGCCACCACTGCTAAATAGTCCTGGAACATTAGAACTCTGGATCTCTTATACTTCAGATGTCTGTGCGCACAGTACAGTGCCATAAGCCTAGGACAGGGGAACATCTCTTGGGTTGGAGGGACCAAACAAACCAGCCCCAGCCCCAAACTTTCTATTTGCTGATTCTGTATAAACCATTCTGGGCCTGCATTCGCCCTCCTTTCTCACTTCCAGCCAATGTACTCATTCTACCCAGATGGGCAATTTGCCAGGCTCCATTCCCATCTTCTCTGGCAGCCATGCCACCTACAAGAGTAGCCAATTCACTGCCCTGCACCATGTCCGGGATCCCCACCAACCGAATGTTTCTGGAAATGGTTTTCCTGATTCTCTGCATGTAGCCGGCGGCACCACTCCTCCAACTGGTGCACGTGGACCTCCACCACCTGAAGTCTGTCTTCCTGCAGTCAGGCTGTATGACTTTCCATACCATCTTTGATTTTATCAATTGAGGATTGAAGCTTTGATAGCTTGTCTTCTAGCACCATAATGATATTGAATGCTCTCAGGCTAACCAATTTCTGAAAGCCTTATCAAATTGTGATGATTCAGACAGTCAAGTAGTGATGTAATACATCAACAAGCAGGCAGGGACAGGTCATACCTCCTCTGTTGGGAAACATGCAGGATGTGAAGTTATGCCATGTTTGAAGAGATGACACTCTGAGCCACTTGGGTAATAATACACTATTTTGGTTGACAAGCTGAGTCGTGTACTGTAACCCCATAAGTGGATCCTTGACCGAGGCATGAGACACTCCCTTAATAGATCTGTTCACCACTCCTCAGATTAGGCAAATACCTTTGTTCAGCTCCAGAAGGGGAACATTTGACAAACTAGCCTCAGATGTTATTCTCCTGCACTGAGGGTAGGGTCTTCTGTACGCATATCCTCCATTATATCTTATAGCAAAGACTTTCCTGAAACTTAGAGATGATAAAGGAAGATTGATGCTCATAGCATCTTATTGATTTGGGCAACTACAGTGTCCTCTCCTCTTTGAGCTCCTGTGGAAGAACCTATCAGGCTAGGCCAGTGGTTCCCAACCCAGTCCTCGGGTACCCCTAGGCCACTCAGGTTTTCAGGGTATCCACAATGAATATGCATGAGAGAGATCTTCATACAATGGAAGCAGTGCATGCAGCTCTATCTCATGCATATTTATTGTGGATATCCTGAAATCCCAGCTGGCCTGGGGGGTACCCTAGGACTGGGTTTGGAACCACTGGGCTAGGCTACTTGCTTACTTTAATCATGTAGGATTACAGAACACTGTTCCACCACAATATCAAGTTCCTTTCCCTCACTGATTTTATGTTGAAGAGCTAATTCTATCCTCATTGAATCTGCTGTTTAACTTGGCCAGTGTGCTTTTGGCTTCAGGAGAGATTCCATTAGGAGGTCATATGGTTTCAAGTGGAAGAGGTTTGCCATCTGCTGTAACGTAAAGGTCTTAGATCCTTTCACTTGTCCCACACAAAAACTGTTTGAATACCTTCTACATCTATTGGCATTAGATCTAAATATCAACTCAGTAAGGGTAAACCCCAATGCAGCTAGTACATATCACCAGCATGTAGAAGGTAAACTCATCTCTCTACAGCCTTTAGTTTGTTTTATGCAGGGCTTGTTTCTCAGGAATGTTAGTGAGCTCCAGGCTGTAGTAACTGATCCACTCTATACCAAGTTTTACAACAATAGGGTATTTCTTCACATGCATCTTAAGTTCCTTCCTAAGGTGGTGTCGGACATCTACCTTAACCAGTCAATTATCCTACCAACACTGCTTCTCCAGAATCTGTTTGAGAATTAGAATCCAACTTCATCATTCCCTAGGCCCAGTTATTTTTCTTTACAGGCTGCCTCTCCAAAAGCAAATAATATAATCAAATATAATAAAATTCTCCAAAGGTTTGTTGCCAACAAAAAGATATTGTTCATGTCTTCTTGTTGTGAAACGTTATATTTTATTCCTCTTTTTCTTTGGAGGTAGCCTATAGCTAGGAATTCCCATATATAAAGGACCTTATCCTGCTCGTCCATGGAGAAAACAGAGTTACACACCTGTAGCAGGTTATCTCCAGGAACAAGCAGGAATGAGTCTTCACATATGGTATCATCGGTACCGACGGAGCCTGCGTGGGAACGCTCCCCAGCGTCCAAAAGGAAAGCTTTTGGGAGCATCCCACAGCGCCTGCGCGCTGCCTTCCCGCCTTTCCTAACCGCCTCTCTCCAGTTCTTCTTTTCCGCGGAGCCAGCAGGTCGTGTTCCTGTCACCACTGAAGAAGTTCTTTATTTTATTTTATTTCTTTGGTCGCGCGTCTGCCTTCTTCGACGTCGGACTGGTACCGCCGGTTTTTCTTTCTTTCTTCTTAAAAAAAAAAAAAAAAGACTACTATTTTCACTTCGGTGCTTTTTTCTTTGGCCTTAGGCCTACGAGAAATTCTCCTCATGGAGAAGCCCGCTTCCGGGTTTAAAAAGTGCACGAAGTGCAGCGGCACTATTTCTGTCACTGACACTCATGACTGGTGTCTAAAATGTTTGGGTCCTGACCACTCCATCACGGATTGTGAGTCCTGTTCCATGATGTCTAAAAGAGGTCTACAGAATCGAGCAACCAAGCTCAGTACCCTGTTTCCCTCTGATGCAGCTTCGGTAGCATCGACGTCTTCCAGGGCTGCTTCTTCCTCCCATGGATCTCAGGTAACCAAACTCAAATCCAGCCGGTCCTCGAAGGGTAGATCTTCCTCCAAGTATCGAGATACCTCCGGGCTTGCTCTCGAGGAATCCACACCGGCAAAATTACCCCGGCGGGAGGCTCCGGCTTCCAAAGCTTTATCTATGGGGTCACAGGTTGACATCGATGGCTCGGCCTCGACCGATCACCTGTTGCCATGTTCTGGGGTACTGGTGGTTCCCACTGGTACCGACATCCAGACATTGGTGGCGTCGATGGATCAGAATATTCTGACCATGCAGCGTGCCATTACGGCATTCATACAAGCTGCGACGCCTCCGGTACCGCAACAAACTCCGTTGTCGGTACCGGTTCCGGTGCCGGTACCGATTGCATCGACATGGGCTTCAGTGTCGACTGCAGCGGTACCCTGTTCTGTGATGCCCATCGGTACCGATCACTCCCGATGTCGATACCACTCGGTACGCGTATCGGGCTCTGCAGGAGCATCCAGATAGGCGATACTTCAATTCCTCTGAAGACTCTGATGAATCAGAGGTCTCTGTCGAAGCATCGGTAATCCTTCCTCAGGAGCCCTCTTCTCCAAAAAGAAGAATGTCTCCTCCAAAAGACTTGTCTTTTCAAGACTTCATTAGGGAAGTGGCCAGGGGCCTCTCCATTTCAGTGGCCCCTGAGGCAGAGCCTAGAACCAAAAAATTGGATATCTTACAATATCCTAAGGCTCCTAAAGAGGCAGCTACTTTACCAGTTCATGAGATCCTTTATGATCACATGTTGGGCATATGGGAGACACCTCTCACCACCTCCCCTCATTCTCGTAGGTTGGACACCATGTACCGTGTTCCTCCTTGTCCTGGCTTTCACAAAACTCAGCTTCCTCACCACTCTATTTTGGTGGAGTCTGCTATGAAGAGGATAAAGAGTGCAAAAAGGCACTCATCCAATCCTCCAGGAAGAGAATGCAGAACCTTAGATGCTTTTGGCAGGAGAATTTTCCAGGCCAATATGCTTGTTGCTAGAATCAACTCCTATAGTCTCTATATGGGGATGTTTCTAAAAGAAGTTACAGATCACCTACAAACTTTATCTCCTTTTGTTTCAGAAGATAAAAGAGAGGAGTTTCTCACCTGGCTTAAACATGCCCAGGATGTTTCCAAGTTTTCTAACCGTGCAGCCTTTGACTCTTTTGAGTATGCTAGCAGAGCCTCGGCTATTGCCATAGGTGCACGCAGAGTTGCTTGGCTACAAGCTTCTGATTTGGAACCCTGGGTTCAGGATGGACTAGGAAATCTTCCTTGTACAGGTGAAAACCTTTTTGGCAAAGATTGGCAAGCAAAGGCCACTCAGATGTTTGCTGAAAATTCTGCTTTAGATAGACTTTCAAAGTCTACTTCTGCTCCTGTTAAGAAAAGGTTGTTCAAAAAGGGATTTTTTCCCAAAAAGGGGAGATATTATCCTGTTTATGGTCAACAGGCATCTTCTGCAGGTCGTTCTGCTGCAAAGCGACAGCAACATCCTAAACAGGCCAAGCCTAAGGCTGCAAGGGCTACTACGGCCCAACAGCCTCAGCCCCCTCAGGGCCTTTGACTTTCAACTAGAGAACTTAGCCTTTCTGGCTCTAAAAGAACCAGAGTCTCTCACCATTCCAGGAAGGTTAGCTCACTTTGCTCCCAGGTGGGAACAAATCACAGCAGAGCAATGGACCCTCTCCATCATAAGGGAGGGCTACAAGCTTCATTTCTTAAACCTTCCTCTTCACACCTTCAGAGTCAGGATTGGCTTTGTTCTCTAGACCTCAAGGATGCTTACACCCATGTCCTCATCCATCCAACACACAGAAGGTTCCTTCGGTTCCTTTACCGAGTAAAGCACTACCAATACAAAGTGCTTCCTTTCGGTCTGGCCTCTGCACCAAGAGTGTTCACAAAATGCATGGCAGTAGTAGCTGCATTTCTACGCACTCTAGGGATATTCGTATTCTCATATCTGGACGACTGGCTCATCCGAGCTCCATCCCAGTCAGAGGCCCAGACTTCCCTAGCCTGCACAAGGCGTGTTCTTCAGTATCTGGGACTTGTAATAAACATTCCAAAATCCCATCTCACCCCTACTCAGTCTCTAGAGTTCATAGGGGCCTTGCTGGATACCACAACTGAAAGGGCCTATCTTCCCAGGCCCGTTGCCTACGCTTGGTGCAGTTAGCCTCACAGATTCAGTTAAAATCCCATTTAACTGCTCGAGAGATGTTACAACTGTTAGGCCACATGGCATCCACTGTGCATGTGGTTCCTTACGCTCGCCTTCACATGAGGGCAGCTCAATGGACTCTGTCCACCCAATGGACCCAGGCATCAGGTTGCCTGTCAGACAAAATAGCAACCTCCAGTCGCCTCTTTTGCTCTCTCCAGTGGTGGAAGTCCACTCAAAATCTGTTGCTGGGGGTCCCCCTTTCAACAGGTGTTACCCCAAGCAACCCTTACAACAGATGCCTCTCCAAGAGGTTGGGGAGCTCATCTACAAGATCTCTCCACTCAAGGCATCTGGTCGCCACAGGAGACATCTCTACATATCAACCTGTTAGAGCTCAGAGCAATTTTTCTAGCTCTCAGAGTCTTCCACACCCTGCTCAGCTACAAGACAGTCCTCATCCACACGGACAACCAAGTAGCCATGTTCTACGTGAACTAGCAGGGTGGGACTGGCGCTCTGTCGCTTTGCAACGAAGCTTTGAGATTGTGGTCCTTCGCCAGAGAGCATCAAATTCATTTCATGGCAGTGTATCTTCCAGGGGTTCAAAACTCTTAGGCAGACAGACTCAGTCGAGTTCTGCTTCCACACGAATGGTCCCTCCATGGGGACCAGATAGCCAGGATCTTCAGAATTTGGGGAACCCCGGACATAGACCTGTTTGCAAGTCCGTGGAATGCCAAACTTCCCCGGTTCTGTTCCAGGATTCCGTGTCAGGGAGTTCAGGCCAGGGATGCCTTCCTCCTTCATTGGGGGCAAGACTTCCTCTATGCCTTTCCACCCATTCCCCTAATTCCCAAGACACTGTTCAAACTTCAGAGAGACAAGGGGTCTATGATCCTCATAGCACCACATTGGCCACGTCAAGTGTGGTACCCTCTACTTCTGCATCTCTCTCAAGCTCCCTCCCTGGACTTGGGATCTGCTCCAGACCTCCTGTCCCAGGAGGAGGGAACGTTGTGGCACCCAAATCCCCAGTCTCTTCACCTCAGAACCTGGTTGCTGAAGGCCTAGACCTTCAAGATTTGCATCTTTCTCAGCAAGTGAAGGATATCCTTCATGCTTCCAGGAAGCCTTCCACTAGACGTTCCTATGCTTTTAAATGGAAAAGGTTTACCATTTGGTGTGCAGAGAAGGGTATTAACCCTCTTGCAATACCTCTGAATTCTTTACTAGAGTATTTGCTGCATTTATCCCATGCAGGCCTTAAAGCGAATTCAGTAAGAGTCCATTTGAGTGCTATTGCAGCATCCCTTAAACCTCTCAATGGACAGCCTATCTCCTCTCATCCTCTTATAGCAAGAATCATGAGAGGCCTTCTTTTAACTAAACCTCCCATTAGACCACCTGCTGTGGCATGGGACTTGAATCTGGTTCTTGGCCTGCTTATGCAGCCACCCTTTGAACCCTTAGCCACTACCTCCTTGAAATTCCTTTCCTGGAAGGTTATTTTTCTCATTGTAGTCACTTCAGCTCGCCGCATCAGTGAGCTGCAAGCCTTGGTGGCTAATCCTCCTTATACAAGGTTCCATCATGACAAGGTAGTCCTCAGGACCAATCCACACTTTATGCCTAAAGTGGTCTCAGCTTTTCATCTGAACCAGGAGGTATATTTACCTGTCTTTTTTCCAGGACCTCATGCATCAAGTGCAGAGAGGAATCTCCATACCCTGGATTGTAAGAGAGCGCTTGCTTTTTACTTACAAAGGACACAGCAACATAGAAAGTCCTCTCAACTCTTTGTTGCTTTCGATCCCTCTCATTTAGGACTTCCAGTCTCTAAGAGAACTCTGTCCAATTGGATTGCTCAGTGTATTTCTTTCGCCTACCAGAGTAAGAACCTTTCTCTGGAGGGCCATGTCACAGCTCACAATGTGAGGGCCATGGCAGCCTCTATGGCTCATTTAAATTCTGTGTCCATCGACGAAATCTGTCGAGCGGCCACCTGGGCCTCGGTTCATACCTTTACAGCCCATTATTGCTTGGACAAGGACTCCCGCTGGGATGCCTTGTTTGGTCAGGCTGTTCTCAAACATCTGTTCCATACCTAATCAACTCCTACCCCCCATCCCTGGTTGGATACCCGAGATCCATACGGGGAGGTAGAGCCCTTCTCAGGGACTCACAACCTTGGGGATCTCCTTGGCATCTCTAGCTGGGGAGTCCCCTTATGTGAAGACTCATTCCTGCTTGTTCCTGGAGATAGCACAGTTACTTACCTGTAACAGGTGATCTCTGGGAACAGCAGGAATTTAGTCTTCACAACCCACCCACCTCCCCTAGGAGTTGTATCTCTCTATCTATCTTTCCTTTCCTTTCTCTCTCTCTCTTCGTCTCAGCTTAAAACTCGAACTGGAGAGGGGCGGTTAGGAAAGGCGGGAAGGCAGCGCGCAGGCGCTGTGGGATGCTCCCAAAAGCTTTCCTTTTGGACGCTGGGGAGCATTCCCGCGCAGGCTCCGTCGGTACCAACGATACCCATATGTGAAGACTTATTCCTGCTGTTCCCAGAGATCACCTGTTACAGGTAAGTAACTGTGCTTTCTCCATGGACAGTAGGGTAAGCCCTCAAAAAAAAATCTTTACACTTCTTCTTGGAGTTGCATTCTGATAAGCTGAAGTATCAGACTGAGACAGTCCCATTTGGTGGCAGGAAATGGTATGCATGCGCAGTAGAGTGCTTTTAAAAGCTTCCAAAAGAACCTGGGAAGCTCTACCCTCATGAGCTCTGTCTAATGATGTTACCCATATGTGAGGACTTACCCAGTTGTCCACAGAAACACCTGCTACAGTTGAATAATTGTTTTTTTGCATTGTTCTGTAGGCAGAGGTTACTGGAAATCCAGAAGAGATTTCATCCGTTCATCTACAGCTTGGTTTACCGTTGGTGTTTGTTCTGAGTCGGAAAGAGACGTATGAGCTAGATAAAAGAACTGCAGAACATGTTGCTTGGCAGCTTTTAGGAAAAGCAGGACTTGCAGTATTGTTAAGGTACTTAAGAAAAAAATATTCTTCACTAGTGTTTTGGACATGAATGTATTTAAAGCTTGTCTTCTGAAAATGTCGACAGTTTATCTTCAATAAATGCCTTTGATCTCCACCCCTAGGATATTTAACAGAGCTATTAGATAAATCAGACAGACAGTAAAGTGAATATGTACTCATCATATTAACAAGATAATGTTTCAGCTATATTTTGCCTTTACAGGGACGTATCCAACTTGGATGTTCCTCTTAATGCAAATGTGGCCATTAAGCAACCAGACAAGGTCAGTTATTGTATATGTCTATGGTAGCTATGTCTATATGTTTAAAAACACATGTAATTCATTTACTGTAACTTTCAAGGTGGTACTGTTTCACTATAAGTCTCAAAAGAATCACTGCTCTTGTCACAGTTTAAAATTGTTAAAATAAGTGTTACTTCCTTAAACAAGGTCTCTGGCAAGGGCAAAAGTGAGAGCTGTTGAGGTCAAGCACTGGGCTCCATCATTGATGTTTCAACATCTCTCTGGTCCTTTGGCTAAGTCTGGTGAAGACAATGATGATGATATGGAGGCCTGACTGCTTAGGAGATCTAGGCAGGAGGAGATTCATTGACAAATGCATCAATAGCAACTTCCATACTTCTCAATCTATTAGTCCCATTCCCTTTTTATATGAGACCTCTGTCTCCTTCATAATAGAGAAGGATATACTTTCTCCTATTCAGGAGATATTACCTGAAAGGGGATATATGAGAAGGATTTAGACAGAAGGATACATGACAACTGGTTTGCCATTTAACTATGTGTCAAATGGTATCCCCAGGAACAAATCAGGAATGTAGTCCTCACATATGAGGGTATCGTCGGTACTGACGGAGTCTGCGCGGGAACGCTACCCAGCGTCCAATTAGAAAGCTTTTGGGAGCATCCCACAGCGCCTGCGTGCTGCCTTCCCGCCTTTCCCAACTGCCTCTCTCCAGTTCTTCGTTTTCCACGGAGCCAGCAGGTCGTTGTTCCTGTCACCGCAGAAACTTTCTCCTTATTCTCCTTCTTTTTGTGGTCACGTCTGCCTTCCTCGATGCTATACCGGTACCGCCGGTTCTTCTTTCTTTCTTTAAAAAAAAAAAAAAAAAAAAATATATATATAGTATTTTTTTTCCCCAAACTTTTCTTTTTCAGGTGCACGCCCAAAACTTTCCTCCACTATGGAAAAACCTGCTTCGGGTTTCAGAAAGTGCACCAAGTGTGGCGGTACCATCTCCGTCATTGACACCCATGAGTGGTGTCTTAAATGTTTAGGTCCTGACCACTCCATCTCGGAGTGTATGGCTTGTGCCATGATGTCCTGACTGAGGTAATACTAAACTCAACAACATAACAGACAATACACTGATCTAAATACACTGCTTCAACTCTTAAGTGCCCACAACTTGTAATTGTATATAGTTTATTGTACATAGTTTTCAAGCCAGTTTTGTACTGTCATGTATTAGCTTACGCTGTTAACCTTTATATTGTTTTGTTACAAGATATTAGATGTAAAACCAAGCTCTTGCTTTGTGGATTGTTGTTTTATTGTGAACCGCAACTGAACTCTGGAAGATGCGGGATATAAATGATTGTTAAATAAATAAAATAAATAAATAAAATGTCCAAGAGGGGTCGACAAAACCGAGCTGCTAAGCTCAACACCCTTTTTCCCACCGATGCAGCTTCTGTGGCATCAACGTTTTCCAGGGCTTCGTCTTCCTCCCATGGATCTCAAGTAACTAAACATAAGTCTGGCCGGTCCTCAAAGGGTAGATCTCCTTCAAAGCATCGAGATGCCTCTGGCGTTGCCCTTAAAGGTTCTGTACCAGCAAAATTGCCCCGGCGGGAGGCTTCGGCTTCCAAAGCATTATCGGGGCTCCAGGATGTTCTCAAGGCCTCAACCTCGGCAGAAACACTGGTGCCATGCTCTGGGGTACCGGCTCCTTTCTCCGGTACCGATACCCAGGCATCGACAGCATCGATAGACCAGAGGTTCTTGGCTATTGAACGCAGTCTGGCGGCTTTCCTTGCGGCATCAACACCCTCGGAACCGCGTCAGACACTTCAACCAGTACCGGCACCGACTTCCGCACCGGTATCGGTACCGGTACCGACAGCATCGGCATCGACATCGGTACCGACATGCCTTCCGGTACCGATACACCGGTACCGATTCCTCCCGGTACCAACTTCGGTCGGTACGGATATCGTGCTCTAAAAGAGCATCTGGACAGAAGGTACTTTGAATCCTCGGAGGAGTCTGAGGATTCTGACAGCTCTGTCGGTACTGGAATACTTCTCCTGGAGGAGCCTTCCTCTCCTAAACGTAGGATGTCTCCTCCAGAAGATATTTCCTTTCAGGATTTTATCAGGGAGGTGGCTCGAGGTCTTTCCATTACTGTGGCTCCCGAAACAGAGCCCAGGGCAAAGGAGTTGGAGATTCTACAATAACCCAAGGCTCCTAAGGAGGCAGCTACTTTGCCTATCCATGAGATCTTACATGATCTCATGCTAAGAATGTGGGAAACACTTCTTACCACCTCTCCTCACTCTCGTAGACTGGATACCATGTATCGAGTCCCCCCCTTGTCCTGGTTTCCAGAAGACTCAGCTTCCTCACCACTCTATTATAGTGGAATCAGCTATGAGAAGGATCAGGAGTGCAAAGAGGCATGCCTCTAATCCTCCAGGACGTGAGTGCAGAACTTTGGATGCCTTTGAATGTCGCACTTTCCAGGCTTCCATGATTTCTGCCAGGATCAGTTCCTATATTTTATATATGGGAATATTCCTTAAAGAAGTCACAGGAGATTTGGAGATTTTAAGCCCTCTCCTTCCTGATGACAAGAGGCAGGATTTTCTCACACTGGTTAAACATGCCCAGGATGTTTCTAAGTTTGTCAATCGTGCAGCTTTTGACTCTTTTGAGTGCATAAGCAGAACCTCTGCCATTGCCATAGGTGCACGTAGAATTGCCTGGCTCCAGGCATCCGATTTGGAGCTCTGGGTGCAGGACAAACTGGGCAATATCCCTTGTACAGGTGAGAATCTATTCGGAAAAAATTGGCAAGAGAAAGCCAATGAATTAGATGCTGACAACTCCACTTTGGATAGATTATACAAAGCCACAGCTGATCCTGCAAGGAAGAAATCTTTCAAGAAGCCATTCTTTTCCAAGAAGAAGAGGTTTTATCCCTCTTATTCCCAGCAGGGACGTTCTGCAGGTCAATCTGCCCGAAAGACTCAGCAACCACCTAAACAAAGGAAAGCAAAGACTGCTAAGCCTCAACCGTCTCAGCAGTCTCAGCCTCCACAAGGCCTTTGACTTCCATCTAGAGAACTTAGCCTTCCTGGCTCTCAACGGACCAGAGCCTTCCACCATTCCAGGAAGGTTGTCTCACTTTGCCCCCAGATGGGGGCAGATAACAGCAGAATATTGGACACTCTCCATTATAAAAGAGGGGTACAAGCTTCACTTTCTGTGCATGCCCCCTCCCACAATGGTAAGACAGTTCAATTCTCAGACCTCTCTCATCAACCTGTTAGATCAAGAGGTCACTATGCTTCTTGCCCAAGGGGCAATAGAAGAAGTAGCCATTCATCAACAGGGTACGGGGTTTTACTCCCCCTATTTCCTTATCCCAAAGAAAACAGGGGGACACAGACCTATTTTGGACCTCAGAGAATTGAACAAATTCCTGTTCAAAGAGAAATTCAAGATGATTTCTCTGGGAACGCTGCTGCCATACCTTCAGAGTCAGGATTGGCTTTGTTCTCTAGATCTCAAGGATGCGTACTCTCATGTTTTCATCCATCCAACTCACAGAAAGTTCCTTCGGTTCCTTTTTCAAGGAAAGCACTACCAGTACAGGGTGCTTCCTTTCGGCCTGGCCTCAGCACCAAGGGTGTTTACGAAATGCATGGCTGTAGTAGCAGCATTTCTTCGCACTCTAGGAATATTCGTCTTCCCCTACTTAGACGACTGGCTCATTCGAGCCCCATCAGAGTCAGAGGCCAAGATTTCTCTGTCCTGCACAATGCGTATCCTTCAGTATTTGGGTCTGGTCATAAACATCCCAAAATCCAGTCTAACTCCCACTCAGTCTCTAGAGTTCATAGGAGCTTTGCTGGATACCAGAAAAGCAAGGGCCTATCTTCCTCAGACCCGTTGCCTTCACATGGTGCAGTTAGCTTCTCAGGCAGTGCTAAAGCCTCATCTCACTGCTCGAGAAATGTTACAACTACTAGGCCACATGGCATCTACTGTGCATGTGATTCCTTATGCTCGCCTCCATATGAGAGCAGCCCAGTGGACTTTATCCACTCAATGGCTCAGGCATCAGGGTGCCTGTCAGACAAAATAGCAAACACAAATTACCTTATTTTGTCCCTCCAATGGTGGCAGTCCACTCAAAACCTGTTGCTGGGGTCCCCATTTCAACAACCTTTACCCCAGGCAACTCTCACAACAGATGCTTCACCAGTGGGTTGGGGAGCTCATCTGCAAGACCTTTCCACCCAAGGCACTTGGACGCCACAGGAGACTCATCTACATATCAATCTCTTAGAGCTCAGAGCAATCTTTCTTGCTCTTTGAGTGTTCCACACTCTGCTCAGCTACAAGACAGTCCTCATTCATACGGACAATCAGGTAGCCATGTTCTACGTGAACAAGCAGGGAGGAATAGGCTCTCTGTCGCTTTGCAACGAAGCTTTGCGACTATGGGCTCTCGCCAGAGAGCATCAGATTCATCTCCTGGCAGTGTATCTTCCAGGCATACAAAACTCTTGGGCAGACAGACTCAGTCGAGTTCTGCTTCCACACGAATGGTCTCTGCATGCAGACCAGGTGGCCACGATTTTTCAAATTTGGGGAATCCCGGACATAGACCTTTTTGCAAGTCCGTTGAATGCCAAACTTCCCCGGTTCTGTTCCAGAATTCTGGCCAGGGCTCTCAGGCGAGGGATGCTTTCCTCCTTTATTGGGGTCAAGACTTCCTTTATGCCTTTCCACCCATTCCCCTAATTCCCAAAACCCTGTTCAAGCTTTAGAGAGTGTCACGAGGTCAGCCCTCCGCCTAGGGCTAAGAGGGCTGGTCTGCCATGATGTCCTTTAATCAGAAAGTGAGACCACACCTTTCTGCTTTCGCAATGCCTCTTGGGAATTGTAGTCCCTTTTTAGACCTCTGATAAAGGAATAGTTATGATTCGAGTGTTTAAGGCAAAATGACAAGAAATATATTCCCCTCCCATTAGGACTTAGTGCAGAACAAAATAAGAGTGTCCAGGTGTTTGCTTGAGGATTATTTACAGTAAATCCAACATGAACCCAACCGGAATCACCAGTAAATCATAAACCTAAATATCCCGATAATAAATAACTCCCAGTGTTAGAAATAATTTTTGTCGGAGATAAATTCAACAAAGCGCTCTGTATAATAACAAGGCACCGCTGTGATGTTCTCCTTTTATTAATATATTTAAAATGTTACTTAGCTTCAGTAACGAGTAATGTCCATGATGCCATAAAAAAGTGAAGAACTGTCAACGCAGCGCTCGTTTCGGGTACAAAATATATTAGAAACCCTGCTTCAGGACGTCCACTTGTAAATATTGGCAACGATATTCTGCCTAAATATTGGCTGAATACATCGTTGCCAATATTTACAAGTGGACGTCCTGAAGCAGGGTTTCTAATATATTTTGTACCCGAAACGAGCGCTGCGTTGACAGTTCTTCACTTTTTTATGGCATCATGGACATTACTCGTTACTGAAGCTAAGTAACATTTTAAATATATTAATAAAAGGAGAACATCACAGCGGTGCCTTGTTATTATACAGAGCGCTTTGTTGAATTTATCTCCGACAAAAATTATTTCTAACACTGGGAGTTATTTATTATCGGGATATTTAGGTTTATGAGGATTATTTACAACAAAATAAGGTAGCTGCTCTTCACACTCTTGCTCCAAAACATGCTGTGCCTTTTCTAAGTAACAAAGATGGGAAAACCAAACAGCTTCTTCTGGCAAAGTAAAATAGTTATTTACCTTTGCTGTTTCACAGCTCTTTAACTCAAAGACTTAACACAGTGACTCGATATCATCGGCTAAGCAAAGCGTGCAATCCATTGGAACTTCAGCTATGTCTCTATCTATCTCTTTCTCTTTCCCTCTCTCTTTCTTTGTCTCAGCTTTAAACTCAACTGGAGAGAAGCAGTTGGGAGCGGGAAGGCAACACGCAGGCGCTGTGGGATGCTCCCAAAAGCTTTCTAATTGGACGCTGGGGAGCGTTCCCGCGCAGGCTCCGTCGGTACCGACGATACCCTCATATGTGAAGACTAAATTCCTGCTGTTCCCGGAGATCACCTGTTACAGGTGAGTAACTATGCTTTATGTTGAATGTGTGATGGTTCTCGTCAGTAGTAAAGACTTAAGAATGGTAAATGGGTAGGGTCCATGAACTAATTCTCCACAGGATGGGGCAGCCCAGGTTCAGGAGTAGCTAGGATGGGGTCTTCTGCCTTTTAAAACTCTGGTTCTTGGGGCTGCTAGGTCTTCACTGCCTAAACCCAGGACCCAAGGTGAGAACCAGCAACCAGATGAACTCTAAAGGAGACAGGAAACAAGAGCATAAGACACTCACCAAAGAGAGGAGTAAGGCAGGAGTGAAGCAGAAACTGGTGCAGGATCTAGGAATGTCCAATAAGGTGAAACAGGATCCGAAGAGTAGCAGGGAACAAAAGCACAAGCTGACACTGAAGTGCAGACCAAGCTCTGGCTCTGTGAATCCATCCATATTTGGGGCAGGGTACAGCTTTGCCAGTCCTTCTCCCTTTAATCATCTTCCGTCCTCCAGATGTGGATATTCTCTTCAGCTTACCCCATTGTGGAGATGAGCCATCTACGTGTGCTTTTGAGCAAGAAAAGAGACAGGATCATAACTGGAAGACAGTTGCCTAGAGCACTTTAAGAAAACAATAAAACAAAGAAATCAAAGTGGGTCAAATTAAAACGTAAACTGCCAGGAGAAGAGGGGGGCGGGCCGCTGTATGCCCTTGGTGCTTCCATGCCTGCATTGCTTCTAAACGTGGAAGGGGAGGGGAGTAGACTAAGCTCTGGCTGTGAGTCCTATATTCAGTCCTGCCCCCTTAATATTCTCCCATCTGCAGACATGTGTATCCTCTTCAGCTCACCACCTCACTGTGGATGAGCCACTTATGTGCCCTTGTGAGCACAAACAGAGATGTGATCATACCTGGAAGCCTAGTGGACCTGGCTTGAAAACCATAAAACAAAGAAACAAAATGGTAATAAAAGAAATGGGAACTACCAAGGTGGGGGGGGGGGGGGGGGCTACAACTCACCTAAACAAGAAAGGGGGGAGTAATAGGGGAGGGGAGGACAGCAGACCAAGCTTTGGCAAAAAGATCTAGCCAAAGCTGGGTGGTTAAATTATTTTTATTAATTTTCACAACTCAAAAAATGTAGCGCACACAAACTAGCAATCACCAATCTTGAACCATTCCTCTCTCCTCCCCCTTCACACCTTTTACCATTTACAGAAGGACAATGTTAAGAATAGCACTGTAATGCTGCAGGGTCAGAGTAATTATAAACGAAGGCCAAATTACAACAAACTGTTTCCATATCATCCTGCTAGATCACTCTAGACAAGTGGGATGTGTTCCCCTACCAGCACATTGGTGGAGACAAAGAGCCAATGAAAAGCCCAGGTTTCAATAATATCACTCCCATGCCTCTATTTGCCTCAGCCACCAGTGGTCTCTTCAATATTTCTTTGTCTCCAGCAGATAGTAGATGGATGTTCTCCTCTCTGTTGAAAATCTGAGGTTTGAGAGGAAAAGAGATTGATTAAATGCTTGTGAATGACCACATTGAGCACTAAAAAGGTGACTCATTTGAACATGATGTGAGAGGTTTCACTAGACTGCATATTTTCGGTAGCCATAGGAGGAGGGAAAATTGATTCAGCTCCACAACCTTGTCATGATTAGGGTCTGTTGAACAACCGCAGATTGAAAGGATTTGGAAGGATCTGGAAGAGTACAGCAGTCTTACCCAACCTCAGCGCCCCCTCCCTCCTCTATTCCCTCCTGAAAATTGCAGAAGGCTCTCAGAGAGATCTGCTGCCAGCCACCTTCCACACAATGCTATGAAACTAGAATCAGCTAGTGAAGCAGTTTCAGAGAAGTAGAGCTGAGCCTGGCATGGATTCTATGCCTGGAGCTCTCAAGGAGTGAGTATCAAGGCTTGACTTTGACATTATCTTTGTTGGGGGCTCCTTCTTCTGTCTCTGAGGGACGCAATTCAGGGTGACCATTGGCACTGTGTGGGGCTTTCCTGCTGTTTTCTGCATGCGTTGGTAATGTTTTTTGCCTGTTGTGCACCTGGGGAGCACATGATCCTAACGTGTGTTCCGCCCAAGTGGCTTCAACACATGCTCTTTCCCTTGCGCCTTTAACATACATTACATAAAAGCGCAGTTAGCATACTCTTGTGGGCCGACGCAGCCTTAGCATGCACTCTTGTGATACTTACCCTAACTCTCTTCTTCCAGGAAACCTTGGTTGACCTGTGACAAGCAAGGAGCCTCATCCTTGGATTCTGGACTTTGCCCTTCCTGCATGGCAGCTTCTGAGTCGCCCCTAGAAGGCATGCTTTCCCCCTTTCAGCCGGGGGATGCAGTTAGTCTGCCCTTACCTACCTCTGGGCAGGAGATGCAGGATGGCGTAAAGCGTAAGGATGTTCAGCTAGCTGGAGGCTCCGGTGACTCTGCTGTGAGCCGGCTTTCATCCTTTATGGGGTCTGTGGTGGCTGTGCCCACTGGTATTGGGGGGCCTCATCCAAGAAGAGAGCTTCCGTTCTCCAGATTGTCCTCCCCGGAATTCTTTTCCTTTTTGCAACAGGCCTGGTCCTTCTAGCATTGAAGTTAAGATCCTGCGGCCTCTGGGTGTTCCTGAACACAGTCTCGTTCCCGAACACAGTCTGTGCACTTACATTTTGGCTAAATATCCCCAGTGAGTGGTGCTTCCTGGAAATGGAGAACAGCCGGGAACTGTTTGAGCTGTTGACTATGCCTTGGATGCTGATGTGCTCTGATGTGGATGAGGACATGCTGTCACCTTCAGAAGATTATGCAGAGGCTGGTGTGATCCGCCTGTTCTGGAAGGAGGAGCTGGCAGCATTACCAGAGTCTCATCCACTTTTGAACTTGACAAATGTTTCTGACACTGAGCAGGAGCCGAAGGTACATCTGCTCCTTAAAGGGGTGCCAAACTCCACTACTGTCTTCCCATTCCTGGAGGTGATCAAGGATATGGTCTGGTTGGCATGGGACTCCCCCGCTCTCCTCCCTAAAGAGTTACGGGTGTATATGAAGATCTCCGCTTTCCCATGGGAGAAACATGTTAAGTGGTTTAGCATTCCCTGGGTGGATGCACAGGTCACGGCGGTTACCAGATGGACCTCCATTCCTGTGGAGGACGGATAAGCCTTAATGGATTTACTAGACCGCAAGGTGGATTCCTTGCTGAGGAGCCAGTTCTACAGTTGGCAGTATGCACCATCGTGACGTCTCAAGCCCTGTTCCAATGGATTCAATCTTTTCCACCTGATGATGCTACCCCTTTTTTTGGAGTCTGCTGCAGTCTTCCTTTCTGATGCCATGAATGACCTGGTACATTTGGCAGCCAGGGATGGTGCCCTGACAATGATGTCACAGTGTTGGATTTGGATTTGGCTCTGACACTGGGCAGCAGATGCATCTTCCAAAGCCCAGTTGGCTCAATTAGACTTTAAGGAGAAACTTCTGTTTGGAATTGATTTGCAGAAGCTTGTGAAGGACCAAGGCGAGAAGAAATATTCTCCAGGACCAAGCAGGAAGTCAGTCCTGACTTATGGGTGTCATCGATGCCTATGAAGCCCCTGCGGAGCATTTCCCCAGCTTTCCATGAAAGCCTTTGGGAATGCTGGCATGCATGCGCGGTTCCCTTCCCGCCTAAAGGTGCCATCTTACCTCAGTCTCTTTTTTTCCGTGAAGCCCATCGGACGTGTGTCCTTTTTTTCCCGGAAAAGAGACGTTTTTTCTTGGCGTTATTTCGCTTTTTTCCTCGGATTCGACGTCGGTTCCCCTCCCGCCGGGTTCGGTACACCGGTATCGAATCCCTTTTTTCCTTTTTCGGTTTTTGCCCTTCGTGGCTAGGCGCTCACGCCAAATCTTTTTCTTTTTCCCTGGAAGGCCGGTCCTTTGACCTCGTGGGGACCCTTTTCTCCCCGATGGCTTCCAGTGGTTTTAAAAAGTGTGATCGGTGTAAGAAGATAATGTCTCTCACCGACACACACGACTGCTGCCTTCGGTGCCTTGGCCCGGACCACGATTCTAAAACGTGCGGGCCATGTGGAAAAATGTCTTCCAAGACCCTCCGAAGTCGTCAGCAACAAAGTGAAAGGCTTTTCTCGGACTCGGCCTCTGCCCGGGCCCGGACCTCGTCTGAGGCCTCGACATCTCGGGATTCCGATCCCGAGAGGCGTCGGAACTCCTCGGACAGGGGGTCCCCCGACCGGGAACGTAAGAGGAAGAAGCGGCTTGTGAGGGCGGCGTTGGAGGAGGTCCCTGAGCCCTCGAGGGCCAGGTCTAAGACCCCCGACCGTCATCCCGGGCCCGTGGACCAGGAGAAGCCAACTAAAGTTCCTCGCATGGAGCCGGAGTCTGCTGGACACGTAAGTCCTGTTGTCCTCGTGGACTCGCCTCCCCGAGTACTGACGTCGGGCCTGGCGCTGCTGGGGCCCGAGTCGGGGGCTGCTGCGTCACCCGAGCTGAGTCTCAGGTTGACAGCCTTGGAGAGCAGAATGTCTGCTTCATGGATCAGCAGCGGGCACTGATGGTCAGCCTGTCTGGCGCATCTGCCCCGACCACCGGGACATCGACTTCGAAGTCGACCCCGGAGACCGAGCCGATACTCGAGTCCCTTGCGGCTCGAAGTCGTCCTCGGTCGAGGTCTCCCTCGACCTCCCGTTCGGGACCGAGGGTCTTGACGCCGGTGCCACCGGCGTCAGGGCAGGTGCCTAGAGGCCCCGCGGGGTCGGACCTCGACTCGACATCGGACGAGTCTGCTTGGGAGACCAAAGATGAGGAGTCTCCTGACACCTTCAAGACTCGGTGTGTCCCTTCGGACTCTCCAGAGTCTGAGCCCCGGAGTAGATCCCCTCCGGAGGATACTAGGTTCTCGGAGTTTGTCCGCGATATGGCCGCTGCCCTGGCTATCTCGGCTGACCCCGAGGAGGAGCCTCGAGCCGAAGAGCTCGATGCTCTGCAGTATGAGTCTCCTCCGAAGGAGGCCTTTACTGTCCCGGTTCCTCCGATGCTGGAACGGCTCCTCTTCCGGATGTGGGAGGCACCGGCCTCGGCGCCGGTTTTGAGCAAGCGAGTCGATTCCATCTATTGGTTCCGAAAGAGTCTTGGCTTCCAGAAAGCACAGCTACCACACCATTCCATGGTTGTGGAATCGGCCATGCATCGTCTGAAGAGTCAGAAGGTGCACTCCGCGGTGCCTCCTGGAAGGGAAGCCCGAAGCCTTGATGGCGTCGGTAGAAAGTGCTTTCAGGGCTCGATGCTTGCTTGCCGTGTCCAGACTTACCAGCTGTACATGGGCATGTATTTACGAGACCTGGCCAAGGAGTTGGCCGGATTCTCTCCTGGTCTCTCCGGGGAACCCTTGCAGAGTTTTAAGTTCTTGTCTTCGAGGATCCGGGAATGCTCTAAGTTCATGTCCCGCGCCGCCTACGATGGCTTTGAGGCTTCGGCCCGAGTAGCGGCAGCCGGCATCGCGGCCTGACGCCACCAAGCTGCCCCCCAGGGTCAGCAAGCCAAGGGCCAGGGTAATGAGCCCCATAGGCAGCGGACCCCCAAGCCTGCAGCCCCTGCTTCCACTCAGCAGGGTGGGGTTTTTTGACTCCTTGAGCATAGCCATACCTCCCTTGCAGACCCAACTCTGAACAGGAGTCTGCCTAGCCTTGTTCGCCCACAAGTGGCCCTTGATAACCCAAGACAGTTGGGTTGTGGACATAGTCCATCGAGGCTATGCCCTGCACTTTCACCAACTGCCTCCGCCACACTTCCCAGGGGAACCTTTCCGGCCTCCCCTGCATACAGCCCTTCTCCTCCAGGAGCTAAAAGGTCTGTTGCTGGACAAGGCAGTGGAGCCTGTGCCTCCCCACTTCTAAGGTCACGGGTTTTATTCCACGTATTTCCTGGTGCCAAAAAGAACCGGTGGTCTTCGACCCATTTTGGATCTCAGAAACCTGAACAAGTTTCTAGTGAAAGAGAAGTTCAAGATGCTTACTCTTGGAACACTTCTGCCCTCCCTCCAGCAGGGAGATTGGCTTTGCTCTTTAGATCTAAAGGATGCTTACACTCACATCCTTATTCATCCAGACCACAGAAAGTACCTCAGGTTCATTGTGGGAGGAAACCATTATCAGTACAGAGTACTGCCTTTTGGACTGACCTCCACTCCCAGGGTGTTTACCAAGTGCCTGGCAGTGGTGGCAGCCTACCTGTGAAATCAGGGCATCTTTGTGTTTCCTTACCTAGACGACTGGCTCATCAGAGGCCAGACTTCCCTAGAAGTTCAACAGGCCACCAACAGGACCATAGAACTGCTCCAAAAGGTGGGCTTTGTCATCAACTTCGCAAAGTCCACTTTGCTCCCCTCCCAGAACTTGGAGTTCATAGGAGCAAGGTTGGATTCTCAGCTGGCAAGAGCATTCTTACCAGTGGACTGAGCACAAAGGCTCATGGACCTCGCCAGCAAGTTTCTGCACAGGTCCCTGGTCTCCGCCAGACTCTGTCTCAGGCTTCTGGGCCACATGGCGTCGACAGTACAGGTAACCCCCAATGACAGGCTCAATATGAGGCCTGCCCAGTGGTGCCTTCGGACTCAGTGGTCACAAGCCTCAGGCAGTCTCAGAGACAGGATCAGAGTGTCCCACCGTTTCCTGGCCTCCCTCAACTGGTGGTTACACCCCCCCAATCTGCTGGTGGGGGTGCCCTTTCAGATCCCACCTCATACAGTGGTACTGACCACCGATGCCTCTCTGCAGGGTTGGGGAGCACACTGCCTAGACAAGTGCACCCAGGGCCTGTGGTCTCATTGGGAGGCATCCCAGCAGATCAATCTGCTGGAACTCAGAGCTATTTGCTTGACCCTCAAGGCCTTTACTGCTTCCCTGGCACAACAGTCTGTCTTGATCCAGACAGACAACCAGGTAGCCATGTTCTATGTAAACAAACAGGGCGGAACTGGTTCCCAGCCCCTTTGCCAGGAGGCCCAGGACCTCTGTTCTGTTCCTTTGCCCTGAAGCACAATATGCTCCTCAAAGCAGTCTATCTTCCAGGCCAGGAGAATTCCCTGGCCGACAGATTGAGCAGGATTCTGCAACCACATGAGTGGCAGCTACATCCTTTAGTGGTTCAAAAGATTTTATTGAAATGGGGGCTTTCCTCCATAGACCTGTTTGCCAGTCCACTGAACAACCAGCTGCCAAGGTTCTGCTCCAGGCAACCGCATCCTCTGAGAGTAGCAGCAGATGCTTTTCTGATTCCCTGGACTCAGGGCCTACTCTGTGCGTTTCCTACCACCCCTCTGGTGGCCCGAACACTGTTCAAGATTCTCCGAGACAAGGCCTCAGTCCTCTTGGTAGCTCCCAGGTGGCCAAGGCAGCCTTGGTTTCCCCTCCTGCTTCAACTGGCAGTGGATCTGCCTCTGCCTCTGGGATTGCAGCCCAACCTTCTCTCTCAGAATCAGGGCTCCTTGCTGCATTCCACTCTCAAAGCTCTCAATCTGATGGCATGGAGGCTGCAAGGATAGTGTTGGCTCCCTGGGGCCTGCCTCCCGAGGTTGAGGAAGTTCTCCTAGCCTCCAGGAAACAATCCACTAAGAAGACCTATGCTCTCAAGTGGAAAAGGTTCTCTGTGTGGTGTCAGCTACGTGCTGAGGATCCTTTCTCCTGTACTGTGTCAGTAGTGCTTCAGTACCTGCTGCACTTGTCCAATCAGGGTCTCAAGTCCAACTCTGTTCGGGTCCACCTCTCTGCTTTAGCAGCTCACCACTCCCTAATTGAGGGCCATTCCTTGTCTGTGCACCCTTTGGTGTCTAGGTTTCTCAGAGGCTTGCTTTTGCTGAAGCCTCCCATACGTCCTCCTGCTCCTGAGTGGGAGCTTAATGTGGTCTTGCAGCAGCTGACTCGCCCACCTTTTGAGCCTATGGCTACTTGCCCTCTACGCTTCCTTTCCTGGAAGACTCTTTCTGATAGCCCTTACTTCGGCTAGGAGAGTGAGTGAGCTTCAGGCCTTGGTCTGTGATAGACCTTACACCAGGTTCTATAAAAACAGGGTGGTCCTCAGGACTCACCCTAAGTTCCTTCCTAAGGTTGTCTCCTCTTTCCACTTCAACCAGGAGGTGGTTCTTCCTACTTTCTTCCCTAGGCCTCATGCAAGTCAGGCTGAAACAGTTCTCCATACCTTGGACTGTAGGAGGACCTTATCCTTCTACCTTGAACGTACGCAAGGTCACAGGAAGGCTTCTCAGCTCTTCCTTTCTTTTGACCCCAATAACTTGGGGAGGCCTGTGTCCAAGCGTACGTTGTCCATCTGGGTGGCTGACTATCACCTGGGCTTACAAGGCGGCTGATCTTCCTTTGCAGGGTAGGGTCACGGCCCACCGTGTGAGGGCAATGGCTGCATCAGTGGCTCACCTCCGCTCTGTTCCATTGCAAGACATCTGCAGGGCTGCTACTTGGTCTTCAAGCCAGACTTTTGCAGCCCACTACTGTCTGGAGAGGGAGTCCCGTAGGGACAGTGCTTTTGGCCAAGCAGTACTCCGGAATCTCTTTGAGGTCTAGGCAACTCCTGCCCTCTGGTTGGGCTACCTGTGGAGGGTGTGTCCTTGCAAAGCCTTTACTGTGTTGCTGAGACTAGAGGGAGTTCTCTTGTTCAGCCTGGGTTCCTGGTAGCCCAGAGCTGGGGAGTCACCCATAAGTGAGGACTGACTTCCTGCTTGGTCCTGGAGAAAGAGTGGTTACTCACCTGTAACAGGTGTTCTCCAGGAGCAGCAGGAATCAGTCCTCACTACCCTCCCTCCTCCCCTTGGAGATGCAGTTGTACATAGTTGAATTTTTACATTTTTGTGTGCTGTTCTTAGCTATGTCATTTGACTGAGGTAAGATGGCACCTTTAGGCGGGAAGGGAACCGCGCATGCGTGCCAGCATTCCTAAAGGCTTTCATGGAAAGCTGGGGAAATGCTCTGCTGGGGCTTCATCGGCGTAGATGACACCCATAAGTGAGGACTGATTCCTGCTGCTCCTGGAGAACACCTGTTACAGGTGAGTAACCACTCTTTACTGCCTCTCAGATGACAAGTCCAAGGGGCCTGGGAAATGGCCTGGTGCCCCTTCCTCGTCAGCCTATGCCCCTCCTCCAAGGGTGCGCTGCTATCTTCATTACCAACCTGGAAAACCTTTCTTCCCCTCTGCTTTCAGCCTCGGACTCATTCCCAATTCTTTTGTGTAGTGCGTGGGCCCAGGGATTCTGTCTCTTCCAGAGGTGGACCTTCTCGGGCTGCATATTGAAGGTTTGGGGGCCCATTCCCTGGTTCCTCCAGTGTGTGGCAGCCTTCGCCTCTTCTTTCAGGAATGGGCCTGGGATTGCTGTGTGCTAGACACCATTCAGTATGACTATGTCCCGGAATTCAAGAACTGATCCTGGCCACTTTAGTCTTCTCTCCTTGTAGGTCTGCAAGCAGTGGTGCTGCTATGTGGATCCCCTTCAACAAAGTTGCCTCTCCTGAAAGCACTGGTGCCCATTCCCCCAGATGACTGGGGCAAGGGCAGGTATTTCATTTATTTCATGGTGCTGACATGGAAGGAACATTCCAGCCCATTCTGGCCCTCAGGTGTGTCCACGAGCGCTTGTGCTTCTGGATGGAAACTTTGCGATCCATGATTCAAGTGGTGCAGCGAGGGGAGTTTCTGGCATCTGGATTTTGTTGAGGCATATTTTCAAATCCTGATCTGGAGGGGGTCAGCAAAGTAGCTGTGTTTTAGCATGCTTGGCTCTCTCCTTCAGTTCGCTGCCCTCCCATTCAGACTCTCCACTGCCCCAAGGACATTCTCCAGTGTCATAGTGGTGGTGGCGGCAGCAGTGGTGCTTTGGCATCAAAGGATTTGTATACACCCATATCTGGACTACTGGCTCACCAAGCCCATTCTCTTTCAGAGACATTTCAGGTAGCTCCCCAAGTGGCATCCTTTCTGATAAGCCTTGGCTGGGTGATCAACTGGGGAAAGAGCCAGTTGCATTCCCAGTCCTTGGAGTTCTTGGGAGCATGTTTTGATACTCGAGTGTGTAGTGTCTTTCTGACAGAGGAAAAAGTCAAAAGATTGTTCAGTTGCCTTGCACTGTTTTGTTCGCTCCCAGAGTCCAGGATTATCTTCAGCTCTTTGGATTGATGGCGGTGACAATCAAAATGGTACCCTGTATGCGTGCTCTTTTGCGGCCACTCCAATTGTCCTTGCTGACTCTGTGGTCTCCGAGATCTCGGTGGTTTGAGCTCAGGCTCCCAGTCCCAATTATGGTGATGGCCACCCTATGGTGGTGACAGAAACCCAATCTTCCAAGGAAGGGCATACCGCTGGACGTACCGCTCATGGGTCCTTCTTTCGACAGATGCCAGTCTCTTGGGCTGGGGAGCCCATTGCCAACACTGAATTGAACTGGGCCGTTGGAACCGCAGGAAGCGGTGTGATCCATGAACTGCCTTGAGGCGAGGGCCATTAGATTGGTTCTTCTGTGTTTCCATTCCACATTCAAAAGCCAGGCAGTACGAGTGTTCTTGGACAACGCTACTGTGGTGGCTTCTGTCAATCGGCAAGGCAGCATGAGGAGTGCCAGGGTAGCTCTGGAAATGACTCTCCTGTTTGCCTGGATGGCGATGAACTTCCTAATTTGTTGGCTCTGCACATTGCCAGAGTGGCTTCTATGGAAATGGCTTTTCTCAGCTGGCACTCTCTGGTTTCAGGAAAGTGGGAGTTGAATCTGGAGGTGTTTCAGTTGTTTCTCTGGAAGCAAGCAGGAAGTCAGTCCTCACATATGGGTGACATCGGCGCCTACGCAGCCTTCACGGAAGCATCTCCCCAGTTTTCAAAGAAAGCCTTTGGGAAGATTCAGCGTTGGAAGATGCCACCACAAGTGCATTGTCCCTTTCCCATCTAAGGGTGCCATCTTGCTCAGTCTCCTTTTTTCCACAGAGCCCATCGAACATGTCTCTGATTTCCCCGGAAAAGGTTGATTATTTTCTCAGTAAAGTGTTTATTTTCTCTGGTTGCAACCAGTTCCTTTCCCACCTCCAAGCTCGCTTGCCCTGTCATCGCGTCTCTGACCCATTTTTGTAGGTTTTTTCCCTCAGCGTGGATTTGCATGAAAAATATGTCCATCACAGACTCACATGATTGTTGCCTCCAGTGTTTAGGGGCTGACCATGACCCAGAGGCCTGCAGCCTTTGCAGAAAGAAGTCCGCTAAGGCCATAAGACTCAGTCAGCAGAAGCATGATGAGATCTTCAAATGGTCAGAGTCTGCCCCTGAGTCCCCAGTGACTCCACGCTCCAGGGCCTCATCCAAATCCCAGGAGTTGCGCAGTGATCCCTCGGCTACTGACCATGGCCGTGGGGCCTCTGACGGGGGTTCCCTGAAGCCGAATGGAAGAAGAAGAAAAAATCCTCGAGGAGCTCCTGTCAGGGCTCGGACAAGATGGACAAGCTCCATACTAGGTCCCACAGTCCGTGCAGAGGATCCGAGGAGTCGGAGTGGGAGCAGCTATCCAAAGTTCTCCAGAAGGATTTGGAGGCCTCCGGCGATCAGTATCTGACACCCGAGGCCATCCTCGTCGAGGACTCCCACTCCTCGCTGACGCCAGACCAGTGAACCCTGGCATCCAGGTTGAAGGCTGCAACACCTCTTGAGTGGGAAACCAGGATGATGGTCTTGGAGCGCAGTTTGTCTGCTTCCTTGCCATCTAGCAGGCGCCAATGCCCAGACTACCGGGACATCAACATTGAGGACTTCCCCAGTTGCCGAGCAGATCCTCGTGAGCCCACCGCCTTGAGTTGATCCTCGGCAGAGGTCTCGATCAAGGTCCCACTCCTTGGGAATGAGATCTTCACTGGCAAATGCTCGCAGCTCCAGCCATGAAGTCGCCGTGATCCTCCAGACCCCGGCCCTATTCCGCAGTCCCGACCCAGCACCAAATCCTCCACCGACTACTCCAACCGGGAGTCTGAGAATGAGACATCACCGGACGCTCGCAAACACCGCTATGTCCCATGAGACACCCCCCCCCCCCCTCCAGTGACCCGGCACCAGTCATCGCCCGAGGACACCTCGTTTCTCAACTTCGTGCGGGACATGTCGAGGGCACTGGCCATCTCCACAGAGTCAGAGGAGATTCATTGCACAGAGGAGCTAGAGATTCTCCAATACAATTCCTCGCCGAAGAAGGCACTGACAGTTCCCATCTCCGCCATCCTCGAGAGACTTCTCTGCATGTGGGAGATGCTGGCGTCAGTGTCTGTAGTCAGCCTAAGACTCAATGCGATGTACTGAGTCCAGCAAGGCCCTGGCTTGAAGAAGCCACAGTTGCCACATAACTCCATAGTAGTTGAGTTGGCTTAAGACCCAAAAGATGCATTCTTCAGTGCCCCCGGGTAGGGAGACCCATACTCTCGACGGTCTCGATGCTTGCCTGCTGGATCCAAGCATACCAGCTCTATATAGGCATGCACCTTCGGACTTGACGAAGGAACTTATCGGGTTCTCCGCTGGCCTCGAGGATGACATCCTCCAGCGATTCCGTAACCTGACCAAGGGCATCGTGGAGTGCTTGAAATATCTGACTTGGGTGGCTTTGAGTCAGTAGCGAAGATAGTGCCGTGGGCATCGGTGCTTGACGTCTTGCATGGCTGCAGTCTTCAGATCTGGAGCAGTGGGTGCAGGACAAGCTCATCAATATCCCATGCCAAGAAGAGAATCTCTTTGGGAAGTCCATGGCAGAGAGAGCGGCAGAGATCGAGTCTAAGTTCCTTACGAGGACTTGACTCTCCAAAAAGACTGCTACCCTCCCCAGGAGGCAAACCCCAGGGGAAAAACCTCCTTACCCGAGGAAGGGTCAGACTTACCGGGGATACCAACAGTATCAGGCTCTTCCAGCTCCTCAGCAGGGTCACCATGCCAAAGGAGCAGGTCAGGGCCCCCTAAAGCAGAAGGGCCCCAAGCCCCCAGCTCCAGCACAGCATGGGGGGAACTTTTGACTCCTGGGGCATAGCCTCTCCACTTTCAGGAGGTCAGCTGCCCACAGGGGAATGTCTGGTCCACTTTGCCCACCGGTGGCCTGCCATCACCACCGACGCTTGGGCACTCTAGGTAGTCAGAGAAGGCTGCCTTCTCCACCTAGTCCAGATGCCTCCCCCATTCTTTCCAGGAGAGCCCTCTCAGACTCCCCTGCACCGGGCCCTGCTACTGCAGGTACTTGCAGGTCTTCTCACAGACAAAGCCGTGGAACCTGTATCCCATCACCTAAGGTTCTACCCACGATACATCCTAGTCACAATACAAACTGGGAGCCTAAAGCCCATCCAAGACCTGAAAAACCTAAACAACTTCCTAGTGCGGGAGATGTTCAGGATGCTCTCCTTTGGAACATTGCTGTCATACTTCCAGCAGGGAGACTGGCGATGCTCCTTAGATCTAAAGGATGCCTATACCCACATCCTCATTCATCCCAGCCACAGGCAGTACCTCAGATTCATGGTCAGGGGTGGTCACTACCAATACAGGGTGCTACCCTTCGGTCTAGCTTTCGCGCCCAGAGTCTTCACCAAATGCCTAACAGTGGTGGCAGCCTTCCTCCATCTCCAAGGCGCCTTTGTCTTTCCCTATCTGGAGGACTGGCTCGTAAAAGGAGACATGACCGCAGAGGTTCAGCAGGCCATGGGCTGCACCATCAGTGTCCTGCAGCATCATGATAAACTGCTCCAAGTCCCACCTGACCCCTACGCAGGATATGGGGCTCGACTGGACACTCTCCAGGTCAAGGCCTTTCTCCCCTTAGACAGAGTAAGTTGCCTCGTAGCTTTGGCCACAGGTGTACAGTGCCACCACTCTGTGTCGGCTGCTCTATCTATTCAGCCACATGGCATTGACAGTCCATGTTGTCCCCAATGCCCGCCTTCAACATCCCCTTACTAGCCGGAATTATGTCCGACAATGGAAAACGACATGTCTCACCTCATATGTGGTATATTTGTTGAAGTGCCCTTGTGGATTTTTATACGTGGGGCGTACGATTCGTTCAATGCGCCAACGCCTGGCTGAGCACACTTCACGGATCAAAAATCGAGTTTTAACAGCCCCTTTGGTAGAACATTGTGTAGAAATCCCTCATGTTTTTGAGGAATTGACTTGGACTGTTATTGATCATGTCCCTTGGGATTCACGGGGGGGTGATCGAGAACAAAAATTGCAGCGTTTGGAACAAAGATGGATTTTCGCTTTGCATACGATTCACCCCCATGGTCTGAATCGGGCTGTTGATTGGATTATCATTTTATGACGTTGAGTTCATGAGTCTTTAGTCAGGATCCAAGACTGTGACCAATAATAGCGGGGATACCTCTGACAGTGAGGTGTTTCCCGATTTTGATTGGTTCTCCTCGATTTAAAGTTTAGGGCTTTGTCGACGCCATTCATTACAGATAACCCATTGCCACGAAGACGGCGGTTTTGTTGCATATTTGAACGGATGAGAAGCACTTGAAACAGGGCACACACCCGAAACGTGCACGTCGTGCACATTCGTGATTTGCAACGTGGAAGATAATAAGTGCAGTGTTGGTTTTGAAGATAAGTACTCGTTTTAAATACACTAGGGTGAAATAAAATGAAAGTAGTCTACCGTCAGGTGGGGGTTAGGTAAACAGTTCTAGCCCTCCCTCGGTGGGCTCCGACAAAAATAATATTTTAATTTGTGGGTTTGTTTAGATGATGGTCATGTACTAGATCGCCTTCATATGAGGGCAGCTCAGTGGGGCCTCTGCTCCCAGTGGTCACAGGCCGGCTTCGGGACAGGGTGTGCGCTGATGGAGTCACTCAGCTGGTGGAAAGCCACACAGCATCTACAGACAAACATGACTTTCCAAGACCCAGTGCCCTAGTGGGTCCTCACTATGGATGTCTCCTTTTTGGGGTGGGGGGGCCTATTGCGGAAGCTGCTGCATGCAGGGCAATTGGTCCAGGGCAGAGAGAAAACAACACCAGTCTGCTGGAGCTCAGGGCCATATTCCTGGCACGCAAAGTTTTCCGCAGCCACCTACAGCACCAGTTGGTGCTGGTCCAGATGGACAACAGGTCGCACAGCAGGGAGGCACAGAGTCTTACACCCTCTGCCAGGAGGCAATAGCCCTCTGCTCATATGTGATCAGTCAAGGAATGTTCCTGAGGGCGGTATACCTGCCGGGCCAGGACAATGCCCTGGCGGACAGACTTAGCAGGTTCCTACAGCCACATGAATGGAGGCTAGATCCCAACAGCTCTTCCACCTCTGGGGCACCCCGGTAGTGGACCTCTTTGCCAGCCCGGCCAATGCTCAGCTGCCCTGCTTCTGCTCTCACCAGCCTCTCAGTCCCAGGTGGCAGTGGATGCCTTCTTCATCATGTGGTCAGGGGGCTTCCTGTACACCTTCCCTCCCATGCCACTGGTTGCCAAGACCCTTTTCAAAGTCCTCCGGGACAAAGCATCACTGATCCTGGTGGTCCCAAGGTAGCTCAGGCAGCCTTGGTTTCCGCTGCTGCTCTGCCTGTGAAGGGAGCCCCCGGTCCCTTTGGGGAGCACCCTGGAATTACTGACTCAGGAGGACAGCTCCCTCCTTCACCCCAACCTGGTGTATCTGGCGCTAACAGCATGGCTTCTGAACAGGTAGCCTTGGCTCCTTTCCACCTCCTGAGGGAGGTGGAGAAGGTCCTACTTGGCTTCTCATAAGACCTCCACATGGCAGGCCTACGTCTTCAAGTGGTGCAGATTCTCTGTGTGGTGCACAGAGCAATGGGTCAACCCGTTCTGCCCGCTGCAGACCATACTGCAGTACCTGCTTTACCTCTCACATGATCGACTCAAGTCCAACTCTGTCAGGGTGCACCTGAGTGCTCTTTTGGTATACCACCACCGTATTGAGGACAGACCCTTCTCTGTGTAGCCCCTTGTTACCTGGTTCTTATGTGGCCTCCTGCTCTCTATGCTCCCCATCCGCCAACCTCCGGTGGAATGGGACCTTTAATATGGTATTGTCACAGCTCACTGGGCCGCCTTTCGAGCCTCTGGCTTCTTGCCACCTACGGTACCTCTCCTGGAAGGTTGTCTTCCTGATGGCACTTGCATCCGCTTGCAGGGTCAGCGAGCTTCAAGCCTTAGTGGCAGAGCCACCCTACACCAGGTTCTATAAGAACAAGGTCATGCTTCGCAAGCACCCTAAATTCCTTCCAAAGGTGGTGTCCTTGTTCCACTTCAGTCAGGAGATGGTGCTCCACACCTTCTCTTCACGGCCTCATGTCAACAGGGCAGCAGTCATCCTCCATACCTTGGATTGTAAGAGGGCCCTATCCTTCTACTTGCAGCGTACCCAGGGCCATAGCAAAGACTCCCAACTTTTTGTCTCCTATGACCCCAGTCAGCTGGGGGAGGCAGTAACCAAGCGGACTCTGTCCACCTGGGTGGCGGACTGCATTGCCCTCACCTGCGAACAGGCAGGGCTCCCGCTGGAGTGCTGGGTTACGGCACACAGCATCAGGGCTATGGTGACCTTGATTGCAAGCTTGTGCTCTGTCATGACAGAATGACAGACATCTGCTGGGCTGCCACCTCGTCCTCAGTCCATACCTTTACAGCTCACTACTGCCTGGAGAGGGAGTCCTGACGGGACAGTGCCTTCGGCCAGGCTGTACTCCATATTTTTCAGGAACAAGCAGGAAGTCAGTCCTCACATATGGGTGACGTCGACGGAGCCCCCATGCGGATCAAATTCCCAGCTTTCGAAGAAAGCCTTTGGGACTGCCTCACACATGCGTGGTCCCCTTCCCGCCCAAGGATGCCATCTTGCTCAGTCTCCTTTTTTCCACGGAGTCCCACGGATGTCGTCCTAGTTCCCCCGTGGAAAAAGAGTTAAAAGTTGAAAAATTGTGTTTTTCTGCTTGCCGGTTCGATGCCGGTTCCCCTTCCCGCTCGGGCTTGGTACACCGGTATTGAGTCCAGTCTATTTTTCGTTTTTGTCCTTAGTGACTAGCATTCGTGCTCTTTTTTTCTTTTTAGCTGGCAGCCCGGTCTTTTGACCTCGCAGGGGCCCTTTTTCCTCCGATGGCTGCCAGCAGGTTTAAAAAGTGTGATCGGTGCATGAAGCTTATGTCTCTCTCCGACACACAGTCATGCTGCCTCCGATTCCTCGGGCCCGACCATGACCCTGTGGTCTGTGGCCCATGCAAAAAGATGTCTTCCAAGGCATTGAGGAGTAGGCAGCAGCAACATGACAGGATTTTTCCAGAGTCCACACCCGCCCGGGCCCGGATCTTGTCAGAGGCCTCGACCTCCGGGGGTCTCCCTCGCGTGAACACTGGAGGAAGAAAACAATCTGTGAGGACGGTGTCGTCTGAGAGCTCCGAATGGTCTGGTCCCTCACGGGATCAGTCGTGGAGCCCGGCTCACCGCCCCAGATCCTCCTAGTCGGAGAGGCCTGCCAAACTTCCTCGAAAGGACCCATAGACGTCGAGGAAGGTAAACATTATCTTCGTTGTTGACTCTCCTCCGGGACAGCCGGCGTCAGGCCCGACGGCGTCGGGACCTGAGCCGGGGGCTGCGGAGCCTCCTGAGCTCGGCCTCAGGTTGGTGGCCTTGGAGCGCAGCGTGTCTGCCTTCATGGACCAGCAGCGGGCACTGATGGCCGGTCTCACACTTCTGTCTGCCCCGACCACCGGGACCTCGATGTCCAAGTCGACCCCGGAGGCCAAGCCGATCCTCGAGACAATGAGGTCTCGAGTCTATCCTCGGCCGAGGTCCCCCTCGACCTCCCGTTCGGGACCGAGGTCGTCGACGCCGATTCCCTCGGCAACAGGGTGGGCGAGACCGAGGCCGGAGCCGATTGACTCCTCCTCGGAGTCCGATTGGGAGATGGAGGATGAGGATTCCCCAGGCACCCACCATACCAAGTACATCCCGTCAGTCTCCCGGGGTTCTGAACCTCAGAAACGGTCACCCTCAGAGGACACCTGGTTCTTGGACTTCGTCCGGGACATTGTCATTCCCGGCGGATCCCGAGGAGGAGCCTCGAACTGAGGAGCTCGAGGTCCTCCAGTATGACTTTCCTCCAAAGGAAGCCCTTACTGTACCGGTGCCCCCCATTCTGGAATGGCTGATGCTCCGAATGTGGGAGACTCCGGCCTCGATGCCGGTTCTCAGCAGGCGAATCGATTCCATCTTATCGAGTTCGCAAGAGCCCTGGATTCCAAAAGGCACAGCTGCCGCACAACTCGATGGTTGTGGAATCGGCCATGTGCCGGCTCAAGAGCCAGAAGACGCACTCCTCGGTGCCTCCTGGCCAGGAGATCCGCAACATGGATGCTCTCGGCAGAAAGTGCTACCAGGGTTCAATGCTGGTATGCCGAATCCAGACGTACCAGCTGTACATAGGCATGTACCTGCGAGACCTGGCAAAGGAAATTGCCGGGTTCTCTGCTGGTCTTTTCTAGTGACCTTTGCAGTGCTTCCAGGTTTTGTCCACTGTGATCCGAGAGTCCTCGAAGTTTATTACTCAAGCAGCCTACGATGGCTTTGAGGCTTCGGCCCGGGTAGTGGGAGCCGGCATTGGTGCACAACGCCAGGCATGGCTACAGTCGTCCGACCTGGAGCCATGGGTTCAGGACAAGTTGGTCGATGTCCTTTGCCGAGGTGAGAACCTCTTTGGCAAGCCCATTACTGAGAAGGCTGCCGAGATCGAGTCCGAGTACCTGACCCGGACAAGACTTGAGAAGAAGACTTCTGCCCCTTCTAAGAAGAAGGGCTCGGGTAAGAAGCCCTTTTTCCCAAGGAAAGGATCAGCTTACTGAAACTACCCCACGTATCAGGCCTCCCCAGCAGGGGCAGCAGGCCAAGGGATGGGGGAAGGCCTGCGTAAGCAAAAGGCCCCCAAGCCCTAGGCGCCGGCTCTGGCCCAGCCTGGAGGGGGATTTTGACTTCCAGAGCGTAGTCTCTCAAAATACACAAGGCCATACACAGGGGGAAGGCTGACTCTGCCCACAGGTGGCCAGCCATCACGACAGACACCTGGGTCCTCCAGATAGTCCAAATGGGCTATCGATTGCATCTCACACAGGTGCCTCCCTCTTATTTTCCAGGGGAGCCTCTCAGACCCCCTCTTCACAGGGACCTCCTCATGAAGGAGTTAGCAGGTCTTCTCGAGGATCAGGCGGTAGAACAGGTGCCCCACCACCTGCGGGACACAGGCTTCTACTCCAGGTACTTCCTGATACCAAAGAAAACTGGAGGCCTAAGACCTATCCTCGACCTGCGAAACCTGAACAAGTTCCTGGTGAGGGAAAAGTTCAAGATGCTTTCCCTTGGAATATTGCTGCCTTACCTCTGCCAGGCAGACTGGCTGTGCTCCTTAGACCACAAAGATGTGTATACACACATCTTGATTCATCCAGACCACAGACAATATCTAAGATTTGTAGTGGGAGGAAACCATTTTCAGTACAGAGTACTTCCCTTTGGCCTAGCCTCGACACCCAGGGTATTCACAATGTGCCTTGCGGTGGTGGCGGCCTTTCTAAGGACTCAGGGGGTATTCGTCTTCCCCTAGACAACTGGCTCATCAGAGGCCAGTCTCCTCTAGAGGCCCAAAAGCCACGTCCTGCACTGTCCAGCTGCTTTAGCCCCTGAGCTTTGTGATCAACTACACAAAGTCCACTCTGGTTCCTTCTCAAGGACTGGAGTTCATAGGGGCAAGGTTAGACACCCTTCAAGCAAGGGCTTATCTACCAGAAGGAAGGGCTCAAAGACTGGTAGCCCTAGTGCAGCAAGTGAGTCGCAGATCCCGCATCTCAGCAAGAAACTTTCTGCGCCTTCTTGGTCACATGGCCTCCACAGTGCATGTGACACCCAATGCTTGGCTTCACATGAGAACAGCTCAGTGGTGCCTCAGGGACCAGAGGACACAAGCCACAGGCAGACTCAGGGACAACATCAAGGTGTTCCATCACCTGATACAGTCTTTGAAATGGTGGCTTCATCCTAACAACCTCGTGGAGGGAGTGCCTTGTCCCATGCACTCCAGAGTGCTGACTACGGATGCATCCCTGCTGGGATGGGGTGCACATTGCCAACAGGTCTTCACTCAAGATGTGTGGTCTCAGTGGGAGAGCATACAACAAATCAATCTCCTAGAGCTTCGAGCGATCCTCCTGGCTCTTCGGACCTTCTCCCAAACCCTGGCTCATCAGTCTGTCTTGATTCAGATAGACAACCAAGTAGCGATGTTCTGTGTGAACAAACAAGGGGGCACATGCTTTCATATCCTGGACCTATGCTCCTTCGCAGTCAGCCAGGGTATGTTTATTTTATTTATTTATTTATTTATTTAGCTGCATTTATATCCCGCTTTTCACCGGGTCAAAGCGGTTGGGGGATACATTTAGCACAAGGGGATATGAGACACATACACTAATACTTACAGGAAACATGGGCAATGGAGGGTTAAGTGGCTTGCCCAAGACCACAAGGAGCACCTGTGGGACTAGAAACACCAGTCCTTCCGGCCCAAGGTTGCTGTCCTCTAGTGGGATTTGAACCACCGACCTTCCGGCCTGTGGTACCTTGCCCCAACCACTAGGCCACTCCTCCCTTCAAGGCGGTTTCTCAAGGCGGTTTACTTGCCAAGTCAGGAGAACTTCCTAGCAGACAAACTAAGCAGAATTTTCAGCAACTCTTTCAGTGCTGGGGGCGACCATCCATAGATTTGTTTGCGAGCCCTCAAAATCACCAGTTGTCCTGGTTCTGTTCCAGACAGCCGCACCCACACAGGGTAGCTGCAGATGCTTTCCTAATATCCTGGTCGGTGGGCCTCCTATATGCGTTTCCTCCCACGCCTCTTGTGGCTCGGACCTTATTCAAGATCCTTCAGGACAAGGCCTCGGTCATCCTGGTGGCCCCCAGGTGGCCGAGACAGCCTTGGTTTCCTCTCCTCCTGCAGCTGGCGGAGGAGACTCCAATCCCTCTGGGAATTTTGCCCAACCTCCTGTCGCAGGATAGGGGCTCACTCCTGTCGCAGGACAGGGGCTCACTCCTGCACCCCAACCTCAGGTCCCTCAACCTGATGGCATGGCTGCTGAAAGGGTAGTCCTTGCACCACTTCTTCTCCCAAAAAAGATAGAGGATGTGCTGCTGGCCTCTAGAAAGCAATCGACTAGGAAAACCTACGCATGGCGTAGGTTTGAGGTGTGGTGTACTCAGCAGAGTGAGAACCCATTCTCCTGCCAGGTGGCTGTGGTGCTGCAGTACCTGCTTCACCTTTCAGAATTAGGCCTTAAGTCAAACTCGGTCCGAGTTCACCTTAGTGCTTTATCAGCACATCACTGTCCAGTGGAAGGGCAGCCTCTCTCTGTCCACCCCTTGGTGTCCAGGTTCCTGAGAGGTCTGCTTCTGCTGAAACCCCCAGTTCGCCCCATGGCAACCGAATGGGATCTGAATGTGGTCTTGCAGCAGCTTACTCACCCATCCTTCGAGCCAATGGCTACCTGCCATCTTCGTTTTCCTTTCTTGGAAGACTGTTTTCTTGGTGGCATTCACATCGGCTAGACGAGTGAGTAAGCTGCAAGCTCTGGTGTCCGATAGACCGTTCACGCGGTTCTATAGGAACAGGGTGGTGCTTCGCACGCACCCCAAGTTCCTGCCGAAAGTGGTCTCTTTCCACCTCAACCAGGAGGTGGTGCTTCCGACCTTCTTTCCCAGGCCCCATGCCAGCCGGGCAGAAGCAGTAATGCATACCCTGGACTGTAAGAGGACATTGGCCTTCTACTTGGAGCGTACGAGGGGACATCGAAGAGCTCCTCAGCTCTTTGTCTCTTATGACCCCGGTAAGCTGGGGATGCCTATCTCCAAGCATACATTGTCCACCTGGGTGGCGGATTGCATCACCTGGGCATAAAGGGCGGCTGATCTCCTGTTGCAGGGTCGAGTCACGGCCCATGGGTCAAGGCTAAGGCCGCATCAGTGGCTCACTTCCGCTCTGTTCCGCTGGCAGACATCTGCCGGGCCGCAACCTGGTCTTCAAGCCAGACTTTTGCAGCCCATTACTGCCTGGATTGAGAGTCCCAACGGGACAGTGCTTTCGGCCAGGCTGTACTCTGTAATCTGTTTGAGGTTTAGGCAACTCCTACCCTCCGACCCTTTGGTGTCAGGCCACCGGAGTGTTACGTTCTCGGTTGAACTCCTATCGTGGCTGCTGCGGCTCTTCTAGAGGGAGCCTATTTTTCAGTTATGGGTTCTCGGTAGCCTATAGCTAGGGAGTCCCATATGTGAGGACTGACTTCCTGCTTGTTCCTGGAGAAAGCGTAGATCTCCAGGAACAAGCAGGAATGTATTCTCCAGGACCAAGCAGGAAGTCAGTCCTCACATATGGGTGACGTCGGCGTCGACGGAGCCCCCATGCGGAGCATTTCCCCAGCTTTCAAAAAAAGCCTTTGAGAATGCAGGCATGCATGCGCGGTCCCCTTCCCGCCTAAAGGTGCCATCTTGCTCAGTCGTCTTTTTTCCGCGGAGCCCTACGGACGCCTGTCCTTGTCACCCTGAAAAAAGTTGATTTTTCTGCGTTGGGTCGAGTTTTTTCTTCGGTTCGACGTCGATTGCTTTCCCGCCTGGACTCAGTACACCGGTGCCGAGCCCGGATCTCTCTTTTCGGTTTTTGTCCTTAGAGACTGCGTTCGCGCCTTTTTTCTTTTCCCTGGCAGCCCAATTTTTTGATCTTGCAGGGGCCCTTTTTCCCCCGATGGCTACCAGTGGCTTTAAGAAGTGTGATCGGTGCAAGAAACTCATGTCTCTCACTGACACACATGACTGCTGCCTCCGGTGCCTAGGGCCAGACCATCATTCTACGGTCTGTAGCCCCTGTGGCAAAATGTCTTCCAAGGCATTATGGAGCCGTCAGCACCAGCGTGAGAGGATCTTCTCCGAATCTACCTCTGGACGGGTCCGGACTTCGTCAGAGGCCTCTACGTCTCAGTAGTCTGACCCCGAGCATCGTCGGGGCTCCTCTGAAAGGGAGTCCCCCTCGAGGGAGCATTGAAGGAAGAAGAAACCCGCGAGGGCGGCATCGGTGGATGCTCTTGGCTCCTCGAGGGTCAGGTCGCATAGCCCCGATCGCCGTCCCGGGTCTACGGAGTCGGAGAGGCCTGCAAAGCATCCTCGTGTAGAGTCGGAGGCCCCGAGTCACGTGAGTACTGTAGTCCTCGTGGACTCTCCTCCGGGGGAGCCGACGTTGGGCCTGACGCCATCGGGGCCCGAGTCGGAGGCTGCTGGGTCTCCTGAGCTCAGACTCAGGTTGACGGCCTTGGAGAGCAGATTGTCTGCCTTCATGGAGCAGCAGCGGGTGCTGATTGCCGGTCTCACCAGCGCATCTGCCCTGACCACTGGGACCTCAACGTCCAAGTCGACCCCGGAGGCCGAGCCGATCCTCGAGACCATGCGAACTCGAGTCGATCCTCGGCCGAGATCACCCTCGGCCTCCCGTTCGGGACATAGGTCTTCGATGCCGGTATCCTCGGCGTCGAGGCAGATGGCATCAGTGCCCGCCCACTCGGAGCCGCTCGATTCCTCCTCGGAGGAATCGGCGTGGGAAACAGAGGAGGAGGAGTCCTCTGACACCTTCCGGACTCGGTGCGTCCCTTCAGATTCACCGGGATCCGAGCCTTGGACAAGGTCCCCCCCCGGAGGATACCAGGTTCTCGGATTTCGTAAGGGACATGGCCAAAGCATTGGCATTCCCTGCGGACCCCGAGGAGGAGCCTCGAGCCGAGGAGCTCGAGGCTCTGCAGTATGACTTTCCTCTCAAGGAGACCTTTACTGTCCCGGTTCCTCCGATGCTGGAGCGGTTGCTCTTCCGCATGTGGGAGGTGCCGGCCTCAATGCCAGTTCTAAGCAAGCGGGTCGATTCCATCTATCGAGTCCGCAAGAGCCCCGGGTTTCAGCAGGCACAGCTACCGCACCACTCCATGGTTGTGGAATCGGCCATGCATCGCCTGAAGAGTCAGAAGATGCACTCTTTGGTGCCTCCCGGCAGGGAAGCCCAGAATCTGGATGCCCTCGGTAGAAAGTGCTTCCAGGGCTCTATGCTTGCTTGCCGTGTCCAGACCTACCAGCTGTACATGGGCATGTACCTTCGAGACCTGGCAAAGGAGATTGCCTGGTTCTCTGCTGGTCTGTCCGAGGAACCTTTGCAGAGGTTCAAGGCCTTGTCTTCTGGTATTCGAGAGTGCTCGAAGTTTATATCTCGAGCAGTCTACGATGGCTTTGAGGCTTCGGCTTGAGTAGCAGGGGCCGGCATCGGTGCACGCCGCCAGGCCTGGCTACAATCCTCGGACCTCGAGCCATGGGTACAGGACAAGTTGGTCGATGTCCCTTGCCAAGGTGAAAACCTCTTTGGCAAGCCCTTGGCCAAAAAGGCTGCAGAACTCGAGACCAAGACTCTTACCCAGACAAGGCTGTCCAGGAAAACCTCTGCCCCTTCTCAGAAGAAGAAGGGTTCGGGGAAAAAGACCTTTTACCCGAGGAAGACCACTGCCTACAAAATCTACCCTCACTACCAGGCCTCTGTAGCTCCCCAACAGGGCCAGCAGGGCAGGGGCATGGGCCCCGTAGGCAGAAGGCTCCCAAGCCTCCTACTCCAGCTCCTGCTCAGGAGGGAGGGGGTTCTTGACTATGCCAGCATAGCCTCTCCTCCTCCACAGGGCACAGGAGGTCAGCTGCCCCTGTATCCAGACAGGTGGCCAGCCATCACAGGGGATACTTGGTTGTTAAGCATTATCCAGAAGGGCTATCTGCTCCACTTCACCCAGATACCCCCCTCCTACTTTCCAGGGGAGCCTCCAAGACCCCCTCTGCACAGAAACTTACTCCTTCAGGAGTTGGAAGGTCTGCTACAGGACCAGGCAGTGGAACCGGTGCCCCACAACCTGGAAGGGCAAGGCTTCTACTCAAGGTACTTCCTGATACCAAAAAGAACAGGAGGCCTCAGACCCATCCTGGACCTGAGAAATCTGAACAAGTTTCTGGAGAGGGAAAAGTTCAAGATGCTTACCCTTGGAATCTTACTGCCCTACCTCCAGCAGGGAGATTGGCTATGCTCCTTAGACCTGAAGGATGCTTATACTCACATCCTCATCCATCCAAGTCACAGACAATTCCTCAGATTTGTGGTGGGAGGGAAACACTTCCAGTACAGAGTGCTTCCCTTTGGCCTCACCTCCGCCCCCAGGGTTTTCACAAAATGCCTGGCAGTGGTTGCGGCCTACCTCAGGAACCAGGGGATCTTTGTGTTCCCTTACCTGGACGATTGGCTTTTGAGGGGCCAGTCTCCACAAGAGGCCAGGCAGGCCACCTTCCGAACCATATCCCTGCTTCAGCACCTGGGGTTCGTTATAAACTTCCTAAAGTCCACTTTAGTCCCCTCACAGGACGTGGAGTTCATAGGGGCAAGATTGGATACCATCCATGCAAAGGCCTATTTGCGTGTGGACAGAGCTCACAGGCTGATAAAGTTGGCCGACCAGTTTCGGGCGAACTCTCTGGTCTTGGCCAGACACTTCCTCCGGCTCTTAGGTCACATGGCTTCCACAGTGCATGTCACCCCAAATGCCTGGCTGCACATGAGGCCGGCTCAATGGTGCCTCAGGGCACAGTGGCTACAGGCCACAGGAAAATTGTCAGACAGGATAAAGGTGTCCAAACTCTTGGTGGACTCCTTACGCTGGTGGAGGCATCTACCAAACCTTTTCAGGCCTCCCCATACACTCAGGTACTGACAACCGATGCTTCCCTGCAGGGCTTGGGGGCACACTGCAAGGGGGCCTGCACCCAAGGCCTGTGGTCTCCGTGGGAGGCCGCCCAGCAGATCAACCTGCTGGAATTGAGAGCCATTCGACTAGCCTTATGGACTTTCTCTCGGGTCCTCTCTCACCAGTCTGTCCTAGTTCAAACGGACAACCAGGTGGGTATGTTCTACGTCAACAAGCAGGGAGGCACAGGATCCCAACTCCTGTGCCTGGAAGCACAAGCTCTCTGCTCCTGGGCTATCAATCAGGGCATGACCCTCAGGGTGGTCTACCTCCCAGGCCAGGAAAACTACCTGGTGGACAGGCTAAGCAGACTCCTGCAGCCTCACGAGTGGCAGTTGGATCCTCGGGTAGTTCAACAGATTTTTCTGAAGTGGAGACTTCCAACCATGGATCTTTTTGCCAGTCCGCTGAACAGGCCACTACCCAGGTTCTGTTCCAGGCAACAGCATCCCGTGAGAGCAGCGGCAGATGCATTCCTGATCCCCTGGTCAGAGAGCCTGCTGTATGCGTTTCCTCCCACACCTCTGGTGGCCCGGACTCTATTCAAAATCCAGCAGGACTGAGCCACGGTGATCCTGATAGCCCCCAGGTGGCCCAGGCAGCCGTGGTTCCCTCTTCTTCTGCAGTTGGCAGTGGATACTCCACTTTCTCTGGGGGTGCAACCCGACCTTCTGACTGAGGATCAGGGGTCCCTCTTGCATCCCAACCTCAAATCCCTCAGTTTGATGGCCTGGCTGCTGAAAGGTTAGTCCTTGCTCCCTTGCTTCTATCAAAGGAGGTTGAAGAGGTGGTGTTGGCCTCCAGGAAGCATTCCACTAGAAAGGCCTATGCTCTGAAGTGGCGTAGGTTTTCTACTTGGTGTTCTCAACAGCAGGAGGATCCCTTCTCCTGCTCGATCCTGGTGGTGGTACAATACCTGCTCCACCTTTCGAACCTAGGACTTCAGTCCAACTCTGTCCGGGTTCACCTCAGTGCCCTCTCAGCTCACCACTCGCCGGTGGATGGACAATCTCTCTCAGGCCACCCTCTGGTGTGTCGCTTTCTCAGAGGCCTGCTTCTGCTTAAGCCTCCTGTTCGTCCACCGGCCACTGAGTGGGATCTCAATGTGGTCTTGCAGCAACTGACTCGCCCACCTTTTGAGCCGATGGCAACCTGCCACTTACGTTTCCTCTCCTGGAAGGTGTTGTTCCTTGTGGCACTCACCTCGGCTAGTCGGGTGAGTGAGCTTCAGGCCCTGGTCTCGGATAGGCCGTATACCAGGTTCTATAGGAACAGGGTAGTCTTGCGGACTCATCCTAAGTTCCTTCCAAAGGTAGTGTCCTCCTTCCACCTCAACCAGGAGGTGGTACTTCCAATGTTCTTTCCCAGGCCGCACGCCAGTAGGGCCGAAACTGTCTTGCATACCCTGGATTGTAGAAGTGCGCTGTCCTTTTACCTAGAACGTACGCAGGGGCATAGAAGGGCTTCTCAGCTCTTCATTTCCTTTGACCCTAATAAATTGGGGTTGCCTGTCACTAAGCGTACGTTGTCCATCTGGGTGGCAGACTGTATCGCCTGGGCGTACAGGGCAGCTGGCCTCTCCCTGGAGGGTCGAGTCACGGCCCACTGGGTCAGGGCGAAGGCCGCATCAGTAGCTCACTTCTGTTCTGTTCCGTTGGCAGACATCTGCCGGGCCACTACTTGGTCTTCAAGCCAGACTTTTGCGGACCACTACTGCCTCGAGAGGGAGTCCTGTAGGGACAGTGCTTTCGGGCAAGCGGTACTCCGTAATCTCTTTGAGGTTTAGGCAACTCCTACCCTCCGGCCCTGGTGCTGGGCTACCGTTCAGGTGTGGTCTCGGAGAAGATTCTCTCACTGTTGCTGAGGCTCTAGAGGGAGCTCTATTTTTCAGCCTGGGTTCCTGGTAGCCCAGAGATAGGGAGTCACCCATATGTGAGGACTGACTTCCTGCTTGGTCCTGGAGAAAGAGTAGTTACTCACCTGTAACAGGTGTTCTCCAGGAGCAGCAGGAATCAGTCCTCACAACCCTCCCTCCTCCCTTTGGAGTTGCAGTTGTATATAGTTCATTTTCTTTTTTGTGCTGTCTTTTAGCTATGTCATCAGGCTGAGCAAGATGGCACCTTTGGGCAGGAAGGCGACCGCGCATGCATGCCTGCATTCCCAAAGGCTTTCTTTGAAAGCTAGGGAAATGCTCCGCATGGGGGCTCCGTCGACGCCGACGTCACCCATATGTGAGGACTGATTCCTGCTGCTCCTGGAGAACACCTGTTACAGGTGAGTAACTACTCTGTCTTTACATATGGGTATCGTCGGTACCGACGGAGCCTGCATGGGAATGCTCCCCAGCGTCCAATAGGAACGCCTTTGGGAGCATCCCTCAGCACATGCGCGCTGCCTTCCCACCTTTCCAACTGTCCCTCTTGAGTTCTTCGTTTTCCGCAGAGCCGACAGGACATATTCCCTGTCACCGCAGAAAATTTCTTCTTTAAACTTGTTTTCTTGTGGTCGCGTCTGCCTCCGCACAACACCTACCGGTACCGCCGGTTCTTTTTTCTTCTTTTCTAAAAAAATATATATATATATATATCTATATATATAGATATATATACACTTCTGAACTGTTTCTCTTCAGAAACTTTTTCTTTTTGGTGCTAGGCGCCATTTTGGGCATTAGGCCCCATTTTTCCTAAAAGATGGAAAAACCAGCTAGTGGTTTCAAAAAATGTACTAAGTGTGGCGGTACCATCTCCGTCACCGACACCCATGACTGGTGTCTAAAATGTTTAGGTCCTGACCATTCTCCATCTGGGTGTCTCTCTTGTATGGGGATGAATAAAAGAGGAAGACAGAACCAAGCTGCAAAGCTCGGTACCCTCTTTTCTTCGGATGCCAGGTCCATTGCATCGACGTCTTCAAGAGCCTTGTCTTCCTCCCATGGATCTCAGGTAACTAAACATAAGAGCCGGTCCTCAAAGAGTAGCTCTCCTTCAAAGCATCGAGAGGCCATTGGCATTGCCCTCGAGGAAACTACACCGGCAAAACAGCCCCAGTGGGAGGCTTCGGCCTCCAAAGCATCAACGGGGTTCCAGGATGTTCTCGAGGCTTCAACCTCTGCAGAACTACTGGTGCCATGCTCAGGGGTTCCTGCCGCTTTTACCAGTACCGATACCCAGGCATCGGCAGCGTCGATAGACCAGAGATTCTTCGCTATCGAACGCAGTCTTGCAGCTCTCCTTACAGCTGCGGTACCGTTGACACCGGTGGTTCAACGAGCACCGGTACCGACACCACCTTGCCTTTTACCTGCATTGTACTCAGGGTCATCGCAAGTCCGACCAGCTCTTTGTCGCCTACAATCCTAGCCGTCTGGGGCTGGCAGTCACCAAGCACACCCTCTCTATCTGGGTGGCGGACTGCATTGCTTTCACACAGGCAAAGGCTGGGGCCCCACAGGATCACCGAGTCACCGCGCACAGCGTCTGCGCCAAGGCGGCTTCGGTGGCTTCACTGCACTCAGTGTCTCTAGTGGAGATCTGCCGGGCTATGACCTGATCTTCAGTGAATACCTTCGCCTCACACTACTGCCTGGAGAGGGAGACAGCGCCTTCGGCCAGGCTGTACTCCGTAATCTGTTTGGGGTATAATTGTTTAGACTGTATACTCTACTTATAATATGATGTTCCTTGTAAATATGTTCTGTTATAATATGACGTTCCCTGTAAAACAAACTTGCTTTGTCAATTGTTGTTCACTGTAAACCGCAACTGAACTGTGGAAGATGCGGTATATAAATGTGTGTAAATAAATAAATAAGCAACTCTTGCCCTCCGACCCTTCTGCGGCTACCGGAAGCTTACCATGAGGACCTGAGGACTCGGGCTTCTTCAGGCATTGGCTTCTGCTCACGGCCTCACTGGGGGCATTTTAGATAACAGGTTCGGTAGCCTGTAGCTGTGGAGTCCCATAAGTGAGGACTGACTTCCTGCTTGTTCCTGGAGAAAGCGTAGTTGCTCACCTGCAACAGGTGTTCTCCAGGGACAGCAGGAATCAGTCCTCACTACCCTCCCACCTCCCCTGTAGAGTTGCCATCTATTTTGCTTTCCTTGCCCTCTGCTTAGTAGTGCTCTAGCTATGGGACCTGACTGAGCAAGATGGCACCCTTGGGCGGGAAGAGGACAACGCATGCGTGGCAACAATCCCAAAGGCTTTCTTTGAAAGCTGGGGAATTACTCTGCGCAGGCTCTGTCGATGCCGATGTCACCCATAAGTGAGGACTGATTCCTACTGTCTCCAGAGAACACCTGTTACAGGTGAGTAACTATGCTTTCTCCGTAGATAGCAGCAATCAGCCCTCACAACCCTCTCTCCTCCCCATGAAGTTGCTGTATTTTTTGCCATCTTCTTTTGTCAGCTCTAGTTATGGCATCTGACTGAGCAATGTGGCCCCCTTGGGCAGGAAGGGGACCATGCATACATTGTGGCACCTCCCAAAGGCTTTCTTTGAAAGCTTGGGAGATGCTTCCACGAGGGCTCTGTCGGCGCTGATGTCACCCATATGTGAGGACTGATTCCTGCTGTCCCCTGAGAACACCTGTTACAGGTGAGTAATTACACTTTCTGTGCCACTAGGGTCTCCCCGAGAGGGATCTGTTGGCGATCCGCTCCAATGCCAAAGTGTGTTGCTGTTTCTGTCTCCGCATGGAGACAGGTCCTGAGGGCATCGACGTCCTGGCTTAACCTTGACCAAGTCAACACCTGCTGTATGTGTTTTCTCTGTGGCCCCTGGTGGGGCGTGAGGTTTGGCGTACGGAATGCCACTCAAGAAAGATTATCCTGGGATGCCAGATTGGCTGATGAGAACGTGATTGGGAGATCTGATGCGGCTCCTGCAAGCACCACCTCTTTGCCTTCATCTCGGGGCCTATTGTGTCAGGGGTCGCTTGTCCTGGAGGACCCATCTCCCTTCTCACTTACAGCTTGGCTTCTATAAGGAGATGGTTAGTTCGTACGGGCTACTCTCTGGTGGTGGTTTTCCACTCTGCTCAGAGCCTGGATGAAGTCTACCAACCTGACATAGGTTCAGGTCAGGTTCCTTGAATGCTGGTGTGGCACATGGCAGCTGGCTGTTGAGGCGACCTTGGTGCCATCTCTGTTGACTTTTCTGCAGGACGATCTGGAGAAGGGCCTTTTCTCTTAGCTCCTTGAAGGATTAGGTGGCAGCTTTGGCTTGTTTTAGAGGTCTATTGGCTGGTAAGTTTTTAGCCTTATGTCCGGATGTTTTGCGCATTTGTCAGGGGGTTTTGCATCTGCTCTCCCCTCCAGTCGATGATCCCTTCCTGGAATCCGTGTTTTGTGCTGTTGAAGCGTGCTACTCTGAAGGATTTAATGCTCAAGATGGTCTTCTTTGTTGTGATTTGTTCCGGAAGGAGGATTCTGAGCTGCTGGCTTTGTCTTGCCAAGACTCTTATCTATCTTTTCTTAGGAGGCCGTTTCTCTTTAGCCTGCGCCTTCCTTCTTGCCTAAGATGATTTCTCCCTTTCATGTGAACCAGAAGGTTGTCTGCTCTCCTTCTCTTAAGGATCATGATTCGGTGAATGGTCCGGATCTTCACCTTGTGGATGTACGGAGGGTGCCTCTCCAGTTCTTGGAAGTTACAAATTCTTTTTATGTCATAAGAACATAAGATATGCCATACTGGGTCAGACCAAGGTCCATCAAGCCCAGTATCCTATTTCCAACAGTGGCCAATCTAGGTCATATGTACCTAGCAGTTTCCCCAAAAGACACAGGGTCCGCAATGCTTGTACTGGGTCAAGCATTGATATCCTGGGTCCCTTCTTAATAATGGTTTATGGACCTTTCCTCCAGGAACTTGTCCAAACCTTTTTTAAACCCAGCTATACTAACAGCCTTTACTACATCCTCCGGTAACAAATTCCAGAGTTTGATTACACGTTGAGTGAAAAAATATTTTCTTTTATTAGTCTTAAATAGTTTACCCTGTAGCTTCATTGCATGTCCCCTAGTCTTTCTATATTCTGATAACATAAATAATCGATCTACGTTTACCCGTTCCACTCCGTTCATTAATTTATAGACTTCTATCATATCTCCCCTCAGCCGTCTCTTTTCCAGGTTAAAGAGCCCTAACCTTTTTAGCCTTTCTTCATAGGAGTATCCTTCCATCCCCTTTACCATTTTGGTGGCTCTTCTCTGAACCTTTTCTAATAACTCTATATCCTTTCAGTCCATATCATCCTTTTGTGCTGTTTGCCCATGGCTAAGTCTGCATTGAGGCATTAGATTAAAGAAGCAGTTGCCTCAGCAGATCTGTCGCAGAACTGGCTAGTTCAGAAGGGTTTGCGTGCCCATTCTACCTGAGTGCTAGCATCCCTGTGGACGAAGCTGAGCTTGGTAGCCTCTGCAGACTTTGTCGGGCGGCAGCATGGGCATCACTTTCCCTTTTGGTCAAACATTTCTGCTTGTCTATCCACGCTTGTCTGACCTCAAAGCATAGTTTGGACTCTAAAAGAAAGAAAACTTTGAGATCCCCACAAAAATCTCTATGGGATCCGAAGGAGTCTCTAGTGTCATCCAAGGATTCCAAAGAGACATTGAGAAGATCGAGGGAGAGGTCCCGGTCGACAAATAGAGAATCCTCTAAGACGTCCTCTGACACTGGCCATCAAATCGAACGTCCCCACGGGACGACTTGTCCTCCAAAGCCTCTGTGGGGAACTGGGAGGCTTCCGATGCATCGACCTTGGCAGAGCCCTAGGTGCTGTGCTCTGGTACGGTGGCTGCAAGCCCCATTCTGTCTCTCGACCAGACACTGGCAATCTCATTGGATCAGCTCATGCTATCTATCGAGAAGACCTTAGCAACTTTCCTAGCAGCCTCGGTACCCCAAGCACCTTTGACTCCAGGACCACTTACATCGGTATCACTACCGGTACAATTGCCTGATGTCCACATTTCCCATGCCTCTGCTCCACCACCAGGACCAGTGTTGGGAGCCCCATCAACTTGGTTGATACCAGGTTTGGCACCGCTGCTAACACAACAAAGGGAAGACATTCAGCAGCACTGGTACCACCAGCACAGTTCACATGGTCATCGGCACCGACATTGCTCACCAAACTCAGATTCTGAGGCTTCCAATTCAGACCATCAGTCCCTCGACTCTAAGGAGCTACTTGATATGGCATCGGCTTTGGAGCCCTCACCTCCAAGTACCACCTGCTGTGGAATGTACCCACCGGAGGACATGGCCTTCCAGGAATTTATTTGTGACATGGCGGCAGGGCTCTCTATACCAGCTCCGGCAGAACCGGAGCTCTAGGTGGAGGAACTTGAGATTCTAGAGTACCCCACAGCACCGAAGGAGGCAACAATCTTGCCAGTTCATAAATCCTATATAACCTGATTCCTCGCATGTGAGAGACCCTGCTTACAGTCTTGCCCTTCAGCAGATGCTTTGATACAATGTATCAAGTACCGGAGGTCCCAAATTTTCAAACGACATAACTACCACATCATTCGATGGTAGTTTAATCAACAATGTGCCATATCAAAAGTGGTAAGAGATATGCTTCGATCCCCCTGGAAGGGAATCGAGGAACCTCAGATCCTTTGCTGGATATTCTTTTCAGGCCTCCATGCTGGCAAGTACGATTAATTTCTATACCTTATACTGGAATGTTCCTTCAGGAAATCAGTAGGGATTGGGAAGCCTTCCTTCCCTTCATCCCAGAGGAAAAGAGGCAAGCTTTTGAGACAGTCCTCAAAACAACCAGAATGTCTCCAAGTTTGTGAACAGGGCAGCCTTTGATGCATTAGAATCCACCAGCAGAGCATCAGCTAATTGCCATAGATGCTTGAAGACTAGCATGGTTACAGGCCTCTGACCTAGAGCAATGAGTCCAAGACAAACTGGGTAACATCCCTTGCACTGGGGAAAATCTTTTCGGTTAAAACTGGAGAGAAAAAGTTGGAGAGCTTGAAGCTGATGATATCACTCTGAAGAGGCTCTCTAGAAAAACTGCTGACCCCTAAAAAAAGAAACCAGCAACAAAGAAGCCTTTCTATCCTAAAAAGAAGAGGTTCTGCCCTTCTTATTCACAACCCTCTTACCAGCTTCAGGGCAAGCAGCAAGGGCCTAAACCTGCTAAGAAATCCAGAACTGCTTAGCAACAGCCAGCAGCTCAGCCACAAGTGGCACCCAGCTTTTGACTCAGTCCTGGGGAACATGGTCATCTTGCCTCTGTAAAGGCCCAATCCAACAAAAATAGCAGGCCGACTTTCTTTGCCAGCCATTGGCAAATGATCACCTCAGAATAATGGACCCTAAACATAATCCAGGTGGGGTACCATTTAAACGTCAAACAACCTCCTCCGCCTCATTTCAGAGGCGAATATCCTCTCCAACCTATCCTCAGGGCCCTTTTCAAAGAGGAAATCTCCAACCTGCTCACCCAAGTGGCCATAGAGGAAGCTCCACAACAAGTACTTCATGGGGGCTTCTACTTTCCTTACTTCCTCATACCAAAGAAGTCAGGAGGATACAGGCCTATCCTCGACCTCCGAAATCTTATCAAATTCCTGGCCAAGGAGAAGTTCAAAATGATTTCCCTCGGAACTCTCCTACCCTATTTGCAGGAAAAAGACTGGCTATGTTCTCTAGGTCTCAAATATACATGTACCCACATCCTGATATATCCAGAACACAGGAAATATCCTCGTTTTGCCTTTCATGGGACTTGCTACCAGTACAGAGTCCTCCCCTTCGGACTGACATCTGTTCCCAGAATGTTCACAAAATGCATGTCAGTGGTAGCAGCCCACCTGCAAGGCAAGGGGATCTTCGTCTTCTCTTACTTAGATGACTGGTTGATAAAAGCAGATTCTCCAGGAGAACTCTGCACTTCGCTCAAAATCACCCTTGCAATGCTGCAACACCTGGGATTTGTAGTAAACTTCCCAAAGTGCCATCTAATCCCAACCCAAAAACTGGAATTCATAGGGGCAGTGATAGACACTCTGCTATCCAGAGCCTTTTTGCCATTAGACCGCATGGACCGACTTGTATCCCTAGCCATCCACATGTGTCAACAGACAAGCTCAAAGCTCAAGACTTCCTTAGTCTCTTAGGCCACATGGCATCCACAGTGCACGTGGTCCCATATGCAAGACTACATATGCACCTAACACAATGGATCCTAGCATCTCAATGGACACAATCCACGGGACATCATTCAGATCATCCACCCACTAGTCCAATCCCTCCTATGGTGGTGCAGCCCAGCAAACCTGTTAGAGAAGTCACCTTTTCGGATGCCTCAACCTCAACACACCCTGACTACGGATGCGTCCAAACTGGTTTGGAGAGTTCACCTGGAATCAGTGTCCACACAAAGCCTATAGACAACTCAGGTCAACTTGTTGGAACTTGCCAATCACCAATGCCCTACAGGTGTTTCAATACCACTCTTAAACAACCAGATGCTCATCAGGACAGACCACCAGATGGCAATGTTGTATGTGAACAAGCAAGGCGGCAAAGAGGCCTCTTACCTGTGGAACTTCGCCATCTCTCACTGCAAACACCTTCATGCAGTGTATATTCCATGGAGTGGAGGAGTGGCCTAGTGGTTGGGGCAAAGTAATTCAGGCCGGAAGGTCGGGGGTTCAAATCCCACTAGAGGACAGCAAGCTTGGGCCGGAAGGACTGGGGTTTCTAGTCCCACAGGTGCTCCTTGTGGTCTTGGGCAAGCCACTTAACCCTCCATAGCGCATGTTCCCTGTAAAATAGTTATCTCCAAGTTATAATGCCCTTTCAGTGTAATTTCAGTTTGTTCAATGTAAACTGCACTGATGCAGAATAGCGCGGTATATAAGAGAATGTAAATAAATAAAAATGTGAGCAGAATCACCTTGCGGACAGGCTCAGTCGCATCCTCCACACGCGTGGAATCTAAACCCTCACTCAGTGGCACAGATCTTCAAAGCCTGGGGAACTACAATCATCAACCTCTTTGCCACCCCACAGAACAGCAAACTCCAAGCTCATTCAAGAAAACGATGCTTTTCACCTACATTGGAGTCAGGGACTGCTTTATGTATTTCCCCCCATACCCCTAATACCAAAGACCCTCTTCAAACTCCAGCTTGATGAAGGTACTATGATTCTCATAGCCCCTTCTGGCCCCATCATCCCTGGTTTCCACTTCTACTTTGGCTGCAACAGATGCAACCAATCCGTCTGGGCTGCAATCCAGGTCTTCTATTCCAGGTCAAAGGAACAGTCCTACATCCCAGTCTGCGATCTCTCTGTAGCATCTCCACCTTCCTCAGGAAGTAAAGGACATTCTCCTGGCTTCCAGAAAACCCTCCACCAGATGAGCTTACTCATTCAAATGGCACAGATTTGGATCATGGTGCTCACAAGATAACCTCAATCCCTTCAATGCACCACTAACTGCACTTTGCAATATCTATTGCACTTGTCCTCTTCAGGATTAAAGACCAATTCGATTCACGTTCACCTCTGTGCCTTTGCGGCTTTGCACAAGCCAATCAATGGTCATTCCATTACTGCGCACCCCCTGGTGGCGCATTTCACGAGAGGCTTCCTCCTCTTTAAGCCACCCATTTGACCACTTCCAGTGGCATGGGATCTCAACTTCTCAAACCACCATTTGAACTGTTGAAACCCCTTCGGGTGAGGGTAGGCTCTCCTCAATTCTTTGGTATGCCAGACAGTGAGGAAATAAAGACACAAAAACACAGAAATTCACATTCTTACAGAAGCTTCTGGGAAGCAATCATTGAGGCCATGAACTTGGATGGTTTCTCTCAGATTGGTTCGAATTCTTTCTATCTCAAGCCTGCTTTTATTATAATTAAAGAGGAAGTAACTGAGTCATAATCATAAACCTAAAATAACTCAAGGTGTCACTAGAATTCTTTTACAAAACAAGAGCTGATTAAAAATGTAATGTACTTGATTATGACAAAATTATTTATACCTGCAGAATTGCAGAAATTACGCTGTGCCAGCAGTGACCTATAGCTGACTGTACATTGACCTATAGTTGTACAGTTCATAGCCTATGTTTACACTTTATGCTTATGCCAACAATGTCCTTAAGCTATTTTAGAATACACAGTTCTTATGATCAAAATATCTAATTCTATTTAAAAAGCAGTATGTGAAAAGCTAAACTTGTGAGTGACTGTTACCATTACCAAAGTTCATCTAATCAGCACATTTTAGAGATTTGTATCAAGAAATTCATCTATTTTCAGTTACATATTGGGGATTCTGGTATCCCTCTATCTGTCTATTCCTACAGTCCCCCCTGTGATTCTATAGAGAATCATTACAAAAGAGTGGTAGCTCAAACATGTCCAAATCCAGAATAATTCGTCTACAATGGAGAATGCATTCTGCTTGACTCTGTTGATACTTCTTCAGAGTCCTAGGCACATCTGGTCCATAGGTGAGCTTCATCTAGTTGGTTGGAAGAAGTCGTTATATATAGCATATGCGTCATACAATATACAATGTAAAAACTACTATTAAAGCTTTGGAATTACAGAGCTTAAAAGGGAGAGAGGAGGCATTGTGGGTTAAACTAGAAAGAGGGAAAGAGAAATCTATTTGCATTGGTGTGATATACAGAGCTCCCTTACAAGAGGAAGAGGTGGATAGAGAGTTAATTGAAGACATACGCAGCATTGCTAGGGAAGGGGAAGTGCTACTGATAGGAGATTTCAATATACCAGATGTTGATTGGCACATTCCTGCTACAGTATCATCTAGAAGTAAGGAGATCCTGGATTCTCTACAGGGAGAACTATTCAGGCAATTGGTAACAGACCCCACACGTGAAGGGGCAATACTGGACTTGGTGCTTACCAATGGTGAAAGTGTTTCTGATGTTGTAGTGGGAGATCATTTTGCATCCAGTGATTACCAGATGGTGTGGTTCAGTATTAGGACTAGGGCTGTTAGAATCCATTCAAAGGTGAGGATCTTAGACTTTAGGAAGACTAACTTTGCGAAGATGGGCCAATACCTCAGGGAGTCGTTAGTGGGATGGGAACAGCTGGGGGATGCAGAAAAACAGTGGGCAAAACTGAAAGGGGATATTTTAAGGGCAACCAACCTTTTTGTTAAAATGGTAAATAAAGGTAAAAGGAAAAGGAGACCGCTATGGCTTTCGAAAGAAGTAGCTGAAAAAAGTGAAGAAAAAGAAGGAGGCCTTCATGAAATACAAGAGATCACAGAGAGAGGAAGACAGGCATCTATATTTGGAAAAACTTAGAGAAGCTAGCAAAGTAGTCAGGAAGGCAAAGATTCAAAAGCCTCAAGCAGTCATCCATCCGCCCCCTCCTGAAGAACAGCAAGCTAGACCCAACAAAAGTCGAATCTTTTAGACCTATCTCTAGTATCCCGTTACTAGCAAAAATCATGGAAAAAGTAGTCCAGCGACAAATACAACAACACGTTGACTCAGAAGCTCCCCTGGACCCCTCACAACATGGTTTTAGAGAAGAACATGGTGTGGACACCCTCCTCACAACCCTATTCAATAACCTAATCATAAGCATCGACAATATTCATCAAGGGTTCATTCTCATATTTCTCGACATAGCGGCTGCATTTGATTCAGTAAACCACAATACTCTCCTACGGCGCCTCAAAGATAAGGGTATTCAAGGTCTAGCCCTGAACTGGTGCAAATCTTACTTATCTGATAGATAGCAGCAAGTCAGAACAGGAGATGCAACATCTGACTCATTCCCTCTTAAACAAGGTGTCCCTCAGGGATCCTCCTTATCCACACTAATGTTCAATATCTATATGCAACCAATCTGTGATGTGATACGTACCTTCAACATTCAATGTCTAGCATATGCTGACGACATCCTGATGTATGCTCCATTCAATGTAGAAAAACCAGATTATACATCAATAGCTCATTGCTTCGAAGCTGTATCAAATTGGCTCCACAAACAGAACTTACGTATAAATCACAACAAAACAGACGTCCTATTCGTAACAAGGAATCCAACATTCATACCCCCTGCCTCATTACATGTAAACAACATTGAACTGAAGGCACAACCCACAATTCGATACTTAGGGATTACATTAGATCAGCGGCTTGATATGTCTGTACACATCAAGAAAGCAACAAACTCAATTTACCAAAAGATTCGGTCCCTACGTAACCTCCGACCTCTTCTCGACTACTCAGATTTCCGCACTATCTTCCAAGCCCTAGTACTACCACACTTCGATTTTGCCAATATCATACTTCACGGTCTCCCACAATCTACCCTAAATCCCCTCCGTCTGGCCATGAATGCAGCCGCGAGAATTCTCGTAGGTGCTCCACGCTCAGAGCATATAACCCCAATACTGATGAGCTTACACTGGCTACCACTCCAGGCCAGAACCCTATATAAAACCCTGGTCATGACTTTTAAAGCTGCAAAGAGCCCATCTCTATCACCTATCTGCAATATGATACAGGTTACTCCAACAAACAGAGCCAGGAGATCTGCTGCACTGAATTCCATTGAACTTCCGAAACTCCTTACGAAATGCTCTAAATCAACAGCCGCTAGAGCCTTCTCACTGTTTGCACCCAGAGCCTGGAATGCCCTCCCACCCGAAATTAGAGCCATCACTAGTCTCATGACATTCAGAAAAGTCTTAAAACATCATTTGTTCCTAATGTACTACCCTGAAGCAACTCCGATTGAACATAATCTGCGTGTTGATCTTTCCCACTTGACACCGGGGGAAAATGGATAATCATGATATACATACTTGCACACTCTACTCTTACTGTATTACACTGTACTATAATTTTATCTAATTACCTCCTCCATGTAATTAACCAAAATGCCATGTACATAGTTAACCATACTTACCGCTACATTTTTATTTGTATATAGTTAAACCCTGTTTACCCCAAGTTTTGTACCCTGTTCTTTATAAAAAACCAATGCTGATTGTATCATTGTGTTTAAATTTGTTCATTTGTAAACCGCACTGATTAAAAGCGCGGTATATAAGAAATAAAAATAAATAAAATAACAAATAAATAAAAGGAGGAGGAAATAGCCAATGCAATAAAATGGGGGGGGGGGATGACATTTTTTCAGATATGTTAGTGAGAAGAGGAAGGGCAAGAGTGGTATTGTCAGACTCAAGGGTGCAGGGGAGGAATATGTAGAAGCTGATAAGGATAAAGTGGAATTGCTTAACAAATATTTCTGTTCTGTGTTCACAGATAAAGAACCAGGAGCAGGACCTCAGAAAACACCCACAAACAGGAACAGAAGCGAGGGACATCTTGAACAATTTTCAGAAGACTGTGTTCGTGAGAAACTAGCTCAGCTTAAAGTAGACAAAGCGATGGGACCGGATGGGATACACCCTAGAATACTGAGGGAACTTGGGGACGTTCTAGCAGCTCCACTGACTTACCTTTTCAATGCCTCGTTGGAGTTGGGAGTGGTGCCAAAGGACTGGAGAGAGGCTCATGTGGTGCCTTTACACAAAAGCAGAAGTAAGGATGTGGTTGAAAACTACAGGCCGGTTAGTTTAACTTCGGTGGTGAGTAAATTATTGGAAACACTGCTGAAAGAGAAAATAGTGAGGTTTCTGGAGTCCACGGATTACAGGATCCGAGGCAGCATGGATTCACCAGAGGCAGGTCTTGTCAGACAAATCTGATTGATTTCTTTGACTAGGTAACCAGGGAGTTGGACCGAGAGAGTGCCCTAGATGTGGTGTATTTAGATTTCAGTAAAGCCTTTGACACTGTTCCTCACAGGCGACTTATAAACAAACTGAGCACCCTAGGGATAGACCCTAAAGTTACTGCTTGGGTTAGAAATTGGTTGGGTGGGAGGCGACAAAGAGTACAGGTAAATGGAGCTCACTCTGAGGAGAAGGATGTTACCAGTGCTGTGCCCCAGGGATCTGTCCTTGGTCCCATTCTTTTTAACATCTTTGTTAGTGATATAGCGGAAGGGCTGTCGGGTAAGGTTTGCCTCTTTGCGGATGATACCAAAATCTGCAATAGAGTAGACACCAAGGAAGGTGTAGATAATATGAGGAGGGATCTAGCTAAGCTTGAAGAATGGTCTAGAATTTGGCAACTGGGATTTAATGTTAAAAAATATAAGGTCATGCATTTGGGCTGCAGCAATCCAAGGGAGCAATATAGTATAGGGGATAACATAGTAACATAGTAAATGATGGCAGCGTGGTCCATCTAGTCTGCCCAGCAATATGGCAGGAGTAGGTACACCCCTTCCCATGTCTTTTAGGGAGTAGGTGCACCCCTACCCATGTCTTTGCTTAGTGGTGTGAAGTACTTTTGTCCACTAAAGAAGAGCGTGACCTAGGCGTGGTTGTATCTGATGATCTTAAAGTAGCTAAACAGGTAGAAAAGGCGACGGCAGAAGCTAGAAGGATGCTTGGGTGCATACGGAGAGGAATGGCTAGCAGAAAAAAGGAGGTGATAATGCCTCAGTATAAGTCTTTGTTGCGCCCTCATTTGGAGTATAGTGTGCAATTCTGGAGACCGCACCTTCAAAAGGATGGGACCAGGATGGAGTTGGTGCAGAGGGTGGCTACTAAAATGATTAGTGGTCTTCATTATAAAGTATATGGGGACAGACTTAAGGATCTTAATATGTACACCTTAGAGGAAAGGCGGGATAGAGGTGATATGATTGAGATGTTTAAATACCTCCGTGGCATAAATGTTCAGGGAGAGAGCCTCTTTCAATTGAAAGCAAGTTCTGCTACGAGGGGACATGGGATTACACCTTAGAGGAAAGGTGGGATAGAGGTGATATGATTAAGATGTTTAAATACTAACGTGGCATAAATGTTCAGGGAGAGAGCCTCTTTCAATTGAAAGCAAGTTCTGCTACGAGGGGACATGGGATGAGGGTGAAGGGAGATAGATTCAGGAGTGATATGCGGAAATATTTCTTTATGGAAAGAGTAGTGGATCCATGGAATAGTCTCCCCAGTGGAGGTGGTAGAGATGAGGACAGTAACTGAATTTAAAAAAAGCATGGCACAAACACAGAGGATCTCTAAAGGTAAAAAGGGTACTGTTGTAGTTGTTGATATGGAAGGACAGACTAGATAGGCCATGTGGTCTTTTTCTGTCTTCATATTTTTATGTTTCTATAGAAAAAATATTACAGTCATCCTTTAAATGAACCCAAAACCATGTGCCATTGTTTGCTCTTGCAAGGGCTCAATATGAATGTGTACAAAGAGTAAGGCTTTACCAACCATTCTTGCAAGCACTATCTCTTCTAGCAGTGACCAATTGCTTCACATAGATCTTTCAATAGTTAAGAGGTTAGTCACTCACATCATGACACCAGTTATCACTCAAATTCTTCAGCAGCAATCTTTCTCACCATGGGCTGTGCCATGCACATCTTAGGCAGAGCTTTTTCAGTAATTGTCCACTCATGCTTCACTGCTGCACATTCATGAGTAGTCCCGCTGGAATCACTGATCTTTACCAGGAGTCTCCACATTCAGTAGCTTTGCAGACTTCTCTTCATTCACATTAGTTTTCTTCTTCGGCTCATTGGATTCAGTGCATACAATATATAATTTGTCAAAACCCAACTCTCCACTACAGCATCTCTCTTGATTCCATACATTTGCAAACAAGCACAATTATTCATCCCTAATGGCAATATAGAATTGTTGAACAGAATTATCTTATCCACTGTTAATTACCATGCATCTACTGCTAGCACTACATTATTACAAATTACTTAAATATAGGCCAAGCTAGCTTGTAACATACTTCTCTATTTGCATCTACGTTCCTAAACTTATTCTGTTTACTTACCAAATCAAATGTTAGCATGTGGCCTAATAGACACACCTCTCTTTCCCTGTCAGGTACACAATTGTACATATTCATATCACTAATTATATTTGTGATTTACTCTCCAATTATAACAATATACAAGATATAGTCAATCTTGTTACTCAAGGGGTAACAAACATTAAACATAACTAGCAGTTTATGACAAATTAAACTCATTCAGTGTAGACTCATTTCAATTGTCAAAAATTATTAGGAAGGCTGTCTTATCTTAGGTGATGGTTTAACTCACATTACTTTAAACGTCAGTAATATACTTTTTAAATGTATCTAACAGGTTATTTTAATACCGTTTTATTATTTTAGTCACAACAATTCATAGTGCAACTAAAACTTGGTACTGCACATTAAACAGGAACATTGATAACGTTTTTTTTTTCTTGTAAGGCAATGAGGGGTAAAGTGACTTGTTCAAGGTCACAAGGAGTGCTAGTACTCTAACCATTAAGCTACTTCTCCACTCCAGTCTAATTAACATAGATGTCAGCTCACAAAGGAAGGAATATTTACATAGCAACGTGTACATAAGGGTATATGATTCATAACAAAAACACAAAATTTAAACCAATTAGAAATTCAATTACCACTGCTTACCGGCTTAACATTTCTATCTTTATTACACTGTTTTCAGAACAAAACAGCATAGTAGTTAAGGATCAATTAATCTCTTGCACAAGGTAAATTTATTTATATATTGAATCTACCTCAATCAGTGATACTAATTTAGAACTATTCCACTAGCAACAAGGCATTTGCTTCACACTTGCAATTAATAACATCAGTTCTGCAGAGGTCTTTCCATAACAACTAACATACACGACATAAGAATTTAAGATTACTCCTCCGACTTTTGCAGGCTGGTTTAAAAGAGACTGGGAGAAATGTCAGCATATTCTCTGCAGACATTGTTACTCTTAGACACTTTCATAAAAATGGTGTGTGTCAGGATTTTTCAATTTGTCTATTATCACAAAAAAATAAAAGAAAACATTATACACATATTTACCACGTTGTTTTAATTACTTAATTCACTTGTTTAAATGAAGTTGTATCATTCACTATTCTTGGTTCGCCCTTTTTCCCAGTAAAGTTATTCACTTCTGTCTTTCCTTTTTACACTTAATTTTTCTTAATCTTTGTCATATCACATAAATCCACACAATTTATCAAATATCTAAATACATCAAAACATGGAAGATCTTCCCATTCATTCACATCAATTACAACTAAAAATACAATCAGGAGAATATATCCTTAATCATTTTTTCCCAGAGTCCCTGAGGAGTGCTGTTTCTAATAATACTTTTCAGCATTTGCATTCTTACACATAGAATGAAATCAGCAGATAAATTCTTTTAACCAAGATAAGTTCAGATCCATGACCTAGAAAACAAAACTTATTTACTATTCAAACACAAGTAAAAGAATGGTTAATCACTTTTGGGGTTTGTTTTCTTCTTCCATCACGATTGTCGAATCCAGGAACTCTGTAAAATAACCTTAAACATAATTTAATAAAATCACCATCATGGGAATTCATTTTCTTAATAATACATTACCAATTGGAATCAGACGTTGTTCTCTTTTTATATATGCTTTTTCTCTCCCTGGAAACTCCTTTTTTTAAAATTACCTTACCCATTAAGACTTATGGTTAGTCTAACAAGAAAGTCTTGCCGCTATAAACATACAGTCATGCCAAGCTGTTACCTGTGCCAGAAACCTCAAAGTTGTTACTGCAGTGTACTGTACAGCATATTCCTCTTTCTAATCCACTAAATCAAAGAATCCACTTCATATTACAATTAACCCAAATAAACAACAGAAAAAATACTAGCTATAAAGCTATATTACTGCTGCAAATAAATCATAAAATTGTAGCTCCCTTTTCTCCAGGACCAAGCAGGAAGTCAGTCCTCACATATGGGTGACGTCGGCGCCGACGGAGCCCTCGCGGAGCAATTTTCCCCAGCTTTCAAAGAAAGCCTTTGGGAATTGCAGCGCGCATGCGCGGTCGCCTTCCCGCCCAAGGGTGCCATCTTAGCCAGTCTTCTTTTTTCCGCGGAGCCCTACAGACGTACCCGTCGTGTCCCCGCTAAAAAAGTTGATTTTCGTGAGTTTTTCTCTTTTTTCACTTTGGTTCGACGCCGGTCGTTTTCCTGCCCGGACTCGCGACGCCGTTGCGAGTCCTTCTCTTATTTTTCGGTTTTTCTGATTTTTGGTCAGTTTCGTTTTCGGTTTTTCACTGGCAGCCCGGTCCTTTGACCTTGCAGGGGCCCTTTTTCCCCCGATGGCTGCCAGTGGTTTCAAGCGGTGTGGTCAGTGTGACAGAAATATGTCACTCACTGACACACACGATAATTGCCTCCGCTGCCTGGGCCCGGATCATGAAGAAATGATCGGTGGAGCCTGTGGCAAAATGTCCTCCAAAGCGTTGAGGAGTCGGCGGCATCAGCGGGATAGAATCTTTGCTGACCCCAGCCGTACCCGGACCTCGTCGGAGGCCTCGGCATCCAGAGGCTCCAGCTCTGACCATCGCCGAAGCTCCTCCGACAGGGGTTCTCCCTCCGGAGACCATCGACGGAAGACAAAACCCGCGAGGGCGGCGTCGGTGGACGCTCCTGGCTTCGCGAGGGCCAGGTCGCATAGCCCCGACAGCCGTCCCGGGTCTTTGGAGAAGGAGCACCTCCCGAAGCGACCTCGCCTGGAGTCGGAGTTGCCTGCTCGGGTAAGTCCTGTGGTCCTTCTGGACTCGCCTCCGAGAGGTCCGACGTCGGGGCCCGAGTCGGGGGCTGCTGGGTCACCTGAGGTCGGACTCAGGTTGACGGCCTTGGAGAGCAGACTATCTGCCTTCATGGACCAGCAGCGGGCACTGATCGCTAGCCTCGCTGGCGCCGCTGCCCCGACCGCCGGGACGTCGACGTCCAAGTCGACCCCGGAGACCGAGCCGATCCTCGAGTCCATGCGAACTCGCGTCGATCCTCGGTCGAGGTCACCCTCTGCCTCCCGTTCGGGACCGAGGTCGTCGCCGCCGACTCCCTCGGCGTCGGGGCGGCCGACGCCTCCGCCTGCCCGAGCCGACCCCACCGATTCCTCCTCGGAGTCGGCCTGGGAGTCTGAAGAGGAGGAGTCACCTGATTCCTTTCGGACTCGGTGTGTCCCCTCGGACTCACCTGAGTCCGAACCTCGGAAACAGTCCCCTCCGGAGGATGCCCGGTTCTCGGACTTCGTCAGGGATATGGCCAAGGCTTTGGCCTTCCCTGCGGATCCCGAGGAGGAGCCTCGAGCCGAAGAGCTCGACGCCCTTCAGTACGACTCTCCCGCCCGGGAGCACTTTACTGTACCGGTGCCTCCCATGCTGGAACGACTACTCTTCCGCATGTGGGAGAGTCCGGCCTCGTCGCCGGTATTGAGCAAGCGGGTCGATTCCATCTATCGAGTCCGCAAGAGTCCTGGCTTCCAAAAAGCACAGCTGCCACACCATTCCATGGTAGTGGAATCGGCCATGCATAGGCTTAAGAGCCAAAAAATGCACTCCTCGGTGCCTCCTGGCAGGGAGGCCCGTAACCTGGATGGCCTTGGTAAGAAGTGTTTCCAGGGCTCTATGCTGGCTTGTCGTGTCCAGACCTACCAGCTATACATGGGCATGTATCTCCGAGACCTGGCTAAAGAGCTAGCCGGATTCTCCGCTGGACTGTCCGAGGAACCTTTGCGGAGGTTCCTAGCCTTGACAACTGGTATTCGGGAATGCTCCAAATTCATGTCCCGAGCAGCCTATGATGGCTTTGAAGCATCGGCTCGTGTGGCCGCAGCTGGCATCGGTGCCCGCCGACAGGCTTGGCTTCAGTCGTCTGACCTTGAACCTTGGGTGCAGGACAAGTTGGTCGATGTCCCCTGCAGAGGTGAGAACCTCTTTGGCAAGCCCATGGCTGAAAAGGCTGCACAAATCGAGACGGAGACTCTCACCAGGACCAGGCTTTCTAGGAAGACCTCCGCCCCTTCCCAGAAAAAGAAGGGCTCGGGAAAGAAGTCCTTTTACCCGAGAAAGGCGGCTGCCTATAAACACTACCCTCAATATCAGGCCCCTCCAGCTCCCCAACAGGGTCAGCAGGCCAAGGGACGGGGTAACGGGTCCCGTAGGCAGCAAGCCCCCAAGCCTGCACCACCAGCCCCTGCTCAGCAGGGTGGGGGTTTTTGACTTCCTCAGCATAGCCTCTCCCCCTCAGCTGGTTCCTCCCAGCAGCGGAGGCCGGCTGGTTCACTTCGCCCACAGGTGGTCCAACATCACTTCAGATGCCTGGGTGCTTCAAGTCGTGCGAGAAGGATATCTTCTCCACTTCCATCAGGTCCCTCCCTCTTATTTTCCGGGAAAACCTCCTCGACTCCCTCTGCACAGGGACTTACTCCTTCAGGAGTTAGCAAGTCTTCTTCAGGAACAGGCTGTGGAACCGGTGCCCCACCACCTGAGAGGTCAAGGCTTTTATTCCAGGTATTTCCTAATACCAAAGAGGACAGGAGGCCTCAGACCCATCCTGGACTTGCGCAACCTCAACAAGTTCCTCGTGCGGGAAAAGTTCAAGATGCTTACCCTTGGAATCCTTCTGCCCTACCTCCAGCAGGGAGATTGGCTATGCTCCTTGGATCTAAAGGATGCCTACACACACATCCTTATCCACCCAAGCCACCGCCAATACCTAAGGTTCGTGGTGGCAGGAAATCACTACCAGTACAGAGTACTGCCCTTTGGCCTATCCTCCGCACCGCGAGTCTTCACAAAATGTCTCGCGGTGGTGGCGGCCTATCTCAGGCTTCACGGCCTCTATGTCTTTCCGTACCTCGACGACTGGCTCATCAGAGCGTCGTCCGCTCCGGCAGTCGCCAATGCCACACACCGCACGGTGACTCTTCTGCAGTACTTGGGCTTTGTCATAAACTTCGCAAAGTCCACTTTGCTCCCCTCACAGGATCTTGAGTTCATCGGCGCAAGACTGCACACTCCTCAGGCTCGAGCTTTCCTGCCTCTCGACAGGGCTCAACGGCTCATGGACCTAGCCGGCCGTTTTCGCAGCCAGTCCCTGGTCTCCGCCAGGCGCTTCCTGAGACTACTCGGCCATATGGCTTCCACTGTCCACGTGACCCCCAATGCTCGCCTGCATATGCGGCCGGCTCAATGGTGCCTTCGCCAGCAGTGGCAACAAGCCACCGGCGGACTAGCCGACTTAGTGCGCCTCTCCGGGCCGCTGGCCTCTTCCCTACAGTGGTGGCTTCATCGGCCGAACCTGGTGCTCGGAATGCCGTTTCAGTCGCCTCAGCCGGCTCAAGTGCTGACGACCGATGCTTCCCTCCTGGCTCGTCAGCCACATCCCCTTCGGGTAGCGGCAGATGCTTTTCTACTCTCATGGTCGGAAAGCCTTCTCTATGCTTTTCCTCCCATCCCGCTAGTCTCCCGAACCCTATTCAAGGTTCTCCGGGACAAAGCGTCCATGATCCTGGTGGCTCCTCGCTGGCCCAGACAGCCGTGGTTCCCACTCCTGTTGCAATTAGCGGCAGAGGATCCGTTCCCTCTGGGGTTTCAACCGGATCTCCTAACACAGGATCAGGGGTCTCTGCTACACCCCAACCTCAGATCTCTCAACCTAGTGGCCTGGCGGCTGAAAGGGTAGTCCTCGCTCCCCTTCTCCTGCCGGCAGAGGTGGAAGAGGTCGTCCTAGCTTCTCGGCGACCTTCTACCCGCAAATGCTACGCCCTTAAATGGCGTCGCTTTTCCGTTTGGTGTGTACAGCAGTCTCAGGATCCCTTCTCCTGCTCGGTGTCGGTGATCTTGCAGTACCTGCTCTACCTCTCTAATCTGGGACTTAAGTCCAACTCCGTCAAAGTCCACCTCAGTGCTCTTTCAGCACACCATGTGCCGGTGGACGGCAGACCTCTTTCCAGCGACCCTCTCGTAGCCCGGTTTCTCCGAGGTCTCCTTCTACTTAAACCACCTCTGCGCCCGCCAGCACCTGACTGGGATCTGAATGTGGTTTTACAGCGGATCACCTGTCCGCCTTTTGAACCGATGGCTACCTGTTCTCTGCGTTTTCTTTCGTGGAAAACCTTATTCCTGATAGCCCTCACTTCCGCTAGACGCGTAAGTGAATTGCAGGCCCTCGTGTCTGATCCTCCCTTCACTCGGTTCTACAAAAATAGGGTAGTCCTACGGACTCACCCAAAATTTCTTCCAAAAGTTGTCTCCCCTTTTCACATCAATCAGGAGGTGGTACTTCCAACCTTCTTTCCCAGGCCTCACTCCAGCCGAGCTGAACGAGTCCTGCATACCCTGGACTGTAGAAGGGCATTGAACTTCTACCTTGACCGTACGCGGGAGCACCGTAAAGCTGCTCAGCTTTTTGTGTCTTTTGACCCCAATAAATTGGGGCTCCCGGTCTCCAAGCGTACTCTGTCCATCTGGGTTGCTGACTGTATCGCTTGGGCTTATGGGGCAGCCGGACTCTCCTTAGAAAGGCGAGTCACGGCTCATTGTGTTCGGGCGAAGGCTACATCAGTGGCTTACCTCCGCTCTGTTCCGCTGGCAGACATCTGCCGGGCCGCTACTTGGTCTTCGAGCCAGACTTTTGCGGTCCATTACTGTCTCGAGAGGGAGTCCCGCAGGGACAGTGCTTTCGGACAGGCAGTCCTCCGAAATCTCTTCGAGGTTTGAGCAACTCCTACCCTCCAGCCCGGATGGGGGCTACCGGTGGGTGATTATTCAGCGAAGATTCCTTCCTTCTGTGCCGCTGAGCTAGAGGGAGCTCATTTTTATGCTTAGGGTCTCCGGTAGCCTTAAGCTTGGGAGTCCCATATGTGAGGACTGACTTCCTGCTTGGTCCTGGAGAAAGCGTAGTTACTCACCTGTAACAGGTGTTCTCCAGGAGCAGCAGGAATCAGTCCTCACAACCCTCCCTCCTCCCCGTGGAGTTGCAATCATCTGCTTAAGTTTTTTGCAAATTTTTATGCTGTCTTTTAGCTATATCATCAGACTGGCTAAGATGGCACCCTTGGGCGGGAAGGCGACCGCGCATGCGCGCTGCAATTCCCAAAGGCTTTCTTTGAAAGCTGGGGAAAATTGCTCCGCGAGGGCTCCGTCGGCGCCGACGTCACCCATATGTGAGGACTGATTCCTGCTGCTCCTGGAGAACACCTGTTACAGGTGAGTAACTACGCTATCTACCTTTACATGTTTATTAAACTGACAAATCACCAATTTCCTGTCCATTAAAAATCCTTTTTAATTATTTCTCACTCGCTTATTTATTTTTATTATTATTTATTTATTTCTCTTATATACCGCGCTATTTGATATCAGTGCGGTTTACATGGAACATCAAGGTATTTTATGATGGGGGATTACACCGTAATTACAAATAACAGGGATCTCAACTTGGATAACTATACTAACTATTTACACATATATTTACAGGGAACATGGGCTATGGAGGGTTAAGTGGCTTGCCCAAGACCACAAGGAGCACCTGTGAGACTAGAAACCTCAGTCCTTCCGGCCCAAGGTTCCTGTCCTCTAGTGGGATTTGAACCCCCGACCTTCCGGCCTGAAGTACCTTGCCCCAACCACTAGGCCACTCCTCCACTTATGCCCCTACTTCATACATAGACGTTCAAACAACTATTAAAACTTACTCCTACTTTTAAGTGAACTGCAGGGAGAAGATATACATTTATTTCTGCTTATTCCAAATAACAGCTCTCTACATATGTCCCAATTAGCATTAAGCATTCAATATCCTTATGACATGAAAATTATTCCTTCAAAACATTTTATAACAATCTTATCAGGAAGAAATATCCCCCAGACATATCCAAAATCCACACACCAACCAAGCAATGCATTCTCTAAAATATGCTTAACCTCTGGAAGTAAGCCATTTACAAAAATTGAGAAAAAAACTTCCATTTCCTTGTTCTGAGAAAAAAATCATGGAAGGCTAAACAACTAAGGGTATAAAACTGAGAGACAGTGTCATCCCTGTTCTGCTTCAAAGATATTAACCTAGACCAATCCTTTACAGGAGTACATTTCTTTTCAATAGCCCTAAGTAATTTATTACGATCTTCCTGGAATGTGATCATCTGAGTAGAACTAGTAGAATCTTTAACGAGATTTTCTTGAGGCCATACCCATTGTGTATCATCATGAAAATTAGGATGTGTAATTGCATGCAAATCCATGGGGTTTAAAAATACAGCTTTTAACAAATTCTGTAAATCTACCCATGTGGGATCATAGGTACCTATCAACTGGCGCCAGTAATCATGCATTGGCCAGGTTTTCTCCACAAGGGTCAGAACAGGACTGGGCCAGTTGAAAAAAAGCTGGAGACCAGTTTACAGCAAAGGTGACCAGCCCACCTCAGAGGCACTTTCTGGTGAAGAGGCTCCAAGCTTTATTATCTGGGAGTGCTTCCCCTGTTGGGGAACAGCTCCTGCTCCAGCCGACCCCAATGTTATGGCCAATGCATGGAAATCAACTTCATATATAGAAGGGACTGTGGGGAGATTACAGAGCTCCTCCTAGTCCCTGTCCCGGGATTTGTCTTATGTTTTAACATGTTCTTTGTGCACAGACATTTGTTCCTCTATTCTAAAAACCTGATTATGTAATTCTTTCAAAGTAGAGACCTCTGTCTGTTTTTCTTTTCTGCAACTTTAGCTTGCCATCAGCTAAATACTAGATTTTCATTACTGGCACAAGACCGCTCAAGGTCTCAGATGATCCAGGCATTGGAGGAAAGCACCCGATGCGTGCCATCAGAATACTGTCGGAAGCACTGACTAGATATTTAACCCATCTCAAGACCAAGCGTAGCGATATTGGTGCTAAGACTGGTTGCAAAATCCTCTACACGTTTCTCTGCATTGGTCGCAGGCAATATTTGCATGCAATTTTATGATGTACAGCTCATTTATTCTAATTTAAATAAATTTAAATACTCTTGGCGTTAATTGTGTGCTAGTTTTCCCTTTGCAGTTGATGCGCGCGTCCGTCTCTTTTCTGCATTTGGCGGTAGCAATCTCCAGGAACAAGCAGGAATGTAGTCTTCACATATGGGTATCGTTGGCACAGACGGAGCCTGCTTGGGAATGCTCCCCAGCGTTCTATAGGAAAGCTTTTGGGAGCATCCCACTGCACCTGCGCTGCTGCCTTCCCGCCTTTCCAACTCTCCCTCTTCAGTTCTTTGTTTTCTGCGGCGCCGACAGGCAGCAATTCCTGTTACCACAGAAAATTTTCTTTTTTGTGGTCCCGTCTGCCTTCCCGTCGATGCTGACACCAGTACCATTGGTGTCGTTTCCTTTCTCTTTCATTCTTCTAAAAAAAAGAAAATCACTTTTTTCTGAGGGTCTTTCCCCTCTTGGTGCCTTGGCGCCATTTTGGGCCGTAGGCCCTGTTTTTCTTTAAAATGAAGAAACAAACTAGTGGTTTCAAAAAAATGTTCAGAATGTAGCAGTACTATTTCTGCTACTGACACCCATGACTGGTGTCTTAAATACTGGTGTCTTAAATATTTGGGCCCGGACCATTCACTATCGGAGTGTCTCCTCTGCAGAAAAATGACTAAAAGGGCCCGCAGAATAGAGCTGCGAAACTCAGCACCCTTTTTGCCTTGGTTGCAATGTCCGTTGCATTGACGACATCCAGGGCTTCATCTTCCTCCCATGGAATCTCAGGTAACCAAACCCAGGTCTTCCTCAAAGACTAGCCGGTCCTCAAAGAGTAGATCTCCTTCTAAGCATTGAGATGCTTCTAGCATTGCCCTCGAGGAGAATACACTGACCAAACAACCCCAGATGGAGGTCCTTGCCTCCAAAGCATTATCGGGGTCCCAAGATGTTCCCGAGGCATCCACCTCCGGAGAGCTCTTGGTGCCATGTTCTGGGGTCGTGGCCTGCTCTGCCAGTACTGACACCCAGACATCGGCAGGCTCCATGGATCAACGTATCCTAGCCATTTAGCGGAGTCTTGCGCCTTGTTAGCAGCCTCTATACCGCTAAAGCCGCTGCAAACGGTTCCGCAGTCTTCGGTATTGATACCGGTACCGGAGGTATCTGCTCGACCATTGCGTCGCTCTCCACACTACCACTCATGCCGGCCCTAGAATCGGTGTTCGGCATAGAGGGTCCGGTATTGAGGCATTCCGATGCCGACTTCAATCGGTACCGTCGACAGGCAATATGGGAGCACTCGGCCCGTCGATACTTTGAGTCTTCCGATTCTGATACTTCCAATGACTCCATCGGTACTGGAGCGGTTCTTCCAGAGGATCCTTCTCCTTCCCCGCAACGCCGGATGTCTCCTCTGGAGGACATGTCTTTTCAAGACTTTATACGAGATGTGTCTCGGGGCCTCTCGATCACCGTGACCCCCGAAAAAGGAACCGAGAGCTGAAGAACTTGAAATTCTTCAGTATCCAGCAGCCCCTAAAGAGGCCGCAACCTTATCCATACATTGGATTTTGCATGACCTCATGCTTAGGATGTGGGAAACACCTTTAACGGTGTCTCCACATTCTCGAAGACTCGATACCATGTACTGGGTACTGCAGTGGCCCGAATTCCAAAAAACGCAGTTACCACACCATTCTATGGTTGTGGAATTGGCAGTGCGCCAAATCAAAAGTGCCAAGACACATTCATCTAATCCTCCAGGCTGTGAGGCGAGGACTCTCGATACCTTTGGCCGTCGATGCTTTCAGGCCTCTATGTTATCGGCCAGAATAAGTTCATACATACTCTACATGGGTATGTTTCTTCGGGAGGTTACTAAAGACTCCTCTTTTCCCTGATGACAAGAGGGCCGATTTCCTTACACTTGTTAAACATGCCCAAAATGTTTCTAAGTTCATAAACAGGGCAACCTTTGATTGTTTCGAATGTATTAGCAGGACTTCTGCTATTTCCATCAGTGCACGTCGGATTGCTTGGTTACAAGCATCTGATTTAGAGCAGTGGGTGCAAGATAAGCTGGGGAATATTCCTTGCATGAGAGAAAACCTCTTTGGCAAGGATTGGCAGGACAAAGCTTCTCAACTTGTGTCCGAGAACACCACCTTAAATAGGCTCTCAAGGACCACTGCCAACCCAGCTAAGAAAAAGACAGTTAAGAAACCCCTTTTTCAACAAGAAAAAGAAATTCTATCTTTCTTACACCCATACTGTTCACTGTCCAGTCCATGCTTCCCAGAAGGGACAACAGCAGCCGAAACAACAGAGAAAGGCTCAAGTCCCTAGAGCTCAACCAGATCAGCAGACACAGCCTCCACAGGATCTTTGACTCCTTCCTAGAGAACCTAGTCATCCTACCTCTAAGGATTCCAGAACCTCTCAACATTCTAGACAGACTGTGTTACTTTGCAGCAGATAACATCACATGAAGTTTGTACCCCTCTGTCTCTCTCCATAGTGACAGAGGGGTGCAAACTTCATTTCCACAGTATGCCCCCTCCCTCCACTCCAAGAGAATTCAGTTCTCGGTCCCCCGTCCCCCCATCACTCTCTTGTGCCAAAAAGTTACCTCACTCCTTGCTGAGTGTGCGATAGAGGGAGGTACCTCTTTCTCAACAAGGCCTGAGTTTTTACTCCCCCTACTTCCTTATACCAAAGAAGACAGGAGGGTACAGGCCCATACTGGACCTCAGGGAGTTAAACAAGGATCTGTTCTGAGAGAAATTCAAAATGATCTCTCTCGGAACACTTGTCCCTTACATTCAGAGTAAGGATTGGCTATGTTCTCTAGACCTAACACATATACACATATCCTTATTCATGCAGAACACAGGAGGTTTCTTCGATTCCTCTTTCAGGGAAGACATTATCAGTACAGGGTTGTACCCTTCGGCCTGGCTTCCGTCCCAAGAGTATTCACAAAATGCATGGCAGTAGTATCAGCATTTCTAAGGACTCTAGGGTTATTTATCTTCCCCTACTTAGACGACTGGCTGATCCAAGCATCAACAGCTCTAGAGGCCAGTTCTGCTCTTTCCTGCACAATGCAGGTGCTTCAATATCTGGGATTGGTAATAAATCTACCAAAGTCCCATCTTACCCCTTCTCAATCCCTAGAGTTTATAGGGGCTCTTTTAGACACGAGGCAGTCAAGGGCTTTCCTGCCACAGCTCCGCTCGAATAGTTCAACTAGCTTCTCAAGCAGCTATGAAAACTATCCTAACTGCTCGAGAAATGCTTCAGCTGCTCGGTCATATGGCTTCTACTGTACATGTGGTCCCCTATGCTCGTCTACATATACTTGCAGCTCAGTGGACCCTAGCCTCTCAGTGGACTCAGGCATCGGGTCGTCTTGGGGACAAAATCAGAAACTCTGCATGCCTCATTTCGTCCCTCCAGTGGTGGCAATCACTAGAAAACCTACTCGTAAGGTCACCTTTTCAGCAGCCACCGCACCAAGCTACCTTGACGACGGATGCATCCAAGGTGGGTTGGGGTGCTCATCTAGACAGTCTCTCCACTGAAGGTCTCCGGACCCAGCAGGAGTCTTGTCTTCACATAAACCTGCTGGAACTCAGAGCCATCTTCTACGCTCTTCGGGTATTCCAGGACCATCTGCACTACAAGACCATTCTTGTCCAGACGGATAATCAGGTAGCCATGTTCTATGTGAGCAAGCAGGGTGGAACAGGTTCTCAGGCATTGTGCAACGAGGCTCTACACCTATGGTCCTTTGCAAGAGGCCTTCAGATCCACCTACTACCGGTGTATCTCCCAGGCAAACAGAACCTCCTAGCAGAGAAACTCAGTCGAGTGCTACTGCCACACGAGTGGTCTCTTCATCCAGAGTAAACTGCTCAAATCTTTCGAATCTGGGGAACCCCAGATATAGAACTATTTGCAAGTCCTCAGAATGCCAAACTTCCCCACTTCTGTTCCAGAATTCCTGCTTGGAACAGTCAGGCAATGGATGCTTTCCACCTCCACTGGGGTCGGGACTTCCTATATGCCTCCCCACCCATTCCCCTCATTCCCAAAACTCTTTTCAAGCTTCAGAGAGACAGGGCCCATATGATCCTCATAGCCCCACGCTGGCCACGACAGATGTGGTATCCACTGCTTCTACATCTCTCTCAAGCCAAGCCTCTGGAGTTGGGAGGGGCTCCAGATTTCTGTCCCAGGAGAACGGGACGCTTCTGCACCCCAACCCTCAGTCCTTGCACCTGATGGCGTGGCTGCTGAGAGCTTAGGACTCCACGATATCAACCTCTCTCAACAGGTTAAAGATATCCTTTTGGCCGCCAGGAAATCTTCCACAAGGCGTGCTTACGCTTTTAAGTGGAAAAGATTTTCTATCTGGTGTTCAAAAAGGGAACTTAATCATTTTCAGTTTCAGTAGAGGCGTTACTGGAGTATCTCCTCCACCTTTCACCCTCTGGACTTAAAACTAATTCAGTAAAGGTCTACCTCAGTGCCATTGCGGTTTTCCACACATTGCGGCTTTCTGCAAGGCGCATCAGTGAGCTCCTGGCTTTAGTTGCTGACCCTCCTTACACAAGGTCCCACCATGATAAGGTAGTCCTTAGGATTCATCCTCACTTTATGCCAAAGGTGGTTTCGCCTTTTCATTTAAACCAGTCGGTTTACCTTCCTGTCTTCTTCCCTAGACCTCATGCCTCTAGTGCAGAAAGGAATCTTCATGCTCTAGGTTGTAAACGGGCTTTAGCCTTTTACCTTCAGAGGGCTAAGCTGCATAGGAAAGCTTCACAGCTTTTTGTTGCCTTTGATTCCAGTCACCTGGGTTTACCAGTTTCCAAGGGAACACTCTCCAAGGGGATTGTAGACTGCATATCCTTTACCTATGAGAGTAAGGGACTTTCTCTCGAAGGTCATGTCACAGTTCGCAATGTGAGAGCAATGGCTGCCTCTATGGCCAACCTTCGCTCAGTGTCGATTGACGACATCTGCAAAGCAGCAACTTGGTCCTCTGTTCACATTTTTGCGGCCCATTACTGCTTGGACAAGGACTCCTGTCGGGATGCCTTGTTTGGCCAGGCTGTTCTCCAGCATCTCTTTCACACTTAGAACAACTTCTACCCCCCATCTTGGGTTTCGATACCAGAGATCCTTGGGAGGAAGCATGACCCTCCTCAACCTGGTTTTCGCTGCTTTCTGGGGTCATTTCCCTGGCATCTCTAAGCTTGGAAGTCCCATATGTGAAGACTGCATTCCTGCTTGTTCCTGGAAATAGCGTAGTTACTCACCTGTAACAGGTGATCTCCGGAAATAGCAGGAATTGAGTCTTCACAACCCACCCACCTCCCCTAGGAGTTGTATCTCTCTCTCTCTCTCTCTCTTTTCTTCCCTTCTCTCCTTTTGTCCCAGCTACAAACCCAGCTGAAGAGGGAGAGTTGGAAAGACGGGAAGGCAGCAGCGCAGGCACAGTGGGATGCTCTCAAAAGCTTTCCTATAGGATTCTGGGGAACGTTCCCACGCGGGCTCCGTCGGTGCCGACGATACCCATATGTGAAGACTCAATTCCTGCTGTTCCCGGAGATCACCTGTTACAGGTGAGTAGCTACGCTGTAAATGTGCTTAAAATGGCGTTATCTGTGCTTAAAGGCCATGCTAGGTTTTTGCATTGGCCCGTTAATTTGTAAAGTCATCAGCCAATTTCAGTCTTCCACAGTGCCACGCTTCATACCTAGAAATCATTCAGGTTCTGAAAGAGGCACTGCAATTCCTCACACAGCATTTATGTATGAAATACTGATTATGGGTTCATAGAATTGGATTCTGATACAGATGACTCGCTGGTTTTCCCTTCACATCCCTCAGCTGGCAATATTTTTCCTTCAGAAGACTTCTTTCCCAGTCTTTATCAAAAAGATATCACAGGTAATTCGGTTTGACTTAGAGGAGGAGATCGATTCAAGGGTTTATATGCTGGAAAATTTTGAAGTATCAGGATGTACCTAAAGATATTGTAGCAGTTCTAGTCCATCATTTTCTAAAGCTAAATACTGGCTACAAGGGGAATTTGTTTTTGAGAAGACTCAATTACCCTAATAATCAATAGTAGTCAGATCTGAACAAGACTAAAAAAACTCAAGGTCCCATTCATTAGTTTCTCCAAGAAAGGATCGACAAACATTGAATCTCTCTGGTAAGAAATTAATCTAAAATATTTTTCTATATGCTTACATATCTTCTTACCAACTTTTTATGATTCATTATATGCACTCTACAATGCAGCAACAATGCACGTGTTCTGATTCACTCCTTCCACATAAATAAGAGGATTTATTTGCTTTAGTATTTTCTTCATGAGATGATTGTAGTCAGTGGTGTGAATTCAAATTCTGAGACCTTAAGCAAATTTTTTTGAGAGGGGGCCCCTCTTTACCCAGAGTGGAAGATCGAAGAGTGGAGGATGAGGGAGAGAATCCTCCTCTAAGGGTCCAGGAGTGGGAGAAAGCGTTACCCTTCTTGGCTTGACCTCCTCCCTTCTCTCCACCACTCCATGCCACTTCTCATGCCCTTTTGTCACTTAGTTATTTCTGGTCCCAACCCAAGGTCAAAGGGAATTTCATGGTCCTCTGACCCAGAGCTCCTTCTAAGGGCCATCTCCCTTTGGCCATCTTTCAGTAGCAAGTGGTGAAAATACATAAATCCAGCACCAGGGTCTGTGAGCCAGTGCATATGCTCATAGGCTTGGCATGGCTCACACATTTCTCTTGTGCAGAGAAGTTCAGTCTCCTCCATAGGAGCCTGTAGATTGGTTTGGTTTGGTAGTGAGCGTCAGGTCTAAAGGAAAGTGTTGATGATAGATTGCCTTGTGACATTTGCACAGGAGACAAATTTGATAGTCAAGGAGTCAGTTTATATATGAAGAGAAGAACTGAGAGTTTGTAAAATTTAATTAAATATAGAAATCTAAGGTGTCTTTATTTCTCCGGGACCAAGCAGGAAGTCAGTCCTCACATATGAGTAATGTCACCGATGGAATGTGCGTGAGAAACACTCCAGCTTTTAGAGAAAGCCTTTGGGAGGTCGACCATGACTGCCAAGCATTTTGTGAAGACCCGTGGGGCGGAGGCAAGGCCGCAGGGTAGAACCCTATACTGATAACACTGTCTGCACAGTATTAAGCTGAGGTACTGATGGTGCATTGGGTGTATTAGGATGTGCATATAAGCATCTTTGAGATCCAAGAAATACAGCCAATCTTCTCGGTGGAGGTAGGGCAGCAATGTTCCATGGGAGACCATTCTCCCTACACCCCCCTCTCTGGCTCAAGCCTTTCTCTCGGCAGCCCAGGCCCAGTGCCTAGCCACCTTGGCACATGAGGTCCAGTGTTGGTCGTTGGTCACAGCTTGACAAATGCTGTGCCTCCTGAATCAGTTGGCTTCCACTGTCCATGTCACCCCCTCAGCCCGCCTTCTCATGTGTCAGGCACAGTGGATGCTCTGCACACAGTGGCATCAGACGACCGGCTGTTTCTCGGACAGCATCACAGTAATTCCGCCTCTCAAGGAATCCCTCTTCTGGTGGCAGGACCAACAGCACCTGCTTGCAGGTCTTCTCTTCCAGACCCTGCCACATCAGAGAGTGCTGACGACAGATGCCTCCAAGCTGGGCTAGGGTGGGCACTTGGATGGCCTGTGCACACAGGTTCTCTGGACGATGGCGGAGAGTCTCCATGAAATCAATTTTCTCCAGGAACAAGCAGGAAGTCAGTCCTCACATATGGGTGACGTCGACGCCGACGGAGCCCTCGTGCGGAGCAATTCCCCAGCTTTCAAAGAAAGCCTTTATTTATTTATTTATTTATATTCTCTTATATATCGCGCTATTCTGCATCAGTGCGGTTTATATTGAACAAACTGAAATTACATTGAACAGGGCATTATAACTTGGAGATAACTATTTTACAGGGAACATGGGCTATGGAGGATTAAGTGGCTTGCCCAAGACCACAAGGAGCACCTGTGGGACTAGAAACCCCAGTCCTTCCAGCCCAAGGTTGCTGTCCTCTAGTGGGATTTGAACCCCTGACCTTCCGGCCTGAAGTACCTTGCCCCAACCACTAGGCCACTCCTCCACTCCAGCCTTTGGGATTGTATCGCGCATGCACGGTCCCCTTCCCGTCCAAGGGTGCCATCTTGCTCAGTCTTCTTTTTTCCGTGGAGCCCAACGGACTTGGTCCTGTTTTCACCATGGAAAAAGTAGAAAAGTTGATTTATTTTTTTCGGCTTCCCGGTTCGACACCGGTTCCTCTTCCCGCCTTCGGCTCAGTACACCGGTATCGAGTCCGGTCCTGTTTTTCGTTTTTGTCCTTCGTGACTAGCGTTCGCGCTCTTTTTAGTTTTCACTGGCAGCCCGGTTCTTTGACCTCGCAGGGGCCCTTTTTCCCCTGATGGCTGCCAGCAGGTTTAAAAAATGTGATCGGTGTAAGGATGTATCTTACCGACACACATGACTGCTGCCTCGGCCCCGACCATGACCCGGTGGTCTGTGGGCCGTGTGTTAAGATGTCTTCGAAGTCTTTGAGGAGCAGGCAGCTGCAGCATGACAGGATTTTTTTCGAGTCCGCCTCCGGCCGGGCCCGGACCTCGTCAGAAGCCTCGACATCTCGGGAATCGGAGCCCAAGCACCGTCGTGTGTTTTCTGAGCGGGGGTCTCCCTCCAGGGAACACCGGAGGAAGAAGAAACTCGTGAGGGTGGCGTCGCTGGATGCCTCTGATCGGCTTGGGCCCTCGGGTTCCAGGCCGCAGAGCCCGGACCGCCGCCCCGGGTCCTCGGAGTCTGAGAGGCCGGCTAAACAACCTCGCAGGGAGCCGGAGACGTCGGGCAAGGTAACTTCTGTTGTCCTCATGGACTCTCCTCCGGGAGAACTGGCGTTGGGCCCGACAACGTCGGGACCTGAGCTGGGAGCTGCGGAGCCTTCTGAGCTCGGTCTCAGGTCGGCAGCCCTAGAGAGCAGCGGGCACTGATGGCCGGTCTCGCCGGTCCATCTGCCCCGACCACCGGAACATCGATGTCGAAGTCGACGCCGGAGGCCAAGCCGATCCTCGAGTCGATCAGGTCTCGAGTTGATCCTCGGCCAAGGTCCCCCTCGACCTCCCGTTCGGGACCGAGGTCGTTGACACCGGTGCCCTCGGCATCGGGGCAGTCGGGCTTGAAGCCCTCGAGGCCGGAGCCCATTGAGTCCTCCTCGGAGGACTCGGCGTGGGAGATGGAGGAGGAAGACTCCCCAGACACCTTCCGGACCCGGTGTATCCCATCGGACTCTCTGGGTTCGGAGCATCGGACTAGGTCCCCTCCGGAGGACACTCGGTTCTCGGACTTCGTCAGGGACATGGCCAAGGCTTTGGCATTCCCTGCGGATGCCGAGGAGGAGCCGAAGAGCTCGATGCCCTCCAATATGACTCTCCCCCGAAGGAGGCCCTTACTGTACCAGTGCCTCCGATGTTGGAACGGCTGATGCCTCGATGCCGGTGCTCAGCAAGTGGGTCGATTCCATCTATCAAGTCCGCAAGAGTCCTGGGTTCCAGAAAGTGCAGCTGCCGCACAACTCCATGGTTGTGGAATCGGCCATGCACCGGCTGAAAAACCAAAAAACACACTCCTCTGTGCCCTCCGTCCGGGAAGCCCAGAACCTGGACGCTCTCGGCAGAAAGTGCTACCAGGGCTCGATGCTGTCATGCCGTTTCCAAACTTACCAGCTGTACATGGGCGTGTACTTGCGGTACCTGGCAAGGGAGATTGCCAGGTTCTTGGCTGGCCTGTCCGAGGAACCCTTGCAGCATTTCAAGGCCTTGTCCATAGGGATCAGAGAGTGCTCTAAGTTCATGTCTCGAGCAGCTTACAACGGCTTCGAGGCTTCGGCCTGAGTAGCCGCAGCCAGCATCAGTGCGCGCCGTCAGGCCTGGCTCATGTCGTCGGACCTAGAGCCATGGGTTCAGGACAAGTTGGTCGATGTCCCATGCCGAGGAGACAACCTCTTTGGCAAACCCATGACTGAGAAAGCTGCAGAACTCGAGTCTGAGTACTTGACCCGAACAAGGTTGTCGAAGAAGACACCTGCACCTTCTCACAAGAAGAAGGCCTCGGGGAAAAAGCCCTTTTGTCCCGAGGAAGGGTACGGCTTACAGAAACTACCCCACTTACCAGGCCGCCCCAGCTCCCCAACAGGGGCAGCAGGCCAGGGGACAGGGGCATGGCCCACATAAGCCGAAGACCCCCAAGCCTCCAGCTCCGGCTCCTACCCAGCCGGGAGGGGTTTTTTGACTCCCACTGCATAGCTCCTCTCCCACCAGTGGTTTGGCCCTGCACAGGAGGAAGGTTGGCCCTGTACGCTCACAGGTGGCCAGCCATTTCTACTCATGCCTGGGTTCTGCAAGTAGTCCAGCAGGGCTACTTACTTAATTTCCACCAGGTGCCCACCTCCTTTTACCCAGGAGAGCCTCTGAGGCCCCCTCTTGACAGGAACCTCCTCCTGCAGGAGTTGGCAGGTCTGCTAAAGGATCAGGCGGTGGAACCGGTGCCCCACCACCTGCAGGGGCAAGGCTTCTACTCCATGTATTTCCTTGTACCAAAAAGAAAAGGAGGCCTACGCCCCATCCTGGACTTGCAAAATCTAAACAAGTTCCTGGTGAGGGAAAAGTTCAAGATGCTTTCCCTTGGGATCCTACCTCCACCAGGGAGACTGGCTATGCTCCTTAGATTTAAAGGATGCTTATACTCACATCCTCATACATCCATACCAGAGACAATACCTCAGGTTTGTGTTCGGAGGAAACCACTTCCAGTACAAGGTGCTTCCCTTTGGCCTAGCTTCCGCTCCCAGGGTATTTACCAAGTGCCTAGCAGTGGTGGCGACCTTCCTTAGAAGCCAGGGTGTCTTCGTCTTTCCATACCTGGACGACTGGCTCATCAGGGGCCAATCGGGACAGGAGGCACAGCAGGTCACTGCTCGCACAGTCACCCTGCTCCAGCACCTAGGGTTTGTTTTAAATCACGAAAAGTCCACTTTACTCCCCACTCAACACTTGGAGTTCATAGGGGCAAGACTGGACACATTTCAGGCAAAAGCTTACCTACCGCTGGACAGGGCAAGGCGGTTGCTGGACTTGGTACAACAAATCCAGCACAGGCCTCAGGTCTCCACAAGGGTCTTCCTACGCCTCCTGGGCCACATGGCCTCCACGGTGCAAGTGACTCCATATGCTCGATTCCACATGCGCAGAGCTCAATGGAGCCTCATAGACCAGTGGACACAAGCCACTGGCCGCCTCAGAGACAGAGTAGCAGTCTCCAAGTTACTGATGACAGCCTTGCAATTGTGGCGTCACACCCCCCCCCCCCACTTGCTTCAGGGAGTGCCATTCGAACCCCCCTCTCACACCAGAGTGCTGACGACAGACGCCTCCTTGCTGGGCTGGGGAGCCCATTGCCAGGGTTCATGCACTCAGGGTCTGTGGTCCTCACGCAAGGCTGCACTTCAGATCAATCTTCTAGAGCTTCGAGCCATCCGCCTAGCTCTTCAAGCCTTCTGTTATTTTCTGGCACATCAGTCAGTGCTGATACAGACGGACAATCAGGTGGCTATGTTCTACATCAACAAACGGGGTCACAGGATCTCGCATCCTATGCCAGGAGTCTCTGGACCTCTGCTCTTTTGCAGTGGCACATCACATGTCCCTAAAGACAGTTTATCTGCCCGGTCAAAAGAACCTCCTGGCCGACAAGTTGAGCAGGATTCTTCAACCTCACGAATGGCAACTGCACCGGGATGTAGCCCAGCAGATCTTCTACCGCTGGGGTCTCCCATCCATGGATCTCTTTGCCAGTCCGCAAAACCATCAGTTGCCCCAGTTCTGCTCGAGACAGCCGCATCTACTGAGCATGGCGGCAGATGCTTTCCTGATCTTGTGGGCACAGGGCCTTCTCTATGCCTTCCCACCCATGCCCCTGGTGGAACGCACTCTGTTCAAGATTCTTCGGTTCAAGGCCTATGTCATCCTGGTAGCCCCCAGGTGGCCCAGACAGCCTTGGTTCCCTCTGCTGCTTCAACTGGCGGTCGAAACTCCACTCCCACTGGGGGTGTAACCCGACCTCTTGACCCAGGAACAGGGTTCCTTGCTACACCCCAATCTTAGATCCCTCAACTTAATGGCTTGGCTGCTGAGAGGGTAGTACTTGCTCCTCTACTCCTCCCCAAGGAGGTGGAGGAGGTGCTGCTGGCCTCTAGGAGGCAATCCACTAGAAAATCCTACGCATTCAAGTGGCGTAGATTTGAAGGGTGGTGTGCCCAACATACGCAGAACCCGTTCACTTGTCAAATACCTCAGGTATTGCAGTACTTACTCCACCTCTCGGAGTTAGGCCTCAAGTCTAACTCTGTCAGGGTCCACCTGAGTGTGCTATCAGCTCTCCACTCTCCAGTGGACGGGCAACCTCTTTCAGCTAACCCTTTGGTATGTCCTGAATAGACTTTAGCCTGAAACATAGACATCACTGTAAAATGTAGAAAGGTTACCCATGTTAAATCCAAGTTTTAATTCCTGTTCACTGTAAATACCATGCGGCCCTGCTGCACGGTATATCGTTTGTTTAATGTACACCGCACTGATATGAATAGCGCGGTATATAAGAGAAGTTAAATAAATAAATAAAATAAATAAGATTCCTCAGAGGCTTCCTCCTCTTGAGGCCTCCAATTCGTTCACCGGCTACAGAGTGGGTCTTAAATGTGATCTTGCAGCGGCTTATTCGCCTACCTTTTGAACCAATGGCCACCTGTCACCTACGCTTCTTTTCCTGGAAGGCACTCTTTCTGGTGGCGCTCACGTCTGCTCGACGGGTAAGCGAGCTGCAGGCTTTAGTATTGGATAGACCGTATACACGGTTTTATAAAAATAGGGTGGTCCTACGTACTCACCCCAAGTTCCTTCCAAAAGTGGTTTCCTCTTCACCTCAACCAAGAGGTGGTTGTTCCAACCACCTTCCCCAGGCCACACACCAGCAGGGCAGAAGCGGTTCTGCATACTTTGGACTGTAAGAGGGCGCTCGCCTTCTACCTGGAGCGTACGCGGGGACATCGGAGAGCTTCCCAGCTCTTCGTCTCTTATGACCCTAGTAAACTGGGTCTACCTGTCTCCAAGCGCACGTTGTCCACCTGGGTGGCAGACTGCATCGCCTGGGCATACAGGGCAGCTGACCTCCAGCTACAGGGCCGAATCACGGCCCACTCTGTCAGGGCTAAGGCCGCATCAGTGGCTAACCACTGCTCTGTTCAGTTGGCAGACATCTGCCGGGCTGCAACTTGGTCTTCAAACCAGACTTTTGCAGCCCACTACTGCCTGGAGAGAAAGTCCCGGCGGGACAGTGTTTTCAGTCAGGTGGTACTCACGTACCTATTCGAGGTTTAAGCAACTCCTACCCTCCGACCCTTTGGTGTCAGGCTATCGTGGGGGTTGTGTTCTCGGAGAAAAATCCTATCACTGCTGCTGCAGCTCTTCTAGAGGGAGCCATTTTCAGCTATGGGTTCTCGGTAGCCTATAGCTAGGGAGTCCCATATGTGAGGACTGACTTCCTGCTTTTTCCTGGAGAAAGCGTAGTTACTCACCTGTAACAGGTGCTCTCCAGGGACAGCAGGAATCAGTCCTCATGACCCTCCCTCCTCCCCTGGAGTTGCAGTCCTTTGATTAATTTTTTCTCATTTTTACTGTCTCTTTAGCTAGGTCATTTGACTGAGCAAGATGGCTACCTTGGGCGGGAAGGGGACCGCCCATGCGCGATGCAATCCCAAAGGCTTTCTTTGAAAGCTGGGGAATTGCTCCGCACAAGGGCTCCATCGGCGCCAACGTCACCCATATGTGAGGATTGATTCCTGCTGTCCCTCGAGAACACCTGTTACAGGTGAGTAACTACGCTTTCCCGAGCCTCAGGCCATTGCCAGTGCCCTACAAGTGTTCCAGCAACAGCACTCCAATCAGATCGTCCTTATACAAACGGACAACCAGGGGGCCATGCTCTACATCAACAAACAAGGCAGTATGGGCTTGTACCTCCTCTGAGCTCATTGCATTGGTGGATTGATTCAACAGAGTTCTGCAGCCACACGAGTGGTCTCTCGACACCCGGGTAGCCGACCACATCTTTCAGACATTTATGCCACTCCTCACAATGCCAAACTATCACTGTTTTGCTCCAGGATCCCCTGCAGCAATCGGTTAGCCTCCAATGCCTTCCATCTGGATTGAAGCGACGGCCTTCTCTATGCCTACCCGCTGACTCCATTAGTGGCCAAGATCCTTTTCAAACTGCAGGTGGACAAAGCCACCATAATACTGATAGCACAGCATTGCCCAGACAGCCCTGATTTCCCCTGCTGTGTCAACTCTCCAGGAGGCTGCTGATTCCTCTCAGCTATGCCCCGGATCTGCTGACTCAGGAGGAGGGGACCCTCCTCTATCCCAAACTCAAATCCCTATCGCTCATGGCTTGGCTGCTGAGCGGAAAGCTCTTATAAACTTCAGCTTGCCAACAGATGTTGAAGATATTCTTGCCTCCCACAAGGATTCACCAGATGCGCCTATACCTTTAAGTGGCAAAAGATTTTCACTCTGGTATGTGGATAGGGTTTAGACCCCTTCTCTTGCTTTGTGGAGATAGTACTTTCTTACTTGCTCTATCTCTCTAACTCTGGATTAAAATCTAACTCAGTCAGGGTGCACATCAGTACCCTGGCACCTTAACAGCATGCAATAATTGGTAAGCCTCTTTCCATCCATCCTCTCATCGAACGGTTCATGAGAGGTCTTTTGTTGTACCATCCCCCAATCCAGCCGCCACCAGTTGTGTGAGATCTGAATGTTGTCCTGGGCCAGCTGCTCGTTCCGCCCTTCGAGCCGCTCGCCTCCTGCCCTCTCATATTTCTTACCTCGAATGTTATCTTTTTGGTTGTGCTCACTTTGACATGCAGTCAGTGAGTTACAAGCACTGGTAGCACATCCACCATATACCAGGTTTCACAAGAATAGAGTGGTCCTCTGCAATCATCCCAAGTTTCTTCCTAAGGTGGTTTCTGCTTTTCACCTTAACCAGTCGGCTGAGGCCTCCTTGCACACTTTGGATTTTAGGAGAGTGTTGGTTTTCTATCTGGAATACACTAAAGCCCACCGCTGTTCCCCCCCCCCCCCCCCCAGCTCTTTGTCTTTTTTGATGCCAACTGACTGGGTGTTGCCATCTCCAAATGCACCCTCTTCATTTGGGTGGTAGACTGCGTTTCCTTTGCTTATGCCCAGGCTGGGCTGAGTTTGGACCGCCATGTCACGGCGCACAGTGTTTGAGCTATGGCAGCTTCTGTAGCTAACCTCTGCTCAGTCTCCGCAGTAGAGATTTGTAGGGCTGCTATGTAGTCGTCTGTCCACTCTTTCATAGCACATTACTGCCTGAATGAGGATTCCCGGCATGACAGCACTCCATACTACGACACCTCTTTGAGAATTGATACAGCTCCTGCTCCTTCTGTGCATCCAGGTTATGTAGAGTCAAATTGATGTTGATGCTTCTGCTCAATGATGACTCTCGGAACCGTTCAGTGTTTTTCTGCTGTTCTTCCCGGTTCAGTTTATCTCCAGGAACAAGCAGGAATGTAGTCTTCACATAAGGGTATTGTCGGTACCGATGGAGCCTGCACGGGAACGCTCCCCAGCGTCCAATTAGAAAGCTTTTGGGAGCATCCCACAGCGCCTGCGTGCTACCTTCCCGCCTTTCCCAACTGCCTCTCTCCAGTTCTTCATTTTCCGCGGAACCAGCAGGTCGTTGTTCCTGTCACCGCAGAAAAGTTTTCCTATTCTCCTTCTTTTTTGTGGTCGCGTCTGCCTTCCCTCGATGCTATACTGGTACCGCCGGTTCTTTCTTTCTTTTAAAAAAAAAAAAAAAAGATATTTTTTCCAAACTTTTCTTCTTCAGGTGCACGCGCCATTTTGGGCCTTAGGCCCAAAATTTCCCTTACTATGGAAAAACCAGCTTCGGGTTTTAAGAAGTGCACCAAGTGTGGCGGTACCATCTCCGTCACCGACACCCATGAGTGGTGCCTTAAATGTTTAGGTCCTGACCACTCCATCTCGGAGTGTATGGCCTGTGCCATGATGTCCAAGAGGGGTCGACAAAACCGAGCTGCTAAGCTCAGCACCCTTTTTCCCTCCGATGCAGCCTCTGTGCCATCGACGTCTTCCAGGGCTTCGTCTTCCTCCCATAGATCTCAGGTAACTAAACATGAAGTCTGGCCGGTCCTCAAAGGGTAGATCTCCTTCCAAGCATTGAGATGCCTCTGGCGTTGCTCTTGAGGGTTCTGTACTGGCAAAATTGCCCCGGCGGGAAGCTTCGGCTTCCAAAGCATTATCAGGGCTCCAGGATGTTCTTGAGGCCTCAACCTTGGCAGAACAACTGGTGCCATGCTCTGGGGTACCGGCTGCTTTCTCCGGTACCGATACCCAGGCATCGGCAGCATCGATAGACCAGAGGTTCCTGGCTATTGAACGCAGTCTGGCGGCTCTCCTTGCGGCATTGACACCCTTGGAACCGCGTCAGACAGTTCAGCCGGTACCGCCACCGACTCTTGCGCTGGTATCGGTACCGGTACCGCCAGCATCGGCATCGACATCGGTGTCTGCATTGCTGGCACCCAGTCATGCTATGCCGTCCAGTACCGATATGCCAGTACCGATTACCCCCGGCACCGACTTCGGTTGGTATGGGTATCGTGCTCTACAAGAGCATCCGGACAGAAGGTACTTTGAATCCTCAGAGGAGTCTGAGGATTCTGACAGCTCCGTCGGTACCGGAGTACTTCTCCCCGAGGAGCCTTCCTCTCCCAAACGTAGGATGTCTCCTCCAGAAGATATCTCCTTTCAGGATTTTATCAAGGAGGTGGCTCGAGGTCTTTCCATTACTGTGGCTTCCGAAACAGAGCCCAGGGCAAAGGAGTTGGAGATTCTGCAATATCCCAAGGCTCCTAAGGAGGCAGCTACTTTGCCTATCCATGAGATCTTACATGATCTCATGTTAAGAATGTGGGAAACACCTCTAACCACCTCTTCTCACTCTCGTAGACTGGATACCATGTATCGAGTACCTCCTTGTCCTGGTTTCCAGAAGACTCAGCTTCCTCACCACTCTATTGTAGTGGAATCAGCTATGAGAAGGATCAGAAGTGCAAAGAGGCATGCCTCTAATCCTCCAGGACGTGAGTGTCGAACTTTGGATGCCTTTGGATGTCGTACTTTCCAGGCTTCCATGCTTTCTGCCAGGATCAGTTCCTATATTTTATATATGGGAATGTTCCTTAAGGAAGTCACAGGAGATTTAGAGGTTTTGAGCCCTCTTCTTCCTGAAGATAAGAGGCAGGATTTTCTCACACTGGTTAAACATGCCCAGGATGTTTCTAAGTTTGTCAATCGTGCAGCTTTTGACTGTTTTGAGTGCATAATCAGAACCTCTGCCATTGCCATAGGTGCACGTAGAATTGCCTGGCTCCAGGCATCCGATTTGGAGCTCTGGGTGCAGGACAAACTGGGCAATATCCCTTGTACAGGTGAGAATCTATTCGGCAAAAATTGGCAAGAAAAAGCCAATGAGTTGGATGCTGACAACTCCACTTTGGATAGATTATCCAAAGCCACAGCTGATCCTGCAAGAAAGAAATCTTTCAAGAAACCATTCTTCTCCAAAAATAAGATGTTTTATCCCTCTTATTCTCAGCAGGGACGTTCTGCAGGTCAACCTGCCCGGAAGAGTCAGCAACCACCTAAACAAAGGAAAGACTGCTAAGCCTCAACCGTCTCAGCAGTCTCAGCCTCCACAAGGCCTTTGACTTCCATCTAGAGAACTTAGCCTTCCTGGCCCTCAACGGACCAGAACCTTCCACCATTCCAGGAAGGTTGTGTCACTTTGCCCCCAGATGGGGGCAGATAACAGCAGAACATTGGACTCTCTCCATTATAAAAGAGGGGTACAAGCTTCACTTTCTCCGCATGCCCCCTCCCACAATGGTAAGACAGTTCAATTCTCAGACCTCTCTCATCAACCTGTTAGATCAAGAGGTCACTATGCTTCTTGCCCAAGGGGCAGTAGAAGAGGTACCCATTCCTCAACAGGGTACAGGGTTTTACTCCCCGTATTTCCTTATCCCAAAGAAAACAGGGGGACACAGACCTATTTTAGATCTCAGAGAATTGAACAAATTCCTGTTCAAAGAGAAATTCAAGATGATTTCTCTGGGAACGCTGCTGCCATACCTTCAGAGTCAGGATTGGCTTTGTTCTCTAGATCTCAAGGATGCGTACACTCATGTTCTCATCCATCCAACTCACAGAAAGTTCCTTCGGTTCCTCTTTCAAGGAAGGCACTACCAATACAGGGTGCTTCCTTTTGGCTTGGCCTCAGCACCAAGAGTCTTTACGAAATGCATGGCTGTGGCAGCAGCATTTCTTCACACTCTAGGACTATTCGTCTTCCCTTACTTAGACGACTGGCTCATTCAAGCCCCATCAGAGTCAGAGGCCAGGATTTCTCTAGCTTGCACAATGCGTATCCTTCAGTATTTGGGTCTGGTCATAAAAATCCCAAAATACAGCCTAACTCCCACTCAGTCTCTAGAGTTCATAGGAGATTTGCTGGATACCAGAAAAGCAAGGGCTTATCTTCCCCAGACCCATTGCCTTTGCATGGTGCAGTTAGCTTCTCAAGCAGTGCTGAAGCCTCATCTCACTGCTCGAGAAATGTTACAACTACTAGGCCACATGGCATCTACTGTGCATGTGGTTCCTTATGCTCGCCTCTATATGAGAGCAGCCCAGTGGACTTTATCCACTCAATGGACTCAGGCATCAGGGTGCCTGTCAGACAAAATAGCAAACACAAATCGCCTTATTTTGTCCCTCCAATGGTGGCCGTCCACTGGTGGGGTCCCCATTTCAACAACCTTTACCCCAGGCAACTCTCACAACAGATGCTTCACCAGTGGGTTGGGGGGCTCATCTGCAGGACCTCTCCACCCAAGGCACTTGGACTCCACAGGAGACTCATCTACACATCAATCTCTTAGAGCTCAGAGCAATCTTCCTTGCTCTGCGAGTGTTCCACTCTCTGCTCAGCTACATGACAGTCCTCATTCAGACGGACAATCAAGTAGCCATGTTCTGCGTGAACAAGCAGGGAGGAACAGGCTCTCTGTCGCTTTGCAACAAAGCTTTGCGACTATGGGCCCTTGCCAGAGAGCATCAGATTCATCTCCTGGCAGTGTATCTTCCAGGTTTCCAAAACTCTTGGGCAGACAGACTCAGTCGAGTTCTGCTTCCACACAAATGGTCTCTACATGCAGACCAGGTGGCCAAGATTTTTCAAATTTGGGGAACCCCGGACATAGACCTCTTTGCAAGTCCACTGAATGCCAAACTTCCCCGGTTCTGTTCCAGAATTCCAGCTGAGGGCTCTCAGGCCAAGGATGCTTTCCTCCTTCATTGGGGTCAAGACTTTATGCCTTTCCACCCATTCCCCTAATTCCCAAAACCCTGTTCAAGCTTCAGAGAGACAGGGGCCGTATGATTCTCATAGCTCCACATTGGCAACTGCAAGTGTGGTACCCTCTGCTTCTACATCTCTCTCAAGCTCTCTCTCTGGAGTTAGGGTCTGCTCCAGATCTCCTGTCTCAGGAGGACGGAATGTTATGGCACCCCAATCCCCAGTCTCTGCATCTAAGGGCTTGGTTGCTGAAGGCCTAGATCAGCGATGGCGAACCTATGGCACGTGTGCCAGCTGTGGCACGCGAAGGCCTTGCAGCTGGCACGTGGGTAGGTCCGCAAAAAAGAAAAAGCTGGCTCTGGCTGCTGCCGCGGACGCGGCAGCGGCAGAGTGCAGTGTCCCGCGGGGCCCCCTCCGCCCGCTAAGCCCCTCTGCAAGGGCTTTCAGATTCGCGAGGGAGAGCGTCTCCCTCGCGTCTCTGTTAAGCCCGCAGGGGCTAATGGGAAATTTCCCATCAGCCCCTTTAGACGCTAGGGACTGATGGGAAATTTCCCATTAGCCCCTGCGGGCTTAACAGAGACGCGAGGGAGAAGCTCTCCCTCGCGAATCTGAAAGCCCTTGCAGAGGGGCTTAGCGGGCGGAGGGGGCCCCACGGGACATTGCATTCTGCCGCGGCAGCGGCAGCAGCCAAAGCCAGCTTTTTTTTTTTTTTAAATATGCCATATGGGGGGGGGGGGGGGTTAGGACTGCAAATTGGCTATGGGGGGGTAGGAAGGATAATGGGCTAGGGGGGGGGTAGGGGGTAGGAATGCAAATTGGCAAAGGGGGGTAGGACTGCTAATGGGCTGTGGGCTGATGGGGGCTGTCTGGAAATGGGGTGATGGGGGGTTAGGACTGGTAATGGGCTATGGGGGGGTTAAGACTGGTAATGGGCTGTGGGCTGATGGGGGCTGTCTGGAAATGGGGTGATGGGGGTTAGGACTGATAATGGGCTATGGGGGGGGCTAGGACAGGAAATGGGCTGATGGGGAGGGGTTAGGACTGGATGGGCTGTGGGCTGTTGGGGGGGTTAGGACTAGTAATGGGCTATGGGGGGTTAAGACTGGTAATGGGCTGTGGGCTGATGGGGGGCTGTCTGGAAATGAGGTGATGGGGGGTTAGAATTGCTAATGGGGGGGGGGTTAGGACTGATAATGGGCTAAGGGGGGGGCTAGGACAGGAAATTGGGAGGGGTTAGGACTTGAGGTGGGCTGATGTGGTTAGGACTGGTAATGGGCTGTGGGCTGATGGGGGGGGTTTAGGACTGGCAATGGGCTGTGGGGGCTGACTGGAAATGGGCTGATGGGGTTAAGACTGGAAGTGGGCTGATGGGGGGTTAGGACTGGTAATGGGCTATGGGGGGGTTAGGACTGATAATGGGCTATGGGGGGGTTAAGACTGGTAATGGGATTTGGGCTGATGGGGGATGTCTGGAAATGGGGTGATGGGGGGTTAGGACTGGTAATGGGTTATAGGGGGGCTTAAACTGAAAATGGGGTGATGGGGGTTTAGGACTGGAAGTGGGTTGATGGGGGGCTAGGACTGGTAATGGGTTGGGGGGTTGCTATGACTGGAAATGGGCTGAGTGGAAGGGGAGGCTTGAACTGCAAATAGCTGATGGGGAGGGAGCTTGGAATGGAAATGGGCTGTGAGGGAAGGGAGCTAGGACTGAAAATGGGCTGATGGAGCAGCTAGGATAGGACTGGAAATGGGCTGTTGGGGGGAGCTAAGATTGGAAATGGGCTGTGGTGGGGGCTTGAATTGAAATGGACTCATGGAGGGGCTAGAACTGGAAGTAGGCTCATGGGGGGGCTTGGACTGGAATTGTACTGAGTGGAGGGGAGCTATGATTTGACATGGGCTGATGATGGGGCTAGGAAATGACTAGAAATGGGCTGATGGGGGGCTAGGATTGGAATTGAGCTGATGAAGGGACTCAGACTGAAAATGGATGGGGGAGCTAGGACTGGAAATGGGTTGATGGGGGGCTAGGACTGGAAATGGGCTGATGCAGGGACTAGAAAGGAATGGATGCTGGGTGAGACTGGAACTAGAAGGGAGCTGATGTTGGGGGAGGATTAGAATGGGATGGGGCTGGGAGAGTAAAATGGAGAGGGGAAAAATATTTTGTGTGGGAGGAATGAAAAATCTACAATTGGCCGGGTATTGGGAGAGTAAGTGGGGATTGAGGATGGAGCGGTAAAATTTGTGGATGAAATAGGAATGAGGAAAGAGCAAAAGGAGAAAGATTAGTATGTTAAAGCAGATGTAGAGAGAGAGAATGGAAAAAAAGACTAGAAGAGAGAAGAAAGAACAAATGGACAGCAGACGATGGAGAGTTAGCAGAAAACATGAAGAAACCAGAAGAAAGTGGCTGGAGCAATTGCAACTGAAAAAAAATGCACAAAAGGTAGAAAGATATCTCTTTATTTTGAATTTATTAACTGGAATATGAAACCTCTGGGAAATGTGCATCATTAACGTCTGTGCTTTGTTTGGTACAAGAGGAAATTAATTTATAGTTTTATTTCTACAGTGTTGTACATTCCAAGTTTGGCTTTTGGGGTTCCCAGTTTAATTATTGCCTTCCTGTTTCTAAATTGTGATTCCTTGTTTGGTGATGGTCTATGTTCTGCATGTGTAACTGAGCTGAGGTTTAATTGACGTGCTGGCACTTTGAGGAAATTCTTTGGTTTTGTGCGGCAGTTTGGGCACTCGGGCTCAAAAACGTTAGCCGTCACTGGCCTAGATCTTCATGATCTTAACCTTTCTCAGCAGGTAAAAGATATCCTTTATGCTTCCAGAAAACCTTCCACAAGACGCTCTTAGGCTTTCAAGTGGAAAAGGTTTACCATATGGTGCTCGCAGAAGTGTCTTAGCCCCCTTGCCATACCTCTGGAATCACTACTGGAGTATCTCCTTCATTTATCCAATGCAGGACTTAAGAGTAACTCAGTAAGAGTCCATTTGAGTGCTATTGCAGCTTCTTTCAAGCCTTTAAATGGACAACCTCTTTCCTCCCATCCTCTTATAGCGAGATTTATGAGAGGCCTTCTTCTAACTAAGCCTCCCATTAGGCCACCACCAGTGGCATGGGACTTAAACCTGGTTCTTGGCCAGCTCATGAAGTCACCTTTCGAACCCTTAGCCACTACCTCATTGAAATTGCTTTCTTAGAAAGTTATCTTTCACATTGCAATCACATCAGCATTTCGCATCAGTGAGTTGCAGGCACTAGTGGCTGATCCTCCTTATACAAGGTTCCATCATGACAAGGTAGTCCTTAGGACTCATCCACACTTTATGCCAAAGGTGGTCTCGCCTTTTCATTTGAACCAATCGGTCTACCTGCCTGTGTTTTTCCAAGGCCTCATGCATCAAATGCAGAAAAAATCTTCATACTTTGGACTGTAAAAAGAGCTTTAGCTTTTTACTTACAAAGAACACAGCAACATAGAAAGCCCTTTCAACTCTTTGTTGCTTTTGATCCTTCTCATCTGGGACTTCCAGTCTCCAAGAGAACACTGTCCAACTGGATTGCACAGTGTATTTCCTTTGCCTATCAGAGTAAGAATCTTCCTCTGGAGGGCCATGTCACAACTCACAATGTGAGAGCCATGGCAGCTTCAATGGCTCATCTGCACTCTGTGTCTATCGACGACATTTGTCGAGCAGCCACTTGGGCCTCGATTCATACCTTCACAGCCCATTACTGTTTAGACAAGAACTCCCGCCGGGATGCCTTGTTTGGTCAGGCTGTTCTCCAGCACCTGTTCCATACCTAATCAAGTCCTACCCACCATCCCTGGTAGGATGCCGGAGATCCATGGGGGGAAGTGGAGCCCTTTCACAGAGACACACAACTTCTGGGGTTCTCTCCCTGGCATCTAAAGCTAGGGAGTCCCCATATGTGAAGACTACATTCCTGCTTGTTCCTGGAGATAGCATAGTTACTCACCTGTAACAGGTGATCTCCGGGAACAGCAGGAATTTAGTCTTCACAGCCCACCCACCTCCCCTAGGAGTTGTATCTCTCTATCTATCTCTTTCTCTTTCCCTCTCTTTCTCTCTTTGTCTCAGCTTTAAACTCAACTGGAGAGAGGCAATTGGGAAAGGTGGGAAGGCAGCACGCAGGCGCTGTGGGATGCTCCCAAAAGCTTTCTAATTGGACGCTGGGGAGCGTTCCCGCGCAGGCTCCATTGGTACCGACGATACCCATATGTGAAGACTAAATTCCTGCTGTTCCCGGAGATCACCTGTTACAGGTGAGTAACTATGTTTTCTGGTTCCCCCATTGGGCTGTTAACAGGTTTTTTCAGTAGCCTTGTAGCTTGGGAGTCCCATATATGAAGACTTACTTCCTGCTTGGTCTTGGAGAAAGCGGATACTCACCTGTAGCAGGTGTTGTCCGGGAACAACAATAATTGGTCTTCACTATCCTCAGTCCTCCCTGTGCAGTTGTTTTCTATTTTGAGATTTATTAAGTTTTGTTGTCATACTGAGGTAAGATGGCTCCTTCAGACGATAAGACTGACAGGCATGCCTGGTCGACCTCCCAAAGGCTTTCTCTGAAAGCTGGGGAGTATTTCCTGCATGGGCTCCGTTGGTGATGTCACCCATATTTTAGAACTGATTCCTGCTGTTCCTGGAGAACACCTGCCACAGGTGAGTAACTTTGCTTTTCCCTGTCATAGTGGTATTATCTCCAGGAACAAGCAGGAATGTAGTCATCAATATGGGTATCGTCAGTAGCGACGGAGCCTGCGCGGGAACGCTCCCCAGCGTCCAATTAGAAAGCTTTTGGGAGCATCCCACAGCTCCTGCGTGCTGCCTTCCCGCCTTTCCCAACTGCCTCTCTCCAGTTCTTCGTTTTCCGCGGAGCCAGCAGGTCGTGTTCCTGTCACCGCAGAAAATTTTCCTCCTTTTTTGTGGTCGCGTCTGCCTTCCTCGACGCTTTACCGGTACCGCCGGTTTTTCTTTCTTTCTTTTCTTTAAAAAAATAAAATTGTTTGTACTTTCCCATTTTTTCCAGCTGCACGCGCCATTTTGGGCCTTAGGCCCAAGATTTTTTCCAGAATGGAAAAACCCTCCTCGGGTTTTAAAAAGTGCACCAAGTGTGGCGGTACCATCTCTGTCACCGACACCCATGAGTGGTGTCTGAAATGTTTAGGTCCTGACCATTCCATCTCGGAGTGTATGGCCTGTGCCATGATGTCCAAGAGAGGTCGAGAGAACCGAGCCGCCAAGCTCAGTACCCTGTTTCCCTCTGATTCAGCTTCGGTGGCATTGATGTCTTCCAGGGCTTCGTCTTCCTTCCGTGGATCTCAGGTAAGTAACATAAGTCTAGCCAGTCCTCAAAGGGTAGATCTCCTTCTAAGCATCGAGATGCCTCTGGCGTTGAACTTGAGGATTCTGCACCGGCAAAATTGCCCCGGTGGGAGGCTTCGGCTTCCAAAGCGTTATCGGGGCTCCAGGATGTTCTCGCGGTCTCGACCTCGGCAGAACTACTGGTGCCATGCTCTGGGGTACCAGCGGTCTTCTCCGGTACCGACATCCAGGCATCGGCAGCGTCGATAGACCAGAGAGTCCTGGCTATTGAGCGCAGTCTGGCGGCTCTCCTTGCGGCATTGACGCCCTCGGAACCGCATCAGACATTTCAACCGGCACCGGCACCGATAGCATCGACATCGACATCAGTGTCCGCATTGCCAGCACCCAGTCATCCGATGCCTTCCGGTACCGATTACTCCCGGTACCGACTTCGGTCAGTACGGGTATCGGGCTCTTCAAGAGCATCCTGACAGAAGGTACTTCGAGTCCTCAGAGGAATCTGTGGATTCTGACAGTTCTGTCGATGCAGGAATACTTCTCCCAGAGGAGCCTTCCTCCCCTAAACGTAGGATGTTTCCTCCAGAGGACATTTCCTTTCAGGATTTCATAAGGGAGGTGGCTCGAGGTCTGTCCATTACTGTGGCACCTGAAACAGAGCCCAGAGCAAAGGAGTTGGAAATTTTACAATATCCTAAAACTCCTAAGGAGGCAGCTACCTTGCCCATCCATGAAATCTTGCATGATCTCATGTTAAGAATGTGGGAGACACCTCTTACCACCTCTCCTCATTCTCGTAGACTGGATACTCTGTATCGAGTCCCTCCTTGTCCTGGTTTCCAGAAAATTCAGCTTCCTCACCACTCTATTGTAGTGGAATCAGCTATGAGAATGATCAAGAGAGCAAAGAGGCATGCCTCTAATCCTCCAGGACGTGAGTGCAGAACTTTGGATGCTTTTGGACGTCGTGTCTTTGAAGCTTCCATGCTTTCAGCAAGGATCAGTTCCTATAGTCTATATATGGGAATGTTCCTGAAGGAAGTCACAGGTGATATAGAGACTTTGAGTCCTCTTCTTCCGGAGGATAGAAGACAGGATTTTCTCACGTTGGTCAAACATGCCCAAGATGTTTCTAAATTTGTCAACCGTGCAGCTTTTGACTGTTTTGAGTGCATAAGCAGAACCTCTGCCATTGCCATAGGTGCACGTAGAATTGCTTGGCACCAGGCATCTGATCTGGAGCTCTGGGTACAAGATAAACTGGGAAATATTCCTTGTATTGGTGAGAACCTGTTTGGTAAAGATTGGCAGGAAAAGGCCAATGAGTTGGATGCTGACAACTCCACCTTGGATAGATTATCCAAGTCTACAGCTAATCCTGCAAGAAAGAAATCTTTTAAGAAACCATTCTTTTCTAAAAAGAAAAAGTATTATCCTGTTATTCTCAGCAGGGACGTTCTGCAGGTCAGCTTGTCAGGAAAGGTCAGCAACCACCCAAACAAATAAAAGCAAAGACTGCTAAGCCTCAGCCGTCCCAGCAGTCTCAGCCTCCACAAGGCCTTTGACTTTCAGCTAGAGAACTTAGCCTCCCTGGCTCTCATTGGACCAGAGCCTTCCACCATTCCAGGAGGGTTGTGTCACTTTGCCCCCAGATGGGGGCAAATAACACAGAGCATTGGACACTCTCCATCATAAAAGAAGGGGGTACAAGCTTCATTTTTCAAGCATGCCCCCTCCCACAATGATAAGGGAGTTCAATTCTCCGACCTCTCTCATCAACCTGTTAGGTCAGGAGGTCACTATGCTTCTTGCCCAAGGGGCAATAGAAGAAGTGCCCATCCATCAGCAGGGTACAGGGTTTTCTCCAGGACCAAGCAGGAAGTCAGTCCTCACATATGGGTGACGTTGGCGCCGACGGAGCCCTCTTGCAGAGCATTTCGCCAGCTTTCAAAGAAAGCCTTTGGGAATTGCAGCGCGCATGCGCGGTCCCCTTCTCGCCCAAGGGTGCCATCTTGCTCAGTCTTCTTTTTTCCGCGGAGCCCGACGGACGTAGTTCGTTTTCCGCTGAGGAAAAAGTTGATTTCCCTGTTTTTGTTGTTCTCCTTCGGTTCGACGCCGGATCCTTTTCCCGCCTGGGCCCGATACGCCGGTAACGAGCCCACTATCTCTTTTTCAGTTTTTGTCCTTCATGACTAGCGTTCGCGCCATTTTTTCTTTTTTTCACTGGCAGCCCTGTCTTTTGACCTCTCAGGGGCCCTTTTTCCCCCGATGGCTGCCAGCGGGTTTAAAAAGTGTGATCGGTGTAAGAAACTTATGTCTCTTACCGACACACATGACTGCTGCCTCCGCTGCCTCGGACCCGATCATGACCCGATGATCTGTGATCCGTGTGGCAAAATGTCCTCGAAGGCGTTGAGGAGTCAGCAGCACCAGAAGGATAGGATTTTCTCTGACTCCGCGTCCGGACGGGCCCGGACCTCGTCAGAGGCCTCGACGTCTCGGGACTCCGGCCCCGAGCAGCGTCGGGGTTCCTCTGAGCGGGGGTCTCCTTCGCGGGAACAGCGCAGGAAGAAGAAACCCGTGAGGGCGTCGTCGGTGGATGCTCCTGGTTCCTCGAGAGCCAGGTCGCATAGCCCCGATAGCCGTCCTGGGTCTTCGGAGTCGGAGAGGCCTGACTAGCAACCTCGTATCGAGATGGAGTCTCCTGGACACGTGAGTGCTGTAGTCCTCGTGGACTCTCCTCCAGGGGAGCCAACGTCTGGCCCAACGCCGTCGGGGGCTGCTGGGTCTCCTGAGCTCGGACTCAGGTTGACGGCCTTGGAGAGCAGCCTCGCTTCCTTCATAGAACAGCAGCGGGCATTGATCACCGGTCTCACCAGTGCATCTGCCCCGACCACCGGGACATAGACGTCCAAGTCGACCCCGGAGGCCGAGCCGATCCTCGAGTCCATGCGGGCTCGAGTCGATCCTCGGCCACGGTCTCCCTCGGCCTCCCGTTCGGGACCGAGGTCGTCGATGCCGGTACCCTCGGCGTCGGGGCGGAGGGCATCGGTGCCCGCCCAACCGGAGCCGCTCGATACCTCCTCCGAGGAGTCGGGCTGGGAGACAGAGGACGAAGAGTTATCCGACACCTATCGGACTCGGTGTGTCCCATCGGACTCGCCGGAGTCCGAACCTCGGAGACGATCCCCACCGGAGGATACCCGGTTCTTGGACTTCGTGCGGGATATGGCCAAGGCCTTGGCCTTCCCCGCCTATCCCGAGGAGGATCCTCAAGCCGAGGAGCTCGAGGCCCTCCAGTATGACTCTCCCCCAAAGGAGGCCTTTACTGTACCGGTTCCTCCGATGCTGGAGCGGCTGCTCTTCCACATGTGGGAGACCCCGGCTTCGACGCCGGTGTTGAGCAAGCGGGTCGATTCCATCTATTGAGTCCGCCAGAGCCCCGGATTCCAAAAGGCACAATTACCGCACCACTCCATGGTTGTGGAATCGGCCATGCATCGACTGAAAAGTCAGAAGATGCACTCCTTGGTGCCTCCCGGCCGGGAGGCCCGGAACCTGGATGCCCTCGGTAAGAAGTGCTTCCAGGGCTCTATGCTTGCTTGCCGTGTCCAGACATACCAGCTCTACATGGGCATGTATCTCCGAGACCTGGCAAAGGAGATTGCCGGGTTCTCTGCTGGTCTCTCCGAGGAACCTTTGCAGAGTTTCCAGGCCTTGTCCACTGGTATTCGAGAGTGCTCGAAGTTTAATCTCTCGAGCAGCCTATGATGGCTTCGAGGCTTCAGCCCGAGTAGCCGGGGCCAGCATCTGTGCCCGCCGACAGGCTTGGCTACAGTCATCCGATCTCGAGCCATGGGTACAGGACAAGTTGGTCGATGTCCCCTGCCGAGGTGAAAACCTCTTTGGCAAGCCCATGGCTGAAAAGGCTGCAGAACTCGAGACCGAGACTCTGACCCGGACTAGGCTGTCCAGAAAAACCTCTGCCCCTTCTCAGAAAAAGAAGGGCTCGGGAAAAAAGACCTTTTACCCGAGGAAGTCCTCTGCCTATAAACAATACCCTCATTATCAGGCCTCTGCAGCTCCCCAACAGGGTCAGCAGGCCAAGGGGCAGGGTCATGGACCCCGTAGGCAGAAGGCCCCCAAGCCACCAACACCGGCCCCTGCTCAGCAGGGTGGGGGTTTTTGACTCAAGGCATAGCCTCTTGTCCTCAGCTGGCTCACATCAGCACAGGAGGCCGGCTGGCCCACTTTGCCCACAGGTGGTCAGCCGTCACATCAGATACCTGGGTGCTCCATATAGTCCAAAAGGGCTATCTTCTCCATTTTCACCAGGTACTTCCCTCCTATTTTCCAGGGGAGCCTCCAAGACTCCCTCTGCACAGGGACCTACTCCTTCAGGAGTTAGCAAGTCTGCTAAAGGAACAGGCTGTGGAACCGGTGCCCCACCACCTGAGAGGTCACGGCTTTTATTCCAGGTACTTTCTGGTACCAAAAAGAACAGGAGGCCTCAGACCCATCCTAGACTTGCGCAACCTCAACAAGTTCCTGGAGAGGGAAAAGTTCAAGATGCTTACCCTTGGAATCCTTCTGCCCTACCTCCAGCAGGGAGATTGGCTATGCTCCTTAGATCTAAAGGATGCTTATACTCACATCCTTATTCATCCAGACCACAGACAATATCTCAGATTTGTTGTGGGGGGAAACCACTTCCAGTACAGAGTACTACCCTTTGGTCTAACCTCCGCTCCCAGGGTGTTCACCAAGTGCCTGGCGGTGGTGGCGGCCTACCTGAGGCTTCAAGTTCTTTTTGTGTTTCCATACCTGGACGACTGGCTCATAAGGCGCCAGTCTTCCCAGGAGGCCAGTCAAGCCACCCTTCGCACTGTGGCTCTGCTTCAGCACTTGGGCTTTGTCATAAACTTCGCAAAGTCCACTTTGCTCCCGTCCCAGAACTTAGAATTCATAGGAGCAAGGCTGGACACTCTTCAGGCGAAGGCTTTTCTGCCAATGGACAGAGCCCACAGGTTGATGGATCTAGCCAGGCAGTTTCACAGCAATTCCCTGGTCTCCGCCAGGCAATTCCTGAGACTTCTCGGCCATATGGCTTCCACGGTTCATGTAACCCCCAATGCCCACCTGCACATGCGGCCTGCTCAGTGGAGCCTTCGAACTCAGTGGCATAAAGCCACAGGGAGCCTTGCAGACTCAGTAAGAATATCCGCCCTGCTTGTCTCCTCTCTGCAATGGTGGCTTCATCTTCCGAATCTGGTACTCAGAGTGGTTTTTCAATCCCCCCCGCATTCTCAAGTGCTGACGACAGATGCTTCTCTTCTAGGTTGGGGAGCACATTGCCAAGGGGCATGTACTCAGGGTCTCTGGACCCCTTGGGAGGCTGCTCAGCAGATAAACTTCCTGGAGCTACGGGCAATACGCCTAGCTCTGAGAGCCTTCTCCCACCTCACCTCACACCAGTCTGTACTGATCCAGACGGACAATCAAGTTGCCATGTTCTACGTGAACAAACAAGGAGGCACAGGCTCCTTCCTTCTCTTTCAGGAGGCACAATGGCTGTGCTCTTGGGCCGTCAATCACGGAATCCTCCTCAAGGCTGTCTACCTCCCAGGTCAAGAAAATTACGTGGCGGACAGACTGAACAGGTTCCTGCAACCACACGAATGGAGATTGAATCCGTTGGTGGTTCAGCAGATCTTTCTCAGGTGGGGCCTCCCCACCATGGATCTTTTCGCCAGTCCTCTGAACCGGCAACTCCCGAGATTCTGTTCCAGACAACCGCATCCTCTCAGAGTAGCAGCGGATGCGTTTCTGTTTCCGTGGTCCCAAGGCCTACTGTATGCGTTTCCTCCCACGCTACTAGTGTCCCGAACACTGTTCAAAGTCCTCAAGGACGGGGCCTCAATGATTCTGATAGCCCCCAGGTGGCCGAGGCAACCGTGGTTCCCACTTCTGCTGCAACTGCCGGTGGACACTCCTCTTCCTCTGGGGATTCAACACGATCTCCTGTCTCGGGAACAGGGATCTCTCTTGCACCCCAACCTCCAGTCCCTTCATCTGATGGCCTGGCTGCTGAAAGTGTAGTCCTGGCTCCCCTACTACTGCCTAGAGAAGTGGAAGACGTAGTCTTAGCCTCTAGATGGCAATCCACCAGGAAATCCTACGCTCTTAAGTGGCGTAGATTCTCCGCATGGTGTGCTCAGCACAGCGAGAATCCCTTCTCGTGCTTTGTAGCGGTGGTATTGCAATATTTGCTTTACCTCTCCAATCTAGGCCTTAAGTCCAACTCTGTCAGGGTTCACCTCAGTGCTCTCTCAGCGCACCACTCGCTGGTGGACGGAAGGCCTCTTTCCAACCACCCTTTGGTGGCTCGTTTTCTCGGAGGCCTCCTCCTGCTTAAGCCTCCTTTACGTCCACCAGCCCCTGAGTGGGATCTGAATGTGGTCTTACAGCGGATTACTTGTCCGCCATTTGAACCTATGGCTACCTGCCCTCTCCGTTTTCTCTCCTGGAAAACCTTGTTTCTGGTTGCTCTTACCTTTGCTAGGCAAGTAAGTGAACTTCAGGCACTAGTGTCTGATCCCCCTTACACTAGGTTCTACAGGAATAGGGTAGTCTTACGGACTCACCCGAAGTTTCTTCCTAAGGTTGTCTCCCCTTTTCACCTCAATCAGGAGGTGGTTCTTCCGACCTTCTTTCCCAGGCCGAATGCCAACCGGGCTGAGATGGTCCTGTATACCCTGGACTGTAGGAGGGCGTTATCCTTCTACCTTGACCGTACGCGGGAGCATCGGAGGGCTGTTGAGCTCTTCGTTTCTTTTGACCCCAATAAGTTGGGGCTACCTGTCTCCAAGCGTACTTTGTCCATATGGGTCGCTGACTGTATCGCCTGGGCTTATGGGGCAGCCGGCCTCTCGTTGGAGGGTCGAGTCATGGCTCATCGTGTCAGGGCGAAGGCTGCGTCAGTGGCTCATCTCCGCTCTGTTCTGTTGGCAGACATCTGCCGGGCCGCTACTTGGTCTTCAAGCCAGACTTTTGCCGCCCATTACTGCCTTGAGAGGGAGTCCCGCAGGGACAGTGCTTTCGGACAGGCAGTACTCCATAATCTCTTTGGGGTTTAGGCAACTCCTACCCTCCGGCCCTGGTGTTGGGCTACCGGTCGGGGGCGTTCTCAGAGAAGATTCCTTCCTTACGTACTGACGAGCTAGAGGGAGCTCTTTTTTTCGGCATGAGGTCTCCTGTAGCCTTAAGCTGGGGAGTCCCATATGTGAGGACTGACTTCCTGCTTGGTCCTGGAGAAAGAGTAGTTACTCACCTGTAACAGGTGTTCTCCAGGAGCAGCAGGAATCAGTCCTCACAACCCTCCCTCCTCCCCTTGGAGTTGCAGTCATATGATTTATTTTGCTAATTTTTTTGCTGTCTTTTAGCTATGTCATCAGACTGAGCAAGGTGGCACCCTTGGGCGTGAAGGGGACCGCGCATGCGCGCTGCAATTCCCAAAGACTTTCTTTGAAAGCTGGGGAAATGCTCCGCACGAGGGCTCCGTCGGCGCCGACGACACCCATATGTGAGGAGTGATTCCTGCTGCTCCTGGAGAACACCTGTTACAGGTGAGTAACTACTCTTTACGCCCCCTCCTGCTGCTCCTGGAGAACACCTGTTACAGGTGAGTAACTACTCTTTACGCCCCCTATTTCCTTATCCCAAAGAAAACAGGGGGATACAGACCTATCTTGGACCTCAGAGAATTGAACAAATTCCTTGTCAAAGAGAAATTCAAGATGATTTATTTATTTTATTTATTTATTTATTTAGAAAACATTTGTATACCGCTACTTCCTACGATCAGCAGCGGTTTACTTTACATAATCATAATGTATCGTACAATACAGTGAATTTTTAAGATATACAGTTAGATTGAGTATTGATTTACACATCAAAGGAAGATCAATTGGTTTCAATATACATTAGATGAGAGCTCACAAATCTAAATATACATTTAATTGTAGGGGTGTGGTTGGGGGCAGAAATATACAAATATACAAGGTTAAATACCGGCTTACTAAATGCCTTCGCGGCAGTCAGAAACTATCTAGGTTCAGCGAGCATAGGGGTGTCGCAGTCTAAGTCAGGTGGTAGTGAACCTGGAATAAGTGGGTTTTGAGTTTTTTTCTAAAGTCTCTCAAATCATTTGTTGATCGTAGCTCTTGAGGGAGTTGGTTCCAGTGGATTGGTGCTGCATATGAGAATGCTCTATTGCTTGTTTCTGCTTTGACAGCTCTTATGCTGGTTGGTACACAGAGAGTGTTGCGATTTATGATTCTTCTGTTCCTGTTGTGTGGTTGGATAGTGATTAGGTTGTCGAGGTAGGATGGTGCGATATTGTGAATGAGTTTAAAAGTGGTTATGAGAAGTTTGAATATGATGCGGGCGGCAACTGGGAGCCAATGCAGCTCCATTAGTACTGGCGTGATGTGTTCAGAGACGCTTTTTTCCATGATGACTCTTGCAGCAACATTTTGAGCCATTTGCAAGATATTTAGGGTGCTCTTGGGAAGGCCTTGCAGAATGGCGTTGCAATAGTCTAGGTGAGGAATGATGAGGGCTTGCGCAACAGTTCTGAAGTCAGATTTCTCAAGGATAGTGCGAAGTGGTTGAAGAACTTTCAATTTGTGGAAAATGGTTCGGTTGGTTGCTCGGAGGTGTTTATCCATCCTTAGGTTGCTGTCCAGTAGGACCCCTAGATATTTTATTGCAGGCTTTGTATGATATATGTTTTTGTTAAGGGTTACTGTGGTGGGCGGGATGAAATCATTTTTTTTGGAGATAAACATGACTTCTGTTTTCTTGTGGTTTATTGACATGTTGTTTTGTTGAAGCCAGGTTTGGAGCATGTTGGAACTCTGCTGCCATACCTTCAGAGTCAGGATTGGCTTTGTTCTCTAGATCTCAAGGATGCGTACACCCATGTTCTCATCCATCCAACTCACAGAAAGTTCCTTCGGTTCCTTTTTCAAGAAAAGTACTACCAATACAGGGTGCTTCCATTTGGCCTGGCCTCAGCACCAAGGGTGTTCACGAAATGCATGGCTGTGGTAGCAGCATTTCTCCACACTCTATGGATATTAGTCTTCCCCTTCGTAGACGACTGGCTCATTCAAGCCCCAACAGAGTCAGAGGACAGGACTTCTCTATCCTGCACAATGCGTATCCTTCAGTATTTGGGTCTGGTAATAAACATCCCAAAATCCAGTCTAACTCCCACTCAGTCTTTAGAGTTCATATGAGCTTTGCTGGATACCAGAAAGGCAAGGGCCTATCTCCCCCAGGGCCGTTGCCTTCGCATGGTGCAGTTAGCTTCTCAGGCAGTGCTAAAGCCTCATCTCACTGCCCGGGAGATGCTACAACTACTAGGCCACATGGCATCTACTGTGCATGTGGTTACCTATGCTCTCCTCCATATGAGGGCAGCCCAGTGGACTTTATCCACTCAATGGACCCAGACATCAGGATGCCTGTCAGACAAAATAGCAAACACAAGTCGCCTTATTTTGTCCCTCCAGTGGTGGAAATCCACTCAAAACCTGTTGCTGGGGTCCCCTTTTCAACAACCTTTACCCCAAGCAACTCTCACAACAGATGCTTCTCCGATGGGTTGGGGAGCTCATCTGCAAGACCTCTCCACCCAAGGCACCTGGTCTCCACAGGAGACTCATCTACACATCAATCTCCTGGAGCTCAGAGCAATCTTCCTTGCTCTTCGAGTGTTCCACACCCTACTCAGCTACAAGACAGTCCTCATTCATACGGACAATCAAGTAGCCATGTTCTACGTGAACAAGCAGGGGGAACAGGCTCTCTGTCGCTTTGCAACGAAGCTTTGCGACTATGGGCCCTCTCCAAAGAGCATCAGATTCATCTCCTGGCAGTTTATCTTCCAGGTATCCAAAACTCTTGGGCAGACAGACTCAGTCGAGTTCTTCTTCCACACGAGTGGTCTCTGCATGCAGACCAGGTGGCCAAGATTTTTCGAAATTGGGGAACCCCGGACATAGACCTCTTTGCAAGTCCGTGGAATGCCATACTTCCCCGATTCTGTTCCAGAATTCCGGCTCAGGGGGCTCAGGCCAGGGATGCTTTCCTCCTCTACTGGGGTCAAGACTTCCTTTATGCCTTTCCACCCATTCCCTTAATTCCCAAATCCCTGTTCAAGCTTCAGAGAGACAGAGGCTGTATGATTCTCATAGCTCCACATTGGCCACAGCAAGTGTGGTACCCTCTGCTTCTACATCTCTCTCAAGCTCCCTCCCTGGAGTTAGGGTCTGCTCCAGATCTCCTATCTCAGGAGGATGGAATGTTATGGCATCCCATTCCCCAGTCTCTGCGTCTGAGGGCTTGGTTGCTGAAAGCCTAGATCTCCATGGTCTTAACCTCCCTCAGCAAATAAAGGATATCCTTTATGCTTCCAGGAAGCCTTCCACAAGACGCTCTTATGCTTTCAAGTGGAAAAGGTTTACCGTATGGTGTTTGCAGAAGGGTCTTAACCCCATTGCTATACCTCTGGAATCATTACTGGAGTATCTCTTTCATTTATCAAATGCAGGACTTAAGACTAACTCAGTGAGGGTCAATTTGAATGCTATTGCATCTTCCTTCAAGCCCCTAAATGGACAACCCATTTCCTCCCATCCTCTTATAGCAAGATTTATGAGAGGCCTTCTGCTAACTAAGCCTCCCATTAAGCCACCTCCTGTGGCATGGGACTTAAATTTGGTTCTTGGTCAGCTCATGAAGCCACCTTTCGAACCCTTAGCTACTACCTCCTTGAAATTACTTTCTTGGAAAGTTATTTTTCTCATTGCAATCACATCAGCACGTCGCATTACTGAGTTGCAAGCACTAGTAGCTGATCCACCTTATACAAGGTTCCATCATGACAAGGTAGTCCTTAGGACTCATCCACACTTTATGCCAAAGGTGGTCTCGCCTTTTCATCTAAACCAAGCAGTCTACCTACCTGTGTTCTTTCCAAGGCCTCATGCATCAAATGCAGAAAGGAACCTTCATCCTTTGGATTGTAAAAGAGCTTTAGCTTTTTACTTACAAAGAACACAGCAACATATAAAGTCCTCTCAATTCTTTATTGCTTTTGATCCTTCTCATTTGGGACTTCCAGTCTCCAAGAGAACACTATCTAACTGGATTGCTCAGTGTATTTCCTTTGCCTATCAGAGTAAGAATCTTCCTCTGGAGGGCCATGTCACAGCTTACAATGTGAGAGCCATGGCAGCTTCAATGGCTCATCTGCACTCTGTGTCTATTGATGACATCTGTCGAGCAGCCACCTGGGTCTCGGTTCATACCTTCACAGCCCATTACTGCTTGGACAAGGACTCCCGCCGGGATGCCTTGTTTGGTCAGGCTGTTCTTCAACACCTGTTCCATACCTAATCAACTCCTATCCGCCATCCCTGTTGGATGCCAGAGATCCATGGGGGGAAGTGGAGCCCTGGTTCAGGGACACACAACTTCTGGGCTCTCTCCCTGGCATCTAAAGCTAGGATGTCCCCATATGTAATGACTACATTCCTGCTTGTTCCTGGAGATAGCATAGTTACTCACCTGTAACAGGTGATCTCCGGGAACAGCAGGAATTTAGTCCTCACAACCCACCCACCTCCCCTAGGAGTTGTATCTCTCTACCTATCTCTTTCCCTTTCCCTCTCTCTCTCTCTTTGTCTCAGCTTTAAAACTCAACTGGAGAGAGGCAGTTGGGAAAGGCGGGAAGGCAGCACGCAGGCGCTGTGGGATGCTCCCAAAAGCTTTCTATTTGGACGCTGGGGAGCGTTCCCGTGCAGGCTCTGTCGGTACCGACGATACCCATATGTGAAGACTAAATTCCTGCTGTTCCCAGAGATCACCTGTTACAGGTGTGTAACTATGCTTTCTACTATCGAATTATTCAACAGATAGTTATAGAAAAAGCCTTATGATTCTCAAGGAAACTCTGCCTCCCACTCAAATGACACATTTTTACATCTAGAATTGATGAATAGTGATAATCAATAGGTTTTTCTTTTTTAAAATAAAATTTGGATGTTGATTGAGGCTTCTGAAGAACTGGGGACTGGTAATGCTATATTATTTTTCTGTTTACTACTGACCATGATTAGATTCGTATAGTGGCTTTATTATAATCATGAATTCATTTTTTTTTTGAGTGCCATCAAGTCAATGCTGACTCCTGGCAACCCAGTAGCCCCAGGGTTTTCTTGGGCAAGGTATGACCGGAAGTAGCTTGCCAGACCTTTTCTTCCAAGGCAATGGGAGGGTAAAGTGACTTGTCCAAGATCACAAGGATTGCCAGTGGGAATCGAACCCTGATGTCTTGAGTACAAAGCTGTTGCTCTAACCACTAGGCTGCTCCTCCACTCCAAGTAAATTATTTTACAGTTCTAAAATTGGGAGATCCCTAACATGTCCTTTTCTACAGCTATTTTAAGTATTACATAAAATATTTGAGGAAATCTTTTTAGATGCATTTTGCTGGAGTTATAGTGCTTATTAGAAGGGTTCTGTCCATCTCTGTCCCTCCTTATTGCATAGGTGTGTTTGCACATGAACCAACAAATCTATGTGTAAAGCATAGTAGGAGGAAGTGCAGGAAAAAGAATGCTGGCTGTGGCAAAGTTCTGCAGAATGTTCCTCAAGGTACCCAAGCCCCATGGTGCAAGACAATGAATTCTTCTCTGCAACTCTGTTTATTGTGCTGTGGGAATACCAAGCACTGTGGCACCAGAAAGAGTTCTGCCCATTCAGAGCTGTTCTCAATGTGCCACACAAGAAGAGGAGGAGCTGGCAGAATAACGTAAGAATAGGCAGAGGGATTGCAAGGAAGAAGAGAGGGAGAGTGGTATTGGCGAGTAGGGGAGAATGCAAGAACACTATGAAACTCTGGCATCCATTCATGTAGAAACATAGAAGCATGACGGCAGAAGCATGACGGCAGGAAACGACCACATGGTCTATTTAGTCTGCCCTTCCATTATCAACTACTACAATGGTCCCCTTTTTCCTTTAGAGATCCTCTGTATTTGTCCTATGCTTTTTTGAGTTCTGATACTGTCCTCATCTTTACCACCTCCACTGAGAGACTATTCCACTCATCTACCACTCTTTCCATAAAGAGATATTTCCACATATTGCTCCTGAGTCTATCCCCTTTTACCCTCATCCTATGTCCCCTCGTAGCAAAGCTTTCTTTTAATCGAAAGAGGCTCTCCTCCTGTGCATTTATGCCATGGAGATATTTAAACATCTCTATCATATCTCCTCTATCCCGCCTTTCCTCTAAAGTTTTGTTGCCTTTAATGAACCTGGGAATTTTGACTCTCTGTTTATTGTGGGTTTTTCTGTTCTTCCAAAGTTTTCCTTCTGGTTGGAAATATAAATCCGTGTAATACTTATTTCCATTCCATTCTGCTAAACCAGTCCAGACAAGTGGGTGTGTTTCCCTACTAGCAGATTGGTGGAGACAAAGACCAATGAAAAGCCCAGGTTTCAGTGACATCACTCCATGCCTCTATCAGCCTCAGCCACCAGAGGTCTTCAGTATGTCTTTGTCTCCAGCAGATGGTGGATGAATTTTTCCCTCTCCATGGAAAATCCAAAGATTGAGAGAAAAAGATATTGATTAAACACTGGTGAAGAATTACCTCAAGTCCTAAAGGACTGACTCACTCAGTTGAGCATGACGTGGGAGGCTCCACTAGACTACTGTCCTTTTGGTAGCCATAGGAGGAGGGAAAATTGGTTCATCTCCATGTCCTTATCAGAAGGGCCTGTTGAATAACCACAGTTGGAAGGATTTGGATGGATCTGGAAATCTACAGCAGCCTCACACAACCTCAGCACCCCTTCCCTCCTCCTACTCCCCCCTCCCCACCACTTTCTCCTGCAGATTGCAGAAGGCTCTCAGAGGGATCTACCTGTCAGCCACCTTTCAGACAGTACTGCTAAATTTAAACCCAGCCAGTGAAGCAGTTTCAGGGAAGTAGAGATGAGCCTGGCATAGATTCTCTGCCTAGGTTCTCAGGGGGTGAGTACCATGGCTTGACCTTGTCATTGTCTTTGGTGGGGGCTCCCAGTTCCATCTATAAGGGGTGGACTGCTAGTGATTGTTGGCGCTGGATGGGGATTTCATGCCGTTTTTTGCATGCATTAGTAACGTTTTTGCCTATTGTGTGCCTGTTTATCATGCGGTCCCAACGCGCATTCTGCCCAAGCGGCTCTAACGCGTGTTCTGTAAAGAGCGCAGTTTACGCACACGTGCGGACCAACACAGTCTTAACCTGCTCTGTGATACTTACTCTAACTCTCTGTCTTCTTCCAGGAAGCATTGTTTAACCTGTGGCAAGAAAAGAAGAACCTTGGATTCTGAACTTTGCCTTTCCTGTATGGCGGCTTCAAAGTCATCTCTGGAAGGCATGTCTCTCCCCCCCCCCCCCCCCCTCAGCTGGGTGCCACAGTTAGTCTGCCTTTTCCTGCCTCAGGGCAGAATGTACAGGATGGCGCAAAGGGTGCCCAGCCGGCTGAAGGCTCAAGTGACCGTGCTGTGAGACGCTCATCATCCTCCAGGGGGTCTGTGGTGGCTATGCCCTCGGGTGTCAGGGAGCCCTTTCCAAGAGGGGAGCTTCCGGAGTCTGGGTTGTCCTCCCTGGAATTCCTTTCCTTTTTGCAACAAGCTTGGTCCTTCTGGCATAGAAATTCAGATCCTGTGGCCTCTGGATGCCCCCGGATGCAATCTTATACTGGGCAGGCTGGGTGTAGAAGCCCTGCTAGTTTGCCTTTGGCTAAGCATCCCCAGCGAGGGACATTTCCTGAAGTTGAGGGACACTTGGGAACTGTCCAAGATGTTGACTGTGCCTCGGACCCTGATGAATCATTGTTGAGCTCTGATGTGGAGGAGAGCCTCCTATCACCTTCAGAAGATTATGAAGAGGCCGGTGTGATCCACTTGTTCCAGAAGGAGGAGTGTGGTAGCGTTGATTTCCAGGGTCTCATCTGCCTTGAACTTGGCAGATTCTTTTGTCATGGAGCAGGAGCCAAAGGTACGTCCGCTTCTTCAGGAGGTATGGAAATCCACTACTGTCTTCCCATTCCTGGAGATGATCAAAGATATGATCTGGTCTGAGTGGGACGTGCCAGATTCCCTGCCTAAAGGATTAAGGGGTCTATCAGAAGATCTACACTCTCCCTAAGGAGGATCACAGCGAGTGGTTTAACTAGGCAGACCACCATTCCCATAGAAGGCGGATTGGCCTTAAAGGATGTCCTGGACTGCGAGATTGACTCTTGCTGGAGGGTCAATTTGCGGTGCTGGTGGCTATTCTGCAGCTGTGGGATTGCACCAGCTTGACTTCTCGAGCTCTGCTCCAATGGATTCAGTCTCTTCTGCTTGATGATACTAGCTCTCTCTTGGAGTTGACTACAGCCTTCCTTTCTGATGCCATGTATGACCTGATGCACCTGGGTGCCCGGGATGGTGCCCTGGCTGCTCTGTTATGGCACTGGATTTGACTCAGTCACTGGGCGGCGGACACACCTTCCAAAGCCTGGTTGGTTCAATTGACCTTTAAGGGAAAGCTCCTGTTTGGAGCAGACTTGGAGAAACTGGTGAAGAACTTAGGCGAGACAAAATCTTACCATCTCCTGAAAGACAGGTCCAGAGGGACCGTGAAGCAGATGAGAACCCCTTTCTAGTCAACCTCTGCCCGACCACCAAGGGTGCACTGGCCAGATACCCTGGCGCTAGTAGCCTTTCTTCCCCTCTACTTCAGGGCTTCGGGTTCATTCTCAGTCCTTTGGTGGAGCATGTGGACTCAGGGTTGCGACCTCCCCCAGAGAAGGCCCCTCCCGGGCCAAGAAATAAAGGTTTGAGGGAATATTCCTTGGTACCTCGGGTGGCCCTGGAGATGGATCCCCTGTTTGCCTGAGTGGAGAGGAACCGCCTAGCTTTGTCGGCTCACGACATTGTGGTTGCAGACTTCCTCAGCTGGTACTTCCTGAATCCTGGTGAGTGGGAATTGAGTTATGAAGCCTTCCAGTTGATTGTACACCATTGGGGTCTCCCCAAAATGAATCCGATGATGACCTTCTCCAATGCCAAAGTGGGCCGCTGCTTCAGTCGCAGCTTGGAGGGTGTCGATGCCCTAACCCAGCCTTGGCCCAGTCAGTGGCTGCTGTACGTATTTCCTCCGTGGCCCCTAGTGGGATATGTGATTTGGTATATAGAGTGCTACCCAGGCATGATTGTCCCGGTGGTGCTGGATTGGCTGCGGAGAGCATGGTTCAGAGACCTGTTGTAGCCCTTCCAAGCGCATCCTCTGTCTTGGGGGCTGTTATGGCAGGGACTGATCGTCTTGGAGGACCCGGCTCCCTTTTCATTTACAGCATGGCTCTTGAAAGAAGATTACTAGCATATAAAGGTTACTCACCAGCCATAATCTCTACTATATTTGGTGCCCGGAGGAGGTCTACCAAGCTAGCATACATATGAATATGGTGTGCTTTTAACGATGATGTGGTGCATGGCATTCGACTCCTGAGGTGGCCAAGGTATCGTCCTTGTTGGCCTTTTCTGCAGGATGGCCTCACATTGGCCTTTTTTCCGTGGTCCAGTGATGGGCAAGTCCTTGGCCTTGCACCTGGACACCACCTGTTTTTTCCAAGGGGTTCAGCGTCTGCGTCTTCCCCTTCGGTCCATGATCCCTTCTTGGGATCTGTCTCTGGTGCTACGTACCCTGATGGAGGCCCTCTTTGAGCCATTGAAGTGCATTACCTTGAAGAATTTGACACTAAAGACTCTTCTTGGTTGTGAGTTGTTCGGCAAGGCGGATCTCTGAGCTGCAGGCTCTATCTTGCAGAGATCCTTATCTGTCCTTTTCATCTGAGGCCATCTCCATTCAGCCTGTGCCTTCCTTCTTACCTAAAGTGCCGTCTCCCTTTCACGTGAACCAGGTGGTTTGTCTGCCCTTCTTCTCTAAGGAGCAGTGCCGGAGGAAGGATAAGGTGGATATCCGGAGGGTGCTGCTTTGGTACCTGGAGGTTACAAATTCCTTTCGTAAGTCTGACCATCTTTTTGTGCTTTTTGCTGGCCCATGCAAGGGTGAGGCAGCGGTCAAATTGACCTTTGGATGCTGGATTAAGAAGGCTATTGTCTCCACATATCTGTTGCGAGACTGGCTGGTTCCAGAAGGGTTGCGCGCCCATTCTACCTGAGCACAAGCATCCTCGTGGGTGGAGCGGAGCTTGGTAGCCCCTGCAGACATTTGTCGGGCAGCGATGTGGGCATCTCTTTCCATTTTTGTCAAGTGGCAGACACAGCCTTCGGCTCAAGAGTTTTGCAAGCTTCTCTGCCCAGTGGTATTGTAGTTTTGGTACATTCCACTTGTCTGGCAGGACAATATGGAAGATGACATTTTACTTACCAGATAATATCCTTTCCTTGAGTCCTGCTAGAGCAGTCCAGGGCCCGCTGTTGAAAATGTATTACTCTTTGCTGTGGTACTCTAGGATCTGCCATGTTTTTTACTTAGCTCTGCAGGATCGTTTCTTCTATCTGACTTCTGTTCTACTTCCTGTATATAGTTCACTACTGTTGAGTACTCCTTCTAGCCTTGCTGAGGTTACGTGAGGCTTGCTCTGTATCTCCCATATGCTTTGGGATGAATATTGAAGGGACTTCTGGTGGCAGAAGCTGATAGAAGCATGGAGTAATGTCATTGAAACCTGGGCTTTTCATTGGTCTTTGTCTCCACCAATCTGCTAGTAGGGGAACACAACTCACTTGTCTGGACTGGTCTAGCAGGTCTCAAGGAAAGGAAATTATCTAGTAAGTAAAATGTCACCTTTTTAAAATGTTATGTCTTCAGTTGCTTGCTTTTTTGACTGCACCTTTGGGTGGGCTTCTTTATTTCCTTTGTTGCAAATCACTGCAGGACATTTTGCATTACATTTTGGGTTTATGTATCTCTATGACTATACTTGCTTTGTACTATTTCTTCTATATTTTCAGTTACAAAATATCCCTGTTTACAATTCCATTTTAATTTTTAGGAATCACCTATTAAATACCTGGCTTTACAAGATACTGGAGCGATAATAGCCCTCGTTGAACATGATATAAACAAGGAAGAAATCCAAGACTATCTGGAGGAAGAGGAGGATGAAAAGGGTAGGAATGCCCAGAGTAATGCGATTTATATATTGTTGGTACTTTTCATTTGATCAACAGAACAAAGCTTTTCTGTATATTGCAGATGTTCCTTGGCTAACAGTCTCAAGACTGGACTGATATTTTACACCACTTTCCTGAAATCTGCATATGGATTTGCCAAAAGTGGTTCACGAAAGAGCTAGCAAAACTAAAAAAGCAGCTAAGGAAACAAGAAAAAAGATGGCGGAAAACAAAATCGGATGAAAACAAATCCCAATACATGTTATTACTTACTGGATACAAAAATGCAATCAACAAATCAAAAAGAGACTACCACTCTAAAGTACTAAACTCAGCCATCAACCGCCCGAGAGAACTATTTGCGATAGTGAAAACACTAACTAAAACTAATAACAATGAGCCTAAACAACCAGCAATAAATGTACAAACACTAGCAACACACTTTGCAGCGAAACTAAAAAACAAAACTACTACTCTAACACCAATATTTACAAGCACTAAACTCATAAACGAATGGACAAACTTCCACATAATAGATCGGAAACAACTCCTTAAAATCGTAACAATAATCAACACAACAACCTCCCCACTAGACCCATGCCCTGTATCATGGATTAAATGTGCGAAGGAGGAACTGGCGGAAAATCTACAACACATAGTGAACCAATCCCTCTTGCAAGGCATAATGCCTGATGCCTTAAAACTCACAACACTTAGACCAATATTAAAGAACAACAAGCTTGACTCAAAAGACCCGAACTCATACAGACCCATAGCCAGCATCCCATTTATAGCTAAAATAATAGAAAAAACTATTCAAATACAGTTACAAGAACACATTGATGAACATAAACCACTTGACCCACACCAATTTGGGTTTCGCCCATTCCACGGAGTAGAAACTCTATTAATCACCCTAATGGATTTCCTCATCAGAGGTACAGATGTCAACAACCAAGGCTTCCTACTTCTATTCATAGATATTTCTGCCGCTTTTGACAATATTAACCACTCCACACTGATCAACAGACTACAAAGCTTAGGTATAGGCGGGACTGTCCTTGATTGGTTTAAGTCCTACATATCAAACAGACTAATACGCGTACAAATCGACCAAGAAGCATCTGAACCATTCCCTCAAGGCCAAGGAATACCCCAAGGGTCAGCCCTCTCTGCCCTTCTATTTAACCTGTATCTACAACCAATAACAGACATATTTAAAAAACACAGGATTAACCACTTTATATACGCTGACGACATCATGCTCGCTATCCCTATAACCGCTAAAAACCCCTCATATGACACACTATCTGAATGTATGACTGAAACCTCCTCCTGGTTAGAATCTAACTACCTCAGCATCAACCTCAAAAAAACGGAAGCAATGTTCGTAACAAGGTCATCAATCACAGAGAACACCTTCCCAGAAACAATCACAATTAACAGAACATCCATACCTGTTAGAAAAGAAGTAAAATATTTAGGTGTGATAATAGATCACACACTCACCATGCTACCCCACATAAAACAAACCGTAAAAACCATCTACTACAAACTAAAAACTATACAGCACCTAAGGCCACTCCTAGAAACTCAAGATTTTAGATCCGTAGTAAATACACTAATCACCCCCCACTTCGACTACTGCAATAGTCTATTAATAGGCCTCCCTCAAAAATACACATACCTTCTTCAAAGAGCCCAGAACATCTGTGCAAAAGTAACAGCCAAAGCACGTCTAAAAGACCACGTAACCCCAATACTGCTAGAACTACACTGGCTCCCAATCAACAGCCGAATCAGATACAAAACTATCCTAACAACCTTTAAACTCATAAAAGACATAGCCCCCTCACACCTTTCCACACTTCTACAATCACCAAACAAAACTAGATCACACAGACAAAACGAAGCCCACTCTCTTATCACACCAAAAGCCTTCAGGAAGACAAAGAAAACTACTAGCTCCAGAGCATTCACATTCACTGCCCCTACGCTCTGGAACGACCTCCCAATAGACCTTCGTGTCATAAATGACCTCTATCAGTTCAGGAAAGAGCTAAAAACTTACCTCTTTACTGAACACTTTGAAATCCCATATTCCCCAAAACACCTCCATAATAACCATGGTAATACACACATGAACCCCCTTACTCAAAACTAAATAACTCCCCCCCCTGTCTGAAACCCCAAACACACCCCCGATTTACGTCAAAAAAAAAGGAAATAAATTCCAAAACATACACAACCACTGTAAATATCCAATGTAAATAAGTTAATGGATGTTTGTATTATTAATACACCTTGAAGTTGAAGTTTTGTTTAATGTAAATAGTTAAACTCAACCGTTCATTGTAAATAGTTAAATCTAATTGTTCAATGTAAATGTATACATCTGTGTACAGTTGTTAAAATGTTCCTTGTAAACCGCCCTTGATCGCTGGAAGGGGCGGTATAGAAATATATACATAAATAAATAAATAAATAAAATGGTGCAATCTACTGTACTTAATGGTATGTTTACTAAATGGCGGTAGCAGCTTCCATGCGATATCGGAGCCATGGCCACATTGATTTCAGTGGGGCCGCACCTCAGATATTGCACGGAAGCCGCTACCGCCATTTAGTAAACATACCCCTTAGTGTTCAGCTGAAAAAAAAAGAACACTAACAACTCCTATTTGATAAGGATTGTGGATAAGTCATAAAATTGGAAAAGATCCTTAAACAGGAGCTAAGTTATTGGATGGTCAATTTGTCATTACAGAAACTAGATTTTAAAAACTTAATTGTTATAATAAAATACTTAAGAAAATTCATTTTCAGACAAAGAAAGCCAAGATGCCATCTTAATAACATAAAACCAACAAGGAAAATACATTTGTCCTTGTTGTATATAGCCCCAGAGTTATGGAGAATTTTAATATTAAAGAAAGTATGCTGAAAGAAATAAGGGAAGTTAACAAAAGTTACAACACAGTAATAATGGGTGATTTCAATTACTCTGGTATCAACCAAGTCCATGTCACAGCAGGTAATGCTAGAGAGAGAAAGTTTCTAGATGAAATAAATGACTGCTGCTTGGAGCATCTGGTTCATGAACCGACAAGAGAGGAAGCTGTTTTGGGCCTAGTCCTTAGTGGAACACAGGATCTGGTGCAAGAGATAAGTGTTTTGGGGCCACTTGGCAATAGTGATCATAGCATGATCACATTTGATTTAATAAATGGAAGGAGGATGACAAGGAAATCCACAGTACTACCTTTTAACTTTCAAAAGGGAGACTATGATAAAATGAGAAAAATAGTTAAAAAAAACCTAAAAGGAGCAGCTGCAAAGGTTAAAGATTTACATCAAACATGGACATTGTTTAAAAGTACTCAGCTTGGAAGCCCAGACCAGAAGCATTCCACGCTTTAAGAAAAGTGGAAGGAAGGCCAAAAAACTGCCAACATGGTTTAAAGGTGTGGTCAGAGAGGCTGGGGTTGTCAAAAAACCATCTTTCAGGAAATGGAAAAAGCCAAATGACAAACATGGGAAACAATATAAGCATTGGCAAGTTAGATGCAAGGTATTGATAAAGCAGGCAAAGAGAGAATTTGACAAGAAGCCTGTCGTGGAAGCAAAAATGCATAATAAAAACTTTATCAAGTACATTCATAGCAAAAAACCTGTGAAAGAGTCAGTTGGACCATTGGATAATAGAGGGCTAAAACATAGAAGAAACATAGAAACATGATGACAGAAAAAGACCACAAGGCCCATCTAGTCTGTCCTTCCATAACAACTACAACAGTCCACTTTTTACCTTTAGAGATCCTCTGTGTTGGTCCCATGCTTTTTTGAATTCAGTTACTGTCCTCATCTCTACCACCTCCACTGGGAGACTATTCCACGGATCCACTACTCTTCCCTAAAAGGGGCGCTAAGTAAGGACAAAGCCATAACGGAGAGAGTGAATGAATTCTTTACTTCGGTCTTCACTGAAGAAGATGTAGGGAAGTTACTCGTGCCTGAAATGGTATATAAAGGCGATGTATCGGAAGAACTGAAAGAAATATCGATAAACCGGGAAGATGTATTACAACTATTTGATAAACTGAAGAGTAGCAAATCACCAGGACTGGATGGTATACATCCAAGGGTTTGAAAGAACTGAAATATGAGATTGTAGACCTACTATTAGTTCACAGATTGCTATCATTAAAATCATCTGTAGTATCGGAAGACTGGAGAATGGTCAATGTAATAACAATTTCTAAAAAGGTTTCCAGAGGTGATCCGGAAAACTACAGATTAGTAAACCTGACGTTAGTACCGTGCAAAATGATAGTAGCCATTATAAAGATTAAAATTACTGAACATGTAGATAGTCATGGTTTAATGGGAGAAAGCCAACATGGATTCAGGCAAGGGAAATATTGTCTTACTAATCTGTTATATTTTTTGAAGGTGTGCATAAACAAGTAAACAAAAGTGAGCCGGTTGATATAGTGTATCTGGATTTTCAGAAAGCCTTTTACAAGGTCCCCCATGAGAGACTCTTGGCGAAATTAAAAAGTCATGAGATTGGAGGCAATGTAGTATTGTGGATCAGGAACTGGTTAAAAGATAGAAAGCAGAGAGTAGGGCTAAATGACCAATTTTCTTAATTGGGAAGGGTGAATAGCAGAGTACTCCAGGGATCTGTGCTGGGCCTGCTGCTTTTTAACATATTCATAAATGACCTGGAAATAGGAATAACGAGTGAGGTGATCAGATTTGCAGATGAGACAAAATTAATCAAAGTTGTTAAAACGCAAGAGGTTTGTGAAAAATTGCAAGACAACCTTGATAAACTGGAAGACTGGATGTCCAAATGGCAGATGAAATTTAATGTGGACAAGTGCAAAGTTATGCACCTAGGAAAGAACAACTCAAACTATGGTTACACGATGCAAAGTATCACCTTAGAACCAGGAAAAAGATTTAGGCGTCATTGTGGATAATATGTCGAAACCCTCTGCCAAGTGTGCAGCAGCAGCCAAGAAAGCAAATATAATGTTAGGAATCATAAGGAAAGGAATGGAGAATAAAACCAAGGATATTATAATGCCTATCTATCGTTCTATGGTGCGACCACACCTTGAATAGTGTGTGCAATTCTGGATTCCATATCTTTAAAAGGATATAGCGGAATTAGAAAAGGCACAGAGAAGAGCGACAAAAATGGTAAAAGGGATGGAAGGATACCCCTATGAGGAGAGGCTTAAAAGGTTGGGGCTCTTTAACTTGGAAAAGAGACGACTGAGGGGGGATATGATAGAGATCTATAAATTAATGAATCGAGTGGAACGGGTAAACGTAGATCAGTTATTTACGCCATCAAAAAGTAGGAAGATTAGAAGACATGCAATACAGCTACAATGTAACCTATTTAAGATTAATAAGAGAAAATATTTCTTTACTCAACACATAATAATCAAACTTTGGAATTAATTACTGGAAGATGTACTAAAAGCTGTTAGTGTAGCTGGGTTTAAAAAATGTTTGGACAAGTTCCTGGAGGAAAGGTCCATAAACCATTATTAAAGAGGACACAGGAAATCCACTGCTTTCCCTGGGAGGAGCATTGTGGAACCTGTGTACCTTTTTGGGAACCTGCCAGGTACTTGTGACCTGGAGGAAACAGGATACAGGGCTTGATGGAGCTTCATCTGACCTAGTATGGCATTTCTTATGTTCTTTTGCCAAAACATCTTTTTAAACTGTATAGGCCCGACGTAGAAGCCCTCTGTATGTCCCGTCTGAACCGGATGTACAAAGAGCATCGCGATTCTGATCCTGCGGGGCATGTCTAGCCCAGCAGGATCAGAATCACGATCAGGTCTGTATGTGCAGGCTGGGCCTGCGATTCAGCCCGGCCTGCATGTACAGGCACAGCCCGACTAACTCAGTCAGGGCTTTATAAATGGAGCAGCAGCGCCATAGTGTCTGGTTGTCATGACAACGTGGTTGCATTTTAAAGCCGCAATCCCGGCTGCCGGCTCCTGCAAAGCATTCTCTGCAGCCCGACCCTCCGATCTGGCCACCTATGACCAGGTTCGGGCTTCAGGGAATGTCCTTGGCCTCCCCCTGCCCCATCCACGCCCCGGGCCCACCAATCTACAATGTCAGGGGAAGTTATTCCACCTCGGCTCTATATGTCCAGGGCTGGTGACCACCCATTGCCACATCTAACTTCCCCGTATAACTGGCAGGGAAGTTAGACGCCGGTGGGGAGGGCCATGAATAGCGGGGATGGACATCCTATTAGGACGCCCATCTCCGTTATTCGTTTGTATAACATACTGAGGTACAACTTAGTACCAATTTTATTTAATGGCTACAGTATATTTGTCCATCAACAGAAACCATATACTGAATTCATAGACAGCTAGCATATCATGCCACTTAGATTTTATAATAAATCTATATAAAGACTCCGATATTTTTTTCATACGTACCTGTTCAAGAAAGCATTTTAAGGACATCTCACATTGACCAAGGCTTTTATGATCAAATATGGTAGTTCTTGGTAGTATAACATGAATAACTTCGACAACAATAGCAACTCTGTTCCCTCTCCCTTTTCCTGTGATAACACAAGAACTGCACAGTAAACAGAATTTCATAGGCTAATAAGGCTGCAGCTTCTATTCAGTTAAAAATATTAACAGCCAAAACGTGTACCAGAGCCTACCCTCTTTAACAAGAGCGAGTCATCTGCCTGTGGAAGATTACTGTGCCATCTGTAATCCTTGCTGTGCTCCCCACTAAAGAACCAGCCAGGTTATCTCCTCCACTGACCAAGCCAGTTGGCATAGGAGTAACTGGATCAGTGCATCCCAGCACTTGTAATCCTCTCCCCCCTCTCTCCCCAATGACTGCTTCTTCATTAGGAGATACCTTCTACTCTTGGCAGCCAACCTCAGGAAGGTAATCACCAGGTAGTCACTAACAGCTTAACAGATAGCTGTCTCTGACTTGAGTAGCCTGCCACTAGTTTAGTGCAGTCGTGCAAAGCTTATTTTCCAGAAAATATCATTTCTAGCAAAACACTGATGAAATTCTGACCCATTTTCAAAAGCTGTGCTTTCAGCTGGTCTATAAAAACTTGCATAATTGAGAGCTGCCAATTATAGTTCATTTGTATGTCCTTCGTTAGGAAGCCCAAATATGAATTGCCCTTAATGTTTTCATTAATCCTCTATTCTACAACTGTTGATATCGCCAACATTGGTAAGGGACAGTATCTGGCCATAGCACCTTTGTTCCACGAAGCAAGGAGAGTAGAAATTAGAGCTCTCTCTTTATCATTGTTACTAATTGCAAGGATGACAGGTGCCCTAGATTCTTCCCTCCCAGCTGCAAAATCAAGCTGTGGTAAGTCATACTTTTTATTTTAAATTATAAAAAGGGATGAACTGCTCTTAGTGCATATCTTGATAACCCATCAGGTGCACTTAGATGCCTTTTGGCATCATGCCCAACTAAGTGGCCCAGGCCCGCTTTCTTCCCTAAAATGCAAAGGAGTGTCCTGTAGTCCAAACTGACTCACCGCAAAGGGTTACACATGTGCAGTGCTGGTCATGAGCATCCCCTCATTCAGAAGGAGCTCTGTCTCTGGAATCTAAATACGATCTCCAGGAACAAGCAGGAATGTAGTCTTCACATATGGGTACCGACGGAGCCTGCATGGGAACGCTCCCCAGCGTCCAATAGGAACGCTTTTGGGAGCATCCCTCAGCACATGTGTGCTGCCTTTCCAAGTGTCCCTCTTCAGTTTTTTGTTTTTCGTTTTCCGCAGAGCCGACAGGACACATACCCTGTCACCGCAGAAAATTTCTTCTTTAAACTTGTTTGCTTGTGGCCGCATCTGCCTCAGCTCGACAACTACCGGTACCGCCGGTTCTCTTTTCTTCTTTTCAAAAAAAAAAATAATAATATATATATACTTTCTAAACTTTTTCTCTTCAGAAACTTTTTCTTTTTGGTGCTAGGCGCCATTTTGGTCATTAGGCCCCATTTTCCTGAAAAATGGAAAAACCAGCTAGTGGTTTTAAAAAATTTGCTAAGTGTGGCAGTACCATTTCCGTCACCGACACCCATGACTGGTGTCTCAAATGTTTAGGCCCTGACCATTCTCCATCGGAGTGTCTCTCTTCTATGAGGATGACTAAAAGAGGAAGACAGAACCGGGCTGCAAAGCTCGGTACCCTCTTTTCTTCAGATGCGATGTCCATTGCGTCAATGTCTTCCAGAGCCTCGTCTTCCTCACATGGATCTCAGGTAACTAAACATAAGAGACGGTCCTCAAAGGGTAGATCTCCTTCCAAGCATCGAGAAGCCATTGGCATTGCCCTTGAGGAAACTACACTGGCAAAACAGCCCCGGTGGGAGGTTTCGGCCTCCAAAGCATCAACGGGGCTCCAGGATGTTCTCAAGGCCTCGACCTCGGCAGAACTACTGGTGCCGTGCTCAGGGTTTCCGGCCGCTTCTACTGGTACCGACACCCAGGCATCGGCAGCGTTGATAGACCAGAGGTTCTTCGCTATCGAACACAGTCTTGCAGCTCTCCTTACAGCTGCGGTACCGTTAATACTGCTATCGACGGTTCAACAGGCACTGGTACCGATACCGATGACTATACCGGTACCAGCACCGACGGTACAGGCCCCGGTGGGAATTCTTCCCATGCCGACTTTTTCTGGTATCGACAGATCGATACCGGACCAACTTGGTACCGACTTCGATTGATACCGATACCGTGCTTTGCATGAACATCAGGATCAAAGATACTTCGAATCCTCCGATAATTCTGCCGGTACCAGAGTGCTTCTCCCGGAAGACTCCTCTTCTCCTCAACGCAGAATGTCTTCTCTGGAGGACATGTCATTTCAGGATTTTATTCATGATGTGGCCCGAGGCCTTTCAATCACGGTAGCTCCTGAAAAGGAATCTAGAGCCAAAGGAATTGGAAATTCTGCAATACCCTAAGGCTCCCAAAGAGGCAGCCACTCTGCCCATTCATGAAATTCTTCGTGATTTGATGCTCAGAATGTGGGAAACACCTTTGACCACATCTCCTCATTCTAGGAGACTCGATACCATGTATCGAGTTCCACCATGTATCGAGTTCCACCATGTCCTGGCTTTCAAAAGACTCAGCTGCCACACCATTCAATGGTAGTGGAGTCAGCCATGCGTAGGATGAAAAGTGCAAAAAGACATGCATCCAGTCCTCCAGGTCGTGAATGCAGGACTCTTGATGCCTTTGGGCATCAAACTTTTCAGGCCTCCATGCTTTCAGCTAGGATCAGCTCATATATTTTATATATGGGAATGTTCCTCAAAGAGGTCACAGGAGATTTGGAGCTTATGAGTCCCCTTCTCCCTGATGACAAACAACAGGACTTCCTTACTCTTGTCAAGCACGCTCAAGACGTTTCCAAGTTTGTAAATCGTGCAGCCTTTGACTGCCTTGAATGCATCAGCTGAACTTCTGCTATTGCCATTGGTGCACTTCGGATTGCCTGGCTTCAGGCATCAGACTTGGAGATTTGGGTACAGGATAAAATTAGGAAACATCCCTTGCACAGGAGAAAACGTCTTTGGCAATAACTGGCAGAAAAAAGCTAATGAGATAGATGCTGACAATATCACCTTAGACAGATTGTCAAAATTTACAGCCACTCCAGCCAAAAAGAAACCCTATAAAAAACCCTTTTTCAGCAAAAAGAGGAAATTTTATCTGTCCTATACCCAGCAAGGGCAAGGTCAGGGTCAAGTTGCCCAAAGGGGACAACAACAACAAAAGAAGCCAAAAGGCCCGAGAGCTCAACCAGCTCCACAGGCTCAGCCCCCTCAAGGGCATTGACTCCTTTCTAGAGAGCTTGGCCTCCTGCCTCTGAAGGGGCCAGAAGCCCTAAACATTCCAGGCAGGTTGTGTCATTTTGCCAACAGATGGCACCAAATAACATTAGAAAATTTGACTCTGTCCATTGTAGGAGAGGGATACAAGCTTCATTTTCACAGCATGCCCCCTCCTACAATCGTAAAACAGTTCAATTCCCAAACCTCTGCAGACAATCTACTGGATCAAGAAGTCTCAACACTCTTTGCACAAGAAGCAATAGAGGAAGTACCCATTCTCCAACAGGGTACAGGGTTCTACTCCCCCTATTTTCTTATTCCAAAGAAAACAGGGGGACACAGACCCATTTTAGACCTCAGAGAATTGAACAAATATCTGTTCCGAGAAAAGTTCAAAATGATTTCTCTGGGAACTCTTCTGCCATACCTTCAAAGTCAGGATTGGCTTTGCTCTCTAGATCTAAAGGATGCATATACTCACATTCTGATCCATCCAGATCACAGGAAATTCTTACGATTCCTTTTCAAGGGAAAACACTTCCAATACAGGGTTCTTCCTTTTGATTTGGCTTCGGCACCAAGAGTATTCACGAAATGCATGGCAGTAGTAGCTGCATTCCTGCAAACCCTAGGGATATTAGTCTTCCCTTACTTGGACGACTGGCTCATTCGAGCCCCCACGGTTGCAGAAGCCAGCTCTGCACTGTCTCACACAATGCAAATCCTCCAATACTTGGGATTGGTAATAAACTTCCCAAAATCCCAACTTGTTCCTTCCCAGTCCCTGGAGTTCATAGGAGCTTGTTTAGATACCATACAGTCAAGGGCTTTCCTCCCACAGCCCTGATGTCTTCACATAGTGCAACTAGCTTCTCAAGCAGCAGGAAAATCCTCCCTAACTGCTCAAGAACTGCTACAATTACTGGGACATATGGCATACACAGTTCATGTAGTTCCCTATGCTCGCCTCCACATGCGAGCAGCCCAGTGGACCATATCCACACAGTGGACAACAGGCCACAGGACGTCTGTCGGACAAGATATCAAACTCTCAACGACTGATCTTGTCCCTACAATGGTGGCAATCACTGGAAAATCTTTTAGTGGGGTCTCCTTTCCAGCAACCCCTATTCCAGGCCACCCTAACAACAGATGCATCACAGGTGGGTTGGGGAGCACATCTGCACCATCTCTCTACCCAGGGTACCTGGACTCCACAGGAGGCTTGTCTTCACATAAACCTCCTAGAATTAAGAGCAATCTATCTAACTCTTCGAGTATTCCATGCCCAGCTCAGCTACAAGTCAGTCCTAGTCCAAACGGAAAATCAAGTAGCCATGTTCTATGTGAACAAGCAGGGCGGAACAGGCTCTCTGTCATTATGCAACGAAGGTTTACGACTATGGGCCCTCGCCAGAGAACATCAAATTCACCTTCTCGTGGTATATCTTCCAGGTATTCAAAACCTTTGGGCAGACAAACTCAGCCAAGTACTGCTGCCTCACGAATGGTCTCTCCACCTAGACCAGGTGACAAAGATATTTCAGATCTGGGGTACCCCAGACATAGACCTCTTTGCAAGTCCACTGAATGCCAAACTTCCCCGGTTCTGTTCCAGGATTCCAGCTCACAATTGCCAGGCAAGGGACGTCTTCCTCCTTCACTGGGGTCAGGACTTCCTCTATGCCTTCCCACCCATTCCCCTCATCCCCAAAACACTCTTCAAGCTTCAGGGAGACAGAGGTCGTATGATCCTCATAGCGCCATGGTGGCCACGTCAAACGTGGTATCCCCTGCTCCTACATCTCTCTCAAGCTGCACCTCTGGAGTTAGGCTGTGCTCCAGACTTTCTCTCCCAAGAGAACAGGATGCTATGGCACCCGAATCCCCAGTCCCTGCATCTCAGAGCCTGGTTGCTGAAAGCCTAGACCTGCAGGATCTTAACCTTTCCCAACAGGTAAAGGATATCTTTCAAGCTTCTAGAAAACCTTCCACAAGACGTTCTTATGCCTTTAAGTGGAGACGTTTTACTATATGGTGTTCTCAAAAGGGCTTAAAGCCCCTTGTGATACCTTTGGAATTGGTTCTAGAGTACCTACTTCATTTATCAAATTCTGGTCTAAAGACCAGTTCAGTAAGAGTCCATCTTAGTGCAATTGCAGCTTCCTATAAACCTCTAAATGGACAGCCAATTTCCTCTCATCCACTCATAGCGAGATTCATGAGAGGTCTTCTATTAACAAAGCCTCCCATCAGGCCACCATCGGTGGCATGGGATTTAAATCTAGTTCTCGGATAGCTCATGAAACCGCCCTTTGAACCTTTAGCCACTACAACCCTAAAGCTTTTATCCTGGAAGGTCATCTTCCTGATTGCAATCACCTCCGCACGTCGCATTAGTGAATTGCAAGCTTTAGTGGCTGATCCTCTTTATGCAAGGTTTCAGCATGATAAGGTTGTTCTCAGAACTCATCCACGTTTTATGCCAAAGGTGATTTCGCCTTTTCATTTAAATCAATCGATTTACCTTCCTGTATTCTTTCCAAGGCCTCATGCCTCTAATGCAGAAAAGAACCTTCATACTTTGGACTGTAAAAGAGCCTTGGTTTTTTTACTTACAAAGAACACAGCAACATAGAAAGTCTTCTCAACTTTTTATTGCTTTTGATTCTAGTCATTTGGGACTTCCAGTCTCCAAAAGAACTCTATCTAAATGGATTGCAGAATGCATATCCTTTGCTTATGAGAGTAAGAGTCTTCCTCTCCAAGGCCATGTCACAGCGCATAATGTAAGAGCCATGGCAGCCTCTATGGCTAACCTTCACTCTGTATCTATCGATTTAGCAGCATAGGCCTCCCTTCGATGGATTCAGCAGCTTCCAGGTGATCCCGAGTTGGCTCATTTAGAATCCATCGCCGCATTCCTGGCAGAGGCCTTCTCTGATCTCTTGCGGCTGTCAGCTCGCTCCATAGCACCGATGACGGTAGCTCGGAAATGGCTCTGGCTGCGTCAATGGGCAGCGGAGGTTGCTTCATTCAAAGACTCCAGCGTTTAGATGCCATTCGTCCAGTTCCACCGTTGGAAAGAGGACTAGGCCGTTACTCTGTCTATTTCGTGGTGCCAAAAAAAGGACGGCTCCTTTCGTCCTATCTTGGATCTCAAAGACGTCAATCGCAGTCTGTGGGTACCACACTTTCGAATGGAGACTCTGCGATCCGTTATTCAAGCGGTACGCAAGGGGGATTTCTAGCTTCCCTCAATCTCGCGGAAGCATTGTTTCACATTCCCATTCGAGAGGGGCATCAGCGACTCGTTCAATTTGCGGTACTCGGTCAACATTTCCAATTTTGTGCGATGCCCTTCGGTCTAGCTTCGGCGCCTCGAACCTTCTCCAAGGTAATGGTGGTAGTAGCTGCGGCCTTACACAGCCGCGGCATCAGAGTTCATCCTTATCTGGACAACTGGCTTATTCGCGCAGATTCTCTCCCCGAGGCTTGCAGCACAGTCTCAGTGGTTGTTGCCTTTCTCGAAAGCCTCGGCTGGGTAATCAACCGCGAAAAGAGTTGTCTTCAGCCGTCCCAGGAGATCGGATTTTTGGGGTCTCGATTCGATACAGCCTTAGGTCGGGTCTTTTTGTCAATGCCTCGATTCCTCAAGTTAACTTCTCAAGTTCGCAGTCTCCTAGCACAGGTCTCGCCTCGAGCATGGTGTCAGAGGATTATCAAGTTCGGTTGCCTCTACTACCGGCGGTGAGACTTTGCCTCCGTTGGTGGCTCCGGCCCCGCAATCTCCTTCGAGGGGTTCCCTTGGAGACTCCACGCTGGGTGTTGGTAACGACAGACGTCAGTCTCTCCGGTTGGGGAACGCATTGCGGCTCGCACTCAGCGCAGGGGATTTGGTCTCCTCGGGAGGCCCGGTGGTCCATCAATCGCCTCGAGACGCGAGCAGTGCGCTTAGCCTTGCGAAAGTTTCAGCCTCTTCTGCGGCGTCAGGCGGTTCGAATTCTGTCTGACAGCGCTACGACAATGGCATACCTCAACCGCCAAGGGGGCACGAAATGTCCAGGTGTATCGAAGGAAATGAGTCTTCTCCTTCCGTGGGCGGAGAGGCATCTGCAGGCGATCTCGGCGCAACACATCGCGGGGGTAGACAATGTTAAAGCCGATTTCCTCAGCCGACATGCTCTGGATCCGGGGGAGTGGGCTCTGGCGCCAGAGTCCTTTCAGTCCATTGTTTGACGATGGGGTCTACCGGCAATGGATCTCATGGCTATGGCGCAGAATACCAAGGCACCGATCTACTTCAGCCATTGGAGAGACAACGGGTCGCACGGGATAGATGCACTGTCTCAAGTGAGGCCAACCCATCTCCTTCTGTATGTCTTTCCTCCCTGGTCCATGTTCGGCAAGATTCTCCAAAGAGTCAGGGAGCATCGCGGCCCGGTGATCCTGGTGGCACCGGATTGGCCTCACAGACCGTGGTATGCGGATCTCGTCCGGCTGTCTCGGGCGTCTCCTCTACACCTGGGGGTGTTCCCAGGGCTCCTGCTCCAAGGGCCAGTGGAAATGGAAAACCTGGCTCCTTACTCGCTTACGGTCTGGCTCTTGAACGCCGCAGGTTAGTTCAGAAGGGATATTCATCGAGTGTGGTGGCGACAATGCTTAAGGCACGGCGGTCTTCAACGTCGCTGGCTTACGCTCGTGTGTGGCGTCTCTTTGACACTTGGTGTTCGCTACATCCATCTCGCCCTGGCGTTGCAACATCCAGGATATTCTTTCCTTTCTGCAGGCCGGTCTAGATAAGGGTCTGGCGCTCGGGACCTTGCGTGTACAGGTTGCCGCGCTAACTTGTTTTCGAGGGCCGATAGCGGGGCGTTCTAGCGCCTCGCATGTGGACGTTTCGCGTTTTCTTAAAGGGGTTCAGACATTACGGCCCCCGATACGTCCTTTAGTTCCTTCTTGGGATCTCGCTCTTGTTCTCCGTGCCCTTGTTGCTCCTCCCTTTGAGCCCCTGAAGGCATGTTCCCTTAAGGATTTAACGCTAAAGACAGTTTTCCTAGTGGCCATAACCTCGGCACGTCGGATTTCCGAACTTCAGGCTCTCTCTTGTCGAGACCCCTATCTCTCGTTTTCTTCGGTGGGAGTTTCTCTTTGAACTGTTCCATCCTTTTTACCTAAGGTGCTTACCCCATTTCATGTCAACCAGCCTCTTTTCTAGCCTACCTTTGAAAAAGAGCAGTGTTCCGGTCGCCTTCGTCAATTGCATGCTGTGGACCTGAAGAGAGTGCTTTATCGGTATCTTAAGGTCACGAACGCCTTCCGTAAGACCGATCATCTTTTTGTCCTGTTTGCGGGCCCTCGACGGGGGTCCGCAGCCTCCAAATCCACCATTTCTAGTTGGTTACGAGGAGCTATTGAGGCAGCTTATATACTGCAAGGCAAGCAGGTTCCAGCTCAGGCTTTGTCTTGGGCCGAGCGGTCTCAAGTAGCCCCTCTCGACATTTGCCAGGCGGCGACTTGGTCGTCGTTGTCCACATTTGTCCGTCACTATAGATTGGACCTTCACGCTCGGCAGGAGGGTCAGTTTGAAGCTGCAGTGCTGTCGTCGGCATTGACCCCCCCTTGAAAGCAGGTAGCTTGGGTACTGCCCGTTTGTCTGGACTGGTCTAGCAGTATGACTTGGAAGGAGAAATTTCACTTACCGTTAATTTCCTTTCCTGGAATACTGCTAGACCAGTCCAGGACCCACCCTGCTGTCAGTTACGGTGCTGCTAGTGCGGTGAAGCCGCCGGCCTCTGTTCCTTCCTTGTCAATATGCCTCACCATGGGGGGCCGATGGCTGCGTTATCGGTCTTAGCAGCCTTCAGTTCTGGGGATACTTTCAGCTCCCTTGTACATAGTTGAATTAAACGTCCACTATGTGTGGTCTTATGGTTAAGTTGCGTTACATGTTTGGGTTCTCTTTACAGACAGTACTGAGGGAGACCCCTAGGGGTAGGACCATATCACCAGAGTCCAGCCTATCAGAGCTCTGGTAGAATTATCTGTCTCCAAGATCTGCTGGCAGGGGGACACAACCCGTTTGTCTGGACTGGTCTAGCAGTATTCCAGGAAAGGAAATTAACGGTAAGTGAAATTTCTCCTTACTCACCTGTAACAGGTGTTCTCCAGGGACAGCAGGACTCAGTCCTCACCACCCTCCCGCCTCCCCTGAAGAGTTTCTGTTTTTGTCCTTCCCTTGCCATCTGCTTAGTGGGGCTCTAGTTAAGGGACCTGACTGAGCAAGATGGCACCTTTGGGCGGGAAGAGGACCACGCATGCATGGCAGCAATCCGAAAGGCTTTCTTTGAAAGCTGGGGAATTGCTCTGTCAGTGCCAGCGTCACCCATAAGTGAGGACTGATTCCTGCTTTCCCTGGAGAACACCTGTCATAGGTGAGTAACTACGCTGTCCTAGTAGTAAATTTAGTAGTATGCTGGAATTGGGAAATAGGTATCTAATCGTGGGGGATGGTGCTTGATAGATTCTGGCAGGATCTCCCTGAGCTTCTTGCTGTTGACTTGGTGCTCCATCTTACTGAATCTCTGCTTTAGATGTGATTTTGCTGGATGGGTCCTGCTGCTTTTCTAGCCAGTCTTCTGGCTGAGACTATTTTCTGTGGCTTGTTTCAGTGGCTTCTGCCTTGCTTTGGCTGCACCAGGACAATTTACTGCTTTGCAGTTTTCTTCACAGAGCACAGCTGCTGCTTGTACCAACTGAACCTCCCCATCCCTCCCTATCCTCGAAAGAGGGCAGGCACTGAAAGTTGTAAACTCAATACCATATTGTCCTGCTAGATCAGTCCTGACAAGTGGGTTGTGATCCCCTACCAACAGATTGGTAGAGACAAAGGACCAATGAAATGCTTAGGTTTTAATAACATTACTCCCATTCGCCTCAGCCACCACAGCACCAGTATTTCTTTGTCTCCATCAATGGTGGATGGATTTTCTACATGCTGAAGAAAACCTGAATAATTGAGAGGAAAAGATTTTTTTAAATACTCATGAATGACCACCTTGAGGGTGACTCTCTCGCTTGAGTGTAATATGGGAGGCTCCACTAGAATGTATTTTTTTCGGTAGCCATAGGAGTTAATTGGTTCAGCTCCGCACTCTTATACTGTTAAGGGCCTGTGGAAGGATATGGAAGAGTTCAGCAGCCTCACACAACTTCAATGCTCCCTCCCTCTCCTCTGTCCACCCCTGCTCTCTCCTGAAAATTGCAGAAGGCTCTTAGAGGAATCTGCCTGCCAGCCAGCTTAAATGCAATGACTGCAAAGCAGAGAAACAGTTTCAGGGGAGTAGAGCTGAGCCTGGCATGGATTTCTGCATGAGGCTGTCAGGGGTGAGTACCAAGATTTGACCTTGTCATCGTCCTTGTTTGGGGTACTTGATTCCATCCACCTGGGGCGCAGTTTGGTGTGGACCGCTGACATGGTGTGGGGGTTTTCCGCTGACTTCTGCACGCATTAGCATCTTTACTATGTGCACCTGGTGGTCTGAAAACGTGTGTTCCGTCTGAGCGGCTCCAATGCATGTTCCTATCCAAATGTCTGTAATGCACATTGCTGTTTAAGCGCTTCTAATGCATGCCTTTCAGACTGTCAGGCTTTTGCATGTGCTGTTATGATACTTGCCTCAACTCCCTGTCTTCTTCCATGAAATGTTGTTTGGCCTGTGGCAAGCGAGGCGCTTCAACTCGGACTTCTGGACTCTGCTCTTCTTGCATGGCAGCTTCTGAGTTGTCACTGGAAGGCTTGCTCCCCCTCTCCCAGCCAGGGGAATGCAGTTAGTCCAGCCTTGCTTACCTTAGGGCAAGAGGTTGCAGATGTTGCTGTGGATAAGGATGTCCAACTGGCTGGGGTTTCCGGTGACCGTGTTATGGGCTGCTTCCCATGCTCTAAAGGCTTAGCAGCGGTTATTTTCCCTGGTGTAGGTAGGTCATTTCCACGAGGAGAGCTTCTGGAGTCCAGATGGTCTTCCCCAGAATTGTTTTCCTTTTTGCAACAGGCCTGGTCTTTCTGGCATGGAAATTCAGACCCAGAAAAAAACAGGCAAGAGACCAACTATGGAAAGAGATCTTTATTCGAGTCTATGAGGTCAACCTGACACGTGTTTCGGCTGGGAGACCTTTTTCAGGGGGTTATTGACCTTTACAATAAATAAAACATAAAACAATTAAAAACACCAACATACATATTAAAATCAATGATAAAGCCCAATAGGAAAAATAATAAAAATACAAAAATAAAAAATATTAAAACAACAAGGTAAAATTTGACACATATAATGACTACTAGTGTAGTGTTAAACAAATGCATTTAAAAGGACAATAAACAATGAGTCATACATAAATGTTAAAAAACATGTATGTCTCACGTGTCATATTAACGTTTGAAAAACTATCTTGAAATACCGTTCATGTTTGTGGAGCCATCACTGAATGCAAATTCAAAGGCAAACCGTGTTGTTAAATCAACCAAAAGCTGTTACTCACCAAATTGTGTCAAAGTAAGCAAAGGTAACAAAATTGTAACACCTAAAGGTATAGAATACAATCGTTACAGCATAAAAACAAGCATAAACAAAACCAAAGAGTTCCGTACTGACAGCAAAAGGAGGTACAGCCCATCAAGGATTAGCATTATAAACTTGTACAAATCATGACCTGATCCTGTGTGTGCAGAGGGGAAGGAGAACATGAAGTAGGACCCACCCTAAGAATTTCTATAGAACATAGTGTTGCGTAAGCTATCCCTAGTCGGTGGATTGGAGACCTTCCCCATTGACAAATGTTATGAACAATCGTGGGCCAGGTTGGGACAGCGATACTCTAGATTGTGGTTTCCCGAGGATAGTAAACCAACATTAGCAACTATATACTGTGGGACCCTAGTCTGGGCCCGAGGGCTTACAGGCTTAGGGCTGCCTTGTAATGTCCTTAAATAAAGCTTTTCTGACTGTCCCCAGTGGAATTCTGGGAATTGTAGTTAGGCTTTTCTTGAGCAAGGACAAAATGTAGTGTGAGACCGTTGGTAAGGCATACAAGAATATTTATTTTTCTATGGGGATTTTCAAGGCATTAAAATTCAAACACAAGGCATTAGGATACTTCTCCAACACAAAGGATAACAGAAGATAACTGGCAACTGAGGTAAACGGAAACCAAAAGTCCTGCTAACCTTAGCAGCTATTTTTCATTAAACAAAACAGTACTCAGCACAGCTTCTTGTATCTCTTTCAAACAAAAGGTCAACTTTCTTCTTGGCACAACTGTTGTTTTCCCTTTTAAACAAACTTCTGGTAACACACAGCTTCTTTGCTTTAGAAGAAAATTCTCACTTGGTAAAACACATCCTTGGCTTTAGAAGACTATTAGCAGTTACAGAGTTATGCACAATACAGCTTCTCACTCTTTCTCAGCTCTGCTTAGTAAGGCTCAGTCTTCTTTTAAACAGAATGAGCAATCCATTGGAGAGTATTCCTAGGTCAGACTCTGGCACATAAGAATTGACCTGCATTTCCTCCTGGGCTAAAGAATGCTCATTGCCTTCTACAGTCTTAAAAGCTTCCTCAGCTTCTCTGTCTTGTAGGAACTTTTGAAACTGGCTCCACAGCAAATCTTTCTGATTGGGCACTGTTACTTTGGGAGAATAAGCCTTTCTCTCAGGGAACACTTGTGCTAATGTTTCTAGTGTTTTTAGCTCAGCTGCTCTGCTCACTGCTGGGGTTTGGCTTTTTCCACTCTCAAGTGTCTCCACCTACCTTCTGGCAGTTGTAGGGCTCAGGTCTGGCTCTCGTACACTAGCTGTTGCAAACTTTTCCTGTTCCTCTGTAAGCTGTTCAGCTATACATCTGTTGGCTTCACTTCTAGGAGCATTTCTCAGACATCCACTGCTTCCTTTTCTACTGACCTCTTTCAGCTTCTGGAAGTCAAACTTCTTGTGCCTTTCTCCACTCCTTCTCTCATGAGATCTCTCCTGAAAGCCTTCCTGGAATCCTTTTTCCTCTCCAGGATCTCCCAGGGCTCTGGGATATCTCTTCCCACTGGAATCCCCTTGCTCTAGGATCTCTCCTTCTCCTGTGGAACTGACTCTCCCTTCCTTTTTTCCTCTCTGGTCAGAGTGAGGTTTTAAAAACCGTTTCTTCCCTGCCACACCCTTGCCTTTGCACAGGCCTTTCCAATCAGTATCTAAGCCTACCCCCACTTCAGAGTCTGGGCGTGGCTTAGCCTCAGCAGAGACAGGATTTTTTTTCTTTCCTGCTCTGCAAGCTCTGTGCACAGCTTGTCTGTCACTTGTTTTAAAGGCAGAAACATGGTTTTCTTCTATCTCCATCTGTTCTTGGCCGCTCTCCTCATCACAATACTCAACCAACTTATATATAAGTAAATAGAAAGAAGCGCATGGTCACATTTAAATATATCATATGCGTTGGAATAAGGATAATTCTCCGGGAACAAGCAGGAAGTTAGTCCTCACATATGGGCGACATCGGCGCCGACAGAGCCTGCGCAGAGCAAATCCCCAGCTTTCAAAGAAAGCCTTTGGGATTGCTACCATGTATGCGTGGTCCCCTTCCTGCCCAAGGGTGCTATCTTGCTCAGTCTTCTTTTTTCCTCGGAGCACACCAGACGTCATCTGTTTTTCCCCTGGGAAAAGTTGATTTTTTCGAGTGCTACTCCTCTCCGGTCTTGCACCGGTACCTTTCCCGCCCCGACCTTGGTGCCTCGGTATCGGGGTCGATTCTTTTACTTTAAGCTTTATTTTTCTTTTGGCGTCTTCGCACCCTTTTTCTCCACTGGCAGCCCAAAGGGTCTTCGACCTTGCTGGGGTTCTTTTCCCCCCAATGGCTACCAGCAGCTTCAAAAAGTGTGATCGGTGTGGTAAGATTATGTCCCTTACGGACATGCATGACTGGTGCCTCGGCCCGGACCACGACCCGGCAGTCAGTGGCCCCTGTAAGAAAATGTCTTCCAAGGTCTTGAGGAGCCGCCAGCAGCAGCATGACAACATTTTTCCTGACTCCCTGATGCCTCCAAGAGCCAGGACCTCATCTCAGGCCTCAACACCTTGGGAGGAGCACTCGGAACACGAGTGTCGTCATGGGTCCTTGGAGATGGGGTCTCCCTTGAGGGAACCAAAGAGGAAGAAGAAGCCCTTGAAGGCAGTGTCCTTAGATGGCTCTGATCAGCCAGGATCCTCCCGGGCCCGGTCGCTGAGCCACGGATGTCCGCTCGAGTCGTTGGAGAGGGAGCAGCCGGCCAAGATCCCTTGGAAGGATCCCATGACGGACCGGCCTCGGCAGGTAGACAGTCCTTGCTGAGGATTCCTCTCCTGGGGAGCCGGTGTCAGGCCCGAGTCCCTTGGTGCCTGCGCCGAAGGTTGCAGAGCCACTGGGACTTGTGTCCAGGATGGCAGCCTTGGAGCGCAGTATGACTGCCTTCTTGGACCAGCAGAGGGTGCTGATGTCCAGCACGTCCGGTTCCTCCACCCCGACCAGCGGGCATTCAACGTCGAAGATATCCCCGGAGGCCAAGCCGATCCTCGAGGCCACGCGGGCCCGAGTAGATCCTCGGCCAAGGTTGCGCTCGGTCTCCCACTCGTCAGGGCCGAGGTCGTCACCGATGAGTCTCCCAGGCTCAGGGCGTATGGCACCGGGGGCCCTCAAGGCCCGAGGAATACCACGAGTCCTCCGCGGAGTATTCCAATTGGGAGACCCTTGGGCTGTCTTCTCTTTGTCAAATTAATCAAAACCAAAAAGAATCATTCATTCTCTAGGAACAAACGGGAGCCCGCCGACGGAGCCCGCGCAGAAGCATTTCCCCAGCTTTCAAAGAAAGCCTTTGGGATATGCTACCATGCATGTATGGTTCCCTTCCCGCCCAAGTCTGCCGTCTTGCTCAGTCTCTTTTTTTCCGCGGAGCCTAACGGGCGTGAGTATTGTTTCCCTGGAAAAATTCTCAGTTATTTCCTTAAAAGTGAAGTTTTTCCCGTTTAACAATCGGTTCGTCTTGCCTCGAGCCGACACTGTCCCCTGAGCTGTTCTGGGCCTCTTTTTTCAAGGTTTCCTTGATGGGCGTTCACACCTTTTTTGGCCCAGGGGTCGTCAGCCCCATTCAGTTGCTAACTACCTTGTCTCCCGGTGGGTTCAAAAAATGTGACCGCTGCAGTCAAACCATGTCAGTAACTGACACCTATGACTGCTGCTTGCGCTGCCTGGGCCCGGACCATTTCAACAACTCCTGCGACCTGCGCCAGGTCATGATGCTAAAACGAACAGAAAATGGTCGGAGTTGCAGGAGAAATTGTTTCCCAGGTCCAACTTGGCCCCGGCTTCCTAGACACTGAGCTCCAAGCCAACACATTCCGCGAGGCCCGAGCATCCTCGGAGCCCCACCGTGGCATCTCCTCCAAGAAGACCGTGGACCTGGAGAAAAAGAAGAAGAAGTCTTCCAAGTCTTCCGAGGTTGCACCAGAGAGACCCGATAAGACCATTCAGGGGGACTCGGGCGACTCCGAAAAGCACTCTACCAAGGTCCTCAAAATATTTTCTTTTATTAGTCTTAAATAGTTTACCCTGTAGCTTCATTACATGTCCCCTAGTCTTTCTATATTCTGATAACGTAAAGAGTCGATCTACGTTTACCCGTTCCACTCCGTTCATTAATTTATAGACTTCTATCATATCTCCCCTCAGCCGTCTCTTTTCCAGGTTAAAGAGCCCTAACCTTTTTAGCCTTTCTTTATAGGAGTATCCTTCCATCCCCTTTACCATTTTGGTGGCTCTTCTCTGAACCTTTTCTAATAACGCTATATCCTTTTTAAGATACGGCGACCAGAATTGCACACAATATTCAAGGTGCGGTCTCACCATGGAACAGTATAGAGGCATTATAATATCTTTTGTTTTATTTTCCATTCCTTTCCTTATGATACCTAGCATTCTATTTGCTCTCTTGGCTGCCGCTGCACACTGGGCCGAGGGTTTTAACATGTTATCCACAATGACGCCTAAATCTTTTTCCTGGGTGGTGGTTCCTAATGTGGAACCTTGCATCGTGTAACCATAGTTTGGGTTGTTCTTCCCTAGGTGCGTAACTTTGCACTTGTCCACATTAAATTTCATCTGCCATTTTGATGCCCAGTCTTCCAATTTATCAAAATCCTCTTGCAATTTTCCACAATCCTCTTGGGTTTTAACAACTTTAAATAGTTTTGTGTCATCTGCAAATTTGATAACCTCACTCGTTATTCCACTTTCCAGGTCATTTATAAATATGTCAAAAAGCAGTGGTCCGAGCACAGATCCCTGGGGTACACCACTATTCACCTTTCTCCATTGGGAAAATTGGCCATTTAGCCCAACCCTCCGCTTTCTATCTTTTAACCAGTTCCTGATCCACAATAGTACACTGCCTCCTATCCCATGACTCTTTAGTTTTGCCAAAAGTCTCTGATGAGGGACCTTGTCAAAGGCTTTCTAAAAGTCCAGATACACTATATCAACCGACTCACCTTTGTCCACCTGTTTATTCACACTTTTAAAAAAACATAACAGATTAGTAAGACAAGATCTTCCTTGTCTAAAGCCATGTTGGCTGTCTCCCATTAGGCCATGACTATCTACATGCTGAGTAATTTTATTCTTTATGATGGTTTCTACCATTTTTCCCGGTACTGACATGAAGCTCACCGGTCTGTAGTTTCCCAGATCACCCCTCGAACCCTTTTTAAAAATTGGTGTTACATTGGCGATCCGCCAATCTTCAGGTATTAGAGATGATTTTAATGATAGTTCACAGATTACTAATAGCAGGTCTGCAATCTCATATTTCAGTTCTTTCAACACCCTTGGATGTATACCATCTGGCCCAGGTGATTTGCTACTCTTCAGTTTATCTAATAGTTGTAATACATCTTCCCGATGTATTGATATTTCCTTCAGTTCTTCCACACCTTTAAATACCACTTCAGTCATGGGTAACATCCCTACATCTTCCTCAGTAAAGACCGAAGCAAAGAATTCATTCAGTCTCTCCGCTATCGCCTTGTCGCCTCTTAGTGCCCCTTTAACTCCTCTATCATCTAATGGTCCAACTGACTCTCTCACAGGTTTTTTGCTACGAATGTACTTGAAAAAATCTTTATTTTGCGTTTTTGCTTCCGCAGCAAGCTTCTTCTCAAATTCTCCCTTTGCCTTCTTTATCAATGCCTTGCATTTGACCTGCCAGTGCTTGTGCTGTTTCCAGGTTTCATCGTTTGGCTCTTTTTTCCATTTCCTGAAAGATGCTTTTTTGGCAACAACAGCCTCTGACCTCACCTTTAAACCATGCTGGCAGTTTTTTGGACTTCCTTCCACTTTTCTTAAAGCGTGGAATACAGCTGGTCTGGGCTTCCAAGATAGTATTTTTCAACAACACCCAAGCTTGATGTAAGTCTTTAACCTTTGCAACTGCTCCTTTTAGTTTTTTCTTAACTATTTTCCTCATTTTAACATAGTCTCCCTTTCGAAAGTTAAAAGGTAGTACTGTGGATTTCCTTACTATCCCTCCTCCACTAATTAAATCAAAGGTGATCATGCTATGATCACTATTGCCAAGTGGCCCCAACACCCTTATCTCTTGCACTAGATCTGGTGTTCCACTAAGGACTAGGTCTAATATGGCTTCCCCTCTGGTCGGTTCATAAACCAGCTGCTCCAAGAAGCAGTCATTTATGTCATCTAGGAACTTTGTCTCCCTAGCATGTCCTGCCGTGACACTGACCCAGTCGATACTGGGGTAATTGAAATCGCCCATTATTATTACCGCGCTGTAACTTTTGTTAGCTTCCTTGATTTCTTTGAGCATTTCATCATCCATTTGTTCATTCTGGCTAGGCGGTCGATAGTACACCCCCACCGCCATCGCGTTCCCCTTTTTACATGGAATTTCAATCCATAGAGATTCTACAGGAAATTTTGTTTCCTGCAAAACTTTAATCCTATCTGACTCAATGCCCTCTCTAACATAGAGCACAACCCCTCCACCAATTTGATCAGCTCTATCATTACGATATAGTTTGTACCCAGGTATCACAGTGTCCCACTGGTTGTCTTCCTTCCACCATGTCTCTGATATTCCAATCACATCTAACCTCTTATTTAGTGCTATATATTCTAACTCTCCCATCTTATTGTTTAGACTTCTAGCATTTGCATACAAGCATTTTAGAGACTCTATTTTATTCATATTAATTTGGCTATTGGTAGACATGGGTAATTTGGGATCTTTAAGCTGTGTCTGCTCCATACTCGAGGGCATTTGGGCTACTTTACTCTTTTTTGAACCTCTCTGCTTTTGGTAGTATCCTTCAAGGATACATTCTTCCGAACCATCCACTCTTGGGCGACTGTCGGTTTTCCCCTCTAAAAAGGGTGTAGTAAAGGCTGTTAGTGTAGCTGGGTTTAAAAAAGGTTTGGACAAGTTCCTGGAGGAAAGGTCCATAAACCATTATTAAGAAGGGACCCAGGATATCAATGCTTTACCCAGTACAAGCATTGCAGAACCTGTGTCTTTTGGGGAAACTTCTAGGTACGTATGATCTAGATTGGCCACTGTTGGAAACAGGATACTGGGTTTGATGGACCTTGGTCTGACCCAGTATGGCATATCTTATGTTCTTATGTTCTTAAGGATTCCTTGGCTGGCGGAGACCATGCAAGGTTCCTTGAGGCCGTAGTCCTCATTGAGGGGACACTCGCAAGAATGCTGGCACCGGGCCCGAGATCCTCGGTGCCCGCGTTGAAGGCTTTGGAGCCTTCTGGCCTGGAAACCAAAATGGCAGCCTTGGAGCAGAATATCAATGCTATCCTGGCCCTGTAGCAGGTGATAGTTTGTCCATCTCATCCACCTTGACGATTGGCCTCTTGACCGCGAGGGAGTCTCCGGTTGTCGAGCTGAATTCCAAGCGCCAGCAGCCTCGAGTAAGTCCTTGGCACCAGTCGAGATCCCAGTCCCATTCATCGGGCATCCTGTCCTTGCCTGCCAGTGTCTTTGATTCAGACCCCAGGTCCTCAGCAGGCCGCTGACCACTCGACGCCGGCCTCGAGGCAAGGAGTTGCAGGACCTCGGACTCGTCATCGCTGCCTGACTCTGAGTAGGAAACGGATGATGAGGCCTCTCTGGCCACCAAGCAGCACCAAGATATTCCCTCGGACCCGGTACCCCCAGCACCCCGACACCACTCTCCTTCTGAAAACATGGCCTTCCACGACTTTGTCAGAGACATGGCCAGAGCCCTTTCTGTGCAAACCGAGGCAGAGGAAGACCCACGCACTGAGGAGTTGGAGATTCTTCAGTATGAGTCTCCACCCAAGGAAACCCTCATGGTGCGCGTCCAGCTGATCCTCGAGAGGCTACTGCTTCGGATGTGCGAAACACTGGCATCTGTGCCGGTGATGAGCCGGCACCTCGACGCTATGTACCGCATCCAAAAGGGCCCAGGGTTTTACAAATACTAGCTCCTGCATAACGCCATGGTCAATGAGTCGACCATGCAGAAACTCAAGAGCCAGAAGACCCACTCCTCAGTTCCACCCGGGATGGAGGCCAGAGCCCTCGACGCCCTAGGGCGCAAGTGCTACCAAGGCTCGATGCTCGGGTGCCATACCCAGGCCTATGAGCTTTACATAAGCTTGTCCTAAAGCCCCTGGAGCTTGCGACAGGCCTCGTAGGGGAACCCCTCCAATGGTTGCAGGCCCTGACTTCAGGGATCAAGGACTGTTCCATATTTTCCATTCTAGTTTTTTCCCATTCTCTCTGTACATTTGCTTTCACATACTGATCTTTCCCCTTTTGCTCTTTCCTCCATTTTCTTTCTTTATTCCTTTTTCATCCACTCAGATTTCACCCTTCCATCCTCAATCCCCACTTACTCTCCCAATACCCAGCCAATCATAGATTTTTCTTCCCTCCCACACAAAATATTTTCTCCGGGAACAAGCAGGAAGTCAGTCCTCACATATGGGTGACGGCACCAACGGAGCCCTTGCGGAAGCATCCATCCAGCTTTCAAAGAAAGCCTTTGGGAGATGCCACCATGCATGTGTGGACCCCTTCCCACCCAAGGGTGCCATCTTGCTCAGTCTCCTTTTTTCCATGGAGCCCTTCAGACGTTCGCCTGGCTTGTTCCTGGAAAAAGTTGATTTTTTTTCTCTCTGAGTTTCATACTCGCCTGCGATATCGCACCGGTACTCTTCCTGCCACCCGGCCTTGGTGTCGAGTGGGTCATTTTTGTAGTTTTTCATTTCTTGATTTTCTGGCGTCTTTGTGCCTTTTTTCCCAACTGGCAGCCTGACGAGTCTTTGACCTTGCAGAGGTACTTTATTCCCCCATGGCTACCAGTGGCTTTAAGAAGTGTGATCGATGCTCAAAACGTATGCTTTGACCGACACACACGACTGCTGTCTCCGCTGCTTCGGACCAGACCACGATCCAGCAGCATGCGGTCTTTGCAAGAGGATGTCCAGAAAAGCCCTAAAGAGCCGCCAGCAGCAGCACGATAATTTTTCCCCGAGTCCCCGGTGCTCCCGAAGGCCAGGGCATCGTCTGAAGCCTCAACACCTCGGGTGGATCCTTCCGAGCCAGATCCCCGCCATGGGTCTTCAGAAAGGGGCCTCCCTCAAGGGAACCCAGTAAGAAGAAGAAACCTTCGAAAGCAGCATCCTTGGACGGATCGGACCGACTGGGTGCCATCCGGGTCAGGTCCCGCAGTCCGAGGCATCGGAGAAGGATCAGCCTACAAAAGTCCCACGGAAAGATTTGACCTTGGACCGGCCTCGGTCCCCAGACACTATACTTGTCGAGGATTCCCCTTCGGTGGAGCTTGCACTGCGCCCAAGTCCCTCAGTGCCTGTGCCAAAGGCTGCAGTGCCTTCTGGTCTGGAGTCCAGAATGGCGGTCTTGGAGCACAGTTTGTCTGCCTTCACGGACCATAAGTGGGCGTTGTTGTCTGTTACGACGGTTCATCCACCATGACCACCGGCCCCTCAACATCGAAGATGTCCCCGGAGGCCAAGCAGATCCTCAGGCGAGGTATCGATCCAATTCCCACTCGATGGGACCACAATCATCCCGGGCAAGTGTGCCGGGGAGCAGCCATGAAGCATCGGGACCCCTGAGGCCTGTGGAGAAGCCCTCCTACGAGTTCACGATGGACTCCAAGTGGGAGACAGAGGATGAGGAGTCCCCCAATACCAGTCACCACCTGCCGTCCCATCAGACTCTCCTGTCTTGGAGTCTCGATGGTGGTCCCTGCCAGAGGTTATGGACTTTCTTGATTTTGTCAAGGATATGTCTAAGGCCCTGATGTTCCCTACGGAGTCGGAGGAGGACCCTTGGGTGGATGAGTTGGAAATCCTGCAGTACAATGCTCCTCCGAGGGAATCGCACACGGTGCCCATCCCTCCCATCCTGGAATGGGTGATGCTTCGTATGTGGGAGACACCGGCATCTGTGCCGGTGGTGAGCAAACGGCTCGACTTGATGTATCGAGTCCGCCGGAGCCCGGGCTTCCAGAAATCATAGCTGTCGCATAACTCCATGTTGGTGGAGACGGTTATTTGTCGGCTGCAAAGCCAAAAGACGCACTCCTCGGTGCCCCCAGGCAGGGAGGCCCGCATCTAGGACACCCTCAGCAGAAAGTGTTACCAGGCTCAATGCTCATCGGCCGCATCCAGGCCTACCAGCTGTACATGGGCATGTACCTGAGGAACCTAGCAAAGGAACTTGCCGGATTCTCAGCTAGTCTCTCTGAGGACCCCCGGCAGTAGTTCAAGAATGTGGTCAAGGGAGTCCGTGAGTGACTCAAGTTCATGTCTCTGGCAGCCTAAGATGGATTTGAGTTGGCGGCTCGAGTAGCAGTGGCGGGCATCGGTGCACAGTCGTCCGACATCAAGCAATGGGTTCAGGACAAATTAGTCGATGTCCCATGCCAAGGAGAGAACCTCTTTGGTAAACCCTTGACTGACAAGGCTGCCGAGTTGGAGACCGAATTCATGGCTAGGATCAGGCTCTCAATAAAGACTGTTGCCCCTCCCCGATGGAGGGGCTCAGGTAAAAAGTCCTTCTACCTGAGCAGAGGGGCTGCTTACAGAAACTACTCACCTTTTCAGGCCTCCCCAGCTCCCCAACAGAGTCAGCAGGCCAAGGGACATGGGCATGACCCTCGTAAGCAGAAGGCTCCAAAACCCCAGGCTCTGCATAGCCTATCTACCCCAATGAGATCAGCAGCCCACAGGGGGACATCTGGCCCATTATTCCCAGAGGTGGTTGACCATCGCCACTGACTCCTTGGCACTTTGGGTGGTCAGGGAGGGTTACCTCCTCCACCTGACTCAGACACCTCCCCCTTATTTTCTGGAAGAGCTCCTCAGGTCTCCCCTCCACCAGGTCCTTCTACTGAAGGAGTTGGCAGGTCTTCTCAAGGAGAAAGCGGTGGAACTGGTGCCCTGCCATCTCAAGAGCAAGGGGTTCTACTCCAGATACTTTCTTGTGCCAAAAAGAACACGGGGCCTAAGGTCCATCCTCGACCTGCGTAATCTCAATAAATTCCTGGTGAGGGAGAAGTTCAAGATTCTCTTCCTTGGAACATTGCTGCCTTACCTCCAGCAGGGACATTGACTATGCTCCTTAGACCTCAAGGATACCTATACCCACATTCTCATTCACGCCAACCACAAGCAGTACCTGCGGTCGTCCAACATCGAGCAGTGGGTTCAGGACAAATTGGTCGATGTCCCATGCCAAGGAGAGAACCTCTTTGGCAAACCCTTGACTGACCAGGCTGCCGAGTTGGAGACCGAATTCATGGCTAGGATCAGGCTCTCAATAAAGACTGTTGCCCCTCCCTGATGGAGGGGCTCGGGTAAAAAGTCCTTCTACCCGAACAAAGGGGCTGCTTACAGAAACTACTCACCTTTTCAGGCCTCCCCAGCTCCCCAACAGGGTCAGCAGGCCAAGGGACATGGGCATGACCCTTGTAAGCAGAAGGCTCCAAAACCCCCGCTCCGCATAGCCTATCTACCCCAAGGAGATCAGCAGCCCACAGGGGGACATCTGGCCCATTATTCCCAGAGGTGGTTGACCATCGCCACTGACCCCTGGGCACTTCAGGTGGTCAGGGAGGGTTACCTTCTCCACCTGACTCAGACACCTCCCCCTTATTTTCTGGAAGAGCCCCTCAGGTCTCCCCTCCACTAGGTCCTTCTACTGAAGGAGTTGGCAGGTCTTCTCAAGGAGAAAGCGGTGGAACTTGTGCCCCGCCATCTCAAGAGCAAGTGGTTCTACTCCAGATACTTTCTTGTGCCAAAAAGAACACGGGGCCTAAGGCCCATCCTCGACCTTTGTAACCTCAATAAATTCCTGGTGAGGGAGAAGTTCAAGATGCTCTTCCTTGGAACATTGCTGCCTTACCTCCAGCAGGGATATTGACTATGCTCCTTAGACCTCAAGGATGCCTATACCCATTCTCATTCATGCCAACCACAGGCAGTACCTGTGGTTCATAGTGGGGGGGGGGGGCAGGTGCTATCAGTACAGGGTGTTCCCCTTCGGGTTTGTTTCTGCCCCAAGGGTCTTCACAAAATGCCTCTCAGTCGTGGCCGCCTTCCTCTGTCTCCAAGAGTTCTTTGTCTTCCCCTACCTGGATGACTGGCTCATAAATGGAGGCACGGCTTCAAAGATGCAGCAGTCCACCGCATGCACCATCTAGGTTCTGCAGCACTTGGTTTTTGTCATAAACTAGCCCAAGTTTCGCTTCTTCCCAACACAATGCCAGGAGTTCATCGGGGCAAAGCTGGACACTCTCCAGTGAAAGGCTTTCTTGCCCAGGGACCGAGCCGACCGTCTGAGGACTCTGGCATGGGACATACAGTACCGTCCCTCTGTCCCCGCTCGGCTTCTTCTGCGCCTTTTCAGGCACATGGCCTCCATGGTCCACGTCACCCCAGACACTTGCCTCCAGATGAGGGCAGCGCAGTGGTGTCTCTGAGACCAGTGGACTCAAGCCACGGGGCCCCTCTGAGACAGAGTCTCCGATTCCCGCCAACTGGCTGATTCTGGTCTGGTGCATTTTCTCCAATATCTCGAGGCGGACATGCCTTTTCAGGCCCTAAGCCCCCTAAGGGTCCTCACCACGGATGCCTCCCTGCTCAGCTGGGGAGCCCACTGTGGGGAGCTCCACACCCAGGGCAGCTGGTCATCAGATGATAGAACCTAACAGATCAACCTCAAGTTGTGGGTGATATATTTTGCCCTGCGAACGTTTTGCCACCACCTGCATCACCAGATGGAGCTGGTGCAGATGGACAACCAGGTGGCAGTGTTCTGTGTGAACAAACAGGGGGGCATGAGGTCTCATGCCCTCTGTCAGAAGGCAGTGGCCCTCTGCTTGTACGCAGTCCAACAGGGTATTCTCCTACAGGCAGTATACCTAGAAGGCCAGAACAACCTGCTGGCCGACAGGCTGAGCAGAGTTCTCCAGCCGCACGAGTGGCAGCTGGACCCCAGGGTGCCTGACTGGCTCTTCCAGACAGCTTCCAGTTGCGCCGCATTTGTTCCCGGTAGACACACCCCTCTAGGGTGGCAGCAGATGCATTCCTCGTCTCATGGTTCGAGGCCTCATGTTCGCCTTCCCTCCCATGCCGCTGATTGCCTAAACCTTGTTCAGGATCCTCCACAACAGGGACTTGCTCATTCTGATAGCCCCTCGGTGGCCCTGGCAACTGTGGTTCCCGCTGCTCCTCCGATTAATGGTGGAGACCCACAACCCGTTGGGGATCTCTATGGGACTCCTGTCTCAGGAAGGGGACTCTCCTGCACCCCAACCTGGGGTCCTTGTCTTTGACAGCATGGCTGCTGAAAGGGTGACCCTAGCCCCTTTCATCCTCTCTGGTGAGGTAGAGGAGATTCTGCTGGCCTCTCACAAGGCCTCTACTAGGAAAGCTTATGCCTTCAAATGGCACATGATTTTGGCCTGAGGCTGACCCGTTCTCCTGCCCAGTGTGTTTGGTGTTGCAGTACCTTCTCCACCTCTCGCAATCCTTGCTCAAGTCTAACCCCTTCCGGGTGCACCTTAGTGCCTTGGCGGTGCACCTCGACCCAGTGGATGGCAAGCCCCTCTCGATTCAGCCGTTGGTGACCTGCTTTCTTAGGGGTCTGCTCTTATCGAAGCCCCCTGTTCGCCCTCCGGCAAACGAATGGGACCTCAATGTGGTGTTGGGGTAGCTCACTCGCCCACTGGCTACTTGCTACCTACGCTACCTCTCTTGGAAGGTGGTAGTCCTGTTTGCTCTCACCTCCACTCGCAGAGTTAGCGAGCTTCAGGTCCTAGTGGCAGAGGCACCTTATATCAGGTTCTACAATTTATTTTATTTATTTATTTATTTAACTGTATTTATATCCCGCTTTTCACCGGGTCAAAGCGGTGGGACATTTAACAAAAAGGGGGGGGGGGGGGGAATCAATGGACAGAACAGAATGTTGCTCCACACCCACCCTAAATTCCTTCCGAGGATAGTATCATCCTTCCATCTCAGTCAGGAAGTAGTACTCCCTATCTTCTTTCTGAGACTTCACTCCAGTAGGGCAGAGACAGTCCTTCACAACTTGGACTGTAAGATGGCTTTGTCCTTCTATATCCAACGCATTTAGAGCCACCGCAAAACTACTCAGCTTTTCGTCTCCTATGATCCCAGTAGGCTGGGGGAGGCGGTGATCAAGCATACGCTGTCCACCTGGGTGGCAGTCTGTATTGCCCTCGCCTATGAGCAGGCGGGGCTCCTGCTGGAAGGCCGTGTCATGATGCACCATGTCAGGGCCATGGCGGCTATAGTGGCAAACTTGCGCTCTATCTCGATGGTTGACATCTTCCGGTCCGCCACCTGGTCTTCAGTCCATACCTTCGCAGCCCATTACTACTTGGAAAGAGAGGCCCGATGGGAGCGTTTCTTCGGCCGGGCTGTGCTCCCTAACCTTTTCAGGGGTTAGGCAGCTCCTACTCTCCGACCCTTCTGTGTTCAGGCTACCAGAGAACTGGTTTTCATCGGACACAAGGGTCCTACTGTGGTCTCTGGATACGGACTTATATGCTGCTGCTGCTCTCGGCTCCCCATGAGGGAGTCCGTGTTTTTTGCTATTGGCTTTCTGTAGCCTGTAGCTGGGGAGTCCCATATGTGAGGACTGACTTCCTGCTTGTTCCCAGAGAAAGCGTAGTTACTTATCTGTAACAGGTGTTCTCCAGGGACAGCAGGAATCAGTCCTCATAACCCTCCCTCCTCCCCTTGGAATTACTTCTTTACTATCTTTAATATTTGCCGTCTTTTAGCTATGTCATCTGACTGAGCAAGATAGCACCCTTGGGCGGGAAGGGGACCATGCATGTGTGGTGGCATCTCCCATAGGCTTTCTTTGAAAGCTGGGGGGATGCTTCTGCGAGGGCTCCGTCGGTGCCGATGTCACCCTTATGTGGTGAGGACTGATTCCTGCTGTCCCTGGAGAACACCTGTAACAGGTGAGTAACTACACTTTTTTTTCTCCTCGCCATCCTCACTCCCCCAGCCCCATCCCCTCCTAGTCCTCCCCCAACATCAGCTCCCTTCTTGTTCCAGCCCCACCCAGCATCCGTTCTCTTCTAGTCCCTTTCTCCCATCCTCCTGCATCAGCCCATTTCCAGTCCTAGTCCCCCCATCAGCCCATTTCCAATCCTAGCCCTTCCATCAGCCATTTCTAGTCCTATCCTAGCCCCCCATCAGCCCATTTCCAATCCTACCCCCCATCAGACATTTCCGGTCCTAGCCCCCCCCCCCCATCATCTATTTCCAGTCCGTCCGTCCCCCTACATATCAATAATTACCTTCTGACCACCTAATCTTTCCTCAACTGCACACTACACTACACTACTCTACACTATATATATATAGTTGTTCTTGTTGCTGTTTTCTGTATATAGTTCCTCCTGTTATCCAGGTTGACTTCCCTGTTATATGTAATGAACAGATAAATGTAACTTGTCTGAAGTTTCTTGTTCCATGTAAACCGCGCTGATATCGAATAGTGCGGTATATAAAAAATGTTAATAAATAAATAAATAAAATAAATAAATTTCCAGTCTTTGCCCCCCCTCCCCTGGAGCCCCACGGCTATCTTACTGCCTTTAGAGGGCTCCCGGCAGGCTCCGTCTCACCTCTGACAGCGCCGAAGTGAAGAGCACTGTTTTTCTTCACTTCGGCAGCTGTATTTTACTATAGGCACCTGGCACGCTGAGTGTCGGGAAACAGGAAGTTCCCTTTGACCTGGCATGCCAGCAGCCTATAGTACAAAACAGCGCTTTTCACTTTGGCGCTATCAGAGGTGAACCAGGGCCTGCCAGGAGGGAGCCCTCTAAAGCTGACCCTGCTGCTGCTGCCGCCGCCGGTGCCAATTATGCGAGATGTTGTTGGTTTAAGGCCCCCTGAAGCGTGGGGCCCTATGCAAACAACATTCTCACACAATGGATGGGCCAACTATGCAAACGACTAGAGTTAACACTAGAAGCCCCAAAAGGAATTTTACCTAGAAATCCCAAAGTGTGTCAATTGACGCATTATCACGACGACTGCATTTAGCGTGAAATGCAGATGTGAATTAATGTGAAGTTACTTATTTGTTAAATACGCGCAGTATGTGACGTCATTACATGATGTCATCGTGTGTTTATTGTTTGTAATGTCGGAGTAAAACTGTAAACAGTGATTGAGATGCACCACCTAGTGGGAACATGAATTTATACCTACTGTAGAAGTCCCAAAGTATGTCAATTGACGCATCCAAGACAATTGAGTGCGTCAATTGATGTACTTTGGGGCTTCTAGGTATAAATTCATTTTCCCGCTAGGTGGTGCATGTCATTAATTTTCGATGCACATATTTGAATATCTTGACCTCTCTAACAAAGTCATGGAACATGACTCACATGGTTCTAGCAGTGGCGCTGGTATACAACTTCAAAGATGCATTTGCGTCAATTGACACACTTTGGGGCTTCTAGTGTTAAACATATTAGGTATTTATATTGCCTGTAAAGTGAGATGAAAGGCTTTCTGAAATAGGTGCTATTTGCCTACTTAGAATCCACCTAAATCTAACATAAATTTAAAAACTCTAGAGCAAGCCGCTATTTATTTGCTTTCTTTAAGACTATAAGGGCCTACCTAAATTGTAGCACTATACAAATGATCAGTAGTAGTAGTAACAGAAGTTAATTTAAAGCCTCCAAAGCAAGCTGCTATTTGCGTGCTTAGAGCCCACCTAAATAGAAGTTAATGGAAAGCCTCTATAACAGGTACGTTTCCTCCCAACCATATTCAGCTTTATAGTTGGAAAATCCCAATAGACTACCAAACTAGAGATTTGGGCGACACAGTTGGCTCCTACTTGTCATGGAGGTGCAGATAAGAGAAGTAGTAAGGGCAGTGTTTTAAAATTAGATATAGTACACTTCTTCAAGCCAAATTTGTTCAGTGATAATTTCTGCTCAGTAGTCCATGCTTTAGTGATCTCTCATCTAGATATTGTAATGCACTCTACCTGGGATTGCCAAAGGTGCCAATTTGTGTTCTTGAAGCTCTGCAAAACTCTAGCTCGAGTAATAAGGGGAGTTAATCATATATCGCCAATATTGTTCTCTTGCATTGGCTTCCTATTCATTTGAGGATCCAGTTTGATTATGATGCTAGTTCATAAAGCACTGAATTATGATGCACCAGTTTGTATTGCTACAGTTTAAAACTGTGTCTACCCCTCTCCATGCCCTCAGATTAGATGGCTGCGGATTACACAATATACCAAGACAAGATCCGGGCATGATAATTTTTTCTGGTAGTAGGCCTAGTGTTTTGGAATATATTGCCACCACAATTGAGAACTGTTGAAAATGTTATTTCTTTTAGAAAGAAGCTTAAAGTCCATCTATTTAAGCAAGCTTTTCCATAACTTTATTAGTAAGTAGATGCCTCAATTAACTATTTTGAGCCTAGCACAGTTTTACAGCATTTATTATTGAGGAAGGACTGTAGGGTACTTGATTTTAAGCTGAGGCAGTGTTTGATGTGTGTTAGTTTCATTGCCATGTTATTTTAAGGTATGTTTCCATATTGTCCTACTAGACCAGTCCAGACAAGTGAGTTGTGTTCCCCTACCAAGAGATTGGTGGAGACAAAGAACCAATGAAAAGCCCAGATTTCTATTCGCCTCAGCCACCAGAGGTCTCTTCACTATTTTTTTGTCTCCAGCAGATGGTGCATGAATTTTCTCCTTTCTGAAGAAAATCTGAAGATTGAGAAGAAAAGATTGTTTAAATGTTTATGAACAACCACCTCGAGGGGACTCTCTCCCTTGAGTGCAACATGGGAGGCTCCACTAGACTTCGGTCTTTTTGATGTCCAGAGGAGGAGGGAAAATTGGTACAGTTCATGCGCTTATCATGATAAGAGCCTGTTGAGCAGTCAGAAATTGGAAGGATTTGAAAGGACCTGGAAGAGTGCAGCAGCCTCACACAATGTCAGCACCCCCTCCATCACTTTTCCTCTGTCGCCCCCCCTCTCTCCCAAAGATCGCAGAAAGCTCTCAGAGGTATCTGCCTGCCAGCTGTCTTAACCATAGTGGTGCAAAGCCAGCAGAACAGTTTCAGGGGAGTAGAGTTGAGCTTGGCATGCATTCTCTGCTTGGGGCTCTCAGGGTGTTAGTGCCAAGGCTTAACCCCGTCATTGTCCTTGTTGGGGGCTCCTGATTCCTTCTTCCTGGGATACAATTCGAGGTGGACTGCTGTTTTCTGCATGCATTAATAACTTTTTCTCCTATTGTGCCCCTGGCAGCTGCGTGGTCTGTTTGTGCGTTCTGATGAAGTGGCTCCAAAGCATTTTCCTACCCTAGCGCCTGTAATGCATGTCGCAGTAAAAGCATAGCTACTGCGAACTTAATGTGTGCTGCTATACTCGTCTTTACTCCCTGTCTTCTTCCAGGAAACGTTTGACTTGTGGTAAGAGAAGTGCCTCATCTCCGGATTCTGAACTCTGCTCTTCTTGCATGACAGCTTCTGAGTCATTCCTGGAGAGTCTTTTCCCCCTCTCTGTGCTGGGGGATGCAGTTAGTCTGGTCTTGCCTGCCTCAGGGCAGGAGGTGACAGATGGTGCTATGGGCAAGGATATCCAGCCAACTGGAGTGTCAGGTGACCGTGCTGCAAGCCGCTCCTTGTTTTCTCAAGAGTTTGTGGCAGCTGTGCCCCCTGGTATTTGGAGGGTCATTTCCTAGAGGACAACTTCCAGAGTTCGGATTTTCCTCCCTGGAATTCTTTTCTTTTTGCAGCAGGCCTGTTCCTTCTGGTGTGGAAATCTGGATCCTGCAGCCTCTGGATGCCCCCAGGCACAGTCTCATGCGAGGCAGGCTGTGAGTAGAAGCCCTGTTCAATTGCCTTTGGCTAAGTGTCCCCAGTATGGCACACTCCCGGGAGATGGGGAATGGCTGGGAGCTGTTCGAGATTTTGACTATTAGTTAGATTCAGATGGCTCGGTGCTGGGCTCTGACGTGGATGAAGAAGTACTCTCGCCTTCAGAAGATTGTGAAGAGGCTGGAGTGATCTGCCTATTCCAGAAGGAGGAGCTGGCAGTGTTGATTGCCAGGGTCTCTTCCACTTTGAGCTTGATGGATGCTTCCAGCACAGAGTAGGAGCCGAAGGGGTGAGGAAATCCACTATTGTCTTCCCGTTCCCGGATAAGATCAAGGATATGATCTGGTTGGCGTGGGACTCATCCCAACTCCCTGCCTAAGAGTTTATGGGTGTATAAGAAGATCTACGCTTTCCCAGAGAAGGAGTGCACTGAGTGGTTTTGTATTCCCAAGGTGCATGCACTGTGGCGCTGCACCCCGTCTAGGCGGTTGCCTATAGGAGGCAGCATGCCATCTAATGTTCTCTTTATTGCTTTTGCCCCAGAGCCAAGGCTTCTGGGATTGTAGTTGTGTGCAAATAAAACAGTCCGAGTGGTTTTAGAGGCAAAACACAGGAAATTTATTTTTGTGGTCTAAACTTTGCAAACAAAAATCTTCTTTAGAAGTTGTGAACAAGCCAACATAAAATGAAGGATATTTTCTCCACTCAAAAAGGTATCATACAAACAGTGCTCTGGCAATGATAAAAATAAACTTGCTTCATTCATCTTATGTATAACAGAAGGTATTTCTTTCTTCCAAAGCCACAATTGAAACTGTTGCTTACTGGTTGCTAATACCATCCAGCACAGATATCAGTTTCCTTCAACTGTTCAGGGTTTAAACAAAGCTGCTTCGTGCTTGTCTGTCTTACCCACAGAATAGCTGCTTCTAGAACACCTTCACTTCACAGTGGAACACTTTTTATAGTTTTAACATTTGCAATTCTCTTTCTCTCCCAGGTTTCCAACACTCAGAGTATCAGGGCATTTAAATACATTAGCTCTGGGTTTTCCAGCTTAAAAACCCTGGCCCTCCTTCACTCTGACGTTAGGCATAAAGAGCAATCCATCAAAGAATCAACAGAGTCCTGTTCCACCTCACAGGGTTCCGTTTCCATATCTTCATAATCAGACTCACATGCCTCTGGGTTTATAACCGGCTCTGAGAATGCAGGTTTAACTTCTTTTAAAAGTTTAAACAACTTTTCCCAGTGATATTGCTTCCTCTCCTCTGGGCTTCTATAATGGCTGCAAGGCTTATTATCTCTGACTAAAACATTCAAAGGTTTTAGCTGTCTCACCTTGCTCGTGGGAACACTTTTTCTTTCAGGCCTTTCAAAAGGTAATACTTCTCCTTCAGAGTCTTGTAGGGCTGCTCTGGTATCTGAGCTGTACTCCACGGCTCCCCCAGGACTATGCCTCCTACCTTCAAACCGTGCTGCAATCTCTTCACAGCAAGGGCTTCTCTCTGAAGTGCAGTCTCCTGAATAACAGCTGTTCTGAGAGTCTCTCCTGACATTCTATCCCCAGACACTCTCTGCCTTTCACCACTGCCTGTGGCCAGCTTCCTCAGTCCCTCTCTCCTGGACAGCTTGTGACTGACTCCATCACTCTGCTGTGGCTGGCTCTGTTCCCGTGCCCGTTCCCATGCCCCCTCCTCTCTGTTTCTGGGAGCTTAAATGTGTGTGAGCGTATTCCCCCTTCTAGCTCCTCCCACAGGTACTTCCTATCTCCACCCTGCGTTGCCATGGAGCTTGGGTGTGGTCTGAGCTCAGTAGTTCTAGATGTGTGGTTTTTTTCTCTGCCTGCAGTTTTGTACGTATGCTTGGCTGAGCTATTCCCTTGCTCATAGGAAAAAGTTTTATTTCTAGCTATTTTCCCAGGTTCTGCTGCAGCCTCGTCACCACAGCACAGGTCACGGCAGTTTCCAAATGGACCACCATTCCTGTGGAAGGTGGATGGGCCTTAAAGGATTTTCTGGACTGTAAGGTGGATTCATTGTTGAAGAACCAGTTTGCTGTGGCGACTGCTATTCTGCAGCTGGCGGTATGTGCCAGACTGATGTCTTGAGCCCTGCTCCAGTGGATTCAGTCTCTTCCGCCGGATAATACTACCCCTCTTTTGGAGTTTGTTATGGCCTTCCTTTCTAATGCCATTTATTATCTGGTTCATTTGACTGCTAGGGACAGTACCCTGACGAAAGTGTCATGGCGTTTGATTTGGCGGCACTGAGCAGTGGACTCCTCTTACAAAATCTGGTTGGCCCAACTGGCTTTTAAGAGGAAGCTTCTTTTTGGAGCCAATTTGGAGAAGCTGTTGAAGGACCTGGGTAAGACAAAATCTTACTGTCTTCTGGAAGACAGGTCCAGGGGGCCTGTGAAATGGGCTGGTGCCCTTTTCTTGTCAGCCACCGCACGTCCACCAAGGGCGTGCTGGCTGAATCCTTCGGGCTCTTAGGAACTTCATTGTTGCTGACATGGAAAACCTTTCTTCCCTTCTGTTTCTGTGCTTTAGGCTCATTATCAGTCCTTTCATGGAGCGCTTGGGCCCAGGGACTTCCTCCCCTCCAGAGGAGGATCCTTATAGGCTGTGTAATGAAGGTTTGGAAGCCCATTCCCTAGTTCCTCCGGTTGGAGGCAGGCTTTGTCTTTTCTTTCAGGAATGGGCCCAGGTTACCAAGGATCGCTGGGTTCTAAACACCATTCAGTTTGACTATTCCCTGGCATGCCAAGAGCCGATTCCGGGTTCCTTTGTCATTTCCCCTTCCTGATCTGTGATCAAAAGTGGTGCTGTGCAGACCACCTTGGACATGTTACTGCACCTAAGGGCAGCAGTGCCTGTCCCCTGAATGAGCGGGGCAAGAGCAAATCTTTCATTTATTTTGTGGTGTTCAAGGAGAGTGGTTCTTTGTGGCCCATTCTGGACCTCAAGGGGGACAACTAGCACTTGCACGTCCTGCGCTTCGGGATGAAAACCTTGCGCTCCATGATTTAAGCAGTGTGTCAAGGGTAGAAAATTGGCCATTTAGTCCTACTCTCTGCTTTCTATCTTTTAACCAGTTCCTGATCCACAATTCTACATAGCCTCCTATCCCATGACTTTTTAATTTCGCTATGAGGGACCTTGTCAAAGGCTTTCTGAAAATGGAGATACAGTGTATTGACTGGCTCATCTGTCTACCTTTTTATTCACACATTCAAAAAAATATAACAGATTAGTAAGACAAAACTTTCCTTAGCTAAATCCATGTTGGCTTTCTCTCATTAAACCATGACTATCTACATATTCAGTCGTTTTGTTCTTTATAATGGTTTCTACCATTTTGCCTGGTACTGATGTCAGGCTCACCGGTTTGTAGTTTCCCGGATCATCCCTGGAACCCTTTTTAAAAACTGGAGTTACATTGGCCATTCTTAAATCTTGAGGTACTACAGATAATTTTAATGATAGTTCACAGATTAGTAATAGTAGGTGTGCACTCTTATATTTCAATTCTTTCAGCACACTGGGGTGTATATCATCTAGTCTAGGTGATTTGCTAATCTTCAACTTATCAAATAGTTGTAATACATCTTTCTGGTTTATTGATATTTCTTTCAGTTCTTCCATTACATCACCTTTAAATACCATTTCAGGCATGGGAAATTCCCTACATCATCTTCAATAAAGACCAAAGCAGAGAATTCATTCAGTTTCTCTGCTATGGCTTTAGCACCCCTTTTACCCCTCTATAATCTAATAGTTCAACTGACTCTCTCACAGGTATTTTGCTATGAATGCGCTTGAAAAAGATTTGCATGATGAATTTTTGCTTCCTTGGCAAGCTTTTTTCCAAATTCTCTCTTTGACTTGCATCTAACTTGCCGGTGCTTATGTTATTTCCTGTTTTTGTCATTAGGCTCCTTTTTCCATTTTCTGAGGATGCTTTTTTGGCAACAACCTCTCTGACCTCACCTTTAAACCATGCTGACAATTTTTTGGCCTACCTTCTACTTTTCTTAAATCATTGAATACATCTGGTCTGGGCTTCCAAGATAGTATTTTTAAACAATGCCCATGCTTGCTGCAAATCTTTAACCTTTGCAGTTGCTCCTTAGTTTTTTCTTAATTATTTTCCTCATTTAATCATAGTCTCCCTTTTGAAAGTTAAAAGGTAGTATTGTGGATTTCCTTGCTGTCCTCCCTCCATTTATGAATTCAAATGCGATCGTATTATGGATCACTATTGCCCTTATCTTTTGCATCAGATCCTGTGTTCAACTAAGGACTAGGTCCAAAATAGCTTCCCCTGTTGTTGGTTCATGAACTAGCTGCTCACAGCTGCAATCATTTATTTCATCTAGAAACTTTATCTCCCTAGCATGTCCTGCTGTGATATTGACCCAGTAATTGAAATCACCCATTATTACTGTCTTGTAACTTTTGTTAGATTCCCTGATTTCTTTTAGCCTTTCATCATCCATCTGTTCATTCTGGCCAGGCGGTCGGTAGTAAACCCACCACTGTCATTCCTTTTACATGGAATTTCTATCCATAGAGATTTGACAGTGTATTTTGTTTTTTTGTAAAACGTTTTAATCCTGTGTGACTCAATGCCCTCTCTAAAGTGCAACCCATCCACCAATTTGATCTAGTTTGTACCCAGGTATCACAGTATTCCATTGGTTGACCGCCTTCCACCAGGTCTCTAAGATGCCAATTACAACTAACCTTTCATTTAGGGCTTTATATTCTAACTCACCCATCTTATTTTTTAGACTTCTAGTATTTGTATACAGGCATTTTAGAGGTTGTATTTTATTGATATTAATCTGGTTATCATTTGATAGATGTAATTTGGAATCTTTCAGCTCTGTCTGCTCTGTACTTCAGGGCATCTGGGTTACTTTATTGCAGCCTCTCTATAGGGATGCCCTAACATCTTTTTTGCTAGTATCCTTCAAGGATGCATCCTTCTGAGCCATGTGCTCTTGGGCGACTGTCTGCTTTCCCCTGTTATCTAGTTTAAAAGCTGCTCTATCTCCCTTTTAAAGGTTAATGCTAGCAGCCTGGTTCCATCCCAGTTAAGGTGGAGCCCATTCTTTTTGAAAAGCCCCTTCCTACCCCAGAATGTTGTGCATTTCCTAACAAATCCAAAACCCTGTTCCGTGCACCATGATCTCATCGAAGCAATGAGGCTCCGGAGAGCTGTATGCCTTTTGGGTCTTATGTGTGGAACGAGAAGCATTTCAGAGAATTCTGCCCTAGAAATTCTGGATTTCAAATTATACCTAAAATCCTAAATTCAGCCTCAAGAACCTCCTTCCCACACTTTCCTATGTCATTGGTACCTCCATGTACCAAGACAGCAGCCTCCTCCCCAGCATTATCTAAAACCTTGTCTAGGTGGCACATGAAGTCAGCTACCTTCGCACCAGGAGGCATGTTACCAGGTGGTCCTCATGTCCACCAGCCACCTAGCTATCTACATGCCTAATGATTGAGAACTATAACAGCCATCCTAACCCTTCCCTCATGAGCCCATGTCCCTGGAGAAACAGTACGAGAGGATTTTACATCACCTGGAGAGCAGGTCCTAGCTACAGGATCATGTCCTGCTACTCCAAGGTGATGCTGTCGTTTTACGTGACTTCTCTCCTCCATGACAACAGAGAGGCTGCCAGACTGGAGGTGGGACTTTAGTACTAAGTCTCTTTAGGTCTTGTCTACCTGTCTGTCTTCCTTTGCTCCTCCAAGTCTGCTACTCTAGCCTCCAGAAATTTGACTCATTCCCTGAGAGCAGAAAGCTCCTTCTACCTAGTGCACACGTAAGACTCTTCAACTGGGAGAAAATTGTGCATGTGATACTCAATGCAAAAGACTGGATAGCCCCCATCTCGCTGCTGGACTGCTGTCGGCATCTTAGTTTTAAGGTTTTGTTAAGATATTTAAGTTATTTACTTACTTAAAGGTACTAGGGATAGTTGTTCAAACACAAGTATACTTAATAGGTTTAAGGGTCTTTGTTCACATCAGGATTTATTTCAGGACCTTAATTAATCTATACCTGATGAGCATAACCAGTTACACCTGAAAGTGAATTTGACTACCTATGTCCCTGTAAAAGCCTATAAATCTAGGATTATGCCTGGGATGGGTGGGCGGGAGGGAAAGAAAATTTTGATAGAATCTGGCTTGCTAAAACAGCACCTTTTCTGAGTCTTAGTTTGATTTAAGTAAAAAGCAGCCTTGCTAAAACAGTGCCCTGTGTAACTTAAAATCTCTGTCTATCTTAAAGTTCTATGTTTTTTATTCAGTTTAAACCCAAAGAGTTTCCTTTTTCCCAAAAGTCTGAGAATTACCAGCAGAATCATTCCCAGCAAGAGCAGCTTTTCTTTGTAGACCTTCTATGTTGGAGTGCAAGGTTAAGCAGTCTCTACACATGTTTGTTAAAGACTCTTTGTTTATTCATAATTTCTCCGGGAACAAGCAGAAAGTCAGTCCTCACATATGGGTGATATCGGCACAGATGGAGCCCCCATGGAAGCATCTCCTCAGCTTTCAAAAAAAGTCTTTGGGAGATGCTACCATGCATGTGTGGTCCTCTTCCCGCCCAAGGGTGCCATCTTGCTCAGTCTCCTTTTTTTCGCGGAGCCCTTGAGACATTCGTCTTGTTTGTCCCTGGAAAAAGTTGATTTTTCTCTCAGAGTTTCATACTCGCCTCTGGTATTGCACCAGTACTCTACCTGCCACCCGACCTCGTTGACTCGGCGTCAAGTTCGGGTCTATTTTTGTAGTTTTTCGTTTCTTTAACTTCTAGCATCTTCGTGCCATTTTCCCAACTGGCAACTCAGTGAGTCTTCGACCTCGCAGGGTACTCTTTTCTTATGGCTACCAGTGGCTTTAAGAAGTGTGATCGGTGCTCAAAAATTATGTCTTTGACTGACACACTCAACTGCTGTCTGCACTGCCTCAGGCCACACCATGACCCGGCAGCATGTGGTCTTTGCAAGAGGATGTCCAGCAAGGCCCTCAAGAACTGCCAGCAGCAGCACAATAAGTTTTTCCCTGAGTCCCTGGTGCCCCCAAAGGCCAGGGCCCCGTCTGAAACCTCGACATCTCGAACGGACCCACCCAAGCCCCATCATGGGTCTTCAGAAAGGGGGTCGCCCTCGAGAGAATGTCGGAAGAAGAAGAAGCCCTCAAAGGCGGCATCCTTGGACTGATCTGACCGACCGGGTGACCCCCGGGCCAGGACCCACAGTCCGAGATGCTTGTCTGAGGAATCGGAGATGGAGCATCCTGCAAAGGTCCCCCGAAAGAAGTCGACCTCAGACCAGCTTCGGTCCCCAGACTCCATTCTCGCAAATGTTCCCCCTTGGGGAGCTGGCACCAGGCTCAAGTCCCTTGGTGCCCGCACCGAAGACTGCGCAGCCTTCTGGCCTGGAGTCCCGAATGATTGCCCTGGAGTGCAGTTTGTCTGCCTTCATGGACCAGCAGCGGGCGCTGTTGTCTGGTTCCACCAGTTCATCCACCCCGACCATAGTCCCTCGACATCGAAGACTTCCCCGGAGGCTGAGCCGATCCTCGGCCAAGGTCTGATCCGAGTCCCGCTTGACGGGACTGTGGTCATCCCCGGTAAGTGTGCTGGGCACCTGCTGTGGAGCTTCAGGAGTTCCGAGGCCTGCGGAGCAGCCCTGCTATGAGTTCTCAATGGACTACTCTGAGTGGGAGATGGAGGATGAAGAGTCCCCCGATACCCGTTGCCTCCGCGACGTCCCATCAGACTCTCCCATCTCAGAGCCTCGACGGCAGTCCCCACCAGAGGATATGGGTTTTCTTGATTTTGTCAAGGATATGTCTAAGGCCCTGGCGTTCCCTACAGAGTCGGAGGAGGAGCCTCGGGCAGATGAGTTGTAAATTCTCCAGTATGAGGCTCCTCCGAGGGAATCGCTCCCATCCTGGAATGGCTGATGCTCCATATATGGGAGATACCGGCATCGGCCGGTGGTGAGCAAACGGTTCGACTCAATGTATCAAGTCCACCGGAGACTAGGCTTTCAGAAATCACAACTGCCGCATAACTCCATGGTGGTGGAGTTGTCCATGCGTCGGCTGAAAAGCTAGAAGATGCACTCCTCGGTGCCCCCCAGCAGGGAGGCCCGCACCTTGGACGCCCTCGGCAGAAAGTGTTACCAGGGCTCGATGCTCATCGGCCGCATCCAGGCCTACCAGTTGTACATGGGCATGTACCTGAGAGACCTGACGAAGGAACTCACCAGGTTCTCAGCTGGTCTCTCTGAGGAACCCCTGTAGCTGTTCAAGAACATGGCCAAGGCAGTCCAAGTTCATGTCTCGAACGGCCTATGATGGGCTCCAGTCGGCGGTTCGAGTAGCGGCGGTGGGCATCGGTGCACGATGCCAAGCTTCACTACAGTCATCTGACCTCGAGCAGTGGGTTCAGGACAAATTGGTCGATTTCCCATGCCAAGGAGAGAACCTCTTTGGCAAACCTATGATTGACAATGCTGCCGAGCTGGAGACCGTTAATGACGACAACCAGGCTCTCAAAAAAGACTGTTGCCCCTCCCCAACGGAGGGGCTCAGGTAAAAAGTCCTTCTACCCGAGCAAAGGGGCTGCTTACAGAAACTACCCACCTTTTCAGGTCTCCCCAGCTCCCCAACAGGGTCAGCAGGCCAAGGGACATAGGCATGGCCCTCATAAGCAGAAGGCTTCAAAACCCCAGTCCCTGCCTCTGACCCTTCCAGGGGGGGGGAGCTTTTGATTCCTTGAGCATAGTCTCTCTACCCCAAGGAGATCAGCAGCCCACAGGGGGACATCTGGCCCACTATGCCCAGAGGGGGTTGACTATCACCACCGACTCCTGGGCAGTTCGGGTGGTCAGAGAGGGTTACCACCTCCACCTGTCTCAGACACCTCCCCCTTATTTTCCGGGAGAGCCCCTTAGGTCTCCCCTCCACCGGGACCTTTTACTGGGAATTGGCAGGTCTTCTTGAGGACAAAGCAGTGGAACCAGTGCCCACCATCTCAAGAACAAGGGGTTTTACTCCAGGTACTTCCTCGTGCCAAAAATAACAGGGGGCCTAAGGCCCAACCTCGACCTGAACAACCTCAACAAATTCCTGGTGAAGTAGATGTTCAAGATGCTCTCCCTTGGAACATTGTTGCCCTACCTCCAGCAGGGAGATTGGCTATGCTCCTTAGACCTCAAGGATGCCTGTTCCCACATCCTTATTCACCCCAACCACAGGCAGTACCTGTGGTTCATAGTGGGGGGCAGGCACTATCAATTCAGGGTGCTTCCTTTTGGTTTGACTTCTGCCCCAAGAGTCTTCACAAAATGCCTGGCAGTCGTGGCCACCTTCCTCCATCTCCAGGGGGTCTTTGTCTTCCCCTACCTGGACAACTGGCTCATAAAGGGAGGCACGGCCTCAGAGGTGCAGCAGGCTACAGCATGCACCATCCAGGTTCTGCAGCACCTGGGTTTTGTCATAAACTACCCCAAGTCTCACCTCCTTCCAACACAATGTCTGGAGTTCATCGGAGCAAAGCTGGACACTCTCCAGTCAAAGGCCTTCTTGCCCAGGGAACAAGCTGACCATCTCAGGAGTCTGGCATGGGACATATAATACCATTCCTCTATGCCCACTTGGCTTCTTCTGCGCCTTCTCGGGCACATGGCCTCCACAGTCTGCGTCAGCCCAGACGCTCGCCTCCACATGAAGTCAGCGTAGTGGTGTCTCCGGGACCAGTGGACTCAAGCCATGGGGTGCCTCCAAGACAGAGTCTCCGTAACCTGCCAACTGGCAGACTCTCTGGTGGCAGTCTCTCGAGAAACTCGAGGCAGGCATGCCTTTTCAGGCCCCTCACCCCTCACTGGTCCTCACCACAGAAGCCTCCCTGCTCGGCTGGGGAGCCCCCTGCAAGGAGCTCTTCACCCAGGGCAGCTGGTCACTAGATGAGAGCACCCAGCAGATCAACTTCGTGGAGCTTTGGGCGATATATTTAGCACTGCAAGCGTTTTGCCACCACCTGTGCCACTAGCTGGTGCTGGTCCAGATGGACAACCAGGTGGCAATGTTCTATGTGAACAAACAAGGGGGCATGGGGTCTGGTGTCCTCTGTTGGGAGGCAGTGGTCCTCTTCTCATATGCAATCCAACAGGGTATCCTCCTGCGGCAGTATACCTACCAGGCCAGAACAACCTACTGGCCGACAGGCTGAGCAGGGTCTTCCAGCCGCACGAATGGCAGCTGGACCCAAGAGTGGCTGACCAGCTCTTCCTGATCTGGGGGAAACCTGTGATGGACCTATTCGCCAGTCTAGGCAACTTCCAGTTGCCCCACATCTACTCCCGGCACACCCACCCCTCCAGGGTGGCAGTGGTCGCGTTCCTTGTCTCATGGTCGGAGGGCCTCATGTACGCCTTCCCTCCCACACTGCTGATTGCCAAGACCTTGTTCAGGACCCTCCGCGACAGGGCCTTGCTCATTCTGATAGCCCCTCGGTAGCCCAGGCAACCGTGGTTCCCGCTGCTCCTCTGATTAGCAGTGGAGACCTCATCCAGTTGGAACCTCTCCGGGACTCCTGTCTCAGGAAGAGGTCTCTCTCTTGCACCCCAACCTGGGGTCCATGTCACTGACAGCATGACTGCTGAAAGGGTGACCCTAGTCCCTTTCAACCTCTCTGGTGAGGTAGAGGAGATCCTGCTGGCCTCTCACAAGGCCTCTACTAGAAAAGTTTATGCCCTCAAATGGTGCAGTTTGTCAGCCTGGTGTGCCGAGCACGGAGCTGACCCATTCTCCTGCCCAGTGGGTTTGGTGTTACAATACCTTCTCCACCTCTCACATTCTGTGCTTAAGTCTAACTCCGTCCGGGTGCATCTTGGCGCCCTGGTGGCGCACAACCACTTGGTGGATGGCAAGCCTCTCTCGGTCCAGCCGTTGGTGACTTGCTTTCTTAGGGGTTTGCTCTAATCTAAGCTTCCGGTTCGCCCTCCGGCAACCGAATGGGACCTCATCGTGGTATTGGGGCAGCTCACTTGCCTAACCTTTGAGCCGCTGGCTACTTGCCACCTATGCTACCTCTTTTGAAAGGTGGCGTTCCTGGTTGTACTCATCTCTACTCGCAAAGTTAGCGAGCTTCAGGCCTTAGTGGCGGGAGCACCTTATACCAGGTTCTACAAGAACAGAGTGATGCTCCACACGCACCCTAAATTTCTTCCGAAGGTAGTATCGTCCTTCCATCTCAACCAGGAAGTAGTATGCCCTACTTTCATTCTGAGAACTCACTCCATTAGGGCGGAGGCAGTCCTCTACACCTTGGACTGTAAGAGGGCTTTGTCCTTTTATATCCAACGCACTCAGGGCCACCGCATAGCTACTCAGCTTTTCGTCTCCTATTACCCCAGTAGGCTGGGGGAGGCGTTGACCAAATGTATGCTGTCCACCTGGGTGGCAGACTGTATTGCCCTTGCCCTTGCCTATGAGCAGGCAGGGCTCCTGCTGGAAGGCCGTGTCAAGGCACACCATGTAAGGGCCATGGCAGCGTCGGTGGCAAACGTGCGCTATCTCCCCATGGTGGACATCTGCCGGGCTGCCACCTCGTCTTCAATCCATACCTTCGCAGCCCATTACTGCCTGGAAGAGAGTTCCAACGGGACAGTGCCTTCGGCTGTAACTTTTTCAGGGTTTAGGCAACTCCTACCCTCTGACCCTTCTGAATTCAGGCTACCGGAGTGCTGATTTTCATCGGACACAGAGGTCCTACTGTGGTCTGTGGACACGAACTTAATTGCTGCTGCTCGCGGCTTCCAGCGAGGGAGTCCGTGTTTTTGCTATGGGTTTTTGGTAGCCTGTTGCTGGGGAGTCCCATATGTGAGGACTGACTTCCTGCTTGTTCCCAGAGAAAGCGTAATTACTCACCTGTAACAGGTGTTCTCCGGGGACAGCAGGAATCAGTCCTCACAACCCTCCCCTTGGAGTTGCTCTTTTACTATCTTTTGTGGTCTTTAAGCTATGTCATCTGACTGAGCAAGATGGCACCCTTGGGTGGGAAGGGGACCACGAATGCGTGGTAGCATTTCCCTAAGGCTCTCTTTGAAAGCTGGGGGGATGCTTCCACGAGCACTCCGTCAGTGCCAACGTCACCAATATGTGAGGACTGAATCCTGCTCTTCCCAGGGAACCTCTGTTAAAGGTGAGTAACTACGCTAAACTGGGCAACATAAGAAGGCACAATTTGCGCCCTCTATATTTTCAAATGTTGCCTACAATATTTGAAACAACCAGTCCAGAAACGTGGCAGCGAGGGACAAAGAAAACTTTATTTATCCTTAATAAGGACAAATTTGCCAATTAACCCGACACAGGCCGTGTTTTGTGTAATACTTCTTCAGGGGTATTATGGCTCAAATTGCAGATCTCTCTCCAGAAGTAGCAGTCCCTTTTTCTAGTCCTTGGCGAGAGATTTGCCATTTGAGCCATAATACCCTGAAGAGGTATTACACGAAACACGACCTGTGTCAGGTTAATTGGCAAATTCGTCTTTATTAAGGATAAATAAAGTTTTCTTTGCCCCTCGCTGCCACATTTCTGGACTGGTTGTTTCTGCTGCTTCCGTGGCAGCTTGCTGTTGTTGTTTGGTGGGTCTACAATATTTGAAACATAAAAAAGAAAAAAATGCTGTTTTATTTTAAATAACCTCTTGAATTGGTTTGAATTCTCTCTAAGTCCCTTTTTGCTTATTAAAGAAAAGTAATGTTATGTGGCCCTTTTACTAAAGAACACTGTGTTGTTGAATCTAACATGCAGATAGTGGCAAAACCATAGCATGTTAGGTGCAGCACCACCGCGTTCACTCTCGGGGGCATGGAAAGTATGTTCCTGGCAGTAAATGCAGTGCATCCTGCCATAATGCGGGCCACAATTAGTGTGGGTGCACTTACTTCCATGGAGGTGGTGGAAAGTGCACCCATGCTAATTAGAAACATAGAAATATGACGACAGAAAAAGGCCACATGGCCTATCTAGTCTATCTTTCCATAACAACAACTACAACAGTCCCCCTTTTACCTTTAGAGATCTTCTGTGTTTCTCCCATGCTTTTTTGAATTCAGTTACTGTCCTCGTCTCTACCACCTCCACTGGGAGACTATTCCATGGATCCACTACTCTTTCCGTAAAGAAATATTTCCGCATATCACTCCTGAATCTATCTCCCTTCACCCTCATCCCATGTCCCCTCGTAGCAGAACTTGCTTTCAATTGAAAGAGGCGCTCTCCCTGAACATTTATGCCACGGAGGTATTTAAACATCTCAATCATATCACCTCTATCCCGCCTTTCCTCTAAGGTGTACATATTAAGATCCTTAAGTCTGTCCTCATATGCTTTATAATGAAGACCACTAATCATTTTAGTAGGCACCCTCTGCACCGACTCCATCCTGTTCACATCCTTTTGAAGGTGCGGTCTCCAGAATTGCACACTATAGTCCAAATGAGGTCGCACCAAAGACTTATACAGAGGCATTGCAATGCAATGTGTGCTTTTGAGTCAGTCCTGACTCTTGGCAACCCAGAAGCTCCTGAGTTTTCTTGGCAGTGTCACCAGAAGTAGATTGCCAGGCCTTTATCACCTCCTTTTTTCTGCTAGCCATTCCTCTCCGTATGCACCCAAGCATCCTTCTAGCTTTTGCCGTCGCCTTTTCTACCTTTTTAGCTACTTTAAGATCATCAGACACAACCACGTCTTGGTCCCGCTCTTCTTTAGTGGACAAAAGTACTTCACCCCCTATACTATATTGCTCCCTTGGATTGCTGCAGCCCAAATGCATGACCTTACATTTTTTAACATTAAATGCCAGCTTCCAGATTCTAGACCATTCTTCAAGCTTAGCTAGATCCCTCCTCATGTTATCTACACCTTCCTGGGTGTCTACTCTATTGCAGATTTTGGTATCATCCGCAAAGAGGCAAACCTTACCCGACAGACCTTCCGCTATATCACTAACAAAGATGTTAAAAAGAATCGGACCAAGGACAGATCCCTGGGACACACCACTGGTAACTTCCTTCTCCTTAGAGTGAGCTCCATTTATCTGTACTCTTTGTCGCCTCCCACTCAACCAATTTCTAACCCAAGCAGTAACATTAGGGTCCATCCCTAGGGTGCTCAGTTTGTTTATAAGTCGCCTGTGAGGAACAGTGTCAAAGGCTATCTCCAGGAACAAGCAGGAATGTAGTCTTCAGAAATGGGTACCGACGGAGCCTGCGCGGGAACGCTCCCCAGTGTCCAATAGGAAAGCTTTTGGGAGCATCCCACAGCGCCTGTGTGCTGCCTTCCCGCCTTTCCAACTGTCCCTCTCCAGTTCTTCGTTTTCCGCGGAGCCGACAGGTCACATACCCTGTCACCGCAGAAAACTTTTGTCTTTAATCTTTCTTCTTTCTTTTAAAAAAAAATAGATCCGTTTCTGAGGTGTTTTGCTTTAGAAACTTTTTTCCTTGGTGCTAGGCGCCATTTTGGGCACTAGGCCGAATTTTTTCCTTGAAAATGGAAAAACCTACTTCAGGTTTTAAAAAATGTTCTAAATGTGGCGTTACTATTTCCGTCACTGACACCCATGATTGCTGTCTCAAATGTTTAGGTCCTGACCACTCTATTTCAGAGTGCCACTCCTGTGGAATGCTGTCAAAAAGGGGCCGGCAGAACCAAGCTGCTAAACTTAGCACTCTTTTTCCCTCAGACGTGGCGTCTGTTACATCGACGTCCTCCAGGGCCTCATCTTCCTCCCATGGATCTCAGGTAACTAAACATAAATCTAGCCGGTCCTCAAAGGGTAGATCTCCTTCTAAGTATCGAGATACCCCTAGCGTTGCCCTTGAGGAATTGTCACTGGCAAAACTGCCCCGGCGGGAGGCTTTGGCTTCCAAAGCACTAACAGGGCTCCAGGATGTTCTTGAGGCCTCAACCTCGGCAGAACTACTGGCACCATGCTCTGGGGTTCTGTCTGCTTCTACCGGTACCGGTACCGACACCAAAGCATCGGCAGCGTCGATAGACCAGAGATTCCTTGTTATCGAACGTAGTTTAGCGGCTCTTCTCACGGCTTTGGTACCGTTGAAACCGCTTCAGACACCTCAACCGATACCAGTACCGACACCGGTACTGGAACCGGTGCCGACTGCATTAGCATCGGCGGGTATCCCACCCATACCGGGTCATGCATTTGTCTCCTGCATCGACAGATCGGTACCGGAACAACCCGATACCGACTTTGATCGATGCCGGTACCGTGCTTTGCACGATCACCGGGATCGGAGGTATTTTGAATACTCTGATGAGTCTGAAGACTCCGAAGACTTTGCCGATACAAGAGTACTTCTCCCCAAGGATTCCTCTTCTCCTCAGCGCAGAATGTCTCCACCAGAGGATATGTCCATTCAGGACTTTATCCGTGATGTGGCCCGAGGCCTTTCCATCACAGTAGCTCCTGAAAAAGAGCCTAGGTCAAAGGAGTTGGAAATTCTCCAATTCCCTAAGGCTCCCAAAGAGGCAGCTACTCTGGCTATTCATGAGATTTTACATGATTTTATGCTAAGGATGTGGGAAACCCCTTTATCCACAACTCCTCATTCTCGAAGACTCGATACCATGTATCGAGTTCCACCTTGTCCTGGCTTTCAAAAAACTCAATTACCACACCATTCAATGGTGGTGGAATCAGCCATGAGTAGGACGAAAAGTGCAAAGAGACATGCATCCAATCCCCCAGGTCGTGAATGTAGGATTCTCGATGCCTTTGGGCGTTGATGCTTACAAGCTTCCATGCTCTCAGCTAGGATCAGTTCCTATATCTTCTATGTGGGAATGTTCCTTAAAGAGGTCACAGGAGACTTAGAGCTTATGAGCCCCCTCCTTCCTGATGACAAAAGGCAGGACTATTTTACTCTAGTCAAACATGCTCAGGATGTTTCCAAGTTAGTAAATTGTGCAGCCTTTGACTGTTTTGAGTGCATAAGCAGAACCTCTGCTATTGCCATTGGTGCACGTCGGATTGCCTGGCTTCAGGCATCTGACTTGGAGATTTGAGTACAGGATAAATTAGGAAACATTCCTTGCACAGGAGAAAATCTCTTTGGTAAGAATTGGCAGGAGAAGGCTAATGAGATAGATGCTGACAATATCACCTTGGATAGATTGTCCAAATCTACAGCCGATCCTGCAAGGAAAAAATCCTCTAAGAAACAATTTTTCAATAATAATAAGAAGTTTTATCCTTCCTATACCCAATAGGGACACCGTCCAGGTCAGACTGCCCAAAAGGGACAACAGCAACAACCTAGACAACAAAAGAAGCTAAAAGCTGCAAAACCTCAGCCACTTCAGCAGGCTCAGCCTCCTCAGGGGCTTTGACTCCTCTCTAGAGAACTTTGCCTTCCTGCCTCTGAACGGTCCAGAACCCTCGACCATCCCAGGCGGGTTATGTCATTTTGCCCACAGATGGTACCAAATAACAACAGAAAATTGGACTCTGTCCATTGTACGAGAGGGGTACAAGCTTCATTTTCACAGCATGTCCCCTCCTACAGTTGTAAGACAGTTCAATTCTCAGACCTCTCTCGACAGTCTCTTAGGTCGAGAGGTCACAATGCTCCTTGCTCAAGGAGCAATAGAGGAAGTACCCATTCCCCATCTGGGTACAGGGTTCTACTCCCCCTATTTCCTTATTCCAAAGAAAACAGGGGGACACAGACCCATTTTAGACCTCAGAGAATTGAACAAATATTTGTTCCGAGAGAAGTTCAAAATGGTCTCTCTAGGAACTCTGCTGCTATACCTTCAAAGTCAGGATTGGCTTTGTTCTCTAGATCTCAAGGATGCTTATACTCATATTCTCATCCATCCAAATCTCAGGAGATTCCTCCGATTCCTATTTCAAGGAAAGCACTACCAATACAAGGTTCTTCCCTTTGGCCTGGCTTCTGCGCCAAGAATGTTCACAAAATGCATGGCTGTGGTAGCAGCATTTCTCCGCACTCTGGAAATATTCGTCTTCCCTTACTTAGATGACTGGCTCATTCGAGCCCCTACAGTGCCAGAAGCCAGCTCTGCTCTGTTTTGCACAATACGAATCCTTCAGTATTTGGGACTGGTCATATACCTCCCAAAATCCAATCTTGCTCCCACTCAACCCTAGAGTTCATAGGAGCTCATCTGGATACCAGACAGACAAGGGCTTTCCTTCTGCAGCCCTGCTGTCTTCGCATAGTACAACTAGCTTCCCAAGCAGTGCTCAAACCTTGTCTCACTGCTCGGGAAATGTTACAATTGCTAAGCCATATGGCATTCACCGTGTATGTGATTCCTTATGCTTGCCTGCATATGCAAGCAGTCCAGTGGACGTTATCCACTCAGTGGACTCAGGCCTCAGGCTGCCTGTCGGACAAAATAACAAACTCAAATTGTCTTATTTCGTCCCTCCAATGGTGGCAATCACCCAGAAACCTTCTGGTGGAGTCTCCTTTCCAGCAACCCCATCCCAAGCCACGCTAACAACGGATGCATCACAGGTGGGATGGGGAGCCCACCTGCACGATCTCTCTACCCAGGGTACCTGGACTCCACAGGAGGCCTGTCTTCATATCAACCTCCTGGAGCTAAGAGCAATCTTCTTTGCTCTTCGAGTATTTCACACCCAGCTCAGCTACAAGACAGTCCTAGTTCAAACGGACAATCAGGTAGCTATGTTCTGTGTGAACAAGCAGGGCGGAACAGGCTCTCTGTCGCTATGCAACGAAGCTTTGCGACTATGGGCCCTCGCCAGAGAGCATCATATTCATCTCCTTGCGGTGTATCTTCCAGGCATCAAAAACTCTTGGGCAGACAAACTCGGTCGAGTTCGGCTTTCACACGAATGGTCTCTCCATGCAGACCAGGTGGCCCAAATATTTCAGATTTGGGGAACCCCGGACATAGACCTCTTTGCAAGTCCGCTGAATGCCAAACGTCCCCGGTTCTGTTCCAGAATTCCGGCTCGATGTCAGGCAAGGGACGCCTACCTCCTCCACTTGGGTCAGGACTTCCTATATACTTTCCCACCCTTTCCCCAAAACCCTATTCAAGGTTCAGAGAGACAGAGGTCGTATGATCCTCATAGCTCCATGTTGGCCACGGCAGACGTGGTTCTCTCTGCTCCTACATCTCTCTCAAGCTCCACCTCTGGAGTTGGGATCCGCTCCAGATCTTCTCTCCCGAGAGGATGGGATGCTCTGGCATCCGAATCCCCAGTCTCTGCATCTCAGGGCCTGGTTGCTGAAAGCCTAGAACTTCAGGATCTTAACCTTTCCCAACAGGTAAAGGATATCCTTCATGCTTCTAGGAAACTCTCCACAAGACGCTCGTATGCCCTTAAGCGGAAAAGGTTTACCATATGGTGCTCGCAGAAGGGTCTTAACCCTCTTGCGATACCTCTGGAATCGATACTGGAGTATCTCCTTCATTTGTCAAATGCGGGTCTCAAGACAAATTCAGTAAGAGTCCATCTTAGTGCTATTGCATCTTCTTACAAGCCTCTAAGTTGACAACCTATTTCCTCTCATCCTCTCATATCGAGATTTATGAGAGGCCTGCGTTTAACAAAGCCTCCCATTAAGCCACCACCGGTGGCATGGGACTTGAATCTGGTGCTTGGGCAGCTCATGAAACCGCCCTTTGAACCATTAACCACTACATCTTTGAAATTCCTTTCTTGGAAAGTCATCTTCCTCATTGCAATCACATCAGCACGTCGCATCAGTGAATTGCAAGCGTTAATGGCTGATCCTCCTTATACAAGTTTCCACCGTGATAAGGTAGCTCTTGGGACTCATCCACACTTTATGCCAAAGGTGGTTTTGCCTTTCCATTTAAACCAAGCGGTTTACCTTCCTGTATTCTTTCCGAGGCCTCATGCCTCCAGTGCAGAAAGGAACCCTCATACCTTGGACTGTAAAAGAGCTTTGGCCTTTTACTTGCAAAGGACACAGCAACATAGAAAATCTTCTCAACTTTTTGTTACTTTTGATCCTAGTCATTTGGGACTTCCAGTTTCCAAAAGAACTCTAACTGGATTGCTCATTGCATATCCTTTGCCTATGAGAAGATATAGTGAGAGCCATAGCAGCCTCAGTGGCCATCTTCACTCTGGGTCTATCGACGACATCTGTCGAGCAGCTACTTGGGCTTCGGTACATACCTTTACAGCCCACTACTGTTTAGACAAGGACTCCTGCCAGGATGCCTTGTTTGGCCAGGCTGTTCTTCAACACCTTTTTCAGACAATCAACTCCTACCCCCACCGTCCCTGGTAGGATGCCAGAGATCCATGGGGGGAAGTATGGCCCTTTCACAAGCCCTTCCTGGAGCCATCTCCCTGGCATCTGCATCTTGGGAGTCCCCATATGTGAAGACTACATTCCTGCTTGTTCCTGGAGATAGCATAGTTACTCACCTGTAACAGGTGATCTCTGGGAACAGCAGGAATTTAGTCTTGTGATAAGGAAGCTTGTAGTGAGCCTATGGAAATAGGAGAAACTAATGATTTTGCTTTTAAGAAAAGTGACATCCCTGCAGTGCACAGGTTTCAGTGTTTTCATAAAGAAAGCAAGCAGAGAGAAACCAAACCTAGGCTGCCACACCCAAGCTCTGCTGACGTAGTTGCAGGCTTGGAAGATAATTGCAAGCACCTGTCCAGAGAGGGAGAGACACTGCCCGGAAAGCAGGGATATAAACCTTGGTTAGAGAGAAAGCAGAGAGGTGAGCCTGGGAGAGGAGAGCCCGGAGGAGGAGGAGGAGGAGAGCCCGGGAGAGGAGAGCCCGGAGGAGGAGGAGAGCCCGGAGGGAGAGAGCACGGAAGGAGAGAGAGCAGAGAAGGCTTCAAACCCCAGTTCCTGATCAGAAGGTTCAGAGAGTTCAGAGGTGGGAGCCCAGGACTCAGCACAGGAGTCAAAGGAGCCAAGCCTGGAACAGGGAGCCGTGGCAGAGCTCCAGGAAGGAACTCAGGGAAGTGAACCAGGGACTGTTTCCCAGAAGCTGGAGGGAGACTGGTGAACACAGCCAGGGAGAAGGGTCCACAGCTTCAGGTACAATTTATCCTTACCGGGTGGAGCTGTGCTCAAGAGAGACACAGGGATCCTCAGAGAGAGTATACCCTGAGACATACGTTAAAAGCTCAGAGCAGGGCACTGTATTACTGGAGCCAGAGGAAATTGCAGGTTGAGCCTATTGAGCAGGATTTATTGCCTCCAGAAGTACTCATGGACTGTACTCTATATCAAGTGGTTAGCATTGAGTCCCTTTGCTAAAGAATAGCTGAAAAGATAACGTCTCCTGAAAAGTAGAGTAATGAAACCTAGCCTGAACTGAAGGTAGGAACTTGCTCTTTTTAATGGGAAGATATATGTTGCATGTACATTTGAATGCTTAATGAAGACAAAGGTAAAAAGAAGATATTTTTACTTTGTTGAATGAAGAAACTGTGTTTCCTTTATCCATTATATTGATAAGCAGCTGCATATAATTAATGACTGTGAAGCTCCTCCAGCCTAAGTTGTAAATAACCTTGAGCGAATGAATGGAGAAGTATCCTGTTAGAGTCTACATGGACTTTGTTTGCGTTTGGGGAATAAATTTTGTCATTTGCCTTTACTTTCGGTTTCATGACTACACTTCATCTTAGAAGGCCAAAACTACAACTCCCAGCATGCTTCACTGGAGAAAAATAGTTTATTCAACCTTTTATAAGAGAAGTTAATGGCAACCCTACCCCTCTAAGCCTTAGGCGTGACAGTCTTCACAACCCGCCCACCTCCCCTAGGAGTTGTATCTCTCTCTCTCTCTCTCTTTTGTCTCAGCTATAAACTCAACTGGAGAGGGACAGTTGGGAAGGCGGGAAGGCAGCACGTAGGCGCTTTGGGATGCTCCCAAGAGCTTTCATATTGGATGCTGGGGAGCATTCCCGCGCAGGCTCCGTCGGTATCAACGATACCCATATGTGAAGACTAAATTCCTGCTGTTCCCGGAGATCACCTGTTACAGGTGAGTAACTACGCTTTACTGAAATCTAAATACACCACATCTAGGGCTCCCCCAGGTCCAACTCCCTGTTCACCCAGTCAAAGAAATCAATCAGGTTTGTCTGACTAGACTTGCCTCTGGTGAATCCATGCTGCTTCGGATCCTGTAATCCGCTGGACTCCAGAAACCTCACTATTTTCTCTTTCAGCAGCATTTCCAATAATTTTCTCACCACCGAAGTTAAACTAACCGGCCTGTAGTTTTCAACCACATCCTTACTTCTGCTTTTGTGTAAAGGCACCACATGAGCCTTTCTCCAGTCGTTTGGCACTACTCCTGACTCCAACGAGGCATTGAAAAGGTAAGTCAGTGGAGCTGCTAGAATGTTACCAAGTTCCCTCAGTATTCTAGGGTGTATCCCATCTGGTCCCATTGCTTTGTCTACTTTAAGTTGAGCTAGTTTCTCACTAACACAGTCTTCTGAAAATTGTTCAAGATGTCCCTCACTTCTGTTCCTGTTTGTGGTTGTTTTCTGAGGTGCTGCTCCTGGTTCTTCATCTGTGAACACAGAACAGAAATATTTTTTAAGCAATTCCGCTTTATCCTTATCAGCTTCTACATATTTCTCCCCTGCACCCTGAGTCTGACAATACCAATCTCCAGGAACAAGCAGGAATGAGTCTTCACATATGGGTACGTTGGTACCGACGGAGCCTGCGCAGGAACGCTCCCCAACGTCCAATCAGAAAGCTTTTGGGAGCATCCCTCAGCACCTGTGCGCTACCTTCCCGCCTTTCCAACTGTCTCTCCTCAGTTTTCGTTTTTCCACGGAGCTGGCAGGACGTCCTCCTGTCACCGCAGAAATTTTTTTCTTTTACTTTTTTCATTCTTGTTTTTTTGTGGTCGCGGCTGTTTTCCCGCCGCCACCGGTACCGCCGGTGGGGTTTTTTCTTTTCTTTTTCTCAAACTGAGGGAGAGTTTTCCCTCAGTTTCTGTCTTACAATTTTTTGGGCCTGTGGAAATACAGTTTTCTTTTTAGACTCCAATAACTGGTGTCTAACCTGTTTGGGTCCTGACCCTTTTTCCCCTGAACCATCAGGCTACAATGCTGTGAGAAGAGATTCTCTCTTTTGAGTTTCCCTCGATACCGTTTTCCCTTCCTATGGCAGGGCACCGGCCATCTCTTCTCTACCGGATCAGGTAACCCACAAACAGTCTGTTAAGACTAGCCAATTCTTGAGTGGTAAGTCTCATGCTAAGCATGCTGACGGCTCCGGCCTTACCCTCAAGACCCCATTGGCATTAAAACCCCGGCGGGAGTCTTCGGGCTCCAAAGCATTTCAGGGGTTTCAGGTTGTTCCTGGGGCTCACCCCTCACAGAACATACCTGAGCCATGTTTGGTGGTGGCATCCGCTTCGAGCGGTACCGATACCCCGGCATCGGCACCGGTGTTGAGTGATCCGCTCTTCACCGGGGATCGTCATCTGGTGTTCTCGGTACCTTCGGGACCGACCGATACGTCCCAGTTTGACTTTCCAGTATCGGCAGTACCGCCGATACCACCACCGACGTCGGTACCCTCTAGGCATGCATCGATAGACTTGATGCCGAGTCTAGAATCTATTTCTAGTCTAGAGGACTGGGTACCGGTGCGTCTCGGAACCGATGTTTACCGATTCCGCATGCACGGTACCGAGGATAATCACCAAGGGTTTTTAGTTACCTCGGTACCGCTTGAGCAGCCTCCGATGACTGCTTCGGTGTCGGTTTCCCCTTCGATTCCGGCACAACTACCGGTATCGGTATCGATGCCGGTACTTGCAGTATCATCGGGACCAGCTCCTTCCATGCTTTTTTCACCTGGATCGCTCCTCTCTATACCTAGTTTGGAGTCGATACCTGGCATGGATGATGCACCACTGACTGTCTCAACTCATAACTGCCAGTTCCAGTGTCCATCCATTACAAATCCTGTTCTGCACCGGACAGGTACTTCCTCCGGTGCCCAGGCTACCTTTTCAAATTTAACCCGTCCAGGGATGGTTCCCATCCGGAGATCCTTCTTTTCAGAAATTTCTCCTTGACATGGCAACCTTCCTTAATATTCCTATCCCTGGCTTTGAGTTTTCTCAGAGTTTTTTTGCAGAATCTTCTTCTGAGGGTATGGGAAAAACCTTTAAGGGTTTCTTCACCTCCTACAGCAACTGATCTTCTGTATCAGGTGCCCCCCTCTCCAGGATTTCAAAAACCTCAACTTCCCCATCATTCCATTGTAGTGGAATCAGCAATGAGGAAGGTAAAAAGCAAGAAAAAATATTCTTCTTTTCCGCCAGGGCGTGCATCTAGAACACTGGATGCCTTGGGACGTCAAACCTTCCAAACATCTATGCTGGCAACAAGGATTCTCTCATATATTTTTTATATGAGTCTATCCCTTCAGGAGGTCACAAAGAAATTATCTCTTTTGACTCCTTTTCTATCAGAGCCCAAGGCTGCAGACTATGCCTTACTTCTTAGTCATAGCCAAAATATCTCTTGGTTTCTTTCTCGTGCTTCCCTAGACTCTTTTGAGTCTGTTAGCAGAACTTCAGCTATAGCCATAGGAGCACGTCGTAAAGCCTGACTTCAAGCATCAGACTTGAGCAGATGGGCACAACAAAGACTGAGTAATACTCCTTGTACTGGAGAAAATCTCTTCAATAAGGAGTCCTTACGTCAGGTTGCTCATTGCTCCACTGACTTTCCTCTTTCTGAGGGCCATCCTAAGCCCTCTCCTTCCTCAGCAGGTAGGAAATGCCCTACCAAACCTTCTTTCCCTAAAAGAAAGAGGTTTTCCTCTTCTCCTGTCCATCATTCGGATGTTCCCAAGCAGGGGAAGTCTCGCCCTGGTCTAAAGAATCCAAATTCTAGCCAGGCTGAATAAACACAGTAACCATAGGTTTCTGATTAATCTTTTTATAACTACAGTTAATTTCTTTTCAGCAGAAGTTTTTCACTGTTTTTCCATTCAAAACTCTGCTCAGGGATTCCTATTCTCAGGAACTCCATTTACTCTTCAGTATGCTGAACTGTCAGGATATTCATGTCTATAGGTTGCAGAGTTTTCCACCTCTTCCTGACTAGAAGAGAGGTTTAGCAACTATCACATGATAGTTTCTCTGTATCAGCATGACTTCTTTCCTTCCAAGGACTTACCATGTGGTAAGTCCTTCTTCAGCTTTTATCTACCCTCTTCGCCAGGGTTTCCCCTGTAAGAGGGGTACCATACCATTGAAAGACTTTTCTTGTCTTGCTTTCACTGTAGAGTTTCTTCTCCTCAGTAAACTCCACTTCTTTATCTGGGCAGCTCTGCAGACAGAGACAGCTTGCTCTCTTTATTCAGTCTGTTCTCTCTGTTTGACACAGACCGACTCCCTCTGTTGTCCTGTTCAGTAGCTGCCCATGTAGGAGCTCCAGTACTTTACTACTGGTACTTTTCCACCACTCCTGTCTGGCCTTAGTAGTGATTCCAAGACAGTTTTTCTACATCTTTCTTGGATACTCCTTTTCACTACAGGCTCCTTATACTATCTTCTACCCTTGCCATCTCCAATCTCTGGGTTTGGCAACGTAGTAGACGTGGTTGTCAGTTTTCTCCATCAGCCAGTTCTACATACCAGTTCTACTGCATAATGCTCTCTGCAATCCTACTGAGAAGCTTTCCACTACGGGCCCTTGCTAGAGAGCATAGAGTTTCTCTAATGGCTATCCATCATGGTTGAAAAAGGCTTCCTCAGTCATCCCCTATGACTGTGAGGGTTCTTCATACCCTACTATCTCCTTTTAAAAAAAAAAAAAAAAGGCAAAGGACATAAGCCTTCTCCACGTGAAATTCTAAGAGTTATCCCATTCCTTAGGGAATGTACTCTGTTTTTTCTTGCAGCTTGTCCTCATGGTATCCTCATATTTCAAGGACAGCACATCTTAATCTGAAAAATGCCTGATACCTCCTTTGTCCCTCACGTAGGTCAACCTGGTATCTCATTCCATGCGTTTCTGTCCTTTTACCATGCTGGAGTTCCACAGGACTCCGGACTTGCTGTTTACAGACTGATATTATCCTCTGTTTTTTCACGTACCCATCCTGGTAATTCAGGGGATAGCATTCCTTTACCATCATCTCTGGCGGAATAGATTCTCTATATATCTTCTCAAGTAGGTTCCACCTCCTTGTTCTAAAATGAATCTTTTCCTTTCACATCTCCATGTGAATGTCCTGAAATGCATAGCTCTGTCTGCTTATTGCAGGCCTCTATCTTTAGACCTATATATTCAGGTATATATATCTCTCTCTACATATATATATATACCTATATACATCTCCATAGATGTATCTGTCTGTCAGCTAAGTGTGCATATGCTATGCCCTTTAAATCTCATCATACCTATATATATATCTATATACCCGTATGTATATATACATATATATATCTCTACATATATGTGTGTATCTCTCCAGATACTTATTGTAGGTAGATATATATTTCCATACTTATCTCTCTGACTGTCTATGCTCATGAAGGTTTTTACCTTCCTGTATATTTCTGACAGTGGGCTTGCACAGCTTCATACTGTTCCACAGTATGTTTCGGATTTTATGCACACAACCACTGCTGTGGAACTGACAGCCCTACCTTATCCTAAGTTTACGTATCCCTGAAGCTCCATGCCCCAATGTCTTCCTACCTCTCACCAGTTAGGAAAGACATGGTGGATCTTCAGTGGATTTCAGATTCAATTCCTCAAACATCTGTCCTTTCCTGGGAGTATGGGGTTCTTCTCATACCCTTTCCTCCCTCAGGTTGAACATTATTCTACTGGATTCCCAGTAGACTCCATCAGCCTCTCTACTTCCTGCAATCCAGTAGGTGAGCATCATATGGTAATTGTTCATTCCAATATTATGATAATTGTTCATTCAATATTATGGTGATTGTTCATTTCAATATATTTTTTGATAATGATCATACATACAAGGACTTCTTCAGCGTAGTCCTTTCTTAAGTTAGCTGTTTTTTCTACAGCTCCTCTCTTTTCAACTCCTGCCCTCCATCCTCAGGCTGCCTGGCTATGAGGTGTAACATGTTTTCAATCTTCAACATGTTAGGGCTCCAGGCATCTTAGCTTGGGAGTCCCCATATGTGAAGACTCATTCCTGCTTGTTCCTGGAGATAGCACAGTTACTTACCTGTAACAGGTGATCTCTGGGAACAGCAGGAATAAGTCTTCACAACCCTCCCACCTCCCCTAGGAGTTGTATTTTTATATCTATCTTTCCTTTCCTCTTTCTCTCTCTTTGTCTCAGCTATGAAACTCAACTGAGGAGAGACAGTTGGAAAGGCGGGAAGGCAGCGCGCAGGCGCTGAGGGATGCTCCCAAAAGCTTTCTGATTGGACGCTGGGGAGCGTTCCCGCGCAGGCTCCGTCAGTACCGACGTACCCATATGTGAAGACTTATTCCTGCTGTTCCCAGAGATCACCTGTTAAAGGTAAGTAACTGTGCTTTTTTGCCCTTCCTCTTCTCTCTAACATATCTGAAAAATGTCTTATCCCCCCCATTTTATTGCATTGGCTATTTCCTTCTCCTTTTGAATCTTTGCCTTCCTGACTACTTTGCTAGCTTCCTCTAAGTTTTTCCAAATATAGATGCCTGTCTTCCTCTCTCTGTGATCTCTTGTATTTCATGAAGGCCTCCCTCTTTTTCTTCACTTTTTCAGCTACTTCTTTCGAAAGCCATAGCGGTCTCCTTTTCCTTTTACCTTTATTTACCATTTTAACAAAAAGGTTGGTTGCCCTTAAAATATCCCCTTTCAGTTTTGCCCACTGTTTTTCTACATCCCCCAGCTGTTCCCATCCCACTAACGACTCCCTGAGGTATTGGCCCATCTTGGCAAAGTAAGTCTTCCTAAAGTCTAAGATCCTCACATTTGAATGGATTCTAACAGCTGTAGTCCTAATACTGAATCACACCATCTGGTGATCACTGGATGCAAAATGATCTCCCACTACAACATCAGAAACACTTTCACCATTGGTAAGCACCAAGTCCAGTATGGCCCCTTCACGTGTGGGGTCTGTTACCAGTTGCCTGAATAGTTCTTCCTGTAGAGAATCCAGGATCTCCTTACTTCTAGATGATACTGCAGCAGGAATGTGCCAGTCAACATCTGGCATATTGAAATCTCCTATCAGTAGCACTTCCCCTTTCCTAGGAATGCTGCGTATATCTTCAATTAACTCTCTGTCCACCTCTTCCTCTTGTGAGGGATGTCTGTATATCACACCAATGCAAATAGATTTCTCTTTTCCTCTTTCTACTTTAACCCACAATGCCTCCTCTCTCCCTTTTAAGCTCTGTAATTCCAAGCTGTAATAGTAGTTTTTACATATAGTGCCTCTCCTCCTCCCCTTCTTCCTACTTTGTCCTTTCTAAATAAAGTATAGCCAGGTATAGTTACATCCCAATCATGGTTTTCTGTGAACCACGTGTCTGTAACTGCCACTAAATGCAAGTCAGCCACTCCCACCAAAGCTTCAACATCAGGGATCTTATTTCCCATGCTACGGCATTTATACACACTGCTTTCCTTATGTTACCCCTGTTACCCATTTCCATAAAGGTATTTAATGTATCACCTATCTGGGGGTTTTCACTTACCTGGGGGCTTTCTTCACCGATCCCCAACGAATCTAGTTTAAAGCCCTCTTCAGTAGATTAGCCAGTCTACTACTGAAGACGCGTTGACCTTTCTTGGACAGATGGATGGCATCTCTGCTTTGCAACCCTTGGAACAGCATCCCATGGTCTAGGAAATCAAAACGCTCTTGATGACACCATCCACGCATTCATCTCCAGGATGCGAGCCTCTCTGCCTTGGCCTTTACCCTCAACAGGGAGGATTGAAGAGAACACCACCTGTCACCTAACTGCTTCACCCTCTGTCCCAGAGCCATGAACTCACTTTTGATACATTCCGAGGGATACCTGGCAGTATCATTTGTTCCAACATGGATTAGCAACATTGGGTAATAGTCAGTGGGCTTGATGAGTCTCGGCAAACTCTCCATAACATCTTGGATTTTGGCACCAGGCAGACAGCATACCTCTCTGGACATCAAGTCTGGTCAGCAGATGGACGCCTCAGTACCCCTCAGAAGAGAGTCTCCAACCACCACTACCCTTCGCTTCCTTGTGGTCACTGATTCTGCAACTTTGGGGTACTTGAGCTCTGGTTCTTCCCTTTCTAGGGATGCTTTCACCTCCTCCACTTCCAGGGCTGCATAATGGTTCTTTAGTTCAAGGGCTGGAGAAGTTGGATTGGTGATTTTGCAGGCCCTGGTGACTTGTTTCCAACCATCGCTATTCTGTTGGCACCCATCTTCTCCTCTGCTGGAGAGCTTGGTTGCTGCAAGAAGTATCTCATCAATGTACTTCTCACTGTCTTGAATGCTCCTCAGCCTCACCACCTCCTCTCTGAGTTCCTCCACTTGTTTCGTCAGAGCTTCAGCATGCAGGCACCCTGCACATGGAACCGGTCCTTCAACTGGCATTAGGACCTCTGTCTGGACAGAGGCAGAAGCTGTAACGGGGGCAAGAGATACAATTGCTTTCCTTGCAGTTGCCCCAGGTGTGCTGACCTCAAGGCACTTACCTCTCCTACTCTTTGCCCCACCCACCCATTTGCACCCTCAGTGCTAACTGTCGTGGAACTGCACTGTTAACGTGTAACTCAATACACCTTTAGCGTGTGCCAGAAGCTGCTGCTATTGTCCTTTAGGAAAAGGGCCCCTCAGTGACAGGGCAATCCTTGATAGATTTTTTTTATTATTTATTTATTAATTGTTTTAAACATTTATTGATTGCCATGTGCTATAGGATTCAATGCGGTTTACAATAATATATACAACTACTGATCACCCCGTCTCTGCCCTCAACCCCCCAATATCAAAAAATACCAGGCCCGATATTCAACGCCAGCGGCTAGTGCTATTACAGTGGCCTGCCGCTGAATATTAAATGTGGATATTCAGTGCTGGGGTCATATGTGGCCCCGGCATTGAACATCTGGGGTTGCTGCAGATGCTTACCAGGTAGTGGCGATATTGCACCACTGCCCAATTAGCGCCTATATGTAAAGATAGGTCAGCTTTTGCTGTGCCTATCTTTACCCATGGGTCGCTAACTGCACAGCAGTGCAATGTCGCTGCTGCCTGGTTCACTACAGGTGCCTTCTCTGCTCTGCCATGGAATGCCCACTACACACCCCGATGCTACATGGTTAACATCGGGGCATATAGCAGCGTTATTCGGGAATATCTGTTTAAGCAGCATTCACAGTTTATAGGTCTGTAAACCTTGTAAATGCCATTGTATATTGGGCCCATCCTTCCCACCCCCATCCCCCCTTCACAAGCCCACACAAACCCTGCCAATAACACAATGCTACCAACTGTCATTACTGCCAATGAGTAAGATTACCACTACAGGTTGGATCTTATAGGATTTGTTGAAGAGTCAGAAATGAACCAACTAATATCTAATTGTGATTTTTGATCCTTGGAGACACTGCTACCCTCTCTTCCTTTCCTGTGATCTCTGAAGAGGAAACTGCACACCTTCTTTCTTCCTCCAAACTCACCATCTGCTCCTCTGATCCTTTCCCCACCCGTCTCCTAAGCCCCATCTCCTCCACCGTTGTCCCTTCCATCTCTCATATTCTCAACTTATCGCTCTCCACTGCAACAGTTCCTGCTGACTTCAAGCATGCTGTGGTCACACCTCTCCTCAAGAAACCCTCACTTGATCCCACCTGTCCTAATTATCAACCTATCTCTCTCCTTCCCTTCATTTCTAAACTACTTGAATGTGCGGTTCACCACCGCTGCCTCGACTTCCTCTCCTCTCATGCCCTCCTGGATCCCTTACAGTCTGGCTTTCGTCCTTTACACTCTACTGAAACGGCTCTTGCCAAAGTCTCCAGTGATTTGTTCCTGTACTCTGTCCTCTGTCCTCATCCTTCTTGACCTCTCTGCTGCTTTTGACACTGTTGACCACAACCTTCTCCTCGATACCCTGTCCTCGCTTGGTTTTAAGGGCTCTGTACTATCCTGGTTCTCCTCCTATCTCTCCCATCGCTCTTTCAATGTGTGTTCTGGTGGCTCCTCCTCCTCTGCTACACCACTCCCAGTTGGTGTACCCCAAGGATCTGCCTTGGGTCCGCTCCTTTTCTCTCTCTACACCCAGTTCCTTGGTGCTCTCATCTCCTCCCATGGCTTTCAATACCATCTGTATGCTGATGACTCCCAGATCTACCTCTCTACGCCTGAACTCTCTCCAGCAATCCAGACCCAGATCTCTGCCTGCCTTTCTGACATTGCTGCCTGGATGTCTCACCGCCGCTTGAAATTGAACATGGCCAAGACTGAACTTCTTATCTTTCCCCCTAATACTCCCCTCCTCTTTCTCCATTCACAGTCTCTGTGGATAGCTCTGTACTCCTTCCTGTTTCCTCAGCCCGCAATCTGGGGGTTGTCTTTGACTCCTCTCTCTCTTTCTCCACACACATCCATCTCATAGCTAAGACCTGCTGTTTCTTTCTCTATAAAATTAACAAAATCCGTCCTTTCCTTTCTGAACACACTACTAAAATGCTTATCCACTCCTTAATCACCTCCCATCTTGACTACTGTAACCTACTCCTTGGTGGTCTCCCTTTGAATCATCTCTCTCCCCTTCAATCTGTTCAACACTCTGCTGCGTGGCTAATCTTCCTCCAGCCTCGTTATGCCCATGTTTCTCCTCTTCTCAAGTCACTTCATTGGCTTCCTATCCGTTTCCGCATCCAGTTCAAACTTCTCCTGCTGACCTATAAATGCATTCACTCTGCGGCTCCTCAGTACCTTTCATCTCTTATCTCTCCTTACAACCCCCCTCAGGAACTCCGCTCTTCTAGCAAACTGCTTCTATCTATGCCCTTCTCTTCTACTGCTAACTCTAGACTTCGCTCCTTTTACCTTGCTGCACCTTATGCCTGGAACAAACTACCTCTGTCTGTACGCCAGGCACCTTCTCTAATCCTCTTCAAATCCAGGTTGAAAGCTCACCTCTTCGCTGCTGCTTTTGGATCTTGACTCACCTGTTCTCCTTTTTCCTTCCCTTGTTTTACCCCTGCTTATACCTCCTGTGTTTTGTCCTAACTAGATTTAAGCTCTTTGTTTTGTCTTGACTAGATTGTAAGCTCTGATGGGCAGGGATTGTCTCTTATACAGTATGTCTGTGCAGCGCTGCATATGACTGGTAGCGCTATCCAAATACTCAGTAGTAGTAGTGATTAGCGAAAAAATTATTTAAAGTGAAAGTCTCCTTATTTTTGAATTGCCATATTAAAATGTTCCCAGATGTCTCCAGAGTTACCCAAAATAAAAGGGAGCATTTCCTTCTCCTGAAGTCAAGAGTACTGCAGTTGGAAGATCTGTTCTTCCTAAGGTTCTATGTAAGTACTAAGAGACTTGGATACATTTCCTTTGACACTCCCTCCTCCCCCCAGCTCCAACTGACTGCTTTCATCAGTTGTAAGACCATGGGCATTGAAATACCAATGTCTGATCGGTTTTGTGGGTCTCCTTCGTTCCTCAGCTTAGCGAAGGGGTAGGCAGACCTAAGGGCATGTTTACTTAAGTGTGCTACCTGGTACTGCGGGGTTTAGCATGCGGCTTGGGCGCCATGCTAAAATGTAGCGCAGTGCTAAAAACCGTGTGCTATCTTGATAGCAGACATTGGGGCAGCAGCTGAGCAGGATGGAAGCGTTCCTGTGACAGTGCAGCTAGCGCTGGTATTTGTAGCTTCAATGAGTGGCGATAGTTGCCCCTGTGGCTGTTTTGCCATGGTGAAGCACAATAACCGTAGGGGACGGATGTACCCACCTCCCTGCAGTTAGGTCACAGCTCCTCGCTGGTAACACAATCTACATGTGCATTACCAGTGCAAGACTTAGTCAACATGCCCCTCAGTCACTGAGGACTGTTATCCAGAAGGGGTTTTGGGATTTCCATAATGAATAGGCATAAGATCTAATTACATACAATAGAAAACTAAATCTCATGCCTGCTTAATGTAGAGATCCTAGAATCCTGATTGGGTTGCTGCTTTTGAGAATTGAATTTGCCTAATCCTGTCTTATAGGAATAGCCTAGTGGTTAGAGCACTGGCTTGGTAACCAAGAGACCAGGGTTCGATTCCCACTAACACTCCTTGTGACCTTGGGCAAGTCACTTAACCCTCCATTGCCTTGGGAGAAAGGCTTGGCAATCTACTTCTAGTCACACTGCTAAGAAAATTCAGGAGCTGCTGGGTTGCTAGGAGTCAGCATTGGCTCGAAGGCACACATTGCATTTTTGTTTTAGAGGATGAAGAGAGGACTAAATTTTCATTGGATTTGTATTGTGTTGCTTTGCTTCTTAAATTGCTCACATTTTTCTTTTGTCTTGGACCCCTCATATATGCATCTGGTTAATTCCTATAAGTTCAGCAACAGTATATTATTATTTTGAAGAAATTACTTGCCAGTAGCTGTCCTTTTTTCCTATATATAAATAAAGGTAAGAAAAAAAAAGTAAAGATGTTGCGGTAGCACTTATTTTATCATAAAGACCATTAGGATTCTAACTTTTCCTCTCATATTTTTTTTCATTTTTCTTTTAGCATCTCTTCTCTTGATGTGAACACTGAAAAATGTTAACATATCTATATACAATGTTTGAATCACTGTAGATATTCAAGATGATCAGGTGGCTGAAGCTGTCCACAGAGACAAAAAGACAGAGCTTGCTTTTGGACTGGTACCATCACTGACAGATGAAACTTTTTATTTTGTTATAACTGGAACTGACCATGCTGTGGTGCTCTTCTATGCCAGCTGTAAGTACGGAGTGATGCTCTTTATTCTTCAAGCCAAATGGACTTATTCTTGCACATTTCTTATTTGTCCACTATTGGCTGCTCTTGTTTTATAATATCTGCTCCATTTCCTTCCTCCCCTAGTCCACCTGGTTAACTGTGTACATGGTTTTAATGAGTACAGCATAACAAATTCTATCCCAAAGAAAACATTCTTTGGAATAATATATGAAAATGAGAGGCTGGCTTATAATTGCTACTTCCAACTCATTCTGCTAGACCAGTCCAGACTAGTGGGTTGTGTCCAATGTTCCCTCTAATTTTCTGTAGGCTGTGTGCGCATAAAATATCAGCTGTGCGGCTTTTGAAGGAAGGTTAAATTTTTTTGTGCGCTACATAACGACACTTGGAGTTATATACTTTAAAATTTGACTACACATTAGAATACAGTATGTACACCACATTGATGTTAATCAAATTAAATGAAAATAGATGATTACTAAATGAAGCGGAAAATTTCTAGTAATTACAATCACAAATGTGGTATTATTTCAGTTAATTTTTATTGAAAGCCATTGTTATTCCATGTAAATAATTTATGTATGGAAGAAGAGTTCGGTGTCCTACATGGAGTGGTGGGTTCACCCCTAAACAAAGACATGGGGAGAGGTGGCCTGCACAGAGCAACAGGTGCACCTACTCTTGGTTTCGAAATTTTAAAAGTGATGTGGTGGTCACAGCAGGTGCTTTATTATTCAAAAGAAATGCCCCAATGCATTTCATCCAAAGCCTGATGGGCTTGGAAGTTGGAACTGCAAGCAATATAACAATATTGTTATAGTGGTAACAAAGAGAAAAAGAATACATAGTAAAAAAGAAGGCACAGTATTACTTACATGGATTAACAGTTTAACACAAATCCAGAAAAGTGACTTAATTTTAAAACTATGGATATAGCCAAGATTAACACATAAAAATATCTATAAGGTATGTACATGTATAAAAACAACATACACCAAGATTTTATGTAAAGCAACTCAAAAAAACATATGGCGTAGTGACATACCAAAAGGTCAAAACATTAAAATGACATTAAAATAGCTGAACACTAAAAATCGACCGAGGGATAACAAGCATCAATAACATCGGGGGGGGGGGGGGGGGGAGAGGAAGGGGGAAGGGAGATAGGGAAGGGGAAGAAAAAGAAAATGAAAAAGAAAAAGAAAAAGAAACTGACATTGTATTGTAAGAGCTCTATCTGTTTAAAAGAAAAGGGGGGGGGGGAACAAATGGGACTAAAAAGTACCACTAATAAAAAAGGTGATGGATGGCATATGTAGTAAATATAATAAATTATTTTGGCATTAAACGATATCTTTCAAAATAAGTATAAAAGAAATGATAAGTACATTTGGCAAAAAGAAAGATAATAAAATCTACTAATCATATATTTAACCAAAGTCGCAGTCGATATCTCATACAACAGAGGCTGTATCATAGGAAGAATCACACGGAGGTGTGCTGAGAGGATTAGAAACAGATAAAAGAAGAGAAGAGAGAGAAAAAACCATTGACTGCGTTTTAAAGAAGGAAGAGAAAGTGAAATCACACAAATAAATATACTAATAGTAAGATAGTGCTCTGCACGCTATAATTCTGTACAAGCTATGAGGGGCGGGAGAAACCGCCGCAGCAATACATAAGTGAAATATGCAGAGGAGCTGGAAGATATCATCTTTGAAAGGCACATTCCTATACAACAAGTAATATAAACTCCAAAAATAAAGGTAAGCCATGAATGACCAATTTAAAACCAAATGTTAGAAACCGCTATAATTCTGAAAACAATTAAACTAAGCTAATACTGAGAGAAAATAAAAACACACATGATGTACTAATGGAAAGAAATGTGATCTGCACGCTTTAACTCTGCAGGAGCTGTGATGGGCAGAAGAAACCGCCGCAGCGATACATAAATAAAATTCGGAAAGAAACTAAATTATATCATCTATTAAAGCTACATTACTGTACAGCAAAAAAATGCTACAAGGTTAAAGTAAAACATAGGCGATCCGTCCAAAACAGAGAAGATGCGATCAGATAAAAACGTCATAAATTTAAAAACATAAATGACCAGCGAATAGATATGCAAAAAGCAACTAACACCAAGACTATCCTTACACAGACTATAAAGGGCGGGAAACCGCCATGCCGGGGCATAAGAAAGCAGTTGCACATAAAATGATAGAAGCTGTTTATACCATGGACTGCCCGAAGAACAAATCAGCCAGTACTAGAGGAGATCAAACCTCAGCCTTCTTTAGAAGCTGAAATGACGTTTCCCAGGAAATGTCCTCAGCACTCACCTGCTCCGCTGCCGATAGCCTGTCCCCAGGCAGCAGTCCCGGAGCACCGGTCTCCTCTTCTTCGCTGGTGCGGTGTGTTACTCTCGCATCCAAGGCAGCATGTGGCACTGAAGGCTGGCTGAGGGAGGGATCAAAGGAGGTGCGTGGCTGGCAGGCAGGCACAAGAGCAGAAAGAGGCTGGCTTGCTGGCTGCCCCTCCCTTTTATTTCCCTCTTTAGCCTGTCATGATTCATCAATCGTCGGTCACATGTGAGAGGAGTGAGGGCAGGGGACTCAGTGCAGACAGAGGAGAGATTCGGAAGTGACGGAAATTACAGAATGGCAGTAGATCGGTGGTGCAGCCGCGGCCTTAAAAAACCCAAGGTTTGAAAACCCATGAACTCAGTAATTTTTGTGCGCTCCTTTAAAAGTTGTGTGCGCTTGCTCGGCGAGGTGTGTGCGCGCGCACATGCGCACAGCTTAGAGGGAACAGTGGTTGTGTCCTCCTGCCAGCAGATGTTGGAGACAGAGACAATACCAGAAGGTTCAGCGACCCAGCCCTGACATATATAGCAGTTCCACTAGGGGTCGCCTTCAGTATTTCTCTGTCTCCAGCAGATAAGGATGTCATCTCTTTTTGCTCCTGCCTCTGGGCCTTGAGGGTTCAAGTCAGTGAGTTTTTTCCACAGAAGGTTTTGGTAGTAGATGTCTCCAGACAGCACAAGAGGTGTTCTGAGAGTTTCCCACACTTCAGCACCTTCTTAGGGGCATAGCTACAGATCATTAGTTTAGCACTACTAGATATATGCAGCACTTTACAGATATGTATAATAGACAGTCCTTGCTCCTTGGAGCTTATAGTCTAGTAAGACAGACCAGCAGGACATATAAACATGGAGGCCAGAAGGGACACGTCCGAGCCATCCAGACTTCCAAAAAATGGATGGGGCCAATGTATACCCGATTTTGCAACCGCCGGAGCTATACATTACTGCGGTTGCAGAATCAGGGCACTTAGATGGCCTGGCGTGCCCTGATTCTGCCACAGGTAACGTACAGGCCACGACCCATCCAGTCCTCCCAATGCTCCGGCTGGTGTGCCGGTGCCATGGCATCCGCACGTCCAGCTGGATGACCTGGATCACTGAATCCTGAGCTGCCCCTTCCCTGCTGCCCGCCCCCATGGCCAGGGTCGGGCAGCCTCTATACTCCCACAGCACGGCGCAAAGGGCTCGGGGGGGGGGGGGGGGGCTGCAGCCCTCAAGTGGGATGCCCGGCACTTAGTCTACCTTTGAGGTGGAATAAGCTGGGTGTCCAAATGGCTACCGGCAGATGTACAGGGCCTTGACCTGAATAGGCCCTGTACATCCGGGTGCTTTGGCACTCCCCTGCTCCTTCTCCATCCCGCCCCCATCCAGCGTTCCCCGCACAGCAGCACTGTATGTGCGGGGAGCAGGAAGATCTGAATACGTTCCCAGGCCTAAACGGGGGTTGGACATCCAACCCCGCTATTCGCTTGTCAGAATTGACCCCAAAGCAAATAACAGACTTACAGAAACTGAGAACTAATAAACCAGGTGTAATTCATCAAGGTAGGAGCAACTTAAATGGAGTGAAATTGCAAGTAATAAAGCCTCTTAGGAACCTATGTAAAACGACTAGTGAGGATGAGTGGAACTCTAGAAAAGAGTGATAAGGTGGAGTATGCTTGAGGATAGGAACCACTTAATGTGTTTGGAGAAAGTTGCAAAAAAATAAAATCTGAACTCTGCCCTACAGCCATTCCATAAGAGAGAACCAAATTTTTGGGTGGAACTCCAGACAGCTGTTGCAAAGACCAGAGAGGCTGAGCAGAGATAGCAGTGACCTTTTACAAACTGGTAAATTCAAAACTTTGTCTCTTCCATTATTTTACTATCTCACACTCCACCTAGATTTGCAGTTCAAACAGACCTTAAATGCTAGGGGACCAGAAAGTCAGGTTTTAATGACTCCCATGCCTCTTTTTGCCTCAGCCACCAGAGTTCTCTTCAGTATTTCTTTGTCTCCAGCAGATGGTGGATGGATTTTCTACCCTCTGAAGAAAATCTGAATAATAGAGCAGAAAGTATTGATTTTAAAGCTCGTAACGACCACCTTGAGAATGACTCTCTCACTTGAGTTTGACATGGGAGGCTCTGCTAGATGGCCGTTTTTTTGATAGCCATAAGAGGAGTGAAAATTTGGTTCAGCTCCACACTCTTATTATAAGAAGAGCCTGTTGAGCAGCCAGAAAATTGGAAAAATTTGGAAGAATTCAGCAGCCTCACACAACCTCAAAACCCCCTCCTCCCTCCTCCTCTGCCCCCCTGCTCGCTCCCGAAGATTGTAGAAGGGGCTCAGAGGAATTTGCCTGCCAGCTACCTTAAACACAATATCTGCAAAGCCAGAGAAACAGTTTTAGGGCAGTAGAGCTGAGTCTGGCATGAATTTCTGCCTGAGGCTCTCAGGGGTGTTGCAAGGCTTGACCTTGTTATTGTCCTTGATGGGGCTTCCGATTCCATCCGTCTGGGGTGCAATTTGGGGTGGACCGCTGGTGACTGGTGGGAAACCCCTATACCGCGCCCTTTCCTGCATTACTAGCATTTTTACTATTGTGCGTCTGGCGGTTGCATGGTCTTTATACACATTCCACCAAAATGGCTCCAATGTGTGTTCCTACCCAAGTGTCCATAACGCACATTGCTGTGTAAGCGCTATTAATGCGCACCTTCCGGGCTGCAGTTGCCTTAATGCGGGCTGTTATGATACTTGCCATAACTCTCTGTCTTCTTCCAGGAAACGTTGTTTGGCCTGTGGCAAGCAAGATACCTCATCTCCGGCTTCTGGACCATGCTCATCTCCAGGAACAAGCAGGAATGAGTCTTCACATATGGGTATCATCGGTACCGACGGAGCCTGCGCGGAAACGCTCCCCAGCGTCCTGAAAGAAAGCTTTTGGGAGCATCCCACAGCGCCTGCGCGCTGCTTTCCCGCCTTTCCTAACTGCCTCTCTCCAGTTCTTCTTTTCCGCGGAGCCAGCAGGTCGTGTTTCCTGTCACCGCTGAAGAATTTCTTATTTTCTTTTATTTTTCTTTAGTCGCGTGTCTGCCTTCTCGATTCCGCACCGGTACTACCGGTTCTTTTTCTTTCTTTAAAAAAAAAAAAAAAAAATTCTACTTTTTTCAGTGCATTTTTCTTCTGAGGCCTTAGGCCTACAGAGATATTTTTCCCTCATGGAAAAACCCGCCTCGGGTTTTAAAAAATGCACAAAGTGCAGTAGCACTATTTCTGTCACCGACACCCATGACTGGTGTCTAAAATGTTTAGGTCCTGACCACTCCATTGCGGATTGTGAGTCCTGTTCCATGATGTCCAAAAGAGGGTTACAGAATCGGCAGCTAAGCTCAGTACCCTGTTTCCCTCCAATGCAGCTTCCGTGGCATCGATGTCTTCCAGGGCTGCTTCTTCATCCCATGGATCTCAGGTAACCAAACTTAAATCTGGCCGGTCCTCAAAGAGTTAATCTCCCTCTATCGAGATGCCCCCGGGCTTACTCTTGAGGATACCACACCGGCAAAATTACCCCGGCGGGAGGGTCCGGCTTCCAAAGCACTACCTATGGGGTCACAGGTTGACATGGATGGCTCGGCCTCGACCGATCACCTGTTACAATGTTCTGGGGTACCGGCAGTTTCTACCGGTACCGATATCCAGACATTGGTGGCGTCAATGGATCAGAATATTCTGACCATGCAGCGTGCCATCACGGCATTCATTCAAGCTGCAACGCCTACGGTACCGCAACAAACCCCGTTGTCGGTACCCGTACCGATTCCGGTACAGGATCCGATTCCGGTTCCGATACCAGTACCGCTTGCATCGACATCAGCATCGACGGCAGCGGTATGCTATCCAGTGATGCCTATCAGTACCGGCCCGGTACCGATTACTCCCGATGTCGATACCTCCCGGTACGCGTATCGGGCTCTACGAGAGCATCCAGACAGTCGATACTTCGATTCTTCTGAAGACTCTGACTCTTCAGAGGCCTCAATTGAAGCATCGGGGATCCTTCCTCAGGAACCCTCTTCTCCAAAAAGGAGAATGTCTCCTCCTGAAGACTTGCCTTTTCAGGACTTTATTAGGGAGGTGGCCAAAGGCCTGTCCATCTCAGTGACCTCTGAGACTGAACCTAGAGCCAAAAAATTAGATATCCTAAGGCTCCTAAAGAGGCAGCCACCTTACCAATACATGAGATTCTTTATGAACACATGTTGGGCATATGGGAGACTCCTCTCACCACCTCCCCTCATTCCAGAAGGTTGGACACCATGTATCGTGTTCCCCCTTGTCCTGGGTTTCATAAGACTCAGCTTCCTCACCACTCCATTGTGGTAGAGTCTGCTATGAAAAAGATCAAGAGTACAAAAATGCACTCCTCTGCTCCTCCAGGAAGAGAATGCAGAACCCTAGATGCCTTTGGCAGGAAAATCTTCCAGGCCAGTATGCTTGTAGCCAGAATCAACTCCTATAGTCTCTATATGGGGATGTTTCTAAAAGAAGTTACAGATCATCTGCAAACCTTATCTCCTTTTATGTCAGAAGATAAGAATATATCACCTGGCTTAAACAGGCACAGGATGTATCCAAGTTTTCCAACTGTGCAGCCTTTGACTCTTTTGAGGGGGTCAGTAGAGCCTCGGCTATTGCCATAGGTGCACGCAGAGTTGCTTGGTTGCAAGCCTCTGATTTGGAATCCTGGGTACAGGATGGTCTAGGTAACCTTCCCTGTACAGGCGAAAACCTGTTTGGCAAAGATTGGCAAGCAAAGGCCAACCAGATGGATGCTGAAAATTCTGCTTTAGATAGACTTTCAAAGTCTACTACTGTTGCTTTCAAAAAGAGGCTGTTCAAAAAGGGATCTTTCCCAAAGAAAGGGAAATTTTCTTCTTATGGTCAGGCCTCTTCTCAAGGTCGTTTTGCTACAACCAAAACAGACCAAAACCCAGGCTGCGAGGATTGCTACGGCCCAACAGCCTCAGCCTCCTCAGGGCCTTTGACTTTCCACTAGAGAACTTAGCCTTTCTGGCTCTAGAACATTCAGAGCCCCTCACCATCCCAGGAAGGTTAGCTCACTTTGCTCCCAGATGGGAACAAATCACAGCAGAGCAATGGACCCTCTCCATCATAAGGGAAGGGTACAAACTTCATTTCTTAAACCTTCCTCCTCACACCATGGTGAAACAGTTCAATTCTCCAACATCTCTCCTCAACCTTCTAGGTCAGGAGATTGCTACCCTTCTTGCCCAAAGGGCAATAGAAGAAGTACCCCTTCTTCAACAGGGCTCAGGGTTCTACTCCCCCTATTTTCTCATCCCAAAGAAAACAGGGGGCTACAGACCCATATTAGATCTCAGAGAATTGAACAAGTTTCTATGCAAGGAGAAATTCAAGATGACTTCTCTTGGAACTCTCCTTCCATACCTCCAGAGTCAGGACTGGCTTTGTTCTCTAGATGTCAAGGATGCGTACACCCATGTTCTCATCCATCCAACACACAGAAGATTCCTTCGCTTCCTGTACCAAGGAAAGCACTACCAATACAAAGTGCTTCCTTTCGGTCTGGCCTCTGCTCCAAGAGTGTTCACAAAATGCATGGCAGTAGTAGCTGCATTCCTATGCACTCTAGGAATATTCGTATTCCCATATCTGGACGACTGGCTCATCCGAGCTCCATCCCAGTCAGAGGCCCAGTCTTCTCTAGCCTGCACAAGGCGTGTTCTTCAGTATCTGGGACTGGTAATCAACATTCCAAAATCCCATCTTATCCCTACTCAGTCTCTAGAGTTCATAGGGGCCTTACTGGATACCAAAACTGCAAGGGCCTATCTTCCCCAGGCCCGTTGCCTACGCTTGGTGCAGTTAGCCTCCCAGATTCAGTTAAAATCCCATTTAACTGCTTGAGAGATGTTGCAACTTTTAGGCCACATGGCATCCACGGTGCATGTGGTTCCCTATGCTCGCCTTCACATGAGAGCAGCTCAGTGGACCCTATCCACCCAATGGACCCAGGCATCAGGTTGCCTGTCAGACAAAATAGCAACCTCCAGTCGCCTATTTTCGTCCCTCCACTGGTGGAAGTCCACTCAGAATCTGTTGCTGGGGTCCCCCTTTCAACAGGTGTTACCCCAAGCAACCCTTACAACAGATGCCTCTCCAAAGGGTTGGGGGGCTCATCTACAAGATCTCTCGACCCAGGGCATCTGGTCTCCACAGGAGACGTATCTTCATATCAACCTCTTAGAACTCAGAGCAATCTTTCTGGCTCTCAGAGTCTTCCACACCCTGCTCAGCTACAAGACAGTCCTCATCCACACGGACAACCAGGTAGCTATGTTCTACGTGAACAAGCAGGGAGGAACTGGCTCTCTGTCGCTTTGCAACGAAGCTCTGAGATTGTGGGCCTTCGCCAGAGAGCATCAAATCCATCTCATGGCAGTATATCTTCCAGGAGTTCAAAACTCTTGGGCAGACAGACTCAGTCGAGTTCTGCTTCCGCACGAATGGTCCCTCCATGGGGACCAGATAGCCAGAATTTTTCAGATTTGGGGTACCCCAGACATAGACCTGTTTGCAAGTCCGTGGAATGCCAAACTTCCCCGGTTCTGTTCCAGGATTCCATGTCAGGGAGTTCAGGCCAGGGATGCCTTCCTCCTTCATTGGGGGCAAGACTTCCTTTATGCCTTTCCACCTATTCCCCTAATCCCCAAGATTCTGTTCAAGCTTCAGAGAAACAAAGGGGCTATGATCCTCATAGCACCACTTTGGCCACGCCAAGTGTGGTACCCTCTACTTCTGCAACTCTCTCAAGCTCCCTCCCTAGACCTGGGGTCTGCTCCAGATCTCCTCTCCCAGGAGGAGGGAACCTTGTGGCACCCAAATCCTCAGTCTCTTCATCTCAGGGCCTGGTTGCTGAAGGCCTAGACCAGTGATGGCTAACCTTTTTGAGCCCGAGTGCCCAAACTGCCGCACAAAACCAAAGAATTTCCTCAAAGTGCCAGCACGTCATTTGCATAAGTGGTCTTATTTGCATAAATATTTGCATAATGTTACCATACACTAACTTTTAGTAAACATGTCTCTTAATGAGTGTATGGATAAAGAAAGACTAAAAGATTTCTACATTACTATAATCCAGTGCCAACCGCCAGGCACATTAGGAACTACTACAAACGCTGCCCATTTAGAACCCATAGCAAACCCGCCGTATCCTGACAGCATTACCAGGACTCACAAAGCACCATACCCTACCTATCAAAAGGCAACACTGCAAATATTAAACCAATACATTTCAGAGAATACTGGGGAAAGAGAACAAGTGGCAACGTCAAATAGGAATTTCCTCTTGTACCAAACAAAGCGCAGATGTTAATGATGCACATTTCCCAGAGCTGACATATTCCAGTTAATAAATTCAAAATAAAGAGATATCTTTCTACCTTTTGTGCATTTTTTTTTCAGTTGCAATTGGTCCAGCCACCTTCTTCTGGTTTCTTCATGTTTTCTGCTAACTCTCCATCGTCTGCTGTCCATTTGTCCTTTCTTCTCTCTTCTAGTTTTTTTTCCATTCTCTCTCTCTCTCTACATCTGCTTTAACATACTAATCTTTCTCCTTTTGCTCTTTCCTCATTCCTATTTCATCCACACAAATTTTACCCCTCCATCCTCAATCCCCAATTACTCTCCCAATACCTGGCCAATTGTAGATTTTTCATCCCTCCTACACAAAATATTTTTCCCCTCTCCATTTTACTCTCCCAGCCCCATCCCATTCTAATCCTCCCCCAACATCAGCTCCCTTCTAGTTCCAGTCTCACCCAGCATCCATTCCCTTCTAGTCCCTGCATCAGCCCATTTCGAGTCCAAGTCCCTTCATCAGCTCATTTTCAATCCTAGCCCCCCCATCAGCCCATTTCTACTCATTTCCTAGCCCCACCATCAGCCCATGTCAAATCATAGCTCCCCTCCACTCAGCCCAATTCCAGTCCAAGCCCCCCCATGAGCCTACTTCCAGTTCTAGCCCCTCCATGAGTCCATTTCAATTCAAGCCCCCACCACAGCCCATTTCCAATCTTAGCTCCCCCCAACAGCCCATTTCCAGTCCTATCCTAGCTTTTCCATCAGCCCATTTTCAGTCCTAGCTCCCTTCCCTCACAGCCCATTTCCATTCCAAGCCCCCTCCCCATCAGCTATTTGCAGTTCAAGCCTCCCCTTCCACTCAGCCCATTTCCAGTCCTAGCAACACCCCAACCCATTACCAGTCCTAGCCCCCCGTCAATCAACTTCCAGTCCTAACCCCCATCACCCCATTTTCAGTTTAAGCCCCCCCTATAACCCTTTACCAGTCCTAACCCCCCATCAGCCCATTTCCAGTCAGCCCCCCATAGCCCATTGCCAGTCCTAAACCCCCCCATCAGCCCACAGCCCATTACCAGTCCTAACCACATCAGCCCACCTCAAGTCCTAACCCCTCCCCATCAGCCCATTTCCTGTCCTAGCCCCCCCATAACCCATTATCAGTCCTACACCCCCATCAGCCCACTACCAGTCTTAACCCCCCCATAGCCCATTACCAGTCCTAACCCCCCCCATCAGCCCACTACCAGTCTTAACCCCCCCATAGCCCATTACCAGTCCTAACCCCCCATCACCCCATTTCCAGACAGCCCTCATCAGCTCATAGCCCATTGCCAGCCCTCATCAGCCCACAGCCCATTGCTAGTCTTAACTCCCCCCCATAGCCCACTGCATCTTAACCCCCCTCCCCAGCCCACTGCCAGTCTTAACCCCCCCTCCCTAGCCCATTGCCAGTCTCAACCCCCCTCCCTCCCTAGCCCATTGCCAGTCTCAACCCCCCTCCCTCCCTAGCCCCTTGCCAGTATTAACCTCCCTCCCTCCCTAGCCCATTGCCAGTCTTAACCTCCCTCCCTCCCTCCCTAGCCCATTGCCAGTCTCAACACCCTCCCTCCCTCCCTAGCCCATTGCCAGTCTCAACCCCCCTCCCTCCCTAGCCCATTGCCAGTCTCAGCCCCCTCCCCCCCTCCCTCCCTAGCCCATTGCCAGTCTCAACCCCCCTCCCTCCCTAGCCCATTGCCAGTCTTAACCTCCCTCCCTCCCTAGCCCATTGCCAGTCTTAACCCCCCTCCCTCGGCTCATGGCAATAAAAAAAAAAAAAAGCTGCCCGCTGCCGCCGCGGCGGCATGGAGTGTCCCGCGGGGCTCCCACTGCCCGGCGGGACTCTCCCGGCGCTGCTCAGCCCTCTCTGCCGGCTTGCAGAGACGCGAAGGGAGAGAGAGTCTCCCTCGCGTCTCTCTTAAGCCCGCAGGGGCAGATGGGAAATTTCCCATCAGCTCCTGCGGGCTTAACAGAGACGCGAGGGAGACTCTCCCTTCGCGTCTCTGCAAGCCGGCAGAGAGGGGCTGAGCAGCGCCGGGAGAGTCCCGCCGGGCAGAGGGAGCCCCGCGGGACACTCCATGCCGCCGCGGCGGCAGCGGGCAGCTTTTTTTTTTTTTTTAATGTGCGACCTTCCCGCGTGCCAGCTGCAAGGCCTTCGCGTGCCACAGCTGGCACGCGTGCCATAGGTTCGCCATCGCTGGCCTAGACCTTCAAGATTTACAACTTTCCTAATCGCTTCTCCGGGCCAGTCCAGGGACAGGTAGGGTTGTCAATCCTCTATAGCCACTGAGGACTGATCTCAAGTTTTGATGAGATGTGAAGCCACTCCCCCAGAGGGTTACCCAGCAGTCTTTCAGTCCTCAGCAGCTAAAGAGGATCGACTCTCTGCTTCTCCCTCAGTTTGATTTCTGCTGTTTGGTTTCTTTATTATTTTCTTTAATATATATTGGCTCTAGCAGGGCTGATATTTTTCTTGTGTCCTTGTGTCAAAATTTTGGTGCACTACACCTTTAAGTTACGCGGAGACGTCAAGTGAGGTAATCCTCCGGTGAGAGGCAGAGCCTGTCTCCCTTCACCGTCTCCGTCGGCAGAGGAATATTTCTGGGAGCCCCAGTTTCTACCTCTGCCGCGAACGTTGCTCTGGTGGGCAGTTTCCCGCTAGCTGCGGGACTACCTGCTTGGCTCTGCCGGGTCCTTGATTGTGCAGTAAGTCTTTTCATTTTTCTGGCGCTCGTTCCGGCTCTGCCTTCCTCTCAGCGTTTCCATTTTGCGACGCTTCTCCGGCTTCAACGGCATCTTTTGTTTTCTCACAGGATTTTTTTGTTTTTGGCGTTATCCCTCGTTTCTTCGGCATGGCAGACAAGCCGGAGCATAAATTAGAGGGCCCTTCGTTTCCCGCCGAAAAGGCGGGAAAGTCGGCCATTTTGGCGGCGCCTGTCAGCTCTCCGACGGAGCAGCCTCGGCCACACAAACGAAAGGCAAAGTCAGCTAAGGAGCCTCTACCTGTCAATCAGCCTGCTCAGCCCACTTTAATGGCTCAGGGAGACGTGTCTTCTTTTTTCTCGCCAGAATTTATTCTAGCCATGCACAGGGCGTTTTTGCTGAAGTCAGCTCAACCTGAACAGGCTGCAGTGTGTCCTGCTTTAGAGGTCCTGCCCCATAGAGTGCAGGGTGCAGAAGATCCGGGGGAAGGATCTTCTAAGCCTAAAGAGGGTCTAGCAGATCCTTTGGGCTCTTTTTTGTCTCCGGAGTCTTTCCTTCTGGGTCAGGCTGTCTCAGAAGATGTAGCAGATCTCTCTTTGGATCCAGACACTGAAGAGTTGGAGGAGGGGGAGATAGCTCCTGGGGAGGATCCCAATATTTTTAGAGTCTTCCGTAAGGAGGAGCTCGCTGCTCTCATTGCCCAATCTTTAGCGGCTCTCCATCTGGTTCCTCCTTCCTCCTCTCAAGAACCTTTAGAGGATCCCTTGTTGCAGGGCTTTAAGTCTCAGCAGCGCTGTTTCCCCATGCATCGGGTAATTAGGCAAATGATTGACTCGGAATGGGAGTGTCCCGAGGCTACTCTGCGAGGAGGGCGCGCTTTGGCGCGCTTGTACCCCCTTCCTCAAGAGGACCGGGATTTATTCCGTATGCCTAAGGTAGATGCTTTAGTGTCAGCGGTCACTAAAAAGACTACCATCCCTGTGGAGGGCGCAGCGGCGCTTAAAGATCTACAGGATAGGAAATTGGAGGTGCTCCTCAAGCAAGCTTTTGATTCTAGTGCTTTAGCACTGCAAGCAGCTGTTTGCGGAGCCTATGTTTCTCGAGCTTCCATTCTCTGGCTGCAGGGGGACGCGGCGGGGGAGTCCGCTTCGGAGGTTCCCGATACAGCAAAGTTGGAATCGGCTGCAGCTTATGCTGCGGATGCTTTTTATGATTTGGTACGGATTGCGGCTAAAACCATGGCCTCTATGGTAGCGGCCCGGCGGTTCCTGTGGTTACGGAACTGGTCAGCGGATGTTTCCTCGAAGGTTCGCCTTAGTAAATTGCCTTTTAAGGGAAGGTTGCTTTTTGGGGAAGCCTTGGAGAAAATTGTGAAAGATTTAGGAGACTCCAAGGGAGGGCGTTTGCCGGAAGATCGCCCCAAGCCACTGCGTGGTGCGGGAGCGGTTCGGGGCTCTGCTCGGGAGTCCCGTAGATTTCGGGGAGCCCGCTTCGCGCCTTATTCTAGGGGGTGCTCCAGTTTTCGTGGTTCGTCCTTTCGAGGAGCCAGAGGTTTTGGCCGGTCTTACGGGACGGCCTCTCAACCTTCCGTTAAGAAGCCGCAATGAAGGTCAGCAGGTCCAGCCGTTAGTTCCTGTAGGCGGGCGTTTACAGAGTTTTCTAGCGGCCTGGACCGCAATTACTTCCGACAAATGGGTTCTGGAAGTCATTCAGAAAGGCTATGCACTGGACTTCGCTTTCCCGTTGCAACCCGCTTTCGTTCTTTCCCCTTGTGCGCCCGGGATGAAGATGCAAGCCATTTCCGAGACGCTCGTTCGCCTTTTGCAACTGCAGGTGATTGTGCCCGTGCCGTTGGACCAGTACGGCTGCGGTCGATACTCGATCTATTTTGTGGTGCCCAAAAAAGAGGATTCTTTTTGTCCCGTATTAGATCTCAAAGGTGTAAACCGTACTTTGCGGGTACCACACTTTCGCATGGAAACCTTGCGCACAGTGATTCGGGCGGTTCTGCCGGGAGAATTTCTCTCGTCCATAGATCTCACAGAGGCTTATTTTCATATTCCCATCAGACTATCTCATCAGCGCTATTTACGTTTCGCGCTTCCCATGGGACATTTCCAATTTCGCGCATTACCGTTCGGTCTCGCGACGGCTCTGCGTACCTTCACGAAACTGATGGTGGTCGTGACGGCGGCGCTTCGGAAAGAAGGGATTCGGGTACACCCCTATCTCGACGATTGGTTGATCCGGGCCGATTCTCGGGAGGCGTCTGTGACGGCGACAGCACGCGTAGTTCAGCTTCTCGAGCAGCTCGGTTGGGTGATCAATCACTCCAAGAGCCAGTTGTTACCGCACGGCAACAGTTAACCTATCTGGGGGCCTGCTTCGACACGGAGCGGGGGACCGTTTCCTTACCCAATCTGCGGGGTACAAAAGCTTTTGCACCAAATTCAAGCCTTCCTGTCTCTTCAAGCACCGTCGGCATGGACCTTTTTGCAGGTTTTGGGGTCCATGGCGGCTGCTCTGGATCTGGTTCCCTGGGCCAAAGCTCATATGCGCCCTTTGCAGCAGGCGCTTCTTTCCTGGTGGTCACCACAGCTTCACCCACTCTCACAGCGCCTTCCCTGTCCAGATCAAGTGAGACAGTCTCCAGTGGTGGTTACTTCCCGAACATCTTACGGCAGGGGTTCCTTTAGAGGAGCCCTCCTGGATCTTGGTTACCACCGATGCCAGTCTTTCCGGCTGGGGAGCACATTGTCAAACTCAGGTCGCTCAGGGTTCCTGGTCTCCAGAGGAGAGTTCGTGGTCGATCAACCGTCTGGAGCTGCGAGCAGCTCGTCTCGCCTTGCTTCGCTTCACGGGGTTGCTCAAAGGCAAGGCGGTCAAGATTTTCTCGGACGATGCAGTGACTTTTGCTTACATCAATCGTCAAGGGGGCACCAAGTCTCGCGCTCTCCTCTCCGAATGTCAGGATTTGATGGATTGGGCGGAATCACATCTCACAGCGATCTCGGCGGCACATATTGCTGGCAAGGACAATGTTCAAGCCGATTATCTCAGCCGCAATGTTCTCGAACCCGGAGAATGGGAACTCAACGCGGCGGTTTATCACGATCTGACACTGCGTTGGGGGTCTCCGGTGATGGACTTGATGGCAACGTTTGCCAATGCCAAAGTCAGCCGGTTTTTCAGCAGACGCAGAGAGCGCATGTCGGAAGGACTCGATGCTCTCGTTCAGCCATGGCCACCAGACTCCCTCTTGTACGTTTTCCCTCCTTGGCCAATGTTGAGTCGGGTCATTCAGCGGATTGCGAATCACCGAGGCCGAGTGATTCTCATTGCTCCGGATTGGCCTCGTCGTCCCTGGTATGCCGATCTCATTCGACTTCTCATGGCTCCGCCTTGGCCTCTTCCGGCTCGTATCAATTTACTGCATCAAGGGCCGATTCTCATGCCCAAGGTGGATCGCTTCTTGCTTACAGCTTGGCTCTTGAGAGGGCTCGGTTAAAGCGTCAGGGTTATGCTGATTCCGTGATTGCTACTTTGCTTCAGTCAAAAAGGCCGACGACTTCTCTGGCTTATGTGCGCGTCTGGCGTCTGAGTCGTGGTGTGCTCAACGTGATGTTATTCCTATGTCGTCTACCTTTCCTCAGCTTCTCCTTTTTCTTCAACATGGCTTCGACAAAGGTCTGTCTCTAAGTACCCTTAAGGTTCAGGTAGCGGCACTTGCTTGTTTTCGGGGGTACGTTCGCCGTCGGCGTCTTTCGGCGCTTCCAGATGTCCAACGTTTTTTGCGGGTGACGCGAATTCTCCGTCCTCCAGTACGTCCCTTAGTTCCACCTTGGGATTTAAATGTGGTTTTGGAGGCTTTTTCTCAATCATCTTTAGCTTCTCTCAGTTCTCGGGAGATCCGCGAGTGTTCTTGGAAAACGGCCTTTTTGGTCGCTTTGTGTTCCGCTCGCCGGAATTTCCGATTTACAGGCCTTGTCTTGCAAGGATCCTTATCTTCAGTTTCTGCCGGAGCGTGTGCTCCTACGGACAGTGCCATCCTATTTGCCTAAAGTGCTGTCGGTTTTCCATGTTAATCAAACAGTAGCTTTGCCCGTGTTTACTGATTCTTCCAGTTCCCCAATGGATCGGGCTCTCCAGCGTTTAGATCTTGCACGAGTTTTACGTACGTACCTTCGGGTTTCCAAGTCCTTTCGAAAAACAGATAGACTTTTTGTCCAATACGCCGGATCTCGTAAAGGTCAACCGGCATCCAAATCCACCATAGCGTGGTGGGTTCGCAGTGCTATTGTCGCAGCTTACATGGCTAAAGGGCTTTCTCCGCCGCTGGGTTTACGGGCTCACTCTACTCGAGCTCTGGCCACTTTTTGGGCGGAGTTTGCGTTTGTTCCTCCAATAGATATCTGTCGAGCGGCTACTTGGTCTTCCTTACATTCTTTTACTAAGCATTACCGGTTGGATGTTCAAGCCCGGGACGATGCAAAAGTGGGGGCCGCGGCTCTTATCGCAGGCCTCGCGGGTCCCTCCCATCATTAGGTACTGCTTTGGTACTGCCCTACCTGTCCCTGGACTGGCCCGGAGAAGCGATTAGGAATACGAAATTAGTTCTTACCTGCTAATTATCTTTCCTGGAGCTTTCTCCGGGCCAGTCCAGGGTCCCACCCCTTCTGCTATAAGTTTTCTTGGTCGTCTCCTGCACAGCTTTCAACTTTCAGTCATTCGTCAGTGGCAGGGGTCGTCATTGGGACTTTCCGATTTCATTCAGTGCGGACTACTGTTATGTTCTAATTGTTAAAAAATAAAAAAAGAAAAAGAAATTTTCATACCATTTTCAAAGCCTATTTTATGGCTTCTACAGTTGGCAAGGACTATAGAACTTTATCAGTGTTTCAGGGTTCATTGGCTATTTTCAGTTCTTTCTTTTAGTTGCTTTGTCATCAGAAGACTGCTGGGTAACCCTCTGGGGGAGTGGCTTCACATCTCATCAAAACTTGAGATCAGTCCTCAGTGGCTATAGAGGATTGACAACCCTACCTGTCCCTGGACTGGCCCGGAGAAAGCTCCAGGAAAGATAATTAGCAGGTAAGAACTAATTTCGTATTCTCAGCAAGTGAAGGATATCCTTCATGCTTCCAGAAAGCCTTCCACCAGACGCTCATATGCTTTTAAATGGAAAAGGTTTTCCATTTCGTGTGCAGAGAAGGGTCTCAACCCTCTTGCAATACCTTTGCATTCTTTACTAGACTATTTACTGCATTTATCCCATGCAGGCCTTAAAACAAATTCAATCAGAGTCCATTTGAGTGCTATTGCAGCATCCCTTAAGCCTCTTAATGGACAACCTATTTCCTCTCATCCTCTTATAGCAAGATTCATGAGAGGCCTTCTTTTGACTAAACCTCCCATTAGACCACCTTCAGTGGCCTGGGACTTAAATCTGGTTCTTGGCCAGCTTATGAAGCCACCCTTTGAACCCTTAGCCACTACCTCCTTAAAATTCCTTTCTTGGAAGGTTATTTTTCTCATTGCAGTCACCTCAGCTCGCCGTATCAGTGAGTTGCAAGCTTTAGTGGCTAATCCTCCTTATACAAGGTTCCATCATGACAAGGTACTCCTCAGAACTAATCCACACTTTATGCCTAAAGTGGTCTCACCTTTTCATCTGAACCAGGAGGTCTTTTTACCTGTCTTTTTTCCAGGACCTCATGCATCAAGTGCAGAGAGGAATCTTCATACCCTGGATTGTAAAAGAGCACTTGCTTTCTACTTACACAGGACACAGCAACATAGAAAGTCCTCTCAACCTTTTGTTGCTTTTGATCCTTCTCATTTAGGACTTCCAGTCTCTAAGAGAACTCTGTCCAATTGGATTGCTCAGTGTATTTCCTTCGCCTATCAAAGTAAGAACCTTTCTCTGGAGGGCCATGTCACAGCTCACAATGTGAGGGCCATGGCAACCTCTATGGCTCATCTAAACTCTGTGTCCATCGACCAAATCTGTCGAGCGGCCACTTGGGCATCGGTTCATACCTTCACAGCCCATTACTGCTTGGACAAGGACTCCCGCCGGGATGCCTTGTTTGGTCAGGCTGTTCTTAAACACCTGTTCCATACCTAATCAACTCCTACCCTCCATCCCTGAACTGGATGCCTGAGATTCATGGGTAGAGGTAGAGCCCTTCCCAGGGATTCACAATCTGGGTGATCTCCCAGGCATCTCTAGCTGGGGAGTCCCCATATGTGAAGACTCATTCCTGCTTGTTCCTGGAGATAGCACAGTTACTTACCTTTTGTCCCGAGGACGAGTACTGCTTACCGCAACTACCCCATTTACCAGGCCACCCCAGCTCCCCAACAGGGGCAGCAGGCCAAGGGACAGGGGCATGGCCCGCGTAAGTAGAAGACCCCCCAGGCCCCGGCTCCTACCCAGCCAGGAGGAGTTTTTGACTCCCAAGACATAGTCTCTCTTCCGCCAGTGGTAAGGTCTTGCACAGGAGGCAGGCTAATCTTGTACGCCCACAGGTGGCCAGCCATCACCTCAGATATTTTGGTCCTGCAAATAGTCCAAAGGGGCTATTTACTTCACTTCAGCCAGATACCACCCTCCTTCTTTCCAGGAGAGCCTCTCAGACCCCCTCTTCACAGGGTCCTCCTCTTGCAGGAGTTGGCAGGTCTTCTAGAGGATCAGACGGTGGAACCGGTGCCCCACCACCTGCAGGGCAAGGGCTTCTACTCCAGGTATTTTCTCATACCAAAGAGAACAGGAGGCCTCCGACCCATCCTCGACCTAAGAAACTTAAACAAGTTCCTGGTGAGGGGAACGTTCAAGATGCTTTCCCTTGGAATGTTGCTGCCTTATCTCCACCAGGGAGATTGGCTATGCTCCTTAGACCTGAAGGATGCCTATACGCACATCCTCATACACCCAGACCACAGACAATCTCCAGGAACAAGCAGGAATGTAGTCTTCACATATGGGTATCATCGGTACCGACGGAGCCTGCGCGGGAACGCTCCCCAGCGTCCAATAGGAAAGCTTTTGGGAGCATCCCACAGCACCTGCGTGCTGCCTTCCCGCCTTTCCCAACTGTCCCTCTCCAGTTCTTTGTTTTCCGCAGAGCCGACAGGTCGCACATCCTGTCACCACAGAAAATTTCTGTTGGTGGGGTCCCCATTTCAACAACCTTTACCCCAGGCAACTCTCACAACAGATGCTTCACGAATGAGTTGGGGAGCTCATCTGCAAGACCTCTACACCCAAGGCACTTGGACTCCACAGGAGACTCATCTACACATCAATCTCTTAGAGCTCAGAGCAATCTTCCTTGCTCTTCGAGTGTTCCACACCCTACTCAGCTACCTGACAGTCCTCATTCAGACGGACAATCAAGTAGCCATGTTCTACGTGAACACGCAGGGAGGAACAGGCTCTCTGTCGCTTTGCAATGAAGCTTTGCGACTTTGGGCCTTCGCCAGAGAGCATCAGATTCATCTCCTGGCAGTGTATCTTCCAGGCATACAAAACTCTTAGGCAGACAGACTCAGTCGAGTTCTGCTTCCACACGAATGGTCTCTACTTGCAGACCAGGTGGCCTAGATTTTTCAAATTTGGGGAACCCCGGACATAGACGTCTTTGCAAGTCCGTTGAATGCCAAACTTACCCGGTTCTGTTCCAGAATTCCGGCTCAGGGCTCTCAGGCCAGGGATGCTTTCCTCCTTCATTGGGGCAAGACTTTCTTTATGCCTTTCCACCCATTCCCCTAATTCCCAAAACCCTGTTCAAGCTTCAGAGAGACAGAGGCCGTATGATTCTCATAGCCCCACATTGGCCACGGCAAGTGTGGTACCCTCTGCTTCTACATCTCTCCCAAGCTCTTTCTCTGGAGTTAGGGTCTGCTCCAGATCTCCTATCTCAGGAGGACGGAATGTTATGGCATCCCAATCCCCAGTCTCTGCATCTCAGGGCTTGGTTGCTGAAGGCCTTGATCTTCATGATCTTAACCTTTCTCAGCAAGTAAAGGATTTAATTCATGTATATAGCCTATCTCATGTATATAGTGCAACCCTGTTATCCAAGTTTGTACCCCTGTTCGATGTAAAACCAAACAGACTGTGTGTTTTGGTCACTTTGTTATACTGTAAACCGCGCTGATGCCGAATAGTGCGCTATATAAGCAACTGTAATAAATAAATAAAATATCATTTATGCTTCCAGAAAACCTTCCACAAGACGCTCTTATGCTTTTAAGTGGAAAAGGTTTACCATATGGTGCTCGCAGAAGGGTCTTAGCCCCCTTGCGATACCTCTGGAATCATTACTAGAGTATCTCCTTCATTTATCCAATGCAGGACTTAAGACTAACTCAGTAAGAGTCTATTTGAGTGCTATTGCAGCTTCTTTCAAGCCTTTAAATGGACAACCTATTTCCTCCCATCCTCTTATAGCAAGATTTATGAGAGGCCTTCTTCTAACTAAGCCTCCCATTAGGCCACCACCGGTGGCATGGGACTTAAACCTGGTTCTTGGCCAGCTCATGAAGCCACCTTTCGAACCCTTAGCTACTACCTCGTTGAAATTCCTTTCCTGGAAAGTTTTCTTTCTCATTGCCATCACATCAGCACGTCGCATCAGTGAGTTGCAGGCACTAGTGGCTGATCCTCCTTATACAAGGTTCCATCATGGCAAGGTAGTCCTTAGGACTCATCCACACTTTATGCCAAAGGTGGTCTCGCCTTTTCATTTGAACCAAGCTGTCTACCTGCCTGTGTTTTTTCCAAGGCCTCATGCATCAAATGCAGAAAGGAATCTTCCTACTTTGGACTGTAAAAGAGCTTTAGCCTTTTACTTACAAAGAACACAGCAGCATAGAAAGTCCTCTCAACTCTTTGTTGCTTTTGATCCTTCTCATTTGGGACTTCCAGTCTCCAAGAGAACACTGTCCAACTGGATTGCACAGTGTATTTCCTTTGCCTGTCAGAGTAAGAATCTTCCTCTGGAGGGCCATGTCACAGCTCACAATGTGAGAGCCATGGCAGCTTCAATGGCTCATCTGCACTCTGTGTCTATCGACGACATTTGTCGAGCAGCCACTTGGGCCTCGGTTCATACCTTCACAGCCCATTACAGCTTGGACAAGGACTCCCGCTGGGATGCCTTGTTTGGTCAGGCTGTTCTCCAACACCTGTTCCATACCTAATCAACTCCTACCCACCATCCCTGGTAGGATGCCGGAGATCCATGGGGGGAAGTGGAGCCCTTTCTCAGGGACACACAAGTTCAGGGGTTCTCTCCCTGGCATCTAAAGCTAGGGAGTCCCCATATGTGAAGACTACATTCCTGCTTGTTCCTGGAGATAGCATAGTTACTCACCTGTAACAGGTGATCTCCGGGAACAGCAGGAATTTAGTCTTCACAACCCACCCACCTCCCCTAGGAGTTGTATCTCTCTATCTATCTCTTTCTCTTTCCCTCTCTCTCTTTGTCTCAGCTTTAAACTCAACTGGAGGGAGGCAGTTGGGAAAGGCGGGAAGGCAGCACGCAGGCGCTGTGGGATGCTCCCAAAAGCTTTCTAATTGGATGCTGGGGAGCGTTCCCGCGCAGGCTCCGTCGGTACCGACGATACCCATATGTGAAGACTAAACGCCTGCTCTTCCCGGAGATCACCTGTTACAAGTGAATAAGTATGCTTTCTCCGCAGACAAGCAGGAGGTATGCAGTCACACTCCATGGTGGCTTCCCTGACAGCGCCACTGTGTTGGGCTCTCCCCCAGCTTAGAGAAGTCTTTTCTTTAAAAAAAAAAAAAAGAGCAAGCAGAATCACTGACTGAGGCACAGCAGATTGTTTAAGCTGCCTCCAGCTCTTTTTCTCTCTGTACATCGAATTTTAATAAAGTCCTGAGAGAAGAAACTTGCAGATGTCAGGACAGTCTTCACTGGGCCCTGCGCTACTGGGCCCAGACCAGGCACAATTGGGTTCCATAGGATAGCCGTGTGTCTGGAGATAGACTCCCCTATTAGCACCGGTGTCTGCGCAGCTTACCCAAAGCTTGCTTATTCAGGCTGAGGGCTCCTTCCTTTACCTCCTCAACTCTTGAAAGCAGTGACAAAGCACAGCGCAACTGGAGGTAAGGTAATGTCAAAATCCAAACATCTGAAGCAGACTACTGAAGGAAATAGCTGAGCAAGTAAGGCACCTAAGCACCCTCACTCGCCTCTAGAGTTGGTACAGCCCTCTAAGAAAACCCAGAGAACTGTTCCTGCTATGCCTGAGCACTCAGAGCCAGAAGAGACCACTAAGTCCTGACTCGTCCCTCCTATCACCATTGTGGAAGTTTGTTCAGGATAACATAGTCATCCTTAGTGCGATCCCTGCAAAACCCAGGACCCTGGAACTCAGAACTCCTGTAATAGCATGGCGGACACCCATATCACTAGAAGATGACATCTGCTCACTGGTTAGCATACCCTACTCTCACACTAGCTGCAGGATGAATGAAGACTTCCTGGAGGCCCTACCACTGTCAGAGTCTTCGGAAGATATGCCTGAAAATCTCTCTTATCCAAAATTTATACAGAAAGTCTCTAGAGCCTTAGCTCTCAGTGGCTCTCAAACTCCGACCAATAAGTGAGATTTTCAGTCACTTAATCAGATTTTAGTCTTACCAGTTCATCAAAGCTTCCAAGATCTGCAATCATCTATTTGGAAGAATCCCGCTTCAGTACAAGCTACCTCCTGTCGACTTGACCTCAAATATAAGCAGGGCCGGCTCGTCCATTAGGTGGGCTAGGCAGCTTTGGCACACATGGCCTGCTGCATGCCTAGCCATGCTACCTCCCCCCCGTGCTGACGATGTTGCTGATTCCGGTGGCAGGGTGGGCAGCTAGGCTCAAAGTTATGTTGGAGGAAGGTCAGAAGCGGCAGGCCATGTGTGCCGAAGCACATGACCTGCCGCCAAGATGAACCGTGTCCCCCTTCAGTCCCCACTGCCAGAATTGGTGGTAGCTTGGCTTGGCAAGCAGGGGGCAGTATGGCCTGGCTGGGGCCGGGGGGGGGGGGGGTGGCACAGCCTGGGCTTCTGCCTAGGATGGCAGAAACCCTTGAGCAGGCCCTGAATATAAGGTATTGTTGGTGCCAGGGTTTGACCATCAGCAATTGTCTCATCAGTCAGTAGTCTCCAAAGCTGGAGACTACTGGAGTGGAGGAGTGGCCTAGTGATTGGGGCAAGGTACTTCAGGCTGGAAGGTTGGGGGTTCAAATCCCACTAGAGGACAGCAACCTTGGGCCGGAAGGACTGGGGTTTCTAGTCCCACAGGTGCTCCTTGTGGTCTTGGGCAAGCCACTTAACCCTCCATAGCCCATGTTCCCTGTAAAATAGTTATCTCCAAGTTATAATGCCCTGTTCAATGTAATTTCAGTTTGTTCAATGTAAAACCGCACTGATGCAGAATAGAGCGGTATATAAGCGAATGTAAATAAATAAATAAAGCTGTTCTTAAAAAGCCTGAATCTTCTAAATCTGCTTTCCAGACGTCACCTAGCAAGGAACAAAACACTCTTGATACTGTTGGAAGAAAGGCCTATCAGAGTAGCCTTCTTGCCATGAGGGTTCTATTGCATCAACTTTAGACTCTGGATTACCACTATGATCATATCTCAAGATATTTCAGGACAAAGCATCAATTATCCTCATTGCACCTCAGTGGCCAAGTCAAACTTGGTTACCGTACCTCCTTGCCCTAATGATGCAGGGGCCGCAACCTCTGGGCACAGATCCTTTTCTGCTCACTCAGCATCAAGGCGTCTTGCTCCACCCTAATCTCTAAATCCTCTCATAGCTTGGAAGATCCAACTACCTCAGCAATAGCTACTTCCTTCCCCAAGGGAAGTGCTAGGAGTGATAACTGCCTCGAGAAAACCGACTACTCAACTATCCTATCAATGAAAATGGCCCTGTTTTGTGCACTGGGCAAAGGAACATCATCAGAACCCCATTCACTGTCCTCTGGGAAAAGTCCTGACCTATCTATTGCACCAACTCTCGTCTGCAAACCACATTTGTCCATTACCACCTCTTTATTATTGCTGCTTCTCCGGGACTAAGCAGGAAATCAGTCCTCACATATGGGTGACGTCACCGATGGAGCCCACATGGTAACGCTTCCCAGCTTCCATAGGAAGCTTTTGGAAGGTGCTCAACACAAGCGTGCCGATCTTCCCACCTGAAAGAGCCATCTTACACCAGTCTTCTTTCCTCAGAGCTCTCCAGACGTTGTCTGTGTCTCGGAATTTAGTTGACTTTGTTTTGCTAGTTTTTTGCTATTTTTCGGTATCATGTACTGTACAGTGTCTTCTTGCCATCTCCGGGAGCATCAGTGCCTTGGCACAGTGTTTTTCTCAGGATTTTTCTTTTTTTTCTTCTTTGCGCATAGGATTTTCTCCAGGAACAAGCAGGAAGTCAGTCCTCACATATGGGTGACGTCGGCGCCGACAGAGCCCTCGTGCGGAGCAATTCCCCAGCTTTCAAAGAAAGCCTTTGGGATTGCATCGCGCATGCGCGGTCCCCTTCTCACCCAAGGGTGCCATCTTGCTCAGTCTTCCTTTTTCTGCGGAGCCCAACGGACGTTGTCTCTAATTCCTCACGGAAAAAGTGTGGCAAAACTTTAGAAGAGTTTTTTCTCTTCAACCGGTTCGACGCCGGTTCCCCTTCCTGCCTGCGGCTCGGTACACCGGTATCGAGTCCAGTCAATTTTTTGCATTTTTGTCCTTAGTGACTAGCGTTCGCGCTCTTTTATTTTCACTGGCAGCCCGGTCCTTCGACCTTGCAGGGGCCCTTTTTCCCCCGATGGCTGCCAGCGGGTTTAAAAAGTGTGATCGGTGTAAGAAGTTAATATGACTGCTGTCTCCGATGCCTCGGGCCCGACCATGACCTGAAGGTCTGTGGCCCGTGTGGGAAAATGTCCTCTAAGGCACTCCAAAGTAGGCAGCAGCAGCGTGAAAGGATTTTCTCGGAGTCCGCATCCCCCCAGATCCGGACCTCATCAGAATCCTCGACGTCTCGTCAGCTGTCTGAACTCGAGCACTGTCGGGGGTCTTCTGAACAGGGGTCCCCCTCCCGGGAACACCAGAGGAAGAAGAAGCCCATGCGGGCGGCGCCGTTGGATGCCTCCGATAGCCCTGGGCCCTTGAAGGCCAGGTCGCGGAGTCCTGACCCACGCCCCGGGCCCTCGGAGTTGGAGCAGCCTGCAAAGATACCTCGCACGGAGCCGGAGATGCCGAGGTGGGTAAGTGCTGTTGTCCTCGTGGATTCCCCTCCAGGGGAGCCGGCGTCGGAGCCTGAGCCGGAGGCTGTAGAGTCTTCTGAGCTCGGTCTCAGGATGACGGCCCTGGAGCGCAACATGTCTGCCTTCATGGAGTAGCAGCAGGCGCTGATAGCCGGTCTCACCGGTCCATCCGCCCCGACCACCGGGACCTCGACGTCCAAGTCGACCCTGGAGGCCGAGCCGATCCTCGAGACTCTTCGGACTCGAGTCGATCCTTGGCCAAGGTCTCCCTCGACCTCCTGCTCGGGACCGAGGTCGTCAACGCCAGTGCTCTCGGCGTTGGGGCCGAAGCCTCACGGCCGGAGCCCCTCGATTCCTCCTCGGAGGGATCGGCATGGGAGACGGAAGATGAGGAATCCCCGGACACCCATCGGACCCGGTATGTCCCATCGGACTCACTGGGTTTGGAGCCTTGGAGAAGGTCTCCTCCGGAGGATACCCGGATCTCGGTCTTCATCAGGGACATGGCCAAGGCTTTGGCATTCCTGGCGGATACCTAGGTGGAGCCGCGAGCTCGAGGCCCTCCAGTTTGACTTTCCCCCCCAGGGAAGCCCTTACTGTGCCGGTTCCTCCGATGCTGGAATGGCTGATGATCCGCATGTGGGAGTCGCCGGCCTCGATGTCGGTGCTCAGCAAGTGGTTCGATTCCATCTAGCGAGTCTGCAAGAGCCCTGGGTTCCAAAAGGCACAATTGCCGCACAACTCCATGGTTGTGGAATCGGCCATGCACAGCCTCAAGAGCCAAAACGCACTCCTCGGTGCCTCCTGGCCAGGAGGCCCGGAACCTGGACGCCCTCTACAGAAAGTGCTTCCAGGGCTCGAAGCTGTCATGCCATGTCCAAACCTACCAGCTGTACATGGGCATGTACTTGAGGGACCTGGCAAAGAGATTGCCGGATTCTCAGCTGGCCTCTCCGAGGCACCCTTGCAGCGCTTCAATGCCTTGTCCAATGGGATTCGGGAGTGCTTGAGTTCATATCTCGAGCGGCCTATGATGGCTTCGAGGCTTTGGCCCGAATAGCCACGGCAGGCATCGGTGCATGCCGCCAGGCCTGGCTAATGTCATCGGATCTGGAGCCATGGGTTCAGAACAAGTTGGTCGATGTCCTTTGCCAAGGTGACAACCTCTTTGGCAAACCCATGACTGAGAAGGCTGCTGAGCTCGAGTCCGAGTACTTGACCCGGACAAGACTCTCAAAGAAGACTTCTGCCCCTTCTAAGAAGAAGGGCTCGGGTAAAAAGCCCTTTTTCCCGAGGACGAGTACTGCTTACCGCAACTACCCCATTTACCAGGCCACCCCAGCTCCCCAACAGGGGCAGCAGGCCAAGGGACAGGGGCATGGCCCGCGTAAGTAGAAGACCCCCCAGGCCCCGGCTCCTACCCAGCCAGGAGGAGTTTTTGACTCCCAAGACATAGTCTCTCTTCCGCCAGTGGTAAGGTCTTGCACAGGAGACAGGCTAATCTTATACGCCCACAGGTGGCCAGCCATCACCTCAGATATTTGGGTCCTGCAAATAGTCCAAAGGGGCTATTTACTTCACTTCAGCCAGATACCACCCTCCTTCTTTCCAGGAGAGCCTCTCAGACCCCCTCTTCACAGGGTCCTCCTCTTGCAGGAGTTGGCAGGTCTTCTAGAGGATCAGACGGTGGAACCGGTGCCCCACCACCTGCAGGGCAAGGGCTTCTACTCCAGGTATTTTCTCATACCAAAGAGAACAGGAGGCCTCCGACCCATCCTCGACCTAAGAAACTTAAACAAGTTCCTGGTGAGGGGAAAGTTCAAGATGCTTTCCCTTGGAATGTTGCTGCCTTATCTCCACCAGGGAGATTGGCTATGCTCCTTAGACCTGAAGGATGCCTATACGCACATCCTCATACACCCAGACCACAGACAATCTCCAGGAACAAGCAGGAAAGTAGTCTTCACATATGGGTATCATCGGTACCGACGGAGCCTGCGCGGGAACGCTCCCCAGCGTCCAATAGGAAAGCTTTTGGGAGCATCCCACAGCACCTGCGTGCTGCCTTCCCGCCTTTCCCAACTGTCCCTCTCCAGTTCTTTGTTTTCCGCGGAGCCGACAGGTCGCACATCCTGTCACCACAGAGAATTTCCCTTCTTCTTCTTTTTTATGGTCGCGTCTGCCTTCCGTCGACGCTATACCAGTACCGCTGGTGGTTCTTTTCTTTTTTCTAAAAAAAAACAAACAAAAAAACCCTTTGTTTCTGGAGTCTTTCTCCAGTAATTTTCTTTTCGGGTGTCACGTGCCATTTTGGGCACTAGGCCCAATTTTTTTTCCTCAAAATGGAAAAACCCGCTTCGGGTTTTAAAAAGTGTCATAAGTGTGGCAGTACCATCTTCGTCACTGACACCCATGAGTGGTGCCTCAAATGTTTAGGCCCTGACCACTCTATTTCAGAGTGTGTTTGCTGTGGGATGATGTCGAAAAGGGGCCGGCAAAACCAAGCTGCTAAACTTAGCACCCTTTTTTCCTCCGATGCAGCCTCCGTTGCATCGACGTCTTCCAGGGCTTCATCTTCCTCCCATGGATCTCGGGTAACTAAACATAAATCTAGCCGGTCCTCAAAGGGTAGATCTCCTTCTAAACTTCGAGATGCCTCTGGCGTTACCCTTGAGGGACTTTCACTGGCAAAATTGCTCCGGCGGGAGTCTTCGGCTTCCAAAGCAGTAACGGGGCTCCAGGATGTTCTCGAGGCTTCAACTTCAGCAGAACTACTGGTGCCATGCTCTGGGGTTCCGGACGCTTCATCCAGCACCGATACCCAAGCATCGGCAGCGTCGATAGAACAGAGATTCTTGGCTGTTGAACGCAGTCTGGCGGCTCTTCTCACGGCCTCGATGCCCCTGAAACCGCTTCAGACAATTGTTTTTATTTTTATTTATTTATTTCTTTTTTATACCGCGCTCTTTAGAATCAGTGCGGCTTGCATGTATACTAACAGGTACTTTTTCTATTCCCTTGTCCCCGAAAGGCTCACAATCTAAGTGTACCTGAGGCAATGGAGGGTTAAGAGGCTTGCCCAAGGCCACAAGGAGTGGCCATGGGACTAGAGACTCCAGTCTCTCCGGTCTGAGGTTGCTTGTTCCCATGTGGGAATTGAACCCCCAGCCTTCCAGCCTGAGGTAACCTGTCCCAACCACTGAGCCACTCCTCCCTCTCGAAGTCGGCATTGGAGTGTTCCGGTACCAACTTGTCGATGCCGGATAGAGACGCATGACTCGGTCCTGGTAGAATACCTGCTGATGTCGATGCACTCGGTGCCGGTGCCTTGCACGATCACCCGGATCGGAGATACTTTGAATCCTCGGATGAGTCTGAAGACTCTGAAAGCTCTGCCGATACCAGAGTACTTCTTCCTGTGGATTCCTCTTCTCCTCAGCGTAGGATGTCTCCACCAAAGGATATGTCCTTTCAGGATTTTATCCGAGATGTGGCCCGAGGTCTTTCCATCATAGTGGCTCCTGAAAAAGAGCCTAGGGCAAAGGAATTAGAAATCCTACAATACCCTAAAGCTCCCAGGGAGGCAGCTACCTTACCTATTCATGAGATTTTGCATGATCTTATTTTAAGGATGTGGGAAACACCTCTGACCTCATCTCCTCACTCTCGAAGACTTGACACCATGTATCGAGTTCCTCCTTGTCCTGGGTTTCAGAAGACTCAATTACCACACCATTCCATGGTGGTGGAATCAGCCATGAGACGGATAAAGAGTGCAAAAAGGCATGCATCTAATCCTCCAGGACGTGAGTGTAGGACTCTTGACGCCTTTGGACGTCGATCCTTCCAATCTTCCATGCTTTCTGCTAGGATCAGTTCCTATATCTTTTATATGGGAATGTTCCTTAAGGAGGTCACAGGAGACTTAGAGCTTATGAGCCCTTTCCTTCCTGATGATAAAAGGCAAGATGATCTTGCTCTTGTTAAACATGCTCAGTTTGTTTCCACGTTTGTGAATCGTGCAGCCTTTGACTGCTTTGAGTGCATAAGCAGAACCTCTGCTATTGCCATAGGTGCACGTAGAATTGCCTGTCTCCAGGCATCTGACTTGGAAATCTGGGTACAGGACAAACTGGGGAATATACCTTGCACAGGAGAGAATCTCTTTGGCAAGAATTGGCAGGAAAAAGCTAATGAGATAGATGCTGACAATATCACTTTGGATAGATTGTCTAAAGCTACAGCTGATCCTGCGAGGAAAAGATCCTCTAAGAAACCATTCTTCAGCAAGAAGAAAAAGTTTTATCCCTCCTATACCCAGCAGGGTCATCGTTTATGTCAGTCTGCCCAAAAGGGACAGCACCAAGAACCTAGGCAACAAAGGAAACCAAAAGCAACTAAGCCTCAACCGGCTCAGCAGACTCATCCTCCACAGGGGCTTTGACTCCTGTCTAGAGAACTTTGCCTTCTTGGCCCTTAACGGCCCAGAACCCTCCACCATCCCAGGAAGGTTATGTCATTTTGCCCCCAGATGGGGTCAGATAATAGCAGAAAATTGGACTCTGTCTATTGTAAGAGAGGGGTACATGCTTCATTTCCTCAGCATGCCCCCTCCTACAATAGTAAGACAGTTCAATTCTCAGACCTCTCTCAACGACCGGTTAGGTCAAGAAGTCACTATGCTCCTTGCTCAAGGGGCAATAGAAGAGGTACCCATTCCCCAACGGGGTACAGGGTTTTACTCCCCCTATTTCCTTATTCCAAAGAAAACAGGAGGACACAGACCCATTCTAGACCTCAGAGAATTGAACAAATTCCTGTTCAGAGAGAAGTTCAGAATGATTTATCTAGGAACTCTGCTGCCATATCTTCAGAGTCAGGATTGGCTTTTTTCTCTAGATCTCAAGGATGCGTACACTCATGTTCTCATCCATCCAACTCGCCGAACGTTCCTGCGATTCCTGTTTCAAGGGAAGCACTACCAATACAGAGTTCTTCCTTTTGGCCTGGCCTCTGCACCAAGGGTGTTCACAAAATGCATGGCTGTGGTAGCAGCATTTCTCCGCACCCTGGGAATATTCATTTTCCCTTACTTAGACGACTGGCTCATTCGAGCCCCTTCAGAGCCAGAGGCCAGGGCTGCTCTATTTCGCACAATGCGCATCCTTCAGTATTTGGGACTTGTCATAAACTTCCCAAAGTCCAACCTTGCTCCCACTCAATCCCTTGAGTTTATAAGAGCTCTTCTGGATACCAGACAAACAAGCGCCTACCTTCCACAGCCCCGCTGCCTTCACATTGTGCAGTTAGCTTCCCAAGCAGTGCTAAAACCTCACCTCACTGCTCTGGAAATGTTACAGTTGCTAGGCCACATGGCATCCACCATGCATGTGGTTCCTTATGCTCGCCTCCATATGAGAGCAGCCCAGTAGACCCTATCCACTCAGTGGACGCAGGCGTCAGGTTGCCTGTCAGACAAAATAGCAAACTCAGATCGCCTTATTTTGTTCCTCCAATGGTGGCAGTCACCCAAAAACCTTTTGGTGGGATCTCCTTTTCAGCAACCCCTACCCCAAGCCACTCTAATAACAGATGCTTCACAGGTGGGTTGGGGAGCCCACTTGCAAGGCCTCTCGACCCAGGGTACCTGGACTCCACAGGAGGCCTATCTCCATGTCAATCTCCTGGAGCTCAGAGCAATCTTCCTTGCTCTTCGAGTATTTCACACCCAGCTCAGCTACAAGACAGTCCTAGTTCAACCGGACAATCAAGTAGCCATGTTCTATGTGAACAAGCAGAGCGGAACAGGCTCTCTGTCGCTCTGCAGCGAAGCTTTGCGACTATCGGCCCTCGCCAGAGAGCATCAGATTCATCTCCTTGCGGTGTATCTTCCAGGCATTCAAAACTCTTGGGCAGACAGACTCAGTTGAGTTCTGCTTCCACACGAATGGTCTCTCCATGCAGACCAGGTGACCAAAAGTTTTCAAATTTGGGGAACCCCGGACATAGACCTCTTTGCAAGTCCACTGAATGCCAGACTTCTCCGGTTCTGTTCCAGAATTCCGGCTCAGGCTTGTCAGGCCAGGGATGCTTTCCTCCTCCATTGGGGTCAGGACTTCCTGTATGCCTTTCCACCCATTCCCCTAATTCCCAAAACCCTGTTCAAGCTTCAGAGAGACAGAGGTCATATGATCCTCATAGCTCCACGTTGGCCACGGTAAATGTGGTACCCACTCCTCCTACATCTCACTCAAGCTCCGCCTCTGGAGTTAGGATCTGCTCCAGGTCTCCTTTCTCAAGAGGAGGGGATGCTGTGGCATTCCAATCCCCAGTCTCTGCATCTCAGGACCTGGTTGCTGAAAGCCTAGAACTTCACAGTCTTAACCTTTCCCAGCAGTTAAAGGATATCCTTCATGCTTCCAGGAAACCTTCCACAAGACGCTTTAATGCATTTAAGTGGAAAAGGTTTACCATATGGTGCTCGCAGAAGGGTCTTAACCTCTGGAATCATTACTGGAGTACCTTCTTCATTTATCAAATGCAGGGCTTAATACTAATTCAGTGATAGTCCATTTGAGTGCTATTGCAGCTTCTTTCAAGCCTCTAAATGGACAACCTATTTCCTCTCGTCCTCTCATAGCGAGATTTCTGAGATGCCTTCTTTTAACGAAGCCTCCTATTAAGCCACCACCGGTGGCATGGGACTTGAATCTGGTACTTGGGCATCTCATGAAACCGCCCTTTGAACCATTAGCCACTACCTCTTTGAAATTCCTTTCCTGGAAAGTTATCTTTCTCATTGCAGTCACATCAGCACGTCGCATCAGTGAATTGCAAGCCTTGGTGGCTGATCCTCCTTATACAAGGTTCCATCATGATAAGGTAGTCCTTAGGACTCATCCACACTTTATGCCAAAGGTGGTTTCGCCCTTTCATTTGAACCAAGCAGTTTACTTCCTGTATTATTTCCAAGGCCTCACGCCTCAAATGCAGAAAGGAACCTTCATACTTTGGACTGTAAAAGAACTTTGGTCTTTTACTTGCAAAGGACACAGCAACATAGAAAATCCTCTCAACTCTTTGTTGCTTTTGATCCTAATCATTTGGGACTTCCAGTCTCCAAAAGGACACTGTCCAGCTGGATTGCACAGTGTATATCTTTTGCCTGTGAGAGTAAGAACCTTCTTCTTGAAGGCCATGTCACAGCTCACAATGTGAGAGCCATGGCAGCCTCAATGGCTCATCTTCACTCAGTGTCTATCGATGACATCTGTTGAGCAGCTACTTGGGCTTCGGTTCATACCTTCACAGCCCATTACTGCTTAGACAAGGACTCCCGCCGAGATGCCTTGTTTGGTCAGGCTGTTCTTCAACACCTGTTCCAGACTTAATCAACTCCTACCCACCATCCCTGGTAGGATGCCAGAGATCCATGGGGGGAAGTGGAGCCCTTTCACAAGGGCACACAACTTTCTGAGACCATCTCTCTGGCATCTGCAGCTAGGGAGTCCCCATATGTGAAGACTACATTCCTGCTTGTTTCTGGAGAAAGCATAGTTACTCATCTTGTAACAGGTGATCTCCGGGAACAGCAGGAATTTAGTGTTCACAACCCGCCCACCTCCCCTAGGAGTTGTATCTCTCTCTCTTTCTCTCTTTCCCTCTCTCTTTTGTCTCAGCTATAAACTCAACTGGAGAGGGACAGTTGGGAAAGGCAGGAAGGCAGCACGCAGGCGCTGTGGGATGCTCCCAAAAGCTTTCCTATTGGACGCTGGGGAGCGTTCCCGCGCAGGCTTCCTCAGTACCGACGATACCCATATGTGAAGACTAAATTCCTGCTGTTCCCGGAGATCACCTGTTACAGGTGATAACTATGCTATATCTGAGATTTGTAGTGGGAGGAAAACATTTCCAATACAGAGTTCTACCATTTGGCCTGGCCTCTCCTCCCAGGGTGTTTACAAAATGCCTGGCTGTAGTGGCGGCCTTTCTCAGAAGTCAAGGAATTTTTGTCTTCCCTTACCTGGACGACTGGCTCATCAGGGGCCAGTCGCCTCAGGAGGCCCAACAGGACACTTCTCGCACTATCAGCATGTTGCAACGTCTGGGTTTTGTCATAAACCACGCAAAGTCCACTTTGCTCCCCACTCAAAACTTAGAGTTCATACTAGCAAGATTGGACACCCTTCATACGAAGGCTTTCCTGCTGAAGGACAGGGCACAGAGGCTGCTAACACTGGCACAACAGTGCAGACGTAGGTCTCAGGTCTCAGCGAGACACTTCTTGTGCCTCCTGGGCCACATGGCCTCCACGGTGCATGTGACCCCAAATGCCCGTCTCCACATGAGAACAGCTCAGTGGTGCCTCAGAGATCACTGGACTCAGGCCTCCTGAAGCCTCAGAGACAGGATAACAGTATCCAAACGACTGGTAAAATCATTGCATTGGTGTTGTCAGCCACCCAACCTGCTCGAGGGAGTGCTTTTTCAGATTCCCTCGCACACAAGAGTGCTAAGAGAGATGCCTCCTTGCTGGGCTGGGGAGCCCATTGCCAAGGATCATGCACTCATGGGTTGTGGTCTCCTCAGGAGTCTGCACACCAAATCAACCTCTTAGAGCTGTGGGCGATTTGCCTAGCTCTTCAAGCCTTTTGTCATGTCCTCTCACATCACTGTATTGATACAGACGGACAATCAGGTAGCAGTGTTCTACGTGAACAAGCAGGTAGGTACGGGGTCTCGTATCCTATGTCAGGAGACACTGGACCTCTGCTCCTTTGCCATCAAGCAGGGTATGTCTCTCAAAGCAGTGTACCTGCCTGGTCAGGAGAACTGCCTAGCGGACAAACTAAGCAGAATTCTCCAACCTCACGAATTGCAGCTGGATCCGATGGCGGCACAGTGGATTTTCCACTGCTGGGGACATCCATCCATAGATTTATTTGCCAGTTCGCAAAATCACCAGCTGCCCAGATTTTGCTCAAGACAGCCACATCCTCTGAGGATGGCTGCAGATGCTTTCCTGATCTCCTGGTCAGGGGGCCTCATGTATACGTTAACTCCCATGTCTCTGGTGGCCCAGACTCTGTTCACAATCCTTCGGGACAAGGCCTCTGTCATTCTGGTAGCCCCCAGATGGCCAAGACAGCCTTGGTTTCCGCTTCTCCTCCAGCTGGCAGTGGAAACTCCACTTCCACTATGGACGCAGCTCGACCTCCTTTCACAAGAGCAGGGCTCTCTCTCGCACCCCAACCTCAGGGCCCTCAACCTGATGTCATGGCTGCTGAAAGGGTAGTGCTGGCTCCTCTCTTCCTACCTCGGAATGTAGAAGAAGTGTTACTGGCCTCCAGGAGGCAGTCCACTAGGAAATCCTATGCTTTCAAGTGGCGTAGATTTGAGGTGTGATGTAGCCAGCACAATGAAAACCCTTTCTCTTGCCTTGTACCAGTGGTGCTGCAGTACCTGCTTCACCTCTCAGAATTAGGTCTCAAGTCTAACTCTGTCAGGGTCCACCTGAGTGCTTTGTCAGCAAACTACTCGCCAATGGAGGGGCAACCTCTTTTGGCTCACCCCCTGGTGTCGAGATTCCTCAGAGGTCTGCTTTTGCTGAGACCTCCAGTTCGTCCTCCGGCAACTGAGTGGGATTTGAATGTGAACTTACAGCAGCTTACTCGCCCACCTTTTGAGCCGATGTCCTCTTGCCATCTGCGCTTCCTCTCCTGGAAGGTGCTCTTTCTGGTGGCACATCAGCCAGACGTGTGAGTGAGCTGCAAGCTCTCGTAACTAATAAACCATACACAAAGTTTTATAGGAATAGGGTGGTCCTCCGCACTCACCCGAAGTTCCTTCCAAAGGTGGTCTCTTCTTTCCACCTCAACCAGGAGGTGATTCTTCCAACCTTCTTTCCCAGGCCGCATTCCAGCCGGGCAGAGGCAGTGGTGCATACCCTGGATTGTAAGAGGGCGTTGTCCTTCTACTTGGAGCGTACGAAGGGACATCGAAGGGCTACTCAGCTCTTCGTCTCGTATGACCCCAGTAAGCTGGGGTTACCTGTCTCCAAGCGTATGCTGTCCACCTGGGTGGCAGACTGCATTGCCTGGGCGTACAGGGTGGCCGACCTCCCATTGCAGGGTTGTGTCAGGGCTAAGACTGCATCAGTGGCTCACTTCCGCTTTGTTCCGCTGGCAGACATCTTCCGGGCCGCAGCTTGGTCTTCAAGCCAGACCTTTGCAGCCCATTACTGCTTGGATAGGGAGTCCCGATGGGACAGTGCTTTTGGCCAGGCAGTACTCCTTATCCTATTTGAGGTTTAGGCAACTCCAACCCTCCGATCCTTTGGTGTCAGGCTACCTGGGGGTGTTGCTTTCTTGGCTGAATTCCTATTGCAGCTGCTGCGGTTCTTCTAGAGGGAGCCATTTTTCAGCTATGGGTTCTCGGTAGCCTATAGCTAGGGAGTCCCATATGTGAGGACTGACTTCCTGCTTGTTCCTGGAGAAAACATAGTTACTCACCTGTAACAGGTGTTCTCCAGGGACAGCAGAAATCAGTCCTCACGACCCTCCCTCCTCCCCTGGAGTTGCAGTCCTATTATTGATTTTTATTCATTTTGCCATCTTTTTAGCTATGTCATTTGACTGAGCAAGATGGCACCCTTGGGTGGGAAGGGGACCGCGCATGCGCGATGCAATCCCAAAGGCTTTCTTTGAAAGCTGGGGAATTGCTCCGAACGAGGGCTCCGTCAGTGTCGACATCACCCATATGTGAGGACTGATTCCTGCTGTCCCTGGAGAACACCTGTTTCAGGTTAGTAACTACGCTTTCCTCTCGCATCGTCCTTTGTCTTGGCGGAAGCCGTCTTTTCTACCATGTCAAAACTGGCCAGTGGCTTCAAGAAGTGCACTCAGTGCGGCTGGACCATCTCCATCACTAACCACCACAGCTGGTGCCTTCAATGCCTTGGGCCTGACTATGAGCCCTCAAACTACACTCTCTGCTTGATAAGCAAGGGGCTTATGAATCAGAAATGGCAGTGGGAATTGCTGTTCGATTCTGAAGTGTTGACATCGGCCCCAATATTGACTGATGACCCATTTGCTTTGCACAGAGGACAGGCCCATTTGGAGCTGAGGGATCACAAGGCACTGGAATGGTGGCTCTCTTTTGATAAGGAGCGCCCCCAGAAGGACCGGACTTCAACCTAGTTGTCGTCGAAGGGCGATGCCGAGCCCAGGACCCATTGGAGCGTTCAGTGTGGCTCCAGAGCTGGGAGCATCCCTCCAAGCTGCCCTGGTGGGAGGAGTTGCCTCCTGAGGCCTCGGAGGGCTGGAGTGGGACACCCAAGGCCATGACCATCGAGGAGCCCCCACCGAGGGACATCCACATCAGCACCGAAAGCTGCGGCGTTGACTCTGGCGACCGTGGAGACCTCTATTCTTACACAGAGGATGCAAGCCCTCGAGCGTAACCTCGCTGCATTCATGGCCCAGCAAGCTGCCAGGGACCTGGTGACCTCTGGTTCCTCTGCACTGGTGACAGCCCTGTCCATGGTGGGTGCCTCACCTTCAGAGATGCAGCCTATCCTGGAAGTCCATGCTCTCTTGGGAGGCTCCCATGAGCATTCAAGGTCCCTCTCGGTGCAGCAGATGTCCCCCCCCCCCCCGAGGGCTTCTGGTTTGGGCAGATAGGAGCCGAGGACTCCTCCGACTCTTCTCGAGCGCTACCAGTGTGGTCACCATTCCCGGCGGTACTTCGAATTCCTCTTGGACTCTGATTGGGAGACTGAAGAGGAATCTCCAGAGACCGCCAGTTACTGCGATGTCCCCTCTGATGCCTTGCCTTCATATGCATGAAGAAAGACCCCCCAAGACCTCTCTTTCCTCTGGTTCATGCTGGACATGGGAAAGGCTTTGCTCTTCACTATGGAAGTGGAGGAGGAACTGCAGGCGGTGGAGTTGGAAATCCTCCAGTACCCGACTCCCCCTAAAAAGGCCATTACGGTTCTGATCTACCCGATAGTGGAATGGCTTCTCTTTAGGATATGGGAAACACCGCACATGGTGCTAATTAGCCAATGCCTTGATTACCTGTATCGAGTGTGAAAGAGCCCTAGGTTTGAGAAAGCTCAACTTCCTCGCAACTCCATGGTGATGGAATCAGCCATGTGTCGGATTAAAAGTTCCAAGATGTACTCCTCAGTGCTCCAGGGTAGGGAGGCACACACCATAGACAGCTTTTGTAGGAAGTGCTACCAGGGCTCGATAATGGTGGCTCGGATCCAAGCATACCTGGCGGGGGTCTGGCCATGTTCTCAGCTGGTCTGTCAGGAGAGCACCTTGAGTGCTTCGGGAGCCTGGTGAGCCAAACAAAGGAGCGCTCCAAGTACATCACCCGGGCAGTCTACGATGGGTTCAAGTCCATGGCCAGTTTGGCTGCGGTGGCCATCAGTGCCTGTCGCCTGGCATGGCTACAGTCCTTGGACTTAGAGCAATGGGTTCAGGACAAGTTGACCAGAATCCCATACCGGGGAAAGAACGTCTTCGGCAAACCCATGACAGTGAAGGCCGCAGAGTTGGAAATAGAGCAACTCACCATGAACAAGCTTTTTGAGAAAGACTGCTTACCCTTCTAGGAGAGAGGCTTCAGGGAAGAAGTTCTTTTACCCTAAAAAGAAAAAGGCCTATGGTACTTACACCCATATTATTCGTACCAGCCACTTGAACAGGGGCGACGGGCTAAGGTTCAAAACCAGAGGCAGCAGCGCAAGCTGAAAGCCCCAAAGCCTCAACCAGTGCCTCAGCCCCAGCCAGGCAGGGGTTATTGATGCCTGACTTTGACCAGTCTTCCCCTCCTAGCCTCCGTTTCGCCACAGGTGGGGGGTTGTTGATACACTTTGCCCACAGGTGGCCCAGCATAACAACTGATGTCTGGGCACTGCAGGTGGTCCACGAGGACTACCTGCTGCGCTTCGAGCAAATTCCCCCCACCTTCTTTCCAAGGGCGTGCCCTCTCGAGCATCACCAACTCGAATTACTCCAACTGGAGGTCCAGGCCCTCCTGGCAGAATGGGCAGTGGAACTTGTTCACCATAACAAATAGGACAGGGTTTCTACTCTCGCTATTTCCTGGTTCCCAAAAAAACAGGCGGATTACAACCCTTCCTGGATCTCCGCAATCTCAATCTCTTCCTAGCAAAGAAAGAGTTCAAGATGGTATCCCTTGGAATGTTGCTGCCCTACCTTCAACAGGAAAATTGGATGTGCTTCTTGGATCTCAAAGACACCTATGCGCATATCCAACCCTGCACACTCAGTACCTCCACTTTATGCTCAGCAGACAGCACTATCAATACTGGGTTCTGCCCTTCAGTCTTGCCTCCGCCCCAAGGGTCTTCACCAAATGTATAGCTGTCATTGCCGGCTTCCTCCAGATCCTTGGAATTTTTGTCTTCCCCTAATTGGGCGACTGGTTGGTCAGAGGCAGGATGCCAGACAAGGTCCAGCAGTTCATACAACGCACCATTCAGGTATTGGAATAACTGTCAACTATCCCAAGTCCCACCTGCAACCCTCTCAATGCCTCGAGTTCATTGGGGCTCTCCTCGACACCACGCTGGCTCAAGCTTTCCTTCTGGCAGACAGGGCCCAACGCCTAGTCTCCTTGGTGAGGGACACCCAGAGTTGTCTGGTTGTCATGGCTCGGCAGATGCTGTGCCTCCTGGGCCACATGGCTTCTACAGTCCATGTTACACCCTCAGCCTGCCTTCAGATGCATTGGAGACTGCACACAGTGGCGTCAGACAACAGGATATCTTTCGGAAGGGTCACAGTTACTCCACCCCTCAAAGAGTCCCTGTCCTGCTTGTAGGGCTTCCCTTTCAGGCCCTGCCACACCACCAAGTCCTCATGACCAATGTCTCCAAACTCGGCTGGGGAACACATCTGAATGGCCTGTCCACACAAGGTCTCTGGACTGTGAGGGAAAGCTGCTATCAGATCAGCCTCTGGAGCTTTGGGCCATTGCCAGTGCCCCCAAGTGTTTCAGCAACCGCACTCTCACCAAGTTGTCCTCATACGGATGGACAACTAGTTGGTCATGTTCTAGTTAAACAGACAGGACAGCATGGGTTCATACCTTCTCTGCTAGGAGGCAGTCCGCTCTGAAAGTTTGCAATCTCTCATGGTATGCTCCTCAAAGCGGTATACCTCCCAGCGGAGCTCAGTGTCCAGGCGGATCACCTCAGCAGGACTTTCAGCCACACGGGTGGACTCTGAACAGGCAGATTGCCAACCAAATCTTCTAGATGTGCGGCATGCTGTCCATAGACTTCTTTGCCTCTCCCCGCAACACCCAGCTCCCCCTGTTTTTCCCCAGAGTGCCATGCAAGAACCCCCGTTACAGGAATTGCTTGGCTCCCGATGCTTTTCTCCTGGACTGGAGCGAGGGTCTTCTCTATGTCTACCCACCGACTCCTCTGGTGGCCAAGAAACTTTACAAGTTGTAGGCGGATAGCATTACCATGATCTTCATTGCACTGCACTGGCAAGGCAACCCTGGTTTCCACTCCTGTTCCAGTTGTCTCGAAGGCAACCGCTCAGACTGGACTGTGCCCCGGACCTAATCTCGCAGGATGACGGAATTCTGCTTCATTCCAACCTGTCATCCCTAGCACTAATGACTTGGATGCTGAGTGGATAGCACTTGCAGAGTTCTGCTTACCGCAGTACGTGGAAAAAAACCTCCTTGCTTTGTGTAAGCACTTGACAAGACGTGCTTACACCTTCAAGTGGTGCAGGTTTTCCATATGGTGTGAGAACAAGTCTCTGGACACCACCTCCTGCTCTGTGGAGCCAGTTTTGTCTTATCTTCTGTACCTGTCAGACTCTGGTCTGAAGTCCAACTCGGTCAGAGTGCACCTCAGTGCTGTGGCTGCTTATCATTGATCCATAGCTGATCAACAGATCTCTGCTCACCTCTTACTGGGTTGCTTTATGCGGGGCCTCTTACTATCTCACTTCCCCATTAACTCCCCCATTAACTCGCTACCCCTGGTGGCATGGGACCTTAATGTGGTGCTCAGACAGCTTCTGGCACTACCCCCCTCTTTGAGCTGCTTAGCTTCTGTCCGCTCAAATTCCTTACCTGGAAAGTAATTTTTTTGGTGGTGATTACTTCTGTGTGCAGAGTCAGCGAATTGCAAGCACTGGTGGTGCACCTGCCGTACATCAGATTTCATAAGAACAGGCTAGTTCTCCGAACTCACCTAAAATTCCTATTTAAGGTAGTTTCTTCTTTTTATCTCAATCAGTGGTGTTACCCACCTTCTTCCCAAGACCTTATGCCAACAGAGCTGAGGCCTCATTGCACACCTTGGACTGTAAGAGACTGCTGGCTTTCTACCTGGAGAGAATGAAAGCCCATCACTGCTTCTCCCAGTTCTTTGTCTCCTTTGACCTCAATAAGCTGGGAATGACGGTATTAAAACGCACCCTGTCCATTAGGGTGGCGGACTGCATCTCCTTCGCTTATGCTCAGACTGGACTGACGTTGGAATGCCATGTCACGGCTCAGAATGTCCAAACTTTGGCCGCTTTGGTGGTCAACTTGTACTCAGTCTCCGCAGTGGAGATCTGTAGGACTGCTTTGTGGTCTTCAGTCCACATATTCACAGCCCATTACTGTCTGGATGGAGATTCCTGACGTGACAGCAACTTTGGCCAAGCCGTACTCTGGCATCTCTTTGGGAATTGAAGCAACTCCTTCCCAAAGGCCCCTCTGTCCATTCAGGCTATCATAGAGTGGATCTGATGTTGATATCCCTGCTGGAACCTCTTAGCGATTGGTTATGCTGTTGTTCTCAGTTTGATTTTCTAGTTGCCCCATTAGGCCTTTTACAGGTCTTTTCGGTAGCCTGTAGCTAGGGAGTCCCATATGTGAGGTCTAACTTCCTGTTTGGTCCCGGAAAAAGCGTAGTTATTCACCTGTAGCAGATGTTCTCTGGGAACATCGGGAATCAGTCCTCCCTGCCCTCCCTCCTTATCTTCCCCGTGGAGTTATTTTCTTTTTTGGCTTAATTAAGCTATGTCATCATACTGAGGTAAGATGGCTCCTTTGGACAGGAAGACTGGCACGCATGATTTGAGCACCTTCCAAAAGCTTCCTGTGGGAGCTGGAAAGCGTTCCTGTTTGGGCTCTGTTGGTGACATCACCCGTATGTGAGGACTGATTCCTGATTATCCCAGAGAACATCTGCTACTGGTGAATAACTACGCTTTCCCATGCCCCAGTGGAAGGCAAGCCCATTTCCGTTCACCTGCTTACCTCGAGGTTTATGAAAGGTCTCATGAATACCAAACTTTACATCAAACTACCTCTTACGGCTTGGGGGCTGAATGTGATCAGAGCTCATGAACTCTCCCTTCGAACCTCTCGGATCAGCTTCTCTAAAGCATCTTACTTAGAAAACGGTATTCCTTGTGGCAGTAACCTCTGCATGGAGGATCAGTGAGCTTCAAGCACTCATGCACGACCCATACACGCAGTTTCTTCATATCAAGATGTTCTTAAGGATACATCCTAAGTTCCTTCCGGAAGTTGTATTGGCGTATCACTTGAACCAGTCCATTGTACTTCCTAATTTTATTTCCTTATTTCAAGACAGACTCACCTGAACAATCCCTCCACACACCTTGGATTGCAAACGAGCACTACTTTATTACCTACATGCAACCAGAGCTTTGAGATCATCCTTGCGACTTTGTCATGTTCAATCCAAAGAACCCCGGACAGCCTGCTTCAAAAAAGACACTTTTGTCTTGGGTCTCAGACTGTATTTCCTTCTGCAGTGCCCAAGCTTACTTGCCAACTCAGGGTCGAGTAGCGCCCCAACAGTTGCATGCAACGGCCACCACAATAGCCAGTTTAGCTGCGGTCTCCATTCAAGATATCTGCAGAGTGGCTACCTGGATATCCATTCATATGTTTACCTGGCACTACAGCTTGGATCATTCAACAGCTGGAGATTCAGCCTTTGGACAATCGTGACACCTGATTGCCTTTTGAGTTCTTCCTTCACCTTCCCCCCCATCATAGCTTGTAGCCCGGGCTGCGCCTCCGCAAACATACCCTCAACTCTGGACTTGCCATGGAGTGTGCTTGCATATCCCTGTTTTTCTATGGAAAAAGTGGAGTTGCTTACCTATAACGTGGGTTCTCTGTAGACAGCAGGGGTATGCAGCTACACTCACCTGCACTCTGCCACACAAAAAAAAAGAAACACATGAGGAACCAGGCAACATTTTAAAGAAGGGGATTTTGTTTTTTCAGTTATCTACCAAGTCCAATCCCATTGTATATATGTTTCTTTTTGAATTTATATATATATATATATATATATATTTATATTTATATAATTTTTTTTTACATTTTTTTTAAAACTAATACTCCGCAGCTCTGAACAGAACTGCCTTAGGGGGCAACAGTGCGGGGAGTACCTACTGCGCATGCTTGGAGAAGTCACCATCGAAGAAGAAAGCACATGGATTGTGGCTGTATACCCCTGCTGTCTACAGAGAACCCCCATTACAAGTAAGCAATACCACTTTCCTAAAGGTGTTCAAGGCCTGTTCCATTTGAAGTGGGATTCCTCCGACTCAGTGGCTAAGGGTACTTAAGAAGATGTATGCTCTTCTGGAGAAAGAGTGTGTTGTGTGGTTTGCTATTTCCAAGGTTGCGTGCGCAGGTCATGGCGGTTACCAGACTGACCACCATTCCTGTGGAAGGCGGATTGGCCTTAAAGGATGCTCTGGACTGAAAGGTGAATTCATGCTGAAGAATCATTTTGCTGTGGTGGCTGCTATTTTTCAGTTGGCAGTATGTGCAGGCCTGACGTTACGAGCCCTGCTCCAGTGGATTCAGTCTCTTCCACCAGTTGATTTTACCATTCTTTAGGGGTCAGCTATGGCCTTACTTTCTGATGCCATGTACAGTCTGGTAAATCTAGTGGTCAGGGATTGTGTCCTGTTGACTGTGACATGGCGTCAACTGGCTCTGACAAGGAGCAGCGGCCTCATCTTCCAAAGCCCAGTTGCCCCTCTGACCTTTAGAGGGACACTTATGTTGGGTCTGATTTGGAGAAGCTGGTGAAGGATCTAGACGAGATGAAATCTTTCTGCCTTCTGGAGGACATGTCCAAGGAGCTTGGAAGCAGGCAGTAGCCTCTTTTCCGTTAGCCCCTGCCCACTCCTCACAGTGCACTGGTCGGGCTCCTGGGAGTCTCGGACCCCATTTCTATCAGCTTGGAAAGCCTATCTTCCTCTCTGCTTATGGACTTCAGGCTCATTCTCAGTCCCTTTGTGGAGTGCTTGGGCCCAGGGAACCGGTCCCATCCAGAGGAGGACCCTCCTCGGGTTGCACAATGAAAGTTTGGGGGCCTATTCCCTGGATCCTCTGGTTGGGAGCAGGCTTCGCCTTTTCTTTCAGGAATAGGCCCAGGTCACCAAGGATCGCTAGGTGCTAGACCCCATTCTGTACGACAGTGTCCTGGAATGCAAAGAGCCGATTCTAGCCACTTTTGTCTTCTACCCTTGTGGACTTGCAAACAGCAGGGCCACTGTGCGGATCACTTAGGACAAGCTGCTTCTCCTGAAGGCAGTGGTGCCTGTTCCCCTGGATGATTGGGGCAAGGGATGGTATTCCATCTGTTTCATGGTGTCGACATGGAAGGAACATTCCCGCCCATTCAGGACCTCAAGTGTATCAATGAGCACTTGTGCATCATGTGCTTCGGGATGGAAACTTTGCAATCCATGATTCAAGTGATGTGGCAAGGGGAGTTTCTGACATCTCTGGATTTGGCCAAGGCATATTTTCATATCCTGATCCGCAAGATTAGCAAAGTATCTGTGTTTTGCCATGCTTGGCTCTCCCCTTCAATTCGCCAGTCTCCCATTCTGATTCTCCTCTGTCCCAAGGATGTGCTCCAAAGTTATTGTAGTGGTGGCTGCGGTGCTATGGGACAAAGGGATTTGTGTGCACCCATATCTGGACAACTGGCTTATCCGAGTCCATTCTCTTTCAGAGGCATCTTGGGTAGCTCCCCGAGTGGTGGTCTTTCTGATAAGCCTCACCTGGGTGATTAATTGGGGAAAGAGCCAGCTGTTGCATTCCCAGTCCTTGGAGTTCCTGAAAATGTTTCGATACTCAAGTGTGCAGTGTCTTACTGCAAAAAAAAAAAAGTGAAAGGCTGTTGAATTGCTTAGTGCTGTTCTGTTTGCAGCAGGCTCTTAGAGTCTGGGTTGATCTTAAGTTCCTCGGACTGATGGCGGCAACATTCAAAATGGTGCCGTGGGTGCATGCTCATATGTGCCCGCTCCAGTGGTAGTCCCTGCATTCTCAGTGGTTCGAGCTCAGGCTCCCACTCCCAATTATGGTGATGGCCAGCCTGCAGTGGTGGTAGCAGCCCAGTCTTTTGAGGAAGGGTGTGCCATTGGACTATTGTTCATGGATCCTGACAACAGTCTCTCGGGCTGGGGAGCCCATTGATAAGGCCAATTGGTCAGGTCCATTGGAACCACAGGGAGAGAGTGTGGTCCATCAAGTGCCTTGAGGAAAGGGCCATCAGGTTGGCTCTTCTACGTTTCTGGTCCCGGTCGAGGGCCTGTCAATTTGAGTGTTCTTGGACAACACCATTGTGGTGGCTTATGTTAATCAGCAGGCAGCATGAGGAGTGCCAGGATGGCCTTGGAGATGATGGTAAGAACCTCTTAGTTTGTCTGCTCGGCACATTACCAAGATGGATACTATAGAAACAGATTTTCTCAGCTGGCACTCTCTGGTTCCAGGAGAGTGGAAGTTGAGTCAGGAGGTGCTTCAGTTGTTTCTGCGCCACCAGGGTTTCCTAGAGAGGGATCTGATGATGATCCACTCCAATGCCAAAGTGTGCCAGATCTGTTGATGATCCACTCCAATGCCAAAGTGTGCTGCATCTTCAGTCACTGCATGGAGACAGGATCCAAAACTTTTTGCGCCCTGGCTCAATCTTGACTAGGTCAACACCTGCTATATGTCTTTCCTCCATGGCCCCAGGTGAGGCATGTGATTCAGCGTATGGAGCACCACCCAAGAAGGATTATTCTGGTGGTGCCCTAGTTGGGGAGAGCATGATTCGGAGAACTGGTGCAGTTCCTGCAAGTGCCACCTCTTCATTTGTCTCTGTCTCAGGGCCTATTGTGTTAGGGGCCACTTGTCCTGGAGGACCCGGCTCTCTTCTCGCTTACATTTTGGCTCCTGTAAAGAGTGTTGGTTTTCCACTCTGCTCAGTGTCTAGAGGAGGTCTACCAACTGGGCATAAGTGCAAGTCTGGAGCCCTTGAGTGCTGGTGCAGCACATGCAGCTGGCTCCTGAGGTGGCCAAGGGTGCTGTCTCTGTTGGCCTTTTCTGCAGGATGGTCTGGAGAAGGGTTTTTTCCCTTAGCTCCCTGAAGGTTCAGTTGGCAGCTTTGGCCTGTTTCAGAGATCTGTTGGCTGGTAAGTCTCTAGCTTTACACCCAGATATTTTGCGCCTTTTTCAGGGGTTTGGCGTCTGCATTCTCCCCTCTGGTCTGTGGTCCCTTCCTGGGATCTGTGTCTGGGCTCGAGGCCCTGATGTTGGAGCCTTTTGAGCAGTGGAAGCGCAGTACTCTGAAGGATTTGATGTAGAAGACTGTCTTCTTGGTTATGATTTGTTCCACAAGGAGGATTCTAAGCTGCTGGCTCTGTCTTGCCAAGATCCTTACCTGTCTTTTTCCATTTCCCTTCGGCATGTGCCTGCCTTCCTTCCCTGAAGTGATTTCTCCCTTTCATGTGAACCAGGTGGTTTGCCTGCCCCCCTCCTCTGAGCAGTATCGGGGGAATGGTAAGGATCTTGTGGATGTCCGGAGGGTGCTGTTTGATTACTCATTGTTTCCCACGTTGAGGTTTTGTGAGGCTTGCCATGTTCTCTTATATGCTTTGGGATGGATAGTGAAGAGACCTCTGGTGGCTGAGGTGGATAGAGGCATGGGAGTGATGTGATACTGAAACGTGGGCTGTTCTTTGTCTCCACCAATCTGCTGGTAGGGGAACAGAACCAATTTGTCTAGTCTAGCAGGACTCAAGAAAGGATATTATATAGTAAGTAAAATGTCACCTTATGCAACTAGTATGTAGCCAAATAAACAGTATAAATTTGGATCTTAAGGAATGCTGGTGAGTGTGGGGAAGGGGGAAGAAGGAATAACATGCATATTATGGTTATGTTTGATTAACCACTTTTGAAATACAAGGTGGAGAAAACGTGGCAGAAAGATACCGAAATATTTCCCATCATGTTGGGTGCCACAAGTTTGATAATAAAGAATTTCCAAGCAAATCTTGACAAACTATATATGTTACATCTTACGAACTCCAGCAGGAGGCTTTCTTTGGCACAATGCAAGTACTACACCGAGCATTAGCAGTAAATTTGAGAGACTGAGATCATACTCCCGTGCCCTGGCTTAGAAGTGAGATTCATGTGCGCAAAACTAACCTATTTGGAGAAACTACCTGGAGAACAATATGAAAAAGTTAAAATTGATATAAAAGAAGAAGGTAATCTGAAAAAACAAAATTAAGCTAAAAAAATAATCAAGAAAAAAACAAAAGTTACATGTAAAAGAAAAGAGAGGTTAAAGGAGAAAACTGTGAAGTAAAAAGGGAGGTGAGAGAGGAGAAGAAAAATAGTGACAATGGTAGGTTTTCTCCTATTCCATAAGATTACTGAAAGCTTGCTCAAAGTAAAAGGCCTTAAGCCCTTTGTTGAACTTGTCGCCCCCGCCTGGCCAGGTAGGTAACTGGTAGCAGGTGAGGTCGCCTTTTGGCTTTAAAATAAGATTCCCTCAAAATGGCTGCCAGGAGGGCTGCTGGGAATTGTAGTCCTATATTAAAGCAAGGAGTTGTGACTCAAGGGTTCAGGCGTAAGACAGAGAATTTTATTCAATGTATTCAGGGGTTCCTTCATACACAGGACGCGAGGGGTAAATTATATAAAGGAGGTTTTTAATCCACAGTACAGCTTCAAAAAGAAACCAGGAACAACTTTGCTTTCTATTCCAAACTTCAAAGAAACAGGCACAATCTTGCTTGTAAATCAAAATTGTCACTTTCCAAAACTTTTAAACTTTTAAATGTTTTCTCCTTTGCAGGAACAAACTTCTGGCAGCAAAATAAACTTTTAAATGTCCCTTGAACAGTTACATCCAGCTCTCAACCTTATCAGTTGAACACAGCTGTTTCTTTCAGTTGTGACGTCTTCAGAATTAGGCTGCTTCCTAAGCATGGCATACCTACAATTGCTCTCTAGGACTCTTCCACATCAGAGACCTGACATATAGCACATTGTAAATCCATGGTACGGTTCTCCACACTTGTTATGTCCATTTCCTCTACACTATCTCTCTCACTTACATCAAAAGGTAACTGAACAGAGAGCTGGCTATTTTCTTTCTCTATTAGTTCATTTAACTTCTTAAGTAGAGCCTGCTTTTGCAGTAGCTCTTCTGTTAAGTGAGCTACTCGGTGCTTGGATAAACTTTCTCCCTTTATCCTGGTACTTTGTCTATAACTAGAATTAGCTTTCCCTTCTAGAGCTAATTCTCGTGGGTATTTCCTGTCTAGGAATTGAGAAGGACACACTTGCCTTGATTCTGAGGTATTTAGAAACTCTCTCTGCTCTGCAAGCCAGTCATGCTGTCTCTCAGCTGCAGCACCTTCGTTTGCTTGCACCAGCCTCTCGTGCCTTGCTCCCTCAGCTGTGCTTGGCAATCTCTCATCAAGCTTCTCTCTTCGGCTTCCAGTGTTTCTTACACTCTGCCTTTCATGCTCTGCAAGCACTCTCTCACTTGCTCTCCATGCTCCTTGTCTTTCTCCTTGTCCTTCTCTTCCCTTGCTGCTTCTCCGTCTCAAGAGTGGCACCTTCTTACCACTTCTCATTCTTCCACCTCTATCTGTGTTACTGCATATCAGCTTTTTAAACTTTCCTTCCTCCTGAGCCACACCTTGCTCCCAGCACATGTGACTAGGGTCAAGCTTCTCCCTGACGTGCTGCTGTGGGCGGGGCTTAGGGATGACTATTCTCTGAGTCACAGACTCTTGGTTACTAGGGAAACCCTTGATACATTCTGCCTTAAAGTGACAGGACTCATTTTCCTGTGTATTTCTAGGTTCAGCAGTGGTTTCCTCACCACAAACTTCATAAGAGAAGTTTCCAGTCTGAAATATCTTGGTACATTCCAGAGAGCTGGAGCCTGACAGGAAGAAATGGAGGAACATATGTTGTTTCATTTGGAACTAATGAGTAACTGGGCGCAAGAAGGACGTTTTCATTTAGTGAGCGTATTCTGAAAACCCTTTAGTGAGAACTTTAAATGTAAGCAGTACAATTTTAACTTAAACACAAAATGTTACAGGATCATGATCCGCTTAGTCTCCTATGTGTTTCCTTACCATTCCCCTAGACATATTCTTGTCCTCAGCTGTTGTGTTATCTGGCTTGATTAGATGTAAGCCTTGATGAGCAGGGACTGTCTTTTACATGTGTCTGTACAGAGTTGCGTCTGCCTTGTACATGTTAAGTGCCGTCGAGTCGGAGTCGACTCATGGCGACCCTCTGGATAGCTATCCTAAATTGTGTTCGGTCTTCAGTCAGGCGGCTCATTGTTGACAGACTGGTACCCGTAGCTGCTGTTATTGTAGCGATCCATCTCATTGCTGGCCTTCCTCTTTTGCGTTGACCTTCTATCTTTCCAAGCATGATGTCTTTCTCTAATGATCTCTCTCTTCGCATGATGTGTCCGAAGTATGAAAGTCGAAGTCTTGTCATCTGAGCTTCTAAAGAAAGCTTAGGTTTGATCTCCTCTAGTACCGACTGGTTTGTTCTTCGGGCAGTCCATGGTATACACAGTATTCGCCGCCAGCACCATAATTCAAAGGCATCAATTTTCTTCCTGTCTGTCTTTTTCACAGTCCAGCTTTCACATCCATATGATGTTATTGAAAATACCATGGCTTGAACAAGTTGAATCTTTGTATGGAGAGAGACATCTCTGCTCTTGAGAATCTTATCTAGGTCTTTCATAGCCATTCTGCCAAGAGCAATGCGTCGTCTGATTTCTTGACTGCTTGTTGCTTCTTTATTGATAGTTGATCCAAGTAGGTTAAAGTTGTTCACGATTTCAATTTCTTCTCCTTCAACGATGAACCTGTTGATTATGCCAGTTGTCATGATCTTTGTCTTCTTTACATTAAGGTGCAGGCCCATTTTGAGACTATGTTCTTTGATTGTGAGAAGCAAATGTTTCAGATCATCTTCACTTTCTGCCAGTAGTGTGGTATCATCAGCATAGCGAAGGTTGTTGATGAGTCTTCCACCAATCTTCACACCTCTGTTGTCTTCATACAATCCTGCTTCTCTGATGATTTGTTCTGCATATAAATTAAACAGGTAGGGGGAAAGTATGCAGCCTTGTCTTACACCTTTGCTTATTTTAAACCATTCTGTTTCTCCTTGTTCCGTTCGAACTGTTGCTTCTTGATCAATGTACAGATTGCGCAAGAGAACGATCAGGTGTTCTGGTATACCCATGCTTCTTAATGTGGCCCAGAGTTTCTCATGGTTTACACAGTCAAAAGCCTTGCTATAGTCGATAAAGCACAAATAGATATCCTTTTGGTATTCTTTAGTCTTTTCAAGGATCCATCTCACATCCGCAATGATGTCTCTCGTTCCTCGCCCTTTCCTGAACCCTGCTTGCACTTCAGGTAGTTCTTGTTCTAGGTATGGCTGTAGTCTCTTTTGAATAATCTTCAGTAGAATCTTGCTGGCATGTGGGATCAGAGCGATTGTGCGATAATTTCCACAGTCAGTTGGATCACCTTTCTTTAGTATTGGTATAAACACAGATCTTTTCCAGTCAGTTGGCCATGATGTTGTCGTCCATATTTCTTGGCAGAGCCTTGTAAGTACGGTAGCAGCTGCATCAGATTGCTGCAATACTTCTATGGGAATGCTATCAATGCCTGGTGCTTTGTTCTTTGATAAGTCTTTCAATGCTGCTTCAACTTCTTCTTTCATCACGAATGGTTCCTGATCATAAGGTATCGGTTGAAACGGCTGTTGGTCCACTTGATCTTTATCATATAAAAACTCTGTATATTCCTTCCACCTTTTCTTGATCTTCTCAGCATCATTCAACATAGAACCTTGAGCATCTTGTAACATTCCAATTCGAGGCTGGAACTTTTTCTTTAACTCTCGCAGCTTTAGGAAAGCCGATCTTGTTCTTCCTCTAATAGTTTCTGCTTCTATTTCCTTGCAAGTGTCATTGTAGTACTTTTCCTTGTCCTGTCTAGCTGCACGTTGAAAATCTCTGTTGAGTTCTGCGATTGTCTTTCTTTCTCCTTTGGCTTTAGCTTCTCTGCGTTTCTGGGCAATTTTCAGAGTTTCTTCTGTCATCCATTTTGGCCGTTTTTGTTTTTTCACCTTTTGTAGAGACTTCTCGCTTTCTTCCAGCACAACCTTCTTGATGTCATTCCATAACTCTTCCGGAGTTCTGTCATTTGTATCTAAAGCAGCAAATCGATTTTGCAGGTAGTCTTTAAATTCCAGTGGTATATTCTCAAGGTCATATTTTGCTGCATTCATGAGTGGTTTGCTCTTTTTCAACTTTAGCTTGAGTTTGCATACTAGTAGTTGATGATCTGTACCACAGTCAGCTCCAGGTTTTGTCTTTATTGATGTTACAGAGCTTTTCCATCGTTGACTTCCACAGATGTAGTCAATTTGATTTTTATACAATCCATTGGGTGAAGTCCATGTGCACAGTCGCCGCTTGTGTTGCTGGAAGAAGGTGTTTGAGATGAATAGATCATTGGTCTTGCAGAATTCTATCAATCTTTCTCCAGCTTCATTTCTTTTGCCAAGTCCATATTTTCCAACTACTTTGCCTTCTTCTTTGTTGCCAACTTTTGCGTTCCAGTCACCCATGACTATCAGGATATCCTGTTTGCATGTTCTGTCAATTTCAGCTTGTACTTGTTCATAGAACTCTTCAATTTCATTCTCTTCTGCAGCTTTTGTTGGGGCATATACTTGAATTATAGTTGTGTTGATAGGCAATCCTCGTTAGACGAATAGAGATTAAGCGTTCGCTGACTGCATTGTATTTCATTACAGTTCTTGCAAGTTTCTTCTTCTTTATTATAAATGCAACACCATTTCTTCTTTGTCTTTCATTTCCAGCATAGTAGACCATGTGATCATCTGATGCAAAGTGCCCCATGCCAGTCCATTTCAGTTCGCTAACACCCAACAGATCAAGTTGTACACGTTCCATTTCATTCTTGACCACCTCCAACTTCCCTTGGTTCATGTTTCGTACGTTCCATGTTCCAATGTGTAAGACATCTTTACAGCTTCTGACTCTCATTTCATGCGCAGCTACATCAGCAGTCAGACTTCCCGAGGGCTTTGATCCAACCACATCATAAATGCTGGCTTTACTCTGAAAAGTCTTCAGCTCTTCCCCAGTAGCTAGTTGAGTGCCTTCCGACCTGGGAGTCTCATCTTCCAGCACCATAGCACAATTTGTTTTGTTGTAACTATCCATTGGGTTTTCATGGCAAGATACAGAAGTAGATTGCCGGGCCTTCCTTCTGCGCAGTTTAAGTTTGGTGGTGTTGCCGTTGTCACAGAAATGTGATCCTCCGCCGTCAACACTATCCCATTCTGCTGCTGCCCAGATGGGTGGTTTGTCTTCGTCTGGCACCTCAGCTGAGACCTGTCCATCTTGGGAGACCCTGCCAGTAGTTAAACTACCGATAGTTTAGCTCTCAGCATCACTGATGCACGCAAGCCCTCACAGCACGACAAGCTGCAAACCAAGTGAGAGAGCCTTGTACATAGCATTATACAAATGAACATTAGTAATAGTTGTAGAAGTCAGTGCTCAGAATGGTGGAGTTGTGTTCAGAATCCATGGATGGCCACTCCATAATGTACATGACTAAGAAATTGTTTGATAGCAGTAAGTATAATTCTGTAATAGAATTAATAAAGGTGAATCTTTATTGCAGAATTTGATAGTTTGTAGATTAACAATTATGCTGGATTGTGTTATGGGATCACGAACATTGGAAATTAGTTTTTTATGATGGATAATAAAAGAAAAAAATGTTTGCTTGAGCTACGGGATTGAAATATATCTATAAATAGGAATTTCCATTTTCTACACTAATAGGTGTCATGATAAATTCAGAAGCTGACACAAAAATTATATTTAAAAGCATTATGAAGAGCTGTCATTATAAAATTGATTCTTAAAATGATTGTAGTTATAATTTTAGAACTTTTGCTCTTCCTGAATTTTTTACAACTAGAGTGCACGATATGCATAATAGAATCATAGATATTTTTTTGTTTATATATATATGTAGGGGAAGCAGTGTCCTTGGCAGTTTTGCAGTCCTGTGTAGAAGTTGCTGTTAAGTTGAAAGGTACTGTATATTTGTTTCATTTTTTATTTACTGTGTCCCAGCAGCAGTCCGGGCAGTCAGAAGGGGTGGTTGAAAATGGTAGTTGTCCTGGGCACCAGTTGGTGCATTGACTGTCCTGGTAGTAATTCAGTATGAGCTTTTTATTTTGCTAGTGTCTAGCTTGTCTGCGATGGATTTCAGCTGCTCATGAGTGTCAAGTAACATGATAGAACTTTGAAGAAAGAAATGGGAACTGTATAACAGTGTTTGATTTGCATGCATCAGAACCATTGAATTCTTCTCCCATGTTATTCTCGATCTTTAATTACAAAGCCTTGAGTTGCTGCATGATGGATGCTGTGGACTTCACAAAGCAGCCTTGAGAGGAGAAATGTGACAAAGATCAAGAACTTGTGGTAGTTTTTCCTTAAAGGGTATTACATTGAATATCTTCCCTCTGCAATTCCATAGTTCTCTTTGTATACATTTCTGACATTTTGAAGGCTCTTTAGAAGTTAACCTGGTTTCTGAAGTTCACTTTTGAAGATCCATCTCTTGTATCATTAAACCTCCACTTTCAAGCAAGTTCCTAGTTCTGCCTCACTTCTAAGACATTTTATCACAGGAATTCTGGGGTGGAAAATATAAAGCCCAGAGAAAACAGAGCTTTTGTTTTGTGTCAACAGGATGGCTTCAAAAAAGTAAAAACAAACGAAAAATCTGTCAATGTGTACATAGACAATACTGTGATATCCTGAGTCATAATTTCAGAAGTGTTTCTTAGGGGCATTTTACTAAACCATGGTAGCCTTTTGCACAGTGGTGGGTAGGAGGGAGGGGGCCTGATTGACTAGCTGGGGCTTTCTACATGGTTGGGGAAGCACCGATCCCCCACGGACAGTTCCCTATCGGATTGGGAGCTGTTCATTTGGGGGGTGGGGTAAGCTGCACAGTTTACATTGTCAATGCTGCAGACTGGTACATCCTTGGCATCGACACTATTGACAGATTAGGGGGGAGGGGATCTGATTGTTGCTAGAGGGATTTGTAGAGGTCGGGAGACAGAGCAAGTAATAGGCACTGCTGCCACGCTATCTGCCGATGCAGGGACCATGAGTATCTGAGGTAAATGCAAACACTCTGGTATCTGCATCAATTAGGCTGGGAATGCCCCCTGTAGTTACCATGGTCCTTTTGCAGCTATTGCAAGGCATTTTTTCTGAAGAGGAGAGCCTGTATCAGATCAATTTCTTGGAATCGAGAGCCATAGTGAATGTCCTCAGAGCTTTCCAAGAATGACTGGCCAACCAGATTGTCCTGATTCACACTGACAATCAGGTCGCCATGTGCTTCATAAACAAGCAGGGAGGCATAGGTTCGTATCTCCTGTGCTGGGAAGCAGTCTGGTTATGGAGATTAGCCATCACCTATGGGATGGAGCTCGGGGCCACTTATCTGCCAGGGAGCAGAATACCCTGGTGGATCAGCTAAGTCGTGTCCTCAAGCTGCACGAATGGACATTGGACAAGGGCGTGATGGCCCCCCATTTTTCAGAAGTGGGATACCCCCTCAATAGACCTGTTCGCCATCCAACGAAACATCCAGGTGGACCAGTTCTGTTCCAGAATCGCCTCGCATAGCAGGCTGGTACCTAATGCTTTCCTCCTCCTCTGGGGAAAGAGCCTGCTATATGCATATCCTCCCATACCTCTCATTCTGTCTCACATTTCTATCTGTTCACAGCCACCTTGATCTATAATCTAGTGGCTTTTAATTTTGGTTATAAGTTTAGGTACATTTAGCTTGCCTGCATTCCTTGCATAGCCTTTTTAAATCAGAAATCTGAGTGAGCCCTCAGTTCATATAAGGTCTACTGGCCATGAACACTGAATTATTGAAATTTATCTACTTGGAATTGGAAATAAGGATAGCAAAAGTAAAGGCAGAAGAAAAGAGAGCTAAAGATGGATAAAATTAGCAAAGACAGAACTCGGCGGATTTATACACAAGATCATACACTCCTCACTAACACAGGGATACATGCCCCTATCACTTAAGTTAGCCACAATATGCCCTATTCCCAAACCCCCCACTCCATCCTGCAACAACTCAGCAATGTACTGCCCGAACTCCAGCCCCCCCATTCCTCAACAAGATACTTGAGAAGACAGTATACCAGCAACTTCAGGACCACATAACTCTAGCCCCCCTAGAGCCCACCAACATGGGTTCCGACCAAGCCACAGTATCGAGAACCTACTTACAATGCTCCTTGATGACCTCATTAAGGGAATTTACAACCTAAAAATGTGCTTCCTCCTTATATTTGTAGATATATCTGCAGCATTTGACAATGTCTCCCACCACACCATCCTCTGAAGATTCAGTGACATTGGACTATGTAACACCACTCTCAACTGGTTCAACTCATACTTCAGCAATAGACAGCAATAAGTCAAGGTCGATGCAACTACCTCTTCCTTGTTCCCCTCACCCCAAGTGGTTCCGCAAGGCTTGGCATTATCTGCCTTACTTTTTAATCTCTACATCCAACCCATCTGTGACGTCATCAGGAAACACAACATCCAATATGCATTGTATGCTGACGACATGATGATTTATGCCCCGATCAACCTCGAAAAAAACAGATTACTCAGCTATAACTGTCTGCCTACAGAACATGACTGAATGGCTCTCTCATAACAACCTCAACATTAGCTGCAGAAAGACAGAAGCACTCTTCATCACACAAAAGAACTCCTTTCCCCCCTTCCCCTCCCCTCCCCCCGACAATTCATCTCCCTACTCAATGCAACCATACACATTAAAAATGAAGTAAAGTACCTGGGTGTAACTTTGGACCGGAACCTGAACTTCCAAATCCACATTAACAAGACTGCCAGAAGTACATACCACAAGATGGCAATCATAAGAAGACTCAAACCCCTCCTTAGTCAAGATCAATTTAGAACTGTCTGCCAAGCTGTAATCATACCCATACTGGATTACTGAAACACACTATTACATGGACTACCCAAACAGACAATTCGACCGCTACAGATGGTGCACAATATTGCTGCCCGCATCATCACCAGATCATAAAAACACCAACATATTACTCCCCTCCCTGAGACAACTGCATTGGCTTCTGATCGCCTCCAGGAGCAAATTAAAAACAGCTCTTAACATATACAAGATCCAGCACAACTTATCCCCTGACATTCTCAAGAGTCTTATCAATACCTAGATAAGGTCTTAGATAGTGCTGTGGAGGAGTCTGCTGTCTTGGTACATGTCGGTACCAATGACGTAGGAAAATGTGGTAGGGAGGTTCTGGAGGCTAAATTTAGGCTTTTAGGTAGGAAGTTGAAATCCAGAACTTCCAGGAAAGCGTTCTCCAAAATGCTTCCCGTTCCACGCGCTTGACCCAAAAGGCAGGCAGAGCTCTGGAGTCTCAATGCGTGGATGAGACGATGGTACAAGGATGAGGGGTTTGGATTTGTTAGGAACTGGTGAACATTCTGGGGAAAGGAGGAGCTCTTCCGAAGGGATGGGCTTCACCTTAACCGGGAAGGAACCAGGCTGCTGGCATTAACCTTTAAAAAGGAGATAGAGCAGCTTTTAAACTAGATAATAGGGGAAAGCCGACAGTCACACAAGAGCGCATGGTTCGGAAGAATGTATTCTTGAAGGAGACTACCAAAAGCAGAGAGGTTCCAAAAAAGAGTAAAGTAGCCCAAATGCCCTTGAGTATGGAGCAGACAGAGCTTAAAGATTCCAAATACCCATGTCTACCAATAGCCAGATTAATATGAATAAAATACAGTCTCTAAAATGCTTGTATGCAAATGCTAGAAGTCTAAAAAGTAAGATGGGAGCGTTAGAATATATAGCACTAAATGAGAGGTTAGATATGATTGGAATCTCAGAGACATGGTGGAAGGAGGACAACCAGTGGGACACTGTGATACCCGGGTACAAATTATATCTTAATGATAGAGCTGATCAAATTGGTGGAGGGGTTGCGCTGTATGTTAGAGAGGGCATTGAGTCAGAAAGGATTAAAGATTTTCAGGAAACAAAATTTGCTGTAGAATCTCTATGGATTGAAATTCCATGTAAAAAGGGGAAGGCGATAGCAGTGGGGGTGTACTGTCGACCACCTGGCCAGAATGAACAAATGGATGATGGCATGCTCAAAGAAATCAAGGAACTAACAAAAGTTACAACACAGTAATAATAATGGGTGATTTCAATTACCTCGGTATTGACTTGGTCAGTGTCACGGCAGGATATGCTAGGGAGATAAAGTTTCTAGATGAAATAAATGACTGTTTCTTGGAGCAGCTGGTTCATGAACAGACCAGAGGGGAAGCCATATTGGACCTAGTCCTTAGTGGAACACCAGATCTGGTGCAAGAGATAAGGGTGTTGGGGCCACTTGGCAATAGTGATCATAGCATGATCGTGTTTGATTTAATTAGTGGAGGAGGGATGGTAAGGAAATCCATAGTACTACCTTTTAACTTTCAAAAGGGAGACCATGATAAAATGAGGAAAATAGTTAAGAAAAACTAAAAGGAGCAGTTGCAAAGATTAAAGACTTACATCAAGCTTGGATGTTGTTGAAAAATACTATCTTGGAAGCCCAGACTAGCTGTATTCCATGCTTTAAGAAAAGTGGAAGGAAGTCCAAAAAACTGCCAGCATGGTTTAAAGGTGAGGTCAGAGAGGCTGTTATTGCCAAAAAAGCATCTTTCAGGAAATGGAAAAAAGAGCCAAATGACGAAAACTGGAAACAGCACAAGCACTGGCAAGTTAAATGCCAGGCATTAATAAGGCAGGCAAAGGGAGAATTTAAGAAGAAGATTGCTGTGGAAGCAAAAACACATAATAAAGACTTTTTCAAGTACATTTGTAGCAAGAAACCTGTGAGAGAGTTAGTTGGCCCATTAGATGATAGAGGGGTTAAAGGGGCACTGAGAAGCAATAAGGCGATAGCGGAGAGACTGAATGAATTCTTTGTTTCGGTCTTTACTGAGTAAGATGTAGGGATGTTACCCATGACTAAAGTGGTATTTAAAGGTGCGGAAGAATTGAAGGAAATATTGATACATCGGGAAGATGTATTACAACTATTTGATAAACTGAAGACTAGCAAATCACCTGGGCCGGATGATATATATCCAAGGGTGTTGAAAGAACTGAAATATGAGATTGCAGACCTGCTATTAGTAATCTGTTGACTATCATTAAAATCATCTGTAATACCTGAAGATTGGAGAATGGCGAACGTAAGACCAATTTTTGAAAGGGGTTTCAAGGGTGATCCTGGGAACTACAGACCAGTAAGCCTGACATCAGTACCAAGAAAAATGGTAGAAACCATCATAAAGAACAAAATTGATGAACATGTAGATAGTCATGGCTTAATGGGAGAAAGCCAACATGGCTTTACACAAGAAAGATCTTGTCTTACTAATCTGTTATATTTTTTTGAAGGTGTGAATAAACAGGTAGGCAAAGGTGAGTCGGTTGATATAGTGTATCTGGACTTTCAGAAAGCCTTTGACAAGGTCCCTCATCATAGACCTTTGGCAAAGCTAAAGAGTCATGGGATAGGAGGCAGTGGATTGTGGATCAGGAACTGGTTAAAAGACAGAAAGCAGAGGGTAGGGCTAAATGGCCAATTTTCCCAATGGAGAAAGGTGAATAGTGGTATACCCCAGGGATCTGTGCTGGGTCCGCTGCTTTATGACATATTCATAAATGACCTGGAAAAGGGAATAACGAGTGAGGTTATCAAATTTGCAGATGAGACAAAACTATTTAAAGTTGTTAAAACCCATGAGGATTGTGAAAAATTTCAGGAGGATCTTGATAAATTGGAAGACTGTGCATCAAAATGGCAAGATGAAATTTAATGTGGACAAGTGCAAAGTTATGCACCTAGGGAAGAACAATCCACACTATGGTTACACGATGCAAGGTTCCACATTAGGAACCACCACCCAGGAGAAAGATTTAGGCGTCATTGTGGATAACATGTTAAAACCCTCCACCCAGTGTACAGCGGCGGCCAAGAGAGCAAATAGAATGATAGGTATTGTAAGGAAAGGAATGGAAAATACATTATAATGCCTCTGTATCGTTCCATGGTGCGACCGCACCATGAGTATTGTGTGCAATTCTGGTCGCCGTATCTTAAAAAGGATATAGCATTATTAGAAAAGGTTCAGAGAAGAGCCACCAAAATGGTAAAGGGGATGGAAGGATACCTCTATGAAGAAAGGCTAAAAAGGTTAGGGCTCTTTAACCTGGAAAAGAGACGGCTGAGGGGAGATATGATAGAAGTCTAGAAATTAATGAACGGAGTGGAACGGGTAAACATAGATCGATTGTTTACATTATCAGAATATAGAAAGACTAGGGGGACATGCAACGAAGCTACAGGTTAAACTATTTAAGACTAATAAGAGAAAATATTTTTTCACTCAACGTGTAATCAAACTCTGGAATTTGTTACCGGAGGATGTAGTAAAGACTGTTAGTGTAGCTGGGTTTAAAAAGGGTTTGGACAAGTTCCTGGAGGAAGGGTCCATAAACCATTATTAAAAAGGGACCCAGGATATCAATGCTTGACCCAGTGCAAGCACTGAGGAACCTGTGTCTTTTGGGGAAACTGCTACATGTCTGACCCAGTATTGCATATCTTATCTTCTTAACATGAACATAAGAGAAGACCCAGATAACGTAACAGAGTGGACAGCATTCAGACTCCTAGCACTTACCCTAAAAACACCCAATCCACATCTGCAAGAACACTGTCACTGCAGCACCGACCCTCTTGAGCTCCCTTCCAGATTTCATGAGAGCCATCTCTGATGCCAAAGATTTCAGGAAGAAACTCAAAACCCACCTCTTCACAGAACACTACAGAGCCGTCACTTAATGCACAACTGGAAATATTGTATATTTGCCTCTCTGTAAATAGGTTACTACCAAAAACCTCCCGCATATCCCCCCACCCCACTTGACTTTGTAATGTATAACTGCAATTTATCATGTTTGTTTATCATTTAAACCATTTTGATTATTAGATAAGGTGGTTTTCAAAAACCTGTTAAATAAACAATGGCTCCATTTATAGCAACAGAATAAAATCAAAATAAACTGAACCATCTAACTTCTCAACAAATAGGGGTGTCCTGCATGGAGCGGTGGGTTCACCCCTAAAGAAAGACATGGGGAGGGGTGGCCTTAGGGGTGACCTGCACAGAGTGGCACCTACTCCTGCCATCTTACTCCAGCCTTCTTACTGGGCAGACTAGCTGGACCATACTGGTCTTTATCTGCCGTCATTTACTATGTTACTATGTTACTAACTTTTTTCAGGTATAGTCGGGAGAAGAAGAAGATCAGAGGTGGAATTGCAAGATTCAAAAGTGCAGAGAACGACTTTGTGGAAAGTGACATTGAAAAAGCAAAAATGCTACACAAATACTTCTGTTTTTACTAAAGAAAAACCTGGAGAAAGACCACCTATAATTGACAAATATACAAATGGGAATGGAGTAGATACTACACCATTCACAGAAGATGATGTGTTTGAACAACTTGAAAAACTGAAAGTGGACAATGTCATGGGACCAGATGGGATACATCCAAGGATCCTGAAAGAGCTCAGAGAGGTTCTTGCAGGGACTTTAAAGGATTTTTTAAATAGATTCTTGAAGACAACGGAAGTTCCACTGGACTGAAGAAGATCCGATGTGGTACCTCTTCACAAAAGTGGTAACAGGGATGAAGTGACAAACTACAGGCCAATAAGCCTTACCTCGGTGGCGAGAAAAGTGATGGAGGCACTTCTGAAAGAGAGAATAATGGACTTTCTTGAAACCAATAGGTTGCACAATCCGAGGCAACATGGTTTTACCAGGGGAAGATCATGCCAAACAAATCAGATTGAGTTCTTTGACTGGGTGACTAGAGAACTAGATCAAGGACAGGCGATGGATGTGATATACCTAGATTTCAGCAAAGCCTTTGATACTGTTCCTCATAGGAAGCTTATCAATAAACTGAATAGCCTGGGGATGCGTCCCAAGGTGATGAATTGGATCAGAAATTGGTTGACTGAAAGACGACAGAAGGTGATGGTAAACGGAACTCACTCAGATGAAAGACAGGTGATTAGTGGCATGCTCTGGGATCAGTCCTGGGACTGATATTGTTTTTATGTATTTATGAGTGATATTGCTGAAGGACTGAATGGACAAGTCTGTCTTTGTTCAGATGACACGAAAATTTGCAAAAGAGTGGACTCCCCTAAGGGAGTGGATAAGATGAGGAAAGATCTACAAAAGCTGGAAGAATGGTCTAATGCTTGGCAGTTGAGATTTAATGCGAAGAAGTGCAGTGTCATGAACTTGGGATGCAGAAATCCAAGGGAATTGTATTCAATAGGGGGCAAGAAGTTGGTGTGCATGGACCAGGAGAAGGTCCCCAGAGTGATTGTTTCTGAGGATCTCTAGGTGGCAAAACAGTGTGACAAGGCGGTGGCTAAAGCCGGAAGGGTGCTGGGTTGCATACAGTAAGGAATTACAAACATCAAGGAAGAGGTACTAATGCCACTGTAAAAGTCACTGGTGAGGCCTCACTTGGAATAGTGTTCAGTTTTGGAGACCATATCTCACAAAGGATATAAAAGGACAATGGTTCAGAGGAAGATGGCCAAAATGATTTGGAGCCTGCGCCAGAAGACATATGAGAAGAAACTTAAAGACCTAAATATGTATACGCTAGAAGAGAGGAGGGATAGGGGAGATGATATACAGACTTTTAATTACATAAAGACTACTAATGAACAAACAAACCTTTTTCAAAAACGGAGAAACCGTAAAACAAGAGGGCATAACATTAAACTGCAAGGGGGTTAAACTGAAAGGCAATGTCAGGAAATACTTTTTCACTGAAAGGGTATTCCATGCTTGGAATACCCTCCCAATGGAAGTGGTGGAGGAAATACAGTGACAGAATTCAAAATGGCATGGGACAGACACAGTGGATCCCTTTTATAGCAACAGGACAATTTATCCAGATCCTCCTGCAGTTTTCCACAGTCCTTTTGGGTTTTAACAACTTTAAATAGTTTTGTGTCGTCTGCAAATTTGATAACCTCACTAGTTATTCCCTTTTCCAGGTCATTTATGAATATGTCAAAAAGTAGCGGATCCAGTACAGATCCCTGGGGTACTCCACTATTCACCTTACTCCATTGGGAAAATTGGCCATTTAGCCCTACCCTCTGCTTTCCATCATTTAACCAGTTCCCGATCCACAATAGTATACTACCTCCTATCCCATGACTTTTTAGTTTTGCCAAAAGTCTCTGATGAGGGACCTTGTCAGAGGCTTTCTGAAAGTGCAGATACACTATATCAACCGACTCACGTTTATCTACCTGTTTATTCACACCTTCAAAAACATATCAGATTAGTAAGACAAGATCTTCCTTGTCTAAAGCCATGTTGGCTGTCTCTCATTAGGCCATGACTATCTACATGTTGTATAATTTTGTTCTTTATGATGGTTTCTACCATTTTGCCCGGTACTGATGTCAGGCTCACCGGTCTGTAATTTCCCGGATCACCCCTGGAACCCTTTTTAAAAATTGGCGTTACATTGGCGATCCTCCAATCTTCAGGTATTACAGATGATTTTAATGAAAGTTCACAGTTTACTAATAGCAGGTCTGCAATCTCATATTTCAGTTCTTTCAACACTCTTGGATGTATACCATCCGGTCCAGGTGATTTGCTACTATTCAGTTTATCAAATAGTTTTAATACATCTTCCCGGTGTAGCGATATTTCTCTCAATTCCTCTGCAGTATCACCTTTAAATGCCACTTCAGTCTTGGGTAACATCCCTACATCTTCCTCAGTAAAGACCGAAGCAAAGAATTCATTCAGTCTCTCCGCTATAGCCTTGTCTCCTCTTACTGCCCCTTTTACCCCTCTATCATCTAATGGTCCAATTGACTCTCTCACAGGCCTTTTGCTACGAATGTACTTGATAAAGTCTTTATTTCGTGTTTTTGCTTTCGTAGCAAGTTCCTTCTCAAATTCTCGCTTTGCTTGCCTTATCAATGCTTTGCATTTAACTTGCCAGTGCTTGTGCTGTTTCCAGTTTTTGTTGTTTGGCTCTTTTTTTCCATTTCCTGAAAGATGCTTTTTTGGCAGCAACAACCTCTCTGACCTCACCTTTAAACCATGCTGGTAGTTTTTTGGACTTTCTTTCACTATTCTTAAAGCGTGGAATAAAGCTGGCTTGGGCTTCCAAGATAGTATTTTTAAACAACACCCAAGCTTGATGTAAGTCTTTAACCTTTGCAACCGCTCCTTTTAGTTTTTTCTTAACTATATTCCTCATTTTATCATAGTCTCCCTTTCGAAAGTTAAAAGGTAGTACTGTGGATTTCCTTACTATCCCTCCTCCACTAATTAAATCAAACACGATCATGCTATGAACACTATTGCCAAGTGGTCCCAATACCCTTATTTCTTGCACCAGATCTGGTGTTCCACTAAGGACTAGGTCCAGTATGGCTTCCCCTCTGGTCAGTTCATGAACCAGCTGCTCCAAGAAGCAGTCATTTATTTCATCTAGAAACTTTATCTCCCTAGCATGTCCTGCCGTGACACTGACCCAGTCGATACCGGGGTAATTGAAATCACCCATTCCTTATCGTTCCTCCAGTTCAGTCCTCTACCTCTGGGTTGTCAATCTCCTCCTGCAGCTAGGAGACTGGTATGTCAGAATGATGACATCACTGGATATAGCCTGCTGCACTCCCATCTGCATCCCAGTGTAACCAGTCTCCTTGCAGCAGGAGGACTTGACCAGCCTTAGGGAGAGGCTCTGGAGGAATGGACAAGGAGCAGGGAGTTTTTGTAGGATAGTTAGGATAGTTAAGAGGGTTGGATTTGGTTGTGGCTCTGTCCCTTTAAAAAAAAAAAAAAAGTTTCACTCAGGAAGAAAGGCTTTCTTACTTGTCTGTGCCTGTACGGAGTTTTCTTCCTGGGGGGGTTCTAGCTCAAGCCTTCGAGTTCCCCCCCCCCCCCGCTTGGCCCAGAGGTCTCCCCTCCCAGACCTTACGGAGGTGAGCCCTTCTTGTGGATGTCTTGCACGGAGCGGCGGTTCTTGTGCTTCCGTGGTGCTCTGTGCCTGCTCTTCTGAGTGTCTTCAGGGCCCGGGGTTCCAGACGCTGGGGCAGCGCTCTGGGGAGTGACCAACTGCACGGGTAAGTGCTTCCCCGGCGTCCGGCAGCTCGTTTTGCCCAGGCCGCATAGGTGCAGGGGAGCAGGGACGCCGCGGTGCTCTTCGCGCCCTTTTTCACTGTAGCGGTTTGCACTCGCGGCGGCCATTTTCTGAGCCGCGAGGCAGCCGCGTGGCAGCTGTTCGTCTCCCGTTTTTTGGGTCGGGGCTTTGCTGCGCTTTTGTTTTCTTTTCTTTATTTTGGTTTTATTTTGGTTTCCTTTTGCCTTTTCCGGGTGTTTACGTTTGTTTCCTGAGGACATTCAATTTTTCTTTGGGGAGCTAATTGTTTAAAAAAAAAAAAAAAAAGAAGAAACTACATAAATACATAAAAACAGCGTTCAAAGGTAGTTTTTCATTACCTCTCTTCATTTCATTGGCCAGCTTCTACGGCCTACCACAGCTTGCGGCCCAAGGGACATGGGAGTTCTGCCTATAGCTGCCCGGCCCCTGTGCCTCGTGTGTGGCACTAGGAGGGGCACAGTCGCTGACACCGGCGTGTGCAGGGGCTGTGCTGCCCTGTCTTCTGCGGTGGAGCTTCAGATGGAGGCTCCTGAGTCACCAGAGATGCAGGAGGCGCCAGCGGGGGCGAAAGCGGCTTCCCCGCGGGTCTCGGCGCAAGAGCCCGATATGGAGGTTCTGCCAGGGCCCTCCGGGGAATCCGTGTCTCCTCTGGCATCAGGTCTCTGCGGCTTCAGTCCTGAGTTTGTGCTGCTGCTGCTTCAGGCTTATTTATTTTATTTATTTAACATTTCTTATATACCGCCTTTTCATGATATCAAGGCGGTTTACATTGAACAAACTGAAATTACATTGAACAGGGCATTATAACTTGGAGATAACTATTTTACAGGGAATATGGGCTATGGAGGGTTAAGTGGCTTGCCCAAGACCACAAGGAGCACCTGTGGGACTAGAAACCCCAGTCCTTCCGGCCCAAGGTTGCTGTCCTCTAGTGGGATTTGAACCCCCGAACTTCCGGCCTGAAGTACCTTGCCCCAACCACTAGGCCACTCCTCCCTGCGGCAGCAGGGCAAAAGGCCGCGCGCAGCGTCTCCGGCGCCCCTGCCTCCGCAGTTAGTAGCGGAGGGCATAGCGGGTGTGGAATCACCGGCGCCGAAGCGGGCTCGGCTCACTGACCCGGTGGAGGACTCCTGGTTGGAATCTGCAGATCCTGTTTGGGATCCTGAGGATGGGTCGCAGGATCTGGAGGAAGGTGAGATCCCGGAGCCCGAGGATCAAGCGAAGATCATTCGGATCTTCCACAGAGAGGAGTTGGCGGCTTTGATTTCGGAGACCTTGCAGATGTTGAACCTTGCTCCTCCAGCAGCGGTGGAGGACGATGTGGAGGATTCTGTCATCCAGGCGGTTCGGCAGACGCAGGTGGTTTTTCCTGTGCACCGCGTGGTTGAGAAAATGATTCAAGACGAATGGGATAAGCCGGAAGCAGGGCTTTGCGGCATTCGTACTTTGAGCCGTTTGTATCCTTTGGCGGATTCGGCTAAGGACAAGTTCCGTGCGCCGTGAATAGATGCTCTGGTGTCCGCTGTCACGAAAAAGACCACCATCCCCGTTGAGGGCAGCGCGGCCTTGAAGGATGCCCAGGACCGGAAGGTTGGCGGTCTGCTTAAGCAAGCCTTTGAGGCGGATTCTATCTCTCTTCAGGCATCCATCTGTGGGGCCTGGGTAGCCAGAGCGTGTCTGCGCTGGGCCCAATGGCTGCGCCAATCCTCGCACGTAGATATGGAGGAGGCTAAGGAGCTGGATCGCTTGGAATCCGGCGCGGCCTACCTGGCGGATGTGCATTACGACTTAATTAGGGTGCTGGCTAACAGTACGGGGTCGCTGGTGGCGGCTCATCGTTCCTTATGGCTGCGCAATTGGGCCGCGGATGGCCCTTCCAAATCCCGCCTCAGCAAACTTCCCTTTAAGGGCGGCTTGCTGTTTGGGGAAGATTTGGATAAGTTGGTGAAAGACCTGGGGGAGTCTAAGACAGGTCGGCTGCTCGAGGACAAGCCGAAACAGGCCAAACCTGGCCAGGGAGGTCGGGGTCAGTTTCGGGATTTTAGAAAATTTCGGCAGACTCGACCCGGTACCTTTCAGAGAGGGCGGTTTCTCTCTAGAGGCCAAAGCTTCCGGGGATTTCGGGGGGCCAGTAGAGGTTTCTCCTCCGCCCCGGCATCTACCTCCCGTAAGCCCCAATGAGGTGAGGCGGGTCCCGGCGGGGGAGACTCCCATCCGCGGTCGGCTGCGGGAGTTTCTTTCCGCCTGGACCCACATCACCTCCGACCAGTGGGTCTTGGAGATCATTCAACACGGCTACGCGCTGGAGCTGGCCCGGCCCGTGCGGGACTCCTTTGTCATGTCTCCTTGCCGCGGGCCTTCGAAGACAGCAGCGGTTCGCGAAACCTTGGAGCGGCTCATTCGCTTAGGAGCCGTGGTCGAGGTTCCAAAGGCCGACTACGGTATGGGTTGCTACTCCATTTATTTCGTGGTGCCCAAAAAGGGAGGACAGTTGCGACCCATACTCGATCTGAAAGGGGTGAACCGCTGCTTGCGGGTGCCGCACTTTCGCATGGAAACGTTGCGGTCAGTCATTGTAGCGGTGTGGCGTGCGGAATTCCTGACGTCTCTAGACTTTTCGGAGGCGTACTTGCACGTTCCCATTCGAGAAGCTCACCAGCGCTTCCTGCGGTTCGCGCTCCCCTGGGGCCACTACCAGTTTCGAGCCTTGCCGTTCGGCCTGGCGACGGCGCCGCGAACCTTCACCAAGATTATGGTGGTGGTGGCGGCGGCGTTGCACAAAGAAGGTATTTTAGTCCACCCTTACCTAGACGATTGGTTGATTCGGGCCAAGTCCGCGGAGGAAAGTCTCCGGGTGACGGACAGGGTGGTGCAGTTTTTGCAGGAGCTGGGTTGGGTGGTCAACCCGGTCAAGAGCCAGCTGCAGCCCACACAGGAGCTCGAGTACCTCGGTGTCCGGTTCGACACGTGCAGGGGACGGGTGTTCCTCCCGCGCAAGAGGGCCGAGGGTTTGCGGACCCTGGTGCGGCAGTTTCGGTTGATGTCGGCGCCCTCGGCGTGGGATTATCTCCGGGTACTGGGCACTATGGCGGCAACGTTGGAGACGGTGCCTTGGGCCCGGTTTCATATGCGGCCTCTTCAGAGAGCACTGCTCCGCCGTTGGTCGCATCAGACCGATTCGTTAAGCAAGCGTCTTCCGTGCCCGTGCACGGTTCGGCAGTCCCTTCGGTGGTGGATTCGCCCCTCGTCGCTGGCAGGCGGTTTGCCGCTGGAGCAGCCGGAATGACTGCCGTTACTGACGGATGCCAGTCTGGGGGGTTGGGGAGCCCACTGCGGGAGTCAGTTTGCGCAGGGGCTTTGGTCACCCCTGGAGTCATCGTGGGCGATCAATCGCTTAGAGCTTCGAGCAGTGTTCCGGGCCCTTCAGGCCTTCGAGGACTTGGTCCGCGGTCAGCCCGTGCGCGTTCTCTCTGACAACTCGGCGACGGTGGCGTACATCAATCGGCAGGGCGGTACAGGGAGTGCCGCAATGGAGGCCGAGGCCGACGAGTTATTCGCGTGGGTGGAGCTCCACTTGTCCATGATATCGGCAGCGCACATTGCCGGCAAGGACAATGTCACCGCGGACTTCCTCAGCAGAGTGCATGTGGATGTCGGGGAATGGGAGCTACATCCCGCTGTCTTCCGCCAGATAGTCTGCCGGTGGGGGACTCCGATCATGGATCTCATGGCGACCTTTCAGTCGGCCAAAGTAGCCCGCTTCTTCAGCTGAAGAAGGGAAAGGATGTCGGAGGGCATCGACGCGTTGCTTCGTCGGTGGCCGTCGAACGGCCTTCTTTATGTCTTTCCGCCTTGGGCGTTGATAGGCAGAGTGATTCAGAAAATCGGGGCGCATGCAGGCCGGGTGCTGTTGGTGGCGCCCGATTGGCCGAGACGTCCCTGGTACGCGGACCTGATACGCCTCTTGGACGGGGAGCCTTGGCGGCTGCCGGCAAGGGCCGATCTCTTGCGCCAAGGGCCTCTCTTCATGCCTCAGGTGGATCGGTTCTCGCTTACGGTATGGCCCTTGAGAGGGCTAGGCTCATGAAGAAAGGCTACTCGTCGGCGGTTGTGGCGACTTTACTTCGGGCGCGTAAGCATTCGACCTCTCTGGCGTATGTGCGGGTCTGGCGCGTGTTTGAGGATTGGTGTTCGCAGCGTCAGGTTCAGCCAGGCTCGGCTTCGATTCCCTTGATCTTGGAATTTCTGCAGAATGGCTTTGACAAGGGTCTGGCAGCCAGTTCCTTGCGCGTTCAGTTGGCGGCCCTTTCCTGTTACAGGGGCAAGGTCCATGGCATGCAGTTGGGGGCCCATCCTGACATCGGGCGGTTTCTGAAAGCGGTCGCTAAGGTTCGTCCGGCGCGCAGGGTGTGCATTCCGCCATGGGACCTGAATCTCGTTCGCACGGCTCTGACCGAACCCCCCTTTGAGTCCTTGCGTCGGGCATCCCTGAAAGATTTGACGCTCAAGACGGTGTTCCTGGTGGCGATTTGTTCTGTGCGGAGAGTGTCCGAACTGCAGGCGTTGTCGTGCCGGGAGCCTTTCCTGTCCTTTTCTAGAGAAAAGGTGGTCTTGCGTCCGGTCCCGTCCTTTCTGCCTAAGGTGGTGTCTCCCTTTCATGTGAACCAGGCAGTGTGCTTGCCCGTTCTGGGGTCCTTGGGGGGCGGCGACTCCGATCGCGGTCTTCAGCGTCTCGATGTGAAGAGAGCCTTGCGTCAGTATTTGCGGGCCACAGAGTCCTTCCGCAAGTCCGAGCGGTTGTTTGTTTTGTATAGCGGAGCGCGCAAGGGTGAGGCGGCGGCTAAGGCGTCAGTTGCCCGCTGGCTGAAGGAAGCAATTGCGTCCGCTTATTTGCTTCAGGGTCGTGTGGTACCTCGGGAGCTGAGAGCGCATTCCACTCGGGCGCAGGCGTCGTCTTGGGCGGAGCATAGCTTGGTTCCCCCGGGAGAAATTTGTAGGGCGGCGACTTGGTCGTCTCTGCATACGTTCAGCAAACATTACAGGCTGGATGTTGCTGCGGCTTCGGATGCTCGTTTCGGCTCGGCTGTTTTAGCTGCCGGCTGGAAGGGTCCCTCCCATTGATTACTGCTCTGGTACATCCCAGAGGTAGAGGACTGAACTGGAGGAATGATAAGGAAATGATAATTACACTTACCTTGTAATTGTAGTTCCTTTAGTGACGACAGTTCAGTCCTCCTTCCCGCCCGGATTTTTTCTTGGAGGTTCCAGGTTTGGTGGCGAGCAGAAGAGTGTTGCAGGTGAGTCTGGAATCCTTCAATTCCTTTGTTTGTCCCCTCATGGAGGACAGGGCAGGTGGTAAGAAAGCCTTGGCGGCAAGGGGGGGATTACTTGTAGTGAAATGGATGTTCTGTTTAGCTACTTATTTGTTGCTCCTTTGAGTCTGCTTTGTTATAGTTCACACTGGGATGCAGATGGGAGTGCAGCAGGCTATATCCAGTGATGTCATCATTCTGACATACCAGTCTCCTAGCTGCAGGAGGAGATTGACAACCCAGAGGTAGAGGACTGAACTGTCATCACTAAAGGAACTACAATTACCAGGTAAGTGTAATTATCATTTATTACTCTGCTGTGACTTTTGTTAGCTTCCTTGATTTCTTTGAGCATTTCATCATCCATTTGTTCATTCTGGCCAGGCGGTCGATAGTACACCCCCACTGCCATCACCTTCCCCTTCATACATGGAATTTCAATCCATAGAGATTCTACAGCAAATTTTGTTTCCTGCAAAACTTTAATCCTTTCAGACTCAATGCCCTCTCTAACATAGAGATCAATCAAATCCAAAAAGTCCCAGAATGGTATTCAGAAATTATAGCAGGCAATAAAGGAATACCACAATTACCCCACTTCACACACATTAATTTTGCCTCCTGCAATGGTTTATTTGGTGACTCTAGATATCGTGGCATTGTACACAAATGTGGATCAGGACTAGGCGTTGAGTTTGCTTCAGTCAAAATTTACGGGAGCTCCTACACGTTTACCTAAGACCTTTCTGATGGAGTTGATTACACTGGTGCTTTCTCGCAATTATTTTCTCTTCGAGGGGGATTTTTTTCAGCAGGTGTTCGGAATAGCCATGGGGGCTACGGTGGCCCCCTCTATCGCCACGCTGTATATGGCGGATATAGAAGAACGTTGGATTTACACTTCATCATATTTTCAGAATGTAATTTTATGGAAACGTTTTTTGGACGATATATTTTTCATTTGGAACTCAGATCTACCTACTTTGACTGAGTTTGTCACGTGGCTGGACACTATTAAGGTTCATATTAAATTCATGGCTCAGATATCTACCGACCATTTGGAATTTTTGGATATGACAATTTTTCGGGAAGGATCATCTTTGTCTACCACCCTGTATAGAAAACCGGTACAACGGAACAGTTTGTTGGATTTTACCAGTTTCCATCCAGCTCCTCTCCGAAAAGGTTTGCCTTATGGGCAGTTTTTGAGGATTCACAGATTGTGTTCCTCGGTGGCTCAATTTAAATATCACGCGGCTGATCTTAAATATCGACTTTTATGTAAAGGTTACCCCCAAACGGTGATATCTCGGGCGTATTGTAGGGCTCTGTATTCTCATAGGGATTGGTTACTTGATCCTCAATTTCGGTCTCAACAAAGACCAATGGAGACAGTGACAGGGATTTTACCTTACATGAACCATTCTTCTACGGTAGCCAATTTATTGAAGAAACACTGGTCGGTGTTGGCTTTGCATTCATGTTTTAACAAACCCCTACGGGTAGCCTATACACGGGGGAAGAACCTACGTGATATTTTGGTAAAATCGGCCAGAAGGCGTGATCGGCTTGATTATCCGGTGGCCAGATCCGGATTTCATTCACCATGTATGAGGTGCAATTATTGTGATTCCACTATTCCTGGTCCTGCTTGGCAGGATTTATTATTGGATCGGGTCTTTTATAGACGTTGGCAAACTACATGTCTTTCCTCCTATGTGGTATATTTATTGGAATGTCCTTGCCCATTACGTTATGTGGGAAGTACTACGAGGGCGGTGAAGACCCGTTTGGCAGAACATGCTTCACGGATTTGTCAGAACATACAGACTGCTCCATTGGTACAACATTGCCTTGACCGACAACATCGTTTTGAGCATTTAAAATGGACTGTGATTGATCACGTCCCGCCGGACCCTCGGGGCGGTGATCGGCAGGCAAGATTGCGTCATCTTGAGCAGCGTTGGATATTCACTGTAAAGTCTGTTTGCCCAACTGGTATGAATCGGGACATTGATTGGTTGGGATCTTGACACAAAGTATTTCAGATAGTAGCCTTTCCTGTCAGGGGACCCCGGGATGAGTGGGGATTACCTTCCACTGATTGGCAGTTGTCTGTTGCTTGACGTACTTACGGACAGCCTATCCTGAGCAACCCTCCACCTCTTATAGCCTTTCGGCGTTTTTTGACGGTTAAGAAAAGGTTGGGACACATTTCATGTTCGTTGTTAGCACTTGAGACAGGGGTATTAGCCCCGAAATGTGCATGTCGTGCAACTGTGCAACTGATCAGATAAGTGTGGTTTTAAGATTTTGGGATTATAAGGAAAGCAAGTGTATGAGAACATACGAAGAAAAAGAAAAAAAGGGACATGTACTGTGTTTGTGGGTGAGCATTTATCCCTCTCCCACTTACGGTTTATGCCCGACAAAAATTTTGTGTGAAGTGGGGTAATTGTGGTATTCCTTTATTGCCTGCCTCTCTAACATAGAGCGCAACCCCTCCACCTATTTGATCAGTTCTATCATTAAGATATAGTTTGTATCCAGGTATCACAGTGTCCCACTGGTTATCCTCATTCCACCATGTCTCTGAGATTGCAATCATATCTAACCTCTCATTTAGTGCTATATATTCTAACGCTCCCATCTTATTGTTTAGACTTCTAGCATTTGCATACAAGCATTTTAGAGACTGTATTTTATTAATATTAATCTTGCTATTGGTAGGCATGGGTAATTTGAAATCTTTACGCTCTGTCTTCACCATACTGAAGGGAATTTGGGCTACTTTACTCTTTTTTGGAACCTCACTGCTTTTGGTAGTATCCTTCAAGGATACCTTCTTCCGAACCATGCGCTCTTGGATGACTGTCTGCTTTCCCCTATTTTCTAGTTTAAAAGCTTCTCTATCTCCTTTTTAAAGGTTAATGCCAGCAGTCTGGTTCCATCCTGGTTAAGGTGAAGCCCATCCCTTCGGAAGAGCCCCTCCTTTCCCCAGTTCCTAACAAATCCAAAACCCTCATCCTTGCACCATCGTCTCATCCACGCATTGAGACTCCGGAGCTCTGCCTGCCCTTTGGGTCCTGCACATGGAATGGGAAGCATTTCGGAGAATGCTACCCTGGAAGTTCTGGATTTCAACTTCCTACCTAAAAGCTTAAATTTAGCCTCCAGAACCTGCCTACCACATTTTCCTATGTCATTGGTACCAACATGTACCAAGACAGCAGACTCCTCCCCAGCACTATCTAAGATCTTATCTAGGCGGTGCGAGAGGTCCACTACCTTCGCACCAGGCAGGCATGTTACCAGGCGATCCTCACGTCCTCCATCCACCCAGCTATCTACATGCCTAATGATTGAATCACCAACTATAACGGCTGTCCTAACCCTTCCCTCATGGGCACATGGCCCTGGAGAAACGTCCTCAGTGCGACAGGGTTTTACGTCACCTGGAGGACAGGTCCAAGTTACAGGATCATGTCCTGCTGCACCAGGGTGATACTCTCCTGTCACGTGACCTCTCTCCTCCATGGCAACAGGGATGCTACCAGACTGGAGGTGGGACTTCAGGACTATATCCCTGTAGGTCTCGTCCATGTACTTCTCTGTCTTTCTTATGTCTTCCAGGTCTGCTACTCTAGCCTCTAGAGAACGGACTTGTTCCCTGAGAGCAAAGAGCTCCTTGCACTTAATGCATACGTAAGGCCTCTCACCAACTGGGAGAAAATCATACATGTGACACTCAATGCAAAAGACTGGAAAGCCTCCATCTCGCTGCTGGACTGTTGTCTGCATCTTAGGTTAAAGCTTGTGTTTAGGTCTTTAAATTCTGTACTTACTAAGGGTTGGTGTAGATGCTTATACTAATAAAAGTATATCTAAAACCTCTAATAAACCTTGTTCACCTGAAGCTTAATTAATCTCAGGTCCTCAATGTATGACTGATTTGGATAAAGAGCTGCACCTGAGAGCAGCTCCTTTCCTCTAAGACGTGTAAGTACCTATAAAGTTACAATTATCCCGGGGTGGGTGTTGGGGAGGGAGGGAGGGAACTAAGACCTATTAAATGAGGGCTGTTACAAGGTGCCCTGTCCTGTATCCTCAGCAGGGGGGGAGGGGGTTAGTCCCTCAGGTAGGCTAGAGCAGGAAAAAAAGTTTAAAATGCAGCACGTTCTGGGGACAGAGCAGGGAGAGATATTTAATTTAAAGTAACAGTTAACCTGGCTACCACAGAAGGCCAGTTAGTTGAGAGAGGCAAGGTAAGTTATACAACGGAGAAAGCTGAAGTGCAAAACTAAAGGGAACAGGGAGGTGAAGTAGCACTCCAATAAAGACAAGAATAAATAAATAAATAGACAGCTAGAACGCACAGCAAAGTCGTCACAGGAGTTAAATATCCACCTCTCTAGCAGAGCACTGTGAGGGCACTGCTCTTCCCAGAGCAGAGAGAGGCAAACAGAACAGACTATGCACACGTGGGTGGAGGAGACAGGAAGAAGGGCTACACAATACCTCAGCAGGGTGGGAGGGGGGTAGTCCCTCAGGTAGGCTAGAGCAGGAAAAAAAGTTTAAAACGCAGCACGTTCTGGGGACAGAGCAGGGAGAGATATTTAATTTAAAGTAACAGTTAACCTGGCTACCACACAAAGACCAGTTAGTTGAGAGAGGCAAGGTAAGTTATACAGCTGAGAAAGCTGAAGTGCAAAACTAAAGGGAACAGGGAGGTGAAGTAGCACACCAATAAAGACAACAATAAATAAATAAATAGACAGCTAGAACTCACAGCAAAGTCGTCACAGGAGTTAAATATCCACCTCTCTAGCAGAGCACTGTGAGGGCACTGCTCTTCCCAGAGCAGAGAGAAGCAATGGGACCGAGGTCCTACCCGGCTAGTGCACCTGGTGCCAGCCGCAGAGTTTTCGAGGGATGCGGGTGAGGCTCAGGCCCAGAGCCCACGAGCCATCCTTCTCTTAAGTCTTCAACGGATTATACCGAGTGGAAGACCAAGGACGAGGAGTTGCTGTGACATCCCCTCTGACTCCCCTTCTTTGGAGCCCCAGCGTCGGTCCCCAGCCAAGGACATGGCTTTCCTTGACTTCATGAGGGACATGTCCAAGGCCTTGACGTTCCCTACGGAGTCGGAGGAGGACCCTCGGATGGAGGAGCTAGAAATCTTCCAATACGAGGCCCCTCCGAAGGAATCGCTTACGGTGCCCATCCCACTGATCTGGAAGGGTTAGTGCTCCATATGTGGGAGACACTGGCATTGCTGCCAGTGGTGAGCAAGTGGCTCGACACGATGTACCGAGTCCGCCAGAGCCTGGGCTTCCAGAAAGCACAGCTGCCGCAGAACTCCATGGTGGTGGAGTCGGCCATGCGTCGACTGAAGAGCTAGAAGACGCACTCCTTAGTGCCCCCTGGTAGGGAGGCCTGCACCTTGGATGCACTCAGCAGAAAGTGCTACTAAGGCTCGATGCTCATCAGCCAGATCCAGGCCTACCAGCTGTACATGGGCATGTACCTGAGAGATCTGGTGAAGGAGCTCGCCGGGTTCTCTGCTGGTCTCTCTGAGAAACCCCTGCAGCAGTTCAAGAACCTGGCCAAAACTGTCCGTGGGTGCTCCAAGTTTATGTCTTGAGCAGCCTATGACGGCTTTGAGTTGGCGGCTCGAGTATTGGCAGCATGCATCAATGCCCGATGCCAGGTCTAGCTACAGTCGTCTGACCTTGAACAGTGGGTTCAGGACAAATTGGTCGATGTCCCATGCCAAGGAGAGAATCTCTTCGGCAAACCCATGACTGAAAAGGCTGCCAAGCTGGAGTCTGAGTTCATGAGTTGTGCATGTTGCTCTCTTGGCCGCCGCTGTACACTGGACGGAGGGTTTTAACATGTTATCCACAATGATGCCTAAATCTTTTTCCTGGGTGGTGGTTCCTAATGTGGAACCTTGCATCGTGTAACCATAGTTTGGACCATAACCCAGAGGCGTGCTCCCTGTGCAAAAAGATGTCCGCTAAGGCCATCCAGAGTCACCGGCAGAAGCAGGATAACATCTTCCAGAAATCAGACTCAGCCCCGGTATCCGTGCGCTCTAAGGCCACGCATGAATCCTTTGAGTCGCATAAAGCCCCCACCGTGCCCGAGTGGGCACGTGGACACTCCGATAACGGTTCCCCGGAGCAAGAGCATAAGAAAATGAAAAAATCTTCGAGGACCTCTTCCTGGGAAGGGGACACACACGGTAAGTCCCGTGCGAGATCCCACAGTTTCTGGAGAGTTTCCAAGGAGTCAGAGCAGGAGCAGCCGGGCAAGGTATCCAGGACAGATGCCAAGGCCGCCGGCGCACATAAGCCTAAGGGCTCCAAGCCCCAGACACCAGTTCCAGCCCAGACTGGGTCAGGGCTTTGACTTCCAGAGCATAGCTTCTCCACCCATGGGGGATCAGCTACTTATTGGGGGGGGGGGGGGGGTAGAGCAACTTATTAATTTTGCCCACCGGTGGGCTGCCATTATTACCGACTCCTGGGCACTTCAGGTGGTCACGGAAGGTTACCTCCTTTATCTGGACCAGACGCCTTCCCCTTTCTTTCCAGGAGAGCCTGCTCAGGGACAGGGCTGTGGAGCCCATACCACATCACCTAAAAGGAAAGAGGTTCTACTCCAGGTACTTTCTGGTTCCAAAAAGAACAGGAAGCCTAAGGCCCCTCCTGGACTTAAGAAACCTGAAAAAATTCCTGGTGCGGGAGAAATTCAAAATGCTCTCTTGGAGTATTGCTGCCCTACCTCCAGCAGGGAGATTGGCTATGCTCCTTGGACCTAAAAGATGCTTATACCCACATCCTTATTCATCCCAGGCAGTACCTACGGTTCATGGTCGGGAGCAACCACTACCAGTACAGGATACTACCCTTCAATCTATCCCATGCACCAAGAGTCTTCACTAAATGCCAGGCAGTGGTGGCCGCCTACCTCCATCTCCAAGGGGCCTTCATCTTCCCATACCTGGATGACTGGCTAATAAAGGGAGACACTGCCTGAGAGGTGCAGTAGGCCATGACCCACACCATCAAGATCCATGCTTCAACATCTGGGGTTCGTAGTAAACCACTCCAAATCCCACCTCACTCCAACACAGGACCTGGAGTTAATAGGGGCTCGCCTGGATACCCTCTAAGTCAGGGCCACCCCCACCCTCCAGACAGGGTGGGTTGCCTCAGAGCCTTGGCAATCGAGGTGCAGCACCATCACGCCATGTCAGTGCGGTTCGTGCTTTGCCTGCTCAGCCACATGGCTTCCACAGTCCATATGGTCTCCAACGCCCATCTCCACATGCAGGCAGCTCAGTGGTGTTTCCGCTCAAAGTGGACTGAAGCCACAGGCAGGCTCCGGGACAGGGTCTCGGTGTCCCATCAACAAGCAGAGTCACTCGATTGGTGCCCAGTACCTGTGGAAGAGCATGCCCAAGGGTGCAGTACCTATGGAAGAGCATGCCCTTTCAACATTCAACCCCCCCCAGAGGGTCCTCACTACGGATGCCTCCCTACTGGGCTGGGGTGCCCACTGCGAGGACCTGCACACACAGGACAACTGGTCTCTCAAGGAGAGCCAGCAGCAGATCAGCCTGCTGGAGCTCAGAGTCATTTTTCTGGCGATCAGGGCCTTCAAACACCACCTGCAGCACCAGTTGGTGCTGGTCCAAGCAGACAACCAGGTCATAATGTTCTACCTGAACAAACAGGGTGGTACAGTCTCTCCACCTCTGCCAGGAGGCAGTAGCCCGCTGCTTGTATGTGATCAGTCATGGAATGCTTCTCAGGGTGGTATACCTTCCGGGTCAGGACAGTGCCCTAGCGGACAGACTGAGCAGGGTCCTCCAGCCGCAAGAATGGTGCCCAGACCCCAGAGTGGAGCAGCAACTATTCCGACTATGGGGAACCCCGAGTCTGGACCTTTTTACCAACCCAGTCAATGCTCAACTGCCCCACTTTTGCTGTCCCCAACCGCATTCATCCCGGATAGCGGCAGACACCTTCCTCATCTTGTGGTTGGAGGGCCTTCTGTATGCCTTCCCTCCCATGCCACTTATCACATGGACTCTTTTCAAGGCCCAGTAGTACAAGGCTTCCATGATCCTGGTTGCCCCTCGGTGGCCCAGACAGCCTTGGTTTCCCCTGTTACTCTGCCTCTCAATGGAGCTCCCGATCCCTCTGGGGATTTTTCCAGGACTACTGACCCAGGAGGAAGGCTCGCTTCTCCACCCCAACCTGGGGTCCCTGTCGCTAACAGCATAGCTGCTGAATGGGTCACCCTTGCGCCCCTCAACCTCCCCAGTGAGGTGGAAGAAGTCCTCCTGGCCTCTCATAAGAACTCCACGACACAAGCCTACGCCTTCAAGTGGCGCAGATTCTCGGTATGGTATGTGGAGCAATGGGTAGATCCGTTCTCCTGCCAGGTGTATACGGTGCTGCAATACTTGCTCCACCTCTCACAGACCAGACTCAAGTATACTCCATCAGGGTACACCTGAGCACGCTCTCTGCAAACCATCACTCCATAGAGGGCAAGCCTCTTTCTGTGCAGCCCCTCATTACCTGATTCAAGTGGGGCTTGCTGCTCTCTAAACCTCCTATCCAGCCTCCTCCGGTGGATTGGGATCTCAACATGGTTCTGACGCAGCTTACCAAGCCACCCTTCAAACTCTTGTCTACCTGCAATTTGCGTACCTATCCTGGACTGTTGCCTTTCTGGTGGCACTTAACTCTGCCTGCAGTATCAGCAAGTTTCAGGCCTTGGTGTCTTAGCCACCTTACACCAGGTTCTACAAGAATAGGGCCGTGCTTCGCACCCACTCTAAATTCCCTCCAGAGGTGGTATCCACCTTCCACCTCAACCAGGAGGTGGTACTCCCCACCTTTTTTCCACGGCCCCACACCGACAAGGCGGTGGTCATTCTCCATACTCTGGACTGTAAAAGGGCCCTATCCTTCTACCTGCAACGTACCCAGGGTCACCACAAAGCCTCACAGATTTTTGTTTCCTACGACCCCAGTCAACTGGGGGAGGCTGTTACCAAGCAGACCCTTCGACCTGGGTGGTGGACTGCATTGCCTTCGCCCACAATCAGGCTAGACTCTTGGTGGAGCACCTGGTCATGGCGCACCACAACAGGGCTATGACGACCTCGGTTGCAAGCTTGGGCTCTGTCCCTATGGCAGACATCTGCTGGGCTGCCACCTGGTCCTCAGTTCACACCTTCGCAGCTCACTGCTTCCTGGAGAGGGAGTCCTGACGGGACAGCGCCTTCAGCCAGGCCATACTCTGTAATCTGTTAGGAGTTTAGGCAACTCCTGCCCTCTGACCCTTCTTGTTCAGGCTACTGGAGTGATGGTTCTCCGTGGACACTGGGATCCTTAGAGTCTTTCCTCAGACTCGCTTGCAGCTGCTCATGGCTGAGCCATGTTTTTTCTAAAGGTGCTCGGTAGCCTGTAGCTAGGGAGTCCACATATGTGAGGACTGACTTCCTACTTGTTCCTAGAGAAAGTGTAGCTTGTAATAGGTGTTCTCCAGGGATAGCAGGTATCAGTCCTCACAACCCTCCCTTCTCCCTTTGGAGATGTGTACTATTTTTGCCATCTTCTTTTGTCAGCTCTAGCTATGTCATGTGACTGAGTAAGATGGCACCCTTGGACAGGAAGGGGACCACACATGCGTGGTGGCATCTCCCAAAGGCTTTATTTGAAAGCTGGGGAGATGCTTCCGCGAGGACACTGTTGTTGTTGCCGATGTCACCTATATGTGAGGACTGAATCCTGCTGTCCCTGGAGAACACCTGTAACAGGTGAGTAACTACGCTTTCTGAACGGATTGAAGGGGAGAAAGATGACTCAGAGGGAGACCACTAAAAAGGAGGTTGCAATAATCTAAACGAGAGGTGACTAGGGAGTGGATGAGAGTTTTAGTAGTGTGCTTAGAAAGGAAGTGGTGATGTTACAGGAAGAAACGACAGGTTTTAGCAATCAGTTGGATGTGTGAGGAGAAAGAGAGGGAGGAATCAAAGGTTGCGGGCTGAGGAAACAGGAGATAGAAGAGTGTTATCAACATAGATAGAGAAAAGAGGAAGGGGGGGGGAGGAAAGTATGGGGGAAAATTTAGATGTTCAGTTTTGGCCATGTTCAATTTCAAACCATGGTGAGATTCAGGCTGCAATGTCAGATAGGCAGGCAGAGATTTGGGCTTGGAGTGTCAGAGAAATATCAGGTGTAAAGAGAGAGATCTGAGTCATCAGCATAAAAATGGTACTGAAAGCCATGGGAGAGGACGTAAGGGCACCAAGGGACTGGGTATATAGAGAGAAAAGGAGAGGTCCCAGAACAGACCCTTTGAGTACACTAACTGAGAGTGGGATAGCAGTAGAGGAGGAACCACCAGAACAAACACTGAAAGAACAATGGGAAAGATAAGAAGAGAACCAGGACAGCACAGAGCACTTAAAACCAAGTGAGGACAAAGTGTCAAGGAGAAGGTGGTGGTCAATAGTGTCAAAAGCAACAGAAAGGTCAAGAAGATCACGCGATCAGACCTCATCCCAATAATACCTGGGCACAGACACGATGGTCTGTGGATTCCCTCCGTCAAACCACAGAACAGAAGGACCAGCGCACTAATCGGAATCAAAACTCATGCCCCAGCAGCACCCAACAGTGAAACAAATCAATACAAACAGGACTTAAAGTGTGGACTCAATGCAATAAGATTCCAATTCTAATAGACTACCTCAAAGACAACTAAATTGATATCACGTGTGTTACTGAATCGTGGTTCACGGATTCTGACAATGTCCTCATAAACCATCCTCATAAACCAACTAGTCATGCCACACTGCAACCTGTTCAACTGCTCAAGAACAAACTGCAAAGGATGAGGAATGCATAGTTTAGCAAAAAGTCAACTAAGGTTCCACAGAATAACAGTTCACTCCATAGCTGATATAGATATGCTTATTATCTCCAACAAGCACCTAACTCTCTACTTAACATATAGATCACCAACAGCAAAAGCTGACGCACTGTCCGTCTTACTAGAAGCAATATGCGGACACAGTGACCATCACGAGTGGCTCATACTTATGGATGACCTAAACCTTTCATCGATCTCCCCTAAACAAGCAGAGTCCTCCTTGGATGCTTTTGAAGACTCACAGATAATCAATTTTTCTTCCCTCCATAAGGGAAGAATACTAAACCTCATTTTTACTCCAAAGAAAATGCTGAGAAGAAACAATCAATGTAATTGAACCCCCAGAAATCAAATGACTCCAAATGAATTTAACTAAATAATAAAAGTCATTGAAAATCCGCCAGTGGGTTCTGTCGATAAGAGATTTTCAAATTTTCCCGCATGAGCTGGAGAGATAGAACCTCCCCCCTCCGTGTCGGACGAGCCCTTTTTATTCAATAAGTACACAATCCCAAAATCATTAAACCATAGTGTAATAAACACTTATCTTATGAACAGGTGATGTTCGTCTTCCATAAGTAGGCACCAGGTTTTAGAATGCACACTTTTTTTTCTTTTTTTTTTTCTAAAACCTGGTGCTTACTTATGGAAGACGAATGACAAGGGTGTTCCTAGTAGAGGTTCGTCTTGATCTGTTAGGTTTTGGGGTTTGAAGCAGAGTGTGGAGGTGAGTGGGGGTGGGGGGGGTGGGAGTGGATGGCTTTGTGAGTCAGGAAGAGGATTTTGTATTTTATACGATTTGGTTGTAGTAACCAGTGGAGTTGTTTGAGCATGGATGTAATTTGATCCTGCCTTGTTACTCCTTGTAGGATGTGTGCTGTTGTGTGGAGAGCGGTCCGTAGAGGAAGTAATGTGCTTTGTGGGAGGCCCTGGTAGATAGGGTTGCAATAATTGAAAAGTCGTATAACTATGGCTTGGAGTGCAGAGCGGAAATCTGTTGGTTCAAGGAACAGCCAGAGGCGTAGCAGGGTTTTTACTTTGTAATATATTGCTTTGGCGACTTAGCTTATATGGGATTTGAAGGTGAGATATTGATTAAGAGTGATTTCAAGGTATTTCACTTCCGGCTGGGTCTTGACTTGTGTGTTCTTCTGGATTATGGCAGCTGGGGGGGAGAAGGTGTTGTCTTTCGTTATAAAGAGGGCTTCTGTTTTCTTATAGTTGATTGCTAGGTTGTTGTAGCCAGTTGGAGACATCAGTGAAACATTCTTGATGGACAGAGTAGGAGGGTTGTTTTGTGTTGAAGGTGCCATATTAGCATGATGATATCAACATAGATGTGGAAGTTGAGATTATGGTATCTGATGGTTGAACAGAGGGATCAAAGGTAGATGTTGAATAGGAATGCTGAGAGGGTGGATCTGTGGAGGACGCCTTGTGTTTGTTGGTATGGGGTGGAGGTGTTTGGGCTGATTTTTGTCTGTTGGTTAGGTAGGATTTGAACCATTGGAGAACTACACTCTGGATTCCAGTGGATCAAAGACGCTGCAGGAGAATATTGTGGTTAACAGTGTCAAAGGCTGAGGAGATATCCAAGAGGATCAGTAGGAATCCAAGATTGATATTTTGTATTCCTTTTATTAGGGTGTCAACGAGGGTGATTATTAGTGTTTCAACTCCATGAAGAGGGTAGAATCCGTGTTGTTGTGGGTGAAGTAGGTCGCTCCTGTCAATATGCTCTTGCAGTGGTCTTCATTGTGATTATCCTGAAAACCTGATTGGCTAGGTGTGTCCTGAGGACTTGGTTAAGAGCCCCTGGCCTAGTTTATAGGATCTTATTATTCTGCTTGACTTATATATAGGAATCTTTTGGGGGTGAAAAGTAGAGAATGCAGAAAGATGATAAATCTTTGGAAATGAGACCGCCTTTTCTGACTTTTAGGGCCCTGTTTACTAAGCATTTTTCCCATAGATACAAATTGGGAGACCACCTTTAGTAAACAGAACTCTTAGTCTGTATATTGATGATTTGAACATTTTCTCTCTGTAGCTTGTCAGTTGAAATTTTTCTCAGTTTGTTTACTTCAGATCTACTTTGCATTAATCAACAATATTCGTCAGTGCTCTTAATTTACTTGTGTTCAAGCTTTGTTTTTCTAGCCTTCCTTTGTTACTGGAGAGCTTCCTCTGATGATCTGTTAAATGCTATTTGATATTGAGTAGTTGAAATTATTATATTTGCGAAGATTGAACTGTATTGTGGGATAGCATTTATGACGGTTTGCTGTATTAACAAATACTGCAGCAAAACTAATTTCCTGAATAGTTGCAACAAATAATTGACTAATTATATTTATTGGAAAAATGAACATATTTTTATAGTTATTAAAATGTTATGTCTCCCTATCTAGAAACATCCAACATTTTACTGAACAGAGTTAACTGTGCTGACTGGCCTGATGTATGCAAAAAACAAAATGTCACATATTTACCTGCCATAAAGATGTACTTCCATGGAGAGAATCCATTACTCTATACTGGGATGTTGGGTACAAAAGATCTGCACAAGTTTATTATGTTGTAAGTACTGTAATTATGTTAACTTTATTTGAAGATTACCACTCATACTTTGTGGATCCGTCATAGAGAAATGCCTGTATAACTGCTTTGATGGAAGCATTCATATTCATGTAAGTCACTTGCAGGCCTACCATTTGTAATTTACCAAAATAAATATGTAAAGCTGGGGGACAAAATTATGAAGTGAGGTCAATGCATGTTTAAATAAAGTCATTTTTTGTAGCTTTTGTTAACTCCTGGTCTCTACCCTGCAATGCATCATTCCTATTTTTCATGCTTATAGAGTAGTTTGACTAAAAGGAAAGTATGCTGAAATAGTAGTTGAATAATTTGACAGGCTGCCACTGCATGCTGAGGTAAAAAAAATGAAGAAAAAAAGAATTACAAATTGTTTTTAAATAATTTACTTAGGTAATCAGATTCTCATTACAATATATGAGTTTCTCTGTCTTGAGCAGAAGTGTTCCTGGAGACAGGTTTGGGTGGCATTTGCATTTATATGTGTTTTTTTAAAATACAGACCTAAGTGCATAAAAATGAGAAAGCTGTGTGTGCCTCAGAACAGATGTAATTTTTTGTGGGAGCTTTTTGAGGGGTAATTTTATAAAGGCGAATGCATGCATAAGTTCTGTTTATAAAACAGGTGTAACTTATGCGCACACACACATTCCACACAAGCTAGCTGGTCTTTTTATAAAATTACACTTGAAATGTATCCAAAACTGAAAGCACCTGAATCTCTGCCATAGACGACATATAAAATCCCTTCATAAAAGAACGGTAGGATCCTGCTTTTTATTGTATGCTGTGGATCATGATTTATTGCTTCTAGAAAGCTTTTACTAATATGAATCTCTACTACAGTTTTCAAATTCAAAGTTCCTCAGCTCAGGAATATTGAATATCAAGGTTCATATCAGTATTTATTGATAACCTAGTAATGTTCCAAGTGAATTTATTTATGATGCCGCTTAAAGTACCGATATACCAAAAAACTCTCGATTTCCCACACTTATCTTACTATAGGAACTGACCTAATATCCCAAACCTGCCCTATTACGGGCGTAAATTTGAAACACACTATTATTTTTTGTTTTTTTGTTGGATCGCTCACCATGAGAAGAAACCTTTCCTCCCTCGAAGTGAGCCCTCCTTTTTAATCAATTTTAAATTGACCATAAACTGGCCTTAACCGGACAAAACAACACCTGTTGTTGTCCATACCATTGTCCACTAAAGTACCAAATCTTCAATTCCCAGCAATAAACAAATATGCAAGGAAAATGTACTTAGCTTGTCCAATGCCAAGGAGGAGCTAGATCATGACTTCCAATCTCCTGCTCGCGGCCGGGCTGTCTTGTTACTTCACGCTCCCCAATCCCTCGGGGGTAGCTAAACCACCTGGCCCGCTTCAGATTTTAAAACAGGAGCAAGAATCCCTCTTCAGCCATTAGCCACAAGGTTCATACGCAACACCAATCAGTGTTTCAAGCTGCACTCCATCTTCTCAGCTCTTCCTCAGGCAGATGAACCCTGTAATGTCTCAGTTCCGGTTAAATACAAATACGAGGATGACGTCATATCCCGTGCTGGTAAAAACTGCCCCAGTTCATTGCTCACAGTGCCCCATAAAATCACAGCTGCAAACTCCACCAGTCTATCTCCATGTTCAAACCATTTGGGGCCATGGATCGCAAGCGATATATCCATTGCTGTTCTTTGTATTGTAATCGTGCCTGACGATCTCCTCCCCTGATGGACTGTGGGACCACTTCCAAAACTCTCCAATGTAAATCACTAAATTGATGGCCCGCCTGCTGACAATGCGGGACCAAAGGTGCCGCAATCTACCTGGCGTTGATCCTGGAACGGTGCTCCAGCAGGCGCTTCCAGATCGGACGTATAGTTATACCCACATAGGTCAAATTACAGGGACAAATCAAAACATAAACAACAAACGCTGTTTGACAATTAGAAAAATATAAAGACCTACAATGAAACTGTGTATTGGGATCCACCCAACTCATCCCCTGTAAAGTGGTAGAACAAAAATCACAACCAAGACAGGCGAAATGTCCCTTCTGTTCCGTTGAAGAATTTTCTTCCCCCTGATTATTTGTTCGCACTATCCAATTACCTATAGTCCGTGATCTCCGATAAGCCACTAACAGGGGTTTTTGAAAACAAGGATGGAGAAATAGCAATTCCCAATGTTTTTTCAAAATATGCACAATCTTAGAGGCATTGGGTACAAATGGAACTGCCCCAATAACCACATTCTCCTTAGAGCGGGCTTGAGGAGGACCCTCCCCCCACCAGTCCGGGTGGTTATAAAGAGCCCTTTTAAAAGCTTTACGTATTAATAAATCAGGATATCCACGCAAGCGTAATCGATGGCTAAGGTCTTGTGCATGTAACCGATATTGTTGTGTTGATGTACATAATCTCCTGACACGAAGGAATTGTCCAAATGGCAAACCCCTCCTCAAAGCTGGAGGGTGAAAACTTGAATATTTTAAAAGCACACTGCGTTGAACGGGCTTCCTATATAATGTACTTACCCATGTAGGAACAAAGTGAGATCCAGATATTCAATCTGACAACTATCGTACTTAGGAGTAAATTGCAAATTCTCATCGAGGGAATTAATCCAGATCAAAAATTGCTTTAAAGCCCCCTCAGAACCCATCCAAATAAAAAAAAATATATCATCCAGGAATCTTTTCCATGTTAAAATGTGTTGGAACCCCGCAGACCCATAAATGTACTGTTCCTCAAACTTGGCCATATATAAGGTAGCCACCGATGGGGCCACCGTAGCTCCCATTGCCACCCCGAAATTCTGATGGTAAAACTGTTTCTCATACAAAAAATAATTATGGTCCAATACCAACTTTTATAATGATAGTACAAATTGTTTAGGCAACCGTGATGGAAGCCGCCAATCCAATTCCGCCAAAACCTTATAGGCCTCCCCCTGAGGGATGTTAGTTGTGATAAGGAAGCTTATCATAGCTCAGGAAGGAGCTATAGAAAAGGTGAAGTGACTCTGAACAAGCAACCTGTCAGTTCTGGTAGAAATAAGAAAACAGAATTTTCCCATAAAAGACTACCAGTCCCAGAATGCACCAGGTTTCCAACAGCCATTAGAGGAGCTGAAGTGGGGAAACGTGTGTTCAATCAGGAGGGCTATGAGGTAATCCCTAAGCACTCATCTCAAAGGGCAGGGCCTGATTCAGCACAGCTGCGCTGTGTTAGGGAGGATCACTCATCTAAGCAGAATAAGAGTAGAGTTTATTCTACAGATGACCATCTTCATGATCACCTTGGATATCCAGAGAAGGATCATCAGTTTCATCTGAAGGATCATCAGAAGCAGAAGCCAAACCGGACGGACAGAGAGGAAAAGAGAGCCTTTGGAAGAAGGAAGAGAAAAGCCTTTGAGAGGTCTAGAAGAGTCCAAAGCAGTACGTATACTGGGAGGTATTCCAAGGGCCAGCATACACCATTGGACTGGGGAAAGCCAGAGGAATGGTGCTGCAGAGCTAGGAATCACCAGAGGCTACCTGTGAGGGAGACGGCTGCACGTGGAAGGGACCCTAAAACCTGTGCCAGAAGGTATGTGAAGAGAGATCCAGTGTCCAGGGATCTGGATTGGAAGGCTGGACATAAGAACTGGACTACATACTGGCCAGGCTATATAGAGAGGAACTCTAGCAGCAATGGAAGCTCAGGTATGAACACTGATCTATGCCCTAGCTATAACCTTGAAAGACAGCAGGGAAACAAGTATTCTCCTGAAAATGCTCCATTGAGAGATTCATCTGTGCCAATCCATGATATTGAACCCATGCTTGTTGAACAAGGGGGAATAATAGCAGATGAGGATCCTGTTTATATGGACTGCTCTCTATTTAAACTCCGTTGGTAACTTTCTGTTATAAAGTACAGCAACCATCACAAAGAAAAACAAATTTGTTCTTTAATCTACTCAGAAAAGCTCCTGAAGCAGGATTTGACCCACACAGTGGAAGGCAAGCCAGCTAAGGGGTTTCAGCTGGTAACTGCTAGCAATTAAGCCTTACCTAATTGCTTGTGAGCTAGGAGAGAACCTAGTCTGAATCTGTGTGGGAAGTAATCAGAAGTTAATCTGAAAAGAACAGTTTGTTTCTTGCTTTGTGGCTTTTCATTTGTTGTTTTCCTGATTTTGACTTTGTTTTTCCAAGTTAACACTGAAAGCAAGTAACCTAATTTATGTGCTACCAAGCATATCTGTGTTGGGAGAAATAACCCCATAAATAAATATGTTATTGGCTTTACCCAAGAGCACAACTAAATTATTGTCAGCAGCTGTGTCTGGTGTGAATGAACTACATTGCCCACAATACCTTGCAAATCATATAGAAATATGCACTTGCCAAGAGTGTGAAGATTCTCACCCAGGCAGCCGTCTGACATAGTATATAACGAAACGACATCCAACGTTACCAAAATAGAATCTTGTGGAACACATAACTGTGATGTTATAGTCAAAAAATGGAAAGAATTCCTCACAAAAGAACGAATAGACTTTGTTAAAGGCTGTAAAAAGTGATCGCAAAATTTTGATAAAGGTTCTAGTACAGAATTCCGACAAGAGACAATTGGTTGCCCCGGGGGGTCCTGTAGTGATTTATGCACCTTGGGAACCATGTACATTATAGGGATGACTGGAAAAGCAGGGTTCAAAAACTCATATTCCTTTTTAGTGATCCAACTATGGTCTACAGCTTCCAACGTCAGATCTTTAATCATGTGTTGTAACTGACTGGTCGGGTCTTCAGTCAAAACTTCATAATACTTAGCATGCGACAAATGCTGCATCATTTTATTATGGTAATCCACAGCTTTTAAGAGAACAGTCGCTCCCCCTTTATCAGCCCTCTGACAAACTATCTGTCTATCATCCTGAAGAGATTTCAAAGCTGCAAATTGAGAACGTGATATTAGAACATTGTTTTTTGGCGGAAGATTCTATCAAAAGGAGGTCCCGCAGGACCAACTGCTGAAAAGTAATTAAAGCAGCATCAGTGCTTATAGGGGGTTTCCAATTGGACCTATTTTTACAGACTGATATATCAATGGAAGGACCGGAGACTTCCCCCGATGAAAAATAAAGCATCATATGCAATTTCCTAAAAAGGTGATGGAGGGCAATCCTCATTTGAAAAGAGTCATAACGAGGAGCGGGAACAAACCCTAGTCCCATTTCCAAAACTTCCTGTTGTGCTTTTGTTAGTGTGCGTCCAGTCAAATTAATGACTGTTGACGAGTCTGTGAACAAGTGGACGGGCCCCTCCAACCCTCCTGATATGGTTGATGAGAAGGCCGACGATATTGAGGGCGGCCCCTGTAAAAACCCCGTTGTGGCCTTTGGCTATTAGCACTCTGAATACTACTTGAAGTCCCCTCAGAGGAATCTGAGTTTTTAAAGTACCGAAGCAAAAAGTTGCAGTACATGAGCTGTGGAGACCTAATAGATCCCTTGACATTCAAACAAGACACCTGTGTGCTGCTCCATGTCTGAAACTTTTTTTTGTTGGTCTTTTAAAGGAAAGTTTCAAAGTACATGAATACTAATACCATAGTATTTGCAACTCATTTTCATGGAGTACCTACCTAATGAGTTTTTCTTTGAGAAGTAGCTAAATGTAAAATATCTACACTGAAAAAGTAGTTTTGAATTTGCTATATCTGCAGCAGGAAGGGGAGAGGGTTAAAACACTGGTCCACAAAATTTTACAAAAGTCATGTTACTGAAATAAAAATAGTCATTTCTTATCATTTTTTATATGCTGAACACGAATATGACAGTGAAATTGCAAAGTTGGCTCTAGTTTTTTTGTAATCTACAAACCCTCACTTGGTTTGCAGCTTGTCGTGCTGTGAGGGCTTGTGTGCATCAGTGATGCTGAGAGCTAAACTATCGGTAGTTTAACTACTGGCAGGGTCTCCAAAGATGGACAGGCCTCAGCTGAGATGCCAGACCAAGACAAACCACCCATCTGGGCAGCAGCAGAATGGGATAGTGTTGATGGCGGAGGATCACATTTCTGTGACAACAGCAACAACACCAAACTTAAACTGCGCGGAAGAAAGGCCCGGCAAACTACTTCTGTATCTTGCCATGAAAATCCAATGGATAGTTACAACAAAACAAATTGTGCTGTAGTGCTGGAAGATGAGACCCCCAGGTCGGAAGGCACTCAACTAGCTACTGGGGAAGAGCTGAAGACTTTTCAGAGTAAAGCCAGTATTTATGATGTGGTTGGATCAAAGCCCTCGGGACGTCTGACTGCTGATGTAGCTGCGCATGAAATGAGAGTCAGAAGCTGTAAAGATGTCTTACACATTGGAACATGGAACGTACGAAGCATGAACCAAGGGAAGTTGGAGGTGGTCAAGAATGAAATGGAACGTGTACAACTTGATCTGTTGGGTGTCAGCGAACTGAAATAGACTGGCATCGGGCACTTTGCATCAGATGATCACATGGTCTACTATGCTGGAAATGAAAGACAAAGAAGAAATGGTGTTGCATTTATAATAAAGAAGAAACTTGCAAGAACTGTAATGAAATACAATGCAGTCAGCGAACGCTTAATCTCTATTCGTCTACGAGGAATGCCTATCAACACAACTATAATTCAAGTATATGCCCCAACAACAGCTGCAGAAGAGAATGAAATTGAAAAGTTCTATGAACAAGTACAAGCTGAAATTGATAGAACATGCAAACAGGATATCCTGATAGTCATGGGTGATTGGAACGCAAAGGTTGGCAACAAAGAAGAAGACAAAGTAGTTGGAAAATATGGACTTGGCAACAGAAATGAAGCTGGAGAAAGACTGATAGAATTCTGCAAGACCAACAATCTATTCATCTCGAACACCTTCTTCCAGCAACACAAGCGGCGACTGTACACATGGACTTCACCCAATGGATTGTATAAAAATCAAATTGACTACATCTGTGGAAGTCAACGATGGAAAAGCTCTATAACATCAACAAAGACAAAACCTGGAGCTGACTGTGGTACAGATCATCAACTACTAGTATGCAAACTCAAGCTAAAGCTGAAAAAGAGCAAACCACTCATGAATGCAGCAAAATATGACCTTGAGAATATACCACTGGAATTTAAAGACTGCCTGCAAAATCGATTTGCTGCTTTAGATACAAATGATAGAGTTCCAGAAGAGTTATGGAATGACATCAAGACGGTTGTGTTGGAAGAAAGCGAGAAATCTCTACAAAAGGTGAAAAAGCAAAAGCGGTCAAAATGGATAACAGAAGAAACTCTGAAAATTGCCCAGAAACGCAGAGAAGCTAAAGCCAGAGGAGAAAGAAAGACAATCACAGAACTCAACAGAGATTTCCAACGTGCAGCAAGACAGGACAAGGAAAAGTACTACAATGACGCATGCAAGGAAATAGAAGCAGAAACTATTAGAGGAAGAACAAGATCGGCTTTCCTAAAGCTACGAGAGTTAAAGAAAAAGTTCCAGCCTCGAATTGGAATGTTACAAGATGCTCAAGGTTCTATGTTGAATGATGCTGAGAAGATCAAGAAAAGATGGAAGGAATATACAGAGTTTTTATATGATAAAGATCAAGTGGACCAACAGCCGTTTCAACCTGTACCTTGTGATCTGGAACCATTGGTGATGAAAGTTGAAGCAGCATTGAAAGCCTTATCAAAGAACAAAGCACCAGGTATTGATTGCATTCCCATAGAAGTATTACAGCAATCTGATGCAGCTGTTACCATACTTACAAGGCTCTGCCAAGAAATATGGAAGACAGCATCATGGCCAACTGACTGGAAAATATCTTGGTTTATACCAATACTAAAGAAAGGTGATCCAGCTGACTGTGGAAATTATCGCACAATCGCTCTGATTCCACATGCCAGCAAGATTCTACTGAAGATTATTCAAAAGAGACTACAATCATACCTGGAACAAGAACTACCTGAAGTGCAAGCAGGGTTCAGAAAAGGGCGAGGAACGAGAGACATCATTGTGGATGTGAGATGGATCCTTGAAAAGACTAAAGAATACCAAAAGGATATCTATTTGTGCTTTATCGACTATAGCAAAGCTTTTGACTGTGTAAACCATGAGAAACTCTGGGCCACATTAAGAAGCATGGGTATACCAGAACACCTGATCGTTCTCTTGCACAATCTGTACATTGATCAAGAAGCAACAGTTCGAACGGAACAAGGAGAAACAGAATGGTTTAAAATAAGCAAAGGTGTAAGACAAGACTGCATACTTCCCCCTACCTGTTTAATTTATATGCAGAACAAATCATCAGAGAAGCAGGATTGTATGAAGACAACAGAGGTGTAAAGATTGGTGGAAGACTCATCAGCAACCTTCGCTATGCTGATGATACCACATTACTGGCGGAAAGTGAAGATGATCTGAAACATTTGCTTCTCACAATCAAAGAACATAGTCTCAAAATGTGCCTGCACCTTAATGTAAAGAAGACAAAGATCATGACAATTGGCATAATCAACAGGTTCATCGTCGAAGGAGAAGAAATTGAAATCGTGAATAACTTTAACCTACTTGGATCAACTATCAATAAAGAAGCAACAAGCAGTCAAGAAATCAGACGGCGCATTGCTCTTGGCAGAATGGCTATGAAAGACCTAGATAAGATTCTTAAGAACAGAGATGTCTCTCTCCATACAAAGATTCGACTTGTTCAAGCCATGGTATTTTCAATAACATCATATGGATGTGAAAGCTGGACAGTGAAAAAGATAGACAGGAAGAAAATTGATGCCTTTGAATTATGGTGCTGGCGGCGAATACTGTGTATACCATGGACTGCCCGAAGAACAAACCAGTCTGTACTAGAGGAGATCAAACCTAAGCTTTCTTTAGAAGCTCAGATGACAAGACTTCGACTTTCATACTTTGGACACATTTATTTATTTATTTATAGTCTTTTCTATACCGCGCTATTCAGCATCAGCGCGGTTTACAATAAACAATGAAATCACACATTTCCAATAGTACTTTGTGTTTACAGATGAACAGGACATTTAACTTGGCTAACAGGGGAACTATATACATTATGCGAAGAGAGAGATCATTAGAGAAAGATATCATGCTTGGCAAGATAGAAGGTCAACGCAAAAGAGGAAGGCCAGCAATGAGATGGATCGATACAATAACAGCAGCTACGGGTACCAGTCTGTCAACAATGAGCCGCCTGACTGAAGACCGAACACAATTTAGGATAGCTATCCAGAGGGTCGCCATGAGTCGACTCCGACTCGACGGCACTTAACAACAACACAAGAATTAATGTTTACATCACGAAATGCATGTCAATAGTAAATATAATAGGCCTTTGGTTAATACCTGTAAAAAACCAAGTCATAGACTACTTCTTAGATTTTTTTCGCCTGTCTCTTGTACAGCTGTCGGGAGCTTCTCTAGGGAGTGTCCAGCAGTAGTCAGCCAGCATTGTAGTGGACCATTTTCCCTGGTATCTTTGCTCCATCGTTGCGATATCCTGGTGAAAACGTTTGCCCTGTTCATCACTAACCATATCACAGTTGTCAGGAAAGAAATTGAGATGGGAATCAAGGAAATGGATCTTTAGAGACATGTTGCAGCCAAGTTTCTGATACTGCATCAGCATGTCTTCTACTAGTTCCTTGTGGTTTTCTGCCCTAACATTCCCGAGAAAGTTTGTTGCCACTAGGCAAAAAGCATTCCATGCTTGTTTCACATCACCCTGCAGCAAGTTGTTGAACCGGTCATCTTTGAAGAGCTCTCGAATCTGAGGACCCACAAAAACTCCCTCTGTAATCTTTGCTTCGCTGAGTCAAGGGAATTTTTTATGCAGGTATTGGAAAGCTGGCGAAGTGCGGTCCATGGCTTTCACAAAATTTTTCATCAAACCTAGTTTGATGTGAAGGGGTGGTAGCAGGATTTTGTGAGCCTCAACCAGAGCTGGGTACTGGATATTCTTCTCTCCAACTGTTACATTTTGTCTGCGATTCCATTCCTTCCTCAAGTAGTGCCAATCCCTTGCTCAGCTATCCCACTCAGATAAGAAACACATGTATTTTATATATCCCTGCTGCAGTCCCATTAAAAGGGCAACTACCTTCAAGTCACCACAGAAGTGCCAGCTGTACTTGTTGTAGTTAATGGAAGTCAGTAGATGCTTTAAGTTATCGTATGTCTCTTTCATGTGGACGGCATGCGCTACTGGAATAGATGGAAGACGGTTTCCATTGTTCAAAAGCACAGCCTTCAGACTCGGTTTCGAAGAGTCTATAAATAGTCTCCAGTCTTGTGGATCATGAGTGATTTTTAAGGCATTCATGAGGCTTTCAATATCGGAACAGAATACCAGATTACTTTCCTTTCCGACTGCGTATAGTACACTGCTGATGTCAGATGGCTTCAGCAGCCGTCTGGCAGTAGTATTGCATTGCATCAGAAAATGATGCAATCAACTCTGGATGATGTGTGCATGCTGGTATTATGCAATGTGACGCAATATTACATCATTCAAGGCTTATTTGGGTTGTTGTTGATGTCCTACTAGATAAATTTACACGGTGAAACTTCAAAAATGAACTACATGCAATATCTTCAAAATGAGAGCCATTGAATTTTTTTTAATGTTATATTCATGTTCAGCTCACCAAGATACTACAGATTAGGGCCTTTTAAAGTCAGTAACGATTTCAATGTTGACCAGTATAGTTTGCTTTTGAAAACACTAAGGGGTATGTTTACTAAACTGTCCTAATGTTACTGGCGCTAGTTGCAGCGTTAACGTGAAGAATCCCATATAAGGACGTGGGCGTTCCGGCGTTAAGTTAACAATAGCTGTGTATTGCGCGATAGAGGGCGCCTTGCCATTATCTTGCGATAGTGTGTGGCATGGCACGTTAGCGCGCCGTAAGCTTAATTACATAGAAGCGCTGTGATAATAGCTACAGAGGTGTAGTACACTGGTTAATCCAATGACTGCTGCGACAGCAGTCATGAGTTTGATCCCTGTGGGCCATATAATATAGCAGTCCGAGCCAATTCCTTTTAATGCCTGTAACAGACACATTCCAACAATCTGTACTGCCAACCAAAACACCCTCGCTGCAGTGCAGTAACCTAATTCGCACTGTAGGGCGGACACCCTAAGGCGCCCTATGAGGCGCCATAGGTTGCCACCCCCCAAGGCACCATACAAGGCGCCCCAGTAGCCTGTGGAACCTAAGGTGCAGCTAAAGATGCCCAAACGATGTTAAGGTGACCCATGAAATGGTGACCAACGGCAGTAAGGAGTCCCAAGTTGACAAGTACGAAATGTATGGCCCAAACACAGATGTAACCCTAACACTGCACAGAGCACCAAGGAAAGGCAATCAACAGGTGATGGAAGGAAGCAGATGGCGGAGCTGACAGACCTGCCAAATCTGCGTGCAGCCAATGTGGCAGCTGGTAAACTGGACAAACATATCGGAGGCAGCTGAACCGATGCATAGGGTGATGTTAATGTAAAGTGCAACAATGACAGTGTGTGGCAGAGGATGGGAATACGTGTCCACCAGAGCAGGTAGAAGTGGCAGGATAAATCCAATGACAGTAGGACAGAGGAGTAGCAGTGCCATGCAGAGCAGACACACAAGAGGCAAGCATGAAGAGCCACAATGCAGAAAAGAGTACTAGTGTAGGACATGGGGTAGTGGCCTGCACAGTAGGGCAGGACGCCACACAGCTGCCAGACACAGATACACGGACAGAAGGATGGTTGCCAACTGTGATGAGGCCAGAGCTGCACAGATATGATTGTAACAGGAAGGAAAAGTGGTTGTGTAGGACAGGCATAAAAAAAGGAGAACACAGGAATCGAACCCATGACCACTGGCTGGGAAGTCAGTGAACTAACCATTGTGCCATGCTTCTATGGCATTAATCATAGCAATGGCTGGCTACACAACAACTGCAGGTCAACGCACAAACATTCTGCTGTGCTTACCGAGATAGGGGAAACCCACAGCTAGAGCAGTTTCTGGGGCAGCTTAGCTTAAGTAAATGGGGTGAGGGTGTTTTTGGGTGGGTAGAGGGACTTTGGAAATATGTCTCACTGTTACAGGCATAAAAGGGAGTTGCCACCGGCAGTCTTACTATATGAGGCCCACTGTGAGATTGAACCCATGACATCTGCCACTGAGGTCATCATATTAACCATTGTACTACATCAATATGGGGTTTATCAAAACAATGGCTGGCTACAGAATGAGTGCAGGTCATCCCACAAGCTTTCTGATGTGCTTCACAGGATTGGGGAAACCCACAGCTGAGACACTTTACAGGGCACCTTAGGTTAGGCAAATGAGGTGAGGGTGTTTTTGTCTGGAAAAGGGATTTCAAACATATGTCTGACTGTTACAGGCATAAAAGGGAGTTGCCTCCGACAATCTTACTAAAGGAGGCCCACTGTGTGATTGAACTCATGACATATGCCACTGAGGTCATCGTATTAAACATTGTACTACATCAATATGGGGTTTTTCATACCAATGGCTGGCCACAGAACGAGTGCAGGTCACCAGACATACTGTCTGCTGTGGTAACCAGGATAGGATAGAAACAACAGTACCAATAATGCAATTCACATGCAGAACAGCAGTCTACATCTGCTCACCAGATGGGTTATGCACCTCTACAGCACGTCAGCTTGGTAGGGGGGACTGACCGTGCGTGTTACTGCCAGTGAATACCTACAGGCCATGCCATTGTGTGTGTTCTGTGCTCACCCTGAGTGTGAGGTGGGGTGGCCAGCACCAGGTTTGCTGTACCCGAGTTGGCTGAGGTGTGCTTTGCTGCAGGTCTCCATCAGTGCTAGTGTGTGACAGGTATTTGCAGAGATGCGTGCAAACGTCCTTATATCCTTTTGTATTTGCCAGTCATGTCTGCCCCTTGTGGACTATGATGCAACCAAAGTAGTGCATAGCCAGTGTACTTGCCATGGTCACTTGTTTTTGGAGCAGGGGTGTGTGTGGACTCACATGATGATGATGTACATAGCAAACCGCCCTCTCTGGGTCAGGGTGTGGGACATGATCTGTCCCCAACAGACCCACACTCTGAACATTTCCAACAGGGGCAGTGGTACAACATGATGACGGGCTGTGGGACCAGCAACCACCATCCTTTTGGCAACCCGACAGTTGATGCTGGTCGGTACCTGTGACAGGGCCACTGGCAGACAGGTAATAGGCCTGATCAGCTCAGCTGCCCCCCACCACGATCTGGCATTCACCAGCAGAGGTCACAGTCAGTGTGCACCTGCTGCACCCTGCAAGGTGTTGCAGCCATACACATGCTAACTGCAGACAGTGTGCTAGCCCATACTTAGTGCATGTTCCCAGAGGAACTATGTGCACCCAGATGTGGGATATTAGCACCAACACCAGGCAGATATGTCAGTGATTGGGCCACAGTAATGGGAACTCACAAATATCACTATTGAAAAACACTGTATGGCACTATGTGGGAGGGTAGACATGCCATGGTCACTGCTCAGTCAGAGTGAGAGTGCCCTCCCAGCATGACTTGCTGGGGCCATCCTGTCCATGCAGATGGCGTTCGGCCACTACAATATCCCAGCCATTGCCCTATGCCCTATGCAGATGCATCCTGGATAAACCGCCCTGTAGGGCCATACCCACAATACCTTGCTCATCATTATGCACATTGGCAGGCTAACAGTGGAACTAGTGCAAGCATTGGGGGCTCAGTGGGGTGTAGGCAGCCACAAAACACTAGATAAACATACACAGACTCCCACACCTATTTGGGCATTGTGCAAAGATAGATGTGGTTGGCAGCCCTGTCCGCAACACCAGTCATGGGCTTGGTGCAGGCATTGGTAAGATACTCAATACTGTTAGGGTCACTCTCCAGGGTGGTAAACATTGTCAGAGATTTATGAGGGGGTACACCCCACATATATCAAAAAGGTTGCTATGATGGTTCTCTGTTGTAAACATGTGTTTGATTTATGATTTGTTATCTGACATTGGTCGTAGCTACTTTTTGATGTATATGGGACGTGTTTCCATGTTTATGACGGCATTGCTAAGGTATGCAAGTGCTAGTAGTGGGAACTGCTGCTCCACGCAGGGCACAACAGCCTGCCTTTTCATTAGCCTTTGGATGGTGGAGCCTGTGGGTGTGGGTGTTTGTGCCCCTGTTGGCCGATGCTCTGGTGTAGAGGTTCCCAAATCTGCTCCTGGTGGTTGGAACAGGATTCAGGTTTCAGGCTGTCCCTAATGAATATGCATGATGTACATTTGCATACAATGGGGACAGTGCCTTCAAATGCATCTCATGCATATTTATTAGCGACAGCCTGACAACCTGAATGGTGTTTGGCCCTCCGGAACTGGGGTTGGCAACATCTGCTCTGGGGAGTGCACATTATTATTGTGTATGTGCTCTGTAGGGTAAAATATATGGACATGGTCTAAGGGAGCCACAGCTGGGACTTGAACCTGTGACCTTCTGCCCCTGTACACACTGACTGTGTGTGTTGCACCAAACTGTTGCCACAGAGGTAGTTCATTCCCTGGGGATACCATTACTGTTCGTCAGACAGACCTTGTCTGTTGGACTGCACGCCACCCACCTAAACGGGGCTTGGCCTTGGTCTGCTGTGGTCAGATGCCACTGCCCCCTCCACCGCCAGCACCCCTCCGCCACCATGCTGACATGCCCTTCTGCCGGTGGTGCTGGTGGTGGGCAGTCCCAGCCTATACAGTGTGCCATTAGGTGGCCGCCTGTGGTGTGGGATCTGGGGTAGGGGTGCCTACATAGACATTCACGCTTCCCCCCGGCACCGCCTGCCAATGTTATGTGGCCTTTGGGGTACCTGCTGGTTAATGTCCTTTGGGGCAATGTATGACACACATTCGTGGACATGTGTGCCCTTGGTCAGTTGCTGTTGTGCTGACTTCTCATTTCTGCCTTCCTATGTGTCACCTGGGCATCTGCCTAGCCCACACTGTGCCCCAGCTGCCCCACTGCATGTCCTGCCTGCGGCCCTCTGTACCCCATTTGCAGCCTCACCATAGTGCCCTTTTGTACTTGGGCACTATGCTGTTGCTGCACATGTATCACTACTATCACTGTTCTGGGTCTCCCTGCCTTTGCTGTACATTGCTGACTGAAATGGTTTCTCTCTCCTGCACTTGTGCCTCTAATGTGAGGTTTTCACTGACGTTAATGTTCTGCCCTACATTTCACAGCGTTAGTGTGCCTGGAGCCTCACCACGCCCACTCTCCGCCCATTGACCCCTTCTCTCCGCCCTCTGAGATGACTTACTCCACCCTCTGTGTGCCTTAACGCCGCCGGAGACGTTATCGTGTGAAACTTAAGGTTACCGCGCGATAATGTTACTTCATCGCGCGCTGACATTACGCTTCACGTGCTAACACCACCATTGCGACGTTATCGCTGTTTAGTAAACATCCCCCTAAATTTTCTTCCCGCTTTAAATGCATTCTTGGGAATGCCTAATGTTAACCCTGCTTAAATATCTCTACTTTGGGGATAATTTTATAACAGGGCACCTAGGCAGGAATGATACAAGGGTATGCGTATTTTGCACTGATTGCATAAAGACCACCCTGTACACCTTTATAAAATAGCCTGCCTTAAAGCTCCTGCACAAAGTTCCACCTATTCTGAGACAGATGTAACTATGTGCTGGAAAGAATAAGTATATATATGCATATTTTATAACATATGCACCCTCACTCCGCTTATTCGGAGTGCCTATGCATATGGAGGTTACTTTCTGCCTATTTTATAAAAGCACATAAACACCTGTATGTCTATGAAATATACAAATCCAGTAGAAATCACACCTTCATTGAAGGCGTAGTCATTTACACCTATCCATCTATTAGTAGTGCATGTACATTAGACATGACCTAATTTTATAAAAGGCCTTTTACTCAATTAAATTAGCATTTTACTGTATGTGTAATAAAAGTTTATAAAACTACCTCCATACAAGTAGATGCTGTGATTTTTGAGCCCCTGCTTCCCTATGTGTATACCTCTGGGCAGTTTTATAAGTACAGATATAAAGCACTGTTTACAAGTGATTTGAGCATATAGAAATTACACTCTTTATGGAAGCCTGTACGTATTTTTAACTGGACAATGGAGGACAATTTCAGTAGACCATGGGGCATGTAGAGATAGTGTAGTTACTTACCTGTAATAAGGATTCTCCAGGAACAAGCAGGAAGTCCTCACATATGGGTGACATCGATCCCAACAGAGCCCTTGCGGAAGCATCTTCCCAGCTTCCAAAGAAAGCCTTTGGGAGATGCCACCATGCGTGCATGGTCCCCTTCCCACCCAATGGTGCCATCTTGGTCAGTTTCCCTTTTTCCGTGGAGCCCTACAGACGAACGTCTTGTCTCACTCCCCCCAAAAAAGTTTTGTTTTTTTTTGTATACTCTTGTACACCTTTCTGGCCTTCTCTGGTCCTTTTCCCGCCTTCGAGGCCCGCTGCACCAGCATTGGGTCTCACAACTTAGTTTTATTTTTTGTTAGGTTCCTCCAGCGCTTTCGCGCCTTTTTCAACTGCTGGCCGCGCTGAAGGTCTTTGACCTCGCCGGGTTCCTTTTTGCCCCAATGTTCACTGGTTTCAAGAAATATGATTGGTGTTCCAAAAACAAGTTACTCACTGACACTCATGATTGTTGCCTACAGTGTCTGGGCGCCGACCATGAACCAGAGGAATGCCCCCTGTGCAAAAAATGTCCATTAAAGCCATCCAGAGCTGCTGGAAAAAGCAAGAGAGCATCTTCCACAGGGCGGGCCCGACCCCGGTTTCACCGGTAGCCTCGTGCTCAAAGGCCCCACACGGATCCTCTGAGTCGCGTAAGGCCACTGCGGTTCCGGAGCAGGCTCGCAGACATTCTGAGCAAGGGTCCTCGCAGCGAGCGTAAGAAGAAAAAGAAGACCTCGAGGACCTCGTCCTGGGAGACAGACAAGCAGGGCTAATCCTATGTGCAGTCCCTCAACCCCCGACGGGCCTCTGATGAGTCAGAGAGGGAGCGGCCCCGGAAGGTACACAGGACAGAAGTCAAGGCATCCGGTGACGGACCTTGGTCTCCCAAGGGCAGTCCCGCCAAGGACCCCCTCTCTTCCTCGACACCAGACTCAGTAACCCCGGCATCAGTTGCCTCTGACAGCCACCCTCGAGTGGGAAGCTCATATGTTGGCGCTTGAACGCAGCGTTTCTGTGTTCCTTGCGTCCCAACAGGCATTGAGACCCAGCCCTGCCGGTGCTCATGCCAAGACCTCAGGGACCTCAATACCGAGGACTCCCCGGGCTGCCAAAGTGATCCCCAATAGCCTGACGCCTCGGGTAGATCCTCAGCGAAGATCTCAATGTCGCTCCCGCTCCTCGGGCGAGTGCCTCTAGCTTTGGCCATGCCTTGGCCTTGAAGCATCAAAGACCGGAGCCAACGACACCCTTGGAGTCGCCGGGCCTCGAGTCATCCTTGAACTGCTGAGCTTGGGAGTCCATGCAGCTTTTCGGCAAGCTCATGGAGGACAAGGCCGCCAAGATCAAAACCGAGTACATGACTTGGTCTCGACTCTTGAGGAAGACTTCCACTCTTCCCAGGAAGAAGCCTCCAGGAAAGAAGCTCCCTTTCCATAGAAAGTGCCAACCCTATCGAGGCTATCCTCCATACCCAGCAGCCTTGGTTTCCTCTCATGCTCGGTCTTGCGACGGAATCCCCAGTCCCTTTCGGGAATTCACCAGGGCTTCTCACTCAGGAGGAGGGCTCAATCCTCCACCCCAACCTGGGTTCCTTGTCCTTTACAGCATGGCCCTAGCGCCCCTAAACTTTACCAAAGAGGTGGAGGAGATCCTCCTTGCCTCCCGCTAGGACTCCACAAGGCGGGCCTATGCCTTCAAGTGGTGCTGGTTCTCCTTATGGTGCACAGAGCAACAGGTGAACCTGTTTTTCTGCCCAATTCAGGTGGTACTGCAATACCTGCTCCACCTTTCTCAGTCTAGGTTCAAATCCAACTCCATGAGCGTGCACCTGAGCACACTCTCCGCAAATCACCACTCCATAGAAGGCAAGCCTCTTTCTGTGCAACCCCTCATCACTCGATTCATGAAGGGCTTACTGCTCTCGAAACCCTCCATCCGGCCACCCGCAGCAGAATGAGACCTCAATGTAGTCCTGGCACAGCTTACTAAGCCGCACTTCAAGCCATTGGCTACTTTCCACCTCCGATACCTATCCTGGAAGGTGGCCTTCCTGGTGGCACTCACCTCAGCATGCTGAGTCAGTGAGCTCCAGACCCTGGTGGCTGAGCCACCCTACACTAGGTTCTACAAGAACAGGGTCGTGCTCCGTACTCACCCGACGTTTCTTCCGAAGGTGGTATCGGATTTCCACCTCAATCAGGAGGTGTGGTACTCCCTACTTTCTTTCCACAGCCCCACACCGACAAGGCATCTGCCGTTCTCCATAGTTTTGACTGCAAAAGGGCCCTGTCCTTTTATCCCATGACCCCGGTAGTCTCGGGGAGGCTGTCACCAAGCGGACCCTGTCCTCCTGGGTAGCAGACTAAATCACTTTTGCCCACATCTGGGCTGGGCTGCCTCTGGAGCGCTGGGTTTTGGCGCATAATGTCAGTGCTATAGCTACCTCATTTGCCAGCCTCCACTCTGTTCCGATGGCAGACATCAGCTGGGCCGCCACCTGGTCTTTGATCCACACTTTTGCAGTTTGCTACTGCCTGGAGAGGGAGTCCCAATGGGATAGTGCCTTTGGCTAGGTTGTACTCCGTAATCTGTTTGGGGTTTGGGCAACTCCAGCCCTCTGAAACTTCTTGTTCAGGCTACCGGAACCATGGTTCTCCCTGGACACTGGGGTCCTCCGTGTCTGTTCTCAGATGCACTTGCGGCTGCTCACGACTGGGCCGTGCTTTTTCTACCAGTCCTCGGTAGCCTGGAGCTAGGGAGTCCTATATGTGAGTATGACTTCCTGCTTGTTCCTGAAGAAAGCGTAGTTACTCACCTGTAACAGGTTTTTCTCCAGGGACAGCAGGAATCAGTCCTCTCAACCCTCCCCCCTCCCCTTGGAGTTGCTCTTCATTTTAGCCATCTTTTTTTTATCGGCTCTAGCTATGTCATCTGACTGACAAGATGGCATTCTTGGGCGGGAAGGGGATCACACATGCGTGGTGACATCTTCCAAAGGCTTTCTTTGGAAGCTGGGGAGTTGCTTCTGCGAGGGTTCCGTAACCATCGGCATCAACATCACCCATATGTGAAGACTTGATTCCTGCTGTCCCTGGAGAACACCTGTTACAGCTGAGTGACTATCCTTTCTCCATAGATAGCAGGGGAATGCAGTCACACTGGATGAAGCCAATGTGCACTGCTCTCCTCTAGCTCTAAGGCTGTTTTACAACCCCTCTGTATGCTTGGGAACACGCACCTATCCTGACACTGCACAGTGCTCAGTCGTTCCGTAGCATCAAAAAAAAAAAAAAAATATATATAATACAAAAATAGTGATGTGAAGCACTGGGGGATTTGTCAGGAGGGAAAAGTGTGGCTGCATTCCCCTGCTGTCTATGGAGAACCTTGTTACAGGTAAGCAACTAAGCTCTTCTCTATGGACAAGCAGAGGAGATGCAGGCGCACTTGATGGTGAATTCAGAGACGAGGGTCACCTTATAGCTGTTAAAAATTCTGAGGTAGGTGAGCCGAGTGAAAAAATACTTCTCCAGGACCAAGCAGGAAGTCAGTCCTCACATATGGGTGACGTCGGCACCGACGGAGCCCTCGTGCCTGAGAGTTTTAGATGACCTTACAGACTTCCGCAAAGACCTCAAAACATGGTTATTTAAAGAAACCTATGAGCATTCAGGCAACATCCCCTACCCAAACAGTAACACTACTACCTCCGCCAACTAAACACACACCCATCCTATCCACACACACAAATATATCATATCACGTTACTAAATACCATTATGTTAAATGTTGCCTCAGTTGTACTGTCTAAATACTGTTAAGTAACTGTATTGTCTAAATGTTTACATGTACCCTAATGTTAACTGTAACCCTCCAATTGTGATGTGACATGACCACCTTGACTGAAGGAAAAGGTGGCATACAAATCTAAATAAATAAATAAATTTCCCCAGCTTTCATAGAAAGCCTTTGGGAATGCAGCGTGCATGTATCTGGAGAGGGAAAAGTTCAAGATGCTTACCCTTGGGTTCCAGCAGGGAGACTGGCTATGCTCCTTAGACCTAAAGGATGCTTATACTCACATCCTCATCCATCCAGACCACAGACAATATCTCAGATTTGTGGTGGGAGGAAAACATTTTCAGTACAGGGTACTTCCCTTTGGCCTGACCTCTGCCCCCAGGATTTTCACCAAATGCCTGGCGGTGGTGGCGGCTTTTCTCAGAAATCAGGGGATTTTTGTCTTCCTGTACCTGGACAACTGGCTAATCAGGGGCCAGTAATTCCAGGAGGCCTGACAGGCCACTCTTCGCATTGTCTCTCTTCTTCAGCATCTGGGCTTTCTTCTAAACTATGCAAAGTCCACTTTGCTCCCCTCTCAGAACCTAGAGTTTATAGGGGCAAGACTAGACACCCTTCAGGCAAAAGCTTACTTGCCTGAGGACAGGGCCCACAGATTGATGGAGTTGGCAAACCAGTTCCACAGCGATTCTCAGGTTTCCGCCAGGCACTACCTGCGGCTTCTGGGCCACATGGCATCCACTGTACATGTGACCCCGAATGCTCGTCTGCACATGCGGGCTGCTCAGTGGTGCCTCAGAGATCAGTGGACACAAGCCACTGGCAACCTTCGAGACAGAGTAAAGGTGTCCAGACGGCTTCTGAACTTCTTACAGTGGTGGCTACATCTACCAAACCTTCTCAAAGGTGTACCTTTTCAAGCTCCAACACACACCAGGGTGCTGACGATAGATGCATCTTTAAAGGGCTGGGGTGCACATTGCCAGGGCACGTGCATTCAAGGCCTGTGGTCCCCTCGGGAGGCCACACAGCAGATCAACCTTTTAGAGCTGCGAGCAATTCGCTTAGCTCTGCAAACCTTCTGCCATGCTCTCTCTCAACAGTCTGTCCTAGTTCAGACGGACAATCAGGTAGCAATGTTCTACGTGAACAAACAAGGAGACACAGGATCCAGGCTCCTATGTAAGGAGGCACGAGACCTTTGCTCCTTTGCAGTCAAACAAGGCATGTTTCTCAAAGCAGTTTATCTGCCTGGTCAGGAAAACTTCCTAGCAGACAAGCTAAGCAGGATTCTCCAACCCCACGAATGGCAGTTGAATCCATTGGTGGTCCAGCAGATCTTCCTCCGATGGAGACTTCCATCCATCGATCTCTGCTAAACCGTCAGCTGCCCAGGTTTTGCTCCAGACAGCCGCATCCCCTGAGGATGGCAGCAGATGCTTTTCTAATCTCTTGGTCTACGGGCCTCCTGAATGCGTTTCCTCCCACGCCCCTGGTGGCCCGAACTCTGTTCAAGATCCTCCGGGACAAGGCCTTGGTGATTCTGGTAGCCCCCAGATGGCCGAGGCAGCCGTGGTTTCCACTTCTTCTGCAGTTGGCGGTGGAAGCTGCGTTCCCTCTGGGGCTGCAACACGATCTCCTGTCTCAAGAACAGGGTTCCCTTCTGCACCCCAATCTCAGGTCCCTCAATCTGATGGCCTGGCTGCTGAAAGGATAGTTTTAGCTCCCTTACTTCTACCTAAGGAGGTGGAGGAGGTGGTCTTGGCCTCTAGGAGGCAGTCCACTAGGAAGTCCTATGCCCTCAAGTGGTGTAGGTTTACGGTATGGTGTGCTCAGTGCAATGAAGATCCTTTCTCTTGCCTTGTGCCAGTAGTACTGCAATATCTACTTCACCTTTCAAACCTAGGCCTTAAGTCTAATTCTGTTTGGGTCCACCTCAATGCTTTGTCAGCGCACCACTCACCGGTGGAGGGACAGTCTCTGTTGGTTCACCCCTTGGTGTCCAGATTTCTCAGAGGTCTGCTTCTTCTCAAGCCTCCGGTTCATCCACCGGTGACTGAGTGGGATTTGAACGTGGTCTTGCAACAACTTACTCGTCCACCGTTTGAGCCGATGGCTACTTGCCATTTGCGATTCCTCTCTTGGAAAGCGCTCTTCCTGGTGGCTCTTACATCAGCCAGACATGTGAGTGAGCTACAAGCTCTGGTTTCTGATAGACTGTACACACGGTTCTATAGGAACAGGGTGGTCCTACGGACCCATCCCAAGTTCCTCCCAAAAGTGGTCTCCTCTTTCCACCTCGATCAGGAGGTGGTTCTTCCGACCTTCTTTCCCAGGCCGCATGCCAGCCGGGCTGAGACAGTCTTGCATACCCTGGATTGTAAGAGGGCGTTGTCCTTTTACATAGAACATATGCGGGAGCATCGAAGGGCTACTCAGCTCTTCGTCTCCTTTGACCCTAATAGGATGGGATTACGTGTCTCCAAGCGTACGTTGTCCACTTGGGTAGCAAATTGCATCGCCTGGGCGTACAGGGCAGCTGACCTCCCCTTGCAGGGTCGGGTCACAGCCCACCGTGTCAGGGCGAAGGCCGCGTCAGTAGCTCATCTCCGCTCTGTTCCTTTGGCAGACATCTGCCGGGCCGCAACATGTCTTCAAGCCAGACATTTGCAGCCCATTACTGCCTGGAGAGAGAGTCCCAGCGGGACAGTGTTTTCGGCCAGGTGGTACTCCGTAATCTCTTTGAGGTTTAGGCAACTCCTACCCTCCGGCCCTTTGTGTTGGGCTACCATACGGGGTGCGTTCTCAGAGAAAATCTTATCACGGATGCTGAGGCTCTTGAGAGGGAGCCATTTTTTCAGCTCTGGGTTCACTGTAGCCTAGAGCTGGGGAGTCCCATATGTGAGGACTGACTTCCTGCTTGGTCCTGGAGAAAGCGTAGTTACTCACCTGTAACAGGTGTTCTCCAGGAGCAGCAGGAATCAGTTCTCACGACCCTCCCTCCTCCCCTGGAGTTGCAGTCATATAATTCATTTTGATTTTTGCTGTCTTTTAGCTATGTCATTAGACTGAGCAAGATGGCACCCTTGGGCGGGAAGGGGACCGCGCATGCGTGCTGCATTCCGAAAGGCTTTCTTTGAAAGCTGGGGAAATGCTCCGCACAAGGGCTCCGTCGGCGCCAACGTCACCCATATGTGAGGCTGATTCCTGCTTCTCTTGGAGAACACCTGTTACAGGTGAGTAACTATGCTTTTTGAGAGGTGAAGTATTTATGTTACAAGGCAAAAAAGGTTATACAGTACAGATTGTCCAAAAGCATTGTCTGAGGAGGAGGAGTCAAAACAGTAATGCTTGGTGAAAGTATGAACTGTGAACCAGGTTGCTGCATTGTAGACAGTGATACTGATCTCAGATGTGCAACAGTGGAAGCTTTTACTCTGAGATGGTGAGGAGTTACTTTTTCTGGGTTAGACTGACTCACAAAATGAAATGTAAAACCAATACAGACCAATACCCAGGAGGATAGGCTTCGCTTTGAACCCGGAAATCCTATATTGTCTTGGATTAAAAGTGACAGAGTTGAGAGGTCTTGCAAATATGCTGAGTACCATCAAGGCCAGCCCCAGAGTTGGTTCAAGGTATTGGCCCCCCCCCTTAAAAAAGGGATGTTTTTGCTCTAGGCAATCGCCTTGTTTATCTAACAGTTGGGCCAGCCCCGTGTAGTGTTTAGGTTGTAGAAGTTCTTTGACAGTTGAGGGAGTGTAAGTTCGTTTCCACCTTTGATATGTGGGGCTTGGGAAAGAACACTGGGAAGACAATGGACTGGTTCAAGTGAAATAAGGTAACCATCTTAAATAGAAATTTGGGATGAAATGTGTGTAGGGTGGGTAATAAACCAAGGCTTGAATTTCACTAATACAATGTGCTGATGTAATGGAAGTATGCAGGGCTGGCCCAACTACTAGGTGAACTAGGCAGCTGCCTATGGCGGCAACTTATTGGGGATGGTAAAGAGCATGACATTTGAAGCTAAGCAATAGATTTTGACAACCAAGGGGAGTGTAAGGCTTAAGGTCTGCCTAGGGTGCCAACATCTTAAACCAACTCTGGGACCGATCCTGGTAATAAGAAAAATGGTCTTCAATGAGAGATGCTTAAGTGAGGCCTCTGCCAATGCTTCAAAGAGTGAATGCATAAATGTAGATAATATAACACTGAGGTCCCAGGCCAGTGTCAGTTTGCGGAGCAAGGGACGAATATTGGGCTGTCACACATGAACCGAGCTATCCATGGATGTGAGGAGAGAGGTTATCCATTGATCTTTGTATGGTATATTTATTTTTTTATTTATTTACATTCTCTTATATACCGCGCTATTCTGCATCAGCGCGATTTACATTGAACAAACTGAAATTACATTGAACAGGGCATTATAACTTGGAGATAACTATTTTACAGGGAACATGGGCTATGGAGGGTTAAGTGGCTTGCCCAAGACCACAAGGAGCACCTGTGGGACTAGAAACCCCAGTCCTTCAGGCCCAAGGTTGCTGTCCTCTAGTGGGATTTGAACCCCCGACCTTCCGGCCTGAAGTACCTTGCCCCAACCACTAGGCCACTCCTCCACTCCATGGTAGGTTGAAATTGCAAGCAGATGCATATGCAAAGATAAAGTTTGTAGCCCTGTATCTGAAAAATGAATGAGGTAAAAGAGGACTTCAGCTGGGACCGTAGGAGATAGGTTGGATCTGACAGCCAACACACCGTTGCGTAAAAAGTTCCATTTGAGAGATTGGGACTTCTTAGTTGAGCTTTTCTTGGATGCCAGCATGATCTGATGAACATCCTCCAAAACTGGAAGGTGAGACATTAGTTGGCCTCCAACATCCAAGCTGTTAAAGAGAGATTGTGAAGGTTGGGATGGAGCACAACTCTCTCGTTGGGTCAGGAGGGGAGGGGTGAGCGCCGAGTGGTAGTGGTGAGTCTGTGAGGAGTGAAAGGAGACGTGGAAACCAGACCTGTGTGGGCCATTTGGGAACAACAAGGATTACTGTAGTTTGATCCTGGAGAATCTTCTGAAGGGCTTTGGAGATGAGTGGGAAGGCATATTGTAAGCCGTGTCCCAGGAAATAACAAATGCATCTCGATAAAGTTGATGTGGCACTGACCTGAGGAAACAGAAGTGAGGACATTTGCCATTATCTGTTGAGGCAAAGAGATCTAGAATTGGAAAGCCACATCTAATGATTTGCAACTAAGTTGTTGAGAGACAATTCATGAGGTGCTGAGAGAGTTTGCAATTTGGTTGTGGTCTCCTGGAAGTTAAGTTGTTTGAACTGAACCATTCATAGCCACTGCGAAACATAGAAACATGACAAATAAAGACCATATAGCCTATCCAGTCTGCCCTTCCATACCAGCTACTACAATCCCTTTTTTATCCTTTAGGGATCTTCTGTGTTTGTCACATGCTGTCTTGAATTCAGATATTGTCCTCTTTTCTACTACCTGCACTGGGAAACTATTCCACACATCTGCCACTTTTTCCATAAAGAAATATTTCTGCATATTACTCTTGAGTCTATCCCCTTTCACCTTCATCCTATGCCCCCTTGTTGTAGAGCTCTTTTTAAATTTAAAGATGCTCTCCCCCTGAACATGTATGCCACAGAGGTATTTTAATGTCTCTATCATATCACCCCTCTCCTGCCTTTCCTCCTAAATATACATTTTGAAATCTTTAAGTCTGTCCCCATATGCCTTACGATGAAGCCCACTAACCATTTTCATAGCCAATCCTCTGCACCGGCTCCATTCTGTTTATATCCTTTTGAAAATGTGGTCTCCAGAATTGCACACAATACTCCAAATAGGTCTCACCAAAGATTTATACAGAGGCACTGTCGCCTCCTTCCTGCTGGCCACCTCTCCCTATGCACCCAAGCATCCTTCTGGCTTTCACTGTCTTCTTTTCTACCTATTTAGCCACCTTAAGATCATCAGAAACAATCACGCCCAGGTCCCGCTCTTCTTTTGTGGACAGAAGTACTTCACCTCCTATACGTACTATTCCCTTGGACCTTTTCAGCCCAAATGCATGACCCTGTATTTTTTAGCATTAAATCTGAGCTGCCTAAAGAAGTTATGAAAGAGAGGGCAGTGGAAATAAGCTAGTAATTGAACCCACAACCCTCTGATCCATTGTTACATACGTTACCCATTACACCACTAGCCCCAGATGCAGAAAGCTGCTTTGTAAAGATGTAGGGACCCCGCATTACCCTGCCTGTTTATATAGAACATCACAGCTTGATTGTCCATGCAAAACTGTAGCACCATGTTTTGTAACCAGAGGCAAAGGTCCTGAGGCTGCAGAGAACTTCCCAAAGCTCCAGCTGGAGGTCTTGGGTATTGAGAGAACTGAGATGAGCTGCCTAACGCCAAGGGAAGCACCGGTGGTAAGAGTGAGCTGTGCTGGCGATGGACAGAAGGGACGATCCACCAAGAGGTTGGCAGCAAACGTCTACCATGTGAGGTCCTCTTTGATGTTGGCCACCATTGGAGTTCTCTTGGAAATGGAGTGGAACTGGGGTTCCAAGATTCTGAGGTGCCATTGAAAGGATCTCATTCTCCACTTGGCATACAGATCTACTTGAATGTCAGCTGCCATATGGCAGAGCATGGTTCTTGCTGTGGTTTGCGAGCTGTTGAACATGCTTGAGCAAGCATTATTATGGTTTGCATCCTGTTAAGAGGGAAATAAGCTGTGGCCGAATGGTTATCGAGGACTGCCCTGATGAAACATACAGACTGAGTTGGAAGAAGATGGGATTTGCAGTCATTGATGAGAAATCCAAGATGCTAAAATGGATCAATTGTGGCATCTAGAGTTGAAGAAACTTTGGCGAGGTCCCTCCCCGAAATGAGCCAGTCATCCAAGGGAAAAGAAAGTAACCCACTCTTTAAGATGCGCTATCACCATTGCAAGACACTTTCTGAAAATACTAGGAATGAAGGAAAGACTGAAGGAGTATCGAATACCGCTAGGAAGATGAATCGGATATACTGCCGATGAGAAGAATGAATTGGGATGTGGGCATAAGCATCCTTGAAGTCTAAGGAAGCTAGCCAGTCTAAGAACATAAGATATGCCATACTGGGTCAGACCAAGGTCCATCAAGCCCAGTATCCTGTTTCCAACAGTGGCCAATCTAGGTGATAAGTACCTAGCAGTTTCCCAAAAGACACAGGTTCCACAATGCTTGTATTGGGTCAAGCAGTGATATCCCAGGTCCCTTTTAATAATAGTTTATGGACCTTTCCTCTAGGAACTTGTCCAAACCTTTTTTCAACCCAGCTACACTAACGGCTTTTACTACATCCTCCGGTAACAAATTCCAGAGTTTGATTACACGTTGAGTGAAAAAATATTTTCTCTTATTAGTCTTAAACAGTTTACCCTGTAGATTTATTGCATGTCCCCTAGTCTTTCTATACTCTGATGATGTAAACAAGCGATCTACGTTTACCCGTTTCACTCCGTTCATTAATTTATAGACCTCTATCATATCTCCCCTCAGCCGTCTCTTAGCCAGGTTGAAGAGCCTTAACCTTTTTAGCCTCACTTCATAGGGGTATCCTTCCATCCCCTTTACTATTTTGGTGGCTTTTCTCTATATCTTTTCTAATAATGCTATATCCTTATTTAAGATACGGCAACCAGAACGTGCGGTCGCACCATGTAACGATACAGAGGCATTATAATATCCTTTGTTTTATTTTCTGTTCCTTTCCTTTTGATACCTAGCATTCTATTTGCTCTCTTGGCCACCGCTGCACACTGGGTAGAGGGTTTTAACATGTTATCCACGATGACACCTAAATCTTTTTCCTGGGTGGTGGTTCCTAATGTGTAACCTTGCATCGTGTAACCATAGCTTGGGTTTTTCTTTCCTAGGTGTATAAATTTGCACTTGTCCACATTAAATTTCATCTGCCATTTGGATGCCCAGTCTTCCAATTTATCAAGATCCTCTTGCAATTTTCCACAATCCTCTTGGGTTTTGACAACTTTAAATAGTTTCATGTCATCTGCAAATTTGATAACCTCACTCGTTTATTCCCTTTTCCAGGTCATTTATGAATATGTCAAAAAGCAGTGGACCCAGCACAGATCCCTGGGGTACTCCACTATTCACCTTTTTCCATTGGGAAAATTGGCCATTTAGCTCTACTATCTGCTTTCTATCTTTTAACCAGTTCCTGATCCACAATAGTACACTGCCTCCTATCCCATGTCTTTTAGTTTTGCCAAAGGTCTCTGATGAGGGACCTTGTCAAAGGCTTTATGAAAGTCCAGATACACTGTAGCTACCGACTCACCTTTGTCTACCTGTTTATTCACACCTCCAAAAAAACATAAGATTAGTAAGACAAGATCTTCTTTGTCTAAAACAATGTTGGCTGTCTCCCATTAAGCCATGACTATCTACATGTTCACTAATTTTGTTCTTTATGATGGTTTCTACCATTTTTCCCGGTACTGGCGTCAGGCTCACCAGTCTGTAGTTTCCCGGATCACCCATGGAACCCTTTTTAAAAATTGGTGTTACATTTGTGATCCTCCAATCTTCAGGTATTACAGATGATTTTAATGATAGTTGTGACCCACCAGCCAGTCCAGAGGCTGAGAGGTGCTTGGACAGCTTAATGGGCAATGATTTTATTGGCAGTAAGTCCCCGGGAAGGCAGTAGCTAAGCCTTCTGGCTCCCGTAGTTTACCTTAACCCAATAATTGTAGTTGCAGTCGAGTGTAAGGATAAACATAGGTTTTATTCCCCGTCCGGGGTGGATTCAAAAGGTATGGAACAAAAGGTTAAACAGACCATACGTCTGACACGAAATAAAGGAAAGTACTGTAACCAAAAATAAGCTTTCTTCAGCATTCAAAATAACACCACAAGTAATGGAAACAGTTTCTTCAACTCACGTGAAACCTCACAGCTGTTTCTCTTAATTAACACTTCTTGCTGCTTCAGCACACAGAATGAATCCAATTTGATACAGGCTACCTGCAATCCAAGCCTGTATCTTGTAGGATCTCTTCAGGGAAATCTAGTTATATCTCCTCCTCATCTGTTCGTCTGTCATTCTGCATAGCTCTTTAAATGAGCATGTAAAGCCTTCCTCTATACTCGTGGTTTGTGGGAAGTTACTGTATTGTTTGTACTTCTCTTTCTCCCCCTGAGTTTTGCACAGCTCCTCATATGAGCTTAGGTTGTCGAGGTGTTCTAAGTCCCACCTCTTAGGGAGAATACGTCTCACTTCCCCTCTGGGAGCTTCCTGCTCTCTGTAACGTGGATAGCCCCGTTCTGGTTTCCTTCTCTCACACCGTCTATCTATCACAGGGGAATGTGCCTCAAGGTAAGAATTCTTCCTTTCTGTTTGTTTGGAGTTAAATTGTTTAGCTGTGCACTTAGCTGTAGGATTGCCCTTCCTTATTGCCTTATTGCAATACTCCTCAGGGTATTGATAGGATTTGCCTTGCTGTTTCCCACAGCCTCTCTGCAAATCACTCACCTCTGCCTCTGTGGAGTTTTCCCTTGGCACTGTCCTCACAGCTTCCTCTTGTGCTCTCTGCTGAATTCTTTCACCTCTACTCTCGGGACTTCCAGCTGGGATATTTGCTGAGCTTTCACTTAAGCTCTTTTCTGAGCATTCCACTGTGCTCTCCTTGATTCTCCCACCTGTGCTTTCTGGGCTTTCAACTGGGATATTTCCTGAGCTTTCACTTAAGCTCTGGTCTGAGCTTTCCACTGTGCTCTCCTTGATTCTCCCACCTGTGCTTTCTGGGCTTTCATCTGGGATATTTCCTGAGCTTTCACTTAAGCTCTGGTCTGAGCATTCCACTGTGCTCTCCTTGATTCTCCCACCTGTGCTTTCTGGGCTTTCATCTGAGCCTCCTGAGCTCTCTGGCTTCTCCCTGCTTTTCAAGCTTTCCAAGCCTCCCCGGCTATCAGCCTTCTCTGAGCTTTCTGAGACCTCCAAGACTTCCACGACCTCCTTAACCTCCAAGCTCTCCGGGACTTCCAACCTTTCTGAGCTTTCAGACACCACCTCTGAGCTCTTGGGCAATTTTCCAACTCCTCGGACACCCTCTCCAACTCCTCGGATACTCTCTCGGACAACCTGTCTGTTAGTGACTGAGTCCCTACTATATCCTGCTCAGTGTTAGCTTGGGCTCTGCCCCCTTGCAGCTGCTCCCCATTTTCTAATGAGCTCTGAGCTCCGTCTCTGCTTGGGCGTTCCCTAACACCATGTGCATCTGTTTTCTCTGGTTGCTCTTGGCAACCCTTTCCCTTTTGTGAAGCTAAGGTGTCATTTTGCTCACTTTCATTTACATTTATGGGCTCTGCTAGCGTCACCCCGTGACATAGTTCACAGATTACTAATAGCAGATCTGCAATCTCTTATTTCAGTTCTTTCAACACCCTTGGATGTATACTTTCCGGTCCAGGTGATTTACTACTGTTCAGTTTATCAAATAGTTGTAATACATCTTCCCGGTGTATCGATATTTCTTTCAATTCTTCCGCAGTATTACCTTTAAATACCACTTCAGTCATGGGTAGCATCTCTACATCTTCTTCAGTAAAGACCGAAGCAAAGAATTCATTCAGTCTCTCCGCTATAGCCTTGTGCCTTTTTACTGCCCCTCTTACCCCTCTATTATCTAATGGTCTAACTGACTCTTTCACAGGTTTTTTGTTACGAATGTACTTGAAAAAGTCTTTATTACGTGTTTTTGCTTCCACAGCAAGGTTCTTCTCAAATTCTCTCTTTGCCTGCCTTATCAGTGCCTTGCATTTAATTTGCCAGTGCTTGTGCTGTTTCCCGTTTTCGTCATTTGGCTCTTTTTTTTCCATTTCCTGGTTAATGCGAGGAAGTAATGTAGACAGCGTATTCATTTTGAATTTCTGTTTCACAAGATTCAGATTTCATTGTCGGAGATCTAGGGATAGGGCACAATTCACCAGTTTTCTTTGGTATGAGGAAGAAGATCGAATAGAAGCCCTTTCCACATTAGAAAGCAAGAACCAGTTCCATTGCACTCGCATCAAGCAAGGCTTGGAGTTCTCTCTGAAGGATGATGGAATTCAGTTGACTTAGAACAAACTCTTGCTGCGGAGGTGGTATTGGAGAAAGACACGAGAACTGTAGGCAGTATTCCTGGTTCACAATGCTCAGGACCCAGTAATCAAAAGTGACTGGTTGGCCAAGCTTCATTAAAGAAAATCAGTTTGCCTCTTACTGGTAGATAGTGAAAAAGGAGGATTTGGCTTGAGGGGTGCTATAGCTGGCATAGCTACTATTTTTGTTCTCAGGATCTCTGGCAAGGTGGATAGCTTGGAGAAGCCTGTTGTTGAAATGCAGAAGTTTGAGAAAGGCATCTGGGATAGAAATATTGCTGAGGAAAAGGTCTTTTGAAATAGACAGGCTGCGATCTGTGATTATTGTGAGGACTAGTCATATGTGGGTGAAGAGAGTTCCCTCACTGTGGAAGAATTGTGCTTTATCTGTGAGACCTTATCTTTCTTTTTCTCCAAAAAGCGTAACTCCAAGTGCAAGTGATGTCCATGAGGCGGTCATGCAGTTCTTCACAAAGTCTTGAAGATAGTAGTCATGCAGTTCTTGCTGTAATGGTTATTGCCGCTGAGCATGGTGTGATGTCATAGGCCATTCTTAGAAGGTGATGAGCACACACTTGAATGATCAGGTGACTCTGAGGTAAGTTTTCCTTGGAGAGGCTAGCTTCTATAACCTGCTGCAATAGGGAATAATGATAATTGAGCATTTGAAGGTGATGCGCTATGATTTTCAGGCTAACCATGAAGGATTGATGCATCTTGCAGCCATCTGTATCTAAGATGCATTGCTTTTTACGTTGGGGTGTAGCTAGATTCTTTAGAAGATTGTAAATGTTTAAGAGCAGTTTCAGATATGACAGACAAATGAGAAAGCTGGGATTGCAGTTGTCTAGGGCCTCCCATGAGCCTGCATTTGGCCTCCAGGTGATGTGAAGACACTTTGAAAGAGAGAGGAGTCTGCCAAGCAGTGAGCATGGAGAGGAAGAGGGAGAACCTCTTTAGGTGAAACCATCAACTTGAGGAGGGACTGAAAGTCTTTCCTGGTAGAGAGGATCTCCACAACCTCCAAAGCTAAAGTCTTGGTGAGCTTAAGAAGAAATCTAGGATATAGGTGGTCATCTTGAGATTTGGGTTGGGAGGATTGTTGACTCAGCATGATGGAGGAAGCTAGTGCACCCTCATCCTGATTCTCATCAGAAGTAGGAGATATGGATGGTGGTACGTAGATCAAGCTAATATGTCATTTGGGGGTACATCAGAGGCCATGGAACTTGATTAATGTATGGTCTCAGCAGATGAATCTTGGAGAGGACCACCCAGCAAATGTGGGAATGAGGTAGAGTGTTCATCCCTGAAAAAAAAAAACTTTGCTGTTTGGGACTTAGGAAAGGTGGCACTATGGAAGCTTGAAGTATGGCTGTGGTATCCATGAGGAACTTCTGCATGATGAAAAAACAGAGAGCTGTGCTGAGAGGACAATGCTGTTGAAGGAACTATAATCAAGAGGGGGTGGAGGAGTTACATAGAGAGTGGAACTCTGCTCCAGCATGGCTGAAAATGTTAATGAAGCAGCAGGAAATGTGGCAGGCTGCACTTGAACACTTACCGGGAACTGTGTCAATGATAAGTGCTAGTTTGAATCAAAAGACAGAGATTCCTGTTGCACATTGGAAGCAGCCATATGTTTAGTTTTGGCGCGCATCTTAGAATGCTGCAGGCCATCTTCCCCTGACATTAAAGCACCATAAGGAGGTTAGGTGGAAGCATGATCCTTTTTATGCTGGCCACTGGCTCTGGTTTTAACTTGGCCGCTGGTATGCTACTATCACCTTGTCAGGATGTATTCCTTTCTGTTTTTTATCTTTTTTCTCCCCTGGTTGTGTGCTAGAAGGACCTAGAGGAGTGGAGGGTCTGACAAGAAACAAATGTCCTGAGGAATAGCTGACAGCTATGAGATTTTAGATATGACTGCCAAAGAAAAAATGTAAAGATAGAAAACTTCTGCGCAAAAGTTGAATGGAATAGGCACAGAGCACAAGTATCGGTAATAAGTAAATAAAATAAAATAAAGTCCATTTTCCTTCTCTAGTAAGATTGTTAGAAGAGAGCCCAGAACAGCATGCGGAATTTACTGAGGAGAAAAAGAGCGAGCACTGTGCAGAGTGCCAGGTCAGATGTGGATTCCCACACATACTTGGGGCCTTTAAAAACAAACAAACAAAGAAAAACAGCCTTAGAACTAGAGGAGAGCACTGCACATTGAATCTGTATGGAGGATATCGCCTTCAAATGTGCCTGCATCTCCCCTGCTTGTCCATGAAGAACCTTATTTACTCAAGTAATGGCTTTGCTAAACTACCTTTCAGGGGTATCACAGCCTTCTAAGATTGCAGTTTTCTCCGGGAACAACCAGGAAGTCAGTCCTCACATATGGGTTACATCAGTGCCGACGGAGCCTGCTCAGATCCACTCCCCAGCTTTCAAAGAAAGCTTTTGGGAGCTACACAGTGCATGCGCAGTCACCTTTGCGCTCAAAGCTGCCATCTTGCCTCAGTCTGTCTTTTTCCATGGAGCCCTGCAGACATCCTGTCTGTGCACCCTGGTAAAAAGTAGATTTTTTCACCTCCTTGCTCAGGTTTTTTTTTCCTTCTATCGAGTGCTCGAATCGATCACCTTCCTCGTCCGAGTCTTCACCTCTGCGTTCGGCTTTTCGCTGGAGTATTTTTTTCCTTCATTTTATTTTTTTTGGTATGCTGGATTTTTTTCTCGTGGCCTACCTGGTCAAGAGGTCATAGTTTGATCTTGCAGACCTTGTTTTCCCCACTATGTCCTCAACCAGTGGTTTTAAGCAGTGTGCTAAGTGCAATCGCACTATGTCCTGTACGGACCGCCATAGCACCTGCACAAAGTGCCTCAGGGCAGACCAAAACAGGTCTTCCTGCCCGCTTTGCCTCCTCATGTCGGCCAAAACCTGGAGGGAACATGAAAGGCGGCAGGGGGAGCTGTTTGGCCGATCTGGCTATGGTTCGGCATTTGGAGCAGAATCCCTTCCTTCGACACTGGCGCCGGGCGACGCAATGTCACATGCCCTGTCTCGTTCAGAGCCCATGCGACATTGGGAATCTGAGTTGTCCTTGGAAGACCTCCCACGTGCGTAGGTGACTCCCTCAAAGTCGACGCCGAGGACCGACCAAGCATCAGGAGTAAGTCCTCGAGTCGGCCTTGGAACCCTTGACATGACTCCGGGGACAACGGACGGGAGCACCCATCAAAGCAGCCATGAAGGGATGGGTCACCTCTGTCATCGAAGGAGCAGCGACCCGACACCATTGGGCTGCGGACCAGCTGAGGAGCCCTCTGGAATAGAGGCCTGCATGGTTGCACTCAACCTCAATGGCTTTCTGGTCAAGGAAAAGTTCAAAATGGTATCCCTTGGAATCTTGCTGTCCTACCTCCTCCAAGGAGATTGGTATGCTCCTTGGATCTAAAAGATGCTTATACCCACATCCTGATCCATCTGAGGCACCATCAGTATTTCCGCTTTGTCGTAGGAGGCTACCACTACCAGTACAGGGTGCTTCCTATTCACAAAGTGCCTAGTGGTCATGGCTGCTCGGCTCAGGGTCCTTGGAGTCTTTGCATTCTGCTACTTGGATGACTGGCTCGTATGGGCCAGCACTCAGGGCAAGGTGTGCAGTGCCACTCAGCTCATGTTGGGGCTGCTGCAGCATCTCGGGTTCATGGTGAACTTCCCCAAGTCCCACCACGTTCCAGCCCAATGCATAGAGTTCATCGGGGTCCTGCTAGACTTCACATGGGTAAGGGCATTCCTACCCCTGTAATGGGCCCAGCGCCTTGCCATCCTAGCAAGGGAGGTGCAGGGTGCCGCCTCCGCGATGGCCTGGCAGAAGCTCCGCCTCTTGGAGCACATGGCGTCCACCATCCATGTGACCCACTTTGCCTGCCTATGCATGCGGCAGGCCCAATGGACGCTCAATATTCAGTGGGCGCAGGCGATGGGCCACCCGGAGGACCATATCCAGGTCTCTTCTGCCTTGGCAACCTCCCTGACTTGGTGGCAGGACCAATACAACCTGAGGGCTGGCTTGCCATTCCAGGCCCCATCAGTTCAGCACATCCTCACCACGGACGCATCCAAGTGACCACCTCCAGTTGTAGGGGCTGTGGTTGCTGGAAGAGAGTGCCTCGCAGATTAACTTGCTCAAGCTCTGAGTGGTCTGTTACGCCCTGCAAGTCTTCAAGGACCACCTGAAGGAGATTTGTCCAAATCCAGATGGATAACCAGGTAGCAATGTTCTGCATCGACAAGCAGAGGTCATACCACCTCTGCTCGGAGGCGGTGTGCCTCTGGAACTTCGCGGCAGCAAGGAACATGTTCCTCAAGGCAGTGTACCTGCCGGGCCGAAACAATATACTGGCCGGCTACCTGAGCCACGTCCTCCAGCCCCATGAATGGAGACTGAATCCCTCTGTTCTGGAGAGGATCTTGCAGTGGTGGGGCAACCCGGAGATCGACCTCTTTGCCAGCCCAGAGAACGCACAATTCCCCAGGTTCTGCTCCAGGAAACTGGGTCGGGGTTGGGAAGCAGCCAACGCCTTCTCCTCCCCTGGTCCGAGGGCTTTCTGTAAACCTTCCCGCCGACACCCCTGGTGCCGCGGGACCTACTGAAGATTCAGGTGGAATCGGCCTCCATCCTCTTCATTGCGCCCGATGGCCGAGACAGCCCTGGTTCCACCTACTACTGCAGTTATCACAGGGGAACTCCTGGCCACTGGGGTGTGCCCCAGACCTGCTCTGACAGGAGGACGGCACACTGCACAACCCCAACCTCCAGTCCCTGTCTCTGATGGCCTGTTTGCTGAAAGGGTAGCCATCACTCACTATGGCCTGACCCAGCCAGTGGAGGATGTCCTGCTGGCCTCACGTAAGGACTCTGACAGGTCTATGCCTTTAAGTGGCGCAGGTTCTCCCTCTGGTGCACAGAACCCCTTCTCATGCGCCATAGCAGAGGTCTTCTGGTACCTTTTACACCTGTCTAGCGCAGGCCTGAAATCCAATTCGGTCAGGGTGCATCTCTATGCCATATCGGCACATCACCACGAACTAGAGGGCCAGGCCATTCTGTCCACCCCTTGGTGAGCCAGTTCATGCATGGACTCCTCCTCTTGCAGCCCCCAGTCCGCCCGCCACTGATGGCGTGGGACCTCAACATGGTCCTAGGGAAGCTCATGAGGGCCCCTTTCGAGTCCATGGCGACTTGTCCTCAAGTACCTTTCCTGGAAGATTGTGTTCCTGGTGGCGCTCACCTCTGCTAGGTGAGTAAGCGAGCTGCAGGCGCTTTTGTCACATGAGCCCTACACCAGGTTCCATAGGAATAGAGTAGTCCTTCGTATGCACCTGAAGTTCTTGCCAAAGGTGGTATCTGCGTTTCATCTGAACCAAGAGGTGGTGCTACCCACCTTCTTTCCCAGGCCTCACTCCTCCAGCGCTGAGACCTCTCTATGCATGCTGGATTGTAAGCGTGCCCTGTCCTTCTACATCTAGAGGACTCAGCCTCATTGTCAGTCGACGCAACTCTTTGTGTTGTTCGATCCCAATTGCCTGTGGGTTACTTTCTCCAAGTGTACTCTCTCTTGGTGGGTGGCTTACTTCATCACATTTGCCTATCAGCAGGCGGGGCTCTCTTTGGAGCATCATGTGACAGCTCAAGACATACGGGCCATGTCGGCCTCCATGACTAGCCTGTGGTCGGTGCTCTTGTTGGACATTTGCCGGGCAGCCAAATGGTCCTCCGTGCACACCTTTGCAGCACACTACTATCTGGAGGAGTCCTCCCAGAGTGATAATGCCTTTGGCCAGGCGATACACTGTCACCTCTTTGGGGAGTAATGCAACTCCTTCCTTCCAGCCCTCTGTGTCCAGGCTACCGGATTGGGGATTGCATCCTCGATGCTGCTGCCTAAGTGTCAGACTTCCAGCCAATCAGCGCCTTCTGCTGCCCTTTATGGTCCACTTTTTGGGTCGCCCATGGCTTTTACAAGTTTATTTGGTAGTCTGTAGCTAAGGAGTCCCATATGTGAGGGCTGACTTCCTGCTTGTTCCTGTAAAAAGCGTTCTCCGAGGACAGCAGGAATCAATCTTCACAACCCTCACTCCTCCCCTTGGAGTTGCTTTTCGTTTCCGTTTTTGCTGTCTTGTGCTATGCTATTATACTGAGGCAAGATGGCAGCTTTGAGTGGGAAGGTGACCGCACATGCACGGTGTAACTCCCAAAAGCTTACTTTGAAAACTGGGGAGTGGATCCGTGAGGGCTCCGTCGGCACCGAAGTTACCCATATGTGAGGACCGATTCCTGCTGCCCCCGGAGAACACCTGTTACAGGTGAGTAACTATCCGTTCTCCAGGACCAGTGCGGTTACTATAGCTGCACTACCTTATGGGTCGATGCTGAAAGCTGGTGTAGAAGTTGCACACTATTAGCTGTGTACACGTTTTCATAGCGTGCTGATAGCATAAAATGTCAACACCAACAGCAGCAAAGGGTGCATGTATGCAGATGAGCTGCACACAAAACTTAAGTATAAAGTTGAAAGGAGAGGAGCCAACGCATGCCAGAACAATAGACGTGCTAGAAGCGGCTGTGTGCGCATGTGTGTAAACATCAGACGCTCATTTATGAGCACATAGGACATGCAGGTTTGTTCATCATTAGTAATAGGCTGATGGCATGCATCCCATAATAAACAATATTTTTGCCAAAAGCATTTTTTTAAATTAAATCACAAGGAGTCATAATAGAAATGGAGAATGATATAAATGAATCCAAAGAACACAACAGGATAAGAAGCAAAAGACATTTCTTTTTGAAAGCCAAACCTTTGCTTATACACTGAAAGATATATGCAGAAGATTTTCACGCTGAAGGCAACTGTTTACCGGTATACATGCTGAAAAAATCTTTCCCTACACACGCAAGATTTTTAAATCACCTCAGTCTAGGCAAAGAAATAATCTCATTCTTGAACTTTATGCCTAGTTATGTAATCCTCTGTGTTTCTCTGCATTAGGTACAGACCTTATTAGCATTTCATTTTAATACATGCATCTCATTTGCATGTCATTTAAATATGCTTGGTGTTGCTGTGTGCCCATACTTTTTTTCGCTGTTGCGTGCGCATCAATCTCTTCATTTGATGCAGTGCGTATATGTTGCATTATCTGCACACAAAGGGCGCGTTAGTGTTTTTGCATCAACCTGTTAGTTTTTTCACTCTACTGCTTTTCAGTTTGTTGAAGATTTTATTTATTTGATGTTCTTGGAATATACAAATCATATGTGTTTCTCTCATATAAACTTTGTTGTTTGTTTAAATATTATTAATGTCTAACCTTGCATAAGAGCAGTGTTTCCTTTTCATTGCACAGAAGCAGACTTCCTTGTCCTTTGAATCTATCCACCATTGATGATGTGGAGGGCTATTTAAGTGGACAGTTTCATGAGGATTTATTATCATACAGCAATATCTCACTTTTAGGACTATTTAGTTCAGACATGAATAAAGGTAAGTCACAGCATGCAGATTTGAATCTCAGCATACTTAAAACATCAGTATTAGGAAAGATTTTCTGATATTGGGGAAGAAGGAAGGAGAATTCACCATTTCCTTCTCTCCTTTGTACCTCCAGCATAATTGGAACTAATCTTCATTGAATAGTAGCATTCTGAGACTTCATTCACAACTACCAAATATTTTCCACCTATTTTGTATCTCTTTCCAGCTTAATTACCCCAGATAATTCAGTAGTGATTCTCTGTGAAGAAGTGCACTTGATGGAGCAGGACGATACCCGCCATGGATACCCACAATTGGTGCCTGCAGTGTCTGTGGCCCAACCATGATCCTTCTGTTCACAGAGATCAAGGAGAGGATTCAGGGTTAAGAGAAGCAGCATAAATGTATTTTTGGTGCTGATAAGTCTGGTCTGATGACTTCAGCATTAGAGGCATCAGTCTCAATAGCCTCAGGAGCTACACCAAAAGCTGGGGATGCATTGACATCAAGAGTGCATTAATCACTCTCGACATTGATCATCGATAGAGCCCATCAGGAATGGACACCTTCCAGGGCTGACCCAACCATTAGTCAAAACTAGGCAGTCACATAGAGCAGCAGCTTCTGAGAGACTGCAAAGAACAGCAGCAGTTAAAGCAAAACAATAGATCCTGACAGCCTCACAAACTCAAGAACCATCAGCACATCTGCAGGGAGAGTGGGCTCATACATACGTACAAGGCAAAGTTTAATATTTAATGTGTTGGCCAGTTATGCATTTTTACAGGATTGTTGTGGAAGAGGTAGTGTTGGAATAATCATGATTGTTGCGTTTAATTATCAAAATCTTGCAGAGAAGGGGGCTGGCCCTGACACCTTCCGATTCCCCTCGAAGAAGAGGAAAGATTCAGCTTCATCTTGAGTGTCGAGGGCTTGCTGCGATACTAGATTTATAAATAAATTGAGCCGCCTAGGGATGGACTCTAAAGTGACTGAATGAGTTAGAAATTGGTTGAGTGAGAGATGACAAAGGATACAGGTAAATGGAACTCACTCTGAGGAGGATGTTAGTAATGGTGTGCCTCAGGGATCTGTCTTTGATCTGATTCTTTTTAACATTTTTGTAAATGATATTGTGGAAGGACTATCGGGTAAGGTTTCCCTCTGTGTATGATACCAAAACCTGCAATAGAGGAGACACCCAGGGAAGGAGTAGATAATATGAGGAGGGAACTAGCTAAGCTTGAATGTTCGAAAATTTGGCAGCTGTAATTTAATGTTAAAAAATGCATGGTTGTGCATTTAGACTGCAAAACTCCAAGGGAGCGGTACAAGGGGTGAAGTACTAATGTCAACAAAAGAAGAGCGGGACCTGGCATGATTGTGTCTGATGATCTTAAAGTGGCTAAACAGGTAGAAAACCAGAAGGATGCTTGGGTGCATAGGGAGAGGAATGGCTAGCAGAAAAAAGGAGGTGATAGTGCCTCTGTACAAGTTTTTGGTGAGACCTCATTTGGAGTATTGTGTGAATTGTGGAGACCACACTTTCAAAAGGATATAAACAGGATGAAGTCGGTGCAGAGGGTGGCTACCAAAATGGTCAGTGGTCTTCGTTTATAAACCATATGGGTACAGACTTAAAGATCTCAATATGTATGTGTGATGAAGTCTATAGAATGTTACCCGTCCCTCTCCAAAGGGATTATCAACAGTCCCTTTTAAGAGTCTGCAGCTGGGGAGTTCTAGCGAGCCCACACGAAATGACTGCCTGAGACCGGTGCTCTGCAGCCCTCCAGCCTCACTGTTGAATGCCGGTCTCCGTAGATCACGGCAACGTTTAATGTGCAGATGTGCACTGCTCATGATGTCAAGTTTACCAGTATTTTGCCGCATAAATTGATCATCTAACTTTTCCCAGCTGGCGATCGGTGGTAGATCTGTGGCCTCATAGTGCGAGGGGGTGGCAACCCATCACTGCCCCTGCCATGATTGAGACTTAATTGATGCCGCTGGCAGCAAGCTAATTATACCGGCGATTCCGTCTGCTGCCGCCGCAGGACCACTCCCCCAGGATCGTCTGTTCCAGCATATCTTTAAGCCTGCTCCTTCACGCTATGAAAGATAGGAGGTTTTGGGCCTGTGAGCGTGCACCCGGTCACGCCATGCGGTGCACAGTGAGGGAAGTTTGCTCTCCTGGGGCAGACTGTAAGTGCTCCCTGCACACTGAAACAGTAAATAGTTTGAAGCCCTCCTGCATAGTGCACCACCTGATTCTTCAGTATTAGATGATTCCTGCCTGATTGGTACAGCGAGTAGGTGTATGGCACCACGGCTGCCTTTTAGTCACAGGATTGGAACAGGGCACTTGAGGCTCAGAGGCCTGCATGAACTTGATGCCTCACTTCTTTCTGCCATGTGACTCTCTTCTTCATCAAGGCCTGCTTGACTGCATGCGCCAAGAATCTTATGGAACCTGTGCAGATTTTTGATAGTATGCTTCCCTCTTATTAGATCCTGGATTTAATTGGGCCCTAATGAATTGATTTGTATAGTTGCATGTTTTGTCCTACCAAACAATATATGTTGCATATTGGTTTCCCAGCTGCTCCCCACTGGGTGACCTTTTCTGTGAGTTTGAAAGCCTGATACAGTGAGCAACTTAGAACCAGAAGGGCATAGCGCTGATGGGAGACAGTCGCCCTACAGCTTCACAGAGAATAAGGAGGACGGGTAGAGCGGCGCCTTATCCCACACCAATGTTTATAATATTACCCATAGAAGTGTTGGTGTGCCCCTTGTGTACTCCCCTACCTGCCTATTAACTCTTCAGGGCAGAGTTGAGGTGTCGCCTTCTCCAGACCACGGCGAGATAGGACCAAGATGATCGACAAAGGATCCTATGCAGCTACACTATCCCAGTTCTTGCGCTCTGCTGAGCTGGTAGCTTTGGCATCATCACCTCCTGAACTCGCATCTAGCGCTGTCTCTGACCACGAGGTCCCACCTACTTTATCCCCACCGGCAACCAAAGCAGACCTAGTGGAGATCTTACAGGAACTTAAACTCTTCAGACTGGATTTCTCTAAGGCAATGAGTGACATTAAAGCTGAAATTAAGTCCTTGGATGACCGGATCACCCAAAACGAGATCAATATAGGTGAGCAAATAGATGCAATTGCTCTCTTCCTATCCAAAATCCATAAGCTGGATCAGCTTACTAAAGACTTAAGAGATCAGCACGATCACCATACATAAGTAGCTTTGCACTGAGATTGTGGAGTCTTTAATATCTGATGTAATTTAGATTTTGTTATTATTGTTCACCTGTTTCAGGAGATTGGTTGGGGGGAGAAGCCTTGGGAGACCTTGAGGGATGAGAGGGAGGGAAACAAATAGGCAGGTATCCTGGCCTGTATAGTGCGGTGTATTCTCAAAGATGAGGTCTGTGTTTTGGGGGGGAGGGCAAGTCTGGGGTGCTTCTGGGTTGTAATTGGAGAGTTTGGCAGTTACCACTCAAAGAGAGGGGGAATGGGACGAATGCCCCCATCTGAGAATGGGAGGGTTAGAGGGGATGCTCATGATATACCAACTACAAAGAAAAACCCCCAAGTTCAATGACAAAATGTTGTACTCAAAAAATAAAGTAATTGAACATCCCCACCAGTAGCTACCACTGGAGATTAATAAGTCCCACAACCTCTATTTTTGTCGGGGGCTATCGGTTGGAGAGGAAGGACTGCACCATTCCCCTCATTACCGAAAGAACCCTTTTACTCAAAAAGGCCACAGCGTGCCCAATCACCTTATATATTCACTGCAAACAAAAAACAGTACTTATCTTAATCAGACAAAACCAATGTCTTTTATAGGCGAATATTGTCATCCACAGCTTGCCACGACATGACATGCATGTTTCGGGCCCCTCCGGGTCCTGTATCAAGTGGTATCTCACCCAAATAATCGCCCACAAAAACGCCGTGAGCCAACTGATCTTTTTGTAGCTAAAAAACCGTTATCCAAAATCAGGATGGGGAGCATGCTAGTCGTATTCGAACGAGGAATTTATCAGCCCCCATAGTTGAACACTGTGTGGCTCTGAATCACAGTTTTGCGGACTTACGGTGGAGGGTCATTGATGATGCCCCGGCGACCCCTCGGGGTGGGGACAGGGAACAGCGCCTTCAGTGGAAGGAACAGCAGTGGATATATAAGTTGCAGACTGTGATCCCATTAGGTTTGAACTTGGAACAAGATTGGTGGAGCCTTCTCTGATCTGTGGATGGCTTCACTGAGACGCTCCAGGGGGGCGGAGCAAATAGTGTGAAAGAGAGACTTTTGTGTGACTCCACCTCTGATCATGACGTGTGGTTGACAGCCAATTGGATAACGGTTTTTTAGCTACAAAAAGATCAGTTGGCTCACAGCATTTTTGTGGGCGATTATTTGGGCGAGATACCACTAATACAGTTGATCTCCCAGGTGACCTCTGTGGTGGATCACTTTAAGTATCTCAGTATCTGCATCCTCAGAGTTTTTCCCGTCTATACCAGTTAAATTATCAGGTTCTACTAGTTGAAATCAACAGGGTGCTAGAAATGCTGTGATCCTCGGTGGTCTCTTGGCTTGGATGTATTAACACCATAAAGATTCTTATTCTCCTGGAAATTCTTTTTGTGTTTATTCAGCTGTCGATTCAGGCTCCGAGAAGCTTCTTCAAAATAGTTCAGAAAATGTTCTCTTCCTTTGTATGGCTGGGCAGGAAGCCCCGCATCAGTTGGATCGCCCTTAAGAGGCCCAAGGGAAACAGAGGCCTGGGACTTCCGGACCCAGAGCTGTATTACAGATGCTCATGCCTGCATGCAGTATTCTTCTGGATGGCTAGTTCCAACTCGAACTGGGCCCAGTTGGAGGGGGAATGGATGAATCCCATCCAACTGAGAGCAGTTCTATTCCTAAAAGAGGTGGTTGATGTCCATCAAGTACTATTACACCCTTTCCTGGGACCTGTATGGAAGGCATGGAATGTGCTGTGCCAGAAATGGAAAATGTATACCTGGCTGTCCCCCTTTATACCAGCGACAGCTTTTGCCTTTGTTAGTGACTTTAGCGGGAGGCTTGTGAATCTCTGACATGCCCTGAAACGTTCCTCTCTGTTTAATGGCACTTCCTGTTCGTAGCCCCAGTCTGGTCCCGGACCTCTGAGTTGTCAACCTTAATCAGCAGCTTGGAGACTGAGGAACCACCTTCTTTTCATGATGTCACTCCTATATAACTCTGGCATCCGCCTCCCTTCATCAGTTACCTCAGTCTTCAAGCAGCTGACTAGGTTGAGCTCGGGGGTCCGGGCTCACTGGAGGAACAACTAAGCCTTAGTTTCAGTGTAGGGATTAGTCTAAATTTGGTTTCATTTGGTTTACAACGTCTTGTTTGCAAAAAAAAAGAAAATGAAGTGCTGTACCTTTAAGGTATAGGACCTGTGCCTGCCGGTGCCTTAGGCCTTTCTCTCTCCCTCTGCCCGTCTTCAGCTGCTCGACAGAGTCGGAGGGGTCGGCTCACCCCCGGTTTGGGGCAGGGGATTTGAGCCGACAGAGTGATTCGCGTCCAGCCAAGCGCCAAACAGAGGATCTGCCTGTGAGCGCGCCTCTGGCTGGACGGAAAGGGGGGAAGCTGGAGTCGATCTGCCACGGGGTGTGCAAAAGTTCGGACTTTGCAGGACGGGCCGGACTGAGACACCTTTCGCCCCTACTTCGCTGCTTTGGCGGCTCAGGTAAGGCAAGCGGGGGGGGGGCACGCGATTTCGGCGGTCGCTTCTCTCTTCGCCGCGGCGCGGGTGCGCCTTGCGGCTGTGCAGGCCCGGCCACGTGGCACTCGCGTGGGAGTGATTCTTTGGCTCCCGTGCTTTTTCCCGGCCCTTTCTGATCGGCTAGGCGGTTGTGCGGGTGGCTCCGGGGAGCCAGCTGGGCGGTTTTGTTTTTCTAGCAGTGCTTTAAAAAAAAAAAAAAAGTACCAGGACGTGTCCGTGGCTTTCCGGATATCGCAGGAGGCAGTGCAGTTTGCCTGTGCTTGGATCCCGACACACAGCTCGGTGTAGCGGGTTCATTTTTTCCTGAGGGGCTGGTTTCCTTGGGGATTGGTAGAGCTTTACGTTTGCAGAGCCCTGCTCCGGGGCAGTGAAGCTCCCTAGCCATATGTCGCCCAAGACACAGTGTATGATTTGTGGGACTAAGAGATCCGCCCTGTCGGACTCCGGGGTGTGCAAAAGTTGCTCTAAGGAGGCAGCAACTCTGGATCCTCCCGAGGTGAGCATGGGGGAGATGCCGGGGTCGGAGGTGGGGCCTTCGGTGGGCTCTCCTCCAGGCCCCTCCCGGGCGGAGCCGGTGGCGGGACCGTCGACCACCGCGACGGGACAGGTGCCCCAGGCGCCCTGGGCGAGCGGACTTGAGTCCATTTTCTCCGCTGAGTTCGTGGCACTGCTGCGGCACGCAGTGGGTGGCCTGCCTCGGCCTCCTTCTGAGGCTTCGGAAGGGGTCCGCGCCAAGCGTGGCCCCCCAGCTCTCCTTGCTGAGGACCAACCCAGCAGCAAGAGGCTGCGGTTGGATACGGAGTCACTGGAGCCCTCCCTGGCATCGGAGGGACTCCCGTCGGAGGAGGAAGGCGAAGCTGGGCTTCCTGAGGAAGACTTGGAAGAAGGCGAGCTCGACAACAAGGAGGAGCAGGCCAGAGTGGTCAGAGTCTTCCGGAGGGAGGAACTGCCAGCCCTGATCACTGAGACGCTGAGCGCTTTTTAAATATGCCAGCACAGGGGCCGTCGGAGGACGAGTCTCTGGAGGATCCTTTGTTGCAAGTCTTCCGTAAGTCTCAGCGAGCCTTCCCGGTCCATCGGGTCTTCCAAGAGCTGATTCAGGAGGAGTGGAACGTCCCGGGGGCGGCCCTGCGGGGCTCGCGGGTACTGGGTCGGTTATATCCTCTGGTGGATCGGGATCGGGAGGTCTTCACGCCGCCCAAGGTGGATGCTGCGGTAGCGGCGGTGATAAAGAAGACCACCATCCCAGTGGAAGGCGGCGCGGCCCTCAAGGACGCCCAGGACAGGAAGCTGGATGCCCTTCTGCGCCAGGTGTATGACACTAATGCGCTGTCTCTCCAGGCCGCTATTTGTGGGGCCTGGGTAGCCAGGGCCTGTCTTCGCTGGTCTCAACAAGTGCGCCCAGCGCAGGCGGAGGGCAGATCTGTGGAGGCGGCCCGCCTGGAGTCGGGGGCGGCCTATTTATCTGATCTGCACTATGACCTTATGAGGGGTCTATCTAGCAGTATGGCGTCGGCGGTCGCTGCCCGCCGGTACCTGTGGCTCCGTTCCTGGGCGGCGGATTCTTCTTCGAAGACCAGGCTGAGTAAACTCCCGTTCAAGGGACGCCTCCTATTTGGAGAGGATCTGGAGAAGTTGGTCAAGGACCTGGGCGAGTCTAAGGGTGGTAAGTTGCCGGAGGACAAACCCAAGCAAGGCCGTGGCACCGCGTCCAGCAGATCGCAACAACGGGACTTTCGCCGCTCGCGCTTTCCCCGGTTTACTGCCGGTCAGCGGGGCCGGTTTCCCGTCCGAAACCAGGGGTTTCGGGGCTTCAGAGGAGCTGGCAGAGGGTTTGGGGGGGTCCTCGACCTCCTCCTCCCCCGCCTCAGCCCTGCGCAAGGCGCAATGAGATACGGCGGACCCAGGAGCCGCTGGTTCCCGTAGGAGGCAGGTTGCGGGAGTTCTATGGCGCCTGGGTCCATATGACTTCGGATCAGTGGGTCCTGGAGGTCATCAGAGACGGATATGCGCTGGAGCTACAGCAACCAGTGCGCGATGCCTTCGTACGGTCCACCTGCAAAGCGTTCAGCAAGTGCGCGGCGGTGAGGGAGACCGTGCAAAGGCTGCTGGACCTCCGGGCGATCGAGCCGGTGCCGCCAGACCAACATGGTTGCGGTCGATACTCCATATATTTCGTGGTCACAAAGAAGGGCGGAGGGTTCCGGCCTATCCTGGACCACAAAGGGGTAAATCGGTGCCTTCGGGTGACCCACTTCCGCATGGAAACTCTCCGGTCCGTCATTGCAGCGGTCCAGCCGGGCGAGTTTCTCACCGCTCTGGATCTGTCCGAGGCCTATCTTCACATTCCCATTCGACAGGACCACCACCGGTTTCTCCGCTTTGCGGTGCCTTTCGGTCATTTCCAATTCCGAGCGCTGCCGTTCGGGCTAGCGATGGCCCCGCGCACCTTCACGAAGGTGATGGTAGTGGTGGCGGCGGCTCTGCGCAAGGAAGGCGTCCTGGTGCACCCGTATCTGGACGACTGGTTGATCAGGGCAAAGTCAAGGGAAGAGAGCGTGAGGGCCACGTCCCGGGTAGTCGGGTTCCTGGAGAGCCTAGGTTGGGTGGTCAACAGGACGAAGAGCCAGTTGGTCCCCTCCCAAGACATGGAATACCTAGGAGCGCGCTTCGACACGGGAACCGGTCAGGTGTTCCTTCCGCGGCAGAGAGCCCAGAAGTTGCGGTTGTTGGTACGGAAGTTCTTGAAGAGACGGGAGTCCACGGCGTGGCAGTACCTTCAACTGCTGGGCACCATGGCGGCGACCCTCGAGCTGGTACCGTGGGCGAGGGCCCACATGCGGCCTTTGCAGAGGGCGCTACTCAGGCGCTGGTCGCATCAGCGGGACCCCCTGTCCCAAAGACTCGCATGCCCGGACGAGACGCGGGCGGGGCTGCGCTGGTGGTTGGATCCCCGCTCCTTGCAGAAGGGGAGGCCTCTGGCGGTGCCCGAGTGGATAGTGTTGACAACAGATGCCAGCCTCCTGGGTTGGGGGGGTCACTGTCGGGGCCAATTCGCTCAGGGACGGTGGGACCCCCAGGAGCGCTCGTGGTCGATCAATCGCCTGGAATTGCGTGCGGTGTTCCTGGCATTGGAATGGTTTCAGTCGATTCTCGACGGATCGGCAGTCAGAGTATTCTCCGACAACGCCACGGCCGTGGCTTATATCAATCGCCAAGGCGGGACCAGCAGCACGACTCTCGAGGCAGAGGCCGAGGCCCTGTTCGCGTGGGCCGAGCGGCATCTTCTGGCGGTGTCGGCGGCGCACGTGGCAGGAGTGGACAACGTGGAGGCCGACTTTCTCAGTCGCGTGCGAGTGGATCCGGGAGAGTGGGTTCTCCACCCGGAGGTGTTCGCGATGGTCACGCGGCGGTGGGGCATCCCCGTGATGGACCTGATGGCCACTTTCAGCTCCACGAAAGCCAGCTGCTTCTTCAGCAGACGAAGGGAGCGCATGTCCGAGGGTCTCGATGCGCTGATTCAGCCCTGGCCGGAGGGCCAGCTGTTGTACGTCTTTCCGCCGTGGGTTCTCATCGGCCGGGTGATCCAGCGAGTGGAGAGCTTCGGGGGGATGGTGATCCTGATAGCTCCGGACTGGCCGCGCCGCCCTTGGTATGCGGACCTGCAGAGGCTTCTGGTTGCGCGACCGTGGCGCCTTCCGGTGCGCCCGGACCTGCTAGCGCAGGGGCCTCTATTCATGCCCCATGTGGATCGGTTCTTGCTTACGGCTTGGCTATTGAAAGGGCACGGCTGAGAACTAGGGGCTATTCCCCGGCGGTGGTTTCCACTCTGTTGAAAGCTCGTAAGCGGTCTACGTCTTTGGCGTATGTTCGGGTCTGGAGAGTCTTTGAGGCGTGGTGCAGCGAGCGGCGCTTGGTGCCTCTCAAGGCGTCTCTCTCTCAGATTTTGGACTTTCTGCAGTGCGGTTTCGACAAGGGTCTGGCGGCGGCTTCGCTTCGGGTGCAGGTCGCGGCTCTGTCGTGCTACCGCGGGCGAGTGGCTGGTAGATCCCTGGGAGAGCATCGGGATGTCAAGCGGTTTTTGTGCGCGGTGGCGTTAATTCGACTGCCCAGGAGGCAGCCGGTGCCGCAGTGGCATCTCCTGCTTGTGCTGTCGGCACTGGAGCGGGAGCCCTTCGAGCCTTTGCGCTCGGCTTCCTTGAAGGATCTCACATTGAAGGTCGTGTTTTTGGTGGCTATTTGTTCGGCCAGGCGCATCTCGGAGTTGCAGGCGCTGTCCTGTAAGGAACCCTTCTTGTCTTTTTTTGAGTCCAAGGTGGTCTTGCGGCCTGTGCCGGCCTTCTTACCCAAGGTCGTGTCGGCGTTCCATTTGAATCAGGAGATTTCCTTACCGGTGTTCCGGTCGGACACATCGGGCCCCGCTTCCAGGACGCTCGATGTCCGTCGGGCCTTGAAGAGGTATCTTCAGCGTACGGCGGGGTTCCGCCGTTCGGAGAGGTTGTTTATCCTGTTCGCGGGTCCTCGCCGAGGAGAGGCGGCATCCAAAGCCTCCATCGCCAGGTGGATCCAGGAGGCGATTTCGTCGGCCTATTTACTGAAGGGGAGATCGGTGCCGGAGGGGCTGAGGGCCCATTCCACCAGGGCCCAGGCTACGTCCTGGGCGGAGCTCCAAGCTGTGCCGCCAGCGGAAATTTGCAGGGCGGCCACGTGGTCTTCTTTGTCTCCTTTTATCAGACATTACCGATTGGACGTTCAGTCCGCGCAGGATGCCAGGTTCGGGGCGGCGGTGCTGCAAGCGGTTGCGGCTGGGCCCTCCCGTTAGATCTACTGCTCTGGTACTTACTCAGAGGTCCGGGACCAGACTGGGGCTACGAACAGGAAGGTGAAATTAGACTTACCTGCTAATTGTTGTTCCTGTAGTAGACCCAGTCTGGTCCCGCATCCCACCCGGTGTTGCTGGGGGGGCTTGCAGCACGGTCTTCTGTTTGTTTTCTGATGACAGGTAAGAAAAGCTGTTTCGATGTCATCTTTGTGGGGGTGGTCGGACAGGTGAGAAGTTAGTCTGGGCACCCTCAGTGTTCACAGTTCACGAGTTTATTCTTTTTCATGTTTCAGTCATGGGAGGTTGGACCTTGCGGTTGGTAAGTGGGGTCTTAACTTATTTGTTGCTCTGGTGAGTCTGCTTTGTCATTAGGGTACTGATGAAGGGAGGCGGATGCCAGAGTTATATAGGAGTGACATCATGAAAAGAAGGTGGTTCCTCAGTCTCCAAGCTGCTGATTAAGGTTGACAACTCAGAGGTCCGGGACCAGACTGGGTCTACTACAGGAACAACAATTAGCAGGTAAGTCTAATTTCACCTTCCTTTCCCTCTAAAGACAAACTTGAAGCGACTTGGGGGACCTCGCTAAACTACTTCCAATATTTCCAGCTGCAACACTGTCTCAGGGCATCCTGGCACACTACTGATGTGCTTCGCCAGCCTCAAATCTGGGAGCATCTTCTTTTTGAATCTATGTGGTTGAAGTCAGTTCTGGCCCAATTGTACAGAGCTTTTGTCACAGCCTGAACCAGGACCTCATCCACAGACACAGCTGATGGAATGCACTGGGAGATAGGCCTGAGGAGTTTTGGGGTGGGGTATACCAGTACTCTCATTCTTGCTCGCTATCCCTTTCTTTAGTTAATATTCAGCTTTGTATCTTACTACGCATGTCGGTAACCCCAGTTAACTTGTATAAGTGGGTAGGGAGGGATGATCCTCTCTGCTGGAGAGATTGTGGGAAACGGGGTGATTTTGAACATATGTGGTGGCACTGCCCTAAACTCCAGATTTTCTGGTCCTGGATACATCACCATAACTGCAATGCACTGGGGTTGCCACTCTCTTCTACACTGAAATCCTGTGTTTTAGGGTATAGTTCCCTGGCCCTTGCAGGTGGTGGCTTGTGGCGTGTCTCCGGCTGCTTATTCTTAGCAGCCTGCAGTAGCATGCTTGTTAGTGGGAATGGGCGGCACCTCCCACTGTTACTGAATGATTGATCAAGGTTTGGGATACCTGCCACATGCAGAAGCTAATTTCTGATTTTCAAATTAATCCTGAAGAAGTCACAGTACTATTGTATCAGTTCTTCCAAGCAGAGGCTTCACCTGATGTTGGCTAGACCTCGCTTTTGCTCTCTTTGTGGCACTTTGGTTTGACTTGTCGCCTCTTCTTTCTACCCTTGCAATTGACCTATGAAGCATTGATTCTGTGAAGCCAGATAAGGAGCGCCCATGGTATGCCAAATGTGGGCTGCCAGTATGCCCACAGTATGCTCTTGGCATGTTTATGATCAGTACTAATAGGGAGAAGGGGGGAATTGGGAAGGGAGGGATGGGTAAGGGGGGGCCGGGGGAGGGGAGGAACTTGGAGTAGTGCACGGGACTGTGAGTAATGCAGGAACCTGTGGCCTTCTTTGGGTCTATCACTCTTTCTGAATTTTTCAATCACTCTCTCTTGTGAATGGGCTCTGGAGGGAGGTACTGTTTGTGTCATATTTTACGGAGATTATCTTCCCCTTACTATTTGTTTCCCCCATATTAGAATATTTTCGAAGAGCTTGGGGTGAGGGGGATAGACTGGGAAGTGGTGGGGTTTTACTTCTGTTGCACCGAAGGGCGACTTAATGTTCTCCCTCAAGCAGGATATATTTATGCTCCTTTAGCAACTGGGAATTGAGTATTTCCCTTATATCTGGCCTCCTTTTGTGAGGGTTCCTGGTACTAGTGAATTGTTCTTTGAATTTCTGTATGCCTTTGACCTATTGTTGTCCCCTTGTGGTCATTGTAAAGCTTCCTATTTGTTTAATAAAATTTATAGCCAAAAAAAATGTCTGCAGCACAGAGTTCAGGGTTTGAAGGGCATAGCTCACAGGGAGAGGTTAAGAATCCAGCAGGCTGCAGGAGGGCGAGCCAGAAGTCCTTCCAAGGCAAGATATGCAGAGGAGTTCTGAGGTAGGAACTTTAAATGGGGTTGGAGGAAGGACGTGGAGAACAGCTAACAAGATGGGACAGAAATTAAGCTGTTTAACTGCTGTCTATTCTGGGTTTTGCTTTGAGGAGGTTTAACAAGCTGAGAAGAAATAAAGCTGCTTTTATTTTCCCTGAACTGCTGTCTGGCCTGTGCTGTACAGAAAACTCCTTCCCACAGCATGCCATACTACCAGCTTGGGGATTTCCTCTAACCACGTGACTGAGGACAAATCCATGTACCTCCAGGGCTGGGCCTCTGCAGCAGGATTTTTTGTTTGTTTGTTTGTATGGGCTAAGAGGGTTAGCCTTGCCCTAGATAGGGAGCTTGAAGAAGGCATAGTCAGTGCCAGACAGGTAGGCTTTGTTTTGGTCACTAGAGGCCATTAAAAGTTTGTTGGAGCTGGAATACTGCAGGGTTAATTCAGCTGCTGACCTTCTGCCAGAATGTAGAAGAGCCTCTCCATCCTGGCTTGTCACTGTTCTCTTGCAACACCAACACAGCTTCCTCAACAACGCCAAACAGGATGGAGCGGCTCTTCCACATTCTGTCAGAAGGTCAGCAGTAGCGGCAACAATGGCAGCAGCAGTTTCAGCACACCTTGCTGGAAGGGCAGCAGCAGATGATACAGGATCTTATTTGAGCTCAGAGGGAGATACAGAAGAGCACCCTAGTTAAGTTGACCCAGGCCCTGCAGAGACTGCAACTCCATCCTCCAGCACAAGCGCTTCTTAAAATGATGGCAGAAGATGAACCGGACCACTTTATCGTGAACTTTGAACGAACCACCTGCATGGCTGGGTGGCCAAAGGACTAGAAAAAGGGACTGCTACTTCTGGAGAGAGATCTGCATTTGTGAGTATATACTTCTGGGAAATTTTCTGAAAGGACTTCTTTGTATTAAAGCTAATTAATCTGTGAACCAAGTGTTTTTTTTGTTAAAACAGTCAGGGCCTATTTTTTATTTATTTTATTTTTTATTTTATTTATTTACATTCTCTTATATACCGCGCATCAGTGCGGTTTTACATTGAACAAACTGAAATTACATTGAACAGGGCATTATAACTTGGAGATAACTATTTTACAGGGAACAGGGCCTAGTAGCAGCAGTTTAAGTTTAAATTTAAAACACAGAAGAGAACTTTCTGGTTACATTCCATACCCAGCAGAGAGCTTGTAGTTTAAATTTAATAGTCACTCAGGGCCTAGTATCAGCAAAGTACTTTTAGTTTAAATTTAAAACACAGAAGAGAGCTTTTTGGTTAAATTTAGAACCCAGCAGAGGGCTTGTAGTTTAAATTTCATAATATGTCAGAGCCTAGCAGCAGCAAAGAGCTGTAATTTAAATCAAATCAGAATATAACTTAGCATAAAAGGAAAAACAGGGTCAGTGCTCTGTGAGCAACAAATAAACTCTTCTAGAGACCTTTACAAAGAGGTCTTCTACCTAGGGGGCAAGAGACCTGTGAAACGTTTTCAATAGGTGTTAACACCAGGTGGCAGGTCAAAAGGCCATTTTGAAAGACTCCTTCTATCCAAGCAAGGACTGTTAATCACCCAGGAAGTTGGTCACAGCTTACCTCAGAAGCACAGGACAGGGTACTGTGTAGCAGCCCTCTTGTAATAAGTGTTATTTTCCTCCCTTCCTCCCTCCCTCCCCAACACCCACCCACCCCTGGGATAATCATAGCTTTATAGGTACTTACACATCTTAAAGGAAAGGAGGTGCTCTCAGGTGAAGCTCGTTATCCAAATCAGTCATACACTAAGGACCTGAGATTAATTAAGCTTCAGGTGAACAAGGTATATTAAACGTATTAGTATAAATATCCATAGCAACTCTTAGTAAGTAAAGAACTTAAAGATCTAAATACAAGCTTAAAACTAAGATGCAGACAGCAGTCCAGCAATGAGATGGGGGCTGTCCAGTCTTTTGCATGGAGTGTCACATGTATGATTTTCTCCCAGTTGGTGAGAGGTCTTACGTGTGCACTAGGTGCAAGGAGCTCTTTGCTCTCAGGGAACGAGTCTGTTCTCTAGAGGCTAGAGTAACAGACTTGGAAAACATAAGAAAGACAGAGAGGTACATAGACGAGACCTACAGGGATATAGTCCTGAAGTCCCACCTCCAGTCTGGCAGCATCTCTGTTGCCATGGAGGAGAGAGGTCACGTGACAGGAGAGCATCACCCTGGTGTGGCAGGAAGTGATCCTGTAACAAGGACCTGTCCTCCAGGTGATGTAAAACCCTCTCCCACCGAGGAAGTTTCTCCAGGGCCATGTGCCCATGAGGGAAGGGTTAGGACAGCCGTTATAGTTGGTGATTCGATCATTAGGCATGTAGATAGCTGGGTGGCTGGTGGGCGTGAGGATCGCCTGGTAATATGCCTGCCTGGTGCGAAGGTAGCGGACCTCACGCGCCACCTAGATAAAATCTTAGATAGTGCTGGGGAGGAGTCTGCTGTCTTGGTGCATGTCGGTACCAATGGCATAGGAAAATGTGGTAGGGAGGTTCTGGCTGCTAAATTTAGGCTTCCTCATCGTCTCTCTGGGCCGGTCCAGGCACTTGAGGGTGGTCAACCTTCTCCAGCAGCTGAGAAAAAACTGAAGTTTTACAGAAACAGTATCTGGCTCCCTCTGCTGGTCCAACCTCAGTCTTTCAGTCCTCAGCAGCTGAAGGAGACGTTAGGGATCTGGCTCCCGGAGAGACATTAGAGTTAGATGTTTCTGGTTTATTTGATTTATTTGGTTCTTTTCCTTTGCTGATGTGCCTATTGTAGCAGGAGTTTTAGCAGAGCTCTTTGCTTATTTGCGCTGCTGGCTTAAACCCGGTTACCATTCCCGGAGCAGTAGAGGTAAAGCCTACCTCAATTACAGCTCCGGGCTCACAGAGGTAATTTGACGGCGGTTCTGGGAGCCCCAGTTACCATCTGTCTTCCCCCGCACTCTCTGACATTTCTCCGCTAGCAGTGGGAGTTTCAGCTTGGGGAGAAGGTTCAGCACTTTCAACAGCCTGTCTGCACGAGGTCAGTCACAGCCGGCAGTTTTACTTTCGCGGTTTGGGATCTCCGCGGTCCTTTAGCCCGAGGCGGCATCGGGGTGCCGCGGTTTGTTTCAGGACATTCTTCCGTTTTTTGTTTATTTGGTCTTATCTCGTCGCGCTTCAGTTTCGTCGCTATGGAGGCCACGCCGGGGTCCGGGGAGTTGTCAGGACTCCATTCTGTTGCAGGAACGGCGGCCATTTCTGATTCCGCGAAGCTTGTGCCTGCTGGTCACACGGGTTCTTCTAAGCGCAAAGCAAAGACAAAAAAGCACAATACTGTGGGGGAAGCTCCTTCACAATCGCTACCCGTGCAGCAGCAGGGTTTGGAAGTTCCATTTTCTGCTGAATTAATTTTGGCTTTACATAAAGCCTATTGTTTGAGATGGCAGCAGGCACAGGGTCAAGATCAAACCCCTCCTTCCCAGATCCTAGAGAAAGGCCTTTCTCCTTTGGACCCGGGGGAGGGTACTTCTAAACCAATCCTTCCCTCTCAGGAGAGTGCAGATGACTTTGGTCTCCCGCACCCAGACCTCCATAGCGTGGAGGAGGGAGAGCTTTTGCTGGACCCGCTCCTGGATCAGTGGGCCACTGATTTAGAGGAAGGGGAATTGGGTTCCAGCGACGATCCAAGTCTGTTCAGGGTTTTTAGAAAGGAGGAATTAGGGGCGCTTATTTCACAGACCCTCTCCACCTTGAATATTGTACTACCTCCGGCGCAGGATCAGCCGTTGGAGGATCCTCAGCTTCAAGGGTTTAGAACTGAGCAAAGGTGTTTTCCAGTACACAGGGTTATGAAACAGATGGTGGAGTCTGAATGAGAGTGCCCAGAGGCCACCCTCAGGGGGGCTCGCTCTATTGCCTGGTTATACCCATTGACACAAGAGGAGCAGGATTGGTTAAAAATGCCCAAGGTAGACGCCTTGGTTTTTGAGGTTACCAAAAAGACAACTATTCCTGTGGAGGGCGGAGCGGCTCTCAAGGATTTGCAGGATAGAAAGTTGGAAGCTTTGTTGAAGCAGACATTTGAGACTTGCGCTCTTTCGCTACGGGCGGCTATCTGTGGGGCTTATGTTTCCAGGGCTTCTATTCGATGGATTCAAGGCGGCGCTTCGACCAAGGCAGAGGAAGAGGAAGGCGCTAAGCTGGAGTCTGCCTCGGCTTATTTGGCAGATACCTTTTATGACCTCGTCAGGATTTCTGCGAAGTCCTTGGCGGCGGTGATTGTGGCTAGGAGATTCCTTTGGTTACGAAATTGGGCGGTGGATATCCCGTCCAAGGCACAGCTTAGTAAACTGCCTTACAAGAGCACCTTGCTTTTTGGGGCCGCCTTGGAAAAGATTGTGAAGGATTTAGGATATTCCAAAGGCGGTCGCCTGCCTGAGGACCGTCCGAAGGGTCTCCGCCCGGGCGGTGGACACAGGGCTCCCTCACGGGAGTTTCGCAGGTTCAGGGGGTCGCGCTTTGCCCCTTATTAGAGAGGCCGTTTCGTTTCTCGCGGTCAGTCCTTTCGAGGGGCGCGGGGGTTTGGCAGGGGTTTTTTCGCCTCCTCGCCGAACTCCAACAAAAAGCCGCAATGATGCGAGGTTGGTCCAGGTGGAAGTTCCGGTAGGGGGGCGCTTGCAGCAGTTCCTTTCCACGTGGGCCACCATAACGACAGATCGCTGGGTCTTCGAAGTTATCCGCGACGGTTATGCACTCGAACTGGCTCAATCTTTATGAGACGCTTTTGTGGTGTCGCCATGTGGGTCGCTGCAAAAAGCAGAGGCGGTGGCCGAGACGCTGCACCGTTTGTTGCGTCTGAAAGCGGTAGTGCCGGTTCCGCTTGACCAATTAGGATGCGGTCGGTACTCGATTTATTTCGTGGTGCCGAAAAAGGAGGGTTCCTTCCGTCCCATCTTGGATCTCAAACATGTGAATCGCTGTCTGCGGGTTCCGCACTTCCGCATGGAGACGTTAAAGTCGGTTATTTGTTCGGTGCAACCAACCGAAGTGCTTACCTCCATAGATCTGACGGAGGCCTACCTTCATGTTCCCATCAGGCCAGAGCATCAGAGGTTTTTGCGTTTTGCAGTGCCCATGGGTCACTTCCAATTCAGAGTGTTGCCGTTTGGCTTGGCCACGGAGCCACGAACCTTCACAAAGGTGATGGTGGTGGTGGCTGCGGCTTTGCGGCGAGAGGGAGTGCTAGTGCATCCGTATCTCGACAATTGGTTGATTCGGGCGCCGTCGGTTGCCGAGTTGGAAGTGGCGACAGCGCGGGTGATCAGCCTCCTGGAACAGCTGGGCTGGGTGATAAACCTAGCAAAGAGTCAGTTACGACCGGTTCGCAGACTCCTTTATCTGGGGGCACTGTTCGACATGGAGGTCGGAGCGGTGTTCTTGCCGGAGAGCAGGATACAGAAGATTGTGGCTCAGGTAGCGGCGTTTTTGCGTCTCAAGGCCCCATCAGCGTGGCGTTACTTACAGCTTCTCGGCTCCATGGCGGCGACTCTAGATTTGGTTCCCTGGGCTCGAGCGCATATGCGGCCACTGCAGCATGCGTTGCTGACGAGGTGGTCTCTGCAGTCTCACCCACTGAGCCGCAGGCTCCCTCAGTTGCAGGAAGTGAGCGACAGCCTTCTTTGGTGGTTGGATCCCGGTCATCTCCGGGCGGGGATGCCTTTGCGACAGCCGGACTGGTTACTCCTAATGACAGACGCCAGCCTAGCGGGCTGGGGGGCGCATTGTCAGGCTCAGTTCGTTCAAGGTGTGTGGTCGCCGGAGGAGTCGGTTTGCTCCATCAATCTGTTGGAGCTCCGGACGGTGCGCCTGGTGCTCCTCAAACTTCGCCATCTCATCGAAGGGAAGGCGGTGAGAGTTTTCTCCGACAACTCGGTAACGGTAGCGTATATCAATCGCCAAGGGGGGACCGGCAGTACAGCACTGTTGCAGGAGAGTCAGCTGTTGATGAGCTGGGCGGAAGGTCATCTGCTGGCTCTCTCGGCAGCGCATGTGGTGGGCCGAGACAACGTACAGGCCGATTATCTCAGTCGTCATGCGGTCGATCCAGGAGAATGGGAGTTGAACGCGGCAGTGTTTCACGATCTAATCTGCCGTTGGGGAGAGCCTGTCATGGACCTGATGGCTACATTCAACAATGCCAAGGCGGGCCGGTTTTTCAGCAGACGCCGAGAGCGGATGTCCGAGGGGCTCGACGCTCTGGCTCAACCGTGGCCGTCCGAGGGTCTGCTATATGTGTTTCCACCTTGGCCTCTGATAGGGCACGTTCTTCGACGCATAGAACATCACGGCGGCCGGGTACTTCTAGTGGCTCTGGATTGGCCCAGAAGACCGTGGTATGCGGACCTGGTCTGTCTGTTGGCAGACCAGCCGGGGTGGTTGCCAGCTCGGGCAAACCTCTTGAGTCAGGGTCCGCTGCTTATGCCGGACGTGGATCGCTTCTCGCTTATGGCTTGGCTCTTGAGCGGCAAAGGTTGAAACGTAGAGGTTATTCTCGTCTGGTCATTGACACTCTTCTCAGAGCTCGATGATCTTCCACGTCCATTGCGTATGTTCGCATGTGGCAGATCTTTGAACGCTGGTGCAGGGGACGAGGGCTTCGCCCGGTCAAGGCTCTCGTGCCGGACATTTTGTCTTTTCTTCAGGTCGGTTTGGATAAGGGCTTGTCCCTCGCCACTCTTTGGGTTCAGTTAGCGGTGCTAGCGTGCTTTCGAGGTCGGATACAGGGCCGTCTTCTCTCAGAGCATCCGGATATTCTTCAATTCTTGAGGGCGGTAAAAAACATACGTCCTCCAGTGCAGTCTGTGATTCCTCCCTGGGATCTCAATTTGGTTCTGGAAGCTTTGGCGAAGCCTCCCTTTGAGCCAGTGAGTGAGGTTCCTCTGAAAGAGCTCTCCTGGAAGACCGTCTTCCTCGTAGCGTTGTGTTCGGCGAGGAGAGTGTCGGATCTGCAAGCGCTATCATGCAGAGAGCCTTATCTCCAGTTCTCGCGGGAAAAGGTGGTGTTGCGACCAGTTCCTTCCTTCCTGCCGAAAGTGGTGTCGAATTTTCATGTCAATCAGACAGTTTGTCTGCCTACTTTTAGGGATCTAGGTGAAGAACCCATCGATGCAGTTCTCCGGAAGTTGGACTTGGGTAGAGTTCTTAAATGGTACCTTCGACGGACTAAGCCGTTTCGCAGGTCCGATAGGCTCTTTGTGTTATTTGGAGGTCCAAGAAAGGGAGAGGCAGCCTCCAAGGCTTCCATCGCGCGATGGGTTAAATGCGCCATAGCGGCAGCTTATCAGGCCAGCGGGAAGACTCCACCAGAGCGTTTGCGGGCCCATTCCACGCGTAGCCAAGGGGCATCTTGGGCTGAGCTAGCCTTGATTCCGCCGGTGGATATTTGTCGGGCAGCCACTTGGTCCTCGCTGCACACTTTTTCAAAGCATTATAGATTGGATGTTCAGGCCAGGCAGGATGTGAATGTAGGGGAGGCGGCCGTTATAGCGGGTCTAGTGGGGTCCCCCCAGGGGTAGGTACTGCTTGGGTACTTCCCTCAAGTGCCTGGACTGGCCCGGAGAGAAGATGAGGAAGAAGAAATTAGACCTTACCTGCTAATTGTCTTTCCTTGAATTCTCTCCGGGCCGGTCCAGGTCCCACCCTGTTTTCCGGTAGCGATATAACCGTTCCTGCTGACTCTTCAACATTTAGGGCCGCCTGGCATAATCCTCCAAGGGTCTGATACCCCATCTTCTGTATACGGATTCTAGCGGGTAGGCTCTATAGGATTGCCTCGTTTGTCATTGGACCTGGGCTGTCCGGAAGGTAAAAAAAGCAAAAACATTATTATTATTAACAAAGTAAGCGCAAAACGGAGCACGTGGTTTAGGTGGGCTCTGTCTCTTGCTTGTTTTTCGCCGTTTCGATAGTGGGCGCATAGGTTTCTCATTTCTTTGGCTGCTGTTATGTTAAGACTGAGGTTGGACCAGCAGAGGGAGCCAGATACTGTTTCTCTAAAACTTCAGTTTTTGCAGTCCTCAGCTGCTGGAGAAGGTTGACAACCCTCAAGTACCTGGACAGGCCTGGAGAGAACTCAAGGAAAGACAATTAGCAGGTACAGTCTAATTTCTTCTTTTAGGTAGGAAGTTGAAATCCAGAACTTTCAGGGTAGCGTTCTCCGAAATGCTTCCCTTGCCACGCGCAGGACCCAAAAGGCAGGCAGAGCTCCGGAGTCTCAATGCGTGGATAAGACAATGGTGCAGAGATGAGGGTTTTGGATTTGTTAGGAACTGGGGAATATTCTGGGGAAAGGAGGGGCTCTTCCGAAGGGATGGGCTTTACCTTAACCAGGATGGAACCAGGCTGCAGGCATTAACCTTTAAAAAGGAGATAGAGCAGCTTTTAAACTAGATAATAGGGGAAAGCCAACAGTCGCCCAAGAGCGCATGGTACGGAAGAATGTATCCTTGAAGGATACTACCAAAAGCAGAGAGGTTCCAAAAAAGAGTAAAATAGCCCAAATGCCCTCGAGTATGGAGCAGACAGAACTTAAAGATCCCAAATTACCCATGTCTGCCAATAGCCAGATTAATATGAATAAAATGCTTGTATGCAAATGCTAGAGGTCTAAAAAATAAGATGGGAGAGTTAGAATATATAGCAATAAATGAGAGGTTAGATATGATTGGAATATCAGAGACATGGTGGAAGGAAGACAACCAGTGGGACACTGTGATACCTGGTACAAACTATATCGTAATGATAGAGCTGATCAAATTGGTGGAGGGGTTGTGCTCTATGTTAGAGAGGGCATTGAGTCAGAAAGGATTAAAGTTTTTCAGGAAACAAAATTTGCTGTAGAATCTCTATGGATTGAAATTCCATGTAAAAAGGGGAAGGCGATGGCAGTGGGGGTGTACTATCGACCACCTGAAAAACCACCAAGGGAGCAAGCAGAGTGTGGGTCACTTGCGCTTTATTAAATATTCAATAAAGCGCAAGTGACCCACACTCTGCTTGCTCCCTTGGTGGTTTTTGGACTCTCTGCGAGCCAGTGCTCTTCCTTGTGTCTTTTACTATCGACCGCCTGGCCAGAATGAACAAATGGATGATGAAATGCTCAAAGAAATCAAGAAAGCTAACAAACGTTACAGCGCAGTAATAATAATGGGTGATTTCAATTACCCCGGTATAGACTGGGTCAGTGTCACGGCAGGACATGCTACGGAGATAAAATTCCTAGATGAAATAAATGACTGCTTCTTGGAGCAGCTGGTTCATGAACCGACCAGAGGGGAAGCCATATTAGACCTAGTCCTTAGTGGAACACCAGATCTACTGCAAGAGATAAAAGTGTTGGGGCCACTTGGCAATAGTGATCATAGCATGTTCACATTTGATTTAACTAGTGGAGGAGGGATAATAAGGAAATCCACAGTACTACCTTTTAACTTTCGAAAGGGAGACTATGATAAAATGAGGAAAATAGTTAAGAAAAAACTAAAAGGAGCAGTTGCAAAGGTTAAAGACTTACATCAAGCTTGAGTGTTGTTGAAAAATACTATCTTGGAAGCCCAGACCAGCTGTATTCCATGCTTTAAGAAAAGTGGAAGGAAGTCCAAAAAACTGCCAGCATGGTTTAAAGGGGAGGTCAGAGAGGCTGTTATTGCCAAAAAAGCATCTTTCAGGAAATGGAAAACAGAGCCAAACGATGAAACCTGGAAACAGCACAAGCACTGGCAAGTCAAATGCAAGGCATTGATAAGGCAGGCAAAGGGAGAATTTGAGAAGAAGCTTGCTTCGGAAGCAAAAACGCAAAATAAAGACTTTTTCAAGTACATTCGTAGCAAAAAACCTGTGAGAGAGTCAGTTGGTGCATTAGATGATAGAGGGGTTAAAGGGGCACTAAGAGGCGACAAGGTGATAGCGGAGAGACTGAATGAATTCTTTGCTTCTGTTTTTACTGAGGAAGATGTAGGGATGTTACCCATGACTGAAGTGGTATTTAAAGGTGCGGAAGAATTGAAGGAAATATCGATACATCGGGAAGATATATTACAACTATTAGATAAACTGAAGAGTAGCAATTCACCTGGGCTGGATGGTATACATCCAAGGGTGTTGAAAGAACTGAAATATGAGATTGCAGACCTGCTATTAGTAATCTGTGAATTTTCATTAAAATCATCTGTAATACCTGAAGATTGGACGATCGCCAATGTAACGCCAATTTTTAAAAAGGGTTCCAGGGGTGATCGAGGAAACTACAGACCGGTGAACCTGATGTCAGTACCGGGAAAAATGGTAGAAACCATCATAAAGAACAAAATTACTCAACTTGTAGATAGTCATGGCCTAATGGGAGACAGCCAACATGGCTTTAGACAAGGAAGATCTTGTCTTACTAATCTGTTCTGTTTTTTTGAAGGTGTGAATAAACAGGTGGACAAAGGTGAGTCGGTTGATATAGTGTATCTGGAGTTCCAGAAAGCCTTTGACAAGGTCCCTCGTCAGAGACTTTTGACAAACTAAAGAGTCATGGGATAGGAGGCAGTGTAGCATTGTGGATCAGGAATTGGTTAAAAGACAGAAAGCAGAGGGTAGGGCTAAATGGCCAATTTTCCCAATGGAGAAAGGTGAATAGTGGTATACTCCAGGGATCTGTGCTGGGTCCGCTGCTTTTTGACATATTCATAAATGACCTGGAAAGGGGTATAGCGAGTGAGGTTATCAAATTTGCAGATGACACAAAACTATTTAAAGTTGTCAAAACCCAAGAGGATTGTGGAAAATTGCAAGAGGATCTTGAGAAATTGGAAGACTGGGCATCAAAATGGCAGATGAAATTTAATGTGGATAAGTGCAAAGTTATGTACCTAGGGAAGAACAACCCAAACTATGGTTACACGATCCAAGGTTCCACATTAGGTACTACCACCTAGGAGAAAGATTTAGGCATCGTGGATAACATGTTAAAACCCTCCGCCCAGTGTGCAGCGGTGGCCAAGAGAGCAAATAGAATGCTAGGTATGATAAGGAAAGGAATGGAAAATAAAACAAAAGATATTATAATGCCTCTATATCGTTCCATGGTGAGACTGCACCTTGAATATTGTGTGCAATTCTGGTCGCCGTATCTTAAAAAGGATATAGCGTTATTAGAAAAGGTTCAGAGAAGAGCCACCAAAATGGTAAAGGGGATGGAAGGATACTCCTATGAAGAAAGGCTAAAAAGGGGTGGAGTTAAGGAGTAGCCTAGTGGTTGGGGCAAGGTACTTCAGGCCGGAAGGTCGGGGGTTCAAATCCCACTAGAGGACAGCAACCTTGGGCCGGAAGGACTGGGGTTTCTAGTCCCACAGGTGCTCCTTGTGGTCTTGGGCAAGCCACTTAACCCTCCATAGCCCATGTTCCCTGTAAAATAGTTATCTCCAAGTTATAATGCCCTGTTTAATGTAATTTCACTTTGTTCAATGTAAACCGCACTGATGCAGAATAGCGCGGTATATAAGAGAATGTAAATAAAATAAATAAAGGTTAGGGCTCTTTAACCTGGAAAAGAGACGGCTGAGGGGAGATATGATAGAAGTCTATAAATTAATGAACGGAGTGGAACGGGTAAACATTGATCGATTGTTTACGTTATCAGAATATAGAAAGACTAGGGGACATGCAATGAAGCTACAGGGTAAACTATTTAAGACTAAGAAAAGAAAATATTTTTTCACTCAACGTGTAATCAAACTCTGGAATTTGTTACCGGCGGATGTAGTAAAGGCTGTTATTGTAGCTGTGTTTAAAAAAGGTTTGGACAAGTTCCTGGAGGGGAAAGGTCCATAAACCATTATTAAGAAGGGACCCAGGATATCAATGCTTGACCCAGTACAAGCATTGTCGAACCTGTGTCTTTTGGGGAACTGCTAGTTATGTATGACCTAGATTGGCCACTGTTGGAAACAGGATACTGGGCTTGATGGACCTTGGTCTGACCCAGTATGGCATATCTTATGTTCTTATGTACCTATTTGGAGAATCTGCATATGGGCAACAGTCAGGCTGCATTCCAGTACGCCATCCCAGCTGAGCGAGCTATGTATGCAGCTGTCAAGTCTACCATACTGGAATGGACTGGCTGTACCCCAGAGGCCTACCACCAGCGATTCAGAAAGGGGAGACTCCAGATAAGAGAGCGCTCAGAGGATCTTGCATGGATGTGGCTACAACCAGAGGGAAGGGACCAGGCTCGAGGTAGCTGAGATTGTGCTATTACAGTAGTTTTTAGAGGGCTTGACTGCCCCAATGAAACAGTGGGTGCGTCAGCATCCCAAGCGTACATTGGAGAGTGCACTGGAAGTAGCTGAGGGGTATCATGAAGCCCAGCTGGCAACTGAAGCAGACAGTGACAAGGGGAAGAAGTCACCCATTAGCCCAGGAGGATGGAAGGGGATGCCGGAATGGATGTTGACGCCAATGTTCTGACCACCAAAGTCACCTTCTAGGCGAGGGTATGGCCCCAGCCATGACTCCTTCACTGGTTTTAGGTGTGGAGCCCGGGGAAATGTTGCTCTGGAATGTCCCCTGAGGATGGAAGAACCCATGGATGTCAACTTGACCACCCCTCACACCCACTCTTTTCTGGACACTCTCCACCCAGGGGCACAGAACTTTGCGATTCCAGTGGAGCTCGAGGGAAACTGCCTCCAGGCCTTGATATAGACTCTGGGAATGTGTGGACCCTCATTCGCCGGGAAACTGTAACCCAATTTGAAATTGACTATGCAAAGACGGTAACACTGGCCTGTGTACATGGAGATCAGGAGCATTATTCCTTGGCACAGGTTTCATTTAAGACTCCAGCAGGGCAAGCCATGGTTGAGGTCGTGGTGCTGCCCTAGCTCTTGTATCCAGTGGTGATCGGCTGAAACTACCCAAACATCAGAGCGTTTTGAGCCCAGCTACCTAATGGCTCCTCTAAGTCGAACCAGGAAGATTTCCCAGAGATTTTCCTGCTGGAAGAACCAGATCTATATGTTGAGAATCCCAAGCCTGCTAAGTCTCAGAGTTGGTGTCACCAGGAGAAGATTTGCTACCAACAGAATCTGGGGGCAGCTATGGGGGAGGGATCTCGGAAGGGATAGCCTAGGAAAGAAACACCTGGGGTTAGTTCAGGGCTCAGCAGTAATGACCCAAATACAATTGTCCCCTTCCCAGAATGAGCACTAGGCAAAGACCCCATGGAGTTTCAGGAGTGCCCAGCGAGAGGATGGGTCCCTTAAACATGCTCAAGAGCGAGTTTTGGAGGTGGATGGGGTTCCAATAGATAACGGAGAGTCCCCTAAAAGAACTTTTCCATATTTTGTGCTAAAGGGAGATTTATTATACAGAGTGGCTAAGGGGGCCCTGATGGTTCCCTCGCTTTATCGTCAGCAGGTGTTATTGTTATCATAGTCATTTATTTATACTGTGGGACACCTGGGGGGTGGAGAAAACACTAGAGCATGTTTTAGCCTAATTTTTCTGACCTAGGGTTCATAAATGGATCCAGTTATATTGCCAGTCCTACCCCACCTGCCAACTTCATAACCCCACCAAAGTCCAACTGGCCCCTCTAGTGCCTATGCCTGTTTGTTCAACAATGCATTAAAGCTTAACCCCACCAAAACCACTGCCACCTGGATTACAGGCACCAAGTTTTTCACTACTTTAGCTCCTTGCATTGGATCTACATCCATCTCACTGCTCCCCCTCTTTTAAATATCTTGGTTTCTACATAGATTCAGAACTTTCCTTTTCCACATATCTCACACCTTACTTAGTCTGCATTCTCAGCTCTTCATAAGTTTTGAGCCCTTCGCCCATTTTTTGACCAAGCGGCTCTGACCACACTTATCCTCAGCACTGTTATCACTTGCCTTGATTACTGTAATGACATTTTCTCCGGTCTTCTGCAACATCACCTCAAATGCCTCCAAATCGTCCAGAACACCGCCATCAGTGCCCTTACTCATGCTAGCAAATGCAATCATGCCATGCTCCTCCACATTCAGCACCATTGGCTTCCCTTCCCCCAGAGAGTTCACTTCAAAATCCTTACCCTCACTCATAAAGCTCTTCATAACTTGGCACCTCAATATTTAGCTTCGTTGATTTATCCCCTATGTGCCCCAATGTTGCCTTCGATCACTCCAGGATAATCGTCTGGTTCTTCCGTCTACTTCATGTGTCAAATAAGAGTCCACGCGCCAGTCTGCTTTTTTCTTCTTGGCCCCTTCTCTCTGGAATTGCCTTCCTTCCTTCCGATCTCAGATTGGAACCATCTTTTCCCTGATTTAAGAAACTTCTAAAAGTCTTCCCATTTACCTAAGTCTTTGGAATCAGTCTCACTTAGGAGAGAGAGCTGCTTTTGCCGGGGAGCTGCCACGGTTTTCCTTGCCGCGGAGCAGCGTGGTCGGTTGGAGTTGGATGCCTGTGGAGACTGCTGCAGGCAGTGGGTAGCCGCCCCTTGTGCCGAGGACCCCCCCCCGAGACCTACAAAGCCCAGCGGGGGCTGTGCTTCGCTGGTGAGAGAGCTGCTTTTGCCTGGGAGCTGCCGCGGTTTTCCTTGCCGCGGAGCAGCGTGGTCGGTTGGAGGTGGATGCCTGCGGAGACTGCTGCAGGCAGTGGGTAGCCGCACCTTTTGCCGAGGACCCCCCCCCGAGACCTACAAAGCCCAGCGGGAGCTATACGCGGCCGCGTGTTTGCGGCCTGCAGGGTCGCGTCCTAAGGGGCGTGTCTCAAGGGGCTAGACACGCTCCTTGTGTGCTCCTTTGGTGCTCCTGTGGTGGCGTTCAGGAGCGCTAGTTGTTCGTGTGTCTATCAATGGGGAAACGGAAAGCGAAACCAGCTGCTAAGGTAACATCAGGAGATGGAGGTAAGGTGTCCGGCCCTATGGATAAACACATAACTTCCCTTCCACCTGCTAGCCAGTCTCCGGATGGGGCCTCTTTGAGCCCGGACATCTGGACACCACCTCCTTTCCCCCAACTTCCACATTCTTCTACGCCTTTGGAGTTATCCCCACAAGTTACATCCCCGGTGCTAACCCCTGTGGATCCTGCCACTTCTGAAGATTTGTTTGTGCCATTAAACCGTGAGGTGACTCTTTTGGATATTTGGTCAGTGCTTCAAAAGATTGACACTCGTTTGACTACTACTGTTACCTCTTTGTGTAATTTTTCATGCGATGTTGTCACTAAGGTTAAAGCTATTGATAATCAATTGACTGCTGTCGCCAGTTCGGTGGCCCGGGTGGATTCTCAGCTCCAAACGTATAGGGATTCTAATGCTGTTTTTGTTAAGGATATTTCCTCAGTTTCCTATCATTTGGAACAGCTTGAGAATCAACAGCGGGCTAGGAACCTGCGTTTTTTGAATTTTCCCTCCACCCATTTGCTCTCTCCTGAGATATTACTGAAAAAGTATTTTTCTGAGATCTTACATTTAAATGAATCTGTGGATATTGTGCAATTGTATTCCTTTTTTCCTGGTTCTAAGGCTACGCCGCAGACAAAGGAGGAATCTCCCCCTTTGGATAATTCGGCAGTCCTTAGTCTAACAGATTTTTTGCAAGATTCGCAGGATGTCATTCCAAAGCGTTGTACTTTGGTTGTGACATTCGTTACCGAATCTCTTAAATTGCGAATTATACGTGCTTATTTTAAATGTAAAGATGCCTTCTTTTGCGGATATAAGCTTCAGGTTTTTCCAGATGTAGGCCGGGTGACTCAGGCTCGACGAAAACAGTTCCTCGAGCTAAGAGCCAGGGTTATAGCTCTGGGGGCCTCCTTTTTCTTGAAGTTTCCCTGTCGCTGTTTAGTAACTTATGAGGGTCGGGATTATGCATATATTGATGTGACTCATCTGCGTCAGTTTCTTTCGGACAAGGAGGATGTGGTTAGGGAGGGAGAAGTTTAGGTGGGTTAGCTATTTTCTCTTGTGCTCCCTAATTTGGAGTTTCATCTAAACTCCTTTTTTCTTGGTATTTGCTTTTTCCCCTTTGGGGGAGTCTGTTGGTCTCTCTCTCTCTTGATGTGATTTGATTGATGTGAATGATATAATGTTCTTGAATGCTTTTATGACTTTTGTTAAAAGGATTTCTCATATTGATTTATTCTTGTATTCAAGAAAATCTAAATAAATAAAATTTTTTAAAAAAGGAATCAATCTCACTTGAGTCCGGTTCTGCATGCATCCCTCTTCCCCTGTTTGCCTGGTTGTTTGCTCTTTCTTTTCTCCTCTTTCTGCTTTCCTCTGCTGTGACTTTCCTGTCATATTATGGAGTTCCTTCCTTATTCTTGCTTTGTATTGATGTGTTTTTTTTAATTGTAAGCCGCTCTATATGCCTGGCTAAAGGTGGTTAGTCAAATGCTAATAAACCATAACCATCATTAAAATCCCATTTGAAAGAGTGGCCATGGATCTGGTAGTACCATTGGAGGGGACCACCTGAGGCAACAAATATATTTTAGTCATACTGCACTATGCTATCTGATACCCAGAGGCCATTGTTCTAAGGAATATGAAGACTACTACGATCACGAATGCCCTCTAGGAAATATTCTTGTGGGTGGGAATACCCAATGAGATCCTCACAGATCAAGGAACACCCTTTGTATCCAAGGTGATGAAGCAAGGATGTGCCTTGCTGGAGATCAAGATGCTGCAAACATCAGTATATCACCCACAGACAGATGGCCTCATTGAGTGATTCAATAAAATTCTGAAACAGATGTTAAAAAAAAGTTTGCATAGGAGAATGGGAAGAATTGGGACATTTGCCTACCCTATTTGATGTTTTCCATCCGTGAAGTACCTCAGAGTTCCACAGGGTTTTTGCCTTTTGAGTGGCTCTTCGAAAGATGGCCAAGAGGCATATTAGACGTGGCACGGGAAGCCTGGGAAGAAGAACCCCATGCCAGGCGTAATTTGGAGGAGTACATTATTTGAATGCAAGCCCAGCTGAGGAAAGCTGGAGAGGTGGCCAAACTCAGTCTGGAAAAAGCCCAAGCCGAGCAGGCCAGGGGCTACAATTGAGTAGCTATGCATCGCACTTTCCAGGCGGGAGACAGTTTGTCTTGCTGCTCTCATCCAAGAGCACTTTATAAATGGCAGTGGCTGTATGAGGAAGAAGAAAAAGTTGGGTCTGTTAACAAGATTGTGCAGCCAGATAAACAGAAGAATGCCAAAATTTACCATATAAACCTATAGAAAAAGTGGACTCCAGTGACGGCTATGGTGGTATGGGAGATGATTTTGACTGGATTTTCGGCTTCATCAGATCCAACTCAAGTCCTGATTAAAGAACAGCTTTCTGCTGCCCAGGGAAGAGATCTAGAAGGTTTGATCTACTGGAACCTAAAGGTGTTCTCCACCCACCTGGGTCGAACCCACCTCATTTGGCATGGTATCATTTCTGACCCTGGGGTGGTTATTTTATTTATTTATTTATTTAACCCATTTTTTTATATCACCTTATCCTTCAATCAAAGTGGTTTACATTATGTAATTACTACAAACAGGTACTTTATATATTCCCTTGTCCTTAAAAGACTCACAATCTATGTGCACCTGAGGCAGCAGAGGGTTAAGTGGCTTGCACAAGGCCACAAGGCGTGCCTACAGGATGACTGCTGTCTCCAGGTGGGACTTGAACCCCTGGCCTTCCAACCTGAGGTACTGTGTCCTAACCACTAGGCCCCACTCCTCCCTACTGCATTCCAGAGGCCCAACGACAGGCCATCACCAAGGAGCTGGAAGTGATGCTTAACCTGGGAGTTATAGAAGAGTCAATGAGTGACTTTTTGTCACCCATCGTCTTGTTTCCTAAATCCAACAGAAGCATCAAATTCTACACCGACCTCCGGAGGGTTAATACAGCTTCTAAAATTGGAAGTGTATCCCATGCCAGATTAGATGAGCTATTCGAGCAAGTGTAATGGAGCACACTTTATATCAACCTTGGATCTGACCAAGGAGGATACTGGCAGGTGCCTTTGACTCCGGCTGCCAAGGAGAAGACTGCTTTTTCTACACCGCAAGGTCTGTTCCAGTTTACAGTACTGCCCTTTGAATTACTTGGGGCTCCTGCCACATTTCAATGCCTAGTCAACTGCCTACTGAAACTGCACAAGAAGTATGTTGCTGCATATCTTGACACCATTTTCATCTACAGCAGAGACTAGACCACCGATCTAACCAAAGTACAGGCTATGCTGACTATCCTACAGAAGGCTGGGTTGACTGCTAGCCCCAAGAAATATTTTCTGGGAGGTCGGGATGTTCAATACCTGGGATATTTAATTGAAAATGGGCAGATACGACCTCAACTATGGAAGGTGGATGCCATTGCCCAGGTCCACACCCCGAAGTCGAAGAAAGGGATTCATGACTTCCTTGGGATTATTGGCTATTCCTTAGCGTCCCTCTAGTCCAGTCCCGGAACCATAGAGTTGTCAACCTCCTCCAGCAGCCTTGGAGACTGAAATACATCATCGCTTTGCTGGCACCAGTATAAGTAGGCAAGGACCGCCCCCTCTCACCAGTACTTTCAGTCTCCAAGCAGCTTGGAGGTTCTGAGCCCAGGGCTGGGCTCAGTGAGAACAAATAAGCAGAGCTTGGGTTTTTGAAATTTACTCCTTTTGGTTTATTTTCCCTGTTTGATTTGGTTACTTCGTTTTCTTTTATGTCAGATCTGCTGCTGCTGTAAGGGTTCCTGTGTCTGTGGACCTTTATTTTTTGTTTCTAAAGGATCAGGGAGTTCTTCCCCCTCCCTCCCTGCATTGCCCCAGCGTCTAAACGAGCACAGGGGAGACAGTGCTGATCCGTGGCCTCCCTGCTCCCGAACCCGCATTGAAGGGGTGAGGAGCAGGTGGAAGGCGGGCAGTTGCAGCAGCAGCGATACAGGGGCTAAAAAGCCTGAGAAGGTTGTGCCCAGATCAATCGGAGCTGAAGCCGTTAAAAAGGCTGTGCTCCGGTGTCCTGTTGGCTCCTTTCCCTCACTCCCCTCCCCTTCCCCCCCCCCCCCGGGATCGGCGGCGGTGGTAAGTACCCACGCAGATCTGCTTTGGGGAGCTGGTTTAAAATGGGAGGGGAGGCTTCGCGGCGGCTCCCGGGGTTGCAGGGTGCTCGGGGCCTTGCCGCGGGGGGGTGAGAGAGTGTGCTTTTTTGAGCGGGAATGCTGGCAGTGGCCATTTTGAGGGCCGCGTTTTCACCGGCAGGATTTATTTGTTTTGGTAGACAGCCTTGCTCCCGAGCTCCCTTGGGGGGAGCGGATAAGGAGCATTTAGTGTGCAAATTCTAGTCTGATTTTGATTTTTGCCTTTAATTTACTTTAACTTTATTTTTGATTCAGTTGCCTTTGATTAATTGGCAAACGGGGATTAGTTCCTTTGGTTAGAAGCAAATATCCTTATTTACAGTGGTTTTAAATTTGACCCGGCCTCTTTAAGTTTGTAGCAGCTCTCACCTTCCCTCCTCAATTATTTTTTGCTTGATGCAGGCCTTTGCTGGTGCGGATCTCTCTCCCTTGACTACGGGAGAAAGCTCCGGGACCCGTACATCCACACTGCAGCTGTGTGAGACGGAGCCTCTCCGTTGCTGCAGGATTTAATTTGCACGGTGGAACCGGCTGAGCGATCCTCTCGGAGCACTTTAAGGTGGTAGGAGCTGGCAGGGTGACTTTCTGCCCTGCAGGTAAGGCCTTCGGGCTCTGTCGGTCTGCTGAGGCCTCCTTTTTTGGGGCCCTTTTCTTGCTGGGTGTTTGGACCACATGGTGGGAGTTGCAGTGAGAGGCCTGTGTGAGGAAGACAAGCTGAATAGCTAGTTTTTTGGGCCTAGTGTTTTAGACCTCTTTATTTTTGAGTTTGTTCTTAGTTTATAGGACAGCAGTTGTGGCATTGATTCCACATGTTCTTTCCCTTCTAATCATGTCTCTGAGGAGCATCTGTTAAGTCCCAGGATGTTAGGCAAATTGCCAGTTTTAGGTTCCAGAGCAGGTATTTGTAAGGGTTCGGCTGGTAATGGGCCTTTGTGTATTCTATACTGACAGTTGCCCAAAGGCCTGTCTTTCACAGGAACAGGTTTAGGAATCCTTAGGATATACAGAAGTATATAGCAGTTACCTGTCAATCAAGGAGTGCCTGGGCTAAGGTCTATGGCCACCAGAGGGCAGCGGATGCACTCAATGGGGCCTTCTCTGTCTGTGTATGCAGCAGTTGATTGCTTATTCTCTGTAATGCTGCAGCTCCTGTTTGTATAACCAAGATTGCAGCTCTTAAATTCTGTATGGTTTGTTGGTCTCTGTTGTCCTAACAGCCACAGCTGCTCATGACTCACATGTGGTATTCAGGGCCCCCATCCCTGGGGAGGGGGGTGGTAAAATATGAAATTGTGTTACTCCTTAGGTTCACACAGGCAGCCACCTCTTTGCCAGATGCCTGGGTGTTTCCTAGCTTAAGGGGGGATCACTTATCGTGCCCTTCCCCGGCAGTTCTCATCTATTTCTAGAGCAGGATTTCAAAAGGAACAAGAAACTCTCTAGTGAGAGAGAGCCTTGTTCATTTTGAGCGACCACGGTTGATTTATTCGGGGGCTTTTGGTGCCCTGAACCCCATGAGCTGGACGCTATTTGTTTACTTCCAGGAGTTCTGCTCTCTATTTCGCTCTTCAGCTCCCTGGCAGACGTAGCAGGCTGGCAGGGGGGGAGCAACGCCTCCGGCAACGGTGAATCCCTCAGGATAAGGGGGGAAGGAAAGCAAGGTGCAGTGGGACCTGGTAGCTTTTGCAAGGCTATAACAGCAGTTCGGGTAATTTTAGCTGATCTGCTTTGATTTCATTGGAGGTGGCCGGAGCTTGATTTTTGGAGTCCTATACACCCTTTCCCGGCTGTGCCCAAAACTCTCGGGATCCCAACTTCTGACTACATATTCCTCTCCAATGGTAGTTAGTACGTGAACATGGCAGATGGAAAATCACTATTAGAACAGAGTGCATAGGATGGGTGCAATTTCCTGGAATGTGCAAAAATAAAATACAATACATAAATAAATTAACCCAGCTGCAGGGTATGGATTACACATTTTCAGTAGGCCTTCAAAGGTTGTTAAAAAAAAAAAAAAAAGAAAAGGGCCTAGCTATGTTGGTTTACAAGAATTTCCTTCCGCTGTCCATAGCAGGTCCTATAAGGTGTTAGTCGGTTGCTATGTGTGACAAGGCAGAGGCTGCAGAACCTAAAAATAGGGGTTTAAAACCCTTTTTGTCCTCAGAAGCTGTCAGTAAAACAGGTCAGGAAAGGGTTAAGGATCCAGCCCTGAAAGCTTCTCTGCACAAGAAAGCAGAAAGAGAGCCACACCCGAGCTCCAGACAAACTCAGGGAGCTGACGTGGGAGGAAAAGGGGCGGAGTCACACCTGATAGGGCAGCCCTGTTCACATAACCAGGAAGCAACTGTTAGTCGAGGAGAAGGAGGAAAAGGAGCCCTCAAGGGAGAAAAGGCAGCCAAGAGAGAGCAAGCAGCCAAGGGAGAGCTGGCATCCAAGGGTGGAGGAGAATCCGGAAGAGACTCAGCATTGGAGTTGGATTCAGCCTTGGAGGGAGAGCAGTTCCAGGAAGGTCCAAGAGAGTCAGATCCAGGGAGAGATCTGGGGACCAGGAGAAGCAAAGTCAAGAGCAACCAGTATCCGGTTAGCACAAGGGGCTTGGGGAGTTGCTGGCCAGACTGCAGAGAGACAGCCAGGTCTCAGGAGAGGTGTCTGAAAAAGCTTCCAGGAAGGAACTACCTTGAGCCGCACAGCAAACAGAAACAGGTCAGAAACTATTTCAAACCTCAGGGGAAAAGGTTAGATACCTTGCCTAGAAGAGACAGGAGTAGTTCTCTGAAACCTTCTCTTGAAGCCATAATTACAGAGGAGAGGTTGGGCAGAGAGAAAGTCCCAGTCAAAAGACTGCAAAGGTTTTCCCACTACAGAGAACGTGACAGGAGTTCTAGCTCAGAGTATAGCCCAGGTGCCACTAAGCAAATTACTAATTGCAGGCATCACAGCCAAGGGCTAGAGTCAGACCCTGAAGAGCACGCTGTTTTAAGGGAGCTGGTAAAGCAGTATCAAGAGAAATATTTGCCTTTCAACCAGAAAGCATATACTAGGCAGACCAGAAGGAAGGTGAGCCCTTTTTATGATGTGTTAAAAGGTGCTGGTGATTTGGAATCCTTGCAAGTGCCTAGGAGTTTTAAGGATAACAAACGGAAGCAGCTTAGAGCACTGATTAAGCAGTGGCAATCTGTAGACTCCATTAAACCTGGTCATAAGGACGTATCAGATCCTGAACTGGAGGAAATGCAAACTGAAGCACCTCTAAGTGATAGCAGTGGTTCAGATATGGACTGTGGGTTTTGTCAAAGGGAGTGAAAGCTGTATAAGTGTATCCTGTAGAAGTGCTGAGAAAGCCTAACTGTTCTAACCTGAGTTTTCCACGGAGAAAGGCAGCATTCTGCCTGTGGGAAACTCCAACCTAATTAAGCAGCTGTGAAGAGGAGTACAACGCTGTGAAGTTTTCCTTTGTTTAGAGCATGTACCTGAAAGCAATGCCTATGTGGGGAAACAGCTGTTGTAATTGAAAGCTGGAAGAAGTTTGAAAAGCTGTATGTTTTGCTTTAATCTAGTACCTGAGAAGTATCAGGAGATCCTTGGACTTTTATTTGACACAATCTAGTAGCCACATCTTATGTCTGTGTTTGGGGAAGTAGTTCAGTAAAAACTCCTGTGCAACAATAAAAGTTATTGTTATCCCATTCAAGCCTTCGCTGTACTTACTTGGTCCACAACTACAACGGATACTAGGCTGCAGCACTTATAAGGTTAAAAATATGTATTCTTCCCCTGTCTTGCCCGCCAACCCCTCCTAGGCAACCGCCTTTGTATATCGGAGGGTGGTGAAGTGTGACATATGGCAGGGTAATATTTGAGGTTAGCTGTTGTGATATAGCGCTATGATCCGCTGTACACATATTCAAGTCAAAAGGAATTATGGTGGTAGCTCTCTTGGACAGTTCTAAAAGGTGCTTGTCTGAGTGCCTTGGCCAGGCCCCAGGTGTGGAATGCTCTGCCATACGCATTATGTTCTGAGAGGGATTTTATAGTTCTGTGGTTTCTTGATGGACAATATTCCCGTTTAGTTTGACTTTGTCCGATTTATAAGGTTTGGTGGTAGATTTGTAATGTCTTCATTTTGGCTATATGGGGTTCCTTTTCCTTCTGTAAAAGGCGGCTCAGCGAGAGGTCGCTGAGTAGGACTGGCCTTTGAGGCTATTTTGGCTCCAGTACGAAGAGTATCTGCTAGTGTTCAGCGCCTGTCTTACTGGGGGCCAGATGTGCGCAGCCCGGCTCGTTCTCTCACAGCACTAGCAGCAGCTCAGATTCTGGAAGGCATACATCATATGCTGTGTTTGCGGGATGGCTTGCACGCTTCTTGGCGTCAGCCTGGGAGCTCCATCGGCTCGTATTAGCTTCCTTTGTCCAATCCTTCTGCAGAGCTCTGCAAAAGTTTCAGGCGGTCGCAGGAACGCTCCAGCGGCTGCTTCAACTTAAAGTGGTGGTGCCGGTGCCGACAGCCCAATACGGTTGATACTCCCTCTACTTTGTGGTTCCAAAGAAGGAAGGCTCGTTTCGCCCGATTCTGAATTTTCAGAGGGTGAATCGGTGTCTGCCCAAAGAATTCTCCCGGAGCATTCCTTCAATCCCGAAAGAAACCGTAGTGACATACATGATAAGTTCGATCAGCTAGTGGCAGGACACAATGCACTCTTGCATGCTTTTTGCTTCATGGGTCTAGAAGTGTAGTCTTTACCAGGTGGAATAATGGGAACTTCGCTGCGGGTTCTCGGCTTCTTTGCTGACTCAATTCCCACTGTGGCATGGGAAAGCTATATTTTCTAACACCGGGGGCTAGTTGACCTTCAAAAGAAAAAAAAAAAAAAAAAGGAATGTCCAGCTTGGTGCAGGCAGACGGAATGGGGCGTTCCTCTAGCGGGAAGGCTGTGGATTTCTATGCCTGTCATAGGGAGTTCTTTCTGCTGCATTGTGTTGGCGCGGAAATAGCTTCTCCACATCGGCTGAAGGAATTTTTGGTTAAGAGATGTCTTTGTAAAAAACAAAACAAAACCACAACGTATTCAGCTGTCCTGAATTGGCCTGTTCTTGATTGACATTTTGAGACTAGGCAGGCGCAGGCCTCGGTACTACGTTTGTGGGTGCACACCTTGCACTTCCAGGAGGTGTGGACTCACTGTCTGGAGGAGAGCCCTAGCGATCTTCTTTAGCGCGCGATAGGAGCGTAGGTGGTTCACTGAATCGATCGTTGGGGGCACTGCTCTGTCCTTGCAGGCTCCCATTGGGGGTGTCTGGGGGAACGAGAGCATGCTTCCGGTGGTTGCAGTATTTACGGCAGTCTACTCGCCTGGAACAGGAAAGGTTCAGGGAGTTGATGTGACTAGAGTCTGATTTGCCTTATGTGGCAAAGGTGTGATTCGAGTGCTGGCAGAAGTGCAGGGTCAGCCTCTCGGGGCCCACGCGGATGTCCGCCGGTTTTGGAGGGCGGTGTTGCTCATGCGGCCGCCTCTGCGCTGTGCTGTTCCTCCGTGGGATTTGAATTTGGTGTTGGAAGCCTTGCTGGCTCCTCCGTTTGAGCCGGTGTCCACTGCTTCGCTAAAAGATCTCACATTGAAGACAGTTTTCTTGGTGGCGATTTGTTCGGCTAGGAGGATCTCGGAGCTACAGGCCTTGTCTTGTAGGGAGCCCTATCTCTCTTTTACCGACCACAAGGTGGTTCCCCGTACCGTTCCGGCGTTCTTACCCAAGGTGGTGTCCGCTTTTCATGTTAACCAAGTGGTCTCTCTTCCGGTGTTCTCCGACCGCGATGGGGCCGGATCTGGGGGTCAGTTGCGGCTGTTGGACGCCCGCAGGGTTCTCAAGAAGTATCTCTCCCGGACGGCGTCCTTTAGGCGGTCGGATCGACTTTTTGTGGCGTTCGGGGGACCACGTAAGGGAGAAGCGGCGGCGAAGTCGTCTATTTCCCGCTGGTATTGCATCGGCCTACATCTTGAAAAGCAAGGTGGTTCCGCAGAGTCTTCGGGCTCATTCCACTCGGGCGCAGGCGGCGTCTTGGGCAGAGTTCAGTCTGGTCCCAGTGGGCGACATCTGTAGGGCGGCGACTTGGTCATCCTTGCATTCCTTTGCCAAGCAATACCGCTTGGATGTTTTGTCCGCGGAGGATGGGCGTTTCGGCTCAGCGGTGCTTCAGGCTGGGCTTGCTTGTCCCTCCCGTTGATGTTCACTGCTCTGTTACATCCTCTATGGTTCCGGGACTGGACTAGAGGGACGCTAAGGAAGGGTAAATTAGACTTACCTGCTAATTGTTGTTCCTTGCGGAACTCTAGTCCAGTCACGGATCACTCCCTTGGTTTGAAGAGTTGCCCGCCTGATTGTTTCGGCTCCCGCGGGTGCTCTGCGTTGTCTTTGCTCCCGGGTGGCGCGGGATGAAGCCATTGGAGGACCCTCTTGCGTAGTGCTCTTGCCTGTCCATCCTCTTAGGAGGTGGTGTGGTACGGCGCTTCTGTGTTGTCAGACGATATTCTTATTCAGACACAGTCGATGAATGCAATTAATTTGTTAAAGAAACAAATAAATAAAAAAAATAAATAAATAAAAAAATAATGGAAAAAAAAATAAAAAATAATAATAATTACTTGAAGTGGAACATGAAATATTCTGTTCCGTATATATATATTGCTATGTTGAATGTATTCTGGTTAATTCTCCTTATTTGTTGTTCTGCTTAGTGTGCTTTGTCAATAGGTACTGGTGAGAGGGGGCGGTCCTTGCCTACTTATACTGGTGCCAGCAAAGCGATGATGTATTTCAGTCTCCAAGGCTGCTGGAGGAGGTTGACAACTCTATGGTTCCGGGACTGGACTAGAGTTCCGCAAGGAACAACAATTAGCAGGTAAGTCTAATTTACCCTTATCGTTGGTTCATCCCTAATTTTTCAGAGTTGGCGAAGCCATTAACTTCCGAATGGATTCAGTGGTCACTGGATCGGGACCTGGCTTTCCAGAGCCTCAAGAAGGCTATATGCTCTGAACCTGTCCTGATTATCCCTGATTTTTCTCTACCATTTCTTGTGCAAACTGATGCCTCAGAGATGGGCCCAGGAGCAATTCTGGCCCAAGAAGTCAAGGGTGAAGAACATCCCGTAGCATTCATCAACAGGAAACTGCTTCCTCTGGAACATCATTATGCAGTGATAGAGAAGGAAGCCCTGGCTGTCAAGTGGGGGCTTGAGAACTTTAAATAATACCTGCCCAGCTGTCCGTTTATGCTGGTAATGGACCACCAACCCTTCAAGTGTCTGGCTCAACATTAAGGAGTCCAGCAGCCGTATTATGCAGTGTTTTTTGTCTCTCCAACCCTACCAGTTTTGGGTCCATCATAGGGCTGATCGGACTCATGTGAATGTAGACTTTCTTTCCCAGGTGGGTGTCCCGGTTGATGCAGGCGCTCATCAGTGCATGGTTGAGCTGAGGGAGAGGGTGGATGATGGGGTCTATAGAATGTTACCTGTCCCTCTCCAAAGGGATTATCAACAGTCTCCTTTAAAAAGAGTCTGCAGCCCAGAGTTCAGGGCTGGGAGGGCATGGCTCACAAGGAGATGTTACGAACCCAGCAGGCTGCAGGAAGGAGAGAGACCTGTTGAGCCAGAAGTCCTTCCAAGGCAAGCTGTGCAGAGGAGTTCTGAGGTAGGAACTTTAACTGAAGCTAGAGGAAAGGCCAGGAGAACCAGTTTGTGGAGGTTTAATAAGCTGGGACAGATGTAAAGCTGTTTTGTTTTCCCCAAACTGCTGTTTGTTCTGGGTTTTGCTTTCAGGTTTAACAAGCTGAGAAGAAGTAAAGCTGCTTTTGTTTTCTCTTAACTGCTGTCTGACTTGTGCTATACAGAAAACTCCTTCCCACCACATGCCACACTACCACAGTATACTTTAGAGGAAAGGTAGGATAGAGGAGCTGTGATAGATATGTTTAAATACCTCCATGGCATAAATGCACAGGAGGAGAGCCTCTTTCATTTGAAAGTAAGCTCTGCAATGAGGGGACATAGGATGATGGTGAAAAGGAGTAATATGCGGAAATATTTCTTTATGGAAAGAGTGGTAGATACGTGGAATAGTCTCCCAGTAGAGGTAGTAGAGACAAGGAGTGGAGGAGTGGCCTAGTGGTTGGGGCAAGGTACTTCGGGCCGGAAGGTCAGGGGTTCAAATCCCACTAGAGGACAGCAACCTTGGGCCGGAAGGACTGGGGTTTCTAGTCCCACAGGTGCTCCTTGTGGTCTTGGGCAAGCCACTTAACCCTCCATAGCCCATGTTCCCTGTAAAATAGTTCTCTGTGTGCTGTGCTTTCCTGTCTAATCAATGTGTTTATACCTCAAAAGGTTTCCTGTCATGATTTGACAATTTCCAATCTGTAATCAAACCGCTGCTGATCGCTGGAAGTAGCGGTATACAAATGTATACTAAATAAATAAATAAATAAATAAATAAATAAGGACAGTATCTGCATTAAAGAAAGCATGGAACAAACACAGAAGATTTCTAAAGGAAAAAAAGACACTATAGTAGTTGATATGGAAGGGCAAACCTGGTCTTTTTCTGCTGTCATGTTTCTATGTTTATAGATATCAGGCGGAGGCCAGTTACAACTCATCGGACCACAGTGTCATGAGCAGCAAGACATCAATGGAACCAGTGTCCTCAAAGTGACTCTTTTATGAGGGCCACTCATCTTCTGTACTAGAGGAGATGTAGCAGACTCCACAAGGTTGCGACTTGGCTTCTGACCCCCGCTGAACAGTCTCACAGGGATGTGGCTGCACCTGTTGCAATTCTGATGCCTTTGTTGATGACAGCCTTCAAGCCTCCTGAGGAAATTAGAGGAATAGATAGAACCCTTCTTTGCTTTGTGCTATACCGCGGCTTTGACATGATTGACCTTGATGCAACAAGAAGTGCAACCAGTGCTCAAGACTCATGACTTGCCTGGGTGAGAGACATAGATGCCAAGGCATTGATGGCTGCCCAGCTGCTGTCTATCTTCAGTGCATCGAAGGAAGACATTTCATCAAAACATTAGAGATTATCAGCGACTTAACTTCTTCAGTAAAGACCCGTACCCAGATAGGAGTGGAGGTTGAGACAGGCAGTGACCTAGTCTTCTCAAACTGAGTGGTCCTGGGATTCTGATTATGCGAACAGGAGGCCCTCTGACTATGAACCCCTTTTTCTGTTGAAGGCAGCCTCTAGCTTGGGAATCCCGTCTATAAGGAGATATTGTCCTGCTTGTTCTTGGAGGAAACCAATTTCTTCTCCTGTAATGGGTATTTTGCATTAGCAGTAGGATACAAGTCCTTGCATACCCTCCCACCACCCACCTCCCTTAGAAGTTGTATTCTACTTTCAGTTTTAGAAATAGATTGAGGCAATTCCATGTAAAAGCGACAAGTGGAAAGGGATATGCATGCGTGATGAAACCTTCCAAAAGCTTTGGGAAGAATCCTAAGTTGGGAAACTGTTTTCTGTACTGAGCTCCATCAGTGACATCCCGCATCTGTGAGGACTTGTATCATGCTATCCATAGGGAACATCTGCTACAATTAAGTAACTTGGTTTTATGTGATCCCTCTCCTTTTAATCATGTACTAAAAGTAGCTGGCTAGTATTTACACCTATCTATGTTTCTGAAGTATTAGAATTGTGTCTTAAGAGAAAGCACTGTATGAATCCAAATTGGAGTAGTAATGTTATTAACCTGTACAAACAATATTGTCTGCAACACACATCTTTGAAGAAATGGATTTTGTTTATGTTTTTTCATGTCATCTTGTTATAGCAAGTGAAACCTTTGTTGAAGTTGGAAACATCTTAAAAGGCTATTCAGCACTGGGAATTTATTTTGGAGACAACGTTCAACATTTGTAAGTTAGTTTCTTATTATTTTGAAGAAGATTGACATAAACAGCCTGTTTTAACTCTTCCAAACCTAATGACTTTTGAAAATTCCATTAAATCCCTGTATATCGGTGACAAACAGGAGTTGTATTATCAAGATCAGATTTGAGTATGATCAATGATGAACTAGAGAACACAGAACATCTTGGTTTGTCAAACCAGTTGTGTACAAGGTTCTAACTGAATGCAGTTGTATGAGGAAACCAGAGTTTCTCATTCAGGTGTTCAGCAGCTCATTGATTCAGAACTTTAGTGTAGTGGTTCTTAAACCTGTCCTGGGGGACCAACAGCCAGTCGGGTTTTCAGGATATCCACAATGAATATGTGTAAGAGAGATTTGCATGCCTTCTACCTCCATTATATGCAAATCTCTCTCGTGTATTCATTGTGGATATCCTGAAAACCCAATTGGCTGGTGGTCCCCCAGGACAGGTTTGAGAACCACTGCTAGTGAATACAATAATGCATGACATTAAGAATGCATTTGGATTTATTTTTCCTGGGATTTCGTTCCTCTTATGTGAATTCAAGCTGTGTATTAATCCTTGTTTCAGGTCTCACAGATATGGTGTAAAACTGCCAGCACTGCTTTTTGCTAGGCACAAGGACCAGAGAGTTGATGGCATGTCTCTCTCAAATTATAATGTAGAGGACATTGTTAAGCTGATCAGAAACACATTATTGGAATCATTTGTGAGTATAATTCTTAACTGTATTTTAATTGTCTTGTATTGAACATGAGGACTATTTCAAAATTACCAGCAAGACCCATGTACATTTCCCAGAGGGCTAGTAATTCACTTATCCCCCATGTCCAATACCAGCAGTTCTATTCTACAGGAGCATTGCCTTGGCAGGGTGTAAATCTGCTGACAGACCTTGCTACCAGCTAAGTGTATTTTATATGTATTCTTGTTTATATAGGAGTGGAGGAATAGCCTAGTGGTTAGAGCACTGGCTTGGTAACCAAGAGACCAGGGTTTGATTCCCACTAGCTCTCTTTGTGGCCTTGGGCAAGTCACATAACTCTCAGAAGGAGAAAGGCCTGACAATCTACTTTCTGGAGCTGCTGGATCGTCAGGAATCAGCACTGACTCGACAGCACACATTTTACATTGCATGTTTACATAGATAGGATAGGTTATACAGGGCTTAATTTGTGCTAGAACAGGGTGGAATTGCATTCTTGCACTTCATCTTCCAAGCTGAAAGTGATGCTGTGGTTTATTCTGCTGCCAAAGAAGTGGAGAAGAACCCAGCTGCCTCATTTGAACTACAGGTCTGCAAGGAGGCTTGGAGGCAGCTAGAGTGTCGGTGACCTGGTTAGCAACCATATCAGTACCCCTTCTCTGTTGAGGTAATCATCCCTCACTTCCAGGGCAGATAGGGAAAAGCAAGCAAGCCAAGTGGTTGTATCGTGCCTACTCCCTCACAAGTCCTTCATCATAAGAACATAGAAGCATAAGAACTTAAGAAATGCCTTACTGGATCAGACCAGGGTCAATCAAACCCAGTATCCAGTTTCCAACAGTGACCAATCCAGGCCACAAGTACCTGGCAGGTTCCCAAAGAGGCACACAGGTTCCACAATGCTTGTACTGGGGCAAGCAGTAGATTTCCTGGGTTCTCTTTAATAATGATTTATGAACCTTTCCTCCAGGAACTTGTCCAAACCTTTTTTTAAACCCTGGTACACTAACAACTTTAACTACATCCTCCAGTAATGAATTCCAGAGTTTGATTACGCATTGAGTAAAAAATATTTTCTCTTATTAGTCTTAAATGGGTTCCATTCTGGCTTCATTGTGTGTCCTCCAGTCTTTCTACTTTTTGACAGCATAAACAGCCATCCTACGTTTACCCGCTCTCCAGGAACAAGCAGGGAAGTCAGTCCTCACATATGGTTGAAGTCGGCGCCAACGGAGCCCCATGGAAGCATCTCCCCAGCTTTCAAAGAAAGCCTTTGGGAGATGCGACCATGCATGCATGGTCCCCTTCCCGCCCAAGGGTGCCATCTTACCTAGTCTCCCTTTTCTGCGAAGCCCACCAGACGTCCATCTTCTTTCCCCAGAAAAAAGTTGATTTTCTTTTGTGCATTAAAGTGCCTTTCTTTCTCTGGTTAGCACCAGTCCCTTTCCCGCCTCCGAGCCCCAAGTCTCAGAACCATTTTTAGCTTTTTCTTCCAGCATGGTTTCACGCCTTTTTCTAACCGCTGGCTGTGTTGAGGGTCTTCGACCTTGCAAGGGTCCTTTTTGCCCCAATGGCCAGAGGGTTCAAAGAGTGTGATCGATGCACTAAAAACATGTCCCTAACCAAAGTGCACAACTGCTGCCTCCAGTGTCTAGGTGCTGACCACGACCCAGAGGTTTGCTCCCTGTGCAAAAAGATGTCCACCAAAGCCATCCAAAGTCGTCAGCAGAAGCAAGATATCTTCCACAGGTCTGATTCTGCCCCAGTGTCCCTGGTAACCTCGCGCTCTAAGGCCCCGCACAGATCCTCGGAGTCACGTAAAGCCCCCACGGCGCACAATCGGGTCTGCTGACACTCCGGCAAAGGTTCTCCAGAGTGTGATTGCAAAAAGAAGAAATCCTTGGCCTCATCCTGGGATTCAGACTCACACAGCAAGTCCAGTACCAGGTCCCACAGTCCCCAGAGGGTATCAGAGGAGTCAGAGCGGGAGCGGCCAGCGAAGGTGCCCAGAACAGATGCCGAGGCCTCCGGTGACAGATCGTGAAGCCTATCCCATTGAAGACTCTCTCTCACTGACGCCGAACCCGGTCACCCTGGTGTTTGTGTCGAAGGCTGCAACTCCTGAGTGGGAAGCTAGGATGATGGCATTGGAGTACAGTGTCACTGCCTTCCTTGCCTCGCAGTAAGCGTCGGAGCCCAGCCCCACCGGTGATAGTGTAGACACCGCAGGGACATCGATATTGAGGACTCTCCGGGCCGCCGAGACGATCCTCGAATGCTCCGAGCCTTGAGCTGATCCTCAGCGAAGATCTCACTTCCATTTTTTAGGAGTGAGAGCCTCCCCGGCAAGCACTTGTGGCTCTGGCCAAGCAGCCGTCATGGGTCACCGAAGACCCGACCCAAGCCATCAGGCCTCTAGTCCTCGACCAACTACTTGGTCTGGGAGTCCGAGGACGCGGCTTCCCCGGAGACACGTAAGCACCACGGTCTCTCCTCGGACCCGTCTCCCCGGCATCGCAACACCGGTCCCCACCCGAGGACACATCATTCCTCGAGTTTGTCCAGGACATGGTGAAAGCCTTGTCTGTCACCACAGAGTCGGAGGAGGACCCTCACACAGAGAAGCTGGAAATCCTCCAGTATGAGGCTCCACCTAAGGAGGCCCTTATGGTCCCTGTCCCCACCACCTTTGAGTGATGACTCCTTCAGATGTGGGAGACACCGGCATCGGTGCCAATAGTTAGCCGACGCTTCAACACCATATATCGGGTCCAGCGGAGCCCCGGCTTTTGGAAAGCACAACTTCCTCACAGCTCTATGGTGGTAGAATCGACCAAGCGCTGGCAGAAAAGACCAAAGACTCACTCCTCTGTGCCTCCAGGCAGGGAGTCCCACGCCCTTGGACACAAATACTATCAGGGCTCAATGCTGCTTTGCCGAATCCAAGCCTACCAGCTGTATATTGGCATATATTTCCGAGACCTAGCAAAAGAACTCACAGGTTTCTCGGTGGGTCTCAGTGGAGATCACCTCCAGTGATTCCAAACCTTCACAAAGTGCATCGGGGAGTGCTCAAAATACATGTCTTGAGCCGCATAGGACGGCTTTGAGTCTAACACAATTGTGGCCGCCGCAGGCATCGGCACCTGACAGCAGGCCTGGCTCTAGGCATTGGACCTCAAGCAGTGGGTCCAGGAGAAACTCCTTGACATCCCCTGCCTTGGTGAAAACCTCTTAGGCAAACCGATGAAGGATAAGGCAGCAGAGATCGAGACCAAGTTTGTCACGAGTATTCTGCTCTCCAGGAAGACCTCCATCCTTCCCAAGAAGAAACCATCGGGGAAGAGGCCTCCTTTCCACAAGAAAGGCCAGCCTTACCAAGGCTATCCCCTGCATCAGGGTCACCAGGGCAAAGGAGCGGGCCAAGGCCAACACAAGCCTAAGGGCTCTAAGCCCCAAATGCCAGCTCCAGCCCAGGCTGGTCAGGGTTTTGACTCCCTGAGCATAGCCTCCAGGAGGGAGCAGCTGCCAACAGAGGGGCGTCTGATCCACTTTGCCTATCGATGGCTGGCCATAACCACCGACACCTGGGCACTCCAGTTGGTCTGAGAAGACTACCTCCTTAACTTGGACCGGACGCCTCCCCCTTTCTTTCCAGGAGAGCCCACTCGGACTCCCCTGCACCAATCCCTGCTGCTGCAGGAACTCGCAGGCCTCATCGGGGACAAAGTCATGGAACCAGTACCCCTCCAACTCAGGGGCAAGGGGTTCTACTCCTGTTACTTTCTGGTCCCAAAAAGAACAGGGGGCCTAAGGCCCATTTTGAACTTGTGAAACCTGAGCAAGTTCCTGATGCGGGAGAACTTTGAGATGCTCTTCCTTGTAACATTGCTGCCCTACCTCCAGCAGGAAGATTGGCTATGCTCCTAGGACCTAAAGGATGCCTACACCCATATCCTTATTCATCCCAGACACAAGGCAGTCTTTAAGATTCATGGTCAGGGGTGACCACTACCAATACAGGGTACTACCCTTCGGCCTAGCCTCTGCACTAAGGGTCTTCACTAAATGCCTGGCAGTGGTGGCCACCTTCCTCGTCTCCAAGGGGCCTTCATCTTCCCATACCTGGACAACTGACTCTTGAAAGGGGACATAGCCACCGAGGTGCAACAGGCCACAGCCCGCACCATCAAGGTCCTGCTGTATCTGGGGTTCGTGATAAACCACCCTAAATCTCACCTCTCTCCAGTGCATAGGAGCTCATCTGGACATACTCCAGGCCATGGCTTTCCTTCCCCTCGACAGAGTGGACTGCTCAGGGCCCTGGCCGTCGAGGTACAGTGCCATCACTCAGTGTCGGCGTGGTCCATGCTCTGCCTACTAGGCCACATGGCATTCACAGTCCATGTGGTTCCCAACGCCTGCCTCCACATGCAGGCTGCTCAATGGTGTCTCTGCTCGCAGTGGACACAAGCCACAGGCAGGCTCCAGGACAGGGTCTCAGTGTCCTGTCAACTAGCAGAGTCACTCGACTGGTGGCAGGGCACACAGCACCTTCAGAAGGGCATGCCCTTCCAGTCCCCAAACCCCCAGAGGGTCCTCACTACGGATGTATCGGCTGGGGTTGGGGTGCCCACTGCGAGGAACTTTGCACACAGGGCAACTGGTCCCTAGCGGAAAGCCAGCAACAAATCAACCTGCTAGAGTTCAAGGCCATTTTCCTAGTGATGAAGGTCTTCCACCACTGCCTGCATAACCAGTCAGTGCTAGTCCAAACGGACAACCAGATCACGATGTTCTACCTGAACAAGCAGGGGGGCACAGGGTCTCAGCACCTCTGCCAGGAGGCAGTATCCCTCTGCTCGTAAGCGATCGGTCAGGGAATGCTCCTCGGGGCGGTATACATTCCGGGCCAAGACAGTGCCCTAGCGGACAGGCTGAGCAGGGTTATCCAGCCACAAGAATGGTGACTAGACCCCAGGGTGGTGCAGCGGCTATTCTGGGGAACCCCATGTCTGGACCTCTTCGCCAGCCCAGCTGCCCTGCTTCTGCGGACGACTTCCTCTTCTCATGGATGGAGGGCCTTCTGTATGCTTTCTCTCCCACACCACTAATTGCCCGGACCCTCTTCAAGATCCTGTGGGACAAAGCCTCCATGATCTTGGTGGACCAGGCAACCTTGGTTTCCCCTATTGCTCCGCCTCTCAACGGAGCTCCCAGTCCTTCTGGGGAATGCCCCAGGGCTACTGACCCAGGAGGAGGGCTACCTCCTTCACCACAACCTGGGGTCTCTGTCGCTAACAGCACGGCTGCCGAATGGATAGCCTTAGCAACCTTCAGCTTCCCAAGGGGAGCTAGAGGAAGTCCTCCTGGCCTCATAAGAACTCCACAGATGAGCCTATGCCTTCATGTGGCGCAGATTCTCAGTATGGTGTGTGGAGCAACGGGTCGACCCGTTCTCTTGCCAGGTGCACAGGATGCTGCAGTACTTGATCCATCTTTTTCAAACTGGACTCAAGTCCAACTCCGTTAGAGTGCACCTGAGCACGCTCTCAGCGCGCCATCATTTCATAGAGGGCAAACCTCTTTTGGCGCAGCCCTTTATTACCCAAATCATGCGAGGCCTTCTGCTCTCTAAGCCTTCCATCTGCCCCCCCCCCCCAACCTGGCGGAATGGGATCTCAATGTGGTTCTGACGCACACCTCTGGTTACCTGCCATTTGCGTTATCTCTCCTGGAAGGTTGTCTTTCTGGTGGTGCGCATCTCTGCCCGCAGAGTCAGCGAGCTTCAGGCATTGATGGCCGAACCACCATATACCAGGTTCTACAAGAATAGGGTCATGCTTCGCACCCACCCTAAATTACTTCCGAAGGTGGTATCTGCCTTCCTCCTCAACCAGGAGGTGGTGCTCCCCACCTTCTTTCCATGGCCCTATGCCGACAAGGCGGTGGCCATTCTCCATACTCTGGACTGTAAGAGGGCCCTGTCCTCCTCCCTGCAACGTACCCAGAGTCACTGCAAAACCTCGAAACATTTTGTTTCGTACGACCCCAGTCGACTGGGGGAGGCTGTTACCAAGTACCAAGTGGTCTCTATCTACCTAGGTGGTGGACTGCATTGCCTTCTCCCATGATCAGGCTGGGTTCTCATTGGAACGCCAGGTCACAGCGCACAACATCAGGGCTGTGGTGACCTCTGTTGCAAGCTTGCGCTCTGTCGTTACGGCAGACATTTTCTGAGCCACCACCTGGTCCTCAGTTCACACCTTTGCAGCTCACTACTGCCTGGAGAGGGAGTCCTGATGGGACAGTGTCTTCGGTCAGGCCATACTTCATAATCTGTTTGAGGTTTAGGCAACTCCTGCCTTCCGACCCTTCTTGTTCAGGCTACTGGAGTGATGGTTCTCCAGGACCAAGCAGGAAGTCAGTCCTCACTTATGGGTGACGTCGGCGCCGACGGAGCCCTCACGGAGCAATTTTCCCCAGCTTTCAAAGAAAGCCTTTGGGAATTGCAGCGCGCATGCGCGGTCGTCTTCCCGCCCGAGGGTGCCATCTTAGCCAGTCTTCTTTTTTCCGCGGAGCCCTACAGACGTCCCCGTCTTGTCCCCGCGAAAAAGTTGATTTTCTTCTTTATTTTATCCTTTTTTCCTTCGGTTCGACGCCGATCTTTTTCCCGCCCGGACTCGCGATGCCGGTCACGAGTCCTCTTACTTTTTTCGGTTTTTCTGACTTAGTCAGCTTTCGTTTTCGGTTTCCCTGGCAGCCCGGTCCTTTGACCTCGCAGGGGCCCTTTTTCCCCCGATGGCTGCCAGTGGGTTTAAGCGGTGTGGTCGGTGTGACCGAAATATGTCACTGACCGACACACACGACTTTTGCCTCCGCTGCCTGGGCCCGGATCATGAGGAACTGATCTGTGGGCCCTGCAGCAAACTGTCCTCAAAGGCGTTGAGAAGTCGGCGGCATCAGCGTGAGAGAATCTTCGCTGACCCCAGCCGTACCCGGACCTCGTCGGAGGCCTCCGCGTCGAAAGGCTCCAGCTCGGACCGTCGCCGGAGCTCCTCCGACCGGGGTTCTCCCTCCGGGGACCATCGTCGGAAGGTGAAACCCGCGAGGGCGGCGTCGGTGGACGCTCCTGGTTCCGCGAGGGCCAGGTCGCATAGCCCCGACAGCCGCCCCGGGTCCTTAGAAAAGGAACACATCCCGAAGCGACCTCGCCTGGAGTCGGAGATGCCTGCCCGGGTAAGTCCTGTGGTCCTTCTGGACTCGCCTCCGCGACAGCCGACGTCGGGCCCGACGCCGTCGGGGCCCGAGTCGGGGGCTGCTGGGTCACCTGAGCTCGGACTCAGGTTGACGGCCTTGGAGAGCAGACTGTCTGCCTTCATGGACCAGCAGAGGGCACTGCTCGCTGGCTTCGCTGGCGCCGCTGCCCCGACCGCCGGGACGTCGACGTCCAAGTCGACCCCGGAGACCGAGCCGATCCTCGAGTCGATGAGAACTCGAGTCGATCCTCGGTCGAGGTCACCCTCGGCCTCCCGTTCGGGACCGAGGTCGCCGACGCCGACTCCCTCGGCGTCGGGGCGGCTGGCGCCGCACCCTGCCCGGGCCGACCCCACCGAGTCCTCGTCGGAGTCGGTCTGGGAGTCTGAGGAGGAAGAGTCACCTGATTCTTTCCGGACTCGGTGTGTCCCATCGGACTCACCAGAGTCCGAGCCTCGGAAGCAGTCCCCCCCGGAGGATGCCCGGTTCTCGGACTTCGTTAGGGATATGGCCAAGGCTTTGGCCTTCCCTGCGGATCCCGAGGAGGAGCCTCGAGCCGAAGAGCTCGACGCCCTCCAGTATGACTCTCCCGCGAGGGAACACTTTACTGTGCCGGTTCCTCCTATGCTGGAACGACTACTCTTCCGCATGTGGGAGAGTCCGGCCTCCTCGCCGGTCCTGAGCAAGCGGGTCGATTCTATCTATCGCGTCCGCAAGAGCCCTGGCTTTCAAAAGGCACAGCTGCCACACCATTCCATGGTAGTGGAATCGGCCATGCATCGTCTTAAGAGCCAGAAGATGCACTCCTCGGTGCCTCCTGGAAGGGAGGCCCGTAACCTGGATGGCCTTGGCAAGAAGTGCTTCCAGGGCTCTATGCTCGCATGTCGTGTCCAGACTTACCAGCTATACATGGGCATGTATCTCCGGGATCTGGCTAAAGAGCTAGCCGGATTCTCCGCTGGTCTCTCCGAGGAGCCCTTGCGGAGGTTCCTAGCCTTGTCCACTGGCATTCGGGAATGCTCAAAGTTCATGTCCCGAGCAGCCTATGATGGCTTTGAAGCCTCGGCTCGAGTGGCCGCAGCCGGCATCGGTGCCCGCCGACAGGCTTGGCTTCAGTCGTCAGACCTTGAGCCCTGGGTGCAGGACAAGTTGGTCGATGTCCCCTGCCGAGGCGAAAACCTCTTTGGCAAGCCCATGGCGGAAAAGGCTGCGCAAATTGAGACTGAGACTCTCACCAGGACCAGGCTTTCTAGGAAGACCTCCGCCCCTTCCCAGAAAAAGAAGGGCTCGGGGAAAAAGTCCTTTTACCCGAGGAAGGCGGCTGCCTACAAACAATACCCCCATTATCAGGCCCCTGCAGCTCCCCAACAGGGCCAGCAGGCCAAGGGACGGGGTAACGGGTCCCGTAGGCAGCAAGCCCCCAAGCCTGCACCACCAGCCCCTGCTCAGCAGGGTGGGGGTTTTTGACTCGCTAAGCATAGCCTCTCCCCCCCCCGCTGGTTCCTCCCAGCACCGGAGGCCGGCTGGTTCACTTCGCCCACAGGTGGTCCAGCATCACCGCAGATGCCTGGGTGCTTCAGGTCGTGCGAGAAGGCTATCTTCTCCACTTCCATCAGGTCCCTCCCTCCTATTTTCCGGGAGAACCTCCGCGCCCCCCTCTGCACAGGGAGTTGCTCCTTCAGGAGTTAGCAGGTCTTCTGCAGGAACAGGCGGTGGAACCGGTGCCACACCACCTGAGAGGTCAAGGCTTTTATTCAAGGTATTTTCTGATACCAAAGAGAACAGGGGGCCTCAGACCCATCCTGGACTTGCGCAACCTCAACAAGTTCCTTGTGCGGGAGAAGTTCAAAATGCTTACCCTTGGAATCCTTCTGCCCTACCTCCAGCAGGGAGATTGGCTATGCTCCTTGGATCTAAAGGATGCCTACACGCACATCCTCATCCACCCAAGCCACCGCCAATACCTAAGGTTTGTGGTGGCAGGAAATCATTACCAGTACAGAGTACTGCCCTTTGGCCTGTCCTCCGCACCGCAAGTCTTCACAAAATGTCTCGCGGTCGTGGCGGCCCATCTCCGGCTTCACGGCCTCTATGTCTTTCCGTACCTCGACAACTGGCTCATCAGAGCAGCGTCCGCTCAGGAGGTCACCAACGCCACGTGCCGCACGGTGACTCTGCTGCAGCACTTGGGCTTTGTTATAAACTTCGCAAAGTCCACTTTGCTCCCCTCACAGGATCTCGAGTTCATCGGCGCAAGGCTGCACACTCCTCAGGCGCGAGCATACCTACCGCTCAACAGGGCTCAACGGCTCATGGACCTAGCCGACCGCTTTCGCAGCCAGCCCCTGGTCTCCCGCCAGGCACTTCCTGAGACTGCTCGGCCATATGGCTTCCACCGTCCATGTGACCCCCAATGCCCGCCTGAATATGCGGTCTGCTCAATGGTGTCTCCGCCAGCAGTGGCGACAAGCCACGGGCGGCCTAGCAGACCTAGTGCGCGTTTCCGAGCCGCTGGTCTCGTCTCTCCGGTGGTGGCTCCGGCAGCCGAACCTGATATTCGGAATGCCTTTCCAGTCCCCTCAGCCGACCCGGGTGCTGACCACCGATGCATCCCTCCTGGGCTGGGGAGCACATTGCCAAGAGGCACGTACTCAGGGCCTCTGGACCACGTGGGAGTCTGCTCAGCAGATCAACTTCCTGGAGCTCAGGGCGATCCGCCTAGCTCTCAAGGCCTTCTCCCACCTGACTTCCCAACAGTCCGTCCTTGTCCAGACGGACAATCAAGTTGCCATGTTCTACGTGAACAAGCAGGGGGGCACGGGCTCCTTCCTCCTCTGCCGGGAGGCACAGAAGCTCTGCTCTTGGGCCGTCAGTCACGGCATTCTCCTCAAGGCAGTTTATCTCCCGGGCCAAGAAAATTGCCTTGCAGACAAACTCAGCAGGGTCCTCCAGCCGCACGAGTGGCGTCTGGATCCCTTGGTAGTTCAGAAGCTCTTCCTCAAGTGGGGTCTCCCCACGGTGGATCTCTTTGCCAGTCCTCACAACCGGCAGCTTCCTCGCTTCTGCTCTCGTCAGCCACACCCCCTTCGGGTTGCGGCGGACGCCTTTCTGATCTCGTGGTCGGGGAGCCTTCTGTACGCTTTCCCTCCCATCCCGCTAGTCTCTCGGACTCTTTTCAAGGTTCTCCGAGACAAGGCCTTCATGATCCTGGTGGCCCCTCGCTGGCCCAGGCAGCCGTGGTTTTCCGCTCCTGCTGCAACTGGCGGTGGAGGATCCAATCCCTCTGGGGGTACAACCGGATCTCCTCACTCAGGATCAGGGGTCCCTCCTGCACCCCAACCTCAGGTCTCTCAACCTCATGGCCTGGCTGCTGAGAGGGTAGTCCTTGCTCCCCTTCTCCTGCCGGCGGAGGTGGAGGAGGTCGTCTTGGCTTCGCGACGGCCTTCTACCCGCAAATGCTACGCCCTTAAATGGCGTCGCTTTGCAGTCTGGTGTACCCAACAGTCTCAGGATCCCTTCTCCTGCCCGGTGTCGGTGATCTTGCAGTACTTGCTGCACCTCTCTAATCTGGGACTTAAGTCCAACTCCGTCAAAGTTCACCTCAGTGCTCTTTCAGCACATCATGTGCCGGTGGACGGCAGACCTCTCTCCAATGACCCTCTCGTAGCGAGGTTTCTCCGAGGTCTCCTTCTACTTAAACCACCTCTGCGCCCGCCAGCGCCTGACTGGGACCTGAATGTGGTTTTGCAGCGGATCACCTGTCCGCCTTTTGAACCTATGGCTACCTGTTCTCTCCGTTTTCTGTCTTGGAAAACACTGTTCTTGATAGCCCTCACTTCCGCTAGACGCGTCAGTGAATTGCAGGCCCTCGTGTCTGATCCCCCTTACACTAGGTTCTACAAGAATAGGGTGGTCCTACGGACTCATCCGAAATTTCTGCCTAAAGTGGTCTCCCCTTTTCACATCAATCAGGAGGTGGTACTTCCAACCTTCTTTCCCAGACCACACTCCAGCCGAGCTGAGACGGTCCTCCATACCCTGGACTGTAGAAGGGCTCTGAACTTCTACCTTGACCGTACGCGGGAGCACCGTAAAGCTGCTCAGCTTTTTGTGTCTTTTGACCCCAATAGATTGGGGCTCCCGGTCTCCAAGCGTACTCTGTCCATCTGGGTTGCGGACTGTATCTCTTGGGCTTATGGGGCAGCCGGACTCTCCTTAGAAAGTCGAGTCACGGCTCATTGCGTTCGGGCAAAGGCCACGTCAGTGGCTTACCTCCGCTCTGTTCCGCTGGCAGACATCTGCCGGGCCGCTACTTGGTCTTCGAGCCAGACTTTTGCGGTCCATTACTGTCTCGAGAGGGAGTCCCGTAGGGACAGTGCTTTCGGACAGGCAGTCCTCCTCCGTAATCTCTTTGAGGTCTGAGCAACTCCTACCCTCCATCCCGGATGTCGGCTACCGGTGGGTGATAATTCAGCGAAGATTCTATCCTTCTGTGCTGCTGAGCTAGAGGGAGCTCATTTTTGTGCTTAGGGTCTCCGGTAGCCTTGAGCTTGGGAGTCCCATAAGTGAGGACTGACTTCCTGCTTGGTCCTGGAGAAAGCGTAGTTACTCACCTGTAACAGGTGTTCTCCAGGAGCAGCAGGAATCAGTCCTCACTACCCTCCCTCCTCCCCTTGGAGTTGCAATCGTCTGCTTATGTTCTTTTTGCAAATTTTTATGCTGTCTTTTTTAGCTATGTCATCTGACTGGCTAAGATGGAACCCTCGGGCGGGAAGACGACCGCGCATGCGCGCTGCAATTCCCAAAGGCTTTCTTTGAAAGCTGGGGAAAATTGCTCCGCGAGGGCTCCGTCGGCGCCGACGTCACCCATAAGTGAGGACTGATTCCTGCTGCTCCTGGAGAACACCTGTTACAGGTGAGTAACTACGCTTTATCCCTGGACACTGGAGTCCTTAGAGTCCTTCCTCAGACTCATTTGCAGCTGCTCATGGCTGGGCTGTGTTTTTCTACAGGTGCTTGGTAGCCTGTAACTAGGGAGTCTCATATGTGAGGACTGACATCCTGCTTGTTCCTGGAGAAAGTGTAGTCACTCACCTGTAACAGGTAGTCTCCAGGAACAGCAGGAATCATTCCTCACAACCCTTCCTCCTCCCCTTGGAGTTGTTGTACAATTTTTGCCATCTTCTTTTGTCGGCTCTAGCTATGTGATCTGACTGAGTAAAATGGCACTCTTGGGCGGGAAGGGGACCACACATGCATGGTGGCATCTCCCAAAGGCTTTCTTTGAAAGCTGGGGAGATGCTTCCGTGGGGATCCATCGGTGACGACATCAGCCATATGTGAGGACTGTTTCCTGCTGTCCCTGGAGAGTACCTGTTACAGATGAGTAACTACGCTTTCCACTCCATTCTTTAATTTATAGACCTCCATCATATCCCCCCTCTGCCATCTCTTTTTCCAAGTTGAAGAGCCCCAACCTTTAAGCTTCTCCTCATAGAGGTATCCTTCCATTACCTTTACCATTTTTGTCGCTCTTCTTTTTACATTTTCTAATTCAGCTATATCTTTGTTAAGATATGGTGACCAGAACTGCACACAATGTTCAAGGTGCAGACGCACCATGAAACGATACAGAGGCATTATAATATCCTTTGTTTTGTTCTCCATTCCTTTCTTATGATTCCTAGCATTCAATTTGCTTTCTTGGCCGCCACTTCACACTGGGCGGAGGGTTTCAATGTAATCTCCAGGAACAAGCAGGAATGAGTCTTCACATATGGGTATCGTCGGTACTGACGGAGCCTGCGCGGGAACGCTCCCCAGCGTCCAAAAGGAAAGCTTTTGGGAGCATCCCACAGCACCTGCGTGCTGCCTTCCCGCCTTTCCTAACCGCCTCTCTCCAGTTCTTCTTTTCCGCGGAGCCAGCAGGTCGTGTTCCTGTCACCACTGAAGAATTTCTTTATTTTCTTTTATTTATTTGGTCGCGTGTCTGCCTTCTTCGACACCGGACCGGTACCGCCGGTCTTTCTTTCTTTATTCTTAAAAAAAAAAAAAAAAAATTACTGTTCTCACTTCAGTGCATTTTTTCTTTCTTCGGCCTTAGGCCTAGGAAAAATTTTCCTCATGGAAAAGCCCGCCTCCGGGTTTAAAAAGTGCACGAAGTGCAGCGGCACTATTTCTATCACCGACACCCATGAATGGTGTCTAAAATGTTTAGGTCCTGACCACTCCATTGCGGATTGTGAGTCCTGTTCCATGATGTCTAAAAGAGGTCTACAGAATCAAGCAGCCAAGCTCAGTACCCTGTTTACCTCTGATGCAGCTTCGGTAGCATCGACGTCTTCCAGGGCTGCTTCTTCCTCCCATGGATCTCATCCATGGATCTCAGGTAACCAAACTTAAGTCCAGCCGGTCCTCGAAGGGTAGATCTCCCTCTAAGTATCGCGATGCCTCCGGGCTTGCTCTCGAGGAATCTACACTGGCAAAATTACCCCGGCGGGAGGCTCCGGCTTCCAAAGCTTTATCTATGGGGTCACAGGTTGACATCGATGGCTCGGCCTCGACTGATCACCTGTTGCCATGTTCTGGGGTACCGGTGGTTCCCACTGGTACTGACATTCAGACATCGGTGGCGTCGATGGACCAGAATATCCTGACCATGCAGCGTGCCATTATGGCATTCATACAAGCTGCGACGCCTTCGGTACCGCAACAAACTCTGTTGGCGGTACCGACTCCGGCACCGGTACCGATATCGGTTCCGGTGCCGGTACCGATTGCATCGACATCGACATCGGCTTCGGTGTCGACTGCAGCGGTACACTGTTCTGTGATGCCCATCGGTACCGACTCGGTACCGATCACTCCCGATGTCGATACCACCCGGTACGCGTATCGGGCTCTGCAGGAGCATCCAGACAGGCGATACTTCGATTCCTCTGAAGACTCTGATGAATCAGAGGCCTCTGTCGAAGCATCGGTGATCCTTCCTCAGGAGTCCTCTTCTCCAAAAAGAAGAATGTCTCCTCCAGAAGACTAGTCTTTTCAAGACTTCATTAGGGAAGTGGCCAGGGGCCTTTCAAAAAATTAGATATTTTACAATATCCTAAGGCTCCTAAAGAGGCAGCCACTTTACCAATTCATGATATTCTTTATGATCACATGTTGGGCATATGGGAGACCCCTCTCACCATCTCCCCTCATTCTCGTAGGTTGGACACCATGTATCGTGTTCCTTCTTGTCCTGGCTTTCATAAGACTCAGCTTCCTCACCATTCCATTGTGGTGGAGTCTGCTATGAAGAAGATAAAGAGTACAAAAAGGCACTCTTCTAATCCTCCAGGAAGAGAATGCAGAACCTTAGATGCCTTTGGCAGGAGAATTTTCCAGGCCAATATGCTTGTTGCCAGAATCAACTCCTATAGTCTCTATATGGGGATGTTTCTAAAAGAAGTTACAGATGATCTGCAAACTTTATCTCCTTTTATTTCAGAGGATAAAAGGGAAGAGTTTCTCACCTTGCTTAAACATGCCCAGGATGTTTCCAAATTTTCCAACCGTGCAGCCTTTGAGTGTGCCAGCAGAGCCTCGGCTATTGCCATAGGTGCACGCAGAGTTGCTTGGTTACAAGCTTCTGATTTGGAACCCTGGGTTCAGGATGGACTAGGAAACCTTCCTTGTACAGATGAAAACCTTTTTGGCAAAGATTGGCAAGCAAAGGCCACCCAAATGGATGCTGAAAATTCTGCTTTAGATAGACTCTCAAAGTCTACCTCTGCTCCTTTTAAGAAAAGGTTGTTCAAAAAGGGGGGTTTTCCCAAAAAAGGGAGATATTATTCTGCCTATGGTCAGCAGGCATCTTCTGCAAGTCGTTTTGCTACAAAGAGACAGCAACAACCAAAACAGGCCAAACCTAAGGCTGCTAGGACTGCTGTGGCCCAACAGCCTCAGCCTCCTCAGGGCCTTTGACTTTCAACTAGAGAACTTAGCCTTTCTCGCTCTAAAAGAAGCAGAGCCTCTCACCATTCCAGGAAGGTTAGCTCACTTTGCTCCCAGGTGGGAACAAATCACAGCAGAGCAATGGACCCTCTCCATCATAAGAGAGGGGTACAAGCTTCATTTCTTAAACCTTCCTCCTCACACCATGGTGAGACAGTTCAATTCTCCAACATCTCTCCTCGACCTTCTGGGTCAGGAGATTACTACCCTTCTTGCCCAAGGGGCAATAGAAGAAGTACCCCTTCTTCAGCAGGGCTCAGGGTTCTACTCCCCCTATTTTCTTATTCCAAAGAAAACAGGGGGCTACAGACCCATACTAGATCTCAGAGAATTGAACAAGTTTCTATACAAGGAGAAGTTCAAGATGATTTCTCTCGGTGCTCTCCTTCCATACCTTCAGAGTCAAGATTGACTTTGTTCTCTAGACCTCAAGGATGTGTACACCCATGTCCTCATCCATCCAACACACAGAAGGTTCCTTCGGTTCCTTTACCGAGGAAAGCACTACCAATACAAAGTGCTTCCTTTCGGTCTCTCCTCTGCACCAAGAGTGTTCACAAAATGCATGGCAGTAGTAGCTGCATTTCTACACACTCTAGGGATATTCGTATTCCAATATCTGGACGACTGGCTCATCCGAGCTCCATCCCAGTCAGAGGCCCAGACTTCCCTAGCCTGCACAAGGCGTGTTCTTCAGTATCTGGGACTTGTAATAAACTTTCCAAAATCCCATCTCACCCCTACTCAATCTCTAGAGTTCATAGGGGCCTTGCTGGATACCACAACTGCAAGGGCCTATCTTCCCCAGGCCCGTTGCCTACGCTTGGTGCAGTTAGCCTCACAGATTCAGTTAAAATCCCATTTAACTGCTCGAGAGATGTTACAACTGTTAGGCCACATGGCATCCACTGTGCATGTGGTTCCTTATGCTCGCCTTCACATGAGAGAAGCTCAATGGACTCTGTCCACCCAATGGACCCAGTCATCAGGGTGCCTGTCAGACAAAATTGCAACCTCCAGTCGCCTCTTTTGCTCTCTCCAGTGGTGGAAGTCCACTCAAAATCTGTTGCTGGGGTCCCCCTTTCAACAGGTGTTACCCCAAGCAACCCTTACAACAGATGCCTCTCCAAAGGGTTGGGGAGCTCATCTACAAGATCTCTCCACCCAAGGCATCTGGTCTCCACAGGAGACATCTCTACATATCAACCTCTTAGAGCTCAGAGCAATCTTTCTGGCTCTCAGAGTCTTCCACACCCTGCTCAGCTACAAGACAGTCCTCATCCACAAGACAGTCCTCATCCACACGGACAACCAAGTAGCCATGTTCTACGTGAACAAGCAGGGGGGGGATTGGCTCTCTGTCGCTTTGCAACGAAGCTCTGAGATTGTGGGCCTTCGCCAGAGAGCATCAAATCCATCTCATGGCAGTGTATCTTCCAGGGGTTCAAAACTCTTGGGCAGACAGACTCAGTCGAGTTCTGCTTCCACACGAATGGTGCCTCCATGGGGACCAGATAGCCAGGATCTTTCGAATTTGGGGAACCCCAGACATAGACTTGTTTGCAAGTCCGTGGAATGCCAAACTTCCCCGGTTCTGTTCCAGAATTCCGTGTCAGGGAGTTCTGGCCAAGGATGCCTTCCTCCTCCATTAGGGGCAAGACTTCCTTTATGCCTTTCCACCTATTCCCCTAATTCCCAAGACACTGTTCAAACTTCAGAGAGACAAGGGGTCTATGATCCTCATAGCACCACATTGGCCATGCCAAGTGTGGTACCCTCTACTTCTGCATCTCTCTCAAGCTCCCTCCCTGGACTTGGGATCTGCTCCAGACCTCTTGTCCCAGGAGGAGGGAACGTTGTGGCACCCAAATCCCCAGTCTCTTCACCTCAGAGCCTGGTTGCTGAAGGCCTAGACCTTCAAGATTTGCATCTTTCTCAGCAAGTGAAGGATATCCTTCATGCTTCCAGAAAGCCTTCCACTAGACGTTCCTATGCTTTTAAATGGAAAAGGTTTACCATTTGGTGTGCAGAGAAGGCTCTTAACCCTCTTGCAATACCTCTGAATTCTTTACTAGAAACACAGAAACATAGAAACATGATGACAGAAAAAGACCACATGGCCTATCTAGTCTGTCCTTCCATAACAACAACTACAACAGTCCACTTTTTACCTTTAGAGATCCTCTGTGTTGGTCCCATGCTTTTTTGAATTCAGTTACTGTCCTCATCTCTACCACCTCCACTGGGAGACTATTCCATGGATCCATTACTCTTTCTGTAAAGAAATATTTCCGCATATCACTCGTGTGGAAGCAGAACTCGACTGAGTCTGTCTGCCCAAGAGTTTTGAACCCCTGGAAGATACACTGCCATAAGATGAATTTGATGCTCTCTGGCGAAGGCCCACAATCTCAAAGCTTCGTTGTAAAGCGACATAGCGCCAGTCCCACCCTGCTTGTTCACGTAGAACATGGCTACTTGGTTGTCCATGTGGATGAGGACTGTCTTGTAGCTGAGCAGGGTGTGGAAGACTCTGAGAGCTAGAAAAATTGCTCTGAGCTCTAACAGGTTGATATGTAGAGATGTCTCCTGTGGCGACCAGATGCCTTGAGTGGAGAGATCTTGTAGATGAGCTCCCCAACCTCTTGGAGAGGCATCTGTTGTAAGGGTTGCTTGGGGTAACACCTGTTGAAAGGGGGACCCCAGCAACAGATTTTGAGTGGACTTCCACCACTGGAGAGAGCAAAAGAGGCGACTGGAGGTTGCTATTTTGTCTGACAGGCACCCTGATGCCTGGGTCCATTGGGTGGACAGAGTCCATTGAGCTACCCTCATGTGAAGGCGAGCGTAAGGAACCACATGCACAGTGGATGCCATGTGGCCTAACAGTTGTAACATCTCCCTTCACCCTCATCCCATGTCCCCTCGTAGCAGGACTTGCTTTCAATTGAGTATTTGCTGCAATAGAGTATTTGCTGCATTTATCCCATGCAGGCCTTAAAACGAATTCAGTAAGAGTCCATTTGAGTGCTATTGCAGCATCCCTTAAACCTCTCAATGGACAGCCTATTTCCTCTCATCCTCTTATAGCAAGATTCATGAGAGGCCTTCTTTTGACTAAACCTCCCATCAGACCACCTCCAGTGGCATGGGACTTGAATCTGGTTCTTGGCCAGCTTATGCAGCCACCCTTTGAACCCTTAGCCACTACCTCCTTGAAATTCCTTTCCTGGAAGGTTATTTTTCTCATTGCAGTCACTTCAGCTCGCCGCATCAGTGAGCTGCAAGCCTTGGTGGCTAATCCTCCTTATACAAGGTTCCATCATGACAAGGTAGTCCTCAGGACTAATCCACACTTTATGTCTAAAGTGGTCTCACCTTTTCATCTGAACCAGGAGGTTTATTTACCTGTCTTTTTTCCAGGACCTCATGCTTCAAGTGTGGAGAGGAATCTTCATACCCTGGATTGTAAAAGAGCTCTTGCTTTTTACTTACAAAGGACACAGCAACATAGAAAGTCCTCTCAACTCTTTGTTGCTTTTGATCCCTCTCATTTAGGACTTCCAGTCTCTAAGAGAACTCTGTCCAATTGGATTGCTCAGTGTATTTCTTTCGCCTACCAGAGTAAGAACCTTTCTCTGGAGGGCCATGTCACAGCTCACAATGTGAGGGCCATGGCAGCCTCTATGGCTCATCTAAATTCTGTGTCCATCGACCAGATCTGTCGAGCGGCCACCTGGACCTCGGTTCATACCTTCATAGCCCATTACTGCTTGGACAAGGACTCCCGCTGGGATGCCTTGTTTGGTCAAGCTGTTCTCAAACACCTGTTCCATACCTAATCAACTCCTACCCTCCATCCCTGGCTGGATGCCTGAGATTCATGGGTGGAGGTAGAGCCCTTCCCAGGGACTCACAACCTGGGTGATCTCCCAGGCATCTCTAGCTGGGGAGTCCCCATATGTGAAGACTCATTCCTGCTTGTTCCTGGAGATAGCACAGTTACTTACCTGTAACAGGTGATCTCTGGAAACAGCAGGAATAAGTCTTCACAACCCACCCACCTCCCCTAGGAGTTGTATCTCTCTATCTTTCTTTCCTTTCCTCACTCTCTTTGTCTCAGCTTTAAAACTCGAACTGGAGAGAGGCGGTTAGGAAAGGCGGGAAGGCAGCGCGCCGGTGCTGTGGGATGCTCCCAAAAGCTTTCCTTTTGGACGCTGGGGAGCGTTCCCGCGCAGGCTCCGTCGGTACCGACGATACCCATATGTGAAGACTTATTCCTGCTGTTCCCAGAGATCACCTGTTACAGGTAAGTAACTGTGCTTTATCCATGATGGCACCTAAATCTTTTTCCTGGGGGGTGGTTTCTAAGGTGGTACTTTGCATCATGTAACCATAGTTTGGGTTGTTCTTTCCTAGGTGCATAGCTTTGCACTTATCCACATTAAATTTCATCTCCATTTGGATGTCCAGTCTTCCAATTTTTCGAGATTCTCTTGTAATTTATCACTATCCTCTTGAGTTTTAACAACTTTGAATAATTTTGTGTCAACTGCAGATTTGATCACCTCATTCATTACACTGGTCAACATTGAAATTCTTACTGACTTTAAAAGGCCCTAATCTGTAGTATCTTGGTGAGCTGAACACGAATATAACATAAAAATTTTTTTATTGGCTCTCGTTTTGAAGATATTGCATGTAGTTCATTTTTGACGTTTCACCGTGTAAATTTATCCAGTAGGACATCAACAATATCCCAAATAAGCCTAGAATGATGTAATAATGCATCACATTGCATAATACCAGCATGCACACATCATCCAAAATTGATTGCATCATTTTCTGATGCAATGCAATACTACTGCCAGACGGCTGCTGAAGCCATCTGACGTCAGCAGTGTACTATACGCAGTCGGAAAGGTTGAGCATTTAAAATATTTCAGACTGTGTGCGAGACAGTTTAAGCTACTGTTACATGTAACTTTTATTAATCATATAATTTTAGCCACAGTAATGCCGCAAAACTGCGTTAATACCGTTGATAATTTCTGCTACATTTGTGGGAAAGTAACATTTGCCAACCAGAAGAAAAGTATCACTTCTCAACTGAAGAAGGCATATCATCTTTACTTCGGATGCAAGATTGGTGACCAAGACAAGCCTTGGGCCCGCATATATGCTGCACTACATGTACAACACAGCTTTCACAGTGGTTGAATTGCAAAAGACCATCAATGCCGTTTGCAGTCCCCATAGTGTTGAGAGAGCCAAGCAACCACATAAATGACTGTTACTTCTGCTTGGTTCCTCCTCTTTCCAGCGGAATAATGAAGCAAAAGAAGTCGAACATAGTCTACCCAAACATTCCGTCTGCATTGAGACCAGTTCCACATGGTGAGGGACTTCCTATTCCAGAAACTCCATCAGAATATTCTCTTGATTCATCTGATGAGGACAAGGGTGAGCCAACCTGTTCTTCTAGTCCGTCAGCATGCAGTGACCCAGATTTTCACTGGGATGCTTTATCAACTCCACACAGAATAACACAGGAAGAACTAAATGACCTGGTTCATGATTTGGACTTATCCAAGAACAAGGCAGAATTTCTAGGATCAAGACTCCAACAATGGAATCTTCTAGAAGAAGATGTCAACATTACTTCGTATCGAAAGCACCACCAGCAGTTGGAGCCTTTCTTCAGAAAGGGAAGTAATCTGGTATTCTGTTCCAATATTGAAAGCCTCATAAATGCCTTAAAAATCACTCATGACCCACAAGACTGGAGACTATTTATAGACTCTTTGAAACTGAGTCTGAAGGCTGTGCTTTTGAACAACGGAAACCGTCTAACATCTATTCCAGTAGCACATGCCGTCCACATGAAAGAGGCATACGATAATTTAAAGCAGGGGTCTCAAACTCAAATTGCTTTGAGGGCCGAATGAGGACTTGTAAAGTAACCCGGGGGCCGCATAAGACACGGGCCTCATTTGCATAAGGGGCCTCATTTGCATAAATATTTGCATAATGTTGCATAATGAGTGCATGGATAAAGAAAGACTAGAAAATTTCTATCTTACTATAATCCAGTGCCAACCGCCAGGCACATTAGGAACTACTACTAACACTGCCCATTTGGAACCCATAGCAAACCCCCCGTATCATAACAGCACTACCAGGACTCACAAAGCACCAGACCCTACCTATCAAAAGGCAACACTGCAAATATTAAATCAATACATTTCAGAGAACAATACATGACCTACTGGGAAAAGAGAACAAGTAGCAATGTCAAATAGGAATTACACAGAATACCTCAGCACTGTAGAAATAAAACTATAAATAATTTCTTGTACCAAAGCACAGACATTAATGATGCACATTTCCCAGAGCTGACATATTCCAGTTAATAAATTCAAAATAAAGAGATATTTTTCTACCTTTTGTGCATTTTTTTTTCAGTTGCAATTGCTCCAGCCACTTCTGGTTTCTTCGTGTCTTCTGCTATCTCCATCGTCTGCTGTCCATTTGTCCTTTCTTCTCTCTTCTAGTTTTTTTCCATTCTCTCTCTCTACATCTGCTTTAACATACTAATCTTTCTCCTTTTGCTCTTTCCTCATTCCTATTTCATCCACTCAAATTTTACCCCTCCATCCTCAATCCCCACTTACTCTCCCAATACCTGGCCAATTGTAGATTTGTCTTCTCTTCCAGACAAAATATTTTTCCCCTCTCCATTTCACTTTCCCAGCTCCATCCCATTCTAATCCTCCCCCAACATCAGCTCCCTTCTAGTTCCAGCCCCACCCAGCATCTGCTCCTTTCTAGTCCCTGCATCAGTCCATTTCCAGTCCTATCCTAGCCTCACCATCAGCCCATTTCCAATCCTAGCCCCCATCAGCCCATTTCCAATCCTAGCTCCCTCCCCTCACAGCCCATTTCCATTCCAAGCCCCCCTCCCCATCAGCCATTTGCAGTTCAAGCCCCCCTTCCACTCAGCCCATTTCCAGTCCTAGCAACCCCCCCAGCCCATTACCAGTCCTAGACCCCCCATAGCCCACTTGCAGTCGTATCCCCCATCACCCCATTTTCAGTCCTAGCCCCCACCATAGCCCATTACCAGTCATAACCCCCCCTGCCAATAGCCCACTTCCAGTCCTAACCCCCATCTGCCCATTTCCAGTCCTAGCCCCCACCATAGCCCATTACTAGTTATAACCCCCCCCAGCCCATTACCAGTCATAACCCCCCCTGCCAATAGCCCACTTCCAGTCCTAACCCCCATCTGCCCATGTCCAGTCCTAGCCCCCAACATAGCCCATTACTTTTTTAAACCCCCCCCAGCCCATTACCAGTCATAACCCCCCCCCCTCACCCCTCTGCCAATAGCCCACTTCCAGTTCAGTCAGCCCCTCCATAGCTCATTACCGGCCAACAAAAAATCCCCCAAAACCCTGGCTTCTGCTGCTGCCGTTGACGCCGTGGCAGCAGCAGAATCAATTGTCAAATTTAAAAAAAAAAACTGACTTCTGCTGCTCAAGCAGCTGTCCTGCGGCCCCTTTCCCACTGCCCGGAGATCCGACTCTGCTCTCAGCGGCGTGCTTTTCAAGCCGCGACGAGAGTATTCCCCTCTCGCGCGGTTTTTCAAGCCGCGCGAGAGGGGAATACTCTCTTCGCGGCTTGAAAAGCACGCCGCTGAGAGCAGAGTCGGATCTCCGGGCAGAGGGAAAGGGGCCGCAGGACAGCTGCTTGAGCAGCAGAAGTCAGGTTTTTTTTTTAATTTAACAATTGATTCTGCTGCTGCCACGGCGGCAACGGCAGCAGCAGAAGCCAGGGTTTTGGGGGATTTTTTGTTTTCCGCCGTCGCGGGCCGCACAAAGTTGTGCGGCCCGCGGGCCGCGTGTTTGAGACCCCTGATTTAAAGCATCTACTGACTTCCATTAACTATAACAAGTACAGCTGGCACTTCTGTGGTGACTTGAAAGTAGTTGCCCTTTTAATGGGACTGCAGCAGGGATATATAAAATACATGCGTTTCTTATGTGAGTGGGATAGCCGAGCAAGGGATTGGCACTACATGCAAAAGGAATGGAATCGTAGACAAAATGTAACAGTTGGAGAGAAGAATATCCAGCACCCAGCTCTGGTTGAGGCTCACAAAATCCTGCTACCACCCCTTCACATCAAACTAGGTTTGATGAAAAACTTTGTGAAAGCCATGGACCGCACTTCGCCAGCTTTCTGATACCTGCATGGGTCCTCAGATTTGAGAGCTCTTCAAAGATGACGGTTTCAACAACTTGCTGCAGGGTGATGCGAAATAAGCATGGAATGTTTTTCGCCTAGTGTCAACAAACTTTCTCGGGAATGTTAGGGCAGAAAACTACAAGGATCTAGTGGAAGACATGCTGATGCAGTATCTGAAACTTGGCTGCAATATGTCTCTAAAGATCCATTTCCTTGATACCCATCTCGATTTCTTTCCTGACAACTGTGGTATGGTTATTTATTTATTTATTTATTTTATTTAACATTTCTTATATACCGCCTTTCATGATATCAAGGCGGTTTACATTGAACAAACTGAAATTACATTGAATAGGGCATTATAACTTGGAGATAACTATTTTACAGGGAACATGGGCAATGGAGGGTTAAGTGGCTTGCCCAAAACCACATAGAGCACCTGTGGGACTAAAACCCCAGTCCTTCCGGCCCAAGGTTGCTGTCCTCTAGCGGGATTTGAACCGCTAGAGGACAGCAACCTTGGGCCGGAAGGACTGGGGTTTCTAGTCCCACAGGTGCTCTATGTGGTCTTGGTTAGTTATGAAAAGGGCGAACGTTTTCACCAGGATATCGCAACGATGGAGCAAAGATACTGGGGAAAATAGTCCACTACAATGCTGGCTGACTACTGCTGGACACTCCCCAGAGAAGCTCTCGAACAGCTGTACAAGAGACAGGCGAAAAAATCTAAGTAGTCTATGACTTGTTTTTTTACAGGTATTAACCGAAGGCCTATTATATTTACTATTGACTTGCATTTCGTGATTTAAACATTAATTCTTGTAGATTACAAAAAAACTAGGGCCAACTTTGCAATTTCACTGTCATATTCGTGTTCAGCATATATACATTGATAAGAAATGACTATTTTTATTTCAGTATCATGACTTTTGTAAAAATTTGTTGACCAGTGTTATTCCCATTTCCAGATCATTTATGAATATGTTAAAAAGCAGCAGGCCCAGAACAGATCCCTGGAGTACTCCACCATTCACCTTTCTCCACTGAGAAAATTGGCCATTTATCCCTACTCTCTGCCTTCTATCTTTTAACCAATTCCTGATCCACAATACTACACTGCCTCCAATCCCATGACTTTTTAATTTCGCCAAGAGTCAAAGGCTTTCTGAAAATCCAGATACACTATATCAATTCCCTCACCTTTTGTCTACCTGTTTATTCACATCTTCAAAAAAATATAACAGATTAGTAAGACAAGATTTTCCTTGGCTAAATCCATGTTGGCTTTCTCCCATTAAACCACGGCTATCTACATGTTCAGTAACTTTATTCTTTATAATGGTTTTGATCATTTTGCCCGGTACTGACGTCAGGCTTACCAGTCTGTACTTTCCAGGAATACCCCTGGAACCCTTTTTAAAATCTAATGTTACGTTGGCCACTCTCCAATCCTCAGCTACTACAGATGATTTTAGTGATAGTTCACAGATTACTAATAGTAGGTCTGCAATCTCATATTTCATTTCTTTCAACACCCTTGGAGTATACCATCCGGTCCAAGTGATTTGCTAGTCTTCAGTTTATCAAACAGTTGTAATACATTCTCCCAGTTTATCGATATGTCTTCCAATTCTTCTGCTATATCACCTTTATATACCATTTCAGGGATGGTTAACTGTTCAACAGCCAAAATGCTTCAGACACGAAAGCAGCTGTTCTAAACTAATTTAAGGCTGCTGAACACAGAAATCATAATGAAAATGGCTGATTAGGTGTAGTTGCTAAGTTATATGCTATTAATTAGTCATTAGGGCCATTAACCCATTTTGGACCAGCGTATGTTTTACATACATAAGGTTTCCATACTTACTACTCAACAGTTTTACTAATTAATAGTTATAAATTCAATGGAACTATGTTTAGCTATTATCGTTATGTCAAAAAACGTTATATACAGATTTTTTTATCTGCGATCTAGTTAGTTTAATAGGTATTCAAAGTTTGCTGATTTTGACAGTACTGATGGCTCAACATAAAAAGATCACAAAAAATAGTAAGTAGCTTATAATGCTGTAATAGCTACTATTTTGCAAATAAAAGTATTTGTAGACTTTAGAAAATAGGTTTAGATAACTGTAAGTTACTTAGTGTCAGAGTTATTGGTGCGTATATCAGCCTTGTATGTTTTTCATATGCTGGGCTAATACGTTGTCGAAAGGAATTGCTGTCAAGCATTCTGTTCTAGGTGTTTCAATTGTGCAATATCGACGCACTGCATCAGAAGTGTTTTCACGTGTATCCTATTCCGCTGTCAGAATGGACTGTTGACAAACTATATTATATCATAATAAAGTGTTTTAAATGAAAACTGCAGTTTCAATAGTATCACACAGTATGTTTATGTCAATGAATATTGGAACCGAATCCTATCTTTTCTGAAGACGGACAATATACTATATTGGATCAGTGTATGAAAAACATACACTATGTGAAACTTCTATTTTCTGCAAAGTTTTAATATTTTTATTATTGTTTGAGTGTAACAAATCTAATAAATCATCCAGAACACAGAAAGAATATGTGAGCTGTCCAAAAGGGGTTAACTGTGTATTATGCAACATTTGTGTGAGATTGTGTAATCTCTTCTTGCAACCAATAGAAATATCTGTCCAAAACCAGATGATGCAATCAGTATTTAAATTTGCATCACTTGACAGTATAAATCTTAAGGTGTATTAGTCACAGAAAAATTAAAAATTAATTTCACATTATGCATTATTTTATGCTGATAGGTCAGTTGCATCATACTTGTGTTAACAATGCAGATAATTTCTGCTATATTTGTGGTGAAGTGACTTTTACATCACAAAAACGGAATATGACTGTGGCGGTTAAGAAAGCCTACAACTTATATTTTGGCTGCAGAATAGGAATAGGATAAAAGCTGGGTGCCACACATATGCTACAATACACGTGCAACAAATCTCAGGCAATGGATGAATGGGAAAAGGCAATCAATGCCTTTTGCAGTTCCAGTGATCTGGAGAGAGCCCACGGATCACGTCAGCAATTGCTACTTCTGCATGGTTCCTCCAATTCAGAAAGGCATATCCAGAAAAAGTAAGTGGACCGTGCAATATCTAAACATTCCATCTGCAATATGCCCAGTGCCTCATGGAGAAGGGTTGCCGATTCCCAAAATGTCAGAATCATTATCATTAGAATCAACTGAAGAAGAGGAAGAAGTCTGTAGTCAAGAACTGTCAACCTCACGTGATCCAGAGTTTCTTCTGGCCACTGCATTGCACACCTCATAACGCAAGGTGAATTGAACGACCTTGTCAGGGATTTGGATCTCCCGAAGAATAAAGCTGAGCTTTTGGATTCCAGACTACAGCAGTGGAATCTTCTAGCTGGTGACGTACGAATTTCTTTTTTCCGGGACCGTCAGAAAGACTTGGTGTCATTCTTTTTCAACATGCATGCAACAACGTAAGAGGTTTAATGGCAGCTCTCAATATCAATTACAATGCAGATGATTGGAGGCTCTTCATTGATTCATCCAAAGCAAGTCTTAAAGCTGTATTGCTGCATAATGGCAACTTGCTACCATCAATTCCTATTGGCCATGCAGCTTTTATGAAAGAGACTTATGACAATATGAAACAACTTTTGAAATGTATAAACTATGATCAACATCTATGGTCAATCCGTGGTGACTTCAAAGTGGTCGCCCTCTTCCTTGGTCTTCAGGGTGGATACACCAAGTACTGCTGCATCTCCAGGAACAAGCAGGAATGAGTCTTCACATATGGGTACATTGGTACCGACGGAGTCTGCGCAGGAACGCTTCCCAGCGTCCAATCAGAACGCTTTTGGAAGCATCCCGACACGCCTGCGTGCTGCCTTCCCGCCTTTCCCAACTGTCTCTCCTCAGTTTTCGTTTTTCCGCGGAGCCAGCAGGACGTCCTCCTGTCACCGCAGAAAATTCTTCCTTTATTTTTGTTTTTTCTTGTGGTCGCGTCTACCTTTCCTCGACGCACCGGTACCGCCGGTGCTTCTTTTTCTTTTTCTCTGCAAATTTTTCCCCTTGTGGGAACTTTTGTTCCTGTTAGTGCCTGACAGGTTTCGGCCTGCTAGGCCTCTTCACTTTCCCTCAGGGAAATTTATTTATTTATATTTATTTATTTAACAACTTTTATATACCGCGCTATTTGTTATCAGTGCGGTTTACATATAACAAAAGGTTGCATAGTCAGAAGATTGTTCTGTGCTTACATTGAAACAGGAGTTTAAACTTGGAGCAACAGGGTAACTATATACAATTGCACATGCTAGCCACTAGAATGTGTATTAATGTGTATTAATATAATGTGTATTATACAATTGGAAATGCTAGCCACTAGAATGTGTATTAATTGTGGCACTTACAAATTAGTTTTAGACACCCATAATTGGTGCCTTCAATGTTTGGGACCTGAACACCATCCGCTGGAGTGTCCCTCCTGCACTTTTATTTCTATAAGAAGTTTTCAGCATCGAGCTCAACTCGATACACCGTTCCCCTCAGACCTGATCCAGGATCCTTTCGCAGGATCTGGTAACCAAACAAAAGTCTGTACAGACTAGCCAGTCCTCGGGTGGTAGATCTCATGTACTTCATAGAGATGCCTTTGGGCTTGCCCCCGAGGACATTTTGGCTTTAAAACCCCAGCGGGAGGCTTCTACCTCCAAAGCACTAATGGGGTTTCAGGCTGTTCCAGGGGTTTTCACCTCGGTGAACATGCCTGAGCCATGCCCGGTGGTGGTATCCGCTTTGAGTGGTGCCGGTACCCCGGCACCGGCATCAGCAATGGTGCTGGATGAAACATTCCACACCGATAATTGCAGTCGAGCGCTCTCGGTATCCTCGGTGCCGTTAGAGCCGCTACCGACTGGTCTTCCCACATCGGTCCCGGTACCGATGCTGGTATCCTCGTCGGTACCCTCCAGGTATGCATTGACAGACTTGCTTCTTTCGATGCCAAGTCTAGAATCGATCTCTAGTCTGGCGGATTGGGTACCGACCCGTCTCGGTACCGACTGCAGACGGTACCGTAGACATTCCACCGATGATCAATGTCTGCCACATTCGGTTTCCACGGTACCGATAGTGCCATTACAGACTGATCTTCATATATCAGTGTCACCGATGGTACCGATCCCGGTACCGGTATCGACATCAACATTGGTGTCGGTACCTCCCATGCTCCTTTCAGCCGGCTCGCTTCCCTGCATACCGAGTTTGGAATCGATCCCTAGCATGGACGATTTGCTACTGACCAGTTGTGGTACCGCTTTTCAACGGTACCGACAACTATCTTTCAAAGATAATCCGATGCTCCACCCCTCCAGATCTTCTATTCTACAGAATCTGAATAAACCGGTGGATGCTAGAACTAGTTCTTCAACAGATCTAGTTCTTCCTCCTCTTCCTCGAACTCCCCTCTGGGGAGATTTCTTTTCAAGCTTTCCTGCTTGATATGGCCAAGTCTCTGGCCATTTCCATACCTGGTCAAGACCCTGCACCAGGGGATCCACAACCTACACAGATCCCCTGTAATCCACAGGAAGTCATTATGTTTCCTTTGCATCAAACCTTGCAGGATCTTTTATTTAGAACGTGGGAAACTCCTCTAATGGTATCCCCACCTTCTAGGGCAACTGATCTCCTATACAGGGTGCCCCCTTCTCCAGGTTTTCAAAAGCCTCAGCTCCCTCATCATTCTCTTGTTGTAGAATCAGCAATGAGGCGTGTTAGGAGTACTAAGAAGCACTCTTCTTATCCGCCAGGTCGTGAGGCTAAGACACTAGATGCCTTTGGACGTCAAACTTTCCAGGCATCTATGCTTTCAGCAAGAATCCTTTCATATATTTTCTATATGGGATTATCTCTTGAGGAGGTCACAAAAGATTTATTGCTTTTGACCCCTTTCCTCCAAGAGCCTAAAAGAGCAGATTTTTCTATGTTAGTCAATCATGCTCAAAATATCTCTAAGTTCCTTACTTGTGCTTCCCTAGACTCTTTCGAGTCTGTTAGCAGAACTTCTGCTATAGCCATAGGAGCACGACGTAGAGCCTGGCTCCAAGCTTCAGACTTGGACAAATCTCTACAAGATAAACTGGGAAATGCTCCTTGCAATGGAGAGAATCTCTTTAATAAAGAGACTTTACTCCAGGCTGCTCAGTTAACCACTGACACTATTGCTTTCAGAGGCTTGTCTATGCCTTCCTCTATCCCAGTTTGTAGAAAGTCTGCTAATAAGCTTTGTTCCCTTAATGGGAGAAAGTTTTATCCATCTTCTACTCATCATGCAGATCCTCCCAAGCAAGGGAAACAATCAACCAGGCTCAGGAAATCACAACCTCAACGGGTTCAGCAAACCCAGCAGCCGCAGGGTTGCTAATAGACTCTTCCCTGAATCCTTTTTCCTGTTTGAGGTTTGGATCCTGTAGTTTGCTTCCTACCACTACAAGCATCTACATCAATTCCATCCTAACTTTACATATGTCCCTCTTAGGGGGACATCCTAACTATCAGCTCCATGAGCTTCTTAAGTTGATTATGCTCTACAGGTTATACAGTTACTCCTCATCCTCTGGGCTACTCAGAGGAGTAACAACTGTCAATAAGGTTGCCTTTACCTTTGACTTTTTCTCTTGTATCCGCATATCTCATATTACTTCAAAGATTTACTCCACCGTAAGTCTTCTTTTCAACTCTGCCACTCTTATTAAGACATTTCGTCTGTAAGAGTGATACCACTTGAATGAGGGCTTCTCCTTAAGCCCTATTTTACACATATATATATTTTATTTTTACATATATATATTTTACATAAATATATATATTTTACATAAATATATATTACACATATATAGTAAATATAAATATATATTTTACATATATATATATATATTTTTTTTTTTTTACATATATATATATTTTACATATATATATATATATATTTTACATATATATATATTTTACATATATATATATATTTTACACACATATATATTTTACATATAAATATATATTTTACACACATATATATATTTTACACACATATACATATTTTACATATAAATATATATTTTACATATATATATTTTATTTTTACACATATAAATATATATTTTATATATATATATATATCACATATATATACTACACATATATATATATTTTACATATAAATATATATTTTACACATATATAAATATTTTACATATATATATATATTTTACATATAAATATATTTTACACATATATAAATATTTTACATATATATATATTTTACATATAAATATATATTTTACACATATATATATTTTATATAGATATATTTTATTTTTACATATATATATATATTACATATAAATATATTTTACATAAATATATCTATTTTACATATATATATTTTACATATATATATATATATATTACACATATATAGTAAATATAAATATATATTTTACATATATATATATATATATACATTTTACACATATATATATATTTTACATATATATATATATATATATATATACATTTTACACATATATATATATTTTACATATATATATATATATATATTTTACACAGATATATTTTATATATAAATATATATTTTACATATATATATATTTTATTTTTTCACATATATATATATACGAGTATTCCGCAAGCGGCGGCCTTGCAAGCCATTAAGGAGGGTTTATTACAACGTGTGGATATTACCAACGATCTGTTGGATTTTCTGATAGCATGTGCTGATTTGGCTCTTTGTCATAATAATTTTTCTTTTAATAATGAGCTATTTCAACAAATTAGTGGTATAGCTATGGGGGCATCCTTTGCCCCTTCTGTTGCCAATCTTTTTATGGGGTTGTACGAACAGCGTTGGTTAGTTTCATCTAAGTATCAGTCCCATATGTTGATTTGGCGCCGTTATATAGACGACGTCTTTTTGTTATGGGATGGCCCCCTTGATCTTTTGCTAGAATTTCATATCTGGTTGAATACACTGGATTCTCATATTCAGTTTACCATTAATCATAGTTATCAAGAAATTGTATTTCTGGACGTTAAAGTATTTCGGCAATTAGAGTCATGGGGCACTACTGTCTATCGTAAAATGACGGATAAGAATACCTATTTACATTTTTCTAGTATGCACCCTAGGGGTTTATTATGTGGATTGCCATTTTCTCAATTTATCCAATTTAGACGTAATTGTTCCTCAGTTGAGGATTATAAAGTAAAGTCATTGAGTTTGCGGCAAGATTTTTTACAACGTGGATATCCGTCTAAGATCGTGAATCGGGCCTATAAGAGGGCACTGTATAATAATCGATCTTGGCTGTTATCCCCTAGACAGCGGGCACAGAGTGATAGTGATCAAATAAATTTGATTTCTCGTTATTCTCCCCATAGTAAATAGATACAATTGATTTTACAGAAATATAAGCCAGTTTTGGGTATGGTTCTGGGTTTGGAATCCAAACAATTACGTTGTGTGTGGCAACGAAATTCGAATATGAAAGACATTTTGAGCCCTTCTTCTTTAAGACCTTTAATTTCTGCTACTTCTGATGGCTTTGGACATAAAAAATGTGGTGCATGTTCTTATTGTGATGTAATGTGGGAAACTGATAGTTTTAATTATACAGTCAAACCTCGGTTTTCATGATTAATCCGTTCGAAAAAGTCTGACTAAAACCGAAACGTATGAAAACTGAAGCAATATTTCCCATAAGAAATAATGTAAATCCAATTAATCCGTTCCAGACACCCAAAAATATTCACAAAAAATACATTTTATAGAGAATAACTATATTTTTACATACAGAAAACAATGAGAAATAAATATAAATGACTAATGAAATGGATAAATGAACATTTAACATCACTGAAAGCAAGCTAAGTACAGTACTGTACAGTACAGTATGTTAACATCTGGCCTTAGCCACCCCTGACAAGCTGCTGTGCCCAGCTCTCTTCGGAATCACATTGAATTCAGCCCATTAAAATACCTTTACATTATCTGCTCAATGCTTCAGAATGGCAGAAAATCTTAATGATATAGCTTCAGACGTACCCTGCAAGAGAAAGAACTGCCTCCCACATTCATGCAACATCTCCTGCTTACGTTGACAGCTTTTCTTCCCTGCTACCGGGACAAAATCTCAGTCAAAAGACGTTGAAAACCGAAGCAATGCATGAAAACCGAGACAAAATCTCAGTCAGAAAAGACGTTGAAAACCGAAACGTATGAAAACCGGGGCAAATGAAAACCGAGGTTTGACTGTAATGGTTTATTAATAAGTTTGAAGGATAACACTACTTGTGATTCTGATTTTGTTATTTATGGCATTTTTTGCCCGTGTAGGCTTCTCTACATTGGCAAAACAGCACGTAAATTTCGTATTCGGTTGACTGAACATAAGAGCAGGCTTCATTGTCAGCGGCGAGAAGCCCCTATGGTTGAGCATTGCCTAACATTGCATCATGTTTTTAGTGATCTAAAATGTTTTGTTATACAATATGTTCGGAGTGGGTCTAAGGGTATGTCTCGGGATCAATTCCTTTTATATAGAGAACAATGGTGGATATTTCGTTTAAAAACAGTGTCTCCTTCTGGTTTAAATTCATGTATCGAATGGGGTGCTTGTGCTTAGTTTGTCTATATATGTGTTAAGTGGTCGGTGAGGTTTTTTGTTGTAATTGCTGTCAGTTAGGGTCTTGATTATCTTTCGTTGTTTCAGCTGATATGGACTGCGTTGTGGTCGGTTGGGTTTAAAATCATGTGATCGGAAGTTACCATTATGTTGGAGACTTGTTCTGAATGGAGGCTGGTGAGTGAGCTGGCGATTGTTTGGCTAGCGTTTGTAGTTTCCTTGTTTTTGGGTAAGTCTCTCGTTTTCTGTTCAGTATAGAGATGGAGTCTTTTCTTTTTCTTTAGTATTTTGCGGCATTCTATTAAGCAATTGTGTGTTTTGATTTTTTATTCTTTAGAGTTGAACCCCCTTGAGACAGCAGTAGCGAAACGCTCATGTAAGATGTCTTGAGAAGGCGTCGGGGCATTCAATTTCTTCTCGATTCACGGACTTGGTGATATATGTGCAGCTTTAATGTATACAGTGATTATAGTTTGTGCAAATGTTTAAAGAGATGATTGTTTGAACATTGTCCTGTGAATCGTGATTGATATAATGAGCAAGTGTCAGCCATTGATGTTATGAGTACTCCTGATTCTGCAGTATCAGTGAGTTTCTGCTGAGGCTTTCACTCGTTGGCTGAGGTTTAAATGTTGCATATTGTTAAGTTTGATGAAGTCTCTTATTTAACTTTATGAAGTATCATTTTTGAGGCTTTGATATTGGCTTTACAATCTTGTGAGATGGTTAGGAAGGGCTTTACCTAGTCATGCCTGCTGGGTTCTCCCTGCCCTTACCATTTTTCCATTAAAGGCTTCTTAAATAAACACAAGCCTTTAATTAAGAGAATACCTAAACAATTATCCAATTCCCTGGGTTGCTTCACATCTCCAGGGGACCCCTTCACCAGGGATGGGTTTTTCTATCAGTATAGACAATCCTTGTCTTGTCTTTTCCTTCCATCCTCAACTCTTCATGGCGTAATCCATGTTGAGCATAAGACTGCACCATACCCCTTTTTATCCTCATCAGGGGTACATATGCTATTTTTATTGCATCTTTTCTCCAGCTACCTGCTGGAGTTATGGAAGGATTCAGACTTACTATCTGCAGATTTACAACATCCTCTGCATTTCCTAGGTACGTCCCCATTCCTGGTTGTCCCTGAACTAGAGTTCTTAGAGGACTTTAGACTTCTCTTGCCAGTGAGAGAACTCCCCGGGCTTCCTATCCTTACCCAGGAAGTACAGATTCTCTAACTATCTTCCCAAGCAGGTACCTCCCTTCTTGTGGTTAGATAAATCTTTCTCTCTCCACATACCCTATGTGCGGACATGGGTATATTTGCATGTATATGGACATCTGCATGTCTATACTCATATATATCTATATGTATTTTTTATATACATATATGAGGGATGTATCTCTGTTTTCCCTATCTATCTATATATATGCTTCGCAATATATGATAGTGGGTAGATATATCTCTATATACTATTTCCATCTGTCTGCCTAGATATATATATACTTATACATATATATATATTCCCCTACGGACTCAAGAGATACTCTCTATCCCTTTCCATGCTGTCCCAATATACTTAGGGTTCTCCATAATCAACCACTTCCTTTAGTAGTTGAGGAGTTTTTTGTACCATGCCTTTCAGTTTAGGTACACCTGAAGCCCTCCATATACTTCCTTTCCAATTAGGAGGGACTTTCTGACTCTTCAGAAGATGAGAGGCTACACTGCCTCATCACTCCTCTTTGTTATCGGATATAGGGATCTTTAAAGCTCCCTTCTCCTATAAGAACTTTGTCCCTTTAAAGTCAAAAAAGCTTCAGCTTTTATCTAATAGGGACTTCCGCGTTTTCCGCAAAGTCCTACCTCATTGAACTACCCCAGTTCCACTGGGTTTGTTTCTTCTCACCCTAAGGGTTCTGACCTCAACCTGTTTTTTTGTACAGTTATCTACCTCTCCTTGCATTGAGGTACTCCCTGGGGATATTCTGTTGGTTCATATCCACAAATCCACATGAACCTCCATATACCCCTTTACAATATCACCAGGTGAGGTCCAGGTTGGTTTATTGCTCCCAATATTACCACTAAGTATCACCTGCACAGAGACTCCTATCTAGGCATCCTGTTTGGTCCTGCTGTTCCACAGCACATCTTTTTAGTTCAACTCCTACCCTCCATCCCTAGGATGCCTGGAGTTTCGGTAAAATAGCATGGCTCTCAAATTCGCAACATGCTGGGACTCCTCCAGGCATCTCAGCTTGGGAGTCCCCATATGTGAAGACTCATTCCTGCTTGTTCCTGGAGATAGCACAGTTACTTACCTGTAACAGGTGATCTCTGGGAACAGCAGGAATAAGTCTTCACAACCCACCCACCTCCCCTAGGAGTTGCATTTTTTTCTATCTCTATATTTCCCTTTCTCTCTCTCTCTCTTTGTCTCATCTTTAAAACTTAACTGAGGAGAGACAGTTGGGAAAGGCGGGAAGGCAGCACGCAGGCGTGTTGGGATGCTTCCAAAAGCGTTCTGATTGAACGCTGGGGAGCGTTCCCACGCAGACTCCGTCGGTATCGACGTACCCATATGTGAAGACTTATTCCTGCTGTTCCCAGAGATCACCTATTACAGGTAAGTAACTGTGCTTTCCTGTGTGAATGGGATAGTCGTGCTAGAGATTGTCATTTCGTCAAAAGGGACTGGCCACTCCGTCAGTCACTGGATCCTGGAAGCAGAAATGTTCTGTTTCCAGCACTTGTGGACAGCAACAAGATTTTGATGCCTTCCTTGTACATCAAGTTGGAACTAATGAAAAACTTTGTCAAGGCGATGGATAAAACTAAACCTGCTTTCAGGTATCTTAGTGGTAAATTTCCTAGACTGAGTGATGCCAAAGTTAAGGAAGGAGTTTTTGTTGGCCCTCAGATTCGTGCACTTCTTCAAGATGACAAATTTCTTCATTTATTGCATGGAAAAGAAAAGGCTGCATGGAAAGCATTTGAATCAGTGACTCAAAATTTTCTTGGAAATAACAAAGCAAATAATTACCGAGATTGTTCAAGATCTTCTCAAGGCATACATAAACCTTGGTTGCAACCTTGGTTGCTATGGGGGGGTTAGGACTGATAATGGGCTATGGGGGGGCTAGGACAGGAAATGGGCTGATGGGGAGGGGTTAGGACTTGAGGTGGGCTGATGTGGTTAGGACTGGTAATGGGCTGTGGGCTGATGGGGGGGTTAGGACTGGCAATGGGCTATGGGGGGCTGACTGGAAATGGGCTGATGGGGTTAGGACTGGAAGTGGGCTGATGGGGGGTTAGGACTGGTAATGGGTTATATGGGGGGCTTAAACTGAAAATGGGGTGATGGGGGGTTAGGACTGGAAGTGGGTTGATGGGGGGCTAGGACTGGTAATGGGTTGGGGGTTGCTAGGACTAGAAATGGGCTGAGTGGAAGGGGAGGCTTGAACTGCAAATAGCTGATGGGGAGGGGGCTTGGAATGGAAATGGGCTGTGAGGGAAGGGAGCTAGGACTGAAAATGGGCTGATGGAGCAGCTAGGATAGGACTGGAAATGGGCTGTTGAGGGGAGCTAAGATTGGAAATGGGCTGTGGTGGGGGCTTGAATTGAAATGGACTCATGGAGGGGCTAGAACTGGAAGTAGGCTCATGGGGGGGCTTGGACTGGAATTGGGCTGAGTGGAGGGGAGCTAGGATTTGACATGGGCTGATGGTGGGGCTAGGAAATGACTAGAAATGGGCTGATGGGGGGCTAGGATTGGAAATGAGCTGATGAAGGGACTCGGACTGGAAATGGATGGGGGAGCTAGGACTGGAAATGGGCTGATGGGGGGCTAGGACTGGAAATGGGCTGATGCAGGGACTAGAAGGGAATGGATGCTGGGTGAGACTGGAACTAGAAGGGAGCTGATGTTGGGGGAGGATTAGAATGGGATGGAGCTGGGAGAGTAAAATGGAGAGGGGAAAAATATTTTGTGTGGGAGGGATGAAAAATCTACAACTGGCCGGGTATTGGGAGAGCAAGTGGGGCTTGAGGATGGAGGGGTAAAATTTGTTTGGATGAAATAGGAATGAGGAAAGAGCAAAAGGAGAAAGATTAGTATGTTAAAGCAGATGTAGAGAGAGAGAATGGGAAAAAAAACTAGAAGAGAGAAGAAAGGACAAATGGACAGCAGACGATGGAGAGTTAGCAGAAAACATGAAGAAACCAGAAGAAAGTGGCTGGAGCAATTGCAACTGAAAAAAATGCACAAAAGGTAGAAAGATATCTCTTTATTTTGAATTTATTAACTGGAATATGAAAGCTCTGGGAAATGTGCATCATTAACGTCTGCGCTTTGTTTGGTACAAGAGGAAATTAATTTATAGTTTTATTTCTACAGTGTTGTTGTACATTCCAAGTTTGGCTTTTGGGGTTCCCAGTTTAATTATTGCCTTCCTGTTTCTAAATTGTGATTCCTTGTTTGGTGATGGTCTATGTTCTGCATGTGTAACTGAGCTGAGGTATTCTGTTTATGTAATTCCTATTTGACATTGCCACTTGTTCTCTTTCCCCAGTATTCTGTGAAATGTATTGGTTTAATATTTGCAGTGTTGCCTTTTGATAGGTAGGGTATGGTGCTTTGTGAGTCCTGGTAATGCTGTCAGGATACGGCGGGTTTGCTATGGGTTCTAAATGGGCAGTGTTTGTAGTAGTTCCTAAAGTGCCTGGCGGTTGGCACTGGATTATAGTAATGTAGAAATCTTTTAGTCTTTCTTTATCCATACACTCATTAAGAGACATGTTTACTAAAAGTTAGTGTATGGTAACATTATGCAAATATGTATGCAAATAAGGCCACTTATGCAAATGAGGCCCCGCACCGAGTCTCTGCACATGGCCCCGCACCCCCCTTGGGCCGCCCCTGCTTCACGTGTGGAGTCTGTTACCAATTGCTGGAATAGTTCTCCCTGTAGAGATTCCAGGATCTCTTTTCCTCTAGATGATACTGCAGCAGGAATGTGCCTATCAACATCTGGCATATTGAAATTCCCTATCAGTAGCACTTCCCCTTTCCTAGCAATGCTGCGTATGTCTTCAATTAACTCTCTGTCCACCTCTTCCTCTTGTGAGGGAGGTCTGTATATCACGCCAATGCAAATAGATTTCTCTTTCCCTCTTTCTAGTTTAACCCACAATGCCTCCTCTCTCCCTTTTAAGCTCTGTAATTCCAAAGCTTTAATAGTATTTTTTACATATAGTGCCACTCCTCCTCCCCTTCTTCCTACCTTGTCCTTTCTGAATAAAATATAGCCAAGTATAGTTACATCCCAGTCATGGTTTTCTGTGAACCATGTTTCTGTAACTGCCACTAAATCCAAGTCGGCCACTCCCACCAAAGCTTCAACATCTGGGATCTTATTCCCCATGCTACGGGCATTTATTCACACTGCTTTCCATATGCCACCCCTGTTACCCATTTCCATAAAGGTGACGCATGAGATCTGCTATCTTCACACCACGGGGTGCTCATGTCAACTAGCCACCCAGCTATCACATGCCTAATGATCGAATTGCCACTTATAATAGCTGTTCTAATCCTTTCCTCATGGGCACATGGCCCTGGAGAAACCTCCTCAGTGTGAGAGGGTTTTACATCTCCTGGCAGACAGGTCCCAGCTACAGAATCACATCCTGCCACACCAAGGTGATGCTCTCCTTTCACGTGACCTCTCTCCTCCATAGTAACTGAGAGGCTGCCAGATTGGAGATGGGACTTCAGTTCTACGTCCCTGTAGGTCTCGTCTATATACTTCTCTGTCTTCCTTATGTCCTCTCTGAGACTCTAGCTTCAAGAGATTGAACTCATTCCCTGAGAGCAAAGAGCTCCTTGCACCTAGTGCACACATAAAACACCTCACCAACTGGGAGAAAATTGTATATGTGACACTCAGTGCAAAAGACTGGATAGCCCCCATCTCACTGCTATCTGCATTTTAGTTTTAAGATTTCATTTAGCTATTTAAATTGTTTACTTTAAGTTGCTAGGTATACAAATACTGATAAAACTATCTAAATTACCTTTAAGGAACTTTGTTTACCTCAAGATGAATTAACTTCAGGGCCTTAATCTATTCCTGGTGATGATAACCAGCTGAACCTGAAAGTGACTTTGATCACCCTTCCCCCTGTAATAGGTTTAAGAGCCTATAAAGCTAAGATTATTCCTGGGGTGGGCAGGAGTTGGAGTAGATGGGAGGGAACTAACACTTAGTAAAGTTTGGCTTGCTATACAGGTCCCAAATCTGTGCTTCTTTGGTAATCTTTTAACAATTTTCTGGGTGATTCACCCATCCCTTGGTTTGATAGAGGGAACCTTTCAAATTTCCCCTTGGACCTTTCACCTGACTTTAACACCTATTTAAAACACATTCCCAGATCTCTTGCCTCCCAAGTAAAAGACCTGTTTGTACAGGTATCTAGAAACAGTGTATTTCTTTCAACTCAAAGAATATTTTACCCCATTCTTCCTTCTATGCTAACCTATTCTCTGAATTGATTAATTTAAAAGCTCTCTGATGATACCAGGCCTGCCTGAGTTTTAAGTTTAAACTAAGAGTTTTCTGCTGGTTTTAAAAGTAAGCTAAAAGCTTAAACTAAAATTTCTCTGCTGGGTTTTAAATTTAAACTAAAAGCTATCTGCTGATACTAGGCCTTGACTGAGTTAACAATTACACTGGATTCTAAAATACACAGATTTATCAGTTTTAACCCAAAGAATTCCCTTTTCCCCAAGATTTAGGGAAATTCACAGAAGTAAATACTTACAAGTGCAGATGTCTTTCCAGCAGAAGCAGTCCCTTTTGGTAGTTCTCCTCCTTTGTCCTCTTTGGACTGTGTTAGTCAGCTGGGCACTTCTGCATTTGTTGTGGCGTAAAGTGCTATGCATCCCAAACTGCCGAGCTGCTGTTTTTCTCTGCTTGAAAAACTCAGGAGCTGCTGGATCGCCAGGTGTCAGGATTGACTCAAAAGCACACGTTGCAAGTTACTGTGGACAGCAAAATTAGTCTTCATCCTAAGCTTAAGCAGCTGTTGCTTCTTGTACTGAGAGAAAGAGAAGGAATTGCAGGGAAAAAAGGTAAGTATGGGATGTGTCTCTTAATTGGAGGTGAACGCAGGAATATAATTGTGTTGGGGTGGAGAGAATTAAGAAAGAGATGAAGACTGTGTATGGGGTGAGGGGGGGGAGGTGCAGAGTAGCAGAGATGAAAATTGTGCCCTGGGTGGAAGAGGGAAGCAGAGCTGGAAATGGAGGAAGGGATGAAGCTTGTGCCTTGTGGAAGGGGAAGTGGGGCAAGTTTAGTTTTAGCCCTGGCCCTGCTCTCTCCTGCATCTCCCACAGTTTCACATTTTTGCTTACAAATTAAGCCCTGTAGATATACATTTAGTGGTAGATAGAAATACATATATTTGTGTGTGTGTGTATGTAGATAGGTATATAGATAGAGAGAGAGTGAGACACAGATTTTGATAGAATGATAAGTTTAGACTTTGACTGCTATTATAGAAGCCTAATATTCACATTAAAAAAAATCCAAATGTAGTTCATTGAGGAGATGATGATTTTTTTCTATACTTTATAGAGCTGAGTTTATAAATATTTACATGTGAACAGCATGTGTAAATCTAAGGATTTTAGTTATATATGCTTTTGAGACACTAGCCTTTGGTGCTTTTAGGCACCAGCAGCTCTCTCCAGTGACCTACAAATGTTAACTTGAGAGAAGGGAAGGTTAGATGATGTATGGCCTGGGAAACGGGAATAAAATGTATCTCTAGAAATCTTGATTAGATGGATAACTTCACCATATGAGAATGTAAGTGCCTCTGTACCCACAATGCGTCCAGTAAAAGAGTCTTGCTGAGTGGTACATGTGGTACAGGATTCTGTACTTAAGATTAACTGTTCTTTTGCAAAGACATACGTAATGAGCCTCACCCTATATCAACCCAGTTGTCTTCTCTCAAAGGAACCATCAATTGGAGATTCTATTTGCCATTAGGAAGTGTAAAGGAGAGTTGCACATAATAGAATCTAATTTTTCCATTATTCTGCTAGTCGGTCCTGACAAACGAGTTTTTGACACTTTACCAGCAGATGGAGGCAGAAAACACAAACGTGAAGTGAAGTCACCATTGTCTGGTACTGGAGTTGTACCTACCTGAAACACCTCCAGTATTCTCTGCTTCCAGCAGATGGTGGCACACTGTGCTGATCTAGCAGGATAGGAGATTCCCAAGGCCTTAAAAATTGAGGCCTGAAAGTTAAGTTGCCGTCAAAACCTGAAGGTTGAGATCCTGCCAACCCATCTCCCAGGAGAGCTATCTCTCTTGGTTTATGAGACCACCATTAGTCCTGGGGAATGTTTCCTTTTCATTGTTCTTCCTCTCTGGTTGAGCATGCTTGGAGGCAGTAGCCTGGAGGCTGACCCCTTCTGGGGGGAAGCTGGTGGTAAATTTCCTGGAGCAATAGCCTGTGGGCTATCTCTCCCAATCAGTCTCAAATTATTCTGTCTGTTCCAGGGGTCAGTGGGTTCTTTTCCCCCAAGTCCAGTGCTCTGCTAGAGAAGTGGATATTTGTCTCCTGTGACACCTTGCTGTGAGTTCTAGCTGTTTATTAATTATTTATTGTTTGTCTTAGTGGTGTGCTAGTTCAGCCTTCTCAGCTATAACTTACCTTGCCTCTCTCAACTAACTGGGCTTTGTGTGGTAGCCAGGTTAACTGTTCATTTTAAATTAAATCTCTCTCCCCAGAACCTGCTGTGTGTTAAACTTTTTTTCCTGTCCTAGCCTGCCTGAGTGAATCCTCCCCCTCCCCCCCCCCCCGCTGAGGTATTGTGTAGCCTTCTTCCTGTTTCCTCCACGTGTGCATAGTCTGTTTTAGTCTGCTTTTCTCTGATCAGAGAAGAGCAGTGCTTTTTACATTGCTCTGCTAGAGAAGTGGATATTTGTCTCATGTGACACCTTGCTGTGAGTTCTAGCTGTTTATTAATTATTTATTGTTTGTCTAACTGTTTATTTAATTATTTATTGTTTGTCTTAGTGGTGTGCTAGTTCAGCCTTCTCAGCTATAACTTACCTTGCCTCTCTCAACTAACTGGGCTTTGTGTGGTAGCCAGGTTAACTGTTCATTTTAAATTAAATCTCTCTCCCCAGAACCTGCTGTGTGTTAAACTTTTTTTCCTGTCCTAGCCTGCCTGAGTGAATCCTCCCCCTCCCCCCCCCCCACTGAGGTATTGTGTAGCCTTCTTCCTGTTTCCTCCACGTGTGCATAGTCTGTTTTAGTCTGCTTTTCTCTGATCAGAGAAGAGCAGTGCTTTTTACAGTGCTCTGCTAGAGAAGTGGATATTTGTCTCCTGTGACACCTTGCTGTGAGTTCTAGCTGTTTATTAATTATTTATTGTTTGTCTAACTGTTTATTTAATTATTTATTGTTTGTCTTAGTGGTGTGCTAGTTCAGCCTTCTCAGCTATAACTTACCTTGCCTCTCTCAACTAACTGGGCTTTGTGTGGTACCCCCTTCCCCCCTGCTGAGGGTTCAAGACAGGGTACCTTGTAACTGCCCTCTTTAATAGGACTTATCTCCCTCCCTCCCTCCCCAGCACCCACCCACCCCTGGGGTAATTGTAGTTTTATAGGTACTTGCACATCTTAGAGGAAAGGGGCTGCTCTCAGGTGCAGCTCGTTATCCAAATCAGTCATACACAGAGGACCTGAGATTAATTACTTAAGCTTCAGGTACACAAGGTGTATTAGGGGTATTAGATACACTTTTATTGGTATAAGCATCCACACCAATCCTTATTATATACAGAATTTAAAAGACCTAAACACAAGCTCTAAACTAAGATGCAGACAGAGGTCCAGCAACGAGATGGGGGTTCTCCGGTCTTTTGCATTGAGTGTCACATGTATGATTTTCTCCCAGTTGGTGAGAGGTCTTACGTATGCACTAAGTGCAAAGAACTCTTTGCTCTCAGGGAACGAGTCTAGAGGCTAGAATAGCAGACCTGGAAGACATAAAGACAGAGAAGTACATGGACGAGACCTACAGGGATATAGTCCTGAAGTCCCACCTCCAGTCTGGCAGCATCCCTGTTGCCATGGAGGAGAGAGGTCACGTGACAGGAGAGCATCACCCTGGTGTGGCAGGAAGTGATCCTATAACTAGGACCTGTCCTCCAGGTGATGTAAAACCCTCTCGCACCGAGGACGTTTCTCCAGGGCCATGTCCCCATGAGGGGAGGGTCAGGACAGCTGTTATAGTTGGTGATTCAATCATTAGGAATGTAGATAGCTGGGTGGCTGGTGGACGTGAGGATCGCCTGGTAACATGCCTGCCTGGTGCGAAGGTAGCGGACCTCACGCACTGCCTAGATAGGATCATAGATAGTGCTGGGGAGGAGTCTGCTGTCTTGGTACATGTTGGTACCAATGACATAGGAAAATGTGGTAGGGAAGTTCTGGAGGCTAAATTTAAGCTTTTAGGTAGGAAGTTGAAATCCAGAACTTCCAGGATAGCGTTCTCCGAAATGCTTCATGTTCCACGTGCAGGACCCAAAAGACAGGCAGAGCTCCGGAGTCTCAATGCGTGGATGAGACAATGGTGCAAGGATGAGGGTTTTGGATTTGTTAGGAACTGGGGAACATTCTGGGGAAAGGGGGGGCTCTTCCGAAGGGATGGGCTTCACCTTAATCAGGATGGGACCAGACTGCTGGCATTAACCTTTAAAAAAGAGATAGAGAAGCTTTTAAACTAGAAATTAGGGGAAAGCCGACAGTCACCCAGGAGTGCATGGTTCGGACAAAGGTATCCTTGAAGGATACTACCAAAAGCAGTGAGGTTCCAAAAGGGAGTATAGTAGCCCAAATACCCTTGAGTAAGCAGCAGACAGAGCATAAAGATTCCAAATTACCCCTGCCTACCAATAGCCAGATTAATATGAATAAAATACAGTCTCTAAAATGCTTGAATGCCAATGCTAGAAGTCTAAACAATAAGATGGGAGAGTTAGAATATATAGCACTAAATGAGAGGTTAGATATGATTGCACTCTCAGAGACATGGTGGAAGGAGGATAACCAGTGGGACACTGTGATACCTGGATACACACTATATCGTAATGATAGAGCTGATCAAATTGGTGGAGGGGTTGCGCTCTATGTTAGAGAGGGCATTGAGTCAGAAAGGATTAAAGTTTTGCAGGGAACAAAATTTGCTGTAGAATCTCTATGGATTGAAATTCCATTTATGAAGGGGAAGGTAATGGCAGTTGGAGTATACTATCGACCGCCTGGCCAGAATGAACAAATGGATGATGAAATGCTCAAAGAAATCAAGGAAGCTAACAAAAGTCACAACAGAGTAGTAATAATGGGTGATTTCAATTACCCTGGTATCGACTGGGTCAGTGTCACAGCAGGACAAGCTAAAGAGATAAAGTTTCTAGATGGAATAAATGACTGCTTCTTGGAGCAGCTGGTTCATGAACCGACCACAGGGGAAGCCATACTGGACCTAGTCCTTAGTGGAACGCCAGATCTGGTGCAAGAAATAAGGGTGTTGGGACCACTTGGCAATAGTGATCATAGTATGATCATGTTTGATTTAATTAGTGGAGGACAGATAGTAAAGGCATCCACAGTACTACCTTTTAACTTTCAAAAGGGGGAGACTATGATAGAATGAGGAATATAGTTAGGAAAAAACTAAAAGGAGCGGTTCCAAAGGTTAAAGACTTACAGCAAGCTTGGGTGTTATTTAAAAATACTATCCTCGAAGCCCAGACCAGCTGTATTCCACGCATTAGGAAAAGTGGAAGAAAGTCCAAAAAACTGCCAGCATGGTTTAAAGGTGAGGTCAGAGAGGCTGTTGCTGCCAAAAAAGCAACCTTCAGGAAATGGAAAAAAGAGCCAAATGATGAAAACTGGAAACAGCACAAGCACTGGCAAGTTAAATGCAAAGCATTGATAAGGCAGGCAAAGCGGGAATTTGAGAAGAAACTTGCTACGGAAGCAAAAACACAAAATAAAGACTTTTTCCAGTACATTCATAGCAAAAGGCCTGTGAGAGAGTCAATTGGACCATTAGATGATAGAGGGGTAAAAGGGGCAGTAAGAGGAAACAAGGCTATAGCAGAGAGACTGAATGAATTCTTTGCTTCGGTCTTCACTGAGGAAGATGTAGGGATGTTACCCAAGACTGAAGTGGTATTTAAAGGTGATACTGCAGAGGAATTGAGAGAAATATCGCTACACCGGGAAGATATATTACAACTATTTGATAAACTGAATAGTAGCAAATCACCTGGACCGGATGGTATACATCCCAGAGTGTTGAAAGAACTGAAATATGAGATTGCAGACCTGCTATTGGTAATCTGTAAACTTTCATTAAAATCATCTGTAATACCTGAAGATTGGAGGGTCGCCAACGTAACACCAATTTTTAAAAAGGGTTCCAGGGGTGACCCAGGAAATTACAGACCGGTGAGCCTGACGTCAGTACCAGGGAAAATGGTCGAAACCATCATAAAGAACAAAATTACACAGCATGTAGATAGTCATGGCCTAATGGGAGACAGCCAACATGGCTTTAGACAAGGAAGATCTTGTCTTACTAATCTGATATGTTTTTTTGAAGGTGTGCATAAACAGGTAGACAAAGGTGAGTCGGTTGATATAGTGTATCTGGACTTTCAGAAAGCTTTTGACAAAGTCCCCCATCAGAGACTTTTGGTGAAGCTAAAAAGTCATGGGATAGGAGGCAGTGTACTATTGTGGATCGGGAACTGGTTAAAAGATAGAAAGCAGAGGGTAGGGCTAAATGGCCAATATTCCCAATGGAAAAAGGTGAATAGTGGAGTACCCCAGGGATCTGTACTGGGTCCGCTGCTTTTTGACATATTCATAAATGACCTGGAAAAGGGAATAACTAGTGAGGTTATCAAATTTGCAGATGACACAAAATTGTTTAAAGTTGTTAAAACCCAAGAGGATTGTGGAAAACTGCAGGAGGATCTGGATAAATTGGAAGACTGGGCATCCAAATGGCAGATGAAATTTAATGTGGACAAGTGCAAAGTTATGCACCTAGGAAAGAACAACCCACACTATAGTTACACGATGCAAGGCTCCACATTAGAAACCACCACCCAGGAAAAAGATTTAGGAGTCATCGTGGATAACATGTTAAAACCCTCCGCCCAGTGTGCAGCGGCGGCCAAGAAAGCAAATAGAATGCTAGGTATCATAAGGTAAGGGATGGAGAATAAAACAAAGGATGTTATAATGCCTCTGTATCGCTCCATGGTACGACTGCACCTTGAATATTGTGTGCAATTCTGGTCACCGTATCTTAAAAAGGACATAGCGTTATTAGAAAAAGTACAGAGAAGAGCCACCAAATTGGTGAAGGGGATGGAAGGCTACTCCTATGAAGAGAGGCTAAGAAGGTTAGGGCTCTTTAGCCTGGAGAAGAGACGGCTGAGGGGAGATATGATAGAGGTCTATAAATTAATGAATGGAGTGGAACGGATAAACATGGATCAATTGTTTATGCTATCAGAGTATAGAAAGACTAGGGGACATGTAATGAAGCTACAGGGTAAACTATTTAAGACAAATAAGAGAAAATATTTTTTCACTCAACGTGTAATCAAACTCTGGAATCTGTTACCGGAGGATGTAGTAAGGGCTGTTAATATAGCTGGGCTTAAAAAAGATTTGGACAAGTTCCTGGAGGAAAGGTCCATAAGCCACTATTAAAAAGGGACCCAGGATATCAATGCTTGACCCAGTACAAGCATTGTGGAACCTGTGTCTTTTGGGGATATTGCTAGGTACGTATGATCTAGATTGGCCACTGTTGGAAACAGGATACTGGGCTTGATGGACCTCGGTCTGACCCAGTATGGCATGTCTTATGTTCTTATGTCCCTTGAGCTGTGTTTGAGCAGGATGGGGGGCTTTCTTTGTGCAGCCAGCCCAAAATCTAGGGTGTCTGGTGGTGGCCCTTGGCCTCCCTGGGACCTGATTGCAGATCCTTTCTCTATTTACCCCCTCCCCTTCTTTGTCTTGGATCTGTTTCACGCCCCCCTCCCATACCTCCCCCTCTCTCCCTTCTTGGAGCCTGTGTCTAGCACATAGCTTAAAAAAAGAAAAAAAGAGTGGAAAGGCAAGTGCTAATTATTGGGTTTCTTTTGGTACCTTCAGCAGTACAGAGCATAGGATTCAGAGGTTGTCTGGACAGGCTTCTAGCACAGGGGAACAGCGGTGTTGGGCCCACACAATCAGTATGGGCAAGGTGAGACCCACTTCTACAGGGAATCATGGCCTAGTGTTGAGCCCATGGCAACCATGGCTGGCAATATAGACTTTGACTGCCGGTGTGGCGTAGTGTGCCTTGCAGGTCCTGGCTTTGTCCCAAATGCGATTGGGTCTCAGGTTCCTCGCAAGAGGTGCAGAAGGCATCCATTTTTTCTCCCATGTGTAGGAAGCCTGTGGTGCATGGGAAAGATGACACCCCCAATGGTGATGAGCCTTTAGCCAAGAAATGCCAACATTAAGGAACTGCTGCATAGTATCCTAGCCCTGCCTCCAGTATCTTTGGAGCTTTGGCTTCCATGGTCCTTGGAGCTCTCAGTTGCTCTTGGCAGGGAGTGGTCATAGGAATGCTTCCACCCCCTTGTCTGTGTCTGTGCCTAGGGATTTTCCCCAGATTTTTGTTCTAGTGTTGCATCAGGCTGGTCGTATGAGGCAGGTTCCGGGATATAGCACCCTCAGTCAGGTGCCCTGAGCCTCTGGTTTTCCAAGGTGTGGGTGCTTAGTTCCTAAGTTCTCCAGAGTGGTGGTGCCAGACTTCTCTTGGATTTGCATTCCCTGTCTCCAGCTGCGGCAGCCATCGCTGAGCTAGGAGAGGGAGAGATTCTCCACCTTCCTGTGGAGGGTCGGTCTCAAGGAGGGAGAAATATTCTTGGATGCAGGAAGTTCTACAGCCCTACTATTATTTAGAAAAGAGGAACTTTCTTTACTTATTTCTCAGGTGCTGGACAAACTTTAAAATTTCAGAGCCTGCCTGCATGGAGCCTAGAAAAGGGGATCCCATCTTGGAAAGTATGAAGCGGTCTGCCAAGACTTTCCCTCTCCATAGGATCCTCTAAAGTGTACTGTATATATAGTGCTGATGGAATGGGATGCCCCTGACGTGGGCCTGAATTGCACAAAGGCGCTGGCCAGGCTATATCTCTTCCAGTGATGGATAGGGGGTTAGCCTGGGAGCGCTAATTTTTGCTGAAGACAATCCAAAGAAGGTATGGATCCCTTGCCCCATTCCATTGAGCCCCCAAGGTCTGTCGGTCGGCCAGCGCTCCATTGACAGAATTTGCTTGTTCCCATCCCCATTTCAAAGCCCAGGTTCCCTACCACTTGCAAAAAGGGGTGGCCCTCCAGCTTCTATTGTGCATGTTTGCCAACCATTGCCAGGTTCTCCTAAAGGGACTAAGCAGCTCCCCGAAATTTGCACTGGCCGCCTCCACCTTAGGGTAGTGTAGCAGACTCATCAAGCCATATGGGCAACTCCAAGTGACCAATAGGCCATTTGGTGCATAGCGCGATGAGCCCGTGTAAGCAGCATGTATTCACCGTAGGAGCGCTGCCACATTGTAGATGCACAGATCTGGTAGGCCCCCCCCTCCCTATCTAAAATAAGTTTCTCGTAACTGATTTGAATGCGTTTGGCCCTTGGTAGCTCTGCTCATTCACTCTGCGAATCCAGAATGGCAGCATCTGCAGCTGATACAAGATCTTTGGGAGAACAACCATACGGACCAATGCAACTCTGCTGTATAGGGACAATGGAAGGTCAGCCCACCTGTCACAGAGCTCCCATATCTGCCGCAACCTGTCTTGTATATTTAGCTGGTACACTATTTACAAATCGCTGTGTAGGTATATGCCCAGGTATTTCAAGGGCCCTGATGACCAGCGAAAAGAAGTACTGTCTCCCCTTATGTTCACCCCCTCCCCAGATGCCAGGTCTCAGATTTTTCCATGTTTATCTGGAGTCCCAAGAACCGACCATACTGCTGAAGCAAACTTGTCAGTTCCTTCCAGCATGCAGGGTTGTTTTGCATTGTAATGAGCATGTCATCAGCAAAGAGACTAATTTTATATTCGGTTGCACCCACGAATATTCACTGCAAGGTAGGCGACACCCTTATTTTTTGTGCCAGCGATTCCAGGGATATAATGAACAACAGTGGGGACAATGGACAACCCTGGCGTGTGCCACGCTGCAGCCCAAAAGGATCAGTGAGCCCCCCATTGATTAGGATTTGAGCCGTGGGGTCTCTATAAAGAACTCAAATCCAGCTGGCAAAGTATCCCTATATCTCAAAGTGTGGCAACAACCACAACTGTTATGAGCTATATATGATTACTTTTGTTTATACTGTTCCTTGTACATAGTTACAATGTTGCATAATGTTCCATGTTTTTGTTCACCATTGTTCTATGTAAACTGCCACTGATCTTGGGAAGCGGCGGTATATAAAAGTTTTCAAATAAATAAATAAAAAAAAACCAAATATTACCATGACACCTGATTGCTTTTTCAGCATCCAAGCTCATCACTGTTGCAGGGGGTACCCTAGTCCATTTTTGTCTGTTCATTGTCAACGCCCGTAAGATGTGTCCCGCCGTGCTCCAGCCTTTAACAGAACCCGCTTGATCGGGGTGAATGAGGTCTGGTAATACCCCGCTCAGTCTGTTGGCCAAAACTATGGTTAATATCTTAAGATCTTGATTTAATAGCAAGATCCACCTGCATGATTCACCCTGGCTTTGGCAACAGTTGAACCAGAGCCTCTGCTGCACGATCCCCTATTGTGCTGGTTTCCAACGCTGCCCCTCCCAGAGTGGCCAAGGATTGTAGGACCAGCTCACTCAAGATTTTATAAAACTCAGGCCCCAGCCCATTGTGCCCTGGGGTCTTTGCAGGTGCTAGTCATTTGATAACCGTCTGGAATTCCCCAGGCTGTGGAGGGCCTATTTAACACTTCCCTCTGTTCCTCTGTGAGTTTGGACAAGGGCAGCCCATCGAAAAAGTCTTCCCTTTCCCCATCCACACTTGTCTCTGCCCAATAGAGAGTCTGAAAGAACTCCTGGAAGCATCTACGAATCTCCCCATCATCCACTAGCCTCATGATAGAAGCTTTAGTCCTGGCTGGTCGAACCAGGTTGGCCTACTACTACTACTTTTAATCATTTATATAGCACACAAGACGTACGCACCACTATAGAAACACGCATAGAAGACAGTCCCTGCTCATAGAGCTTACAAGCTAGTTAAGACAAACAGCACAATACAAGAGAAATAAGGGGTTCAATAGGGAGAGGAGGCACAAAGGAAACAAGAGATAAGGATCCAAAAGCCACCTCAAAGAGGTAAGCCTTTAGCATGGATTTGAAGAGGGAGAGAGATGAGACTTGGAAGTTTGTTCCAGCCATAAGGAGCAGCAAGGTGAAAAGATCGAAGTCTGGAGTTGGCAGTAGAAGAAAAGAGCATAGAGAGAAGAAACCCAGAGGAGAAATAAAGTTCACGAGGAGGTGTGTAGGGAGAGAGGAAAGGTGAGGACAACTTTCTTGTCTTATCCCCCCATTTATATAGCTTATGCTTATAAATCCTAATGCTTGCATGGCTCCTTGTTGTAAAAAGGCCTGCACCTTATTCTTCCCTTCTTGCAGTCACCCTCGATTTTGTTTTGGTCGGATCGCACATGTATGCATCCCGAAGTGCCCACAAAATCCCCTGAAATGGAACGCAAGACATCAAAGTCCTCAGACCACTTTGAAGAGTTGGTCCAGGAAGACGGGAAAATCCCACTCCAGGCCCCTCAGTCCCCGGCATGAGTTCAAAGGATTGGAGCGGGAGCGGCCTCACAAGCTGTCCCGGAAGGAGTTCGTTGGCACCCACTGACCAGCCTCGGACACCGAGGCCATCCTCATCAAGAACTTTCCTTCGATGAAACCGATGCTGGACCCAAAATCCTCAGTGTCTGCATCAAAGGCTGCAGAGCCAACTGGTATAGAGACCAGGATGGCGGTCTTGGAGCGCAGTATCTCTGCCCTCATGGCCTAGCAGCAGGCGTTCATGTCCAGTTCATCCACCCCGATGACTGGATCCTCGACATCAAGGGCCTCCATGGACATCAAGCCGATCCTCAAGCACCACTGGCCTTGAGAGAGTCATCGGTATTGGACGAGGTCCCGGTCCCTTTCCTTGGGTCATCAGTCCTCCCTGCCAAGCGAATGAGGCTCAGACCGCAGGTCCTCCGGAGGTCCTGGGATCTTAGGATCGGGCCCTCGACTGCAGTGACTTTGAAGCCTTGGAATTGACCTCTGACTTTGAGTCCAATTTGGAAACCGAAGACGAGGAGGCCCCGGACACTTGGCGACACAGAGATGTTCCGCACCCGAGGATGTCACCTTCCTCGACTTTGTGCAGGACATGATTAAGACGTTCACCATTGAGACCAAGGTGGAGGAGGACCCTCAAACGGAAGAACTGGAGATCCTCCAGTATGAGACCCCTCCAAAGGAGGCCCTCATGGTGCTGTTCCTCTGATCCTCGAGCGCCTCCTTCTCCGTATGTGGGAGACATTGACGTTGGTGCCCATTGTAAGCAGGTGACTCGACTCCATGTACTGAGTTCGCCGAGGCCCCGGGTCCCCGAAGATCCAACTTCCTCACAACTCGATGACTGTTGAGTCTGCAATGTGCAGGCTCAAGAGCCAAAAGACCCATTCCTCGGTGCCCCCCAGTAGGGAGGCTTGGATCCTCGACGCCTTCCAGGCCTTCCACCTTCACATGCTGAGTCCAGTCCTATAAATTGTACATCAGCATGTACCTCAAAGAGCTGGCGAGGGAGCTCACTGGGTTCTCGGCAGGCCTCGATGGAGAACCCCTCCAGAGGTTCAAGTCTCTGGCCTCTGCGGTCAAGGAGTGCTCAAAGTTTGTATCCCGAACAGCTTACGACTGCTTCGAATCTTCAGCCAGTGGCTGCCGCGGGCATCGGGCCTGACGCCCCAGGCATGGCTGCAGTCGTCTGACCTCGAACAATGGGTTCAGGATAAACTTATCAATGTCCCCTGTATTGGAGAGAATCTCTTCAGGAAATCCATAGCAGACAAAACTGCAGAGATAGAGACTGAATTCCTGACGAGGACCAGACTCTGTAAAAAGACATTGGTCCAGCCCCAAAAGAAGACTCCAGGGGAAAAAGCCTTTCTTCCAGAGGAAAAAGGAAGGCTTTGGTAATGCTTCACAGTTCCAAGCCTTCTCGGCCCCTCAGCAAGACCAACAACACAAGGGGCAGGGGCAAGGCCTCCATAAACAGAAGACCCCCAAATCCCAGGTGCTGACCCCGGCTCAGCCTGGGGGGAGCTTTTGACTCCCTGGGCTCAATCTCCTCTCCCCCAGGAGGTCCTCAACAGCCCACAGGGGGGCGTCTGGCTCTGTTTGCCCCCAGGTGGTCCTCCATCACCACCGATTCTTGGGTACTGCAAGTGGTCCAAGAGGGTTACCTCCTCCACCTGCAAAGGACACCACCCTCATACTTTCCAGGAGAGTCCATAAGACCCTTCCTTCACCAGACCCTGCTCCTCACCAAGCTCACAGGTTTCCTCGAGGACAAGGCGGTGGAGCCAGTGCCAAAACATCTCTGGGGCAAAGGTTCTACTCTAGGTACTTTCTTGTTCCCAAGTGAACAGGTGGCCTCGGACCCATCCTAGACCTGCAGTACCTGACAGATTCCTGGTGAGGGAAAAGTTCAAGATGCTGTCCCTTGGAACATTGCTGCCTTACCTCCAAAAGGGAGACTGGCTAGGCTCCTTAGACCTGAAGGATGCTTATATGCGCATCCTGATCCATCCCAGCCACCGAAAATACCTACAGTTCCTTGTGGGAAGAGGTCACTATCAATACAGGGTGCTACCCTTTGGGCTAGCTTCATCGCCAAGGGTCTTCACCAAGTGTCTAGCGGTGGTCGCAGCCTACCTTCGTCTTCAAGGGACCTTTTGTCTTTCCCTACCTGGACGACTGGCATATAAGGGGAGGCATGGCTGCATATAAGGGGAGGCATGGCTGCACATTTATACCCTGCAGCACCTGGGGTTCGTCATCATCTATCCCAAGTCATACCTTGCCACAAATCAGTATCTAGAGTTCATAGGTACTCAGCTGGACACCCTCCAGGCCAAAACCTTCCTCCCTCAGGAGAGGGCAGGACGCCTCAGGGTGCCAGCCACAGAGGTACAGCAGCGCCGGTCGCTACCTGCCCGTCTTCTCCTTTGCCTACTGGGCCACATGGCCTCCATGGTCCATGTGACCCCATATGCCTGCTTGCACATGAGAGGAGCTTCAGGACAGGATGGGAGTGACTCACCAGCTGGTGGACTCCCTCGGCTGATGGCAGAATCCCCACCACCTCCAGACCGGGATGTCCTTCCAGGCATACACCCCTCAGAGGGTCCTTACCATGGATGCCTCCCTGATGGGCTGGGGAACTCATTGTGAGGACCTCCGCACACAAGGTAGCTGGTCCCAGATGGAAAGCCAGCAGCAGATCAACCTTCTGAAGCTCCATGTGATATTCCTGGCTCTACGAGCCTTCCGCCACTGACTGTAACACCAGTCGGTCCTGATCCAGACCGACAACCAAGTCGCAGTGTTCTCTGTCAACAAGCAAGGGGGCACGGGGTCGTACTCCCTCTGCCAGGAGACAGTAGCCCTCTGCTCATATGTGACACGTAATGGGATGTTCCTAAAGGCAGTCTGTCTCCCGGGCCAGGACAATGCCCTGGCAGACAAGTTAAGCAGGGTCCTCCAGCTGCAAGAGTGGTGCCTGGATTATAGAGTGGCCTTCTGGCTGTTTTGACTCTAGGGCACACCCCTAATGGACCTGTTCGCCAGCCTGGACAACACACCATTGTCCTGCTTCTGCTCCCATCAGCCACACCCATCCCAGGTGGCTGTGGACACATTCCTCATCCCATGGACGGAAGGCTTCCTTTACGCCTTCCCGCCAACACCATTGGTATCATGACCCTCTTCAAGGTCCAGCATGACAGGGTATCATTGATACTGATAACCCCCTGGTGGCACAGGCAATCTTGGTTCCCACTGCTCCTCTACCTGTCGGCGGTGTCACAAATTCCCCTAGGCCATGCCCCAGACCTACTCTCACAGGAGAAGGGCTCTGTCCTGCACCCCAACCTGGTGTCCCTGTCACTCATAGCTTGGCTGCTGAAAGGGGTAGTGTTAACTGCCTTCAATCTCCCACAGGTTGTGGAAAAGGTCCTTCTAGCCTCCCATAAGGCCTCCACGAGAAGAGTGTATGCCTTTAATTGGCATCTGTTCTCAATCTGGTGTGCTGAGAGGCATGCAAACCCATTCTCCTGCTCGGTACAGACAGTACTCCAGTACCCACTCCACCTGTCACAGGTGGGACTAAAGTCCAGCTCAGTCAGTGCACATGAGTGCTATCACAGCGCACCATCATTCTGTTGAGAGGAAACTCCTCTCGGCTCAGCCCCTTGTATCTCTGTTCCTGTGGGGCCTTATACTAGCCAAACTGCCACCCCCCCCCCCCCCCCGTTCACCCACCAATGGCGGAGTGGGATCTCAACATGGTGCTCTTGCAGCTCACTAAGCTGCCGCTTGAGTCTCTGGCTAACTGCCACTTGCAGTACCTCTCCTGGAAGGTCGTATTTCTCGTGGCGCTCACATCAGCTCACAGGATCAGCAAGCTCTAGGCTCTGATGGCAGAGCCTCCCTACACGAGGTTCTACAAGAACAGGGTGATGCTCCACACACACCCCAAGTTTCTGCCGAAAGTGGTGTCCCCCTTCCACCTCAATCAGGAGGTGGTGCTCCCCGCCTTCTTTCCGAGGCCTCACGCCGGCAAGGCAGAGACCACCCTCTATACTTTGGATTGTAAAAGAGCCCTGTCCTTCTATCTGCCATCACAAAGCGCCTCAGCTTTTCGTCTCCTATGATCCCAGTTGACTGGGGCTCCAAGTGACTAAGCGAACTCTGTCCACTTGGCTGGCAGACTGCATTGCCCTCACCTATAAGTAGGCTGGGATTCCACTAGACCAGCAGGTCATGGCGCACTGCGTAAGGGCCATGGCTACTTCCGTGGCAAATCTGCATTCCATACCTGTGACGGAAATCTGCCGTACCACCAACTGGTCTTCAGTCCATACTTTCACATCTCACTACTACCTGGAGAGGGAGTCCCAATGGGACAGTGCCTTCAGCAAGACTGTACCCCATAATCTCTTTGGGGTATATGCAACTCCTGCCCTTCGACCCTTCTGTGTTCAGGCTACCGGAGTTCTGGTGCCCGCTGGACACTTGGGACTTGCGAGAGTCTCTCAGTGGGACTCATCTGTTGCAGCGCACGTCTCACCCTTTGCAGGTCGCTGTGGAGTTTTTACAGGTTCTTGGTAGCCTGTAGCTGGGCAGTCCCATCTGTGAGGACCGACTTCCTGCTTGTTCCTGGAGAAAGTGTAGTTACTCACTTGTAACAGGTGTTTTCCGGGGACAGCAGGAATCAGTCCTTACAACCCTCCCTCCTCCCCTTGGAGTTTCTTCTTTACTGTATTTTATTTTTGCCGTCTTAGCTATGTCATTAGACTGAGGCAAAATGGCACTCTTTGGCGGGAAGGGGACCATGCATGCGTGATGCATCTCCCAAAGGCTTTCTTTGAAAGCTGTGGAGATGCTTCCATGCAGGCTCAGACAGTGCTGACTTCACCCATATGGGAGGATTGATTCCTGTTGTCCCCAGAGAACACCTGTTACAGGTGAGTAGCTACGCTTTCTCTTCTGCCATCCCGCATGATCCCTCCAGAGGTGCCCATTGGGCCGCACAGCTATTAAGACTAGGGCACACAGCCATAAGCAGGTTGTCTCTTGCCCTCACTGTGGGGACTCAGTGCACCCACCTGCTCCTATTCCCCAATCAGTCAGAGATTCCTGGCAGTCTTTAAACAGTTGGCACTGTCTAGTGGGGGATAAAAGCAGCGTTTATATAATTAGTTGTACACCATATAAACCCTTCTGCAAAGCTGCAGGCTTGCTTGGCAGCGTGTTCCTGCAATTTTCAAGCCTGCTGCACTGCAACATTTTGCCTTGGTTCGTTGTTGATCAATTTGTCCACAAACTGCTGCCCCTTTTTCACTATGTTGAAAAATAAAGTTTTGCCACCATGTGATGCTTTTAGCTTTGATGGGTACAGCAACGCGAAGCGTACCCAGTGCTGAAAAAGCTGTATGCAGACTGGCATGAATTCCCGCCTCGCAGCCACCACTTTGCTGGAATAATCATTGATCAGGCGCTGACAGTTATATTCCAGAGTTTTCTTGCGACAGAATTCCCGTAAGATCTGTTCTTTTTCTTACCAAATCAGGTAGCGACCGATGACTCTTCTTGATCGGCGTTCATCAGCTTTTGGGCCTATGCAAGGTGCCCGCTCACATCTCCATGCTCATGATAAGATCTGTAGACCCAGCTGCGCGGGTAACCACTCCTGAAAGAAATGGTACAGGTCTTCGTCGGAAAACACTCTCTAGCAATTCTGTTACCCCCAGTTATTTGTCCAGGAGTCGTTTTCCTGCTCCACCATGCAGTCACATAACAGGGCTTGCTCTTGTTTCAGTTGGGCCACCGCCGTTTCCAGCTTTGCAGTTGTGGTTTCCTGGGTGGCTACACAAGTTTCCACCTCTGTGAGCAGGGTCAGCTGTGCCTCAAAAGCTTCTTTTATTCCATCCACAGTAGACTGAAGTTTGTTGAGGCGATCCTCCAGCACTGCGGTGACAGTTTTTGAAATTTCACTTGCCAGGTTTGCTGCCCCATCCATTTTTTTATGTCCGCCGCCATTTTAGTGTCCGCTCGGCTTTTCACTTCCTGGATTTTCTTTGGGGGCTTGTGGGGCATACCCCTTGCTGTTTCTGTGCTCTGTCCCTGCGTTACAGGCAGTGAGTGGTGATGTTTCATCTCAGGTGGTAAGCGGCTCTGTTGAGGATGTAAATTGCAGGTTTCAGAGGTTCATGTCGGGAGCTCTCCCTTCGCACCACTGCTCTTCAGCCATGCATCACTGGAAGATCCATGGCTTCAGAATTTACAGCTTTCTGCCTTCTGTGACTTTGACAGTGGGCAGTGGACTTGGCCTCTCAAGCTCACTTCAGCAATTTTCCTTTTAGAGGGTGCCTTCTCTTTGAGGAGAACCTGGAAAAGCTGATTAATGTCCTGGAAGCATCCAAGCCTCAAAACTTTCATTCATCAGTGTCTCTTCGAAGTCCCAAAGCCATTTGCATGACTTTGGTCATTTACTTGTGAGATAACAGGTTTCTGCATCTGATGGGAAATCTTTGAGCTGAAATCAGCCCTTTCAAGAGTAGGAAAGCCTAGGTCCAGCTTCCATTTCATCCAGGCTTGCCCACTGAGTGTCTGTGGATCCTCTCCAAGGTGGGGGGACACCTTCAGCAGTTCTATCAGGAGTTAGATACTCATCACCTTGGACATTTTGGGTCTTAGATGTTATTTTTCAAGGTTATGTCTTGGAACGCCTTTCCTTTATCCCTGATGTCTTTGTATCGCCATGCATGGCAGGGCCAAAGTGCCTGGCAGTGAAGGCCACCCTAGACAGGTTGGTGGCTCTGGAGGCCATTGTTCTGGTTCCTGAACCTGAACTGAGGATTGGATTGACCTGCCTTCCTGGGAATCCAACCGTGAGCCCTAACTTTAATGAGAGCTCTGTAAATATCAGTGTAGGTTTTCTGCATAATAGGCAGTATGTTGAATTTGGTCAGAGTTGTCCAACACATGATACCTTGTTCTTCCCAGCTGCCCAGAGTAGAGAAAGCGGAGTAAAAGGAGAGAGAGGGATTGTTATCGATGACCACTCTTAATATGGCCATTGTGGAAGTAATTTTATGACGAGTCACCTAGGTTAGAGGCGAGAAGATACCCATTTCTAGCCTATTTTATAAAGACAGACACCTATGTGTCTTTATATACTACTTGAGATATTGGGAGAAATCATGGCCAGATAGAAGCCACAGAGATATACCAACTCAGGAGCTGGTGTCAATATTTGTGTATATAGTTTGCATGACTGTGCATAAAGAATGTGTATACTTTGCCTGTGCTCCACCCAAACTTTAGGCCAGAGTACACCTACACATGCATCACCTGAAACATAGAAACACAGACATTGATGTCTGATAAAGACCATATGGCCTATCCAGTCTGCCAATCCATGAGAATTAAGGACTAAAATCCCTTCCTCTCCCTCAGAGATCCCATGATTTCTTGAATTCAGATACATTCCTTGTCTCTGCCACTTCACTAGGAGGCTGTTCCACGCATCCACCACTCTTTCCTTAAAGAAATATTTCCTCAGATTACTCTTGTGCTACATTTAGCTTTAGTGTGTGTCCACTACTTTTTGAAGGAGTAAACAACTGATCTTTCCTGATCGTCCCTCCAGTCTAGTCCCGGAATCCTTGGGGTTGTCAACCTCATCCAGCAGCTTTGGAGACTGAGAAACTTCACCGTTGTGATGTCACTGGTATATAAGCACTGGCTTTTCCTCTTCTCACCAGTTATCAGTCTCCAAAGCAGCTAGAGAGGTGGTGAGCCCAAGGGTTAAGGGCTCACTTGAGGAACAATTAAGAAGAGTTTACTTGAAAAAGAAAGAAAAGGGGTTTAGTTGGTAGGTTAGCTAGGAGTAATTGGGTTTGATCTGCCTTTTTGGGCATTTTTTTTTCAGGTTTAGACCGTCGGTGCCTCGGGGTCCTCAGGTCCTCCCACTTTGGAGTTCTTTATTAATTTCTTCTCTCCCTTCGGGGTAACATCGGGGCCTGCGGCTGAATAGAAGCAGGCCAGGGGCTGAGAGGACCCGAGTCTGATTACCTGCTCTCCCTGTCCAGAAGCAGGAGTCAGCGAGTTCGTGGGGCTCAGCGTGCAGATGCTTTGCCTGCTAACGCTTGGAGCCATCCTGCCCTTTGAAGGCTGGGTTTGCGATATGTAAAGGGCAGCGATTTCAACGTTTGCGAGGCTGCCGTGGGACAGAAGCAGAAAAACCATGGTTTGGAGCAGGCGGTCAAACGCCCGAGAGGTAAGGGTGTCTAATTTCACTCCTTTCATTTCTAGCAGGGCAATGATGTGCCGCATGTCATTCACGTGGGAAACAGCTCCGTTTACTGTTTAGAACTTCGGGGGCTTGTAGGGGACTCCAGAAGCTTCGTTTTTTGCCAATTTTCCTCAGGTTGAGGTCGGGGGAGGCAGCTGAGTATTCGGTGACCAAAAAAAAAAAAAGAAGGAATTTTGAATAAATTTGGTTTTGAATCTTGGGGCTCCCGCAGTAACACCATGCCAGCTAAGCAGCTTTGTCTCCTTTGTGGGGCAAGGAAGGGCTCAGTATCCCTGGAGGGTGTGTGTAGGGGATATAGCCTTGAGTCTGGCGCTAGAGATCTACCGTCGGAGATAGGGCCAGATGGAGAAGGGGGCTTGCTGGTGGGGGTTGAGCCGTCCTCCCCTGCCCTGCCAGCGCCTGAGGCAGGGCGCAGTACTTCAGGGGTTCAAGATACCCTGCAGTCTCAGTTGCCAGCCTCCGGATCTTTGGTGGCTATCTTTTCTTCAGAATTTTTATATTTAATCCAGAAGGCGTTAGGGAGCCCGCAAGGGGTTCCAGTAGTAGGGCCATCAGGGGATGGCCATGGAGCAAAGAGGCCAGGTTCTCCTTTGCCAGCGGACGTGGCTGGCGGGTTGGTGAAGAAGGCCAAGGTTGATAGGGAGCGGCTGGACCAGTTGGTTCTGTCGTAGGACATGCGAGAAGAGGAAATGGACCTTGACGAGGGCCTCGAGGAGGACCTGGAGGAAGGTGAGATTAAGGATCAGGAAGAGCAAGCTAGAGTGGTCCGGGTATTTCCTAGGGAGGAATTGCCGGCCCTCATTACTGAGTCTCTTAAGACTCTTAACATGCCGGCTGGTGGTCCGGCTGAGGACGCTACGCTGGAAGACCCTTTGCTGCAGGCTGTTCTTAAGTCGCAGAGGGCCTTCCCGGTGCACAGAGTGTTTAAGGAAATGATTCAGGAAGAATGGAATATGCCGGAGGCCGTGTTCAAGGGCTCCAGAGTGATGTCCCGGCTTTACCCGCTGATGGATCAGGATCGGGAGCTCTTTAAAGCTCCAAAGGTAGATGCGGCCATCTGGGCAGTAACAAAGAAGACTACCATACCAGTGGAAGGAGCGGCGGTGCTCAAGGATGCGCAGGATCGCAAGCTAGAGACTTTGCTGAAGCAGGTGTTTGAGGCAAATGTGTTATCCCTGCAAGCGTCTATCTGTGGGGCTTGGGTAGCCAGAGCCTGTTTGCGATGGGCGCAGCGGATTCAGGGGGCGAACTCCATAGAGGAGACCGAGGAGGCGTCCAGGTTAGAGTCCGGCGCGGCGTATTTGGCTGATATCCATTATGATCTGATCAGGGGGTTAGCGAAGAGTATGGCCTCGGTCGTAGCGGGAAGGAGGTGTCTGTGGCTCCGTAATTGGGCGGCAGATGGCTCTTCTAAGGCTAGGTTGAGTAGGCTTCCCTTTCGCGGCAAGTTACTTTTTGGTGAGGACTCGGAGAAGTTGGTCAAGGAGTTAGGGGACTCCAAGGGCGGTAGGTTGCCAGAGGATAAATAAAAGCCAGGAAGGTCCGGGCCCGGGCTTCGGGGACAGCAGCTCGATTTTCGGTGTTTTCGGACCCCGAGGTTTGGTCAGGGGCAACGAGGACGGTTTCCGGCTCGTAACCAAGGTTTTCGGGGGTTTCGAGGGGCGAGCAGGGGATTTACACCTACGTCCTTTTCCTCCACGTTCAGAAAGACACAATGAAGTCAGGAGGGCCCAGGCAGAGTTGGTTCCCGTGGGAGGTCGGTTCCGGGAATTTTACCCTGCCTGGGTCCGACTCACTTCCGATCAGTGGGTGTTAGAGGTGATTCAGGAAGGTTATGCGTTAGAGATGCAGCGGCTGGTTTCCGATTCTTTCGTTCAGTCCCCGTGCAAGTCAAGCACAAAGTGCAGGGTGGTGCAGGAAACAGTGCAGCGGCTTCTAGACTTGAGGGCGGTTGTACCGGTTCCTGCCAGCCAGTTAGGAAGCGGTCGATACTCCATTTACTTTGTCGTCCCAAAGAAAGAAGGGTCTTGGCGTCCCATTCTAGATCTAAAGAGGGTAAATCGCTGTCCTCGGGTGTCTCATTTTCGGATGGAGACCCTCAGGTCAGTTATCGTAGCTGTGCGAAAAGGGGAGTTTTTGACATCGCTAGACCTGTCCGAGGCATACCTTCATATTCCGATAAGGCCGGAACATCAGAAATTCCTCAGATTTGCGGTTCCGATGGGACATTTTCAGGAGCCGTCTCAGAATCTAGAGTATCTTGGGGCTCAATTCGACACCGGCATCGGTCGGATGTTTCTACCCCCACAGCGGAGTGTGGCGCTACAACGGTTGATTGTTCGGTTTCTCGGCATGTGGAGTCCCAGTGCCTGGGAGTACCTAAGGGTGCTTGGTACAATGGCGGCAACGCTGGAATTTGTGCCATGGGCGCGGGCCCACATGAGACCGTTGCAGAGGGCATTGCTGCGGAGGTGGTCACATCAGAGGGATGCCCTGTCGCGAAAATTGGTGTGTCCCCCTCAGACTCGCCAATCCCTGCAATGGTGGTTAAGTCCAGAAAATCTGGAAAGGGGCATGTCGCTAGAGATTCCTTCTTGGGTGGCACTCACTACAGATGCCAGTCTTCTGGGCTGGGGAGCCCATTGCCAGGGGCGAATAGCACAAGGAGAGTGGTCCGCCCAAGAAAAGTCATGGTCGATCAACAGGTTGGAATTGAGAGCGGTAGCGTTGGCGTTACAGGAGTTTCGTCCCTTTCTGCAGAGGAAGGCAGTTTGCATGTTCTCGGACAACGTGACTGCGGTGGCTTACATCAATTGGCAGGGGAGGCACCAGCAGTCGGTCCCTGGAAGCCGAGGCAGACAGCTTATTCGAATGTGGGCAGAGCAGAATCTGGGGGCTGTGTCGGCAGCGCACGTGGCAGGGGTGGACAATGTGCAGGCCGACTTCCTGAGTCGAGTGAAGGTAGACCCCGGGGAATGGGTTCTTCATCCCGACGTTTTCGCGAGTCTAGTTCAGCGCTGGGGAACGCCGGTCATGGATCTCATGGCGACCTTTCTGTCGGCAAAGGTCGACCGCTTCTTCAGCAGGAGAAGAGAAAGAATGTCCGAGGGTCTGGACGCGCTGGTTCAAGATTGGCCGCAGGGGCAACTTCTGTATGTGTTTCCTCCATGGGTGTTAATCGGAAGAGTGGTGCAGCGCATCAAGGGTCACAAGGGCGAGTGATCCTCATTGCTCTGGATTGGCCACGGAGGCCGTGGTACGCGGACTTGGTGAGGCTGCTAGTGGCGGTCCCCTGGAGGCTTCCGGGGCGAATGGATCTTTTGACGCAGGGTCCTCTGTGCATGCCCCAAGTGGATCGATTCTCGTTTACGGCCTGGCTATTGAGCGGGCTAGGTTGAAATCGAGAGGTTATTCAAGCGCGTTGATAGCGACCCTGCTGAAAGCGAGACGGAAGTCTACTTCGCTAGCGTATGTTAGAGTGTTGCGTATTTTTGAGGCCTGGTGTGCGGATAGGACAGTGGTACCCTTAAAAGCGTCAGTGCCGCAAGTGCTAGCTTTCTTACAGGACAGGTTTCAGAAGGGCTTAGCGGCGGCGGCGTTGAAAGTGCAGTTGGCAGCTCTGGCCTGTTACAGGGGGAAGGTGCAAGGCACTTCCCTGGCTAGTCATGCAGATGTGAAGCGTTTTTTGAAGGCAGTGGCGTTGCTGAGGCCGCCGCGTCGGCGAGTAGTTCCGTCCTGGGATCTGCCTTTGGTCTTGGAGGTGTTGCGGAAAGCGCCTTTTGAGCCGTTGGCTAGGGCGACGTTGAAGGATTTGACCCTAAAGGTAGTGTTTCTGGTGGCTATGGCGTCGGCGCGGTGAGCGTCGGAGTTGCAGGCTCTGTCCTGTAGGAAGCCCTTTCTGTCCTTTTCAGAGTCTAAGGTAGTTTTGAGGACGGTACCTTCCTTCTTACCGAAAGTGGTTTCGGGATTTCATATGAACCAGGTGGTGTCATTACCGGTGTTCATGTCTAGAGGATCTGATCAAGTTGCGGAGCAGCTGCATCACTTAGACATTAAGCGGGCCTTGCAGAAGTATCTGGCTAGGACAGCTAGTTTTCGTAAGTCGGACAGATTGTTCGTTCTGTTTGCAGGTGCTCGAAAAGGTGAAGCAGCGTCTAAAGGTTTGATTGCTCGCTGGTTGAAAGAGGCGATCGCATCAGCATATCTCTTGCGGGGCTGTTTGGTTCCAGCCGAACTGAGGGCTCATTCCACTAGGGCGCAAGCAGCATCTTGGGCGGAGTGTAGCTTGGTACCCGTGGAGGAGATATGTAAAGCAGCGACTTGGGCTTCGTCTCACTCCTTTGTAAAGCATTACCGCCTTGATGTGCAGGCGGAAAGAGATACTTGGCTTGGTTCAGCAGTGCTTCAGGCGGGGCTAGCAGGACCCTCCCGTTGATTGTTTCATTGCTCTGTTACATCCCCAAGGATTCCGGGACTAGACTGGAGGGATGATCAGGAAGGTTAAATTAGACTTACCTGCTAATTGTAGTTCCTGGAGTAACTCCAGTCTAGTCCCGGGTCCCACCCGAGTTGGATGGTGCTAAGTGGCCTGAAGCAAGCGCATGGTTACAGGTAAGCAAGGTTTTGGTGTGCGGTAGTTCTGTCACAGGTCACCCTAGAGAGCTCATGTCTGGGCAGTGGGGAGGTCTTCCTTCTTTACCTGGGGAGGGAGGATCTCGTGGCGCAGTCGGTAAGGTAAAAAAAAAAAAGAGAATTTCTGTGTATAGTTGGATCTTGGATCCTTTATTGTTAGGGCGGCATGTTTGCCCTGGTATTTTTATATAGCTACTTACTTGTTGCTCCGGTGAGTCTGCTTTGTCAATAGGTTAACTGGTGAGAAGAGGAGGAGCCAGTGCTTATATACCAGTGACATCACAACGGTGAAGTTTCTCAGTCTCCAAAGCTGCTGGATGAGGTTGACAACCCCAAGGATTCCGGGACTAGACTGGAGTTACTCCAGGAACTACAATTAGCAGGCAAGTCTAATTTAACCATATTTACCTGTTCCACGCCACTCACTATTTTATAGACCTCTATCATATCTCCCTTCAGCTGTCTTTTCCAAACTGAAGAGCTGTAACCTCTAACTTGGAAAAGAGACAACTGATAGAAGTCTGTAAAATAATGAGTGGTATTTAACTGTCTCTCTAATATCACTCCTCTCCTGCCTTTCCTCCAAAGTATACATATTGCCTTATAACGAAGACCAGTGACTATTTTAGTATCCACCCTCTGGACTTACTCCACCCTGCTTATATCCTTTTGAAGGTATGGTCTCCAGAATTGTACACAGTACTTCAAATGAGGTCTCACTAGAAACTTCTGCAAAGGCACTGTCACCTCCATTTTCCTGCTGACCATTCCTCTCCCTATGCAGCCAAGCATCTTTCTGGCTTTTGCAATTTCCCTTTCTACTTGTTTGACAATTTTAAAATCATCCAATACGATCACGCTAGATCCTGCTCTTCTTTTATGCATTGAAGTACTTCACCCCCTACACTATACCGCCCTCTTGGGTTTTTGCAGCCCAAATGTATGACTGTACTCTATCAATGCAGAAACAACGTAATTGCTCAAATATGTGTCCCTTTGTTAAACAATGTTGAATTAATGGTGCCTCTCTAACCTTACATTTTAAACGGCTCTTATTTTCCCGCATTCCAAATTTGAAGGGGCGAGTCGTTTTTCCTACATAAATGAGTTCACAGGGACACTTGATAATGTACACTACAAAAGAGGAATCACATGTCGTCTGCCCCTTCAATGACTATGTAAAAGCCTGGTGTGTAAAGACTTCCATTTCTATGGTGATATCACATATGTCACAAACTCCACATTTCCTATGTCCCATTCTAATGTTTGATGAGATATCCATCGGTCCTGGGGATTTTGAAACTGCTGGGCTAAGTTCTTTTAAATTTTTATTGCGTTGCCATACGCAACGTATAGTTTTTCCTGCTAGCCCAGGTATAGCCCCTAAGATATTCCCATGTCTCTTTAATATGCGCTGGATCTTCAAGCTCAATGGAGAATATTTAGTAATTAAATTGACCACACTAGAATCAACGTTCTCTGTCCGCTTTTGGATAGAGTAGGGACAATAGATAATAGGTAACTATGAGAGGATAAGTGTCTCACTCCGGAGAACGTCAAGGTCTGAATCGTATATTCAGTCATACCAGAGGCCAGAATGAAGCCATGAGAGGGTGGAGTTTGGAAACCTCCAATGGAGTCATGAGGGGTGGAGTTTTGAAACCACCAATAGATCGTTAGATAAGAAGGATTTAAGATTGGAAACAATGACATTACACCCGCATGCGTGGCGATTTTTCCACCACTGGGCCAGACGAAAGGTTTTTGGGGCCAAGGTTTTATGAAACATGTGCAGCATCATTTGTCTCTCCGATAGGTGACTGACTCAATATAGTTACATGATAAAGCATAGTCAACATAAAGGAATTTAGGAGGAGTTTTGATAATAGTACGGTTATACATATACGCTTATGTTTTCTAGCGATAGAAGAAGACAGTAATCCCCTGAGGAAACTTATAGTAGTGAAACGCGATGAGGCACCTAAGGAAGGCGTTGGGATAAGAATTATTACTATTATTGGAGCGAGAATTATTACTATTATTGGAACGAGTTTGAAACGTGAAGATACATAGAGACATGAGCTAAGTATTCGACGTTGGATATGCGATAAGAACTAATATCATTGCTGGAGTGAATTTGAAATGTGAAAAGACCAGGAAATGCCAGTTAAACATTTGACATTGGTCATATTGAATTCAAAATAATGCAACCAGCGTATCGTGAGAAAAATAGAGTGTTCTAAGCATTTTACTTTCATGTTTCCGAAGAAATTCATTATAGAGGGTCATTGATGCTAAATGGGCACAAAGATTAGACGTTTAATAAGTCTAAAAATTTGAGTTCCATTAAGTCTGAGACCCTCAATAGTATTGAGAAATAACCATATGAGATAAGAGGTTAGAAAAGAAACCTAGATTCTTTATTAAAAAAGAATAGGGGGCCTAAGGCCCATCCTTGATCTGCGCAATCTCAACAAATTCCTGGTGAGGGAGAAGTTCAAGTTGCTCTCTCTTGGAACATTGCTGCCCTACCTCCAGCAGGGAGATTGGCTCTGCTCCTTAGACCTCAAGGATGCCTTTACCCAAATCCTCATTCACCTCAACCACAGACAGTACCTGTGGTTCATAGTGGGGGGCAGGCACTATCAGTACAAGGTGCTCCCTTTCAGCTTGGCTTCTGCCCCAAGGGTTTTCACAAAATGCACGGCTGTTGTGGTCACCTTCCTCCATCTCCAGGGGCTCTTTCTCGTCCCTACCTGGATGACTGGCTCATAAAAAGGAGGCACGGCCTCAGAGTTGCAGCAGGACACCGCACACACCATACAGGTTCTGCAGCACTTGGGTTTTATCATAAACAAGCCCAAGTTTCACCTCCTCCTGACAAAAAGTCTGGAGTCATCGGGGCAAAGCTGGACACTCCAGTCAAAGGTCTTCTTGCCCAGGGGCCAAGTCGACCGTCTCAGGACTCTGGCATGGGACATACAGTACCATCCCTCTGTACCTCCTTGGCTTCTTCTGCGCCTTCTCGGGCACCTGGCCTCCATGGTCCACGTCACCCCAGACGCTCACCTCCACATGAGAGTGACACAGTGGTGTCTCCGAGACCAGTGGACTCAAGCCACGGGGCACCTCAAAGAGAGAACCTCTGTAACCCACCAACTGTTGGACTCTCTGGTCTGGTGGCAGTCTCCCCAGTATCTCGAGGCAGGCAGGCCTTTTTAGGCCCCGAACCCTTTAAGGGTCCTCACCACGGTCACCTCCTTGCTCGGCCGGGGAGCTCCACACCCAGGACAGCTGATCACCAGGTGAGAGCACCCAGCAGATCAACCTCCTGGAGCTGCGGGTGATATACTTAGCCCTGTGAGTGTTTTGCCACCACCTACGTCACCAGATGGTGCTGGTTCAGGCAGACAACCAGGTGGTGATGTTCTATATGAACAAACAGGGGTGCACGGGGTCTCGTGCCCTCTATTGGGAGGTAGTGGTCCTCTGCTCCTACACAATCCAACAGGGTGTTCTGCTGCGGACAGTATACCTACCAGGCCAGAACAACCTGCTGGCTGACAGGCTGAGCAGAGTCCTCCAGCTGCACGAGTGGCAGCTGGACCCCAGGGTGGCCAACCGGCTCTTTCAGATCTGGGGAAACCTGTGATAGACCTGTTCACCAGCCTGGACAACTTCCAGTTGCCCCGCTTCTGTTCCCGGCAGGCCCACCCCTCTAGGGTGGCAGCAGATGTGTCCCTCGTCTCATGGTTGGATGGCCTCATGTACACCTTCCCTCCCACGCCACTGATTACCAAAACCTTGTTCAGGACCCTCCACGACAGGGCCTCGCTCATCCTGATAGCCCTTGGTGGCCCAGGCAACCATGGTTCCCGCTTCTCCTCCGATTGGGGGCTGTCTTCTGCACCCCATTCTGGAGTCCCTGTCGCTGACAGCAGGCTACTGATTAGGTGGACCTAGCCCCTCTCAACCTCTCGGGTGAGGTAGAGGAGATCCTGCTGGCTTCTCACAAGGCCTCTACTAGAAAGGCTTATGCTCTCAAATGGCGCATGTTTTCGGCCTGGTGTGTTGAGCCCAGGGTTGACCTGTTCTCCTACCCGGTGAGTTTGGTGTTACAGTACCTTCTCCATCTCTCTCAATCCAGGCCCAAGTCTAACTCCATCCAGGAGCACCTTAGTGCCCTGGTGGCGCACCACCACCCAGTGGATGGCAAGCCCCTCTTGGTCTAGCCATTGGTGACCCGCTTTCTTAGGGGTCTGCTTTTATCGAAGTCCCCGGTTCACCCTCCGGCAACTGAATGGGACCTAAACATGGTGTTGGTGCAGCTCTCTGGCCCACCCTTTGAGCCTCTGGCTACTTGCCATCTACACTACCTCTCTTGGAAGGTGGCATTCCTAGTTGCACTCACCTCTGCTTGCAGAATTAGCGATCTTCAGGCCTTAGTGGTGGAGGCGCCTTATACCAGGTTCTATGAAAACAGAGTGATGCTCCGCACGCATCCTAAATTCCTTCCGAAGGTGATATCGTCCTTCGACCTCAACCAGGAAGTAGTACTTCCTACCTTCGTTCTGAGACCTGTCAGACGGCTGCCTGGGTGAGAATCTTCACAGTCTTGACAAGTGCATATCTCTATATGATTTGCAAGGTATTGTGGACAATGTAGTTCATTCACACCAGACACAGCTGCTGACAATAATTAAGTTGTGCTCTTGGGTAAAGCCAATAAGATATTTATTTATGGGGTTATTTCTCCCAACACAGATATGCTTGGTAGCACATAAATTTGGTTACTTGCTTTCAGTGTTAACTTGGAAAAACAAAGTCAAAATCAGGAAACAACAAATGAAAAGCCACAAAGCAAGAAACAAACTGTTCTTTTCAGGTTAACTTCTGATTATTGCCCACATAGATACAGAAGTGATTCTCTCCTAGCTCACAAGCAATTAGGTAAGGCTTAATTGCTAGCAGTTATCCAGCTGAAACCCCTTAGCTGGCTTGCTTTCTACTGTGTGGGTCAAAATCCTGCTTCAGGAGCTTTTCTGGGTAGATTAAAGAACAAATTTGTATTTCTTTGTGATGGTTGCTGTACTTTATAACAGAAAGTTACCAACGGAGTTTAGATAGAGAGCAGTCCATATAAACAGGATCCTCATCTGCTATTATTCCCCCTTGTTCAACAAGCATGGGTTCAATATCATGGATTGGCACAGATGAATCTCGCAATGGAGCATTTTCAGGAGAATACTTGTTTCCCTGCTGTCTTTCAAGGTTATAGCTAGGGCATAGATCAGTGTTCATACCTGAGCTTCCATTGCTGCTAGAGTTCCTCTCTATATAGCCTGGCCAGTATGTAGTCCAGTTCTTATGTCCAGACTTCCAATCCAGATCCCTGGACACTGGATCTCTCTTCACATACCTTCTGGCATAGGTCTTAGGGTCCCTTCCACGTGCAGCCGTCTCCCTCACAGGTAGCGTCTGGAGATTCCTAGCTCTGCAGCACCATTCCTCTGGTTTTCCCCAGTCCAATGGTGTATACTGGCCCTTGGGATACCTCCCAGTATACGTACTGCTTTGGACTCTTCTAGACCTCTCAAAGGCTTTTCTCCTCTTTCTTCCAGAGGGCTCCTTTCCCTCTCTGTCCGTCCGGTTTGGCTTCTGCTTCTGATGATCCTTCAGATGAAACTGATGATCCTTCTCTGGATATCCAAGGTGATCATGAAGATGGTCATCTGTAGAATAAACTCTACTCTTATTCTGCTTAGATGAGTGATCCTCCCTAACACAGCGCAGCTGTGCTGAATCAGGCCCTGCCCTTTGAGATGAGTGCTTAGGGATTACCTCATAGCCCTCCTGACTGAACACACGTCTCCTCACTTCAGCTCCTCTAATGGCTGTTGGAAACCTGGTGCATTCTGGGACTGGTAGTCTTTTATGGCAAAATTCTGTTTCCATATTTCTACCAGAACTGACAGGTTGCTTGTTCAGAGTCACTTCACCTTTTCTATAGCTCCTTCCTGAGCTACGATAAGCTTCTTTATCACATACCCCCCTGCTTAAGTTATTACGGACTGGTGTCACTGGTGAAACTTCTTCTCTACAGTCCGTAATACGGGAAAGGGCATCCGCATTCTTGTGTAACTTCCCGGCACGATGTTCAACTTGAAAATCAAATGCCTGTAAGGCCATGTACCAGCGTGTCAACCTGGCATTGTGGTTCTTCATTTGCTGCAACCACTTAAGTGGGGCATGGTCCGTGACCAACTGGAACTTTCTCCCTGTAAGGTAAAACCTTAACGCCTCCACTGACCACTTGATAGCTAAACATTCTTTTTCTATTGTGGAATACTTTTGTTCAGCCGGTGACAACTTCCTGCTCAGGTACATCACAGGATGCTCCTCCCCATCATGACACTGGGATAGAACCGCTCCTAGCCCTACATCCGATGCATCGGTTTGAACCAGAAAGGGTTTCTTGAAGTCCACCCCTTTCAGTACCGTTCCTGTACACAATTTTCCTTTTAAGACTGAAAACGCTTTTTCAGCTTCAGGTGTCCACTTTAGCTGGTTTGGACAATTCTTCCGCAGCATATCCGTGAAAATTGCACTTTTCTCTGCGAATTGCGGTATAAACCTGCGGTAGTATCCAATAAGTCCTAAGAAACGTCTTAGTTGTTTCTTTGTTGTTGGAGGAGGAAAATTCCTGATGCTATCTACTTTACTCATTAGAGGTTTAATTTTTCCTCTTCCCACTAGGTGGCCCAGGTATTTTACCTCCCTATTTGCAAAGGCACACTTCTTCGGGTTTAAAGTGATTCCCGCTTGCTTCATGGAGCACAAGACTGCCCTGATCCTCTTCAGATGCTCCGCCCAGGTGTTACTATGGATTATGACATCATCCATATATGCAAAAGCATAATTTTGGTGGGGTCGAAGTACCTGATCCACTAACCTTTGGCAGGTAGCCGCTGCTCCATGCAGTCCGAAAGGCATCCTCTTGAACTGGAAAAGGCCAACGGGGGTGCTGAACGCAGTCTTCGGCTTCGACTCCCTGGTGAGAGGGATTTGCCAATATCCTTTTGTCATATCAAGGGTGGTTAAGTATTGAGCCTGTCCCAGCTGGTCCAACAGCTCTTCAATTCTTGGCATTGGATATGCATCAAAAACTGATATGGCGTTTACCTGCCGGAAGTCAATACAAAATCTTAAAGATCCATCAGGCTTCGGCACCAGGACTATGGGGCTATTCCAGGGACTCTTTGACTCCTCTATTACTCCCATGTCCAACATCTCCTGGACTTGTGCCACTACTTCCTGTCTCTTGGCTTCAGGCAAGCGGTATGGCCTTTGACGAACTAATTTCCCAGGTGGAGTTATTATTTCATGGGCAACCAAATGTGTCTCCCCAGGCATGGGTGTCAACACATCTGGGAATTCTTTAAGCAACTTCCTAATTTCTTCCTGTTGTGTACCACTGTCAGGTCCTCACCTATTTGGGGCTCTGATTTTTCTTTACAATCAGATACCTGGGGTCCCAAATCTTCCTCTTCATTCACCTCCCTCTCTCGGGCACAGGTGGCAGCTAGGCTTTTAACCCCTTTGACATCAGTAGAACCAAAGCCTTTGGTTCCACGTTCAGAATTCTCCAGGGATGTGACCTCCTCCACAGGTGGAAAACCCAGCCTCTCACAGATCAATTGGGCAATTCTGTCTCCTGTCTTCACGTGATAATCATTCTGTCCAAAATTAAACAACAGAACTTTAATATTGCACCTGTAATCAGGATCAATTACTCCCGCACCCACATCGATGAAATATTTAAGGGCTAATCCGGACCTTGGGGCTACTCTCCCATAACATCCAATAGGTATTTCCACTTGGAGACCAGTGTCCACCAGGGCTCTCCCTTGGCTAGGTACAGTCACATTTTCTATGCTGCACAGGTCAAACCCAGCAGCTTGAGGGGTTGCCCGCTTAGGAGCTTGGGCCTTCTCTGTGACCCTATGGTACTTTAGGACGAATGTCTGCTTTGGGGTAGCTTGGTCTTCTGGACGCTTAACCATCTTTTTAGCTGGGGTCTGAGGACTTCCAAATAAAAACCCGGGAGCTATTACCATTAAACCTTCTCCCTCCTTCTTTCCTAGTCCTTCCACTAGACCCTGCTTAAATCTTGGCCAGTCTCTTCCTAGAACCAAATCAAAGGGTAGCCTAGGCACCACTGCTAACAGGACTTCCTCTTGTCCCCCCAGGCACTTAACCTTTAGCCTATAGGTGGGATATGATGTTGCAGCACCATGAATGCATCTGATGTGAACTTGGCTTTCAGGGGTTCTAGGCACAAATCCTTCTTGGGCCTCTATCCTCTTCCAAAGCCTTTTTGACATCATACTCTGGTCTGCCCCAGAGTCTAACAAAGCATTTGTGGTATTTCCTTGCACATCAACCATCAAATGAAATCCTTCTTTGGGCTGTTTTAAATCCACACCCACTAAGCTAGTGTGTGTCTGACATCCTTTTTTTAAATGTCCCCATTTTCCACACTTGAAACATTTCTTTCTATTCCACTGTGTCATCTGGTTTGATACAGTACATTCATTTTCAGAAACATTTTTAATTATTTTCTTTTCTGATACAGCACATCTTGCCTCAGCACCAATCTTCAGAGGGCCACCCATTCTATGGCAAGCCTCCGTGGCTTCCAAGAATCTCTCTGCTAGCATGGTTGCCTCTCCAAGATTTTGGCAATTTTGCTGTATAAGGAAAGTGTGCAAATCTTTAGGCACCCTAGACATAAATTGTTCCAGCATTATAATGTCTAATAACATTTCTACCGTCTTTTGCTCAGGCTCCAACCATTTTACAGCTAAACCTCTGATTCTCTGACTCAGAGCCCTGGGTGTTTCACCCACTCTCAATGTAGTAGCTCTAAACATTCGCCTATATTCTGAAATAGACAACCCTAGGCGATCTCTAATAGCAGCCTTTACATCCTTATAATTCAAAGCCTGGGCTGCTGGCATTGCTCTGTAAGCTGCAAGCGCCTCTCCAGTTAATGAGGCTGCCAGCCTTACTGCCCACTGGGTCTCTGGCCATGCTAATGCCTGTGCCACTCTTTCAAAAGACTCTAGAAAATCATCAACATTATCATCTGGAGTTAGCTTCCCAAAACTAAATGCCCCAATCCCTTGATTGAGTCCCACACTGTCCACATGTGGTGCACCAGTATTCACTGCTGGTCTTGCATCTGTTCCACTTTGGTTCTGCAGCTGAACTAGGGCTTGCACCAGATCAAGCACTGGCTTCTGCTGGTCCATTAAGGCTTTCATAGCAGTGTCCTGTGCTTGCTGCGCTAGCTCCTGCTGCCTGCTAAACTGGGCTGCCATCCACTGAGGTAGTTCCTTTGGATCCATCTTGATCCCTGCAAGAAACAAAGAGAAAAAAAAAACCAAAGTGCACCACCTTCCAAACAGGTGTGTTTTTTTCTACTTTTTTTTTTTTTTCAATTACCCCTGTGCTTACTCCCATCCACCACTAGACATGCCCAGGTACTTATTACCTTGTCTCAGTGATGAATCCAGCTCTGCACAGGGTCTTTTCCTCCTGGGACAGCTTCCTGGAACAACCCCTTTTCCTCCAAAGTGAAGTTGAGGGAAAATTTTTTTTTTCCAGCTTTAAACTTGAACTTTAGTTGTAATCCTCAGCAAGTAAATCCCCTTTTGTGCAAAAGCAATCTGAAAAACTACGCCATTTGTCAGACGGCTGCCTGGGTGAGAATCTTCACAGTCTTGACAAGTGCATATCTCTATATGATTTGCAAGGTATTGTGGACAATGTAGTTCATTCACACCAGACACAGCTGCTGACAATAATTAAGTTGTGCTCTTGGGTAAAGCCAATAAGATATTTATTTATGGGGTTATTTCTCCCAACACAGATATGCTTGGTAGCACATAAATTTGGTTACTTGCTTTCAGTGTTAACTTGGAAAAACAAAGTCAAAATCAGGAAACAACAAATGAAAAGCCACAAAGCAAGAAACAAACTGTTCTTTTCAGGTTAACTTCTGATTATTGCCCACATAGATACAGAAGTGATTCTCTCCTAGCTCACAAGCAATTAGGTAAGGCTTAATTGCTAGCAGTTATCCAGCTGAAACCCCTTAGCTGGCTTGCTTTCTACTGTGTGGGTCAAAATCCTGCTTCAGGAGCTTTTCTGGGTAGATTAAAGAACAAATTTGTATTTCTTTGTGATGGTTGCTGTACTTTATAACAGAAAGTTACCAACGGAGTTTAGATAGAGAGCAGTCCATATAAACAGGATCCTCATCTGCTATTATTCCCCCTTGTTCAACAAGCATGGGTTCAATATCATGGATTGGCACAGATGAATCTCTCAATGGAGCATTTTCAGGAGAATACTTGTTTCCCTGCTGTCTTTCAAGGTTATAGCTAGGGCATAGATCAGTGTTCATACCTGAGCTTCCATTGCTGCTAGAGTTCCTCTCTATATAGCCTGGCCAGTATGTAGTCCAGTTCTTATGTCCAGACTTCCAATCCAGATCCCTGGACACTGGATCTCTCTTCACATACCTTCTGGCATAGGTCTTAGGGTCCCTTCCACGTGCAGCCGTCTCCCTCACAGGTAGCGTCTGGAGATTCCTAGCTCTGCAGCACCATTCCTCTGGTTTTCCCCAGTCCAATGGTGTATACTGGCCCTTGGGATACCTCCCAGTATACGTACTGCTTTGGACTCTTCTAGACCTCTCAAAGGCTTTTCTCCTCTTTCTTCCAGAGGGCTCCTTTCCCTCTCTGTCCGTCCGGTTTGGCTTCTGCTTCTGATGATCCTTCAGATGAAACTGATGATCCTTCTCTGGATATCCAAGGTGATCATGAAGATGGTCATCTGTAGAATAAACTCTACTCTTATTCTGCTTAGATGAGTGATCCTCCCTAACACAGCGCAGCTGTGCTGAATCAGGCCCTGCCCTTTGAGATGAGTGCTTAGGGATTACCTCATAGCCCTCCTGACTGAACACACGTCTCCTCACTTCAGCTCCTCTAATGGCTGTTGGAAACCTGGTGCATTCTGGGACTGGTAGTCTTTTATGGCAAAATTCTGTTTTCATATTTCTACCAGAACTGACAGGTTGCTTGTTCAGAGTCACTTCACCTTTTCTATAGCTCCTTACTGAGCTATGATAAGCTTCTTTATCACAGACCTCGCTCTAGTAGGGCAAAGACAGTCCTCCATAGCTTGGACTGTAAGAGGGCTTTGTCTTTCTATATCCAATGCACTCAGGGCCACTGCAAAGCTACTCAGCTTTTTGTCTCCTACGACCCCAGTAGGCTGGGGGAGGCTGTGACCAAGTGTACGCAGTCTGCCTTTATTATCTTCCCATGTCGTTCTATGGTCAAGCAAATCTCCGTTCATATCACGCTGGAGAGGCTGCTCTGTCTGCGGTTGCTGGTCCCAGTTCCACCTGCTAAGCAGGGCAAGGGCTGGTACTCCATCTACTTTGTGGTGCTTGTCCGCTCGGCCCTAGTGCATGATATCGCTGCTGCACGACCCTAGTGCATGCGATTACTGCCCGCATGGCTCTAGTGCATGCTGTTACTGTCTGCATGGCCTGCGGAAAGCGAAGAGCCTTGCCGCTGGATTCTGTTATCTACACTTCTTGCATGGAAGCTTCTGTTGTGCCCTTGGAAGGCCCGTCTCTCCCCTCACAGCAAGGAGACATAAGGCCAGTGCACCCATCGTCTTCACTGCAGGAGGCAGTGGACAATGCTATAAAAATTGATGAATAGCAGGCTTTTGCGCTCCAGTGCTTGCTCCTCTGGCTACTCCTCTTCCTCATAAGGGTCCAGCAACTGCTATTTCCCCTGAGGATGGGGTCCATATGCCTGGTTTGGGAGCTCCCGGTTTCCGGGTAGTCCATCCCAGAATTCTTCTCATTTCAGCAGCAAACTTGGTCTTTCTGGCATTGCGACTCAGACCCTGGCGCCTCCGTGTCCTCTCAATCTCTTTCGATTTGCTTGGAAGAGGGTCAAGTGGTGAGTCAGAGTCCTGCTCGTGTGCTGCCTTCTAAGCGATCTCTGCATAGATTGCAGTCTGGAGATTCAGATCAATTGTCCTTTGGTCAAGACTGGTTAAGGATTTTGGATTAGTCCAAACCTAATTGCCTCCTGGAAGATAGGCCAAAGGGGCTTGGGAGGCGTACGGGTGCATTGTTCTTTTCAACATTCCTCCCCTTTCCTCATTCACACTACTTAGACTTCCAAGGGTCCCAGGATTTCCGTAGGTACTGCCCAGGAAAGCTCTCCTTTTCTTCCTCTTCTGGTTTTTGATCCCGGTTTCAGCCCTTTCGTGGGGCTTGTGCAGAAGTGCCACCTGCCATCCAGTGTAGTGGTGGATTGGGGGCCCATTCTGGGATCCCTCCAATGGGTGGCAGGCTATGTATTTTGTACTAGGAGTGGGCCCAGATCACCAAGGATTGCTGGGTGCTAGACACCATTCAGTACAGCTATGTTCTAGAATGCAGAGAGCCTATTCTGCATGCCTTTATTATTTTCCCATGTGGTTCTACGGTCAAGCAAATCGCCGGTCAGATCACGCTGGAGAGGCTGCTCTGTCTGCGGTTGCTGGTCCCAGTTCCACCTGCCAAGCAGGGCAAGGGCTGGTTCTCCATCTACTTTGTGGTGCCAAAGAAAGACTGTTCTGTTCAGACGATCCTCAATCTGAAGGGATTCAGCATTCACATGTGCACCCTTCACTTCTGTATGGAGACCCTGTGCTCAGTGATTCCGGTGGTACGAGGTAGGGAGTTCCTTGCATCTCTGGATTTAGCTGAGGCTTATTTCCATATCCCTCCCAGAGAGGATCAACAGCACTTTCTCTGTTTCGCCGTGCTTTGCTGTCATTTTCAGTTTGCCACTCCTCCCTTTGACTTCTCCATCGTCCCAAAGATGTTCTCTAAAGGAATGCTGGTGGTGACCACTGTTGAGGCACCAAAGGACTTGTGTTCACCCATATTTGGATAATTGGCCTAACCGTGCCAGGGCAATGGTCCGAAGCATCTCGGGTTTCGACCTGTGTGGTGTAGTTCCTCAAATCTTGACTGGATGATCAATCGAGGAAAGAGCCACTTGGAGCATTCACAATCACTGGAATACCTGAGACCGCGTTTGAGCACTCGGGTAGGCAGAGCATTGCTGCTCAAGGAGAGAGTGAAAGAGTTGTTGGCCCCACTGGCAGCCTTCTGTGCTCAACAGGTTTCCAGAGTTTAGGATTATTTTCAGCTTTTTGGATTGATGGCAGTGGCGATCGAAATGTGTTGGGCGCAAGCTCATATGAGGCTGCTTAAGAGGTCTTTGCTGTCTTGGTGGTCTCCAAGCTCTCGGGAGTTTGAACTCTGGCTGCCTCTCCAGCCAGAGGTGGTATTTGACCTGCAGTGTTGGCAGCAGCCACAACATCTGAGGAACTATATTCTACTGGACAATCTCTTGTGGCTTCTCCGGTTGACAGATGCCAGCCTGTTTGCTGAGGAGCTCATTGTGAGAATCAGGCAGCTCAGGGCTGGTGGAGCAGCCAGGAATCAGCATGGTCCATCAGCTGCCTCAAAGAGAGAGCATTCATTTGGCCCTTTTGCACTTCCAGACCTAGTCAAGGGCAGAGCAGTCCTGGTTATATGCTGACATTGCAACGGCAGTGGGTTATGTCAATCAGCAAGGGGACATGAAGAGTCCCTCCTGTTCTCTTGGGTGGAAAGGAACCTCCTAGCTCTATTAGCACAACACTTCACCAGAATTGATGTGGAGGCAGACTTCCTCGGTTGCCACTCTCTCAATTCTGGGGAGTAGGAGCTGAGTCAGACAGCATTTCAGCTAATTCTGCACCAGAGGGGTCATCCCAAGATGGATATGATGGTGACCTGCTCCAATACTAAAGTGCACAGATTCTTCAAATGCTTCAGAGAGGCTAGCTCTGATGGCATTGATATCCTAGTCCAGTCTTTGCCAAAGCACTGCCATGGCCACTTGTAGGCTGTGTGCTTCAATGCATAGAACAGCATCTGGGCTGGATTGTCCTAGGTGCGCCAGATTGGCCACTGAAGCCATTGTTTCAGGGACCTGAAGTAGCTATTGCAGGAACCTCCTTTGTAGACTGCCCACAACCCAGGGACTGTTGCATCAAGGGCTGGTTCTTCTGGACGGTCCATCTCTTGAGAGACATCACTTAGTGCGTAAGGACTATTCTCCAGAAACAAACAGGAAGTCTTTCCTCACATATGGTTGACAGCACCGACAGAGCCCACACGGAGCATTTCCCCAGCTTTCAAAGAAGCCTTTGGGAATGCTACTGTGCATGCATGGTCCCCTTCCCGCCCAAAGGTGCCATCTTGCTCAGGCTCCTTTTTTTCATGGAGCTCTTTGTCCATTTTGCATACCGGTTCCCTTCCCACCTCGAGGCGGCACCACCGGCTCCCTTTTATCCCGTGTTTCCTCGAGGTTCCACCTCAACTGGCCTTCACGACATTTTTTGCCCGGGAGTCCTCAACCCCGGCCGGGTGTGCTTCCAGTGGGTTCAAGAAATGTGACCACTACAGTCAGACTATCTCAGTCACTGATACTCACGACTGTGGGACACTGTGATACCTGGGTACAAACTATATCGTAATGATAGAGCTGATCAAATTGGTGGAGAGGTTGCGCTCTATGTTAGAGAGGGCATTGAGTCAGAAATGATTAAAGTTTTGCAGGAAACAAAATTTGCTGTAGAATCTCTATGGATTAAAATTCCATGTAAAAAGGGGAAGGCGATGGCAGTGGGGGTGTACTATCGACCACCTGGCCAGAATGAACAAATGGATGATGAAATGCTCAAAGAAATCAAGGAAGCTGACAAACGTTACAGCGCAGTAATAATAATGGGTGATTTCAATTACCCCGGTATCGACTGGGTCAGTGTCACGGCAGGACATGCTAGGGAGATTAAGTTCCTAAATGAAATAAATGACTGCTTCTTGGAGCAGCTGGTTCATGAACCGAGCAGAGGGGAAGCCATATTAGACCTAGTCCTTAGTGGAACACCAGATCTAGTGCAAGAGATAAGGGTGTTGGGGCCACTTGGCAATAGTGATCATAGCATGATCGCCTTTGTTTTAATTAGTGGAGGAGGGATAGTAAGGAAATCCACAGTACTACCTTTTAACTTTTGAAAGGGAGACTATGATAAAATGAGGAAAATAGTTAAGAAAAAACTAAAAGGAGCAGTTGCAAAGGTTAAAGACTTACATCAAGCTTGGGTGTTGTTGAAAAATACTATCTTGGAAGCCCAGACCAGCTGTATTCCACGCTTTAAGAAAAGTGGAAGGAAGTCCAAAAAACTGCCAGCATGGTTTAAAGGGGAGGTCAGAGAGGCTGTTGTTGTCAAAAAAGCATCTTTCAGGAAATGGAAAAAAGAGCCAAACGACGAAACCTGGAAACAGCACAAGCACTGGCAAGTCAAATGCAAGGCATTGATAAGGCAGGCAAAGAGAGAATTTGAGAAGAAGCTTGCTGCGGAAGCAAAAACGCGAAATAAAGACTTTTTCAAGTACATTCGTAGCAAAAAACCTGTGAGAGAGTCAGTTGGTCCATTAGATGATAGAGGGGTTAAAGGGGCACTAAGAGGCTACAAGGCGATAGCGGAGAGACTGAATGAATTCTTTGCTTCGGTCTTTACTGAGGAAGATGTAGGGATGTTACCCATGACTGAAGTGGTATTTAAAGGTGCGGAAGAATTGAAGGAAATATCGATACATCGGGAAGATGTATTGCAACTATTAGATAAACTGAAGAGTAGCTAATTAGATAAACTGAAGAGTAGCTAGGTACTTCAGGCCGGAAGGTCGGGGGTTCAAATCCCACTAGAGGACAGCAACCTTGGGCCGGAAGGACTGGGGTTTCTAGTCCCACAGGTGCTCCTTGTGGTCTTGGGCAAGCCACTTAACCCTCCATAGTCCATGTTCCCTGTAAAATAGTTATCTCCAAGTTATAATGCCCTGTTCAATGTAATTTCAGTTTGTTCAATGTAAAACGCACTGATGCAGAATAGCGCGGTATATAAGAGAATGTAAATAAATAAATAAATTAATAAAATCACCTGGGCCGGATGGTATACATCCAAGGGTGTTGAAAGAACTGAAATATGAGATTGCAGACCTGCTATTAGTAATCTGTGAACTATCTTTAAAATCATCTCTAATACCTGAAGATTGGAGGATCGCCAATGTAACACCAATTTTTAAAAAGGGTTCCAGGGGTGATCCGGGAAACTACAGACCGGTGAGCCTCACGTCAGTACTGTGAAAAATGGTAGAAACCATCATAAAGAATAAAATTACTCAGCATGTAGATAGTCATGGCCTAATGGGAGACAGCCAACAAGGAAGATCTTGTCTTACTAATCTGTTATGTTTTTTTGAAGGTGTGAATAAACTGGTGGACAAAGGTGAGTTGGTTGATATAGTGTATCTGGAGTTCCAGAAAGCTTTTGACAAGGTCCCTCGTCAGAGACTTTTGGCAAAACTAAAGAGTCATGGGATAGGAGGCAGTGTACTACTGTGGATCAGGAACTGGTTAAAAGATAGAAAGCAGAGGGTAGGGCTAAATGGCCAATTTTCCCAATGGAGAAAGGTGAATAGTGGTGTACCCCAGGGATCTGTGCTGGGTCCGCTGCTTTTTGACATATTCATAAATGACCTGGAAAGTGGAATAACGAGTGAGGTTATCAAATTTGCAGATGACACAAAACTATTTAAAGTTGTTAAAACGCAAGAGGATTGTGGAAAATTGCAAGAGGATCTTGATAAATTGGAAGACTGGGCATCAAAATGGCAGATGAAATTTAATGTGGACAAGTGCAAAGTTATGCACCTAGGGAAGAACAACCCAAACTATGGTTACACGATGCAAGGTTCCACATTAGGAACCACCACCCAGGAAAAAGATTTAGGCGTCATTGTGGATAACATGTTAAAACCCTCGGCCCAGTGTGCAGCGGCGGCCAAGAGAGCAAATAGAATGCTAGGTATCACAAGGAAAGGAATGGAAAATAAAACAAAAGATATTATAATGCCTCTATATCGTTTCATTGTGAGACCGCACTTTGAATATTGTGTGCAATTCTGGTCGCCGTATCTTAAAAAGGATATAGCGATATTAGAAAAGGTTCAGAGAAGAGCCACCAAAATGGTAAAGGGGATGGAAGGATACTCCTATGAAGAAAGGCTAAAAAGGTTAGGGCTCTTTAACTTGGAAAAGAGACGGCTGAGGGGAGATATGATAGAAGTCTATAAATTAATGAACGGAGTGGAACGGGTAAACGTAGATCGATTGTTTACGTTATCAGAATATAGGAAGATTAGGGGACATGCAATGAAGCTACAAGGTAAACTATTTAAGACTAATAAAAGAAAATATTTTTTCACTCAACGTGTAATCAAACTCTCGAATTTGTTACCGGAGGATGTAGTAAAGGCTGTTAGTGTAGCTGGGTTTAAAAAAGGTTTGGACAAGTTCCTGGAGGAAAGGTCAATAAACCATTATTAAGAAGGGACTCAGGATATCAATGCTTGACCCAGTACAAGCATTGTGGAACCTGTGTCTTTTGGGGAAACTGCTAGGTACATATGACCTAGATTGACCACTGTTGGAAACAGGATACTGGGCTTGATGTACCTTGGTCTGACCCAGTATGGCATATCTTATGTTCTTATGACTGCTGAATCTGCTGCCTGGGCCCGGACCACAATAGTTCCACCTGTGACCGGTGCCAGGCCATGACCCCTAAAACCAATAGGAAGCGGTCTGAGTTGCAGGCGAAGCTTTTCCCAAAGTCTGACTCTGCCCTGGCCGCCCCATCGCTGAGCCCCAAAGCCGGCCCTTTGCGAGACGTCCGGGCATCTTCAGAGTCCCGCAGTGGCGGCTCCTCCGGTGCGGCCGTGGACCCTCCCAAAAAAAAGAAGAAGTTCCCAAAGGAGGTGCTTCCGATCAAACTTGGTAAGGTCCCTCGACAGGACATGGGCGACTCCGAGCAGTGCCCTCAGAAAGTCTCGAGAGTTCTCAGTCGGCGGAGACTGCGCCAGGACCCGTGAACCTATAGTCCTCCTCAAGGATGCACTCTCTGGAGTGCTGGTGTCAGATCCGAGGGCTTCGGTGTCCACGCCGAGTGCTGCACAGCCATCAGGCCTCGAGTCTTGTATGGCAGCCATGGAGCAGAGCCTCTCCTCCATCTTGGCCTTTTAGCACGCGTTGATGTCGGGCCCCCCCAGCGTCATCGGCCTCGACACTAGACGCCCGGCCTTGGGGGAACCTCTGGGTGTTGAACTTGACACTGAGCACCACCGGCCTCAGGTAAGTCCTCGGTGTGGATCGAGTTCTCGATCACACTCCTCGAGGCTCCTGTCCTCTCTGGTGAGTTTCCAGGAGTCTGACCCCGGGTTCTCTGGGGGGGGGCCCCAGTTCCTCGGCGTCACCCCCGGATCTGACTCCTCGACACCCTTGGGCTCCGACTGGGAGACCGAGGATGAGGCCTCCCTGGAGACCTCCCAACACTGGGACATCCCCTCTAAGCCGTCTTCCCCGGAGCCTCAGTACCACTTCCCGCCTGAGGAATTTGGAGTCGGAGTCGGAAAAGGACCTGCGCACTGAGGAGCTTGAGATCCTACAGTATGAGTCCCCTCCCAAGGAGACTCTCATGGTGCCAGTTCCACCCATCCTTGAGAGCTTGCTCCTCCGGATGTGGGAGTCCCTGGCTTTGGTGCTGGTTGTCAGTCGGTGCCTGGATGCCATCTATCGTGTCCGGAAGGGCCCCAGGTTCCATAAGCCATAACTCCCCCATAATTCGATGGTGGTTGAGTCCTCCATGCAAAAACTGAAGAGTCAAAAGACCTACTCTTCAATCCCCCCCTGACGGAGGCTTGGGCCCTTAATATCATGGGGCGCAAGTGCTACCAGGGCACCATGCTCGGGTGCCGAATACAGACATACAAATTGTACATTGGAATGTACCTATAGTGCCTGATACAGGAACTCTCAGGGTTCTCGGGGGCCTTGCCAGGGAACCTCTTCAAAGGTTCCAGTCTCTGGCAGCAAGCATCTGGGACTGTTCCGAATTCCCCTCCTGGGTCACCTACGATGGGTTCGAGTCAGCAGCCAGGGTTGCAGCCGATCGCATCGGCGCCCGGCGCAAGGCATGGCTACAGCCCTCAGACCTGGAGTAGTGGGTATAAGAAAAGCTCCTGGATGTCCCCTGCAATGGTGAGAACCTATTCAGGAAACCAATGTTTGATAAGGCTATATAGCTTGATGCCGAGGTAGTGACCCGGCAGAGGCTGTCCAAAAAGACCTCGGCTCTCCCAAGGAAAAAATCCTTGGGGAACAGCCCTTTGTCCCGAGGAAAAAGGGCTACTCCCAGGTTGGCCACTACCAGCCTTATTTGGGACAGCCTCACTAGGCCTCGCAGTCAAAAGGCCAGGGACACGGGCCTAGGAAGCCCAAGACTTCCAAGCCCCAGACATCAGCTCCCACCCAACCGGGAAGAAGCTTTTGACTCCCTGGGCTAGGCCTCCCCTCCCCTGGGAGTCCCACATCAGCCCACAGGGGGTCGACTGCCTCTTTCGCCTACAGATGGAGCAGCATCACCACAGACCAGTGGGTTCTGCGGGTGGTGCAGGAGGGGTATTTCCTCCGAAGCCTCCAGGCTTCTTCCTAGGAGAGCCACCACAGCCTCTCTTCCACCAGGCCTTGCTCACCACAAAACTCGCAGGCTTTGCTCAAGGACAGGGCGGTTGGACCAGTACCCCATCACCTCTGGGGAAATGGGTTCTACTTGAGGTATTCCTTGTCCCAAAAAGAACAGGGGGCCTCCGGCCCATCCTGGACCTGCACAACTTGAACAAGTTCCTGGTGAGGGAAAAGTTCAAGATGCTCTTCCTTGGGACACTGCTGCCCTACCTCCACCAGGGAGACTAGCTCTGCTCCTTGGATCTCAAGGATGCTTACACTCACATCCTGATCCACTCCTCCCACAGGCATTACTTGAGCTTCATGGTGGGGGGGGGGGGGGGGGGAGGGTGCGGCCATTTGGCCTTGCCTCCTCTCCAAGGGTCTTTACAAAATGCCTGGTGGTCATAGCCACCCATGTGCACCTCCAAGGGGCCCATTCTTTCCTTACATAGACGACTGGCTCATCACACCTCTCAAGGCCAGGCGGGCCAAAAGGCTCACTATCCACACCCTGCAGCATTTGAGGTTCCTCATCAGCTACCCCAAGTCCAGCCTCTCCCCGGTCCAAGACTGGGAATTCATAGGGGGCCCAGCTGGACATTCTGCGGGTCAGGGCTTTTCTCCCTGTAGAGAAAGCCCACCGCCTGATGCAGCTGGCAAGGGACATACAGAGCTCCAGTTCGGTGCTAGCTCGCCTACTCCTCCACTTGTTAGGCCACATGGCCTCGACAGTTCACGTTTCACCTCTGGCCTGCCTGCATATGTGGGCAGCCCAATGATGCCTCCATTCCCATTGGATTCAGGCAACAGGCAGGCTGAGAGTCAGAGTGAAGGTCACCCATCAACTGGCAGCCTCCCTCACCTAGTGACAGTCCCTACATCACCTCAGGACAGGGATGCCCTTCCAGGCACTGACCCCTCAGAGGGTCCTGACGACGGATGCCTCCCTTGTGGACTGGGGCACACATTGTGAGGGCCAGGGCACCTGGCCCCCAGAGGAATCCCTCCTGCAAAACAATCTCCTTGAGCTCAGGGCCATCTTCCTGGCCCTTCAGGCCTTCCGCCATCTCCTGAATGACCTCCCGGTCCTCATACAGACAGACAGACAATCAGGTTGCCATGTTCTATGTGAACAAGAAGGGGGGTACAGGCTCCTACTCCCTCTGTCAGGAGGCAGTGGCCCTCTACTCCTTTGCAGTGCAGAACCATATCCTTCTGAGGGCAATCTCAGCAGGGTCCTTTGGCCTCACGAATGGCGCTTGCACCCAAAAGTGACCTGGAGGCTTTTCCGCCCCTGGGGAAGACCCTGGCTGGACCTGTTTACCTCACTGGACAACTCTCAGCTGCCCAAATTCTGCTCTCCTCAGCCACACCGCAGAAGGGTAACGGCGGACACTTTCTTGATCTCCTGGTCACAGGGCCTGCTTTATGCATTCCCACTGACACCCCTGATAGCCAAGTGCCTTTTCAAGATCCAGAGCGAGCACGCCTCAGTAATCCTGATTGTGTCCAGGTGGCCCTGCTGCTCTCCCTGTCGGTGGCAACCCCAGTACCACTGGGCCAGGACCCGAACCTCCTGTCCCAGTAGGGGAGCTCCCTACTACACTCCAACCTGGGGTCCCTAATTCTGACAGCGTGGCTGCTGAAGGGGTAGCACTGGCTCCTTTCAACCTCCCAGGTGAGGTCAAGGAGATCCTCCTGGAAGCCATCCAACAGAACACCTTCAAGTGGAGGAGGTTCTCCATCTTGTGTGCAGAAAGGAATGAGAACTCGTTCTTCTGTTGGTAAAGCTCATGTTGCAATACTTGCTGCACCTCTCACACTTGGGCTTGAAATCTAACTTGGTGAGGGTGCATCTCAGTGCTATAGCGGCTAACCATCACCCTATAAAGGGGAAGCTCCTCTCAGGCCATCCTTTGGTCTCCAGATTCCTCAGGGGCCTCCTGCTAGCCAAGCCCTCTCTCTGCCCTCCGGCAGTGGAATGAGACCTCAATGTGGTGCTCTCCCAGCTCACTAGGCCGCCGTTCAAGCCTTTGGCCACCTGAGACACCTCTCCTGGAAGGTGGCCTTCTTGGTGGCGTTGACGTCCGCTCACAGAGTAAGTGAGCTGCAGGCCCTAGTGGTGGACTCACCTTATACCAGGTTCTATACAAACAAGGTAGTGCTTCATATGCACCCCAAATTCCTCCCAAAGGTGGTGTCCACTTTTTACCTCAATCAGGAGGTAGTTCTCACCACCTTCTTCCCACGGCCACACACCAGCAGGGAGGAGGTCATCTTGCATATCCTGGATTGCAAGAGGGCCCTGTCCTCTTTTTTTTTTTTTTTTTTTTTTACAGAGGACCAAGACCCATCGAAAAGCTCCTCAGCTTTTTATCTTCTATGACCCGAGCAGTCTAGGGCTACCTGTGACCAAGCGAACGCTGTCCACCTGGGTGGCGGACTGCATTGCCCTCACTTATGATTGAGCTGGCCTCTCTCTGGAACGCTGGATCACTGCTCATCACGTGAGGGCTATGGCCACATCATTGGCTAACCTACGTGCAGTGCCGGTGCAAGAAATCTGTAAGACCGCCACGTGGTCTTCAGTCCATATGTTTGCAGCCCACTACTGCCTTTGGCCAGGCAGTGATCAGAAGCATTCTCTGTATATTGGCAACTCCTGCCCTCCAACCCTTCAGTGTTCAGGCTACCGGAGTTATGGTGATGCTGGACGCTTGGGTCTGCAGAGTCTCTTGGTCCTTCTGCAACTCACGACCTCCCTTGGGTCCCCGCTGCTGCTGTCGTGGTTCGGACCCTGGCAGCCTGGAGCTAGGGAGTACCATATATGAGGACTGACTTCTTGCTTCTTCCTGGAGAAAGTGTATTTACTCACCTGTAACAGGTGTTCTCCAGGGACAGCAGGAATCAGTCCTCACAACCCTCCATCCTCTCCTTGGAATTGCTTCCTTTACCTTTTTGTCTTTTGCCTAAGCTATGTCATCTAACTGAGCAAGATAGCATCCTTTGGCGGGAAGGGGACCATGCATACATGGTAGCATTCCCAAAGGCTTTCTTTGAAAGCTGGGGAAATGCTCCACGTGGGCTCCGTCGGTGCCGACGACACCCATATGTGAGGACTGATTCCTGCTGTCCATGGAGAACATCTGTTACAGGTGAGTAACCGCTTTCTCCTGCTGTGATTTCCATGCTCCTCAAGGCAAGAAGGGGATTTACAAGCCTGTCCTACGTGCATGTCTGGTGTCTTTTTGAGCATTTGGTGCTGTGAACATCCAGCTAGTCCTGATATGGTTGACTTGCCATCCTTGCTCTTCTTCAGGATGGCCTGGACAAAGGTGTTTCCCTTAGTTTTCTGAAGGTTCGGATGGCGGCCTTATCCTGCTTCAGGGGATCAATGTTGGGAAGGTTCATTGCCTTGCACCCAGATATTTCCCATTTCTTCAAGGGTTACGATGCCTGCGATCTCCCCTGCATTCATTTGTTTCCTCATGGGATCTTTTCCTGGTACTCTGGGTCTTGATGTTGAAGCCCTTTGAGCCGTTGAAGCAGGCTACACTTAAAGATCTGGCCCTTAAGACTGTCTTCCTGGTTGCAATCTGTTCTGTGAGACATTTTTCCAATCTGTAAGCCTTCTCAGAGGAGGCCAACGGCATTCAACCTGTTCCTTCTTACCCAAGGTGATGTCTTCCTTCCATGTGAAAAAGGTAGTCTGCCTGCCCTCATTTTCAAAGGAGTAGTGCCAAGGGAAGCACAAGGACCTTCGCCTGATGATGTCCAGAGAGTGCTTCTCTGGTACTTGAAGGTTACTAATTATTTTCACAAGTCAGACCATCATTTTGTGCCTTTTGCAGGTCCGCATGAGGATAATGTGGCAGCTAAGTCTACTTAGGGGGGCTGGATTAAGGAGGCCATTGCCTTAGCAGTCTCAAGCATCCTCAGCGGAGTATAGTGTGGTCGTCCCCTCACTTTCCACTTTTGTCAAGCACTACCATTTGGATGTCCACGTTCAGATGGTCACAGCCTTTGGTTCAGAGGTCTTAAAAGCTGCCATGTCGTCTTCCCACCCAGTGGAGTTGTAGCTTTGGTACATCCCACTTGTCCGGACTGGTCTAGCAGGACAATATGGAAGGCGACATTTTACTTAACAGATAATGTCCTTTCCTTGGGTCCTGCTGGACCAGTCCAGGGCCCACCCCTGGAAACCTGTTCTGGCCTGCTGTACTCTCGGTGGTTGGCCTTACGGGTTGATAACATTCTGGCAAGCCTTCTGTTGAAGCTTATTCCTGTACATAGTTATGTTTTCTGTTCTGTTGAACTTTGTTTACTGAGGTTGTGTGAGGTCAGAGATTCTGGACCATATGCTTGGGTACAAATACTGGTTATGCCCATAGAAGCACAAGCTGTTAGTGGCATGATAATAAGAAGTCTCTGGAACCTTTCTCTGTCTCCACATCTGCTGGTAGGAGAACACAGCCCTCTTGTCTGGATGGTCTAACCAGACTCAAGGAAAGGACATTATCTGGTAAATAAAATGTCACCTTTTATTTCTTCAAAAAACATGAAATAAACACCTTTCACTTTCCATATTACATTAAAACTTTCAATTTCTTAATTTAAGCCTTTGAGTTACAAAGACTTCAGTTCAGATATTGAGTTCTGTTCATACCATGACAGCATTACTTGTCTGTCACCACTCCTCTGATCTACTGTTGGATCCAAAATAAATCATTGGTCATCTTTCAAAACATGTCCTTCATGTTGCCAGTGTGCAATAGTGGGGCACTGATCTGTTACCTGTAGTAATCCTGGATTTATGTTCCGTAAACCTCACTTTCATTTTTCCAATAGTCCTACTCACATAGATTTTATTACATTGACATTTTATTATATATATCACATATATAGATTGATTGACATATGGTAGTATATCTCAATCTCCAGGAACAAGCAGGAATGTAGTCTTCACATATGGGTATCGTCGGTACCGATGGAGCCTGCGCGGGAACGCTCCCCAGTGTCCAGTAGGAACGCTTTTGGGAGCATCCCTCAGCACATGCGCGCTGCCTTCCCGCCTTTCCAACTGTCCCTCTTCAGTTCTTCGTTTTCCGCGGAGCTGACAGGATCTATTCCCTGTCACTGCAGAAAATTCCGTCTTTAAATTTCTTTTCTTGTGGTCACGTTTGCCTACCGCACGACGCCTACTGGTACCGCCGGTTCTTTTCTTTTCATACAAAAAAACCCCTTAGACTTTAGACTGTTTCTTTTCAGAAACTTTTCTCTTTGGTGCTAGGCGCCATTTTTGGCACTAGGCCCCATATTCCTAAAACATGGAAAAGCCAACTAGTGGTTTTAAAAAATGTACTAAGTGTGACGGTACCATTTCCGTCACTGACACCCATGATTGGTGTCTGAAATGTTTAGGACCTGAACATTCTCCAACTGAATGTCTCTCCTGTATGGGGATGACTAAAAGAGGAAGACAAAACCGGGCTGCAAAGCTTGGTACCCTCTTTTCTTCAGATGCCAGATCCATTGCATCGATATCGTCAAGGGCCTCCTCTTCCTCCCATGGATCTCAGGTAACTAAACATAAAAGCCGGTCATCAAAGGGTAGCTCTCCTGCTAAGCATCGAGAGGCCATTGGCATTGCCCTTGAGGGAACCACACCAGCAAAACAGCCCCGGCAGGAGGCTTTGGCTTCCAAAGCATCGATGGGGCTTCAGGATGTTCTCGAGGCCTCAACCTCGCAAGAACTACCTGTGCCATGCTCAGGGGTTCCGGCCGTCCTTACCAGTACCGACACCCAGGCATCGGCAGCGTCGATAGACCAGAGGTTCCTCGCTATCGAGTGCAGCATCGCAGCTCTTCTTTCAGCTGCGGTACCGGTGATCCCACGGGCACCGGTACTGACACCAATGCCGGTACCGACACCAACGATACCAGTACCGACAGTACCGGCCCCAGTGGGAACTCTTCCCATGCCATCTCTGGCTGGAATTGACAAAGCGGTACCGGGTCAGCTCGGTACCGTCTTCGATTGGTACCAGGGTCGTGCGTTGCAAGAGCATCGGGCTCAGGAATACATCGATTCCTCAGATTCCGAAGACTCTGACAATTCTGCTGGCACTAGAGGGTTTCTCCTAGAAGATCCCTCTTCTCCCCAACGCAGAATGTCACCTCCAGAGGACATGTTATTTCAGGATTTCATCCGCGATACGGCAAAAGGTCTTTCAATCACAGTAGCTCCTGAAGAGGAACCCAGAGCAAAGGAATTGGAAATTCTCCAATATCCTAAAGCTCCTAAGGAGGCAGCCACTCTGCCCATCCATGAAATTCTACATAGCTTGATGCCCAGAATGTGGGAGACACCTCTGACTACTTCTCCTCACTCTAGGAGACTTGATACTATGTATCGAGTTCCGCCATGTCCTGGATTTCAGAAAATTCAGCTGCCACACCATTCTCTGGTAGTGGAATCAGCCATGCGTAGGATGAAAAGTGCAAAGAGGCATGCATCCAATCCTCCAGGTCGTGAATGCAGGAATCTGGATGCTTTTGGGCGCCAAACTTTTCAAGCTTCCATGCTTTCAGCTAGGATCAGTTCATATATCCTATATATGGGAATGTTCCTCAAGGAAGTCACAGGAGACTTGGAACTTATGAGTCCATTTCTCCCATATGATAGAAACATAGAAATATGACGACAGAAAAAGACCACATGGCCTATCTAGTCTGTCCTTCCATAACAACTACAACAGTCCCCTTTTTACCTTTAGAGATCCTCTGTGTTTGTCCCATGCTTTTTTGAATTCAGTTACTGTCCTCATCTCTACCACCTCCACTGGGAGACTATTCCACGGATCCACTACTCTTTCCGTAAAGAAATATTTCTGCATATCACTCCTGAATCTATCTCCCTTCACCCTCATCCCATGTCCCCTCGTAGCAGAACTTGCTTTCAATTGAAAGAGGCTCTCTCCCTGAACATTTATGCCACGGAGGTATTTAAACATCTCAATCATATCACCTCTATCCCGCCTTTCCTCTAAGGTGTACATATTAAGATCCTTCAGTTTGTCCTCATATGCTTTATAATGAAGACCACTAATCATTTTAGTAGCCACCCTCTGCACCGACTCCATCCTGTTCACATCCTTTTGAAGGTGCGGTCTCCAGAATTGCACACTATACTCCAAATGAGGTCGCACCAAAGACTTATACAGAGGCATTATCACCTCCTTTTTTCTGCTAGCCATTCCTCTCCGTATGCACCCAAGCATCCTTCTAGCTTTTGCCGTCGCCTTTTCTACCTGTTTAGCTACTTTAAGATCATCAGGCACAACCACGCCTAGGTCCCGCTCTTCTTTAGTGGACAAAAGTACTTCACCCCCTATACTATATTGCTCCCTTTGATTGCTGCAGCCCAAATGCATGACCTTACATTTTTTAACATTAAATCCCAGCTGCCAAATTCTAGACCATTCTTCAAGCTTAGCTAGATCCCTCCTCATGTTATCTACCCCTTTCTGGGTGTCTACTCTATTGCAGATTTTGGTATCATCCGCAAAGAGGCAAACCTTACCTGAAAGCCCTTCCGCTATATCACTAACAAAGATGTTAAAAAGAATCGGACCAAGGACAGATCCCTGGGGCACACCACTGATAACATCCTTCTCAGAGTGAGCTCCATTTACGTGGACAAGATTTTCTTGCTCTAGTTAAGCATGCTCAAGATGTCTCCAAGTTTGTTAATCGTGCAGCCTTTGACTGCTTTGAATGCATCAGCAGAACCTCTGCTATTGCCATTGGCGTACGATGGATTGCCTGGCTACAGGCATCAGACTTGGGTACAGGACAAGTTAGGCAACATTCCTTGCACGGGGGAGAATCTCTTCGGCAAGAACTGGCAGGAAAAGGCTAACGAGTTAGATGCTGACAATTCTACCTTAGATAGATTGTCAAAGTCTACAGCCACTCCAGCCAAAAGAAAGCCTTATAAAAAAACCCTCTTTTAGCAAAAAGAGGAAGTTTTATCCTTCCTATACCCAGCAGAGTCAAACTCAAGGTCAGGTTGCCCAAAAGGGACAAACTAGACAGCAAAAGAAGCCAAAAGGCCCGAGAGCCCAACCAGCGCTCCAGGTTCAGCCCCCTCAAGGGCTTTGACTCCTTCCTTGATAGCTTTGCCTTCCTGCCTCTGAGGGGTCCCCAACCCCCCAATATTCCGGGCAGGTTATGCCACTTTGCCAACAGATGGCATCAGATCACAGCAGAAGATTGGACTTTTTCCATTGTAGGAGAAGGGTACAAGCTTCATTTTCACAGCATGCCCCCTCCTACAATTCTAAAGCAATTCAATCCTCAAACCTCTGCAGACAATCTGCTAGATCATGAGGTCTCCACACTTCTTGCCCAAGGGGTAATAGAGGAAGTACCCATTCTTCAACGGGGTGCAGGGTTCTACTCCCCCTATTTTCTTATTCCAAAGAAAACAGGAGGACACAGACCCATTCTGGACCTCAGAGAATTGAACAAATATCAGTTTCGAGAGAAATTCAAAATGATTTCTCTAGGAACTCTTCTGTCATACCTTCAAAGCCAGGATTGGCTTTGCTCTCTAGACTTAAAGGATGCATATACTCACATTCTCATCCATCCAGATCACAGGAAATTCTTAAGTTTCCTTTTCAGAGGAAAACATTTCCAGTGCAGGGTTCTTCCCTTTGGTCTGGCTTCAGCACCAAGGGTGTTCACGAAATGCATAGAAGTAGTAGCTGCATTTCTACGAACCCTGGCGATTTTCATCTTCCCTTACTTAGACGACTGGCTCATTTGAGCCCCTACAGTTGCAGAGGCCAGCACTGCACTGTCCCATACAATGCAAATCCTCCAATACTTCGGATTGGTAATAAACTTCCCAAAATTTCAACTAGTTCCTTCCCAATGCCTAGAATTCATAGGAACCTGTCTAAATATCAGACAGGCAAGGGCTTTCCTTCCACAAGCCCAGTGTCTTCACATAATGCAACTAGCTTCTCAAGCAGCAGGCAAATCCTCCCTCACTGCTCGAGAGCTACTGCAGTTACTGGGGCATATGGCATCCACAGTTCATGTAGTCCCATATGCTCGCCTCCACATGCGAGCAGCTCAGTGGACCCTCTCCACACAGTGGACACAGGCCACAGGTCATTTGTCGGACAAAATAATAATCTCTCAATGACTAATTTTGTCCCTCCAATGGTGGCAATCGCTAGAAAATCTGACAGTGGGGTCTCCTTTCCATCAACCCCTCTTTCAGGCCACCCTAACAACAGATGCATCACAGGTGGGTTGGGGAGCACACCTGAATCATCTCTCTACCCAGGGCACCTGGACTCCACAGGAGGTTGGTTTACACATAAACCTCCTGGAATTAAGAGCAATCTATTTAGCTCTTCGAGTATTCCACGTCCAGCTCAGCTACAAGACAGTCCTAGTCCAGACGGACAATCAAGTAGCCATGTTCTATGTGAACAAGCAGGGCGGAACAGGCTCTCTGTCGTTATGCAACAAAGCTTTACGACTGTGGGCCCTCGCCAGAGAGCATCAAATTCACCTTCTAGTGGTATATCTTCCAGGCATTCAAAACCTTTGGGCAGGCAAACTCAGTCGAGTACTGCTGCCTCACGAGTGGTCCCTCCACCTAGATCAGGTGGCAAAGATATTTCACCTCTGTGGCACTCCAGACATAGACCTCTTTGCAAGTCCACTGAATGCCAAACTTCCCCGGTTCTGTTCCAGGATTTCGGCTCACAACTGTCAGGTAAGGGATGCCTTCCTCCTTCACTGGGGTCAGGACTTCCTTTATGCCTTCCCACCCATGCCCCTCATTCCCAAAACACTCTTCAAGCTTCAGAGAGACTGGGGTCGCATGATTCTCATAGCACCACGATGGTCACGCCAAACGTGGTATTCCCTGCTTCTACATCTCTTTCAAGTGGCACCTCTGGAGTTAGGGCATGCACCAGATCTCCTTTCCCAGGAGAACGGGACGCTATGGCACCCGAATCCCAAGTCCCTGCACCTCACGGCCTGGTTGCTGAAGGCTTAGACCTCCAAGATTTCAACCTGTCCCATCAGGTAAGAGATATCCTTCAGGCTTCTAAGAAACTTTCCACAAGAAAATCTTATGCCTTCAAGTGGAAACGTTTTTTTGTTGTTTTTTTAAAGTTTATTTTCATTTTATACAACATACATCCACTATGACTTACAATCACAGAATCTTAACCACAGCTTCCTATATAACCATCCCTCCCCCAAGTCCCTCCCTCCACCCATCCTCACCCCCCCCCCCCCCGGCTTCTTATGGTACATAACTACTTACTAACATTTAGACCTAGCGACAAAGTCATCTATACATTGCCATTTGTTCACTTTGTTCTTTCCCTTCGTCGCTGCCCGAATACATGTGTTTTGACAGTAGGTAAATGTGCTAACGATTTTGGACCGACCTTGTCCTTTCTCAAAACTAATATACAAACACAAAATATTCCACCATTGATTAAAATCCAGCTTGGAGAGATCTTTCCAGCAGGTGAAAATCAACTTTAATGCGACATCCATCATAAAGTCAAACAAATAAAGCTTATCATTAGTTAAGCCTACTGTATCATCCGCAGAGCGTAGTAAAATTGTCGGCCAGCGCAAAGGGGTCTGAAAGTCTAAAATGTATTGTATCCTGTCCCATATCCGCACCCAATAATCGCGAACGTGAGGGAAATCAAATAGCATGTGTTTCAGTGTGGCCGGGATAGTTTTACACGTCCAGCACGCATTCGTGACATTACTATCCCATTTAGATAATTTTACCGGGGTAATGTGAGCTCTATGGGTCAAAAAGAAAAGGGATTGCAGGATAGCAGCACCATGCGCCGCTCTGTTTGCCTTGATCCAGATCCTTTTCCAATCTATCGGTTGGAAAGGAGCGCCTAGTTCTTTTTCCCAGACCTTTTCAAGCCCCATTAAATAATTTGGGGAGGCATCACGCAAAAGAGCGTAGAAACAGGAGGCTGCGCCCTTCCCGGAGCCACCAAGTTCCACCCGTTGTAGCAGTTCCCACTCCGCAGTCAGTTTACCCACATGCACCTCGGCCTTGGATAAACAATGAGTTAATTGCATCCATTGAAAAAAGGAGGAAGCGGGGAGTTGGAACTCACTTTGCAGTTCCTGGAAGGTCTTCCAGTTCCGCAACGTCGCTAATTGCCCTACCGTCCAGATCCCTTTATTTTGCCAACTCTTCCAAGAGATTACCTTATGCCCAATCTTAAACCTGTTGTTGTACCAAAGGGGGACTCCCCGGGATTGCGGTGTGTCATTACATACTGCCCGCTCGAACAGGCGGGAAGCTTCCTGAGTGGCAGAGACAATTCTACCAGATGGGAAGGAGTCTGGCCACTCCATGCCCAACAACAATTCTAATGGGATAGGGTGAGCTATCCGTCTCTCCACCTCTAGCCACACAGGAGATCCCGCCTGCTCAGCCTCAATCAACCATAGCGCCCCTTGCTTAAGGCGGAAGGCGATGTGATAATTCTGGAAATCCGGAAATTGGACTCCCCCCGCCTCCTTCTTTGCCTTCAACTTACGCGTAGCAATTCTGGGAGGTTTGCCCTGCCATAGGAAGTTGATTAGACATTTTTCTATAGAGCGATAGAACTGAGGGGGAAAGCGCAACGGTAGCATTTCTAATATATAATTAATCTTGGGAGCCAATACCATTTTAATTGATTCCACTCTGCCCCACCAGGATATGTGTAAGGGTGACCATCGTTTTGTAAACTCCTGGACCATCTCGCTCAGGACTTTCCCATTCAATGCAATGGTATCATCCAGATCCCTCATATACCGAACTCCGAGATATTTAACATCCTCGGTAGCCCAGACAAAGGGATGGGGTTCTATCAGAGACTTAAAAGCATACTTATTTAATGGAAATGCAACCGATTTCGACCAGTTAATTTTATATCCTGACAGACCAGAGTATACACCGATCAAATCCAAAAGGGTATCTAACAAAGAAGGCCGTACATACAACAACAAATCATCTGCATACGCTGATATTTTGACCTCCAAATCCCCGATCTGGACTCCGTTGATCTCGGGGTGAGAGCGAACAAGAAGCAAGAGGGGTTCGAGGGCCAAATCAAATAATAGAGGTGATAGGGGACATCCCTGTCTCGTTCCCCTATGTAAGGCTACAGGAGATGACAGGGCCCCATTAGCTAGGATACGTACAGAGGGATTGGCATACAAAATTTGGGTAAAGCGCAAAAAGGTATCTCCAAAACCAAACCACTGTAGGGTGCGAGACAAAAAAGCCCACTCTAATCGGTCGAAGGCTTTCTCTGCGTCTAAGGCAAGGCCTATCATCGGGCTCTCTTGACCCTCCACCACCGCCAATACATCCAAGAGGAGCCGCGCATTATCCGAGGTGGCTCTACCAGCGATGAAACCGCATTGAGCGGGGTGAATCAGGTCAACAACAACCCTGGATAGCCTTCGAGCCAAGATAGAAGCAAACAACTTATAGTCCACATTTAGTAATGAGATGGGGCGGTAGTTCTCCACCTTTTGCGGATCTCTTCCTGGCTTAGGGAGAACTATTACAGTAGCTTCATTAAATGAGCCAACTGAAGGAGATTGGGCCATAAGAAGACTGTAGTACTCCAACAATTGAGGTGATAATTCTTTCATGAACACCTGATAAAATTCAAACGGGATTCCGTCAGGCCCTACCGCCTTCCCAGGCTTCCCCGCCTTAATAGCCTCTTGGATCTCACCTATTGTTATATCAGCGTCTAGCTCACGTTGTTGGCCCTCCGTGAGTCTCTGGTGGGCTAACTGTCCCAGCAGACCCTGAAAATCCGATTCCCTCAGCTCCCCTTCGGAGGAATACAAATTCTCATAAAAGAGACGAAACGCCTCCACTATATCTGAATTCTTCGAGAAGGATTCCTGGTTCATCCCTTTGATCACCTCAATTCTAGCTTTAGATGCCCGTGGGGTCAATACATTAGCCAACAGATTGCCGGATTTGTTAGATTCCAAATAGTTTCTAGTCTGCTGCCGGCTTAAGATCTGCTGAGCTTCCGAAGTTAATATTTGATTATACTGAAATCTAAGCCTCTGTAGCCGTAGCAGAATATTAGGATCTGACCTGGTAAGCAAAAGTCGCTCTCCAGCCTTAATTTGTAGGTCTAGATCACGAAGCGTCCCCTTCTGCAGTTTAACCAGAGATATTGTATAACTGGTTATCCTAGCTCGGATATTTGCCTTAAAACCCTCCCACCAGGCCCAACCAGAAGTCTCTCCGGGCAGGTTTATGGAAAAATACTCTTGGATGGCCTTCCGCATGGTATCACAAAACCCTGGATCACCCAGTAGCCCTTTATTAAAATGAAAAGCCCGGGTAGTATCCTCCCTTTCTCCCATCATCACCGAGAATGTTATAGCCGCATGATCAGATATCTGAATGGGATTTATAGTGGCCTCCTCCACTATGGGAATGAGAGATTTAGAGACGAGAAAGTAATCAATCCGTGAATGCGATTTATGGGGGAGAGAGAAAAAAGTAAAATCCTTCTCCTCGGGATGTAGAAGCCTCCAGATATCTGTTAAGCCTATTTCTTGCATAATGGACGCAACCACTGGGGCAGCCGAATGAGAACGATGAGAACGGTAAGGAGAACAATCAATTAGAGGATCTAACACCAGATTGAAGTCCCCTCCAACCACTATATCATGGGCAGTGTGTGATAACAGCTCAGCCGCAATCCCGTGGAAGAAGGCAGCATCACTGATGTTCGGAGCATATAAATTTAAAATAGCCAGCTTCCTCCCATTTATGCGTACTACCACTGAAGCCCATCTGCCCTCCAGATCCGAGTGGCAGAGCTCAATTGCTGGAAGAAGTGCCCTCCTGACTAAGATTGCCACCCCATTCTTATTTTTCACTGCTGCGGAGTGGGCTACTAAGGTGTATTTCCCCAACCCCAACTTTTGGGTTTCTTTAGAAGTTAGACGGGTCTCTTGAATCAGGGCCACGTCTGCCCGTTCCCTGGCACAGTATACTAAAATCTTCTTACGCTTGATGGGATTGTTTATGCCTTTCACGTTCAACGATAAGAACTTAAGAGAGCTCATGGGACAGGATACTTGTACAAAGCTTCAGCGCATTACAAAAGTGGCATACAATTAGAAAATAAACATAGACTCTGACACTAGGACCTAGCAGAACCTTGAGAAAAACCCCGATACCATAAGGAGCCAACACATACCCCCAAAAGGAGGGCCCGCACGGGTGAGCCAGCATGCCCAAGTGTTACCCACGCCCCGAACCAGAACATACCTACTTTCTCCCGGTGCCGCCCTCCTGGCCTACCCCCAGGTTGACCTGGGCAACTGCTATCCAGCGCCAACTCCCCCATTACAGTCTAACATCAGTAAGGGAACCACACACACTTGACAATTATTCATCTTCGACGGGAGCGGCAACAGCCGTGTCCCACGTCAGGCCTACTAAAGCCAGAGCTCCAGTGCTTGCAACAGTCAATGCATACGGGCCGCCTCGTGCTCCTCAATAAACGCTTTAAGTGTATCCGAGTCCTCAAATGTGCGCGTTTGATTGTGCATCGTCACCCGCATCCGTGCAGGAAACATGAGGCCGTACCGAGCCTCCAGAGCCTGGAGTCGAGGGCGAGCATCTGCTTCCTTCTGTCCACCGTCGCTTTGTGGAAGTCCGGAAAAAAGGCCACCCTCTGGCCATCCACCTGGAGAGAGGGGCTCACCCAGGCCACCGCAAGGATCCTGGTAACATGCGAATGACGCAGCGCACAAAAAATGATAGGGCGAGGTTGCCGCACATTAGGGCCCGGGTGCGAGGGGATCCTATGCGCTCGCTCAATCTCAAATGGAGTATCAAAAACGATATTCAGCAGTTTTGGCACCATTGATATTATATAAGCAGTTATGTCCGGTCCCTCAGCTCCCTCCGGGACTCCCACGATTCTCACATTATTTCTGCAAGTTCTGTTATTCAAGTCTTCCAGGTTCCGTTCCAACATAGCTATGTGCTTGGAATTGGAGTTAACCGATCTCAGGCGGTCTTCATGCACTGCCACGGCCTCCTCCATGCGAGTAAGTTTTTCCGCTATGACAGCCACTTGAGTTTTCATTTCTCTGAGTTCCAGCATGTCGGCTTGCAGCACACTGAGGGTCTCCCCGTTCGCTGCAACCATATCCCGCACAGCACGGAGTTCATCAAGGACCGTCTGTAGGCCCGCTGGGGACTCCCCCCCCATGTGCCATCTTTTCTGGGGAGGGAGGATCTGATTTGGCACGTTTGACACCAGAACCAGTGGGCGCAGGATACTCCAATCTAGTAGGCTTACCCGCAGGCATTCCAGCACCACTTAGGTCTGTTCCGACCGCTATATTAGTCGCCTGGGGGGGGCACAGGGAGCAGTATTCTTCACAGGATTAGGGCAGCTCGAGATCTAGGCAACCATCTTGGATCGTGCTAGCTCCGCCTCCCCAAAATTTTTTCCACAAAGGAAAAACCCGCTTCAGGTTTTAAAAAGTGCACCAAGTGTGGTGGCACCATCTCCGTCACCGACACCCATGAGTGGTGTCTTAAATGTTTAGGTCCTGACCACTCCATGACGGAATGTATGGCCTGTGCCATGATGTCCAAGAGAGGTCGACAGAACCAAGCTGCCAAGCTCAGTACCCTGTTTCCCTCCGATGCAGCCTCGGTGGCATCAACGTCTTCCAGGGCTTCGTCTTCCTCCCGTGGATCTCAGGTAACCAAACATAAGTCTAGCCGGTCCTCAAAGGGTAGATCTCCCTCTAAGCATCGAGATTCCTCTGGCATTGCCCTTGAGGATTCTGCACTGGCAAAATTGCCCCGGTGGGAGGCTTCGGCTTCCAAAGCATTATCGGGGCTCCAGGATGTTCTTGAGGCCTCGACCTGGGCAGAACTACTGGTGCCATGCTCTGGGGTACCAGCTGTTTTCTCCGGTACCGACACCCAGGCATCGGCAGCGTCGATAGACCAGAGGTTCCTGGCTATTGAACGCAGTCTGGCGGCTCTCCTTGCGGCATCGACACCCTCGGAACCGCATCAGACAGTTCAACCGGTACAGGCACCGACTCCGGCACCGGTGTCGATACCGGTACCGACAGCATCAACATCGGTGTCCGCATTGCCGGCACCCAGTCATGCGATGCCTTCCGATACGATACACCGGTACCGATTACCCCCGGTACCAACTTCGGTCGGTACGGGTATCGGGCTCTTCAAGAGCATCCGGACAGAAGGTACTTTGAGTCCTCAGAGGATTCTGACAGTTCTGTCGATGCGGGAATACTTCTCCCAGAGGAGCCTTCCTCCCCTAAATGCAGGATGTCTCCTCCAGAGGACATTTCCTTTCAGGATTTCATCAGGGAGGTAGCTCGAGGTCTGTCCATTACTGTGGCTCCTGAAACAGAGCTCAGAGCAAAGGAGTTGGAAATTTTACAATATCCCAAAGCTCCTAAGGAGGCAGCTACTTTGCCCATCCATGCGATCTTGCATGATCTCATGCTAAGAATGTGGGAGACGCTTCTTACCACCTCTCCTCACTCTCGTAGACTGGATACTATGTATCGAGTCTCTCCTTGTCCTGGTTTCCAGAAAACTCAGCTTCCTCACCACTCTATTGTAGTGGAATCAGCTATGAGAAGGATCAGGAGTGCGAAGAGGCATGCCTCTAATCCACCAGGACGTGAGTGCAGAACTTTGGATGCTTTTGGACGTTGTATCTTCCATGCTTTCTGCCAGGATCAGTTCCTATATTTTATATATGGGAATGTTCCTGAAGGAAGTCACAGGAGATTTAGAGGTTTTGAGCCCTCTTCTTCCTGAGGATAGAAGGCCGGACTTTCTTACATTGGTCAAACATGCCCAGGATGTTTCTAAATTTGTCAACCGTGCAGCTTTTGACTGTTTTGAGTGCATAAGCAGAACCTCTGCCATTGCCGTAGGTGCACGTAGAATTGCTTGGATGCAAGCATCTGATCTGGAGCTCTGAGTACAAGACAAACTAGGAAATATTTCTTGTACTGGTGAGAACCTGTTTGGCAAAGATTGGCAAGAAAAAGCCAATGAGTTGGATGCTGACAACTCCACCTTGGGTAGATTATCCAAGGCCACAGCTGATCCTGCAAGAAAGAAATGTTTCAAGAAACCATTCTTTTCCAAAAAGAAAAGGTTTTATCCTGCTTATTCCCAGCAGGGACATTCTGCAGGTCAACCTGTCCGGAAAGGTCAGCAACCACCCAAACAAAGGAAAGTGAAGACTGCTAAGCCTCAACCGTTCCAGCAGTCTCAGCCTCCACAAGGCCTTTGACTTTCAAATAGAGAACGTAGCCTTCCTGGCTCTCAATGGACCACAGCCTTCCACCATTCCAGGAAGGTTGTGTCACTTTGCCCCCAGATGGGGGCAGATAACAGCAGAGCATAGGACACTCTCCATCATAAAAAAGGGGTACAAGCTTCATTTTTTGAGCATGCCCCCTCCCAAAATGATAAGACAGTTCAATTCTCACACCTCTCTCATCAGCCTGTTAGATCAAGAGGTCACCATGCTTCTTGCCCAAGGGGCAATAGAAGAAGTGCCCATCCATCAACAGGGTACAGGGTTTTACTCCCCCTATTTTCTTATCCCAAAGAAAACAGGGGGATACAGACCTATTTGGACCTCAGAGAATTGAACAAATTCCTGTTCAAAGAGAAATTCAAAATGATTTCTCTAGGAATTCTGCTGCCATACCTTCAGAGTCAGGATTGGCTTTGTTCTCTAGATCTCAAGGATGCATACACCCATGTTCTCATCCATCCAACTCACAGAAAGTTCCTTCGGTTCCTTTTTTAAGGAAAGCTCTACCAATACAGGGTGCTTCCTTTTGGCCTGGCCTCAGCACCAAGAGTGTTCACGAAATGCATGGCTGTGGTAGCAGCATTTCTCCGCACTCCAGGGATATTCGTCCTCCCCTACTTAGACGACTGGCTCATTCAAGCCCCAACAGAGTCAGAGGCCAGGACTTCTCTAGCCTGCACAATGCGTATCCTTCAATATTTGGGTCTGGTCATAAACATCCCAAAATCCAGTCTAACTCCCACTCTTTCTCTAGATTTCATAGGAGCTTTGTTGGATACCAGAAAAGCAAGGGCCTATCTCCCCCAGGCCCGTTGCCTTCGCATGGTGCAGTTAGCTTCTCAAGCAGTGCTAAAGCCTCATCTCACTGCCCAAGAAATGCTACAATTACTAGGCCACATGGCATCTACGGTGCATGTGGTTCCCTATGCTCGCCTCCATATGAGAGCAGCCCAGTGGACTTTATCCACTCAATGGATCCAGGCATCAGGATGCCTGTCAGACAAAATAGCAAACACAAATCGCCTTATTTTGTCCCTCCAATGGTGGAAGCCCACTCAAAACCTGTTGCTGGGGTCCCCATTTCATCATCCCTTACCCCAGGCAACTCTCACAACAGATGCTTCTCCGATGGGTTGGGGAGCTCATCTGCAAGACCTCTCCACCCAAGGCACCTGGACTCCACAGGAGACTCATCTATATATCAATCTCTTGGAGCTCAGAGCTATTTTCCTTGCTCTTCGAGTGTTCCATACCCTGCTCAGCTCCAAGACAGTCCTCATTCATACGGACAATCAAGTAGCCATGTTCTACGTGAACAAGCAGGGCGGAACAGGCTCTCTGTCGCTTTGCAACGAAGCTTTGCGACTATGGGCCCTCGCCAGAGAGCATCAGATTCATCTCCTGGCAGTGTATCTTCCAGGCATACAAAACTCTTGGGCGGACAGACTCAGTCGAGTTCTGCTTTCACACGAGTGGTCTCTGCATGCAGACCAGGTGGCCAAGATTTTTCAGATTTGGGGAACCCCGGACATAGATCTCTTTGCAAGTCCGTGGAATGCCAAACTTCCCCGGTTCTGTTCCAGAATTCTGGCTCAGGGGGCTCAGGCCAGGGTGCTTTCCTCCTTTACTGGGGTCAAGACTTCCTGTATGCCTTTCCACCCATTCCCCTAATTCCCAAAACCCTGTTCAAGCTTCAGAGAGACAGAGGCCATATGATCCTCATAGCTCCACATTGGCCACGGCAAGTGTGGTACCCTCTGCTTCTACATCTCTCAAGCTCCCTCCCTGGAGTTAGGGTCTGCTCCAGATCTCCTATCTCAGGAGGACGGAATGTTATGGCATCCCAATCCCCAGTCTCTGCATCTCAGGGCTTGGTTGCTGAAGGCCTAGATCTCCATGATCTTAACCTCCCTCAGCAGGTAAAGGATATACTTTATGCTTCCAGGAAGCCTTCCACAAGACGCTCTTATGCTTTCAAGTGGAAAAGGTTTACCATATGGTGTTCGCAGAAGGGTCTTAACCCCCGTGCGGTACCTCTGGAATCACTACTGGAGTATCTCCTTCATTTATCCAATGCAGGACTTAAGACTAACTCAGTGAGGGTCCATTTGAGTGCCATTGCAGCTTCCTTCAAGCCCCTAAATGGACAACCTATTTCCTCCCTTCCTCTTATAGCAAAATTTATGAGAGGCCTTCTGCTAACTAAGCCTCCCATTAGGCCACCACCGGTGGCATGGGACTTAAACCTGGTTCTTGGTCAGCTCATGAAGCCACCTTTTGAACCCTTAGCTACTACCTCCTTGAAATTCCTTTCTTGGAAGGTTATCTTTCTCATTGCAATCACATCAGCACGTCGCATCAGTGAGTTGCAAGCACTGGTGGCTGATCCACCTTATACAAGGTTCCATCATGACAAGGTAGTCCTTAGGACTCATCCACACTTTATGCCAAAGGTGGTCTCGCCTTTTCATCTAAACCAAGCGGTCTACCTACCTGTGTTCTTTCCAAGGCCTCATGCATCAAATGCAGAAAGGAATCTTCATACTTTGTACTGTAAAAGAGCTTTAGCCTTTTACTTGCAAAGAACACAGCAACATAGAAAGTCCTCTCAGCTCTTTGTTGCTTTTGATCCTTCTCATTTGGGACTTCCAGTCTCCAAGAGAACACTGTCTAACTGGATTGCTCAGTGTATTTCCTTTGCCTATCAGAGTAAGAATCTTCCTCTGGAGGGCCATGTCACAGCTCACAATGTGAGAGCCATGGCAGCTTCAATGGCTCATCTACACTCTTTGTCTATCGATGACATCTGTCGAGCAGCTACCTGGGCCTCGGTTCATACCTTCACAGCTGTAAAAGGGGGTGCTTGTTATGAAGGTACCATCATCTTGGCAAGTATGTAAATTAACTGTCTTGCAAAGGATTGTGGTTATTGAAGTCCATTCACACAAAGCTTGCCTTTTAAATAAATGAAGAAACTTGTAGTTGGTCAAGTGAAAGGCAAAATTAGAGTTTATTTATGGAGTGAATATTCCACACACAGATATACTTGGTAACACCATCCAGATAACTTCTCCAGGGTTTATTCAACATAAACAAGGCATCTGAAAAGCTTATGTAAATAAGTATCAAAGTCCTTTATGGTACAGAAAGGCTTTCTTACAGCCACTGCTATCAAACTTCATAGCAGTGCTGTGGTGGAAACAAACCAAAAAGGAAAAACTTCTTTGTACAAAAAAAAACAACTCTCTTTATCCACACAGAAAAGAACTTTTACATTCCACGTGTGCTTGGCTTGTGCTGTGCTCTGCTCTACCAACAGGTGACAATCCTGATGCAATCAACAGCTTATTCTCAGCACACGGGCAAACTTCCCCAAAAGCTTTCTCTTTCTAACAACTTTCTGGGGAGCCAATAATTAGAATGTTTCCTTTTGATGTTTGCTCTTATTTGGAGGATTTTTCTAAACTAACAATCTACACAGGGAACAGTCCATACAAACATTCACTTCATCAGACATTAAACCTTGCTCCTGAAATTGCATGGGTTCAATTTCACTGTCTGGCTCAGAGGACTTTACTAACTGACCTCTATACAGAGAGAAACTGTTTCTCCCAGGACAGGCAGGATGAGTCAGCCACAAGTGGTGACGTCATCCGACGGAGCCGAAGACGGAAGTACTCTCACTAGCCCAGAAGGCTTTAGCCCTCTGGGCGTGACCACTAGCCCTGCCCTCGAGACCCGCCCCTAACTGGCCAGATTTTTGTCTTCCGCTTGCCAGCAAGACGTGTTTCCTTACTCTCAAGACCAACAGCAACTTATAAACTTACTTCGATGAAGAAACCTGGCTTCAAAAAATGTTCGGGGTGCTCCAGGAAGATGGCCAACGCAGATTCTCATCAGCTGTGCGTCCGATGCCTGGGTAAGGAGCATCCCATTAAGGATTGCCTCTCTTGCGCCCGTATGTCCCCCCGGGCTCTCAAGTCTCGTAAGCATTCTCTCTTTGACTCCGCGGCTGCCGAGTCTACCTCCACTGCATCCAGAATTGCTCCAGGAACTGCCGCCGATCACACTCCAGCCAGGGACATGCCTTCCCAAGCCTCTGTTCCCCGCCGCGATGTTGAGTCTCCCTCCACCTCGTGTCTTCCTACGGAGGCTGCCATGTCTGCCGGACGAGACTCCGCCCTACTTCCTGCTCCTCTTCCGGGTCCCAGCTACCTGACCTCTGACCCTGAGCCTATCAGCCCTGCCTTCTCACAGTGCAGACCTTCCGATGCGCAGAGGAGCACAGAGGGACGGCGCAGATCTTATCAGCGCAGGCTAAGCCTGCACCGACACCACCGGAGCCACCACAGATCCCGGAGCAGACATCAGAGCCGGCATCGATCTTCCCGCAGCAGGAGCCGGCGCCGCAGCGCCAGTCACTCCCCTGCTCACCGCCGGCACGGCAGGCAGCGCAGAAAGCAGCAACGGAGCAGGAGCAGTCAGTGACAGCCGGAGTTCATCACGGCACAGATCTCAGCGCCGTAGGAGCAGCCGCAGTCGCAGCAGGGACAGGGGGTCGAGCCAGGGGAGTCGCCATGCTCAGCGCAAACAAGCGCGCCAGTCTTCTCCCTCTCCTGCGTCCAGCCACAAGGATGGTGAGTCCTCTCCTTCCTCTCAATCCTCTTTGGCCGGCTCTATATCTTCGGACGAAGGTGAGGAACTGTTGCACGACCTCCCTGATCCTACAGCTCCAGCTGCTCCACTGCAGCAGGCCCCTGAGACACTTCAGCTGTTCACAGACATGTTCCAGCAATGGGCCTCCTCTCTAGCCATCCTGGCCTTTAAACAGTGGTTGATGCCACCCGCGCCCTCTGTCGCTGCTACCACTGCTCAGCCCGCAAATTCTGTGCCTGCTACCACCGAGCCACTTCTTGCGGCCATCCCTTCACCTCCACGGGCAGACCCCGCCGATCCTCCCTCTCAAGCCGGGCCCACGCCCACCAGAGACTCTATCTCCACTGCCTCTGACTACCCCTCAACCTCTGACAACTCTCCCAGTTCTCCGGAGGATTTGTCCTACTACATATTCGTCTGCAAGGTTATTTCCTCGCTATCCATCGCATGTCTGAACGCCCTGGACCAACGCAATGAAGTACAGGGCGCCCTCAAGTTTGTCGACGCCCCCAGGGCTATCACCGCTTTTCCGGTTCATCAGCTCCTTCAGGACAACCTTGTCAAAATGTGGCAGACCCCCGCTTCCAACCAGGCCTGCCCTCGTAAATTGGATCTCAAGTATGCCATTCAGCCCTCGCCTGGATTTGACAAGATGCAGCTACCACATCAATCTATTGTTGTTGAGTCTGCTCTCAGACATTCGAAGTCTTCCCGCGTCTCCGCTAATGCACCCCCAGGAAAGGACAACAAACTTCTGGACGATACGGCGAAACGGGTCTACCAAGGAGCCATGTTAGGCGCAAGAATAGCAGCACATCAGTTTCAGGATGCTATCTACCAAGACCTGCTAGTCACCAACATTAAAACCGCCGTCGCCCAGCTCATCGAGCCCCCACCAGCTCTCATCTCTGCCCTGGCAGATCTCGAGGAAGCCAATAAACATCAAGGCCGGGCGGCCCACGATGCTTTCGAGACAGCTGCCAGAACTGCGGGCTTGGCCATCTCCGTGCGTCGCCTTTCATGGCTCAGAGCTTCAGGGTTGCGATCTGACTCTCACGACAAACTTGCCGATGCCCCCTGCGCTGGCGACTCGCTCTTCGGCGATAAAGTAAAAGACATGGTGAACGACATTCGAGAGCGCTGTACCACTCTCCAAACCCTTGAAGAGAACTCTGGTCGTCCTCGCTCTTACCGTAAAGGCACTTTGCACAACTCTTCATCCTACAAGCGTTACAACTCATACCGCAAATGGCAACAGCCGCGGTAGAAGCAGCAGTCTTACCAGCAGTCCTACCGGCAGAAACCGAGACAGCGAGAACACGCTCAGAAGAAGGCCACGCCCGGCCCAGCTAAAAACAACCCCAGTTTTTGACTGTCCGCCCTGCCTGCACCTACCGACTGGGGGCCGCTTGTCCGCTTTCCGGCGTTCATGGGAGACCATAACGACGGACAGGTGGGTGCTCAACATTCTCAAGCAGGGCTACAAAATAAAATTTGCCTCATCTCCACCTCGGCGCCCCCCACCAGCGAGCAACACCCCCTCCCAGCATCTTGCGGCTTTGACCTCATAAATTGCATCGCTCCTGCTGTCCAGAGCCATCGAGCCTGTTCCTCCCAGCGACATCAACAAGGGGTTCTACTCCAGGTATTTCCTCGTTCCCAAGAAGTCGGGGGGCGTTCGACCCATTCTCAACCTGCGGAAACTCAACAAACGTATCATCAAGGAGAAATTCCGGATGCACTCCCTGTCATCCATCCTCCCTCTCATCCAGACACAAGAGTGGTTAGCCTCTCTGGACCTCCAGGATGCCTACACCCATGTTCCCATGCATCCTCACCACAGAAAATTTCTGCGCTTCAAGATAGCGGGCAACCACTACCAGTACAAGGTCCTCCCCTTCGGGCTATCCCCTGTGCCCCGAGTATTTACCAAATGTGTGGCAGTGGCGGCAGCGCACCTGCGCAGACTCGGGATAGTCGTTTTCCCCTATCTGGACGATTGGCTATTCACCGCATCGTCTCCCGCGGACCTCAAGAGCGCAGTCAAGAGGGCGGTGGCGCTTCTGAACTCCTTGGGCTTCCTAGTCAACCACGGAAAGTCACACCTCAACCCAGTTCAGAAGCTGGAGTTCATCGGAGCTTACATAGACACTACACGGACCAGGGCCTTCCTTCCACGAAGCAGGATGAACACTATCATTCGCCTGTCCTTGCAGGTGCTGAACTCCTCGCGGGCGACGGCACGAACCCTTCTTCGTCTCCTGGGGCACATGGCGGCCACCACTCATGTTCTTCCCCTCGCGAGGCTACACATGAGAGTTCTCCAGTGGCACCTTCGCTCACACTGGTGTCAGCACTCTCAGCCTCTGTCCGTCATGATACCCATCGGCCCCTCGGTGTCCAGAGCAATCCGCTGGTGGACCAACTCACGCAATCTGAAACAGGGCAGGAGTCTCCAGCCAGCCGCACATCAAGTCACTGTCACCACAGATGCCTCTCCCCTAGGCTGGGGTGCTCATTGTGCTCGATTCCGCACTCAAGGCTCATGGTCGACAACAGAAAAGGCATTACACATCAATGTCCTCGAACTCAGAGCTGTCCGCCTAGCGCTGGTGGCCTTCCAGGAACATATAAGAGGCAAAGTTGTCAGGATCCTAACCGACAACCAAGTGACCATGTTTTACATAAACAAGCAAGGGGGCACAGGGTCGAGGAGTCTTTGCAAGCAGGCTCTTTACACCTGGCGCACCGCCCTCTCATACAAGTGCAGCCTCCAGGCATCCTATCTCCCAGGGGAGGAGAACGTCATAGCCGATCGCCTCAGCAGGCAACTAAACCCTCACGAATGGTCTCTCCACTTAACGGCGGAGTCGCTCTTCACAAGGTGGGGTCAGCCAAGCATCGATCTCTTTGCGTCTCCGGAGAACGCCAAATGCCGTCTCTTTTGCTGCAAGAGACCCGCCCCGCGCAGGGTAGCAGCAGACGCCTTCGATGTGGCATGGAATCAGTGGCCCCTGGTGTACGCCTTTCCCCCCATCCCGCTCATCACGCTGACTATCCAGCGCCTGATCAGGGACGGGGCCACGGCCATCCTGGTAGCCCCTTATTGGCCGAGGCAAGTCTGGTTCCCATTCCTACACCGCCTGGCACTGGAGCCCCCTATCCGCCTACCCCGGAAATCGGACTTGCTCTCACAGGACAACGGCATGCTGCTCCACCCAAACCTTCAGATGCTATCGCTAGCGGCTTGGAAGCTGAGAGGCTAACCCTAGCACCTTACAACCTCGCTACTGATGTACAGCATGTCATCCTAGCGGCCGGACGTCCTTCCACGCGTAAATCCTACAGTCTGAAGTGGCGCCGTTTCAGCCTCTGGTGCGAGGCGCGGCGCATAGACCCCTTCTCTTGTCCGGTGCCGTCGCTCCTCCAGTACCTCTTCACCCTTTCGGCGAGTATGCTGCGGACACAGTCAGTTCGAGTCCACCTGTCTGCCATAGCGGCGTTCCATCAGCGCATTGGAGAATCCTCAGTGGCAACGCTTCCTCTAGTGACCCGCTTCATGAGGGGCCTGTTCAATCTACATCCCCCTGTCACTCAGCCTGTGCCTCCTTGGGACCTTAACATCGTCCTCAACCAACTCACGGGGGAACCCTTCGAGCCTCTCCATCTTGCAAACCTAAAATTCGTCTCCTGGAAGACGCTATTCCTTCTTGCCATCACCTCTGCCAGGCGGATCAGCGAGCTTCACGCCCTCGTTGCTTACCCGCCATATACCACTCTCCATCAGGACAGTGCCTGCCTTCGGACTCACCCAAAATTTGTCCCAAAGGTGGCCACTGCTTTCCACATCAATCAGACCATTGAGTTGCCATGCTTCTTACCTGGCCCTCACTCAGACCAAGAACAGAAATGGCTCCACACCCTGGACTGTGTTAGGGCCCTCCGTTGCTATTTAGAACGGACATCCACCCTTCGGAAGGGCTCCCAACTGTTTGTTTCATACGACCCTAACAAACCCGGGTGCCCTGTGTCCATCTGGATTTCCTCCTGCATCTCTCTATGCCTCTCACGTGCGGGAGCTCCTCCCACCTCTGGAGTCAGAGCTCACCACCTGAGAGCACTCGCAACCACTATTGCTAATCTGAGATCCGTCCCAGTCCCGGACATCTGCAGAGCGGCCACTTGGGCCACCGTCCATACCTTCCAGCGCCACTACTGCCTGGATATGACAAATCAAAGCGGACCCGCGTTCGGTCTTGCGGTTCTGTCTGCGGCCTCCAATCCGCCGCCGGATGCTCAGCCGCACTAAGACTGCACGGCTCCAGCCTTAACGAAGCATGCCGTCTGCACGGCGACACCTTCCTTCTGCCTCTGTTCGCTCTAATGCGCATTGTGTTGCACTATTGTTCTGCACTTTTACAACGTTTGCACTGTTATTGCACTGCTGTGCCACTTTGACTGTGATTTTGCACATTTCCATGCTATGTTGCTATTGTTTGCTGTGTTGCACATTAAAAACTGTTGCACTTTAACGCCCTGTCTTCATTAATTCTGAATTCCCCAAACACTCTCACCACTGTAAGTGTAGCTTGGGAGGCACCACTTGTGGCTGACTCATCCTGCCTGTCCTGGGAGAAAGCAAGTTACTTACCTGTAACGTGAGTTCTCCAGGGACAGCAGGATAAGTCAGCCACACCTTCCCACCCGCCTTCCCGGCGAGAGGATGGGGGTACTCTTGGCAGCACGCCTCTACGATCCGCCTCCTAGCTCTTGTGTGCCTCGGCTGGGGAAGATCTGGCCAGCTAGGGGCGGGTCTCGAGGGCAGGGCTAGTGGTCACGCCCAGAGGGCTAAAGCCTTCTGGGCTAGTGAGAGTACTTCCGTCTTCGGCTCCGTCGGATGACGTCACCAGTTGTGGCTGACTTATCCTGCTGTCCCTGGAGAACTCACGTTACAGGTAAGTAACCTTGCTTTCCCTGCTGTTTGCTATGCTCAGAGCTAGAAAAACGTTCACAGTTCATACCTGAATCCAGGCTGGCATCAGGCTAATTCCTTTGGTATTCTGGCCAGTATGCAATAGAGCTTCTGTGTCCTGTCCTCCAGTTGTTATCTCTGGACCTCAGGGCCTTTTCTCCATACGTCCTCAGAGATATTTGGTCTCCTTTTCTCCTTAGCTGCAGCAGACCTCTTCCTAGGTGCTGCTTGAGGGTCCCTGGCTATGGATCTCCAGACCTCTGGCTTTCTCCAGTCCTCTGAAGGTTGTTTCCCCTAGGAATCTCTCCAGGCATACGTACTTCTCTGAGCTCCTCTCTTGGACCGTCTGCTTCCTTGTCCTTGTTCCTTCAGGTTCCGGTTGTTCCTCTTCCTGCTTCTCCCGTTCTCGTTCTTCCTTCCTGAAGAATCCCTTCTAGTTTTAAAGGGCTTAGATTGCAACTCCTCCCTTGCATTCTTCAGGTGTTGTGGATTAAGCTCTCTCCTAGAAGATGATTGATTAGGGATGACATAATGGTTTCTCTGATTAGACTCATGCTTTTCTACTTTAGCTCCTCTAGAGGCTTTCTGCAAACTGATGCATCCTGGAACATGTAGTCTTTTAGGGAAACAAGCTGTCTTATTTCTCTGACCTGCCAGCACAGGTCCCTTGATCAGAGTAAATTCCCCTCTTTTGTCCTTACTCCCTGAGCTTTGATAAGCTTCCTTATCACACAGCCCATTACTGTTTGGACAAGGACTCCCGCCGGGATGCCTTGTTTGGTCAGGCTGTTCTCCAACACCTGTTCCATACCTAATCAACTCCTACCCACCATCCCTGGGTGAATGCCAGAGATCCATGGGAGGAAGTGGAGCCCTTTCACAGGGGCACACAACTTCTGGGGTCTCTCCCTGGCATCTAAAGCTAGGGAGTCCCCATATGTGAAGACTACATTCCTGCTTGTTCCTGGAGATAGCATAGTTACTCACCTGTAACAGGTGATCTCCGGGAACAGCAGGAATTTAGTCTGCACAACCCACCCACCTCCCCTAGGAGTTGTATCTCTTTCTCTTTCCCTCTCTCTCTCTTTGTCTCAGCTTTAAAACTCAACTGGAGAGAGGCAGTTGGGAAAGGCGGGAAGGCAGCACGCAGGTGCTCTGGGATGCTCCCAAAACCTTTCTAATTGGACGCTGGGGAGCGTTCCCGCGCAGGCTCTGTCGGTACCGATGATACCCATATGTGAAGACTAAATTCCTGCTGTTCCCGGAGATCACCTGTTACAGGTGAGTAACTATGCTATCTTCACCTTCTTAAGCGGGTTCCCATCTATTTATTAGTATGGTCCTGGCCCCTTGTCACCTTCTATTATACTGACAATGTTTTCCTCGATGTCACTGTAGGATATTCTGCCCTTAGTGGATTATATAAGCCGTCTCCCTCCCTCTGGGGACTATTGATGCTCTTGTTTTATATTATCTTTTAGAATATGTTTCTTAAGAATTTTTGTGCAAGTTTATATCTTTTCTGTTCAAGCGTTTGTTGCCTGATTTAGTTGTAAACTTTATAAATAGAAAATAAAAATAGATAGTGTCTTCTGTAATTAAGAACATCTTCAGGTCTAGGTTTGTAAATGGCCCAGATACATGTAAGTGTCAGTTTTCCACATATAAAATATGCTTTATAAAATTATCCCTATATTTATAGGGGTTTCTGTGGATAGACAATCTGTGGCATGAATAGGCACTTATGTGCATATTTTATACAATACACACATGCGTAGATTCCTGCTAGCACACACACACACCTGCCTTGGAGCAGGTGTAACTCTGCAGGAGACTTCGCGTAGACTATTTTAAAGGGGAGCTAGGTGCTTATGTTCCATAAAATAGGTGCAACATACAGTATGTGCCCTGTAATACAACTAATATTTGAAAAACTAAGCATATCTTCTGTTTTGTGAAAAACATAAATATTTGACTACACACTTCACATACAGGTCAGATGTTAACATCACTATGTGTGTTGTCAACCATATGGAAGTTTGTGTGCCTTATGGATACAGCAGCCTACTGTTCGACTTGCAGTGCAATGATTTAGGGAGAGGGGGTAGATAATCCCTTTCATATCTGAGATAGACCATAAGCTGTTGAAGCAATGACCAGTTGTGACAGCAACGTAGCTCCCTTCTCCCTGTACAAATTCAATTTCTTTATTCTTAATCAGCTTTTGAGCTCCTCCATCCTTGTCTCCAGTGGTAATCATTTACGTACCCATCTTGTTTTTAAGAGACGGGGTAAATGAGTTTTAACCCCTTACTGCTTTTATAGTTAGTACTTTAGCATGCTGCCAGAGGTTTGACACATTGATTATATATTTGGATCCATAAAGTAAAGAAATACTGGACCTTCAAAATCTTCATATTTTCAGAATTAGATGGAAATGGCAGAATTTTTAAACTTTGTGTAGTTTTTAACATGCTGATAATATTTTATTTGTTACTATTCTTTTACAGTCAGAAATCACAGTGGAAAACCTTCCTGCCTATTTAACACTTCAGAAACCATTACTTATTTATTTCTCAGATGGCAATATAAGGCATAGTGACCAAAGTGTGATTTTGAAGATGATGAGAGAAAAACATCTGGGGATATTTACTACTTGTTGGTTGAATCTGTAAGTGTGCAGTGCATTTTCTTTAATCAGTAAAGAAATAATTTACTAACTAGGATACCTTAAAATTCATTCATCTTCAGCAGGAAAATAGCGATTCATAACTCTAGTACAGGGATTTTCATCTAGCCAGTCAGGTTTTTAGGATAATCATAATGAATATGCATGAGAGAGATTTGCATACAGTGGAGGCAGTGCATGCAAATATTTCTCATGCATATTCATTGTGGTTATGCTGAAAAGCTACCTGACTTGGTGTGTCCTGAGAATTGGGTTGAGAACCCTTGCTGTTGTAGAATTAGTAATGATAAACAGCTAGAAGATACACGCATTCTGTTTTGAAACTGTCATGTCCACATAATTGAAAGTTAACTAACGCAGCATAAGTTTTAATATGAGAAATATTTATTGCCTTCCAAGAAAGGTCTATGCAGTGTAGGGTATAAAAGTGCAACCAGTGGCTCACATATGAAAAGAAAATACAACCCATCAAATGTTTTTATTTGATGTTGATGTCTTGGGAAGAATTGTCTAAGGTGAAAATATCTTCCATGAATTGTTAATTGAATGAGGAACCAGTAATACACAGTTATTTCCTAAATGAAAAAACAGCTCGGTGTAAGATTTTACATCACTATTCTATTTATAACAAACTTGTTCGAAACTAAATTGTTGTTCTGCTAAATGCCTACCATTCACAAGTTTAGAATTGCATTGCAGTTTTGAAGAAATCATTTTTTATTACTTTATGATCTACATGTATGTATGCTTTATAACTCCTCTGTCAGATAGGAAGGAGGGGAAAAAGGTAGTGTGTGTGTTGGAGGGGGGCTGTAGATATGTATAGTAAAGTGAGTATGGGTGAGAGGTGAGACCGATGTATGGGCATGTGTCGGTAGAAACCATTCTGCCTCCGCTTTACTCTTCCATAGGTTCTGGCCTCTGCCACTATCTGTCCTTTTTCCGGATACAAACAGGGGGGTATGCAGGCACACTCTAGGTGCTGTCTCAGACAGTGCCTCTGCCCGGCTCTCCCAGAGCTCAGCAAAGTCCTTTGGACTTCTCTGGGCATGCACGCCTCTTCCCGCCTTGCCGTCCACTCTGAGGAGATTCAGTCCTCATTTTCCATTGGCACAGTGCACTTAGCTCTCCCCTACTTTGTCAGGTTCGCTGCGTTTTCTTTGGTTTCTTCTCATTTTTCTTTGTTGGTTTTTTTTTTTTTTTTTGGCCACAATACTGCCCTTGGTACATTTCTTAAAAAAAAAAAAAGCAGCGGAGTTGCATTGGAGTGGCTCTGCCTCCATGGGTCCTCCTGCACTGTTTTTTCTTAAAACAAACAAAAAAAAAGCCACAGAGGATAGCGTGAGAGCAGCCTCTGGAGCACTCTTTTCTCATACACTCTTCCCCCATCCTTCAAAAAAAATAAATATATATATAGGAAGACCACTGAAAACAACAGGGGGATCTTCTGTGCAGTTCTTTCTCACTGGACCATGGCTATACCTGCAACCACCCCAATCCCCTCGGGCCCAGCTAAGGCCTGAGCAGGATATGCCACTGTGTGCCTGGAGGCAGATTCCCTACCAGCTCCAGTGTCAACACAGATGACCCAAAGAGCCAGGCCAGAGGTCAAATGCCATCTCCTAACCCAGCCTCCACTGCTCATTCTCCAAGGCCAGACATGCCAGTAAGTCAGAAATATAAATCCAAGTCAAAGCATAGCCAAAAGAGTGACCCTGCCAGCACCCACACCTCCAAAGAGTCATCATAGACCTCCTCCCTCACGTCCAAGAAAGCCAGACAGCGCTCAGACCCAGTTCCGATATTGACTCCTGCGGTCCCCATGCCGGATCATGCCTCCCTCTCAATCTCCGAGACCTCAACTCTTATATCAAGAAAGAGAAATTCAAGATGGCATCCTTAGCTACTATCCTTCCTCTACTGCAACAGGCCGACTGGTTCACCTCTTAGATCTCAAAGACCGTTACGCCCCTATTGCATCCATCCTCATAACTGGAAATACCTCTGGCTCTGATTCAAGACTGAACAAACACTAACAAATAACATGTGTATTTGCCAGCACTTACAACAGAAGCAGAAATTTTGTAAAATAATTATTGAATTTTATTGTGAACTGCTCTGCTGTCCCCACTAAGGGCGGTATATCAAGTTTTAATAAATGCAATGAACACTAACAGTACAGAGTTCTTCCCTTCAGCCTCTCATCAGCCCCAATTGTCTTCACGAAGTGCTTGGCGATTACCGCAGTGCATCTGTACATGCAAGGCCTTTGTGGTTACCCCTAACTGGACGACTGGCTAATTTCTGGTCGGGACGAGGCCTCCACTCAGACATCTGTTCACGCAACAGCCTCACTTCTGAAACAGCTGAGTTTATCATCAACTTCCAAAAATCAGAGTGCAAACCTTCTCAAGTTCTATAGGAGCTCACTTGGACATAACCGCAGCATGAGCTTACCTTCCTCCCAGTAGGATAACCATAATTCAGCAGCTCATCACCCAGCTGCTCACTTTTCCATGTGCTTCAGCACGTGCTCTCTGCGCCTGTTGGGACACATGGCAGCCTCAGTGCATGTGGTGCCCTTCACACGCCTGTACATGTGCCCTCTTCATTGGCTTCTCAAGCTCAACTGGAATCAGCATACTTGATCCCTTCAATGCTAGATCCCTCTGTCTGTACCCAATCGTTGATTGCGTCAGTCCCTTCTGTGTTGGACACTCCCATTCAGCCTCATGGGAGGATGTCCCTTCCTGCAGTCCCTGCATTAGCTTACGCTCACCACAGATGCTTTTCACATGGACTGGGGAGCTCATCTACTGCACCTCACCACTCAGGGTCTTTGGACCAGCAGAGAGTCTTCCCTACACATCAACCTCCTAGAGATGCGTGCAGTCTACTATGCTCTTCAGACCTTCTAGTTTTGGGTCCGCAACAAATCGCTCCTTGTCCAAACCGACAGTCAGCTCACTATGTTCTACATCAACAAGCAGGGCAGCTCTGGATCCCTCCAACTCTGCCGTGAGGCCATCCACTTATGGCTCTACGCCATATTTTTAAGAGTCTTTCTCACCACCATTTACTCTCCCAGAGTCCAGAACCAGTTAGCAGACTCTCTCAGTCGGCGCCTCGAGTCCCACGAGTGGTCTCTGGACCCCACGGTTCTGTCCATCTTCAAAACCTGGGGGACGCCCAAAGTGGATCTCTTTGCATCAGACGACAATACCAAGTGTCCACTCTAGTGTTTCCTCCGTCCCAGCTTGAGCAGATGGGCAGCAGATGCCTTCCTCATCTTTTGGGCAGAACACTTTCTCTACGCTTTTCTGCCATTCTCTCTCATTCCTCAGGCACTTCTCAAAGTTTGCACGGAGAGAGCAACGCTCATCCTCATCACCCCCTGATGGCCCAGACATGTGCCCGCACGTCCTCACCATGGCTCAACAGGGTTCCTGGCCTCTGCCACTTCATCTCTTCCTCCTAACACAGCAGAAAGGTAGTCTCCTCCATTCTAACGTGCGATCGCTTGCTTTAGCCTCATGTTAGTTGACCGGCTAGTCAATCCTCTCCCTTCTATGTCAGTGGAAGTTCAAGCTATACTCCAAGCGTCTCGATGCCCTTCCACACAGCATTCCTATAGCTCTAAATGGACTCATTTTTCTCACCGGGCTTCTTCACATGCTGTAGATCCTGTCACGTGCCCTCTCGACCATGTTCTTACTTATTTACTTCACCTGTCTTACTCTGGATGACATATTTGTAGGCTGTTTTCTTCCTCCTGTCACTGCTGCAGAATATCTTTCTTCTTAGCAATCCTTAGGTAAGAGTTTTGTCCATTTTTCAGGTTTCTATAGGCCGTATTTAGGCCTCAGGTGCCCCGATTTGTTTGATTTTGCTGTGACTATTTTTGCAAATGATATGTCCTGGAAACTTCCCAGTGGGTGTAAAAGATGCACCAGGACCATCTTCGCTACAGACAACCACAACTGGTGCCGGCACTGCCTGGGCGCTGACCATGAACCCTTTCATTGTCTTTTGCATTCACTTGAAGAGCAGTACAAAAGGATTTCTGGCACTAGCAAGTCTGATCCATCAACTTCGGCATCTGTCCCCATGGGCCATGGAACTGGATTATATTCTGGGGTACATCTTCATAGGGAGGGTATCGAGCATCAATGGGATCCACCAGGAGTGGGCATCCACCAATTCCTGCCCAAAAAGAGGAAGAATTTGTCCTCCAGATGGAGGCTTGGTTGCATCGGCTTTGAGCCTATCGGAGCATAATGATGGGAGCATTGAGGTTCCAGAGAGCTGGTACTCCTTGAAGCATCCCCGACATGAGAACCACTCATCCTCTATGGTATTGGAGGGGTTACGTCAATACTATGGAGGATGACAAGGGAAAAATATATATACAGTACCTGAATGTACACCGCTTTGACTGGTAGAAAAAAATGTGGTATATAAACCTAGTTAAATAAGTTAAATAAATAAAGAATGGTCTAGAATTTGGCAGCTGGGATTTAGTGCTAAAAAATGCAGGGTCGTGCATTTGGGCTGCAAAAATCCAAGAGAGCAGTACAGTGTAGGAGTGAAGTACTTCTGTCCATGAAAGAAGAGCAGGACCTAGGGGAGATTGTTTCTGATAATCTTAAAGTGGCTAAATGGGTAGAAAAGGAGACGGCGAAAACCAGAAGGATAATTGGGTGCATAGGGAGAGGAATGGCCAGCAGAAAAAAGGAGGTGATAGTGTCTCTGTATAAGTCTCTGATGCAACCTCATTTGAAGTATTGTGTGAAATTCTGGAGACCACACCTTCAAAAGGATATAAACACGATGGAGTTGATGCAGAAGGTGGCTACTACAATGATTAGTGGTCTTTGTTATAAAGCATATGAGGATAGACTTAAAGATCTTAATATTGTATACATTAGAGGAAAGGCGGGATAGTGGTTATACAGTTGTGGTCAACATTATTGGCACCCTTGCAGTTAACCGCTTAATGTCCAGTATCTGCTATTAAAAAAAAAAAAAAAAAAAAGGGGCCAGTGAAATGGCTTTGGACAATATATATGCACACATATTTGACACATAAAAGAATCAAATAAAACAAGACCAATTGAAAAGGAAATAGTAAGAAATTAGTACAAAAACTGGGACATTGCCGGCACCCTTATAAACAATTCAAATCAGTTTGAACAGGGCAACCACATTCCCATTGTAATAAAATCAGATGCATCTGTGATCAGTTGTCAGTACTCACATGAATTGAATCAACCAATGAATATATAGTAACATAGTAAATGACGACAGATAAAGACCAGCATGGTCCATCCAGTCTGCCCAGCAATACGGCAAGAGTAGGTGCACCTGACGCTCTGTGCAGGTCACCCTTCCCCATGTCTTTGTTTAGGGGTGGACCCACCACTCCATGTAGGACACTCCTATTTGTTGAGAAGTTAGATGGTTCCGTTTATTTTGTTTTTATCCTGTTGCGGTAAAGGGATCCGCTGTGCTTGTCCCATGCTGTTTTGAATTCCGTCACTGTGTTTGCCCCCACCACTTCCATCAGGAGAGCATTCCAAGCACCCACCACTCTTTCAGTGAAAAAATATTTCCTGACATTGCCTTTCAATTTTCCACCTTGCAGCTTCATGTTATGCCCTCTAGTTTTGCAGCTTCTCCGTCTTTGGAAGAGGTTTGTTTGTTTGTTCATCGTTCCTCTTTAAGTATTTAAAGATCTGAATTTATTTTTTTATTTATTTATTTTTATTTTATACACATTTATATACCGCATCTTCCACAGATCAGTTGCGGTTTACAGAGAACAAAACTTAACACTTGACAACGCAAGTTGTTTTACAAGGAACGTCAATGTTAGTATAATTAACCGAATATAAATTTACAAGGAACGTCATAATATAATTCTAACAATGTGAACAGAACATAACAGAATAAACTATTTACAGATATATATATATATAGATGTGTATACACACATAAAAATATATATACATATACACACATACATACATATATATATATATACATATATATACATATACACATATGCCTACATATACACATACATACACCTATGGGAGTAAAAGGGCATAAGATGTGGGGTCATCAAGGGGCGTAACTATAAGAGCTGTGTTGGGTGAAAGGATTTTAATTGGAACAGCCAGAAGCCTGTTTAGCCTTTATCTAAAGCAGGTGGGAGAGTCTCTGTGTTGTTATAGTATTTGGTGAACAGATGAGTTTTCAAATTCTTGCGGAGTTCCGTGATCTCGGTTAGTGTTCGTAGCTCCTCGGGGAGGGAATTCCAGATGGTGGGGGCTACGTGGGAAAATGCTCTGTGGTTTGTTGATTTGTGAGCTCTTGTGTAATCTTTTGGGGTTTTTAGTTTGTTTAATTGGCCTTTTCTTTGTGTAGGTTTAGGTGGTTCTTTGTGTATTAGGTTGCATAGTGTGGTTGGAGCTAAATCGTATAAGGCTTTGAATGAAGTAATTATTATTTTGTAAATTATTCTGCTTTGAATTGGAAGCCAATGGAGGGAAGCTAGTATTGGTGTTATGTGTTGGAGTGAGTTAACTTTCAATATAATTCTTGCAGCTGCATTTTGTGCTAATTGTATACGTTTGATGTTTTGTTTTGATATGCCCATGAGTATTATATTGGCAAAATCAAAGTGAGGAGTTATAGTAGCCTGGATTATATTAATGAAATCTTGTGAGAATACAAGAGGACGTAGTTGTTTGAGCATTTTTAGTTTGAAGTAAATTTTCTTTATCGTATCTCCCCTATCATATCTCCCCTATCCCTCCTCTACTCCAAAGTGTACATATTTAGGTCTTCAAGTCTCTTCTCATAAGGTTTCTTACGCAGGCTCCAAATCATTTTGGTCGCCTTCCTCTGAACACTTTCCAGTCTTTTTACATCTTTTGCAAGATATGGTCTCCAAAACTGAACATAGTATTCCAAGTGAGTCCTCACCAGCGACCTGTACAGTGGCATAAGTACCTCTTCCTTTCTGCTGGTAATCCCTCTTTGTATGCAGCCCAACATCCTCCTGGCTTTTGCCACCGCCTTGTCGCACTGTTTTGCCACCTTGAGATCATCAGAGATAATCACACCAAGGTCTTTTTCCTGAACAATGCACACCAACCTCTCGCCCCCTATTGCGTACATTTCCCTTGGATTTCTGCTACCTAAGTGCATGACACTGCACTTTTTCGCATTAAATCGTAATTGCCAATCATTAGACCATTCTTCCAGGTTTTGTAGATCGTTCCTCATGTTATCCACTCCCTCGGGGGAGTCCACTCTGTTGCAGATTTTTGTGTCATCTGCAAAAAGACAGACTTTTCCATTCAGTCCTTCAGCAATATCACTCACAAATACATTGAACAGTGCCGGGCCCAGGACCGAATCCTGGGGCACCCCGCTAATCACCTTCCCCTCATCCAAGTGAGCTCTGTGTACCATCACTCTCTGTCGTCTGTCAGTCAACCAATTTCTAATCCAGTTTACTATCTTGGTACCCATCCCCAAGCTACTGAGTTTATTGACAAGCCTCCTATGAGGAACAGTATCAAAGGCTTTGCTAAAACCAGGTAGATGTCATCCATCGCATGCCCCTGATCTAGTTCCTTGGTCACCCAGTCAAAGAACTCAATCAGATTAGTTTGGCAAGACCGTCCTTCAGTAAAACCATGTTGCCTCGGATCTTGCAACCTGTTGGTTTTGAGAAAGTTCACTATTCACTTTTTCAGGAGCGCCTCCATTACTTTTCCCACCACTGAGGTAAGGCTCACAGGTCTGTAGTTTGACACTTCTTCCCTGTCACCACTTTTGTGTAGAGGTACGACATCAGCCATTTTCCAGTCCTGAGGAACCTCTCCTGTTTCCAAGGATCTGTTGAATACATCCTTTAACTGCCCTGATAGAACTTCTCTGAGCTCCGGTCCCATGGCTTTGCCCACTTTCAGTTTAGCAAGTTGTTCCAACACCTCATCTTCTGTGAATGGTGTGGTATCTACTTCGTTCCCATTTTTATATTTGGGAGTCCCAGCTGGTCCATCTCCAGGATTTTCTTTAGTAAAAACAGAGCAGAAGTATTTGTTTAGCTATTTCGCTTTATCTATGTCACTTTCCACAAGTCTTTTCCCAGCACTTCTGAGTCCTGCAATTCCAACTCTGATCTTCTTCCTTTCCCGAATATACCTGAAGAAAGTTTTGTCGCCACCCTTAACATCTTTAGCCATCTTTTTATTATTATTATTATTATTATTAGAGTCTCTTTTATACCGCGCTATTCAGCATCAGTGCGGTTTACAGTGAACAATAATATACACATTTCTGATGGTACTTTGTGCTTACAGTTTAACAGATAATGCAACTTGGATAACAGGCTAACTATTTAACTGTTTCCTCTGCCTTTGATTTTGCTATCCTTATTTCTCTTTTTGACTCTTTGAGTTTGATCCTGTATTCATTTCTGTGTTCTTCTGTTTGCAAGCTTTTGAATTTTGTGAAAGCTGTGTTTTTTGCCTTTATTTGAGCAGCCACTTCTTTGGAAAACCAAATAGGTTTCCTTCTCCTCTTGTTTTTGTTTACTTTTTTAACATATTTGTCCGTTGCCCCTTTTATCGCCACCTTTAGTTTATCCCATTGCAATTCCACTTCCTTTATCTCTTCCCACCCTGTCATCTCCTCCTTTAGGTACTTGGCCATTTTATTGAAGTCAGTGTTTTTGAAGTTTAGGACTTTGAGCTTGCTATGTTTGGCCTGAACCCTGGCTTTTATCTCGAACCACACTGTGTAATGATCGCTGTTTCTCACAGGGATACTCACGCAGACATTTGACACGCTATCACCGTTGGTGAGCACTAAATCCAGCGTTGAGCTTTCCCTGGTTGGTTCCATGACCATTTGTCTAAGGAATGCATCCTGGAGAGCATCTACAATTTTTTTGCTTCTTTCCAGATTAAAGTCACCCAAAATGATTACTTCCCCCTTTGTGACTATCTTGGCAATATCTTTAATCAAATCATTATCTATCTCTTCAATTTGAGTCGGAGGTCTGTAGACTACAGCATTATGGATGACAGTGCTTTCTCCTCTTTCCAACGCAATCCAGAGCACTTCTTCTTTTCCCCATGCCCCCTGCATTTCAGTAGCTTTAATATTGCTTAAAGGCATAACACTGGGGAATCTATAATGCTAACAGGCATAACACTGGGGAAAGCACAGTTACTTACCTGTAACAGGTGATCTCTGGGAACAGCAGGAATAAGTCTTCACATATGGGTATCGTCAGTACCGACGGAGCCTGCGCGGGAACACTCCCCAGCGTCCAAAAGGAAAGCTTTTGGGAGCATCCCACAGCACCTGCGCGCTGCCTTCCCGCCTTTCCTAACCGCCTCTCTCCAGTTCGAGTTTTAAAGCTGAGACAAAGAGAGAGTGAGGAAAGGAAAGAAAGATAGAGAGATACAACTCCTAGGGGAGGTGGGTGGGTTGTGAAGACTTATTCCTGTTGTTCCCAGAGATCACCTGTTACAGGTAAGTAACTGCTATCTCCAGGAACAAGCAGGAATGAGTCTTCACATATGGGGACTCCCCAGCTAGAGATGCCTGGGAGATCACCCAGGTTGTGAGTGCCTGGGAAGGGCTCTACCTCCACCCATGAATCTCAGGCATCCAGCCAGGGATGGAGGGTAGGAGTTGATTAGGTATGGAACAGGTGTTTGAGAACAGCCTGACCAAACAAGGCATCCCGGCGGGACTCCTTGTCCAAGCAGTAATAGGCTGTGAAGGTATGAACCGAGGCCCAGGTGGCCGCTCGACAGATCTGGTCGATGGACATAGAATTTAGATGAGCCATAGAGGCTGCCATGGCCCTCACATTGTGAGCTGTGACATGGCCCTCCAGAGAAAGGTTCTTACTCTGGTAGGCGAAAGAAATACACTGAGCAATCCAATTGGACAGAGTTCTCTTAGAGACTGGAAGTCCTAAATGAGAGGGATCAAAAGCAACAAAGAGTTGAGAGGACTTTCTATGTTGCTGTGTCCTTTGTAAGTAAAAAGCAAGAGCTCTTTTACAATCCAGGGTATGAAGATTCCTCTCTGAACTTGATGCATGAGGTCCTGGAAAAAAGACAGGTAAATAAACCTCTTGGTTCAGATGAAAAGGTGAGACCACTTTAGGCATAAAGTGTGGATTAGTCCTGAGGACTACCTTGTCATGATGGAACTTTGTATAAGGAGGATTAGCCACCAAGGCTTGCAGCTCACTGATGCGGCGAGCTGAAGTGACTGCAATGAGAAAAATAACCTTCCAGGAAAGGAATTTCAAGGAGGTAATGGCTAAGGGTTCAAAGGGTGGCTGCATAAGCTGGCCAAGAACCAGATTCAAGTCCCATGCCACTGGAGGTGGTCTAATGGGAGGTTTAGTTAAAAGAAGGCCTCTCATGAATCTTGCTATAAGAGGATGAGAGGAAATAGGCTGTCCATTGAGAGGTTTAAGGGATGCTGCAATAGCACTCAAATGGACTCTTACTGAATTTGTTTTAAGGCCTGCATGGGATAAATGCAGCAAATACTCTAGTAAAGAATTCAGAGGTATTGCAAGAGGGTTAAGACCCTTCTCTGCACACCAAATGGTAAACCTTTCCCATTTAAAAGCATAGGAACGTCTAGTGGAAGGCTTTCTGGAAGCATGAAGGATATCCTTCACTTGCTGAGAAAGATGCAAATCTTGAAGGTCTAGGCCTTCAGCAACCAGGCTCTGAGGTGAAGAGACTGGGGATTTGGTGCCACAACGTTCCCTCCTCCTGGGACAGGAGGTCTGGAGCAGATCCCAAGTGCAGGGAGGGAGCTTGAGAGAGATGCAGAAGTAGAGGGTACCACACTTGGCGTGGCCAGTGTGGTGCTATGAGGATCATAGACCCCTTGTCTCTCTGAAGTTTGAACAGTGTCTTGGGAATTAGGGGAATGGGTGGAAAGGCATAGAGGAAGTCTTGCCCCCAATGGAGGAGAAAGGCATCCCTTGCCTGAACTCCCTGACACGGAATTCTGGAACAGAACCGGGGAAGTTTGGCATTCCACGGACTTGCAAACAAGTCTATGTCCGGGGTTCCCCAAATTCGAAAGATCCTGGCTATCTGGTCCCCATGGAGGAACCATTCGTGTGGAAGCAGAACTCGACTGAGTCTGTCTGCCCAAGAGTTTTGAACCCCTGGAAGATACACTGCCATGAGATGGATTTGATGCTCTCTGGCGAAGGCCCACAATCTCAGAGCTTCGTTGCAAAGCGACAGAGAGCCAGTCCCCCCTGCTTGTTCACGTAGAACATGGCTACTTGGTTGTCCCTGTGGATGAGGACTGTCTTGTAGCTGAGCAGGGTGTGGAAGACTCTGAGAGCCAGAAAGATTGCTCTGAGCTCTAAGAGGTTGATATGTAGAGATGTCTCCTGTGGAGACCAGATGCCTTGGGTGGAGAGATCTTGTAGATGAGCTCCCCAACCCTTTGGAGAGGCATATGTTGTAAGGGTTGCTTGGGGTAACACCTGTTGGAAGGGGGACCCCAGCAACAGATTTTGAGTGGACTTCCACCACTGGAGAGAGCAAAAGAGGCGACTGGAGGTTGCTATTTTGTCTGACAGGCATCCTGATGCCTGGGTCCATTGGGTGGACAGAGTCCATTGAGCTGCTCTCATGTGAAGGCGAGCATAAGGAACCACATGCATAGTGGATGCCATGTGGCCTAACAGTTGTAACATCTCTCGAGCAGTTAAATGGGATTTTAACTGAATCTGTGAGGCTAACTGCACCAAGCGTAGGCAACGGGCCTGGGGAAGATAGGCCCTTGCAGTTGTGGTATCCAGCAAGGCCCCTATGAACTCTAGAGATTGAGTAGGGGTGAGATGGGATTTTGGAATGTTTATTACAAGTCCCAGATACTGAAGAACACGCCTTGTGCAGGCTAGGGACGTCTGGGCCTCTGACTGGGATGGAGCTTGGATGAGCCAGTCGTCCAGATATGGGAATACGAATATCCCTAGAGTGCGTAGAAATGCAGCTACTACTGCCATGCATTTTGTGAACGCTCTTGGTGCAGAGGCCAGACCGAAAGGAAGCACTTTGTATTGGTAGTGCTTTCCTCGGTAAAGGAACCGAAGGAACCTTCTGTGTGTTGGATGGATGAGGACATGGGTGTATGCATCCTTGAGGTCTAGAGAACAAAGCCATTCCTGACTCTGAAGGTATGTAAGGAGAGCACCGAGAGAAATCATCTTGAACTTCTCCTTGTATAGAAACTTGTTCAATTCTCTGAGATCTAGTATGGGTCTGTAGCCCCCTGTTTTCTTTGGGATAAGAAAGTAGGGGGAATAGAACCCTGAGCCCTGCTGAAGAAGGGGTACTTCTTCTATTGCCCCTTGGGCAAGAAAGGTAGTAATCTCCTGATCCAGAAGGTCGAGGAGAGATGTTGGAGAATTGAACTGTCTCACCATGGTGTGAGGAGGAAGGTTTAAGAAATGAAGCTTGTACCCCTCTCTTATGATGGAGAGGGTCCATTGCTCTGCTGTGATTTGTTCCCACCTGGGAGCAAAGTGAGCTAACCTTCCTGGAATGGTGGGAGGCTCTGGTTCTTTTAGAGCCAGAAAGGCTAAGTTTTCTAGTTGAAAGTCAAAGGCCCTGAGGAGGCTGAGGCTGTTGGGTCGTAGCAGTCCTAGCAGCCTTAGGCTTGGCCTGTTTTGGTTGTTGCTGTCTCTTTGTAGCAAAACGACCTGCAGAAGATGCCTGCTGACCATAGGCAGAATAATATCTCCCTTTTTTGGGAAAAAAAACCCTTTTTGAACAACCTTTTCTTAAAAGGAGCAGAGGTAGACTTTGAGAGTCTAAAGCAGAATTTTCAGCATCCATTTGGGTGGCCTTTGCTTGCCAATTTTTGCCAAAAAGGTTTTCACCTGTACAAGGAAGGTTTCCTAGTTAATCCTGAACCCAGGGTTCCAAATCAGAAGCTTGTAACCAAGCAACTCTGCATGCACCTATGGCAATAGCCGAGGCTCTGCTGGCACACTCAAAAGAGTCAAAGGCTGCACGGTTGGAAAATTTGGAAACATCCTGGGCATGTTTAAGCCAGGTGAGATACTCTTCCCTTTTATCTTCTGAAATAAAAGGAGATAAAGTTTGCAGATGATCTGTAACTTCTTTTAGAAACATCCCCATATAGAGACTATAGGAGTTGATTCTGGCAACAAGCATATTGGCCTGGAAAATTCTCCTGCCAAAGGCATCTAAGGTTTTGCATTCTCTTCCTGGAGGATTAGAAGAGTGCCTTTTTGTACTCTTTATCTTCTTCATAGCAGACTCCACCACAATGGAGTGGTGAGGAAGCTGAGTCTTATGAAAGCCAGGACAAGGAGGAACACGATACATGGTGTCCAACCTACGAGAATGAGGGGAGATGGTGAGAGGGGTCTCCCTTATGCCCAACATGTGATCATAAAGAATCTCATGAATTGGTAAAGTGGCTGCCTCTTTAGGAGCCTTAGGATATTGTAAAATATCTAATTTTTTGTCTCTAGGCTCTGCTTCAGGGGCCACTGAGATGGAAAGGCCCCTGGCCACTTCCCTAATGAAGTCTTGAAAAGACAAGCCTTCTGGAGGAGACACTCTTCTTTTTGGAGAAGAGGGCTCCTGAGGAAGGATCACCGATGCTTCGACAGAGGCCTCTGATTCATCAGAGTCTTCAGAGGAATCGAAGTATCACCTGTCTGGATGCTCCTGCAGAGCCCAATACGCGTACCGGGTGGTATCGACATCGGGAGTGATCGGTACCGATTCGGTACCGATGGGCATCACAGAACAGTGTACCGCTGCAGTCGACACCGAAGCCGATGTCGATGCAATCGGTACCGGCACCGGAACCGATATCGGTACCGGTGCCGGAGTCGGTACCGACAACGGAGTATGTTGCGGTACCGAAGGCGTCACAGCTTGTATGAATGCCGTGATGGCACGTTGCATGGTCAGGATATTCTGATCCATCGACGCCACCAATGTCTGGATATCGGTACCAGTGGGAACCACTGGTACCCCAGAACATGGCAACAGGTGATCAGTTGAGGCCGAACCATCGATGTCAACCTGTGACCCCATAGATAAAGCTTTGGAAGCCGGAGCCTCCCGCCGGGGTAATTTTGCCGGTGCAGATTCCTCGAGAGCAAGCCCGAAGGCATCTCGATACTTAGAGGGAGATCTACCCTTTGAGGACCGGCTGGACTTAAGTTTGGTTACCTGAGATCCATGGGAGGAAGAGGAAGCCCTGGAAGACGTCAATGCTACCGAAGCTGCATCAGAGGGAAACAGGGTACTGAGCTTGGCTGCTTGATTCTGTAGACCTCTTTTAGACAACAAGGAACAGGACTCACTATCCGTTATGGAGTGGTCAGGACCTAAACATTTTAGACACCATTCATGGGTGTCGGTGACAAAAATGGTGCCGCTGCACTTCGTGCACTTTTTAAACCCGGAGGCGGGCTTTTCCATGAGGAAAATTTTTCCTTGGCCTAAGGCCGAAGAAAGAAAAAATGCACTGAAGTGAGAACAACAGTAGTTTTATTTTTTTTAAGTATAAACAAAGAAAGACCAGCGGTACCGGTCCGGTGTCGAAGAAGGCAGACGCACGACCAAAGAAATAAAAGAAAATAAAGAAATTCTTCAGCGGTGACAGGAACACGACCTGCTGGCTCCGCGGAAAAGAAGAACTGGAGAGAGGCAGTTAGGAAAGGCAGGAAGGCAGCGCGCAGGCGCTGTGGGATGCTCCCAAAAGCTTTCCTTTTGGACGCTGGGGAGCGTTCCCGCGCAGGCTCCTTCGGTACCGACGATACCCATATGTGAAGACTCATTCCTGCTTGTTCCTGGAGATTCTATAATACTCAGATTCTGATGCCATGGTGTAGTCTGAGACCCGTGCTAGACATACCGCTTAATTTGGATTATTGAATACTTAGAAGAAAATACGTTTGAGCGTAGGTATTTTGATGTCCTTCATTAATATTGCTTTTGACATACAAGGCCACTCCTCCTCCTCCTCGTTTTCCATTTTCTCTGTCTCTTCTGAATAGATTATAGCCAATTATGGCTACATCCCACTCATGATTATAGCCAGTTATGGCTACATCCCAATCATTGAACCATGTTTCTGTAATGGCCACAATGCCCAAATCCATTTCCACCATTAGGGCTTCCAGGTCCAGAACTTTGTTGGCTAAGCTTCGAGCATTTGTGCTCATTGCTTTCCAGCATTTACCTGGCTTGTGTGTATTTTGCATTGATTTTGTTCTGCCCACATCTTCCCACTTGTTTGTGATGTGTAGTTTAAAAGTGTGGCTGTTTCTGATACTATTCTGCTTTTGCAGGGGGTGGCGTGCCAGTCTTGACCTTCCACATCCGTCACCCCCTTTTCCTAGTTTAAATGCATATCCACATAGTGCCTGAATTTTTCACTTAAGATTCTTTTCCCTGCGACAGAGAGATGTAGTCCATCAGCACCGTATAGTCTCTTGTTGGTCCACCTGTTTCCCCAGTCGGCAATAAATCTGAATCCTTCTTGTTTGCACCAGGTCTGGAGCCATGTGTTAAAGCTGTTAATGCGATGCAGCCTTTTTGTCCCCTTACCAAGAACAGGCAGAACCTCTGAGAATGCAACAGTGTTCACAATGTGCTTGAGTTTCTCTCCCAGATATTGGAAGTCCTTTTGGACTGTAGAGGGACTGTTTCTAGCCAGGTCATTTGTGCTCAAGTGGATAACAACATCAAGTTTGCCGTGTTCACTTTTTGCGCTAAGTACTTCAACAATTTGGTTTGTATTCCTGCTGGCTGTCGAGCCTGGTAGGCACATGACTATCTTCTCTCCTTTGAACTGTGTTCCCAAGTTGGTGCCTCTGATGATGGAATCTCCAAGTAGTAGTAGTTTTCTGTTTGGTGAGGTTTTCTTCATATTTGGTGCTTTAGCAGGAGATTGGGCAGTGTTTGACTCATTTAAGGGTCCTTCAGTTTCATTGGATTGAGCATCCTCATTAGCCAGAGAAGGCATTATGCAGGGATATCTCTTGATGTATAGGATGTCTCAGCATTACAGGTCGCAATCTTCCAGAACCCACTGTGATCCATTTGTTCCTGGGGTGTTTGCTTCTTTGTGGGAGCGGTGGTGGACTTTGTTCAGTTTGTATCCTAGAAGAGGTGCGTTTCATTGCAGCTATTTCCTCCCTCAGTAGAGTCACTTCTTTATGCATGGCAGCTAGGTTTTTCCTTAGTAGAGTCAGTTTGTCATGCATGACAGCTGACCTGAGGCACATAGGACAAGCTCTTAGGCTCCAAATGATCTGTCTTGAAATGAAAGTACCGCAGTTATTGCACTGAATACATGACATGTTGGTTAAGCAGTCCCAGAAGAGGAAGAAGAAGAAGAAAGGATGAAGAAGATGTGGACTTTTAACCCAAGTAAGAAAGGGTAGATGGCACTTATGTGACTACTATAAAGGCAATGTAGCCCCTGGGGTGGGTGGGGCGAGGGGTAGGGTGGGCGGGAACCTAAGTGTCTCTGGCCAGTAGGCTTTTCCTAAACTGTGGGCACACACTGCTATCTGATGTAAGTCTATACAAGGAAAGCAGTCCAGATGCCCCCAAGCTTAGTCTAAAACCACAGTTAACAGCTATAATAGTGATCCCCCCAAAAACCAACAGTTACAATCGATAGGTTTAAGCCAGCAGAGAAAATAGAAAAATGTGCTCTTAGCATAATGGAGGCTCCTCAGCTTCTGCAAAACTGGCTCAGGCCAGGTGTGTAATGCTCCAAATCAGCACCTCCCTGGGAATAGGGTTTCCCCAAACAGTTCAGCAGAGGTAGAAACCCAGTTAATTCTCTATCTGCCATACACACTGCTATCTGATGTAAGTCTATACAAGGAAAGCAGTCCAGATGCCCCCAAGCTTAGTCTAAAACCACAGTTAACAGCTATAATAGTGATCCCCCCAAAAACCAACAGTTACAATTGATAGGTTTAAGCCAGCAGAGAAAATAGAAAAATGTGCTCTTAGTGTAATGGAGGCTCCTGTTCGTAATGATGGCCTTCTGTTCCATTAGAAAAGGACAATCAAACAAACTAAAGATTCCAAAAGAATTCATAAAAACCCACAAATTAACAAATAACAGAGCCTTTTCCCATATAGCTCCAACCATCTGGAACTCGTTACCAGAGGACTTACGATCACTATCAGAGATAATGGAATTCAGAAAAAAATTGAAAACGTATCTATTCAATAAACACTATAATACCATGGAAAATCCTCCAATCAACTTAGATAAAGGCTAAATACGAACCTACCCAAATCAAGCTTATACACCCTCCTATAAAGGATAACATACAAAACTTACATAAATAACACTCCATTCCTATGCCTTGATATTCCTATGTAGTTGAATTCCTATGCCTTGATACTCCTACTTGTATATAGTTACAACTGGTATGTTCTGCCTAATGCGGTACAGACAGTACTTCTGTTTAAAATTGTCACACACACTGTTATAGTTGAAATATCCTGATTAGTTGTTGAATCCCTGAATTATGCAAGTTACGATGTTCTATGTAATAAGTTATAATGTTCAATGTTCTATGTAAAACAAACTCTGCTTTGTTAACTGTTGTTAATTGTACACCGCAACTGATCGCTGGAAGATGCGGTATATAAATAAGTGTTAAATAAATAAATAAATAAATAAAATTTTCACAAGAGAGGTGCCTAAGACTGTCAGAAAAGCAATTATCATCAAACTTCAAAGGGGTACAAGGCCATCTTCAAAGTCCTTGGGATTCCTGTCTCTACAGTTCACAATGTTATTTTATACCACTTTATCATTTTGGTCAAAGTGATTTACATTTAACTTAAACTTGGTAATGTACATTAAACGGACATTGATGACTTGGATTCTTCTGAGGCAAAGGAAGGTTCAGTGACTTGCCCAAAGCCATAAGGAGTGTTAGTGGGAATCAAACCCTGGTCTCTTGGTTTCCAAGCCAGTTGCCTAACCACTAGGCTACTCCTGCACTCCATGTTTTCTGCTCATGGAGCTGTCAAGAACCTCCCAGGACGTGGTGGGAAGAGGAATATTAATCCAAGAAGTCTCAAAGGTTAGTGCAAACTGTTAGAAAAACACCACACAGAACATCCAAAAAGCTTTAGGCTTACCTGGAGCAATCTGAAATGGTGGTTTTAACCCTCAGCATACGCCGCACACTAAACAAAGAAGGACTTCATAGGTGAAGGAAAAGGAGGACCCCACTGCTCAAAGGCAGACACAAAAAGGCATGTCTGATCTTTGCCCGAACACACTTTGAGAAGCTACAATCCTTCTGTGAAAATGTTCTGTGGATAGATGAAACCAAACTTGAGTTCTTTGGCAATACAGACCAGCGATACATTTACAGGCGAAGAAATGAAGCTTATTAGGAAAAAAACACCCTTTTTACAGTTAAATATGAGGAGGTTACATATTTATTTATTTATTTACATTCTCTTATATACCGCACTATTCTGCATCAGTGCGGTTTACATTGAACAAACTGAAATTACATTGAACAGGGCATTACAACTTGGAGATAACTATTTTACAGGGAACATGGGCTATGGAGGGTTAAGTGGCTTGCCCAAGACCACAAGGAGCAACCTGTGGGACTAGAAACCCCAGTCCTTCCGGCCCAAGGTTGCTGTCCTCTAGTGGGATTTGAACCCCCGACCTTCCGGCCTGAAGTACCTTGCCCCAACCACTAGGCCACTCCTCCACTCCATAATATTGTGGGGCTGTTTTGTTGCCTCAGGAACTGGAGGCCTGGAATGTATTTAAAGGAATCATGAAGTCAGAGGACTACCAAGGTATTTTGGAGCAAAATGTGCTACCTAGTGTCAGAAAGCTAAGTCTGGGTCGAAGGACATCGATCCTCCAGCAGGGCAATGACCCAAAACATCCATCCAAAATTACAAAATAATGGCTAAAAAGAAACAAATCAACTGTTTTAAACTAGCCAGCAATAAGTCCTGATCGCAATCCAATCGAGAACCTTTGGAAAGAGCTGAAATCTGCCATTGGTAAAAGGAATCCTGGAAGCATTCATGAGTGGAGCAAATCGCAGTTGAAGAGTGGGAGAAACTACCAGCAGACAGATGTATGAAACTTATAGGTGACTACAAGAAATGTTTGGAAGCTGTCATCACTGCCAAGGGTTGTGCAAATATTAGTGCAGGGTGCCATTAAACTTGTCCAGGTCATAGTTTGTTTGTTTTTTCTCAGAAATTACTACGTCTAAGTTGCACAGACCTCTTTCTTTTGTTGTATACCTTTGAACCTACTATTAAAATATTATGATGACACTTCCGGTGGGACAATGAGCTGATCGGACGTGTGCAGATCAGCTCCGGGCACTATACCCCTGCAAAGCGGCAAAATTCAGCATAACTCAGAGATTTAATTCCCCTTGCTGTGTGGCGGTATAACAAAGAAAGCGTTGGAAACGTGGTTGGACCATCTCTGTATGCTGGGAAACCTCTGATGGCTACTAAAGTGACCAGAAGGGAGAAGACACGAGGCCCAGACGTGAAAATGGCGGATGGGGCGCCTAAAAGCCCAGGGTCTGACAGTGAGCATAATATGGTGAAGGAAGTGAGTGCCGCGGTGGTGCGGGCCCTGGATGAACGCTTTCGAGATCTGGGAGATCAGCTACACACAGTGGCCCAGAATATTGCCGAGTTCACGGGGCGAATGGAACAGGCTGAAACGCGAATATCCGATCTAGAGGATGCCCAACAATCCTTGACTGCCAAAGTGCAAACTCTGGAGGCCCTAGTTAAGCAGCAGGGTGATAAATTGGAAGACATGGAGAATCGGGGAAGAAGAAAAAACCTTTGATTTATTGGAGTCCCCGAGAATGTCGCTGACAATGCCCTCTCCAATTACCTGCTGGCTTGGATGGGCAAGATCCTTCCTGGTGGGATGGAGAACCCTATTCAGCTGGAACGCGTGCACAGGCTGGGCCCCCGGCGGGAACAAGCGCGGCGTCCACGAGTGGTGATAGCGCGCTTTCTCGACTACCGGCAAAAGGAGGAGGTGCTGCGAGCGGCCCGCAACCATTGGAGGCAAGCAGGAGATATGGAGCAGCTCCTAGTCTTCCAAGATTACTCCTTGCTGGTGAGCCAGCAGAGACGTGCTTTTTCTGCGGCTTGCGCTCAACTGGCGAGCAAGGGGGTTCGATTTTCCCTGCTATACCCTGCGAAGCTTCGGGTGGAACACCAAGGACAAACTCGCTATATGAGGTCCCCCGCGGAAGCTCTCACCTTTTTGGAGTAGCTTACTGATCCAGCGGCGACTGCTTCCTGAGCGTGGAGGTGTGGATCCTTGGGTATCTATGGGCCTCGGAGCGAAGTTTCGTTTCCAGGGCAAAGTACTTCTACTGCGGCTGGGACCCTGGATTGGGAGGGCGAAGGCTATGAACACTGGAGCGAATGTGACTGTTATATTGTCATAGTGTGATATGGCGCCCTTGGAGCTTGTTTTCTTCCCTTTTTTATTTTTTGCTTCTTGTTGGGGCTTTGGGAGTTTTTGGTTTCTTCGGGGAGAAGTTTAGGCTGGGACACTAGATTCATTCTTTTCTGATGTCCCCCCCCCCCCCCCCGGGGAGGTTACTGTTATCAGGGTGGACTCCCTGGGAGGTCTGGGGCTGGGGATGGGCTGCCAGGGAAGCTAATAGGGTAGGCCTCGAACAGCGGGGAGGCCTTACGGTGTGGGGCTCTGAGGGGGGTGGACATTTTGGGCCCCACTGCCAGCGGCCTCGAATTTCTCTGGGCGGCGGGGGTCGCGCAATGCCTGTGAACCCAATGCGCCTGGGTTATTCGCTAATTTATCATGTCACTGGAAGCTGTTTTGCGCTGATCGGGTAGTTTCTGGGGTAGTTCTTATTTAGTGAGTCGCCCCGGGCGTTGGTTGTTTGGGTGGGGGCGGGGGGTGGGGGCCGCGTCCCCTTCTGGAGGCCCTTAGTTGTGTGGGTTGCCTCTAATTGGGGCGGGAGTGCTCCACTCTGTTCAGCCCTATCATCTAGGATCTGGTGGCAGGTCCGCGAGGCTTTTGGCCTACCCCACTCGATCTAGAGTGTCAGTAACCCCGGAGTTTTCACTTAGAGCGGGTCGGGTTACATTTATATTGGGAGATTGGAGGGGCTCCGTCTAGATCCTTGGGTGGGTCCTTGAGTGTGGGAAAGGGGCTGCTGCATGCTGCGGCCTAAGTTGTACTTGTTGCAACCGCTGCGCATTATAAAGCCACTTGAATTTACCTGTTTACTGAGTGGCACTGGGGTGTGATCTGTGTGCGTGCTTGTATTGACGTGGAGTGAGTGGACCCATGCTCGGCCACTCTTACTATGTGGGTTTCAGCTGTTCAGAGTGTTGATATGTACTATACTGCTGTTTCCTTTTTTCTTTGTTTTTGTTCTAATGGTTTAAATGCTCTTAGATGTATGTGATGCCTACTAGTTTCTGCTGTGTCAGTAAAGTTGGGTACTTGGGCAGTTTTCCTTGTGGCTATTTCCTGGCCGCAGCCCCTACAAATACATTTCTGGCTAGGAAAAGGGTGTATGTTAAATGTCCATTGAGGGTATGCCCAACACCTATGCAGGGTTTGGATCATGGGGATGTTGAGTTGGTGGAGGACACTTAGGGAAGGGGCGTCTACGGGGATTATGGGGGGGTAGGGCCCGGCTGTCGCAGGAAGTCGACCGGCCTTGTTAGGCTGGGTGGAGTGGGAACGGCGGGGGGGAAGGTGGTGGTGGGGCGGGTGTGGGGTGGGACGTTAGGAGAAGGGGTGATGTATAGTGATAGAGATGGGGTATGGGATAGGGTTAGAGGGGTAGGACAGAGAGAGGGTAGGGGGGGAAGGATAGAGGGGAGAGGAAGAGGTGGGGGAGGGTGGGAGAAGCCAGAGTGGTACTACTTCTCGCAAGGGAGATTGTTGCTTGGAATGTTAGGGATGTTCGGAGGTCGGCCGCAGGCTGGGACGGCCGCCCTCCTTTTGGTTGGTATTATTCTATGGGAAGATACCTCATTTCGTGCTGAGCTCTGAAGATCATATCTTGGAATGTGTGTGGGATAGGGAACCCCGTTAAGCGATATAAGGTATTGCAGGCCTTAGCCCGCTTCCGCTGTGATGTGGCTATGCTGCAAGAAACTCATCAAACTGCAGTAGAGCATGCCAAGTTACAACGGGACTGGGTGGGGAGAGTTTGGGGTGCTCCGGCCACTGGGAAAAAGGGTGGGGTAGTTATCCTTGTTCACAAGCGCCTTCGTTTTGAGGCGTTGCAGGAATACGCCGATCCGGGGGGTCGGTATTTCTTGTTGTATGGCGCCATAGATGGGAAGCCTATTATTCTTGGGATGTTGTATAGCCCCAACGTACTAGATAGAGCACTCTATGCTCGATTGGCCTCTAGGCTTGAGCAGTGGCCCGATGCCCCTCTGGTGCTGGCGGGTGATTTGAATGGGGTCCTCGATATAGATTTGGACACTATGACGGGGGCAGGGGAGAGATCCCGGGTGCAGACCACCAAGGCGTTGCGTGCCATATGTAAGCGCCTAGGACTCGTAGACCCATGGCGTTTGTTGCATCCTATGGAACGTGACTTTACTCACCAGTCCCGCGCCCATGGCTCCCACGCTCGGATAGATTATACTCTAATTTCTGAGCGGTTATTTGCACAGGTTGAAGATGCACAAATAGGCCCACTGGAAATTTCTGATCACGCTCCAATCTGGATTAGTTTAACCTGGGGGACCCGGGCCCCGCGAACGCAGACTTGGCGCTTCCCTATGGATTTATATCGTGACCAGGCCTTTCACAGTTATCTCAAACAGTGTTGGTCGGACTTTCAAAAGAATCATGAGCAACAGGCGGTAGACCCGGAGTTGTTGTGGGAAACTGCGAAGGTGGTGTGGCGGGGTGACATTATCGCTTCCGCAGCGAAGAAACAGAGGGTGCTGGCTTCCCGGATCGTTCACTTGGAAAAACAGACTGCGAAAGAACGGAGGAGGTGTGCGGGCGATCCCAATCCAGTCAATAAAAAAAGACTCTGGCAAGCCCAGGTGGCCCTTAATGAGCTATTGCATCAACGCGCTAAAAAAATCTTATTTGTATTATCGTTACCAGTTATATCGTTTTGGTGATAAACCGGGGAAACTTCTCGCGCGCTGTCTTCGGGGCAGTTGGGGGACTCGTGCAATCGTGGCGGTGCGGGACGAACGGGGGCAGTTACGAAAGGAGAGTCGGGAGATAGCACACGTGTTTCGAACCTATTTTCAGGATTTCTATGCTAGTCGGCCGGGGTCCCAGGTAGATATGGTTAATTACCTCCGGGAGATACAACTCCCCCGGGTGACTGCTGATCAGCGGGCCCTCCTTGACTTACCGGTGACGGTGGAGGAGGTTTTTCGGGTGATCTAGGGTGCCAACTGCTGTCGTGCGCCAGGGCCTGATGGGTTTGGGGCAGAATTCTACAAGCTGTTAGGAGAGCAGGTGTCTCCTGCCCTAGTGGAAACGTACCATAGACGGATTGCCCAGGGCGCCTTTACCTGGGGTAAGAACCATGCTCACATTACTTTGATCCCTAAGCCAGGCAAGGATCCCACTCATACTACTTCCTATCGGCCCATCTCCTTGATAAATTTCGATTTGAAAGTGTTAGCTAAAATTTTGGCAGACCGATTGGCCGGCGTCTTGGGAGAGCTGGTGCATGAGTCGCAAGTGGGGTTTGTAAAGGCTCGTTATGCGGTCCGGAACCTGCGTAAAATACTGGCCTTGCTTGAATGGGTTCGGGAGAGAGATTTGCAATCTTTGTTGATAAGTTTCGACGCCGAGAAGGCCTTTGATCAAGTTCACTGGGACTACTTGCACTTTCTCTTGCCCAAATATGGCCTCGGGACGCTGTTTTGTCAAATTGTAGAGTTATTGTACACGGGTCCTACGGCGGACATTTTCTGCAATGGGGTGCTCTCGGAGTCCTTTTCGTTGGGGAGGGGTACGCGACAGGGTTGTCCCCTCTCCCCACTGCTCTTCGTATTGTCGCTGGATCCGTTGGTGCATAGAATAGAGTCTTCTCTGGGAATAAAGGGGGTTAAGCTAGGGGCTCAGGAATTTAAATTGGCGGCCTTTGCCGATGACATGTTAGTGCATGTGGTGTCGCCTCAGGAGTCGCTTGCTAATCTCCTTGAGGAGTTTGCTCTCTTCGGGAGGTTTGCGGGATTGCGCATCAATATGGACAAATCTGAGGCTCTGGATGTTGCGGGTTCGCTGCGGGGAGTGTGGCGGGGGGATTTCCCTCTCCGTTGGGCGGGGGAAATTTTTGTGTACTTAGGTATTTTGCTGCCTCGAGATCCTCTGATGCTTTATAAACTTAATTTTGACCACTTTTTCTCCAAGCTACAGGCACAGCTGCAAGCTTGGACACCCCTCCCGCTGTCGTTGTCTGGCAGACTAGCGGCGATAGGAATGGTTATATTTCCTAGGCTGTTATATTGGCTGCAAACATTGCCAGTGTGGCTGTTTCGTCGGGATGTCCAAAAGATAGAACGGGAGGTTCGGAGGTTTCTCTGGGGGGCAGTGAGGGCCTGGATTCCGTTGTGTCGATTACGGGGTGGTTGGAAAGAAGGGGGGATGGGTTTCCCGGATTTGTCTCAGTATGCTTTGGCCTGCCAGGCCCGACACTTGGGGGATTGGTTGGGAGAGACTGATTATTATACGCCCAGGGCTTATGAGGAGGCCCTTTTGACACCACATGCGCTCCCGGCAGTGGTACATCTTGATAGCGCTCTTTTACCGACTAGGTTGAAACATAGTGTTTTGGTGGCTCCGCTTCGCCGCGCCTGTCAGAGCCTTAATCGACTTTGGGGCACCTCTCCGAGGGTTTCCAGTTGGCTTCCTTTGCAAGGTAACGCTACTTTTCTGCCAGGAACTGATTCTGCGCGATTTAGGCAATGGAAGGGGCAGGGGATACAGTGTTTGGGGCAGGTCGTCACGCTTGAGGGCTGCTGTAAATCCTTTGATATACTCTGTACAGAATACGATTTATCACGGAGTACTTCCTTCTTTGTATATCTCCAACTTAAACATTATGTGGATTCGTTGCCTCGGGTGGGATTGCACGAGGCTCATTCTGCACGTATTATTGCTTCCTTGGCCTTGGGGAAGGACTGTCCGCCGCGAATAGCGGTACTAAAGAAGGGGTTAGCGCAATATGTTACCCCATTGGACTATTCGGTGGAGGAGGCAGCTTGGGCGCGGGAACTGGGGTGTGAGGTTCCACCGGGCTCGGTTGGGGCGGCCCTCAGGCGGATTGCCCGATTAGTAGAGGGGGCTAAATGGCGGGAAGTACAATTCAAGTGTATCACACGGGCCTATTTCTCCCTGAGGCGTGCATTGCGCACTGGGCTCACCGACTGTGGGGGGTGCCTTAAGTGTGCCCTGTCTTTGGCAGATTTGGGACATATGTGGTGGGGCTGTGGACCCATTACGGCTTATTGGACGCGTATTGGGGCCTATTTGGGTGCTCTGTTGCTGCAAACTGTTAGATGGTCTGGTTTATTGATTGCACTGGACTGTCTAGGCCCATTACAGCTTAAGGGGCGGTGGGGGCGCCTTTTGGTGCGTAAAGCTTGTTTGGTGGGAAAGGGTCCCATCCTTCATAAATGGCGAGAGTCGTCAGCCCCCACATTCTGGGAGTGGCGCAATAGCTTCCACCATCTCATGCTAATGGAATGTAGGGCGGCTAGGGGGACCCCTCAGCGTTGGGCCTCCTTCTTGCTGGTCTGGACGCCTTATATACAGAGTCTGGGCCCTAAAGCCTGTAGTGAGGTCCTTGCACTGGGGTAGGGGTACCTTCCGGTGCTGCTTGATGGGGGGTGCTCGCTGGAGGATGGGGGGAATGTGGGTGTTGCTCTCCTTGTGGTTGGTGGTGGGGCTCTGGCTGGGGGGGTGGGGGGGGGGGAACGGGAGGGTAGGGAGGGTGTAGGAGGGGGGGAGGTGGGACTAGGGTATATATTTATCAGAGGGACCCTCGTACATCCCTATGATTGTGGGATTTTTTCTCTCTCTCTTTCTCTGTTTCTCTCCGCTGCTGGGGGGCTTTTGGGTAGGGATCAGAAACCACCCTGCCTAGAAGATTGTTATGGAGGGGTTGCTGGCTAATAGACGCCCTTGGCTGGGAGGGGGGAACGGGGGGGGGGAGATATTATGAAAATATGTATCTATATTTCTTGAAATTGATGTGATGACGTTATGTTGTTTAATAAACAGATTTTTGAAAAAAAAATATTATGATGACATACAGTTAGAATATTTCCAATTATTTCTCAAGATGTTTTACACAACATATCTAAAATGATACGGTGCCAGTAATGTTGACCACAACTGTATGATAGAGCTGTTTAAATACCTCTGTGACATAAATGCACAGTAGGAGAGCCTCTTTCAATTGAAAGTAAGCTGTGCAACAAGGGGGCATAGGATGAGAGTGAAAGGGGATAGACACTGGAGTAATATGCGGAAATATTTCTTTACAGAAAGAGTGGTAGATGCGTTGAATAGTCTCTCAGTGGAGGTAATAGAAATCAGGGCAGTATCTGAATTCAAGAAAGCATGGGACAAACACAGAAGATCTCTAAAGGAAAAAAGGAGACTATAGTAGTTGATATGGAAGGGCAGATTAGATAGGCAATATGGTCTTTTTCTGATGTCATATTTCTATGTTTAACCTGCTAATACTCCCAAACTCTCAACCAGAGCTCTGTGATCCTCTGTCTTGAAGGACTAGAAAAAGGGACTGTTACTTCTGGAGAGAGATCTGCAACTGTGAGTATATACTTCTGGTAATTTTCTAAAAGGAATTCTTTGTATTAAAGCTAATTAATCAGTGAATCCACTATTTTTGTTAAATCAGTCAGGGCCCAGTAGCAGCAGTTTAAGTTTAAATTTAAAACACAGAGGAGAACTTTCTGGTTACATTTCATACCCAGCAGAGAGCTTGTAGTTTAAATTTAATAGTCACTCAGGGCCTAGTAACAGCAAAGTACTTTTAGCTTAAATTTAAAACACAGAAAAGAGCTTTCTGGTTAAATTTAGAACTAGCAGAGAGCTTGTAGTTTAAATTTCATAAGAAGTTAGAGCCTAGCAGCAGCTAAGAGCTATAATTTAAATCAAATCAGAATATAGTTTACCTCAGCAGCACAAGACAGGGTACTGTGTAGCAGCCCTCTTTTAATAAGTGTTATTTCCCTCCCTCCCTCCCCACACCCACCCACCCCTGGGATAATCGTAGCTTTATAGGTACTTACACATCTTAAAGACAGGAGGTGCTCTCAGGTGAAGCTCATTACCCAAATCAGTCATACACTAAGGACCTGAGATTAGTTCAGCTTCAGGTGAACAAGGTATATTACACGTATTAGGTACAGTTTTATTAGTATAAATATCCATAGCAACCCTTAGTAAGTAAAGAACTTAGATCTAAACACAAACTTAAAACTAAGATGCAGACAGCAGTCCAGCAGCGGGATGGGGGCTTTCCAGTCTTTTGCATTGAGTGTCACATGTATGATTTTCTCCCAGTTGGTGAGAGGTCTTACGTGTGCACTAGGTGCAAGGAGCTCTTTGCTCTCAGGGAATGAGTCCGTTCTCTAGTGGCTAAAGTAGCAGACTTGGAAAGCATAAGACAGACAGAGAGGTACATAGACGAGACCTACAGGGATATAGTCCTGAAGTCCCACCTCCAGTCTGGCAGCATCCCTGTTGCCATGGAGGAGAGAGGTCACGTGACAGGAGAGCATCACCCTGGTGTGGCAGGAAGTGATCCTGTAACAAGGACCTGTCCTCCAGGTGATGTAAAAACCCTCTCGCACCGAGGAAGTTTCTCCAGGGCCATGTGCCCATGAGGGAAGGGTTAGGACAGCCGTTATAGTTGATGATTCGATCATTAGGCATGTAGATAGCTGGGTGGCTGGTGGACATGAGGATCGCCTGGTAACATGCCTGCCTGGTGCGAAGGTAGCGGACCTCACGCGCCACCTAGATAAGGTCTTAGATAGTGCTGGGGAGGAGTCTGCTGTCTTGGTACATGTCAGTACCAATGAAATAGGAAAATGTGGTAGGGAGGTTCTGGAGGCTAAATTTAGGCTTTTAGGTAGGAAGTTGAAATCCAGAACCTCCAGGGTAGCATTCTCCGAAATGCTTCCTGTTCCACGCGCAGGACCCAAAAGGCAGGCAGAGCTCCGGAGTCTCAATGCGTGGATGAGACAATGGTGCAGAGATGAGGGTTTTGGATTTGTTAGGAACTCAGGAACATTCTGGGGAAAGGAGGGGCTCTTCCAAAGGGATGGGCTTCACCTTAACCGGGATGGAACCAGGCTGCTGGCATTAACCTTTAAAAAGGAGATAGAGCAGCTTTTAAGCTAGATATTAGGGGAAAGCTGACAGTCGCCCAAGAGCGGATGGTTCGGAAGAATGTATCTTTGAAGGATACTACCAAAAGCAGAGAGGTTCCACAAAAGAGTAAAGTAGCCCAAATGCCCTCAAGTATGGAGCAGACATAGCTTAAAGATCCCAAATTACCCATGTCTAACAACAGCCAAATTAATATGAATAAAATACATTCTCTAAAATGCTTGTATGCAAATGCTAGAAGTCTAAAAAATAAGATGGGAGAGATAGAATATATAGCACTAAATGAAAGGTTAGATATGATTGGAATATCAGAGACATGGTGGAAGGACGACAACCAGTGGGACACTGTGATACCTGGATACAAACTATATCGTAATGATAGAGCTGATCAAATTGGTGGAGGGGTTGCTCTCTATGTTAGAGAGGGCATTGAGTCAGAAAGGATTAAAGTTTTGCAGGAAACAAAATCTGCTGTAGAATCTATATGGATTGAAATTCCATATAAAAGGGGGAAGGCAATGGCAGTGGGGGTGTACTATCGAGCGCCTGGCCAGAATGACCAAATATATGATGAAATGCTCAAAGAAATCAAGGAAGCTAACAAAAGTTACAGCACAGTAATAATAATGGGTGATTTCAACTACCCCGGTATGGACTGGGTCAGGACATGCTAGGGAGATAAAGTTCCTAGATGAAATAAATGACTGCTTCTTGGAGCAGCTGGTTCATGAACCGACCAGAGGGGAAGCCATATTAGACCTAATCCTTAGTGGAACACCAGATCTAGTGCAAGAGATAAGGTTGTTGGGGCCACTTGGCAATAGTGATCATAGCATGATCGCCTTTGATTTAATTAGTGGAGGAGGGATAGTAAGGAAATCCACAGTACTACCTTTTAACTTTCGAAAGGGAGACTATGATAAAATGAGGAAAACAGTTAAGAAAAAACTAAAAGGGGCAGTTGCAAAGGTTAAAGACGTACATCAGGCTTGGCTGTTGTTGAAAAATACTATCTTGGAAGCCCAGACCAGCTGTATTCCACGCTTTAAGAAAAGTGGAAGGAAGTCCAAAAAACTGCCAGCATGGTTTAAAGGTGAGGTCAGAGAGGCTGTTGTTGGCAAAAAAGCATCTTTCAGGAAATGGAAAAAAGAGCCAAACGACAAAACCTGGAAACGGCACAAGCACTGGCAAGTCAAATGCAAGGCATTGATAAGGCAGGCAAAGGGAGAATTTGAGAAGAAGCTTGCTGCAGAAGCAAAAACGCGAAGTAAAGACCTTTTCAAGTACATTCGTAGCAAAAAAACTGTGAGAGAGTCAGTTGGTCCATTAGATGATAAAGGGGTTAAAGGAGCACTAAGAGGCGACAAGGCGATAGCGGAGAGACTGAATGAATTCTTTGCTTCAGTCTTTACTGAGGAAGATGTAGGGATGTTACCCATGACTGAAGTGGTATTTAAAGGTGCGGAAGAATTGAAGGAAATATCGATACATCGGGAAGATGTATTACAACTGTTAGATAAGCTGAAGAGTAGCAAATCACCTGGGCCGGATGGTATACATCCAAGGGTGTTGAAAGAACTGAAATACGAGATTGCAGACCTGCTATTAGTAATCTGTGAACTATCATTAAAATCATCTCTAATACCTGAAGATTGGAGGATCGCCAATGTAACACCAATTTTTAAAAAGGGTTCCAGAGGTGATCCGGGAAACTACAGACCGGTGAGCCTGACATCAGTACCGGGAAAAATGGTAGAAACCATCATAAAGAATAAAATTACTCAGCATGTAGATAGTCATGACCTAATGGGAGACAGCCAACATGGCTTTAGACAAGGAAGATCTTGTCTTACTAATCTGTTATGTTTTTTTGAAGGAGTGAATAATCAGGTGGACAAAGGTGAGTCGGTTGATATTGTGTATCTGGACTTTCAGAAAGCCTTTGACAAGGTCCCTCATGAGAGACGTTTGGCAAAACTAAAGAGTCATGGGATAGGAGGCAGTGTACTATTGTGGATCAGGAACTGGTTAAAAGATAGAAGGCAGAGGGTAGGGCTAAATGGCCAATTTTCCCAATGGAGAAAGGTGAATAGTGGTGTACCCCAGGGATCTGTGCTGGGTCTGCTGCTTTTTGACATATTCATAAATGACCTGGAAAGTGGAATAACGAGTGAGGTGATCAAATTTGCAGATGACACAAAACTATTTAAAGTTGTTAAAACCCAAGAGGATTGTGGAAAATTGCAAGAGAATCTTGATAAATTGGAAGACTGGGCATCAAAATGGCAGATGAAATTTCATGTGGACAAGTGCAAGGTTATGCACCTAGGGAAGAACAACCCAAACTATGGTTACACGATGCAAGGTTCCACATTAGGAACCACCACCCAGGAAAAGATTTAGGCGTCATTGTGGATACCATGTTAAAACCCTCGGCCCAGTGTGCAGCGGCAGCCAAGAGAGCAAATAGAATGCTAGGTATGATAAGGAAAGGAATGGAAAATAAAACAAAAGATATTATAATGCCTCTATATCGTTCCATGGTGAGACCGCACCTTGAATATTGTGTGCAGTTCTGGTCGCCGTATCTTAAAAAGGATATAGCGATTTTAGAAACGGTACAGAGAAGAGCCACCAAAATGGTAAAGGGGATGGAAGGATACTCCTATGAAGAAAGGCTAAAAAGGTTAGGGCTCTTTAACCTGGAAAAGAGACGGCTGCGGGGAGATATGATAGAAGTCTATAAATTAATGAACGGAGTTGAACGGGTAAACATAGATCGATTGTTTACCTTATCAGAATATAGAAAGACTAGGGGACATGCAATGAAGCTACAGGATAAACTATTTAAGACTAATAAAAGAAAATATTTTTTCACTCAACGTGTAATCAAACTCTGGAATTTGTTACCGGAGGATGTAGTAAAGGCTGTTAGTGTTGCTGGTTTTAAAAAAGGTTTGGACAAGTTCCTGAAGGAAAGGTCCATAAACCATTATTAAGAAGGGACCCAGGATATCAATGCTTGAACCAATGCAAGCATTGTGGAACCTGTGTCCCTTGGGGAAACTGCTAGGTACATATGACCTAGATTGGCCACTGTTGGAAACAGAATACTGGGCTTGATGGACCTTGGTCTGATCCAGTATGGCATATCTTATGTTCTTATGGAACTGCTTCTACTTGGAGCGAACTAAAGCACTTAGAAAGTCCACCCCAGTTTTTGTTTCTTTTTTTACCTAAGCAAATTGGGGGCTGCTATCGATAAACACACTCTATTCACTTGTCTAGAAGATTGCATCTCCTTCGCTTATGCCCTGGTCCTTGACTTTTCAGGGCTGTGTCATGGCTTATAATGGCAGTGCCATGGCTGCATTGTTGGCCCACTTGAGATCAGCCTCTATGGAGGAGATTTGCAAAGCCACAACATGGACTTCTGTTAACACCTTCATATCCCACTACTGTCTCGAAAGGGACTTATGATGTGATAGTTTTTTGTTTTTTTTAGTGCAATCAAGCACATGAATCTGGTGACATCTCGGTGGCGGTTGCTTTGGATCTTTCAGCTGCTTTCGACCTGGTGGACCATTCCCCCCTTCTACACCGCCTGCGGGATGCGGGTCTCTGCAGTACAGTTCATCACTGGTTTCACTCTTTTCTCTCCTCACGCTCCTTTGCAGTCACTTCCTCTCTGCCCTCCACTTCTCCCTCAGATTCTCACCCTCTTCCCTGTGGGGTTCCCCAGGGCTCAGTTCTTGCCCCTCTTCTCTTTAACCTTTCCCTAGCCCCTCTTGCCTCTCTGATCCAGCAATTCGGTATCTCTACATTTTTCTATGCTGACGACATTCTTCTTCTCTTTCACACTTCTCCCTCTTGTCCAGATCTCTCACCCCTTAACGCCTGCCTCGCAGCTGTGGCAGACTGGTTGACCCTTAACTGTCTTCACCTGAATCTCACCAAGACTGTGGCTATTTGGTTTTCCCATGGTAGTCCCCCTCCATCACTCGCCCCTTCTTTTTCTGGCACTCCTGTTCCCTTGGTCTCCACTTTTCGGTATTTGGGGGTGCACTTTGATTCAGATTTATCTTTTCACTCCCACATCTCTCAGGTCACTAAGACCTCTTTCTTCTTTCTTCGTCAGATTTGCTCGGTTCGTCCTTTTCTTTCCCCCTCTGCTCTTGTTACTCTAGTACTTTCTTTAGTCATATCCCGTGTAGATTTTGCCAATTCTCTTTTCACTGGTCTGCCTAAGAATCGTCTATCCCGTCTTCAACGCATTCAGAACACTGCCGCACGCCTTGTCACTCATTCCTCCCTCCGTGATCATATAACTCCCATACTATTCCATCTCCACTGGTTACCGGTATCTTTTCGTGCTATGTTCAAATTACTGACCCTGGTTCACAAAGCCTTTCACGACAGCACTCCCCAGTACCTCACGGATCTCCTCTTTTTTCACTCCCCTAAACACACTCCCCGCTCATTTTACCTTAATCGTCTTACCCTCCCTTCCCCCTCCCGAGCTCACCTTCAGTCTACCCGCTCTACCGCTTTCTTCTTCGCTGGACCCGCCCTTTGGAATGCCCTTCCCTCTTCCCTCCGTTTAGAACCCCAACACTCTGCTTTCAAACGAGACTTGAAGACTCATCTGTTCTCTTTAGCTTTTGATGTTCCCTCTTCTTTTGTGTGACTTCTTCCTTCCCCCTACCTTTTGTTTGCTCTTAGGTTTTCTTCTTCTCTTTCTTCTCATGCCCCGTTTGTCTGCTTTCCCTTTCAATCTGTCCTGTAACACATTGTACATTTCTTTTCCTTTCCGCTGGCTTTTTAGCCTTCTTTTATTGAATTTTAAATTGTACACCGCCTTGGTTTTTGTAGAAAGGCGGTTTTTATCAAATAATAAACATAAACATAGCGACTCAGCTACCTCTGGGTTTTCTTGGCAATATATCACCGGAAGTAGATTGCCAGCCTTTTCTTCCGAGGCAATGGAGGGTAAAGTGACTTGCCCAAAGTCACAAGGAGTGCCAGTGGGAATCGAACCCTTGATCTTCTGGAGGAGTAGCCTAGTGGTTAGAGCAACGATGTGATAGTAGACTTGGCCAATCAGTTCTCCAGAATTTGTTTGGAGATTAGGATGTGCTGCATCCCCCTTAGGCCCAGTTATTTTTCTTTACAGGGAGCTTCGCCTAAAGCAAAAAAAAAAAGAAAACTCGTACAAATAGCATGTTGCAAAAAAAAAAAAAAATATATATATATATATATATATATATATATATTGTCACGAGGCTGCAGGCCTTCGCCTAGGGCCCCGAGGTTGGAGTTGCCTCGCTATCTTCTAGTAGTCAAAAAATAGTCTCAAGTCGAGTAGTTAAGGCAAAACAAAACAAGGGCTTTATTCCCCTTCCCCCAAGGATATCATGTGCATAACCAAAAACAAGGAAAAACAAAACAGTTTCTCTCAAAGAAAAATATCTTCTTTTTCTTTGCTCTTTTTACAGGGCTTCAGCACAAAGACTCAATATCATCCGCAAGACATAATGTACAATCCATAGGAGTCTATTCTGGAACCCTGGCGTTACTTTCCCATTGCATCTCCTCACATTCAGCATACGTTGTGCTTGGGTTTAAACCTTCACAGCTGTTTTTATGAAAACCCTTCTCTGAAAGTTCAGATAGCGTACCGGGACACAGTTCTGTGCAAGTATGTTTAAGAGTACCTGTATCTGTAGGGTTGCCTCTCCAGCTCTCCTTTTCCATCCTCCAGTTGTTAGGGATTGTTTTATAGCTTCCTGCAGATATTTCTGGTCTGGAGCACTGCTCTGAACCTCCGTTCCGAATGGAGCTTCTAGCTTTCCCTCTCACAGTGCTAGGCTCCCACCTGTATAATTGTTGAGGTCTTTCCTCTGGCAGTGAGGACTGGGGACTTTCCTGCTCACTCGGTCTAGGTAGCCTCCTAGCCCCAGGTTGTGCCTTCCTTCTCTCTGGAGCACTGGCTTCCCTCCTGGGCTGTAAACAGGTTCCTTGTAGGACCTCCAGCTACGGGCAGTCTGAGCACTTCCCCTGCCACGTTCCTCTGAAGCCTTGCCTCTGCTGCTTCCTGTTCCAGTGACACGCCCAGTGCTTCCTCTCTTCAGCAGGCTTCTCTCTCTCTGACCTCTGCCTCCCTGGTTGCTGACCTCTGCTCTCTCCTTTTCCTCTTCCTCCTCCACCACTGCTGGATCTACCAACCAGCTTTTATCTCCCTGTTCACTGTAAGCTGACTGTGCTTTCGTGGACAGGTGATCGTAATCAATCCCCAAGCTTTCTGCTACGTCATTGCTTGGGTGTGGTAGTTCCGCTCCTCTGTTCCTTTGCTTCTCCTGAGCTGCACATGCTGGCTGCCTAACAGATTCTAAGGTAAATTTCTCCTTTCTATCTATCTGCATAGGCTCTGTGTGGGCTTCTACGTCACAATATATACATACATACAGGGTGCCCCAAAAAAAGTGAGAACATCTCGTAAATTAAAAGCTTAAATAGTTTACTTATTTACCTTTTTTAGCTATATAACGTCTTTATTTCGATAATTTCCGGTCGCCATCTTTTTTTTTTTAAATTTGTCAATCGTTTACATCTGTCTTTTTGAATTTTTAAGTAACTTATATGTTACGAGATGTTCTCACTTTTTTTGGGCCACCCTGTGTGTGTATATATATATATACACGAGGGGTGTCTGATATTAAAGGTACAGGTGGCAATCATACCGGCTCCGCATGCGCAATAGTGCCGTCATATACAGGACTACTTGTACTCGTAGTAGGAGAGTCTGTAGCGTTGTTTTTTTAAACACTTAAATTACGAGTAGTTTCGGGAAGCAAACAAACATGGCTTGTGTAATTGCAGAGTATTCGAAGTTTGAGGTGTGTGGAGTTAGCAGATTTTTGCAAGCCGAAGGAGTTAAGCAGAGCGAAATTCATTGCAGATTAGAGGGTGTGTATGGCCCAAACGTTTTAAGCCTAAAAGAAGTCAGTGTCTGGTGTAACAAGTTTAAAGATGGCCGAACGGAGTTGAATGATGATCTGGAAAAGAAAAGAGGCAGACCAAGGACCTCATACATGGATGACAACTGCGCAATTGTCGAACGTCTGATTAGGGAGGATCGTCGCATTAAAGTTTGTGAAATTGCTGAAATGACTGGCATTCCTAAGAATTCTGTTCATGAAATCATATGCGATCTCAACTTCCGCAAGATCAGGAGGAATTGCAAGACACCGTTATGGACTACTTCAAGCAATGTGACACGCAACTGTACCATGAAGGGATGTTCAAACTAGTGTCACGCTGGGATATATGTCTCAATGTTTACGGCGATTATGTGGAGAAGTAAACAAAGTATGTAGTTTTTGGTGGAATGTATTGAATAATTTCTTTAAATACAAATGTTAGTGTAATTTTGGCCTGTACCTTTAATATCAGACACCCCTCGTATATTCGTGTCTGCTCATTGCAGCACGTTTTATAATTTAGTTCATTTTTTTTTAGAGGCAGACTGTAAATTAGGATCCTCATATGTGAGGACATTATCCTGTTTGTTCACGGAGAAAATAAAGCTATTCACCTCTGACATTTGTTATCCATGGACAGTATAATGTGTCCTCACAAAACCTGCCCATCTCACCTTGGTGTTATATTTTGCATAGCTTGCTTTATTTATTTAACTGATTGTTGGTATACTGTTTTTCTACCAGTCAAAACGGTGAATAGTCAACAAGGTGTAGACACAATAACAGTAGTAGTAGGTTATAGTAAGTAACGAAAGAGTAACAATAGCAACCATTTAGGAGGGGAGTTTAGAAATAAGGGGAGAGTGGAGGAGGGTGTGTGTGGGGGGGGGGGTAAAGTATCAGAGTAAGGCAGCCCCATTTGGCAGCAGCAAGTGGGAAACAGCATGCATTCACGGTGCGGCACTTCCCATATGTGAAGACTATGTACAGAGAACATCTGTTACACATGAATAACTTTTTTTTTAACCTACATTCGCCTTATTTACTTAACTGAAAGGATGGAAGCTGATTGTGCCACTCCCTACTGTAGTGCATCATCTTTGCCAGCCTAATAGGCCGATGCAGAAAGCCAGCACTGAAGTCATGCAATCTGTATGCCTTTTTGCAGTGCACTGATAGCGCACGACTTCAGCGCCGACATGCAGAAAGGGTGTATATACATATTAGCCACGTGTTAAACTGTAGCACAAATGGCAGTGTTAAACTGGGAGAGCTAGCCAAACAATGCGCACAAAAGTCGGCACACGTTTGGCATGCTCTCCTGGAGAAACAGGGGCAATGTGTGGCTAATTTGCATATGCGCCCTGACAGTATTCTTATTGCATCAGGGGATTTCCTTGATGCCTGGGTCATCTGAGGGGAAGTATCAAACTACCTTATATGGCAGTCTGACCCTGCCCAGTGCATCCCAGGATGCACCGCGTGAGCTCAGACGCCGCCATTTTTTAAGTTGGTGGACGGGAACGCGTGGGCATTCCAAACACATGTATTTTAGTTTTTAAAAAATGCAGATACATGTGAGGAGTAAATGTACACATTTAACACCAGCTCTGAAGCAGGTGTAAATCTCTGCACTACAATATTCATGTTATTACTCCTGGTTCTAAAAACTTATTTATAAAAGCATATAAGTGCCTATGTTGTCTCTTTAAAATAGGCTTAAAATAGGTACTGCCTTCGGCTTTAAAGATAGACATCCTATTGTAAAATTACTCTCTGTGTGTTAAGATACTCAGATTAAAACTTTTGCTATCTGTTAGCATTATAAAAGATTTATTTATTTAACTGTTTTTTTATACTGTTTTATCATACAGTCAACGCAGTTTACAAAGAATATTGAAACTGAAAACAATTTACATAGAACCTTGAACCAAAAATTATTTCAGACTATTACAGTAAAACATGATAAATAGATAATAAGAAAACTGGGATGGAGAGGGGAAGGAGAAGGAGAGGGTACAAGGAAGAGAAGAGGCATGCTGTATATAGTGAGGTGGGGTGGGGGTGGTTATCTGCCACTGTCTGTCTCGAAGGAATATGCGAAAAGGTGTGTTTTTAGATTCCTTCGTAGCTCCGATATGCTGACGGAGGAATGCAGGCATTCCGGGAGGGAGTTCCATATTTTGGGTGTGAAGAGGGAGAAGGTTCTGTTGCATGTTTGCTGAGATGTTTTAGTTTTTATTGCCGGGGTAATAAGGGAGTTTGATTGTTTGATCTTCGTGATCTGGAGTTTGGGACTTTACATAGTAACATAGTATATGACGGCAGATAAAGACCAGTATGGTGCATCTAGTCTGCCCAGCTAGGCGGCAAGAGTAGGTGCACCTGACCCTCCGTGCAGGTCACCCTTCCCCATGCCTTTGTTGAGGGGTGTACCCACTGCTCCTTGTAGGTCACCCCTATTTGCTGAGATATAAGAAATAGTATGCTTATTTTGATTTTATCCTGTTGCTATATAGGGATCCACTGTATCTGTCTCATGCCATTTTGAATTCTGTCACTATATTTGCCCCCATCACTTCCATCGGGAGGGCATTCCAAGCATCCATCACCCTTTCAGTGAAAAAGTATTTCCTGACATTGCCTTTCAGTTTACCCCCTTGCAGCTTCATGTTATGCCCTCTAGTTTTACATTTTCCACGTCTTTGGAAGAAGTTTGTTTGATCATTAATACTCTAAATATTTAAAAGTCTGAATCATATCTCCCCTTTCCCTCCTCTCTTTCAGAGTGTACATATTTAGGTCTTCAAGTCTCTTCTCTAAGTCTTCTGATGCAGGCTCCAAATCATTTTGTTTGTCTTCCTCTGTTTCCAGTCTTTTTATGTCCGTTGTGAGATATGGTCTCCAAAACAGAACACAATAGTCCAAGTGAAGCCTCACCAGCAGCTTGTACAGTGGCATTAGTACCTCTTCCTTTCTGCTGGTAATTCCTCTCTGTATGCAACCCAGCATTCTTCTGGCTTTTGCCACCGCCTTGTCACACTGTTTCGCCACCTTGAGATCCTTAGAAACAATCACTCTGAGGTCCTTCTCCTGGTCCGTGCACACCAAAGTCTCGCCCCCTATCGCATACAATTCCCTTGGATTTCTGCTTCCCAAGTGCACGGCACTGCACTTCTTCACATTAAATCTTAACTGCCAAGCATTAGACCATTCTTCCAGCATTTGTAGATCTTTCCTCATGTTATCCACTCCCTCAGAGGAGTATACTCTATTGCAAATTTTCATGTCATCTGCAAAAAGACAGACTTTTCCATTCAGTCCTTCAGCAATATCAGTCACAAATACATTGAACAGTACTGGTCCCAGGTCCAAACCCTGGGGCACACCGCTAATCACCCTTCCTTTCATCCGAGTGAGTTCCATTTACCGTCACCTTCTGTCTTCTGTCAGTCAACCAATTTCTGATCCAGTTCACCACATTGGGACCCATCCCCAAGCTGTTGAGTTTATTGATAAGCCTCCTATGAGGAACAGTGTCAAAGGCTTTGCTGAAATCTAGGTAGATCACATCCATCTCATACCCTTGATCTAGTTCTCTGGTGACCCAGTCAAAGAACTGAATCAGATTTGTTTGGCAAGATCGTCCTTTTGTAAAACCATGTTGCCTCGGATCATGCAGCTTGTTGGTTTCAAGGAAGTCCACTATTTGCTCTTTCAGGAGCACCTCCATTACTTTTCCACTGAGGTAAGGCTTACCGGCCTGTAGTTTGTCACTTCTTCCCTACTGCCACTTTTGTGAAGAGGTACTACATCAGCCCTTCTCCAGTCATGTGGAACTTCTTCTGTTTCCAAGGATCTATTAAAAACATCATTTAATGGCCCTGCAAGAACCTTTCTGAGCTCTTTCAGTATCTTGGGATGTATCCCATCCGATCCCATGGCCTTGGACACTTTCAGTTTTGCAAACTGTTCTAACACATCATCTTCTGTGAATGGTATGGTAACTACTCCATTCCCATTTATATATTTGTCAATCACAGGTGGTCCTTCTCCAGGATTTTCTTTAGTAAAAACAGAGCAGACGTAAGTATTTGTTTAGCATTTTCGTTTTTTCAATGTCATTTTCTACAAATCCGTTCCCAGCACTTTTGAGTCCTGCAATTCCACCTCTGATTTTCCTCCTCTCCCAAATATACCTGAAAAAAGTTTTTTCGCCACACTTCACATCTTTAGCCATCTTTTCTTATTCCTTTGAATTTGCTATCCTTATTTCTCTTTTTGTCTCTTTTAGTTAGATCCTGTATTCTTTTCTGTGTCCCTCTGTTTGCGAACTTTTAAATTTTGCGAAAGCTGTGGTTTTTTGCCTTTATATGTGCAGCCACTTCTTTGGAGTACCAAATAGGTTTCCTTTTCCTCTTGTTTTTATTTACTTTCCTTACATATGTACTGTTGCCCCTTTTATTGCCTCCTTTAGTTTTGCCCATTGCAATTCCACTTCCCTTATCCCCTCCTACCCTGTCAACTCCTCCTTCAGGTACTGGGCCATTTTACTGAAGGGTTTTTTTTTTTCGACGTCTAGGATTTTGAGCTTGCTGCGATTGGATTCTACCTTGGCTTTTATCTCAAACCCACACCATGGGATGACTGCTGCTGCTGTTCACATGGGCACCCACCTGGGTATTCGACATGCTATCTCCGTTGGTGAGCACTAAATCTAGCACCGAGCATTCCCTTGTCGGTTCCATCACCATTTGTCTAAGTAATGCATCTTGGAAGGCATCCACAATTTTTTTTACTTCTTTTCAGATTTGCAGAAGAAATACTCCAATCCACATCAGGTAGATTAAAGTCACCCAGTATGATCACTTCCCCCTTCATGGCTATCTTTGCAGTATCAGCAATCAATTCGCTATCCATTTCTTCGGTTTGAGCTGGAGGCCTGTAGACTACACCAGTATGGATGACAGCGTCCTCTCCTCTTTCCAACACAATCCACAGCACTGCTTCTTTTCCCCACATCCCCTGCATTTCAGCAGCTTTAATATTGCTTTTGACATATAGGGCTCTTCCTCCTCCTTTTCTACCCTCTCTGTCTCTTCTAAATAGATTATAGCCAGCTATGGCTGTATCCCATTCATGCGACTCGTTAAACCATGTTTCTGTAATGGCCACAATGTCCAAGTCCATTTCCACCATTAGGCTTCCAAATCAGGAACTTTGCTGGCTAGGCTTCAAGCATTTGTACTCATTGCTTTCCAGCATTTGCTGACTGACTTGCCTATGTTTTGCATGGATTTTGTTCTACACGCCCCCTCCCACTTGCCATTGATATATGGTTTAAAAGTGTGGCTGTTTCCAATGTCATTTTGCTTTTGCTGGAAGTGACATCCTGAATTTGTCCTTCAACATCCTTCACCCCCTTTCCCTAGTTTAAATGCTTGTCCACATACTGCCTAAATTTTCATATAGGATCCTTTTCCCTGCAATGGAGATATGTAGTCCATCAGCACAGTATAGTCTCTTGTTGAACCATCTGTTTCCCCAGTCGCCTATTTATCTAAATCCTTGTTTGCACCAGGTTTGGAGCTATGTATTAAAGTTGTTTATGTGATGCAGCCTTTCTGCCCCCTTACCTTGAACAGGTAGAATGTCTGAGAATGCTATAGTGTTAACAATGGGCTTGAGTTTCTCTCCCAGAGTCTGGAAGTCCCTTTGAACAACAGAAGCAATGTTTCCAGCCAGGTCATTTGTACCCAAGTAGATGACAACATCAGTTTTGGAGTGCTCGCTTTCTGCACTAACTAGATAAACAATTTGGTTTGTATTCCTGCTGGCTGAAGAGCTTGGGAGGCATTTGACCATCTTCTCTCCTTTGAACTGTGTTCCCAAATTGGTGCCTCTGATGTTGGAATCTCCATGTAGTAGTAGTTTTCTGTTTTGTGATTTATTCTTCCTATTTGGTGCATTATCACTAGATTTGGCATTGAGTCTTTCATTTAAGGGCACTTCAGTTTCCACGGATTGGGCACCCTCATTATCCAAGGTAGAGAAAGCAATATGTAGGGATATCTCTTGATGTTTAAGGTGTCTCTGTGTTACAGGTTGCAACCTATCAGAGCCCACTGTGATCCATTTGTTCCTGGCCTGTTTGATTCTTTGTGGGAGCGATGGTGGATTTTGTTCAGTTTGTACACTAGAGGAGGTGTGTTTAATTACAGCTAATTCTTCTCTTAGTAGAGTCAATTCTATCTCCAGGAATAAGCAGGAATGTAGTCTTCACATATGGGTATCGTTGGTACCGACGGAGCCTGTGTGGGAACGCTCCCCAGCGTCCAATTAGAAAGCTTTTGGGAGCATCCCACAGCGCCTGCGTGCTGCCTTCCCGCCTTTCCCAACTGCCTCTCTCCAGTTCTTCGTTTTCCGTGGAGCCAGCAGGTCGTTGTTCCTGTCACCGCAGAAACTTTTCCTTATTCCTTCTTTTTTGTGGTCACGTCTGCCTTCCTCGACGCTATACCGGTACCACCGGTTCTTCTTTCTTTCTTTTCCAGGTGCACGCACCATTTTGGGCCTTAGGCCTTAGGTCCAAAATCTCCTGCACTATGGAAAAACCCGCTTCAGGTTTCAAAAAGTGCACCAAGTGTGGCGGTTCCATCTCCGTCACCGACACCCATGAGTGGTGTCTTAAATGTTTAGGTCCTGACCACTCCATTTCCGAATGTATGGCTTGTGCCATGATGTCCAGGAGGGGTCGACAAAACCGAGCTGCTAAGCTCAGCGCCCTTTTTCCCTCCGATGCAGCTTCTGTGGCATTGACGTCTTCCAGGGCTTCGTCTTCCTCCCATGGATCTCAGGTAACTAAACATAAGTCTGGCCAGTCCTCAAAGGGTAGATCTCCTTCCAAGCATCGAGATGCCTCTGGTGTTGCCCTTGAGGATTCTGTACCGGTAAAATTGCCCCAGCGGGAGGCTGAGGCTTTCAAAGCATTTTCGGGGCTCCAGGATGTTCTCGAGGCCACGACCTCGGCAGAACTACTGGTGCCATGCTCTGGTGTACTGGCTGCTTTCTCCGGTACCGATACCCAGGCATCGGCAGCGTCGATAGTCCAGAGGTTCCTGGCTATTGAATGCAGTCTGGCGGCTCTCCTTGCAGCATCAACACCCTTGGAACCGCGTCAGACAGTTCAACTGGTATCGGCACCGACAGCATCGACATCGGTGTCCGCTTTGCCGATGCTGTCCTGCGATGCCTTCCGGTACCGATGCCATCATGCGATGCCTTCCGGTACTGATACACCGGTACCGATTCCCCCTGGTACCGACTTCGGTCGGTACGGGTATCGGGCTCTTCAAGAGCATCCGGACAGAAGGTACTTCAAATCCTCGGAGAACTCCGAGGATTCTGACAGCTCTGTCGGTACCGGAATACTTCTCCCGGAGGAGCCTTCCTCTCCTAAACGTAGGATGTCTCCTCCAGAAGATATCTCCTTTCAGGATTTTATCAGGGAGGTGGCTCGAGGTCTGTCCATTACTGTGACTCCTGAAACAGAGCCCAGGGCAAAGGAGTTGGAAATTTTACAATATCCCAAAGCTCCTAAGGAGGCAGCTACCTTGCCTATCCATGAGATCTTAACATGATCTCATGTTGAGAATGTGGGAGACACCTCTTACCACCTCTCCTACTCTCGCAGACTGGATACCATGTATCGAGTCCCTCCTTGTCCTGGCTTCCAGAAAACTCAGCTTCCTCACCACTCTGTTATAGTGGAATCAGCTATGAGAAGGATCAGGAGTGCAAAGAAGCATGCCTCTAATCCTCCAGGACGTGAGTGTAGAACTTTGGATGCCTTTGGACGTCGTACTTTCCAGGCTTCCATGCTTTCTGCCAGGATTAGTTCCTATATTTTATATATGGGAATGTTCCTTAAGGAAGTCACAGGAGACTTGGAGATTTTATGCCCTCTCCCTCCTGATGACAAGAGGCAGGATTTTCTCACACTGGTTAAACATGCTCAGGATGTTTCTAAGTTTGTCAATCGTGCAGCTTTTTACTGTTTTGAGTGCATAAGTAGAACCTCTGCCATTGCCATAGGTACACGTAGAATTGCCTGGCTCCAGGTATCCGATTTGGAGCTCTGGGTGCAGGACAAACTGGGCAATATCCCTTGTACAGGTGAGAATCTATTCGGCAAAAATTGGCAAGAGAAGGCCAATGAGTTGGATGCTGACAACTCCACTTTGGATAGGTTATCCAAAGCCACAGCTGATCCTGCAAGGAAGAAATCTTTCAAGAAACCATTCTTCTCAAAAAAGAAGAGGTTTTATCCTTCTTATTCGCAGCAGGGACATTCTGCAGGTCAGCCTGCCTGAAAGAGCAACCACCTAAACAAAGGAAAGCAAAGACTGCTAAGCCTCAACCGTCTCAGCAGTCTCAGCCTCCACAAGGCCTTTGACTTTCATCTAGAGAGCTTAGCCTTCCGGGCCCTCAATGGACCAGAGCCCTCCACCATTCCAGGAAGGTTGTGTCACTTTGCCCCCAGATGGGGGCAGATAGCAGCAGAGCATTGGACACTCTCCATTATAAAAGAGGGGTACAAGCTTCACTTTCTGTGCATGCCCCCTCCCACAATGGTAAGACAGTTCAATTCTCAGACCTCTCTCATCAACCTGTTAGATCAAGAGGTCACTCTGCTTCTTGCCCAAGGGGCAGTAGAAGAAGTACCCATTCATCAACAGGGTACAGGGTTTTACTCCCCCTATTTCCTTATCCCAAAGAAAACAGGGGGATACAGACCTATTTTGGACCTCAGAGAATTGAACAAATTCCTGTTCAAAGAGAAATTCAAGATGATTTCTCTGGGATCTCTGCTGCCATACCTTCAGAATCAGGATTGGCTTTGTTCTCTAGATCTCAAGGATGCGTACACCCATGTTCTCATCCACCCAACTCACAGGAAGTTCATTTGTTTCCTTTTTCAAGGAAAGCACTACCAGTACAGGGTGCTTCCTTTTGGCCTGGCCTCAGCACCAAGGGTGTTTACGAAATGCATGGCTGTGGTAGCAGCATATCTCCAGGAACAAGCAGGAATGAGTCTTCACATATGGGTACGTCGGTACCGACGGAGCCTGCACGGGAATGCTGCCCAGCTTCCCATCAGAAAGCCTTTGGCAGCATCCCTCGCGCCTGCGCGCTGACTTCCCGCCTTCTCCAGAGCCTCTCTCCAGTTTTCGTTTTTCCGCGGAGCCGGCAGGACGTCCTTCCTGTCACCGCAGAAGCTTTTCTTTTTACTTACTTAATTTCTTTAGTTTTTTGTTTTCTTGTGGTCGCGGCTGTATTTCCCGCCGCCACCGGTACCGCCAGTGGATTTTTGCCTAAATTCTGAGAAACTGGGCAGCATTCCCGTGCAGGCTCCGTCGGTACCGACGTACCCATATGTGAAGACTAATTCCTGCTGTTCCCAGAGATCACCTGTTACAGGTAAGTAACTGTGCTTTCTTCGCACTCTAGGAATATTCGTCTTCCCCTACTTAGACGACTGGCTCATTCGAGCCCCATCAGAGTCAGAGGCCAGGACTTCTCTATCTTGCACAATGCGTATCCTTCAGTATTTGGGTCTGGTCATAAACACCCCAAAATCCAGTCTAACGCCTACTCAGTCACTAGCGTTCACAGGAGCTTTGCTGGATACCAGAAAAGCAAGGGCCTATCTTCCTCAGACCCGTTGCCTTCTCATGGTGCAGTTAGCTTCTCAAGCAGTGCTAAAGCCTCATCTCACTGCCCGAGATATGTTACAACTACTAGGCCACATGGCATCTACAGTGCATGTGGTTCCTTATGCTCGTCTCCATATGAGAGCAGCCCAGTGGACTTTATCCACTCAATGGACCCAGGCATCAGGGTGCCTGTCAGACAAAATAGCAAACAAAAATCGGCTTATTTTGTCCCTCCAATGGTGGCAGTCCACTCAGAACCTGTTGCTGGGGTCCCCATTTCAACAACCTTTACCCCAGGGAACTCTCACAACAGATGCTTCACGAATGGGTTGGGGAGCTCATCTGCAAGACCTCTCCACCCAAGGCACTTGGACTCCACAGGAGACTCATCTACACATCAATTTTTTAGAGCTCAGAGCAATCTTCCTTGCTCTTCGAGTGTCCCACACACTGCTCAGCTACAAGACAGTCCTCATTCATACGGACAATCAAGTAGCCATGTTCTACCTGAACAAGCAGGTGGGAAAAGGCTCTCTGTTGCTTTGCAACGAAGCTTTGCGACTATGGGCCTTCGCCAGAGAGCATCAGATTCATCTCCTGGCAGTGTATCTTCCAGGCATACAAAACTCTTGGACAGACAGACTCAGTCAAGTTCTGCTTCCACACGAATGGTCTCTACATGCAGACCAGGTGGCCAAGAATTTTCAAATTTCGGGAACCCCGGACATAGACCTCTTTGCAAGTCCGTTGAATGCCAGACTTCCCCGGTTCTGTTCCAGAATTCCGGCTCAGGGCTCTCAGGCCAGGGTTGCTTTCCTCCTTCACTGGGGTCAAGACTTCCTTTACACCTTTCCACCCATTCCCCTAATTTCCAAAACCCCATTCACGCTTCAGAGAGACAGAGGCCGTATGATTCTCATAGCTCCACATTGACCACGGCAAGTGTGGTACCCTCTGCTTCTACATCTCTCTCAAGCTTCCTCCCTGGAGTTAGGATCTGCTCCAGATCTCCTATCTCAGGAGGACGGAATGTTATGCCATCCCAATCCCCAGTCTCTGCATCTCAGGGCTTAGTTGCTAAAGGCCTAGATCTTCATGATCTTAAACTCCCTCAGCAAGTAAAGGATATCCTTTATGCTTCCAGGAAGCCTTCCACAAGACGCTCTTATGCTTTCAAGTGGAAAATGTTTACCATAACCCCCTTGCGATACATCTGGAATCATTACTGAGGTATCTCCTGCATTTTTCCAATGCAGGACTTAAAACTAACTCAGTAAGAGTCCATTTGAGTGCTATTGCAGCTTCTTTCAAGCATCTAAATGGACAACCTATTTCCTCCCATCCTCTTATAGCAAGATTTATGAGAGGCCGCCTTCTAACTAAGCCTCCCATTAGGCCACCACCGGTGGCATGAGACTTAAACCTGGTTCTTGGTCAGCTCATGAAGCCACCTTTTGAACCCTTAGCTACTACCTCATTGAAATTCCTTTCTTGGAAAGTTATCTTTCTCATTGCAATCACATCAGCACGCCGCATCAGTGAGTTGCAGGCACTAGTAGCTGATCCACCTTATACAAGGTTCCATCATGACAAGGTAGTCCTTAGGACTCATCCACACTTTATGCCAAAGGTGGTCTCACATTTTCATTTAAACCAAGCGGTCTACCTGCCTGTGTTTTTTCCAAGGCCTCATGCATCTAATGCAGAAAGGAATCTTCATACTTTGGACTGTAAAAGAGCTTTAGCCTTTTACTTGCAAAGAACACAGCAACATAGAAAGTCCTCTCAACTCTTTGTTGCTTTTGATCCTTCTCATTTGGGACTTCCATTCTCTAAGAGAATACTGTCCAGCTGGATTGCTCAGTGTATTTCCTTTGCCTATCAGAGTAAGAATCTCCCTCTGGAGGGCTATGTCACAGCTCACAATGTGAGAGCCATGGCAGCTTCAATGGCTCATCTGCACTCTGTGTCTATAGAAGACATCTGTCGAGCAGCCACTTGGGCCTCGGTTCATACCTTCACAGCCCATTAGTGCTTGGACAAGGACCCCCGCCGGGATTCCTTGTTTGGTCAGGCTGTTCTTCAACACCTGTTCCATACCTAATCAACTCCTACCCACCATCCCTGGTTGGATGCCAGAGATCCATGGGGGGAAGTGGAGCCCTTTCACAGGGGCACACAACTTCTGGGGTCTCTCATCTAAAGCTAGAGAGTCCCCTTAGGTGAAGACTACATTCCTGCTTGTTCCTGGAGATAGCATAGTTACTCACCTGTAACAGGTGATCTCCGGGAACAGCAGGAAATTAGTCTTCACAACCCACCCACGTCCCCTAGGAGTTGTATCTCTCTATCTCTCTCTTTCTATTTCCCTCTCTCTCTTTGTCTGAGCTTTAAACTCAACTGGAGAGAGGCAGTTGGGAAATGTGGGAAGGCAGCACGCAGGTGCTGTGGGATGCTCCCAAAAGCTTTCTAATTGGACGCTGGGGAGCGTTCCCGCACAGGCTCTGTCGGTACCGACGATACCCATATGTGAAGACTAAATTCCTGCTGTTCCTGGAGATCACCTGTTACAGGTGAGTAACTATGCTTTATGCATAGCAGATAACTTGAGACATATAGGGCAAGCTCTTAGGTTCCAAATGATTCTTCTCAGAATGAAAGCACCACAATTATTGCATTGAATGCACAACATTCTAATACATGCTGATTTAGCTGTCCTAGGAGGAGAAAAGGAGAAAACATGGGTGTAACACCCAATTAATGGAGCAATGTCAATGTAAATGATAACTTTATAGGCAATGCAACCCTGAGGTAGGCGGGGTGAGGTGTAGAGTGGGCGGGAACTTAACTGTCCCTAGCCAGTAGACTTTGTATGAACTGAGGACACACTCAGATGTCTGGTTTAAAGGCTATGCAAGGAATGTTGTTGTTGTTAAGTGCCATCAAGTCGGAGTCCTAAATTGTGTTCGGAGTCTTCAGTCAGGCGGCTCATTGTTGACAGACTGGTACCCGTAGCTGCTGTTATTGTTTCGATCCATCTCATTGCTGGCCTTCCTCTTTTGCGTTGACCTTCTATCTTGCCAAGCATGATGTCTTTCTCTAATGATCTCTCTCTTCGCATGATGTGTCCAAAGTATGAAAGTCGAAGTCTTGTCATCTGAGCTTCTAAAGAAAGTTTAGGTTTGATCTCCTCTAGTACAGATTGGTTTGTTCTTCGGGCAGTCCATGGTATACACAGTATTCGCTGCCAGCACCATAATTCAAAGGCATCAATTTTCTTCCTGTCTGTCTTTTTCACTGTCCAGCTTTCACATCCATATGATGTTATTGAAAATACCATGACTTGAACAAGTCGAATCTTTGTATGGAGAGAGACATCTCTGCTCTTGAGAATCTTATCTAGGTCTTTCATAGCCATTCTGCCAAGAGCAATGCGTCGTTTGATTTCTTGACTGCTTGTTGCTTCTTTATTGATAGTTGATCCAAGTAGGTTAAAGTTGTTCACAATTTCCATTTCTTCTCCTTCAACGATGAACCTGTTGATTATGCCATTTGTCATGATATTTGTCTTCTTTACATTAAGGTGCAGGCCCATTTTGAGACTATGTTCTTTGATTGTGAGAAGCAAATGTTTCAGATCATCTTCACTTTCAGCCAGTAATGTGGTATCATCAGCATAGCGAAGGTTGTTGATGAGTCTTCCACCAATCTTCACACCTCTGTTGTCTTCATACAATCTTGCTTCTCTGATGATTTGTTCTGCATATAAATTAAACAGGTAGGGGGAAAGTATGCAGCCTTGTCTTACACCTTTGCTTATTTTAAACCATTCTGTTTCTGCTTGTTCCGTTCTAACTGTTGCTTCTTGATCAATGTACAGATTGCGCAAGAGAACGATCAGGTGTTCTGGTATACCCATGCTTCTTAATGTGGCCCAGAGTTTCTCATGGTTTACACAGTCAAAAGCCTTGCTATAGTCGATAAAGCACAAATAGATATTCTTTTGGTATTCTTTAGTCTTTTCAAGTATCCATCTCACATCCGCAATGATGTCTCTCGTTCCTCGCCCTTTCTTGAACCCTGCTTGCACTTCAGGTAGTTCTTGTTCCAAGTATGGTTGTAGTCTCTTTTGAATAATCTTCAGTAGAATCTTGCTGGCATGTGGGATCAGAGCGATTGTTCAATAATTTCCACAGTCAGTTGGATCACCTTTCTTTAGTATTGGTATAAACACAGATCTTTTCCAGTCAGTTGGCCATGATGTTGTCTTCCATATTTCTTGGCAGAGCCTTGTAAGTATGGTAACAGCTGCATCAGATTGCTGCAATACTTCTATAGGAATGCTATCAATGCCTGGTGCTTTGTTCTTTGATAAGGCTTTCAATGCTGCTTCAACTTCTTCTTTCATCACCAATGATTCCCGATCATAAGGTACAGGTTGAAACGGCTCTTGGTCCACTTGATCTTTATCATATAAAAACTCTGTATATTCCTTCCACCTTTTCTTGATATTCTCAGCATCATTCAACATAGAACCTTGAGCATCTTGTAACATTCCAATTCGAGGCTGGAACTTTTTCTTTAACTCTCGTAGCTTTAGGAAAGCCGATCTTGTTCTTCCTCTAATAGTTTCTGCTTCTGTTTCCTTGCAAGTGTCATTGTAGTACTTTTCCTTGTCCTGTCTTGCTGCACATTGGAAATCTCTGTTGAGTTCTGCGATTGTCTTTCTTTCTCCTCTGGCTTTAGCTTCTCTGCGTTTCTGAGCAATTTTCAGAGTTTCTTCCGTCATCCATTTTGGCCGCTTTTGCTTTTTCACCTTTTGTAGAGACTTCTCGCTTTCTTCCAACACAACCTTCTTGATGTCATTCCATAACTCTTCTGGAGCTCTGTCATTTGTATCTAAAGCAGCAAATCGATTTTGCAGGCAGTCTTTAAATTCCAGTGGTATATTCTCAAGGTCATATTTTGCTGCATTCATGAGTGGTTTGCTCTTTTTCAACTTTAGCTTGAGTTTGCATACTAGTAGTTGATCTGTACCACAGTCAGCTCCAGGTTTTGTCTTTGTTGATGTTATAGAACTTTTCCATCGTTGACTTCCACAGATGTAGTCAATTTGATTTTATACAATCCATTGGGTGAAGTCCATGTGTACAACCGTCGCTTGTGTTACTGGAAGAAGGTGTTTGAGATGAATAGATCATTGGTCTTGCAGAATTCTATCAGTCTTTCTCCAGCTTCATTTCTGTTACCAAGTCCATATTTTCCAACTACTTTGCCTTCTTCTTTGTTGCCAACATTTGCGTTCCAGTCACCCATGACTATCAGGATATCCTGTTTGCATGTTCTGTCAATTTCAGCTTGTACTTGTTCATAGAACTCTTCATTTTCATTCTCTTCTGCAGCTGTTTTTGGGGCATATACTTGAATTATAGTTGTGTTGATAGGCAATCCTCGTAGACGAATAGAGATTAAGCGTTCGCTGACTGCATTGTATTTCATTACAGTTCTTGCAAGTTTCTTCTTTATTATAAATGCAACAACATTTCTTCTTTATCTTTCATTTCCAGCATAGTAGACTATGTGATCATCTGATGCAAAGTGCCCCATGCCAGTCCATTTCAGTTCGCTGACACCCAACAGATCAAGTTGTACACGTTCCATTTCATTCTTGACCACCTCCAACTTCCCTTGGTTCATGCTTCATACTGTGGCGCCCTACTACCGCCTAGGCGGTTGCCTGGAAGTAGAGGCATGCCTTTTATTGTCCCTTGTTATCAAGAGAATCCAGAGCCGTGGCTTCTGGGAAATGTAGTTGTGTATAATAAACTGAGTCCGAGGGGTTGGAAGGCAAATCACAGGAATTTATTTTTACTTCCTCCAAAACAGAGCATTTAATAGTTCAGCGCATGTTAAACAAAATTAGGATGCTTCTCCAACAGAAAAAGAAGTTTTATAGCAACGCTTCCACAGCAACTTAGCACTGTTTCTGGCAGCTTATAACCACAGGCATGTATTTCTTTCACAGTCTCAGTGTTCTTCAATAAAGCATAAAGGTTCCTGCTCACTTTTCAGCCTGGCGTCTGCTTCATTCAAAATGTCCAGCCTTTAAACACAGCTTGCAATGTTACTGGTTTTCTTTAAACACAACTGACTCTCACTCACAAACCTTTGTAGCAATTAAAGTACTTGTTGTCCAGCTAATCCGGTCCTGGTTTTCCTTCCTTTAAAAACCCAGAACTGCCCTTATACTGCCTTCTTACAAAAAGAGCAATCCATGCAAGATTCTATGGACTCTTGATCAGAAGGGCAAGGGTCTGTTTGCATGTCCTCAGATTCCTGTTCTCTTGTCTCCTAGCTTGGCTCGGCTTGAGCAGGCGAAGGGTTTATCTCTTCTAACAATTCTAAGAGTGCCTTCCAGCGTGACCTGTTTCCACCCTCAGGGATTCTAGCAGAGCTATACAGATCCTTAGCTGGTAGAAAACATTTCAGAGACTCTAACAGTTTTAAATTATTCTCAGTAAAAGCTTTAGGCACAGACCTTTTCAGAGCTGGTAACTTCCTGGCAGATTTCTGTACTACAGCTGTTGTACCTTGTTCCTGGTCAGCAGCTTTCCCTGGTAAAGCCTTCCCGTCTCCAGACCCGGCTATACTTCTTCTATAGCACTGGCATCCACCTGGGCTGTGGCTTCCCGTATGCTGAGACCTTTGGGGATCCCCTCTGAGGCTGTCCCTGGAAGATTTCCTACCTTCAGGCTTCCTGAAGATTCTTTCTTCCTCTTCCTCGCTGGACTCACTCCCCTCAGTTTCCCTGGAGGTCTCCTTTCCTTGGAGCTCTCCCCTTTCCTGGTGCTCCTTTCTTTCTAGGTGCTCTGCTTTCCTCAGGTGCTCTGCTTCCCTCCAGTGCTCTCTTCTTTCTGTTCTCTGGGGTTTAAAGAGAGTGGTTGCACTATCCCTTCCAACTCCTCCCTTAGGCGTTTCCCATTACCTTCCCTGGTTGCCTTGGAGCTTGGGCGTGGCCTACACTCAGCAACTGAATGTAGTTTTTTTCCTTTTGCTGCCGTTTGACCCTCACTGCTCTCAGGACTATCCCTCTGCTGAAAGGTAAATGTTTTTATTTCACCTAATTCTTGGGGCTCAGATATGCTTTCGCCACCACAGTATGTTCCATGTTCCAATGCTGTGTATACCATGGACTGCCCGAAGAACAAACCAGTCGGTACTAGTGGAGATCAAACCTAAGCTTTCTTTAGAAGCTCAGATGACAAGACTTCGACTTTCATACTTTGGACACTTCATGCGAAGAGAGAGATCATTAGAGAAAGACATCATGCTTGGCAAGATAGACGGTCAGCGCAAAAGAGGAAGGCCAGCAATGAGATGGATTGATACAATAACAGCAGCTACGGGTACCAGTCTGTCAACAATGAGCCGCCTGACCGAAGACCAAACACAATTTAGGATAGCTATCCAGAGGGTTGCCATGAGTCGACTCCGACTCGACAGCACTTAACAACAACAGCAAGGATTTTTCCAGGGAAACGGTTTCCCGGTTTGCGTACCGGCTGCTCTTCCCGCCTTAAGCCGGCGCCGTTCTCGGCTCCTTTTGTCTTTTTTCATCGAGGCCCACCTCGACCAGTGTTCTTGTCCTTTTCTGCCCGGGTGTCATTGACCCCGTCTGGGTGTTCCCCACATGTCCCCCCGGAGGGTTCAAAAAATGCACCCGCTGCAGTCAAACCATTCTATCACTGACACCCATGACTGCTGCCTGTGCGGCCATGATGCCTAAAACAATAAAAAGAGGTCGGAGTTGCAGGAAAAACTGTTCCCAAGGTCTGACTTGGCACTGACCTCCCCGATGCCGAGCTCCAAGCCCAGCACTTCTCATGAGGTCCGAGCACCCTCGGAGTCCCATGGTGGCGGCTTCTCTGAGAAGACTCTGACCCTGAGAGAAAGAAGAAAAAATCCCCGAACCCAGTAAAACCGCCCGGAAGGACTCGGGCGGCTCCAAGAAGCACCCTACCAAGGTTCTCAAGAAGGATTCCTCAGCCTGGGGAGACCGTGCGAGGTTCCTGGAGACCATAGTCCTCATCAAGAATGCACTTGTGAGAGTGCCAGCAACGGGCCCGATGTCCTCTGTGTCCATGCCAAAGGCTGCGGAGCCTTCTGGCTTGGAAACCAGAATGGCGGCCTTGGAGAAGAACATCACTGCTATCCTGGGCCTACAGTAGGCAATGATGGCTGGTTCGTTCGCATCATCTGCCCCGACGACAGGGTAAGCCCTCGGCGACATCGAGGTCTTGGTCCCATTCCTCTGGCATCCGATCCTCCCCAGCCAGTTTCCATGATTCAGATCCCAGGTCCTCTGGAGGCCACCAGCCAATTGGCGCCGGCCTTGACGCTGTGAGTCGCAGGGCCTCGGGCTTGTCGTTACCGCTCGACTCCAAGTGGGAGACCGATGATGAGGCATCCTTGGAAACCAAATGTTACCGAGATATTCCCTCAGATCCGTCTCCCCCAGTGCCATTCTCTTCCAGAGGATGTGGCCTTCCACGACTTTGTCAAGGATATGGCCAGAGCCCTCTTGGTGCAAACCGAGGCAGAGGAAGATCTGCGCACCGCGAGGAACTGGAGATTCTCCAGTATTATCTCTGCCCAAGGAGACTCTCACGGTGCCTGTGCAGTCGATCCATGAGCAACTGTTACTTAGAATGTGGAAGACGCCGGCACCTCAACGCCATGTACCGTTCCGGAAGGGCCTCGGGTTCCATAAGCCCCAACTCCCACATAACTCCATGGTCATCGAGTTAACCATGCAGATACTTAAGAGCCAGAAGACCCACTCCTTGATCCCTCCTGGAAGGAATGCTAGAGCCTTTGATGCCCTCGGGCACAAGTGTTACCAGTACTCCATGCTGGGTTGCCGGACATAGGTATGTACCTGAAGCCCTTAACTCAGGAGTTGTCTGGGTTATCAGCAGGGCTTACTGGGGAACCCCTCCAACGGTTCCAGTCCCTGTCCTCCAGGATCAAGGACTGCTCTAATTTCCTTTCCGGGCAGCCTATGATGGCTTTGAGTCAGTGGCTCGAGTCACAGCAGCCGGCATTGACGCCCAATGCCAAATCTGGCTGCAGTCTTTGGACCTTGAGCAATGGGTCTAAGGCAAGCTGTTCATAAGAACATAAGAACATAAGATAAGAACATAAGATATGCCATACTGGGTCAGACCAAGGTCCATCAAGCCCAGTATTCTGTTTCCAACAGTGGCTAATCTAGGTCATATGTACCTAGCAGTTTCCCCAAGAGACACAAGTTCCACAATGCTTGTACTGGGTCAAGCATTGATATCTTCGGTCACTTCTTAATAATGGTTTATGGACCTTTCCTCCAGGAACTTGTCCAAACCTTTTTTAAACCCAGCTACACTAACAGCCTTTACTACATCCTCCGGTAACAAATTTCAGAGTTTGATTACACATTGAGTGAAAAAATATTTTCTTTTATTAGTCTTAAATAGTTTACCCTGTAGCTTCATTGCATGTCCCCTAGTCTTTCTATATTCTGATAAGGTAAACAATCGATCTACGTTTACCCGTTCCACTCCGTTCATTAATTTATAGACTTCTAGCATATCTCCCCTCAGCCGTCTCTTTTCCAGGTTAAAGAGCCCTAACCTTTTTAGCCTTTCTTCATAGGAGTATCCTTCCATCCCCTTTACCATTTTGGTGGCTCTTCTCTGTACCTTTTCTAAAATCGCTATATCCTTTTTAAGATACGGCGACCAGAATTGCACACAATATTCAAGGTGCGGTCTCACCATGGAACGATATAGAGGCATTATAATATCTTTTGTTTTATTTTCCATTCCTTTCCTTATCATACCTAGCATTCTATTTGCTCTCTTGGCCACCGCTGCACACTGGGCCGAGGGTTTTAACATGGTATCCACAATGACGCCTAAATCTTTTTCCTGGGTGGTGGTTCCTAATGTGGAACCTTGAATCGTGTAACCATAGTTTGGGTTGTTCTTCCCTAGGTGCATAACCTTGCACTTGTCCACATTAAATTTCATCTGCCATTTTGATGCCCAGTCTTCCAATTTATCAAGATCCTCTTGCAATTTTTCACAATCCTCTTGGGTTTTAACAACTTTAAATAGTTTTGTGTCATCTGCAAATTTGATAACCTCACTCGTTATTCCACTTTCCAGGTCATTTATGAATATGTCAAAAAGCAGCGGACCCAGCACAGATCCCTGGGGTACACCACTATTCACCTTTCTCCATTGGGAAAATTGGCCATTTAGCCCTACCCTCTGCTTTCTATCTTTTAACCAGTTCCTGATCCACAATAGTACACTGCCTCCTATCCCATGACTCTTTAGTTTTGCCAAACGTCTATGATGAGGGACCTTGTCAAAGGCTTTCTGAAAGTCCTGATACACAATATCAACCGACTCACCTTTGTTCACCTGTTTATTCACTCCTTCAAAAAAACATAACAGATTAGTAAGACAAGATCTTCCTTGTCTAAAGCCATGTTGGCTGTCTCCCATTAGGTTGTGACTATCTACATGCTGAGTAATTTTATTCTTTATGATGGTTTCTACCATTTTTCCCGGTACTGACGTTAGGCTCACCGGTCTGTAGTTTCCCGGATCACCCCTGGAACCCTTTTTAAAAATTGGTGTTACATTGGCGATCCTCCAATCTTCAGGTATTAGAGATGATTTTAATGATAGTTCACAGATTACTGATAGCAGTTCTGCAATCTCATATTTCAGTTCTTTCAACACCCTTGGATGTATACCATCCGGCCCGGGTGATTTGCTACTCTTCAGTTTATCTAATAGTTGTAAGACGTCTTCCCGATGTATCGATATTTCCTTCAGTTCTTCCGCACCTTTAAATACCACTTCAGTCATGGGTAACATCCCTACATCTTCCTCAGTAAAGACTGAAGCAAAGAATTCATTCAGTCTCTCCGCTATCGCCTTGTCGCCTCTTAGTGCTCCTTTAACCCCTTTATCATCTAATGGACCAACTGACTCTCTCACAGGTTTTTTGCTACGAATGTACTTGAAAAGGTCTTTATTTCGCGTTTTTGCTTCCGCAGCAAGCTTCTTCTCAAATTCTCTCTTTGCCTGCCTTATCAATGCCTTGCATTTGACTTGCCAGTGCTTGTGCTGTTTCCAGGTTTCGTCGTTTGGCTCTTTTTTCCATTTCCTGAAAGATGCTTTTTTGGCAACAACAGCCTCTCTGACCTCACCTTTAAACCATGCTGGCAGTTTTTGGACTTCCTTCCACTTTTCTTAAAGCGTGGAATACAGCTGGTCTGGGCTTCCAAGATAGTATTTTTCAACAACACCCAAGCTTGATGTACATCTTTAACCTTCGCAACTGCTCCTTTTAGTTTTTTCTTAACTGTTTTCCTCATTTGGTCAACGTCCCCTGCACTGAGGAGAACCTGTTCGGCAAACCTATGGCCGACAAGGCAGCCGAGAGACTCGACAGAGGCTGTCCAAAAAGACCTCATCCTTTCCCCATAAGAAACCATTGGGGAAAAGACCCCTGTTCCCGAGGAAATAGGGGCCCTTTCATCAGAGTCACCACTACCAGCCCTTCTCAGGCCAGCAACAGGGTTCTTACCCCAAAAGACAAAGCCATGAAGTTGAGAAACCAAAGGCACAGAAGCCTCAGGCCCCAGCTCCTGCCCAGCTGGGGGGAGCTTTTGACTCCTGTGGCAGGGCCTCCCCTCCCCCCGGGAGTCCTTCACCAGCCCACAGGGGGCCGCCTGGCACTCTTCGCCCACAGATGGGCCAGTATCACCTTGGGCCAGTAGGTACTGCAGATGGTAAGGGAGGGTTACCTCCTCCACCTACAGCAGGTACTACCCAGGTTCTTTCCAGGAAGAGCCAGTGTGACCTCTCCTTCACCAGACCCTTCTGCTCTCAGAGCTCACAGGTTTGCTCAGGGGCAACATAGTGGAGCCTATACCCAAACATCCATGGAGAAAAGGCTTATTACTCAGATTCTTCCTTGTCCCAAAGAGAACTGAGGGCCTCAGGCTCATACTAGACCTGAGAAACATAGGTTTCTGGGAGGGAGAAGTTCAAGATGCTCTCCCTTGGAACACTGCTGCCTTACCTCCACCAGGGAGACTGGCTGTGCTCCTTGGACCTAAAGGATGCGTACACTCACATCCTGATCCACCCCTCTCACGGGCAGTAACTACAGTTTGTGGTGGGAGGAGGGCACTACCAGTACAGGGTGCTACCCTTTGGCCTGGCCTCCTCGCCAAGGGTCTTTACCAAATGCCTGGCGGTAGTAGCCACCTACCTACGCCTACAAGGGACTTTCGTCTTCCCCTACCTGGATGACTGGCTCATCAGGGGCAGTATGGCCTCAGAGGTCAGTCAGGCCGCAGACCGTGCAACCCTCCTTTTGCAGCATCTGGGTTTCGTCATCAACTACCCCAAATCCCATCTCTCTCCAGCCCAAAACATGGAGTTCATAGGTGCTCAGTTGGACATGTTACAGGTCAAGGCCGTCATCTTAAGAGAGAGGGCAGGAGAGGTACAATGTTGCCGGTCAGTGCCAGCTCGTCTCTTCTTCCGCCTACTGGGCCATATGGCCTTGACAGTCCACGTCACACTCTCAGCCCGCTTACATGTGCAGACAGCCCAGTGGTGCCTACACTCACATTGAACTCAGGCCATGGGCAGGCTATGGGACAGAGTCAGGATTACCAGCCAACTGGCAGAGTTCCTCAACTGGTGGCAAAACCTGTGCCACCTCGAGGCAGGAATGCCCTTCCAAGCACCCATGCCGCAGAGGACCCTGACCACAGACACCTTCCTCTTGAGTTGAAGGCACATTGCAGAGACCGTCGCACACAGAGCAGCTGGTCTCAGGAGGAGTCACTCCTATAGATCAATCTTATGGAGCTCAGGACAATCTTCTTGGCCCTACGAGCGTTCCGCCACTGCTTAAAATACCGACCTGTGCTGATCCAAATGGACAACTAGGTCGCCATGTTTTATTTCAATAAGCAGGGGAGGCACGGGTTCGTACTCTCTCTGTCAGGAGGCAGTAGCCCTCCTCTCCTTCATAGCATGCAACAGCATGCTTCTGTGAGTGAGGTACCTCCCAGTCCTGGACAACTGCCCAGCAGACAGGCTGAGCCGAGTCCTTTGCCCACATGTTGCGCTTAAACCCCAGAGTAACAAAGCAGCTGTTCCACCTCTAGGGCAGGCCTGTGTTGGACCTATTCACCTCTTCGGACAGCATGCAGCTACCTCGCTTCTGCTCATGTCAGCCACACCCAGAGAGAGTGGCAGCAGATGTCTTCCTGATCTCTTAGTCCAAGGGCCTACTCTGTGTTCCCACCGACCTCAACCCCCTCTCCCCTAGTCGCCAGGATCCTCTTCAAGGTCCAGAGCAAGAGGGCCTCAGTTATACTGATTGCTCCCAGATGGCCCAGGCAACCCTGGTTGCCTCTGCTGCTTTCCCTGTCGGTGGCACTCCCAGTCCCTCTGGGCCGAGCCCCAGACCTCCTGTCCCAGGAGGAGGGCTCCCTTCTTCACCCTAGTTTGGGGTCACTAACGCTTGCAGCATGGCTGCTGAAAGGGTAGCATTGGCCCCTTTCAGTCTTCCAGGGGAAGTCGAGGAGATCCTACTGGCCTCCTGAAAACCCTCCACCAGCTGAGCTTATGAATAAGTGGAGAAGGTTTTCCGCCAGGTGTGCGGAAAGGGAGGAGAACCTCTTCTCCTGCCATGTGCAACTAGTACTTCAGTACCTACTGTACCTGTCACACACTGGGCTGAAATCTAACTGTGAGGGTACATCTGAGCGTCATAGCTGCTCATCACCTTCCTATTGAGGGGAAACCCCTTCTCAGGCCAACCCCTGGTCTCCAGGTTCCTATGGGGCCTCCTGTTATTCAAAACCCCTCTCTGCTCTTCAGCAGCAGAGGGGGGCCTCAACGTGGTGCTCTCCCAGCTCACGAAACCACCATTCGAGCCCTTGGCCATTTGCCAACTGAGGTACCTGTCTTGGAATGTGGCCTTTCTGGTGGCCTTCATGTCTGCTCGAAGAGTGAGTGAACTCCAGTCCCTGGTGGCAGACCCACCATATACAAGGTTCTACAAGAACAGGATAATGCTCCACACACACCCCAAATTCCTCCCTAAGGTGGTGTCTCCTTTTCATCTCAACCAAGAGGTGATCCTCCAAACCCTTTTCCCACGGCCTCATGCCGGCAAGGAGGAACTAGTACTTCATACACTAGATTGGAATCAGGCCCTGTCCTTCTACTTGCAACGGACTCAGGCCCATCGAAAACTCCTCAGCTTTTCGTGTCTTATGACCCCAGCAGACTGGGGCTCCCTGTGACTAAGCAAACTCTGTCCACCTGGGTGGCGGACTCTATTGCCCTTGCCTATGAGCGAGCTGGCCTTTCCATCGAGCACCGGATCACAGCGCATTGTGTGAGGGCGATGGCCGCGTTGGTGGCCAACCTCTGCTCAGTGCCAGTGACGGAAATCTGCAAGGCTGCCACATGGTCTTCAATTCATACGTTTGCAGCTCACTACTGTCTGGAGAGCGAGTCCCGCATGGACAGTGCCTTTGGCTAGGCAGTACTCTGTAATATTCTCGGGGTGTAGGCAGCTTTTGCACTCCGACCCTCCTGTGTTCAGTCTATCGGAGTGATAGGGTCGCTGGACGCTAGGTTTTGAGAGTCTCTCAGTGGGGACTCACCTTCAGCAACTCACAGCTGCTCGATTGGTCGGCGTTGATACTGTTGTGGTTCGGTCCTTGGCACCCTGGAGCTAGGGAGTCCCATATGTGAGGACTGACTTCCTGCTTGTTCCTGGAGAAAGTGTAGTTACTCACCTGTAACAGGTGTTCTCCAGAGACAGCAGGAAGCAGTCCTTGCAATCCTCCCTCCTCCCCTGGGAGTTGCCTCCCTATCTTGTTTTAGTTTTTACTGCTGTCCTAGCTATGTCATCTGGACTGAGCAAGATGACACCCTTGGTAGCATGTTCTCACGCGGGCTCCGTTGGCGCCGACATCACCCATATGTGAGGACCTATTCCTGCTGTCTCTGGAGAACACTTGCTACAGGTGAGTAACTACACATTCGTGGAAAAGAGGGAGTAAATCATTGTATCGTCCCCATATATGTGGATGAGGATATTGTGTTTTTGTATGACTTTGCATAGAGGTTGAATGTAGATGTTAAAGAGTAATGCAAATAGAGCAGATCCTTGTGGTATCCCTTGATATTGATTGAATGGAGGTGAATTCTGAATGCCTGCTTTGACCTGTTGTTGATGGTCTGTTAAGAAAGATTTGAACCATGACAAGGTTGTGTTCTGGAGTCATAGTTCTTGTAGTCTTGATATTAGGATTTGGTGGTTGATGGAATCAAATGCTGTGGTGATGTCGATGAAAATCATTATAAATCCTTGGCCGACTTTTTCAATGCCTCTTATTAGTGTGTCGAAGAAGGGGGAAAGAAGTGTTTGGACACCGTGGGAAGGGTTGAAACTGTGCTTTTGGGGGTCGAGAGGAGCATGATTGTCAGTGTGATCTTGAAGTTGTTGATGCACCGCTTTTTCAATGCTCTTTGATAGGAAGAGTAGGCTTGAGCTAGGTCTGTAGAAACCTGGTGATATTCTGTCCAGGGAGACCATTTTAAAGATAGGTCTGATTGAAGCTTCCTTGGGAGAGAGAAGAGTAGTTGATTTTGAGGAGCATTGGGGTGAAGTCAGTTCTAGCTTTCTTTATCCACAAGAACGGGCAGAGGTCCAATGGGGATGTGGTGGTATTTATGTTTATGATGACGTAGTTCAGTTCATCACTGGTTATTAAACGGAACGTTTCCCAGGTTTGTATAGTCTTATCATGGATCTGTTCTGGTGTAGATCTCTCTCTTCTGGGTGGCAGTTGCTGAACTTGTTGCTGACGTAGTTTGCCATTGCCTGTGGATGGATACTTGTATTTGGATGTGGTTTTTGTTTGGGGTCTTTCTTTAAAGCATTTGCAGTCGCAAAAGGTTCCCTGGGTGGTTGAGTGAGTTCTGCACGATGTTGGTGTGAAATTCTAATTTGCACTTTGATATTAAGTTTGTACAGCAGCTATGGATATCACTCTATAAACAATGAGCTGCTTGGCTGAAGACCGAACAAAGTTTAAGTCAACTATCCAGAGGGTCGCCAGGAGTCGACATCGACTCAACAGCACTTAACAACAACATTAAATTTGTGTTTCCTTGTTGTTTGTTCATATAGAGTTCTCTTGCTTCAGGGTCTCTGGTGTTTCTCCATCTCCTTTCCAGTTGTCTGAGTTTCCATTTTTGGTCTTTTATATCTTTAGAATATCAAGGGGCATACTGTTGAGTGGAGGTGGGGCAGCAGTTTTTGCTTTTCTTTTGGGTGATTGTGGCTGCTGTAGCAGCCATGGAGATATATTTTTTTATACCTTTATGCTTGTTTAAACTATTGCCTTTCCAATCTTATGTCTGTCTTTTTATTTTTTCTAGTTTACTTCATTGCATCTTTATCTTATCTCTCTTTTTAAGTACCATGTTTATCTTCTATTTAATATAGTATTCTTATTGAAAAAAATTGAACCCCTTTGTTTCTGTTATAAGGCTGTTATGTTAGATCTTATCTGAGACACTCAAACAGCCTCACTTGCAAATTGTTGGATGGTCGCTGTAGCCAGGGCAGTACTTTCTGGCTCAGTGCAGGCAATCATTTCCTATGTATGATTTAATCACAATTTTTCTAGGTCCCAACTCCCTTTTTTGCCGTGTACAATGCTAGTTAGACTTTGCTTTTGTTCCTGTTGGTGGCAGCATCTCCAAACATATGACACTTATTGCCCTTGCAATGTCCTTTACCATTTTGGCTATTTTTGAGAGAAACCTCACAACAATGATTCATTTATCCCACATTTTGACTGCCTGGTCTAGTTCACAGATTTAGAAGTGAATGTTAGAAACCTTAGGCACTGTTTACATGTGTAAATTGGCATATACATAGAAAAAGCACTTTTTAGAAAAAACACTACTTACACATATGTGTGACAGAATGCGGAGTTTTAAAAGAGGCAGGTTTTAGGATTGGGTTGGGTGGTCCTTTAAAGTATGCATGTAGTCCATATTTCAGAACAGAAGTCATTGTTGCATCGATGCTCCTGAAAGAGTTCCAGATCCCCAAGGCAAACAAGACTCGACCAGGCAAAGGTTCAGAAGTACTTTGATTTCCTCTGAATCTAATTCAGAAGGCTGGATCACAGATGAGGAGTCTGATAGCCTGTTTGAGACAGATCACCAGAGCTCCCTTCTGATCCTCCTTCTCCTTATGAGAGACAACTCTACTCCTGAGGATATGCTATTCCAGGATTTTGTAAGAGATATGGCCAAGGCCATACCATTTTCTTTGAAGACAGAGGACAAATCTTGGGCAGAATTGGAAATCCTCCAATATTCCACAGCTCCCAAGGAAGCGGTGACAGTGCCCATGCACTGCATTCTTCAGAGGTTACAGATGAGATCGTGAGAGACCCCCCCCCCCCTTACTGTATCTCCAGTTAGTAGAAAGTTTGACTCAATGTACAGTACCAAGTTCAGAAGACTCCCAGATTCAAAAGCCCCAGCTTCTGCACCTTTCTCAGGTCATCAAATCTGCTCTCAAAATATCCAAGGCACACTCCTTGGTGCTCCCAGGGAGAGAGGCTCAGACACTGGACTCTTTTTTTTGGGAGAAAAGTTTTTCATAGTGCTATGCTCACTTTCTATATGGCCTCTTAAAACTCTAGCATTATCATTCCCTAGTAAGTCATGGCAAGGGCTGCTCAAAATTCATGGTCCAATCTGTGATATTTTTGAATACGGTATTAATAGCGTCTGCTGTCTGTTTTGGTGCTCAGAGACTCACCTGGTTCTGAGTTTCAGATCTTCAGTCAGTGCAGAGCAAGCTTACTAACATACCATGCCTGGGAGAATATCTCTTCACACAGAATCAAACTATAAAATCTCTCCAGGCGCATATTTGAGCCGGCCTCCTACTTCCCTGGTTGCCTCTACTCCCAGTCCAAGCAGACTCCTTGTGCTCATCCTAAGCAAGAAAAGTTGCAGAAGTTCCAACCTGCCGTCCATCCAAAACCATAGACAGGGATTTGACTGGTTCCTGCAGAGTGTAGCTACTCTACCTATATCCTTGCAGGAGCACACTGTCCATGCTCAGAGGATGGCCCCTTGTAACCTCAAACTCTTGGATTTTACAAATTATCCAAAGAGGTTACAAACGTCAATGAACTTCCCTCAGATTGCCTCCAAGGGCTCAATCTCTGAACCCTCAGCGTCAGGGACCCTTCAAAATGAATCTGCAATCGAGCCCATTCCACCAGGGCAGGAAGGGCATGGATTTTACTTGAAGTACTTTCTGGTTACCAAAAAGATGGGGACTACCATCCCATCCTAAACCTAAGAGATCTGGTCAGAGAGAAGTTCAGAATGATTTACCTATGCATCCCTATTTACAAAAAAGGAGTTTGGAAATGCTCTCTGGATCTAAAGGATGTGTATACTCACATCCAGATACATCCCAGTTAAAGGAAATATCTCAGATTCATTATAGGAAAGTGGCACGTCCAATAATAGGTACTGCTTTGTTGTAGCAGCATTTCTAAGCAGGCTGGGAGTGCATGTTTTTCCCTGTTATGACAATTGACTGCTCAAGAGCACCACTCCAGAAAGAACTCTGGAATCCATACAAATCATCATTAGGGTGTTGGAACTAATAGAGTTCGTAATCAATTAATGTGAATCCCATCTTTGCACCCCCCCCCCCCCCAAAACATAATTGCAGTTTATCGGAGCTTTGCTCACACAGCTCAGGTGAGAGACTTTCTTTCACATGATAATCTATCTAGTTTGGTAACCAGGGGCAGCTCTATAATGAGGCCGAGTGAGGTGGTAGTTTTTTGGGGGCGGCAAAATTGCCCCCAAAAAGACCGCCTCACTCAGCCTTCAAAATAAAAAGTTTTAAAAAACCCCTCAGCCAGCAGCAGAATGAAGAGCCCTGTAGTCACGCCGCCGCATCCCCGGAGAGCCTGCCCGTTTCCCCTCCGCGCCGGCTCAGCTTTGGAGGAGGAGGAGAAACGCTGGGCTCTCCAGGGAGGCAGGGGGCCGGGGCCGTGGCCGCGGGGCTCTTCATTCTGCCGTGGCTGCAGTGGCAGCTGCTTCTTAAGCCGGATGGATTTTTAAAATTTTTCAATTTCTCTGGGCTGGGGCGGGGGTTAGAACTGGAAATGGGCTGATGGGGGGTTAGGACTGGTAATGGGCTATGGGGGGGGGCTAGGACTGGTAATGGACTATGGGGAGGGCTAGGACTGGAAATGGGCTGATGGGGGTAGAACTGGAAATGGACTGATGGGGGTTTAGAACTGGAAATGGGCTGATCGGGAGGGGCTAGGACTGGTAATGGGCTGATTGGTGGGGTTAGGCCTGGAAAGGGGCTTATGGGGGGGTTAGAACTGGAAATGGGCTGATGGGGGGTTAGGACTGGTAATGGGCTATGAGGGGGGGGTTAGAGCTGGAAATGGGCTGACGGGGGGGTTAGACCTGTAAATCGGCTGATCGGGAGGGGGACTAGGACTGGTAATGGGCTGATTGGTGGGGTTAGGCCTGGAAATGGACTTATTGGGGGGGGTTATGACTGGTAATGGGCAGATGGGGGCTAGGACTGGAGTGGGCTGATAAGGGGGATAGGACTGGAAATGGGCTGGGACTGGAAATGGGCTATTGGGGGAGGGGAGGAGAGTAGTGCTGGCCCTGGAAGAAATCTAGGGGCTAGGGCTACAAATTTATTTATTTATTTTATTTATTTATTAACAATTCTTATATACCGCACTATTAGACATCAGCGCGGTTTACATTGAACAGAAAACATCCGACAGTTTACACATGTCTGGTCGTTACATTTAACAGGAAGTATAACTTGGCGAAATAGGGGAAACTAAATACAATGCAGGGTTATCTGATGAAGGATATCCTGGTTAACTATATACAACAGCGATACAATAGTATATGGAATAACTTGTTATTTACATTGTGAAGTTGGTCTGTTGCGGGGTCTATCTGTTTGACCACTTCTGCTATTCACCTGGGGGTTATGTTCGGAGTTGTCATTGAGATATTTAGCGAAAAGGAAATGCTTTAAAGCCTTTCTGAACTGACTTAGATTAGGTATTGCTCTGATTTGAGCTGGTAAGGTGTTCCATAGAGATGGGGCGCAGAATTGGAAGGCTCTGTTGGCTGTTGATCTAGTGCATCTTGTGGTGTCATTTGGGATAACTAGTGTGTTTAATTCTGCTATTCTTCGTGGCCTGTTTGGTGCAAGTGGTTGTATGAGGTTTGAGAGAGAGGAAGAGGTGAGCCCCTTAGCCGCTTTGAATGTTAGCAGTAAGGTCTTGAAACTGATCCTTGCTTGAATGGGGAGCCAGTGTAGCTGTTTTAGAAGGGGTGTTACGTGGTCTCTCCTGGATGCCCCGAGGAGTACCCTCGCTGCACTATTCATGGCTAATTGCAGGGGGTTCAGGGTGGACCAGGGGAGTCCTTGTAGTATGGAGTTTGAGAAGTCAAAATGGGGGAGTATAAGGGCTTGATAAATGGTACGGAAATCATCCGGTTCGAGTAGCATGCGTAGGTGTCTGAGGGATCTGATTTTAAAGTATATTGCCTTGACTGTGTTGGCTATGTGGTTCTTCATATCGAGGTTTTGGTCCAGCGTTACTCCGAGGTAGCGTATTGCCGGTTTAACTTGGAGTTGGGCATCCTTTACGTTAATACAACTAGGAGGGGTGAAGTTGGTGTTCCTCGAGACGAACAGGACTTCCGTCTTTTTGTGTTGTATTCTCAGGTTTTGTGATAGGAGCCACTCTGATATGGTGTCAAAGCAGTTGGTCAGCGGGCTAAGGTCTAGGCAGTCCAATGATATTGGCATATATAGTAGCACATCGTCTGCATATATCATGTAACTGACATTAAAGGATCTGATGATGTCACAGATGGGTTGGATGTATATATTAAACATCAATGCAGATAAAGAGGATCCTTGGGGTACACCTTGACTTTGTTGGAAAGGTTCAGATGTATCCCCGTCGACTCTGACATGCTGCCATCTGTCGGACAGGTAAGATTTGCACCATTCGAGTGCTGTTCCACAGATGCCTTTTTCCCTTAGTCGGCAGATGAGAATTTCGTGGCATACCGAGTCAAAAGCCGCTGCTATATCTAGGAAGACAAGAGCGAAGCCTTGGCGTATGTTATCCACACCTGAGGTTATATTGTTGAGGAGTGTTGTGAGTAGTGTTTCTACTCCATGTGACTCTCTGAAACCATGTTGAGCTGGATCCAGTGGGGCTGATGTGTCTATATGATCCTGTAATTGCCTGTGCACTATTTTCTCGATGATTTTTGCTAGCATAGGTATGCTAGATATGGGCCTGTAAGATTCTACTTTTTGAGGATCAAGTTTGGTGTTCTTTAGCAGCGGTCTTACAGAGGTCTGCTTGAGCGTAGATGGGAAAGAGCCAGTGGTGAAGGAATAGTTTAAGATTTTTGCTATAGTTGAGGATATGTCACATCGCAGGTCCTTTATCCAGTGCGCAGGGCAAGGGTCTGTGTGTGCAGTGGTTGTGTTTAGAGCTAGGATGGTGTCTTCAATAGTTTTCTTCGAGGGAGTAAAGAAGGATGCCAGTGATACTGGGTAGTCTCGTTCATCAGGAGGGTCTGGTATTAATATTTTGTTGGTCTTACACATCTTAGATTGCATGTAAATTGCATAGTCCTGTGGGCGGATCCTGCTGTGGTGCTCAGGGGTTGGCTCTTTGGCAAGTGTTTTAACTAAGTTAAACAAGTCGTGAGGTTTATTCAGTGACCGTTTCAGAGTATCTGTGTGGTGTTGTCTGATTTTATCTGAGATGGCTTTACGATGCTCTGCCAGATGTTGGATGTAAGCTGATTGGTCACTGCTGGTACGTGACTTTCTCCATCGTTTTTTCTAGCCTTCTTAAAATGGATAGTGAGGTTTTTAAATCGGTTGTGAACCATGGGGCGGTAGATCTCTTCTTTGGGTTCTTGTTCGTTGGAGGGCGGATAGCGATTGCGCTGAGTTTATTGTTCCAGGAGGAGATCAACTCTTCTAGGCTTAGTGAGGTGTCATCGAAGAGTGTGCTCATTTCAGTGAGGATGCGTTCTCTGTTAAATGGGTGGAACCTTCTGGTAGCTGAGTTAGCGGGCCTGCTTTCATCCGTTTTCGTCTTGTGTGAACAGATAGTGGTAGGCATCTGAAAGGTGATGAGTTTGTGGTCAGTCCATGGGACTGCAGATATCGGCTGATGTGGGGGAATGGTAGAATAGGACTGGAAGGGAGCGGATACTGAGAAGGTCTGCCAGAGGAAGGAGGGAGCAGGAAGGGAGCTGACACGGGGGAAGGAGGGGGCTGGAAAGGAGCTGACATCTGGGATGTACTGAAGGGGGACTGGAAGGGAGCTGACAATTGGGGATGGTAATGGTAGGTGGCTGGGTAATGGGGAGGAGGCTGGAAAGGAGCTGACTGGGGAGTGGCACTGAGAGTGGATCTGAGCTGATGCCTGTAATGGTATTTTGACTAGAAGGGTCTGGACAGTGGGGAAGGAAGGGGACTGGAAGGGAATGGACACCAGTGGCAGTCGTGGGAATGCAAGGCGTTTGACATTAGAAGGTACTGGGAGTGGAGGACTGGAAAGGGGAGCTGATACTGGGGAGGGTTACTGGAACTGGAAATGGGCTGATGGAAGGAAGTGAAGAAAACAAAAGAAGAGATAAGAAATGGCAGATGGACCATGGACCATAGACCACAGAAAGAGAGCTAAGAGAAGACAGGAAAGCAGAAGCCTCAGATCGGGATCAGCATGATCAAAGAATAAAATGGTCAGACAACAAAGGTAGAAAAATAATTTTATTTAATTTTAGTGATTGGACTTTGTGCTATTTTTATATTTTACACAGTATTGGGGAACTGCATCTCTTATTTATCTGATGTTGCATTGCATGTGGACTCTGGCTTCTTGGGGTTTCAGTTTAAATTTTGTCTACATATTTTTATTTTTACTTTAGATTGTGGTTACTTATTCTGTACTTGGTGAGGGTCGATGTTGTGCATGTGTGACTGAGGTCAGGTGTTCTGTTAACATGGGGTTTGTATATAAAGATCTATGCTATACTGTAGTAATTTGACTAGTTCAGCTTTTCAAATAGGTGTATGGATGTTCCAGGGCCCACTGTAGTATTTACAGTGATGCTTTTTTTGGATGGGCTCCTTATGTGAGTTTTGGAAGTTTGTGCTGATATGGTATAGTATGGTAGGTTTGCTCTTTGTTGTAAGGTCTTTTATTAGTTCACAATATGCCTGGTACTGGAGAATAGTGGTTGTTGTTGTTGTAGTTGTTAGTGAGATGATCAGAATCAGATTTTTTTTTTAAATATTGAGTTCTGTGGGTGAATGTCCTGGTTCTGCTCTGCACCTACTGTAGATGCAAAATATATGTTGAAAAAGAAAAAGTGAGAACCATAATGCAGTTTATAACAACAAAATAAAAATGAGTTATAATTTAGTTTTATAAACTGCGCTGTTGGTTCTTGCTGTCTTTTAGTTCCTTAGTGTGCAAACAGGACCGTACCTAGCCCTGTGCAAGCAGTGCAGACGCACAGGGCGCAAAGACTTGGGGGGCGCATTTTGGCTGTCTGCTGTTGCCCTGCCGCCTCTGGCAGGACAATGGCAGGCAGCCAAAATGCGCTCCCAAGCCTTTTCGCAGCACTTTAAGCAGGTCTGGTCCCTCCCTCCTCCGACGTGATGTCAGAGCAGGGAGGGAAAGCTTAAAGTGCCAGCGCCTTTCAGATCAGGTGCATGCCCCCCCCCCTCCTCCTCCCCATACCTCCATCCAGCGCTGACTGCTCTTTCTCTGCTGCTGGTGCCGCCATGAAAAAAACAGAGGCCGGCAGCAGCAGGGAAAGAGCAGGCAGTGCTGGACGGAGGTATGGGGGGGAGAGGGGGGTTTGCACCCGAGCTACAAGTCGCACAGGGCGCGATTGCAGCTCAGTACAGCCCTGTGTGCAAACATCTTGCATTTCCTCCATATAGTTTGGTTTGGTTCAATCTCTGGATTTCTGAAAAAGCCCCGCCCCCCTCTGGGGTGGGGGGGGGCGCCATCTCATTATTCGCCTCAGGAAGCAGATTGCCTTGAGCCGCCCCTGTTGGTAACAATAGTGCAGGAGACTGAAATGAATCAGCAAATGTCAGTTCAAGCCATGCTGAGACTACTGTGCTACATGGCCTTAGCTGTTCAAGTGATACATTTTCTTGTCTCCATATGAGACAAGCTGAATGGACCTTGAGCACTCAAGCCATGGGAAGGGTCAGCGCCGTTCTGTCTATCATTCAGCCACTTATTCAGTCTTTAGCCTGGTGGACCATCCACAAAAATCTTGCCAAAGGTCTGCCCTTCCATATTCCTCCCCATCAGAAACTCCGAACAGATGCCCATCTCAAAGGGTTTCACAATCGGGAACTGGTCCCTCCAGGAAAGCCTCCATCAGATCAACTTCTTGGACCTACAAACGATAGTAAATGCTCTAAGGGCTGTCAAGGATCAGTTGTCCAACCAAATTGTTCTAATTCAAACTGACAACCAAGTTGCCATGTTCTATATCAAGAAGCAGGGAGGAACTTGGTCATACCTCCTGTGCTGAGAAACTATCAGACTGTGGAACTTTTCCATCTCTCACGAGATAGAGTTGAGAGCCAATTATCTTCTGGCAGACAGGCTCCCCTCCTGGAGTTGCTGTCTTTTTTTCAGGATGGACTGGAAAAGGCCTTGGAATGTAATTCCCTGCAGGTGCAGGTGGCAGCACTGGCATGTTACTGGGGAAAGATGCAGGGGAAGGCTCTAGCAGCCCACCCAGACGTTGTGTGTTTCCTTCGGGCCGTAAAGCAGGTTCAGCCGCTGTTGAGGTCAATAGTTCCTGCATGGGACATTAATTTGGTGCTTTCGGCACTGACCATGGCACCCTTTGAACTGCTGGCCGTGTTCGCTGAAGGAATTGACTTTAAAAATGGTTTTCTTGGTAGCAATTTGTTCGGCCAGATGAATCTCGGAGTTGCAAGCCTTATCTTGCAGAGAACCTTTTTTTTCCATTTCTAAAGAAAAGGTGGTACTACATCTGGTTCCATCCTTCCTGCCAAAGGTGATTTTTGCATTTCATGTTAATCATCCGGTCACCCTGCTGGTATTTTCGGGTGAGGGAACATAAGAACATAAGATATGCCATACTGGGTCAGACCAAGGTCCATCAAGCCCAGTATCCTGTTTCCAGCAGTGGCCAATCTAGGTCATACGTACCTAGCAGTTTCCCCAAAAGACACAGGTTCCGCAATGCTTGTACTGGGTCAAGCATGGATATCCTGGGTCCCTTATTAATAATGGTTTATGGACCTTTCCTCCAGGAACTTGTCCAAACCTTTTTTAAACCCAGCTACACTCAGCCTTTACTACATCCTCCGGTAACAAATTCCAGAGGAGATTCCCTGTCAGAACCCCTTTTGCGGCTCCTGGATGTATGTCACGCCCTCCGGAGTTTCCTGAAAGTCACAGATCAGTTCAGGAAGACCAATAGGTAGTTTGTTCTGATTGGAAGCCCTCACAAGGGAGATGCAGCGTCCAAGGCTTCCATTTCCCGGTGGGTGAGAGAGACGATTGGCTCGGTTTATCTGCTCAAGCGTAAAGCGGTGCCAGTGGGGTTGCGGGCCCACTCAGTAAGGGCACAGGTGGCTTCCTGGGCAGAGTCGAGCCTGATTCCACCGGCAGATATCTGCAGGGCCGCAACTTGTGCATCCCTACATACCTTTGTAAAGCATTATTGTTTGGATGTGCAAGCAGTAAGGGATGCAAAGTTTGGAGCGGCTTGCTGGTCCCTCCCAGGGCTAGTACTGTTATGTTACATCCCATCCAAGTTGGGACTGGACTGGAGGATACAATAAGGAAGATGAAATTAGGCCTTACCTGCTAATTGTCTTTCCTTGAGTATCTCCAGTCCATTCCCTGACCCACCGCTAACTAATTGAACCTCTTAATTTCAGACTGCGATCCGAGACATCAAAGGGAGAGCCAGAGATAAGTGGTTCTAGTCCATTGGGGGAAAAAAGAAACAGAAAAGGGGGAATCGGGAGAACCGGGGATGCTCCTGAACAGAGGGTAGGTTGGGCCCTTGGGCATTCTGACTCATCTTGGGGCCTTTTTTCCTCGCAGGAAGGTTTTTTTCTTGCTTTTGCATTCTGTTTAAGGGGACTCCTGGGGTTAGTTCTCAAAGATGTTTTTTGTCCTTAATTATAGGCCTGGTGTTGCAGGATGCATATGTCTTTTTTTCTTCCCAGTTTATTTTAAATTGAGATTTTGAATATCTTACAATACAATTATAAGACAATAAACATAAAGAAAATAACACCGCACCCCAAATTCTTTGAGCAAAGCACACATTACATAATGAACCATGTTATAATAATTCAAGCCCGTGTTATGAGAAAACCGGAAAACCCAACATGCCATGGGATCAGAGCCGACCCATCCATTGTGCGAGAATGTTGGTTGCACAGGGCCCTGCACGAACTTCATTCGCGCACAATAGATGGTTTCAGAGGTCCCGGCTCACCTCTGCACAGCTGCCAGCGTGAAAAGCGCTGTTTTCTCTCTTGTTGGCGGTTGTGTTACTGTGAAGCGTGCGAGTGCTGGGAAATACCCTTTAACCTTTCCCGGCATTCAGTGTGCTTCACAGTAACGGCTGCCAGCGTGAGGGAAAATGGTGCTTTTCACCCTGGTGGCTGTGCAGAGGTGGGCCGGGGGCCTCACGCGGGCTTTCCCAGCTCACCTCTGAAGCAGCTTAGATAGGTGAGTGGCTCTTCATGGGGGGGGGTCTAGGATAGGACAGGAAATGGCCAATGGGGGGCTAGGATTGGAAATGGGCTGATGGGGGGGGCCTTGGACTTGAAATGGGCTGATGGGGGGAGCTTGGACTGGAAATGGGCTGATGGGGGCTGGAATAGGACTGGAAATGGGCTGATGGGGGGTAGGATTGGAAATGGGCTGAGGGGAGAGCTTGGACTGGAAATGGGGGCTGGGAGAATAGGACTAGAAGGGAGCAGATGCTGGGTGGGGCTGGAACTAGAAGGGAACTGATATTTGGGAGAGGACTAGAAGGGGATGGAGCTGGGGAGTGAGGATGGAGAGGGGAGAAAACATTTTGTGTGGGAGGGAAGAAAAATCTACAATTGGCCGGGTATTGGGAGAGTAAGTGGGGATTGAGAATGGAAGGGTAAAATTTGAGTGGATGAAAAAGAAATAAAGAAAGAAATGGAGGAAAGAGCAAAAGGGGAAAGATCAGTTTGTTAAAACAGATGTAGAGAGAGAAAAGAAAAAAACTAGAAGAGAGAAGAAAGGACAAATGGACAGCAGACGTTGGAGAGTTAGCTGAAGACATGAAGGAAACAGGAGAAATTGACTGGAGCAATTGCAATTGAAAAATAAAATGCCCAAACAACATAAGGAAAAAAAAGACTTTTTTATTTTGAATTTAGTAACTGGAGCATGTCAGCTCTGGGAAATGTGCATTGCTAACGTCTTTGCGTTTTTGTTTAGTACAAGAGGAAATCAATTTATAGTTTTATTTCTCCAGTGTTGTTGTACATTCCAACTTTGGCCGTTGGGATTCCCAGTTTAATTATTGTCTTTATATTTCTAAATTGTGATCCCTTGTTCGTTCTTTGGTGACAGTATATGTTCTGCATGTGTAACTGAGCTAAGGTATTTGTTTATGTAGTTTCTATTTGACAGTGCTACTTGTTCTCTTTCCCCAGTAAAAGATGTATTGGTATTCTCTGAGATGTGTTGATTTAATATTTGCAGTGTTGCCTTTTGGTAGGTAGGGTATGGTGCTTTGTGAATCCTTGTAGTACTGTTATGATATGGCGGGTTTGCTATGGGTTCTAAATGGGCAGTGTTTATAGTACTTCCTAATGTGCCTGGCGGTTGGCGCTGGAGTATAGTAATATAGAAATCTGGTAGTCTTTCTTTATCCAGACATTTATTAAGAGGCATGTTTACTAAAAGTTAGTGCACATTAAAATTATGCAAATACTTATGCAAATGAGGCCCCACAATGAGTCTTTGCACATGGCCATGCACCCCCCTTAGGCTGTCACTGCACGGGATAACAAAATTCTCAATACCCTAAATACAAGCCATTTCAGAGAATATTAAAAAAAAAACAGAAACAAAATTCAAAAGAAATAAGCATTACATTACGTGCCTTGGAGAAAAGTTTCTAATTGAGAAGACTCAAAGAATACATACTGAATATTTTGATATACTATTATACACTTACAAGGAAGTTTGAGGAAGAAGGAGGTTCCCAGCACTAAAACAGTAGGTTTTAGCACCAGGAACACTCTTCTCCTCATTTCTGTGACTTTAGAAATATCTGGAAAAATATTTATTTTTTGACCACAAAAAAGAAGACTTTTCTTCTGAAAAAATAAACGGAGAATATTATTGCAGTCAATCACAGAGCAAAAAGAGACAATCAGTGTAGCACGAGAGGAAATATATTATCTATTGAACCCTAAGAATGCAGACAGATCTAGACTATCCACAGTGGAGAGCAGATCCAAACCTAGACCCTCCTGATCGAGAATTATCTTCCTCTTAGGAAGATAGTATATATTTGAAATTTCTATAGCCTCCACATCTGAATAACTTAAAATCTCCTTAAGATATTTCTGAAGAATAAGAATAGGAGGAAGATGGTGCATGGAAAGTTTAAAAATCTCAAATTCTGCGAACGATGGGCATTCTCCAATGCCTCTAAGTGTCAGTGAGTAACTAAACTATCTTTCATAGAGGAGATATATTTGGAATGTAACACAGAAATACGAGAGTCAAGTTTAGTCAATCATCCACAGCAGACAGTCTCTTGTTTTGCTCTAAAATCTTTGCCACAATGTTAACTGTAAAGTCAGAAAGATCTTTCAAAGAAGAACCTAATGAAGATTCCAGGCAGGTGACATCCACAAGAATATCCTTCAAGATAACATTGTTTGAGGAAATTGAAACAGGCCTTACAGACAAAGAGGGAAATCTTACCTCTTTTGGTAATGACAAGTGGACTGCCGTTGCACCAGGATCCAGTTTCTGAACAGAAGCTTCCCCTTCCTGGGCTATAGCAATGGAGGTAGGTTGCGCACTAACCAAATCCTGGGAGGTGTTACCATCCTCTTCTGCTAAATCACTGGAATGGCAGGGTGGGGTAATATCACCCAATTCAGTGGCAGCATCTAGCATCCTCAAGGGATCCAATTTCCACCACCCCAGTTTAAAGGTACTGGGAGGGAGGATGAAGGGGTTTGGGGACCACTGAATCACCAGGGATTTTTTTTTGTTTTGTTTGGGGGAGGTTTGGCACCACTGGGCCACAAGTGATGTCTTTTTTGTTGTGGTGGGGAGGGGGGCACCGTGGATTGTTTTATTGGGTGGGTGGGTGGGTGGGGGGATTGGGGCTGCTGGGCCACTGGAGATTTTTTCATTGGGTGGGTGAGAGATCTGGCCACCAGGGACTTTGTTTCTGACTGGGTGGGGGGGGGCAGTGTCCAGGAGGGCGCTGGTCCTCCAACAGTGTGCCGATGGCATTGGGTGCTTTCCCCAGTACCCTAGATCATCTGAGGTGACGTGTCAAGCTTCATCTCAGATGACCCTGTTTCTCCGGGATAGCATGCCAAACGAGCACTGACTTCTATGTGCATATGTTTGGCTTGCTCTCCCAGTTTAATGCAGATTTTTTTGCACACTGGGTAATTTGCATACTGCATTTCAGTGCAAAGAGCATTAAAGTAGTGTTATGAAACCTTGCACTAGAGCTTTAAGCACTGGGCTCTAGTACAGGGTTTCTGCATCATCCTGTTAAATTGTAAGCTCTCCAGGGACAGGGAAAATACCTGCTTGTAACTCCCTTTGAGCTCCTACTAAAAAAAGGAATGAGCTAAGATCCAAATCCCCTATTCCCCCATATGTGATTTATAAAAAGCTCTGTGTTGTTTCTTTATTTCTAGACTACCTTATCGGTGCAAAGGCATATCAAGCTTTATATAGAATACTAGCATCGTTTTCTGTGCTAGTTGAATAGGTTGAAGGCATATAAACAAGGCACAAAATGAAGCAAACAATATTCCTTTAATATTCAGCATTAGAATAAGAAATGTTACATCAATATATCAACACAGTACAGTATTTATTAATCTTGGGATCAGCTACCTTACATCAGAGAATATGAAATTTTATATACCATATGTTTGTATGGTAGTAGAATAGAAATATTAATTAATTTGGACTGTATTTGTATTTTAAATATGGATGGCAGATAAATGTGGAAGCCTCATCCACATTTAAAATGTGATTTTAGAAAAATTATGGTTGAAACATTTCTGCCGCCTGCATGTCTATCTTAAAACACTTGGCTAGGAGGTGTTCTGGGAGTTTTTCAGGGCCGGGACTGGGCAAGATGAAAATCTACCAATGCATCTCCCATTTCATGTAGGGGATGCATGTGTACTACCAGAATTTCCCACATCTGAAGTTACACTTGCCCCCTGACATGAACAGGTTTTATAAAAGTGCTCATTTTGAAAGGGGATTAAGGAGGATATCCCCTTTAATCCCCCCAATGTTTATTTCACCCTCTAAAGCAAAACATTGTGAATATAGTCATCTGTAGCCCCTCAGTGGCAACAAATGTCCATGTTACCAAAATGGGAACAAAGGAACAGATACCAAGACTGGCAGATATTCAGGTTTAAACAAACCCCTTTTATTGACTCCTACACTTTTCGGCCGTAGGCTTTCTTCAGGGAGATATCAAATGAGAGAACAAACCTCAAGAAAACAAATACAAAATAAAACAAATTAACTGATAAAATAAGAACACCATCAAAAGACAAATCATTAAATAAATAAATAATTAAAAGAGATAAGATCAAATATAAACATACAAATTGTTATACATTAACAAGAAGTTCCTTATCGCTTCTCCGGGCCAGTCCAGGGAAAGGTAGGGTTGTCAATCCCCCATAGTGACTGAGGACTGAAGACTTCAAGCTTTTCCTTGTGATGTGAAGCCACTCCCCCTGAGGTTAATCAAGCAGTCTTTCAGTCCTCAGTGACTAGAGAGGATCGAACTTACCTTCTCCCTCAAAGTACACCTGTAGTGGTTTCATTTTACCTTTTTTCCTTTCTTAAATTTATGATTGGCTCTAGCAGAGCTAATCTTCTATAGTCCTTTTAACTTTTCTTTTAAAATACGCTGTCACTTTAAGACCGCAGGAGACGTGGGGGACTTAATTATTACAGTGTGAGGTAGAGCCTGCCTCTATCACTGTTCCGTCTCCCGGTGCAGAGTGATACTGGGGGCCCCAGATTTCTCCTCTGTCTTACCCGCGGTGAGTTTGCCGGTGGTCCCGCTAAACTGTGCTCCATTCAGCCGGGCACAGTTTTACTTCTGCGGTGAGTTTTTTGTCTGTTTTCTCTTCCGTGTTGATTTTCGGCGCTCGGGCCCGCGGACTCCGGGGCAGTTTGCTTTTTTGAGCTTACGGGTTTTTTTGGCGATCCCGGAGTTGTTTTTGATCAATGGCTGAAAAGCCTTTGATTAGTTCACCGGAGCCTTCTCCTCACGCCGAAAAGGCGGGAAAGTCCGCCATTTTACCGGCGTCAGGCAGTGCTCTGGCAGAGCCTCAAAAGCCTCATAAACGGAAAGCGAAGTCCTCTAGAGCGGCGGTTTTACCTGATTTACCCTCCCCAGCTCCAACTTTGCCTCAGGAGGACATGGACTCATTTTTTTTCGCCAGCTTTTATTCTGGCTATGCACAAAGCATTTCTTATGCGATCTGCTGAGCCTCCGCGGCTTTCTTCTCTTTCTGAACCTGTGTCAGTGCCACTTTCCCTACCACTGCCTGATGATCCCGGAGAGGGATCCTCTCATATTCAAGATATGGTTCAGAATTCCTTAGATCCCTTGTTGTCTCAGGCCCCGCTGTTGCAGGAGCAGGGAGATTCAGAGTCTTTTACAGGACATCCTGGGGAGTGGGACACAGAAGAGTTGGAAGAAGGGGAGATTGCTCCAGGAGAGGATCCTAATGTTTTCAGGGTTTTCCGTAAGGAAGAACTCACAGCTCTCATATCCCAGTCTTTGGCAGCGCTCCATCTCTCCCTTCCCGCGTCTTCTCAGGAACCCTTGGAGGATCCCTTGCTGCAGGGTGTTAAAACTGAACAGAAGTGTTTTCCCTTACACAGAGTGATCAAACAGATGATTGACTCGGAATGGGAGTGTCCGGAGTCTTCCTTACGTGGAAGCCGAGCGTTGGCTCGCCTGTACCCACTTCCTCAGGACGTAAAGGACTTATTTCGCATGCCAAAAGTGGATGCAATTATATCCGCAGTGACTAAAAAGACTGCTATTCCTGTGGAAGGGGCTGCAGCTCTAAAGGATCTTCAAGATAGAAAATTGGAGATTCTACTCAAACAGGCTTTTGAGTCTAGTGCCTTGGCTCTACAATCGGCCGTTTGTGGGGCTTATGTCTCTCGCGCCTCCATTCGTTGGTTGCAAGGCGATACTTCTCCTGATGCTCCTGCTGCAGTTCCCGATGCACCTAAACTGGAATCAGCCGCTGCTTATATGGCAGATGCTTTTTATGATTTGCTGCGGATTGCGGCTAAGACCATGGCCTCTCTGGTAGCTGCCAGGCGTTTTCTTTGGTTACGCAACTGGTCGGCGGATGTTTCTTCCAAATTGAGACTTAGCAAATTGCCCTATCAGGGTAAATTGCTTTTTGGGGAGGCTTTGGAGAAGATTGTTAAGGATTTGAGCGACGCTAAGGGCGGTCGTTTGCCTGAGGACAAACCCAAACCTTCCCGATTGCTTCCTTCAGGCAGGGGGTTCGGAAGGGAGTCCCGTAGGTTTCGGGGGGTGCGCTTTGCGCCCTATTCCAGGGGCCGTTCCTCCTTTCGGGGGACTTCCTTTCGGGGAGCCAGAGGATTTGGCAGGTCCTACTTTGGGGCATCCCAGCCCTCCAATAAGAAGCCGCAATGAAGGTCAGTTGGTCCAGCCGCTAATTCCGGTGGGAGGACGCCTACAGGACTTTCTAGCGGTCTGGACCACCATTACCTCAGACAAGTGGGTGTTGGAGGTCATCCGGGAAGGTTACGCGCTCGATTTCGCATGCCCGCTGTTGCCCGCCTTTGTAATGTCTCCCTGCGGTCCCGGTCGGAAAAAGCAGGCCATTGTGGACACCCTGACTCGCCTGTTGCAGCTCAAAGCTATCGTTCCCGTGCCTCGGGACCAATACGGTTGCGGTCGATACTCGATCTATTTTGTGGTTCCCAAGAAAGAAGATTCTTTTCGGCCCGTTCTAGATCTCAAAGGGGTCAACCGTTCCTTACGGGTGCCTCATTTTCGCATGGAAACCCTCCGTACTGTAGTTCGGGCAGTTCAACCGGGGGAGTTTCTCTCATCCATCGATCTTACGGAAGCGTATCTGCACATTCCCATAAGGAGTTCGCATCAGCGTTTTTTGCGCTTCGCTCTCCCCATGGGCCATTACCAGTTTCGAGCGTTGCCATTCGGTCTGGCTACGGCTCCGCGTACTTTCACAAAGCTTATGGTAGTTGTGGCAGCAGCGCTTCGGAAGGAAGGGATCAGAGTACACCCTTATCTCGACGATTGGTTGATCAGAGCCGAGTCGCGATCTGCCTCGGTTCAAGCGACGGCTCGAGTGGTGCAACTTCTCGAGCAACTCGGCTGGGTGATCAACCAAGTCAAAAGTCACCTGCAACCGCAGCAGCAGCTGACTTATCTCGGAGCATATTTCGACACCGCGCAAGGAAAGGTTTTTATTGCCCGAGGTTCGTGTGGAAAAGCTGCTACAACAGATCCGAGCGTTTCTCAACTTAACGGCGCCGTCGGCTTGGACGTATTTGCAACTGTTGGGTTCCATGGCGGCGGCACTGGATCTTGTTCCGTGGGCCAAGGCGCACATGCGCCCCTTGCAGCAGGCGTTGCTTACACGATGGTCTCCGCAGCTTCATCCGCTCTCTCAGCGTCTCCCCTATCCCGAGAGCGTCCGTCACAGTCTGGACTGGTGGTTAGTTCGGGAGCACCTCACAGCGGGAATGCCCTTGCAAGACCCCTCGTGGGTGTTACTGACCACGGACGCAAGCCTCTCGGGGTGGGGTGCTCATTGTCAGTCAAGCATTGCACAGGGGACTTGGTCCGCAATAGAGAGTTCATGGTCGATCAACCGTCTGGAGCTCCGAGCGGCTCGCTTAGCTCTGCTTCACTTCGCACCGCTGCTCCAGGGGACAGCGGTCAAGATTTTTTCCGACAATGCTGTGACCGTCGCCTATATCAATCGTCAGGGGGGGACGAAGATTCCTTCTCTACTGTCCGAATGCCAACAATTGATGGATTGGGCAGAGAGCAATCTCCTGGCCATTTCCGCAGCACATGTTGCGGGCAAAGAAAATCTACAGGCGGACTTTCTCAGCCGTCATCTTCTCGATCCAGGGGAATGGGAATTAAATGCGGCGATCTTTCATCAGCTAACGTTGCGTTGGGGACAGCCAGTGATGGATCTCATGGCCTCCTACAGCAATGCCAAGGCCAGCCGTTTTTTCAGCAGGCGCAGGGAACGCATGTCGGAAGGTCTCGATGCCCTAGTTCAACCCTGGCCTTGCGATGCGCTCCTCTATGTGTTCCCGCCTTGGCCAATGTTGTCGGGTTATTCAGCGCATAACGAATCACCGAGGGAAGGTGATTCTCATTGCTCCCGATTGGCCTCGTCGACCTTGGTATGCCGATCTTATTCGACTCCTTGTAGCTCCGCCGTGGCTCCTTCCAGTTCGTATCAACCAGTTGCATCAGGGTCCCATTCTCATGCCGCGAGTGGATCGCTTCTTGCTTACGGCTTGGCTCTTGAAAGGTCTCGCTTAGAAAGGAGGGGTTATGCAAGTTCGGTTGTAACTACCCTTCTCCAATCTAAACGTCCAGGAACTTCCTTGGGATATGTTCGCGTCTGGCGTCTTTTTGAAGCTTGGTGCAAGCGACAAAAGGTATCACCTCTGTCTTCTACCGTGCCTCATCTTCTCCTCTTTCTGCAACAGGGTTTAGATAAGGGGTTGGCTCTCAGTACCCTTAAGGTGCATGTCGTGGCACTATCTTGTTTTAGGGGCTTGGTGCAACATCGCCGTCTTTCCGCTCATCCGGATGTTCGCCGCTTTCTACGAGCAGCGCAAATTATACGTCCTCCTCGACGACCTATCGTTCCTCCTTGTGATTTGAATATTGTCTTGGACGGTTTGTCTGGGTCGCATTTAAAGTTCCTCTGCGCTACGCAAATTCGGGAGTGTTCTTGGAAAACGGCCTTTTTGGTGGCTTTGTGTTCCGCTTGACGAATTTCCGATTTGCAGGCCTTATCTTGCCAAGAGCCTTATCTGCAATTTCTGCCGGAGCGAGTGGTCTTACGAACAGTTCCCTCTTTTTTGCCTAAAGTCCTCTCGGTTTTTCATATTAACCAATCAATTACATTGCCCGTATTTTCGGAGAGCGATGGCTCGCCAATTGATCGAGCGCTTAAACATTTGGATCTTGGGCGAGTCTTAAAGAAGTATATTAAGCTCTCACGAACGTTTCGAAAGACGGACAGACTTTTTGTCCAGTGGACTGGGCCACAGAAGGGACAAGCTGCGTCAAAATCTTCTATCGCTCGTTGGGTTCGCTCTGCTATTACAGCGGCTTATCAAGCTAGGGGGATTTCCCCACCTGAGGGTCTCAAAGCTCATTCCACTCGTGCTCTCGCAACATCCTGGGCAGAATTTGCTTTTGTTCCCCCAGTGGATATCTGCAGAGCGGCGACTTGGTCTACACTGCATTCTTTCGCTAGGCATTACAGATTAGATGTCCAGGCTAGGGACGATGCCAGAGTGGGAGCATCCGCTCTTATCGCCGGTTTGGCGGGTCCCTCCCATTCTTAGGTACTGCTTTGGTACTGCCCTACCTTTCCCTGGACTGGCCCAGAGAAGCGATAAGGAAGATGAAATTAGTTCTTACCTGCTAATTGTCTTTCCTTGAGCCTTCTCCGGGCCAGTCCAGGGTCCCACCCGGTTCTCTATCTACTACGTGCATTGTAGGATCGGTGTTCGCTTTCTCAGGCCTCTACAGAATTGCGTCGTCTATATCTTCTAAAGGAGGATGCTTAGGGGCCTCTAGTATTCAGTCTACACCGCTGGCAGCTCTTATAGCTTGCATATGTAAATATTAAAAAAAAAAAAAAAAAAAAAAGAGTTTGTAGTAAATGTTTTTTTCACGGACTATAGAATGTTAGCAATATGTGCAGGGTTAATCTGCTGTGTTTAGTTTCTTTCTCTTTAGTCGCTTTGTCAGAAGGAGACTGCTTGATTAACCTCAGGAGGAGTGGCTTCACATCACAAGGAAAAGCTTGAAGTCTTCAGTCCTCAGTCACTATGGGGGATTGACAACCCTACCTTTCCCTGGACTGGCCCGGAGAAGGCTCAAGGAAAGACAATTAGCAGGTAAGAACTAATTTCATCATTATAGCAACAGATCTAATTGTGAAATATAGCAACAGATCTAATTGTAAAATAAAACTACCAACAAAACAAAAACATATAGAAATATATGCATTAAAACATTTATAAATGTACATTAGAACATATATCTACCAAACCTATTGTGTGTGAGAGATGAGGAGGATACAATATGAGAGGTAGAACAAAAAACTAAAATAATAATAAATAGTGAACATAAAAACATAATAATATAATAATATAGATCACCAATACCTTTGATAAAAACTTTCTTGCAAATGAAAAGCATTGACCACTGAAATAAATAATTAATTATTAAAAACCAATTGGCAATGGCTTGTTTTCTTGAGGTTTGTTCTCTCATTTGATATCCTTTTGAAGAAGGCCTACGGCCGAAACGCATAGGGATCAATAAAAGGGGTTTGTTTAAACCTGAATATCTGCCAGTCTTGGTATCAGTTCCTTTGTTCCTACGTATCCTCCAGATACTTTGTTGCTTCTTCTTGTTCCACCCAGGTTACCAAAATGGCCAGGATACATTGGTATGTTACGACATTTACACCTAACACCAGCAATAGACTGTTTCAATGCTGTCTCAGCGTGGCTTCAATCACAGAATCTACGCATTCAACATAAAAAGACAGAGGTTCTTTTCATCTCCAGAGACCCCAACTTTACTCCTCCACCCCACGTCAGTGTTAATGAAGCGGACTTACTAACCAAAGAAACAATAAGATACCTCGGAGTTACGTTGGACCAACGCCTGGATATGAAACACCACATAAACAACATCGTCAAAGCTGTATACTTCAAAATCCGCACTATCAGGCATCTGCGCTCCCTACTGGACCCTGATGACTTCCGGACCATATACCAAGCGCTAATACTGCCACACTTCGACTTTGCAAACGCCATCTTTCAAGGGCTCCCCCACTCCACGCTGGCCCCTTTACAGCTGGCCATGAATGCTGCAGCAAGGGTCCTACACGGAGCCGCCAAAAGTGACCACGTGACCCCCATTCTCAAACAACTTCACTGGTTACCTATCCATGGAAGAATCATCTTTAAAACCCTTCTCCTAGCGTTCAAAACAATCAAAGGTATTTCATCCCCTTCACTCACAGATCTTATTCACATGGTGCCCCCCAACAGATCCAGAAGAGCAATAGCCATAAACCTACTAGTAAAACCAAAGGAATCATCAAAGTGCAACATATCAACCACAAACAGGGCGTTCCGCTACTATGTACCTAAATGCTGGAATGCCCTACCCCCTGACATTAGGGCGATTGCCGACCTATCACAGTTCAGAAAGGCACTCAAATACCATTTATTCCTCCAATGCTACCCAAACTCCAATGACACCCCTCTGAAGAGATGACCCACTCTAAGAAACAACCCTCACGTTCATTATGTTATTTCACCCACTCATTGCCATGTAAATATCTCATGCATATAATCAACCCTGTTATCCAAACTACTCTTTACTATGTAAAAATCTCATGTATATAGTTACCCCTGTTATCCAAGTTTGGACCCCTGTTCGATGTAAAACCAAACAGCATGTTGTTATGGTTGTTGTGTTATAATGTAAACCGCGCTGATGCCAAATAGCGCGGTATATAAGAATTTGTAATAAAATAAATAAATAAAATAAATAATAAATAAATGCGTATTCTGAAATGTCAGAACATGCACACGTAAGTTCCTCAATCGCTCCTTCCTTATCGTCCCTCCAGTCTAGTCCCGAACCTCTGGGTTAAGTACCTCCTACCGCAGCTTTAGAGACTGAGCATGTCACTCTTTTGGTGACCCCCGTATAAATAGGCCAGGATCCGCCTCCTTGCTCCAGTAATCTCAGTCTCCAAAGCAGCTGGAAGAGTATTGACCCTAGGAGGTTCAGGACTCACTGGAGGAATGAATAAGGAGATTTAGGGGTTAATTTGTATTTTATAGGTTTTAGGGGCAGAGTTTGATTGCCCTGGTCGTTGAGGAAAAGGCTGCAAGGGCCGCCCCCTCCCTCCTCCCCCCTCCCTGGAGGCCGGTTATTGCCAGCGGGGTAGAGAGCAGGAGTTGAAGGCGAGGACTCTGGTTCCCGAACCCACCGTGTGGGTGAGGAGCTGGGTAGCAGTGAGCGCCAAGAGAGGCAGCAGTGAGCAGGCGTCGGGGAGTGCGGCAGCATTTCCAGCGGCACTTCCAGCAGAGCTTCTCTCTCTCTCTCTTCGCACTAGCTCTTCCCGACGCTGACGCCGCTGAAAGGCTGAGCGTGGTGGAATCAAGCAGGACTCATTTTGGCGGCTGAAGCCTGCGGAGGTAAGCGCTGCGCAGGCGGCAGGGAGGCCGGCAGTCAAGCGTTGGATAGCGCAGTGAGGTGTTCGAGGCCTGTTAGGCCCGAACCACATGGTAACAACACGGGAAAGTGTGGAGTAGCATCTAGCCTGTCATCGGGGGGAAATTCTGGTTGGAATAGGCTGCAATTGACAGGGTCTGGTGGGGAGACTTGTCAGCAGGGTCTCCAGGTGAATTTTGCTTAAAAAGAAACGGGATAGAGAGAGAAACTGCCTGAAAGTCATGCCTTTCAGTCCTCCGTGTTTGCTGTGTGGGGCCAGAAGAGGGTCAGTGTCGGAGGCCGGGGTGTGCAGGGGATGTATGCAGGAAGTGGCCTCGGCTGATGTTGCACCGGAGAGTGGAGTAGAGAGGCAAAAAGGGCAGTCTTCAGTCTCTCCTGAACCCCTTTCTCCTTCAGCATCTCCCCTGGAGCCGGTAGCAGGGCTGTCCTCGGTGCCAGATGTTCCCTCTTCCCAACCTATGGTCCAAGGGGGATTGGCGGCGATATTTTCTCAGGAATTCGTGACACTGCAGCAGCAAGCCCTCAGGGGGGTGGGGGGTGCGAGTGCCGGCAGGTGCTATGGAGGGGGAACTGGGCGTAAAGCACTCAGGAGCTCCTCTGGACTCGGGAGTCAGAAGCGCCCCATCTAAGAAGCCTAGAATGCTAAGTGATAGGGCGGAACAGGCTGTAGACCCAGAAGATCAGTCAGAAAATTTGGAGGCGTTAGAGACAGAAGAAGAGTTGGAGGAAGGTGAGATCACTGAGCAGGGGGAGCAAGCAAGAGTGGTTCGGGTGTTCCGGCGAGAGGAGTTTCCAGCGCTTATCACGGAAATGCTTAAAACGCTTAACATGCCAGTTACAGGTCCGGCGGAGGATTCTATGTTGGAAGATCCATTATTACAGGCGGTTCGCAGGTCCCAGAGAGTTTTCCCAGTTCATAGAGTGTTTAGGGAAATGATTCAAGAGGAATGGGACATGCCAGAGGCAGGGCTGAAGGGATCCAGGGTAATGGCTCGCCTTTATCCTTTGGCGGACCAGGATAAGGATCTTTTTAAGTCTCCTAAGGTGGATGCGGCAGTGACGGCTGTAACCAAGAAGACGACCATTCCGGTAGAAGGTAGTGCAGCCCTTAAGGATGCCCATGATAGACGGTTAGACACCTTATTGAAGCAGGTCTCTAATGTCAATGCCCTTTCCTTGCATGCTTCTATTTGTGGGGCATGGGTGGCAAGGGCCTATCTTCGGTGGTCCTAAAGTATTCAGGGAATTCAGCTGGAGGACACAGCCGAGGAAGCAGCCTGGTTGGAGATGGGGGCGGCTTACTTAGCGGATATCCATTATGATCTTATTCGAGGCCTGTCCAGAAGTATGGCGTCAGTGGTAGCGGCGCGCAGGTATCTGTGGCTCCGTAACTGGGCAGCTGATGGGTCCTCTAAAGCAAGGCTGAGTAAACTCCCCTTCCGGGATAAACTCCTATTTGGAGAAGATTTGGATAAGTTAGTTAAGGATCTCAGAGAGTCTAAGGGCAGAAGGTTGCCGGAGGACAAGCATAGAAACATAGAAATATGACGACAGAAAAAGACAACATGGCCTATCTAGTCTGTCCTTCCATATCAACAACTACAACAATCCCCTTTTTTCCTTTAGAGATCCTCTGTGTTTGTCCCATGCTTTTTTGAATTCAGTCACTGACCTCATCTCCATCACCTCCACTGGGAGATTATTCCACGGATCCACCACTCTTTCCATAAAGAAATATTTCTGCAAATCACTCCTGAATCTATCCCCCTTCACCCTCATCCCATGTCCCCTCGTAGCATAACTTGCTTTCAGTTGAAAGAGGCTCTCCCCCTGAACATTTATGCCATGGAGGTATTTAAACATCTCAATCATATCACCTCTATCCCGCCTTTCCTCTAATGTGTACATATTAAGATCCTTAAGTCTGTCCTCATATGCTTTATAATGAAGACCACTAACCATTTTAGAAGCCACCCTCTGCACCGACTCCATCCTGTTCACATCCTTTTGAAGGTGCGGTCTCCAGACTTGCACACTATACTCCAAATGAGGTCGCACCAAAGACATACAGAGGCACTATCACCTCCTTTTTTCTGCTAGCCATTCCTCTCCGTATGCACCCAAGCATCCTTCTAGCTTTTGCTGTCGCCTTTTCTACCTGTTTAGCTACTTTAAGATCATCAGACACAACCACCCCCAGGTCCTGCTCTTCTTTAGTGGACAAAAGTATTTCACCCCCTATACTATATTGCTCCCTTGGTTTGCTGCAGCCCAAATGCATGACCTTACATTTTTTAACATTAAATCCCAGCTGCCAGATTCTAGACCATTCTTCAAGTTTAGCTAGATCCCTCCTCATGTTATCTACACCTTCCTGGTGTCTACTCTATTGCAGATTTTGGTATAATCCGCAAAAAGGCAAACCTTACCCGACAGCCCTTCCGCTATATCACTAACAAAGATGTTAAAAAGAATCGTACCAAGGACAGATCCCTGGGGCACATACTGGTAACATCCTTCTCCTCAGAGTGAGCCCCATTTACCTGTACTCTTTGTCGCCTCCCACCCAACCAATTTCTAACCCAAGCAGTAACTTTAGGGTCCATCCCTAGGGTGCTCAGTTTGTTTATAAGTCGCCTGTGAGGAACAGTGTCAAAGACTTTACTGAAATTTAAATACACCACATCTAGGGCTCTCCCTCAGTCCAACTCCCTGGTCACCAAGTCAAAGAAATCAATCAGATTTGTCTGTTTATGTTTATTTACATACTTGATATACTGCCCAATAACATCAGTATCTGGGCGGTTTACAGTAAAACCATAAAAACAAAATTTAAAGTGCTGCAGAAAAAAGGAAAAGGAACGCCATAAAATCAAAGAAACAGAACAGAAAAGATAGGAACAGAATAGAGAAAGGCAAGGAAAGGCAAAGTAACAAAAGAACTCTAGTAGGAAAAGACAGTGAAATGTTGTATCAATGAGGAAGTGGGGAAAAGGGAGAAAAGAAAGGGGGGAGGTCATACGCAAGGGAGAAAAGGTGAGTTTTTAATTTGGCTTTGAAAGCAGTATAAGACTGTTCGAAACAGAGGGCCGGGGGAGCGAGTTCCAGAGCTTCGGACCAAGGAAGTAAAAAGCTGAGGAACGAGTGTACTCCAGGTGGGCATGGGAGGGGGAAGGGAGTGACATATGGTTAGCATGAATGGAACAAAGTGTACGAAGGGGAGTGTAGAGGTGAACCTGGTCAGCGAGATAGAGGGGAATACCTGTATGAATTGACTTATGGACGAAAATAAGAAATTTGAATTGAATCTGGAAAGAGACAGGAAGCCAGTGGAGACGAAAAAGAAGGGGAGTGACGTGATCAAAGCGGGAAGCATGGGTGAGAATTCAGACGGCAGTGTTCTGTATACGCTGAAGACGAGACAATTGTGACTGAAGGAGACCAGCTAAAACAACATTACAGTAATCAAGATGAGAGACCACAAGAGAGAGAATCAGGGTAGTGTGGCGCTGCACCCCGGCTAGGCGGTCGTCTAGTGGAGACAGCGTGCCATCTAATGTCTTGTATTTTGCAGAGATTCCAGGGTCAAGGCCTCTGGAGTTGTAGTTGTGTGCAAAAAGGCCAACCAAGTGGTTTTAGAGGCAACACAGGAAAAATTTATTAATTTTTTTCTTTTGTAGTCAACACTTTGCAAACAAAACTGTTATGGAAGTTCCTGAACAGAACAGCGGATAATTTCTCCAACAAAACTGTCACATAAACCGTGCTCCAACAATGCTGTAAATGAGGTTGCTTTCTTCAGCTCTTTAACAGAAGATAACTTCTTTTCCCCAACAAGCCGCAGTTGTAACTTATTGCTATTATCAAAGTCCAGCAAAGCCCTCAGCTTCTTTCAACTGCGTAGGGTTTTAACAGTAAGGCTTCTTCTGCTTATCAGCATTGCTAACAGAAAACTGCTGCTTTAAAACATTTTTACTCCAGCATAAACATTTGTGGTAATTTTCAACCTTGAATAATTCTTTCTCTATCTCAGGCTCCCAGCACTCAGCGTATCAGGTTAACTGGCTTCTGGTTTCTCTTTAGCTTAAACCGTTGGCCTCCCCTCAGTCTGAAGCTATGCACAAGGAGCATTCCATTAAGGAATCAATGGAGTCCTGTTCCACTTCACAGGATTCCGTCTCCATATCTTCGCACTCAGAATCACATATCTTTGGGCTTGAGACTGGCTCAGAGTATTCAGGCCTAATTTCTTTTAAAAGCTTGAACACCTTTTCCCAATGAGCTTTTCGTCTCCCCCCTGGGTTTTCAGTATGGCTACCAGACTTTTTACCCTTTAATAAAACACTTAAAGGTTCTGTCTCTTTCCTTTTACTTCTGGGAACATTCTTCCTGACTTCTTAAAAGATAAAACTTCTGCCTCAGAATCCTGTAGGGCTATTTCTGTATCTTAGCTGTATTCTTCAGCTCCCCCAGGTCTTTCCCTCCTACCTCCAAGCCTGGCTGCAAATCTCTCACAGCAGGGGCTCTTCTTTGAAGTAGCGTCCTCAGAATCAGAGCTGCTCTGGGAATCACTCCGGTGTCTGTTCCTAGACTCTCTCTGCTCTCCACCACTGAAGCTTTGGTCCTCTTCAGTTTGGCTTAAGGATTCTCTTTCCAGCTTGCTTACAGCTAGCTTCCTCAATTCCTCTCTCTTGGAAGGAGTGTGATTAGCCCTGCTCCTGGCTCTGTCCCAGCTGCTGCTGCTGCTGAACCTGTTCCCATGTCCCAACTTGGACTTGTTCTCCAACCTGTTCCCGAACCTGTTCCTGTGTGTTTCTGCGAGCTTAAATGTATGCAAGCGTCCTCCCTCTCCTGGCTCCTCCCACAGGTGTCTCCTATCCCTCCTCTGGGTTGCCATGGAGTCTGGGTGTGGTCTGAGCCTAGTAGCTCTGGAAGTGTGGGTTTTTCCACTACCTGCATTTTGAAACGTGTGTCTAGCTGAGCCCTTCCCCCACACAGAAGAAAAAGTTTCTTTTTTATCTGTTTTCCAGGGCTGAGCTGCAGCCTCATCACCACAGTAGTCAAGGAGGAAAAAGGAAGAAAGGGACGAATAGCGCGGAGTTGCTTTAGGGTGAGGAAAGAATGCTGAACAACTGAAGAGATGTGACTTTTAAAAGAGAGGGATGAATCAAGAGTGACACCAAGATACCAAAGGGAAGAAACCATAGGGATAGGTGAAGAAGCAAAAAAGGGAGTGAGGGGAGGGGGAGAAGAATGACCAAAAGTAAACCAAATAGCGGAGGTTTTTGCAAGATTTATGTGAAGAAAATTAGAGGAAAGCCAAGAGGCCACAGAAGAAAGACACATGTTGAAGGAAGTGATGTCGGGAGAAGAAGAATCTGTGTGATACAAGAGGAAGATGTCATCTGCATAATAGTGAGCTGAGATACCATGTTGCTGAACCAATAAAGCAAGAGGGGCAAGGAAAATATTAAAAAGAAGAGGTGCAAGGACAGAACCCTGGGGAACACCACAAGAGAGGGGGGTGGGGGGAGAAGAAGAAGACCCTGAGAAAACTGAAAAGGAACGAAAGGAAAGAAAAGAATGAAACCATTGGAGAACTGAACCGGTAAGAATGGCATCCCTAAGATGAACCAAAAGAGTGCGGTGATCAACCAAATCAAAAGCAGCGGATAGATCAAGAGAAACAGCGAGAGAAGTAGACCCATGGTCATGTGCAGCATGCAGTTCATTAAGAAGAGAAAGGAGGACAGATTCCGTGCTGTGACCAGGGCGGAAACCAGATTGGCGACGGTGAAGAGAAAGAGAGACCTCGAGGTGAGAAGAGAGTTGAGAGAAAACTAGCTTTTCTAAAAGTTTAGAAAGGAAGGGGAGGTTAGAGATAGGATGCCAGTTAGAGAGAGAGGAAGGGTCAAGAGAACTGTTCTTCAGAAGAGGATGAACAGAGGCGTGTTTCCAGAGTGAGGGGAGTATCCCTGTGGATAAGCTAGCATTGGAAATAGAAAGAATGAAAGAAGAGAGAGCTAAGGAGGGTTCCATAAGTCAACGGGAGGGATAGGATCAGAAAGACACGTGGTTTTCCGCATAGACAGAAAAATTTTGGACAGAACTGAAAGAGAAATAGGCTCGAATGAGGACCAGAGATGAGAGAGAGAGGGGGAAGGAGAAGAGGGAGGGGAGGGAAAGGAAGGCGAAGAGGATAGAGAAGCAGTAATGGGGGAAAGAGGAGGGGGACATGAGGGAAAGGTAAGACGAAGGGAAAGGACCTTAGAGACGAAAAAGGTAGCAAGGGAGGCAGGGTCGGGAAGATTTGGAGGGGAAGAGGGGATGGGAGTGGAATGTCTGACAAGACCTGCCTCTAGTGAATCCATGCTGCCTCGGATCCTGTAATCTACTGGACTCCAGAAACCTCACTATTTTCTCTTTCAGCAGCGTTTCCAATAATTTACTCACCACCGAAGTTAAACTAACCGGCCTGTAGTTTTCAACCACATCCTTACTTCCGCTTTTGTGTAAAGGCACCACATAAGCCTCTCTCCAGTCCTTTGGTACCACTCACGACTCCAACGAGGCATTGAAAAGGTCAGTCAGTGGAGCTTCTAGAACGTCCCCAAGTTCCCTCAGTATTCTAGGGTGTATCCCATCCGGTCCCATTGCTTTGTCTACTTTAAGTTGAGCTAATTTCTCATGAACACAGTCTTCTGAAAATTGTTCAAGATGTCCCTCACTTTTCTGTTCCTGTTTGTGGGTGTTTTCTGAGGTCCTGCTCCTGGTTCTTCATCTGTGAACACAGAACAGAAATATTTGTTAAGCAGTTCCACTTTATCCTCATCAGCTTCTATTCCTCCCCTTCACCCTTGAGTCTGCCAATACCACTTTTGCCCTTCCTCTTCTCACTAACATATCTGAATAATGTCTTATCCCCCCATTTTATTGCATTGACTATTTCCTCCTCTTTTTGAATCTATGCTTTCCCGACTACTTTGCTAGCTTCTCTAAGTTTTTCCAAATATAGATGCCTGTCTTCCCCTCTCTGTGATGCCTTGTATTTCATGAAGGCCTCCCTCTTTTTCTTCACTTTTTCAGCTACCTCTTTCAAAAGCCATAGCGGTCTCCTTTTCCTTTTACCTTAATTTACCATTTTAACAAAAAGGTTGGTTGCCCTTAAAATATCTCCTTTCAGTTTTTCCCACTGTTTTTCTACATCCCCCAGCTGTTTCCATCCCGCTAACGACTCCCTGAGGTATTGGCCCATCTTGGCAAAGTTAGTCTTCCTAAAGTCTAAGACCCTCACCTTCGAATGGATTCTAACAGCCCTAGTCCTAATACTGAACCACACCATCTGGTGATCACTGGATGCAAAATGATCTCCTACTATAACATCAGAAACACTTTCACCATTGGTAAGCATCAAGTCCAGTATGGCCCCTTCACATGTGGGGTCTGTTACCAATTGCTTGACTAGTTCTCCCTGTAGAGAATCTAGGATCTCTTTACTTCTAGATGATACTGCAGCAGGAATGTGCCAATCAACATCTGGCATATTGAAATCCCCTATCCGTAGCACTTCCCCTTTCCTAGCAATGCGGCGTATGTCTTCAATTAATTCTCTGTCCACCTCTTCCTCTTGTGAGGGAGGTCTGTATATCATGCCAATGCAAATAGATTTCTCTTTCCCTCTTTCTAGTTTAACCCACAATGGCTCCTCTCTCCCTTTTAAGCTCTATAATTTCAAAGCTTTAATAGTATTTTTTTACTCCTCCTCTCCTTCTTCCTACCCTGTCCTTTCTGAATAAAGTATAGCCAGGTATAGTTATATCCCAGTCATGGTTTTCTGTGAACCATGTTTCTGTAACTGCCACTAAATCCAAGTCGGCCACTCCCACCAAAGCTTCAACATCAGGGATCTTATTCTCCATGCTACGGGCATTTATACACACTACTTTCCATATGTTACCCCTGTTACCCATTTCCATAAAGGTATTTAATGCATCACTTACCTGTGGGCTTTCACTTACCTGGGGGCTTTTTTCACCCATCCCCAACGAATCTAGTTTAAAGCTCTCTTCAGTAGATTAGCCAGTCTACTACTGAAGACGTGTTGATCTTTCTTGGACCGATGGATGCCATCTCTGCTCTGCAACCCTTGGAACAGCATCCCATGGTCTAGGAAACCAAAACGCTCTCGATGACACCATCCACGCAGCCGTGCATTCATCTCCAGGATGCGGGCCTCTCTGCCTTGGCCTTTACCCTCAACAGGGAGGATTGAAGAGAATACCACCTGTGCACCTAACTGCTTTACCCTCTGTCCCAGAGCCATGAAGTCACATTTGATACGCTCAGAGGGATATCTGGCAGTATCATTTGTTCCGACATGGATTAGCAACATTGGGTAATAGTCAGTGGACTTGATGAGTCTCGGCAAACTCTCTGTAACATCTTGGATTTTGGCACCAGTCAGACAGCATACCTCTCTGGACATCAAGTCTGGTCGTCAGATGGACACCTCAGTACCCCTCAGAAGAGAGTCAACAACCACCACTACCCTTCGCTTCCTTGTGGTCACTGATTCTGCAACTTTGTGGTACTGGAGCTCTGGTTCTTCCCTTTCCAGGGATACTTTCACCTCCTCCACTTCCAGGGCTGCATAATGGTTCTCCAATTCAAGGGCTGGAGAAGTTGGATTGGTGATTCTGATTCTGTAGGCCCTGGTGACTTGTGTCCAACCTTAGTCATTCTGTTGACATTCATCTTCTCCTCTGCTAGAGAGCTTGGATGTTTCAAGAAGCATCTCATCAATGTAATTCTCACTGTCCAGGGACGTTCCCAGAGGGCGACCAAAAATCAACAAAGGGAGTTTTGTCGTTTTCGCTTGCCGAGATTTGGTCAGTTTCAGAGGAGACGTGTTCCTTACAGATTCCAGGGGTTTCGGGGGTTCAGAGGAGCGGGGAGAGGTTTTGGAGCTTCCTCGTCCTCGAACTTCAAGAAGCCTCAATGAAGTGAGGGGGGTCCAGGCGGGATTGGTACCCGCAGGGGGTCGATTAAGGGAGTTCTATCCTGCCTGGATCCAAGTTACGTCGGACCAGTGGGTGTTGGAGTTCATTCGGAACGGTTATGCTCTAAAGTTCCAGCACCCAGTGGTCAATGCCTTTGTTCTCTCTCCCTGCAGGGCCCGGTCAAAGCTGGAAGCAGTACAAGAAATGTTAGAAAGGCTTCTGGCTCTCAGGGCGGTGGTGCCGGTGCCGGTGGACCAGTGCGGATGCGGTCGATACTCCGTATACTTTGTGGTCCCAGAAAAGGAGGGCACCTTTCGGCCGATTCTGGATCTGAAAAGGGTGAATCGGTGCCTCAGGGTGTCGCATTTTCGGATGGAGACCCTGAGATCGGTCATAGTAGCAGTACAGCAGGGGGAAATTCTCACATCATTAGATCTGACTGAGGCGTATCTGCACATACCGATCCACTTGGAGCATCAGCGGTTTCTACTGTTCGCTGTCCCCATGGGACATTTTCAGTTCCAGGCATTGCCGTTTGGGTTGGCAACAGCTCCACGAACCTTCACCAAGGTGATGGTAGTGGTGGCGGCGGCGTTGCGCAAGGAAGGAGTGTTAGTTCATCCTTACTTGGACGATTGGTTGATCCGGGCAAAGTCGAGGAGAGAGCGAGGAGGCTACCCGCTGAGTGGTACAATTTCTGCAGAGTCTAGGTTGGGTAGTCAATGCAGAGAAAAGCAGGCTAGAGTCTTCGCAGGAATTGGAGTATTTGGGGGCCCGCTTCGACACGGGGGCAGGAAGAGTCTTTCTACCGCTCCTCAGGGCGCAGGAGCTAAGAAAGCTCATCCGAACCTTCCTGAAGATGAGGGCTCCCATGGCATGGCATTATCTACAGCTGCTGGGAACAATGGCGGCTACGCTCGAGTTAGTGCCGTGGGCCAGACCCCACATGCGACTGCTACAGAGGGTCTTACTCAGGAGATGGTCGCATCAGTCCAATCGGTTATCACAGAAGCTGCCCTGTCCACTGGAAACAAGGAAGGCTCTTCAGTGGTGGTTAGGTCCCGGAAGCCTGGAAAAAGGGATGCCTTGGAGTCGCCGAACTGGGTGCCACTGATGACAGATGCCAGTCTGTTCGGATGGGGAGCACACTTCAAAGGACAGTTTGCACAGGGCCAGTGGACGGAAACAGAAAAAAGTTGGTTCATCAGCAGGTTGGAGCTAAGGGCGGTGAAGTTAGCGCTTCGGGCTTTTAAACACGGTCTGCAGGGAAGAGGGATCCGGGCGCTGTCTGACAATGCCACAGCAGTGGCCTATATCATTTGTCAAGGGGGCACCAGCAGCATAGCTCTCGAAGAGGCAGAGGAGCTCTTAAACTGGGCCAAATGTCATCTGGAGGCATTATCGGCAGCACATGTGGCAGGGGTGGACAATGTGGCAGCTGATTTTTTGAGTCGTATCACGGTGGATCCAGGAGAGTGGGTTCTCCATCAAGAGGTGTTCGACTTGCTGGTGCTTCGATGTGGGACGCCGGTGATGGATCTCATGGTGACGTTCGAGTCAGCGAAGGCCGCAAGGTTTTACAGCAGAAGGCGAGAAAGAATGTCGGAGGGCCTAGACGCTCTGATGCAGAGGTGGCCGGAGGAGCAGCTGTTGTACGTGTTTCCACCCTGGGTGTTAATAGGAAGGGTGCTACAGCGGATAGAGAGACACAAGGGTCAGGTCATCTTAATTGCTCCGGATTGGCCTCGAAGGCCGTGGTATGCCGACCTGATACAGCTCCTGGTGGGTCGGCCATGGTTTTTGCCGGACAGGAGAGATCTGTTAGTGCAGGGTCCGTTGAATATGCCTCGGGTAGATCGATTTTCTATTACGGCTTGGCTCTTGAAAGGGTGAGGTTGAAGGCGAAGGGTTACTCGCCACCGGTCATTTCTACTTTATTGAGGTCCAGGCTTCGATCGACCTCAATGGCGTATGTCAGAGTATGACATCTGTTTGAGTCATGGTGTGAAGGCAAACGAGTTTCGGCCTTGAAGGTGTCTGTACCGCAAGTTCTGTCTTTCTTGCAGGATGGTTTCGATAAGGGTTTGGCGGCCGCATCTCTGCGAGTCCAGTTGGCAGCGCTGTCCTGTTACACTGGTCAACAAAGTTTTACAAAAGTCATGTTACTAAAATAAAAATAGTCATTTCTTATCACTTTTTATATGCTGAACACGAATTTTATATGTTGAACACGAACAGTGAAATTGCAAAGTTGGCTCTAGTTTTTTTGTAATCTACAAGAATTAATGTTTACATCACGAAATGCATGTCAATAGTAAATATAATAGGCCTTTGGTTAATACTGTAAAAAACCAAGTCATAGACTACTTCTTAGATTTTTTCGCCTGTCTCTTGTACAGCTGTTCGGGAGCTTCTCTGGGGAGTGTCCAGCAGTAGTCAGCCAGCATTGTAGTGGACCATTTTCCCTGGTATCTTTGCTCCATCGTTGTGATATCCTGGTGAAAACGTTCGCCCTGTTCATCACTAACCATACCACAGTTGTCAGGAAAGAAATTGAGATGGGAATCAAGGAAATGGATCTTTAGAGACATATTGCAGCCAAGTTTCTGAAACTGCATCAGCCATGTCTTCTACTAGTTCCTTGTAGTTTTCTGCCCTAACATTCCCGAGAAAGTTTGTTGACACTAGGCGAAAAGCATTCCATGCTTGTTTCGCATCACCCTGCAGCAAGTTGTTGAACTGGTCATCTTTGAAGAGCTCTCAAATCTGAGGACTCACAAAAACTCTCTCTTTAATCTTTGCTTCGCTCAGTCAAGAGAATTTTTCATGCAGGTATTGGAAAGCTGGCGAAGTGCGGTCCATGGCTTTCACAAAGTTTTTCATCAAACCTAGTTTGATGTGAAGGGGTGGTAGCAGGATTTTGTGAGCCTCAACCGTAGCAGGATTTTGTGAGCCTCAACCAGAGCTGGGTGCTGGATATTCTTCTCTCCAACTGTTACATTTTGTCTGCGATTCCATTCCTTCCACAAGTAGTGCCAATCCCTTGCTCGGCTATCCCACTCACATAAGAAACGCATGTATTTTATATATCCCTGCTGCAGTCCCATTAAAAGGGCAACTACCTTCAAGTCACCACAGAGGTGCCAACTGTACTTGTTATAGTTAATGGAGGTTAGTAGATGCTTTAAGTTATCGTATGTCTCTTTCATGTGGACGGCATATGCTACTGGAGTAGATGGAATACGGTTTCCGTTGTTCAAAAGCACAGCCTTCAGACTCAGTTTCGAAGAGTCTATAAATAGTCTCCAGTCTTGTGGGTCATGAGTAATTTTTAAGGCATTTATGAGGCTTTCAATATCGGAACAGAATACCAGATTCCTTTCTGAAGAAAGGCTCCAACTGCTGGTGGCGCTTTCGATATGGAGTAATGTTGACATCTTCTAGAAGATTCCTGTTGGAGTCTTGATCCTAGCAATTCTGGCTTGTTCTTGGATAAGTCCAAATCACGAATGAGGTCATTTGGTTCTTCCTGTGTTATTCTGTGTGGAGTTGATAATGCATCCCAGTGAAAATCACTGCATGCTGACGGACCAGGCGAAGAATAGGTCGGCTCACCCTTGTCCTCATCAGATGAATCAAGAGAATATTCTGATGGAGGTTCTGGAATAGGAAGTCCCTCACCATGTGGAACTGGTCTCAATGCAGACAGAATGTTTGGGTAGACTATGCTCAACTTCTTTTGCTTCGTTATTCGGCAGGAAAGAGGAACCACCAAGCAGAAATAACAGTCATTTATGTGGTTGCTTGGCTCCCTCCACACCATGGGGACTGCAAATGGCATTGATGGTCTTTTGCAATTCAACCACTGTGAAAGCTGTGTTGTACATGTAGCGCAGCATATATGCGGGCCCAAGGCTTGCCTTGGTCACCAATCTTTCATCCGAAGTAAAGATGATATGCCTTCTTCAGTTGAAAAGTGATACTTTTCTTCTGGTTGGCAAATGTCACTTCCCCACAAATGTAGCAGAAATTGTCAACGGTATTAACGCACTTTTGCGGCATTACTGTGGCTAAAATTATATGATTAATAAAAGTTACATGTAACAGTAGCTTAAACTGTCTCGCACATGGTCTGAAATATTTTAAATGCTCAACCTTTCCGACTGCGTATAGTACACTGCTGACGTCAGATGGCTTCAGCAGCCGTCTGGCAGTAGTACTGCATTGCATCAGAAAATGATGCAATCAACTCTGGATGATGTGTGCATGCTGGTATTATGCAATGTGATGCAATATTACATCATTCAAGGCTTATTTGGGATGTTGTTGATGTCCTACTGGATAAATTTACACGGTGAAATGTCAAGAATGAACTACATACAATATCTTCAAAACGAGAGCCAATAAATTTTTTTTAATGTTATAGTCATGTTCAGCTCACCAAGATACTACAGATTAGGGCCTTTTAAAGTCAGTAACGATTTCAATGTTGACCAATGTTATCGGGGGAAAGTGCAGGGGATGAGCCTCAGGACACATCCGGATGTGAAGCGCTTCTTACGAGCGGCGGCGCTTTTGAGACCTCCATGCAGGGCAGCAGTGCCCGCATGGGATCTCAATTTAGTGTTGGAGTCCTGGTACGGGAGCCGTTTGAGCCTTTGGGTAAGGCAACGTTAAAGGATCTCACTCTCAATGTTGTCTTTTTGGTGGCTATTTGTTCGGCTCGAAGGATTTTGGAATTGGAGGCTTTGTCATGTAGAGAGTCTTTTTTGTGGTTTCAGGATAAGAAGGTAGTGTTGAGGACAGTTCCCTCTTTCTTGCCTAAGTTGGTGTCGGCGTTTCACTTGAATCAGGTGGTGTCATTGCCAGTTTTCGGTTTAGATAGCAAGGATGAGTCTAGAAGACGGCTAAATCGTCTTGATGTAGGGCGAGTGTTACGGAAGTATTTGCAGAGAACGGCTCCCTTCCGCAAGTCAGATAGATTGTTTGTCTTGTTTGGGGAGCCAAGACAAGGTGAAGTGGTGTCAAATTCTTCTATTGCAAGGTGGTTAAAGGAGGCTATTGCGTCGGCTTATGTGTTAAGAGGCAAGACGGTTCCGAAGGGGCTGAGAGCCCATTTGACTAGGGCACAGGCGGCTTCTTGGGTAGGAATTCAGTTTAGTGCCGGCAGTGGAGATTTGTAAGGCGGCGACGTGGTCTTCACTAAGTTTGTTTGTTAAGCATTACCGGTTGGATATTCAGGTGGAAGGAGATTCTTGTTTTGGATCAGCAGTGCTTCAGGCTGGTCTAGCAGGTCCCTCCCGTTAATTTCTTCACTGCTTTGTTGCATCCCCAGAAATTCGGGACTAGACTGGAGGGACGATAAGGTGAAATTAGACTTACCTGCTAATTGTTGTTTCTTGAGGAACTCCATTCTAGTCCCGCATCCCTCCCTGATGTTACTCTTGGACTGTAGCCTGAAGCGAACTACTATTTGGTAAGTAAGCTGCTGACGCAGCTTTAAAGGTTGCGGTTCATAGGGGGGGGTAAGGAATTAGTTTGCAGGGGTAATAATTGCTACTTGGGGGTCCTCGGGAGAGGGTGAGGGTAGGCCCGAGAAGCACAAAAAGGACATATGTATTACATGTTAGGTTTATTTCAAGAGGTTCTGTTCAGTTGGACTTCTGAAGTGTTATCTTTATGGAGAGTTAGTTTGATGGTGTTCTTAACTACTTAGTTATTGCTCTGGTGAGTCTGCTTTGTCAATAGGTTACTGGAGCAAGGAGGTGGATCCTGGCCTATTTATACGGGGGTCACCAAAAGAATGATGTGCTCAGTCTCCAAAGCTGTGGGAGGAGGTACTTAACCCAGAAGTTCAGGACTAGACTGGAGTTCCTCAAGGAACAACAGTTAGCTGGTAAGTCTAATTTCATCTTCTGCTGCATGTGAATCTATTTTAGAAATTTTTCCCACCTTAAGCAAAGCTGTTTCTAAACTACTATCTGAACTGTAGATGTGGTGGAATCTACATCTTACTCCAACTTCCACGTTTCTTCTAAAATGTGCCTTCACAGCTCTAAATGGGAGAAATGAACGTTTGTTCTTGTGTGAAAAATAAAAACACCATAAAATAGAATAGGTATATGCAATGTGATCTAATGATTCTTTTTTTTATTTCTACTTGTTTGCATTTTAGAACTGATAGGGGCCATTATCTCAAATTATATTTTTTTCCTCATTTTTTCAATACTTTTTAATAACCAGAATAACCAACAAATCAAGGCGTTTACTGATGTTCGGAACCATAGTCTGGACAGCTCCTGTGATGGACAGATAACCAAATCAAAATTAATGATCCATCTCAAAATGTTGGAATGTGCTAAGAAGTCAGTTGAAGCAAACATTAGTAGGTTTATCATAAAACCTATGCAGTAACACAACCATTACATGATTTTCTAGTTTTCAAGATATACTTGCAGTCCTTCACAGCCTGATGACTTTCATAAGTGATCCAAATATGTTTGCTATTGTCACAGGGCAGAAGATGGAATCCTGCCTTAGCAGCCTCCTCTTCCAAAGATGAGAGAACGGTATCAGTGTTGTCACTTTAAACTAACCTTGAAATTAGATGGAGAAATCAAAATGATGCATACACAATTAAGTAGCCTGTTTTTTCTTTTGACCAATATACAACATTTAGCCAAGAAAAAAGGCTTGTACAATTTTCTGAAGTGTTAGTTTAGTGCACTTCAAAAATCTGACAGAGCAAGCCATCTTGCTGGTGGGCAGTTCAAAAAAAATGTACACTAAAAGTTCAATGTAGATTAACAGGCACAACCCCAGTTGCATATTGCATATCAGCAGTAGATTGCCTTGATAAATCATATGCTAAATATCCAGCGTGATATGATGTGCAAGAAAAACTAGCCATATGAATGTCAACCGTGCCAGAATAAACAATAATACTTATGAGTAAAACCAAATAATTCAATTCTTGGTTACTAAAAGCCACACAAGTAAGCTAATTTATTATAAGGACTATAGTTTATAAAAACCAAACTCATAGTGTAGCAGCGAAGTGCAGACAATGAATAAATCCAGGAGTCAATTTACAGGGTCCAAGCCAATTTATTGTGCACAAGGCCCAGTTAGTCAAAGCTTCAAAAAGGACTGAGCAAAGTTCTTACAGAGACATATTCATTTATACATTTCTTTCCAGTTTGATACATGCAAACTTGCTATTGGTCCCAACGCCCCCTGCACCTGTCCAATCAGAGATCCCTCCTGGGCCTAGCACCCAGCTCCCTCCTCTAGGACTGTTCTAACAATGGTACAGTTTCTAGATTTGGATACTTCTCTACTGCAAGGTCGTTTCTGGCTCTAGGAATGCAAGTATTGAAACATTTCTATTTTCACAGCACAAGAGAATAATGAAAGATTTATGCATTCATGAAAACTTCTTATTAAGCAATTTAAAACAGTTTTTCTCAAAGTTTTACAGACTTTGGTTCTTTTACTGAGATGGGGGTTGGAATCAGGGCCTAACTTACAGGCCCTTCACATTTGCAGACTATTATAGGCCATAGCCTGCCACATTCCCCCCTTTGATTATTCTCACCCGCTAGTGAGAAAGGGTGAGAATTAAATCACATATTAAACTTGCGTAATAGCATCATCTTGGGATATTGGGGAATATTGCCACATAGCCAATATTTTCGTAGCTGCCTTCCGTTCTACAGTGTTATCAATAACTGAGGTTATCATGCGTAAGCAAAGGGGTATGAGACATGGGAGAAACAAGCATGCAGCCAATATGAGTAATACAATAAACACAAGGGTCTTCATACCCCCTAACCATGAAAATGCTGAACCAAACCACCCATCAAGCTTCAGGCCATGCCAGGTCTGAACCGGCACATATGCTTGTGTGCGCATTTGAGTAGCTATATCTTCAACAAAATGTCCATTATTATCGATCTGCAAACAACAGTTGGTTAAATTCAACTTTCCACACACTCCACCTTCAGCTGTAATCTAGAGCTAAACGATTCTGATAAATAGCTGTACGCATTTGTGTACTCTGTTTAGCTAAAAGAGGTAGTGCTTTACTGGTTTCATTGGTTATTATTTCAACAACAGCTTGTAAGCGGATAATACGATTTATCATATACACAGGAGTACGATATCCCCATGTACCATCTTGCTCCCAAGTAGCAGGTCCATAGTATGAAATGATTCTCTCAGGTGGCCACTCCTCTTCCTTCCATTTGTCCCATTGGCCTATTTTCAAGACCTCTCGTTTCTGTCGACTTCTGTACACGGGAAAACCCAGTTGTTCTCCATGGGATGTAGGCAGCAGGAAGAAGGAAGGTCGTATGGTTCCCAAGGCACACGCTCCTCCCCAGTGGTGAGGAAGCCTAGCATATGCTCGGGTTCCAGAAATCCAGTACAGTCCAGGTGGTGCTTGCCAGGCATTATAAGATGCTAGATTAGTCCAGATGCTGGCAAGATTAGGGAAACGAACTAAGGGGTTGAAGGGCTCTGAAGCATTGATTCCTGACAACCAGGACGTCATCTTAGTGGTACTGTTGTAGAACTTCTGATTGAGACAGACCAGCTGTCCAACTTCCATAGCAAACTGTGGTCCAAAACGAGCAAAACACAAATTACCAACAATGGGGTGGGCCAGTACCCACTCACTAGTAGTCTGATGTAAATCAGTCTGATTATAAGGCATAGAATAGTTCACTTCTTGTGCCTCCCAGGGCCATTGGTCTCCCATCTTAGTCCCTCTACAGAAAAGGCAGTCTGAAATGTGGAGACTAGATGCTACTGCCCCGGCGAGCTCAAGGAACAAGTTTTGGGAGGCATGAGGAATCTCAAACTCCGTTTTCATAGCATCATAGAAAGCGTGATGTATTCGATAAGGTGCAGATGCATGAGTCTTAGTATTCAGTTGTATATGTATAAAAGTTCCAGGATCTACGCCTCCTCCTGCTATCCGTAACCCAAATCTGTACCCCTGCTTTCACTGGCTAGGGTTAAATATGATGAGTTGCACTGGATTACAGGCACCTTTCTTACATTTCTTAGGTTCTGGTAATGACAATTTTTCCAAGATGGCCACTCGATTATCTCCATCTTGTCCCATAGGCGCACCAGCCCAGGTAGCATAATACACGCATTCCCACTTGGGACAGTAGTAAGCATCTTTGGATGATGTACTGTAGACGGTTGGGGAAGATTTCCCAGTACACTTTCCCCATCCGTATGCTCCTTCAGGACACATATATTTATCATCATAGTAGTAGGCATGCTCCCAATCTCCACACTTGTGATAGACATTTCTGTTGATCACCTCACAAGCATCAAAACTCAGGGTAACGTGCTTCGTGGGATCAGGAAGCTGTCGTGTGGCATTTATGAGGGCTCCATCCTCATCATTCCATCGTATCTCAAGTACATAATAAGAGGGGTTCTGCCGGGGGTTGTAACAAGTCTTACTCTTCCCCTTCGTACAGATATTTAACTATGTGCCATTATAGATAACACCGGCTGACTATACCAGTGCAAGTATAGTAGGAATGATAAAGTAAAGTCTGAGTGACCTTCTGTCCAGTTCGGGTGGTAGTTATGCAAGCTGCACAAGGGGGTAAAGCAAAAGTCTTTTCCAGGAATCCCAGGACCACCACTCCCACAAGGCAATAGTGGAAGAACATTGTGATTACAGTCTTTGGAGGTCAACTGGAATATTGGGTACGATGAACTTGTAGAGTGTCTCCTCTTCTCTGCTTCGACTGCCACTCTTGTGTGACAGGGGTGGGATTGTAGATTCTGAAGATTCTTACAATACTGGTTGTCTCCGCAATGTGAGTCGCAATGGAGTCTCAGAATCATTTACTGAAGTCCATTGACCAGGTTCAGGAGCAGCTGCTGGCTTCACTCGACTGTGATGGATCCAGGGTTCGAGTTCTGCGACTTTTACTGCAGTTGGGGTTGACAAGATGACAATATAAGGTCCCTTCCAATGCGGCGCCAGCGGGGTCTTTCTCCACTCTTTGATCCACACTGACACTCCTGGCTTGAAGGGAGTCAGATTGATGGGCAATCGATCTTGCACCCAGGTATGAAGACTCTGCAAAACAGAACCTAAAGCCAATAGTTCTTGTCTAGTTATTTCAGATCCTATTTGTTTCATATCTCCTTTAATTCCCTGTACAATGGGCGGAGGTCGCCCATACAAAATCTCGAAAGGGGAAACTCCTAAGGACTTGGTTGGAGCAGAAGGTATCCTGTTGTTGTTGTTAAGTACCGTCGAGTCAGAGTCGACTGATGGCGACCCTCTGGATAGCTATCCTAAATTGTGTTTGGTCTTCAGTCAGGCGGCTCATTGTTGACAGACTGGTACCTGTAGCTGCTGTTATTGTATCGATCCATCTCATTGCTGGCCTTCCTCTTTTGCGTTGACCTTCTATCTTGCCAAGCATAATGTCTTTCTCTAATGATCTCTTTCTTCGCATGATGTGTCCAAAGTATGAAAGTCGAAGTCTTGTCATCTGAGCTTCTAAAGAAAGCTTAGGTTTGATCTCCTCTAGTACCGACTGGTTTGTTCTTCGGGCAGTCCATGGTATACACAGTATTCGCCGCCAGCACCATAATTCAAAGGCATCAATTTTCTTCCTATCTGTCTTTTTTACTGTCCAGCTTTCACATCCATATGATGTTATTGAAAATACCATGGCTTGAACAAGTCGAATCTTTGTATGGAGAGAGACATCTCTGCTCTTGAGAATCTTATCTAGGTCTTTCATAGCCATTCTGCCAAGAGCAATGCGTCATCTGATTTCTTGACTGCTTGTTGCTTCTTTATTGATAGTTGATCCAAGTAGGTTAAAGTTGTTCACAATTTCAATTTCTTCTCCTTCAATGATGAACCTGTTGATTATGCCAGTTGTCATGATCTTTGTCTTCTTTACATTAAGGTGCAGGCCCATTTTGAGACTATGTTCTTTGATTGTGAGAAGCAAATATTTCAGATCATCTTCACTTTCAGCCAGTAATGTGGTATCATCAGCATAGCGAAGGTTGTTGATGAGTCTTCCACCAATCTTCACACCTCTGTTGTCTTCATACAATCCTGCTTCTCTGATGATTTGTTCTGCATATAAATTAAACAGGTAGGGGGAAAGTATGCAGCCTTGTCTTACACCTTTGCTTATTTTAGACCATTCTGTTTCTCCTTGTTCCGTTCGAACTGTTGCTTCTTGATCAATGTACAGATTGCGCAAGAGGACGATCAGGTGTTCTGGTATACCCATGCTTCTTAATGTGGTCCAGAGTTTCTCATGGTTTACACAGTCAAAAGCCTTGCTATAGTCGATAAAGCACAAATAGATATCCTTTTGGTATTCTTTAGTCTTTTTAAGGATCCATCTCACATCTGCAGTGATGTCTCTTGTTCCTCGCCCTTTCCTGAACCCTGCTTGCACTTCAGGTAGTTCTTGTTCCAGGTATGGTTGTAGTCTTTTTTGAATAATCTTCAATAGGATCTTGCTGGCATGTGGGATCAGAGCGATTGTGCGATAATTTCCACAGTCAGTTGGATCACCTTTCTTTAGTATTGGTATAAACACAGATCTTTTCCAGTCAGTTGGCCATGATGTTGTCTTCCATATTTCTTGGCAGAGCCTTGTGAGTACGGTAACAGCTGCATCAGATTGCTGCAATACTTCTTTGGGAATGCTATCAATGCCTGGTGCTTTGTTCTTTGATAAGGCTTTCAATGCTGCTGCAACTTCTTCTTTCATCATCAATGGTTCCCGATCATAAGGTACAGGTTGAAACGGCTGTTGGTCCACTCGATCTTTATCATATAAAAACTCTGTATATTCCTTCCACCTTTTCTTGATCTTCTCAGCATCATTCAACATAGAACCTTGAGCATCTTGTAACATTCCAATTCGAGGCTGGAACTTTTTCTTTAACTCTCGTAGCTTTAGGAAAGCCGATCTTGTTCTTCCTCTAATAGTTTCTGCTTCTGTTTCCTTGCAAGTGTCATTGTAGTACTTTTCCTTGTCCTGTCTTGCTGCACGTTGGAAATCTCTGTTGAGTTCTGCGACTGTCTTTCTTTCTCCTCTGGCTTTAGCTTTTCTGCGTTTCTGGGCAATTTTCAGAGTTTCTGCCGTCATCCATTTTGGCCGTTTTTGCTTTTTCACCTTTTGTAGAGACTTCTCGCTTTCTTCCAACACAACCTTCTTGATGTCATTCCATAACTCTTCCGGAGCTCTGTCATTTGTATCTAAAGCAGCAAATCGATTTTGCAGGCAGTCTTTAAATTCCAGTGGTATATTCTCAAAGTCATATTTTGCTGCATTCATGAGTGGTTTGCTCTTTTTCAACTTTAGCTTGAGTTTGCATACTAGTAGTTGATGATCTGTACCACAGTCAGCTCCAGGTTTTGTCTTTGTTGATGTTACAGAGCTTTTCCATCGTTGACTTCCACAGATGTAGTCAATTTGATTTTTATACAATCCGTTGGGTGAAGTCCATGTGTACAGTTGCCGCTTGTGTTGCTGGAAGAAGGTGTTTGAGATGAATAGATCATTGGTCTTGCAGAATTCTATCAGTCTTTCTTCAGCTTCATTTCTGTTGCCAAGTCCATATTTTCCAACTACTTTGCCTTCTTCTTTGTTGCCAACTTTTGCGTTCCAGTCACCCATGACTATCAGGATATCCTGTTTGCATGTTCTGTCAATTTCAGCTTGTACTTGTTCATAGAACTCTTCAATTTCATTCTCTTCTGCAGCTGTTGTTGGGGCATATACTTGAATTATAGTTGTGTTGATAGGCAATCCTCGTAGACGAATAGAGATTAAGCGTTCGCTCACTGCATTGTATTTCATTACAGTTCTTGCAAGTTTCTTCTTTATTATAAATGCAACAACATTTCTTCTTTGTCTTTCATTTCCAGCATAGTAGACCATGTGATCATCTGATGCAAAGTGCCCCATGCCAGTCCATTTCAGTTCGCTGACACCCAACAGATCAAGTTGTACACGTTCCATTTCATTCTTGACCACCTCCAACTTCCCTTGGTTCATGCTTCATACGTTCCATGTTCCAATGTATCCTAAGAACGTATCCTAAGAAGGGCTATAGGGAGAACCTGGAGCCACTTTAGGTGTGTTTCTTGACAAAGCTTGGTCAACTGAGATTTCAGGGTTCTGTTCATGCGTTCTACCTTCCCTGAAATCTGGGGTCTATAGGCAATGTGCAACTTCCATTGTATCTGTAGAGCTCGAGCTAACTGTTGAGTTACTTGGGACACAAATGAGGGTCCATTGTCTGACCCTATAGTCAATGGTATTCCAAATCGAGGAATAATCTCATGGAGCAGTATTTTAGTGACTTCTCGAGCTTTCTCAGTTCGGATGGGACAGGCTTCTACCCACCCAGAAAATGTGCAAACTAGAACTAACAGGTAGTGATATCCGTTTGCTCGTGGCATCTCAGTAAAATCTACTTGAATATCACTCATGGGGGCCACCCCTACTGACTGAACTCTTGAGGGTGGAATGGGACCTTGCCTAGCATTGTTCTTGGCACATGTCACACACTGCTGTGCCACTGACGTAGACAGGGGTCCTAGTAGTGAGATGCAAAAATAGGGTCTTAGGGCTCTTTCCATGGCCGTTTTCCCATAATGTGTGGGCTGATGAAAAGCATGAACAAAGGCTGGTCCTAATGCTTCAGGAATGACTGTGGGACCTGGAGGTGAGATACCCTCTGGAGGTGGCAACACTATCCAACCTTTTTCTGTTAAGACCCCTCCCTCCTTTTCACAGAAATAATCCAACTCTTTTGTAGTGTATCGGGGAGCCCATGAGCTAAGGGGCACGGGGAATAAGTCTGCTTGCATTGAAGTGTCTTGGGTCACAGCTCGTCCAGTTGTGACTGCTTTTCGGGCAGTGACATCAGCAAACCTATTTCCTCGGGTAACTTCTCCTGCTCCTGTCTGATGTCCTCAACAATGCATGACTGCAACTTGCTCAGGGGCCCATACAGCATCTAATAATATCAATATCTCGGGCCCATACCTAATGGACTTGCCCCCTGAGGTGATCAACCCTCGCTCTTTATACAAGGCTCCATGTGCGTGCAAAGTGGTAAAGGCATACTTGGAATCTGTGTACACATTTAAACTGAGTCCTTCTCCTAACGTCAGTGCTCTAGTGAGAACTATCAGTTCAGCCTTCTGTGCTGAAGTTCCTGGGGCCAAAGCTGAGGACTCAACTACCAGATCAAGGGTCACCACTGCATATCCAGCACAACGATGTCCATTGATGACAAGACTGCTTCCATCCACAAAGAAAGTCTGTTCAGGATCCTCCAAAGGAACATCAGTTAAATCTGGGCGACTTGAAAATACAGTGTCCATAGTTTCTAAACAGTCATGATCAGGGGGCCCAGGACCAATCGGGAACAACGTAGCAGGATTCAGAGCTTGACTGACTTTTAACTGTATCTGGGAGTTTTCGCACAGCATACTCTGATATTTCAACATTCGTGAATTCGTTAGCCAGAAACTTCCTTTGTGTACCATGAGGTTCAGGACAGAATGTGGCACAGTCACTTGAAGATTCTGTCCCAGAGTGAGCTTGTCTGCTTCGCTCACTAAAAGGGCTGTTGCTGCAACAGCTCTCAAACAAGGGGGCCAACCTCTTGCTACCACATCCAACTGCTTTGACAAGTAGGCTACTGGCTGTTGCCAAGATCCAAGAGATTGAGTCAGTACCCCCAACGCATTTCCTTGTGATTCATGGACGTAAAAATGGAAAGGCTTCTGGACATCTGGGAGACCCAGAGCTGGTGATGACATCAGAGCGCTTTTCAGAGATCGGAATGCTGCATCCTGTTCAGGTCCCCATTCCAGTGGAGACTTTTCCATTCCTTTGGTAACTTGATACAATGGTTTTGCTAGCAGCGCAAAATTGAGGATCCATATGCGACAGTATCCTGCGGCCCCCAGGAAGGCTCTCACTTGCCTCCTGGTGGTTGGAGTGGGAATACTGCATACAGCTTCTTTGCGTTCAGGTCCCAAGCGTCAAATTCCACTGGACAACTGGAACCCTAGGTATTTAACTTCAGTTTGACATAGTTGCGCCTTAGCTCATGAGACTTTGTATCCAGCCTCGTTCAAAAGATACAGAAGTTCACTGGTGGTTTGTAGACATTCACTTTCCGAATTGGTGGCTATGAGCAGGTCATCCACATACTGAAGGAGAACCCTTTGTCCTGGGTTCACTGAGTAACTTGAAAGATCTTGATTCAGGGCAGCACTGAAGAGAGTGGGTGAATTCTTGAATCCTTGAGGTAATCGAGTCCAAGTGAGTTGGCCCCGCCTTCCTGTGGTCGGGTCTTGCCATTCAAAAGCGAACAAAAGTTGACTGGTGGGGGCCAGGCGTACACAGAAAAAAGCATCCTTCAGGTCCAGGACGGTGAAATGAGTAGCCTCAGCGGGGATCAGTCCCAAGAGAGTATAAGGATTTGGTACTACTGGGTGTATAGTCTCAACTGCATCATTTACCCGCCTCAGATCTTGTACTGGGCGGTAATCCCCTGTCCCAGATTTCCTGACTGGGAGAAGAGGGGTATTCCAAGGTGACTGGCATTCCTTGAGAAGTCCATACTTCAACAGTTTCATCAAATGGCAGTGGATTCCTTCAGTGGCTGGTCTGGGAAGAGGATACTGCTTCACATGCACTGGTTCCGCTCCTGGCTTGAGGGTGACAATGACAGGGGCTATGTTCTTCGCTAGGCCAGGTGGATTATCTTCTGCCCATACTTCAGGCGGGGCTATAAGGTTGGTGGGTATAGAGGAACTGGTTGACTTAATTGGAGGTGTACTATAGAACCGCCACTCTTCTTCTCGGGGAACAGTTAGCACCATCAATCCAGCAGGCTTTGGGTTCACAGTCATTTGCATTTCTCCCCCTTCAGCAAAGGATATTTGTGCCTGAAGCTTTGCAAGCATATCTCGGCCCAGAAGTGGAATAGGGCACTCAGGCATATACAAGAACTGGTGCGTTATCGTCTGTCCCCCTAGTTCACACATGCGGTTCTGCAGGAATGGCTTGGTGGCCCTGTTCCCAGTGGCCCCAACAATGGTGACAGATCGAGAGGAAAGAGGAGCTACTGGCTTTGCCACCACTGAATGTTCTGCTCCTGTATCTACCATAAAGTCCATATATTGGTCCCCTACTTTCAAACTGACCATAGGCTTCTGGAGACCCAGGGTGAACTTGGAGTCCGGTCTGGCCTAGTCTTCATCCACGTCATAGCCCGTTGCTACTGCCACTCCCTCAATGGCTTCTTCTCTCTCTCGCTGGAACTATGCTCGGTTCATTCCTCCATGATTTTCAAATCGGCCTCCTGTTCTCCAGGGACTCCCTCCTCCCCTCCTGGGGGTGGAGTCAAGATGCGGGCATTCATTTCTCCAATGTCCTTCTTCTCTGCAATGGGCGCACTGATTTGCACCCAATGGAGGCCTGCTAGTTCCATGGCCTTCCACGTTCTCTAGTCCTTTGGTTAGGAAAACCTCCTCCACGTCGTTCAACTAAAGCGGCAGCAAGAAGATCTGCTTTCTTCTTCATCTTTTGTTCACTTTCTCTGTCACGTTCATTTTCACGATTCACAAATACTTTCTGAGCGACTTCCATTAACTGTGCTGTATTCATACCCGCAAATCCATCCAGTTTCTGCAATTTTCGTTTTATGTCTCTCTGGGACTGACTGACAAAGGCTGCATTTACCATGCGCAAATTCTCCTGAGCGGCGGGATCGTATGTGGTATACAGTCTATAGGCTTCAGACAACCGCTCATAAAAGGCCGCTGGGCTCTCATCTGGACCCTGGATAACTTCAGATACCTTCCCGATATTCATGGCCCTCTGGCCTCCCTTCCTCAGGCCCTGCAGCAAGGCCTGGCGAAATCGCGTTAGGGCCGCTGCCCCCCTGTCATTATTCGGGTCCCATCTAGGATCCTCATTTGGGAAAGCTGAGGCGGCTGCTTGTGGGAGATTCAGATCCCCCCCCTTCTACGGGATTCTCTTCTAACCAGCGGATGGCGGCTTGCACAATCCGCGCTCGCTCCTCAGTAGTAAAGAGAGTGGACAGGAGCTGGCGACAATCGGCCCAGGTAGGCTGATGAGTTTGCATTATACTAGACATTAACTCTGTCAATTCTTGGGGTTTTGCTGTATAGGATGCATAATACGTTTTCCAGTTTAATAAATCAGTAGTGGAAAAAGGTACATAGACTAAACTGGTTGGTCCTGGCGCCATTTGGCCCTGTTCATTTAGGATAGGTACACCAGGCACTTGACGCAATGGCATTAGGCGCCCTGCTTTCTCCTTCTTCTTCGGGGTTATACTTCTTAAATCATACGGCTCCCGGGTATAAGCTTCCTTGGTTGGTGACCCTGAACTGGCAGGAGAGCCTCCGCTTTCCATCTCGTCGGAGGACCCTGGTTCCCCTGACGTACTTGGACCAGACTCGGGGCTATCACTCGGGGAAGTGGGCTTCTTTTGCTGCTGCAGCGGTAATTGCTGAGGTACCTCATCAGGTTCCGCTTCAGGTAGCGGAGCTGGGGGAACTAACCTATGTGGGTACTGGGGTAAACAGGCCGGGATTTCTGGAGACTCTGAGGCGGAATACACAGGCGGCTTCCTCTCCTCAACCTTCCGGGTCCCCCTAGTGGTTGCTACTAATATTCTACACTGGTCCTCATAGCAGCGCTTTACCCAAGAGGGCTGCCTTTCGCAAACACCCAACCAGGAATCTATGTAGGGGAACTGATCAGGGTGCACTGTTTGTACAAGCTGATGAGTACGGGAAACTATTTCTACATCAAAGGTGCCCCCACGGGGCCATGAAGTAGCTAACACAGGCCACTCCCTATCACATAACATTCTTAATCTAGACGGAGACATTTTTATGCCGTAGTCTCCTGAAAATCCTTTACGGAAATTCGTGATCATACATTCCAGCGGAGTTTGCGTGGACTCTGTCCCTCCCATAATCGTAATGGCGTACACGTAATGACGTACAAGACGACAAACAGTAAGGGTAGGTAGTATGGCTGTAGGTAAGGGGTCCGTACAGCCCACAAAACACTGAGGGGAACAAACACCACACGCTTCCTCCTTTTCGTGACCTGGGCGCGGTCACCCGGCCAGGAACTGCGCTACTCAGGAGTCCGCTCTCGCTCGGTCTGTGTCTCAAGACCTCTCAATCACACAGACAATCATACCATCACAAGAAATCATTTTTCAAAATGCCCAAGGTTTTCTGACTGACTATTCCCAACCAAAGGGTCGGTGGCTTCGGCTTCCGCTAACCCTTATGCGGAGCATACTAGGACCGCCCTTATGAGAGGTGATCAGGCTCTCTTGTCTCGCGCACTCATGCGAGATTTTCCCAGTTAGTCTATACCAAATCAGTCTCGCGCACTCATGCAAGACTTTTCCCCAGGCTTCACTGACTTTTAAACAAGAAAATGTCTACTCACCGGATCCGGTTCCCGATACCAAACCATTTCTTGGGTTGGATCCTGGACTCCCCTCGGGTTCGGAGGTGTTGGCCGGCCGGACCCAGTGGCCCGCCGAGGCAAGGCGGAACCCTCTCCGATACAAAGGGACCGGCAGCACCTGAGGTTTCCCTTGCGGTCGGATGGACACGGTCCCAACTGGGCCAAACCTGGAGGCGAATTGCGTGGAATATTCGCTTGACTACCATTCACTATCTGCACATTCCCGGCCAACGCACCAAGAATATGTAGCAGCGAAGTGCAGACAATGAATAAATCCAGGAGTCAATTTACAGGGTCCAAGCCAATTTATTGTGCACAAGGCCCAGTTAGTCAAAGCTTCAAAAAGGATTGAGCAAAGTTCTTACAGAGACATATTCATTTATACATTTCTTTCCAGTTTGATACATGCAAACTTTCTATTGGTCCCAACGCCCCCTGCACCTATCCAATCAGAGATCCCTCCTGGGCCTAGCACCCAGCTCCCTCCTCTAGGACTGTTCTAACAATGGTGCAGTTTCTAGGTTTGGATACTTCTCTACTGCAAGGTCGTTTCTGGCTCTAGGAATGCAAGTATTGAAACATTTCTATTTTCACAGCACAAGAGAATAATGAAAGATTTATGCATTCATGAAAACTTCTTATTAAGCAGTTTAAAACAGTTTTTCTCAAACTTTTACAGACTTTGGTTCTTTTACTGAGATGGGGGTTGGAATCAGGGCCTAACTTACAGGCCCTTCACATTTTCAGACTATTATAGGCCATAGCCTGCCACAATAGTAGTATATATTTCTACAGAAAGTTTGATATTTGCGTTTCCTAGGAATCCTTAGGAGGAAACTGCAGCCAGAAAGTAAGAATCTGCTCATTTTCTTTGCAAGTACTTACTGGCAGTTGGCCAACTGCTTCTTTAGACCATAAGGGGGGCAGAGAGTTCAAATGTATCGTCCATATCTACACTTGCTTCATGATGATGACTCCCCAAAGTTATGTTGTTTCATATTATTTCTTATATCTTTTCAGCAACATGTCTATCAATCATAGGTCACGTATGTACTTTCTAGAGTTGTACTTTTCAAAAATTCATTGTTATGACTTTTTAAGGCAATGTATTTCCAATTGTTTTGGTGCAGCAGCAGAATAATAAAGTGGTTTGCCCTGAGGCTGCACACAGTTTTCAGTTTCAGCAATTTTTTTTTTATTCTTTGCAGCAATCAGTACTTTTTAGTCTTCCAACTTTGTTCACAGAAGTTAGCACGAGTTATGTGTGGCCTGTGATAAAACTAAATGCAGTACATAAATTGCAGGACCATAATCAACTATCATAATAAGTTTCAACTTGCAAACAATACATTTATTCAAAACCCAGAAGCTTCAATCCTACTACTTTGTGCAGAAAACCAAATCTGTCACAAAAGGCATCATGGACAGTTTCATAAGAGTTGCATATTCTGAAGTAGTACTCAAGTTAAATGGGCTCTAGTTTGCATTTTAGCTCCTTTTCTTTTAGCTCATGCCTTTGATTTTGAATAAACTACACAATACAAAAAAGGGGGGACAATACCTACCAATAAAAGTCCATGACAAAAAGAAAAACAGGAAGGGGTTTAAAAAAAAAGTCACAGATCAGATAAATAACCACAAGGTAAATTTATTAAGCCTGACACATCTGTGTATTGGCACAGTCTGCCTGCAGCAGGTGCAATGAACGCAATCCAAAATTTATATAGAAACAAATATCAGAGTTAGCAGTAACTGCTGTTGTGCAGTCTGTGGATAAACTACACGATATACTTTGTTACAACATAGGGGGCCCGATTTTCAAAGACTACAGCCATCAACTGTAGTGCTTAAATATTGGCCAGATATTCAGTGGCAGTGTCTGCATAGCAGTTGCAGCTGAATATCTGGATTAAGTGCGACTCGACGGCACTTAACAACAATCCAAATAAGTGCCTATCTTATCTGGATAATGGTGATTTTCAGCCAGCACTTATCTGAGTAGCCACTTAGCCCTGCTTTTCATGTGATATGAGTTATCCAGATAACCGCTGACTGAAGATCACTGCTATCTAGATAAGGTTGGCACTTTTCTGGATAGTGGCAGTACCACCTTCACCACGCCCATGGACCACCCCTGCACCATCTGGATAGTACTGGGGAGATCTGTAGAGATATTCAGCAGCACTAACCGGATAATGCTCCTGAATATCTTGCTCATGTCCTTATCCGGATAGCTCCTGGATAAGGGTTTTGCATATCTGGCCGAGGATATTTAATGGCAGGCCATAAAAGTGACTACTCTTAATGACTACATTTTTGAATTGGGCTTGTGCACTCTTAATGGGTTAGATCATTCTGACAAATAACTGGCGATGCTGCTGTTCTGCTTTCCTTATTGTTAAAAGGTTTATTTTAGGAATAAAATAGAACTTTAGAATCATCTATAATATAAAGATCTGATTTATTTCTGATTGTTATAGATTTATAACCATACTCCTAATAGTTTTTACATTATTTTAGGAAGAACACTCCGGTAGGCATAGGAATCCTGAAGAAGTATTTTGGGTCAGTACCTCTTTTGCCACAGCTTGTTCTTATAGATCTTCATTCCAGAGGCGAAGCATATACTTTTCCCTCAGATCAATCTATTACCGAAGTGAATATTTTGCATTGGGTAAAGAAGATACAACTAGGAACAGGGAACCCCAGCAGTAAGTATCTAGCATTTGTTAATATGTAATCATATAAATCTGATTATACTGACGGTGCTACAATTGTTTGTAGAGATTAGGATATTTTCAAAATAAAGAAAATAAACATGGAACTTCAATTTTTATCTATTAATTATAATACATATTCTTAAAAGGAATTATTTTAGAAGTCATAGTTGTGCTTTGGACATCTGAAAATTGGCAAAAAGATATCCAAAGCATGGAGACGTCCCTGGAGCCATTTTAGAAGCTGGTTCTGTTTACAACCCCAATGTGAGGATGCCTAAATCAGAATGGGAGTGTGGTGTAGGCATATCTGGGGCATTACCAAGAAATTGGACATCCTCGTCTAATTGCAGAATCGCCCTGTATGTTCTATGGTGCATCCATTTATACTTGCTCCAGGCATGAATAAGACAGCAGAAAAGTGCTCGTTTTGCTTGCTAAACATCTAAAGGGTGTGGAGAAGGAGGTAAACTCCTATCCCATATGTTTCCCATGATGTCAACAAATTCTACAAGGAAATGGGGGCTCATATTTCCAGTTTTTTACACCACTGGATGTCCCCATAGGCAACATTGCATGCATTAGACGTCCCCACCCCACTGTTCTGTAGCCAGGATGTCTATGTGGACAGGGCTGCAAACGATTCCATGAGGATATCTGTGCTTCTAAAATCGGGCTGAAACATAGACGTCCACATCGTTTTTCTGCATGTTTGCCATGGACATCCCAGATTGCACTAGGACGTCCTTTCTAAAATTCCACCTAAAATGTGAACTCTAAAAGGAACTTCATTATAATAAGTATTCTGTGTGGACAAGCGGAATAAATGCTCACACCTGGGTGACATCACCAACAGAGCCCTATGCAGGAAGCTTTCCCAGCTACTACTACTATTACGCTATGTAAACGGGGGCGCTGGGCGTGAATGTCCACAGTCTTGGCAAAGGCAAAATACTATTATGACTTGCAAAGGATTGTGGGGAATGTAGTCCATTCATACCAGAATCAGCCGTTCACAAAATAATGAGTTGTGTTGCTCGAGTGTAAGCAAAGAAAAAATATATTTTATTCATGGGGTTAATTCTCCCACACAGATTTACTTGGTAACACAAAAGGACACTTGCTTTCAGTATTGTACTTAGGAAAAACAAATCATGATATAAGCAACTGAACTTCTTAAGCAATCAAATAATAAAGACCTTGATGGGAAAACAGAAAAGGTCTTTTTTAAGGGCTCCTGCTAATAACTTTTAGCAGTGCTCCAAAAGCAAAAACAAAACCCAAAAAGTATCCAAAAACTGTTCTTTTTCAAGGATAACTTTCTTCTATTTTCACACACAAACAGTAGTTTCCTTTCAGAGCTCACGTGCAACTGTGCATGGCTTAATTACCAATAATTAGCCAGCTACAAACCCCTTTGCTGATTCACTTTCACTACGTGGCTCAAATCCTACCCTAAAGCTTTCTTGCAGGCTTTTCTGGGTAGATAAAAGAACAAGTTATAGTTCCTTTTGATGGTTGTTGTATTTGTGAAAGTATTTTACCACAGCAGCCTAGTCAGAGAGCAATCCATGTATTCATTCTGATCATTTAAAATATCTCCTCCTTCTTCAAATATCATAGAATCAATATCATGGTCTGGCTCAGAGGAATTCCTTAATGGATCACTCTCAGGGTAATACTTGTTTCCCTGCTGTCTTCCAGGTAAAGAGCTAGGGCATAGATCAGTGTTCATACCTGAGCTTCCTTTGCTGTTAGGTTTCCTCTCCAGATATCCTGGCCAGTAAGTAGTCCAGCTTTTATGTCCAGCCTTCCAATCAAGATCCCTGGACACTGGGTCTCTCTTCACATACCTTCTTGCACTGGTCTTAGGGCCCCTTCCAAATGCAGCCGTCTCCCTCAAAGGTGCCGTCTGGGAATTCCTGGCTCTGTAACTCCACTCCTCTGGCTTCCTCCAGTCCAATGGAGTATGCTTGCCTCTGGAATGACTCCCAACACACGTACTGCTGTGGGCTCCTTCTTTAGACCTCCAAGATGTCTGTCTCCTCTTTCTTCCACGTTACTGCTGCTGCGTCCTGATCCTCATCTGATTCTGTGTAGAATATGTTTTACTTTTAACTTGTTTAGAGGGATACTCCACCCTAGCACAGCTCAGCTGTGCTGAATCAAGCCCTGCCCTTGGAGATGAGTGATTGGGGATTACCTCATAGCTCTCCTGATTGAACACACGTTTCCCCACTTCAGCTCTTCTAGAGGCTGTTTGAAACCTGGTGCATTCTGGGACTGGTAGTCTTTTATGAGAACATTCTGTTTTAGTATTTCTACCAGCAAAGACAGGTTGCTTGTTCAGAGCCAATTCACCTCTATTATAGCTCCCTCCTGAACTATGATAAGCTTCCTTATCACATACCCCCCTGCTTAAGTTATTATGGACTGGTGCAACTGGTGAAACTTCTTCTTTACAGTCCGTAATACGGGAAAGGGCATCCGCATTTTTGTGTAACTTCCCAGCACGATGTTCCACTTGAAAATCAAATGCCTGTAAGGCCATGTACCAGTGTGTCAACCTGGCATTGTGATTCTTCATTTGTTGCAACCACTTAAGTGGGGCATGGTATGTAACCAATTGGAACTTCCTTCCTGTAAGGTAAAACCTTAATGCCTCCACTGACCACTTTATAGCTAAACATTCCTTTTCTATTGTGGAATACTTCTGTTCAGCCGGTGACAATTTTCTGCTCAGGTACATCACAGGATGCTCCTCCCCTTCATGACATTGGGATAAAACAGCTCCTAGCCCTACATCTGATGCATCTGTTTGAACCAAGAAGGGTTTCCTGAAATCCACCCCTTTCAGTACTGGTCCTGTACACAACTTCCCTTTTAGGACTGAAAATGCTTTTTCAGCTTCAGGAGTCCACTTCAGCTGGTTTGGGCAATTCTTCCGCAGCATATCAGTAAAAATTGCACTTTTCTCTGCAAACTGTGGTATAAATCTGCGGTAGTATCCAATAAGTCCCAAGAAACTTCTCAGTTGTTTCTTTGTTGTTGGAGGAGGAAAATTCCTGATGCTATCCACCTTGCTCATTAGAGGTTTAATTTTCCCTCTTCCCACCAGGTGGCCTAGGTATTTTACCTCTCTATTAGCAAAGGCACACTTCTTTGGGTTCAAAGTGATTCCCGCTTGCTTCATGGAGCATAAGACTGCCCTGATTCTCTTTAGATGTTCCGCCCAAGTGTTACTATGGATTATGACATCATCCATATAGGCAAAGGCATAATTTTGGTGGGGTCGAAGTACCTGGTCCACTAACCTTTGGCAGGTAGCTGCCGCTCCATGCAGTCCGAAAGGCATCCTTTTGAACTGGAAAAGGCCAACGGGGGTGCTGAACGCAGTCTTCGGCTTCGACTCCTTGGTCAGAGGGATTTGCCAATAGCCTTTTGTCATATCAAGGATGGTTAAATATTGAGCTTGTCCAAGCTGGTCCAACAGCTCTTCAATTCTTGGCATTGGATATGCATCAAAAACTGATATTGCGTTTACCTGCCGGAAGTCAATACAGAATCTTAAAGAGCCATCAGGCTTTGGCACCAAGACTATGGGGCTATTCCAGGGACTCTTCGACTCCTCTATTACTCCCATGTCCAACATTTCCTGAACTTGTGCCGCTACTTCCTGTCTCTTTGCTTCAGGCAAGCGGTATGGCCTTTGACGAATTAATTTCCCAGGTGGACTTATTATCTCATGGGCAACCAAATGTGTCTCCCCAGGTATGGGAGTCAAAACATCTGGGAATTCTTTAAGCAATTTCCTTATTTCTTCCTGTTGTACCACTGTCAGGTCCTCACCTATTTGGGGTTCTGACTTTTCTTTACAGTCAGATACCTGGGGTCCCAAATCCTCCTCTTCATGCACCTCCCTTTCTCGGGCACAGGTGGCAGCTAGGCTCTTAACCCCTTTGTCTTCAGTAGAACCAAAGCCTTTGGTTCCATGCTCAGAATTTGACAGGGATGTGACTTCCTCCACAGGTTGGAAACCCAGTCTCTCACATATCAATTGAGCGATTCTGTCTCCCGTCTTCACATGGTAATCGTTCTGTCCAAAATTAAATAACAGAACTTTAAGATTGCCCCTGTAATCGGGATCAATCACTCCCGCACCCACATCGATGAAATATTTAAGGGCTAATCCGGATCTTGGGGCTACTCGCCCATAGCACCCAATGGGTATTTCAACTTGGAGTCCAGTGTCAACCAGGGCTCTCCCTTGGCTAGGTACAGTCATATTTTCCACACTGCATAGGTCAAACCCAGCAGCTTGAGGGGTTGCCCGCTTAGGAGCTTGGGCCTTCTCTGTGACCCTATGGTACTTCAAGACAAATATCTGCTTCTGGGTAGTTTGGTCTTCTGGAAGCTTAACCATCTTTTTAGCTGGGGTCTGAGGACTTCCAAACAAAGGCCCAGGAGCTATTACCATCATTCCTTCTCCCTCCTTCTTTCCTAGTCCTTTCACTAGTCCCTGCTTAAATCTTGGCCAGTCCCTTCCTAGAACCAAATCAAATGGAAGCCTAGGCACCACTGCTAAAAGAATTTCCTCTTGTTCCCCCAGCCACTTAACCATTAGCCTATAGGTGGGATATGATGTTGCAGCACCATGAATGCATCTGATGTGAACCTGGCTTTCAGGGGTTCTAGGCACAAATCCTTCTTGGGCCTCTATCCTCTTCCAAAGCCTCTTTGACAGCATACTCTGTTTTAAGGTTTATTTATTTGATAAAAACCGCCTTTCAAAACAATCAAGGCGGTGTACAATAATAAAATACATAAAAAGGTCATAAAAGCAAATAAATAACATGGTACGTAAAAACAATACATAAAAACTGCCCCAGAGTCTAACAGAGCATTTGTGGTAATTCCCTGCACATCAACCACCAAAAGGAATCCTTCTTTGGGCTGTTTTAAATCAACACCCATCAAGCTAGTGTGTATTGGGCATCCCCTTTCTAAATGTCACCATTTTCCACATTTGAAACATTTCTTTTCACTCCACTTTGTAATCTGGTTTGGCACAGTACATTTATTCTCAGAAACATTTTTAACCATTTTCTTTTCTGATACAGCACAGCTTGCCTCAGCACCAACCTTCAGAAGGCCACCCATTCTATGGCAAGCCTGCGTGGCTTCCAAGAATCTCTCTGCTAGCATGGTTGCCTCTCCAAGATTCTGGCAATTTTGCTGTATAAGGAAAGTGTGCAGATCTTTAGGCACAGCAGACATAAATTGTTCAAGCATAATAATGTCTAATAACATTTCCACAGTCTTTCCTTCTGGCTCCAACCATTTTACAGCCAATCCTCTGATTCTCTGACTCAGAGCCCTGGGTGTTTCACCCACTCTTAATGCAGTAGCTCTAAACATTCGCCTATACTCTGAAATAGACAACCCTAGGCGATCTCTTATAGCAGCCTTTACATCTCTATAATTCAAAGCCTGAGCTGCTGGCATTGCTCTATAAGCTGCAAGCGCCTCCCCAGTTAATGAGGCTGCCAGCCTTACTGCCCACTGGGTCTCTGGCCATGCTAATGCTTGTGCCACTCTCTCAAAAGATTCAAGGAAATCATCAACATTATCATCTGGAGTTAGCTTCCCAAAACTAAATGCCCCAATTCCCTGATTGAGTCCCACATTGTCCACATGTGGTATACCAGTAGTTACTGCTGGTCTTGCATCCGGTCCACTTTGGTTATGAAGAGCAACTAAGGCTTCCACCAGATCAAGCACTGGCTTCTGCTGGTCCCTTAATGCTTTAATTGCAGTGTCCTGAGCCTGCTGCGCTAGCTCCTGTTGCCTGCTAAATTGGGCTGCCATCCAGCTGGCCAGTTCCCTCGGATCCATCTTGAATCCTTGCAAGAAAACAAAAGAAAAAAAAAACACAGAGCAGCACCCTCCAAACAGGTGTTTTTCTCCTAATTATTTTTTTCAATTACCCCTGTGCCTTACTCCCCTCCACCACTAGACATGCCCAGGTACTTATTACCTTATGCCAGTGATGAATCCAGCTCACACAGGGTCTTTTCCTCCTGGGACAGCTCCTGGAACAGCTACCTCTTTTTTTTCCTCCAAAGTGTTGTTAAGGGAAAAATCCTTTTTCCAGCTTTTAACTTGAACTTTTTTTTCTTTTCAGATTTCAGTTGTAATCCTTATATATATCATGTAAATCCTTTGCGCAAAAGCAATCCGAAAAACTACGCCAACTGTAAACGGGGGCGCTGGGCGTGAATGTCCACAGTCTTGGCAAAGGCAAAATACTATTATGACTTGCAAAGGATTGTGGGGAATGTAGTCCATTCATACCAGAATCAGCCGTTCACAAAATAATGAGTTGTGTTGCTCGAGTGTAAGCAAAGAAAAATATATTTTATTCATGGGGTTAATTCTCCCACACAGATTTACTTGGTAACACAAAAGGACACTTGCTTTCAGTATTGTACTTAGGAAAAACAAATCATGATATAAGCAACTGAACTTCTTAAGCAATCAAATAATAAAGACCTTGATGGGAAAACAGAAAAGGTCTTTTTTAAGGGCTCCTGCTAATAACTTTTAGCAGTGCTCCAAAAGCAAAAACAAAACTCAAAAAGTAAACAAAAACTGTTCTTTTTCAAGGATAACTTTCTTCTATTTTCACACACAAACAGTAGTTTCCTTTCAGAGCTCACGTGCAACTGTGCATGGCTTAATTACCAATAATTAGCCAGCTGCAAACCCCTTTGCTGGTTCACTTTCACTACGTGGCTCAAATCCTACCCTAAAGCTTTCTTGCAGGCTTTCCTGGGTAGATAAAAGAACAAGTTATAGTTCCTTTTGATGGTGGTTGTATTTGTGAACGTATTTTACCACAGCAGCCTAGTCAGAGAGCAATCCATGTATCCATTCTGATCATTTAAAATATCTCCTCCTTCTTCAAATATCATAGAATCAATATCATGGTCTGGCTCAGAGGAATTCCTTAATGGATCACTTTCAGGGTAATACTTGTTTCCCTGCTGTCTTCCAGGTAAAGAGCTAGGGCATAGATAAGTGTTCATACCTGAGCTTCCTTTGCTGTTAGGTTTCCTCTCCAGATATCCTGGCCAGTAAGTAGTCCAGCTTTTATGTCCAGCCTTCCAATCAAGATCCCTGGACACTGGGTCTCTCTTCACAAACCTTCTTGCACTGGTCTTAGGGCCCCTTCCAAATGCAGCCGTCTCCCTCAAAGGTGCCGTCTGGGAATTCCTGGCTCTGTAACCCCACTCCTCTGGCTTCCTCCAGTCCAATGGAGAATGCTTGCCTCTGGAATGACTCCCAACACACGTACTGCTGTGGGTTCCTTCTTTAGACCTCCAAGATGTCTGTCTCCTCTTTCTTCCACGTTGCTGCTGCTGCTTCCTGATCCTCATCTGATTCTGTGTAGAATATGTTTTACTTTTAACTTGTTTAGAGGGATACTCCACCCTAGCACAGCTCAGCTGTGCTGAATCAAGCCCTGCCCTTGGAGATGAGTGATTGGGGATTACCTCATAGCTCTCCTGATTGAACACACGTTTCCCCACTTCAGCTCTTCTAGAAGCTGTTTGAAACCTGGTGCATTCTGGGACTGGTAGTCTTTTATGAGAACATTCTGTTTTATTATTTCTACCAGCAAAGACAGGTTGCTTGTTCAGAGCCAATTCACCTCTATTATAGCTCCCTCCTGAACTATGATAAGCTTCCTTATCACAGCTACTACTAATGAATATTTGTATAGCACTATAAAATGTATGCAGCGCTGCACAGACACATGTAAAAGATGGTCCCTGCTCATCAGAGCTTACAATGTGATCAAGACAGACGACATAGTAGCTCTAGACATGGGATACATCTAGGAGGAATGGTAAGGAAACACAAAGGAGATCAGGTGAGTCAAGATCCGAAAGTAGCAGTGAAGAGGTGAGTTTTGCCTAGATTTGAAAAGAGTCAGAGAAGACGCCTGATGTACAGACTCAGGTAGTTTGTTCCAGGCATAAGGAATAGCAAAGTGAAAGGAGCGAAATCTGGAGAAGGGCACAGATACAAGCGATTTGCCAGAAGAGCAGAGTTCCTGAGGAGGGATGTAGTGAGAGATAAGAGAGGAGTGAGGAGCTGCAGAGTGAATGCACTTATAGGTTAGCAGGAGAAGTTTGAACTGGATGCATAAACTGATAGGGAGCCAATGAAGTGACTTGAGAAGAGGGGTAATATGAGCATGACGAGACTTATGAAAGATTAGCCGCGCAGCAAAGTGCTGAGCAGATTGAAGGGGAGAGAGGTGATTTAGAGGGAGACCAACAAGGAATAGGTTACAATAGTCTAGACAGGAGGTGACTAAGGAGTGGATAAGTGTCTTTGTAGTATGGTCAAAAAGGAATGGGTGAATTTTGTTGATGTTGTAGAAACATACAAAAATGACGACAGAAAAAGACCACATGGCCTATCTAGTCTGTCCTTCCATATCAACAACTACAACAGCCCCCTTTTTCCCTTTAGAGATCTTCTGTGTTTGTCCCACGCTGTTTTGAATTCAGATACTGTTCTCATCTCTACCACCTCCATTGGAAGCCTATTCCACAGATCCATCACTCTTTCCGTAAAGAAATATTTCCACATATCACTCCTGAATCTATCCCCTTTCACCCTCATCCCATGTCCCCTCATAGCAGAACTTGCTTTCAATCGAAAGAGGCTCCCCCCCCCTGTGCATTTATGCCTCGGACGTATTTAAATGTCTCAATCATATCACCTCTATCCCGCCTTTCCTCTAAGGTGTACATATTAAGATCCTTAAGTATGTCCTCATATGCTTTATAATGAAGACCACTAACCATTTTAGTAGCCACCCTCTGTACTGACTCCATCCTGTTTATATCCTTTTGAAGGTGCGGTCTCCAGAATTGCACACTATACTCCAAATGAGGTCACATCAAAGACTTACACAGAGGCACTCTGACCTCCTTTTTACTGCTAGCCATTCCTCTCCGTATGTACCCAAGCATCCTTCTAGCTTTTGCTGTTGCTTTTTCTACCTCTTTAGCCACTTTAAGATCATCAGACACAACCATGCCTAGGTCCCACTTTTCTTTAGTGGATAAAAGTACTTCACCCCCTATACTATATTGCTCCCTTGGATAGCTGCAACCCAAATGCATGACCTTACATTTTTTAACATTAAATCACAGCTGCCAAATTCTAGACCATTCTACAAGCTTAGCTAGATCACTCCTCATGTTATCTACACCTTCCTGGGTGTCTACTTTATTGCAGATTTTGGTATCACCCGCAAAGAGGCAAACCTTATCCGACAGCCTTTCAGCTATATCGCTAACAAAGATGGTAAAAAGAATCGGACCAAGGACAGATCCCTGGGGCACACCACTGGTAACTTCCTTCTCCTCAGAGTGAGCTCCATTTACCTGTACTCTTTGTCGCCATCCAATCATCACCATCCACTCAACCAATTTCTAACCCAAGCAGTAACTTTAGGGTCCATCCCTAGGGTGCTCAGTTTGTTTATAAGTTGCCTGTGAGGAACGGTGTCAAAGGCTTTACTGAAATCTAAATACACCACATCTAGGGCTCTCCCTCTGTCCAACTCCCTGGTCACCCAGTCAAAGAAATCAATCAGATTTGTCTGACAAGACCTGCCTCTGGTGAATCCATGCTGCCTTGGATCCTGTAATGCGCTGGACTCCAGAAACCTCACTATTTTCTCTTTCAACAATATTTCCAATAATTTATTCACCACCAAAGTTAAACTAATCAGCCTGTAGTTTTCAACCACATCCTTACTTCCACTTTTGTGTAAAGGCACCACATGAGCCTCTCTCCAGTCCTTTGGCACCACTCCTGACTCCAACGAGACATTGAAAAGGTCAGTCAGTGGAGCTGCTAGAATGTCCCCAAGTTCCCTCAGTATTCTAGGGTGTATCCCATCCGATCCCATCACTTTGTCTACTTTAAGTTGAGCTCGTTTCTCACGAACATAATCTTCTGAAAATTGTTCAAGATGCCCCTCGCTTCTGTTCCTGTTTGTGGGTGTTTTCTGAGGTCCTATTCCTGGTTCTTCATCTGTGAACACAGAACAGAAATATTTGTTAAGCAATTCCGCTTTATCCTCATCAGCTTCTACATATTCCTCCACCCTTGAGTCTGACAATACCACTTTTGCCCTTCCTCTTCTCACTAACATATCTGAAAAATGTCATCTCCAGGAACAAGCAGGAATGTAGTCATCACATATGGGTATCGTTGGTACCGACAGAGCCTGCGCGGGAACGTTACCCAGCGTCCAATTAGAAAGCTTTTGGGAGCTTCCCACAGCACCTGCGTGCTGCCTTCCCGCCTTTCCCAACTGCCTCTCTCCGGTTCTTCATTTTCCGCGGAGCCAGCAGGTTGTGTTCCTTTCACCACAGAAAATTTTCCTTCTTTTTTGTGGTCACGTCTGCCTTCCTTGACGCTTTACCGGTACCGCTGGTTTTTCTTTCTTTCTTTCTTTTGTTAAAAAAAAAAAAAATCCTTGGTACTTTTTTCCATTTTTTTTTCCAGGTGCACGTGCCTTTTTGGGCCTTAGGCCCAAAATCTTTTCCACTGTGGAAAAACCCTCTTCGGGTTTTAAAAAGTGCACCAAGTGTGGCGGTACCATCTCCGTCACCGACACCCATGAATGGTGTCTGAAATGTTTAGGTCCTGACCATTCCATCTCAGAATGTATGGCCTGTGCCATGATGTCCAAGAGAGGTCGACAGAACCGAGCTGCCAAGCTCAGTACCCTGTTTCCCTCTGATGCAGCTTCGGTGGCATCGACGTCTTCCAGGCCTTCATCTTCCTCCCATGGATCTCAGGTAATTAAACACAAGTCTAGCCGGTCCTCAAAGGGTAGATCTCCTTCTAAGCATTGAGATGCCTCTGGCGTTGCCCTTGAGGATTCTGCACCGGCAAAATTGCCCCGGCAGGAGGCTTCGGCTTCCAAAGCATTATCGGGGCTCCAGGACGTTCTCGAGGCCTCAACCTCGGCAGAACTACTGGTGCCATGCTTTAGGGTACTGGCGATCTCCGGTACCGACATCCAGGCATCGGCAGCATCGATAGACCAGAGAGTCCTGGCTATTGAGCGCAGTCTGGCGGCTCTCCTTGTGGCATCTACACCCTCGGAACCGCGTCAGACATTTCAACTGGTACCGGCACCGACTCCTGCACCGGTATCGGTACCGGTACCGATAGCATCGACATCGGTGTCCGCATTGTTGGCACCCAGTCATCCGATGCCTTCCGGTACCAATACTCCGGTTCCAATTACTCCCGGTACCGACTTCGGTCGGTACGAGTATCGGGCTCTTCAAGAGCATCCGGATAGGCGGTACTTCGAGTCCTCAGAAGAATCTGAGGATTCTGATAGTTCTGTCGATGCATGAATGCTTCTCCCAGAGGAGCCCTCCTCCCCTAAGCGCAGGATGTCTCCTCCAGAGGATATTTCCTTTCAGGATTTTATCAGGGAGGTGGCTCGGGGTCTGTCCATCACTGTGGCCCCTGAAACAGAGCCCAGAGAAAAGGAGTTGGAAATTTTGCAATATCCCAAAACTCCTAAGGAGGCAGCTACCTTGCCCATCCATGAGATCTTGCATGATCTCATGTTAAAAATGTGGGAGACACCTCTTACCACCTCCCCTCATTCCCGTAGGCTGGATACTCTGTATCGAGTCCCTCCTTGTCCTGGTTTCCAAAAAACTTAGCTTCCTCACCACTCTATTGTAGTGGAATCAGCTATGAGAAGGATGAAGAGTGCAAAGAGGCATGCCTCTAATCCTCCAGGACGTGAGTGCAGAACTTTGGATACTTTTGGACGTCGTGTCTTCCAAGCTTCCATGCTTTCTGCCAGGATCAGTTCCTATAGTCTATACATGGGAATGTTCCTAAAGGAAGTCACAGGTGATTTAGAGGCTTTGAGTCCTCTTCTTCCTGAGGATAGAAGGCAGGATTTTCTCACATTGGTCAAACATGCCCAAGATGTTTCTGTATTTGTCAACCGTGCAGCTTTTGACTGTTTTGAGTGCATAAGCAGAACCTCTGCCATTGCCATAGGTGCACATAGAATTGCTTGTCTCCAGGCATCTGATCTGGAGCTCTGGGTACAAGACAAACTGGGAAATATCCCTTGTACTGGTGAGAACCTGTTTGGTAAAGATTGGCAGGAAAAGGCCAATGAGTTGGACGCTGACGTTATCCAAGTCCACAGCTGATCCTGCTAGAAAGAAATCTTTCAAGAAACCATTCTTTTCTAAAAAGAAAAGATATTATCCTGCTTATTCTCAGCAGGGTCGTTCTGCAGGTCAGCTTGTCAGGAAAGGTCAGCAGCCACCCAAACAAAGAAAACCAAAGACTGCTAAGCCTCAGCCGTCCCAGCAGTCTCAGCCTCCACAAGGCCTTTGACTTTCAGCTAGAGAACTTAGCCTTCCTGGCTCTCGTTGGACCAGAGCCTTCCACCATTCCAGGAAGGTTGTGTCACTTTGCCCCCAGGTGGGGGCAGGTAACAGCAGAGCATTGGACACTCTCCATCATAAAAGAGGGGTACAAGCTTCATTTTTCCAGCATGCCCCCTCCCACAATGATAAGGCAGTTCAATTCTCAGACCTCTCTCATCAACCTATTAGGTCAGGATGTCACTATGCTTCTTGCCCAAGGGGCAATAGAAGAAGTACCCATCCATCAGCAAGGTACAGGGTTTTACTCCCCTTATTTCCTTATCCCAAAGAAAACAGGGGGATACAGACCTATCTTGGACTTCAGAGAATTGAACAAATTCCTTGTCAAAGATAAATTCAAGATGATTTCTCTCGGAACTCTGCTGCCATACCTTCAGAGTCAGGATTGGCTTTGTTCTCTAGATCTCAAGGATGCGTACACCCATGTTCTCATCCATCCAACTCACAGAAGATTCCTTCGGTTCCTTTTTCAAGGAAAGCACTACCAATACAGGGTGCTTCCTTTTGGCCTGGCCTCAGCACCAAGGGTGTTCACGAAATGCATGGCTGTGGTAGCAGCATTTCTCCGCACCCTGGGGATATTCGTCTTCCCCTACTTAGACGACTGGCTCATTCGAGCCCCAACAGAGGCAGAGGCCAGGACTTCTCTATCCTGCACAATGCGTATCCTTCAGTATTTGGGTCTGGTAATAAACATCCCAAAATCCAGTCTAACTCCCACTCAGTCTTTAGAGTTCATAGGAGCTTTGCTGGATACCAGAAAGGCAAGGGCCTATCTCCCCCAGGCCCGTTGCCTTCGCATGGTGCAGTTAGCTTCTCAAGCAGTGCTAAAGCCTCATCTCACTGCCCGAGAAATGCTACAACTACTAGGCCACATGGCATCTACTGTGCATGTGATTCCCTATGCTCGCCTCCATATGAGGGCAGCCCAGTGGACTTTATCCACTCAATGGACCCAGGCATCAGGATGCCTGTCAGACAAAATAGCAAACACAAGTCGCCTTATTTTGTCCCTCCAGTGGTGGAAGTCCACTCAAAACCTGTTGCTGGGGTCCCCTTTTCAACAACCCTTACCCCAGGCAACTCTCACAACAGATGCTTCTCCGATGGGTTGGGGAGCTCATCTGCAAGACCTCTCCACCCAATGCACCTGGTCTCCACAGGAGACTCATCTACATATCAATCTCTTGGAGCTCAGAGCATTCTTCCTTGCTCTTTGAGTGTTCCACACCCTGCTCAGCTACAAGACAGTCCTCATTCATACGGACAATCAGGTAGCCATGTTCTACGTGAACAAGCAGGGGGGAACAGGCTCTCTGTCGCTTTGCAACAAAGTTTTGCGACTATGGGCCCTCGCCAGAGAGCATCAGATTCATCTCCTGGCAGTGTATCTTCCAGGCATACAAAACTCTTGGGCAGACAGACTCAGTCGAGTTCTGCTTCCACACGAGTGGTCTCTGCATGCAGACCAGGTGGCTAAGATTTTTCAAATTTGGGGAACCCCGGACATAGACCTCTTTGCAAGTCCGTGGAATGCCAAACTTCCCCGGTTCTGTTCCAGAATTCCGGCTCAGGTCAGGGATGCTTTCCTCCTTTACTGGGGTCAAGACTTCCTGTATGCCTTTCCACCCATTCCCCTAATTCCCAAAACCCTGTTCAAGCTTCAGAGAGACAGAGGCCGTATGATTCTCATAGCTCCACATTGGCCACGGCAAGTGTGGTATCCTCTGCTTCTACATCTCTCTCAAGCTCCCTCCCTGGAGTTAGGGACTGCTCCACATCTCCTATCTCAGGAGGACGGAATGTTATGGCATCCCAATCCCCAGTCTCTGCATCCGAGGGCTTGGTTGCTGAAGGCCTAGATCTCCATGATCTTAACCTCCCTCAGCAAATAAAGGATATCCTTTATGCTTCCAGGAAGCCTTCCACAAGACGCTCTTATGCTTTCAAGTGGAAAAGGTTTACCATATGGTGTTCGCAGAAGGGTCTTAACCCCATTGCCATACCTCTGGAATCATTACTGGAGTATCTCCTTCATTTATCCAATGCAGGACTTACGACTAACTCCATTTGAGTGCTATTGCAGCTTCCTTCAAGCCCCTAAATGGACAACCTATTTCCTCCAATCCTCTTATAACAAGATTTATGAGAGGCCTTCTGCTAACTAAGCCTCCCATTAAGCCACCTCCTGTGGCATGGGACTTAAATTTGGTTCTTGGTCAGCTCATGAAGCCACCTTTCGAACCCTTAGCTACTACCTCATTGAAATTCCTTTCTTGGAAGGTTATCTTTCTCATTGCAATCACATCAGCACGTCGCATCAGTGAGTTGCAAGCACTAGTAGCTGATCCACCTTATACAAGGTTCCATCATGACAAGGTAGTCCTTAGGACTCATCCACGCTTTATGCCAAAGGTGGTCTCGCCTTTTCATCTAAACCAAGAGGTTTACCTACCTGTGTTTTTTCCAAGGCCTCATGCATCAAATTCAGAAAGGAACGTTCATACTTTAGACTGTAAAAGAGCTTTAGCCTTTTACTTACAAAGAACACAGCAACATAGAAAGTCCTCTCAACTCTTTGTTGCTTTTGATCCTTCTCATTTGGGACTTCCAGTCTCCAAGAGAACATTATCTAACTGGATTGCTCAGTGTATTTCCTTTGCCTATCAGAGTAAGAATCTTCCTCTGGAGGGCCATGTCACAGCTCACGATGTGAGAGCCATGGCAGCTTCAATGGCTCATCTGCACTCTGTGTCTATCGACGACATCTGTCGAGCAGCCACCTGGGCATCGGTTCATATCTTCACAGCCCATTACTGCTTGAACAAGGACTCCCGCCAGGATGCCTTGTTTGGTCAGGCTGTTCTCCAACACCTGTTCCATACCTAATCAACTCCTACCCACCATTCCTGGTAGGATGCCAGAGATCCATGGGGGGAAGTGGAGCCCTTCTTAGGGACGCACAACTTCTGGGGTCTCTTCCTGGCATCTAAAGCTAGGGAGTTCCCATATGTGATGACTACATTCCTGCTTGTTCCTGGAGATAGCATAGTTACTCACCTGTAACATGTGATCTCCGGGAACAGCAGGAATTTAGTCCTCACAACCCACCCACCTCCCCTAGGAGCTGTATCTCTCTATCTATCTCTTTCCCTTTCCCTCTCTCTCTCTTTGTCTCAGCTTTAAAACTCAACTGGAGAGAGGCAGTTGGGAAAGGCGGGAAGGCAGCACGCAGGCGCTGTGGGATGCTCCCAAAAGCTTTCTAATTGGACGCTGGGGAGCTTTCCCACGCAGGCTCCGTCGGTACTGACGATACCCATATGTGAGGACTAAATTCCGGCTGTTCCCGGAGATCACCCATTACAGGTGAGTAACTATGCTTTATCCTCTCATTTTATTGCATTGGCTGTTTCCGCCTCTTTTTGAATCTTTGCTTTCCTCACTACTTTGCGAACTTCTCTAAGTTTTTCCAAATATAGATACCTGTCTTCCTCTCTCTGTGATCTCTTTTATTTTATGAAGACCTCCCTCTTTTTCTTCACCTTTTCGGCTACTTCTTTCAAAAGCCATAGCGGTCTCCTTTTTCTTTTACCTTTATTTACCATTTTAACAAAAAGGTTGGTTCCCTTAGAATATCCCCTTTCAGTTTTGCCCACAGTTTTGCCCACTGTTTTTCTACATTCCCCAGCTGTTCCCATCCCGCTAACGACTCCCTGAGGTATTAGCCCATCTTGGCAAAGTTTGTTTTCCTAAAGTCTAAGACCCTCACTTTTGAATGGATTCTAACAGCCGTAGTCCTAATACTGAACCACACCATCTGGTGATCACTGGATGCAAAATTATCTCCAACTATAACATCAGAAACACTTTCATCATTGGTAAGCACCAAGGCCAATATGGCCCCTTCACGTGTGGGATCTGTTACCAATTGCCTGAATAGTTCTCCCTGTAGAGAATCCAGGATCCCCTTACTTCTAGATGATACTGCAGCAGGAATGTGCCAATCAACATCTTGCATATTGAAATCCCCTATCAGTAGCAATACCCCTTTCCTAGCAATGCTACATATGTTTTCAATTAACTCTCTGTCCACCTCTTCCTCTTGTGAGGGAGGTCTGTATATCACGCCAATGCAAATAGATTTCTCTTTCCCTCTTTCTAGTTTAACCCACAATGCCTCCTCTCTCCCTTTTAAGCTCTGTAATTCCAAAGCTTTAATATTATGTTTTACATGTAGTGCCACTCCTCCTCCCCTTCTTCCTACCCTGTCCTTTCTGAATAAAGTATAGCCAGGTATAGTTACATCCCAGTCATGGTTTTTTGTGAACAATGTTTCTGTAACTGCCACTAAATCCAAATCGGCCACTCCCACCAAAGCTTCAACAAACATAAGAAACTTCACGATAATCCACCCACAACCAGAAGATTCAGAAACTTCAAAAAAGACCAATTCACACAGGAAATCCTACCTCTCCTCAACACCGACACAGTGGACATAGATGTTCAAATTGCTAACTGGAATGACATCATCTCTTCTGCTGCCAAGCCAACAGCCCCCAGAACACAACAATCACACAGCATAAGACCCAACTCCACATCATGGTACTCCAAGGATATACGCATAGCAAAAAGGGCACTAAGGCAACTTGAACGCCGCTGGAGACGCACCAAGTCAGCCTCCTTACAGAAACAATACCAGATAAAACAAAAAGAATATAACAACCTAATCAACCAACAGAAGAAGGAATTCCATACAAACCTCATCCTGAAGTCTGCCAACAAACCCCGTGAACTCTACAAAATAGTAAAGACCCTCACCAAAGAGCCCTACAATAGAAATGAGCAGCAAATAGACCCTCAGACCTTCGCAGACCACCTCAAGAGCAAATTCACTGCCCCACCTAAGAACAACATAGAGATCGTCAACAACAGGATGTCTACACCAAAACAAGACTGGGGCAAATTCAACATCCCTTCGAATGACCAGCTCTCCAAAATCATCACTGACCTCAGCACCAGCATCGCCCCTACAGACCCATGCCTAGTATCCTGCATTAAAGCAACTAAAGAAAACCTCATACATCCGTAAGATAATACATAATTCTCTCACCAAAGGAATAATGCCTAACGCTCTAAAGCTAGCCACAATATGCCCCATCCTCAAGAAAACCACCCTAGCTAAGACCGACCCTGTCGCCTACAGACCCATCTCAAGCCTTCCCTTCCTATCCAAGATCATTGAGAAAGTGGTTTAACATCAACAACACATTGACATCCACACTCCCCTGGACCCCCAATCAACATGGCTTCCGACCAAACCATGGAGTCGAAACTCTACTAATACAACTATTCGAGAAGCTGATACAGACGATCAACAACACCAGAATGGGTGTCCTCATGATCTTCTTAGACATCTCATCAGCATTTGACACTGTTTGTCACACAACCTTACTAACCAGACTTCAAGAGATAGGACTACACAGCACCACCTTTAGCTGGTTCACATCATACCTCACCAACAGACAGCTACAAGTCATGTGGCACAGACACCTCTCAACCTCTGAAAGCCACACAGGGCGTCCCACAAGGCTCAGCACTCTCCGCCCTGCTCGTCAATCTATACATACAACCCATCTCCGCCATCATCAAGACGCACAAGATTCAATACACCATATACGCAGACGACATAATGATATTCACACCAATCAAATTGGACAACCCAGACTACTCCAACATAGCCAACTGCTTCCAACAAATGGCAACTTGGCTTCAGGAAAACAATCTTTCAATAAACTACAACAAAACTGAAGCTCTATTTATCACAAGAAACCCCACTTTTTCACCCTCAACTACCATCAAATTGAATCACATCACAATACCAGTAAGACAAGAAGTAAAATACCTGGGGGTAACGCTCGACAAGGACCTTAGCCTTCAGTCCCACATTGCCAAAACCACAAAGAGCGCCTACATCAAAATGAGAACCATCAGAAGGCTGAAACCCATCCTCTCTCAGGAGCATTTTCAAACAGTCTGTCAAGCCCTTATCATTCCCACACTAGAGTACTGTAACCCCATCTATCAGGGGCTACCAAAACAGACTCTAAGACCGCTACAGCTAGCACAGAACACCGCCGCATGCATCATAACAGACTGCACAGGTCACGACCACATTACTCCCATACTGTACCACCTGCACTGGCTCACAATCAGCTCTCGAATCCGCTTCAAAGTACTTATAAACATTTTCAAAATAATACACAACCTCTCAGCTAACAGCACCGACCACACCATAAGACCAAGAAGAAAAGGAACCTCGGACACCATCAGCACACCAAAGGAATTTGCCAAAACAAATCAGGCCACATCAAGAAGGGCACTTTCTCTGGCAGCGCCCGCACTATGGAACTCTTTCCCCAACCACCTAAGATCAACCAAAGAACTAAAGGACTTCAGAAAGCTACTTAAAACAACTCTATTTACAGAATACTACAAGGACTGCACCTGAACTGACTCCTATGTGCAGTATCTACAACGCTATACAGGCCCGGATCTTAGATCACCTTTACACATGGCTCTAATCTTGTATATATGTATATTGCTCACTTTGTGTATAGCTCACCAATAACATCTAGCACTCTGCACCCCACGTCACTCTTCTTGATCTCCCACTGCATGCTACCGACCACACATTTACCTTGATTGTTTGATGTGCTAAACCGCTTTGATTTAATGATAAAGCGGTATACTAAATCCGTCTAAATAAAATAAATAAAAATAAACATCAAGGATCTTATTTCCCATGCTATGGGTATTTATACACACCACTTTCCATATGTTACCCCGTTTACCCATTTCCATAAAGGTATTTAATGTATCACTTACCTGGAGGATTTCACTTACCTGGGGGCTTTCTTCACCCATCCCCAGTGAATCTAGTTTAAAGCCCTCTTCAGTAGATTATCCAGTCTACTACTGAAGACGCGTCAACCTTTCTTGGACAGATGGATGCCATCTCTGCTTTGCAACCCTTGGAGCAGCATCCCATGGTCCAGGAAACCAAAACGCTCTCGATGACACCGTCCACGCAGCCATGCATTCTTCTCCAGGAGAAAGAAACGGCATGTTTTAGCTATCAGTTGGATGTGTGTGGAGAAGAAGAGAGAGGAGTCAAACCCCAACCCCAAGGTTGCAAGCTGAGGAGTCAGGGAGGAGTATCCATAGAGACTGAGAAAGGAGGGAGGGTTTAGAGGGAAAAATAAGCTTAGTTTTGGCCATGTTCAATTTCAAGTGGCGGTGAGACATCCAAGCAGCAATGTCAGAAAGGCAGGCAGAGATCCTGGCCTGGATTGCTGGAGAGATTTCAGGTGTAGAGAGGTAGATCTGGGAGTCATCAGCGTAAAAATGGTACTGAAAGCCATGGGAAGAGATAAGTGCATCAAGGGACTGCGTACATAGAAAAGGAGTGGACCCAAGACAGATCCTTGGGGGAGGGTACACTAACTGAGAGTGGGATAATAGTAGAGGAGGATCCACCAGAACAAACACTGAAAGAGTGATGGGAGAGATAAGAAGAGAACCAGGATAGCACAGAGCCCTTAAAAACAAGCAAGGACAAGGTATCAAGGAGAAGGTTGTGGTCAATAGTGTCAAAAGCAGCAGAGAGGTCAAGAAGGATGAGGATTGAGTAAAAGCCCTTGAATTTTGCCAGGAAGAGGTCACTGGAGATTTTGGCAAGAGCTGTTTTGGTAGAATGTTAAGGACGAAAGCCAGATTGTAGAGGATCCAGAAGGGCTTGAGAGGAGAGAAAGTCGAGGCAACGGCGGTGAACTGCATATTCAAGTAGTTTAGAAACGAAGGGAAGGAGGGAGGATGGGTTGATAGTGAGGACAGGTAGGGTTTAATGAGGATTTCTTGAGGAGAGGAGTGACCACAGCATGTCTGAAGGCTGCAGGGAAAGTTGCAGTGGAGAGTGATAGGTTGAGAATATGAGAAATGGAAGGGACTACAGTTGAAGAGATATAGCTAAGGAGCTGGGTGGGAATAGGATCAGAGGAGCTGGTAGTGAGTATGGATAAGGAAAGAAGGTGAGTGGATTCCTCCTCAGAGATCATAGAAAAGGAAGAAAGGGTAGCAGAAGTAGGGGGGAAAGTTGGGAGTGAGGAGGGGGGAGGAGGGGAAGTAGCTGACCTCAAGGGGAATTGGAGTGTGATCATGCAGATTTTGTCATGGAAGTAGTCAGCCAGGGTTTGGGCAGAAAGGGAGGGCAGCGGAGGGGGAGGAGGCACCTTGAGGAGAGAGTTGAGCGTTGTAAAGAGATGGCAAGGGTCAGAGGCAAGAGAGTCTGATGGATATAATAGACTTGTTTGGCGAGTGCTATGGCTGACTAAAGAGACGAGCATGAATTTGAAGTGTAGAAAGTCTGCAAGGGTGTGGGATTTGAGCCAAGCACGCTCAGCTGAGCGGGCGCAGAAACGTGGGTAACGGGTAATGGAAGACAGCCAGGGTTGAGATACAGTACGCCTCACAGGACGTGACATGGGCAGAGCAAGAGCTTCCAGAACAGGGGAGAGCGAAGCATTATAGGAAGCTACTGCCTCATCAACAGATGAAATAACGGAGGAAAGAGATGATGAGATAGTGGAGGAGAGAATCAATGGGTCAATAGCATGAAGATTTCTAAAGAGATTGGAGGAGACAAGGCGAGATTGAGTGGTGAGTGATGAAGAGGAAAGCTTAGCAGGTGATAGTCCAAAAAGGGAAAAAGTGAGGTACAGAAGACTGAGGGTAAGCAATTACAGAAGAATAAAAGGTTGAGGCAATGGCCTTGCTGGTGAGTAGGGGCAGTAGAGCAAAGCTGGAGGTTGAATGATGAGGTAAGGGAGAGGAGCTTTAAAGCATAAGAGTCAGAAGGGTTATCAACATGAATGTTAAAATCCCTGAGAATAAGGGAGGGGGAAGATGAATCCAGAAAGAATGAAAGCCATGAGTCAAAGTCAGAGGGAAAGATAGAGGTGGACTTGTCAAGGGGTCGATAAATAACAGCTAATCGGAGAGGTAGTGGAGTAAAAAGCCGGATGGAGTGGACTTCAAAGGAGGGAAAGGAGTGAGACTGAGGCCGACAGAGGGGTTGAAATTGACAGGAAGAAAAGAGAAAAAGCCCAACATCACCAACAGCCAGTGGTACGAGGCATGTGGGAGAATTGATAGCTGCCATGACAGAGAGCAGCGACTGAAGCTGAGTCCTCTGGGAGTAGCCAGGTCTCAGTTAGAGCAAGGAGGTGGAGAGCATTAGAGATAAAGAGAGCAGGGGTAAAAGCAAGTTTATTTGAGATGGAGTGTGCATTCTACAAGGCACATGAAAAAGGGAGAGAGGAGGGGGAAAGGAGAGGGATATGAATAATATTTGAGCGGTTGCGGGAGGATCTGTCCTGGGAGTGTGACGAAAGTCTAGGGGGGCCAGGGTTGGGGTTCATATCTCAAGAAGAGAGAAGGAGAAGAAGAGTGCGGGGCAGAGGGAAGATAGCAAGACGGTAACAAGGATGAGGCTGTTTCAGAGAGAGAGAGGAGATGGCTGAATGAGAGGGAGAAAGTGGTGAAGCTCAAAAGCTGCTGATAGGGTAGATGACAAGATGGTGAAGGATGTGAGGATGGAAAGGGGAGATAAGGGGGAGGTGCTTGAAGGTGTTGGTAGGAGGGGAGACAATTAGGGAGTATGAGCAATAGGAAGAGAAAGTGTTGAGGAGTCATAAAGAAAGAAATGGAGAGGAGCACAGAAGTCAGGAGAAATAAAAGAATGAGTGGTAGAAATTGCAGGGGATAAGGTGCACCTGTGAGTGAACATGGTAAAGAACACAGGGTGGCTATAAGAGACTATAAGCCAAAGGGTGAGTGGGATAATAAGGAAGAGGATAGAGAGAGACACACATAGCTGAAAACAGAGAGGGAGAGCTGAACAAGATCACAGTCCTAGATTAAATGGAGGAAATGCAAGATGTTTGCACACAGGGCCATACCGAGCTGCAATCACACCCTGTGAGACTTGCAGCTCGGGCTCATGCCCCCACTCTCCCCCCATACCTCCGTCTAGCGCTGTCTGCTTTTCCCTGCTGCTGCTGCCCTCTGTTTTTTTCACGGAGGCAGCAGCAGGCGGGAAAGAGCAGGCAGCGCTGGATGGAGGTATGGGGAGGAGAAGAGGGGCATGTGCCCGATCAGAAAGGCACCGGCACTTTAAGCAGATCTGTCCCTCCTTGACATCGAGTCAGAGGAGGGAGGGATCAGACCTGCTTAAAGTGCTGCATAAAGGCTTGGGGAGCGTATTTCGTCTGCCTGCTATTGTCCTGCCAGTGGCCAAAATATGCCTCCCAAGCCTTTCCACCCTGTGCGGCTGCACTGCTTGCACAGGGCTAGGTACGGTCCCATTTGCACACCAAGGAACTAAAAGAAAGCAAGAACTAACAGCACAGTTTATAAAACTAAATTATAACTCATTTTTATTTTGTTGTTATAAACTGCATTATGGTTCTTGCTTTTTCTTTTTCAACATATATTTTGCATCCACAGTAGGTGCAGAGCAGAACCAGGACATTCACCCACGGAACTCAATATTTAAAAAAAAAAAAAATCAGATTCTGATCATCTCACTAACAACAACAACCACTATTCTCCAGTACCAGGCATATTGTGAACTAATACAAAACCCTAGAACAAAGAGCAAACCTACCATACCATACCATACCATATCAGCACAAACTTCCAAAACTCACATAAGGAGCCCATCCAAAAAAAGCATCACTGTAAATACTACAGTGGGCCCTGGAACATCCATACACCTATTTGAAAAGCTGAACAAGTCAAATTACTAGAGTACAGTATAGATCTTTATGTACAAACTCCATGTTAACAGAACACCTGAACTCAGTCACACACTCGCAACATTGATACTCACCAAGTACAGAATAATCACAATCTAAATAATAATATGTAGACTAAATTTAAATTGAAACCCCAAGAAGCCAGAGTCCACATGCAGTGCAACATCAGATAAATAAGAGATGCAGCTCCCCAATACTGTGTCAAATATAAAAATAGCACAAAGTCCAATCAATAAAATTAAATAAAATGATTTTTCTACCTTTGTTGTCTGACCATTTTATTCTCTGATCAGGCTGGTCCCGATCTGAGGCTTCTGCTTTCCTGTCTTCTCTTAGCTCTCTTTCTGTGGTCTAAGGTCCATGGTCCATCTGCCATTTCTTAATTCTTCTTTTGTTTTCTTCACTTCCTTCCATCAGCCCATTTCCAGTTCCAGTAACCCTCCCCAGTATCAGCCCCCTTTCCAGTCCTTCCCTCCCAGTACCTTCCAATGTCAACTGCCTTGCATTCCAACGACTGCAACTGGTGTCCATTCCTTTCCAGTCCCCCTCCTTCCCCACTGTCCAGACCCTTCTAGTCCATATACCATCCCAGATATTAGCTCACGTCCATTCTCAGTGCCGCCACCCCCCCCCCAGTCAGCTCCCTTCCAGTCACACTGTCCATCCCCCTTCCAGTGCCATTTGCATGTCAGCTGCCTTCCAGCCTCCTCCCCATTACCCAACCACCTACCACTCCCATCCCCAATTGTCAGCTCCCTTCCAGTCCCCCTTCAGTACATCCCAGGTGTCAGCTCCTTTCCAGCCCCCTCCTTCTCCGTGTCAGCTCCCTTCGTGCCCCCTCCTTCCCCTGGCAGACACTCCCATTATCCGCTCCCTTCCAGTCCCATTTTACCATCCTCCCGCATCAGCCCATTTGTAGCCCTAGCCCCTAGTTTTCTTCCAGAGCCAGCAACACTCTCCTCCCCTCCCCCATTAGCCCATTTCCAGTCGCAGCCCATTTCCAGTCCTATCCCCCTTATTAGCCCACTTCCAGTCCTAACCCCCCATAGCCCATTTCCAGTCCTAAACACCCCCCCCATCAGCCCACCTCCAGTCCTAGACCCCCCCATAGCCAATTACCAATCCTAACCCCCCCAATCAGCCCATTTCCAGTCCTAGCCCCCCATAGCTAATTACCAGTCCTAAACCCCCCATCAGCCCATTTCAAGTCCTAGCCCCCCATCAGCCCACCTCCAGTCCTAAACACCCCCCATCAGCCCACCTCCAGTCCTAATCCCCCCATCAGTCCATTTCCATCCCTAGACCCCCCATAGCCAATTACCAATCCTAACCCCCCCACTCAGCCCCTTTCCAGTCCTAACCCCCCCATCAGCCCATTACCAGTCCTAACCCCCCCATCAGCCCACCTCCAGTCCTAACCCCCCTCAGCCCATTACCAGTCCTAGCCCCCCATAGCCAATTTCACATCCTATCCCCCCCCCAATCAGCCCATTTCCAGTCCTAACCCCCCTTCAGCCCATTACCAGTCCTAGCCCCCATAGCCAATTACCAGTCCTAAACACCCCCCATCAGCCCACCTCCAGTCCTAACTCCCCCATCAGCCCACCCAGTCCTACCCACCCCCCCATAGCCAATTACCATTCCGACTGTCCCCCATCCGCCCTTTTCCAGTCCTTACCCCCCCATCAGCCCACCTCGTCCTAACCCCCCATCAGCCCATTGCCAGTCCTAGCCCCCCATAGCCCATTACCAATCCTAAACACCCCCATCAGCCCACTTCCAGTCCTAACCCCCCCCATCAGCCCCAGTCCTAAACCCCCATAGCCCTAGCCCCCCCATAGCCCATTACCAATCCTAAACACCCCCATCAGCCCCAGTCCTAAACCCCCATAGCCCATTACCAGTCCTAAACACCACCCATCAGCCCTAGCCCCCCCATAGCCCATTACCAGTCCTAACCCCTCCCCATCAGCCCACCTCCAGTCCTAACACCCCCCCCATCAGCCCATTTCCAGTCCTAGACCCCCCATGGCCAATTAGCAATCCTAACCCCCATCAGCCCATTACAAGTCCTAAACCCCCCAGGGAAATTAAAAAAAGGAACCTGGCTGCTGAATCCGCTCTCCGCCGCGGCAGCAGGAAGTGCCCCGCGGCCTCCCCGGCAGAGCCCTCCTGTCTCCCTCAGTTTTAAATAGAAAGGAAACCAGTGCGGAGCCTTCCTGCATCTGTGAAGGACCGACCCCGTGCAGCTTTGTCCCTCCCCCAAAGGAAGTTACATGTAACTTCCTTTGGGGGCGGGACAAAGCTGCACGTGGTCCTTCACGGAGGTGAGAAGGCTCCGCACCGGTTTCCTTTCTACTTAAAACTGGCACTGCAGATGACAGCACAGCAGCCGCGGTTCTCGAAGAGGCAGGGAGCCGCGGCTGCCAAGAAAAGGAAGGTGAGTTTGACGCTGCTGAGAAGCGGACTCGGCAGCGGCAGCAACTTGTGCACTTGCTTTTGTATTTTGGGGTTTTTTTTTTACTTTTTGAAGGCGAAGCGAGGCGGCTGTTTTGGGGGCATTTTTTTGCCGTCTGAGGCAGCCGCCTCACTTCGCCTCATTATAGAGCCGCCCCTGCTTACAGCAACCGGTTAAAGTCAGACCCTAGCCAAGAAACTAGGCAAAATGTCTATAATAGACTCACACGTTCCACAGCAAGAAGGCAAATGACTGAGCACAAATGGGGAAGAGGGTTAACAATGCTTTATTGGGGGGAGGGGGGTTATACTTTCAGCACACAGTAACAGGAGGCAGGCAGGGGGAGATTTTAAACTCACTGAAGGCTGTAGAGGGCAGAGGTAGAGTGGATGGCAATTGAAGTTAATACTTGATCTCCAGAAGCAGACACCAGAGAGAGAGGGAGCAGGGAAGTTACAATTGTTTGAGGAGAGAGAGGGAGACACAACTAAAAAACAGAGGGAGAGCTGAACAAGATCACAAACAAAAAAAAATACTGAAAAGTAAGGCACTCTAACAATAATAAGATAAATAAATAACATATACAGGCAGGCAGACCTTACAAGCAAGTGGTTAAAATCAGACCCTAGCCAGAAGCTACGAGAAAAGCCTGTAACAGACTTGCACGTTCCACAGCAAGAAGGCAAACCCCCCACCCCCCCCAACAACTTTTGGGGAGGATGCAAAGTGAATGCATGCGAGTTCCTGCCTACCACTGCGCACACCACCTCCTCTTCTCCGCAGAGCCCCAAGGATATGGTCAAACTGCACATAATCTTTTTTTTTTTTTAAAGATTTTCTCTTATTTTTCTGTGAGTTCTTTGTGGCATTGTTTTTCGCTGCTGCACCACCACCACCACTGCATTCCCTGTTGCTGTTAGGCTCTGTAGATAAAGATTTTGGTCATTTTTAAGTTTCCTTATTTTTACTGCATCACTGCTAGAGGTCATGTTTAGTACTCAGGCGTTCTGTCCAGGTTTATTTTTATATCTCCATCATTGAGTTTTTTTATTTCACTGTGGCTGTTTTTCCAGACAAAATGTCCCACAAACTTGCCAGCAGGTTTAAGAAGTGCCTGGGACCTAACCATGAACCTTATTATTATCTTTTATGTTCATGGATGTCAAAGAGAGGCATAAATGGTTGAGAAGACCAGCACAAATGAATTTTGGGTGCATTTAAGCCTGATACATTGGCATTGATGGCATCAGTCTTCATGGCCTCAGGAGCTGCATCAGATGCTTGTGGAGCATTGACATTCAGGAGCTCTCAAGCTCACTTGGAGTAAAGCACCAGTAGGGCATCCCAGAACTGGATATTCACTGATTCCATCCTGAGGAAGAGGAAGGATTCATCCTCATTTCCTAAGATAATGAGAACCAAGAATACTGAACATCAAGGGAACATGAGGGGTGCATTGGCATCATAGTTTATCAGAGCACAATGTCAGAAGCATTAAGGTACTGGAGGAAGGGCAACCCTCGAAGCAGCCCTGACATGAGGACTGCTCAAATTCCTATGTATCAGAGGGGCCTCACCAGACTCCACCAGATCGGGCACAGCCTGCCAATTTTCCACAGCAGATTATGCAGGCATCAGCCGATTCTGCTGCAGACCTCTTACTTTTGTCATTGGACACCTTTGAGAAGCATCATATGAAGGTTCTTGAGCAAAGGAAAACAGTGTTCTTTGCTCTGCGTGAAGCTTTGGCTTCAACAGCATTGACAATGGCACATCAGCGCATTGAGCCTGCCCTCAAGACCTACTATCTGACTGTGGGAGGGGAGAAGAGATGACATCAAGACCTTTAGAGGCCTCAAAGTCAGTTCCTGCTGATATCTGTTTCAAATGCATGTGGGGGATTGATCACTTGGAACCGCACCTCGTTGGTTCTCTGATGCTCCCAGAGGAGCTTCATCTCCAGAGAAAAGCGAAGGGCAGCTCAGGGAGAGACTCAGATATCCTTCGAGTACCTCTCTGAGTCTGCATCTGAACACTAGTGGGAGTCTGAGTATAATTCAGAGTATTTCTCAGAGCAGAGGTCTCCTGAGCTTCCCTCAGATCCTCCACCTCAGAGTAATGTAAGTCCCCAAGAGGGCAGCTATCTTTCTCAAATTTTGACAGGGAAATGGCCTAGGCCATTCCATTTTGTTTGGAAATGGAGGAGGAGCCCAGGGCCAGAGAGTTGGTTATCCTCCAGTATTTTAGTTCCCCCTAAGGAAGTGGCAACAATGCCCATGCTCCTGTCAGTAAGAAAGTCAGCTCTATATGTAGAGTTCAAAAGGCTCCTAGATTCAAAAAGCACCATGGTCGTCAAATGCGCTTTTCAAAAGAGACAAGAGTTCTACGTATACTTTGTAACCAAGAGACCAGAGTTTGATTTCTCTCTAGCACTCCTTGTGGCCTTGGGCAAGTCACTTAAGCTTTCATTGCCTCAGAAGAAAGCCTACATATTGCCATCCATGTCTAATATTTTTAAAGTTCATCAAATTCTGAAAAACCATTGGCATGTATTAGCGTTACATCCTTGTTTTCGAAAATCATTGCGGATAGCTTATACTAGAGGGCCGAATATTGGAGATCTGATAGGCAGCACGTCGGGTTTGACTAATCCTCAATCAACTTCTTTGGATACAGCATTAGGTCATTTTCCTTGTTCCAAATGTGATTTTTGTGCACAAGTGATTGAGGGGCATGAATGGTTGATCCCTCAGACGAGCTTTCGCCACACATTAAAATGGTCCACTTCTTGTTTATCATCTTTTGTGGTATATGTATTACTCTGCCCTTGTCAGAAATTATATATTTGCCGCACTACTCGAGTAGTGCGTTGTCGCTTACAGGAGCATGCTTCAAGAGTACAGAATGTGGTATTATCTGCACCTATAGTACAACACTGTGTGGACTTTCAACACAAATTCATCGATTTCAAGTGGCGAGTTTTGGATCATGTCCTTCTTAGCCCTAGAGGGGGCGATAGAGAGAAGAAACTTCAGTTGTTGGAACAAACCTGGATTTTTCGTTTGTCAACGGTGGAACCGAATGACTTAAATCTTGAACAGGATTGGGCGAGCCTTTTATGATGTGTCATCAATTGATTGGCATTTGAGTTTAAATACCTTTAGAATCCATTTAATATGGTCATGACGTTGGACTGAATCATCAACGGCGTGTTTGAGAGCGTGCTGTAGCTCCGCTAAAATTAAAAATAGAATAGCTAGTTAGTTTGCAGTACTTTCAAGCGTTGAAGCAGGATCGGATTGAAATGACCGGGTCCTAAACGCAGTGCTGTGTTCGTTGGTTTAACTGCAATAACGACAAATTTTTCGACTGGAAAGCTGTCAGCTTCTTCAACTAATAAGATACCAGCTTTTTTCTAAGTCTACATCAATGTGATGAGTATTCTCACTTATTTTGTTATTGTGATATAGCACTGTTAAGTGTGCATATTTCACGATTATTTATTGGTGTATTTTAACCATTATTTGAATAAAAGGGACGTTACGCTTCAAGAGAGGATTTCCTCCCACGGCAAAAACTTCTGACAAAAAATTGTTTTATGATTTGGTACTGTTATAAGTTCACTCTTGATGTTTGGATGTTACTTGAATAGGAGTGTGGGTTTTTGAATATATTTGGAGTTTTCAGAAGAAAGCCTGGCAATCTACTTCCAGTCACACTGCCAAGAAAACCCAAGAGCTGTTGGGTTGCCAGAAGTTAGCATTGACTTGAAGACACACATTGCATTTTTTAATTGGGGGCTGCTGTCAACAAACATACACTTTCAGTTTGGCTAGTGGATTGCACCTCTTTTGCTTATACCCATGCAGGCTTGAGTTTAGAAAGTTATGTTATGGCTCATAATATCAGAGCCATGGCTGCATTGGTGGCTCATTTGAGATCAGCCTCCATGGAAGAGATCTACAAAGCTGTAACTCTGACTTCTATCCACACATCACATCTCACTGTTGCTTCGAAAAAGGATTCCCAATGTGACAATAGATTCGGACAGTCTGTTCTTCTGAATCTATTTGGGGATTAGCATCTATATCCATTGCCCCCCTAGGTCCAATTCTTTTCTGTTCCAGGCTGCCTCATAAAAATAAAAAAATTAAAAAAAAAAACAGTTGAAGATGTGAATGACATGATGATCTCAGCAACTTAATTTTCTAGTGTTAGCTTGTGGCACAAGCTTGAGGGAATCCCATATGCAAGCGCTTATCTGCTTGTCCATGGAGAAGACAGAAGTGCTTGCCTGTATCTGGTATTCTTCATGGATAGAAGGTTAAGTTCTATCAACCCATCTCTCCTTGGACTTATATTTTGCATTAGCTAATCAATGGACTGAGGAGGCGGCGGCAGCAAGCAGGAATTCACGTGCATGCACAGTGCAACCTCTCCAAATGTTTCTAGAAGTAGCTGGGAGAGTTCCCACATGGGGCTCCATCGGTGATATATGAGGACTTATCCTGCAGGGTTCAATTCCCACTAGCACTCCTTGTGGCCTTGGGCAAGTCACTTAACCCTCCATTGCCTTGGAAGAAAGGCCTGGCAATCTACTTCCAGTGACACTGCCAAGAAAACCCAGGAGCTTCTGGGTCGCAAGGAGTCAGGACTGACTTGAAGGCACACATTGCATTTTGCGTCCTGCTGTCAGTTCTTAAAATGTGAACTCTAATTATTTTAACTGTTCTTTTGCTAATGACATTGTTCACTGCATTAATTATGCTCTCTCAGGACCTGTGGGGATATAACATTGTATTGGTAAAACTTAGTTCTTATCTTCTCAGCAAGTGCACTTTTTACTGAGAGTATTGTTCAGTCTCTGTGTTCACTTGAGTTTTACTTCTGAGCAGTGAGAGATTTAGGTTTTTACTACCCCTAGGCACACTTGGTGGTACTTCTTCTGCCCTATTCCTCCTTAGGAAGGTCAAATTTGGCTTGAATTGGGACCCATAATAGTGTCTCATTTTAAGCTTCCATCATGCAGCAAAAGCTGCAGAGGCAATGTGCAAGCTGATACCTCCTCTTTAGTCCCATATAGGCCACCAGGGCTTCACAGAATGTAACATCTGATGGGACAATGGGCAGAATCCATCATATTTTGTACTGCTCAGAACTTTGCCATCTCCAAAGATTTGCTGTTCTAGGCACAAACCTAGTAGGCCTCTGTGGCAATTCAGGTCTGCTCTTGAATAAGCCACTGTGCAATTATGCTTGGTTTGAGTTATACAAAATTTCAATCACATATTTCTTAGATTACCAAATGCATTGACCTGAAAAATATTTGTAGCTGCCTAGTCATTATTCTCCAGGAACAAGCGGTAAGTCAGCCTTCACATATGGGTGACATCTGCACCGATGGAGTCCGTGCGGAACATTTCCCCAGCTTTCAAAGAAAGCCTTTAGGACATGCTACCATGCATGCGTGGTCCCCTTTCTGCCCAAGGGTGCCATCTTGTTCAGTCTCCTTTTTTCCGCAGAACCCAACAGACATCTGCCCTGTTTTCCCGGATTGCATACCGGTTCCTCTTCCTGCCTCGAGCTGGTGCCGATCCTGGCACTGTTTTCGGACCCTTTTTCCTTTTTTGATCGAGGCTTGCCTCGATCGGCGTTTGCACCTTTTTTCGCCCGGGGGTTGTCAACCCCATCTGGATGCTCCCCACCATGTCCCCTGGTGGGTTCAAAAAATGTGACCACTGCAGTCAAACCATGTCATTGACCGACATCCATGACTGCTGCCTGCATTGCCTGGGTCTGGACCATGACAGCACCTCCTGCAACCTGTGCCAGGCCATGATGCCTAAGACCAATAAAAAGAGGTTGGAATTGCAGGAAAAATTGTTCCTGAGATCTGACTCGGCCCCAGCCTCCCCGATGCTGAGCTCCAAGCCCAGCACTTCCTGTGAGGTCCGAGCATCCTCGGAGTCCTGCGGCGGCAGCAGCTTCTCCAAGAAGACTTCTGAACCGGAGAAAAAGAAGAAAAAGTCCTCAAAGTCCGCTGAGGTTGCACCGGAGAAACCTGGTAAAACTGCCAGGAGGGACTCTGGCAGCTTCAAGAAGTGCCCTACCAAGAAGGATTCCTCAGCCGACAGAGACCGTGCGAGGTTCCTCGAGGCCGTAGTCCTCATTGAGGACGCACTCACGAGAGTGCTGGTGCTGTGACCGAGATCCTTGGTGCCCACACCAAAAGCTGCAGAGCCTTCTGGCTTGGAAACCAGAATGGCGGCCCCGGAGCAGGCAATGATGGCTGGTTCATCCACATCATCTGCCCCAGCGACCAGACCCTCGACTGCGGAGGAGTCCCTGGTCATTGAGCCGAGCCGCGAGTGCCTTGGGTAAGCACTCGGTGCCAGTCAAGGTCCCTGTCCTGTTCCTCGGGCATCCGATCCTGCCCGGCTAGTTTCTGCGATTTGGACCCCAGGTCCTCTGGAGGCCACCAGCTTCCAGTGAGTCGCAGGGCCTCAAACCTGTCGTCACCACTCGACTCTGAGTGGGAGACCAACAACGAGGCATCCTCAAAAACTAAACGGTACCGAGATATTCCCTCGAACCTGTCTCCTCCGTGGTCCCAGCACCACTCTCCTCCAGAGGATGTGGCCTTCCATGACTTTCTCAAGGACATGGCCAAAGCACTCTCGTTGCAAACCGAGGCGGAGGAAGATCCATGCACTGAGAAGCTGGAGATTCTCCAATATGAATCCCCATCCAAAGAAACCCTCACGGTGCCCGTACAGCCGATTCTGCTTAGAATGTGAGAGACACCAGCATCGATACTGGTGGTGAGCCAGCGCCTCTACGCCATTTACCGTGTCCAGAACAGCCTGGGGTTCCACAAACCCCAACTCCCTCATAATTCCATGGTCGTCGAGTCAACCATTCAAAACTCAAGAGCCAAAAGACCCACTCCTCAATTGCTCCCGGAAGGAAGGCCAGAGCCCTTGACCCTCTCAGGCACAAGTGTTACCAGGACTCGATGCCTGGGTGCCGGATCCAAGCTTATGAATTATACATAGGCATGTACCTGAAGGCTTTAATCCAGGAGCTGTCGGGTTTTCGGCTGGTCTCATTGGGGAATCCTTCCAACAGTTTCAGTTCCTGACTTGGGGAACAAGGACTATTCCAAGTTTCTCGCCCGAACAGTCTACGATGGCATCGAGTCAGCGGTTCGAGTCACAGCAGCCAGCATCGGCACCCAACACCAAACCTGGCTACAGTCTTCCGACCTCGAGCAATAGGTCCAAGACAAGCTGCTCGACATCCCCTGCACCGGGAGAACCTATTCGGCAAGCGCATGGCCGACAAGTCGGCCAAGATCAAGGCTGATGTGGTGACCTGCTCTCTAAAAAGACCTCATCCCTCCCCCGCAGGAAACCAGCGGGGAAAAGGCCCCTGTTCCTGAGGGAAAAGAGTCCTTTCCCAGAGACTCACCACTACCAATCCTTCTCAGGCCAGCAACAAGGTTCTCACCCTAAGAGGCAAGGCCATGGGGCTCAGAAGGCAAAAGCACCGAAGCCTCAGGCCCCAGCTCCACCCAACCCAGGGGGAGCTTTTGATTCCCAAGGCAGGGCCTCCCCTCCCCCAGGAGACCTTTACTAGCTCACATGGGTGTGCCTGGTTCTCTTTGCCCACAAATGGGCCAACATCAGCTCGGACCAGTGGGTACTGCAAGTGGTAGGGGAATGATACCTTCTCCACCTACAGCAGATACTACCCAGATTCTTCCCAGGAGAGCCGGTGTGACCCCTCCTTCACCAAACTCTTCTGTTCACGGAGCTCACAGGTCTGATCAGGGACAAGGCAATAGAGCCTGTACCCAAACACTTATGGGGAAAGGGCTTCTACATCAGGTACTTCCTTGTCCCAAAGAGAACTGTGGAGGTCTCAGACCAATACTAGACCTGCGAAACTTAAACAAGTTTCTGGTGAGGGAGAAGTTCAAGATGCTCTCCCTTGGAGCACTGCTGCCTTACCTCCACCAGGGAGACTGGCTGTGCTCCTTAGATCTAAAGGATGCATTTACACACATCCTAATCCACCCCTCCCACAAGCAGTACCTAAGGTTCGTGGTAGGAGGAGGGCACTACCAGTATACAGGGTGCTACTCTTCAACCTGGCCTCCATGCTAAAGGTTTCACCAAATGCTTGGCTGTGGTGGCCGTCCACCTGTGGCTGCAAGGGGCCTTCGTCTTACCCTACCTAGACAACTGGTTAATCAGGGGTGGCACAGTCTCAGAGGCCAGTCAGGCAGCAGAGCGTGCATCCCTCCTTCTGCAGCACCTGGGGTTCGTCATCAACTACCCCAAATCCTACCTCTCACTAGCCCAAAATCTGGAGTACATAGGTGTTCTGCTTGACATGCTTCAGGTCAAGGAGGTCCTCCTCAAAGAGAGGGCAGAATACCTCAGATAGCTGGCAGGAGAGGTACAACGTCGCCGGTCAGTGCCAGCTCGTCTCCTCCTCTGCCTTTTGGGCCATATGGCCTTCACAGTCCACGGGACGTTCTCAGTCCACTTGCACATGTAGACAGTCCAGTGGTGCCTCCACTCACAGTAGACTCAAGCCACGGGCAGGCTATGAGACAGGGTCAGGGTCACCCGACAATTGACAAAATCCCTCAACTTGTGGCAAAACATTTGCCACCTCTGGGTGGGAATGCCCTTTCAAGCACCACACCTCAGAGAACCCTGACCATGGACGCCTCCCTTCTAGATTGGGAGGTGCATTGTAGGGACTGCCACACACAGGACAGCTGTTCCCAGGAGGAATCGCTCCTACCGATCAACATCCTAGAGCTCAGGGAAATCTTTCTAGCCCTACGAGTGTTCTGCCACCGCCTGCGACACCAGTCCATACTAATCCAAAGAGACAATCAAGTCACCAAGTTCTATATCAAAAAGCAGGGGGGCACGGACTCATACCCCTTCTGCCAGGAGATGGTGGCCCTCCTCTCCTTTGCAGCTTTCAACAACATGCTCTTGCGAGCAGTTTACCCCCCGGGCCAAGACAACTGCCTAGCGGACAAGCTGAGCAGAGTCCTTCAGCCGCACGAGTGGTGCTCGAACACCAGGGTGGCCAAGATGCTCTTCTACCTCTGGGGCAGGCACGTGATGGATCTATTTGCTTTTCCGGACAACACTCAGTTGCCTTGCATCTGCTTGTGCCAACCGCACCCAGAGAGTGGCGGCAGATGCCTTCCTGATCTCATGGTCCGAGGGCCTACTCTGTGCATTCCCACCGAACCCCCTGGTCACCAGGACCCTCTTCAAGGTCCAGGGCAAGAGGGCGTCAGTCATACAAATTGCCCCCAGGTGGCAGAGGCAGCCCTGGTTTCCACTGCTGCTCTCCCTGTCAGTGGCACTCCCAGTCCTGCTAGGCTGAGCCCCAGACCTCTTGTCTCAGGAGGGGAGCTCACTCCTGCACCCCAACATGTGGTCCCTAACGCTAACAGCATGGCTGCTGAAAGGGTAGCACTGGCTCCTTTCAATCTCCCGAGAGAAGTCAAGGAGATCCTACTGACCTCCCAAAAGCCCTTCACCCTATGGACTTATGCCTTTAACTGGAGAAGGTTCTCCGCCTGGTTTGCGGAAAGAAGGGATAACCCCTTCTCCTGCCATTTGCAATTAGTACTCAATTATCTACTGCACCTGTCACACACCGAGCTGAAATCTAACTCAGTGAGGGTGCATCTGAGCACGATAGCCGCTCACCACCACCTTGTCAAGAGAAAACCTCTCTCAGGCAAGCCCCTGGTCTCCAGGTTCCTTCAGGGCCTCCTGTTATCCAAGCCCACAGCTCACTAGACTGCCTTTCAAACCCCTAGCTACTTGCCACCTGCGGTACCTGTCTTGGAAAGTGACCTTTCTGGTGGCCCTCCGCACACACCCCAAATTCTTCCCGGAGGTGGTATCTCCTTTCCCCCTCAACCAAGAGGGCACCTTCTTCCCGCAACCTCATGCCGGCAGGGAGGAACTAGTACTTCATACATAGGATTGCAAACAGATCCTGTCCTACTTACAGCAGACCCAGGTCCATGGTAAAGCTCCTCAGTTTTTCGTGTCTTACGACCCCAGTAGACTAGGGCTCCCTGTGACTAAGCAAATTTTGTCCACTCGGGTGGCAGACTGTATTGCCCTCACTTATGAGTGAACTGGCCTCTCCCTTGAGCACTGGATCACAGCGCATCGCATGAGGGCAATGGACACGTCTGTGGCCAACCTGTGCTCAGTGCCGGTGATGGAGATATGCAGGGTCGCTACATGGTCTTCAATTTACACATTCGTAGTCCACTATTGCCTGTAGAACGAGTCCCTCAGGGACAGTGCATTTGGTCAGACAGTACTCCATAATGTTCTCGGGGTGTAGGCAACTCTGTGTTCAGGCTACCAGTGTGATAGTGCCACTGGACGCTAGGGTCTTGCAGAGTCTCTCAGTGGGGACTCACCTTCTGCAACTCATGGCTACCCGACTTGGTCGCTGTTGGTGCTGTCTTGGTTCAGTACTCGGCAGTCTGGAGCTACGGAGTCCCATATGTGAGGATTGACTTCCTGCTTGTTCCTGGAAAAAGCATAGCTACTCACCTGTAACAGGTGTTCTCCAGGGACAGTAGGAAGAAGTCCTCACAACCTTTCCTCCTCCCCTGGGAGTTGCCTCCCTACCTTGTTTTAGCTTTTACTGCCATCCTAGCTATGTCATCTGACTGAGCAAGATGGCACCCTTGGGTGGGAAGGGGACTACACATGCATTATAGCATGTCCTTAAGGCTTTCTTTGAAAGCAGGGGAAATGCTCCACATGGGCTCCGTCGGCGCCAGTGTCACCCATATGTGAGGACTGATTCCTGCTGTCCCTGGAGAACACCTGCTACAGGTGAGTAACTACGCTTTTTCCCAATTTTAATGATCCCATTCTTTTTCATCTTAGCTATTTTAAGTGACCATGACTGGAAGCCTCCCCTTCCCGATTACAACTTCTTAGGGATGATGGATGCTGCACTTCCTCAATTTGCTGCTCAAAGAATCCCTGTTCATTTGAAATCAGATGTTCAAAGGCATGAAGAAGATGATGGAACTGATGAAAAAAAGATACAGAAAAGAAATTGACTGAAAAAGCAAAGAAAGAAACGAGGAAAAATGTAATGCTCAGGGAGAAATTTATATGGAACTATCCTGTGCTTTCCAAGAACAGGGAAGTGGCAGCTTAAGCCATATAGAATCAGAAAGGTTAGAAGATGGAAGAGAGTGGCCAGATTCAGAGAACAGTAGCTGCCAGTAGTATCTGTTAAAGTATGCTGCTTAGTAGTTTTTACAAAATTGAAATATTGTTTCCGGATATTTGGTGTTGACTGTGACATTTTTAGATAATTTTGCCTCTTTTGTTAAGTGCTCTTGAGTTTGACCTGGGACATCTATGTAGCATGGTCTGATAGAATTGCAATAAAATGGAAATCATTTGGTAGAGAACTGCAAAAGAAGATGGGAAACCTGATAATACTTGTTAGGCACTTACAAATTGAGACAGAGTACTCTAGTTATGTAGGATAAATGTATTTTCTAGAGTGGTAATGTTCTTCATCCTGGCACTGTCAGAGAACTTTGCTGTCCCAAGGTTATGCTCTGCCTTTATCTTGATATATGTATGAGACGAAGTGTTTTGTCTGTAGAAAAAAACATGTTTGATTCATTAAGTAATAGGATAAAGAATATATTTTAAACTATACAAAAATGTCTACAAATAAGGATGTAACTTTGAATGACCTAGTAGAGCTTTACATCAAATAACTGAATGATGTATGAGAGAGAAGCAATGTCATAGTTTCTTTAAAATTAAGGGTTTTTGAAGTAATAAGAAACTCTGCTTTGACAAGTAGGATACATCAGCCATACAAATGGATGATATCCTCTGACAGCACTAAGGCAAATCAAGGAAGCTTAGAAACGATTTTGACTATACACAAAACATAAGAAAAGCCATTTTGAGTCATAGCAAAGTACTGTCTCTAATAGTGGCCAGTCTGGGTCACAAACACTCAACAGATCCCAAAACATAGATCTATTTCTCATAGCTCATGTCCACCGATAACTGATGGCTCTTCCATATGTCTGGCTAATAATCTTCTATGGACTTTTCCTCCTGGAACTTATCCAATCCTGTTTTGAGCCTCTCTATGTTAGTTGCTGCGAGCATATCCTCTGGCAATAGATTCCATAACTTTATTATATGCTGCCTGAAAAAAAGGTTTCTACAATTGAGCCAACGGAGCCAACATTGGGCCCAAATCCCTTGGTGCCCACGCCGGTGGCTGCAGAGCCTCCTGGCCTTGAGGTCAGAATGGCGGCCCTCAAGCGCAGCCCAGCAGTGCAGATCGATGCCCAGTTCCTCCGGATCATTGGTCCTGACCACTGGCCCCTGCACCACAAAGGCTTCCCCAAGGCCATGGAACCGATCCTTGAGTGCCATCAGCCTCAATGTGATTCCAGGCCCCCTTCGCAGTCCCGCTTGGAGCAGAGGACTTTCCCAGGAGCATGGGCTCAAGGAGCCTCACGGCAGCGGTGATCTGGTGTGGCCCCAAGGCTCGGAGGGCTCTCAAGGTCTCCTCCCACTCTGAGCTGGACTGGGAGACCGATGACAAGTCCCCGATACCCGCCTCCATTGGGCTGTCCCTTTGGACCCTTCCCCTCCAGAGGACTGGTTCAGGTTCCCTCCCGAGGTCCTCTCCTTTTTAGAGTTTGTCCAGGACATGGCAAAGGCCTTGGCCTTCACCACAGAGTCCAAGGAGGAGCCTCAGGCGGAGGACCTTGAGATCCTCCAGTACGAGGTCCCTCCAAAGGAGGCACTCACTGTACCGGTTCCCCCTATCCTGGAATGGCTTCTCTTCCGTATGTGGGAGACCCCGGTCTGCATGCCAGTTGTGAACAGGCGGCCCAATGCCATGTACTGAGTCTGCCGAAGCCACAGGTTCCAAAAGACCCTAAAACTCCATAGTGGTGGAATTGGCCATGTGCAAGATTAAAAGCCAAAAGGAATGCTCCAAGGTGCTCCCTGGCAGGGAAGCCCACTCCATGGATGCTCTGGGCAGAAAGGGCTACCAGAGCTCGATGCTCATTGGCCGGATCCAGGCCTACCAGCTCTATATGGGCATGTACTTGTGAGACATGGCAAGGGAGCTCGATGTACTCTTGGCTGGGCTGGCAGAAGAGCCTCTTCAGTGGTTTTGGGCCCTGACCTCGACGGTCAAGGAGTGTTCCAAATTCATCACTCGTGCTCCAGATTCATCACTCATGCAGCCTATGACGGCTTCAAGTCGGTGGCCAGAGTAGCTACAGTGAGCATTAGTGTCTGCCACCAGGCCTGGCTACAGTCCTCCAACCTGGAGCAATGGGTGCAGGACAAGGCAGTCAATGTCTCTTGCTGGGAGGGAGAATCTCTTTGGCAAGCCCATGACTACCAAGGCCGCCGAGCTAGAGTCCAAGTTTCGGACCAAGACCAGGCTCTCCAAGAAAACGTCTGACCCTTCCTGATGGAAGGCTTCAGGGGAAAAAGCCCCTTTATCTGAAGAAGAGGAAGGTTTATGGAAATTACCCCAGTACTCGGCCTTCCCAGCTCCCCAACAGGTTCAGCAGGCCAAGAGACAGAGGCATGGCCCACATAAGCCTAAGGCCCCCAAACCCCAGGCGGCGCCCCAGCCGCAGTCTGTGGGGGGGGGGGTTGACTTCTTGGGCATAGCCTCTCCTCCTTCAGGAGGTCCTCCAGGTTGTGGGGGAAGGTTACCTTCTCCATTTTGATCAGACGCCACCCATGTTCTTTCCAGGGGAATTTCCGATGACTCCCCTTCACAGAGATTTGCTTCAGCGAGAGCTCGCTGGGCTTCTAGCCAACAAGGCGGTGGAACTGGTCCTGCCCCATCTCAGGGTTGAAAGGTTCTACTCCCAGTACTTCTTGGTTCTCAAGAGGACCAGAGGCTTTCGCCCTATTCTGGATCTTCGAGATCTCAACAAGTTCCTGGTGAAGGAGAAGTTCAAGATGCTCTCCCTTGGAACATTGCTGCCTTAACTCCACCATGGAGATTGACTGCACCTTGAATTTCAGAGATATGTACATGCACATTCCCATTCATCTGCACCACCAGCCGTTCCTCTGGTATGCCACCAAAGGAAGCCACTATCAGTACAGGGTCCTGCCCTCCGGCCTGGCTTCGACCCCAAGGGTGATCACCAAGTACCTAGTGGTGGTCACCGCCCACCTGCAGCTGTAGGGGGTGTTTGGTTTTCCATACCTGGATGACTGGCTGGTCAGAGGCAAGACAGCCATCGAGGTGCAGCAGGCAGCATGCCCCACCATTCTAACTCTGGAGCATCTGGGGTTTGTTTTCAACTACCCCAAGTCCCACCTGAATGACTCTGGAGTTCATAGGGGCATTGCTAGACAAGGTACAGGCCTGAGCCTTCCTCCCCCTCAACAGGGCCTAGCATCTAGCGTCCCTCGCAAGGGAGGTTTAGGGTTGAAACTCAGCCTTTGCTCGGCTCATGCTATACCTCCTAGGGCACATGGCCTCAACAGTGCATGTCATGGCTAATGCTCGTCTTCACATGTGGCCGGCCCAGTGGATCATCTGCTCCCAGTGGTCCCAGACGATGGGACACCTGCAGGACAGGGTGACTGCCACCCATCACCTTGCCAAGGCCCTCGACTGGTGGCAACAGCCACCGAACCTGCTGGCATGGATGCCCTTTCAGGTCCTGACTCCTTAGAGGGTCCTTACTATGGATAAGAACATAAGATATGCCATACTGGGTCAGACCAAGGTCCATCAAGTCCAGTATTCTGTTTCCAACAGTGGCCAATCTAGGTCATATGTACCTAGCAGTTTCCCCAAGAGACACAAGCTCCACAATGCTTGTACTGGGTCAAGCATTGATATCTTCGGTCCCTTCTTAATAATGGTTTATGGACCTTTCCTCCAGGAACTTGTCCAAACCTTTTTTGAACCCAGCTACACTAACAGCCTTTACTACATCCTCCGGTAACAAATTCCAGAGTTTGATTACACGTTGAGTGAAAAAATATTTTCTTTTATTAGTCTTAAATAGTTTACCCTGTAGCTTCATTGCATGTCCCCTAGTCTTTCTATATTCTGATAACGTAAACAATCGATCTACGTTTACCCGTTCTACTCCGTTCATTAATTTATAGACTTCTATCATATCTCCCCTCAGCCGTCTCTTTTTCCAGGTTAAAGAGCCCTAACCTTTTTAGCCTTTCTTCATAGGAGTATCCTTCCATCCCCTTTACCATTTTGGTGGCTCTTCTCTGAACCTTTTCTAAAATCGCTATATCCTTTTTAAGATACGGTGACCAGAATTGCACACAATATTCAAGGTGCGGTCTCACCATGGAACGATATAGAGGCATTATAATATCTTTTGTTTTATTTTCCATTCCTTTCCTTATCATACCTAGCATTCTATTTGCTCTCTTGGCTGCCGCTGCACACTGGGCCGAGGGTTTTAACATGGTATCCACAATGACGCCTAAATCTTTTTCCTGGGTGGTGGTTCCTAATGTGGAACCTTGCATCGTGTAACCATAGTTTGGGTTGTTCTTCCCTAGGTGCATAACCTTGCACTTGTCCACATTAAATTTCATCTGCCATTTTGATGCCCAGTCTTCCAATTTATCAAGATCCTCTTGCAATTTTTCACAATCCTCTTGGGTTTTAACAACTTTAAATAGTTTTGTGTCATCTGCAAATTTGATAACCTCACTCGTTATTCCACTTTCCAGGTCATTTATGAATATGTCAAAAAGCAGCGGACCCAGCACAGATCCCTGGGGTACACCACTATTCACCTTTCTCCATTGGGAAAATTGGCCATTTAGCCCTACCCTCTGCCTTCTATCTTTTAACCAGTTCCTGATCCACCATAGTACACTGCCTCCTATCCCATGACTCTTTAGTTTTGCCAAAAGTCTCTGATGAGGGACCTTGTCAAAGGCTTTCTGAAAGTCCAGATACACAATATCAACCGACTCACCTTTGTCCACCTGTTTATTCACTCCTTCAAAAAAACATAACAGATTAGTAAGACAAGATCTTCCTTGTCTAAAGCCATGTTGGCTGTCTCCCATTAGGTTGTGACTATCTACATGCTGAGTAATTTTATTCTTTATGATGGTTTCTACCATTTTTCCTGGTACTGATGTTGGGCTGGGGAACCCATTGCAGTGACGTCCGCACTCAGGACCTGTGGTTAGCATTGGAGAGTTTCCAGCAGATCAACTTCTTAGAGCTCCGAGTGATCACCTGTGCTCTCCGGACCTTTAGGCACCACCTGCGGAACCAGGCTGTTCTGATCCATCAGACAATCAGGTGACGATGTTCTACATCAACAAGCAGGGGGCATAGGATTATCCCTCCTGTGCTTGGAAGCGGTCCATCTTTGCACTTTTGCCAGAGAGAACAGGATGCTCCTCGGGGCAGTGTACCTCCCCGATCAGGACAAGGTTCTGGCGGAATCCTTGAGCCAGGTTCTCCAGCCCCACAAGTGGCAGACTGTTTCACCACTGGGGCCTCTCTGTACTGGATCATTTTGCCAGCCCGGCCAATGCTCAGCTGGCCCGCTTCTGCTCCGTAGTGCCACACCCCTCCCGGGAGGCAACTGATGCCTTTCTCATTCCGTGGACAGGACTCCTTTATACTTTCTCTCCCATGCTGCTCATTGCCGAGACCCTCTTCAAGGTCCAGCTCAACAGGGCCACCCTGATTCTCATAGCACACCAGTGGCCCTGGCAGCCCTGATTTCCACTGCTCCTCAGCCTGTCTCGAGTGCCCCCATCCCCTTAGGGAGCACCCAGATATGCTGTCACGGGAGGGTGGCTCTCATGCACCCCAGCCTGAGGTTCCTGACCCTGATGGCCTGGTTGCTGAAAAGGGTAGCCCTGGCCAAGTTTGACTTGCCAGAGAAGTGGAGGAGGTCCTGCTGACCTCACGCAAGGACTCCACCAAGCGGGCGTATACCTTCAATTGGTGTCGCTTCTCAGTTTGGTGTGTGGAAAGGGGAGCTAACCCCTTCTCCTGTTTTGTCCAGTTGATGCTGCAGTAACTGCTGCACCTGTCTAATGCTGGTTTGAAATCTAACTCCATCAGAGCTTATCTCAGTGCGCTTTCAGTGCACCATCACCTCATCAAGGGAGAGCCCCTCTCTGCCCAGCCTCTCATGGCTCACTTCCAGAGGGACCTCCTGCTCTCTCGACCGCCCATTCATCCGCTGGTGGCGGTGTGGGATCTCAGTGTGGTCTTCTCAAAGCTCATCGCTCCACCCTTTGAGCCGCTGACTTCCTGCCACCTCAAGTATCTATCCTGGAAGGTGGTCTTTCTTGTGGCATTCACGTCTGCTCGCAGGGTCAGTGAGCTCCAGGCTCTGATGGCTCATGCCCGTTATTCCAGGTTTCACAGGAACAGGGTGGTGCTTCAGATGCACCCTACATTCCTCCCTAAGGTGATCTCTCTGTTCCACCTAAACCAGGTGCTTTCTACTTTTTTCCCACATCCTCATGCCATAGGGGTGGAGGCCGCTCTCCATACACTAGACTGTAAACGGGCATTGGCCTATTACTTAGAGTGAACCAAGCCCCATTGCCTCTCTTTGCAACTCTTTATTTCCTACCATGCTAAATGCCTGGGCATTGCGATCTCCAAGCATACTCTGTCCATCTGGGTGGCAGAGTACATGGCCTTCACCTATGGTCAGGCCGGTCTTTCGCTGCAGCATCACCTCATAGCACACTGTGTCCGGACAATGGCAGCTTCTGTGGCAAACCTCTACTCAGTTCCCTAACAGAGATCTGTTGGGCCCCACCTGATCCTCAGTTCACACCTTCGCAGCACATTACTATCTGGAGGAGGAGTCCCATTGGAACAGTGCCTTCGGCCAAATGTTACTCCGTCATTTGTTTGTGGTTTAAGGCAACTCACTATCGGAGAGCTGGTTTTTCTAGTCAACACAGGGATTGTTGCTGAGGTCTTGTGACCAAACTATACTTTTACTGTTTCTCATGGTTCGTTTTTTGGTTCCACCCATGACTTACAGGTTTTTTTCAGTAACCTGTAGCTAGGGAGTCCCATATGTGAGGACTGGCTTCCTGCTTGTTCCCGGAGAAAGCGTAGTTACTCACCTGTAACAGGTGCACTCTGGGGACAACAGGAAGCAGTCCTCATAATCTTCCCTCCTCCCCGTGGAGTTGCTATGTCATCATACTGAGACAAGATGGCACACTTGAGCAGGAAGGCAGTCACGCATGCGTGGTGAATCTCTCAAAGGATTTCTTTGAAAACTGGGGAGAGGTTACCACACATGCTCCGTCGGAGCTGATGTCACCCATATATGAGGACTGATTCCTGCTGTCCCCGGGGAACATTTGTTACAGGTGAGTAACTATGTTTTACTTTTCCTTGTTGTGTTGATTGGGTTCTCTGTAATAAGGATTGAAGGTAGGTAGAGGATAAGTTGTTGGAAACTTAGAATATGGTCAGTAAGACCTTATATCTTACTCGTTCTACTGTAGTATAGGAAGGCAACGTAACTGATTCAGTATTGGTGTCATATGCTCAGTTCTGGGTACATCATATAGGATGCAAGCTGCAGTATCATATGCCATCTGTAGTGTCCTGATTCTGCGAAAATAGGCAAAGTTTTGTAATGTGCTAGGTGCTCTACAATTTCTTTTAGCAAAAAATATATATATTACTGCTTTCAAGGGTGCTAAAATAAAAATATTAAAAACAAAAACAATTGGGACCCACAACAGTAAATTTTATAATTTATTTGTCATTTCACTCCTGCACAAATTCATTCTCCTGTTAGAGCCTCTGTTAACCCAGGGAATTGGCTATTTTTTTTTCCTAATTTGAAGGGACCACAAACGGTATGAATCCTCCTCACTTTAATGAAGGGCTCAATTTAAGACTGTAGTAATATGATGCAATTTTTGTGCCAACTTATAACCCAGGGTTGCACAAGTTCAGTCCTTGAGGGCTTCAAACAGGCCAGATTTTCAGAACATCCCTAACTGATATGCATGAGATAGATCTGCATGCATATTACCTGCATTTCTATCTCATGCATATTGAAGACTTAATTTTTGTGGGAACAGTTTGGAACGCAGTTCTACCACTTCTTTTCAGATTCCAGAGCAGCAGGCGTATTGTGCTGCAGCCCCTCCCAAGCAGCCTACAGGGAAGAGGAAAGGAGGTGAGGGGTTAGCTTGGAGCATAGCAGGGAACCAGCCCCTCTTCTTCTCCTGCCCCTGGCCCACCCACCCTTCTTTCAGCTCCACAGTTTCACTTCCATTCTGTCTACAAATTAAGCCCTGTGACATATTCCTTAGGGATATCTTGAAAACCTTCCCTGCTTGCAGCCCAGAACTTGTGCACCCCTACTATAACTGGGAGGGTAAAATAAACTTCTTGTATCTTGTAAATGTATTTTGGGGAAACTTTGTCACTGTCATTTGAAACTTGTGGTATTGGTTGTTAAATAGGAAGTACAATAAATATAAAGCATTTGAATATTCTCTGAAAAATATGGTATAATATTTGTAATACTACTGTATAGTACAGTATTTCCTGTTATGCTACTGAACTCTGTCTATGATGACATGTCTGCTATGCAGTTTGTTGTGAAATTGGCAAAAGCATGATCTTATGCCTCTGCAGTTGTGCAATAAATGCAACTTTCCATCTCCTAACTAAGTATACGCAGCAATGAGCAAGCTATGAGGATATCTGATTATTTAATTAGTCTTAAGAACATAAGAAATACCATACTGGGTCAGACCAAGGTCCATCAATTCCAGTATCCAAGTCACAAGTACCAAGCAGTTTCCCAAAAAGACACACAGGTTCCATAATGCGTGTATTGGGACAAACAGTGGATTACCTGGGTCATCTTTAATAATGGTTTATGGACCTTTCCTTGAGATACTTTTCCAAACCTTTTTTAAACCCAGCTAAACTAACAGCTTTTACTAAATCCTCCACTAACAATTTCCAGAGTTTGATTACACTTTGAGTGAAAAAATATTTTCTCTTATTAGTCTTAAACGGGATACACTGTAGCTTCATTGCATGTCCCCTAGTCTTTCTACTTTTTGATGGCGTAAAGAATCGATCTATGTTTACCCGATCCACTCTATACATTAATTTATAGACCTCTATCATATGTCCCCTCAGCCGTCTCTTTTCCAGGTTGAAGAGCCCTACTCTTTTAACCCTCTCCTAATGGGGCTATTCTTCCATCCCCTTTACCATTTTAGTTGCTCTTCTCTGTACCTTTTCTAATTCCGCTATATCCTTTTTAAGATATGGTGACCAGACTTGCACACAATATTAATGTGCTGTCGCACCATGGAACAATGCAGAGGTATTATAATATCCTCGGTTTTATTCTCCATTCCTTTCCTTATGATTCCTAGTATTCTATTTGTCTTCTTGCCCACCGCTGCATGCTGGACAAAGGGTTTCAACGTGTTATCCACGATGATGCCTAAATCTTTTTCCTGGGTGGTGATCCTAATTTGGAACCTTGCATCGTGTAATCAAAGCTTGGGTTGTTATTTCCTAGGTGCATAACTTTGCACTTGTCCACATTAAATTTGAACCGCCATTTGAATGTCCAGTCTTCCAATATATCAAGATCCTCTTGAAATTTTTCACAATCCTCTTGTGTTTTAACAACTTTGAATAATTTTGTATCATCTGCAAATTTGATTACCTCACTCATTATTCCCATTTCCAGGTCATTTACGGATATGTTAAAAAGCAGCAGACCCAGCACAGATTCCTGGGGTACTCCATTATTCACCTTTCTCCATTAGGAAAATTGGCCATTCAGCCCTACCCTCTGCTTTCTATCTTTTAACTAGTTCCTGATCCACAATACACTGCCTCCTATCCCATTACTTTTTAACTTCGCCAAGAGTCTCTCATGAGGAACCTTGTCAAAGGCTTTCTGAACATCTAGATACACTATAACGACTGGCTCGCCTTTGTCTACCTTTTTATAACACCTTCAAAAAAATATAACAGATTAGTAAGACAAGACCTTCCTTGGCTAAATCCATGTTGACTTTTTCCCATCAAACCATGACTATTGTCACAACCCCATCCCTTTAGGCCACGTGCTTAAAGGTCAGGGTAGACATTATTGTTGTATTGAAGGTAGAAACCTTTGTTAGCCCAGAAGCCTTCTGGTACTAGTAGTCCCTTTCTTCATAATGAATAGTTGTGTAAGCCATGTGAATGGTAAAGTATAGGGTTTTATTCCCTTAAATGCACAAAAGGTTCAAACGAAGACAACAGGATTTCCACCTTGTTCAGGATTTTCACATAAGGTATTTACATAGGTCAAAAACTTGGATATGCTTCACAGTCTTTGTTAGTTATGCAGGGTTCAAATAAAACAGGTTATACAAACAAAAGCAATGCTGCTTCCTTATCATTTCTCCGGGCCAGTCCAGGGAAAGGTAGGGTTGTCAATCCCCTATAGCAACTGAGGACTGAATGCTTCAAGTTTTCCTGAGAGGTGAAGCCACTCCCCCTTAGGGCTAACCATCAGTCTTTCAGTCCTCAGCAGCTATAGAGGATCGACTTAGTTTTTTCTCCCTCTTCACTTTCTTTTTATTTCATATATTAGCTCTAGCAGAGCTGATTTCTATGGTTCTGGAAAACAAATTGTGAACTTCTAAATTTAAAGCGCTGTTGCTTTAAGAGCACTGAGACGTGAGTACAAAATTCTTGCAGTGCGAGGTAGAGCCTGCCTCATTGCCTGCCTCCGTCTCCGTATACAGAGTGATCCTGGGGGCCCCAGGTGTTCCTCTGGAGTAGCGCTGACACTCTTGCTGTCCCTACCGCTGGCAGCGGCTTGGCGGGACCGGCTCCATTTTTTTTTTCGGTTTCTCCGGTGAGTTATTTGGGGCTTCCTTTCCCTCTCTGCATACCGCTGCGCTATTTCGGGCCGCTTTGGTTTCCTTTTCCTGTCGGGGTTTCGTTGGCGGTCAGCTTGTTTCTCCTCTGCTGTTCGCTTCTGCGGTGTGGTTTTTTTCGTCATGGCAGAACAGGTTTTACACTGCTTAGAGGAGCCGTCTTTGCCATCCGAAAAGGCGGGAAAGGCGGCCATTTTGTCTCCGCCGGTGACTGCCGGCTCAGAGCAGCCTCGGCCGCATAAGAGCAAGACTAAGGCTTCCAAGGAGACCAAACGCCAGGCAAAGCCTGTCGATGCCGTTTCTGCGCCTCCAGAGGGGCTTCCTTTCTTTTTTTCGCCAGAGTTCATTCTGGCTATGCATACAGCCTTTTTAATGAAATCCTCTCAGCCAGTCTCAATCTCTGCGGTTTCCTCTCCTCTGCCTCTGCGGGCTACAGAGCCTAGTGATCCTGGTGAGGGATCATCGCAGGCTAAAGTTTTTCCTCCAGATCCTATGGATCTTTTTTCTCCTCAGGTTCCTGACATTTCCCTAGTTCAGGGGGAACCCGAGGTGGGACCTGATTCAGCTTTGGATTTTGAGACAGAGGACTTGGAGGAAGGGGAGATTGCTCCTGGAGAGGATCCCAATGTTTTCCGCGTCTTCCGTAAAGAGGAACTTTCTGCGCTCATTTCACAGTCTTTAACAGCGCTGCACCTATTGCTTCCTTCCTCTTCTCAGGAGCCCTTGGAAGATCCCTTGCTGCAGGGATTTAAGGCGGAACAACGCTGTTTCCCTCTCCACCGGGTGATCAGGCAAATGATTGATTCCGAATGGGAATGTCCGGAGGCTTCCCTGCGTGGTGGCCGCGCCTTAGCACGCTTATACCCCCTTCCCCAGGAGGTGAAGGATTTGTTACACATGCCAAAGGTAGATGCTATCATTTCCGCCGTCACCAAAAAGACTACCATTCCTGTCGAAGGGGCTGCGGCTCTCAAGGATCTCCAAGATAGAAAGTTGGAAGTTCTTCTCAAGCAGGCCTTTGATTCCAGCGCTCTGGCGTTGCAATCGGCAATTTGTGGGGCATACGTTTCTCGGGCATCCATTCGCTGGTTACAAGGGGACGGCTCAGAAGAGCAACCTTCTGTGATGCCCGACACGGCGAAATTAGAATCAGCCGCTGCGTATATGGCAGATGCCTTCTATGATTTGTTACGGATTGCGGCTAAGACTATGGCCTCTCTCGTTGCGGCTAGATGCTTTCTTTGGCTGCGCAACTGGTTGGCCGATGTTTCGTCCAAGTTGCATCTCAGTAAGTTGCCCTATAAGGGGAAGTTGCTTTTCGGTGAAGCCTTAGAAAAGATTGTTAAGGACTTAGGTGACTCCAAAGGCGGCCGTTTACCTGAGGATAGGCCTAGGTCGGGCCGCTCGGGTTCGGTATCTCGGGGCTCTGGTAGAGAGTCCCGTCGTTTTCGTGGTGCACGTTTTACCCCCTATACTAGGGGCCGTTCCAGCTTTCGTGGCCAGTCCTTTCGGGGTGCCAGGGGGTTTAACAAGTCCTACTTTGGGGCGCCTCAGCCCGCCGTTAAAAAGTCCCAATGAAGGTCGGCTGGTCCAGCCGTTGGTTCCGGTAGGCGGGCGACTACAGTCATTTCTGGCGGCTTGGACCACCATCACCTCCGACAGATGGGTGTTGGAGATCATTCAGAAGGGCTATGCTCTCGATTTTGCGTGCCCCTTAACCCCCTCCTTTGTAATGTCTCCCGGCGGCTCGGGTCGGAAGACCGAAGCCATAGCGGACACGCTCTCGCGCCTCTTGCAGTTGCAGGCGATAGTGCCCGTGCCTTTAGACCAGTACGGTTGCGGTCGATACTCGATTTATTTTGTAGTGCCCAAAAAGGTCGATTCTTTTCGTCCAGTACTCGATCTCAAAGCCGTAAACCGTACTTTGCGGGTGCCGCACTTTCGCATGGAGACTCTTCGTACCGTGATTCGGGCAGTACAGCCGGGAGAATTTCTCACCTCAATAGATCTCACAGAGGCCTATCTTCATATTCCCATCCGGCCGTCGCATCAGCGTTTTTTGCGCTTTGCCCTTCCCGTGGGACATTTCCAGTTTCAAGCGTTGCCCTTCGGGCTTGCTACGGCTCCGCGGACGTTCACGAAGCTCATGGTAGTGGTTGCAGCGGCGCTTCGGAAAGACGGCATCCGCGTTCATCCATACCTCGACGACTGGTTGATCAGAGCCGATTCCCGAGTTGATTCCATTGCCGCGACGGCTCGTGTGGTGCAGCTTCTCGAGCAGCTCGGTTGGGTAATCAATCAGGCCAAGAGCCTCTTGGTACCGTCGCAGCGGATGATTTATTTGGGAGCTCTTTTCGACACCGAGCGGGGGAGAGTCTCTTTGCCCGAGGTGCGCATAGACAAGCTGGTCCAGCAGGTTCAAGCGTTTCTGCGGCTGACGACTCCGTCGGCATGGACTTATTTACAACTCTTGGGGTCCATGGCGGCGGCGCTGGATCTGGTTCCGTGGTCCAAGGCGCACATGCGACCTTTACAACAGGCCTTGCTGTCCCGCTGGTCTCCACAGCTTCACCCTCTCTCGCAGCGCCTACCCTATTCAATTCCCGTAAGACGCAGTCTCGAGTGGTGGTTGGTTCGAGAGCATCTGTCTGTGGGGGTTTCCTTACTGGAACCCTCCTGGATATTGGTCACCACGGATGCCAGTCTGGTCGGCTGGGGGGCTCACTGTCAGACACATATTGCTCAGGGTGCTTGGTCCCCAGAAGAGAGCTCCTGGTCCATCAACCTTTTGGAGCTCCGAGCAGCTCGTCTTGCCCTCCTTCACTTTGCTTCCTTTCTCAAGGGATCGGCAGTCAAGATTTTTTCCGACAATGCAGTGACAGTGGCGTATATCAATCGTCAGGGGGGAACCAAAATTCCTTCTCTCCTATCCGAATGTCACGCAATGATGACTTGGGCGGAGGAGAATCTGTTAGCGCTCTCAGCGGCTCATGTTGCGGGCACGGAGAATGTGCAAGCGGATTATCTCAGCCGTCATCTTCTCGATCCCGGAGAGTGGGAGTTGAATGTGGCGGTATTTCACGAACTCACCTTGCGTTGGGGGCAGCCAATAATGGATTTGATGGCGACGTGCAGCAATGCCAAAGCGAATCGTTTCTTCAGCAGGCGCAGGGAACACATGTCCGAGGGGCTCGATGCTCTCGTTCAACCCTGGCCTCAGAATTCTCTGCTGTACGTTTTTCCTCCTTGGCCGATGTTGAGTCAAGTTCTTCAGCGCATTGCACGCCACAGGGGATTGGTAATTCTCATAGCTCCGGATTGGCCGCGCAGGCCTTGGTACGCCGATCTCGTTCGACTCCTCGTGGATCAACCGTGGCCTCTTCCAGTCCGCGCAAATCTCCTGCATTAGGGTCCGATACTCATGCCCCGTGTGGATCGCTTCTTGCTTACGGCTTGGCTCTTGAAAGGACGAGATTGACATGCAAAGGTTATGCTACCTTGGTAGTCTCTACTTTGCTGCAGTCTAAGAGGCCGGTGACTTCTCTGGCATATGTGCGGGTTTGGCGCCTTTTTGAAACTTGGTGTGCTCGGCGCAATGTTCGGCCTCTGTCTTCTACCTTACCGCAGCTTCTCCTTTTCTTACAGCATGGCTTGGACAAGGGGCTGGCTCTTAGTACGCTTAAAGTTCAAATATCGGTGCTTGCCTGTTTTCGAGGTCTGGTGCAACGTCGCCGTCTTTCCGCGCATCCCGATGTGCGTCGTTTTTTGCGGGCGGCAAAGATTATCCGTCCCCCGGTTCGCTCTGTTGTACCTCCTTGGGACTTGAATGTGGTTTTGGAAGCGTTTTCTCACTCTCCTTTGACGTCCCTCTGCTCGCGGCAGATCCGACAGTGTTCTTGGAAGACGGCCTTCCTGGTCGCCTTGTGTTCGGCGCGCCGGATTTCGGATTTGCAAGCCTTGTCTTGTCGAGAACCTTATTTGCAGTTTCTTCCCGAACGGGTTTTGCTGCGCACGGTTCCTTCCTTTTTGCCGAAAGTGCTGTCGTCTTTTCACGTTAACCAATCTGTAGCATTACCTGTTTTTTCAAGTTCATCCAATTCTCCCATGGACCGAGCGCTTCGGCATTTAGATCTGGCTCGGGTTCTCAAGACGTACCTTCGAATTTCCCAGTCTATTCGAAAGTCGGATAGGCTTTTTGTCCAGTTCAGTGGTCCTCGAGCGGGTCTCGCGGCCTCTAAGTCCACGATTGCCCGATGGGTACGTAAAGCCATTACCGAAGCATACACTGTCCGTGGTCTGTCGCTACCGATGACGTTGAGAGCGCATTCCACACGGGCTCAATCGACTTCCTGGGCGGAGTTCGCCTTTGTTCCGCTGGTGGATATTTGCAGAGCGGCAACGTTGTCTTCCTTGCATGCGTTTGCAAAGCATTACCGCTTAGATGTTCAAGCCCGGGACGATGCTAAGGTGGGGGCTGCGGCTCTTATCGCAGGTTTGGCGGGCCCCTCCCAGACTTAGGTACTGCTTTGGTACTGCCCTACCTTTCCCTGGACTGGCCCGGAGAAATGATAAGGAAAACGAAATTAGGTCTTACCTGCTAATTGTCTTTCCTTGAACTTTCTCCGGGCCAGTCCAGGGTCCCACCCGGATCTTCAGTTTTTTGCCAAGCGGTAGATATATATATTTTGTGGCATGTTCCAAGCATTTCATCTTCTCGGCGTTTCACTCCGGAAGCACAACTGGGGGCTGGGTGCCAACACTTCATGCCACACGCGGATCGCTCTGTAGTAAATACTATTTAAAAAAAAAGAAAAAGAAAAAAACGGGAGAAGTGTGTTTCTTGCTTCCTCGTTGTTCAAGAACTATAGATTGTTATCAGTTTTTCAAGGGTTAATCTACTCTTTTCAGTTTTTTTTCTCTTTAGTTGCTTTGTCAGAAGGAGACTGATGGTTAGCCCTAAGGGGGAGTGGCTTCACCTCTCAGGAAAACTTGAAGCATTCAGTCCTCAGTTGCTATAGGGGATTGACAACCCTACCTTTCCCTGGACTGGCCCGGAGAAAGTTCAAGGAAAGACAATTAGCAGGTAAGACCTAATTTCGTTTTCTTTCAGCTTGTCAAACAAAACTGTGTTTCAAAAGTATATCCTGCATGCTGGGACACCGGGATTCAGGCTGCAGCGCTCCCAACATGGAAATCCCCCTCGAATCCAAACAAATACCACTCCAAACCCTGGTACACGGAAACACTGACCAAAAGGAAAAGGGAACTCAGAAAACTCGAAAGGAGATGGAGACGCATTAAATCCATCGAACACAAAAAGGAATACCTCATTTCCCTCTCACAATACAAGGAAGAAGTCAACGCCGCCAAAAAGACACATCACACCAACCTACTGAACAAAGCTATAAACAAACCTCGTGAACTTTTTGAATTAGTGAAATCACTAACCAAAACATCCCAAGCTGACCACTATGATGACGTAATAAAACCCCAAACCTTGGCAGACTACTACGCAAGTAAACTTACTGCTACCTTGACCCCAATCTGTCTAAACGCAACATGTCGGAAAGCCAGTATACAACAGGACCAGACATGGAGCGCTTTCCACAAAATTGATGATAAACAAACCATCAAAATAATAACAAACATAAATACCACCACATCACTGCTAGACCCCTGCCCAGCTGCATGGATCAAGGCGGCAAAAACAGATATTGCCCACCAAGTCGCCCATATAGTGAACCAATCGCTACAACAAGGAATCATGCCCGCGCAACTCAAGAAATCTATAATAAGACCAATTCTGAAGAACAACTCACTCAACAAAGACGACCCGGCGTCCTACCGACCCATCTCCAGCATATCTTTCTTAGCAAAGATCATTGAGAAGGCAGTCCTTATGCAACTACAAGATCATCTGGATGACCATGAAATCCTGGATGAGCAACAATACGGCTTCAGGCAACATCACGGGGTAGAAACACTACTAATAGCACTCCTTAACAACCTCCTCAAAGGCCTTGAAGATAAGAAGAAAATGTTCATACTCATCTTCATTGACATCTCTGCTGCCTTTGATACGGTCCATCATGGAATCCTCATAAACAAGCTCGAATCGATAGGGATATTGGGATCCCCCCTAAAATGGTTCTCCTCCTACATATCAAATAGAATGCCACAGGTACAATTCAATGGTGAAAAGGCTGAAGCTTTCTCTCAGACACAGGGCATACCTCAGGGATCAGCTCTCTCGGCACTACTTTTCAACATTTATATGCAGCCCCTCTGTGATATTTTCCATCAGCATAATGTCAAATACCACATCTATGCGGATGATATTATGATATACACGCAACTGGATACAGTCGACCCTAACTATACGCTACTTGAAACATGCCTGAATGCAATGTTGCAATGGTTAAAGCAAAACAACATGACGATAAACCATAAGAAAACAGAGGTGATGTTTATCTCCAGCAAACCAAATTTTGAACCTCCCGCGACAATTACACTCTGTAACAATACATACCACACAAAGAAAGAGATCAAATACCTGGGAGTCACATTGGACAACAACCTAAAGATGGAAAAACACCTACGCAAAACCAACAAGGCCATTTTCCACAAACTTAGAGTTCTACAACCTCTACGAAATATCCTCGAACCCCACGATTTTAGGACTGTGGCACAAGCACTCATCATTCCGCACCTAGACTACTGCAACGCCATCCTGCAGGGTCTCCCAAAGAAAACACTAAACATCCTACAAATGGCCCAGAATGTGGCCGCAAGGATCATCATGCGAAAAAGCATAGCCGAACACATCACGCCTGTGCTAATCGAACTGCATTGGCTCCCTATCACTGCCCGGATACAATACAAAACATTGATAACCACACATAAACTCATACAAAACATAGCTCCATCCTTTCTCTCCACCCTTATCAGCACGCAACTACCCAACAGAGTCAGAAGATCTGTCAACTCAGATACCCTACACGTTCCGCCCGACATCAGAGCAGTCAAATCTAGTACTAGCCGCCGAGCATACTCTTACTCTGCCCCAACCCTCTGGAACCAACTACCGCCTGAGCTCAGAATGACCAAAGACCTTAATGCGTTCAGGAAACAGCTAAAGACCCATCTATTCCAGTGCTATTACAACTTGATGTAAATCCCAGGGAATACAAGATGTCACAATTTGTGACAAGAATTCTGTTAGGTGAAATGTACATATGTAAATTACTGTCTCCTCTACTAGGACCTTATTACTGTGTGCCGTGCTTGTCTTTCTAATCAATGTAATGATACTCCAAAATTTTTTGTCTCAATTTGGCAATTTTCAGTCTATAATCAAACCGCTGCTGATCGCTGGAAGCTGCGGTATATAAATATTTTCTAAATAAATAAATATTTCTCTCAAGGATTCTAAACTCCCAGTACAACAAAACGTACAGTCCATAGGGCATTCAGTTAGCAAAGGGTCAGGTTCAGCAGGGTCTATCTGCATAGCCTCTTGTTCTGCTGAGATATCTGTGGCCCCTGAGCTTTCCCCATATATTCCTGGTTTTACTTCAGAACTTCTTTCCAAGGTTCTCCAGCCTGGCTGTACCCGGTCTGGCAAATATGCAACAGGATTTTTGGTAAGCACTCTTTCTACAGGTTCCCAAACCTTTCTCCAGTTGCCTTGGCTGCTCTTACGGCTCCCTGGCTTCCAGGCCTTTCTGTGACCCGGCCTCAGTTCCTGGTTCAGATCTGTGTCTCTTAGACTCCTGGGCTGAGTCTGGTTCACCCACCTCTGAACTCCTTGTGGCTCACATACAGGGGAAGAAGCATGAAGGTACCTCTGAACTCTTGGGTCTGTGTCTCTGGTATTCTCCCTACCAGGCACTCTCCCGGTTCTCCTTCTGTCCTTCCTGAAGACTTCCTTCTGGAGCTTCCCAGCCTGAAACTGGCTCTCCTGGAACTTGTTCCTTTCCTGTAAGGGCTGCAAGTTCAACTGCCTTTTCTCCTCTCTTTGGAGCCGTCTCCTTTCTCTTTCTTCTCTATCAGCAGCTGCTGCGGCTCGTGCCGCTCCTCTCTCCTCTGGCATGTCTATGCTTTGCTTATAAAGCTGTTTCTTAGGTAAGGATTCTGTCCCTCTGACCAGGTGTATCTGATTATGCTTTGAATTAGTTCTTGCATCATCCCAACCTGGGCGTGTCAGCCTACCTTCTGAATCTCCGTGCATGCTCCCTCTAGCTGCACGTCTCACTAACTGCACTTTATGTATATCATTTCCTTTAAAGAGATCAGTGTTTTCTTCTACCTCCATGGGTTTACTGGCGTCTGCTTCATCACACTATCTACATGTTCAGTAATTTTATTCTTAATAATGGTTTCTACCATTTTGCCCGATACTGATGTCAGGCTCACTGACATCCCAAATCACCCCTGGAGCCCTTTTTAAAAATGGGCATTACATTGGCCATTCGCCAGTCTTCAGAAACTACAGATGATTTTTAATGATAGTTTACAGATTACTAATAGTAGGTCTGCAATCTCATATTTCAGTTCTTTAAACACCCTCAGGTGTATGCCATCTGGTCCAGGTGATTTGCTACTGTTTAATTTATCAAATAGTTGTAATATATCCTCCCGGATTATAGATATTTCTCTCCATTCTTCCAATGCATCACATTTAAATACTATTTCAGTCATGGGTATCTTCCCTACATCATCTTCAGTAAAGACCGAAGCAAAGAATTCATTCAGTCTTTCTGCTATGGCCTTATCCCCTCTTAGCGCCCCTTTTACCTCTCTGTCATCTAATGGTCCAACTGACTCTCACAGGTTCTAGAAGACAACTTTTAAAGCCATTGGCTTGTCTAAACAGTTGCCCTCCTTTGACAAGCTAAAGTACACATGCTCTTCCATAGCACATGAAATTTTAGCCAGGCTACTAAGAGGCATTTACAAAGTTGTATTTAGATAGGGGCAGGAAAATAGCATGTATATATGACCTTTTCACGTATACATGTGCTATTTTCCCCCACTTGGTCACTCACATCAAAGAGCCAAGTGCAAAGTGTTTGGCTTAGTCCTATTTAAAAGGGTAAAGCTAAGATCTCCAGGAACAAGCAGGAAGTCAGTCCTCACATATGGGTGACGTCGACACCGACAGAGCCCTCACAGAAGCATCTCCCCAGCTTTCAAAGAAAGCCTTTGGGAGATGCCACCACACATGTGTGGTCCCCTTCCCACCAAGGGTGCCATCTTGCTCAGTCTCCTTTTTTCTGCAGTGCCCTTCAGAAATTGTCTGGCTTGTCCCCAGAAAAAGTTGATTATTTTGTTCCCCGAGTTTCCAACTCGCCTCCAGTATTGCACTGGTACTCTTCCCGCCTACTGACCTCGGTGCCTCGGCTGCATTTTTGTAGTTGTTTCATGACTTTCCCTTCTGGTACCTTTCACGCCTTTTTTCTCCCACTGGCAGCCCGGAGGGTCTTTGGCCTCGCAGGGGTACTTTTTTCCCCCATGGCTACCAGTGGTTTTAAGAAGTTTTTAAGAAGTGTGATCGGTGCTCTAAAATCATGACTTTGACCGACAAATATGACTGCTGTCTTGTCTCTGCAAGAGGATGTCCAGCATGGCCCTCAAGAGCCACCAGCAACAACATGATAAGTTTTTCCCCAAGTCCCCAATGCCTCCAAAGGCCAGGGCCTCTTCTGAGGCCCTGACGTCTCGGGTGGAACTCTCCGAACCCGAGCCTCGTCGTGGTCCTCAGAAAGAGCGTCTCCCTCAAGGGAACCCAGGAAGAAGAGGGAACCCTCAAGGTAGCATCCTTTCATGGTTCCAACTGTCCGGGAGCCCCATGGGCCTGGTCCCGCAGTCCGAGGCGCTCATCTGAGGCGTTGGAGAAGGTTCCCTGGAAAGATCCAGCCATGGACCGGCCTCGTCCACAGACACCATGCTCGTCAAGGATTCCCCTTCGGGGGAGCCGGCTTTGAGCCTGAGTCCCTCGGTGCCTGCGCTGAAGGTTGTGGAGCCTTCTGGCCTGAAGTCCAGAATAGTGGCCTGGAGCATAGTTTGTCTGCTTTCATGGACCAGCAGTGGGCGCTGTTGTCCGGCACAGTCGCTTCATCCGTTCCGACTACCGGGCCCTCAACATTCAAGACGTCCCCAGAGGCCGAGTCGATCCTCGACCAAGGTCGTGCTCTGAGTCCCGCTCAACGGGACCGCGGTCGTCCCCGGCAAGCTTACTGGGTGTAGGGCGTTGGGACTCTCGAGGCCCATGGAGCAGCCCTCCTACAGAGTCCTCCACGGACTACTCCGAGTGGGAGATGGAGAACGAGGAGTCCCCTGATACTCGTCGCCACTGCGACGTCCCTTCCGATTCTCCATTATCAGAACCTCGACGGCGGTCCCCACCCGAGGACAGAGGCTTCTTAGACTTTGTCAAGGACATGTCGAAGGCCCTGGCTTTCCCGATCGAGTTGGAGGAGGACCCTTCGACGGATGAGTTAGAGATCCTCCAGTATGAGGCCCCTCCACGGGAATCGCTCACGGTGCCCATCCCTCCCATCCTGGAACGGCTCATGCTCCGCATGTGGGAGACACCATTGTCTGTTCCAGTGGTGAGTAGATGGCTTTACTCGATGTATCAGGTCCACCGGAGCCCTGGTTTCCAGAAGTCACAACTGCCACATAACTCCATGGTGGTAGAGTCAGCTGAAAATCCAGAAGACATACTCCTCGGTGCCCGCACCTTGGACGCCCTCGGCAAAAAGTGCTACCAGGGCTCAGTGCTCATATGCTGCATCCAGGCCTACCAGCTGTACATGGGCATGTACTTGAGAGACCTGGAGAAGGAGCTTGCCGGGTTCTCTGCTGGTCTCTCCAAGGAACCTTTGCAGCGGTTCAAGAGCCTGGCCAAGGCCTTCCGTGAGTGCTCCAAATTCATGTCTCGAGTGACTTATGATGGGTTTGAGTCGGTGGCGTGGATAGCTGCGGTGGGCATCGATGCACGCCACCAAGCTTGGCTTCAGTCGTCCGATCTCAAGCAGTGGGTTCAGGACAAATTGGTCAATGTGCCATACCAAGGAGAGAACCTCTTTGACAAACCCATGTCCGACAAGGCTGCCGAACTGGAGACCAAGTTCATGACGAGGACTAGGCTCTCTAAGAAGACCACTTTCCCTCCCCAACGGAAGGGTTCAGGTAAAAAGTCCTTTTACCCAAGGAAGGGAGCTGCTTACTGAAACTACCCACCCTATCAGGCCTCCCTGGCTCTCCAACAGGGTCAGCAGGCCAAGGGACATGGGCATGGCCTGCGTAAGCAGAAGGCTCCAAAACCCCAGGCATCGGCCCAGCCAGGGGGGAGCTTTTGACTCCTTGAGCATAGCCTCTCTACCCCAAGGAGATCAGCATCCCACAGGGGGACATCTGGCCCTCTATGCCCAGAGGTGGGTGGACATCACCACTGATTCCTAGGCACTAAAGGTGATCAGGGAGGGTTATCTCCTCCACCAGGTTCAGACACCTCCCCCTTATTTCCCAGGAGAGCCCCTCAGGTCTTCCCTACACTGGGACCTTCTTCTGTAGGAGTTGGAAGGCCTTCTCAACGACAAGGCAGTGGAACCGGTGCCCTACCACCTCAAGGGCAAGGGGTTCTACGCCAGATACTTCCTCGTCCCAAAGAGGACAGGGGGGCCTAAGGCCCATCCTCGACCTGCGCAACCTCAACAAATTCCTGGTGAAGGAGAAGTTCAAGATGCTCTCCCTTGGAACATTGTTGCCATACCTCCAGCAGGGAGACTGGCTATGCTCCTTAGACCTCACATCCTCATCCACCCCAACCACAGGCAGTACCTGCGGTTCGTAGTAGGAGGCAGGCATATTCAATACAGGGTGCTTCCCTTTGGCCTAGCCTCTGCCCCAAGGGTCTTCACAAAATGCCTGGCAGTCGTGGCCACCTTCCTCCGGCTCCAGGGGATCTTCATTTTTCCCTACCTGGATGACTGGCTCGTAAAGGGAGGCACAGCAGGCCACTGCATGCACCATCCAGATTCTGCAACACTTGGGCTTCATCATAAACTTATCCCAAGTCTCACCTTCTCCTGACACAGTGCTTGGAGTTCTTTGGGGCAAATATCGACACTCTCCAGTCGAAGGTTTTCTTGCCCAGGGCCCGAGCCGATCATCTCCGATCCTTAGCTTGGGATGTACAGCACCATCCCTCGGTGCCCACTCGGCTTCTTCTGTGCCTCCTCGGGCACATGACCTCCACAGTCCACGTCATCCCGGACTCTCGCCTCCATATGAGGACGGTGCAGTAGTGTCTCCAGGACCAGTGATCTCAGGCCACAGGCCGCCTCCGAGACTGAGTTTTGGTGACCCGCCAGTTGGCAGTCTCCCTGGTCTGGTGGCAGTCGTTTCAGTATCTCGAAGTGGGCATGCCTTTTCATGCCCCTAGCCACTCGAGGATTCTCACCACGGACGCCTCCCTGCTCGGCTGGGGAGCCCACTGCAGGGAGCTCCACACTCAGAGCAACTGGTCGCCAGACAAGAGCACCCAGCAGATCAACCTTCTGGAGCTCTGGGCCGTACACCTTGCCCTGAGGGTCTTCTGTCACCACCTGCATCACTAGTTGGTGCTGGTCCAGATGGACAACCAAGCGGCGATGTTCTACGTGAACAAATAGGGGGGCACGGGGTCTTATGCCCTTTGTCAGGAGCCTTGTTCCTTTGCTCATATGCAGTCCAGCAGGGTATCCTCTTACGGGCAGTGTACCTGCCAGGCCAGGACAACCTGCTGGCCGACAGACTCAGCAGAGTTCTCCAGTCGCACAAGTGGCAACTGGACCCCAGGGTAGCTAGTTGGCTTTTCAGGCTCTGGGGGGAACCTGTGATGAAAATGTTCGCCAGTCCAGACAACTTTCAATTGCCCCACTTCTGCTCCCGAGAGGCCTATCCCTTCATGGTGGCAGCGGACGCATTCCTGGTCTCATGGTCGGAAGGCCTCATGTATACCTTCCCTCCTACGCTGCTGATCGGCAAGACCTTTTTCAGGACCCTCCGCGATGGGGCATCACTCATCCTGAATGTTCCTTGGTGGCCCAGGCAGCCGTGGTTCCCTCTGCTTCTGCAGTTGGCGATGGAGGCCCCTATCCCGCTGGGGACCGCCCCGGATCTCCTATCTCAGGAGGGGTGCTCTCCCTGCACCCCAACCTGGGATCCATCTCACCTACAGCTTGGCTGCTGAGAGGTAACTCTGGCCCCTCTCAACTTTCCGGTTGAGGTGGAGGACATTCTGCTTGCCTCTCGCAAGGCCTCTACTAGGAAGGCTTACACCTTTTGGCCGAGGCACCGTATACCAAGTTCTACAAAGAGTGGTGCTTCACATGCACCCCAAATTCCTGCCGAGGGTATTGTCACCCTTCCATCTTAACCAGGAGGTGGTGCTTCCTACCTTCTTTCCAAGACCTCATTCTACAGAGACGGTCCTTCACACTTTGGACTGTAAGAGGGCTTTGTCCTTCTCTATACAATGTACTCAGGGCCACTGCAAAGCTTCTCAGTTTTTCATCTCCTAAGTCCCCCAGCAGGCTGGAGGAAGCGATGATCAAGCGTACGTTGTCCACATGGGTGGCGGACTGTATTGCCCTTGCTTATGAGCAGGCGAGGCTCCTGCTGGAAGGCCGAGTCACGGCGAACCGTGTCCGGGCCATGGCGGCTTTGGTGGCAAATTTGCGCTTGATCCCGATGGTGGACATCTGCCGGGCTGCCACCTGGTCTTCAGTCCATACCTTCGCAGCTCATTACTGCCTGGAAAGAGAGTCCCAACGGGACAGTGCCTTCAGCCAGGTTGTGCTCCATAACCTTTTCGGGGTCTAGGCAACTCCTACCCTCCGACCCTTCTGTGTTCAGGCTACCGGAGTGCTGGTTTCATCGGATACAGGAGTCCTACTGTAGTCTGTGTACACAGACTGGAAAATTGCTGCTGCTTGCGGCTCCCCATGTGGGAGCCCCTATTTTTTCTATGAGCTTTTGGTAACCTGTAGCTGGGGAGTCCCATATGTGAGGACTGACTTCCTGCTTGTTTTCGGAGAAAGCGTAGTTACTCACCTGTAACAGGTATTCTCCAGGGACAGGAGGAATCAGTCCTCAAAACCCTCCCTTCTTCCCTTGGAGTTGCTCCTATATCATCTTTTATTTTTGCCGTCTTTTAGCTATGTCATCTGATTGAGCAAGATGGTACCCTTGGGCGGGAAGGGGACCACGCATGCATGGTGGTATTTCCCAAAGGCTTTCTTTGAAAGCTGGGGAGATGCTTCCGCGAGGGCTCTGTCGGTGTCGACGTCACCCATATGTGAGGACTGATTCCTGCTGTCCCCGGAGAACACCTTTTACACCTGACGGAGCCCACGTGGTAATGCTACCCATCGTCAAATAGGAAAGCCTTTGGGGGTATTCCACTGTGCCCGCCTTCCCAACTCCTCTCTTCAGTTCTTCGTTTTCCACGGAGCCAGCAGGTCTTACAATCCTGTCACTGCCAATAAACCTTTCCTTTTTTTGGTAAAATACTATGCTTTTGCCTTCCCCTTGATGCCAGATCTGTCAGATCCAACACCAGTCTTGAAAAAGTTTTCTTTTATAGTTACATTTTTTTTCTTTTATTTTCCTGCTGTTTTCACCGCTAACTAGGCCTTTAGGCCTCCATAACCTTGTCTTCAATCTTGAAGAACATTTTTTGAAGCATGGAAAAACCAACTAGTGGTTTTAAGAAATATACCAAGTGTGCCGGTACCATATCAGTAACTGTTTGCCACAGACTCAATTCAGTGGCTTCCACTTGAGGACATCAGCCTCCTCTTGTGGATCTCAGGTCTCTTCAAAGTCCAAACATAAAAGTAAGTCTCTGATTTCTACTAAGTCATCGGCATCGAAGACCAGTACCGAGACCAGATGAAAATCACAGCATATAAGCATCGAGAATCCCTTAGGGGCGCTTCCAATGCAGACCCGCCAGCCAAACAGCCCCAGTGGGAGGACCTGTCCTCCAAATACAGGAGGGGCTCTGGAACATGCCCATAGAATTGATCTCAGGAGAGCTACTGGTTCCATTCTCGGGGACAATGGCTCAAAGCCCCGTGGGTGATTCCACCCAGACATCAGCCATCTCCCTGGATCAGCGTATGCTGGCTCTCCAGAGGGGTTTAGCAGCACTCCTGGCAGCCTCAGTAGCGATAGTATAAATGGCTCCAAAAGTGCAGGCTTCAGCACCCAGCCTACAGCCAATTGTATTGGCCCTGATGCCGGCCCTCGAATCAACATCTTCGGAACTCCCAAGGCCGATGCCCTCATTGGAACCGAATGATACCCCCGATACCCAGCAGTCTCAAACTGCCATCGCTTCCAATTCCGATGCCTCCAAGCAATCTGTATCTGCATTGATCCTCGACATCCATGAAGAATTAAGGTCACACACAAGACCGCCGATACTTTGACTTTTTGCCAGACTCTGATTCCAATTCTGACAAGGAGTCACTGGTTCCCAGGAACTTCCAGACATCCCTTCAGACCCTTCGCCTCCACAAGAACGGCGTAGGACCCCACCAGAGGATATGTCTTTCCAAGACTTCATACGTGACACGGTAGCAGGAACGGCCATCACAGTAGCCTCTGAGAAGGAACCGAGGGCAGAGGAATTGGAGATACTCTAATCCCCACCCACACCCAAAGAAGCAGCTACATTACTGGTGCATTGCATTTTACAAGATCTTATACTCCACACGTGGAAGGCTTCTCTCACGGTTCCACCTGTCAGCAAGAGACTGGATACCATATACCAAGTTCAAGAGTGCCCAGGCTTCCAAAAACCTCAACTCCCCCATCACTCAATGTTGGTAGAATCGGCAGTGTGCCAAATAAAAAGTTCAAAAAAATCATCCATCCATGTCTCTGGGTAGAGACTTGAGAACATTCATTGCCTTCGGGCGTTGATGTTTTCAGGAGTACATGTTAGCCTCCAGATTAAACTCCTACATGCTGTGCATGGACATGTTTCTAAAGGATGTCACCAGAGATCTGGAGACTTTTTCCCCATGCTTTCTGATGACAAACATAGTGCATTCCAGACACTCATCAAGCAAGGCCAAAATACTTCTAAATTTATTACCAGGGCCTCTTTTGATGCCTTTGAGAGCTTCAGCAGTCTGCATTGGGGCTCGCAGGATTGACCTGGTTACAGGCATCAGATTTATTTATTTATTTTATTTAACAGGTTTTATATACCGCTTTATCATTTCAATCAAAGCAATTTACATTGAAACGTAAACTTGGTAATGTACGAGGGGTGTCCAATATTAAAGGTACAGGCCAAAATTACGCTAACATTTGTATTTAAAGAAATTATTCAATACATTCCACCAAAAACTACATACTTTTGTTTATTTCTCCACATAATCGCTGTAAACATTGAGACATTTATCCAGCATGACACTAGTTTGAACATCCCTTCACGGTACAGTTGCGTGTCAAGTTGCTTGAAGTAGTCCATAACGGTGTCTTGCAATTCCTCCTGATCTTGCAGAAGTTGAGATCGCATATGATTTCATGAACAGAACTCTTAGGAATGCCAGTCATTTCAGCAATTTCACAAACTTTAATGCAACAATCCTCCTTAATCAGACGTTCGACAATTGCGCAGTTGTCATCTGTGTGTGAGGTCCTTGGTTTGCCTTTTTTCTTTTCCGGATCATCATTCAACTCTGTTCGGCCATCTTTAAACTTGTTACACAAGACGCTGACTTCTTTTAGGATTAAAGCGTTCGGGCCATACACGCCCTCTAATCTGTGATGAGTTTCGCTCTGTTTAACTCCTTCAGCTTGCAAAAATCTGATAACTCCACGCACCTCAAACTTTGAATACTCTGCAATTACACACGCCATGTTTGTTTGCTTCCCGAAAACGACTCGTAATTTGAGTGTTTAGAAAAACAACGTTACAGACTCTCCTACTACGAGTACAAGTAGTCCTGCATTAATGTCAGATACTCCTCGTACATTAAACAGGTACATTGATAACTTGGATTTTTCTGAGGCAATGGAGGGTCAAAACCCTCTTGGGCAGACATAGTATAAGACTCTCGCGATCCTTTGGTGGTTGTCTTTGACGCCTGCAGCTTTGACCACATAGCAGTTGCACTTGAAACAGGGCCGGTTTGGCCCGAAACACGCCTGTTGCGCGTTAGATTCACTGCCGACTGCTTTTGCAACGTGACAAGCTAAGTAAAAAACTCTTTAATAGTTTGGAGTGATATAACAAGTGCTATACATGTAAAAAATTAAAAAGGGAACGGCGGACATCGGGGTGTTGAGTGACTGCCTAGTCTTTCCCTGGTCTGCTGGTCCCGACATTTTCTTTGGTGTGATTTAATTTGCAAACTTTGTCTGCCATTTGAACGATCTTGTTTTTCAGGATCAAACTCCTCCACTCCATCAGATCTCGAGCAGAGGGTCCAGGACAAATTGGCTAATATCCCATGTATAGGAGAAAACCTCTTTGGAAAAATTGAGAAGAAAAAGCCGGGAGATTAAGACAGATGATCTCTCCCTCAAACGCCTTTCCAGAAAAATGGCTGACCCCTCCAAAAGGAAGGCTCTTCCCAAGCAACCATTCTGTTCTAATAAGAAGAGATGATATCGTTCCTATCCACCTTCAGCATCCTAAACAGCGGCAGCAGGGCCTTCGCTAACCCAAAAAGCTCAAGGTTCCTAAGCCTCAACCAGCTGCACAGGCAGAACCTGTATCTGTTTTTTGACTCCTTTCTAGAGATTGCCAGTCTGCTTCTGGAGAGTCCCCAGCCCTTCCACATAGCAGGCAGACTCTGTTCCTATGCCCACAGATGGCACCTCATAACTTCAGAACAGTGGACACTCACAACATTGTCCAAAAGGGGTATCAGCTTCACTTTGAAACCTTACCCTCCACCAACTTCAAAGAGGATTATCTCACCCATCCCCTTAAAAGCATTCCCTTAAGAGAAGAGGTGACCACCCTGTTATCCCAGGGTGCCATAGAAAAGGTTCCCACTTCTCAAGAAAAGATGGGCTTCTATTCTCCATTTTTTCTCATTCCAAAGAAAGCAGGAAGATTCAGGCCCATCTTGGATCTCAGAGACCTAAACAAGTTCCTGGTCTGAGAAAAATTCAAAATAATTTCCCTGGGAACTCTTCTTCCATAGCTCCAGAGAAATGTTTGGTTATGTTCTCTAGATCTAAAGGAGGTGTATATGCATTTACTGATCCATCCCTTGCACTAACAGTATCTGCGTTTCATGTTTCAAGGAAATCATTACACAGGTACACTACCAAAAAACTGCCTCCAGTTTTGCAACTGATTCCTATAGATTTTGGGGTGCTGAATCCAGGAAAAATAGCCAAAATGTTCCATCATGTCACGTTTTCTTGCAAAATTAGATTTCTTACCCATATAAGGAATGTTCACATAATTTCTTTTTAGCCGACTGCAGTTTATTTTCTTGGCCCAAAATAGAGGTTGTAATGGTTAACTAACTAGAAACACTCCCTCATGATATTTTAGAGTGTTTTGTATTCATTTTATACATTAACAGGACAATTGGGAGGCGGGGGGCTAAATCCAGTACTCACGCTGGTGCATGTTCTTTCCTGTTCGCCTCGCCTCGTTCGCTCGCTCAAACACGGTGGTTGCGACATGAACGTTCCTGTCAAATTTCAGTTTCTTGCAAGTTCATTATTACCTTTTGTTTGCTCAGTCGTAATCCAGCTTTATTCCAAAGTGGTTCACTACAGTTGTAGTTTGCAGTGCTGTGTATTTGTGATGGCTCACAGAGCCAGAGGTTGCGTCAACTCTCCGGACAGTTTTTGTTTTATTTGTGGGGAATATACCGTGAAAAAGTGGCAGAGGAACATTTCTGCATTTATTAAAAAAGTATATTTCGCCTATTTCGGTTTGAAGTTAGGCGATCAAGACAAACCGTGGGCTCCTCACAAAGTGTGCAAGACATGTGAGGAAGATCTACGCTTATGGATGAAAGGTAAAAAACAAGCATTTCGTTTCGGAATACCTATGATGTGGCGTGAACAAAGAGACCACAGCAGTGACTGCTATTTTTGCTCTTGCATTGTGAAGGGATACAACTTAAAAAATAAGAACGTAATAAGTTACCCCAACCTTCCCTCAGCAATTAGGCCTATGCCTCATAGCAACAAAGTACCTGTGCCTGAACCACCAAAATCTTTGGATCATATTTGTGTGGACGGTTCTGATCATGATGAGACTCAGATGGCTTTTCCCGATGAGTCCAATACTTCCGAGTTTGAAACTGAACCAGATCCGAAACCTGAACTTTTCTCTCAAGCTGATTTGAATGATTTAGTCCGGGATTTAGGACTCCCAAAAGATGCTGCCCAACTGCTAGGTTCTCGGCTTAAACAGAAAAATCTATTGTCACCAGGAACAACTTTTTATTGGTACCGCAACCGCGAGACACAATTTTTGAAGCCGCGAGACACAATTTTTGAAGTATTTCAGCAAAGAGGAAGATTTGGTATTTTGCAACGTTATATACGGAGTGATGGAAAAGTTTAAACTCAAGTATGATCCTGCTGAATGGCGGCTGTTCATTGATTCATCAAAAGACAGCATAAAAGGTGTTCTTCTTCATAATGGCAACACATTCGCTTCAGTTCCTATTGCTCACTCTGTTATTCTCCAAGAAAAATACGAGAATTTGGCCCTGATTCTTCAGAAGATTCGTTATGATGAGCATAAGTGGATGATTTGTGGAGACTTTAAAATTCTATCCATGCTATTAGGGCAGCAATCCGGTTTCACCAAATATCCCTGCTTCCTTTGCTTGTGGGATAGCCGGGCCCGCGACCTACACTGGGGGAAAAAAGACTGGCCAATTCGGGAGTATTTGAGACCCGGTGAGAAAAATGTTCTTCATGAGAGCTTGGTACCTCGTGATAAAATTCTATTACCACCTCTCCACATTAAGTTGGGTCTCATTAAGCAGTTCATCAAGTCCCTTCCAAAAGATGGTGAGTGCTTTCGGTACCTTTGCTCAAAGTTCCCCCGACTTTCTGAAGCAAAGCTAAAGGAAGGAGTGTTTGTTGGCCCTGATATAAGGAAACTCATTTCAGATGGAGCATTCGCTGAAACGATGTCTGAGAAGGAAAAAGAAGCCTGGGATTCCTTCAAGGATGTTGTTCTCAAATTCTTGGGGAACAGGCGGGATGAGAACTATAAGGATATTGTTGCCAGGATGCTCAATGCCTTCAAAGAACAAGGCTGTAACATGAGCCTGAAAGTCCATTTCTTGCACTCCCATGTGAACTACTTTCCCGAAAACTTGGGGGCGTACAGTGAAGAACAAGGTGAAAGGTTTCACCAGGACATCAAGGCCGCAGAGAGAAGGTACCAAGGAAGATGGAACACCACTATGATGGCTGATTTCTGCTGGTTGCTGCTGCGGGAAACCCCAGATGAAAAATACGCCAAGCAGCGCACCAAGAGAAGCATTCGGGGGAAGAAGAAACGGGCCCACCAGGAGATTGATTGACCCAAGAATGACTTTAAAATCTAAACTGTGTTGACAAATATCGTGTTTTTACTAAACTTTGAAATAAAAATTTGCTAGTTATTACCACAGTGTCGGATCTCATTTATTAGAATTTTATTTTCACACCATCGGGTGTTTGTCTTCATGTATTGCAATGGTGCGGTTTGCGTTTTCTATTCTTACATACATACCTGTACAACATTTTTTGCACATTTCTTTGCTTTGCTTTGTGTCTAACCTCGCTCTTATATGCTCAATGTTTGTGCACATGTATGTGGCTGTTTTAAGTGCAGACAATTTTGCTACCATCACAGTGTGTTTTGTTGACATTACTCTATTCTTATGTGCTGCCTTGTTACAATTTTCTTTATTCTTATTTGAATAACTACTAAACAATTAGTATAAAGAATTCATCCAAGAAACTTTTATCTCGATCGCACTCAATCTGAAACGTTCACCTCAAACTGCTAACCCAATGTAGCAAAAAATCTGTACGTGATGGAGCAAATTGGTTACCAGATTTGGATTCAGCGCACCAAAAAACGTAAAAATCAATCGAAACATTAGAGGCAGTTTAAAAAAAATTTTTTTTAGTGTACCTGTGTTATTGTAAAAAGAAAAAACAGCAGAGAAAGTGTGGGGACAGCTGATGTATGATATGAAAGCAGTCGATAGCTCCTTCAATTCCATAAGTGAAGGGTGAATGATATTTACCTTTTGGGAGATTGGGTGGAAAAGGTAGACAATAGTGCAATGATGTTATTCTGTGATGTAGTGCTGGAAGAAGTGCTAGATAGAGTCCCTGGAGCAGTTTGGGCTACAGAGGCAAACCCATATGGCTTAGTGCAGTCAGTTGAATATGTGCAGAGGAACTGGAAAAAGGGAATGGCAGGACCATAGAAGAAGCAGTATCCTTTGTCAGCTGAAGCTGCTGCAGGAAGAAGAGGAGAAATTGACCTTTTGATGAAACAAGGTGTACTGTACTATACCCCAATTTACCCAGTGCAAAAGCCTAATGGTAAGTGGAGGCGTATGCAAGATTTAAGAGAATTAAATAAGCCGGTGACAGCTGAATTTCCAGTAGTTGCTGATCCAGCTAGGATCTGGGAGTCGGTGCAAGTCTATCCTTATATGACAGTCATAGATTTGGCAAATGCCTTTTATTGTATCAGACTGTTTGGTCCAGACCAGGAAAATTTTGCATTCACACACCAAGACACGCAGTATAAGTGGACACGTTTGCCTCAAGGCTACTGTGAGAGTCCTATTTTTCACAAAGTGCTGGGACAAGATATAGGTCAGTGGTGTAGGGAGAACAAGGGAAAGCCTTATAGCATTTTGTAATATGTAGATGATGTTTTGCTTTCAGCAGACAGTTTGGAAAATTGCAGAGTTAACAGCCTGCTCAAATGATCAGGAGAGAGAGGATACAAAGTGAGCAGAGAGAGGTTAGTAGTGGCACAAAAAGTTGAATTTCTGGAATTGTTGGTTTCTAAAGGCACCAAGGCCTTACCTGGAGAGAAATTGGCAGTATTGGACCAACTAACCAAGCCAACCATAGTATCAGAATTGAAAGAGCTGCTTGGGCACCTGAACTGTTGTCGAATGTGGGTGGCAGATTTTGCCAGATGGGTAGCTCCCTTTAAAAAAACATCTTAGAGGGAAGAATGCTTGAGATGGATGTAAACATGTGCATGTATCAGAGAATGAGTGGACAGACATACAGGAATTGATTAGAAAGCTCAAAGAGGCAGACCCCCTGACGGTCACTCATGCAGGATTGCCTTTTGTTTTGTTTGTTGCAGCTACAGAGTTTTACTGATTAGCAGCATTGACACAATATGAGGAGGAAAGAAAGGAACATGTTTTGGTGTATTTCTTGTCCAATACGTATTCAGCAGTAGAACAAGGCTTGAGCCTGTGTGAAAAGGGAGTATTACAGTAGCTGTAGTGAAAGGAATAGAGAAGGTACTGATGACGGTTGGAGATCAAAAGGTACAAGTGCATTATCAGCATGATGTTTTTCAGGTACTGAAGTTACCCACTGCAAGTTTTTCCATTCCGAGACTATCCAAGTATCTAGTGGTGATTCAACAGCCAAACGTGGTTCTATTACCCCCAACAAGGCGTCTGCCTTAATGCCTTGGATATGCCACCTCTTGAGATTGATCATGCTTGTGATAATGTTTTGAATGCCCTAGAGCTATGTGAGGATAGGTGTATCCCAGATTCAAAGGTGGCGTTTGTAGATGGTTCTGCAAGGGGTCCACAAGAAAGTCCTCAGAGGATTGGATATGCTGTAGTATCATATGAGAAGTTTGGCTACATGACTATGGCAGCAGGTGGATTGTCTCCACAGGAGTTTTCGGCTCAGGCAGTAGAGTTAGTGGCAGTGGTAATGACATTGATTCTTTTTTTTCTGCACAGTCTATGACAGTCTATTCAGATTCTGACTATGTATGTACTGCTATACTGACTAATGCCCAGAAGTGGAAAAGGAGAGGGCTGATTACATCCAGAGGTAAGGCATTGATGCATGCTCCTATAATGTTGACCCTGATACAGTTCTGATTCACCATATGGAGGAAGGTATTCGTACAGCAATTGTAAAATGTGCCGCAAATGCAACAGATGGTTCATTTGTTTCAGAAGGGAATAACAAAGCAGATTTAGCAGCTCACGTTCACAACGAAGTAGTAAACCCGAAGACCATGCAGATGGTCTTAACCAAAGCAACCCTTTCTCCATGAGAGATGGTTGAGTTGATTCAGTCAGCTCAGGTAAGTGCTACTGCAGAAGAACGAGAGGAATGGGAACACGTTGGAGCATATTTTTCCAAACGTTTGTGGTATCACCCATCAGGAAAGAAATGTTTTGTCAGGTTTTGGTTTGCATTTGTTGCCTATGGTACATCTGCCTGAGCACAAGGCACCCCGATGCATGATGGAACTTCTAGGAGAACTGATATGGAGTCCCAGATTGAAAGAAAAGGTATGTAGTTTTGTTTCATGTGGTCAGGAGTGTGCCAAGAATAATCCTTTAGGAACCGCAACTCCTAAAGTTGGCGTGCTTCTACCTAGACTGAGAGGCCCCTTTCTAGCTGTTCATATTGATTTTACAGATATACAAACACCAGTCCCAGGTAAATATTACCTGTTGGTAGCAGTATGTCCCATGACACAGTGGGTGGAAGCTTTGCCCACTAAACGAGAAACTGCCATGGCTGTAGTGAAGTTTCTGTGTTCAGAGATCATTCCCCGACGTGGATGCCCCAGAACAGTATATACAGACAATGGGTCACATTTTAGAAATTTGTTGATGCAGGACTTGACAAAAACTTTTCTAGTGAAACAACACTTTGCCTCTGTGTATAGGCCATAGGCTGATGGCCTGGTAGAACGAATGAATGGTCTTTTAAAATCAGTTCTGAGAAGTGTGTGCTGAAACCTCACTGAATTGGGTACAGGCTTTGCTTCTAGCTCTCTTTTCTTTACGAAATTCACCACTGAAGAAAAATTCACTAACCCCATTTCAGTTGCTTACAGGAAGAAGATAAGATGCAGGTTGCCATTGATTAATCCAGAGGATGGCAAGGTTCCAGATGACTTGAACCTTACAGCATTTATACCTCCTTGCAGTTAATTGATTGAATTGTCAGTAGGCCAGACTCGAGGACAATGTATGTTCTACCAATAGTGAAGTACAAAGCAGGGGATTAGGTGTACAAGAGGGTTAAACCTTAGACTGGTTGGACACAGCTCTATTTTGAAGGACCATTTTCAGTACACGCATCTACCCCAGCTGCAGTGGAGATATCCAAGAGAGAAGTATGGATCCATATTTCAGACGTCCGGCCTGTTCCATGTGTCTGCTCAGACTGATTTGTTTTTGTGAGTCCTTTACACTGATTTCTTCAAGAATCCTGAGTCATGATACTTCTTTGACAGACTAACAATTCTCTGAATGTTATTCCACTAAATTTACTGTTAACAAATGTGTGGTATTCTTTGGTGAGCCAAACAGCTGACTCTTTGGGTACTAAAGATTGTGTGATGTGTTCTAACAAATTTGTAGCTACAGACACGTCTGCAATTTTTTTTTTTATTTCTGTGCCTATTATTACTGTACAACAATGCTTGGGATCAGCATCACTAGTTAATGTTTCTAATTGCACTCAAGGACCTGTAATATATAAAGCATCCCCTTTTACTGATAGAATGTCTCAACAGCTCTACTAAAGCTGTAGTTTGGTCTTCAAAACTCATATCTTTACATGGTTATATTCCTGATAAGGCCTGGGTTGCATTGCTAACCAATATTACTATACAAAGTAAGGCAATATATGGAAATGCTGGATATGGATTTTTTTTTTATTTATGTTACAGATCCCTTAATGGTACATTGAAGGTGGGAGACAATCCCCACTGTAAAACAATTGTGACTCTGCCTGCAAATAGATTTTCTATAGTTTTCTAAGATTACGATTACCAATGTGGTTACAGATTATATCCTTGCTTGCCATGTGCTTATGTACATGTGCTTATGTACAAACATTATTGCCAGTAGCATCTATTCCTTTGCAGGATTTTTAAGGATTTCCAAAGGCTTTAACTAAATTTCACCACCCTTATAGACAAAAGAGATCTTCCTAATATTTTTCTGAAAATGATGTACCTTATGAATTTCGTTTGTTCTCAGATATTGAAGTTATGTTTGTCTCAATTCTTACATCAGGATTGCAGGCTGCTACTAATGCTAAATGGATACAGAAAGTACATTTTGATTTAATGAAGTGACTTAATTTAAGAGAACAAGGTTTTTGTGTTTTGAGCACAGTACTTGATGCTAACACACAAATGACTTTATAGAACAGGTTAACATTAGATTATCTTTTAGCCAAAGAAGGAAATACTGGTAAAGTCGTGGGAAGGACTTGTTCCACTTATATCTCTACAGTAGCTGGAAAGGATGGAAATCTATCCATGTTATGCAGCACCTGAGGGATCTAAGTGTGTACATGCAAATACAGGCTGGGGTAGATCCTAAAGTAGATTTGTGGTTTTCTTCCCTCATTTCATGGTTTGGAGGTCTTTCCTCCTGGCTCCGAAATTTGCTATTTGGTCTAGTGCTACTTATTGTGTTTATTTGCATTTTGTTCCATTCTATAAATTGTATCATGTCATGGTGTTGTTCTCCTGCTACCAAGGTTATGGTACAATCGCTAACTACATCCTGCTCCTGCACACTGGTGTCACACATGTAGGCCACTGGTTGTACTTATGACCCCTAGGTCTGTGGTGGGCTCATGCATTCGCCACACTGGACGAGATGGGGAGATGTAAGGGCCTACCATTCTGTTTGCTATAACATCAGCAAAATAGTTAATAGAGAAACTGTGTAAATAAGTTCAGCACAGTTGTCTTTGACCTTCAAGGACAGATTCAGGCACTGAAGAACAAAGTGCAACAAAAGAAAGGGCAGAAGAATGTAGAGGGAGGTGATCATAGCTGAAATGTAACACACTAGGTGGCAGGATGCGAGTTAATTAATTAAAAAGAAAGAAACATTTTTGCAGAAAGAAATGATATGACATGATGTCTGGGAAGAAAACCTTCAAAAGAATTAGTGAAGAGATATAGAGATGAGAATATATGTGTGTTCGCATGTGTACGTGCTGGAAGGCCTATAAAGGAAGTAAGAGGAGCACTGTATGGGAGGGAGTTAGTGGGAACAGATTATGAAGGTGGGCTGTACCGACCTCTCTCTTTCTTATTAGCTAAGCTTATGCTATCTGCATGCTAGGTTCAATTAGATATTATACTCATGTTTCTATAATAAAGATTTCTTGTTTGAGCACTGCAAAAATTATTTTGTATGCTTATTAACGTGTATGTGTGCCTGAGGCAGGAGGGGAGGGTATAGCAAGGGAGAGCTATCCCGGGTAATTCCCCAACACTTCGGTGTCACTAGGTGAGTGTCCAGAGGAGTGTTGCCTCCAAACCTGAGTGGAAGGTAACCGCTAACACTTTTTATATGAGCTAGTACAGAATAACACTGTCAAGGAAGAGGCAGAGGGTTTTAAAACTAATAATTTTCACTGAAGTTTGTATACTATTTTGATGCAAGAGGAAATACTTTTCTTTATCGAGTAAAATCTTCCCACAGTAAATTTTTCATTTCACATTAAAGAGGTTCCTTCTACTCCCAGCTTGCAGCATAGTAAAAAGGAAATTGCTTACCTTTTTTACGTAAGGTTCAAATTCCTCCTTCAGGGGTTTCATAGAACAAATTTTCTCTTGAGATTCTAGTTCCCTGGAGTGCAGGAGTATGCTTTAGTGTGTCATTGCAAGAAATTAAGTGTAGCTGTGGAGGAGTAGCCTGTTGGTTAGAGCAATAGGCTGAGAACCAGAGAAACTCTAATTGTGCCGACACTCTTTGTGGCCTTGGACAAATCACTTAGCCCTCCATTACCTCAGGAGCAAACTTATACCCCAATGCAGAAACCCTGCGCTAGAGCCCAGTGCTTAAAACTGTAGCGTAGGGTTTCATAGCACGAGTTAAATGCTGATTCTTTGTGTTGGAATGTAATATGCAAATTACCCAGTAGCAAAAAGAGTTAAACTGGGAGATAAAGCCAAACACATGCGTACAGAACTCTGTGCAAGTTTGGCATGCTGTCCTGAACAAATGGGTCATCTGAGGTGAAGTTTGACACTTCAGCTCGGAAAGCACCCCAATGCCAGTGGCACACTGCCAGGGGGCCAGTACCTCTCCCCCCCCAAACACCGACACCCCTGACAGACACAAAAACCTAGTGTCCCAATAGCCTTGATTTTCCCCTCCCCCCACCTAAACAAATCCATGATGGCCCAGCGTCCCAGATTTCCTCCCCCCCCCCATAAACCAATAAATTTGTGGTGGCCACTTGCCCCAATTACCCCCCCCCAACAAACAAATTCCTGGTGGTTCAAGGCCCCAAACCCCTCCCTCCTCCCCAGTACCTTAAATCATGGGGTGGGAACATTGCCCCTCACGCTCCCATCTCTGTGCTGCCATCTTGTCAAATGGCGGCACCTGGCCCTGTGTGGTGTGCATCCTGGGATGCACCAGGTGGGGTCAGACTGCCATGTAGGGCAAAAAATTCCTTATATGGTAGAGTGACCCCCCTCGTGTTGCATCCTGGGATGCTGTCTCCATGGCACAATAGCAAACCCATCAGGAATTTGCCTCTAATACTAGAACAGTTGAGTTTCTCTAGTCTTCTGGGAGACATACAGGCTACTTGTTCTCCCTCCTGCATCACCTTCTAACTTTCCCAGATCAGCATAGATTGTCATTAACTGGTTTTCCAACCTTTCTCAGGATGGTTAGCAAGTGCTATGTAGTGGGATGGAAATTAAGTAAATGCACTCTATGACTTACATCATGTCACCTAGCTTCTCCACTTCTCTTGAATGTCCTTCCATTTTTTTTTTCATTTTTTTGTTTATTGGTATGGTTGCAATAGTCCACATTAATGTGGGCCACACCTTTACGCTACATATAGGCTCACTTTGTCCACATGACCTCCTACAGGAGCTCTCCAGATCAACCAACAGTAAGGATTTAAGGGTTTGTTTTATTATATTAAATTGTTAGCTCTCTGACTGGGAGCTCTTAAAAGGTTTTTTTGTACATTTTTAAAGGAAGGTTACTTTCTTTTTGGTGCTTTAGTGGGACTTTCCTTGAGCACAGTAGGTGGTTGAACTCCAGTAACCTCCTCAGCTTTGGGAACTGCTAACACCTAATCAGGTGTTGGTTCCCTCCCTACCCAGCCCGACTCCCACCCACCCCTAGCGAGTAGCCTTGCTTTATAGGGCACCTCCCCATTTGACAAAGCCCAGAGAATTGGACCAGCATATTTTGAATATAATTAAGGAGATTTAACTGCTTTTTCTCTGAAAGGACAGCTGGGAAACCGGCTGGTACTTGGTAGATCTCTCTCTTTTGCTTTAACAGATACCTAAGCTCCACGAACAGAACAATGGCTGGGAAAAATTGTATCGCTAAAACTGTTGCCCCCATTACAGCTTCTGCCTCGGTCCAGACAGAGGTCCTAATGCCAGTTCAACGACCGGTTCCATGTGCAGGGTGCCTGCATGCTGAAGCTCTGAGGAAACAAGTGGAGGAACTCAGAGAGGAGGTGGCGAGGCTGAGGTGCATTCAAGACAGTGAGAAGTACATTGATGAGATGCTTAAGAACATAAGATATGCCATACTGGGTCAGACCAAGGTCCATCAAGTCCAGTATTCTGTTTCCAACAGTGGACAATCTAGGTCATATGAACCTAGCAGTTTCCCCAAGGGACACAGGTTCCACAATGCTTGTATTGGTTCAAGCATTGATATCCTGGGTACCTTCTTAATAATGGTTTATGGACCTTTCCTCCAGGAACTTGTCCAAACCTTTTTTAAACCCAGCTACACTAACAGCCTTTACTACATCCTCCGGTAACAAATTCCAGAGTTTGATTACACGTTGAATGAAAAAATATTTTCTTTTATTAGTCTTAAATAGTTTACCCTGTAGCTTCATTGCATGTCCCCTAGTCTTTCTATATTCTGATAAGGTAAACAATCGATCTACGTTTACCTGTTCCACTCCATTCATTAATTTATAGACTTCTATCATATCTCCCCTCAGCCGTCTCTTTTCCAGGTTAAAGAGCCCTAACCTTTTTAGCCTTTCTTCATAGGAGTATCCTTCCATCCCCTTTACCATTTTGGTGGCTCTTCTCTGAACCTTTTCTAAAATCGCTATATCCTTTTAAAGATACGGCGACCAGAATTGCACACAATATTCAAGGTGCGGTCTCACCATGGAACGATATAGAGGCATTATAATATCTTTTGTTTTATTTTCCATTCCTTTCCTTATCATACCTAGCATTCTATTTGCTCTCTTGGCCGCTGCTGCACACTGGGCTGAGGGTTTTAACATGGTATCCACAATGACGCCTAAATCTTTTTTCCTGGGTGGTGGTTCCTAATGTGGAACCTTGCATCGTGTAACCATAGTTTGGGTTGTTCTTCCCTAGGTGCATAACCTTGCACTTGTCCACATTAAATTTCATCTGCCATTTTGATGCCCAGTCTTCCAATTTATCAAGATCCTCTTGCAATTTTCCACAATCCTCTTGCAGCAACCAAGCTCTCCAGCAGAGGAGAAGATGGGTGCCAACAGAATGTCGATGGTTGGACACAGTCACCAGGGCCTGCAAAATCACCAATCCAACTTCTCCAGCCCTTGAATTGAAGAACCATTATGCAGCTCTAGAAGTGGAGGAGGTGAAAGCATCCCTGGAAAGGGAAGAACCAGAGCTCAAGTACCCCAAAGTTGCAGAATCAGTGACCAGAAGGAAACGAAGGGTAGTGGTGGTTGGAGACTCTCTTCTGAGGGGTACTGAGGCATCCATCTGCCGACCAGACTTGATGTCCAGAGAGGTATGCTGTCTGCCTGGTGCCAAAATCCAAGATGTTATGGAGAGTTTGCCGAGACTCATCAAGCCCACTGACTATTACCCAATGTTGCTAATCCATGTTGGAACAAATGATACTGCCAGGTATACCTCGGAACGTATCAAAAGTGACTTCATGGCTCTGGGACAGAGGGTGAAGCAGTTAGGTGCACAGGTGGTGTTCTCTTAAATCCTCCCTGTTGAGGGTAAAGGCCAAGGCAGAGAGGCTCGCATCCTGGAGATGAATGCGTGGATGGTGTCATCGAGAGCGTTTTGGTTTCCTAGACCATGGGATGCTGTTCCAAGGGTTGCAGAGCAGAGATGGCATCCATCTGTCCAAGAAAGGTCAATGTGTCTTCAGTAGTAGACTGGCTAATCTACTGAAGAGGGCTCTAAACTAGATTCATTGGGGATGGGTGAAGAAAGCCCCCAGGTAAGTGAAAGCCCACAGGTAGGTGATACATTAAATAACTTTATGGACATGGGTAACAGGGGTAACATATGGAAAGCAGTGTGTATAAATGCCCGTAGCATGGGAAATAAGATCCCTGATGTTGAAGCTTTGGTGGGAGTGGCTGACTTGGATTTAGTGGCAGTTACAGAAACATGGTTCACAGAAAACCATGATTGGGATGTAACTATACCTGGCTATACTTTATTCAGAAAGGACAGGGTAGGAAGTAGAGGAGGAGGAGTAGCACTATATGTAAAAACTACTATTAAAGCTTGCCACACACCCGCTCCCTGGACCTTGGGGTTTCAGGAGGAGGTGGCCTTGGATGCCCTTCAGGGTTGAGGTTGTAGTTGTGTATGTGCTCAAGCAGTAAGGCAGGCAAAGAAAATTTCTTTGATGAGGTTTTATTTCTCCCGCTCCGCAGTTGAAATGCAACAGACGCAAAAGAAGATAAAATTGCCAAAACAAGAATGAGGAAAAACAAGGCTTTTCAGTGCTGGGCTAAATGTCCATTATCTGCTGGGGTTCACATTCAGTAGGCATGTGACCTTTGCTTTACTAAACAAATTCTGGCAAAACAACAGTGCTCCAGAGATGCAAACAAAATATGCTTTAACTTAATCACTTTTCATAAGCTTTTCAGCAATGCAAACAATCAGGTCACTTCTGTTATATTTCTTCATATAACCATTCAAGCTTTGCCTTAAATATCTTTCTCAATGAGACAGGTTGAGCAATCCATGGGCTGGTCTTGCTCTGTGGATGGCTGAGAACAAACTAGTGGCATTTCCACTTCACAGCTGTTTTCAGGCTGTGCTGACTTATAGCTAGGAATTGCTCTGCTCTCAAGAAATTCTCTGAAGTCTTTAAGAAGTAACTCAGCCTGCGTCTTTCCTGAGCTAAGCTGATAAACTGCTTCTTCTTCAGGTAAATATTTGTTTGAGTTCCTTATCTCAGGATAATTAGTAATGCTGTATCTACAAGGACAACAATTCAGCGTGCTGGAAGTATCCCTCCCCCACTTGTCTCTGAACGTAAGTGCCGGGGTTACAACTTCAGCTGTGCTTGGAGAGTGTCTAAAGAGTGCTTCAAAAGTAGAACCATCAGGCTTCTCCTGGCTCACGTCTCTGCAATATGACTCAGCTGTTTTCTTCCTATTAGCTTCTCTGCTAAACGTTTCAGCTGGCTTGTGAGAATAGCTGGGACTGCTTAGACAATTTTCATGCTGCACCCAACTGCCACCATATTGACTGACTCTGTCCTGGCTTTTAAAATCAGCTTTCACTCTGTCTGGCTTCACACTGTAAAACCTGCTAGCTGTATCAACCCCACCGTGTACCTTGTGCTGAGGCTTCCTCCATGAGAATTCTTTGCCCCTCTGCCTTCTGTTCCACGGCTCTGCTTGGTCCTCCAGAAGCCTGGGCTGTAACCTTGGGTCTCTCAGTGTTCTGGAATCCTTCTGGTCACAGAAGATTCTTTCTGCCCCTGAGTCTCCCAGGTACCTGCTTCCTGAGTCAAAATCCTTCCTTAGTGAATTACAGCTGCTTAGTGGGTCTCTCTCCAAATCTTGGACTTGAACCTGGTCCTCTTCCTCTAACCGTTGTTCTCGTTCTCCTTCTCTTACTTCTCCAAGTCTTCCTGCTCGTCGTCTCTGTCTAACTGTTTCTGAGTGCTTAACAAGCTCCTCGTGCCTTGCACTGCCCGCCTCCTGCTTGGGCGTGCCCAATCAGGGACTTTGCTTCTCTCCTCCCCTGAGGTGAGCTGTGTTTTCTGATTAGCCATGTGTTTTTTTCTCTCTGAAGAGAAAATCCTGCATTCTCTTGCAGTACCGGTTCTCTCCACCGGATCACTACCTGTTTCCATAGCTTCTTGAGAGGCTTCTACGTCACAAGCTTTGGAATTACAGAGCTTAAAAGGGAGAGGGGGAGGCATTGTGGGTTAAACTAGAAACAGGGAAAGAGAAATCTATTTACATTGGTGTGATATACAGACCTCCCTCACAAGAGGAGGTGGACAGAGAGTTAATTGAAGACATGCGCAGCATTGCTAGGAAAGGGGAAGTGCTACTGATAGGAGATTTCAATATGCCAGATGTTGATTGGCACATTCCTGCTGCAGTATCATCTAGAAGTAAGGAGATCCTGGATTCTCTACAGGGAGAACTGTTCAGGCAATTGGTAACAGACCCCACACGTGAAGGGGCCATACTGGACTTGGTGCTTACCAATGGTGAAAGTGTTTCTGATGTTGTAGTGGGAGATCATTTTGCATCCAGTGATCACCAGATGGTGTGGTTCAGTATTAGGACTAGGGCTGTTAGAATCCATTCAAAGGCGAGAATCTTAGACTTTAGGAAGACTAACTTTGCGAAGATGGGCTAATACCTCAGGGAGTCGTTAGTTGGATGGGAACAGCTGAGGGATGTAGAAAAACAGTGGGAAAAACTGAAAGGGGATATTTTAAGGGCAACCGACCTTTTTGTTAAAATGGTAAATAAAGGTAAAAGGAGTAGGAGACCGCTATGGGTTTCAAAAGAAGTAGCTGCAAAAGTGAAGAAAAAGAGGAAGGCCTTCATGAAATACAAGAGATCACAGAGAGAGGAAGACAGGTATCTGTATTTGGAAAAACTTAGAGAAGCTAGCAAAGTAGTCAGGAAGGCAAAGAATCAAAAGGAGGAGGAAATAGTCAATGGAATAAAATGGGGGGATAAGACATTTTTCAGATATATTAGTGAGAAGAGGAAGGGCAAGAGTGGTATTGTCAGACTCAAGGGTGCAGGGGAGGAATATGTAGAAGCTGATAAGGATAAAGCGGAATTGCTTAACAAATATTTTTGTTCTGTGTTCACAGATGAAGAACCAGGAGCAGGACCTCAGAAAACACCCACAAATAGGAACAGAAGCAATGGACATCTTGAACAATTTTCAAAAGACTGTGTTCGTGAGAAACTTTCTCAACTTAAAGTAGACAAAGCGATGGGACCGGATGGGATACACCCGAGAATACTGAGGGAAATTGGGGACGTTCTAGCAGCTCTACTGACTGACCTTTTCAATGCCTCGTTGGAGTCGGGAGTGGTGCCAAAGGACTGGAGAGAGGCTCATGTGGTGCCTTTACACAAAAGCGGAAGTAAGGATGTGGTTGAAAACTACAGGCTGGTTAGTTTAACTTCGGTGGTGAGTAAATTATTGGAAACGCTGCTGAAAGAGAAAATAGTGAGGTTTCTGGAGTCCAGCGGATTACAGGATCCGAGGCAGCATGGATTCACCAGAGGCAGGTCTTGTCAGACAAGTCTGATTCATTTCTTTGACTGGGTGACCAGGGAGTTGGACCGAGGGAGAGCCCTAGATGTGGTGTATTTAGATTTCAGTAAAGCCTTTGACACTGTTCCTCACAGGCGACTTATAAACAAACTGAGCACCCTAGGGATGGACCCTAAAGTTACTGCTTGGGTTAGAAATTGGTTGGGTGGGAGGCGACAAAGAGTACAAGTAAATGAAGCTCACTCTGAGGAGAAGGATGTTATCAGTGGTGTGCCCCAGGAATCTTGGTCCGATTCTATTTAACATCTTTGCTAGTGATATAGCGGAAGGGCTTTCAGGTAAGGTTTGCCTCTTTGCGGATCATACCAAAATCTGCAATAGAGTAGACACCCAGGAAGGGGTAGATAACATGAGGAGGGATCTAGCTAAGCTTGAAGAATGGTCTAGAATTTGGCAGCTGGGATTTAATGTTAAAAAATGTAAAGTCATGCATTTGGGCTGCAGCAATCCAAGGGAGCAATACAGTATAGGGGGTGAACTACTTTTGTCCACTAAAGAAGAGCGGGATCTAGGCGTGGTTGTGTCTGATGATCTTAAAGTAGCTAAACAGGTAGAAAAGGCGACGGCAAAAGTTAGAAGGATGCTTGGGTGAATACGGAGAGGAATGGCTAGCAGAAAAAAGGAGGTGATGATGCCTCTGTATAAGTCTTTGATGCGACCTCATTTGGAATATAGTGTGCAATTCTGGAGACCGCACCTTCAAAAGGATGTGAACAGGATGGAGTTGGTGCAGAGGGTGGCTACTAAAATGATTAGTGGTCTTCATTATAAAGCATATGAGGACAGACTGAAGGATCTTAATATGTACACCTTAGAGGAAAGGCGGGATAGAGGTGATATGATTGAGATGTTTAAATACCTCCGTGGCATAAATATTCAGGGAGAGAGCCTCTTTCAATTGAAAGCAAGTTCTGCTACAAGGGGACATGGGATGAGGGTGAAGGGAGATAGATTCAGGAGTGATATGCGGAAATATTTCTTTACGGAAAGAGTAGTGGATCCATGGAATAGTCTCCCAGTGGAGGTGGTAGAGATGAGGACAGTAACTGAATTCAAAAAAGCATGGGACAAACACAGAGGATCTCTAAAGGTAAAAATGGGACTGTTGTAGTTGTTATGGAAGGACAGATTAGATAGGCCATGTGGTCTTTTTCTGTCGTCATATTTCTATGTTTCTAAAATTGCCAATATTTTATGTTTTGATGAACAGGGACTAGAATGGTACTGTTGATTCATCTTAAATCATGTAGCACATGCTCAACATTCATCTCTCAATAAGCTCTGCATGAATTCACAGCATCTTACATATTAAGAGTGCCTCAATTTTTCACAGCTATTTATTATCTAAATTTTTGAATCTATTCCTGATGAAATTAAATGCAATAATTTTGTTGGCTCTGATGGGAGTAAGTCTACAAAGTTACTCTGAACTGGTAGAAATTAGTCTGCTTTTATATTGCCATCTGACCAGATAACTAGTCGTTTCGTTCATAGGAGGGAGGAATAGCCTAGTGGTTAGAGCAGTGGCCTGTGACCAAAGAGACCAGGGCTTAAACCCTCCTGGCACTCCTTCTGGCCTTGGACAAGTCACTTAATCCTCCATGGCCTCATGTGCAAACTTAGATTGTAAGCCCTCCAGGGATAGGGAAATACCAACTTTTCCTGATTGTAACTCATCTTGAGCTACTTCTGGAAAGGCATGAGCTAAATACTACTAAATAAATAAAGCAACATTTGGTGAACATTTTTCTATCCATTTAAAAAGAACCACTTTCCTTGCAACAAGATGTCAGAGCAAATTAATGCATATTTCAGTCTTGTTTTTCATCCCAGCAATAGACATGCCTTATCGAAAGGTAGAGAAACATTAATTGTAGGGTCACAAATGAAAATTAATTCCAGAACTGTAAAATTGAAGTGACGTTTAAAAATGATAAGATAGACTGGAAGAGCAGAGTGAAGAAAGAGCCGTCTCTCTATGTTTGCTGCCCATATTCTGTGCTTGGCAGTAATCTTAGTAGCTGGCAGGGCTCACTGCTACTGTTGAGGAAATTTGAGGACTTAGACTGCTATTAGCAATTTGTTCTTTCTTCAGGAACAGGCATAAGACATTTTAAGAGTATATAGTATTTGATCGGTCATCAACAGTTAACAAAGTTATGCGATTGCCATTTTTTTCCATTTGAATATGTAGAAATAAGGGCCAACTTGTTTGCATAATTCTTATTTCTTAAAGAACTCAAGTAATTTAAAGATTATGGAATGTGTAGTATATGAGAGATGCTTTGTATGTTGAAGCTGGTTTGACAAAAAAAAAACCCTATTAAATCAGCAAGATCCTTTCTCTGCACATCAAAAAATATCTATTGACATAAGCTGCCTCAGAGCCATTTCCTACAATGAGTACTCTCACTCAGAAATACCCTGGAGCACCAAGCTACCCCAAACAATTTTTATACCTATGGAAGATTAAGGTTCGGTGTCTTGTTTAGCTCCAGGGATGATCGGGAAACTATGGACCAGTGATCCTCACATTGATACCGAGTTAAATAGTAGAAACACTTCAAAATTACTGGTCAATTGGGTAGACAGGCTTTTATGAGTGAAGGCCAACATGAATTTAGCAAAGAGTAGCATTGATTTCCTAGTTCTTAATAGTACAGTGATTGTCCATTTGTGTGTGTTGATTAGGGAGCCCTTTCACTAAAGTGAAGTAAGTTTTTGCTAACACCACCTCGTGCTGTTGGGGGTGTGCCCAACATGCTCCTGGCAGTTATTGCATTAAAGAGTCCCTTAGCGTGGGTTACAATTACTTCAGGTGCATTTATTGCCACTGATTGAAGGGGCATTAAAATGCACCCACAGTAATTGCAACATTACAATTAGTACCATGCACTAACAGCAAGGTGCAGACCATGCCCACTCTCTACCTATTTCCTGTCCTATCCCATGATCCGCAGTTAATATGGGAATTAGTTCACGATAAGGGTCATGTCAATATGGTAACAGTTACTGTGGCCAGCGCTAACCTCTGAGACTCAGTTGGACCATTAGATGATAGAGGGGTAAAGAGGGTACTAAGGGAGGACAAAACCATAGTGGAGAGACTGAATGAATTCTTTGCTTCTGTCTTTACTGAAGATTATGTAGGGAAGTTACGCATCCCAGAAATGATTTTTAAAGGTGATGTATTAGAGGAATTGAAACAAATCTTGATAAGCTGGGAAGATTTAAGACAGATATTTGGTAAACTAAGGGGCTTGTTTACAAAGCCGCAGTAGCGGCTTCCGCTCGATATCGGAGCCACGGCCCCATTAAATTCAATGGGGCCGTGTCTCTGATATCAGGCGGAAAACGCTACCGCGGCTTTGTAAACAAGCCCCTAAAGAGTAGCTCTTGGGGATTTTGGTGGACTAAGGCTGCGGTTTTGTACCCCAAAGATATAAGAATGACCTCGCTCTGCTCCAAACAGACTCAGACACTTAGAAGGAAATGAGTTCTTTATTATGCCCAATCTGTTACAATCTTAGCCAAAAAGCAAAATGCAGCATTATTTTTCTTAGCAATACACCCTCTGCCTGAGCCAGAGGGTGCCTGAGCCAGAGGGTGGAAGACAGACAACAAAAGCTGAATTACCAATCAGACTCTCTGTATGAATCATGTTTGTTTCCCCTCCTCCAATGAATGATATCAATTGCTGTCTTTATATACATAAATTTAACTTGTCACACAGTTGTGATTGGGGACTTCTTTACTATATTCTTATTGGTTGATTTAGCTCTGTTTCCTGTGCAAGCACTTTCAGACTTTTAGACTTCGACAAATAACTGGAGTTTGTGTTATCACTTCCCCACCAGCTTGTCTTTACTTTGTTTCTACCCCCCTTTTCCCTTCCTCTGTCTAATCTGTGGTGGGCATATTTCCTGTTTCTACTTGTCCTATACCTGACCCACTGCCAGGAGATTTTCTGCAATTCTCTGCAGTCTATGCTCTATGAAATCTGCCCAGCAACAAAACAATGGCCACATTTAGTTAGGCTCTGCTACAAGTCTACTTCCGGTCACTCTGTTAGGCCACATGATTGCTTTTAGGATATGGTATGAAGTAGGCTTCAGTCCGTTTCATGCCAACATAGCAAATCAACTGGGCTAGATGAAATACATCCCACGATGCTGAAAGAACTCAAAAATGAAATTGCAGATCTACTATTAGAATTTGTAAACTATCATTACAATTGTCTATAATTTACTATACTGGAAATGAAAGACAAAGAAGAAATGGTGTTGCATTTATAGTTAAAAAGAAACTTGCAAGAATTCTAATAAAATACAAAGCAGTCAGTAAATGCTTAATTTCTATTCGTCTAAGAGGAAAGCCCATCAACAGAACTATAATTCAGGTATATACTCCAACAACAGCTGTAGAAGAGGACGACATTGATGAGTTCTATGAACAAGTACAAGCTGAAATTGACAGAAGCTGCAAACAGGATATCCTGATAGTCATGGGTGACTGGAACGCAGAAGTTGGCAACAAAGAAGGCAAAATATGGATTTGGCAACAGAAACAAAGTTGGAGAAATACTGATAGAATTTTGCAAGACCAATGATTTATTCATCTCAAGCACCTTCTTTCAGCAACACAAGCGCCGACTGTAAACGTGGACTTCACTCAATGGATTGTATAGAAATCAAATTGACTACATCTGTGGAAGACAACGATGGAAAAGCTCGATAACATCAACAAAGCCAAAACCTGAAGCTGACTGTCATACAAATCACCAACTACTAGTATGCAAACTTAAGCTAAAGCTGAGAAAGAGCAAGCCATTCATGAATGTAGCAAAATAATACCTTGAGAATATGCCACTGGAATTTAAAGACTGCCTGAGAAATCGATTTGCTGCTTTCGATACAAATGACAGAGTTCCAGAAGAGCTATGGGATGACATCAAGAAGATTGTGTTGGAAGAAAGCGATAAGTCTCTACAGAAGGTGAAAAAGCAAAAACGGCCAAAGTGGATGACTGAAGAAACTCTGAAAATAGTCCAGAAACGCAGAGAAGCTAAAGCCAGAGGAGAAAGAGAGGCAATCGCAGAATTAAACAGAGATTTCCAATGTGCAGCAAGACAAGACAAGGAAAAGTACTACAATGACTCATGCAAGGAAATAGAATCAGAATCTATTAGAGGAAGACCAAGATCGACTTTTCTAAAGCTACGAGAGTTAAAGAAAAAATTCCAGCCTTAAATTGGAATGCTACAAGATACTCAAGGATCCATGTTGAATGATGCTGAGAAGATCAAGAAAAGATGGAAAGAATATACAGAGTCATTATACCATAAAGATCAAGTGGACCAACAGCAGTTTCAACCTATACCTTATGATCAGGAACCATTGGGGATGAAAGAAGAAGTCAAAGCAACATTGAAAGCCTTATCAAAGAACAAAGCACTGGGCATTGATGGCATTCCCATTGAAGTATTACAGCAATCAGATGAAGCTGTTACCATACCTACAAGGCCCTGCCAGGAAATTTGGAAGACAAATTCATAGCCAATTGACTAGAAAATATCTGTGTTTATACCAATACTGAAGAATGATGACCGGACTGACTGTGAAAATTATCGTACAATCACTCTGATCCCACATGCCAGCAAGATTCTACTCAGCAGAGACTACAACCATATCTGTAACGAGAACTACCTGAAGTGCAAGCAGAATTCAGGAAAAGGCCAGGAAAGAGAGACATCATGGGTGTGAGATGGAGCCTTGAAAAGACAAAAGTATACCAAAAGGATATCCATATGTGTTTTATTGACTACAGCAAGGCTTTTGACTGTGTAAACCATGAGAAACTCTGGGCCACATTAAGAAGCATGGGTATACCAGAACACCTTATCATTCTCTTGCACAACCTTTACATTGATCAAGAAGCAGCTGTTCGAACGGAACTTGGAGAAACAGAATGGTTTAAAATCATCAAAGGTGTATGACAAGGCTGCATACTTTCCCCCTACCTGTTTAATTTATATGCAGAACAAATCATCAGAGAAGCAGAACTGTATGAAGACAACTGAGGTGTAAATATTGGTGGAAGACTCATCAACAACCTTCGCTATGCTGATGATACCACATTACTGGCTGAAAGTGAAGACGATTTGAAACATTTGCTTCTCAAGATCAAGGAATATAGTCTTAAAATGGGTCTGCACCTTAATATTAAGAAGACAAAGATCCTGACAACTGGCAAAATGAATAAGTTGATCATTGCTGGAGTAGAAATTGAAATAGTGGACAACTTTAACCTACTTAGATCAACTATCAATAAAGAAGCAATCAAGAAATCCGATGACGTATTGCTCTTGGCAGAATGGCTATGAAGGACCTAGACAAGATTCTCAAGAGCAGAGATGTCTCTCTCCATACAAAGATTTGACTTGTTCAAGCCATGCCATTTTCAATAATGTCTTATGGATGTGAAAGTTGGACAGTGAAAAAGATAGGAATAAAATTGATGCCTTTGAATTATGGTGCTGGGCGACATATACAGTGTATACCATGGACTGCCCAAAGAACAAACCGGTCAGTACTAGAAGAGATCAAACCTAAGCTTTCTTTAGAAGCTCAGATGACAAGACTTTGATTTTCATACTTTGAACACATCATGCAAAGAAAGAGATCATTAGAGAAAGACATCATGCTTGGCAAGGTAGAAGGTCAATGCAAAAGAGGAAGGCCAGCAATGTGATGGATAGATACAATAACAGAAGCTATGGGTGCCAGTCTGTCAATAATGAGCCTCCTGATTGAAGACCAAACACAATTCAGGACAACTATCCAGAGGGTTGCCTTGAGTCGATGCCGACTTGATGGCACTTAACAACAATATGGTCACTCTATCTCTGATTTGAAGTTCACTGTAATTAGAGTTGTCAGATCCCATTGGTGAGGAGGTAGCATCAAAAATAATCTTTTGCGAAAAGAACAGATATATTTTCGCGCTTAACATTCTGACACCAAGGCCTTAATTTGGACTAAGATTTTTTTGGTTTTCTTAGGAGATTGATGACATTACATCAGTCACAATTTTAGTTTATTCATGTCCCCCTTTTTTCATATTTAGGGGTCCTTTTACTTAAGTGTGCTATGCTTTTAACGTGGGTTACAGCACACACTGTGGCTCACATCAACTGTTAGCGTGAGGCCAGCACAGCTAGTGTGGCCTGATACCTATTTGGGTGGTAAGTAGGTGGGTTAGGAATGAAGAATGGGCATGATGAATTCCTTGTATTCAGCATGTCTGTGCTAATTACATGGCTTGCAATCAGCATAGGTGCAATTACCACCACCTCAATAGGTGACAGTAAGTACACCCATGCTAATTTGTCACATATTAAAGCACAATGCAGCATATGAGGGGAGGTCTTGACTCTTTTAACTTAGAACTAGCTACAAGGAGTCAAGCTTCTTGAGTTTTTTAGAGGAGCAGCCTATGGGTAAGGTAAAGAGGACATATGCGGAAACAGTTTTAAAAGAGTGGCCCCAAAGAGGTGTGTTTTTTAGGTTGAATGTGAATCAGGCAAGAGAGGAAGCATAGCACAAGCATTCAGGAAGGTTTTTTCATGGATTTGCAGAGTCAAGATTTAGTAATAGAAGAGAGGGGCATATATAAGAGCAACTTGCCTTCTATGTGAAGTTTGAAGAGGAGAAATGAGAGAGGAGAGATAATGAGGCACTGCAGAGTGAATGCATTTGTAAGCATGAACAAGCAGTATGTAGAAGCAGACTTGGAGCCAATATAGTGATTTGAGAAGAGGAGTTACATGACCAAACAATGATGGGGTAGCAATGGAAGAGGATCCTCTTGAAGACACACTGAAAGAACTAAGATAGAACTTACCTTTTGCTAGACAACATTTGATAATATTTTTGAAAAAAGACCTAATATCTTTTAGATCAGCAGCTAGGGTGTGTCCTCTTTTTTTAAAATCCATCTTGAGCACCAGATCATCTAATCTTTTTGATTAATCTTGCCATTAGCTTGTCTAGTGTATGTCCAAATTTGAATGCATTTTATTTCTGATATTGGATTTCAGTGCTTTTATGAAAAAGCACATCTAAGGCCATTTTTTAATCCTCCTCAGACCTACAACATATTGTATATATTTTTTTTAGCCATTTGAACTTCAGTAGACAATTTAGGTAATTCTTCTCAATGCCAGTTAGTTATTACTGTGACCTATGTATGAGATAATGTTTTTTCTTAGCACAGCTTTGGCCGGTTCCCACCATAATATCTCTTCAGCCTAGCTGTAAATCAGAAATTCTTGCTATTTCCGCACATGAGAGCAGAACCGCTTATCACTCAACAGATAAGAAATGAATGTCCAGTGATGATGTGAGTAAATTATTAACTAATTATTCATTACTTGTTTGGATATTTAAAAGATTTTGTTTTCTTACTTGTTTAAACTGTTAAGATTATTTTTTTCAAAAGCTTTATTAAATTCAATAAAGATAATCACACAATATTCAAACATTAACTATTGAAATCCAAAGGGAATAACATATCAAGATATGTGAACAAACTTGGGTGAACCTTCATCAACAACGCCTGATGCGCACAAACATTTAAATTACCAAGGAAAATTCAGAATCACATTTATTTAACATATATTCCTGCAAATGAGCAGATAAAAAAATCAGACTTGCTGGGGCTCAAGAAAGATATCCTTTTCCTTGATAAATCACCTAAAAGGAGTAGCTGCAAAGGTTATAGATTTACATCAAGCATAGGTGTTGTTTAAAAGTACTATCTTGGAAGCCCAGACCAAATGTATTCCATGCTTAAAGAAAAGTGGAAGGAAGGCCAAAAAACTGCCCGCATGTTTAAAGGTGAGGTCAGAGAGACTGGTGTTGCCAAAAAAACATCTTTAAGGAAATGAAAAAAGGAATCAAATGGTAAGCACAAGAAAAACTTAAACATTGGCAAGTTAGATGCAAGGCATTCATAAGGCAGGCAAAGAGAGAATTTGACAAGAAGCTTGCCGTAGAAGCTAAAATGTATAATAAAAACTTTTTCAAGTACATTCTTAGCAAAAAAAAACCCTCTGTGAGAGTCAGTTGGACCATTGGATAATAGAGAGGTAAAAAGGGTGCTAAGTGAGGATAAGGCCATAGTGGAGAGACTGAATGAATTCTTTGCTTTGGTCTTTGCTGAAGAAGATGTAGGGAAGTTACATGTACCTGAAATAGTATATCAAGGGGATGTATGGGAAGGATTGAAAGAAATATTGATAAACCGGGATAATATTTGATAAACTGAAGAGTATCAAATCACCTGGACCAGATGGTATACATAAAAAGAAGTGAAATATGAGATTGCAGACCTACTATTAGTAATCTGTGAATCATCATTAAAATCATCTATAGTACCTTGATTGTAGAATGGCCAATGTAATGCCAATTTTAAAAAGGATTCCAGGGGCGATCCTAGAAACTACAGACCGGCGAGCTTGATGTCAGTACCAGACAAAATGGTAGAAACCATTATAAAAAATAAAATTACTGAACATTTAGATAGCCATGGTTTAATGGGAGAAAATCAACATTGGATTTAGTCAAGGAAAGTCTTGTATTAATAATTTGTTGTATTTTTTTGAAGGTGTGACTAAACATGTAGACAAAGGTGAACCAGTTGATATAGTGTATCAGGATTTTCAGAAAGCGTTTGATAACGTCCCTCATGAAAGACCCTTGGCGAAATTAAAAAGTTACGGGATTGGAGGCAGTGTACTATTGTCGATTAGGAACTGGTTAAAAGATAGAAAGCAGAATAGGGATAAATGGCCAATTTTCTCAGTGGAGAAAGGTGAATTGTGGCATACCCCAGGGATCTGTGCTGGGCCCAATGCTTTTTAACATATTCATAAATGACCTGGAAATAGAAATAATGAATGAGGTGATCAAATTTGCAGATGACACAAAATTATTCAAAGTTATTAAAACACAAGAGGATTGTGAAAAATTGCAAGAGGACCTTGATAAACTAGAAGACTGGATGTCCAAATGGCATATGAAATTTAATGTGGACAAGTGCAAAGTCATGCACCTAGGAAAGAACATCCCAAACTGTGGTTACACGATGCAAGGGTACCACCTTAGAAACCACCACCCAGGAAAAAGATGTAGGTATCATCGTGAATAATATGTTGAAACCCTCCGCCCAGTGTGCAGTAGCAGCCAAGAAAGCAAATAGAATGCTAGGAATCATAAGGAAAGGAATGGAGAATAAAACCAAGGATATTATAATGCATCTGTATTTTTCCTTAAATATTGTCTGCAGTTCCAGTTGCCATATCTTAAAAAGGATATAGTAGAATTAGAAAAGGTGCAGAGCAGAGTGACAAAAATGGTAAAGGGGATGGAAGGATACCCCTTTGAGGAGAGGCTTAAAAGACTGGAGTTCTTCAACTTGGAAAAGAGATAACTGAGGGGGATATGATAGAGGTCTATAAATTAATGAATGGAGTGGAATGGGTAAATGTAGAAAGACTAGAGGACACACAATGAAGCTAGTAGTAATTAGCAGTAAATTTGAGAGACTGAGATCATCCTTCATATACCCTGACTTAGAAGTGAGGTTCATGACTGTCATGGTATGTGGAAAACTCGCCCATTTGGAGAAACTGTCCTGAAAACTACAATATAACCCATTTAAAACTAATAAGAGAAAACATTCTTTTACTCAATGAGTAATCAAACTCTGGAATTCATTACCACAGGATGTAATAAAAACTGTTAGTGTAGTTGGGTTTAAAAAAGGTTAGGACATGTTCCTGGAGGAAAGGTCCATAAATCATTATTAAAGAGGACCTGGGAAATCCACTGCTTATCCCGTGATGAGTATTGTGGAACCTGTGTGCCTTTTTGGAATCCTGCCAGATACTTGTGACCTGGATTAGTGACTGTTAGAAACAGGATACTGGGCTTGATGGATCTTGGTCTGACCTAGTATGGCATTTCTTATGTTCATTTACAAGGGGAAACTAAAGAGAATCAAGAGCATCTTCTTTCTGTGATTCTGAGTCTTCTAATGTAGACATTGTTTCCCCATTCAACAGAGGAATCCATGTCTCAAGGAAAATAAATATAAATGATGTCATAAAAAGGTGTCTGCTTGAAGAGGAAGAAGTCAATGCCAGGGTCTTCCCTCTGCTTGATCACTGTCCTAGACTTTGATACCCCCAATCACCACACAGCCATCTGATGACCTCTTGACCCTTATAGCTAATCATCCCCATGAACTCCATTTCCCTCCTTCTGCCTCCTGGCATGCCCAACCCCTCCTGTAAACAACAAATCTCCCTAAAGCCCCCATGGAACATGTCCCACCCCTTGATCCCCATTTCCAGCCTTATTAAGGTCCCTGGTATCTAGTGGGAGCAGGAGCAGTCCCCAGTTACACATACTCTTAGAACTGTAGGTTCCAAAATGGAACCCATAACCCCTAGTAGTATTCTTGTGAGAATACCACTAAGGGGTCAGACTGATAGCAGTATTTAGGAAGACTAAGGGGCCTTTTTTCTAAAGTGTGATGGGATTTTCCACTTACAACACATTTAGCACTAAAACTAACATATGGTACATGCAAAGCTTCTGGGGTAACTGTTGGGGATGTGGCAGCATGTTCCTGGCAGCTACTCTATGGATAGGTCACTTAACGCATGATAGCGACATTCACTGTTTACATGGGTGTACTTTGCCATCCATTGAGATATGTCGCTAAGCGCATCCCAGTTCTTCTTTTTCTGTGGAGCCAACAGGTCAAAACCCTGGAGAAAAAAACCTCAATTTTTTCTTTAGAAAGCACTTCTGCCTCACAGCACCAGAATCGCTCTATTCCAGTATCATTTTCTTTTTCGTTTTTTCGCCTAAAATCCAATTATCTTTCTTTTTTTCAAAACTTTCTCCTCAGGGCCTTGTGCACCATCTTCGCGATGGAAAAATCCTTGAGGGGGTTCAAAAAATTCACCAAATGCTCCAGCACCATTTCTGTAACAGATAAACATGACTGGTGTCTGAAATGCCTTGGTCCTAACCATGTTCCCCAAGCCTGCTCCCTCTGTAAACAGATGGCGAAGAGAGGCCTAGGGAACCAGGCCAAAACGTTTGGGGACTCTTTCCATCGGACTTGATGTCATTGACCTCGACTTCCTCCAGAACATCCTCCTGCTCTCAGGGCTCCAAGCTTTCTAAAGACTCCAAACACTCAGAAAAAAAGACCAAAGGACCCACAACTCCATTGAGGTCTTCCAAAGAAAAGCAAAAGCCTCATGATTCTTCAGAGAAATCGAAGGAGAGGTCCAAAGATTCCTCAAGAAAGTCTTGGGAATCGAGGGAAAGATCCTGCTCCAAACACCGGGAGTCTTCCAGGACATTTTCTGACTCTGGCCATCAACGCAGGCATCCCCGGTGGGAGGACCTGTCCTCCAAAGCCTTGGTAGGAATCGGGAAGCACCCAAGGCCTCGATCTCTGGAAAGTCCCCGATGTCTTGCTCTGGTATGGTGGTGGCAAGCCCCATTCTTGCATTGGACCAGATGCAGGCAACTTCCTTGGATCAGTGCATGCTATCCTTGGAGAGGACTTTAGTGGCCCTCCTCATAGCATCAGTTCCTCTTGCATCGACAGCTGGAGAGCTGCATACTGGTGCATTGACATTGGTGAACCCATCGACACCAATTAAGACATCAACATCGGTACCACCATCGGCATCGATTCAGTTGGCCTCGAGACCCAATGCCTCAGTACCGACACCAATATCGGTCTCAGCCACAGACGTCCCGTGGGTGAGAACCACAGTCCTAGACCCTGAAGATATTGAGGAGCATTGACACTATTCATACAGGCATTGACATTGTTGATACTCACTTGTATCAGACTCTGATACATCTGATTCTGACCACCGCTCCTTCGATTCCACGGACCTCCATGATGCTGTCTCCAAGCCCTTGCCTCCAACCACAAGCACTCACAGAAAATCACCACCGGAAGACATGAATTTATCTGAGACATGGCGGTGGGATTATCGATTCTGACTTCATTGGAACTGGAACCGAGGGTGGAGGAGCTGGAAATACTCCAGTACCCTACAGCCCCGAAAAAAGCTGCGATCCTCCTGGTGCATCTTATTTTCCACAACTTGATGCTCCGGATGTGGGAGACCCCTCTCACGCTATTGCCCACTAGTCATTGACTTGAAACTATGTACAGAGTACCGGAGTGTCCTGGTTTTCAAAAACCACAACTTTCACACCACTATATGGTGGTTGAATTGAAGATGTGCTGCATCAAAAGCGACAAAAAAGACTCTTCCATACCTTCAGGAAGAGAATCTAGGAATCTCTATTCCTTTGCTCGCCGATCCTTTCAAGTTTCAATGCTAGCCAGCAGAATCAATTCTTACATTCTCTATATGGTAATGTTCCTCAAAGAACTTAATAAGGACTGGGAAGGTTTTCTTCCATTCCTTCCTAAGGAGAAGAGACCTGCTTTTCAAGCTGTGCTTGCACACCACCAAAATGTGTCAAAATTTGTAAATGCATTTGAATCCACCAGTAGAGCTTCATCTATTACCATAGGTGCATGCCACTTAGCATGGCTCCAAGCATCAGACCTGGAACAATGGGTCCAGGACAAACTTGGTAATATTCCCTGTACAGGAGAGAACCTTTTCGGTAAAAACTGGAGGGAGAAGGCTGGAGGCTTGGAAACAGATGACACAACACTTAAAAGACTCTCCAGGAAGATATCTGAACAAACAAAGAAAAAGACAGCAACCAAAAGACCCTTCTACCTAAAGAAGTTCTACCCCTCCTATTCTCAGCCTACTTATCAGCCCCAGCAAAAGCAACAGGGTCCTAAGCATGAAAAAAAGTCCAGTATAGCTAAACCACAGTCAGCCACCCAGGCACTGGAAGCACCCAGTTTTTGACTCCAATGTAGGGACCACAGCCAGCCCGTCCCTGCATATTCAGGAAACTACTACCATCCCAGGGAGACTCTGCTATTTTTCACATCGATGGCATTCCATCACCACAGAACAGTGGATCCTGTCCATAGTTCAGAAGGGTTACCATTAAATTTTCAGAAACTTCCCCCTCACCACTTCAGGTGAGATTTCCCCATCCAACCTTCCTTTGACACCCTGCTCAAGCAGGAGGTCAACAATCTCCTTTAAGGAGCCATAGAGGCACTTCCTCAAAACCAGCTGCTGAAAGTCTACTCCACCTACTTCCTCATTCCAAATAAATCAGGGGGCTACAGACCTATTCTTGACCTCAGAGAATTAAACAAATTCCCTGTCAAGGAGAAATTCAAAATGATCTCTCTGGGAACTCTCCTTCCCTACCTGCAGAAACACGACTGGCTCTGTTCCCTAGACCTCAAAGATGCCTATACTTACATTCTGATTTACCCAGACTTCAGGCAGTATCTTCGCTTCACCTGTCAGGGCACCTATTATCAATACAGGATCCTTCCCTTCGGCCTTGCATCTGCACCAAGAGTCTTCACAAGGTGCATGGCCGTAGTAGCAGCATGTCTTCGAAACAAGAAGTCTTCGTCTTCCCTTACTTAGACGATTGGCTAATAAAGAAAGACTCTGCTGGAGAACTCTGCTCATCTCTTCAGCAAACTCTTGCACTGTTGCAACATCTGAGATTTGTAATAAAATTCCCAAAGTCCCAGCTCACTCCAACCCAAAGATTAGAGTTCATAAGGCGCAGTTCTGGGCACTCAACAATCCAGGGCTTTCCTTCCTCTAGACCGCATGAACAGATTGGTGGATCTAGCCACCCATATGCACCAACAGTAGCCTACAATGGCTCGAGCTTTCCTGAGCCTCTTAGGCCACATGGCATCCACAGTGCATGTAGTACCTCATGCGAGACTGCACATGTGACTAATGCAATGGACCCTCTCATCTCAGTGGACCCAGGCCACAAGGAATCTATGGGATATCATTCAAATAACATGCCCTCTGGCTGAATCACACCTCTGGTGGTGACCCCCCAACAAATCTTCTCTCAGGGTCATTTTTTCCGATGCCCCAGCCTCAACATACCCTGACTATAGATGCATCCATGCTCTGTTGAGGAGTCCATCTAGATTTCATCTCCACACAAAGAAAGTGGACAGTCCAGGAATCAACTCAACAAATCAACTTCCTCAAGTTTCGGGCAATCTCGAATGCCCTGCAAGCTTTCCAGCACCACCTCTCCAACAACCAGATCCTAGTCAGGACAGACAATCAGGTGACTTTGTTTTATGTAAACAAACAAGGGGAGCAGGCTTTCTTCCTCTCTGCGAGGAAGCCTGCCACCTATGGAACTTTGCCATTCTCCACCACATGCACCTCCGTGCAGTTTATATTCCAGGAGAGATCAATCATTTGGCGGACAAACTGAGTCGGATCTTACTTTCCCACGAGTGGACCTTAAATCCAGACACAGTGGCACAGATCTTCCAAACCTGGGGAACCCCAGTCATAGATCTCTTTGCCACCCCACAGAACTCTCATCTTCCACAATTCTGCTCCAGGATACCATCCAAACTCAGTTTGGCATCCAATGCCTTCCTGATTCACTGGAGTTGGGGGCTACTTTATGCATTTCCCCCCATACCCTTGATACCGAAGACCCTCTTCAAACTCCAAAGAGACAAGGGATACATGATTCTTATAGCCCCCTGCTGGCCCCATCAGCCTTAGGTTCCCCTCCTGCTTCAGCTGACACACACTCCTCTGATTCCCCTGGTATCCAAGCCAGGTCTTCTTTCCAAGGACAACGAAATAGTCCTGCATCCCAATCTTCAGTCTCTCTGACTGACAGTGTGGATGCTGAGAGCATGATATTTCAACATCTTCCACTATCAACAGTCGTGAAAGATGTTCTCCTTTCTTCCAAAAAGCCTTCCACCAGAAGGACATATTCCTTCAAATGGTGTAGATATGCTTCATGGTGCTCTCAAAATAACCACAATCCCTTTGAGCATCATTACCCATGTTTCTTCAATACCTTTTGCATTTATCCTCTTTAGGGCTCAAAACAAATTCAGTATGGGTGCACCTCAGTGCTAATTCAGCTTTTCATAAACATGTTGATGGTCGACCCATCACCACAATTCCTCTAGTGGCACGTTTCATGAGGGGCCTCCTCCTCACCAAGCCAACCCTTCGACCATCCCCCAGTAGCATGGGATCTTAATGTCGTATTGACTCAACTCCTCAAGCCTTTGTTTGAGCCCTTAGCAACTACACACCTGCGATACTTATCGTGCAAAGTTTTATTCCTCATCGCCCTGACCTCAGCCAGACGCATCAGTGAGTTACAAGCCTTAGTGGCGCAACTGCCATCTACCAGATTCCACCATGACAAAGTCGTCCTTTGGACACATCTCCACTTTTTGCCAAAGGTGATGTCACCTTTCCACATAAATCAATCAGTAATCCTTCCGGTCTTCTTCCCGAGACTTCACACATCTTGCACAAAAGCAACCCTGCACACACTTGACTGCAAAAGGACTCTAGCCGTCTATCTCCAGAGGACACAGGATATCAGAAAATCCTCTCAGTTATTTGTGTCCTTTGACCCTAATTGCCTGGGTCTCCCTGTAGCAAAATGCACACTCTCCAGATGGATAGCAGACTGTATATCACTGTCATAAACAAAGCATGACATACCCTCACCGGACATATCACTGCTCATAATGTCTGAGCCATGGCAATATTGGTGGCAAACCTCCGTTGAGTAGCCATTGACGAGATCTGCTGGGCTGCAACATGGTCCTCCATCCACACCTTTTTCACCCACTACTGCTTGGACAAGGACTCACGCTGGAATGCAGCATTTGGCCAGGCGGTCCTTCAACATAATCTTTGGAACATAAAGACAACGCCTATCCCCCGCCCAATATTCCTACCAGATCTCCGTGGTTCCCCCGCCCAATATTTCTACCAGATCTCCATGGTGGGGAAGTCTAGGTTAACCTGATCTTGTCTGACTTTCTGACCTGGTCTAACTCTTCAGAGATCTGGGAGCTGGTGAGTCCCATATGTGAAGACTACATTCCTGCTTGTTCCTGGAGATAGCGTAGTTACTCACCTGTAACAGGTGATCTCCGGGAACAGCAGGAATTTAGTCTTCATAACCCACCTTCCTCCCCTTGGAGTTGTAGGGTTCTATTTTTTGTTTTATACTCCATCTTTCCAGCTACGAACCCAGCTGAAGAGAGGGAGTTGGAAGAGTGGGAAGGTAGTAGCGCAGGCACAGTGGAGTGCTCCCAAAGGCTTTCCTATTGGTAGCTGGGGAGCTTCCCGCGCGGGCTCTGTCGGTACCCAATTTCACTCATATGTGAAGACTAAATTCCTGCTGTTCCTGGAGATCACCTGTTACAGGTGAGTAACTACGTTTTACTGCGGGAATTAGCTTGTGGTTACTGTCATGCACTTTAGTAAAAGGGCCCCTAAGTGGTGCTTATGATCCTTACCTGTGATCAACTTCTATGTTTTATGCAGTAATACTCTCCACTTTAAATGTAGTAAAGGAGAAAGGGAGGGTTATTTTTTCTAAAACTGCAAAAGTGTATGTGGCATATTTTGACAGAAAAGTCAAATGGCCACTCAGCTTAAAGTGGGCGCATTTCTTTAAAACCAAAGATGTACATGTTCCATTCCCATCCTTAACTTTTATTCAGAATACTTATTTTAGGTTAGCAGTAAATGACACTTGAAGATTTAAATCTACTGATAAATCTTAAGACGTGCATGCATTTCTAAAAACTAAAAATATCTGTGTTTCCATGGGAAATGGCAAGAGATAAATTTTTTTCTTCATGTCTACACTTTAGTTAGAAATCTGCAAAGAAACCAAGTACTTTCAGTGAACTGAACACACCAAAGAGCAAGTCTATATTCTTAACGTACTGTAGTTTTCTAGCATGTTATATCAACATCAGATGTAATATTAGGAGTACAAATGGATGCTGGAACTAAACTTTTACAGCATTGTTCCAAAAACTGAAGTATAAGCAATACTGCAAATTAGTGAAAGAACCAGATGAACCCCAATTATAGTAAACCAAAAGCGCACTGAAGTCAATAAAGGAGAACCACGTAACATATGGAAAACAAATCGTAAAAAGTTCATTCCCACATGTTGTACAGGAGAGCTGACAGCAAACATTAACCTCTAACATGCTGGTCAAGAGACCAGTATGAAATAATATATTTTATTTATTTATTTATTTAGAAGGATTTAACCTTATCATTAAATCAAGGCGGTTTAGGCACTTCAAACAAACAAATAATCATAATAATGTGTGGTCTATAGCATGCAGTGGGAGAGCTGAGAAGAGTAGTGTGTGTTGTGCAGTGTGTTAGATTTTTCGGTGATCTATTTACATAGTGATCTATAAACATATATACACTAATGTGACTGTTTGTAAGTTGTATTGTAATCACGGCTCTCCAATTTAATTTTACTGGACTATGTTAACTCTCTTTTGGTTGGACATCAGGGCTTCGCCTTATTTGTTTTATAATTCCTTAAAAAAATGGTGGTGTTTTGTAGGCAGACTAGACATTGCATCAAAGGACACAAGTCATAAAAATTGACTCTGATTTACGCAAACAAAAGCTAGAAAAAAGATGAAAGAAAAGCCAGGGCAAAAAGGGCAGTTTTTACTGCTTTTCTAAATATTAGTAGATCCAACAGTGAGTGAATTTCTCTAGTAAGAGTTACAGAGACAGGGCCAAAAACTGAAAAAGATATGTTTCTGGTAGAAACTTGTCTCTCATCAGAGAGAAGATTCTCCTGTGAGGAGTGTCAGAAAATATTACCAACGTTTAGCCCAAGGTAAGTTGGACAAAAAGAATATAGTGGCTTAAACTCCAGCATCATTGCTTTAAATTTAATTCTAAATGAAATAGGGAGTCAGTGTATTGCCTTCAAGACTGAGTTCTTTGGTCACATCCCATAATAAGCAGCAAATGATGAATACTTTTCTCATGAAGCCTTCTTAACAGGATTGCAATAATCTGGCTTAGATAATTACAGGTCTGCTAACCAGTTAAACCACTTTAAATATGCCCCCCCCCATGACTTTTAAGCTCCTAAATTTAAGTGAATTTTCAACAGAAAACTTAGGATATTATGTTTGACTGAGAATAGGGGACAAAAGATAGGCACCTAATTTAGGTGCTCAGCTTTTTCTGAATATTGGGCCCTAAGGTTATGTTTGAGGCAATAGAGTGTTGAGTAACTTGGCCAATGAAACAAATTTATTTATTTATTTATTTAACAAGTTTTTTATATCGCCTTTTCCTTCAATCAAAGCGGTTACAAAGACAAACAAAGGTTATACAAAAGCAAGGGAAACATGTACTGCTTAATCAAAACATCGAAGTAGTAAGGTGGGATACATAACATAGGTAAACCATTACAGACAATCATTTTACATAAAGGTTACAATAAAAGGATTCTAGTTAGGTGTTTGAGCCGTAGTGCTCTGTGAATAGTACAGTCTTTAATTGCTTTCGGAAGTCCTTTATATCCTCGATTGATCATAAGTCGGGAGGGAGAGAGTTCCATATTAATGGGGCCGCTAAAGAAAGTGCTCTTTGTGTAGTGAATTTGCATGATTTTGTGTAGTTACTTGGGGTGCTGAGGGTGTCTGATGTGGTTTTCCTTCTTGGTCTGCTGTTGGTGTTAGGGAGTAAGAGGGCTTGGAGGCTGATTGCAGAGCTCTTGTGTCTGATTTTGAATATATTTATGATCATCTTATATTTGATGCGGTGGCTTATTGGGAGCCAGTGGAGTTCTTTGAGGATGGGGGTGATGCGGGCATGAGTTGTGGAGCCGGTGATTATTCTGGCTGCTGTGTTTTGAGCCATTTGAAGCAGTTTGAGTGAATGTTTTGATATTCCGTTGTAGATCGGGTTACAGAAATCCAGTATGGGCGTTATTAGCGCTTGGCAGACTGTGCGGAAGTGTTCATGGGAGAGTAGAGGCTTGAGGCGTCTGATTATTTTCATTTTGTAGTATGCGTTTCTAACAGTTTTTCTTATGTGGGACTGTAGGTTGAGTCCTTTGTCAAGGGTTATTCCGAGGTATCTAACTTCATCCTTTATTGGTATTGTTGTGTTGTTGCTTATGATGAATGGTGGGGGGCTGAAGTCGGTGTTTCGGGTGATAATAAGTGCCTCTGTCTTGTTAAAGTTTATAGCTAGGTTGTTGTGCGTTAGCCAGGCGGACATGTTGTCAAGGCAGTTCGTTATCTTGTTGTAGTCGGGGCTGTTAAGGTTGATTGGCGTGTAAATCATGATGTCATCAGCATAAATTGTGTAATCTATTTGATGGGCTGCAATGATGTGGCAGATTGGCTGGATAAATATGTTAAATAGAAGTGAGGAGAGTGCAGATCCTTGTGGTACTCCTTGTTTGATCTTCGTGGGTTGTGAGGTGTTGGTTCCTGTTTTAACCTGGAACTGCCTGTCTGTCAAGTATGAGTTGAACCAGCTTAGGACGGTGCCGGTTATTCCAATGCTCTGTAGTCTGGTTAGGAGGATTCTGTGGTCGACTGTATCGAAGGCTGCTGATATGTCTATGAAGATCATTAGGGTTCCTCGATTGTAGTTGTCTATGGTCTGGGTGATGTCATTGAATAGATATAGCAGCAGTGTTTCAACTCCATGGTTGGGGCGGAAGCCATGTTGATGTATATCGAGCGGAGCATGCTCGTCATTGTGGTCCTGGAGCTGTAGTTGTACTGTCTTTTCTATGATTTTGGCTAGGAGCGGTATGCTGGAGATTGGCCTGTATGCTGCTGGATTGCTCTTTTCTAGGTTGGTTTTCTTGGGGATAGGCCTTATTGTGGCTAGTTTCAGCTGATCTGGCATTGTTCCTCGAGTTAGGGAGTTGGTTACGAGGTTGTGTATATAACTGAGGAAGTTTTGCTTGGTTGCTTTGATCCATGAGACTGGGCAAGGATCCGTGGGTGCAGTGCTTGTGTTGAGAGCGGAGATGATATCTGATAGTTGCATAGTTGAAGGAGTGTGGAACTTGTCCCAACTTGTGATGGATATGATAGGGCTGTTGGTTTCTGTGTGTATTTGTGGCGGAGTGTGGCCTATTTTCTCCTGAAGATAATCTGCATATGTTTGTGGGTTGACCTGTATGTCTTTGTCAGAGCTTAGTTCATTGGTTAGATTTTTTACTATCTCAAAAGTTCCCTGGGTTTGTTATATGCTTTCTGGATAGTGTTTGTGTGGTGCTCTCATTTTGTTTTATTGATAAGATCGTTGTATTTCTTTTGCTGTGTTAAATATAAGTCCTGTGAGGTATGAGATTTGGATCGTCTCCAGTGGCGTTCTAGCTTTCTTAACTCTCTTTTAGTGTTGCGTATGCTTTTGGAGTACCATTGTGCGTGATGTCTCTTGTTATTCGTTTTTGTGCCTGCTTTAGTTTTCGCTGCTGTACTGATGGTATTATACCAATTGTCAACTTGTTTGTCCAGATCGAGTTCGTCTGTGTTAAGGTAAGGTAGTGTGTCTTGTAGGAATTGTTCTTTGTTGAAAGCTTTGAATCTTCTTAGTCCAAATGAAGCGGTTTGTGTCTTATTAAGCTTACCCATTTTGTTTGTGAATTCCACTTTGATTCTGTGGTGGTCTGACCATGGAACTGGTGTGACTACGGGTGAAGAGATGTTGCCCTTATCTATAATGTGGTTTGGGGCGAAAATGAGATCCGGCATGGATCCGTATCTGTGCGTAGGAGTGTTTATTAGCTGGGTGTATTGTAAAGAGTCCATTGCTTGCAGGAAGGTTTCCTTGTCATAATTGGTGGAGGAGCTGAGGTTAAAATCACCTAGTAAGATTAGAGGTTTGTGGTTCGTGTTGATTGCGCAGATGGTTTCTAGAGTGGTGGTTAGTTCTTCTGCTGGAGCGTGGGGGGCTCTGTAGATAAGGCAAATGGCTATATGCTTGTTTCCCACTGCAATAGAGCTGCATTGGTCAGAGCTGTTAGAAGTGATAGTGCTAATGGGATCTGAACCATGTTTTCTTTAGCTTTTGGCTAACTGTTAGGCTACGTCTCCAATCTCCACCATTGTTGAAAGCAGGAATTTTTGACAATGATATTCATCTATCAAACAGAAGAAAGCAATCATTAAACCTACACACTTCATCAGAACAGCTGAGGGTTTCTAATCTAGAGGTCATTATTTATTTCTGAATTGACTTTTAATCTATTTGACATCAGCCATTCCTTTATTCTATCCATAGACATCGGAACAGGTTGGCCACATGGGCCCTGACCCTACCAAACTTTCCTTGCTGATCGTGGCCCAGAAGCAAGCTGTCTGCCCGTGGGGATCTGATCTCCCATGGACAGAAGGGAAGAGCGCAGCCGTGATCACGGCCAATTCTCCATCTGTCTGCCAGTGGAAGATCAGATCCCCATGGGCAGAACAGGAGGTCATGGCCTTGATGCAGGTAGTCTGTCAGCAGGAGGCTAGGGGCGGAGTTAGGGTGGAGTTAAAGCAGAGTTGGAGCAGAGCCTGGGACCCCTCCAAACAAATTGGTGTTCTGCTGCCCCTGATTCTATCCAAATCTCTTTTCAGTCTCACGATTTAGTACAAGTGGGAGATATACTTGAACATCATCCTCAAGGATGGAGCAAATTAAGGCCTAATTGACAGACCTCCAACTGGTAACAAGTAAGTATTAAATAAAGTTGAGGGGTAATAATGATATGCTGACTCTTCTTTTAAAATGGCAAAAAGAACCCTGAAATGAAGATTTCAAAATTATTTCACAATCAGCCATTAAAAACATAACTCAGATAACAGAAAATGTGCAGTTATGGGCAATTCAGCTTAAACTTTTAAGAGGGTAATTTTATTACAGATCATGTAGGTTAGGAGGCAAATTAGGTGTCTGTTTTGAGGCTCTTCTATAAACACAATGTGGGTGCCTATGTGCCTTTATAAAACAGCCTTATGAAAGCTGCTGAAATTGTGACTAAAATGAACCAGGTGTAAATATATACATCTAGGTATATATTTTATAAACTAGGCACATATTTTATGACTCTCCACACTCTACCCAAACTATGTCCCTGAACACGTCTACATGCGGTTCATGTCTTGTCACTCCACATACTTCTACATGCATAACACATGGGATCATTTTATAAGAAGTCCTTTATGTTTGTAAAGTGGGATTTACATGTGAGAAAATGTTTAGAAAATTATCCCCAAAAAGCCCACATGGTTCAGTCAGAAATATTTATAAAGATTAAATGCACAAAGATTAAGCATGCTGCTGACTACAAAATGTGTACAAATCTGGAATCCAGTTTTGCAGGCTCTTCCACACAGTACATGGAGTTTACTGATTAATGAATAATTTGTGACCTCTAGAGCACTTGGAAATGACATTCTGTAAAAATAATTGGAGAAGAGTAAGGAAGTAGAACCTGGGAGAAGAGGGATGTTGGGAATTTTGGAGTTGATTGTGAATTGGCTGCATAAAGTTAATGCCTAGGATTGCTAAGATCAATGTATGTTGTAACTATGCATTCCTCAATGTGTAAAACATTTGTTAAAGTCAAACAGATTTATAATTAAAATGGGAGATAATATAGACCCTTGGAAATTCCATTTATTGAATGTGTGAGTGGAGGAAGAAGTCTTTTCTAGGATCACCACTTATGCCTCCTACTCAAGCAGCTGGGCAAATTTTACATCTTGTCTTTTCAGACCATGTTTCTGCTCTGGAGTACTCTAACTTGCATTCTCTGGCTTTACCATAGATTGAGAGCTACTAAGAAAAGAAGAAAACGATTTCCTTGCAGATGCTCCTCTTCCTACTCATCTCAATACTGAAGCTAGTTGCGGTTTTTGACGTCCTCTCTGGCCTGCTTCTTGCAATACTCTCTCCCCCCTTGATTTTCACTCTCTACCCCTATATGATGAAGCCCAGGTATAGAACAAATAACCTCATAGCATTTACATCTTCTGCTAGATTTACTACATTTCCCTCTAAGCCTTATCCATGGTCCCACTCTGGACTTCTATTGTTAAAACATCAAACCAGAAGGGCAGAGAAACTTTGAAGGAAATATAGAACACCATAATCATTAGCTGTGTTTAAAGAATGCCATCAGTTCTACAACAATAAAATAAACTTAGCCAAGAAAGAATGTTTTACCAGTAGAATAAAAAATGCTATAGAGAGGCCTAAGGAGCTCTTTGTCATAGTCTCTCAGTTAATTGGTATCATCAAGTCTAATTGTATGGCCAGTTTCTATCACACGGAGTGCTACATCAGCATTCTGTCTGTTACTGAGTTTACAATGTTTTCTATGCTCTTGTAGCCTTTCTTCCATGATGTGGTCAGTTTTGCCTATATACTGTACAACTGGCCACAGCCCTTCCACAATATCACTTACAAAAAGGTTAAAAAGAATCAGACCAAGGAAAGACCCCTGTGGCACACCACAGATAGTGTCCTCCTCAGCGTGAAATCCATTTACCTGTATCCTTTGTCACCTTCCACTCAACCAGTTTCTAACCCAATTGGTCACTTTAGGGTCTATCCCTAGGGCGCTCAATTTATTTATAAGCCACCTATGCAGGACAGTGTCAGAAGCTTTACTGAAATCTAAGTATACCACATCTAGCACTCTCCCTTGGTCCATCTACATAGTCACTCAAAGAAATTAATCAGATTTGTCTGACAAAACCCGTCTGTAGTAAAACCATACTGCTTTAGATCCTGTAATCTCTTGGACTCCAGAAACCTCATTATTCTCTGCTTTAGCAGCATATCCATTCATTTACTCACCACAGAGGTCAGACTAACCAGCTTGTAGTTCCCAGCCACCATGACCCGACTCAAGTAGTCCACATACTGCTAATTCTTGCAATGTGTGCTGTTGCTAGAGCTCTGCTTCACTCATAGACATGTACCACTATTGAAGTCCTGACTGAGAATTCTCTGACCACTTAGCTGAGAATAATTTCATTGGTTGCTTACATCAAATTGTTGTTGTCATTGTGCAAGGTGTAATATTTCCTTTGTGTATTGACGCCTCATTTTAATTAAATTTTGCAGCTGAAAGTAGGGAATGAGGAGTTCCACAGTCATTTTTTTTAATGTCTCTCTTCCTATCAGTGCATGAGCCAATCCCTGCTCATGCATTGACAGGAAAGGAAACATTTTACTAGCAATACTGGCAGTGTGCACTATTTTTTCTGACAGAGCACGTTTTTTTTAACGCCACTGCTGTTTGCTTGCCATTAGTTTACCTGCCATCAGGAGTAAAAGATTTTTTTAGTGAATGCTTGAGAATACTGTGCACCGAAGCTTAGTGCAGCAATCTAACACACTGCTTACTGCATCGAGACCTTTAGTGGAGGAGAAAAAAAGTAGGGGGGATATTCAGAGGCAGAGGTTAGTGCTTGTAAAGCGGCTAGCCGTCACCGCTGAGCTCTGAACCTGGATATTAAATGCCAGGGCCATATCCGACCACTGGCATTGAGTATCCAGGTTGGCTGGATAGTGCCTCAGCTAACCGGGCAGTGGTGATAGTCCGCAGCTGCCCGGTTAGCTAGACAAGCCTGTCAAGTGCCTAACCTTCACTGCTTTGGAATAACCGGCTAGTGTCAGGGCATTTGGTGGCAGCACCCAGAGATATTCAGCGGCACTAACTGCAAACTGCCGAAATGGCTTTGAAAATCCTCCGGCTCCCCTACATTTTATGAACAATGGGAACACTGTGAATTATTCTGCTAATAAGACTGACATAGCATAGCAAACTTGCCTGGACACTGTCATTTTTGGACAGATGAGATAATCCAGACATTGGACTGTCTTTTTCTTCCATACACACATCAAATAATTAAATTTGATACCAGTTATTTGATAATCTTTCCTGTGACTCTTTTCTGGCTAGCTATGAGCTATTGTTCATAGATTGACATGGACACTACGCACAGCTCAGATATAAAGAGAGACTTAGGGTGCAGATATTTGAACAACTGTATAGCAATATGAAAATACAGAGAACATTTAACTGGGTTCTCTGCTTTTTCTGGAAAGCCTCTTCCTCCTAGACTTTTCTTTCTTTTCTGAACCTGGACGGGGGAAGTATATATTTGAGGTACTTCTGAAGTGAATTTCATCTCACTCTTCTCCTAATGCAGAAGGACTGGTTGAATAAATTAAGCAGATATTCCATTTTCAATATATTTTCATACAGACTACATGTCTCTAACATAGGGAGAATACAAGGTTTATCCACAAATAAGCATTAACAACATTAAATCTGTAACATGATAACACAATATTATCTCCACACTGGAGGACCCTGCTGCTGTTTTTTTATCTCTTACCCGACACACAATCTCACATGCATACCCTACCTCCCTATACCTACAGGAGGTTCTCTTAAAAATCCAATTCTTATTTTAAAAGTGAATGCGGAATCAGAAAAATGTTAAAAGCATAATTTTAGAAAGGTCGCAAGGCACACCATTTTATTTGATTTAACTTTGTAAAATGCTCTGTATGTTCTTTTACAAAGAACTATACTATAACTATATTTCTTTTACTATAACTGTATTTCCATTCTGGGCACGTCGATCTTTGCACATCTCCAGTAGGGGCATTCCTGAGAGCAGCTTGGGTGGTGCTGTCACTTGCATGTCCATGATGTATTTCACAAAGGCTGGTGGTGTGCAGGGCAGATTTTTTTAAATGTGCCAATGTACACCTGCTATAAATTACAAATAAGGAAGGGACTTTGTTGGGATTGCTTGTAGTGTTGGTGACTGGAGGAACTTTGCTTGCGGATATTAGTTTGACAGTTGTTTGTGTCTACATAGTTATTTTTGGAGCTACCATTTGTTTCTCTACAGTGTATCCTGTGCCTTTTTCAAATATATCCTCTCTCCCTCTTCCTAAGAATCCTGTAGAGTCCCACTCCCTCATCCCCTTCTCCCATCTAGCTGTGCCATTCCCAGTGACCCACTCTCTGGCCCTTAGTGTGTCTGTCTTGCCTTTGCCCATTTGCCTGCTACCCACTGTGGGAGTCGCAGAATGCTGATGGTGGGAGCCACTGGGTGGTGGTGGTGAGAGGCAGTTGCCATGGATACTATGAACACATGGTTGCACTGGCCATGTTGTATGAGGCCCACAGAGTACAGAAGAGCCATTAGAGAGTCTACAGGCCCAGGACCCATAAATGGGCAGCGCCTCACCAAGTTCCACTTTGAGAAGGCCGTCATCCACTATCTCTGCCAGTAGCTAGAGTCTCTCCTCCGCTCTACCATACAGAGGAGCCTGTCCATGGCTGTCCACCTCAAGACCACCATGCCTTCCTAGGCACTGGCAGTTTCCAGTTTGTGTTGGCTGCCACTGTGGGTTTGAGCCAGTCAGATGTCTCACCGTGCATGTTACAGTTCCTGAGGGCCTCTAACCCACACTATGCAATATATAGCCATCCCACAGACCATGCAGCAGAGGTGGCAAACTATGATCCAGTTCCATGAGGTAGCCAGATTTCCATTAGTACTGTGAGTCATCGATTGCACAAATGTGGCCCTCAGGCTCCCATGAGGGAGGGAGACCACCTATCACAACAGGAAGCCATTGCATTCACTCAACATACAAGTGATCTGCAATGTACATGGAGAGATAATTGAAGTCTTTCCCAGATTTCCAGGCCCTTGCCATGACTCATACATCCTCATCCACTCTGGAATCTACGAGGGGTTTGAGAGCAGATAAATCACTGGTGGATTGCTGCTAGGTAAGCCCTGCACCCGCCCTCCCTATCATCTAGACATACACAGGCTTAGAGGTTCTACTGTTTCCTGGGAACTGCAGCACTTGGCAAACAGAGCCCATTGCTGAGGTGCCCACCTAGTACATGAAATACCCAGGTGTATTATCCTCATAGGTATCCACTCTCCCTCGAGCTAGGCAGGTGATAGAGGTTACCCTCTAAACAGGTGGCTTCTGACCTCAATAGTGACTCTGCGCACACAGGAAGAGAAGCAGTACAACAGAACCCATAGGCAGACATGCAGTATCATTGAGAAAACATTTGGCCAGCTCAAGAGTCACTTCTGGTGCCTTGACTGATCTGGAGTGAATGACTGTATAGCCCAGCCATGATATGTCAGATATTCATGGCTTACTGCATTTTCCACATTCTGACATTGAGGCGCCAACAACCTCTTCCTGAAGAGCAGGATGCAGCAGATTATGAAGCAGATGCTGAAGGCCCAAGGCAGGAGGATACTGGCCAGCCATATCAACTAGATGTGACTGCATGAAACAGCTTTATACAAAGGCGCATGTGAAGGTAGGTGTTTTAATAGCTAACACACAAAAGATATAACATAGTGACCCATCCCCTACCCCCAAAACCTGCCTATGCAACCCCTCCATCGACACATGACCACCCCCACCCCACCAGTCCAGTGACAACACCAGTAACCCCCTCCCCCCAATCATCCATCATTCCCACCTCCTCATCCCTCCCATGAGGCAGCCCTCTGTCCTTCCTGATCTCCCATCAACAGTTCTCTCTCTGCCAGAAGGATGCCAATAAGAAGACAGGGTAATTTCTGCCCATGCTGTCTCCTTGTCCTCTGACCCTGACAACACTGGCATGATGACTGGTCAGGTTCTGGGCTTGGAGGGATCACCTGTTTTGTCCGGTGATAGTTTGAACCTTACTGGTTTTCTGGAGCGGTCGGGGTCCAATCCCGGTGTGACTGCTACCTTGTTGATCACACTGGCATTGGACGTTGACCAAGATTGGATTTTAAAAACATATTTTCGTTCAGCTACCAAAGAGCTTATGGGCTCTACTATTAGAATATTTCATGATGTAGCTAGGGCTACTCAGAAATGGTGGAAGCAGTTCCTTATTCTTAAACCTGGAGTTTTATAACTGGGAGGATTGTTCTTTCTTTGTTTTCCTTGCAAGTGCCTAGTCAAATTGGTTGGGCTTAGTTATATATTTTTTGATCCACAACAGTTGTCAACTTTTCTCTCCTCCAAGCTTGAGGAGTGGCATCCCCCCTCTATTGAGCCTACTTAAATCGAGCCTTATAGTTATGGTAGGGTAAGATAACTGGTAGTTAGGATATTTCATCTCCTAGTCTGCTTGGTCTGTTTACATCAAATGTTCTTTTGGATTATTTTGCCTTGGGATTGTGTCATTTTGGGGACTGGTGGGGGGTAAGCTTGTATTTGATTTTCTCCAGGACCAAGCAGGAAGTCAGTCCTCATATATGGGTGACATCGACGTCGATGGAGCCCTTGCGGAGCATTTCCCCAGCTTTCCATGAAAGCCTTGGGGAATGCAGGCACGCATGCGCGGTTCCCTTCCCGCCTAAAGGTGCCATCTTGCTCAGTCTCTCTTTTTCCGTGAAGCCCGTCGGACGTGTGTCCTAGTCCTCCCGGAAAATTGTTGGATTTTTTTCGCGATTCCTTCGCTATTTTTTCTCTGGTTCGACGCTGGTTCCCCTCCTGCTGGGTTCGGTACACCGGTATTGAGCCCGATCTTATTTTTTCAGTTTTTGCCCTTCGTGGCTGGCATTCGCGCCCTTATTTTCTTTTTCCCTGGAAGGCCGGTCCTTTGACCTCGCGGGGACTCTTTTTTCCCCGATGGCTTCCAGTGGTTTCAAAAAGTGTGATCGGTGCAAGAAACTAATGTCTCTCACCGACACACACGACTGCTGCCTTCAGTGCCTGGGTCCTGTCCACGATCCTAAGATCTGTGGACCATGTGGAAAGATGTCTTCCAAGACGCTTTAAAGTCATCAGCACCAAAAGGAAAGGCTTTTCTCTGACTCGGCCTCCGGCCGGGCCCGGACCTTGTCTGAGGCCTCGACATCTCGGGAATCGGTTCCCGAGCACCGTCGGGGCTCCTCGGACAGGGGGTCCCCCGACCGGGAACGAAAGAGGAAGAAGCGGCTCACGAGGGCGTTGTTGGAGGAGGTCCCTGGCTCCTCGAGAGCTAGGTCTCAGACCCCCGACTGTCGCCCCGGGCCCGTGCAACAGGAGAAGCCTCCAAAAGTACCTCGTGTGGAGCCGGAGTCTTCTGGACACGTAAGTCCTGTAGTCCTCGTGGACTCTCCTCCTAGAGAGCCGACGTCGGGCCTGGTGCCGCCGGGGCCCGAGTCGGTGGCTGCTGAGTCTCCTGAGCTGGGTCTCAGGCTGACAGCCTTGGAGTGCAGATTGTCTGCCTTCATGGAACAGCAGCGGGCAATGATGGCCAGCCTATCTGGCGCATCTGCCCCGACCACCGGGACATCGACATCGAAGTCGACCCCGGAGACTGAGCCGATACTCGAGACCATGAAGGCTCGAGGTCGACCTCGGTCGCGGTCTCCCTTGACCTCCCGTTCGGGACCGAGGGTGTCGACGCCAGTGCCTTCGACGTCGGGGCGGGTGCTCACAGGCCCCGCGCAGTCGGACCCCGATTCCTCATCGGACGAGTCCGCCTGGGAGGGGAGTCCCCTGACACCTTCAGGACTGGGTGCGTCCCGTCGGATTCACCGCAGTCTGAGCCCCGGAGTAGATCCCTTCTGGAAGATACCCGGTTCTCGGAAGTCGTCTGGGATATGGCCACTGCGTTGGCTATCCCTGCGGACCCTGAGGAGGAGCCTCGAGCCGAGGAGCTCGAGGCCCTACAGTATGACTCTCCTCCGAAGGAGGCCTTTACTGTTCCGGTTCCTCCGATGCTGGAATGGCTCCTCTTCCGGATGTGGGAAGCACCGGCCTCGGCGCCGGTTCTAAGCAACCGGGTCGATTCTATCTATCGACTCCGGAAGAGCCCTGGCTTTCAGAAGGCGCAGCTACCACACCATTCCATGGTGGTGGAATCGACCATGCATCGCCTGAAAAGTCAGAAGATGCACTCCGCGGTGCCCCCTGGCAGGGAGGCCCAGAACCTGGATGGTTTTGGTAGAAAGTGCTTCCAGGGCTCGATGCTTGCTTGCCGTGTCCAGTCTTACCAGCTGTACATGGGCATGTACTTGCGGGACCTCTGCTGGTCTCTCCGGGGAACCCTTGCAGAGGTTTAAGTCCTTGTCCTCGGGGACACGGGAATGCTCCAAGTTTATGTCCCGCGCTGCCTACGATGGCTTCGAGGCTTCGGCCCGTATTGCGGCAGCCGGCATCGCGGCTCGACGCCAGGCATGGCTGCAGTCATCGGACCTCGAGCCATGGGTTCAGAACAAGTTGGTCGATGTCCCTTGCCGAGGTGAGAACCTTTTTGACAAGCCCATGACCGAGAAGGCCGCACAGCTCGAAACCGAGCACCTCATGAGGACAAGGCTGTCTAGAAAGACTTCTGCCCCTTCTCACAAAAAGAAGGGCTCAGGTAAAAAGCCCTTTTACCCGAGGAAGGGCACTGCCTACAAACAGTACCCACAGTACCAGGCCTCCCAAGCTCCCCCTCAGGGTCAGCAGGCCAAGAGGCAGGGTAATGGGCCCCGTAGGCAGAGGACTCCGAAGCCTCCGGCCCCTGCTCCCACTCAGCAGGGTGGGGGTTTTTGACTCCTTAGGTATAGCCTCTCCGTCCCTGCTCTCCCAACCCTGCACAGGACGTCGACTTGCCCTGTTTGCCCACAAGTGGCCACTCATCACTGGAGACAGTTGGGTGCTAAGCATCGTCCAGAAGTGCTATATGCTACACTTCCAACAGCTGCCTCCTCCATACTTCCCAGGGGAGCCTCCAAGGCCTCCCCTGCGCACAGATCTTCTCCTTCAGGAGCTCCAAGGTCTGTTGCGGGACAAGGCAGTGGAGTCTGTGCCTCCCCACCTCCAAGGTCAAGGGTTCTACTCCAGGTACTTTCTTGTACCCTAAAGAACCGGTGGCCTCCGGCCTATTCTAGACCTCAGAAATCTCAACAAGTTCCTAGAGAAGGAAAAGTTCAAGATGCTTACTCTTGGAACACTTCTACCCTACCTCCAGCAGGGAGATTGGCTATGCTCCTTAGATCTAAAGGATGCATACACTCACATCCTCATTCATCCAGACCACAGAAAGTACCTCAGGTTCATTGTGGGAGGAAACCATTATCAGTACAGGCCTTTTGGCCTCATCTCCGCTCCCAGGGTCTTTACCAAATGCCTGGCAGTGGTGGCGGCCTACCTGAGAAATCAGGGAATCTTTGTCTTCCCCTATCTGGACGACTGGCTCATCAGGGGTCAGACGTGCCAGGAGGCCAGACAAGCCACCCTCCGAACTATTGCTCTTCTTCAAAACCTGGGGTTTGTCATAAACTTCGCAAAGTCCACTTTGCTCCCCTCCCAGAACTTGGAGTTCATAGGGGCAAGGTTAGACTCTCTGCTGGCAAAGGCGTTCTTGCCAGAAGACAGAGCCCAAAGACTGATAAACTTGGCAAACCAGTTTCTCAGCAGGTCACTGGTCTCCGCCAGACTCTGCCTGAGGCTTCTTGGCCACATGGCTTCGACAGTACATGTGACCCCCAATGCCAGGCTCCATATGAGGCCTGCACAGTGGTGCCTTCAAACTCAGTGGTCACAGGCCACAGGCAGCCTCAGAGACAGAATAAGGGTGTCCAGACAATTTCTGAACTACCTCCACTGGTGGCTGCACCCACCCAATCTACTGCAAGGGGTGCCTTTTCAGATTCCTGGGTTCACAGTGGTGTTGACCACGGATGCCTCCCTGCAGGGCTGGGGGGCTCATTGTCTAGGCAAGTGCACCCAGGGCCTGTGATCTCCCTGGGAGGCCGCACAGCAGATCAATCTAGTAGAACTCAGGGCTATTCGGTTAGCCCTCAAGACTTTCTCTCAAACACTGGCTCATCAGTCTGTCCTAGTTCAAACGGACAACCAAGTAGCCATGTTTTTATGTGAACAAGCAGGGCAGAACTGGGTCCAGGCTCCTTTGTCAGGAGGCACAGGACCTTTCCTTGTTTGCTCTCAGGCACAACATGCTCTTCAAGGCAGTGTATCTACCTGACCAGGACAACTACCTGGCAGACAGGTTGAGCAGGATTCTGCAGCCCCACGAATGGCAGCTCCATCCCTTAGTGGTTCAGAAGATTTTCCTGAAATGGGGACTTCCAACCATAGATCTGTTTGCCAGTCCATCGAACAAACAACTGACAAGGTTCTGCTCCAGGCAACCGCATCCTCTGCGGCTGGCAGCAGATGTTTTTCTGATTTCCTGGTCCCAGGGCCTCCTGTATGCGTTTCCTCCCACGCCCTTGGTGGCCCGAACCCTGTTCAAAATTCTTCAGGACAAGGCCTCGGTCCTGCTGGTGGCTCCCAGATGGCCGAGACAGCCTTGGTTTCCACTTCTGCTTCAGCTGGCAGTGGATCCCCCACTGCCTCTGGGGTTACAACCCGACCTTCTCTCTCAGGATCAGGGTTCCCTTCTGCACCCCAATCTCAAAGCTCTCAATTTGATGGCCTGGAGGCTGCAAGGGTAGTTTTGGCTCCCTGGGGCCTACCTCAGGAAGTTGAGGAGGTTGTCCTAGCCTCTAGGAAGCAGTCCACTAGGAAAACCTATGCCCTGAAATGGAAAAGGTTTTTGTGTGGTGTCAGCTACGTACAGAAGATCCTTTCTCCTGTGCTGTACCAGTAGTGCTTCAGTACTTACTGCACTTATCAAATCAGGCACTTAAGTCCAATTCTGCTCGGGTCCACCTCTCAGCTCTAGCAGCTCACCACTCACTGGTGGAAGGACATTCTCTGTCGGTTCACCCCTTGGTGTCCCGGTTTCTCAGAGGCTTGCTCTTGCTCAAGCCTCCAATCCGTCCTCCTGCTCCTGAGTGGGAATTGAATGTGGTCTTGCAACAACTGACTCGCCCACCTTTTGAGCCGATGGTTACTTGTCCTCTCCGCTTCCTGTCCTGGAAGACACTCTTCTTGGTAGCCCTAACCTCGTCCAGGCAAGTGAGTGAACTTCAGGCTCTGGTCTGTGACAGGTCTTATACCCGCTTCTATAGGAACAGGGTAGTCCTTAGGACTCATCCAAAGTTCCTTCCAAAGGTTGTCTCCTCCTTCCACCTTAACCAAAGGAGGTTCTTCCAACATTCTTCCCTAGGCCTCATGCAAGCCAGGCTGAAGCAGTTCTGCATACCCTGGACTGTAGGAGGGCCTTATCCTTCTACCTTGACCGTACGCAGGGACATAGAAGAGCTACTCAGCTCTTCATATCTTTTGACCCTAATAATTTGGGGTTAGGTGTAGCTGACTGTATCACCTGGGCTTACAGGGCGGCTGACCTTCCTTTGCAGGGTCAGGTCACGGCCCATCGTGTCAGGGCAATGGCTGCCTCAGTGGCTCACCTCCGCTCTGTACCGTTGGTGGACATCTGCAGGGCTGCAACTTGGTCCTCAAGCCAGACTTTTGCGGCCCATTACTGTCTGGAGAGGGAGTCCCGTAGGGACAGTGCTTTTGGCCAGGCAGTACTCCGGAATCTCTTTGAGGTTTAGGCAACTCCTGCCCTCCAGCCCTCCGTTGGGCTACCGGTGGAGGTTCTGTCAGTGAAAAGCCTTTCTTTGATGCTGGGACTAGAGGGAGTTCTTTTGTTCAGCTTGGGTTCCCTAGTAGCCTAGAGCTAGGGAGTCCCCATATGTGAGGACTGACTTCCTGCTTGGTCCTGGAGAAAGAGTAGTTACTCACCTGTAACAGGTGTTCTCCAGGAGCAGCAGGAATCAGTCCTCACAATCCTCCCTCCTCCCTTGGGAGTTGCAGTTGTACATAGTTTTATTTTTCCATTTTTGTGTGCTGTTTTTAGCTATGTCATTTGACTGAGCAAGATGGCACCTTTAGGCGGGAAGGGACCCGCGCATGCATGCCTGCATTCCCAAAGGCTTTCATGGAAAGCTGGGGAAATGCTCCGCAAGGGCTCCATCAACGTCGATGTCACCCATATGTGAGGACTGATTCCTGCTGCTCCTGGAGAACACCTGTTACAGGTGAGTAACTACTCTTTCCTGTATGGGTAACATTTTGCTATCAACTTTGTTTTTTTTTTCTGCTTGTCCCCTTTTTCTTACAAGATTTGTACTTGTTGTAAGTGTAAATTTGCATTACAAAAAATTGGCATGATGACGAGCTGTGGGAGACATCATCCATCACAGCAGAGCATTTGGAGGCTTTGTGGAAGGGATGAATGCAAAGAGGGTCTCCCTGTCCACAGGGTGTGGGGCCCCAAAATTTGGGTGGAGGGTGATGGCCAGACAGTGATGCTGATTTACCAGAGCTGCTGGTTGTGCTGGTGATTGCAGACAGTGGAGGTACCCTTTTCTTCTGTGCCCACGCAGATGGGGACATCAAGAGTACAAATGGCACTGTGGTAACTTCAAGAGGTGAAGGGATGGGCCATTGCATGTTGCACCATGAATTGCTATTTTATTTTATTTTTTTTTTATTTAACATCCTTTTATATACTGCTTCTTCCCAGGATCAGGGGTGGTTTACAATGAGCATCAAGAGAATTTTACACTGAAACGTTTTTAACTTATGTACATTTAACTTAAGATAGCAAATAAGAAATAATAACTATTTACAACAACATCATTTCAGGAAGTATCAACCTGTGATCAACAGTGTTGTAATAGGTTAGTGTTTGAGGACACAAGGTAGAAGATGGTTATCCATTCGGTAGAGTTTGGGGTTGGTCATCAGTGATGCCATAGTATTTTATGAATAGGTGAGTTTTTAAATCTTTGCGGAATAAGTCCCTGTATAGGCTCATAATGGACTCATTGAGAGTCTCTGTTGCTTGCAGCTGCCTCTCCTGTAGTTGATTGTGCCATTCCTAGAGGACAAGAAATCTTCTCAGCAGCTCAATCTCTCAGTACGCTATGCCTGAGGATGGACATTGTGCTGTAGTAGTCAGTCAGCACAGTGCAGAAGTTGGTGACTCTGGCAACTAGCACTAAGGATGTCCTTGGTGTCATCTACCCTTGCACCTTCTCCAACTGCTTGAGCATCATCAATGGAGGTGGATGCTGTAGATTGTCTTCCTTGATGACATCTCCCTCTTCCTCATCTGGGCAGCAGCATGGTCATTACCCTCAGTGCTGTGATGTTACTCATCTCTGGGCTCCTGCTATTCCACCTCAGCTGGACTTCTACTATTGTCCCTGATTGTGATGGTCTGCAGTGTGGGACACTCTCAAGTGGTCTGGCTCCATTGCTTCTTCAGACTCCTCATCTCCTGTAAGAAGGACATGAACTTCACTAATCCACCATGTTCTAACTCTTCATCCACCTCATGCCATGTTAATGTTGCACACCCTCATATATATAATGTGGTGTAGTGTTGCACAGTGTGTGACTGAGGATGGCAATCTGAGTGGTGGCCATAGTCCCTTTCCAGGGAGTTGGACCAAGGGAGAACTCTAGATGTGGTGTACTTAGATTTTAGTAAAGCCTTTGACACCATTCCACACAGTCGACTTATAAATAAACTGAGCACCCTAGGGATGGACCCTAAAGTGACTGACTTAGAAATTGGTTGAGTGAGAGGTGACAATGGGTACAGGTAAATGGAGTTCACTCTGAGGAGAAGGCGATTACCAGTGGTGTGCTGCAGGGATCTGTCCTTGGTCCGATTATTTTTAACATCTTTGTTAGTGATATTGCAGGAGGGCTGTCAGGTAAGGTTTGCCTCTTTGTGGATGATACCAAAATCTGCAAAAAGGTAGACACTCAGGAAGGAGAGATAACATGAAGAGGGATCTAGCTAAGCTTGAATAATGGTCAAGAATTTGGCAGCTGAGATTTAATGTTAAAAAATGCAGTATCGCGCATTGTACTGCAAAAATTGAAGGGAGTAGTACAGTGTAGGAGGCAAAGTACTTCTGTCCATGAAAGAAGAGCGGGACTTGGATGTGATTGTTTCTGATGATCTTAAGGTGGCTAGACATGTAGAAAAGGTGACAGCAAAAGCCCGAAGGATGCTTGGGTGCATAGGGAGAGGAATGACCAGCAGAAAAGAAGAGGTGATAGTGCCTCTGTATAAGTCTCTGGTGCAACGTCATTTGGAGTATTGTGTGCAATTCTGGAGACCACACCTTCAAAAGGACATTAGTAGGATGGAGCAGAGGGTGGCTACTAAAATGGTTAGTGGTCTTTGTTATAAAGCATATGCAGACTGACTTAAAGATTTTAATATGTATACTTTAGAGGAAAGGCAGGATAGAGGAGATATGATAGAGATAAATACCTCTGTGGCATAAATGTGCAAGAGGAGAGCCTCTTTCAATTGAAAGCAAGTTCTCCTACGAAGAGACATAGGATAAGGGTGAAAGGGGATAGTCTCAGGAGTAATATGCAGAAATATTTCTTTATGGAAAGAATGGTAGATGCATGGAATAGTCTCCCAGAGAAGGTTGTAGAGATGAAGACAGTATCTGAATTCAAGAAAGCATGAGACAAACACAGAAGATCTCTGAAGGAAAGGAAGGGACTTTAGTATTTGATATGGAAGGGCAGACTAGATAGGCTATGTGGTCTTTTTCTGCCATCATGTTTCTATGTTTCTATCACATCAGCGCTGCCCATGGCTACATGCACCAGTGAGCGGGCCAGAGACATGGGCACACTCATCTTTGATAGTATCTAAAAATTGTGCCCTCCAATGCCACGGAGTCTGCATATCCACAGCAAGCCACAGGTTCCATAATATACATTAGGTGTGGATGTTGGCAGGATGCAGGATCTGGAAGTATTGCTTGCACATATCCATCCCATCACCCCATGTACAGCAACGCGCACACACCAAAAGCCCAAATGCCCATATGTGCTGGTCTCAACCCAAACCAGATGCAGCAACTTTTAGAGATACAGGCAAGTGGGTAAACCAGTCATTGGTTGAAAGGTTGGTGATGATCCTAGTTCAGGGCTAGGAGATAGGGCCCAAATAGTAAGGACCGAAGTGCATACTGCTCATGCACTCCATAGCAAAAGGTCTGGGGAATAGGCTAGGTGTCCTTTTGGAGGCCTCTTTCAAATGCCATGATACATCTTTAGCAGTAGTAGGATACTGTTATGAGAGGTCCATAACCAATGCAGCCACGCTGTGTGGGCCACAACCTCTGCACACACTGAATAGACTGGAAGGGAGTTCACCAGAGTGGCAGTCTGCCAATGCTGTATTTCAGCTTCAGAGAGTGAGGACAATCTAATTGCATGCCTGTATTACACCATTGGTGACTGTGATCCAGGTCTCTCCCACTGTATACACCTCTGTCAGGGCATGAGGCATGCATTCCTGCAACTGGTGACATCTGTAAGATAAGGGTGATAGGTGTTTGCATGCCCACACATTGCATCTAGGTGGAAGGGAGGTGGCAACAAGAGGTTGCAGAGCACACAAGTAAAAGTAGGAAACATTTAGGAATGTGTGCTACAGATACATACTGTGTTCCTATATTCAGGTTATCAACCCCCCTTTGCTGTCTCCTTATCTATTGTTTGGAGCACCTGTTCTCCAAGTCATTGAGGGGCTGAGGCTGGCTATCTGGTCCTCTCTCCATGGCTTTCTTCTTCATCATATTTTTTACCTCCCTCTATTTGTGCCTCTGCATCTTGGTTATGGTGGTAGGTGGTATTCAGGCACTGACAGATGCCCAGCTAGAGATGGGCACTTTCTCTTCTTCTTTCTCCCACATTTTCCTGTTGTTAAATGCTGTTGAGTTGATGTTGACTCATGACAACCCTGTGGATAGTTGTCCTAAACAGTGTTTGGTCTTCAGTCTGGTGGCTAATTGTTGATAGAGTTTACATCTATAAATGCTATTATTGTATTGATCCATTGCATTGCTGGCCTTCCTCTTTTGTGCTGACTTTCAACTTTGCTATGCATGATGTCTTTCTCTAATGATCTTTCTCTTTACATGATGTGTCCACATTATGAAAGTCAAAGTTTTGACATTTGAGATTCTAAAGAAAGCCTAGTTTGATCTCCTCTAGTACCAACTAATTTGTTCTTCAGGCAGTCCATGGTATATACAGTATTCTTCATCTGCACCATAATTCAAAGACATCGATTTTCTTCCTGTCTTTCTTCTTCACTGCTTTCACATCAATGTGACATGATTGAAAATACAATGACATGGACAAATTGAATCTTTGCATGCAGAAATACATCTCTGCACTTGAGAATTTTGTCTAGGTCCTTCATAGCCATTCTGCCAAGTGCAATACATCTTGAATGCTTGCTGTTTCTTTTTTGATCCAAGCCGGTTAAAGTTGTCTGCTACTTCCATTTCCTCTCCATCAAGGGTAAAGTAATTTTGCCAGTTGTCAGGATCTTTGTCCTCTTCATGTTAAGGTGCATTTTAAGACTATGTTCCTTGATCTTTATAAGCAGATGTTTCAGATTGTCAGCATTGCAAAGATTGATGAGTCTTCTGCCAATCTTCATACCTTCATATAGTCCTGCTTCTCAGATGATTTGTTCTGCACATAAATTAAACAGGTATGGGGAAAGTGTGCAGCCTTGTCATAACCTTTGCTGATTTTAAACCATCCTGTTTTTCCTTGTTCTGTTCAAACAGTTGCTTCTTGATCAAGGTAAAGTTTGTGCATGAGAAGTATCAGGTGTTCTGGTATACCCATTTTTCTTAATATGGTCCAGAATTTTTCATGATTTATACAAAGGCCTTACTGTAGTCAATAAACACATATAGATATCCTTTTGGTATTCTTTTGTCTTTTCAAGGATCCATCTCACTTCTGCGATGATGACTCTTGTTCCTTGCTCTTTCCTCTACTTGCACTTCAGGTAGTTCTTGTTCCAGATATGTTGTAGTCTCCCCTGAATGATTTTTTTTTTAATTGAAGTTTCAAATTATACAGTTCTCACAAGTAAAAAGCGAAAAGCATCATTCTGTTGCATCATTAAATATAAAGAAACTTTTTTTCCTTTAAGAATCAAGAATACACTATAGTCCATCACTGGAGGAGAAGGGGTAGAACCACGTAAAGAAACAAAATTAATAAGGAAATATAAATTTTAATTTTCTTCAATACCATCAAATTAAGTCCCCGAACCATATCCATCAGAAGTATAACCAAGAAAACCATAACTAAAGAGGGACGTTATCATAAAGAAAAGCTTCAAGCTGAGCAGGATCAAAAACGTTATAAGAATTACTTTGATATCTCACTAGCCACTTGCTAGGAAATCTTAAATAAAAATCACCCCAATTGCAAATACCTTATATTTTAACTGGAAGAAACTTTTCCTCTGGCTTGTGTTGTCTTAGCTACAGTCAGGGAATATCTGAACCTTTTGACCACAAAATAAAATATCACAAAATTGGAAATAACATTTAAATAATTTGGACTTATCAGTATCTGAACCCAGTATCTGTTATATTGTTAATTAAGAACTCCAGAAATACAGAGTGATCAAAACTATCTGCTGATACCAAAAAGTCCATATCCGAAAGAGCAAGTAAAACATTTGAACCACTTGTATCTTATCTGGAGCAGAGATTTTTATCACGTCCTTAAGGTACACATGCTACAGTTCTCTAGCAGATAAATAACCTTATCTTTGGGAAGTTCTGCGGTCTAATGTTCCTCAATCTATTTAAAATTTCCACCATATCTAGCTTATAATGAAGAGCCAAGCTGTCTTTAACAAAACTCTCTACTGCCTTCTGTACCATAGTCAATGGGGACATGACAAACCCTACAAGGTGCTCCATGATGGTAAAATAAGACTTATACTCTTGAAATTTGATCAGAACTTGTGGTGAAAAGTCAGAAACTTTAGAAACATTAGTGCTTGCTGCAGTTTCAATGCATTGCAGACCCTCCTAGATATCATCAAGCACAATCTTCTTGCCAATTGGAACCCTGTACCTATTGAAGCAACCCTGGCAATGGTTTGGGAAGTGGAATTAAAGCTGTTCTCTAAAGAACATCTTCAGCTGGATCCATCTTGCTCATTATAGAACTCAGCAATAAGGGGATAGCTTGCATATCTTCTACAGCTGATTTCCTTAACACCTGCTGATCCCATTATCAGCTCCTCCACACCAATACCACTTTCATTTGGGAGTGCTACAGCCTTGAGAGAAATCGCTGACATCTGCACTGGCCAAAGCATAGGAGGGTGGAGCTGCCTGAGCTGAGTGAAATGCCCAGCACCACCAGAGATTGCTCCACCTCCGGGACTGCGGCCACTTGAACAGACGTGACTGGAACAACATTCCAGTCAATTGGGCCAGAGGCCACTGGCTGCTTTGCTGCTTCTGGAACAAATGAATGAAACCAAAGGTAACAAGAATTTGAAGACCAAGGAGGTGTGAGTTAAAATGCATACTCTCTCGGTGCCATCTTCTCCCCTCCCCCACCACTGAATGATGAGTAGAATCTTGTTGGCGTGTGGGATCAGAGCGATTGATCAATGATTTCCACAGTCAGTTGGATCACCTTTCTTCAGTATTGGTAAGAACACAGATCTTTTCCAGTCAGTTGGCTATGATGTTTTCTTCCAAACTTTCTGGCAGAGCCTTGTAAATATTGTAATAATTGCAGCTGATTGCTATAATACTTCAGTGGGAATGCCATCAAAGCCCAGTGCTTTGTCTTTTGATAATGCTTTCAATGCTGCTTCAGCTTCTTCTTTCATCAACCATTCCTGATTGTAAGGTACAGTTTGAAACGGCTGTTGATCCACTTATCTTTATGATATAATGACTCTGTGTATTTGCACCTTTTCTTGATCTTTTCAGCATCATTTAACATGGACAATTGAGCATATTTTAGTATTCGAATTTGAGAATTGAATTTTCTCGTCAGTTCTCATAGTTTTAGGCAAGCTGATCTTTTTCTTCCTCTGATAGTTTCTGAGTCTGTTTCTTTGCATGCTCATTGCAATACTTCTCTTTTTCTCGTCTTGCTGCACGTTGGAAATCTCTGTTAAGTCCCATGATTACCTCTCTTTCTCCTCTGACTTTAGCTTCTTTGCATTTCTGAGCCATTTTCATAGTTCCTTCAGTCATCCGTTTTGGTCTTTTTAGCTTTTTCAACCTTTTGCAGAGATGTTTCACTTTCTTCAAGCACAACTTTTTTGATATTATCCCATAACTTTTCTGGTGCTATGTCATTTTTATACAAAGAAGCAAATTGATTTTGCAGGCAGTATTTAAATTCCAGTGGTATATTTTCATGATCATATTTTACTACATTCATTAGTGGCTTGGTCTTTTTCATCTTTAGCTTGAGTTTGCATGCTAGTAGATAGAGAATTGTACCACAGTTAGCTCCAGGTTTTGTTTTTGTTGATGTTATTGAGCTTTTCCATCATTGACTTCTACAGATATTTATTTATTTATTTACATTCTCTTATATACCGCGCTATTCTGCATCAGTGCGGTTTACATTGAACAAACTGAAATTACATTGAACAGGGCATTATAACTTGGAGATAACTATTTTATAGGGAACATGGGCTATGGAGGGTTAATTGGCTTGCCCAAGACCACAAGGAGCACCTGTGGGACTAGAAACCCCAGTCCTTCCGGCCCAAGGTTGCTGTCCTCTAGTGGGATTTGAACCCCCGACATTCCGGCCTGAAGTACTTTGCCCCAACCACTAGGCCACTCCTCCACTCCTAATTGATATAGTCAATTTGATTTTTGTACAATCCATTGGGTGATGTCCATGTGTTCAGTCACTGCTTGTGTTGCTGGAAGAAGGTGTTTGTTGGACTTTTCTCCTAATTATTTTTATTATTACCATTTTGTAAACCGCTTTGATGCTGGTACTAAAAGCAGTATATTAAGCAATAACTAAACCATAAACCTTCATGACCCAGAAGAGCTCTCTGGTGCTTGAGGTCCTCCTGCACATGAGGTCTACTCACTGACAAAAACTGTCCTTTTTGGTGAGCAACTTTCATTTGGAGTCATAACTTGGCCAGAGGCAGCATTAATCTCACAGTATTTCTAAAATGGGGCTGTACATATGTATGTTCCAGTTAAATATATGTTCATAGAGGCAGAGCCTGTGCAGCCCCACTTTACATGTGTGGTGTTCTGAAATGAGCCACAGGGGTACCTGTATAGGATATAAACGTGCACATTGGCAATTTTAAAATGGGGGAAATTTGTGTAGCCAACATGCATGTTTCCTACTGCAAAATTGTCAGCTCCTGGATGGCATGTGAGATATGCTACCTTTAAAAGCCCCTCACAAGATGTGGCTGTGTGTTGGAGGAGGAGGATGAGGTGGTGGGCGAGACAGCTTTGCATATTGCAATGCCAGATTCTAGATGCTACACTAGTCCAAAAGTAATAGCTTAGACTTGCATTACCAACGCTGGGGGTTATTAACCATATCAATGGAAAAAATACATAGGAGAAAAAGACCTCAGCATTGTTGGAACCTACCAATTCCAGGCTTCAAATGTTCATGCCAGTATTATGGCTCATTCATGCCATATCATAAGTCTAAAAATACTCCTATATATTCAAGCATTCAAACTTTTATGTACATGGCCATCATTTTATATACATAATAACTCCAGGAAAACACTTTCATATAATGTTACAGCTCAACTGATTCCTTTAACTGAACTCACTCGCATATTACTGGCACCACTCCACGCCAACGCTATTAGTGACTCTGAACTGCATCAGGGAGTGACTATCTATTACTCAAAATGCCCCCTCCAATGACGCTAGTATGCCACCTTCCTGTGTTCCATCTAGATGCTAACGATCTGCTTCCCCTGCAGGTGGTAAGCTGCAACAGGGGTAAAAGAGACTCTAGAGAGGAGTGGGGAAGAGCTTTTGTGTTTTATGTTTGCAAATATATGCTTATCTCAGTGCCAACAGCCTATTTTTACATATATATAGGGGCAGGGAACTAGAACTTATATTTGTGTTTTATGTCTGTAAATGTGTGTTCATCAGGGCCCCCGTAGCCCACGTATTTTAACATGTACATAGGGGCAGGGGGTCTAAGTCTCTATATCATTGCTTGACTGTGAACCTATGCTGCAAATTGTCATGTGGGCCTCTGTCTCTGGCGTGGTTCTACTGTGCGCAAGTCTTCAATAAACAGGTTGCCTACAATGAGATCTTGTATCTTGCCTCCCTGATTCATGTGTGCATGTGCAATGCATGGTACATTGCCATTCCTCCTACATGATGTGCTGGCGCATCCCTTTACACATGCTGTGGGCACAGAGGCTGCCAGATGGTGGTGCAGTAGCTGGGAGCTGCTGCAGGGTGGATGGTTGGGCAGCCGATGAGAGTCCAATGATGTGGTGACACTTGTATGGATGTTGGGGGCCTCTGACTCACACCACTGTCTGCTGTGGTTAGGCATAGAAGACTTTTGGCACAGGAGCTATATCTTGCACCTTGTGTACGATCTTGTGGATGTTAATGGAGCTATGGCCTGGGGACGTGGTATGATACACCAGACTGTGTGCATGCTGTAATGGGTGTAGGTAGTCCTCCCACCAGTTATGTGTCTGCATATCCGTGTCATTTTCCACAGTTCACCTCTTCCCCTGGATTGACCTGTGGATGCTGACAGAAACTGTGTGCTGCAGAGACAGGGGGTCTTAAGCAAAGGTGTGTGTGAAAGAGTTATGCTACTGGAGGGCGGTTCAGAGCCATGTAACTCTGCTATGGATGGGGTTTCGGATCCTTGCAGTGGCCATGTGATTGGCCGTGTATTCCAGGGTTCAATGGGATGGCTGGGACTGATGTGGCCGACAGAACTCCCATGCGGAACATACACGTGCTCATGTGTCCCAGAACAGGCCTTATTGCACATGTTGTGGTCATTGGATGGAAGAGAGCTACATGGCTGTACTGATGGGTCTGTGCACATGCAAAGACAGCACTGGACACTTATTGCCAAAATTATACCCCTTTATTACAGTGCCTACCTGAGCCACTTGTGTGTATGTGTGTAGCAGCATCACACCTTCACAGGGTACTGGCTGCCCTGCTCCCTGCCCTCTCCCCTCCTGATTGGCGTGGTTGGAGTGGAGATACATGCTATGAGCTGGTGTAGGGCTCCAGTCATGGCATGCATCTTTTCTCTCAGGCCTTCCTCATAGATTTATTTATATATTTAAATGATTTGCATGTGTGGTTTTCTTACAATATAGTACAATCATATTGGAGGATTGCAAACCAAGTTTGAATAAGAAGCTTTCTCTAATATGTTAAATATGAATTAAATAATAACCCGAGTAATAGGGTAGAGCTACTATCTTTTTGTGACAATACCTTTTGTCCTTACAAGACATAACACAGAAATTAGTAGGGTGGATCAGTGGATCCTCTTACATTTCATTTTGTATGTTCAGCTCTGTTGAAGTCACATGTTTGGTCAGATGCAGTGTTGCAGTAAAATCTGCATTTGTTGCTGTCCTGCACTTTTATTGTTCACCAGCCCTGTGAATGGCAACCAAAGGGCAGTGGGTTACAGGAAAGAAAAACTGCTATTGCAGTTTGTATCATCACTTTTGGCTTTAGTCTTTGCACAGGATCAGTGTTTGCCTGTTTTATTACTAGGATATGCAATGTCCTGCTTCCTGCTGTACCTTAATGGTTCACTTTCAAGATAGCTGCTTCATGTTTACTCGTATGACTTGAGCTTTTCTGTAATGCGGAACCCAACCTGCCAGGATGATTATGCAGGCTTGCCAAGTTCCAAAGACTGGTTCATTTATGATAAGGTAGATCTATGAATTCAGCCAGTGCAGTTAGTCACCGTGCTCTTATAAATATACAGTACAGCTATCCTTTTAAACTGATACCAAAATAATAAGGATGTTTCAGGTAAAAGTTTTCAAAAAATGATTCTCAGTAGTTGAGAGATAGCAGAAGTGTGATGATAAGGAGATTGTGTATACAGAAGGGGGGGGGGGGGGAATACAGAGGAAATAATATTGTGCGTCCCCAACCTCCTTCGCACTTTCAAAATACTGAGTCCTCTTGAGGCATAGAAGAAGCCAGGAGGGTTTCTGCCTTTTCTCTCTTTAGCTTGCTAGCGAAATTTATAGTTTGGAATTTTGTTTCAAATTTTAAAATTAATTGTGTGTAAGTGCAAGTTATTCTGCTATTTCTGTGACTCTTTGGAATTGATCTTTGCAGTTTTCTGGGTCATACCGCATCTTAATAAGTGGAATCGATGTTTCAGAACTTACGCTGAATGCCCTACATGATAAGGTGATTTCAAAAAAGGAATGGAAGTTTTTGAATATCTTAGCCCCTACAATTGCGTGGTTTTATCTTGTCCCGAAGATTCATAAGAATGTAGATCAACCCCCAGGTAGACCTATAGTTTCTACTAGGGGTACCCTTTTGGAACCACTTTTGGTCTTTATTGATTCATATCTCCATCCATTACTGATTGATAAACCATCATATATTAGGGACACTACACATTTTTTAGAATTATTGGCTGGACACTCTCATTGGGCTACTGATCCAGACATCATCCTGGTAACAATGGATGTCACAGCCTTATACATGAGTATACCTCAAGCACAGGCATATGAGATGGTAGAACAATCTCTACGATATCGTGGAGATTTGTCGGAAGAACAGTTGTGCTTTCTGTTGAGATTAGCAAAATTTACTATTTTTCAAAATTATTTTATTTTTGAGAAAGTGCTTTATCAACAAGTGTCAGGAGTAGCAATGGGAGCTACTTGTGCCCCTTCCATTGCTAATTTATTTATGAAGAAATTTGAACAGAAATGGATTATTTCATCTCCATATGGTATCAACATAAAGATGTGGTGTCTCTTTATTGACGTCATTTTTTTATTATGAGGAGGTTCCCAGGATTTGCTGTTGATATTCATTAATTGGATGAATGGATTAGACTCTAATATCCAATTTACCCATGTTTCTAACATTAACATCATCACTTTTTTGGATGTCTCCATAGAAAGAGGAAGGCAAGGGTGGGTTACGTCGGTACATAGGAAAGCTATGGTTCGGAATACCTTTTTGCACTATAGCAGTGCACACCCCCTGAGACTTAAAGAATGTTTGACTTTTCACAGTTTTTGCGTTTTAGAAGAAATTGCTCTGAAATATAAGATTTTAAAAAACAATCATTGATTTTATCGAATAATTTTCGTGAAAGAGGTTATCCCCACTTGTATCGAAGAGCATTATATAATGAGAGAACATGGCTGATCGGAGATGTGGCAAACAGCACTAATGAGAAAATGGCTGATACCAGCCATGTTAATGTAATCATCAAATTCTCCCCATTGAGTTTTAAAATGCGGAAGATAATCCCAAAACATGCTAACATTCTTAGTAATATTTCGGGTCTTGAAGAGCAAAAAATACAATGTGTTTGGTTGAGGGATAAGAATCTGAAGGAGAAGTTAAGTCCGGCGGTGTTGCGGGCACAGATAACTGAGAAGGATAAAAATTCAATGAGGGGCCACAGAAAATGTAGCCGATGTGAAATTTGTAACATTACTGATGAGATTCAGAATTTTACTTACCAAGGAAAACATTATGTTTTAAAAGATAATACGTCTTGTGCGACTACATCAGTGGTCTACGCAATATGTTGCCTATGTAATCTATTTTATATAGGGAAAACCATCAGGTCCTTTAAAACTCAGATGATGGAACATAAGAGCCGGTTGAAATGCAAGGTCATGATGGCGCCAATAGTGCAACACTGTTTAGAGAGAGACCATAAATTTGAAGATCTGCGATGCTTTTGCATTGAGACGGTTCCTCTGGGAACAAATGGGAAATCACAAGATCAAACATTATTGATTAAAGAACAACGCTGGATATTTACTCTGAATACTTTGATACCAGAGGGCCTTAATACATGTATAGACTGGGGGGCATGTCTCTGATGGATCTTACTACAAAGTGAGAAAAGTTGAGTGAACTTGAAGATGATGTCGGTGGAGTAAGGTATAATAGCGGAGTTCTCACTGATACTCCGCATGTGCGGCATTTTTTTGAACATTCACTGACCTCAGAGATTCCTCAGGAAAATAGCGTCTGCAGCATCTGTCTACAAGCTTTGAATGATATGTGGTAGCCTGTTTCATGTGGTTTGAAGATTTTAATCAGTAAACGTGAAAATGAGAGTTTTGTTATGTTTTTTAGAACTTTTCGATCTTTTGATTGTTTTTAGTTGTGGGTCCCCCTGAAGGAACCCAGAAGGAGTGAAACGCAAGAAAGGGCGCCAATGGCTGGCGTTGGGGAGCACTTTAAAGCTAAGAATTTATAAGTTAAAGCACAATTTTTTGGAAGTTTAACTTGTGGGAGTAAAACTTGCCGGACAGGTCCTTGATGCTATTAGGCACAATAATAGATAAGTTATAACGTCTATAATAGAGTGCCGACAAGTCTGAGACTGTCTGTGCATTAGCTAGCAATGTTTAGGATTCTGCTTCTTGTAGGCAATCAGTGATGTTGTGATATATTGGGTTTTATATCTACTGGTGCATATACCATAATATCATCTGCACAGATGTGGTACCTGATTTTGTGTTTTTTGAAGATTACACATAATGGTTGAAGATACAGATTGAACAGGAGGGCAGATAAAGCCAAGCCTTGGGGAATCCCCTGTTCTTGAGGGAAAATTGTAGATGATTTATTTTTACAGATTGAAAATGGTTGGAGATGTATGTTGAACCAAGTTAATGTTGTTCCTGCTATACCTATTTGATCTAATCTTGTCAGGAGGATATTATGATTAATGCTATCAAAGGCAGAAATGATATCTAGGAAGCCCAGAATAAGGGCTTGGTTTGCATTATTTATGCCACAGATGAGTGTATCGAATAAGACCATGAGCAGAGTTTCCACACTATGATATGGGCGGAACTTGTATTGGTGTTCATCAAGAGGTGCGTTAAGGTTGATGAAGTCTTGGAGTTGGATTTGTACTATTTTTTCTAGGATTTTTGCTAAAAATGGAATACTAGAGATTGGTCTATATTTATTTATTTGTTTGTTTTTTATATACCGCTTTGTCATAGAAATCAGAACGGTTTACATGGAACTTTAGAACTCCTGCGCAATGCAATTTACATGGAACAAACGTTTACAAATAACAATTGTAATAAACAATAATAATAAATAATGTAACTATTTACATGAGCTTCATTCTTGTTGCTATACAAGGGAGTGAGTGGTAACAGTGCAAAAATGGTGCGAGTCGTTATAATGTAGGCTGGAGGAGAATATGAACTTTATTGCTCATAATTGTAGTATTCGGTGAAGATGAATGTCTTGAGATGTTTTCTAAATTGGGTGAGATCTTTGGTTTCTCTTAGGGTATTGGGTATGTTATTCAAAAGGACAGGTGCATAGAAGGAGAAAGCTCTGTTGGTGGTTGGTTGATTTGCTTTTCTATATGGGGTGGGATTATCTTTGAGGGAATTGTTTTTAAGAATTGGGCGAATGATGAATAGTTTGAGTTGGTTTGGCATTATGCCTTGGGGGAGGGATTGATTTACCATATTGAGTATAATTGGGGCTAATTCTGTTTTCATTGCCTTTATCCAAGATACCGGACGAGGATCTAGATGGGAGGTAGTGGTATTGTTTTTTGTTATTGTTTCCAGGAGTTGTTTTTTCATTGATGAGGTGGAAGGTGTGCCGCTGATTGGTAGCGGAATGACATTTGCTGAGGGGGGGGGGCATTGTTGGGCGGTTTTTGTTTTTTAGTTTTAATGCAAAGTGGTTTGCTATAGTTTGAGGATTGATGGGAGTATTGTTTGTCATATGTTAGATGGGTTTTGATTAATGTTTTTACAATCTCTTTGCCCTGAGAATCATTTCTTTATAGTTGTTTAGTGCTATAAGGTAGAGATCCTTATGTTCAGGGTTTTTTTGTGCCCTCCATTTTTTCTCCAATTTACAGAGTTATTTCTTGAGGTTGCGTATTTCTTGTGTAAACCATTTCTCAGAGAGTCTATGATACATATTCTTTTCTGACGTAGTGGGTTTAGCTGCTTTATTAATTATAGTGAACCAATTCTTTATTGAATCATCAAAGTCCTGCGGTTGTGAAACCAGTTGAGGGGTAATCTCCTCCAGGAATGTATCTTTTGCTGAAATGTCTGAACAATGGGGTTTGAGATGTGTTATAATATTTCTGGGAGGATAGGGGGATTGGGATATTTATATGTATGATAAAGTGATTGGACCAAGGCACCTGAGTTGAGGTGGGGGGAGGGAGTAATTTGGGTGTATGGTGAGATGTTTAGGGATGAATATCAGATCAATGGTATTGCCCTTGATGTGGGTGGGGTGTTCCATAGCTTGTAAGAATCCCATTTCTTTCATGAGTTCTAGGAATGCAGCTGATTGTTGCACAGGGAGAGATGCTAAATTAAAGTCTTCCATGATGATATTGGGTTTCTTAGCCGGAGAGATGCAGGCTGATTTCAAGTATAGTGCATACCGGCGCTGAAGTCGCACGATATCGGTGCACTACATAAACGTGTACATATGGTTCTAGTGCACGACTTCAGCACCTGCTTTCTGCATCGGCCCCTTTAATAGCTGACATATTACCTCAAATGTCACAGACTCTACCCACTTCACTGAGATCATTAGCAGCCTGCAACTTAGCAAGATGGACATCATGGTCAATTTTGATATGGTCTCCCTCTTCATCAAAGTCCTAGTAGAGGAAGCAGTCCAGGTCATACATCAGAAGCTAGAAACACATGGACTACCAATGGAATGGGCTAACCTAACTACATTTTGTCTAAAAGCAACATTCTTCCAGTACTGGGAACACCAGTGATAGTGTTGTTAAGTGCCGTTGAGTCTGTGTCAACTCAAGGCGACCCTCTGGATAGTTGTCCTAAACTGTGTTCGGTCTTCAGTCAGGGGCTCATTGTTGATAGAGTGGCATCCATAGCTGCTGCTGTTGTATAAGACATCTTTGCAGCTTCTGACTCTCATTTCTTTTTTTTTTTAATTTTAACTGTTTATTGTTTTTTTTTGTTTTTTACCTAGAAACCAACATACATCATAGTCATATAAGACTAGTACATCACAGGTTGTCATCCTCCCTCCCACTCATTTATACTTTTTACTATTCTTTGTATCAGACTTTTTATCATACTTTTTGATCTCCACCCCCACTCATTCAAGAAGTCTGTAATCCCATGGCATTCCTAACTACTGCCAAACCTTCCCCACTTTATAACAATAGGCAATAAACATTGCTTAGCAACCATTACTGCATGAAAACAATAGTAAAAACAGCATGAAAATGGCATGAAAACATTGACCACAGCCCCATTGTGTTGCAGGCAGTGCAACATATTTTATTTATTTATTTGACATTTTTTCAATACTGCCTTTCCAGTTATCAAAGCGGATTACATTGAACAATGAACATTAACTTATGTACCTTATATCATAAGAAGGGAGGTTTATATAGAACAATGTCTAAGGTGTGGATCATTACTTAACTTTGATATAGTATGCATGTAAACTATTTACATGTGTCTGCAATAGTATATGTGTATTTTAATCATAGTTATGTACAGTTGGGCTTTGTAAGATTAGGTGTCTAATCCGAATACTTCTTGAAAGATGTGAGTGTTCAGGTTTTTTCTGAAGGCCGTTATGTCATTGATGGCTCTTAGGGTGCTTGGGAGGGAACTATTTATTTTATTTAACAGTTTTTTTTTATACTGCTTTTTCATTTCAGTCAAAGCGGTTTACATTGTAACTTAAACTTGGTAATGTACATTAAACAGGGATATGGATAATTTGGATTTTTCTGAGGCAATGGAGGGTTAAGGGACTTGCCCAAGGCCACAAGGTGTGCTAGTGGGAAATGAATCCTGGTCTCCTAGTTCCCAAGCCAGTGCTTTATCGATTAGGCTATTCCTGTACTCCATGGAGTGGGGTAGCAGCCTAATGAGTAGCCCAGAGTTTCATAGAGCGAGACCGTAGATTGCGAATGTGTTTTTTGACAGGTTGCCTGTGTACTTTTGGTTTTATGTGTGGGGATATGTGGGAAGTTTTGGTTGTATTGTCTTTCAGATCTGTTGTCTGGTATCCACTGTATCAGAGGATGTAAGCATTCAGCAGCTTGTTTGTGTATTGTCTTATAAGTGTTTATGATAGATTTATAATTAATCTGAGTTTGAATGGGGAACCAATATAAGTTTTTTAACACTGGGGTAATGTAATCGGTCCTTGTTATTCCTGAAAAAAGTTGAGCTGCAATATTTTGGACAAGTTGCAATGGGAGGAGGGATTGTTTTGGGAGTCCTTGGAGAATCGAATTGCAATAGCCAAAATGCAAGGTGATGATTGCCTGGGATACTGTTCGGAAATGATTGGGGTTTAACAGTGTGCATAGCTTCTGTAGGATTTTCATCTTATCAAGAAAACAGCAGCCTCATCATATTATATGGGATTGCTTGTTTAGTTTCTGGTCCAGTGTGATGCCAAGATAGTTGACCTCTGTTTTGACTGGGACGTTGGTGCCATTTAACTTGATTGCTTCTGGATTTTGGTCCTGTGTAGTGATAAGGACATCTGTTTTATTGTAATTGATTGAAAGATTGTTTTTGTTTAGCAATTGAGCAACCTCCTTGAAGCAGGATTGTATGTTGATGAAGTCCAGTTTATTTGTGCCAAATGGGGCATATATCATCAGGTCGTCAGCGTATATATATGGTACTGTATGTTGTTTTTACATATGACATCGCAAATGGGTTGGAGGTACAGATTGAAGAGAATCGCTGAGAGGGGCGACCCTTGAGGTATACAGTATCTTGTTTTTGTCTAAATGGCTTGGATGTTTTCCCTTTATTTTGATTTGTTGGTAGCAGTCTGTCAGGTAGGAATGGAACTAGCTTAGTGGCATGCCGCTTATTCCTATATCTGGGCTGGAATAAGACTGGAAGTGGGCTGATGGGAGCTGGAATAGAGCTGGAAATGCGCGGCTAGGATTGGAAATTGGCTGATGGGGGTGCTTGGAGTGGAAATAGGCTGATGGGGGAGGGCTGGAATGGGACTGGATATGGGGGGCTAGGACTGGAAATGGGCTGATGTGGGGGCATGGAAGAATGGGACTAGAAGGGAGCGGATGCTGGGTGGGTCTAGAACTAGAAGGGAGCTGATTTGGGGGGAGGACTAGAAGGGGATGTGGATAGAGAATGAAAATGGAGAGGGGAAATGATATTTTGTGTGGGAGGGAAGAAAAATCTACGATGGGCTGGGTATTGGGAGAGTAAGTGGGGACTGAGAATTGAAGGGTGAAATTTGAGTGGATGATAAAGGAATAAGGAAAGAAATGGGGAAAGAGCAAAAGGGAAACAAGCAGTATGTTAAAGCAGATATATAGAGAGAATTGGAAACATCTAAAAGGGAAGAAAGGACAAATGGACAGCTTGCAGAAGACACGAAGAAACCAAAAGGAAGTGACTGGAGCAATTGCAACTGAAAAATAAAATGGCCAAACAAAAGGTAGAAAAATACTTTTTATTTTGAATTTACAGTATTAACTGGAATATGTCAGGTCTGGGAAATGTGTATCGCTAACATCTTTGCGTTTTTGATTTTCGCAAGAGGAAATTAATTTATAGTTTTATTTCTCCAGTGTTTTGTATATTTCATGTTTGGCTTTTGTGGTTCCAAATTTAATTATTGTCTTCCTGTTTCTAAATTGTGATTCCTTGTTCTTTGTGTGGTGAGGTTCTATGTTCTGCATGTGTAACCAAGCTGAGGTATTCTGTTCATGTAGTTTCTATTTGACCGTGCCACTTGTTCTCTTTCCCCAGTAGGAGATGCATTGGTATTCTCTGAGATGTATTGGTTTAATATTTGCTGGGTTGCCTTTTGATAGGTAGGGTTTGGTGCTTTGTAAATCCTGGTAGTTCTGTTATGATACGGTGGGTTTGCTATGGGTTCTAAATGGTCAGTGTTTATACAGTAGTACTTCCTACTGGGCCTGGCGGTTGTCACTGCTATATAGTCATGTAGAAATCTGTTAGTCTTTCTTTATCCAGACACTCATTAAGAGGCATGTTTACTAAAAGCACATTTTAACGTTTTGCAAATATTTATGCAAATGAGGCCCCGCAATGAATCTCTGCACATGGCCCCGCACCCCCCTTGGGCCGCCCCTGGCTGGAGTTAGCTTTTTTCTGACCATTTTTATCCATGATACAGGGCCTGAATCAAGAAGGGAGGTGGTAGTATTTATCATTGACAGAATTTGCTCAAAACCTTCAGCTGAAATTTGTGTTGAATGTAATCCAAGTCTGGGTTTCTTCTTATGGGCTTAGTGGTGGTTGATTTGATTTGGAATATTCCTTGTAGGGTGATAGTTTGCTTTCCAGGAATGAGACAAAGTCTTGTGGTTGTAATTCTGATACTCTTTTTATTGGTGGGGTCCGTGATTTTGCTACTTGGAACAGTTCTCTGGGTCGGTTTAATGATTTGCGAATAATGTCTTTATGAAATTCTGTTTTTTGCTTATTTATGAGGCTGTTTGATGATATACTCCTTTTGGTGTTGTGAGTCCATGGTTCTTCTCAAACATTTTTCCAATTACCTAAGCTGTTGTTTAGATTTATTTATTTCCCAGGAATACCATGGTACCCTTGTATTTTGTTTGGGGATCCTTTTATGTGTAGCTAGAGCGAATGGGGCTATGGTATGAAAAAAGGCGCGGGCAGGGTCCCGGCGCCTGCTCGTAACCGGGTGCTTGCCCGGCGCGGGACCCTGCTCGTGCACGGGGGGGTGGAAAGGGGGGATCTGAACGGGGCCGCGCCGGCTGTGCATGCGGTGCGTGGTTCAAATTGATTGGCTCCGCTCGTTGAGAAGGGCGAGCGGAGCCAATCAGGGATCTGGCGGCCATGTGCTCTGGCGTGTTAGAGACGCGCCACAGCACAGGCAGTTCGACGGGAGGCGCGGTAGCCCACCCACCCACCCAGCCTTGCGGTAGCGGGGCTGGTGTAGGGGTGTCGCAGCTGGGGGGGGGTGAGGCGGGATCCCGGAGGTTTCCGGGGTCCGGAGCCATAGGCGACTCGGGACGGGGGCGGGGTGCCCGCGACCCGGACTACCCTGGAAGACTTTTGCTAGTAATATGGCGAGGTCGGATAAGGGTGGTCGGAGCGTTGCCGGTGGTGTGACCATGGATACAGCGGAGGCGAGGTTGCTTTGCTAGTAGCATGGCGGGTGACGTATCCCTCCGCTGGGTGGGGGGGGGGGGGGTTTGTGAGAACATTGTTCCTGTTATTGTTTGGTTGTTATGAAAATAAAGCTGCGACCAGTTGTTACCATATTTGGCTGTCAGAGTAATTTGTGAAAAGAGAGAGAGAGGCTGGTGAAAATGGGCCAAAGGGTATACGGGGGGGGGGGGGGGGGGGCGGGGGGAGAAGGGAAGCAAGGTATAATTAAAGGTCGAGCGCCGGGTCTAGCTACCCGGTTATGTTCCAGTTCTCTACTAGGGAAGTTATGTCATTAGAAGATGTGTCGAGTCTTGGTAAAATGTGTTCTGGTAGTGATTGTTTATTGAAATCTTTACATTTTTGGAGACTTTGTAGTTGTGTTGGACTCTGTTAGCTTGAGGTAGTGGAATGTTGAAAGTGATCATGTGGTGGTCTGACCAAGGGATTGCTGTAATCTGTGGAATGTCTGTATGTAGGTCCTTATGTCCACCATCCACCCATTTAACTACCTTTCCCTCTCCAGATCCTTGTTGAGAGAGGCAAATAAGCAAACCAAACTAGTATATACCTACTCAATCACTCCATATTCACCATCCTCCCCACCCCCCCCCCCCCCCCCCCCCCCCCCCCCCCCCCCCCCCCCCGCAATTCATCCCCGTCTCCAAGGTGAAATAATTCTTTGGCCACCCTTGATAATGGTCCTAAACCTTCAAAAAATCTTTGCATGCCATGACTTTTATATGCTGCAATCTCCCCCATTCGATACATCCCATCCAGTCATCTTATAACCACTGCTGGACAATCTCCATATGTGCAGCCACTATGCAAAACCACAGAAAAGTACACATTGGGCCCGCCCATTCATCTCCTCCTGCATTAAACATAACCTTCCCTGGACCAGACACACAATACATCCTGCAACCACCCAAGACACCTCCTCCACCCCTTTCCACACCCCTGTATCAAAGGACACCCCCAAAGGACATGCAATATATGTCCCCCTTTTCACCACAGCCCCTCCAAAATAGCGGGTCAGGCCTCTTATTAAAAGTGTGCAACTTCTTCAGGGTCCAATATATTCTATACAATACTTTTCAACAGTTCTCAAGCACACAATACAAAATACTGCTGCACGTCTTATCACTTCCGCTCTTCGAGATCATGTCACTCCCTTACTTTTCCATCTTCATTGGTTGCCGGTCCCATTCCGTTCCCAGTTTAAATTGCTAACTTTACTTCACAAAGTCTATCACACTGGTACCCCATCCTATCTGTCTGACCTTCTATCTTTTCACTCCTCACGTTACACTCCCCGTTCCTTCCATCTTAACCGTCTCGCTCTCCCCCCCCCCTTCCCGTGCCCACCTTCAATTCACACGTCTATCTGCATTCTTCTTTGCTGGTCCTGCACACTGGAATTCTCTCCCCCCTTCCCTCCGCCTGGAACCACAATTCGCAATTTTCAAACAAAACCTTAAAACCCATCTCTTTTCACTGGCATTCAATATCCCCTCTCCTTTTGTATGAATCTGTTCCTGCTGTACCTACCCACCTGTTGTATCCTGTCCCGTACTTGCTGCGTGTTAGTCCCTATCCTTTTAAAAAATTGTACATTTCCTTTCCTTTCTGGCCATGGCCAAAGTTTTTATGTATTCTGTTTTTATGTTTTGTATAATTTATCTATTTTATGTATTTTATGAATTTTTATGTATTTTACTACCTGTACATCGCTTTGATTACCCCAGAAAGGCGGTTATATCAAATGAATAAACCTAAACCTAGTTCCCGCAACGTCTCATAAATACCCTCCCACCTGCCATCATCCCAGTCCCCTGGGATCTCCCACTCACACCGCTGCAAATGCAGAAGCTTGTTCTTCCTTTCTGCCACTAACATTCGATATATCTTAGAAACCAAGCCTTTTGGCTGTGCACCCTCCCCCAATAATTCCTCCAAGGGTATTGATTAAGCATTAATATCTTTCCGCACCTTCCTCCATCCAAGAAAATGTTTCACCTGCAAATAGAAAAAAATGATCTCTCTCTCCCAACCCATATTTTTCCTGCAAATCTTCCAAAGCAATCACTTGCTTCTCTCCCCCTGATATTTGTCCCAAAGTGCAGAGATCTTTCTCTGCCCACTCCTGGTATCACCTGCACTAATGTCCCAGCAAGAACTCTTCGTTTCGCTCTGTCGGACTAATGCCCGAATATCTCTTCCCTCCCATCAATTTTCATTTACAATCCCTCCAAACTCTCATGGTAGTGCAGATCATGGGATTTCCCTTTACCCACACCCCCCTCACTCCATGTTTCTCCCACAGCAGGCCATCAAAAGGCACTGCTTCCACCACCCCTGCTCCATAGACACTCACTGTTTCCCTTCACCTTTCCCCACCCAATCAGATAGCGCCCACAATTGTGCTGCATTGTAGTAGGCCTCTATATATGGTACTCCTAAATCTCTCTCGTCCCTTTTCTGGAGCATTACTCTGCGACAGGACCATACCTAGCTCTGTGTGAGCAGTGCAGCCACACAGGGCGCAAAGGCTTGGGGGACGCATTTTGGCTGCCTGCTGTTGCCCTGCTGCCGCCACTTTTTCTTCTCTCAGCAGCGACAGAGCAACAGCAGACAGCCGAAATGTCCCCCCCTAAGCCTTTTCGCGGGATCTTAAGCAGGTCAGTCCCTCCCTCCTCTGACATAACGTCAGAGGAGGGAGGGACAGATCTGCTTAAAGTGCCAGCGATTTGCACATCGGGCGCCCCCTCTCCTCCACCTCCATCCAGCTGCTTTCTGCTCTTTCCCTGCTGCCGGCACCACCATGGAGAAAACAGAGGGCGGCAGCAGCTGGATGGAGGTATGGGGAGGAGGTGGGGGGGGCGTGCGCTCAATGTGCAAGTTGTACAGGGCGTGATTCTAGCTCAGTACAGCCCTGCTCTGCGAGACACCCTTGGTGGCTTACCATCCCATATAAATCCCATAATTAGAACCTGCAAATGATGCAAGTGTTTACAGGGCACTTCCCTTGGTAAAATATTCATATTTACAATGGCTATCCATCCTAACCACGAAAGGTGCAATCCTTGTCACTTCCCCAATCCATTTTTATGGCCCAAAAAGTGGTTGGTAGTTTTGTTCATAGATTTTGCCCAAATCCATTCCCAACCAGATCCCCAAATATTTAATTTATTTAACAGGTTTTATATACCGCTTTATCATTTCAATCAAAGCGGTTTACATTGTAACTTAAACTTGGTAATGTACATTAAAAAGGGACATTGATAACTTGGATTTTTCTGAGGAATGGAGGGTTAGGTGACTTGCCCAAGGCCACAAGGCGTGCTAGCGGGAATTGAACTCTGGTCTCTTGGTTCCCAAGTCAGTGCTCTAACCATTAGGCTACTCCTCCACTCCCCTTTGCCCATTTGAAAGGCAACACAGCCTTTAACTCCCCCATCTCTAGCAATATATATTGGCCCAGCACTTCTGTTTCCCCCATATTTAACTTATAACCTGAAACGGCACCGTACTCTCTGATTTCCTGCAGAAACACCGGCAGAGAAGTCAGGGATTCCCGAATGGCAAAAATCACATCATCTGTGAATAACGCAATTTTAAAATGCTCCCCTCCCATTTCAATCCCTTTTATATCTGTCCGTCTCTTAACCCATTCTGCCAAAGGCTTAATAAGAGCAAACAAAAGTGGGGATAAAGAGCAACCCTGCCGGTTTCCTCTGCCCAATTCCTCCGAAAATCCCCCATTATTCTGATTCGGGCTGTCGGTGAGGCATAAAGCACTTGAATCCATCCAATGAATTGTTCCCCCACCCCCATTTTCTTTAAGACCTGAAACATAAACCCCAATTCCACCATATCAAACGCCCTTTCAGCATCAACTGTCATAAACAGGGAGCCATTTTGTCTCTTTCTTCTTGCCAAATAAGATTAAGCATTTTTCGAATATTATTCCTCCCGTCTCCCCATGATAAATCCTGTCTGATTTACCTTCACCAACTTTGGGATGAGATCGGTCTGTTTGACCTGCAGACAGTGTGATTCCAGCCTGGTTTGGGTAATATAGTAATGCTTTCACTCCCATAGACCCTGGTACCATACCCTCAATCAATACTTGATAGAACACCTTTGCCAGCATCCTCTTTAGATGTCCTTGAAACCGCCTGATGCCTTGCCAACTTTCAGGGTCTGGATTGCCTTCTGGACCTCCCCCTCTGTGATGGGCCTGTTCAATCTCTCCCTGTTCTCCTCACTCAAACATGGCACTGGGCAGTCTGCCTATATACCTAACTCTGACACTCCCCCCCTCCCCTTCCACCTTCACCTTATACAGTTGAGCATAATATTCCTGAAAAGCTTAACTGATACCCCTAGCCCGCTTCACTAACTCCCCTTTCTCATTACGAATATGAAAAAATTGTTGCTGCCAAACTCTCTCATTGAGCTTCCAAGCCAGTAGCCTACTAGCCCTATTCCCTTGGTCAAAATATACCTGCCTCGTCCTTTCTAGATCAAAAGCGATACAACTTGCTCGCAGTCATGCCAACTCGACTCTTGTCTTCTCTAGCTCCTTGGAGATCGCTTTTCCCCCCCTTTCTTTGATGCTTATTCTCCAAACACACCACAACATTCAATAATCCTGAGCCTACTGCTTTTTATATAATACCCCCTTCACTACAGCCTTCAGGCCATCCCACACAATCCCCAAACCAACCCCCCTTACCATATGAAACTGTAAATTTTCCTCCACTATCCGCCCAATATGCTCCACACATCCTTTTTCCTCAATCAAAGAATTATTCAGGTGCCAAAATTTTACTCCTCCATCCTCCTCTCCTACTTCCAAAGTCAAGCTTACTGTAGCATGGTCTGTCCATGTAATGGGTCCTAATTCCACCTTCACTACCTTCCTCATCCAACAACTATCTATCCATACCATGTCCAAGCAACTATAAGATTTGTGTACCTCTGAATAGAAAGTGTACGCCCTCTTCCCCAGATTTGTCATCCTTCAAGTATCTACCAAATCCAAACTGTCCCTTAAATTGTGCAGCTGCGCTCAATCCCTTCTCCCACCCATATGGGTGTCCCCTCTCCCCTGCTACTATCCACCCTAGGGTCAACAGTTAGGTTGAAATCTCCACTCAATACAACTGGTACCACCCCAAATTCTAGAAGTGTTTCCCCACAAAAAATGCCCCCTGCTTATCATTCGGGGCATATATATAGGCTATCACCATCTCTTCCCCACCCATGCTTGCCTGTAGAAAAAGATACCTACCCCCCTTATCCCTCAATACCCGCTTGACCTCCACCACCCTATTACCATTCACCAATATTCTCATTCAACCTTTTTTGGGATTATCTTTATTCCCTGCTAAAAGCATCCTCGTAAAAGTGCTTACTTAGGAGATATTTATCTTGGCCTACCTTCAAATGTGTTTTTGCTGAACACACAAAAAGTCTGCTTGCAAGCGTTCTCCCTCCCTTATCAACTGTTTACGTTTTGGGCACAAATTCAGTCCCTTTGCATTAACCATAGCAACCACCCATTTCGTTTCACCACTCCTCCGTGCTCACCCCATCCCTTCCCCTTCCTCTCCCCCCACCCCAAACCCCATTACTCCCGCTCCCTCCCTTTCACCCTCCACCTCTGCTCTCTGAGGCTACCTGCTCAGAGTAGTGGCCCTTCCACCTCCCTTTCACATCACTTCAGACCCTTACCCCCAGTCCTCCTCGTACACTCACCTCCAACAAATTAATATTCCCCATACAACCACACCCCACCCACATCTCCACACAACCCTTCATCTCACTCCCTCAGCCAACCCCAATCCAACCATCTCTAGCACCCCTAATGTCCACCAAGTCTTGCACAGCATTAGGAGCTCAAGCTGGTATATTTTTGCAAGTTCTATTTTCTTCTTTGAACTCCAGTTCCTTTGGGATGCCTCTGATCCTGAGTTTACTCTGAGACCTATTTTCCAGGTCCTCTAGCTTCATTAGTAAAAGTTTCTTTTCGGGCTCCTATACAGTCACCTTTGTGTCCGTGGTTCCGATCTGCTCCCCTCTCCTCCAAATGAACATCAAACTCTGCTCGTCTCTTAATTCGGCAACTAAGCCTCCCAGTTCCGCCTTTGCTGCTGTCACCTTCTCTTTTATTTTGCAGAACCAGCTCTGACTCTCGTTTCATGTGCAGCTACAGTACATCAACAGTCAGATGTCCCGAGGGCTTTGATCCAACCACATCATAAATGCTGGCTTTACTCTGAAAAGTCTTTAGCTCCTCCCCAGTAGCCAGTTGAGTGCCTTCCGACCTGGGGTCTCATCTTCCAGCACTATAGTGCAGTTTGTTTTGTTGTGACTATCCACTGGATTTTCATGGCAAGATACAGAAGTAGATTACCAGGCCTTTCTTCTGCGCAGGTAATTCTAGTGTTGTTGCAATTGTCACAGAAGTGTGATCCTCTGCCATCAACACCATCCCATTCTGCTGCTGCCCAGATGGGTGGTTTGTCTTAGTCTGGCACCTCAACTGAGACCTGCCCATATTGAGAGACCTTGCCGGTAGTTAAGCTACTGATTGGTGTACATAAGCCCTCACAGCATGACAAGCTGCAAACCAAGTGAGACAAATCTCCTTTCAACAAGGTTTAAGTTTTGCTCTAAGTATGGCATAAAAGGGAATATGTACATAGGTAGCTACTAAGATGTGTTAAGGGAATAATGCACAGTTTTTGCCAAATGGTGCATGTTAAATGGCAAAGTTGTGTGTTATTTATCCTTGCTGCACAATTTTTTTGGCACAGCGCAAGTTAAGTACTATACTGAGATGCCAAGAATACAAATGCTGTTGGCTATTTTGAACCCTGTGATCTGAATTTAGTTCAATTTTAAAGCAGTGATTTAGGACGTTCAATAAAATGAAGTTAACTGCTCCGCATGAGAGACGTGTATCTGATGTGTCTGGATAACATTGCATAGGCAGAGGCCGACGCGTCCATGGTGTGAGGTAACTTTTATTGTACTCTTCTCAGTTCCTCAAGATGCTCCCCTGTAGAATGGAATTAAAATGTAATGTAATTAAGTACATGAAAGATTGCATTGTCTTTTGTTCTGGAGAACTTCACATTACTACATGAATGGATTTTGGGCTTGGTAATAAAAAAAAAACCGCGGAAGGCATTTTCAGAATGTTCTAGTCAGTTAGCCAGACATGCTAATGAGCTAAAACATGGTCACTAATATATTCAGTAGCACCAACTGGGTAGTGCCGCTGAATATCTCCACAGACCACCCAAAAAACACCCTGGGTGGCTGATGGTCACTATCTCGTTAGTGGCAATATCCACTCACTAACTGGATAGCTCAAGCAATTAAAGTTAAGATCTGTGAATGGCTGTCCTAACTTTAAGCACTTTGCACTATCCGGTTAGCAGCTGAATCTTGTTGCTAAAAGGATAGTGGCATCTGTGGCCAGGCAGCCCAGATATTCAGAGATGGAAATTAAATGTGCTCCATAGCTGAATATCCAGTCTTACTTAAAACGGTGGTGGCTAGGCATTTTATTTTGCTACTGAATATGCTCCCCTATATATTCACCAACCAGATGTAATTCCTTTTTCACTAATTTTCCCCCTCTTCTGAATGTGTCTTTTAATATTTTTCTGTTATGTTTTTTTGAAGGTGTGAATAAACAGGTGGACAAAGGTGAGACGGTTGATATAGTGTATCTGGACTTTCAGAAAGCCTTTGACAAGGTCCCTCATCAGAGACTTTTGGCAAAACTAAAGAGTCATGGGATGGGATGCAGTGTACTATTGTGGATCAGAAACTGGTTAAAAGATAGAAAGCAGAGGGTAGGGCTAAATGGCCAATTTTCCCAATGGAGAAAGGTGAATAGTGGTGTACCCCAGGGATCTGTACTGGGTCCGCTGCTTTTTGACATATTCATAAATGACCTGGAAAAGGGAATAATGAGTGAGGTTACAAATTTGCAGATGACACAAAACTATTTAAAGTTGTTAAAACCCAAGAGGATTGTGGAAAATTGCAAGAGGATCTTGATAAATTGGAAGACTGGGCATCAAAATGGCAGATGAAAGTTAATGTGGACAAGTGCAAAGTTATGCACCTAGGAAAGAACAACCCAAACTATGGTTACAAGATACAAGGTTCCACATTAGGAACCACCACCCAGGAAAAAGATTTAGGCGTCATTGTGGATAACGTGTTAAAACCCTTGGCCCAGTGTGCAGCGGCGGCCAAGAGAGCAAATAGCATGCTAGGTATCATAAGGAAAGGAATGGAAAATAAAACAAAAGATATTATAATGCCTCTATATCGTTCCATGGTGAGACCGCACCTTTGAATATTGTGTGCAATTCTGGTCGCCGTATCTTAAAAAGGATATAGCGTTATTAGAAAAGGTTCAGAGAAGAGCCACCAAAATGGTGAAGGGGATGGAAGGATACTCTTATGAAGAAAGGCTAAAAAGGTTAGGGCTCTTTAACCTGGAAAAGAGATGGCTGAGGGGAGATATGATAGAAGTCTATAAATTAATGAACGGAGTAGAACGGGTAAACGTAAATCGATTGTTTACGTTATCAGAATATAGAAAGACTAGGGGACATGCAATGAAGCTACAGGGTAAACTATTTAAGACTAATAAAAGAAAATATTTTTTCACTCAACGTGTAATCAAACTCTGGAATTTGTTACCGGAGGATGTAGTAAAGGCTGTTAGTGTAGCTGGGTTTAAAAAAGGTTTGGACAAGTTCCTGGAGGAAAGGTCCATAAACCATTATTAAGAAGGGACCCAGGATATCAATGCTTGACCAGTACAGGCATTGTGGAACCTGTGTCTTTTGGGGAAACTGCTAAGTACGTATGACCTAGATTGGCCACTGTTGGAAACAGGATACTGGGCTTGATGGACCTTGGTCTGATCCAGTATGGGATATCTTATGTTCTTATGTTTTTGATATTTGAATGGAACATTCTTCCCTTTGTTCCTGAATGCTACCCTTCAGGCATAGAAAAATAGATTATTGTACTTATTGAAGTTGGGATGATGGCCTGTCATGAGTGTTCCTCATAGTCTTCATTTTAAGATTGATCCCAGAAGAATGGTTGCAAGAGGGTTAGCAATTCATCATTGGATTTTGTGATAGAGACGCTAGCCTTGGTAGCCAGTTTCCCTGCTTACTCAGTTGTGAGCATGAGCTGGAAGCTTGGTGGGTCAGACAGGAGATGCTTGCATTTGCTGTCATTATTATTTCTGTTAGGCAATGAACATAAGCACATGGTTCCTGCATATTTAATATTGTTGTTTTTGTTGTTGCTAAGTAGTTGTCCTAAACTGTGTTCAGTCTTCATTCAGGCAGCTCATTGTTGATAGGGTGGCACCATAGCTGCTCTTATTATATCGATCCATCTCATTGCCGGCCTTCTTCTTTTATGTTGACCTTCAACCTTGCCAAGCATAATGTCTTTCTCTAATAATCTCTCTCCGCATGATGTGTCAAAAGTATGAAAGTCAAAGTCTTGTCATCTGAGCTTCTAAAGAAAGCATAGGTGTGATCTCCTCTAGTGCTGACTAGTTTGTTCTTCTGGTAGTCCATGGTACACATAGTATTCGTCGCCAGCATCACAATTCAAAAGCATCAATTTTTTTCTTGTCTATCTTTTTCACTGTCTAACTTTCACATCCATATGAGCTTATTGAAAATACCATGGCTTGGACAAGTCAAACCTTTGTATGGCAAGAGACATCTCTGCTCTTGGCAGAATGGCTATGAAGGACCTAGACAAGATTCTCAAGAGCAATGTGTCATCTAATTTCTAGCCTGCTTGTTGTTGCTTTATTGATTATTGAACCAAGCAGGTTAAAGTTGTCCACTATTTCTATTTCTTCTCCATCAATGATAAAGTTATTTATTTTGCCAGTTGTCGGGATCTCGTAGCTCTAGGAAAACTGAACTTGTTCATCCTCTAATAGTTTCTGATTCTATTTCCTTGCATACATCATTTTAGTATTTCTCCTTGTCTCATCTTGCTGCACATTGGAAATCTCTGAGTTCTGTGATTGCCTCTCTTTGTCCTCTGTGAACCCATAACCAAAAACTAGTCAATCCCAGAGTGAATGATAAAATAACAGGACAAAAAATGTCTATAATCACTCCACCAATATATCAAAACTCACATCAGGTACTGACAAAACTTGTGTACATGAAAGGAAAAAAGAGCCTCATAATCCAATGAGGTAATGTAAATTAAGCTTCAAACACACGAAGCATACCTCCCAGAACATCACAGGCTCTAAAAAAAACTCCTTCCATCCCTTAAAATATCCTTTTTCTATTTCTTTTTTCCTTTTCCCTTTTTATCTTCACAAGCAAAAAATTATCAAAATACAAAATGTTGAGCTCTCAAAATATAGCAGAACATAACAGTAGCACATAACCTAAAAGGCACTTAGCTGGATGGTGAGGGCATCGCTATCGCTATTAACCAAACGCACCTGCAACTGTGTGTCTGCCCAATGGTGTGTTTGGTTAATAGCGATAGCGATGCCCTCACCATCCAGATATACAATTCCAGGGTCATATCGGACCTTGGCACCAAATGGCTGGGTTGGCCAGATTGCCGGGAAGCTATCTGAGCAGCAGCGATTTTCAGCCACTACCTAGTTAGCTTCTGTGGCGAAACCTAGGCCAGCCTTTACTGTGCCCGACCTTCACCATATGTCGGTAACTGGGCAGCAGCGCAATATCTCCACTGCCCGGTTATTCACACCCTGATGCTAACTGGTGTGGTGGTACCCATGGATATTCAGCAGCACTAACATGTCTGCAAACCGTGTTTTTAATGCCTTTGAATATCCCCCTAAATCGTTTTGATCACAGAAGAATTTGACTGATTTGAACCTGCGTAATACCATAAATGAGGCTTGGGTAGCTGCCGGTAACTGGAGCCTCTTGTCCAATAAACAGCCCGATGATTTTACTGATTTTTAAAGAGATAGTTGAAGCCCTTGAAAGAGAGGGGATGGGGCTGGGGTTGGAAATCATCTTGTGAACTGTATTGCTTCACATTTGGAAGGATTCAGTACAAACTTATTTGTACAGGGACCAATCAGCTATCTGAGCAAGCCCTCCTTTGAGAGTAGTTAGATCAGAGACAGGAGGCTCAGATGAGAGGAGAATTTTTACATTATCAGCATAAGCATATAGGCTCATGCCTATTGATTGGCTTAAAGTTGTTAATGGAGCTACAAAAATATTGAAAAATACAAAGTATTCTTTATACGGTACAGTACATCAGCAAGATAAAGATCTTTACCAAAATTTGGATAGTTATAAGTAAATGAATAAGAATCAGAAAAGAACAGAACATACAAAACTAATCTAGTATAAAGTCCACAAAAACCTAGGGAGTGATGTCACAAGGGATCATTGAACTAACCTCAGCCCCAGGTAATATTATTCCAACTGCATCCATTAGACTCTGGAAGTCACTTATCACTCAGAAAAAGAGTTAATTTAACAAAATCAAGAAACACATACTTCACATTTAAATATTTCATAATACATTTGCATGGATACATTAAGTAGAATGAGAGCCCCTTTTACTAGCGCTTAGCTCGAGCTATTTGCTGCATGGCCCATTTTATTCTTATGGCTGTGTCACATAGCTCAAGTTAAGTGTTAGTAAAAGGGGCCCTAAGACCCCTATTTGCAACTTCCTAGGATGGAGGATTAAAAACTTCCTCTGCATTTGTTGAGCAGACCTTGCCACATCGGGAATCATTCTGAGTCCCCAGAAACAACTCTTCTCTAAGTTTAAAAGCCTATGAAGAATCCATTCTCTATTGGGGTCCACGGAGGGTAAACGGAACACAAGCCTGGGGTTAGCCCAGTATGTGTTCTGCAATGCCTTCTGGCTGCATGCAAAAATGCTAGGAATGAATAGATCCAGTTTCATCCATTTGTGTTGGTGAGGCTTAACAACTGTAAGACAGAATTGCTGAGGCCCCATGCGACCGCTCTTGTCACCACAAAATATTCATGAAAGAATCTCTGGCAGCCAGAGCTAGCTTTTTCTTTCATAAACAAAGAGAAACTTCTGGAGACTCAAAAGTTATTTATTTATTTATGTTGTTCAGATAGACCATTTCTGAAAAAATGTTAGTTTGTTGATAAAACCTATTAGTTTGAACCTGAAATTCCATGTTGTACAATTCTTAGGAATATTCTCCAGAGATTAGGTAACAGGCATCGGGTCAGCAAGAGTAGTGGGATTGTTTTATTATGTCATATTTCTGGATGACATAACAATCATAGTAAGACACAAATTTATTTTTTCAAAGAATCATACATTGTTTTTGCAACAGAGATGTATAATGAGATTGGACTAGGTCCTGCAATCAAAATAGTCTTAGTGATATTTTTGTAGATTATATTTCAATGTGCAATATGAGCAAGCAAAATCATAAATCTTGGAAAACAAACTCACAGTATTAGGATTGGACAAGATAGTGTCTGAGCTTTATGCTCAACTTTAAACCAAAATGCTTACAAGGAATGTGCACGATTATAAAAATTTTCAGTTTATTTATTGAATTTTAGGAAATGTTCTCAAGTTTTGGGTGTTTTTTGGTCTGTTTCACATATCTGGTTTAATAAAAAAAAATATTTGGTGTGCTTCAGGACTTTGTAATACGTGTTTAGAACTTTATAATGCATGCTAATTTTAATTTTTTATTTATTTGCATATAATATATTATATCCAGGTATCAAAATGAATGAAAGGAAAACATGGCCACTATACCACAAAATATAAGAAAAACAAAATTACAAAAGCAATCCTTCAGCCATATAGAAATGAGTCCACAATACAGGATACCAAGCATACCTCTATTGGCCAAAATCATTGAAAAGGATGTCCAAAGACAAATTCAAGCACACATTTATTTTATTTATTTATTTATTTATTTATTTGCATTCTCTTATATACCGCGCTATTCTGCATCAGTGCGGTTTACATTGAACAAACTGAAATTACATTGAACAGGGCATTATAACTTGGAGATAACTATTTTATTTGAAGCTTCCGCTCCGCTGGACCCGTGTCAACATGGCTTTAGAGAGGCGCACGGGGTTGAAACACTCCTCACAACACTCTTTTTAGTACCATAATAGCTGGAATCAATAACATCCGTCAAGGATATGTGCTCATCTTCATGGACATAGCAGCCGCCTTCGATTCAGTCTGCCATGCCTGCCTCCTGCAACGTCTCAAGGAGAAAAGTATACGTGACACAGCACTAGAATGGTGCAAGTCATATCTATCGGATAGATGGCAGCACGTACAATCAGGGGAGTCAACATCTAAGCCTTTCCATCAGAATCAAGGAGTCCCGCAAGGATCCTCTCTTTCTGTTCAACATCTACATGCAGCCTATCTGTGATATCATCCGGTCATTCAAAGTGAATTGCCTGTTATACGCCAATGACATTCTCCTGTACATGCCATTCTTGACAGAGTGCCCTGACCTGTCCCCACTGACCAACTGTTTCAACGCGGTATCAAGCTGGCTACAAACCCAAAATCTCCGAATTCAACATAAGAAAACCGAGGTCCTTTTCATTACAAGGAATCCAAACTTCATCACACCACCCTGCCTGAAAGTCAAGGATGCAGAACTTCTTACCAAACCCTCGATAAGATACCTTGGAGTCACCCTGGACCAGCAACTAGACATGAAGGCACACATAAGTAATATAGCAAGAGCAGTGTATCACAAGATCCGCGCACTCAGACACCTACACTCCCTGCTCGAACCGGACGACTTTCGGACAGTTTATCAATCATTAATCATACCACATTTTGACTACGCAAATGCCATACTCCAGGGTCTCCCTCAATCTACCTTGCACCCGTTACAGCTTGCGATGAACTCACCAGCAAGAGTTCTCCAAGGGTCACCCAGATGGGATCACGTGACACCCATCCTGAAACGGCTTCACTGGCTCCCTATTCAAGGCAGGCTCACTTTCAAAACCTTAATACTGACTTTCAAAGTCATAAACGGGCTCTCCCCTGCATCTCTAACTGACCTCATACAGGGCATCCCCTCTAATAGATCCAGAAGATCACAAGCAATCAATAAACTAATAGTCCCAAAAGAAACAACCAAGTGTAACCAGGCAACGGTAAACAGAGCTTTCAAGTTCTGTGCGCCTAGATGCTGGAACACCCTCCCTCCCAGCATCCGGGCAATCACTGATCTAGCCCAGTTTAGGAAGGCTTTAAAACATCACCTCTTCCTCTTGCATTACCCTGATGGCAGCGCTACAAGAGCCTCATCACCGAGCTAACCAGTGCAGCACAAAGAGTTCCCCTTAGTCGCTATTGTACAGATGTAAATAGTTACCCATGTTCTTGACCCAAGTTCTAGTACCTGTTAATTGTAACGCAGATCAACCAGTTTGAAATGTGTAGATAGTTGTTCCATGTAAACCGCACTGATGAGGAATAGCGCGGTATATAAGAGAATGTAAATAAATAAATAAATAGGAAAACAAGGGAGAGACAGGAAACAAGGGCATAAGGGTACCACAGCAAAGGAAAAATAAATTCAAATAAAGCGGGTGAAGACTTACACGTCAGCCATATGGGACTCCATCAAGAATTCCAAGAGTCGTTCTGGGTCAAAAAACAAATAAGATTTATCATTGTAGGTAACATAACATCGTGAGGGAAACTTCAAAACCAACATAGCCCCAAGAGAAAGGACCCTGGGTCGATAGCCCAGAAACTCCTTCCTCCTCAGTTGCGTAACCCGAGACAAATCAGGACACATGCGTACCAATGATCCCAAAAACTTCTCATTGAAATTCTTAAAGTATGTATGCCCTTAAGATTACATTTTTATCGGAATCAAGTGATAATGTAACCAGCAGAATGGTTCTTGAAGTGACCACATCCACTGAGTACTCCAAAAACCCCATAAGGTCCCCCAGACCCACAGATGCAACCTCCCCATCCTGGTTGCTTGAGCCCAGCATCAGATATTCTATCCAAGAGATAGGAGGCAGGGGGATTTTTGACGTCTCCCTGAAGTATCTATCCAATGGAGAGATAACAGGGGAACTGGGAAAATGAATAAGTCTCAGATTGTTTTTATGAATTCCAGTTATTCCATTTTCTTCTGCTGCACTGCCCCATCTTTAACCTGAAGTTTCACAAAAACCTTCCCTCTGAGCTCTAATAAATAGCAAAACAACAAAAACCCAGTGGAAAAAAACCAATTTTACAAAATAATTTTTTTGTCGGAATGGCCAGCCCAGTAAAGAGGAAAAGCACCTCCTACCACCGTGGCCCGTCCTTTTTAATCATTTAAGAAATTAGATTTAAAACAGCTCTTGTTCAAAAAGTGGCTGATACTTAGCTTTAGAAGAGAAATAGGCTGTAAGCTAAGTATCAGCCACTTTTTGAACAAGAGCTGTTTTAAATCTAATTTCTTAAATGATTAAAAAGGACGGGCCACGGTGGTAGGAGGTGCTTTTCCTCTTTACTGGGCTGGCCATTCCGACAAAAAAATTATTTTGTAAAATTGTTTTTTTTCCACTGGGTTTTTGTTGTTTTGCCATCTTTAACCTGGGCCACCTGCAATTCCCAGAGTTGTCCAAATTCTTGTTCCACCCAAGAAAGCCTATCTGTCTGATCCACTTGCATCTTAGAAACCATGTGGAAATCCTGTTTCACTTGTAACAAATCCTTAGTCATAGTACCAGCAAAGTTAGTAAAGGATGAATGTAGAGCTGCCATTAACCCATAGCGCTTCTAATGTAATAGATGCAGGCCTTACAGGCCCCATATTTCCGTGAAGTAGCAGTCCTCCAGATGATCCAGTCACTGTCTCCAACAACGGAGCAGGCAGCCCAGCACCACAAAGGTCTTGAGAAGACATCAAAGCTGCAGAAGTGCCCTCTTCACTACCCCACACTGGTGTACTCACTAGAACACCGTTGGGGAGCACTTCTTCTGAGCTTGCAATACTTCCTGGTCGTAGTGGAGGACTCACTGTTCTGGGGATAGCCACACCCCAGATGTGCTCAGGATCGATGCTTGCTCATACACCAGCCACACCGAAGACACCACTCCAACACCAATGGGGGGGGGGGGGTGTTTGAAAGCCAAAGTATTCAAAGGATCGCTGAATCTCTAAGGTGTTAACCAGCAAGCCCAAGGGTAGGCTTGCTTGCTTCCTTTTCCTCCACCCCATACCAGTTGGAAAGGAGAGGTCAGGGAAACAGAACCGCTATGCAGCGGCCTCACCGTGGATCCTTCCTGCTGCCATCTTGATTCCCCCTCTTTCTCCTCTTTGAACCCCCTGTAATGCATGTTAAATAGATTTTATGTGTACTAAGATGGACATTTATAAGGGATGTTGGGCCCAATATTGAGATGGGCGTGTCTTCGAAGGGCTATGCGCCTTCCCCGCCAACTTCTAACCCAGATATTCAATGCCATGGTGATGGCATTGAATATCCGGGCATCGCCGCAGACACAGGAAGCTGCTGAGGCTAAACAGGCAGCAGCAATATTGAATGCTGTCTGGTTAGCTCCTGTGCCTTGAAGATAGGTGAGGGTTTTAGGCGATGGTTTTTCCTTGCCTATCTTTAAGGTACAGATCGCTAGTCGGGCAGCATGCAATATTGCCGCTGCCCGGTTATCACTTGTCACTGCCTCTGCTCTGCCGCAGAACGCCCCGATGCAAACCGGATAGGGGTGCTTAGGAGGATTACAGGGGATATTCAACACCACGTGTAAGTGCCATTGAATATCTGAACTTAAGGCATTTACATGGTTTCCTGGGATTATAAAAATCGGGCCCGTTGTGTGCTGATGCTGTTACCGGGCATTATCTTTTGCAGGGTCCATTTTATTCCTGTGGGTCCTGTAGCAGAAAGCGCATGGGAATGACATTAGCGCGAGATAGCCATTAGTAAATACTTCCTTAATTTTTGAAGTCCCACTAACGAATGCAGCAGATACACATCCCTAATGGTCACTTATATTCTTTAATGGTCATTTATGTTCCTGTGTTGTAGAACCAACTTCCGAGAGAAGAACTGACTGGCCAGAGGTTCAGAAAGGGTCATTGGCTGCCTTCAGATGTTTTTTTTTTTTATTTATTTTTTTTATTTATGCAATTTTCATTAATACAGCAAAGAGAACAAACATACCTTGCACAGATTATTGAGTATGAGAGTAATAATACAAGAAATAACAAAAGAAGGAACAATTTAATCGTACTCAATTGTAGTTCGATATAATGGGGGGGAAAAGAAAAAGAAGACATTTTAGCCAAATCAGAGCCTTTGACCAAAATTGAAGAAGGAGGTAATAAAAAAAGAGACCAGATGACTGCAGGTGACCTCGGCCCATATCTAGGAGGAAACACATAACATTATGATGTTCTAACAACCAGCACTACTTGGGCGAAACCACAGCAGATAGTTTAGCATTAATGAAAACATTTAAATCATTTGGGTCAGAAAAAACATATTTTAAGTCATTATAAAACACTAAACATCGGCAGGGATATCGAAGAAAAAAGGTCCCACCTATTTGTGCAACACCGGATCTATAAAGCAAAAATTGCTTCCTCCTCCTTTGGGTTTCCCTAACTAAATCTGGGAACATCGACAGCTTGAAACCCATAAAGGTTTCAAGTCGTTTCTTGAAAAACATTTTGAGAAGCCAATCTTTATCAGATATTAATGCACATTGAACTAACAATGTTGATGATATAACAGAAGAACCCTCTCCCCCAGTGTCCTCAAGAAGACCAGTAACGTCCAGAACATTAAAGTTCACCGTGGATACCACCTCCACAGCCTCAGCTTTCTTCTTCTGCCGCGGTAGATAATAAACCTTGGTAAGAGGTGGAATTAAATCAGGAGGAATCTTCAAAACCTCAGTCATATAGCGTTTAAACATATCCAAAGCCGAGACCCCAGGAAGACATGGAAAATTCAATACTCGTAAATTCGCTGCCCTGGAGGCGTTCTCCAACACCTCCAACTTATACTTCAAAAGACCATTCTCCTTAGTCAAGGCAGAGGATACATCAGATACTATAGCAAGCTGAGAACTGAAGACTGCATTCTGTACCTTAAGTTGCTCACAAGAAGATAATGCCATATCGATATTCTCAACATTCCTCTGGATGTTAACTGAGTTATCCTGGACACGGGTCATCAATGTTGCAAATTGTGCATTAAGAGAAAACGACAAAGATGAGATTGCTTCCCAAATAGTCTCCAGGGAAAAAACCGTCGGACGTACCAAAGTTGATACTGCTAACACCGGTGTTGAAACCAAAGGCGGGGCTGAAACTCCCTCCAAAATAGCCGGCTCCAAACATCCACCCGAAGCCTCCCCGAGACTATCGGGGGTCAAGGAACCCGACTGTTCAGGCTGCTCCTCCTCCAAAGTCGGTGCCCCCACCTCGGGAGACGTCGACGTCGCAGACACTGAGGTGGATTCCAACGGAGCAGGGATTCGAGCCGGCTTAGCCACGCCGAATTCAGAGATTGCGACGCGGCTGCTGGAGTCTGAGACCTCTCTCTCTCCTGTAGCGAGGACTCCCCCTTTGTGTCTTCAGATGTTTTTAATGTTTTATTTGTTTTGCGCTTGTTTTTATTTGAATTGTTAGCATGGGCCTCTGCACTAGATTTGCAGTCAAACCAGCGCACTTTCTAGTAAACACACCCCAATAAGTGTTAAGGGCTGCTGTAGCCCTATTATTTCTATGGGCCATGGCAGCACGTAATGCATTTTAACTTTTGCTACTGCTTGTGAAACTTTAGGAAACATATCCCTCTGGGTGTATGGGATATAAAGCTCAGTATATTCGGCTATGACATATAGAATGCTTTACATAAAAGTGTACACAGTCTATGTACAGTGTTTTGCGTAAAGAAAAATGCTGCTACATTTGCATACTTTTTTTCTCAGGAACTTCAGTTCACAGATGGACTGAGTTCCAAATTTCGTTTTTTTTTTCATGAACTACTTTAATTTATACTGAAACCCTTATTTCCTGGAAACAGCGGGAGCTCTGTAGTAATTCTTCATGCATCTGGGTATTCTTCGAAAAGAAATTGTATCAGTCCTAGAAGCATGTTTTGTTTCAAGGATACGTTTCCCTTGTCCTGCTATATTTTCCTTGCACGTCCTTACCACAGAAGACTATAAACAGCCTCTGCATTTCAAAATATATATTTTTTTAATTTAACTGAGAAGGTCAGATTAAGACAAATGCCTTGTGTTCAAGTGGGCCCCTTGATGCACAGGGAGATAAAATGACTAGTTGAAGGTTATGCATAAAATTCATGATGGAAGGGAATCTTGGACTCACATCTCAGGAGTTCATTTATATCAGAGTTCAGTGCTTTGATGATTAGACAACCCCACTTGTCAAGATGTATTGAACTGTGCAACATTTTGTATCAAATATTAGAGTTTTGATAAGCACTGCATACAAAAAATGTACAATTTAAAAATCACAATGTGTGACAAACTATTGTTAACATGTAATATGACTCAAGCAGGAAATGTACATTAAATTGTTTGCGAAATACGATATTATCAGCTAATCCTTTTATGTAAACTGAATTAGAAAACAGATTTCATACAGATGTGAACAGAGGCATGGATAGTCATGTAAAAAACTAAATGTTTAGTATTTTTACCATCGGAGAATGATGGCAATTGACCACAAGGAAAGAACTGAGAAAGTGGTCTGGAATCTACCGATCTGGTGCTGCTTCAGACTCAGCTGTTCGATAGGCTGTGCTCTACGATGACATAGGGCCAGATTTATTAAGCCTTTTCCCATAGATACAGAAAGAGAAAAGGGGGAAGGTAATCTGTTCACCTCCTCACTGGGGTCATCTTCTGTTCCAGACCAGGGTACTGTTTCTTCTGACTTAAAGCAGATGCTTCATCCATTGTCATTTCCAGAGGTTCCCCAGAAAGTATCTCCCCCAAAGGAAGTTTCACTGCGTGTCATTTGGGAAGTAGTGACTCACACGGAATTGTCGCTGCAGTCATCTCTTTCCCAGGTTGCGCAGTTTTCTGTTGATGCCCTCAAATGTTTGTGATTTATTTTATTTATTTATTTATTTAGACGGATTTGGTATACCGCTTTATCATTAAAATCAAAGCGGTTTAGCACATCAAACAATTGATAATATTGTGTGTTCAGAAGCGTGCAGTGTGCTAGATTTTATCAGTGAACTATATGCATAGTGATTAATGTACAAGAATGGATCCATGTGAGAGGTGAGCTATGGTCAATGATCTACTATTGCCTTGAAAGTACTTGAAAATGTAATCAGTTCAGGTGAGGTCCTTGAAATGTTCTGTAAATAGGGCAGTTTTAAGAAGCTTTCTGAAGTCCTAGAGGTCTTTGGTTGATCTTAGGTGGTCTGGGAGGGAGTTCCATATAGCGGGTTCTGCTAGGGAGAGTGCCCTTCTTGACGTGGCCTGCTTTGTTTTTGCAAATTCCATTGGTGTGCTGATGGTGTCTGAGGTTCCTTTTCTTCTTGGTCTTTTGTTGTCGTCGGTTTTTATGAGTGGTTGTAGGCTGTCAGCTGAGAGGTTGTGTAGTATTTTGAAAATGTTTACAAGTACTTTGAATTGGATTCGAGGGCTGATTGGGAGCCAGTGTAGGTGGTACAATATGGGGGTGATGTGGTCGTGATTAGTACAATCTGTTATGAGTCGTGCGGCTGTGTTCTGTGCTAGCTGAAGTGGTCTTATGGTCTTTTTTGGTATCCCCTGGTATATGTGATTGCAATAGTCTAGTGTGGGAATGATGAGGGCTTGACAGACTGTTCGAAAATGCTCCTGAGCGAGTATCGGTTTGAGCCTTCTGACGGTCCTCATTTTGATGTAGGCGCTCCTTGAGGTTTTTGCAATGTGGGATTGGAGGTTAAGGTCCTTGTCAAGTGTTACTCCCAGGTATTTTATTTCTTGTCTTACTGGTATAATGATGTCGTTCAGGTTGATGGTAGCCGTGGGTGAGAATGTTGGGTTTCTTGTGATGAATAGCGCTTCAGTTTTGTTGTAGTTTATTGACAGATTGTTTTCCTGAAGCCAGGTTGCCATTTGTTGGAAGCAGTTGGCTATATTGGAGTAGTCTGGGTTGTCTAGTTTGATTGGTGTGAATATCATTATGACGTCTGCGTATATGGTGTATTGAATCTTGTGGTCCTTGATGATGGTGGAGATGGGTTGTATGTATAGATTGAAAAGCAGGGTGGAGAGTGCTGAGCCTTGTGGGACTCCCTGTGTGGCTCTGAAAGGTTGAGAGGTCTTTGATCCACATTTGACTTGTAGCTGTCTGTTGCTGAAGTAAGATGTAAACCATTTCATGGTGGTGCTGTGTAATCCTGCCTCCTGCAGTCTGGTTAGTAAGGTTGTGTGACAGATAGTGTCAAATGCTGAGGAGATGTCTAGGAATATCATGAGGACGCCCATTTTGGTGTTGTCGATCGTCAGAACAAACTGTCGAATAGTTGTATTAGTAGAGTTTCAACCCCATGGCTAGGTCGGAAGCCATGTTGATTGGGGTCCAGGGGTTTGTGGATGTCAATGTGTTGTTGGAGTTGATATTGGACTACTTTCTCGATGATCTTGGATAGGAATGGTAGGCTTGAGATGGGTCTGTAGGCGGCTGGGTCTGTTTTAGCTAATGTGGTTTTCTTGGGGATCGGACGTATTGTGGCTAGTTTCAGGGCGTTTGGCATTTTTCCTTTGGCGAGAGAGTTCTGTATTATTTTCCATATGACTTGCATCAGGTCTTCTTTCATTGCTTTAATCCAGGATACTGGGCAGGGGTCTGTAGGAGCGGTGCTGGTGTTGAGGACAGTGATGATTTTGGAAAGCTGTTCTTTCGAGGGGATGCTGAATGTGCCCAGCTCTGTGTTGGTGTGGAAGACCTGAGTTTGACAATCTCATTGCTGTTCTTAGGTGTTGCAGTGAATTTGATAGTTTGGTGATAGTTTGGTGCTCCATCACCAACTGGAGCCAATGGAGAATTCTGCCTGAGCCAGGAACATAGGAAATGCCATACTGGGTCTGACCAAGGTCCATCAAGCCCAGTATCCTGTTTCCAACAGTGGCCAAACCAGGTCAAAAGTACCTAGCAGTTACCCAAAAAGACACACAGGTTCCTAATGCTTGTATTGGGGCAAGCAGTGGATACCTGGGTCCTCTTTAATAATAGTTTATGGACATTTCCTCCAGGAACTTGCCAAACCTTTTTTAAACTCAGCTACACTAACAGCTTTTACTACATTGATCTATGTTTACCTGTACTACTCCATTCATTAATTTATAGATCTCTATCATAGATCCTCTCAGCTGTCTCTTTTCCAGATTGAAAAGCCCTAATCTTTTATTTATTTAACAGGTTTTATATACCGCTTTATCATTTCAATCAAAACAGTTTACATTGAAATTTAAACTTGGTAATGTACATTAAACAGGGACATTAATAACTTGGATTTTTCTGAGGCAATGGAGGGTTAAGTGACTTGCCCAAGGCCATACGGTGTGCTAGTGGGAATTGAACCCTGGTCTCTGGGTTCCCAAGCCAGTGTTCTTAACCATTAGGCTACTCCTCCACTCTATTTTAAGGCTCTCCTCATAGGGATATCCTTCCATCCCCTTTACCATTTTGGTGGTGGTTCTCTGTAACTTTTCTAATTCCGCTAAATCTTTTTTAAGATACCACAACCAGAATTGCGAACAATATTCAAGGTGCGGTCGCACCATGTAACGATACAGAGGCATTATAATATCCTTGGTTTTATTCTCCATTCCTTTCCTTATGATTCCTAGCATTCTATTTGCCTTCTTGGCTGCCGCTGCACACTAGGCAGAGGGTTTCAACATGTTATCCACGATGACATCTAAATCTTTTTCCTGGGTGGTGGTTCCTAATGTGGAACCTTGCATTGTGTAACCACAGTTTGTGTTTTCTTTCCTAGATGCATAACTTTGCACTTGTCCACATTAAATTTCATCTGCCATTTAAATATCTAGTCTTCCAATTTATCAAGGTCCTCTTGCAATTTTTCACAATTCTCTTGAGTTTTAACAACTTTGAATAATTTTGTGCATCTGCAAATTTGATTACTTCACTTGTTATTCCCAATTCCAGGTCAATAATGAATATGTTAAAAAGTAGTTGACCCAGCACAGATCCCTGGGGTACTCCATTATTCACCTTTCTCCATTGGGAAAATTGGGCATTCAGCCCTACCCTCTGCTTTCTATCTTTAACCAGTTTCTGATCCACAATAGTACACTGCCTCCTATCCCATGACTTTTTAACTTCGCCAAGAGTCTCTCAAGAGGGACCTTGTCAAAGGTTTTCTGAAAATCCAGATACCTTATATTGACCGGCTCATCTTTGTCTACCTGTTTATTCACACTTCCCTTGCACTCATTATTTAGCTCCGCTTATATTGTTTCAGAAGTATTTCAAAGAGTTACTATTGATTGAGAATGTTGACGCGATAAAGTTATCTAATATTTTTTACATCCCCTTGGGTCAGTCAGTGATGCATGAGGAGGTAGGCGGTTTATGTCCTCCCTCCTCAGAGTCATTAGATATTTCCGTTTTCTTAGAATCATCTCTCAATATACTGTAATTTCATCTTGTGCAATATTGGTGATAACATTTTTATCTATGAGTGATAAGAATTTGGTAATGAAGTTGTATTTTAACAAGAAGACTGCCACGTTTTGTGGAAATAGGATTCAAATATTTCCTGATGTTAGCAAGGCAATGCAGAGGCGTAGGAAGGCCTTCTTGGTTTGAAGCCACTGGTGCTTGCACTTGGAGCTTTGTTTTTTCTGAAACATCCTTGTAAATGTATTGCTGTCTTAAACACTTCTTTACAGAACCGGAGCAACTAGAGGCCTTTATTCTGGGGAAGTCTAATCTTTGAATTTTCCTTTAGATTGTTCGGGCTTGCTGGCTTAAGTTTAAATGGGCATTAGGTTTTAATAGAAATTCTGCGGGGGCTTTGATGAATGTTTTTCTTGTTTGCTTTTGCTAGTTATGGGTTTTGCTTGCTATTTTTTTTCAATGTTAAATGATCACCCTCTTGACGAGGACTTTATTGTATTTCTTCTCTCTGTGATTAATAAAGAAATTTGAAATGGGGGTGTGGAGGGGGGGGGGGAGGGGAGATACAGAAAGAGAAAAAAAGCTTTGGTAAATCAGGCCCATGGAGAAGGAACTAAGAGACAACAGGGATTGTAACTTTGTTTTTAATGTTAGTTTATTCAAAAATTCTGGGAAAATATTTTCAGTTTCCATTCTCCACTTAGCGGTCTGTTTATTAAAGCACGTTTGGCTTTTGCCACTAACATGGCAAAAAAGTGCAGATAGCATGGCGTTAGCTGCAAAGTGGTGTGTTATTTGTTGGGGGCATGCACAGCATTTTCTCAGCAGATGACACACTGAAAATGTAGAGTGTGGTCCATGAGCAGTCTAGATGCAGCTCACACCCCACATTGAGATAGCATTAGTTGTACCCATGCTGTCTGCAAATCTGATGGTTATGATGTGCTGTTGAGACATTACAGCCTGTCGAATCTCCAGCCTAATTCCATCCACTCGTGCAGATAAACAATTTTCTGCAGATAGTGCAGAAAATCGCTGCATTAGATGAATTTTATTTTTTATTTTATTTATTTATTTACATTCTCTTATATACCGCACTATTCTGCATCAGTGCGGTTTACATTGAACAAACTGAAATTACATTGAACAGGGCATTATAACTTGGAGATAACTATTTTACAGGGAACATGGGCTGTGGAGGGTTAAGTGGCTTGCCCAAGACCACAAGGAGCAAGAATTTTGCATGCATTGTTTATGCGTCCAGATAGTGTGCTCTGTCTGCTGCGTTAACAGTTGGTTCAGCTCAGTAAACCATCTCCTTAGTCCGCTACTCACTCCAAAGTTGGTCTCTAGTAACCAGGAGGCAGTGCTATTTTGACTTCATTTGATTCATTTACAGTTTTAAAATATCGTATGTCGCAGGAAATGACTCCTGTTCCCATCTGTGAATGCTGAAACCCACAGTTGTGCAATTGCTGTCTTGGATTCTTTGTAAGCTCTGATAGTTTTTATTTACTTATATTTTTGAAATGTGTGCCCACAGTAGGATCCATGCAACTTACAACTGAAACATACAGAATCCAGTCTACCAAAAAAAGCAAAGCACAATAGTAAACACCAAGCAGTATAAAAATTAAAACCGCAAACAAAAAAAAATATCCTGCAATTTGAAATCATCAAATTATTGGGCAAGCATAAAATGTATCCTTTCTTCCTTGTGGATGCACAATAAGCAAGAGTCAAAGACCATAAGGATAAATTCGAAGTAGTCCCCAACGCGTTTCGGCACACATTCCCTTCCTCAGGGGGTAACAGCTAAAACATCAAACATAAAACCCATAACAATAATAATAAACCATAAACATAGACATGATAAAAACTTTAATAACATTTAAAACTTTGTAAAGATTAAAAAGATCAAAAATGAACTTTAAACTGTAAATTACTTATTCCCAAATTTATGTAACACAGGACATAAAATGAAGAAAACTTATGTATATACTGTCATGCAGCAGACCCTCTGGAAACAAAAGAAAATGTTTTAAACAGAGAAAAAGAAGTGCACAAGCCGCATTATTCAGAGGAACCAGCTAGAGGGAGCCAGAGCGACTTCAGAGACACTGAGGAGCCCCGCCCCGCTCCGCTAGTCACAAGGTAATGCCAGCCAGCTTCCAATCCTGGAAGGCAGGAGTGCTTCTTAAGGAGAGTGTGGAAGACTGGAGACAGTTTGGCAGGAAGGTGGTCGGCAGGAAGGAGAGAGAGAAGAGCAGCAGTGGAGAAAGAGAAGCAGGCCAAGGAGGCAAGTCCAGCAGAAGCAAGGGAAGGATCACTTGCAGCGCAGAGAGAAAGAGGTTAGAATGGAAACCTGATTACTCTACCGCTAGCAAACCACCCCGAGTGGAAGGTGATTTCCCTGGAGCTAATGAAGGACCTGGGAAGGTCTCAGCTCAAACAAGAGTGAGAGCTGTTTGTCCAGAGAGGCGAAAGCATTGCTGCAACTGTAGTCTAAAGTCAAATGAGAGACAGCTGGAGAACCTAAGCCGTGCTGCACAGGCAAGCCAGAAGCTAAGCCGGTACCGGCCCAGACCTTCACTTGGAGAAGGGACTCCAACCTCAAAAGGTAAACCATACTTTCCTGGAAAAAGACTTCAGAAAGCTGCTGTATGGAAAAGACAGGCAGTAGAAGAAAACCGTTTGTCTGAAGGTTCCTACGATACAAGGTATGGAAAATGTTTACCTAAGAAGAAAGTTCTGAATGAAAAATGTTTATATAGAGCTGCTATAAAACCTCTGAATAAAGTGGAATCTTTTCAGTATAAAACAGCACATAGCCGACGCCCTAGGCTTAGCCCAGAACATTGGGAAGTGATACAGGAACTGTATAAAAAGCCTGAATATATTTTACCTGAAACCAGGGACACAGATTCAGAGGCTTCAGAAGAGGAGCCAATGCACGTGGAACTAGCAGGGGATATTTCAGATCCAGAAATGGATTGTACATACTGTGTTACAGGAAGCCTAGAATCCTTGTCAGGCTTGTGAGCTGTGTGACTTGCTGAATTAAACATCCTTGTTTTGTGTAAATAGCACCAGTCCTGTGAAAGTAACAGTTTTTGCTTTAAACCTGAGTTTTTCTTTTCCTCACCTGAAGTAAGGACGTTTTGCTTTATAGTTGTATTCCAATCATTTGAACCATTGCGAAGAAGGGAAATAAAAAGCCTTTATTTTTCCCACCACTCTGAGCAGTTGTTTTCATTGAAGATTGGTATCAAGGAAACTACTAGGACCAAAAGTCAATTGGGCCTTTGGAATACTTGCCAATCTCAACTTTATAATTTTTGTGTCTGACCTGCCCTGACCTCTACTAGCCACCAGGGTAGCCCCTCACGACAATACAAAAAACATGTATATGTATAAAAGTTGTATATAAATTGCCGTTATATAGAAAGCGACAGACAACCAAAGACAAAAAGGGGACAGTATCAAAAGTCATTATGCATAAATAGATACTCACAGTAGACCAATTCTAAATTTCCTATTATATCATAGGCAAATGATGAGGTCAAACTACAAGATAAAATAGACAAACTAATACAATGAACCTTGAATAGATAGACTAATGTTAATGAACACAAAAGTCGTTACTACTAGCATTACAACATATAAAGCCACATCACTTAAAAGATACTTATCGAAAAATTAGAATTAGTCCCATTGGGTCTGAATTAATTACCATATTTCAAAAGTGTGGAATTAAAGATGACATAATAGAACCATGTGATCCATGCCTACCATACTAGCTTACAACAAGACGTATCTATATATAAAAAAAGTAAATTGAGCTGACCTGCTTCTGAGGTTCTAACGTAGTATAGAAACAACCATGTATTCACAGGAGGTAATTCATCTTTATATGGCAAAAAACTGAAAAACATGTACATTTAAAACAATACTCTAAAATAGGCATTATCTAAAAGTAGTATAATAAATTATAGTGTAATGCTAGTGATTCCTATGATAAAGGAGAAGGTAATGAAGTGATAATGAACACACTCTATATGGTCTTGGATAAATTAAAATGTATGACAATTGAGGAACGACATTTCTGGAGGATATAATCCATGTAGTTAATGATACAATAGTTTTGAAAAACATAGTATAATAAATAGGATTTTTTATATATAGATACGTCTTGTTGTAAGCTAGTATGGTAGGCATGGATCACATGGTTCTATTATGTCATCTTTAATTCCACACTTTTGAAATATGGTAATTAATTCAGACCCAATGGGACTAACTCTAATTTTTCGATAAGTATCTTTTAAGTGATGTGGCTTTATATGTTGTAATGCTAGTAGTAACGACTTTTGTGTTCATTAACATTAGTCTATCTATTCAAGGTTCATTGTATTAGTTTGTCTATTTTATCTTGTAGTTTGACCTCATCATTTGCCTATGATATAATAGGAAATTTTAGAATTGGACTACTGTGAGTATCTATTTATGCATAATGACTTTTGATACTGTCCCCTTTTTGTCTTTGGTTGTCTGTCTCTTTCTATATAACGGCAATTTATATACAACTTTTATACATATACATGTTTTTTGTATATACATAAGTTTTCTTCATTTTATGTCCTGTGTTACATAAATTTGGGAATAAGTAATTTACAGTTTAAAGTTCATTTTTGATCTTTTTAATCTTTACAAAGTTTTAAACGTTATTAAAGTTTTTATCATGTCTATGTTTATGGTTTATTATTGTTATGGGTTTTATGTTTGATGTTTTAGCTGTTACCCCCTGAGGAAGGGAATGTGTGCCGAAACGCGTTGGGGACTACTTCAATAAAGAACTTCGAATTTATCCTTACGGTCTTTGACTCTTGCTTATTGTGCATCCTGTGGTCATCTGCAAGAGCGGTGCTCCTTGTTTTGTTTGGTTTCCTTTCTTCCTTGTTACATCTCTTATTTGGATTAGAGTTGACATTTTTTTCCATACATTAACATGAGGAGCTTATTAATGACCACTCAGTCAATATTCTCAGCGTTGTTTTAAAATGTCAGCTGTGATGTTTAAAACACAACATCTATTTATTGGCACTTTTCGTGTAGCCAGTGGTGTTGAATGTACCTGTAGACTGCTAACCATTACAGACAGCAACAATATTCAGTCAATATTTGTCTAGCTGGCCAGCTAAATTTAGGATAGCTTTTTTACTATCCTAAATCAAATTACTCATTTATACGGATAATGGCTGAAACTCGCTACTATCTATATAGTAAGATGGCATGCCCTCGCTCTGTCCTGACACTATGTGGATAGTGCTGGGGTAGTCGGTGTGAATTTTCAGCAGCATGATGTGGGTGTGCATATGGATGGAGAGTGGAGCATACAAGTGTGCATGGAGATTATAAAATTTTATGATTTACATGCATTCTTGAAAAATTTGGGTACAGGCATTTGCACCAGCTCTAGGGCTGATATAAATGTCCGCACCTTAACTTAAGGCATATTTTCAGCCACGTATGCTAATATTTTATAAAGAAAACAGGCACCTACTTATCTTTATAAAACAGGCTTAAACTAGGTGCATTTGGTTATAAAATTACCCTACATAACATAAGAACATAAGAAATGCCATACTAGGTCAGACCAAGGTCCATCAAGCACAGTATTCTGTTTTCAGCAGTGGCCAATTAAGGTCACAAGTACCTAGCAGTTTCCCAAAAAGGCATACAGATTCTACAGTGCTTGTCCTGGGGTGAGCAGTAGATTTCCTGGGTCATCTTTAATAATGGTTTAAGGACCTTTCCTCCAGGAACTTGTCCAAACCTTTTTTAAACCCAGCTATACTAACAGCTTTTACTACATCCTCCGGTAACGAATTCCAGAGTTTGATTACACCTTGAGTGAAAAAATATTTTTCTTATTAGTCTTAAATGGGTTACATTGTAACTTCATTGCATGTCCCATAATCTTTCTACATTTTAATGGTATAAACAATCAATCTACGTTTACCCATACCACTCCATTCATTAATTTATAGACCTCTATCATATCTTCCTTCAGCCATCTCTTTTCCAAGTTGGAGAGCCCTAACAATTTAAGCCTTTCCTCATAAGGGGTGTTGTTCCTCCCCCGTTACCATTTTGGTGGCTCTTCTCTGTACCTTTTCTAATTCTGCTATATCCTTGTTATGATATGGTGACCAGACTTGCACACAATATTCAAGGTGTGGTTGCACCATGGAACAATACAGAGGCATTAGAATATCCTTTGTTTTATTCTCCATTCCTTTCCTTATGATTCCTAGCTTTCTATTTGCTTTCATGGCCGCCACTGCACTTTCCTGGATGTTGATTCCTAACATGGAACCTTGCATTGTATAACCATCGTTTGGATTGTTCTCTCCTGGGTGCATAACTTTGCACTTGTCCACATTAAATTTCATCTGCCATTTTAACATCGTCTTCCAATTTATCAAGGTCCTCTTGCAATTTTTCAGAATCCTCTTGTATTTTAACAACTTTGAATAATTTTGTTTCATCTGCAAATTTGATCACCTCGCTTGTTGTTCCCATTTTCTGATCATTTATGAATATGTTAGAAAGCAGTGGACCCAGCACAGATCCCTTGGGTATTACTACTACTACTAATCATTTATAAAGCATTACAAGGTGTACATAGCGCTGTACAAACATAGATAGAGATGGTCCCTGCTCGTGAGAGCTTACAATCTAATTAAGACAGACAAGACAAAGGATAAGAATAAGGGGAAAAGAAGGGTAAGGAGACACAAGGAAAAACAGGTGTCAGGATGCAAAAGCCACTTCAAAGAGGTGAGCCTTTAACTTGGACTGGAAAAGGAACAGAGATGAAGCCTGACGTACAGACTCGGGGAGCTTGTGCCAGATATAAGGAGCAGCATGGTGACAGAACCGGTCTGGAGTTGGCCGTGGAAGAAAAGGGCAAAGAGAGAAGCAAGCCAGAAGAAGAGCAGAGTTTACGAGGAGGGGTGTAGGGAGAGAGAAGAGAGGAAAGATAGAAAAAAGCAGAAGAGTTAATGTACTTACAGGTCAGAAGGAGAAGCTTGAATTGGATTCGGAAACAGAAGGGAAGCCATTGAAGTGATTTGAGAAGAGGGGTTATATGAGAATATTGAGGCTGGTGAAAAATTCATCGCGCAGCAGAGTTCTGAACAGATTGAAGAGGAGAAATGTGACTAAGAGGAAGACCAGCAAGAAGGAGGTTACAATAGTCAAGATGGGAAGTAATTAGAGAGTAGACAAGTACTTTAGTAGTGTGTTCAGAAAAGAAGGGGTGAGTTTTGTTAATGTTATAGAGAAAGAAATGACAGGTTCTAGTTATTTGTTGGATATATGAGGAGAAGGAAAGGGAGAAGTCAAAGATGACCCCAAGGTTGCAGGCCGAGGAAACAGGAAGTAGAAGAGTGTTATCCACAGAGATAGAGAAGGAGGAAGGGGGAAAGAAGGTTTAGGAGGAAAATAAGAAGTTCAGTTTTGGCCATTTTTAATTTCAAACTGTGTTGAGACATCCAGGTGGCGATGTCAGACAGGCAGGCAGAGATGCGAGACTTGAGTGTCAAAGAGGTATCAGGTGTAGAAAGATACATCTTGAGAATCATCAGCATAAAAATGATACTGAAATCCATGGAAGAAGATGAGAGCACCAAGGGACTGGGTGTAGAGAGAGAAAAGAAGAGGGCCGAGAACAGATCCCTGGAGTACACTAACTGAGAGTGGGAGAGCAGTAGAAGAGGAACCACCAGAACAAACACTGAAAGAGCGATGGGAGAGATAAAAAGAGAACCAGGACAGGGCCGAGTACCTAAAACCAAGAGAGGACAATGTGTCAAGGAGAAGGAGGTGGTCAATGGTATCAAAAGCAGCAGAAAGGTCAAGAAGGATGAGTATAGAATAAAGGCCTTATTTAACCAGGAATAAGTCACTAGAGACTTTGACAAGCGCCATATCAGTAGAATGAAAGGGACAAAAAACAGATTGAAGTGGATCCAACAGGGCTTGAGAGGAAAAAAATTCAAGACAATGACAGGACTGCACACTCAAGAAGTTTAGAAATGAAGGGAGGAAGGGAGATGGGTCAATAATTAGAAGGACAACTAAGGTCAAGAGAAGGTTTCTTAAGGGTAATTGTGACCACAGCATGCTTGAAGGCTGAAGGGACCATGGCAGTGGAGAGCGAGAAGTTGAGAATATGTGGGATGGAGGAAATGGAACTAAGGAGATGGGAGGGGATAGGATCAGAAAAGCAAGTAGTAAGTTTAGAGGAGGAAAGTAGATGAGAGGTTTCCTCATCAGAAATCTTAGAGAAGGAAGAAAGTGTAACAGAGATTGAGGGGAAAAGTTGATACTGAGGTGAGGGAAGAGAGGATGAAGCTGATTTAGTGGGGAATTGGAGAGTGATCTTGTGGATTTTGTCATGGAAATAACTAAGGTTTGGGCAAAAAGAGAAGGAGGGGTCAGAGGGGGAGGTGCCTTGAGGAGAGAGTTAAGAGTTGAGAAGAGATGACGAGGGTCAGTGGCAAGAGAGTTAGTCAAATGAACATAGTAGTTCTGCTTGACGAGAACTAAGGCTGATTGGAAGGAGGTAAGCATGAATTTGAAGTGAAGAAAGTTAGAGATGAGCGGGATTTGAGCCATGTGCGCTCGGCTGATCAGGCACAGGAGCGTATATAGCAGGTAGTTGAAGGTAACCATGGTTGAGATGTTGTGTGTCTTACAGGACGTGGGATAGGTGCAGCAAAAGTATCTAGAGCAGAAGAGAGGGCACCAACAGAATTAGACAAGGAGGAGGAAAGAGATGATTAGTCAATAATAGAGAGAGCCAAAGGGTCAATAGCATGGAGATTCCTAAAAAGATAGGAGGAGACTGGGCAAGATAGAGGTGGGGAGTGATGAAGGGTGAAGGTTAGGAAGTGATGATCAGATAGGGGAAGAACTGAGGTTTGGAAATTGGAGGGTAGACAGAGAAGAAAACCAGGTCATGGTAGTGACCGTGCTCATGAGTGGAAGCAGAAGAGCAAAGTTGGAGGTTGAACGAGGAGGTAAGGGAAAAGAGTTTAGAAGCATAGGGTTCAGAAGGGTTGTCAACATGAATATTAAAATCACGAAGAATAAGGGGAAGGGGAAGAAGAATCAAGAAATAGGGAAAGTCAGGAGTTAAAGTCAGAGAGAGAGGTAGAGGGGGATTTAACAGCTATAAGAGGAGATAAGGGATTAAAAAGGCAGATGGAATGGACTTCAAAGGAGGAAAAGGTACGAGATGGAGGTAGAAAGAGGGGTTGGAATTGACAGGAAGAAGAAAGCAAAAACCCAACACCACCACCACGGCCAGTGGCACGAGGAGTATGGGAAAATTGTAGTCGCCATGAAAGAGGGCGGCAACTGAAGTAGAGTCATCATTATGTAGCCAGGTTTCAGTGAGAGCTAAGAGATGGAAAAAGTTAGAAGTGAAGAGATCATAAGTAAAGGGAAGTTTATTGGATAAGGAATGAGCATTCCATAATGCACAAGAGAAAAGGAAAGAGGAGGAGGAAGGAGAGGAATATGGATGAGATTATAGCGGTGGAGAGAGAATGAGAGAATAAACTAGGGGGCCCAGGGTTAGGAATAATGTCACCATTTATTTATTTTATTTATTTAACAATCTCTTATATACCGCAGCTTCCTAAGATCAGCTGCGGTTCACAAATAACAACAGGCAACAAATCATGGATTTGTTTTACATATAACGTCATATAACTATAACCAATGTACAGTAAACAGAAATGTTGAACAGATAGCACTGAACAGTGCAACACTATATACATTATGTACATTAACATTATATTATTAAATACATATACAAGTTATGTGGGATATAATCATTATGAGTAGTACAGATGCAGATAGGGCAGGTTTTCTTTTCTGTTATAGTGAGATGTAGATAAAACTGTTTAGCCTTTGTCTAATTCTTTTGATGGCTGTTCTATAGTGTTGTAGTGCATTGTAAAGAGGTGTGTTTTCAGTTTTTTCGGAATTCATTAATCTCTGTTAATATTCTTAGTTCAACAGGGAGGGAATTCCAGGCTGTTGGGGCTGCATGTGAGAACGCTCTGTTGTTTGTTGATTTATTTGTTTTTATGAAATCTATGGGGGTTTTAAGTTTGTTTAGTTGATTTTTTCTTTGAGTAGGTTTTGGATGTTCTTTGGTAATTAAGTTACTTAAAGTAGATGGTGTCAAATCAAATAGTGATTTAAATACTGTTATTAGTGTTTTATATGTTATTCGGTTTTGAATTGGAAGCCAGTGAAGGGATGCTAGAATTGGTGTTATATGTTGATGAGAGTGTGTTTTTGTTATTATCCTAGCTGCTGAGTTTTGTGCGAGTTGCAGTCTTTTGATGTTTTGTTTTGATGTACCTAATAATATAAGGTTCGCAAAATCAAAGTGGGGGGTTATAGTGGCTTGGATTATACTGATAAAATCATGTATGTAAACAAGAGGTCTAAGTTGTTTAAGTATTTTAAGTTTGTAGTAAATTTTCTTTGTGGTATTTCTGATATGGGTATCTAGAGTGAGATGTTTGTCTAAAATGACTCCTAAGTATCTCACTTCATTCTTTATTTTAATTTCTTGGTTTTGAAGTGTTATATGTGTTGGTGGGGTATAATCTTGGTTTTTGGTGACTATTAGCACTTCAGTTTTTGAATGGTTTATTAGGAGATTGTGGGCATTTAGCCATAATGTTATTTCATTAAAACAATCCGAAAGGAGTTGCAACGGTATGTTAGGGATAGTGAATGGGATGTACATCATAATATCATCTGCATATAGATGATAGAGTACACCATATTTCTTAAAGATATTGCAAACTGGTTTATGTATATATTAAATAGTAGAGCTGAAAGCGCTGAGCCTTGTGGTAATCCTGTTTCAAATTTATATGATTCAGAAGTTTGATTGCTTATTCTAACATTTTGCGTTCTATTGCTCAGATAAGAGGTGAACCATTTGTGTACTGTAGAGTATATTCCTATGTGTCTTAAGTAGTTAGTTAAGCATTATTGAATGGTTAACACTATCGAAAGCGGCTGATATGTCAATAAATAAGAGGATAAAAGCTTTTTTGTGGTTGTCTATTCCTCTTAGTAGTGTATCGGTAAAACAGTCAGGAGTGTTTCAACTCCATGCTTGGGGCGAAATCCATATTGTTGGTCATCTAGCGGGTAGGATGAGTCAAGAAATTCTTGTGTTTGTATTTGTACAGTTTTTTTCGATGACTTTTGCTAAGAATGGTATACTTGAGATAGGTCGGTAAGATTTTGGGGAGGTTTTGTCAAGTGTATTATTCTTCAGGATTGGTCTGATTTGTACTTGTTTAAGGGTGGGTGGGAGGTAACCTTGGAGTAGTGATAAATTGACCATAGGAAGTATGAATGAAAGAAGTGTTGGTAGTGTGTTTTTTATCCAGGTTACTGGACAAGGGTCTAGATAGGATGTTGTGGTGTTAAGATTGATAATGATATTCTTTAATGATATTTTGGATAAAGGGTAAAATTCTGGCCATTCATTTAGCATATGGAGAGGTTTGTAGATAGGATCTAAGGTCATTGGTGAGTGTTTTGATTTATTTTGATAATAATTGGCTAGAGTTTGTGCAGAGATGTCAGTGATTTCCTTGTTAGAATCTTGAGGGTTGGTTGTTAGGTTGGTAATTATGGAAAATAGTTCTCTTGGTCTGTTATATGATTTTGATAGGATTGTAGCATAGTAATTTTTCTTTGAGTTATCTATGGCATCTTTATAGTTTTTGAGGTGGTTGTAGTATATTTCTTTCTCAATAGTGGATTTGGTTTTGCGCCTTTAAAGTGCTATTAAACCATGGGGTGCCGTTGGTTTTTGAGTGGGTTGATTTTTTATTAGTTTGATGTATTTGGGCTGCATTGTTTATGGTAGTATGCCAGTTTTTGACTGCTTCATCCAGGGTTGTTGGAGAAGGATCAAGGAGAGGGATTGTGGCATCCAGAAATTCAGTTTCGTTAAATTTTTTAAATTTAATTGTATGGTCATTTCTTTTGTGTTTTATGGTGTCGATGGTATTGTAATTGAGATTTAGTTTGATAAGGTGATGATCAGACCACGGTATTTGAGAGCATTCTATAGAGTCTGGATTAAACAGTTTTAAAGCATAAGTTAGGTAGTAGTACTAGATCAAGGGTACCACCCTTGGTGTGGGTAGGTATGTTTATTACTTGATGGTATTCGAGATCTTGAATTGTTTCAAGAAAGAGGTTAGAGTCATTCGTTGGTAGTGAGGGAAGGTTGAAATCACCTAGGACAATTAGAGGACTCTGTTCTGAAGATAAGTTGAGGAGTTCAAATAATGATTGGAGGCTATCAGCATTTTGGTTGGGGGGTCTATAAATTAAACAGATTCTGAGGTGATCTATTTTTATTATGAGCGTGTCCATGTTGTTGTTTGAATTAGCTAGTATTTTTTTGGCTTTTAGGTTTTTATTTGTCATAATCAATACACCACCTCCTTTTTTGTTGGTTCTATGTGAGTAGGAGATATCATAGTTTGAGTTGTGCAGTTGATTTAGGAGAACTGTATCTGTATCTGTGAGCCAAGTCTCTGTTATGCATAGAATATCTGGTTTTGAGTCAGTGAGTAGATCATTAATTATAGGGATTTTATTTTTCAATGATCGGGCATTTATAAGGGTGCATGATAAAGATGTAGACTTGTGATGGTGGTTAAGCTGTGTGGTATGTTGTAGATTAATTTGTTTTATTTGGATGAGTCTGTGGTAGTTTATTTTAGTCTGATTGTGTGGAGAATAATGACCAATATGGAAGTTGTTCCGATTTGGTGTATGTATGATTGGAATTGTCTGGTAGTTTTAATGTTAAGACTTAGTGTTAGGTTAATTATGATTGTTAGGAGGATGCAGATATAAGCCACTTTTAGAAGCATTTTTGTTGTATGTGTCAGTTTAGATCTGGTACTGGTACAGTGTTACAAAACTAAACAGTATCAAGTGAATAGGTAACAATAGTAAGTAAGTAGCTAAACAGTAACAAGTAGGAAGAGGCCTGTTTGATACTTTTGTTAGCATTGGATATAGTAGTATGGCTGGTTACCGTGAGGTATTTCTTAGTATATAATACTGGCAACAGTAACAATAGAGTATAGGTAACAGTACAATGGTCTCTGGTTAACAGCAATCTAAATGTAGACTACTGGGGATAGTATATCGTTTAAGGTGCAGTGAGCTATTTGCTGGCCTTGTTTCTTATCCTGATGCAATGGATTTAAAACTATTTAGTTACAAAGTTCAGTTTTTGTTTTTAGTGTGGAGAGGCTGTTTAGATGGTTGTAGGAGGTATACTTGCGGTTGAGGAGATGTAAATGAGGCTACTAACAATGCTATATAGGTTAGTGACAACAATATATGAGTCTTCTACTAGTAGTATTACACTAAGCTACTGGCAACGGTATATGAGGCGACTAATAGAGTTAGTAGTTTACTGACAACAGTAAATGTGTTACTAACAGTGTGATATGATCTTCTGACAGTGTTATATAGTTGCTGGCAGTAGTAAAACAGTATATGAGGCTACTGACTATGTTCTTTGGGTTACTGATATCAAGAGTTATTGACAACAGTATATGAGATTAAAGGTAATATTACGTGGGTTACTGACAACAGTAAATGTGGCTGTAAATAGTACTGTAAGGTCTACTGACAACAGTGAGGTCTATCAATAACAGTAAAGGTCTACTGACAACAGTATATCTTTATAGTTTGGTATGTTGGAAGTCTCTGTTATATCTAGATCATTAGGGAGAGTTATACTTGCTGAGATCGATGGATGGTCTGTTTCCTTTGTGAAGGGATGTAGTTCTACTTCAAGGGAGCTCCAGCTGGTTGACTGTATGTTGGTATCACAGGTCTGTTGGTGTAGGATGGTAGTCGGTGAGGGTATTTCTTCTGTCTGCGTGTTGAACCCTAGTTGCTGCTGGTGTCTTGCGTTTTTAAATCAATGTAGGAGATGAAAGTTGCAATGCGTTTAGAGTTTCGTTATTGTAAACGACAGGAGAGAGACTGTTGTTGTATGTTCCAGTTTCTGTAATCGAGAGTTTCTAGGCCTCCGCCTAAGGGCCACGCCAAAGGGCCCTCTGGCGAGGCCCTCAGGCGCGGGCCCGTAAGGCGCGGGCGCGCCCAATGGCGTGCTCTTTAAATCGTGCTCGGTGCGCCCGGATTGGGCGGGAGATGCTCGGCTGCTGCCCTCTCTGCCGGAGGCTCTATCCCCGTGCAGGGGAGAGCTGTGGATGGTGGTGGGGGCAGGAAAGGACACGCGCCCGATGGCGCGCTCTTTAAATCGTCCTCGGTGCGCCCGGATTGGGCGGGAGATGCTCGGCTGCTGCCCTCTCTGCCGGAGGCTCTATCCCCGTGCAGGGGAGAGCTGTGGATGGTGGTGGGGGCAGGAAAGGACACGCGCCCGATGGCGCGCTCTTTAAATCGTCCTCGGTGCGCCCGGATTGGGCGGGAGATGCTCGGCTGCTGCCCTCTCTGCCGGAGGCTCTATCCCCGTGCAGGGGAGAGCTGTGGATGGTGGTGGGGGCAGGAAAGGACACGCGCCCGATGGCGCGCTCTTTAAATCGTCCTCGGTGCGCCCGGATTGGGCGGGAGATGCTCGGCTGCTGCCCTCTCTGCCGGAGGCTCTATCCCCGTGCAGGGGAGAGCTGTGGATGGTGGTGGGGGCAGGAAAGGACACGCGCCCGATGGCGCGCTCTTTAAATCGTCCTCGGTGCGCCCGGATTGGAATTGTATACACCATAGGAAAGAAGGAGAATGTGAGGCAGAGAGGAGACAGAATAGCAGAAATGAGGATGAGGTTTTTCAAGAGATAAGGGAGAGGGATGAATGAGAGGAAGAAAAAAGTGAAGTTTGAGAGCTGAGGAGAGGGAGAAGGAGAAGATGGTAGAGGTAATGGGAAAGGTAGAGAGAGGGTTAAAAGGAGAGATGGTATGAGGATGTTGGTGGAAGGGGGAGAAGGTTAGGGAGTGTCAAAAAAGAAAGAAAAAATGACGTGGAGCCATAAGAAGAGAAGAATGGAGAGGACGAGTTAGAAGAAGAGAGAACTTAATAGAATCATTAATTACATTATTAGTATTATTAGTGCTATCAATTAATCATATAATGCAAAAAGGTTAAGTAGCATTGAGCAGATACATGAAAGGGAGAGTCCTTGCTCGGGGTTGTAGCCAGCAGGATTTGGGAAGCTTCAATGTCACAGTTTGTGAAGGTTGCAGGTTGCACTGGCTTCAGATGCACTCCCAGATGTCCCTCAGCGTACTCAGGGTGGTCTGACTGAAAGTTCCATGAGCTCCTCTGGGCAGAGAACAGATTCTTTGGTAGGCCAAGAGCCTCAGGTTAGCCACCTGTGCCCCTCTAGCATCGCAATCCTCACAGACAGCAGCCGGCACAGAGAAATCCCAGGCGCGTTGATGGCAACCATGTGGTCGGGCTGTCTCAGGTGCCGCACAGAAAGGCCAATCAGGAGCCTTTGCTGAAAGGTGCGGGAGGGCCTGACTCTTCCCAGCTGTGTTGAGTGTCCACTCATAGGTACTCTGGTAATGTCGACACCCTGGGAGGCCGGTAAGAGCTCACTTTCTCTCTCCTATCTCAGCCGATTCTATCTGCAGCAGCTGGAGGGTCTCCGCTATTCACTTTTCTCCAATGAGAAAATTGGCCATTCAGCCCTAACCTCTGCTTTCTATCTTTTAACTAGTTCCTGATCCACAACAGTACACTGCCTCCTATCCCATGACTTTTTAATTTCGCCAAGAGTCTCTCACAAGGGGCCTTGTCAAAGGCTTTCTGAAAATCCAGATACACTATATCAAACGGTTCACCTTTGTCTATCTGTTTATTTACACCTTTAAAAAAATGTATCAGATTGGTAAAACAAGACTGTCCTTGGTTAAATCCATGTTGGCTTTCTCCCTTAAACCATGTTCAATAATTTTGTTCTTTATAATGCTTTCTACCATATGGCCCGGTACTGACGTCAGGCTCACTGGCCTGTAGTTTCCTGGATCATCCCTTGAACCATTTTAAAAAATTGGTGTTAAATTGGCCATTCGCCAATCTTCAGGTACTACAGATGATTTTAATGATAGTTCACAGATTACTACTCTACATGATTGCCACCAAACATATAAACCTTTTTCCATTATTGCTCTGCAAGTTTCTATACCAGGGGTTCTCAACCTAGTCCTGGGGACACACCTAATCTCTCATAAATATTCATTGTGGTTATCCAGAAAACGTGTCTGGCTAGCTGTGTCCTGAGAACGGGGTTCAGAACCACTATTTTATACCATAAATCCTGTCATAAACTATAAAACCTAATCTGTAAGCAAAATATTAACTCCCATGTTTAAATCTTAGTTTCAACTCTGCTTTGACCTTATCTGTTGGTCTTCATTCTTTCCATTTTACATAATAATTATTTAAAAAGTTCATGTGAAATCACTAACTATGGAAAGAAAAATATGGACACTTAGGAAAAATAAATATTACTATAGTTCCTAATCTCACACACCTATTGATGAAAAACTTTCCTATATCATTATCAGACTCGCATGTCATATGTTTTTGTTCACTCTAGGAAGGATTTTAAAATGTTTTAATTTGGAATCTTTAGGGATGATTTACTATGACTTTTCTTCCATAATTGAAAAGTAGCTTAGTAAATCAGGCCCCTTTTGCTTGAATGTAATTGTGTTACGAGTATTAATTAGTTCCTCTGCTACCCCACTATAAAATGTTCATGACAAAGTTCAGAGATCATTGTCTTATCTACTATTCTGGATCTGATCCCAACACTCAAAACAAAGCAGCACGCACTGGGTACACAATATTATCATTTCCTGAATCACACCTTCCTTATTTAGCAATTGATCTTGTGTTCATCATGAAGGGCACCAACAGTATTGAAAGACACAGTCATCACTGAAATGGGAAAGGCCACATACTAAGAAGCCCTGTTAGCTGATGAAGACCATGATGGCCTTACAGGAGGCAAAATTGATGCTTCTATAAAAATGTACACAGTGCATCCTCAGAGCAGCAGACATTGGAAACAATGGACAGCAGCCATTTCTCCCTCTCTCTTGATCTCCGGCCTGCAGATGTGGCACAGGCTATGGGCCTTGGTGCTATAAGCTGCCTCTGCTAGGCACCTATCTCTCCTCCTCCATCTCACAGCCAGCGGGCAGGCCTCGGGCAGCCCTGTCAAGGGATAGGGAAGGATCTCCCTGGATTTTATTTCTGCCTCAGGAACAATGGACTTTCAGAGCAACAAACATCTCCTTCCCCCATATTGTCAATTGCTCAGAGAATGCACCGTATTGTACCTCAGTTATGTTTTTAAAAGACTTGAGAGCAAAATGGCCTAACTGTGGCCTTCCCAAAACTGTTCCAATGACATCTAAACCAGTCTGGCTTTTAGGATGGCCACAACTCATATGCATGAGAGTAAATTTATCTCATTCTTATAGTGTGCATTATGGATATCCTGTAAATCAAGACAGTCTAAGAAGACAAGGCCTAACTGAAAGTTCTCTTCCTTAAATAAGGCTGAAGTCCATGTGGGTTCCATAGCATTTCCACTTTTCTTTGATGCCTCTGGATGGATCTTGAGAGCGTGAAGGCAGCATTGGGACAGTTTTCAAAGGAATTTGCACAGGTAACTAAATAGCTGGGTAAGGCTATAAACATCCTTCCATTTGGTATGCACATGGGTGTACTGTAATAGTGGATTCTCCATGCCAGTTCCGATTTTCAAAGGGAAACTCTGTTTATATGATACTGTCCACACCAGAAAAAGGCACCGAGAATTCTCACACACACATTCTCACTCTCTGACACACATGCATACTCTTTCCATCTCCAAACACACAAATGCATGCCTGTTCTTCAGGCACACGTGGGCACACACATGAACATGCATGCACTCTGCTACTCTTCATGCATACTCTTCTAGTGCTTTGCTGCTGCCTGGTGCTGATGTGCACATTCAGGCAGTGCCCCCCCCCCCCCAATCCAACTAGCTCTTCCCATCATTGTGTTAAGTTCTTGCATTTGCTACTTTCTCTTTTCATCAGCCTGCAGCAGCTTCCTCACATTCTCCCCCATCCCTCTACCATTCCTACACCTTCTCAGCAACTCTCCCCAAGGACCTTCACTTGCTCCACTTACTCTTCCCAAGGTCAGGTCAATGTGCCCTTGCAGAGCTCCGTCCCCTCATCTTACTTGCACAGCATAGGAACATGCCCTCGCTCACCCGCTCCCTTTCTGTGACTACAGCAACCTTCTCATTGGCTGGATCTCTGCTGTTAGAGGCATTGGAAGCAGGCAGGACAGGCTTACTCATGCAGGGGGAAGATTGGCAAATCACAGAAGTCTAAATTCTGAATAATGTTCCGACACTTTAGAGATCCTTATGACTTGTAGGCCTTAATGCAAAAATCTGTACAGTTCTGAAAAAATCCAGACATTTGGCAGCTCTTAACCTCCTGAATCCCGAGCACTTCTGTCAGGGCCCCTCCTCAAAACATTTGGGCTATAGGCATGTACCTAGTTTGCTTATGCATTATCCAGCCTTTGCCTTCTCTTTCTCTCTTTCTTGCTCTCCTCTCCCTTGTCTTGCATCCCCCTTGATCAGGAGGACTCTAGACCTGCTGCTACAAAGACATAAGGAAACGTGGGCTTCTGAGTTGATACATGTGCTCAAGGCCTTGCTGTATGGATGTGTGAGCTGGTGCCAAAGGTAAGTGCAGGGATGCAGCCAGGCCTTGAACGTGTGCATCAACTCAAAGACCAGGCACTTACTTTTTCCTTTGTTGCTGCTTCTTCAGCCATTGATGGTCTCTGTATACTGTAGACGCTGAGTTTGCTCCCCAGTCCTGAATCCTGACACTACCACCACAAGGCAAGCCTGAATGACTCAGCAGGACATGCCCAACAGGGCAATCTGCCCCCGAATAATACACCAATTCTAGACTCTACATTTGTGTTTTTGAAGCATTTTTGGTAATGTGTATAACATTTTCTCAACAGCTTTTCTAGAAAAGGCTCCTTGGAGCTTTGGTAGACTTTCTGCTCTCACTCAAGACTTTCACGAAAGCCCAGCTTGCTTCCACGGTAAAAATAAAATTGAAACCTCTTTTATTTTAACGTTCCTTTAACTTCAGAATTGAGCATGGAGCCAATTTCACACTAATTCCTCTTTGAATGACCCTTTGGATACAATACAGCTGTGCTGGCATATAGTGCAGTGTCTCCATGAAGTTTGTGCCATAGATGCTGTGAGGCAAGAAGGTCTCCTCTTTTTGGGATATAGATTAGAATTTTTTTCTGCATCAAAGATAAGAGACTATAGGGATATTTTTCCAAACTTCTCCCATTTCAGAAAAGAAACATCTAAGTTCCTGTTTAATTGGGATGGGAGGAACATGGCCCATAAGAACCCATGAACTCAGCGCCGTACCTAGTTCTGTGCAAGCAGTGCAGCCGCACAGGGAGCAAAGAAAGAGGCGCTGCAGACCTCGGCTCCCCCACATGCTGCTGCCAAGGAGCCACATAAAGTGACGGCAGGGCAAGGGCAAGCAGCGCGGGGAGATGGCCGGACATGGAGGTGTAGGATAAGGCAAGATGCTGAGCATGGGGCAAATGGCAAACCTATGATGGGGGAGGGGGGCGCACCAAATGTGCACAGGGCGCATTTATGTCTTGGTGTGGCCCTGCATGAACTCTCCTTTCCTTCATGTTCAGGATCACCAGCTCAAGTGGAAAAGAGAGATCATGAGCCCACTAGACATGTTTTTGGTTAATTGAACAGAAACTAAGGATTATTTTTATGCTTGCCCATCCCCTGCTTATGGCCAAAGCTGCCTCCTACACAAAGTGCATTTGAATTGTCTTGGCAGGGCCGGCCCGTCCATTGAACAAGAATGTTTTTTGCACAGGGCCCCGCGTTTCAGGGGGCCCCGCGCAAAGAACATTCTGCTTTTTTTCAAAATTAAGTTAAAAAAAAAAAAAAGCTGGCTGCTACCGCTGCCGCCGCAGCAGCAACAGAATGGAGTGTCCCGCAGGGCCCCCTCTGCCCGGCTGAGCTCTCCCTCTGCGATGGCTGAGCCCCTCTGTGCCGGCTTTCAGATACCCGAAGGGAGAGTGTCTCCCTCGGGTCTCTGTTAAGCCTGCAGGGGCTGATAGGAAATTTCTACAGGCTTAACAGAGATGCGAGGGAGACACTCTTCCTTCGCGTATCTGAAAGCCGGCACAGAGGGGCTCAGCCGTCGCAGAGAGAGGGAGGGAGGGACTCAGCCGGGCAGACGGGGCCCCGCGGGACACTCCATTCTGCCGCTGCTGCGGCGGTAGCAGCAGTGGCTGCGGTAACAGCCAGCTTTTTTTTTTTTTTTAATGTTCCTTGAATCGATGGGGGGGGGGGGGGGGGGTTAGGACTGGTAATGGGCTATGGGGGGGCTAGGACTGGAAATGGGCTGGGGGGGTTAAGACTGGAGGTGGGCTGATGGGGTTAGGACTGGTAATGGGCTGTGGGCTGTTGGGGGGGTTAGGACTGGTAATGGGCTGTGGGCTGATGGGGGCTGTCTGGTAATGGGCTATGGGGGGGTTAGGACTGATAATGGGCTATGGGGGGGGGCTAGGACAGGAAATGGGCTGATGGGGAGGGGTTAGGACTGGTAATGGGCTGTGGGCTGATGGGGGCTGTCTGGTAATGGGCTATGGGGGGGTTAGGACTGATAATGGGCTATGGGGGGGGGCTAGGACAGGAAATGGGCTGATGGGGAGGGGTTAGGACTTGAGGTGGGCTGATGGGGTTAGGACTGGTAATGGGCTGTGGGCTGTTGGGGGCGGGTTAGAACTGGTAATGGGCTATGGGGGGGTTAAGACTGGTAATGGGCTTTGGGCTGATGGGGGCTGTCTGGTAAAGAGCTATGGGCGGGTTAGGACTGATAATGGGCTTTGGGGGGGCTAGGACAGGAAATGGGCTGATGGGGAGGGGTTAGGACTTGAGGTGGGCTGATGGGGTTAGGACTGGTAATGGGCTAAGGGCTGATGGGGGGGGGTTAGGACTGGCAATGGGCTATGGGGGGCTGACTGGAAATGGGCTGATGGGGGGTTAGGACTGGTAATGGGTTATAGGGGGGCTTAAACTGAAAATGGGGTGATGGGGGGTTAGGACTGGAAGTGGGTTGATGGGGGGCTAGGACTGGTATTGGGTTGGGGGGTTGCTAGGACTGGAAATGGGCTGATGGGGGCTAGGACTGGAAATGGGCTGATGCAGGGACTAGAAGGGAATGGATGCTGGGTGAGGCTGGAACTAGAAGGGAGCTGATGTTGGTGGAGGATTAGAATGGGATGGGGCTGGGAGAGTAAAATGGAGAGGGGAAAAATATTTTGTGTGGGAGGGATGAAAAATCTACAATTGGCCGGGTATTGGGAGAGTAAGTGGGGATTGAGGATGGAGGGGTAAAATTTGAGTGGATGAAATAGGAATGAGGAAAGAGCAAAAGGAGAAAGATTAGTATGTTAAAACAGATGTAGAGAGAGAATGGAAAAAAAACTAGGAGAGAAGAAAGGACAAATGGACAGCAGACGATGGAGAGTTAGCAGAAGACACAAAGAAACCAGATGAAAGTGGCTGGAGCAATTTTGCAGCTGAAAAAAAAATGCACAAAGGGTAGAAAAATATCTCTTTATTTTGAATTTATTAATTGGAATATGTCAGCTCTGGTAAATGTGCATCATTAACGTCTGCGCTTTGTTTAGTACAAGAGCAAATTAATGTATAGTTTTATTTCTACAGTGTTGTACATTCCAAGTTTGGCTTTTGGGATTCCCAGTTTAATTATTGTCGTCCTGTTTCTAAATTGTGATTCCTTGTTTGGTGATGGTTTATGTTCTGTTCATGTATAACTGAGCTGAGGTATTCTGTTTATATAATTCCTATTTGACATTGCCACTTGTTCTCTTTCCCCAGTAGGTCATGTATTGGTATTCTCTGAAATGTATTGGTTTAATATTTGCATGTTTCCTTTTGATAGGTAGGGTATGGTGCTTTGTGAGTCCTGGTAGTGCTGTTAGGATACGGCGGGTTTGCTATGGGTTCTAAATGGGCAGTGTTTGTAGTAGTTCCTAATGTGTCTGGTGGTTGGCACTGGATTATAGTAATGTAGAAATCTTTTAATCTTTCATTATTCATACATTCATTAAGAGGCATGTTTACTAAAAGTTAGTATATGGTAACATTATGCAAATATTTATGCAAATGAGGCCCCTTATGCAAATGAGGCCCCGCACCGAGTCTCCGCACATGGCCCCGCACCCCCCTTGGGCCGCCCCTGTGTCTTGGCACACGTCTCAAGTCAGTAAGCACTGCTATCACTGGAAGGAGAATTTGCTTAGATTACAATAAGACTACTGCTGCTGTTTTCTTCATCCCTTGTGACATTTTGATGTAGAAATATTTGCATTTCAGTAATCAATAGATACAAGGAGGCAGTGCTAGCAAACAGAGTGAATCAGTTCAGACCTTGCTAAGAGTTCACCAAGATTAGGAAATAGTGGGAAAGACTTTGTGATGTCATCTGTCTGTGGATTTTTGTGCACATTTATGACTTTGAGAAGCACAAAGCAGGTGAAGAACTCTCAGTTTCACCAGCTGTAATTACGATCTCACAGACAACTCAGCTGAATGAGGAATATGCATATTACCCTTTATTTCAGCCTGAAAGAGTGAAAGCTGTCTATATTGGGGATGCTGTGATTCACTTTCTGGTTTGCCAGATCGGAAGCTTTAACTCCATCCCTTAGCTGATGTCAGCGGCCTGCTTAAAAGTGTTACACACCAGAGGCATCACAGCTCTGGCATTGTTAAAGGGGCGTGCCTCTTATTGTGCCCTTTGATGTTCTTTGGAAGGGTCTAGGTCAGGATTTATCAGATCATTCAAGAAGAGGATGGGGAAATCCTGGTTTTGGCTGAGGTACAGGCTGGGACGTCTGAACCTTTTCCTGTAAAGTTCAGGCATGAGCGGGTTGCTTGGACTGGGTATAGTGGGAGGTAGGAAAATGCCTTTGAGAATAGTAGGGTTTCTGCTATCCTTTACCATGAAACCTCCAAGATGTTGCAGAGTCCAGGTTGGAGGTGTGTCTGGAGAGTGTTTTAAGGGTATTAGAGTGCTGCTTGACCATGGTAGCAGCTTCCTGAACTTTAACCCTTAAGAGACTGTCTCCATGGCAGGGCGCATCAGTGAGATGCTTCTGCACAATGGCTCGCAAGTCCGAGGCCCGGAGCCACGAGAGTTTCCAGGTGCCAATATTCATAGAAGAGGCTGTTGATGCTGTATTGAAAATATTATATGTAGCATGGATAATGTACTTTCCACACTCCTTCCCTTCACTCACAAGGGAATGATATTGCTCATCTGTCTCTGAATGGAAACGGTCAGACATATTGAGGCTGCGTATGATGTTCTGTAAGTGCATGTCCATTAAGTGCTGGTAGGCCACTACATGGGATGTTAGCATGACGTTCTGAAAAATCTTTCTCCCAAAAGAGTCCAAAGTTCAGGTTTCTCTCCTCAGGGGTGCCAAGGAGTGCAACTGAAACTCTTGGCTCGCTTGAGAGTGAATTTGATATCATAGAGCAATGTGACTGCTGGAGCTTTTGGAATCTTGAGAGTGAATTTGATATCATAGAGCGGTGCGACTGATGGAGCTTTTCGAATCTGGAAATCGTTTGCACTCTATACATAAAATTGACTTTCTTACTCACTGGAAGACAGAGAGGGGGGTCTTCCATATTCTCATCTGTAACCTTTGAAGAATAAGGTGCAAAGCACTGTCACCACCTCCTTAGAAGCAATGGAATACTGGAGGATATCCAATTCTTTGGTCTTGGGCTCCTCCTCCATTTCTAATGATACTGGAATGGCCTTAGCTATATCCCTGGCAAAATCTTGAAAGGATAACTCCTCAGAAGGGGATGTATATCTCTCAAGAGGGGGAGAGGGATCTGAGAACAACTCCAGAGACCCCCTCCTCCAAGAGATATTTGGAGTCATACTCAGATTCCCATGAGTGGTCTAATTTCTCACTCAAAGTGATACTCAAATAGTATCTGAGTCCCTGCCTGGGTGGCTCCCTGTTTCCTAGGGAAAGGGTTCCTTCAGGAGTACCTATCACTCCCCCAAGGCATCGAAAGTCAATGGTTCAAATCAGCCTGTCAGACATCAGAGTTGAGGCCCTAGGATACCTCAGTGTTGATGCCTCTACTGTCAGCAGGCAGTGGGCCTCCAAGATAGGATTGACCTATTGAAGTGCCATGGTTGAAGCCGATGCAGCTTTAAGCTCATGCATAGTGAAGAAGATCAAAATTTTGTTTTTGTGAATGTTCAATAGTTGCTTCTCCAGAGCCATCATCACCAAAGGCAAGGAGTCTATAGCAGGATCATCCGATGTTCCTTGAATCTATAGGGGGAGTATTGGCAGGCCAGTCTCTGTCTCATGTAGTCTGGTGCAGCCCCTCCATCTTCAAGGTGGATGAGCAATCCTTGCATTGGCGCTGTTTGAAGGTCAAGACTGTGAACCCTTGGCAGTCTCGGCATTGTGCTCTGAGAAATCTTGGCATCGATGCAGCATAGCCTCCACCCGATGCTTGAGATCCTTGGTTCTCTGCTGATGAAGGCGAGGATGAATCTTTCCTCTTCAGGGCTATATCAATGGGTGACTGATACCAGAGTAACCTATGGGAGCTCGGCTCCGATTAAACTTGAAGGCTCCTCAGTGCCGATGCTCTTGCCAGCATCTAAAGCAGCTCCTGAGGCCATGGAGTTGGTGCCACTGATGCAGACGAAGATGGATCAGACTTCTCAGCGCCAAAAATGCATTTGTGCTTTTCTCTCAAATCTAAAGCCTTCTTGTTGTCTTCTGTAAGCATAAAAGACAAGAAGAAGGCATATAGTCAGGCCCAAGACACTGCGGGAACCATTCATTTATTTATTTTAAAAATATATATATTCCTCTTTCCCCACTACATCTTAGGTGGATAACATAAAATTATAACAAAATCAAACAAAACAGACAAGCAACCCTGAGCCAGCTGCCATATTACTTCACAAAGTATTCACTTCACAGAAACTAATGTAGTAAAAGCCTGTTGGAATAAGTGCACTTTTAATTTCTTTCTGAATATCAAAATTTCAGAATTGTAGCGCAAGTCAGCCGGTAAGGCATACCAGATTCTAAGAGCAGCCATGGAAAAAATTCTGTTGCGAAATGTTTAAAAGTGTATCTTCCGGAACATCTAGTGATAATGTATCTTGTGAACATAAGACCCGAGGAGGACAATAAATTTGTAAGAGAGACGATAAACTGAGTGTTGCCTGATGGCGAAGGTACTTAAATACTGACATAATCCGAAATGTATTTGATAGCCAAAGTGGATTATATAGATCACGGGATACGTGATCAAAGTGTTTACTATCAGTCAAAAGACGTACAGCAGCATTCTGAACAGATTGCAAAGGTTGAATAGCATTTGTGGGTATCCATAATGGACATGGTCCTGCCGCACTGGGTACACTTTTTAATCCTCTTGGTAGGTTTCTGGGATATATTGTCCAGAAAAATAGCCACTGTGAAATCAAACCATTTGATGATGAAAGTAAGAAAAAATCCAATGTGAAGTATCGCCTGAAACCTAAATGTGGTCTATAGCAGCGACGCAAAAAAAAAAAAATAAAATAAAGGGAACTTTAAAATGACTGAAAAACCTAACTAAAGAAGCTAAAAGGATTGTAAACACAGCAGGCAATGGCAAGGTAAGGAAAACTAATTTACAAATGTGAGTACATGTATCAGAATTCGCAAAGGTAGGGACACGTCCATAGTGCTCTGCAGCTAAAGAAGCCAGGGAAAAATGGTGCCACAATGGTAAGCGGGAATACGTCTGCATGCATGGTAGAACTCTTCCAAACGTTTCTGGAAGGAGCTGAGAAAAGGGCTCCGTCGGGGACATCACCTATATGAGAGCACTTAACCTTCTTGTTCACAGAGAAGCAGGATGGTATCAGTTGCACCTGGTTTCATCATTTTTGAGCACAGATGAATACCCAACAATTTTGAAATTGGCACAGGTTATATACCTTGTTTCAAGAAGGGAAATCTGAACCCAAGTCAATTGACTAACTATCACCTAGTATCGAATCAGCTATTAGCATAATGGAAATGGTCCTGACTTTCTGGCTGGATGATAGCGTCAAGCAGCAGATCCAGAGGAATTACAAATATGCCTGTATATAGTTTAACCATGTTCCTTTGTACATAGTTCTCAAATTGTTAAATGTTAAATGTAAGTTACAACTTGTTATCTGTAAAAACAGCTCTACCTGTTTACTGTTGTTCCATGTAAACCGCATCTGATCAATGGAAGGAGCGGTATATAAAAAATCTGTTAATTAAATTAAATTAAATTGGGTTTGCTGGTTCTCCTTGATCAATCAGCCACCTTTGACACGGCTAATCATAATCTGTTGTTGGACTGTTTGAGGGGGTTGAGTATTAAAGGCACAATGACAGCTTGGTTTCAAGCTTTTTTTGACAGTGGTTCAGAATGTCTGCCATCAAGTTCTGTGCAGCTGAGACAAGAGGCCTCCTCCCCAATTTTTTATTTGTTCAGTAGCAGGGATTATTAGAGATTGTGGTTTTGTATCCTGTATCTATGCACATGACGTCTGGATTTTTGCTGTCTTTAAACAGGATGTACAAGAAATTCAGGCACAGTTGCATAATTGCTTTTGTAAGTTACAAGGTTGGTTGAAGCTAGTAAATCACAGATTAATATTAACAAGGCAGAAATTTTATGAGTGAGTAAATTTTCAAAACTGTTTGAACAGACAGACCTGTCACATACGAAAAAAAATGTATTTTTTTTTATATGTGACAAATTTTAAAAATTTCTTTGCTTGTATTGGAATGTTATAATTTCTAAGTTAAAAAAATAAAAGAACACACAGGTCTATGGGTTAGTCATGCGGTTCTCCGCTTTTTCTTGGAGGTTCATAGTTTGGGGTCATTATTGACTTCCCCCAGTCCATGAAGCTCAAATAAATTAATGTGGTGACTATAAGGGCAAGGCTGAAGCTGAGGATAGGCAATCTATTGTAAGGGTGGGGTCCTTTTCCCTTCCCAGCACTTATATCACTTACCCTGGGACGTCTGTTTATCCTCGGGGCCGAGGAATTACCTTACCTTCTCTGTCTGGGATCCCAGGGGAACAAACACACACACACACACTCGCACATAAGTGGCATGTAAGTTTATTCCAAGTTTATTTATACAATAGCAAAAACATATATACGTCATAAACTCATCCCAGCAGCCTAACACGGCTCCTAACACTGCTTATCAGCAACCGTACATCTATGGGAAGCTTTTTTGGATCCACATCATTTGAGAATGGAAATGCAGGGCAGTGGCGATTGAATCACATGGGCTACTATAATGCTGTGTGTTTTGGGGACTGAGCCACATACAGAAGATTCAGAATTTAGCAGCAAAGGTTATTACATGCAGTACCCATTGGGTTTGTAGTTATGTACACTTCCCTGACTTCCAGTAGAGGCAAGAATCAAGTTTAAACTGCTATGCTTGTTTTTTTGAGTTTCCAGCAATATTGGGTCTAACTACTTGAGGAAAAAACTGCAGAAGTACGTGCCAGCTTCCTTAGTCGGCCTCACAGTGTCATTATCATGAACCCACATATGGATCTTCAGTGATGTTGCCTCTCATTTGTGGAATAGGCTTCCTTTAGAAATGAAAGGCCAAGAGAGTTCTTGGACATTTAGGTGCATGTTTACTATGCCCTGTTCCAGTAATTGTGTGGCTCATGTTACTAGCATGGGGTTGTTGTTAACTGAAGGGGGTATACAGCCATGCCCCTGCAATGACCATGTGTCACTGTGGTCAACTGGTCACGAGTGCAATGAACGCCATCCACTAAGTTGGTGTTAGATACACTTCTTCTAGCTGCCCTGAGTGCAGTTAACATGGGATCCAGATACCTGTGCTAGCTTCAAGAGGATGGCAATGCCCCATCTCACCCAGACACTGCCCAGATGTATGCTATAAGGCTAGCATGGAGTTTTTAGCATGTGTGCTGCCCTGCTTTCCAGCACAGGGCCAATATTGCCTGCTAACCCGGTGCTACCCTTGTAGCACATATTAATAAATATGCCCCTTAGGGGCCCCTTTATTAAGGTGCGCTATGCAGTTAGTACGGGTTATGGATGCTTGTTATTGTGTACTATGCCCGCAGTAACTGTTAGCATGGAGTCAGCATAGTTAATGCAGCCCAATTTTCACATTAACCGTGCATGGCGTACTAGAGTGGTAGGGGTGGGTTAGAGGCAGAAAGTGGGCGTGATGAGCAGTGCGCAGTTAGAGTGGGGGTAAACATTGTGCACTAATGGTGCCTCTTCCAGTGGGTGTGGGCTCATCTAGCGCCACCTTAATAGGTGGAGTTAAGTGCGCCCGTGGTGCATTAGGGTAGTGTTCTATGTGGTAATTGCCAGGAATATGCTGAGCCCAGGCAATTAGCACACAGCAGTTGCAACTACCATGCATTAGATTTAGTGCTAAACGTGCATTAGTAGCAAAACCCTTTAGTAAAAGGGCCTTTTAGATCAGTAGTTCTCAACCCAGTTTTCAGGATATCCACAATGAATGTGCATATGAGAGATTTGCATGCCAAGGGGGTGCCAGTAGATATCCTGACTGGATTGGTATGCCCAGAGAACTGGGTTGAGAAGACCTGCCTTAGATAGTAACTTAAAACATGGTTTATTGAACAACTTTTTTTGGTTAAAACCGGGGTTGGAAATAGCTGTATGCTGAGGTTCCAGATGGGTTGGTATTGTTGTTTGATTTAGTTGGTCATGTACTGTTTTTATTTGTGTTGTAACTGAATTTGTGTTTATTTCATATTTCTGTATTTTGGTATTCACGTTGTACACTTTGTTGGATGCAAAGGCGGAATATACATTTTTAAATGAAATTATTTGGAGGCATGTATTAAAATAGGAATTCATGGGATCAGATATATTAAGCATTTTTTCCCACAGACAAAAGTCATTCCCGTGTGAATGTGGCCACATACACGCATAAGTGACCTCGTATGAAATACTGACTGATACAAGCACGCACTTTGGCATGAAGGTGTATACTGAGCAGCTAGTCATAGTTTGGGCAGGGGCAGCAGAACATCTTTTTGCTTGGAGGAACCAAATAAACTAATCTCCTGCCCCACTACCAAGCTCTCTAATTTCTGATGATGTGTTGGGCAAAATATCGATGGAGCCAGGGTGCCTATGGTTTGGGGTGTGTTCTGGAAAGAGAAAGGAAGGAGTTCTCATGTACATGTGAAGATTATAAAATACATTCATCAGTTTAAAGTGCATAAAGTACACACGATCTGGTATAAGTGATCGTGCCTACTTCCAATGTGTGTTCCCTTCCACATTTGCTAGTATTTCTAAAGTCAAGTTGAGATAAGGGGCCTGATATTCAAAGCGATTATGTGATCAGTAGAACTGCTAACCACGTTAATCACGGTGAACGGGATATTCAGCAGCACTAACCCAGTTAGTACTGCTGAATATCCGCGGCTGCTGGCGCTACATGTCCCGATGCTAACTGCTTAGCATCGGGGCATGCTGGGGCGTTCCAGGGCAGAAATGATCGGTAAGTGGACAACAGCAATATTAAGCCGCTGCCCAATTAGCGTTATTCGGTGAAAGCCAGGCATAGGTAACCCTGCCCTAACCTCCGCCTCATATCACTAACCAGGCAATGGCTCAATATTGCCGCTACCTGGTTACTGATCGGCAAGAGTGGCTAAGCCGAATATTCAATGCCAGGGCTGGATATGACACCGGCATTGAATATCTGAGCTTACTGTTCAGTTGCGTTAGTAGTGCTAGCCACCAATCATCAAATAAAGAAGATCAACCAAGTAATAGTCAGGGGATCCCCCACTTGTATAATTGTGGAAACATTTTTGTCGGAAGCACCACCCAGGGAGAAATGGAACCTATCCCCAAAGGAAGTAAGTCCTTTTTTATCATATAAAGCCGGTACTTAGCTCAAAATGAAGCGCTGATGTTGCTGAATCAAACCAGACAAGAGAAACAGGAATCTTCACACGACATGCCACGTTTCTAGCCCATATCAGAGCTCTGCTTCGGGTTTTTGATAAATTCCCGTACGCAAGTATTCAGGGCTTATGCGCAGCGAGTGAAAACCCTGCCAATTCTGTGTAAAATGGCGTCTGATGTCATTATGACAGAGCCAGTACCCTTCCAATCAGTGTAAAGGAGAAGTTCCACCTCAAAAAGGAAAATCCCTCCACCAATCAGAAACTCTTATTGTGAATCAGATTAAACTAGCCAGTCTAGTTCAAAATTCAAACCCCAAAGAGCAACAGTTTGTAATTTAAAAATCCAAAACTGCTCTCTCTTTTGTAAATGATAAAGATGATTGCCCCTCCCACCCGTGGGTCCTCTGGAATGTGAACGATCACTCTCCACTTTAATTGATCAAAGGTATGACTCAGTGAGCTGCAATGTTCAACCACAGAAGCTGATTGAGTTGCTGTAAAAAGTCTTGAAGCATGTTCCTTCAATCATAAGATTTGCCATACTGGGTCAGACCAAGGTCCATCAAGCCCAGTATCTTGTTTCCAACAGTGGCCAAACTAGGTCATACGTACCTAGCAGTTTCCCCAAAAGACACAGGTTCCACAATGCTTGTATTGGGTCAAGCAGTGATATCCTGGGTCCCTTTTTAATAATGATTTATGGACCTTTCCTCCAGGAACTTGTCCTTTTTTAAACCCAGCTACACTAACAGCTTTTACTACATCCTCCGGTAACAAACCAATGTTTTGTTTTTGATGCAACTGTTGAGGAGGAGCCAGTGGAGTTGCTTAATGTTTGGGGTAATGTGTTCTTGCTTAGAGGCTGCCGGAAGGGTAAGTGCAGTAGTCTGGAGAGAATGGTTGATTGTGAGAGTCCTTGATAAATAGAGTTGCAGTAGTTGAGGATTGGAAGGATTGCTGTTTGGAGTGCGGATCTGAAGTCGGGGGGGGGGGGGGGCAATGTTCCCTCTAATTTTCTGTAGGCTGTGTGCACATAAAATATCAGCTGTGCAGCTTTTGAAGGAAGGTTAAAATTTTGTGCGCAACATAACGACACTCGGAGTTATATACTTTAAAATTTGACTACACGTCAGAATACCATATGTACACCACATTGATTGCACTAGAAAATATTGTAGAACTTGTGAAAACTGTAAATACACAACAACTTTTAAATTTTAAGACGTCTGTGTTGTTTTCTATCAGAATCAGAACCGTAATTTTTGTGCGCTCTGTTGTAAAGTATGTGCGCTCGCTTGGCGAGGTGTGTGCGCGCGCACACGCGCACAGCTTAGAGGGAACAGTGGGGGAGGGGGGGGGGAGAGGATCCAGGATTGGACAGAGGTGTTGGAGAGTGCGGATCTTGTAGAAGATTGAGTTTGCCATTTTCTTCATTTGTTTGAAGGTGAGGTTGGGGTCAAGAGTAATACTGAGGTATTTTATTTCTTGCTGTACCTTGATATGAGTGTTGTTTAGAATTATGGTGGCAGGGGGAGTGAACGTGCTGTCCTTAGTATTGAAAATGGCTTCAGATTTCTTGTACTTGATGGAGAGGTTGTCTTCAATTCTTTTCTGAAGTTGGCTGTGTCTGGGATAGATCTTAGGTGGGCAGGGAGTGAATTCCAGAGTTATGGGCTGTAGAGTTCGAACACTCGTTGGATTGCTGTTTGAGGCACTGGTCTTGATGGAAGTGGTTGATAGTGTGTTTTGATGCAGGCTCCTCTGCAATCCAGTGTCAGGCTTTTTTTGGATCAGGTCATTTAGGTATTCTTGAAGATCATTAGAATTGTTTTGTAGCATATGCGTGATCAGATGGGGAGCCAATGAAGAGAGTGTAGTGTTGGGAGTGATGTGGTTGTATCTTTTTGTACCTGTTATTAGCCGAGCCGCAGTGTTTTGTGCTATTTGTAGGATCTGGGTGGTGTTTTTGGGTAATCCTTGTAGAAGCAGGTTGCAGTAATCCAGTTGTGGTGTGATCATGGCCTGGCATACAGTGTGGAAGTGGTTGTGATCTAATAAAGGGCGCAGGTTTTGCAAGATCTTCATTTAATAGTACGCTTTGGCAGTGGTCTTCTTAATGTGCACTTGGAAGCTGAGCCTATAATCAAGGAGCACTCCCAAGTATTTTACTTCATTCCTCACAGGGATTGACCATTTTCCTATGCAGAGGTTATCTGGTGGTTTGTATGCAGCGTCTTTGGTGATTGTCAAGGCTTCGGATTTGTTGTAGTTAATTGATAGATTGCGGTTTGTGAGCCATTCTGAGACTGATATCATGCAGTTGGTGATGGTGGAGTAGTCAGGCTTTCTTGAGTCGAATGGGGTATAGATCATCAAGTCATCTGCGTAGAAGTGGTAGTGTATGTTATGGCTTTGTATGATTTTGCAAACCGGTTAAATATATATGTTGAATAAGAGGACTGATAGTGTGGAGCCTTGTGGTACACCTTGGTGGATTTGGAAAGGTTTGGAGGTTCTGTTCTTTATATTGACCTGTGACTGGCAGCCTGAGAGGTATGAGGAGAACCATGTGAGAGGGGTGCCACTGATGCCTATCTCAGTGAGTCTGTCCAGTAGTATGGAGTGTATTATTGAGTCGAATGCTGATGATATGTCGATGAATATAAGGATGAAACTCTGCTTGGAGATTTCGATTCCTTTGAGGAATGTATTCATTAGAGAGGTCAGGAGGGTCTCTACCCCGTGGTATTGACAGAATCCATGTTGCTGTGGGTCTAGGGGAGCATTATGTCAATGTGGTCTTGTAATTGCCTTTGCACTGCTTTCTCAATTAATTTTGCTAGCAGTGGTATGCTGAATATGGGCCGATATGACGCTGGAGATCTGGGGTCAGAGTTGTTCTTTAGATGAGGCCTTATAGAGGAGATAGTTCTGGAGGCATGAGACCTTGCGTTAAGGATAGGTTTACCATTTAGATATCACTGGTGATAACTCTTGTGAACTCGACTTTATGCAGGCTGTTTGACAGGGGTCGAGAGGTGAGGTGGTAGTGTTTAAAGATTTTAGTAGTGTACTGCAGTGCTCTTTAGTGATGGAGAGGAATGCTGACCATTTATTTGGTTGGTCTTGATTCATCATAGGCATTAATGTTTGTTGTGCTGAGTGGTTTGTGCTGGCAAGTGTGCTCTGTAGATGGATTGTGAATGCCTCAGGAGAAAGTAGTTCAGTTGTTTGGGGCTGTGGAGATTCTGTTAGGTTCTTTACTATCGTAAAGAGCTCTCTTGGGCAATTTAAGGATTTCATAATGGTGTTTGTGTAATATTGTTTCTTTCTATTTTGTATTAGTTCATTATATACTTTTTGTTTGGTCTTGTATTCCAGGAGGTGCATCTGATTTTTTGTTCTTCTCCACTGTCTCTCTAACTTTCTCAACTCCATCTTGGCTTTTCTTATATCCGTGGAGTATCATGGGGCTGTATTAGTTTTCAGTGGTCGTTTTGTTTTTTCTGGCGCGGTAGCTATTGAGGATCTAGGGGTATGTTTACTAAACTGCGGTAATGTCACCCGCGGTAGTTTCTGCGGTAATGGTATAGATGCCCATATAAAGGAGTGGGTGGTGCATCATACGACAAGCAGTGCCAGGTAACATGCATAACAATGCGCCTTAGGCTAACGCGCATCGCAAGGTGCTATATAAGGCACATCACAAGGCACCTTAACCTGAGGCACCTCATAAGGTAAGTTATCATGCGCCCTACAAGGTGCCCTAACCTAAGACGCCATGCAGCTACCCCCAGAAAGTCCCATATAACACTGTCGGACTGCACCTGCAGCAGCGTACAAGGTGTTCTCACCATGCACAGACTAACTGCAGACATGCCACTGGCCAGTCCCTGGTACATGCTCACTGAGGAAACATGTGCACCCAGACATAGGATGAGCAGCACACACACCAAGCAGATATGTCAGTGATTGGGGCCCCCAGAACTGGGATCACACAGGTATCACTGGAGATAGATAGTATATAGCACTATGGGGGAACCTAGACATGCCATGGTCACTGCTGAGTCAGGGTGAGACTGACCTCCCAGCATGACATGCTGTGGCCACCCTGTCCATGCAGGTGGTGTTCGGATACTACAGTGTCCCAGCTATTGCAATACTCCCTGTGCAGATGCAGCCTGCCCAATTCGCCCTGTCTGGCCCATACCCACACTACCTTGCTCCTCATTATGCACATTTGCAGGCTAACGCTGGTAACAGTTGGACAATGTGGGCCGAGGGCAGGGTGGGCAGCCACAAAACAATGGATAGACACACACACACACACACTCTCTCTCTCTCCTACTGCAGAACTGTGCAATGATAGGGGTGTTTGGCAACCCTGCCTGCCACACTGCCGACATTTCTGAACTGTGCAATAGGTAGCAGTGGTGCTGTGACGGTACCTGCAGCTCTGTGCTGGGGCCATCAGCTTGCCTGTATAAGATGATTTGGATAGTCGAGCTTGTATGAGTGGGTGTTTCTACCCCTGTTGGCTGCTGCTGTGGGGATTGCACGGTTTGATGTTGTATTTACTTAATAGGGTAAAATATTGGGATGTGTTCTGCAGGGTCCACAACTGGGACCTGAACCTGTGACCCTCTGCTCCTGGACACACTGACTGTGTGTACTGCACCACAGTGTGGCCACAGAGGCACAACAGTCCCTGGGCCTACCTTTACGTCTCCTCAGCCAGACGTTTTCTGTTGCACTGCACACCACGTACTGGTACAGGGCATGACCTAGGTCCACTGCAGCCAGGTGCACACACCAGCATGGACACCCCCCCCCCCCTGCTATGCTGACATGACCATATGCTGTTGGTGCTTGTTGTGCGCCATCCAGGTCATCCACTGTTCAGGTAGGCAGGTGCGGTGTCCGGGGTGGGAAGGAATACATGGACATCCACACACCCCCCCCCCCATCACCGCCTAACAACATTATGTCCCTTCAACATGGGGGGGGGGGGAGATGGCTGCGGGGATGTCCTGTCTCTGCCCTGGCAACTATTGGCTAGGGTGGTCAAGGTATTTGTATATTGTGTTTGGCCTTTGTCAGATGCTGTCTTGCTGACTTCCAGTTTCTATGTTCCTAGGCGACAGCCTAATCTTCCCTATGCCCTGGCTGCCCTCACTACATGTTCCGCCTGCAGCCCCCTATGCCCCATTTACACCATCACCATAGTGGCCGTTCATACTTGGCTACTATGCTGTTGCTGCAAATGGAGCACTACTATCACGTTTCTTGTGCTTCCTGCCTATGCTGTACATTGCTGACACTTAAATGGTTTCTCTCTCCTGCAAATGTGCATCTAATGGCAGGTTTTCATTCGCGGTAGGATTCAGTCCTTCAGTTCAGCACGTTAGTGTGCAGGGAACATCTCCCCACCCACTCCCCGCCCATTAACCCCTGCTCTCCGCCCTCTCTCCTCCCTCTGTGGTGTGTACCGCGCCATGGAACGCTTCAGTGCGGGTTGTAACATTACTGCGCGGTAACGTTACCTTCTCCAGGACCAAGCAGGAAGTCAGTCCTCACATATGGGTGTCATCGGCGCCGATGAAGCCCCAGCGGAGCATTTCCCCAGCTTTCCATGAAAGCCTTTGGGAATGCTGGCACGCATGCGCGGTTCCCTTCCCGCCTAAAGGTGCCATCTTACCTCAGTCTCTTTTTTTCCGAGAAGCCCATCGGACGTCTGTCCTGTTCTCCCGGATAAAAGTGATTTTTTTTCTTCGGCGAATTTCGCTATTTTTTCTCCGGTTCGACGCCGGTTCCCCTCCCGCCGGGTTCGGTACACCGGTATCGAGCCCGTTTTCTTCATTTTTCGATTTTTGCCTTCGTGGCTGGCGTTCGCGCCCTTTTTTCATTTTTCACTGGAAGGCCGGTCTTTTGACCTCGATGGGGCTATTTTTTCCCTGATGGCTTCCAGTGGTTTCAAAAAGTGTGATCGGTGTAAGAAAATTATGTCTCTCACCGACACACACGACTGCTGCATTCGGTGCCTCGGCCCTGACCACGACCCAAAGTCATGTGGGCCATGTGGGAAGATGTCTTCCAAGGCACTAAAGAGTCGACAGCATCAAAAGGAAAGGTTTTTCTCGGACTCTGCCTCCGGCCGGGCCCGGACCTCATCTGAGGCCTCAACATCTCGGGATTCCGATCCCGAGAGCCGTCGAAGCTCCTCGGACAGGGGGTCCCCCGACCGGGAACATAAGAGGAAGAAGCGGCTCGCGAGGGCAGCGTCGGAAGAGGTCCCTGGCCCCTTGAGGGCCAGGTCTAAGACCCCCAACCGCCGTCCCGGGCCCATGGACCAAGAGAAGCCTGCCAAAAGTTCCTCGCGTGGAGCCGGAGTCTGCTGGACATGTAAGCCCCGTAGTCCTCGTGGACTCTCCTCCCAGAGAGCCAACGTTGGCTGCTGCGTCTCCCGAGCTGAGTCTCAGGATGACAGCCTTGGAGTGCAGTCTGCCTTCATGGAGCAGCAGCGGGCACTGATGGCCAGCCTGTCTGGTGCATCTGCCCCGACCACCGGGACGTCGACTTCGAAGTCAACCCCGGAGACCGAGCCGATACTCAAGACCCTTGTGGCTCAAAGTTGTCCCCGTTCGGGACCGAGGGTGTCGACGCCGGTGCCCCCGGCGTCGGGGCGGGTGCCTCAGGGCCCCGCGGGGTCGGACCCTGACTCCTCCTCGGACGAGTCCGCCTGGGAGACGGAGGACGAGGAGTCTCCCGATACTTTTAAGACTCGGTGCATCCCGTCGGACTCACCGCAGTCTGATCCCCGGAGTAGATCCCCTCCGGAGGACACTAGGTTCTCGGAGTTCGTCTGGGATATGGCCGCTGCCTTGGCTATCCCTGCTGATCCCGAGGAAGAGCCTCGAGCCGAGGAGCTCGATGCTCTACAGTACGACTCTCCTCCGAAGGAGGCCTTTACTGTCCCGGTTCCTCCGATGCTGGAACGGCTCCTCTTCCGTATGTGGGAGGCCCCAGCCTCGGCACCGGTTCTAAACAAGCAAGTCGATTCCATTTATCGACTCCGCAAAAGCCCTGGTTTCCAGAAAGCACAACTACCACACCATTCCATGGTTGTGGAATCGGCCATGCATCGTCTGAAGAGCCAGAAGATGCACTCCGTGGTGCCCCCCGGCAGGGAGGGCACGCAACCTCGATGGCGTCGGTAGGAAGTGCTTCCAGGGGTCAATGCTTGCTTGCCGTGTCCAGTCTTACCAGCTGTACATGGGCATGTACTTGCGGGACCTGGCCAAAGAACTGGCCGGCTTCTCTGCTGGTCTCTCCGGGGAACCCTTGCAGAGATTTCAGACCTTGTCCTCAGGGATTCGGGAATGCTCGAAGTTCATTTCCCGCGCCGCCTACGATGGCTTCGAGGCTTCGGCCCGAGTAGCGTCTGCCGGCATCGCAGCTCGACGCCAGGCGTGGTTGCAGTCATCGGACCTCGAGCCATGGGTTCAGGACAAGTTGGTCGATGTCCCCTGCCGAGGTGAGAACCTTTTTGGCAAACCCGTGACCGAGAAGGCCGCTCAGCTCGAGACAGAGCACCTTACCTGGACAAGGCTGTCGAGGAAGACCTCTGCCCCTTCACATAAGAAGAAGGGCTCGGGTAAAAAGTCCTTTTACCCGAGGAAGGGCACTGCCTACAAACAGTACCCTCAGTTTCAGGCTGCCCAAACTGCCCCCCAGGGTCAGCAAGCCAAGGGCCAGGGTAATGGGCCCCGTAGGCAGAGGACCCCCAAGCCTCAGGTCCCTGCTGCCACTCAGCAGGGTGGGGTTTTTTGACTCCTTGAGCGTAGCCTCTCCTCCACTGCTCTCCCTACCCTGCACAGGAGGTTGCCTCGCCCTCTTTGCCCACCAGTGGCCCCTTATGACCGGGGACAGTTGAGTGCTGGACATAGTTCACAATGGCTATGCCCTCCATTTTCACCAACTGCCACCACCATATTTTCCAGGGGAGCCTCCAAGGCCTCCCCTGCACACAGACCTCCTTCTACAAGAGCTTCATGGTCTGTTGGTGGACAGGGCGGTGGAGCCTTTGCTTCCCCACTTACAAGGTCACGGATTCTACTCCAGGTATTTTCTGATACCCAAAAGAACTGGTGGCCTTCGTCCCATTCTGGACCTCAGAAACCTCAACAAGTTCCTGGAGAAAGAAAAGTTCAAGATGCTTACTCTTGGGACACTTCTGCCCTACCTCCAGCAGGGAGATTGGCTATGCTCCTTAGATCTCAAGGATGCGTACACTCACATCCTCATTCATCCAGACCAAAGAAAGTACCTCAGGTTCATTGTGGGAGGAAACCGTTACCAGTACAGAGTACTGCCTTTTGGCCTGTCCTCCGCTCCCAGGGTCTTTACCAAGTGCCTGGCAGTAGTAGCGGCCTACCTGCGAAATCAAGGCATCTTTGTCTTTCCCTATCTGGACGACTGGCTCATCAGGGGTCAGACGTCCCTGGAAGCCAGCCAAGCCACCCTCAACACCATTGCTCTGCTTCAGAAGGTGGGCTTTGTCATAAACTTCGCAAAGTCCACTTTGCTCCCCTCCCAGAACTTGGAGTTCATAGCGGCAAGGTTGGATTCTCAACTGGCAAAGGCATTCTTGCCAGAAGACAGGGCTCAAAGGCTGATGGACGTGGCAAAGCAGTTTCTGCACAGGTCCCTGGTCTCCGCCAGACTCTGCCTCAGTACATGTGACACCCAATGCCAGACTCCATATGAGGCCTGCACAGTGGTGCCTTCGGACTCAGTGGTCTCAAGCCATAGGTCACTTACGAGACAAGATAAAGGTGTTCAAACCTCTTTTGGCCTCCCTCAGCTGGTGGCTACATCCACCCAATCTACTCAAAGGAATGCCCTTCCAAATGCCAGAATACTCAGTGGTCCTCACCACCGACGCCTCTCTGAAGGGCTGGGGGGCTCATTGTCTGGACAACTGCACCCAAGGCCTCTGGTCTCCCTGGGAGGCAGCCCAACAGATCAATCTGCTGGAACTTCGAGCTATCCGCTTGGCTCTCAGAGTTTTTTCTCCAGCCCTGGCTCACCGCTCAGTCTTGATTCAAACAGACAACCAGGTGGCCATGTTTTATGTGAACAAGCAGGGCGGCACTGGGTCCCAGATCCTTTGTCGAGAGACTCAGGACCTTTGTTCCTTTACCCTGAAGCACCACATGCTTCTCAAGGCGGTGTACCTCCCAGGCAAGGAGAACTGCCTGGCCGAAAGGTTGAGCAGGATTCTGCAGCCCCACGAGTGGCAGCTGCATTCCTTGGTAGTTCAAAAGATCTTCCTGAAGTGGGGTCTCCCTTGGATCGATCTCTTTGCCAGTCCACTAAACAAGCAGCTACCCAAGTTCTGCTCCAGGCAACCACATCCTTTGAGGATTGCACCAGATGCTTTTCTGATGTCCTGGTCTCAGGGCCTCCTGTATGCGTTTCCTCCCACGCCCTTGGTGGCCCGAACTCTGTTCAAGATTCTTCGGGACAAGGCCTCGGTCCTGCTGGTAGCTCCCAGATGGCTGAGACAGCCTTGGTTTCCTCTTCTGCTTCAAGTGGCGGTTGATCACCCCCTGCCTCTGGGGTTGCAACCCGACCTTCTCTCTCAGGAGCAGGGTCCCCTACTACACCCCAATCTCAAGACTCTCAATTTGATGGCCTGGAGGCTGCAAGGGTAGTCTTGGCTCCCTGGGGCCTGCCTCAGGAAGTTGAGGAGGTTGTCCTAGCCTCTAGAAAACAATCCACTAGGAAAGCCTATGCTCTCAAATGGAAGAGGTTTTCTGTGTGGTGTCAGCTACATACAGTGGATCCTTTCTCCTGTACTGTGCAGGTAGTGCTTCAGTACTTGCTGCACTTATCCAATCAGGGACTTAAGTCCAATTCTGTTCGGGTCCACCTCTCAGCTTTAGCAGTTCACCACTCACTGGTGGAGGGACATTCTTTGTCAGGTCACCCCTTGGTATCCCGCTTCCTCAGGGTCTTGCTTTTGCTCAAGCCCCCCATCCGTCCTCCTGCTCCTGAGTGGGAGCTGAATGTGGTCTTGCTGCAGCTGACTCGCCCACCCTTTGAGCCGATGGCTACTTGTCCACTGCGCTTCCTCTCCTGGAAGACACTTTTCCTGATAGCCCTTACCTCGGCTAGGCGAGTGAGTGAGCTTCAGGCCCTGGTCTGTGATAGGCCTTACACCAGGATTTATAGGAACAGGGTAGTCCTCAGGACTCATCCCAAGTTCCTCCCTAAGGTTGTCTCCTCTTTCCACCTCAATCAGGAGGTGGTTCTTCCAACATTCTTCCCTAGGCCTCATGCAAGCCAGGCTGAAGCAGTCCTGCATACCCTGGACTGTAGGAGGGCCTTATCCTTCTACCTTGACCGTACGCAGGGGCATAGAAGGGCTACTCAGCTCTTCGTATCCTTTGACCCCAATAAGTTGGAGTTAGCTGTGTCCAAGCGTATCTTGTCCATCTGGGTGGCTGACTGTATCACCTGGGCTTACAAGGCGGCTGACCTTCCTTTGCAGGGTAGGGTCACGGCCCATCGTGTCAGGGCAATGGCTGCCTCAGTGGCTCATCTCCGCTCTGTGCCCTTGGTAGACATCTGCAGGGCTGCAACTTGGTCTTCAAGCCAGACTTTTGCAGCCCATTACTGTCTGGAGAGGGAGTCCCGTAGGGACAGTGCTTTTGGCCAAGCAATACTCCGGAATCTCTTTGAGGTTTAGGCAACTCCTGCCCTCCTGCCCTCTGTTGGGCTACCGGTGGAGGTTGTGTCCTTGAAAAGCCTTTCTTTGCTGCAGGGACTAGAAGGAGTTCTCTTGTTCAGCTTGGGTTCCTCGGTAGCCCAGAGCTAGGGAGTCACCCATATGTGAGGACTGACTTCCTGCTTAGTCCTGGAGAAAGAGTAGTTATTCACCTGTAACAGGTGTTCTCCAGGAGCAGCAGGAATCAGTCTTCACAACCCTCCCTCCTCCCCTTGGAGTTGCAGTTGTACATAGTTTGTGTTTTTACATTTTTGTGTGCTCTTAGCTATGTCATTTGACTGAGGTAAGATGGCACCTTTAGGCGGGAAGGGAACCGCGCATGCGTGCCAGCATTCCCAAAGGCTTTCATGGAAAGCTGGGGAAATGCTCCGCTGGGGCTTCATCGGCGCCGATTACACCCATATGTGAGGACTGATTCCTGCTGCTCCTGGAGAACACCTGTTACAGGTGCGTAACTACTCTTAACGCACGGTCTGTAACGTTACCACAGTTTAGTAAACATACCCCATAGTGTTATTCCAGCTTGCTATTAAGGTTGTAAGGTCTGTGGTGTTGGTGTCAAGGTCGGAGCGTATATGTTCTAGTAGTTTATCTTTATTGAATTCTCTAAAGCGATGCTGGGAGGTTGTGTGAGATTGTCTATGAAGTTGTGGTTCCAGTGGGAATTCGAAAATGATCATATGGTGATCCGACCAGGGTACTGGTGTCGCACAGTAGAGGATATTTGAAGTGTTATATTGAATTCTTGAGGGTACAAAGACGAGGTCAAGGATGTCTCCTCCTGTGTGGGTCTATGTATCTATTATAGGGATCTGTGTTGGGTCCGCTGCTTTTTGACATATTCATAAATAACCTGGAAAAGGGAATAACGAGTGAGAGTATCAAATTTGCAGATGACACAAAACTATTTAAAGTTTTTAGAGGTGAAAAGGGGAGTGGCTAAATCTAAGATGGCGGCAGAGTTGGAGTGAGCAGAATGCCTAAACATAAAGGCAAACCTCGGGCCCTACCCACGGAGCCCTCACCTGTCATTTCTGGACCCATGGATCATTTTGTGCAGCTCTATGAGGAACAGATTGGGGAGATTCGAACGGGCTTGGTTGCGCCGACTGAGGAGGTTTCGGCGTCTTTCGCCCTATAGATATCTCTCTCCCAGATGAAGGCGCTCCTCCTGCTGTTCCAGGTTTATTGGGGACTGCTTCGGCACATGGATCTGTGGCGCCTCCTGTTCAGGACGCCGCTGCGAGTCTGGAGTGGGGCATGCTGATGGCTGACCCCGATAGTGCGCTGCCTGGGATTGGGGCGACTATTCCCAGAGAACTACAACGTGCAGAGGTTGCTGGCACCCCTTGTTTCGTGAAGGGTGCTGGTGTAGAGAAGGCTGTACCTGGTATAGCTAAAGCTGTATTGCCACCCCTGATTACACTTTCTTGCCCTGCTAATGTGACTCTGGAGAACATTTGGGAAGCCATTAATCAACTTTCTCAGGTTGTAAATCAGCAATTGACTTTATCTTTTTCTAATGTTTCTAAAATGGAGAATAACATTATTAAGTTATCTAATGATATGTTGGAAATGAAAGAGAAAGTAACTGTTTCTGATCAGAAACTTGTACAGGTTTCTGAATTGACAGAATCCCTGATGAAAGATAATATTGCATTGCAAGCAAAATTGGAGATATCAGAAAATGCTACCAGAGCCTCTAATATGCGGTTACTAAATTTTCCAGTTGTTCCGGCAGTAGCTCCAGTGGAACTGTTTAAGAAGTACCTTCAAGAGTCTTTAATGATACCTTCTGAGTTAATACCTCCAATTTCAAAAGCATACTATTTACTAGCTGGGAGGAAGGAAGGAAAGCGTGCTGTTGGTCCTCTAGAGATGGACTCTCTTAATATTTCTGCATTACTCCAATCTCCCCAAGAAGAACTAGTGGTTTCCACGTTATTGGTGACTTTTGCATTGTCCTCTGATAGAGACTGACTCCTTAAAGTATATTATAAAAAGAGAGCTAATTTATTCATGGGAAAAAGGATTTCTATATTCCCAGATGTGGCCAGAGATACCCAGAAAAGGCATAAATCTTTTCTTTTCTTGAGATAGAAACATAGAAACATAATGACAGAAAAAGACCACATGGCCTATCTAGTCTGTCCTTCCATAACTGCGGTGCTTCAGATGGGTGCCTCTTTCCTTTTGAGATTTCTGTGTAAATGTATTGTGGTTTATAAATCTCAGAAATATGTATTTTTTCAGCCAGGAGATTTGTCTTCCTTTGTTAGTACCCATTTTGTAACATCTTTACCTTTATAAGGGGGGTTTTCATCATTAATTAGAGTTCCTCATCCTTTGCCACCAGGTGTTAATTTTGTAGTTTATTGCTTCTATTTTATAACACTGTCGGTACCTCCTACCTTCAGTGCTATTGCTTATGCTTTCTCCCCCATGTTGAGCACTATTGATGCTTCTGATAGTATTTGTAATTAGTTGAATGTTTCTTTAAAAAATTTGTGGAAGTATGCATCTTTTCTGTACAAGCAGTTTGCTTGTTTTTTTTCTTTTGAAAACTTATAAATAAATAAATAAGAAAAAACAGTTGTTAAACCCCAAGAGGATTGTGGAAAATTGCAAGAGGATCTTGATAAATTGGAAGACTGGGCATCAAAATGGCAGATGAAATTTAATGTGGACAAGTGCAAAGTTATGCACCTAGGGAAGAACAACCCAAGCTATGGTTACATGATGCAAGGTTCCACATTAGGAACCACCACCCAGGAAAAAGATTTAGGCATCATTGTGGATAACATGTTAAAACCCTCGGCCCAGTGTGCAGCGGCGGCCAAGAGAGCAAATAGGATGCTAAGTATCATAAGGAAAGGAATGGAAAATAAAACAAAGGATATTACAATGCCTCTATATCGTTCCATGGTGAGACCTGTCCCCAGGTGCCCCTACTGGCGTAGTAAATAAGGGCATCCAGTGACATTTAATTTATTTTAAGGAGTGGTTGAGCTGAAGGACCAGGAGGATTCTGGTCCTTGTAGTGCAGAACTCCTTATAAAGAACAATCTACGCCAAAGTGTAGGGTAATAAGGCTTTATTTCCCCGGTCAACGCTTAGGTTCAATAAGACACAAAAGAAAATGAAGGTAATTCTTTCCTCTAACAAAAAGGTTCCACCGTTATATAAACAGTTAAGGGTTGTAGGCTTCACAATTAACTGTTTATCTGGGTTAAGGCTTCTTTCAAAATCAATGGAAATTAACATCCGGAAACAAATGGTTATCAACTTCACCATATGCAAAGTTCTCCTTTCTCTATATATCTAGCAAGGCAATCAAGCTAGTTCTTGAACAGAAGTTACATTCCATGGGTTCACTCTGAGGAATGGGAACACTGGTTTCACAATCAAAGTCCATTGATTCTGGGTCACTCCCTTCTTCAATGCTATGACTGTCTTCAGTATCTGCTAACGCCTCACAGGGGTTCTTCTGTTTCTCATACAACTTCCTTAGCACACTGTTGGGAAGTACTTTTAAAAGGTTAGCTCTACTTCTTTTAACTTTCTGAGGCTTATCTATTTGCATAAGGTTTTCATCACTTAAACTTTCCCTTATAATGAAAGGCTTTTCATACCTTGGCTTCTGTAGGCTGCCACAGCCAGGATTCAGCTTGTGATGTAGCTTCTCAGGCTGACAAGCTGTTCTGTGCACTGCTCTACAATCAGGGTTACCAGGAAAACCTGACGTGGATTTCCACTCTCTATGTTTCTTGGCAAAAGTATCACTGTAGAAGGAATCTCCTTTCCTTGTTCCTTTCTGGTTTAGCATAGGAGACTTACTTGGGCTAAGAGAGTTGTTTTCATCAGGCAAGCGGCTTCTTTGGTTTGCTTGGCTTTGGACTCCTTTCCAATACTTTTGGCCTCTCTGGACTTTATCCCTTTGAGTATACCTCTTTTGGACTCTGTCTCCTTGAGTTGGCTGCACATGGAAGCTTTTCTGTTCCAGGCTTCTCTCACTGCTCCGGCTCTTGCCTCTGCCTTCCTCTCCTCTCTTGCCTTCGTCTCTGCCTTCCTCTCTTCCGTCCCTGCTCCTCTCACTGATCATCTGGTTTCCTTTATAAAGGGATTTCTGGTTTGCCCGTTCTGAGTTTGAGGACAGGTGAAACTGCTTGTTACTAATGTGATCAGTGCTAGAGCACGTTGCTTCAGGTACTGTGTAATTGTTCATGCGCCCTCTGGCTGAGCTGTGCTGGAACTGCGCTCTCTGCCTTTTCTGAGTTCCATGAAAATCAGGAGTTTTTTTCAACACTGTTTCTTCTCTAGCTCCAGCCTCATGACAGACCACACCTTGAATATTGTGTGCAATTCTGGTTGCCGTATCTTAAAAAGGATAGAAAAGGTTCAGAGAAGAGCCACCAAAATGGTAAAGGGGATGGAAGGATACCCCTATGAAGAAAGGTTAAAAAGGTTAGGGCTCTTTAACCTGGAAAAGAGACGGCTGAGGGGAGATATGATAGAAGTCTATAAATTAATGAACAGAGTAGAAAGGGTAAATGTAGATCGATTGTTTATGTTATGTCACGCCCTCCTTCCCCATATAGGCGGTTGCCTGGAAGAAGGGGGGACGTGACCACAAATTTATAGATCCTTGTAAGTGCTGATGTCCGGGTTCCGTGTAGTTGTGGGCCAAGACGCGGACAGCCAAGGTTAATTGGGGTAACAATAACTTTATTGTTAGCACAGGAATTTTGCATCTACTACCCCTAAATAACGGAAACAAAATGTGGATACTTTTTCTAAACCAAATAAAGTCAAAGATGTAACAAAGTCCACCTGATACTTCTCAGGGTTGTCAGTTCCAAACAAGTTGTCCAAACTTCTTTCCAGCTCTGAACAAGGTCTGTTCTTCACACTAGAAGCTTTACTTTCATATAACAATTTTACTTTGCAGATAACTCAATTGCATTGCATTTGCTTTTCACAGCTGCTTAATGAGGTTGAGTTTTTACACTTAGGCAGTACGCTGCCTCTCCCCGTGTAAAAGCTCAATTGCATGAAGTTGGACTCCTCCAGCACTTATCACTTGCACAAAGGTATACAGCTTTCACTCCTTATGACAATAAGCACACTCTGTCTCCATATCAGAATAACTGCTATCTATTACCGCTGACTCAGTCTGCATTGGTTCTACTTCTGAGTCTGATATGTCCTGATTATAGTCAGGGTTTTGCAGAGCAACTGGCTTCCACTGCTCTAGTAAGCTTTTAAGCTGTTTCCATTTAGAATCCTTTTTACTTCTTGGTATATGTGAGGAATTAAAATTACCAGCTTCCTTTAAAACTGAATCAATGGAAAAAGGGCTCACCTTTCCTCTGGTATGTCTGGCTTTCCCAGTTTGGTTAAAAGGTAAGTATTTGTCCTGATACTGCTTCACTATCTCCCGTGTGGCAAACTGCTCAGCAGGGTCTGGCTCTAACCTCCGTCTCCGTAGCACACAATCAGCTGTTTGCTTACGAGCAGCTGGGCTATTCTCAGAGCTTGAGCTAGAGACACGCTGCCTGCCCTGGGAACGTTTTTGCAGCTTTTCACCTGGAACTTTAGTCCAGCCTAATCTCCCACCTGTAACCACAGCTTCCAGAGAAGACTCCGGGGAAGAACTCCTGTCTCTCCTGGGTAAGGTTTCCTGCCTCTCCCCTCGAGGTTTAAAGTTACTTCTGACCTGCTTCTCTCTGCTGCTTGGCCCGTGGTAATTCCTCTCCTATACAGGAAGCTTTCTCAGACGCTTTTCCAGAGACCTTTCTTTCTCTAAGCAGTCTTGCTGGCAACTCCCCAAGCACCGTGTGCTACCTTGGTAATGGTTGCTCCTTCCTTTGCTTCCTCGGTTCCTCAGGTCTCCCTCTGGATCTGAATCCGAACCAGAACCTGAGCCAGGGTCCAAAACTCTGTCTCTATTCTCCTTCTTCCTCATTCCTTTCTCTGTCCCTCTTCCTCCTCTATCTGAATCTTCTTCCTGGTTAAGAGCATGGGGCTGCCCTGTCCGCTTTGACTCCACCCCCTTGCCTCTTACGTCAGCTCCCGGGGTTGTCATGGAGCTGGGGTGTGGCTCTCTCACTGACTTTCTATGCAGAGAGTTTCTCTGGGCTGAAGCTTTAACCCTTTCCCTGCCTGTATTGCTGTCTGCTTTTGGGGAAAGAAGCTGTTTTAGACCCCTATTTCTGGTGTTTAAGCCCTCTGCATCATCACAGTTATCAGAATATAGAAAGACTAGGGGACATGCAATGAAGCTACAGAGTAAACTAAGATTAATAAAAGAAAATATTTTTTCACTCAACGTGTAATCAAACTCTGGAATTTCTTACCAGAGGATGTAGTAAAGGCTGTTAGTGTAGCTGGGTTTAAAAAAGGTTTGGACAAGTTCCTGGAGGAAAGGTCCATAAACCTTTATTAAGAAGGGACCCAGGATATCAATGCTTGACCCAATAACAAGCATTGTGGAACCTGTGTCTTTTGGGGAAACTGCTAGGTACGTATGACCTAGATTGGCCACTGTTGGAAACAGGATACTGGGCTTGATGGACCTTGGTCCAATCCAGTATGGCATATCTTATGTTCTTATGTTCTTATCTGCGTGAGGTCGTGGCATCCATGAAAGTGGAGGCTTGAGTCGGAGAAGCTGAGTTCAGGTTAAAGTCGCCAAGGATTATTGTAGGTTTTCCTTTGCTGGAGAATTTACATGCTTGTTCAATTAGGTTGAGAGATCTTCTAGGATGGAGGTTGGGGACCTGTATATCAGGCATATTGATAATTGTTTGTTCTCTAGTGTTAGGATATTTAGTGTTGGGGTTGACAAGTGATCTGTGGCTTTGAAGTTTAGTTGTTTGTTTGTTAGGGCGAGGACTCCACCTCCTTTGCGTTGTGTTCTGGAGCAGTAATGGAGATCCATGTTTGGTGGGATGAGCTGGTACAGTGTCCATGTCGGTTATCCATGATTTGGTTATGCACCTTACTTCAGTCTCGTGCTCCTGGAGGTAGTCTGAGATGGTATGTATTTTGTTGTGGATGGATCTGGCATTTATAAGGGCAAATTTTGCCTTTTTTGCCTGTTGTAGCGGTGTTGTGGTTGTAGATATTTCCTGGAGATGTATAGGTAGGAGACGGTTGGGTCTCCATTGTGGGTACTGGTGGAATGGTGGAGTTGCCAGGGAGTGCCTTGTTGTAGTCAGGATGGGTATTAAACCCGCCCATGCCTGGGCTGCTCTGGATGGTCTCATTAATAGTAGGATTAAGGTCATCATTGTCATGATCCGGGTCATTTTGGTGCAGTGGTGGTGCTTGGGTGAGAGATTCGATGAGTATGGTGGGATGGGGAATCGTGGTTCTGTGGTCATTGGTAGTGTTGGTAGTTGATGGTTTAATTTTAAATGATAAATAAGGTAAGCAAACCTGTGTTTGAGTTGTATTATTGTGCAACAACTGTGGTTTAGTGCAGTGAATGTTGGTTGTTTACTTGTAGCACTTATGGTTAGGTGGTAGAGTCAGTTGTACTTGGGTGGTATTTGCTTCTTTAGGCAATTCTTATGGATAAGTTGAAGCTGAGACGCTTGAGATGTTATTTCAGGACCTCCCAGTTGTTGTCACGGGTCGCTTGAAGTGTGCCGATCAGAGCATGGGTTGTTTTTCATCCTCATCCTCGGTCCTTGCCTAAGAGTCATGCCAAAGGGCCCTCTGGCGAGGCCCTCAGGCACAGTTCCGCCAGGTACGGGTGCGCCCGATGGCGTTCCTTATTTGAATGTGCAAGAGGTCCCCGATTGGGCAGGAGCCAGCAAGCACTTTCCAGTGCTGGCTGGCTCTACCCCGATCGGGGGAGCAGATGGAGTGTGCAGTCCTTTAGTCCCGGTGGTGCTGGCGCCCAATGGCGCTCCTTATTTGAATGTGCAGGAGGTCCCCGATTGGGTAGGAGCAAGCAAGCACTTTCCGGTGCTGGCTGGCTTCATGGCACACATTTTCTTTCCCTGTCCTGTTGCTTCTATTATCATAGCCTTGACCACCAGTTATCTCCTTGAATGGTACAAATCCCAAAAAATATTCTGTAATGCTTATAGGCTCAAAATTTATCAGGGTATGGAACTATGCCCCAAACTGAAGCCTCATGGTCATTTGTACAGTCTGGCCTATGTCTGCTGTGCAACTGGAATGACTGAAAAGAACTTCGCAACTGGAGCAGGCATTAGGATTTATTCTTGATGGTTCTGGATAATAACTAAATCAGTTCATTCTAGTTTTCCCAAGATAATGTACATGTGTCTTAGCATGTCTTATTTTACAAAGATGCTCATTCAGAACTTGCTCAAGTAATGCTAAATATTCTACAGACTTCATGAAGTTCCCATTACCAAAAGTGTGCGGTTTATTACGTGCTCAGTGAAAGGCCAGATTTTGTATACCAAGAGTTCTTATTAAAGCGATCAGTCATTTCAAGGTTTGTTGCCAATACTTTTCTTTTTGTTTAATGAGTCACAGATGTTCATCAGTTGTTTCCTTATGTACAGGATTCACAATATCTCTGTTCACAAGGAGAAACATTTTGGAGTCCCTGCTCCTAAGTTGCGTTCAGCTTACAATATGAGAAGGCTGAACTTGTCTGTCACTTACTGAGCAGGAGGATTCCTCTCTCAAAACTGAAGGGAACTATAAAAGGGGCCTGCATGCAGGAGACCATACCTTCTTTCCAGCAAGGAGTCCAGGGAACAAGGGGTGATACATCTTTTGTGACCATCCTAGTTACTTTCAGCAGATTGCCGTTCTCCCACAGGCTGGCTAGGCTTGATGTAGCTACAGGGTGAAACAAAGATCTATGCTCTATGAGGAGAAGAGTCCAGTTAGAGAGAGACCTGGTGGTACAAAGGGAAGAGGCAACTAAGGGCATGATAGTCAGTGTTGACATCTATCACTGTTAATGCGGCTAGCCACCAGGCTGAAAGTTAAACCCAGATATTCAATGCCGGGGTCATATCCGACCCCGGCATTGAATATCTGTGATCACCACATTTGCCAATCACTAATGAGGCAGTGGTGATATTGAGCCGCTGCCTGGTTAGCAATACGTGATGAAAGTTAGGCCAGGGTTTCCTGCTGTGATAGGCTATGGCCTATAAACTATAAGCTGTCTGCTATGACTTGTAAATATGATGAGCTTGTAAGAACCTGAAAGTGACTTGGATTTTAAACCCTCTACTTTTTCAGTAGTGCGGTATGATGTCTTTCAAAGAATTAGAATTGTCAGCATTGCCAGTTAGAGAAATCTGCTTCTTGCCAAGTCTGCATAATGTCTTTTGTAGGGTTGTAGGGGTTAAGTGCGAGGTTAAGTATTACATAAGTGTTAAAAGATTACTTTAAGGGTTAAGGGATTATAATGTTCCTGGTTCATTTAACTTCAGTTTGGCACAGCTGAGCCTTTGCTCTTGAGACTTTGTATCCAGCTTCATTCAGGAGGTGTAAAAGGTCACTGGTAGCTTGTAGACATTCACTTTCCGAGTTGGTGGCTATCAGTAGGTCATCTACATATTGGAGAAGGACCCTTTTCCCTGGGTCAACAGAGTAGCTTGCAAGATCTTGATTAAGAGCAGCACTAAAGAGGGTAGGTGAGTTCTTGAATCCTTGAGGTAATCGAGTCCAGGTAAGTTGACCCCGGCGGCCTGTAGTGGGGTCTTGCCATTCAAATGCAAACAGAAGTTGACTGGCGGGGGCTAGGCGTATGCAGAAAAAGGCATCTTTCAGGTCCAGGACAGTGAAATGAGTAGCCTCAGCGGGGATCAGTCCCAAGAGAGTATAAGGATTTGGCACTACTGGATGTATGGTCACAACTGCATCATTTACTCTTCTTAGATCTTACACTGGGCGGTAGTCACCTGTCCCAGGCTTCTTGACTGGAAGGAGGGGGATATTCCAAGGCGACTGGCATTCTTTAAGAAGTCCATACTTTAATAGTTTCATCAGATGACAGTAAATGCCTTTGATGGCTGGTCGAGGGAGAGGATACTGTCGCACATGTACTGGCTCTGCTCCTGGTTTGAGGGTGACAAGGACTGGGGCTATGTTCTTCGCTAGGCCCAGTGGATTATCTTCCGCCCACACTCCAGGCGGAGCTGAGATATTGGTGGGTACGCAGGAACGAGCTGCCTTGCTTGGAAAGGTATTGTAGAAACGCCATTCTTCTTCCCGGGGGACAGTTAGCACCATTAGTCCAGCAGATTTTGAATTCACAGTCATTTGCATTTCTCCCCCTTCAGCAAAGGATATCTGTGCCTGAAGTTTGGCAAGCATATCTCGGCCCAAAAGTGGAATAGGGCATTCAGGCATATACAGGAACTGGTGCGTTATCTTTCATCCCCCTAATTCACACATGCGGTTTTGTAGAAAAGGTTTCGTGGCCCTAGCACCGGTAGCTCCAACAATGGTGACAGCTCGAGAGGACAAAGGAGCCACTGGCTTTGCCACTACTGAATGCTCAGCTCCTGTATCCACCATAAATTTCATATATTGGTCCCCAATTTTCAAACTGACCATAGGCTCCTGGGGACCCAGGGAAAACTTGGAGCCCGGTCTGGCCTAGTCTTCTTCCATGTCATAGCCCCCCACGGCTGCCATTCCCTCAATAGCTTCTTCCTTTTCTTGTTGAAACTGTGCTCGGCTCATCCCTCCACGATGCTGGAATCGCCCCCCCGTTCTCCAGGTGCTCCCTCCTCCCCTCCGGGAGGCAGGGTCTACTTGCGGGCATTCATTCTTCCAATGTCCTTCTTCTTTACAATAGGTGCATTGATTCACGCCCAGTGAGGGCTGGTCACTCCCACGGCCCCTTCCGCGTCCTCTAGCTCTTCTATTAGGAAAACCTCCTCCACGTCGTTCAACTAAAGCGGCAGCAAGAAGATCTACCTTCTTCTTCATTTTCTGTTCACTTTCTCTTTGTCTTTCATTATCACGATTCACAAACACCTTCTGGGCAACTTCCATTAACTGTGCTGTATTCTGTGGTGGAGAAGCAGCCGCTGAGGGCAGAAAAAAAAAGGGGAAACTGCCTTTTTTTTCTTTTACCCATAAAACTGCAGGCACTGAAAGGGTTAACACCAACACTAAAGATAAAGATTTCTCACAGAGAAGTGCAGACCTAAGCACACGCCCTGTTCCCATGGAGATAGAGGGAGGAGAAGGGAGTGGTTTCGGGGAGGAGTCAAAGGGGATAGGACAGCCCCAAACATTTAGGAACGGAAGGTGCACTTATACAGGAGAGAAGGAGAAAGAGAGGGGGAGAGAGAAGGAGAAACCGTATGAGAGAGAGAGGACACAGACACAGAGGACACGAGGGTTCCAGGAAGGAAGGACAAGAAACCCATGGAAATCCCTTGCACAGAAGCAATTGAGAACCAGGAGCAAAGAGCTGACAAGGCCAGTGGAAAGCTCAGGGGAGGAGTCCTCAGAGGAGGAAATATTCTCCAAGAGTTCATGGCTCAACTCTTCTCCTAGTAAGGAATCGGTAAGGAGGAAAAGCAGCACTAATAAGGTGAGCCCTTTACAACGTTTGAAAGGCTTATTAGACAAAGAGGGTTTTTCCTGCCCTTCCCCCACAAGCTCACACACTGTAAAGGGTACCTGGGAGAAGCTCCTAAGGGCTGTGCAAGCTAGTGAGGCTTCTCAGGAAGATACCAGGGGAAACAGTTACCAGGAAGAGTCTAGCGTGGAGGATATGGACTTGGGAGACACTGTGGATTTAGACAATGTCTCAGACATGGAAATAAGCTGTGCAATCTGTGCTAAAGAAGTATAAAGGAACCAAATAGGGTTTGAAAGCAGAAAGAAACCCAGCTGGTCTTGATTACTGAATGCATCTGTGTTACCTCGTGCTAAGTAAAAGAACTGAAGGAAGAGTGGTATCTGGAATGAACCAGAAGTTCTTTTACAAGGGCATTTTACAGCCCATTACTTTTTAGCTGTGCTTTTAAAAGTAGCTGTCCTGTTTGAAGCTGCTTGGGAAGAAGCTGTGCTGAAAGTTTGTGTTATAATTGGAAAAGAATTCTATTGCTTGGGAAAGTATCTAAGTGGGCCAGGAAGTTTTGCTACACCTACTGTGAAGTAACAGAGAGTGGTATAGCGCCTCCTGGAGACCAGGAAACAGAATACTGCTGAAAATAGAGTTTTATCAGAAAGCAAGTTTGAAAGCTGTACCAAGCCAAGGACTGTATAATAGGCTTGTGTGCTGTTATTTGGAGAAGTATCCTGAATTTTGTTTTGGTCAACTTCAATCAATTCATGTCACAGAATTGAACCGGTTAGGAAATCCTTGTTTCTAAAAATAAAGACATATTTCCTGCGACCTTTGCACTTGGCTCTTATCCTTTCGGGGACACAACTACATGCTACTGGGCTAATTTCAACAAAGGACAATCGGCGCCTCCCCTGTAGCCCTAGGCAACCGCCTGGCCACACGAGGGCGCGCCGACAATTCATACCCGCAAAGCCATCCATTTTCTGTAGTTTTCGCTTGATATCTCCCTGGGACTGACTTACAAAGGCTGCATTTACCATGCGCAAGTTCTCCGGAGCTGCTGGGTCATAAGGGGTATATAGTCTATAAGCTTCAGACAATCGCTCATGAAAGGCTGCTGGGCTCTCATTCGGACCCTGGATAACTTCTGATACTTTCCCAATGTTCATTGCTTTCTGGCCTCCCTTTTTCAGACCTTGCAACAAAGCTTGGCGGAAACGGGCCAAGGCTTTCCCCCCCTCTTCACTGTTCGGATCCCATTTAGGATCTTCATTTGGGAAAGATGCGGCGGCTGCTTGCTGGGGGTCTATTCCTCCTCCTTCTGCTATAGAATTTTCTGCTAGCCAACGTATAGATGCTTGCACAACTCGTGCTCGCTCCTCAGTAGTAGTGGACAAAAGCTGGCGGCAATCCGCCCAGGTAGGCTGATGGGTTTGCATAATACTGCTCATTAATTCAGTTAAGTCTTGGGGCTTGTCAGTATAGGATGCATAATGCATTTTCCAATTTAATAAATCAGTTGTGGAAAAAGGTACATAAATCAAGCTGGTTGGTCCCAGCGTCATCTGGCCCCCTTCACCTATCACGGGCGGGCCGGGCATCTGACGTAATGGCATTAGGCGGCCATCTTTCTTCTGGGCAATCACACTTCTCAGATCGTACGTCTGGGTATGGGCCTCAGCAGTGGGTGAACTTGGACCGGAGGACGAATCTCCGCTTTCAGTTTCATCGGTGGACAATGGTCCTCCCGAAGTACTCTGGCTAGACTCGGGACTTTCAGGCAGGGGAGGGTGCTCTCCCTCCTGCCGTAAAGATGACTGGGGAACCCCGACACCAGGCCCTGCCGCAGGTAAAGGCGGGGCTGAAGGGACTAGCCTATATGGATACTAAGACGGGCGACTCAAGGGATCTGGAGACTCTGAGGCAGAATAAACAGGCAGTTCCCTTCCCCCAAACTTGGTAGTTGCCACTAATATTCTGCACTGTTCCTCATGGCAGCGCCTCATCCAGGAGGGCTGCTTCTCACATACACTTAACCAGGAGTCTATATAGGGAAACTGATCAGGATGAGCTTTCCGTACAACCTGATGAACTAAGGAGATAGTACTAATGTTAAAAGTGCCCTCCCTGGGCCATGAAGCGACTAACATGGGCCACTCCCTTTCACATAACATTCCTAATCGGGACGAAGACATTTTAATTCCATAGTCTCCGGTAAATCCCTTACTGAAATTCCTGATCATACACTTTAACGGAGTTTGCTTGGACTCCGCCCCTCCCATCTTAACAACTGTGCGCGCAACAACAAACAGTAAGGATAGGTAGGATGGCTGCAGGTAAGGGGTCCATACAGCCCACAAAACACTGAGGGGGACAAACACCGAACGCTTCCTCCTTTTCGCGACCTGGGCGCGGTTGCCCGGCCAGGAACTGCGCTACTCAGGAGTCCGCTCTCACTTGGTCTGTATTGCAAGACCTCTCAATCACACGACTCACAGACAAAACATGCTAGCAATTCCCAAATTCCCAGGCCTGACTGACTAAACCATGATTAACCAAAAGGGTCAGTGGGTTCCCCCCGCGCATACTCATGCAGGGGTATTAGGACCGCCCTGAGAGGTGATCAAGCTCTCTTTTACCATATAATTCCCAAACTGACTGGCTGAATATTCAAAGAAAACCTCTACTCACCGGATCCGGTCCCCGAAACCAAACCAGCTCACAGATTGGATCCTGGACTCCCCTCGGGTTCAAAGGTGTTGGCCAGCTGGACCCGGTGATCCGCTGAGGCCAGGCAGAACCCTCTCTGATACAATAGGACCAGTGGCGCCAGAGAATTCGCCCGCGTCGGACAAACACGGTTCCAACTGGTCCAAACCTGGAGGCGAGAAGTCGTGGTATATTTACTTGTATACCATCCCCCACTCACACAGTCCCATCTGGGGTGCCAGAACTATGTAGCAGCGGAGTGTATGCAACCAAATAATACCAGGAGTCACTTTCAGGATCCAAGCCTTTATTTGTGCACAAGGCCCAGACAGGAACAAGTCCAGAAAGTGACTGAGCACAGTTCTACAGAAGCAAATTCATTATATACTTTTTTCTAACAGTTTGATACACACACATGCTCTCCATTGGTCCCAGCACCCCCCCTACAGTTATCCAATCAGGGACCTTCCACTATTCCCCCTTCTCTTTTCAGCTAAACAAAAGGCATTCTAAAAGTGTGTTAGTTACTTTTGATACTTTTCTACTTCAAAGGCTTTTGCTAGCTTCTGTTCCAAGGACTTTTGCTAGCCATAGGAATGTGAATGTATCTCAATCAGAAATGTGTTAACCAGAAAGTGTTGAAAGTGGTGGCATGTTAGAGGGAGATACCATAAAGGATAAAACTTCCTCGTAAGATGAACCAGGAACATTATAATCCCTTAACCCTTAAAGTAATCTTTTAACACTTATGTAATACTTAACCTCGCACTTAACCCCTACAACCCTACAGATTCCAATTGTCTAGTGGAATTCGACGATTGGGACCAGAACGGAAGGAAGCTGTATGTAGTATTCCCACTCCAACCACTAGGAGGCAAGTGAGAGCCTTTCTGGGAGCTGTGGGCTATTGTCGTATCTGGATACCTAACTTTGCTCAGTTGGCAAAGCCATTATACTAAGCTACTAAAGGAATGGAGCGATCCCCTTTGGAGTGGGGACCCGAGCAAGATGCAGCTTTCCGTGCTCTGAAGACTGTCTTGATGTCATCACCGGCTTTGGGCCTGCCCGATGTCCAGAAACCATTTCGTCTATATGTTCATGAGTCAAGTGGAAATGCTTTGGGAGTGTTGACTCAATCCCTTGGATCTTGGCAGCGATCCGTAGCATACTTATCCAAACAGCTGGATACTGTTGCAAAAGGATGGCCACCCTGCTTGAGAGCCATTGCCGCCGCTGCTCTTCTAGTGAGTGAAGCAGACAAACTCACCTTGGGACAAAATCTTCAAGTTATAGTGCCACACTCTGTTCTGACCCTTATGGAACACAAAGGAAATTATTGGTTCACAAATTCACGAATGTTGAAGTATCAGAGCATGTTGTGTGAGAACCCCCGACTACAGTTGACTGTCAGCCAAGCTTTGAACCCTGCCAGGCTGTTACCAGTCAGTCCAGGCCCCCCTGATCATGACTGTTTGGAAGTTATGGACACTGTGTTCTCAAGTCGCCCGGACCTGACGGATGTTCCCTTGGAGAACCCAGAACGAACTTTCTTTGTGGATGGGAGCAGTCTTGTTATCAATGGATATCGATGTGCTGAGTATGCAGTGGTGACTCTGGAACTGGTAGTCGAATCCTCAGCTCTGGCCCCAGGGACTTCAGCACAGAAAGCTGAGCTGATAGCCCTCACTAGGGCATTACTTATAGGAAAAGGGCTTTGTATAAATGTTTACACAGACTCAAAGTATGCTTTCACAACTTTACATGCCCATGGGGCCCTGTACAGAGAGCGAGGGCTGATAACTTCAGGAGGCAAGTCCATCAAGTATGGCCCCGAGATATTGACACTATTAGAGGCAGTGTGGGCCCCCAAGCAAGTAGCAGTCGTGCATTGTCGAGGTCATCAGACAGGAGGAGGAGAGGTTTCACAAGGAAATAGGTTTGCAGACATCTCTGCCCAAAAAGCAGCCACAACTGGACAAACACGGACCCAAGATACATCAGTCCAGGCAGCTCTGTTTCCAACCCCTCTCAATTTATGGGCTCCCCAATATACCACCAAAGAGTTAGATTACTACTGTGAAAAGGAAGGGGGAGTGTTAACAGATGGGTGGATAGTGCTGCCGCCACCAGAGGGCGACCAACCCCCAGGTCCAACTGTAATCCCTGAGGCACTAGGTCCAGCTTTTGTTCGGGCTTTTCATCAGACCATTCATTATGGAAAAACTGCTATGGAAAAAGCCATTTCTGTATCTCATTACTAGGGCCCCTGGCAGCTTCAGTAGCTCACCAATGTTTAACTTGTGCCAAAAACAATACCAAGCAGGGTCCTAATCCACCCCCGAGAGTTCAGTCAGTAGGGGCTGCCCCCATGAGTAACTTGCAAGTGGATTTCACTGAGATGCCACGAGCAAATGGATATCACTATTTGTTGGTCTTAGTTTGTACCTTCTCTGGGTGGGTAGAGGTGTTCCCCACCAGAACTGAGAAAGCCAGGGAAGTTACTAAAGTCCTGCTCCCTGAGATCCTTCCCCGATTTGGCATACCATTAATGATAGGGTCAGACAATGGGCCCTCATTTGTATCCCAAGTAACCCAATAATTAGCCCGAGCTCTACAGATACAATGGAAATTACATACTGCCTATAGACCCCAAAGTTCAGGGAAAGTAGAGCGTATGAACCGTACCTTGAAATCTCAGTTGTCCAAACTCTGTCAGGAAGCTCACCTGAAATGGCCCCAGGTTCTCCCTATAGCACTTCTCAGGATACGCTCAGCCCCCACCAAGTCATTAGGAGTTTCCCCTTTTGAGATCCTGTATGGGCGACCCCCTCCTATTGTCCAAGGAATAAGAGGTGATATGAGACAAATTGGATCTGAAATCACTAGACGAGAATTATTGGCTTTAAGTTCTGTTTTGCAGAATCTTCATGCCTGGGTACAAGATCAGCTGCCCATCAACGTGACTGAACCGCTGCATCCTTTCAAGCCTGGAACCTCAGTGTGGATCAAGGAGTGGAGGAAGACGCCATTGGCGCCTCACTGGAAGGGACCCTACATCATTCTACTGTCAACCCCTACAGCAGTTAAAGCTGCAGAATTTGAACCTTGTATTCATCACAGCTGAGTAAAGCCAGCAGCCGCTTCTGAACTTGGTCATTGGACTTCCATAAATGATCCTGAAACTCCATTGCGGCTCACCCTACGACGACAACCACCATCCTGAGAGACTGTGTTATTTTGAGAAACTATGATAAAGTCTGAGACATCCTAAACGACTGTGATACTTTGGAATCTACAGCCCTACTCCTGCCACAAAGCTGGTAGGTCTACGTACGGCGGAAGCTTGAGGATCTACAATCAACTCTACATCTGTCGCACGTTGTGGAAGCCAACAGTTCCACCAATTTTCCAGAGACTATGATCAACATGAATCCTTCTTATTGCTTCATTCTGGCAGCAGCCTTGGGGTGCTTTGAAATGACTTTTGCCCTACCTCCCTGTGCAGCCTGCATAACTACTACTCGCACTGGGATAAAAGTAGCTCAAACTTTATCACTCTTACTATACCTGCACTGGTGTAGTCAGTCGATGTGTGTATAATGGGACAAAATTGAGTATCTGCACAAAAGGGAATACAAGGACTTGCTTCAACCCCTGCCAGAATCCTTCCTATCATGTTTTGGAACTGCGATGGAACAATGAGGATGGAGCCGTTCTGAATGCTACCCGTCAACTCTTGGATACCACACGACCTGTTTTTTCTGGACTTTGATGCATATGATGCTATTAATAGCAATGGTTATTATCATTGTGGATCATGGGAACAAGCCTATTGTTATGATGATCAGTATATGTGTCATTTGTTTCTCCTATAATACTGTAGAGCTGCTATCAGGCTTTACCTCAAGAGGAAGCCCCACCATACTCTGAGCATGCTGTGTGATTTGATTCTCACCCACTTGAACATTAGGGTGAGAATAATCAAAGGGGGGAATGTGATAGGCTATGGCCTATAAACTATAAGCTGTCTGCTATGACTTGTAAATATGATGAGCTTGTAAGAACTTGAAAGTGACTTGGATTTTAAACCCTCTACTTTTTCAGTAGTGCGGTATGATGTCTTTCAAAGAATTAGAATTGTCAGCATTGCCAGTTAGAGAAATCTGTTTCTTGCCAAGTCTGCATAATGTCTTTCAACACTTTCTGGTTAACACATTTCTGATTGAGATACATTCACATTCCTATGGCTAGCAAAAGTCCTTGGAGCAGAAGCTAGCAAAAGCCTTTGAAGTAGAAAAGTATCAAAAGTAACTAACACACTTTTAATATGCTTTTGTTTAGCTGAAAAGAGAAGGGGGAATAGTGGAAGGTCCCTGATTGGATAACTGTAGGGGGGGGGGGGGGTGCTGGGACCAATGGAGAGCATGTGTGTGTATCAAACTGTTAGAAAAAAGTATATAATGAATTCGTTTCTGTAGAACTGTGCTCAGTCACTTTCTGGACTTGTTCCTGTCTGGGCCTTGTGCACAAATAAAGGCTTGGATCCTGAAAGTGACTCCTGGTATTATTTGGTTGCATACACTCCGCTGCTACATTGCATCTGGCTTTCAGTGCATATTGCTAACCAGGTATCAGCTCAATATTGCCGCTGCACCATTAGCGAGTGGTGCTGCCTGCAATATACCCTGGAACACCCCTGATGTTAACCGGTTAGCATTGGGGAGTGTAGGGCTAGCAGCACCACATTAGTGCCGCTGAATATCCCATTCACCACGATTAATGTGGTTAGCAGCTCTACTAACCACGTTAATCGCTTTGAATATTGGGCCCTAGGAGTCTCTGTTTGGGAAGAAGGAAGAGGTGAACAACTCAGAGCTGTGAGAATGACCCGCTGTCCATGCACAACTCTATATCACACCTAAATAGACTCAGGTGGAAGGGATGTCTCTCCTAGGAGCATCCTTCACCTCCCAGTCAAGGTGTATTCTTCAAATATTTTTGTCTACCATTTTCCTTAGTTGAACTGTTGGGGAAGAGAGTAAGTAAATCCTCTAACATATCTCTATCTAGGGGATATACTTTCAATAATTAGAGGGATTGAAGGAGTTGTCATATTTTATTGTCAAGAGCATAAACACACTGAAGGTGGCAAACTGATTTTATTTATTTATTCATGAAGGTTAAGATCACATTTATGACTCATTCAAGGTAAGTCACGCACTCTTTGATCTCATCTGGGGGTGCAATCACCATCAGAGCCCCCTGGGGGAAGGAAGCAGCGCACATTCGCTCCAGTCTACAGTCAACTCCTCGATCCACATGAGAGCAACCATCGATCACCACAAAAGTGAGTTCAGACTGTTTCCTGCCCATTGTTATCCAGTGTCCTCCTCCGCCACCTGCAACTCTCCCCTGCATGGGAAGCACACGACCGCCCAGCACTGCCCATGGAGCATTGTTACCAGACGGCAAGGCTCACCTTTAAAGCTCAGCACACTGCAGGCATGCCTGCGCCTAGCGGGCCCACACCTGAGGGCCTCATCAGAGGGCCCTTTGACATGGCCTTTAGGCAGGGACCTCCAAAGAACAGCAGAAGACCACACAACTGCTCAGCCTCCATACTACGCTACACCAAAAAAAAATATATCGACTACAGGATTAACAGCAGTGAAACAGAACCTGCTACAAACAAACCATACACAGTAAGTTACAGACAACCAACCAAACAAACATGACACCACACAATGCAGCAAGGTGAAAAGAGTGCAGTCGGGAGTTCGCGGTGCGGGTGAAAGGCATTGATAGGAGTAATTTGTTAGTAGAGCGCAAATTTCGAGAGGGGACATAGGGAGAGATATGAGATAAGAGGTATTGAGGGGCCATAGAGTGAATGCATTTATAGGTCAGCAGGAGAAGCTTGAATTGAATGCGGAACTGGACAGGGAGCCAGTGAAGTGACTTGAGAAGAGGAGTAATATGGGCATGGCGAGGCTGGCAGAAGATGAGTCGAGCAGCGTGATTTTGTATAGAATGAAGGGGAAGGAGGTGGCTCACGGGAAGACCAACAAGGAGTAGGTTGCAGTAATCGAGGCGAGAGGAGATTAAGGAGTGGATAAGCATTTTGGTAGTGTGTTCAGAGAGGAAGGGGCGGATTTTGCTGATGTTGTAGAGAAAGAAGCGGCAGGTCTTAGCTACAAGCTGGATATGAGCGGAGAAGGAGAGAGAGGTGTCAAAGATAACCCCTAGATTGCGGGCCAAGGGAACAGGAAGGATAGTAGATCCATCCACATGGATTGAGAGAGGGGGAAGTGGGGGGGGGAGGAGTTAGGTGGAAAGACAAGGAGTTCAGTCTTGGCCATGTTCAGTTTCAGTCATCGATGAGACATCCAGGCAGCGATGTCCGAAAGACAGGCAGAGATCTTGGACTGGGTTGCCGGAGAAATATTAGGTGTAGAGAGGTAAATTTGTGAGTCATCAGCATAGAGATGGTACTGAAAGCCATGGGAGGAGATAAGCACACCAAGGCCTTGGGTATAGAGAGAGAAGAGGAGGGGGCCTAAGACAGATCCCTGGGGTACACCTACATGGAGCGGGGTAGGGGAGGAGGAGGATCCACCAGAGCATATGCTGAATGAGCGATGGGAGAGGTAGGAAGAAAACCAGGATAGTACGGAGTCCTTGAAGCCAAGCGAGGAGAGGGTGATGAGGAGAAGGTTGTGATCAATGGTGTCAAAGGCAGCAGAGAGGTCAAGAAGGATGAGGATAGAATAGAGGCCCTTGGATTTAGCCAGGAACAGGTCATTTGTGACTTTTGTGAGTGCCGTTTCAGTGGAGTGTAGGGGACGGAAGCCGGATTGAAGTGGGTCGAGGAGGTCCTGGGAGGTGAGGAAGTCGAGGCAGTGATGGTGGACTGCTTGTTCTAATAGTTTGGATATGAAGGGAAGGAGGGAGAAGGGTCGATAGTTAGAAGGCATGTGGGATCAAGTGAGAGTTTCTTGAGAAGGGGTGTGACAACAGCATGTTTGAAGTCAATGGGGACAGTTGCAGTGGAGAGTGAGAGGTTGAGGATATGAGTGATAAAGGGGCAATTGTGAGGGGGATGGAACGTAGGAAATGGGTGGGGATAGGGTCTGATGAACAGGTGGTGGGTTTGGAGGAGGACAGAAGGAGTGCAGTTTCTTCCTCAGAGATCGGAGGGAAGGAGGAGAGGGTGGCAGAGGGAATATGGATGGGGGAAGAGAATTGGGGAGGAGGGGAGGTAGATGGGGGGTAGGGAATTGGAGGGTAATCTTGTGGATTTTGTCGTGGAAGTAGTCGGCTAGGGTTTGGGCAGAAAGGGAGGGTGGGATCGGGGACGGGGGGACCTTGAGGAGAGAATTGAGGGTATTAAAGAGACAGCGAGGAGCAGAGGCAAGGGAGTTGGTTAGATGGATGTAGTAATCTTGTTTGCAAGTGCTAAGGCTGACTGAAAGGAGCTAAGCATGAATTTGAAGTGTAGAAGGTCTTCCGGGGAGCGGGATTTGGACCAAGCTCATTCGGCAGAACGGGCGCAGATGCGTAGGTAACGGATTGTGGGTGAAAGCCAGGGTTGGGGAGTAGATCGTTTGACAGGACGTAGGGTGGGAGGGGCAAGAGTGTCAAGGGCTGAGGATAATGTAGTATTGTATGAAGATAATGCCTCAACGACGGACTTGGAAGATAGAATGGCGGAAAGAGATGGAGAGATAGTGGAGGAGAGAGTCAGGGGATCAATATTATGAAGGTTTCTAAATAGGTCGGAAGAGACAGGACGAGGTTGGGACGGAGGAAGTTGAAGAGTAAATGTTAAGAGGTGTTGGTCAGATGAGGGAAGGATTGATTTGCGGAAGTTTGAAGGAGAGGAGTTGGAGAATAGTATTTAGGTCAAGGCAGTGGCCGTGTAGATGTGTGGGGGCAGTGGAGCAAAGTTGGAGGTCGAACGAGGAGGTAAGAGCGAGGAACTTTGAGGCATGGGGGTCAGAGGGGTTGTCGATGTGAATGTTGAAATTGCCAAGAATAAGAGTGGGGGAGGAGGGATCCATAAAGGCAGAGAGCCAGGAGTCGAAGTCGGTGAGGAAGGTTGATTTGGATTTGTCCGGTGGGCGATAAATAACAGCTATTCGGAGGGGAAGTGGTGAGAGGAGGCGAATGGAGTGGACTTCGAAGGAGTCTCCATGGAGTGGCAGAAGGGGTTGGCCTTTTATTTTAAATGTTTATTTCCTTGAGACATTACTGGCCCTTTTCATGCATTTTTAATGTGGCTGTCAGCAGGTGCTTTTAACTTTTTTTTTCTGCCATTACAAGGAGCTACTAGAGGGTACGGCCTGTAGCAGCATCCATTGAGGAAAAGGAGAACTTTGATTATTTACCCCCTTACAGGAAGAGGGATAAAGTTTGGAGTTTGGGACTTTGGTAAGAGTCAAGAGGCTGTAAATTGATGTGTTGAACTTTCCACTTTGCTACCTTTTACCAAGTGACCGTTGGTGATTAGAGATTTCTGTGAGAGACTTTGATTTCATTTGAGTAAATTACATTGGATTCAGAACCAACATTTGGCTCGGAATGAGTTCTTTGCAGTGAGAGTTGTGCGTGCAATAGGCCTCCCAAGCTATCCTGGTCCAGTAATCAACCCTGAGGGTTGTGACTGAAAGGACAGCATTTCTCTTGGAAGTTGTGCCTTCTATCTATCAAACAGCATGCTCCGTCATTGAAAAGAAGATACAGCCTGGCAGGGGTTACGCACAAAAGATAAAAAAGACCACAACTCAGCCATTCCTAACCATCCCAAAAAATTTCAGAAAAATCAGTCTTAAAATCATTAATCCCCTCCTTAGACCCCACCCTGCCATTTAATAAACAACTCAGTTTTGGGCATTTCCTAAACCCCAGTAAAGACATCATCACCCACAAATCAGCACCCAGTGTTCTGAAGATGAAGTTATTTGGAAGATCATCAGTTTTGGCAATGGTGAGGAGAAAGATACCCACCTTTATGACATCAGACAGGAGAAACAAGAGGAAGAGTGTTAACAAATGCTTTAGGTTGAAGGACTTTGACTCACAATTTCTACTTTTGACTTTTGGATTGTTTTTACCTGATTTTTAAGGGCTGTATATACTTTATTATTGGGGATCATAGAATAAAGATATTTAATTTAAATTATCTATTGGTGCCCATGTGCCTACTTGCTTTTTGTCTTCAGTTTAGACCTTTACTTCTGTCTCTCCTTACCCATCATGACCCTTTATTTTATGTTTTGGTGCAACAATTTGCTGGGTTTTTTTTCTTGTTTCTCCCTATTTAAAGCAACAGTCACCCCATATAAATGCTTTTGTGTAGGACGTCTAGGGCTACCGTCACCCCCTTGTGAGAGTCTGGTACGCTTATTTTTCAGTCACAATTCAAATTCCTTCCATGTTTGAAACTTTTCCAAAGGCTCACTGCTTCTCTTGTGTGCTGCTAAAATTGCAGGGCCTGATAGCGGCAGCAGCGGCTAGTGCTGTTATCTCAAGCATACCCCTACTGGCAAAAATAATTGAGAGGACAGTACAGCACCAGCTACAAGACCACATTGACAACCACGCACCACTAGACATCAACCAACACGGATTCCGCCCCAACCACGGGGTAGAAACACTCCTGATATACCTCTTCAATAACATTCTCCGCATCATAGACAACTCCAAGAAAGGAATACTAATGATCTTCATCGACATTTCATCAGCATTCGACACAGTGGATCACAGAACTCTACTGGAAAGACTAAAGAACATTGGGCTACATGGATCCACCCTGAAATGGTTCCACTCATACCTAACCGACAGACAGATACAGGTCAAGGTAGGCCCCAACACGTCCCGACCCAAAAATGTCCTACAAGGAGTACCACAAGGATCAGCCTTATCAGCACTTTTGTTCAACCTCTACATCCAGCCAATATGCGACATCATGAAGGAACACAACATACAATACACAATCTACGCCGATGACATCATGATATACACACTCATCACAGTCGACAACCCGGACTACTCCAAAATAACAAACTGCCTCATACACATGACCAGCTGGTTTCAAAACAACAACCTCACCATAAACTATAGCAAGACTGAGGCACTAATCATCACTGGAAACACTGACTTCGTCCCTCCACACAACATCAAGATAAAAGACACAACCATACCCATAAAACCGGAAGTAAAGTACCTCGGAGTAACCCTGGACAAGGAACTGAATCTACAATCACACATAAACAAACCCATCAAAAGCGCATACCACAGGATGAGACTTATCCGACGCCTCAAGCCCCTCCTCGTCCCAGAGCACTTCCATACAGTCTGCCAGGCACTAATAACCCCACTACTAGACTTCTGCAACCCAATATACATTGGTCTACCAAAACAAACCCTCAGACCGCTACAATTGGCACAAAACACAGCAGCTTGCATAATATCTGGCACAACAAGACATGAACACATCACACCCATACTGAAAGACCTCCACTGGCTCCCAATCATCTCACGCATCAAATACAAAAACAGTCATAAACATCTTCAAGATCAAACAGTCATCAGCTCTCAGCCTACAAACACTCATACAACCAGACAGAAGCACACGACCAAGGAGGAGAGGCACTTCCAATCGTGTTAACACCCCAAAAGACATCACCAAGGTCCGCAAGGACACAGCAGAACGAGCCCTTTCCCTGGCTGCACCAGCAATTTGGAACACCCTCCCAGATGAACTAAGACTAACAACAGACCTCAAAGACTTTCGGAAGCAGCTTAAGACAACACTGTTCATTGAACACTATGGACACATCACATGATCTACTCAAAAAGCAGGAACAAATGACCAACCCCCCTCCCCAGTCCCTTGAACATAAGAATGTATATAGCTCATAATGTAAATAGCCCTGTACATAAGAATGTATATACCTCAAAAGAATCTAATATACACCAACACATACACACAATCTGCATCACTGCATGAACACACTTGAACCACCATTATGATTGTTTGCTGTGGAAACCGCCTTGATTAAAGGATAAGGCGTTATAGAAAAACTTTTAAATAAATAAACCCCAGTCAGCCCTACAACTTCTTAGCATCCAAAAAGAAGCATAATTGAGAAGGTTTAAAGAAATGATATACAGAATTCTGGTAATGAACAATACATTTACAAGGAAATCTTAATTGGAACTTTGCACCTAGTGATACCACCTCGGTGCGTAGTTCCAAAATTTTCTTCCTACGGACTTGTGTCCAATGGGACACATCCAGAAAAATCTGAATCTTACTCCCTAGAAAGGAAATATCAGTTTTCTTAAGAAACAAACGTAGCAACACATTCTTATCCTGAAGAAAAACAAAGGAAACTAATAATGTCGCTCTGGACCCTACTGTTTCAGATGACTGTTCCAAAAATGCAGATAAATTCCCCAGATCAAGAGAATCCAAGGAAACATCAGCTTGAGGAGCAGGAACCGTAGCAGTAGAGCCACTAGCGACCCCATATGGTAGATAGCAAATCTTCTATATAGGAGGAAAACCAGCTTCAGGGTAACCGAAAGTGTCCTTTAGGAATCTGTGAAAAAGAGTCCTAGCCAGAGAGCCAGAAACAGAGGGAAAGTTCAATATCCTCAGGTTCAAAGAGCGGGAAGCATTCTTGAGATTTTCAATCTTTCGTAGAAACACCATCTTATCCTGAGAAAGCATCCCCTGCTACTCTTGTACCTGTTGAACACTTTTATCAAGCACAGTCAATTGTCCCTGCTGGTCATCAAGCCTCTTCTCTACACTTCCAACCGAACGGGAAGCAGGGTCAGAGCCTGAAACGCCACAGCACACAGCTGATGAACCGACTGGAGGGCAGCCAAAATTGAAGCCAAGGTCACTTCTTGTGGACGTTGAAGAGGAGGGAAATCCAACTGAAGATTGAGACTGGAAGCAGAAGGAACCAAACTCCTCCGCTCTAAAACACCCGTCTGAGGTGCCAGAAACAGAGCCCCTGCTGAGGATGCCGTACCTACCACCTCCGCCAAGCTCTCAAGATGCAAATCTCCAGCAACCGCCGCTGCACCAGCAGCTGCCTCAGCGGGCAGAGGAGGAGTAGAGGGGCCAGCAGGACTCAGCTAGACATCACTGCCCAGACCGAGGCTGACCTCCGCCACGGCCACAGGATCACCCTTTGCCGCTGCGAAGCTCTCCATTGTGTGCTGCCCCGCCGGTAATCCACCCTTGCCCTTAGCCTTCCGCTTCGGCATAGGGCAAAGGTAAGGCAACTTTTTTTTAAATCACGAGGAAAAAAAGCGAAGGTGAGCGGAGCAGCTAACACCGCGTCCTGTTATGCCGCCATTATGAATCCCCCTTCCTTTTTGTGTTAATTTTAGTGATTGTGCACCGCTCGGATGCTACCCAAGCTAGAGCAGTATATTAAGTTTTAATAATAATAATAATAATAATAATAATGGAGGTGGACTTGTATGCACATTATTTTGTAAAAAATGCACATAGACAACTACAATACATGCACAAATCTACACTTTTATGGGAACAGGCGTACATTTTTGTTCTGGTATTTGTGCACCATTGGGGATGGTTCTGGAAGCCAGTTTGATAAGGATACATAGGTGACTATGTTACCTTTAGAAAATAGGATTATAATAGGCATGAGTTTTGCACTTCTCACATAGACATCCTGTTATAAAATCAAGCCCTATGTGCTTAACTTGAATTAATGTGCATTAATGAAAGCCTTAGTTCGATAGTCTCAATAAAGCGCTATCCAGCTCAATTTGCTGCCTGCCTCTAGGCACACCCCCTTTTTTATCCAGGTAACTTTGTCCATATAGCAATTATGTGTATACACAGTTACTCAGACAAAACCTGAGATTTATAAGCTATACACCAATTGTACCCACATACATCTTGTGAATATCAGTTGCAATGCACTTAATAATATAAAAATAAAATGAAAACAATGCAGATAAATAAACCCTAGGAAAGCATGCAAAACTTAAAAAAACTTTACAGCAGACCCAACCAGCAACTCTGACTATCAAGTCCTTTAACTCTGCCATATGGCAAGATATTGCTGAGCTTGAGAAATCGTTGTCAGGCCAACTCGAGTACCATGACTTTCGAGGTGCACGGAGTAATAGATAAAATTATGACCCATAATTCTTATGTGATAGCCTGAAGTAATACCACTAGGGGCCTGAAGGGTACCATTTTGCCTAAAGAAACTGTCGGTTCAGGGGTGACTGGGGATTACTCTTCCCCATCACAAATGAATGACCTGGCAAATGCCAGCAGGCGTGGAGGTGGAGAGATTAGGGAGGGCCGGCACCACCCTGATTTAACAAAAAAGGATGGGGTGGGAGGTATGGAGGAACTAATGATTTCATGAAAGGAACAAGGGTGAACGCAGGGGGATCACAGGTGATCTCATAAATGGAGCAAGGTGGAGGGGATTGGAGGAGCACTAATGATTTCAGAAAGGAATTAGAGGTGTGAGGTCAAATGTTTTTCATTCCTTAAAAGATAGTGGACCTTAGGCGGGGCCTGCCATCTTAACATTGCTGCAGCTGGAAACATGTGATATTCCTGGCTGATAAATTTGCCATGGGATTTACTAACCTACGGTACTGAGGCATCAGAAAGAGGTGGGCCACACGGGCCCTGGCCCCACCAAAATTTGCATTGTGCTTTCTGCAGGAATCCCATCCCCACAGGCAGAAGGAAAGCCCTTTCCTGTCTGCCTGTAGGAGATCGGATCCCTGTGGGCAGAACAGGAAGGGACTCTGACCATGAGGCGTTTAGGATGGAGCTTGGGGCAGTGCTTGGTTCTCCCCAAAGAAAAAGGCCTTCCGCCGCCCTTGGATAAAATAGCATACAAATGCGCCATGTTAGTGTGAGTTAGTAAATGGGACCTTGACTTGCCCAAGATCACAAAACATGTTAGTGGGAGAAGTAGATTTTGAACCCTGGTTTCTTTAGTTTGCAGTCATTTCCTCTACCACTAGGCATTTTATTTTTGATTTTGGAACTCTTCATACATACATTCCATTACGCATGCATCGAATTATGTATAACCTCCATACAGTGGTTCTCAACCCAGTCCTCTGGGACCTCAGGCCAGTCAGGTTCTCAGGATATCCACAATGAATATGCATGAGATAGATCTACTTACAACGGAAGCAGTGCGTGCAGATCTCTCTCATGCATATTCGTTGTGGATATCCTAAAAACCTGACTGGTTTGGAGGTCCCAGAGGACTGGGTTGAGAACCACTGAATTAAGACAGCACCACTTCTATTTCTCATTTCATTCTGTATTTTTCAGTTGCTTTCAGGGAATAGGGAAATGTAATTGATTTTGAATATATTTAAATTAAACAACATGGATACTGAAATAGGGGCCAGCATTTTTAGTTTCTCTCCCATAGCATGAGCTGACATCATGGTGGCTATTTCAGACGATGTTGATATCATGAGAGTGACTCTGCATATTAGGAAATGGATAATGAGTGTATTAAGGCATATACGTTATATCTCCTGCCAGCAAACTTTGGGTAGAGCTGTGTAAGAGGCTAGATGCAGCTTCCCAGGAAACATGCTGTTTCTTAGAAAAGGTGAGATAGGACTCCAGAGCAACATTTCTTCTCAAATTAGGATAGATTCAGGAGTGATGTGCGGAAATATTTTTTTATGGAAAGAGTAGTGGATCCATGGAATAGTCTACCAGTGGAGGTGGTAGAGATGAGGACAGTAACTGAATTCAAAAAAGCATGGGACAAACACAGAGGATCTCTAAAGGAAAAAAGGGGACTGTTGTAGTTGTTGATATGGAAGGACAGACTAGATAGGCCATGTGGTCTTTTTCTGTCATCATTTTTTGTATGTTTCTATATACAATGACTTAAATATTTTAAATATTTTTTAAACCCCTTTATTGCATGCTTGTATGGACAGGTTTTTGAGGAAGATGTAATTTACAAATGTGGATATTGGCCTCATACAGTTTTATGGGTGTGTTATGCTCATGATATATTTTTTGTGTGGAAGAGATATCAATCTCTTCTGGAGGATTTTCTAGTGTAAATTAACAATCAGAGTAGACACTTGCAATTTACTCCTCAAGTGGATTTATTTATTTATTTTATATTTATTATTTATTTATTACAGTTTCTTATATACCGCGCTATTCGGCATCAGCGCGGTTTACATCATAACATAACTACCATGGTGACAAGGTGTCTGGTTTTACATTGAACAGGTAATAAAACTTGGATAACAGGGTTAACTATATACATAACTATATACATGAGCTATTTACACTGCAGGATAGGTAGAGTCAGATCATGAGTAAGGGGGCATCTATAAGGGGTGATTTCTTGAGAGGGATATCCAGTCTCAAAGGTTGTCTGGGAAGTATTGGGTGAAGAGGTAGGTTTTGAGTGCCTTTCTGAACTGATATAGATTGTTTATGGCCCTAATGTCAGGGGGTAGAGTATTCCAGCATCTGGGGATATAGAAACTGCACGCTCTGTTTGTGGTTGTCTTGTTGCACTTTGTCGATTCCTTTGGTGTGATTAGCATGTTGATGGTTGTTGCTCTTCTAGATCTGTTGGGGGGTACCATGTGGAAAAGATGCGTGAGAGATGGGGGGGAAATGCCTTTGATTGCCTTGAATGTTAATAGAAGGGTTTTGAAGGTGATCCTCCCATGGATAGGTAGCCAGTGCAGTTGTTTGAGAATGGGAGTTATGTGGTCGCTTCTGGAGGCTCCGTAGATGACCCTGGCTGCGGCATTCATGGCCAACTGTAAGAGGGCTAGTGTGGATTGGGGAAGCCCTTGTAAGATGGCATTTGCAAAATCGAAATGTGGCAGGATCAGTGCTTGATATATGGTTCGGAAATCCTCTGGTTCCAACAGGGAGCGTAGGTGTTTGAGTGAACGGATTTTAAAATAGACGGCTTTGACTATGTTTCTTATGTGGGTTCTCATGTCCAGCCGTTGATCGACAGTTACTCCCAGGTATTTTATTGCCTCTTTAGTCTGGAGATCAGCTTCCTTGACACTGACGTGGGGTGGGGGCGTAAAGTTGGGGTCTCTGGTGATGAATAGCACTTCTGTTTTTTTATGTTGGATGCGTAGGTTCTGTGATTGGAGCCAAGTTGAAACTGCATTGAAGCAGTCCGTGAGTGGGGTCAGGTCCATGTGGGTTGTGGAGAAAGGCATGTATAAGAGGATGTCATCAGCATATATCAGGCAGTTCACATTGAATGATCTTATGATATTGCAGATAGGTTGCATGTAAATATTGAAGAGTAAGGAGGATAGTAAGGAGCCTTGGGGAACCCCTTGTTTTTGATGGAAGTGTATTGATTCTTCTGATCCAGACTTCACATACTGCCATCTGCCATCCAAATAAGATTTGCACCATCCTAGTGCACTGTTGCAGATTCCTTTCTCTTTCAATCTTTCGAGGAGTATTTCATGACTGACGGAATCGAATGCTGCTGCTATATCTAGGAATATAAGCACACAGCCTTGACGGATGTTGTCAATTCTTGTGATGATGTCGTTAAATAGAACAGTGAGCAGTGTCTCGACCCCATGATGTTCTCTGAAGCCATGTTGACAGTTGTCTAAAGGAGCGGCAGCATCAATGTGGTTCTGAATTTGTCATTGTGCCTCTTTCTCTATTATTTTGGCTAATAGAGGGATGCTGGCTATTGGCCGATAAGAGTCAACTCTTTGGGGGTCAAGTTTGGGGTTTTTCAGTAGGGGCCTAATGGAGGTCTGCTTGAGTGAAGTGGGAAAGTATCCTGTTGTGAAGGAGATCTGCATTATATTTGCGATGAACGGGCTGAACACATCACGTAGTTCCTTGATCCAAAACGCTGGACATGGGTCAGTCTGAGCCGTAGAGGTGTTAAGGGTTGCTATGGTGTTCTGGATAGATTTAGTGGGTGGTGTGGAGAGTGTGTTCTATGTTTATTTCCTTTCTAGATATTCTTATTAATAAGGGGCAGAGTCAATTTCATACATCTATTTTCAGAAAAAAGACTGATTGGAATAGCTTACTGGATTATCGTAGTTGTCATTATAGAAATCTCAAGCAGAATGTTCCTGTTGGGTCAGCTTTTTGGTTTGAAACAGTTGTGTTCTGCACAGACTGAGTTTATTCAACAATCACGTGAAATGAATTCCTGTTTTTTGAGTGGTTGGCTATACATATAAGAGAGCGAAATATATCAATTGGGATCTTTTGATTACTAAATCCCATCAGAAGGTCAATCCAGCCCATGTACCTCGTATGTGTTTTAACGTGTTAATCAGAAGTTTTTCAAATATGGAAGACTTTGGAGTATGTTTACTAAACTGCGCACACGTGCGCGGCGCACAATAGCGTACGCTAATGATGCACTTAAGTGCTCTTAAGTGCCGCGCACGTGTGCGCGTCACATTAACGGGCCGGCGCACTTGTGCGGGGCGCTGATGTGCGATAGAGGCGGGGAAAGGCGTACGGAGGGCGGAGGAAGGCCCCCAAGGGGCAGAGGGACGGGGTCAATGGGTGGAGAGTGGGAGGGGAGAGGCTCCCCACACAGGAGCGGGGCTGAATTTCGGCAATAAAAATACCGCGAGTGAAACCCTCGCGTTAGAGCCGATTTAAAGGGAAGAGAAACCATTTACGTCAGCAATGTACAGCAAAACCGGGGAAACCTGCAAAACGTGAGCAGTGTGATAAATGTGCACAGAACAAAATAGCAAATATAAATTGAAAATGACCACAACAAATTCCAAATAAATTATAATCCAGTTGGGCAACAGTGATATTAATGGGCAACCATAAAAGCTCCAAAAAAAGAAATGATTTTTGGAAGGGTCTACGCTCCGTAGACTCGTTCAAAAAGCACTGCATTTTAATGGAGCTTTCTTGGGAGTGTTTGTCATGTTGCCCATTGATATCACTGTTGCCCAGCTTGTTTTTGTTTTTTTTCCCCTTTTTTGGAGGTCATTTTTGAGGTTTAATTGCACCTTTGTCCCCATACAAGGTAAACGAGCCCACAGTAAAATTGTGCAGAGCAGGGTGTCTGACTTGTGCGGCCAGGTTTCCTATCTCCAGAGACTGCATTGTCTCTGTGGCCACAGTGTGGTGCAGCGGACACAGCCAGTGTCGGTAGAACCAGAGGGTCACAGGTTCAAATCCCAGCTGGGGCTACTGCCAACCCAGTCCCCATAGTTTTGCCCACCACTAAACAGTGATAGTACAGACACTCCTTTATGGCAGAGAACATAAGCATGGTTCCAACACCTATATTTTACCCTACACCGCACACAAACCATAACAATGGGCATTACCTACAGCTGAGTCCCCCATTTTCAGTCCTGGAGTGCTACAACTCAATCAGGTCATATGCTTTTTCCCAGATAGGGACATGTCTGCATGTTGGCGGAAGGGTACAGGTGGTGGAGGGGGCAGTGGCTGCAAACCACAGCAGACAGTGGCCTAGGCCTGTGCAGGCTGGCACCGTCCACCGCAACAGACAGGCTCTGTCGGATGTACAGTCATGGACTCCCCAGGGAACACAGCATATCTGTGGCAACACAGTGGTGCAGTGCACACAGACAGTGTGTGCAGGAACAGAAGGTCACAGGTTCAAAGGCCAGCTGGGGCTACTGCCAATCCATTCCATATATTTTTCCTACAACTAAACCGTGATAGTGCGGACAAACCTTTATTGCTGAGAACATACGCATGGTTCTTACGCCTATATTTTACCACACCAAACACAGACACCATAAACAGCCGCATTACCTAGTGCAGAGTCTCCCAAATGCAGTCCTGGAGGGCCCCACACCATTCAGGATCCATGCTGCCTCTACGAAAGATGCCTGTGCTGCATATCTATGCACCACCCCCATGGTATGCTGATGTAGCTCATGCATATCTATGAGGGACAGCATGAAAACCCGAACAGTGGTTGGAACACCAGGACTGGAGTTCGGACACTCGGCCATAAAGCAGCAGCCAACAGGGCCAGACACACCCACACACCCCCCCACAGGCCCAATTGGCCAATGCCTCCTGGAGAGGCAGGACATTGGGCCCTGCCTGTATCTCCCAATACTAGCAGTTGCATACCTTAGCACTGCCACCCTACACCTGGGTATATGGTACACAGCTATCAAACGTTGCCCATGATAACTGGCAGATATCAATTCCTACGTTAAGCACAGTTTGCTCATTGATCTCCACCATAACAATCATTGTGATGTCTGCGGTGTGCGCTGCAGGTCTGGTCTCTGACAGTGTTTACCACCCTGGGGAGTGACCCCCAACAGTAGTGCGTACCATATCCATGCCTGTACTGTGCCCAGGACTGGTGTGGTGGGTATGGCTGCTGGACTCCTCTATAGTAGCACAATGCTGGCATAGGTGTGGGGGTGGCTGTCTGCCTATCCATTGTGTGGTGGCTGCAAACACCTTCCACAGCCCACACTGCCAGCAATGTTGCCAGTATTGGGCTGCCAATGTGCATAATGAGGAGCAAGGTACCATGGGTATAGGTCGGACAGGGTGGCCTGGCCAGGGTGCATCTGCACAGGGCATAGGGCACTGACTGGGACATTTTAGTGCCCGGCCACCACCTACACAGACAGGGTGACCTCAGTATGTCCTGCTGAGAGATCACTCTCACCCTGACTGTGCAGTGACCACAGCATGGCTAGGCACCCCCATAGTGCTATATAGTATTTCTCTCATGTGATAGATATGGGTTTCCTTTTGGGGCCCAGTCACTGATTTATCTGCTTGCTGTGTATGCTGACATCCCAGTTCTGGGTGCACGCATCTCCACTGGGAACATGCACTGTGGACTAACTAGCACACTGTTTGCAGTTGGTATGTGTCGTGATGGAGCAGCTTGCAGGGTGCAGCGGCTGATGACTTGCTGCAGGAGAATATCAGATAGTGGTGGGGTGCAGCTCACCATATCCAGGCCTAATATCTGTCTGCTATTGTGTTCTGGATGTGTATAGAGCTGCATTGACTGCCCTGTGGAGTGTCTGCTCCTCAGCAGGACTGGGGTTGATGGACCCCTCTACTGCCACCTTTGCAGGGAGGTAGTATGTGGATCTATTGATAGGAGACCCTGTTTGCCACCCTCAGCCCTGGAGGAGGGGGGTGGTGGTGGTACATGGCCCACCTAGGGGTCCATAGGGGCTACACCTGACTGAGTCAGACAGAGATATCCAAGGTGTTTGTGCAGGAACTACCTATCTCACACATTAACACTGCTTTGAACCTCCGGCATGGCCTCTTTCAGCCATGGAAGGTGTTGTGGACCTGGTCCTGGGTGCCTCATTGCACCCTCAGGGTGAGCACAGTACCCGCACAATGTGACGGTGTGTAGCTACTCTGTGCCAGTAAAACACACGGTCAGTACCCCTACCAGGCCGAGGTGGTATGTGGGTGCACATGGTCACTTCCCTCTACCGGGCCGAGGTGCTGTGGGGGTGCATTGGCCATCTTGTGTTGATCTGTGGACAGCTGATTTGCATGTGCAGTGCATCATGGGTATGGGTGGGCTAACCCTATCCTGGTGACCACAGCAGACTGTCTGTGTGGTGACGTGCATGCTCTCTGCAGCCAGCCAGGGGCTTGCTAGTAGCTATAGAGCTGTAGTCCAATGGTTACTTCACTGCCTGTGAAGCCAGAGGTCATAGGTTCAAACCCACAGTGGGGTTATTTGATAGGGTTGTCCAACGCATTATTTTTTTTAATGTACATATTTTGATGCCAGCAAAAACACCCTCAGCGTACTGTACCCATAAGGTGCCTCTGAGGGTGCTTTATAGGGCGCCCTATAGGGCACCTTATGGTTCCCGTCCATATAAGGTGCACTATACAATATCCTGTGATGCAACCTATAGGGTGCCCTATAGGGGACATTTTAGGGTGCTGTGGCAGACAGTGCAATTTCTAATGTGCCCTATGGAGTGCCTTATAGGGTGCCTTATACGGCACCTTCAATTACGGCACGTGAGGGCGTGTTTGCTGGCAGCAATTAATAACATAAAAATAAAGTGCTGCAGGACAAAATATGTACAATGCAAAGCTGATGCCACAGTCAACCTTACGTATTAGGCACACTGGGGAGCAAACTCATGACCCCTGTATCAGCAGTCAGTGCCTTAACCATTGTGCTCCACTGCTGCTCCTCCTTGCCTGTCAGCGCACCTACTTATGCTTTTCATTCCTTAAACTGCACAGTGCTGCCATAAAAAACAGTACACTGACCTTGCGGTACCTCATGCGGCACCCTCTATAGCGCCCTATAAGCAACATTCTAGGGTGCCTTGGCTGACAGAGCACTTTAAAATGTGCCTTATAGGGCGCCTTATGTTAACACGCTTTGAGAGTGCGTTTGCTAGTAGTGATAATTAAAATATGAATAAAATGCCTCCTAAAGCAATCTTCCCCATAATATGTTATGCCTCAGCCAGCCTTGTTCATTGGGCACTTTGGGGGATTGAACCCCTGATCCCTGCACCATTGGTCAGTGCCTTAACCATTGTGCTGTGGTTCTGTTCCTGTGCTTGCACATCAGCGCACCGCCATATGCCTGCCAACATTAAAATGCCTCCAAAATCATTAGCGCACCGCCTTATGTCCATCAGCGCACCGCCTTCTGCCGCCCAATATTACACTGGCTCCTAAAGTAATGCCTCAGCTAGCTGTCTTCATTGGGCACTGTGGGGGATTGAACCCCTGTTCCCTGCACCGTTGGTCAGTGTCTTAACCATTGTGCTGTGGCTCTGTTCTTCTTCCTGCACATCAGCGTGCCACTTATACCGCCCAGTATTATAATGCCTCCATAAACATCAGTGCGCCGCCTTATGCCGCCCAGTATTAATATGCCGCCAAAAACATTAGCGCGCCGCCTTATGACGCCCAGTATTTCTGTGCCTCATAAATTAATGACTCAGCCAGCCGTCTTCATTGGGCACTGTGGGGGATTGAACCCCTGTTCCCTGCACTGTTGGTCAGTGTCTTAACCATTGTGCGGTGGCTCTGCTCTTTTTCTTGCACTTCAGCGCGCCACTTATGCCTCCCACGCAGCTATCTCATGCGCTAAGGTGCGGGGCGCACATGGGCGCCACGCACCTTAGCGCATATGTAAATTCCGCCTTTCCTTTTTCAGGACGGAACGCCCACTCCTTATATGGCACCCGCACACTACCGGGGCCCGCACTTTACCGGGGTTTTAGTAAACATACCCCTATATTGCAGCATTGGGATATTTTACAGTTACATCTCTTTTTTTTTTATTTTGAGAAACCATGATTTGCTTATCAATGTGGTCACAGTTTACACTTTACAGGATTGGCTAGTACACACCCGGGTTAAACAAGGAAATGATGTGATTGAAGGAGAACAAGGTGGTCAGTACAAACATGGCAAATGAGTTATGTGCCCTTCGGTTATGGAGATTTCTGAGTTTATTCACGTAACTTTGGTTTTAAACATAGAATAAAACAGACGGTTAATTGTAATAGCTCAAGTAAGATTTCTGCAATTGTTTGTCCATGTAATGTGTCAAGGCCATAGGCAATATGTCAAGACCAGTAAAAGTTAGTGATTGAGCATTGCTCAGCCTTACGATGTGGTGGAATTGGCTCTTTTGCTTACCCATTGGAAACAAGAAAATCGTTCTATTAACCAGTTATGGCTTTTTATTATTGAAGTTTAGGTTTAAATTAGTAACTGATCCTACCCGCATGTTATATCAGTGGGAACAGGAATATATCTACCGATGGCAATTACTGAACCCTAAAGTATTGAATGCTGATATTGAATGGAAGTGATTTTATTAGGCTGAACGGATAAAACCTGGAATCAGAGTAGCTTCTGATGTTTGGTGTATATAAGTGACAGCTGTGATTGTTAGATAGGAATTCCAACATGGTGGTCTGAGAACTAGTGGAGGTGATGTGAAGAAGTTATTTGGTAAGAATGTGTTTGATAAAAAAAACAGTGCCTATAATGGAAATTGCACTCTTTTGTTTTAACGTTCATAAGATTCACTCCCTGATGAAGCTCTATTGTCTGTGACAAAACCAACAGCCAGGTTGGAGTATATGGAAGGTGGAGTCTAGCTAGTGAAGCAAGGAATGATATAATTATTCATTCAGCAGCCACTGGACTATGATGAGTGGACTCGGCGGGTTACAACTGCTGCATAAGGAATCCATGGGGTCTGCCGCAAAGGACATTGTTGGCAGTAAAAGAGAAGAAAAGTTTTATTTTGGAGGAGTTTGATAGATAAAGCAGGAACCTTTCCTGAAAGGATTCCATGGAGCTTTGAAGGAATCATACAGAGTTCATGTATTTGGGAGGCTCTGTCTTCTTCTCTGGAGGACTTCGTGGACTTGTCTATTCGACAGAGGATTCAAGGACAGTGAATCACTGAATGATTAGATATATATTTTTAAGGTTCATGTATATAAGATAGGATGGTTGATATATGACTGTTTTAATAATTCTGGGATATTTCTATTTGAATGTCTGAAATAAAGGGGTTTAAAAATATTTAGAATATTTAAGGCATTGGACAGGTATATGGATATGTCTAATATACAAGTGCTTGAATAGGTATTAGTGGCTCAATAAGGGAAGCATTCCATGTATTCTTCTGTTTTAGGTTATATAACTTTGTGGTTACTGGAGTTTTATTGTGGTTTGCAGGATGAAAGAGCATACAGGAACTGGCAGAACTACACTCTGTGACAATGTAGGTTGTCTGCAACACCCAACTTGTCATCACTTATGAGTGCAAAAGGTATCCAGGATCTTGTAAATGTTCTCTTGCAGTCCAGACTTGGATAACCCTGTGCCATGGGATAACTGGGAAATGTCTGGCTTCTAGGTAAGGCAAATTATGTCATGGCAAATCTTATCGTGGCCTGAGTGTTCCTAGCCAACAGAGGGCAGCCTCCATGCATACTAACTGTTTAGACTGGCCATAGCAATGGCATGCATAGAGATTTCTCTCTTTGTGGACCTCACAGTATGTGTACCCTTCAATATCAGACATGGGGGAGGGGCGGAGGAGTGGAGAGTGATCCTGCCCGGCGATTCCACCTTGCCCGTGTTGATTGCTGCACCTGTTCTAGCCCTATTTCACTCTGGGCTACACCGCGGGAGCTGAGGAGTGGAGAGTGATCCTGCCCGGCGATTCCACCTTGCCCGTGTTGATTGCTGCACCTGTTCTAGCCCTATTTCACTCTGGGCTACACCGCGGGAGCTGAGGAGTGGAGAGTGATCCTGCCCGGCGATTCCACCTTGCCCGTGTTGATTGCTGCACCTGTTCTAGCCCTATTTCACTCTGGGCTACACCGCGGGAGCTGAGGAGTGGAGAGTGATCCTGCCCGGCGATTCCACCTTGCCCGTGTTGATTGCTGCACCTGTTCTAGCCCTATTTCACTCTGGGCTACACCGCGGTACGCGGTCGCGGGCGCGTGTCTGAAGGGGCATGACCAAAGGGGCAGGCCATGCCCCTTTGGAGCCCCTTCGGAGCGTGTTCGGAGTTTGTGAGCTGTTAGAATGAGAGCTTTCCCCCGGTATGGGGAAAAGACGGAAGAAGAGTGTGCCGACTGCTTCTACAATGAAAGCTTCTAAGTCTGAAGGTCCTTTGGACAAGCATCTGATTTGTCAGACTATGGAAAATCGCAGCTTGGAACTTTCGGCTTCAGTGAGTACTCTGTCTCCTCCAGCTTCCTCTCCTATTGGGGGTTTTACCTTACCCCTCCCGTCATCCGAGCAAGTAGTAGCTCTGGACCAGGCCTTCGGGAATGTAGGCTTGGATTCTGGGGTCATTCCGGTTCCTGTGGATCCCTCGGAGCAGGCCTGCCCTGAATGTAAGGTTTTGCCTATGCCTAAAGTGTTTAAAGTCCCATTGGTATTGGGAGATGCTGTTGGTTCCTCCTCGTCCCCTCAGGAAGTAACTTTAAAAGATATATGGGCAGTTGTTAATCGCACCGAGGCTGTTCTTACTGGAACCTTATCTCAAATTGAAGAATATACTCGAGACTCGATAGCTAAGTTCTCTGATTATGATAATCAATTTATGTTTCATGATGCACATTTGAAACAGGTAGAGGGAAAAGTAGAGTCTGTTCAGGTGACTTCGTCCTCCGTAGTTAAGGATAGTTTGTATTTACACAGGCAATTGGAATTATTGGAGAATACGTCTAGGTCTAAAAACCTGAGGTGTTTAAATTTTCCAGTTACACACTATCTTTCCCCTTTAATCTTATTTTATATATATTTAAAAGAGGTTTTGAAATTTGATCAGCCTGAGGTTATCAAGGTTGCCAATTTGTATTATGTACCTAGACTTAAAAAGAATGTGGAAAGTAATGGGGTGAAGGATGAGCCTGTTCAATTACTTTCCCCTATTAGTTTGGATATATCAGAATTTCTGGAGTCCTCCTCTGATAATATTTTAAATCGTGCTACTTTAGTGGTTACTTTTGTAACAGAGTTGGACAAGAAATCTGTATTAAAAACTTATTTTTCACAGAAGAACGTACTTTTTTGTGGTCAAAAGATTACCATATTCCCGGATGTTTCCCGTGTTACACAGAATCGGTGTAAAGCCTTTCTAGAGTTGAGAGAGCGCACTTTAGCATTGGGAGCCACTTTCTTTTTAAAGTTCCCATGCAAGTGCTTAGTGGAATTTCGTGGGAAACGCTATGGATTTGTGGATCCTGTTCATTTGGCTGTTTTCCTTAAAAATCATGAGTCTCATGTGGGTGATGGGATAGTAGTTAAAGGTATTGATTGAATGATTGGGGTCCTGGGTGTGGTATTGTTTTTTTCCTTCTTGTTTCAATGGTAATATTGTAAGATTATTCCACTCCTCCTCATAATGTGGACTTTTATATGATAAATGTGATTTGTTTGGATTCTTTTTATTATGTATTTTTTCTTTTTATATTTCCTGTTACTTATTGTATAGATAAGTTTAAATATTCAATAAAATATAAATTAAAAAAAAAAGACATGGGGGAGGGGCCATGGCACAACTTTGTAGGGGTGTTCAAGGAATAATTATATGTAATTCTGTTTGTGCAATATCAATTGCTGGTATCTCTGGGTGCCAATCCATCTTTTCAGCAGCATTCCCACAATGTCTGGCTTGGGTTCCTTGCCCCCTTACTACAAGCCACTGTTGTGCATGAGGGGCTGGATATGGTGGCTGCCCATGATAAAAGAGCAGCCATGAGCAGGATAGTGTTTGCCCATGTTCTGACCAGGGCCATATTAGCCCCTTCTGTAAGATGCCTACCTTCCAACTCATGAGTCATGGCTGCTCTTTTATCATGGGCAGCCACCATATCCAGCCCCTCAAGCACAACAGTGGCTTGTAGTATGGGGGCATGGAACCCAAGTCAGACATTGTGGGAATGCTGCTGAAAAGCTAATGTCGATTATTACCTCCAAGTTGATTTCCCTGTTCAAGGTATAATGTTCTGTTGCAATGTAAACCGTTTTGACCATAGGATAAAGCAGTATATGTTAAATAAATAAATAAATCTTTAGCCAAGATGGTTGTGGCTAACTTTGTTTGAGGCAGCCATATTTTTATAGGTAAGAAGCGGAAAGCGAAGGGGTTGTGTTGCCCTTCCAAACCCCTGCCGCTTTGACACCTGTTTCCTCTGTTGGTCAGTTGGATGAGAACCTTACCTGACTGTCACAGTCCCCGGCACTGGAGGAGGTAACTCCGCTTGCAAATTCTTTGGGGCTGGGCAGCCCGGTCTCTGCTTTGGAGTCTTCATCTCTCTTTGCCTATAGATGACTGGTGCAGAAAGCAGCGTGCCGACATCCATCCCCCGATGAATGCCTGATGTCACGACTTTCTACAGGAGCATTGAGGTCATTTGAGCAATGAGAGCCAGGCACGGGAGCAAGAGGGGTGGTGAGTGCGCTTGCCCCAGAACAACTTCAGCACGCTCAGGTCGCGCCGCTTTCACGTGGAAGCCGGTCAGAGGATCAGGGTATGGAATTGCAAGGAGACATGGTACCAGCAGGAATGCCAGCAGGAATGGAGGGGACAGATTGCCAGGCTGGTGAAGTTTCTTCTTTTGTGATCGAGAGGCCAGTGAATTTTATTTTGGAATCCATATGGTCAGCTGTAGTGTCGTTTGGAGAAGCCATAATGCCACAAGTATCTTCTCTTGCCTTTAAAGTTAACAAGAATTCTGTCAAGAGTGAACAATTATCTAATACTGTTGATTTGGTTAAGTCTGATGTGTTAGAAGCTCAACCTAAGATGGCTTCTTTGGTGGCTCAAGCTAAATTATTTGTTAAGAACTTTGCTTTGGTAGACTCTTATGTTGGAACATTTGGAGAATATGTCTAGAGTCTTTGACTGATTAATTTTCCTCATGTTACTAATGCATCTCCGTATCTGCGAGAGATATGTTTAATGATTATTTGATGAATGTTTTGGCAGTTCCAAGGGAATCACTTCCTCCTGTTGTGAAGATGTTTTACTTGCCTAGGAGGAGGAGAGTAGTCCCTTCGTGGGGTATGGAGGCGCAACAATCTGATGTTTTGAATATTATAGAGATGTTAGAGTCTTCACGGGAAGAATCTGTGGTTTCTGGTACATTATGGGTGACGTTTGCCCTTTTATCGGATGAGTGGCTTTTGAGACTCTTTTTCCGTAAAAGGAATTTGTTATTTCGTGGGCTTAAAATTAATGTTTTTCCTGACTTGGCTAGAGTCACCCAACTTTGCTGCAGAGAATTTCTTCTGCTGAGACCTGGTGTACTGTAGCTGTGTGGGCTTTTTTTTCCTTAAACACCTTTTAAATGCTTGGTGAAATACCAAGCTCTTTCTTATATTTTCTATGAGCTCTCCCAGCTGCTAGCCTTCATTAATGCAAGGTGTTTAGAGGCCTCAATTGACTCCACACCTGTTGAGCCATGAGTTATTGTTTACTGGAGATTTACTTAGCTCCATTTCATGTGATTTTTGATATGTTGTTTCTGCTAAATTTGCCCCTCCTCCTTTGGGTTGTTGTGGGCTGGGGTGGACGGACAGAGAGTGTTTTTTCTTCTGTTGAAATACTTGATGGTTTTTTGTCTTACTGTTTAGCCCTATTCTGTACAAGGATGTTTTTGTTAACTTTTTGGTTTAATTTGTAAAAATTGCATAAATATAAAATTAAAATAAATAAATGAGTCACTGATTCGAGGCCAGCCTGTAACAGCTGTATGACTGGCAACAAAGGCTGACACATAGCCATTTTGGTTATTTTCTTTGCCTGGAACCTTTAGTGATCTGTCAGCTATGTAGATGGTTCAGGCAGCAGTCACAGCCACTGTTCCCTCTAAGTGTGTGCGTGTGCGCGCGCACACACCTCGCCGAGCAAGCGCACATACTTTACAACAGAGCGCACAAAAATTACGGCTCTGATTCTGATAGAAAACAACACAGACGTCTTAAAATTTCAAAGTTATGATTGTAATTACTAGAAATTTCCCGCTTCATTTAGTAATTGTCTATTTTCATTTAATTTAATTAAAATCAATGTGGTGTATATACTGTATTCTGACGTGTAGTCAAATTTTAAAGTATATAACTCTGAGTGTCATTATGTGGCGCACAAAAATTTAACCTTCCTTCAAAAGCTGCACACAGCTGATATTTTATGCGCACACAGCCTACAGAAAATTAGAGGGAACATTGGTCACAGCCTCCTCTTATTTGACAGAGGAGTAAACATAATATGCACATTTATACACTGAAACAAAGCTGCACCAGACAAACCTGCATCTATACATAACAATAGTGTTTTGCCTGCACTCCCCTAGTACGTACAGCTACATCCAGCAAATGTGCATAGGCCTAGAAGAAACAGAAACATGACGGCAGAAAAAGACCACATGGCCTATCTAGTCTGCCCATCCTTATCAACTACAATAGTCCTCTTTTTCCTTAAGAATAGAAACAGAGAAATAAATCCTGTGTATACCATGGTCTGCCCAAAGAACAAATCAATCAGTAGTAGAGGAGATCAAAGCTAAGTTTTTTGGTTTTTTTTTAAAGTGCCATCAAGTCAGTGCTGATGCCTGGTGACCCAGCAGTCCCTGGAGGTTTTTGGCAAGGTATGACTGTAAGTAGATTGCCAGGCCTTTTCTTCCAAGGCAGTGGAAGGTAAAGTGACTTGCCCAAAGTCACAAGGAGTGCCAGTGGGAATCAAACTCTAATCTCTTGGGTATTAGGCTATTGCTCCAATCACTAGGCTACTATCTGCTGCATGTACTTTGGGCATCACTGTGCTCATTAGAGATTGACTGTGATATGTTGGTTGGGGTCATGCATCATATTATTGCCCTCACACTGCACTCTCCATGTCATACTCATTGTCCAGCTGATACTGAACATATTTACAGATTGGTTTCACGGCCAACAACCTGATGCATGGGCCAGGAGATATAGTGATTTTAGCTATCACACCTTGCTAGCACTGTAGGGGTGCACCCTGACTTGCTGTGGTGCACCCTTCATAGCATTTATTGGTTGGCTACTGTCACCTGACACTTCCGTGTTGCAATTGTCGGCATGCCTCACATATGTGTGCAGTGACCAGATTACAGAACTTGTTGGTATTGTCACAGAGCAACAGCACACACACAAGCATGGCAGAAGGATATTACAATGCGTAGGCATAGTGGACCACTCATCACTTTGGTGCCATCCACATGTGCTCTGTGTGGTATTTGTTCCATTTGGCTCAGTGACCCCACAATCATTGTATAGTGGGTCACAACATTCTCCAATGTGTATACATCCTTACCACTTACCACTGCACATCTGTCCTCAGCTGCTGGACTATGGCCGGTTGCAGGCACTGGAGAGTCCAGAACTTTGCTTTGGGGGCCTCCATTTTGTGGTAGACACAAACTCACCATGGGAAACAAGGCACGTGATGAGACACTAGGCCCACCATGTCTGACCATACTCTTCTCACTCCTGAGTGCCTCTCCTACCTGGCCCCTTCCACATTTCTGCCCCTAGCTGTGGCTATCTATTGTTTTTAGATTGCACCCCATTTGGGAAATATATCACCCTTGGATCTTCTGCACCACAGCAGCCTTCGTGCTATGTCCTCACTTTCTGGTGCAGTCCTGACCCCCCACATTCATCCTTGTGCAGGCACATACCTATCCTGGGCACAGTGTGCTGATAGCAGGGCAGCAGAGGAACCCATGACCACTCACAGGTCAGGCTCACAGCCTGCCACCTTCTCAGCCCATGTCATCAGCATAGTAAATGCACTCAGTGTTGGGGCTAGCAGAAATGGCAACAGTTGTGGCATGTGTCCTACCTAACATATGCAGTGCACATGGCACACCACTGCCTGACCTGTTATGGGTCATACAGTTTTCCTCATGGTAGCTGCCATGTTGCACATGCTCATGCAGATGTCACCCAATCCATTTACATAAGTTTGGCACATAACAGGGATAGGACAAGGCTGGCCAGTGCTAGGAGTATGTAGCCACCTGCATGTCAATCTGATGGGGTTACTCTGTCATTTGCAGGTTTGACCATTGTGTGGGCTTTGACTACTGGGCATTTCCATTTTGTTTCCCTGTATTTCGCTGCATGTAAATTTCATGGCAATTGTGCTCATTATGAAGGGACTGTGCATACTGACCATACCTAAAAGGGATATTTCACAGCAGATTGCTGGCTTGAGGTTCCTTGGCAAAAACATGACTGTAACATTTTGGCCATTCAACTTTTCTCAGCAGTTGTCATGGCCTGTCCTCAAACTTGTGACCTTTGGGCCCAACCAAGATCTGGGGTAGGCATGGCATATGTTTTGGACAGTATATTTAGACATGGCAATACATCTGTACTGGCACAGGCACATGGCAGTAGAGAGGGCCTTGGAGTGTGTCTTGGGAGAAGTTTGTAATGGCATTCAAAGGCTAGACTATTCAGATGAATTTGCACCAAGTCCCACACCAGACACACATGAGGATAAGCAGGAAACAAGGGGCGTTTGGCACCTGTCTGACATTTTAATATCGCCCAGATATTTTCAGAATCTGCACACTCCTACCCTGCACATATTTCTGAGCTGCAATTTTAGCTCCACATGCCACCTGCTGGTCATGCATCAGCACAGGGCCTGCTCCCTGGCATGTTGCATGTCCAGGATATGTTGGGCAATCCTTCAGCTAACCCCCTACCTGAGCTGCATACTCCCACTCATCTGTACAGCCCCTTCCAGCTATGTTCCTGTCACTATGTACAGTTGCCCAACAGGGCTTTTGATGTACAACTTTGCTAGGTTTGTGCCTGTGTACCTGCTCCCCCTGCAGGCAAGGCCCTTCCAGGGCTGGTGCAAGTTAGTGGTCACCCTAGGCACATCTTCAGCCTTGTACCCTCCTCCTGTGATTTTGATAATTGCACTCGACAGTCATGTTCAGCTGAGCATTACCCCTTCATACAGTATTTCTTTACACAAGAATAATCGGACATCATACTTTTCAATGTTAAATGTTGCTTTATTGCCACCCACCCACTCCCTGGACCTTGAGGGTTAAGGGAGGGGCTGGCCTTGAATGCCCTTGAGGGTTAATGTTGTAGTTGTGTTGGTGCTCAAGTGATAAGGCAAGGCAAAGAATATTTCTTTTTATGAGGTTTATTTCCCACTTACGCAGTTCAAATGCAGCAGACGTAAATGAAATGATATGGCACAAAACAAGATTGAGAAACTGAACTTAAACAAGGCTTTTTTTCACTGCTTGACTGAATGTCCATTACTGATCACATTCACCTGTCATGTGATCTCCTTTTCATTAAGGTAACAGAAACTCTGATACCAGCACTGCTCCTGAATTGCAGAGAATATGCTTCCACTTGTTCCCTTCACATAAGCTCTTTTATCACAGCAAACAGTGAGGTAACTTTGCTATTTTCTTACATACAACACTGGCAAGCAAAACACTTAAATGTCCTTTGGAATCATACAAGTAGAGCAATCCATCGGGACTTCCTGTTCTGTAGATGGCAAAGAAATTAAAGGCATTTCTTCTTCCCAGCTGATCAATGGCTTTGCTACGTTCTGAGTAGAAACTGCTCTGCTTTTAAGGAACTCTCTGAATTCAGTGAGAAGTAATTCAGCCTGTGTATTTTCTGAGCTAGGCTGAGCAAATCCTCCTTCAGGTAAATGCTTGTTTATATTTCTTATCTCTAGGCAATTATCAGTGCTTTTACTTGGACAACATTTTAGCGTGTAAGCATTTCCCTTCCCCCACCTATCTCCACATGGCAGTGCAGGGTAAAACGCTTCAGCTGTGTTTAGAGAATCTCTCAGAGTGTTAAAAGGAAAACAGTCAGGCTTTTCTTGGCTTAACCAGTTATTATCAAACTTTCTGCCTTTATCCTGTCTTTCACAATTAAAATTCACTCTTTCTGGCTTTCCACTGTTAAGCTTGCTAGCCGTGCCACACCCACCAGATACCTTGTGCTTGGGCTTCTTCCAGGGTAGTTCCTTATCCCTTTGCCTCCTATTCCAAGGTTCTTCTGGGTCCTTTAAACTCCTGAGCTGCAGCCTTGGGTCTCTCAGTGCCTTAGAATTCTTCTGCTTCCAGAAATCTTTCTCTGCCCCTGAGTCTCCCAGCTCCTGTCTGCTCCTTCTTGGATCACAGCTGCTTAGTGGTTCTCTCTCCCACGGTTCCTGTTCCTGGTCATCTGACCTATCCTCGTCCAGGTGCTTGTGTCCTTCTTCCCTCTCCTGGTGGTCCTCTCTTTGCTTCCCTGGCTTCTCTAACTGTTTCTGTTTCTGGGTTTTTAACAAGCTGGCTGAGTGCTGCACTGCCCTCCTCCTGCTTGGGCGTGCCCAATCAGGGACTTGGCTTTTCACCTGCCTTGAAGTGAGGAGTGGTTCCTGATTAGCTCTGCATTTTTTCCTTTCATCAGAGAAAATCCTGCATTCCCCTGCAGTACCGGCTCTCTCCACCGGATCACTATCAGTTTCCATTGCCTCATAAGAGTCTGCTACATCACAGATCCCCCCCCTTAAGATATCACGGGCTGGCGTAGGCTCGCCTGCACAGCACGTGATTCTACTTAAGGCATCAGCGTTTTGATGGAGCTTTCCAGCCCTGTGCTCCACCTGGAACTCGAAAGCCTGTAGGGCCATAAACCAACGGGTTAGCCGGGAGTTATGGTTGTGCATCTGGTTCAACCATTTCAATGGTGCGTGGTCCGTGATCAGAATGAATCTTCTCCCTACTAGATAGAAGCGCAGCGCATCAATAGCCCACTTGATGGCCAAACACTCGCGCTCAATGGTGGAGTAATTCTTCTCCGCGGGTGCCAATTTCCTACTCAGGAATAGGACTGGGTGTTCCGTACCCTCATGTCGCTGGGACAAAACAGCGCCCAGGCCTGTATCTGAGGCGTCTGTCTGTAGTATAAATGGTTTTGAGAAGTCCACTCCCCTCAAAACCGGTGCTTCACAAAGTTGACGTTTCAAAAGTTCAAACACTCCTTCGGCGTCTTCGCTCCACTTGAGTGCATTAGGAGCATTCTTTCGCAGCATGTCGGTTAGCAAGGCGGTCTTTTCCGAAAAGTGTGGAATAAATCTTCGGTAGTACCCTACCAATCCCAAAAAGCTGCGCAATTGTTTTTTATTGGCAGGTTTTGGGAAGGCCTGTACACTTGCGACTTTGCTGAGCAAGGGTTTTACTACCCCATGGCCCACGACATGACCCAAATATTTAACTTCCTGTCCCCCGAAGAGACACTTGGCAGGGTTCAACGTGAGGCCCGCATCCCGGATTGCTCGTAGAACAGCTTCCACTCTTTGTACATGCTGTGTCCATGTCTCACTATGGATGACGACGTCATCCATGTAGGCGACTGCGTAAGACTGATGTGGACGAAGGACCATGTCCATAAGGCGTTGACAAGTGGCCGCAGCGCCATGCAGGCCAAAGGGCATCCTCTTGAATTGATAGAGGCCAACAGGTGTACTAAACGCCGTCTTTGGCCTGGCATCTTTAGTAAGGGGCACTTGCCAATACCCTTTTGACATGTCCAGCGTCGTCAGATATTTTGCTTGTCCCAGTCGATCGAGCAATTCCTCAATCCGCGGCATCGGATATGAATCAAACCGGGATATTGAGTTAATCTTCCGAAAATCAATACAAAACCGGATCGAGCCATCCGGTTTGGGTACCATGACGATGGGACTATTCCATGGGCTCCAGGATTCTTCGATTATCCCCATGGCTAGCATCTCTCCCACCTGTCGTATTACCTCGTTCTTTTTCGCCTCCGGTAGTCGATAAGGGCGCTGCCTTATCACTTCGCCCTGGGGTGTTATTATCTCGTGCGCTATCAATCTCGTTTCTCCAGGTACAGGCGTAAGAACATCTTTGTACCTTGACAGCACTTGGGTAAGTTCCTGTTTCTGTGCCCACGAGAGTCCCTCATCAAGTCGAGGTTCAGGATTTTCCTTGCAGTCAGTCAGCTGGGGTCCAAGGTCCTCCTCTTCGGCCTCCTCCCTCTCCACTAAAGCTGACAACCCTTGCAAGCTGTTGGTCCCTGTAGACCCGAAACCCTGCATGCCGCGCACCGTTGTGGACAAAACAGGTACCTCTTCCAAAGGGGGAAGACCGACATGTTCACAAATTAGTTGCGCAATGCGGTCTCCCGTCTTCACTCTAAAGTTGCTTTTTCCAAAGTTAAAAAGGAGTACCTTTACCGAGCCACGGTAGTCTGGGTCTATTACGCCCGCACCAATGTCTATAAAATGTTTCAGGTCTAGGCCCAACCGTGGAGCTAGTCGCCCATAACATCCAGCAGATAATTCTATTTGTAGCGCCGTGTCCACCAGTGCCTTTCCGCCAGCTGGGACTACCATATCTTCGGCGCTGGTAAGATCAAATCCGGCTGCACTAGGCGTGGCTCTCTGGGGTGGCTGAGCGTTAGGGGTCATCTTGCAAAACCTTAGGACGAACTTAGGTTTTCCTGCGCTGTCTGCCCTCGGAACTTCCTTCCTCTGGCTACCTTTGCTGGCCTGGGCCAGTAAGGGTCGAGGAACTGACCTCACTTTCTCTGTGGCCAGAGCTTGTGCTTCCTCAGAGACTTTTCCTGCGCGGGACCCCTCTCTCTCCTGCAAGCCTTGTACTAGCCCTCTGTGGAATTGTGGCCAGTCCTTGCCTAAAATTACTGCATGGGGAAGACTCGGGACCACTGCTAAGGGGATAGTCCTTCGTGTACCTAACCCAGTTATGTGTAATTTATATACCGGATAAGTGAAAGTTCCTCCGTGAACGCATCTTATTGGAGCAGAACTCACAGGCTGAATTACTTCCTGGCCCTGCATGTCTTTTATTCTCTGCCACAACTCTGCAGAGAGCATGCTTACCTCAGCTCCTGAATCCAGAAAAGCTTGAGTGGTAATTCCCTGTATTTCAATAGACAGAAGAAATCCCTGTCTATCTTCTACATGACTATCCGCTATCAAAGCAGTTTTTACAACACAGTGTTTTTGCGAATGTCCCTCTCGCCCACATCTGTAACATTTTAGCCTATTCTTAGAGCTTTTCCATAAAGGCATGCACATCTTTATAGGGTCGTCCTGCACCCTCCCGTCCCTTTCTAATCTGCGGCTGCGTGACTCCTGGGAAGTAGTGCCAGCTCTCTGGGCAGTTAGCTCTGCCTCTATATATCTCTCAGAGAGTGCAACAGCTTCTTGGGGAGTTTTGCAATTCTGCAAGATTAGGAAGGTGCGGATTCCCTGTGGTAGAGCGTTCATGTACTGCTCTAATATCAAAGCATTCAGTATTGACTCCACAGACCTCCCTTCTGGAGTTAACCATTTATCAAGCAAGCTTTGAATCCTATGACATAATGACTTAGGCGTCTCACTCGGCCTCAGTCTCACACTCCTCAAACGCGTGTGGTAGACTAAAGGAGTGAGCCCTAATCTCTCCCTGATCACCTTTTTTACTTCATCATAATTGCCAGCCATGGCAGCAGGCATGGCGCGGTAAGCGGCCATCGCTTCCCCAGTAAGGGATGCTGCCAGTCTTAGTGCCCAATGCTCCTTAGGCCATGAGCTAAGGCGAGCTACTCTTTCAAAGCTCTCAAGATAGTCATCAACGTCATCTTGATTGGTAAGCTGTCCAAAATTAAACACAGTTCCGGCCTGTAAACCCACAGGTTGTACAGGGCCTGTTAAAATGGAACCTGTTGTAGATGATTGTCCAGCGGCTTGCTTCCTCTCTTTCATCCATTCCTCCATGAGAGTGAGTAGAGGCTGCTGCTGTTCACGCATGTTTGCGTTGGCTTTCTCCTGGGCCTCTAACGCAAGGTCTCTCTGGCGTTCCAGCTGTGTCGCCATCCATTGAAAAATTTCTTTGGCGTCCATCGCCATCTTGGGATACCTGAAACAAATAAAAAAAAAGAGACTCAAGTGCGGAAAACACAGTACACTTTGGCTATCTGCTCTCTTTTTTTTTTTTTCTCCCTAGTCACCACTAGGCTTCACCCTTGCCCTGGTATCCTGGTTACCCGGGGTGGATACCCTTTACCTGGCTCAGGTGGTATACAAGCACGTCAGGAACAGAAGATCCTGTAGTCCTGCAGTCTCCTTCCTTGTTTGGGCTGGTCAGCTCTTCGGCTGGGCACCTCCTGGAAGTCAGCTTCTGCAATTTCTTGCTGTGGTTATTTCTTGCGCCTGCGCAGTATCCTCAATACTATGCCACTTTGCCACCCACCCACTCCCTGGACCTTGAGGGTTAAGGGAGGGGCTGGCCTTGAATGCCCTTGAGGGTTAATGTTGTAGTTGTGTTGGTGCTCAAGTGATAAGGCAAAGCAAAGAATATTTCTTTTTTATGAGGTTTATTTCCCGCTTACGCAGTTCAAATGCAGCAGACGTAAATGAAATGATATGGCACAAAACAAGATTGAGAAACTGAACTTAAACAAGGCTTTTTTTCACTGCTTGACTGAATGTCCATTACTGATCACATTCACCTGTCATGTGATTTCCTTTTCATTAAGGTAACAGAAACTCTGATACCAGCACTGCTCCTGAATTGCAGAGAATATGCTTCCACTTGTTCCCTTCACATAAGCTCTTTTATCACAGCAAACAGTGAGGTAACTTTGCTATTTTCTTACATACAACACTGGCAAGCAAAACACTTAAATGTCCTTTGGAATCATACAAGTAGAGCAATCCATCGGGACTTCCTGTTCTGTAGATGGCAAAGAAATTAAAGGCATTTCTTCTTCCCAGCTGATCAATGGCTTTGCTACGTTCTGAGTAGAAACTGCTCTGCTTTTAAGGAACTCTCTGAATTCAGTGAGAAGTAATTCAGCCTGTGTATTTTCTGAGCTAGGCTGAGCAAATCCTCCTTCAGGTAAATGCTTGTTTATATTTCTTATCTCTAGGCAATTATCAGTGCTTTTACTTGGACAACATTTCAGAGTGTAAGCATTTCCCTTCCCCCACCTATCTCCACATGGCAGTGCAGGGTAAAACGCTTCAGCTGTGTTTAGAGAATCTCTGAGTGTTAAAAGGAAAACAGTCAGGCTTTTCTTGGCTTAACCAGTTATTATCAAACTTTCTGCCTTTATCCTGTCTTTCACAATTAAAATTCACTCTTTCTGGCTTTCCACTGTTAAGCTTGCTAGCCGTGCCACACCCACCAGATACCTTGTGCTTGGGCTTCTTCCAGGGTAATTCCTTATCCCTTTGCCTCCTATTCCAAGGTTCTTCTGGGTCCTTTAAACTCCTGAGCTGCAGCCTTGGGTCTCTCAGTGCCTTAGAATTCTTCTGCTTCCAGAAATCTTTCTCTGCCCCTGAGTCTCCCAGCTCCTGTCTGCTCCTTCTTGGATCACAGCTGCTTAGTGGTTCTCTCTCCCACGGTTCCTGTTCCTGTTCCTGGTCATCTGACCTATCCTTGTCCAGGTGCTTGTGTCCTTCTTCCCTCTCCTGGTGGTCTTCTCTTTGCTTCCCTGGCTTCTCTAACTGTTTCTGTTTCTGGGTTTTTAACAAGCTGGCTGAGTGCTGCACTGCCCTCCTTCTGCTTGGGCGTGCCCAATCAGGGACTTGGCTTTTCACCTGCCTTGAAGTGAGGAGTGGTTCCTGATTAGCTCTGCATTTTTTCCTTTCATCAGAGAAAATCCTGCATTCCCCTGCAGTACCGGCTCTCTCCACCGGATCACTATCAGTCTCCATTGCCTCATAAGAGTCTGCTACATCACATTATATGTATGTGTGTGCCTGCTCGTCCTGCATGTAAAGGACTGTGCTGATGCCTCTTTGAGTTTGTATGGCTTATCACTATCGTTTTGCTTTGACTGTTGCAGCTATGTGCTGCATTTCCGAAGCTGCTGCCCTTGATAACTGCCTGGTCTTGGCAAATGGTTGGGCTGGCCCTGAATGCAGGTGATGGGATGTGCTGATGGCTCCTTGGCTGGTGTGTCTGCTAGGAACCATGGGTTACTTGGCCAGATGGTGTTCTCTGCTGCCCCCCCCCCCTCCTCCAGACCTGAAGTCATAGGCAGTGGCCTACTGAGGCCTGCTGTGTAAGTCTTCCCAGGGTAGCTCTGCTCTTGCTAATCTGCAATTTACCTCATCAATTTGACCTGGATCCCCTTTCAGATTCTGGTAGACAGTGCCAAGTTTGCCCTCCTGTATTCCCATGGGTACAGGGCACCCTCCCAGCACAGTACTATTCTCATCTCCTCCGCTTCCTCCACTGAAAACTTTCTCTGCTGTCTATGAGACTCCATTTTTAGGATTTTCACTACAGCTTCGAATATCCCCAGATAAGCGCAATATCTGGATAAAGGGATGGCGACAGATACCTAGATTTATTTATTTATTTATTTAACACTCATTTTTATACCGCATCTTCCAGAGATCAGTTGCGGTGTACAAGTAACAACAATTAACAAATCGAAGTTTGTTTTACATAGAACATCTTAAATATACATAGAACATAGAACATAGACACATACCCCGATAATGACTGATATCCAGATAATCCAGGTGGCACACGATTCACTGGGTGAATGGTCAAGTGCCTTCTGGAAAAGAGACAGCTGCTGGGAGATACAATAGAAGTCTATAAAATAATGAATGAAGTGGAACAAGATCAGTTATTTACTCCTTCAAAAAGTAGAAAGACTAAGGGGTATGTTTACTAAACCGTCTTAATGCTACCGGCGCTAGTTGCAGCAATAATGTGAAGAATGCCATATAAGGAGTGGGCATTCTAGTCCTAAGGTAGCAAGAATCTGTATCATGCGATAGTGGGCGCTGTGGCACGTTAACGAGCGTTAACCCTAAGTACATGCCAGCGCAGTGTTAGAAGCTATAACGATGTAGCCCACTGGTTACTGCAATGACTGTGGAGGCAGAGGTCATGGGTTTGATCCTGCAGTGGTGTAATCTAAAAAGGCTGTCTGAGGCATTTTCTTTTCATTTAAATCAGTGCTGCCAGCAAAAACACCCTCACAGTGCCGTAACCTAAGGTGCCTCATAAAGCGCCCTATAAGGCGCCCCATAGGTCATATTATAAAGTGCCCTGTCTGCCAAGGCACCCTATAATGTGCCCTATAGGGCGCTGTATAGGGCACCCTATAGGGCGCCTATGAGGCACCTTAAGCTACAGCACTGAGGGTGTTTCTGCTGGCAGCATTGATTGAAATAAAAAGTAAGCTACAGCACTGAGGGTGTTTCTGCTGGCAGCATTGATTGAAATAAAAAGGAAAAGCCTCAGAGAGCATTCCTAAATAACACCACTGTGGGATCAAACCCATGACCTCTGCCTCCACAGTCATTGAAGTAACCAGTAGGCTACATCTCTTTAGCTACTACCACACTGCTGGCTGGTTACCACACTGCAGGTCACCACACAAACTGTCTGCTGTGGTTACCAGGATAGGGTAAACCCACCCGTACCCATGATGCACTGCACATGCAGATCAGCAGTCTACAGCTGATCACATAATGGGGTATGCACCCCCACAGCACCTAGGCCTGGTAGGGGGAACTGACCATGTGTGTTACTGGCACAGAGTAGCTACAGACCGTGACATTGTGCGAGTCCTGTGCTCACCCTGAGGGTGAGGTGGGGCACCCAGCACCAGGTCCGCAGCACCTGGCTTGGCTGAGATAGGCTATGCTTCAGGTCCCCATCAATGCCAGTGTGTGATAGGTAGTCCTTGAAGAAACACCTAGGATACACCTGTGCCCATCTGAATTTCCCAGTCATGTCTAGCCCTTATGGACTATGATGCACCCAGAATAGTGCATATCCTGTGTGGGTGCAATAGTCACATGTTATAGGTGAAGGGGGGTGTTTGGACCCAAAAGCAGATTATGTAGCACCACCCACCCCACCCTCTGTGGCTCAAGGTGGGGGGACAGGATCTCCCACCAACAGATCCACATTGTACATCTCTGCAATGGTTGCAGTAGAGAGGACCATCAATCTCAGTCCTGCTGGGGAATAGGCACCCTACAGGGCAGTCGATGCAGATCTGTACACATCACATAAGGCAATGGCAGACAGGCAGAACGCTGGAGAAGCTCAGCTGCCCCCCACCACTATCTGACATTCACCAGCAGAGGGCACAGTCAGTCTCTACCCTCTGCACCCTGCAAGGTGTTCCAGCCATACAGATGCTAACTGCAGACAGTCTGCTAGCTAGTACATAGTGCATGTTCCTGGAGGAACTGTGTGCATCCAAAAATGAGATGTGAGCACACACACCAAGCAGGTGTGTTAGTGATTGGGCCCCAGAAAAGAGAACCCATAAATATCACTTGAGAGAAATGCTGCAGAGCACTATGGGGGAACCTAGCCTGCCATGGTCACTGCTCAGTCAGGGTGAGAGTGACCTCCCAGCATGACATGCTGTGGCCACCCTGTCCGTGCAGGTGGTGGTCAGGCACTACAATGTCCCAGCCATTGCCCTATACCCTGTGCAGATGCATCCTGCCCAGGCCACCCTGTGCAGGCCATACCCACAGTGCCTTGCTCCTCATTATGCACATTGGCAGGCTAACACTGGAAACAGTGCAAGCAGTGTGGGCTCAGTAAGGTGTAGACAGCCACAACACACTGGACAGACATACACACACTCCCACACCTATGCCAGCATTGTGCAAATATGGAGGTTTGTGGCAGCCCTGGCCGCCACACCAGTCATGGGCACAGTGCGGGCATTGCTATGGTATGCAATACTGTTGTGGTCACTCCCCGGGGTGGTAAACACTGTCAGAAGCAATAACTGAAACACACTCCACAGATATCAGAAAGGTTGCTATGATGAATCTCTATCAACAAATCGTGTTTAACTTAGGATTTGTTTGCTGACATTAATCATAGCAACCTTTTGATATATGTGGAACGTGTTCCCAAGTTTAGGACGGCATTGCTAAGGTATGCAGGTGCCAGTATTGGGAGATGCTGCTCCGCGCAGGGCCCAACAGCCTGACTGTCCGTGAGGCTTTGGATAGTGGAGCCTGTGGGTGTGGGTGTTTCTGCCCTTGTTGGCCGCTGCTCTAGGGCAGAGGTTCCCAACTCCGGTCTTGGTGGGCCAAACACTGTTCAGGTTTTCATGCTGTCCCTAATGAATATGCATGAGATACATTTGCATACAATGGGGGCCATGCATACAAATGCAGCACAGGCATATTTATTAGGGACAGCATGAAACCTGAATGGTGTTTGGCCCTCCAGGACTGGAGTTGGGAAACTCTGCTATAGGGATTGCACATGTTTATGGTGTCTGTGCTCTGTAGGGTAAAATATAGGCGTTTCAGGCATGTTTAATTTATCTGCAATAAAGGTTCCGTCTTTATTACCATGGTTTAGTACTGGGTAAAATATGGGGACAAGGTTGGCAGGAGCCACAGCTGGGACTTAAACTTGTGACCTTCTGCCCCTGAACACACTGGCCGTGTGTACTGCACCACACTGTTGCCACAGGGACAGTTCATTCCCTGGGGATACCATAACTGTTCGTCAGACAGACCTTGTCTGTTGCAGTGCACGGCACCCACCTAAATGGGGCTTGGCCGTGGTCTGCTGTGGGCAGATGCCACTGCCACCTCCGCCACCAGCACCCCTCTGCCACCATGCTGACATGCCCTTATGCCGGTGGTGCTGGTGGTGTGCAGTCCCAGGCCATCCAGTGTGCCGGTAGGCAGCTGCCTAGGGTGTGGGTTCTCGGGTAGGGGTGCCTACATGGACATGCGCGCTTCCCCCCGGCACAGCCTGCCAATGTTATGTGCCCTTGGGGTACCTGCTGGGTAATATCCCCTGTGACACTGTGGGACACACACTCGTGCCCATGTTGGTCCCTCATCAGTTGCTGTCTTGCTGCTTTACAGTTTCGGCATTCCTATGTGCCACCTAGACATCTGCCTAGTCCTCACTGTGCCCCAGCTGGACACAGCATGTGCCGCCTGCAGCCCCCTGTATCCCATTTACAGCATCAGTATAGTTGCCCTTTCCTACGTGCCCGCTCTGCTGTTGCTGCACATGTGCACACCCTAACAAACCTGCCCAATATAAACGACAAACACCCTGATCACCGCTATTTCAATGTGGGACCATTCACTTTGTAGGGGGACAGAGCATAGACCCTTCCAAACATGATATCTTCCTTTTCACACTTTGTCAGTAGTGTTGCTTTATGTTTATCATTAATATCACTATTGGCCAGCTTGGTTATTGGGATTTCAGATGTGGTTCTGGTCATTTTATATGTTTATTTGCCTTTTTGGTTCCTGCACATGTATCACTACCATCTCTTTTCTGGGTTTCCCTGCCTTTGCTGTATATTGCTGACTGAAATGGTTTCTCTCTCCTGCAAATGTGCCTCTAACGCGAGGGTTTCACTGACATTAGTGTTCAGACCCAGATTTCACAGCGGTAGTGTGCATGGAGCCTCTCCCCGCCCACTCTCTGCCTATTGATGCCTATTTCCGCCCTCTGGGAGGCCTTACTCCACCCTTCAGAGCCGGATTTCACGGTGTTAGTGTGCCTTAACGCCCCTGCCGACGTATCACGCGATAACGTTGCCGCTGCTACGTTAAGACGGTTTAGTAAACATACCCCTTGGAGTTAAAGTACGCATTTTCTGCGTGTGGTTTGGGTGGTCCTTATAGAATATGTGTATTTCCTATTTTAGAACAGTGGTACATGTTGGGAAATATTCCCATCAGCAATTTCAGCTGCTTTGAGACACACCTAAGCCCCAGCTAACTTCTAATCTGGACCTGGAGTTTGGAGAAGTGTGTGTGATGCCAAATATGAATGCTTTTTTTTAGTGGTGCCATATGTATTTTATAAAAGGCTATGCATTTGCCAGATACAGTATTTAATAAAATACTAGTGTAGTTTAAATGCACAGACCTCAACATCTGTTTACCTATCTAGGCACCTATACAAAGTTATTGTCTTGGACTATCAGCCTTTTGAGGTTGGGAAATGCCTATGTACCTGTATGTAACTTGCCTTCAGCTCAGATTGGGAACGGTGCTTAATTAAAATGATTTGATATATTGCCTTTCAGAAAATAGCATAAAGTGGTTTAGAAAAGTAAAAAGTACGGGCCTGATATTGAAAGGGATTGACATGGTTCACAGACATGGTTAATGCTGCTGAATAGCTGCTAGTGCCGCTGCTGCAGGCCCCGATGCTAACCATTTAGCATCGGGGCATTCTGGGGGTGGCACCTGGTGATAACCGGGCAGCGGCGATATTGAGCCGCTGCCCAGTTATTGCAATATGACGAAAGTCGGGTGCAGTAAAGGCTGGCCTAAGCTTTGCCGCTGAAGCTAACCAGGCATAGCCGAATATCTCCACTACCCGGTTAGCTGCATATGGCCCTAGCATTGAATATCTGGGTCTAAGGTTCAGCAGCGGCGGAGAACCGCTTTAGCAATGCTAGTCACTGCCGCTGAATATCGGGCCCATAGGTGTTTCTGCCCATAGATCGCCTGCAGTGGCTTATTTCACTTACAAAATAGTCTTTCTAAAGAATGTGGCTGAACCCTTTGCAGGCAGTCAGACCATGCTGCATGGCCATGTAGTCTTTTCTGTTCAATCATGGCACTTCATTTGAAAATGCCTCTGTATCACATGGATTCTCTCAATTCAGAATCTAATGGTAAAGCATAATTTGATGTGTGAGCCTTCGGCAATTTCTCGGTGCCGAAAATCATTTGCAAAATTCTTTCCATCTACAAAGCAGTCCTTGTGCTTGCCTCTCACATCTGTCATCCACCCACCCACATTTTAAAGGACAAATAATTTCCTGCAGATGTCGCTTAAGTAACAAATACCATACACACATATAAGTATTGATTTAATTGTGAACGCAGGATATTAAATTGCAGGCTGTCACAAATGTTGTTAATTAGAAATACTAACAAATGCTAGAAGATAAACATGAGTATTGATTTTAAACATTATGGGGTAATTTCATCACGGAATACCTATATTTAAAGCCCAAGAAAATGCTTATTTTAAGCCTATCTTAGAAAGACTCTTAAGTAACTTTGTTTTATTTCATTTTGCATGCTGTTGGAGCTGGTTTTATCTGTATCAGGTGTTCTCCATGAATAGAAGGAGGAGTCCTTATGTATGGGTGATGTCGACAATGGAGTCCTGTATGGAACTGGTTCCTGGCATCTTCTCAAAGCTTTAGGTATTGACGCACCACACCTGCATACCTGTTCCCACTTATTGCCACTGTCATTGCATGAAATGTTCCTAGTCTATCTACTAGCTGCTGTAGAATTCAGCTCCAAGGAAAGGGAGAACACCTGCTAGGGGTAAGTAGTTTTGTTTTCTCCATAGGCAAGCAGGATAATTTCCTCACATATGGGAATTCCTGGCCGCCTCAAAAGAAAATGGGGAAAATAACTGTGTCGCAACTAGTGAACATCTAAACCATATTGTTTTTGGCAGCAACAGGCCTTCTTTGTTCTTTCCTTTTTTTACTATCCTTTCTCTTTTTTTTTAAGGGGCAGTTTAAACAGAAAAGAATTGGCCTAGGGGGGTTGGAGTTAGATTCTATTCACTAAAAAGATCCCAGAGAATGGACTAACTGAATCTACTGTTGTGTAGTTAGTCCCTTTCTAAACAATAGTGATATGTGAATCTGTGGACAGAAATCCATGCCATGGCCTTGCAAATCTCCTCCATGGAGGCTGATCTCAAGTAGTCTATTGATTCAGCCATAGCTTTGACATTTTGAGAAGGGACATAAGCCTCAAGAGTGAAACCCGCTTGGGCATAAGTGAAGGATATGCAATTTGCTAGCCAAATAGATGGAGCAGCCCTCAACTTTCTTAGGTCAAAAGAGAGAAAACATTGGGTGGAATTTCTAAGGCTCTAGTCCACTGCAGGTTGAAGGCCAAGGCTCTCTTGCAGTCCAATGTGTGCAATGCACTTTCTCCTTCGTGAGAATGAGGTCTTGGGAAAAATGTTGGCAGGACAATTGACTGATTAAGAAAGAATTCTGACACACCTTAGGAACGAATTTAAGATAACTACGCAAGACCACCTTATTGTAAAACTTAGTATAAGGAGGTTACTAGAGCATCAAGCTCACTAACTCTGCATGTTGAAGGTACTGTCACTAAAAACAAGACCTTCCATGTCTGGTACTTCAGTCCACAGGTATCTAGTGACTCAAAAGGAGCTTCCATAAGTTGAGTCAGGACCATGTTGAGATCCGAAAACACTCTGGAAGGCTTTGTAAGAAGAACGCCTTGCATGAAGCAAACAACTAAAAGCTGTTAAGAGATGGATTTACTTTCTACATGATGGTAGAAAATACCAGGTGCACTAAGGTGAACTTTAACTGAGTTTGTCTTCAGACCAAACTGTGAGAGAGATAGAAGTTATTCAAGCAGTTTTTGTATGGGACAGGAGAAAGGGTCTCAGGACTTTCTGCCCAAATGCCCTCGAGTATGGAGCAGACAGAGCTTAAAGATCCCAAATTACCCATGTCTACCAATAGCCAAATTAATATGAATAAAATACAGTCTCTAAAATGATTGTATGCAAATGCTAAAAGTCTAAAAAATAAGATGGGAGAGTTAGAATATATAGCACTAAATGAGAGGTTAGATATGATTGGAATATCAGAGACATGGTGGAAGGAGGACAACCATTGGGACACTGTGATACCTGGGTACAAACTATATCGTAATGATAGAGCTGATCAACTTGGTGGAGGGGTTGTGCTCTATGTTAGAGAGGGCATTGAGTCAGAAAGGATTAAAGTTTTGCAGGAAACAAAATTTGCTGAAGAATCTCTATGGATTGAAATTCCATGTAAAAAGGGGAAGGCGATGGCAGTGGGGGTGTACTATCGACCGCCTGGCCAGAATGAACAAATGGATGATGAAATGCTCAAAGAAATCAAGGAAGCTAACAAAAGTTACAGTGCAGTAATAATAACGGGAGATTTCAATTACCCCGGTATTGACTGGGTCAGTGTCACGGCAGGACATGCTAGGGAGATAAAGTTCCTAGATGACATAAATGGCTGCTTTTTGGAGCAGCTGGTTCATGAACCGACCAGAGGGGAAGCCATATTAGACCTAGTCCTTAGTGGAACACCAGATCTAGTGCAAGAGATAAGGGTGTTGGGGCCACCTGGCAATAGTGATCATAGCATGATCGCCTTTGATTTAATTAGTGGAGGAGGGATAGTAAGCAAATCCACAGTACTACCTTTTAACTTTCGAAAGGGAGACTATGATAAAATGAGGAAAATAGTTAAGAAAAAATTAAAAGGAGCAGTTGCAAAGGTTAAAGACCTACAACTAGCTTGGGTGGTGTTGAAAAATACTATCTTGGAAGCCCAGACCAGCTGTATTCCACGCTTTAAGAAAAGTGGAAGGAAGTCCAAAAAACTGCCAGCATGGTTTAAAGGTGAGGTCAGAGAGGCTGTTGTTGCCAAAAAAGCATCTTTCAGGAAATGGAAAAAAGAGCCAAACGACGAAACCTGGAAACAGCACAAGCACTGGCAAGTCAAATGCAAGGCATTGATAAAGCAGGCAAAGGGAGAATTTGAGAAGAAGCTTGCTGCGGAAGTAAAAACGTGAAAGAAAGATTTTTTCAATTACATTCGTAGCAAAAAACCTGTGAGAGAGTCAGTTGGTCCATTAGATGATAGAGGAGTTAAAGGGGCACTAAGAGGTGACAAGGCGATAGCGGAGAGACTGAATGAATTCTTTGCTTTGGTCTTTACTGAGGAAGATGCAGGGATGTTACCCATGACTGAAGTGGTATTTAAAGGTGCGGAAGAATTGAAGGAAATATCGATACATTGGGAAGATGTATTACAACTATTAGATAAACTGAAGAGTAGCAAATCACCTGGGCCGGATGGTATACATCCAAGGGTGTTGAAAGAACTGAAATATGAGATTGCAGACCTGCTATTAGTAATCTGTGAACTATCATTAAAATCATCTCTAATACCTGAAGATTGGAGGATTGCCAATGTAACACCAATTTTTAAAAAGGGTTCCAGGGGTGATCCAGGAAACTACAGATCAGTGAGCCTCACGTCAGTACCGGGAAAAATGCTAGAAACCATCATAAAGAATAAAATTACTCAGCATGTAGATAGTCATGGCTTAATGGGAGACAGCCAACATGGCTTTAGACAAGGAAGATCGTGTCTTTCTAATCTGTTATGTTTTTTTGAAAGTGTGAATAAACAGGTGGACAAAAGTGAGTCAGTTGATATAGTTTATCTGGACTTTCAGAAAGCCTTTGACAAGGTCCCTCATCAGAGACTTTTGGCAAAACTAAAGAGTCATGGGATAGGAGGCAGTGTACTACTGTGGATCAAGAACTGGTTAAAAGATAGAAAGCAGAGGGTTGGGCTAAATGGCCAATTTTCCCAATGGAGAAAGGTGAATAGTGGTGTACCCCAGGGATCTGTGCTGGGTCCGTTGCTTTTTGACATATTCATAAATGACCTGGAAATGGAATAACGAGTGAGGTTATCAAATTTGCAGATGACACAAAACTATTTAAAGTTGTTAAAACCCAAGAGGATTGTGGAAAATTGCAAGAGGATCTTGATAAATTGGAAGACTGGGCATCAAAATGGCAGATGAAATTTAATGTGGACAAGTGCAAGGTTATGCACCTAGGGAAGAACAACCCAAACTATGGTTACAGAATGCAAGGTTCCACATTAGGAACCACCACCCAGGAAAAAGATTTAGGCGTCATTGTGGATACCATATTAAAACCCTCGGCCCAGTGTGCAGCGACAGCCAAGAGAGCAAATAGAATGCTAGGTATCATAAGGAAAGGAATGGAAAATAAAACAAAAGACATTATAATGCCTCTATATCGTTCCATGGTGAGACCGCACCTTGAATATTGTGTGCACTTCTGGTCGCCGTATCTTAAAAAGGATATAGCGTTATTAGAAAAGGTTCAGAGAAGAGCCACCAAAATGGTAAAGGGGATGGAAGGATACTCCTATGAGGAAAGGCTAAAAAGGTTAGGGCTATTTAACCTAGAAAAGAGACGGCTGAGGGGAGATATGATAGAAGTCTATAAATTAATGAACGGAGTGGAATGGGTAAACGTAGATCGATTGTTTACGTTATCAGAATATAGAAAGACTAGGGGACATGCAATGAAGCTACAGGGCAAACTATTTAAGACTAATAAAAGAAAATATTTTTTCACTCAACGTGTAATCAAACTCTGGAATTTGCTACCGGAGGATGTAGTAAAGGCTGTTAGTGTAGCTGGGTTTAAAAAAGGTTTGGACAAGTTCCTGGAGGAAAGGTCCATAAACCATTATTAAGAAGGGACCCAGGATATAAATGCTTGACCCAGTACAAGCACTGCGGAACCTGTGTCTTTTGGGTTAACTGCTAGGTACGTATGACCTAGACTGGCCACTGTTGGAAACAGGATACTGGGTTTGATGGACCCTGGTCTGACCCAGTATGGCATATCTTATGTTCTTATGCCACACCAGACAGAAAACCTTTTCCATTTGAAATTATTTGATCTCCAACTGGAATCTCTCCTGCAAGCTAGTTGAATATTAGCTAACTGGCAGATTCAGAGAGAACGGAGTTAGCCCCTCAATATTCATGCAGTGAGGACTAGGGTCCTGTTGCTGGAATGCAACAATGCCCCCCTATTCTTTGTGGTCAGTATGGTGAACTGCCTAAGCATATTGATTCTCTGACAGATAGCTCTAGCAGAAGTGGAAACTACAGCTGCCAAGGCTAGTAGGGAGCTATGAGGATTATGGTGCCTCTGTCATAACTGAGTTTCAGGAGAGTTTATGCTATGAAAGGTATCAGAAAATATGTGTACAAAAGATCTTCCCCCAGTTGAGGAGGAAGACATCCAAGGCTAGTTTCCATGTGTCCCTATCTTCGAGAAGAATGTAGGTACTTGCCTCTTCTGGGAAGTAGCATTTATCAAAGGGGTGCCCCATTCCTGAAAGATCTGGAGAGCCATCTCCCTGTCCAGGGTCCACTTGTGAGGTTTGAACACATGACTCAGCTTGTCTGCCAGGACACTTTCTTCTTTGGGCAGATAAGTTACTCTGAGAGTCATCCTGTGAGAGTTGACCCAACTCCTCACTGTTTCCCAACACAAGAGGTACGATCCTGTTACTCACTGATTGTTGCTGAACTACATGCCTATCTGGTTGTCCATTTGGATAATTGCAGTTTAATTGGACAACTGATCTCTGAAAGCTTTGAGTGTTTGAGATTGCTATCAGCTCCAGCCAAAAAAGCATTTCAGGAAATGGAAAAAGGAGCCAAATGATGAAAACTGGAAACAGCATAAGCATTGGCAAATTCGATACAAGGCATTAATAAGGCAGGCAAAGAGAGAATTTCAAAAAATGTTTGCTGTGGAAGCAAAAACGCATAATAAAAACTTTTTCAAGGATATTCGTAGCAAAAAACCTGTGAGAAAGTCAGTTAGACCACTGGATGATAGAGGGGTAAAAGGGGCACTAAAAGGGGACAAGACCATAGCAGAGAGATTCTTTGCTTCAGTCTTTAATGAAGAAGATGTAGGGAAGTTACCCATGCCTGAAATGGTATTTAAAGCTGATGCAGCAGAAGAATTGAAAGAAATATCGATAAATTGCGAAGATGTATTACAACTATTTGATAAACTGAAGAGTAGCAAATCACCTGGACCAGATGGTATACATTCAAGGGTGTTGAAAAAACTGAAATATGAGATTGCAAACCTACTATTACTAATCTGTGAACTATCATTAAAATCATCAGTAATACCTGAAGACTGGAGGATGGCCAATGTAATGCCAATTTTTAAAAAGGGTTCCAGGGATGATCTGGGAAACTACAGACCGATGAGCCTGAAGTCAGTACTGGGAAAAATGGTAGAAACCATTATTAAGAACAAAATTTCTGAACATGTAGATAGTAATGGTTTAATGGGAGACAGCCAACATGGCTTTAGCCAAGAAAGATCTTGTTTTACTAATCTGTGTTATTTTTTTGAAGGTATAAATAAACAGGTAGACAAGGGTGGATTAGTTGATGTAGTGTCAAAGGCTTTCTGAAAATCCAGATACAAGGTCCCTCATGAGAGACTCTTGGTGAAATTAAAAAGTCATGGGATAGGAGGCAGTGTACTACTGTGGATCAGGACCTGGTTAAAAGATAGAAAGCAGAGGCTAAATGGACAATTTTCACAATGGAGAAATGTGAATAGTGGAGTACCCCAAGGATCTATGATGGGTCCACTGCTTTTAACATATTTGTAAATGACCAGGAAATGGGAATAATGAGTGAGATAATCAAATTTGCAGATGACACAAAATTATTCAAAGTTGTTAAAACCTAAGAGGATTGTGAAAAATTGCAAGAGGATCTTAATAAATTGGAAGAATGGATGTTCAAATGGCAGATGAAATTTAATGTGAACAAGTACAGAATTATGCACCTACAGTAGGAAAGAAAAACCCAAACTATGGTTACACAATGCAAGGTTCCACATTAGGAACCACTACATAGGAAAAAGATTTAGGCATCATTGTGGATAACACCGTTGAAACCCTCCACCCAGTGTGCAGTGGCAGCCAATAAAGCAAATGGAATGCTAGGAATCATAAAGAAAGGAATGGAGAATAAAACAAAGGATATTATAATGCCTCTGTATTGTTCCATGGTGCAACCACACCTCAAAGATTGTGTGCAATTCTGGTTGCCCTATCTTAAAAAGGATATAGCAGATTTAGAAAAGGTACAGAAGAGCCACCAAAATGGTAAAGGGGATGGAACGATACTCCTTACGAGGAAAGACTTGAATAGTTAGGGCTCTCCAACTTGGAAAAGAGACGGCTGAGGGGAGATATGATAAAGGTCTATAAATTAATGAATGGAGTGGAACAGATAAACGTAGATTGATTGTTTACACCATCAAAATGTAGAAAGACTAGGGGACATACAATGAAGCTACAGTGTAACCCATATAAGACTAATAAGAGAACATATTTTTTCACTTGATGCGTAATCAAACTCTGGAATTCGTTACTGGAGGATGTAGTAAAAGCTATTGGTGTAGCTGGGTTTAAAAAAGATTTGGACTAGTTCCTGAAGAAAAGGTCCATAAACCATTATTAAAGGGGACCTGGGAAATGCACTGCTTGTCCCAATACAAACATGTGGAACCTGTGTCTTCAGCGGAAACCACTAGGTACTTGTGTGACCTAGATTGGCCACTGTTGAAAACAGCATACTGAGCTTGATTGACCTCGGTCTGACCCAGTATGGAAAATCTTATGTTCTTAAATTGATCTGTGGAGATTTTCCCAGGAAGCCAAAAACCCTAAATATGAAACCCATGTCCAGTTCAGTTTGAATGCATCTGTTATGAGTACTTTATGGTAGGGAAGAATTTGGAAGAGAATTCCTTTGTCTACATCGGAATAAATTGTCCACTAGGATAGGGAGTTGCAGAGTGGAACTCTGATAGGGCAACATCCTGGAGACTTTGAGAAGCTGGTGACCACTGTGAGCTCAAAGTCTATTAAACTTGTTTCATTTGAGACTATGTCATAGGTTTTGCTTAAACTGTTGAGGCCATATGGTCGAATATCCTCAACATGATTATTGCTGACTTCTGCTGATTCTTTTGCAGGTCTTCCACAATGGCCACCAACTTGATGAGTCTTTCCTGTGGAAGGAAGACTTTCAGCTAAATCATGTCTAGTAGTGTTCTGATGAATTCCAGTTGATGTGACAGATTAAAATTGGATATGGGGTAATTTATGACAAACCCTATTAACTTTAGCACATGGATAGTAGTACATATGGATTCTGGACCTCCCCCCCCCCTTCTTGAGATGGGCTCTTAACCAGCCAGTTGTCCAAATAGGGGAAACACATGTACACCCAGTCTGCATAGCCATGCTGCAACAATGGTAAGACATTTGGTAAATATATGAGGAATGGATGTGAGGCCAAAAGCAGCATGTGGAACTGGTAGTGGTGTTTCTCTATGATGAATCACAGATACCTCGTGTGACCTGGATGTATCTGCATATGGGTGTATGCATCCTTTAAGTCCAGAGAACATAGACAATCTTTCTTTTGAAAGTAAGGAATCAGAGTGTCCAGGAAAACCATTCAAACTTTTCTTGGATCAGATATCCTCCTGTTTTTTTGGTGACCAGGAAATACATGGAATAAAATCCTTGTGCTTCTTCCCCTGGTGAAATGTGTTCGACTGCATTGGCCTCGATGAATAATTTGTTCTTGAGTACTGATGCTGAGGGGTTCTTAATGTTATCCTTGGTGGAAAATATAGAGGGAGTTCCAATAGATACAATCTATCCCTGAACCAAACAGTTTTGGGCCAACTGTCAGAGCGATTAGGAGCCATTGGTCTGTGAAGAACTGTAACCTTCGCCCAACTGGAAGGTCGTCTAGAATGTGCACTGGAATTCTGACTATCTTCTCTAGGAGCCAGTCAAAACCCTATCCGTGGTTTTGGCTGTTGAGCCACTTGGGCTTTCTGGGCTCTCTGCTGATGGATTTGAGAGCAAGGAACCCTGTTTGGCTCAGGCTGGGTGGGAAGCTGAAGAATATCCACGCTTGTGAGAGTAATAGGTCCTCCAACGTCTCTCAATGTGTGACCTCAGTGATGAAACCAGGTCAGACGCCTGAGAGGGTCATAAGATTGTTACTGTGCTGTTTAATGAGAGTAGCAACCTCCTGCACCTTATCTCTGGAGATTCTCACCATGGCATAGCATGTCAGCGAGCTTCTCCTGCTCATTGTATTGCAGATTTGAGGCCCAGAGACATGAGAACATCCAAGCACCATACTCATGGAGGATTCTCTTGATGCCATATCAAAAATAACATAAGTTGAAATCACCATGTATTTTCCACATTCTTTTCCTTTGCCCATTAGGGAAAGGAGCTGCTCAGCTTTCTCTGGAGGGAGAGAGCAAATTTCTGGATATCACCCATGATGTTCTGCAAGTTCATGCCCATGAAGAGCTGGTAGGACACTATGCAGGGTACTTCTAAAACCTTCTCCTAAAAGAGTCCAGTGTACAAGCCTCCTTCTCTATGGCTGCTGAAGAGTGAGCCTTGGAACTCTTGGCACTTTTGAGAGTGGATTCAACTACCATGGAATCGTGTGGCAGTTGAATCCTTTTGAATCTGGGAGCCTCCTGGACTCAGTACATATGTCAACCTTCTTGTTCACAGGCTGCATAGAGAGAGAATGCATGTCCTTAAGGTTTCTGCAAATGGACACTATTACAACTCCTTTGGAGGATCATAGAATTGGAGGATTTCCAATGCTTCAGCCCTGGGTTTCTCCTCTGTCTCCAATTTAAATAGAATGGACATCCATTTCCCTAACAAAATCACTGAAGATCAGTTCCTCTGGAGTTGATTTCCTTCTCTTGTGAGGAGGTTAGGGATTTGAAGGTAAGTCTGGAGACTTCTCCTTTGAAAAGTGAGTTATACTCAGAGTCCCAGGAGTGCTCTGTCTCAGACCAAGAAAAGTATTACAATATCTGGATCTCTGCGTGGGCTGACCTCTGCTGCTCTTCTTGCATGGGTGCACCTTTGACCAACAATGGCTCGGTGAGTGATCACTTCCTGATGCATCGAGATTGACCCCAGCCGGGCAGTCACCAGAGTTGAGGCCCTTCAAGGTTTTGATGACCATAAATCTCCTGCAGAGAATGAGTTTTGAGCATTGGCTCTGAACTCAATGCAGTCAATGCAGCCACCTCACATCAAGCAAGGCAGACTTCCATCCGTTCTTGAAAGTCTTGGCGAGGCACTTCATGAGAGCTGCCATCAACAAAGATGGAGGGGCTGCAGTAGACCTGGTCAATATCTGACAAATTGGTTGGGGAGTATCAGCAGGCTGGTCCCAGTCCTCTGACTATCACAGCCCTTCTGGTACAGAGGAGAGATCTTCACTTCAGGGCTGCTTTGAGGATATTAGCTTCTTCAGTGCCTTGATAAACATGACATTATGCTCTGATAAGTGATGGCATTGGCATGCCTCCACCCAACATTCAGTGTCTCTGGCTCTTGATGTTGATGATGAAGAGGATGAATCCTTCCTCTTACTTGGGTGGGAATTGGAGGATATCTGTTCCCAGTGGATTTTACTGATGCTCCATTCTGAGTGAACTTAATAACCTCTTGATGTTGATACATCCCCAGCATTCAGTGCAGCTTCTTGGACCATGGGGACCAATGCCATCAATGCTGATGTCGATGGATTGGACCTATCTATGCCAAAAAAATTTCTGCATTGCTCTTCTCAATCGTTGAGACCTCTGCTTGTCATCTATGAACACAACGCACAATGAGAGGGCTCATTATCAGGCTCCAGGCATTGCAGGCACCACTTATGGGTGTGTGTGGTGGACATGGTCCTGTTATATCAGGTGCACCATTTAAACCTGCTGGGGAGATTCTGGGACACATCGTCAGGAAAAATGAAATGACTTGATTTTGACAAAAATTACACAAGCGCTGGGGCACCTAGGTCTAAATGTGGTCTATTGTGTCATCGATGGAAAAAGAAAGAAAACCTAAAAATGCTCAAAAAAACTATCTAAGGAAAAAATTACTGGGCAAAAAAGGACTTGCTTCAGTGGCAGGAAGAAAGAGGAATAATCTGAAAAAAACCCACCTAAAAAGAAGAAAAAGTCAAAAAGTGCCAGCATGCAAAGGTTTCTTCAGAACCATGCACGTCTGATGGGCTCTGTGGAAGACGAAGACTGAAGAAATCTCGTGCTGTGGTGGCAGGCAGAAGCAGGAGTTCAGGTGCAGGGCAGCATTCCCAAGAATCCAGAAAAATGCTGGGAACTGTTTCCCGTGGAGGGCTCTGTCGATGATGTCACCTATATGTGAAGACATTAGCCCGCTTGTCCACAGAGAAGCAAATTTCACCTGTTCTGAAGCTGTCATAAATGTACGTGTGTAAGGTATGTGTGATAAAACATGAACGCACGTCACAACTGTGTCTCTGCTCTGTTCAAAGAATTCCCCAGGTAATATCTTGATGTGGCATACGCATAAGTACGCTCAGTCTTATAGGTGTGCATATTGATTTGTGCATAAATATCCACTCAATGTTATAAAAGGCCTTTTGTATGCATAAAACCAGCTTTATATGTGGTGAGATAATTTCATGGTTAGTGCCGTTGAATATTCCCTTCTAAGTCCCCTACGCACCCCAATGCTATCCGGTTAGCATCGAGGTGTGTTGGGGGTGTTCTGGGACGGAGGGGGGGGGGGGGGGCGGTGACAAGCGCTAAACGGGCAGCTGCCCAATTAGTGATTTGCGGCTTAACAGTAGGTGAGGAAAACCCTCGCCTGTCTTTAAGGCGCAGGAGTTAATCGGGCAGCATGCATTATCACTGCTGCCCGGTTAGCTGTGGCGGCTTCTGGCATGTGTGGCAGTGACCAGATATTCAATGCCATCACCGCAGCATGGCATTCACTATCTAATCACTGCCACATACAATATCTTGTTTAGAGGTCGGCGGGGAGGGCTATGTGCCGACGAGGCGCATAGCCCTTCTAAAATACAGACAGCTGAAAACTGGGCCCATAGGGGGTTATTCTGAGTCGCGAATAACAGAGATGGACAGCCTGATGTGATGTCCACCCTGCTATTCGCGGCTTCACCTTCCTCCAAATAACTTCCCCACCAGTTGTGCGGGGAAGTTAGATGGGGTCGGGGAATGGGCGGCACAGGGGCAGAAAGTGGGCGTGCAGTGGGTGGTTGCTGGCTCCGGACGTACAGGGCCAAGTCTAATAACTTCCCTGGACATTTGTTTTTTCTGCTGCCAGGGTGCGGATGGGGCAGGGGTGGCCAGGGTTTATTCCCCGCAGTCCGACCCTGGCCTTAGGAGGCCAGATCGGGGGTCGGGCTGCGGGAAATAAACCCCTTTTCTTGGCAGCCAGCATTGTAGCTTTTAAATAGAGCTATAGTGCCATGGCAACAGGACACCATGGCACCATGGCTCCATTTAAAAGCCCTGACTGAGTTAGTCGGGCTTTTAATGTAAGTGCTGGCTGGACTGAATCACAGTCCTGGTCTGCACGTACATTGCTGTTCATGATTCTGATCCCGCAGGGCTAGACGTGCCCCGCAGGATCAGAATCGCGATCCTCTCTGTGTGTCCGGTTCACACCGTCTGGGACAGAATCAGGCCCATAGTATTTATCTGACTAACGAATACTAATTTAAAATAGATTCCTTTTTTTTATTGCAGTGGCCGATGCTCCTGCTTTTCCTCTCACCTCCAAACCAAAAGAGGATACAGAAAACCACCTGCCCCCTCGCTATAGCAGCTCCCTTTTAATTTCAATTTTTTGAAAATTTATAGTTGAAAACAGCATGAAAAGCATTTTAAAAAGTCATTTAAGAACAGTCCAAAAGACCATTTAGCTCCAAAATTGTGCTTTAACGCCGCCCAACACCAACAACGTGCCACGTTTTGGCCCAGTAACCTTGGCCCTGCTTCAGGTTGAAAGGAAGGGCAAGTCTGTCAAGTTTAATCTTCTTTTCATCCTGAAGCAGGGCCAAGGTTACTGGGCCAAAACGTGGCACGTTGTTGGTGTTGGGCGGTGTTAAACACCATTTTGGAGCTAAGTGGTCCTTTGGACTGTTCTTAAATGACTTTTTAAAATGTTTTTTTCATGTTGTTTTCAACTATAAATTTAAAAAATTAAAATTAAAAGGAAGCTGCTACAGCGAGGGGCAGGTGGTTTTCTCTGCCCTCTTTTGGTTTGAAGCTCTGACAAACATTCTTTTAGATCTTTTTGACTGGGACCTTTTCTTCACGGTTTATAATTTTTGGTCACCGGTTTTGTTGGGACATTGCATATTGTTTCCTCTCACCTCACCAGCATCAAAAAAAAATGGAACCTAATTTGGATTAGTATTCATTAGCCAGATAAGTGCTAGGGGACAGATATTCGAAAGACATTTACACAGTATAGAGCCCTGTAAACCGTGCAAATGCCACTCAGCCAGTTATTCAATGCCACTAACATAGTTGGGGTGCTGCTGAAAATCCCTGATCTTCTCCCCTACACGCCCCGATGCTAACTGCTTAGCATCAGGCTGTGTAATGGGTGTTCTGGGGAGGAGTGGAGGTGGCGATAGTTGCCAATTGTGTAGTGGCGATATTTCATGCTGCCTGGTTGGCGACCTGTGGTTAAAAGATAGCTGCAGTAAAAGCTCATTTATCTTTTAACCGCAGGGGCTAACAGGGCAGCATGCAATATCGCCGTTGCCCGGTTAGCTACTGTAGCTGGGAGGCTGTGCGGCAAATCCAGATATTCAATTCCAGGGCTGCATATGGGCACCGGCATTGAATATCTGGTGTTAGGGGATGGAGTAAACGGCTATGGCCCGTAGCGGTGCATAGCCGTCATATATCAGGCCCTGTATGAATTGATAAGCACCTGATTTATAGAGTGTATTGGAAAAGAGTAAATATTTATTAGCTCTGCAATGAGGACAACATAGGATGAAGGTGAAAGGGGATAGACTCAGAAGTAATTTACGAAAATACTTTTTATGGAAAGAGTGGTAGATGAATGGAAGAGTCTCCCAGTCAAAGTAGTACAAACCAGAACAGTAAATGAATTCAAGAAAGCATGGGACCAACATAGAAGACCTCTAAAGGAAATAAGGGGACTATAGTAGTTGCTATGGAAAGGCAGACTGGACAGGCCATATGGTCTTTTTCTGCTGCCATATTTCTATGTTTATGTAGTTATTTTTTCTATAGGATTGCGAACTATGAATTTACAAGGAGAAGGGACTAAGTTAGACATTTTGGGGTGTGTTTACTAAGCTGCAATAGCCATTAATGTACGCTTGCATGCTCACTAATGGACCGCACTAACAGACTGCATGCTAAACAGACAGCGTGAGGTTAAATACATGCTGTCTATGTAGTGTACGAGGAGGAGGGAAATGGGCAGGGTTGGGCTGGAGCACAGGCATGTCTGCGCAGTGTGGTTAGTGCGGGGGGGGGGGGGGGTTAACAGTATGCGTTCATCTTCAATGCTGCAGTTAGTTCCTGGTGTACTTAACACCACCTCAATGGGTGCTGTTAAATTCATCCGCATTAAGCACAGTTGCTGCCGGCTCTCTTTAGGATCCAAATCATTGTGGCATCTGTTGAGGCCATGCTGTACACACCTCCGACAGGGAGCGCACGGCTGTTGCATGCACCGTGAATTTAGTTCACTCTACACAAGCGATACCTGCAAAACCTTCATGCGCTGTAGTAAACATACTTCCTTGACATGCACAAACATAAATAATGAATTAAGTAGAGAATTTCTGAAAACTATAGAAATGCTTTCTGGCTTGGTGATGAGGAGATTCCCTATATGATGGTCTGTCATTAGAATTAATTGTGTGGATAAATGAGTTTCTTGAGATTTGCATGTTATAAAGGCAACATAGGTACATTTGTCCCTTTATATAATAGGCTCCAAAAAAAGGTATGAATTTGCATGTGTAGTCTGTGTTTAAACACATATATGAAATTTGCACGATTATCGCAACTTCATCCCAGTTCTGCTAAAATGACACGTCCCTGAACAGCAGTGCAGACATTGTGGAAAAAGAGGTGCAGTCTTATGACATGCTTATTTATTTATTTAGCTGCATTTATATCCTGCTTTTCACTGGGTCAAGGCGGTTGGGGGATACATTTAACACGAGGGGATATGAGACACATACACTAATACTTACAGGGAACAAGGGCAATGGGAGGGTTAAGTGGCTTGACCAAGACCACAAGGAGCACCTATGGGACTAGAAACCCCAGTCCTTCCGGCCCAAGGTTGCTGTCCTCTAGTGGGATTTGAACCACTGACCTTCCGGCCTGTGGTACCTTGCCCCAACCACTAGGCCACTCCTCCCTCCCTTCCATCTTAAATGTGTCCAATTTTATAAGGGCCATTTTCTGCATGTAAAAAAAATACTTTCCATATGGAGAAAGGTTTTTCAGAACATTTCTGTGGGTAAATAGTTGTCTACTGTAGGTGTGTAAATTGTCTAAAACTTGCCATCACTCAGGTTAAATGTATGTGAAGAGTTCAAGAGTGTTTGTGCTTTTAGCTGCATTTATAGGACATGTCTTGGGGGGAGGGGTGTTTTGGATGTGATCGGAAAATAATGGGTACATAGAGGGTAATTTGATAAGGAGGCACCTACTTAGGTTCTATTTTATAAAGAGAAGTGGGAACCTTTTTTTCTTTATATAATTACATAAGATATGCCATACTGGGTCAGACCAAGGTCCATCAAGCCCAGTATCCTGTTTCCAACAGTGGCCAATCTAGGTCATACGTACCCAGCAGTTTCCCCAAAAGACACAGGTTCCACAATGCTTGTACTGGGTCAAGCATTGATATCCTGGATCCCTTCTTAATAATGGTTTATGGACCTTTCCTCCAGGAACTTGTCCAAACCTTTTCTCCAGGAACTTGTCCAAACCTTTTTTAAACCCAGCTACACTAACAGCCTTTACTACATCCTCCGGTAACAAATTCCAGAGTTTGATTACACGTTGAGTGAAAAAATATGTTCTTTTATTAGTCTTAAATAGTTTATCCTATAGCTTTATTGCATGTCCCCTAGTCTTTCTATATTCTGGTTAAACAGCCCTAACCTTTTTATTCTTTCTTCATAGGGGTATCCTTCCATCCCCTTTACCATTTTGGTGGCTCTTCTCTGAACCTTTTCTAATAACGCTATATCTTTTTTAAGATACAGCGACCAGAATTGCACACAATATTCAAGGTGCGGTCTCACCATGGAATGATATAGAGGCATTATAATATCATTTGTTTTATTTTCCATTCCTTTCCTTATGATACCTAGCATTCTATTTGCTCCCTTGGCTGCCGCTGCACACTGGGCCGAAGGCTTTAACATTATCCACAATGACGCCTAAATCTTTTTCCTGGGTGGTGGTTCCTAATGTGGAACCTTGCATCGTGTAATCATAGTTTAGGTTGTTCTTCCCTAGGTGCATAACTTTGCACTTGTCCACATTAAATTTCATCTGCCATTTTGATGCCCAGTCTTCCAAGTTATCAAGATCCTCTTGCAATTTTCCACAATCCTCTTAGGTTTTAACAACTTTAAATAATTTTGTGTCATCTGCAAATTTGATCACCTCACTCGTTATTCCCTTTTCTAGGTCATTTATGAATATGTCAAAGCAGTGGACCCAATACAGATCCCTGAGGTACACCACTATTCACCTTTCTCCATTGAGAAAATTGGCCATTTAGCCCTACCCTCTGCTTTCTATCTTTTAACCAGTTCCTGATCCACAATAGTACACTGCCTCCTATCCCATGACTCTTTAGTTTTGCCAAAAGTCTCTGATGAGGGACCTTGTCAAAGGCTTTCTGAAAGTCCAAATACACTATATCAGCCGACTTACCTTTGTCTACCTGTTTATTCACACCTTCAAAATAACATAACAGATTAGTAAGACAAGATCTTCCTTGTCTAAATCCATGTTGGCTGTTTCCCATTAAGCCATGACTATCTACATGTTCAGCAATTTTGTTTTTTATGATGGTTTCTACCATTTTCCCGGTACTGACGTCAGGCTCACCGGTCTTTAGTTTCTCAGATCACTCCTGGAACCGTTTTTAAAAATTGGTGTTACGTTCGCCAACCTCCAATCTTCAGGTACAGTCAAACCTCGGTTTTCATATGCCCTGGTTTTCGTACGATTCGGTTTTCGTTGACTTTTTTCATCAAGATTTTGTTCCGGTTTTCGTACGTTGTCTCGGTTTTCGTACAGTTGAAAATGGAGCACCATCTTGTGGCCAGAAGTGGGATTTTCTTTATTTTGATTTTCTTGCTGATTGACTGTCTTCCATATTTATTGGCGCTTCTCTTTTACAAGGCAGGCTGGAGCCCCGATTGTGCAGACGGCCAAGATGGCTGTTCCCGCCTCCGCTTCTGGTGGTGATTGCTCGATCCCTGGAGGGGAGAGCAGCTGGAGCTGTCTGGAGTGTGTCCCTCTCCCAGCGCCCGATGGCGCTTCTCTTTTACAAGGCAGGCTGGAGCCCCAATTGGGCAGCCGGCCAAGATGGCTGTTCCCACCTCCGCTGCTGGTGGTGATTGCTCGATCCCCGGAGGGGAGGGCAGCTGGAGCTGGCTGGAGTGCGTCCCATATGCCAACAAAAGTCTTCAATAAAGGTAAAAGTGATGTTACATGCTCATTTATCCATTTCATTAGTCATTTATATGTATTTCTCATTGTTTTCTGTATGTAAAAATATAGTTATTCTCTATAAAATGTATTTTTTGTCAATATTTTTGGGTGTCTGGAACGGATTAATTGAATTTACATTATTTCTTATGGGAAATCTTGCTTCGGTTTTAGTCCGTTTCGGTTTTAGTCAGACTTTTTTGAACGGATTAATCATGAAAACCGAGGTTTGACTGTATTTCAGATGATTTTAATGATAGTTCACAGATTACTAACAGCAGGTCTGCAATCTCATATTTCAGTTCTTTCAACACCCTTGGATGTATATCATCCAGCCCAGGTGATTTGCTACTCTTCAGTTTATCTAATAGTTGTAATACATCTTCCCAATGTATCGATATTTCCTTCAATTCTTTCGCACCTTTAAATACCACTTCAGTCATGGGTAACATCCCTACATCTTCCTCAGTAAAGACTGAAGCAAAGAATTCATTCAGCCTCTCCGCTATCGCCTTGTCATCTCTTAGTGCTCCTTTAACCCCTCTATCATCTAATGGACCAACTGACTCTCTCACAGTTTTTTTGCTATGAATGTACTTGAAAAAGTCTTTATTATGCGTTTTTGCTTCCATAGCAAGCTTCTTCTCAAATTCTCCCTTTGCCTGCCTTATCAATGCCTTGCATTTAACTTGCCAGTGCTTGTGCTGTTTCCAGGTTTTGTCGTTTGGCTCTTTTTTCCATTTCCTGAAAGATGCTTTTTTGTCAACAACAGCCTCTCTGACCTCACCTTTAAACCATGCTGGCAGTTTTTTGGACTTCCTTCCACTTTTCTTAAAGCGTGGAATACAGCTGGTCTGGGCTTCCAAGATAGTATTTTTCAACAACACCCAAGCTTGATGTAAGTCTTTAACCTTTGCAACTGCTCCTTTTAGTTTTTTCTGAACTATTTTCCTCAATTCTAGGGTAAGTGGCATAACACACACTTATACTGCAGATGTGGAGATTGATGCCAGTCCTTGCAGCTGGTGTACACGCTTGCACCTATATTTTTCAAGTTGCCATGCAAATTATAGTAGTTTCTGCACACTCCATCCAATCTCCACTCATGCCCATGCACACCAGCAAATTGTGTACCATCATGTGAATGCGCAGACTTTTACGCTGGTTCATATTTTATAGGAAGCTGTTTGTGCATGCATGTCCCCACATACATGACGGAATACAAGTCAGGTGATGATAAACATGACTAGTTTTATTGAAAAGCAAGTCAATAGGATGACAGCCACCCCCTACATGGCCGTGTCACTCTATTGATTGTTTTTCAATAAAATTAGTTGTGTTTATCATCGCCTTTCTTATATTCTGTTCTGGTTTGCTGGTGTTTTGCCTTTTGACTTTGTTACCTACATACATGTCTAAATAACTAAAATACCATCAAAGTAGGCACAAACCACTTAAAGTATATGCCCCTAATCAAATTGCCCCCATGTTGGGGTTTCAAATCTATATGCATTAAATTCCTTACAAAATCTACCCACATTAGAAGCAGGTGTAAAAGTTCCCAGGTCCTTTGTCTCCACAGCAAGTTTTGAGGGGCAAGTGAGTGTGTATTTTAGCTTTCAAACATGGGGCAAAGTCCGGGGGGGGGGGGGGGGGGGGGGGGTTTGGGGGGAGGGGATTTAAAAGCATCTGCGTACTTTATACTAATGCAGACAGCTTGAAAACTGTCCTCGGTATCCATGGAAGTGTTATTGCTGTCAATTCAAATCATTGGGTGTCATCTTCATACTCCCTTTTCCCAAGGATCAAGTGTTTGAAGTTTCCCATGTTGTAGATGGAAGTACTGAAATAGAGAAAAGGATCGAAGGTAAACTTCCACAGCAGGAAAATAATCAGGCAACAAAGGAGCGGAAGGAGACCAGAGGCAGAAGAATCCTTTATTAAATAAAAGTCCGACTCGGCCAAGTTTTGGCAATTATTTATTTATTTATTTGTTTTATTTAACAGGCTTTTTATACCGCTTTATAATTTCAGTCAAAGCGGTTTACATTGAAACTTAAACTTGGTAATGTACATTAAACAGGGACATTGATAACTTGGATTTTATGGCAGAGCACTGGAATGTAGTCATATGACGAGAGAAGTGTTTGTTGATATATCTGTTAGTCTTTGTTTCCGAGAGATTACACCATTTTTACATGTCTGACCTTTGATGAAAGCATTTTTGCTGAAACTTGGCCAAGTTGGGTTTTTCTTTAATAAAGGATTCTCCTGTCTATGGTCTGCTTCTGCTTCTTTATTGCGTAGACAGAAGTACAGCACAGAGCTGAAACCACAGCAGCAATATATTCAGGGCTGGCCCAACCATTAGGTAAACTAGGCTGTTGCCTATGGTGGCAGATTCTTGGAGGGGAGGGGTACGACAAAGAGCAGTTACAGTTACAGTCATAGTTACGTTTATTTGATATATCGTCTATTATGGAACACGTCTAGGTGGTGAACAATAAAAAGTAAAAAAAACAAAATAGAATAAAGAACAAACAAATGAAACAAACAGAACAATGTATATCAGGGCATTCAAAGCTAAACAATAGAGTCTAAGTAGGGGTCCTTCCTTTTATGCAGAACACTTCTGAAGTGCTCGATCATTACGAAAACATTGGTCAGTTTTACATCTCCACCCTTATTTTTGCAAACCTTTGACCATAGCTCATATCCGTGGTCCTAATATTCGGGATAAGCTGGTCCATTCTACTATTAAGATGGACTGGCCATCCTACAATCATGGTGACCCGGCCATTTTGCTTGTGGCAACTGCAGATTTTGTCATACCACTTTACAGGGTCCTGATTGGCGAAATCCTAAGTCTGGCATTGTTTTTAAAACACAATGGCATACCACTTGTTTATCAAGATTTGTGCTATATTTACTTTGGTGTCCTTGGATCTCATATATACTGGCTGAACTATTAGACCAATAAAAACATTGCGGAGGGAACATGCCTCTTGGATCAATAGATCTTTTGTTTCTGCCCCAATTGTCATGCATTGTATTGAGAAAAATCAGCAATTTTGTGATTTGAAGTGGCGAGTCATCGACTACATTCCCGACAACTGTCGAGAGGGCAATCGGATTTTTAAATTACAGTGATCTGAGCAGTGCTGGATTTTTAAATTTATAAACTCTGTTCCCATCAGGCTTAAATTTGAAGCAGAACTCGTCGAGTCTCTTTTGAATGTACCAATCATGTACGGCTGCTTCCTATTGATGGTCTTCAGCCTATGTTGATTGGATAAATTCAAGGGGCGTGTCGTGATTATGTCACACAAGCTATTGTATAAAATCAGAGCAGGACTTCATACTGTTTCATCAGCGCTTTTGTTCTTTTGGAGTAGGAGTCCCTAAGCACCTGAAGCAGGGCTGTATTACAACTGGAAACGTGATGCACCTCGTGTATGGACATTCAGCAAGTTACTCCATTGGTGCTAAATAAGATAAGTTTTAAAGGCTTTTTCTTTGAATGAAAATTATTAAAAGGATGTGTCTGTCATGAGAGAGTGGAGGTTCCCTCTCCTGATGGTCCATCCAACAAAACCTTATTGGCATTATTTTGATATAGCTGCTCACTGTTGTGGTTGTCTTTTTGGTTTTGGAAAAGAATCGATTCTTACAGCCAGTGGGGGTGTAAGGCTTAAGGTTTGCCTAGGGCTCTAACATCTTGAAGCAACTCTGGGGCCGGCCCTGAATACATGAGAAATTCAGCATAAATCACTAATGTTTGGCCTCTGAGTGGGGGATACAGCTAGAAAAAAATGGTATTCACTTACAGGATGATGCAGAAAGCCTGCACTAGAGCCCAGTGCCTAAAGCTCTAGCACAGGGTTTCATAGCATGACTTTGACGCTGACTCTTTGTGTGGAATGCAATATGCAAATTACCCAGTGCACAAAAAGTCAGTGTTAAACTGGGAGAGCAAGCCAAACACATGCACACGGAAGTCCGTGCAAGTTTGGCATGCTGTTCCAGAGAAGCAGGGTCATCTGAGGTGAGGTTTGACACTTCCCCTCAGATGACCCTGGCATCAGGGAAAGCCTTCGATGCCATCAGAATACTGTCAGGGGGTCGGTGCACCCAACGCTGACTCCCTGACAGAAACCGAATCCCCAGTGGCTCCACCCACCCACATAATAATAAAAAATTCATGGCGGCCCGGCGGCCCCGATCCCCCCCACCCACCAAATAAAAAAATCCATGGTGGCCCAGCGGCCCCGATTCCACTCAATAACTAAAAGGCCTGGTAGCCCGTTGGCCCCCGATCCCCCTCCCCCTCCCAGTACCTTTAATCTGGAGCGGGAGTGTTCCCAAGTGCTCCTGCCCCTGTGCTGCCATCTTGAGAAATGCAGTGCCTGGCCCTGTGTGGTGCATTCTGTGATGCGTCGGGCGGGATCAGACTGCCATATAAGGCAGAAAATGGCCACCAGGCCTTTTTGTTATTGGGTTGCTGGAACCAGGGCTGATGGGCCACCAGGGTTTTTTTAACAGGCAGGCAGGGATCGGGGTCGCTGGGGATTTGGTTTGTTGGGGGCACTGGCTGGGGGCATCAGGAGCTTTCTCCGATGCCTAGGTCATCTGAAGTGAAGTGTCAAAGTTCACCTCAGATGATACTTTTGCTCCTGGCTGAATCTTTACGCTTGCCTGGATCTGGTGTGAAGATCCAGAGTTAAAAAAACTGTGTAAAAAAGCTGAGCTAAGTTTCAGCGCAGTTTTTTATATTGGGCGCAATTACTTATGCAGCGATTTGCATGCCAAGTGTGCTGCTATTTAGCGCAGTTGTTTTTTTGGTGTTTTTCTGGTGCTAGCTTGCGTTCCGCGTCGGAGCACAAGCCTAGTGTGGGAAAAGCGCCTGAAAATGCTGCGCTAAGCTTTTCTGGATTGGCCCTTTTGTATTTCAAAGAACAACAAAATCTAGAGCATAAAATAGGAAGGTTGTAGACCAAAAGAGAGAGTGAGGATGCCATGAAACAAGCAAGTCAACTGATTTAACAACTGTGAAATGATATGCTCTGCCTGTTCTGAGAAATTGCACATCAGGTAAAGGAATTTTGCTAGAGGGCTTAAAACATACATAATGCCTTAGTTTTCAGTATTTATTGAACAAACCTGTTTCCTTTCTGGGAAAGCAACATAAAGATTTACCAGGAACCATGGTAAGAAAAAAAGCTTTGGTATAAACTTCAGAATCATTTGTTTCAGCATTGATAGCAATGCTTCCTTCTAACTTCCCTTTTGGAATTCTGCACCAGGAACTGGTTTTGATTTGTGTGAAAAAGAGTGGAGACATTTACATGTACAAATCTTTGCAAAAGCAGCTGGGTGACTGTCTCCGACTAAACCGTTAATACAAAACCCTCTCCTATTACAGCTCTACCGTGTCACACAGCCTGAATGGCCCTTTAACTTAAAAAAAAAATAATGTATAACCACATTGTTTTCCTATGATTAATTTTATTGTGGCAGCACAAATGGAATGATATTTTGGATTTGGCACTTATCCTTTTTTCCTTTGGGCTCCCAGCTCAGTTGGAACATGAGTAACCGGGACTATGGTGCCATGAATCTTCATTCACAACTATCCAGGAAGGGGTGGGGTTGGGGATAGCTCCTTGCATTCCCTTCCTGGCTTTTGTTGATAACTAGCGTTATATTTTTAAATGGTTAGAAACTGTAACTTTAGGTGTTTGTTTTGCTGCTAATTAGAGATTCTTTGAGAGGACAAAAATTGATAGTTCTTCAGTGTCTTCATGGTGCTGGTATTATTGCTGGTACTTTTTCCAGTTGAATCAAATATGCACATTTGTGTAGCTGAGGGACCATCAGCATGAAAAACTTGAGTGGTGGATGTTTATTCAGTAAGAGGTGTATTCTGTCCCACAAATAGCAGAGATGGACGTCCCATTGGGACGTCCATCCTCGCTATTTGCTCCCTTGCCATCCCCGACTAAGCCTCCCCGTACGAACAAGGTATTTAGATAGGGTGGGAGGCTTAGATAGGGTGGGAGGGGGTGGTGGGCAGTCCGCTGTCCTAGACATACAGGGCCGATTCTGAAGTCGGCCCTCTATATCTGGGGCCAGCAGACTGGACGGGGGACTTATTCCACCCCATAGGTGGAATAAATCCCCCTAGACATCAAGGGATGGGAGACCCAACCAGCAACAAAAAGGAGAGGGGGTGCAGGAGATTCCCTGCAGCCCGATCCTGGCCATGGGAGGCCAGATTGGGGGTTGGGCTGCAGGGAAAGGAGAAAGTGGTCGGTGGCTGGGGATCATGGCTCCTGAATGGAGCCGCGGTGCCATGGCAACCGGACACCATGGTGCCGTGGCTCCATTGAGGAGTCTGACTGAGTTAGCCAGGCAGGGGCCTGTATGTGCAGGCCAATGGGAAATGGGTCCCGGTCTGCATGTACAGGCCCAGACGCGATTCTGATCAAGTGGGGGCTAGACATGCCCGCAGGATCAATCGCATCTACCTCTGTGCGTCTGGGTCTGACCGGACGCACAGAGACCGAGATGCAGACAATGGAATGTGCTTCTAAATGTCTATTTTGAGAATATGGAACTAAGAATGTTTTATTTGGGTTTATTGGTTAAAATTCCAAATCAGAAGCCCTACGGTCAGTAAGTGCCACAGGCTGAGGCCCCCCTGGATCCCAGTTCACGTACGAGGTGCAATCAAAAAGTATTGAGACTTGTACAATAACACAGGAAGTATAACATTGACAGTTATTGCACTCTGTCTCCTTCAAAGTAGTCCCTTTCCGATAGAACACACTTTCTCCAGCTTTCCTGCCACTTCTGAAACAATTTTGAAATGCCTCTTTCATTATGCTGTGAAGCTGCTGTGTCGAATTTTGCTAATGGTCTCCAAGTTGTCAAATCTCCTTCCTTTCAGTGATAATTTCAGTTTTAGAAACAAGAAAAAGTCACAAGGTGTGAGGTCAGGTGAGTACGGAAGCTGACGGACTTGCTCGATTTGGTGGTCAGCCAAGAACTGCTGGACAAGATGTGATGTGTCTGCTGGGGCGTTATCGTGATGAAGCAACCATTTATCATTCCTGTGCAACTCTGGCCTCTTTTGAGAAACTGCATCTCTCAATTGAGTCAGAATTTGGATGAAGTACTCCTTATTGATGGTTTGGCCTTTTGGAGCATACGCATGATGAAGAATACTGTGATAATCAAAGAAAACCGCGAGCATGACCTTGACATTGTTCCTCACCTGACAAGCTTTCTTGGGTCTGAGAGTATTTGGAGTCTTCCATTGTGAGGACTGAGCCTTAGTTTCCGGTCACAACCATAAACCCATGACTCATCACTAGTAATAATCTTTTGGAATGAAATCTGGGTCATTTTCAACACAATCCAACAACTCTCTAGCTGCAGAGAATCGGTCTTCTTTTTGGTCAGGGGACAGAGGTTTCGGCATGACGTTTGCAGACATGCATCTCATCCCCAAATTGACAGGAAGAATGGACTGTACTGACCCAAAACTGATGTCCATGTCCTCAGTAAGCTCCCTGATTGTCAATTGATGATTTGAACATATTGCGGCGCGCACTGCTGAAACTTTGTCTTCATTTCTGCTTGTGGATGGCCTGCCAGAATGTTTGTCACTGTCAGCACTTTGGCGACCCTCTTTGAAACGTTTGTATCAGTCATAAACTTGAGCATGACTCATGCATTCATCGCCATACACTTGGTGTAACTTGTCATAAGTCTCTTTGCACAAATCTCCAAGTTTCCGGCAGAATTTAATGCAAATTTGCTGTTCAGTTTTTTCACTCATCGTAAATCTGCCGAACTGCTTTTACATGATACCAAGCATCATGTGATTTTAAAAAAGTACATGTGTGCTGCAGCTACGCTACACTCTGCACATGCAGAGCACATAGCTAGGTCACTGTATGCTTAATAGCACTGTGGTGTGACGTATTTTTATAAAGCTACACAACAAGTCTTGATTCTTTTGGATCACACCTCATACATCCTGAATCCCACACGTAAGTGATGCAGTTGTGCAAAGGCTGGGGTGCCCTCCCTCCAGAGGGCTGTAAATGCCTGCCGCCTCACTACCTCTTGCTCTTGCCAGCCTGATGAGAGGGCACTTGGCATGTAAATCTTTACAACTGCACTAGAGAATTTCCTAAAAGTAACCTCAGCTAGTCCTCCACAAAGTTTCCTGACTTAACCATTTCCTGGCACACAAATGCAACAGTTATGACACATAACTTGAATCCAAACTCCTTAATTTTAGCACTTCATAGCTCTTTCAGGTTTTGCTTATATTGGTGTCATCTAGTCTAAAACATCCCATAATTTTATTACACTTTTGTATTCATTGATTACAAAACTGAAAACACATGTTTTAGGTTTCACATCATGAGCCAGAAAAATAAGTTTTAAAATATACTTGGAAAAAGTTTATTACAGTGAAGAGATATGGAGTAATTACGTACATGGTACATTGCTTTTCTTGAGTCCAGACAGACCAGTCCAGATGCAGCCCTTCTGAGATCATCTCCCTTGGAGGGCAGATTATCCAGGAGTCCTATGACACAGTGCCTGCCACAGGAGAACTCTCCTCGGACCAGGACCATACCAAGCTAGCAATGTGCCTTGTGCGACTGGTGATCCTGGTGCCCCCATATCCACCCAGCTGCATACAGGAACTCACTTTTGTCAGGTTTCCTGGAAGCTCAGTGGTGATATTCTGTATTGGTGCCCTGTGCAGCCACACAATCTTGGTACAGCCCTGCCTGGGACCCTCTGGAGTCAGGAGAAGAGGGCCTGCAGTTGAGTCCCCATGCACCACATGTGCCAACAAAATGGTGGAAGTTTCTGCCAAGGCACCTTTGAAGCCAACTGAATAGCGCCCCCCATCTGCTCCCTTGCTGATCATGGAACCAAGGCAGCAGACACAGCAACTCCGGCATCAGTGCTTTTGGTGGCTCTGAACCACTTGGGAGCAGTAAATCAGCAAAGACATGGCATAAGGTACATGATGCAGCATTTGTGTGCCTACCACAACAAACCGCACACCTCTGGGCGTGCTCCCTCCTGACATAAACCCCGACTCACTGCTTTGCCTAGTGGCCTCTGGCTGCTTCAAACAGGCTGGCTGAAGTTTCCTTTGTGCAGCCTTAAAAAGATGCGTAGCCTCCCAGATTTCTTTTTATATTAAATTTACTGCCAAGCAGTGACCTCACCACAGCCCTGCTGAGGAGCTATACCAGGAAGCACCCAGTAAAAGCCAAGGAGAGAGACTACCAGGCCTGGCACCCTATTTGACTGTTCCTTAAATTAAGTTAGGCGGCTGTTCCGGGGGGAGAGCCAGAGAAGGCAGATGAAAGCCACAAAGAGCGGGACATGAGAAGGATAGAGAGATGCAGGTCACCTTGGCCAAGGAGAACTCCTAAACCAAATTAGACAGGTTTCCTGGATAATCTGCCCTCAAGGGAGAGGATCCCAGAATGACCGCATCTGAACTGGTCTGGTTAGGATGGAGATGAATAAAAAATTTACATGCAGGACACAGAAGCCCACAGAGGTTCTAGAGGTGGTCTGCTCCTAGTAGATTTCAGCAGAAGAAAATTCATATCTGGAAATCTGATCATTGAATAACATTATTTATATATAAATATCTATTTAATTTTCATAAAAGCATTTTAAATAATGTTTTTAATATACAGGTAGCATAATAACATAAAAATCCCACTGAAAACTAATATTCTGACTTTTCTGACATTGAGTGATTCATAAGTAGTAATGAAGAATTTCCTGACCTCATTCAGAGTCACTGAGGCAAAACAGTTGTTGGGCTGCAATATGTGGTGGTGCCAACTTTATCAAACAAAGGCATTATTTGAGAATTTTAGACACTGGAATAAGCAAAAAATGAACAAAAAAAATGAACATGTTACAGAAAACCAGATTGTGCTTTGGGTCTACAACTGTCTCCCAATGTGGATATGTTGCCTTCAGGATATTGTACAACTTTACATAATATTAACAACACAAGTGTTTACAGGTATATGGTCACATAGGGATCATTGTACACCTATAAAAGGACCAAGGCCAAATTAACAGTATATAAAATGAAATGAAAATGAGGTAGCACAGAGATCTTAGAGCCATAGGTTGCTTTTGGGCTTTTGACGCTCTAGGATGCACAGCTACGGCTATGTAGAAGGTAGCACAGTGGGACACTTACTGAAGTGAAGGTCTACTGAAGGCTAAGAACTTTCTCATGCTCTCATAATACCTACTGCATCTGAATGTAATTCACCTTGAGCTACTCCTGAAAAAGGTGGGTGCTAACTCCCAAATCTCTTCTCTCTTATCAGACTGAAAGGTACATTTTCCATGGGTTTCTGGCATTGTAGGATGGAAACCTCCTCCCTGCCTGCCAGAAGCTCTCTTGGTAATAAAACGGAAGCAATTGAAATTTACACTCAACAAGGTATGTCAAATTTTGCCTTTCTACGGATAGGTTTCAGTGGAGGTGATCATGAATCCTCCCAGATTCTGGCTACAGCTCTTTTGCAAGGGAGAGTTTTTATGCCCTATAGAGTTTCCAAATTAATCAGTTCCAAGGCTGTGATTTTAGGCCACTCCTGGATTTCTAACACTACCTCCCCCACCCCCCGTTGCGATGCATTACGGAACCTGCAGCACTGATTCAAATAGGTAGGATCAGGGACTGCTGTAGGATGTAAGTTCAAAACCATGAGCGGCCTGAAAGTGTCCCTGTGTGAACTGGGTAGCTTGCCAGCTAAGTTACTTGAAAAAGAAAGCCAAGCAAATCCTGAACTAATACAGAAGGTGCCGAGTCACAGAGCCATACCCTAGTGTGGCTTAACAAAAGCTCTGACTTCAGACAGCAGAAAGAGTCCTGAAGACAAGAAGGATATGGCTATGAAGTCCTGAACAGGAACGGGCTGGGGAGGAACAGTTGTCTGTTTGCATTTTAGCTCATACCTTTTTCGGGAGTTACATTCAGGGCAGTTGCTATTTCTCTGTTCCCTGAGGGTTTACAATCTAAGAGCCTCTTTTACTAAAGCCATTGTCTGGTTAATGACTGTTTTACATTTGTTAAAATGCACGTTAATTGGCTAGCATGGTATGGGCTGGGTATAGGTAGAGAGTGGGTGTGGCAAGCCCGCTGCTACTAGAACCAGGACAATTGCCAAGTGCTCAACAGCAACGGGGCTCCTAAGGTGGGTTCACCTAATGACTCCTCCAGGGGAGTCGCCGTCAGTGCTTTCCATCTTTTATTCTATTATGACCCCATTTTAGCAACTGAAAACTCACACGATCCCAGATGATGATGAAATCAAAATAGCAGGTCTCCGGCCTCCTTCCCCTCCCTCCACTATCTAAAGCAGGAAGACAGCAGCAACAGTAATGGCAACAGCAGCAGCAGCACAGGGTCGCTTGTGTCAGTGTGCAGTGTGTACGTACAGACCCCAGTACTCGGCATGGGTTTCCAGGCTAACAGGAAGCTTATCCAGGAGGGGGCAAGGGCCTATGAATGTTCACTGGCTCACAGGATACATGCTGACTGGTGACTATCTGGCATAGGTCCCAGGGAAAGCCAAAGAGGAGAGGAAATGGCCATGTTTCTCTGACCCTTTCCACTGATGATGTGACCTCATTTGGGAATCTCTGCGTTAAGTGAATCCAATCTAGTGGAGCGCATATTAGGGAAACCCTTCATACGTTAGCTGCAGGGGACATACTGAATATGCCCCCCCCCCCCCCTGACGGCTAACCTGCAGTCTTTTCCATTAACATGCATGAGATTGGTCTTTAGTAAAAAGGAAATGAAGGGTGAAATGACCTACCCAAGATCAATTGCAAAGACTGTCAGTGGGATTAATATTATTATCTTTAGTATAGCACTATCAGATGTATGCACTGCTTTACAGACACACATAATAGACAAACCCTGCTCCTTGGAATTTAGTATCTAGTGAAGACATGGGACAGACACAGTGGATCCTTCTATAGCAAATCAAAATAACCATAACTATCTCTTATATCTCAACAAATAGGGGTGACCTACACGGAGCGGTGGGTACACTCCTAAACAAAGGCATGGGGAGGGGTGACCTGCACGGAGTGGCAGGTGCACCTACTCTTGCCGCCTTGCTAGGCAGACTAGATGGAACATACTGGTCTTTATCTGCCGTCATATACTGTGCTTGGCAAGATAGAAGGTCAGCGCAAAAGAGGAAGGCCAGCAAAGAGATGGATCGATACAATAACAGCAGCTATGGATACCAGTCTGCCAGCAATGAGCCGCCTGACTGAAGACCGAACACAATTTAGGATAGCTATCCAGAGGGTCGCCATGAGTTGACTCCGACTCGACGGCACTTAACAACAACATACTATGTTACTATGTTAAATAGAGTTAACAGGGAAAATGAGAAGAACTAAGCTGGGTGGATCTTTGTTTGATTAAAGGCAGGGGAACCCAGCTGCTGAGAAACTGCCTTGGGGCTGATTACAGCAAGACAGTGGTGTGCTGCAATGTGGAGAGCAACATGCTGACATATAAAAATCTAACTAGCTTAAAATTAATCTAGATAAGTCCGAGGTGATGCCTCTGGTGAAAAAAATGGAAAAGAGGTGGAGAAGGACATTTCCATTTAAGTGGGCCTTAAATCATATAAAGTACCTAAGGATTTTGGTCTCATGAAAATTTGAGAATTTGTCGAGGCTGAACATTAAGGCTACTATTACTCAGAGAGGACAGCTCATGGTGACATGGAAAGACCTGCCCCTATCACTGCTGGGCTGGGGGACAATGCTTAAAATGGTGGTTCTCCCAAAAATCTTATACAAGCTGCAACTGTTACCTTGCTGGCTGCTAAAAAGAAAGCTATATGACAATTACAAAAAGGCATGGGCCAGCTTCTGTGACAGGGAAATGGGTAAGGATTAGCTGGAATATGCTTATACTTTCAAAGGAACAAAGGGGTCTGGAACTTCCTAATCTGCAGGATTACAGTGGGGCCTTCCAGTTGAGGATTAGTGGGGAAGAGATCCTGAACGTGCCAGGGCTTGCGAGTACAGGAGAAACATGGAAATCGCTGTCACCAATGTGCCTTACATAACATAAGAACATTAGATATGCCATACTGGGTCAGACCAAGGTCCATCAAACCCAGTATTCTGTTTCCAACAGTGGCCAATCTAGGTCATATGTACCTAGCAGTTTCCCCAAGAGACACAGGTTCCACAATGCTTGTATTGGTTCAAGCATTGATATCCTGGGTCCCTTCTTAATAATGGTTTATGGACCTTTCCTCCAGGAACTTGTCCAAACCTTTTTTAAACCCAGCTACACTAACAGCCTTTACTACATCCTCCGGTAACAAATTCCAGAGTTTGATTATACGTTGAGTGAAAAAATATTTTCTTTTATTAGTCTTAAATAATTTACCCTGTAGCTTCATTGCATGTCCCCTAGTCTTTCTATATTCTGATATGGTAAACAGTCGATCTACATTTACCCGTTCCACTCCATTCATTAATTTATAGACTTCTATCATATCTCCCCTCAGCTGTCTCTTTTCCAGGTTAAAGAGCCCTAACCTTTTTAGCCTTTCTTCATAGGAGTATCCTTCCATCCCCTTTACCATTTTGGTGGCTCTTCTCTGAACCTTTTCTAAAATCGCTATATCCTTTTTAAGATACGGCGACCAGAATTGCACACAATATTCAAGGTGCGGTCTCCCATGGAACGATATAGAGGCATTATAATATCTTTTGTTTTATTTTCCATTCCTTTCCTTATGATACCTAGCATTCTATTTGCTCTCTTGGCCGCCGCTGCACATTGGGCCGAGGGTTTTAACATGTTATCCACAATGACGCCTAAATCTTTTTCCTGGGTGGTGGTTCCTAATGTGGAGCCTTGCATCGTGTAACCATAGTTTGGGTTGTTCTTCCCTAGGTGCATAACCTTGCACTTGTCCACATTAAATTTCATCTGCCATTTTGATGCCCAGTCTTCCAATTTATCAAGATCCTCTTGCAATTTTCTACAATCCTCTTGGGTTTTAACAACTTTAAATAGTTTTGTGTCATCTGCAAATTTGATAACCTCACTCGTTATTCCATTTTCCAGGTCATTTATGAATAGGTCAAAAAGCAGCGGACCCAGCACAGATCCCTGGGGTACACCACTATTCACCTTTCTCCATTGGGAAAATTGGCCATTTAGCCCTACCCTCTGCTTTCTATCTTTTAACCAGTTCCTGATCCACAATAGTACACTGCCTCCTATCCCATGACTCTTTAGTTTTGCCAAAAGTCTCTGATGAGGGACCTTGTCAAAGGCTTTCTGAAAGTCCAGATACACAATATCAACCGACTCACCTTTGTCCACCTGATTATGCACTCCTTCAAAAAAACATAACAGATTAGTAAGACAAGATCTTCCTTGTCTAAAGCATGATGGTTTCTACCATTTTTCCCGGTACTGATCACCCCTGGAACCCTTTTTAAAAATTGGTGTTACATTGGCGATCCTCCAATCTTCAGGTATTAGAGATGATTTTAATGATAGTTCACAGATTACTAATAGCAGGTCTGCAATCTCATATTTCAGTTCTTTCAACACCCTTGGATGTATACCATCCGGCCCAGGTGATTTGCTACTCTTCAGTTTATCTAATAGTTGTAATACATCTTCCCGATGTATCGATATTTCCTTCCATTCTTCCGCACCTTTAAATACCACTTCAGTGATGGGTAACATCCCTACATCTTCCTCAGTAAAGACTGAAGCAAAGAATTCATTCAATCTCTCCGCTATCGCCTTGTCGCCTCTTAGTGCTCCTTTAACCCCTTTATCATCTAATGGACCAACTGACTCTCTCACAGGGTTTTTGCTACGAATGTACTTGAAAAGGTCTTTACTTCGCGTTTTTGCATCCGCAGCAAGCTTCTTCTCACATTCTCCCTTTGCCTGCCTTATCAATGCCTTGCATTTGACTTGCTAGTGCTTGTGCTGTTTCCAGGTTTCGTCGTTTGGCTCTTTTTTCCATTTCCTGAAAGATGCTTTTTTGGCAACAACAGCCTCTCTGACCTCACCTTTAAACCATGCTAGCAGTTTTTTGGACTTCCTTCCACTTTCTTAAAGCGTGGAATACAGCTGGTCTGGGCTTCCAAGATAGTATTTTTCAACAACAGCCAAGCCTGATGTACTTCTTTAACCTTTGCAACTGCTCCTTTTAGTTTTTTCTTAACTGTTTTCCTCATTTTACCATAGTCTCCCTTTCGAAAGTTAAAAGGTAGTACTGTGGAATTCCTTACTATCCATCCTCCACTAATTAAATCAAAGGTGATCATGCTATGATCACTATTGCCAAGTGGCCCCAACAACCTTATCTCTTGCACTAGATCTGGTGTTCCACTAAGGACTAGGTCTAATATGGCTTCCCCTCTGGTCGGTTCATGAACCAGCTGCTCCAAGAAGCAGTCATTTATTTCATCTAGGAACTTTATCTCCCTAGCATGTCCTGACGTGACACTGACCCAGTCAATACTGGGGTAGTTGAAATCACCCATTATTATTACTGCACTGTAACTTTTGTTAGCTTCCTTGATTTCTTTGAGCATTTCATCATCCATTTGGTCATTCTGGCAAGGCGCTCGATAGTACACCCCCACTGCCATTGCCTTCCCCCTTTTACATGGAATTTCAATCCATATAGATTCTACAGCAGATTTTGTTTCCTGCAAAACTTTAATCCTTTCTGACTCAATGCCCTCTCTAACATAGAGAGCAACCCCTCCACCAATTTGATCAGCTCTATCATTACGATATAGTTTGTACCCAGGTATCACAGTGTCCCACTGGTTGTCGTTCTTCCACCATGTCTCTGTTATTTCAATCATATCTAACCTTTCATTTAGTGCTATATATTCTAACTCTCCCATCTTATTTTTTAGACTTCTAGCATTTGCATACAAGCATTTTAGAGAATGTATTTTATTCATATTAATTTGGCTATTGTTAGACATGGGTAATTTGGTATCTTTAAGCTCAGTCTGCTCCATACTTGAGGGCATTTGGGCTACTTTACTCTTTTGTGGAACCTCTCTGCTTTTGGTAGTATCCTTCAAAGATACATTCTTCTGAACCATCCGCTCTTGGGCGACTGTCGGCTTTCCCCTAATATCTAGTTTAAAAGCTGCTCTATCTCCTTTTTAATGGTTAATGCCAGCAGCCTGGTTCCATCCCGGTTAAGGTGAAGCCCATTCCTTCGGAAGAGCCCCTCCTTTCCCCAGAATGTTCCCCAGTTCCTAACAAATCCAAAACCCTCATCTCTGCATCATTGTCTCATCCACGCATTGAGACTCCGGAGCTCTGCCTGCCTTTTGTGTCCTGCGCGTGGAACAGGAAGCATTTCGGAGAACGCTACCCTGGAAGTTCTGGATTTCAACTTCCTACCTAAAAGCCTAAATTTAGCCTCCAGAACCTCCCTACCACATTTTCCTATGTCATTGGTACCGACATGTACCAAGACAGCAGACTCCTCCCCAGCACTATCTAAGATCTTATCTAGGTGGCGCGTGAGGTCCGCTACCTTCGCACCAGGCAGGCATGTTACCAGGCGATCCTCACGTCCACCAGCCACCCAGCTATCTACATGCCTAATGATCGAATCACCAACTATAACGGCTGTCCTAACCCTTCCCCTTGTTCATTTGAAGGGAGATCAAGGTCACTTGAAGGGGTAACGTGCCATTTTAGTGAATGCTATCTATAAGGCATGGCGGCAGATGAGAAAAGATGCAGGCTCCCACCTACAACATCTGGCTATTTACCAGTTTTTGGAAATATGGATTTTATCCCCAGATTAAATACTAGGGTATTTAGGGAATGGAAAGACAGAGCGCTAGCCAGGGTCCAAGCTTTTTATGATGGAGAGAATGGTACACTACATTTTTTTGCTTAACTTCAGGAAGCATATGGACCACCACACCAACAGAGAATGGAGAGGTTATGATCACCTGGGACATTCCCATTCCGACGGATAAGAAACTGGATGCCAGGAAACCTGACATAGTGGTAAAGGAGAAGAATACCAGATAATAGAAGTGTCGGTACAGAGTGATTATTCTGTGAATCGCGTGGAGAGGGAGAAGATCTTGAAGTATCAAGAAATGCAATCAGAGACCAAGAGAGTGTGGCAGAAAGATACAGAAATATTTCCCATTGTACTGGGAGCCACAGGCCTGATAAAGAAGAATTTCCAAGCACATCTTGACAAACTGCCCATACATGTTACATCTTACGAGCTCCAGCAGGAGGCTCTCTTTGGCATGATGCAAGTATTACGCCGAGCATTAGCAGTAAATTTGAGAGATTAAGATCATATTCCACATACCCTGGCTTAGAAGCGAGATTCACGACTGCCATAGTATGCGCAAAACTAACCCATTAGGAGAAATTACCCCGACTAAAGCCACCATACAAATATTTCTATGCCTTTCCGCAGGCTCAACACTATGTTGTCTCCCTATGCGGGGGGTGTTGAGCAAGCCAAGATAGCAAGCAAGCTTGTGTCTCGACTAGAGGCAGGCGGAGAGGGGTAAGTGGGGTATAGCTGGTGGAGAGGGGGGAAGGGAATGGTAGAGGCTTTTGTCCACTAGTGGTAGAATGCGCTGGGCCAGGAGATTCTTTGAGGAGGCTGATGGGTCCCATGTGGATATGGGTTTATGGGAGATGCAATTTAAATTGCTCCATCGCTGTTTTATAGGCATGTGGAATACAGATATGGGGATGCTTTAAGCAAGAGAAAGGCACATTACTGCATATGGTCTTATACTGCTCAAGTCTAGTTCTTTTCTGGATGGGAGTCCAGTAAAGGTTAGAAGTGTATGCAAAGGTGGATGTGCCCAGAGATGGCTGGGTGATACTGGGAGATATCAGGCAGTTACAGGGAGAAGGGCAAGGCATGTGGATATTTGTGAGATTGGTCTTGCAATGCAATGTGTGCCTTTGAGTCAATGCTGACTCCTGTCAACCCAGAAGCTCCTGGGTTTTCTTGGCAATGTGACCAGAAGTAGATTGCCAGGCCTTTCTTCCAAGGCAATGGAGGGTTAAATGACTTGCCCAAGGCCACAAGAAGTGCTAGTGGGAATTGAACCCTGGTTGTTTGGTTACCAAGCCAGTGTTCTAACCACTAGGCTACTCCTCCACTCTGAGATTGGTCTTACTGGTGGCCAAAAATACACATTGCTTAAATGATTGAGACTACCTCCCTCCACTGGGAGGAAAAACTGATGGATCTCCTTCAGTTAGAGCAAATGTCTATAAAACTGACAAAGCGGACAGATGGGAAAGGTTATGTGGTTGTGTCGCAGTTTTACACAATGCTGGTCAAGGTTACTCAGTCTGAACTGGTACAAAGGGGGTACACACCTGTGTGGTTAATAGGGGAAGGGGGTTTAGTGGATGTATGTGTAAGTGTAGATGTGTGATCTGATGGGAGGGTGACTGCATGGGAGAGCATGGAGGAAGCAGGTGATTGTGGGAGGAAAGGGTAAGATGTAAGATGGGGTTTGCTGGTAAGGGATAAAAGGAAACAGAGAATGTGTACCTACGAGTGGCAGGGACACACTGATCATTTGTGAGTATTATTGCAGGGTCAAAAGGAGAAAGGCTGTTAATCTTTATATTCAATGTCAGTTGTTTCAAGTTGAATGTATCTCAGTGCAAAGTCTAAATGGCGCTGTACGATGTGATTCTAGCTGTGTAGCGTATTGCCTTGCACTTAAAGGTTATGCGTTTTGATAAAAAAGTGATTAAAAAATAGAAGAAAATCTACCTAGGATAGCACCATCCAATTAATACTGTGAGACAGTAAAACTGACATCAATTTGTTTGACTAAAGTCCAAGATCAAATGGAAAAACACTGATCAACCAATGATATACCAGTCGGACAATAATGACACCCCAGGGTATGTCAGTACTTAATACGCTCTGTAACATAAGCAGGGCTTTGAAAATGAAATCCCTGCATGTTGTCTGTCAGAATTGGAGGTGCATTTAAAAGGACCCGCTTTGCGAAAGAGTAGGCAAACCTTTTCCCACAATGTGGAGGGATAGCGGAGGCGAATACATTTTGAGCACCTGATTTTAGCTGGATAATTTCATAGTTATTCAGGTAAAATGTTTTGAAAATCATCCTCACTATATAAGGCTGTTTGTAGATAATTCAGTTAGACCAAGTCAAAAATCATTAAGATCCTAAAAATGACTGTTGTTATTCTTATTTCATTTCTTAGAAAACATCAGTTTACAGTTCTTAGATTGCTTTTGCTGAGCCAGTGAACAGTGTTATGAAGCAAAGTGAACAGGGGTGCGGTTGAGCTGTCCCAGTTCAGAACTCCAAGTAGCTTTGCAAAGTAAGAAGAACTGAAGGCTGGCCTCAGGGAAGGTGTGCACACCCTTCATTCCCAAAGAGTGCTAAAGTACTAGTAGGAAAACACGAGAAAGGAGATTGAAGAATAAGACGATGTCATAAAGTGAAGGCACAGGTTAGTTGACTTTGGAGGTTCTGAGTGGTAATGGTGATTTAAGACTAGTATTCTCCTTTTTTGTTTTCTATGTTCAAAAGAAAAAAGATTCCAGGAATTTTTCAGAGTTTGTCTTACAGAAAAACCAGGTTAAAATTGGGAAAGGGAGAGAAAAGAAAAACTTTTGCTTAAATCATGGAAAACAATGATACATGTTAATACATATAAACAATTTATGCACATAAAACCTAGTAATGACGAAACAGAGAAAGAAGTAAAAATGTACAAAAAAAAAAGGCTGGAAGTGTCTAATTTTATAAAAGGACAAGCTGGGCAGGGAAGGCACATGTGTAGAGTCTATTTTATAACGGTAGGCTACACATCTATGTGCTCTTATAAAATAGCCAATCTGAAAACTCCTGCCCAAAGTACCCATGCTCCGAGGCAGGAGTAACTTTGTGTGCCAGTAGGAGCTGATGCGTATGTGTATATCTTACAACATACACACATAAGTGCCTATCCCACCCATTCTCCATCCTAGAAACGCCTGCATCTATATCACAAAAAAGTAGGTGGTGTGTTTCCCGAGCACACACTGTATACACTGGGCAAGTTTATTAGCTCAAGAGGTGTGATCCTGCAGATTGTAATGCATGTAGATTAATGCCTGTTTTCAAACTGGTGCAAATGTACGCAGGATTCTTTTACCAGGAGTTGTGCTAGTATGTTAGAAAGACACATATGTGTTTAGATGTTTTTCTAAAATAGGCTTCAAATAGGTGCCTTCTTGCCCACCCAATCTGTGACTATTTACAAAATTACCAAGTGAGTAGAAAGGTACCTATATTTGCGCTATTTAATAAAGGCGCCTATGTAACTTTATAAAACACTAGTGCAAGTGTTAAAGGTGCTGCAGGATGTGAATATTTGAGGTATGGAGATGGGGAATTTAAGACAGCATTATAGGCAGATGATTTCTGGTAGCGTTTGTACTGTAGATCCTCAGAGTACTTTGGGACCCGTAATGGGACGCTGAAGTAAAGCCACTTTGCTGAATATTGTGGCTTGCATGTGAATCTAGGGAAATCTTCGGTTCTTGGTCAGACCAAAGGGTGGCAGAAATGATAGGAAGGTGATTTTCCCATGTCCTGTGCTTCAAAATCTTTTAAATACTTAGGTTTCCAGATACTGGGAGTCAGCTATACATGTTGAATGCGCTGCTTTTTCTTAAACCCCTAGGTGAACAATTGGCTCTTTGAAGACATTCCCTGCTCTTGCTGTGGATGATTTTGCTGCCCAGATGGTTCTATATACTTCAGAACGTGCTATTGTTTTGGCCAGTGCAGATAGTAGGAAATGGAATGGAATGTTACGCTCTGGACCTTGTGTGTCGCAGAGTAGAGAGATGCTAAATCCAAGCAGATTGGCTGATTCAGCTGAGTTCCATTAAGAGCCTGGAACTGTAAACAATTGTCAATTATTGCAACCAGGCTCATCAAAGTTCTGAGGTCTTCAGTTCAGGGCCAAATAAGGTTGCCAGCTGGCTCCATTTCTGCTGGTCAGGCTGATCCAATCACTGCATGTTTGGACTTGTCATCCTGCTTTTATTAAGGAAATCAGAGTAACAAGTCCATTCATGCAATGGGGTATGACCAGGGCTACATAGGCCTGAACAATGAAAAGTAGCAATAAACAATAACAAGGCAAGGTATCACTAGAATGATAGAAAAGTAACATTTGTATACCAATATCTTTCTTTTCACTAATTTCTTAGTCATTGTTCTGGTTCTGAAAGTCAATGTTTTTCAAGCCGCTCATGGAGTACCCTGTAGCCAGTCTCGTTTTCAGGATATTCACCAAGAATATGCATGACATAGATTTGCATGCAATATTCCTGGTGAAAATCCTGAAAACCTGACTAGCTAGAGGGTGCTCCAGGAATGACCTGGGAAGCACTGCTGTTCCTTTAATATGGTAATGTTTTTAGTATAGGCATGGCATACGGATAATGGGAACTGAAAATCTTTTCTTACAGAAATGACCATCTCCTGAGTAAGGCCAGTATCTTGTAGCAACCGGAATCCTCATTAAAGGCAATGTATTCTGTATTTGATTGCTTTCCAGTCACATCTAACCAACCTGGTTTTCTGGCTAGCCCAAAGAATACACATACAATAGATTTGCATACATCTGGTATGCAAAACAATCTTATTTCTTCTGGATATCCTGAAAACTAGACCTGTTTGTGTGCCCCTAGAATTGGAATGGGAACTATTGCTGAACTCTAATGCTGAGATTGACACGGGTGTTTCCAGCAAGCAAAACTTCAAGCTTATGTTTGTTGCCAGGAGAGATTTGTCCTGCTAAAAGTGGTGTGGCTGCCCGTTTCTACCTGGAGAAGACCTGATACTAGAACAGACTTAGGGCTGCACAGTTATTATTTATCTTCTTTAAAGAATCATTTGTTTGGGACAGCAGAATAAGGTAGCTCAATGCTGGTTGTGTGGGGAAGTTAGATGGCGGCAGGGAAGGGCGGTCCGGGGCAGAGTCTGGGCGGGCAGTGAGCGGTTGCCAGCCCTGGACATACAGGGCCGATTCTAATGTCAGCCCTGTACGTCCAGGGACAGTGACATGTGCGGGGAAGTTATTCGACGAAACAGCTGCTTCAGCCGCCACCACCCGCCCGCCGACCTCTGAAGCTCCCTCGATCGGGGTAGAGCGCCTGAGCGGGAAATCCTCCCGCTCAGAAGCTCCTGCCCAATCGGGGCAGTGGGAGCAACAAACTTCACTTTAAAAGCAGCGCCCCAGCAAGCAGGGAGCCGCTTCAGCTGCCACCACCCGCCCGCTGACCTCCAAAGCTCCCCCAATCGGGGTAGAGCGCCTGAGCGGGAAATCCTCCCGCTCAGAAGCTCCTGTCCAATTGGAGCAGTGGGAGCAACAAACTTCGCTTTACAAGCGGCGCCCCAGCAGGGCGTGTACGCGCCTGAGGGCCTCACCAGAGGGCCCTTTGGTGTGGCCCTTAGGCGCGGCCACAGAAGCAGCCACAAAGAGCAACTAAAGCAGCTAAAGCAAAACCACAACCAAAGCAACCCACGGACTGCAGCAACAAACAGCCATCTTACACCAGCTCACACAAGCAAGCTCAAGCAACCCAAGACAACGAGGAAACGACCACCCAATGCCCAGAGGATACCTATGTAGAAGCCCAACTCAGCCCCAGGACACACAGGTACACCTATAAACCATGCCACCCTTCCTTGCCCTAATTTACCTCCTGGCACCACTCCTAACCCTTTATCCCTCCACTACCGACCCACTCCCCAACCACCCCATACCAAGCGTCACAACCATCCAAACCACAAACACCAACAAACCCCCCCCCCTGCATGGTGCAACACCCACACACCACCCACACCAATCCACACCCTCAATCCCCCAAACAACAGCCCTCTCTCCATCACACTAATAAATGCTCGTTCAGTCAGAAACAAGCACCACATGCTCCATGACCTGATCACAACCCAAAAGATTGACATCCTATGCCTAACCAAAACATAGCTAATGGATACCGACACTGTGCTCATGAAACAACTAACACCAAATGGATACAGTCTTCATCACTGTTCTTGAGCCTACACCAAAGGAGGAGGAGTAGCCATCATTGCGAAAGCCAATCTCCACCTAAGAAACCATGCCTCAGAAACAACCAACGAAGTGGACATACTCACTCTCACCACCAAGCATCTCTCCATATGCCTAATTTACCGAGCACCCACCCCAAGCACCGATCTATCAGGCATATTACAACACATATCAGAGAGTGCCATCTCCACAAAAGAACAACTAATCCTCTGGGACTTCAACCTCCCAACACTCCAGGACAAATATGCCGAAGCCTTCATCAATGCCATGGAAGCAATGAACTTAACCCAGATCACACACGAACCAACACATGAAAAAGGAAACATACTTGACCTCATATTCCTGAACTCCCAAAACACCATCGCATACAAAAACCCAGAGATCACATGTGTACCATGGTCAGACCACTATCTCATCAGCATCTCCCTCATCTACCAGCACACCAGCGTCATAGACAATAACATACAAGAAGTTTTAAATCATTCATCAAAGAGGACTTCCTGGCACAAACACTACCCAAACTTCAAACAAGCTCCACCAACATCAATGACCTAATCCACAACTGGAATACTACAATCTCCTCTACATCTTGTGCAATGACAAACTGCACCAAAACCAGAAAAACCTCAACAAAGGCCCGATGGTTCACCCCCACATTACGAAGACTAAAGACCCAACTCAGAAGAGCAGAGAGAAAATGGAGAAAGACAAAAAAAGGGGAAGATAAAACAAAATACATCAGTGAACTAGATGTGTACCACACAGAAACCGATAAAGTAAAAAGGACCTACCACTCAAAGATCATAAACACCTCAATAAACAAACCTCGTGAAATCTTCGAAATTGTCAAGAAGCTAACAAAAGCACCCAACCACTCCAACCAGCTACCAAACATCCCACCAGAACTACTAGCACGCCAATACAAGCAGCTTCAACAACCTCAAACTCTGCAACCGAATGCAGAGACAACAACCCACCCTACTTCCATAGTTACGGACTGGAACACATTCGAAACAATCGCCAAAGAAAAAATAGAATCCACCATCTCCTCCCTAAACACTACCACCTCCCCACTAGATCCATGCCCTGCGGAATAGATAAAGAAATCCAAGGAGGACATAAGCACGCCCCTAACCCACATTGTTAACGAATCCCTCAGACAAGGACACATGCCAGACATCCTCAAATCCTCCATCATCCGCCCAACCCTAAAAAAACACAACTTAGACCCCCTTGACCCCGCCTCCTTCAGGCCTATAGCAAGTCTCCCATTCACCGCCAAAATCATTGAGAAAATAGTTCAACAACAACTTCAAGACCACCTGGATACCAACAACATACTGGACCCACAACAACATGGTTTCCGTCCATTCCACGGAGTCGAGAGCCTCATGACATCTCTAATGAACACCCTCATCAAGGGCACACAGACCAAGCACTCTGGCTACGCTATGATCTTCCTGGACATATCCGCAGCCTTTGACACCATCTCCCACAACATCCTCCTACACAGACTCCAAGAAATCGGCATCAAAAACGTCGTACTTCAGTGGTTACGCTCTTACCTGACCAATAGACAACAATTGATCCGCACAAGCATAGCAACCTCTCCCCCCTTTCAGCAACATCAAGGAGTACCCCAAGGATCCACACTTTCAGCCATGCTCTTTAACATCTACCTGCAACCACTCTGCTCAATCATACGCGCCCATAACATCAACTACCACATCTACGCAAATGACATAATGCTCTATGGACCGATCACAATCACCAACCCGACAAACAATCAACTAACAGACTGCTTCATAGAAGTCTCCAGCTGGCTACAAAAGAACAACCTATCCATCAACCTAAAAAAAAACAGAAGCCCTCATAGTAACCAAGGATCCAAACTTCACACCACCACCACACCTCAACTTAGGAACCACACAAATACAAATACAACCACACATAAAATACTTAGGAATCATCATAGACCAAGCGCTCACACTTAAGCAACAGATCAAAAAGACTACCGGAATAATATTCCACAAAGCAAAAACAGTACAACGCCTCAGGCCTCTCCTCGATCCACAAGACCTCAAGACAGTCATGCAAGCTATGACACTCCCCCACCTGGACTACTGCAACATAATCTATCAAGGACTACCTGCCACCCACACCAACCCACTACGAACTGCCTTAAATACCACAGCATGAACTATCCAGAAAGCAAAAAAACAAGATCATATCACCCCAGTCCTGAGAGAACTGCACATACTCCCTCGCGAAGCAAGAATCAAATACAAATCAGCCCTACTTATCCACAAAGCCCTCTATCAAACGCAGACCTCCCAGCTCCGAACTTTACTACCCCAACCCACCCACAAAAGAACAACCAGACAAACCACCAGCAACACCCTCACCATCCCCCATGAACGAACTAAATACAATCAACAGACCTGCAACAGAGCCTTCGAACTATACGCGCCATCCTTCTGGAACTCCCTACCAAGCCAAATCAGAAACAACGGAGATCCTTCAACATTCAGAAAACAACTAAAAACCACCCTGTTCCAAGAATACCTTGGACCAGAAACAAACATCCAGCACTGACTCCCTCCCAGGCCCTTTAACATACCCACAGATTGTTTACGTCCTTAATATCTGTTTAGATCATTAATTTTGGCCATCCCGGTGACAGCCCCCTGCCCAAATACTGATTACTGTCCCCCCCCCCTTTTTTCTGTTAAACCGCTTTGACCCGGTGAAAAGCGGGATATAAATACAGTTAAATAAATAAAAATAAATAAATAAATAAATATTCCACTTCCAAGGTGGAATAACTTCCCTGGATGTGTTTTTTTTAATTGCCCAGGGCACAGATGGGGCAGGGGGCTAGGAGACATTCCCCACAACCCAACCCTGGCCTTAGAACACCAGATCGGGGGTCGGGGGCTGAGGGGAATAAACACTTTTTTCAGGCGGCTGGCATTGCAGCTTTTAAATGGAGCCGTGGTGCCATGGCAACAGGACGCTATAGCGCCATGGCTCCATTTAAAAGCCCTGACTGAGTTAGCCGGGCTGTGCATGTATGTGCAGGCCGGACAGAATCACAGTCTCGGCCTGCGTGTATATACCTGATTGTGATTCTGATCCCACGGGGCTAGAAGTGCCCCGGGGAATCAGGATCGCGATCCCTCTGTATGTCCAGCTCAGACCAGACATACAGAGGGGATCGACGTCAGGGGTGGAATCAGGCCTATACTGTCCTTGCCTATACTACCTCCACTGGGAGCCTATTCTGCACATCTACCACTCTTTCCATAAAAAAATATTTCCGCATATTACTCCTGAGTCTATCCCCTTTCACCCTCATCCTATGTTCCCTCAATGCAGAACTTACTTTCAATCGAAAGAGGCTCTCTTCTTGTGCATTTATGGGGGTATTTAAATGTCTCTATCATAACTGCTCTATCTCACCTTTCCTTTAATGTATACATATCAAGATTTTTAAGCTTGTCCTCATATGGTTTTTAACAAAGACCACTAACCATTTTAGTAGTCACTCTCTGCACCAACTCCATCCTGTTTATATCCTTTTGAAGGTGTAGTCTTCAGAATTGCACACAATACTGCAAATGAGGTCACACCAGAACCTTATACAGAGGCACTATCACCTACTTTTTTCTGCTGATCATTTCTCTCCCTATGCACCCAAGCATCCTCCTGGCTTTCACTGTCGCCTTTTCTACCCGTTTAGCCACTTTAAGATCATCAGAAACAATCACGCCCAGGCCCTGCTCTTCTTTCGTGGACAGAAGTACTTTGCCCCTTACACTGTACCTCTCCCTTGGATTTTTGCAGCCCAAATGCATGACCCTGCATTTGTTAGCATTAAATCTCAGCTGACAAATGCTTGATCATTCTTCAAACTTAGCTAGATCCCTCATGTTATCTACTCCTTCCTGGGTGTCTACTCTATTGCAGATTTTGGTATCATCCGCAAGAAGCAAACCTTACCTGATAGCCCTTCCATGCTATCACTAACAAAGATGTTAAAAAGGATCAGACCAAGAAGAGATCCATGTGGTACACAACTGGTAACATCCTTCTCCTCAGAGTGAGCTCCATTTACCTGTACACTTTGTCACTTCCGACTTAACCAGTTTCTAACCCAGTCTGTCATTTTAGGGTCCATAATTTATTTATAAGTCACCTGTGCGGAACGGTATCAGAGGCTTTACTGAACCACACCTAGGGTTCTTCCTCAGTCCAACTCTCTGGTCACCCAGTCAAAGAAATCAATCAGATTTGTCTGACAAGACCTGCCTCTGGTAAACCCATTCTGCCTCAGATCCTGCAATCCATGGGACTCCATAAACCTAACTTTCCTCAGTTTTAGCAGTGTTTCCATTAATTTGCTCACCAAAGAGGTCAGACTAACTGGCCTGTAGTTCTCAACCTCATCCTTACTTCCACTTTTGTGTAAAGGGACCACATGTGCCTTTCTCCAGTCCTCTGGGACCACTCTCGACTCTAAAGAAGCATTAAAAAGGTCAGTCAGTGGAGCCACTAGAATGTCCCCAAGGTCTTTCAGTATTCTCGGAAGTATGCCATCCGGCCCCATTGCTTTGTCTACTTTTAGTTTAGCTAGTTCCTCACAAACATAGTCTACTGAAAATCGTTCAAGATCTCCTTGACTTCTGTTCCCATTTGTGAATGTTTTCTGAGGTCATGCTCCTGGCCTTCCATCTGTGAACACAGAAATATTTGTTAAGCAATTCCGCTTTATCCTCATCAGCTTCTACATATTCCTCCCCTTCACCCTTGAGTCTGACAATACCACTTTTGCACTTCCTGTTCTCACTAACATATCTGAAAAATATACCCTGAGGATGGGTTTGAGATCCACCGAACTAAAGCATTCTGTGATAATTTTGAAAGATTTTCAATCTACAAAAACATTTCATTTGCAGTCATGAATAAAATAACTCAGAGATTTTAACTAGTTTTGTCATTCTCTTCTTTACCAATTGTAATCTTCCTGAAATAAACATCCAGGAAATGTAAACAAGGAGCATTTCTAACAGTAAACAGATGCAAAATAAATATTTTCTACATTTGACATGTTGCAAACATCATATAGAACAGAATGTGTCTCTTCTTTTGTTAACTACATCCGCAGAAGATTTATTTAGTAGTGGTAAATATAATTTTAGTGTTTTGATTAGTGCTGTAATGATATGAAGAAGGCCAAGATTAAAATTAAAGAGAGCATTCAGCTTCAAGTCTTTCGGGAGAGGACTAATGTCTGTGCATGGCAGATCCATTTCCTGCCTTATTTTGTGGTTTTGAGATAAATTTCCTGTTCATTACAAGTCCAGTTCAAACCTTTCCTGCGGACATGTGTGTCTCCAGAACGTATCTCCCATCTGTATAGAAGACTGGCTTCTTCAGCAAAAGTTGCATGACTTCCACACCATTTAAATAGAGAGCTCTGCTCGCTCAAGAATCAGGCAGCCAGCCGTGACAACCCCAACACCGGTCCTCCCAGAATGAGCTTGTAAAAATGCATCTGGTCAATTTTCAAAGGCACTTACACGGCCATAATTGGGTGCTGATTATGTAAGTGCTTTGTTTTAAAGATCTGCTGTCCGTGAAGGGATACATTTTGTCTGTAAAAGCTGATACATGGCCAAAATGTGTCTGTTTAAGATGAGGAGGGGGTGAGGACATTCCAGAGACAGGACCAAAGGTTATATAGATAGCGGCAATGTTCATCAGCCATCCAGATAACTTCACCCATGTTAGGAGCCCTAACTTTTAAATGGATACTTGATCTATTCTAAGGTTAGGACTGTGTGTTTAGAGCTGTTGAACTTAAATGGATTGGCTGGCTGAAAATACACATAAAAGGTATTCAGATAACTTATACAGATATCTTTAAGCAATAGCCATCTGGCTGAATACTGAGCCCCACACATTTAAATACAGTCAATTTTGTTTGAGATACCTATCTATCTGTCTATATACAATGAGGGTAATTTACCCGGGTAAATAAATGGCTCTTTGAAACTTGCCCACCTTCCCAGTGGGACCATAAATGCTGCAGATTCTTTGAGTTTCTGTGGCTATCAGGACATATTGGTTTGCTTTATTGGCAACTGTTCTTTACCATCCTCCAAAGGCTGCTGCCGTAGGTGACTGATTAGGCTGGTCTTGTGTGCGGCAGATACAGATTCAGTTTCCAGGCTCAACTTCTGCCACTTGAAACCTGGTGACCAGAGTTATGGACACACATTCTGGGGTTCCAGGAAAGCCGTAATTCATGGACCCTGCTGTAAGACCTTTTGCTGCAATGGCTCAGGTTGAGCTAGACAGGAGGGAGTCCACAGCTACGAAAATGGATTCAAAAGAAGATGTTTATGCTTGAGTCTTTTAATGAAGCAAAAATAAATAAAGTTACAGGAGGTCACTCAAACATTCACACCATATTGGAACATTTCAGTAGCTTTCTTGAAATATCAGCACCAAACATTTTCTTTTGTCAGATGAAAAAGTATGTTTGATCAATGGACCTGACTAGGTGGATATATACTCTTTCCTATGGTTTTCTTAAAAGTGTCTTCTCCTTGAAAGGCTTGCTGGATGATGGAAGGGGACAGGGAACAGTATATCAAGTGGACAATTGCCCGAGCCATCAGTCTGTGTCAGAGTGACGGGTACGTAACTCATGTGGCCATGTAAGAGAGTGATACAATCGTGTAAAACTATTACATTTAACATGTTTCTTGAATGCAGGATGGATTCTTCATGGACCCAATTTATTTGGATAATCGTGTCCTCAAAGGTCTTCCATATTGTCATAGATACAAATACTGTATCTTCATATCATAGTTTATTTAGTTGCAGACCTGTTTACATAACTATTATGAAGTGTCAGCTGGACTAATTAATGTTCCAGTGAACTGATCTTTCCTCCATAAGCCCAGCTATCAGAGTCATTTCCTGTTCTATTTGCTTCTACATTTCCATATTAGCCTGTGGATTTGCATTATTGTGTTTCTCCAGATGTCTCTTGTGGGAACTGCCATAACTACTGTCCACAGAGGTCAGTTTCCTTGCTGGTATTTGATTCGTAACAGACAGCGTCTGCATAGTGTTTTCTTTCTTTAATGAACGCTGACAGCACAAGGCGGAACGGATCAACCTCAGAACAGAAGGCCTTAATATGGTGAATACCCAAGGATCGATTATGGAATTTAGAGATAAAAACCTGAGAGCCAAGAGGTCCAACTTGTAGTTGTCCCTAGGGTAAATTTTATTCACATATACTCGTATCTGTAAGAGAAAAAAAGTGGGAAAAGATATTTATTTTGCATTCTAAGTGTACAGTATTTCAGAGTACAAAAAGAGGGTACACTGCACTGGCCATTATATCCTTCAAAACATCAGGAACCAGCATACTTTTAAATATCTCTAAAATAGTAATTGTCTATCAAGATGTTTTTTGTTTGAAACTAGATACCCCAGGTTATGTGAACTAGGTTTTTTTCAAAGGTACAATGTATAATATCTAAATAACATGCATCTTTTTTCTTCTTCGGCTTTTAGTAGCTAGGAACATTTAGAGGTCTATTAAAGCTTCTCTATGATTCCTGGGTTTCTATTTTAAGAGTTTCTCTAGGAGCTTCTGGGTCGCCAGGAGTCAGGACTGACTTGAAGGCACACATTGCATTGCATTCTCTTAGCGGAAATAGAAATGAAGGCCAACAAAGAAGCTGTAGGTGTTGCCTTTTTATTAAATAAAATGAATAGTTTAGAAGAGGCAATGCTGCTTCCACATGCTCTGTTCAGAATGAGCACAGGATGATGGTGGTCCGATATACAAGCAAATTGCGGGTTGCTTTTAGGGATATGCATATTGTTTCATGTTGTTGTTAACACAAACAGAAAAAAACACATTTTGTTTTTTTATCTGTGTCATCAATAATGCATACTATTTACAACATTGTCCCCTGAACGGATAAATATTCCCAAACAAAATGAAAAATCCTGTAAACAACATGGGAAACTAAAGAAAACAAAAATGTTTGGTTGCTTTAGAAGGTAGGAATTTAATAGTATTTAGCTCATGCCTTTCCAGTAGCAGTTCAAGGTGCTGTTTGTTTTCCAAGTTCAAAAGAATTGTAAAGTAAAATGAGGGGGATGATGTGTGGGTGATATACTTGCAGAGTAAAAGTATACACCAGCAGTTTGACACAATGACATGTTTCCCTCATTTCCAGAATCAGGCATGTGGGGGTTCATACTAGTATCTCATAGGAAATATTGGAGGCTGCCTTTGAGTATGGGGGTGTGTCGAGGAGTGCATGTGTGTGCGTGTGTGTGGGCTATGGGGAGTGTTAGGGGCTGTGTGTGTGTGTATCTCTCTGTCACTCTCTCCCAGGCTTCCTCCAGTCTCTCTCTCTCTCTATCTCCCATAACCCCCACTAGCTTTCCCCCAGTCTCTTTTTCTCTCTCATAACCCCCTCCCCCACACCAGCTTTTCCCCAATCTCTCTCTCTCTCTCTCTTTCATAACCCCCCCCCCCCCTCAGGCTTTACTCATTTTCTATCTTTCTCTCATACTCCCTCCATTCATCAGTCCCTCTTTCACTCATTCATTCTTGTCTCTGACCGCAGCTCTTCAAAAATGATGCCGTTCACATTTCTCCCGCTGCATTTGGCTCTTTGCATGGGGGAGCCGTGTGGTGCAGGACATTGGCTGATCTCCCAGTTTCAAGCCTCACAAGCCACTGAACTCTTGAAAATAGGAGCTACGCCTCAGTAAAATGCACCTAAAATACAGAGAGTTACAAACATAATTTACAGTTACAGAAGGACTCTGTGTAATGGGTGAGGTATTCAATGTCCCTAGTAGGTCCCTCTCTGTGTAGAGGTAGCCTAGTGGCTAGACGTGTAGGCTGCAAACACGGACACCAGAGTTTAACTCTTGCTTCTGCAATTGACATTCCTTGCAACCTTGCGCAAGTCACTGAAGCCTCCATTGCCTCAGATACAAAACTAAGATGATAAAACCCTCTTGGGCAGAGAAAAACTGATTGTATGCAACTTGCTTTAAACCTGGATTTGGAAAAGTGACTAGTCAAGTCCACAGACAGAAAAAATGGATTTGTGTGCTAAAGCGAAAAAGATTTTACAATAAAGAGAACTTATTCGGCAACCTACATTTGGAACTATATAAAGCATCCTTATATGATTTTATATAACACTCTGAATAGAAAGAAAAGTCTTCTCGAGCACTAATCCTTCTACGTATTAGTATAGTTATGTGCAACATGTATGAAACACACAAGAGACTGTGCCTCACTCATGGAGCTTACAGTCTTGTCAATACACACAAATCCATTCACACGGGTACTCCTCTCTACCTCGCTGACCAGATTCACCTTCACACTCCCTACCGTTCTCTCCGTTCTATCCATGCTAACCGGCTGACCCTACCCTCCCCTTCACAAGCCCACCTCGAATCCACCCGCTCCTCTGCCTTTTACTTCCTTGGGCCCCGTCTCTGGAATTCGCTTCCGCCGGACCTCCGCCTGGAACCCTCTCTGAAAACCTTCAAGACCCGCCTGAAGACTTACCTTTTTTGCCTTGCATTTGATCTTCCCCCACCTTCCTCTCCTCTCTACCCTCCCCCTCGCTGATTTCTTATAGCCCCTATTTGTTGCCTGACCCTTCTCTTCAGCTCTTTCCTTCTCTCTTATCTATCCTATCATACATTTGGCGTTCCTTTCTTTTTCCTTGCAGCTTTTGTGTACTTTGTGCACCGCTCTGACGCAATTGCATTGAGCGGTATATTAAGCCTCAAATAAAGATAAAGATAAAGATGAAAAAGAGAGTTCAAAAATGTATATATTACAGAGGGTCATTTTAAAAGGTTTAGTCATGATTTGGATGTCTGCAGACATGCACGTGGATGTCAAAATCACGGACACGGCTCTGCAACCATTCCACAAAAGACGTTCACAGACGTCTCCGGTGCAGGGACATCCAAGTAGGCATGGAGATATGTGGCAGAAGTGTGTCCAGGGAGAAGCAATGGACTTATAAGTCCCCGTTCAATCTCAGAAATGGCTGAGACGTCTGCAGACACGTCCATGTTTATACCTGCTCCAGGTACCAATAGACATCAGAAAAGTGTTTGTTGTCACCTTAAATCATCCAGAGAAGATGGGAGAATTAAGTGACTAGGCTTAGATCACAAGGGCCCACATTGGGATTTGAACCCTGGCCACTACTCTAAACATTATGGGCCCAATTCTGTTCCAGATGTAGATCCCCTCTGTCAGAGGTGACTCAAGGAAATCTGCTGCCTGAGGCAAGGGATGAGATGGCACCCCCCCCATAATGGGGGGGGGGGGCTTTCTCAAAACTCCAGTCAGGGACTGAACCAAACCAAAAAGCCGATTAGATAATATGGATGAAATGTAAGATGCTTGCACACCAAGAAACTAAAAGAATGAGCGAGAACCACAGCACACTTTATAAAACTAAATAATAACTCATTTTTATTTTGTGATAAACTGTGCTAGGGTTCTTGCTTTTTCTTTTTGAACATATATTTTGCATCCACAGAACCCCCTCCCTCAACAGTGGGTGCAGAGCAGAACTAGGTCATTCACCAACAGAACTCAATATCTTAAAAAAAAAACCCTGAGTCTGGTCATCTCACTAACAAACGTTTTCCAGTACCAGGCATATTGGGAACTAATATAAAACCCTACAAAAGTCTCCAAAGATCTTCAAGGTCAAATCTACCATACCATTACCAGCATAAACTTCCAAAACTTATACAAGGTGCCTTCCAGAAAAAACACTACTATAAATACTGCAGCTGGCCCTAGAACATCTAACATCTATTTGAAAAGCTGAACAAGGCAAATTACTACAGTCCAGATCCCTGCGTACAAATTTCATGTTAACAGAACACACGGCCTTGGTCACACACTCAGAACACAGAGTCTCACCAAGTACAGAATAAGTGATCACAACCTAAAGTAAAAATAAAATATTTAGGCAAAAATTAAACCGAAACCCCAAGAAACCCAACTCTGCATGCAGTGCAACACCAGATGAGATATGCAGTTACCCATACTGTGTAAAATATAAAGATAGCGCAAAGTCAAATCACTAAATTGAAAATAAGATTATTTTTCTACATTTGTTGTCTGAGCATTTTATTCTCTAGTCATGCTGTTTCATCTGAGGCTTCTGCTTTCCTGCCTTCTCTTAGCACTCTGCCATTTCTTGTCTCATCTTTTGTTTTCTTCACTTCCTTCCATCAGCCTATTTCCAGTCCCAGTAACCCCCCCCCCCCACATGTCAGCTCCCTTCCAATCCCAGTGCCCCCTCCCTGCCAACTTCCTCCCCACTACCCAGCCACCTACCAGTCCCATCCCCAAGTGTCAGCTTCCTTCAGTCCCACCCAGTACCATCCCCAGGTGTTAGCTCCCTTCCATCCCCCTCTTCCCTTCCCTAGTGTCATCACCCTTCCAGTACCGCTCCAGTACCATCCTCAGGTATCAGCTCCCTTTCAGCCCTCACCTTCCCCCCATGTCATCTCCCTTCCGGCCCTCTCCTTTCTTCTGTCAGCTCTCTTCTAACCCTCTGTCAGTTCCCTTCCAGCCATCTCTTTCCCCTGTATCAGCTCCCTCCCAGCCATCTCTTTCCCCCTCTGTCAGCTCTTTTCCAGTTTCCAGCCTTCTCTTGCCCCCTTTCAGCTCTTTCCCAGATTCCATAACTCTCTTGCCCCTTCTGTCAGCTCCTTTCCAGTTTCCAGCCCTCTCTTTTCTCCTGTGCAGCTGTTACGCTCCCCTTCCTGCAGCCCACGAAGCTCCATTCCGCTCCCCCTCCTGCCACCCGTGAAGCTACCTTCCATTCCCCTTCCTGCAGCCCACAAAGCTCTGTTCTGCTCCCCCTTCTGCTGCCCACAAAGCTCTGTTCGGCTCTCCTTCCAGCAGCCCATAACATCTCCATTATACTCTTTCCCCTTCCCCAGCAGCTGCCATAGCGGTAATTTCAAATGAAAAAAAAAAACCAATGTGGACCCTTCCAGCCCTTGGAACCCCTGAAACTGCATCCCACACTCTAGTGTCACTTCCGTTTGGTGGCGAGACGCAGCTACAGGGGTTCCAAAGGGCCGGAATGGTCCACATCGGTTTCTTTTTCATTTGAAATTACCACTATGGCAGCTGCTTGGGAAGGGGAAAAAGCATAACGGAGCCGATACAGACTGCAGGAAGGGGAGCGGAACGGAGCTTTGTGAGCAGCTGAAGGGGGAGCAGAACGGAGCTTTGCAGGCTGCAGGAAGGGGAGCAGAATGGAGCTTTGCGGGTGCTATCGCAGCTGCTTGCCAACCTTTTTTATTATTTTTTTGGTTTAAAACTGAAGGCAGAGTGAGGCGGCTCTTTTAGGGGTATTTTTGCCACCCTCAAAAGTTTGCAGCCTGAGGCCACCACCTCACTTCTCCTCATTATAGAGCCACCCCTGCCCTCTGTAAGTCTGATCTGAACCGGATACACAGAGGGGATCGTGATTCTGATCCCGCGAGGCATGCCTAGCCCCACGGGATCAGAATCACGAACAGTCCTGCATGTGCAGGCCAGGACAGCGATTCTGTCCAGCCTTCATATGCAGGACTGCACCTGGCTAACTCAGTCAAGGCTCTTCAATGGAGCCACAGCACCATGGCGTCATGTTGCTATAGCACCATGGCTCCATTGAAGAGCCGCAATGCCAGCTTCTGGAGAATAAAGTTAATTCCCTGCAGCCTGACTCCCAATCTGGCCTCCAAAGGCCAGGGTCAGGCTCGGGAGAATGTCCTCTGGCCCCCCCTGCCCCATCTGCGCCCCGGCAGAAAAAAACACATCCAGGGAAGTTATTCTACCTCGGAGGTGGAATAACTTCCCCGGACATTTTGCTGGCCCTGGAAGTACAGGGCCAACATTAGAATTGGCTCTGTATATTCAGAGCCGGCGACTCCCACTGCCCACCCAGACTCTGACCTAGGGCCACCCATTGCCTAACCCCGTCTAACTTCCCCGCACAACCGGCAGGAATGTTATTCCATGGCAGGAGAACCCATGAATAGCAGGGATGGACGTCCCCACTATTCGTGGCTCAGAATAACCCCCTATGCTATTTGACATCTTGGTTCTAAAATGCTCTTCTGGTGATGTCTATATATACATAGTAACATAGTTAATGACGGCAGATAAAGACCAGGATGGTCCATCTAATCTGCCCAGTAAGATGGCAAGAGAAGGTGAACCTGCCACTTTGTGCAGGCCGCCCCTCCCCGTGTCTTTGTTTAGGGGTGAACCCACCGCCCATCTAGGACACCCCTATTTGTTGAGAAATTAGATAGTTCAGTTTATTTTGATTTTATCCTGTTGCTGTAAAGGGATCCCACTGTGTCTGTCCCAGGCCATTTTGAATTCCGTCACTGTGTTTGATACGTTTGATACGTGTGCATATCGGGCACATCAACATTTCCGAAATCGTGCTTGAACTTGCACGTGCCTGCTTTGTTTTCAGACGTTCTGGCTTTGACGTACCAGATTGCACTTGGACATTCCATTGTCTCATAGTGAACATGTTTAAACTTGATAAGGCTGTGTTTATTTATTTGTACTGTGATCTGCTTTAAGGTTACTTGTTTACTAAAGATAGAATATCAAATGTAATCAAACCAAAAGAATTTATTTATCTATTTTTATTTATTTATGGGTTTTATATACCGCCTTTCAGTAAAATCAAAGCGGTTTACAGATAACGATTAAAAAACATACATATTAACAGATTTCCAACAGGTTTCAACATAGAAAAATGAGGATAATTCAGAACATTTGCATCTAAACTGTGCCATGTAATGATATAACTTATTTACAAGGATGTACAATATGTACAAGAAACTTTATTTACAGGGGTGAGGATACCCACATGTCAGTGGAGCATCTGTTAGCATACAACAGCTGGCTTTGGTTTAGATACATTAACATGGATGAAAGTCAGAAGGATAGAAGGAGAGGGGAGGGAGGGATCAGTATCCTGTTTGTGCTGGAGTCTGTGTTATGTGGGGAAGAGGTCTCGCGTTGGTTTATCTGTGCCGAAATGTTCTATGAACAAATGTGTCAAGTAGTTTCCTGAGTGAGATCAGGTCTGAGGTGGATCTAAGCTTATCTGGGAAGGAGTCCCATATCATAGATGCAGTAAAGATAAAGGCTGTGTTGGTTGTTGCCCTGGTGAACTTTCTGTATGTAGATGGTACGAGAAGTGTCTTCTGACTACATTCCGTTCTTATTCTGACATTTGGGGGGTTCTTTATGAGGTTAGTTAGGTATGATGGTGACAAGTCCTTTACTAGTTTGAATGTGGTCATCATTATTTTATATTTGATCCTGCTATGGACTGAGAGTCAATGTAGGTTGTATAAAATGGGTGTAATATGTTCTGATGGACTAGGTTTCATAGTCCACTTTTCATTATAAATCACAAAGAAGACTACATAAACACCGGCTCTTCCAGATCTTTGTTAAGCTTTTAAAGTAACCTAAAAAAGGAGGGCTTTTAGGTAGGACTTGAATATGGCCAGAGAAGGAGCGCAACACTCCAAGCATATGGTATAACAAAATGGAAAGCATGCCACAGTACGTGGGCCACGATTGTGTACCCAAAGGGACGTGACCAAAGGGGAATGTCACTGTGGAGCCCCTTCAGAGCTGATTGAGTAACTGGTGCAGAGGCTGGTGGGAAGATCTTTTGTGTCTCTGGGACTCAGGTACTGTGATCTTATAAAGCCTAAAAAGGGAATAAGTAAAGGAAAAAGCAAAAGATCTGCTGGGCCTCAAACTGTTCCTTCCTTGGGTGCTATGGACTCCTTTGTGATATCTGGGACTCTGTTGACTCAGGAAACTGGAAAATGTAGAAGGGCAGTCAGTGAAGAAAGCTTCCCTTAGCCCCATTCTTTCATCACTAGCCTGTGCTCTCTGGTGCTTGCTCCAATTTTCGGTAGTACAAGCCTGGGGGAGAATCATCAGGCATTGGATAATACAAATTTAAATGTATCAGTTTTAAGCCCAACTACACTAGGCCCCCCTGCTGGAATGCTTGCATTGCCCGAAGAGGCATCTGCAGACCATGCATCTTTGACTATTGTGCTAGATACAGATGTAAAATCTTTTAAAAACATTTTTTATTTATGCATTTTATAAATTTACAAGCAGATACAACTTCTACAGAAAAAATACAAAGAGCAGAAAGGGGGAAAAAAAGAATAAATGAAAACCTAGCCCACAGAGCCCAATGCAAAATCGAATGTGACTTTGAAGCCTATTTTATTTCTTGTGGGTGATGGTAATATGGAAATATGACACATGATTTCTAAAATGGATGCTACTTTAACAAGTTATTTAATTCAGCTTTGTATGTTTTCTGTGGAAACAGTCTCCAAACTATCAGACTTGGAGAAGAGTTTGGGTCATTGTGTAATGTGGCTGAAAGTAATTAGAGAACTGTAGCTTTGGAAACACCTAATAATGTTCTAATGAGGGGTAATCCTTTCCTGGAGAATAGGATGGAAAGACTGGAAAACACTCAGAAGGCAAATAATTTACAGTTTTTGAACTTTCCGTATTGCTCTATGATATCAGACTATGAAATGTTGAAACAATACTTTATTCCCGTTTGTTGCCTGATATAGAGAGGGCTTATTATATTCCTGGCCCAATTAAAATATTTTGTCTGAATCCCTTTGCCAGGATGAGACGATAATCTGACTGAAATACTAGAGACTTCCAATGAGGAGTCACTCACCGCAGTGGTCACCTTTAAGAAACTCAGTTAGAGATAAAGTTCTTTCCTTGTTTTTTGAAGAGCACGTGACAACCTTCCATGTTCATAAAATGTATCAGGTCAATATTCATCTGTGGCAGTCATTGTTTTTAAAGTGTCTGGTTGCTATGGCTATCTGGTGCTTAATATTAAGGTTTAGTGCTGGCCGCCACTGCTATCCAGATAGTAGCAATATCCTGACACTATGGGCCCAATTCTGATCCTGACATCCATCTCCTTTGTTCATCCGGGCTGAACTAAGAAAGACAATAGTTATAGGGTCAGGGATGTTGCAAGACAATAGAGGTGGTGGGGGTCATTGGTTGGTAGAGCCATAGTGATCGGAGAATAGTAGGTCTTAAGCATCTTATGAAAATCCTTAATGTAAATCATTAAGGTATGCACAACAGGTGATATGGTTGCATCCAAATGAGCCCATGTGTGTCCCCCTCTCTCCCACAGGGAATATGGTGTGCAACGCACCCTTGAGGCCCTCAAGTGCCACTTCCGCACACTGTGCCAGAGGAGACTGAACCAGCTGCAGTGGATCAGGGAGTGGCTGGTGGCCGAGGAAGGTCAGTGGGGTACACAATGGAGCCCAGCAGATACAGGGAGTGGCAGCCATGGCTGCCGGACCAGTGCAGGCAGAACACCCGGTGGTGGACTCTCTCTGTATGCAATGATGGGAACATGCTATGGACATCCATGCCATTCCCCTGGTGCCCCATTGTGGGTGTGCACCAGCCGGCACCCAGGACATGTAGGTGCACCCACACATGGCTGGGGCATGGCACAGAAGGACAGTACAGGGACACACATCCCCAGCAGTGGCCCCAGGTGCACACTGTGCACCTGCCCACCCTGCCCCCTATGCATGCCCATCACCCGGGGGCACCAGCAGGCCACAGCTCAGCATGAGGGGAGGTGAAAAGAGCTGGCTGGGGGCAAGCAAAGGAGAGAGTGTGCAGTGTGCATTGTGGGGGAGGCATGCCCCTATGGGCAGAAGGCAGGTTGAGCAATGCATGTGTGGGCCCACCAGGGGTGTGCCAGTCCCAACCCAGGGCCATGCCCGTGCGGACCATTAACCCCCCCTCCTTCTTCCACAGAGTTGGTTCCGGGGGGACCAGGACACTGCCAGCCCAACACGCCCACCACCCAGGAGTGGCAGTCCAGCACCACAGGAGCGGCCCAGCATTGGTACCACCAGCAGTGAGGAGGAGGAATCCGGAGACACTGTCAGAGGACACATTGTCAGAGGGGGAGGGCAGTGAGGTGGCCAGGGCATAGTGGTCAGATGGGGAGTCAGTGGGAGAGGGAATGGAGGGCCAGGGGCAGGGGAATTAGTTGGGGAGGGAACAGAGGGCCAGGGGCAGGATGGGGAGACAGAGGAGTCAGTGGGGGAGGAAACGGGGAGGCCAGAGGCAGGGGAGTCAGTGGGGGAGGGAACGGAGGGCCAAGGGCAGGGCAGGGAGTCAGGGGGTCAGTGGGGGAGGGAAAAGAGGCGGTAGCAGGGGGGATGTGGGAACCACCCACCAAGTGCCCCAGGTACAGTGGTGTGGCTCAGGGTGCCACAAGCAGGCACCCAGCGGGGGACCCAAAGGTGGATATGCACTCCCTGGCTGTGGCCTGCAGCCCACAGCCATGCCCACCCACTACCCTACCAGGGGCCCATGATCTCCTTGCATGGCTTGGCATGGGCCAGGTGCGACAGGCAGTGGAGCTGCACTCCACTCTCCACAGCTGGGGGCCTCCACAGCCACTGCATCAATAGGCGCACTCTGGCCATGCCACACCAGGCCCCTCTGTGCCACCACCCCCTCGTCCATCCTGTGACTGGGCTCTGGCCTCCCTTGGGGCGGAAGTGTGGCTCCTCAGGGAGGGGGTGCAGACTGCAGCACAAACCATCACCATGCACCTGGCTGCCATCACTGCTGCAGTAACAGGGCACAAGCAGGGTCCCCTGCACCATAGGCGGTCCCCCAGTTAGGGTATGCCGTGTGATGGGGTGGGCGGCAGCTTGTGCAGATGTACAGGGTGGCCCAAAAAAAGTGAGACCATCTCGTAAATTAAAAGCTTAAATAGCTTACTTTTTTACCTTTTTTAGCTATATAACTCTTTATTTCGACAATTTCTGGTCGCCATCTTTGTTTTTTTAATTTGTCAATCATTTACATCTGTCTTTTTGAATTTTTAAATAACTTATATGCTACGAAATGTTCTCACTTTTTTTGGGCCACCCTGTATATTGTCTGCCACTGTTGGCACTGTTGTATATATATTGGCACATATTTGACAATAAAATAGTTCCATTTTGCAAACATGCTGTGTCATCCATTATGTGATGGCAGGGCGACGTGTCTGCATGGGTGGTGAAGGGAGGGGGTCCAGGGATCCATGTGCATGGGGTGTGGGCACACTCATCCTGTGTGGGTGTGGCAGAGGGGCACTATCCGTGCAGATGGTTGTGGCCACAACCTTGCACGGGTAGTGCCTCTGGCCGTGACTGTCTGCATGGGTAGTGCCCCTCTGCCATACCCGTGCTGAAGAGCTGCAGCACATTGATGTGGCCCAGTGATGCTGCACATGCAGGGTGCCCTCTTGCCCCACGAGGGCATGCTATCAGGGCAGCGCACACTGCGGTTGCCATGCCCGCTCACTGTGTTATGTGACCTACCTGAGTATTGCAGTCTGGACGGCTCTGCACGCCTATGTTGCTGTTTGCTCAGTGCTGTGCGGCAATGGTGCCCTAAGGCAGTGAGCTTAATGCAGATTTTTGAAACGTCGGTACCCAGGAGACTATGCAGGTACCGCATATGCCTTTGAATGGGGCATGGCACTGCTGCATCTCCTAACCACATATGCATAAGAGGACCTATGCAGGTAGTCGTACACCACATTAGCATATTGCTTCACAATGATTGACAAGGCACCGGCAGTGGCGAAGCGCACAAGGAAGGCAAACTTCACTCCATCTGAGATGGCTATGGCCCTGGGGCTCATCCAGCAGCAGCACACTGCTCTCTTCTCACTGAGGATGCCAGCACAGAGCAGGCAGCATGGCAAGACATCGTCCACAGGGTGAATGAGGAACACTACCATGACAGGGACATGGAGGACATCAAATGGAAGTGGTGCATGGTGCGGCAGGCAGCAAAGGAGAAGAGGGCCAGCAACAGTAGGCTGCCACTTGGGCAGCAGTGCAGCCTCATCCCACTGGACGAGCAGGTGCTGCAGTACGTGGAGGAGGTCACTGTCTCTGGGGTCGCTGGCTTCAACAGCTCCAGCACAGGCACACAGGGGGGTGAGAGGGGGTGCCCCATAGCCCAGGAGGGACTGTGACAGCCATGTATGTGTCCCCACCATGCCTCCATCCACCCAGGGTATGTCTGTCTGTGTGTCGGACCTTGGGTGCTGCGTGGGTTGGGTATGGTGTGGACCATGCACCACTTGCCAGGTCTGTTGTGGGCTGGGCTGGCAGGCCATGTCCTCTCTCCCTTTTACAGGGCTTAAAATGGAGAGAGGAAGCATTGTGGGTTAGACTAGAAAGAGGGGAAGAGAAATCTATTTGCATTGGCATGATATACCTCTCTCACATGTTGAAGAGGTGGATGGAGAGTTAATTGAAGACATATACAGCACTGCCAGGAAAGGGGTAGTGCTACTGATAGGGTATTTCAATATGCCAGATGTTGACTGGCACAAGCCTGCAGCAGCATCATCTAGAAGTAAGGAGATCCTGGATTCTCTACAGGGAGAACTATTCAGGCAACTGGTAACAGAACCCACATGTGAATGGGCCATACTGGACTTAGTGCTTACCAATGATTAAAATGTTTCCGATGTTATAGTAGGAGATCATTTCACATTTGGTGTTCACCAGAAGGTGTGGTTCAGTATTAGGACTAGGGCTGATAAAATCCATTCAAAAGCAAGGGCCTTAGACTTTAGGAAAACTAACTTTGCCAGGATGGGCCAATACCTCAGGGAGTTGTTGGTGAGATGGGAACAGCTGTGGGATGTAGAAAAAAGTGGGCAAAACTGAAAGCGGATATTTTAAGGGCAACCAACCTTTTTGTTAAAATGGTAAATAAAGGTAAAAGGAAAAGGAAACCGCTATGGTTTTTGAAAGGAATACCTGAAAAGGTGAAGAAAAAGAGGGAAGCCTTCATGAAATACAAGAGATCACAGAGCGAGAAAGACAGGCATCTATATTTGGAAAAACTTAGAGAAGCTAGAAAAGTAGTCAGGAAAGCAAAAATTCAGAAAGAGGAAGAAATAGCCAATGCAATAAAATGGGCTGATAAGACATTTTTCAAACATGTTAGTGAGAAGAAGAAGGGCAAAAGTGGTACTGTCAGACTCAAAGGTGAAGGGGAGGAATATGTAGAAGCTGATGAGAATAAAGCGGAATTGCTTAAGAAATATTTCTGTTCTGTGTTCACAGATGAAGAACCAGGAGCAGGATCTCAGAAAACACCCACAAATAGGAACTGAAGCAAACGGCATCTTGAATGATTTTCAGAAGATTGTGTTCGTAAGAAGCTAGCTAAATTTATAGTAGACAAAGCAATGGGATCAGATGGGATACACACAAGAATACTGAATTTGGGGACGTTCTAGCAGCTCCACTGACTGACCTTTTCAATGCCTTGGAGTCGGGAGTGGTGCCGAAGGACTACAGAGAGGCACAGGAGGTCCCTTTACATAAAAGCGAAAGTAAGAATGTAGTTGAAAACTACAGGCTGGTTAGTTTAACCTTGGTGGTGAGTAAATTATTGCAAGCACTGCTGAAAGAGAAAATAGTGAGGCTTCTGGAGTCCAACAGATTACTGGGTCGAAGGTAGCACGGATTCACCACAGTCAGGTTTTGTCAGACAAATCTGATTTCTTTGACTGGGTGACTAGGGAGTGGGCCGATGGAGAGCCCTAGATGTGGTGAATTTAGATTTTAGTAAAGCCTTAGACACCGTTCCGCACGGGCGACTTATAAACAAACTGAGCACCCTAGGGATGGACCCTGAAGTTACTGCTTGGATTAGAAATTTGTTGAGTGGGAGATGACAAAGAGTACAGGTAAAAGGAGCTCACTCTGAGGAGAGGGAGGTTACCATTGGTATGCCCCAGAGATCTGTTCTTGGTCCAGTTCTTTTTAACATCTTTGTTAGTGATATTGCAGAAGGGCTGTCGGGTAAAGTTTGCTTCTTTGCAGATGATACCAAAACCTGCAATAGAGTAGGCACCCAGGAAGGTGTAGATAACATCAGGAGGGATCTAACTAAGCTTGAAGAATGGTCTAGAATTTGGCAGCTGAGATTTAATGTTAAAAAAATGCAAGGTCATGCATTTGAGCTGCAGCAACCCAAGGGAGCGATATAGTATAGGGGGTTAAGTACTTCTGTCCACAAAAGAAGAATAGGATCTAGGCGTGATTGTATCTGATGATCTTAAAGTAGCTAAACAGGTAGAAAAGGTGACGGCGAAAGCTAGAAGGATGCTTGGGTGTATAGGGAGAGGAATGGCCAGCAGAAGAAAGGAGGAGTTAGTGCCTCTGTATAGGTCTTTGGTGCGACCTCATTTGGAGTATTGTGTGCAATTTTGGAGACCACACATTCAAAAGGATATAAACAGGTTGGATTCGGTACAGAGGGTGGCTACTAAAATGGTTAGTGGTCTTCATTATAAAGCATATGAGGATAGACTTAAGGATCTTAATAGGTATACTTTAGAGGAAAGGCAGGATAGAGGTGATATGACTGAGAAGTTTAAATACCTCCGTGGCATAAACGCACAGGAGGAGAGCCTCTTTTGATTGAAAAGTAATATGCAGAAATATAACTTTACGGAAAGAGTGGAATAGTCTCCCAGTGGAGGTGGTAGAGGTGACGACAGTATTTGAATTCAAAAAACATGGGACAAACACACGGGATCTCTAAAGGGAAAAAAGGGACTGTTGTAGTGGTTGATATGAAAGGGCAGACTAGATAGATCATGTAGTCTTTTTCTGCCGTCATGTTTCTATGTTTCTATCCTCTGCTACCTTTGCTCTCCCACAGACCTGCCACGGACCCCGCCCTCCCGGCCTGGGACTGATGCATTGGGGGTAGCCTCAGCACCCACCATAGACGATGCTGGTGCAGAAGCAGGGTGCAGCACAGCCATCGATGCCGGTGTGCCTGCCAGTGCGGCAGAGTTGTCCACTGTGCCAACCAGTGCAGAGTAGCAGTCGGGTTTGCCACCCAGAGCAGTGGGGCAGACCAGTGTGACTGCCAATGCTGGGGAGTTGGGGCCAGATGATGCCCCACTTGCCAAGCTACAGCTAGCCATTCTAGAGGAGCCTGTGAGTGCAGGAGGCAGTGACAAGGACCAGGAGCTACTGCAGGAGTGTGCATGCCTGTGGCTGGCACAGAGTGCATACTGTCCGAGCTGCAGGGTATCCAGCAGGACCTGCAGAACAGGCCAAAGAGGCAGAGTGTAAGAAGTGGCGGGACCACTGATTGTGTGTGGAGCACCATATGGAGGGGCACCTGCGGCTGATTAGGGAGATGGCAGCTTACCAGGCATCAATCGCTGGTTCCCTGTGCAGTTTGGTGGACCTCATGCAAGCACAGAAGGTGGGTGCTGGAGCTGCCAGCACAACAGCACAGCCACCTGCTAGCCCTGTTCCATGTCCATCAGCCCATCCTGCTGGTGAGGGCGATGACACTGCCAGCACGTCCTCCAACATCGCTCCACGGCGTGGCAATGCATATGTTGGCAAATGCCCATGGCTGGCAGGGAGCCCTGCTGCAGGGGAATCATGTGGGGAAAATAATGTAGCACTGTGCACACATTGTGTGGTTATGGGCCCCTTTTCTGTATCACTATGCACAAATTGCGTGTTAATGGGCCCCTTTTCTGTATCACTCGTAAACAATGCATGTTAATGGGCACTTTGTTGGTGATTGTGTGTGTCCGCTCCTGGGGATGGTGCAGGGTAATTGCCTCAGAAACTGTCATGTATCAGCCACGCACAGTGGGCCAGTGCCAAGGCCTGCTGCTGGCTTCCGGACTCTGAACCATCACCATCTGCTGCCTCTGCGGCCTCCCACTCCTCCACAACTGCTGGCTCTGGGTCCGGCACTCCACGCATCCATGCCAGGTTGTGGAGTATGCAGCATGCTGCAAATATCTCACATACCCACTCCAGCCTGTAGAGGAGTTGCCCACCGCTCCTGTCGAGGCACCGGAACCGGCTCTTCGGCACCCCTATTGCGTGCTCCACACCCGCTCTAGTCTTCTGATGGGTACTATTGTACCGCTCCTCCTGCCGGCTCATGGGGTGGCACACTGGGGTCAGCAGCCAGGTCCTCAGGGGATATCCACAGTCACCTGTGGGAGTAATGTAAGATGTGAACATGAGCATTGGGACGTGCATTGGGTATAGTCTATGGGCTGCTATGGCTAGCCTACCGAACACCATCTACTAGCAGAGCGGGGTGCAATATCTACTGGTCAGTGACACTGTGGTGGTGTGATGACACAAACATATGGCCTGTTTGGCGGTCAAGCATTTGGGGGGTCAATGGCTGATGGTGATATGGACAGGCCTGGTTGTGGGGGAGCTGGAGCATAGCACAGGGATGCAGGTGTGGGGTCCGCAGGCTGGGATGGGGCAGACATGGATGTGTCCTACGTGGACTGGTACAATGTGACTGTATCACATGACACCGGGCTGTGATCTTCCGCATTCCAGATGTTGGTGCATCCCCTGGTTGTCACCACAATGTTAATTACGGCCCGCAGTGCGCATGACTCTGCAGAACAGCAGAGAATGTGCACGCAGTGGTGCTCATGTGTTGCGATATGTACAGAACACATCTGTCACCTCCTGTTTGCAGTACATATAGCATCATACTACAGCAGGCGTCCGTTCTAGGCCTGTCCTGGGGCTCACACATGTGTACATTCACCTAGCAGTCACGCATCTCCGAGCTGACCCCCGGCTGCTGCCTGTCCCAGACTGGACTGGGCAAGGACAAATGCATCATGGCTGGACCCCAGATAGCAGGTGCACACATCAATGAAGTCCATGTTGGAATCCACAATGACTTACATGTTCATTGATGTGTACCCATGCCTTTTCCGGTATACCCTCTGCTCCAGCCGTGATGACCACAGTGCAATGTGGGTGCAGTCTATACATCCAAGCACTGATGGGAGCCCAGCAACACTGTAGAACACCTGCATGGTTTCCTGCTGTATATGCTGTGTCCAGGGGAAGGCTATGAGCTGGCACATCTTACGCAGCAGGGCCCTGGTGAAGGCTCCTATACAGTGGCTGGCAGTGGACTGCGTGATTCCAACAGTCGCCCCTATCACATGCTGGAAGCTGCCTTTTGCAAGGAATCCCAGGGCAATAGTCACCATCATGGCCATTGGCAGGGCCTGACTTCTGGATGTGGAGGGCTCCAGGTCCATACTGAGACTGCTGCACAGCTCAGTTATCATTGCCCCATCCAGTCTGTATCTCTGGTAGATCTTCTCCTCTATCAGTTGCAGGTAGCACACCCTGGGCCTGTGTACATGTGGGGCATGGTACCTGCATCTCGGGTGCTGGACTACAGCCTGCTGCTGGGTACACACTGCCTGTCACATCCTCCGCTGTGCCTGAGCATGGCAGGCGCATCTCCACCTCTGGATCACCATGTGCATGGCCATGATATCTCTGCCTGTCTAGCGTCGCTTTATGTCTGTGCGGTTTGGGTACGGGCCTGCACATGCTCCTCTTGATCTACTGTGCACTGTTCCGCCACTACATGGGCTCGTCGCTCACTATCAGTGGTCGTATGCACCGGGAACCATCACTTAAGGCTATGCGGATAGTGACGTCTAATGTCGGCACACACAGGTTTCGGAAATCCACTTTACACGGGTTTCACAGTGACATGCTCCCATTCCTCCCCGGGCTTTGGTGCCTGGCGCTGTGCGGATAGCTGGGCCTCAACGGTTCCAGCTGCCTTGTCGACTATATGGTTTACATGGTTATGCCGATTTTACATGGGTAAGACCGGCTTTTACATGTGTAGCATGAGCCTTGGGCTTCGAAAATCGAGCCCACAATTCATAAAACATTAAAATAGGAGTTAGTTTCATAACTGCCAGCTCTGTGGGTACTCAATATTCAGCAAACTCCTAAACTGTATCCAGGAAGGGATAATTTATGGAGAAATTTGGTCTTATATGATAATTTTATTTCCTTGAGTCCTGCTAGATCACTCCAGACATATCTTTTGAGTCAGTGTTGACTCCTGGTGACCCTGGAATTTCTTGGCAATCTGACTGGAAGGAGATTGCTGGGTCTTTCTTCCAAGGCAATTGAAGGTTCAGAGACTTGTCCAAGGCTACAAGGCGTGCCAGTGGGAATTGAACCCTGATCTCTTAGTTACCAAGACATGGCTCTAACTCCTAGGCTACTCTTCCACTTCAAGAGCCATAGAAGCCCAGTTCATTTCCTACTGTTCCTCCATGTGATCTTGGACAAGTCCCTTAACCCTCCATTGACTCAAGTACAAATTTAGATTGTGAGCCCTCCAAGGGATAGGAAAATACTGTGCCTGAATGTCATAAGTAAAACCTAAAATCCCTTTCTTCCCCTATAAGGATTGTTGTAGCCCTGAAACCTGCCTGTAAAATAAATGACAAAGCAGAACAAGTTAGTTAAACATCCCTGAAGGGTAACAAAAAACAAGCACTCCCTCCCCTGACTATCCCTTTTATATGTGGAGATAGATGCTAAACAATGAACAACAAAAAGTCATCACCAGAGAGAATGCCGAACAAGGCAGCCACGATTTTCCTGGGAGGGAACTAGACTGGTCTAGCTGGTTTCCAGGAAAGGAAATTATCAGGTAAGACCAAATTTCTCCTTCCTTTTCATCCTGCTAGACCAGTCCAAACACATGTGAAGTATCCAAACTCTGAGCAACTGAATAGGAAGAAGTAATAGCTGACAAAAAAAGCACAGCAGGGGTAAAATAGAATTCCACAGAAACTGCCCAACACGGCCATGTTTCAGTAAAAACTGCCTGCGTCATTGGCAATTAAATACAATTTCCACAATCAAGGTAACAAAGAAACAAGCTGAACAGCTTGTCGCCAATGCAACAGCATTTCAACAGGCAAACCTGAAAGTAATTAAGCCGAAGCATGGCCGTGTTGGGTTGATAAAGATGGTTTCTGTGGAATTCTATTTTACCCCACTGTGCTTTTTTTCTTTGCTTATTTTATAGGGGTGTCTTCCCTTTTTGTACTTAAGAAGTATTGGCTGCCCAAAGAATAGCCTCCCTAAGCACAGAATTGGACATCCAGCCTCTGATTCTTAACAAAAGGGATTACCAAGTCACTGTCCTGATAGATGTCTTCTTCTTCAAACAACCTTGGCATTGGCCCAGGAAGCAGCATGCACCCTGGTGGAGTGTGTCTTGAGGCCCTTCTGAACCTGGCACCCGCATACCACCTTCATAAACATAGGCAAATTGGAGATTGGCCTATCACTAGCTACCCAATTATCCGTACTTACCTTCTTCAAAACGGGCCTCAGCATAGGAGGATAACATCCCAAAATAAGCAGACTATGGATGATATTAGTCAATATTGGCAAAGCCAACTCTCTTGCTTTTCTAAGCAACCAAAATTTTAACCTTAACTGCGGTATTTAAATATATCAAACATTTAGCATTAACAAAAAAATCTATTGTTTTGCAAAGATGTACACATTATACTTAATACACCAAAATCTGATGATGGACTATAGAGACGTTTGTACTTTAACTTTCAGAAATAACATTTTAGAAGAGGATGTGTACATTTTAAAATGCTTTTTCTCTTTCTTTGATACAGAAATTTGTATGTGGTAATGACCGTTGACTAACAGGACAGTTTTAAAAGTGATTGATGTTAACCAAACAGTATGGGAACTCTGAAAATGCTTGTGGCATCACAATGTGTTCTGACCTCCCTGAGAAATGGACTAAACTAAACTGGTCTGTTTCCTTATGAGGTAAAAGGTAAGCTCCTCCTGAATCCTCCCCTAACCCCCCCCCCCCCCCAGTGAATGTAATACAATGATGTTGGATTGTTCTCTGGGCTTGATAGTTTGATTGCAGACGTTTCATCAGTATTCGAGGGGACATCATGATGATGAAAGGTCTGCAATCAAACTGTCAAGCTTGAAGAACAATCCAACTTCATGATCGGCAATCTGAGCTACCAATATTCACAAACATCTTGAATATAAGATAAGCTGGTACATGAAGATCAATATGCGCTCTGCTGTCTCATTCAGAAATTTGAAAATTGCATGAATGCTTCCAGAATTTTTAGGGGAGATAGAGATGACTACAGTGGTAGGGGGGGGGTGGATGGGAAGGGACCTGACAGGCAAACTTACACAGTTTTATACAGCCAGTTTCTTTATAGAGGCCTTGCCATAGAAATCTTTGTGCATTCTTGCTCATGTTTATGGCTGACATGACAGCAGCGTGGACATCTGTATGCAATTTCTCATTGTAACATGAATCTCATTTATTGGCCAACTCCATAGATCTTCTATAGGCCATATGTAAAGGGCTCTTTTCCCACAGAAAATAATATAGGAAAACCCTTCTAGGACATCTGGCTCAGTACATTGCAAAATGCAGCAGTAGTGAAACATTTCATCTGTTCATGCGCTTAAATAACATTTCTTTCTGTGCTTGCTTAAGTAAGTTGGACATTAATAAAAAGATCTGCCACATCTAACTGATGCAATCTTGTTCTGTGCATGAGGTTTCAAAGATTTCTCAGCTGTAATATCTAAGAGTTCATGTTCCTCATTTTCTTTAGATAACGCTTATGTTGGTCTATTTAAAGGACTACAAACAACAAAGAACTCTATGCTGGGATCAGAAATTGAGATGGTGTGTCTATGGATTCTCTGACAAATACAAAGTCTAAGTGTTGTCACTGGTAATACAGATCAAAGGGAATTCATATATAGATGTATGGAGGTAAGCATAGAATAAAGTCCAATATGGGGTCTGCAACCCAGTCTGATGGGATTGGGTATAGGGGCAGCAACTTTTTTTAGAAGTTAAAATGAGCTTGGTAATGCCAGCAAGATCAGGAAGAGTGAGAGAAGACCAGGTATATTTAAGTAAAACAAGTTATGAATGGGGTGATGAAGAAAAAGTGAAGGGCTCAGCAGTCGGAAGGCCGTTCCTGGCTTTGTTTAGTTTGGTCATAAAGGCTGATGCAAGAGCATCTGAGAAAGGGGTGTTATTATATTGAGATGTACAGATGGAGATTGCAACGAGGAGAGGCGTGCCACAATGGAAAAAGGAGTTTTTGGGTCATGTGAAGATGCGATAACCAAGGAGGAATAGTATTCCTTCTTGGCTGTTAATACCTGTATTCTGTAGTGGTGATGCTGGGTCTGAAAGAGAAGGAGGTGGGCTGGATCTTTCCATTTCCTCCAAACTCTTTCTACAGATCCAAGTTGCCTATGAAGGAAACGAAGGCTGGGATGATACCAGGCATGGAAGCGGTGGGTATGGCGGGGAGTTGGAAGCAGAGGTGCAATGAGGTTGAAATGATGAGACAGAGTAGAATTCTTGGTATGCGCCTGCTGTTCTAACGGAAGAGATGGGAAGTTGTGAGGAAAACGTTTAGAGGCAGTTGGGAGATGAAACTTAGTCTCGGGTGTTATAATGTGCCGGGAATGTGAGGGCACCTGCCTGGACCAATCCGATATGTTCTGAGACAGCAGGGCTATAAGTTTTAAACTGAAATAGAAAATGATCAGACCAAGGGAGCGGACATGCACTAATATCTAGAGGCTGTGGTGAGGTATCTGAGTGTGTAACCAAAAGATCAATGGTTATGCTGGCAACATGCACTGGACCGGTCATGTGCTGGAGGTTATGATCATCTATAAATTGCCAAAAAGTAACATCTTGGGGTCTAGATGGACCCTTAAAGTGTACATTGAATTCTCCTAGCATGAACAAATTTAGAAATGTAATGGAAACATCAAGAAGCATTAGTTGCGCTGTGTCTCGCTGGTCACTGGTTAAAGAGGGAGCACAATAAAGCAAGAGGATGTGTAGTGGTTGAGAGAAATCAATCCTAAAGAGCAGTTTTTCGGGCCTGCCCACTGGTCGCTCAGGAGTTTGATAAGCGGGAGTGACGCTCTATGAATTATTGCTACCCCACCACCTGCATAGGAGAATCGAGGAATGAGGAAGCCGAGTAGCCAGGTGGAAAGCAGCGTGTCAGGTATGCATCATCCCCAGGCTTGAGCTAAGTTTCAGTGAGACAGAGTAAATCCAAGTGAAATTGTAGGAGGGAGTCGTAAATGAGATACATTTTATTTTTTAAAGAGCGACATATAAGAAGGGCCACTCAAGCTGTTAAGGGCAATATAGGCAGAAGCTGTGCAGGGAATGTGCTTTGAAGAAGCCTGAGGTATCTATAGGCAGGGCGGGTGAGAGCCCGCTGAGTTCATGGGACTGCCAAAAACACCGAGTGCAGCAAAGGACCAGTATGGCCGACATAGATGACATAAATCTATATATGAATTTCCTTTAATTTGTATTACCAATGAAAACACTTAGTCTTTGAGCTTGTCAGAGAAGCCATTGACAGACCATCTCAATTTTTAATCATAGCATAGAATTCTTTGTAGTCCTTTAAACAGACCAACATAAGCGTTATCCAAAGAAAATGAGGTACATGAACTTTGAGATATCACAGCTGAGAAATCTTTGAAACCTCATGTATAGAACAAGATTGCATCAGTTTGATGTGGCAGATCTTTTTATTAATATCCAACTATGACCTCTTCTACTCAACTTACCTAAGCAAGCACAGAAAAAAAAATGTTATTTAAGCGCATGAATTGATGAAATACTTCACTATTGCTGCATTTTGCAACGTACTGAGCCAGATGTCCTAGAAGGATTTTTCCACATTTTTTCTGTGGGTAAAGTGCCCTTTACATGTGGCCTTTAGAAGATCTATGGGGTTGGCCAATAAATGAGATTCATTTATTGGCCAACCCCATTAGTTTTCTATAGAAAAACTGGCTGTATAAAGTTGTGTACGTTTGCCTGCCAGGTCCCTTCCCATCCACCCCCCTACCACTGTAGCCATCTCAGTCTCCCCTAAAAATTCTGGAAGCATTCATGCAATTTTCAAATTTCTGAACGAGATAGTACAGCGCATATTGATCTTCATGTACCAGCTTATCTTATATTTCTTTTATCCCATAAGGAAACATGCCAGTTTTCTTTAGGCTAGGCAAGATTCTGTGCTTAAGGAGACTATGTTTTGGGCAGCTATGACTTCTTAAGTACCAAAAGGAAAGATACTCCTATAAAGAAAAAAAGCACAACATGGGTAAAGTAGAATTCTGCAGAAGCCATCTTTATCAGCCGAAAGACTGGGTTGCAGACCCCACATTGGACTTCATTCCATGCTTATCTCCATAAATCTATATATGAATTCCCTTTAATCTGTACTACCAGTGACAACACTTAGACTTTGAATTTGTCAGAGAAGTCATGGACAGAACAACTCAATTTCTGATCCCAGCATAGAGTTCTTTGTTGTTTGTAGTCCTTTAAACAGACCAACATAAGTATTATCCAAAGAAAATGAGGTACATGAACATTGAGATATTACAGCTGAGAAATCTTTGAAACTTGATGTACAGAACAAGATTGCATCAGTTAGATGTGGCAGATCTTTTTATTAATGTCCAGCTTACCTAAGCAAGCACAGAAAGAAATGTTATTTAAGCACATGAATTGACGAAATGTTTCACTATTGCTGCATTTTGCAATGTCCTGAGTCAGATGTCCTAGAAGGGTTTCCCATATTATTTTCTGTGGGAAAAGAGCCCTTTACATGTGGCCTATAGAAGATCTATGGAGTTGGCCAATAAATGAGATTCATGTTACAATGAGAAATTGCATACAGATGTCCACGCTGCTGTCATGTCAGCCATAAACATGAGCAAGAATGCACAAAGATTTCTATGGCAAGGCCTCGCAGCATTATTTTTAACCTAGTTTTCTATAAAGAAACTGGCTGTATAAAACTGTGTAAGTTTGCCTGTCAGGTCCCTTCCCATTCACCCCCTACCACTGTAGTCATCCCTATCTCCCCTAAAAAGTCTGGAAGCATTCATGCAATTTTCAAATTTGTGAATGAGATAGTAGAGCGCATATTGATCTTCATGGAGCAGCTTATCTTATATTCAAGAGGTTTGTGAATATTGGTAACTCAGATTGGTGATCATGGTGTTGGATTGTTCTTCAAGCTTGATAGTTTGATTGCAGATGTTTCATCATCATGATGTCCCCTCGAATGGTGACGGAACGTCTGCAATCAGACTATCAAGCCCAGAGAACAATCCAACATCATTGTCTTACATTCACTGGGGGGGGGGGGGGGGGTGGAGGGGGGGATTCAGGAGGAGCTTACCTTTTACCTCATAAGGAAACAGCCCAGTTTAGTTTAGTCCATTTCTCAGGGAGGTCAGAACACATTGTGATGCCACAAGCATTTTCAGAGTTCCCATACTGTTCGGTTAACATCAATCACTTTTAAAATTGTCCTGTTGTTAGTCAACGGTCATTACCACATACAAATTTCTGTATCAAAGAAAGAGAAAAAGCATTTTAAAATGTACACATCCTCTTCTAAAATGTTATTTCTGAAAGTTAAAATGCAAACGTCTCTATAGTATATCACCAGATTTTGGTGTATTAAGTATAATGTGTACGCCTTCGCAAGACAACAGATTTTTTTGTTAATGCTTAATGTTTGATATATTTAAATACCACAGTTAAGGTTAACATTTTGGTTGCTTAGAAAATCAAGAGAGGTGGCTTTGGCAATATTGACTAATATCATTAATATTTGCTTAGTTTGTGATGTTATCCTCCTGTGCTGAGGCCCCTTTTGAAGAAGGTAAGTATGGATAGTTGGGTAGCTAGTGATAGGCCAGTCTCCAATTTGCCTATGCTTATGAAGGTGGTATGGGGGTGCCAGGTTCAGAAGGGCCCCAAGACACACTCCACCAGGGTGCATGCTGCTTCCTGGGCCAATGCCAAGGTTGTTTTATGAGAAGACATCTATCAGGACAGTAACTTGGTAATCCCTTTTGTTAAGCATTAGAGGCTGGATGTCCAATTCTGTGCTTAGGGAGGCTATTCTTTGGGCAGCTGATACTTCTTAAGTACAAAAAGGGAAGACACCCCTATAAAATAAGCAAAGAAAAAAAGCAGAGTGGGGGTAAAATAGAATTCTGCAGAAACCATCTTTATTAGCCCAAAACTGCTATGTTTCAGTTTAATTACCTTTCCCTGTTGAAACACCGTGCCATCGGCAACAAGCCATTCAGCTTGTTTCTTTGATATCTTCATTGTGGAAATTGTATTTAATTGCCGTTGACGCAGGCAGTTTTTACTGAAACATGGCCGCGTTGGAATAATAAAGACAGTTTCGGTGGAATTCTATTTTACCCCTGCTGTGCTTTTTTTGTCAGCCATGACTTCTTCCTATCCAGTTGCTCAGAGTTTGAGTACTTCCCATGTGATTGGCTGATCTAGCCGGATGAAAAGGAGAGAGACATTTGGTCTTACCTGATAATTTCCTTTCCTTGAATCCAGCTAGACCAGTCTAGTTCCTTCCCAGGAAAACCTTGGCTGCCTTGTTCGGTATTCTCTCTAGTGCTGATGTTTTGTGGTTCATTGTTTTTTAGCATCTAACTTCACATTCAAAAGGAGCAGTCGGGGAGGGTGTGTGTGTGTGTCTGTCTGTTTTTTGTTACCCTTCAGTGATGTTTAATTAACTTGTTCTGCTTTGTCATTCATTTTACTGGCAAGTTTCAGGGCTACAGCAATCCTTATAGGAAACAAAAGAGATTTTGGGTTTAGCTCATGTCTTTTTCAGGAGTAGCTCAAGGTAAGTTACATTCAAGCACGTTAGGTATTTTCCTATCCCTTGGAGGGCTCACAATCTAAATTTATACTTGAGTCAATGGAGGGTTAAGTGACTTGTGCAAGATCACAAGGAGGAACAATGGGATTTGAACTGAATTTCTATAGTTCTCAGAGTCAAGGAGTAGCCTAGTGGTTAGAGCCTTGCTCTGATAACTAGAGATCAGGGTTCAATTCCCACTGACAATCTCCTTCCAGTCACTTTGCCAAGAAAACCCAGGAGTTGCTTGGTTGCCAGGAGTCAGCACTGACTGAAAAGATGTGTCTGGACTGGTCTAGGAGGACTTAAAGGAAAGAAAATGATCATATAAGACCAAATTTCTCCATAAATTATCCCTTCCTGGATTCAGTAAAGGAGTTTGCTGAGTATTGAGTGCTCAGGTACCCATAGAACTGGCAGTAACAAAACTAACAACTCCTTTAATATTTTATGGATTATATTTTTTATTCAGAAGAATGTGAAACATGTTCTATGGTGTGAATCTTTTACAAGCACTTTAACTGTGTTACTAGTGCTACAATTTGTAAAGATGTGTATTTTTTTTTTACTTTATTAGTCCTGAATCACTACCAAACGTGGCTTTGTCTCAGATAATAATACAAGAACCATTTATATTATTAAAACATTCCAGGGGTTAAGACAGTCTGTCAAACATATGTCTATAATTTGTTATATATGCATGAAATATGTGAATCCTGGGATTCTTATCAATGACTCTAAATGAAGGAGATCTGTAATCACATAGGAATCGATATTCATAGCAGTGGTCAGTGCTTTAAAAGTGCCAGGCCGCTCCGTCATTACTGAAATTAAACCAGGTATTCAGCGCCAGAGCCTATATCCAGTTTCACTGGCTATCAGACAGCTATCCAGTCAGCAGCCACTAACTGGGCAACTAAACCACATGAAGTAGGACAGCCATTGACCTTTCCTAACTTTATGTGGTTTCGCTGTCCAGATAGCAGCTGAATATTGCCGCTGACCAGATAGTTGCCGCATCCCCCCCCCCCCCGCTCCGTCCACTGACTGCCCCGGATTTAACTAGGTGTTTTTCCTGCAGTCTGTGGGGATATTTATCTGCATCATCTAGACAGTGCCATTGAATATTGGGGTCACCGGGGTTTAGCCAATTAGCAGGTCCTGCTAACCAGCTAAATATTTTTGAATATGGACCCCATAATTTTTACCCTGAAACTTAATAAAACATCTTCTAGGCATCCTCAAAAAAGTCATTCCTAAAGCTAAAGCTTTTAGTCTCATTTGAAGAAATATTTCCTAATCTCTTGGGTCCTAGAAGATCAATCTGAAAAAACATAGGGTCCGATAATCAAAGGGGTTTATCCGTTTAGCAGGACCGGCTAAGCTAACCAGATGAACCCTGCTGAGGGGGATATTCAGTGGCACTAACCAGGCAGTGCTACCGAATACTCCCTCTACCTTCCATGGCATTGTTGGGACAATGCTGGGGTGGTCTGTGTGACATACCCGCGACAGCAGAATTGGGGATTTGGATGTCTGGGCACTCGCCGTGTGTCAATGAGATCGGCTTACGGGGAGTTTCCCATCCCGAGGCCAGAACGCCATGGCTGGGTCATGGGAGCCATGGTGTTCTGGCACCATGGAAACGAGCCGTCCATCTGATGGTTTGGAATGCCATTGCCATGTCCGCCCCTGCAGACCGTGATCCTGCCGGCACCAGAGGCCCCATGGCCTGGATCGCTGCTGCAGGGGCATAGTGCGGCCAGCGCCATGGCATGCAGGGGTGTGCAGCACCGTGCCGTGGGGACTTCCGGGGCTTATTCTACTGTCAGGGTGGAATAAGCCAGGTGTCCATCTTGCTGCCGAGGGACGAAAAGAGGCCTGCCCTGAAAGGCCTGTGTACATCCTGATGCCTTGCCCTGCCCCTGCTGCAACCCTACTCTGCCCCCTCCCACCCACATCTGTACGTGCAGGGAGTGCTGGGACCCAAATCACATTCAGAGGCTGCGCGCGGGTTGGACATCCAACCCCACTATTCGCTGTTCTAAATGACCACCACAGTGTCTGGATATCGCTACTATCTGGATAGCAATGGTGGCCAGCACTGAACCTGAATATTAAGTGCCAGACACTTTAAAAATGCTGACTGCCGTAGCTGAATATTGACTTGATATATTTTATGAACATGGAAGATTGTCACATGCTCTTCAAAAACACAAGGAAAGAACTTTATCTCTATCTGAGAGTTTCCTAAAGGTGACCACCACCATCCTACGGTGAGTGATTCCTCATTGGAAGTCTCTAGTATTTCAGTCAGATTACCATCTCATCCTGGAGAGGGGATTCAGACAAAATATTTTTAATTAAGCCAGGAATATAATAAGCCCGCTCTATATATGGCAACAAACGGGAATAAAGTATTGTTTTAATATTTCATAGTCTGACACATAGTCTGATATCATAGAGCAATACGGAAAGTTCAAAAATTGTAAATTATATGCCTTCTGAGTGTTTTCCAGTCTTTCCATCCTATTCTCCAGGAAAGGATTACCCCTCATTAGAACATTATTAGGGGTTTCCAAAGCTACAGTTCTCTGATTACTTTTAGCCACTTTGCACAATGACCCAAACTCTTCTCCAAGTCTGATAGTTTGGAGACGGATTCCATGGAGAAAACAAAATTGCTCACCTGTAGCAGGTGTTTTCCATGGATAGCAGAATAAATCCTCACTATCCACTACCCACCCTCCTCCTTTTGGAGTTGTATTCTGGCTTAGCTGGTAACAACTTTGTTTAAAGACCTTTAGGATTATTTGGTATATTTTTGTTTTGCTCCCAATAAACTACCTGTAACAGGTTAATCACTTATTGATGGAAATACACTGGTGTCAAATTTCACTCTCTAACCACCGTCTGCCTCGAAAACAAATAAGGGAATGAGATGTCACAATTATCAGATCAGTGGCATGTTACAATGAGGGACTCCAAGCAAAATTTTGCTGAGGTTCCCCCATTGTCACAGTGGTTCCCACCCCCCTCTAGTGTGGGTCCTGCCCCCATGTGGCATTGGAGGCAAACTTCATTGTGTTTGCTCTGCCTCCTTTGCTCTTGTATGTTTGCCGTAGGGATGGCCCGTGTTCCCTGCCAGGCCGAAGACTTGTAGTGTGCTGTTATCGCGAGACTTTAGCCTGGTGAGGAACAGCTGCCTGGCCCACAGCAAACTTACAAGAGTGGAGGCAGCATGGCAAACATGGTATAGTAAATTTGCTGTGCTGCCTTCCCGATGCTGTGTGAACCTTCTTTCTGCCCGGGCTCCCCTCACATTGTGGGGGCTGCTTGGGCAGAATTTACACCACTGTATCAGACACTTAGAACAAATCATTTAAAAAAAAAAGCTCTCAAGCAACAAAAGATCAACAAGTCTGCAGAGAATAGAAGAAAAAAAGTAACTAGGGGGAATGAATCCACAAAAAAGATTTTGTATAACTGATTGGCCAAATCTGATGTCATGTTAGAAGTCACATTCCAGACAGTAGTGATATGTGAATATGTGGACAGAGGTTCAGATTGGAGTCTTGCAAATCTCTTCTATAGAATTTGAATGTAAGTTGGTCACCAATGCAGCCATGGCTCAGATGTTATGAGCCATGACATTAAGTATGAGACCTGCCTCGGCATAAGTGAAAGAGATGTAATCTGTTAGCTAAATTGAAAGATTATGTTTATTGATGGCAGCTCCCAATCTATTGGAATCAAAAGAAATAGAAAGATGAGTGGACTTTCTATGAGCTTTAGTCTGCTCCAATTAGAAAGCCAAGACTCTCTTGTAGTCCAACGTCTGCAACAAGCTTTCCTCTTTGTGAGCTTGTGGTCTTGAGAAAAATGTTGGAAGGACTACTGACCGATTAATGTGGAAGTCAGACACCACTTTAGGAAGGAGCTTAGGATGAGTAAGTAATAGTACTCTATCATTGAAAAATGTTGAAAAGGGTGCATCTATATACTAGAACCTGGAGCTTGCTAACTCTATGTGCTGAAATTACCACCACTAAAAACAAGACTTTCCAGGTCAGGTACTTCAGTCCACAGGTATCTAGTGGCTTGAAAGAAGCTTTTATCAGCTGAATTAGAATAATAGTGAAAGGAAGGTTTTCATCTGAGATGTTTCTAGCTGAGTTCCAATGAATTCCAATTTGTGTAATGGGCTCAAGTTTGATTTGGAGTAACTGATGACAAACCCTAGTCGCTCCTGTACCCGGATGGGCAGGTGTATAGATTCTTGAACCCCTTCCTGACTGACATTCTTGACCAGCCAATTATCCAATTAGGGAAACACGTGCATGCTCAGTCTACAAAGAAACGCTGTGCCAAATGTGAGACATTTTGTGAATACACAAGGAGCAGACGTGAGACCAAATGGCAGTATGTGATACTGGATGTGATGTTTCCCTATGATGAATAACAGCTACATCCTGTGACTGGGATGTATCTGTATGTGGGTGTAGCTGTCATTTAGGTCCAGAGAACATAGCCAATTCCCTTTTTGGAAAAAGGGAAGCAAGGTGCCTAGGGAAAGCATTCTGAACTTTTCTTGAACCAGAAATCTGTTCAGATCTTGTAGGTCTAGGATGGGATGGTATACCTCTGTTTTCTTTGGCACCAGGAAATATCTCGATTAGAATCTCAGCCCTTCCTGCCCATGTGGGATGTGCTCAACCACATTTGTGGCCTGAAGGATGGAGAATTCCTAACGAAGTATAGCATGTCCTGATGCTGAGAGGTCAGAAAATGAACTCTTTGTGAACAATTCGGAGGGAGTTTGAATAGGCATAATATGTACCCTCCCAGACTATTTAAAGACCCAAGAGTCAGAAGTTACAAGGGTCCGGCAATCTGCAAAGAACTTTAGTCTTTCCTCTGACTGGATGTTTTTCTGGAAGTAGTACTGGGGTGGTGGAAACATTCTCCAGAAGCCAGTCAAAATCCCACCCCCAGTTTTGGCTGAGATGCTGGCTGGGGCTTTTGAACTTTGGCTGTCTAGGATGGCAGTGAGAAGTTTGTCTAGCTTGCAAGAAGTGGGAAGAAGGGGGATACCTACATCTCTGAGAGAAGTAAGATCCCTGCTGCCCCCTGGCTTGACTTCTTGGAGGCTGACATGGCCCATCCAATATCTTGGAGAAAGTGTGTGCCTCACTTTAGGGCTGCTTTGAGGGTTGGGATTCCTCCAATACCTTGATGCTCTTGACATCACGCTCTAATGGATCTTTATGCTGAAGCATTGTAGCCTCTGTCTGAAGCTCATCCCCGTCCTTGAAGCTTGAGGATGATGACAAATCCATCATCTTCCCTAAGGCGGTATCATTGGGTGTCTGATGCAGGGGAGGCCTAGTGGTGCTCAGCTCCCAGTGAAATTGAGGGCCCCTCAATGTCAATGCACAACCAGCATCCAATGCAGCTCTGCAATACATGGCGACTAATGCCACTTATGCCGAAGATGATGAATCAGTCTTCTCTGTGTCAAAAATACATTTACACTCCTGTCAGTCCTGGAGCCCTGTTCTTGTCATCTGTAAATACAAAATACAAGAAGGCTGATGGTCAGGCCCCAAGCACTACATGCACCATTTATAGGTGTCTGCAATAGACATGGCTCCGAGGCACTGGGTGCACTTTTTGAACCCACTGACCAGTTTCTGGGACATAGCTTCTGAAAAAAAATAGTTGTGGCGAAATCAAACAACATGATTTTTGAAGAAAGAAAAAAATAGTATGCCCAGAATTTCTGAGGCCTAAATGCAGCCTATAGCAGCAATGTGAGAAAATAAAGGAAAACTTAAATGACCAAGAGCTCTAAACTAAGAAAATAATTAGGGGAAGGTACACACGGCTATGATGGTTACAGGTCAAGATAACTCACAAAGAGCTAAAAAGACAAAGAATGGCGAAATATGAGAGAATGATGTGGACCGATGCTAAAAAACATTGTCAGGGCCCCACAGAAAAAGAGAGACTGAAGAGATGAGGAGCAGCCATGGCACGTGGGAAGATGTCCATATGCCAAAAGCTTCTAGAAGGAGCTGAGAGAGGTTTCTAATCGGGATCTCCGTCGATGACATTGCCTATATATGAGCACTTATCCTGCGTGTTCATGGAGAATATTAGTTTAGGAATCCCTATTCCCTTAACAATTCCCTTAGTAACTCTAAACAGCTAATAAAAAGAAGGAGACAGCAGTCTAGCAGCAAAATGGGGGCTATCCAGTCTTTTGCATTTAGTGAAACATGTATGATTATCTCTCAGTTTGTGAGAGGTTTTATGTGCATTCGGTGCAAAAGGTTCCTGGCTCTCAAAGAATGAGTCCTAAATCTGGAGGCTAAAATGGCAGACTTAGAGGAACTGAAGCAGACAGAGAGGCATATAGAGGAAACCTACAGGAACATAGAAGAAACGTCCTACCTCTAGTTTGGCAGCCTCAGTGCTGCTTGGAGAAAAGAGGTCACTTGGAAGGAGAGCATCACCTTGGTGTGGCAGGAAATGATCCTGTACTGAGGACTTGTCCTGCAGGGGATGCAATTTCCTCTTGCACTGAAAATGTGTCTCCAGGAGCTTTTGCCCAAGAAGGAAGGGATAGGATCGTTATTTTAGTTGGTAATTTGATCATTAAACATATAGATAGCTGGGTGTCTGGCAGTGTGAGGATCGATTGGTCACTTACCTGCCTGGTGCACAGGTGGCAGACCTCATGCATTACCTAGATAGAATTCTAGAGATTGCTGGGGAGAACCCAGCTGTCTTGGTACATGTGGGCACCAATGACATAGAAGAGTGTGAGAGGGAGGTTCTTGAAGCCAAATTTAAGCTTTTAGGTAGAAAGTTGAAAACAAGGACTTCCAGGATTACATTCTCTGAAGTGTTCCCTGTTTCACGTGCTGGACCGAAGAGACAAGTAAAGAGAAAAGCCCAATGGGTCTACCACAATATTAAAGTAATATAGCAAAGGTTGACCCTGTCAATAAGCAGGTACTCAAAGTTCCGCCATCTGTGCTTAAAAATGGACCCAAGAGACAGGCAGAATCTCAATGTGTAGATGAGACAAAGGTGCAGGGATGAGGGCTTTAGATTTAGGTACTGAGGGGGAATTCTGGGGAAAAGGGGGCCTTTTTCACAAGGATGGGCTCCACCTTAACCAGGATGGAATGAGGCTGCTGCCGCTAACCTTGAAAACAGAGATAGAGCAGCTTTTAAACTAGATATTGGGGAACAACTGACAGTCACTCAGGAGCGCATGGTTTGGAATAATGTATCCTTGAATGACACTACTAAAACAGGGAGGTTAGGACAACCCAATAGAGAGGCAGCAATAAAGGTAAAAAATAGTCTAGGTGCCTTTGAGTAAAAAGCAGGCAGAGTTGAAAAATTCCAAATTACGCCATCAATGATAAGCAAATTGTCGATATGTACAAAAAAATACTTTGAAATACCTGTATACAAATGCTAGAAGTCTAAAAAATAAGATGGGAGAGTTAGAATATATAGCACTAAATGAGTAAGTAGATTTAACTAGCATCACATAGTCCTGGTGGAAGGAGGATAACCAATCGAATACAGTGAAATTATATAAGAATGATAGGGTAGATCAAATTGGTGATGGGGTGGTGCTATATGTTAAAGAGGGCATTGAGTCAAACAGGATAAATGTTTTGCAGGAAACAAAATGCACTGTAAAGTCTTTATAGATAGAAATTCTATGCAAGAAGGAGAAGGGAATAGCAGTGGGGGTGTAGTACCATCAACCTGGCCATAATGAACAGACAGATGATGAAATGCTAACAGAAATTAGGGAAGCCAAGAAAATTTAAAATGCAATAATAAGTGATTTCAATTACCCCAGTACTGACTAGGCCAAAGCCACAGCAATAAATGCTAGGGAGATAAAGTTTCTAGCTAAAATAAATAAATAAATAAATTCATGGAGCAGCTAATTTAGGAAGCAACACAAGGTGAAGCCATTTTGGACCTAGTCCTTCAAGGAATGCAGGATCTGATGCAAGAGGTGACAATGTTGGGACATCTATTAAATAGTGACATAACATGATCAAATTTGATTTAATAAATGGAGAGAGGACAGCAAGAAAATTGACTGCACTTTCATTTAATCTCCAAAAGGATACTTGATAAAATGGCTAGGAAACAAAAGGGACAGCTACAAAGTTTAACTTAGGCCTGGATGTTGTTTAAAATACCATCTTGGAAGCACAGACCAAATGTATTCCACACTTTCAAAAAGGTGAAAGGAAGGTGAAACGATTGCTGGCATGGTTTAAAGGTGAAGTGAGAGAGGCTGTTATATCCAAAAACAATCTTTCAAAAGACGTAAAAAGGATCTGAATAAGAAAGAAGAAACAGCATAAGCGTTGGCAAGTTGGACACAAAGCACTGATAAGGCAGGCAAAGACAGAATTTGAAAAAAGGGTTGCTGTGAAAGCAAAAACTCATAATAAAAAAATTTTCAGGTATATCTGAAGCAAAAAAACTATGAGGAATTCTGTTTGATCATTAGATGATAAAGGGGTAGAAAGGGCACTAAGGGAGGACAAAGCCACAGTGGAGAAGCTAAATTAATTCTGTGCTTCAGTCTTTATTGCAGAAGATGTAGGAGTTTTGGGCAATTTTGAAAAGTGCATAACTGTGGGGTAAGTGTGCTGGAAATATAGTACAGCGCTACACATGCTTGAGCATAAATAAAATATAAAGACCTTTATGCTTTATTTGTTTTTGTTTAACATTATGAGTTTAAGATCTAATTTATTAGATTTTATTATTCTACATACTGCTTTGAGCTTTTGAAAAAGTAATCTATAAATGTTAAATCGGATTAAAATATTATCTTGATCAAGCAATTGCATTTCTAGTGACAGTGGAATTGAATCTCTCTTTCTTTTAAAATATGTGCTCTTTAACCTGAAGAAAAATGGAAAGTGGGTCCAGTGGATGATGCAGGTTGCCTAACCTTTGATCAAGGCCAGCCTTAGAGATGGTTCAAGATGTTGGTACCCTAGCCAAACCTTAATCTTTACAACTCCCTTGGCTGTCAAAATATATTGTTTAGCTTTAAATGTGCTCTTTGCTGCTCCCTAGAAGTTGCCACCCTAGGCGATCACTTTGTTTGTCTAATGGTTGGGCCAGCCCTGCTCTTGACCTCATTTCTCATCCCAGCCTCTTGAGACTTATTTGGCTCTATGAATTTTAAAAGCACAAGTACACTGAGAGGTGGTCAAAGTAGAGACTACTGTGATAGTGTGGCGTGCGGTGGAAAGGAGTTTTCTTTACAACACAGGCCAGACAGCAGTTTCAGGGAAACAAAAACAGTTATTATTTTGTCCCAGCTTGTTAAACAAAGCAAAACCCAGAACAGACAGCAGTTCAGGGAAAGCAAAAGCAGCTTTACTTCTGCCCCAGTTTGCTAAACCTCCACAAGCTGGTTCTCCAGGCTTTTTCTCCAGCCCCAGTTAAAGTTCCTACCTCAGAACTCCTTTGCACAGCTTGCCTTGGAAGGACCTGGCTCCACCGGCCTCTCTCCCTCCTGCAGCCTGCTGGGTTCTTAACCTCTCCCTCTGAGCTTCACCCTCCCAGCCCTGAACTCCGGGCTGCAGACTCTCTTAAAGGGAACTGTTGCTAATCCCTTTGGAGAGGGACGGGTAACATTCTATAGACCCTATTATACTGCATTACAATTGATACTAAAATAAACTAGCTGAAATGCAGGCCTTGAACCAACACAGTCTCAAATTTAAAGACAGTTGTTATCTTCACCCTCCTATTGTTTCATAGGGTACAACACTGGCAAAGAAATAGTCAATCAAAAGCCAGATGCTTTTCTGAATAACTAAATGCTATTCCTGGAGAGAAGTGTTGTTGAATAGCAATAAGCATAAGGAACTAAATGGTGCTGTTCTTAAAGTCTATCCAAGGAAAGCTCATAGCATCTCCATAAAGGACGTGGTGGTGAAATGTAAGAGGTTTCTTAGGAGCAACCACGTTAATCAGTCTGCAGCAGCAAAAATGAGAAAGGGGCTGTTTGCATCCTTATGAACTAACCAATTTACTGAGGTATGAGTTTTCATAATAGGGGCTCGGTAGAAGGTCATGGTGCACAGTCATTATTCATAATGGAAGATGGCATCAGTCAATACTGGCTTTAATTTCTCTAAGCTGCTGTGTGCATTGGTTTAACATTTTTCTCAGAGCTTTCTGGTTATAAGGTGGCCTCTGGGTTTTAAACTTTTTCTTTGCTATTTTGGGGTAAAGGAAGTGTGTGTGCTGCATTTGCAAGATAATCTGACGTTCTGATTGGTGGGAAGGTGTTATTTCTTTTTTTACGGAGACAGGAAGGGAACTTTTCATATGAATAATATTGCAAGACTACTGCTCGGAATGCTGTCAAGCATTGGCTTTAACTTCTGTCATCTGTTGTGTGCTGGATTTAATATTTTTCTCGGAATTATATTCCTTTTAAGGCAACTTCTTGCTGTAAATTTTTAGAATAAATGTTTTGGGTGTTACATCTGCATAGTTATCTAAAGGGCCTATTTAATAGAGTGTGCTAAAATGCATGGTTTAATGTACTTTTAGTACCTCCATATTCACAGTGGTAATCAAACACCACAGTTTAGTGAATCCTATTCTACTGTTCTAGGATACTGTATTATTGTACTATTCTACCGGCCTAGAATGCAGAGCCATCACCAATGGCAATAATGTCTATGCATTACTGCCGGCGAGAATGTGGGATCCCTGTGTAGAACCAACTCCCTTGCACCTAATTCCCTTCACAGAAAGGCTGCCCTGTGCTCTCCCCAAAATATTTGAATTTGTAAGCCCACTCCTCAGAATGCAAATGAAGGCCCTTCAAACCTTATCTATCCATTAAACCACCTCCACTCCACCTTCTGGTGCTCACCTGGCTGGTAAAGGGGCAGGAGTGATACCCAGCTGTCCCTGCCTGATTGGTGCTGTCATCCAAAATGACATTGGTGATCTGAGAGTCCCTCTTGCCCCACATGTCATTTAGGGCCCAATTTTCGAAAGGCATTTACTCGGTTTCTAGCCCAGTAAACCGTGTAAATGCCTTAAGTGGGGATATTCCATGGCACTTACACTGTTAGTACCATTGAGTATCCCGTCCTAACTCCCTACGCGTCCCATTGCTATCTGGTTAGCATCAGGGCGTGCCGGGGGCTTTCTGGGGCAGAGCAGAGGCGGCGACAAGCGCTAACCGGGCAGCAGTGATATTGCAGGCTGCCCAGTTAGGGATCTGCGCCTTAAAGATAGGCGAGGAAAACCCTCACCTATCTCTAAGGGGCAGGAGCTAAGCGGGCAGCCTGCAATACCCATATCGCTGCTGCCCAGTTAGCTACTGCGGCTTCTGGTGTCTTCGGTGATCCCTGGATATTCAAGGCCGGGTCTGCATTTGATCTCGACATTGAATATCTGAGGTTAAGAGTCGGCGGGCAGGGCAATGTGCTGTAGAGGCACATAGTCTGCCCAACCCAATATCAGGCCCTAAAAAAGGTACACAAGCCAAAAATACTTCAGGAAAGGGAAAACTGGTGGAATCATAAACTCAGAGCATTAAGAGGAACTCTTCCATAGGATTTCGAACAGCAAATGTCTATGCTAACTTTTCAAACAAAGGTACCTGCTGGTGAGAGGGGTATCCGACAGTGCCGCTGAATATCTCCTCGGAATACTGCGGTACTGTCCTGATAGGGTCTGGGTGATTCGTGGGCAGTTCTCAGCATTATCTAGTTAGTGGCATCATTCAGTCCGTTAACCAGGTGACAAATTGCATAAAGTTAGGCCACAAAAAAGGAAGACCTTGCTATTTGGGTAGCACCGCCAGTCAGTGCTGAAAACGAATATCAGTGCTGGAGGATATCTGGATACTGACGCTGAATATCTGGTTTCACTTTAAGTGCCACAGCCGGCACTTAAAAAACACTGACCCTGGAGTTTAAATATTGGCCTGTATGTTTCTGAGTACTTTTATGCATGTATACCTCAAGACTTGCTCAAAGTGCTTTAAAATGACCCCTATGGGCCCGATTTAGTCCTGGACGTCCCGGCCCTCTGTGCGCCCATTGGAACTGGACACAGAGAGTTAGACAGGATTCTGATCTCGTGGAGCACGTCTAGCCTTGCAGGATCAGAATATATGTCCAGGCCTGTACGGGCAGGCCGGGATCCCGATTCCGGTTGGCCTGCACATACAGGCCTTGCCTGCCTAACTCAGTCAGGGATCCTGAATGGAGCTGCTGCGTCATGGCGTCTAGTTGCCATGGCACTGTGGCTCCATTCAGGAGCTGCAATCCCCGGCTGCCAAAAGAAGTTTCATTCCCCGCAGCCCGATCCCTGATCTGACCTCCCAAGGCCAGGGTTGGGCTGCAGGGAATCTCCTCTGCCCCCTCCCACCTTTGCTGTGCCCTGGGCCTGCCAGAGCCACCCGTCTAGGGGAACTTATCCACCTCAGAGGAGGAATATTGTTCCCTGTTCAAGCAGCTGGCCCCGGATGTACAGGGCCGACACTGGAATTGGCCCTGTACGTCAGGGGCTGCAGACTGCCTACTGCCCGCTCTTTCTCCATCCCCCACAACACCCCTTTCCTGCCCCTGTCTAACTTCCCCGTACAACATGCAAGGAAGTTAGTCGGAGTTGGCAGAGGGGCTGAATAGCGGGGATGGACGTCCCAACGGGATGTCCATCCCCGCTATTCGCGCCTCACTATGACCCTTTATGTCAGTGGTTCTCAACCTTTTTTGTACCGTGACCCCTTTTACCATTGGTCAACTTGTGATGACCCCCAATGATAAAATCAAATGCGTCTCTCTTCCTTTACCATTAACGCATTGTCACTGTAATCATTTGTTGAATTATTAATATATTATAGGCCTTTGCATTATGTTTTTATTTATAAAATGTACTTATTTAAACTACAATAATTAATCCCAATAACAAGTGTGATGAGGAAGCACTGGTGAGCCTGCAGAGTTAGAGAAAATCAGTGATTGTACCTTTAAAAACATTCCAGCAGTGCACAGGCTTCAGAGCAAGCTTAGAGTATCTGAGGCTAGGCTGCCACACCCAAGCTCTGCTGACGGAGTAGCAGGCTTGGAGCATGATTATGAACACCTGTTAAGGCAGAGAGAAACGCTGCCCAGGAAGCACCTTTATAAACCCTGCTTAGGGAAAAGCAGGGGGGAGAAGAGCTGCTCAGGAGGAAAAGGTTGCTCAGAAGGGAAGAGCAGAGCAAGCAAACACTCAAGGAGAGAGTCCAGGAAGACAGAGTCAGAGACAGACTCAGAGCAGGACTGGAAATTGAGCTGGAAGTTCCCAGAAAGAAAGTTCCAAGCAGAGGAAAGAAGAAGGACCTGGAAAGAGTCTGGCACAAGGGAAACCAGGCACGAGCTGCTCAGGCAGAGAGAGCAGGGCAGGTTCCAAACTTCTGTTCCTGACCAAGAGGTTCACAACACTCAGAGGTGGGTGCCTAGGTTTCAAACCAGGAGACAGAAGAACCCAGTCTCCAACAGAGAGCCATGGTTAAAACTCAGAGAGGAACTGGGGCAAGAGGACCAAAGAAAGATATCCAGTAATACAGTTCTCCATATTCCTTACCGGGTAGAGAAGTCCTGGAGGGAGTTACAGGAATCCTCAGCAAGAATTCCACAAGAGGCAGGTCATGAGGGCTCAGTGCAGGATATTATAATTCCAGAGCAGGAGGAAATGCAAGTGGAGTATAATGAACCAGACCCCTTGATTACTGAACTGCCAATGGACTGTTCTTTGTGTCGTGCAGAGGCTACTGAATCCTTGGTTAAGGAGTAGCAGCCTGAGTAAATGCTTTTGGGAAAAGCACTACCAAGAAAACTTAACCTTGCTAAGGTAGGAACCAGGTTAAGTAAGACAAGCTTGCACAGCACTGTATATTATCTCACTAAGGAAGCAGAAAGCCATTCTTTACTTTGCTGAACCTAAGAAGCTGTACTTTTGATTTGCCTGTTTTGATTGACGAAACGTCTGCGTCTTTTTAATGCCTTTGAGAAGTTACTCAGCTTAAAGATGTAAATATTTTCTGTACTTTTTGTCCTGGAGGAAATATCCAGATACTTTGTGTTTGAACCTTATTTGTGCATATTTTGGGGAAATAAACTGTGTCATGTTTGCCTTCACTCGATGTCTCCACGACTGTCCTTTTTAAGAGGGAAACTACAACTCCCAGAGGCAAAACGCAACCCACTCTCTAGACATAAAAAAATCCATCCAAAAAACAAAAAAACCCACAAGCTCAAGAGCCTTCTCATATGCAGCCCCCACCCTGTGGAATAAACTTCCGCTAAGCCTCCGCAAAATAAAAGATCTCCATATGGAGGCGGAGCCTGCGGGGAAGCAAGATGGCGGCTTAATTAGTGAGCGCTGATATTCCCCGACCTGATTCCTGATAAAGTGTGCGACTCCCGTCATTAGTTTGGCTGATAAACCCCGGATTTCGGAGGCTAAGAGTCCGCACGGTATGGCAGGGGGGAAACCGGCAAAATTGGACTTTGCTTCGGCGCTGAACTCGGGTTCTAAGCGGGCGAAATCTGATCCGCTTTCGCCCCAAAAGATGGCCGCCACGCGAGAATCAGAGGAAGGAATACGGGAGATGATGGGTGAAATCCGAGCGGTGAAGGAGCTGGTGAGGGCCAACGGAGATGCGCTGGTGAGAGTACAGGCTGAGTTGGGTGACATGAAAGCCCGGTTTCACGACCTCACCGAGCGTGTGGACAAAGCTGATAGTGTGTTAGCGTTACACTCTGAGCAGCTGAAATCCCTGTCCACAATCCACAAACGTATGGCCCGACTTGAGCTGCAAACAGAAGATCTCAGCAATCGTAATAGGAGAAACAACATCAGACTGGTGGGCCTGCCGGAAGGAGCTGAAGGCCCTGATTTGTTCGAGTTCCTGGGGAAGCTGATTCCTTCAATTCTAAAAGTGAAGCTTACCGGGCAGCTGGATATAGAAAGGGCTCACAGAGTACCATCGCAGCGCTCCGGGAGTGGGAAGTCTCCGCGTCCAATAATCTTCTGTCTCTTGAGACACCAGCAAGCTGTTCAAATTTTGTCTGCAGCTAAAAGTCAGCCTGCTTGGGAATTTGAGGGAAGCAAGTTGTCGTTCTACCCAGATGTGTGTAAAATCTCGGCAGACAAGAGGAGGCAGTTCTTAGCTTTGAGACCGCGGCTGCAGTGAATCCAGGCACGATACAGGCTTTTTTATCCTGCTCGCCTCAAGATTACATTCAACAACAGCTCCAAGTCCTATGATGACCCGAACGACGTTCTAAAGTTCTTAGAAGAACAAGAAGCTCTTCAAATGCAGTGACTCTTTTGTCTTTCTTTCTACTTATTTGTTGTTGTGTAAGCAATTATGGTCCCCCCACCTTTGGGTGCTCTCCTTCCCAGTTAATCTTTGTAGAGCCCGTAGGTGTGGGAGGCATAGTTTCTCTCTGTCTTGCTTGCTCTCCCCCTTGGAATTGAGCGGGGATTATACAAAACTGTGAGTAGTGAAGTAATTTTCTGATATCACTGGGGGGGGGGGGGGATCGAATTGGGGAGTGACTTATGTTTTGTATATTTTGGTCTCTCTCATCCAGAATTTGTTTGGGGTGCGAATGTATATGGGGGACGATGAGAATTCTGAAGGGTTATGGGGTTCCCTGTTAGTACTGTCGGGTTAGTTGCACTGTCTTTGTGTTTTCTCTTTCTTGTAATTTTCATCTTAGGTCGGGGAATGTTGGTAAGCCTCTTGTGAACTTGTTTTGGCTCACCTGGTTAGTAGTTACTGCTATGCAGGGTTAATGGTGGCACCTTACAGGCCTCACGTATGGGTTAACCAGTCGCTATGTTGCTGTGTTCAAGCGATCCTTGGGTTGGGGGCCCTCCAGTATGACCAATTAAATGATCTCCCTTAAGATATTGTCCCTGAACGTTAAGGGCATTAATTACCCTGCAAAACGCAAAAGATTTTAATGTATTGCCTGAAGCAAGGGGCGGACGTAGTGATGCTGCAGGAAACGCATCTCACGTCCGCTGAGACAGCCAAACTTGCTTTGGATAAATATATGCTTGTCTCACATGCTGCAGCGGTAGGTAAGAAAAATGGGGTGGCGATTTTAATTAAAAAAGCTTTGAAGGCTCAATGCCAGGGACTTCGTTCCGACCCAGAGGGGAGGTGGGCCTGTGCGCAGATAATTATAGACCAACGACAATTTGTGCTCATTAATGTTTATGCCCCTAACTGTGATAGTCCTGGGTTTTTTCATGACATTGCGAAGCTGCTCCTGGAATATCCCTCTTCCCCTATAGTGATTGGGGGGGATTTCAACCTGGCGCTGGATCCCCTGATCGACTGCCAGCCCTGTCGAAAATATAGAAGAGGAAGAGCTCCTGACACTTTAGTGTCGATTATGGAAGAATGGGGCCTGGTAGATATCTGGAGGATTTTGCATCCAGCTGAAAAAGATTTTACCTTTTTCTCATCTCCCCACAAGTCCCACTCGCAGATTGATTTTTTTCTTGTATCTCGATCATTTGCCCAAGATATCCATAGAGCAGAGATTCTCAGTATGCATATCTCTGATCATGCTGCAGTAGTGATTGATTTGGACCTGACTAGATCTCCCGGTCCCTCAGGGGGCTGGTCATTCCCACGACATCTTCTTGCAGAAGAAGACTTCAAGCAGCTTCTCCGGAAAGAAATTAAGGAATTCTTTGATATAAACCGGCCAGAAGATACCGCTATATGGGCTTGGTGGGAAGCCTTTAAGGCCTCTATCCGTGCAAAGGTTACTAGTTATAATATTGCGGCCAGGAAAAAGGCGAGGGAGCGACTGACGTCTCTAGACCTGCAGATCAAGGCTGGTGAGCGATTACTGCATCGCCAATTCAGTGCTCCAATTTTAGCTCGGTTGCAAAATCTTAGGTTTCAATATAACGCTGCCCTCAGTGTTGAAGTGGAGCAGATCACCTTTTCTCAACAGGCTCGCTATTATACTGAGAAAAATAAAGCAGGCAAGATGTTGGCAGCCAATCTGAAGCCCAGGAGAGAGAAAACTCATGTTGTCTCCTTATTGGATGAGAAAAATGTCCGTCTGTCTGGAAATTCAGAGATACTTGAAGCCTTTAGGCAGTTTTACAACTCCCTCTATTCCTCGGAGGTGGACTGTGATGTTGCAAGTATGAGAGATTGGTTGCGGCAGATTGAACATCCAGTGTTGAGCCCTGAGCAGGCTGCGGAGTTGGAAAGAGATCTGGAGCTGCCGGAGCTTGAAGAAGTGCTTTCTGGGTTGAAATCTGGGAAGGCAGCGGGCCCGGACGGCATTCCGTCAGAATTCTACCAAATTTTCTCCAAAGAAATATCCCCCTGCCTTCTAGTATATTTCCAGCGACTCCTACGACACGAGGGTGACCCTGGTGCCTTTGCGGAGGCCACAGTGATTGTCCTGGAGAAACCGGGGAAAGATCCCGCTTTCGTGGGGAATTACCGACCTATCTCACTGCTAAATGCGGATTATAAATTATTTGCTGCTATCCTGGCTAACCGGTTGAACAAAGTTCTACACCACCTAATCCATCCAGACCAATGCGGTTTTGTGGCTGAGCGGTCTACAGCAGATAACGCTCGCCTGATGTGCAACATTCTTGGTCTATCTGAGCAAGCCGTTGAGCCTTTCATTGGGCTTTCATTGGATGCAGAAAAAGCTTTTGACAGGCTGGAGTGGCCTTTTTTATTTCAAGTCTTGGAATGGTTTGGGATTCCAGAGACGTTTGTGGGCATGATCATGAGCATGTATGCCCACCCTGTTGCCCGAATTTTTGTCAATCGGGAATTATCCAGGCCATTCTCATTGCATAGGGGTACCCGGCAGGGTTGCCCGATGTCTCCCCTTTTATTTAATTTGGCATTGGAACCGCTAGCCTTGCTTGCCGTCAGTCGGTGAATATCGTGGGCATTGAAGTGGCTAATATGCATATTAAACTTTCTGCATATGCAGATGACCTTCTTTTTTTCCTAAGGCCCTCTTCCATTGCTCCTCTGTTGCAAGTTATTGATCAGTATGCACGATTCTCCGGATACAAGGTAAACTGGTCAAAATCAGTGGCATTTCCGCTTAATAAGCTGGCTCATAGCAATTTGGTGCAACCATTTCCTTTTCAATGGGCCTCTACGGATATAAAATATCTGGGAGTTCAATTTGCTGCCCCTCTGGATGAGACTATATGGCTCAATGCTGAAAAGATAATCGATACTGCTCGGTCTTTCACTAACAAATGGTCGCCTTTGCATCTTACCTGGTGGGGCAGAATGGAGTCGATCAAGATGGTCTTAATGCCCAAGATCAACTATGTCCTTGGAATGATTCCCATCATGTTCCCGGCCACTGTATATAAGAAGGTCGAACGTATTCTGAATGTCTTTCTATGGAACGGGAAGACTCCTAGAATAGCACTTAGGAAATTGAAGGCAAATAAGTATGATGGAGGAGTTCAATTCCCCGACTTTCAGTGGCACCACTCTGCAGCGATGTTGAAGCAAGGGAGCATGTGGGGGGCTGAGGTCGATCCTTCACTGAAACCAGTCTGGCTTCTTCTTGAGGAACATTTGATGTACCCATGTCCTGCCCAACTCTGTATGGGTATGCGGAGTCCTGAGGCCTCTAAAACTGGCAGGATAGTCAGGGCTACTCAGCAGGCTTTTCAGAGCTTCCTACCGCTCATTGCGAAGGAGAATCCGCTTTCGCTACAACTTCCTCTCTGGCATAATCCGGTCTTGCGAATTAATAAAGTTCCCTTTGCCTGGCCGTCCTGGCAACGATGCGGCATCTGGTCTGTGGGACACTTGGTTGCGGGTGGCGAATGGAAGTCTTTCGCAATGCTCCAGGAGGAGTTTAAGTTACCTCCCAGATGTTTTTTTCAATATTTTCAACTTCGCCACTGTTTTGCCCAGCTGAAGACGGATCCTAGGGAATATGTGGAGTCCTGGGGCTTGCAAAAAATTGTAACCGACCTTTGTCTTCAGAAAGGTGGCGTATCAAGGATCTATGCACTCTTTCGAGATTTCAATTCCGGTAAAACGAAAGGCCTCTGGAAGCTATGGGAGGATGAAGTAAGCTGTGCACTGAACCCCTCAAAGTGGAAACTGTTCTGGGGACCTGTTGTCCATTCTTCCAGATCTGCAGCTCTCACGCAATCTATGTATTTTTTCGCCCATAGGGCGTATATCACCCCAATTAAACTGGCAAAGTGGTCTACAGAGAAATCACTCATGTGCTGGTCTTGTCGGGGAGCTCCTGGTACTTTGAGTCATATGTTTTGGGAATGCCCATTCGTTCAGGGCTTCTGGTTGCATGTTTGGGAAAGGATACAAAGGGTGGTGGGTTTTGCTTTTCCCCTGTCCTGGCGTATTTTAGTGCTTCGTTCCTTAGCTGAGATCCCAGGCCTGGGAAAGGAACACTTTTTCATTTTGAATTTCATGATAACAGTTGCTATAAAAGAAATGTTATTTTTCTGGAAGGATTCTACGAAGCTCCATTGGGGTAAATGGTGGAACCAAGTCTGCCTTTATAGTAGGTACGAAAAAGCATTTGAGAGATCCTCCTTTATGCCTGGACGGGGGAATATGCAAGATCGATGGGCTGCCTTGGATCGCTATACTACTATTGTTTCGTAGTCAGTTGACTGGTCGTGAGGTTTGTGAGGTGCCGGGGAGGGGTGGGTGTTTTTTCTGTAACTGTTCTCATGGTTGTTTGTATTGTTTGTTTTTTGGCAAGTCTGCAATATGTTTAGGTTTTGTATAAAATGTGACTGAGGCTGGTTGCACTTGTCTGTATTTTGAATGCAAACCTTTAATAAAAAGATTAAAAAAAAAAAAAAAAAAGATCTCTATATATTCCGGAAAAAACTAAAAACATATCTGTTTATAGAACACTTTATAAATCTTAATGAATCCCCTCCATCCCGCACACTACACCTCCATAACAATCCTCCTTAACCACAGATCAAAAAGCCTCAAACCTCAATACACTTAAGAAAAAAAAGCAACTCTTACAAACTACGATTAATAATGAATGATTAATGTAAATAGTTACAGCATTACTAGCCAATGTTAATTGTATATAGTTATGAAAAAACACTGTTCCATGTTATTGTTCATGAAAAGTTAATTGTACATAGTTATGAAAAACGCTGTTCTATGTAAAACCATGTTCATTATATGTTAAGTGTAAACCGCCTTTGATCTCTGGAAAAAGCGGTATAAAAGAAAAGCATAAATAAATAAATAAATAAATAAAACTGCTCCTGAAGGAAATAGTTTTCAAACTCTTTAAAGAGGACTAAAATGGCAACCCTAATCCCCTAAGCACGTGGCTGGGGATAGGGACACGTGACACAAGTAACAATATTTGATTTCAAAATTATTATGATTTTGTAGTCAAATCACTAATATGAAATAAAATTATTTTTTCTACCTTTGTTGTCTGACCAATTTATTCTCTGATCATGCTGGTCCCGATCTGAGGTTTCTGCTTTCCTGTCTTCTCTTAGCTCTCTTTCTGTGGTCTATGGTCCATCTGCCATTTCTTATCTCTTCTTTCGTTTTCTTCACTTCTTTCCATCAGCCTATTTCCAGTCCCAGTAACCATCCCCAGTTTCAGCCCCTTTCCAGTCCTCGCTCCCAGTACCTTCCAATGTCAACTTGCATTCCCATGACTGCCACTGGTGTCCATTCCCTTCCAGTCCCCCTCCTTCCCCACTGACCAGTCCCTTCTAGTACAGATACCATGGCAGCCCATCTCAGATCCACTCCCTTCCAGTTCCATTCTCCCATCCCCTCGTATCAGCCCATTTGTAGCCTTAGCCCCCAGTTTTCTTCCAGGGCCAGCAGCTCTATCCTCCCCTCCCCACAATCAGCCTATGCCCAGTCGAAGCCCCCCAATCAGCTCACTTCCAGTGCTAGTCCCCCCTCAACCCCATTACCAGTGCTAGCCTCCCCTAATCAGCCCATTACCAGTCCTACCCCTCCATCAGCTCATTACCAGTCCTAGCCTCCACTAATCAGCCCATTTCCAGTCCTAACCTCCCCCATCAGCTCATTGCCAGTCCTAGCCTCCCCTAATCAGCTCATTTCCAGTGCTAGTCACTCCTCAACCCCATTACCAGTGCTAGCCTCCCCTAATCAGCCCATTACCAATCCCAGCCCCCCATCAGCTCATTACCAGTCCTAGCCTCCACTAATCAGCCCATTTCCAGTCATAGCTCCCCGATCAGCTCATTTCCAATGCTAGCCTCCCATCAGTCCATTACCAGTCCTACCCCACCCCATCAGCCTATTCCCAGTCGAAGCCCCCCAATCAGCTCATTTCCAGTGCTAGTCCCCCCTCAACCCCATTACCAGTGCTAGACTCCCCTAATCAGCCCATTACCAGTCCTACCCCCCATCAACCCATTACCAGTCTTACCCCCCCATCAGCCCATTACCAGTCTTAGCCTCCTCTAATCAGCCCATTTCCAGTCCTAACCTCACCGATCAGCTCATTTTCAATGCTAGCCCCCCATCAGTCCATTACCAGTCCTACCCCCCTATCAGCCCATTACCAGTCCCAACCCCCCCTTGATCAGTCCATTCCCAGTCCTAGCCTTCCCTAATCAACCTATTACCAGTCCTAACCCCCCCATCTGCCCATTACCAGTGCTAGCTCCCCCATCAGCCCATTATAATCCTAACCCCCACTCTCTCCCCTCTGTCCAGCATTTATCCTGTCTGTCCAGTATGTCCCCATGTCTCTCCCCTTTGTCCATGTCAGCCCCCTTCCCTCCCTCCCTCCATGTCAGCCCCCCTCCCTCCCTCCATCTCTCCATGTCAGCCCCCCCGTCCATATCAGCCCCCCTCCCTGTCAGCCCCCCTCCGTCCATGTCACCCCCCTCCCTCCATCCATGTCAGCCCCACATCTGTCCATGTCATCCCCCTCCCTCCCTCCATCCATCCATGTCAGCCCCCCATCTGTCCATGTCAGCCCCCTCCCTCCCTTCATCCATCCATGTCAGTCCCCCTCCCTCCATGTCAGCCCCCCTCCCTGTCAGCCCCCCTCCGTCCATGTCACCCCCCTCCCTCCATCCATGTCAGCCCCACATCTGTCCATGTCATCCCCCTCCCTCCCTCCATCCATCCATGTCAGCCCCCCATCTGTCCATGTCAGCCCCCTCCCTCCCTTCATCCATCCATGTCAGTCCCCCTCCCTCCATGTCAGCCCCCCCTCCCTCCATGTCAGCCCCCTCCCTCTCACCCTCCCCCATGTCAGCCCCATTACAGGTTCCCTGCCCCCTCCTCCCCTCTCCCCATGTCTGCCTCCTGTCTCTTAGGGAACCGCGGCTGTGCCTGTGAAGCCGTTGCAGAGCCTATCTCTAAACGGGCTCCGTGCAGCATTGTCCCACCTCCAAAGGAAGTGGTAAACAACTTCCTTTTGAGGCGGGAAAATGCTGCACGGAGCCCAGTGAGAGACGGGAAGGCTCCGCAAGGGTTTCACAGGCTCAGCCGCGGTTCCCTAAGAGGCAGGGAGCTGTGGCTGCATTAGAAGGGAGGCTGTGAGTTTGCCGCTGCCGAGAAGCGGACTCAGCAGCGGCAGCAACTTGTGCTCTTTTTTTAAAAAATTTTAACTTGGCGGAGTGAGCTGTCCCCCGCTGAATCCTGTGGCGATCCCCGTGGGAGTCGCGACCCACAGGTTGAGAACCGCTGCCTTATGTGATAATTTGTAAATCATAAATGAATGCATGTATTTTTCAACCCCCCTCCCCCATAAGTATGTTGCAAAAAGTGCATGTGTACCTTCCAGTCAGAGCATTAGGCACCTTTGATGAACTGTCAATCATGCACCCAGCCCCTCCGCCCGTATTTGCACATTAATATGAATACATATGTACATAAGATTTGCCATATTGGGTCAGACCAAAGATCCATAAAGACCAGTATCCTGTTTCCTACAGTGGCCAATCCAGGTCACAAGTAATGGCAGGATCTCAAAAGGTTGACAGACTCCACGCTGCTTATCCCAGGGGTAAGCAGTGGGTTTCCCCAAGTCCACTGTAATAATGGCTTATGGACTTTTCTCCAGGAACTTGTCCATAGTCTGCATCTATTCTAATGGTTTACATGAAAAATAGAAATATAACTTGAGTATTTAAAAACAGCACACAAAGAGACATTCTAAGTACAGTCTTCAGAGGCAAAACTATCAGTTATTAGGACATGCATATTATATTTACATGCACTGTGGTAATGCTAGCCAAAACAATTACTGAAAACTGCAAAAGACACACTCAAAATTTCTGTGGCACACTTGAGACAGATCCTTGCATAGAACCCACACACTAGCAGAATGCTGCTCCTTGGAGACACACAAGAAACACAGAGAGACCTTTACTCAATATGGAATAAGGGACCGCAGACTAGAGACAGAAATATGCAGACAAAACCAAATTGGCCGCTGTTGGAAACAGATACTGGACTTGATGGACCTTGGCCTGAGCCAGTCTGGCATTTCTTATGGTCTTTCCCTTTCTAGCCATGTTCTTATCCGAGCAGCAGCATCAGACAAGTAGGCTGAGATTTGGGCCTGGATTCCTACAGAGATTTCTGGTGTAGAGAAGTTAATCTGAGAGCCATCAGCATAAGGCTCGTACTTTCCCTGACATAGTCACTGAGTTCCCACTCTTTTCTTTCCTGATCCAATTTCTGAGTCCCCACTCTACCCTTTTCCTAGTAACCCAATTCCTCAGTCTCCCCTATGCCCTCCCACTTGACCATATCTCTGTGACTACTTCCCCCAAATCCTTGACCCCATTAAGCTTAAAAGATGTTCTTCCTGCCTGTCTTGTCACCTTCATCTCCCTCCTCAGTACAAATGGCTTCTAACCCCGTTGTTCCTCCTGTCATTAGTGTCCCTCCCACCATGGTTCACATCAGTGTGGAAGGGAGAGGACTAGGGTAGAGTTACGGGGATTGAAATGTTCAATCCATTATCATGCTGGGCTGACTGGGGAGAGGGGGGCATCACTAACCCCAAGCGCCAGTAGTGGTAGCTGGGGGTGGGGCAGGAGACATTTTTTCCTCTCTTCGGCCCTATATGCACTATATTAGAACTCTCTCTTCCTTCAGCCCTGCAAAGGCTATAATGGGAGGGAGGGAGAGGGGGCAGCAGCCAGTGGCTTTTTTAGCCCTCTGTGGGGGAGGGGATGGGAGGCAGTGGCCTTCCTTCTGCCCTGCATAAGCCATATTGAGACGTGGAATGCGGTGATGGTATTTTTTTTGTTTTTTGTCTCTGCAGGGTCCTATTGGATGGAAGCAGGGTAGGGCAGGATGTAACAGTGGAAGCTCTTCCTCTCTGGTGGGTCCTATTGGGAGGGAGCGGCAGTGATTTGTTCCCACAGTTGGAAGCGGTGTGTTCTGGCACTCTAGGTCACCGCCTAGTTAGGCTAGTGGATATACTGAATCTGCTTCTAGCAATTGGAAATCCATTAACTCAGATTCAGCAAATCTACCTGCATAACTCCTTATTATATCAGTTCCCATAATTGCCTTAATTGTTAATGAGATTTAAGCTTGTTCCAAATTTACAGAATTTTCATTTTTTATCCAGATCTGCAGGAGAAATTTACTAGTGGCTATGGAATATTTTAAAGAAATTAAAAAAAAAATGTGCACAATTTGCTTTGAATCTGCTAAACCAATAGGAAGCTATATTTTTGAATATGTTTCATAGTTCTTCAAAACTGTCCATCAGATCTTCAAAATTCTCCAGATCTGTCTAATAATGTGACAACCCTTTCCTGAGGAAGTCTGCACATCTCTAGTATTTAATTCTCTATAGTATCAAACCATTACCTCTCTGCTTAAGTTGCTGATAAGGTGAAAGCCTATTCACATTTATTTTATTTATTTATTTAACAATTCTTATATACCGCGCTATTTCTCATCAGTGCGGTTTACATCGAACAATAAACACTTGGACATACAAATTAGTCCTACGTTTACAGAAAACAGGGATTTTAACATGGATTAACTGGGGAAACTATATACATTTGAGATATAGATACAGATAATTAACACATCTGGACATCCAGCCCCTCGTGCAGCCGGGCAGAATCGGGACGTACAGCAGTAGACCCGATTTGTTCCTGCAGAGGCTAGACGACCCCATGGGATCAGAATCGGGTCTACTGGCCTGGATGTGTAGGCTGGCCCTGATTCTGATCGGCTGCATGCCCAGCCGCTTACCCGGATAATTCAGCCTGCTCCGGAATGGAGCCACAGTGCCCTGGCATCTCATTGCCATGGCACTACGGCTCCATTACGGAGCTGCAGATGCTGCCTGCTGCCGAGATTGTCCTTTCCCTGCAACCAGACCCCTGATCTGGCCTCCTATGGCCAGGGTCCAGCTGTGGGGAACTTCTTGCATGCCTCCCTGCTTTGTCCCCACTGGCTGCCGCCACTACCCTGCATCCAGGGGACTTATTCCACTGAGGTGTAATAAGTCCCTCGTCTAACCAGCATTGCCCTCACTCTGCTTTCTGCCCGCCCCCATCTAAGGCTCCCTATTCAACTCTGCTGTTCATGCAGGAGGCCTTGCACGAGGATGGCAAAGGGGACAAATAGCGGGGATGTATGTCCAGGCAGGGTGTACACCCCCATTATTCAAGGCTCAGGATAGACCCCATAATTTTTAATGTCAATTATAATGTGGACATCTGAGATCTTCACTCGTACCAAATGCCAGCAAAATTAGGTTTCAAGAAAACATTAAATGGAAGGCAAACTAGCTCCCTATGATAACTTGATATTTTTTTACATTTTAGGCTTCATCAAGTTTTGCTTTTATGGAAGAAATAGAGGCAGCTTGCCCATGAGAATTCAATCATCATTTCACTTGTGATGAAATGCATCCTGTGAGCTGGTAAATAAAAATAAATGCATGCTATCAGAGAAATGGGGCTAGGAGGCCCTGCTTAGCTCAGAAAACAATGTATCTACTGTGATAGCTGGGTTTTTAGATCTGCTGCTGCTCTAACTCACAAATGGACTAGATTTACTGTGGGCTACTGCATTAGTGTAGGCTAGCGCCACTATTGCTCATTATTAGTGCTCGTTTCCTTGGGGATCTTTGAGAAATAAAGTGCATGCATGTGCGTTAGTGCCTGGTAATGTGGCAGTGCCTTTTAGTAAATCAAGCCCATAATCGGAGCTGTTACAAGGATATAAGGCATCTTAGGCAAGCCCTCAATCTTGCCATCCCCCTGCTTTCACCCCTCCCTTATTGCCACTGCTGCTATTGGCCCTCTCTGAGAGCTGCAGCAGCGGCAATGCCCTTTAAACCGCAAAGCAGCGCTGACCCGATCTCTTGGATGCTGCTTTCCTGTCCTTTACGACCTGCCGCTCCCGCCCCTCTAATGTTTGGAAGTCTGCATCAGAGGGGAGGAAAGCGGCAGGTCCTCGAGGCCAGGAACTGCAATGTAGCGCCAGAGAGATAGGGTAAGTGCTTCATTGTGGTTTAAAGGGCATTGACGCTGCTGCAGGTCCTGCAAAAGGGTGGCGGGGAAAACCCTGGGAAAGCTGGTGCCTAGTTCTCCTGTTGGGTCGTCGTGCTCTCGTTGTGGCTCAACGGTAAGGGGAATCATGCTGCTTAAACAGACCGATGCAGTTAGAGAGGAATTAGTTTGCGAGAGATGGAGGATGCAGAACATAAATTGTTCTCTAATCTGAAGGAAAAGTATCCTGGCAGTTTTGCAGACGCTGAGGAGCCTCCATTAAGCTAAGAGCACATTTTTCTATTTTCTCTGCTGGCTTAGACCTATCAATTGTAACTGTTGGTTTTTGGGGGGATCACTATTATAGCTGTTAAATGTGGTTTTAGACTAAGCTTGGGGGCATCTGGACTGCTTTCCTTGTATAGACTTACATCAGATAGCAGTGTGCGTGGCAGATAGAGTTAACTGGGCTTCTACCCCTGCTGAACTGTTTCGGGAAACCCTATTCCCAGGGAGGTGCTGATTTGGAGCATTGCACACCTGGCCTGAGCCAGTTTTGCAGACGCTGAGGAGCCTCCATTAAGCTAAGAGCACATTTTTCTATTTTCTCTGCTGGCTTAAACCTATCAATTGTAACTTGGTTTTTGGGGGGATCACTATTATAGCTGTTAACTGTGGTTTCAGACTTAGCTTGGGGGCATCTGGACTGCTTTCCTTGTATAGACTTACATCAGATAGCAATGTGTGCCCACGGTTCAGGAACAGCCTGCTGGCCAGATACACTTAGGTCCCCACCCACCCCAGGGGCTACATTGCCTTTATAGTAGTCACAGAAGTGCCATCTGCCCTTTCTTACTTGGGTTAAAAGTCCACATCTTCTTCATCCTTTCTTCTTCTTCTTCCTCTTCTGGAACTGCTTAACCAACATGTCGTGTATTCAGTGCAATAACTGCGGTACTTCCATTTCAAGACAAATCATTTGGAGCCTAAGAGCTTGTCCTATGTGCCTCAGGTCAGTTGTCATGCATGACGAACTGACTCTACCAAGGAAAGACCTAGCTGCCATGCATAAAGAAGTGACTCTACTGAGGGAGGAAATAGCTGCAATGAAACGCACCTCTTCTAGGATACAAACTGAACAAAGTCCACCACCGCTCCCACAAAGAATCAAACACCCCAGGAACAAATGGATCACAGTGGGTTCTGGAAGATTGTGACCTGTAACGCTGAGACATCCCATACATCAAGAGATATCCCTGCATAATGCCTTCTCTGCCTTGGCTAATGAGGATGCTCAATCCAAAGAAACTGAAGGACCCTTAAATGAGTCAGACAATGCCCAATCTCCTGCTAAAGCACCAACTATGAAGAAAACCTCACCAAACAGAGAACTACTACTACTTGGAGATTCCATCATCAGAGGCACCAACTTTGGAACACAGTTCAAAGGAGAGAAGATAGTCATGTGCCTACCAGGTTCGACATCCAGCAGGAATACAAACCAAGTTGTTGAAGTACTTAGCGCAAAAAGTGAACACTCCAAACTTGATGTTGTTATCCACTTGGGCACAAATGACCTGGCTAGAAACAGTGCCTCTACAGTCCAAAATGACTTCCAATCTCTGGGAGAGAAACTCAAGCCCATTGTTAACACTGTTGCATTCTCAGAAGTTCTACCTGTTCTTGGTAAGGGGAGAAAAAGACTGTATCGCATTAACAGCTTTAATACATGGCTCCAGACCTGGTGCAAACAAGAAGGATTCAAATTTATTGGCGACTGGGGAAACAGGTGGACCAACAAAAGACTATACGGTGCTGATGGACTACATCTCTCTGTCGCAGGGAAAAGAATCTTAAGTGAAAAATTCAGGCACTATGTGGATATGCATTTAAACTAGGAAAAGGGGGTGACGGATGTGGAAGGTCAAGACCAGCATGCCACCCCCTGCAAAAGCAGAATAATATAAAAACCAGCCGCACTTTTAAACCACACATCACAAACAAGTGGGAAGATGTGGGCAGAACAAAATCAATGCAAAATACACACAAGCCAGGTAAATGCTGGAAAGTAATGAGCACAAATGCTCGAAGCTTAGCCAACAAAGTTCCGGACCTGGAAGCCCTAATGGTGGAAATGGATTTGGACATTGTGGCCATTACAGAAACATGGCTCAATGAATCGCATGATTGGGTGTGGCCATAGCTGGCTATAATCTATTCAGAAGAGACAGAGAAAATGGAAGGGGAGGAGGAGTGGCCTTGTATGTCAGAGGCAATATTAAAGCTACTGAAATGCAGGGGGCATGGGGAAAAGAAGAAGCACTCTGGATTGCGTTGGAAAGATGGCACTGTCATCCATACTGCTGTAGTCTACAGACCTCTGACTCAAATTGAAGAGATAGATAATGATTTGATTAAAGATATTGCCAAGATAGCCACAAAGGGGGAAGTAATCATTTTGGGTGACTTTAATCTACCTGATGTGGATTGGATTACTCCTTCTGCACATCTGGAAAGAAGCAAAAAAATTGTAGATGCTCTCCAGGATGCATCACTTAGACAAATGGTCATGGAACCAACCAGGGAAAGCTCAACGCTGGATTTAGTGCTCACCAACGGTGATAGCGTGTCAAATGTCTGCGTGAATGCCCCTGTGAGCAACAGCAATCATTACACAGTGTGATTTGAGATAAAAGTCAGGGTACAGGCCAAACATAGCAAGCTCAAAGTTCTAAACTTCAAAAACACTGACTTCAATAAAATGGCCAAGTACCTAAAGGAGGAGATGACAGGGTGGAAGAAGATAAAGTAAGTGGAATTGCAATGGGATAAACTAAAGGTGGCAATAAAAGGGGCAACAGACAAATATGTTAAAAAAGTAAACAAAAACAAGAGGAGAAGGAAACCTATTTGGTTTTCCAAAGAAGTGGCTGCTCAAATAAAGGCAAAAAACACAGCTTTCACAAAATTCAAAAGCTTGCAAACAGAAAAACACAGAAATGAATACAGGATCAAACTCAAAGAGTCAAAAAGAGAAATAAGGATAGCAAAATCAAAGGCAGAGGAAAAGATGGCTAAAGATGTTAAGGGTGGTGACAAAACTTTCTTCAGATATATTCGGGAAAGGAAGAAGATCAGAGTTGGAATTGCAAGACTCAGACGTGCTGGGAAAAGACTCGTGGAAAGTGACATAGAAAAAGCGAAATTGCTAAACAAATACTTCTGCTCTGTTTTTACTAAAGAAAATCCTGGAGATGGACCAGCTGGGACTCCCAAATATAAAAATGGGAACGAAGTAGATACCACACCATTCACAGAAGATGAGGTGTTGGAACAACTTGCTAAACTGAAAGTGGGCAAAGCCATGGGACCATCCCAGGATACTGAAAGAGCTCAGAGAGGTTCTTGCAGGGCCATTAAAGGATGTATTCAACAGATTCTTGGAAACAGGAGAGGTTCCTCAGGACTGGAAAATGGCTGATGTTGCATCTCTATACAAAAATGGTGACAGGGAAGAAGTGTCAAACTACAGGCCCGTGAGCCTTACCTTGGTGGCGGGAAAAGTAATGGAGGCGCTCCTGAAAGAGCGAATAGTGAACTTTCTCAAAACCAACAGGTTGCAAGATCCGAGGCAACATGGTTTTACTGAAGGACGGTCTTGCCAAACAAATCTGATTGAGTTCTTTGACTGGGTGACCAAGAAACTAGATCAGGGGCATGCGATGGATGTTATCTACCTGGATTTCAGCAAAGCCTTTGATACTGTTCCTCATAGGAGGCTGGTCAATAAACTCAGTAGCTTGAGGATGGGTACCAAGATAGTAAACTGGATTAGAAATTGGTTGACTGACAGGCGACAGAGGGGGATGGTACATGGAGCTCACTCGGATGAGGGGAAGGTGATTAGCAGGGTGCCCCAGGGTTCGGTCCTGGGCCCGGCACTGTTTAATGTATTTGTGAGTGATATTGCTGAAGGACTGAATGGAAAAGTCTGTCTTTTTGCAGATGACACAAAAATTTGCAACAGAGTAGACTCCCTCGAGGGAGTGGATAACATGAGGAAAGATCTACAAAAGCTGGAAGAATGGTCAAATGCTTGGCAATTACGATTTAATGTGAAAAAGTGCAGTGTCATGCACTTAGGTAGCAGAAATCCAAGGGAAATGTACGCGATAGGGGGTGAGAGGTTGGTGTGCATGGTTCAGGAAAAAGACCTTGGTGTGATTATCTCTGATGATCTCAAGGTGGCAAAACAGTGCGACAAGGCGGTGGCAAAAGCCAGGAGGATGTTGGGCTGCATATAAAGAGGGATTACCAGCAGAAAGGAAGAGGTACTTATGCCACTGTACAGGTCGCTGGTGAGGCCTCACCTGGAATACTGTGTTCAGTTTTGGAGACCATATCTTGCAAAAGATGAAAAAAGACTGGAAAGTGTTCAGAGGAAGGCGACCAAAATGATTTGGAGCCTGCGTAAGAAACCTTATGAGAAGAGACTTGAAGACCTAAATATGTACACTTTGGAAGAGAGGAGGGATAGGGGAGATATGATTCAGATCTTTAAATACTTAAAGAGGAACGATGAACATTCAAACCTCTTCCAAAGACGGGGAAGCTGCAAAACTAGAGGGCATAACATGAAGCTGCAAGGTGGAAAACTGAAAGGCAATGTCAGGAAATATTTTTTTCACAGAAAGGGTGGTGGATGCTTGGAATGCCCTCCCGATGGAAGTGGTGGGGGCATACACGGTGACGGAATTCAAAACAGCATGGGACAAGCACAGCGGATCCCTTTACAGCAACAGGATAAAAACAAAATAAACTGAACCATCTAATTTCTCAACAAATAGGGGTGTCCTACATGGAGTGGTGGGTCCACCCCTAAACAAAGACATGGGGAGGGGTGACCTGCTGAGAGCGTCAGGTGCACCTACTCTTGCCGTATTGCTGGGCAGACTGGATGGACCATGCTGGTCTTTATCTGCCGTCATTTACTATGTTACTATGCTACTATATAATGTCAGTGTGGATAAAAAATGAGGAGGGGGGGGGGGCCCAGATTTTGATTTAAATGTGGACCAGAATTGAAAGGGGCCTGGTTCTCTCGAGTCAGAGAAGTACACCTCATCCCATTACTGGCTAGACCTCAAAGAAACGCTTTCCTCTCTGAAAGTTACATTCAGCTTCTTAAATTAACACAGTTGTTTCCTCTGTTTCTGCGGTATGCAGGCAGGAAAAGAAAGCATGTTATAAGCACGTTCTATTAATGTCTATGCTCTCTGTTTTGTCAAGTGATGAAATGATGGCTATCATTTGTTCCCAGCACGAGGAAAAGAATACACCAAGTATCCATAGCTGTTCACAAAATTCTGGTCACTGGCCATTTAAACAATATTATCCTCAGGAGCAGGCGTCTGCAATCAGTTCGTGATTAGTGGAGGAGCCTGTGCTTTTGAAGAATAATATGCTATTTTAAAATACAAATCAGCATGTCGAACCGGATACGTTCTAAGCAGCCATGCTTCTGTACCTCTCTAAATGGGACAGGTGGCACCACTATGGCACCACTGGGGGGGGGGGGGGTAGTTTTATAAAACATTGTCCTTGTAAAGCATGTTTTACATGTGGAAAAAGCAGGCTTATTAAATTGTGTGCAGGTATACACACCTAAAAGGTAGGCACATGGAAAGCTGGCACCTCTTCTTATGTGATCTGTAGGCCCATGTTGCCTTTAGGAAATAGGCATTTGTCACAAAACCTTTTTAGGTGCGTTATATAAAACTGACACTCCCCCACACAAGGGTAATGTGATAAACATGTGCATGCAGAAAACGTACAACTATACCTTTCCCTGTCTGGGCTTTGGTGAATTTTGACTATGGAAGTATGGCAGATGTTGACTTTGAAAATTACCCCAGGCAATATATGTACTTACATTTGCACCTGCTCTTTGGCATATGTAATTTTCTGAGGTCATTTTATGTGCAACAGGAGCGAGCACGATTCCACATGCAGATAATAAACCCAGTACAAACCGTGGATTGCAAAGGAAGAATAGGTATATTTTATTTTATTTCATTGATCAACTTCAGCCATTGGCCCGACACAGGCCGTGTTTCGTAAAGCCTTCCTCAGGGGCTAAAATGGCTATGTATGTATGATCTATATCCAATCAATCTGCCTATACAAGAAGGCACAAATTGCTGTCTTGTCTTAATTTATACGAACCGCACCAACTGCTTAATGTAAAATCTTTCAGCCCGCCAGACTCCAGATTGCTTCAAGTCAAGCAATTGAGAACAACATTAGCTTAATAAATTGTCAGAAATTTTCGTGACGAAGTCGCATACTGTCCCAGCTCTCAAAAGCAGCCGATCACTGTCACATACCTATCAGTCACATCATTTTTGTAACGGTCTGTTCACTCACAGAAACGCTTTAGAAAATCACTCTCTGTACCTTGCCTCAAGGCACCTGTAACCAGTCATCTGATAATGCAGCTGTTTTCTCTCCCGTTGCTCTCTTCTCCATTCCCCACAGTTTTCCATTCAGTGTTTTGTGTATGCCAGTAAAAAAACTCCCAGCCGAAACAAGTCACGTCCTTTCTAATTCCCTCTGCACCTCCAAAATTTGAGCCCACTTCCTAAAGTCATTTCCGAATTCTTGGAGAGAGTGGGGACACCTCCACAGCCATGCAAGCTGCAATACAAAGAGACTTTATGTAATTTCATAAAGTTCTCTTTGGATAATACTGAGGCTGAAAAGGATTTAAGGTATTTTGGTGGTTCACTTGGCGCAGTTCATAGAACATCAATGACAATTACTGTAGTCTTTCAGGAAGCTCTGTGCCTGTGCTTTCTATATTTTTTCTACCAAGGATCATTTTGGCATCTAACTAAGGGGCATGTTTACTAAAAGGTATACTGTTAGTATGCGACTGGGCCACAAAACCAGCGTGGAAGTCTATGCCAACTTCAGGGTGTTTGTGCACCCAACCCCTTGCCATTGGTGCACTGCTAAGGTGCAGCTCCGCAGAAACCAGCATGCAGGTGCACTTAATACTGTCCGCTGAGGTGGCCTTAAGTGTATCAATGCTAATGGTGACAATCACAGTTAGTGCACACCCATAACGCCCACGTTAACTGTGATGTGCTGTTACACCCAGGTTCTGCCCCACCCACCCTGTCTCTGCCCAATCATGTGCTGACAGGTTAGCGAGGGATTTTTACCATGTCCCCTTGATAACCTTTAGCACAGTACACTTACAGGCCGATGCAGAAAACTAGCACCGAAAACGGCACACTTAAGCACACTTTAAGCACATTTAAGCTAACGTCAAATGCAGAAACGAGATGGATGTGTGCATAAATGGTGATGGAAAAACTAGTGCTCAATTAATGCCACAAGTATTTAGATGTATTTAAATTCCAAGCAAATGAGCTGCACGTTATAATCTGGTATGCAAATGATTGCTGTGCCCGATGCAGAGACAGGCGTAGAGGGTTTCACAACCAGGTTTAGCGCCAATCTCTCTATGCCCGGGTCTGAGGTAGCTTAAACCTCTAGCTCATGCCCCTGACAGGATTTTAACGGCACAGAAGACAATCGTGGCATTGGGGAAAAGCCCCATATGCCATCAAAATACTGTCAGGGACCGGTGCCCCAACAGAAAATCACTCCCTGGTGGTCTAGCGGCCCAATCCCACCACCTCCTATCCCACTTAAAAGAAAACTAACCTTGTAGTCTACTGGCCCACCTCACTTAAAACAAAACTAACCTGGTGGTCTTGCAGCCCCAGAACCCCATCCCAGTATCCTTCAAAGTGGGAGCGCAACCTATGTGCCCACACTTTCAGTCTGCCATCTTGGAAAATGGCAGTGCCTAGCCCCCACGTGGTGCATCCTAGCAGTTTGACCTCACCTGGCACATCCCATTTTCCAAGATGGTGGACTGAGAGCAGGAGTGTGTAGGCAGCGCTCCCGCTTTGAAATACACCAGGAGGGGGTTCTGGGGCCGTTAGACCACCAGGTTAGTTTTGTTTTAAGTGGGATGTGGATGGGGGGTTCTGGGGCTGCTAGACCACCAGGTCAGGTTTCTTAAGTTGTGTGGGGTGTTCTGGGGCCGCTAGACCACCAGCTTAGTTTTTTTTTAAGTGGGGGAGGGGGTGGTGGGATTGGGCCGCTAGACCACCAGGGAATGACTTTCTGTCAGGGCACTGGCCCCCAACAGTATTTTGATGGCATCGGGAGCTTTTGCTAATGCCACAATCGCCCCTGATGCCATCAAAATCTTGCCGGGGCTGATATGCAAATCAGCCATGCGGTGCCCATTTCTCTGGGAGAGCTTACCAAACCAGTGCCAATTTCTTGTGTGCATGTGTTTAGCTCGCTCTCCCAGTTTAATGCTGCCATTTTGCACACAGTTTAATGAATGGATCATTTGCAAATGAGCTCCTTTTTGAATAGCTGTGCTGAAGTCGCCCTGCGAACAGGCGTAAAAAGCTGATAGCGCACTACTTCAGCACCCGCTTTCTGCATCAGCCTGTCTCATGCTAATGGTTAGCTCGGTTTAGCGAGCATACCCCTAAATGTCCCGAACCCTCTTGTTCTTCCTGGACTTGTCAGAACTCACCAGTGCTGATGGCAGCAACACTCTTTCCCAGGCTCGACAGCAAACCTGGGAACTGGGTCATTTTTCTCATCCTGAGACTGGCAGGGATGTGGGGTTTCACAGGTGTTTTGGGGGAGGGGAAAGGAAGGCACCAGTGCACTATACCTGCAAATATGTGCTACCAACAAAGCAATGTGTGCATGACCCCAGTATTGCAGACCTGTCCTGCCGGAACCATCTGAGTTAGGTTTCTTGCTAATTCTTTCACATTACCTTGTTGGAAAGGACTCGTGTACATGCCTAGGGGTTGCTACTGCTTTTGAGTACCAACAAATGCTGCATGAGCTGCCCCTTCTGTCACCTGGATTCTTCTACTTTCCCTTTCTTTTCTCCTCTCTTTGTTTCAGACCTTTTTTCTACCATATCTCAGCCTCCTTCTGTTTTCTTTCCTCCCGTTTTCTCACCCTCCTGAGATAAAAGTCCCATTCCTAAGGCAGAATACTTCTGCTAAGACACCACGCCAGTTACCAGCACAGAGCCAACAGCTCCGTAATCTTACTGTGACAAGCGGCGTAGAGTCATTCCTGCTCTGACAGCTGCCACAGGGCGCTCTTGCTCCAGTCGGTGACACGGGGCTGCTGCTCTTTCAGCCATCGGGGGGCACGGGGCTGCTGATTCCAGCTCCATCGCAGCTGCACCCAGAGCCTCTTGGAAGGACCCCACAAACCCCCCCGAGGACCTCCAGGGCTCCTCGAACCCCCTGTTCTATGCAGTCTATTACAGTCCTTCCAATTATTTTGCCCAGTGTTTCTGTGGGCAAGTTCTGTAACTTTACCCATCCATCCAGAAGGTTATGGTTAGAGCGCTGCCTTGGGAGTCAAAAGACCAGCGTTTAATGCCCACTAGCACTCCTTGTGGCCTTGGGCAAGTCACTTAACCCTCCCTTGCCTCAGAAGGATCCAAGTTATCAATGTGCACTACCAAGTTTAAAGGTTACAATGTAAACCACTTTGACTAAATGATAAAGCGGTATAAAAAAAAAACCTGTTAAATAAATAAATCCATTCCAATAACTTTTGTTATCTATACACTGAGCAGCTACGAATTTCGTCTAAAAAGAGTTCTATAAAGAGAGAAAGGAAAACGCAACGATAGCATGCATTTCATTTCAGCATCAGTGTGGAAACCCAGGCCACACGTCCAGAAAAACGAGAGCCTTCTGAAAGTGAATATGTTTCCTGTTTATCTAACTTAAGTGTGCAATGTCGTAGTCTGTTCAAAGGTTGAGGTTCCACATGGATTCCTGAACAATCAGATCTGATCCATTGCTGTAAACCTCAATCAGCTTGGCAGTGGCTTTTTTAGATGCAGCTATTGAGACACTTTAGATAAGTTCCATATACTTACCGTGAAAGGCAAAGAGCAAATGACAAAAATGATTGTCATTAGGGATAAGAGAATCAGATGGTCAATTTCTTCCGACACTGATACTCGGTCCCTGCGGCTCCCCATCAAAGGGGCAAGTCTGCGGGTCTTTTGCCTCCTGTGCATACGGACCAGGTTGATCATCACAACGAGGTTGCAGACTAAAACGGCTATGATCAGAGCCAGCAGCAAAGTGGCGTAGAGTAGGGGGAAGCCCGTGTGCACGCTCGCTCGGTCTTCGTGCTTGATGTTGATAAAGCACCAGGTGCCCGGGCAGTACTGCACGTACTCGCCGATGCCCATGACCGGGAAGAAGCAGAAGATGAAGCAGAAGGCGAAGACCACGGGGAAGGCGAGCAGCCCGCCCCGCCGGGTGATGAAGCGCTCGTAGAAGTAAGGGCGCCCGATGGCCAGGCAGCGCTCCAGGGCCATGGCGAAAAGCAGCAGCAGAGTGGCCAGGCTGAAGAAAGTCATGCTGTAGGCGAAGTAGTGGCACACGCCGCGGCCGCCGCTCAGGGCCAGCAGGGTGAGGTTGCGGCTGTACGACACCAGCACCACGGGGCTGATGAGGCAGGTGCCCAGCAGATCGGTGATGACCAGGCCGGTGACCAGCACGTGGAAGAGGGAGACCTGCCTCCGGCGGCTGCAGCGCCTGCGGTGCTCCAGCAGCACCAGGGCCAGCAGGTTGCCCAGCACCCCCGCCGAGAACATGACGGCGCTGATGACCGGGCTCTCCCCGGGCTCCAGGCTGCTGCTGTTCACGCACGTGTCCCCCGAGGTGCGATTGAGCCGGGCGAGCGCCGCGCTAGCCATGCCGGCTGCCGGAGCAGAAACTTCCGCGGCTCTACGCCGATCGCCTGAGAGCGCGCTTCTGCCCAGCTAGCGCGCATAGCCCTGCAGCGGTCGCTGCGAAGAGGCGCCGAGGGGGTAGCACCGAGAGCCGGCCGCCTGCAACCTCCCCAGGCGGGCAGGCTCTTCCGAGGGCGCTGACATCAGCCAACACGCCCCCTAGGGCGCGGGGAGGAAGAGAAAGGAGGAAGTGCACCCAGGCGCTAGGCAGGGCAGGGAAAGCACAGTTACTTACCTGTAACAGGTGATCTCTGGGAACAGCAGGAATTAGTCCTCACATATGGGTACGTCGGTACCGACGGAGCCCGTGCGGGAAAGCTCCCCAGCTTCTTAGAATAGAAGCTTTTGGGACCTCCCACTGCACATGCGCACTGCCTTCCCGCCTTCCTGAACAGCTCTCCTCAGTTTCGAGTTTATAGCTGAGTCAACAGAGAGAGGACAGGAAGATAGATAGATAAAAGATACAACTCCTAGGGGAGGTGGGTGGGTTGTGAGGACTAATTCCTGCTGTTCCCAGAGATCACCTGTTACAGGTAAGTAACTGTGCTATCTCCAGGAACAAGCAGGAATAAGTCCTCACATATGGGGACTCCCTAGCTTAGATGCATGGGATCCCCTGTAAAGGTTCGCCATCTTCGTATGGATCTCAGGCATCCATTCTGGGAAGGTGGGCAGGAGTTGTTTAGGAATGGAACAGGTGCTTGAGGACAGCCTGGCCAAACAAGGCATCCCGGCGGGAGTCCTTGTCCAAACAGTAATGGGCTGTGAAGGTATGAACCGAGGCCCAGGTAGCGGCTCGACAGATCTGATCTATGGAAACAGAGTGCAGATGAGCCATAGAAGTTGCCATGGCCCTCACATTGTGAGCAGTGACATGGCCTTCCAGAGAAATGTTTTTGCTCTGGTAAGCAAAAGAAATACACTGAGCAATCCAATTGGAAAGTGTACGCTTGGAGACTGGAAGTCCCAAATGGGAAGGATCAAAGGCCACAAAAAGTTGAGAAGACTTTCGATGTGGCTGAGTCCTATTAAGGTAAAAAGCGAGAGCTCTTTTACAATCCAGAGTATGAAGGTTCCTCTCTGCATTGGATGCATGAGGAGCTGGAAAAAAGACAGGTAGATATACCTCTTGATTAAGATGAAAAGGCGAGACCACTTTAGGCATAAAGTGGGGATTCGTCCTAAGGACCACCTTATCATGATGAAATCTTGTGTAAGGTGGATTAGCCACTAAAGCCTGCAGCTCACTGATGCGGCGAGCCGAAGTGACTGCAATGAGGAAGATGACCTTCCAGGAAAGAAATTTCAAGGAGGTGGAAAACATTGGCTCAAAAGGTGGCTTCATAAGTTGACCGAGCACTAGATTCAAATCCCATGCGACCGGGGGTGGTCTGATGGGAGGTTTAGTGAGAGTCAGGCCTCTCATGAATCTTGCAACAAGAGGATGAGAGGAGATAGGTTGTCCATTTATATGTTTCAAGGATGCTGCAATAGCGCTTAAATGGACTCTTACCGAATTCGTCTTGAGGCCTGCATTGGATAGATGCAGGAGATAATCAAGAAGAGAATTCAAAGGAAGTGCCAGAGGGTCAAGACCCTGCTGAGCACACCAAATGGAAAAATGTTTCCATTTGAAAGCATAGGAACGCCTGGTAGAGGGTTTCCTAGAGGCAGAAAGGATATCTTTCACTGGTTGGGAAAGATGAAAGTCTTGAAGGCTTAAGCCTTCAGTAACCAAGCACTGAGGTGAAGGGATTTGGGGTTTGGGTGCCACAAAGTCCCCTCCTCCTGAGACAGGAGGTCTGGCGCAGCTCCCAGATCCAAGTAGGATCCCTGGGAGAGCTGTAGAAGTAGAGGGAACCACACTTGGCGTGGCCAGCGTGGAGCTATGAGGATCATAGTTCCATGATCCCTCTGGAGTTTGAACAGAGTCTTGGGAATCAAAGGAATGGGTGGAAAGGCATATAGGAATGCCTGATTCCAATTCAGGAGAAAGGCGTCCGTAGCCTGAGCTCCCTGACACGGAGTTCTGGAACAGAACCGGGGAAGTTTGGCATTCCACGGACTTGCAAAGAGGTCTATGTCCGGGGTCCCCCATTCCTGAAAGATTCGGTTTATTTGGTCCAAATGTAGGGACCATTCGTGTGGCAGCAGAACTCGACTGAGCCTGTCTGCCCGAGAGTTTTGAACTCCTGGGAGATACACTGCTAGCAGGTGAATCTGATGCTCTCTGGCGAAGGCCCATAGTCTTAGAGCTTCGTTGCAAAGCGACAGAGAGCCCGTCCCTCCTTGTTTGTTTATGTAAAACATGGCCACCTGATTGTCCGTCTGAACTAGGACAGTGAGGTTGGCTAGGAGGGAGTGGAAGACCTTGAGGGCAAGGTAAATTGCTCGCAGTTCCAGAAGATTGATATGAAGGGTGGTCTCCTGTAGAGACCAAGTGCCCTGAGTGGAGAGAGTTTGCAGATGGGCTCCCCACCCTGTTTGGGAGGCATCTGTTGTGAGGGTTGCTTGGGGTAGCAATGGTTGAAATGGAGCCCCCAACAACAGATTCTTGGTGGAAGTCCACCAGTGGAGGGACCAAAACAGACGATCGGAGGTTTGTATTTGGTCTGAGAGCGCTCCTGACGCCTGAGTCCACTGAGTGGCCAGGGTCCATTGAGCTGCTCTCATATGAAGACGAGCATAGGGCACCACATGCACTGTGGAGGCCATATGACCCAGTAGGCGTAGCATTTCCCTGGCTGTCAAGTGAGTGCTGGACTGAGCTTGGGAGGCCAAACTCAGGAGGCGCTGGCCTCGAACCTGTGGAAGGTAGGCCCTTGCAGTGATGGTGTCCAACTGGGCCCCTATGAATTCTAGAGATTGAGTAGGGATGAGTTGGGACTTGGGAAGGTTTACTACCAGTCCCAGATACTGCAAAAGGCTCCTTGTGTGGTCCAGGGAAATCTGGGCCTGTGACTGAGTTGGAGCTCGGATGAGCCAGTCGTCCAGATATGGGAAGACAAAGATTCCCATGCCTCTTAGAAATGCGGCTACGACTGCCATGCATTTTGTGAATACTCTTGGAGCAGAGGCTAGACCGAAGGGGAGTACTCTGTATTGGAAATGTTTTCCCTGAAACAGAAAGCGAAGATACTTTCTGTGGGATGGATGGATGAGTATATGTGTATACGCATCCTGTAGGTCTAGAGAACAAAGCCAGTCCTGACCCTGGAGGTAAGGAAGGAGAATGCCGAGAGACAGCATTTTGAATTTCTCCTTGAAGAGAAATTTGTTCAATTCTCTCAGATCTAGGATTGGTCTGAATCCCCCTGTCTTCTTTGGAATGAGAAAATAAGGGGAGTAGAAACCGGACCCTTGTTGAGGAAGAGGAACCTCTTCTATGGCCCCTTGGGCAAGAAGAGAGGAAACCTCTTGACCCAACAGGGTTAGGAGAGATGGGGGAGAATTGAATGGTCTCACCATATGATGGGGAGGAAGGCTGGAGAAATGAAGTTTGTAACCCTCTCGAATGATAGAGAGGGTCCATTGTTCTGTTGTGATTTGTTCCCATCTGGGAGCAAAGTGAACCAACCTTCCGGGTATGGTGAGAGGTTCTGGTTGTGTTAGAACCAGAAGTGGCAAGTTCCCTAGGAGCAAGTCAAAACCCCTGAGGGGTTGGAGCCTGCTGAGCTACAGTAGCTGCTGCAGGCTTAGCTCGTGCTTGTTTGGATTGCTGACGCTTAGCAGTATAGCGAGGTTGAGAAGACTGCTGGCCAGTATTTGAAGCAACTCTGGCCTTCTTATAGTAAGGCCTTTTAAAAGACTTTTTCTTAGTAGGAATTGAAGTGGACTTTGAAAGTCTTTCCAAGGTGGCATTTTCAGCATCCATCTGGGTGGCTTTGATTTGCCACTCTTCCCCAAATAAGTTCTCACCTGTACAGGGCAGATTACGTAAGCCATCTAGAACCCAAGGTTCCAGATCAGAGGCCTGGAGCCAAGCAAGACGTCGGGCTGCAATAGCAATGCCCGAAGCCCTACTGGCTCCCTCAAAGGAATCATATGCTGCCCTATTAGAGAACTTAGAAACCTCTAAGAGTTGTTTCACTAGGGAAAGGAAACCCTGCTTTTTATCCTCAGGGATAAAGGGGGCAAAATGCCGCACCTTTTTGGCAAGTTCCTCCAGGAACATGCCCATATAGAGACTGTAGGAATTAATCCTGGCTATAAGCATACTAGCCTGGAAAATTTTCCTACCAAAAGAGTCCAAAGTCTTACATTCCCGTCCTGGAGGGGTGGAAGAGTGCCTTTTGGTACTCCTAATCTTCTTCATTGCAGACTTCACCACAATAGAGTGGTGGGGCAATTGAGTCTTTTGGAAACCAGGAGAAGGAGGGACCCTATACATGGTGTCCAACCTACGGGAATAAGGAGACAAAGTCAAAGGATTTTCCCAGAAATCCATCAGTTGTTCTTGAAGGATTTCATGGATAGGCAGGGTAACTGCCTCCTTAGGGGCCTTTGAGTATCCCAAAATATCCAGTTTTTTGGATCTGGGTTCCTTTTCAGAGGATGTGGTAATAGAAAGGGCTGTAGCCATATCTAAAACAAAGTCCTGGAAGGACAAATCCTCTGGAGGGGACATTCTCCTTTTAGGAGAAGAGGGCTCCTCAGGTAAGTTGAGTGAAAACTCAGCAGAATCATCAGAGGAGTGAAAATCCTCAGAGGAATCGGTGCTTTCCTCTAACGCACGATACGCGTACCGATCGGTATCGATATCGGGCGTATCGGGTATGGAACCGGTATGGAGCGAAAGCCCATACGGTACCGACTTGCGTTTAGAGGTGGACGGCCTCGATACCGGCATGGCGGACGATACCGGTATCGGGCCCGGAACCGCTGAAAGCGGAACCGATGGCGTTGCAGCTTTAATGAAAGCCATGACGGCCTGCTGCATGGACTGTACAGTATCGCCCATGGACGCCATAGCTGCCTGGATGTCGGTACCGGAGTGACCCGGTACCCCAGAGCAGGCTAACAGGTGATCTGTCGAGGCCGTAGCATCGATATCAACCTGAGACCCCTGAATTGGCGTTTTTGGAAGTTGGACTTCCCGCCGGGGTTGTTTGGCTGGGGCAGGGTCCTCAAGTTCTAAGCTAAGAGCCTCTCGATGCTTTGAAGGAGATTTGCTCTTTGAGGACTTGCCCACAGAAGGTTTGGTTACCTGAGATCCATCCGGAGAAGAAGACCTGGATGACTGTGATGCTGTATTCTCTGAAGCAAACAGCACATGGAATTTGTTGGCCCGGTTCTGCAGCCCACGTTTAGACATGTGGGAGCAAGATGGGCAGTCCGGTATGGAATGGTCAGGCCCCAAACATTTCAGACACCAGTCATGGGTGTCTGTGACTGAAATAACAGCATTACATTTGGTACACTTCTTAAATCCAGGGGCTGGCTTCTCCATGAGGAGAAAATTGAGTAGGCCGAGAGGCCTCTCTGAAGTGACCAAAAAGCTAAAACTAAGAAAAAAGAATTATAATTTTTTAAAGAAAGAAAGAAAAGACCGGCGATACCGGTATCGGTATGGGGAAGGCAGGTACGCGGTCTAAAGAAACAAATAAAATAACAATTTCTTCAGCGGTGACAGGAACACGACCTGCTGGCTCCGCGGAAAAAGAGAAACTGAGGAGAGCTGTTCAGGAAGGCGGGAAGGCAGTGCGCATGTGCAGTGGGAGGTCCCAAAAGCTTCTATTCTAAGAAGCTGGGGAGCTTTCCCGCACGGGCTCCGTCGGTACCGACGTACCCATATGTGAGGACTTATTCCTGCTTGTTCCTGGAGATACTCCGAGTCCCGGCCCCGGTGCACCCGGGGTTCCGATGGGAGACGGAAAGCACCGTCCGGGGCCCCATTTCACCCTCCAACCGGGAACAACGGGGAGAGCCGCCTTCAGCACACCATTTCTTTCAGGGATCTTTGCGGGCATGTTTGGAGCACACCTGAAGAGACCTTCCTGGGATCTCCAAAGCCCACGGCAGCATATATTTCATACCCAAGGACATTAGCAAAACGTTAGGCACAAATCCCCTATTGCCTCAGTACATGACCCTACCACAGTCATTTTGTTGTTGTAAAGCGTTTCAGACTTGACAGAATACAATGATTTGAACTTCCAAGGGCCTGTCTGCTTATTTTTGTTGTTGTTAAATGCCGTCAAGTTGGTGTCGACTCATAGCGACCCTCTGGATAATTGACCTAAACTGTGTTCGGTCATCAATCAGGCCGGTTCATAGAGTGGTACCCATAGCTGCTGTTATTTTATCGATCCATCTCATTGTCAGCCTTCCTCTTTTGCATTAACCTTCTACCTTGCCAAGCATTATGTCTTTCTCCAATGATCTCTCTCTTCGCATGATGTGCCCAAAGTCACCTGAGCTTCTAAAGAAAGCTTAGGTTTAATCTCCTCTAGTACTGACTGGTTTGTTCTTCGGGTAGTCCATTGTATCCATAGTATTCCTTGCCAGCACCATAATTCAAAGGCATCAATTTTCTTCCTGTCTATCTTTTTCACTGTCCAACTTTCACATCCATATGACGTTATTGAAAATGCCATGACTTGAACAAGTCAAATCTTTGATGAAGAGAGACATTTCTGCTCTTGAGAATCTTGTCTAGATTCTCGTTTGACCTTCAACTTTTCCTCCACTGCCCCCACACATCTATATGGCCACCACCTTGACCTAATATTCATCTCCAATTCCTCTCCCTCAAACCTCCGCAAATCAATCCTCCCCTCATCTGACCATCACCTCTTAACATTTACTCTTCAGCTTCCGCCATCCCAACCTCGTCCTGTCTCCTCCGACCTATTTAGAAACCTTCATAATATTGATCCCCTGACCCTCTCCTCCACCATTTCTCCATCTCTTTCCTCCATTTTATCCTCCAAGTCTGTCGATGAGGCACTATCTTCATACAACACTACACTATCCTCAGCCCTTGACACTCTTGCCCCTCCCACCCCACGTCCTGTCAAACGATCCACTCCCCAACCCTGGCTTTCACCCACAATCCATTACCTACGCATCTACGCCCGTTCTGCCGAACAAGCTTGGTCCAAATCCCGCTCCCTGGAAGACCTTCTACACTTCAAATTCATGCTTGGCTCCTTCCAGTCAGCCTTAGCACTTGCCAAACAAGATTACTACACCCACCTGACCAACTCCCTTGCCTCTGATCCTCGCCGTCTCTTTAATACCCTCAATTCTCTCCTCAAGGTCCCCCCACCCCCGATTCTGCCTTCCCTCTCTACCCAAACCCTGGCCGACTACTTCTGTCGGGTATATTCGTAGCACAAAAATAAGTTAGACTCTCTGTTGTTGTCTAGGGCAGATAGCTACTAATATACAGCCCAAGGTTCGGAAGTTATTCTGGCAATGAGCCACGAAAGAATTCTGTTCTGCAGATATATATTAGACTTTATTATAGGCAACCCAGTAGAAAAATATACATACACATATATGGCTAATTAGAAACATAAAGTAACAATTTGTTATTGTACAGATATACAATTGGACAACGTAATAATTACAGACTAGTAAACCAGACGTCACTGATTCGCTCTGCACTTAGGAAGAGTAAGAAATATATTGCTAACCCCTTTGCCCTTCCAGGAGAGGAGAGATAAGCCGGTACCTTAGCTCCGTCGGCAGAGACAGCTTCGTCCAAGGATGCAGCTGTTAGCTAATGCCGGCTCCAGCCCCTTCAGAGGCGAGCCGCAGTAAGTCCGAACCGGAGGGATCAGTGAAAGTCTTATCTCAGACCTGTGAAGGACGGCCTAGCCCACACGTCTGGCGAAAGGCTCAGGGCTCAGGAATCAGGTACGCAGTGCACAGCAGCAGGACCGGTGCAGAAGTCTATGTCCAGGTGGGGAGAAAAAAAAAACCCAACTCCTTCTCTCACCGCTACTTAGAACTTAGAACTAACTAACTAAAGTTTCCAGCGCAGAATGCAGAATTCTGTGTGTGAATCCTCCGTCATAGGTCCGATGATTGGTTGGCAGCAGGCAGTCTGAGGTGTTCTCAGCGAATCAGAAGGTAGATGATGCGCAGCGTCTTGCAAACAAAGGAGCCATGGTAAAAGTCAGGCAGAAGCAACAGTATGTAACTTCTGGGCATGTACAAGTGTCCAAGGCCAGCCACGGACAATAGCCTCTGTATGCATGCACACTTAGAAACGCTGATCCAGCATTTGCTTGGAAGGACAGGCTTATAGCTGAACACAGCAAAAGTGAAGTGAAGAATCCATCTTGTTTGGTGCAGTTTGGTTCAGGCCTGAGTTGCAGAGCAGGCCAGAGATTTGCATGTAGAATTGCAGGGGTACCAGCCCTACACTTCCACGACAAAATCCACAAGATTACCCTCCAATTCCCTACCCCCTCATCTACCTCCCCAATTTTCTCTTCCCCATCCATACTCCCCCTGCCACCCTCTCCTCCTTCCCTCTGATCTCTGAAGAAGAAACTGCACTCCTTCTTTCCTCCTCCAAACCCACTACCTGTTCATCAGATCCTATCCCCACCCATCTCCTACGTTCCATCTCCCCCACCATTGTCCCCTCCATCGCTCATATCCTCAACCTTTCACTCTCCACTGCAACTGTTCACACTGACTTCAAACATGCTGTTGTCACACCCCTCCTCAAGAAACCCTCACTTGATTCCACATGCTTTCTAACTATCGACCCATCTCCCTCCTTCCCTTTATATCCAAACTACTAGAATGAGCAGTCCACCGTCGCTGCCTCAAATTCCTCTCCTCCCAGGCCCTCCTAGACCCACTACAATCCGGCTTCCGTCCCCTACACTCCACTGAAACGGCACTCACAAAAGTCACCAACAACCTGTTCCTGGCTAAATTCCCACAAACTTCACACACAACTGTTATTGGAAGTAACAGGTCGCAGCTTTATTGCCAATTAACATATTGAACATTCTGAACATACAATCATCAAACCAACCCAAGCAGAGCGATACTTCACCAGCCATGCTATTAGCAAGGTGACCTCGCCTCCGCATCTGCCATGGTCAAACCACCGGCAAAATTACTACCACCCCTTCCCGGCTTCACCATATCAATAGCAAAAGTCTGCTAGGGATTGTCCGGGTCGGGGGCACCCTGCCCCTGCCCCAAGTAGCCTAAGGCTCCGGACCCCGGAAACCTCTGGGATCCTGCCACTGGCACAAGCCCATTGATGCGCCTGTGCCACCCCCCCCCCCCAAGCTCAAGCTGCGACCTGCCAGTGTCATCATGCAACACTCGTTCCAATGCTTCCTGCCAATCATTGAAGAGTAAATCTACCCCCACTGGGGATAGATGTACCCCGTCACTCCTATACAAGCCAGCACACGCCACTTCCACCCATGCATGCTGGACCTGATGCCCGGCGTGCACACATACCCATTTCCCAATCTGCCGATTAATCTTCTTCAGCCCCTGAGATTGCCGCCACTGCCCCCAACACGCTGGCCTCGGGATGATGTCTGACCATAGGAAAACAACCTCCCGGAACATCTGAAGTACCACAGCAAAGTCCCTCTTTGCCGCATTGATCAACTGCTTGCATGTCCAGGAAGCTAAATCCTTGCCCCCTAAGTGCAACAGCAGAAATGACGGCGGTTTCCTTAAGCGCTCATGATGTCGTAGCAAAGGCATCAGCTGCATCCACCGTAGACCTTGCTTGCCCGGCCATGAAATCGACACCAAAGCAGGATCCAGTCCCAAGTGTAGCCTGATCGGCCGCACTGCTGCTCGCTGGCCAGCCGAGAACACAAAAGAATGCCCCAGCATCTAACATTCCCGCGCACACATTCCCCCATGTGCAAAAGAAAAGATCAGTTAAATATCACCTTGATCGGCAGGCGTGTCCAACTCATAATCAAACATATCCAAGAAAAGCCCTGGACCTCCATCTACCTATCATTTGAATCTGTAAGCCCGACAGCCCCGCCTCCGCCACACTAGTCGCTGCACCGATGCGAAAAGAATACACCGAAAAAAGGCTCGAGTCTTCACCCATTCTACACAACACCATCCTCAAAACTGCCGATACCTGGAAGCGGGTCAACACCCTTGCATCCCTGTGGACAAATAGCCTACCCTCTGCCGTTGGGCAAAAGCGTAAGTAGTCCCGCATTGCGGCCACCGGGTACATGAGGCCCCCGATCTCCTGCAGGACCACCCATAAGCCCCTTCCTTGCTGGTCCGTTTTGGATTTTTCTAGGAGTACCCGTAACTACCTATCGTCTATCCGAACATGCTGGAAGCACAAACTATTCCCCTCACCCGACTTCCTAGAATTTGCCACCAATTCCCCCACCTGAAATGTACCGAAGAAGGCCAAAGTGAACACGGCCCTGAAGAGTGTGGCTTTATATTGCGACTCCGCGGCCTCTCCTAAGCCCTCACATAATCTGAAGAGTAATTCATGCGTAATCGTCCACCGCTGATCTTGTGGTGTCGGCTGCAAGCGCTCCCACCCTTGCAGCAACCTACGCACAAGGAACCCCCCCTGAGGAACCCCATCCCACTGCTCTCGCAAAAAAAACAAAGCCCGCCAAATGCGCATGCATCAATGACCTTGCCACCCCCTGCCCTTTTGCACTAATGACATACTGCCCCAACACATGATCAGACACTGCCCCACTCCCGTGCTCGCAAGAATTCCAGCACTCTCTCACAACCTCGGCGATATCCCATGTCCACTCAGCCACAGAGCTCCGCAGCAGATTCGTCATTTCCGCAGGCCACAGCTCCATAATTTCCAAAGGACCCCGCTCCCCTCCACCTCTGCCTCTGGTGCCAACTTGCAAAACTGGTCCCACTGTAAACGGGAAAGAGCATCAGCAATGGAATTCGTATGTCCAGGAATATGGCAAGCCTTCAGCGCAACTTTCAAACGCAAACAGAACAATACCACATCTCTCATCAATGACGCTACTTGCACACATCGTGGAGTGTAATGATTGATGACGCTCACTACCGCTTCATTATCACACCACCATACCACCCTCTGGTTGCTCTACCTGTCGGGCCACAACTCAAGTGCCACCAAGATAGGAAACAGTTCCAAGAAAGTGATATTACTTAACAATCCCGCATCCTGCCAGGCCTGTGGCCAGCTATCAGCACACCAAGCCCCTCCAAAGTAGATTCCCAGACCCACACCTCCTGCTGCATCCGTGTAAAGCTGTAAATCTTCGCTAGACACCTCGGCTTCCATGAACACTGATGTCCCGTTAAATTTTCTCAAAAATACATCCCACACCCGCAAGTCCTCGTGGATAGTCTTTGAAATTCGAATGCGGTGATGAGGCTTACATACCCCCGCAGTCGATGCTGCCAGTCGTTGAATGAATACTCGCCCCATTGGTATCACTCTGCATGCAAAGTTCAACGACCCTATCAATGCCTGCATTTCAGTCAACATCAACATAGAGGAGACCTACACATTCGCCACTAAAACCCGCAACTTCACCACCTTCTCACTCGGCAAGCGAGCTACCATTACCTCGGAATCCAACTCGACTCCTAAGAAAGTGATCCTTGTCGTCAGGCCCTCAGTCTTCCCTTCTGCCAACGGCACCCCCAACTCTGCACCAAAGTCACTAAACCTTCCAACAGCATCCTACACTGCATATCCTGCGCTGCGCCCATGAACATATCCTGCGCTGCGCCCATCCAGGTAATGCACCACATTCGGGCAACCTACTCTCAGTTCCACTGCCCACTGCAGAAAGGTACTGAATTTCTCAAAGCAGGCACACGAAACCGCACAACCCATGGGCATGCATTTATCAAAATAAAATTCCGCCACAAATTGGAAACCCAACAAACGAAAGGCCGAGGGGTGCACCAGTAACAAGCAAAATGCAGATTGAATATCCACTTTGGCCATCAATGCCCCTCGACCTGATTTCTTGACTAACTCCACCACCTTATCAAACGAGGCGTTCCACACCATACAACACTCGCGCGGGATGTGGTCATTAACTGATGCCCCTAACGGGAAGGACAGATTATGTATCACCAATTCCTCTCAGGCTCTTTCTTCAGTATGATGCCCACTGGGGACACCACAAAATCCTTGAACAGTGGCTTCGCAAATGGACCCGCTATCCTTCCCATCGTCAACTCGACCGCCAACTTCTACCACGCTACCGACTCAAAGCGCTGCACCAATGGGGAGTTCCTTGCCGTCGCGACCGCTACAACACCTTGAACCAGAATAACAAAACCCAACTGGAACCCCCGTTGCAAAACGTCCCTATCCCCTGTCCTTGGGTAGTGGCGCAGCCACATGCCTAACACCCCCATCCGGATCGATGAGGGGGCCAAGACCCACGCCACCCTACTACTTGGGGGCCGACAAGGGGGCCAATGGGGCACCGTTTTTAAGACATTTTGTTGCCGAGTGTGCTCCGCCACAGACTGAACAAACATGCCGAAACTTGCAGTCCGGGAAAGGGCAGGAGGACCTATTGAACCTCCAGCACACGTCCCCAACCCCACTTGCAGCCTGCTTTGGCTGTAATAGTACCCCTTCCCCATGAAAGGAATGGTTCATCCCCGCATTGGCCGCCGCTCCTGCCTTTCCTCCTCCCTCCCCTCTGCCACCGGCATTCGCTCTGACCGACATCTGCGTGAGCCACAAATTAATATCCTGCACGCCCCACATCAATAACTTGTTCTCTTCCATTTTGCCCCAAAATGTTTCATCATAATTTAGCCATGACCACCCCTTGTGGGTCTGTGATGCTTCCAAAATCGAGTCTGCATATGCAAGCATCATCCCATGCTGCTCCGGATAGTGCCAACCCCAAACACTCGCCAAACGTAAGAAAGCTTGCACCCAGTTCACCACATTCCTAGAGACCTTTCTAAGCCTACCGACCTTCTCATCCTCCTTGCGCTTTTTCCTACTTTCCCCAGAACACTTCCGACCTTCCAGCAAGCAGAAGATATCGATGTATCTCCGCTTCCAAATTTTCCGTCACAATTTCTTCGGCACACCCTCCCACAACTCCAATAAAGTTGTAAACATGGGAGTCCTGCTCCCCGACTTTCCATCCATCGTTGAACTGCCCTGCACCCCCGCCATCCCCCTTTCGTCCCTTGTGGATGCTGCTGATGAACTCGAGGATGAGGAGGATGACGCCGCCGAACTACGCCGCCGCCTGCAAGCGTGCTTCTTCTTCCTGCTCGCTTTCCATGGCCGTTCAGCACTCACACCATGCCCTTCCCCCCCCCCCCGCCACTTGCTCCCTTGGTAACTCACCCGTCTCTGCCACGGCCACTGTCCCCATCACTGTAGAGTGAAGCACCTCCTCGGGAGGATCCTCCACCAACTGTTGTGCGTCAGCTCCTTGATCCGACGAGCCTTCAACCCCGACTCGTCGTGTAGCTGTGGATACCTGGTCCATATTCACCGCCTTTGCGTGCCCCTGCATCCCATGCACTACTTCTGGCGGTCAGATATGGAACCTGTGGAGACACAAAAGGAAAAACCGGGGGGGGGGGGGGGAATCGAAGACCATGCCGGTTGCCAAGCCCCCGCCCACTCAGCCCTACAGGGACTTGCCCTCCCCTGATCCACTGGTCCCAAGCCGTCTGATGTCCTACGGGCCCATAACCCATTTGAATAGCTGGCCCACCCCCCTGGAAAAAAACATTCCTACCCCTCTCACCCATGACACCATATCTGGGCATGATAACCACCCCCAAGTCCCAGCCCCTCACCCATGATTTTCCACCACCCCCCCAGCCGTATCTGCCCCCACCCCCATGCCATATCTGCCCCACACCCACCATCGGTACTGCCCTATCCACCTTGTCTGCCACTGCCCGCTACCCGTACGGACTCCGCCACCCTTGGTCCCCCCATTGATCGCTGACCCCCCGCTCCTTGCCTCCGAGCTCTGCGGCCAGCCCCTATCCCCCTACCCAAAGCTGGGGACCCCTTGCACACCTGTGCTGCTCTCCTAGGGCTACCTGCCCCTCGACTAGTAACTGTGCACCTCGACCCCTCAGGCTGACCTCCTTGCCTCTCCCTGTCCACCCCCTGCCTCTCTGTCCCCCAGCAGGCCACACCCCCTGTGCTGCCTTCCCTTACCCCTTGGCATCTTCCACCAAATAAGAGCCCTGTCCACAGAAAGTTGATTCCTGTGTGAAGCTCTTTATTTTATTTATGTTTTTTTTAATCAACGCAGCCTTAAACTGCACCCACAAAGCTATCCCACCACACAGCTCTCTTCAAGGGCAGTTTTTCTTTTCTTCTTTTTTTTTTTAGTATTGCCCCAAGTCGCCTGTTGCTGCTGCCGCTAGTGCCGGGCTCCTCCATCGCAGCCTCTCCCAACGCCTCAAGAGGTCCTCCCCATCACCTCCGTCTCACCAGGTCCCGCAGTCCAGCAAATCTGCCCCATGCAACTGTTGCTAGCACCGCCGGGATCTGCGGGCTCTTTTTCCCTAGAGGCCTTCGACCGACCTTGTGTCCCACAATGGCCTGATCCACCGGATCCCGGAACATGACAAGCTAGCTACCGATCCTCTTCACATGTGCTCGGGCCACCGCCGCCAGCGCCCGAGCACACGCATGCCCCACATTGATTGGCTCCCTCTGCACGCGTCCCTGCGGGCAGAGCCAATCAATTTAAATGATGCCTCCGGTGTCCCCACTCCCCTCGCGCTCCTCCTCTTCTCCCACCCGACGCGAGCAGGGTCCCACACCGGGCTACACACCCAGTTACTTGCGGGCGCTGGGACCCTGCCCGCTTTCTTACTTTTATGGGATGACATCAAGAAGGTTCTGTTGGAAGAAAGTGATAAGTCTCTACATAAGGTGAAAAAGCAAAAATGGCCAAAATGGGTGACTAAAGAAACTCTGAAAATTGTCCAGAAATGCAGAGAAGCTAAAATCAGAAGAGAAAGAGAGGCAATCGCAGAACTCAACAGAGATTTCCAATGTGCAGCAAGACAAGACAAGGAGAATTTCTGCAATGACACATGCAAGGAAATAGAATCAGAAACTATTAGAGGAAGAACAATAAGTATAAGCTTTCCTAAAACTACAAGAGTTAAAGAAAAATTCCAGCCTCGAAATGGAATGCTACAAGATGCTCAAGGTTCTATGTTGAATGATGCTGAGAAGATCAAGAAAAGGTGGAAAGAATATACAGAGTGATTATACCATAAAGATCAAATGGACCAACAGCCATTTCAACCTGTACCTTATGATCAGGAACCATTGGTGATGAAAGAAGAAGTCGAAGCAGCATTGAAAACCTTATCAAAGAACAAAGCACCAGGCATTGAAGTATTACAGCAATCGGATGAAGCTGTTACCATACTTACAAGGCTCTGCCAGGAAATTTAGAAGATAAATTCATGGAAAAGATCTGTGTTTATACCAATACTGAAGAAAAGTGACCTGACTAACTGGAAATTATCGCACAATCGCTCTGATCCCACATGCCAGCAAGATTCTACTCAAGATCATTCAGCAGAGACTACAACCATACCTGGAACAAGAACTGCCTGAAATGCAAGCAGGGTTCAGGAAAGGGTGAGGAATGAGAGACATTATCACAGATGTGAGATGGATCCTTGCAAAGAAAAAAGAATACCAAAAGCATATCCATATGTGTTTTATTGACTACAGTAAGGCTTTTAACTACGTATGTAAACCATGAGAAACTGTGGGCCATATTAAGAAGCGTGGGTATACTAGAACACCTGATCGTACTCTTACACAACCTTTACATTGATCAAGAAGCAACAGTTCAAATGGAACTAGGAGAAACAGAATGGTTGAAAATCAGCAAAAGTGTACGACAAGTCTGCTTACTTTCCCCCTAACTCTTTAATTTATATGCAGAACAAATCATCTGAGAAGCAGGACTATATGAAGACAATCGAGGTGTGAAGCTTGGCGGAAGACTCAACAACTTTTGCTATGCTGATGATACCACATTACTGGTTGAAAGTGAAGATAGTTTGAAACATTTGCTTCTCAAGATCAAGAAATATAGTCTTAAATGGGTCTGTACCTTAATGTTAAGAATACAAAGATCATGACAACCAGCAAAATCAATAAGTTCATCACTGATGGAGAAGAAATAGTTGACAACTTTAACTTACTTGGATCAACAATCAATAAAGAAAGAACTAGCAGTCAGGAAATCCAATGATATATTGCTCTTGATAGAATGGCTATGAAGGACCTAGACAAGATTCTCAAGAGCAGAGATGTCTCTCTCCATACAAAGATTCGATTTGTCCAGGCCATGGTATTTTCAATAACGTCATATGAATGGAAGTGAAAAAGATAAGACAGGAAGAAAATTGATGCATTTGAATTATGATGCTTGCGACGAATACTGTATATATCATGGACTGCCCGAAGAACAAACCAGTCAGTACTAGAGGAGATCATCCTAAGCTTTCCTTAGAAGTTCAGATGACAAGACTTTGACTTTCATAGTTTGGACACATCATGCGAAGAGAGAGATCATTGGAGAAAGACATAAAGCTTGGCAAGATAGAAGGTCACCGTAAAAGGTAGCTATGGATACCACTCTATCAACAATGAGCCGCTTAGCTGAAGACCGAACAAAGTTTAGGTCAACTATCCAGAGTGTCGTCAGGAGGCGACACTGACTCAACGGTACTTAACAACAACTTGATGTTCTGTTTTGACAGCAGATTTTGAGCAATTTCTGGCTGTAAAAGTTTCCGGCTGTCTTCAGTGAGCCATTGCGTTGACTTTGATTGATTCACTGAGGTCTTTTTTCCTCTTTTGTGTTTTTATAAGCGACAGACGTTCCTGCATGTTTGTTTGTTTGCTACATTGACTGAGTGCTAGTTTTTGTTGATATATTGTGATTTATTCACTAGCCTCTTTGAGGTTTGTCTACTATATAAGGATATCATTCACTGGTTTTAGCCTGCTGCTCTAACTACTAAGCCACTCTTTCACTAACTAAAAAGAAAAACAGACACAGTGAACTATAAGGGGCCTATGTAAAGGTTTCTGTTATATACCAAAGCGTTTCCCCCATTTTTTTGTCTATGGCAAATAATGAATATAAACTGGAAGAAAGCAAAGGGGAAGGCACAGCAGTTTTAAACTGCTAAGACCTTTGTTTCTGAGTTATGATGACATTTCCCTCTTTCCTGCACTATCATTGACCACAATTTACAGTATATATAGAAACATAGAAAACAGTGTATGTAACTGAATTTTAAAAATACATGGGACAAATTCAGAGATCTCTGAGGAGAGGAAGGGATTCTAGAATTTAATAGCTCCTGTGGATGGGAAGACTTTGAAACTCTATATGGGAGCTGTTTAGCAGCAATGATAATCCGTCATGCTCTGGATTACAGGGACATACAGGGAGAGATTGCACAAGGATAAAATCAGGACCAGCCCAAACACTATGAAAACTAGGCAGTTGCCTAGGGTGGCAGCTTCTGGGGTGGGATGGGGAGGGGGGGGGGGCAAAGAGCAAGGCATTCAAAGCTAAACAAAAGATTCTGACAGCCAGGGGGCATAAGGCTTAAGGTTTGCCTAGGGCTTCAGTACCTTGAACCAACTCTGGGGCCGGCCCTGGATAAAATGATCCCACTATGGAACTCTGCCAGTGCTTCCTGCATCCCTCATAGTGTCAGCTCCCGTATACTGAGGTGCAAGCTGCTTACTGCCACTGTCTTGGGAGTCCTACTACTGCAGCTCCCTGTTGCCAAGGCCTCTCTCTTTCTGCAGCCCGAAATCTTTCTTCCTCCTTTTTTAAGCTTTATTAACAGCTCAGCACATGTCTGAAAATCTCATCCCCCCCCCCACCACCCCCCAGAAGAAAAGGGAGAAGCACAATAAGAGAGGGATCTGTAATGCATAGAAAAGGGTGGGGACAAACCCCAGCCCTAGGGCATGGAGCTACTCCCCCCCCCCCCTCAACCACACACGGTGGTCGCTTAGAGGTAGGAAGGGCTTGGAAGACTCAGCTTCCCAATCCAGGTTGCAATCCCCTGCCTTGTCCTGTTTCAACCAGGGGAGAGACAATCCTCAGGCTACCACCATGGATTTAGAAATTGGATCCAGCCACTCCAACAGAGCATGTGTTCAGTATCTGCTGGAAAGTGGGGTTACCTACCTGTAACGTAGGTTCTCCTTGGACAGCAGGATAAGTCAGCAACACTTGGTGACGTCATCCGACGGCACCGTGGACGGAGTGCTCTCCTATAGCTCAGAAAGGCGAAGCCTTTCTGAGCATGCTCCAGTTCCCCCACCCCTGGGCTCACCCCTACCTGGCTCAGTTTGTGCCAAGAGTAAGCATCTCCGGCAGGTAGGTGCGGGCCTTAATGTCAATGGACGTACAGGCCATCCATAGGGGAGGAGGGTGGAAATGTGTGGCTGACTTATCCTGCTGTCCAAGGAGAACCTACGTTACAGGTAGGTAACCCCACTTTCCCCCTGGACAAGCAGGATGTCATCAGCCACACTTGTGACTCCCTAGCGAGGCCGGAGGCCTATCGTGCTGGGGGCGGATGGGCCCAAGAGTCATAGCAGAGTACAGAGGGTTCTGAGACCAGAGTGGGGTCATGTGGAATTAATTAGCAATCACCAGGAATCACGTAACAACACCGGTTGTGGTGGCACTGCAATACAAACATAACTGATTGTGGTGGCACGGCAATACAACATATACTGCAATACAAACATAACGCATCTTTCAACATATGTCTCATATAACATAGAGCAAAGTAATACTGTTGCGCTCTGGTATTAGGAGGGAGGGCCCGCAGGCTGTCCGTGTCTGTGCTGGCACTCAAGACGGTTCATCCAAAGGAGGCGTTGCTGCGGGCCAACTGATCCAAGTAGTAGTGCCGCTGGAAAGGGTGCACCGAGGACCACGTGGCGGCCTTGCAGATGTGTTGGATAGGCACGGTATGGAGGTTGGCCATGGCCCTGAGCTGATGTGCATTTGCCATAGGTGGATGTGTCCCCATCTGGGAGCAGCAGAAGGTGATGCACGATGAGATCCAGCGGGAGAGGGTTCTTTTCGTGACGGGGTGACCCGGTCTGCCAGGGTCAAAGGAAATGAAGAGCTGCAGCCCTTTGCGGTGCCCCTTCGTGCGGCTCAGGTAGGTACGCAGAGCCCGCATGCAGTCGAGGGTGTGGAGGTGGCACTCTTCAGCATTGGCATGCGGTTTGGGGTAGAAGTCCGGGAGCACAATGCTCTGGTTGACGTGGAAGGAGGACACTACTTTGGGTACAAACTCGGGATGTGTCTGTAGTGAGGCATGGTCCTTGTGCAGGACCATGTACGGATGGTGTGCTACTAGGCTGACTCTTCTAGCGGATGTAATAGCAATCAGGAAGAGGGTTTTCCAGGAGAGGAACTTCAGCGGCGCCTCAGCTAGAGGTTCGAAGGGGCTCTTGGTGAGCACTTTGAGGACTCTGGGTAGGTCCCACTGAGAAACCGGTTTCTGTAGTGGTGGATGTAGGTTGTAGAGGCCCTACATGAAGCTGTTGGTTAATGGATGGGTGGAGACCGGGTTATCTTCCATATGTTCGTGAAAGGCAGCGATGGCTGAGAGGTGTACCTTCACTGATGATGCTTTGAGTCCTTTGTCGACGAGGGTGGTCATGTAGCGGAGGACCTGAGGAAGGGGGCAGGAGATAGGGTGTAAGCCCTCTCCCACACACCAGGCGTCGAAGTGTTTCCACTTCATCTCGTAGGAGTGGCATGTGGAGTCCCTGTGAACAGCGAGAATGAACCGCTAGACTTCCACTGTCAGGTGCATGGAGGATAGCTGGGACCTTTCAAGCTCCAAGCAATCAGTGCGAGGGTGGCCAGGTTGGGGTGAAGGGTGTTCCCCTTATCCTGGGTGATGAGGTCCGGTTTCGAGGGTAGCCAGATGGGCGTCCTGTCTGAGAGCTCGCTCAGGATGGGAAACCACATCTGCCTGGGCCAGTAGGGCGCGATAAGGATGACCGTGGCTCTGTTGTGCAAGATCTTCTGCAGTACTTTGGGGATCAGCAAAGTGGGGGGATACGGATATAGTAGCTGGAACTCCCCCCAGTGTAGGTCAAAGGTGTCTGCTGCCATCCTCCCTTGAGACGGGTGTCAAGAGCAGAATTGGTGACATTTGGTGTTGAACGGGTGAGCAAAGAAGTCCAGTTGTGGATGGCCCCATTGCTGGAATAAGTTCTCTGCTACCTCCTCGTAGAGGGACCATTCATTGGGTAGTAACTGGTGGCTCAGCCTGTCTGCCAGCTGGTTGTCCATGCCCGGTAGATAAACAGCTTGTAGTTGACAGTCCATGTGGAGCGCAAGGGTCCAAGTTTGTATGGCCTCCCTGTAGAAAGGTAGGGAGCCTATGCCCCCTTGTTTGTTGATGTAAAACATCGCAACTTGGTTGTCGGTCTGAACATGCAGGGTGGTTCCATGTATCGACTTTGAGAAGGCCCGGAGACCATAGTGGATTGCGCGGAGTTTGAGGAGGTTGATATGCAGGATGCGCTCGGTCCCAGTCCACATTGCTTGTGTGTGCAGGTGACCGAGGTGCGCTCCCCATCCTATGTTGGAGGCATCTGTGGTTAGGACCATGTTGTGGCGGGGTGCCTGGAAAGGTTTTCCTTGTGCCAGATTCTCCCTGATGCACCACCAGTGGAAGGCACTACATGTCTTCTGGTCGATGTTTATCCTTGCGGACATCGGTTGTTTTCTCTGGTTACAGTTCTTTTTGAGGTGCCACTGAATGGCCCTCATGTGCAATCTGGCATGTGGTAGCACTTGCGTAGTCGAAGACATGTGGCCTAGGAGGCGTAGCAGCGTCTTGGCCGACACGCTTTTGGACTTGGCAACTGATCTGGAGAGGGAGATGATGGCGTCCGCTCTTGGCGCAGGAAGGAATGCCTTTGCCATGGTTGTATGGAGGGAGGCGCCAATGAACTCTAGAATCTGCGTGGGTTGCAGCTGTGACTTCTGGAAGTTGATGAGGAAACCCAGGGTGGATAGCAGTGACACAGTGTCCTTCACCGCTTCATGGGTCTTGTCTTTTGAAGGAGTGGAGATGAGCCAGTAATCGAGGTAGGGAAAAATGCAAATTCCTTTCTTTCATAGGTGCGCTGACGCTACGGACATGCATTTCGTGAAGACCCTTGGAGCTGGTGAGAGACCGAAGGGGAGTACCCGATTCTGATAGTGTTGTTGGTTGCAGCTGAAGCACAGGAACCGTCTGTGTGAGGGGTGGATGGGGATGTGGGCATAGGCGTCTTGGAGGTCCAGCGAAGGCAGCGGCAGGATAGACCCCAGAGAATACACCCAGAAATGTTCTTTGCAGATGAATTTGTTGAGGCCTCTGAGGTCGAGAATGGGGCGGAGGCCGCCGGATTTCTTGGGTATGAGAATATATCTCGAGTAGAACCCATATTCCCGCTGGGCCGGGGGTACCTCTTCGATGACTCGCGCTGCTTGGAGGTTTTGGATTTCTGTCATCATGGTGGCTAGGAGTTTGTCTGGTGTGCGGTTGGAGGGTCATGAGCGCTGGGTTGGGGTTGTGGAGAAGCGCATCCTGTATCCTGTGCGTACGATCTGTAGGACTCAGGAGTCGGTTGTGATGCTCTCCCAGGCTTGTATAAATGCCGAGAGGCGCCCCCCCCACCTGTGTGGTTCTGCTTGGCAGAGCATCAAAAGGAAGGTGTGCTCTTTCCAGAAGATGAAGAAGGTTGCTTTTGCTGTCTGCGGTCCTTCTGTTGTGGTTTCTGATGGTAGGATTGGTACTGGTACTGCTGCTGCTTGGGTCTATTGGGCTGCCATTTTTGGTATGGCTGATAGCATTTGGAGGATGTGAAAGTTCTGCGTTGGTAAGGGCCCTGTTTGTTGTGTGAGTTAGGGTTGTGCTCCATGCCTCCAGAGGCTAAGGTCTTGAGGGTGGAGCAGCGGTCTTTCATATCGTCTACTGTTTCCTTGACTTTTGCTCCGAAGAGGTTGTCCCTTGTGCATGGCGCATCCTCCAGCTTTTCATGGGTGTCCTCTCGAAGGCCAGAAGCTCGTAGCCATGCTCAGCATCTGGAGGCAATTCCGTTGGCAGCTGTCCTGGCCACCGAATTGAAGGAGTAGAAGGTGGCGCAGATGAGGTGTTTGCCACATTCTTTCAAGTCGTTGAGTATAGGCTGGAAGGGAGTTTTTGTCTCTGTGTTAAGCCCATCGACCGCTCCCTTGAGATTGTCGAGCACTGCGTCAAGGTATAGCACCTGTTGGAAGGTGTGCGAGGCGATTTTTGCGCTCAGCATGGCCGCTTGGTAAGTCTTTTTTCCCGAGTCATCTAGCATTTTGTAGTCCTTGCCTGGGAGGGGCATTGAAGTGTGTCCGTGTGCTCTTGTTGTGCTTCATTGCTGACTCCACCATGATGGATTGGTGGGGGAGCTGGGTCTTGTAGGTGTGACTTGGTACTTTGCCTGAAGTCTCCGTGAAGTCACTGCGCTGGATGCTGGGGTTTGCCAAAGTTTGTTGAGGTTCTCCAGGAGCAGGTTGTGTACTGGGATGGAGATTATGGACCTGGGTGTGTTTAGGAACTTGAGGAGGCTGAGGACCTCATTTCTGGGGTCTGGTGTGTCCGTGGGCATGGGTACCAGAGGCGTTGATATCTTTTGTAGAAACTTGGGGTATGTTAGCTCCTCTGGTGAAGACGGCGGTAGAGGTAGTGGCGTCAGAGTTGGTGGTGATGGTGAACAGGAGCTTTCTTTGCTGGAGGAGCGACTGGAGGGAGTCAGTCCCACAGCGTGTTCCTTATCACTGTCCATTAGTGGCTCCGGTGAGAAGCTGGGTAGCACTGGTGATGCAGGTGGGGAAGGCATCCTGGCCTGTGGGGGGGAAGTTGACCTTGAAGAGGGCGATGGAAAACGCCTTGGTGGATCCAGGGAGCGAGTTCTCGTGGCGTGCCGTCTGGAGTCCCGCTGTGAGATGAGCTTAGATAGGAGCTCTATGAGCGCTGTCTGCGTTTTCTCTTGACTGTAGGCTGTCACCAACTGATCCAGAACTGTGCAGGGTGTCTTTGTTTCTCTTGCTGGCATCCCTTGTTTTGGACTGGTGTACAGGTGGAGAACGCGTGTCCGAGCGGGATCTGTGCAGAGGATGTTTTCTGTGGTGTTTTCTGCCCTTGTGATGGCCCTTGGAGGGACTGCTGCTGAGGGATCTGCTTCTCCGGCATGATCTGGGCTCCATTTTGTAGCGGTGCTTTCTGGAGCGGGGGCTGCGAGATTTGGACTCTCTGGCACGGGTGGAGCAATCTCTGCGCTCTGTGGTGTGGGAGCTGAGAGCCCTGTGTTGTTTTCATTTTCCGGCGCCTCGTTTAGTGTTGCTGGAGCCGTGGGGAGATTCCTCGTTGGAGCAGAAGTGATGCAAAGCGATGTCATCGGTGGGCGGAGTTTCATTGCGTCTATGCTTCTCGGCACAGGGAGGCTGCTTCGAGGAGGACTGGAGCTCGGAGGAGCGGCCGGAGGAGGTGGCGGTCTTTCCCTTTGCCTGGGCAGACTTGGAGAAGCGCTGAGGAAGCAGAGCAGTCAGGGAGCATCAGTGGGCCGGGCTGGAGCATCTGGAGGAGCTGCAGAGGAGGAGGGAGTCTCGGAGGCGGGGCCACATTGCTCACCTCTTTCCTACTAACACCGGCTTTGCTTTTAGTGGAGTTGAACTTCCTTGGTGCTTTTCCATTTCCGTGATTTGGAACTTTGCTCGTTGTGCTTTCAGAAGAGGAGAGGAATTCTTTGAGGGTATAATTCGTCGCTTTTCTAGCTCTGGGGGACATGCGGGCACAGTGGGGGCAGTCCTCCACGTGGTGAGCTTCCCCCAGGCAGCGGATACGAGAGTTGTGGGGGTCCTCAGAGTTCACCTTTCTCGTGCATGGGCATATTTTTAAATCCAAGTTGGGAGTTTTTCTTTTCTTGTTTTTCCTTGTTGATCTGTTCCATGTTGATAAGAAGAATGTAGGAGAGCTGTAGATTCCGTCCTGCAGGCAGGCGGATGAAGAAAAAACTGAGCCAGGTAGGGGCAGGCCCAGGGGTGGGGGCACTGGAGCATGCTCAGAAAGGCTTTGCCTTTTTGAGCTATAGGAGAGCACTCCAGCCCCGGCGCCGTCAGATGACATCACCAAGTGTGGCTGATGACATCCTGCTTGTCCAGGGAGAAATCAGGAATATAGGGAGGGATCCAGCAACATCATTTCTTTTGCAGTGATGATGTCATAGTGAAAGGTTTGGTTCTTGGGTTCCATCTGCTGGCAGGGAGGCATAACCATTATATAATCACACCACCAATTTGCAAACACTATACCAAACATACACAATGCAAAAAAATACTTAGTTAAATGTAACAAACATACGAACACACTCCTATATGTAAATACATATTACAAAAATAGTTCTCTCACTAGTGTGTATTTATGACCAAAATTCAACAATATATATTAATTTATTATATCATGACATAAAACTTTTAAATTGCACTTGTTTTTATTGATTTTTTTATATCACATGAAATCTTTTAAATTTCTAAAAACCCTTTGTATCAAAATACATATAATACAAATTTACATATAAGCACCATTTTGGACAGGTCTGGCTGGATGATGAGGAAATGCATGCTAAAATGTCGGTCAAAATGTGTGGCTAAGCTTTGCACATTTCTATGCCAGTCTCATGTTAATGAAAGCAAAGGAAGTGGTCTGGGGGTGGGTACTAGGATGGTAAAATGAGTTATAAACTGGTTGAGTGATAGGTAAATGAGGGTAGTAGTAAATTCACTTTAACTAAAAGAGGAATCCACCAGGGCGCCTCAGCGAACAATCAGGGTGGGTTCTAGTCAGCATTTTCACAAGTATTGCAGAAAAATTAATAGAAAATCTTTGTCTCTTTGCAGATGACATTAAGATCTTAAGCAGGGTTAATAATCTAGATGGAATTGAGAAAATGAAGGGTTGCCAAGACTACAACAAAATACATAGAAAAATAAAAATTAATGCATTTGGGAAACAGAAACCCAAGAGAGCACGATGAGAATGGTGTGGAGAGGGTAAAGAGAAGGAGAGGAAGTGAGAAGGGAGGCACTGATATGCACCACATATCACAGAGATCTTGATATGATCATATCTGATGACCTCAAGGTTGCAAAAGCGTGTGACAAGGCAGTGGCAATAGCCAGGAGAATAGGTTTGATTTCTAGGTCAGGGCTGTACATCCTGGGCTAGCTGAGCCTGGGGATGCTGTGGGGGCAACATTCACAGCCCCTGGAGTGACATCTAGTGGCCAGACCTAGTGGACATCTAGTGGCTCAATGATGACATCTAGTGGTCAGACCTGAGGTTCACATTTTCTTTCTTAGAAAATAGCAGCATATGGTTTTCTAGGTATGTACTCTCACTGTGATCGCTCAGTTAAGTTGGAAGGGATATAAAAAGAAGAGAAGCACCTACTCCCAGTATTTGTGAATGAAGGTTTGTGACATCATAGCAAACAGGTTGAGCTGGAAGCCCAAAAGACCAGGAGAAAACTGCCAGTCTTAAAAAAAAAGTGCTTTAGGGGGCCATCAAATTGAATACTGGAAGGCACCACCTCTTCACTATGAGGTTGAATTCATGAGGCTTAATTCCCACTCACCGGGATCCATGGAGTTATGACTCAAGAAGTTGGTGTATGTTGTTGATGCCTGCTAAGTGGGCCGCTGATAGAGCAATTAGATACTCCTCTGCCCAATAACACAGCTCCTCCACCTTGAGAGTCATTTCAGCACTGCAAGTTCCGCCTTGCTTGTTGACATAAGTCACAGCTGTGGCATTTTCCAAGAATATGAAGATTACTTTGTCCACCCGGAGAGGCCGGAACCTCTCCAGAGCTAGGCAGATTGCTCTAGCCTTCAACTGATTGATTGACCAGGAGGGTTCCTATGGGGACCAGAATCCCTGGACAAACTAACCTAGACAGTGAGTTCTACAGCCCTTCAGGCTGGCATCTGTGGTGACTGCCACCCAACCAATGCTTTCAGAGGCATCCTGTCCAACAGATGGCGAGAATGCAACCACCAAACAAACTGCTTCTTGATCTCCCAGGGGAAAGGAAGGTTATGATTAAACAACTGAGAGCAGGGAGAATAGTTCCACGATTGACGCCATGAGTTGAAGGAAGTCCCAGGTCCAGGGAGCTGACTGAGCAGAAAACTCCCTGAGTTACCTCTGCAGCTTGAGCAACTTCTCTGTTGTAAGAAACACTCAGCCCAGAAGAGTGTTGAACTGAGTCCTAAGATATTCCAAGTCCTGGGAAGGAATCAGGTTACTCTTGGGATAGCTGGTCACCAATCCCAGCCATTCTAGCCAGTGAATCACAAGGACGGTGTCATTTCTGGACTTCTCCAAGGAGTCTGATCAAATCATCCAGTCGCCAAGGTACAGGTGAACCAAGATACAGCTCCTGCTTACACAGAAACACTGCCATCACTGCCATGACTTTGAAAAGGTGCAAGGCGCAGTGGCCAGGCCAAAAGGAAGAGCCTGAGACTGGGGATTGCAGTTCAGAACACACACTGCAGAGAAACTACTGGTGTGCTCCTGGTTGGGAACAAGAAAGTATACCTCAGCAAGGTGCAGGGGATAAGAAACTCCTCTTGCCTGCAGGGTAGACCTGGTCTTTGGATCCCCACAAGAAGGGCTGCCAAGCAGCTAACAAAGTCTGAAAAAAGGCCGCAAGCTGTTTCAGAAGCTACTGCTCAAAGTCATCTGAGAAAGGACCTTAGGGCCCCGGGGAGCTCAAGGGGACCTGCCAGATTGAGCCTGCAATCTGCTCAGCATGTTCCTCCTCTGCAGAGACCATATGGCTGTGCCTTAGAGGGACTCCAGCTCTGATGCAGCACCACGTCTTCAGAAGAAAAGCAGGTAGGAAACAGTTTGCATCCTGCATGTACTTCCTGCTTTTTGCAGCTGCCTATTTCTGGTTCCTTTATAACCAGCAGCAGTAGCAGGGGTTGGGCTATGATGATAGAGGAAATAAGTGTTGGCCAGCAGTGCTTAATTGGTGCTTACAACTTACCAATCAGGTCAGTACGAAGGATTCAGGAGGGAGCTCAGTGAAAAATGGATGGTACTTGACAATGCTCGATGCTTCACTCAGAAACTCTTCCTCCTACACTGGTGCATTGGCTCTTTAACACCTGTCACATGGGAGGAAACTAGTCAGCTGTCTGACATTGCCATAGCAAACACTGTGACCAAAATCTATTCCTGTAGACAATTGTGTTTCACTAAACTTCAAACACTTAGCAAAATATTTTTTTTTTGTCAGACTTCATTTCAATGAAGCTGTGAGCATTCATCTACCTATACTTATGGTAATCCATTTTAATTTTATTATATATGTTGTTGTTAAGTGCTGTCAGGTCGGTGTCGACTCATGGCGACCCTCTGGATAGTTGTCCTAAAAACTGTGTTCAGTCTTCAGTCAAGCGACTCATTGTTGACAGACTGACAACCATAGCTGCTGTTATTGTATCAATCAATATCATTGCTGGCCTTCCTCTTTTGCGTTGACCTTCTACCTTGCCAAGCATGATGTCTTTCGCTAATGATCTCTCTCTTTGCATGATGTGTCCAAAGAATGAAAGTTGAAGTCTTGTCATCTAAGCTTCTAAAGAAAACTTAGGTTTGATTTCTTATAGTACTGACTGGTTTGTTCTTTGGGCTGTCCATGGTATACACAGTATTCGTTGCCAGCACCATAATTCAAAGGCATCAATTTTCTTCCTGTCTATCTTCTTCATGTCCAACTTTCACATCCATATGATGTCATTGAAAATGCCATGGCTTGAACAAGTCAAATCTTTGTATGGAAAGAGACATCTCTGCTCTTCAGAATCTTGTCCTTCATAGCCATTCTGCCAAGAGCAATGCGTCGTCAGATTTCTTGACTGCTTGTTGCTTCTTTATTGATAGTTGATCTAAGTAGGTTAAAGTTGTCAATTATTTCAATTTCTTCTCCATCATCAATGAACTTATTCATTATGCCAGTTGTCAGGATCTTTGTCTTCTTAACATTAAGGTGCAGACCCATTTTAAGACTATATTCCTTGACCTTGCAGCATAGCAAAGGTTGTTGATGAGTCTTCCACCAATCTTCACACCTCTGTTGTCTTCATAGAGTCCTGCTTCTCTGATGATTTGTTCTGCATATAAATTAAACACTTTTGCTGATTTTAAACCATTCTGTTTCTCCTAGTTCTGTTCAAACTGTTGCTTCTTGAGCAGTATAAAGGCTGTGCAAGAGAACAATCAGATATTCTGGTATACCCATGTTTCTTAATGTGGCCCAGAGTTTCTCATGGTTTACACAGTCAAAAGCCTTGTCAATAAAACACATATACTGTAGATATCCTTTTGGTATTCTTTTCAAGGATCCATCTCACATCCGCAATAATGTTTCCTGTTCCTCTCTCTTTCCTGAACCCTGCTTGGACTTCAGGCAGTTCTCGTTCCAGGTATGGTTGTCATCTCTGCTGAATGATCTTGAGTGGAATCTTGCTGGCATGTGGGATCAGAGCGATTGTGTGATAATTTCCACAATCATTTGGGCCACCTTTCTTCAGTATTGGTATAAACACAGATCTTTTCCAGTCAGTTGGCTATTAATTTTATTTATTTATTTATTTATTTCTTTTATTTAGCATTTATTTATTTTATTTAGCATACATTTGTATACCGCTACTTCCAGCGATCAGTAGCGGTTTGATTATAATTAATTTGTCTTCCAAATTTTCTGGCAGAGCCTTATATGTATGGTAAGAACTTCATCTGATTGCTGTAATAACTCAGAGGGAATGCCATCAATGCCCGGTGCTTTGTTCTTTGATAAGGCTCTTAATGTTGCTTCGACTTCTGCTTTCATCACCAATGGTTCCTGATTATAAGGTATAGGATGAAATGGCTGTTGGTCCACTTGATCTTTATGGTATAATGTAATTGTCTCAATATTTTAAAATAATAGGTACGTCCATAAATTTATTGCATTAGATCATCTAACTGCTGACCACAGCTGCTGCATTTTGAAGGAAATCAGTTTAGCTTCTGTATCAGGGCTCCGATCATACAATATAAGTATTCAAAGATTTATCTGAACATGAAAATTCTTGTCCATTCGCAGTGTCAAGGGCACATTACTCCATTCTTTTTGACTTAGTAAGCTCTCCCGGCTGTATTTCCAAAGATGGCCGTGGCGTTTTTATTTCAAAAAATCCTAAAGGACACTCCCCCCAAGTGTCCACAAATCAGATCATAGTATACCAATCCACTTGTTGGGTAAGACCCCTTAGTTGAACCATAGATAAAGTGAAGACCCAAAATTGCTCCAGGTAATTAAGCCTCGCATGATGATCCTATCCTCAAGGTGAGATGTAAGCAATAACTCTCCATCGATGATTCAGAAATTGATGAGACATGCATTTACAATGATCTACCATAGGTGCCTCTAACTGAGCTGTATTCAATCTCAAGTTATGTTCACATAACCTATGGATCACAGTCCTTTTTGTTTGACCTACATATATTTTGCTGCAGGGACATTCAATGGCATACACAACAAAATTTGTCTGACAAGATGTTTTCCAATATGATTTGATAGAGATCCCCGAATTTGGAGATTGCCTCACCTCTCCCTCTACAGTCAATGAACAAATTCACATTGTCCACATTCAAAATGCCCTATACTGTCCTCAATAATCTCCATCGTTAATTTACATGTTATAGATTTACAAACATAATTTGAAATATTCTTCCTTCTATGAAAGGCCACCTCTGTTTTTTCTGAAAAGCACCTATGAGATTGTCAAAGGCTCCAATGTCTATAAATCAGGGAAGCAATCATGGGTGCTATCACTGAAAAAGGCAAAACACAAACCAAAGAGGGAGGCAAGGACTGATGTTGAGAAGGTGAATCTAATAATAATTCACATTAGGCATATAAATACCTTAAAAATGCCTGTTCGACCACCTTAATAGGATACCCCCATTGTAGATATTGATCCCACATTCACTCTACTTGCTTCTTATAGTCATCCATATCATAACAAACATGCCTAAGCCTTAAAACTAATTATCGGTAACCCTGTCTTTAGTTTCCTTGGGTGATGACTTGCAAAATGTAGCAGATTATTCTTAGTTACTTCCTTCTGAAACAGCGCGGTAATTAATTTAGTTCCTTGTTTGTAGATGGTGATATCCAAGAAATTAATTTTGTACATATCTATAGTAGTTTCATATTTCAAATTGGATTTACAGGCATTCAAGTATATGCCCCAACAACAGTTGCAGAAGAGGATGAAATTGAAGAATTCTATGAAGAGGTTCAAGCTGAAATTGACAGAACATGCAAACAGGATATTCTGATAGTCATGGGTGACTAGAATGCAAAAGTTGGCAACAAAGAAGAAGGCAACTCCTCAAATCTTTGTATGGAGAGACATCTGTGCTCCTGAGAATCTTGTTTAGGTCCTTCATAGCCAATAGCCATTCTGCCAAGAGCAGTGTGTCATTGGATTTCTTGACTGCTTGTCGTTTCTGTATTGATTATTGATCCAAGCATGTTAAAGTTGTCAAGTATTTCAGTTTCTTCTCCATCAATGATGAACTTATTTATTTTGCCAGTTGTCAGGATCTGTGTCTTCTTTACATTAAGGTGCAGGCCTATTTTAAGACTATGTTCCTTGATCTTGAGAAGCAAATGTTTCAGATCGTCTTCGCTTTCAGCCAGTATTGTGGTGTCATCAGCACAGCGAAGGTTGTTGATGAGTCTTCCACCAGTCTTCACACCTCGGTTGTCTTTATACAGTCCAGTTTCTCTGATGATTTGTTCTGCATATAAATTAAACACCTTTGCTGATTTTAAATCATTCTGTTTCTCCTTGTTTGAATTGTTGCTTCTTGATCAATGTAAAAGTTGTGCAAGAGAACTATCAGGTGTTCAGGTATTCCCATGCTTCTTAATATGGCCCAGAGTTTCTCATGGTTTACACATTCAAATGCCTTGCTGTAGTCAATAAGACATATATAAATGTCTTTTTGGTATTCTTTTGTCTTTTCAAGGATCCATCGCACGTCCGCGATGATGTCTCTTATTCCTAAACTTACATATGCACCAAAAGAGAAACATCACTTGGCATCCTCTACATAGAGAAACTGGAAATTATACATGAGAGGTATTGATTTCTGACACCACGTATAAGTACCAGCAACTGTACATGTACGTAGATGCCCCATTTCAGACAATTATATGGAAGAGGAGAACCAATTAACAAGTGAAATCCGAGAAGATAAATTTTTACATTTTGAAGGCAAGAAATTATATATATGTGTGTGTGTGTGTGTGTGTGAAGCAGAATTACCCACTCAATCATTCTTTTCAAGCCCTGGCCAAAACAAACACTTTGATAAAACCTATATGTGCTTCAGGTGAGGTTGAAAAGCCAATGGTGAATTAAAAAAATAAATCTGTGTATTTCCACTGTAAAATGGAAAATACACATATAATTTATTTGCCCTGCCCAAACATACTCACAACATGCTCCCTGAGAATCTCTGCCTTCTGGCATTGTGAACTACTCATTTAAGCATGTATCCAATCTGCACATGTAAATACCAATGGTGGAAATGGTGCACAAGGCTTCTAAAATGACCTCCTAAATGTTTAGCCTATTTTCAGTCAAACTTCACCTAAATTTAGGAGTCTGAAAATTATACTCAAAAATGTAGTATTGCCATTCATTTGCTTATATTTAGGAGCCTAATTTAGGTGTTTAGTGCTGAAACTCGGTGCTAAATTCCTAGGGCCCGATATTGAAAGCGATGAACACGGTTAGCAGACCTGTTAACCCTGTTAATCGTGGTGACCAGGATATTCAGTGGCAGCAATGTGGTAAATGATGCTGAATATTCCTGGGTACCGCTGCTGAATCGGGGTGTTCTGGCGGTGGAGCAGAGGCGGCAGCTGGCGATAACCGAGCAGCACCTTAGAACAGTAGCTCTCAACCCAATCCTTTCTGCATACCCAGTCAATCAGGTTTTTAGGATTCCCACAATGAATACCCATGAAATATATCTACATACATAGGAGGCGACGCATGCAAATCTCTCTCATGCATACAGAGAGCTTGAAAACCCGACTGGTTGGGTGCGCCCTGAGGACTGAACTGAGAACCACTGTCTGAAAGTTTAACATAAAAATCAATTGAATGAAGTCTGCAGCCTTTAAGCTTAAGACATATTAAACCTGATGACATAAAGGCACATTTTACAATGGACCATCAAAGCCAGAACATCTGAAAGAAAAGCAGGTCATGTACAAGCTCAGGCACAATTTCAGAAACGTGGACGTGCCCAATATGGACATCTATAGAGACATCTATAGTATATAGATGTCTCTATAGATGTCCATATTGGGCACGTCCACGTTTCTGAAATTGTATATAGTATATAGATGTCTCCAGAATAGCATCCCAGAACATGGACCTCTAATAGCATAATGGTTCAAGTAGTGGGTTAAGAGCAGGATGACCAGTGTTCAAATCTCAGTGTGGGCCTTAGTGATCTTAGGCTAGTTGCTTAATTCTCCATCCTTTGGATGGTTCAAGGCCACAACAAGCGCTTTCCCGATGCCTGTTCATACCTAGAGCAGGTCTAAACTTCATTTCTGAAATCAAACAGGGGACATCTAAATTCATTGCACCTCCACCACGCCCCTTGCCTAATTGGATGTCCCCAACATGGGGACGGCCTATGGTGCAGGGGGGCCCTGTCTGTGCCCTGTCCCTGCAGCAGTGAGGGCATCTAGGTGTGCGCTGATTGTCTGTGTTGCTGCACACACGTCCTCCCTGAGGAGGCACACCTCTGCCACTAGGGCGACCAGTCATCTAATGGCCGAGTGGGTGGTGGCCATGGGTGCTGGGGTGGCTGTGGGGGCCCACAGCCAAGGAATATGGACTACGGCTCCGCTGCATGTCATGCATGGTCCATGCCAAGCCATGTGGTGGGCATGTGCCCCTGGTATGGACATGGGCAGGTATGGCTGTGGGCTGCAGGCTGCAGGCCACAGCCAGGGGGGCAGCTCTTCCTCTGGCCCTCCACTGGGTGCCTGCTGGCTGTGCACTGCACCGCACCACCATACCTGGGGTGCTTGGAGAGTGGGGCCTACATCCCCCTTGCTACCCCCTCTAAGCCCACCTCTGCTCCAGCTGCAGGGGACAGCTGTGGTCCCACTGTCACCTCCTCCCCACCCTGCCCCTGACCCTCTGATTCCTCCTCCTCCTCAGACTCCCTGCCCTGCCCCTGTCCCACTGATCCCTCTTCCTCCTCAGACTCTCCACCCTGCCCCGGACCCTCTGAACCCTCTTCCCCCACAGACTCCCTGCCCTGCCCTGACCCTCTGATCTCTTCTCTTCATCAGGCTCCCCACCCTGCCCCTGACTCTCTGATCCTTCCTCCCCCTCAGACTTCCTGCCCTGCCCCTGTCCCACTGATCCCTCCTCCTCCTTGGATTCCTCACCCTGCCCTTGACCCTCTGATCCCTCCTCCTCCTCACTCCCCACCCTGCCCCTGACCCTCTGATGCCTCCTCCTCTTCAGACTCCCCATCCCACTGCTGTGCCGTGATCTCCTCATTGCCCTTCCCCTCCATGGTACTGTCCTCCATCGCAGGGCTGCTGGACTCCTCCTCCCTGTCACTGCTGGAGGTACTGCTGGGATTTGCACCTCAGGACAGCTGTGCTGGCGCTGGACCACTGCTCTAGGTTGGTGCCCGTGGTGTGCGAGCGTTGTCCGGGGACTCCCTGGAACCAGCTGTGGGGGAAGAGGGAGGGGGGTTAAAGGGACTGGTGCATCTCTGTGGGGCCCGTACATGCATTGTGCATCCACCTTTGGGTCACAGGGGTGTGCCATCCCATAGTTCACACTGCACACCCTCCCCTTTGCCCACTCCCAGCCAGCTCTGTTCTCCCCCTCACATGCCCAGCTGTGGCTTACCGGCCCCCTCTGGGTGATGGACAGGGCCGGCCAATCCATTGTGCGAGAATGTTGCTCACACAGGGACCCTGCGCCAACAACATCCCACAATAAATACCGGCAGCTGTACTCTAGTTTAGAATACTGCTGTGCTGAGCACCGGGAAAACAGGAAGTCCCCTTTGACCTCAGTGTGGCAGCGTCGTAAACTATAGTACAGCTGCTGAAGTGAAGGAAAAAGATGCTCTTCATTTCAGCAGCTGTTAGAGGTGAGCCGGGGCCTCTCCGGCTCCCTCTAAAGCTTTTTAGACAGCCGCAGGGCTCTTCGGGAGGGGACAGGGGCTTGGGTTGAGTGGGGGGGGGGGGAACTTGGACTGGAAATGGGCTGAGTGGGGGTGTTTGAACTGGAAATAATGGGGGGGAGCTAGGACTGGAAATGGGCTGAGTGGAGGGGGTGTGTGGTCTGGAAATAGCTGATGGGGAGGGTGGCTTGGACTGGAAATGGGCTGAGTGTGGGGGGCTTGGACTGGAAATTGGGGAGGGGAGGACCTAGGACTGGAAATGGGCTGAGTGGAGGGGGGGCTTGTACTGGAAATAGCTGATGGGGAGGGAGGCTTGGACTGGAAATGGGCTGAGTTGGGGGGAGCTAGGACTGGAAATGGGCTGATGGAGAGGCTAGGATAGGATAGGAAATGGACTGATGGGGGGCTAGGATTGGAACTGGGCTGTGGGGGGGCTTGGATTGAAAATGGACTGATGGAGGGGCTAGACTGGAAATGGGCTGAGTGGTGGGGGGAGCTAGGAATGGAAATGGGCTGATGGGGGGGGGCTAGGACTGGAAATGGCCTGATGGAGGGGCTAGGATAGGACTGGAAATGGATGGGGGGAGCTAGGACTGCAAATGGGCTGATGGAGGGGCTAGGATAGGACTGGAAACGGTTGGGGGAGCTAGGACTGCAAATGGGCTGATGGGGGGGGCTAGGATTGGAAATGGACTGATGGGAGGCTAGGATTGGAAATGGGCTGATAGGGGGTCTTGGATTGGAAATGGATTGATGGAGGGGCTAGGATAGGACTGGAAATGGGCTAATGCGGGAACTAGAAGGGAGCAGATGCTGGGTGGGGCTGGAACTAGAAGGGAGCTGATGTTGGGGGAGGATTAGAATGGGATGGAGCTGGAAAAGTGAAATGGAGATGGGAAAAAATATTTTGTGTGGGAGTGAAGAAAAATCTACAATTGGCCGGATATTGGGAGAGTAAGTGGGGATTTGAAGCTTGGCCATTTTGGAGGTGCATGACTTATGATTCAAGCACTTTTCCTGAGTGGATATCTTTCTGCAAGTATAACATGCCTCGGCGCCTCGCTGCAAATTGGGCCCTATAAAATTAAGAGTTTGGGGAAGTTTAGTTTTATGGTGATTTCATTTTTGTTCTAGTAGTATCATTTTTTGGCATTTCTAAGTCAAATTCAATTCTCTAGGACATACTTGTGTTGTAGACCAACCCAAAGCTTTAAAAACCTCAACAAGAAATTCTATGTGAACCCTGGATTTTCAAAGATTTGCACTTAGCATTTTTAAAGATTTCATTACACTTTATGTCACAAGTTTTGAGCAGCTGGAGCAGATTTGATCAGAATCAGAGCTAGGCACAAGCAGATTAAGTGATTGCTTAGGCCTTCAAGCTGCTCAGTGGGACCCCCAAACTCACTTTTTATTCATTTTATCATTGAGAGAGAAAACACTGAAAAACAAAGGAGCAAGAAGTTCCACATAAAACTAATCCAACCTGCTTTCCAGGATGCGTGTGTATATCCATGGTTCCTGCGTGTGTATGGATCTGGAAAAAGAACACTCCAGTCAAAATCATCAGATCCCCATAGAATACCCTCCAGAGTCCATGTTTGTAACACTTGCCTCAGGATTTGTCTGGCGACAGACCAGCTGTCACACGAAAGGAGAAATAGATATTTATTTTGCTAAGTGAACAGCAGCACAGGTTTTTAAATACATGGTGGGGGGGGGGGCACTGTTCCCTCTAAGCTGTGCGCGTGTGCGCGCGCACACACCTCGCTGAGTGAGCGCACATACTTTACAACAGAGCGCACAAAAATTACAGCTCTGATTCTCATAGAAAACAACATAGACATCTTAAAATTTAAAAGTTATGATTGTAATTACTAGAAATTTCCCGCTTCATTTAGTAATAGTCTATTTTCATTTAATTTGATTAAAATCAATGTGGTGTACATACTGTATTCTGACGTGTAGTCAAATTTTAAAATATATAACTCTGAGTGTCGTTATGTGGCACACAAAAATTTAACCTTCCTTCAAAAGCTGCACACAGCTGATATTTTATGCACACACAGCCTACAGACAATTAGAGGGAACATTGGTGGGGGGGGGGGGGGGGGGACATATTTCTTTCTGTGTCTTTACTGAAACCTGAACTCCTAAAACCAGGACCGGCCCCAGAGTTGGATAGAGGTGTTGGCACCCTAGGCAAATGTTGAGTCGTAGGCTCCTCCTGGCTGTCAGAATGCATTGTTTAGCTTTGAATGCCCCGCCCTTTGCTGTCCCTCAGAATCTGCTGCCCTAGTTTGCCTAGTTGTTGGGCTGTCACCGTCTAAACCATAATCAACAAGCATGTTACTCAAATAAACATATAGGGCTCGATATTCAAAGTGATTAACGCAGTTAGCAGAGCAGACGGTACCACTTGCTAATTGGGCAGCAATATTGAGCTGCTATCTGGTTAGCGATATGTGGTGAAAGCCAGGCACAGGAAGCCCTGGCCTAACTTTTGTCATATATTACTAACCGGGCAGCAACTCAGTATCACCGCTGCCCAGTTAGCAAGTGGCAAATGCGGTTAATCTGGATATTCAATGCCAGGGACAGGTATGATGCCAGCATTGAATATCTGGGTTTAACTTTCAGCGCCTAGCCACTTTAGCTGCGCTAGCTGTTGGTGCTGAATATCGGGCCCATACACTTTCAATGATTCAAATACATTAAGTAGCTTCTCTTTCTGTCTTACTGTAAGTGGGGAGAAATATCACTGTCTTTGTGGATAATGTTTACTTGGTGCACATTAAGAAGATAATTCTTTAGGTAGTAGCTAAATGTACTCCCATTAATGGCTCCTAATCTATAGAATCTGTGCAGATTTGACTTTAGTGAATACTAGCGCAGGGGACTGGAACACACATAAATGAAGTTGCAATCTCTTACACCAGCTCTAGAGCAGATGTACAGTAAATGACTGCATATATCTTATGTGCCCCGAGCTATAATCTATACGGTATGCATGTAAATTTGCACAACACCCAAACTTCGCCCCATGCGCGCCTGCCTTCAATGGATATGCCACAATCCATAGCATGGGGCATATTTTCAGAAGATTGACCATCGAAACTCTGCACGTAAGTTGTCTTTTATGCATGTCAGCCACTAACATACCATGATTTACACATACAAGCACACGCTGAAATCTAGCCAAGCCTTACGGAATTACCCTCTTAATTCTGGTGATCTTTCACACTGGATTTCTATGGGACTGCTGAGTACTTTAACTGGGAATTTATAACTTACAGTTAGATATCCCAAATCCTCTGGACCAAAGTGGACGAAGGTGATTCAACCTTAGAATTTACTTCAGGGGAATCCAGGCTTCGATAGAATCAGAATCACTCTCACTCCCTCTCCTTTGATTCTTTTGGAAATTATTGATTAGACAGTTATTGGATTATATTAATTACTCAAACCTCATGAGGATGGAACAGTGGGTTTTCTATTTTAACACCTTAATTTCACTTTCTTTGGAAGTAACTGTGCCTCCCTTTCTCTTTCCCTTTTTCCAGATTCACCTTGGTTAGGAGATTTTAATTGTACTGTTACTATCCTCCTGATTCGAGGAAACTCCTTCATCACAGTTAAAGATTGTGCAGAAGTTTGTAGAGACTATTTGGATGCCATTGCTTTTAGTTGCAGAGACCTCCAGAGTCCTATTTAATTACTACAATATTGCTTGGAGATGAGCTTGAAATTTTGATGAACAGGGGAAGTTACTTTCTACCCAGTTACATCATGCTTGGAAGAGACTCCACTGGAAGGGAAAATTTGTCATACAGCTGTCGTCAACATTATTGGCACCCTTGCATTTTAGATATGTTTTTGTACAATATCTTGAGAAATAATTGAAAATATTCCAACTGTATGTCACCATCATATTTTAATACTATGTTCAAAGCTATACAACAACAATAAAAAGATGTCTGTGCAACTTAGCCATAGTAATTTCTGAGAAAAAAAACAAAATATGACTTAGACAAGATTAATGGCACCCTTCAGTAATATTTGGTTGCACGATCCTGGCAGTGATGACAGCCTCCAAACATTAATTGTAGCCATCTATAAGTTTCGTACATCTGTCTGCTGGTAGTTTCTCCCAATCTTCAACTGTGATTTGTTCCAGCTCAGGAATGTTTCCAGGATTCCTTTTACCAATGGCAGATTTCAGCTCTTTCCAAAAGTTCTCGATTGGATAGAGATTAGGACTCATTACTGGCCAGTGTAAAACAGTCCTTTTTTAACCATTCTTTTGTACTTTTAGATGTATGTTTGGGTCATTGTCCTACTGGAGGACCCATGAACTTCGACCCAGACCTAGCATTCTGACACTAGGTAGCACATTTCACTCCAGTATACCTTGGTAGTCCTCTGACTTCATGATTCCTTTAATACATTCCAGGCCTCCAGTTTCTGAGGCAGCAAGAAAGAGATACTGAAATTAAGAAACGTCACAAAACGTCATAATTACATGATAGACCATCATAAGAGGGAGGAGATATAACTAAAATGTAGGAAAAAAAAAAAAAGATCGCCCCCACCCCAAGGCATCTGGATCCAGCAATAGCAACTGAACATGCATTACTGTGGTGTGCCCACTAAGCCCATATTACCCTCACGAGCCGTAACAAACTCAGACAACTGATTAGGATCAAAAACAAATAAATTTTACCCCCAAATGATACCACACATTTACAATAAATTTCAAAGTATACCCCACTCTTTAGAACATACTCGTTCAAATCTCAGTTCAATCAGAACACAATTTCAAATGTCTAGAAATGGTATCGATGTCACCCAAATAGGTGTATATACTCATCTGTTGATGATGATGATAAAAATCAGCCTACTATGAGCAGACTCGAAGGCTTGAAAATACAGCTTTCCTTCAATTTGGCGGGAATTACCATCCCCGCTCAGGAGACTGCTCTGGCTGTCGTCATTCCCTTCAATGAAGCTATACAGCTGGGCGCTCAAACATTCTGTTGGGTATTGCGACACAAACCATTGTGTTTCAAGCCTGTTGTCCTCATGGCCCTTTATCAAGCTCTGTACATCCAACTTCCTGTTCCGATGTAGACGCCATGATGTCATCCAGGGTTCGATAGTAATCATAAAGGATGAATTTAATGATGACAGATGACACAAACTCCTATGAAAATGAATTCAGTGTCCACCATTCCACCTCAGTGTTTAATCCTATCGGAGCTGTGGAATGAAGCATGTATATCCACCTTTGCTCTTTGTAACGCAACTGGCTTTGACGGTCACCCCCTCGCCTCAGTGGGGGGACCATATCAAGTACTAGCCATTTCAACTGGTCAAAGGTGTGTGCATGCTGCAAACAGTGTTGTACCATTGAGGCCGCCATAACCTTAGTATGTATACGAGACCGGTGTTCTTGTAGGCGTTTCTTTATCATCCTGGTTGTCATGTCCACATAAACTTTCGCACAAGGGCACAGAATTAAATAGACTACATAAGCTGAAGTACAATCAGTAGCGTGGCGTAAAGAAAATTTCCTCTATGACTGCGGATCATACCATTCTGTGCCTTCTATGGTAGTGGAACAAAAGTCATAGGAGCCACAAGCATGATGGCCACCCTCTACTGGTTGGGCAGTAAACATGGAACCTGTGTTAATTATACGATCAACAATATTAGTGCTCCGTCGATAGGTTAACATTAATGGGAGCTGAAAACACTTATGTAATGTTAAAACGTGCCAATGAGATCTAAGAATCTTAGAAATAGCCATAGTATTGGGCATGTAAGGGAGTACCCCAACAAAATAGCCCTTCAGGTAAGTGCTGCGTTGTGGTTTTTGAGTGATTACCTCTGCTGCAGACCCCAGAGAGGTGAGGCAGCAGCGGCAATGGGGGCAGGTGCAGTGGCAGGATGGAGGGCCCGCCTTGGGTGCCTCCATTCCTTGCACCGATCCTGAGGAGAGAAGAGCCACATACTACAAGAGGGAAAGAGAAAAGGTTCCAAGAAGAACATCAACAGCTCAGCAATACCGTGACATAGAGCCAGGAGCATCTGCAGAGCAGTATCAGGAACCTGCATGTACAGGGGCCACCAGCTCATGGAAAGAAGGGAACCAGTGACCAGTGACACCGGAGCCAGGAGTGAAAACAGTGTAGTATTGGGGACCTGCACCCATAGAAGCCACCAGCTCCAGGTACACTGAGATATATTCTCATAGCAATAGGGACATTCCCCTCAGGGTCACCTGGAAGAGGTAATACAGGTAGATTGGTGAAGCAGCTTCAGTGACCCATCCTAGCACCAGAAAGCACCTAGAGTGAATTGCTGAAATATAATAGAATATATGGCAAATAGATTACATCTTTCTCCTTTTACTTTAAGGGAAGCAAAAAGGAGATAACTGCTAGCAATACAGTACTATTCTTATTGTTCTGTCAGCTGTAATATTTGCTATTGTTATCAGTGACCATGAAATTCTTTAGTAAAGCCTTTGGACCTGATATTCAGTGCTGAGCCGCTAGTGCTGAACACTAAACCTGGATATTCAATGCTGGGGTCATATCCGGCCCCAGCAATGAATATCCGAGATTGCCACACAGCCTCCGCCGCCGCAGAATCTAACCGGGCAGTGGCGATATTGAGCCCCTGTCCGGTTAGCTCCTATGGATAAATATAGGCCAACCTTTGCTGTGCCTATCTTTACCAGCGAGTTGCTAACCAGCAACAGTTCAATATCACCACTGCCTAGTTAGCGACTGGTGCTGCCCCCGGAATTCTCCAGAATGCCTACGACACGCCCCAATGCTACACGGTTAGCATTGGGGTATGTAGCGGTGAGAATCGGGGATATTCTGCTCAGCGGCATTTCCATGGTTTACAGGTTTGTAAACTGCGTAAATGCCTTTGAATATCAGGCCCTTTGTATAGAGCACAAAATCTGGACTGGACTCAGTTATTTTGAGAAGGGACGATGTGTGAGTTAGGTGCCAAAGTTTCCCACTGTATACTGGTCTAATTCAATCAACCCTGTAAGGAATATTTCCAAGAGCACATACTGGGTGAATATATTGCTCTTGAACTAGTGAATCCAACATCTGCCATGCAGCGTAGAGAGCGCTGTAAAGACTACACAGGGGCAAGAGGGTTACATTTGATTGGTAACACTGACAGGGCCGGTGCAAGGAGATGCACTCGCCTCCCATCCCCTCCCTGCTGCTGCTGACACCCCTCTCTGGGACTTGCGATGACGGTAAGGGCCTCAAACAGACTTGCATGCTTACTTTGAAACTCCGATGCTGCGAGGCTGTTGACTTCTGGCCCTAAGGCCTTTGCTGCCATTGCAGGTCTTGGAAGAGGGTGGCAGCGACAGCAATGGGCCACCCTGGACCATTGCTGCTCTAGGTGACTGCCTAGTTCGCCCAATGGTCCCATTGGCCCTGAACTTTGGTAACCTTTGTCCTACAACTGAGCAATACTTTTCTCCTAGTGTCATTTTGACTCTAAAAATAAATATTAGGCGGTATGACTGTGTTGTTCATAGATACTGTGACCAATGGCTTCCTTTCTGATAGTGTATAGGAAGTGTCATCCTGCTGTAGTAGAGGGACAGACAAGAATAATCTTCCCAGTCCTTCTAGCATTTCTCAGACAGACAGCCTACTAAAGCGTGTGTAAGCTGGAGGGCTTGGGAAAGAAAAGTAAGTTGGGTGAGGTAAAAGGACCATTGCCATTAATATTAAAAAAACAAATCTTGTTCTTGACAATACCTAATTGTATATCCTAGAGGGCTGAAGAGCCCATGAAATACACTATAAGCTTGGTTTTCAGATCTCATTGTGAGAGTCTTTGGTGTTTCTCGAAACCACTGGCCACACTATTAGCTTTTCAGAAGCTCTTAATTAAAATTCCAGGCCTACCCTGTCTTAGTTATTGATAGACCCACACATTTCTTGTTTTTTTTAAGTTTTTTAAAGGAAGATGCAAACCAGTAGCTGGCAAAAGTTCCATTCACACATAATTCATATGATTTAATTTGCCAAGGTAGTGAAATGGCAAAACATGTCCAGTAACATAATTACATATACAGCTTGCATGTTAAAATGCATAACAATATCCTCTGGCCAGATCCAATTCAGGTTCCAGAGGGCGCAATCTCTCTGAGTAAATGTTTCTGATACTAGATCAGGTTCTGTCCCCCTCCTCGCTCAGCATTTCAGCCTGCACAAACTTCTTGGGCTGTAGAATACTCCATGAGGCATGAACGCATGTGCGAAACACAGATGTCCTGAAAATGATAAAAACCCAGGGATCCACCACAGAGTTCAAGGACAGAAATCTCAGGGCTAAAAGGTCTGCGTCTTCATCAAAGTCAGCAGCAAAAGCGTCAATGTACGTACGGACCTGGTTTAAAAGAAAGAGATCCAGTTATACCACTCGAAGAAAGAAGAGTCATTCGTAAGTGATATCTTGGAACGTAAAGAAGTTTCTGAAAGTTTTGCTTGCTCTGTCAGATCTGTAGCAACACTTAAAGCAAGCATTATTAAGTAGCTGTTACATTCTCCAATATAATTGTACCTTCTTTCTGACATCTAGATAATCACTAAGTAAATCAAGCTGGCTAGAAAACTTTATTTTTCCTTATTGATTGCCTGATGGACTGTCTTCTTACATCTAAGACCACAAACATCTCCCTCTTTAATAAGACGATGGTATTTGTTGCTATCCATTTAGAACAATCTATTGTTAACAGTTTTCTAGCGTTGGGGGTGCAGTATAATCCCCAAACCAGCGATTTGGAAATTTGTTCTTTTGATCCCACAGGCATCAGAATGGAGTGGAGCCAACCAACCTTTTGCTCCATAGGGTCTCAAACAATGAAGGAATTTGGGTATGGGCAGATGTTGTTTTTGGTACCCCAACCAAAAATGGTGTTCCACTGTTCTTACCTAACGCTATAGTCAGTTGAGTTTTCAGGATACCTAAAATGAATATTCATAAGATAACTTTTCACATACTAGGCTTCCCAGTGTATGCAAGTATGTCTCCTACCTATTCACTATGGATCTTCCTTCAATCTGACTGGCTGAGGGATCATTTTGACAGATATGGAATCCAAAATGCAGGCCATGGGCCAAATGCAGCCTGCCTGAGATTTTTAGCAAAATGTTCTTAACCTAATTAGCTAGCACACATGAATATGTAATCTGAGAGCATAGTGATAATGATTATAAGTGTATTTGTAAATAGAAGGAAGAGTTCAGGAGACTACAGGTATTCAGTCTCAGACTAGACGTGGATTTAGCAGGTGACAGCTGGTGTTATAGCCTGCAAATGCTAAAGACTGCACCGTTGCTCTCTGTGCAATTATTTTTTATGGCAAGGGCAGGGAGTGGGGCATGGCTAGTCATAGGAGGCAGGTTTTTTTCTTTCAAAAAGTTGGCAACCCTAAATACAGCTATCAGGAAACCAGAATAAGCCAAACTGTTACAGAATCCTACACAGAAATGACATGTTAGCAGAATCTCTCACCTCGGTGACATAGACAGAACTCAGACAGAAATAAGGGATCAAAATTTTGAAGTGGACAGATAAAAACTGAAAAAGGAACGTAAGAAGCCAGATCTTGCATGTCATGCAAAGCTGTTTAACCACCAATAGAAATTCAGTCTCTCCTGCACTGAGCAAAACACAAAGATAGAAGAGGTGCACATTGCCAAAGCTGTCATATTCCAAACCCCAGAATGAAAATACAAAGAATTTTTCTAACTTTGTCAAATGGACACTGTTTTTCTAATCACTTGGTCCTGGTCTCTCTTTTTTTTTGTTGGCCTTTTTTAAATTCCTTTTCCAGGATGTATTGTTCTTAAATAAATAAATAAATAAAATAATTTTTTTGTTTTTTCTTTCTCTTCCTCCCCTACATCCGACATTGATTTTTCACTTTTCATCTAATTTGCCCAATGTCTCTCTTCTCAGTCTCTACCTCTCTATCTACTCTTAGTCCCTCAGTTCCCATTCTAACCCAGCCCTCCCTCCAACTATTACATTTTCTGCTATTCCCCAATCCCCAACTGGGTGTAGGTTCCAATATAAAGTATCGTCGGGTGGTAAAATGCCTGTCAGACCAATGCAAACCCGAAGCAGGACAAAAAAATTTTAATTGGTCCGAAATGTGACACATCGTTCTTCTTGGTGGCTAACAGGACTTTGGATTCTGGATTATGGCGTCTTTCACATGACAAGATAAGTTAACATACATTCGATTTTACATTTAAGTTGAAATAAATTAAAATTAAAAGGAGCCTCTACAGCGAGAGGTGAGCGATTTTTCTTTGCCCCTCTCTTGAATGTGGCTCTGACAAAAGTAAATTTGAATACATTTTACCACCCGATGATGCTTTGTTTTGGAACCTACACATAGTTGGGGTTTTATATTTGGTCACCATTTTGTATTTGGGGTCTTTCGGGTTAGAACTCCTCAATCCCCAGCAGGATCAGCCAGTCCACTAGGCAAGCTAGGCAGCCGGCCTGGATGGGCGGCAGCAGCAGCACACGTGACTGGCTACGCTGCTCTCCCCTCCCCAGCTGCTGCCAATTCTGTTTGTGGGGAAGGTGGGCAGCGGCAGCATCAGCATTTCCAAAAGCAGCTGCTATTTGCAACCACTTTCTTGCCCAAGGCAAGCCATGTCCTTCAGCACACATGGCCTGCCGCTTCTGACACCTCTCCGACAGTAAGTTGCATCGGAAGGGGATCAGAAGCAGCAGGCTATGTGGGCCGAAGGACATGGCCTGCCATGGGCAAGAAAGCAGTAGCAAAAAGCAGCCACTTTTTGAAATACTGCTGCTGCCACTGCCCACCTCCCCCTCCTGAGACAGAATCATCGGAAGCTGGGGGAGGCAGGGGCGGGGGTGGCCCAGACAAAAATCTGAGACTCACCCCACTATCTCCTCCTACTCCAGCACCTTCCCTCTCTCTCTCTCTCTCTTTCCTCCCCTGCATTCAGCATCTACCGCCTTTCTCTGCCCTCCCCATCCAGCATCAGCCCTGTCACTTTCTTTCCCTCCCTCCCCATCTAGCATCTAACTTCACTTTCCTCTCCTCCCCTGCATCCAGTATCTATTTTTCTCCTCCCCATCTAACACCATCTTTCTCACTTTCTTTCCCTCTCTCTCCCAATCAAGCATTTGCCCTCACTTTGTTCCCCCTCCCTGTCTAGCATCTACCCTCACTTTCTTCCACCCTCCTCCATCAAAAAGCCAAAAATATAAGGTTTAGAACTTGGCTCCTTAATTAATACCTTGTCTGTATAGTTTTGTAAAATCTGACTGTGATGGGGTCTATAGAATGTTACCTGTCCCTCTCCAAAGGGAGTATCAACAGTCCCCTTTAAGAGAGTCTGTAGCCCAGAGTTCAGGGCTGGGAGGGCATGCTCACAGGGAGAGGTTAAAAACCCAGCAGGTTGCAGGAGGGAGGGAGCCCCATAGAGTCAGAAGTCTTTCCAAGGCAAGCCTTGCAAAGATGTTCTGAGGTAGGAACTTTAACTGGGGCTGGAGGAAGGGCTGGGAGAACTAACTGGTTGAGGTTTAATGAGATGGGATAGAAGTAAAGCTAATTTTGTTTTCCCTGAATTGCTGTCTGTTCTGGGTTTTGCTTTGTGGAGATTTAACAAGCTGGGACAGAATAAAACTGTTTTTTGTTTTCCCTGAATTGCTGTCTGACATGTGTTTTAAAGAAAACCCCTTCCCATTGCATGCTACACTACCACTTTCACATGTAAATACTGCTGCTTCCATGTAAAACACTCCAAGTGAAGCCACTCTCTTTGGACACGTTTGTAAAATGACTGATCCCATTAGGGCATGGAGGGTGGAGATTAGTGTGAATAAGGATTGCAGTGGCAAGATGTGAGATTGTTAACCACTGAAAACAAATGGAGGCTCCCACTTTGGGTGATTGGAAGAGGCACTTGGGACAGACAGGGTTTATGGAAAAGCTCACTGATTTGCAGTATGACAGATATGATTCCAAATGTTTGTCATGGAAAAGGCTGGCTAAGTTTCTGTGATAGTGTATGTGGTGTGTGTGAGGGGGGGGGGGATTGATAAAAATGTTTTGCTTGAACTCTGGATGTAGATCGTAAGTGGATCTTTTATGTTATGGCAGGATGCTTGTGCCCGAGGGAGAGGGGGGATAGGGGAGGGTATTGTTTTGGAGGAGGTATTTAGTAATTATCTTAAGAGATGGGCTGAAGGTGGGGGAGGGGATGGTTAAAAAAGCACTCCGACTTTGTGGAGATTCTGTTTACAGCTGTGGTATATTGTTACTGATTTTAGTTGATTCTGATATGGTGCTATATATTGTTGTTGCTTTCGACGTGAATAACATTTGTAATTAAAAACAAATGGCTGTTTCAGCTAGATGTGCTGCACAGTACGTGTGTAGTCCCGCACAGCCTTAAAAATATTGTATAAAAGGCTCCATGTTCAGTGAGCCTTTCATGAAATACCAAAGAAATCTGGAATGTCCCGACTTGGATATTCATTTTCTGACCTAGACATCCTGTGCAAAATCAACCTTCAAACTGCCATATAAGGCGAAACATAGAAAGATAGGAAACAGCAGCAGATAAAGACCAGACGGCCTAGCCAGTCTGCCCATCCATTAAGAATGATTAAGTTGTACAATCCTTTCTTCTCCCTCAGAGATTCTCAGCATTTGTCTCATGCTATAGAAACATAGAAAAACAGCGGCAAATAATGAGCAGAATTTTTATTCCAAGAAAATTTTAAGCAGCCAATTAGATTGTTCTACAGTGGACAAAAGCCAAGACTAGCCATAAGAAGTCAATAGGAGACTATCACATTCAGTCTTACTTGAAATAACAAAACAGAGATAGATTGTGTTTCCTTGATTTGAACTTACTATTTGAATCCAACAATTAATAACCTGTTCAGAGTTGCTTATGAATTAGATGGTTGTTATATAGAAACATAGAAATATGATGACAGAAAAAGACCACATGGCCTATCTAGTCTGTCCTTCCATATCAACAACTACAACAGTCCCCCTTTTTCCTTTAGAGATCCTCTGTGTTTGTCCCATGCTTTTTTGAATTCAGTTACTGTCCTCATCTCTACCACCTCCACTGGGAGACTATTCCATGGATCCACCACTCTTTCCGTAAAGAAATATTTCCGCATATCACTCCTGAATCTATCCACCATCACCCTCATCCCATGTCCCCTTGTAGCAGAACTTGCTTTCAATTGGAAGAGGCTCTCCTCGTGAACATTTATGCCATGGAGGTATTTAAACATCTCAGTCATATCACCTCTATCCCGCCTTTCCTCTAAGGTGTACATATTAAGATACTTAAGTCTGTCCTCATATGCTTTATAGTGAAGACCACTAACCATTTTAGTACCCACCCTCTGCACCAACTCCATTCGGTTCACATCCTTTGGAAGGTGCGGTCTCCAGAATTGCACACTATACTCCAAATGAGGTCACACAAAAGACTTATACAGAGGTACTATCACCTCCTTTTTTTCTGCTAGCCATTCCTCTCCGTATTTATTTATTTATTTATATTCTCTTTTATACCGCGCTATTCTGCATCAGTGCGGTTTACATTGAACAAACTGAAATTACATTGAAAAGGGCATTATAACTTGGAGATAACTATTTTACAGGGAACATGGGCTATGGAGGGTGAAGTGGCTTGCCCAAGACCACAAGGAGCACCTGTGGGACTAGAAACCCCAGTCCTTCTGGCCCAAGGTTGCTGTCCTCTAGTGGGATTTGAACCCCTGACCTTCCGACCTGAAGTACCTTGCCACAACCACTAGGCCACTCCTCCACTCCGTATGCACCCAAGCATCCTTCTAGCTTTTGCCATCGTCTTTTCTACCTGTTCAGCTACTTTAAGATCATCAGACACAACCACGCCTAGGTCCCGCTCTTCTTTAGTGGACAAAAGTACTTCACCCCCTATACTATATTGTTCTCTTGGATTGCCGCAGCCCAAATGCATGACCTTACATTTTTTAACATTAAATCCCAGCTGCCAAATTCTAGACCATTCTTCAAGCTTAGCTAGATCCCTCCTCATGTTATCTACACCTTCCTGGGTGTCTACTCTATTGCAGATTTTGGTATCATCCGCAAAGAGGCAAACCTTACCCGATAGCCCTTCCGCTATATCACTAACAAAGATGTTAAAAGGAATCGGACCAAGGACAGATCCCTGGGGCACACCACTGGTAACATCCTTCTCCTCAGAGTGAGCTCCATTTACCTGTACCCTTTGTCGTCTCTCTACCAACCAATTTCTAACCCAAGTGGTAACTTTAGGGTACATCCCTAGGGTGCTCAGTTTGTTTATAAGTGGCCTGTGAGGAACGGTGTCAAAGGCTTTACTGAAATCTAAATACACCACATCTAGGGCTCTCCCTTGGTCCCACTCCCTGGTCACCCAGTCAAATAAATCTATCAGATTTGTCTGACAAGACCTGCCTCTGGTGAATCCATGCTGCCTCGGATCCTGTAATCCGCTGGACTCCAGAAACCTCAATATTTTCTCTTTCAGAAGCGTTTCCAATAATTTACTCACCACCGAAGTTAAACTAACCAGCCTGTAGTTTTCAACCACATCCTTACTTCTGCTTTTGTGTAAAGGCACCACAGGAGCCTCTATCCAGTCCTTTGGCACCACTCCTGACTCCAATGAGGCATTGAATAGGTCAGTCAGTGGAGCTGCTAGAACGTCCCCAAGTTCCCTCAGTATTCTAGGGTGTATCCCATCCGGTCCCATCGCTTTGTCTACTTTAGGTTTAGCTAGTTTCTCAGGAACACAGTCTTCTGAAAATTGTTCAAGATGTCCCTTGCTTCTGTTCCTGTTTGTGGGTGTTTTCTGAGGTCCTGCTCCTGGTTCTTCATCTGTGAACACAGAACAGAAATATTTGTTAAGCAATTCCGCTTTATCCTCATCAGCTTCTACATATTCCTCCCCTTCACCCTTGAGTCTGACAATACCACTTTTGCCCTTCCTCTTCTCACTAACATATCTGAAAAATGTCTTATGCCCCAATTTTATTGCATTGGCTATTTCCTCCTCTTTTTGAATCTTTGCTTTCCTGACTACTTTGCTAGCTTCTCTACATTTTTCCAAATATAGATGCCTGTCTTCCTCTCTCTGTGATCTCTTGTATTTCATGAAGGCTTCCCTCTTTTTCTTCAAATTTTTAGCTACTTCTTTCAAAAGCCATAGTGGTCTCCTTTTCCTTTTACCTTTATTTACCATTTTAACAAAAAGGTTTGTTGCCCTTAAAATATCCCCTTTCAGTTTTGCCCACTGTTTTTCTACATCCCTCAGCTGTTCCCATGCTGCTAGCGACTCCCTGAGGTATTGGCCCATCCTGGCAAAGTTAGTCTTCCTAAAGTCTAAGACCCTCACCTTTGAATGGATTCTAACAGCCCTAGTCCTAATACTGAACCACACCATCTAGTGATCACTGGATGCAAAATGATCTCCCACTATAACATCAGAAACACTTTCACCATTGGTAAGCACCAAGTCCAGTATGGCCCCTTCATGTGTGGGGTCTGTTACCAATTGCTGGAATAGTTCTCCCTGTAGAGAATCCAGGATCTCTTTACTTCTAGATGATACTGCAGCAGGAATGTGCCAATCAAAATCTGGCATATTGAAATCCCCTATCAGTAGCACTTCCCCTTTCCTAGCAATGCTGCGCTGCGTATGTCTTCAATTAACTCTCTGTCCACCTCTTCCTCTTGTGAGGGAGGTCTGTATATCATGCCAATGCAAATAGATTTCTCTTTCCCTCTTTCTAGTTTAACCTACAATGTCTCCTCTCTCCCTTTTAAGCTCTGTAATTCCAAAGCTTTAATAGTATTTTTTACATATAGTGCCACTCCTCCTCCCCTTCTTCCTACCCTGTCCTTTCTGAATAAAGTATAGCCAGGTATAATTACATCCTAGTCATGGTTTTCTGTGAACCATGTTTCTGTAACTGCCACTAAATCCAAGTCGGCCACTCCCACCAAAGCTTCAACATCAGGGATCTTATTTCCCATGCTACGGGCATTTATACACACCGCTTTCCATATGTTAGCCCTGTTACCATTTCCATAATTTCCATTTCCATAATTTCCATAATTTTCCTGTTAACCATTTCCATAATTTCCCTCTACTAGTATTTGTAAACCCAATGCTTATTCTCCTTTGGTTATCCCACAGTTAACTGGTTTCCCTTACACTTCGCACCAAGAAGGATTGAAATTATATTTGCTATAACACATAATCATACTGTGGACTTGATTTGCCCAATTTCTCTTTTGGCAGCTGATAGTGAAAATAAGTCTTAACAACAAGTGTTGAAAAAGCACATATTTGGCAGATATTTGTCAAAATAAAAGAAAATGTCGAGCATTGCCTGAGAAAAGTTCTTTGTCTTGAGCAGAAGGAAGGGGGATGGGGCTACCACTGACACTAGTGAATCTACTGCACCCAGAGACATGCTTACAATGACCCATTCATCTAAATACACACATGCCATCAGGACTGTACCAAACTAGAAATATGCTTTGTGTGATTAATAAATCTGGTGTCCTCCCTCCACCCAGCCACGTTCAGTAATTCACTCTTTTTGAGCTTCCTGAAGCCCAGTGATGACGTTGCGCCCCTTTCTGTGCTTGCGTCCTGTGTGGCCACGCTGCTCGCACAGCCCTTGGTACGGCCCTGCATGCACTGGGGAGGGCACTCTTTGATCACATACTCAGCTCCTCTATGAGCCATCCAGAATGGGGGAGGGAAGGGGATGATGACATCTAGGGCCCAGGCTTAGAGATGGAAGAGGTCAACAGCAAATCATACAAGGAGCCCGAGGTGGTGTTCAAATATACATTTGCTGATGTGAACTGAGATGAATGCAATGCTGCAAGGCAAGCAATAATACTCAGGATTTGTTACAGCTAGTCCAGTATTTAGAAAACAATATCCCCAAATGCTTGTGTCTGTGATCCCTGGATTTCTATTGCCCCTAAGACTCAATGTCCCTTCTAGGGTTCTTGGGTGACTCCTTTGGGTCTGTAAATGGGGGGAATTCTTAGTTTCCAAATGAATCTTCCTCTTACCTTGGATAAAATGCTGACTTTTACCACCTCCATTCTTTCATCCTCTTCTCCACTTTGACGCCTGGTTGCCACCTCCAAGTTTTGAATCCCCTCAACCTCTCCTTTATGTACCAATTAGTGAACCAAATCTCTTTCCTTATTCTCTTTCCTTTTTGGATAGTAGGAATCTCTATTTTAGACATCCCATACCTTTCTTCCTTCCCCTCCTTCAGGAATGGAAAGATATACCAAAATCCTTTCTCCCATACTACAGCAAAGCTAAGATGGAAACTGGACACACTGTTCCTACAGTTCCAGTCCAAGTGTTGGAAAATTAACAAATAAAATGCACTCCAAATGAGCTCCTAGCTTTTATTGCAGTCACTCTCTGCAACATAAAGTAAGATTTAACGGGCCGATATTTAGCAGGGCCCTGCTGATCATGATATTCAGTGTAACAATCAAGAATTTACTACTGAATATCACCACAGACTGTCTTGGCACTGTCCAAATTGTGCTGGAGCAGCCTGGGGGTGGAGCAGGAGCAGAGATGGATAGTGATGAGTTTTAGCATCACTGTCCAGATGACTATCTACATAACTTAGGACAGCAATTAAGCTGCAATTCTCTAAATCCTAGAATGAAACACAAGGAGCGAACCACTGGTACTGAGTCTCCCTCTGAATGTACCTTCCAGCATTAGGAATTAATAATGGAAGCATATATGTAGAAAGATCCTTATTGGGAGAGTTACTTACTAAAGAATGCTAAAAACAGGTATTAACACACTGTAACACTGTAGGTCATTTAGGGTCTCTTTACAGAATCACATTAGAAGGGCTATTTTATAACCGAGTGCCTAGTTTAAGGCAGCTTCATTGCACCTATTTTAAGTCTGTTTTTAAGTAGGTGCCTACTTTTCTTTATAAACTACTAGTGTAAGTAGTAGTATGCACGCCTTAAGTAAAGACATGATCATTTACACAATTTCTAGAGATGATGTTCACAGGCCCTTGCCCCCTCCTAGGTAAGCTTCATGTTAGGCTGGAAACTGCTGTTGTGGTTTGTAAGAAGACACTATACATTGACATCAGCGACCCTGTGCTGATTGCTGCTGCTGTTGCCACTACTGTTGCTGCCGCCTTCCTGCCTTATATGAGGGGAAGGAGGCTGGAGATCTGCCAGTTTGATTTCATTATTATCTGGGGTTACGTCAATTTTCAGTTATTAAAATGGGGTCATACGGGATAAAAGTTGGAAAAGCACTGCTCTAAGGTATACATATTACGGTCTCCAAGTCTTTTCTCATACAGCTTCCAGCGCAAACCCCATACTATTTTGGTCACTCTCCTCTGAACTGTTTCAAGTATTTTTATATCCTTGGTGAGATACGGCCTCCAAAACTGAACATAGTACTCCAAGTGAGGCCTTCCAATGGACTGCACAGGGACACTATTACCTCCTCAACCTTTCTGTAGGTAAAGTAGAGTCCTATTTTGTGTTAAAGGGAGATTTATTATAGAGTATACAAGGGTGCCCTAGAGAGGGAAGAGGTAGAACAACTGATAGTTCCCCAGTCCTATCATCAGTAGATGTTACTATTGGCCCATAGCCACTTATTAGGGGGACACCTGGGGTTGCAGAAAACACTAGAGTGTATTTTGGCCCAATTTTTCTAGCCCAGGCTCCATAAAGAGATGCAGTTATATTGCCAGTCATGGCCCACTTGCCAGCTTCATAACCCCAACTAAAATGAATAAAACGCTCAATAATATCCACATGGAACTATATCCACTTTCAAATTTTGTTGTATACTCAATCAAGTGATATGTATTTATTGTAACACCAGAGGTTTCAGACTTATATGGCACTCTTATCTTAGGCTTTTTTACTTGCCCAATTCATGTGCCTAATAGCATCAATGACTTCTGTGTATGTTGATGTTATCTAACAATCCAAACATAATCCAAAAATGAATGGAGCTACAGCTATGTGGTCTTGTCGTTGTGTAAACATTAAGGCTCCCAATATTAGTCAAATGCTGTATAGCACTTAACTCAAAACATGCTGACTGCTACCATCCGAATCTTCTGTGATCCCTCTGGTGTTACAATAAATACATATCACTCGATTGAGTATACAACAAAATTTGAAAGTGGATATAGTTCCATGTGGATATTATTGAGCATTTTATTCATTTAAGTTGACATTTGGTGCTTGGAAGAAGACCGCAATTTGTGTGAGCTTCATAACCACGCCAGAGTCCAACCTGCCTCTCTAGTGCCTATGTCCATCATTGAAACCTCATTTGAAAGAGTGGCCATGGATCTGGTATGACCCTGGAGTGAGCCACTTGAGGCAACATATATATTTTAGTTATACTGGACTATGCTACCCGATACCCGAAGACCATTGCTCTAAGGAATATGAAGACTACTATGATTGTGAACGCCCTTTGGGAAGTATTCTTGCAGGTGAGAATACCTAATGAGATCCTCACAGATCAAGGAACACCCTTTGTATCTAAGATGATGAAGCAAGAGTGTAAAGGTAAAGGTCAAAATGCTGCAAACATTAGTATATCACCAAAGATGGATGGCTTTGTTGAACGATTCAATAAAGCTCTGAAACAGATGTTAAAGTTTGTGCAGGAGGACAGGAAGAATTGGGACATTCTCCTACCCTTTTTGATGTTTGCCATCTGTGAGGGTCCTCAGAGTTCCATGGGTTTTCACCTTTTGAGTTGCTCTTTGGAAGATGGCCAAGAAGCATATTAGACATGGTAAGGGAAACCTGAGAAGAACTCCATGCCGGGTGCAATTTGGTGGAGTATGTTATATAAATGCAAGACCAGTTGAGGAAATCCAGAGAGGTGGCCAAACTCAGTCTGGAGAAAGCCCAAACTCAGCAGGCCAGGGGCTACAATCAGGCAGCTGTGCACCGCACCTTCCAATTGGGAGACAGAGTTTTAGTCTTGCTGCCCTCATCTGAGAGCAAGTTACTCTGTAAATGACAGGGCCCTCTGAGGTGGAAGAGAAAGTGGGGCCTATTAACTACAAGGTTACTCAGCCAGATAAACGGAAGAAAGACAAAATGTACCATATTAGCCTATTGAAAAAGAAGATTCCAATGACGGCTATGGTGGTACAGGGAGATAATTTTGGGCTGTAAATTTCAGCCCCATCAGATCCAGCTCAAGTCCAGAGAAGAGATTTAGAAGGTTTTGATCCACTGGAACCTAAAGGTGTTCTCCACCCTCCCGGGAAGAACCCACCTCATTTGTCATGATATCATTACCGATCCTGGGGAGGTTATCCAGAAATGACCCTACAAGGATTCCAGAATCCCGGTGACAGGCTATCGCCAAGGAGCTGGAAGAGATGCTTAACCTGGGAGTTATAGATGAGTGACTGGTCATTACCCATCATCTTGGTTCCTAAACCTAATAAGAGTTATAGATGAGTGACTGGTCATTCATTACCCATCATCTTGGTTCCTAAACCTAATAGAAGAATCAGATTCTGCATTGACTTCCAGAGGGTCAATGCACATTCTAAATTGGAACTCAGTGCAGCACACTTTATATCAACCTTGGGATCTGACCAAGGGATACTAGCAGGTACTCTTGATTCTGGCTGCCAAGGAGAAGACTGCTTTTTCAACATTGCAAGGTCTGTTCCAGTTTACAGTAGTGCCCTTTAGATTACACGGAGCTCCTGCCATGTTTCAATGCCTAATCAACCATCTACTGAGACTGCACAAGGAGTATGCAGCTGCATACCTTGATGACATTGTCATCTACAGCAGAGACTGGACTGCCCATCTAACCCAAGTACAAGCTGTGTTGGCCAGCCTGTGAAAGACCGGGTTCATGGCCAACCCCAAGAAATGTTTTCTGGGTTGAGACATTCAATACCTGGGATATTTAATCAGGAATTAGCAGATGTGACCTCAACAACAGAAGGTGGATGCCATTGCCCAGGACCCACTCTGAAATCAAAGAAGGAGGTTCATGCCTTCCTTGGATTGATTGGTTATTACCACCAGTTCATCCCTAATTTTACAGAGGTGGTGGAGCCATTAACCAATCTCTGGAAGAGAGCTCCCGAATGGATTCAGTGGTCATTGGACCTGGAATTCCAGTGCCTCAATAAGGCTGTGTGCTCTGAACCTGTCCTGATTAGCCTTGATTTCTCTCTACCGTTTATTGTGCAAACTGATGCCTCAGAGGTGGGTCTAGGAGCCTTTATGGCCTAAAAAGTCAAAGGTGAAGAACATTATGTTGAATAGCATTATGCAGTGATCAAGAAGGAAGCCCTGGCTGGGAAGTGGGCACTTGAGACCTTCAAATGCTACCTGCTCAGCCATCTATTTACACTGGTAATGGACCACCAAACCCTCAAGTGGCTGGCTCAACATAATGAGTCCAACAGCAGTATTATATATATATTTTTTTATTATTTACATTCTCTTATATACTGTGCTATTCTGCATCAGTGTGGTTTACATTGAACAAACTGAAATTACATTGAACAGGGCATTATAACTTGGAGATAACTATTTTACAGGGAACATGGGCTATGGAGGGTTAAGTGGCTTGCCCAAGACCACAAGGAGCACCTGTGGGACTAGAAACCCCAGTCCTTCCAGCCCAAGGTTGCTGTCCTCTAGTGGGATTTGAACCCCCGACCTTCCGGCCTGAAGTACCTTGCCCCAACCACTAGGCCACTCCTCCACTCCACTATTATGCAGTGGATTTTGAGTCTCCAACCCTACCAATTGCAGGTCTGCCATAGAGTTGGTCGGAATCACTTGAACATGGATGTCCCTTCCCAGGTGGGGGTCCTGGGTAAGGCAGGTGCTCAACAAAGCATGGTTGAGCTGAGGGGGGGGGGGATGTGTGATGGGGTCTACAGAGTCTATAGAATGTAACCTGCCCCTCTCCAAAGGAAGTATCAACAGTCCCCTTTAAGAGAGTCTACAGCCCAGAGTTCAGTGCAGGGAGAGAGTGGTTCACAGGGAGAAGTTAAAAACTCAGCAGGCTGCAGGAGGGAGAGAGTCCCGAGGAGCCAGATATCTTTCCAAGACAAGTCATGCAAATGAGTTCTGAGATAGGAACTTTAACTGGGGCTGGAGGAAGGACCAGGAGAATCAGCTTGTGAAAGTTTAACAAGCTGGGACGGAATAAAAACTGCTTTTATTTTCCCTGAACTGCTGTCTGGCCTGTGTTTTAAAGAAACCTCCTTCCCGCCACACTACCAGAAGGGGTAGCAGTCACAGAGCAGAAATTACAACTCAAAGTAAAAAATATAGAGCTGGAGAAACCTACATGGAATGGCAGTTACAACCCTAAGTAAGCATCTTGCTGGGCAGACTAGATGGGCCCTGCTGGGCTTTATCTGCCATTATTTACTATGTCACTATGGAAAAGGTACCCACAAAGACTCATAGCTCTTCTTTCTGGGGGTACTTCTTTCTGACCAAAACAGTGCAATCTCTGCCCTAACTGCACTCCAGGGAAAAAAAGTAGGTGCAGTTTGGAGCAATATGCGTACTTTTACGTGAAGGGGGTGAGCAATTTTTAAACAGCCAATAATGATGGGTAAAACATTGTTTTACTCCTGGAAATGGCTTTGAAAATTGCCCTTTCTATAATTTGCATGAATCCATTTTAATATTAATGTACATTAATATTTTGCTCTTCTTGTGCCTAGATTTTGTTATTATTATCCAAAAAAAGCAAAAGTTATTTATCCACATAAAATTACTATCAAAAAGGATAAAACAAGTGCCCTAAGCTACCCAATAGTTAAATAAAGAAAAAAAGAAAAAACATTATTGTCAAAGCTTGTTATTTAAAAGGGAATGAACCATCATCTCAAAACCAAGGGATAATAGGAAATGTCCCCTAGGAAAAAACCATAATTGCTGTATAACAGAGGAGAGTAATAGTACTTAGCTGACGGTTAGCTTCTCCAATAAACCACTGTTGAAAAGAATCACAAAAGACCGTAATTCATAACATGCTCCGTCAAAATGCAGCTCCGCATGCAAACGACAACACATCAATGCAGACTGACTGTGCATTAATGCACTTTAGCACACAGATCCCCAAATTTGTGGTTACAATCCAGTTCACAGACAGTATAGCAAAATATCCAAGCATTATCCACTTCTGTTAAAACTTAAAATCGAATTAAGCACATGATCACTAAGAGGGTGATTTTATAAGGAGTTGTGGAACGTTCTGTGATTAAATCACAGTATTTAGGGGGGATATTCAGCGGCGTCAGCTAGCTCTCAGAAAGCTGTCGCCGCTGAACAGTGAACCTGGATATTCAGTGCTGGGGTCATATCCAGCCACCGACACTCAATTTTCAGGTTGGCCAGACTGTGCTTATGCAGTCTGCTCAGTGGTAATATTCAGCCGCTGGCCACATTGCAAAAGCAGCTAAAGTTAGGGCAGCCATTTAGATATAAATGCTTGCACCTAAATTTGTAAAGAGTTGTTAAATAAAAAGAGAAACATGAAAGGAAAATAAGGTGATAGCTTTTTATTGGACTAACTTAATATATTCTTGGTCTAGCTTTCGAAGGTTAAAACCTTCTTCAGGTCAGGAAAGTAGGAGCAGCAGATGACGGAACCAGAATATGTAAGTGAATCACAAAAGCATTCTGCCGACCATCTCAGGGAAAGGGGAAGGGGGAGGGTTGATGGGGGTGCTAGATGGGTGATCACAGGGAGACCAGGCTGTAAATATTTACATTTGATAATGTGTTAGAAAGCCCATATCTTTATTAAATCCGGTCTGATCCAAATGAAAATGTCTTGTCTTTATTTCAAAAGTTTTACATTCTTGCACTGATTTGACCTTCCTCTTAGGACTCTCACCTAAAATCATTGATACTGACCTGAAGAAACTTTTAGCCTTCAAAAGCTATTCCAAAAATGTATTAAGATGGTCCAATAAAAACGTATCACCTTATTATCATTTTTTGTTTCTCTTTTTATTTAACTACCATTAAAATGGACTAACACAGCAATCCCACTATTTTATCCTAGATTTGTAAAGAACCTGCATACATGATTGCTACTAAATTATAAAATACTAAGTACTTATGCACGCTGCCCATGCCCCACTCAAAGTATGTGCGCAGATGCCAATTTATGTACATAAATCACTGCATGTAGAAGGCATGTAACTTTATGCAGATCCTATAAACTTTACCCCCTAAATGTGACATTCCACGATAGTGACTAGCTGTAGTAGAATTAGCAATTAAACCAAGCTAGTATGACAGGGAATCTAAAGTCGTTTTGTGTAGTCTTATAAACAGAGGAAAGGAGAATCCTTGATTTTTGTGATTTCTTGAAGATTGTTGAATTCCTTAGATCAATAATGCTTTCTCAAAAGACCTTTCTACATGTGCTGCCTACTCTCAAAACTCTGTGTGAATAGAGCGATTATTAGCAGCCTCACCCTGCAGTTTCTTTCCTTATTGCATGAGGCCACTGCCCTCTTCTGGATCCACCAATTTATGTTCAAATGGCGTGAGCCATCTTTTGGTTTACAGTTGTGCTGGAAAGGAAAGCTCACTTGTCAGTGGAATAATCTGAAGAGAGAAATATATAAAAGAGGTAATTTGGGAAAGTCTTTTTTTGCACATAGATCGAAACAGAGAAACAAAGAAAAATGACGACGGAAAAAGACCACATGGCCTATCTAGTCTGTCCTTCCATATCAACCACTACAACAGTCCCCTTTTTTCCTTTAGAGATCCTTTGTGTTTGTCCAACGCTTCTTTGAATTCAGATACTGTCCTCATCTCTACCACCTCTACTGGGAGACTATTCCATGGATCCACTACTCTTTCCGTAAAGAAATATTTCTGCATACACTCCAGAATCTATCCCCTTTCACCCTCATCCCATGTCCCCTCGTAGCAGAACTTGTTTTCAATCAAAAGAGGCTCTCCCCCTGTGCATTTATGCCACAGAGGTATTTAAATGTCTCAATCATATCACCTCTATCCCGCCTTTCCTCTAAGGTGTACATATTAAGATCCTTAAGTCTGTCCTCATATGCTTTATAATGAAGACCACTAACAATTTTAGTAGCCACCCTCTGCACCGACTCCATCCTGTTCACATCTTTTTGAAGGTGCAGTTTCCAGAATTGCACACTATACTCCAAACGAGGTCGCACCAAAGACTTATACAGAGGCATTATCACCTCCTTTTTTCTGCTAGCCATTCCTCTCCGTATGCACCCAAGCATCCTTCTAGTTTTTGCTGTCACCTTTTCTATCTGTTTAGCTACTTTAAGATCATCAGACACAACCACGCCGAGGTCCCGCTCTTCTTTAGTAGACAAAAGTATTTCACCCACTATACTATATCGCTCCCTTAAATTACTGCAGCCCAAATGCATGACCTTGCATTTTTTAAACATTAAATCCTAGCTGCCAAATTCTAGACCATTCTTCAAGCTTAGCTAGATTCCCTCCTCATGTTATCTACCCCTTCCTGGGTGTCTACTCTATTGCAGATTTTGGTATCATACACAAAGAGGCAAACCTTACCCAACAGCCCTTCTACTATATCACTAACAAAAATGTTAAAAAGAATCGGACAAAGGACAGATCCCTGGGACATACCACTGGTAACTTCCTTCTCCTCAGAGTGAGCTCCATTTACCTTTACCCTTTGTTGCCTCCCACTCAACCAATTTCTAACCCAAGCAATAACTTTAGGGTCCATCCCTAGGGTGCTCAGTTTGTTTATAAGTTGCCTGTGAGGAATGGTGTCAAAGGCTTTGCTGAAATCTAAATTGACCACATCTAGGGCTCTCCCTCGATCGAACTCCATGGTCACCCAGTCAAAGAAATCAATCAGAGTTGTCTGTCAAGACCTGCCTCTGGTGAATCCATGCTGCCTCGGATCCTGTAATCCGCTGGACTCCAGAAACCTCACTATTTTCTCTTTCAGAAGCGTTTCCAATAATTTACTCACCACTGAAGTTAAACTAACCGGCCTGTAGTTTTCAACCACATCCTTATTTCTGCTTTTGTGTAAAGGGACCACATGAGCCTCTCTCCAGTCCTTTGGCACTACTCCTGACTTCAACGAGGTATTGAAAAGGTCAATTAGTGGAGCTGCTAGAACATCTCCAAGTTCCCTCGGTATTCTAGGGTTTATCCCATCTGGTCCCATCATTTTGTCTACTTTAAATTTAGCTAGTTTCTCACGAACACAGTCTTCTGAAAATTCTTCAAGATGCCCAGGGGCGGCTCAAGGCAATCTGCTGCCTGAGGCGAAGTATGAAAAGGTGCCCCCCCCCACCTTAGAGGGGGCGGGGATTTTTCAGAAATCCAATCAGTGACTGAACCAAACCAAAAAAACGATTAAATATGGAGGAAATACAAGATGTTTGCACACAGGGCCATATCGAGCTGCAATCGCTCGGACACACGCCCCTCCTCCCCCATACCTCTGTCCAGTGCTGCCTGCTCTTTCCCTGCTGCAGTTGCCACCCTCTGTTTTTTTCATGGAGGTGCCGGCAGCAGGGAAAGAGCAGGCAGTGCTAGACGGAGGTATGGGGAGGAGGAGGGGGACATGTGCCCAATCTGAAAGGCGCCAGCACTTTAAGAAGATCTATCCCTCCCTACTCTGACATGACATTGGAGAAGGGAGAGACCAGACCTGCTTAAAGTGCTGCAAAAAGGCTTAGGGAGCGCATTTCGTCTGCCTGCTATTGTCTTGCCAACAGCGGCAGGGAACAGCAGACAGCCGAAATACACCCCCCAAACCTTTCTGCCCTGTGCGGCTGCACCGCTTGCTCAGGGCTAGTTACGGTCCCATTTGCACACCAAGGAACTAAAAGACAGCAAGAACCAAGAGCACAGTTTATAAAACTAAATTATAACTCATTTTTATTTTGTTGTTATAAACTGCATTATGGTTCTTGCTTTTTCTTTTTTAACATATATTCTGCAGCCACAGTAGGTGCAGAGCAGAACCAGGACATTCACCCACAGAACTCAATTTTTAAAAAAAAAATCTGATTCTGATCATCACACTAACAACAACAACAACAACAACAACCACCACTATTTTCGAGTACCAGGCATATTGTGAACTAATACAAACCCTACAACAAAGAGCAAACCTACCATACCATACCATATCAGCACAAACTTCCAAAACTCACATAAGGAGCCCATCCAAAAAAAGCATCACTGTAAATACTACAGTGGGCCCTGGAACATCCATACACCTATTTGAAAAGCTGAACAAGTCAAATTACTAGAGTACAGTATAGATCTTTATGTACAAACTCCATGTTAACAGAACACCTGAACTCAGTCAAACACTCTCAACATCGACCCTCACCAAGTACAGAATAAATAACCACAATCTAAAGTAAAAATAACAATATGTAGACTAAATTTAAATTGAAACCCCAAGAAGCCAGAGTCCACATGCAGTGCAATATCAGATAAATAAGAGATTCAGTTCCCCAATACCGTGTAAAATATAAAAATAGCACAAAGTCCAATAACTAAAATTAAATAAAATTATTTTTTCTACCTTTGTTGTCTGACCATTTTATTCTCTGATCATGCTGGTCTCGATCTGAGGCTTCAGCTTTCCTGTCTTCTCTTAGCTCTCTTTCTGTAGTCTATGGTCCATCTGCCTTTTCTTATCTCTTCTTTTGTTTTCTTCACTTCCTTCCATCAGCCCATTTCCAGTTCCAGTAACCCTCCCCAGTATCAGCCCCTTTCCAGTCCTTCCCTCCCAGTACCTTCCAATGTCAACTGCCTTGCATTCCCATGACTGCAACTGGTGTCCATTCCCTTTCAGTCCCCCTCTTTCCTCACTGTCCAGCCCCTTCTAGTCCAAATACCATCCCAGATATCAGCTCATGTCCACTCTCAGTGCCACCCCCCAGTCAGCTCCCTTCCAGTTGCCCTACCCTCTGTCCATCCCCCTTCCAGTGCCATTTGCATGTCAACTCCCTTCCAACCTCCTCCCCATTACCCAACCACCTACCACTCCCAACCACAAATGTCACCTCCCTTCCAGTCCCCCTTCAGTACATCCCAGGTGTCAGCTCCTTTCCAGCCCCCTCCTTCCCCCGTGTCAGCTCCCTTCGTGCCCCCTCCTTCCCCTGGCAGACCCTCTCATTATCCACTCCCTTCCAGTCCTATTTTACCATCCTTCCGCATCAGCCCATTTGTACCCTAGCCCTAGTTTTCTTCTAGGGCCAGCAGCACTCTCCTTCCCTCCCCCATTAGCCCATTTCCAGTCCTATCCCCCTTCAGCCCACTCTAGTCCTAGCCCCCCAATCAGCTCATTACCAGTCCTAGCTCATTTTCAGTGCTAGCCTCCCATCTGCCCATTACTAGTCCTAACCCCCCCATAACGCATTACCAGTCATAAACGCCCCCATCAGCCCACTTCCAGTCCTAACCCCCCCATCAGCCCATTACCAGTCCTAACCCCTCCCCATCAGCCCATTTCCAGTCCTAACCCCCCCCATCAGCCCATTACCAGTCCTAACTCCTCCCCATCAGCCCATTACCAGCCTAACCCCTCACCATCAGCCCATTTCCAGTCCTAACCCCCCCATCAGCCCATTACCAGTCCTAACCCCTCCCCATCAGCCCATTTCCAGTCCTAACCCCTCCCCATCAGCCCATTACCAGTCCTAAACACCCATCAGCCCATTTCTAGTCCTAGCCCCCCATAGCCCATTACCAGTCCTAAACACCCCCCATCCAGTCCTAACCTCTCCCCCCCTATCAGCCCATTTCCAGTCCAAGACCCCCCCTTTCCAGTCCTGGCCCCCAGGAAAATAAAAATGCTCAAATTTCTGCTGCTGCCAAGTCCGCTTCTCGGCAGTGGCAGACTCACCTCTCCTTCCTATAGCAGCCACGGCTCCTGCTTCTTGGAGCCGTGGCTGTACTAGTGAGAGGATCAGCCAGCCACTGTGGAGCTTTCCCGTGCAGCAAAGTCCCGCCCCCAAAGGAACTTCCACAGTGGCTGGCTGATCCTTGCACTAGTACAGCCGTGTCTCCAAGAAGCAGGAGCCGCGGCTGCTATAGGAAGGAGAGGTGAGTCTGCCGCTGCCGAGAAGCGGACTCAGTAGCAGCAGAAATTTGAGCGTTTGGATTTTTTTTTTTTACGTTTGAAGGCGAAGTGAGCCGGCTATTTTGGAGGCAAAATGCCGCCTTTAAAACTTCGCCACCTGAGGCAGCCGCCTCACTTCGCCTCATGATAGAGCCGCCCCTGAAGATGCCCCTTACTTCTGTTCCTGTTTGTGGGTATTTTCTGAGGTCCTGTTCCTGGTTCTTCATCTGTGAACACAGAACAGAAATATTTGTCAAGCAATTCCGCTGTATCCTCATCAGCTTCTACATATTCCTCCCTTCACTCTTGAGTCTGACAATACCACTTTTGCCCTTCCACTTCTCACTAACATATCTGAAAAATGTCTTATCCCCCCATTTTATTGCATTGACTATTTCCTCCTCTTTTTGAATCTTTGCTTTCCTGACTACTCTGCTAGCTTCTTTTCCAAATATAGATGCCTGTCTTCCCCTCTCTGTGATCTCTTGTATTTCATGAAGTCCTCCTTCTTTTTCTTCACCTTTTCAGCTACTTCTTTCAAAAACAATAGTGGTCTCCATTTCCTTTTACCTTTATTTACCATTTTATCAAAAAGGTTGGTTGCCCTTAAAATATCCCCTTTCAGTTTTGCCGACTATTTTCTCATCCTGTTAACGACTCCCTTAGGTATTGGCCCATCGTGGCAAAGTTAGTTTTCCTAAAGTCTAAGACCCTCACTTTTGAATGGATTCTAACAGCCCTAGGCCTAATACTGAACCACACCATCTGGTGATCACTGGATGCAAAATGATCTCCTACTATAACATCAGAAACACGTTCACCATTGGTAAGCGCCAAGTCCAGTATGGCCTTTCATGTGTGGGCTTTGTTACCAATTGCCTAAATAGATCTCCCTGTAGAGAATCCAGGATCTCCTTACTTCTAGATGATACTTCAGCAGGAATGTGCCAATCAACATCTGGCATATTGAAATCCCCTATCAGTAGCACTTCCCCATTCCTAGCAATGCTGCGTATGTCTTCAATTAACTCTCCATCCACCTCTTCTTCTTGTGAGGGAGGTCTGTATATCACTGGATGCAAATAGATTTCTCTTTCCCTCTTTCTAGTTTAACCCACAGTGCCTTCTCTCTCCCTTTTTAGCTCTGTAATTCCAAAGCTTTAATATCATTTTTTACATATAGTGCCACTCCTCCTCCCCTTCTTCCTACCCTGTCCTTTCTGAATAAAGTATAGCCTGGTATAGTTACATCCCAGTCATGGTTTTCTGTGAACCATGTTTATGTAACTGCCACTAAATCCAATTCAGCTACTCCCATTAAAGCTTCAACATTCAGGATCTTATTTCGCATGCTATGAGTATTTATAGATACCACTTTCCATATGTTGCCCCTTTTACCTATTTTTATAAAGGTATTTAATGTCTCACTTACCTGGGGGCTTAAACTTACCTGAGGACTTTCTTCACCCATCCCCCAACTAATCTAGTTTAAAGCCCTCTTCAGTAGATTAGCCAATGTGCTACTGAAGACACGTCGACCTTTCTTGGACAGATGGATGCCATCTCTGCTCTGCACCCTTGGAACAGCATCCCATGGTCCAGGAAACCAAAACGCTCTCGATTACACCATCCACCCAGCCATGAATTTATCTCCAGGATGCAAGCTTCTCTGCCTTGTCCTTTACCCTCAACAGGGAGGACTGAAGAGAACACCACCTGTGCACCTATCTGCTTCATCCTCTGTCCCAGAGCCATGAAGTCACTTTTGATATGTTTATAGGGATACCTGGCAGTATCATTTGTGCCGACATGGATTAGCAACAATAGTCAGTGGGCTTGATGAGTCTCGACAAACTCTCCATAACATTTTGGATTTTGGCACCTGGCAGACAGCATACCTCTCTAGACATCAAGTTTGGTCGGTAGATGGATGCCTCAGTACCCTCAGAAGAGAGTCACCAACCACCACTACCCTTTGCTTCCTTGTGGTCACTGATTCTGCAACTTTGGGGTACTTGAGCTCTGGTTCTTCCCTTTCCAGGGATGCTTTCACCTCCTCCACTTCAAGGGCTGCATAATGGCTCTTCAATTCAAGGGCTGGAGAAGTTGGACTGGTGATTCTGCAGGCACTGGTGACTTGTGTCCAACCTTCATCATTCTGTAGGCACCCATCTTCTCCTCTGCTGGAGAGCTTGGATGTTGCAAGAAGCATCTCATCAATATACTTCTCACTGTCTTGAATGCTCCTCAGCCTCGCCACCTCCTCTCTGAGTTCCTCCACTTGTTTCCTGAGAGCTTCAGCATGCAGGCACCCTGCACATGGAACCAGTCCTTCAAATGGCATTGGGACCTCTGTCTGGACAGAGGCAGAAGCTTTAACGGGGGCAACAGCTTTAGCGATATGATTGTTCCCAACCATTGTTCAGTTCGTGGAGCTTAGGTATCTGTTAAAACAAAACAAAAGAGAGAGATCTACCAAAGTACCAGCCGGTTTCCCAGCTGTCCTTTCAGAGAAAAAGCAGTTAAATCTCTTTAAGTATGTTCAAAATGTGCTGTTCCAAGTCCCTGTGTATAGTTAATTGGGGAGGTGCCCTATAACCCAAGACTGCTCACTAGGGGTGGTTGGGAGTTGGTGGGGGGGGGGGGGTGTGTAGGGAGGGGACTAACACCTGATTAGGTGTCAGTAGCTTCAAAAAGCTGAGAAAGATACTAAAGCAGAGCTTTAAACCTACCCCACTAAAGAAAATATTCCTCCTTTTAAACTAAAGCACCAAAAAGAATGTAACTTTGTTTTAAAAATGTACCAAAACTCTTTTAAGAGCTCCCAGGCAGAGATCTAGTAATTTAAAAAGCCACAAACTCTTATCTTTGCTTGAAATGTATAGCCCCTGTTAGGAATGCTTCAACAGTGCAGGGCCCTAAAGCCTTTTATGCAGGCCTCAGCTGCTCTCAGTTCTTTCACAGACTAATCAGGCCCACTAACTGCTGATGATGTGTCAGTAGCTTCAAAGAGCTGAGAAAAATACTAAAGCAGAGTTTTAAACCTACCCCATTAAAGAAAATATTTCGCCTTTTAAACTAAAGCACCAAAAAGAATGTAACTTTGTTTTAAAAATGTACCAAAACCCTTTTAAGAGCTCTAAGGCAGAGAGCTAGTAATTAAAAAAGCCATAAACTCTTACCTTTTCTTGAAATGTATAGCCCCTGTTAGGAATGCCTCAACAATGCAGGGCATAAATGTGTATAAATTGTGGCTTATTTAAATGATTCCCCTTATAAAAGGATGTGCGATGACAAGCATATGTTTTTACCTTGACTCAGGAGCAGGTGTGTTCAGGGACGGAGTTTTGGGTGGATTTACAGTACACAAGAAGTACACAAGCAGTTTCCATGTGAATCTTTATATCTGCTCCTGCTTCATTATAGCCAGGATTTCGGCACCTTTTATGGGGAAGTTTCAGAAAGACACATAGGCATTCCTGTAGTCTGAGCATTTATTGGCCTACGAAAAGATCATGATCTCTCATGCCGTTTGCATGTCACACATATATCTAGGTTGAGATAAACTCAGAGATCCATCAGATCCAGCCTTCATCTAATTTCCTAACACCTCCACATAGTAATCTAGATGACAGCTTAAAAACACTGTACAGTCAAACCTCGGTTTTCATTTGCCCCGGTTTTCATACGCTTCGGTTTTCAACGTCTTTTTTGACTGAGATTTTGTCCCGGTTCTCATACATCGCTTCGGTTTTCAACGTCTTTTTTGACTGAGATTTTGTCCCGGTTCTCGTACATCGACTCGGTTTTCGTAAATTACAGTACTGTAAATAACACTGCCGGAACGCCCGCCCGGTCCCGGCAGCACTGCCCCCCGGACTCACCGATCGCCAGCGTGATGAGAAGCGAAAGCCAGCTGAGCACGTAAATGAAACACATCCTCGAGCCTGGTCAGAGTCAGAGAGGCAAGGATTGCGCAGAGAGGAAGGCCCTGATCTCGTCCACCGCCTGCCCGTTCTCTGGAGCGCCCCCTCAGGCTCAGAGGTAGCAGGGAAGAAAAGCTGTCAATGTAAGCAGGAGATGTTGCATGAATGTGGGAGGCAGTTCTTTCTCTTGCAGGGTACGTCTGAAGCTATATCATTAAGATTTTCTGCCATTCTGAAGCATTGAGCAGATAATGTAAAGGTATTTTAATGGGCTGAATCCAATGTGATTCCGAAGAGAGCTGGGCACAGCAGCTTGTCAGGGGTGGCTAAGGCCAGATGTTAACGTACTGTACTTAGCTTGCTTTCAGTGATGTTAAATGTTCATTTATCCATTTCATTAGTCATTTATATTTATTTCTCATTGTTTTCTGTATGTAAAAATATAGTTATTCTCTATAAAATGTATTTTTTGTGAATATTTTTGGGTGTCTGGAACGGATTAATTGGATTTACATTATTTCTTATGGGAAATATTGCTTCAGTTTTCATACGTTTCGGTTTTAGTCAGACTTTTTCAAACGGATTAATCATGAAAACCGAGGTTTGACTGTATCTGTAGTCAGTTCTGCAGTACATCAAAAGAGGGGGATCATCTCAAATGACTGGATCAGCACTTTACGCCAAAGTTGAACTATATCATATCCACCAATATGTTTCATTTAGAAAACTTGCCCAATGTGCTTCTGAAAGTATTTAGTGTTATACCCATCACTGCTTCCATTGGCAAAATGTTCGTAATTTTACTGCTATGATGATTCAGTGAGAGGAAAACATGACCACTGTCTACCAGCTGAAGCTAGATTTAAGATTTTATGTTTGATCTATATGGGGTAAATATTCAGCAGTGCAGTCTACAGTAAAGTTAATTGAATATGATTATCCAATTAACTTTACTTGGGTATTGAGCAGGCCTCTGTTCTCCCGTGGTCAAAAATGGCTAGCTTCCTGCAGTATTGACCAGCTACGATGAGACTGCTGTGGTGACTGACGGCTAGGACAAGTCGGGAGGTGATGGGGACGGGATAGTCAATATTGTGTTTTATAAGTAATTCATGTGATGCTGAAGGGACTGGTAGAAGTCCTATAGCAGTAGCGGTGCCTTGGACCCCATTCTCCTCCTTTTCTGCCACCTCAGATCAGACTGGGTACAACCTCTTGGTTCAAAGCATCAGTCAGATCTCATATGACACATGAGGAGGAGGAGAACATGGCCCAAGGCACTGGTACTGCTCATCTTCTCATCCTTCCGTCTCCTTCAATGTCGAGAGGACAGCAATTGCTGAAGGAAAAAAAAAGAGAGATTTTTAAAGAGAGGTTGGGAAGCTTTGGGCTTATGCTAAGAAGAGATACTTTATACATTGATTTGTGGACAATGGCACCTGGGATAGAGAAATGAATACCCTCACAGTTCCTTCCACAATCAGGAAGACTAAGCAGATCACTAGCAATAGGGCCTTCACCTCTACAGCCCCCACACAAAGGAACTCTCTCCCAGAATCCTTAAGAACAAGCAAGGTGCTCCAGACTTTCCGAAAAGAGCTAAAATCATACCTATTCACTGAACACTATAGCGTCCCTATCACCAAAAATGACACACCCACAATCACCACCACCAACACCTAGTCCCCCCCCCCATTACCTGCACCCCCCGGCTTCTAAGTAAATCAACCACAAATAAGCCTCATGATTTATCCTGTCCAATATAAAACTCACTCAGCAGATACAAAAAAACAACCTCCTGATTGTTATTACACATTCAGAATACAGAAACTTACCCCCATAAGTAAAACCAACACAAATAAACCTCATGACCTCCTGTACAATTTAAACCCCGTTCAACACATACAAGATTCAACTTCCTGACTGTAATAGGATTGTATATAGTTGATATAAATAGTAATTATTATTATTATGTTTATTACTACAACCCAATCACATGTTTCATGCAATTGTTCAAATTCTTTCACATTGAGAACATAAGAGATGCCATACTGGGTCATACCAAGGTCCATCAAGCCCAGTATCCTGTTTCCAACAGTGGCCAATCTAGGTCACAAGTACCTAGCAGTTTCCCCAAAAGACACAGGTTCCACGATGCTTGTATTGGGTCAAGCAGTGAATATTCTGGGCCCCCTTTAATAATGGTTTATGGACCTTTCCTCCAGGAACTTGTCCAAATCTTTTTTTAAAACCTGCTACACTAATAGCTTTTACTACATCTTCCGCTAGCAAATTCCAGAGTTTGATTACAAGTTAAGTGAAAAAATATTTTCTATTATTAATCTTAAATACGTTACCCTGTAGCTTCATTGCATGCTCCCTAGTTTTTCTATATTTTGATGGCATAAGCAATTGACCTACATTTACCCATTCCACTCCATTCATTAATTTATAGACCTTTATCATATCTCCCCTCTGCCATCTCTTTTCCAGGTTGAAGACCCCTAACCTTTTTAGCCTCTCTTCATAGGGGTATCCTTCCATCCCCTTTACCATTTTGGTGACTCTTCTCTGTACCTTGTCTAATAACTCTATATCCTTTTTAAGATACGGCAACCAGAATTACACACAATATTCAAAGTGTGGTCGCAACATGGAACGATACAGAGGCATTTTAATATCCTTTGTTTTATTCTCCATTCCTTTCCTTATGATACCTAGCATTCTATTTGCTCTCTTGGCTGCTGCTGCACACTCGGCAGAATGTTTTAATATGTTATCCACAATGACGCCTAAATCTTTTTTCCTGGGTGGTGGTTCCAAATGTGTAACCTTGCATCGTGTAACCATAGTTTGGGTTTTTCTTTCCTAAGTGCATAACTTTGCACTTGTTCACATTAAATTTCATCTGCCATTTGGATGCCCAGTCTTCCAATTTATCAAGATCCTCTTGCAATTTTCCACAATCCTCGTGGGTTTTAACAACTTTAAATAGTTTTGTGTCATCTGCAAATCTGATAACTTCACTTGTTATTCCCATTTCTTATGAAAATAAATTTATATTGCTATTAAACTCTTTTAGGCTGTCCTGTTTTTGATGTCCAAAGTGGAAGGAGGAAAAATCAAATCTGGACAAATAAATCTAACAATGCATTATGAGAGAGCCAGATTCAATTCCCGGATCCCACCGCTGCTCATCAGGGTCCGGGGTCAGAGGATGAGGTAAAGGCATCATTCACAGTATCTGCATGGCAGTAATCCTTCCTGTTACACTGAAGCATCCCTGTGAGTGTGATCCAAAAAGCATGCATGCCAATTCCAAAGTGAGCTTTTTTACTGAGACTGGATTACAGAACGACTGCTGTGAAGGTTCAGAAACTCCCTTTTATAACCAACACTTAGCAGGACAGGGACAGGTTCCAACTGAGCTGCAAGATCAGGCATGGAGAAAGTGGAGGAAAAAAATCTCTTCCTCTGAAGATGTTGAAATCTGAGGTTTGGTTTGTTGCTCCTGGAGACAAAAATATCATTCCTGAGATTCTTGTAGAATCCATTGATTCATGTGGGGAGGATAATGAAATCAACCCCTCAAACACATTTTCAAACATAAGCAGCCTTTATATACATCTGAAATTTCATACTTGGAAAGCCAAGAGCTGTGTTATTCAGCAGAGAATAAATACTCTTCACAGGTATAGAGAAAGGAACACAAAGAGGCTTAGTGCCCCACATGAACAGGCAAAGGGAACTCCTTATTCTTCTGAATTTGGATTACATGCATTCTGTAAAGACAGGAAGCATATTTTATTCATTTAAATGCCTTCTTTCTTCTCTCCTAAAGACTTCTGATGTTCAGGTTACAGATGGGCATTCAGCAGTTTCATAAAGTTTCCTTTTTGTTTCATTGTAATATGAGATGAAGATGAGCCAAACTCCCACCCATGCAACAGATATCTAGATTTTAGAAGGAATTTTCATTCAGAATCCATAACTGATTTTTTTCCCCCTCATGTCCAATTTATTAGTGCATCTTAAGGAGTGGAGGAGTAGCCTAGTAGTTAGAGCAGCAGATTAAGTCCCAAGAAAGCCTGGGTTCAAATACCAATGACATTCTGTGGCCTCGTGCAAGTCACTTAGCCCATCATTGCCACAGATACAAATTTAAGAGCCCTTTTGCTAAAGTGCAGTTGACATGCATTTTAGCGCATGGTAACTATCAGCATGGGTCGGCGGCAGCTGTAACTGCGTATGACAGTTACTGCGTGCTAATTTCCATGGTAACTGCACATTGCACAATGGGGTGGGGACTGGGCAGATTAGGAGAGGAAAGTAGGCATAGAGAGTACATTGATGTTAGCATGGTGGCAATTGTCAGGCACTGTCAATGTTGAAATTACTGTGGTGCCCTTACCACCTCCTCAATGGGTGGCGGTAACTGCGCATGGATCCAACACGCATTATGGGACATGTCCCTTAGTAACCACCAGGAAAATGCTGGCTACATCCCCAATAGTTACTGTAGAGGCTTTGCACTTACCTCGTGTTACTTAAGTGCAGAGTCTTCACCCACTTTGTTAAGTCCCCCTAGGACAGGGATTGTAAGTCCTCTAGGACAGGGAAATGCCTACTGTACCCGAATGTAACTCACCTTGAGCTACTAATGGAAAGGCAGGAGCTAAATCCAAATAAATATATTAGTTTGCTGAGGTCTACATTTAATGGGTGGTGAGGGGTCTTTTCTAATCAGTAGAGCAGCAGAATTCTGAATGATATTCTATCCATTGGGCTTCCATCTCAATTAGAAAACTGGAATTACAGCACCATGAGCCTTCAATCACATCTCCCCAGGTCTTCTGCCCATTTTCTGCCCATTCCCTCTTCTGCTTATCTCTCCCATGACAGTGACAATCTCCATCCAGAGCCTGAATCTAGCAATGAGGCTTCCACTGAGTGATTGCTGCAGTGCCTTCATCCAAGGGCAGTGAACACTGTTGCTCCAGTTTCAGCAGGCCCGGAAGCAGAAGCAGGGCTTGGAAATCAAAGCCAGGACTCTTTCATGGTAGAGCGCTGCACTCCACTGGAGACCTATTCGTATGCATGCATGTTTTGGACACTATGGGGGTCATTCTGTCCTGCGAATAGCAGGGATGGACGTCCCAACAGGACATCTATCCCTGCTAGTCACCCCCTGCCATCCCCATCCCTAAACTCCCTGTACGAACAGTGGGTTTGTATGGGGAGGACCAGATGGGGGGTGGGGGGATGTTCCTGAGATGGAACGAGGGCGTGATGTGGGCGGCCCTTGATCCTGGACATACAGGGCCGATTCTAAGGTCAACCCTGTATGTCCAGGGCCTTCAGGATAGACGGGGGACTTATTCCACCTCAAAAGTGGAATAGGTCCCCCTGGACAGTGGGGGACCACAGCATGGGACATGGGCAGGCATGTGAGGGGGCTCAAGGGGTTCCCCGCAGCACGACCCAGGCCTTGGAAGGCCAAATCGGGGGTCGGGCTGCTGGGAATGGAGTTGCACCAGGGCGGCCGGCAATCACAGCTCGTGAATGGAGCCATGGTGCCACGGCAATGGGGTGCCATGGCACTGTGGCTCCATTCATGAGCGTGACTGAGTTAGCCGGGTAGTTGCTGGGATGTACAGCTGGGCAGAATCGGGTCCTGGCCTGCACATCCAGGGGATAGACCCGATTATGATCCCACGGGGAACGCGGGATCAGAATTGGGTCTAACTTTGCATGGCCCGATTCTGCCCAGCTGTACAGCGGACTGGACGGCCTGAATGGAATAGGCCTCCACGAGGGTAACTTTATAACAGGATGCCTGCTAAAAGCACTTTTTAAAGTGCCTATTTTATACAAACAAGTAGGTGCCTATTTGTCTTTATAAAATATTAGCCTAAATTGCAGAAATCGTGCCTTAGTTAAGACATGGATATTTAAACAAGCCATAATGCTGGTGTAAATGGCTGTGCCAACATTTTTTCAAGAATAAACATAAACTGGAATTTTAGAATCTACGAATGTATTTATGCGCTCTACCTAGACTTTGCCAATGTGATTTTATAAGAGGTCATTAGCACAAGTATGTGACCACACACACATGCATTAATGACTAGAATACTCCACTCCCTTCCCTTGTAAGTCACATACTGGTCACTTAAAAGCATGCACCCCTTTCTAAAATTACTCCCCGTGAGCTTTACAGGATAGAAAGCATCGTGAAAAGCCAAATGATGCATGTCCTGTTTCTGGCTCCACACATCAGTGCACAATTTAAGTTTGTTTGGATTGCACTGGAAATTTTCCCTCAGGATTCCTTGGAACAAAGCTGACTTTGATGCTCAGCATCAGTATCAAATCAAAACTACATAGAGGGTTTGAATCTAATCCAGAATAGCTTATTCCCTCTCTAGCTCAACCAATATGAAAAGGGACAGCTGTGAGGGCCAAGAAAAGATTTATTGAATGTCAATATCTCAATTAATCAAAATGTACGTTCAAAACACAATAAACAAATGGAAAACAGACAAATAGAAAAATTATGTGCTAGCACCATTCAGTCCATCTCATTCTCAATTATTTGAAATGTTTTGCTGTGCCTTAAAAGTCTAATGAAAAACTATTTCCATTTCTTAAATTTATAAATGGCTTATCAATTCACATTTAGGTGGTGTACAATCATAGCATATTGACCAACATGTGCCTCTGGACCAACATCAACATGGGTTTCATCCCAATCACAGTGCTGAAACTCTGCTGACCTCCCTCCTGTCAACACTGATCACAGGGATAGAGAAAATCTCCAGTGGCTTCATACTACTCTTTCTTGACATATCCACAGTGTTCGTCAGTGTCCATCAGCTACTACTAATTCAGCTTCATGACATCGGAATACGGGGCACTCGGCTCAAATGGATTCATTCTTATCTCACACAACGTTACCTCACATAATGCAGCCAGTGGGTGAAACTCGGACACCGCACATCCTCCCCCTATACTCTGTCTCAAGGAGTACACCAACTATATCAACTCACGATTACTCCAGTATCCTGGCCTGCTTCAAGGAAATAGTCAATTGGCTTTAACTCCACAACCTGGCAGTCAACTTCAGCAAAACAGAAATCCTACACATCACCAGAGACCCAACCTTCATGCCTCCGACAACCATCAAAATCGATAACACAGATCTCCAGGTTAAAACCCAAGTCAAGTACCTTGGCATCACTCTTGATCAGCAACTAAGCTTCCAAGCCCATATCTAGAACACCACCAAGACAGTCTATTACAAACTCAGAACACTACACAACCTACACCCCCTCCTCTTCACAAACAGCTTTCACACAGTATGCCAGGCCACCATCACCTCCCTCTTTGACTGCTGTAACACCATCTACCAGGGGCTACCTAAACAAACTATCTTACCACTACAACTCGAGCATGTACCATCTTTAGAGCTTCCAAGCATACGCACATTACACCCATACTGAAGTCACTCCACTGGCTTCCCATTGCATCTAGAGTCAAACACAAAGTCCTCGCCATCATTCACAAAGCCCACAATAGCCTCACCGCCGAACCGTTTTGACTGATAGAAAAACGATATAGCAAAACCAGTTAAATAAATACAACTAACAGATGCAAGAAACATGGACAAATACATGGGAAGGTCCATTTCAGAAAGGTTGTTGAGACAGGAATTAAAATATCCAGAGAGGGATGTGCAGAATTCCTCCTATATTTTACAAATGCTCTGCCAAATGGGAGCAGCAACTTTTAAAAAGCTGCATGTGAGGAAAACGAGCAGCCTGCTCTCCCCTATTTGTGTGAGGGAACAGCTTTTTAAAATCACTGCTCCTTGTCGACATTGATTTCCCTCACCTTCTGATGCTTTCCCATGACAGCAGCACACGTCCTCCCCAATCCCAACAACAGTATTTGCCCCCCACCCCACTCCCCAACACTGCTAGGGTCAAGCTACTAAATAAGGAGAGATTTGACCAGTGCTAGGGTCAAGGGTGCCATTTTGAACCCTGACCTGAATGGAGCAGGAGCGACTGTGGATTGCATCTACTCCCATTAGACTACCAGGGATCCTCCTTAAGAGCCAGGGCTGAGATCACGGGATGGGAAGGAGGGCTTGCTATCAGGGGGTGGAGGGGAGATGTGCTGCTGGCTTGGGAGATGAGGAGGAGGATCAATGCTTTCAGGAACAGTGATTTAAAAAACGGCTTCCATGCACAAATGCGGAAGAGAAGGACACACTTATTCCCCATGTGCGGCTTTTTAAAATCACTGACAACTAAAAGTAGTAGCACAAGACTGCTGCTAGAGGTCAAGGGTTCCATTTTGAATCTGGACCTGAATGGAGCAGGAGTGAATGAGGTTTGCTCTTGCTCTCACTAGGCCACCAGAGAGCCCCGGTAAGAACGAAGGTGGGATTGGAGAGTGCAGGAGGAGCATGTGTCATTGTAGAGGAGCATATGGGGGTGGTTGCGTTAGCCTTTGCACATACCTCTTCAAGCTGGCACTTGTGCATGTCATAGGGGTGGTGTAAAGGCCAACCCCTAAATTGTTGGCCATCACATGTATTCCCTTTGTAGAATGGAGAATGCACATCTCAATTTTCAGCCCATCCAAACGACACCTTATTCATGTCCAAACTATACCCCCTAGAAATGTGAACAAGGTGTAGATCTTTGCGTCTATACAGCAGCTTTCTAAATCTCTGTTTGCATGTGTAGTTTATCTATACATGCAAATGCTCCTATTTACACATGGAAATGCTTCCAAAATAAGGGCCAAAATATCAAATGATGTATAAAACAAAAATGCATGAAATACAAAATGTCCAGGTTAAAAGAAACATTAAACCATTGCTAATTAAAAACCCTAACTGATAGTTATGTGTATTTGAAGCAGACGCAAATATCCTCTGGGGAAATCTTCCTTGCTTTACATGTACTGCTATTCTAAAATATGGAATACAGGAGTGGACAAAAAAGCAAGAGTAGATGGCCAAGATGGTGGATGCACATTAGCTGGTGCTCTGACTGCTCCTGACTTTACTTTATTCCTTCCTTGCCTTTTCTGAAATATGCCTCGAAAAAGGAAAGGGAGGGGTTGGGAGTCACATGCCAGCAGCTAAGGGTCCTCTCGATGCTTTTGTGAGGCCCGCTGGTGCAGAGTGAACTTCGGTGCAGCAAAGCTCATTGGGGTCAGTGGGAGCAGAAGATGGCTCTCTGCGTCTCTCCGAACTACACATCACACTTAGCCCAGAGATACGGCTCGCTCCAGCTCAGCGCCCTTCTAGCAATCTGGGATCATTGGAGGCTGACTCCTCTAGCAGTGGGGGAGTCATAACCGGCATGTCGACAGCTGAGGGGAGTCCCATGGCAGCGGTTTGCATGGCTGTAGTTTCTACTGGAGAGTCGGCGGGTTTGGGGGCTGCAGGTGTGAGACCATCATTAAGTGCGGGACTAAGAAGGAGATTTTCCTATTTTGCAGCTGTCTTCTTTGAGGGCACAGAAGGTAAAGTCTTTGCTGGTAAGCCTAGTTGAAGTTACTTTGGACACTAGAAACATAGAAACATAGAAAAATGATGACAGAAAAAGATCACATGGCCTATCTAGTCTGTCCTTCCATATCAACAACTACAACAGTCCTCCTTTTTCCTTTAGAGATCCTCTGTGTTTGTCCCATGCTTTTTTGAATTCAGATACTGTCCTCATCTCTACCACCTCCACTGGGAGACTATTCCACAGATCCACCACTCTTTCCATAAAGAAATATTTCCGCATATCACTCCAGAATCTATCCCCTTTCACCCTCATCCCATGTCCCCTCGTAGCAGAACTTGCTTTCAATTGAAAGAGGTTCTCCACCTGTGCATTTATGCCATGGAGGTATTTAAACATCTCAATCATATCACCTCTATCCCGCATTTCCTCTAAGGTGTACATATTAAGATCCTTAAGTCTGTCCTCATATGCTTTATAATGAAGACCACTAACCATTTTAGTAGCCACCCTCTGTACTGACTCCATCCTGTTTATATGCTTTTGAAGGTGCGGTCTCCAGAATTGCACACTATATTCCAAATGAAGTCGCACCAAAGACTTATACAGAGGCACTATCACCTCCTTTTTTCTGCTAGCCATTCCTCTCTGTATGCACCCAAGCATCCTTCTAGCTTTTGTTGTTGCCTTTTCTATGTTTAGCTACCTTAAGATCATCAGACACAACCACGCCTAGGTTCCGCTCTTCTTTAGTGGACAAAAGTACTTCACCCCCTATACTATATTGCTCCCTTGAATTGCTGCAGCCCAACTGCATGACCTTACATTTTTTAACATTAAATCCCAGCTGCCAAATTCTAGACCATTCTTCAAGCTTAGCTAGATCCCTCCTCATGTTATCTACACCTTCCTGGGTGTCTGCTCTATTGCAGATTTTGGTATCATCTGCAAAGAGGCACACCTTATCTGACAGCCCTTCCGCTATATCACTAACAAAGATGTTAAAAAGAATCGGACCAAGGACAGATCCCTGGGGCACACCACTGGTAACTTCCTTCTCCTCAGAGTGAGCTCCATTTACCTGTACTTTTTGTCGCCTCCCACTCAACCAATTTCTAACCAAAGCATTAATTTTAGGGTCCATCCCTAGGGTGCTCAGTTTGTTTATAAGTCACCTGTGAGGAACGGTGTCAAAGGCTTTACTGAAATCAAAATACACAACATCTAGGGCTCTCCCTCGGTCCAACTCAGTCAAAGAAATCAATCAGATTTGTCTGACAAGAGCTGCCTCTGGTGAATCCATGCTGCCTCGGATCCTATAATCTGTTGGACTCCAGAAACCTCACTATTTTCTCTTTCAGCAATGTTTCTAATAATTTACTCACCACCGAAGTTAAACTAACCGGCCTGTAGTTTGCAACCACATCCTTACTCCCGCTTTTGTGTAAAGCCACATGAGCCTCTCTCCAGTCTTTTGGCACCACTCCCGACTTCAACAAGGCATTGAAAAGATCAGTCAGTGGAGCTGCTAGAATGTCCCCAAGTTCCCTCAGTATTGTAGGGTGTATCCCATCTGGTACCATTGCTTTGTCTACTTTAAGTTGAGCTAGTTTTTCACGAACAGTCTTCTGAAAATTCTTCAAGATGCCCCTCGCTCCTGTTCATGTTTGTGGGTGTTTTCTGAGGTCCTGTTCCTGGTTCTTCATCTGTGAACACAGAACAGAAATATTTGTTAAGCAATTCCGCTTTATCCTCATCAGCTTCTACATATTCCTCCCCTTCACCCTTGAGTCTGACAATACCACTTTTGCTCTTCCTCTTCTCACTAACATATCTGAAAAATGTCTGATCCCCCCATTTTATTGCATTGGCTATTTCCTCCTCCTCTTTTTGAATCTTTGCTTTCCTGACTACTTTGCTAGCTTCTCTAAGTTTTTTTCCAAATATAGATGCCTGTCTTCCTCTCTCTGTGATCTCTTATATTTCATGAAGGCCTCCCTCTTCACCTTTTTAGCAACTTCTTTCGAAAGCCATAGCGGTCTCCTTTTCTTTTTACCTTTATTTACCATTTTAACAAAAAGGTTGGTTGCCCTTAAAATATCCCCTTTCAGTTTTGCCCACTGTTTTTCTATATCCCCCAGCTGTTCCCATCCAGCTAACGACTCCCTGAGGTACTGGCCCATCTTGGCAAAGTTAGTTTTCCTAAAGTCTAAGACCCTCACTTTTGAATGGATTCTAACACCTCTAGTCCTAATTACTGAACCACACCATCTGGTGATCACTGGATGCAAAATTATCTCCTACTATAATATCAGAAACACTTTCACCATTGGTAAGCACCAAGTTCAGTATGGCCCCTTCAAGTGTGGGGTCTGTTACCAATTGCTTGAATAGTTCTCCCTGTAGAGAATCTAGGATCTCCTTACTTCTAGATGATACTGCAGCAGGAATATGCCAATCAACATCTGGCATATTGAAATTCACTATCAGTAGCACTTCCCTTTCCTAGGAATGCTGCGTATATCTTCAATTAACTCTCTGTCCACCTCTTCCTCTTGAGGGAGGTCTGTGTATCACACCAATGCAAATAGATTTCTCTTTCCCTCATTCTAGTTTAACCCACAGTGCCTCCTCTCTCCCTTTTAAGCTCTGTAATTCCAAAGCTTTAATATTATTTTTTACATATAGTGCCACTCCTCCCCTTCTTCCACCCTGTCCTTTCTGAATAAAGTATAGCCTGGGAAGGCCTGCAGGCAAGGCTGTACTGAGCCAGAATCGCACCCTGTGTGACTGGCACATTGGGTGAGACCCCCCTTCCCCCATACCTCTGTCCAGCCATTGCCTGCTCTCGCCCCCCTGCAGCCACTCTCTGTTTTCTCCACGGCGGCACTAGCAACAGGGCAAGAGCAGGTAACAGCTGGACAGAGAGGGGGGGGCGTGTGCCCGATGAGCAAGTCGCAGATCTGCTCTGCTCTGCTGCTGCCGAACTTTAAGCAGATCTGATCCCTCCCTGCTCTGATGTCGCATCAGAGGAGGGAGGGACTAGACCTGCAGAAAGGCCTAGGGGCACATTTCGGCTCCCTTTTGTTGCCCTGCCAGCTGCTGAGAGAACAAAAAGTGGCGGTGACAGGACAACAGCAGGCAGCTGAAATGTGTCCCCTAAGCCTTTGCGCCCAGTGCAGCTGCATCGCTCGCACAGGGCTAGGTACAGTACTGCCTGCAGGCGTTGGAGTGTTCCTTTTCTTCCCAGTTTGTTTCACTTCAAAGTATTCTCTCGGGCTTTGTTCAGGCTGTGGATCAGCAAAAGCAGAAGGTGGTTTTGCTGAATTCTAAGGTGGCCCAGTTGGAAGTTAGAGCTGAGGATGCAGTGACATTTTCAGGTTCTGTAACTAAAGATCTACTCAGCAGCAATGGAAAGATAGAAGTGTTGAAGAACTCTGTTAGGAAGATGAATCTGCGCTTGCTTAATTTTCCTTGAATCCCATCTATCTTGCCAAAGGAGTTGTTTAACGTGTATGCCACTTCCATATTGAAGATACCTCTTGAGTCAGTTCCCCCCTTGGCAAGGGTTTTTTATCTGCCTACTGCCAAGCGTAAAGACCATAGAGCTTCCTCACCAACTCATTCAACTCTTTTTGGATTCTTTGGATTTGACTGGGCTCCTGGAAACTTCAGATCTGGAAGCCATTCCTTGATCCACTCTTCTGCTGACTCTGGCACTTGAGCCCGATCAAGACTGACTATTACAATTATATTTCAAGGCCAGAAATGAGTCTTTTCTGGGGACGGTAATTAGGATGTTCCCCGACGTCTCTAAAACCACCCAAAACCATAGACAACAGTTTATTTTGCTGCGACCTAAGGTTCTGCAACTAGGGAGGGTTATTGTGCCTACATTACCTGTGCAAATGTTTAATTAAGGATCAGGGGGTTAATTATACCTTTTTTGATCCTGTACATCTAACTCGGTTTGTTGTGAGTAAAAGTGTGGTTCCATCTCAACAGTCTGTGGATCTCCCAGATGTTCCCTCTATTTAGAGGTGGATAATAGATCGTATATAGGAATAGATTGCACCAGTCTTGTGTCTTATTTCCTATTGATTTTCTTTTGATTTTGTCTTGGTCACCCTCAATATTGTGGGCTAGTGAATGATTATTATTATTATTATATATAATGTATTCTTGTATGGAATATTGGAGGGTATTGTTGCATCCTTTCATTATTTTCTGTTATATTCTTTTCTGTAACAAGTGTTTGATCCTTGTGAAATGTTAAAAATCGCATAAATAAAAAAATATAAAATATAGAATACATGAACACGCCTCCTTGAAACCTGTGTGCTGCAGCATATATATATCACTTTTTCTAAAATCTGCTACAAAACATGTAAACAGCATATAGCTCTTCTAAAATCCCTTCCTAAGTGTACGGTAGTGTCTCTACTCCATAGTTGGGCCAGCCCTTTGCTCTGACTGCAGCACTGCAGACAGCAGTGGGAGGAATTTGCGTTCAGATTTCCCATCTGTTCGGGGCCAATTGTGCCTGGGCGCACCATGAAGGTAGAGAGAGGAGATGACTAGAGTTGCTGTGATGACCCCTGCTAGCCAGTGAGCAGCACTGTGAGTGCATCTCAGAGAATGGGTTTCCTCTAGCCTCTTCGCTGGTGAGGATACTCTGAACTGCCTGATTATGACACCCACCCGTCTCCCTCTTTCTCCCTTTGCTGCTGCTACAGCCAGAGCGCAATAAAGAGGCTCCATATTAAAGAAACCGATCTTTCTGAGACATGTGCACTTTTCTACCTCAAGCGGGGGGTATTTTTTTCATTTTACATTTCCTTTGGTAAATACCATACACTTATCACATCTTAGATCATAGAAAAGGAGTGTCTAATAAGTTCTTTATTCCTTATTAACCTACCAATTACCATATCTATGTAGGCAACATGATGATGATTATCGCCACACTTATAATGCCATTGACTATAGTTAAACGGGTATGCTGGTTAAGCAAGATATTTACCATGTGATAATCTGGGAAATCCTTTTATGGGATACTGTGTTAATGTTAGCGCAAGCAAATAGTAATGCAGACCTTTCATGTGAACGATATTATAAATTAGACATGAGCATCACAGACGCTATTAGCCATACACATTGCTGGTAGATTATAATTGCTTTATTTCAAAATAGATAAAAACACACTTCAGCTTGTATACTTACAGTCACAACAAAAATTCAATTTAGCGCAAGCTAAAACCTATTTCCTTGTACTTATTTATCTTCTTGTGGTTATCTCTCCCCTCTCTGAATGGAAGCCTGTCACTATGGCCAAGAATGAGATCTTCCCTGTGCCACTTCTCAGCTGCGTGGCACAACCTGCTGATCAGCGGAGTAACTTACCTGTAACGGGAGTTCTCCGTGGACAGCAGGATAAGTCAGCCACACCAAGCGACGTCCTTCGGGCGGTGCCATGTACAGAAGTGCTCTCCAGAGCTCAGATTTCTGAGCATGGTAGGTGGCACCACCTCCCTGGCCCGCCCCTAGTCCAGCCAGTGATTTACTAGCTCCGACTTGGGGCTAGGGAGCGAGCCGGTCGGTCGACCTCAGACAGGGGAGGTGGGCGGGAATGTGTGGCTGACTTATCCTGCTGTCCACGGAGAACTCCCGTTACAGGTAAGTAACTCCGCTGTCTCCATGGACAAGCAGGAAGGCGTCAGCCACACCAGGTGACTCCCTAGCTACGTGGGAGCGTGCTGTGGTGGATGAGGGAGGCAAACAGACATATGCAGCATTCGAGGTGCTTTATTAATCAGGTGAACCTACCAAGGCAAACCTACCAAGGTAACAATCCTATTAGTGTAATGGAGCATACAAACCTTGTGCATAACAGTGCATAGTGCAAGATACAGCAAACATTGTGCATAAGTAAACATTGTGCATAACAGTGCAAAAGTAAACATTGTGCATAACAGTGCAACAGTATGTAACAGTGACAATGTAGTAACATTGTGCATAACAGTGCAAATTACGTAATAGTGACAGAGCAGTGACATGGCAGGATTGCAAACAAGACTCTGTGTGCTACTATGCAAGGTTAAGTGTCCTAGCAAGGTTGTAAACATTGACCATCCAAGGCTGCGATTCCACTCTGTCCCAGTTCGCTCCTTACAGTCTGGTGAGGGAGGGGAGTTCTAATGGTCGCCGTGAAGACAGCACGACCGAAGGCACTGTCTGATTGTGCCTCGAGGTCCAAGCAGTAATGCTTCTGGAAAGTGAGTGCAGAAGACCAGGTGGTGGCTTTGCAAATGTCATCCACGAGAACGGAGCGCAGGTTGGCGATGGATGCCGCCAGTGCTCTCAGTTGGTGCGCTCCTATCCGGTCCCCTGTGCTGGATCCTGATCCTGCCCGATCAAGGCAGAAGGTGATGCAGGCTATTATCCAGGAGGACAGGGTTCGCTTGGTGACAGATAGTCTGGGTCTGTTGGTGTCGTAGGACACAAACAGCTGAGCCCTTGTCTGATGGCTGCTGTTCTATTGAGGTAGATGTGTAGGACTCTGACACAGTCCAAGGTGTGGAGTCTACTCTCCTCCTCGGAGGCGTGGGGCTCCGGGAGAAAGGAGGGAAGGTCAATGGTCTGGTTCATGTGGAAGGAGGTTGCCACCTTTGGCAGGAACCTCGGATGGGTACGCAGGAAAGCGCGGTTGGGGTGGATCTGCGTGTATGGAGGGTGGGACAATAAGGCCTGGAGCTCGCTGATCCTCCAGGTGGAAGTTGTTGCAATGAGGAAGAGCGCCTTCCAGGAGACGAACTTCATGTCTGCTGTGGGCAGCGGTTCAAAGGGTGGCAGTGTCAGATGTTGGAGGATGGTGCTGAGATCCTAGGCCGGCACCGGTGGCCATAGTGGGGGCCGAAGATGGGCTAGGCCCTTCACGAAGTGAGCCACAATGGGAAAAGATGCAATGGAGGCGTTGTCCCCCGCTCCGCCCGAGTGGAGAGATGCGATAGCCAACAGATGTACTTTGATGGATTGTGTCTTCAAGCCGAGCTTGAAGAGGATGTGAGATACTTGAGGACCATCGGTATGGGACAGGAGACTGGGTCGAGTCCCTGGGAGACGCACCGGATGGTGAAGCATTTCCACTTGAGCCCGTAGGACTTGCGAGTGGACGGGCGCTTTGATGCCAGCACCACGTGCTGGACCTCCGCCAGTAATCTGAGGGCTGACAAGTGTCTCCGCTCAATCTCCATGCTGTCAAGGCGAGGGCTTGCAGGTTGGGGTGCAGTGTGGTCCCGTTGTTCTGGGAGAGGAGGTCCGGGCGCAGGGGCAGCCTCACCGGAGGTTCCAGGGAGAGGCGGAGCAGGAGGGGGAACCACATCTGGCGGGCCCAGTAGGGTGCGATCAGGATGATGTGCACCTTGTCCGAGATGACGTGTTGCAGTGTCGCTGAGATCAGTGGGTTGGGAGGGGGCAGCATATGCTGGAGACCAACCCCCCACGACACGGCAAATGCATCCTGAGCTAGGCACTTGCTGGAGGGGTGCTTGGAGCAGAAAAGGCGACACTTCAAATTGCTCTCTGTCGCAAAGAGGTCAAGGTGTGGTGTCCGCCACCACTGGAAGATGTCTGCGGCCACTTCCGGATGTAGCGACCATTTGTGTGGCTGCAATTTTCTGCTCAGTTGGTCGGCTAAGGTGTTCTCCTCCCCGGGAAGGTACGAGGCTTGGAAGTGGGACCCGTTGGCCAGAGCGAGGGATCTGGACCCCGTGCCCCCCTGCTTGTTGAGATAGAACATGGCTGTTTGGTTGTCCATTTGTATAAGGACGACTTTCTCTTTTAGGTGGGTTTGGAAGGCTTTCAACACGTAACTGATGGCCCTGAGCTCGAGCAGGTTGATGTGGAGGCTCTGTTCCCTGGTCGTCCATATTCCTTGAGTGCTGAGGTGTAGAAAGTGTGCTCCCCAGCCTGTGGAGGATGCATCTGTTGTGAGGACAATCTGATGCTGTGGAGGCTCTTGCCCCGTGTGAGACTGGACTGGTGGGTCCACCAGCGGAGGGTTTCTATCGCCCCGCTGTCCATGGGTACTTGCATGGTCAGGGGCTGTGAAAGCTGATTCCAGTTGTCGCGTAGGTGCCCTTGAAGACCTCTCATGTGGAGCCATGCAAGCGGGAGGTGGTTGCAGCCATGTGCCCCAGGAGGCGAAGGATGGATTGTGCTAAGGTTGATCTGGACGCCGGCATCCCTCTGGATAGGGATATTATGGCTGTTGCACGCTGTACAGGTAGGAAGGCTTACGAGGCTCGGATGTCAATGACAGTGCCTATGAACTGCACCCTCTGTCATGGCTCCAGTTGGGACTTGTCCAAGTTCAGAAGGAATCTGAGGTCGGACAGCAACTTGGTTGTCCTTCGTACCGCTACCCGTATCTCCGGAGCCGATGGTGCCGAGAGGAGCCAGTCGTCGTGGTATGGAAAGACGGCGATGCCCTGCTTGCGGAGGTGGGCCGCTGCTACAGCGACACACTTTGTGAAGACCCACGGGGCCAGAGAGAGGCCGAAGGGAAGCACTTTGTACTGGTAGTATTGGTCCCGCACCTTGAAGCGGAGGAACTTCCTGTGAGAGTGGTGGATGGGAACGTGTGAGTAGGCTTCCAGGAGGTCCAGGGAGGCAAGCCAGTCCCCTGCTTGGATGAGAGGTAGGATGGAGTTGAGGGAATACATCCTGAAGTGCTCCTTTGTGATGAATCTGTTGAGTTTGCGGAGGTCTAGGGCGAACTCCCCCTGACTTCTTAGGAATGAGGAAATATCCGGAGTAAAAGCCAGAACCGACTTCGCTGGCGGGAACTCTTTCGATGGCCCGAGAAGTGAGGAGGTGTTGTAGCAGCCTGGACATTGTGGAGCATAGTTGTGAGGGCGGTTTGCTTACTGGTTGTGAGCGCTGAGCAGGCGGGGATGCGAAGCGTAGATGGTACCCTTCCTGTATGATTTGAAGAACCCATTTGTCTGTGGTGATTGCCTGCCAGGCAGGGAAGAATGCGGATAGATGGCCCACGTCAGGGGGGGGGGGGGGGTTGGCAGAAGTCCCGCCGCCTGTGGCCGCAGTCTGCCATGTGTCAAAAAGATGGCTTAGCTGGCTGAGAGGCAGTCTGTTTCTTGGGCTTGCGGTCCCTCTGGTTTTGCCGCCAGTTGTTGGAGAGTTGGTAGGGCTGCTTGTAGCTGTGTGGGGCCTACCACTTCTGAGTGGAGCTGTAGCGCTTGGTGGGGCAGTAAGGTTTCTGGTAGTAGCTGTTTTTCTGTGTAGCGGAGTGGCGTTCCAGGTGCAGTGCTCCTTAAGCTCATTGATGGTGTCTGTGACCTTGTCTCCGAAGAGATATTCCCCGGTGCATGGGGCATCTGCAGTCCAGTCGTGGGTGTCCTCTCTTAAGCCAGAGGCTTTTATCCAGGCCCACCATTGGGCTGAGATAGCGGTGCCCGCTGTCCTGACATCGGTGTCAAAGGCGTCGAAGGCGGTGGCCACTAGGTGTCTGCTACATTCAGTGACATCCTGTATGGATGAGGTGGTGTCAGCTTGCAAGTCCTTGGGTAGGGCTGAGAGTTGGCCTTTTAATGTTGCCAACACTCCATCCAGGAAGTGCACGTGCTGGAATTGGTGAGCCGCAATTCTAGCGCTTAGCATGGCTCCTTGGTAGACCTTCTTCCCCACATCATCCAGGAGCTTGGATTCTCTTCCAGGTGGATGGTTTGCGAGGGTCCTGGAAGAATTGACATTCTTAAGGGTCGAGGAAACCACTATGGACTGATGCGGGAGTTGTTGTTTGAGGAAGCCAGGTGTGGGCTAGACTTGGTATTTGGCATCCAGTCGTCTAGAGCAAGCTTGGCCTGAGGTGGGGGTCTGCCACAGTGAGAGCTGGTTGTCCCGCAGTTTTTGGTGGAGGGTAAGGCGAAGGCTGGTTTGGGTCCATGGAGGTTCTTATGGAGCTCCGGCTCTTGATCCACGGCCTTATCCGTTGTAAAATTCAGAACTGACATCACCTTTTTTAAGAACTTTGGGTAGGTGAGGTCCTCAGGAGGGTTTTGGATGGAAAAGTCCTCCTTGTCCTTAGCTGGCAGCTCGGAGTCGACGGGCTCCTTGGAAGCAGCGGATCCCAAGGGGGTAGAGTCGTTGATTTCCCTCTCGCTGGCACTGGCTTCCTCGGACAGGAGGTCCCCTGGGGAAGGAAACCTTGATGGAATCCGAGAGTTGCTGGTGGGTGTGGCAGCTGGAGCGGTCACAGGGAATGCACAGGGTGCAGTCTTTGATTCCAGAGGAGCAGTCTCTTTGACAAGGCGCAAAAGGAGTTCAAAGATTGCTTCAGACCTGTCTCTGGATGGATGTACCCTGCTGTGCCTGCGGGGGGAGCAGTCGATGGAGCTAGAGGAGCTGTGCCCTCTTCGCTTGCTAGGAGCACTGCTGTCCTCACTGGAGCTGCTGTGTCTTTTGTGCTGCTTGTGCTGCTTCCGGTGAGAGGCGTGCTTGCGAGACCGCTTAGGGCTGCTCCTGCAAGATCTGCTCTGATGCCTGCCCCGATGCTTCCAGCACTGATGGCTGTGATGCCTGCCGTGGCACTGTCTTTCTGGGCTGCTGCTGCTGTTGTCTGTTGAATTGCGCTGTCGGGGACCTCCTCTCCCAGCACGGTCCTGAATGCTGGGGCTTTTTCTCACAGTGCGGTGATGTTTGGAGCCAGAGGTGCGGTCACATAGCTCAGGGGAAGCCTCTCTGCGACCTCCTGATAGGTCCGCCGACTGGCCAATGGAGCTCCTGTGAGCAGGGCTTGCGATCACGCTGCCGGCGCCATCTTGGGAAGCCCGTGCCTGCCTTGTGAAGCCCTCCGGAGGGTCCACGGAGTGTCCAGGAGTAGCCGCAAGCCTGGGAGGTGATGGGGAGACCAGAGCAGGCAGGAGAGCAGGCTGCCGGCCAGGGAAGGAGGCCTCAAGCGGTGCATCCCGGGCTGGAGAGGTCGGAGCTTGAAGCGGAGAGCTTGGAGGTTGCAGGGGGGCTGGAGAGGAGCTGGGAACAGCGTCGATGACCTCCGATGCAGCCAGGAACTCCCGGAGAGTATGGCCTCTATGCTTGCGCTGGGAGACATGCGAGAGCACTTTGAACAGTCTTGTACCTGGTGATCTGGCCCCAGACATCTGATGCAGCAGTCGTGGCTATCGGTGGTGTTCATCTTTCTGCCGCATTGTGGGCACTTTTTAAATATGGGTTTTGGCATCTTGTAGAGGTAAGAATCAACGATGCTAGGTATTTTAATAGGAGAAGGAGAGAATCTGTCCTAATGGCAAGGTGTAAGAAAATAGACTGGCTGGGCTAGGGGCGGGCAAGAGAGATGGTGCCACCTACCATGCTCAGAAATCTGAGCTATGGAGAGCACTTCCGTAAATGGCGCCGCCTGGAGGACGTCACCTGGTGTGGCTGACGCCTTCCTGCTTGTCCATGGAGAATCTCCTCTACAGAAATTCTGCTCCAACTGGCTGGCATCCAGGAAACCCCTTATTATATAGGGTTTTGTGTTCAGAAGCTGGAATGTATTTTGCCTGTCATTGGCTGTAGGCAGGCAAGATTTGATTCATTACCTTTCTGCTATTATTACTACTACTGAACATTTGTATAGTGCTACAAGACATACACAGTGCTGCACAGACATGTAAGAGACAGTCCCTGCTCATCAGAGCTTACAATCTAATCAAGACAGACAACACAAGGGAAACACAAGGTGAGTCAAGATCTAAAAGCGGCAGCGAAGAGGTGAGTTTTCAGCCTGGATTTGAAAAGGGTCAGAGAAGGCGTCTGACGTATAGACTCAGGTAGTTTGTTCCAGGCATAAAGTGCAGCAAGGTAAAAGGAGCTAAGTCTGGAGTTAGCAATAGAAGAGAAGGGCACAGATAGAAGCGATTTGCCAGAAGAGCGGAGTTCCCGAGGAGGGGTTGTAGGCAAGGGCGGCCCAAGGGGGGTGCGGGGCCATTTTGCGGAGACTCGGTGCAGGGCCTCATACACTAATGTTTAGTAAACATGCCTCTTAATGAGTATATGTATAAAGAAAGACTAAAAGATTTCTACATTACTATAATCCAGTGCCAACCGCCAGGACATTAGGAACTTCTACAAACACTGCCCATTTAGAACCCATAGCAAACCTGCCGTATCCTAACAGCACTACCAGGACTCACAAAGCACCAGACCCTACCTATCAAAAGGCAACACTGCAAATATTAAACCAATACATTTCAGAGAATAGCAATACATGACCTACTGGGGAAAGAGAACAAGTGACACTGTCAATAGGAATTACATAAACAGAATACCTCAGTTCAGTTACACATGCAGAACATAGACCATCATCAAACAAGGAATCACAATTTAGAAACAGGAAGACCAGGGCCAGATTTACCTATACGCCATGTACGCCATGGCGTAGGGCCCACAGCCGGCAGGGGCCCACAAAAAAAGAACCAGGTAATTTTTTTTAAACTCAATTTAAAAAAAAAACCTGGTGGCTGCCGCCGCGGGGCCCCCTCTGCTGCCGCGGGGGCCCCGTCTACAAGCTGAAGCGGTGCGGTGCGGTGCGGTGCGGTCGGGTCGGGTCTCTCCCTCCCTCCCTCCCTCGCTGCAGGCTGCGAGAGACGCGAAGATAGAGCGTCTCCTCGCGTCTGTGTTAAGCCCGCAGGGGCTGATGGGATTTCCCATCAGCCCCTGCCGGCTTAACACAGACGCGAGGAGACGCTCTCCCTTCGCGTCTCTCGCAGCCTGCAGCCTGCAGCGAGGGAGGGAGGGAGAGAGACCCGACCCGACCCGACCCGACCCCTTCAGCTTGTAGACGGGGCCCCCGCGGCAGCAGAGGGGGCCCCGCGGCGGCAGCCACCAGGTTTTTTTTTAAAATTAAATTTTACTTTAGGCCGGGGGGGGGGGGGTAGGACTGGTAATGGGCTATGGGGGGGGGGGTAGGACTGGTAATGGGCTATTGGGGGGGCGGGGGCTGGAAATGGACTGGGGGGGTAGGGCTGGTAATGGGCTATTGGGGGGCTGGGGCTGGAAATGGGCGGGGCTGGGCTGGGCTGGGCTGGGCTGGGCTGGGGGGGTTAAGGCTAGAGGTGGGCTGATGGGGTTAGGACTGGTAATGGACTGTGGGCTGTTGGGGGGGCTTAGAACTGGCAATGGGCTTTGGGGGGGGGGTTAAGACTGGTAATGGGCTGTGGGCTGATGGGGGCTGTCTGGTAATGGGCTATGGGGGGGGCTAGGACTGGAAATGTGCTGGGGGGTTAAGAATGGAGGTGGTCTGATGGGGTTAGGACTGGTAATGGGCTGTTGGGGGGGGGTTAGAACTGGAAATGGGCTTATGGGGGGTTAAGACTGGTAATGGGCTGTGGGCTGATGGGGTTGTCTGGTAATGGGCTATGGGGGGCTAGGACTGGAAATGGGCTGGGGGGTTAAAACTGGAGGTGGGATGATGGGGTTAGGACTGGTAATGGGCTGTGGGCTGATGGGGGGGGTAGGACTGGCAATGGGCTATGGGGGGCTGACTGGAAATGGGTTGATGGGGTTAGGACTGGAAGTGGGCTGATGGGGGGTTAGGACTGGTAATGGGTTATAGGGGGGGCTTAAACTGAAAATGGGGTGATGGGGGGGTTAAGGACTGTAAGTGGGGTGATGGGGGGCTAGGACTGGTATGGGGTTGGGGGGTTGCTAGGACTGGAAATGGGCTGATGGATGGCTAGGACTGGAAATGGGCTGATGCAGGGACTAGAAGGGAATGGATGCTGGGTGAGGCTGGAACTAGAAGGGAGCTGATGTTGGGGAGGATTAGAATGGGATGGGGCTGGAAGAGTAAAATGGAGAAGGGAAAAATATTTTGTGTGGGAGGGATAAAAAATCTACAATTGGCCGGGTATTGGGAGAGTAAGTGGGGATTGAGGATGGAGGGGTAAAATTTGAGTGGATGAAATAGGAATGAGGAAAGAGCAAAAGGAGAAAGATTAGTATGTTAAAGCAGATGTAGAGAGAGAATGGAAAAAAAATCTAGAAGAGAGAAGAAAGGACAAATGGACAGCAGACGATGGAGAGTTAGCAGAAGACACGAAGAAACCAGAAGAAAGTGGCTGGAGCAATTGCAGCTGAAAAAAATGCACAAAAGGTAGAAAAATATCTCTTTATTTTGAATTTATTAATTGGAATATGTCAGCTCTGGTAAATGTGCATCATTAACATCTGCGCTTTGTTTAGTACAAGAGCAAATTAATGTATAGTTTTATTTCTACAGTGTTGTACATTCCAAGTTTGGCTTTTGGGATTCCCAGTTTAATTATTGTCTTCCTATTTCTAAATTGTGATTACTTGTTTGGTGATGGTCTATGTTCTGCATGTGTAACTGAGCTGAGGTGTTCTGTTTATATAATTCCTATTTGACATTGCCACTTGTTCTCTTTCCCCAGTAGGTCATGTATTGTTGTTCTCTGAAATGTATTGGTTTAATATTTGCAGTGTTGCCTTTTTAATAGGTAGGATTTGGTGCTTTGTGAGTCTTGGTAGAGCTGTTATGATACGACGGGTTTACTATGGGCAGTGTTTGTAGTAGTTCCTAATGTGTCTGGCAGTTGGCACTGGATTATAGTAATGTAGAAAATCTTTTAGTCTTTCTTTATCCATACACTCATTAAGAGGCACGTTTACTAAAAGTTAGTATATGGTAACATTATGCAAATATTTATGCAAATGAGGCCCCTTATGCAAATGAGGTCCGCACCCCCCTTGGGCCGCCCCTGCTGGGGGCCCACAATTTTTGTTGGCGTAGGGCCTCACTCAAGGTAAATCCGGCCCTGAGGAAGACAATAATTAAACTGGGAACCCCAAAAGCCAAACTTGGAATGTACAACAACACTGTAGAAATAAAACTATAAATTAATTTCCTCTTGTACTAAACAAAGTGCAGACGTTAATGATGCACATTTCCCAGAGCCGACATATTCCAGTTAATAAATTCAAAATAAAGAGATATTTTTCTACCTTTTGTGCATTTTTTTTCAGTTGCAATTGCTCCAGCCACTTTCTTCTGGTTTCTTTGTGTCTTCTGCTAACTCTCCATCATCTGCTGTTCATTTGTCCTTTCTTCTCTCTTCTACTTTGTTTCCATTCTCTCTCTACATCTGCTTTAACATACTAATCTTTCTCCTTTTGCTCTTTCCTCATTCCTATTTCATCCACTCAAATTTTACCCCTCCATCCTCAATCCCCACTTACTCTCCCAATACCCGGCCAATTGTAGATTTTTCTTCCCTCCCACACAAAATATTTTTCCCCTTCTCCATTTCACTCTCCCAGCCCCATCCCATTCTAATCCTCCCCAACATCAGCTCCCTTCTAGTTCCAGCCCTAGCCAGCATCCGCTCCCTTCTAGGCCCCGCATCAGCCCATTTCCAGTCCCAGCCCCCCTATCAGCCCATTTCCAGTCCTATCTGAGTCCCTCCATCAGCTCATTTCCAATCCCAGCCCCCCATCAGCCCATTTCTAGTCCTTTCCTAGCCCCACCATCAGCCCATATCAAATCCTAGCTCCTCTCCACACAGCCTATTTCCATTCCAAGCCCCCGTCCCCCTCAGCTATTTGCAGTTCAAGCCTCCCACTCAGCCCTTTTCCAGTCCTAGCAACACCCAACCCATTACCAGTCCTAAGCCCCCCATCAGCCCTCTTCCAGTCCTAACCCCCCTATCGCCCCATTTTCAATCTTAGCACCACCAAAGTCCATTACCAGTCCTAACCCCATCAGCCCACCTCAAGTCCTAACCCCCCATCAGCCCATTTCCAGTCCTAGCTCCCCATAGCCCATTGCCAATCTTAACCCCCCATCAGCCCATTTCCAGTCCTAACCCCCATCACGCCATTTTCAGTGTTAGCCCCCCCATAGCCCATTACCAATCCTAACACCCCATCACTCCATTTTCAGTTTTAGCCCCCCATAGCCCATTACCAGTCCTAACCCCCGTCACTCCATTTTCAGTTTTAGCCCCCCCATAGCCCATTACCAGTCCAAACCCCCCACAGCCCATAGCCAGTCCTAACCCCCTCTCCCCATCAGCAAAATTAAACAAAAAAAAAAAAGCTGGCTGCTGCTGCTGCCGCTGTGGCAGCAGCAGGATCGAGTGTCCGCAGGGCCCCCCCCCCTGCCTGGCAGAGTCCTCCCTCCCTGCATCACCTCCCTCTCGCGCTGGCTTTCAGAGCCGCAAAGGGAGAGTTTCTCCCTCGTGGCTCTGTTAAGCCCGCTGGGGCTGATGGGAAACAGGCATTTCCTGTTTCCCATCAGCCCCGGGTGGCTTAAAAGAGCAGCGAAAGGAAAATAATTTTGGTATGACCATTTGAGAATGTCCCACTAAGAGCATCCTGTCCTTGAAGGCAGAATCTCAGTTCACTGTTGACAACATCGTAAGTGCAGAGCTCCCAGTGGAGCTGGGTCATGAATGGCAGGGCAGGCAAGTCCTGGGATCTTCACCCCACATAAGAGTTGATGAACATTTCATCCCTTATCAACCTCTGGTTGCTGAGTATCTGGCTCTCTGCTCTCAAATTATGAAATTAAGCATTGTATATAAATCATAGCAGATTTTCAACATTGCTGCAACAAACCAGATGACTTATCATTATCTCCTTAAAAAATTGTTAGTATATCTGACCCTTAGTGCTTGATTCATCAAGGATTTCCCAGCAATATAAGTTCCAGAAGCAGCTTATTCCATAAATTGGCACAGTCCCAGCCATAATAGTCACCAACTGGAATAAATAGACTGAAAAACTGCTTAAATAATGCGAGTTTGAAGGTCTGTATCCTGGAGTTTAAAGATAATAGCAGAACTGGGACCATCTTTTTCTGCAATGTGGCAGTCAGAATTATATCCTCCTTTTTAAATTTTAACTCGGGGAAGGGGGGGGGGATGGAGGTTGCATCTGACCCTGGCCCTGTCATTGACTTCCCCTAATTTGCTGCTGCAGTGCGCATGTCCTGTCCTAACCTGCACTCCATGACTACAAATTAGGGAAAGATCAAGGTTGGGGACAGGGAGGTCAGTAGACCAGTGGCATCACTGTCACAGAAGTATTTGGGGTGGCAATGGAGGGGGGACAGCAAACCAAACTGACATTTACACACATCGAAGGTCATTTTATAAGGGGGTATCTCGTCAAAGCACAATAAGGCACCTATATTAAGCCTATTTTATAAAAACGAGTAGGCGCCTACTTGTTTTTATAAAATGCCAGCATAGGTGGCAGAGTTTTTTAAAGAACACATCTAAATTACAGTACTTTATACCTTCTGTATGCACTTGTGCACTCTGCTCACACGCCACTCAAACTAAACCCATGTGTAGGCTCAATGGCAAAGAATACACCATAAGCTGTGGCAGGTGCAGGCCTGTGATCCACGGTGTCTGACATAGGCAGGCCAGCATGGCTGGCTTGACCTGTAAATGAGGCCTGTGGAGAGGCATATAGGATTGCACATCCCCCAACATGCTGCTATTGTAAGATAGAATTCAGTAGAAGTATTGAATTAGCTTAGGTAAGCAGAACTGCAGAACTAAGAAATGGAAAAATACAGAAAAGACATGTTTAAAAGTTACTGATAAGAAAAAGTACATCTGCAGAGAAATAATGAGGAGTGCTGACAGATGAGTTACAGAACCTTGCTCTTCTGCACGCACAAATTGGTCCCATAACCTTGAGAGTGTGAAAGTAACAAGTTGATGAACTGACCATTGTAATTGGGACTAGAAGGGGGGCAGGCAGGTGTCATGCCCACAGAAGGGACATAATTGGAGAAACTTATCAGTACCGGGACCAATAGAAGAGGTACGGGAGGTACGGGAGGTTACCGGGACCAATGAAATGTTTTTCTATACCTAGAATGGAACAGAAGTCTATAAAAGTTATTGTAATGCTTGAAAACTTTGCTCAGCCATTTTGAAATTGACTTGCTTGAGACTTGTGCACAAATAAATGATTTGGACCTTCTGAACAGACTCCTGGTATCATTGGTTTGTCTGCGCTTTGCTGCTACATATTCCTTGGTGCGTTGGCCGGGAAGTTGTGGAATCAAAGTGTATATAGGGCAATATACCACGACTTTCCGCCTCTATAGGCTTGGTCCTGCCGGGATCGCGCCCTTCCGACAAGGGCCGCTCCCTGGCGCCACCGGTCCCTTGTATCGGAGGGAGCTGGTCGGACCTCGGCGGGTGCCGGGCCCGGTTGGAGCCAACGCCTCGAACCCGAGTGAGGGGAGTCCGAGGTCCAACTCATGCGCCTGCTTGGGAAGTTTGAGGACCGGATCCGGTGAGTATAGTTTTGATTTTGGGTCTAGACAGAAATAGAAAGAGCAGTACTGCCATTGGAATTTGGAATTTGTAATCTCGAGATATTGGGAATTGGTAAGAGAGCATGATCAACTCTCAAGGAAGAGCCGAGTAGCCTGGCATGGGAATTCGCTGGGTGAAACCCTCATCCTTTTTGTAATTGGGAAAAGACTAGTCAGAACAGATAGAAACGAATGCATTCTGGGATACGTTGCTAGCATGATTGTGTGAACGAAGTGTGAATGAGAGGTCTGGCAGCACGGACCAAGTGAAGGCGGACCCCTGATTAGCGCATTTCCTGACCGGGCGACCGCGTTCAGGTCGCGAAAAGTGGGAAGCGATTGTCGTCTTGTCTTGTTATTTGTATTCCCTATACGTTTCCAGGGCCGTGAGGACCCCTTACCCACGGTCCGCTCTCCTTTTCCCTTCTGTCTGTTGTTGCGCGCACACATCGAAATGGGAGGGGCGGGGTCTACTAGAAACACTCCATTAGAATGTATGATCACACATTTTAAAGAGGGATATTCAGGAGATTATGGTATTAAAATGACAGCAGCCCGTTTGCAGATTTTGTGTACTAGGGAGTGGCCCGATCTAGACCCCATCTGGCCCCGAGAGGGAACGTTCACTGTAGAGATTATTCAGTCAATACATCGTAGAGTGCGGGTAGCGCACCCCGATCAGTACCCCTATATAGACTCTTGGTTAAGTATTTGTGAAGATCCGCCCCCCTGGGCGCAGCGCTGTTATGAGGAACAGTGCAGAATAATGTTAGCTAAAACAGATTCTAGACAGAAAACGGAGCAGCCTAGAATGAAAGAGCAGGATAAGAAAGCCAAGAAGAAACCCATCTTGGTAGATCCTGATTCCCCAGAAATAGTCCTCAGGCAGCCCCGAACCCCAGGTCCAGTAAGAGTAGCTCGGCGTCGTCCTGCCCCAGAACCCCAGAGACGGCCAGAGCTGAGGCGGGACCCAACCCCTGACCCCCCTCCTCCTGGAGGAGAGAAAGAGGAAGAATTAGTGGAAAGAGAAGTGGAGGACGTAAAAAGTGAGTCCGAAACGGAGATAGAAGAAGGAGAAAGAGAAAATTCCCCAGAAGAGGAGGAGGACAGTGTACAAATAATCGAGAAAGCCAGCGCTAGCACTAGCACGCCAGTGAAAGAGAAACCCAAAGCAAAACCTGTTGAGAAAAAGAAAGCGACTCCTGCAAAGGCAACGACAATAACCCTTAGATCCCAAACGACGCCTGGGACAGCCAAACTGTTTCCCTTAAGGCAAGTCCCGGGAGTGCCCGTAAAGAATGATAATGATGAAGTGGTAGCGGGACCCCTAACTTATGTGTATATCCCTTTCTCTACAACTGATTTATTAAATTGGAGGTCGCACTATGCCTCCTATACTAGTAAGCCCCAGGAGCTGACAGAATTAGTAACTAGTATTATGGAAACTCACCAACCCACTTGGCCAGATTGCCGTCAGCTCCTGACCACCCTATTCACTACAGAAGAACGAGCGAGAATTAGAAAAGCAGCTATTGAATGGATGGCAGAAAACCCTGCAGCTCCGGCACAGGGACAGAATATAATAGACCGTCGAGAAGCAGCTCAGAGAGAATTCCCGAATGAAGACCCCCAATGGGATCCAAATACAGATGAAGGATCCACAGCCCTAGCCCGTTTTCGCCAAGGCTTTTTACAAGGCCTGAGAAGGGGGGGCCAAAAAGCTATGAACCTTTCCAAAGTCACAGGAGTTATCCAAGGGATAGATGAGAGCCCAGCAGATTTTTATGAGAGATTAACTGAAGCTTACAGAATGTATACACCCTATGATCCCGAGGCACCAGGAAGTTTATGCATGGTGAATTCTGCTTTTGTAAACCAGTCTCAACCAGACATTAGACGTAAATTACAGAAATTAGAAGGGTTTGCGGGCATGAATGCAACACAGTTATTGGAAGTCGCTCATAAAGTGTATGTGAATCGTGATACTGAAAGACAGAGAGAATGTGATAGAAAGATGAAGAAGAAAGCTGATTTTTTGGCTGCGGCCATAGTTGAAAAGAAAAGGGGAGGTGTCCCTAGTCGAAGGAGCAGAGGAAGAGGGCGGGGTCAAGGCGGAGGCCGGACCCAGAGACTAGGCGTGAACCAATGCGCCTATTGCAGAGAGGAAGGACATTGGAGAGATACGTGCCCGCAACTCGAAGACGCCCAGCAAGATGACGACCACGATCATCAGTGGCGAGAAGAAAGACGAGGCCGTCCCCGAGGCCGAGGAGGAGCCAATCGAGAACAATTCCAGCGAGAGAGAGGAGGAGGAGCCATTCAAGCATTGGCCACACAAGCCCATGATGAGGATGACGTGGATTAGGACAGACCGGGCTCCAAGTTTGCTTTAGGTCTCCAGGAGCCTATGGTCGGAATACAAATAGGAGACCAAATTATGAACTTTATGGTTGATACTGGAGCAGAGCATTCAGTAATAGACAAAAAGATAGCCCCATTCACTACAAAAGCAGTCACCATTATAGGAGCAACTGGTGCCAAAGCCACAAAGTCTTTTCTTCAAAACCGAATATGCAGTCTAGGAGGACAGCAAGTAACTCATCAATTCCTTTACATGCCCGAATGTCCAGTACCACTACTGGGACGAGATATGTTAGCCAAGCTTCAAGCACAAATATCTTTCACTGAGCAAGGAGAAATGCAAATGACAGTAAATCCCCAAACCAAACCAGCAGGAGTAATGCTGCTGACAGTTCCCCGAGAAGAAGAATGGAGATATTACATTGATGATTCTGTCCAAGATACCTATTTTGAACAAACTTTAAAGAACATACATGCACCACCTGGAGTATGGGCAGAAGGCAGTCCCCCAGGCCTAGCCAAGCATATAGCTCCAGTGATTGTAACCCTCAAGCCTAGTGCTACACCAGTGCACGTCAAACAGTACCCTCTCCCAAGAGCCGCAATTGAAGGCATCCATCGCCACCTACAGAGATTGCTCGAATATGGCCTACTAAAAGTATGTCAATCCCCATGGAACACCCCACTTTTGCCAGTAAAGAAACCTGGGACAGATGATTACCGCCCAGTGCAAGATTTGAGAAGAGTGAATGATGCAGCTGAAACCATACATTCAGTTGTGCCCAATCCTTACACTCTTCTAGGACTGATACCTGCTGAAGCTACCCATTTCACTGTACTGGATTTAAAAGATGCATTCTTTTGCATAAGATTAGCCCCTGTAAGCCAAATATTGTTTGCATTTGAATGGCAGGACCCCATCTCTGGAAGAGGGGGCCAACTCACCTGGACAAGGTTACCCCAAGGATTCAAGAATTCACCTACCATCTTTAGTGCTGCACTAAATCAAGACCTTTCAAGCTATCCAGTAGCCCCGGGGAAGAGAGTGCTTCTTCAATACGTGGATGATCTGTTGATAGCTGCCGTATCAGAAAGAGAATGTATATTAGCCACCAAAGATCTCTTGCAGTTACTAGATGAAGCTGGATACAAAGTTTCCAGAGCCAAAGCACAGCTATGTCAAAAAGAAGTGAAATACTTGGGTTTTCGTATTACCCAAGGAAGCAGAAGATTAGGCAGAGAAAGAAAAGAAGCAGTATGCAGAATTCCAACTCCAACAACCAGAAAGCAGGTCAGAGCCTTTCTGGGAGCGGCAGGATATTGCCGAATCTGGATACCCAACTTTGCCCAAATTGCCAAACCACTGTATGAAGCCACAAAAGGAGAAGAGAAGTCACCACTGGAGTGGGGACTTGAGCAGGACACAGCCTTCCAGAAGTTAAAAGAAGAATTGATGTCATCACCAGCACTTGGACTACCAGATGTCCTCAAACCTTTCCACTTGTTTGTACATGAAGCACAGGGAAATGCCTTAGGCATGTTGACTCAGAAATTAGGAAATTGGGAGCGACCTGTAGCCTACCTATCGAAACAATTGGACCCTGTGGCCAAAGGATGGCCACCTTGCTTGAGAGCAGTTGCAGCTACAGCGCTACTAGTGAGTGAAGCAGACAAACTCACACTAGGACAGAACATACGAGTCACTGTGCCACATGCAGTCCTTGCCCTTATGGAACAAAAAGCAAATTATTGGCTCACCAATTCCCGAATGTTGAAGTACCAGAGCATGTTATGTGAAAACCCACAGATACAACTTGAAGTGAGCCATGCCTTGAATCCAGCCACCTTGATACCCATTAGTGAAGAACTCCCAGAACATGACTGTATCGAAGTCATGGAAACTGTGTTTTCCAGTCGACCTGACTTAACAGATGTGCCCATAGACAATCCCGACCAGATCTATTATGTTGATGGGAGCAGTCTCATCCTTGATGGACGACGCTGTGCCGGATATGCAGTCGTCACTCAACACGAAGTAGTTGAATCATCAGCTTTAGCCTCAGGCACATCAGCCCAGAAAGCCGAATTGATAGCACTCACCAGAGCATTGTTGTTAGGAGAAAAACTTGTGCTAAATGTATATACAGATTCCAAATATGCCTTCACTACCTTGCATGCCCATGGAGCTCTCTATAAAGAAAGAGGACTCATCACATCCGGAGGAAAATCAGTCAAATATGGTCCCGAGATATTGATGTTACTTGATGCAGTCTGGGCCCCAACACGTGTAGCTGTCATGCATTGCAGAGGACATCAAGCAGGGAAAGGAGAAGTTGCCCGAGGAAATAGATTTGCAGATGCCTCAGCACGACAAGCAGCTATGACAGGACAGATTGCCCCACAAGCTATGCCAATGCAAGCAGCATTGTTTCCAGTACCCTTGAATCTATGGACCCCACGATATACCACCAAAGAATTGGATTACTATTGTGACAAAGAAAATGGAGTACTGAAAGATGGATGGATTGAGCTGCCACCAGAAGAGGGCAGTCAACCTCCAGGACGAATAGTAATTCCTGAACTGTTAGGACCATCCTTTGTCAAAGCTTTCCACGAAGCCACCCACTATGGGAAGAGTGCTATGGAGAAAGCACTCAGACCACATTTCTACATCCCTCTGATGACAACCATATCAGCCTCAGTAGCACGTCAATGTGTAACTTGTGCCAAAAATAATGCCAAGCAAGGCCTTATTACAGCACCCCGAGTTCAGTCAGGAGGTGTCACCCCCATGCACAACCTCCAAGTTGATTTTACTGAAATGCCAAAAGCCAATGGATACCATTATCTACTAGTATTAGTTTGTACTTTCTCTGGGTGGGTAGAAGCATTCCCAACCAGAACTGAGAAAGCCCGAGAAGTTACCAAAGTCTTAATGAGAGAGATTGTCCCCAGATTTGGAATCCCAGCAGTAATAGGGTCAGACAATGGACCCTCATTTGTCTCCCAAGTTACTCAGCAGTTAGCAAAAGCTTTGCAGATACAGTGGAAACTCCACACTGCATACAGACCCCAGAGTTCAGGGAAAGTTGAGCGAATGAATCGTACCTTGAAAGCCCAAATGTCCAAGCTTTGTCAGGAGACACACTTGAAATGGCCCCAAGTGCTCCCCATAGCTTTACTCAGAATACGCTCAGCCCCTGTAAAGTCAACAGGATTTTCCCCTTTTGAAGTTTTGTATGGTAAACCCCCACCAATAGTGCAGGGAGTCAAAGGAAGTTTAGCCCAGATTGGTTCAGAAGTAACCAGACAAGAACTCCTAGCTCTTAGTTTTGTTCTGCAGACTCTCCATACGTGGATCCAAGACCAGTTGCCTATCAACTTGACGGAACCCTTGCATCCCTACCAACCTGGAACTTCGGTGTGGATCAAAGATTGGAAGAAGATACCGTTGGAACCCCATTGGAAGGGACCGTACACCGTCATCCTGTCTACCCCAACTGCAGTAAAGGTAGCCAAGATCGACGCCTGGATCCACCACAGCAGAGTCAAGCCCGCCGCCGATCCTGAACCAGAGCGGTGGACAGCAGAGCAGCACCCTGATGTACCCTTGCGAGTTACTTTGAGACGGCAACCAGCAGCATAGACACTTCATCACAAGTGCTTTGCAGTAGCCAAGTCTTTCGAAGAGGATTGCTGTTTTCCATGCAGCAACAGTTTTGTTTCAACGAACCCAATTTGTGTGTGATTTGACACACTACTTTGAGACTACATTGACTAAGCCAGACTTCACAAGCCAACTGAATTGCTAAGTTGGTTAATGTGTGCTGGACATCTTGAGGATCTTCAATCAACACTCAGCACCCGTTAAACTGCTTCATTAGCAAACGGGACGAAGAATAATAGACCGTCGTGATCAAGATCAGCAAGCTGAGGATTCAGAAGAACTCCAATCAACATCAACATGTATCTTTGTTTTTGCTTTGCCTTGGTTGCCTTCTTTGGAGGTTTTGAACAGACTTATGCTCTACCTCCATGCACTGCTTGCAATACTTCTACTAGAACTGGACTGAAAGTAACTCAGACTTTGCTTTACCATTCTTACTATACCTGCAAGGGAACAATAACTCGGTGTATCTATAACACCACTGAACTAAATGTTTGCACTCATGGCAAAATCAAAGCATGCTATAATCCGCATCAGAATCCATCCTATTACACGTTGGAAATAAGATGGAAGGATGCAGATGGACCTATATTAGCTGCTACACCACCACTTAAGGACATTACTAAACCTGCTGTTTTGAACTTTGATGCATGTAATGCTATTAACAGAGATAGTCAGTCCACCTGTGGTACATGGGAGAAAGCGTATCGAAATGACCATAAGTATATGTGTCCAGAAGGTGCCACAAATTGGTGGAAGTGTACAGGTAAAACAGGATCAGGGTATAGTACTGCTACGGCGGCAGATTACTATTGCCCGTATTGGGGATGTGTTTTTTATGCTACCTGGAACACTGGTATAACTAATGAGAAAATAGATAAGCGGATGGCTACTCTAACCAAGCCAACCACAAATGATAAATGTCAGAAAGATGCTTGCAACCCCTTACATTTGCGTGTACATAATCCCCATGCATGGAAACAAGGATATAAGTTTGGTTTACGTATTGCTGGAGGAGCAATAGATCCAGGGACCATTGTGTATATCAGATTGAATACCCAAGCCCACAAGTCATCTAAATATCATATTCATAATACCTTTTATGAAGCTATGCATGTAAATAAGTTTGAGATCCCTCACCCCTCACAGAATTTGTTTCTAGAATTAGCCGGAGCAGTAGTATCTAGTCTTAAGATCACAGATTGTTATTTCTGTGGCGGAACCCAAATGGGAGACCAATGGCCCTGGGAAGCCCAAGAATTGAATTATTCCATGATTTACAACCAAACTGAATTACACAAGACTACCAGTGAATGGGTGTTAGCGCACTCAATCGTTGGACGTCTTTGCTATGCCAGAACTGGACCCCAGTTCACCCAAAAGGTAGGACAGCTGGTCTGTCTTAGCCAGAAATACTATAATGCCACGACCAAAAAGACAGCATGGTGGTCAGGAATCAGACATCCTGAACCTCCTAACCCATTAGCTAGATTTCCTGAACTTGCAGGTCTATGGACTAACATTGCCAAAGTCCAAGCCTGGCAAGCCCCACCTGGCCTATATTGGATCTGTGGAAACCGAGCATATGCACAACTCCCACCACACTGGGGAGGAGCATGTGTCTTAGGAACCATCAGACCTTCTTTCTTCCTGTTAAACACTGAACATGGAGAACAATTAGGATACCCTGTATATACTACCCACAAACACAAAAGAGCATCCAGACAGAAAAGAGAAGCCTTACAGATAGGCAAGTGGGAGAAGTGGCAAGGTGATGATTGGCCACCAGAAAGAATTATTGAATATTATGGACCTGCCACTTGGAATGATGATGGTATGTATGGTTATCGTACCCCAATTTATATGATTAATCGTATTATCCGCTTACAAGCAGTAGTTGAAATAATAACTAATGAAACTAGTCATGCTCTCACGCTCTTAGCTAGACAAAGTACTCAGATGCGCACTGCCATATACCAGAATCGCCTAGCACTTGATTATTTGCTAGCAGCTGAAGGAGGAGTATGTGGTAAGCTGAATTTAACTAATTGCTGTTTGAAAATAGATGATAAAGGTCAAGTAGTTGAAGAAATTGCTAAAGATATGCAAAGACATGCTTATGTGCCAGTACAGACTTGGCACGCATTGAAATTTCCTAACTGGTTTGCTAACCTTTTCTCTTGGTTGGGAGGATTTAAGACTTTCATTGTTTTAGTACTAATCCTTGTTGCTGTTATCCTCTTATTACCATGTTTAATTCCATGTTGTATGCGTTCCATTCATAGTGCTATTGATAGTACAGTAGAGCGGAAGACCGCAACTAAAATAATGGCTTTATATAAAGCTAGTCCTAGTAGAAATCCTTCCATCATGATGTGATTCTTCTACAAGTGATTTAATTCTCACACCTTATTGAGTAATAGGGTGAGATTAATCAAAGGGGGGAATGTGGCAGGTGCAGGCCTGTGATCCACGGTGTCTGACATAGGCAGGCCAGCATGGCTGGCTTGACCTGTAAATGAGGCCTGTGGAGAGGCATATAGGATTGCACATCCCCCAACATGCTGCTATTGTAAGATAGAATTCAGTAGAAGTATTGAATTAGCTTAGGTAAGCAGAACTGCAGAACTAAGAAATGGAAAAATACAGAAAAGACATGTTTAAAAGTTACTGATAAGAAAAAGTACATCTGCAGAGAAATAATGAGGAGTGCTGACAGATGAGTTACAGAACCTTGCTCTTCTGCACGCACAAATTGGTCCCATAACCTTGAGAGTGTGAAAGTAACAAGTTGATGAACTGACCATTGTAATTGGGACTAGAAGGGGGGCAGGCAGGTGTCATGCCCACAGAAGGGACATAATTGGAGAAACTTATCAGTACCGGGACCAATAGAAGAGGTACGGGAGGTACGGGAGGTTACCGGGACCAATGAAATGTTTTTCTATACCTAGAATGGAACAGAAGTCTATAAAAGTTATTGTAATGCTTGAAAACTTTGCTCAGCCATTTTGAAATTGACTTGCTTGAGACTTGTGCACAAATAAATGATTTGGACCTTCTGAACAGACTCCTGGTATCATTGGTTTGTCTGCGCTTTGCTGCTACAAAGCAACACACCCGCATATACACCGGTCAGAACTCGTCCAGAGAGCACCAGCACATTTTTATTGACACACAAATATGTTAATGACCACAATAACCACCAGTTAGGTGTGTCCTTAGCGCCTGAAAGTATGCATCCTTTCATGAAATTCTTCCATCATGCCCACCATCGCATCATAGCCCCCTCAACCTGTACATTATCTATAAGAAAAGTCCACATAAATAAATCCCCCAGCCACTATCAGACATCCAGTAAAACTACTGTTATCCTTGAGAGCATTATGCAACTAATTCTTCTGTGAGAGTGAAGTCTGGCTTCTGTTCGGGATTAGGCAGCATCTCAATATAAAACCTGCACCTCCACCTCTGTAACACAAGCTCCGCCTTCCTCCAACTAGGCCATTTCTCCTTACAATTCACCTTATCAAAAAAAAAAAATATATATATATATTCCAATTGTGGCATCACCTCAGGAATACCAATACTCTCCTTCCACTGCCAGACACTTTGCAAAATTGTATTTATTTATTTATTTAATGGGTTTATATACCACTTTATCCTTTAGTCAAAGCAGTTTACAGTATAACAAAGTAATAGTTTAAATTATAACACTGCCGGGTGACAACAGTTACAGGTTAACATCATATACATAATAACTTATAAATATTGTAACTTACGTACAACTAACCTTTTATACAGGATAACTCAATAATGACCAGGGTGTATAAATGAGCTGTTAACAGAGGATAGTTGATGCACAGGTGGGAGTTCGTAGGGTGGGATGGAGGTAGGTTAATTTGTGTTCTTGTGCTATGTGATGGTACCAAAATGTTCTATGTACAGGAGAGTTTTTAGTCTTTTTCTGAAGTTAGTGGCTCTGATGTTTTCTGGGAGGGAGTTCCATAGAGCAGGTGCGGTGAGGGAGAAGGCCCTCTTGCTAGTGCTTTGTTTTGTTTTTGTATGGGCGATGGATGTGACAATCTGGTTCTTGTTGTTGGTTCTCCTGGGTCGTGTTTCAAGGTCTCTGGTGAGCAACATTTGCAGGGTATCTGCTGAGGTGTGGTGTAGTATTTTAAATATTGTGAGTATTTTTTTAATCTGATACCTGAGTGTATTGGAAGCCAATGTAGCTGACTCAGGAGGGGTGTTATATGATTGTGTTTTGTGGATCCTGTGATGTGGGCTATTATATTTTAGGCCATTTTCAGTGGGTGGATAGTTGTTTCGTGAGCCCTTGATATATTATATTGCAATAGTCCAAGACTGATGTTATTGTGGCTTGGCAGATGGTCCAGAAGTCATGTGTTCGCGCAGACAGTGTTTTCAGTTTTTGGTTGATTTTCATATTATAGTATGCATTCTTTGTGGTTTTGTTTATCTGCAAATGTAGGTTGAGGTTTTGATCCAACATGATTCCCAGGTATCTTATTTCATTCTTTACTGTTATGTTGTTGCCATATGAAAACTTTATAGAGAAAAGAGGGACAAATGATGTATGTGGAAAGCCTCTGGGTTTTTTTTGTAGTTTATGTTTAGGTTATTTGCATTGAGTCATAGTCATTGCTTCTAAGCATTTAGTTATGGTAATCTGGTTTCTCTGTGTTGAATGGTGTGCATATCATGATGCCATCTGCATATATTTGGTACTGGATGTTCTATTCTGCTATAATGTTACAGATGGGCTGAATGTATAAATTGAATAATAACGAGGAGAGTGATGGTCCTTGTGGGATGCCCTGGTGTACGGTAAATGGGTTTCTTCTGTCCATTCTTGGCTTGCATCTGTCAGCTGTTCAAGAAAGATTGGAAACATTTTATAGTGGAGTTTGTGTAGGCCTATTTCCTTTTAGTCACTGTAGTAGAGTATTTATTTATTTATTTATTTTATTTTTATTTAACAATTTTTCTATACCGCGCTATTTCAATCAGTGCGGTGTACATTGAAACAAGAACATACTACAATGCATACAAGTAACATTGAGTTTTACATTGAACAGGAAGATTCAACATAGGACAACCGGGGGAACTATGTACAGATTGACTTAAATAATATATACAGTGATATAAAACATGATTTAGATGTTGCAATGTGGTTGACTAATAGGACTAGAGAGAAGATTGACCAACTAGCCCTTTTCTGGTTGTATTGAGGTGCTAGTATTGTTAATGGCTAGGTTGACTTCTGGGTAGCATTTTGTGAATAAGTGGTATTTCAATGCTTTTCTGAATAGGATTAGGTTTTTGATAGCACGGATTTCGTGCGGAAGTGCATTCCAGTTTAGAGGTGCAAATAAGGAGAAGGCCCTGTTGGAGGTGGCCTTAGTGCACTTCGTTATTATTTTTGGGACTATTAAGGTGTTCAATGATGTAGTTCTCCTTTTTCTGTTTTCCAGGGTGCCATGGATAAGTTTGCTGATTGGCGTAGGGGGGTAGTTATTTAGGGCCTTGAAAGTAAGAACTAAAGACTTATACTGGATTCTGGCATGTAATGGTAACCAGTGCAGTTCTTTCATGATGGGTGTTATATGTTCAGATCTTGATGAGCCGGAGAGGACTCTGGCGGCTGTATTCATGGCTAGGCGGAGCGGATTTAAAGTTGATTTAGGAGTATGGTGATAACAGTGTCGAAGGCAGCCGATACGTCTAGGAATATAAGGATGAAACTGCTTTTGATGTTGTCTATGCCTTTGATGCCATCAAGGAAGATGTTAGAACAGTTTCAGCACTGTGGTTGGGTTTGAATCCATGTTAGTGCAGGTCCAGAGGGCGTGTAGATTCACATGATCTTGAAGCTGTTGATGAACTGTTTTCTCTATGACTTTGGTGATGGATGGTAGTCTTGAGACTGTTTAGTATACAGCTGGGTCATTTGGGTCGAGTGAGTTATTCTTAAGGATTGGTCTTATCAAGGCTTGCTTGAGAGCTGGAGGCATGTAGCCTTGTGCGAGTAATATCTGTGTTACCTTGTGTATGAATTGACTTAATTCCTTTTTAGTAATTTTTATCCATGACCCAGGGCATGGGTCTGATGGGGATGTGATGGTATTCAGTTTGGAGATGGTTTGTTCTAATTGTTCTGTGGTTGGAATGTGGAAATTGTCCCATCTTCCGGTGGTCTTGAGATGTAGATTGTGTATGTTTGGGTATCGGAGTGCATGTTCTTATGCTTCTCTATCACAAAGTTTGCCATTTGTTGTGGATGTATGTCACCTCCTTTTCCTTGTGTGGTCTCTTTGGTTAATGTTTGTGCTATATCGAAGAGTTCTCTAGATTTGTTGGTGGATTTCATGCTGAGGTTTGTGTGGTATTGCCTTTTACACTTGTTGATTAGGTCATTGTATTCATTTTCTGTTTGTATCTGTATTGTTGGAGGGTGTTTTCAATCTTATTGTGTCTCAATTTTTCTTTCAATTTTCCTTGTGACTTCTTTGCTTCTTTTATTTCTTTTGAGTACCAAGGTACATAATGTTTTTTGTATATTGTCATCTTTTTGGATGGTGCATCTGTGGCATTTGAAATGATGTTCCAGTTATTTATTATATTATCAAGGTCTGTTGTGTCTTGGGGTTTTTTTGTAAGACTTCTTGTAAGAAGAGTTGTTTGAGTGGTTTGAATCTTCTGTACTCCTGTTGTTCTTGTCTGGGAAACGTGGGCCGATGTTTATGTCACATGCTTTCATGTAGTGGTCAGACCAGGGTATAGGTGTTATTGTGGGATGAGATAAGGCATTGTGTTTCATAAGTTGGTTGGGGACAAAGACAATGTCGAGGATTGTCCCTTGTCGGTGCGTTGATGCTTTTATGATTTGTGTATATTGAAACGATTCCATGGCTTTGAGAAATGAATTATCTTTCTTATTGGATGTTGAGGTGAGGTTTAGATCTCCAAGTATAATTAGGAGTTTATGTGGTGAGGTATATGTGCATATGGATTCCAAGAACATAGATAGCTTGTCCTCCTTGGAGTTTGATGCTCTGTAATTGAGGCATATGGTGATATACTTGTTGGCGATGATAATGTTGTTGCTTCCTTCTGTGCTGGTTGTAGAGACTATTTTGAACTTGAAATGGCTGCTTGCCAGTATAAGCACTCCGCCTCCTCTTCTATGTGTTTGGGGGCAGCTGTAGGCGGAATACATGGGTGTGGTGATTTGATTCAGTATGACAATATCTGTGTCAGTTAGCCAGGATTCGGTTATACACATTATGTCAGTGTGATGATCATGTAAGTAGTCAGTTATAGTGTTTATTTTGTTTTGCACTGACTGGGCATTGATTAGTGCACAACTTATGAGAGCATTCAGAAGTGGGTTGTTGTTGTTTTAAGTTGTATTGCTGTGGGGTAGTTTTGATTTGTATAGGGTCTTTTGTTTGATGTCTTATAGATATAGATATACTGCCATGGTGGGTTCTATTGTACTTCATGTAGAATGGATAGCATGAATGTGGTGGCTTGCGGTGGAGTAGCCCTTATATATAGTGAAGGAGCTGCAGAAACCAAAGTATTAGCTTGTGAGTATCATATTGCTTCTGTGATGTATAATTCCTATATAGCTGAGTTTATTGTCCTAGTAAGCAGCTCTACTTGTGAGCACTATTTCCTTTGATTCTGTGGACTTGAGGATTGTTTTATTCGCGTTCGTATGCTTGTGCGCTGATGGGAGATTGGAAGAATGTATTTGTATGCTGTGTAGGGCTGGGTAGGGATTTGGGTGGTCCAATTTAATTAATCCACTCCAAGAGCCACATCTAAGGGCTCTTTGGTGTGGCCCTTAGACACGGGTGCACCTGCAGTGTAGTGTGCTTTAAAGAGGGTCTGTGTCACCGACTGAAGAAGCCTGCTATAGGGTGGAGCTTACTGAGCATGTGCAGGCTCTGCCGCCTGATTGTCTCGATCTATTGGAGGGTCCTTGGGGTGCCAATTTGCAGCATGGTGTAGCGTCTGATCGCTGGGATGGAGGATCACCTGGAAGGGCAGTCCGATCCTTGCTGCTCACAGTGCAACCGAAGTCAGTGTAATGGTGAGTTTTGAGATGGTCTCCTCGGTGGTCAGGTAGTGACAATTGGGGCGCTTTCACGGGCCGACTGAACGGGCGCAAAACCCTGCATAGAGACACTCAGACTCACCATAATAGCACTAACTCCTAGGACTTAAACTGCAACAACCCAGCTATTGAAAATAGTACTGTAAATATTACAACGGGCCCTACAGCACCAGTATACCTACTATTGGGAAAATAGTACAAGCAGGACTACACAGGAGCTACATACTAGTGGAGTTGTTTACGTCGGCCACACATACAAGACATGAACAGATCCTCAGCTAATAGAGAATAAGGAATCACAAACTGGAAACAAACACAGAAACATAGAAAGATGGACCCTCCTCCACTGCCATATCCTAGATTCTATGAACAGTGTAATACTGGAAAAAGAGAAACCAAAAGCATTTCCTCATATGCAAAATAAAAACATAAAATGAGATGCACATTTCCCAAAGCTTATACATTCCAGTCCCTACACATTTACAATAATTGCTTTTCTTTTCTACCTTTCATCTTTTTCCATTTCTCGCTTCTCTGCCTCTTCACCCAAGTGGGTATTATCCTCACTCCCTATGTTCCGTGCCCTTCTTTCTCATATTTCTATTCCTCTCTCATCCCCCATGCCATCCTCTGTACTCATCTCCTCCCAAACCATCATCTACCTTACTCTCATACCCTCACCAGCCCCAGCTCCTTCCCCTATCATTCAACAACTCCTGGCATCCAACTCCTTTCTTCTCTTGCCTCTATCAAGCTTTCTGTTGCCTCTTTTACCTGCTCCTAAATCTCAGTTCCACAGTCTCTCATCCTACCCTCCACAGTCCCCGTCTATATACACCCCTTCTCAATCTCCCTCTCTAGCCTATCCAATCCTTCATATGATATCTTCATCCCTCTCTCCAGACATTCATCCTCACTTCTCATCCCCCCTCCATCTAACAATATTTCCTTCCCATCTGCTGACTTCACACACTATTCCCCCCTTCTCCCCCTCCCTCCACTCTTCTTCCTTCTCCACCCTCCCTCCAGACATTCTTCTTCCTTCTCCCTCTCCCTCCATACACTCTTCTTCCTTCTCCCCCTCCCTCCAGACACTCTTCTTCCTTCTCCCCCTCCCTCCACTCTTCTTCCTTCTCCACCCTCCCTCCAGACACTCTTCTTCCTTCTCACCCCTCCCTCCAGACACACTTCATCCTTCTCCCTCTCCCTCCAGACACTCTTCTTCCTTCTCCCTCTCCCTCCAGAAACTCTTCTTCCTTCTCACCCCTCCCTCCAGACACTCTTCTTCCTTCTCACCCCTCCCTCCAGACACTCTTCTTCCTTCTCCCTCCCCCTCCAGACGCCCTTCTTCCTTCTCACCCCTCCCTCCAGACACTCTTCTTCCTTCTCCACCCTCGCTCCAGACACTCTTCTTCCTTCTCACCCCTCCCTCCAGACACTCTTCTTCCTTCTCCACCCTTGCTCCAGACACTCTTCTTCCTTCTCACCCCTCCCTCCAGACACTCTTCTTCCTTCTCACCCCTCCCTCCAGACACTCTTCTTCCTTCTCCCCCTCCCTCCAGACACTCTTCTTCCTTCTCCACCCTCCCTACAGACACTCTTCTTCCTTCTCCACCCTCCCTCCAGACACTCTTCTTCCTTCTCCCCCTCCCTCCAGACACCCTTCTTCCTTCTCCCCCTCCCTACAGACACTCTTCTTCCTTCTCCCTCTCCGTCCAGACACTCTTCTTCCTTCTCCACCCTCCCTCCAGACACTCTTCTTCCTTCTCCCCCTCCCTCCAGACACTCTTCCCCCCTTGGCACTCACACCCTTCCTCTCTACATTCTATCCCCCTTTGCATCTGTTTCCTTCTTCCTTCCAAATGTTGTTCCCCATTTTACCCCGCCTTTTCTCTAGAGGCTCTCCCCCCTCTCGCATTTCCTTCCAAACACACTTTCCTCCCTTTTTACCCCCTCGCCAGATGTTACCCCTTTCTCACTCACTTCTTCTAGAGAGGCTCTGCTGTCATTCCAAATCCTTTCCTCCTTCTCACACCATTCCTCCCTCCAAATTCTATCCCCTTCTCTTGTCTCCCTAGTCCCTCCTCCCCCATGTTCCGCATCCCCTGTCTGTCATCCTACTCCCACCCTCATGTCCAATGTTTTCCCCATCTGTCTCCCTATTCCCACTTCCCTTGGTGGTGCAACATGTGCCCTCCAACCTCCCCTCCCCCAGTCCAGCATCAGTCTTCCCCTCCTGTGGTCTGATCACTGTCTCAATAGCTGCATCACCCTTTCATCTGTGGCAGCTGCAATAACAGAGAAAGGAAACCTGCCTCTGCGCTGAAGACTCTGCACCCCACCCCCTTTGATGTAGATTTCCTGTTTCTGTGGGGAGAGGGGGGGGAGGGGGGACAAGTCTTCAGTGCAGGCACAGGCTCAAGATCCTTGAAGGACTAGAAAAAGGGACTGCTACTTCTGGAGAGAGATCTGCAATTGTGAGTATATACTTCTGGGAATTTTCTGAAAGGACTTCTTTGTATTAAAGCTAATTAATCTGTGAACCCAGTGTTTTTTATTAAATCAGTCAGGGCCTAGTAGCAGCAGTTTAACTTTAAATTTAAAACACAGAAGAGAACTTCTGGTTACATTCCATACCCAGCAGAGAGCTTGTAGTTTAAATTTAATAGTCACTCAGGGCCTAGTATCAGCAAAGTACTTTTAGTTTAAATTTAAAACACAGAAGAGAGCTTTCTGGTTAAATCTGGAACCCAGCAGAGAGCTTGTAGTTTAAATTTCATAAGTCAGAGCCTAGCAGCACCAAAAGCTGTAATTTAAATCAAATCAGAATATAACAGCATAAAAGGCAAAACAGGGTCTGTGAGCAACAAATAAAGTATTCTAGAGACCTTTACAAAGAGGCCTTCTACCTAGGGGGCAAGAGACCTGTGAAACATTTTTGATAGGTGTTAACACCAGGTGGCAGGTCAAGAGGCCATTTTGAAAGACTCCTTCTATCCAAGAAAGGACTGTTAATCACCCATGAAGTTGGTCACAGCTTACCTCAGAAGCACAGGACAGGGTACTGTGTAAGAGCCCTCTTTTAATAAGTGTTATTTCCCTCCCTCCCTCCCCAACACCCACCCACCCTGGGATAATCGTAGCTTTATAGGTACTTACACATCTTAAAGGAAAGGAGGTGCTCTCAGGTGAAGCCCGTTATCCAAATCAGTCATACACTAAGGACCTGAGATTAATTAATCTTCAGGTGAACAAGGTATACTAAACGTATTAGGTACAGTTTTATTAGTATAAATATCCATAGCAATCCTTATTAAGTAAAGAACTTAAAGATCTAAACACAAGCTTAAAACTAAGATGCAGACAGCAGTCCAGCAGCAAGATGGGGGCTTCCCAGTCTTTTGCACGGAGTGCCACATGTATGATTTTCTCCCAGTTGGTGAGAGGTCTTACGTGTGCACTAGGTGCAAGTAGCTCTTTGCTCTCAGGGAATGAGTCCATTCTCTAGAGGCTAGAGTAGCAGACTTGGAAAACATAAGAAAGACAGAGAGGTACATAGACGAGACCTACAGGGATATAGTCCTGAAGTCCCAACTCCAGTCTGGCAGCATCCCTGTTGCCATGGAGGAGAGAGGTCACGTGACAGGAGAACATCACCCTGGCGTGGCAGGAAGTGATCCTGTAACTAGGACCTGTCCTTCAGGTGATGTAAAACCCTCTCACACCGAGGAAGTTTCTCCAGGGCCATGTGCCCATGAGGGAAGGGTTAGGACAGCCGTTATAGTTGGTGATTCAATCATTAGGCGTGTAGATAGCTGGGTGACTGGTGGACGTGAGGATTACCTGGTAACATACCTGCCTGGTGCGAAGGTAGCGGACCTCACGCGCCACCTAGATAAGGTCTTAGATAGTGCTGGGGAGGAGTCTGCTGTCTTGGTACATGTCAGTACCAATGACATAGGAAAATGTGGTAGGGAGGTTCTGGAGGCTAAATTTAGGCTTTCAGGTAGGAAGTTGAAATCCAGAACTTCCAGGGTAGCGTTCTCCGAAATGCTTCCCGTTCCACATGCAGGACACAAAAGGCAGGCAGAGCTCTGGAGTCTCAATGCGTGGATGAGACAATGGTGCAGAGATGAGGGTTTTGGATTTGTTAGGAACTGGGGAACATTCTGGGGAAAGGAGGGGCTCTTCCGAAGGGATGGGCTTCACCTTAACCGGGATGGAACCAGGCTGCTAGCATTAACCTTTAAAAAGGAGAGAGAGCAGCTTCTAAACTAGATAATAGGAGAAAGCTGACAGTCGCCCAAGAGCGCATGGTTCGGAAGAGTGTATCCTTGAAGGATGCTACCAAAAGCAGAGAGGTTCCAAAAAAGAGTAAAGTAGCCCAAATGCCCTCGAGTATGGAGCAGACAGAGCTTAAAGATCCCAAATTACCCATGTCCACCAATACCTAGATTAATATGAATAAAATACAGTCTCTAAAATGCTTGTATGCAAATGCTAGAAGTCTAAAAAATAAGATGGGAGAGTTAGAATTTATAGCACTAAATGAGAGGTTAGATATGATTGGACTATCAGAAACATGGTGGAGGGAGGACAACCAGTGGGACACTGTGATACCTGGGTACGAACTATATTGTAATGATAGAGCTGATCAAATTGGTGGAGGGGTTGCGCTCTATGTTAGAGAAGGCATTGAGTCAGAAAGGATTAAAGTTTTGCAGGAAACAAAATTTGCTGTAGAATCTCTATGGATTGAAATTCCATGTAAAAAGGGGAAAGCGATGGCAGTGAGGATGTACTTTCGACCACCTGGCCAGAATGAACAAATGGATGATGAAATGCTCAAAGAAATCAAGGAAGCTAACAAAAGTTACAGCGCAGTAATAATAATGGGTGATTTCAATTACCCCGGTATCGACTGGGTCAGTGTCATGGCAGGAAATGCTAGGGAGATAAAGTTCCTAGATGAAATAAATGACTGCTTCTTGGAGCATCTGGTTCATGAACCGACCAGAGGGGAAGCCATATTGGACCTAGTCTTTAGTGGAACACCAGATCTAGTGCAAGAGATAAGGGTGTTGGGGCCACTTGGCAATAGTGATCATAGCATGATTGCGTTTGATTTAATTAGTGGAGGAAGGATAGTAAGGAAATTCACAGTACTACCTTTTAACTTTCAAAAGGGAGACTATGATAAAATGAGGAAAATAGTTAAGAAAAAACTAAAAGGAGCAGTTGCAAAGGTTAAAGACTTACATCAAGCTTGGGTGTTGTTGAAAAATACTATCTTGGAAGCCCAGACCAGCTGTATTCCGCGCTTTAAGAAAAGTGGAAGGAAGTCCAAAAAACTGCCAGCATGGTTTAAAGGTGAGGTCAGAGAACCTGTTGTTGCCAAAAAAGCATCTTTCAGGAAATGGAAAAAAGAGCCAAACGATGAAACCTGGAAACAGCACAAGCACTGGCAAGTCAAATGCAAGGCATTGATAAGGCAGGCAAAGGGAGAATTTGAGAAGAAGCTTGCTGCAGAAGCAAAAACATGACATAACGACTTTTTCAAGAACATTCATAGCAAAAAACCTGTGAGAGAGTCAGTTTGTCCATTAGATGATAGAGGGGTTAAAGGGGCACTAAGAGGTGACAAGGCGATAGCGGAGAGACTGAATCAATTCTTTACTTCGTTCTTTAATGAGGAAGATGTAGGGATGTTACCCATGACTGAAGTGGTATTTAAAGGTGCGGAAGAATTGAAGGAAATATCGATACATCGGGAAGATTTATTACAACTATTAGATAAACTGAAGAGTAGCAAATCACCTGGGCCAGATGGTATATATCCAAGGGTGTTGAAAGAACTGAAATATGAGATTGCAGACCTGCTATTAGTGATCTGTGAATTTTCATTAAAATCATCTGTAATACCTGAAGATTGGAGGATTGCCAATGTAACGCCAATTTTTAAAAATGGGTTCCAGGGGTGATCCGGGAAACTACAGACCGGTGAGCCTGACGTCAGTACTGGGAAAAATGGTAGAAACCATCATAAAGAACAAAATTACTCAGCATGTAGATAGTCATGGCCTAATGGGAGACAGCCAACATGGCTTTAGACAAGGAAGATCTTGTCTTACTAATCTGTTATGTTTTTTTGAAGGTATGAATAAACAGGTGGACAAAGGTGAGTCGGTTGATATAGTGTATCTGGACTTTCTGAAAGCCTTTGACAAGGTCCCTCATCAGACGTTTGGCAAAACTAAAGAGTCATGGGATAGGAGGCAGTGTACTATTGTGGATCAGGAACTGGTTAAAAGATAGAAAGCAGAGGGTAGGGCTAAATGGCCAATTTTCCCAGTGGAGAAAGATGAATAGTGGTGTACCCCAGGGATCTGTGCTGGGTCTGCTGCTTTTTGACATATTTATAAATGACCTGGAAAGGGGAATAATGAGTGAGGTTATCAAATTTGCAGATGACACAAAACTAAAGTTGTTAAAACCCAAGAGGATTGTAGAAAATTGCAAGTGGATCTTGATAGATTGGAAGACTGGGCATTCAAATGGCAGATGAAATTTAATGTGGACAAGTGCAGAGTTATGCACCTAGAGAAGGACAACCCAAACTATGGTTACACGATGCAAGGTTCCACATTAGGAACCACCACCCAGGAAAAAGATTTAGGTGACATTGTGGATAATATGTTAAAACCATCGGCCCAGTGTGCAGCGGCGGCCAAGAGAGCAAATAGAATGCTAGGTATCATAAGGAAAGGAATGGAAAATAAAACAAAAGATATTATAATGCCTCTATATCGTTCCATGGTGAGACAGCACCTTGAATATTGTGTGCAATTCTGGTCGCCGTATCTTAAAAAGGATATAGCGTTATTAGAAAAGGTTCAGAGAAGAGCCACCAAAATGGTAAAGGAGATGGAAGGATACTCCTATGAAGAAAGGCTAAAAAGGTTCGGGCTCTTTAACCTGGAAAAGAGACGGCTGAGGGGAGATATGATAGAAGTCTATAAATTAATGAACAGAGTGGAACGGGTAAACGTAGATCGATTGTTTACATTATCAGAATATAGAAAGACTAGGGGACATGCAATGAAGCTACAGGGTAAACTATTTAAGACTAATAAAAGAAAATATTTTTTCACTCAACGTGTAATCAAGCTCTGGAATTTGTTACCGGAGGATGTAGTAAAGGCTGTTAGTGTAGCTGGGTTTAAAAAAGGTTTGGACAAGTTCCTGGAGGAAAGGTCCATAAACCATTATTAAGAAGGAACCCAGGATATCAGTGCTTGAACCAGTACAAGAATTGTGGAAGCTGTGTCTTTTGGGGAAACTGCTAGGTACGTATGACCTAGATTGGCCACTGTTGGAAACAGGATACTGGGCTTGATGGACCTTGGTATGACCCAGTATGGCATATCTTATGTTCTTATCCTGTGCTTGATGCAGTGGCAGTGATTAGCCCATGGGAGGGGAAGGTTGATGCTGAATTTGGGAGAATTTGGAGCACTTGGAGAAGAGACGCTGGACTGGGGAGAGGGTGAGAGGATAATTTTTAATGCATGGAAATTGACTGTGCATATGTTAGTTCATAAGTTAACACAAGTTTACTTGATTTGGTAGACACTTTTTTAAAGGTACACAAACTGTATGCTAAGCAGTGTCCATCCCTAGCAATTTCTAAATGTCTATTTGGGCATGTACTCTATTGAATCATAGAGTTATAAACAACATTTTTTTTTTTTGCAGATGTGTTGCGCAAATGAAAAATAAACCAGATGAATTACTGGTAAACTTGATAAGACTCAGAAATACTGGATACTCCATCATGAACATAAAAATTGGCAAAGAAAGAACATGTACAAAAACTAAAGACATAGCAAAGCTGTTCATAAACTATTATAAAGTCATATGTGCTCAAGGTCCTAATGACTGCTACTAATAATAATCATTTGTATAGCGCTCAAGGCGTACACAGCACTGTACATAAAGATGTAAGATATAGTCTCTGCTGCATTAATCCACAACAAGAACTGGATAACTTGGTAGCTCGTATCTGAGAAGGTTGCGCTATTACTGGAGTCCCTCGTTATAAAAAGGAAAAAAATACCTCTAGAAACATTTTTGCAGATGACATACTATTTCTGGGGCCTGTAAGCAAAATCTTGGGATGAATCAAATACTATACCTGATAGAAAAATTTAGGTTTTTTTCAGGCCTAAAACTAAACTTTGAGTTAGAGGCTATGTCCATATGGAAGGTATTTTTATAACATCTAGGTTGGAAGGCCATATAGGCACTTTTTAAAGTTTATTTTATAAAGGCACATGAAGTGCCTAGGTGTCTTTACATAAAAGCATTCAAAATGTGGCTTGGGAACTGATATAAATGTGCACAGTTGTCGTATTGCATGCAGATGTGCATTTTATAATCTATGCCCCTACTTTGTGACGCCACTAGTGTTTCATCCCAACTCTTCATCCAGACACACCTATACCTAGGTCACATACATGTTCTCGTTTGACAGCAGCAATGCTTCCAGAGGGAAGAGCAAAAATGCGCTTATAACCCAGTGGTTAATATTTCCTAGCCGATGAAGCCTGCCCGTAAATACATACTCCAAACATGTTACTGGTCTGCCGCCGCCACATGTCTGAGTATCCACAATACTGTTGAAGCTCAAGGTGGAGCCCTCTATTGATAAAGATAGCTCCGATTGTAAAAGGTTTATGTGCTCAAACACCAGACAAAAAATTTTTTCAACCCTCTAATAATTATCACATAAAATGCAAATATTTAAACGGGAATGAACCAGTGGTCTCAGTTTAAAATTTTTACAACTCGGGATAACTTGTCCCAAAGCTGTGAACTCCGATCACATCAACGACCACATATACGGTTCATATGTCTGCTTATTGAGCATTCATAAATAAAGTGAAAATCAGAACTTATCTGTATATTTGAAATTCGTTTCAAGTTGCAAAAGATAGTTGTGCTGCTGACAAACAGTGGTTGTATACCGTCCCCCACGTTTCAATTCTTCCTCAGGGGGTAGACATTTTTTGAAAACGGCACTATCTACAAAGAAGCATAATGGCATCAGAGATTAAGAAGACTTGTATATTAGATCATACTGGACAGACCATGTAAAGCAGATTGGGTCTCACCTTCATAACGCCAAAAACAATCCTGTAATCAAACATTACATACAACATGAAGCGTGTTACATTGAAGCACTCTAGCTTTCCCAAAAAACGCCGCGCATGCGGAGAACAGCCTTGTGTTTTATAAGAAGTGGAGTGACATGGCGATGAGATCACATACACGCTCGCCACTCAATCATGTTGTTTAAACCTCCGGGAATAACTGTCTGCAATCGATAAATCCATCGTTGTTCAAATAACAATAGGGTTTGTATTCTTGATCTTCCCCCTTTGCCGGTCAATATTGTATCGATTGCAAACACACGTAACTCTTCAAATAGATGGTGGTTTTGTAAACAATGAAGCACTATAGGGGCCTCTTGTACTTTACACCGAATCCTGCTACGGTGTTCATTAATGCGAACTCGCAATGGACGTGTGGTTTGTCCAACGTATAAGAGGCCACACGGGCATCTAATGCCATATATCACATGGTCAGAACTACAAGTAGTAGATTGTCTCAAAACATAATGACGATCATGATAATCAAAACTATCTACATTATCCATAACAGTGCAAACATTACAGTTTCCACAGCTGCGGTGTCCCGGGGTGCTGTTCTGTAAAGGTGTGGGAACTCCTCGTAATTTAGCTGGACTGAGAATTTCTTTTAAATTTTGTTGACGAGTCCATACACACCGGATATGCTTGTCAGATAAACCCGGTAAAGTGCTTAACACGTTTTGATGTCTATTTATAATCTGTATAATATTTTTACTAAATGGAGAGTATTGGGTAATGAAATTTATATGCTCATCATCAACTATTGAAATTGAAGCTTTCTCACGGGTTTGCAATAGCAACGCTCTGTCGTTGTAAAGGGCTCTTTTATAGGCTGATTTGACCACCGCTGTAGGATACCCCCGGGCGTGGAAATCCTGCATCAGTGCTTTGGCTTGCTTTTTGTAATCTTGTATATGGGAACAATTCCTTCTATACCTAATGAACTGGGATAGAGGCAAACTATCGCGTAATTGGCGGGGATGTTTACTGCTATAGTGTAATAATGTATTGCGATCCGTAGGTTTTTTGTATACCTTAGTGTCCCATCCTGAAGCACTCTTTTGAATTTCCACGTTCAAGAAGACAATTTTTCGTTCATGATGAACACTAGTGAATTGAATATGAGAATCAACTCCATTTAACCAAATAACAAATTCCTGCAGATTTTCAGCCGTGCCATTCCATAAAACAAACACGTCATCGATGAATCTTTTCCAGAGGACTAACTGATGTCTATATGGTGAGAGGGCCAACCAATGCTGTTCATACTCTTTCATATATAAATTTGCCACAGATGGAGCACACGTGGCTCCCATGGCCACCCCCGATGTTTGCTTATAGAGTGTTTCTTCAAATTCAAAAAAATTTTCAAAAATACTGAGCTCCGCCAGCTGAGAAATAAAGATGATTAGCTCATCAGTTAGATCTCCACGATTCCGCAAAGAAGTACTTATGACTTCATGAGCTGCATGTTGAGGGATACTCGCATAGAGAGCAGAGACGTCCATTGTCACTAAAAGTATATGTTCTTTTGAAGCCCATTCAGAATAGTCCGTTAGAATGTTTAAAAAATGGGACGTGTCTTTAATATAGGAGGGTATCGTAACCATCAATAGTCTGAGATATGTATCTATGTATACCGAAAGGGGTTCTAAAACCGAACCCTTTGTGGAGACGATAGGCCTCCCCGGGGGATTATTCAAATTTTTATGTATCTTGGGTACGAGATATAGGCGAGCTACTGTGGGGGAAGACTCATTGAGAAATTTCCACTCTTTTTTATTTATTAGTTTTTTATCTAACGCTACCTCAGTGAGTTCTTTTATACGACTCTGGAGATGTTTTGTAGGATCTTCCTGCAGGACTCGGTATGTATCTGCCTGTGATAATTGTCGTTTTGCTTCTGCTAGATATTGAGATCTATCCATCACCACAATCGCACCCCCCTTGTCTGCTCTACGTATTACAATATCAGTCCGAGTTTTCAATTCTTTCAGAGCCGCTTGCTCCGCAGGTGTAAAAACTGTAGAGGTAGATCGCCCAATGCTTTCTAAGGTGGATATATCGTTCAATACAAGCTCCCTAAACAAACATAAAGTAGGGTGCATCGGCCCTGGGGGAATCCAAGTGGATTTAATCGGAAGTGAAATTCAACGAATATCTAGTGTAGGCAAGGGTTCCGTGGTGATCGAAGTAGTAGAAGCAAAATAAATCTTTAATTGTAGCTTTCTTAATAGACTCTCCATATCCAGTCGAAACTGGAAACCATCGAAATGAACTCCCGGAACAAATGACAGGCCTTTATTCAAAACTTGCAATTGAGCATGAGATAACGACATTGCAGAAATGTTGATTGCCAATGAATTTTGAATATCAATAACAGTCCTGCTCGATTTCATTCCTACTAATCTTCTTGTCGACTGGCCCCCTTTCCACGTGGTTTTCCTTTCCCCCCGTTTTTCTTTTTGGTTATGGTTTTCCCGTCGGTCTGAAAAACCTCCCGTGATTTGTTACTAGAATCTGAAGTGTTAGTGTCATCAGAGGATATCTCAAAATCCACTTTCTTTTGTTGTTTCTTGGGCTTTCTTTTGGGGTTCATCCAGGGGTAAACATACATTTGCATTTTATGTGATTATTAGAGGGTTGAAAAAATTTTTTGTCTGGTGTTTGAGCACATAAACCTTTTACAATCAGAGCTATCTTTATCAATAGAGGGCTCCACCTTGAGCTTCAACAATATTGTTCCCTCTGATAAATCGACCGCGGATATATTGTGAGTATCCACAATGGCAGGGCAGGATGTGCTAGTCTCATATCATAGACGCCCCCCTCCCTTCTGACCTACATAGGCCGGGGCATTCAAATACCTGGTTCTGCAGGCGTGCACTTCAGGGACGTCCACATTTGTAAAATGGCCTACACCCATGCATGTACCTGGCTTTGCTATCTGCACGGCGCCCGTCTCCAGACCCAGTTACTAAGATGTTCATTTTTCGGAGTGGAGATAGAGTGGCTTCAGAAGGCTTGGCTGCCACTCCCCTGGTTTTTGCTCTAGATGTCCCAGATGTTTCCTAGATGTCCCTTCTAAAATGCTACTTCACATGTGTAAGTGTCCTGGGGGTGGAAAGAAGGTGAATTTGGGGCAGCTTTGGCACATATGTATGTGCAGGGGCGGCCCAAGGGGGGTGCGGGGCCATGTGCGGAGACTCGGTGCGGGGCCTCATTTGCATAAGTGGCCTCATTTGCATAATGTTACCATACACTAACTTTTAGCAAACATGCCTCTTAATGAGTGTATGGATAAAGAAAAACTAAAAGGTTTCTACATTACTATAATCCAGTGCCAACCACCAGGCACATTAAGAACTACTACAAACACTGCCCATTTAGAACCCATAGCAAACCCGCCGTATCCTAACAGCAACTACCAGGACTCACAAACCACCATACCCTACCTATCAAAAGGCAACACTGCAAATATTAAACCAATACATCTCAGAGAATAACAATGCTGGGGAAAGAGAACAAGTGGCAATGTCAAATAGGAATTACATAAACAGAATACCTCAGCTCAGTTACACATGCAGAATATAGACCATCACCAAACAAGGAATCACAATTCAGAAACAGGAAGGCAATAATTAAACTGGGAACCCCAAAAGCCAAACTTGGAATGTACAACAACACTGTAGAAATAAAACTATAAATTAATTTCCTCTTGTACTAAACAAAGCACAGACGTTAATGATGCACATTTCCCAGAGCTGACATATTCCAGTTAATAAATTCAAAATAAAGAGATATCTTTCTACCTTTTGTGCATTTTTTTTCAGTTGCAATTGCTCCAGCCACTTTCTTCTGGTTTCTTCATGTCTTCTGCTAACTCGCCATCGTCTGCTGTCCATTTGTCCTTTCTTCTCTCTTCTAGTTTTTTTTCCATTCTCTTTCTATATCTGCCCCACCCAGCATCCGCTCCCTTCTAGTCCCAGCATCAGCCCATTTCCAAACCTATCCTAGCCCCCCATCAGCCCATTTCCAGTCCTAGCTCCCCCATCCATTTCCAGTCCTATCTGAGTCCCTCCATCAGCTTATTTCTAATCCCAGCCCCCATCAGCCCATTTCTAGTCCTTTCCTAGCCCCACCATCAGCCCATGTCAAATCCTAGCTCCCCTCCACTCAGCCCATTTCCATTCCAAGCCCCGTCCCCATCAGCTATTTGCAGTTCAAGCCTCCCCTTCCACTCAGCCCTTTTCCAGTCCTAGCAACCCCCCCAACCCATTACCAGTCCTAAGCCCCCCATAGACCATTGCCAATCCTAAACTCCATCAGCCCATTTCCAGTGCTAACACCCCCATCACCCCATTTTCAGTGTTAGCCCCCCCATAGCCCATTACCAGTCCTAACCCCCCATTCACTCCATTTTCAGTTTTAGCCCCCCATAGCCCATTATCAGTACTAACCCCCCATCACTTCATTTTCAGTTTTAGCCCCCCCCCATAGCCCATTACCAGTCCTAACCCCCCCATCAGCCCATAGCCAGTCCTAACCCCCTCCCCCCATCAGCAAAATAAAACAAAAAAAGCTGGCTGCTGCCACTGCCGGCATGGCATCGGCAGGATCGAGTGTCCGCGGGGCCCCCCTGCCCAGCAGAGTCCTTCCTCCCTGCATCACCTCCCTCTCGCACTGGCTTTCAGAGCCGCGAAGGGCTGATGGGAAACAGGCATTTCCTGTTTCCCATCAGCCCCGGGCCCTGGCAGGCTTAAAAGAGCCATGAAAGGAAAGCTCTCCCTTCGCAGCTCTGAAAGCCAGCGCGAGAGGGAGGTGATGCAGGGGGGCCCCGCGGACACTCAATCCTGCCGCTGCCACGGCAGCAGCCAGCTTTTTTTTTTTTATTTACCTATGCAGAATGTTCTTTGCGCGGGGCCCCCTGAAACGCGGGGCCCTGTGCACAAAACATTCTCGCTCAATGGCCGGCCCTGTGTATGTGTGCATATTATATGTGCCAATAATAGCCTACATATGCATAAAATTGCAGCTGCTTTGCAGCAGGTTAACTTTATATGACAGCATGTGTGTGCTACTGGGGATGAATCGAAGAGCAAATTTATAAAGGCACATAGATGCTCTTGGCACCCTGTTTTAAAATTACCACCACAAAATTTAGCAACCACTGACAAAAATAATCTCTTCCCCTTAACATGGGAATAAGGAAGACTGAAATACTTTACTAGCAGTCCACAAGTTGTATATGAATTAAACATTCAGGGTCAGTTAGAAAATGTCAAATGCATGTGTAGAAGATAGTAGGGCCCTACTGACCTCACTTTTAGTAAGAGCTGCAATGATAAAAAAGGTGGCTCTACCCAAAATTTTATACCCATCCAAGCTCTACCTACTTTGGTCAAACATTTTTTTTCCCAGTGCCATCAAGTCTGTGCTGACTCCTGGTGACCCAGCAGCCCCTGGGTTTTCTTGGCCAAGGTATGACTGAAGTAAATTGCCAGGCCTTTTCTTCCAAGGCACCAGAGGGTAAAGTGACTTGCCCAAGCCACAGGGAGTGCCAGTGAGAATCAAACCCTTAGGTTGTAGGATGCTGCTTTAACCACCAGGCTACTCCTCCAAATATAGAAGGGTGGAGCCGGCATAGCTGGCCACCGGCATTGAATATCTGGGTCGCCACAGATTCCAGAAGCGAACCGGGCAGCAGTGATATTGAGCCGCTGCCCAGTTAGCCTCTGCAGGTAAGGTTAGGCCAGCCTTTGCTGCGCCTTACTTTACCCGCAGGTTGCTAACAAGGCAGCAGCTTAGCATTGCAGCTCCCCATCTAGCGACGGTGCCACCTCCGCTCTGCTCTGGAATTACCTGACGCTAACTGTGTAGCATTGGAGCATGTAACAGTGGCACCTGCGGATATCCAGCATGTAAATGCCTTTGAATATCCACCCTCATAGATGAAAAACAGTTCTGAAATTAATTGGAAGTTAAATTACCAAATGTCCTCAATGTTTGAGAGTTATCCTTGGATTTGCATGCCTGTCCCCAGTTGGTCCATTACTAGCTGTAATTGTCTCTTAAATGAAGAAACACAGCATGCACGTGCTCTTTCATAGCCAAGACCCAATCCTTCCACCTCACTGTGCTGACCAAGCAAGCAGCAATTGGAGTTATGATTTACTTCCTCCATGGCCCATGAGCTGCTTGCCACTGACACATGCTGCTCTTTTCATCAGGCAATGTGCCCAAGGAATGGTCTGTCTGCACCCAGAAAGGAGTCATTTTAAAAGTCTTAATTGTGACTTGGATGTCTGAAGATGTGCATGTGGATGTCGAAATCATGGAGATGCTCCCAGAGCCATTTTAAAAATGGCTTTTAAAGATGTCACTGGAGCAGGGACATCCAAGTAGGCAGGGGGTGTGGGAGAGACGTGTCTGGGGAGGTGCAATGGACTTAGACCTCCTTGTTCGATTTCACAAATGTCAGGGACATCTGCAAGCACATCCACATTAAGACCTGCTGCAGGCATGAATAGCCATTAGCAAAGTGCTTGTTTTGGCCTTAAAACATCCAGGGAAGATGGAGATTTAATTGACTAGCCTAAGATCACAAAGATCCACACTGGGATCTGAACCCTGGCCATGATGCTCCTAACCCACTCCTCTGACTATTAGACTATTAGATGTCCCCATTCTGGAATGCTTTTATGTAGATGTCTCCGTAGATGTCTCCATAGACGTCCATATCAGGCACATCCACATTTTTGGAAAGGTGCCCGCGTTTTTTCAGATGTTCTGGCTTGGACGCCAAAGATTGTACTTGGACATCCTTTGAAAAATGTGCCTTGTCATGAGGCTGGTACTAATAAAGATGCAAAGTTGAAAAGAAATCCTGTTTCTCACAGAGATCTAGATGTGCAATTACCTCAAAGCACAGCTAGAGGGGGCAGGACTGATCATACAGAAGCTAATGAGGCTAGGAGATCTAACCAGTTGCACCTGGGAATGAGCCCTGGAGATTCAAAGAGAAGATCCCTTTATAAGCAGAAGTTTAATTCTAGCAAAGCAGAGTGGGAGAGAAAAAGCCAAGCAGTAAGGAGCACGGCTGCAGAAAGGGAAGCAGCAGAACAAGGAGCAGAAGGACTTGGAGAAGGAACAAGGAGCACGGCTAAGGAAAGAAGGAGAGACCTGAAGGAAGGAATCCTCCTTGAGCAAGCCCAAGGGAACGGAATTCACAGAGGTGGAGTTCAGAGGGGCCAAGCTACCAGAGCAGCTGTTCAGAGGGAGTCTGCTGAGGAAAGCAGTCAGGCTGGAGAGTGTGCCACTCCCTGCTCAAGCAACATTCCTGAGTCCAAAGCTGAGAGACATATCCAGAGAACCAGAGAACCAGATTTGGAGGAAGACCTGCAGTCACTGGAACCTGCTGGACAAGTTTTACCAGGTACTTGAGGAAAAGGAGTTTTTAGCAAAGCTACTTTACCACTGAAGCATAGAGCTGAATCCATACCAGGTTTTGCTAAGCTGCCAGGAAGCACAGCACTGCCCAGAAGATACCGGCAGAAAAACTGTTGCAAAAGAGACGTCCTTGGGAGAGAAGGCTCCAGGGAGTCCAGCTACAGAAACCCTAGGTATGAAAGCTTTATTCCTGCTAAAGAATGCGTAACTCCTAGAAGCACTGCTAAAGCAAATACTCACTTTGTAAGAAGAAGAAAGAAACCAGAGTGGTTTCAAGAATTACCAAGAGAACTTAGAACCCAGTCTTATTGGAGGCAAGTCACCGGAGACAGTCCATGTAAAGCTGTAACAGCCAGGGACAGTATTTACTCCGAGGGGGAAAGCAGTGTAGTAGAGTCTATGGACGTAGAAGATATAAATGCTATTCCCATGCCTCAGGAAGAAGATATGGATTGTGGGTTGTGTATGGCTACTAGCCTAGAGTCTATAGCCACCGTGTAAATAAGAAGAAAACTTGTTTAATTGTTTTTGTTTGGAATGAACTGAATTCCTCCATTTTCCTTGGCACTAATTGTGAAGCTACTAACAGTTAGCCCACCTGTTTATTACTGGAACCTTTTCAAACAAAGGACATTCTTTGATTTCCACTGTCTTAATTGAACCCTTGCACAGACGGGAAATAAAAGCCTTGTTTCCCTACACTCTTGGCTGAATTATTATGTGCACACAAGGAGCTGAAAATAGATAAGACCAAACTCCATTTTTGGCCTTACATTACACCACGCTCCTTGAAAATAAATATATCATGCACTAGCCTTCACGTGACTACCACATTGGGTGCCAGTACTCTGAACACTGCTAAGACTGTTGGCCTGCACCTGACAGCATAGTTTGCCACCTCCCTCCACCACAGCCACCACTATGAAACACTGCTCCAGCTAATGCACACACTTCATTATCTTACAGTACAGCAGCCTGCCTTCAGCCATAGTTGCCACCTGACTCAACTGAAACACTGCCACAAATATCATGTTGCGCCCCTCCATGGCCTTGGATAGTATTTGGGCCTGCAGTTTGACTGCTCTGCCTGTCAATGATACGACTCTGCTCTGTGGCTGCACCATCGAGCACAGACCAGGTCTGCAGGGGGAACAGAGGAGACTGGGGGGAAGAGATAGAAGAGTGTGTGGGGAAACTGCTGGGGGCAGGAGGAGAGCTCAAGACAGAAGAGCTTGGGAACTGAGGAGAAAGCAGAAGACCTCCAGTCATTCTGTTCTGAGCAGTCCGCCTCCCTTCTCCTCCTGCCCCAAGCTCTTTCCCATTGCCCTTTATTGCTTCTATCACCAGCCCTTGGCTCTTGTACTCTCCTCCCATGAGAGAACGGCTGAGGGCAGAAGGAGAGTATTTACATGTTGAGAACATCTGGATCTTATCATGTCAGCTGATTTGTCTTTTTCATTACATAATCAATGTTCTTTTGTTTAGGTGTGTTGTGGGATGTATCAACTAGTCTAAGGGTTTGTTTAATACTGGATTCTAAATATTTAAAGAAAGCTAAAAGACTGTACGTTCAAGATATAAAGGACCTGAATATTTTTGCAGTGGAAAGTGGCCTGGAGGAGACCCTCACTCCACCCTGCCCTAGTCAGATGTCCCAAATATGCAAACCAAAGATGTTGTAACCTTCAGTTACCGGAGCTTCAGTTTTTCAGGCAGCAGTGATCATCACACAGTATGGTTTGACATAAGGGCTAAAGCGGTATCCAGACACACAAAACTCAAAGTCCTGGCAGGATGGGAGGAGACAAGGAAGTGGAAAGGCAGTGGACCAACTGAAAGGAGCTATAAAAATGGCAACTGTTCTTTATGTAAAAAAAAGTCAATAAAAACAAGAGAAGGAAACAGATGTGAATCTCCAAGAAAGTGGCTAAATAAAGGCAAAATATGTAGAGGGGCATATTCAACAGAGGTAGCCAGGCTATGAAAATGGCTGATTGTCGCTGCTTTAAATTATGCCCAGACATCCAACGCTGGGGCCATATCCGGCCACCAGCATCAAATATCCAGGTTGCCCAGTAAGCCTTTTATCTAACCAGTCAGTGATACTCAGCTAAACCAGCTAAAGTTAGGACAGCCTTCTTTCTGAATAGCCAGTTATGAATATCGCTGCTGATTGGCTAACCTATGTCACCACTCTGCTCCACCCCCTGGAACAGCCTGATGCTAAGCGCTTAGCGTTGGGGTATTTAAACTAGGTAGGAGGGAATATTTAGCAGCACGAACCGCTTTAGCCCCGCTGAATATCCTGCCGACATGGTTTAGTTGGCTAGCAGGTCTGCTAACCAGTTAAACTGCTTTGAATAGAGCCCCCCTAACCCCCATAGGGTACAAAAAATACAGAGGATCACAAGAAGAACGCAGAGAAGAATACCAAGTCAAACTAAGAGGCAAAAAGAGAACTCAGAATGGCAAAAGCATGGACAGAAGTAAAAAAAAAGGCAAAAGATGTAAAGTAACATAATAACATAGTAAATGACGGCAGATAAAGACCAGTATGGTCCATCTAATCTGCCCATTAGATAGTTACGTTTATTTTGATTTTATCCTGTTGCTGTAAAGGGATCCACTGTGTCTGTCCCATGCCATTTTGAATTCTATCACTGTATTTGCCCCCACCACTTCCATCAGGAGGTCGTTCCAAGCATCCACCACCCTTTCAGTGAAAAAGTATTTCCTGACATTGCCTTTCAATTTACCCCCTTGCAGCTTCATGTTATGCCCTCTAGTTTTACAGCTTCCCCGTCTTTGGAAGAGGTTTGTTTGTCCATTATTTCTCTTTAACTATTTAAAGGTCTGAATCATATCTCCCCTATCCCTCCTCTCCTCCAAAGTGTACATATTTAGGTCTTCAAGTCTCTTCTCAAAAGGCTTCTGACGCAGGCTCCAAATCATTTTGGTCGCCTTCCTCTGAACAGTTTCCAGTCTTTTTACATCCTTTGCAAGATATGGTCTCCAAAACTGAACACAGTATTCCAAGTGAGGCCTCACCAGTGACTTGTACAGTGGCATAAGTACCTCTTCCTTTCTGCTGGTAATTCCTCTTTGTATACAGCCCAACACCCTCCTGGCTTTTGCCACCGCCTTGTCACACTGTCACCTTGAGATCCTCAGAAATAATCACACCAAGATCCTTCTCTTGATCTATTCACACCAAACTCTCACCCCCTATCACGTATATTTCCCTTGGATTTCAGCTTCCCAAGTGCATGACACTGCACATCTTCGCATTAAATCTTAATTGCCAAGCATTAGACCATTCTTCCAGCTTTTGTAGATCTTTCCTCATGTTATCCACTCTCTCAGGGGAGTCCACTCTGTTGCAAATTTTCGTGTCATCTGCAAAAAGACAGGCTTTCCATTCAGTCCTTCAGCAATATCACTCACAAATACATTGAACAGTGCCGGGCCCAGGACCGAACCCTGGGGCACCCCGCTAATCATCCGAGTGAGCTCCATTTACCATCACCTTCTGTCGTCTGTCAGTCAACCAATTTCTGATCCAGTTCACTACCTTGGGACCCATCCCCAAACTACTGAGTTTATTGATAAGCCTCTTATGAGGAACAGTATCAAAGGCTTTGCTGAAATCCAGGTAGATGACATCCATCGCATGCCCCTGATCTAGTTCTCTGGTCACCCAGTCAAAGAACTCAATCAGATTTGTTTGGCAAGATCATCCTTTGGTAAAACCATGTTGCCTCGGATCATGCAACCTGTTTTTTTTGAGAAAGTCCACTACTGGCTCTTTCAGGAGAACCTCCATTACTTTTCCCACCACCGAGGTAAGGCTCACGGGCCTGTAGTTTGTTACTTCTTCCCTTTCACCACTTTTGTGAAGAGGTACCACATCAGCCATTCTCCAGTCCTGAGGAACTTCTCCTGTTTCCAAGGATCTGTTGCAAACATCCTTTAAAGGCCCTGCAAGAATCTCTCTGAGCTCTTTCAGTATCCTGGGATGTATCCCATCCGGTCCCATGGCCTTGTCCACTTTCAGTTTTGCAAGTTGTTCTAACACATCATCTTCTGTGAATGGTGTGGTATCTACTTCATTCCCATTTTTATATTTGGGAGTCACAGGTGGTCCTTCTCCAGGATTTTCTTTAGTAAAAACAGAGCAGAAGTATTTGTTTAGCAATTTCGCTTTTTCAATGTTACTTTCCACGAGTCCGTTCCCATCACTTTTGAGTCCTGCAATTCCACCTCTGATTTTCCTCCTTTTCCGAATAGTCCTGAAGAAAGTTTTGTTGCCATACTTCACATCTTTAGCCATCTTTTCCCCTGCCTTTGATTTTGCTTTCCTTATTTCTCTTTTTGTCTCTTTGAGTTTCATCCTGTATTCATTTCTGTGTTCCTCTGTTTGCAAGCTTTTGAATTTTGCGAAAGCTGTGTTTTTTTGCCTTTATTTGAGCAGCCACTTCTTTGGAAAACCAAATAGGAGAAAAGTGAGAAGACAAGACTTCTTTCAGATACGCTGGAGAGAAGAGGAAGGCCAGAAGTGAAATAGTAAGACTGAAAGATGATGAGGACTTTTGTGTGAAGCGTGACAAGGACAAAGCGGAGTGCTGAACAAAGCCTTCTGTGTTCAAGGAGGAAAATCCTGGAGAAGGATGGCTGATAAAGACACATGGAAATGGATTCGATAACAATCAGATGGCTGAAGTCAGGATGATTTTTGAGGTTTTTTAACGATAACTCGAAACCCCAAATTCCCCATCAAAGGTGTTTTTTCAGTTTCCAGTTATAATCAAAAATCAGAAGCCTTAATAATACATCCAGATCAATATTCAAAGGGATTTATGGGGGAGGCGGGATATTCAAAGCCATTTAGGTGGTGTGCAGACCCGCAATCTGCTTAAATGGCGCTCAGTGGGATATTCAAAGGCAATGATGCTGTTAGTGTCGCTGAATAGCCCAAGTTTCGACCCCTAAGCACCCTGATGCTAGTGGGAGCATCCAGGGATGGAACAGAGATGACATTCAGCTGCTGGATGGTTATCCTAAAGTGGCTAAAGATAGGCCAGAGGCTGGATATTACTGCTAGTTATAGCTCTGACACTGAATGTATGGGTTCAAGGTTAGGTGCCAACAGCTAACCTCTGCTAGATAATAAGCTCCCTATCTGTGCTTTTCAGCAGCACTGAATGGATAGTGTTTTAAATTCTCCAGCATTATCTGGCTGGCGGCATGGTGGAGTAAGGCTGTTCTGCCTAGCTGTATAAATAGTGGCAATATTCAATATTTGCTGTCATAAATTAATCTGTTCAGCTATACATATAACTGCCAGTGGTGATCATTCTCCTTGTGTGTTCAGCACCACCACCTATCTGGATAGCAACACTGAATATGCGCATATTTTAAATGCCACAGTCAGCATTTATTGTTATGATTTAGCTCTAAGAGTAGTACAAGTTGTAGTGCATTTAGGTACAGTAGATATTTCCCTGTCCCTGAAGGGCTTACACTCTTAAGTTTCTACTTGAGGCAATGAAGTGACTTGCAAAAGGTCACAAGGGGTAGCCAGTGAAATTTGAGCTCTAGTTGCCTAGGGTCTCCATCCACTGCTCTACTCACTAGATACTCCCCCACTTACCATTAGTTTTAAACATTGATCTAATACGTTTGCTGATGCTAGGCAATACTAAAATATGAATTGACCAGACACCCCTTACAAAAGGCCAGTTAAGTCGCCAGGAGTCAGTCCTGACTTGACAGCACTGAAAAAAACAAAAAAAACCTAAACCTGAATGACTACTCTACAAACAACTCTTGTGTCATTTTGAAGGGAAGAACTCCAAAGAACAAGAGAACATGAGCTTTCACAAAAGAATGGAATAGAAGGACAAAAGGAGACATTCTAGATTGGAAGACGGAATGAGATGGGATCAGGGGCGGCTCCATAACTACGCAGGGTGAGGCAGCTGCTACAGATGACACATTTTTGGGGGTGGCAGCAGTGCTCCCAAAATACCTCTGCAACAGCCACTTCACTTTGTTTTCTAACAAGCGGAGGCTGCTTTTTTTTGCTCCTCTGCTTGGTATGGTCATGAAACGCCAAAGGGGGGAGGATGAGCTGGAGGAAAAAAATACTTGACCACAAATTAGAAGTGGTAGAATTAAAAGCAAAAGACAGTGTGGGGCCTTGGAACTCGTGTGTGCACTTGGTGTCTCCTGATCCTGCCCCTTTTAACACAGGGAGTCTGCATGGGGGGGGGGGGGGATAGGATGCAGCAGACCTGGAGTATGCACCAGCTTTAAAGGCCCACACTGCCATTTGCCTACACTTCTGCAAACTCAGAAGGCATGACAATGACGATGGTGTTAGCAGTGGTGAGGAAAAGGGAAGTGAGGGGATTGCTGGATCGAGGAGGAAGAGAACTGAAAGAGAAATGATAGATGGGGAAGGGGAGTGATATGCAGGAAGGGAAGAAGAGAGGATGATGGACAGGGGTAAGAAAAGAGACACAGAGATTTTGGACATAAAGCAGGAAAGAGGGAGAGATGCTGCAATGTGGAGTAGAAGGAAGCGGGAGATGGTGAGCATGTGGAGGAAGAAGGGAAGAAAGAGTGGATATGCTGGAGATGGATGGAGGGGAAGGTAAGGGGTTGAGATGCTGGAAAGGGGGGCAGAAGAAAGATGGAGAGATGCTGGAAATGGAGGAAGGAGGGAAGATTCTGGGCATGGATGGAGAGAAAAAGAAGAAAGAGGGGAGATACTGGATACAGATGTGGGTAACGGAAGAGAGAAGGAAGATTCTGGACATAAATGGAGGGAAGGGAAGAGGGAGATGGAGGTGAGATGCTGGACAAGAGGGAGGGGGCATAGGGGGATGGAGTAGAGATGCTGAATATGGGAGAAAATAGGGAGAAAGACGGAAGATGCTGGGCATGGGGAGATAAGGAGAGAAAGAGGGGAGATATCCTGGACAGGGGAAGAGGGGGCAAATGCTGGATGGGGGACAAAATGGTGGACTAAGGAGGGAAGAAAGAAAGGTGAGAGTTAGTGGACAAGAGGCTGGAGTAAAAGAGAGAGCGAGAGAGAGAATGGGAGGGCTGGGATGAGGGGAAAACTGGCAGGTACACAGAGGACTGAACAGTAAAAAGGAGTGAAATCTGAATCTATACAGTAGTAGAAAAATAAATGAAAGAAAGCTGAAACAAAAGATCAATATCAGAGATGAATAAAGATGAGGAAATGAAGAAGATAGGAGGGGAGAGGATTGGTAGATGGACTTGAGACCCTGGAAAGAGAAGATGGAGGAAAGCAGAAAGCAGGGACTGGAGTCAACATGATTAGAAAAATAAAATGGCCAGACAACAAAGGCAGAAAAAAAATAATTTTCAGTTTAGTTACTGGAATATATTAGTTTTTGTAATTTACGTGTGCTATCTTTACATTTCAATGCATCTCTGTCTCTCTGATGTTGCACTGCAGAGTCTGGCTTTTTGAGGTTTCAGTTTAATTTTTGTCTTCATATTTCTATTTTTTGTTTGTGGTCACTTATTCTGTCCTTGGTGAGGGTCTAATCTATGTTCTAAACATGCAACTGAATTCAGTATTCTGTTAGCATGGTATTCAGTTTTCCCAGTAGGTGTATGGATATTTGAGGCCCTACTACAATATTTACGGTATTGATCTTTTATGGAGGCTTCTTGTATAAGTTTTGGAAGTTCACAGTGTTATGAAATGGTAGATTTGATCTATAGGTCCTGTGCTGTGTTTTCGCTTTATTTTTTTGTTTGTATTGTGCAAGCACCTTGCCTCTTTTTTTTGTTTTTAGCAAAATATATATTTACATTTAACACTGTGCCAGTAGAGTGTGCAGCGTCAGAAGTCAGTATGTTTGATACAGTATTAGAGCGCCAGGCTACCTAATTAAACTGCTACAATTTTTTGTTGCAAGTAAAAAGTTTTGCAAATCTTTGTTTTTTTTTTTTAATTCTATAGCCTTAGAAATCATTAAACATAGAAACATAGAAAAATGACAACAGAAAAAGACAACATGGCCTATTGTGATACAGCGGACCCTCTTCTGGAGAGAAAAATAGTTTTGAAGTCTGAAAGAAAAAGAAATTGCCTGCAATTTCCAGAGGATTCACCTAGAGGGAGCAGGAGAGTTAGGACAGAGACCACAGAACCACGTCCTAGTGGGCAGGACTCATATTCCAAAAGCACACATTTAAGAGGAGGCAAGCAAGAGTCAGGAGGAAGCTTATCTGCTAGGAGCTTACCTGCAAGAAGCTCAGCTGCTAAAACCTCGTCTGCTTGGAGAGCTACTACTCAGGGAGCTGTGGAAAGATCACCCTCACCAGTTGGGAGAGACCAAGTGAATGCGTGTTCCAGAGAAGGACCAAAGAGATGCTATGAAGGTACTAGCCCAAGAGTGGGATCTTGGCCGCAAGCAAGCCTGAGTAAAAGGACAGGCTGGGAAGGGAGAACCAGTCCTGTAAGAGAGAGGACAGGCCGAGAAGGCCGAAGCCAAGCCAGACCGGGCCCTGAAGCCCACAAGAGAACAGGCCTCAAAGGCCAGAGGAGGAAAGACTGGGAAAGCAGGAGGAATATACCTGAGAGCACTGATACTGAAGGCAGCAGCCAAGGTAGGCCTCCAGCCTCACCCCAGAGAACCAAACGGAAACCTAAAGGTAAAGCTTTTAACCTTTGTTATTGTGTGCCTGAAGTCAAGCTAAGAGAAGAATCCTGGGAAGGTGGTTCTCCTTATCTAAAACAAGAGCCAAAGCAAAATTTAAAAGATAGTTTGAGCAAGAAAAGAACTTTTAGAGGAAAACCTTATAGAGAGAATGTTTTTAAACCTCTAGAGCAAGAAATGCCATTTTGGTATTCCACCAAGCTGAACCGTGGGCCCAAACAAACTGCCAAGCCTTGGGAAGCAGTGAGACGAACTCACATGAAGGACACTTACCTTGATCCCTCAGAGCAGTCAGAGGAGGCCATGCAGGTGGAATCTGTGCAGGAGGACATTGATAGTCCTATGGAATGTATATACTGTGCTGGAAGTGATATAGAAGCGTTCCAGAGCTCATTGAGTGAATGAAGTAATTTGCTATTGGATGTTTTTGACACTGTGAAGTTAACAGTTTTTGGTTATTCCATCTCTTACTTTCAAAATCTGCTGTAAAGACTTGTTTTGCTACGTACCGGAGTGTTTATCCTATGTTATGAACCCTTAGTGCTAAAAGGGGAAAATAAAGCCTTTTTCTTTTCCCTACACTTTCGTGCAAGACTGTAGTCTCTTTGGGAGTTGGCAACGAGGCTGGCACAAGGCTCTGGCCCTTGACCCTCGCACCTGGCCAACCCTGATTACAAACATCTTGGTGACCCCCGGTCCCAGCCCTTCGGTGGAACCACTACGCCGCCACCAGGGGGTGCTGTGCGACCGGGGCGCGTCACACTATCTAGTCTGTCCTTCCATATCAACCACTAGAACAATCCCCTTTTTTCCTTTAGAGATCCTCTGTGTTTGTCACATGCTTTTTTAATTCAGATACTGTCCTCATCTCTACCACCTCCACTGGGAGACTATTCCACAGATCCACCACTCTTTCTGTAAATAAATATTTCCACATATCACTCCTGAACCTATCCCCCATCACCCTCATCCCATGTTCCCTCGTAGCAGAACTTGCTTTCAATCGAAAGAGGCTCTCCCTGAACATTTATGTCACAGAGGTATTTAAACATCTCAATCATATCGCCTCTATCCTGCCTTTCCTCTAAGGTGTACATATTAAGATCCTTAAATCTGTCCTCATATGCTTTATAATATAGTAACATAGTAAATGATGGCAGATAAAGACCAGTATGGTTCATCTAGTCTGCCCAGTAAGATGGCAAGAGTAGGTGCACCTGCCGCTCCGTACAGGCTACCCCTCTCCATGTCTTTGTTTAGGGGTGAACCCACCGCTCCATGTAGGACACCACGTTTTGTTGTGAAATTAGATAGTTAAGTATATTTTGATTTTATCCTGTAAATATGAAGGCCCCTTGCAATGATGTGAACTGTCCTGTATATACATGATCCACAGGCAGGTCTTGAACCTGTGACCCTCCAGTCATATGCACACTGCCTCAGTGTGTTGAAGACCACTAATCATTTTCGTAGCCACCCGCTGTACTGACTCCATCCTGTTTATATCCTTTTGAAGGTGCGGTCTCCAGAATTGCACACAATACTCCAAATGAGGTTGCACCAAAGACTTATACAGAGGCACTATCGCCTCCTTTTTTCTGCTAGCCATTCCTCTCCGTATGCTCCCAAGCATCCTTCTAGCTTTTGCTGTCACCTTTTCTACCTGTTTAGCTACTTTAAGATCATCAGGCACAACCACTCCTAGGTCCCTCTCTTCTTTAGTGGACAAAAGTACTTCACCCCCTATACTATATTGCTCCCTTGGATTGCTGCAGCTCAAACGCATGACCTTGCATTTTTTAACATTAAATCCAAGCTGCCAAATTCTAGACTATTCTTCAAGCTTAGCCAGATTCCCTCCTCATTTATTTATTTATTTGCGTTTCTTATATACCGCGCTATTATAATCAGTGCGGTTTACATTTGAACAGAACATACAACAATGCAATATGTTACATTGAGTTTACAGTCAACAGGGTATATAAACTTGGATGAACAGGGGAACAAACTATGTACATTGATATTTATTCATAAGGCATAACATTATATGAGGGACATGGTTAGGCATTGCAATGTGCAAATCGGATATGTAACAGGAGGAAGGTCAAGCTAACCATTTTCTAAACGGGGTTGGGTTAAGTGTGAGTTTTGGTGAGGAGGTATAGTATGTTGAGATTGATTAGGAGGATTGGAATTGGGGTAGTGTTTTAGGAACAAATGATGCTTGATAGCCTTTCTGAATGATATTAAATTTGCAATGGATCGAATTTCTGGGGGGAGGGCATTCCAAGCTCTTGGTGCAAATAGGGAGACGGCTCTATTGGTTGTTGTCTTTGAGCACCTCATTAGTATTTTAGGGACTTCTAGTTTATTCAGACATGATGACCTTCTGCTTCTGTTGGGTGGCATAAGTTGGATGAGCTTAGTGAGCGGTGTGTGGGGCTGATTTTTTGACGCCTTGAAAGTTAGTTATCTACATGTTAGTTATCCTCATGTTATCTACACATTCCTGGGTGTCTACTCTATTGCAGATTTTGGTATCATCCGCAAAGAAGCAAACCTTACCCGACAGCCCTTCCACTATATCACTAACAAAGATGTTAAAAAGAATCGGACCAAGGACAGATGCCTGGGGCACACGACTGGTAACTTCCTTCTCCTCAGAGTGAGCTCCATTTACCTGTACCCTTTGATGCCTCACACTCAACCAATTTCTAACCCAAGCAGTAACTTTAGAGTCCATCCCTAGGGTGCTCAGTTTGTTTATAAGTTGCCTGTGAGGAATGCTGTCAAAGGGTTTACTGAAATCTAAATACACCACATCTAGAGCTCTTCCTCGGTCCACCTCCCTGGTCACCCAGTCAAAGAAATCAATGAGATTTGTCTGACAAGACCTGCCTCTGGTGAATCCATGCTGCCTCAGATCCTGTAATCTGCTGGACTCCAGAAACCTCACTATTTTCTCTTTCAGCAGCATTTCCAATAATTTACTCACCACCGAAATTAAACTAACCGGCCTGTAGTTTTCAACCACATCCTTACTTCCGATTTTGTGCAAAGGCACCACATGAGCCTCTCTCCAGTCCTTTGGCACCACTCCTGACTCCAATGAGGCATTGAAAAGGTCAGTCAGTGGAGCTGCTAGAACATCCCCAAGTTCCCTCAGTATTCTAGGGTTTATGCCATCCGGTCCCATTGCTTTGTCTACTTTAAGTTTAGCTAGTTTCTCACAAACACAGTCTTCTGAAAATTGTTCAAGATGCCCCCTGCTTCTGTTCCTGTTTGTGGGTGTTTTCTGAGGTCCTGTTCCTGGTTCTTCATCTGTGAACACAGAACAGAAATATTTGTTAAGCAATTCCGCTTTATCCTCATCAGCTTCTACATATTCCTCCCCTTCACCCTTGAGTCTGACAATACCACTTTTGCCCTTCCTCTTCTCATTAAACATATCTGAAAAATGTCTTATCTCCCCCATTTTTATTACATTGGCTATTTCCTCCTCTTTTTGAATCTTTGCTTTCCTGACTACTTTGCTAGCTTCTCTCTGTTTTTCCAAATATAGATGCCTGTCTTCCTCTCTCTGTGATCTCTTGTATTTCATGAAGGCCTCCCTCTTTTTCTTCAACTTTTCAGCTACTTCTTTCGAAAGCCATAGCGGTCTCCTTTTCCTTTTACCTTTATTTACCATTTTAACAAAAAGGTTGGTTGCCCTTAAAATGTCCCCTTTCAGTTTTGCCCACTGTTTTTCTGCATCCCCCAGCTGTTCCCATCCCGCTAACGACTCCCTGAGGTATTGGCCCATCTTGGTAAAATTAGTTTTCCTAGAGTCTAAGACCCTCGCTTTTGAATGGATTCTAACAGCCCTAGCCCTAATACTGAACCACACCATCTGGTGATCACTGGATGCAAAGTGTTCTCCTACTATAACATCAGAACCACTTTCACCATTGGTAAGCACCAAGTCCAGTATAGCCCCTTCAGGCGTGGGATCTGTTACCAATTGCCTTAATAGTTCTTCCTGTAGAGAATCCAGGATCTCCTTACTTCTAGATGATACTGCAGCAGGAGTGTGCAAATCAACATCCAGCATATTGAAATCCCCTATCAGTAGCACTTCCCCTTTCCTAGCAATACTGCATATATCTTCAATTAACTCTCTGTCCACCTCTTCCTCTTGTGAGGGAGGTCTGTATTTCACACCAATGCAAACAGATTTTTCTTTCCCTCTTTCTAGTTTAACCATAGTGCCTCCTTTCTCCCTTTTAAGCTCTGTAATTCCAAAGCTTTAATATTATTTTTTACTTATAGTGCCACTCCAACTCCCCTTCTTCCTACCCTGTCATTTCTGAATAAAGTATAGCCTTGTATAGTTACATCCCAGTCATGGCTTTCTGTGAACCATGTTTCTGTAACTGCCACTAAATCCAAGTCGGCCACTCCCATCAAAGCTTCAACATCAGGGATCTTATTTCCCATGCTACGGGCATTTATACACATTGCTTTCAATATGTTACCCCTTTTCCATAAAGGTATTTAATGTTTCACTTACCTGGGGGCTTTCACTTAAATGAAGGCTTTCTTCACCCATCCCCAACAAATCTAGTTTAAAGCCCTCTTCAGTAGATTAGCTAGTCTGCTATTGAACACACGTCAACCTTTCTTGGACAGATGGATGCCATCTCTGCTCTGCAACCCTTGGAACAGCATCCCATGGCCCAGGAAACCAAAATGCTCCTGATGACAACATCCACAGCCATGCATTCATCTCCAGGATGCGAGCCTCTCTGCCTTGGCCTTTACCCTCAACAGGGAGGATTGAAGAGAGCACCACCTGTGCACCTATCTGCTTCACCCTCTGTCCCAGAGCCATGAAGTCACTTTTGATACACTCAGAGGGATACCTGGCAGTATCATGTGTTCCAACATGGATTAACAACATTGGGTAATAGTCAGTGGGCTTGATGAGTCTCGGCATACTCTCCGTAACATCTTGGATTTTGTCACTTGGCAGACAGCATACCTCTCTGGACATCAAGTCTGGTCAGCAGATGGACACTTCAGTACCCCTCAGAAGAGAGTCACCAACCACCACTACCCTTCGCTTCCTTGTGGTGTCTGATTCTGCAACTTTGGGGCACTTGAGCTCTGGTTCTTCCCTTTTCAAGGATGCTTTCACCTCCTCCACTTCCAGGGCTGCATAATGGTTCTTCAATTCAAGGGCTGGAGAAGTTGGATTGGTGATTCTGCAGGCACTGGTGACTTGTGTCCAACCTTCGTCATTCTGTAGGGACCCATCTTCTCCTCTGTTGTTGCAAGAAACATCTCATCAATGTACTTCTCACTGTCTTGAATACTCATCAGCCCCGCCACCTCTTCTCTGAGTTCCTCCACTTGTTTCCTGAGAGCTTCAGTATGCAGGCACCCCGTACATGGAGCCAGTTCTTCAGCTGGCATTGGGACCTCTATCTGGACATAGGCAGAAGCTGTAATGGGGGCAACAGCTTTAGTGATACGACTTTTCCCAGCCATTGTTCTGTAGACCTTAGGTATCTGTTAAAGCAAAAGAGAGCGATCTACCAAAGTAACAGTTAGGAAGGGATATTCCTTTTTCTTGGGGCAACCATGTGACTGATGTTCTGATAAGAGGATCCTCTGCTCCCTGACAGGAGCTCTGAAGAGCCCCCTCCCCATTTTGGGCACCTTGAGTGGGGGAGGGGCACCAGGTAATCCTTCACCTCAAGCAACAGATTCCCTTGAGCTACCCTTGGATGGGATGAATGCAGGAATGGGGAAAAAGTGAAGAATGCCAGGAATGGGTGTGAGCTGCCAAGAAGAAAAGACTATAAGACGCTGTATGAAGGAAACTGTGTGGCTGGAGATTAATGGATCCCAGGAGTTCTTTTTGTTGGAAAGCCCAATATTTATAAATGAATGCTATTAATGTTTCTGAATTGTGTTCAACTTATTTTGGCAACATATTTCCTTCATGTCATCAATAAAAATAAGATTGTAAAAAAACTACATATTTAGCTCAATTTTCAGGCTAAAGTTGGCTTCTGGCCCAATGAATAAGCATTTGCAGAAGGGGATTTTTTTGAATGTGAAGGGTATTAATTCTCCAGCCCTTTCCTCTTCACTTGACTCTGGGGATACTCTGAGTCCAGCTGTTAGAACACCACCTCGTATAGAAAGTTAGATCAAGATTTTGGGGATGACCTGGACTAGGAGGCAAGATGGCGGCGGTTAACTGATCCGGGAAGGTTGCGGTCTGTGTTTGCCGAAGAGGAACCTGGCCGGTGTTACCTGCGGCTCCAGAGTCATGGGGCGTAGGAAGAGAAAGCAGGCGAGGTCCCCTGTTGTTCTGCAGCCTGCTTTGTCTATGGTTCAGCGGACTCTCGAGCGTTGTGGATTTGCACCGCTCGGATCACAAGCGGCGTCTTCGAAGGCACGCTCAGGAGAGCTGGAGAGTGTGCTGGGCGCTTCAGGGGTTTCTTTGTCCCCTGACTTGCGGATGCCCCCAATGCAGCCTGGAGTCGGTGTTTCACCGATTGGTGCTTGCTCCCCGGTTATTCCGGGTGGTGGAGGGAGAGTGGGGCACCCGGAAGGAGAAGGGCAAAAACTGCAGTTGTTTGAGGACTCTGGAGAGGGGAAACCGGTTGAGGGCTATGACCTGGTCTCTCGGTTGGAGCCCAGAGGAGAACCAGGAAAACTACTGCTGGTAAAGCCTGCTACTATAACTTTAGATGCGCTGTGGGATGCTCTTGCTGTACTGACCACTTCCTTCTCTTCGCTTGCGAGTACTGTTAGTACAGAAGTGACTGTGTTAAAAGTTGAAGTCTCCAAACATCAGGAGCAACAGATGAACTCCTTGTCGCAGTTTAAAGAGGAACTTTCATCGGTTAAAGAGGAGCATTTGGCCCTTATTAAAGAGCGGAATGTGTTAACCCGGAAAGTAGAATATATAGAAAATCAAACTAGACGGAACAACCTGCGTATATTGAATTTTCCAAAATCCCCACTTTTGTCTCCTTTAGAGATGTTTCGTAAATATCTGTTGGAGGTTCTTAAGATTCCTGTTGACCAGCTTCCTCCCTTGACGAGGGTTTATTATCTGGCTGGCAATATGGAGTCGGGAAGAGAGATGGTGGGGGCTTCTGCGGCCCCAGGGTCTGGTTTTGGAGACTTGACGGGCTTTTTGGAAAGTTCGCTGGAAGTCATCACAGAGAGGAGAACCCTGTTGGTTACGTTGGCGTTGGAGACGGATAAATCTTTTATTCTTAGATTTTTCTTTAAGAATATGAATGAGCTGTTTTTTGGATCTAAAGTTTGAATATTTCCTGACCTGTCTCGGTCCACCCAGTTGAGGAGAAGAGAGTTCCTGTCCTTTAGGTCTAGGGCTCTCGCGCTGGGGGCATCTTTTAAATTGAAATACCCATCTAGGTGTGTTATTTCCTATCAGAATAAGATTTATCTTTTCTTTGATCCTCAACAGCTTTCTGTTTTTCTTAGTGGGAGGGAAGAGGTTGGAGCTGGGGTTGTATCTACATTGGCTGACGCTTAAGCCTTAATCCGCTTGTATTTTGTTTTTCTTGTTATTATATTGTCAGATGTTCTACCATGTTTGATTGTTAGGATAGGATTTGACAATGATATTTCCTGTAGCCTCCTGGTTGTTTTGTGGGCTTAGTGGAGGGATGATTTAACTTAACTGTTTATTGCCTGATATCTTTCTTGATTAAGATTGCTGAGATTGTCTTAGACATCCCTATTTCTTCTATATGCATATTGTTGTTATATGTATAATTTGTATAATTCAATAAAAAATAAATTAAAAAAAAAGATTTTGGGGATGCTGCTTCCCTCTTAATGGGAACTCAGAGGGCCACACTCCCCTCTCCTATTGTGTCTCCAGTGTTGGGATCTTTGCTGTTAAATGTAATGCCTGTTCCTATTCAATTTAGAGGTAATGTTTTTCCTCAATTAAATGTGGATCCTCTTAGCTTAGGCTCAGATGTTATATTGCTTGATATTTTAAAGCAGTAATACAAGCAAATAATTTACAAAGAGGGATGATGGAATAAACAATTCATTTCTCTCAAGATTCTGTGAAAAACTTAGCTCCTGCACCTTAAAGATAAGCGAGGGTTTCCTCGCCTATCTATAAGGTGCAGATCACTAACCAGGCAGCATGCAATTTCGCTGCCACCCCGGAATGCCCCCAATACTCCCCAGTGCTAACCGGAAGGAAGTCCAAAAGTCTGCCAGCATGGTTTAAAGGTGAGGTCAGAGAGGCTGTTGCCAAAAAGGCATCTTTCAGGAAATGGAAAAAAGAGCCAAATGATGAAAACTGGAAACAGCACAAGCACTGACAAGTTAAATGCAAGGCATTGATAAGGCAGGGAAAGAGAAAATTTGAGAAGAAACTTGCTGTGGAAGCAAAAACATGTAATAAAGACTTCTTCAAGTACATTCATGGCAAAAAGCCTGTGAGTCAGTTGGACCATTAGATGATAGAGGGGTAATAGGGGCAGTAAGAGGGGACAAGGCTATAGCAGAGAGATGGAATGAATTCTTTGCTTCGGTCTTTACTGAGGAAGATGTAGGGATGTTACACATTACTGAAGTGGTATTTAAAGGTGATACTGCTGAAGAACTGAAAGAAATATCGATACACCTGGAAGATGTATTACAACTATTTGATAAACTGAAGAGTAGCAAATCACCTGGACCAGATGGTATACATCCAGGGGTGTTGAAAGAACTGAAATATAAGATTGCAGACCTGCTATTAGTATTCTGTGAACTATCATTAAAATCATCTGTAATACCTGAAGATAGGACGATCGCCAATGTAACGCCAATTTTTAAAAAGGGTTCCAGGGGTGATCCGGGAAACTACAGACCGGTGAGCCTGACGTCAGTACCGGGAGAAATAGTAGAAACCATCATAAAGAACAAAATTACTGAACATGTAGATAGTCATGGCTTAATGGGAAACAATCAGCATGGCTTTAGACAAGGAAGATCTTGTCTTACTAATCTGTTATGTTTTTTTGAAGGTATGAATAAACAGGTAGACAAAGCTGAGTCAGTTGATATAGTCTATCTGGTCTTTCAGAAAGCCTTTGACAAGGTCCCTCATCAAAGACTTTTGCAAAACTAAAAAGTCATGGGAAAGGAGGCAGTGTACTATTGTGGATCAGGAACTGGGGACATGGGATGAGGTCGAAAGGGGATAGATTCAGGAGTGATATGCGGAAATATTTCTTTACGGAAAGAGTGATGGATCTGTGGAATTGTCTCCCAGTGGAGGTGGTAGAGATGAGGACAGTATCTGAATTCAAAAAAGCATGGGACAAACACAGAGGATCTCTAAAGAAAAAAAGAGGACTGGTGTAGTTGTTGATATGGAAGGACAGACTAGATAGGCCATGTGGTCTTTTTCTGTCATCATGTTTCTATGTTTCTATTTAAGCACATGGTAGGGCTAGATGACCAATTTTCCCAAGGGAAAAAGGTGAATAGTGGAATACCGCAGGGATCTGTGCTGGATCCGTTGCTTTTTGACATATTCATAAATGACCTGGAAAGGGAATAACGAGTGAAGTTATCAAATTTTCAGATGACACAAAACTATTTAAAGTTGTTAAAACCCAAGAGGATTGTGGAAAATTGCAAGAAGATCTTGATAAATTGGAAGACTGGACATCCAAATAGCAAATGAAATTTAATATGGACAAGTGCAAAGATATGCACCTAGGAAAGAACAACCCAAACTATGGTTACACGATGCAAGGTTCCACATTGGGAACCACCACCCAGGATAAAGATTTAGGCGGCATCATGGATAACATGTTAAAACCCTCCGCCTAGCATGCAGCAGTGGCCAAGACAGCAAATAGAATTCTAGGTATCATAAGGAAAGGAATGGAAAATAAAACAAAGGATATTATAATGCCTCTGTATCGTTCCATGGTGTGACTGCACCTTGAATATTGTGTGCAATTCTGGTTGCCGTATCTTAAAAAGGATTAACCGGGTAGTCGTACCCGGCGCTCACAACCTGCTTATAGCACCCCATTTCCACCATCTCCCCTTTTCTACCCCCCCTCCCCCACCACTTACCATTCACAAATGCAACAGACAGCCATCATTGGGTAACAAACTGATCGCAGCTTTATTTGCCAAGTTAACATCTACAACATGCTAAACCAGCATAATCAACAACAACGAACACTCCCCCAACCCCTTCATACGGGGCGATGTGCCACCAGCCATGCTATTAGCAAAGTGACCTCGCCTCCACACCGGCCGCATTCACCTCCACCGGCCAAATTCCTAAAGCCCCGGTCCGACTTCGCCACATCACTAGCAAAAGTCTACCCAGGGTTGTCCGGGCCGTGGGCACCCCGCCCACACCCCAATTGGCCTAAGCCTCCGGACCCCCGACACCTCCGGGATCCCGCCACCCCCCCCCCACCAAGCTACAACAACCCTAAATAACCGAACCTCCCGCTTCCCGTAATGGTGGGCGGGTGGGCCGCTACGTTACTGGCTCCATTCGCATGTGCTTGGACACTGCCACCACTGGCCGAGCACATGCACAGACTCACTCTGATTGGCCCCCGCACGCACGAGCGCACGCCGGGAACCAATCATTTTAAAGGACGTGCCAGCGTGCGCATCCCCCTCATGCGCTGCTCCCCCCACCCCTCCTCTTGAACTGAGAAGCACGCAGGGTCCTGCGGCGGGCCAAGCACCCGGTTAACGCCGGTCGCCGGGACCCTGCCCGCACCCTATATCTAACCGGGTAGTCATACCCGGCGCTCACAACCTGCTTATAGCATCCCATTTCCACCATCTCCCCTTTTCTACCCCCCCCCCCCCACCACTTACCATTCACAAATGCAACAGACAGCCATCATTGGGTAACAAACTGGTCGCAGCTTTATTTGCCAAGTTAACATCTACAACATGCTAAACCAGCATAATCAACAACAACGAACACTCCCCCAACCCCTTCATACGGGGCGATGTGCCACCAGCCATGCTATTAGCAAAGTGACCTCGCCTCCGCACCGGCCGCATTCACCTCCACCGGCCAAATTCCTAAAGCCCCGGTCCGACTTCGCCACATCACTAGCAAAAGTCTACTCGGGGTTGTCCGGGCCGTGGGCACCCCGCCCACGCCCCAATTGGCCTAAGCCTCCGGACCCCCGACACCTCCGGGATCCCGCCACCGACTCGGGCAGTCCGAACTAGCCGAGCCGCCCCCCCCCCCACTCCAAAGCTGTGACCAATTCCTGCCACCCTGCACCACACACTCCAAGACCTCCTGCCAATCATTCAGCAGGAGGTCTGTTCCCACCGGAGAAAGATGCACCCCGTCACTTCTATACAATCCTCTACACTCCACTTCCGCCCACGTATGCATAACCTGATAACCCCATGCTCACATACTCATCGCCCGATCTGTCTGTTAATTTTTGTTAACCCCCGCAACCAACGTCGCTACCCCCAACAAGCTGGCCGCGGAACAATGTCGGACCAGATTAATACCACCCCCTCAAACATTTGTAACACCAAAGCCAAGTCTCTCTTAGCCGCCCTGATCAGCTGTTTGCAAGTCCAGGCTACCAAGTCATTCCCTCCTAAATGCAACAAGATGATCTCCGGCTGTACTCTTATGCGTTGATGGTGCCGAAGCAAAGGCAGCAACTGTGTCCATTGCAGCCCATGCTCGCCCAGCCATAATATCGACACCACCGTTGGATCCAGCCCGAGATTCCGCCCGACGGGCCTTGCTGCTGCTCGTTCGCCAGCCCAGAACACGAAGGAATGCCCCAGCAGCCAACACTTCCAAACATTCTGTCCCCCATCTGTAAAAGAAAATTGTATTATTCCTTGTCATACATAATCGATCTGTTAGACCCGAACATAACCTTGGAAGGTATTAGACCGCTGTATCAGCCCCCCAGCCAGCCCCGCCTCCGCTGCGCTGGTCGCCGCCCTGATTCGAAATGAATGAGACGAAAACAGGGAAGGGTCCTCTCCTATATACCGAAGGACTATCCGCAACACCACCACTACTTGAAAGTGCGTAAGCACCCGCGCATCTAGGTGGATGAAAAATCCGCCTTCGCGCTCCGGCCGAATGCCCATGTAGGTCGAAATCAGCTTCACCGGACATGTCGGCTCCTTTATCTCCTTCAACACGACCCACTGCCCCTTACTGCGCTGATCAGTCTTGAATCTTGCCAAAAACACTCGTAACTGCCCATTACCCGCCTGTACATGTTGCCACTGTAAACCGCCACACGCTCCCGCCTTACCCGAGTCCGCTACCAATTCACTCACCCTGAAGGCGCCAAAGAAAGCCAAGCTGAAAACAGCCCTAAAAAGAACAGCCTCATAAGGCGACTCTGTCACGTGCAGCAATCCTGCACACAATCTAACTAACAACTGATGCGTGATCGGATGTCGCCGATCAGGCGGGGTGGGCTGCGAACGTTCCCAACCCTGTAGTAACCGTCTCGCTAGGCACCCACCCCCCACAAAGCCCCAACCCACCGCTCTTGCAAAAAACAGGAAACCCGCCAAGTGGCTACGGACCGATGCTCTCGTGACCCCGTGTTCCTTTGCACTGACAATGTATTGCCCAAGCAAATGGTCCGCTACCACTCCCCCTTTCCATCCCTGGGCCAACAAAAACTGAGACACTCTACTCCCACCTTGTCGATAAGCTTCCCATGTTCTCTCCGCCACCGAACTGTACAGGAGACTCCTCATCTCTGGAGGCCAAGAGTCCACAAGTTTGACGGGGCCACGCACCCGACCTGTCCGCCTCCGGCACCAGTCTCCAAAACTGCTCCATCTGAAAACGGGAAAGAGCATCAGCAATTCCGTTAGTATGCCCCGGTATATGCCGCGCCCTCAACCTTACATTCAAGTGCAGACATGTCAACACTAAGGCCCGCATTAAGGATGCTACCTGGAGGCAACGTGGGGAGTAATTATTCACTACGCTCACCACCGCCTCGTTGTCACACCACCATCTGAACCGATGATTCCTGAAACGATCTGGCCACAACTCCAGTGCTACTAACATAGGGAAAAGTTCCAGGAAAGTAATATTCTTTCTGCAGCCTTCCACCTCCACGCTGCCAGCTCTCCCTGGGAGGGATCGAGCCATCGGGGACACTGCAGCAACGTGCTCTGCCCAATCGGGGCTGAGCTCTCCAGCTTAAAAGGAGCCGCGAGCAGGCCGCGAGCCCTCTTTCTGCAGCCTTCCACCTCCACGCTGCCAGCTCTCCCTGGGAGGGATCGAGCCATCGGGGACACTAACATAAGAACATAAGACATGCCATACTGGGTCAGACCGAGGTCCATCAAGCCCAGTATCCTGTTTCCAACAGTGGCCAATCTAGGTCCTACGTACCTAGCAATATCCCCAAAAGACACAGGTTCCATAATGTTTGTACTGGGTCAAGCATTGCTATCCTGGGTCCCTTTTTAATAGTGGTTTATGGACCTTTCCTCCAGGAACTTGTCCAAACCTTTTTTAAACCCAGCTATACTAACAGCCCTTACTACATCCTCCGGTAACAGATTCCAGAGTTTGATTACACGTTGAGTGAAAAAATATTTTCTCTTATTTGTCTTAAATAGTTTACCCTGTAGCTTCATTACATGTCCCCTAGTCTTTCTATATTCTGATAGCGTAAACAATTGATCCACGTTTATCCGTTCCACTCCATTCATTAATTTATAGACCTCTATCATATCCCCTCAGCCGTCTCTTTTCCAGGCTAAAGAGCCCTAACCTTTTTAGCCTCTCTTCATAGGAGTAGCCTTCCATCCCCTTCACCAATTTGGTGGCTCTTCTCTGTACTTTTTCTAATAACGCTGCAGCAACGTGCTCTGCCCAATCGGGGCTGAGCTCTCCAGCTTAAAAGGAGCCGCGAGCCCTCTTTCTGCAGCCTTCCACCTCCACGCTGCCAGCTCTCCCTGGGAGGGATCGAGCCATCGGGGACACTGCAGCAACGTGCTCTGCCCAATCGGGGCTGAGCTCTCCAGCTTAAAAGGAGCCGCGAGCAGGCCGCGAGCCCTCTTTCTGCAGCCTTCCACCTCCACGCTGACAGCTCTCCCTGGGAGGGATCGAGCCATCGGGGACACTGCAGCAACGTGCTCTGCCCAATCGGGGCTGAGCTCTCCAGCTTAAAAGGAGCTGCGAGCAGGCGTGCCCGCGCCTTGCGGGCCCGCGCCTGAGGGCCGCGCAAGAGGGCCCTTTGGCACGGCCCTTAGGCTAAGGTGCTAAAATATCGTTACAAGTTGGCACCGAAACAACGAAGATACATATTCAATACCAACTCCAGCAACTACACTCAGGTACAACTAAGCTCCCCCAGGGTTAAGTTTTTTGTACCTCCCCCTCACTGCATAACTTCTACCGCAGCAAGTATCCTCACTACAAACACTATCTAAATGACTTTTCTCTCACAACCTATCTACATGAATGACATCACATCCTATCATATTACTCTACTTAACTTTGTTTATTCAGTTGGGTGCAATACTAGCTGTTAAATGCTGTATAAGGATACTTCAGTTACTATTGATAGTAGCTTCCCATATTTAATGGTTGTTAGTAATATGCCTTCCAAGTTTTACTGTTGTCAGTAGTCTAATCACAACTTTATTATTGTTGTCATTATCATTATTACTAGCTTTTATAACTAGTGTCAGTAACTGTTTCAATACTTACTGTTGTCAGTAACTTTCCCAATATTTACTGCTATTAGTAACCATACCAATACTGTTACTGTTGTCAGTAACTGTTCCAATATTTACTGTTGTCAGTAGCTTTCCCAATACTTACTGCTATCTATAACTATACCAATACTTACTGTTGTCAGTAACTTTCCTAATAATTACCGTTATCAGTAATTTTTACACACCTTATTACTGTTGCCAGTGAATTCCTCACAATTCTCTGTATAACATAACTACAACCACCTTTGTCTCATTTACAACTGCACACAGTTGGTTTTATTGCCCTATCAAGGAAAATTCACTGATGTAAATGCTGTGACTGATTTGCATAATCTGATAACTGCATTATCTGATATAAGATTACTGTAGCCAACTCACATTGCAAATAAGTCACTACAATTCTCAAAATGAAACTAATAAACCTAACAATACACATTCTATATGCCCTAGGGATCTATATTTGCCTAACACTCTCATTTAACTATTGTCTCCAAACACCATGCCCACACCTAGACCATACTTGCCTAGCTCACATACATGTCATACCCTACCACTACAAACTGAAATACAACAATAATTTTATCACGAACCCTAATCCCAGAACCACAAATGCCCAACCTAAGCGGTTAATCCACATAAAGCTAAAACCGCAACCTATAATTAAAAATCTAGCTACACCAATTCAAACATTAAAAATTATACTGATCAATGCAAGATCAATTAGAAATAAAATACCTATCATTACAGATATTATCACAGATGAGAACCTGACTATCTCTGCATTACAGAGACTTGGCTCTCCAATTCAGACACAATATTGCTAAACCAAATAAAAGTGACTGGATATTCACTTTTTCATTGTGACCGTAATCATAAAAAAGGAGGTGGCATACTCATTCTAGCTAAATCTAACTTGAACTGTTCCTCTACGATATGTGAATCTAAAGAAAATATTGATATTCTAAAAATAGAGAACAGAAACTTAGCCTTCTGCCTATTTTACAGACCTCCATCCTCAGATGCAGAAAATATAACAACCATCTTAGAAACAATTTGTAAGACCTCCATAAACAAACCTCATATTGTGTTGGGTGACTTTAATTTAGCAACCATCAACAACACTTTACACTCAACCTTCCTAGAATCAATGGAAGACATGGGTTTTAAACAAATAGCCAAACACCCCACACACACTAAAGGCAATACTCTTGATCTTGTCTTTCTCCCTGAACATATGACAGAGACACATCACTACAATCCTCCCACTGTAACATAAGTCCCATGGTCTGATCATTTTATGATTCAATTCTCAATCAACACCATACACACCTCCAATCATCAACAAGCAGTAACACATCAAGGACCGCGATTTTGTCCATTTATATCAGAAGAATTTCTAGGAACAATTATACCTCAACTAAATACAAACTCAAACAATATTGATGAAGCAATCACTAACTGGAACTCTGTAATAAGAGAAGCCTCTAAACCATTACCTCTCAAACCTAATAAACAATATAAACCTCAGAAAAATGGTATACACATGAACTGGCTTCTATCAAAAAAAAACCTAAGAAAAATAGAAAGAAAATGGCGTATAAAGAAAACACCTGAACTCAGGGTTCTCTACTTCACAACACTTAACACATACAGATCAGCAACTAATAACGCAAAGAAACTATATCATACCTCAATATTAACTAAGGCTATTAATCGTCCGAGGGAACTCTTTGAAATTGTAAAATCTCTATCTAAAGCCCCCACCAACAACTCCCAGCTTATCCCAATTAACTTGTATGATTTAGCAAACTATTTTGCTAGTAAACTAAAACTATCATCAATACCAATACCAGATCCTATAATATCATTAAACAATAACTATAGATGGAATTCCTTTCAACCCATAGATAAAAAACAATTAATAAACATAATATCAAATATTAACACTACTACATCTATCCTTGATCCATGCCCTGTCACTTGGATTAAATCAACAAAACAAGAACTTGCCCCATTTATTCTCAAAATAGTAAATAGCTCCCTCCAGCAAGGGGTTCTACCAAAAGATCTGAAGAATTCTGCAATCTGCCCGATTTTGAAGAATAAAACTCTAAATGAGAATGACCCAACATCATATCGCCCAATAGCCAGTATCCCATTTATAACAAAAATTATAGAAAAAGTTGTACAATTACAACTACAGGACTATATAGATACTTTTGCCCCTCTTGATGATCACCAATACGGATTTCGACCATTTCATGGCGTAGAGACCCTCCTGCTTGCTCTCCTTGATACTCTAAACAAAGGACTGGACAATACTAAACAAGCATTTATTCTGGTATTTCTAGATATATCTGCTGCCTTTGACAGTGTAAATCATAACATACTTATATCAAGACTCAGACAAATTGGATTAAGGGAAATTACACTAGAATGGTTTCAATCCTACATATCAGACCATACACAATTTGTAAAAGTTAACCAGAACTCCTCACCTACTTTTCCTCAAGAACAGGGAATACCTCAGGGCTCTGCTTTGTCCGCCCTTCTATTTAACCTTTATCTCCAACCAATTTGTACCATCTTTCAAAAATACAAGGTGAAATACCAGATATATGCGGATGACATTATGCTGTATTCTGCATTTGATATACAAGATCCAAACTATGACAAAATAGTAAGCTGCCTTATGGAAGCTGAAAAATGGCTAAGTAACAATAACTTGAAAATCAATTTCAAGAAAACAGAGATACTAGTCACATCAAGAAACACAAATTACACACCACCAACTGACATCAAAATTCTTAACTTTACCATACCTATAAAGGAAAATATTAAATACTTAGGAGTCACTATAGACAAGGCTCTCAGTTTCACCAATCATATTAAAAAAACAACTAAAACAATATACTACAAGCTACGCTCAATTCAACAACTGAGACCACTATTAGAAATCAATGACTTTAGAACCATCACACAGGCACTGATAACTCCCCATTTTGATTACTGCAATGGAATATTAACAGGTGTATCTAAAAAGAGCCTAAAAATACTACAGATGGCTCAAAATGTTACAGCCAGAATAATTTCCAAAGCAAAACTGACCGATCACATCACCCCAATTCTCTACTCACTACACTGGCTACCTATACAAAGTAGAATTCAATATAAAATAATTTTGACCACTTTCAAACTCATAAACCAGATTGCCCCATCATACCTGTCTACACTAATTCATAGACCTATAGAAAACAGAATAAGACGTAGAAAGAACCTTCATACTATTGCAGTTCCCGACTCAATAAGAAAAACTAAAAATATAACAAGTAGAGGTGCCTTCTCATTTGTAGCACCTGCTCTATGGAATAATCTCCCTGATCAACTAAGGGAAATAAAAGACCTGAAACAATTCCGAAAAGATCTAAAAACTTATTTGTTCACATAATATTATTCGAACATAGACAAAGAATTGGATAAGACCTCCCATCCTCCTTAGATTTCCATGATTTGTTCGCCCTAATACTGACATTATTACTACCAAAAGAGAACATATGATAAAACTTTAATGTATATATGTAAATAGTTTCAAATATTGTTAATACTACCTATATATAGTACTGATTATTGTTCATCATACTTGATTTTAACTAATTGTATATAGTTTTGAATACTGTTCAATGTACCTGTTTTTTTTCACAGCACTGTTTTATGTATCTCTTGTTGTTCAATGTAAACCGCCACTGATCGTAGGAAATGGCGGTATATAAAAGATTTGCAAATAAATAAAATAAATAAAATATTACTCAATAATCCGGCCGTAAGCCATGCCTGAGGCCATCGGTCAGCACACCATGTCCCCGCAAAGTAAATGCCCAAGCCGACCCCCCTGCAGCATCCGAATAAAGCTGTAAATCGTCACTGGAAATCTCAGCCTCCATCCACACTGAGATACCATTAAAACCCCGCAAAAATGTATCCCACACCCGTAAATCGTCGCGCATCACCCTAGTAACTCGTATGCAGTGATGAGGCCTAACCGCCCCTGCCGTTGCTGCCGCCAACTGGCGCAGAAACACTCTCCCCATGGGTAGCACTCTATACACAAAGTTCAATGACCCTAGCAAAGCCTGCATTTCCCGCAAGGTCAACTTCGCTGAGGCCACAGCATTAGCCACCAGAACCCGCAACTTGTCCACCTTATCAACCGGCAGCCGCGCTATCATTCCCTCAGAATCCAGCTCGATCCCTAGAAACATAAGCCTGGTCACCGGACCCACTGTCTTATTGCTGGCCAAAGGAACCCCTAATTCTCCAGCCATCTCGATAAACCCCATCAGGAGCTCCCTGCAGCCCGTCGACTGTGCATCCCCGATGAACAGAAAATCATCGAAATAATGCACCACTTCCGACCATCCGACCCTCTGCACCACTACCCAATGCAAGAAGGAACTAAACATCTCGAAATACACGCACGCCACTGCACAACCCATAGGCATACACTTATCAAAATAGAACCCTCCTTCGAATTGGAAGCCTAGCAAAGGAAACGACGAAGGATGCACCAAAAGCAAACGGAAAGCCGACTCGATATCCACTTTTGCCATCCACGCCTCCCGACCCGCCTTCCGAAGTAACTCCACTGCTCCATCGAAAGAGGCATACTTAACCGTACACCAGTCGCGCGGTATGCTATCATTAACCGATGCCCCCATAGGGCTCGACAAATTGTGTATTAAGCGAAATTTGCCCGGTTCTTTTTTGGGTATAATCCCCAATGGGGATGAAACAAAGTGCGGAAAAGGCGGCTGCTGAAACGGGCCCGCTATTCTACCTAAATGCAACTCCACCGCCAACTTTTCCCGAGCTATTGTCGCCCAGCGGCACACCGACGACGAGTTCCGTGTCGATGTACTAGAAACAACACCCCGAACTGGGATAACAAAGCCAAACTGGAAACCTAACTGCAAAACTGTCTTATCTTTATTACGTGGGTATCGCCCCAGCCACTCCCGTAACACCTCCACCCTTATGGGGGACGGGGCCCTACCAAATCCGCTTTCACTACCTGGCTACTGTACTCAGAGCGGCTCCCCCTCCTTTCTTAATACATTTTGCCACGGAATGCGCCCCCCCCCCCCCGCAGCTCGAGCAAGCGTGCCGGAACTTACAGTCCGGAAAGGGGCAAACGGACTTATTATATCGCCAACACACATCCGCGCCTCTGCTTCCAGCCGGCTTAACCTGTGAGATGGGACCCCCACCCCGAAAGGAACATTTTGCCACCGCGGTGAACCCCGACCCGCCCTTTCCTCCACTCACCAGACCAGACCCTGTTCTGGCCGACATCTGCGTCAGCCAAAGATTGATATCTTGCATTCCCCACGTCAATCCCTTAGTCCCCTTCATTTTGTCACGAAACGTTTCATCATAGTTAAGCCACGCCCATCCCTCATGAGATTGCGAGGCTTCCAGAATTGAATCCGCCTAAGCGAGTAAGACACCATACTGGTTCGGGCGATGATGACCCCAAACACTCGCCAGCCGCAAAAAAGCCCTAACCCAATTAACTATCGACCGAGAAACTTTCCTGATCCGCCCGGCCTTTTCATCCTCTTTCCGCTTTTTCCAGCTCTCACCCGACCGTTTCCGCCCCTCCAGCAAACAGAAAATATCTATATATTTTCTCTTTCTTATTTTACGCCATAACGTCCGCGGGACACCCTCCCATAACTCCGACAAGATTGCTGAAGTAGAGGTACTGCCGCCAGAGATGTCCGGCACCCCTTCATGCCCATGTGCCCCGACCATCACGCCCTCTTCACTCGACGACGAAGCAGACGCGTCCGAAGACGATGAGGAGGAGGATTCCGAACTATGCCGCCGCCGGCAGACGTGTTTCTGTTTTTTGCTGATCTTTCCCGAGCGTTCCCCCCTGCGTACCACCCCCTTTTTGTCCCACCCCCTCCTCAACCCTCAACTCACCCGCTTCCGCTCCCAATGCCCCTTCTGGCATGGACTGGCTCCGCCTCTTCTGCTGCAGATTCGCACCCCGCTGCCGCATGCTGTCTTCTTGCAAATCAGCCCGCTCGTCCTGCGCTGCCCCAGGTCCCGCCTCCCTGGATGCCATCCGCGACGGCTCCGCAGTACTTAGTGTGAATCCAGGCGACGCTACCCACAGGACCTGTGAAGAGAAAAAAGGAAAAGCAGGAGAAGAACACCCCGGGGCCCATGCTGGTTGCCACACTCCCACCCATGCTGCTCTCGAAGACCCTTGCCCCCGCTCGCCCAGTGCTCGGCAGGGGTCTGATAACCGGCCGGCCCGCTCCCAATGGGTACCGACACTTCGCCTCCAGAAGTCAAGGGGCCCCCCCTTTCCCTGTCACCAGGCCCATACCCCAGCATGCCGCCCCCACTCCAGGCTCCGGTCGCACCGAAAGGGAGACCAGCCCCCATCCCCCACCCCGGCTCATCCCTCGCCCCCCTACCCGGCTCAGCTGTCCCCACTACGGAGGAGGTTTCTTGACTAACCCCTCCCCTGCTCGCCGCCAACTCACCCGCTAATCCGTTCCCGAAAGGTGACCGAGCCCTGCGCCCCCTAACTGCAGTGCCTCTCCTGCCTCCACCTGGAGCAGCCCGCCGTCCACGGGCAGGACATCTAGCCGCCCCTCCAGCTTGGGGAACTGATGGGGGCTCCCCTGCCATCCGCGTACACACCGCTCGACCGCAGCCCGCCCCTGACCCTTTTTACCACCTCCCCCCTTATTCCCACTCCCCCCTCTATTCCCCCTACCTCCACTCGCCTGAGGCTGCTTAGGTGCCATGGCACTCAGAACCCTGGCCCACACACCCTACCACAGCTATGTGTTTACATTTTTTTTTTAATTGTAGAGAGATCTATAAATATAGACATGATTTTTATTTATTTTTGTTTATTTTTTAGGTTTTCTGAATCTAGACGCCCTCCTTCCTGCCCCCTCTCTGTCTTTTCGTGCAATACAATTTTTTGGCACAGGCCCGACCCCCCCCTCTAGCAGTCCCCGGCAAAATATTTCACCATCCCACCACGGCACCCCACTCGCCTGCTCCTGGAAGCCTGCGTGTTCAAGCCGACCTCAAAAAGCCCCCAACGCTGGAAGCCCTGCTCCGTGGGCCCTCGTTCCGCCAAACTGCTGCAACCGCCATGGCAAAGTCTCCTGCTCACGCTCTCCCGTCCGCTATGCTCCCGGCTCCGTTCGCATGTGCTCGGCCACTGCCGCCACCGGCCGAGCACATGCACAGACTCACTCTGATTGGCCGCCGCGCGCACGAGCGCACGCCGGGAACCAATCATTTTAAAGGACGCGCCAGCGTGCGCATCCCCCTCGTGCGCTGCTCCCCCATCCCTCCTCTTGAACTGAGAAGCACGCAGGGTCCCGCGCTGGGCCGAGCACCCTGTTAACACCAGTCGCCGGGACCCTGACCGCGCCCTATATCATAGCATTATTAGAAAAGGTACAGAGAAGAGCCACCAAAATGGTAAAGGGGATGGAAGGATACTCCTATGAAGAGAGGCTAAAATGGTTAGGGCTCTTCAGCCTGGAAGAGAGACGGCTGAGGGGAGATATGATAGAGGTCTATAAATTAATGAATGGAGTGGAACGGGTAAACGTATATCTATTGTTTATGTCATCAGAATATAAAAAGACTAGCATTCTATTTACTCTCTTGGCTGCTGCTGCACACTGGGTGGAAGGTTTTAACCCATTTTGGACAGCACGCATATCCTTTCTCTGTTCTGGATGATTTATTAGATTTGTTACACACAAACAACTATGAAATACCGGCAATAATAAAAATATTAAAACTTTGCAGAAAATAGAAGTTTCACATAGTGTACGTTTTTCATACACTGGTCCAATATAGTATATTGTCCGTCTTCAGAAAAGATAGGATTCAGTTCCAATATTCATTGACATAAACATGCTGTATGATACTATTGAAACTGCAGTTTTCATTTAAAACACTTTATTATGATATAATATAGTTTGTCAACAGTCCATTCTGACGGCGGAATATGATACACATGAAAACACTTCTGATGCAGTGCGTTGATATTGCACCATTGAAACACCTAGAACAGAATGCTTGACAGCAATTAGTTTTGACAACATATTAGCCCAGTGTATGAAAAACATACAAGGCCAATATACGCACCAATAACTCTGACACTAAGTAACTTACAGTTATCCAAATCTATTTTCTAAAGTCTACAAATGCTTTTATAAGCTACTTACTATTTTTTGTGATCTTTTTATGTTGAGCTGCCAGTACCGTCAAAATCAGCAAACTTTGAATACCTATTAAACTAACTAGATCTCAGATAAAAAATCTGTATATAATGCTTTTTGAAATAACGATAATAGCTAAACATAGTTCCATTGAATTTATAACCATTAATTACTAAACAGTTGAGTAGTAAGTATGGAAACCTTATGTATGTAAAACATACGCTGGTCCAAAACGGGTTAACATGTTATCTACGATGATGCCTAAATCTTTTTCCTGGGTGGTGGTTCCTAATGTGGTACCTTGCATCGTGTAACCATAGTTTGGGTTGTTCTTTCCTAGGTGCATAACTTTGCACTTGTCCACATTAAATTTCATCTGCCATTTGGATGCCCAGTCTTCCAATTTATCAAGATCTTCTTGCAATTTTCCACAATCCTCATGGGTTTTAACAACTTTAAATAGTTTTGTGTCGTCTGCAAATTTGATAACCTCACCCGTTATTCCCATTTCCAGGTCTTTTATGAATATGTTAAAAAACAGTGGACCCAGCATAGATCCCTGGGGTACTCACACTATTCACCTTTCTCCATTGAGAAAATTGGCCATTTAGCCCTACCCTCTGCTTTCTATCTTTTAACCAGTTCCTGATCCACAATAGTACACTGCCTCTTATCCCATGACTCTTTAGTTTTGCTAAATGTCTCTGATGAGGGACCTTGCCAAAGGCTTTCTGATGTGGTCATTCGCAATTCTGGAGGGGACATGAATGCCTGGCCAGTACCTGGACCCTAGGGATGACCGCAGCATCACCAGATGCCAGGGTGATAGGGCAGCCATGCATCAGCTGTGCCAGGCACTGGGAGACATGACTGATGTTGTGCCAACATCCCCCAGATTGTGCCATGAGACCTGCATCCTTCCCCAGTCTAGGATCTATGCAAGCTGCAAGACTGGTGATGTATCTGGATGCTGGCTACCTGGGTATGATGGCACAGGGATCCCACTCCCATGCCCACACAGGCCTGACCAGGGCAGCAGTGCCACAAAGCAAACTGTGGGAAGGCAGATAGGGTTGCCCCACAGATAGCAGATGTATACAGACTGACATACGCCACGATGGAACGGGTGCAGCTGCTGTGAGACATGTCATAGTAACATAGTATATGATGGCAGATGATAAAGACCATCATGATCCATCTAGTCTGCCTAGCAAGGTGGCAAGAGTAGGAGCACCTGCCGCTCCATGCAGGTCACCCCTTCCCATGCCTTTAGGATACATTTAGGGGGAACGGTAAGGAGACACAAGGGAGATTAGGCAGATCAGATCCAAAAGTGGCAATGAAAAGATGAGCACTCAGCATGGATTTGAGAAGGGCCAGAGAAGAAGTCTGATGTCACGAGCCAGGTAGTCTGTGCCAGGCATAGGGAGCAGCAAGATGAAAGGAGCGAAGTCTGGAGTTGGCAGTAGAAGAGAAGGACACAGATAGAAGTGATCTGCCAGAAGAGCGGAGTTTTTGAGAAGGACTGTAGGGAAAGATAAAAGAGAAACGGTAGTGCGGAGAAGCAGAATGAGTGCACTGCATACATTTGTTGCTCAGCAATATTATGCATCCTTTGGGGAACTGCAATGTTAGTGTCGGATTTTGTGCACTTGGTAAGAATCCATTCTTAGCAGTTTAAAGCGTGTTCATAGAGATAACCAAGGCAGGGATCACTGGGGCTGTTTTATAATACCAAATACTATTTGATGCAAGGTATGTCCTGACATAGATGTTCATATTTACATTCTCTTATACCATATTTAGGGTGCACTGGGATTACCTAGCACTTTTCAGGGCCTGTAGAGGACTAGTATATGGTTTAGGTTGCAGCAGGAGTCATTTCTCATTGGTATTTATGTCTATTTTGAATCAGCACCCTACTGTCAGTGTGAAGAGCAGTTTAGGAGTTGCACGTTTTTCCCGAGGGACATGGTATCTGCAGGTACATCCCAGAGATAGGCAGGATCCGAAACGCGCAATTTTTCCGAATACAGTTGGCGTGGGGACATCCAAAATGGTTACCCATATCCCATAATATTGATGGAGACGTGTTTCTCCATTATATCGCATGGCTCATGCATGCACCCGTGCGTGGGCCTCGTGCCACATGAGTGCATGGGCCGGCTGAATAGTGCTTTACCTGTGCCACATTGGAAACATCTATCTCCCCAATTCCAGACCCACAGACATGTCTAGAGCTGCGAATGCAGAATTAGGTTCAAACGGGGCCCCATTTTTAAATTACTGTAGACATGTCCGCGGCCGGATGTGCATGTTATGGAATCGGGCTCCAAGTGCATAATAACCTTTTGTTATATATCTCATGTATATGATATCTAAGTGACACAAAGTGACATCATCCATTTAGAACAGTGACTCTCAGCCAGTCCTCAGGACACACCTATTCGGTCAGGTTTTCAGGATAGCCACAATGAATATGCTTGAGAGAAATTTGTATGTACTGTCTCCACCGTATGCAAATCTCTCTCATGTATATTCATCATAGTTATCCTGAAAACCTGACTGGTAAGGTGTGTCCTGAGGACTGGGTTGATAATCCCTAGTTTAAAGGCTAATACATTGGCTCTTAGTACAGGTAAATGCAGTGTTCAGATGCCTTCCAGGGACAGGGAAATACCTGCATGACTACTGGAGTGGCGTGAGCTATATACTAAATAAACAAATATTCATGGCTGATGCTAGCAAGATGCAAATGAGGCATATACTACTGCAGACGGTAAGATACCTGCATAAAAGGATGTATGTTAATGCGAATGGCAACCAAAAATCTCAACTGCATCTCCTCAAAGTGAAGTTAAATGTTTTCTGCATTAACACATCTGCATGAGATTTTATGCATTTTAGCACCTGCAGTGATTCACTGTTCCAACTAGTAATGAGCTATAATGAAATAAGAAAATACGAAAGTCCAACTACTGGCCGATTTGGGTCACCTGGAATACTGGAAGATCCCTTCCCCTTGACTTATTATAACCGATGCACGATGTAGCTATACGTACACCTGCCTGCTTTATAATTCTTGAACCTGTCCACCAGAAACTCATCCAAATGTTTTGAAAATGAACTCTGCTATTAAAGGGGATCTGATGTAGTGCAGACTAAGTTGTACTGCTGCCCTTGGCATTGCCTTGATTCCTGAAATAAAGCACTCTTTACCTCTTTTTCACCTACTGTACTTGATAAGTATGGGGAAGGGCAAAGACCAGATCAGAACTTCTAGCTCTGCTGTGCCTGTTCAAGTTCCTATCAATGGCTTTGTTCAGCACATTGTGGGGAGAGGTTACCAGTTCTCTTCCTGCAGATAAATCAGGAGTAACATTCCTGTCTGAAACCCTGTATTGTTGTGCTGTGGAGGTCGACAGCCACCTGCAGCCCACAGCTAGTCACTTTGGAGATGGCAGCAGTTGGACTTGATCCACTGGGAGGAGAAAAGACAACTACTCCCTTCCTGATACAGCTAATACAAGTAAATCCAGAGCTGGCAGAAACTCAATGGGGAAACTTGGTGCTGTGAGGGGAATTCAACAAGGTAGCATTATACTGGGAAACTGAGTTTTGAAATTGATCTTGGCTCCTGTTTCTTTACACCTTAGAATCATCGGTGTTGATTCTGAAGCTCAGCCAGAACAGATATTAGTTATATCTGAAGCTGTAATCTTGAATATAACTTTGCAACTGTAGACTGGCTCCATAAAAATCTTGAAAAACCTGTCCAAGAACAATAAATTTCATCCATGCTCACCAGGTAATCTATATGAACCAGTGTACCATGCCAGCAGGATTCTACTCAAGATCATTCAGAAAAGTCTACAACCATACCTGCAACGAGAACTGCCTGAAGTGCAAGCAGGGTTCAGGAAAGGGTGAGGAATGAGAGACATCATCACAGATGTGAGATGGATCCTTGAAAAGACAAGAATACCAGAAGGATATCCATAGGTATTTATTGACTACAGCAAGGCTTTTGATTGTGTAAACCATTAAGAAGCATGGGTATACCAGAACACCTGATCATTCTCCTGCACAGCCTTTACATTGATCAAGAAGCAACAGTTTGAACAGAACTAGGAGAAAAAGAATGGTTTAAAATCAGCAAAGGTATAGAACAAGACTGCATACTTTCCCCCTTCCTCTTTAATGTATATGCAGAACAAATCATCAAAGAGCAGGACTGTATGAAGACAACTGAGGTGTGAAGATTGGTAGAAGACTCATCAGCAACTTTCACTATGCTGAAGATATCACCTTACTGGCTGAAAGTGAAGATTATCTGAAATATTTGCTTCTCAAGATCAAGGAGCATAGTTTTAAAATGAGCCTGAAACTTAACATAAAGATGACAAACATCCTGACAACTGGCAAAATCAATGTTCATCATTGATGGAGAAAAAATTGAAATAGTTGACAACTTTAACCTACTTGGATCATCAATCAATAAAGAAACAACAAACAGTCACGAATCCGATGACGCAATGTTCTTGGCTGAATGGCTATGAAGAACCTAGACAAGATTCTCAAGAGCAGAGATGTCTCTCTCCATATAAAGATTTGACTTGTCCAAGTCATGGTATTTTCAGTAACCTCATATGGATGCAAATGTTGGACAGTGAAAAGATAGACAGGAAGAAAATCTATGCCTTTGAATTATTTATTTATTTATTTGTGAGCTTTCTATACTGCCATTTCAGGTAATCATAGTGGTTTAAAATTATAACTGATACATACGAGGTGTGACAAAAAAGAAATGAGACTGTCCCATAAATGTTTTATTACAAAATCTACAGAGAAATTACATACTGTCCACTTCAAAGTAATCCCTTCCAGAGTTAATGCACTTCTGCATTTGCTTCTGCCACAAAAACGCGAAATAAAGACCTTTTCAAGTACATTCGTAGCAAAAAACCTGTGAGAGAGTCAGTTGGTCCATTAGATGATAAAGGGGTTAAAGGAGTGACAAGGAGATAGCGGAGAGACTGAATGAATTCTTTGCTTCGGTCTTTACTGAGGAAGATGTAGGGATGTTACCCATGACTGAAGTGGTATTTAAAGGTGCGGAAGAATTGAAGGAAATATCGATACATCGGGAAGATGTCTTACAACTATTAGATAAACTGAAGAGTAGCAAATCACCTGGGCCGGATGGTATACATCCAAGGGTGTTGAAAGAACTGAAATATGAGATTGCAGACCTGCTATCAGTAATCTGTGAACTATCATTAAAATCATCTCTAATATCTGAAGATTGGAGGATCGCCAATGTAACTCCAATTTTTAAAAAGGGTTCCAGGGGTGATCCGGGAAACTACAGACCGGTGAGCCTGAAGTCAGTACCAGGAAAAATGGTAGAAACCATCATAAAGAATAAAATTACTCAGCATGTAGATAGTCACAACCTAATGGGAGACAGCCAACATGGCTTTAGACAAGGAAGATCTTGTCTTACTAATCTGTTATGTTTTTTTGAAGGAGTGAATAAACAGGTGGACAAAGGTGAGTCGGTTGATATTGTGTATCTGGACTTTCAGAAAGCCTTTGACAAGGTCCCTCATCAGAGACTTTTGGCAAAACTAAAGAGTCATGGGATAGGAGGCAGTGTACTATTGTGGATCAGGAACTGGTTAAAAGATAGAAAGCAGAGGGTAGGGCTAAATGGCCAATTTTCCCAATGGAGAAAGGTGAATAGTGGTGTACCCCAGGGATCTGTGCTGGGTCCGCTGCTTTTTGACATATTCATAAATGACCTGGAAAGTGGAATAACGAGTGAGGTGATCAAATTTGCAGATGACACAAAACTATTTAAAGTTGTTAAAACCCAAGAGGATTGTGAAAAATTGCAAGAGGATCTTGATAAATTGGAAGACTGGGCATCAAAATGGCAGATGAAATTTAATGTGGACAAGTGCAAGGTTATGCACCTAGGGAAGAACAACCCAAACTATGGTTACACGATGCAAGGTTCCACATTAGGAACCACCACCCAGGAAAAAGATTTAGGCGTCATTGTGGATACCATGTTAAAACCCTCGGCCCAGTGTGCAGCGGCGGCCAAGAGAGCAAATAGAATGGTAGGTATCATAAGGAAAGGAATGGAAAATAAAACAAAAGATATTATAATGCCTCTATATCGTTCCATGGTGAGACCGCACCTTGAATATTGTGTGCAATTCTGGTCGCCGTATCTTAAAAAGGATATAGCGATTTTAGAAAAGGTTCAGAGAAGAGCCACCAAAATGCTAAAGGAGATGGAAGGATACTCCTATGAAGAAAGGCTAAAAAGGTTAGGGCTCTTTAACCTGGAAAAGAGACGGCTGAGGGGAGATATGATAGAAGTCTATAAATTAATGAGCGGAGTGGAACGGGTAAACGTAGATCGATTGTTTACGTTATCAGAATATAGAAAGACTAGGGGACATGCAATGAAGCTACAGGGTAAACTATTTAAGACTAATAAAAGAAAATATTTTTTCACTCAACGTGTAATCAAACTCTGGAATTTGTTACCGGAGGATGTAGTAAAGGCCTTTAGTGTAGCTGGGTTTAAAAAAGGTTTGGACAAGTTCCTGGAGGAAAGGCCATAAACCATTATTAAGAAGTGACCGAAGATATCAATGCTTAACCCAGTACAAGCATTGTGGAACTTGTGTCTCTTGGGGAAACTGCTAGGTACATATGACCTAGATTGGCCACTGTTGGAAACAGAGTACTGGGCTTGATGGACCTTGGTCTGACCCAGTATGGTATATCTTATGTTCTTATGTTAGAAGCACTCAGTAAAGTCCTCCTCCATGAGGTCCCTCAGCTCGCTCATCACAGTGACCTTGATCTCTTCTATAGAGGCAAAATGAGGTCCTTTGAGCACAGTCTTCAGCCTGGGGAAGAGCCAGAAGTCACATGGTGTGAGATCTGGGGAATAAGGAGAGTGGTAGAGTGCTGTGATCTGTTTGTTGGCCAAGAACTGCCTCACACTGAGTGCGGTGTGTGCGAGCGCATTGTCGTGGTGGAGCAGCCACAACTTTTCTCTCTACAGAGCCCGCCTGCTGTGCCAAACCCAGTCATAGAGGAGATTGGGGACCTGCTGGTAGAAGTGCTGGTTGACTGTCTGACCCTCAGGCACAAACTCATGATGGACAACTCCCTTCCTTGATTTGGACATGCACGCCTTCTTGGGTCTGGGTGACAGTCGAGCCTTCCACTGCAGGCTCTGCCTCTTGCTTTCAGGGTCATACTGGAAGACCCAAGTCTCATCTCCTGTGATGACTCGGCCAACGAACTCTGGATATTCTCTGATCATCTCTAGCAAGTCTCAACAAACATTGACCCGTTGCTCCTTTTGGTCGTCCGATAAAAGCCTGGGCACCATCTTGGCGCACACCTTCTGCATCCCCAGCTCCTGCACCAAGATGGTCCACACTGACTCCCTGTTCAGGCTGAGCTCCTCAGCTATCATTCACACCGTCAATCTGCGATCACTCCGCACCAGCTGGTTCACTCTGTCAATGTTCTCAGCCGTCTTTGTCGTGGAATGCCGTCCTGACTTGGGATCATCCTCCATCTCCTTGCGGCCAGTCTTGAAGCGTTTGTGCCACTCGAAGACTCACGGCCTTGACATTGCATCTTCTCCATAAGCCTTTTGGAGAAGTTGGAGACACTCAGTTGGGTCCTTCTCCAACTTAACCAGAAATTTCAAGGTGATTCTTTGCTCCATATTTCTGCCACCTCCAGTTGCGTGACAAAGTGATGGAGCAGTGTGCTACAAAAAAACCTGAAAAAGAAAAACAGAGTGAGAGAGATGAAAAATATTGTAGCAGAATAGTGGCGAGATGTTGCACAACACAGTGACATAAGCGGTTAGCCAACTGGCATTGAGTCATGGGTGTGGCTGCCACAGTCTCATTTCTTTTTTGTCACACCTCGTAGAACATTTTAACAATAGAACTGGTGAAGGAATAAAAGAGACAACGAATGGAATTACAGGTTGTGAATTAATTCAACTTTTTTACAGATCAACTTATTTACAACTCAAAGTAGTAATTGGTAGTAAGTAGGTATAGGTATGGTTGTATGGGAGAGTGTTATATACATTGTGTTGAGTAGTCTTTATAGGAGAGGGGATCGATCAATGACAAGGCTGTTTACAGCTTGATGCAAGAAGGGAGGCATGTGTTATGTAGGGCCGGCTTCTGAGGTAATTTCTTCTTTACCGAAGTGCTCAATGAATAAGAAGGTTTTGAGATGGGCACGGAAAGTGGAGAGGTCAGAAATTCCTCTATGCTTTTCTGGTAATGAATTCCACAGCCTTGGGGAAAGATATTTGAATGCCATATTGCTAGTGTATTGTTTGGTCTTGCGGTAGTCAGAAGAAGTTGTAAGGGTGTTGTTCATTTGAGTTTGTCTTTGGTGGTCATTGGTTGAAACTGTAATAAAGTGGGATAATGCAGTGGGAGCAATCTTTCTGATTATTTTGAATGATGTCATTATTAACTTGTATTTTATTCAACTTTCAATCGGTAACCAATGGAGATCATGACGGATTGGTGTTATGTGATCAAATCGGCTAGAATTGTGAATAATTTGAGCTGCCACGTGTTGTGCCATTAAAAGTGGGTATAGGGAATTATCATTGCTTGCATTATAGTTCTGAAATCGGAGTATTGTAAAAGAGGTCTAATGTGTTGCAGGAGACTAATTTTATTATATATTGCTTTTGTTGTATCTTTAATATGAGTTTTAACACAGATGTTTGTCTAATGCTACACCTTCCTTGACTTTCAGATTGATATCGTTGATGACTATGTTTTGTGGTGGCATATATATTAGGTTTCTGGTGGTTATGAATACTTCAGTTTTTTTGTAGTTAATGTTAAGACCATAGTTACTGAGCCAGATTGCTAGTGCCTTGAAGCATGAAGTTATTGATTCAAAATTAGGTGTGTTTACAGTGAATGGCATATACAACATTATGTCGTCAGCATAGATAGCAAAGTCGATCTTAAATTTTTTCATTACTTGACGTATTGGTTGGACATAGATGTTAAATAGGAGAGCTGACAGAGCTGAGTCTTGTGGTAAGCTGTAGTTTGCTGGTTTATTTTTGAGGACTCATGTCCAATGCTAATATGTGCTCTGTCAGATGTGATTTAAACCAATTCAGAATGGTACCACCTAGTACTATTTGCTGTAGTCTTTGAATTAGGAGGGCATGGACAACCGAGTCGAACGCTGCTGCAATATCAAGAAAAATTAGAATAAATGCTTTGTTATTATTCTCAATTTCCTTTATAAGTTTATTGTAGAGGACTATTAACAGTGTTTCTACACTGTGGTATGGTTTGAAGCTGAATTGGTTATCATCAAGTGGGGCATGTATGTCTATGTGGTCTTGCAATTGTATGAGGGCATTTTTTTTAAATTATTTTAGCCAGGAAGGGTAAAATGTATATGGGTCTATAGGATGATGGGCATAGTTTGTCAAGCAGTTTATTTTTTAGAACTGGATGTATGATGGAGGTTTTAAAATCTTTAGGTATGTATCCTTGTGAGAGTGACATGTTGACTATTGATTATATGATAGGTGCTCGTTCATTACATTCTTCTTTAATCCATTTGACTGGCAAGGATCTACTTTGGAGGTAGTAGTATTTATATGTGATATTGTCCGTTTTAGCAAATCTAGGGAGACACTATGAAACTCTTCCCAGGTTTCTGCATGTGGTATAGTATTGTTAAGATCCATGTGGTTATTGTTTGTAACTGTTCTTATTTTGGTCATGTAGAAGTCAGCTAGAGCTTGGGGGATATTGGTTTATTGATTGATTTCATGAGGAGTTTTGTGTGATATTCTTTTTTAGCTATGTTGATATGTTGACGATATTTTGTGAGCATGGACATATGTTCATTTCTGTTTTCAATGGTTTTGTTTGCATGCCAGGTTTGTTCTAGTTTTCTTAGAATTCTTTTGATTAGTTTTATCTCTTGTGAGTACCATTGTTTGGACTTGTTTGTAGTTTGTGGGACATTTTGTGGTTTGCTTGCAATCTTTGTAATGGTGTCATTCCAGTTATTAATGAGTTCATCAAGGTCAATTTTTGTAACACACACAACAATTACAACTGATCATGACAACTGGCATAATCAACAGGTTCATCGCTGAAGGAGAAGAAATTGAAATTGTGAACAACTTTAACCTACTTGGATCAACTATCAATAAAGAAGCAACAAGCAGTCAAGAAATCAAACGATGCATTGCTCTTGGCAGAATGGCTATCAAAGACCTAGATAAGATTCTCAAGAGCAGAGATGTCTCCCTCCATACAAAGATTAGACTTGTTCAAGCCATGGTATTTTCAATAACATCATATGGATGTGAAAGCTGGACAGTGAAAAAGACAGACAGGAAGAAAATTGATGCCTTTGAATTATGGTGCTGGCGGCGAATACTGTGTATACCAAGGACTGCCCAAAGAACAAACCAGTCGGTACTAGAGGAGATCAAACCTAAGCTTTCTTTAGAAGCTCAGATGACAAGACTTTGACTTTCATACTTTGGACACATCATGCGAAGAGAGAGATCATTAGAGAAAGACATCATGCTTGGCAAGATAGAAGGTCAATGCAAAAGAGGAAGGCCAGCAATGAGATGGATCGATACAATAACAGCAGCTACGGGCAGCAGTCTGTGAGCAATGAGCCAAGACTAAACACAATTTAGGATAGCTATCCAGAGGGTTGCCATGAGTTGACTCCGACTCGACGGCACTTAACAACAACAACAAGGTCAATTGTACTTGTGTTTATAGAATCTAAGAGTTCACTAGTGAATTTATTTTTTTTAATCAATTAATTTATTTTTATACCACACTCTTTAGAATCAGTGCAGTTTAAATGTATACTAACTGGAAGGCCGCGGAGCCTCGTGCACGTGGCCGGATTTAATCGGGGGGGCGGGGCAGCTGTCGTGTGCGCCCGGCATGGCGGCTGCGTGGGAGCCATCGGCGGCAGAAGGGCTAGGTTTAAAATGATTGGCTCCCGCGGGCATGTTGATGATGCGGGAGCCAATCAAGGAGTAGAGGCTTCAGCAGGGGGGGGCGAGGCAGAGCACGGTGCAGTGCTCTTGAGAGTGGTCTCGGAGGCGGCGGTTGCTGAGACTAGCGGGGACGGTGAAGGAGCTGCGTATTGAAGTTCGGTATCTTGCTGGACGTTGCGGTGCGAGCAGGGGATCGGGGTCGGGAGCCTCACGGGTTGACAGACAGCTCAGCATCCAGGCAGCTCAGCGGAGGAGCCAGAGTCGCGGCTGTCTGAGGAGCTCGGTGCACGTGGCGTTTGGTGGACCTGGCAGGCAAGTGTGTGCTGCGGTTGTAGGGATAGGAGTACTGGGCTGGGGTGGGAAGGCTTCCAATTGCCATTGGGGCTTTCTTGTCACTTCATATATTAAAAAAACAACAACAAAAAAAACACAACAGCTCGCTTCTGCTGGAGAGTTTGGGGGTGTTTTAACATGCGGCCTCAGAGAGGTCAGGGTAAAGAAGTTCGACGTGGCAGGGGCACAGGTAGGGGGAGGGAGTGGGGGAAGGTGTGGGGGTGTAGGAGCCTATGGCGGGGCGTTCTCGAGGAGAGAGATGGGGCAAGGGCCGTGAGTCTGTGCGGCAAAGGGGGAGTGAACGGGGGAGGAGTAGGCAAAGAAAGGGATGGGGGGACTCATGGCTAGGGGCATTAGTGTGCAGGCGGGCAGCAGGCATATGGACTTGATGCCTCAGGTTCAGAGGGGGGGGGTATTGAGGGCAGCACTGTAGAGGAGGGGCTGGCGGACCCTAGTGTCCCTCGGGTTCGGGGCCGGGGATCTGTGAGGGGTACTGTTGGTCGGGGGGGGGGGGCGGGAGGTTGAGGTGGACTTAGGCGCGGGTCCCGCTTCTTTGGCTGGGGCGGGGCATCAGCAGAGTGGATGGCTGGGGGAGCTGGGCCTGGATACCCGGGTCCCTCTAGTTTTCATGGGGTTCAGGGTGTTGGGTCCCCGTTGGCTTGGAAGCATTGGCACGGGGGGGGGGGGGGGCAAGGCTCTTCTCGGGCAGACTGGCTAGGAATGTGGCAGCCGCCCTGGGCCATGGCAGGTGTCTCTTCGCCTTTTGGTGTCTTCTCTCCTCAGGTACCACCCGGATGGCAGTACAGGGGAGATCCAGGGCTGCGTGGTTCCCTGCAGCAGGGTGCGGTGTCAATGAGTGGAGACCGAGGCTGTTTTGAGGACGATTCGGATGTCGGGCATGCGGCTCCAGCTGTGCAGCGAGAGATCGGCTCGACTGAGGGGACGACGAGCGGTGTTGCAGGTGAGTTGGCACGGTGCCCTAGTGGGGAGGTTGGGGGTGGTGGTGACTTAGCGTCGGCCCAAGGTGCAGAGGGAGGTGGGGGAATGGCGGTAACGGTAGGGGTGGGCAAAAAGGCTAAAAGGAAACATAAGCATTCCTGTCGATGGCGTCGTAAGTCTGGTTCTTCTTCCGCGTCATCATCTCCGTCATCGTCAACTTCGTCTACATCTTGGGAGAGCGAGCGGGGCGATCTTAGCAAGAGTTTGGTGCAGCCAACGTTGGCAGCTTTCTCTGAATTATGGGAGGGGGTGCCGAGGAAGTTGCGGCGGAAAATCCAGAAACAGCGTTACATTGATATTTTCCGGTTGCTGGAGGGTAGAAAATGGACAGGGGACAGTCGGAAGAAGATGAAGGAGGATGAGAAGGCCGGTCGGGTGCGGAAAGTGGCCAGGAATGTCGTTAACTGGATGAGGGCCTTTTTGCGTCTCGCTAGCTTATGGGGGCATCTGCATCCAGAGCAATATGGGATGATGCTGGCGTATATGGACTCCATTTCAGAGGCATCTCAGTCGCATGCAGGATGGGCCTGGCTCAACTATGATGAGAAGTTCCGCGATAAAATGGAGGAAAATCGGCTTTTGTCCTGGGGGACACAAGATATTAATTTATGGTTAACCCAGATGACGGTTCGCCTGAGTGGGGGGTTGGTGAGTGGAGCGAAAGGGGGAGTAGGAGCTGTAGAAGGGGAAGGGCGGTCCTTTCGTGGAAGCGGGCTTCCGTCAGGACAGAGGGTGGCAGGGGGGGGCACAGGAGATTTGTGTTGGCGTTTCAACACGTCTTCGTGCCCCTTTCCAGATTGTAAATTCCAGCACGCCTGTTCTATCTGCACTGGAAGCCATTCAGCACTCAAGTGCGTTAAACGAGGAACGGTCGGTCCCAGCTTGCCGGCTTCCAAACAGTAAGGACTTCAGGGGTTTAGCTTCGACCCCAATCCGGCTTGCAGTGATTCGCCCATGGTTGAGAAGGTATCCTAGGCGCGGGGCTGGGGGGGTGTTGGAAGGGAGGTTTCAAACGGGATTTCCGATTCCCGTGGAGGGTACAGTGGTTTCGGGCATAGTTAGGAATGCACCTTCAGTGCGGAGATTTCCCCATATTGTGTGGGATAAGCTGGCGGTAGAGCTTCGGTTGGGTAGGGTCGCTGGCCCCTTTGTGGAGCCGCCCTTCGCCGACCTTGTAGTGTCACCATTGGGGATCATTCCGAAAAAGGAGCCCGGGAAATACAGGTTGATTCATAATTTGTCCTTTCCTCCAGGCTCTTCCGTCAATGACCACATCCCGAAGGAGCGGTGTACGGTTCGCTATGCGTCTTTTGATGCGGCGGTGGAGCTCGTACGGCAATGTGGTAGTGAGAGCCTGTTGGCCAAGGTGGATATTGAGTCTGCGTTTCATTTGTTGCCAGTGCATCCGTCGGCTTTTCATTTGTTAGGGTTTCGCTTCGAGGACCAGTACTACTTTGATAAGTGCCTGCCCATGGGTTGTTCGGTATCCTGTGCCTATTACGTTTATGCATTGGGCTTTTGTGGAAGCGACAGGCAGTGCGAATGTGGTGCACTACCTGGACGACTTCTTGTTTGTAGGGGAAGCACGGTCGGGGCAGTGTCAGGCTTTACTTGAGGGCTTCATGCAGTTAGCACACGAGTGGGGAGTTCCTTTGGCTACGGAAAAAATGGCGGGCCCGGTGACAAGTATTACTTTTCTGGGCATGGAACTGGATATGGTGGCAATGGTAGCGTGATTGCCCCTCGACAAGGTGCTCAAGTTGCGGGTGTTAGTTGCAAATGCGCTGGCCTCCAGTAAGTTGACGCTACGGGAGATGCAGGCGCTAATTGGCTCCTTGAACTTCGCGTGTCGGGTGATTCCGATGGGCAGGGTGTTTTTGCGTCATTTTGCAGTGGCCATGATTGGGGTTACTAAACCTCATCACCGTATTCGGGTATCGCAGGGTATGCGAGCTGACTTGGGCATGTGGGATGAATTTTTTCAGGACTTTAATGGTATTACGGTCCTTAGGGATGTGGAAATTACCAGTGGGGCATTACAATTGTTTACGGACGCTGCCGGGGGCTTGGGTCTGGGTGTGTACTTCGGGGGTTCGTGGTGTGCAGAGCCATGGCCGCAAGCGTGGCGGGTCACGGGTCTAACCAGCAATATCACTTTTTTTGAATTGTTCCCGATACTGGTGGTGTTGACGGTCTGGCTGGACAAGATACGGAATCGCAAGGTACTGTGGTGGTGTGACAATGCGGCCGTTGTTAGTGTTATTAATAACTATGCTCCGTGCTGCGTTCAAGTGGCCGATCTGATGCGTCAGGTAGTGTTAGCTTGTTTGCGACTAAATGTGGTTCTGAGGGCTAGGCATATTCCCGGGACTACTAACAAGATTGCTGATGCTCTTTCCCGTTCTAAGTGGGAGCTGTTTCGGACATTGGCGCCGGATGCGGACGAGGAGGGGGCATCGGTCCCGGAGCAATTATGGCAGATTGGCCTTCGGAGATGATGGAGTTGCTGAAGAGTTCAGTGTCGGCGACGATGTGGGCTGCTTATCGACGGGGCTGCTGCAATGTGGTGAACTTCCTCGCAGGCCGCGGATGGCGGCAGGGACCGGTGTCGGATCAGCTAATGAGTCAGTATGTCCTGTCTGCTAAGGCGGCAGGGTTGTCGCGGACCGCGGTGCGTATGCAGTTGGCCGGGTTTTCCTTTTTCTCGAAGGCGGTGGGGTGGGGGGCGGCTGGGGTGGGCTTTTTGACGCGCAGGCTGCTGCAGGGGTGGGAACGCACATTTCCCTCGCCGGGTGATGGTAGGCGACCGATTACCTACGACTTGCTGGTGCGGCTATGCAGCGCCTTGCCTCAGGTGGTTACCCCCACCTACGAAGCCGTGCTCTTTAGAGCGGTTTTTGTGGTTGCCTTTTTCAGTGCTTTTCAGCTTGGGGAGCTGGTCGCGCAGTCGGGTCGCGCGACGCAGGGTCGGGGCTTGCTATTACAGCAGGTGGTGTTGGTAGAGGGTGGGGTACAGATTCGGTTAGCGCGCTCCAAGACGGATCCATCGGGAAAAGGGACGTGGGTGTTCCTGCGGGCGGTTGACGGAGCGCCCACTTGCCCAGTTGCCTCGCTGCAGTCGTATTTGCGCGTGCGGCCTGGCGGGGCCAGCAGCCTTTTAATTCATGAGGATGAGCGGGTGTTAACGCGCTTTCAGTTTATGGCGGTATTGCGGTTAGCGCTACGGTGGGCGGGTGAGGACCCGAGTCGGTTCGCACCTCACTCTTTTTGAATAGGGGAAGCAACCACTGCTGCGGTGGTAGGGTTGCCAGAGAAGGCAATTCAGAGGATCGGTAGATGGAAGTAGCAGGCTTTTCGGAGCTATGTGCGGCTTTAAGAAATGTAGGGTGGCTAATTGTCCTATTTTGTTTTGCAGACGTGGGACCGGGATTGTGTAGCTGTTGGGTGATTGTACCAACGAAGAGCACTTATCCACGTGCCAAGACGAAGACCAACCAAAACTGTGGATTGCAATGGAAGAACTATTTATTCAGGGGCCTGGCTGATTTTTAATGAATAAATAGTTCTTCCATTACAATCCACGGTTTTGGTTGCTGTTGGGTGATTGGCCATTCGTTTGTTTACTGGGCCGGTCAGCGAGCAGCGACACGGCCCGTGGTCCGGAACATTGGCTTGGAAGCTTCCATGGTGACTGTCTCATGGCTGGGTGAGCGCGGCTTGCAGTGGATCCAGCTCTTGCCTTTGCTTCGGCACCATGAGCGCCTGCGAGGGACACCAGACATCATCTTAATTCATCTTGGGGGCAATGATTTGGGGGCCTGGACTTGTCGACAGTTGATATGTGCAGCTCAGAAAGATTTTGGAGAGCTGTTGCGTATGTTTAAGGATGTGGTTCTCGTCTGGTCGGATATCATTCCAAGGCCTACTTGCTGGGGCCAGCGGCGGTGGTCTAGGGGGTTAACGAAAATCAATCGCCAGATTGGTCGATGGGTGGGGGAGCACGGGGGGTGCCAGATTTTGCATCCATGGGCGGAGGTTGCCTGTGCGGGCTTATACAGACAGGATGGAGTACATCTATCCCCGGTAGGGATGGACTTGCTCCTGAATGATTGGCAGGAGGCCTTGGAGTGTATTCTGCAGGGAAGCAGGGCTGGTCGCAGCTTAGCCTTGGGGGGCGGCTCAGGTTGAGGGTGTCCTGAGCCGGTGGCGGGATCCCGGAGGTAATCCTTAGGGCGGGGGTGGGGTACCCCCGACCTGGACAATCCCTCGGGTTTTTGCTAATAATATGGCGAAGCCGGAAGAGGGAGGGATAAGAAATAGCCGGGGCTTGGGCCCGGCAGAAGCGGAGACGGCGTCACCTTGCTACTGACATGGCTGGTGAGGGCTTGATCTGCGGAGGGGCCGGAAGGTCGGTGGTTCAAATCCCACTAGAGGACAGCAATCTTGGGCCAGAAGGACTGGGGTTTCTAGTCCCACAGGTGCTCCTTGTGGTCTTGGGCAAGCCACTTAACCCTCCATTGCCCATGTTCCCTGTAAGTATTAGTGTATGTGTCTCATATCCCCTCATGTTAAATGTATCCCCCAATTGTGTTGTGACCACTTTGATTGAAGGATAAGGTGGTATACAAAACTGTCTAAATAAATAAAAAATAAATAAATAAATAAATGTGCCTGAGTTGTCCACCATTATACACCATTTTCTTACTGAGTTTATTTCTGCTTAAGCTGTCCATGCCCTAGGGGTTTTTGTCCTCCCTATGTTTAGGAGACTATGACAGACGTATTGAGGTGTTATCTCTCTCTTTTTCTTTGTTTACATTTCTCTCCCTCTTGTACACTCACTAATTCTATTTCAAGGTGTTTGTTTTTTTAAATATTCTAGATTTTAAGGGCAGCATTTTCGAAGGTATTTACAGGGGTAACTGCCCTTGTTACCCATGTAAATGCCTTATCTGGAATTTTCGAAAGGCACCTACATGGGTAGTGTCCTTCAAAAATCCCAGATAAGTCCCTAATATGCCCAGATGCTATGCAGTTATCATCGGGGCATGTTGGGGACATTCTGGGCGGAGCGGGGGTGGAGGAAAGGGCTAAAGGGGTAGCAGCGATTTTCAATGCTATCCGCTTAGCCCTCTGTGCCTTAAAGCTAAGAGAGGGTTTTCCATCAAAAATTGCTGCCACTCAGCTAGCTCCTATGTCTTCCGGGTCGTGCGGCAAGAACCAGATTTTCAATGCCAGGGCCGCATGTGACACCAGCATTGAAAATCTGGGTTAGACAGACGGCGGGCAGGCTATGCGCCGAAGTGGCACATAGCATCGCCCAAATGAAAATCAGGCCCTAAAACTCTGGGCCACATTAAGAAATGTTGATATACCAGAACATCTGATCGTTCTCTTGCACAAGCTTTAGGTTGATCAAGAAGCAACAGTTTGAATGGAACAAAGAGAAACAGAATGGTTTAAAATCAGCAAGGTTGAACAACAAGGCTGCATACTTTCCCCCTACCTGTTTAATTCATATGCATGACCAATCAACAGAGAAACAGAACTGTATGAAGACAACCGAGGTGTGAAGATGGTGGAAAACGTATCAACAACTTTCACTGCACTGATGATACTCGAAAGGGAGACTATGATAAAATGAGGAAAACAGTTAAGAAAAAACTAAAAGGAGCAGTTGCAGAGGTTAAAGGCGTACATCAAGCTTGGGTGTTGTTGAAAAATACTATCTTGGAAGCCCAGACCAGCTGTATTCCACGCTTTAAGAAAAGTGGAAGGAAGTCCAAAAAACTGCCAGCATGGTTTAAAGGTGAGGTCAGAGAACCTGTTGTTGCCAAAAAAGCATCTTTCAGGAAATGGAAAAAAGAGCCAAAAGATGAAACCTGGAAACAGCACAAGCACTGGCAAGTCAAATGCAAGGCATTGATAAGGCAGGCAAAGAGAGAATTTGAGAAGAAGCTTGCTGCGGAAGCAAAAACGCGAAATAAAGACCTTTTCAAGTGCATTCGTAGCAAAAAAACTGTGAGAGAGTCAGTTGGTCCATTAGATGATAAAGGGGTTAAAGGAGCACTAAGAGGCGACAAGGCGATAGCGGAGAGACTGAATGAATTCTTTGCTTCGGTCTTTACTGAGGAAGATGTAGGGATGTTACCCATGACTGAAGTGGTATTTAAAGGTGCGGAAGAATTGAAGGAAATATCGATACATCGGGAAGATGTCTTACAACTATTAGATAAACTGAAGAGTAGCAAATCACCTGGGCCGGATGGTATACATCCAAGGGTGTTGAAAGAACTGAAATATGAGATTGCAGACCTGCTATCAGTAATCTGTGAACTATCATTAAAATCATCTCTAATACCTGAAGATTGGAGGATCGCCAATGTAACACCAATTTTTAAAAAGGGTTCCAGGGGTGATCCTGGAAACTACAGACCGGTGAGCCTGACGTCAGTACCGGGAAAAATGGTAGAAACCATCATAAAGAATAAAATTACTCAGCATGTAGATAGTCACAACCTAATGGGAGACAGCCAACATGGCTTTAGACAAGGAAGATCTTGTCTTACTAATCTGTTATGTTTTTTTGAAGGAGTGAATAAACAGGTGGACAAAGGTGAGTCGGTTGATATTGTGTTTCTGGACTTTCAGAAAGTCTTTGACAAGGTCCCTCATCAGAGACTTTTGGCAAAACTAAAGAGTCATGGGATAGGAGGCAGTGTACTATTGTGGATCAGGAACTGGTTAAAAGATAGAAAGCAGAGGGTAGGGCTAAATGGCCAATTTTCCCAATGGAGAAAGGTGAATAGTGGTGTACCCCAGGGATCTGTGCTGGGTCCGCTGCTTTTTGACATATTCATAAATGACCTGGAAAGTGGAATAACGAGTGAGGTGATCAAATTTGCAGATGACACAAAACTATTTAAAGTTGTTAAAACCCAAGAGGATTGTGAAAAATTGCAAGAGGATCTTGATAAATTGGAAGACTGGGCATGAAAATGGCAGATGAAATTTAATGTGGTCAAGTGCAAGGTTATGCACCTAGGGAAGAACAACCCAAACTATGGTTACACGATGCAAGGTTCCACATTAGGAACCACCACCCAGGAAAAAGATTTAGGTGTCATTGTGGATACCATGTTAAAACCCTCGGCCCAGTGTGCAGCGGCGGCCAAGAGAGCAAATAGAATGCTAGGTATGATAAGGAAAGGAATGGAAAATAAAACAAAAGATATTATAATGCCTCTATATCGTTCCATGGTGAGACCGCACCTTGAATACTGTGTGCAATTCTGGTCGCCGTATGTTAAAAAGGATATAGCGATTTTAGAAAAGGTACAGAGAAGAGCCACCAAAATGGTAAAGGGGATGGAAGGATACTCCTATGAAGAAAGGCTAAAACGTTTTGGGCTCTTTAACCTGGAAAAGAGACGGCTGAGGGGAGATATGATAGAAGTCTATAAATTAATGAACGGAGTGGAACGGGTAAACGTAGATCGATTGTTTACGTTATCAGAATATAGAAAGACTAGGGGACATGCAATGAAGCTACAGGGTAAACTATTTAAGACTAATAAAAGAAAATATTTTTTCACTCCACGTGTTATCAAACTCTGGAATTTGTTACCGGAGGATGTAGTAAAGGCTGTTAGTGTAGCTGGGTTTAAAAAAGGTTTGGACAAGTTCCTGGAGGAAAGGTCCATAAACCATTATTAAGAAGTGACCGAAGATATCAATGCTTGACCCAGTACAAGCATTGTGGAACTTGTGTCTCTTGGGGAAACTGCTAGGTACATATGACCTAGATTGGCCACTGTTGGAAACAGAATACTGGGCTTGATGGACCTTGGTCTGACCCAGTATGGCATATCTTATGTTATGTTCTTATGTTAATACTGGCTGAAAGTGAAGATGATCTAAAACATTTGCTTCTCAAGATGAAGAAATATAGTCTTAAAATGAGCCTGTACCTTAACATAAAGATGACAAAGATTCTGACAACTGGCAAAATCAATAAGTTTATGGTTGATGGAGAAGAAATTGAAATAGTAAACAACTTTAACCTGCTTGGATCAATAATCAATAAAGAAATGACTAGTGGTCAGGATATCCAAGGACGCATTGCTCTTGGCAGAATGGCTATGAAGGACCTAAACACTATTCTCAAGAGCAGAGATGTCTCTCTCCATACAAAGATTTGACTTGTCCAAGCTGTGGTATTTTCAATAACTCATATGGATGTGAAAATTGGACAGTGAAAAAGATAAACAGAAAGAAAATCGATGCCTTTAAATTATGGTGCTGGCGAAGAATACTGTGTCTACCATGGACTGCCTGAAGAACAAACCAGTCTGTACCAGAAGAGATCAAACCTAAGCTTTCTTTAGAAGCTCAGATGACAAGACTTGGATTTTCATACTTTGGACACATCATGAGAAGAGAGATCATTAGAGAAAGGCATCATGCTTGGCAAGGTAGAAGGTTAATGCAAAAGAAGAAGACCAGCAATGAGATAGCTTGATACAATAACAGCAGCTATGGTGCCAGTCTGTCAACAATGAGCCACCTGACTGAAGACCGAACAGAGTTTAGGACAACTATCCAGTGGGTCGCCAATGAGTCGACACCAACTCGACAGCACTTATCAACAACAAATTTTCCCCCTAGTCTCCTATTCACCTCCTATGTGTTTCCTCTTGTGTTGCCTGCCTTGACTAGACTACCTGTAAGCACTTAGGAGCAGGGACTGTCTCTTACATGTCTCTGTACAGCGCTGCGTACACCTTGTAACGCTATATAAATGATAAGTAGTAGTAGTAAATTTGCAAACATGAAAAAATGGGCAAATCCCCTTTAACAATCTGACCATTATATAGCCGTTCTTGGAATAAAAAACTGGCAAGCGTTAGGGCAAAGTGACCAATTAAAGAACCCCACCGTATATTTTAGATTTTCATTGGCATAACATATCGCCAGGTAATTTGTAAGGATACGTTTATCGACCTTGGGACCTTATTCGACAGTAGTCTGGTCAGATGGCTTTCAGTCCTACTAGTATTTTCAGAGGTGGCACGTTTTCTGCCCTAGCAGAGGTAACGCATTTCGGAAAAAGGGCATCACACTGAACTTTCAGCATGAGTGCAGTCACCGAGTAGAACTCTCCAGTCAATGACACACAATTCAACTCTCCAGCACAAACGCACATCAACATTAAAAGCAAAACTCTCAAATAAAAACATCGACGTACCGTGAGAGGCAAAGAGCAAATAGCGAATAAGACAGTCATGAGGGCCAGAAGAATAAAATGATCAATCTCCTCCATGCCAGATATATGTCTGCTTTTCTCCACGGCTGTTGCACCCTTTGTAGTCGCGCTTCTGTTCTGTCTCTGGTACATGTGGAATAGATGCTTCATGACGCTCAAGTTACAGAGTATGATAGCCAGGACCAGCACCCCCATGATAGTACCATACAACACGGAGAAGCCAAGGACCCGTGCACTAGGCTCCTTCGCAGCCATTCTGATAAAGCACCAAGTGCCAGGACAGTACTGCTCGTAGGTCCCGAAACCCAGAAAGGGCAGCCCACAGAAGAGAAAACTAAAGACGTACACCGCAGGCACGATCAGTAGCCCAAGTCTCTTGGTCATTAGTCTCCCGTAGAGGTAAGGATGCCCCAAAGACAGCCAGCACTCCAGGGCCATGGCCAACAGGATCAGCATAGAGACTAAGCCGAAGAAAACCATGAAGAAGGCGAAGAGATCGCACAGGCTGCGGTTCTTGGTCAGCTCCAGCAGGGTTTGGTTCTTAGCGTAGGAGACCAGCACCATGGGACTCACCAGGCATTTGCCCAGCAGATCGGTGACGGTCAGACCCGTCACCAAGACGTAGAAGACGGAAGTACCGCGGTTCCTGGAGCGCAGTTTGTGCAGCCACAATATGAAGAGAGCGATAAGGTTCCCCAGGAGGCCGGCACTGAAGATGAGGACGCTGGGCACCACCGTGTGCTCTGCTTGGGGCACCTTGCTGCTCCTGCACCGGTACAGCTCCATGAAGAATCCCAATAAGTTCGCCTCGATCGCGCAAGTTTCCGCGCGCCTACCCTTCCATCGCGCCACCGAAGGGCTCCCCGATCGCAGGAAACTGTGAAGTTATTCTAAATGGCAAAACTGCCAAAGCCTAAAGCAGATGCGCTCCAAGAGGCGTTTCTTTCTGGAGCTTCTGGAGGGCAGCCAGGTCTGTGGTTTGGAGGAAATTCTGGCAGGTTCAATAGACGGGGGGTGGCTTTCATTATTTGCTGGCGACCAGACGGACGAGCCATTAGACAGGCTGCGGGGAAGACCGAAGAACAGAATCGGTGGAGCTGCTGGGTTGCTTCCGAGTGTAATTCTCACGATTTCCCTTGCTGATCTGTAACTACTGTGGGCTGCATTTGTCAGCTCGCAAGTCAGAAGCCGTGTGTTTGAAAACGGGACAATGTCGTGACTGCAGTGCTTTTTACCTGAAAGTTTGCTCTTTGTCACCCAGCAGCTATCGAGTATCCGGTGCTGCTGCTGCCGACTGAAGATCGCGATGATCTGCAGAGTTCAGTGAGTTCCCTATCTCCGTGTCTGCTTTCCCCTCAGTACGGCTCACTTTAGAAGAAAGACTACTTCTCGGCTGCCACTTTTCGCTGTTTAGCACAGCGAGTCCTGTTCCCTAACATGCTACTTCTAACGTGTGTGTGTGTGTGACAGAATACAGATCAGCAAGAAAAACCACCCTGTACGCGTAAAGTTTCTGCGCTCACGATCGCACAAGAACTTGCTGCAGCTTGGGCGTCTTTAGTAACCGAGGGAAAAAACAATCATCAGGTATCTGTAGCTCTGTTCTCATTTCGAAGGGGGCTGCTAGCTCTTGGAAGTTACTTAGTCCAGAAATGCTTTACCCCTTTTTTCACCTGCTGCTCTCATGGCGCCTCGGGCTGTTCATGTCACAGTCTGTTTGTTCTGCCTCGTTGCGCTTTTTGTGCTTGAGCAATGCATCCACGCTTGCTGTCAGGGGGGCTAATCCTGCTGCCCTACTAATCTCTTGTTTCCGCAGGCTTGTGTTGCTCCACATGAAAGAAGCACACACGCAAAAAAGAAAGAGAAAAAAACGGGTTCCTTGTCTGCTGTTGTCATGGTGTCTTGGGCTGTGGATGCCACAGTTCACTCTTGCAGCGGCTGCCTGGCCGGATTCTGATGCTGTCGTGGTTCTACGGCTCTGCACAAGGAAAATGGGGTTTCAATTTGTTTGGCCTTTCTTCCTGAGTTTTGGACTTTGTTCAGTTTGTGTCACACTTCAGTGTGTATAAAAACGTTTTAACATGCACTCGAACTTTTTAACCCAACCCTTTATGCGCATTCATTAGTAAGTTAACATACCTTAAACTGATTTTTGCCGGCACTAAATTTTTTAGCATAGGTCAGTGATGGCTAACCTTTTTGAGCCCGAGTGCCCAAACTGCCGCACAAAACCAAAGAATTTCCTCAAAGTGCCAGCACGTCATTTGCATAAGTGGTCTTATTTGCATAAATATTTGCATAATGTTACCATACACTAACTTTTAGTAAACATGTCTCTTAATGAGTGTATGGATAAAGAAAGACTAAAAGATTTCTACATTACTATAATCCAGTGCCAACCGCCAGGCACATTAGGAACTACTACAAACGCTGCCCATTTAGAACCCATAGCAAACCCGCCGTATCCTGACAGCATTACCAGGACTCACAAAGCACCATACCCTACCTATCAAAAGGCAACACTGCAAATATTAAACCAATACATTTCAGTGAATACTGGGGAAAGAGAACAAGTGGCAACGTCAAATAGGAATTTCCTCTTGTACCAAACAAAGCGCAGATGTTAATGATGCACATTTCCCAGAGCTGACATATTCCAGTTAATAAATTCAAAATAAAGAGATATCGTTCTACCTTTTGTGCATTTTTTTTCAGTTGCAATTGGTCCAGCCATTTTCTTCTGGTTTCTTCATGTTTTCTGCTAACTCTCCATCGTCTGCTGTCCATTTGTCCTTTCTTCTCTCTTCTAGTTTTTTTTCCATTCTCTCTCTCTCTACATCTGCTTTAACATACTAATCTTTCTCCTTTTGCTCTTTCCTCATTCCTATTTCATCCACACAAATTTTACCCCTCCATCCTCAATCCCCAATTACTCTCCCAATACCTGGCCAATTGTAGATTTTTCATCCCTCCTACACAAAATATTTTTCCCCTCTCCATTTTACTCTCCCAGCCCCATCCCATTCTAATCCTCCCCCAACATCAGCTCCCTTCTAGTTCCAGTCTCACCCAGCATCCATTCCCTTCTTCAAGCCCCCCACTTCCCCTCAGCCCATTTCCATTCCAAGCCCCGTCCCCATCAGCTATTTGCAGTTCAAGCCCCCCACTTCCCCTCAGCCCATTTCCATTCCAAGCCCCATCCCCAACAGCTATTTGCAGTTCAAGCCCCCTTCCACTCAGCCCATTTCCAGTCCTAGCAACCCCCCAACCCATTACCAGTCCTAGCCCCCCATAGCTCACTCCCAGTCCTAATCCCACCAGCCCATTTCCAGTCCTAACCTCCCCATCAGCCCACTCCCAGTCCTAATCCCCCATCACTCAATTTTTAGTTTAAGCCCCCCCAGCGCCTATCACCACTCCTAACCCCCCCCCAGTGCCCATCACCACTCCTACCCCCCCAGCCCAGCGCCCATCACCACTCCTAACCCCCCCAGCCAGCCCAGTGTCCATCACCACTCCTAACCCCCCAGCCCAGTGCCCATCACCACTCCTAACCCCCCCACCCCAGCCCATCACTACTCCTAACACCCCCCAGCCCAGCCCATCACTACTCCTAACCCCCCCCACCCCAGCCCAGCCAATCACCACTCCTAACCCCCCCCCAGCCCAGCCCAGCCAATCACCACTCCTAACCCCCCCCCAGCCCAGCCCAGCCCAGCCCATCACCACTCCTAACCCCCCCCCAGCCCAGCCCAGCCCATCACCACTCCTAACCCCCCCCAGCCCAGCCCAGCCCAGCCCAGCCCATCACCACTCCTAAGCCCCCCAGCCCAGCCCAGCACCACTCCTAACCCCCACCCCCCACCCCCAGCCCAGCCCAGCCCAGCCCAGCCCAGGGAAAATTAAAAAAAAAAAAGAAAACCTGTTTGCTGCCGCTGTCGGGGCCGCCGCGGCAGAATCGAGCGTGCCGCGGGGCCCCCCTGTACCCACCGGCAGAGCCAGTCCTCCCCGAAGCAGCACTCTCTTTGGATCTGCAGTCAGACGCGCCGGCTTGCAGAGCGCGAGGGAAGAGTTCCCTCGCTGCTCTGTTAAGCCCGCGGGGGCTGATGGGAAGTTCCCATCAGCCCCCGCGGGCTTAACAGAGTCGCGAAAGGGAAACTCTTCCCTTCGCGCTCTGCAAGCCGGCGAGTCTGACTGCAGCTCCAAAGAGAGAGCTGCTACGGGGAGGACAGGCTCTGCCGGTGGGTACAGGGGGGCCCCGCGGCACGCTCGATTCTGCCGCGGCGGCCCCGACAACGGCAGCAGATAGGGTTGTTGTTTTTTTTTCGATGGCGGACCTTCCCGCGTGCCAGCTGCAAGGCCTTCGCGTGCCACAGCTGGCACGCGTGCCATAGGTTCGCCATCGCTGGCATAGGTTAACAAACTGATTGCACATCCCTACATAGTTCAGCCTCTTGCTGTGTTGATGCAATTTTTCCTACTGCCTTACTCCTCAATCTGGAATTCGTTACCGGAGGATGTACAGTAGTAAAAGCTGTCAGCGTAGCTGGGTTTAAAAAAGGGTTGGACAAGTTCCTGGAAGAAAGGTTCATAAACCATTATTAAAGAGGATCCGGGAAATCCACTGCTTACCCCAGGACTTTGTGTAAACTGTGGACTTTGGGTACCTGCCAGGTACTTGTGACCTGGGTTGGCCACTGTTGGAAACAGGATAGTGGGCTTGATGGACCTTGGTCTGATCCAGTATGGCATTTCTTATGTTCTTAATACCTTAGCTTGTGCTTTGACCTTTTCTTTGTGCTTTGGGGTATTTTTAAGAATATAAGATATGCCATACAAGGTCAGACCAAAAGTCAATCAAGCCCAGTGTCCCGTTTCCAACAGCAGCCAGTCCTGATCACAACTACCTATCAGGTTCCCAGAAGGGAAACAGATTCCATGCTGTTTATCTCAAGAGTAGGCAGTGGATTTTCCCCAGTCCACTTTAATAATGGTTTATGGACCTTTCCTCCAGAAACTTGTCCAAACCTCTTTTAAACCCAACTGCACTAACAGCTTTTACTACAATCTCCAGCAAAGAATTCCACAGTTTGATTACATGTGCAGTGTAAAAATAGTTTCCTCCCAGGGATATCCTTCCATCCCCTTTATCTCTAGCCTGTACCCTGAGGTGTAGAAACCTCCAACTGTTATTCATAGTCTAGGGTGCAAGGTCGGCAGTTACATCATTCCCTGACCTAAACCAACCTCCCCCTGAATGTCTCTTTTTAAGCCACCTAAAACTGCATGTGCTATGGAAGCTCATTCATATTTATAGCTGAGCAGGGGAGAGCAGTTTCAATCAAGGTAATTACTACTACTACTACTACTACGGAGCATTTGTATAGCGCTACAAGTTGTATGCAGCGCTGCACAAACATGTAAGAGACAGTCCTTGCTCATTAGAGTTTACAATCTAGTCAAGACAAACACAGAAGGTGTAGGCTGGGATCAGGGGCGGCCCAAGGGGGGTGCGGGGCCATGTGTGGAGACTCGGTGTGGGGCCTCATTTGCATAAGTGGCCTTATTTGCATAAGTATTTGCATAATATTACCATACCCTAACTTTTAGTAAACATGTCTCTTAATGAATGTATGGATAAAGAAAGACTAAAAGATTTCTACATTACTATAATCCAGTGCCAACCACCAGGCACATTAGGAACTACTACAAACACTGCCCATTTAGAACCCATAGCAAACCCACCGTATCATAACAGCACTACCAGGACTCATAATGCACCAGACCCTACCTATCAAAAGGCATCACTGCAAATATTAAACAAATACATTTTAGAGAACAACAATACATGACCTACTGGGGAAAGAGAACAAGTGGCAATGTCAAATAGGAATTACATAAACAGAATACCTCAGCTCAGTTACACATGCAGAACATAGACCATCACCAAAGAAGGAATCACAATTTAGAAACAGGAAGGCAATAATTAAACTGGGAACCCCAAAAGCCAAACTTCGAATATACAATAACACTGTAGAAATAAAACTATAAATTAATTTCCTCTTGTACTAAACAAAGCACAGACGTTAATGATGCACATTTCCCAGAGCTGACATATTCCAGTTAATAAATTCAAAATAGATATTTTTCTACCTTTTGTGCATTTTTTTTTCTGTTGCAATTGCTCCAGCCACTTTCTTCTGGTTTCTTCGTGTCTTCTGCTAACTCTCCATCGTCTGCTGTCCGTTTGTCCTTTCTTCTCTCTTCTAGTTTTTTTCCATTCTCTCTCTCTACATCTGCTTTAACATACTAATCTTTCTCCTTTTGCTCTTTCCTCATTCCTATTTCATCCACTCAAATTTTACCCCTCCATCCTCAATCCCCACTTACTCTCCCAATACCCGGCCAATTGTAGATTTTTCATCCCTCCCACACAAAATATTTTTCCCCTCTCCATTTCACTCTCCCAGCCCCATCCCATTCTAATCCTCCCCCAACATCAGCTCCCTTCTAGTTCCAGCCTCACCTAGCATCTGATCCCTTCTAGTCCCTGCTTCAGCCCATTTTCAGTCCTAGCCCCCCATCAGCCCATTTCCAGTCCTAGCTCCCCATCCATTTCCAGTCCTATCCGAGTCCCTCCATCAGCTCATTTCCAAGCCCAGCCCCCCATCAGCCCATTTCTAGTCCTTTCCTAGCCCCACCATCAGCCCATGTCAAATCCTAGCTCCCCTCCACTCAGCCCAATTCCAATCCAAGCCCCCCATGAGCCTACTTCCAGTTCTAGCCCCTCCATGAGTCCATTTCAATACACGTCCCCATCACAGCCCATTTGCAATCTTAGCTCCCCCAACAGCCCATTTCCAGTCCTATCCTAGCTGCTCCGTCAGCCCATTTCCTGTCCTAGCTCCCTCCCCTCACAGCCCATTTCCATTCCAAGTCCCCCTCCCCATCAGCTATTTGCAATTCAAGCCTCCCCTGCCACTCAGCCCTTTTCCAGTCCTAGCAATCTCCCAACCCATTACCAGTCCTAGCCCCCCATCAACCCACTTCCAGTCCTAACCCCCCATCACCGCATTTTCAGTTTAAGCCCCTCCCATAGCCCATTACCAGTCCTAACCCCCCATCAACCCACTTCCAGTCCTAACCCCATCAGCCCATTTCCAGTCTTAGCCCCCCGTAGCCCATTACCAGTCCTAACCCCATCAGTCCACCTCCAGTCCTAAACCCCCCATCAGTCCATTTCCAGTCCTAGCCCCCCCATAGCCCATTTCCAGTCCTATCCCCCCCCCCATCAGCCCACAGCCCATTACCAGTCCTATCCTCCCCTCCCCCCCATCGGCCCAGGGAAAATTAAATTAAAAAAGCTGGCTGCTGCCACTGCCGCAGCAACAGCAGCTGAATCAACTGTCCCGCGGGGCCCCCCCCTGCTTGGCTGAGCCCCCCCCCCGCCCGGCTGAGCCTCTCCGCGACGGCTTTCAGATCCGCGAAGGGAGAGTGTCTCACTCGCAGCTCTGTTAAGCCCGGAGGGGCTGATGGGAAATTTCCCATCAGCCCCTGCAGGCTTAACAGAGCCACGAGGAAGAAAGAAGGTGTGTAGTTTACTCTTCAGAGATCACAGGAAAGGAAGAGAGGGTAGCAGAGGTGGGAGGGGGGAGGGGGGAGAGAGTTGGGAGTGAAGAACGGGGGAGGGGAAGTAGCTGACTTTGTGGGGAATTGGAGGGTGATCTTGTGGATTTTGTCATGGAAATAGTCAGCCAGGGTTTGGGCAGAAAGGTAGGGAGGGATCAGAGGCAGAGGCACTTTGAGGAGAGAGCTGAGAGAAGTAAAGAGACGGCGAGGATCAGAGGCAAGAGAGTCAGATGGACATAGTAATCTTGTTTGGCAAGAGCTATGGCTGACTGGAAAGAGACAAGCATGAATTTGAAGTGTAGAAAGTCTGCAGGGGAGAAGGATTTGAGCCAAGCACGCTCAGCAGAATGGGCACAGGAACGTAGATAGCGGGTAGTGGATGAAAGCCAGGGCTGGGATGGAGACGTCTCACAGGACATGGGGTGGGCGGAGCGAGAGCATCCAAAGCCGAGGAGAGGGAAGTATTATAGGAAGTTACTACCTCGTCAACAGACTTAGATGACATAGTGGAAGAAAGAGATGAAGAAATAGTGGAAGAGAGAGCCAAGGAATCAATAGTATGAAGATTTCTAAATAGGTTGGAGGAGATAGGACAAGGCTGAAGCAGCGGATGATGAAGATTAAAGCTTAAAAAGGTGATGGTCAGATAAGGGAAGAACTGAGCTACAGAAGTTCGAGGGTAAGCAACTAGAGAAAAATATCAGGTCAAGGCAGTGGCCATGCTGGTGAGTGGGGGCAGTGGAACAAAGTTGGAGGTCAAACGAGGAGGTAAGGGAGAGGAGCTTTAAAGCATAAGGATCAGAGGGGTTATCGACATGAATGTTAAAATCCCCAAGAATAAGAGTGGGGGAAGAGGAATCCAGAAAGAAGGAAAGCCACGAGTCAAATTCAGTGAGGAAGGTAGAAGCAGACTTGTCAGGAGGTCAATAAATAACAGCTACCCGGCGAGGAAGTGGAGTGAAAAGGCGGATGGAGTGGACTTCAAAAGAGAGAAAGGAGTGAGACCGAGGCAGCAGGAGGGGTTGGAATTGGCAAGAGGGAGAAAGTAGAAGCCCAGCACCACCACCACGGCCAGTGGGACGAGGCGTGTGGGAGAACTGATAGCCCCCGTGACAGAGAGCAGCAGTAGATTCGGTATCATCTGGGAGGAGCCAGGTCTCAGTTAGAGCAAGAAGATGTAGAGCATTAGAGATGAAGAGATCATGAGTAAAAGCAAGTTTATTAGAGACAGAGTGCGCATTCCACAAGGCACATGAGAAAGGGAGAGTGGAAGGGGAAAGGAGAGGGATATGGATAAGATTAGACATGTTGCGTGAAGATCTCTTCTCAGAGTGAGACAGAAGTCTAGGGGGGCCAGGATTGGGTTTGATATCTCCAGATGAGAGAAGGAGAAGGAGTAGCAGAGCACGGGATAGAGAGGAGACAGTACGGCGGAAACGAGGGTGAGGTTGCCTTAGAGAGAGAGGAGATGGTTGAATGAGAGGGAGAAAGCAATGAAGCTCAAGAGCTGATGATAGGGTAGAAGACAGAATGGAGGAGGGGGGAGTGAGGATGGTAAAGGGGAGATAAGGAGGGGAGGAGTGAAGGTGCTGGTAGGAGGGGAAACAGAGAGTATGAAGAAGAGGAAGACAATGTGATGAGGAACCATAGAAGAGGCATAGGTAATGGCTTTGAATATTGTGTTCATAGGGGACAATTTTCAAACAGCTCACCTAGGTGCATCCCTGCTCTCAGGAATACTTCCTCAGTCTATATGCATGTAGCTTAAACCCTATTTCTGCAGATAAATCTTTTATGCATGGTAATGCCTTTGAAAATTGCTCATGGGTATGAAGGAAGCACAGACTTTGCACCTGCTTTCACTACAAGCAACTATAAAACAATACACATCGATCACACCAGTGCCCTGGTCAGACCACCACATAATAAAAATCAATTTACAATTGACAGACCACAACATTCACCAAGACAAGCCATTCACACAAAGGAGATTTAAAAGCTTCGACAAGGATACTTTTTTTCAAGACACTATACCCCACCTGCTCACAAATACAGAGGACATAAACAAACAAATCGAAAACTGAAGCACATCTGCTGCCAGCGCCACTGATTACAATACTCACAAAATACATGACACGAAAACCAGAAAGACCCCCTGGTACTCAAAGGAAATCCGATATGCAAAAAGAGCCCTAAGATAGATAGAACGTCGCTGGAGATGCACCAAATCCCCTACAACACAGGACTTATACCAATCAAAGCAAAGAGAATATAACAACCTCATCAGTCAAAAGAAAAGGGAATACCACAGAAACCTAATTATCAAATTCGCCAACAAACCCAGAGAACTATTTGATATTGTAAAATCCCTCACCAATGAGCCTAATCCCGAAAAGGCTGATCAAATAGATCCACAGACATTCGCAGACTACCTACAGGACAAGTTCACCGCCTCCCCTCAGATGACAACAGACATCACCTACAAACCTCCACTAACTGACCATATCTGGGAAAAGTTCAGCATCCCCTCGACCAATGAGATATCACACATCATTGCATCGCTCAACACCAGCACTGCCCCCACAGACCCATGCCCCATGATCTGGATAAAAGCAGCGAAAGAGAAGTTCATCCAATTCATCCGCAACATGGTACACAACTCCCTAACCCAAGATATCATGCCAAGTACTCTAAAGCTAGCAACAATACACCCAATCCCTAAAATCCACACTAAATAAAACCAATCCAGCCACCTACAGACCCACCTCAAGCCTTCCCCTCCTGTCAAAGATCATCGAAAAGGTGGTTCAACAACAACTCCAAGACCACATCAACAGCCATGCCCCTCTGGACCACAATCAACATGGCTTTTGCCCAAACCATGGCGTTGAAACCCTACTGATTTACCTCTTCGACAACCTGATCCAGGTTATCGACAATATCAAGAAGGGCATCACCATGATCTTTATAGACATCTCCTCAGTGTTCAACACCATCAACTACAGTACTCTGCAGTCAAGACTTCAAGAAATTGGTCTATACGGCACCACTTTGAATTGGTTTACATCTTACCTCACAGACAGACACCTCCAGGTCAAATGCCTAACCACCTCCCAACCTCTGAGAGTCACCCAGGGTTTTCCACAAGGCTCCGCCCTCTCAGTCTTGTTATTCAAACTCTATATACAACTGATCTGCTCCATCATCAAAAACAACGGAATCCAATACACCATCTATGCAGACGACATTATGATATACACCCCTATCAGCCTTGACAGCCCAGACTACTCCAGCATAGACAACTGTCTGCAACAGATGACAAGCTGGCTTCTGGAAAACAACTTAACCTTAAATTACACCAAGACAGAAGCACTAATCATCACCAGGAACTCTGCCTTCACCCCTCCTCCTGTCATCAAGCTAAACGACATCACAATACCAATAAAACCAGAAATTAAATATCTCAGTGTGACTCTCAACAAAGAATTGAACCTTCAATCTCACATCGCCAAAACTACCAGGAACGCATACCTCAAAATGAGAACCATAAGACGCCTCAAGCCAATCCTCTCACAGGATCACTTCCGCACCGTCTGTCAAGCTCTCATCACTCCCATCTTAGACTCTCAAAACAAGCAAACCGGCCACTACAGATGGTGCAGAACACTGCCACCCGAATAATAACTGGTGCTTCAAGGCATGATCACATCACCCCCATCCTCAAGAAGCTCCACTGGCTCCCAATCACCTCCCGCATCTGTTATAAGGTGCTACTAAACATTTTCAAAATCAAACAGAACCTCTCAGCAGTCTGAAACCCCTCATCAAACCTGACACATGCACCAGACCCAGGAGGAGAGACACCTCAGACAACATCAACACACCGAAAGTATTTACTAAAACGAGACAGGAAACTTCAAGAAGAACATTATCCCTGGCCACGCCGGCACTCTGGAACTCACTCCCCAACAACCTGAGATCAAATACAGACCTCAAGGACTTCAGGAAGATGCTCAAAATGACTCTCTTCACAAAACATTATAAAGACATCATCTGACCTGACCAACGGCCCTCTCTTCGCCCTACCTCGCCTCCTATCCAAGCTGCGTCCCACCTATATAGTATATAGTACCTGTACATAGATCTCATTGTATATAGATCACCTGTACATAGATCTCATTGTATATAGCTCACCCCGCAATCATATTTTACACTGTCAATTCTAGCTGCATGCCCGCACACACACACTTTTTGATTTGTTTGATGTGTAAACCGCTTTGATTTCAGGATAAAGCGGTATATAAATCCTTTTAAATAAATAAATTATTAAAAAGGGACCCAGGATATCACTGCTTGACCCAATACAAGCATTGTGGAACCTGTGTCTTTTGGGGAAGCTGTTAGGTACGTATGACCTAGATTGGCCACTGTTGGAAACAGGATACTGGGCTCGATGGACCTTGGTCTGACCGAGTATGGCATATCTTATGTTCTTGTTACAGTTTACAATTTAAGTTTGCACCTGAAGCAATGAAGGTTAAGTAGCTTATCCAAAATCATAAGGAGCAGCAGTGGGATTTGAACCTTGGCTTTGCTGGTTCTAGCCCACTGCGCTAACCATTAGGCTATTCTTCCACTCTTGCTAAAGCCAGGAAAATCACAGTTCCTCAGCAGATAAGAAGATAAAATAAAATAAAACATCAACAAATAAATACCTTTTTGGGTAGGCAAGGCTATCATCTTAAATGAATAGACATTGGCGGCCCCCATTATTGTATGATTTTGCAGTTGGGGAAGGGGCTGCAGAATCCAGTCCTCACTGAACAATTAGGTTCCTGCTGCATAATTGCTGCAGGAGGCCAAAGGCTAGGTCTAATAGCAGTGGCATAAGCACTGGCATCGGTTAACCCATCGCTCTCCCTCTCCACAGGCGACCAATCCAACTGGGATAATGTATAAATAGCAGCAGCAAGGACAGCAAACAGGTAGACCACCAAGGTTATGGCCTGACCAATGTTTTGCCTCACACGGCATCAGCAACCAGGGAGATCAGGGGGCAGGAATGGAGGTTGGTTTGTTTGGCCCCTTCAGACATAAAGATGTTACGCTGCCCCAACCTTGGGTCACTTCCTCTTCCCCTGCTTCTGGGCCTGAATGTAGTGACATTTTACTTACCAGTTAATGTAATTTTCTTGAGTCCTGCTAGACCAGTCCAGACAAGTGGGTTGTGTTCCCCTACCAGCAGATTGATGGAGATAAAGAACCAATGGAAAGCCCAGGTTTCAATGATATCACTCCCATGCCTCTATTTGCCTCAGCCACCAGAGATCCCTACAGTATCTGTCCCAAAGCATATGGGAGAAACATGGCAAGCTCCACACAACTTCAACTGTGGCAACAATGAGTGATCAGCAGTAGAGAACTATGTAGAAGGAAGCATAAACATTAGGCTTCCAGTAAATGATGAACCTACAGAACCAAGTATAAAAATCATAGTGGACCAAGGCTACCGCAGCAGTAGAACAGAGTAATACAGTTCGAGGGATGGGCCCTGGAATGTCTAGCAGTACTCAAGGAAAGAACATTAACTGGTAAGTAAAATGTCACCTTCCATATCATCCTGCTAGCCAAATGGGATGTACCAAAGTTACAACTCCACTGGTCAGGGAGAAGACACAGCAGCTCACAAAATCCTTGAGCCAAAGGCACCATCTTCTTCCCCCTGATTGGGGTTTGAATCGCCGACCCGGCCAGCCTCCCGAGCAACACCTCCAGCCCAATCGGGGGCTGTGGGAGGGGGAGGAGCAGCAGACCGGCATTTAAGAAAGCCGCCGCCGGCAGGAAAACTTCAGCACCATCTTCTTCCCCCTGATCGGGGTTTGAATTGCCGACCCGGCCAGCCTCCCGAGCAACACCTCCAGCCCAATCGGGGGCTGTGGGAGGGGGAGGAGCAGCAGACCGGCATTTAAGAAAGCCGCCGCCGGCGGGAAAACCTCAGCACCATCTTCTTCCCCCTGATCGGGGTTTGAATCGCCGACCCTGCCAGCCTCCCGAGCAACACCTCCAGCCCAATCGGGGGCTGTGAGAGGGGGAGGAGCAGCAGACCGGCATTTAAGAAAGCCGCCGCCGGCGGGAAAACTTCAGCACCATCTTCTTCCCCCTGATCGGGGTTTGAATCGCCGACCCGGCCAGCCTCCCGAGCAACACCTCCAGCCCAATCGGGGGCTGTGGGAGGGGGAGGAGCAGCAGACCGGCATTTAAGAAAGCCGCCGCCGGCGGGAAAACTTCAGCACCATCTTCGTCCCCCTGATTGGGGTTTGAATCGCCGACCCGGCCAGCCTCCCGAGCAACACCTCCAGTCCAATCGGGGGCTGTGGGAGGGGGAGGAGCAGCAGACCGGCATTTAAGAAAGCCGCCGCCAGGCGGGCCCGCGCCTGGTCGGGCCCGCATCTGAGGGCCTCGCCAGAGGGCCCTTTGGCGTGGCCCTTAGGTGGGGCACCATTACAACTACACAGCAGAGACTAACAGACGGCACGATTTGCCCTGAAACAAAACAAAGGCATGAACTCATCAAGCCTCGCAACTAAAGTCTGTAAGTTATGAACTCCTGATCTGGACCCTTTGATATTAATTAATCTCACACTACCACCAGATAGCTCCCAATTGTTAAATGTTGCAGGGTAGTTCTTACAAAGTAAATAAATAAGCTACACTTACAAATTACAAATCATTGTTCTGTTGTTACAAATTAGCTGAGACATTGCAACAAACTTATACAATTGTTGCAAACAGCCATTCTAAGATACTTTGCTGTTCTATTTTGACCTGTAATACACTGTTAACAGATTTAGTACACTGCAAACTACACTAATGCATTGAATTTTATAAGTATTGCAAAACGTGTTGTAAACTTGTGTTCTAAACAGCCACTCAGACACCATTCTGCTCTAATTGACCTAAAGTACACTGTAAACTGCTATAGCATACTGTGAACTACATTAGTACTGTAAATCACACTGCGCTGTGAACCATACTACAAACTGGATTAGTACACCTGAAACACGTACAACCCATCCCCACCACATACTAGCCCCCTAGCACAGACCACCAAGAAACCCATCTCTTCATAATAAAACATAATGGCCTACCTAAAAATAAAAACACTGCCAACCACTCTCCTACTAATAGCCCTCCTATTGCAACTAATCTACACATATAAACCCAACAACCCCCCTTGTAATAGCATCCCTATCATCCATAACCACAACCGCAACCTATCACGCTCCCCATTACACTATCACCCATTCAACCTTCCACCAAACAACAGCAACCACAGACATCCTCCTAGAGTAATCCACATAAACTGTAAAGACCTCAACAACAAAAAATCCTCCCCCAACACAGACACCAAACTAAAACTGATCTTAATAAACATTCATTCTATACGGAACAAAATACCAATAGTAAATGACATAATAAGGGACGAACAACCTGACATCTTATTCATTACTGAAACATGGTTAACACCTACAGACACAATACTATTAAACCAGCTCCACATATCACAATATGATATATTCAACTGCCACCGTGATACAAAAAGAGGAGGTGGCATACTCATTCTCACTAAAAAAGACTTACAATACACCCTAATGAACTCAAACAATGTCGAAGGCATGGACATAATAAACATTGAAAACAGAACACTAGCATTCTCCCTAATATATAGACCCCCATCAGCTGATCAGAAAAATCTCTCCCCTATCCTTGAACTCGCATGCACAGCATCTCAGAGAAAACCCCTCATAATCTTAGGTGACCTTAACCTCCCATCCCTGAACCAATCCCAAAGAGACAACTTCATTGACTCAATGTCCCACATGGGATTTAACCAAATAGTCCTCGCCCCCACACATAATAAAGGAAACTCGCTAGACCTCATTTCCCTCCCTACCCCCCTCAACCTACATCAACTCTACTCTTCCCCAATAACTACGGAAGTGCCATGGTCTGACCACCACCTGATAACATTTCACCTACTAGCACAAACACCACTACAGCCTGCAAACACAACACCACACCACTCACGTTTCCCCCGCTTTGACAATGACACATTCCTTGATAAGGTACTACCCAAACTCACTACAAGCCTTACTGGTATAGACCAAACTATAGAGAACTGGAACCAAACAATCCAAGATGCAGCAACCCCTACACAAACGATGCAAAAGAAAAAGAAGGAATCACAAAAATGGTTTACTAAAGACATCACCCTGCTAAAAAAGCAACTACGTAAACAAGAAAAAATCTGGAGAAAAACAAAATCACACGATAACAAAACTAAATATATAAACATACTTAATAGATATAAGAATGCAATCAACAACTCAAAAAGAGAATACTACTCCAAATTAATAAATCTTGCTATCAACCGGCCTAGAGAACTCTTCTCTATTGTAAAAACACTAACAAAAACACAAAACCCAGAACCAAATCAAGACACAATAAGCATACAAATATTAGCATCACATTTTGCTGAGAAACTAAAGGCAAAATCTTAATCCCCAACCACCACAATATCTAAACATGACATTAATTATGAATGGACAACCTTTCACAAGGTTGAACGAAAACACATCCTTAATATCATAACAATGATCAACACCACAACCTCTCCGATTGACCCATGCCCGGTGTCATGGATCAAGAATACTAAGGACTTTCTTGCAGAAAACATCCAATACATAGTAAACCAATCACTCTCTCAAGGAACTATGCCCAATGCCCTAAAGCTCTCCTCGATCCGGCCCATAATAGAGAACAATAAACTCGATCCAAAAGACCCCAACTCTTACAGGCCAATAGCAAGCATACCGCTAATCGCCAAAATAATAGAAAAAAACCATACAACTCCAATTACAAGATTACATTGATGAACATAAACTCCTTGATGCACATCAATTTGGCTTCCGCCCCTTCCATGGAGTTGAAACTCTCCTAATCGCACTGACAGACCTACTCATCAGAGGTACTAATGACAATAACAAAGGTTTCCTTCTCCTCTTCATAGATCTTTCTGCCGCATTTGACAGCATCAACCATAATACACTCATTAACAGACTAGAAAATCTAAAAATAGGAGGTACAGTCCTTGAATGGTTCAAATCATACATCACACACAGATTAATACGGATACAATTAGGTACAGAAACATCAGAAACTTTCCCACAAGGTCAGGGTATCCCCCAAGGATCAGCCCTCTCCGCCCTCCTCTTCAATTTGTACCTACAGCCCATCACAAATATATTCAAGAAGCATAAAATCAACCATTTCATATATGCAGATGATATCATGCTTGCCATCCCCATAAACCCTAACAACCCCAAATATGATAGCCTTCTCCAATGCATGAACGAGACTACCACATGGCTTGAAGACAATCACTTAAGCATTAACCTCAAAAAAACAGAAGCAATGTTCATAACGAGGAAAACAGACACTGACTGCAACTACCCCACCACAATCACAATAAGTAACACACCTATACCTGTTAAAAAGGAGGTAAAATACCTTGGAATAATTATAGACCACTCACTCACCATGATCCCACACATAAAACATACAGTAAAAACCATATTTTATAAACTCAAGACAATACAACATCTGAGACCCCTACTTAACACAGATGACTTTAGATCAGTAGTCAACACCCTCATCACCCCCCATTTCGACTATTGTAATAGTCTCCTAAATGGACTTCCATTAAAGAGCATATACCTTCTCCAAAGAGCCCAAAACATATGCGCCAAGATGATCACAAAAGCTAAACTAACAGACCATGTGACCCCAACTTTGTTAGACCTACACTGGCTCCCTATAAACAGCCAAATAAAATATAAAATCCTCCTAACTACTTTCAAAATCATTAATAAAATCTCTCCCTCACAACTATCTACTCTAATACACCCCCCAGCAGAAACTAGAATGCGCAGACGGAATGCAATCCATTCCCTCAACATAAAAACAAATTTCAGAAAAACTAAAGCGACAACAAGCGATAGAGCTTTCTCCTTTGCTGCCCCCACCCTCTGGAATGAAATACCATTAACACTACACATGATAAAAGACCTTCATCAATTCAAAAAGGAACTAAAAACCTACCTCTTTACAAAACACTTTGAGATCCCACATCAACAAAAAACCTCTCCAAAACAATCACAGAAACACATCCACAGTACCCAAGACAGAACAAACGACTAACTCAATAAACTTTACATATCTCACACAACATGCAAAACATTTCACACAACATGCAAAAGATCTACTCAAACTGTCGGCTAGATCACTATTGTAAATAACCACTGGTAATCAACTATGTTGTGCTCCATGTTATTATAACCTGTACATAGTTTGATAAGCACTGTTCTAGTTAACGTTCAAAAAATATGTTCCTTGTAATTACACTTGTAAATAGTTAAAAACATAATGTTCCTTGTAAATATATACAGATGTATACAAATGTTCTGTTCACTGTTTTAATGTAAACCGCCCCTGATCTCTGGAAGGGGCGGTATAGAAGAAAATGTTAAATAAATAAATAAATAAATAAAGACCGTGTCCGCCCTACTGTGTTCATCCAAGTGGTAATGCTTGACAAAAGTGGAAATTGATGCCCACGTTTCTGCCTGACAAATGTCTGCAGGGGCTACCGAGCTCTGCTCCACTAATGAGGACACCTAGGGGCTTGTTTACAAAGCCGCAGTAGTGGTTCAAGATCGTTATCGGAGCCGCAGCTCCGATAATGATCAGAACTGCTACCGTGGCTTTGTAAACAAGCCCCCTAGGCTCAGGTAGAAAACCCTCCAGAAATGGTCAGTTCCATAACATACACAGAGGTCAAGGCCTCCTTAATCCAGTGCCCCAAGGTCGACTTAGCCACCATGTCATCCTTGCACGGGCCAGCAAACAATGCAAAAAAAATGGTTGACCTTACAAATGGAAGTCGTAACCTCCAAGTACCGGAGAAGCACCCTCCAGACACCCACAAGGTGAAGATCCATATCCTTCCCCCGACACCACTCCTTAGATAAGGAAGACAGGCAGACCACCTGCTTCACATGAAAGGGAGAAAGCACCTTTGGCAAGAAGAAAGGCACAAGCTGAAAGAAAACAGCATCTTTTGAAAAGACCAGATAAGGATCTCAGCAAGACAGAGCCTACTGCTCAGAAGTCCATCTTGTGGAACAAATTGCATCCAAGAAGATTGTCTTGAGTGTCAACTTCTTCAAAGTAGTGCACTTGAATGGCTCAAAGGGTGCCGCCATCAGACCCTGAGCACTAGACATAGATCCTAGGAAGGGATCACGGACCAGAGGGGAGGGTCAAATGCCGAACCTCCTGGAGAAAGCACAAGATGTCCGGGTGCAAGGCTAGAGGCTTACCAGCCACTGGACCTTGGAAACATGTCAAAGATGCCACCTGAACCTTCAAGGAGCAAAGGGAAAGGCTTTTCTCTAGCCCATCCTTTAGAAAGGCCATCAGAGATGACATCTTGGCAGCCTCAGGAGCCAACTGCCAAGTGCCACACCATCGCTCAAAGAGGCACCAGATTCAAAAGTATGCTAATTTGGTAGACCTCCTCTGGATTCCAAGCAGAATGGAGACTACCACTAGAGAGTAGCCCTTAAGCACTAGCCGTCTCCTTTCAAGAGCCAAGCTATAAGCAAGAAGGGAACCGGATCCTCCAGGATGATCGGTCCCTGTCGCAATAGACCCCGAGATATAGGCAACCAAAGAGGAGGTGCCTGCAGGAGCTGCATCAGGTCTCCAAACCACACTTTCCTCAGCCATTCTGGTACCACCAGAACAATCCTTCCTGGGTGGCATTCTATACACCACATCATATGCCCCACTTGGGCCACAGAGAACATGTACAGCAGGTGCTGACTTGGCCAAGGCTGGGTCAGGGCATCGATGCCCTCAGTGTAGCAACTGAAGATGCGTCAAACTTTGGCATTGGAGTGGGTCACCATCAGATCCATTTTGGGGCAATCCCAGCAGTGCAGAATCAACTGAAACACCTCCTTACTCAACTCCCACTCTCCAGGATCCAGAGGGTGATGGCTGAGGAAGTCCACTTCCACATTGTCCACCCAGGCAAGGTGCTGAGCCAAGGTTAGGAGGTTCTTCTCTGCCCAGGCAGCCATCTCCAGAGCTTCCTCGGCATGCCTCGTGTTGCCTTGCTGACTGACCTAAGTCACTGTGTGGCAATGTCTGAGAACACTTGAACCACCAGGCCATTAACCAAGTGCCAGAAATGCAGAAGAGCCAACCAGATGGTACTTGCCTCTAGGCGGTTGATTGGCCATACCACTTCCCTGCAGTTCCAATGGTTCTGGACTGTATGGTCTTAGCAATGGGCTCCCAAGCCCAAGAGACTGGTATTTGTTGTCAGCAGGGTTCAGGAGAAATCATCCAGTGGCACACCCTGCTCAAACACCAGAGAACTCAGATCACCAAGTTAACAAGGACTACTGGAGAGGCCTCATGTGAGCACGCGCCCACGGCACCATCTCTATGGTCACTGCCATCAGTCTGAGGAGCTGAAGACAATCCCAGACTTTGGGAGCCTACTGAGCAAAAAACAGCAGAAGGCAATCCAACAGTGTTTTGACTTTCTCTTGCAGGAAATGTTTGGCCCACTTGAGTGTCAAAACCTGCTCCCAGGAATTCCATAGACTGGAAAGGCAACAGCTGGCTCTTTCCCCAGTTGATCACCCTGCCGAGGCTTTCCAAAAAGGACACCACCCAAGATGCCTCTGAAAGGAAATGGACCCGGAGGAGCCAATCGTCTTGATATGGATGGACACAGAGCCCTCGGTGCTGCAGCACCGCAGCTGCCACCACCATGACTTTGGAGAATGTCCTTGTGGTGGTGGATAGCCCAAAAGGATAAGGGATAATGTATGCCAGGCATGGCAAAACACAGATACATTGCTGATCCGCCTGGATCGGGATATGAAAATATGCCTCGGTCAGATCCGGAGAAGCCCAGAATTCCCCTCAATGCGCTGCTTGAATCACGGAGTGCAAGGTTTCCATTTGGAAGCACAGGACACACAAGTGCTCATTGAATCGCCTTGAGGTCCAGGATGGGCCTGAAGGAACTGTCCTTTATTTTTTTTGGGACATCACAAAATAGATGGAGTATCTGCCCTTGCCCTGCTTAGCCTGGAGGACAAGCACCACCTTGTCACTGTCGACAGGACACAATCCCTGGCTTTTAGCAGGGCTGGCCCCTCCATTGTGCAAGAATGTTGTTTGCACAGGGCCCCGCATTTCAGGGGGCCCCGCGCAAACAACATTCTGCATCTGCCTGTAAATTAAAAAAAAAACAAACTTGCTGCTGCTACCGCTGCCGCCGTGGCAGCGGCAGAATCGAGCATCCCGCGGGGCCCCCCCCTGTCCGGCAGAGTCCTCCATACGGCCTCAGCTCCCTAAGTGCCGGCTTTCAGAACCGCGAAGGGAGAGAGCTTCTCCTTCGCGGCTCTGTTAAGCCGCTGGCACTGACGGGAAACAGGATTTCTTGTTTCCCATCAGCCCCACGGGCTTAAACAGAGCTGCGAGAAAGGGAAACTCTCCCTTCGCGGCTCTGAAAAGCTCGTGCTGAGGGAGCTGAGGCCACATGGAGGACTCTGCCGGGCAGGTGGGGGGGCCCCGCAGGATGCTGGATTCTGCTGCTGCCATGGTGGCAGCGGCAGCAAGTTTTTTTTTTTTAATCTACCTGGGCTATGGGGGGGGGGGGGTTTAAGAAAGGAAGTGGGATGATGGGGGGTAGGACTGGAAATGGGCTATGGGCAGGCTGGGACTGGAAATGGGTTGATGGGGGGGGGTTTAGGACTGGTAATGGGCTATGGGGGGGCTAGGACTGGAAATGGGCTATGGGGGGGCTAGGATTGGAAATGGGCTGATGGGAGGGCTAGGACTGGAAATGGGCTGATGGGGGACTAGGACTGGTAATGGGCTATGGGTGGACTAAGAATGAAAATGGGGTGATGGGGGGTTAGGACTGGTAATGGGATATGGGGGGTGGGGCTAGGACTGGTAATGGGCTGGTGGGGTTGCTAGGACTGGGAATGGGCTGAGTGGAAGGAGGAGGGCTTGAACTGCAAATAGCTGATGGGGAAGGGGGCTTGGAATGGAAATGGGCTGTGAGGGGAGGGAGCTAGCACTGGAAATGGGCTGAATGGGGGGAGCTAGGACAGGAAATGGGCTGATGGAGGGGCTAGGATAGGACTGGAAATGGGCTGTTGGGGGGGTGCTAAGATTGGAAATGGGCTGTGGTGGGGGCTTGGATTGAAATGGACTCATGGAGGGGCTAGAACTGGAAGTAGGCTCATGAGGAGCTTGGATTGGAAAAGGGCTGAGTGGAGGGGAGCTAGGATTTGACATCAGCTGATGGTGGGGCTAGGAAAGGACTAGAAATGGGCTGATGGGGGGCTGGGATTAGAAATGAGCTGATGGAGGGACTCGGATAGGACTGGAAATGGATTGGGGAGCTAGGACTGGAAATGGGCTGATGGTGTGGCTAGGATAGGATTGGAAATGGGCTGATGGGGGGCTAGGACTGGAAATGGGCTGATGCGGGGACTAGAAGGGAGCGGAGGCTGAGTGGGGCTGGAACTAGAAGGGAGCTGATGTTGGGGGAGGATTAGAATGGGATGGAGCTGGGAGAGTGAAATGGAGAGGGGAAAAATATTTTGTGTGGGAGGGAAGACAAATCTACAATTGGCCGGGTATTGGGAGAGCAAGTGGGGATTGAGGATGGAGGGGTAAAATTTGAGTGGATGAAATAGGAATGAGGAAAGAGCAAAAGGAAAAAGATTAGTATGTTAAAGCGGATGTAGAGAGAGAGAATGGAAAAAAAAACTAGAAGAGAGAAGAAAGGACAAATGGACAGCAGACGATGGAGAGTTAGCAGAAGACACGAAGAAACCAGAAGAAATGGCTGGAGCAATTGCAACTGAAAAAATATGCACAAAAGTTAGAAAGATATCTTTTTATTTTGAATTTATTAACTGGAATATGTCAGCTCTGGGAAATGTGCATCATTAACGTCTGCGCTTTGTTTAGTACAAGAGGAAATTAATTTATAGTTCTATTTCTACAGTGTTGTTGTACATTCCAAGTTTGGCTTTTGGAGTTCCCTTATTGTCTTCCTGTTTCTAAATTGTGATTCCTTGTTTGGTGATGGTCTATGTTCTGCATGTGTAATTGAGCTGAGGTACGAGTATTCTGTTTATATAATTCCTATTTGACATTGCCACTTGTTCTCTTTCCCCAGTAGGTCATGTATTGTTATTCTCTGAAATGCATTGGTTTAATATTTGCAGTGTTGCCTTTTGATAGGTAGGGTCTGGTGCTTTGTGAGTCCTGGTAGTGCTGTTAGGATACAGCGGGTTTGCTATGGGTTCTAAATGGGCAGTGTTTGTAGTAGTTCCTAATGTGCCTGGCGGTTGGCACTGGATTATAGTAATGTAGAAATCTTTTAGTCTTTCTTTATCCATACACTCATTAAGAGGCATGTAACAGGCCCCGCACCCAGTCTCCGCACATGGCCCCGCACCCCCCTTGGGCCGCCCCTGGCTGTTAGATGTACCAGGTCATACATGGCATCAGAAAGGAAGGTTGTAGCTGACTCCAAAAGAAGGGTAGAATCATCTGGTGGAAGAAACTGAATCCATTGGGGCAGGGCCAGAAACATCATGTCTGCACATATTGCCAACTGAAGAATAGCAGTCACCACAGTGAACTGCTTCAACACAAATCCACCTTTCAGTCCAGAGTATCTTAAGAACATAAAAAATGCCATATTGTGTCAAACCAAGATCCATCAAGCCCAGTATTCTGTTTTCAACAGTGGCCAATCCAGGTTTTTTTGGGACATCAGAGAAACTGTTTCAGGGGAGTAGAGCTGAGCCCAGCACCAATCCTCTGCCTGGGGCTCTAATTACCTACAAAATCCAAATCTACTTAAGGGGTTATTTTAAAAGCCCTATTCATGTTTTTTTTTAATGTATTAATTTGATAAAATCACCACAAATAAAGCAATTTGCAAGTCTAGAAGCCCACATCTTGGGGAGAAATAAATTTAAATAGCAATCATAAAGAAAGAAAAATAGGAGCACAAATTCCATACTACAGCCATAAATTAAATTCCACCAACAACTTCACCCAACAACCCCCTTTTTCTCTCTGTTGGCAAGAAAAGCCCCTAACTGAAAAGAGTCTGTGAAAATAAATCTGGACCCTTGAAGCATAAGCAGACACTTACAAGGATATCACACAAAAAAGGAAGCTCCAAGAGTCATCACCCTCGACTTAAGAGCTAAAAAAGCCCTTCTTCGAAGCTGCATGGCCCTTGAGACATCAGGAAACAATTGAATCCTAGCTCCACAAAATAATGTTGCTTTGTTCTTAAAGTAACTTTTAAGCACATAGATTTTGTCCTGTTCTGATAGAAAAGTAACAACCAAAGTAACTCTGGTGGAAATAATGTCCTGTGGGTCCTCTAAATCTCTGTCAGATTAAAATTGTACTGGTGTTGCAAAACATTAAAGCCCTCAGAGGACTCTTGAGAGAATTTCCCACCAGACAAAATAATTTAGAACAGGCATGTCCAACTTTGAACAGGTCGTGATCTACGTTTTCCAGCCAAAAGTGCCGGTGATCTACTACCATGAAAATTAAGTTTCAAATTACATTTTAGCCCAATAAAATTGGAGGATTCCCCCCCCCCCCCCATTTTTAATGAACCTTCTGTCATTTACTTGGATGTGATCAGCTGTTAAGCAAATTAAGCAAAAACAAAACAGAGAGACAAAGATCCAGTAAGAACTGCGAGGGGAAATGGAAAGTACATTTTTTAAAGTTTTATTGAGTAATAACTTCCTTTAACTATCTTAATAACTTTCTTTAACCTTTATTGAGTAATTTGTGTTAAATTTAGGTCTAGTATTGATCCAGGCTGATCTTGCACAATCTTTAATATTTCGCTCTTGCTCATTAGTGAGACATCTGAGCCTGCATTTCATCCACCAGCTTTTTGAAGTTGGGTGAATATTGCGTGAGGGCCAGTCTCCTGGAATCCTGGAGATGTTCATCTGTCATGTTGGAACGTTGTGTACTCTTTGTCATTTTCAGATGGGAAAACGCAGATTCACACAAATAAGTTGAACCGAAACAGAAGTGTACAGCTTCACTGTATCTTCTCAAGTTGGGAAATTTGTCTCTAGGCACTAGCTTCCAAAACAATTCTTGCTCAGCACGGGTCTTGAGAAAAATGTCATTTTTAAGGGTTAATATTTCATTTTCAAGAGATGGCTTGTTCAATGAGTAATTTTTACTGATAGCAGCTGCAGTTTCTTTAATGTCCACATCTACTTTGAATGGGTATGACAAGTACTCCACAACTGTTCTGATTTTTTGGAAGTCACAGAATCTATTTTCAAATTCCTGGATAACAGAACAGATTTCTGTCACATACTTCTCGTTCTGAAAAACAAAATTTGGATATTGTCCCAGATGATCCTGCGTATTAGGAAAATGATCAAAAGTGTTGTTTGCAAGGTCAGTCATCATTAGCTCAAATTTGCTCTTGTAGGATATAACTGTACTCATCTTGCCAACACATTTGTTTTTACCTTGTAGTTCAAGGTTCATATCACTTAGTTCGCCTGTAAAGTCAGCGAGAAATGCCAGATCACATAACCACTCCTCATCTTCCAACTCTGCTTGGTCATCTCCCCTCTCCTTCAAAAAACTTATTTCATTCAGCAAATCACGAAATCTTTACAGAAATTTCTGCCTACTTAGCCACCTTACATCTGTGTGCAAAATGATTTCCGCTGCCCCTTCATCAAGAGTAAGATTGAAAAGCCATCTTTGAAGTGGTCTTCCACGAACTGAATTTACAATTTTGAAAGTGATATTCATGACAGTCTTTGTATTGAGTCTCTTGCTTGCCAAAACCTGCTGGTGAATGATGCAGTGGTAAGAAAGGAAATCTGGGAAGTCGTCATGCTGTCTACAGAGGGCTATGAAACCATTAACCTCACCTGTCATTGCTCTTGCTCCATCAGTAGTGATGGAAACAAGTCTATGCAATGGAAGATTACACTTTGTCACAAAAGAATGGAAAGAACTGAATATTTCCTGACCGGTAGTTCTCCCTTTTAAAGAAATCATTCCAAGTAGTTCTTCTTTAACACTGAAGTCTTCAAAAACCATGCGGATAAAGACTAGTAACTGGGCTATGTCTCTTATGTCTGTAGATTCATCCAGCTGGAGTGAGAAAGCAACACAATTTGAAACATTCTCCAACAATTGTTCAGTTGTGTCTTCACACATCTTTTCTATTCACCGCACTACGTTGTTTCTTGACAATTGAATATCTTGAATAGCAGCTATGATCTCTTTCTTATTTTTAAATCCTTCAAAAAGATTGTCAGTTACTTCAAGAAAACAATTTTTTACAAATTCCCCTTCAGTGAAATGTTTGCATTTCTTTGCGATCAGGTTACTGACCTTGAAGGATGCTCTGGTTGCATTGACCGAATGTGACCGTGGCTTCACCATCAACTGTTGCTGAGTAGCCAATTTCGATTTAAGTTCTTTGAGCTTCAGTTTACGAATTTCACTTTTGGGTGGAAAATTAGCATCAAACTTATTGCTATGCAGAGCCTTATAATGATGTTCCAGATTACCCTTTTTGGGCAAGGATACTGGGGCATTACAAATTAGACAACAACACTTGTCTTTCACCATGATGAAGAAGTAGTCCATTTCCCATTCATCATGAAAGTGGTAGGTTTTGCTCTTCTTTGGAACACTCATCTTCATTATACTGGGGTGGCTGGATGTAAGAAGGCCAAATCTGCTAAGTTAGTATAAACACTGGCTGAATCTGGTCCAGAACTGTCACTGTCCCAAAGTATTAAAGATCAACAGGAACTGAAGACCTCTGGATAATATATAACACACTTCTAAGGGGTGCTGGGGCGGGGGCAGGAATTGGTGATTCTGAGAGGCAGGAAACCAGGTATGATGCTGGGCCTGTGGCGTCTCGTCATGGGACATGGGCGGCGGCCCCCTGGGGTACCCACAAACTATTGGCACTAAAACAACAAGCGCTCCCAATACATCCTGCAGATTCCCGCAGGCAGGGAAAAAAGACAGGCAAAGGATCAGCAGTGGCGGCAAGCCCTTGGCAGATGACCTGCCGGTATGAGCTCTCTCCTAGCGATGGGGCGAGCTGCTGGAGAGATGGAGCCAAGTGGGGATGGCGATCTACCTCTGACCCCTCCATGATCTACAGGTAGATCGCGATCTACCTGTTGGACATGCCTGATCTAGAAAATGCTATCACGTCGGAGTTGGGCAAAGCCAAAACCTCTTTGGAGTATTTACGTAACAAGATCTCTGGAGATAGCAAATGACAAAAGGGAAAGTTCAAAAATTTAATATTTTTTGCCCTAAGAGCATTCTCATACATTTCCAAATTATGGTGAATAACTAGACTATCTTTAATAGCAGAGGTGCTAACTGCCTGAAGAGAGGAACACTGATTTTTGCACTTAAGAATTTGAGTTGCTAAGGATTCCACAGGCTCTTCAGCCCTAACCAGTCTTTTCACAGTCTCCTTCCAGAGTGCAAAGCTGGGAGACCGTGTTCACCAGAGTTTGCTCAGTTCAGGCGACCACCCTCTTTATCTTTATTGTTTCTTGATATACCACCCTAGGCAGCCAAGGCATCAGAGCGGTGTACAAATAATAAAAATAACAGCAAAGTGTAGGAAAAGAAAAGGAATGCCATTAATGGACAGGAAAGATAACATACAGAAGAGAGCAGAAATAAAGAGGAGAGGGATCAGGAGGGAGAGGAGGGTAGGTCATAGGCGAGCTGAAAGAGGTGCGTCTTGAGGAGGGATTTGAACTGTGGCAGCAAGGGCTCTGCACACAGGGAGGTTGGTAGGGATTTCCAGAGTGTGGGGGCAAGAAAGAAGAAAGCAGAATGTCAACAAGAGAGACCTGTGAATCAGGCGCTTCTCTAGTGTCAGATGGAGGTAGAGACCAGGACACTGCTTTTAAAAGTTCCCAAAGGCAAAGAGGAGTACTCTGCTGTAATGGCCGACCACTTCCAGTTGGATCGGGTGGTGCCATGATAGATGGGGGAGGAGGTGGCGTGCGATCCAGAGAACGTAAAGATGCCCACAATAGGTGTAAGGAAAAAAGAGTCAGTACCTGCAGGAGGATTGCCCCACCTCCTTAGCCATTAAATGTTTGCCCATCAGGCCAGAAACTACTTCTGAAGAAATAGCAGACTACTTCTGCTTTCCCATTGCTAAGAAAGACAAGTCATGGAGGCACAGAGGTGCTCCTTCCGTGGTCACACCCCTTTGTGTGTCACACCTCTTTGGTCACACCACGGCCATGTGCCTAACAGCCAGCTTGTCTTTTAAGTTCCCCAATGATGTTGGGGCCATCCTGGGTGCAGCCTACATTCTCTGCTGCTTGCACAGCTGCCTGAAGACTCACCTCCCCCCATTCTTGCTTTGGATGTTCCAATATGGGTATTCAGATATCCAAAGCACAGAGTCGTCCCCAGAGCCATCATAGAAATTAGGTTTAAAGACATCCCCAATGCTAGGACATCCAAGTAGGAATGTGGGCATGGTGTAGGCGTGTCTGGGGTGTTCCCAAGAACTTGGACATTCTCACTCAAGTTTGGAAATTCCTGCATGTCCTGAATTGCATCAAAGTTTATACCTGCTCCAGGCATGAATAGGCATCAGAAAGGTGCTTGTGTTGCCAGCCAAATATCTGGAGGGTGTAGAGAAGGAGGTAGACTCATGTCCTCCATATGTTCCATGTTGACAGGAAACACTGATCGGGAAAGAGGGCTCTTATTTTCATTTTGCCATGCTGATGGATGTCCCCGGATGCAACATAGCATATGATAGATGTCCCTGCCCCAAGCTTTGTAGCAGGGACATCTTATATGGACGCTAGCATGGGTGTTCATGTCAGAGACATCTATGTTTCTATAACTGGGCCATAACATACAAGTCCCTGGCATTTTCCTGCACACTTTGCCCTGGACATCTCTGATGGCACTTTCTAAAATGACATTTTATTTGTGTCACCCAACATAGAATAGCTGCTTGTAAATTTGCTCTTTTTCAATATTTGCACATATTTGGAGCAACTTTCATACACTCCAATGATGTCACCCATCAGCTACCATCACAGCCAGATGGCCTTCCCAACAGCCCACTCCATTGACAACTGCAGCAGTGGGGTACAAAGCCAAAGTCTCCCCTGCCTGTCCCTTTGGAGTGACAGAAACTTGTGCCCTTTGCTCTCGCCACTTTCAGCTGGCTCTAGTGCCAGCACTGCAAGAGGGTTTTAAATGCAAGAACAGGCACTTCCCGTATTCTCATGAGAAATAGGTGCCAGTTTTCGCATTTCAAATCCTCTCCAAGTGCTGGCAGCAGAATCAGGTGATGAAGCACAGAGCATCAGGAGAAAAGGCATAAGCTCCTGCCGTTGTGCTAGATAGGAGAAGGGGGCTGGAGCAAGGAAAACAGATTGGGAGAAGGGTCTCCTGCTGGCAGATGCTGGGGTAGAGGTGGGAAAAGGAGGCTTTCAGCATAAAACCACTAGAAAATTATGATATCAGTCATTAAAGTCCACCTGTAAGATTTTTACATTTTATGGGTTTCTTTGGAATTAATAGAGGAGGCAGTTTACTTATTTTTACTTAATATTTTGTTGTGTGCCACTGAGTCAATGCTGACTCTTGGCAACCCATTCCCTGGATTTTCTTGGCAAGTGTATAGTTAGGCATGTTTAGATAGTTTTTATTTTTTCTGTGATGTAATCTAGCATTATCTGTTTGGAATCTGCCCTGATCTGTAAGGTTGAAGCACAATATAAATTTCCATATTAAATTCAATTTATTTATTTGTGACATTTTTATACTGCTAAAGGTAAAAATTACATACCACTGGTTCTTACACATACGTACACTTCATCACTATTCAAACTCTGCTCAAACACCCATTTACACATCCCGTTACGATATTGAGACACACTTAAAATGCCTGTTTCAACTGAATCCCCCCCACCAAGACATACCACCATTTTTTTGTTTGTAATGTGAATAGACAGATAAACCCATATTTTTTCTGACCCTGAGAAAGCAACTAATGTACTTAAAAATAAACCATCAACATTCCAAAAATGGTAGTCATTTTATGAGCTCTGTTCTTGATTTGAATGTCTGAAAACAGACATTCAGAGGTCTCAAATACATCCACATCCCAGGAGCCATTTTAGAATGCCCCAAGTTTACATGTGCCTGACATGATCACATCTGTCACATGGGGGCATGCCGGAGATGTGTCCAGGATGTTCTGAAAGAGATACATATGTGCAATAGATTTTAGATTACTGCCACATGTTTAAAACTGCCGGCAGACACGTCCAAGTATATAGCTGCTCCTGGGCACAAATAGACATTTGAAAAGTGCTCATTTTGGTCAGCTCTCAGCAGTGCAGAGAAGAGGCGATTGCGCTCTCATTCCCTCAATATTTTTCAACAACTCAAAACAAACCTCGCAGGTAAATATTGAGGCCTTACTATATTGTCTATTGCTGCACGTCTCAGTATGTGTGGTAACATACACACCTGCACGTTCTGAAATCTCAGTACTGACACGTCAATGTGACCAGTACCGCTACATAATTGTTTGTATATGTATGTATTGATTTAACTCATTCAGTAATTCCATGATAAGTGGGAGAAAAATATCAACAAATGAAACGAAATGTCCAGATCTCGCATGGCTACGTTTCTAAAATTGACCGTTTTTCTGTTTGTGTCCGGGCCCTTATTCTGCACATTTCTGTTCTCTTTATATTGTGGTGGACATGTTTATCTTTTGGGGGCAGAAATGTGTCTATTTCACAATGCACTTACACATATCCACCTTCACTATTGCCCCTCCCACAGAATTGCAGACATTTTGACATGGATGTCTAACTTTCACCTGTACGGCCTTTCAAAAACACTGGTCAACAAAGTTTTACAAAAGTCATGTTACTGAAATAAAAATAGTCATTTCTTATCAATTTTTATATGCTGAACACGAATATGACAGTGAAATTGCAAAGTTGGCTCTAGTTCTTTTGTAATCTAGAAGAATTAATGTTTACATCACGAAATGCATGTCAATAGTAAATATAATAGGCCTTCGGTTAATACCTGTAAAAAAACAAGTCATAGACTACTTCTTAGATTTTTTCACCTTCTTGCACAGCTGTTCGGGAGCTTCTCTGGGGAGTGTCCAGCACTAGTCAGCCAACATTGTAGTGGACCATTTTCCCTGGTATCTTTGCTCCATCGTTGCGATATCCTGATGAAAACGTTCGCCCTGTTCATCACTAACCATACCACAGTTGTCAGGAAAGAAATCGAGATGGGAATCAAGGAAATGGATCTTTAGAGACATATTGCAGCCAAGTTTCTGATACTGCATCAGCATGTCTTCTACTAATTCCTTGTAGTTTTCTGCCCTAACATTCCCGAGAAGGTTTGTTGACACGAGGCGAAAAGCATTCCATGCTTGTTTCGCATCACCCTACAGCAAGTTGTTGAACCGGTCATCTTTGAAGAGCTCTCGAATCTGAGGACCCACAAAAACTCCCTCTTTAATCTTTGCTTCGCTGAGTCGAGGGAATTTTTCATGCAGGTATCGGAAGGCTGGCGAAGTGTGGTCCATGGCTTTCACGAAGTTTTTCATCAAACCTAGTTTGATGTGAAGGGGTGGTAGCAGGATTTTGTGAGCCTCAACCAGAGCTGGGTGCTCGATATTCTTCTCTCCAACTGTTACATTTTGTCTGCGATTCCATTCCTTCCGCAAGTAGTGACAATCCCTTGCTCGGCTATCCCACTCACATAAGAAACACATGTATTTTATTTATCCCTGCTGCAGTCCCATTAAAAGGGCAACTACCTTCAAGTCACCACAGAGGTGCCAGCTGTACTTGTTATAGTTACTGGAAGTCAGTAGATAGTTTAAGTTATCGTATGTCTCTTTCATGTAGACGGCATGCACTACTGGAATAGATGGAAGATGATTTCCATTGTTCAAAAGCACAGCCTTCAGACTCAGTTTCGAAGAGTCTATATAGTCTCCAGTCTTGTGGGTCATGAGTGATTTTTAAGGCATTCACGAGGCTTTCAATATTGGAAAAGAATACCAGATTACTTTCCTTTCTGAAGAAAGGCTCCAACTGCTGGTGGCGCTTTCGATATAGGATAGCACAGCAGAATGCGCACATGCATGCGGGACACTATGCAGCATGCCCACAGGGCATTCCCACCATGATGACATGCACAGGGGTGGACACATATCACTGGCTTGGGGCACTAGTTATACTCCCACTGACATATTCATGCATGTGGGGGCTGCACACCTGTCCCACAGGAGCATGCTGGTGGGTGCACATTGTCATGGCATACACAGCACCAATAGATTGGGGAGATTGGGCTCGCCACAGCACCCTGCATGTGCACATGCAGCCTGGTACCAGTACAGCACACATGCATGTGGGGAGTGCTGGGGATGGATGTGGTGCACGGGCTAGCACACACCTGGGGGTGGGCCACTGCTCAACACTGTTCTCCATTCCACCCCAAACCATGCAGATGACCGAGGGTACCCTGTGTGATGGCTCCTCACCCCAATCATCAGACCGCAGACACCTCGAGAGCTGAAGTACAAACGGGCACATTGGGCAACCAGGTCAGCCTGCTGAAAAGCAGGTTCCCGTGTCTGGATTGGTCTGGTGAAGAGCCCCTCTATGACCCATGTAATGTTTGCAACGTGTTTATGTCCTGCTGCATGCTACATAATTATGCAATACACTGGAGGCAGCCAGCACCTGATATACCTGGGCCTGAGCTGGAGGACTTCAATGATGACGGTGTGCCACCACCACTACAGGCACATGGTGTGATGTTCCGGAGAGGTGCTGCGGCACACCTGGGCCTCCTGCAGACACACTTTGCCTAAGGTAGGCCTGTCCTGCTGTTGTTGTCTTGGTGCAGGGGGAGAGGGTGGGCATGAGTGAGAAGCAGGCAGGGGAACCTGGGCAGTGCACCCATTGCAGGTGGGCACCTGCCACTCAGGATACGTATCAGGGTCCCTGGAGGCAGTGAGCCCTATGTACACAGCTGGGGGTGGGTGGCAGGTGCCTGACATGGGCCCATGCTGGACACGGGTGTGTGCATTGGTTGGTGAGCAGGACCTGTGACCGGGCAACTGTGCACTGCTGTGGGCAGCAACCGGTCCCCCAGGGATGTCACATCCCTGTGCAGACAGCCGTAACACCCATACGCTGTGGCAAGGGATGTGCGGGCACCAAATGCACCTCATGTACCTGCCAGCCACACTCGCCCCTGCCCACTATAACCCCTGCGCACACCTCACTGTCCACACACCATGGCACTGTCCCTGCACCTGCCATCTGCTGCTCTGTCCACCTCCTACCACTGCCTTGCCCATGTCAGCCATCCCTCATCTAGAAAAGTAGTTGTCACTCCAATATCAACAATTCACCTAATGAGAGAGTTTAAAATTATTCTTAGAAATTGCGGAAAGGCCTCAGACTGATGGGCTACTTAATGAAAGATACTTTTAAACATAGTATCTATCTGTGCCCGCTTGCATCAATGGCCAAATTCCCGACTTTGTTTCTTTTTTCTTTTTTTCAAATAGCACACCTCCCTCTCTCCGTAGTGTTTTATATAGACTTAATTTACATATTTAAAGTTTGCACTTAGCTTCCAAGAATGACGAGAGAACCAAAATGGTGGTGTTAATCCTTCGGTATCACTTTCTCAGGATATCTCTCTATTTCCCATGTCAGCCATCCACCAAGACCTCCCCTGTGGTCCACCATCTCCATGCCCCATCTCAGGGTGCACCCCCCATACATGTGCAAGCACATGTCCCTGCAGCCTGCAGGCACACACTCCAACCCATACAGTCATGAGTGTTCCCCCCACATAGTGCCCTTGCACTGGCAGCCATCAGTCATTTCATGACCTTCCCAGCCACCTGCCCCAGCCCATACAGTGTCAGGGTGCACCTGTTCCCCTCCCACGCTGCACCACATTTGCAGGCAAGGGCTCCCCTGTGGCTTGCCAGCACCAGACACCAGGGTGGCCATGGATTGTGCCACCCAACAACCACAGGCATACAGAACATGGTGGCAGTGGACTGGACTCCCTGTGTTGCATTGCATTCGCTGGGCCCCAAGATGATAGATGACAAGGAGACCAGAGGTAGGGTAAACAGTTTTTATTGCAAAACATGTGCTGGACGTGCCACTACCAGCAATGGTAAACATCTGAGCCAACTACAAGCCCACATATTCATTGTGGCCTACTGGGGGCCGCTCCCACTTCCCTGTGGGCCTGCTGGAGATGTGTGGGCCTCTGTGAGCCACCACATATCCTGGGAGAAGGCCTGGAGGTCCCCACAGATGCCCTGCAAGTGCTGCACAATGAGCTCCAGGGGACCAGCATGGTAAGCAAGGCCCTGGTTGGCACTGCCCTCTGTGTGTGTGTGTGCTCTAGGGTTCTGGGGTCCATGTCAGTGGCCTGGGGCTCATTGCACAGCACAGTGCAAGGGCACACATCACATGGTGCACACATGTCCCCCACCCTCTGCACACCCCATCTGCTCCCACCTCACCCTGCATGTTGGCTGCAGCCCCTTCTACTACCTGTGCACTCCTTGATCTGGTCCCACTCCCCTGGTTGCACATGCCCCCGCCCCCTCCACCCGCCCTCTGCCATCCCCAATGCCGTCCACTGCTCCCCTCCATCCTCCACTGCCTGTCTCACATCTCCCCCCATACCCCCTGGCTTGCCCACACCCCTTCCTACCTCCTTTAGCTTGCTCCCATCCCCTCCAATCTCCCCCTGCTCACACGCACTCCCCCCTACCTCCCCTGGCTCACTCCCATCTCTCCCACCTCCCCTTGCTCATGTGTACTGCTCCCTACCTCCCCCAGCTCACTTATATCCCCTCCCACCTCCCCCTAGCACCTGCTAGGTTCCATCTATGCCCCCCCCCAGTTGACCCACAATGTTCTCCTCCACCTCCTGCAGCGGTCTGGCACTGAGTGGTGTGTCTGGGATCTCACCTCCTCAAGGGGGGTCTGTGTCCCTGGACCCCTCACCCTCCTCTGGGGCACCCCCCCAAGCCAGCCTCCCAATCACACCCCTCAACCCATGCTGACTCACTGGCCTGGCAGAGGGCCCTCCATGGTGTGGTGACCTCTGCAACCTGCACTGTGCTCACCTGTACCTCCACCCCAGGGGAGCTGGGCACCTCTGTGAGGGTGAGAGTGACACTCTCCTTCTCTGAACTCTCCCCTGAGGAGGGGGAGCTGAATAGCATTATGGGGCTGCTGCTGGCCATTATTGCTGTGCATCCAGTGGCCTTGCTGCTTGGGCTGCTTGGCGGGGGTCCATGCCACGTGGCCATCTGTGTTTGTGGCTGCCCCTGCACCTCCCCCTGTGTCTCCTCTGTTGCCTCATTGTTCTCATTACCTTCTTCCTTCTCCTCCTCCTCCTCAGGTACAGGGGGCAGGGAGTCTTCAACCGGGATAGCTGTGTGGGATACAAGGGGCCAGGCATTAGTGGCAGTGCACGTGGGTGCATGGGGACATGTCCCTGCCACATGACATGTCTGTAGGCACCCCTGAGGTGGGCTCGCTCATTGTGTCCAGGATGTGTGTGGGGTGCTGGCACATGACCTGTCATGGTTCCTGTATACTCACCCTGCTCCCACTGAAGCTGCCGCTGGATCTGGTATCTGGTGTAGCAGCCAGGGACATGTGTGCTGGATGGCTCTGTAGTGCACATGATATGGTTCAGTGTCCCTCATGATGCAGAAGCAGCTGTGGATACAAACAGTGGTGGACTACATGAGTGCCTGTGTTTCCTCCCTCACAGGTCTGTCCATGCCAACTCCTGTGTGATGGCCCCCCCCCCCCACCTGCAGCTGCTAAGGCAGGACTCACTGCATCAATACCTATCAGATGCTACCTCTCCATGGACTGCATCTGACCCTGCTCCCCAGCACCCCCTGACTCATGTGTGCCTGCAGAGCATCATGGCAGGGGCATGGGCTGGGGGCCTCAGGACCATGTCCCCTGTTGGGCCGTCATGATATTTTCCCCAGGCTGGGCTGCTCATTGCTGTCTTTGCATGCTGTTAGCCTACCTGCAGTTTATATCTGTCACCTGTATGCAGCACCAGGGAATTGGGGGGAGGGGGAGTAACACATTGTGTCATTGCACTGTGCATGTCCTGCCCATGTCTGTCTCTGCATAGTTGTGCTGGGACATGCACCATGGACATTTTGCATGTGCACAGCCTTTCCCATGCTGGGGTGTGAGCTTGGGCTACTGGTGTGGCAGCCAGCTTTGGGGCAGGATACTGTGGATTCATTATCTACCTGCTTTACTTGTTTGGGTATGCTGCTGGTATGCCATCCGCTCCTACTTAGTTCTGTGTTTTCAGGTATCCATGTGGCTTTCTCTGAGCATTTTCACACATTGCTGACCTTTGCAGACCTCCCTTTCACAGTGGGGCGGCAGCTCTACATCCTCTATTGCAGGGCTCGCCAAGGACATACATCTATCCAACCCTACATCAGTGGGGGTCTGCCCTCAGTGCACAGGCAGCTGCCTTTAGTTTGGGACCCAAACTGCTTTTTTATGACCACTGCAGTTCTCCCTCCTCCAATGTTCAGGATAGGTCATTCTGTCTGTTGCCATGTCTGGTGGGCTAGGTGGTTGTGCCACGGGCCCTTGTATATGAGAGATCTGCAACATTTTACCATGTGGTAAGACTGCTCAGAGGCTGCCACAGGGACACAAGTAAACCACAGACAGTAATTGTATGGGTGGCACACCAGCATCAAACTACATCAGGCAGGACTGGTGGGTATCAGACACCCGGGCCCCAGCACTGGGAACCATGCCCACACCACCAGACTAGGGCCCCACTCCTACAACATATTACAGGCAGCAGTGCCCAGTCACAGGCACATGGTAATGGGCGGTGGGAGTCCCAGGACACAGAAACTGCAGCAGCAAGTCCCCTTTTGCCATGAGATGCTGCTGTGACCACAGTGAGGTGTGCCAACCTATGCTGGTGTGCCCAGCAGCAGCAGTGCTCCTGGGACATGGGGATCAGCCACCACATAGTCTTGTGCCCAGGTGTTGGTCATGTCAGTCTGGGTACTGGCCAGTTCAACCCACACAGATGCCTATATCATCCTGTCATGGCAACACTTCACATTCAACATGCAGCAGCAGGTCAGGGCCACATATTGGCAGGACTGGCAGAGGTACACATCTGCCAGTGCATACTGTGATGTAGCAGACTCTTATGAAGCAATGGAAACTGATAGTGATCCGGTGGAGAGAACCGGTACTGCAGGGGAATGCAGGATTTTCTCTTCTGAGATAAAGAAACACAGAGCTAATCAGGAACCACACCTCACCTCAAGGCAGGTGAGGAGCCAAGTCTCTGATTGGGCACGCCCAAGCAGGAGGCGGGCAGTGCAGTACTCAAGCAGCTTGTTAAGAACCCAGAGACAGAAACAGTTGGAAAGTCAGCGAGAGGGGCAAAGAGACGATCAGCGAGATTGGCAAGGAGTGGAGCAAGGAGAGGAGGAGTCAGGACACAAGCACCTGGATGAGGACAGGTCAGATGACCAGGAACCGTTGGTGAGAGAACCACTAAGCAGCTGTGATCCACGAAGGAGCAGACAAGACCTGGGAGACTCAGGGGCAAAGAAAGACTTCTGTAAGCAGAAGAATTCAAAGGCACTGAGAGACCCAAGGCTGCAGCTCAGGAGTTTAAAGGACCAAGCAGAACCTTGGAACAGGAGGCAGAGGGAGAAAGAATTACCCTGGAAGAAGCCCCAGCACAAGGTATCTGGTGGGTTTGGAACGGCTAGCAAGCTTAACAGTGGGAAGCCAGAAAGAGTGAACTTTAATTGTGAAAGACAGAGCAAAGGCAGAAAGTTTGATAGTAATTGGTTAAGCCAAGAGAAGCCTGACTGTTTTCCTTTTAACACTCTGAGAGACTCTCCAAGCACAGCTGAAGCGTTTTACCCTGCACTTTCATTTGGAGATAGGTGGGGGAAGGGAAATGCTTACACGCTGAACTGTTGTCCAAGTAAAAGCACTGATAATTGCCAAGAGATAAGAACATTAAACAAGCATTTACCTGAAGGAGGATATTCTCAGCCTAGCTCAGAAAATACACAGGCTGAATTACTTCTCACTGAATTCAGGGAGTTCCTTAAAAGTAGAGCAGTTTCTCCTCATGACGTAGCAAAGCCTATGAGCAGCTGTGAGGAAGAAATGCCTCTAATTTCTCTGCCGTCTACAGAGCAGGAAGTCCCGATGGACTGCTGTACATGTGTGATTCAAAAGGACATTTAAGTGATATGCTTGCCAATGTTATATGAAAGAATATAGCAAAGTTACCTCACTGATTGCTATGCAAAGAAGCTTATGTGAAGAGAATAAGTGAAAGCATATTCTGTGCAATTCAGGAGCATTGCTGTTACCAGAGTTTTCTGTTACGTTACTGAAAGGAGGTCACATGACAACCGAATGTGATCAGTAATGGACATTTAGCCAAGCAGTAAAAAGCCTTGTTTAGTTAAGTTTCTCAGCCTTGTTTTGTGCTACATTATTTCATTTACGTCTGCTGCATTTGAACTCCGGAGCGGGAGAAATAAACCTCACAAAAGAAATTTTCTTTGCCTTGCCTTACTACTTGAGCACCTACACAACTACAACCTTAACCCTCAAGGGCATTCAAGGCCAGCCCCTCCCTTAACCCTCAAGGTCCAGGGAGTGGGTGGGTGGCAATACATTGGACATGAGGTTACCTTGGTGGGGGCACAAATCCACCCAACTCTCTTTGGCCACAGCTGGGTCAAACAGCAATGTGGATTTCAATGCTGCTTTGACTGGGTCTCAGGGGCCTTGGTTCCCTTTCCCATCTGCCTGTGACTGGGGTGGAGTGGGTCTCTGGCCTGGTAGTATGCACACAAGTTTTGTGTCTGTGGGCTGGGGGTTCAGTCTTCACTTGCTCTGTTTTCTTTGGGCTGACCTTTCACCTTTTCTGCCATTGGCTGGGGTGGATTCATGTTGGCATGGTTGGCTTTGCTCAGGCATTATCATGTTGCACAGCTTGGACTGGCATAATCATGTGGTGCTGCAACTCTGTTCCATATGTGTGGGATGGTTGGTGTTTTTCCTAGGGTTCTGTCTATCTGGTTTTTCAGGTCTCTGCCTCCCGGTGATATCTCATCCTCAGTATTGCACATTCCACAGGGACTTTGTTGTGTGTGTGTCTGTGTCTGTGCATTTTTCAATATTGGCCTATCTGGCCCTAGTACCTGCGTCACCTGCCTGTTATTCTCTGGGGTGTAGTGTTTCTAGTTGCCTGTGTTCTGCTCTTCCCTATGTGCTGCCTTCCTTCCTTCATGTGGGCCCTGTTGAGTGTATCCAGGATGACCCGGTGTGGTCTCACTGTGTTTGCACTCTGTAGGTCCACCATACCCTTACTCATATAGCTTTGGGACTGCTTACCTGGCTCTGTGCACTGTTCATCTCCCTGCACAGGCATTCTTCCCACCCTCACCCAACCTCACCCCCCTATTCCTGCAATCTCTACTTACTGCACTAGGGTAGTTCTGATGCACTCCCAGCCCCTGCGTACAGCTGATGGGCTGGCCTTCTGCACCCCATGGGGAGCAGGATTGCCTCCTCCTCCTCCAGCACTAGCCTGCAGAGCAGGTGTGTCTCTGCCTCGGAGAAGTTTGGCAGCCATGTGGCCATTTTCACACTCTGCTTTGTGTTTGCCTGCAAGGGGGGGGGCATCACTCCATCCTGCTTCTTGTTGCATGTGGGCCACAGTGCAGGTGTGAATGTTTTTGGCCATCCACTTGGACGTGGCATAGGATCTACATATCCCCGCTGGTGCCAGGGCATGTGGGTGCATGGCAGGGTTATGCATGCATGTACAGTGCTTTTGCCCATCTTATGTGTTTGTATGTGCAGGCCACTCTGGCAGTCCCATGCAGGCAGGATGTTTATGTATTTGTATCTTTTTGCCCATATTCTGTGTACCAGTGGACATTGATTTGTGTGTGCATGGTATCGTGTCTATGTGTGGGACGTCCACATCTTGCATGTTTTTGGTGGGCCTGAAGGTCCTCATCTGAATTGGTCTCCACGTGTTGGGGTGGGTGAGTGTGTGTCTATGGTGTTGGAGTGGGGATATGGATGTATGTGTGTGATGTTTGGGTGTGGGTGTGGTGTTTGGGGTGTGTGTATGGCTCTGGACATGTAGGCTTCTCTCTTGCACATTCACCTCTCCACCTGCACAAACTCCGTGTCCCTCTTACCCTCTGCACTTTTCCCTCCCTCTACCCCTACCCCTCGCCATTCTCCCTTTTCTCCTTCCCCTATCACCAATACCTTACTCTGTCTTCTTTCCCTGCTACCCTCTTTTACTCCCTTCCCCTCTCCCTTCTTACCTATTTTCTCTACCCCACCTTGCACTTTCCCATTTCCCCTCCCCTCCCTTCTCCACTCTTCCATCTCCCAGCACGTCCTTGATACCTTCCCTTACCTCTATCCCACCCTTTCCTTATGCCCCTCCTGTCCCCTCCCCTTCTCCTTTCCCATTCCTTCACCCCTCACCCCCATACTCTATTCCTCTTCTCTAACCCCACCCTTTACCTTATGCTTCATCCCCTTCCCCTCATCTCTCGCTTTTCCTCCTCTAACCCTGTCCTTTCTTACACCCTACACCTTACCCTACCCTTCTCTAAACTTTGCCCTATCTTCACTAGTGGAATCCTGCTGGCTCTTTAATTTTTTAGCCGCTGCTGCTGCTGCTGCTGCTGCTCATTCTCCTCTTTGCTGGTGGGACTCGGTGACTCTGGCTGGTCCCACCAACCTGGGGATTCCTGCCAGCTCTTTGCAGAGTGAAGCTGTATGCATCTGTTTGTTTGTGCATGCACAACAGATGGACCCTCCCCAAAAGGCATGCTTGCTTAAGTGAAAGGTACCTAAAAATTAGAATTCTGATATGTTATCCAACAGATGTTGGAGGAAATGCAAAATGGAATGTATTTATGTACTGTCGTCAGGTGCCCCCAGTGGCCAATGGCTGTAAGGGCATGCTGAGCATTTTATTATTTTTAAGGAGCAATGGCTCTTTAAGGCCAAGTGCAGTTTGGTCCTTGGAGTTTTAGCTCCTTATGAGAACAAATTATATAAGCCAAGAGTGGAGGGTAATAAGGCTTTATTTCCCCTTTAATGCAAGGGTTCACTAAGACATAAGAAAATAAAGATAATCCTTCTTTATAAAGGGTTCCACCAAATAAGCAGACAAACAACTGTTATAAGCTTCACAACTGAATGCAGGGTTTAACTGAGGATTCCTTCATTCCAAAGTAAATTAAACAAGCAGGCAAACAAACTGTTATAAGCTTCACAATTAATTGCAGGGTTTCTTTTATATTTACAGTTCTACTAAGGACTCAAGACTAGTAGTAGCACAAAATGTACAATCCATGGATTCATCTTGAGGAATGGGAATAGTATTCTCAAACTCCATTTCCATGGACTCTGCGTCACTGGCTTCTCCCTCTGAATAAGTGCTTTCCCTTGCGGCTACAAGTTTACAGGGTCTGTCCCTGTTTCTTTGCTTCCAGTAAGACTCTTCTGTTAAGCCCTTAGGTATTGTTTTGAAAAGCTCTGCTTTGTTCCCTCTTCTCATATACTGAGCATCTGCTTTATCAGAGTTTCTTGGAGCAAGGCTTTCTTTTAAAAGTAAAGAGCCACCATACCTTGGCTTCCTGCAGCTGCTACACCTGGAGCTTTCACTCTGACGTACTTCTCTTTGGAGACAGGTTTTCTTGTGCAGTGCTTTGCCTTCCTGAAGCCCAGGAAAACCTGGTGAGGATTCCCAACCTCTGTGCTTCTGTGTAAAGGTAGCTTTGCTATAGGAACCACTCCTCCTTGTACCTTGTAATCCTGGTCCAGCGAACTCAGGTGAATGTAGGCTTCTCTTAAAGCATGGCTCCTTGGTTTTCTGTGCTCCTCTTTCAGCTGTTACTGCTCTTGTTGTGCTGCTTGATCCAGCTATGTTACTTGGGCTGGGAGTGTCACTCCTTCCAGCCAAACTGCTTCTCCTGGCAGCCTCTCTCTGGACTCCGTCTCTCTGTGCTCTATCCCTCTGTATAATCTCCGTCTGGATTCTGTCCCTCTGGGCTTGCTCCGTGTGGACTCTCTCCTTCTCCACACTCCTTCTCCTTCCTTCTGGCTGAACTGCTGCCGGCTGAGTTCCCTCTGAGTGGATTCCTCCCGACTGGATTCCCCCTGGCTGGATTCCTCCTTCCTTCTGGGCTGCCTTTCCTTTATAAAGGCATTTTACCTTTGAAACTCCCGGGCTTGCCTTCAGGTGCAGCTGGTTAACTCTCATACAATCAGTGGCTGGGCGTGTTGACTCAGCCTCTGTAGGATTACTCCTGCCTCCTCTAGCTGTGCTGCGAGGTAATTGCATCTTCTGTACATCCACAGCTCTATGAAAAACAGGGTTTTTTTCTAAACTTGCACCTTCCGTGGCTCCAGCCTCATGACAGTACATATGCTCTGGTTGGCCAGTTACTGGTTCTCCTCATTATAAACTATAGTACCAATATTCAATGGGCCAGCAACCAATTAGAGCTATTTGGATAAGTTTATCCAGATAACTATAACCAAATATTCAGAAGACTTAATCAGTTAAGCCCTGTCCCTGAATACAACTCTTATCTGATAACTTTAGATTGCAGCCCAACTTACCTAACCCAGTTTTACTAAATATGATGAATATGAGTGATGTCCAACTAAACTAAACCACGTCCATGGCACATCCCAAGTGCTGCCTCTACTTATCCAGGTAAATGTTTCACAACCAATGAGTTGACTGGGCAAAATTTATGCAGGCAGAGAGTGCGGGAATTTCAAAAACATAGATTTGTCTGGAGAACTCCCAAGGTTGCTCACACAATTGTTTGAATATAGGTGTTTGGACTATATTGGTACTATCATTCAGCTGTAAATTTATATGAGTTTGTTGTGAAAAATAAGAAATAAGAAACAAACATATTTACAAAAGAATATAAACAGAACAATACATAACAAAATTTTGTTTTACCTGGGAGACAAATGATGATAGAGAGACTGGCAGAATCCAATGGCAACTTCTTTTCCTTTACCAAGCCATTCGTGGTTTGATGTCTCTTTGAGGTTTTTTATGCATATTCATTAAACATTAGTTTCCTTCTCTTTTTTTTGTTTTTTTGTATTTTGCATTGGAGGAGGAATTTGACTTTTATTTTGCTTTCCATTTGGAGTTTATAAAAAAAAATAAAAATATATTAACAGTTAAATATTATGGAAACCAAGAGAGAAGCTAAGATTAAAAATGGATAGTTGAACAGAGGAATAAAGAATCATCAGTGTAACCCATTTTTCCTAGGTTACACAAAAAAAATTTATTTTCCCCAGTCCTCTCTCTCACAGTAACATATGCTCTCACCTTTCAGGGTGGATTCTTCAATAGGGGAGAGGGGGGAAAGATTTCCCTTCAAAGCTCAAGATGTTTACCTTAGACTCACCAATAAAACACACAGTCCTTTTTGGGGTGTTCCAACAAAACTATACTCCAACTTGTGTAAATAAATAATTAATTTGTAGTAGACACTACTTCTATTTCAGAGCATTTGTATAGTGCTACAAGACATATACAGCGCTACTCAGACACATGCAAAAGACGGTCACTATTCATCAGAGCTTACAATCTAGTCAAGATAGACAACATAGTAGCTGTAGACATGGGATATATCTAGGGGGAATGGTAAGGAAACACGAAGGAGACCAGACGAGTCAAGATCCGAAAACGGCAGCAAAGAGGTGAGTTTTCAGCCTGAAATTGAAAAGGGTCAGAGAAGGCGCCAGGTAGTTTGTTCCAGGCATAAGGAGCAGCAAGATGAAAGGAGTGAAGTCTGGAGTTAGCAATAGAAGAGAAGGGCACAGATAGAAGCAATTTGCCAGAAGAGTGGAGATCTTGAGGAGGGCTGTAGGGAGAGATAACAGAGGAAACATAGTGAGGAGCTGCAGAGTGAATGCACTTATAAGTCAGCAGGAGAAGTTTGAACTGGATGCGGAAACAGATAGGGAGCCAATGAATTGACTTGAGAAGAGGAGTAATATGAGCATGAAAAGGTTGCGGAAGATTAGCCATGCAGCAGAGTGTTGAACAGATTAAAGGGGAGAGAAATGATTTAGAAGGAGACCAGCAAGGATTAGATTACATTAGTCTAGTCAGGAGGTGACTAAAGAGTGGATAAGTGTCTTAGTAGTATGTTTAGAAAGGAATGGGCTGATTTTGTTGATGTTAGAGAGAAAGAAACGGCAGGTTTTAGCTATCAGTTGGATGTGTGTGGGGAAGGAGAAAGAGGAGTCAAAGACGACCCCAGGGTCGCGAGCTGAAGAAACAGAGGAGTAGAGAGTTATCCACAGAGACTGAAAAAGGAGGAAGTGGAGAGGTTGGTTTAGGGAGAAAAATAAGAAGCTCAGTTTTGGCCTTGTTAATTTCAATCGGCTGTGAGACATCCAAACAGCAATGTCAGAAAGGCAGGCAATAATCCGGGCCTAGATTGCTGGAGATATTTCAGGTGTAGAGAGGTAGATCTAGGAGTCATCAGCATAAAGATGGTACTGAAAGCCATGAGTGCACCAAGGGACTGGGTATAGAGAGAGAAAGGGACTGATCCTTGCCAACTACGGTAAGAGTAGAATAGCAGCAGAGGAGGATCCACCAGAGCAAAACACTAAAGGAGCAATGGGAGAGATACCAGGATAGCACAGAGCCCTTAAACCAAGCGAGGACAGGGTTTCGAGGAGAAGGTTGTGATCAATAGTGTCAAAAGCAGCAGAAAGGTCAAGCAGGATGAGGATGCTTTAGTTGTACAACATTGGATGAACACGAATGTGTCCTGTTAATGAAAACATAATATATTACCATCTGTGCCTCTGACCTTTCCTTCCCTCAGTTCTTCAGGATTTCCTGACATCTGGGGCAGAGAATTGTAGTTGCTGGGTTAATCCACCTACATATGTGCAAATAAAAGTTTTAAAAAAATGTGTAGGCGATATCTTTTTATTTGACTAACAATATATCTTTGACAAACTTTTCAGTTATTCTCTCATCATCGGGTAATTGAACTGTTCAATGATTTGATGAAGAAAGTTTAACTCTCAAAAGATTGTCAAAGATAAATTAAGCTAGTCAAATAAAAAGGTATCACCTCTAACTTTTTTTTTTACCTTTATTTGCCCATTTTCGACATCTAGGCAAACTTAGTCCCTTGAACTGGGCTTTCAAATTCAAGTACCACAGGAAGCTCACCCCTTCATACACCAGGATCCTGAACATATTTCCCAGTGGAAACAGAAAATGACAACAGATAAAGATCTATCCAGTCTGCTCATCCATAATAACTATTATGTTCTACAATTCCATCCTCTCCCTCAGAGATCCTCTGTACTTGTCCCATGTTTTCGTGAAACCAGATATAGTTCTCATCTCCACCACCTCCACTGAGAGGCTATTCCACACATCCACCACCTTTTCTGTAAAGAAATATTTTCTCAGATTACTCCAGAGGCTACTCTAAAGGAAAAAAAAGGACCGCAAAGCTTAGTAGTTGGTCTGCAAATGCAGACTGGATAGACTGAATGATCTTTATCTGCCATCATGTTTCTGTTTCATCCTATAGCCCCTTGTTTCAGAACTACCATCCATCAGGCTTCATCTCTGGCCCTTTTCAAATCCAGGCTGAAAACTCACCTCTTCGAGGCTGCTTTTGGATCCTGATCCACTTAGTCTCCAATGTGTTTCCTCATCATTACCCTAGATGTACCCTTCTCCTCAGATGTTGTGCTATCTTGACTAGTTTGTAAGCTCTTATGAGCAGGGACCATCTTTAACATGTATCTGTACAGCACTGCATATGCCTTGTAGCACTATAGAAATGATCAATAGTAGTAGTAAGAGGGCAACCACCTATGCATATTAGGGTGGTCCATAAAAATGAATTCCTGAATTCCTTTGCTCCCTGGCCTGTTTCTGGTTCCGGTTAGGTAGAAAACACTGTGTACAAAGTTTGAAGCCAATCAAATAATATTTAGGGGTGGCTCAACAAGTCTTGAGATTTCCCCCTGGGAGCAGATGACGAAATGTTGCATCATCTTGTATCATCCACTCAGTTCCACGCTGATTACATTTGATTGCATCATATTTGAACTAATCTCGTCTCTGAGAGGTGGCAAAGACATTGTACTATTATCTTTGTATCTTTATTCTTTTCAGATGGCGAAAAAACGTGGTTTTTATCTCATTGAAGAAATGTCCACCACAATTCTGGGTGCCAAGCTCCCCAGCAAGGAGCAAGTGTTAAGTGTATTTTTACATCACCATATGACATTAAACAAAGGCTTCCTGTTCAAAGAAATGACAAAATTCAAGAAAAAGTAAAGAAATTGTTCAATCAGTGGAAACTTTTGAAGAAAAACAAAGGGAGAGGAGGGAAACAAGAGGCAAATGAAAAAGAATTCCAGGTTGCAATGAAAAACCTATTTGATGTGGCACATGCCAATTGTCACCGCCTCTCACTCCCAGAGGCCTTAGCGTGGGTAAGGTGAGGGGGTGATGTTCTTCTTAAGACTATGAACCACTAATTTGAGGCTTGGCAAAGCCTCCTGGGTATTGTAGTCCTTTAGCTCAATGAAGAAAATAGTTGTGCACAAAATGGTAAGGTATAAATGGGATTTATTCCCTTCCCAGGGTTGGAATTTAACCTTGAAAATACAGCAACATAAAGTCCATACTTCTGGTACAATGAAACAAAAAGTAATCAAACTTAGGCAACGCTTATCTTCAGCTTCTTTAAGGTAACAGAAAAATAAGGTACAGAAAACAGTTTAAACCTCCAAACATTCTTTGGACTGTTTTCTCTCTTATAGCAGTATTATAGCAATGTTAGCATAAAGATTGTATGCTGTCTGACATCGTGTACGTACAATCCATGTAAACCTCTGTGTCTGGAGCTTGGTAAAACTCACACTGCATCCCATTCACGTCGTCCTCAGCTTCCTGTGGGGTGAACTCTTCCCCCTGCTCAATTACTTCCTCTGTGAAGGGTAAAGTGTTCCCATCCCCCAACAGCCTAGAGGAGCTTAGGTGTTTAGCATAAGAATCACGGTTGGCTCTTTCACACAGCTCCTGGTACGTACAAGGGTTTTGATCAAAATCTTCTGCTATGCTATTTGGAAGTATTTTCCTACCTTCCAGCAACTGCTTGTCCAGAGACCTCCCTTGGCTGAAATACGGCTCACGGTAAAACTTTTCCCTTTTGCTTTGCCTGGGCTTTCTCACAGGCAGAAACTCAGCTTCAGGGAAACAAGTTTTCCTTTCAGTATATTTGATATTAGAAGGCTGAGACTGTCTTCTCAGGGGTTTAAAATAATATTCCTTGCCTTCAGGAGAATGGAGTTCCTCAGTGCACTGACCAGCCGTGTACTGCTTTCCACAGCATGGAACTGCCTGATTCCTGGAGTCAGCGTGGCTCTCACAGCTCCCTTCTCCAGATGAGCTTTCCTGGATAAGATGGGGATTCCTTTCCCTTCTCTTGTCCTTCCACACTGTTCTCTCCTTCTTGATCAACTCCTTCTCTCTCTCCTGTTCTTCACCCCTCCTCTTTCCCCTAACTAGAGGATTTTTAAATGTGTTGCCTTTTCCGTTTGCTTGGGCTCCGCCCCCCATCAGCTGCTTCCCCTCTCCTAATGAGTCATGGGTTAGTACTTGGCTCGGGCGTTCCCTAGCACTGTGTGACATCATTTGTTTGGGGTTTCTATGCCAACCCTTCTCCCTGTTTTCCTCTGAAATGTCAAAAGTGTATTCATTCTGAGGTATAGTCCCTGTCTCCATGGGCTCTGATCCTTGTGCCTCATGACAGATCCCCCGCCTTAAAATATTACGTGCTGCCGGACTTTTCGTCGGACAGCGCGTAATCCAGGTGTTGGATCTGTATCGCTGCTCCACGTACGCCATACTGGCGGTGGCGGATCTCTCCTTCCAAGGTTTTAAAAGGTTCAGGTGATACACCTGCTGGCGACCTTTTGCATTCTCTACCTTATAAGAGACTGGCCCTACCCTTTCCACAACCGTGCAGGGGCCTTTCCAATGGGCTTCAAACTTTGGGCCAGGGTCTGCCACTTGGATGATCACCTTATCACCTATTGTTAACGTTCTGGGCTTCTTGCCCCTGTCCTAATATTGTTTTTGCTTTTTTTGCTGGCCTGTAAATTCTCCCTTGCGGCCTTCGCCGTCTTTTCTAACCGTTCCCTCAGACCTTTTAGGAATTGAGGTACTTCTACTTCTGAAGTGTCTGGTTCCACCCACTGTTTGTGTAATATATCTAATATTCCCCTAGGGGACCTACCGAACATGAGCTCATAGGGTGATGCTTTTAAAGAGGTTTGTACGCGTTCTCTGCACGCGTATAACACGAACGGGAGCAGGGTATCCCAGTCCGCTATCTCCCCCTTTTTTAAGCCTCTCCTAAGCATTTGTTTGATGGTCTGATTCGTACGCTCTACCAAACCATTCGTTTGGGGGTGGTACGCTGAAGTTCGGATATGCTTTATACCAAAAGCTTCCCATACGGTGGACAAATGTTTAGACAAAAAGTTACTGCCCTGATCCGTGAGCACCTCCCTGGGAAATCCCACCATACAAAATAGTTTTACGAGCTCCTGGGCTATAATCCTCGCAGAGGTGTTCCTTAGGGGAATAGCCCAGGGGAATCGGGTGGCATAATCAACTATTACCAGTAGGTACTGGAAACCCCTGGGTGTTCGGGTCATAGGGCCTACCATGTCCATACCTATTCGACTCATAGGTACTGCTATAGTGGGGGTTGGTATTAAAGGTACGGCCTTTGGCCTTAAAGCCGTCACACTTTGACATGGAGCACATGACTCACAGTACTGCCTAGTTTCTTTGAACACTCCTGGCCAATAGAAGCGACCTAATATTTGGTCCAGGGTGCCCTGGATGCCCTTATGGCTTCCTATAGGGTGGTCATGTGCGAGGCGCAGGACTGTAGCCTTAAACGCCGTCGGCACTACCAGCTGTTTCCTAACTGCTTCGGTGTAGGGGTCCAAGCTTTCCCTATATAAAATTTCATTTTCTAGGAAGAACCTAGGCAACGTAGGCCGGGTTTCCCGGGCCCATTCGAAGGCTCTCTTGAGCGCTGGGTCAGCCCGCTGCTCAGCAGGGAAAGAAGGGAACTTATTCACTAGTTCGGCGGGTACCCATGGTAAGCTCGCTCCTGCCTCCAACTCGGACCTGCCTCGGGACCTAGACTGTCTCTCGTGGCGTCTCTTAGCCTTGGCTTTTCTACCCTGCCTACCGGGTTCATGTACTAAATCGTCATGTGCAGGGAGAATATTCACTTCTTCCTCATCCAACCCCTCCTCTTGGGATACTAGTTCCTCCCTAAGCTTCTCCCTGTCCCCAGCTGATGTCGCTCCCATCCCTGAGGTTCCGGCTTGCGATCTAGTGGAGACTAGACCAGTGCGGGCATTTAAACCTACTGCTAGTCCTTTGTAAAAGGGTGGCCAATCCCTGCCTAAAATAAGATCCCTAGGTAGTGTGGAAATCACAGCTACGGGCATTATTAACTCCATATTGAGGGCGGTTATAGTGAGATTCTGCAGAGGATAAAATGTAAATGCACCATGTATGCACTTTACCCTGACCTGGCTCTCTGCTTGACTCGGGGGCGATGAACGATGCCTCTCGATGGCCTCCCAGAGCCTGGAGGAAATCATGCTCTGGTCGGCCCCCGAGTTGAGCAGTGCCAAGGTCTCTACCCCCTCCACCTGAGCGTGCAGCAGGAATCCCTCCGGCGATGGCTTGTCCAATTCAGATATGAGGACAGTTCGCTTAACACAATCCCTCTTGAAATGCCCCGCTTTTCCACACAGGTAACATTTTCCCCTATATACAAAAACATCACCATCATTATTAGCCTTTACACTTTGCATGGTATACAATTTTTCTTTGGGATCCTTTCCCCTTTTACCAGTTGCCAAACCTGCAGCCTGCATTACCCCAAACCCTGAGGGGTCAGCTATCTGAGCCTCCAACAATCGGTCAGCCAGCATAGCTGCTTCCTCTGTAGACTGACAGTTTTGCAACATGAGGTATGTCCTCATTTCATTAGGCACAGCTTGGATAAATTGTTCCAAGACTACTGTGTCTAATATAGTTTCCAAAGTTTTTGTCTCTGGAGTTAACCACTTCCAGGCTAAGTTTTTTAACCGTTGCTGCAACGCTTTTGGGGTCTCCTGTGCTTTCAGGCAGGCTTCTCTAAACAGCCTCCTGTAGTGAGAGGTAGTGAGCCCCAACCTATCTTTTACCGCTTTTTTAATTTCATTATAGTTAGCGGCAAGGGTGGCTGGCATGGCCTTGTAGGCCGATAGGGCTTCACCTGTAAGTGAGACCGCAAATCGGGTTGCCCATTGCTCACTAGGCCATTTTAGTGCTCCCCCAATACGTTCAAACGCGTCAATGAAATCGTCTATATTATCATTGGGACTTAATTGTCCTAGAGAAAAAACATGACTTGCGTTTAGTCCTGCCCCAGGTATAACCATGGGGTCCTCAGTCAGTTGTTCCTGCGACTTGCTCAGCAGCGCCTGCATAGCGTCCAACAGGGGCTTTTGTTGCTCCCTCATTAGGATAGCGTTCTGCTCCTGGAGGTGCTTCGCTAATTCCAGCTGCCTGTCCCACTGCTGTTGCATCCAATGCATAACGTCTCTGGCTTCCATCTCTCCTTCTCTGCACCTGTAGCAAAAGAAGAGAAAGAAAAAAAAAACCAAGTGCGGCTCCCCTTTTTCTTTTGCCCCACAGCGCCCCCTTTCCTGCACAATCCTCCCACGCTTATGCCTAGGTGACGTTACCTGAGGCTTCGTGTAGAGGTCAGCTTTCAGGAAAAGTCACTGTGTCTTTCTTGCTTCACGAGCCATCTGTTTTGCCAACTTGCTTCTCTATGGTCTTCTGGAGCCGTAGTTTTCTTGCTGTGTTTTTCTCCAGGTCAAAATCCGAAAAACTACGCCAGATATGTCACCGCCTCTCACTCCCAGAGGCCTTAGCGTGGGTAAGGTGAGGGGGTGATGTTCTTCTTAAGACTATGAACCACTAATTTGAGGCTTGGCAAAGCCTCCTGGGTATTGTAGTCCTTTAGCTCAATGAAGAAAATAGTTGTGCACAAAATGGTAAGGTATAAATGGGATTTATTCCCTTCCCAGGGTTGGAATTTAACCTTGAAAATACAGCAACATAAAGTCCATACTTCTGGTACAATGAAACAAAAAGTAATCAAACTTAGGCAACGCTTATCTTCAGCTTCTTTAAGGTAACAGAAAAATAAGGTACAGAAAACAGTTTAAACCTCCAAACATTCTTTGGACTGTTTTCTCTCTTATAGCAGTATTATAGCAATGTTAGCATAAAGATTGTATGCTGTCTGACATCGTGTACGTACAATCCATGTAAACCTCTGTGTCTGGAGCTTGGTAAAACTCACACTGCATCCCATTCACGTCGTCCTCAGCTTCCTGTGGGGTGAACTCTTCCCCCTGCTCAATTACTTCCTCTGTGAAGGGTAAAGTGTTCCCATCCCCCAACAGCCTAGAGGAGCTTAGGTGTTTAGCATAAGAATCACGGTTGGCTCTTTCACACAGCTCCTGGTACGTACAAGGGTTTTGATCAAAATCTTCTGCTATGCTATTTGGAAGTATTTTCCTACCTTCCAGCAACTGCTTGTCCAGAGACCTCCCTTGGCTGAAATACGGCTCACGGTAAAACTTTTCCCTTTTGCTTTGCCTGGGCTTTCTCACAGGCAGAAACTCAGCTTCAGGGAAACAAGTTTTCTTTTCAGTATATTTGATATTAGAAGGCTGAGACTGTCTTCTCAGGGGTTTAAAATAATATTCCTTGCCTTCAGGAGAATGGAGTTCCTCAGTGCACTGACCAGCCGTGTACTGCTTTCCACAGCATGGAACTGCCTGATTCCTGGAGTCAGCGTGGCTCTCACAGCTTCCTTCTCCAGATGAGCTTTCCTGGATAAGATGGGGATTCCTTTCCCTTCTCTTGTCCTTCCACACTGTTCTCTCCTTCTTGATCAACTCCTTCTCTCTCTCCTGTTCTTCACCCCTCCTCTCTCTCCTAACTAGAGGATTTTTAAATGTGTTGCCTTTTCCGTTTGCTTGGGCTCCGCTCCCCATCAGCTGCTTCCCCTCTCCTAATGAGTCATGGGTTAGTATTTGGCTCGGGCGTTCCCTAGCACTGTGTGACATCATTTGTTTGGGGTTTCTATGCCAACCCTTCTCCCTGTTTTCCTCTGAAATGTCAAAAGTGTATTCATTCTGAGGTATAGTCCCTGTCTCCATGGGCTCTGATCCTTGTGCCTCATGACACAATACAATGTCTTTAATTCATATTCAAGAAGACAAAGAATTCTTAATAGCGCAACGAGAACCAGGGCGCCGCGGCTCAATGTGCACGATGGACAAGAAACTGGCCAACACGGAAGCAAGATCGCAACAGCGAGAAGAAGAACTGAAAAGGCGCAGAAAAAAAACAGGTTGCCGAAGCCGAGGCAACTACAAGCCAAGTTCAGCTGGAAGGATCTTCTTCCTCAGCAGAGTCAGGTGAAGACTTGTCGACATCTGCGACGGGCGAGAATCAAGCTGCAGCAGTTTATGAACTGTTACAGGAATGGTGTTTGGATGAAAAGGTTGCAGGCTTCTGCTTTGATACAACTGCATCGAACACGGGACGTCAATCAGGAGCGTGCATTCTTCTAGAACAGAGACTCCGTCGCACAGTCCTTCATTTGGCATGCCGCCATCACATTTATGAAATAATTCTTGGTGCCGTATTCTCTACATGCTCTGGAGCTTCATCGGGTCCCGATGTCCAACTCTTTCGCCGGTTCCAAAAGAATTGGGGCTCCCTTGACAAGTCCAACTATCAAACTGGAAAAGACTTGGAGGTGCTGCAACCTGACAGGGATCGCATCATGAAGTTTGCGGAATCCAATTTGGCACAGGGCAATCACCGAGATGATTACCTGGAATTCTTGGAGTTAACGATTGTCTGCCTTGGAGGGAATCTTCCTAGTTTCAATTTCAAGAAACCCGGAGCTTTCCATCATGCCAGATGGATGGCAAAAGTCTTGTACTGTCTCAAGATTTGGATGTTCCGAGGACAACTCAAAGATCTTACCCAACGGGAGGGGTCCTGTGTTCGTGATGTGAGCATTTTCTCCATCCTGATTCATGTGGAAGCCTGGTTTTCTGCCCCTGATGCCGCAGTTGCTCCTCGAACAGATTTGGAGATGCTGAAGAAACTACACTCTTACCACAATGACCGTGTTGGAAGAGCGGCCAGAGACAAACTGCAACAGCATCTGTGGTCTGTGTCAGAGGAGCTTGTGGCACTGTCACTGTTCAATGAAGCTGTTTCAGCACCGACAAAGTGGGCCATAGTGTTGGCCATGATCCCGGCAGAATCAGATGAAAGCGATGAGGATGATGACGAAGACGAAGATCCCCAAAGCGGGTCGAATTGAAAAGTTCCATGATTCCACCACTTGAATCTTTTGCAACTCGCAAGTCAATCCGTTTCCTGAAACACCTCGACATCAACAGTGATTTTCTTAATGCAGACCCAGAAGACTGGGAAGAGAATGCATCATTCAAAGACGGTCTGAAGAAAGTAAAAAATCTTCCAGTGATCAACGATGTGGCTGAGCGAGGGGTCAAACTCATTGAGGAGTTCAACGGCCAACACACCACAAAAGAAGAGCAACTCCAGTTCCTTCTGGGTGTTGTCTCACAACACCGTAAGATGTTCCCCACATCGTTAAAGTCCTTACTAGCATCTGGACCACATTGAGTGCTTGGTAAGCATGATACCCCTGTCTATGAGCGGATAATACCCAGTGGTCTGACGAACCCTGGGGGGGATCCAGGGGCCTAATAGATAGGGACCTTGAGCCACCCCTAAATATTATTTGATTGGCTTCAAACTTTGCACACATTGTTTTCTACATAAATGGAACCAGAATCAGGCCAGGGAGCAAAGAAATTCCTACTTTTATTTTTTTCCCCTATGGCAGTGGACCACCCTAATGCATATAGACCATGAAGTTATTTAAATGTCTCAATTATATCTCCTCTCTTCTGCCTTTCCTCCAAAGCATACATATTGAGATCTTTAAATCTGTTTCCATATGCCTTATTGCAAAGGCCACTGATCATATTAGTAACTGCTCTCTAGACCAACTCTGTTCTGTTGATATCCTTTTGAAGATGCAGTCTCAGGAGTTGTACACAGTACCCCAAATAAGGTCTCTCTAGAGACTTATACAACAGCACTATCACCTCCTTTTTGCTACTGGCCATTCCTCTCTCTATGCACCCAAACATCCATCTGGCATTTGCCATCAGCTTTTCTACTTGTTTGGCCACTTTAAGATCATCCAATAGAACCATGCCTAGGTCCTGCTCTTCTTTTGAGCATAGAAGTACTTCACTTTCTATACTGTACCTCTCACTTGGGCTTTTGCAGGCCAAATGCATGACCCTGCACTAAACTGTCAAATTCTAGACCATTCTTCAAGTTTTGCAAGATCCCTCCTCATGTTGTGCACATCTTCATTTATTTATTTAGACAGTTTTGTTTACCACCTTATCCTTCAATCAAAGTGGTCACAACACAATTGGGGGATACATTTAACATGAGGGGATATGAGACACATACACTAATGCTTAAAGGGAACATGGGCATTGGAGGGTTAAGTGGCTTGCCCAAGACCACAAGGAGCACCTGTGGGACTAGAAACCCCAGTCCTTCCAGCCCAAGGTTTCTGTCCTCTAGTGGGATTTGAACCCTGACTTTCCGGCCTGAGGTAACTTGCTCCAACCACTAGGCCACCCCTTTTGCAGATTTTGGTATCATCCACAAAGAGGCAGACCTTACTGATAGACATCCCTGCCACAATTGTGTTTACAAAAAATATGAAAAAGAACCAGACCAAGGATCAATCCCTGTGGCACCCCACTGATAATGCCCTTATTCTCAGAGGGGGTCATTCCGAATGACGAATAGCGGGGATGCACATCCGATTTGGACGTACATCCCTGCTATTCGCCCGTGCCCCTATTCCCTGCCCAAAGCTCCCTGCACATACATAGGAGATGTGCGGGGAGCTCTGGACGGGTGCGGGCATGGGTAGCGATGGGGAGGAGAGTGGGTGGGCTGGGGGCGGAGTGCACAACCCTGACATACAAGGCCGATTCCAGTCATGGCCCTGTACATCCGGGTTCACCAGGATAGATGGGGGACTTATTCCTCCTTGGAAGTAGAATAAGTCTCCTCCCCCCCAGCATTGGAGGATGGCACCATCGGGCCCCCACAACCGGGTAAGTGGCTGCAGGGGGTTTCCCATTACTCAATCCTGGCCTCAGAAGGCCTGATCGTGGGTTGGGCAGTGGGGAACAGGGCATTTTATGTGATGTGGGCAATTGGGGCTCCTGCGGGGAGCCGCTGTGGCATGGCAATGGGATGTCATGCAGGGGCGGCTCTACAAAGAGGCCGAGTGAGGTGGTAACCTCAGGCGGCAACCTTTGGGGGGTGAAAAATTGCCCCCAAAAAGACCGCCTCACTCGGCCTCGGGCTGAAGACGTAGCTGCTGCTGATGCTGCAGCAGCAGCGGCAGAATAAAGACCCCCGCAGTCGTGGCCGCCGCCTCCCCAGAAGACATTGGGGGGGGGGGTTACGACTGGTAATGGGCAGATGGGGGGCTAGCACTGGAAATGAGTTAGGACTGGTAATGGGCTGATTGGGGGGCTAGGACTGGAGTGAGCTGATAAGGGGGATAGGACTGGAAATGGGCTGGGACAGGAAATGGGCTAATGGGGGAGTGGAGGAGAGTGCTGCTGACCCTGGAAGATAACTAGGGGCTAGGGCTACAAATGGCCTTATGCGGGGGATGGTAGAATAGGACTGGAAGGGGCAGATACTGAGATGGTCTGCCAGGGGAAGAAGGGGCAGGAAGGGAGCTGACACCTGGGATGTACTGAAGGGGGACTGGAAGGGAGCTGACACTTGGGGATGGGAGTGGTAGGTGGCTGGGTAATGGGGAGGAGGCTGGAAGGGAGCTGACTGGGGGGTGGCACTGAGAGTGGATTGAGCTGATACCTGAGATGGTATTTGGACTAGATGGAGCTGGACAGTGGGGAAGGAGAGGGACTGGAAGGGAATGGACACCAGTGGCAATTGTGGGAATGCAAGGCAGTTGACATTGGAAGGTACTGGGAGGGGAGGACTGGAAAGGGAGCTGATACTGGGGAGGGTTACTGGAACTGGAAATGGGCTGATGGAAGGAAGTGAAGAAAACAAAAGAAGAGATAAGAAATGGCAGATGGACCATAGACCACAGAAAGAGAGCTAAGAGAAGACAGGAAAGCAGAAGCCTCAGATCGGGACCAGCATGATCAGAGAATAAAATGGTCAGACAACAAAGGTAGAAAAAATAATTTTATTTAATTTTGGTGATTGGACTTTGTGTTATTTTTATATTTTACACAGTATTGGGGAACTGCATCTCTTATTTATCTGATGTTGCACTGCATGTGGACTCTGGCTTCTTGGGGTTTCAGTTTAAATTTTGTCTACATATTTTTATTTTTACTTTAGATTGTGGTTACTTATTCTGTACTTGGTGAGAGTCGATGTTGTAAGTGTGTGACTGAGGTCAGGTGTTTGTTAACATTGTGTTTGTACATAAATATCTATACTGTACTGTAATAATTTGACTTGTTCAGCTTTTCAAATAGGTGTATGGATGTTCCAGGGCTCGCTGTAGTATTTACAGTGATGCTTTTTTGGATGGGCTCCTTATGTGAGTTTTGGAAGTTTGTGCTGATATGGTATGGTAGGTTTGCTCTTTGTTGTAGGGTTCACAATATGCCTGGTACTGGAGAATAGTGGTTGTTTTTAGTTAGATGATCAGAATCAGATTTTTTTTTTAAATACTGAGTTCTGTGGGTGAATGTCCTGGTTCTGCTCTGCACCTACTGTGGATACAAAATTCAGGGTGGCCCAAAAAAAAGTGAGAACATCTCGTAGCATATAATTTATTTAAAAATTCAAAAAGACAGATGTAAACGATTGACAAATTTTTTAAAAAAAGATGGCGAGCAGAAATTGTCGAAATAAAGACGTTATATAGCTAAAAAAGGTAAATAAGTAAACTATTTAAGCTTTTTACGAGATGTTCTCACTTTTTTTTGGGCCACCCTGTATATGTTGAAAAAGAAAAAGCAAGAACCATAACGCAGTTTATAACAACAAAATAAAAATGAGTTATAATTTAGTTTTATAAACTGTGCTGTTGGTTCTTGCTGTCTTTTAGTTCCTTGGTCTGCAAACAGGACCGTACCTAGCCCTGTGCAAGCAGTGTAGCCGCACAGGGCGCAAATGCTTGGGGGGGGGGGGCACATTTCGGCTGGCTGCTGTTGCCCTGCTGCCACTGGCAGGACAATAGCAGGCAGCCAAAATGTGCCCCCAAGCCTTTTCGCAGCACTTTAAGCAGGTCTGGCCCCTCCCTCCTCTGACGCAATGTCAGAGCAGGGAGGGACAGATCTGCTTAAAGTGCCAGTGCCTTTTAGATCGGGCGCATGCCCCCCCTCCTCCTTCCCATACCTCCTTCCAGCGCTGCCTGCTCTTTCCCTGCTGCCAGTGCCACCGTGAAAAAAACAGAGGGCAGCGGCAGCAGCAGGGAAAGAGCAGGTAGAGCTGGCGGAGGTATGGGGGGAGAGGGGAGGAGAAGGAGGGAGTGTGCCCGAGCTGCAAGTCATACAGGGCGCAATTGCAGCTCGATACGGCCCTGTGTGCAAACATCTTGCATTTCCTCCATATAATCTAATCGGCTTTTTGGTTTGGTTCAGTCTCTGATTGAATTTCTGAAAAAGCCCTGCCCCCCCTCTAAGGTGGGGGGGGGGGCGCCATCTCATTCTTCGCCTCAGGCAGCAGATTGCCTTGAGCCGCCCCTGATTCCACAGCACCGCAGCTTCATGCAGGAGCCAGGCTGAGTTAGTCAGGCAGGGCTCTGGATGTCTGGGGTGCCGGAATCGGGGCACGGCCTGGACGTCCAGGCCCTATGCCACGATTCTGTTCCCACAAGAATGTCTAGCCCTAGCAGGAGCAGAATCGGATGCATCTTCGGGCCATCTGGATTTCTGGACAGCCCAATGTGCACCTATGGAATTGGCCTCAGAGTGAACTCCGCTTACCACTATCCTCCGTCACCTCCCATTCAATTAGTTTCTACCCAGTCCATCACTTTGGAACCCATCATAAGGGCACTCAGATGAGTTTGCTTTTCACATATTTCATTTATATGTATCCATATTATGTATGTTTTAATTGTAATCTTCTTGGATTGTCAACTAGAATGGAATATAAATCCTTTTAAATAAATAAATCTGTAAGTTGCCGATGCAAAACCGTGTTAAAGGCTTTGCTGAAATCTAAGTATACCACATCTAGCCCTCTCCCTTCATCCAACTTTCTGGTCACCCAGCAAAGAAATTAATCAGGTTCATTTGACAAGACCTACCTTGAGTAAAAACATGCTGCCTCAGATCTAGCTATCCACTGGATTCCAGAAACTGCACTATTCTGTTTTAGCAGCATTTTCATTAATTTACCTAGCACAGAGGTCAAGACTACAATATTTGTCAAGCAATTCTGCTTTATCATCATCAATTTCTACATATCCCCCCGTCAGTCTTAAGTCTGACAATACCACTTTTGCATTTCCTCTTGTCACTAACACAGCTAAAAAAGAATTGTCCTCTGATTTTACTGTATTGGCTATTTTTCCTCCATTTGCATCTTTGTTTTTCTGACTACTTTCCCAGCTTCTCTTAGCTTTTTTAGATATTGTTACTTGTCTTCTTCATTCTGCAATCTCTTGTTATTTTATAAAGGCTACCTTTTTTTTCTTACCTTTTCAGTTACTTCCTTTGAGAATCATAGCAGCCTCCTATTCCTCTTATTTTTATTTACTTTCCTAACAAAAAAGGTTTGTTGTCCTTAAAATATCTCCTTTCTTTTTTGCCCAAGGTTTCGCTACATCTCCTAGATGTTCCCATCTTGATAATGGCTCCTTGAAGTATTTTGTCATCTTTACAAAGTTAGTTTTCTTGAAGTCTAAGATCTTCACATCTGAATCAACTAATTCCATTCATGCCCTAATACTGAACCACACATCCACTGATCACTGGATTTGTCTACTATAACATCAGAAGCACCCTCCCACTTCTGCTTATCCAGAATATAAACAAGCAATAACATGGAAGTCATAAGGCTAATTCACTTTCTGTGGTGCTCATTTATTAAGTTTTGTGTTCCTCTTTTCCCACTGAAAATAATGGGGGCATTTCCATCTGGTATAAGTTTTTTCCAGCAGTGCAAAATTGGCCCAAAACTTTGATAAATTGGCTCTTATGGGGTAATTTTATAACAAGCCTCATAGGTCAGAAGCACTTATGTGCCTTTATAAAATACTAGGGGCAAACCAGCAGAAATCATGGCTCAGTTGAAGCTGCAGACATGCATGCTTCTTGAGAGCAGTTGTAAATAATTGCATGTAAAGTGTGCACATAAATTGTGACTCAACCCATTAGCTGACCAAAATCCATCCCAGAACATACCTACACCCAAGGTTACATAAAAGTAGGCACCTTCTCATCACCACATGTACTTTTATGTGTGTAACCCCGAGGACAGAGACTTCCAACCTTTTAGCCTCTGTGGGCCCCTTATTAACCTCCAAAAATGTCATGCCCACTCTTTCTGAACCCCCTCTCAACAACACCAAGCCTATCCCCACTATCCCTCTTTCTCTTCTCTGTTTCCTCTGAAACTCCTGTAATCAGGGCCATGCAAGGCGACAAGGCACTCTAGACAAACCTCATCCTTTGTGCTGTTCCCCCCTCCCATTTCCAGCCCCTTCCCCAGGTTCCTGCAGCGGCAGCAGTGGTATCAAACAGCTCCACAGTGCTTACCTTAAACCTCCAGCACTGCAAGGAAGTCGGCATCAGGCCTCGGCGGCGACAAGAGTCAAACAGCCCTGCAGCGCTGGAGGTTTAAGGAAGTGTTGCGGGGCTTTTTGAGAGCATTGGCGCTGCTTCAGGCCCCTGAGAGGGCAGGCACCGGCAGCAATGGGCCTCCCTGAACCACTGGTGCTCTAGGTGACCACCTAGTTTGCCTAATGTTTACTCCGGCCCTGCTTGTAATGGATTTACAGACCCCCAGGGGTCCGCAGATCACAGGTTGGGAACCGCTGCCCTAGGGTTGTCTTATTAAAGTATTTTTACACATGGGAAGAGGTGGGAGAGGGGAGATATGATGGAAATGTTTAAATATCTCCATGGAATAAATGCACAGGAGGCAGACTTTTTTTTTTTTTAATTTCTCTTTTTTGAAATTTTTACAATAAACCAAGCAACATCTTGTACAGAAAAAATAACACTTGCAATAATATACAAACAAAACCATTTCAGAAGAAATATCATAAGCAAGAATTATAATTAGCCCCCAATAGGGGGAGTCAACCTATACTAACAGCGGAAAAACTGCAAATAAAGGAAACAGGAATAGGAAAAAAGATGAGAGCAGTGGTCAAAGGATCATATACCACATGGATGAATACGCTTAAGGTGTACCTTCAACTGCTCAGGGAGAAGAAGATACAGGAAACTGGGAACTTAGAAAAGCAGAAAGGTCCTCGGGAGAAAAGAAAACATATTTCTGACTTTTATACAAGATTAAACATTTACAGGGAAATCGCAACATGAAGGATGCACCAATACGAATAACCCCAGGCTTCAATAGCAGTAAAACCCTCCTCCGCCTCTGTGTCTCCCGTGCAACAACTGGAAAAAGATGGATTTTTTTCCCATAAAACAAACTAGCTCGTTTTTTGTAAAACAATTTAAGTAACCATTCTCTCTCTGAAGAAAGAGCTAACGTAACTAGCAAAGTAGAAACTGTCATGTCCTCTTCTTTGGGAGTACGAAGCACATCGGAGACGTTCAGAAAATCCAATTCCAATGGTCCATCAGAAACTTTCCCTTCTCTCTTCCCTGCGGGAAGGTAATAGATTTTCGACACTGGAGGCATCAAATCTGGAGGAACCACAAGAATTTCCTGTAGGTATTTCTTAAATAAATTCAATGGAGGTACTCCAGCAACAATAGGGAAATTTAACAACCGTAGATTCGATGCACGAACCGCATTTTCCAACGACTCTGCTTTAGCTCGAAGGGAAATATTATCCTTAACCAAAGAGGCAGTCAGATCTGAGACTCTTTCAAGCTTCTGGTCAGAAACTAGTTGCTTAATATTAACTTCCTTAACAGCAGTCTGCATTAATTGCACCGTACCCTCAAGGGAAGAGATCCTTTCCGACGACAATGCTAGCTGATTGCCCACCATCATGGACAAATGAGAAATGGTGTCCCAGATACTGTCCATGGCCACTGATGCAGGATGGGCCAAACTTAAAGAGAAACCCAGAGCTAAAGTTTCAGTGGAACCCGTTTTCCCCTTCAGCTCTAAAGAAGAAACATCCGCTACCTGAGTGATATCCACTCTGCCCGATGTTAAAATTGCTGCCGTATCAGCAGCCCGAATCTCTCCTGACCAACCTCCAGTGATCACTGGCGTCGAGTCCCACTTCAAGGCCACAACTCCCACCACTCCGGAAAGAGATGCGGCATCACTCATCAATCGGCCAACTGCAGGCACAGGAGGAGCAGGAGTATCACGTCCATCTGGGGAGAGAGAGATATCCAGGGCAGGAGATGCCGAACCAAAATCCGACGGAGTCTCCAAGCCCTCTCAAATCCCCTGAATCGTATCCTTTGAAAGCTGCACAAATCGATCCATAGGCCCCTCACCAGTGGGTTGCTGCTCCGCGGGAGGAGGCTTAGCTTTACCCTTCCTCTTAGGCATAATCGGCTGAATCTACACTGCCACCATCTTGAGGAGGCAGACTTTTTTCAATTGAATGAAGCTCTGGAATGAGAGAGCATAAGATGAAGGTGAAAGCAGACAGACTCAGGAGGAATCTAAGGAAATATTTATTTTTGCGGAAAGAGGGGTGGGTGCATGGAATAGCTTCCCAAAGAAGGTGGTGGAATTTAAGACTGTATCTGAATTCAAGAAACTGTGGGACAAGCACAGAGGGTCTCTAAGGCAGAGGAAGGGATTGTAGAGCTTAATAGCTGATACATATGAATAGGCAGACTGGATAGGTCATATGGTCTTTATCTGCCATCATCTTCTATGCTTCCGTGTTAAGCAAACGTGCATTTGACACACAGTCATTTGCGCTTAAAGCATCTGAATTAAAAGGTCTAAAATTTGTGAGTACTTGAGCCACTCATCAAGAAAAATATTAGAAATGCAAATAATCTTTCATTAACTCACCTAATGCTTGGATCATTAAGAAGTATTGCGTGTATTGTCTCCTATTAGAAAATTTAAAAATCCAGAGGGAAAGGAGGTTTGCAGGGAAGTGTGATTGTTTGTGAGTCGGCTAAGGGAGCAACACATCCATATAATAAGTAGCTAGGAAGCTGCCTCGGGAAGTGACTTAAATTCATAAAAATTTAGAAAGAATTATATGTTGCCAAAGATCCTGTCATAATCCCCAACCTCTTCCTGTGTAGGTTTTGGAACTTGGCAAATTTAGTTTAGGGCAGGATTAGACTGTCCAAGTTAATTAAAAGTAGATTCCCAGGCACTTTGTTAGTCATGTGGCAAATTTTACAGTAACACAGAGGACCACCCCTCCTGTGATGTGTAAAGAGTGTCCTTATTTAGCCCTCCTCCCCGAGGAGAGATGTAGTTAGACTCCTACAGTAACGCTGATAATATATAAACGTTGTCAAACTGGCCAAGTGGCTGCTCAGAGGGTTTACAGAGTGCACTAACCTCCTCTTACTCCCCTCCACCGTTAGGTAAAGAAGGAACAAGAGGAAAATAAACTTTAAAAAACCTCCAAAGCCATTGAAATGTTACATAAGATGTATTATAGTAAGACGGTGGGATTTAACCAAGGAATTCAACAGGACAACAGAATTCCATAAATCTGAATTTTCTGTTAAATTTATTTAATTCCTACATAAATTATTAAATAGGGTCTTTAAAACTGAGCACTCAATTCCAAGATCTAATTAAAATCCAGAATAAATATTGCATTCTCGCTCTATTGCACCAATGACATTAAAAAGAATAACCATCTAAAATATTACTTTTGTCTCACAGTAACCTTTTTTCATCAGGCTTATGCATTCAGTTGCATCCAGTATCAACTCTTGTTTGGCTATTAAAATTATCAAGATTTTAAAATACTATTCTCTTTTGTGTAATGCCTTGTAAAGCATTTTATTCAAGTAAGTCCAATTATTTATTAAATCAACTTGTAAACTTCTTTCTCTAAATGTTCCTGTACAATTCCTGCTAAGGAATTATTATTCTTTTCCTTTTCAGAATCTTTAAACTTCTCACCCTCTAACAGGTAAGTTTATTTTTTTTTCAGCATCCCTAATGTTCTCTTTGTCTTTCCTCTGTGTTCATGTTATTTGAGTTCAAATAAATGGGGTTTTTTTCTTTTTGTGTAGGGTGCACCAGTACCTCTTCCAGTTCTCTTTCTTGGGATGGGGCCCTGGACTCTGGATCCTTCAACTCCTTGATTGGAGATCCCCCCTGGTTCCTTGGCTCTTCAGGTGCTTTTTTTAAGTTGGATCCTACTCCCTAACTACATAAAATCAATAAGGGAAAACTTTGTCTATTCTACAAAATTAGGGGCTAAAATGCCTTTCTTTTTAAAGAAAGGAGAATAGGGTTTTTCTTTTTTCAACCCTCTACTACTTTCCCTATAATAAAATCAAAAGATATTTGTGTACCCTATCTTCTTCTGCTTCTCAAATGCATTCACATCTTACATAAACACCTTTGGCTGCAGCCCATTCATACCCCATGCAACATTACAAGCCCTCTTTCAGCCACTGTGACACAAGTGACTGATTTGTTTTTAAATCCAAAAATGAGGCTTCTTTTTCAGGATCATGGAGTGATAGTCACAATTAATAAAGCTCAGAGCCAGCAGTATTTGAAAGCTCTGTGCTAAGCTTCAACTCTTCACAATTAGCACTGTCCCAGCTGAGGTTTACATTTTTTTCCTCGGTGGCTAATCAGTTACCTCAGCCAGAAATACATCAATTATAAGAGTTCTGAGATTTTCTCCCTCAGAATAGAGAGAAGGTATGCCCCTTGAATCCTTCTCTTGAACTCTCAAGAGCTATAGATGAGCTTCACCTTTACTTTCCAAGCTCTCTGCCTACATATCTGGCCTTTTCTGATTTTTTAACCAGAAATAGAGAGTTAAATTTCTTTTTAAAAAATATTATTTTTCAATTAGGCTCCTCATGTGGTAGCAGGCTTTCTTTCCAGAGTCCCACACAGCAAAGTTTAAAACTGCCACTAAATTTAGTTTGCAAAAAACAAAAAAAAGTCACACTTCCATAATTACCATACACCAATTCAACTCTTTACTATCCTCAGCTTCTCTTATAAAAACTATTGTCGGTATTCAGTTACCCAACAGCCTTACACAGATCCCCTCCCCACTGCCCATTTCTCCGCCTAGCAACCACGATTCCATGAGCCACAGCAGACGTGCTCCTCCGCTCCAGCACTGCAAAGAAACTCCCAGCTACACTTAGCAGCCTCCCCCCCCCCTCCCCCCAGCATCTCCTGGGCTGATAGGTAACATTTTTAACCCTCTGGTTACATTAATGCAGATGCGAGATACAGCAAACAGTAACTCTACAGAATCGTATGTGAACATATATTGGACACATGGGGATACGCACACAAAAAGGCTGAATGAGCACAAGTTTGAAATGTGTGAATTGTAGCACTAAATCAGCAAGGTTAGGGTGGACCCATGAGACTACCTCTGGGAGTTTTCTTGGGTCACAATTACAGGCAGGATTAAAATTTCTTCTTTTTTTATTTAACAGTTTTTATAGATCGCTTTTCTTAGAGTCAAAGTGGTGTACAGATAACTTTAATTTACAAAGTTTACAACAAGCACATTACATTCAACTTGTGGAATATATGTGTATAACAGAGTTGTAACAGAGGGGGAGCTTTTAACAGGGTGGGGGAAGGAATTAAAAAGAGAACATAATAACTTTGATTGGGTTTGTATGAGTGTTATTGCATGTGTTATGTTTTCATTGCTGAAGTGTTCAGTGAATAGGTGGGATTTGAGTCTCCTGAGGAAATCAGCTATTTCTGTGGTGGATCTTAAGTCTTGTGCGAGTGCGTTCCAGAGTGTGGGTGCATAGATTTGGCTGCTTTTTGCCTTCTGGGTTGGAGTAGTAAGTGTGTTTTGTGCGTTTGCTCTTTTGGCTCGGTGTTTGGTGTTATGCATATAAAAGACTGGAGGCATTTTGGGGACAGGTTGTGGATTATCTTGAAAATGGGGAACAGAGCTTTATATTTTACTCGGGTTATTACCGGGAGCCAGTGTAGTTCTTTTAATATGGGTGTTATGTGGTCAGATACTGCAGCACTGTATAGGATGTGAGCGGCTGTGTTCTGAGCCATTTATAGCAGGTGCATTGCATATTTTGGTGGTATTCCTTGGTAGATAATATAGATAATATAATACAGTAGTTGCAATGTGGGAATATGATGGACTGGTAAACTGTTTGGAAGTCACTGGTATTGAGGAGAGGGTGTAGGTGTCATAATATTTTCATCTTATGGTATGTGAGCTTTGTGGTCATGCTGATGTGCGGTTGTAGGGTCAATCACTGGTCTAGCATTATACCTAGGTAATGCACCTGTTTGTTTGTTTATTTATTTAACTGGTTTTAATATACCATTTTTCTGAGGCAAAACGGTTTACATGGAACAGAACAGAACGTTTTACAAAGAACAGGTTAAATATAGTGCAGGCAACTACATACTGGCAGCTATAAACAGTTAGCTGATTATTGAGTAATGATAGAGTTGACACGGGGAGTGGAGGTATCTGAATAGGGGATGGAATTGGTTTACTTCCAGCTTGGGGGCTTGGATTTTTAGTGTGTTTGGCGGACTGAAAGTTTTGTCTCTGGTAATGTAGAGAATTTTGGGGGTTTTGTAGTTTATGGATAGATTGTGATCCGAAAGCCAGTTTGTTACCGCCTTGAAGCAGTTTATTAGTGATTGCGATCCTTATCACACACCATAATGCAGTGTTTATGACTGTGGCTTTCTGAGTCTGTTTCTTCTAAGTGAAAAGAAAGAGCTGCAGATGACATTTCAAAGATTTACAGATGACTATTCTAAATAGTATGGATCAAAAGCTATATTTGTTTTGTTTTTTTTACTAAAATCCAGGGCGCTTGGCTATTCCAGATGTATTTTTATGATTGCCAGCTGAAAGCATTGTGTAACTGGTATTTATTCCAAGATTCTGAAAAATGAATTTAATTAAAGCAAGCGAATAGTTATGGGCACTACAGTGTTTGAGCAGAATCTCCCTGGAAGGGGATAGGAGGAGGGGTGCAGGTGGTCATGGTTGTTATGAACTTTGTCTCTTGGCACATCCATTCTGCAGCAGGTGAAGGAGTGGGGATGTGTGCAAGCCGCAATTACTCTCTCTTCGGGCTTGGTAGTTCGTTCTTGCATTTTTTTTTTTACTTCCAGCTGAGCCAGAACTATGGTTAGGATCCTATTGCTATAAGCTTTCATTTGCAGCTATCTGTGGATTTCTCCCCTTTTCAGTAGGCCCACCTTCTCATTGCCCCTAGTCTGATCGCTGCAGCAATGGTGCTGAAGCAGATTCTCGTGGCATGCTCTTCCTGTGAATTCGAGGGGTATGAGCAAGCTGAAATACTAAAAGATCCTCAAGGAGTTCCTTCCTAAAGTAATAGGCACTAAGGTTTTGCACCTAACGTGCAAATAGCACTGAAACCATGACGTGTTAAATGCAACACACCCATGTTAACTGTTGGGGGCGTGGAAAGCATTTCCGTGGCAGTTAGCATGGAGCCCTGTCCCATACGTGCACCCACGCAAATGTAGCATGCACTAATGCCACCCATTAGGGTTGCATTAGGTGATCCCATGTTAATGCAGTTAGCGAGCGATGTGAAGACAGCGCTACACTCACCATGCTCACTCCCTGCCCCTCCCCTACCTACTCATGCCTCTAACATGGGCTACACAGTTAGCACGGGAATGATCCTATGCTGAGCTAGTTGGCAACGTGCATCCCAGTGCGCCTTTAGCATGTGCCAGAACATGCGCTGCCAGCTAGCCCCCACTCATGAAAGACCCCTTTAGAATGCATTTGGGAGGAAGGATTCATTTTGCAAAGTAATGGGGGGGGGGCAGTTCATTGATTTATACTGTGTGTATGATTTTATGTTGTTTTGTATGTACACTGCTAAGCGCATACTAGAAATTTATAAATATAAACAAATAAATTAAAATGCAATAACCAAAAATGAATGCTTTAGTTCATTGATAAAGTGATCCAGCTGATTTCTGAACTAAACTTCTGGAGCGAGTCATGCTACATGCTACTCATTCTTGTCTTAGGGTGCCCCCTAAAGGACTATCTGTACCAAAAATCCATAAATATTTTTTACCCATGGACTTCATAACAAGTTTCCAAGAAAAGTACACCCAGACTTTCACACTGAAACCTTTGTAAATGCTGGGTGTTTGCACCTGCTTTGCATCAGGTATTGTTTTGCATGGAAAATAACAGTATAGACCAGCGATGGCGAACCTATGGCACGCGTGCCAGCTGTGGCACGCGAAGGCCTTGCAGCTGGCACGCGGGAAGGTCCGCCATCGAAAAAAAAACAACAACCCTATCTGCTGCCGTTGTCGGGGCCGCCGCGGCAGAATCGAGCGTGCCGCGGGGCCCCCCTGTACCCACCGGCAGAGCCTGTCCTCCCCGTAGCAGCTCTCTCTTTGGAGCTGCAGTCAGACTCGCCGGCTTGCAGAGCGCGAAGGGAAGAGTTTCCCTTTCGCGACTCTGTTAAGCCCGCGGGGGCTGATGGGAACTTCCCATCAGCCCCCGCGGGCTTAACAGAGCAGCGAGGGAACTCTTCCCTCGCGCTCTGCAAGCCGGCGCGTCTGACTGCAGCTCCAAAGAGAGAGCTGCTACGGGGAGGACAGGCTCTGCCGGTGGGTACAGGGGGGCCCCGCGGCACGCTCGATTCTGCCGCGGCGGCCCCGACAGCGGCAGCAAACAGGTTTTCTTTTTTTTTTTTTAATTTTCCCTGGGCTGGGCTGGGCTGGGCTGGGCTTGGGGTGGGGGGTGGGGGTTAGGAGTGGTGCTGGGCTGGGCTGGGGGGCTTAGGAGTGGTGATGGGCTGGGCTGGGCTGGGCTGGGCTGGGGGGGGTTAGGAGTGGTGATGGGCTGGGCTGGGCTGGGGGGGGGAGGCGTGGTGATGGGATGGGCGGGGCGGGGCTGGGGGGGGGTTAGGAGTGGTGATGGGCTGGGCTGGGCTGGGGGGGGGGTTAGTAGGGGTGATTGGCGGGGCGGGGCAGGGGGGGTTAGGAGGAGTGATGGGCGGGGGGGGGGGGTGGTAGGAGTAGTGATGGGCTGGGGTGGGGGGGTTAGGAGTGGTGATGGGCACTGGGCTGGGGGGTTAGGAGTGGTGATGGACACTGGGCTGGCTGGGGGGGTTAGGAGTGGTGATGGGCGCTGGGCTGGGGGGGTAGGAGTGGTGATGGGCACTGGGGGGGGTTAGGAGTGGTGATAGGCGCTGGGGGGGCTTAAACTAAAAATTGAGTGATGGGGGATTAGGACTGGGAGTGGGCTGATGGGGAGGTTAGGACTGGAAATGGGCTGGTGGGATTAGGACTGGGAGTGAGCTATGGGGGGCTAGGACTGGTAATGGGTTGGGGGGTTGCTAGGACTGGAAATGGGCTGAGTGGAAGGGGGCTTGAACTGCAAATAGCTGTTGGGGATGGGGCTTGGAATGGAAATGGGCTGAGGGGAAGTGGGGGCTTGAACTGCAAATAGCTGATGGGGACGGGGCTTGGAATGGAAATGGGCTGAGGGGAAGTGGGGGGCTTGAAGAAGGGAATGGATGCTGGGTGAGACTGGAACTAGAAGGGAGCTGATGTTGGGGGAGGATTAGAATGGGATGGGGCTGGGAGAGTAAAATGGAGAGGGGAAAAATATTTTGTGTAGGAGGGATGAAAAATCTACAATTGGCCAGGTATTGGGAGAGTAATTGGGGATTGAGGATGGAGGGGTAAAATTTGTGTGGATGAAATAGGAATGAGGAAAGAGCAAAAGGAGAAAGATTAGTATGTTAAAGCAGATGTAGAGAGAGAGAGAATGGAAAAAAAACTAGAAGAGAGAAGAAAGGACAAATGGACAGCAGACGATGGAGAGTTAGCAGAAAACATGAAGAAACCAGAAGAAAATGGCTGGACCAATTGCAACTGAAAAAAAATGCACAAAAGGTAGAACGATATCTCTTTATTTTGAATTTATTAACTGGAATATGTCAGCTCTGGGAAATGTGCATCATTAACATCTGCGCTTTGTTTGGTACAAGAGGAAATTCCTATTTGACGTTGCCACTTGTTCTCTTTCCCCAGTATTCACTGAAATGTATTGGTTTAATATTTGCAGTGTTGCCTTTTGATAGGTAGGGTATGGTGCTTTGTGAGTCCTGGTAATGCTGTCAGGATACGGCGGGTTTGCTATGGGTTCTAAATGGGCAGCGTTTGTAGTAGTTCCTAATGTGCCTGGCGGTTGGCACTGGATTATAGTAATGTAGAAATCTTTTAGTCTTTCTTTATCCATACACTCATTAAGAGACATGTTTACTAAAAGTTAGTGTATGGTAACATTATGCAAATATTTATGCAAATAAGACCACTTATGCAAATGACGTGCTGGCACTTTGAGGAAATTCTTTGGTTTTGTGCGGCAGTTTGGGCACTCGGGCTCAAAAAGGTTAGCCATCACTGGTATAGACTGTTGTTTTTTTTTCCTTGTCCTACATGCACCCCTGGGAATACTCCCTTTTAATGAGGTGAAAAGTAGACACATTGAGGAGGAATGCACAGACTTTTAGCTGTAGTGACAGAGGGCAATTTTCAGACAGAATTTATGCAGTTAAATTTACCCATGTGCATGGTTTTGAACATTTCCCCCTTAATAACTAATTCTTTAGAGAGGTCTAAATAATTCACATGGCTCTTGCTAGTAGTTATCAAATGCAAAGTTCCTTTTCTACTTTCTTGACGTTTTTCAAATTAGTTTTTTTCCAAGTCTGCAGATATAACAGACCTGATTTATGTCCCAATAATTGTCCAAAACTGGTCCAAAAACCTAAACTGAGGGGAAGGATTGGCTTAGACAACTTCCTATATATTCAAGGCTTCTGGGTCTTTTTTTTAAACAGGGAATGTAATTATATTCAGGGTCAGTGTAAAAGTATTTGGCACCCCAGGCAACCCTTCAGCCTTATGCCCTCCCTCTGTTAATCTTCAGACCCCTAGTCTGCCCTTCCCTCTCCCCAGGGTCACACATCTCTTCATTAGATGTGCAATTTCTAAATAAGTCATTTATCTGGGTAAATGGGCTATTTGAAACTTGCCCTTTCTGCATGTAAAAATACTTACGTTGCTGTCAGGATCCATTGTTTTGCTTTTAATGCAGCTGCTCTCTGCTGCCCAACCAGAAGTTGCCTCCCTAGGCAACTGCATGGTCTTGCCTAATGGTTAAGCCAGCCCTACCAGAAATCTTTAAGCACAGAAATCGAGTGATTCAAACTCAACATGTTTTCAGAATTGAACAATAGGTGGCACACTACCCATTACAAAGCTTTCACAGTTATTTCTGCTTTTCAGCTTCTTTGGCTCAATGAAACTGGGTAGTAAAGGAACAAGCAACAGCCCCCTAAACAAAGTCAATTCCTTTCCAACACATCTTCCACAGCGCTGTGCACGATGCAAGCTGCAGTATATAGACAAGCTAAGGCGTGCATTGTTGTTTTGGTTTTCATTTATTTTCATTTCATTGTTTATTTATTTATTTATTTAACATCTTTTATATACCGCACTATTTGTTTTCAGTGCGGTTTACATATAACAAAGGCTGCACATTCAGAGGACAATTGTGTGCTTACATTATAACAGGAGATTTGAACTTGGAACAACAGGGTAAACTATATACAACTGTACAAACATTTTAGATTATTTAGTATTCTTAAGAAGGGCTAAGGCAAAACAGCGGAGAACTTGTGGCAAAATTGCTTATGAGGAAATTGGGAGTGGAGATTGAGAGTTTGTGAGTTTTGGAGTGCGGATGATCGGAAGCGGATTGGATGCTTGTGCAAAGTGGAGAAGGAAAATGTGGTGCTTGATTGCCTTGCAGAATTGAGTGAGGTCTTTAATTGCTCTTATTTCAGGTGGGAGGTCATTTCAGCATTTTAAAATTAAAGAGATAAAAAAAAAGATAACTGACTTCTCAAAAGCAAAATAAAAAGCAAAATGTCTACCCCACCCTCCAAGCTGCTGTTGCCACTGCTTCAATTGTTTTAAAAACGCCTCTCCTGGACCTTCTTGAAGCCCCATTTATTCCCTACATACTCTCAGATCCTCCATATAGCACTTCTAGACTTCTTAGCACTGCCGTGGCCCCCTTTTGTTCCTGCCCCACAGCTTCTCGTTGTCAGGATGGTGCCAGCATTTTATCACAGAAGAAAATGGCACCAGTCTCAGGCTGACTGGCTCCATCTTGACAAAGAAAGGTGATGGCGCAGGGAAATAAGGGGCTTGCTGCTGCCATGGAAAGACTATAAATGGTAAGATCAGGTTCGGCCCCAGAGTTGCTTCAATGTGTTGCTGTCGGAATCTATTGTTTAGCTTTGTTTTGAGTGCCCAGCTTTATGCCACCCCCTCAGAACCTGTCACCCTAGGTGACTGCCTTGTTTGCCTAATGGTTGGGCCAGCCCTGGGTAAGATGGAAGTAGGTAGGGTCCAAGAGAGAGGTCGGGGGAGGATTTTTTAAAATATAATTTAAGTGACACCATGGGAGGGGGGCAGAAAAGGCCAGCAGAGTCAAAAACAAAAGAAAATAATAGCAGACACCCTTGAAACTAGGTGGTCTCACTGGAGTGAACCATGCCTTAAAAAGAAATACAAAATCCCCCCAATATATAGTGATATACATTTTCAGTGAGAAATATACTTCTGTTGGTCCAATACAAATATGTTAACCAATCTATGCCAACATCCACATTTAGGTCCATTTATTGTATAAGTATAAAAATATTCTTCACATCTTCATTACCCATCGATCATCTGACGTAACACCATGTTTCGAACCTCATAACCATTCAAAAGCAAGGTTCTGTATCAGGGACAAGCTTTTTATGTAGAAAAATCCAAGAATTCCAAATTTATCTGCCAGACTTCTCATGCATCATTTCATCCTATTCATCACTTCACTAAAGATGGCGCTAAAAATATATTTCTTACCAAAGGTATATATTTCTATATATTGGGTGAATTTTGTATTTCTTTGGTCTCTAACATTGACCCCTCTTGATCCATTGTGTGTTAACCTAAAAAAAAAAAAAAGTGTCAGGATACTCAATATTACTGTAGCTAGTAGTACTAGAATATAAATTAGAAGCCTGATTGTTCTAGTTTGGAGGGGGAGGGGAGTGTGATACAGGCTTCCTGTAATCTTGCCATTAAAAATTTGTCAGCTTTGTGCTGGCTTCCTGCAGTGACTTGCAACACTCCCCACTGGGGAAGAGCCATTGATTTTCTCATGTACTACAGAAGTGTGGGACATGCATAACATCATCCGCATGAACATTTCAGGAATGCCACTAGTTATTCACTGGAGATCCACAAGGGCTTTATTGAATAGGAGGTTAAATGCCAAACCACATAATGATTTAAAGTCACAAAATTCTGTTCTAACAGTTGCATGCATTAAGCTAAGCTACAGAACATGTCCTCCTGATTCACCGTCTCCTGCAAACTGATTGAGATGCTGCACGTTTGGCAAAATATATCAAACTTATTTATAGAATGGGTCTGTCAGTTAAACTGAGTTACTTACCTGTAACTGGAGTTCTCCGTGGACAGCAGGATAAGTCAGCCACACTTGGTGACGTCATCTGACGGCGCCGAGACGGAAGTACTCTATATAGCTCAGAAGGGCTTTCGCCCTTCTGAGCATGGGCCAACTGGCCCCACCCCCGTGCCCGCCCCTAGCTAGCCAGTACATCACTAGCTGAGCCTTTTGCCGCTAGGAGGTGGGCACCAGGACGGAGGCCGACCCCATCCCAGGGGCGGTGGGTGCGTATGTGTGGCTGACTTATCCTGCTGTCCACGGAGAACTCCGTTACAGGTAAGTAACTCCATTTTCTCCTAGGACAAGCAGGATGAGTCAGCCACACTTGGTGCCTCCCAAGCTGCCATGTGCTGTGGTGGATGGGGGAAGGCCAAAACAATTCTTTAGGGCTAGCATGCGCACTTGTGGTACAGCATGCTGCAACAAGAACCTGTAGCCTGTTGTAACAAGAACCTGTAGGTCTGTAGTGGTGATGCACGCATGTGCAGTAGCAGTGTTGTGAGGGGTGCCGTTACCACCGATGGCTTGCAGCCATGATGCACGCATGTGCGGAGGGTGCGGTTTAAGGCACACCTGTGCGGTAACACACATCGAGTAGTGTGGTGTCCCAGGCACCGTACGAATGCTTGCTGTCGCGGTGCATGCATGTGGAGAGGGTGTGGTTGTAAGGCACACCTGCGCGGTAACAGAGATGTAGGCACATCGGGGAGTCCCAGGCACTGTATGAAGGCTTGCCGTTGCGGTGCCCGCATGTGCAGAGGGTGTAGTTGTAAGGCACAACTGTGCGGTAACAGAGATGTAGGCACATTGATTATTGCGGGAATGAAGGAGCAATGGCATTAATATCGCTGACCCTGAGAGTGGTGCAAATTGGAGAATTAGCATGACACTGATAAGAGAAGCTTCTCTTTTCTCCCTTTTTTTTTTTTTAATGTAGTCAGCTCTGGAACTTGTTACCGGAGGATGTTATAAAAGCCGCTAGTGAAACAGGGACTGGGAAAATCGCTGTCTTGGCCCAATCAACCTGGGTCTTTGGGGGGGAACATGACCTAGGTTGGCCACTGTTGGAAACAGAGTACTGGGCTTGATGGGCCTCGTCCTGACCCTGCATGGCATATCTTACGGTCCATGTTACCAGTGTAGTGGTTGCTGCGCGCAGGGATAGCAGGTAGCATTGCTGTGCTACAAGGGTGGTATGAGGTTGAGCCTTAAGCTTGCAGAGTCCATAAGTCAGTTATGGGTCCGGGCGGTATGCGGAGGTGGTAGTCCAGATTGTTGGGGCTGCCTGGTTGACAAGGCAGAAGAGATAAAGGACATGGAGACCACCATGGCTTCTATTTATGAGTCTGTGGTATTGTTTGGAGGTAATGCCCCTGACTGCAAACAACTAAGGTAGTGCAGAAGGAAGTTTGTCAGAAGGAGGTTTTTCTGCTTACGAACTCTGGGACATGGCCTGTTTGGTCAAATCCAGCATGGAAGACTGGCAGAAGACAGGCCGACAACCAGGCATCTCTATGTGCCTGGTCGAACTTATGCCTGGTTGACAAGAACTCGAGACTTATACCTCTCAATACGATTACTGTGTGTTACCGCTGGTGTTATTGGACGGTGTGTACCGGTGCCCGGGTGATGTGATAGTCCCTGTTGCAAAGTCCTCATGGCCTTGCAGACATGTGCCATATGGGCAGGATGCAGGGAGGATCTCTGGGGATGCGTGTATTGTGTACGCGCCCAAGGCATGGCTTGCGCCCCTGCTAGTATCTGGGAGGATGGAGATGCAGGTGGAGTCCCTAGGGGTGTAGTCCACTGGCTGGGCAGCCAGGTTTGTGCACTGTTCAGTGTAAGTCCTGGGCACACAGTAGCGAAGGGCCGTGAAGCTTTCCAGAGCGGGAACTTCCCTGGAGATCGATTTTATGTCATCGCCGGCAGCGGCTGTCGAGAGCGATGGTCTTGGAGACTCCCATTCAGCGCTGGGGACTGCATGCTGGTGGGATCCACAGCAGCCGGTCAGTCATGGTGCATAGGTAGGTAGAAGACTGCAGGGTCAGGTCTGGATCACAACCTGTCAATAGGCTCTTGGGGCGCATCGGTACGGTTACCTGGCATTGTCCATTTTGATAATCGCACTTCCTGTTCTCTGAATGGTGAGCAGATCTATTTGCGGTCAGTCCCACTGAATGGATGCCTAAGGGGATGAGCTCCTACATGATTCCGAAGGGAGGACTGCCTGGAGCCTCCGTAATTCCCCGATACGGCTCTCAGCTAGGTTTTGCACCTGAAGCGCTGCGATGGGATATATCAAAAGCAACTGCAGAGGTGCTGCGATGGAAGAACTCTTTGAGCAGAGGGGTGTCAGAGCGGGAGGTTTTTGTCACCCGCTCATCCTTGTGTGTCCGCTGTAGTCTGCCTGTCAACTCAATGTGCATTCCTGGGCGGGAGGAGACGTGCAGAAATTTATTTTTTTTTTGCGCCCTTGGAAGCGGGTACTTGGCTATTGGCGGATGTTAAGTGTTTCCCTGCAGGGAATGTGTGAGCCCATTCCTTCTGCTCTTTGGCATCAAATAAGGGTGAAGGGTTGTCCATGTGGATGTGTGAGCCCATTTCTCCTGCTCGTTGGCATCAAGCGAGGATGACTGGTGTCCAAGTGGATCAGGTTATTCTCGCTATAAGATAGGTGCCATTGGGGCATGCTGAGCCTCAGAGACTTGGTTGGAGAGAAAAAGGGGGTGCATCACCACAGCAGGAGTGCTCCCCCTATTCCACAAGAGGCGTAGATGGTAGGGAGGTTCGACTTGTGAGAGGCAGGCCCTGAGGCACACGGCATAGGGTCTGGAGTGCAATGAGGCATAGGTCCCAACAGTGTCGATGTCCGGACCTGCGAATTCCTGGGTTTGAGGGACAAACACAGTGTGATTTCTGACGGGTGATGGTTTGCTGACTGCAGCTCAGGTGCACATAGTGCTGCCTTGCTGAACTGCTGCTTGAGCCTCTTGCTGGGATGATGGGGAGAGTAGCTAGTTGTCCACATCATGTGAACATCATGGAGGTATGCCTCCTGCCGGTCCATTACTCCGGATGCTCAGGGATCAGAAAATGAGGAGTCAAACCCAGTTTGATCCGTCTAGACAGCAGGCGAGACAGCATTGAGTAGTCATGTAGGTGAGGGTTTTTTTTTTCTTTTTCGGAATGTAAGCTCTGATGAGCATGATTCAGATGGGCAGGGAATATCTCTTGTATGCTGACCACCTCGTGTAGGCTGCGTGCGTGGTGCTTGGTAAGCTCGTAGAAGTAGTAGTAGTGTCTGGACATGAAGGAAGGCCATCAGGCTGCCTTCTTCGTGTGCAACATGGTATTCTGTGTGGGGCTTGCCATGTTTTGTGCCATGCTTCGGAGGCAATGATGCTTTGGAGGCCAGAGGTTAACAGTCTGCATATACCGCTGCTGGGAATTGAAGCGATGCTCCAGCGGTGCTCTATGAGGGAGGGCAGAGCGCTAACCACGAGGCTGCCATCCAGTTCTGTAAAGGAGGCTACTCAGTCCTTGAGTATACATGTTTGTAAGGTGTCATGGGTCACATGATCAAGGGCTTGCTGAATCCTTGATCTGATTTATCAGGCTTCCATGGCTCCCCGGGTGGTATGCCTTGGTGAAGGCGGTGATGCACTGCATATCCCCCAGATCGACATAAGAACGCAGAAATAAGGTATGCTATACTGCCCAAGAGCCCAGTATTATGATGGCAGTTGGGAATCTAGGTCAAGTGTCCAGTAGGGTTCCGCAATGCTTGTAAAGGTCAAGCCGTGATATGCCTTCATGGGAGGGAGGAGAGCATCTTAGCTCCACAACGAGGGGGATGATAGGCCATATGGTCTGTCCCAGATATCAGGAAAGCATAACCTGACCAAGGTCTCTTGGTTTCCAAGCCAGGCGGTTTCTCTACTCCTAATGGAGATAACGTTAGGGATTTTGCCTTAACTACAGGCGCCTAAGCTGGTGGGTTTCACCTCCAGGGCACCAGCAGTGGTGATATCCAAGCTCCTTTTGGGGGAAAATTTCCTAATGGATAGTTTGATCACTCTCTTGTGGAGCTGAAGCCGCAATGGCTCAGATGGCCGGGAATATATCCCATGGAGGCACATAGGGTACTCCTCTGTAGGACGGAGTCCACCAATGCTTGGTTGCCTCTAAAGTTGACCAGGCATCTCTGAGACTTCTCTTGGTACCATCAGATGCAGTAGGACCCTGCTTATGGCGGCTTGATACCCCGTCTGAGGGCACTGAATATGGGCTCCAGTTAGCACTCGCAGAAGCACCCCAGGGGGTCAGATGTTTCATTCAGCCTCAGAAAGAAGGTTTGCACCCTAGCTTTCCTGGTTCTTACCCCATGTTGCAACATCGATACCTTTCCAGTACCCAAAATGTGTGTGTTCTCTCAGCAGGGAGGCTGAAGCAAGGGCAAGGCACAGGCGTTGGGCCGGAAGAGGCTCCCGATGTTGTGGAACCGCCCATGGCAAGTGACAAGGAAGGCAACTGCCCTCCACGGGGCGAGCAGCAAGTGATCTCCAAGCCAGAGGGATGGCAGCTTCCCCCAATCCAAGGGAAAGTCCTTGGATACCAGAGGAGAAGTCCTGGGCCCTCTTAGTGACTGTAGGTGCAGCGGGGCCCCATCAGTGTGGTCTCATCCAATCCGAGGCAAAACCTGGCTGTATGAGGTCGTAGCCAACAGGATTTTGGCGCAACGATCATCCGTGGACCTGTCTCCCATCCGCGCCACCATGCAGCACCAGTGGGGTCGAGCCTTCGGTGATTCCGGCGTGGTGAAGTCTCTGCGTCGACAGGCAATTCCGGCGCAGTGAAGCTTATCCACGTCAAAGGTGATTCCAGCGCGGTGAAGGATCTCCGGCGCCATTCCGTGCAGCCCAATTCGATGGATAGCCACTTGGCGCCATGGCTCAAGTCAATGGAACCGTGGGTGAGGGCATAACCCTATGGGGCAGATTCGACAGGCACCGGCAATGGTGCTGCCGGAGTGCCTGATGATGTTGCCCAATCCTGTAGAAGGGGCAGCGGCCTGCAGAGCGCCAGCCAATGGCGCTGCTGGAGTGCCTGTGATGTTGCTCAATACTGCAGATGGGGGCAGTGGCGGCCTGTGAAGCAGCACGGCTGGGGCAAGATGGCCGCCCCCATGGACTACACATAGGAGGAAGGTCCGGAGAGGAAACAGAAGGGCAGAAAGAACAGAGGCTCCCCTAGGCACGTCCCACGTCCTGGGCTGCTGTGCTTACATCCAGAGAGGAGTCCTCGAATTCCGTGACCCAAAAGTCGCATCCAGCGTCCAGAGTCAGAGAATGGGGTTGGAGGCCCTTGAGCCACGGGACTCAACAGGGATTCTTTGCCGCTGGTAGGTTCGGGAGCCAGAGTCCGTGGATGGGGTTGGAGGCCCCTGAGCCACAGGACCCGACAGGGATTCTCTGCCGCTGGTAGGTCCGGGAGCCAAAGCTCAGCCCCCAGAGCAGATCTGAAATGAGAACTTGAACAAGCATTAATGGCAAGTAATACAATTGATTGAGATATATATATATATTGTCAGACGGCTGCCTGGGTGAGAATCTTCACAGTCTTGTCAAGTGCATATTTCTATATGATTTGCAAGGTATTGTGGGCAATGTAGTTCATTCACACCAGACACAGCTGCTGACAATAATTTAGTTGTGCTCATGGGTAAAGCCAATAAGATATTTATTTATGGGGTTATTTCTCCCAACACAGATATGCTTGGTAGCACATAAATTAGGTTACTTGCTTTCAGTGTTAACTTGGAAAAACAAAGTTAAAATCAGGAAAACAACAAATGAAAAGCCACAAAGCAAGAAACAAACTGTTCTTTTTAGGTTAACTTCTGATTACTTCCCACATAGATACAGAAGTGATTCTCTCCTAGCTCACAAGCAATTAGGTAAGGCTTAATTGCTGGCAGTTACCAGCTGAAACCCCTTAGCTGGCTTGCCTTCCACTGTGTGGGTCAAATCCTGCTTCAGGAGCTTTTCTGAGCAGATTAAAGAACAAATTTGTATTTCTTTGTGATGGTTGCTGTACTTTATAACAGAAAGTTACCAACGGAGTTTAGATAGAGAGCAGTCCATATAAACAGGATCCTCATCTGCTATTATTCCCCCTTGTTCAATAAGCATGGGTTCAATATCATGGATTGGCACAGATGAATCTCTCAATGGAGCATTTTCAGGAGAATACTTGTTTCCCTGCTGTCTTTCAAGGTTATAGCTAGGGCATAGATCAGTGTTCATACCTGAGCTTCCATTGCTGCTAGAGTTCCTCTCTATATAGCCTGGCCAGTATGTAGTCCAGTTCTTATGTCCAGCCTTCCAATCCAGATCCCTGGACACTGGATCTCTCTTCACATACCTTCTGGCATAGGTCTTAGGGTCCCTTCCACGTGCAGCAGTCTCCCTCACAGGTAGCCTCTGGTGATTCCTAGCTCTGCAGCACCATTCCTCTGGCTTTCCCCAGTCCAATGGTGTATGCTGGCCCTTGGAATACCTCCCAGTATACGTACTGCTTTGGACTCTTCTAGACCTCTCAAAGGCTTTTCTCCTCTTTCTTCCAGAGGGTCTCTTTCCCTCTCTGTCCGTCCGGTTTGGCTTCTGCTTCTGATGATCCTTCAGATGAAACTGATGATCCTTCTCTGGGTATCCAAGGTGATCATGAAGATGGTCATCTGTAGAATAAACTCTACTCTTATTCTGCTTAGATGAGTGCTCCCCCCTAATACAGCGCAGCTGTGCTGAATCAGGCCTTGCCCTTTGAGATGAGTGTTCCATCCTAGCACAGCGCAGCTGTGCTGAATCAAGCCCTGCCCTTTGCAATGAGTGCTTGGGGATTACCTCATAGCCCATTTGATTGAACACACGTTTTCTCACTTCAGCTCCTCTCATGGCTGTTGGAAACCTGGTGCATTCTGGGACTGGTAGTCTTTTATGGCAAAATTCTGTTTTCTCATTTCTACCAGCACTGACAGGTTGCTTGTTCAGAGACACTTCACCTTTTCTATAGCCCCTTCCTGAGCTATGATAAGCTTCCTTATCACAATATATAAATATATATACATATATCAATGTGTACACATGAACACATGCAAGTAAATGATAATTATTCTTAAATGTTCTAAGGAGGTTAGATTTTGGTGGAGAGTAAAAATGTCCGTCTTGCTGGCAAGGCGGAAGAACTGAAAATGGCTAGCTAGGGGCGGGCAGGGGGGTGGGGCCAGTTGGCCCATGCTCAGAAGGGCGAAAGCCCTTCTGAGCTATAGAGAGTACTTCCGTCTCGGCGCCGTCAGATGACGTCACCAAGTGTGGCTGACTCATCCTGCTTGTCCTAGGAGAAAACTTTGATGCTGCTAAATTGTAAAGTCACAGGAAGCTGCTGCCTATGATTGCAGTTTGGAATTTAAGGAGTATGTCTACTAAACTGCGTTAGGCTTTTGCAGCTAATGCCAGTCATTAAGAACATAAGAACATAAGATATGCCATACTGGGTCAGACCAAGGTCCATCAAGCCCAGTATTCTGTTTCCAACAGTGGCCAATCTAGGTCATATGTACCTAGCAGTTTCCCGAAGGGACACAGGTTCCACAATGCTTGTTTTGGTTCAAGCATTGATATCCTGGGTCCCTTTTTAATAATGGTTTATGGACCTTTCCTCCAGGAACTTGTCCAAACCTTTTTTAAACCCAGCTACACTAACAGCCTTTACTACATCCTCCGGTAACAAATTCCAGAGTTTGATTACACGTTGAGTGAAAAAATATTTTCTTTTATTAGTCTTAAATAGTTTACCCTGTAGCTTCATTGCATGTCCCCTAGTCTTTCTATATTCTGATAAGGTAAACAATCGATCTACGTTTACCCGTTCCACTCCGTTCATTAATTTATAGACTTCTATCATATCTCCCCTCAGCCGTCTCTTTTCCAGGTTATCCTTGTGCTGCACTGCCTTCCACTGGGATCATGATCTGTATCACTGTGGAAACAGCAGCATCCACCTTCAGGGACTGAATCACTCCTGCCCCTGAAGGGGATAGACCACCACAAAAATAAGATACAGTTATAATCCCCAAAAAATTCTTTCAATATATTTTTCTGTCGGACATAAATCACGAGGAGGAGGCACTGTGAACCAACCCCCAAACACGATACATATCCCTTTAAAATATATTGAAAGAATTTTTGGGGGATTATAACGGTATCTTATTTTTGTGGTGTCACTTTGATTACCGTTTGGGGGTTGCTTTTGGCCTGAAGGGGATAGAGGCAGGTCATGGATCAGACTCTCTGCAAACCCGCTTCTCGATTCATCCTGGATCATTTACTTGACCACCCTATGCAATGGAAACACTGGCTAACTGCCAAAAAAGGGGTTCCTCTTCCTGCACTTGACCCGCTTGCATGTTCAGTGCTTTCAAAGATTCTGCTACGAGCGCCACCAACTCCTCCCAAACAAAATTTGCAAGCTATATGAGCATCTTTGGGAAGGGGGGGGGGGGAGGAATCTCCCTATCCTCCAATTCCTCCACTGCAGCGCTCAGGTCTGCTTGCATATCTAAGTCCTCCTCCTCCTCCAAGAGGACAGACCCTTGTTCTTCCATCTGGGAGCCTCCAAAGCCTATGCTGACTTCTTGCTGGCTCCCTGTCCACACCCTTTGCATGTTCATCCATATGCCTCTTGTCCTGTCCTGGCATTGCAGGAGCAACCTCATGCAAAATGCCTCATGCATATAACAAGTGAAAATGCTCCCTGGGCCATATCTGCCCCCAACCCTCTAGAAGAGGAGGGCTGAGGGAGAGCAGTGACTATTATAGGGCTCCAGAAGGGGCAGTGCAGTTTGACTCTGGTGCCACCATGTGCTGCAAAACACCATGTTGCCCCAAAGGCACAGCACTGTTCTGAAGTATCTGCCCTGTCCTCCTGCAACTCTTGACTGAGCGGGCCTCCACATTGCAGCCACAACAAATGCCTGCCTCAGAGCATTAACCAGCATGCCCCACAGCTCACATTGGGGGATCTTGAGGGCTTGGCCAGCCTAGGGGCAGAGCTAGTGCCAAAGCTCCACGGCAGCTGCAAAGGTCTTGCGGTATCTGCAGGGGGGCATTCCCAGCGTTCCCCCTGCAAATACCAGAGAGAAAAGGCAAGGTTCATGGAGGCAGGCTTCACGGATGCAGCTATTGCCACCCATTGAAGTGGCGATAGCTGCACCCAAGAAGCCTGCAAACTTTGGGGGTTACAGAATGGTAATGTCCACAGTAATTGCTCATTGAAGGCCTGCCCACACTTCTCCCTAATGCTGCCCAAGCCTGAACCTACTATGCAAAATACAGACATCATGGAAAAACACTGCAAGGTCTGCATTTTTCCCACGTTAGCTGTCTTCATGGTGTGACAATCTTGTGTTAGCGACGAAGACAACTAATGCCCTTTATTAAACATATCCCTTAGTGATGCAAAATATGTGGATCAGAAAGGAGGGGGGGGGGTTTGGAATTAGCTCATGCTTTTTTAGAAGGAGCTCAAGGTGAGATACATTCAGATACAGTAGATAATTTACTGGCCCTGTAGAGCTCACAATCTAAGCTTGTACCTGAGACAATAGCGAATTAACTAACTTGTCCAAGACCACAAGGAGCAGTGGTGGGATTTGAACCCTGTCTTTCCTAGTTTGCAGCCTGCTGCTCTAACCTTTTTGCCACTCCTAGTTTCTTTGTAATAATGTGGCAGGAAAGGTCTTATGTCTTGTCATTCAATCAATAAGCTTTGGGGTGAGGTGGGAGGGGCAGACAAATCATGGAGTGAGGTGAAAGTTGGGCCAGCTGCAGACTAACCAGCCCCGGGCATAAACTGAAATTGGTGCCCTCTCTTTGATAGTGGCAGCTTCGACACTATGTCCTTGCCTTTGTCAGTGGTGGTAGCTCCAGTACAACATCTCCCTTTTTCTACTCCTTCTACTCAATTTCCGCTTCTCTTGCTGTCCTCTGTCCAGCTCCACACTCACCTCTCCCCTCCCCTTATGATGTAGAAGAGCACGAGGTGAAGATACATCAGCATGGCAGTGCCCCCTTCTCCATGGTGGCCTGCACAGGTCACACATCCTAAAAGCTGGCCCTGCCTGTAAGATATCCCCCTGCCTTCTCCTTCCCACTCACCAGCCAAAGAATAAGGAGAAATGTATTTATTTATTTATTTAGCAGCTCTTATATACCATGCTCTTTAGAATCAGTGCGGTTTACATATAACAAAAATTTGTGCAGTGCAGGCAGAACCTACACTGGACTTACAATGTACAGGGGTCTCTAACAAGGCTAACGGGTAACTTGAGGAACTCCAGTCGAGTCCTGCATCTCTGGGTAGTGTATCTTTTCCAGCAGCTTGGAGACTGAGCATGTCATCTTTTGATGACACCAGTGTACTTATACAACTGGCACCGCCTACCAGCCCTAGTAACCTATTGACAAAGCAGACTCACAGGAGCAACAAATAAGTAGTTAAACATGTGAAAACAATTCTAGCCTTAAATAACCTAGCCCCCCCCCCCACCACCTGGGAAGGACCCCCTCCCAGAATGAGGAGGCTTACCTGTTGAGCGCCTGAGACACACCAACCAGCAGGGAGCGAAAGACCGACATCTCTTCCGGTCTGCCCTCCCCCCCCCAACGCCAACAGCCCCCAACTCCCCGGCACCTCCTGGTCCTTTCCTCCACCAAAGAAACCAGCTTTAGGACCGGGGTGACCTACAGATTATCAAGACAACAGATTCATAAAGCATAGTCAGGAAGGGATCTGGAATTGGACTGGAGTCCCGCAAGGAACAACAATTAGCAGGTAAATCTAATTTCTCCTTCCTTATCATCTCTCTAGTCCAGTTCCACACCTCTGGGATGTATCAGAGCAATGAAACTAATGGGAGGGACTCGCACAACTTGCCTGAAGCACCACCGATCCAAAGCGAGTGTCTCCCACTGCCTGGACATTCAGGTCATAATGTTTAGTGAAGGTAGGAAGTGACGACCATATTGCGCTCTATAGATCTCCACTGGTGGCACTAAATTATACTCTGCCCATGAGGCTGCCTGAGCCGTCGTAGAGTGCATTTGCAACTCCGCCGGCACTGCTCTACCCTTCAAGATGTATGCTGATGCAATTGCCTCCCTGATCCATCTGGAAATGGAGGCCTTTGCCACCATCTCTCCTCTGCGCCACCCCCCAAAAACAGTACAAACAGACAATCCGATTTCCGAAAGGGCATTGTCCTTTTTAAATACCTCCACAGGACTCTTTTGACATCCAAGAGGCACAACTGCAGAGTGGCAGAGCTCACTGCTGCATTCACCAGAGCTGGCAGGGAAACTGCCTGGTTCACATGAAAGGCTGAAACCACCTTGGGCAACAAAGAAGGAACCGACAGCAGGACAACCTTTTCCCTTGAGAAGAAAAAAATGTCTCCTGGCTTGATAAGGCCTGAAGCTCCAAAGTCCTACGTGCTGAGCAAATCACCACAAGGAATACCATCTTCAGAGTCAAATCCTTCAGGAAGGCCTGACTCAGTGGCTCAAAAGGCTCCCCAGAAAGCACTGTTAACACCAGATTGAGATCCCAAGCCAGTACTACTGCCCTCCATGGTGGATGAAGATGGTTCACTGCCCTCAGAAATCTCAGTACGTCTGGGTGCGCACCTAATGACACTCCGTGGACCTTTTCCTTATAACAGGAAATCGCTGCCACCTGCACCCTCAAGGAACTAGAGGTTAGTCCCTTCTCAAACCCGGATTGCAAGAACAAGAAGACATCCTGGACAGAGGCAGTGGATGGGCGAGCCTGTCTATCTTCACACCACGACTCAAAGATATGTCATACTTGGTTGTACACTAGGCAGGTAGACCTCTTCCGGGCCTGCAACAGGGTTGCTATTACCAAGCCTGAATACCCTTTCTTCTTCAGCCTCGCCCTTTAAAGAGCCATGATGTAAGTGAGAATCACTCCACCTGAGGCATACGCACTGGCCCTTGTGTCAGCAGTTCTGCCTGCATCAGCAGCTGCCATGGTTGGTCCGTCTGGAGCCTTACCAGGTTGGCATACTATAGGCATCTTGGCCAGTCCAGGGCGATTAAAATAATGAGACCCCAGTGAGCCTCGTTGCGCTGCACAACCCGGCCTATGAGCGCCCATGGAGGGAACACATAGAGAAGCCCCTCCTGTGGCCACCTTTGCACTAGGGCCCTCCGACATTATTTCCCTTCTTCTGCTGAAGAAGCAGCTCACCTTGGACGACTCGAATATTGCCATGAGGTCCATAACTGGTGTGCTCCACCTGTGCACCAGCTGTGTGAGCACTTCTGACTGAGCACCCACTCTACAGCATCCACGTGCACCCAGCTTAGGTAGTCTGCCATCACATTGTTGATGCCCACCACGAGTGCCATCAACAAGGCTTGCAGATGACCTTCTGCCCAACGCAACAGTGTTCCGGCTTTTTATCTAGGGCTGCACTGCCCATGCCTCCCTGGCAATTGATGTGGGCTACCGTGGTCACATTGTCCAAAAAAACTAGGACCGTCTTCCCCTGCAGCCATGGCGTGAATCTGCGGAGCACTAGGGCCACCACCCGCATCTCCATCCTGTTGATTGACCAAAGGCTTCCTGCGCACTTCATCAACCCTGGGCAATTAGTCCTTTACAATGGGCTCCCCAACCAGATAGACTGGCATCGGTCATTAGAGGAATCCAATGGGGGGACTTGAGGGGCATTCCCGATTCCAGATTCTCTGGGTGAAGCCACCACCTGAGCTCCTTTCTGGTCCCTCATGGACATGAGAGTTTCTGAGACAAGGGATGTCATTGGTGAGAGCGCATGTGTGCCCTTGCCCACAGAACAAGTTAGAGGGCGGCCACTATTGTCCCTCAGACCTGTAGATAATGCCAGGCTGTCAACTCCACAATTCTAAGAAACTGGCGCACCAAGAGTTGCAGCCCCTGCGCTTGCTGATCTGGCAGGAAGACTCTCCCATCTCGAGTGTTGAAGTGCGTTCCCAGATATTCTAGCTCCTGAGATGGGACCAAATGGCTCTTGGTCATGTTAACCACCCAGTTGAGACTTTGCAGGAACAGCACCACGCATGCTGTTGCTCATTCACTTTTGGCTCTGGACCGCCTGAATCAGCCAGTAGTTGAGGTAGGAGGGAAGGAATCCCGTCCTTGTTGAGCACTGCTACTACCACCATCATGACCTTGGTGAAGGAACGAGGAGCCATGGCCAGACCGAACGGCAAAGCCTGAAACTGGAAATGCCCCATCAGCACCGCAAACGGGAGGAACTGCTAGTGTTTTGGTCAGATGGGGATACCTAAAAACTCTCCACTTCTCACCACCACTATGACGGAGTGCAACATTTCCATGTGAAAGTGCGGTACCCATAGACAACTGTTCAAGCATTTGAGATCGAGAATCAGCCAAAAGGACCCATCCTTTTTGGGCATCACAAAATAAATGGAGTATTGACCGCATCCAAATTGGTCTTGGGGAACAGGTACCACGGCCCCTAGTTGTAGCAGCAGCATCAAGGTGTCTTATACCACCACCGTCTTTCCACGGGCTTTGCAGGGGGACTGAATGAAGGAGTGGCATACTGGCCGAGCCAACTTGAGGGCCTAGCCCTCTCGGATGACCTCCAGCACCTACTGGTCAAAAGTGATCTGGACCCAGGCAAAGTAGAACTCCCATAGCCGACCTCCCATGGGTTGCACCTCCATCTGGGCCCCCCTCGCTACACTGGGGTTTCTTGGGTCCTGAGGATGAGGCAGTTCTGAATCCCCTGCCCACTCCTCAAAACTCCCAAAACCCCTGTCCCCTAGAGGGGAATTTTCCCTTCTGGTAGGGGATAAAGCGTGTTGTACTAAGACTCCAGAATTCCTGCGGCTGGACTCGAGCCACAGGGGAGGTGCAGCTCTGCTTCTGTTTATCCTCAGACAGATGTCCACCCTTGGACTCTCCCAAGTCTTTAACTAACTTGTCTAAGTCCTTTCCAAACAGCAGTTGCTGAGACGGGACTTGGAAGAACTGTCCACTGCCCAGTTTTGGAGCCAAAGTAGCAACGAGCCGCTACCAAGGAGGACATGCTTTTGGACAGTCCTCTGATGAGATTGTAGTGAGTATCCGTGAGATAGGCAGCACCCGACTCCAATTTGGCTACCTCCTCCAATGAGTCCGTCGCTGGCTCATCCAGCTGTTGTACCCATTGTAACCAGTGGAGGCAGATTCTTGCAACCCAGGCCCCACAAATGGATGCCTGCAGTGATCAGGCATTGATATCAAAGGCCTTTTTCAACAGTGTCCAACTTCCTATTCTGGACTTCCTTGAGCACCGCACTACCTTCAACCAGTATCGTCGTTTTCTTGGTAACTGCCGAAACCGCCACATCCACCTTAGAGGACCAAAACAGCTTGCGGTCCTGATCAGGCAGTGGGTACAGGTGTGTCATGGTCCACACACCCTTGAGACCAGCCTCTAGCATGTCCCATTCATCCTGAATCATTTGCCTGACCACTCTATGTACCAGGAAAACCTTCTGTGTCTTTTGGACCACCTGGAGCAGCAGGTCTTTTAGTGCTTCTTCTTCAGCAGGCAAGCTGGTAGGCATATTAAGGACCTTCAAAGATTCCATGATGAGTGCTGGCAATTCATCCCGGTGGAACACTCGCAAAATCCGGGACTGCTCCTCCTGTTCCGGGATCTCACTTTCCTCCAGCTCTTTGCCTTCAAAATCCAACTACGTGTCTAGATCGTCACCGTCCAGTCCTTCAGACACTGGAGACTGCCCATGCCACTCTTCCAAGGGCCTAGTCCTCATTGCAGGCCCCACCTCGCTTTCCTTTGAAACCGCTGTCCTCTTTGTCCTATGCTCCAGCACTGTGGAACTGCCCGCCGATCCCTGCTGGCGCATGCAGAATGCCCTATTGAGAAGCAGGACAAACTCTGGCAAAAAAACAGCTGGGGCACCCACCTCCCTCAGGTTCTGAGATGTGGAGGATCTGGGAATGGCTGGAGGGTCAGAAGCCAGCTCTGGTGGTGGCAGTGGAGGGCCCACTGAGATCTGGGCTTCCTGAGATGGATAGGCAGACTTGACCTGTCTTGTCTTATCCTGCAGGTCTTGTTCCACTGAGGTGGCTTCTTGTGCGCAGCCATGACAGATGCCTGCTTCTGAGAGTGCTCCCCTCCTGGTCCTGCATACGAGGCACTGTGGGCAGACTGGCATGGTGGGAGCATCTGTGGCCTGGCCCTTGAAGTGCCCCCAAACCATCTGTGTAAAGAAAGGGAGACCCCCTAGCTTCAGCCAACCGAATGCCTCAAAAGAAGTGAAAAAACCTAAAAGAAAATAAAAGACAGCTAGCCTTTGCTCTTTAGTTGTCCTTTCAGTGAGTCCAGCACCCTGGCTCACTACCTCCTCCAGCTGCTTGGAGACTGAGCATACTGGGGCTGGTAGGCGGTGCTAGCTATATAAGTACACTGGTGTCATCAAAAGATGACATGCTTAGTCTCCAAGCTGCTGGAAGAGGAACACTACCCAGAGATGCAGGACTGGATTGGTTGGACGATAAGGAAAGCATAGCTACTCACCTATAGCAGGTGTTCTCCATGGACAGAAGGAAGAAGTTCTTACATATGGGTGACATCACTGAAAGAGCCCATGCGGAACACTCCCCAACTTCCATTGGAAGCTTCTAGGAGCTGCACCAAACATGCATGCCTGCCTTCCTGCCTGCCGCAGTGCCACTTCTCCAGTCAAATTTCAAAGCAGTAGCCAAGGAAGCAAGTCCTCGGGGAGGTGGGAGGGTTGCGAGGACTTATTCCTGCTGTCCACAGAGAATACCTGCTACAGGTGAGTAACTATGCTTTCTCCATGGACAAGCAGGAAGTAAGTCCTCACATATGGGACTCCCAAGCTACAGGCTACCAAACGTCCAAGGAGGCCAAAGCCCAATAGGGGCAACAAAAACTGGAGAACAGGAAGAACAAGATAGTCCCTCTAGGGATGCCACCAGTGCAGCACCGAGTCAACATTTGCAGGTAGCCTAAATGGACAAAAGTGCTGGTGGGTAGAGTTGAACCTAATATCCGAAGAGGTGCCAGACCACAGACTGGCCAATCTTGCTGTCCAATCAGGAATCCCCCTCCGAACGGTAGTGGGCTGTGAATGTATGGACTGAAGGCCATGTTGCAGCTTTGCAGATTTCTTCCGTGGATACCGAGAACAGGTTAGCATCAGAGGTGGCCATGGCCCAAATGTTATGAGCCATTACATGACCCTCCAGGTTCAGGCCAAGTTGGGAATATGCCAAGGCAATGTAGTCCACCAGCCATAAGGAAAGTGTATGCTTAGAAACAGCCTTCCCCAGTCTATTAGGGTCAAAAGAGATGAACAGCTGGGTAAATCACTGATGGATCTTGGTATGCTCAATGTAGAAGACCAAGGCATGCTTACAATCCAGTGTGTGCAATGCTGCTTCTCCCCGGTTGGCATGCAGTCTCGGGAAGAGAGTCGGCAGTACAGTAAATTGGTTGAGGTGGAACTCAGAGACCACCTTCAGCAGAAATCGCGGGTGCCTCTGCAAGACCACCTGATTCTGGTGGAATCTGGTGTATGGTGGATGAACCACCAGAGCCTGGCGTTCACTGACTCAGCGGACCGAAGTGAACGCTACCAAGAACAGGACCTTCTGGGTCAAGTATATGGGAGGGCAAGCATCAAACAGCTTAAAGGGAGCTCGCATGAGCTGCTAAGGACCACATTGAGATCCCAAGCCACCATAGGAGGCTTGACAGGAAGCTTCAAAAGAAACAAGCCCCACATGAAGTAAGTCACCAAAGGGTGAGTCAAGATGGGCCTGCCTCTGGGCCAATGATGTTAGGCGCTGATTGTGCTGAGGTGAGCCCAGACGGAATTGGATTTCAGGCCCGAGTCTGAGAGGTGCAGGAGGTATTCCAGCAACTGATCTACCATGCAGGAGAAGGGATCCAGTGCCCTATCCATGCACTAAGCAGTGAACCTCTGCCATTTGAACACATATGCCTAGCACGTCAAGTCCTTGCGTAATGCCAGGAGGATGTTTATGACATTGTCGAGTAAATTGAGCTCCAAAAGGAGTACCCGCTCCAACATTAAAGCCATGAGGGCCAAGGAGTGGACTTGGGGTGCAACAGCGCCCCCTCATCCTGGGGGATGAGATCTGCAGCAGAGCCCATGCGGAAAGGCTCCCTCAGAAAGAGCTGAAGCAGCAGGGGGAACCATAGCTGCTGGGACCAGTGTGGGGTAATGAGGATCAGCTTGTCAGCTTGAAGTTTCAGCAGGGTTTTCACAACAAGTGGGATTGGGGGAAATGTGTAAAGCAGACCTACCCAACCAGTGGAGGAGAAAAACATCCGAGGCCTGCCAGTCACTGGATGGCCTCCTGGAGCAGAACAGACCCATTTGGGCATTCTGTGATGTGGCAAAGGGGTCGACTGTGGGAGTACCACACTTTGAAGACCTGCTCCACTGCTCCTCTGATGAGAGTACACTCGTACGACTAGAGGACTCTGTTCAGCTGATCCGCTAGGATGTTGAGCTCGCAGGTAGACTGCCTTGAGCTCCATCCCATGGTCCAGGGCAAACCACCACAGCTGGACCACTTCCCAACAGAGGAGGTACAAGCTCATTCCTCCCTGTTTGTTCACATAGAACATTGCCACCTGGTTGTCCATCTGGATCAGGACCATCTAATTTGCCAGGTGTGCTTTGAAGGCACAGAAGGCATTTGCTATGGCCCGCAAATGGAGGAAGTTGATCTGTAGCAGGCTCTCCTGCTCAGATCATAGGCCTTGCATCTACAGGCCATCCAGATGAGCTCCCCACCCGAGTTTGGACGATCTGTTGTCAGAGTCCTGCAGGTGGTGGGGGTTCTCTGCTTGAAACGGGAGGCCCTGAAGCAGGTTCAGCAGTTCCAAACACCAGCTGAGGGACTGTGCCAAGGGAGCCTGCAACAATAAAAGTAGTGTTGTAGAGGATTAAAGTAGTAGAGCAAGTGGTAGCTGATAGAATGCTGTATATGCTGACAATATGTGTACTCTTTTCCCTGCTGCATCCCTGTTCTCCATCTGGCATTCTGTCTCTTCCTTCACCTTAATCAACAACATTAGCCTCCAGTACATCAGTGTATTGCACTGGAGGAAAATGCTCCCCTTCATCCATGAGTCACAGAGGGTGAGTAGCATGTAAATATTTTCTTTGGTGATGAGTTTCAACTTCTTTTGGACTTCTACTTGCAAAAAGACCATCAATATGAACAAGTATGTCAATCTCTCATGCCACCTTGTGGATATTTATTATCAGAATAATAATGCCCAGAGTAGCCCTTTGTTCCTCTGTGATATCCTTGAAGAGCTTCAGGACGTTTGTGACCCATGTCACATTTGCCAATCGTGATGCCCAAGGGGGTTTTCAATACCAATTATGTTATTCAGTGGACATCTGATGGAGAGCTGCCCATTGCTCCACTAACCTCTTCAGCATCAGAAAGACCAAGTTCCACCTGATGCCCACATTGTGGAGTTGGTGGACAGGTGCCCCTGCTGCTTCCTGCCTGTAATGTAGCTCATGCCCACCCTATACACACACACACTGGTGAAAATACTGTACTCTTCTATTTTTAAGCATTTATTGACATACCTTGAAGTCAGGGCTACCACTTCTTTTGTTTCCAGGAGTGCAGCAAATGTCCAAAACATTGGATATCATAAAAACCACCTCCTTCACTGCCTTGTTGTTCTTCCTGTCATCCCTCTCCAATCTAGCTGCCAGCTCTCCTATCATTGCCCTTATTTCTGCTAAGATACGAGCAGAGGCATGCTTATTGTCCATTACCTGGGTGTGCAGCACAGTCCATCTATAAGCACCATCACTATACCTAGAGTTTGCCCCTGTCTCATCTAGCTGCTACCAGTATGACATAACCATGTGTAGCAGTCCAGCTACTCCAGATGTCTCTGTGAAATGATCACCAGCTTCTCCTCAATACCCTTTCCTCACTTGGATTTAGAGGCCCTGTTCTGTTCTGGTTTTCTTCTTATATCTTCCATCACATTTTTAGTGTATGTTCTGGTGGATCCTCCTCTACTGTCATCCTGCTTTCAGTTGGTGTACCTCAGGGCTCTGTCTTAGGACTTCTCCTTTTCTCTCTCTCTATACTCAGTCCCTTGCTGTACTTATTTCCTCCCATGGTTTTCAGTACCATCTTTATGCTGATGACTCTTAGATTTACCTCTCTAAGCCTGAATTCTCTCGAGGAATCCAGGCCCGGATTTTGCCTGCTTATCCAACATTGCTGCCCGGATGTCAAACCACCGTCTGAAATTGAACATGGCCAAAACTGAACTCCTTATCTTTCCCCCAAAACCCTCCCCCTTCCTCTCTTATTTTGTGGATACCACCACCCTGCTTCCTGAGCTCACAACCTTGGAGTAATCTTTGACTCTACTCTCTGTTTCTCTGCACATATCCAACAGATAGCTAAAACCCATTGCTTTTTCCTCTACAACATCAGCAAAATTTGTCCCTTCCTTTCTACAGACACTACTAAGACCGTTATCTAATCTCGTCACCTCCTGTCTTGACTATTGTAACCTGCTCCTCACTGGTCTCCCCCTAAATCATCTCTCTCCCCTTCAGTCTATTCAAAACTCATCTGCATGGCTTATCTTCCTCCAGGATCACTATGTTCATGTAACCTTTCTTCTCAAGTCACTTCACTGAACATATGAATATAAGAAATGCCATACTGGGTCAGACCAAGGTCCATCAAGCCCAGTATCCTGTTTCCAACAGTGGTCAATCCAGGTTACAAGTACCTGGCAGGTTCCCAAAAAAGAAGACAGGAGTAAGCAGTGAATTTCCTAGGTCCTCTTTAATAATGGTTTATTGATCTTTCCTCCAGGAACTTGTCCAAACCTTTTTTAAACCCAGCTATACTAACAGCTTTTACTATATCCTCCAGCAGCAAATTTCTGGAATTTGATTATGCGTTGAATAAAAAAATATTTTCTCTCATTAGTCTTAAATAGGTTACATTGTAGCTTCTTTGCATGTCCTCTAGTCTTACTATGTTTTGATGGTGTAAACAACCGATCTACATTTACCGGTTCCACGCCATTATCAAATCCCCCCTCAGCAATCTCTTCTCCAAATTGATGAGCCCCAACCTTTTAAACCTCTCCTCATAGGCGCAACCTTCCATCCCCTTTACCATTTTTGTCACTCTTCTCTGTACCTTTTCTAATTCTGCTATATCCTTTTTAAGATGTGGCGACCAGAATTTCACACAATATTCAAGGTACAGAAGGATGCTCCTATGAAGAGAGGCTAAGAAGGTTGGAAGGATACTCCTATGAAAAGAGGCTAAGAAGGTTGGGGCTCTTCAACTTGGAAAAGAGACGGCTGAAGGGAGATATGATAGAGGTCTATAAATTAATGAATGGAGTGGAACAGGTAAATGTAGATCAATTGTTTACGTCATCAGAATATAAAAAGACTAGGGGACATGCAATGAAGCTACAGGGTAACCTATTTAAGACTAATAAGAGAAAATATTTTTTCACTCAACGTGTAATCAAACTCTGGAATTTGTTACCGGAGGATATAGTAAAAGCTATTAGTGAAGCTGGGTTTAAAAAAGGTTTGGACAAGTTCCTGGAGGAAATGTCCATAAACCATTATTAAAAAAGGGACCCAGGATATCACTATTTGACCCAATACAAGCACTGAGGAACCTGTGTCTTTTGGGGAGACTGCTAGGTACTTATGACCTAGATTGGCCACTGTTGGAAACAGGATACTGGGCTTGATGGACCTTGGTCTGACCTAGTATGGCATATCTAATGTTCTTACGGTCAAACCATGGAATGATACAGAGGCATTATAATATCCTTGGATTTTTCTCTTCTTTTCCTTATGATTCCTAGCATTCCATTTACTTTCTTGGCCACCACTGCAGACTGGGCAGAGGGTTTCAACGTATTATCCATAATGATGCCTAAATCTTTTTCCTGGGTGGTGGTTTTTAAGATGGTACCTTGCATTGTGTAACCGTAGTATGGGTTGTTCTTTCCCAGGTGTATCACTTTGCACTTGTGCACATTAAATTTCATCTGCCATTTGGACGTCCAGTCTTCCAATTTATCAAGGTCCTCTTGCAATTTTTCACAATCCTCTTGTGTTTTAACAACTTTGAATAATTGTGTCATCTGCAAATTTGATCATCTCATTCATTATTCCTAATGCCAGGTCATTTATGAATATGTTTAAAAGCAGTGGGCCCAGCACAGATCCACTATTCACCTTTCTCCTTTGAGTAAATTGGCCATTTAGCCCTACTCTCTGCTTTCTATCTTTTAACTAGTTCCTGATCCGCAATACTACACTGCTTCCAATCCCAAGACTTTAATTTCACCAAGAGGCTCTCATGAGGGTCCTTGTCAAGTCAACTAACATAGCGGAGTTCAAATGAGGTTTGGCAAGTTTCTAGAGGAAAAGTCCATCAAAATCTATTAACCAATTAACCAAGTAGACTTGGTTAAGCCATTCCTTATCCCTGGAAATTAGTTATGAGTAATAGCTTTATTTCTTGGAATATGCCAAGTATTGTGACCCAAATTAGCCATTGCTGAAGAAAGGATACAGAGCTTGATGAAACTTGGTCCAACCCAGCATGGCTTTTCTTATGTTCTTACATTTTACTTCCCAATGTGTCTTCACTGTATCTGGCCCCATAGGCTGCATTTCCGTGGTGCCCATGGAGAAATTTTACTTCCTGATAATATACTTTCCTTGAATCCTGCTAGACCAATCCAGACAAGTGGGTTATGCTCCCTTGCCAGCAGGTAAAGACAGATTTGAGTAACTTTCAGTGATGTCATCACTTGGTATATCCTTGCAACACAGAGAAACTAGTATGAAATTAGCAAGCAGTAAGCAAGACTGAAAAACTAAAAACACATTTTTAACCACAAACAACTTTGCCATAAGCATTATGAACAAGGATTTTGGCTCCCTTATCACAATGAAATTGATGTCAGACCACAGGATTGACTTGGTCTTTTAGAGCAGCTGGACCCACAAATCTCCGAAAAGAGCCTTTAGCAGAATTCAAGGAAAGTATATTATCTGTAATGTAAGATTTCTCCTTCCTTGTCATCTTGTTAGACCAGTCCAGAGAAGTGGGATGTAACCAAGAAGTCAGGACCCAGGGTGACAGGAAGACAATGCTCAGGACAGACTACCCTGTCAAAAGTGCCATCTGCACCCAGGGGCGGCTCAAGGCAATTTGCTGCCTGAGGCGAGGGATGAGATGGTGTCCCCCCCCCTGTAGTGTGTGTATGGGGGGACCTTTCTCAAAACTCCAGTCAGGGACCAAACCAAACCAAAAAGCCGATTAGAAAATATGGAGGAAATGCAAGATGCTTGCACACCAAGGAACTAAAAGAATGAGCAAGAACCACAGCACACTTTATAAAACTAAATTATAACTCATTTTTATTTTGTTATAAACTGCATTATGGTTCTTACTTTTACTTTTTGAACATATATTTTGCATCCACGGAACCCCCTCCCTCAACAGCGGGTGCAGAGCAGAACTAGGGCATTCACCCACAGAACTCAATATCTTTAAAAAAAAATTCTGATTCTGGTCATCTCACTAACAAACAAACATTCTCCAGTACCAGGCATATTGGGAACTAATATAAAACCCCACAAAAAGTCACCAAAGATCTACAAGGCCAAATAAACTTCCAAAACTCATACAAGATGCCTACCCAGAAAAAGCAGCACTATAAATGCTGCAGTGTGCCCTAGAACATCTATACATCTATTTGAAAAGATGAACAAGGCAAAGTACTACAGTACAGATTCCTGCATACAAAGTTCATGTTCACAGAACACACGGCCTTGGTCACACACTCGGAATACAGACTCTCACCAAGTACAGAATAAGTGATCACAACCTAAAGTAAAAATAAAATATTTAGACAAAAATTAAACCGAAACCCCAAGAAGCCAGACTCTGCATGCAGTGCAACACCAGATAAGAGATAAAGTTCTCCATACTGTGTAAAATATAAAGATAGTGCAAAGTCCAATCACTAAATTGAAAATAAAATTATTTTTTCTACCTTTGTTGTCTGACCATTTTATTCTCTGGTCATGCTGGTCCTGATCTGAGGCTTCTGCTTTCCTGTTTTCTCTTAGCACTCTATCTGCCATTTCTTGTTTTTTCACCTCCTTTCATCAGCCTATTTCCAGTCCCAGTAACCCTCTCCACGTGTCAGCTCCCTTCCAGTCCCAGTGCCCCCTCCCTGTCAGCCTCCTCCCCATTACCCAGCCACCTACCAGTCCCATCCGCAAGTGTCAGCTCCCTCCAGTCCCACCCCCAGGTGTCAGCTCCCTTCCAGTTCCCCTCCACGTGTCAGCTCCCTTCCAGTCCTTTTCCTCCCTTCCCCAATGTCTTCACCCTTCCAGTCCCCCTCAGTACCATCCTCAGGTATCAACTCCATTCCAGCCCTCCCCCTTTCCCCATGTCAGTTCCTTCCAGTCCTCTCTTTCCCCTTCTGTCAACTCTCTTCCAGCTCTCTCTTTCTCCCTCTATCAGCCCCCTTCCAGCCATCTCTTTCTCCCTCTGTCAGCTACTTTCCACTCTCTCATCTTCCCCTTCTGTCAGCTCCCTTCCAACCCTCTCTTTTTCCCTGTGTCAGCTCCCTTCCAACTATCTCTCTCCTCCTCTGTCATCTCCTTTCTGCTCTCTCTTCTTCCCCCTCTGTCAGCTCATTTCCAGCCCCTTCTTTCCCCCTCTGTCAGTTCTCTTCCAGCCCTTTCTTTCCCCCCATGTAGCTCCGTTCTGCTGTCTTTCCCCCTGTGTAGCTCCATTCTGCTCCCTCTCCTTCCTCCTGTGTAGCTCCATTCCGCTCCCTCTCCTGACACCCATGTCATCTCTATTCTACTCCTTCCCTTTCCTCAGCGGCTGTGAAAGTGGTAATTTAAAATTAAAAAGAAACCATTGTGGAGCCTTTCGGCCCTATGGAACCCTGCTACTGCATCCCACCCCCAAAAGGAAATGGCGCTAGAGCGGGACACAGCAGAAGGAGTTCCATAGGGCTGGAAGACTCCACACCAGTTTCCTTTTCATTTTAAATTACTGCGATCGCAGCCACTTGACCACTTTTTTTTTAACTGAAGGAAGAGTGAGGTGGCTGTTTTGGGAGCAATTTTGCCACCCCCAAAAGTTTGCCACCTGAGGCCACCGCCTCACTCTGCCTCATTATAGAGCCACCCATGTCTATACCAACTCCCACAAGCAACCTGTAGGGGCTTCATAAAGCATTCAGTGAAGACCAGGAAGCTGCTTTACAGATGTTCTCTGGAAACACCGGAGTGGACTCTGACCAGGAGGCCTTTGCCTAGTGGAGTGAGTTCTTACCTCTGCAGCAGCCAATTGCCAGCCAGAATGTACCCTGGCTCAATGATCTCCTTAAGCCAGCAGACAATACAGGATTTGATCTCTGCCAGTTCTTTCCTCAGACTACCAAGGACAGAAGAACCGACTAGTGGAAGAGATCAACAATTGCTATGTAACTGAGCAGCACTCTCCACATGTCTCAGAGATACAGCAAGAGGTCCTTCCAAAGATCCTTCTCTGAGAAGAAAGGCAGAACAGTCTGGTCAAGATGAAAGGGGGGGGGGCCAGCATCCCTAAGATAAAGATGGCATAGACCACAAAGTGACAAAAGCAGTTGAGAAGACCACGAAAGGTTCCATACAGAGCAAGGCCTGCAGCTCAGACACCCACCAGGCAGACACTAGAGCCCCAAGGAAGCCCTGTGAAGGTTCAACCCTCAAGGGAAAACTTCAGGCAGGGGCCTGGCCTTTTCAGGGCCAACTTCAGAGAGACACGCTGATGCACAACTGATTCACTCCTCTGAGAGAGCAGGCAACATCGAGGTGCATCACCAATGGAATCCCTTGGATGCAATTCCTGTAGCACAACAGGATCACTCCTGAACCTTGAGAATTCAGGACCAAGACCTGGCCCGGGATGGACTACCAAAAGAGCTCTGACATAAGCTAAGGATGCAAGACCCATCAGGCCATAATTAGGGAGGCTACTACCACTCCACAGCAGCCCTTTGTGGAGAACCTACACCACACAAGTCCCAAGTCATAAGCGAGAAGGGACTAGGAACCTCCATTACCAGGAGCTCTCATCATAGAAGGCCCTCTATCGAGGTAGCAAGAGAGAGTACCACACCTCTTGGATTCTGAAAGCCACAAACCATGGTCTACAAGGCCAGTTTAGGTCCACTAGGATCACCAAGCCTGGATGGGCCCGAAATCTGCAAATCCTGGAAACCACTATCCAGGAAAAAGATTTAGGCATCATTGTGGATAATATGTTGAAACCCTCTGCCCAGTGTGCAGCGGCGGCAAAGAGAGCAAATAAAATGCTAGGTATCATAAGGAAAGGAATGGAAAATAAAACAAAGGATATTATAACGCCTCTGTATCGCTCCATGGTACGACCGCACCTTGAATATTGTGTACAATTCTGGTCGCCGTATCTTAAAAAGGATATAGCGTTATTAGAAAAGGTGCAGAGAAGAGCCACCAAAATGGTAAAGGGGATGGAAGGATACTCCTATGAAGAGAGGCTAAGAAGGTTGGGGCTCTTCAACCTGGAAAAGAGACGGCTGAGGGGAGATATGATAGAGGTCTATAAATTAATGAATGGAGTGGAATGGGTAAATGTAGATCAATTGTTTACTTCGTCAGAATATAAAAAGACTAGGGGACATGCAATGAAGCTACAGGGTAACCTATTTAAGACTAATAAGAGAAAATATTTTTTCACTCAATGTGTAATCAAACTCTGGAATTTGTTACCGGAGCATGTAGTAAAAGTTGCTAGTGTAGCTGGGTTTAAAAAAGGTCCTGGAGGAAAGGTCCATAAACCATTATTAAAAGGGACCCAGGATATCACTGGTTGACCCAATACAAGCATTGAGGAACCTGTGTCTTTTGGGGAGACTGCTAGGTACTTATGACCTAGCTTGGTCGCTGTTGGAAACAGGATACTGGGCTTGATGGATCTTGGTCTGACCCAGTATGGCATATCTTATGTTCTTATCTATTCCAGCATTGCAAGTTCTGCCTCATTTGTGGATACATGCCATCACCAGGGCAGTGACTGAGAACACTCTGCTCACTTTGCCCACTAGAAGAGGACAGAACCTCTCTGGGGTCAAACTGATTGCTCTGGCCTCCAGAGTCCCTGGGCTAACTGACCTAGGCACTGTGCCCACAGCCCTTCAGGCTGGCATCCAAGATGGTAAGCACTCCATCCAGTGCTTCCAATGGCACTCCAGCCATCAGATGGTGGATTTGTAACCACTACCTCAACTGCTCCTTGATCTTCTAGGGGAGAGGAAGGGTCTGGTTGAATGCCAGGGATCATGGAAACCAGAATGTTAGAGATGTATCTGCACTGAGGACATATGTACGTTTGTGCAAGGAAATGGCACAAGGTCGATGTCGTAGACTCAAGGAAGAAATCAGAAAACCACTCAGAAGGAAAAAAAACAACAGAAAAATACCAAGCAGGCAGATAAGGACAGAAAGAGGGAAGGAGGGCTGGGCCCAACTTATAACCCCCCTCAGTGGCTACATGGGGTTCTCCTGCTCCTCTTCAGGCCCAAGTGCTAGGAACCAATGGGAAATGGTGCTGGACACAGGGTGGCTATCAGCTCGAAGAGACAAGGGTGTACCCAAGCTCCAAACCATGCTGGGCCTTAACAGACTATCACATTGACCATGCACTGTGGTGTGGGCTAGGAGAATCAGTCCTATTGACATTACTTCACCAGTCCTAACACCTTGCCACCCTAGAGGTGTTGCACCAGGGGCTATAACAGGTGATGATATCACTGAAAGTTGCTCAAGTCTGCCTCCAGCTGCTGGCTGGGGAGCATAATCCACTCATCTGGACTGGTCTAGTGGATAAGGAATGAGGATTTGGTTTGTGCCACCCCATGGTCATCTGGTTTGTTTAAAGTCATACAAGCTGAAAAAAAATCCTTATTTGATACTTTATACCATTTTTCCTAAAACAAATGCACATCCCTAATATTTTATTTATTTGGATTTAACATGTGGCTTTTCAGTAGTAGTTCAAGGGTTCCAATAAGATATTTTAAAGTAAGATGCATGCCTCATGCAGACCTTTGACCCCAAGAACCACTCCTTTTAGTTTCTTTCTAATCTCCTCATGTTATCATAGCATCCTTTTTCAATGTTACTACTGCTACTGCAGATGCTTTACTTTGTATCTACCCTCATGTAATCATGTCAAACTTAATTGCAGTATGATCACTGTTGCCAAGTGGATCTACCATCTTTACTCTTTGCATCAAGTTCTGGGTTCCACTGAGAATTAGATCCAAAATAGTTCCCCCTCTTGTTGGTTCCATGACCAGCAGCTGCTGCACAAAGTAGTCATTTATGGCATCTAGGAACTTTACTTCCCTAGCATGTACTGATGTGACAGGAGTAATTGAAATCCCCATTATTATTGTGCTGTCAATTTTATTAGCCTTATTTATCTCTGTTAACATTCTACAGTCTGTTTCATCCACTTGACTTGTGTGCCTTTTATAGTAATGTATTCCAACTGGCAGTAGTAAGGCTTCGATAGAGGAAAAAGAAACAGTCCTGCTCTATTTCCTTAGAGAAATAAAAGAGAGCATACACACAAGTACTGTTCTATTCTATTAATACTCCAACCTATACTTAACACATTTCTAGCTGGCATTCTCAATGGTAAGACACGGAGAGACATGAATCAGCAGGAAAACTGTTCTTTGCAGCTCAAGAGAACAAAGGAAAAATATATGTTGATATTTTTTCCAAAAACAGGAAAACAGTGCAGATGTGCTTTACCATCCCAGGAAGGAAAGTTGAATAGTCTCATCCTGAATTACAGAGTGGTAATGAAACAACAATTCCAGCAGAGCTAACCAAGGGGCTTTAGCTTGTGCTTTTAAGCAAAAAAAAAAAAAAAAAAAAAGATACCTGTGAAACTATTTATAGCACTGCAGCTCTAACTCACCCACTGCAGTTTGTTTTTAAAGAGGCCAGATTATAGGGGGAGCAAACGGAGCTTCAGTTCCACTAAAATGATGAATAAAGCATTTTATTCTGTAAGTTTAAAATTTTTTGCTGCTTAATTATTTGAAGGGGATACTTTTTTTAATTGCCTCCTATCACCTCAATCTTGCCTTGATTTTTAGAAATTTAGGAAATACTGGTCTTCACCGTTCAGTATCCAGCAACGTAAACAGTATTGTGAGCAGTAGATGCCCAAGGTACTGTTTTACTTTGGTAGAGAAGAGGAAAAAGAATCTGTACTCAGTAGTCATCTGTTCAAGGTTCTGATCTGACCTGTTCTGATATCTCAGCTTAACTGTGTGGATTCAATTCCAACAATGCAAAATTACTTTATGCTGCCCCTACTCGGGGGGGGAGGGGGGGGAGGGAGGGGAGAGGGGAAAATTACTCATCTTCTCTAATAAAAGGAGACATGATGGACTTGGGTGTAGTGTTTCCAAACATAAAAAGAAAAAAAAACTTTGAAGAAATAAGTCAAATCCCAAATCAGTCTCTTACTGAAATTCAATATAAAAATATGGAAAAAGTACAATATAGTTGAATTAAGGGGAGGCAAAACCTTTCATGATTTTTTTCTCACTATGGCAACCCTTCTTTCTTCACGTCTTTTGGTTGGCTGGGCTACCTTTCTCTCTGAGCTCTCTAGACTTGAAGGATACTTTTCTGTATCTTCCAGGGCTTCAATACCTCCTCACCAGGAATTCTCTCTCTCAAATCTCCTTTTCTCCTTGCTTCCTCTGTAACCTGTGGGGCTCCTCTAGCAGCACCAATAGGGTGGCACCTCCTTTTTGTCTCCTCTTTCTGGACTAGAAACTGAAACACATGCTTATCAGGACAGACAGCAGGTACTTCAAACATACTCCCCTCTGTTAAGATATCTTATTTCTTGGACTTCTCTTGCCTAAGGATTCTGGGATACTCCCCCCCCCACCCCCCCCGCTTCCTGGTCCTTGACTGGCTCCTCCAGGAAACAGCAAGCTGGCGCTGCTGCCTTGTTCCAAGAACTCAAACACAGGACATGAGAGATACTTTCTCAGGTAAAAGAGAGGATGCCCATCCTTTTCCTGCTCTCCCCTCTTCAGTGACTGACTAAATAATTCCTTGTAAGCTCTCTAAATCATCCCTTGGACTCTACCACTTTTGTTACTTCAAGAGGAAGAGATACAGTTTAATGCTTCAGTCCAGAACCTACCCTGTCTTCACCGCTAAAACCTTTGTGCAGTTCTCTGCAGAAGCACAGGTTCTGCCACTTCTTTATGCTAGCCAACGGAAAGCACGGTTATCTTCTTATGGGCAGGGGGGTCACCTAAATTCATTAAAAAATAACACTTTTATAAGCACAAGGTTAAAACTTCAGTAGAATACAGGTACTTCCTGGGTGGTTGACTGCAGAAGAATAGTAGTCCATCGACAACATCCACCTCACCAGCAGCATGGTGTTGGTATAAAAGTGAGCAAACAAGCTTTCCCCATTATAGAACTTACATAACACAGATAACATAGGAGATGATGGCAGGAAGAGAGCAATTGGCACACTCAGTCTAGCCACCTTTATCACATAACAAAGATGTATCCCAGTCTTTGGTGATTTCACAACACAGTGGCACAGTACTATTCAAATATTGAGGAACCAAACTACAAGAGTAAAACTTAGAACCAGGACCAATGGTAAAAAGAGCGAGACCTCTACAACCATGTGAACATTCAAAGGTAAAATTGTCAAAGATCCACTCAACAGATGAGATAACTAACTTTAATCTGTCATCTTTTGGGAAACTTTTAGCCAAACATAACCAGCCAGATTTTCGTCTGAAAATTCTCCTAAATCTGGAGTCGAAATGTGACCCACTAGATTTAGGATGATTACTTGTACAACTGGGATTGCTTACTTGAAAACTTAGCCATACAGTGCCATGTCATACTTTGTCAAGTGCCATTAAGCTGTGTCATTTAGCAATATGCTGCAGTTCTCCCATTCCTCCTGTCAGTGAAGATATGGATCCTCTGAAATGGTAAGAAAGCCTTCTGGAGGAGCACGAGAAGGTCAAGAGATGGGGGGGGGGGGGGAGGAAGACCCTGAGGACAGGATCTCTCCCCTAATTAAAATGTTAGCATGCTGACCTTATGGACACATGCTAACCTTTAACACTCCTTTTGAAGAAGGTACTACCATAGATCCTAGTACTGATTTGTGCAAGGCTTAGAACATAAAGCAGTAAGTGCTTGCCTCAATTTATTTCACCCCAATTTACATTCCATTTTGCTATCCATATATGATCGTGTTATATTTAGCATTCATAATGCTATTGGATAATGACTGGGTATAGTGGTGCATGCTAAAGATTCAATGCGCTGCCCATAATTTTGTGCACACACCAAGTTATCATGCATAAGCTCCATTGTGCATGTATAGAGTAATTTTCATTCTGTCTCTGTAGCTTGCAAGCCCATAAGTATTTTTCCCTGTGGACCTGCTATCTCATTTTGGAAGGGAATCCCTCTATCGAGTTTCCCTTTGAAACCCTTTTCCTCGCAGAGATTGCAGATAGAAAAAGGATATGCAGAGTCTGTAGGTAAAACCTTCCCACCAGGTGTAACAGGTGATCTCCGGGAACAGCAGGAATTTAGTCTTCACATATGGATACGTCGGTACCGACGGAGCCTGCGCGGGAACGCTCCCCAGCGTCCAATTAGGAAGCTTTTGGGAGCATCCCACAGTGCCTGCATGCTGCCTTCCCGCCTTTCCCAACTGCCTCTCTCCAGTTGAGTTTAAAGCTGAGACAAAGAGAGAGAGAGAGAAAGAGATAGAGATACAACTCCTAGGGGAGGTGGGTGGGTTGTGAAGACTAAATTCCTGCTGTTCCCGGAGATCACCTGTTACAGGTGAGTAACTATGCTATCTCCAGGAACAAGCAGGAATGTAGTCTTCACATATGGGACTCCCTAGTTTTAGATGCCAGGGAGAGACCCCAGAAGTTGTGTGCCCCTGTGAAAGGCCTCCACTTCCCCCCATGGATCTCTGGCATCCAACCCGGGATGGCGGGTAGGAGTTGATTAGGTATGGAACAGGTGTTGAAGAACAGCTTGACCAAACAAGGCATCCCGGTGGGACTCCTTGTCCAAGCAGTATTGGGCTGTGAAGGTATGAACTGAGGCCCAAGTGGCTGCTCGACAGATGTCTTCGATAGACACAGAGTGTAGATGAGCCATTGAAGCTGCCATGGCTCTCACATTGTGAGCTGTGACATGGCCCTCCAGCGGAAGGTTCTTACTCTGATAGGCAAAGGAAATACACTGTGCAATCCAGTTGGACAGTGTTCTCTTGGAGACTGGAAGTCCCAAATGAGAAGGATCAAAAGCAACAAAGAGTTCAGAGGACTTTCTATGTTGCTGTGTTCTTTGCAAGTAAAAGGCTATAGCTCTTTTACAGTCTAAAGTATGAAGATTCCTTTCTGCATTAGATGCATGAGGCCTTGGAAAAAACACAGGCAGGTAGACCGCTTGGTTTAAATGGAAAGGCGAAACCACCTTTGGCATGAAGTGTGGATGATCCTAAGGACTACCTTGTCATGATGGAACCTTGTATAAAGTGGATCAGCTACTAGTGCTTGCAACTCACTGATGCAGCGTGCTGATGTGATTGCAATGAGAAAGATAACTTTCCAAGAAAGGAATTTCAATGATGTAGTAGCCAGGGGTTCGAAAGGCGGTTTCATGAGCTGACCAAGAACCAGGTTTAAGTCCCATGCCACTGGAGGTGGCCTAATGGGAGGCTTAGTTAGAAGGCGGCCTCTCATAAATCTTGCTACAACAGGATGGGAGGAAATAGGTTGTCCATTCAGAGGCTTGAAAGAAGCTGCAATGGCACTCAAATGGACTCTTACAGAGTTAGTCTTAAGTCCTGCACTGGATAAATGAAGGAGATACTCCAGTAATGATTCCAGAGGTATCGCACGGGGGTTAAAACCCTTCTGCGAACACCATATGGTAAACCTTTTCCACTTGAAAGCATAAGAGCGTCTTGTGGAAGGCTTCCTGGAAGCATAAAGGATATCCTTTACTGGCTGAGGAAGGTTAAGATCATGAAGATCTAGGCCTTCAGCAACCAAGCCCTGAGATGCAGAGAGTGGGGATTGGGATGCCATAACATTCCGTCCTCCTGAGACAGGAGATCTGGAGCAGACCCTAACTCCAGGGAGGGAGCTTGAGAGAGTTGTAGAAGCAGAGGGTACCACACTTGCCGTGGCCAATGTGGTGCTATGAGAATCATATGGCCTCTGTCTCTATGAAGCTTGAATAGGGTTTTGGGAATTAGGGGAATGGGTGGAAAGGCATAAAGGAAGCCCTGACCCCAGTGAAGGAGGAAGGCATCCCTGGCCTGAGAGCCCTGAGCCGGAATTCTGGAACAGAACCGGGGAAGTTTGGCATTCAATGGACTTGCAAAGAGGTCTATGTCCGGGGTTCCCAAAATTTGAAAAATCTTGGCCACCTGGTCTGCATGTAGAGACCATTCGTGTGGAAGCAGAACTCGACTGAGTCTGTCTGCCCAAGAGTTATGTATGCCTGGAAGATACACTGCCAGGAGATGAATCTGATGCTCTTTGGCGAGGGCCCACAGTCACAAAGCTTTGTTGCAAAGCGACAGAGAGCCTGTCCCCCCCCTGCTTGTTCACATAGAACATGGCTACTTGATTGTCCGTATGAATGAGGACTCTTGTAGCTGAGCAGGGTGTGGAACACTCAAAGAGCAAGGAAGATTGCTCTGAGCTCTAAGAGATTGATATGTAGATGAGTCTCCTGTGGAGTCCAGGTGCCTTGGGTGGAGAGGTCTTGTAGATGAGCTCCCCAACCCATTGGTGAAGCATCTGTTGTGAGAGTTGCCTGGGGTAAGGGTTGTTGAAAAGGGGACCCCAGCAACAGGTTTTGAGAGGACTGCCACCATTGGAGGGACAAAATAAGACGATTTGTGTTTGCTATTTTGTCTGACAGGCACCCTGATGCCTGAGTCCATTGGGTGGATAAAGTCCTCTGGGCTGCTCTCATGTGGAGGCGAGCATAAGGAACCACATGCACTGTGGATGCCATGTGGCCTAGTAGTTGTAGCATTTCTCGGGCAGTGAGGGAAGGTTTTAGCACTGCTTAAGAAGTTAACTGCACCATGCGAAGGCAACGGGCCTGGGGGAGATAGGCCCTTGCCCTTTTGGTATCCAGCAAAGCTCCTATGAACTCTAGAGACTGAGTAGAAGTTAGACTGGATTTTGGGATGTTTATGACCAGACCCAAATACTGAAGGATACGCATTGTGCAAGATAGGGAAGTCCTGGCCTCTGACTCTGATGGGGCTCGAATGAGCCAGTCATCTAAGTAGGGGAAGACGAATATGCCTAGAGTGCAGAGAAATGCTGCTACCACAGCCATGCATTTCATGAACACTCTTGGAGCTGAGGCCAGACCAAAAGAAAGCACCCTGTATTGGTAGTGCTTTCCCTGGAAAAGGAACCGAAGGAACTTTCTGTGAGTTGGATGGATGAAAACATGTGTGCACGCATCCTTGAGATCTAGAGAACAAAGCCAATCCTGACTCTGAAGGTATGGCAGCAGAGTTCCTAGAGAAATCATTTTGAATTTCTCTTTGAACAGGAATTTGTTCAATTCTCTGAGGTCCAAGATAGGTCTGTATCCCCCTGTTTTCTTTGGGATAAGGAAATAGGGGGAGTAAAATCCTGTACCCTGCTGATGAATGGGTACTTCTTCTATTGCCCCTTGGGCAAGAAGTGTAGAGACCTCTTGATCTAACAGGGTGATGAGAGAGGTCTGAGAATTGAACTGTCTTACCATTGTGGGAGGGGGCATGCACAGGAAGTGCAGCTTGTACCCCTCTCTGATAATGGAGAGTGTCCAATGCTCTGCTGTTATCTGCTCCCACCTGGGGGCAAAATGGCATAACCTTCCGGGAATGGTGGAAGGCTCTGGTCCATTGAGGGCCAGGAAGGCTAAGTTCTCTAGATGAAAGTCAAAGACCTTGTGGAGGCTGAGACTGCTGAGACAGTTGAGGCTTAGCAGTCTTTGCCTTCCTTTGTTTGGGTGGTTGTTGACTTTTCCGGACAGGTTGACCTGCAGAACGTGCCTGCTGAGAATAAGCAGGATAAATTTTTTTCTTTTTAGAAAAGAATGGTTTCTTAAAAGATTTCTTTCTTGCAGGATCAGCTGTAGACCTGGACAATCTGTCCAAGGTGGAGTTTTCAGCATCCATCTCGTTGGCTCTCTCTTGCCAATCTTTACCAAACAGGTTCTCACCAGTAGAAGGAATATTTCAGAGTTTGTCTTGTACCCAGAGCTCCAGATCAGATGCCTGGAACCAAGCAATTCTACGTGCACCTATGTCAAAGGCAGAGGTTCTTCTTATGCACTCAAAACAGTTGAAAGCTGCACAGTTGACAAACTTTGAAACATCCTGGGCATGTTTGACCAATGTGAGAAAATCCTGTCTTCTATCCTCAGGAAGAAGAGGGCCTAGAGCCTCTAAATCTCCTGTGACTTCTTTCAGAAACATTCCTATATATAGACTATAGGAACTATCCTGCCAGAAAGCATGGAAGCTTGGAAGACACGACGTCCAAAAGCATCCAAAGTTCTGCATCCAAAAGCATCCAAAGTTCCAAAGCATCCAAAGTTCCAAAGCATCCAAAGTTCCAAAAGCATCCAAAGTTCCAAAGTCCTGGAGGATTAGAGGCATGCCTCTTTGCACTCTTGATCCTTCTCATAGCTGATTCCACTACAATAGAGTGGTGAGGAAGCTGAGTTTTCTGGAAACCAGGACAAGGAGGGACTCGATACAGAGTATCCAGTCTATGAGAATGAGGAGAAGTGGTAAGAGGTGTCTCCCACATTCTTAACATGAGATCATGCAAGATCTCATGGATGGGCAAGGTAGCTGCCTCCTTAGGAGTTTTAGGATATTGTACAATTTCCAACTCCTTTGCTCTGGGCTCTGTTTCCGGTGCCACAGTAATGGACAGACCTCGAGCCACCTCCCTGATGAAATCCTGAAAGGAGATGTCCTCTGGAGGAGACATCCTACGTTTAGGGGAGGAAGGCTCCTCTGGGAGAAGTATTCCCGCATTGACAGAACTGTCAGAATCCTCAGACTCCTCTGAGGACTCGAAGTATCTTCTGTCAGGATGCTCTTGAAGAGCCCGATACGCGTACCGACCGAAGTCAGTACTAGAGTATCGGTACCGGAGGGCATCAGATGACTGGGTGCCGGTAATGCGGACACAGATGTCGATGCTATCAGTACCGATACTGGTGCCGGTACCGGTTGAAAAGTCTGATGCGGTTCTGAGGGCGTCGACGCCGCAAGGAGAGCCGCCAGACTGCGCTCAATAGCCAGGACTCTCTGGTCTATCGACGCTGCCGATGCCTGGATGTCGGTACCGGAGAAGACCGCCGGTACCCCAGAGCATGGCACCAGTAGTTCTGCCGAGGTCAAGGCCTTGAGAACATCCTGGAGCCCTGATAATGCTTTGGAAGCTGAAGCCTCCTGCCGGGGCAATTTTGCTGGTGCAGAATCCTCAAGGGCAATGCCAGAGGCATCTCGATGCTTAGAAGGAGATCTACCCTTTGAAGACCGGCTAGACTTATGTTTAGTTACCTGAGACACACGGGAGGAAGACGAAACCCTGGAAGACGTCGATGCCATCGAAGCTGCATCAGAGGGAAACAGGGTACTGAGCTTGGAGGCTCGGTTCTGTCGACCTCTCTTGGACATCATGGCACAGGCCATACACTCCGAGATGGAATGATCAGGACCTAAACATTTCAGACACCACTCATGGGTGTCGGTGACGGAGATGGTACCGCCACACTTGGTGCACTTTTTAAAAACCGAGGATGGTTTTACCATTATGGAAAAAATTTTGGGCCTAAGGCCCAAAATGGCGCGTGCACCTGGAAAAAATGGGAAAGTACTAAGGATATTTTTTTTTTTTTTAAAGAAAAGAAATACAGAAATAAAGAAAAACTGGCGGTACCGGTAAAGTGTCGAAGGCAGATGCGACCACAAAAAAGAAGGAAAGTTTTCTGCGGTGACAGGAACACGACCTGCTGGTTCCGCGGAAAACGAAGAACTGGAGAGAGGCAGTTGGGAAAGGCGGGAAGGCAGCACGCAGGCGCTGTGGGATGCTCCTAAAAGCTTCCTAATTGGACGCTGGGGAGCGTTCCCGTGCAGGCTCCGTCGGTACCGACGTACCCATATGTGAAGACTACATTCCTGCTTGTTCCTGGAGATTACACAAGGAGTTAAACTCCCCATGCATATTCAGCTAGAGATGTTCTCTGCTCTGCACCACCATGCCTTTCCAATATAGCAAATTGCCTTCACCAAGCACTAGGCAAGCACAAGTAATTCTTGTGATTAATTGCACTGGAATCTAGATGCAAGTTTTATAGATCCCCATTGTTGCATCTCATTAAAAGTTTTAGCATTGACATTCTTTCATCTTTCACTATTTCAGAATAAATAGCAGCAGCTAAAATAGGGTGCTCTGGACATACAAATTCCATCCAGTGTGCAACCAAATGCTAGTATGAGGTAGATTTTCAAGGCCTTAGTTGCTTTTTATGTGGGTAAAAATGCAGTAAATGCATGCAAGTGGCCTTATGCAGATAGATTCATAAGCTATTAAAAATAGGGCCACTGTAACCCCTTATGGGGCTCTGAGTAAACCTTTGATGATGGTGCATGTGTGTGTACACACACAGGGCTAGTATGGAGGACTTAGAAGTAGAGTATTCCTAGACTGCACCATTACACAGACTCTTGTGATTTATTTGTTCATATATACCTGGGCTCCCTGCTGATGCTGTGATCCTCTCAGACCACCCCGGCCCGATTGATCAATGCAGCAGGCAAGCTGCAGCCAAAGCCTGCCTGGAGGTTGCTTGCCTAATTCCTGTCTGCTTTACTCTGCGTCTGCACTGTGTCCTGGGGTAGTGTATACCTATGGGCAGATGCCCCTATTGCCTATAGGGAAAAGGGGCCCTGATTAAAAATGCACTATACACCAATATGCAAACGACAACATACACCAATAGGTTGATGTTGTTTCTGCCTTCTATAGCCATATTTTCACTCTCCTGTGTAGTGTATTTTAAAACAGAACATTTCCTTTTTCTGAGTTGTATGACAATGAAGCATAAAACAGAGACACTGTTGTCAGCTGAATATAATTATAAACTCATAATATGACATGGCCAACACCAACACTACTGCACAACTGACTGGCTGCTTGCAGAAAAGAAATTAGTACGTTTCTACTCGTACATCCAGTGGTGTCTTACTACTTTTGGATGCAAACTCAGTTCTTGGTTGTCATTATGCTACATTATATGATGATTTCTTTTATTTTATGATGTTCTTCTGCAGTATTAGTTATGATGTTAACTTTTCTTGGATGAAGGAGAAATGGGAGGCCAGATGAGTTTTAATGGATCTTAACCTTAGGAATGCTAACATGCTTGAGTGACACTCTTCATGCTTTTTTTTGTACAATGTTTTTATTAGTCATCGTGAATGCGGGTTATTACAAACTGTTCATTTCTGTTAATATTTACAAGATACGTGTATGCACCTCATATGCCATTGGTGCATTACGATCTATCCATCAGCTCTCAATCTCTTCCCCCTCCTACAGAGCTCCTAAGCTTGACCCATTTCTCTTCTGCATATCTTTTGTATTTTGTCCCCTGTATCGAGATTCCTGCTTCTTTTATCTTGTATCTTTTAAACATATTGAACTAAACATTGAATAACATATACTCTCAAACTTTATAACATTTGCTCACATTATTCTTTCCTTACAATCCACGTGCCTGGCATGAGGCGTCCTCCAATATTTTTGCGTTACTCTAGGGTAGGCGGGAGTGGGACGAGCATGTTCTATTTGTCCTCTCCTGTGACGACCCCTTCCTTGTTTGTTAGGTAGGGATCCCATATTTTATGGTATTTCCATTCTTTACCTCTCAGACGGTAAGTCATCTTATCGAATCTTACTGCTTCCTCAGTTTTTTGATACCAATCCGCTAGTGTTGGTCCCTTTTCAGCTTTCCTTTTCCATGCCACTACCACTCAGGCTGACAGCATTTTCGCTTGAAGTAGATCTCCCCTCCTCCTACCACCCCTGCCATCTGAGATCTCCAACATTTCCCCAGGGGATGTGTGAGATCCTTTCCCTCCCTTTTGGCAGTCCTTCTACTGCCCCTTTCCAAAACTGTTGGATGACCAGCCATCCCCACCACATATGATAGAATATACCATCCTGTGTGCAGCCCTGCCAACACTGATTGGTGTCTTGAATCTTGGCCTGATATAGCTGGCTCAGCATAGTGTATCCTGTGTATGATCCGAAATTGGGTTTGCCTCCATGATGTGACCCATGTATTCCTGTATGTATTCCTGTATGAACATCTTCATGAATTCTTACCCAGCTGTACTCCTCCAAGTTTTCCCCCAGCCACTTATGCCAACTGTCCTGATGTATCTGGGTATTCCTGTCTTCCTCATCTGATTAATAGGGGATTTTTTGACCCAACATTCGCTCCAGCTCTTACACTGACATCATTACCCCTCCTACCAATAAGTCCGCAAATCTTATTATTCATGATTTCCGCCCGTTTGGTTAGTTTGTGAAAATCTTTTCCTGAGAATTGGCAATAATCCATTATTTTGGACCATTTTGACGTATGTGTAGGGAACTGTCTTTATTTCCTACTGTCTTGAAGCGGGACAGTACCTCTAAGAAAGAGACATCTTGCGGGACCACCCTATTACTGCCCTGCCTCCTCCTCTGTTTTTCCTTTCTCTAGCCAAGCAAAAATGGATGGTGGGCCAGTATCTCTCTCTCCAGTTCTACTCATTGGACCTCCACCCCCCTTAGGTAGTGTCCCCTCAGCACTCTGAGGACACTTGCTCTATAATACAATTTTAAAACTGGGAAATGGACGCCCCCTTGCTCTTTGGATTTATATAATCTACAAGCGTTAATCCTTGCTCTTTTCTCTCTCCACACAAACTGTACAAGTCATTGTTCCCACTTCTTCAGAGTTTTTGAGGGATCTGAATGGGCAGTTAAATGAAGATGAAGAAACTTAGGGATGATGTTCATCTTAATTGCTTTTACTTGGCTGAGCCAATTTAAATGCAATGCTGTCCATGCATCTAAATCTGCGCTCAGTTTGGTGGCTAGGGGACTGTAGTTAAGTGTGTATAGTTCTTTGGGGTCCTCTTGAGATCCTAACTCCCAGGTACTTAATTGCCCCTTTTGCCCATTGAAAAGGGAAATTTGAGATCTCTTCCATACGGAGCCCTCGCAGTGCCAAAGCTTCCATCTTCATAAAGCTCACTTTAAAAACAGAGACCTTTGAGAAGCTATCAATCGCCTCTAAAATGATCGGGAGGGAGTTTTGTGGGCAGGCCATAAACATTAACGTGTCATCCGCATATAATAGGATTTTATGATGGGACCCGGACCCTCCCACCCTTATCAGGAATATGTTTTGCTGCTCTTGAATCTTAGCTGCCAGGGTTTCTATTACTATCACAAATAACATTGGCGATAGAGGGCATCCCTGCCTTATCCCTCACTGGAGTCTAAAGGGCTCAGACTGCTGTCCATTTACCATGATTTGAGCCCAGGGGTTATTGCAGAGGTACTCAAATCCAGTCCTGGAGGGCCGCAAACCAGTCAGGTTTTCGGGATATCCCTAATGAATATGCATGAGATAGATTCAAATACAATGGAGGCAGTGCATGCAAATATATCTCATGCATATTCATTAGGGATATCCTGAAAACCTGACCGGTTTGCGGCCCTCCAGGACTGGATTTGAGTACCTCTGGGTTACTGTATAGTGCCCTAACCCCCTGTATGAACCCCTTGCCCAACCCCATCTTTTCTATGATGGCAAAGAGGAAGTCCCCCTCCACCCCATCAAAGGCTTTTCCTCTGTCTGTGTTGCATTAGAGTGTGGGTTCCCTCTTAACCTTGAGCAGATAAAGCAGGTTCACTGCCCTTCTTATGCTGTCCGCGATTAACCGCCCTTTGATGAACCCGGTTTGGTCTGGCTGTATCAACTCAGGCAAAACGCCTTCCAGTCTGCCTGCCAGGATCTTAGCAAATAGTTTTGCATCGCTGTTAATGAGTGCTATAGGATGATAATTCCCACAGTGGTCTGCTGGCCGTCCTCCCTTTGGTAAAACTATAATATTAGCCTGCACCATCGACCCTGGCAGGTCTCTCCCTTCTAAGATTCCCGTGAATAATTTAGCGAGAAATGGGGCTACTTCCTCTCGCATTACATGATAGTATTCAGATGGGAACCCATCTCCTCCAGCTGCTTTCCCCCTGGGGAAGCTTTTAATTGCTTGTGCTACTTCCCGTGGGCAATGCCACCACTTCCTCCTCCCCCAGACTTGGGAGCTTTATACCTTCTAAGTATGTGGAAATTTGCTCGTGTGCCCCCTCCCTCTGCTCTATAGAGTTGTTTATAAAAAGACCGAAATTCTGCACATATCCCCTGATTCGTTACCACCTTGCGTCCTGCCGGGTTCTGAATTTCTGCTACAGTGCGGGCCTCTCTTCTCTTATGCAGTTGCCATGCCAGAAGCTTTCCAGTTTTATTCCCGCCCTCCATGTAGCTTCTCTTTGTGGCCCTTAACAAGTGTTCTATTTGGTCTGTGTCTATGGTGTTGATTTTAGCCTGGGTTTGGTAAATTTTTTGGAGCATGCGTTTTGCTGTCTTGCTGTGTTCTTTTTGTAGGGTCTTCAGTTCCTCCACTCACTGTTGCCGCTCTTTCCCCTTCTCTCTCTTTTTCTGGGCCCCAAGTTGAATTAGCAACCCTCTCATGTATGCTTGCCCTGCAACCCATAAGATATGATCAAGCACTTCCCCATTATCATTAATTCTGGCAAATTCCCTCCAGGATTGTCTGAGTTTCTCTCTTATTGCTTCCGTCTGTATCAAGGAAACATTCCCTTGCCATGTCCGAGTGCTCTCCCCGGTTGTTTTCTTCTTAGGTGTCCATGCCCCTATCACCATCCCGTGATCTGATATATAGATGGGGTGAATTTTTATCCCCTCTAAAATGCCCAATTGGTCCCTTTTTCCCAAAAAATAGTCTAGGTGGGAGTAAGAACCCGTCCATATACACCCTCCCAGTGTGGTTTTCACTGTGCCAAATGTCTATCAGGTCTAGTTTCTGCATACACCGCCTTAGAGCCTTCCCCTTCCTCTCATGTTTATGTGGTTGATAGTTGGATGTGTCCTTCGTCCCAGTGTACAGTTCATAACCCCTGTGATTATCCAGTCTCCTTTTGCAACCCACTGGAATTCCTGTAATCCTTTCTTAAAAACGACCCTTTTTGCCTGTTTGGAGCATACATGTTCTGCATCGCAACTTCATTTTGGTCGACCCATCCCACTACCTATACCACCCTTCCCAGTGTGCCCCTCCCCAAGTTGGAAGAGACCGCTTATGTATGAGAATTGTTACTCCCCTTTTCTTAGAATTGTAGGGAGAGCAATATAGTTGTTCAAACCCTTGACTTTTGGGCTTTTTATGTTCTCCCTTGATTAGATATGTCTCTTGTAGCAATGTTATGTCCACCTTAGCCTTATTTAGGTGCACTAGTATCCTTTTCCATTTTATTGGTCCATTGATACCCCAGACATTGAGGGAAGCTATCCTATAGTCTGCTATGGGGACCTATTACAACATATCGTACTCATCCCTGTCCCGTCCACCCCCTCCCCGTACGATTTACCTTTTGTGTTTGTGAGCAGTTCAACAAAACCTTAACATCTTCTTTAACCAGTTTACAATTTATATAGTCCTCTACTTCAAACCCTCCTTCATATGTTTTGTGTGTTTTGGCTTCTATTTGCCCTCAGCTAACTTTAGTGTTCTCAATCCAGGCCCGCACATCCACTTTTACCCTCCCCCCTCCTCTTCCACCCTATCTTCATTTAGCCCCTTTTGTTCTTATCCTCACAGTGGGAGGAGTTGGGGTGTCACCTCCTTTTTGCTCTATTCTCCCAGCATATTCCCATGCAAGAGCTCTTCTCTGTGCTTCAAGCTTCAACGTGAGTCATTCTCCTCCACTGCACTTGTTCTCATACTTCAAAATGTTGAAGTTAGATCCCGATCAGTGTGAGTTGTGATAGCATTGTCTCTTTGCATGCTTCTTCCTGGTGTTCTGCCATTTCTGGATCCTGTCTCTACTGTCTCCGTGAGCTCTTGTCCTGTGTCCCTCCTTGGGGTTTGTGCCTTTATTCACTGTTTCTTGGTCTGTAGCTGGCTCCGTTGCTCTCAGCCCAGAAACCCGCCATTCCTGTTGATTCCCCTCTTGATTTGGCACACTTTCTGCTCTCTTCGATTTAAGGAATTTCTCCAGTGCCTCTGGAGATCAGAAGAATTTTCTGGATCCCCTTACCAGCATGGTAAGCTTTGTTGGGTACCAAATTGAGACTTGCACTCCTTTCTGTGCTAATGAGTCCTTTATTTTTAATAGTTCCTTCCTCGTTTCATGGTCTCTGCTGCTACATCTGGGAATATGAACACTTTCCAGTCTTTGTAATTAACATCTTGATCTGCATGCTGCTCTAATAATATGCTCTCGGTCTTGGAATCTGAGCATTTTTACTATAAGTGCCCCTGGTCTCACTGGCGAGTCTGTTCTGGCTCACAGCTATGTGCACATTCTATCTCAAATGGGGAGGGGAGCCCGGAAAGCATGTGGATAACAGTCCCTTCACAAATATAATGGTGTCTTCCCCTTCTACTCCCTCTGGAATCCCAAATATTCTTATATTTGAACATCGCTCTCTGTTCTCCATGTCCTCCGTTTTTAACTGGTCAGCTTACTTGTTGTTGGAGTGAGGCCACTGTTCTTTGCAGATTAGTTTGGACATCTTCTGTTTTGCTGACATGGGCCTCTACCTCCTTGAGGCGGTTTCCTACCACAGCAAATTTTTCTTCAATATTGGAAAGCACCTTTTCCACTATTTTTTTTATTATTCCCTGATCTCTCTCAATATAGTCACCATCTCTGCTGAGGGTACTTCCCTGCCTTCGGGTTCTCCACTCCCCGGGGGTTGATGAGGCCAGTGATCCAGGGGTGCCGGGTTCTTCACTTCCATTGTAGTGGGCTTCTCAGCACTGGCTTTTGGTAGATGTCCCTTATAGTTGGAGTTTGTTTCAGCTTTACTACCTTCGGCATTTTCGCTGTGTGTGTGTATCTACATTTTTTTCTGGGGGAGTTGGCAATAAAATTGATCTAATAACGTGCAAACTCAGTCCTGTCTGCCTTCCACCTTGGCTAAACCGGAAGTCCCTTCATAAATTTTGCTTGACCCTGTGGTTTTCTCCTGTTCTTTTGTACTTCCAGTCGAATCAGAGCCAAGGCTGGGATGTAGCACCATGAGCCTTCACTCTCAACTATCCAAGGATATTTTCCTCTGCTTTGCATCCCCTCTCCCCAACATACACATTTAGGTCACTACAGTGACTGTTCTCAAACAGGGACCATGCACCAGGACTCCTTCCAAAACCCTGTAATTACAGACCCCAAATTTACCTGCCTGCCTGGTGGCATCCAGGCAGTGACAATGACTCCATCCCCAGCCCTGGCTGACTCAGGAAATGGAAGATGCAACTCAGGGATCAAAATAAGGACTTTCCACATGGCAATGCACAGCACAAGCCAACAAAATCAACTCTTGTGTACCGCTGTGGTTGTTTGTCCACTCTGTGATATTGCAGTCTAAGAAATGAAGGAAAACAGAGGAAATAAGCCATAGCACAACAATGTTATCAAAAAGAAAAGAGGCATTTGCACAAAAGTTTGCATAGCATGAAAAAATGAGCATGTATTACTTTAATGCGTGATTATTAGCAGTTACTCACCTTGACATGCAAACCTCTATAAAGTGGCGCAAGAAGTTTTCTAGTCACCCCAAAATCACGGCTTTTCTTTTTCCCTCTGTGTTATACGCAATATTAACCATCCAGGCGGTAATTTTCATAAGGAAATGAAGCAATAAAGTGATACATTCCCTAGGCTGAGAACTGCCATCCGCTCAGCAGCTGAACGTTTCACAATGCGCACACTTTGAGCAAGGTTATGGCAAGGAAAATAAATGAAATGAAAAAGTGAAATTTCTGTGCATATTTTAATATCTTTCAATCAAAAGACTGTATATGGTATTTTATTATAATCTGCTCTGTACTAACAAAACAAAAAAGGCAAACAATACAACATAGCAACATAATATATGACGGCAGATAAAGACCAATATGGTCCATCTATTCTGCCCAGCAAGGTGGCAAGAGTCGGTGCACCTACCGCTCTGAGCAGGTCACCCCTCCTCACACCTTTGTTTAGAGGTTACCCACTGCTCCGTGCAGGTCAGTCTAATTTGTTGAGATATAAGAGATAGTTATGTTTATTTTGATTTTATCCTGTTGCTGTAAAGGGGTCCACTGTGTCTGTCCCATGCCATTTTGAATTCTGTCACTGTATTTGCCACCACCACTTCCATCGGGAGGGCATTCCAAGCATCCACCACCCTTTCAGTGAAAAAGTATTTCCTGACATTGTCTTTCCGTTTACCCCCTTGCAGCTTCATGTTATGCCCTCTAGTTATACAGCTTCCCCGTCTTTGGAAGAGGTTTGTTTGTTCATTTATATTCTAAGTATTTAAAGGTCTGAATCATATCTTCCCTGTCCCTCCTCTCTTCTAGAGTGCACATATTTAGGTCTTCAATTCTCTTCTCATAAGTCTTCTGATGCAGGCTCCAAATCATTTTGGTTGTCCTCCTCGGGACCATTTCCAGTCTTTTTATATCCTTTGCGAGATATGGTCTCCAAAACTGAACACAATATTCCAAGTGAGGCCTCACTAGCAACCAGTACAATGGCATTAGTACCTCCTTCTTTCTGCTGGTCATTCCTCTCTGTATGCAACCCAACATCATTCTGGCTTTTGCCACTGCCTTGTCACACTGTTTTGCCACCTTGAGATCTTCAGAAACAAATCACTCCGAGGTCCTTCTCTTGGTCCGTGCACGCCAAACTCTCGCCCCCTATCGCATACAATTCCCTTGGATTTCTGCTTCCCAAGTACATGACACTGCACTTCTTCACATTAAATCTTAACTGCCAAGCATTAGATCACTATTCCAGCTTTTGTAGCTCTTTCCTCATGTTATCCACTCCCTCAGGGGAGTCCAGTCTGTTGCAAATTTTCGTGTCATCTGCAAAAAGACAGACTTTTCCATTCAGCCCTTCAGAAATATCACTCACAAATACATTGAACAGTGCCGGTACCATAAAACATCCTTAATCTCAATAATATATATTCAGCCTCTCAGTGTAATCATTTCACTCTGTCCCTTAATTGCCCATATAGGCCTTAAAAAGAGTCTTTAATAAACACCAAAACTGAAACAGAAATGTCCAATCATAAGGGCGTCCATTTCAAATTCTGGGGACTACCTCAGAAAAAGAATTCTGATTGGTCTTAGCTAATCAAAATTCCTGTGTGGGTAGAAGAATAAAAGTTACCAGCTGCACTTGAAAGAAGCAGTTTTCATTCAAAAATCTTACTCAAACATTATGAAATACTTGAAAGGCCAAGAGATGATCTTAAACCTAATCCCCAGTTCCACATAAAGTCAATGCAAAGCTAGCAATGGAGGAGTCACTCTATTACACCACTTATTGTAAGTGATCCTCTTTGCCTTAAGATTCTGGACCCCTGCACATACTTTCCCCATGTACAAAGTCTATGGGGACTTTTCTAACTGCAGTCAGGGCCGGCCCGTCCACTGAGCAAGAATGTTTTTTGCACAGGGCCCCGCGTTTCAGGGGGCCCCGCGCAACAAACATCTTGCATCAGCCCAACTAGGTTAAAAAAACCACAAACTGGCTGCTGCTGCCGCCATGGTAGCGGCAGAATCGAGCATCCCGCAGGGCCCCCCTGCCCTGCAGAATCCTCCATGTGGCCTCAGCGTCGGCTGTCAGAGCCGCACAAAGAGAGAGAGCTTCTCCTCTCGTGGCTCTGTTAATTAACTCTCCCTTCGCGCGGCTCTAAAAAGCCCACGCTGAGGCCACATGGAAGACTCTGCAGGGCAGGGGGGGCCCTGCGGGATGCTCGATTCTGCCGCTGCCACGGCGGCAGCGGCAGCAGCAGCCGGTTTGTGTTTTTTTTAACCTAGCTGGGCTGATGGGGGGGAGGGGGTTAGGACTGGTAATGGGCTATGGGGGTGGGTTAGGACAGGTAATAGGCTATGGGGGGGCTAAGACTACAAGTGGGCTGATGGGGGGGTTAGGAGTGGTAATGGGTTATGGGGGGCTAAGACTGGAAGTGGGCTGATGGAGGGTTACGACAGGTAATGGGCTGTGGGGGGGCTAAGACTACAAGTGGGCTGATGGGGGCTTAGGACTGGTAATGGGCTATGGGGGGGCTAGGACTGGAAATGGGCTGCTGGGGGGGGTTATTTATTTATTTATTGGTATTTCTATACCGCCTTATCATAAAATCAAAGCGGTTAGGACTGGAAGTGGGCTGATGGGGGGGTAGGACTGGTAATGGACTATGGGGTGGTGGAGCTGACTTGAATTAGGCTGAGGAGGGGAGTTAGTACTGGTAGTGGTCTGGGGGGGGGGTTAGGACTGGTAATGGACTGTGGGGGGGGGTAAGACTGAAAATGGGGTGATAGGGGGTTAGGACTGGTAAGACTGAAGATGGGGTGATGGGGGGTTAAGACTGGTAATGGGCTGTGGGGGGGGGGGTAAGACTGAAAATGGGATGATGGGGGGGGGTTAGGACTGGTAATGGGCTATGGGGGGGCTAGGACTGGTAATGGGATGGGGGGCTGCTAGGACTGGAAATGGGCTGTGGAAGGGGGGCTTGAACTGCAAATAGCTGATGGGGACAGAGGCTTGGAATGGAAATGGGCTGAGTGGAAGGGGGGGCTTGAACTGCAAATAGCTGATGGGAAGGGGGGCTTGGAATGGAAATGGGCTGTGAGGGGAGGGAGCTAGGACTTGAAATGGGCTGAGTAGGGGGGCTAGGACAGGAAATGGGCTGATGGAGGGGCTAGGATAGGACTGGAAATGGGCTGTTGGGGGGGGCTTGAATTGAAATGGATTCATGGAAGGGCTAGAACTGGAAGTAGGCTCATGGGGGTTTGGATTGGAAATGGGCTGAGTGGAGGGGAGCTAGGATTTGACATGGGCTGATGGTGGGGCTAGGAAAGGACTAGAAATGAGCTGATGGAGGGACTCGGATAGGACTGGAAATGGATGGGGGTGCTAGGACTGGAAATGGGCTGATGGTGGGGCTAGGATAGGATTGGAAATGAGCTGATGGGGGCTAGGACTGGAAATGGGCTGATGCAGGGACTAGAAGGGAGCAGATGCTGGGTGGGGCTGGAACTAGAAGGGAGCTGATGTTGGGGGAGGATTAGAATGGGATGGAGCTGGGAGAGGAAAATGGAGAGGGAAAAATATTTTGTGTGGGAGGGAAGACAAATCTACAATTGGCCGGATATTGGGAGAGTAAGTGGGGATTGAGGATGGAGGGGTAAAATTTGAGTGGATGAAATAGGAATGAGGAAAGAGCAAAAGGAGAAAGATTAGTATGTTAAAGCAGATGTAGAGAGAGAATGGAAAAAAAAACTAGAAGAGAGAAGAAAGGACAAATGGACAGCAGATGGAGAGTTAGCAGAAGACACAAAGAAACTAGAAGAAAGTGGCTGGAACAATTGTAACTGAAAAGAAATGCACAAAAGGTAGAAAAATATCTCTTTATTTTGAATTTATTAACTGGAATATGTCAGCTCTGGGAAATGTGCATCATTAACGTCTGTGCTTTGTTTAGTACAAGAGGAAATTAATTTATAGTTTTATTTCTAGTGTTGTGCATTCCAAGTTTGGCTTTTGGGGTTCCCAGTTTAATTATTGTCTTCCTGTTTCAAAATTGTGATTCCTTGTTTGGTGATGGTCTATGTTCTGCATGTGTAACTGAGCTGAGGTATTCTGTTTATATAATTCCTATTTGACATTGCCACTTGTTCTCTTTCCCCAGTAGGTCATGTATTGTTATTCTCTGAAATGTATTAGTTTAATATTTGCAGTATTGCCTTTTGATTGGTAGAGTATGGTGCTTTGTGAGTCCTGGTAGTGCTGTTAGGATACGGCAGGTTTGCTATGGGTTCTAAATGGGCAGTGTTTGTAGTAGTTCCTAATGTGCCTGGTGGTTGGTACTGGATTATAGTAATGTAGAAATCTTTTAGTCTTCTTTTTTTATCCATATACTCGTTAAGAGGCATGTTTACTAAAAGCTAGTGTATGGTAACATTATGCAAATATTTATGCAAATGAGGCACCTTATGCAAATGAGGCCCCGCAACCCCCTTGGGCCGCCCCTGACTGCAGTGCTACTGTTCCAAAATTTTCAAAGGGAAGTTCTATGAAGATTAGCTTGCAGACGCATGTTGTTTGAAAACTGTCCAGTCAACTGTTGCATTTAAGCTAGATTTACTAAAGTGCACTACTGTTAACATGCATTATTTTACCATTGACCTGTGTTATTAGTAACTAAAGCCTATTGAATAAAATGGAACCTGCATTAAAATAACAGAAGTTCACCTTAGTAACTCTAGCCTGTAATTTCTATGAAAACAGTGCCTCCAAATGAGGTTGTTCGGTGCACACCTTGATATAAGTGCCATACTCACAGGCCCCTGGTTTCCACTGCAAATTTTTTCAAGATTCTGCATCAAGAAAGTTTGCAAATTCTATAGCACATTTTCATAAATTTGCATATTATATTACTTTTCTGAAAAAAATGTGCAAAATATCTCTCTAGCATGTCTTGTGTACCCATTTACCTTGTTTGGGCCACTTTTTTGGGATGGAGGAAAGGAATTTAGTGACTTGTGCTGGGCAGAGCTGTAAGAAGACAATTTGGTACCTATGGCCAACTAAAAAAAAAAAAAAGTATACCCTCACCCTACATACAATGCATGATATCACAAACTGAGAAATTCAGCTATATGGATTTTTAAAATTTAAAAACATTACACTTATTATTTATAAAGTAGAAACAAATGTGACTCTGATCTCAAAAAAGTATGAAAGATGCAATACTTAATTTCTACCCAACTGATTAGCCATCTATGGAGAGCATTTACATATCTGAAAATTTTCCTTTCCTTGAATTCCGCTAGACCAGTCCAGTCTTCCCCAGCCAGCAGGTGGAGGCAGACTAGAAAAACTTGTCACAGCTTGATGCAGAAACCCTGAACTTGAGTCCAGTGTTAAAGCTCTAGTACAGGATTCCTAATGCAAACTTACAGCGATGCTGTAAGCAAACAGCATGCAAAAAGCTGTGTGCAAAAAAAATCAGTGCTAAACAAAGGGAGCAAGCCAGACAAGTCAAATAGTGGAAGGCCCCACCTCATCACTCGAAGGCTGAATACATGACAGCTTAATTCCACTTTACTGGGATCCATGGTGCTCTGACTCAAGAAGTCGGCTTGCACATTGTTGAGGCCTGCTATGTGAGTTGTCGACCTCTTGTTGATGTAAGCCACTGCTATGTTGTTGTCCACAAACATTCAGGCAACTTTGCTCATCCAGAGAGATCAGAACCTCTTCAGGGCCAAGCAGACTGCTGTATCTTCCACTCTGGATGATCAACCTGGAGGTTTCCTATGGGGGACCAGTGGCCCTGAAAAAACTGAACCAAATGGCGAGTTCCCAAGCCCTTCAAGGAGCAATCCAGTGCTCCCAGAGGCATCCCATCCAACAAAGGGTTAGAATGCAGCCACCAGACTAACTAAACCTTATTTTCCCAGTATGAGGAAGGCACTGATCGAACTACTACTACTGAGCATTTGTATAGCACTACAAGTCGTACGCAACGCTTCACAGACATGTAAGAGACAGTCCCTTCTCATTAGAGCTTACAATCTAGTCAAAACAGACAACACAGAAGGCGTAGACAGGGATAAAACAAGGGGGAAAGGTAAAGCAACAAGGAGATCAGGTGAATCAAGATCCAAAAGCAGCAGTGTAGAGGTGAGTTTTCAGCCTGGATTGAAAAGGGTCAGAGAAGGTGCCTGGCATACAGACACAGGTAGTTTGTTCCAGGCGTAAGGTGCAGCAAGATGAAAGGAGCAAAGTCTGAAGTTAGCAATAGAAGAGAAGGGCACAGATAGAAGCAGTTTGCCAGAAAAGTGGAGTTTCCGAGGGGAGGGGGCAGGGGGGTATAAGGAGAGATAAGAGAAGAAAGGTAGTGAGGAGCTGCAGAGTGAATGCATTTATAGGTCAGCAGGAGAAGTTTGAACTGGATGCGGAAACGGATAGGGAGCCAATGAAGTGACTTGAGAAGAGGGGTAATATGGGCATGACGAGGCTGGTGGAAGATTAGCCGAGCAGCAGAGTGTTGAACAGATTGAAGGGGAGAGAGATGATTCAAAGGGAGACCAGCAAGGAGTAGGTTACAGTAGTCAAGATGGGAGGTGTTTAAGGGGGTGGATAAGCGTCTTAGTATTGTGTTCAGAAAGAAATGGGCGGATTTTGTTTATGTTATAGAGAAAGAAACTGAAGCGATTCAAAACCAAAAAATCCCAAATAGCTAGTATTCCAATTAATCAATCATCAAAAACAGAATACTATTTCCCCAACGGCGATCACCAATTTTTTGTCGGGTATAGACCGCAAGGTAGAGAGGACGTACCTCTAAACCTCACGCAGTACATGCCCCTTTATTTATTAATTTAATTTGATTGTCAACTTGTATTCAGTAATTTTAAAAAACCGAAAATAAGTCCACACTTATCTGCTCAAGCACCAGTGAGAAAGTAGTGTGACCATTCCTTTCTTCTTCAAAAAACGCCAAATCTATGGCGGGTGACGTCACCCGCCATAGATTTGGCGTTTTTTGAAGAAGAAAGGAATGGTCACACTACTTTCTCACTGGTGCTTGAGCAGATAAGTGTGGACTTATTTTCGGTTTTTTAAAATTACTGAATACAAGTTGACAATCAAATTAAATTAATAAATAAAGGGGCATGTACTGCGTGAGGTTTAGAGGTACGTCCTCTCTACCTTGCGGTCTATACCCGACAAAAAATTGGTGATCGCCGCTGGGGAAATAGTATTCTGTTTTTGATGATAGAGAAAGAAACAGCAGGTCCCTATTGGGAGCAGCGAGACCAGCGAGTCAACAGATGTCTCTGAAGGTGACGCAGGTGTGCCCTGGCCAAAGGGACCATCTCCAGGGTTGATGCCACAAACGTTAGGATCTAAAGGCATTTCCAGCTCAGGGAGCTGCTCAAGCACAAAAATCCCTGAATTGTAGCTGCAGCTTGTGCAATCTGTTCTGCATGAGAAACAATTCAGCCCACCCCAACCTCCCATCCCCGACTGGCTGTACCTCGGAAGGAACCTGCCAGGTTTCATTGCTGACTAGCTTCAGACAGAGCTGCTGCCAAGTCTTGAGAACACTGGGGACCACAAAAGTCTGGCCCTTTTTTGGTGTAGGCCCATAAGAGAAACAGGCCCCATTTAATCCCTAATAGTCCAAGGTGACCCCCATGGTCCATGCGGAGTCCTATATGATTGACCTCTGAGCTTCTCAAAGGTCTTCCAACCACTTCTCCAGGTCCTCCCCAAACAGCAATCTGTTTTTAAAGGGGAGTATGCACATTCGTAATTTTGAGGCAGCAGCGGCTGACCAATTTCAGAGCCAAAACTACTGCCTGGCCACTATTACCACTGCCATAGGCTTGGAAGAAATTCTGTCATCCTCAAAGTTGGAGTAAGGCTTGCCCTGGCCAGAGATCTGCAGCTGAGCCAGTGTATTTGGATTTTCAGAAAGCCTTTGACAAGGTCCCTCATCAGAGACTTTTGGCAATAAAAAGTCATGGGATAGGAGGCAGCGTACTATTGTGGATCAGAACTGGTTAAAAGATAGAAAGCAGAGGGTAGGGCTAAATGTCCAATTTTCCTAATGAAGAAAGGTGAATAGTGGAGTACCCCAGGGATCTGTGCTGAGTCCGCTGCTTTTTAACATATTCATAAATGACCTGAAAATGGGAATAATGAGTGAGGTAATCATATTTGCAGATGACACAAAATTATTCCAAATTGTTAAAACGCAAGGGGATTGTGAAAAATTGCGAGAGGACCTTGATAAATTGGAAGACTGGAATTCAAATGGCAGATGAAATTTAATGTGGACAAGTGCAAAGTTATGCACCTAGGAAAGAACAACCCAAGCTATGGTTACATGATGCAAGGTTCCACATTTGGAACCACAACCCAGGAAAAAGATTTAAACGTCATCGTGGATAACATGTTAAAACCCTCTGCCCAGTGTGTAGCGGTGGCCAAGAGAGCAAATAGAATGCTAGGTATAATAAGGAAAGGAATGGAAAATAAAACAAAGGATATTATAATGCCTCTGTATCATTCCATGGTGCGAATGCACCTTGAATATTGTGTGCAATTCTGGTCACTGTATCTTAAAAAGATATAGCATTATCAGAAAAAGTACAAAGAAGAGCCACCAAAATGGTAAAGGGGATGGAAGGATACCCCTATGAAGAGAGGCTTAAAAGGTTAGGCTTTTCACCTGAAAAAGAGACGGCTGAGGGGAGATATGATAGAGATCTATAAATTAATGAATGGAGTGGAACGGGTAAACGTAGATCAATTGTTTACATCATCAAAATATAGAAAGGCTAGGGGACATGCAATGAAGCTACAGGGTAACCTATTTAAGACTAATAAGAGAAAATATTTTTTCATTCAACGTTTAATCAAACTCTAGAATTTGTTACCGGAGGATGTAGTAAAGGCTGTTAGTGTAGTTGGGTTTAAAAAAAGGTTTGGACAAATTCCTTGAGGAAAGCTCCATAAAACATTATTAAAAGGGACCCAGGATATCACTGCTTGACCCAATACAAGCATTGTGGAACCTGTGTCTTTTGGGAAAACTGCTAGGTACTTGTGACCTAGATTGGCCACTGTTGGAAACAGGATACTGGTGTCGATGGACCAGTATGGCATATCTTATGTTCTTATCTTGCCACCTGCTGAAGGCAGACAATACTGGCTTCTCTCAGTGCTGCACCCATGAATATACTAGTGATGACATCACTGAAAGTTGTTTTAGTCTGCCTCGACCTGCTGGATGGGGAGCATAACCCACTAGTCTGGACTGGTCTAGCAGGATATGGAAATCTCGTTAAGCAGTAGAGGATGAAAAAGAAGTGCATGTCTTTATACCATGTTGATGTCATCCATGACCCGGCTGGTGGTTCGTATTGGCAAGTGGTGGATGAGTGTTTTAGTGGGTGGCTGGAGAGAGAGAATTAGTGAGAGTGTGTGTGTGTGTGTATGAGTTGATGGCAAGTATGCATGTGCAAATTGTATTGGGGGGGGGGGGAGGCCCACTCTCTCCTACTGGCACTCTCCATTCCTAATCCTCCTTATTTTCTCTTCCAGCTCTTTAATCACTTTCCCCACTTTCTCTTTAGCTCCCACTTGAGTCCTGGCAACTAAAACCTGCCACCCTATACCCTATTTCTCCCGCTCTATAACTAATACATGTTCCCTCAAACATATGGTGAAAATCTCCCACAGCCCCCACTCTATACACATCTTCCAGATACCATGATAGTTAGCATGAGCTTGGTAACCTCTAATTTGCATTCGCAGGCACACATAACTTTGCATGCTCATAATGGCTTTTCAGACCCCTTTAATGTGCATGACAGAGCTTCCCACATTGCTCACTATTTTAGTGTACATATAAAGGGTCTTAATATTTATGCTACAGATTATGGAGTTCCTCAGTTCAACTATTAAACATTACCCAGATTTAGCTATTAAATGCAACAGTATTTAGTTTCAAGAAAGATGAAATGCAATGCGCAGCTGCAAGAATTCCACAAAGTAATCCATTCTACTATCGACATGAAAAGCATGAAAGACAGAACAATGAACAGTCACATCTACAAATGTCACCAACATTTAAAAAATTATTCTGAACTTAGAAGCTGGGATTTAAGAAGATTGCCTTGCTCTCTCATAGGCCTCTTCCTAATTACACAAGTATCAGGGGCTTGCATTAAAATGCCCATTGATGAGATGAGATATGTTGTCAGTCGGATTAATGCTGTTAAATTTACTCCCTCCTGCTCCCCCAAATACTATTTAATTACCTCATACTTGGCAGCCTTAAGCACAAGAGACCATGATGGCTGCACCGGGGCAGTGCAAGTCTGGGCAGAGCAAGGGAGGCATTGGAACAGGCAGTACCTTCTACTGAGGACTAGAAGCGCGATATTGCAGCACCTCCTCCTATCAGCAGCAGTGTGGCAGGAAGACTCCCACAAAGCTTGGCAGAAATGCTGCTTTCCTGCTCTCCATGCTAAAATGCCTTATTATGGGTCTTTGTAACATCTAACATCAGCAGAGGTTTAGCAGGTGCATGGTAGAGGGATATATATTTTAAAAAGTGCTTCAGTAGTAGGTGAGAAATGGAGAACAAGCAATGAAATGTTTCTATAGCTCGTCCTGGGGAAACGCTCCCTTCCATGGCATGCATATCTCTCTCATGTCTATTCTTTACGAATATCCTGAAAACTAGACTGGGTAAGGGGCCCAACAAGGTCCGGCTTGAGATATGCTGATGCAACAGATGTGTAAAAACATGTGTAATTTGAGTGGAAGGAGGGAGAATGAGAGCTGGTGCAAAAATACCTTCTAGAGTGTTTTTTCTGACAACTTGACTATAATATTGAGCATTACTAATGCATGCTGCCACATTAGCATGCGCTAGCACCATTAATGCATGTTACTAATAACATGAGTGAATGGCATTGCTGCCTTAGTAACTCTCGCTATAAATCAGACTATCAAAACATTTTTCAGTTTCTGTCCCTCTGTCTTTAAGCACAACTGAAGTTTCATAGAGCACTTCCATTTCATTTCATAATCATTTCAATATTTAGCTTGTCCAACAAAAAATGCTCAAGTATGGTTCCTTAAAAACATACATAATAATTATGCACATATTTTTGTAATAATGTTGTTTGTGGGGATAGGGGGCTAAATTTTAAATTTTGTAAACCTCTTTGATGCCTCACTAGTAGTTGGTATATAAAGTCCAAATAAACAACAAAGCAATAAGTTATAATGAAAGACTGACAAACAATTACATCAGTTACATCTTAATAGAATCACTAGAAAATGGCATCGGCGACCACAGTACCAAGTTCATAACATGATCCAGCACAACCTAACCTTAAACTTAAAAAAAAAAAAGTCAAACTTTATAGAAGTTGCTCAGATCATCTCTTAAATGGTAATTTATTCCACAGTCATGGAATGAAACCAGACAGAGCTAGCTGAAGCTCAGACTAATCGTGTCACTTTGTCCACAGAGTGATTCCTGCATGTTGCAGTTCCAAATTCTGGAATTTTGGCTCAGCCCAGGACTATGGGTCTGATTCATGGAGGGGGTTTTCCCACCATTCTGTATCTAAAGGAAAAAAAAAAAGCTTAGTCAATCAGCCATATACCAGGATACTTGAGGTATGATGTCAACTGTTGGTCAACATGGAAACAAAAGACATCTTGCAGAGAACCCAGAAGACTGCATAGTAAACCATAAAAAGATTAAAATTATTTACAGATGTGAACAGCTTTATTCCCAAAAGCAAGCTCATAAGGAAAAATGACTGTAAGACTGTGCAGACAAATTAACCTTTGTAGCTCAGGGACTGTAAAATTATTGAACATTGTGGTCATCTATTTCCTCCTCTTGATATGCTATGCGTTATTGTGGACATTGGAATAAAGTAATAACTATTAAAAATCTGAACCATTTTATAAAATGTTTGTCAGTTTAACTCTCAAGTGTTCCCAGCTATAGCATCTTGAACCATAACTTATCTTAAAATAGCTATGACATTTAGGAAAACTCTTTTTATTGTTATGTTACAGAACCAACTCCATACACAAACAAACATTTGCCAGTATACATCAGAAAAATCAGGCATAACATGAGCTGGGAACAAAGATCAACAAAAGCTCAACAAAAGACCTCAGAACCCTATACTCCACTATGTACAGAACGCATACTGCCTGACATCCACCACATACAAATTCGATATCCACCCCAAACAGACAGAAAGCCCCCCCCTTCTCCCATAACCCCACCGTCCCCCCCCCATTCCCCCCCTTACCCCCCCTCCTCCAACCCTAACCCCCCCTCCAATCCGTTCGGCTCCAAGCTACTGGGCTTCCAAATCGTAGACTATCGGAAGCTCATCAAGGTCAGCAAAAGGCCTCCCCCAAGTCAGGATCCCCATAACTTCCCCAGCCCCTTATTACCCACTCAAAAGCTTCTGCCTCCTAACCGGGTCCCAGACTCTGACCCACCTGTCCCAGGCTGCCGCCCCCAGACATTTCCCCGTACGCCTCTCCATTTCCCCCAGGTCAAGCAGAGCGCGCTCCCATTCTCCAATATCAGGGGTCGTGGGCTGCATCCAGTGGCGCAGGATACATTGTTTCACCACTAGAAAGCCCTTCTCACATAACTTACGTTCCCCGCTGGGAATAGGACACACCCCACCCCCACACCCAAAAAGTCCCCACTCCGGGGAAATTTGCACTGAGGAGCCCACCCAACCACTTAGTTTAACTCGTACTGCAGTCCACAGCTGTTGTATACGGGGGCAGAACCAGAACCGATGGGCTAGTGAGCCCGGGGCAGCCTCACATACAGGACACGCATCTGTCTCCGCCAGGCCCGCCCGCGCCGCCCAAACATTAGAAACATAGGCGCGCCACAGAAATTTATACTGTATCTCCTGCAGCTGCACCGATTCCACCAGACCTTTAATCGCCTCAAAGGCCGCCTGTAGGCACTCCACCGTACTCCCTGGCAGCTGATCGGCCTGCCAGCGTTGCGCTAAGCGGCGCAGGGACCGAGTATGCTCTCGCGACCAACCCCCCGGAACCAATTGCTCCCCCAAAGCCCGCACAGTGATTTTTCCTTCCAGGGTGCGGAACAGCTCTAACATACCACCTTGAGACAGCCTCAAACTATCCCGCCGCTGTAGTCCACGAACATAATGTCTAATCTGCAGATAAAAATAAAAATCTCGGCGGCATAACTGGTATCGCGTACACAAAGAGGCGTAGGAATCCAGCTCCGCCACTTCTGCCATAGCCAGGTGTCCAATACAGCAGATACCTTGCTGCGCCCAAAGTCGCGCCACCCGTCCTTCCAGTCCTGGGACAAAACCAGTATTGCCCTGCAAAGGAAGGCAGTCCGACACTTTCCACGACCCTCCTCTGTGCTTACATATCACCCTCCATGCCTGCCGTAACATGTGCAAAACCTCCGAATGTCTCCAGCCCCCCGAGAGGTCCCGCTGAGGTAGATGTAACAGCATGATGCGATGCTGCGGACCCGCCAGGTCATCCACTAGACTAATAGGCAACACTTCTTCGGTCCCACACACCACATCGCGAAGCGCACGCATCATGTACACCAAGTTGTAGGCGCGAAGCGATGCCAACCCAACTCCCCCCTGTTCCACCAGCCCCATCAAGGTTGTCAGAGCGATACGCGCTCTCCTCCCTTGCCAAAGAAACTTAGTTAAATGCCGCTGGAGAGTCGCTAGGTCTGCAGAACGAACCCAGATAGGGAGGTTTCTCAACACATAGAGCCACCGAGGCACCTCAACCATGTTGAAGAGCGCCACCCTACCCCTCAGTGATAATGGCAGATCGCGCCATTTCCGCAAGTTCTGAATTGTGCTGGCCAGCAGAGGCGGAATATTGGCCCGATATAATTGGGACATCCCCCCGTGAATCTGGAGACCTAAATAGCGAAATTGCCCATCCGCCCAGACTAGGGGAAACTCACCTTGCCATCCCCGCCGCACCTGTCCCCCCACATCCAAGGCCAAGGATTTCGTCGTGTTAAGCTTGAGGCCCGAAAATCTACCAAACCGCTCAATCTGCTGAAGAGCGGCCAATAGGGAGCGCTGAGGGTCAGTAAGGCACAACAGCATATCATCTGCAAACGCGCTAATAGTCAGCCCCCCCTCCCGCCAATGCATCCCGCGCACATCCTCCATCTCCTGCAGCGTCAATAAAAGCGGCTCTAACTGGAGCACGAAGAGTAAAGGCGAGAGGGGACAGCCCTGCCGGGTGCCCCTGTGTAGTGCGAAAGATTCCGACTGCTCACTGCTAACCGTCACGTATGCCATAGGCTCTGTATAGAGGGCCTGCACCCAGCTGGTAAAGGCACCCTCCAATCCGAACCGGCGCAACGCTTCAAACATGTAGGCCCAAGAGACTCTATTGAAAGCTTTTTCCGCATCCAGGCTGACAAAAAGCAACGGGATTCCCTGTCGCGTATATTTCTCCATTCCCAACAAAATCTTATTAATGTTTCGAACCGCCTCTCGACCGCGTACGAAGCCCGCCTGGTGTTCTCCCACCAGCTGCGGTAAAAGGATCTGCAGCTGATCGGCCAAGACAGATGCCAGGATTTTCATGTCATAATTAATCAAAGAGATGGGCCGATAGGCCGCGGGATCTAAGAGGTCCTTCCCGGGCTTGGGGATAAGCGAAATGGAGGCCGTCCGCATGTCCCTGGGGAAGCTACCCACCTCTATAGCCTCCGCGAACATGGCAACCAATGTTGGAGTCACCTGGGTTTCCAAGAGCTTGTAAAACTCGGAGCCATACCCGTCAGGGCCCGGCGCTTTATGCGGCTTCCCCCTGCGAATAGCCCTCTGGATTTCTCCTCCCGAGATAGGTTTATGTAGCTCCTCGAGCTCCTGGGCGGATAGCCGTGGGAACGGGACTCCATCTAAGAACTCCCGTTCCTGAGAGCGGCTCTCCTCATCAGGGGTATACAAAGATTCGTAGAACTGCCTAAAGACATCCGCCACTCGTCTAGACTCACTCTGTATCTGCCCTTCCCTATCACGAATGACAGTAATGGCCCGCACGCCCCCCCTCTCTTTCACTAGACGCGCCAGCAGCCTACCTGAGCGATTCCCAAAGCGAAATAGCTGGTGCCGGTAATAGTGCATAGTGTGCACCGCTCTATCCTGGAGCAAGGCGTTTACCCTTCTTTGGACATCCAAGTACTCACCCAAGTGGGCCCCACGGAGCACTCCCACCGCCTCCGCCTTCAAGCGAGTCAGCTCCCGTGTCAGTCGAATCATCTCCGCATCCAGTCGACGTTGCTCCCGCGCTAAATACGCTATTATGTGCCCTCGCAAAACCGCCTTCCCGGCTTCCCAGAGCACCACCACTGATGCACAGCTGGCCTCATTGAATTCCAGAAACTCCCGCCATTGCTGCTCTAGGAAGCTTTTAAACGCCGGATCGCGCCACTTATGCCAGGGAAACGTCCAGCGGCCTTTGCTTATACCCGAGCTTTGCCAATCTATCCACACCATTGCGTGATCCGACACTAAGACGGGCCCGATTTCAGCCTTCACGACCCTCCCAAAAACTTTAGCTGAGACTAAGATATAATCCAGGCGCGACCAGGTCTGATGAGCGCGGGACAGATGCGTGTAGTCCCTTTCCCCCTCATGAAGGACACGCCAAACATCTACCAAATTCCCTTGTTGGCACAGATAGCTCACCCCCTTTCGCGACCAACCTAAATTCTCGCTAGGGTTAGACTTGTCCAAGGCTGGATCATGAGGGCAGTTAAAATCCCCAGCCAAAATAACTGGGAGCCGTGGGTTCGCCTCCGCTCTGCGCAATAGCCGCTGAAAAAAGGCATGGTCGTATACATTTGGGGCATAAACATTTACCAGGAGCAATGGCGCCCCAGCCAGAGTCACATGAAGGGATATGAACCTCCCTTCCGGATCTTCCTCAACCCCTAACAATTCCACTGGGACCCCTTTACGAATCAGGATCGCTACCCCCCTCTTTTTCACAGATGCCGAGGCGGCATATACCTGCGCTACCCAGTCTCTCTTTAATTTTGCATGTTCTAAAGCCGTTAAATGGGTCTCCTGTAGCAGCGCCACGTGGGCTTTTGCCTTTTTCAAGGCCTGCAACACTTTGGTATGCTTGACAGGGGTGTTAAGCCCTCCCACATTCCAGGAGACAATACGTAAGTGTTGATTCATTGAGCTAGGGAATGGCCGACCCTCCCTTGCAGAACCTTGTTGTAAAGAATTGACAGGATCCGAACCCAACTATTCTCCAGCCAACATCCCAGGGGCCGCCCAGCCTCAGCCCCCAGCCAGCCTCCCCATCGTGGAGTATGTTTAGGCTGCTTCCTTTCTCCCAGATATTCCATCGCAGTAGGGCAGACGAACGGTCCCCTCCCCCCCACCCCCCCTCCCCCACCCTCCCTCCCCCACCCCTTCCCCCTCCCCCCCACTACCCCCATATGCCACCCTCAATTTAAAACAATACCCCAAACCCCTAGAAGGATATCACTTCTATCCCCGCCCCGACTAAGCGAGGCAAACTTCCGTAGCAGACACTACAGGGCCACCTCAGCCTCCCGCCACCCCAATGCCCACAAACAAAGCCTGATACAACCCAAAGTAGAACAAACAGTTCCCCTCCCCATTTGGCTCTGGAAGGAAAAGAAACCCCCGAGAGATAGACAAATATAGTGAAACAATGCATTAAGCACTTTAAACAGTGGAAACATTTTAGTAGGCAAAAGCCCCTTGGCCCAAATACTCTCAACACAATTAAAACATCCCCAACTCCCTGTGTCATAGTCAACTATAGCCAAAGACCCCCAGGAGCATACAGAACACTCCCGGGAAGCCCCAGAGAAATCAGTCTGCAGCCCAGGGTAGTCTCCCGGCACTGCGCAGCCACTCGCCGGCTCCCCCATCAGATATCTGCCAGCAGTACTGCCGGCCTTGCTCACATAGCGGCGCTTTGTCTCTCCGATGCGGATTCCAGGCCTGCCACAAACGCCTTCGCCGCTCCCGGCGATTCAAACACGTGCTGCCGCCCAAGATGCGTCACCCGGAGCACCGCCGGGAATGCCAAAGTAAAGCGCACATTTTTTTGAAAAAGTTCAGCACAGAGCGGGGAGAAGGCTTTGCGCTTTGTCGCTACCAAGGCGGAATAATCTTGAAAAAGCAGCAGCTTGTGGTTCTCAAGGAGCAGTTCGCGCTTCTTTCGGTAAGCCTGCATCAGATGTATTTTATGCTGGAAATTTAACAGTTTCAATATCACCACTCTCGGCCTCCTGCCCCCCTCCGTTTTAGCCCCAAGACGGTGGGCACGTTCCACTCTGATCTCCCCAACCAGCTCCTCCAGGCCCAGTTCTTTCGGAAGCCACTTCTCGATCAGGGGAATCAGCATTTGATCTGTGGTCGACTCTGGAATCCCCACCAACCTTAAGTTGTTGCGGCGTGAGCGATTCTCGAGATCGTCGACTTTCAGCAGCAGAGACTCAATTTTCGCGGCCTGCGCCTCGTGTTCCTTCGTGCGCCGCCCTTCCTCCTCCTCCATGAGCATTACTCGCTGCTCCACCTCTTCGACGCGGCGATCCAATTCCACCATTGCAGTCCCCAGCAACTCTAGCTTCGCCAAAATTTGGTCGAACTTGGGGTCTAGCAATTTGACGACTTCCCGTGCTAGCTCCTCTGAGGTGGAGCCCACGCTGTCCGCACTTGGGGATGCCGGTTGGGTCACAGGCGGAATGGCGGCTCCTGACTTGCCCCCTTTCTCCCGGTCTTTCCGGGCAGGCAGCGGCATGGTGCAGGGAACTTGCACAGATCCACGGGCGTGATCGGCTCTGCTACCCACGCTGCGCTAAGCACCAGCTGGGAGAGTCAGAATAAGGCTTTATTAATGTTGAAGCTTAAGGCGGCCCTGGAGCGAGCAGAGAGATGTCTTTACTCGCTCATGTGTCAACCGGAAGTCCTAGCTATGACATTTAATTATAGCTATATGCCATGTGTAGGTCCAGAAGAAATAATTTAATTGCTAGTTATTTAACTACAACCGTTTTCAAACAACAAGATCTTTTTCTTCTTAATTAGGATAAGCCATCCATCAAAAAAATGGGTAAAATATGATATGGGGTTGGTTTATGATTTGAACTCCAATGGGACTGAGTTTTCATATGCTACATAGGCGTAAAACCACAAAAACCATAAAGAACTACATAAACGAAAAAAATTACACTTCAGTTGATACTGTGTTGATATTTTAACCAATTTTGACATATGGCAGATGCTCAGCCTTATATGTTGATGGGTGAACCCAGGGTGTGGTAGTGCAGGAGAGCTATGTTTGAGACTTATTTTCATCTAGGTTTATGGAGCCGAAACACATTTTTAGGAAGTGATTCCAGCTGCTTTAGAGATAGAGAAAAAGATGCTTTTAACCAGTGCTTAATTTGTGCTGGAATGGGGTGGAACAGCGTTCCGGTACTTCTTGAGGAAGTGGAAGTAACATAGTAAATGACGGCAGATAAAGACCAGCGTGGTCCATCTAGTCTGCCCAGCAATATGGCAGGAGTAGGTGCACCCCTTCCCATGTCCTTTAGGGAGTAGATGCACCTCTACCCATGTCTTTGCTTAGTGGTGTACCCACCAGGAGCAGGTGCACCCCTCCCCATATCTTTATTTCTTTGTTTAGGGGTGAACCCACTGCTCCTCCCCCCATTGCTCCATGTAGGACACCCCTATTTGGTTGAGAAATTAGATGGTTCAATTTATTTTGATTTAATATTGTTGCTGTAAAGTGATCCACTGTGTCGGTCCCAGGCCACTTTGAATTCCGTCACTGTGTTTTCCCCCACCACCTCCATCGGGAGGGCATTCCAAGCATCCACCACCTTCTCAGTAAAAAAGTATTTCCTGACATTGCCTCTCAATTTACCACCTTGCAGCTTCATGTCATGTCCTCTAGTTTTACAGCTTCCCCGTCTCTGGCAGAGGTTTGTTTGTTCATTATTTCTCTTTAAGTATTTAAGTAATTCACATTCCGTCTCCCACCCTTTCTCCCTACTCTGTACTGCCGCGGCCATGTTAACATTTAATACAGCTGTGGGAGTCTTTTTCTTTCCTCCCGCGGCTGTGCTGAACTTAAGCAACCCAGTTGCAGCACTTTCAGTAAAGCAGGAAGTGCTTATTTTGCTTTATTAAAAATGCCATGGCCGGGCTGTGACTCCGGGGATGCTTTGGACCCAAGCCACCAGGGCTCGGAGGCGGTCAGCGCAATCCGGTGGCAAAAATGCGGTCGCCCGCTGAGTATGGAGGCATGCCCCAATGAACTCTAAGGCCTTGCACCGGCTCGAGGTGGGACTTTGGGTAGTTGACCAAGAACCCCAGGCCCTCCAACAGAAGGATTGTGCATGATGTTGCTCACCAGGTTTCCTCAACCGAGTGTCCCGTAATGAGCCAGTCGTCGAGGTAGGGAAAGACCGGTATGCCCTGATGCCTGAGACAGGCGGTGACCGCGGAGAGGCATTTCGTGAAGACCCATGGGGCAGATGCGAGACCGAAGGAGAACACCCTGTACTGGAAATACCTGTGCTGGGGTGGATTAAGATGTGGGCGTAAACAACTTTTAGATCCAAGGAGCATAGCCAGTCGCCCTGCCTGAGGAAGGGCAGCAGAACGCCAAGGAATAACATCTTGAATTTCTCCTGCATCAAGAACTTCTTTAACTTTCGGGAGGTCGAGGATGGGCCGCAGACCCCCCGTCTTCTTCGGGATGAGGAAGTACCGGGAATAGAAGCCCGATCTCAAAGGTGCGGAGGGACCTTCTCGACTGCCCATTGGGTGAGGAGAGAGACTAGTTCCCACTGCAGAACACCTGGTGCGTGGGGATTTGAGGAGGCTCCGCCAGGGAGAAGGGAGGAGGAAGCCTGTCGAAGCAAAGGTGACAGTCGTCTCAGACAACCTGGAGAATCTAGGTGTCCGAGGTGATGGAAGCCCACCAAGGGGCGAAAGAAGACAGGCATCCCCCCACTGGCTACTGCATTGCCGGAGGGTGAGGCGCTATGCCAATGGTGTCAAAACCCCTGTGTGAGTTGTGGTGGAGCCGAAGTCTGGGATTTGGGCCCTTTTGGCTTGCAATGCCCCTGGCCGGACTTACCCTGTGCCAGAGTGGTCAGAGTGGGGGTGATCGGGTACAGTGGGTAGCCACTGTACTGAAGGCCCTTCCTGGGAAAGAAAGGCTTTTTGGCCTTTTGCTTTTTCCGTGGGAGGGTGGAGGTCTTGTGCGAGAGATGGGTCCTGGTGACGAACTCCATCTCTATCTCCGCGGCTTTATCCTCCATTGGCTTGCCGAACAGCTGCTCGCCAAGGCAGGGGACGTCCAGGAGTTTTTCCTGTACCCACCGCTCCAAATCTGACGATTGGAGCTATGCCTGGCGGCGGGCTCCAATGCCCGCGGCCGCCACCCGAGCTGATGACTCGAATCCATCGTAGGCGGCTTGGGAGAGGTATTTTGAGCAGTCTGTGACAGACTTCATCAGGGCACTGAACCTATTGACAGGCTCGCCCTCGAGGCCCATGGACAAACCTCCGAGCTCCTTGGCTAAGTCGTGCAAGAACATGCCCATGTAGAGCTGGTACGATTGAATGTGGCAAGAGAGCATGGAGCCTTGGTAAGCCTTGTGGCCCAGAGCATCAAGGGCTCTCGACTCCCAGCCTGAAGGAACCAATGAATGCGATTTCGGGCTCTTCTGCTTCCTCATGGCCAACTCCACCACCATGGAGGTGTGAGGGAGTTGGGTCTTTCTGAACCCAGGGCCACGTTGCACCTTGTACAATACATAGTGTTGAGGCACTTACTCATGATGGGGACCAAGGCGGGTGCCTCCCACATGCGGAGCAGCAGCCGGGACAGAATGGGTGGGACCGGAACAGTGGGAGGGACCGGGACAGAATGGGCAGGGACTCGTACTGAAGAATGTCGAGTTGTTCAGCTTGAGGGTCCTCCTCAGCCTGAGTGGCCAGGTTAAGAGCCTGTGCCATATCCTGGACAAACACCAGAAAGGAAGTGTCCTTGGGTGGCGAGTGCCGCTGAAACGCTGATGGGGAACGGTCCAACGGAAGTTCCCGATGAGTATGGGTCTCCGGGGAGGTGTCCCCATTGGACTCCCAGTCCGAGAACTTGGTTGAGGAGTCTGAGCCGGGCAGGTTGCACTGTCCAGTGGCCTAGGCCCACTTGGAGTCGGAGGCCCTGGAAGACCTCACCCCCGAGGAACGGGAGGGCAAGCGAGACCGATGTCGAGGACCCTCATGAGGCCCGTGGCTCTCGGATGTTTCCTGGATAGATTTTGGTGTCCAACACGAGGGACCTGCGGTCTCTGGGTGTGAGTCAGCGAAGCAGGCTGGGAGCACCTGCTGGGAAGTGATGAACGCAGAAACGCTGTGTTATAGTGGCAGCATGCGGGACTCCCAGGCAGGCATGGGGCCCTGTGACACTGATCCCAGGGTCACCGAGTCAGGCATTGAGGAGGAGAGTGGGTCCTCACCAGGACAGCCCTCAGGAGACTAAGCACCTTCGCCGGAAGCCTCCGTATCTGTGCAGGGCACCTTGTGAGGTCATAAGAACATAAGATATGCCATACTGGGTCAGACCAAGGTCCATCAAACCCAGTATTCTGTTTCCAACAGTGGCCAATCTAGGTCATATGTACCTAGCAGTTTCCCCAAGAGACACAAGTTCCACAATGCTTGTACTGGGTCAAGCATTGATATCTTCGGTCACTTCTTAATAATGGTTTATGGACCTTTCCTCCAGGAACTTGTCCAAACCTTTTTTAAACCCAGCTACACTAACAGCCTTTACTACATCCTCCGGTAACAAATTCCAGAGTTTGATTACACGTTGAGTGAAAAAATATTTTCTTTTATTAGTCTTAAATAGTTTACCCTGTAGCTTCATTGCATGTCCCCTAGTCTTTCTATATTCTGATAACGTAAACAATCGATCTACGTTTACCCGTTCCACTCCGTTCATTAATTTATAGACTTCTATCATATCTCCCCTCAGCCGTCTCTTTTCCAGGTTAAAGAGCCCTAAGGTCGCTAATTGTCCAACTTTCGGGAACGCCGAAGAGGACTAAGCGACCGAGCGCAGGAACGCTGGCGCTTGTCGGGAGCTCCAACAGTGACTTTGAGGCCTTCTTCTTGTGCCGCTCCACTTCAGGGGACCCATGATCAGAGTTTATGTTTATGTTTATTAACTTTCTAGACCGCCCTTCAGTAATAGGCAGAGCGGTTTACAATTAAAATAAATTCGTTGTACAGCAGGTAGAGAGCTGGAAGCAGAAAAAGAAGTTACAATTTTTCATGAAAGAGAGAGGAAAGAAGGGTAAGGAGACAGAAACATGAGGAGGGGTAGACAGCAAGGGAGAGGGAAGGCTAAGGGAGAGGTAAGTTGAAGGCGAGGGAAAAGAGGTAGGTCTTGAGGGCTTGTTTAAAGGTGGTGTGGTGGGGCTCTAGACGGAGAGGGGTAGGTAGGGAGTTACATAGAGCTGGACCTGTGAAAAAAAAGCTGAGGAGCGGGTGGACTGGAGATGAGCAAGTGAAGGGGAGGGAAGTGCAAGACGGTTGAGATGGAAAGAGCGAGGGGTGTGCCTAGGGGTGTGAAAGTGGATGAGGTCGGATAGGTACTGAGGTGTGGAGGTGTGGAGAGCCTTGTGAGTGAGCGTAAGTAGCTTGAAGCGGATACGAAAGGAAACGGGTGCCACCAAGAGTATGGAGCCAAGGTGGGGGATCCCACCGGAGGAGAGATGACCGAGAGCGCCACCGGGAATTCTGAGGCAGCCTTTCTGAAAATGTCTTCGGACTTCTGCTTACGACTATGCAGGGCTTTAGAGGACATTTTCTTACAAAGCGAACAGAGCTCAGGATCATGATCAGCGCCGAGACACCACAGACAAGTCATGGGTGTCGATAAGCGACATGTTCTTAGAGCATCTATTGCATTTTTTAAATCTGGTGGCCATAGGAGCAAAAATGGACCCTGCGGCCAGCGGTTAGTTAAAGAAAAGGGCGCGAAGCCCGTTTGGCAAAAAAGGTGAAGAAAACTATCCCCTAACAGCTCGAAAAAGGTAGAGCAGGGGAAGGACGGGTAGAGAACTGGTGCAACCGGAAAATAGAAGGCCAGAAGGCCGAAAACGAATAACCTTTTCCGAGGGATGAGTACATGCGTCCGAAGGGATCCGCGGAAAAAGGGAGACTGAGCAAAATGGCACCCTTGGGCAGGAAGAGGACCACGCATGTGTGGCAGCAATCCCAAAGGCTTTCTTTGAAAGTTGGGGAATTGCTCCGCGTGGGCTCCGTTGGTGCCGACGTCACCCATAAGTGAGGACGGACTTCCTGCTTGATCCTGAAGAACTAGATGTTATCACTTCTAAGAGACTTGCAGTGCCTTGGTTTTCAAGAACTCTACTTACAGTCCATTCAGCCTAGGGCCAAAGGTCAGCGTTAAAGGAAAAAGGTGAAACCAATACTTTTCCAAGCCTCAATAACTCTTGAGCGACTACAGTTTTAAACTGAGCCAGTCCAGGTTTTTCCCTTGTCAACAGGCCAGCTGGCCTTGTCCCAAGGAGGCTAGGAAGTGAAGACACTCCGTCTCTTTCCTCGTTTGCAAAGGTAACAGTTTTTTTTGCTTAAACTGGTCCATTTAACAAAAACACTATATATCCTTGCAGAAGAAAAAAAATAAACTTTGTTACAAACAGGAAATTTTAATACTAGCTGTCTCCAAACACTGGCAAACACTTGTTCTTTTCCTTCTCTCTTCTTTGGTTGGGAGATCACTGAGCGAGTGTTGGGGGGGGGGGCACACCACCCCTGATGACCCTTGGCTGCACAAAAGCCACCCTTCTCCCACAATGCCAATGCCTTTTGGCCTGGTTTGCTGCTGAAGTGTTAAAACAGAATAAGTAAAACACACAGTGGTTAGTAATCAGTTTCTTGATATTCTAATTTCTTCTGAATCTACCTCTAGCTTCTCACATGGCTGGATTTCCATGGGCTCAGGTAACTGAGCTGGTCATTGGTCATGCGGGCTCCATGGTAAAACATCCTTCCCCTTCCTGTGCTCCATCACATACTGCTCATACTCCCAGGGAGGAACATCTGCCATACCCTCCCACTTGGCTGGTGGGGGTGGGAGAGATGGTTAGGTCATCTCTCCCTTGCCCTTGAGCCAGAGACTGGTTATTCCTTGGAGACTGCCTCAGGGTCCCAGTCTAACCTCTTCCTGGGGGTCTGTTTCCAGCTGCTCTCCTTTAGGGAATGAAATTGAAATGTCTGGGAAACCTCCCCCTTTTCAGGGAAGTTCTGCTTTATATCCTGGAAAACTCTAGATGCTCCAGACATCTTGGGATGGTCTGCATTAGGGATTGCTCCCTCCCATGGGACTCAAAGCCCTGTGCTTGTCACTATACACATACTCACAGTTCTACATCTAAATTTGCCATGAATGGTGTAATCTTCTGACTTGTAATCTTCTGGTCTACTCTCCGTTTGGTCCTAGGTTCATTTCACAGAGACAGTAGGGTAAGCAGCACAAATAAGACAACCAACCAGGTGTGGCTTGGAAACAGGTCTTTATGTAGAAATAGGCTTATTACAGAGGTACAGAACAGAGTTATATAGTGGTTGTTAAAAAGCTGCTTCAGTGTACATCAATGAATCTGTGTGTGTGCGCATGTGTGAAGTGTGAGAGAGAATAGAGTATATGAAAGACTCTATGTGTGTGCATGTATGTGTGAGAGAGATCAGAGAGAGAGAGGGGGGGGGGTGAAGAGAATTGATTATCAGAGCCTCCTGTCTTTCATGTCCGATGAATAGAGGAAGAGAGAGAGCGAGAGGAAGTATTTCTGTCATTTATAGTGAATTTTCTCTAGCACCTCCCTTTGAGGTCTGCTATTGTTTCTAGCACCTCCCTTTGAGGTCTACTATTCTTGATTTAGCAAGGAGGAGCTGCAGACCAATCTCAACAGGCCCGGAGACTGACATCACCAGGGGGTCAGAGTTAATCTCATCTTGTAAACTACCCTCATTAAATTTGGAGACTGATATCACCAGAGTAACAAAGCTGCATGAAATCCAAGGTCTGGGGAAAACGCCATGACACCTATGCCATGCTGATGTATGCTGACAAATGGTATATACAGTAGCTCTTCAAAGGCCCCAATCAGGATATCCCCCCTTGAAGAGAGAGTTAGAATAGCAATGGTGAGCACATTTTTTAAGGCCCCCCTATGCTTAAAACAGTATAACTAACACACTTGTATAATGAACCTACTGCTACTACTACTACTAAGCATTTGTATACCACTACAAGATGCGCACAGCACTGCACAGACATGTAAGAGACAGTCCCTGCTCATCAGAGCTTACAATCTAGTCAAGACAGACAACACAGTAGGTGTAGACAAGGGATACATCTAGGGGAAATGGAAAGGAAACAAAGGAGATCAGGTGAGTCGAAATCCGAAAGCAGCAGTGAAGAGGCGAGTTTTCAGCCCAGATTTGAAAAGGGCCAGAGAAAGTGCCTGACGTACAGACTCAGGTAGTTTGTTCCAGGCATAAGGAGCAGCAAAGTGAAAGGAGCGAAGTCTGGAGTTAGCAGTAGAAGAGAAGGGCACAGATCAAAATGATTTGCTAGAAGAACAGAGTTCCTGAGGAAGGGTGTAGGGAGAGATAAGAGATAAAAGGTAGTGAGGAGCTGCAGAGTGAATGCACTTATAGTTCAGCAGGAGAAGTTTTAACTGGATGTGGAAACAGATAGGAAGCCAATGAAGAGGCTTGAGAAGAGGGGTAATATGAGCATGACAAGGCTGGCTGAAGATTTATTTATTTTATTTATTTATGCGTGCTTATATACCGCCTTTCATAAATCAAGGCGGTTTACATTGAACTCAAAATTGTATTAAAACATACATGCATTACATGGAACTTTATAACAAGTGTGTCATAGTAGTTAAACAATGAAAAAAGTAGAAAGTAAAAATAACTAGGTATAACAATCAACTAATTACATATTGTATTTGATTAGATATAGCTTGATCTTAGCTTAATGTTGGTTAAGAGTTAGGTTGAATTTAGTTGTTCTCGGTATGGTTAGTCACACAGTAGTGTGTTGAACAGACTGAAAGGGAGAGAGATGATTTAGTGGTAGACCAGCAAGGAGTAGGTCACAATAGTCAAGACGGGAAGTGATTAAGGAGTGGATAAGTGTCTTAGTAGTGTGTTCAGAGAGGAATGAGCAGATTTTGATGTTATAGAGAAAGAAATGGCAGGTCTTAGCTAACAGATGGATGTGTGTGGAGAAGGAGAGAGAGGAGTCAAAGACGACCCCAAGGTTGTGAGACAAAGGAACAGGGAGGAGTAGAGAATTATCCACAGAGACTGAGAAAGGAGGAAGAGGAGAGGAAGTTTTAAGGGGAAAAAAAGGAAGCTCAGTTTTGGCCATGTTCAATTTCAAGCGGTGGTGAGACATCCAAGCAGCAATGTCAGAAAGGCAGGCAGAGATTCGGGTCTGGATTGCTGGAGAGATTTCAGGTGTAGAGAGGTAGATTTGGAAGTCATCAACATAAAGATGGTACTGAAAGCCATGGTAAGAGATAAGCACACCAAGGAGTGGACCCAGGACAGATCCTTGGGGTACACCAACAGAGAGTGGGATAGCAGCAGAGGAGGATCCACCAGAATAAAACACTGAAAGAGAGATAAGAGGAGAATCAGGATACCATAGAGTCCTTAAAACCAAGCGAGGATAGGGTATCAAGGAGAAGGTTGTGGTCAACAGTGTCAAAAGCAGCAGAGAAGTCAAGAAGGATGAGGACTGAGTAAAGGCCCTTAGATTTTGCCAGGAACAAATCACTGGAGACTTTGGCAAGAGCCATTTCAGTAGAATGTAAAGAATGAAAGCCAGATTGCAAAGGATCAAGGAGGGCCTGAGAGGAGAGAAAGTCAAGGCAACGGCGATGAACCGCACATTCAAGTAGTTTAGAAACAAAGTGTGGAAGAGTGGAGGAGTAGCTTAGGGGTTAGAGGAAACGGCTTACAAATGAAGGAAGTTGGGTTCAAATCCTGCAACTCCCACTGACAGTCTTTGTGACCTTGGGCAAGTCACATTGCCCTCTACTGCCACAGAGACAACTTCAACTGTGAGCCCAAGGAACCAACAGCAGTCTATTAGTCTTGTCCTCACCATAATGTCCTCACTCACCAGCTGGGTGCTACTTTTAGAATCAGCTGGCAGCCCAGAGCGTGATGGCTAAGAAAGCAAGAGTCAGAGCGAACCTCTTTCCTATTTTCATGGCTCCAAGTTCATATAGTTTTCATTGTGTGTTTTTGTAATTTTGCTGGATGCAGTTTTTTAAAAACATTAAGAAAACTGTGTTAAACACCATAGCTGACATGAAACAGTTACTGTTATATTTTTATGATTTTACATCAGTCAAAAATGTTGCTTGGAAACCAGTAGCAATCCCTATTCCCATATTTTTTTTAAATTTAACAGGTCTTTTATACTGCTTGATCATTTCAGTCAAAGCGGTTTACATTGTAATCTTTAAACTTGGTAATGTACATTAAACAGGGACATTGATAACTTGGATTCTTCTGAGGCAATGGAGGGTTAAGTGATCTGCCCAAGGCCACAAAACTTGTTAGTGGGAATCAAACCTGGTCTCTTGATTCCCAAGACAGTGCTCTAACCATTAGGCTACTCCTCCACTCCTGGATGAAGAAAAACAAACACTATATGAAGGTAGCAGCAGGGGAACAATTTATATCCCTCAACCAACAACTTCTGTTACTATCAAATATGATTCCTCAAAAGTTAATGAGTTACAGTAGTAGCTATTCACCTTGTTCAATGTGTTTCAGTCTCACTTGTACTGAAATCCTGGCATACACATACACACAGAGATAGAAAACACCATTTCTAAAATCTGCATATCCTGGAAGAAGCTGTGAATGAAAAGCAGAGCACTAGCTTTCAAAGAAATAATGAGCATGAATAATGAAGAAGAATTAGAGACAATTACAAAGAGAGCTCTTCACTTGAAAAAGAAACTCGAGCAACTGTAAGTGATTTAGTTGAAAGCTAATGCCTTAGGCTTGTGGTTTGTTTAAAGAAGAGACCCTTAGGTGCTCCCTGTATTTCTCTGGTGACATCTCCCCAATCTCTTATCCTGTCTCCTGTAGGCAGGAATTTTGTTAGCACCAATTTGAAGAGTTTTTCATTGTTTACTGTATTTCCAAAAAAAAGCTTTGAAGGAGAGGGGCGGAGAAGAGGAAATGGGGAATTGAGAGGAAGGGGAGTACTGCAAGCTACAAAATACCAGTATGCTACATTAGTCCAATAAGAAGATATCATCTAAAAAACGTGTTTGTTGATCTTTATTTCAATGGATCTAAGAGGACTAATGCCAGAGCTGGCTTAACCATTAAGTAAACTAAGCAGTCGGCTGGGACAGCAACCTCTAGAGGCTGACAAAGAGAAGTTGCAGAGAAAGCAAAACAATAGATCCTCACAGACACACAAACTCAAAGAAACATCAGCTGGTACTTTCATTCCTAAGGAAGGTAGGCAGGCAATTACAAACAGCCATTTACCCAGGTAAATGACTTTTGGAAATTGTTCTCATGTATGTATGAACAAAACAAAGTGTGATATTTAAAAGTATATGTTTTTACAGGTTTCTACTGGGGGTGGTGGTGTTGGGACGATCAGGAATGTCGAGTTCACTTATCAAAATCTCAGGTTAGCGGCTTTAGGGATGTAAAGCTGAAAGGGGGGGGGGGAGGGGAGGGTATTGCAAGGTTGAAGGCTGGTCTACAGTACCAAATACCCAACTAACACAGCAACCACCCTGCTTTAAACATACAAAAATAAGAATGCATCAAAATGTCATAAAACAAAGATCCTTCAGCTTTCTATAGTACTAACGGACTTAATTTGGAGCACCTCCAGTTTTTCTACTTAAAATCAACAGAATTGCTCTGTAATCCAGTGAACACATATCTCTATGCATGAGAATTGAGGTCTGAGGTTATGTCATGGGGTGACAGCTGTTTGAATCCTCTTGGAATGTACAGTCTCTGGCCAACATTCCTTCTCCCTTCCAACTGAGATGCCACTACACAGATTTATGTGAACTGATAAAGAATATTCAAGCAGCAAAAATGTTCATATCGTAGCTTTCAAATGTTAATAGCAAAGTCAGAAAGGGATCTCAATTTGTTTCACACAAGTTGATAAGCAGGTTGTCTTATTCTGAAAAAAAAATAATATATATATCATAACCTGTACTTACTTGGCTGAGCTTGGTAAGGAGTAGTCATCATCCAAAAGTTAGAACTATGGGCTGTGACCCAGGGAAAATAAGGGTTAAAATCACACTTTCACTCTGACAGTCCTTCTGAGCTTCGCAAAGTTGCTTCATCTTCTGTTGCCTTGCTTAGATAAGCTCTTTGAGGAAGGGGCTTATACCTGAATAAAATGTTGTAAACTGCCTTAAGCTAATATTGAAAAGGCAATTAGAGATATACAATTCTGTTGCTATACTGTTTTATTGACGTTACAACCACAAGATCAGAAGTTTCTGTTAACACACTGTGGCATTATACTTGCCTAGTGTATGGGAGGATATAGCTGGTTCACTGTCTAGAGTGCCAGTAATATCTGGACACACTGCTGGAGTTTGTAGGCGAGAGGTTAGTCTCCAGGGAATTCCAAGGAAGATTGTAAGGGATAAGGGATTCATATTATATATACAGTCAAACCTCGGTTTTAATGATTAATCCGTTCTAAGCAGTCTGACTAAAACCGAAACGTACGAAAACCGAAGCAATATTTCCCATAGGAAATAATGTAAATTCAATGTAATCCGTTCCAGACACCCAGCTCCTGTCACTTCTCTCACCTGCCCGATCGTCCACAGGACAGCAAACACACAGATATTGTACTGTACGGCACTGTAATCTGATCGCTGACTCCGTCTCAACAGCAATTTGCAAGCGTACCCTGCAAGATAAAGAACTGCCTCCCACATTCATGCAACATCTCCTGCTTACATTGACAGCTACCCTGCTACCTCCGAGCCTGAGGGGGCGCTCCAGAGAACAGGCAGGCGGTGGAGATCGGGGCCTTCCTCTCTGTGCAATCCTTGCATCTCTGGCTCAAGGATGTTGCTCAGCTGACTTTGGCTTCTCAACACGCGATCGGGTGAGTCCGGGGGGGGGGGGGGTAGTGCTGCCGGGACTGGGCGGGCAGACCAGCGCGAGGGTGTAGGTTTTCAGATCTGGCAGCACTGGTTCCTGATGAAAACCGAGGCGATAAACGATAACCGAGACAAGATCTCAGTTAGAAAAGACGTCGAAAACCGAAACGACCGAAAACCGGGGCACACGAAAACCGAGGTTTGACTGTACTGTATATCTAGATATAGATATACAGTAGATATATAGATATAGAGGAGGAGTAACCTAATCGTTAGAGCACTGGCTTGGGAACCAAGAGACCAGCGTTCAATTCCCACTAGCACTCCTTCTGGCCTCGGGCAAGTTACTTAACCTTCCATTGCCTCAGAGGAATCCAAGTTATCAATGCCCCTATTTAATGTATATTACCAAATTTAAGTTACAATGTAAACCGCTTTGACTAAATGACAAAGTGGTATAACAAAACTTGTTAAATACATAAATTATGTTAAGGGAAATAAAGGAGTGTGGATCAGGTCTCCATTTTCTTTGGAAGGCTCTGAAAAGGAACGTGCATTGTGTCTACTTATAATGCAAGAGGAATGGTTTGGAAAAAGGAATTGTTTGCATGTGCGTAAGTGAGTGTGTATTAGGCATGTGCACTACTTTTCATATGAATGCTAAAGTCAATGAAAATAATGATTGTCGGTTTGTCCCAGGGTGCACATGCTTGGCAAATTTTCAAAAATTGTCATTTGTGAACTTTGTTTTCATTGTGCACGCACACCCAGACACACTGGAGCCAATTTGGGATGTTAAGGAGAGGTCACCAGCAACCATCACAAGGCACCTGAGCCAGTAATTCTTCAAATGCTTAAGAGGCAGCCAAAAAAACCTATCCCTGCCTGACTTCTGTAAATCCCATAGCTCATGAGTTCACAGAAGGGATGGAACAGATAGCCAGCACAAAGATCAGAGAGCCATTTTAGCCCTTACTTTCGGATTGTGAAGAAGGAGAAATAGCAGTTTAGCTGTGGCTGGGGAAAGAAGAAAACAAAATATAGCAGCTTGGCTACTGCTAGGGCTGTTTCTGGGGCTAAGGAGACTTTTAAAGGATTAAAAACACAGACAGCTTCAAGCATGACTGTAAGCCATTAAGGAGGGACTTGCAGCTGGGATTTGCTTGCTTTGCCTCATCAAAGCACAAAAAAACCCAAACCCCAATCAAACTGGGTTTTATTTTTTGGGTGTTTCTGATTCCTTTATTCCTGTAGAGAGACTGCAACACAGCTAGGATCTTTAAAGGTTTGAGTAAGACAGAGTGCCTTTACATTTTGCTACAACAGAGCCTATGGCAGAAGGCAAGGTTAGTTTATGAACAATTATGTATTCCATTGCAGAACCAGAAGATACTGCAGTAAATATTTTGCAAAACTCTTGTTCATATATGGCCCAATTTTCAAAACTGATGATATTGGTGGGATATTCAGCAGCAGTATCCAGATAGGAGCTGCTGCTGAATATCCAGTCTGATACATACATGGTTAGCAAGATTTGCAGCAGCCCTTGTCTGGATAACTTACGCTGCATAAAAAAAACCAGACCAAAGTTATAATCCAAGGAAGCTGAAAATCATTTTAACAGGGTAAGTGCTAACACTTATCTGGCTAGCACCAGTACCGTCCCTGCTCTGCCCATGGACCACCTCTGCACTAACTGGATAGTGCAAGGGTGTCTGTGGAAATATTCAGTGGCACTATCCAGAAAGTGCTGCGGAATATCACAGTCTTCCTCCTTAGCTGGCTGGCTTCCTACTGGCAAAAAAGCTAAGGGCTTTGAATATCAGCTTGATATTGTCTGTGACAGCAGCTGTGGAGGTGGAAGGGCATCTTAACTATTCTATACCATGTTCATAGAAAAATAAAAAGTAAAGAACAGATCAATAAAAGGTAAAATTAAAATTAAAGCTACAAGACAGGCAGTCCCTGGGAATCCCTAAATTAGAGCATTTAGCACCTGCATCCTAAACGTTGTCCTGCAGGGCACTTGGTAGGCAGAACTTAATAGATGCCGCAGCCTTCTAAACCCCAACTTTTCAACCATGTTCAGGGGATGTTCATCTAGAGCTGTCATTTCTCCAGTGCACTGATGAGGGTGAAGGGAGATAGATTCAGGAGTGATATGCGGAAATATTTCTTTACGGAAAGAGTAGTGGATCCGTGGAATAGTCTCCCAGTGGAGGTGGTAGAGATGAGGACAGTAACTGAATTCAAAAAAGCATGGGACCAACACAGAGGATCTCTAAAGGTAAAAAGTGAACTGTTGTAGTTGTTGTTATGGAAGGACAGACTAGATGGGCCTTGTGGTCTTTTTCTGTCATCATGTTTCTATGTTTCTATGTTTCACCCTCCCTCCGATGGTACCTGCCGCCTTCCCCGTGACAGTGCTAATGGACACTATCCCATGTCTTCCATAATGGCTGAAGAGGGTAGGAGCTCTGCTTGGAAAAGGGATTTTGCTTTTCCTATACCTTCCTATCATTGCTATTTCCATTCCTGGAAGGAGCTCCCAACCTAGGATCAGCACCCTCCTTTGTACCAAACGATGCAGCATGACACTGTTCATAAAATGATCCATCAGCTTCCTTTTGCTAATGTGCTGCCTACATTAATTGCATTCTGCATACCACAGGTCATCAGACATTTCAAAATGCTTCCAAATGCATGAGGTTTCTCCTGTACTTCCTTGGGGGGCTGCCGACTTGCTGCTGCTGCACCCATGGCTGGAGGTGGAGGAGAGGATGAAAGGCCAGCAGCATCCTTCCCACTCTATTATCCCGTCTATCTCTGCAGTGCACTTGTCCTTGGTACTGCCAGATCGCTTTCAACCTTCTCACCAATTGGCATGCTAACAACAACTACTTCAACAGCTTCTTCAGCCAGTATACACATTTCCAATATTTGCTTCAGATGTAAATCCTACCCATAATGGATACCTCAGATATTATATTTGCCAAGACTATCTCCACACAATTTTCAGATTATACAGTGCGCCTGCTGTAAATTCTGTGAGGCTGAGATGTTTTTACCTGCTGCTTCTCTTTGCCCCTCACCTTGCACCCCTGGGCATAGCCATGGGTGGGGCCTGACCCTGCAGCTTTCCTTGATTTGCTGAAATGGCACACATGTTCTGTTTCAACACGCATGCCATAGCTATAAACCAGGGAAGGAAGGCCATGCCACGGAAAGGCAAAGTGCCCGGGAGGGGAGAAAATGTATATTCCCCAGTGTTCAACCAGCCCCTCCACACCACAATTGGGTTTTGGCTACACCTCTGCCTGAACCATGTCAACCTTCCTTTGCCCCTCTGCAGAAATGACACCAGACACTTGCTCTTTCACAGTTCCATCAGAAACTGTAGCTCTTTCTATTGTCCTTGTAAAGGCATCTCTTAAGATCTTCAGCAAGTCATTTAAACTTCCATTGCCACAGGTACAAACTTATTTATTTAGTAAATCTTGTTTACAATTAACAAAAGTGACCTAACTCAAAGAGTTAAGGCTTACATCAAACACAGGGCAGGCAAAATCAACCAGGGAGGTATGGGTACAAGCAACTTGGGAGTAGGGCAACAAGTGAGTATTTTAACTATTTACAAGGGTTTACTTAGATTGCAAATCCTCCAGTGACAAGAAAAAGCTTATTGTATCTGAATGTAACTCGCCTTGAACCTGAGAAAGAGTGTGAGCTAAATCCAATTCCTTCCTTTCCCCCTTTAGCTTAGGAAACAGACTAGAGGAACCCATAACCACACCTGGGAACACCCTGTCTCTTTTGTGCCAGTAGTGTTCTTGCCATCCTTCCCTTCATTTTTGCTGCATTCAGTTTTCCAGACATGCCCTTCGCAAACATTATGATATGCCCTGGAGTAGGCCCTGCAGTGCCCAGTCTGAACAGTGTCAGCAGACATGCAGCCTAAGGAGTGGGGGAGAGTGGGCATGAGCTGCATGAGAAGCCGGAAGGAACAGGGGCCTGTGCAAGTCAGCTCAAGCAGGATGTTAGTATAAGGTGAAGTTCTACTTATGAGATGCTAGGGAGGCTAGTGGAGTATCAGGTGGCTCTGCCTCAGACGTCACTGGTGACTGAGACAGTAACTGACATGCCCCTGGGTCACCAGGACTGGCAAATATTACACAGGTGATAGAAGCCCTAAAGCCCGTTAAGGATGCCACAGAAGAACCGAGTTCCACAAAAGCTATCTTGAACCTTCTCATCCTGGTACTGAATATTTTACAAGCAAAGTTAAAGGGTTTTCAGTAGTGACAGGTGTTCACAGCAGAGGTTTCAGTAATGGTGGACTTCTTGCATGGTCAAGTGGGAAAAAGGTTGGAACCCCTTATGAAGGAGAATGCTTATATGCTAGTTGATCTCTGTGCCTTGCATATGAAATGAACTATCACTATGCGGTGCAGTTCACCGACTTACTGGAAGGAAAAGCTGGTGAATTAGATGGAGGAAAAGGAATGCCAGAGGTGGGGGGGGGGGAGGGGTGGGGGGGAGCATAGTGATGCAGCAGGAGAAACACCAAGTACGTCAGCAAGAAGTACTGCTACCATGAGCGCCACTCTGTCAGCTACAACTCCACCCTCTGGCCTTACATGTCCATGGCTCATGAACCCCAGCCAGGGACAATTCTTTGGTGACTGAAACCCTAGCTATAATGCTAAGCTACAGAAATCAGCCTACCACAAGGTTGGATTCCTGCATGGAATTTAGTGACATGCTACCTTGCAGAGCCCATCGAGGCCATGACAAGGCCAGATTGGTTGAGATGAAAGACAGACAGCACTCTTAGGAGAAAGGAGACTGGTGCTGTCAAGATAATCAGGAAAGGCTCTGAACAGGACAGGCCCTGTAACTCATCTGGCAGTGGCAACAGCCACAAGAAACCCAACCTTCAAGGTCAAATCCTCAAGAGAGAGACACCTTCTAAAATGGCTCCAAAGGGGAGGGGGGGGGGGACCTTTCAGAGTCTTCAAGAACAGGGAATGACTCCACTGTAGCATTACCAGCCATTCAGGCAGATGGATCTGTTTCACCCCTTTCAGGAAGCAAAACATTGCCCTGAATCCACTCTCAGTAGCATATAAGGGCCACTACCTGAACCTTGAGAGAGTTCAGAGCCAAGTCCTGGTCCAACCCAAACCATAAGAAGGACAGAATGACTACAATGCCCACTTTTCTGGCCTCCATGGCCCAAGATAAGTACCACTTATTAACAACGCTCCAGACCCCGACATAGATATGATCCTAAGAAGAGTGTTGACCACTATGCTCGAGTACCCTTTCTTAGATACCTGGTCCTTGAGAAACTCAGCTAAGAAGGGAACAGGATCCTCCATGACCAGAGGGTCCTGCCGCAGAAGCCTCTTCTCTGAAGAATCAAAGACAGGAACCCCACCAACAGCCTCAAGAGATCCACCTACCATGGCATGCATGGCCAAATCGATGCCACTAAAATGATTGAGTTCTCGTGAGACCATATCTTGTGCAGAAGACAGTTCACCAAGGGCTATAGGAGAAATACATACAGGGGCTTCTCCCAGGGGCAGTCAAAGAAGGCTATACAAGTTCACCACCTGTGTATACTTTTTGTGGTTGAAAGTTCCTCACCTTGACATTCCTCTGGGTGGTCTTCAGATTGAACATGGGCAGGCCCTGCCTTTGCATGAGGAAGTCGAAAGCAGGCAAGCTTAGGTTCCACTTACTGGGATCTATGGTATTCCAACTCAAGAAATCAGCCTGCACAGTGCTGATTCCTGCTATATCAATCACCAACAGGGCCATCAGATGAAATGCCAGCCACCTCTGAGGCTATTGTAACGCCGTGAGTGCTGCCTTGCTTGTTGATATAAACCATTGCCATGGCATTGTCAGAGAACATTCAGATTGCCTTTCCCTCAAGGAGGGACTAAAATCTCTCATAGCCAAGCAATTTTCCCTGGCTTCTAACCTGCTGATTGACCAGGAGACTTCCTAAGGGTTCCAATGACCCTGCAATAACTGACCTAAACAATGTGCTCCATAGCCCAAAAGGCTGGCATCCAGAGCGACTACCTAATCTGGTGCCTCCAGAGGCATCCCATCTAACAGGAGGCAAGTCTTTAGCCACCAGGCCAATTCCCCCTTGATCCTCTAGGGAACAGGCAGGTGCTGTAAGAACTGGGAATGAGGAGACCAGTGAGTCAGAAGGTGCTCCTGCAGGAAGTACATGCGAGCCTTGACCCAAAGCACCACTGCCAGGATAGACACCATGAGCTACAGGAAGTCCCAAGCCTTGAGAGCTGTCTGCCCTGCACTGCAGATGCATCCTGTTCAACTATTCTGGGATGAGGAACAACATGCCCAAACAGGTGTTAAAATGGCCCTCAGATACTCCAAGTCTTGGGAGGGGACTAGGCTGCTCTTGGGCTAGTTGAACACCCAAACCAGCCACCAACCACTGGATCACCTGGGCAGTGTCTGCTCTGGACCTCTCTATGGAGTCAAAATGAATCAGCCAGTTAACTGAAAGGCAGTCCAAACAGCATAAAAAGAAATGGCATGAAAATGATCCTCCAAGTTCTGTATCACATGAAATGCATGTTTCGAGCCCACTCCAGGCTCTTTATCAAGTGTGGTCAGAGTTTCTTCAGTAGGATCACCAAACACTCTGTTTGGACTGCCTTTCAGATAAATGAAGATGTTTTAATTTACATCTAAATAAAGAGGGACATTATGGTCATCCGAGAGGGGGAATGTTTGTACCCCTCTCCTGACCTTCTGGCCTGACAAAAATTATAGTGTGGTGCACAGTGCACAGGGTGATCTTTTCTTTTGGGTTGTATTATTGTGATCACCTTGTTGGTTTGAGGGTCTGGTTTTTTTTAAAATTTTGGATTCAGCATATAAGCAATCAGGCCATTACACCCACACAACCCACTGCCTGAGTATCCAAGGATAAAGCCAATAAGGCACTTTTGGGGATGTCTTCCATTTACCTCTCAAATGTCTCCTTTACAGCAGAACCCCTTCCACTGGAATGGTCATGCACCTCACCACAACTGTGACCAGTACATCCACCTTAAGGACCCTAAACAGCTGTTCCATCCCTACTTGGAGAAGAAGACAGTCAAGCCAGCACCTTTGTATCCCTCAGCCTAGCTCCTGTGTCTACCACTGAGAGGACATGAGCTGCCACAAGGGCTCAGGGAAGAGAAGAAAGCCAGAGGGATGTCACAATCTCTGCAGCTGGAATCCACCTGTGAAACCTTCAGCAGAGGGGGGCTTAACAATGTGCAGGGCCACCATGGCATCCTGAATAAGGGTAGAGAGATTCTCTCTGTGAAAAAAGAATCACTGATGGATCCTCTCCCACCATCAGGGGAGCTCCCCTTCCTCCACTCACACGTTTGAGATTGGGGGGGAGAAGAGGAGGATTCCCTTAGGGGAAAAGGCTGAACTCTAAGGAACAGACAGGCAAAAATGACTATTGGGGACATTTAGCCCACTTGCAACCAGAGGGAGAGACCCTATGAAGCCTGAGTCTCCCAAAAGGGAGACCAGGGCCCTAGACTCCTTCAAGAGGAGCTGCCATGCAGAGATTGAAAACAGCCTGTGAGTTGTTTCAGGAACTGCTACTCAAAGCCAGCTGAAAATAGTCCCCGGGGCCCAAGAGGACCCTCAGGGGCCTGCTGGTCAGAGGCTGCAGCTGTCTCACCACACTCCCCTTCAGCCAAATATATGCAGCCAGGAAAAAAAAATCACTGGCAGGAAAATTCTGGGAGATGTGGCAGAGGCAGCAAACTTGGCATCGGGCTCTGGACCCCTCTACAAGAGGATCCCAACATTGCCAAAAAAGTGTGTCCTAAGGCTTTTCCCTCACACTTGGGACAAAAAGGACACATTGAGTTCATGCAGCAGGAATCACAGGTAGCTCATTTCCATGTACCCAGCATTATGGCAGAACTCAAATGTAGTCAAAAAAAGCCTGACAGATTAAAAACAAAACAAAACAAAAAAAAACCCACGGAAAACAAAGAACCTTGATTAGTAAAGGAATCTCTTCACTGACCAGCTGGCCAAAAACACCCAAGAAAGGCTTCTCCAGATGTCCACACAGGCCTAAGACAATCTGGCTGCCCAATACAGCTTTTTTTTTAAGCTGCTTTTATCAAGCAGCATAGAAAGTGAGTCAATTAAAGAAACAAGACAAATCTAAAAACAGGACGGCAGATCATGCAGCTACAAGACAGTGAGAGGGAAAGTGTCTGGGCCAGACTTACCAACCCCCACAGGGGATCCATGGGGTCCTCCTGCTTGCTCTCCAGCCTACCAGTGCTGGACACATGGCAATCGTCTGCTTGAGGAAGGAATGTGCATACCCAAGCCCGAAACAAATATTGGGCCAAATGTCTTAAAAACAGAGGCCACAAGACCATGATCTGGGCCAGGGGTGACAGGCCTATCTGCACTGCTGCACCAGTCCATGCATCTTGCCGTCTACTGGAGATAGACAATACTGTCTTCCCTCAGTACTGCACCAGTGTATATAAGTGATGACCTCACTGAAAGCTGTTTTGGTCTAACTCTACCTGCTAGCTGGGAAGCATAACCTACTCATCTGGACTGGTCTAGCAGGATGATAAGGAAGAACATTTTTCTCCCATAGCAAGTTAAACCCTTGTGAATGTCTTTTTAATTTTGCAGCTATAAAAAAAAGACGCATGTGATGCTATGAGCTAACAGAAAGTCCGCATAGGAGAATTCAGTTATTCTATCTACATAAAAACTATGTTCACCTGCATACAAGCTGGCCCAACCATTAGGCAAAACTAGGCAGATGCTCAGCATAGCAGCTTCTGAGGAGAAGCAGCAGTCAGATTAAAACAATAGCTCCTGACAGCTGTATAAACTCAAAGGGACATCAGCACATGCTTACCTGCACGGGAGAGTGGACATACATGTACATACAAAACAAAGTTTAATATTTAAAAATAAGGGGAGTATATTCAGCAAAAGCAGCCAGCGCATTTAAAATGGCTAGCTGTCACTGCTTTAACATAGCCCAGGATAATCAATACCAGGGTCATATCCAGCTACTGGCACTGAATACCTGGTGTGACTGGATAGCGTATTAGCTAACTGGGTAGTGACGATATTCAACCGCTGCAGAGTTAGCTAACCCAGCTAAAGTTAGGCAAGTTACAATAACTGGTCAGTGGCTGAATATTGTTGCTGAACGGTTACCATCAGCACCACCCCCAGAACACTGCGATGCTACAGTTAGCACTGAGGTGTCTAGCGGCGTTAGAGGGGGGTATTCAGCAGCACAAACCAGCTATGTGCTGATGAATATCATGCTCATCGTGATTAAGGCAGTCAGCAGGTCTGCTAACTGTATTATCACTGTAAATATTTATTATTATTTATTATTTATTTATTACAATTTCTTATATACTGCACTATTTCGTATCAGCGCCCCCAGTTATACATTTTTTCAGGATTGTTATGGGAGGGATGGTGTTTGGATGATCCCGATTGTTGAATTTAATTATCAGAATCTCAGGGGTGGGGAGGGGGTGTAAGGTTGAAGAGCTGCCTACAGCGCCAATACCCTTGCATTGGGCTTGCCTGTAAGTTCCCGGCTAAGACACTGAAGATTTATTTTGCAAGGAACATGGCAGGCACCTCTTTTTTTCAGTAATCACTACATCTTGTAGTTTTTATGTATTTGAGTAAATCATCTAATGCACACGCAGGAGGGCACAATTAGCAAAGCATGTGTTTATCAGTTACAGTATCCTGGGATGCCACGCCTGCCCTTTTGATGGTTATGCTACCATAAATAGCTTGACGGGATTGCAGCTAGTTACAACAATATAAAGCAAACAATTTCACATCCACATGGTAAAAACTGCAAAGAGAGAAAACATGGGAAGAACAAACATACCAGTCTCAGCTACTGCTCTGTACTGTTTTGATGCAATGTAACCTAATGGAAAAATATATCATAAAGTACTTAAAATATATTCCCATTTTGTACTGTAGTAACAGCTATGACTAGCTCATATACTGGATGAGTTATGCAGTACAGGAAGAGAAGAGAATCAACATTGGTCAGAAAGGTAGGAATACATTTTCAAAAGCTTAATCAGGCTTCCTACATGTAAAATTAAGGTGTTATTTAACATATGTTCGTTGGCATGGATTTCAATTTCCTAAAACACATGTTTTAAGTTCACACTACAATTAATTTGAGCACAAGATAGAGGCATTTCAGGGAGCATTCTGAACATGTTATGGATTGATACACATAGGTCCCAATGCAGAGATGCAAATAGCAGGGTTAGACGTCCTGGATGGATGTCCAGCCCCACTATTCGCCGGGACCGTAGACTGGCTAAAATGCTCCCCGCACGCACAGAGCCACTGTGCAGGAAGTGTTGGATGGAGGCAGGACGGCTGGAGGCAGGGAGTAGGTGGGCCAAAGCATTAGACAGAGCAAAGTGCAGCCACCCGACATGGCTGTGTTTCAGCACTGCCTTCATCAGGGGATTGGCCAATGTAGATACACCATGGTTAAATACAATTATAATTACATTGTATCTGAGCAGGTACGGCTTCACGCTAGTTACAATAAGAATGTGATTTTCCTAGGACCAGGCACAAGAACCATATAGTGTGCCTACATTGGCCAATCCCCTGACAAAGGCAGTGCCGAAGTACGGCTCTGTCGGGTGGCCTCTTGCAGTCCCCCTGGGTTGAAGAAATAAAAGTCTTTTGAGTTCACACTTTTCTCTAGCCTGGTTGTTGTGTTTCTCTTGCGAGTGTGTAGTGCTGTTTTTTTGTTGGATGAAGCACCTGGACATACAGGGCCGATTCAGGTCATGGCCTTGTACTTCTGGCGGGGTTACGTAGACCCACTGATTGTGGGGGTCGGGCCAGGAAGCCCCTCCAGGCAAGCAGGAAAGATGCAGGGGAGATCGTGCCGCCTTATCCCCGTCCTGGCTGCCCACGCTGACATTGCCCTTCCTGGTGGGTCTTCGGCGCTCCTGCTGGGCATACTGGTGCCATGGCACTGGCACACCAGCAGCAGCACAGGGAGGGCTGGACAGGGTGCTGGGTGGAATCTTGTGGCTGGGAAATGGGGCAGTGCTGGGCTATCTAAGTGCCTGATTCTGCAACCGTGGGACTGTCTGACATCTGTGGCTACAGAATTGAGTCCAATTTGGGTCAGTCCATTTTCTGGATGGCCCGGATGTGCCCCTGCTGGAATCGGGCTTATAATGTTTCATAATTTACATGCATAAATATCATGTCCTTTATGCACATTTATTTTATTTTGGTTAAATTTGTATACCGCTTCTTCCAGCGATCAGCAGTTTCACACTGAACTTTTAACACAGCAATCCTTTTACATATAACAATATTCTAATTTGCTTACATATGGATAACAAATTTGGATTTTACAGAAGATGATTGTAGGGTTATATTTACATATGTTTCATGGGTATTTACATAGCCTAGCGTTACACACATACAGTATTTACAAGCGTTCCATGTTTATTTACATAGCCAGGTGCATTGTTACATTAGGACAGGTTATAGTATTCCAAGGAATAGATAGGTTTTAAGGTCTTTCCGGAATTCTTTTAGGTCATTGTTATCTCTTAGTGCGGAAGGTAGGCTGTTCCATTGGGAGGGAGCTGTGTATGTGAACGCTCTGCTAATTGTAAGGGTTTTGGTTTTGCGTATGTCGTGTGGGACGTGCAGAGTGTTTAGATTGTGGGCTCGTCTGTTCCTATTGGGGGGTTGTGCTGAGAAGTGTAGAGAGGCATGATGGAGCTAGGTTGTAGATTCATTTAAATGTCGTTAATATTATTTTATATCTTATGCGGGCATGGATGGGGAGCCAGTGGAGTTCCATTAGGATTGGTGTGATGTGATCAGAGATCCGCAGTTTCATTATGATTCGAGCGGTGACATTCTGTGCCATTTGAAGTATGTTGAGGGTTTTTTTGGGTAGCCCTTGGAGAATGCCATTGCAGTAGTCCAAGTGAGGTGTGATGAGTGCTTGGGCTACCGTTCTGAAGTCAGACTGCTCAATGATGTTGTGTAGTGGCTGGAGTATCCTTAATTTGTGAAATATGGCTCAGTTTAGTAGTCTTAAGTGGGTTTCCATCTTAAGGTTTCTGTCGAGAGTGACTCCCAGATATTTTCTCTCTTGTTTGATGTTGTATGTATTATTGTTCAGGAGAACTGTTTGTGGGGGTTCAAACTCAGGGTTTTTGGAGATGAACATCACTTTGGTTTTCTTATGGTTGATGCTCATGTTGTTTTGCTGTATCCATGTTTGCGTGTCCTTGAGGCATGCTTCCAGATGGTTATAATTTGGGTTGTTCATTCCAGTTGTGTATACAGCATTATCTCATCTGCATATAAGTGGTAATTAATCTTGTGTTTCTGAAATATTGTGCAGATGGGTGTTAAGTAAAGGTTGAACAGTAGGGAGGACAAGGCTGACCCTTGTGGTATTCCCTGTGTTTGTGGGAATGCCTTTGATGTTTCTTGATTGAAGTGAACCTGCTGTACTCTGTTCAATATATAGGAGCCAAACCATTTTAGTTGGGTTCCTTTTATACCTATGGATTTGAGCCTGGTGAGGAGGATCTCATGTCTTACTGTGTCAAATGCAGCGGATATGTCTATGAATATTAGGATGAACATTTTCTTGCTGTTCTCAATGCCTTTGTATAGCTTGTCTAGTAGTACTAGTAGGAGGGTTTCTATTCCATGGTATTGACGGAATCCAAATTGTTGGTCATCAAGTGCATTCCTAGTGTCAATATGATCTTGAAGTTGGTGCTGAACTGCTTTTCCCACTGTTTTGGCTATAAGTGGGATGCTTGATATGGGGGGTATGAAGCTGGGTCATTCTTCTTGAGTGTTTTGTTTTTCAAAATAGGTCTGATAAGTGATCTTTTGAGTTCTAGTGGCATGATTCCTTGTTGCATTGATTGATTTATTATGTGCATTATGCATGGAGCGATTTCCGTTTTTGTAGTTTTGATCCATGCTGCTGGGCGCGGATATAAGGGAGATGTAGTGGTTTGTGATGGTGCTTATTATTTGTTTTGCATCGATGGGGTGGAAGGAGTCCCATTCCTCTTTGGTGTCCATGGTTTCCATTTGAGGTTGTGTGATCCTATTCGCGGTTGGTGTTCTTGTGCAGTTTTCTTCTTGAGGGTTGAGTTTGCTTGCATAGTGATCAGCTAGTGTTTGTGCCTTTTTTTCGTTGTTCTATCATCTTGGCCATTTTTGGTGATTGATTTGACGAATTTGAATAATTCTCTCAGTCTGTTTATCGCCTTGGCTAGTATTTTAGTGTGATGGTTCTTTTTTGCTGTATTTATTTCTTCTTTGTAGTTCATGAGTAGTGTTAGGTATTTCTCTTTGCATTCAGGGGACTTTGTGATTCTCCATCTTCTTTCAAGTTTTCTGAGGTCTTTCTTCATTTTCATTAGTGCCAATGTGTACCAGGGCTCAGATTTGTCTTGTAATTTGCTACTTGTGTTCATTGGAGTGTTCACAGTTTGTTTTGCAGCAGCTTCAATTCCTTTGTTCCATTGGCTTATTAGTAGTTTGAGGTCTATTTGATCTGTGTCTACGTGGGTAGTAATTGAGCTTATTAGGGTTTCTTTGTCAAATTTCTTGAATTTTCTGCCATTTTGGGTTTTTGCTCCCCCTTGCTGGTTTCCGTGTTTCCTTGCCATGTAAAATTGAATTAGAACATAAGAACATAAGATATGCCATACTGGGTCAGACCAAGGTCCATCAAGCCCAGTATTCTGTTTCCAACAGTGGCCAATCTAGGTCATATGTACCTAGCAGTTTCCCCAAGAGACACAAGTTCCACAATGCTTGTACTGGGTCAATTAGGTGATGATCCGACTAGGGAACTTGCGTTATTTGAGGTGTAGGAATTTTTTCTTTGCTCTGATAGGTCATCTTGGGTAGGAATACCAGTCTAGTATGTTTCCCCTGTTGTGGGTGGGCTTTTGTATTATCTGTTCATATCCTAATTGGTCCATGGCTTCAAGGAATGTGCTTTCATGTGGGGGGTATATTGAAGCAAGATTGAAGTCTCCTAGGATAATCTGGTACTTTTTGATTGTAGTTGTACATATCTTTTCTAGTGCTGTAGCAAGAGCTTCATGTTGTGATGTGGGGGGTTTGTAAACAAGGCAAATTATAATTATTAGTATTTGATTCTCTAGTCTGAGGATGTCTATTCCTTCATGAGAGTTTTGCGTGGTGTTGGATAGGTTTAGCGAGTCTTTTGCCATTATTAGAACTCCACTTCCTCTTCTATTGCTGCGGGGACAGTGGTAAGTTTTGTATCCCGGTTTATTTAGTTGGTTTAGTAGGATTGCATCAGTATCTGTGAACCAAGTTTCAGTGATACATAGTATGTTTGGGTTTTCATCTGTGATGATGTCATGGATGATGTGTATCTTATTTCTTATGGACCTTGCATTTATTAGTATACATTTGTGGGGGGTTTGTGTGTCAGGTTTTGGCGATGGGCTTAGGTTGGTTTTGATTTTGATTATTCTCGATTGTGTCTTCTTTGGGTTTTGGTTGTGGTGTTTGTTGATCGTCTTTTGGTTGCGTTGTATTGATTCTTGAGTGTTGGTTGGGTGTTGTGGGGTATATTTAGGGTATGTGTATAACGTATATAGAGGGTATGTATATATGTATTGCCAAGTGATTATAGGATGATTAAATGTGTAGGCTAGACATGTGAGTGGATACATGGCTAAGCAGAGATATGCTGATAACAGTAGGTTAGTTATTCACTAACCTATTGTTATCACTAGTTATTCACACATAATTTTATACCCTAATTTGTAATGGATAAAGTTACAAGTGTAATTCAATTTATGCATGTACCTTGTGTTTGAAAACCTGGTTATTTTCTGTTTGAACTTAAAAGGGCAATTTTCACAGTGATTTCTTTCTTTCTTTCTTTATTGTTTTTATATACTGCTTTATAACATAATCAAGGTGGGTTACAGAAAACACAACTCGTATTGCAAAAGGCAGTTTACAGTGAACAAGAACATCATAATTGTCAGATTTATGTGGGTAAAAGGCATTTTGCCAGCATTAAACTGACTTTCTGAAAATTGACCTTCTTCAATATGGCTAAAAGTCAATGAATTGAAGATTGGTGCAAAATCTAAAAGTACAAACTACAAACAGACTTTGAACCAGTGTAGACAGTTTGAAATTTGCCCATAGATGCACTCAGATGCACTACTGAAAATTTACATCTTGGTTTCTAGTAGTAGGAAAGATGTTCCGCCATGTTTGGTCTTAAGGTCATCTGTATTCCCCTTATAATGTGCATTAGAAGACTAATGAAAACCTCAGCTGCTGCCTCCACTATCAGACGTGAAAAATTCAACATGCACACGTGCTAGACAGAGTCAAACCAGAGTCAAAAATAAGATGGCCTCAATCAATCCTAATTTTCACATTATGACATTAAATTGACTTCTAATGAAAGGTATCATAAATCACACTGGAGAGGTGTGCTGAAACCGAAGGATGAGAGATTGATAGTTGCAGCCCAGGACAACGGATTCCAAATGAGATGGTTTACAGCGAGCACTGAAAAAGCTGGCAAAACGGACATATGTTGATTCTGTAAGACTGGAAACAGTGACTCACCTCATAGCTGGCTATGAAGTTCTGATGGTGAAAAATTTCTATACAGAAAGGCACAACTTAGTAGCACGTCCCATCCATTGGAAACTCTGTAAACACTACATCACTGTCCCTGAAAAGCACTGAGATCATGACCCTAAGAATTACAGAGAATGAAGAGGTTATGATCACCTGGGACATTCCTATTCTGACAAATAAGAAACTGGAAGCAAGGAAACACGACATAGTGGTAAAGGAAAAAAACACCAGAATGGCATTGATAAAAGAGGTGTCGGTTCCAAGTAATTATTCTGTGAATCGCGTGGCGAGGCAGAAGATCCTGAAGTACCAAGAAATGCAGTAGGAGACCAAGAAAATGTGGCAAAAAGATACAGAAATACTTCCCATTGATATGGGCGCCACAGGCTTGATAAAGAAGAATTTCCAAGCACATCTTAACAAATTACCCATACCTGTTACATCTTACGAATTCCAGAAGGAAGCTCTCTTTGGCATGATGCAAGTATTCTGCCAAGTATTAGCAGTAAATCTGAGAGACTGAGACCATACTCCACATACCCTGGCTTAGAAATGAGGTTCATGACTCATGGTATGCGCATTTGGAGAAACTGCCTCGAGAAAACATATCTAGAGCCTTGCTTCACTTGTGTAAGAGAAGTTCTTCACTATCTGCATTTCCCTTGGCTTGCAATTCCACATCATCTCCTAACCATATAGATGTGCTGTTTCACTGCTAGAAGAAGAATCTTTAGACACAGTCAAAATGCATCTGAACAGGTTATAAAATCAGGCCTATCATGTGTGCTTGGTGACTAGTTTAGGTCTCAATTGGAAACTTGTACTGACAACTCCTATGGGCTGTCAGTAAAGCTGGAAGTGCAACTTCTATTCTACTTTCAAGCAACAATCTTCTTTTAAAAGCATCATGCCAATCATGCTTGATAATTTATTTTCTTTGAATCTTGCTAGTCCAGTCAAGTTGAGTGGTTATGCTCCCTTGCCAGCAGGCAGAGGCAGACCCGCATAACTTTCAGTTATGTCATCACTTTGTATATCCTCTGGTGCAGCACCGCAAGGAGTATGAAACTTCCCAAGTAATAAGACTGAAAACTTCAGAAAACTTTATTAACTACAAAAACGTTGCCACATATACTGTGAACCAGTGGCTTAAGGTCTACATGAGGGCCCCCAAGCAAAATTATGTTGAGGGCCATCCTTAATGGGGGGGGGGGCTGTTCTTCCTTGTCCCCCCTCCCTCTGTCTCCCCTACAGCACAGCAAGTGATTTACTTTAAATGAAGTTTGCCGTGCTGCCTCCCGGCCCCTAGTTATGAATAATATTTTTCTTGCCCAGCAGCTATTACTTCCTGCTGCCGGACAGACGTCTTGCGATAACAGACGCAAAATCACATGGCTGTTAGCTTCTTGGCTGAAGTTTCGAGATATCTTAAGGGTTCAACATTTGCAAAAGGCTTACCTATGGGCCTAAGGTGGGGCCCTTCCAGTGCCCTCAACCTCAGAGAGATGCCCACTGAGGCACAACAGGGCACACACATGGATAGAACTGCTTCATTTCTCTGAGGGAGTGGGCAACAACAGGGTGCACAGCCAATTAAGTCCCTTGGATGAGATTCCTGGAGCACAACAGGACCGTCACCTGAACCTTGAGAATTCAGAGCCAAATCTGGTCCAGGTCAGACTGCTAAAAGGGCCATCTAGGACAGCCTACGCCCCCCAACCAGGCCCAGGCCATAAGCGAGAAGGGACTGGGAACCTCTATTACCAGGAACCCCACCATAGTAGGCCCTTTCTGAAGGTAATAAAAGAAAGAACCATGCCCCCGTATCAAGAAATCCACGTACTATAAACTGTGAGTCAGTCTGGGGCCCCTAGGATCACCAGGCACAGATGGGCCTGAAGCCTTTGCAAAAGACGGCTCACCAGGGGCCAGGCAAAGAGAGGCATATTGCATTCCCTCCTGAGGTTACTCCTGAAGTAGGGCAGCCAAGCCTGCTATCTGCAGATCCTTTCTGCAACTGAAAGCTCCCCACTTTGTCACTCAGGAGAATGCCAGTCAAGTAGAGCACTGGAAGATTTCATCTTCACATTATGAAGCTGCACGCAGGGGAGCTGAGCTCTCACGTCACCTGGACTCATGGAGTTCCAGCACAGAAAGTCAGTCCACACATTGTCAAAGCTTGCAATGTAAGCTGCAGACAGGGCAATCAGATGCTTCTCTGCTCAACACTACAGCCTGCGACCTTGAGTTCTGTCTCATTTGTGGACATACGCCACTGCCACAGCGATGTCCAAGAACACTCAGCCTGCTTTTCCAACTAGAAGAGGTCTGAATCACTGTTCCCTCTAAGCTGTGCGTGTGTGCGCGCGCACACACCTCGCCGAGTGAGCGCACATACTTTATAACAGAGCGCACAAAATTTATGGTTCTGATTCTGATAGAAAACAACACAGACATTCTTAAAATTGAAAAGTTGTTGTGTATTTATAGTTTTCACAAGTTCTACAATATTTTCTAGTGGAATCAAAGTGGTGTACATACTGTATTCTGACGTGTAGTCAAATTTTAAAGTATATAACTCCAAGTGTCGTTTTGTGGCGCACAAAAATTTAACCTTCCTTCAAAAGCTGCACAGCTGATATTTTATGCGCACACAGCCTACAGAAAATTAGAGGGAACATTGGTCTGAATCTCTCCAGGATCAAACTGATTGTTCATACCTCCAGGCAGATGAACTCTCAGGAGTTCTCCTGTGGGGACCAGAATCCCGGGACTAAATGGCACAAGCATTGTGCCCCCAGCCCTTCAGGATGGCATCCTAGATGACAAGCACTCCATCTCATGCTTCCAGAAGCATCCCATCCAGCAGATGGCAAGACTGCAAACACCACACTAACTGCTCCTTGATCTCCTACTGGAGAAGAAGGGCCTTGTTAAACAATGGAGAACAGGGAAGCTCCAATCTTGCAGCCTCTAACTGTCTGGCAGCTGCTGGACAAACATAACAGGGCCTACACACAGCATTGCTTGATAGCCTATGGTGGAAGCTGTAAAGGCATTTATAAGGAGAGCCTCCACCCTCCTATCATGAGACTCCTTGAGTGCAGCACCCCCTTCCAGCAGGATGACTGTGCGCTTTGTCACCACTTTGACAGAGGGCATCCACATGAGGGAGTCCACAAAGCAGATGCAGTTGGCCCTGGGGCAGAGGGTATATTAGGGACAGGAGCACAGGGTCTCTAAGATCCAGCTTGGAAGTCTCCTATTGGGAGATTACAAGCTTCCACATAAGTTCAGGAAGAGGAAAAAATCCAGAAGGGCACCAGATACCCTCTAGAATAGAGCCCACTTGAGAAGCTTGCATGGGAGCAAGCTCTGCAATATGCAAATACACCAGAGTCCTAAATGAGAATAGGAAGGTCCTCTTGTGCAATAAAGGTAGATCATGGATGGATCCTCGCCTTCCATTAAGGGAATATCCCCTTCTTCCTCCTACTTAACCTCTGGAGAAAAAGGATTCCACATCTGCATTCCAGACAACCCCTCTAGGGGATAAGGCTAGGTTCCTGGAGGAATGGACAGGTGAAAGAGCGAAATGGGGTATTTAACTCCATTGTCGCAAGCGACAGAGATACTTGAGTGCTTCGGGTCCTCCAAAGGGGAGGCCTAGGCTTTGAATCCCTGCAAAAGAGCTATTGAGCAGCTAGTAAGAACTGAAAACAGCCCGTGAGCTGTTTCATAAACTGCTGCTCAAGTTGACTGAAAGAAGGATCCTGGAGGACCTTCAGGAGCTTAAGGACATGAGGCTGTGACTGCCCCACCATGTTCCCACTGTACAGAGACGATGCAGCCATTCAAAATTACCTCAAAGCCACCGGCGGGAAAAAAACTTTGGGGGCGGGAGGGGAATACGGCAGAGGCACCAAACATGGCATGAAGTCCCAGAACACCCCCTATATATATTTATTTATTTATTTGGTTTTATATACTGCTTTATCATCAATTCAAAGCGGTTTACATATAACAGTTATAACAACGAGCTTTACATAGAACAGGGAGTTACAACTTGGAGGGTTACCTGGGGTATAAAGAAAACATTTAAATTATCAACTATATACCGTTACACTGATGTCTTTAGAGTGTAGTATATTGAGATATGAGAGAATGTTCTTATGTTGATGGGGAGTGGTATGATTCAATGACAGAGATAGGTTATTGTGTTGCTTCCAGTGAAATCTTATGATTCGTTTCTTCAATGGTGGGACCATAGTGTTCCATGAAGAGGTGGGTCTTGATGGCTTTTCTGAAGTCTAGTAAGTCTTGATTGTACGTAATGTGCTGGGTAGCTCATTCCATAGATGGGGAGCATAAAGGGAGAAAGCTCTATTGTTGGTGGAGTGTTTTGATGTTCTGAAGCTTGCTGGTGTTTCTAAGGTGTTGTCATCGGCTCGTCTTCTTGTTGTGGTTGGACGAGTTCTTCTGATTAGTTCTTCAGGGGTAGGTGGGGACAGGTTATTTAAGATTTTGAAGATTATAATTATATTTTTGTATTTAGTGCGTTCTGTTAATGGAAGCCAGTGGAGTTGGTAGAGAGTAGGTGTTATGTGGCTGTATCTTGCTGTTCTAGTTATGATTCTTGCAGCCGTGTTTTGCACCATTTGCATGGGGAGTGTTGTTTTTTTGGTCCCAAACATGCCACGAGGCACTCCCATTATCTCTGAGCCAAATGACTACAGCCATGGAGAAAAAAATCTTCTGAAGGCTGCAGGCTACATCAGAAAACAGTTGAGCACTGCAATGACCATAGGAAAATAAACATGAAAGAAACCACTGGCAAAGAGCAAAAAAAACACAGCAAAAGAAAAACAGGACCTCGAAAAGGGAATCCCTGCATTTGTCAGCTAACTAGGGAAAACTGAGAAGGGCTGCTGAAGAATGAAAGGATTTTTTTTTTTCATTTTAACCTGTTTTATTGAAAACAGTCAAAAAAGAGCCAACTGTAGTCAAATGAATCGAACATAGGAATAGCAAGCAGACAGAAGATGGCAAGAGGGAAGGGAGCCTGGGCACAAACTTGCCACCCTCTTAGGGGCCCTGTGGGGCCTTTCTGTCCGCTCTCCGGCCTACCAATACTGGAATCTGTGGGAAATGATGCTGACACAGGGCAGCTGTCAGCTCCAGGAGATAGGGGTGTACCCAAGCTCCAAGCAAACACTGAGCCTACAGGTCTCAATCACACATGCCACTGAACCATAGTCTGGGCCAGGAGATATGTCTATCGGCTTTGAGGCACCAACAGACAAATACTGGTTTTCCTGGTGCTACACCAGTCAATATTCCAAATGATGACAGCACTGAAAGTTGCTCAAGTCTGCCTCTACTCATCTGGACTGATCTAACAGGAAGACAAGGAATTACCCCGTTAAAGGATTTGGTGAATGCTTCCCTATAGCTTCTCATAGCAAACACATTGCTCTTTTGAATTCCTTAATCCCAGAATATGTAACGGCTTTCAAGTTCTTACCTCTTTTCGGGGTCTAATAGCTAAACCTTAAACCAGTGACCCCCAGATGATGATGAAATCAAAACTGCAGGTGTCCAGTCTCCTTCCCCTCCCTTCACTCATATAAAGCAAGGAGGCACAGCAACAGTGGTGGTAATAGCAGCAGCGGTCAGCACGGGAATGTGCACTTTCAGACCCCAGAACTCAGCAGAGGTTTCCAGTCTAACAGGAAGCTTACCCAGGAGGGTACAAGGGCCTATGAATATTCACTGGCTCACAGGTCACATGCTCACTGGTAGCTGTCACCACCTTGCATAGGTCACGGTGAAAGTCCAGAGAGAAGGGGAAATGGCCAAGTTTCTGTGACACCATCCACCGATGACGTGACCCCATTTGGAGTCCAGACTTCAGTTTGGGAACAAGTGCCTTAAACATTTCCTAAACCATCCTGGGACTTTGCAGCTCTTATCTCTCTTTTCCTGTGCGTGCCTCTCTTTGTACAAATAATTTGGGCTTTGCTCCTTTCATTAATCAGTCTCAGGTGCTTAATTATTTTCACCTGTATCCTGATCCATTGCTCTTCCTTACTACAGCTCCCAGACTTCCTGCCTCCAATATAATCTCACTTTCTGTCAGTTCAGGACATATAGGGACTACATCTACCAGCATTCTTATAGGTTCATCTCCTCTAAGAGCTCTCCTATGCTCTTGGGAGCTCCCTCTAGCACCAAACTGATACACAGTATAACCAATGGCACACTGCCCACTGTGTCACACTAGTCATTCTGTGTTAAGTTAAAAAGTATCCTAAAGACCTAGGGCCCCATATTCAGTGGCGGCAGCTAGCTCTGCTAAAGCGGCTAGGCACCACCGCTGAACTTTAAACCCAGATATTCAATCAGATACAACTTAACCCATACAACAGATATCGTGGACAGCAAAACCAAAAACTCCTTTAAATTCCCTCTTATAAAACAAAAAGCACACAAACAACTTGTTAAAGAACTTTTGCAACCTATGCACCTGCTCTATGGAACTCCCTCCCAAGCACTCTCAGAGCCACTAAAGACATAACTGATTTCCGGAAAAAGCTGAAAATATACATCTTTCAAGAAGTATTTGGATCACATAACCGAACATAACGTTTAATAATACCACACAATCCAGAACTGTTTCCTGTAAATAGTTTAATTATTTAAGTTATGTATATTATTATTTAACAACGGTTATAAGTTAAAGTTCAATGAAAACAAATTACCCTAATTGTTCAATGTAAACCGCTTTGTTACTTTGAAAGGTGGTATATAAAAAATAAATAAATAAAAAATATCCAGGCAGGGCCAGCCCTAGACTTGGTCCAAAGTGTTGGAACCCTATGCAAACCTCAAGTTTTACACCACTTCTGGCTGTCAAAATCTATTATTTAGCTTTTAATGGTCTGCTTTTGCGGCCCTCCAGAGGTTGCTGCCTTAGGCGATTGCCTAATAGTTGGGATGGCCCTATATCTGGGCCCTGGCACTGAATATCCGGGTTGCCTGGACTGTCGTCAATCTAACAGGGCAACAACAATATCCAGCCACTGCCCAGTTAGCTTCTGCAGCGAAGGTTAGGCCAGCCTTTACTATACATGACTTTCGCCGCTTTTGGCTTGCCTAGTTTTAGTCGCAGACGCTAACCGGGTAGTGGTGCAATACTACCACCATCCGGTTAACCTCAGTGGCTCAGGGGTTTGTGCAGCAACCACGGATATTCAGTGCCATTGCCACAACATTGACTATCTGGTGTTAGGGGTCAGCAGGCAGGGCTATGCGCCGACATGACACATAGCCCACCCAAATGAATATCGGACCCTTTAAGTCTATTCCCATATGCTTTATAACAAAGACCACAAACCATTATGGTAGCCACCCTCTGCACCAATTCCATCCCATTTATATCTTTTTGAAGGTATGGTCTCCAGAATTGCACACAATACTCCAAATGAGGTCACACCAGACTTATACAAAGGCAATATCACCTTTTTTCTGCTGGCCATTCCTCTCCCTGTGCACCCAAGTATCATTTTGGCTTTCACCATCGCGTTTTCTGTCTATTTAGCAACTTTAAGATCATCAGAAACAATAACGTCCAGATCCTGCTCTTCTTTTGTGGACAGAAGTACTTCATAGAAACATAGAAACATGATGGCAGAAAAACACCACATGGCCTATCTAGTCTGTCCTTCCATATCAACAACTACAACAGTCCACTTTTTACCTTTAGAGATCCTCTGTGTTGGTCCCATACTTTTTTGAATTCAGTTACTGTCCTCATCTCTACCACCTCCACTGGGAGACTATTCCACGGATCCACTACTCTTTCCGTAAAGAAATATTTCCGCATATCACTCTTGAATCTATCCCCCCTTCACCCTCATCCCATGTCCCCTCGTAGCAGAACTTGCTTTCAATTGAAAGAGGCTCTCTCCCTGAACATTTATGCCACGGAGGTATTTAAACATCTCAATCATATCACCTCTATCCCGCCTTTCCTCTAAGATGTACATATTAAGATCCTTAAGTCTGTCCTCATATGCTTTATAATGAAGCCCAATAATCATTTTAGTAGCCACCCTCTGCACCGACTCCATCCTGTTCACATCCTTTTGAAGGTGCGGTCTCCAGAATTGCACACTATACTCCAAAAGAGGTCGCACCAAAGACTTATACAGAGGCATTATCACCTCCTTTTTTCTGCTAGCCATTCCTCTTCGTATGCACCCAACCATCCTTCTAGCTTTTGCCGTTGCCTTTTCTACCTGTTTAGCTACTATAAGATCATCAGACACAACCACGCCTAGGTCCCGCTCTTCTTTAGTGGACAAAAGTACTTCACCTCCTATACTGTATTACTCCCTTGGATTGCTGCAGCCCAAATGCATGACCTTACATTTTTTAACATTAAATCCCAGCTGCCAAACCCCATCCCCTTCACTGTACTGCTCCCTTGGATTTTTACAGCCCAAATGCATGACGCGGCATTTTATAGCATTAAATCTCAGACACCAAATTCTTGACCATTCTTCAAACTTAGCTAGATCCCTTCTTGTGTTATCTACTCTACTACTACTACTACTGAGCATTTATATAGCGCTACAAGTTGTATGCAGCGCTGCACAGACAGGTAAGAGACAGTCCCTGCTCATCAGAGCTTACAATCTAGTCAAGACAAACACAGAAGGTGTAGGCAGGGATAAGGCAAGGGGAAAGAAAAAGGAGGACAGGCGAGTCAATATCCAAAAGCAGCAGCGAAGAGGTGAGTTTTCAGCCTGGATTTGAAGAGGGTTAGAGAAGGTGCCTGGGGTACAGACACAGGTAGTTTGTTCCAGGCGTAACGCGCAGCAAGGTGAAAGGCGCGAAGTCTGGAGTTAGCAGTAGAAGAGAAGGGCACAGATAGAAGCAGTTTGCTAGAAGAGCGGAGATCCCGAGGGGGGTTGTAAGGAGAGATAAGAGAAGAAAGGTAGTGAGGAGCCGAGTGAATGCATTTATAGGTCAGCAGGAGAAGTTTGAACTGGATGTGGAAACGGATAGGGAGCCAATGAAGTGACTTGAGAAGAGGAGTAATATGGGCATGACAAGGCTGGCGGAAGATTAGCCGCGCAGCAGAGTGTTGAACAGATTGAAGGGGAGAGAGATGATTCAAAGGGAGACCAGCAAGTAGTAGGTTACAGTAGTCAAGATGGGAGATGTTTAAGGAATGTATAAGCGTTTTAGTAGTTGTTCAGAAAGGAAAGGGCGGATTTTGCTGATGTTATAGAGAAAGAAACGGCAGGTCTTAGCTATCAGATGGATATGTGTGGAGAAAGAGAGAGAGGAGTCAAAGACAACCCCCAGATTGTGGGCTGAGGAAACAGGAAGGAGTACAGAGCTATCCACAGAGAATGAGAAAGGGGGAAGAGGAGGGGAGGTTTTAGGGGGAAAGATTAGAAGTTCAGTCTTGGCCATGTTCAGGGTCAAGCCGCGGTGAGATATCCAGGCAGCAATATCAGAAAGGCAGGCAGAGATCCGGGTCTGGATTGCCGGAGAGATTTCAGACGTAGAGAGGTAGATCTGGGAGTCATCAGCATACAGATGGTACTGAAAGCCATGGGAAGAGATAAACGCACCAAGGGACTGGGTGTAGGGCAGGGGTTCTCAACCCAGTCCTTGGGACCAACCTAGCCAGTCAGGTTTTCAGGATAACCACAATGAATATGCATGGAAGAGATTTGCATATAATGGAGGCAGTGTATGCAAATCTCTCTCATACATATTCATTGTTGTTATCCTGAAAACCCGACAGGGTAGGTGGGTCCTGAGGACTGGTTTGAGAACCCACAGTAGAGAGAGAAAAGGAGCAGACCCAAGACAGATCCTTGGGGTACACCAACTGGGAGCAGGATAGCAGAGGAGGAGGAGCCACCAGAACACACACTGAAAGAGCGATGGGAGAGATAAGAGGAGAACCAGGATAGTACAGAGCCCCTAAAACCAAGCGAGGACAGGGTATCGAGGAGAAGGTTGTGGTCAACAGTGTCAAAAGCAGCAGAGAGGTCAAGAAGGATGAGGACAGAGTAAAGGCCCTTGGATTTGGCAAGGAACAAGTCACTGGAGACTTTGGCAAGAGCCGTTTCAGTAGAGTGTAAAGGACGAAAGCCAGACTGTAAGGGATCCAGGAGGGCATGAGAGGAGAGGAAGTCGAAACATTGGCGGTGAACCGCACGTTCAAGTAGTTTAGAAATGAAGAGAAGGAGAGAAATGGGTCGATTAGAAGGACAGGTGAGATCAAGTGAGGGTTTCTTGAGGAGAGGTGTGACCACAGCATGTTTGAAGTCTGCAGGGACTGTTGCAGTGGAGAGCGATAGGTTGAGAATATGAGAGATGGAAGGGACAACAGTGGAGGAGATGGGGCTTAGGTGACAGGTGGGGATAGGATCAGAGGAGCAGGTGGTGAGTTTGTAGGAAGAAAGAAAGTGTGCAATTTCCTCTTCAGAGATCACAGGAAAGGAGGAGAGAGCAGCAGAGGTGGGGGAGGGGGAGAGTTGGGAGTGAAGAGGAGGAGGAGGAGGGGAAGTAGCTGACTTTGTGGGGAATTGGAGGGTGATTTTGTGGATTTTGTCATGGAAATAGTCAGCCAGGGTTTGGGCAGAAAGGGAGGGATAAGAGGCAAAGGCACTTTGAGAAGAGAGCTGAGAGTAGTAAAGAAACGGCAAGGATCAGAGGCAAGAGAGTTAGTCAGATGGACATAATAGTCTTGTTTGGCAAGAGCTATGGCTGACTGGAAAGAGACAAGCATGAATTTGAAGTGTAGAAAGTCTGCAGGGGAGCGGGATTTGAGCCAAGCACGCTCAGCAGAATGGGTACAGGAACGTAGATAGCGGGTAGTGGATGAAAGCCAGGGCTGGGGTGCAGAACGTCTCACAGGACGTGGCATGGGCGGAGCGAGAGCATCCAGAGACAAGGAGAGTGGAGCATTATAAGAAGTTACTACCTCGTCAAGAGACTTAGATGACATAGTGGAAGAAAGAGAAAGAAAGAGATGATAGCGTTAACCATAGGATAATGTTAAACAGATTACAACAAATCGGAGTAAACTCAACAGTTTACAACTGGTTTAAATCATATTTAAATAACAGAACACAAACAGTAAGAATTGGAAACCAAACATCCAACACTTATGACCAAACAACTCTCCTTCCCCAGGGATCTGCACTCTCAGCCCTCCTATTTAATATATACATTCAACCCGTCTGCAATATTTTCAAAAAATTTAAAATTCAATATCATATATATGCAGACGACATAATGATGTATATTCCATTTACAACACCTCACCTCCCAATACATATACTGGTCGAGAGTTTCAATGAAATAACAAAATGGCTAACAGAACAAAACCTACACATTAACCACTCTAAAACAGAAATATTAATCGTAACAAAAAACCAATCCTACACTCCTCCAACCCACATAACATTACAAGACCATGATATCTACATAAAAAAGGAAGTGAAATACTTAGGAGTTACTCTAGACTCTCAGCTCACTATGAACACACATATCTGTAACACAATAAAAAAAATTAACTACAAACTAAAAATACTAAAACAAATACGTCCACTTTTACATATACAGGACTTCACTAGCATAATACATGCGATCATCACACCTCATTTCGATTTTGCCAATCTAACACTCCTAGGCACAACAAAACAAAATATAAAAAGGCTTCAAATCACTCAAAATACAGCAGCAAGAATCTTAACGAAAGTACACCCATTTGAACATATAACCCCAATATTAGCCAACTTACATTGGCTACCAATCCAATGCAGAATAAACTATAAAGCAATAATAACTACCTTTAAAGCAATATATAATTTAACTCCTCCAACACTAACCAAGCTCATAGATATAGACTCAACAAACAATAATCAAAGGAGAGGCCATGCCAATAAATTAAAGTGTCCAAAAGACTTCACCAAAGCTAAAAAGATAACTAATAAAAAAGCATTCTCCCACGCAGCCCCATCTCTCTGGAATTCACTCCCGGAAGAAATAAGAAAACTTACTGACCTAAAAGAACTCAGGAAAAGACTAAAAACCCACATGTTCAGAATACACTTTGACTCAATGGAAAACACTCCTCCACTCATTGAAAATGGATAAATGTTTCTCTAAAGGAACAATAATAAATTAAAACAACAAAATTATCCAACAAAATTATCTTGGAGTAACACTCTACCACATCCTGCATTCTTTGCATATAATCATACCTAAAATAAGTTATTTTAACTTTCAAATAAGACTATCACTATCAATAAGACATCTAAAGAACCACTCTTTCTTCAAACCTTACCCTATATATAATAGGAAATTAAACATGTAATACTAATTTAAATCAATGGAGAATCAAACCTTTGCTTATAGTTATGATCTGTACATAGTGGATATATCACAAGTAGAATTGTTAATGTATAACCAAAGTTTATGTTTATGTTTATCTTGTTTAAAAGGTTTATTGTAATGTATACTACAGTTTCCTATGTCCCATGTAAAAAACAGAATGTTTACCCTGTTTAAAATTGTTATATTGTAAACCGCACCTGATCTTTTCTGGAAGGTAGCGGTATATAAGCTCTTGTTAAATAAATAAATAAATAAAATGAAGAAATAGTGGAAGAGAGAGCCAAGGGATCAATAGCATGAAGATTTCTAAATAGGTTGGAGGAGATAGGACGAGGCTGAGGCAGCGGGTGATGAAGATTAAAGCTTAAAAGGTGATGGTCAGATAAGGGAAGAACTGAGCTACAGAAGTTCGAGGGTAAGCAACTAGAGAAAAATATCAGGTCAAGGCAGTGACCATGCTGGTGAGTGGGGGCAGTGGAACAAAGTTGGAGGTCAAATGCGGAGGTAAGGGATAGCAGCTTTAAAGCATAAGGATCAGAGGGGTTATTGACATGAATGTTAAAATCCCCAAGAATAAGAGTGGGGGAAGAGGAATCCAGAAAGAAGGAAAGCCACGAGTCAAAGTCATTGAGAAAGGTAGAAGCAGACTTGTCAGGAAGTCGATAAATAACAGCTACCTGGCGAGGAAGTGGAGTGAAAAGGCGGATGGAGTGGACTTCAAAAGAGAGAAAGGAGTGAGACTGAGTTAGCAGGAGGGGTTGGAATTGGCAAGAGGGAGAAAGTAGAAGCCCAGCACCACCACCACGGCCAGTGGGACGAGGCGTGTGGGAGAACTGATAGCCCCCATGACAGAGAGCAGCAGCAGATGCAGTATCATCTGAGAGGATCCAGGTCTCAGTTAGAGCAAGAAGATGTAGAGCATTAGAGATAAAGAGATCATGAGTAAAAGCAAGTTTATTAGAGACAGAGTGTGCGTTCCACAAGGCACATGAAAAATGGAGAGTGGAAGGGGAAAGGAGAGGGATATGGATAAGATTAGCCATGTTGCATGTCTACTCTGTTGCATGTCTACTCTATTGCAGATTTTGGAATCATCAGCAAAGAGGCAAACCTTACCAGACAGTCCTTCCACAATATCACTGAGGAAGATGTTAAAAAGATCAGACCCAGGACAGATCCCTGCAGCACATCACTGGTAACATCCTTCTCCCTAGAGTGAGCACCATTTACTTGTACCCTTTGTCGCCTGCCCCACAAAAAACAATTTCTAACCCAATCAGTCACTTTAGGGTCCATCCCTAGGGTGCTCAATTTGTTTATAAGTCGCCTGTGTGGAAAGGTGTCAAAGGCTTTACTGAAATCTAAGTATGCCACATCTTGGGCTCTTCCTCAGTCCAACTCCCTAGTCACCCAGTCAAAGAAATAAATCATATATGTCTGATAAGACCTGCCTCTGGTAAACCCATGCTGCCTCGGATCCTGCAATCCATTGGACTCCAGAAACCTAACTATCCTCTGTTTTAGCAGTGTTTCCAATAATTTACTCACCACAGAAGTCAGACTAACCGGCCTGTAGTTCTCAATGTCATCCTTACTTCCACTTTTGTGTAAGGCACATGTGATCCCCTTTCTCCAGTCCTCTGGGACCAGTTCTGACTCTACAGAAGCATTGAAAAGGTCGGTCGGTGGAGCCGCTAGAATGTCCCCAAGTTCCTTTAGTATTCTTGGATGTATCCCATCTGGTCCCATTGCTTTATCTACTTTTAGTTTAGCTAATTCCTCACAAACACAGTCTTCTGAAAATCATTCAAGATCCCCTTCACTTATGTTCCTATTTGTCGATATTTTATTTTCTGTGGTCCTGCTCCCGCCGCTTCATCTGTGAACACAGAACAGAAATATTGTTTAAGCAATTCCACTTTATTCTCATCAGCTTCTACATATCCCCCCCCCTTCACCCTTGAGTCTGACAATAGCACTTTTACATTTCCTCCCTCACTAACATATCTGAAAAATGTCTTATCACCCCATTTTATTACATTGGCTATTTCTTCTTCTTTTTACATAGCAACATAGTATATGACGGCAGATAAAGACCAGTATGGTCCATCTAGTCTGCCCAGCACGAGTAGGTGCATCTGTCACTCCATGCAGGGTCATGCCTCCCCATGCCTTTGTTTAGGGGGTGTACCCACCACTCCGTGCAGGTCACGCCTATTTTTTGAGATCTAAGAGATAGTTATGGTTATTTTGACTTTATCCTGTTGCTATAAAGGGATCCACTGTGTCTGTCCCATGCCATTTTGAATTCTGTCACTGGATTTGCCACCACTACTTCCATCGGGAGGGCATTCCAAGCATCCACCACCCTTTCAGTGAAAAAGTATTTCCTGACTTGCCTTTCCGTTTACCCCCTTGCAGCTTCATGTTATGCCCTCTAGTTTTACAGCTTCCCCACTTTGGAAGAGGTTTGTTTGTTCATTTACACTCTAAGTATTTAAAGATCTGAATCTTATCTCCCCTGTCCCTCCTCTCCTCTAGAGTGTACATATTTAGGTCTTCAAGTCTCTTCTCATATGTCTTCTCACGCAGGCTCCAAATCATTTTGGTCACCTTCCTCTGAACAGTTTCCAGTCTTTTTATATCCTTTGCAAGATATGGTCTTCAAAACTGAACACAGTATTCCAAGTGAGGCCTCACCAGTGACTTATACAGTGGCATTAGTACCTCTTCCTTTCTGCTGGTAATCCCTCTATGTATGTAACCCAACATCATTCTGGCTTTTGCCACTGCCTTGTCACACTGTTTTGCCACCTTGACATCCTCAGAAACAATCAGTCAGAGGTCCCTCTCCTGGTCCGTGCACTCCAACCTCTCTCCCCCTATTGCACACAATTCCCTTGGATTTCTGCTTCCCAAGTGCATGACACTGCACTTCTTCACATTAAATCTTAACTGCCAAGCATTAGACCATTCTTCCAGCTTTTGTAGATTTTTCCCTATCTTATCTATTCCATCAGGGGGTCAACTCTATTGCAAATTTTTGTGCCATCTGCAAAATGATAGACTTTTCCATTCAGTCCCTCAGGAATATCACTCACAAATACATTGAACAGTACGGGTACCAGGACTGAGCCCTGGGGCACACCGCTAATCACCTTATTTTCATCCGAGCGAGTTCCGTTTACCATCATCTTCTGTCGTCTGTCAGTCAACCAATTTTTAATCGACTTCACCACTTTGGGACCTATCCCAAGCTGTTTAGTTTATTGATAAGGAACAGTATCAAAGGCTTTGCTGAAATCTAAGTAGATCACAACCATCGCACAACCTTGATCTAGTTCTCTGCTCACCCAGTCAAAGAACTCAATCAGATTTGTTTGGCAAGATCATCCTTTGGTAAAACCATGTTGCCTCGGATCATGCAATCTGTTAGTTTCGAGAAAGTCCTCTATTCGCTCTTTCAGGAGCGCCTCCATTTCTTTTCCCGCCACCGAGGTAAGGCGTACTGGCCTATAGTTTATCACTTCTTCCCTATTGCCACTTTTGTGAAGAGGTACCACATCAGCCCTTCTCCAATCCTGTGGAACTTCTACCTCCAAGGATTTATTAAAAACATCCTTTAACAGCCCTGCGAGAACCTCTGAATTCTTTCAGTATCTTGGGATGTATCCGTCCCATGGCCTTGTCCACTTTCAGTTTTTCAAGCTGTTCAAACACATCATCTTCAGTGAATGGTGTGGTATTTACTCCATTCCCATTTGTATATTTGCCAATCACAGGGGGTCCTTCTCCAGGATTTTCTTTAGTAAAAACAGAACAGATGTATTTGTTTAGCATTTTCGCTTTTTCAATGTCACTTTCCACACATCCGTTCCCGGAATTTCTGAGACCTGCAATTCCACCTCTGATCTTCCTCCTCCCCGGAATGTACCTGAAAAAGGTTTTGTCACCACACTTCACATCTTTAGCCATCTTTTCTTCTGCCTTTGATTTTGCTATCCTTATTTATTTCTCTTTTTGTCTCTTTTAGCTTTACCCTATATTATTTTCTGTGTTCCTCTGTTTGTGAACTTCTGAATTTTGTGAAAGCTGTGTTTTTGGCCTTTATTTGTGCAGCCACTTCTTTGGAGAACCAAATAGGTTTCCTTTTCCTCTTGTTTTTATTTACTTTCTTTACATTTGTATCTGTTGCCCATTTTATTGCCTCCTTTAGTTTAGCCCACTGAAATTCCACTTCCCTTATCACCTCCTACCCTGCCAACTCCTCCTTCAGGCAGTTGGCCATTTCACTGAAGTTAGCATTTTTGAAGTCTAGGACTTTGAGCTTGCTGTGATTGGACTCTGCCTTGGCTTTTATCTCAAATCACACTGTGTGATGATCGCTGCTGCTCACATGGTCACCCACCCGGATATTCGACATGCTATCTCCGTTGGTAAGTACTAAATCCAGCATCGAGCTTTCCCTGGTGGGTTCCATCACCTTTTGTCTATGTAATGCATCTTGGAAGGCAGCCACAATTTTTTACTTCTTTCAAAATTTGCAGGAGTATTCCAATCCACATCGGGTAGATTAAAGTCACCCAAAATGATCACTTCCTCCTTCATGGCTATCTTTGCAATATCAATAATCAATTTGTTATCCATTTCTTCAGTTTGAGTTGGAGACCTGTAGACTACACCAGTATGGATGACAGTGCCATCTCCTCTTTCCAACACAATCCACAGCGCTTCTTTTCCCCACATCCTCATCCTACTTTCCTAGCTTCTCTTTTTCCAAATATTGATACTTGTCTTCCTCTCTCTGTGATCTCTTGTATTTTATGCAGGCCACTCTCTTTTTCTTCACCTTTTCAGCTATTACTTTTGAGAACCACAGTGGCCTCTTTTCCTTTTACATTTATCTTTCTAACAAAAGGTTTGTTACCCTTAAAATATCCCCTTTCAGTTTTGCCCATTACTTTCCTACATACTCCAGGTATTCCTATCCTGCTAATGACTCCTTGAGGTATTGTCCCATCTTGGCAAAGTAGGTTTTCCTAAAGTCTAAGATCCTCACTTTTGAATGGATTTTGTCAGCCCAACTGATGATCACTGGATGCGAGATGATCTCCCACTATAACATCAGAAACACTTTCCCCACTGGTAAGCACCAAATTCAGTATGGCCCCTTCATATGTGGGTTCTGTTACCAGTGAGCATTGAGGTGTGCAGTGGCAGCATCCACAAATATTCAATGGCACTATGTTAGTGCCGCTGAATATCCCAGACAAGGGCATTAACACGGAAAGCAGGACTGCTAATCGTGTTAATCCCTTTGAAGATCCCCCTTCCCCCTAGTTTTTCATCCAAGCTTATTGTTAATGCTAATTGGGCTCTCAGCTCCATCTTAGATAATGCCCCAGCCAGAATACCTAGACTTTTGTTGCTTCCTAATGTTTGTGTGTGTTCTGTTTACCATATAGAGAAGGTAATTGTATAAGGGTTGCTTAGTTTTAACGCATGTTGTCTCATCTGTATTTTGCACCTACTCAACATGTGTGTGTGTGTGTGTACTTTGCTTTATAAAATAGAGGAGTAAGTGGTAAGATGCATGTGGCAGATCTAGGCCCTATCACTTATACCAACCCTAGACTCAGTGTAAATGCTTACAACCTAGATTTGTATAGAATATATAAAAGTTATAATATTTTATAATTTACGTGCATAAATTTAAGCTCTGCCCAAGCTCCGCCTCTTTGCTCCCCCACGCTGAAAGTATGCGCCATTGCTCTGATGTGCACACCTATGCATGGGGAATGGGCATTTACACCTGTAGTTTAGGCAGGAGCTATTCTGTAAGTAATCGAAAATAGTGACTTGCATTTGTTGATGGTGTGTAACTTGACACAGCTCGTTATAAAATTACCTCCAAACTCCTTTAGTGGTTCAGTTATAGCCTTGGGCAATAAAGTCAAATTCAATAAACTAACCTAAGATAAATATTGGGAACGCGCAAGACTGAAAGAATTGGTGAAGTAGAAGTTGCAACCTTTCTATCATATTATAAAAAAGTGGGGTTTCCATGAATATGCAGATATAAGGTGACATCTTTTTATTCTACTCACTAGCTTCCAGGAGTTAAACACACTATTCATCATAAATAGAGTAAATATGTCATCATTAAGAAAGTGTTTCACTATCTTACGTTTGTTTGCTGTTATAAAACAAAGCTCAAACAAAAGCGGTCAAATCAGGCCAATTACATCACAATAACTAATTCTAAAAAAAATGATCAAATGAATGCAATTACAAAAACACATTTCCTCTGCAGTTTAAGAAACATTTCTTGCAATAATTAAAATCCATAGATGTGCCAGCTGCTGGATTCCAAACTCCCACAAAATAATAGAGAAGGGTGTGTTAATAGCTTGAGAGCCTTAAATGGTACACAGTTCTGCTTGTCCAACTAAATCTCTCCTAGGTTCTTGCTGCAGGCATTTCCTAATCAAGAGTATGGCCTGAACAAGAAAGGTCATGTCCCTACAACCATATGCAAAGCCATCTATAATATCAGAGGCTCTACTGGGCATATTGGCTTTCTTTAAAAAAATCTGGATGTGTCAAGAGACAGGAAGAAATCATATTTTCATACTGTAAAATAAAATTGTTCACAATAGTACACGGGGGGAATTTTCAGCAGCGGCGGCCAGCATAGTTAAAGTGGCTGGACTTCGCTGCTTTAACTTTGTCCCAGATATTCAATCCCAAAGCCATTTCAGTGCCTTGGCATCGAATATCTGGGTTGCCCAGATTGCGATCTTGCAATACGATCAGCGGTGGTTTATGGTTTATTCGGTACTTAATATACCGCCTTTCAGGCAAATCAAAGCGGTTTAAAACAAAAACAAAATAACTAAAAGTGGGGGAAAAAATGCAATCTGCCAGTAAAGGAAAGCGAGAGAGGAGCATAAGACAGTATAAGAGGGAGAGAGGAAGGGGTAGCATAGGACAAGGAGAAGGAGGGGAAGGGAATGGGGGGAGGATACGCAGGACTATCCTAGGGAGCTAATCAAGAGTGCTGAATGCCAGTTGGAAAAGGCGAGTTTTTAAGGAGGATCTGAAATGCTGGTAGGAGGGTCCCAGCTGCAAGTCAGGAGGCAAAATGTTCCAAAGATGAGGGGCACAGAAATAAAAAGTGGAGGACCGAGTTGAATGGTAGTGAGCATGGGAGGCAGGGGGAAGGTAGAGACGATTTGCATGGACAGTAAGAAGAAACCGAGAAGGGACCACCAGTATGAGGAGGGAGGAGAGGTAAAGTGGTAGGCCAAAGTGTAGAGTCTTGTGAACGATAATGAGGATCTTAAATTGAACACGATAGGGGACAGGCAACCAATGATGTTGGAGAAAAAGAGAGGTGATGTGATAATACTTGGAGGCATGGACGAGGAGGCGAAGGACGATGTTTTGTGGTGTCTGCAGGAGGCGGATTTCATGTGGAGACAGATCGGCACAGATGATATCACAATAGTCAATGTGGGTGATTTAGAGAAAGAAGGGGGGGGTAGTGAGGAGGAGGGGATGAACAGAATATATTTGGCACAATGTGAAAAATGATTTTTGGACAATGGAACTGATGTGATCATGGAAAGTAAGTGTAGAGTCTAAGATGACACCAGGATACCTAAAAAGTGGATAGGGAAAGAGGGGTGCATCCCAGAAGAGGCAAACAGGATGGTGGAGAAAGAGAGCCAGTGAACCAAAGCACTTCTGTTTTTTGAGGATTAAGTTTTAGGAGATGATCCAACAGCCAGGTGACCACTCGAGAGAGTCATTGACAGTGGAAAGATCAGGAGAGGATGAGGGAGTGTGCCAGAGGAGAAGGATATCATCAGCATTGTAGTGGGCAGTGAGACCAGCATCTTGAATTAGTGTGGCAAGGGATGCAAGGAAAATGTTGAATGGGAGTGAGAACAATCCTTGAAGGACACCAGAAGTGAGAGGGAGGGTGGGGGAGAGCGCGAAAGAGTAAGAGACCTGAAAAGAGCGGCCAGAAAGGAAAGAGAAGAACCAGTGTCAAACAGTGCCACGTAAGCTGATATCATGAAGATGAGTGCAGAGTAGAGCATGGTCGGCGAGATCGAATGCGGAGGAGAAATACAGTGAGACAGCCAGCGTGCAGATACACTGGCAATATTGTGAAACCAGATAAAGTTAGGACAGCTATTCAGCTATCCTAACTTTAGCCAGTTAGGGTAACCATCTAGAAAAACATTCACCGGTATAGTCCCCAAAGCAAATACAAATTTTTGTCGGAGCATACCGAGGGAGGAATGAACAGTGTATCATCCACACCAGACGGTGCACTTCTTTTATTCATATAATGTTCACCACCCACACAATTGTATTTAAGTCCACTTATCTGAAGTGATGCCACTGAAAATTGCAGTTAAAATTGTAGAAAAGCACGACGTGCACGTTTCGGGCCTGATGCCCTGTCGCAAGTGCCCATTCAATCCGTACTAGTATCAACTGTCAAAGAACGCCAGATTTGTGTATGGCCATCTTTGTAAGGACTCGAGGTGCCGGCGACAGGCCGAAGGGAAGGACTCTGTATTGGTAGTGGCGCCCCAGCACATGGAAGCGGAGATATATCCTGTGCGACCTGTGGATGGGGATGTGAGTGTAGGCTTCTTGCAGATCCAAGGACACCAGCCAATCGTCGGATTAAACAAGGGGAAGGATGGTGCTGAGGGAGTACATCCTGAACATCTTCTTGGTGATGAATGTTCAGCTTGCGTAGATCTAGGATGGGACGCAGCCCACCCGATCTCTTCGGAATGAGAAAGTATCTGGAGTAAAACCCAGAGTTGATTTCTGTTGGTGGAACCTCCTCTATGGCATGGGACACGAGGAGGCAAATCAGCTCTGTCGCCATCTGGACTTGGAGGTGCGGAGAGGTGTTGCTGGATGGCTTGTTACGCTGGCAAGGCGGTGCAAAAAAGGGGATGCGATATCCCTCGTGAATGACGCGTAGGACCCAGGAGTCGGAGGAGATCTTCTCCCACTCCTGCAGGAATCGTGACAAGCGGCCCCCTATCCGGGTGGGCGCCCGTCTGGGCCTGTCAAAAGGAAGAGCCTCCTTTGCCCGCTGGTGCTCTTTTTCTGCTTGCGATCCCTCTGCGGTTGGCGCTGGTAGGAAGACCCGTGGAAGGAGTTGGTTTTGCACTTGGAACCTTGCCACTTTCGATTGGAGGGGTATTTCCTGTTGGAGTTGTAGCTACTGGAGCTGTAGTAAGGTTTGAGCTGGTAATTGCACTTTTGGGGGCCACTACGGCGCTCAAAGCCGTCCTCCGCTAGGGTCTGCAAGGTAGTGCAGTGCTCCCTCATGTTGTTTACAGTGTTGGTGACCTTTTCCCTGAAGAATGACTCGCCCGAGCAGGGGGCATCGGCGATCCCGTCGTGGGTATCGTTGTGTAGGCCAGATGCTCTTAGCCATGCCCACCTCCTGGTGGAGATAGCTGTGCCTGCAGTTCTCACGGATGTGTCAAAGGAATCGAATGCTGTGCTGGCTAGGTGTTTATTGCACTCCGACATGTCTGCGAGAGTTTGCAATAGACGCTTGGGCCTCCTTCGGAAGGGAGGAGATTGCATTCTTTATGTTTGCCATGCAGGCGTCTTGGAATAGGACGTGCTGGAACTGGTGTGCTGCGATTTTCGCATTAAGCATGGCTCCTTGGAAGACCTTCTTGCCTATGTCGTTGAGGAGCTTCTGGTCCCGACCCAGTGGGCTGTTAGCGTGGGTGCGTGAGGACTTGATTCTCTTCAACGCTGAGGAGACAATGATGGATTGGTGCGGCAGCTGTAGTGTGGTGAAGCTCGGTATAGGCTGGACCTGGTATTTGGAGTCCAGTCTTCTGGGAAAGGGGTGGCCAGAGGCTGGGGTCTGCCACACTTTCAAATAGTCATCCCGTAGCTTGCTGTGTATCGGCAGTGCAAAGGAGGGTCTAGGAGAGGAGAGGTATTTGAGAACCTCAGGGTCCGGCTCAGGTTCTGTGTTCGGATCCACAAGGGCTAAGGTGCTTGCGACCCTCTTTAAGAACTTAGGGTAGGTAAGGTCCTCCGGAGGGGGTTGAGTACCTTCCGGCTCCGGAGATTGCCGGGCTTCGGAGATGGTATGGTTGGATGCAGAGCCAACCATGGCTTCGATGTCCGGTTCCTCAGCAGTGCTATCCGGAGACGGGCTGACCGGATTTTCCAGCGCTGGCATAGATCCCTGCGGTGGTGTGGGCTGCATCGCGTGATCCGTGTCTGGGTTGACACCCGGGGATCTGGAGCGCGATTTGGGCATGCAGAGAGACCGGGTTGCAGGGGCCGAGGTGGAGGGGACATTCTGCAGCAGCTGTGTTAGGAGTCTCAGGATGGCAGAGGAGTTGTGGCTGCAGGATCTGTCCCGGCTGCTTCTGCTGCTTGTGCTGTCAGAAGTGGAGCATCTGCGGTGCTTTTTATGGCGCCGAGAGGCATAGTGTTCGGCGCGGTGCCTCCGGCGATGAGGTCGGCCAGGGCTGGAGCTCAGACTGCTGGAGGAGTCCCTATAGCTTCTGTGCCTCTTGGAGTGCCGCTGCGCCGATTACTATGTCCGCGATCACCGCTGTTATTACCCCCATGGTGCTTCTTGCATGATCGGCGCTGGGGCTCTGTGCCGGCGTTGGTGCCGTGGGGGTTTAAGTTGAGCTGATCGGCGCTGGAGAGAAGAGCCGGGTACTGGGCGGAGCCGGTTACCTCGACGTGACGAGTTGCAGCAATGGCTCCTGGGGTTCCTGATTCTTGGCCAATCAAGAGGCGGTGGGCGGAGCTGGAGGACTTGCCGGAGGACTTTCGGCGGGCGCCATCTTTGGGAGCTGCATAGCCAGGTTTGGTTGCACTGTTGGAGGCTGAATTTTGGTCAGCGATGTCCCGGAAGGCTGGCAGCGGGGAGATTGTGGTCGGAGGCAAGACTGAGGTTGAAGAGGAGGCTGGAGCCGCTGGAGGGCTGATAGCAGTCTGGCTGAGGATGGGGGCCCCGTCGGGCGCATCCAGAGCTGGCGCGTTCGTGGAGGAGGCGTATTTACCTGCAGAGGCAAGGTAATCCTTCAGGGCATGTCCTCTAGCCTTGCAGGCCCTCAGGGACACGCGGCTGCAGTGGGGGTAGTCCTCCACACTGTGGCTCGAGCCCAGGCAGTGGATGCAGAGGTCATGGGCATCCGAATTGCTCATTTTCTTGCTGCAGCGTGTACATTTTTTAAAACCCGGCTTCGGCATGATGGGTGTGCAGTCGATCTGGAAGTTGTTAGAAGTGGAATCTTGGAATCGGTGAGAGGAGAGTAGGGTCCGTCCTGCTGGCAAGGCAGAAGGAAGAAGACTGGCCGGGCTAGGGGCGGGCCGGTGAGGTGAGGTGGGCTACCTGGGCATGCTCAAATCCTGAGCTCTGGAGAGTACTTCCACATGGCGCCACCCGGAGGACGTCACCAGGTGTGGCTGACGCAATCCTGCTGGTCCATGGAAAATCCTGGCAACCCAGCAGCACCTGGGTTTTCTTGACAGTGTGAATAGAAGTAGTTTGCCAGGCCTTTCTTCCGAGACAATGGAGAGTTAGGTGACTTGCCCAAGGCCACAAAAGAGCGTTAGTGGGAACTGAACTCTGGTTCTAATCATTAGGCTACACCTCCACTCTTCTTTTAGTGGGGCAGAATATTATACTGCCTTTCATGGATAGCTCATGACAAACTGCTGCCTTAGGAGAGGTATGAAATGGTGCCCCCACCAAGGCACCCAAAAGGAAGGTTTCCTTAGGGCTACCATCAGGTAACAAGGTGGGTGAGGTTTCCTCATTCAGAACACCAATCACAGGTTAACACAAATATAAATCTGTTATATAAAATTCCATTGCCAGCTACATCACATATCAATACCATAATATTCACTAAATTATGCTCAGCAAATATTGTAGGTTAAATTATGTAGTCTAAGAATCCAATATTAAAAATATGACTCCCAACCTTCTACACTGAACCATCATGTTAAATGTAAACATATATTCTGCATCTCTCCTTTACCCAACAATTGGTACAGAGCAGAATTAGGACATATAGAACTCACCATATAAAATGAAAATTATGATCCTGATGCCATCTCAGTAACAGCAACATTTATTTTCTGTCTCTCTGTCCACTTAAATTTAATCTCGTCCTCTTCGCCATCCAGTCTTCAAGCTTCCTCTTTTGACTGCATCTATAGCAGCTTTCCATCTCTTTCACTAACTCTCCCTTTTCTATCTCCACCTCCTGTGTCCAGCATATCTTTATCTCTTCCCCCATGCCCAACATCTCCCCTCCCTCTTTAATTCTTCCCCCATGCCTAACATCTCTCCTATCTCCCCCACACCCTCTTCCTCTCTCCATCCCATGTCCAGCAACAATCCCTCTAAGATGCATGGAAGACCTCCACTTATATTTCTACCACTGGGAGTGGGGTAGGAATATCATGATTTCAACTAGGAAGGGGTAGGTCCACTAGGAATCCTGAAGTACTTTCCTGGATTTGCAATTGAAACTGCAATATTGCTGCACTACTCCCACTCATAGGAATGTTGCCCACTTGAGAGGGAATATGAGTGTCTGGGGTGTCTCCCCCACCCTTCAGGTTCAGCATTACCTCTTACTTCCCTTCTGGCTCCCCCCGTGCAGAATCTCATCTCGCTTCATTTCCCCATTCCCTCTCGGTGCAGCGTCTCTCCTTGCTTCCCCAACCTTCCCTAGGCAGCATCTCTCCTCTCCCCCACCCCTTGTGCAGCATCCCTCCTTTCCCCTGCTCCCCGTGTGCATATCCTGATCCGCGTTTTCCGCTGCCCCTGGTTCGGCGTCATCCCGCGGTCTCTGGTCCCCTGAGCGCGCCTAAGGTCAGTCAGCCCGTTTCGGAGAGCGCAGCAGGCGCAGGGGCTGGAGGGGAAGGTCCCGCGCTGCGCTTTGGTTTCACTGTTCCGCTGCTGGCCCTCCAGCCTCGTCAGGGGGAAACACGGGCTCCTCATGCCTGGAAGGAAAGTGAGGCGGCCGCTACAGGGGCCTTTTGGGGGACACTTGTTGCCGCCCCTAACTATGTCCTGCCTGAGGCGGCGGCCTCACTCTGCCTCGTGACACTGCCTTCCCGGGTCTCGCCCGAGCTTGGGACCAGGACGAACTCACCGGCGCAGTCCAGCAGGGATGAGCCGCTAACGCGAGCCAGATGCTCAGTCCCTCGTGGACGCTCCGCGTTTGCCATTGGTCATTCCTGGGGAACAGCAGCCAATGCTAGGCCTGGGAACCGACTAGATCCGCCCTCTGTGAACTGCAGGGGGTTTCAGGTCCGCGCTGAAATTCCAAGAACCTCGGAGCTGAGGCGGCGGCAGCCACGCCAGGAGGACGCACTCGAGACTTTGCCACCCGAGCGACTGGCCTGGCAAACAATCATGCGGCCAAGACGACTTTCTCTGGTGCTCTGCTTGCATCGGCTGGTGGGCTTGGTTGCTGCTCTCAGCCGACAAGAGCTCTTCCCCTATGGAGAGCACCGAGGGGATCTGCTTCTCCAGGAAGGCGACGATGAAAGCTCAGAAGTGGTGAAGCTCAAACAACCTTTATTTTTCTATGAAGCCCGCTTTAGTGACCTCTATGTAAGTGCATCACCTTCGAGCCTCTAAACTTTCAAAATGTGCCTCTCCGGCATCAGCCCAGTCCCGGCTGCGCTTTAACCTGTGTTAAGTTGGAGGGAGCTCCCATGGATTCTCCTACTACTTATTTTTGTGATCATTAAAAAGTATTTGAAAGCGAAGCAAAGTTGGTGTTTTGGTAAGGAAGTGGCAGCGCATCAGCGAGTTTAGCATGTGCGGATTGTGCAGCCAAATTGGGATAAAGTCCTCTCGTGTACTATTAGGATTATTTAATACTTTGATCACTAAGCTGCCCCATAGTTACTTTTTGTAAAACTGTAGGAGCGAGCAGTGGTCGGAAAAGAGATGATATTTTTGCATCTTTGTAGTCTTTTGGTGACTTAATATGTTGTTGGATGTATATGAATTTTGCGTGAAGTTGCTTTTAAGCCTTTTTCCTCTGAATGAGAGGAGCAAATGGTCTCCCCCTCCCTTTTAAATGCCACCCTCTGAGTGTGTGGGGTGGGGTGGGGCAGGAAAGGGCAGCTTGTCTTTCAGACTGATTTGGCTTTTCCTGTAGAATCAACTCTCCTTACACTATGCTTCCTTTCAGCCTGTATGTCTCTCCTCAGGAGTTGCCCAGATTGCTGACACCTACCATATGGCCCATCCTTTGAAGAGTGCTGCTTTGCTTTTTTACATGCAGTTTATTTATCCGAGAAAACGGAAAAGAGCCTCTTGAGGCTTCAGCTCCATAGAAGGTTCCTGCACTCTGAGAGTTCAGGAACATGCAGAGGAAAGACCAATTTATGCACTGCATATTTGCAGAAGTTCAGCAACAAGAGTCCCCAAAAGCTGAAATGTTTTGTTTTCTCACATTTCCAATACAGTCTTTGGTTTAAGTTTGAGTCTCCATGAAGCCTGCATTCAGGCAGACTGGAAGGAATCTGGTAAGAGATGGTGGTGTGTAACTATTTAAAACCCAGCATAAGTGCCCATCAAAAATGATGGGGAAAAAATCTATTTAAACAACACGATTAAATGAATGAATTGAAAACTTACAAAATTTGCATGGCACCTCCATCGGTCAACTACTATATTTGGTGTCCACTGAACTTATTGGTATCTGCTCTTTCAGCCTGTCTTCAGATAGTTCTGCAAATCCTTGCCCCTTTTGTTTCATCTCTTCTAGGACATCCACTTTTTCGGACGTTTTCTCTTAGCCTTCCTGTTTCTAGGAGTCATCTGTTCTTTGCTTCATGTTGGTTCTCATTTGCTAAGTTTGAGGATGCCTTTCAAAACGCTGAATTTGCATATGGTCATAGGCTGCCATTGCATAGTCGCCTTTTACCTAATGCGCTGCCTGATTTGTCAGCTTTTTACAGGGCTGCTCTGTTGCTGTCAGTGTCCCATCAGTGGTCCGAAAGTAGAATCATGCCCCCTCATTGCTGTCAGTGTCCCATTGGCACTACGAACGTTGAGCCACCCTCTTCCCCCACTCCTAACAGAGGTGATGTCAAGTTCTCCCAGAGTTAAATTAATCAGTGCCCAGTGGCATTACGATAATATTATATGCTGCTATTGCTGTACTTGCCTTTTGCCTAATACTCTACCTGTTCTTTTGGCATTTTATAGTACTGTTTCATTGCTGTCAGTATCTCATCAATGGAGGTGACATCAAGCTTTCTCAGAGTTAAATTAATTAGTTTTCAGCAGCAGCACAGTATGGCTGTACACACCACAGGTGCACGCCAAAGCCCAAGGATCAGGATGTGCTCCTTGGGATGCCTCTGAGGGGCGCCAAATAGGAATCTCCTATTGTTTCCTCTTTCCGTTTTTGTGCAATGATGGTTAAAATGGGTCATTTGGAAACTTTTATACGCCATGTTAATGTTGCTACTTTCTATGATAGTACCGTAGATCACTGTGATTTTGGAATGATGACCTACCCACCATGATCAATTTTCACAGGAGACAGATACATTTTCTCTGTGATTGTTTGTTTGAATATTGTGCCTCCACCCATACTGTCCCCATCTATCTGTGCATCATCCACAGAGTGTTCAGATAAATCTTCTCAATGCTGGATCTGTAAAAAAAAGCAAAACGACCTTAATTAATGACCTTATCGCAGATCAGCCTCTCAACATTCAACATGAACCTGACTTGATCTATTGCTCCCCCCGGGCTATTCTTTCTTCTCAAAGCATAGATCTTCCAGAGGGCAAGGAGGTGTAGCGGTCTTAGATAGACAGATAGATAGATAGATAGATTTATCCCTAACCTTATATCTTTTGCTACTGCACTGCTCACCTTCTCTCTTCCAGTGAGTGGGAAAAGGTGTACCTCACTATTACAGAGATATCCAGCCACTACTCAAATGTATGCACGTTTGGGGATTTTAATATTCATTGTTGTAGTTAAGTTCCATCAAGTCAATGTCAACTTATGGTGACCCTGTGCATTGTTGTCCTAAATTGTGTTTAGTTTTCAGTCAGGCAGTTAATTGTTGATAGAGTGGCATACATAGCTGCAGTCATTGTATCTATCCATTGCATTGCCAATCTTCCTCTATTGCGCCAACCTTCAATCTTGCCTAGCATGATGTCTGTCTTGAATGTTTTTTCTCATCTCATGTGTCCAAACTATGAAAAGTCAAAGTCTTTGTCATTTGAGCTTCTACAGAAAGCTTAGGTTTGATCTCCTTTAGTACTAACTGATTTGTTTTTCAGGCAGTTTGTAGTATTCACGGTATTCTTTGCTAGCGCCATAATTCAAAGACATCGATTTTCTTCCTGTATGCAGAGGTACATCTCTGCACTTGAAAATCTTATCTAGGTCATTCAGAAGCGTTCTGTCAAGAGCAATCTATCACTGGATTTCTTGACTGTGTGTCATTTCATTATTGACTGTTGAACCAAGCAGGTTGAAGTTGTCTACTATTTCTATTTCTTCTCCATCAAGATTACGTTCCTTGATCTTGATAAGCAGATGTTTTAGATAGTCTTCACTTTCAACCATTAATGTGATATCTTTGATAACCCTGTTACAGTAGCTTACAGACGCAGATTTTAAATTATTCATACAAGACTGTGGGCTAGTTTAGCTTATTTTCTCTTCCAATTATCTTACCAATCATATGAATCCCCCCTTATCATATCCTTTATCCTGGACAGATCATCTTCTCCTTGCTTTTCAGGGAGCTATCATCACACCTATACTTGATTCTACAGAGATTCTTTCTCAGCGGGATCCTCTTCCTTTGCCTTTTGTGAACGGATGGAAACTAGCCCTTCCGCTCCCTTTAGACAACGTGTAAAGGAGGATAAATCCCGCCCTAATACTAGGGAATGGGGTAACCTGGGGAGCACTGTTAGAGGGATTTTCTTACTGTAGCCAGGACTCTGTACATGCAGGTTATACAGGAGAAAGGAGGTGGAAGCTCTGTGAACGCACTGAATCTTGACCACCCCTTGATACCCATTTTCCTTTTTCCTGAGATGTGCCCTTATGGTTTCCCAGAGCTTCCGGGAGACCATACTTTGGTCCGCCCCCGAGTCCAATAAGGCTTTGGTGGGGACGCCCTCTACGGAAATGTCCTGAAAAAAACCTGTCTTGTATCCTCCCTTTGGGACCCCCAATAAACCCACCTGGGCTGTGCAATCTCTTTTCATATGCTCCTTTTCCCCACACTGGAAGCATTTCTACTCCTCTTTTTGCCTCTCCTACGTAGGGGCCTCTTCTTTTTCTTCCTTTCCATCTCAGGTCCTACTCCGTAGATGGCCAGATAGCCTTACCTGTAGAGTGGTCCAAGGGGGAACTCCCAAACAGGACTGGGCGAGTTGGGTCTTGAAATACAGTTCCACTGCCTTGTTGGCCTCTTCCATAGATTGACATCCCTGCTTTATAAGCCACCCCCTGAGTTCCCTAGGGACAGCAAAAAGAAACTGTTCCAACACTACCCTCCATTAATTGGGTTACTGTCCTACCCTCAGGTTCTAGCCATTTAATTGCCAGGTCCCTCAACTTCTGAGTGAGAGCCCTGGGCTTTCATCCTTGACTAGCTGGGTGTCTCTAAAGGCTCTTCTATAGGAGTCCTTTGTTAATCCAACCTACTCTTGATGGCTGCTTTAACAACTGTGTTTTCCATGGCTTGCGTAGGGGATAGAGTTCTGTAAGCTGCCATGGTTTCCCCAGTTAGAGATACGGCCATTCTGATGGCCCATTATTCAGGAGAACAAGTCAACACAAGGAAGAGCAGAACACTCTTGCAGTAGTAGCCAGTGGAACACAAGGAGCAAGAGACGTGTGATGGTCACAGGAATCTTTATTAGATAATCCCCAACGCGTTTCGGCAACGCCTTCTTCAGGGGGTATGCAGATTATAGAATAAAATAAAATACAATGAACTCCAACATTAAAAACATTGTACATATAATTATAAATAAAACATTGAAAAATAATAAAAAATAATAAACCATAATATTCAACATGTAAAATTATATCATAGTGAAACCGTAATTAAAGAAACAGAACGCAGGGCAGAGGAACACATATAAATACAAATTGTGAAAATCATACAAGAATCAAGACTGTAAAAAAAGACCAACAAAACGGTACTCACTGGAGCACCCTGTGATGGATCATACATGGGAGGTAATCCTCTACGTATTGCTCAAACTGTAAGATGACAAAATAAGGTTACAAAATTGTAAAGTACCTTATATGATCTATTGTTATTCCTGCCTGTCATATAATGTATTATGTTTACAGATGTTGCAACATAACACCAAAGGGGATGTAACACATAAATATACACCTGGGTTATACTGAATTATGTATAGATAAAACATCAACTTAAAAAACATTAGTAACCTGAAGAAAGCATCTTACAAGATTAAAAATAAATAGATAAAAAAGAAAATGTAGTTCAAGCTTGCATTGTGTAATGTACTTAATCATTAGTAGCTCTTATTCATGATTGTACTACAAACTGTTATATCTATTTAGAGATGGAATTCTTCGGGTGGCTAAGAAAACTTCAGAGCAATTGTAATGTGTGGCTAAACTGACAGTAGAAAACAACCAATAAACTTATATTTCTATGGATTCAAACCATGTTGATTTCAACATAAAATTGAAAGTACTATTGTTCAGACCATACGATTTGTAGTATACAATATTGACCATAAAAATAGGTATATAGAATAAACTATATTTGATTCTAGATGTTGTATTACACAATTAGCAACTCCCTATACTCTATAGACTGTTAAGGTCAAATACAGCTCTAGTACACTGTATATACCCAATAATAAGCATGAAACAAAAAAACTTAAAAATTCTGGAGTAGTGAAGAAATAAGGAAATTGTCACTTAAAATACCTAATGTAAACTATAAAATATGGCTCAAACTATTGCCATAATTTGAATAAGTGTATATTGAAACATCGATGTGGATATCTTTACGGGTCAGATAGGCTGACCTTGAAACCTGTATATAAAAAAGGCAAATTTGCTGGCAATAGTAATTAAAAACCCTTTGATAAAACGGCACCTTATTTATAGCAGTGGGTAAAGTTATGATCGCGTCTACTCTATATGGGGAAGAGCACTAACGAAGGCTATCTTAACAGATAAATATAATAGTTAAAGAGTTGCTGATAATTATTAGGGAGTTGCTGATGATTGTATAAGAACCTAATATCTAAATTTTTTTTAAATGTTACAATAAATATAGTTAACGTGCCCTTCTATGAGGATAGCTATATTAATTATATGATTGTACTCATGATTCTTTGCTCAGAATTTGATCACAAGAACTACATAAAAAACGAACTGTATCTTACTCGAGATCTTCTATAACATAAAAACCGTATCGTTAAAATCAAGTGCATCTATGTGTAGCTTGTAGTTTGTACTTGAAGAATCCAGAGTTTCTGGTGATACCCTCTAAGTAGTAAGAAACATTGAAACTGGCAGTAGCCTTTTAAATAGATGCCTAGAATCGCGCCAAATTTGAAAGTGAGACTGTGTGTGGAGCTAAGGTCCCACCGACTCAGAATGAGGAAGGGACTTAAACTAAGGCTGTCAAAATAGGTAATGTGACTTATAGCAGGTTGTTAAACTATGTATGAGAGTCTTTATGGAAAAATATTTTAGGACTAAAATCATAAAAAATCTATAAATATAGCATAAAGTACCGATCCATGAAAGAGGATGAGAAAAGGTATACTAATTATATGATAGTGCTTGTGCTAACTTCCTCAGAATTACAGATTTAATTTTAAGAATAATGTAAAAAATGGGGTTAAATGTATCATACAGATCCAAGTGAAACTCATAACTGGTATGATGTAGCTTTTATTCATAAAAACGCAGAAAGATCAATTTCTTGGTTCAAGCAATGTGGTTCTAAACCATTTAATTCATAAATATAACATTGTTCTAATATGAGTAAACTTCTGTCAACATTACCTCCCCTCCAATGCGCTATCACGGTTTTCAAGTCCAAATATTTTAGATTGCTGATTGAATTTCCTGTTTGTACCCAATGTGTGACCAAAGGTTTATCCAGAATCTTTCTTTGAATACAACTTTTATGTTGGATAATCCGAGTACGGACTTGTCTTTTGGTTTTTCCAATGTAGATCAGATTGCATGGACATAATATTAAATAAATTACAATTTCTGTCTTGCAATTGGAATAATTTTGTAAATATATCTTTTGACTTGATATAGGATGTGTAAAACTGTCTTTCACAGAAATAGTGTGGGGGCACACTGAACAATATCCACATTTAAAATGTCGTCCTTTAATTTTTGGTTGGGGTCTGAAATATGTAAGAGCTGATGGAACCAAAATATTCACAAGATTTGGATTGCGCTTATAGGCTACCATAAACTGCTTGGAAGCAAATGACGGCAATGATGTTAAAAGGTACCACTCTTGTTTTAAAATATTGCTAATTTCTTTGGAATGGTTTGAAAAGGTAAGGGCACAGACAATCTTGTCTGTATGTGAACGATCTTTACTCCGTAGAAGTGATGTGCGTTCTGTAGTACATGCTCTTAAATAGGCTTTTTTTTATACATTTTTAAGGATAGCCTCGTTGTCTAAATCTCTGGTGCATATCTACTGCATAATGTTCAAAATCTTTTTCTGTAGTACATAATCTTTTTATTCTCAAGAATTGACTAATGGGTAAATTGTTTTTAAGGGATGTATTATGAAAGCTGTCATATTGTAGTAAAGTATTTCTATCAGTTGGTTTGCGGTACAAATCTGTAACGAAACCCTTTTATCTTTTTTTTATCATAATATCCAAGTATGTAATAGACTCTAAACTAAACAATCCTTCAAACTGTAAGTTAGGATCTAAAGAATTAAGCCAGATGAAAAAGGCTTGTAGTGAAGATTCTGTACCTTCCCATATCATTAACACATCGTCTATGTAGTGCTTCCAGAGGAGAACGTGCGATTTTAAACAGATGAAATTTCAAGTATTGTTCCCCAAAATTAGCTACATAAAGGTTGGCAATATCCGGTGCCAGGGGAGACCCCATACAAATAAACACAATGGTCCTTCGGTAGAGCAAAACAACTATTGAGTATAAGAAAAATAACGCTCCGAATCTCAACTTAGATACAAAATCTGTTAACCGATCACGGTCAACTAAATTGTAACCACACTGAATTCTTAATTCTGTTATAGATATTGTTTTATACTGAGCAACAGGTCTCAGACTTTAATGGAGCCAATAGAGCCTACTACGAACTCGTGCCCTTCTTTGCATCAACGACCTTTTATGTTGCTTTGAATTCACTGGTTTAGAACATTATTAGAAAACTGCTCTTGTCATAATTCTCAGTATGTTATTGAAAACGATGCTTATCTTAATTTGATTTTCCCAACGCCAAACGTCAGCGCTGTGCGTTTCACTCCATGCGTTTCTTCAGGGGATTATATATGCACCGAACAGCGTGTATTCTCAATTTTTACTCCTAATACAGGGAATCAAAAAAGATTTTTACTTTACGGTTTAAAACTAGAACCATCAATCTCTTTTAAACCTAATGTTTACGAGTGAATTGCCTTACCAGTACTTCATACTGCACCCTTCTTTCAGCAATTCTCTTGCTTGAAATAACGCCGTGCATGCGGACTACTGATTCAAGACGGACTTTATACGTCATTAAGCGCTACGTGTTTAGGCACCTGTGGCGTTTATGTGAGCGACACTATATAATTAGTGAATACTCTGTGTGGATTATACACATGCACTCCAATCAATTTGTACGTTCAGTCCAGTGGGAGTTACAGCTTATAGATCGAAAATCCAACGTTGTTCCTGGATCACTAGTGTTTGATCCTTAGACTTTCCATTTTGTCCCGTAAAAATATGATCGATACAAAAACAACACAGGTCTTCAAACTTGTGTTGCATTTGAGACAATGATCCACGATAGGAGCCTCCATCAGTCTACATTTCAATCTACTTCGATGTTCTGACATGCGTATTCGGAATGGGTGAATGGTTTTGCCCACATACAAAAGTTGGCAAGGACAGCGGATACAGTATACCACATAGCTTGTGTTGCAAGAAGTTGTATGTTTCAACTCATACGTTCTAAAGAGGATTTTCCTGATGAGGTGGAACCTCAGAAGAATAAGAAAGGAAGAAGTATGACACAATCGAGGGAATATAAGACGATGGAATTAGAAATACAAGGGACGCAAAAATTAAGTCAGCAATCTATAGTGATTAATGTATCGGGGCACGTTTTGACTGTATCCTTTGTACCACGAATACATTTTGATATGTTTCAATTCAGGATAGATTTTGAACATTTAATACGAAAATTGAATCTGAATTTGTTTTTTTCATCACAACCCACGAGAGATGGGAAAGAACAAGTAAATTTATCCAGACGAACACAGATTCCATTAAAACTATCGTGGTCACCCCCCGGGACCATTACATACTTCGTTGGCATTATTCAAAAAATTAGTATTGCAAGATGTATCCCAGCTAGCAGACATCTGAAAGAAATGAGTTTTTAATGCACTTTCTAATACAGAAAAGAAAACTCTTAATGATTTGAGATCTCTTTCAGAATTGGTCATTAGAAGAGCAGACAAAGGAGGAGGAATTGTGGTTCTGGATAGAGATCAATACTTAAAAGAAGCCCATAGACAATTATCGGAGGCAAATACATATTCACTTTTAGAAGAGGATCCGACAGAACGATTACAAAAATCCATCAAATTACATCTCAAGCTTTGGAGAATAACTTAATTACAAAAAAAGAATGGGCTTTCTTGAATGAAAGCAACCCCATGATGGCCAAATTCTATTTAGTGCCTAAAATTCATAAGTGTCTATGTAACCCTCCAGGGCGACCAATTGTTTCTACAAAAGGTTCAATATTGGAACCTCTTTCAGTATATATTGATTCATTTTTAAGACCTTTAATGCCAACCATGTCATCATTCATTAGAGACACTACGCATTTTTTACAAATTTTGGAACAACATGCGCAGTGGGCTGCAATGGAAAACATTTTGTTGGTCACGTTGGATGTGTCTTCATTATATACTCCACAAAAAACAGCATATGAAATTGCATTAACTGCCCTAAAAAACAGGGATGATCTTTCAGAAATACAGTGTCAATTTTTAGCAAAGATCATTGAGCTAGTTTTGTTCCACAATTACTTCATGTTTGAGAATAGATTCTATCATCAAATATCGGGAGTTGCGATGGGGGCTACGTGTGCCCCTTCAGTGGCAAATCTATTTATGGAAGCTTTTGAAAACAAGTGGTTAAATGGCTCTGTTTATCGAAATAACATAAAATTATGGTGTCGATTTATCGATGACATCTTTATATTATGGGAAGGACAGTTGGAACAACTAGATAGTTTTATATTATGGCTCAATAATAGGGGCCATAATACGAGTATACAGTTTACAAGTGCTAGCAGTGACCACACAATGACGTTCTTAGATGTGGTAATTAAAAGAGGAATCTCCAGTTGGATTACTGCTGTCCATTGTAAGTCCACAGACAGAAATGCTTTGTTACATTACCGTAGTGCCCACCCTAAACAATTGAAGGATAGTCTTCCGTTTTCTCAGTTTCTCTGATTTAGAAGAAATTGTTCTGAAGAAAGTCAATTCAAAATAAAGAGTAAACAGTTAAAAGACAGATTTGAAAAAAGAGGATATCCCGGATCCATCGTACATCGTGCATATAAGAGAGCATTATTTAATAACCGTGGGTTATTGCTCTCCTCAAGTGGAAGAAATTCGGATGATGAACACAACATAAATTTGGTGATGAAATATTCACCACATAGTAATCGAATACAATGTATTTTAAAAAAACACGCTAACATCCTCAACAGTATTTCTGGATTGGAAGACAAATATATTAAATGTGTATGGCAAAGGCATAGAAATCTTAAGGAGATATTGAGTCCTAGTGTATTGAGACCTCTGCAAGCTCAATCCCCACGGCAAGAATGTGGGCATTTTAAATGTGGGACATGTACAATATGTGAAATCACTTTAGAAACAACGTCGTTCACATATCATGGTAAAACATATGAGTTGAAACATACAACTTCTTGCAACACAAGCTATGTGGTATACTGTATCCGCTGTCCTTGCCAACTTTTGTATGTGGGCAAAACCATTCGCCCATTCCGAATACGCATGTCAGAACATCGAAGTAGATTGAAATGTAGACTGATGGAGGCTCCTATCGTGGATCATTGTCTCAAAATGCAACACAAGTTTGAAGACTTGCGTTGTTTTTGTATCGATCATATTTTTACGGGACAAAATGGAAAGTCTAAGGATCAAACACTAGTGATCCGGGAACAACGTTGGATTTTCGATCTACAAGCTGTAACTCCCACTGGACTGAACGTACAAATTGATTGGAGTGCATGTGTATAATCCACACAGAGAGTATTCACTAATTAAATAGTGCCGCTCACATAAACGCCACAGGTGCCTAAACACGTAGCGCTTAATGACGTATAAAGTCCGTCTTGAATCAGTAGTCCGCATGTGCGGCGTTATTTCAAGCAAGAGAATTGCTGAAAGAAGGGTGCAGTATGAAGTACTGGTAAGGCAATTCATTTTAAACATTAGGTTTAAAAGAGATTGATGGTTCTAGTTTTAAAACGCAAAGTAGGACTTCCGGTGGCATGGTGGGCTAGGGAAGACGTGTCTTTCTTAGCTCCGGAGCCCACTCCTCCCCCATCAGCTTTTTTACTGAATTCCCGTGGCAGTTTTCACTCGGGGGAGCTGTATCAGTAGCACACTTGACGGGGTTGCAGTGGTACTGAATTTGGGTCCGTAGAGGCCATGGCCACGAAATCTGCCAAGAAGGAGAAACCCCGCGGAGCCGAAGTTAAGATGGCTGAGAATGGCGTGGAGGGCCAGATCCTACCTGCCCAGGGCCTGGGGGTGGCGGAGGTCTCTAAGGCGGTAGTGCTGGCATTGGAGTATCGCTTCGGAGGCCTGGCTGCCCAAATGAGAGAGGTGGCGCAAGCCATCGCGGACTTTAATGGGCGCGTGGAGCAGGCTGAACAACGTATAAGTATGTTGGAAGATGGCCACGCTCAGGCCTCAGCTCGGATTCAAAAATTGGAAGAGCTGCTGGCCAAGCAAGCCGATAAACTTGAGGACTTGGAGAACAGGAGCCGTAGAAACAACTTACGGTTCATCGGTATAGCAGAGTCGGTGAGGGAGATTGATCTGTGCCGCTACCTGGAGAAGTGGATCCCTGAGCATCTGCCGATAGAAGAGGGGCTGGGGGCGATCATCCTGGAGCGTGCTCACCGGCTGGGACCTTACCGAGAGGGAGACAATCGACCGAGGGCAGTCATCGCCCGGTTCCTTAATGCTGCACAGAAGGAGGGAGTCCTACGGGCGGCTCGGCAGCAGCGCCGACGTGGAAATAGCGCTAATAACGTTTTAATCTTCCAAGATTACTCTGCGGGGGTTTCCCTACGCCGGAGGGCCTATAGAGAAGTCTGCGGCTTGTTGGTGGAGAAGGGCCTTCGTTTTACGTTGGCCTACCTTGCCCGATTGAAAGTGGACTGTGACGGGGTGCAGCGGCTGTTTTCATCCCCCGAGGAGGCCCTGGCGTATTGCCAGCAGCGCGGCTGAAACGTCGGCTTTATCTGGCTAGGAGAGCGTTGTATTCCGGCTGGAGTCGGGCTTGCTCCATACCTTGTGAGGGTGAAGGACTTTGCTGGACTTGGTGTTGGGGCGGCGAATTGTGAATGCTATGGGTGTTTTTTTGACCAAATGGGGGCCCTGAGTCTTGGAAGGCTCTGGGGGCCGGCACGCTTGTATCTCCCTGATGGGGAGTGTTTGTTACAGTTTGTCCTTTCTTTAACACAGGGATATTGATCTCCGGATGAGTTGGGGGCGGTGGGCTGGAGGGGCATGCTAAGGGGTGATGCTTAGTTCTGATTTCCTTACTGGCGACCGTTGTGACGGGCCGGCCGCCCTTGGTCGGGCGGGAGGCAACTCTCTCCCTCCTGGGGGCTTTTCCCTTTGTAATGTGCGTTGGTATGTACTATGACACAATTTGTGATGGGGCACAGCCAAGGCCTACCCTATAGATTTAATCCCTTCATGGGGGGGCGCTGCCCTGGTAGGTCTGGTTCCCGGAGGTAGCTGGCACACAAGTCTTCCTATGAGAGCTACTGCTCCACTTTGTTGTTCAGGCACTTAACCCCTGTTTGGGACCGGACTGCAGGGTCGATCGCTTTGGCGGTTTGGCCCTCGCGGCTTTTCCCCTTGGGGGGGAGAACGATCTCCTAAGTTCCCCCCGTGTGGGGGGGGGGGGCCTGTCTGGTTGCTCCCATCACTAGTTATTTCTCAATGTCTGCATAGTCTTATTTCTCTACTTATTCTGTTAACTGAGAGTGTAATCTCATGCCTGCTCATGCTAATGGCATTTGTACATGTTTTGCCTTTCTATACTTGTTCTGGTTCCTTTTTGGCGGCTCTTTATTGGGCCCCGATTTAAAATGTGCCGATAATGGTGAGTTTCCCTTTTTCTGAGTCATGTGGGAACCACGTGACTGGGGCCTACTCCTCCGGCGGGAGGTTGCTGTGAGCAAGGTCTATGTGCCTGGGCCTTGGGAAGAGGCAGACTCTCTGGTTCTTTAATATTATTTCATCATCTCAATTCACCGTTACTTCTCTCATTACCTATGTCCTCTTATTTTGATGCCTATAGGTACTCTCCGAATCTCCTAGTCTTTTGACATTGAATTTTTCTGGCCCTCAGACTCTCCCGGATTGTTGCATCCCAGATCTCTTGTTTGTGTTCCTTTCTGTCTCCCCTAGGGCTTCTGGGCTGATCTCCCGGCTTTGTGAGTCGTTCCCCGGTGCGCCTCCCGCAAGAGCAACTCTGTAAGATTGCTTCCTATGTCTCTGTGTTATGCCTGTGCATTCTTGTTGTTATTTGTAGTACTTGAGCATCTGCATTGGCCTTCTGGGAGGCCGCTCTGTTTCCCTGTCTGCCTCTCATTGCCTTCTCCATTTCTCCGTTCTTATTCTCCCCCTGTTCTCAGTGCTGTTTTCTTTCTCCTTCTCCGTTATACTGAGCGCCTCGATCGGCCTGGGGGTGGGGGCAGTAGTCAGGTTGGGGGGACTTGGGGACTATTTACCGGGCCGTGTGTGAAGGGAGCTCCTTCTGCTGCTTGCTTTCAAGGGGGCGCGGGGTGCTCGGGGGCCTCTCTATTGCTTGTGGTGTGGATTCTCCTACCCCATGTGTGCCTGTTGGTAAGGGGTGCACTGGGTGCAGGGGGGCCGGTAACCCGGGCCAACGTGGGTGAGCGGCTAGGGCTGGTAGCTATCTGGGGGGGTGGCCTATCCGACATTCGGTCTTGGTGAGGTGGGGTGGGGATCCCCTTTCTTCCCTGCTCATTTCTTTCATTGCACTAAGTTGGTTTTCTTCTCGCACTTTGATTGTTGAGTGAGGGGGAGGGCTGGGGGAGGTGATAACGTAACATTGTGGGGGGAGGAGCGGGTGGGACTGCATGCCCAGGAAGGTCTGGTGGGCCAGGATGGCTGGCTATGGGTTTGTGGATGGTCTGAGTGGGGGTGAAGTTGGGAGGGGGGGGTGGGGAGGATGGGGATGGGCAGGAGGGGGGGTACGTTGGGTTCGGGGGGGGAAGGGTGGGGGGGGGAACTGCAGTACGTATGCGTGTGGGGGATGAATGTGTACCTGATCAAAGGCGGGGGATCGTTTTGAATGAGTTGGATGCTTGGTTCTTTTGGACTGTCATGTTCTGGTTGTTTCAGAGGGGGGCCCTTGGCTGGGGGGGTCACCGCTCATGTACGCAAGGGATTCTGATTCAGTGGTATCATGGTTTGGTGATGCGTGGTGGCTAAGAGCATGCGAATAGTCTCTTGGAATGTTTGCGGGTTGGGCTCCCCGGTAAAGCGTTATAAGGTCTTCCAATATTTGAGGCGTCAGAAGGCGGATGTGATTATGTTGCAAGAGACTCACCAGTCGGACGCGGAACACCAAAAATTGGGCTCCGGTCCTATTGCCCATGTGTACGGTGCCCCTGCGGTGGGGAAGAAGCGGGGAGTAGCCATTCTTGTTGCTAAGTCAGTCAGTTGGATTGAGGAAAAGGTGGTGTCGGATGTCGACGGCAGATATGTGGGTGTCTGGGGGAGACTAGCGGGAAATAAAGTGCTGTTGTGCTCTGTTTATGGACCGAATGTTTACGAAGCGCGTTTTTTTCAGCGTATTTCCCAGTTGTTGGCAGCGGCTAGCGGATATCAGGTAATCATGGGAGGCGACTTTAATGAGGTCTTGGATGTCGGTCTCGACCGGTCAGGCGAGCCGGGTAGGCCTGGGAGAAGAATCAACCATGGGTCTGCGGTCTTGGTTGGTGGTGATAGGCGGGGCGGGGGTGGTCCTCTGGCCAAGCACTGGGAGGGTTGGGGGGTGGGGAGGGGGAAGGAGGGCAGTAGCGCACAGGAGGGGCGGTTCTGGGGTGGGTCGGTTGAGGGCTGGGGGTAGTTTAGGTGGATCACTGCGGTCCTATACTGGTGCTCCGTTGTCGGATGTTTGTACTTTTTCTGACTTTTTCCCTTCTTCCACCCCCTTTCTAGCTGTCTCTCTGTCTTTACACCTGTCCCTTGGGCATTCTGCCTTAACGATTGGTGTTTTTCGCTGTGGGAGCGGGCTGTCCCCGCTTGTTAGATGCTGGGTTGGCAGACTGCCTGACATGACATCGCCGCTGTAGATCAGCTGCCTGCTTTGGATGTCTGGTGTGAAACATGGAGGTGGGGCATGATCTCCAGTACTGGGAGGGCTGTGGGGGGGACAGTCTCTCTTTTTCTGTATACTCTGCATCAGGCTACTTGTTGAGTACCTTGTTTAATTATGTGCTGACCTAAACGGTTGTCCTTGGTTTGTCCTTTCTGTAGTGACTTTGTGTTAGTAGCTTTATACTGTTCCACTTCGAAAAATGTTGTTGGCCATATTGGCTTATTTTGTATGTTTTTTTTTCATATGAATAAAAAGATTTTACCATAAAACGCAAAGTAAAAATCTTTTTTGATTCCCTGTATTAGGAGTAAAAATTGAGAATACACGCTGTTCGGTGCATATATAATCCCCTGAAGAAACGCATGGAGTGAAATGCACAGCGCTGAAGTTTGGCGTTGGGAAAATCAAATTAAGATAAGCATCGTTTTTCAATAACATACTGAGAATTATGACAAGAGCAGTTTTCTAATAATGTTGTAAACCAGTGAATTCAAAGCAACATAAAAGGTCGTTGATGCAAAGAGGGGCACGAGTTCGTAGTAGGCTCTATTGGCTCTATTAAAGTCTGAGACCTGTTGCTCAGTATAAAACAATATCTATAACAGAATTAAGAATTCAGTGTGGCTACAATTTAATCGACTGTGATCGGTTAACAGATTTTGTATCTAAGTTGAGAATTGGAGCGTTATTTTTCTTATACTCAATGGGAGACCCCATGGCAACTCCCTTTATTTGTTTATAAAAGAGACCCTTAAAACTAAAATAGTTTTCTGTCATGGCTAATGATGCTAATTGTGTCAGAAAAAAAGTAGGTATACGTATTGGTTTGGTTTGGTAGGTATACGTATTGGTTCCACAAAGGCAATAGACAATCGTTCATGAGTACCAACTGGTCGCAGCTTTATTTGCCAATTAACATATAGGAGTGGAGGAGTGGCCTAGTGGTTGGGGCAAGGTACTTTGGGCCGGAAGGTCGGGGGTTCAAATCCCACTAGAGGACAGCAACCTTGGGCTGGAAGGACTGGGGTTTCTAGTCCCACAGGTGCTCCTTGTGGTCTTGGGCAAGCCACTTAACCCTCCATAGCCCATGTTCCCTGTAAAATAGTTCTCTGTGTGCTGTGCTTTCCTGTCTAATCAATGTGTTTATACCTCAAAAAAAAAAAAAAATTCCTGTCATGATTTGACAATTTCCAATCTGTAATCAAACCGCTGCTGATCGCTGGAAGTAGCGGTATACAAATGTATACTAAATAAAAATAAAATAAAAAAAATAAATAAAAAAATATAACGTAACAAACCATAGTAATCAACAACCAACTAAAAAACACCCCCTCCCCCCAGCGGGGTGTTGTGGCACCAGCCATGCTATTAGCAAAGTGCCCTCTCCTCTGCACCGGCCTCGTTCACCTCCACCGGCCAAATACCTACCACCCCTGTCCGACTTCGCCATATCACTAGCAAAAGTCTATCAGGGGTTGTCCGGGCCGTGGGCACCCCGCCCACGCCCCAAGTGGCCTAAGGCTCCGGACCCCGGACACCTCCGGGACTCCGGACACATCCCGCCACCGGCTCGGGCTCACCGCCACTCCCGAGCTGCCCCCCCACCCCCAAGCTGCGACCAGTTCCCACTACCCCGTACTACTCGCTCCAACGCCTCCTGCCAATCATTCAGGAGGAGGTCTACCCCCACCGGAGACAAATGCACCCCATCGCTCCTGTACAATCCTCCACAATCCACCTCCGGCCAACCATGCTGCACTTGGTAACCCCCTTGCTCACATACCCATTGCCCCACCTGTCTATTAATTTTGGTTAACCCCCGGGACCAGCGACGCTGTGCACTGCATGCTGGACGGGGAATAATATCAGACCAGATTAGCACTACCCCGCCAAAAAGTCGTAACACGCAAGCCAAGTCCTTCTTTGCCGCTCTGATCAATTGCTTGCATGTCCAGGTAGACAAGTCATTCCCCCCCAGGTGCAGCAGGATGATACTCGGCTGTCCTCTTACACGCTGGTGGTGTCGAAGCAAAGGCAGCATCTGGGTCCATCGCAGCCCACGCTCACCCAGCCATGATAACAACACCAAGTCAGGATCCAGCCCCAGATTCAGTCCAAAAGGCCGCACTGCTGCACGTTCACCAGCCCAGAAGACAAAGGAATGGCCCATCAGCCAACACTTCCACAAACTCTGCCCCCCATCTGCAAAAGAAAGAATGTGTTATCTCTCCACTCCTTCCGCGTCACCCTCTACAAGTGAACTTAGCCCCGAAAGGCGCTAGACTGCCACCTGCCGATACGTTGTATCTGCTCCCCTGACAACCCAACTGCCGCTGCGCTGGTCGCCGCCCCAATCCGAAAAGAATGCGCTGAAAACCGGGAAGGGTCCTCGCCCATGCTCTGTAACGCCATCCGCAGGACCACCGATACTTGAAAACGCGTCACCACCCGCGCGTCCCGGTGTATGAAGCACCCCTCTTCAACCTCCGGCTGAACGCCCGCGTTCTCCGTCATCAGTGCTACCGGACATGTGGGGCCACCGATCCCCTTCAGGTTCACCCACTGCCCCTTACCCCGCTGCTCCGTCTTGCACCTTGCCAAGAATACTCGCAACTGTCCTTCCCGGACCTGCACGTGCCGCCACTTCAAGCTATTGCCTACACCCGCCTTCCCTGAGTCCGCCACCATTTCACTCACGCGGAAGGCGCCAAAGAAAGCCAGACTGAAAACTGCTCGAAAAAGGAGGGACTCATATCGCGACACAGTTACATGCGGCAATGCCTCGCACAGTCTGACCAATAGCTGGTGCGTGATCGGGCATCGCCGATCCGGGGGGGTAGGACACACATGTTCCCACCCCAGCAGCAACCTGCAAGGCAGGACCCCCCCAACCGAACTCCACCCCACCGCCCTTGCAAAAAAGGCAAAACCCGCTAAATGACTGCGCACCGCTGATCTCGTAGCCCCCAATTTTTCGCATGGATAACATATTGCCCGAGGAGATGCTCAGCCTCCGCACCCCCTTGCCACCCTTGAGCCAGCAAAAACTCAGCGACTCTACTCCCGCCTTGGTGATAAGCCGCCCATGTCCATTCTGCCACTGAGTTCCGCAGGAGAGTCTTCATTTCTGCAGGCCAGAGCTCCACAAGTTCCACGGGACCCCGTACCCGACCAAGTCCACCTCCGGTGCCAATCTCCGAAACTGCTCCATCTGTAAACGAGAGAGCATCGGCAATGCCGTTAGTATGGCCCGGAATGTGCCGTGCCCGCAACATAACATTCAAACGAAGGCACGCCAAGACCAAGCCCGCATCAGCGACGCCACCCGGAGACAGCGTGGTGAATAATGATTTACTACACTCACCACAGACTCGTTGTCACACCACCACAGAACCCTCCTATTCTGGAACCGCTCCGGCCATAGCTCCAACGCCACCAAAATCGGGAAAAGCTCAAGGAAGGTAATGTTACTCAGCAAACCAGCCTCTCCCCACTCCTGCAGCCATCTGTCCGTGCACCAAGATCCCACAAAGTAAATGCCCAGGCCCACGCCCCCCGCTGCATCAGAGTAAAGCTGCAAGTCTTCACTGGAAATTTCAGGTTCCATCAAAACCGAAATTCCATTGAAACCTTGCAAAAACCCATCCCACACACGCAAATCCTCGCGCATCACTCTCGTAACTCGTATGCGGTGATGGGGTTTGAGAACTCCCGCCGTAGCAGCCGCCAAACGCCGCAAAAATACCCGCCCCATCGGGAGCACCCTACAAGCAAAATTCAATGACCCTAACAAGGCCTGCATCTCCCTTAATGTCAATTTCGAGGAAGCTACTGTATTGGCTACCAAAACCCTCAGTTTCATCACCTTTTCCCTCGGCAGCTGCGCCACCATTCCTTCGGAATCCAGCTCGATCCCCAGAAAGGTAAGCCTGTTAACGGGCCCCACCGTTTTGTTGTCGGCCAAAGGGACCCCTAACTCACCCGCCATCTCTATGAACCCTGCCAACAGATCCCTGCAGCCGGTCGTCTGCGCTGCCCCAACAAAAAGAAAATCATCGAGATAATGCACCACCTCAGGTCGCCCCACCTGCTGTACCACCACCCAATGCAAAAAAAGAACTAAACTTCCTAAAGTAAGCACACGCAACGGAACAACCCATCGGCATACACTTATCAAAATAAAACTCCCCTTTAAATTGAAACCCCAACAAATGAAACGAGGAAGGATGGACCGGGAGCAAACAAAATGCAGATTCAATATCCACTTTCGCCATCCAAGCTCCCTTACCCGCTGCACGGAGCAACTCCACAGCTCTATCAAAAGAGGCGTACTTCACCGTACACCACTGTCGCGGAATAAAATCATTCACCGAAGCCCCAACTGGACTCGACAAATTATGAATTAAATGAAATTTTCCTGGCTCCTTCTTGGGAATGAGCCCCAGCGGAGAGAAAACAGAATGCGAAAAAGGGGGTTGCCGATATGGACCTGCCATTCTGCCTAACCGCAGCTCCACCGCCAACTTTTCCTGCGCCATCGGAGCCCAACGCCGCACCGATGCCGAGTTTTTTGCTGTCCCTCCCAAAACCGTACCCCGAACCGGGATAACAAAACCAAACTTAAAACCTAACTGCAACACCTCCCTATCCCTCCCCTTCGGGTATTGCCCAAGCCAATTCTTAAGCACCTCGACTCTTATTGGGGAGGGGGCCAAACTAAATCTAGACTCACTGCTTGGATGCCGCCCCAGGAGTGATCCCTGCTCCTTTTTTAACACATTTAGCCGCCGAATGAGCCCCCCCACAGATCGAACAGACATGCTGGAATTTACAGTCTGGGAAGGGGCAGACGGCTTTATTAAACCGCCAGCACACGTCCCCTCCCCCATTTCCCGGTGACTTAATCTGCGATTGAGGCCCCCCCGCTCCGAAAGGAATGACTCGCCCCTGCCGTGACCCCCGACCGCACCTTAACTCCTCCCCCAGTGCTCATCCCAGTCCTGGCGGACATCTGCGTCAGCCACAAATTTATATCTTGCTTACCCCACGTTAAGCCTTTGCTCTCCTCCATTTTGTCCCTAAATGTTTCATCATAATTAAGCCACGACCATCCCTCATGGGTCTGGGAGGCTTCAAGAATAGAGTCCGCATATGCCAATAATATACCATAGTGGTCAGGCCGATAATGGCCCGAAACGCTTGCCAAACGCAAAAAAGCCCTCGCCCAATTCACCACCGTCCGAGAAACTTTCCTGATCCTACCGGCCTTATCCTCTTTCCGCTTTTTCTTGCTCTCTCCCAACCTCTTCCGCCCCTCGAGCAAACAGAAAATATCAATGTATTTTCGCTTTCTAATTTTGCACCTTAACTTCCTCGGCACACCTTCCCATAACTCCGATAACCGTGCCGACGTGCCGCTACTCCCTCCCGACCTAACCGCCCCTTCTGGACCCTGTGCCCCTAACTTCTCACTTTCGGCATCCGAAGACACTTTCGATGAGCCCAAGGACGATGAAGACGAAGATTCGGAACTATGCCTTCGACAACAAACGTGCCTCTTCTTCTTTTTTGCCTTTCCCAAACGCTCCTTTCGCATGATACCCCCCTCCTGATCCGCCTCCCTCTCCACCAATAACTCACCCGACGCCGCCTCGCTCCTCGCTGACTGGTGCAGCAGGCCCTGTCGCAGATCCTCACTCCGCTGTGGTGTACCGCTTCCTTGCACTGCTGGCCGAGCATCCTCCACTCTCTGCGCTGTCCCACTGGTCGCATCCCTCGACGCCATTCTCACGGACTCCTCCACACCAGGTAGGAATGCAGGCGATGCCACCACCAGTACCTGTGAAGAGACAAGTGGAAAGCCAGAAGGCAAAAACCCCGGGGCCCAAGCAGGTTGCCAAGCCCCTGCCCACGCAGACCTTGATGACCCCTGCCCCCCACTCGCCCAATGCTCAGCTGGAGTCTGATATCCTGCGAGCCCATAACCGATAGGCATCGGGGGGCCACCAACCGCAAGCATCAAAGCCCCGCCCCTTCTGCCCCCGAACCCCGACCTGTCAAACTCACCCCAGAACCCACCCCCACCTCCGAAGCAGGGCCCTACCCCAAAAACACACCCGGGCTCCGCACCAGCCTCTCCTCCCGTGGCTGATAGAGCCGTCCCTTCCTGGCCAGTTGCACCCATGCCTGCCGTATAGTCCTGGGCCAAACCAGTTCCGTCTTGAAGACGAGACCCACGCCCCCTCACTCCTCTGTCCCTTCTATCCGCTAAGGCAGAGCCACTTCAACCACTGACTGGCCTAGCTGCCTCCTGACCCCCCCTCTGGTCAACACGGGGAGGAGCTGTACTCCGCGGACCCCTCGATCCCCCCCGAATAATCCCCCGACCACCTTTACCCCTTGCAGGTCTGCCCCCCCTTTCATCCCTGCTCCCTCTGCCTCTGCTCCCTTGGCCCCTCTTAGGAGGCATCTCCACTTATTGTAATGAGCAAAGATCTAGTCTTTAATTTTATTATTTATTATTTTTTTTTGTATGTAATAAAAACTTTGTCAACGAACAGGCCTCAGCCGTTACTAAAATGGTATCCCCGTACTCCTCCTAATCACTCGCCTACAACTGTTCCCAGGTGTTATCCTGCAGCTTCCGACTCCCGAATCAGCACCCCGGCACTCCGAGGCCGCTGCGGCAAAACTGAACTGCTCCCTTCTCGAAATCCGCAACTCTTTGCTCCCCTCGCAGAAAAGAAAAACGCTAGACTTCAGTCTGTCGCCGCACCGCCACGCTCCTGGCTCTGTCGCATGTGCCCGGCCAGCCACCACGCTAACCGAGCACATGCCCGTGCAGGGCCCTGATTGGCTCCCGCGTGCCAGGCGTGCGTGGAGAGCCAATCACTTAAAAAAATGCACGAGCGACGCTGCCGTCGCTCCGCATCCCCCCCCATCTTTTCTGCGCGTGCGCAGGGTCCCGTCCCGTGCCGGGCTGAGCACCCGGTTAAACTCGCTCACCGGGACCCTGCCCGCGCCCTCTTCCTTATCATGATATCCTTGAAAATCATGTAAGATATTAATGATGTGAGTAGAATCCCATACGTACGATTCTATCTTTGTAACAAAGGGTCTTAATTCCACTTGTAGCATTTTTTTATACAAACTACGGGCTACATATAGTTGCACTTGATTTTAATGATACGGTTTTTGTGTTATAGAAGATCTCGAGTAAGATACAGTTCGTTTTTTATGTTCTTGTGATCAAATTCTGAGCAAAGAATCATGAGTACAATCATATAATTAATATAGCTATCCTCATAGAAGGGCACGTTAACTATATTTATTGTAACATTTTTAAAAAATGTTTAGATATTAGGTTCTTATACAATCATCAGCAACTCCCTAATAATTATCAGCAACTCTTTAACTATTATATTTATCTGTTAAGATAGCCTTCGTTAGTGCTCTTCCCCATATAGAGTAGACGCGATCATAACTTTACCCACTGCTATAAATAAGGTGCCGTTTTATCAAAGGGTTTTTAATTACTATTGCCAACAAATTTGCCCTTTTTATATACAGGTTTCAAGGTCAGCCTATCTGACCCGTAAAGATATCCACATCGATGTTTCAATATACACTTATTCAAATTATGGCAATAGTTTGAGCCATATTTTATAGTTTACATTAGGTATTTTAAGTGACAATTTCCTTATTTCTTCACTACTCCAGAATTTTTAAGTTTTTTTGTGTCATGCTTATTATTGGGTATATACAGTGTACTAGAGCTGTATTTGACCTTAACAGTCTATAGAGTATAGGGAGTTGCTAATTGTGTAATACAACATCTCGAATCAAATATAGTTTATTCTATATACCTATTTTTATGGTCAATATTGTATACTACAAATCGTATGGTCTGAACAATAGTACTTTCAATTTTATGTTGAAACCAACATGGTTTGAATCCATAGAAATATAAGTTTATTGGTTGTTTTCTACTGTCAGTTTAGCCACACATTACAATTGCTCTGAAGTTTTCTTAGCCACCCGAAGAATTCCATCTCTAAATAGATATAACAGCTTGTAGTACAATCATGAATAAGAGCTACTAATGATTAAGTACATTACACAATGCAAGCTTGAACTACATTTTCTTTTTATCTATTTATTTTTAATCTTGTAAGATGCTTTCTTCAGGTTACTAACGTTTAAGTTGATGTTTTATCTATACATAATTCAGTATAACCCAGGTGTATATTTATGTGTTACACCCCCTTTGGTGTTATGTTGCAACATTTGTAAACATAATACATTATATAACAGGCAGGAATAACAATAGATCATATAAGGTACTTTATAATTTTGTAACCTTATTTTGTCATCTTACAGTCTGAGCAATACGTAGAGGATTACCTCCCATGTATGATCCATCACAGGGTGCTCCAGTGAGTACCGTTTTGTTGGTCTTTTTTTACAGTCTTGATTCTTGTATGATTTTCACAATTTGTATTTATATGTGTTCCTATGCCCTGCGTTCTGTTTCTTTAATTACGGTTTCACTATGATATAATTTTACATGTTGAATATTATGGTTTATTTATTTTTTTATTTTTCAATTTTTTATTTATAATTATATGTACAATGTTTCTAATGTTGGATTTCATTGTATTTTATTTTATTTTATTCTATAAGCTGCATACCCCCTGAAGAAGGCGTTGCCGAAACGCGTTGGGGATTATCTAATAAAGATTCCTGTGACCATCACACGTCTCTTGCTCCTTGTGTTCCATTATTCAGGAGGCCAACCCACTGCCATGCCTACCCTTTCAAAAGGTCTCAAAAAATCATTGATATCATCAGTGTCACCCAGTTTCCCAAAAGAAAAGGGTCCATACTGTTGGGGTCCTACCCCGATACCGGATGTAACTGAAGAATTCTGCACCATGGGAAATCCACCTTCCTGTGCTCCAATCGTGGCCTTGAGGTAGCTCTGTAATAAGTCCAAAAGGGGTCGCTGTTGCTCCTGCATGGCAGCTAAGACTGCTTGCTGGGCCCTCAGGGATTCTTCCTGCTGCTTCTGGAACTGGGAGACCATCCACTGGAATACTTCCTTGGGATCAATTAGGAACAGTCTGGAAAAAAAAAACAGGAAAAACCAAGTGTGGTCCTCCTAGGCACCCACCTAGTTCCTTGCACCGCTGGCTTCTTTGCCTCTGCTCAGTCAGTATTCCCTCTTCTACCCATCACAGCTATTGGCAATGCCCACCCTAAGTATCCTTACCTGATGTGGCTGCTGTTAATCGCCTTGGGTAAGGAGTTGGAGTCTGTCTTGCACCCGATTTCCCAACGCCACGAGTCGGCTGTCGAAATCCTGCCAACTATACCACTGTGACACAGTGTGCGGCGCAGGACTCCTTGGACCCCTTCCTGCACCCTCGTGCGCACCAAAAATGACAATCCAGGCACCAATTCCAGTCCAGATTTTACAGAAAACTCAGAGTTGCCTTCCAAATGTTACAGCAGTTCAAGGTGCGGTTCTGCTACCCCTACTTCTCATGAGAGGTTAGCCCCAAAACACCGGCTTCTAGCAGCAGCCATGATGGGTGTGGCCTCCCTTTTCCAGAACACAAATACAGCAAAAGTTCCAGAGAATCAGTACTAAACAGCTATAGGCAGTCCTAGGAATACAGTGATCCCAACCCCACAGTCTTTTCTTTTACAATTAACAGTGTTGCTCAGCTACATAGTTTAACCAGCTGTGCAGGCACCCTTCCCATCCCCCCTTCAGGTTCTGTATCAGCTTGTTGAACCTGCCCTAGGGCTAAGGCATTTACTGTTCCAGAAAGTATCTCCATGGGTTCAAGGGTCTTGTCATCCTCATACTCTTGGGCTTCCATGGGTTCTTCCTGGTCGCTTCCTGGACTATGGTAACATAATATTGCATGGTTTCCCCAAACACACCACCAATGCCTTACAACTAGCACAAAACACTGCAGCTTATCTGATCACACAAACTTCACAACAAGAGCACATCACACCAATACTAGAATCCCTATACTGGCTTCCTGTACAATCCCGCATAAAATATAAAGCAATAATGACGACATTCAAAGTTATTCACGATCAATCAGTTGAAAACCTGCAAGCACTGATTCAGAAGGTTCCAGATACCAGAATAAGGAGTCATTTGCACCAAAACATCCCGCCATACCAAAGTACAAGACAAAAAGCTGTCAAACTGCCAGAGAGCTTTTGAAATATACGCTCCCACACACTGGAACTCACTCCCATCTGAACTAAGATCAATAGATGATACTTCAGAATTTAAGAAAGAGCTAAAACTCATCTGTTTATGGAACACTATGGTCCAAACACCTAACAATACCTCATCTACTGACCATCTGCTGCGTCCCACACCACCGGCAGCGGTTTATTGAAGGACCTCAGTCCTTTCCCATTAATCCCTTAACTACAGCATAACCTCATATCGTTCACTTGTAAATGGTAAACATGATTCAATGTACTGCAGTTATGCTGTACTGATCACACCCATAATGGTTATAACCTCTTCTGTAGTTACCAAAGTTCACTGTATTATAATTATTTATGCCTTTTCCATGAATAATGTTTGAGTTGAATGTAAACCACTTTGATAACCATGAAAAGAAGTATAAAAGAAATGTTAAACAAATCTTGCTGCTGAACTGCTGTCTGCATCTTAGTTTTAAGGTTTTGTTTAGCTATTTAAGTTGTTTACTTAAAGTTGCTAGGGATACTTGTACTGATACAACTATACCAATAAAGTTTAAGGGATTTTGTTAATTTCAGGGCTTTAATTACTCTATTCCTGGTGAGGATAACCAACTGAACCAGAAAGTGAATTTGACCACCTCTCCCCCTTTAATAGATTTAAGAGCCTATAAAGCTAAGATGCCTGGTGTGAGTGGGAGGGAATTAACAGTAAAGTGTGGCTTGCTAGACAGGTCCCAGACCTGTGCTTCTAAGGTAATCTGTAAACAATTTCCTGTTTGATTCACACAGCCCTTGGTTTGATAGAGGGGGACTTTCAAATTGCCCCTTTGATCTGTCACATGGATTTAACACCTATTTAAAACAAATTCCCAGATCTCTTGCCTCCTAATTGGAAAGCCTCTTTGTAAAGGTCTCTTGAAACAATGTATTTCTTTCAACTCAAAGAATATTTACCCTGTTCTTCCTTCTGTGCTAAGCTATACTCTGATTTGATTTAAATTAAAATCTCTCTGCTGAAACTAGGCCCTGATTGAGTTTTAAATTTAAACTAAAAGCTATATGTTGATACTAGGCCCTGACTGAGTTAACAAATACATTGGATAATAAAATGCACAAATTTATCAGCTTTAACCCAAAGAATTCCCTTTTCCCCAAGATTTAGAGAATTTCCCAGAGGTAAATACTTACAAGTGCAGATGTCTTTCAATCATAATCAGTCCCTTTTGGTAGTCCTTCAAGTCCCTTCCCTTCCTTTCAAGCTCCAACTCGCCCCACGTCTACAGTAGACACAATCTCCACTTGCTCCTACCCCGGCAAAACCATATTGTAAAATGGCAGCACATGACCCTTAGCAGTATGTTGAAATGTACCAGTAAACATTTGCGTGCCATATAAGGGAATACTTTCAAAAGGGGCAAACTGGATTGCTGGTGAGTCTAGATTTACCATCCTTCAGGGAATGCCCACTCCTTTGGGTTCCTGAGGCCTCAATGCGTTTAAGTTTTTTTTAAACTTTACTACCATTTTTTATACACAGTTCGATGTATAAAACGTTCACTAATTCTGGCGTACATTTGTACTCCAGGCTTTAAAGGATTTTTGTTTTGTTAGTGCAGATTTTGTTATCGCTGATAATGTTAGCGTATCATTAGCTTACTGCGTTAAACCTTTTTTTAAAGCATAGATAAATGAAAAGCTGCACTAAAAATTTGTGAGAATTTTTGGTCACTTTTTATTACATTGGAGCCATAGTGGAAAGGAGAAAAACTCAAGAATGTCATTACTAATAGAATGTTAGTACTAACCAGAAGACCATTAAGTACCAAGAGAAAGAATCCAAGCCTAGGAAAACATGCTAGGTACAAATCATTTCAAGCCTGATTAAAATGATCTTCTTGCCCATATGTATTGTACCCTATGAGCGCCAGACGAAAGCTTTCTTAGGCCTAATGCAAATTTTAAGAAGGGCAATGGCAATAAATCTGAGAGACTGAGATATTATCCAGTATGCCCTGGCTTTCAAATGAGGTTTATTCCTGTCATGATATGTACAAGTATTTGATAATCAGGAACAAAATACTCAGAACAATATAGAAAACTGACGAGTTTTTTTAAATGGCGAAATACGCTTGAACACATTGAAAAAGAAATAGTAACGATGACTCCGTAAGATAAATCACATTGACCCATCTTTGCTACATCAAGTTATGTCATTTACATTTATATTTACTTGCTGTCTATTCTTCTTGATCATTTAGCTCTTCTTCAGGTAATTTGTTATTAGTTCTTCCACCTAACAGGGTTTGGCATCGACTCTTTGGAATTCATTGCCTCTGATGTTTAGGTTTGAAGGCTCCTATCCATGGTTTACAGTAAGAAAGGCATGAAAACATGATTATTTTCACATGGTTATTTTCACAATGAGGCTTCGAGTTGAGGTTTATAAACAGCAGTAACGTGATAGTTAAAGATTGTTTGTTTGTTTATCCCTATTGAAATGCATTTTTGGGTTGCTGGCACTGGGAGCCTGGAGGGATAGAGACCTGCTTTCCTAGTTCTGTTATTTCAAGGAGATAAAAGAGTAGAGATATAAAAACTAGAACTTATATGCTGTTTTTCTTTCATACTACTTTTCTCTTGTTTTTATTAGTTTTTTTGATTGTTAACCACTTTGTTATTCTCTGTTTGAGTGGCAGTGTATCAAACAAATTGAACTTAACTAATTTCACCAACATTATTTCCTATCCTTTAGGTTGGGACTAATGGAATTATCTCCACCCAGGACTTTCCTAGAGAGACTCAGTATGTGGATGATGGATTCCCAACAGATTTCCCAGTTATTGCTCCTTTCCTGTCAGATATAGACACTGGCAATGGGAAGGGGAAGATCTACTACCGTCAGGATAACTCTGATGATGTTCTTGCCAGAGCTGCCATGGAGATTCAGAGAGGGTTCCCACGAGCTGCTTTTCATCCTACCAATGTGTTCCTGGTCACCTGGGTTAATGTGGGAGCCTACGAGGAGGTGACACGTCTGTCAGGACCCTCCAATCGGGTAAGGCTGAGGTAAAGAGAGACATCACTCCCAAGCATGAATGCTCTGTTCTGAGCTTGAGAAGGATGTGAATACAAAAAAGATGTAGGGAGAGACTGAGAGGCGGGCTTTTTGAGTGAGCATTTTGTGTGTGTGTGTGTGTGTGTGTGTGTGTGTGTGTGTGTGTGCTTTTGTTTTTCTCTCCTCTGTTTCTTCAGTGAACTATACCAAGCCATACCGATCCTTTGGTCTGTCTATTTTAGCATATTTTTTAATGATATTGTAGAAGGGCTATCGGGAAAGATTTGTATCCTTGAGAATGATACCAAAATGTGCAACAGGATAGACACCCTGGAAGATATGAAATAACACGAGGAGGAATATAGTGAAGCTAGAGGAATGGTCCAGAGATGGTAGCTAAGATTTAATGCTAAAAAAAAATACAAGATCATGTTTTGGAGCTCCGCCCTCCCCCCCCTCTCCCCATGCCCAGCATCTTCCTATCTTGCCTTACCCTACACCTCCATGTCCAGTCAGCTCCCTGTGCTGCCTGCCCTGTCCCCGCTGATGCTTTTTGTGTTTCCTTGGGGGCGGTGGCAGCAGACATCCAATTCTTAAAAAAAAAAAGGCATGTGGGTCTTTCAGACTCTGCGCTTGTATGCAAGTTTGATCCCTCTCTCCTGTGACGTATGCTTGCATCAGAGGAGGGCGGGACCAGACCAGCCATTCAAATGCGGGTCTTTACAACTCTGTGCCTGAATGGCATGCTGACATTTTCTGAGACCAGCATAGCGTGCTATTGATGCATGCTCAACAGCCTTAGCGTGTATGACAAGCTTTAGCTTTTATAATTGCCTAAATATAGTTTGACGAAGATTGCGCTTGATGTAGTCCCTTTTAATCTCCTAATTATATAGCTGTTTTTATAGAAGCACATAAATTTAAGTGCGGCACTAAATTTTGCTGAGTGGTTTCTCCTTAAATGTGTATTTCATGTTCTTTTTCCTATATAGTTCAACACTTTTCAGGCAGTATTAGCCTCTGATGATGCAAATTCCTATGCCATTTTGCTTTATCCTGAAGATGGACTTCAGTTCTTTGGAACTCGTCCGAAAGAATCGTACAATGTCCACCTGGAGCTCCCAGCCCGGGTGGGTTTCAGTAGAGGTGAATCGGAATATCTGAAGAGAGAAGGACCTTACTATAGTGTGACCAGCAATGAGCAGTCTCTGAAAAATCTCTACCAGTGAGTATATTTTTTGCTGGAGAGTGTTCCCAGTGGTGGTCTGCTGGCAACTCCAATAATTTGTTTGGGACTGAAATGCTCTTTGGTGCATAGCCCTGTTTAAAAGCATTTTTTTTTTCATTCTTAAAAACATATCAGACACACTTATGCTAGGTTCTTTTTTTTTTTTTTAGGAGAGAAAGGTTACGGTTCACTGACTAGATTCTGATGAAGAAATAAAAAAAAGTTGGGTTAGAAGTTTGACATTATTGTTTGTTTATTTGGATTTCTTAACTGCACATCTGAAAAAACACTCCATGTGGTATACAGCACAATAAAATAGAATACATTAAATTTACAGGAAATAGCGCACATAGTCTGTCTCCCTCAGTCGGTTCACCCCGCCTTCCCTCCAAAAGCATGTTGAAATAAATGAGGGGAATTATAGAAAGAACATTCAAGTGCAGTCTTGGATTTCCAAGGCAGAACAGGCAGAAAAACGCCAGGGCTTTCTATGTCTCTGGCCAGTTTCAGGAAGATAGACGTCTCCAATGTGAATGTCCGCACCTTGTCCACACAGACGTCCCAACTATAGGATAGTGGAGTGGGGACGTCTAGTACATACAAGGTTGCGTATGAGGACATCCAGCAGTGCTGTAAACTGGAAATATGAGGCCCCCGTTCCCTGGCAGAGCTTGTAGTCAACATGGGAAACATATGAGAGAGGATTTACCATCACCTCCACACCTTCTGGATGTTTGGCGGGCAAGACGATCACTTTTCTGCTGCTTATTTGTGCCTGGAGCAGGTATGAACTTGGAAGCGGCATGGGATGTACAGGGCGTTTCTGCAGTCGGGCGAGGACGTCCAGGTTCTTGGTAATGCTCCAGGCATACCTACACCGTGCACCTTTTTCAGACATGGGCATCCTCACGCTAGGTCGCCCGCAGGAGCAGCTTCTAAAGTGCCTCCAGGGACTTCTCCATACCCATTTTCAGATGTCCAAAGCACGAATAGAGCTTCTAAAATAACTCTAGTTTGTCTCGAGAGTCCAACTAATGCTACTATGAAACAAAATAAAGAAACTGTTTAAGATTTAAAAAGGTGTATCTATAACTATCTAAAGAGTTTAAGGATTTTTAAGTTATGATTTATACATTATCCTAGCTAAAGGGGTTTTTTTTTTTTTTTTTATGGAAAGGACTTTGAAGCATCCCCAATGCTGGATCACTGCAGTGTGGGGATGTCCATTTCCCTCTCGTCACATTTTATAGGACTAATGAGACATATTGATGTTACCATTGGTTGGCTAGCAGGAAGCTCCTAGTTTGGCAGGGATAACTTTCAGGTCATCTTTATCATTGCAGCCACAGAGCCTTTCCTATCCAGGCCACATAGAAACCTAGGGGTCCATATTCAATGGCGGCAGCCAGTGCTTTTCAAGCAGATAGCTGTCGCCATTTTAACTTAAACCCCGATATTCAATGCTGGGGGTCATTGAATATCTGGGTTGCCCAGTTAGCTATTTAGCTAACGGATTATCTATGATATTCAGTGCCTCTGAATCATCCGGTGAACAGCATTTCAGTGGTTGGCAGGTCTGCAAACTGCCTAAATGCTTTGAATATTGACCCCTTAGAAGCTAATATTCAAAAGTATAAGTGCTACTTCTTACATTTCCTGCCTTTTGACCACATAAGTCACTTGCAGCCAAAGGTGGGGCAGGGTTGGAAGCATAGCAAGGAGCTCAAAGTTATAAGGACAGCTGCAAACTTTATAGTTAGCTCTATAAAGTTGTGCCGGCATATTCAGCAGTAACACTTACTTGCGTAGGGTGACTGAAAATCCACATAAAAATATATGAATAAGTTTATTCATAGGTCTTAATGTAGCTACCACTACAATAGCGCTCTGCATCACTGATGCACACAAGCCCTTGCAGCACAACAAGCCGCAAACCAAGCGAGGATTTGTGTATTTGTGTGTATTTTATAGTTTTGGAGGCATTTGAATGCCTGTCTCTATCCTATCTCCCTTCACTCTCTTTGAATATTTGTTTTTTAAAAGTTATTCTGCTATAAATAGATATAAATAAGTATCTTTTTTTGTTTGTTTTTTAAAATGTAGAACCAGCAACACTGGGATACCCGGAGTATGGGTTTTTCATATTGGCAGCACCTCCAGATTGGGCAACGTAATTCCAGCTGAAGTGGGAGTGAAACTCTCGGAGGAGCAATCCGTTTTGACTCAGGAAAGTACTCTCAGCAAGCCAGCACATCACAAAGACCCTGAATCTGACTATGTGGATGAGAACATTGATTATCATGAGTCCTTTTATGATGAGGATGAAGACGACATTGACTACCCGCCTGAGTTGAGACCTGAGGTTCATGCTGCCCCTAATGTGTCTTTGCCCTCACATACTGGACCTCATGTTCATTCAAATTACAATGAACCTATACATCCTGATACTACTCGCTCTCAGCCTGATAGAGGTTATGAATCTGAGCACCCACATATGTTGAACACTAATCATCCATCTGGTTCGAAATTAGGGCCACTAGAATTAGATAAAAAGGCATCTGAATCAGAGGTCGAAGTGGAGTCCCACCAGCAAACTAATGATAGAATACTCTCATCGACCAAGACCAAAAAACACCCATTGCCTTTAACTGATGACCTCTCGGTTTATGGTGAAAATAACAATTTTCAGCCCTTCCCAAATGGTGAGGCCTTGCCATCAGAAACAGATGTTGTTCCAATCTTTCCAGAGGGAGAAGTGGTTCAGAGCTTCCCAGTGCTAGAGAATGTCCCACCATCTGAAAATGTGAGGCGTGTTGGTGTGGAAGATGATGTTGGATTTGACACCAATGGTAACTGATTTTTATATTCAAGATTTCAAAGCAAACGTAGACATGTATATTTTAAGTGATACTAAACATTCTTCTCTAAATAACCATTTGACTAATATAGAACTGGGGGGAATGATGAATTTATAATCTTTGGAGCATATTTTTGTTCAGATTTTGTAACTAGTAACCTGTGATTAAGGCTTCTAAAATTACCCCCATAGTAGGCCAGGGTCACTCATTACACACACAATTTCTCCATGGAAACTCCAGCATTTACATGTGGAAATTGCATTCACATGGAAACAACAATTTTAGAAAGGACTAAATTTACACGTAGATGTGCATAATATGTAGAAATTGCAAGGGGATGTGTCGGGGCATGGTTAGGGTATTGACTGGGTGAGTTGGAAATCTACATGTGTTCTACATTTTATATAGGGAATGCATGCATGTGTTTGACCAAAATTGTCTGATTTGGAATTATAACTGCCCCTGGCACACATAGAAAATGCTCGTTTTGACAACCCTTTTATAGGCAGGATTAAGGGGGTTATCTTCCTTAATCCCCCATTGTTTTTCCCCCTCCAAATTGCAATTAAGTAAAAAATAGCAACCCCTGTAGTTAATTGCTGGCATTTATGTGTATAAAGTGTGCAAAATGGCTCACATGTTTATGTAAGTTGCAAAATACCAATTTACATATGTAAGTGACGGCACTTACATGCATTAGTTGCCGAGTTGCCTCTGTTGATTTTCTCATGCGTAGATTTGTGAAATAACTCCTCTGGCTCTACATGTTGGCATGGGTAGACTGCGAGGGCTAATAATATCAAGCTTTTAACACATGTAAAGCATGTTTTACACAAAGAAGGGGTTTTGTAAAACTGCATGTGGGTACACAAGCTTAGGAAGTAGGCTCACGGAACGTGTGCATACTTTTAATGCAATCTGTGCTTAGGCATTCTCAGGGATGGAGATGTGACATATACATACCTTGTAACATAGCAGAGAGCAGACACAGTTACACCTTCTTTCACAGCAGGTATACATTTGTGCGCTGCTGGGGATGGTTCTGGGAGCCTGTTTTAGAAAGGCAAATAGGCCCCTAGGTACCTGGTGCATTAGGGATGAAATGGCGCTCACTTGCAGAAGCCGTCAAACGTCTTTATAAAATATGCATAAAGTAAGCACCTTTTTTGACATTCCACGTAGGTGACCTGTTATAAAATCAAGCCATATGGAGGTAATTTTGGAAAGGTTTCTTTGTGCATAAAACAGCGCTTTTTACTGATTGAAATAAGCATTACTAAAATTGCCTAGGAGTTTACAGGCATAAAAATATGCATGATTGATGTATAGTTCATCATTTTATATTGGATACATGTAGACATTCCTGGGACGGAGGTTGGCTGCAGCTCAGACAGAGCTGTGAGATACACAGTTGTGTTACTTTTTTTTTTTTTTTTTTTATTATTTAGCTTCTGCCTTTTCAGTAGGTGTTAAAATATGTGTGTATCTATGCAAACTTGGACAGAATACTTGTGCTGGTCTCGGAGCCTGCTTTCTGTTGGGATAATGTTACAAAAGCTCATAGGTGAACATGATGCCTTTTATAAAATAAAAAATGCAGCAAAAGATCCCCCATCACTACTACTACTACTACTACTACTACTATTGAGCATTTGTAAAGCGCTACCAGTCGCACGCAGCGCTGTACAGATATGTAAAAGACAGTCCCTGCTCATAAGAGCTTACAATCTAGTCAAGACAAAACAAACAAAACAAGGCAACCGTCTATCAGGGCAAAAACAAATCATGGCATTTACAGCCTAGACAGGACAAAGGACAGAAGTCAAGATCTGAAAGCGACAGTGAGGAGGTAGGTTTTCAACCTGGATTTGAAGAGGGCTAGGGAGGGTGCCTGGCGCATAGACACAGGTAGGTTGTTCCAGGCGTAAGGTGCTGCCAGGTGAAAGGAGCAAAGTCTGGAGGTAGCGGTGCGAGTTGACGGTCTGTATAGAAGTAGTTTGTTAGAAGAGCGAAGTTCACGAGAGGGGATGTAAGGAGACATAAGAGTTGAAAGGTATGGAGGGGCTGCAGAGTGAATGCATTTATAGGTTAGGAGGAGGTTTAAACTGGATGCAGAAACGGATGGGGAGCCAGTGAAGTGATTTGAGGAGAGGAGTAACATGGGCATGGTAAGGCTGGCGGAAGATTAGTCGAGGAGCAGCATGTTGGATAGATTGAAGGGAAAAGAGATGGTTCATAGGGAGACCAGCAAGGAGTAGGTTGCAGTAGTCGAGGCAAGAGGTGATTAACAAGTGGATGAGTGTTTTAGTAGTGTGTTCAGAAAGGAAGGGGCGGATTTTGCTGATGTAGAGAAAGAAACGGCGGGTCTTAACTACGAGCTGGATATGTGTGAATAAGGAGAGAGAGGAGTCAAATATAGCCCCCAGATTGCGAGCTGAGGAAACAGGAAAGATTATAGAGTTGTTGACAGACTGAGAAAGGAGGGAGAGGAGGGGAGGCATTGGGGGGAAAGATAAGGAGTTCAGTTTTGGCCATGTTCAATTTCAAGTGATGGTGAGACATCCAGGCAGCAATGTCAGAAAGGCAGGCAGAAATTTTGGTCTGGTTTGCTGGAGAGATTTCAGGCGTTGAGAGGTAAATTTTGGAGTCATCGGCATAGAGGTGGTACTGGAAGCCATGGGAAGAAATAAGCGCACCAAGGGATTGGGTATAGAGAGAGAAGAGAAGCGGACCCAGGATGGATCCCTGGGGTACGCCAACTGGAAGTGGGGTAGGAGAGGAGGAGGAGCCTCCAGAGCATACACTGAAAGAGCGATGGGAGAGGTATGAGGAGAACCAGGATAGTATCAAGCCCTTAAAACCAAGCGAGGAGAGGGTATCGAGGAGAAGGTTGTGGTCAACAGTGTCAAAAGCAGCAGAGAGGTCGAGAAGGATGAGGACAGAGTAGAGGCCATTAGATTTAGCCAGGAATAAGTCACTGGAGACTTTGGTAAGAGCCATTTCAGTAGAGTGTAAGGGACAGAAACCGGACTGTAGAGGATCTAGGAGGGCATGAGAGGAGAGGAAGTCAAGGCAGCGGCAGTGGACTTGCACGTTCAAGTAATTTAGATATGAAGGGAAGAAGGGGGGTGGGACGATAGTTGGAAGGACAGATGTGGGATCGAGTGAGGGTTTCTTGAAGAGAGGTGTGACCACAGCATGCTTGAAGTCATTACTGCTAACTGGTACTTATCATTTGAATAGCACTGCAAGGCATAAGCAGCACAGGATTATGTGGGGGACATGAAATAAAGCAAGCAATCTATCAATAAAGCAAGCAATCTATCAATAGAATGCTAGGTATCATAAGGAAAGGAATGGAAAAATAAAACAAAAGATATTATAATGCCTCTGTATCGTTCCATGGTGAGACCGCACCTTGAATATTGTGTGCAATTCTGGTCGCCGTATCTTAAAAAGAATATAGCGTTATTAGAAAAGGTTCAGAGAAGAGCCACCAAAATGGAAAAGGGGATGGAAGGATACTCCTATGAAGAAAGGCTAAAAAGGTTAGGGCTCTTTAACCTGGAAAAGAGACGGCTGAGGGGAGATATGATAGAAGTCTATAAATTAATGAACGGATTGGAACGGATAAACGTAGATCGATTGTTTACGTTATCAGAATATAGAAAGACTAGGGGACATGCAATGAAGCTACAGGGTAAACTATTTAAGACTAATAAAAGAAATATTTTTTCACTCAACGTGTAATCAAACTCTGGAATTTGTTACCGGAGGATGTAGTAAAGGCTGTTAGTGTAGCTGGGTTTAAAAAAGGTTTGGACAAGTTCCTGGAGGACAGGTCCATAAACCATTATTAAGAAGGGACCCAGGATATGAATGCTTGACCCAGTACAAGCATTGCAGAACCTGTGTCTTTTTGGAAAACTGCTAGGTACGTATGACCTAGATTGGCCATTGTTGGAAACAGAATACTGGGCTTGATGGACCTTGGTCTGACCCAGTATGGCATATCTTATGTTCTTATGTTCTTATATCCCTGTTAGAAAAAATATCAATATATATTAGTGGTGGACCTCAAAAACATGAGTACAGTAGCAGAAGATACTGATATGGCACAAGAAGAGCAGACTGCTCTTGCAAATTCAGCCCAGACGAACACAAGGAGCAAGAGCGAATGGAAAACACAGTTGCTTTATTAAATTACCCCAACGCGTTTTGGCGAACGCCTTCCTCAGGGGGAAATTGCAGCTTACAAAAAAATAAAAAAAAATATATATATATTAGTTAACAATTATATTTAAAAAATACATTTAAAAAATGAAACAGACAGGCATAACTTCAAATATAGAAAGTTAAAACGAACATTAATAAAAATGTTAAAAACCATATATTAACCAACACTCAAAAGAGTTGTGACATGCACATTATATATAATGTAAATAGACACAGGGCAATATAAAATCATAAATTTAAGGTGAGAACAAGACATGAGTAAAAATGAAATAAAAACATATTTAAAATACTTACAATAATGCACCCTAGGTGCGCAACTGGAATGGATAAAACGGTAAATACTGTTTATAAAACTTGCGTGGCTAATAAATAAAAATGTAAACAAAAACTTAATAAAAAGTCAAATGAAACCATAATTATATACAGCTGTACTACAAAACAAGCATGATGTAAAACTGTGTAACCAAAGGAAACATCATATATTTATACAACAAACCTTAGTATGAGAAGGGAAATGAGCCCAAGACAGTGTATACATGCAATGTAGAATGTTGGAAAAAGGTTTTAATAAATCTCGTAGTTTATAATAATAGACTATTATTTTCTTTAAAAAAAACTGTGATACATTATCTGTTATTACAGCAGTGCTGTTAAAGTGTAAGCCCTCATGTCTGGGTGAGAGAAAAGGGCAGATGGTAAACGGGCAAATGAACCATTCATATGTGGTCTGTTGAACTTAAAAAACTAGAACGGCTGCCTCCTGCTAAACCCAAAAAATGCATGTGATGTATAATGTAGAAACCCCAATTAAAGGATTCCCTAACTAATCATATATGACGTATAAATATATTAAAGCCAATTGTTAAGTAATAAATTGAACCTTTTAAAAGACGCTAAAAAATGCGCTGAGGGGGGCGTGGCTAAGCTTTCATAAAACGGCAATCATGAAAAAACTGTAGAGAGATTAGATTAGATGCCCAAGACTCCATTTTGTCATTCCCTTCATGGAACTGGTTCTGTAACATTTTCTAGAACTCTCTTCCACCCTGGAACTGAAACATTTCTCTTCCGATGTCACTCGTCCAGGCCGTGTTAATAACTTGGATGCATCCTGCCACTGATGGCGCTTCCTTCATGATGTTGGATTGAACTGTACCACCCACATTTCTTTCATTTTTTGGTGGAGGAAGGACTTTACAAAAGCTACAAGCTCTTACTTCCTTATAGCAACAAATTGAAGGTTATGGAGATAATGAGATCTGACTGAATTATTTTAAAGTATGCTAGAAAGTGTTGCAGCGTTGATTTGTGAGAGTGTATTAACCTTTGCTTTGGATGCAGTGTATACAGCTAATCCTGCCACTAAGGACTCCTGTGCGAGAAACTATGCCCAGTGTTCTCAGCATGCCTTTTGCACGGATTATTCTACTGGATTCTGTTGTCATTGTCTGTCCGAGTATTATGGAAATGGGAGACACTGCCTACCAAAAGGTAACTATGAAAGACACAGTTTGTATAGTTCTAGCATAATTGTTTCTCCAACTAGTTTGCTTCTAGTTCACGCTGTGAACGCTCTGAATAACTATGCTGCATTGTTTTCATAGGGGCACCACACCGTGTCAATGGTAAAGTGAGTGGGAAGCTCACGGTGGGACAAGCACCAGTACATTTTAGGAACGTCGACCTACATGCCTACATCGTTTTAAATGACGGGAGAGCTTATACTGCTATTAGTCATATCCCGGAGCCAGCTTCCTGGGCCTTATTGCCTCTATCCCCCATTGGAAGTCTTTTTGGTTGGCTTTTCGCTTTAGAAAGATCAGGCTATAAGAACGGTTTTAGCATAACTGGTAAGTGAAATACAGTATGAATGTGAATGCATGCATGGCTAGAAATATCTAGTCAACTTCCACTGCTCAGTGCACTTGCCTTCATTTCACCAAGCAGGGCTGATTTTTAGCAGCAAAAGTCAAGTATGAACTTTGGTCATACAGCTGAATTTATTGTCATGCACATATCTCAGAACAATTCCTGCTCCTTTTTAATGAGTCTTACTTTTCTTTATCCAGAGCAAGAAGCATCCATTTAAAGACTGCTTTGTGTGAAAAGGGTCTAATTCCTCTTAAAAAAAAACCCCATTCCTAATTTGTATATGTATTTTGTAAAGATGTTTTCAATGCACTTGAGGTTCTTCTGACATAATTTTAAAAGTTTTGGTGGATTTATCTTTTTGCTATCACAGATGCTCAGTAATGGGGTCATTCTGAGGCACAAATAGCAGACTGTTCGTGCCCTTTCCTGACCTGTCTACCTTCCCCGTGCGTTGTACGGGGAAGATAGACAGGGGTGGGAAAGGGGCAGGAAAGGGGCGGATCAGTGTTTTGATGGCATCAGGGGCTTTTCCTGATACCGCGATCATCCCCAATGCCATCAAAATACTGTCGGGGGTGGGGATTAGGGCTGCTGGGCACCGGCCCCCGACAGTATTTTGATGGTATTGGGAGCTTTTCCCAATGTCGCGATCGTCCCCGACGCCATCAAATTACAATCGAGACTGGTATGCAAATTAGCAATGCAGTGCCCAGAAAGCAAGCCAAACTAGCGCAGACTTCTTGTGCACATGTGTTTGGCTTGCTCTCCCAGTTTAACGCTGCGGTGGCTCATTTTTATGCACACGGTTAGTACGTCTTCATTTGCATACTGTATCCTTGTTGCATTGCACGTTAAAATATGTGCGTTGTCGGGAGTGTAAAAAGCTGACTCAGTGCGCGTCTAGCACTGGCTTTCGGTATTGGCCTGATAGACTATGTTGATGTTAAGTGCCATTAAGTCAGTGTCTGCTCCTGGCAACCTTATGGATAGTTATCTGTGTTTTCTCTGTAATTTTTGTTTTGCTTATTTAGTAGCATTTAGCTCACACCTTTCCAGTAGTAGTTTAAGGAACGTTAGTCAGGTACAGTACGTATTTCCCTGTTTCCTGGAGGGCTTACAATCTGTTTGCACCTGAGGCAATGAGGGACTAAGTCCCATGCCCAAGGCCACAAGGAGTGCCAGTGGGGTTTGAATGCTGGTCTCTTTGGTCATGAGGCTACTGTGACTGGAAGTAGATTGCCAAGTTTTTCTTCCTTGCAGTAAGCCTACAGTACCTGGTATTCTGAGGTGGTCTCCCAGCCAAATACTAACTAAGCCCAACCCTGCTTAGCTTCCATGATCAGACAAGATCAGGCACACTCGGGCTGGCATGACTATAATTTCATAAACTGCATCCATCGTTTTGATTTTGTTAGTTTCCTGCATTGTCTCAGGCTTTTGTGGCCTTTCTTCCTTCTTATGATACCATAGAATTTGATGATCTTTTTCCACAGTGTGGAGTGCTGACCCGCTGACTGCTGTTTAAGGAATTCTTCAGCCTGATGACTCAGAACTTGGCAAAACTAATTGCTTAAGGATTTACGAGGCACTCTGCTCCCTCGAGAGAAGAAACTATTTTATTTCTCAGCTATTTTTTTTCTCTTGGGTTGAAGTCTACCTGACTTGTAGCCATTCCTCTTCCCTCCATGCACCACTAACACATGCTGCAATTCTGATTATAGGTACAGGAGTGCAGAGGTCCATGATAGGGTCTGGAAACGCTTAGGATGATATTGGATAGAGAACAAGTTGTTGCTTGGTGTATACCTTGGTTCAGAGTACTGAAAAAAATAATCTTTTAAGAAACAGCTATTAGATGTGTAGTGCTGTGTTTAGCATGAGACATTCATATGGAAACATTCCAGTGTAGACCTTGTGAGTAAGCTAGGTTGAAGTGCTCATTTAGGGAGTCATTTTATGAAATCTTTTCCATACATAAAGGCCTTTATAAAAGAGAATTTATAAAATGACTCCTTGGTATATGTGTATATAAGTACATGTGCCGTCAAGATGACACATGCTTATATGCATGTGTTCCTAGAGGGTGATTTTGGTGAAATTGCGGTGTACCTGCATGTTTTATAACATGTGCATGGACACCCAAAGAACATCCACACAGGTCCACCTTTGGAGGAGGTGTAAATATGTGCATCTGCTTTTGCATACTATTGGGGCTGGATCTGGGAACCTGTTTCGTAAAGGCAAATAAATGCCCATGCTACCTTTTATAAGATGGGCTTCCAGTCAGACTCTTTTTGGCCCTCTCACATAGGTTGTCCTGTTATAAAATCAGGCCCTTTCTCAGTAGTTCTCTGGCATCCAATATTACTTCATGCTTTGATGTAACAGTACAATGTTATGGATATGGAAAGAAGCATATGAAAACCTTTTGTAGTAAATATGTCTATTTGAGCTATTCTAACAATGATTTCTTGTTGCAATTTTAGGTGCGAAGTTCACTCATAATATTGAAGCTACCTTTTATCCAGGAGAGGAGAAAGTTCATATCACTCAAACGGCTGAAGGTCTCGGTTCAGAGAATTATTTAAATCTTAAGACTAATATAGAAGGCCGGGTGCCGTATATTCCGGAGGATTCCACAGTTCAGGTTTCACCTTACAACGAGGTATACCACTACTCTAGTTCAGGTATGTTCAGCAAGAGCAAGCACTACAGTAACAGCCCCATTACCTGGCATGCAGGGGGAATAGATGGCGCTGGTTAATCAGAAATGTTGGTTGTGTGAAGGCCCCCTGCTTCCCACTCTGGCCTGCAGGGCCCGGGAAGGGTGAGGTGATACTGGAGAGGTCAGAGCACAGATCAAAGCAGAGAAGAGCTACTCGGCTTTCTAATCCAGGCCCCTCCCTTCCCATAATTTCCTCTAGTCTCCTCTCCTGACACTTCTAGGGACTTTTATTGAACGAAACTCAAATCAGCAGTAATGCAGTTAATCCATATTAAGCACTGCTTCTACTCATAAATCAGTCCTTTCCGAGTAGATTCAGCTGGCAACCTTGCACTTCCTAACTTCGTAATGGTAAGTGTAATGCTAGCACTGCGTGCGGCGGGCATGATGTCAATTGTGAATTATTTGTTAATTCACATGGTACCTCTGCCATGAACTCAGGCATACAGTTGCCTGCTTAGACTGGAGGCAAGGAACAGAGAGTTCATCAGTATCCCTCTCCTAAACTAGACATGATTTTGCACATAATGGGGGTCATTTTGGAAGCCCTATTCATGCTTTGGATGTCTGAAAATGGGTATAGAAACATCCAAAGCACAGAGACATCTCCAAAGACATTTTAGAAGACGGATCTGTGGACATCCAGTTCTGAATGGGGCACAGTGGAGATGTGGCTGAGGTGTTCCGAGGAACCCTGGATGTTCCCCACCTGATCTCAGAAACGTCCCGAACATCCGGAGTCACATCTAAGTTTAGACCTGCTCCAGGCATGAACAGGCATCTGAAAAGTGCTTGTTTTGTTTGAAAAACATCCAGAGGGTTTAGAGAAGAAATCACTCCATCATCCCCAGTACTCGGCACAATTTCAGTGACAGCAGCAGTGAGATTTGAATCCTGGCTTCCCTGTTCCTAGCCCGCTACTCAAGCCATTAGGCTGTTCCTAGACATCTACGGTAGGTTCTGAAATACTAATCTGGGGACGTCTATGTAGATGTCGCCGCAGACTTCCATTTTGGATGTGCCCACTTTTGTGAAATTATGTCTGCACCTGGGCATGCCTGCTTCTTTTTCAGACATTCTGGCTTAGACATTATTGGACCTCCTTTCTAAAATCCCCCTCATTATAATGAATGAGTTTGTGGGAAAAATACTGGGGTTAGGTTAGTCCCTGGAAAAAAACAAATTAGTTAGAGGTGTTGATGCCCCTCATATTTTACCTGGACAGCATGTGATGATATAGCCTCCACATATCAAGTTTCATCATACAGTGTAGAGAGCTGATAGACTGATTGTATATGTCCTCTTTTTCTGTCTATCTATCTATATATCTTAGCTTTCATGAATGAGACCCAGACATTCATTGGGCAAGGAGCCGCAGAAACGTCCATGCCATCTACGTATGTAAACCATGGCGTTCTAGTGACTGATGTGTTAATGGCACTTTTAGGAGGTTGTTGGCATTCACATGGGCGGAGCATGCAGTTACATGCCTGTTTTATAAAATAAGCGCTTATATGTGAACATTTACGCCCGCCCTATGACTGGCATAAGTGCTTGTGCCTAGATTTAATACAGTTTTTGACCACACATGCCCCTGTTTGATAAAGTAAGTACACACATGCTTTACTGTATAAAATAGCTACGAAATTTGTGCATTAACCTCCCTTATAAAATGACTTATAAAATAGGAGTCTAAGTGGTCAAAAACGCATGATAAATGTAGGCATGAGCACTTAGGCCAGCCCTATGACTAATATAAGCCCGTATTTTATAAAATAGGCATGCGACTGTGTGCGCCACCCATGTGAACACCCTTATGCACATACTTATACAGTAGTGTGAGACGCTAAACATCTGTGATCTATGAGCCTAGATGACGCATAATTTTCCACCGCTCCTTATAAAATTGCCCCCTCCTCAGAAAACTAAATGAACTATCAGCAGTTGCTCTTTAGTATTGGTTGAATAAGACTGTTAAAGCCATTGAAAACAGATGAATTACAGGTAATAAAGACGTTCCCACACCCAACTATCTGACTTGAGGAGACTAAAATGGAAATAGAAGATGGGGGTCCATAGTCTTGTGATTTTATATTGATGCAAAATCATCATCTGAGCCACAGACTTGCTGTAGCAAAGAAATCTTTTGCAACAGCTAAGATTAGCTTGTCCCTTCTTCAAGCAAATTTAAGTTTACAATGGTTGTCTATGCGGTGATTCAGTCTCATGTAGACTACTGTAACAGACTATATTTGGGGCTCCCTGGAAGGCTTCAGAGTAAGCTCCAATTGGTCCAATATTCTGTAGCCTATTACACTGGTTTTGGTCTATTTATTCATGGCCTGAATCAAATTGGTAATAACTTTTAAAAATGTACAAGAGTAGAGGTTGTGTACTTGTGTAATAAACTAACATGGATTCCAAAGTGTTGCCTGTAATCAGAGAATATGGGGCTCTTGCTTGAACATGAATGACTAGGAAGACCTGTATGAGGGAACAACTGATCCAAAGTAAGGTTCTTCAGATTTGGGTTGAAAACCATTTCATTTCATTTTCATTTAACTGACTTTTACCTTTCACAATGGTTTTAGGCAGATTATTTCATAAGCATAAATGTGCAGTATACAAATATCGGCATCCATTAAACTATGGCTATTGCAGTATCCGAGTTAGGAATATGGGTGCTGCTGTAGATGGCCTGTGAATTATTGGTCTCGGGGATACAGTAGCAAGTTGTGTGGATGAGGAGAGTTTTTGGAGTGTTCTGGACTTAGATATTTTAAGTTAATTTATTTGGAAATTAGATTTGGAGGCAACAACGGTATAAGAGGAGGGAGTAGTAAATGTATCTCCTTGAAACGGGGGCTGAGGATAGAAAGCACTTTAAGATGTTTTATTAAAATGTCTGTCCTCTTTGTTTTGATGTTTTTATTGTGATCCGTTTTGAGCTATCCATGAATATGAACTACGAACAAAAATATACTGAATGTAATAAGTAAATCTCTTTTAAGTTCTTACTATAAAATGATTGATTCATTACGCAACTGGATTGTCTACTGTTGAATTCTTAGATGTGTTTAGATTTATATTTGTAAAATGCTCAATTAAATTATGAAGGTGTATTTTCTCTTGTATGCAGTTGTCACTTCTACAGCTTATAGAGAGTACTCCATTAGCTCAACCAGAGGTGAAGCCCAAAGATTCTCCTACCGCCTGCGCCAGAACATTACTTACGAGGACTGCAGCCATGTCCGCAATATTCTCCCTGGCACACAGAAGCTCACCGTGGATCGTGTTTTTGTGCTGTACAACAAAGATGAGAAAATCCTTAGATATGCCATGACCAGCCATATTGGACCAGTACAAGGTGAGCACAAGTTTCTTGAGATGCTTTCCGTTCTTAGCCCAATACTGCAGATATATCTGCAGTGCTCTTTTCAGTTTTTTCTTTAACTCTTCAGCCAAAGTGCATAGTTTTGGCTGAAGAGACACAGGGGGCTTATTTTGTTTTATGGTTTTATTGTATTTCTGTAATTTTCTTATTAGTCTATGATATTGTGTATGTGTTAATTTATTGCTTGTTTTGTCATCTGTTGTACATCGCTGTGAGATGTCTATAAAAGGGGTCATTCCAGAACATAAATAAGGGGTTTGTACATGCGGCGGGGAAGTTTATGTGCCGACAATGTCCCAGACCATATTCTGAAACATTGCTGACATGCACATCCACGGCACTAGCATGGTGATCTGAGCAGGGAGGGAGGAGTGGCTCAGTGGTTGGGACAGGTTACCTCAAGCTGGAAGGTCGGGGGTTCAATTCCCACATGGGGACAAGCAACTTCAGGCCAGAAGGACTGGGGTCTCTAGTCCCATGGCCACTCCTTGTGGCCTTGGGCAAGCCACTTAACCCTCCATTGCCTCAGGTACACTTAGATTGTGAGCCCTTTGGGGACAAGGGAATAAAAAAAAGTACCTGTTAGTATACATGTAAACCGCACTGATTCTAAAGAGCCTGGTATATAAAATAAATAAATTAACTTGGGCGCGAGAGGGTGGAACAGGGACATGGTCAGCCACGGAGACGTAGAAAGCATATTCAGGAAAGGCCCATGTACGTATGAAATGTTTCCAGGAAATGTCCATATTATTCCTGCTGAAACGTGGTATAAGGCCAGGACTTAGAAAAAATTCTGCTCTTCTCTGCAGTGCGGCCCATATTGAAGAATAGTTGTGACAAGTATATCATGAACTTGTGTGACTGCAGTCTGGAAAATACACAAGATGCAGTCGTAAGGTACAGGGAGCAGAGGTGAGGGAATGTTGTATGTTAATAAACAGCCTTACAGAAATATTAAGAAGAGCAATAGTGGTTATTCAGGCTATGCACTAATGTGCTATTTGTGCTAAAGGAGCCAATCTATGGGACCCTAACAATTCCCATGTTCAGAAAAATGGGACTGCTGATGCAGGGATAGTATGGGCGTGAGCAGGGAAAGGATTCCTTTTTGGGTGAGAAACAGAGATCATATTTGTAGCCCTGGTACCCCATGTGATGATGTTATATCACAGCTCTTATGTATATATTCAGGGCATCTTTTTGGCAGAATCATGTTTTTGTGACAGAATGGGAGGGTATGTATGTGTGTGTGTGTATGTGTGGTTTGAGGGGTGCACGGGGGGATATGATGTACTCATCTGCAATTCAGGGGGGCCATGAAAGCCTGGCCAGTACCTGGACCATATGGATGACCGCAGCATCATTGGTTGCCAATGTGATTGGGCAGTCAACTCAGAGGTTCACCATAGCTAAATGTCAAAACATATCTCTGTCAATGCTAAGGGACCCTCAAAATAAGGGCACTCAACAGTGAAAACAGCACTAATGCATGCCCATAATGTACATTGTGTGGGACCAATGGTATTGCTGTTGAGCATCTATTAGTGCTGTTTGTGCTATTCTGAGGGTCCCTATTATCAACGGGGATATGTTTTGACATTGAGCCATAGGGAACCTATGCTGATTCCTTCTGGATCATTTTATATTCGGTACTCTAATAAGATCAGATATTGTTGGCACTGTGATAGGGCAGCCATACATCCGCTGTGCCTGGCACTGGGAGAAACCACTGATGTAGTGCCAGCATTCCCTGGATAGTCCCATGCGGCCCACATCCCTACCTAGGCCAGGATCAATGAGAGCTGTGAAAGTGGTGATATATCTGGAGACTGGCTACTTGGTGTGATCTCTCCTTCCATGCCTACACAGCCCTGACCAGGGGAGCAGTGCCACAAAGCTGGCTATGGAAGGCAGACAGGGTTGCCCCACAGGTAGCAGGTATATACTGACTGACACATGCCACAATGAGACAGGTGTAGCTGCTGTGAGAAATGCCAGTACCCAAATAGGTGGGCCTCAGATGCCATAGCCAGAAGGCCCTACTACAACTACTACTGATTATTTGTTTAGCTCTACAAGGCATACACAGCATTGCACAGACACATAAAAGATGGTCTGCTCAGCGGAGCTTACAATCTAGTCAAGACAGGCAACACAGCAGCTGTGGACAGGATATATTTAGGGGGAATGGCCAGGAAAAACAAGAGAGCTTAGGTAGATCAAATCCAGCAGCGGCAAGTGCTTAGCCTGGATTTGAGAGTGGCCAGGGACGAAGCCTGATGTACAAACTCAGTTAGTTTGCTCCAGGCATAAGGAGTAGCAGGGTAAAAGGAGCGATGTCCTGGATTTGGCAGTAGAAGAGAAGTGCACAGATAGAAGTAATCTGACAGAAGAGCGGAGTTCATGCAGAGGAGTGTAGGGAGAGATAAGAGGGGAATGGTGGTGCAGAGTAGCAGAATAAGTGCATTTATAGGCCATAGGCATGAGACAGGCATATATTTGTTGCTCAGAAATATTATGCATCCTTTGTAGTTGATATGGAAGGGCAGACTAGATAGGTCATGTGATATTTTTCTGCCATCACGTTTCTATGTGTCTGTTTCTATGACCTGCAATGTTAGTTTGGGGTTTTGTGCACTTGGTGAGGGTCCATCCCTAGCAGTTTAAGGCATGTTTGTAGAGATGACCAGGGTAGGAATCACTGGGACCGGTTCCTAATGCCATGTACCATTTGATGCAAGGTATGTCCTGACATATATGTTTACATTTTACGTTCTGGTATACCGTATTGGGGTGCACTGGCTTACCTAGCACTTTTCAGGGCATGAGGGGGATTTGTATATGTTCTAGGTTGCAGCAGCTGTCATTACTCATTGTTCTCCAGGAACAAGCAGGAAGTCAGCCCTCCATATATGGGTGTCATTGGCATTGACGGAGCAAATGTGATAACCTCTCCCCAGCTTTCAAAGAAAGCCTTTGGGACATCCACTAAGCATGCATGCTCACCTTCCCGCCCAAGGGTGCCATCTTACTTCAGTCTTCTTTTTTTCTGCAGAGCCCATCAGATGTTCGTCTGCACACCGGAAAAGGTTGATTGTTTCTTTTTTCCTTTCCTTCTCTTTTTCTTCTCCAGTATGTGTACTGGTGCCTTCTCATCTCCCGGGACCACTGCCATCTTGGCGCCGTGTTTTTCTCTGGTCCTTTTTCTCCTTCGGGTTTTTTTTTCTTCTGTGCATGGAATCCTCGCGCCCTCCCTGGCCGGGACTTTTGTTTTTGACCTTGCAGGTGTCGTCTTCCCCTCTATGCCTTGGCCAGTGGGCTTAAGTAGTGTGACTGTTGTGGGCACACTATGTCCCACATGGATCCGCATGACTGCTGCCATCGGTGCCTTAGTGCTGACCATGATGACTCTGTCAGCTAATGAAGAGCAAGGGTCGAAGGAACCATGAGAAGCAGCAGGAGTCCATGTTCAGCAAGACCTCTGTTTCGGCTCTGGCATCTCTCACTGAACTGGTGTCCTCAGGGGCTGCTGCAGTGGCCTCGGCCTTGCGTGACAGCCATGCCCTATCTGAGCCCTGAGACCATGGGGTATTGGACCAGGGATCGTCCTCTGAGGACCACCCCTCTGAAGAGCTGGATGTTGTCAGTTGATGATGCTGGAACCACAGGTAAGACCCACGGTCACTGGTATTGGAGTCCCCAACGTGATGCTGAGGGTGATGACCGGGAGTGACCCTCCAAGCTGCTCCCATGGGAGAAGATGCCATCGGCATTAGGAGATCAACCCCAATCTCCCAAACTCATCCTTGTCGAGGACAGCCCCTTGGCAATGCCAGCATTAGACCTGAGGTCCTCTGTGCCCATGCCGGTGACTGCGGAGCCTTCTAGCCTCAAGGTCAGAATGGTGGACCTCGAATGCCCCTCCACTGCGAGGGCATTGCCAGAGGTCATGGAGCCAGTCATCGAGCAACATTAGCCTCGGGATGATTCCCAGCACTGGTTTCGGTCCCGTTCGGGATGGAGGACCTCCCCTGCCAGCGCTCTGGGTCAGAGTGCAGGGGCTCTAGGACCCTCATAGCACCGGTGACCTGGTGTGTTCCCATGCCTTGAGGGTCCTTGAGGTCTCTTCAGACTCCAAGTCAGAGTGGGAGATAGACGATGAATCCTCCGCTACTTGCCTCCATTGACATGTCCCTTTGGACCTCTCTCCTCTGAAGGACTGCCGCAGATCCCCTCCTGAGGACCTCTCCTTCCTGGGGTTCGTCAGTTACATAGCAAAGGCCCTGGCCTTCACCTCGGAGTCCAAGGAGGAGCCTGAGGTAGAGGACCTCGAGATCCTCCAGTATGAGGCCCCTCTGAAGGAGGCGCTCACGATGCCTGTTCCCCTCATCCTGGAACAACTTCCCTTCTGCATGTGGGAGTCCCCGGCCTCAGTGCTGATCATGAGCAGGTGGCTTGATTCCATGTATGAAGTCCGCAAGAGCCCTGAGTTCCAGAAAGTGCAGCTGCCTCATAACTCCATTGTGGTGGAGTCAGCCATGTGCAGGATCAAGAGCCAGAAAATGCACTCCTCTGTGCCCCTGGGCAGGGAGGCCCACATCTTGGATGCATTTGGCAGAAAGTGTTACCAGGGCTCGATGCTCGTGGACCAGATCCAGGCTTACCAGCTGTACATGGGCGCGGGAGCTCACTGGGTTCTTGGCTGGGCTGTTTTGGAACCTCTTCAGCGGTTCCAGACCTTGACCTCAACGGTTAAGGAGTGCATCCTGGACTTGCTCTCACAGGAGGATGGCTCACTTCTGCACCCCATCCTAGGGTTCCTGGACCTGACGGTCTGACTGCTGAAAGGGTAGCCTTGGTCCAGTTCAACTTGTCCAGAGCAGTAGAAAAGGAACTGCTGACATCTTGCAAGGATTCCACCTGACATGCGTACAACTTCAAGTGGCATTGATTCTGTTTGGTGTGCAGAGAAGGGTGCCAACCCCTTCTCCTGTTCTGTCCAGCTAGTGCTTCAGTACCTGCTGCACCTGTCAAACAGTGGTCTGAAGTTAAGATACATCAGGGTACACCTCAGTGCGCTGTCAGCACACCATCACCTCATCGAGAGGAAGCCCCTCGCCACCCAATCTCTTGTGGCTCATTTCCTGAGGGGCCTCCTCTCGACTACCCACCAGCCTACCTCCGGCAGCGGCATGGGATCTCACTGTGGTCCTCTTGAGACTTATCGCTCCGCCCTTTGAGCCGCTGGCTTCCTGCCACCTCAAGAATCTGTCCTAGAAGGTGGTCTCCTTGTGGTGCTCACATCTGCACGCAGGGTCAGTGAGCTCCAGGCTCTGGTGTCTCATGCCCCCTACACCAGGTTCCATAGTAATAGGGTGGTGCTCAGGATACATCTTAAGTTCCTCCCTAAGTTAGTTTCCCCATTCCCCCTCAACCAGGAGGTGGTGCTTCCCATCTTTTTTCCGCAGCCTCATGCTAACAGGGCGGAGGCCGCTCCCCACACTCTGGACTGTAAGTGGGCCTTGGCCTACTATCTCTGGAGTGAACCAAGCCTCTGCCATTCCTCGCAGCTTTTCATTTCCTACAACCCTAATCGTCTGGGTGTAGCAGTCTCCAAGCATACTCTGTCCACCTGGATGGTGGAGTGCATCACCTTCACCTACAGGCAGACTGGTCTTTTACTGGAGCACTACATCATGGTGCATAGCATCCAGGCCATGGCAGCATCTGTGGCGAACTTCTGCTCCGTTCTCTTGTTGGAGATCTGCTGGGCTGCCACCTGGTCCTCAGTCCACACCTTCACAATGCATTACTGCCTGGAGGAGTAGTCTCGGCAGGACAGCACCTTCGGCCAGGAAGTACTTTGTCATCTGTTTGGAGTTTGAGGCAACTCCTGCCCTCTGGCCCTTCTGTGTGTTCAGGTTACCAGAGACATGATTTCCCTGGTTGACACTGTGGTCACTGCTAAGGTCTTACAACTGAACTGTATTCTCTGCTATTCCTCACGGATCACTTTTTGGGTCGCCCATGACTTACAGGTTTTTTTGGTAGCCTGTAGCTGGGGAGTCCCATATGTGAGGACTCATTTCCTGAATGTTCCCGGAGAAAGCGTAGCTATTCGCCTATAGCAGGTGTTCTCCGAGAACAGCAGGATTCAGTTCTCATAACCCTCCTTCCTCCTTGTAGAGTTGATTTTCTTTTTGCCATCTTGAGCTATATCATCATACTGAAGCAAGATGGCACCCTTGGGCGGGAAGGTGCCCATGCATGCGTGGTGGATCTCCCAAAGGCTTTTTTGAAAGCTGGGGAGAGGTTACCACATAGGTCCATCAGTACCGACGTCACTTATATGTGAGGACTGATTCTGCTGTTCCCGGAGAACATCTGCTACAGGTGAGTAACTACGCTGTATTTATGTCTAGTGTGCATCAGCAAACTACTGCTTGTGATAAGCAGATTAGGAGATGCACGTTTTTCCCAAGGGATGTGGTGTCCATGGGTACATTTCGGGGACAGGCAGGATTCGAAACGTGTAACATGCGATGGGCGTGGGGATGTCCAAAACATTTACCTGCGTCCGAAGCACAGGGCCAACGGAATAGCACTTGCATTTTCCCGCCAAATGCGTCTTTCTCCCCGATTCCGGACCCGTGGAAACATCCAGACCCGCGGGTGCGGAATTAGGTTCAAAGGGGACCCGTTTTTGATTTAGATATGTCGTGCACGTGATGAAATCATGCTCAAAGTGATTAAGAAATACAATAAAGTGAAATGAAATGAAGAGTTGTGCAGCCATTAGACATCTAGCTCGATGCCAGAGAAGAAAGATGCTGTCACGTTAAGTTTCAGAAAAGAATGGGCTGATGTTACTACTTGTTGCTTCTTCAGAAACATAGCAGGGAATAAAGACAGAGGAAGCAGCTCTGTAATGTTGATGCATCTGTAGTGATTTTGCACCCAGAACTTAACTTCTCTTTCTCTGATGGGGAGCAAATCTAGAAGAGCAGAGCTAAGCAAGGACATAGTAAGTGTGAAAGAACCCCCCTCAGTTGTATTAATTTTTCTAGCACTGTGTGGGGTGTTGCTACAGTGTAACCCTTTTTCAGAATGGCAGAATGTTCTCAAAACCAACATTCAGGCCGATGCAGAAACGTGCTGCCATCAGCGCAGGCATCTGCGCACTTTTCACGCCAAATTTCCTGCACTTGTATGGGTGCGGAATGTAAGAGGGAATCTTAACATAAACATAAACACTGCACAGATGCCTGTGCTGATGGCAGCAGACCGCACATATAAATCCATGGAGATGGATGGCAATGAAGCAATTACTACTATTACTGAGCGTTCTGTAGTGCTACAAGATGTACGCAGCGCTGCACAGACATGTCGGAGACAGTCCCTGCTCATCAGAGCTTACAAACTAGTCAAGACAGACAACACAGAAGGTGTAGACAGGGATACATTTAGGGGGAATGGTAAAGAAACAAGGAGATCAGGTGAGTCAAGATCAAAAAGCAGCAGCGAAGAGGTGAGTTTTCAGCATTGATTTGAAAAGGGTCAGAAAAGGTGCCTGGCGTACAGATACAAGTAGTTTGTTCCAGGCGTAAGGTGCAGCAAGGTGAAGGGAGCGAAGTCTGGAGTTAGCAGTAGAAGAGAAGGGCATAGATAGGAGCAATTTGCGAGAAGAGCAGAGTTCCCGAGGGGGGATGTAGGGAGAGATAAGAGAAGAACTGTAGTGAGGAGCTGCAGAGTGAATGCACTTATAGGTCAGCAGGAGAAGTTTCAAATGGATGCGGAAACGGATAGGGGGCCAGTGAAGTGACTTGAGAAGAGGGGTGATATGGGCATGACAAGGCTGGCAGAAGATTAGCCACGCAGCAGAGTGTTGAACAGATCGAAGGGGGGAGAGATGATTCAAAGGGAGATCAGCAAGGAGTAGGTTACAGTAGTCAAGACGGGAGGTGATTAAGGAGTGGATAAGTATCTTAGTATTTATTTATTTATTTAAACAGATTTATATCCCGCTTTTTCCTTCAATCAAAGCGGTCACAGTACAATACAATACAAAGTTAAACAGAGGTGGATGAAGCATATACCACTCTTCATAAAATCAGAGCAGTAATAAAAGGGATTACATAACACAGAATACATTACAGTACATACATAGAATAACTATACAGAATAAGTTACAACATGGATTATGGTACATAACATACCATCTGTAAGGGGTGAAAACAGTCCCAGAAACCACTTCATAAACAGACGCCACGGACCAATGCCTAAGGGCCACGCCAAAGGGCCCTCTGGCGAGGCCCTCAGGCGCGGGCGCGCCCTTGAAACGGCGGTTTTTATGCCGTTAAGCATGATGTCAGCTTGGCGATTTAAGGAGGAAGGGGGAGCTCCTGCTCTCACCCCCTGATGGATAGTAGTGTGTTCAAAAAGGAATGGGCAGATTTTGCTGATATTATAGAGAAAGAAACGGCAGGTCTTAGCTATCATATGGATGTGTGTGGAGAAGGAGAGAGAGAGGAGTCAGACAATCCCAAGATTGTGAGCTGAGTAAACAGGGAGGAGCAAAGAGTTATCTACAGAGACTAAGAAAGGAGGAAGAGGAGAGGAGGTTTTAGGGGGGGGGGAATAAGAAGCTCAGTTTTGGCCATGTTCAATTTCAAGTAGCGGTGAGATATCCAAGCACCAATGTCAGAAAGACAGGCAGAGATCCGGGTCTGGATTGCCGGAGAGATGTTGGGCGTAGAGGTAGATCTGGGAGTCATCGGCAGAAAGGAGTGGAGGAGTGGCCTAGTGGTTAGGGCAAGGTACTTCAGGCCAGAAGATCGGGGGTTCGAATCCCACTAGAGGACAGCAACCTTGGGCCAGAAGGACTGGGGTTTCTAGTCCCACAGGTGCTCCTTGTGGTCTTGGGCAAGCCACTTAACCCTCCATAGCCCATGTTCCCTGTAAAATAGTTATCTCCAAGTTATAATGCCCTGTTCAATGTAATTTCAGTTTGTTCAATGTAAACCACACTGATGCAGAATAGCACAGTATATAAGAGAATGTAAATAAATAAATAAAAAGATGGTACTGAACGCCATGGGTAGAGATGAGCACACCAAGAGACTGGGTATAGAGAGAGAAAATGAGTAGACCCAAGACAGATCCTTGGGGTACACCAATCGAGAGAGGGATAGCAGCAGAAGAGGAGCCATCAGAACAAACACTGAAAGAGTGATGGGAGAGATAAGAGGAGAACCAGGACAGCATAGAGCTGTAAAACCAAGTGAAGACAAGGCATCAAGGAGAAGGTTGTGGTCAACAGTGTCAAAAGCAGCAGAGAAGTCAAGAAGGATGAGGACTGAGTAAAGGTTCTTGGATTTTGCCAGGAACAAATCATTGGAGACTTTGGCAAGATCCGTTTTCAGTAGAGTGTAAAAGACAAAAGCCAGATTGTAAAGGATCCAGGAGGGAATGAGAGGAGAGGAAGTCAAGGCAGTGGCAGTGAACCGCGTGTTCAAGTACTTTAGAAACGAAGGGGAGAAGGGAGATGGGTCGATAATTAGAAGGACAGGTAGGATCAAGTGAGAGTTTCTTGAGGAGAGGTGTAACTACAGCATGCTTGAAGGCTGCAGGCATAGTTGCAATGAAGAGCGATAGGTTGAGAATATGATAGATGGAAGGGACAACAGTGGAGGAGATGGGGCTTAGGAGGCAGGTGAGGATAGGATCAGAGGAGCAGATAGTGAGTTTGGAGGAAGAAAGAAGGTGTGCAGTTTCCTCTTCAGAGATCACAGAAAAGGAAAGGAGGGTAGCAGAGGTAGAGGGGGGGAAGTTGGGAGTGAAGAGGGAGAGGAAGGGAAGGATGGGGAAGTAGCTGAGTTTGTCGAAAATTGGAGGGTAATCTTGTCGATTTTGTCATGGAAATAGCCAGGGTTTGGGCAGAAAGGGAGGGAGGGGTCTGAGGCGGAGGCACCTTGAGGAGATTGCTGAGAGTAGTAAAGAGATGGCGAGTGTCAGAGGCAAGAGAGAGGCAGATGGACATAATAGCCTTGTTTGGCAAGTGCTATGGCTGACTGGAAAGAGACAACCATGAATTTGAAGTGTAGAAAGTTCTCAAGGGAGCAGGATTTGAGCCAAGCACGCTCAGCTGAACAGGCACAGGAACGTAGATAGCAGGTAGTGGATGAAAGCCAGGGCTGGGGTGCAGTGCGCCTCACAGGACGTGGCATGGGCGGAGCGAGAACATCCAGAGCAGAGGAAAGCGCAGCGTTATAGGAAGCTACTGCCTCGTCAACAGACTTAGATGACATAGGGGAGGAAAGAGATGAAGAAACGGTGGAAGAGAGAACCAAAGGATCAAGATCATGAATTAGCTATGCAGCGCAGATGCAGTGAAGACCAGAAGGCTAAGTAAGATTTTAACACAAGGTCTAAGGAGGTGGTAGGGGTTAGCTCAAGGTCTGTGGTCAGTGCTGGTGAAGAATTTATGCTCGTTTCTTTGGCATACAGCCCCTGCAACTTTTCAGAAAAGCTAGAAAAGAGACTGCTGAAAAAGAAATGGAAGTGTGCTGGGACAATGTTGTGCACATGTGCTGGATTGCTGTCTGGCACATAAACAGCAATATTAGTCTCAGCACTCCTTCTGCACAGAATGACATTGCTGTGAGACATAGCAATCCAGCACAGGCACACAAGAGCCTTTTTGTGCGGAGCATATATATAAGTGCTGCTAATGCAGACCTCCTTGCCTGGCTCGCTCTCCTGGTTTAGTGCAGACTTTTTGTGCAGAGTTAATTAGCCTACTCATTGCTTATGGCATTGCCGCACAAAGCTTCCGCACTAAACCTGCAGGAGGAAAACCCACGCTAGAGCTTTAGCAGGGTTTCTGCATCGAGCGGATTATCTCCATAGGACAGGAAGTTTTGGGAGTGTGGGGGTTGGGAATTCTCCAATTATACGAACATTAGGTATCCATTGCTACAAAAGCCTGTCCTTCCTCCTTTCCTTTTCCATTCACATTTTCTTTGTACTCTTTCAACATCTCTTTCTATGTGTAAGTTAAGGACAGCAGCAACTGTCAATCAAATTCCACCTTGTTCATGGCTGAGTGTGAGCTTAAAATCATTCACATACTCACACTCTCTCTCTCTCTCTTTCTCTCTTTCTCTCTGTCTCTCAAAATATGCCTAAAATAAGTGAGGTAGTGTGGCTGATTTGGCTGACTGAATACCTGGTTGGATGTCAAAGTCTCGCAGACTGTTCAGCTTTTGAACCAGCTGCCAAGTACCTAGACAACTACACTGCCAGCTAGCTGCTCAAAGCCCCACTTTGTTTGTTTTTAAGTTGCTGAAAGGAGGTTCCCTTCTCCACTCAGTAAATTCATCTGGTGTAACATTTTCTAACACACGTGTAGAATGACTTCATTCTCTTAGATACTGATACCCTAGACACCATATACCTTTTCTATGTTATGTCCCTTCCTGGATGTATCTAAGCCTCCTCAACTGTGCTTTTTTAAGGGTTCATTTTGTGCTATAGGTAGTATTTTAGCAAGTTATAAAAGACCAAAATGCTTGACTAATGATGCTGCGAATTCTGTATGTTAAAATTGCAAGCTATTGATATAGAACCTTTTAATATATATTTTTAAAAATATTAACAGTATAGCGCATGATAGCTGAAATACCCAAGCTTCAAATTCAATTTGACTAGCTCAGCCATCTGAGCACCACTGTTCTTTATACAATGGGACGATTGTTGCCAAGTAAAATATTGGGTGGATGGTACCTGGAAGAGAGAAAACAAGTCCTCGAACAACAGTAGCATCCTTCCCTGAAAGATATCTCAAAGGTCTCATATCCCACATTGTTGCCAAACAGGTCAATAAACAACACTGTTTGCAATACAAAAAAGTGGGTTAAGTCAAATCACACAAGAGAAGGAAGAATCCAAATTATACAAAGCATTATGTGGCTGATGCAGAAAGTTGACTCTGAAATCACGCGCTATCAACTTTGTACACCTCTACGCAGTGCACCAATAGCGCACAACTTCAGCACTGGCATGAAGAAAGGGGCACTATGCAAATTAGCCACGCATTGAACTGTGGCGCAAATGGCAGTGTTAAGCTGGGCGAGCAAGCCAAACACATACACACAGCACAAGTCTGGCATGCTCTCCCAGAGAAATAGGGCACCGCAAGGCTAATTTGCTTATGTACCCCAGCTTTCCATGATGCCTGGATCATCTGGAGTGAAGCATCAAACTTCTGTTCAGATGATCCAGGCATCGGGGAAAGCCCCCAATGCCATCAAAATATTGTTGGGGGGACGGTACCCCCAACAGAAAGCAAATCCCTGATGGCCCAGTAGCCCTGATCCCTTCACCCGCCCAACTAAAAATAACCCTGGTGGCCCAGCAGTCCCCAACCTCCCATCCATCTTCTGGTACCTTTTTAAAGGAGTGGGAGTCTTGCCCACATGCTCCCGCTCCCACGCCGCCATCTTGAAAAATGGTGGTGCCTGACCCCATGCGGTATATTGCAGGGAAGAGCGGCGTGGGGCGTGGGGAAGAGCAGTGGCAATATACCAAGTAAGTGACCTGGGATGCAATAGCAACAACTCATCCGCACCAGCACAACAACTCATCCGCACCAACACCTCATCCGCACAACTCATCCGCACAACAACTCATCCGCACCAGCACCTCAACTTCCCCCCCATTCCAGCAACACCAGGGAGTACCCCAAGGATCCACACTATCAGCCATGCTCTTCAATATCTACCTCCAACCACTCTGCACAGTCATACGCACTCACAACGTCAGCTTCCACATCTATGCTGACGATATCATGCTCTACGCCCCCATTATAACCACAAACCCTACAAACACCCACCTATCAGCATGCTTCACTGCTGTCTCTAACTGGTTACAAACAAACAACCTATCCATCAACATAAAGAAAACTGAAGCCCCCATAGTGACAAAGGACCCAGACTTCATACCGCCCACACACCTCATCATTGGAACTACAAGCATTCAAATACAACCACATATAAGATACCTGGGTATTATTATTGACCAAGCCCTCACCTTAAAGCAACAGATCACTAAAACCTCCGGAACTATATTTCACAAAGCAAGAACAGTGCAACGTCTCAGACCCCTCCTTGAACATCAAGACTTCCAAACAGTGATGCAAGCCATGACACTCCCACATCTGGACTACTGCAACATAATCTACCATGGCCTTCCAGCCACACACACCAACCCCCTCCGAACTGCATTAAACACCACTGCGAGAATCATTCAGAGGGCGAAGAAAACCGACCATATCACCCCAATTCTGAAAGAACTTCACATTCTCCCCCTCGAAGCACGGACAAAATACAAAGCCATCCTACTCACCCACAAAGCTATCCATCAAACACAGGACACCCAACTTCGCACCCTACTGGCTCGTCCAGCCCACAGCAGATCTACTAGACAAACCTCCAGCATTTTCCTCACCGTCCCTCACAAAAGAACCAAATGCTCGCAACGGACCTGCAATCGAGCCTTTGAACTTTATGCTCCATCCTTATGGAACTCTCTACCGAGCTATCTCAGAAACAATGCCGACCTACTATCTTTCAGAAAACAGCTAAAAACCATCCTTTTCCAGGAATACTTCAACTCGAACCCCACCAAAAAACCCACAAACCTCTGATCTCACCCACAATGAACCTCTAACTTAAAGCTACACTAACCTGTCTATGTCCAACGTCTGTCCTATGTCCAAAGTCTTTCCTATGTCAAAATCATCAATGTTGCCTCCCCGGTGATGGCCCTACCCTTGTACTTAATTCCCCCACCCCTATGTAACACCGCTTTGACCCGGTGAAAAGCGGTATATAAATACAGCTAAATAAATAAAATAGCCATTTTGGTAGACTTCAACCACCCACGCAACGATAAAGAATGGGGCGACCAACTCACTAACTTACCTTGGACTTCTGACGAGACCAGGTTCAGATTAACCTGGAAGATATTCCAAGTCTATCTCAGATTTAACTTCCAGGTATTTAATCGCTTGAGGAACCCATAAGCCTCTATCAAACTATGATGGCAGTGAGCATTCAGCGGCAGAATCTCAGATTTGTCACAATTGACTTTGTATCCCAAAAGATTGGAAAATTCCTAAATAAGATGGAGCAAGGCTGACGCATCAGGTTTAGTCAAATATAACGAGATCTTCCGCATAAGATAACACCTTAACCCACACTCAAAACACAAATAGACCATTTATATTCTCTTCACGCCAAATTACACACAACAATGACTCCAAGGCCAAGTTGAAGAGATACGAGAATTGCATGAATAAACTGGGCAGGAAAACCAAATTTATGCAAAGCAAAAAACAAGTATTGCCATTCAATCCTGTCAAAAGCCGCCTTGGCATCCATGGATAGAGCTAAGACAGGATCAAGGGAGGCAGGTGCACACACAAGACTTTTGGCAAAACTAAAAAGTCATGGGATAGGAGGCAGTGTACTGTTGTGGATCAGGAACTGGTTAAAAGATAGAAAGCAGAGGGTAGGGCTAAATGGCCAATTTTCCCAGTGGAGAAAGGTGAATAGTGGAGTACCCCAGGGAACTGTGCTGGATCCACTGCTTTTTAACATATTCATAAATGACCCGGAAATGGGAATAACGAGTGAGGTTATCAAATTTGCAGATGACACAAAACTATTTAAAGTTGTTAAAATCCATGAGAATTGTGGAAAATTGCAAGAGGATCTTGATAAATTGGAAGACTGGGCATCTAAATGGCAAATGAAATTTAATGTGGACAAGTGCAAAGTTATGCACCTAGGAAAGAACAACCCAAACTATGGTTACATAATGCAAGGTTCCACATTAGGGACCACCACCCAGGAAAAAGATTTAGGCATCATTGTGGATAACATGTTAAAACCCTCCACCCAGTGTGCAGCAGCCGCCAAGAGAGCAAATAGAATGCTAGGTATCATAAGTGAAGGAACGGAAAATAAAACAAAGGATATTATGCCTCTGTATCATTCCATGGTGTGACTGCACCTTGAATATTGTGTGCAATTCTGGTCGCCGTATCTTAAAAAGGATATAGCATTATTAGAAAATGGTAAAGGGGATGGAAGGATACCCCTATGAAGAGAGGCTAAAAAGGTTAGGGCTTTTCTACCTGGAAAAGAGACGGTTGAGGGGAGATATGATAGAGGTCTATAAATTAATGAATGGAGTGGAACGGGTAAACGTAGATCGATTGTTTACATCATCAGAATATAGAAAGACTAGGGGACACGCAATGAAGCTACAGGGTAACTTATTTAAGACTAATAAGAGAAAATTATGTTTTCACTCAATGTGTAATCAAACTCTGGAATTTGTTACTGGAGGATGTAGTAAAAGCTGTTAGTGTAGCCGGGTTTAAAAAAGGTTTGGAGAAGTTCCTGGAGGAAAGGTCCATAAACCATTATTAAAACTCAATACAAGCATTCAAGACTCAATACAAGCATTGTGGAGCCTGTGTCTTTTGGGGAAACTGTTAGGTACTTGTGACCTAGATTGGCCACTGTTGGAAACAGGATACTGGGATTGATGGACCTTGGTCTGACCCAGTATGGCATATCTTACGTTCTTAAAGCCTAGCATTATCTGAGCTCAGGTGGCCCTTCATAAAGCTACTCTGAGCTGATCCATGACCCCCTCTAGTCTTGCAGCCAACAGCTTGGCATAAATTATGTAGTCAGAATTGGGTAATGAAATATAGTGATAGTTCTGGGGTTTTCTCTGGTCTCACCCTGGCTTCTCAATAACATCCACTATGGTCTTGGCAAAAGCTGATGCACTATCTGGGCATCTCTAAAAGGAGTCAAAGCATTTTTGCAAATAAGGTATAAAACTAGGAGGCATACTTACGATTGAGCTCTAAGGGAACCCTTCGGGCCCTGGGGACTTACACAGAGCAAGCAATTGGAAAGCCTTCTTGATCTCAGCCTCTGTAATCAGGGCAGCCAAATATGCTTGCTTGTCCTCAGTTGAGGAAGACCAAGCTTCTGAAAGAACTTGCTGAGGATGTTCATAGAGCAACTCATCTCAGACTCATATACAGCAATAGAAGCCCTTGAAGATATCCCTTATCTCAGAATTTGAGAAAATCAGTGTACCCTGATCATTCTTGCGTGAAGACATCCTCTGCCTGTCCCTTTGGCCTTTCAAAATTTGAATGAGAAGGTGTCACATCTTATTTTTGCTTCATAATAAGAAGCTTACTTTAGAAAGAAAACATTGGATATTCTCGCACCCAACACTGAGTTGTATTTCATCTTCAGTCTCTAAATCTCCATCATCAGCAGAGACGAAGGGGTCTGAAGATACTGCTGCTGCAACAGACTTATCTACCCCTCCAGGAGGTCCAGATTTGCATCTTCCTGCTTTATTTTGCCGCACCAAAGCTGATCACATGCCCCCTCAACACAGCTTTGCAAGTCTGCCTTATCCTAGTGAAGACCAAGTCTCCAGATAAACTGTGCAGAATGAAATCGGATAAGGGCCTCTTTAACATATGGTTCAAAAGCAGGGTCATCCAGTAAAGCAGAGTTGAGCCTCTAAAGGGGGGCCCTACCCATAGAAGCCCTCCCTGCAATCACAGTGAAAGTGCATCTTGATATGAAACCAGAATGTTATTTAATTTAGAATCAGTAACTGAAGACAGCAAGCCTGTTGAGACCAGAAAGAAGTCAGTTCGGGTGTGCACATTGGCAAAAAGGTGAATTCCTTTTCAGAGGGGTGATGGAAATGCCTCATATCCACCAGCCCTATCTCGATCATGGCTGGCTATTGCACTGCCAGAGCTTTTGAGCTCATTGGTCAAATTATTGACTTCCAGTCCAGGAAAGGATCCAAAACAAGATTAAAGTTGCCTTCAGTCACCAGTATAGAGGCATATTGTCCCCACTCAGAGGTTGGTGCCTGAAAGTAATCATGGCTATCTGTGACTGGAGCATATACATTAAAAAAAGTTAGCAGGTCTCTTAACCAGGGTTCCACACATCAAACAGGGAACATTACTTGAGCACAGTAGGTTGCTGAACTCTGTAACCTCCTCAGGTTCAGGAACTGCTAACACCTAATCAGGAGTTAGTGGGCCTGTTTCCTGAGTGCAGTTGAAGCCTGCATAAAAAGGCTCCTTTGCCCAGCCCTTTTGAGGCTTTCTTAACCAGGGCTCCACACATCAAACAGTAAGTAAGGATTTGAGGGTTTCTTTGTTTGGTTTTTCTTTTGTTACATTGCTAGCTCTCTGACTGGGAGCTCTTAAAAGGGTTTTGTGTATATTTTTTAAAGCAAGGTTAATTTCATTTTTGCTGTTTTAGGGGAACATTACTTGAGCACAGTAGGTTGCTGAACTCTGTAACCTCCTCAGGTTCAGGAACTGCTAACACCTAATCAGGAGTTAGTTCCCTCCGTACCCACCCCGACTCCCACCCACCCCTAGTGAGCAGTCTTGCTTTATAGGGCACCTCCCCCTTTAACAAATCACAGTGAATTGGACCAGCACATTTTGAATATAATTAAAGAGATTTAACTGCTTTTTCTCTGAAAGGACAGCTGCGAAACCAGCTGGTACTTGGTAGATCTCTCTCTTTTGCTTTAACAGATACCTAAGCTCCACAAACAGAACAATGGCTGGGAAAAATCGTATTGCTAAAGCTGTTGCCCCCATTACAGCTTCTGCCTCGGTCCAGACAGAGGTCCTATTGCCAGTTGAAGAACCGGTTCCATGTGCAGGGTGCCTGCATGCTGAAGCTCTGAGGAAACAAGTGGAGGAACTCAGAGAGGAGGTGGCGAGGCTGAGGAGCATTCAAGACAGTGAGAAGTACATTGATGAGATGCTTCTTGCAGCAACCAGGCTCTCCAGCACAGGAGAAGATGGGGGCCAACAGAATGTCGATGGTTGGTCAAAAGTCACCAGAGCCTTCAAAATCACCAATCCAACTTCTCCAGCCCTTGAATTGAACAACCATTATGCAGCCCTGGAAGTGGAGGAGGTGAAAGCATCCCTGGAAAGGGAAGAACCAGAGTTCAAGTACCCCATAGTTGCGGAATCAGTGACCAGAAGGAAACGAAGGGTAGTGGTGGTTGGAGACTCTCTTCTGAGGGGTACTGAGGCGTCCATCTGCCGACCAGACTTGATGTCCAGAGAGGTATGCTGTCTGCCTGGTGCCAAGATCCAAAATGTTACGGAGAGTTTGCCGAGACTCATCAAGCCCACTGACTATTACCCAATGTTGCTAATCCATGTTGGAACAAATGATACTGCCAGGTATACCTCTGAACGTATCAAAAGTGACTTCATGGCTCTGGGACAGAGGGTGAAGCAGGTAGGTGCACAGGTGGTGTTCTCTTCAATCCTCCCTGTTGAGGGTAAAGGCCAAGGCAGAGAGGCTCGCATCCTGGAGATTAATGCATGGCTGCGTGGATGGTGTCTTAGAGCGTTTTGGTTTCCTAGACCATGGGATGCTGTTCCCAGGGTTGCAGAGCAGAGATGGCATCCATCTGTCCAAGAAAGGTCAACGCATCTTTGGTAGTAGACTGGCTAATCTACTGAAGAGGGCTTTAAACTAGATTCGTTGGGGATGGGTGAAGAAAGCCCCCAGGTAAGTGATAGCCCCCAGGTAAGTGATACATTAAATACCTTTATGGAAATAGGTAACAGGGGTAACATATGGAAAGCAGTGTGTATTAATGCCCGTAGCATGGGAAATAAGATCTCTGAAGTTGAAGCTTTGGTGGGAGTGGCTGACTTGGATTTAGTGGCAGTTACAGAAACATGGTTCACAGAAAACCATGACTGGGATGTAACTATACCTGGCTATACTTTATTCAGAAAGGACAGGGTAGGAAGAAGGGGAGGAGGAGTGGCACTATATGTAAAAACTACTATTAAAGCTTTGGAATTACAGAGCTTAAAAGGGAGAGAGAGGAGACATTGTGGGTTAAACTAGAAAGAGGGAAAGAGAAATCTATTTGCATTGGTGTGCTATACAGACCTCCCTCACAAGAGGAAGAGGTGGACAGAGAGTTAATTGAAGACATACGCAGCATTGCTAGGAAAGGGGAAGTGCTACTGCTAGGAGATTTCAATATGCCAGATGTTGATTGGCACATTCCTGCTGCAGTATCATCTAGGAGTAAGGAGATCCTGGATTCTCTACAGGGAGAACTATTCAGGCAATTGGTAACAGACCCCACACGTGAAGGGGCCATACTGGACTTGGTGCTTACCAATGGAGAAAGTGTTTCTGATGTTGTAGTGGGAGATCATTTTGCATCCAGTGATCACCAGATGGTGTGGTCCATTATTAGGACTAGGGCTGTTAGAATCCATTCCAAGGTGAAGATCTTAGACTTTAGGAAGACTAACTTTGCGAAGATGGGCCAATACCTCAGGGAGTCGTTAGTGGGATGGGAACAGCTGGGGGATGTAGAAAAACAGTGGGCAAAACTGAAAGGGGGTATTTTAAAGGCAACCAACCTTTTTGTTAAAAAGGTAAATAAAGGCAAAAGGAACAGGAGACCGCTATGGTTTTCGAAGGAAGTAGCTGAAAAAGTGAAGAAAAGAGGGAGGCCTTCATGAAATACAAGAGATCACAGAGAGAGGAAGACAGGCATCTGTATTTGGAAAAACTTAGAGAAGCTAGCAAAGTAGTCAAGAAGGCAAAGATTCAAAAGGAGGAGGAAATAGCCAATGCAATAAAATGGGGGGATAAGACATTTTTCAGATATATTAGTGAGAAGAGGAAGGGCAAAAGTGGTATTGTCAGAATCAAGGGTGCAGGGGGGGAATATGTAGGATAAAGCGGAATTGCTTAACAAATATTTTTGTTCTGTGTTCACAGATGAAGAACCAGGAGCAGGACCTCAGAAAACACCCACAAATAAGAACAGAAGCGAGGGACATCTTGAACAATTTTCAGAAGACTGTGTTCGTGAGAAACTAGCTCAACTTAAAATAGACAAAGCGATGGGACCGGATGGGGTACACCCTAGAATACTGAGGGAACTTGGGGACGTTCTAGCAACTCCATTGACTGACCTTTTCAATGCCTCGTTGGAGTCGGGAGTGGTGCCAAAGGACTGGAGAGAGGCTCATGTGGTGCCTTTACACAAAAGCGGTAGTAAGGATGTGGTTGAAAACTACAGGCCGGTTAGTTTAACTTCAGTGGTGAGTAAATTAATGGAAACGATGTTGAAAGAGAAAATAGTGATGTTTCTGGAGTTCAGCGGATTACAGGATCCGAGGCAGCATGGATTCACCAGAGGCAGGTCTTGTCAGACAAATCTGATTGATTTCTTTGACTGGGTGACCAGGGAGTTGGACAGCGGAGGAGCTCTAGATGTGGTGTATTTAGATTTCAGTAAAGCCTTTGACACTGTTCCTCACAGGCGACTTATAAACAAACTGAGCACCCTAGGGATGGACCCTAAAGTTACTGCTTGGGTTAGAAATTGGTTGGGTGGGAGGCGACAAAGAGTACAAGTAAATGGAGCTCACTCTGAGGAGAAAGATGTTACCAGTGGTGTGCCCCAGGGATCTGTCCTTGGTCCGATTCTTTTTAACATCTTTGTTAGTGATATAGCGGAAGGGCTGTCGGGTAAGGTTTGCCTCTTTGCGGATGATACCAAAATCTGCAATAGAGTAGACACCCAGGAAGGTGTAGATAACATGAGGAGGGATCTAGCTAAGCTTGAAGAATGGTCTAGAATTTGGCAACTGGGATTTAATGTTAAAAAATGTAAGGTCATGCATTTGGGCTGCAGCAATCCAAGGGAGCAATACAGTATAGGAGGTGAAGTACTTTTGTCCACTAAAGAAGAGCGGGACCTAGGCGTAGTTGTGTCCGATGATCTTAAAGTAGCTAAACAGGTAGAAAAGGCGACGGCAAAAGCTAGAAGGATGCTTGGGTGCATACGGAGAGCAATGGCTAGCAGAAAAAAGGAGGTGATAATGCCTCTGTATAAGTCTTTGGTGTGACCTCATTTGGAGTATGGTGTGCAATTCTGGAGACCGCACCTTCAAAAGGATGTGAACAGGATGGAGTCGGTGCAGAGGGTTGCTACTAAGATGATTAGTGGTCTTCATTATAAAGCATATGAGGACAGACTTAAGTATCTTAATATGTACACCTTAGAGGAAAGGCGGGATAGAGGTGATATGATTGAGATGTTTAAATACCTCCGTGGCATAAATGTTCAGGGAGAGAGCCTCTTTCAATTGAAAGCAAGTTCTGCGACGAGGGGACATGGGATGAGGGTGAAGGGAGATAGATTCAGGAGTGATATGCGGAAATATTTCTTTACGGAAAGAGTAGTGGATCCGTGGAATAGTCTCCCAGTGGAGGTGGTAGAGATGAGGACAGTAACTGAATTCAAAAAAGCATGGGACCAACACAGAGGATCTCTAAAGGTAAAAAGTGGACTGTTGTAGTTGTTGTTATGGAAGGACAGACTAGATGGGCCTTGTGGTCTTTTTCTGTCATCATGTTTCTATGTTTCTATTAATTTCTAACTTGACACAAACTCGACAGTTTTCGTCATCACAGAAGGAAAAAATCACTGTAGCCACTAGGGCCTTACCAAGCTGTATTGCCACCCCATTCTTCTTTCCTATAGCAGCAGTGTACAGGTATTGTTCCACCCAGTCCCTCTTCAACTTCTAAGACTCATGGTCAAACAGATGTGTTTCTTGTAGTATGCAAATGCTAGCTTTCAAATGCTTCAGGTACTGCAATATTTTATTCCTATTGATTAGATATCTCAAACCGTTAACACAGAGACAAAATATGGAGCTCCTTAGTCAGCTATTAGTCAGCTGTGGAGGAGTAGCCTAGTGGTTAGAGCAACAGCCTAATACCCAAGTGATCAGGGTTTGATTCCCACTGGTACTCCTTGTGACCTTTGGCAAGTCGCTTTACCCTCCATTGCCTCGGAAGAAAAGGCCTGGCAATCTACTTCCAGTCATACTTTAACAAGAAAACCCAGAAGCTTCTGGATTGTCAGAATTGACTTGATGACACTTAAAAAAAAAAATAAAGTCAGCACATTCAGCCCCACCAACATACCTCTCCTAACCCAAGCTCTCCAAACATAACTCCCATTGCTACAAGTATCGTTACTCACATGCATACTAACAGTCCAAACATGGAGCTAAGTGATAAAAAACTAGATAAAGTCCTCATGAGAAGCAGACTGATGACTTTGCAATCTGCCCAGCAGGCCCCGAGACCAAGTTCACACAACCTTAAGAAGTCTTTACTGAAGGAAAAAAATATAGTATCCATCAAAATCCAACTTGTAAGACCCAGACTTGTGCAAAGAAGATATGAAAGTCATATCCAAGCATGTTGCAGTAGAAAAAAATCAATCCATATGAACTAAAGGGCCAGACTCATGCTCGAGCCGTGCCAGATAGTCTATAAAGGCCCCAGGCTCATCAAAGTTCTTGGTAATGTTGTTTAGGATAATCCGCATATGCGCCAGATAGAATAGTTCATATGAGGCTCTAGCTGTCTTCAGTCGGGGTCAAAGGTCTAGGAAATGTTTGCATTTCTGCGCCATCATCTTTGCCAGATCGGGTACAATTAGCATGCACTGCCCCGTCACGGCATTCTCTTCTGCTGAGCAGCCTGCAATATTTGCAGCACCTTTGGGTCCTGGAGGCTCTTAATGGATGGACACGTTGGGCACGCTCTACCTCAAGCAGCCTACTAAACTTGATGCCCAGCCAGGCCGAGAGATTCACTTCCAAGTATTGTATCATATCAGGGCCCCTCCTGCCCTTCAAGGACACCTAAAATGCAAATGTTATTGTGCTTGCTTTGTTTTGCCAGGTCTTCAATATCTTTTTGAAGTAAATCAAGCCTAGGAAGGTTATGCTCAGCCTCCATCACATGGCGATCCATCTTGCTCACATGATTCTCATTTATAAGCAAGTAAAGCTGCTGTGCTACTGCCACTAACTCTGTGCGTATTTCAGCAGTGTCTTCCAAGTTTGTTTTGAGCATGCTATTGATGTTCCGAAGCTCTGCCATGATCTCCTTGTCCGGCATAGGTGAGGCCGGCAAAGGGACCATTGTCACAGGGGAAGCTGGACTTGGTTTCACTCTTTAAACTCTCAATGGAGCACAAATGCCAGCTCATCCTTCATGGCTTTACTCGATGCAATTAAACCACACTTCAGCAATGAGGCCAAGAGATTGTATTTCTACAGTTTCCGTCAGTAATGCAATGCAAATAATAAAAAAAAATAAACAGGCCTGCTAGGAGTTATAGGATTACGTAGCCATCTTCAACCAGTTCATGAACACCCTCCTTGGCCACACAGTTTTATAAAGTCTCTTTGCAGTACATAGAACTGGCTTTTTTTTTAGTGCCATCCAAGTCAGTGTTGACTTATAGCGACTCAGCTACCTCTGGGTTTTCTTGACAATGTATAACCGGAAGTAGATTGCCAGCCTTTTCTTCTGAGGCAATGGAGGGTAAAGTGACTTGCCCAAGGTCACAAGGAGTGCCAGTGGGAATTGAACCCTTGATCTTCTGAGTACTAGGCAGTTGCTCTAACCACTAGGCTACTCCTCCACAGAACCGGCTTTACTCATGAGAAAATCTTTATAAAGTTACCCTTTTGGATAAAATTGGGCCATTTAACTTGGGCTGTTAAAATTGAGCCAGGGTTGGAGAGGCACACAGGCAGAACCAGTGCTTATACATTTCACGGCAATATTCAGCTATGCATTCATACAAGTTATATATTTAAAATCAGGCCTCAAATGCAGGGCTAATTTTAAATAGTCACTAGCAGCATGGTCATAAGTTATATATATTTTAGTGGTGTTAGTTAAACACTGGCACCAATGCCATCTGTTTAACTTCATATATTGACTGTGCCAGCTGACTATTGGGTCCATGATATTCACAACCATGGCTTAACCATGAATGATAGAACTTTACAGAGAAACTTAGAAAATGATATCAGATAAAGACCATGGGGTAATTTTACGAAGAGCCGCCAATATTTAGACATCAACAATGCTTCTAAATGTTGGTATTTTACTCATTTATGTGCATGAGTGACCTCCATAAAATACTGACTTAGAGTCAAAATACGCATGTTGCTTGCATTGCATGTACTTCACTGTGGGCATGCACTTGGGTTGAGTTTGGAGCACACAAGTATGCACATTGATTAGAGAATACTTGGCATCTACTTTCAAAAATTAAATGCCATCATTTAATCCTGTTCCAGGGCTGGTGTAAGTCATTGCACCTTAATTTGAGATGCATCCTCAGTTTTTATGCTAGCATTGTATAAAGACAAGTACTTGGCATTATAAAATAAGCGTAAAATAGGTGCGACTTTATAAAATTACCCTCCATATGACCTATCCATTCTGCCCATCCATACCAACTGCTAGACTCTACAATCGCTTCCTCTCCCTTAGAGACACTCTGTGCTTGTCTCATGCTTTCTTGAATTGGGATACAGCCCTCATTTCCATCACCCTTTCTGCAAAGACACATTTCCTTAAATCCACAAATAATCTATCTCCTTTCACTTTCATCCTATGCCCGTTATTCTAGAGAGTCCTTTTAGTTGAAAGAGGCCTGCCTGCTGTCCATTTGTTTGTTTGCTTATTTATTTATTTAAAATTGATATACCTGCCTTCTCATAACATGCAAAGCCAGTTACAATAAAAAACAGCATATAAAAAGAGAAATATAGCCTACAAATTATACGTCAAACCCCTCCCTTTCCTGCAGCAAACAACCAACTTTTCTATTTCTTACGAAAGTCAAATAAGACTCTTCTTGCCGGATAGACAACAGAAGCATATTCCAAAGACTAGGACCCTGAATGGCAAAAGGCCACTTACAGATACAGTGCAATCGAATGCTCAAAGCAGGGCCAACCTGTCCACTAGGCGGTTGCCAAGGGTGGCAGACCCTGATGGGCAACGCGGTGATTGCCTCCTTCTAAGCAGCGGTTCAGCCCTAGTCAGGTCCAATGTGCTATCTCCACCACACTACATGCTGTCACCACACTGCCCGCGATATCCAGCCTCTCATTTGGGGTTCATAGGCAACATGGCGATCACCTCTTTGAAGCCGTGGCAGGCTTTAAAGTGCATAAGTGCACTTGCATCCGGCCGCTCCTGCTCCTTCCGACAGGAAGTTGTGTCAGAGGGGGCTGGAGCAGCAGCCCTTGAGTGCATGCATGCGCTTTAAGGCCTGCCACGACTTCAAAGAGGTGATCATCCTGAGAGGTTGTCTGTCGGGGCACTGAGGCCAAGGCACATGGCAGCTAAGGGTGAGATGAGGGCAGAACATTGAGCCTGCCTAGGGCTGCCCCTAGCCCGAAGGCACCACAAAAAAGTCCTATTGGGAAGAGCGCAAACTCCTTCTAGGGGCATAGAAAGATAGTTAAGCTTTCAAATAAGCTGGGGCATCACAGTATAAGGCCTGATACACTAAGCACAACATTTTTAAATTGGAAATGAGTCTCCACAGGCAACCAGTGAAGAGCCACCAGAATAGGAGTAATGCCGTGTTCTGCACAAGTTGCAACCTCTTGAGCTGATACTTCAGAAGCCCAGCATAAATGTCATGGAGATATTTAAATGCTTCTGTCATATCCCCACTCTCCTGGTTTTACTCAATAATATACATATTGAGATCTTTAAGTCTGTTCCCATATGCCTTATGATGAATACCACTAACCATTTTAGTAGCTGCCCTCTGCACTGACTCCATCCTATTGTATATCTTTTTGAAAGTGTAGTCTCCAGACTTGCGCACAGTACTCCAAATGAGGTCTTGTCATAGATTTATATAAAAGCACATTTACCTCCCTTTTCCTGCTGGCCATTCCTCTCCTTATGCACTCAAACATCCTTCTGGCCTTTGCTGTCACTTTTTCTACCTGTTTGGTCACCTTAAGATCATCAGATATGATCACCCCCAGGTCCCACTTTTCTTTGTGCGCCCCTTATAATCTACAGCTTCCTTGGAGTTGTGCAGTCCAGACGCACATCCCGGTATTTTTTTAGCATTGTCTTATCTGTCCAAAGCAAGACTATTTTTCAAGTTTGGCAAGATCCGTCCTCATCTTATCTACACCTTCCATATTGTTTACATTATTGTTTATTCCTTGTTCAGTATGCGCTGCCTGCAGCATTGAAAGCGACCCTTCGTGCTTGTTTCCTGCGGAAGTTGATTTGTAATTAGCTTGTACGATAGGACAGCTGCCACTGTGCTTGATGGGGGAACTTCATTGCTTCCCAGTCTTTGGAACAAAGTACTATGTCTTTTTTTTTTTCCTTATTTGCTTCTGACCTCTTGTCCCTCGTAGATTTGAATCTTAAAACCTGTTTATTTTCACAAGGGACAATAAATTGGATTTTGCAAACCCTCTTCTGTCTTTAACTTCCTTTTACAAGAAATGTTTCAAGCAAATGAAGATGTTTTTTGTGCAAGTCCATGGGCTAGCAGGGAATGAAGGGATGGACTGTGCCAGAGAAGGAACACAAGCCCCTTTTTTTCCATCCCCTCCTACATTGACTCAGCAAATTGGATGCAGATCTGAGGTCAGGAAGTCAAGCAGTTTAATGTGTGTCAGAAAGAATGCTTAAGAGGAAAATTACTATTCATTAGTCTACTACAATAAAGGAGATAAGGAGCTTTTTGAGAGAGCATGAATAACAAAAATCACATTGCCAGTGTCGGAGCAAAAATCACATTGCCAGTATCGGAGCAAAAATCACATTGCCAGTATCGGAGCAAAAATCACATTGCCAGTGTCGGAGCAAAAATCACATTGCCAGTATCGGAGCAAAAATCACATTGCCAGTGTCGGAGCAAAAATCACATTGCCAGTATCGGAGCAAAAATCACATTGCCAGTGTTGGAGCAAAAATCACATTGCCAGTGTTGGAGTAAAAATCACATTGCCAGTGTTGGAGTAAGTGAATGTTAAACACGGGCTTTAATCACATTAAGTGTTCTGCATCAGCTGCAGGAAGGTTGAGTGTCTGCCTGAAGTGTCATCCTGGGCAAGAGTCTTTTTTTGTCAAACATGTGGCTCAGTTTCAGGCTCTCAGCTGTTTTGGGGAAACAGATAACACTGAAGGTGGAGGTTCCAGATTCAAGTATTGCAGAATTATTTGTGGAGTTTTATGATCTAAAGTCATTCTATGGCTGTTCTGTATATCACACTGCGCCCCTTTTCAGCATTTTAATTTTGGTTTTGATCCGACAAGAAGTCCTGTCATTAAATGTTGTTTTTTTTCTTAAATACAATTTAAACATGTAAAATGGTTTTAAAAAGCACTTAGGAAGCAGTAGTAAAGTCCTGTAGTCTATGGAACCTGTGTGCCTTTTTGCCAGGTACTTCTGACCTGGATTGGCCACTGTTGGAAACAGGATACTGGGCTTGATGGACCTTGGTCTGACCCAGTATGGCATACCTTATGTTCTTATGTAGTATGTCCTCTATGCAGAGGCAATGAGGGGACCTCTTTATAGAGCTTGCTGTACATGCAGAAAAGGGCTTTTATAAAATTGCACAACCACATATTTGTGTAAAAAATAGGTGCACGGAGAGTATGTGACTGCGTTTATGTGATTAGTGTTCCTGGGGACTTTTGCTTAGGCAAAGCAGTGCTGCAGTTGTGATGCATGCAAGTGTTTATAACATACATGTACACAGTTGTCGAGTACACACACACAGTTTGACCTTTTTTAGAGCAGGTGTGACTTTGTGTATTGGCATTTGCATGCTGTTTGGGCTGCATCTGGGAGCCTGTTTTATAAATGTAGCTAGGCACCTATGTTTCTTTTATAAACTAGGGGGCCGGTGTACGAGAGCATGCTAGCTGGATAGCGCGGGGGTAGCATGCGTTTTTGGCACCACACTGCAAACTAGCGCAGAGTCCTGTGCTATAAAACCTGCGCTACCTGGGCAGTATGCGGTTCTGTGGTGCCTGGGTGTCATATGGGTGTTCCTGCTGCGGTGCCACTAGCGCAGGCCTTGAAAACCCATAATAGTTGGCAGTAGTTGCTCCCTGCAGTGATACTACTTAATCAATTCAGGGGAACAACTGTCCCACCCCCTGCATCTAGTGCAGTGCCCCGTAATAGTAATGCAGCCTAAACTAGCATGATTAGCATGGGGCTTAGTAATCCGGTGCCAAGATTCTGGTCACCATATCTCAAAAAGGATATAGCGGAATTAGAAAAGGTCCAGAGAAGAGCCACTAAGATGGTAAAGGGGATGGAAGGATACCCCTATGAAGAGAGACTTAAAAGATTAGGACTTTTCAATTTGGAAAAGAGTCAGCTGAGGGGAAATATGATAGAAGTCTATCAATTAATGAATGGAATGGAACATGTAAGCATAGATTGGTGGAAAGTAGAAAGACTATGGGACACGTAATGAAGCTACAACGTAACCCATTTAAGACTAATAAGATAAAATATTTTTTCACTCAACACGTAATCAAACTCTGGAATTCTTTACTGGAAGATGTAGTAAAAACTCTTACTGTAGCTGGGTTTAAAAATTGTTTGGACAAGTTCCTGGAGGAAAGTTCCATAAACCATTATTAAAGAGGACCTGGGAAATCCACTGCTTACCCCAGGACAAGCACTGTGGAAATCGTGTACCTTTTTCGGAACCTGTGAGGTACTTGTGACCTGGATTGGCCACTGTTGGAAACAGGATACTGCGCTTGATGGACCTTGGTCTGACCTAGTATGGCATTTCTTATGTTCTTAAGATTCTTTTTTGGACTTTTCACATAGGCAACCTGTTATGAAATAAACTCAAAATGCCCGTGTTCTTGAACAGATGTAGTCAAGAGTCTTACTCTTAGGGATAAGCAAAGTATTAGTTTTATGGCATGATAAATACTAAACTGAATAGACGCAGCCTAGCACAAAATCTATAGTACAAAACATGTTGGGGGTTATTCAGTGGCACAAATAACAGGGATGTACGTCCTGCCTGGACATTCATCCCCACTATTCGTGCAAATATGGCTGCCAGCAAAAGGCTCCCCATATGTACAGCTGAGTCGTATGGGGAGCCTTAGACAGGGGGTGGTGAGGGCGGATCATCTCCCTGGACATACAGGGCCTATTCTGAGGTTGGCCCTGTATGTCCAGGGTCGGCCGGGTGGGTGGAGATGGAATAAGTCCCCCTGGACACGGTGTTTCGATGGCAGCCGTTGGGGACAAAGGTAGGTAGAGGCACAGGAAGTTCCCCGCAGTTGGACCCTGGCCAATGGAGGCCGGATTGGGGTTCTGGCTGAAGGGAAAGGAACTTTAAGGTGGCAGTTGGGGATCACGGCTCCATTATTAGCAGAGTAGGTGGCTGGATGTCTGGGGTGCCTGAATAGGTGCACATTCCGGATGTCCAGCCACTGTGCTGCGATTCTGCTCCCGCGGGGATGTCTAGCCCCCATGGGAGCAGAATCGGCTGCATCTCCCAGCCGTCCAGATGTTTGTACATCCAGATGGACTGGAGACGTACCGAACAGAATGTGCCTTGTTGAGGGTAATTTTATAAGGGGAGGCCTAGTTAAAGTGCATTTTACAGTGCCTATGTTAAGTCTGTTTTATAAAGACAAATAGGCATCTTCTAGCATAAGTGGCAAAACATGTGCCTACATTGCAGGTGTAGACGTTCAGCAGCCCAAGAGCAGGTGTAACTGTCTGCACCTATAATTTTCAAGTATGTGTGTAATTATAATATTTTATAATCATAGAAACATGACAGTAGATAAAACCATATGACTATCCAGTCTGCCCGTCTATACAACCATCTTGGTCTCTTTTCTTCCTTTAGAGATCTTCTGTGTTTGTTCCATGCTTTCTTGAATTCAGATACTGTCCTTGTCTTTAGAACCTCTACTGGGAGACTGTTCCACACATCTACCATTCTTTCCGTAAATAAATATTTCCGCATATTACTCCTGAGTTTATCGCCTTTCACCTTTATCCTATGCCCCTCATTGCAGAGCTTGCTTTCAATTGAAAGAGATTCTTCCCCTGTGCATTTATGCCATGGAGGTATTTAAACGTTTTCTATCATATCGCCCCTCTCCCGCCTTTCCTCCAAAGTATACATATTAAGATTTTTAAGTCTGTCCCCATATGCATTATGATGAAACCCACTGCCCATTTTGGTAGCCACCCTCTGCACCAACTCCATTTTGTTTATATCCTCTTGAAGGTATCTTCTCCAAGTGCGTTTTTGTGGATGCCCACTGGCAAAATATGCACCTTGATGCTGAAAAGCATACTTTTATGCGAGGTCATTTCCGTGCATTTGTGGCTACATATAGACAAGAAGAACTTTATAAAATTACTGCCAGACAATATGGCAGAAGCAGTCCTAAGAAGGTGGTTTCATGAGTTGGTATAAGTGTAAAGGTGGTGTTGAAAGTGTATATCTTGTGTCATTCTTGTACTAAGAAGAGCTGTCCGCCCTCAGCAATTGTCCACTACAGAATCTCTACCCTCCATATTTCTTTCTGTAACTGCATATTAAATATGTCTGTCCAGATCCTGTCGATCCAAAGCCCCTGCCAGTGAATCCATGTTATGATGGGACCCATGCGTGCAGCACAGCTGCACGTTGTCAGCCGGGACTAGCACTGGATTACACTTGCGAATGTGCAGCTGGATTTCAGGAGGATGGAAGAGATTGTGTAGGTAAGTGTAGAATGATTTATTCTTACCAGATTACTTTAATTCTGCATTGTAAGCCATGTTTATCCATATCATTTTTCCTATATGCTTTCTAGTCTCTTCTAAGGAGGTTGAAAAATCACAAAGAAAGCTTCTAAAGGGCAAGCAGGAGTGAGCTACTTTTCGTAGCTGGAAATTGTGACTCTGTTGAAAAATATTATTTTATAGTCCTCCGGGAAAATGCAGGAAGTCAGTCCTCACATACGGGTGACGTCGGAACCGACTGAGCCCTCGCGGAAGCATCCTCCCAGCTTTCAAAGAAAGCCTTTGGGAGATGGCACCACGCATGCTTGGTCCCCTTCCCACCCAAGGGTGCCATCTTGCTCAGTCTCCTTTTTTCTGCGGAGCCCTTCAGACGTTTGTCTGGCTTGTCCTCAGAAAAAGTTGATTTTTCTCTCCGAGTTTCATACTCTCCTCCGGTATCGCACCAGTACTCTTCCTGCCTACTGACCTTGCCTCGGCATCGAGTTTGATCTATTTTCTTGTAGTTTTCATTCTTTTCTTTTCCTAGCATCTTAGCGCCTTTTTTCTTCCACTGGCAGCCCAGAGAGTCTTCGACCTCGCAGGGGTACTTTCTTCCCCCATTACTACCAGTGGCTTTAAGAAATGTGATCGGTGCTCCAAAATTATTTCTTTGACAGACACACACAATTGCTGTCTCCGCTGCCTTGGACCAGACCACGACCCGGCAGCCTGCGGTCTCTGTTGGGGGATGTCCAGTAAGGCCCTCGAGAGCTACCAGCAGCAGTACGATAGGTTTTTCCCCGAGTCCCCAGTGCCGCCATAGACCAGGGCCTCGTCTAAGGCCCCAATATCTCGGGTGGAGACCTTCGAACCCGAGCCTCGTCGTGGGTCCTCAGAAAGGGGGTCTCCCTCGAGGGAACCCAGGAAGAAGAAGAAACCCTCTAAGGCAGCATCCTTAGATGGTTCTGACCGGCCCGGTGCTCCCCGGGCCCGGTCCTACAGTCTGAGACATTCATCCGAGGCATTGGAGAAGGAGCAGCCTGTGAAGATCCCCCAGAAGGATCTGACCGTGGACCGGCCTCAGTCCCCAGACACTATCCTTGTCAAGGATTTCCCTTTGGGGGAGCCGGTGTCTGGCCCGAGTCCCTCTGTGCCCGCATCGAAGGCGGCGGAGCCTTCTGGTCTGGAGTTCAGAATGGCGGCCCAATAGCACAGTTTGTCTGCCTTCATGGACCAGCAGTGGGCACTGTTGTCCAGTACAACCGGTTCATTTGCCTCGACCACTGGGCCCTCAACATCCAAGATGTCCCCGGAGGCCGAGCCGATCCTCGGCTGAGGTCACAATCCGAGTCTCGCTCGACAGGTCACACCCAGCAAGATTACCAGGCACCGGCCACAGGGCATTGGGGGCCCTGAGGTCCACGGAGCAGCCCTCCTATGAGTCCCCGATGGACTATTCCAAGTGAGAGATGGAGGATGAGGAGTCCCCCGATATCCATCGCCACTGCGATGTACCATCTGACTCTCCCATCTTTGGAACCTTGATGGCGGTCCCCGCCCGAGGATATGGGTTTCCTTGACTTTGTCAAGGAAATGTCTAAGGCCCTGGCATTCCCGACTGAGTCAGAGGAGGACCCTTGGACGGATGAGATGGAAATCCTCCAATACGAGGCCCCTCTGTGGGAATCGCTCACGGTGCCACTCCCTCCCATCTTGGAATGGCTGATGCTCCGAATGTGGGGGACACCAGCCTCGGTGCCTGTGGTGAGCAAGCAGCTTGACTTGATATATCGAGTCCACCGGAGCCCGGGCTTCCAAAAGTCACAGCTGCTGCATAACTCCATGGAGGTGGTCGGCCATGCATCGGCTGAAGAGCCAGAAGACGCACTCCTCGGTGCCCCCCACCAGGGAGGCCCGCACCCTGGATGCCCTTGGCAGGAAGTGCTACCAGGGCTCAATGCTCATCGGCTACATCAAGGCCTACCAGCTGTACCTGGGCATGTACCTGAGAGACCTGGCAAAGGAAATTGTCAGGTTCTCAGCTGGTCTCTCCGAGGAACCTTTGCAGTGGTTCAAAAACCTGGCCAAAGCAGTCTGTGAATGCTCCAAGTTCATGTCTCAGGGGCCTTTGACAGGTATGAGTCGGCTGCTCGAGTAGCGGTGGCTGGCCTCGGTGCAAGCCGCCAAGCTTGGCTACAGTCGTCCGAACTCTAGCAGTGGGTTCAGGACAAATTGGTCAATGTTCTCTGCCAAGGAGAGAATCTCTTTGGCAAACCCATGACCGACAAGGCTGCTGAGCTGGAAACTTGAGTTCATGACGAGGACCAGGCTCTCTAAAAAGACAGCTGTCCCTCCCTGATGTAAGGGCTCGGGTAAAAAGCCCTTCTACCCAAAGAAGGGAGCTGTTTACAGAAACTACCCACCTTATCAGACCTCCCCAGCTCCCTAACAGCGGGGTCAGTGGGCCAAGGGACATGGGCATGACCCGCATAAGCAGAAGGCTCCAAAACCCCAGACACCAGCTCCGGCCCAACAAAGGGGAGATTTTGACTCCTTGAGCATAGCCTCTCTACCCCAAGGAGATCAGCAGCCCACAGGGGGACATCTGACCCTCTATGCCCAAAGGTGGGTGACCGTCACCACTGATTCCTGGGCACTAAGGGTAGTCATGGAGAGTAACCTCCTTCACCTGCTCAGACACCTCCCCCTTATTTCCCAGGAGAGCCCCTCAGGTCTTCCCTCCACCTGGACTTTATTCTGAAGGAGTTGGCAGGTCTTCTTGAGGACAAAGCGGTGAAACCGGTGCACCACCATCTCAAGGGCAAGGGGTTCTATTCCAGATATTTCCTCGTGCCAAAGAGTACAGGGAGCCTAAGGCCCATCCTCGACCTGCACAACCTCAACAAATTCCTGGTTAGGGAGAAGTTCAAGATGCTCTCCCTTGGAACATTGCTGCCATACCTCCAGCAGGGAGACTGGCTATGCTCTTTAAACCTCAAGGATGCTTATACCAGCATCCTCATCCACCCCAACTACAGGCAGTACCTGCGGTTCATAGTGGAGGGCAGGCACTTTCAATACAGGGTGCTCCCTTTCAGCCTAGCCTCTGCCCCAAGAGTCTTCACAAAATGCCTTGCAGTCATGGCCGCATGCCTTCGGCTCCACGGGGTCTTAGTCTTTCCCTACCTGGATGACTGGCTCATAAAGGGAAGCACAGCCTCAGAGGTGCAGCAGGCCACTGCACACACCATCCAGGTTCTGCAACACTTAGGCTTTGTCTTAAACTACCTCAAGTCTCACTTCCTCCTGACACAGTGCCTGGAATTCATTGGGGCAAAGATGGACACTCTTCATTCGAAGGCTTTCTTGCCCAGGGACCAAGTTGATCGTCTCTGGTCTCTAGCTCGGGACATACAGTATCGTCCCTTGGTGCCTGCCCAGTTTCTCCTGCGCCTCCTCAGGCACATGTCCTCCATGGTCTATGTCTCCCCACGGTCCATGTCACCACTGTCTCCTCCACATGAGGGGGGCACAGTGGTATCTCCGGAACCAGTGATCTCAGGCCACAGGTCGCCTCTGAGACAGTTTCAGTGATCCTCCAATTGGCAGACTCTCTGATCTGGTGGCAGTCACCCCAGCATCTTGAGGCAGGCATTCCTTTTCAGGCCCCAAGCCACTCAAGGGTCCTCACCATGGAAGCCTCCCTGCTCGGCTGGGGAGCCCACTGTGGAGATCTCCACACTCAGGGCAACTGGTTGCCAGACGAGAGCACCCAGCAGATGAACCTTCTGGAGCTCCGAGCCATAAACCTAACCCTGAGGGTCTTCTGTCAACACCTGTGTCACCAGCTGCTGCTGGTCCAGATGGACAGCCAGGTGGCGGTGTTCTACGTGAACAAACAGGGGGGCACAGTGTCTCGTACCCTTTGTCAGGAGACACTGGTCCTCTGCTCATACGCATTCCAACAGGTTATCCTCCTGCGGGCCATGTATCTGCCAGGCCAGGACAGCCTGCTGTCCGACAGACTCAGCAGAGTTCTCCAACTGCACGAGTGGCAGCTGGACCCCAGGGTAGCTAGTTGGCTTTTCCGGCTTTGGCGGGACCCCATGATGGATCTGTTTGCCAGTCCGGACAACTTTTAGTTGCCCCGCTTCTGCTCCCGGCAGGCCCACCCCTGCAGAGTGGCAGCGGACGTGTTTCTAGTCTCATGGTCGGAAGGCCTCATGTACGCCTTCCCTCTGATGCTACTGATTGCCAAGACCTTGTTCAGGACCAATGTTCCCTCTAATTTTCTGTAGGCTGTGTGCGCATAATATAACAGCTGTGTGCAGCTTTTGAAGGAAGGTTAAATTTTTGTGCGCCACCTAACGACACTCGGAGTTATATACTTTAAAATTTGACTACACGTCAGAATACAGTATGTACACCACATTGTTTTTAATCAAATTAAATGAAAATAGATGATTACTAAATGAAGCGGGAAATTTCTAGTAATTACAATCATAACTTTTAAATTTTAAGACGTCTGTGTTGTTTTCTATCAGAATCAGAGCCGTAATTTTTGTGCGCTCTGTTGTAAAGTATGTGCGCTCGCTCGGCGAGGTGTGTGCACGCGCACAGCTTAGAGGGAACAGTGTTCAGGACCCTCCACGACAGGGCCTCACTCATCCTGATAGCTCCTTGGTGGCCCAGGCAACCATGGTTCCCGCTGCTTCTGCAGTTGATGGTGGAGACCCCCATCCTCTTGGGGACTGCCCTGGGACTCCTATCTCAGGAGGGGGGCTCTCTCCTGCACCCCAACCTGGAGTCCCTGTCAGTGACAACATGGCTGCTGAGAGGTCGACTCTGGCCTCTTTCAACCTTCCATTTGAGGCGGAGGACATTCTGCTAGCCTCTCGCAAGGCCTCTACTAGGAAGGCTTATGCCCTCAAATGGCGCAGGTTCTCTGCTTCGTGCGCCAAACACGGGGCTGTTCCTTTCTCCTGCCTGGTGGCTCTGTTATTATAGTACCTTCTCCACCTCTCTCAGTCCGGGCTCAAGTCTAACTGTCCGAGTGCACCTGAGTGCCCTGGCAGCGCACCACCATCCGGTGAATGGTAAGCCCCTCGCAGTCCAGCTGTTCGTGACCCGTTTCCTTTGGGGCCTGTTCTTATTGAAGCTCCCGGTTTGCCCTCCGGCAATCAAATGGGACCTCAGTGTTGTGTTGGGGCAGTTCACTCGCCCACTCTTTGAGCCTCTGGCTACCTGCCACCTTCGCTATCTCTCTTGGAAGGTAGCTTTCCTGGTTGCGCTCACCTCTGCTTACAGAGTTAGCGAGCTCCAGGCCCTTGTGGCGGAGGCGCCTTATACCAGGTTCTACAAGAACAGAGTGGTGCTTCACACTCGCCCCAAATTCCTGCCGAAGGTAGTGTCACCCCTCCATCTCAACCAGGAAGTAGTGCTTTCTACCTTCTTTCCAAGACCTCACTCCAGTCGGGCGGAGACGGTCCTTCACACCTTGGACTGTAAGAGGGCCTTGTCCTCCTATATCCAACGCACTCAGGGCCACCACAACGCTTCTCAGCTTTTCATCTCTTAAGACTGCAGTAGGCTGGGGGAGGCAGTGACCAAGCGTACGCTGTCCACATGGGTGACAGACTGTATCGCCCTCCCTTATGAGCAGACGAGGCTCCCGCTGGAATGCTGCATCAAGGCACACCGTGCCAGGGCCATGGTGGCTTTGGTGGCAAACTTGCACTCTGTCCCGTTGGTGAACATCTGCCAGGCCACCACCTGGCCTTCAATCCATACTTTTGCAGTCCATTACTGGCTGGAAAGAGAGTCCCGATGGGACAGTGCCTTCGGCCAGGCTGTGCTGCATAACCTTTTTGGGGGTTTAGGAAACTCGTACCCTCAGACCCTTCTGTGTTCAGGCTACCGGAGTGCTGGTTTCATCGGACAGGGGGGTCCTACTGTGGTCCGTGTAAATTGCTGCTGCTTGCGGCTTCTCATGAGGGAGCCCCTATTTTTGTTATGGACTGTTGGTATCCTGTAGCTGAGGAGTCCCATATGTGAGGATTGACTTCCTGCTTGTTCCCGGAGAAAACGTAGTTACTCACCTGTAACAGGTGTTCTCCGGGGACAGCAAGAATCAGTCCTCCCTCTTTCCTTTTAGTTGCTCCTTTACCATCTTTATTTTTGCCGTCTTTTAGCTACGTCATCTGACTGAGCAAGATGGTACCATTGGGCGGGAAGCGGACCACGCATGCATGGTGGCGTCTCCCAAAGGCTTTCTTTGAAAGCTGGGGGGATGCTTCCGCGAGGGCTCTGTCGGTGCCGATGTCACCCGTATGTGAGCACTGATTCCTGTTGTCCCTGGAAAAACACCTGTTACAGATGAGTAACTATGCTTTTTCTTGAAAAGATGGAATGCTTGTCCTTTAGAGGTGACTGTATATGTATCTTCGAAAAGTTAGCAGCTGTAATCTGGTCCTGGTCCTTGCTATTTAAAAGAAGCAAATGTCAAAAAAAGAAAATCCACAACCCAAAAGGCGGCTTTTCATTTTTTGAAAGTGTTAATATTCAGCCATGTGGCCAGTGTATAATTGTAGATTGTTTCAGGTCATAGATATATTATTTATTTATTTATTTAAAAAATATTTTTTTTTCTGCATATCACAAGGAAACTTAAGAATTAATGAAATTAACACACTCAAGACATACATCATAAATCCCAAGCAAAATAACCCATTAATTACAAAAATGCGCTAAAAGCATGTTCTAAAAAGATCATTTTTACGTATTTCCTAAATTTCAAATAATTGGCTTCCACTTGTACATACACTGGTAATATATTCCAGAGGACACCAGTAGCACAGGCAAATGCCCATTCACAAATCTCAACCTTTATTTGATTTGCGCACCAAGGGGAAGCACAAGCGAGCTGTAGCTCCATGATTGCAAAGAACATAAAGGTAGATACTTATGAATGGCAGAACTCAATACACAGGTCCTAATGCATACAGGGCGTTAAAGGACAAAAGTCAGGATTTTAAAGGGCTTTTGGTGTTTCACCGGCAGCCAGTGCAATTTCATCTAATATGAAGAAATATGCTGAAATTTAGGAAGACCAAATATGGTATGCACGCAAGCGTTCTGTGCAAGCTGAAGAACATGAAAACATTTACTACTAACCATTTGTATAGCGCTATAAGGCATATGCAGCGCTGTAGATATAGATGTAAGACAGCCCCTGCTTGTCAGAGCTTACTATCTAATATTTCTTTGAAAGCAGTGAAAATAGAGTTACAGTAATCCATATGTGAAAAGATAAGCATCTGTATTACAAGACCAAGCATGGTAAATGACAGAAAAGGCCTTAAACAGCTCATCATTGCAAGTCTGCAAAAAAATCCCGATTCCAATATGGACTTTAAATGAGGTTTCATAGTTAGCTAATCATACAGCACAACGCCGAAGTATTGAACTTCTGATTTTAACAGTATCCAGATGGTCCTCAACTACAATTCCACCTGGAAGGATACTCGTATTATCTCTATCAAGCAATAAAACCTCGATTTTGGCAAAATTAAGGGCTAATTTATTATTTTTTAACCAAGCTTCACTAGTTGATAGACATTTCAGCAAGAACAGATACCTAGCTGTCCTGCACAGGCTAAAACACCAATATGCCATCCTCATTAATCCAATAATTAGACTAACCAATGGATCAAAAAGGGATCTCGGATAAATGTTAAACAGGGGGGTGAGTAACGACCCTTGTCAAACACACACAGGAGGCATGCATAACCTGCTTTTTGGTCATATCAATAAATTCAGTCCAAAGTGGGGATGAGGGGGCTAAGGAACAATTACAAGGCCATCCTGAGACGACACACCAACCCCCTCGCATACTAATGAAACTTTATTTTTAAAGTAATCTTCTAGGCTTTGAGCATTCAAACCTGAGTCGTGGCACTTTGGTGATTTGTTTTCGTGTGAGCCTACTAACAACGTAAGTTTTTAGCAGAGGAAATCACATGAGCAGAGTTATAAATCTGAGCCTCATAATATTTCCTCTTGGTATCACTCACCGCAGAACTATAAAATGACAACTTTGGACTGATATTCCAATTTAGCAGCCTCTCCTCTATGCGTCCTCCACATATGCTCAGCATGCCTTATTTCCCTTTAAAGGACCACAAACTCTGCTAAATACCAAACAGAATATCACAGTGCTTTCAAGGAGACCTCCTCAACCACAGTTACATCAGTATTCTTCATACATTGTTCCTAATGACCTTTGAACTGATCCAGCTCTATTTTGCTATGGATAACTCGTCTCAAAGAACCCTCTCAGGAAACATCAACAGGCTTATGGGGTACAATATAAAAGTTGATAAGCTGATGATCCGTCCATACCATAGAATGTTTTCTGATGAAAGAAGTCATGACATTAGATACTAATGCCTCTAACAAGAAATGAAGATCTACAATATAGAAATAGAAACATACTAGCAGAAAAGGACCAGATGGCCTATCTAGTCTGCCCTTCCATATCAAGTACTATAGTCCCTTTTTTTCCTTTAGAGATCTTCTGTGTTTGTCTCATGCTTTATTGAATTCAGATAGGGGGTTATTCTGTGCCATGAATAGAGGTGATGGACTTCCCAATGGGACATCCATCCCCGCTATTCATGCCTTCCCTCTCCAGTGTCTAACTTCCCCGCTAGTTGTGCGGAGAAGTTAAACGGGAACAGGAAAGAGTGGCTCGGGGGCGGAATCTGGGTGGATGGAGGGCGGTTGCAGGCCCTGGACATACAGGGCCGTTTCTAATGTCGGCCCTGTATGTCCAGGGCTGGCGACATGTGCGGGGAAGTTATTCCACCTCCGAGGACATGTTCTTTCTTAAATGCCGGGGCATAGATAGGGCGGGGGGGGGGGGCGGAGGACATTCCCTGCAGCCTGACCCTGGCCTTAGGAAGCCAGATTGGTGGTCTGGCTGTGGGGAATAAACACTTATATCCGGCGGCTGGTCTCACAGCTTTTAAATGGAGCCGCAGTGCCATGGCAACTGGACACCATGGCGCCGTGGCTCCATTTAAAAGCTCTGACTGAGTTAGTCGGGCTAGTCATGTACGTGCAGGCTGCACTGAATCGCAGCCCTGGCCTGCACATACATGACTGATCTCAATTCTGATCCCGTGAGACTATTCGTGGCCCACGGGATCAGAATCTCGATCTCCTCTGTATGTCTAGCTCAGTACAGAGGGGAGCTAAGTCTGGAACAGAATGAGCCCTATACTGTCCTCATCTCTACTACTTCCATTGGGAGATTATTCCATGCATCCCCCATTGTTTCCATAAAGAAATAGTTCCACATATTACTCCTGAGTCTATCCCCTTTCACCTTCATCCTATGTCCCCTCATTGCAGAGCTTTCTTTCAGTTGAAAGAGGCTCTCCTCCCGTGCATTTATGCCACGGAGGTATTTAAATGTTTCTATCATATCTCCTCTCTCCCCCCTTTTCTCTAAAGTATACATATTGAAATCTTTAAGTCTGTTCCCATATGGCTTATAACGAAGACCACTGATCATTTTGGGAGCCACCTCTGCACCGACTCCATCCTGTTTATATCCTTTTGAAGGTGTGGTCTCTGGAATTTCACACAATACTCCAAACGAGGTCTCACCAAAGACTTATATAGAGGCACTATCACCTCCTTTTTCCTGCTGGCCATTCCTCTCCCTAGAACACAAACAAGGAACAGGTGTGCCAAACAGTGGTTGATAAAAGCAGCTTTATTAGGGAAAAAACCCAACGCTTTTTAGCGAAAACGCCTTCTTCAGGGGGTACCGTCCTCAAATAAAAACATAAATGTATAAAAACATGTAAAACATAACAAGCATGGAATAACAGCTCACAAATAAACTTATTTTCAAACAAAAATCTATTATTAAAACAATAAAAAAACGACATGTAAAACATATAAAACAGGAAGGCTGGTTAAAAACGAACAGAAGAACCGATTATAAATGTGTGTAAACCAACACAAACACAAAGTGAGATGAGGAGGACTAATAGTATTGATGTGATTATAGCCATATAATGTCATCATGCCAACAATATTCCAAAGTGAAAATATAATGGTCACAGCATATGAACAATGAATGAGCTTATAAACATATTGAAGGGCATTCTATGCTGGTCATCTCCCCCCCTATATGGCTGATCAGAATCGGGCCATACACTGGTAGACCCAATTCTGGTCGCGCAGGGACTAGATGTGCCCGTGGGATCAGCATTGGGTCTACGACTTGACGCAGGCTCCTGAATGGAACTGCAGTGCCATGGCGTCCCGTTGCCATGCCACCGCGGCTCCATTCAGGAGCCGTGATCCCCGGCCGCAGAAACAAAACATCTTTCCCCACACACATGATCTGGCCTCCTATGGCCAGGGTTGGGCTGCAGGGATCCCCCTCTACTCCCTCACCTCTTGTCGCTGCCCGGTGCCGCAGTCCCCTGACGTCCAGGGGAACTTATTCCACCTCTGAAGTGGAATAAGTCCCCTGTCTCCGTGACTGACCCCAGACATACAGGGCCAACCTCAGAATCAGCACTGTACGTCCGGGGTCACTCTCTGCACACCACCAGCCCTCGCTCCACCTCGGTCCCGCCCCCTCCCTCCCACAAACAGAGCTCCCCGTACTAATTGCCTGTTCGTAGGGAAGCTCTGTCCCCGGCAGGCTGCCCGGCTGTTTAGCAGACGTCCAGACCCGCTAAACGAAGTTCAGAATGACCCCAGTTGTGACTATTACTAACATATACTCTCAAAATGAATACCCAGGTGTGGACAGAGGAAGATAAAAGAACCTAGTATCCTAAAAACCTGCTATGTCACTGCGTTGTAAATTCATTTACATTGTTCATATGCTGTGACCATTATATTTTCACTTTGGAATATTGTTAGCATGATGACATTATATGGCTATGATCACATCAACACTATTAGTCTTCCTCATCTCACTTTGTGTTCGTGTTGGTTTACACACATTTATAATCTGACCTTCTATTATTTTTTAATCAGCCTTCCTGTTTTTATACGTTTTACATGTAGTTCTTTTATTGTTTCAGTAATAGAGTTTTGTTTGAAAATATGTTTATTCTTGACCTTTTATTCCTTGCTTGTTGTTTTACATGATTTTATACATTTATGTTTTTCTTTGAGGACGATACTCCCTGAAGAAGGCGTTTTCGCCGAAACGTGTTGGGTTTTTTTTCTAATAAAGCTACTTTTATCAACCATTGAGGTCATGCTCCTGGCCCTTCATTTGTGAACACACAACAAAAATATTTTGTTAAGCAATTCCGCTTTATCCTCATCAGCTTCTACATATTCCTCCCCTTTCCTCTTGAGTCTGACAATATCGCTTTTGCTCTTCTTCCTCTCACTAACATACCTGAAAAATGTCTTGTTCCCCCATTTTATGGCATTAGCTATTTCTTCTTCTTTTTATATCTTTGTTTTCCTGACTACTTTACTAGCTTCTCTAGGTTTTTCTAAGTATAGAAGCTTGTCTTCCTCTTTCTGTGATTTCGTGTATTTTATGAAGGCCACCTTCTTTTTCTTCACCTTTTCGGCTATTTCTTTTGAGAACCGTAGTGGCCTCCTTTTCCTTTTACATTTATCTACCTTTCTAACAAAAAGGTTGTTGCCCTTAAAATATCCCCTTTCAGTTCTGTGCATTGCTTTTCTACATTCCCCAGATGTTCCTATCCTGCTAATGACTCCTTGAGGTATTGTCCTATCTTGGCGAAGTTAGTTTTCCTAAAGTCTAAGATCCTTGCTTTTGAATGGACTTTATAAGCCTAGTCCTAATACTGATCCAAACCATCTGGTGATCACTGGATACGAGATGATCTCCCATGATAAAATTAGAGATACTTTCCTTGTTGATAAGCACCAGATCCAGTATGCCCCCTTCATGTGTGGGTTCTGTTAACAGTTGACAGATTAGTTCTCCCTGTAGAGAATTCAGGATCTCCTTACTTCTAGATGGCACCGCAGCAGGGATGTGCCAGTCTACATCTGGCATATTGAGATCACCTATCAGTAACACTTCTCCTTTCATGGCAATACTGCATATGTCTTCTATTACATCTCTGTCCACTTCTTCTGCCTGTGAAGGAGATCTGTATATCACACCAATGCAAATGGATTTCCCATTCCCTCTTTCTAGTTTAACCCACAGTGCCTCCTCACTCCCTTATAAGCCCTGTAATTCTATAACGTTAATATTATTTTTTACATATAGTGCCACTCCTTCTCCCCTTCTTCCTACCCTGCCCTTCCTAAACAAAGTATAGCCTGGTATAAATACACCCCAGTCATGGTTGTCCGTGAACCATGTCTTTGTAACTACCACTAAATCCAAGTCAGCTTCTTCCATTAAAGCCTCAACATCTGGGATCTTATTTCCCATTCTATGGGCATTTATGCACACTACTTTCCAGATGTTGTCCCTTTTACCCATTTCTACAGAGGAATTTAACATTTTTAATGTGTCACTTACCTGAGGGCTTTCTTCACCCGTCCCCAACAAATCTAGTATAAAGCCCTCTTCAGTAGGTTAGCCAGTCTGCTGCAGAAGAGACTTTGACCCTTCTTGGGTAGGTGGACACAATCTGTGCTCTGCAGCCCTTGTAAAATCATCCCATGGTCCAGGAAACCAAAATGCTGTCAATGATGCCATCCATGCAGCCATGCATTCATCTCCAGGATGTGAGCTTCTCTGCCTCAGCCTTCATCCTCAACAGGGAGGACTGAAGAGAACACCACCTGCACATCTATCTGCTTCACCCTTTGTCCCTGAGCCATGAAGTCACTCTTGATATGCTCGGAGGGATACCTAGCAGTGGGCCAACATCGATGTGCAACACTGGATAATAGTCAGTAGGCTTGATTAGTCTCGGCAAACTCTCTGTAACATCTCAGATTTTGGCATCTGGCAGATAGCACACCTCCCTGGACATCAAGTCTGGTTGACAGAAGAGAGTCGCCAACCACCACTACCTTATGGTCACTGACTTTGCAACTTTGGGGTGCTTGAGCTCTCATTCTTCTCTTTTGTAGAATGTTTTCACCTCCTCCACTTCCAGGGCTGCATACCTGTTCTTTAATTTGAGGGCTTGAGGATTTGGATTGCTGATTCTGCAGGCTCTGGTGACTCGTGCCCAACTCTCTTCATTCTGCAGCATAACATCTTTACCTTTGTCAGAGAGCTTGGATGCTTCAAGAAACATCTCATCAATGTACTTCTCGCCATCTTGGATGCTTTTCAGCATCACTATCTCTTCTCTGAGCTCCTCCACTTTTTTCATGAGGGCTTCAGTTTCCAGGCATCTTGCACATGGAACCAATCCCTCAACTGGCATCAGGCTGTCTGTTTAGAGGCGAAAGCTATAATGAGGGCAACAGCTTTGGCATTATGATTTTTCCCAGTCATCACTCAGTTGGTAGAGCTTTGGTACGTGTTGAATAAACGAGAGAGACCTACCTCCCTAACTTTTCCTCAGTTGTCCTTTAGAAGAAAAAGCAGCTAACCTCTTTTATGTGTGTTCTGTGTCCCTGTATGTAGCCCTTCTTGCTTGCTAAACAGTTGTTATTTTACACTAGTAAATTCTGATGATATGTGCCTGAGGTATATAGATTACTGTGATCCCTTTGTAAAATTACCTAATCAGAGCACCATCAAGAATATCAAATTGCTTACTATTAGTAAATATATAAATGTGGAACTCCTTGCTTCCTAGATTTTCCCTACCAACCAATAAAAATCTGTTGAATACGTCAACAAGCTAATTGGGGAGTTGCCCTGTATAGCAAGAAATCTCCAGGAACAAGCAGGAATAAGTCCTCACATATGGGTACGTCGGTACCGACGGAGCCTGCGCGGGAAAGCTCCCCAGCTTCCCAGAAGAAAGCTTTTGGGAGCCTCCCACAGCGCATGCGCGCTGCCTTCCCGCCTTTCTGACCAACTCTCCTCAGTTCTTCTTTTCCGCGGAGCCAGCAGGTCGTGTTCCTGTCACCGCTGAAGAAGTTCTTATTTTAATTCGTTTCTTTGGCCGCGTGTCTGCCTTCCCCGACTACCGGACCGGTACCGCCGGTCTTTTTTCTTTTTACTTTTCAAAAAATATATATATATACTTTCTTTTCACTACTTGGTGAAATTTTCTCTCTTTAGGCCCCTAGGCCTAGAGAACAATTTTCCCTCATGGAAAAACCAGCTTCTGGTTTTAAAAAATGCACCAAGTGTAGCGGTACCATCTCTGTTACCGACACACATGAAGGGTGTCTGGTGTCTTAAATGTTTGGGGCCTGACCACTCCATTCCGGATTGCCAGTCCTGTTCCCTGATGTCTAAACGTGGCTTACAGAACCGAGCAGCCAAGTTTCATATGCTGTTTTCCACAGATACTCCAGCATCGACATCTTCCAGGTCTTCCTCTCCTGATGGATCTCAAGTAACCAAACATTCCTCTGGCAGGTCCTCAAAGGGCAAATCTCCCTCTAAGTATCGAGATGCCCCCGGGCTTGACCATGAGGACCCTGCCCCAGCCAAACAACCCTGGCGGGAAGCTCCGGCTTCCAAAGCTCCTCCTATGGGGTTACAGGTTGACATCGATGGCACGGCCTCGACCGATCACCTGTTAGACTGCTCTGGGGTACCGGCACACTCTTCCGGTACCGACATCCAGGCAGTCGTGGCGTCCATGGATCATACAGTTCAATCCATGCAGCAGGCCATAATGGCTTTCATTAAGGCTGCGACGCCCACAGTACCGCAGCAAGCGGTACCGACCTCGGTTCCGGTACCACAATCGATACCGGTACCCAGGGCTTCCACATCGACCAGGATACCGGTTCCGGTTCCCGGTTCCGGGGTTTTTCCCGATACCGATCCGGTTCCGGGTACGCCCGATGTCGATACCGGTCGATACGCGTATCGATCCCTAGAAGCCAACAGACGATACTTCCAGTCTTCTGATGATTCTGATTCATCGGATGACTCTCCTGAAGTATCTCTTGCTCTTCCTGAGGAGCCCTCTTCTCCAAAGAGGAGAATGTCTCCTCCAGAGGATTTGTCCTTTCAAGACTTCATCATGGAAGTAGCTAAAGGACTCTCTATTTTAGTAACCTCTGAAAAGGAACCTAGAGCAAAAAAATTAGACATTTTGGGATACTCTAAGGTTCCCAGAGAGGCAGTCACCTTGCCAATTCATGAAATTCTCCAAGAACATTCTTGAATTGTGGGAGACTCCTCTCACCCTTTCTCCTCATTCTCGTAGATTGGACACTATGTACCGTGTCCCTCCTTCTCCTGGTTTTCAAAAAACTCAGCTTCCTCACCATTCTATTGTGGTGCAGTCAGCTATGAAGAGAATAAAGAGTACCAAAAGACACTCTTCTACTCCTCCAGGAAGAGAATGCAGAACCTTGGATGCTTTTGGTAGAAAGATCTTCCAAGCTAGCATGCTTACTGCCAGAATCAATTCATACAGCCTTTACATGGGTATGTTTCTGAAGGAGGTTGCAGAAAAGCTGCACAACTTTCTCCCTTTTATTCCAGAGGATAAAAGGGAGGAATTCCTTCTTTGGCTTAAGCATACGCAAGACATCTCAAAGTTTTCCAACAGAGCAGCCTTTGATTCCTTTGATATAGCTGCTCGTAGAATTGCTTGGCTCCAGGCTTCTGATATAGAACCCTGGGTTCAGGATGGTTTAGGAAATCTACCCTGTACAGGTGAAAACCTATTTGGAAAAGAGTGGCAGATTAAAGCCACTCAAATGGATGCAGAAAATGCTGCTCTTGATAGACTTTCGAAGTCTACCTCCCCACCAGCCAAGAAAAAGTCTTTTAAAAAGTCTTTTTACAAGAAGGGCAGATTTCCTTCCACTTCTGGTCAACAGTCTTCTGCAGGTCGCTTTCCTACTAAGCGTCAGAAACCCAAACAGGCCAGGCCTAAACCTGCAGGGGCTGCTGCCACCCAGCAGTCCCAAGTCCCTCAGGGGTTTTGACTTAGTGCTAGAGAACTTAACCTTTCTGGCTCTACAACAGCCAGAACCTCTCACCATTCCAGGAAGGTTGGCTCATTTTGCTCCCAGATGGGAGCAAATCACATTAGAGCAGTGGACCCTCTCCATCATCAGAGAGGGCTACAAACTTCATTTCTCAGACCTTCCTCCCTACACCATGGTGAGACATTTCAATTCTCCCACATCTCTCCTCGACCTTCTGGATCAGGAGGTAACCTCCCTTCTGGCCCAGAGGGCCATAGAAGAAGTTCCTCTTCTTCAACAGGGGTCAGGTTTTTACTCCCCCTACTTTCTCATCCCAAAGAAAACGGGGATACAGACCTATTCTAGATCTCCGAGAATTGAACAAATTTCTGTACAAGGAGAAGTTCAAGATGCTCTCTTTAGGCACTCTCCTTCCATACCTACAGAGTCAGGATTGGCTTTGTTCTCTAGATCTCAAGGATGCGTACACCCATATACTCATCCACCCATCCCACAGAAAATTCCTACGTTTTCTGTTCCAGGGAAAACATTACCAATACAGAGTCCTTCCTTTCGGTCTGGCCTCTGCTCCAAGAGTGTTCACCAAATGCATGGCAATAGTTGCTGCATTTCTGCGCACTCTGGGAGTCTTTGTCTTCCCATATCTGGACGACTGGCTCATCAGAGCTCCATCTCAGTCAGAAGCCCAGATTTCCCTGGACCGCACAAGGCGCATTCTACAGTATCTGGGACTGGTGGTAAACCTCCCAAAGTCCCAGCTCATCCCTACTCAGTCCCTGGAATTCATAGGGGCCTGGTTGGATACCACCACTGCAAGGGCCTACCTTCCTCAGGCCCGTTGCCAACGTCTAGTGCAGCTAGCCTCCCAGATTCAGTCAAAGAGCCACTTAACAGCCAGGGAGATGCTACAACTGCTAGGCCACATGGCTTCCACAGTACATGTGGTCCCCTATGCTCGCCTACACATGAGAGCAGCTCAATGGACTTTGTCCACCCAGTGGACTCAAGCCTCAGGAGCTCTCTCAGACCAAATAGCAAACTCCAAACGTCTCCTTTGGTCTCTCCAATGGTGGAAGTCCACTCAAAATCTATTGCTGGGGTCCCCCTTCCAACCTTTGTTGCCCCAAGCAATCCTCACAACAGATGCCTCCCAAACAGGTTGGGGAGCTCATCTGCAGGACCTCTCCACCCAAGGTACTTGGTCTCCACAGGAGACCTCTCTTCATATCAATCACTTAGAGCTTCGAGCAGTGTTCTTAGCTCTCAAGGTCTTTCATATCCTCCTCAGCTACCAGACAGTCCTCATTCAAACGGACAATCAGGTAGCCATGTTTTACATAAACAAGCAAGGAGGAACCGGCTCTCTGTCGCTTTGCAACGAAGCTCTCAGATTATGGGCCTTCGCCAGAGAGCATCAAATCCATCTCCTGGCAGTATACCTCCCAGGAATTCAAAACTCTTGGGCGGACAGACTCAGTCGAGTTCTGCTTCCACACGAATGGTCCCTGCACATGGATCAGGTACTCAGAATCTTTCAGGAATGGGGTGCCCCGGACATAGACCTATTTGCAAGTCCGTGGAATGCCAAACTTCCCCGGTTCTGTTCCAGAATTCCGTGTCAGGGAGTCCAGGCCAAGGATGCCTTCTTCCTTCACTGGGGTCAGGACTTCCTGTATGCCTTTCCAACCATTCCTTTGATTCCCAAGACTCTGTTTAAACTTCAGAGGGATCAAGGATCTATGATCCTCATAGCTCCACGCTGGCCACGCCAAGTGTGGTACCCTATACTTCTGCATCTCTCCCAAGCCCCCTCCCTGGACTTGGGAGCTGCTCCAGACCTTCTGTCTCAGGAGGAGGGGACTTTGTGGCATCCAAACCCCAAGTCCCTTCACCTCAGAGCTTGGTTACTGAAGGCCTAGACCTTCAAGACTTCAATCTTTTGCAACAAGTGCAGGATATCCTTCATGCTTCCAGGAAACCTTCCACTAGGCGTTCCTATGCTTTTAAATGGAAGAGATTTTCCATTTGGTGTGATCAAAAGGATCTAGACCCTCTAGCACTTCCTCTGAATTCTCTCTTAGAATATCTCCTGCATCTCTCCAATGCAGGCCTTAAGACGAATTCCGTAAGGGTCCATTTAAGTGCTATTGCAGCATCCCTTAAGCCTATCAATGGACAACCTGTTTCCTCTCATCCTCTTATTGCAAGATTCATGAGAGGCCTAACCTTAACTAAACCTCCCATTCGACCTCCTCCGGTGGCATGGGACTTAAACTTGGTTCTTGGTCAACTTATGAAGCCACCTTTTGAACCCTTAGCCACTACCTCCTTGAAATTTCTTTCCTGGAAGGTTATTTTCCTTATTGCAATCACTTCTGCTCGCCGCATTAGTGAGCTGCAGGCCTTAGTGGCTAATCCACCTTATACAAGGTTCCATCATGATAAGGTAGTCCTTAGGACAAATCCTCACTTTATGCCTAAAGTGGTCTCACCTTTTCATCTTAATCAAGAGGTATATTTACCTGTCTTTTTTCCAGCTCCTCATGCATCCACTGCAGAGAGGAACCTTCATACTCTAGATTGTAAAAGAGCTCTAGCTTTTTACTTACACAGGACACAGCAACATAGAAAGTCTTCTCAGCTTTTTGTTGCTTTTGATCCTTCGCATCTAGGACTTCCAGTCTCTAAAAGAACACTGTCTAATTGGATTGCTCAGTGTATCTCTTTTGTTTACCAGAGTAAGAACCTTTCTCTGGAAGGCCATGTCACAGCTCACAATGTGAGGGCCATGGCCACTTCTATGGCTCATCTTCATTCTGTGTCCAGCGATCAGATCTGTCGAGCAGCCACCTGGGCCTCGGTTCATACCTTTACAGCCCATTACTGTTTGGACAAGGACTCCCGCCGGGATGCCTTGTTTGTTCAGGCTGTCCTCAGACACCTGTTCCATTCTTGAACAACTCCTGCCCTCCTTCCCTCAATGGATGCCTGAGATCCATAGGAAGACGAGGAACCTTTCAGGGTCTCATACCCTTGGGGATCTCCCAGGCATCTTAGCTAGGGAGTCCCCATATGTGAGGACTTATTCCTGCTTGTTCCTGGAGATAGCACAGTTACTTACCTGTAACAGGTGATCTCTGGGAACAGCAGGAATTAGTCCTCACAACCCACCCACCTCCCCTAGGAGTTGTCTCTTTCTCTCTCTTTGTCTTTCCTTTACTCTCTCTCTATTGTCTCAGCTTTAAACTTGAACTGAGGAGAGTTGGTCAGAAAGGCGGGAAGGCAGCGCGCATGCGCTGTGGGAGGCTCCCAAAAGCTTTCTTCTGGGAAGCTGGGGAGCTTTCCCACGCAGGCTCCGTCGGTACCGACGTACCGATATGTGAGGACTAATTCCTGCTGTTCCCAGAGATCACCTGTTACAGGTAAGTAACTGTGCTTTCTCACATGGGGAGGGTGGGAGCTAGGGTAGGAATGGAGGGATCTAACACCTGAGGAGGTCAGTGACTTCAAAGAGCTTGCCTATCTCTTTGAACTTGAAGGCTAGAGGAGAAGAAAACAATCCTTAATTGTAGAAAAAAAGCTTTGCCCAAGAACACAAAAAATTCACCTTTTGCAATACAGCAGAACAAAAATTTAGCTATTAAAAATGAAAAAAAGCCCCCTTTAGGAGCTCTTGGGCAGAGAGTTTGTATCAAGAACCCCACATTATGACCGTGCTTGCAGTGCAGACTGTCTAGGACCATGAGGACCCAAAATCAGCGCATAGTGAGTGCTTCCCAAACTTGTCCTGGGGGCTCCTCAGCTAGTCGGGTTTTCAGGATATCCACTATGAATATTCATGAGAGAGATGTGCATAAAGTGCTTTAACTGCATACAAATTTCATTCATTGTGGATATCCTGAAAACTTGACTGACTGGGGAGCCCCCAAGACTGGTTTGGGAACCACTGTCATAGCTTCACTAGTATCTATAAACCTTTTAATATCTTGTGGTAATGGGGGAAGTATCTAATTTCAAATTAAAATCACCCAACAACATAAAATTATTCATATCCTGAACTGAAACGGAGAGCCATGCTAGCATGCCCAATAACATGTTTGCTGGACAGTTAGGAGGCCAATAAATAGTTTGGTCAATATTTGTGTTACTTAACAGCCATGAATAACAAAACCCAGTATTCTCTCAAGCTTGAAGCTGGCTTGCAAGATCACTAAAACTCTCCTGCTTCAGCCTCAAATGCGAGGCTAATGGAAAGAAGAGAATCCCAGTGGACATAGCTGATTTAAAATCACCACATCTGCCTCAAGCAACCATATTTCAGTTATACATAAAATATCCAATTGATACTCTTCAAACAAATCAATAATCATATGAATGAGCATTAACCATTGTGAAAGACAAACCAGGCTGTGTCTTGATCGATATAACCAAAGTGAAAGGAATGAAGGTGAGCAAACTGGGACCAGGCAGGTATGACTAATACCATAATGGCAAAATAGTTGAGTACCTGCTATTGCCCAACACAGTTGGAATCGGCTCACCCTTGCAAGTTCACATTTCTAATTGACAAAGCTGTACATAACACACTAGAAAACACGAAGTACAAAAATAAAGCAAACTAGAACCCTCAGTACACACTAAAGGGATGTGTTCCGCCCTTTAGGCACCATCCTTCAGCACAACGTCTGAGGTACACCTCAGGTAGTTGGTGTCTCTTTAGTGGGCTTGGTGCTGATATCCTCTAAGCCACATTCCCACAAGAGTTTGGGAATGTAGTTGTCTCACAGTGCTCCTTAAAGTACACAATGCATGCAAATAAAATTCAGGTTCATTCAGACGAGATTTTATCCAACTAGCTGCCAGGTACTCAATATCTCTAGTGGGCTAGGTGCTGACATCCTCTGAGCCATGCCCACACAAGGTGTGGCACTATATTTAGTGCCACTATCTGCTTAAGCAGTGCTGCTGAATATATTTAATTTAATTTCATTTTAATTTAACATGGGAACATATTAGCTGCTTTACCACATAAAAGTTCAAAGTGGATTAAAGGTTTAGTAAAGAACATAATATAAAGATAAGTTACAGCATTACAAATAAAACACATAAAACAGGTTACAACAAAATTACAGAAATATAAATCAGAATAACATATTCATATATAAATATGTAATTTACCAGATATTTCTTATATAGCTGGGTCTTTTAAAGCTCAACAAAATGCCAATTGTGTAATGTTTGAGTGTTAGTTTGATAACTCAGAAGTATGAAACTCGAATGCTCAAATTCTTAGCACAGCTCTTCTTGTGGTGAATTTCCTCTGCTATGGGAAGTTTCAGTTGACAAGCTCAGGCTGAGTGCATGAATCATGAAGACTAATTCATTTGCATCATATTAATCATGTAAACGGGGACAAGGGCATATAGGATTTTAAATGTGAAACATAATTTGAATTGCACACGTGTTTGCATGGGCAACCAGTATAGCCAAACTTAAAATAGGGTAGCTCTATCCCAGCTACAACCCCCCAAAGTCAGTTTAGTTGTGTATTTTGTAAAACTTGTAATCTAGTTAGCTGTCTACCCTAAATTCCAAGATACAAGCAGTTGTGTTAATCCAGCGGCGACAGAACAGTAGCCTGTACAATCTACCTTAAGTCGCAAATTTAAAAAAAAGACTTTGTGACTGCACTAACTGGGCTTTCAAATGAGATATTTCAAATTATACCTGCTATTTGTGCAGCTCACCTAAACACATGGAGTGTAATTTTATAATAGGGCGCCTAAGTTAAGTGGTTAGGCAGGCTCCTATTTTAGGCTTATTTACCAAAGACAAATATTAGCGCAAGTCCTGCTGCTAACGTGCCTTAATTGAAGGTGTGGACATTAAAAGTGGCATTTTAGAAGGGACGTTTAGGAAGAATCTGGAACGGCCAGAGCAGAACTTCCGAAAGCAGAGGGAGCGGCAACCCTTCTGAAATCGCCTCATCTTTACCCCGAGAAATGAATGTTCCAGTAACTGATGGGCTTCCCCCACAGATAGCAAGCGCACGCCCACAGAACCGGGTACTTGAAGGGCAGCATCTGTATTATGAGACTAGCATGTTCTGCCCTGCTGTTTCATAGACGTGAGGTGGCAGGCCAGTAATATGTCTGGCGTATGTATTTACAGAAAAATTTCTTAAGCTGGGAAATATTAACTGCTGCGATGTAAGTGCAATTTGCTCTTCCTCCTGAAAGGGTTACAGCTAATAAAATGACTACAGGTTTGCACCTTATTCATGGTCAGGAGCGTATAGGCATGGATACCTCAACAAGAAGTCCTCACATGCTTCTGCTGTTCTGAAATCGCATCATGATTGAAACTCCGGTGGGGATGATATATAGCTAAGAAAGAAGAGTAAAGGACAAATTCAGAGGTCTTTTCCCCTTGTATGTAAAATAAAATGTGCAGATACAATATGAGAATATGATTAAGCAATGATTTGGGGTTTATATGGTTTATAAAATTACCCCATAATTTTATTTATTTAGCAGCTCAATATCACCACGTGGATAAATTTATAACAGGTCGCCTGTGTGTAAGCCGCAGAGATGCCTATTAAGGCATATTAAAATAATAGAGGCAAACAGGCAGGAATAGTGACTGGATTTAAGCTATTGACATTTACAACATCTCTGGAGCAGGTGTAAATATTAACATGTAAACCATTTGCACAGATATGGATGATATAAACTATTGGCCTGATTTTCAACTGGACGGTGCTATGCACTGCATCGGCGCATAGCCCGCCCCCTTCCTCCTAACACGGATTTTCAATGCTGGGGTCATATGCGGCCCAGGCATTGAAAATCCGGGTCTTGCTGCACAACCCAGATGCTGCAGGAGCTAGCTGGGTAGCACTGATTTTCGATGCTACCCGCTTAGCCCCTGTGCCTGAAAGACCTTGCCTATCTTTAAGGCGCAGAGCGTTAAGTGGGCAGCATTGAAAATCGGTGCTACCTGGTTAGCCCTTCCCTCCGCCCCCCGCTCCACCCCGGAACGCCCCTAAAACGCCCTGATGCTAACCGCATAGCATCTGGGTGCGTTAGGGACATATCTGTGATTTTTGAAGGGCACTACCCGTGTAGGTGGCCGTCGAAAAACCCGGATATGGCATTAACATGGGTAGCTAGGGCAGTTACCCATGCAAATTCCTTCGAAAATTGGGCCCTATATGCGTAAATTGCAGTGCCACTGTGCTCTGCCCCAAAACCTGCCTTCACATAGGTAATAAAAACATAAGAATTGCCATGTTGGGTAAGACCAAAGGTCCATCACGGTCAGTATCTAGGTCACCGGTATCTGGCTAAATTCCATACTACTAATCCCTAAGGATTAGCAACGGCTTTCTCCAGTTCTCCCTTAATAACAATTTATTTACATTTTCTCCAGGAACTTGTCCAAACCTTTTTTAAACTCAGTCACACTAACAGCCTTTACCACATCCTCCAAAGCCTAGCTGTGCATTGAGCAAAAAATATAATTTCTCCTATTTGTTTGAAATGTACTACTGTGCAGCTTCATGGCATGTCCTGTACTCTGTATTTTTCGATTTGCATTTACCTGTTCCATTCCACTCCAGGATTTTATAGATCTCTATCATATCTCCCCTCATCCTTCTCTTTTCCAAGCTGAAGAGTCCTAACCTCTTTAACCTTTCCTCATGAAAGTAACTTCATCCTCTTTAATAATTGAGATCACCCTTCTCTGAACCTTTTCTATTTCTACTAGATTTATTTGAGATGCAGCGACTAGAATCGCAGAAAATACTCAAGGTTCAGTTGCACCATGGAATGATACGGAGGCATTATGATGTCATCCTTTATTCTAGTCTCTGTTCCTTTCCCAATATTTCTTAACATTCTATTTGCTTTTTTGGCTGCTGCTACACACTGGGCAAAAATGTCAACATATTTTCCATTTCCTGGGTAGTGACTCCTGTTGTGGAACTTAACATGATGTAGCTATAATCTGGATTATTCTATTTTGTCGACAAGTACAAAGTGATTTGCATATTAAATTTAATGGCATATGGCAACAGTTTAGTTATCCCCTCCCTGTCCAAAACTAGGGCTCAATCTACCAGGAATTTGGCCGCCTTCTGTGTAGCACCATCCCTTTGGAACAGTCTCCCCCTGCCTATTTGATTGGAAGCTAACTATAAAAGATTCAAAACCCTACTAAAATGCATCTCTTTGAGTGGCTTTTGGGATGGAGGTGACCCAGAGATGATCAGCTGACATATGCTGTATAACTAACTCACCCCATTTTATGCACCGAGAATTAAGTTGTTTATGTTTATACTTTTTAGTTTATCTTTGTGTTACTTTCCTGTAATTATTGTAGTTCCTTTTTATCTTAATTTTTAATTATTTGAACCTTTTAAACGGCTCTGTATGCCTAAAACAAAGGGCAGTGTAACAAATGCAATAAACGATAAATATTTGTCATTTGCATGCCCCGTCTCCCAGTTTTGCAAGGTCCTTGTGCAATTTTTTTACAGTCTTCATGCGCTTTAACAACTTTGAATAATTTGGTATCATCTGAAAATCTGATGACCTCACTCATTGTTCCCGTTTCCAGATCCCAGTACAGATCCCTAGAGGACTCCACTATTCCCCTTCCTTCATTCAGAAAATTAGTTATTTAATCCTACTCCCTATTTTCTATCTTTTAACCAGCTCCTATGGCTTTTAACTTCTTCAGAAATCGTTTGAGGTACTTTGTAAAATGCCGTCTGAAAATATAGATGCACTTTATCAATTGGCTCACTTTTACCCACGTGTTTATTTATGCCTTCAAAAACTGTAGCAGACTGGTGAGGCAAGAATTCTTTTGGCAAAATCCATGTTGACGTTGTCCCATTAAGCTATGGAAGACATCCTAGTACAAAATGCAAACCTCAAAGCACCTGGTATAGCAAAAGGTACACAAAAAAAGGTAAACCAGTGCAACCAAAAATAAAACGACACTAGGCACTGGAACTTAACACCGATGCTCGTACGTGGAGAAAAAAGATATCAGTAAATACTATTACCAAGCCAATGCAACGGCTCTATGTCAAAGTAGCTGTAGAAAAGAGTATAAACTGGCAATACCTGCTACAAAATGACACCATTATAGGTCAGAAAAAAACTCCACAAATGGCATATGAAGCAACAGCACTATGGAGGTTATTCTGAGCCACAAATAGTGGGAATGGGACGTCCATCCTTGCTATTCGGGCCTTCCCCTGCTTGCAAATAACTTCCCTGCCGGTTTTGTGGGGAAGTTAGATGGGGGCGGGGAATGGGTGGCCTGGGGGTGTGGAATGGGCAGCCCGGGGGCCTGGACATACGGGGCCGATGACATGTCCAGGGAAGTTATTCCACCTCTGAGGTGGAATAACTTCCCTGGACGTGTTTTTTTAACATGCCGGGGCATGGATGGGGCAGGGGGAGCAGGGGACATTCCCCGCAGCCCGACCCTGGCCTTAGGAGGCCAGATCGGGGGTCGGGCTGTGGGGAATAAACACTTTTTGCAGGCGGCTGGCATTGCGGCTTTTAAATGGAGCCGTGGTGCCATGGCAACAGGACGCCATGGCGCCGCAGCTCCATTTAAAAGCCATGACTGAGTTAGCTGGGCTGTGCATGTATGTGCAGGCCGGACTGAATCACAGTTCCAGCCTGCACATACATGCCTGTTTGCGGTTCTAATCCCACGGGGCTAGATGTGCCCTGTGGGATCAGCATTGCGATCCCTTCTGTACAGCCGGTTCAGACCGGATGTACAGAGGGGATCTATGTCTGGGACAGAATCGGGCCTTATGTATATAAAGCAACAGCACTCTGCAGGCAAAACATTATGCAACAAAACATCACTATGCAAGCATAACATCAGCGTAAAGATGCATGAAATCACTTAGCTGGAACAAAATTTATAGCGTTGTCCACTCGAAACACTTGTCCACACTCTGACGCTGGGCATTTTGCCAAAGCTGCATCAGGGAGAAGGACACTTGCCAAATGTGATCAGGCCCATTCCATGGCAACGAAGTATTAGCGACACCTGCAATAGTGAAACAAATTGCAAAACCCTAAAAAAAACAGATGAACCAAGTTTCCCGTGCCTCAATAACCTAATATACAGCCCAAAACCAACATAATCTCAACAGCAAAAGATTACCAACACTGATAAAAAACCTTCAGTATGCTCACATGCTATGCTAACAATGTGGACTTATACCCGCAGCAAGTACAACTCAAAAGCCAAACCAGCAGGACACGTCGTGCATGCGCTTTTAACCACGGTCACTGGGCGGGACTTCAGCTAAGTGTCTGTCACATTGCTTATGCTGATGTTACGCTTGCATAGTGATGTTTTGTTGCATAGTGTTTTGTCTAGAGTGCTGTTGCTTCATATGCCGTTTGTCTCACATATTTAAAGGTAGATTTTTTTCTGACCTATGATGGTGTCGTTTTGTAGCATGTATTGCCAGTTTATACTGTTTTCTACAGCTACTTTGACAAAGAGCCGTTGCGTTGGCTTGGTGACAGTGTTTACTGAGGTATTTTTTCTCCACGTGTGAGCATTGGGGTTAAGTTCCAGTGCCTAGTGTAGGGTTTTTTTGGTTGCACTGGTTTTCCTTTTTTTGTGTAACCATTAACTATGGGGCATGTTGACTAAAGAGCCGCTGGTAGCATGGGGCTAATGCGCTGCTTGTGCATGAAAGTAATGCAGCGGGGCTTAGCGGCCATGATACCAGCAGGTGGGTGTTGCCATGGCAGAACATTACCAGCGCTGTAGTCATGTCAGTACTGAACTAGTTGTAAACAAGTGGTCATAGCACTTGTGCATAGTGAATGCAATGCACATCCTGCAATTGAAAGCCACAAATTTGTTATTAGGGTGGCGGTAATCTACAGAAACACTGCAGACAGTCATACATGGGCTTCATCTCCACCTACAGGAAAGTGGTAACAGTGCAGAATAGAGAGGGGTGACTGGGAATAGGCACATCTGGCTGCACTGCTCAGAGCAATGGGATTAAGTATGAAAGGACAGGACATGCAAATCAGGAAGGCAAACACATGCAGTGAATCTGTGCTGCACCCCTAACTGTGGGAGATAGGGTGCAGCACATGGGAACAGACAGGGTGAATGGGATCAGGCAGGGTGTCCTCAGTATCCATCATGAGGGACAGGTATAAGATCCTCCCTCACCCTGAGGCCCCCAGGGTGCCTGTTCACCTAGGCTGCAGAGAGCAGAGTACAGTACAAGGCCCTGGTGTTGGATGCCCCCTCTTAGTCAATGTCTCTTATATGGCTTAGACAATACTGTACACATTAGAACATAAGATATGCCATACTGGGTCAGACCAGGGTCCATCAAGCCCAGTATCCTGTTTCCAACAGTGGCCAATCCAGGTCACAAGTACCTAGCAGTTTCTGCAAAAGGCACAGGTTCCACATTGCTTGTATTGGGTCAAGCAGTGATTTCCTGGGTTCCTTTTAATAATGGTTTATGGACATTTCCTCCAGGAACTTGTCCAGACCTTTCTTAAACCCAACTACACTTAACGGCTTTTACTACATCCTCCGGGAACAAATTCCAGAGTTTGAGTACACATTGAGTGAAAAAATATTTTCTCTTATTGGTCCTAAATAGGTTACCCTGTAGCTTCATTGCATGCCCCCTAGTCTTTCTATATTTTGATGACATAAGAACATACATAAGATATGCCATACTGTGTCAGACCAAGGTTCATCAAGCCCAGTATCCTGTTTTCAACAGTGGCCAATCTAGGTCATATGTACCTAGCAGTTTCCCCAAAAGGCACAGGTTCCACAATGCTTGTATTGGGTCAAGCATTGATATCCTGGGTCCCTTTTTAATAATGTTTATGGACCTTTTCTCCAGGAACTTGTCCAAACCTTTTTTAAACCCAGCTACACTAACAGCCTTTACTACAATTGATCTACATTTTCCCATTCTACTCCATTCGTTAATTTATAGACCTCTATCATATCTCCCCTCAGCCATCTCTTTTCGAGGTTGAAGAGCCCTAACCTTTTTAGCATCTCTTCATAGGGATATCCTTCCATCCCCTTTACCATTTTGGTGGCTCTTCTCTGTACCTTTTCTAATAATGCTATATCCTTTTTAAGATATGGCGGCCAGAATTGCACACAATATTCAAGGTGCGGTCGCACCACGGAACGATATAGAGGCATTCTAATATCCTTTGTTTTATTCTCCATTCCTTTCCTTATGATTTTGCCATTTTGATGCCCAGTCTTCCAATTTATCAAGATCCTCTTGCAATTCTCCACAATCCTCATGGGTTTTAACAACTTTAAATAGTTTTGTGTCGTCTGCAAATTTGATAACCTCACTTGTTATTCCCTTTTCCAGGTCATTTATGAATATGTCAAAAAGCAGCAGATCCAGCACAGATCCCTGGGGTACTCCACTATTCACTTTTCTCCATTGTGGAGTGTGTCCCCCATGTGGGTGGAAGGGGGAACATGCACAATGCTCTGAGTAGCCTGCCAGCCAGTACCTCTACTGTATGGAGTCCATAGGGTCAAGAAGCACTTCCATGGCTTTCCATAGAAGACACCCACCCCTGTGGCCTGACATCTACAATGGGAGGTGTAAGATGCATAGAACACCCATGTTACCCCTACTGCGAAGGGCTCAGGGGAAATATTGCAATGCAACCCACATGCCTCCATGGAGTTTACCAAACTCTGGCCAAGCACCCCAGCTGTCAGGAAAGCGCAAGCCCATAGGACCTTGAAAGCCCACAAGGGGGGACAGGGAGGAAACACTGATCAGTGATCTTCAACACAGGAAGCCTATGTTCACTGCTTGACGTATTAAGAACATAAGATATGCCATATTGAATCAGACCAATCTAGGTCACAAATACCTAGCAGTTTCCCCAGAAGACACAGGTTCCACAATGCTTATTTTGGGACAAGCAGTGCAATTCCCAGGTCCCCTTTAATAATGGTTTACTCCAGGAAGTTGTCCAAACCTTTTTTAAACCCAGCTACACTAACAGCTTTTACTACATCCTTCGGTAGCGAATTCCAGAGTTTGATTATGCAATGAATGAAAAAGTATTTCTCGTATTAGTCTTATAAGGGTTACACTGTAGCTTCACTGCATGTCCCCTAATCTTTCTAAATTTTGATAGTGTAAACATCGATCTACGTTTACCCGTTCAACTCCATTCATTAATTTATAGACCTCTATCATATCTCCCCTTAGCCATCTCTTTTCCAGGTTGAAGAGCCCTAACCTTTTAAGCTTCTCCTCATAGGGGTATCATTCCATTCCCTTTACCATTTTGATGGCTTTTCTCTGTACCTTTTCTAATTCCGCTATATCCTTTTTAAGATATGGCGACCAGAATTGCACACAGTATTCGAGGTGTGATCGCATCATGGAACAATACAGAGGCATTATAATATCCTTTGTCTTATTCTCCATTCCTTTCCTTATGATACCTAGCATTCTATTAGCTTTCTTGGCCGCCGCTGCACACTGGGCAGAGGGTTTCAACGCGTTATTCACAATGACGCTTAAATCTTTTTCCTGAGTGATGGTTCCTAATGTGAAACCTTGCATTGTGTAACCATAGTTTGGGTTGTTCTTTCCTAGGTACATAACTTTGCACTTGTCCACATTAAATTTCATCTGCATTTGAACGTCCAGTCTTCCAATTTATTAAGGCCCTCTTGCAATTTTTCACAATCCTCTTGGGTTTTAACAACTTTGAATAATTTTGTGTCCTCTGCAAATTTTATTTCCTCACTCGTTATTCCCATTTCCAGATAATTTACGAATATGTTAAAAAGCAGCGGACCAAGCACAGAACCTTAGGGTATTCCACTATTCACCTGTCTCCATTGGAAAAATTGGCCATTCAGCCCTACCCTCTGCTTTCTGTCTTTTAACCAGTTCCACAGTAGTACACTGCCTCCTATTACATGACTTTTTAATTTTGCCAGGAGTCTGTCATGAGGGACCTTGTCAAAGGCTTTCTGAAAATCCAGATACACTATATCGACCGACCAACCTTTGTTTACCTGTTTATTCACACCTTCAAAAAATATAACAGATTAGTAAGACAAGACCTTCCCTGGCTAAAGCCTCTTTGGCTGTCTCCCATTAAACCATGACTATCTACATGTTCAGAAATTTTGTTCTTAATGGTTTCTACCACTTTCCTGGTACTGACATCAGGCTCACCAGTCTGTATTTTCCCAGATCACCCCTGGAACCCTTTTTAAAAATTGGCATTACATTGGCCATCCTCCAAACCTTCGGTATTACTGATGATTTTAATGATAGTTCACAGATTAGTAATAGTTGGTCTGCAATCTCATATTTCAGTTCTTTCAACACCCTTGGATGTATACCATCCTGTCCAGGTGATTTGCTACTCTTCAGTTTATCAAATAGTTGTAATACATCTTCCAGTTTATCAATATTTCTTTAAATTCTTCTGCTGCATCAGCTTTAAATACTGTTTCAGTCATGAGTAACTCCCTAAATTTTCTTCAGTAAAGACCGAAGCAAAGAATAAAGTTAGTCTCTCTGCTATGGCCTTTTTCCCTCTTAGAATCCCTTTTACCCCTTTTATCATCCAATGGTCCAACTAACCCTCACAAGTTTTTGCTATGAATGTACTTGAAAAAGTTTTTTATTATACATTTTTGCTTCCACAGCAAGTTTTTTTTAAAAATTTTTGTTTGCCTATCTTATCAGTGCCTTGCATCTAACCTGCCAGTGCTTATGCTGTTTCCAGTTTTCATCATTTGGCACTGGCAGGTTAGATGCAAAGCATCCCTGCTATTTGCCTCCCTTCCGTCTCTAGCCAAAGACTCCCTGTACGAACAAGGAGTCTGTACAGGGAAGCTTAGACAGAGATGGGAGGGGGCATTGCAGAGGCAGAGTTAGGGCAGGCAGTGGGGGGTCCATGACTCCAGACATACAGGGCCGATTCTGGTTGGCACTGTACGTCTGGGGTTGGCAGACTGGACAGGGGACAGCAGGCCCGGGCAGCGCCAGTGAGGTGAGGGGGTGCAGGGGGTTCCCCGCAGCCCAACCCTGGCCATGGAAGGCTAGATCTTGGGTCGGGCTGCAGGAAAAGGAAATTGTGGTTGGTGGCTGGGGATCGCAGCTCCTGAATGGAGCCACGGTGCCATGCAAACAGGATGCTATGGCACCGCGGCTCCATTCAGGAGCCTAACTGAATTAGCTGGGCAGGGGTCTGTACATGCAGGCTGATAGGAATTAGGTCCTGGCCTGCACATATAGACCCTAAACCCGATTCTGATCCCATGGGGACCATCTAATCCCCGTGGGATTGGACTTGGGTCTACCTCTGTGCATCCCTATTGTGATCAGGTGCACAGGGGCCTGGATGCACATATTAGAATGTGCCTCTATGTGTTTGCCCTGCTTTTGTCCTTCATTTTTCCTAATGCTTGCATCTGGCCTATGCGTGCATACCTCACTAGTGAGGTAGGTGCAACTACCACCTGGTCAGAGGCAGATGGTAGTTGCGCCCACACTAGTGGCATCATTGTGTTGCTTGCACACTAGTGCAGCTCCCCCAGCCACACGCCATGTCCCTGCCCATTCTCTGCCTTAACCCTGCCTATTCGTGAGCCGCTCGGGTAGCGTGGCATTTTAAGTTTAGTCTCCTTTTGGCTGCATGCTCCCAGCTAACGCACATGTTAGCCCCACACTAAACTCTGCTCTTCCAGCTACCATGCTTCAGTAAACATGCCCCTATGTCTGTGTTCAGTAATTTTGTTTCTAACATGTGACATCTTATGAACTCTACAAGGAGGCTCTTTGGCATGATGCATTGTCATGCCGCCACCGCTTGCCTCAAGCTAAGAGGGGCGTGGTTATTTTATAGGAGCTTTTTGCTGTCTGCTTTTTTTAAGCCCTTTTCAACTATTTCTCCGTAATGCCTTCTGGGAAAGGTAGTCTTTGCTTGGCTGTATGTGTGCATCAGACAAAAAGCTGTAGTTAGGCTCCAAGGGTTAAGGCAAATGACAGAATTTATTTTACACAATGGTTCGTTCTCACCACGTACTGGATATGGGTTCAGGTCTCTGTGAAACAGAGTATTCTCCCAAAAAACAAACACAAACTGAAAATGTTTGTTTAAAGGTTTTCCATATTGCAGGATACACAGTCTTTTAACAGAATGGATAATTCACTTCCTTTATAGCCTTGCTGGCCAAAAGCACAAACAAAAATCACATTCACTGTCCGTGATAGTATAGCTTCTCTTCAGCTGCATAAACCTTCAAGCACAAATACAATTCAGGGCACAAGAAAGCTCTGTTACAAAAGCTGCTTTCTTACCCCAGTGTCCTTGTTCCTGCAGCAGGTGCTTAACAAGCTTTTCACAGCTTCCAGGGTTACTCCTTAGTCCTTGTGACCTTTCCCTTTACCAACATGAGGGAATCAGGGCCACCGGCTTGTGGACTATGGGTTCCCTTCCCTGGTAAACTCTCTCTCAGGATTGGCTTGCTTTCTCCCTGTTTCTCAGGTTTAAAGCCTTGCACACAGAACAGTCCATAGGAATCTCTTCCCCATTTAGCTTTACCTCAGGCTCTCCCAGCTGCATAGGCTCAGACTCTCCCAGCTCACTGTCCTCAGCCACCAGCCTCCCGGGGAATCCTGGAGTCTCTCCTGTTCCTGGCTTCAAACCCTCTGGCAGATGTGCTATCTTCCACTTAGCACCCTCCTCTCTTGGAAGCTCAAGGGCTCTGCTCTGCTCCACACTGGTCAAGCTTTGCCAGCTTGCAGCTGTGCCTCAGCAGTTTGGCTTCCTGCTTCTTCTCCCCTGCTGCTCCTCTTGCTGCTACCTCCATCCTTGCTGCTTCTCCTCACAACGACGACCCTGCTTGCACACTCTGGCTTCAGTTTATACTTCCAGGGCTCTCTCTTCCACCCCTCCCTAGCCAGGTGATGGCAATCAGCCTGACTTCGTGCACCTGCATACTTGGAGCACTCCCTGCCTAAGGGGTTCTGGGCTCTGTATCCTCTCCCCTCCCTTCCACTAGGGGGAGCATGGAATGTGGGCCATGTGGAAGTTTTCTGATTCCTAGCTGTGTTTGTGTCTTTCCTATTCTGCCTCGGTAAAAGGGGGCCCTTTACTAGGGTGAATTCCCTGTCTTTTTGTCCTCTCTTATACTCTGGATAGGCCTCCTTGCCACAGCATATACTATGGCGAGCGCTGGCAATAAATTTGAGATTACAATCATACTGCACCTATGCTGTCTTAGGAGTGAGGTTCATTGCTGTCATGGTGTGTGCAAAACGAATCCATTTTGAGACATTGCCCCCATTCTAAAGTACACACATACCAAGCACACTTCACCCCATACATACACACCAGTCCTGCGCAAGTGGCAGGTGCGTGAAATGTGGCATATGGCAGACTGCCTCCCAGGTGCCGCTCAGCTGCCCAAGCCCTTCTGATTGAGGCTCAGCTGTGGACGGGGTTAGGCTGGTAGCAGCTTCGGGCGCACCAGGCCCAGGTTTCTTCGGAATCAGGTTGTTCAGGAATGCAGCCCAAAAGAGGTGGTAAACTCCATCTAAGGCTATTTTATAAAGACGCATAAACCAACCCCAAAATAGGTGTCTATTTGCACACCCTTCCTAGGCGATGAGGTTATATAAAATTACCCTCCATATGGCTGTAAAGTGCACTAAAACCTATTTAGCGCATGTTAAAATGAAAAAATAACTAAATGAAATGTCATTGGTTTTGTATTGCTTTAAAGTGGAAATGAGGAAAACTGAAATAAATTTTGGGCCTCATTTACTAACTTGTGTTAACGTATATTAACAAATGTTAATTCAAGTTAAGCGCTTAGTTGAATAGGCTGCACTGAGATTAATGGGGCGCGTATTATTGAGTGTGCATTAAATTGCATTAATGCACATTAACTGCGATTAGTAAAGGAGGGCCTTCATTTCCATATCATTTTAAGACCTTCAAATCTTGGACTAAGATTGTGCGTTTGAAAATCACACCAGATAAAGAATGGTTGGAAAATAAAAACATTAGGCTGTCAATGACTGCAGAAAATCATGTTACTAAGCTTTGGTTGCAGACATTGATGAATGCCAGCTGGGCCTCAGCAGGTGCGGTCAGCACGCCGTCTGTGTGAATCTGCCAGGAAGTTACCAGTGCACGTGTCAGAGCGAATACCAGTTCGCAGCAGATGGCCATACTTGTGTCCGTAAGTGCTAAACACTCCTGTTGTTCTGGGGGGTTTGCTTCTGGACAGACAATGGAATGCTTTTGAGGATCTTTTACTTATACATTGACATTCCCTCCTTTTTGACAGAATAGGGGCTCCTTTATTACTGATTCGGAGGAGTGTGTAAGTGTGGAAGTAGTCTAATGGTTAGGGCAGTGGGTAAGAAGCACGGAAGCCGAGTTTGAATCCCACTGCAGCTCCTTGTGACCTTGGGCTAGCCACTTGACCCTTCATTGTCTCAAGCACAAACTGAGGACCTGATATTCAAAGGTTTATGCTCCTAACTTTAAGAGTTATGGGCCTGATATTCCAAAGTAGTTGCACTGTTTACAGACCAGTAAACCATGTAACTGTCTCAAAGGGATATTCAGCGGATATTGCCACTACATGACTAGCATCGGGGCGTTCAGTACCCCGGGGATAACTGCTCAGCGGCGATATTCAGCTGCTGCCCAGTTATCTGTCGGTGACAAAAGGCACAGCAAAAGTTGTTTGAACTTTTGCCACCAAAGCTAACCGGGCAGTGGCTCAATATCGCCGCTGCCTGGTTAGCTTCTGTGCCGTGTATGGCTCTGCGGCAAAGCTGGATTTTCAATACTGGTGGCCAGATATGGTCCCGGCATTGGCTATCCAGGTTAAGTCTCAGTGATGACGGCTAAAAGCTGTACTCATGCTAGCCGCCGCTGCTGAATATCACGCCCTGTGTTCCTAAATTGGCCTCTTTGAAACTATACTAGGACGAAGTGCCTAAATGTTTTCTTAACATTTCCCTAAACTTCTTAATTCAGGAGCATAAAAAGTGTGTGGCAACGAGGTGGATTTTCGGGTGGGGAAAAGAAGTTGGCAATGATTTTCAGCATTAGATACCTACAGTAAGTTAGACTCATAATCTAAGCTAACGAATGTCGGGCCTACATTTAAGGCGCATACATTTTACGCTCCTAAATTGAGATGAATTTTCAGCTGAAAACGTAGGGGCTGATTTACTAAGCCACATGCTAATAACTTGAGTTTGGGCCTCATTACTAGCACGGGGCACAGTTAGATGCAGAGGGGGGCTGGGATAGCTGTCCCCCTGAATTTAGCATAGCTCACTGCAGTAATACCATCGAGGGGAGCAACTACCACCACCCATTGTGGCTGCTAGTAGTTTCTCTCCACCAAGCGCCGGCAGTGCGGGCTTTCAGGCTTGCACTAACACTGCCACGGCAAGAATGCCCATGCCTCATCCAGACACCACCCTAACGCATGCTGCCCAGGTAGTGTGGGTTTTTTAGCACAAGGCCCCATACTACATTTTAGCATGGCACTAAAAATGTACTCTAGCCAGGTACCGCGCTCTAGTAAACCGGCCCCTTAGACTCCTAAGGGGAATGTTTTTACTAAAGAATGATCGGCTTTTGCAGCTAATACTGGGCATTAGTGCAGTCAGCACTGCATTAGCTGCAAAAGCCCTCTGTTATCTGTTGGACCATGCACAGCATATCCCCAACAGATATCGTGGCGAAAATGCAGGGATCGCGGTTGGCCAACACCGCAGATGTAGCTATTGCCACCCAGTGAGGTGGTGGTAGGTGTACCCGCAATGTCTGCAACTTTGGTGATTACCACGCGATTTTTATATCTGCCGTAATCACACGTCACGGACACACCAACTCTCTGCCCTAATCCCACCCATGTCCTGCATCTACCGTGTGAAATGCAGACATTACATAAAATCTCTGCGATGTCAGTCTGCATTTGGCCCACATTAACCGATACCATGGCGCAATCATTCCGTGTTATTACCATGGTAACAGTTAATGCGTTTTAGTAAACATACCCCTAAATATGACTGAAAATAGGGCACAAATCTGGAAATCTACATTTAGGAGTTGAGCTTTTTTTTTTAATATCAAGCCCTTTGATTGTAATTCGTCCAGGGATAGGAAAATGCCTACTCTCCCTGAATGCAACTTGCCTTGAAACTCTTGAGAAAGGTGTGAACTAAATCCAGTTCCCTTACATTGTAATTTTACTCTTGCTTCCTTGCCTCTCATACTTGCATCAGGGTCACATTCCCAATACACTCAGATCCTTTAGCTGCTCCAGATTCCCATTGCCTCAGGCGCACACTTAGATTGTAAGATTTTGGAGGCAAGAACTTCTTTTACCTTTTATATTGAAAAATATTCTAAGCTACCTTGAATATTTCGAAAGGTCATCAAAAATCCAGAAGTTAATTTACCGTGCAGGGCTGATACCACATAAACAGATATTTTATCTGTTTAACTTTTTGTGGATTTTCAGTGCTGCTGCTGAAAACCCACAGATGTGATATTAGTTTAAAATGATCCCTGTTTGCGTGGTGTCACCTAAAACAGAGAGGTTAGACATTTAACAGCTGAATATTGCCTCTGAAATGGATAACCTTTTTCACCCAGTCCTGGAATGTCTCTTGCTACGCCCTTTGTAAAACAGATTACTTTAGTTGTTTGGAGATTTAAATAGCCAAAGCTATCTTTAAATGTGTCTGGATTCTTTTTTTAAAAGAGCATTTATGTGGTCAGAAGCACTGCCAGCTGTATAAGTGCTTTAGAATACCTTCCCTCCAAATTACTATTATAATATAGAGAATCCTAGAATGAAGCTTGGATGGAGCTTTGTTTTCCCATGGGGATTTACATTGTCAATCTGTTTCCCTTTCTAGCTGTCCCTCCCCCACGGAACCCATGTGAAGATGGCAGTCATAACTGTGCCCCAGCTGAGCTGGCAAGGTGCATTCCCCAGACAGGCAGCTCCTACCGCTGTGTTTGCCTTCCTGGCTATGTAGGCGATGGACGGAATTGTACTGGTAAGTTAGCACCGGTTGGGCCTGCATGCGTGGCCCGCTGCTCTTCTTATCTTTAAAGAATCCAGTCTGGTAATGGGTCTTTACATTATCTAGCATGAGGCTGAAATGAGCACAGACTCCGTGATGGCAGAACCTGAATCCAGGCTCGCAGCTGGGGGCATTTCATTTATGGAGCTAAAGAACTTCTAGAAGGAAATGGAAAATGCCGTGGAAAGTGCTGTAATAATATTGGTGGGGATTTTAGAAGATCCGTCCAAGTGCAATTGGGACATCTAAGCCAGAACATCTGAAAAAAATGCAGGCACATCCAGGTGTCAGTGTGATTTCAGAAACCTGGATGTAGCCGATAGGGACATCTGCAAGGGCATCTACTTAGACGTCCCCAGAACCATATTCCAGAACTTGGACGTCTAGGATGGCACAATGGTTAGAGTAGTGGGTTAGGAACTGGGTAGCCAGGGTTCAGATTCTGCTGTTGCTATAGCTGAACTTGCGCTGAGTACTGGGGATGAGTGAGTGCTTTCCTCTCTACACACTCTGGTTATTTTTCAGCCTAAACGAGCACTGTTCAGATGCTGCTTCACTGCTATGTGTACTGGGAGCTGGTTTAAAGTTAGATGTGATGTCAGACATGATGTTTCTGTAATCAAGTGGAATCGTCGTGGTCCATGGGAGCGCCCTAATCACGTTTCCACGACTCTGGGAATGCCCCAGTTATGCCTCCATTCAGAGTCGGACGTCCTCACGCTAGGGACGTCCCCAAAGCCCGGCTTCTAAAATGTCTCTGGAGACGTCTCTGTGCTTTGGAGCCTCGATGCCTGTTTCTCGACATCCAAAGCACAAATAGGGCTTCTAAAACTTTACCCATTAAGTCCTAGGACCAGACTTAGATTTCAGGCCAAAATAGGACAAAAATAATGCAGAAGGACTGTTAGGCTTTCTGCGCAAATTTGAAATGGTTCACAATTTGCCTGAAGATTTCATATCCTGCAATTTCAAGGAGCAAATTCTACAGAAGAAAATGCTGACGAAATTCATGCTTGTGAACTTCTGCTCAAATCTTAAATTTAAGACTTTGGGCAAAACTTCTGCAGCTTCTTTATACAGTACAGACATTTGCACAATCTAGAAACTGTAGTGAATTAAAACACTCAAGTAAAAAGTATTTCAAAATTATGCAAGGAAAGTAACTTGCAGGCTTTTCATGGTTTTTTTTTTTGGTCTGGAAGTTAAATCTGTCCCTTGCTGTTGGGCTGTCTTAAAATTCACCCCCCCATCTTCAGGCTTAGTAGCGGCCTCCGAAGTGTGAGTGCTGATTCTGTATTCGGCTTTCCACCCTTCCTTCAGTGCTCCTTTCCCAAGATGAAATGGAAAATATAGTCTCTGCCTTAAGAAAACGCCCCTAAAATTACTTAATGATGTAGTGGTTGTCTGCAGAATGATTTCTAACTGCACTTTCTGTGGAAATTCATTTTTATATAGAGTCCAGACTTGTCATTTTGTTGCTTAGGCTTCAAGCTTATGTTGGTGCCTGTAATGAATATCCCCAGAAAATATGAATTGTTCCCTATAGAATAGGGGATTCAGAAAAGCAGAATCTCTAGGGCATTTAACTATTCTCATTTGGTTCTTTCTCTCCTTATCTATGCCTATAACAGCCATTTACATGTTATGCATCTGTAGCTTTGTGGTTTATTTCCAATTGTTCCAATGCCCATATGAACAATTGAGAAGATAGAGAACAGCACTAAAGCTTAGAGTGTCCTTTAAGGAAAAGCTAAAAAAGGACTCTGGGTCTTCCAAAGAGCGCATTTAAGAATCCTAGTGCACAGGTCTCAGTTTCTAACGTGTATGATGCAACAGAAGTTAAATTAAGGTCACGCCCCTAAAGTTAAATTCTGGATGCCATTGTGCCAGAAATTTAATGGTTTAATGGTTGGTGCGAGTGAACGTTTGCTGGGATTGATGGGCGACTATGCTTGAATTAATTCACCCATTTTGTTTTGCGGTGCACTTTTCCCAGATATAAGCATATTTCAGTTTGTTTCTCAGCTTTTTTGGCCAAGATCAAGTGTAGCATAAAATCCAGGGTTCGAAACGATGAGATGGGGGCATTTCCTTTCTATTGTTTCGACTGAGACGGAATGCTGTTGAATATAACACTAGATACCCCATGGGATACTCTGAATTAACAACCTCATATTAAACCTCCTATTAAAAAATATTGCAGTTATATCCTGCAGTGTCTAGAAGCAATAAAATATTATCCCTGGCATAGCCATTTCCCATAGCTATCACATAACTGTTTCAGCATTAAGCAGAGCATGAACAGAATTTCATGGTAATGTAACCACCAGGATTTAATGAATAGCTTTATAGAAAAGTCACTTGTCAGTGAGAGAACTGTGGGAAAAGCCAAGAAGGGAAAATCTGCATCGTCTTATATCCTCGAACTAACTCAATACAATCTGTTAAGCATGCTACTGGTCACTCACAAGAGGCTTTTCTCTTCTCATCCCTTCCCCTCCACCCATTCCTCAGCAATGGTCACGTTGTTCCCTTTGCCAGGGGTGTATCCTGTAACAGGATTTAGTGGTAGGAAAACTGTAACACCTGGTAGCTGGGCTCTGGGAGAGACGGTGCTGATATACTAATTCGAATGAGCGCATTCTGCTTTTCTTTGCATGTCTTCCTCCCTGGCCACTTGTAAAGGCTGGCTGATAGTGTAACCATCAGTACTGCGCCGGCCTGTCCATTGTGCGAGAATGTTGTTCGCACCGGGCGCTGCGCTAACAGCATCTCAGATATGCTATTCACCACCGGCAGTGTCTGCTTTAGAGGGAGCCAGAGAGGCCCTGGCTTACCACTGACAGCCGCCGAAGTGAAGAGCGCCGTTTTGCTTCACTTTGGCAGCTGTGTTCTACTATAACCTGCTGGCGTGCCGGAGGTCAGAGGGAATTTCCTGTTTCCCAGCACTCAGCAAGGTAAGGCTTTTGTGAAGAGGTACATACTTGCAAGCATTCCTCAAACTCTAGGTGCAGGCATTTTATGCCAAAACTAGGATTGGTGTAATTGATCGCGCCTAGATTTGCCACATGTATCATAGAGGATAATTTTATAAACTAGAGGATAGAGAGTGGAGGATGGAAAAGGATGTGGAAAATAACAAAACAAATCATCTTAATTCATCAACAACACAGTAGAATAGGGGATAAAGTTGAGGCTATGGAGGGTACGAGCAAGGTACAATTGGAATGAAAAGCAATGAGCATGAATAATCACAATCTAAGCAATAAGGTTTCATATCGCCAAGCTCTAATGCTAGAGGCAGACTTGGATATTGTTGCTGTTATAGAGACTTGGTTCAGTGGGTACCATGAATGGGATACATCCATACTGGATTAGAAGGAATAGAGATGACGAGGGATAGCTCTTTGTGGATAGTTTTATAAACTCTTTTTCATCTGTAAAACAGCATTTATGCATGTAAATGGGTTCTTATGCCTAATAGCACATGTGGTGCATGCCGGTGCGTACATATACAGTAGTTATGTACATCGGTGAATTGTGAGTGGCGTCACGCTTTGTGTGTATTTGAAGAGTGAGTCTTGAAGGACTACCAAAAGGGACTGCTGCTGGAAAAAAATCTGCACTTGTATTTTTTTACTTGGGAAATTCTCCAAATCTTGGGGAAAAGGGAATTCTTTGGGATAAAATTGATCACTGTATTAGAATCTAGTGTATTTGCTAACCCCCTCAGGGTTCAGTAGCACCGGAGAGCTTTTAGCTGAAATTAAACCTCACTCATTAGTCCCAGAGAGCTTTTAGCGTAAATTCAAACCTCAGTCAGTAGTCCCAGAGAGATTTTAATTTAAATTTAAACCTTAGTCAGTAGCCCTAGAGAGCCTTTCATTTAAATTTAACCGCAGTAGTCCCAGAGAGCTTTTAGCTTAAATTCAAACCTCAGTCAGTAGCCCTAGAGAACGTTTCATTTAAATCAAATTAAACTATAGCTTAGCATAGAAGGAAGAATAATGTAAAGAAATACATTGTTTCTAGAGACCTTTACAAAGAGGCCTTCTAGTTAGGGGTCAAAAGACCTGTGAAACTGTTTTAAGTAGATGTTAAAGCCAAATGACAAGTCAAAGGGGCAATTTGAAATGCTCCCTCTATCAAACCAAGGGCTGTGTGAATCACCCAGGAAACTGAGATTACCTTAGAAGCACAGGTCAGGGCACTGTGTAGCAATCCAGCTTTTACTAGGTGTTCTTCCCACGCCACCTCAACTCCCACCCACCCCAGGCATAATCATAGCTTTATAGCAGTGGTTCCCAATCCTGTCCTCGGGTATCCCCATGTCAGTCAGGTTTTCAGGATATCCACAATGAATATACATGACAGAGATTTGCATACAAGGGAGGTGGGGATGTAAAACCCTCTAACACCGAGGAGGTTTCTCCAGGGCAATATGCCCATGAGAGAAGGGTTAGGATGGCCGTTATAGTTGGTGATTCCATCATTAGGTATGTAGATAGCTGGGTGACTGGTGGACGTGGGGATCACCTGGTAACATGCCTCCCTGGTGCGAAGGAAGTGGACCTTATGCTCTACCTAGACAAGGTTTTAGATAGTACTGGCAAGGAGTCTGCTGTCTTGGTATATGTTGGTACCAGTGACATAGGAGAGTGTGGGAGGGAGGTTCTGGAGAACAAATTTAGGCTTTTTGATAGGAAGTTAAAATCCATAACTTCCAGGGTGGCATTCTCCGAAATGCTTCCCTTCCATGTGCAGGACCCAAAAGGCAGGCAGAGCTCCGGTGTCTCAATGTGTGGATGAGACGGTGCAAAGAAGAGAGTTTTGGATTCATTAGGAACTGGGCAACATTCTGGGGAAGGGAGGAGCTTTTCCGAAGGGATGGGCTCTACCTTAACTGGGATGGTACCAGGTTGCTGGCATTAACCTTTAAAAAGAAAATAGAGCAGCTTTTAAACTAGATAATATGGGAAAGCCTACAGTTGCCCAAGAACGCATGGTTCAGAAGACTTTATCCTTAAAGGATACTAGCAAAAGATGGAAGTTACAGCATCCTGACAGAGAGGTCCTGACAGAGATGTTCCAACAAAGATAAAAGTAACCCAGATGCCCTTAAGTACAGAGCTGAAAGATTTCAAATTACCTGTATCAACTGATAACCAGATTAATTTGAATAAAATACCTCTAAAATGCCTGTTTGCAAATGCTAGAAGTCTAAAACATAAAATGGGAGAGCTAGAATATATAGCACTAAGTGAAAGGTTAGATATGATTGGCATCTCAGAGACCTGCTGGAAGGAGGACAACCATTGGGACACTGTGATACCTGGGTACAAACTATATCGCAATGATAGGGTAGATCAAATTGGTGGAGGGGTTGCACTCTGTTAGAGAGGGCATTGAGTCCATAGGATTAAAGTTTTGCAGGAAACAAAATGGATAGAAATCTCATGTAAAAAGGAAAAGGCGATGGCAGTGGGGGTGTACTACTGACTGCCTGGCCAGAATGAATAGATGGATGATGAAATACTGAGAAATCAGGGACGCTAACAAAAGTTACGACATAGTAATAGTGGGTGATTTCAATTATCCTAGTATTGACTGGGCCAGTATCACTGCAGGACATGGCTAGGGAGATAAAGTTTCTAGATGAAATAATTGACTGCTTCTTGGAGCAGCTGGTTCATGAACCAACAAGAGGGGAAGCTATTCTGGACCTCGTCCTTAGTGGAACACAGGATTTGGTGCAAGAGATAAGGGTTTTGGGGCCACTTGGCGACAGTGATTATAGGATGATCACACTTGATTTAATAAATGGAAATAGGACAGCAATAAATCCACAGTACTGCCTTTTTAACTTTCAAAAAGAAGACTATGATTAAATGAGAAAAATGAGTTTATGATTTATTAAAAGGCTTGATATACCACCCCTCGACAAAGTATCGGGGTGGTTCACAATAAAACAAAGATAAAGCCGTAGAAAAGGAAAAGAATGCCAATTTAAAACAGGACAAAGTGATAGAGATATAGAAAGGGGGTAATTAGGGAAAGGGGAGTAGAGCTTTCAAGTGTTCCAGGAGTACAGTGAGATGAGCTGTTCTTGGTTCTTTTATCTCGGGTAATACCCGGGTTTATATTAAAAGCCTGTTGGAGAAGGTGTGTTTTAAGCGCTGCTTTGAATCTTGGAAATGATGATTCGAGGCGTAAGACTGGTGGAAGTGAGTTCCATAGTGAAGGACCGAGAAAGAAGAAGGTGGGGTTACGGGTGCTGTCCAAGTGTGTATTTGCTGAGGATGGCAGATAGTCGGAAGTCGGTGGACATGTATGGAGCAGAGTGAGTGTGTAAGTACATATAGGATAATATGGGAGAATAAATAAGCAGAAATACCGGAGTTGAGGATCTTGTGGATTATAATGAGTAATTTATATTGGATATGATAAGGTATGGGAAGCCAATGAGATTTGATGAATAGTGGGGTGACATGCTTATACTGGGAGGACTGATGAAGGAGGCGAATGGCAGTATTTTGAACTGATTGTAGGCGTTTTAACTGATATTGGGGAAGACCAGAATAGATGGTGTTACAATAATCCAACTTCAAAATAACTAAAGAGAGGAGTTCATCGAACTGTGCCAAACATGTCATTGCAGCGCTGGTTCTGGAGTAGCGGCAGTACCCCCCCCCACCCCCACCTGACAGTAGCTTGACAGCTTCAGGGAGATTGCAGCATTGGGAGAAAACCCCAATGCCATCAATTTACTGTCTGGTGAGGGGATCGGGCTTCTGGGCCACCAGGGAGTTGCTCTCCTGATGCAGGCGACAGCAACCTGAGTGTGTGTGGCTCCCACAATGCTACTGCATGCGGGGCTGCCATCCGTGCTTCCCAACCGATGACAGAATGGACCGAACCAGGTCTTGGCCGGTTCGAATCCCACCACTGGGCAGACACAACATTTGTTGACAATTGCAGCACTGTAAACTGTTGCCACTAGGTGGTCCTTCTATTATCTCTTTACTTTTGTGCTTTTGTGCGACTAAGACTCCTCTGTGTTTATCCCATGTCCTCTTTAGTTTGTAATTCGTTTAGCCCTCACCACCCATTCTAGAAGAGCATGCCACGTATTCACACTCTTTCTGTGAAAACACATTTCCTAACTTTACCCACAAGTTTCTTCCATATCATGACTTTGTTCTAGAACAGAGATGTCCTAGTCCAGTACTTGAGGGCCACAACAGGTCTGTTTTATCAAGATATTCCTAATGAATATGCATGAAGTAGATATGAATGCACCACATGCATATGCATTCTGAAAAACAGACCTTTTTGTAGGTCTTAAGGACTGGACTTGGGGCACTTTTTTCTAGAACATCATTTTCCATTGAAAAGGTCTACAGGAGTGAACCAGAAGAAACGATATCAACTGAATTTTGGATCTGTGCAGGATATATTTGTTGACTTGGGGCTTTTCTGATAGAGGAAGAATATGACCACTGTATTCACATTCCTAATATTGCTGTTGTCTGATGTTAAAATATCCTTTCCTTTTATCTTGCTTGGCATAAATGGCTAAGAGATGACTGATTTCTGTGGGCTTGCCCCTTTGTATAATCCAATGTGTATTGCAAGTTATTACACCTCTCACATGTATGTTGTATACCATGAAGCAATCTACTTGAATTTTGCAGATGTCAATGAATGTAATGAAGACAAATGTCACCCAGCTGCTGCCTGCTACAACACTCCAGGCTCCTTCTCTTGCCGCTGCACACAAGGCTATGAAGGTGATGGTTTCCAGTGTTCACCAAAACCAGGTATAGCATACCCTTATGTGCTGAAATTCCTGTACAGTTAAAGGTTAACATTTCAACCAAAAGACCAAGTAGCATTTTGATATTAACAGACAACAATCAATCATCCCACAAACCAACACCTCCCTTCCCCCCTCCCTACTATCCATCCTCCCCCTTAGAGACCAAAGGAGAAGCACCTACCTGCTCAAAACACCAAAGGCTAAGGTGATCAAGGTAGGCAGGTTGGTCAAATTGGTGACAGGAGGAAGGCTCCAAACAGAGGTCAAAGCATATTCCAACACCGCAACCCCTCCCATCCGCCCCCAACACCACACCTCATTTCCAACACTCACTCCCTGTCATGTACTCCTTCTCACAAGCACTCCCCCAGTCGGATCCCCAGCCAAACACTACCCCCATCCTACACTGTAAGCAACTCATTCCTCGCTCGCCCGAGGTCAAGAAAGGCACTTTTGTTTCTCACTGCTATGCTCTGCCAGGCATTCCAAGATAATAAGCCTATGAAAACAACTACGCACTCCCAATATGAAGGGGCAGCAGTGTCCTGCCATTGGCAAAGAATAGGCTGCTTCCCCACAAAGCACGCCTTCAGACCAGCAACTGCGCGGGTTGCCCCTTGGGTATGCGGGAGCTCAACAGATCAAAACTCACCAGTTCCGCAGTCAAAATCACACTTTGCCCTACCAACGTTGTTAGAAATCCCTGCACCCGTCACCAGTACTGCTGAGTCTCCGAACAGTGCCACCACATATGACCCAAGTCAGCTCCAGGGTGAGCACACAAGGGCCATCCCCCCACTCCAGCAATGCCACTCCTCGCCACCCAGGTGGGGAAGAACTGGGCTTTACATACTGCTCAATACTGAATCTCACATAAGTGAGCCCCCATTACTAGGCTAGGAATACAGGCAGTGGTCCCCAGCAACACTCTCGGGACAACAGCCACCTGCAACTCCGTGGCCCACTGGGTCTCCAAAGAAGAATGATCATGAGCTGGCATCTACCCCATCATTTTGTGGCAATATTGTGATATAGACAAAGCCTCCCGGTCCTCAAACTCAAAAAATTGTTCCACTAGGTCCACTGCCCCTGACGACGACAGCTCCCAAATTGCACAAAATATCAGAGCTGATAAAATGCAAAAAATGTGGTGGCCCTCAAATGCAAATTCCTCCCTCAGCGTTCGTACAAATGCAAGCATTCAAGCACATGAGGATAAAGCAGAATTGCTTAACAAATATTTTCTGTTCTGTGTTCACAGATGAAGAACCAGGAGCAGGACCTCAGAAAATACCCACAAACAGGAATAGAAGCGGGGGACATCTTGAACAATTTTCAGAAGACTATGTTCGTCAGAAACTAGCTCAACTTAAAGTAGACAAAGCGATGGGACCGGATGGGATACACCCTAGAATACTGAGGGAACTTGGGGACGTTCTAGCAGCTCCACTGACTGACCTTTTCAATGCTTCGTTGGAGTCAGGAGTGGTGCCAAAGGACTGGAGAGAGGCTCATGTGGTGCCTTTACACAAAAGCGGAAGTAAGGATGTGGTTGAAAACTACACGCCGGTTAGTTTAACTTCAGTGGTGAGTAAATTATTTGAAACGCTGCTGAAAGAGAAAATAGCGAGGTTTCTGGATTCCAGCGGATTACAGGATCCGAGGCAGCATGGATTCACCAGAGGCAGATCTTGTCAGACAAATCTGATTGATTTCTTTCACTGGGTTACCAGGGAGTTGGACCGAGGGAGAGCCCTAGACGTGGTGTATTTAGATTTCAGTAAAGTCTTTGACATTGTTCCTCACAGGCGACTTATAAACAAACTGAGTACCCTAGGGATGGACCCTAAAGTTACTGTTTGGGTTAGAAATTGGTGGTTGGGAGGCGACAGAGTACAGGTAAATGGAGCTCACTCTGAGGAGAAGGATGTTACCAGTGGTGTGCCCCAGGGATCTGTCCTTGGTCCAATTCTTTTTAACATCTTTGTTAGTGATATAGCGGAAGGTTGTCGGGTAAGGTTTGCCACTTTGCGGATGATACCAAAATCTGCAATAGAGTAGACACCCAGGAAGGTGTAGATAACATGAGGAGGGATCTAGCTAAGCTTGAAGAATGGTCTAGAATTTGGCAGCTGGGATTTAATGTTAAAAAATGTAAGGCTGCAGCAATCCAAGGGAGCAATATAGTATAGGGGGTGAATTACTTTTGTCCACTAAAGAAGAGCGGAACCAAGGCGTGGTTGTGTCTGATGATCTTAAAGTAGCTAAACAGGTAGAAAAGGTGACTTCAAAAGCTAGAAGGATGCTAGGGTGCATACGGAGAGGAATGGCTAGCAGAAAAAAAGAGGTGATAATTCCTCTGTATAAGTCTTTGGTGTGACCTCATTTGGAGTATAGTGTGCAATTCTGGAGACCACACTGTCAAAAGGATGTGAACAGGTTGGAGTCAGTGCAGAGGGTGGCTACTAAAATGATTAGTGGTCTCCATTATAAAGCATATGAGGACAGACTTAAGGATCTTAATATGTACACCTTAGAGGAAAGGTGGGATATAGGTGATATGATTGAGATGTTTAAATACCTCCATAGCATAAATGTTCAGGGAGAGAGCCTCTTTCAATTGAAAGCAAGTTCTGCTATGAGGGGACATGGGATGAGGGTGAAGGGAGATAGATTCTGGAGTGATATGCGGAAATATTTCTTTACGGAAAGAGTAGTGGATCCGTGGAATAGTCTCCCATTGGAGGTGGTAGAGATGAGGACAGTAACTGAATTCAAAAAATCATGGGACAAACACAGAGGACCTCTGAGGGTAAAAGGGGGACTGTTGTAGTAGTTGTTGAAGTGGAAGGACAGACTAGATTGGCCATGTGGTCTTTTTCTGTCATCATATTTCTGTGTTTCTATGTTTCTAATGAAACTTGAACAATCAAACCAGATCACAAGAGAAGAATGCTGGCAAATGAGAGCGAGTGCATCCAACATCACACAGTTCTATGGACTTCCAAAAGTGCACAAAGGAGGGGCACCACTTTGGCCGATCATTTCACTCCCAGGCACACCTACCTACAGTCTAGCCAAAGACATGTGGAGATGCCTCAAACACCAGATCTACGGGTCACAACATTCTATAAACAATGCCCAACAGTTTTTGAACCAATTAAAAGACCATTGGATCTACAAAGATGAAGAGATGGTATTGTTTGACGTCACAGCACTATTTACATCCATCGACCAAAAACTGGCAGTCAGTATAATCGCAGACTACTCAATGACCAAACGACACAAACAGGGTCACTCAAAACACAAAGCATATGTGAATTCCTTAAGCTGTACCTATCAACTTACTTTGAATGTGATGGACAAATCTATGAACAACTGAAAGGATCACCAGTGGGATTCCCCATATCTGGCCTAGTTGCTGAGAATGTAATGCAAAAACTCGAAAGCATCATACTCCCACAAGTAAACCCAAAACTGTGGGTATGGTACGTCAGTGACACCTTCGAAATAATAAAATGCAACCAAATCGAAGAAACATTCCAACTACTCAGTAGCATCTTTGAGGACATCCGGTTCACAATGGAAATGGCCAAGGACAACAAACTCTCATTCCTGGATGTTCTTGTCACAAGAACCAAAAACAGCAAATTCCATACATCAGTCTACAGAAAAGCAATACACATGGACAGAATCCTGAATTTCTACAGCAACCACCCAAAGTGCCACAAATAAAACTGCATAAAAACACTATTCAGAAGAGTAGAATCCCACTGCAACATGATGGAATCTAAAATAGAAGAGAAACACCTATACAAGGCATTAACAAAGAACGGATACCCATGAAACTTCATCCGCAGATGCCTGCGGCCAAAAAGCCCCAACCTCCAGACCGAAAGTCCACCCTGATGGTTCGCCCTCCCTTACATCCAAAACATCTCCAAAATGACCACAAAGACTCCTAAAAGACTACGGCATTACAATAGCCCACAAACCAAATGTGACCCTGAGAAGAATCCTGTCAAAACCAAAAGAACAATTGGAGAAAGATCAAAGGACAAATGTTGTATACAAAATTCAGTGCGATGACTGACAAGAACTACATCTGCCAAACAGGAAGAAAACTATCCACCAGACTACATGAACAACAATTAGCAAAAGGCATGACCCACTTTACCTGGTCTCAATCCATGAAGACGCAGAAGGACACAAATTCAACTGGAACACAACTGAAATCCATTGCACAAGCACAAACGAAAAGGAAAAAAAATAATTTCTGGAAGTCTGGTTTACTACCACAAACTCAATAAACAGACATACCGATATAGACCCAGTCTACCTATCCCTGTGGAACAGAGTTGAGTCACCACCAACAAGGCTCAGAAACAGCAACCATACCCCAGCAACCCTCAGGGAAACCAACCAATCAATCCCTGCGAAACAAAGAGCTAGGTCACCACTAATCCCAATATAAGTACAAATGCAAGCATTCAAGCACATTATCATCTGGAACCCTGCACCGATGAAGTCCTTGTGAATGGTGATGAAGCGTCTGCAATCAAATCAAGCTTGGAGAACAATCCAACACACAGTCTTCCTCAAATGCCCAAGACATGAACACCAACGTGAAGCCCAGCCAGTCCCACAGGTGTTGCAGCTGACAGGCCCAAGCATACAGTTGAATATCTGGGAGTCCCACCACTTCCTACCGCCAACCCTCCTCAAAGCCATGCCAGCGCTACCTGTGCTAGATGCCCCTTCCAAATAAAATGGCAAAGCTCCTTCTCCAAAGGCACAATATTCCGCTTAAGGAGTCAAATCAGGAGAATTTGGATTGTATATAGCAGTTTCAAGAAGAGTGTCATGCGAAACAGCGCTACTCTCCCCAGCATAGACAGGCAGGGATGCCCAGTCGCACATCTTCATTTTTAGGTGACTCAATAATGTTAGATAATTTAATTAATAAAGCCTACTAGGATCATTGGGGAGCTGGATACAGAGGTATGTAAACACAGTATCGGCTCACCAGAGGGGGAAGGTAGCCCCTCCAATGCGGTCGCAGCTGCTCAACCACATCCAGCCCCTCGGATTTGTTCATATTTAATTTTAAACCCAGCCAGCCCTCCAAACACCTGAAATTCCTCCAACAAGACCTCCAAAGTAGTGTGAGGATCAGTGATATGCACCAAAAGGTCATCCACGAAAACCGAGACTTTAAATTCTGACTTCCCTATACGAATATCCAAAATGTCCCAGCTTGCCAAGATCCGATGCAACAACTGAGCCAGAGAGAGGACAAATAAGAGGTGAAAGAGGATGTTCCCTGGAATAAGTCAAATGCCTCTGACAACATACTGTTCACCAGCACTGCTGCTGTTGGCCCAGAGTACTATAGCCGCACCAGCTATCTAAAAGGCGTCCCCAAGCAAAACCTAGACAACACCACAAATAGGTAATCCCAACCAACTCTATCAAACACCTTGTCAGCATTGAAACTAACTAGCAGTGAAGGCTGCCCCCTATCACGTATACACTCCAAAGATGCGACAATCTTGCTCAAGTTACTGGCCACATAGTGACTTCTAACAAGCCCAATCTGAGGCTCGTGGAGCAATCCCGGTAAGACCAACGCCAAGTGGTCTACCATGATCTTAGCCAATAGCTTAAGATCAAAGTTGATTAGGGAGATAGGTCTATATTACTCATCGTGGAATGGGTCCTTCCCTGGTTTAGGGAGCAGAGTGATATACACTTGATTTTTTCCCTCCCCCCCCCAATCAAATCAACCCTTTTCTGCCCTCAATGATACATTTCCACCAGTGAGGGCACAAGCTGAGTTTGGAGCAGTTTATAAAACTCTGCATTAAAGCTATCTGGGCCTGGGGCCATACAACACTGTGCCATCTGAATCCCTCTCTGCACTTCCTCCACCGAGACAGGGGCTGTAAGGACTGCCGCCTGCTGAGCTGTTAGCTGCGGGAGGTGAAGCATGTGGAGGTACTCCACTATCTGCGACAGAGAAACTCGATCCCCCTTGTACAAGTTCTGATAAAAAATTGCAGAACAATTGGGCAGTCCAAATGGCATCTAGGTGCATGACCCCCATGCCCATCCCTCAATGCCACTACTGCCCTCAAACCACATGCATCCTTCATTTACGGGGCCAGCAACTTCCCTGTACGGTCCCCGTATTTATATAGCTGAAACTTATAATACTTTAAGGACTCCTTGGCCCGCTGATGCAGCACCTCATTCAGCACCGCCTGCTCCAGGAGTAGGACAGTGGGCCAATTGCTGTCGCTCCTAACATACCCACCCGTGCATTAAGAAGTTTTCACCTCTAAGCTGCATAGGCTATGATATCTCCCTGCAGCACCACTTCGATGGTTTCCCAGATCAATTCTGGAGTATTCTTATGCTGATCTTATGGAACTAAAAATCCATCCACTGCTCGCGAATACAAGGCAAATTGTTCATCTTAGTAGAGCTTGAGGAGGAACTGAAGTCGACCCACCCCACACAGATTCTATCCAGATCATGGCATGATCTGAGATTTCACTCGGGCTCCATACCTGCGTCATCCACCATGGCAAACAAAGACCAATAAATAGTCAATACGCAAACTGGTGCCATGTGCACGAGAAAAATGCATATAGTCCCTCTCAGCGGGCCGAAGCAAACGTCTTGGGTCCACCAACTGTAAGCGTGCACCAAACCTCCATAGGATACGGGAAACCCTGTTCTGTGACCCATTGTCACCCCAAGAGATATCTACCAATGAATCCAGGACCCCATTGAAGTCCCTCTCCCAGTGGCCCCTCTGAGAGCCATTCAATCTCTGATGTTATCTGGGCATACAGGAGTGGCTCAGGGGAGGAAGGACCAGAAATATTACATAGCACCATAGAGGCTACCTCCAGTGACCCCCCCCCCCCCCACACAAAATCACATATCATGCAATGGCATCAGAGACTACAGAAGTACATTCAAACTGGGTTCTCCTGTGAACTAAAATGACCACTCTCCCTTTTTTCTCCATAGCCAGTGGCGCAAACATCTGCCCCCCACTCAGTCCTGTTGTAACTTGCTGTGCTCCATTGCAGACTGATGGGTCTCTTGAAGAAATGCCACATCACACCGTTGATGGGCCAATACCCACAAAATCTTATAGTGCTTGACTTATGATCCCAGCCCACAAACATTCCAGGACACAATCCTCAGCTGACCTCCCAACTGTCAGGGCCCTCATACAAATGCACCAAACCCAGGAAATGGGGAAGTCCCCCCAGCCTAGGATCCCCCTCCCCTGCCAGAATAGGCAAATCCACACTTTCTGACATCCACTTCTGCCATCTCCATGGTCCACTTATGCTTGCCTCCCCCCACCCCACAACCTCCCCACCCCCATAGTCCATCACCACTATCCTCAATCTGCAAGTCGCATGCCAATTTGTCCAGGCTTCCCCCTCTCAACTGCAAAGTTACAGACAATCCCACTCCTCCCCCCACTACATTCAACACCACTCCCTCCCCACTCAACCAGACGCTTTCCACTCACAAACATTCCCAGCCCCCCTCGCCAACCCCCAAGGCCCCAACAGTACCAACAAGAAACATAAAACCAGAGCAATAACCAGCAAAGCAATAACCACTGCAATAGAACAAGGCACCAGCAAGAGGTGGAGCAGCATGAGGTCCCTTTGGAGTGCCACACTCCCTCTCCAATAGATGAGGCAAACACCCAGCTCACAAAGATCAAGCCTCGGCTGTGTACATGGGCAAAAGCAGTACATTAAAATCCTCCAGGACAGTGCCATATTGCTTGTCCCTCTGCTAAGCACAAAAAGGTCCAACCACACAGCCCCCTCTTGAATAAAGCCAACTCCTGGCCACATGTCACAGCCTGCCATCTTCCATTCCTAGAGACAGGTCAGAAACGCTAATCCCCTGTCACTTTGGGGCCTCCTGGGATGCTGGGAGATCCGGATACACACACCTTCGTGTTGAATAGGCCCATAGCACACGTGGCCCTTGGTACTCTGTCCATGTGCACAAAATTTAGAGATCAGGCCAGAACTTTCCTCTGCCTTTGTTCCTGCACTCAGAAAGGACCCCCCTGGTGTGCCCTCTCGATAAACAGGGAGCCAAGATCCTCGCCCAGGTTCAGAGTTAAAGGCAGCAGAGTGTTGAGGTAGCTCTGAAGTTCTAGATCTTTCACTAATTCCGAAATGCCAACAAAATGCTGATTTTTATGGCAGCTATGATTTTCTAAATCCTCCATTTTGTCTGGATCGCGGACCACCATGTCTTTAAGAGACTCGATTTCCCACTCCACTGCTGCCACTGTATCTTCATGATGAGATATGCACTGCTCCGTATGCTGTAGCTTGCGTCACAGAGTCCAATTAGCCCATCACTTTATCGAATCGAGCACTTGGGGCCCCCTCTACTGCCACTGTCACATCTTCCACCAGTGATGTCTGGGCTGGGGAGCTTGAAGATGTCAGGTCCTCTGTCATCTTGGACAGCCCCATGGAAGGCTTCTCATGCTCCCGCCATGCTGATTTCATCACGGCAGACCCCAATCCACTGCCAGACCACTGGAAACAGATGAGGCACAGTATCGGTTGTTGAGATCCACCCGCCATCTGTATGACCTCCTCCACCCATCACTGGGCAACAAAACCTGGGCTCTTGGGATTCAATCCCTTCACTCAAAGCAATGGGAAAGAGAGAAATAATAATAAGTAATAAAACAATTCACACATACACAGAATTATGTTAAAAACACAGTACTCTTTAAGGCCTTAAGGGGAGGGAGCCCACAGTCCTGCAAACCTGCACAGTTCCTGTAAATCTCCTTCCCCTGGCTAGGCCAGAGCACCTCCTTTATTGAAAGAAAACTGCTGCATGGTACAAATTCAGTTCTGCGTCAGTCCTTTATCTGCATATTACAAGTCATGTATTATGAGATTGCAGACCTGCTATCAGTAATCTGTGAACTATCATTAAAATCATCTCTAATACCTGAAGATTGGAGGATCGCCAATGTAACACCAATTTTTAAAAAGGGTTCCAGGGGTGATCCGGGAAACTACAGACCGGTGAGCCTGACGTCATTACTGGGAAAAATGGTAGAAACCATCATAAAGAATAAAATTACTCAGCATGTAGATAGTCACGACCTAATGGGAGACAGCCAACATGGCTTAAGACAAGGAAGATCTTGTCTTACTAATCTGTTATGTTTTTTTGAAGGAGTGAATAAACAGGTGGACAAAGGTGAGTCGGTTGATATTGTGTATCTGGACTTTCAGAAAGCCTTTGACAAGGTCCCTCATCAGAGACTTTTGGCAAAACTAAAGAGTCATGGGATAGGAGGCAGTGTACTATTGTGGATCAGGAACTGGTTAAAAGATAGAAAGCAGAGGGTAGGGCTAAATGGCCAATTTTCCCAATGGAGAAAGGTGAATAGTGGTGTACCCCAGGGTTCTGTGCTGGGTCCGCTGCTTTTTGACATATTCATAAATGACCTGGAAAGTGGAATAACGAGTGAGGTGATCAAATTTGCAGATGACACAAAACTATTTAAAGTTGTTAAAACCCAAGAGGATTGTGAAAAATTGCAAGAGGATCTTGATAAATTGGAAGACTGGGCATCAAAATGGCAGATGAAATTTAATGTGTACAAGTGCAAGGTTATGCACCTAGGGAAGAACAACCCAAACTATGGTTACACGATGCAAGGTTCCACATTAGGAACCACCACCCAGCAAAAAGATTTAGGCGTCATTGTGGATACCATGTTAAAATCCTCGGCCCAGTGTGCAGCGGCGGCCAAGAGAGCAAATAGAATGCTAGGTATGATAAGGAAAGGAATGGAAAATAAAACAAAAGATATTATAATGCCTCTATATCGTTCCATGGTGAGACCGCACCTTGAATATTGTGTGCAATTCTGGTCGCCGTATCTTAAAAAGGATATAGCGATTTTAGAAAAGGTTCAGAGAAGAGCCACCAAAATGGTAAAGGGGATGGAAGGATACTCCTATGAAGAAAGGCTAAAAAGGTTAGGGCTCTTTAACCTGGAAAAGAGACGGCTGAGGGGAGATATGATAGAAGTCTATAAATTAATGAACGGAGTGGAACGGGTAAACGTAGATCGATTGTTTACGTTATCAGAATATAGAAAGACTAGGGGACATGCAATGAAGCTACAGGGTAAACTATTTAAGACTAATAAAAGAAAATATTTTTTCACTCAACGTGTAATCAAACTCTGGAATTTGTTACCAGAGGATGTAGTAAAGGCTGTTAGTGTAGCTGGGTTTAAAAAAGGTTTGGACAAGATCCTGGAGGAAAGGTCCATAAACCATTATTAAGAAGTGACCGAAGATATCAATGCTTGACCCAGTACAAGCATTGTGGAACTTGTGTCTCTTGGGGAAACTGCTAGGTACATATGACCTAGATTGGCCACTGTTGGAGACAGAATACTGGGCTTGATGGACCTTGGTCTGACCCAGTATGGCATATCTTATGTTCTTATGTCATGCTATAGGTCAAAGTAAGCACAGGCATATTGCTCAGCTGAATTAGGAGAAGCAAAAACATTCTGTCCCATTCTCACAAACAATGTCATCCCAAAGTACAGCTTTGGCTTTTATAATACATCTCTCACCAGGCTGTTAGGCTTCAGACTGTTAGCAAATTCTAAGCCATTCTCCATATTAATCCTTCCAGAGAGCCCTAGTACCCCACGTCAAGTCCCTCTCAGCACCGGCTAGGAAATAAGGGGGTTTGAACGAACAGTAGGCACAATAGAAGGGGGAAAGCCTGGAGGGAACACCAAACATGTTCACCTTCCCTCAGCACATCACATGACATTCCACCTGACTTTTTTTTTTTAAATTCTAGGCTTATTTCCCGAAATTCATGTTTTTACTAAAACATAAATAAAATAGTACCGGTGTTCCACACCATTTCTGTATCAGGGGTGACCTAGATGTGGCAGCTGCAAATAGGAGACACTGTTGCTTTAAATAAGCTGCTTTAAACTTGAGCCTGTACATAATGAGGGTACTTTTTAAAACCCACAGGTAGCTTGCAGGTCTTTGGGTAATCAACCTGCAAGCTAATTTTCAAAGGGAAACACGGTGTGGAGTTTCACTGGGAAAATTCAGGACTGACTTTATCGCAGGTACAAACGCCCATGTGAACTTTGCCGTCTCTACCATTCACCCCAGTCCCATCATTTTTCCCTATACCTCAATATATGTATGTCTGTCTACTGAAGGGAAGCAATTTTCAGGCTTGGGAATTTGCCTAGGTGACTGCTTTATATGTGATCACTTTGAAAACTGTCCTTACTTCTATTCTGCCTTGAAATTTCTCAGATATGCAGCCAAAATTCAGTTTAAATGTTGCTAATCACTAAAACCCTGATACTAGATCAACGTTTTTATAAAGTGGACATAAATCAATGCTAGAAACAGATGCAATCAGCAAGCAACCGTTGCCGTAGTCCTGAGCTGCGACTACTATGATTCTTTGCAAACTGTGGAAAAGATGAAACCTATAAGTAGTAATAACAAAATTAAGGCATTTTAAAATTTGCATAATGAAGAGTATCGTATTCTTATCTTGCCTTGGATAGACATGTTTGTGTGTTAATTTCACTGTTTTGCTGTGTAGAAAAGCCTCAGAAGACAGACTGTTTGGAAAAACGGGAACAGCTGCAGACAGAGCTTAGCCCTCGAGGACCTCGACCATACCCTGGGCTCCATATACCACAGTGTGATGAAGAAGGCAACTACCTGCCTCTCCAGTGTCACACCAGCACTGGCCAGTGCTGGTGTGTGGATACAAGTGGTCAAGAAATTGCTGGCACAAGAACACCACCAGGAAGCAATCCCCCACGCTGTGGGGTTCCAGGTCTGTGTTCTCTGCAATCCCCATTCACTTTTGTTGAAAAAATAATACTGTATTTCTGCAATGACTCCAACCAAGAGGCGGAAGTAGTTCTTTTCTACATGATTGTTTTTAGACTTTTGTAAACTGCTTTGATTACTTTGTCTTGAAAGGCAGTATGCGCGGCGTTGGTTTAATCAACTGAATGAAGGAGAAGGGAGTTCAGTGTGAAAAATTGGTGCGAAGTTGGTGATACACGCTGTGCGAAAGATATAATCCCCTGATGAAACGCATCGAAGTGAAACGCGATAGCGCTGATGTTTGGCTTGGGAAATTGAAATTCAGATAAGCACGAAATTTTGAACATAGTTAAGACAAGTACAAATCTTTGGACATATTGAAATATCTTAAGTTTCAGTTAAGCAATGTGAATGGTCATTGATGCTAAAGGGAGCATAAATTTGATGAAAATTCGAACAGTTGCTCCGACTAAGTCTGAGACCAGTTGCTTAGCAATACTGTTATAAATACGTGATTACATTGTATCAGGTAGAGCATCGTATAAAGCAAAGATTTTGCAACTTTGGGAACGAAAATATAATTTGCATTCTCTGGTTACAATTTGGAGCATCACTTTACACATACTCAATAGCTGAAAGGCAGTATAGCAAATACTAATGAACCATAAGAAGTAAAATAGAAAATAAAACAAGCTTATACATTTTAAAAAGGGTCTTGCTGCATGGGAAGTAGCAGAGCAAACTGTGGTACCATGTACCAGCGTGCAGCTAAAGGTTGTGCGTAGGCAATGTAACCTGGACGTCAGCGAGCAGGAGGAGAGAGAGAAAATGGTAGCAATGAAAAGTTGAGACTAGTCATAATTCAGAGCTGCAGGCTGTGATACAGCCCTTGACTAGGGCCAGGTGCCCAGAATTAAATAAGATCTCCTCTGCTCTGATATAGGACTATGGCTTGCGCTTGGTGCTCGATCTGTGCACCTTTTCTGATGTCTATGTCTGCAGGTATGGTCTCAACTGTCCGAACTTCCAGTTGTATCCTAAAATATTCACTCTCTCCTGCTTTAATTGCTTCATAGTTGGAAGTTTGGCATTCAATATCCGGATTGCCACAAAACCAACCAGGGCAGCGGCGATATCCAGCTGCTGCCCAGTTAGTTTCTGCGGTGAAAGTTAGGCCAGCGTTTTTCTGCGTCTGATTTTTGCTGTGTCACTAACCGGGCAGTAGTTCAATATCATCACTGCCTGGTTAGTGATGGGTGCTGCCCTAGAGCACGCTGATGCTGACCGGTTAGCATCGGGCCATGTAGCAGCAGCACATGCGGATATTCAACAGCATTAACCATGTCAGTGCCACCGAATATCCAGCTGAGACGTATTTACACGATTCGCAGGTCTGCAAACCATGTATAAAATGCCTTTGAATATCCCCCCCCGCCACACACACACATCTTTTTCTGTTTGATATTATAGCATTCAGAAAAAAATCTGCATGCACGTTGGAGTTTGCAGAGATTATAAAATAACTAAAAACCCCATTGAGGAGAAAGTGACATCATCTGACCAGCTAGGCGACTAGCTCCGTACAATAAAAGCTAACAATAAGGGAGAAATAAGCCCAATGGAGAGGGTAAAATAAAGGTACCCGGAATCGCATAAAGTTGAAATATGACCACCACAAGAAAGAAAACACGTGAGTATGACTTTGCAAGCATGAGAGGGGAGCAGAAGGAAAAGGAGAAAATGGCATTGGAGGGGCTGCGAGAGCGGGAAACCGCCAGTGAACAGGGCACAAGAGAAGTTCTAGGAGGCGCAGGAGTTCTTTTATCAGTATCAAAAGAGGAACTTAGATCATGGCTTAATGAGCTAAGAACTGAAATTGTTGGCTTAAAAACAGATATGGAGGAGGTATTAGCAGAAATCCAGTCAGATTAAATGAAATTGGGCAGCGTGTAACAGAGACAGAAGAGCACTTAGAGAACTTGGAGAGTACAATGGAAAGCCTTAACACCAAAGTACAGGAACTGGAAGTGGCAAAAGAGGCACCTAATCTAAAACCTGAAGATTTAGAAAATGGAACACGCTGAAGCAAGTTGCGCATAAAAGGAGTCCCAGAAGAGGAAATTTACTGAGATTGTCTTAAAACGGCAGAAGAGATCTGTACGGCAGTGTTGGAAAGCTCGGAGGACACTGCAAATATATCGGCGATACGGATCTCTTGAGCCGGGACGCAAGGATCAACCAAAAGATGATATCATTTGTATTTATGACTACATTTTATTTTTTATTTATTTATTTAGTGTACACTTGTATCCCGCTACTTCTAGCGATCAGCAGCGGTTTTCTATACATAATGGTGCGGCTGTACAGGCCGGATTTGGAACATACATTGTGATTTCAGGGGTGGGTAAAAGGCAAATCAAACAGTCACATAATTACATTTGATTGTATAAGAGGAAACTTTACATATCTACATTTGATTGTTTGAGAGGAGGCTTTACATGTATACATATACACATATATTACATATACACATATATTACATATTACAGGACGTGTTTTATACTGCTGTGTGTTATTTAAGCTGGCAAGGTGCCCAAATAGAATAAGACACTCTGACTAGGTTAGGTTGAAATGGGTCTGGAAGAGGTGAGTTTTAAGCTTCTTCCTGAAATCCTTCAAGTCCTTGTTTGCTCTCAGTTCAAAGGGCAGTTGGTTCCAGAGTATTGGTGCAATAAATGAGAACGCTCTGTTGGTGGTGTTTGCGTTGCATTTTCTCAGGCTACTCGGGACATGAAGGGTGTTGCTATTTACTGTTCTTCTGCTTCTGATGATTGGTTGATCAGATATTAAGGTGTTTAGGTATGAGGGTGCTACGTTATGAACGAGCTTGAACGTGGTTACTAAGAGCTTATATTGGATGCGGGCTTTGATGGGGAGCCAATGAAGCTCGATTAGTACTGGAGTGATGCGTTCGGTTAGGCCTTTTTTCATGATGATTCTAGCCACTACGTTTTGTGCTAGTTGCAGTATGTTAAGGGTTTTTTTGGGCAGACCTTGTAATATAGCGTTGCAGTAATCCAGGTGGGGAATGATGAGGGCTTGTGCCACTGTCCTGAAGTCGGAGTGGTCAGTAATATTCCATAGCGGTTGCAGGATTCTTAATTTGCGGAAGATGGCACGATTGGTGATTCGGAGGTGCTTTTCCATATTTAAGTTGCTGTCCAGCATTACACCTAGGTATTTTATTTCAGGCTTTATGGTATAGACATTATTGTTCATGGTAACCGTTGGTGGTGGGTTAAAGTCAGGTTTTCTGGAAATGCACATCACTTCTGTTTTTTTGTGGTTTATTGACATATTATTCTGTTGCAGCCAGTTTTGTAGTTCACTTAGGCATTTTTCGAGCTGATTGAGGTTGGGGTTGTTGATGTCGAGCTGAGTGTAAAGCGTCAAGTCGTCTGCCTAGATATGGTAACTGATCTTGTGGTCCTGCAGGATCCTACATGATCAAAGAAAAAAATGCAGCACGGATGAGGACACTAGGCTGCTTCGAAAAACAAGGCAATAAAATAGTGCTCTTTGCTGTTCTTGAAATTTGCCACCTTGCAACGATGGAAACAATGGATTGCATATACAACCAGACTGAGAGAAGAAAATACCAAATATAAATGGTTATATCCAGTGGGACTGGCGTTCACCTCTAATGGGATAACACGCAGAGCCTTGCGGAAGCAATGAAAGATACGGGGTTCATGCAGATACCGGAACCAGAGAAAACGTTGGGAGAAGGGAGGAAATGGTAACAAATAGTGTGGAAAGAGAAAAACCTAAAGAAATGGACTGGAAAAAAAGCTAATGAAGGGTGAAAGAAAGGGGGATGAATGGGGATAATTTAGGAATGTTGCAAGTTGGTGTGTTATGCATAGTGGAGAAATAAGGATGTTGAATATAAAAGTTATATTTGCTACAGTAGGCAAGCTAAGAATGATTGAGTGTGGGTGGTTGTCGGCGAATGTAGGAAAAGGCCTGGCAATCTACTTCCAGTCATACCTTGCCGAGAAAACCCAGGAGCAGCTGGGTCGCCAGGAGTCAGCACTGACTTGACAGCACTAAAAACAAACAAACAAACAACCCCAACACAACATGCATTTGAATACCATTGTAATATACAATAAGTAGAAGTCCAGGCGAGTTTTAGTTGTAGTTTAGTTTTTCCTTTATTAATATATATGAGACACAAGATGCTGTAAAATGGTTGAACAATATAAATCTTAATTACAAAAAAACAACCATTCAATAACATTTTTTCTCATAATATTGAAACAATCAAGTAAACAGGGCCCGGAAGTTAGAAGTAGTAACTCCCTTAGGTATTTATGGCAGTGAAGCTGCATGGCTAATCAATGTCTGCCATTTTTCTGTAGAGCCCACTCGGAGACCACAAACCGTCTGTGAGCGCTGGAGACAAAGCCTTCTGGAGCATTACGGTGGCCAGCCGACAGCTCAGCAGTACGTGCCACAGTGCGACGACTTTGGCAGTTTCAACCCTCTGCAGTGCCATGGAAACAGTGGCTACTGCTGGTGCGTGGATAAGGATGGTAGAGAAATTCAAGGAACTAGAACCGAACCTGGATTTACCCCTGCATGTAAGGATGATCGCATCATAAATCCATGGAAAATAGTCTTTTGTGTTAAACTAGCACTTGCGTAACCTCTTCTTCTTTTAAAGGTTGTAGGGATTGTGTCAGGATTTCCAGATAAGGTATCAGCACATGCAGGTAGGTTGGATGACTTTGTAAAGAATCCATTGTCGCATCTGATAAAGGAACCTTTATGGTCTCAAATGCTTTATGCATCATTGTCTTTGGCAGGCCCAGGCCCAGTGCAAGGTAGTGGGGGCCCTAGGCAAATCTTTAGCTTTACGACCCCCTCCTACCCTGAGGTTTTGATAAGTTAAAACTCAACAGTCATGTTCATTTGAACAACATCCTTCCAACAACAATCCTATAAAAATGCATAATGGGACTTTATACTTTAAAATGTTAAATTTAGCTTTGTATATATATGTATGTGTGCCTGCTCTCCCTGTAGGTAAAAGAATGTGCTGGTGGCTTTTTGTGCGGCTGTCAGGATCTATAGCTTTGCTTTGAAAACTGCTGCTCTTTGCTGCCTCCCCCTTCCTCCCCAAAGAAGCTGCTGCTTTAAGCGACCGCCTAGCCTTGCCTAATGGTTCGGCCAGCCCTGGTCTTTGGATACATTTTAGGGTAGTTCCATTAAAAAGCTGTTTTTTTTCAGGCCGTTTGACTTCTCGATAAAGCATATATTTGCAGACATGAATTTGAGTATGAATTACATTCTGCCTTGATAACTGAAGTGAAAAAAATGGACGTCATAAATTAAAAACAATAAAAATCCATAACCATAAATAAAATCATCATAAACACAGAATGTAACAGGATGTGACGCTATCCCATTAATGCATGTTGCAGTACATAGAAAACAACAACCTGTGGCCAAAGACACTTCTCACAGATCAACATACAAATGTAATTTGAATTGCAAAAATTCATTGCATCTTTTAAGTTGGATGAATCCCTATAATAGTTATGATGTCTGACCCTGGTGTCAATTCACAGATTGCTTGTGAGTCTGAACAGAATAAAGATGTCTGTGTGGGAGGTGGAGGGGGTGGGGAGATGGCAAAAATGTATTTCCTGAAAAACAAGAACAGGAGAAGTGAAAGTGAGATTAAAAGATTTTTTTTTCTACAAATTTATCATCCTTGACAAAAAGGTATCTGCAAACCAAATTTACGTCTGTTTGTGTAAAATTGATTTAGAAAGGAATTGTCACATATCTTTACTTGCAAGCTCCTATTGATTCACTAAGGGCAAGTTAATAGATAAGGGGTGAATAATTGCAGTCCTAGGGGGTACAGTTACTAAAATGTGTTAATGTACTAAAGTGCTTTCTCCATATTGATGTGTATTGTTAGTACATCAGGTCATTGAGATTAGGGGGGCCTCTAGACAGACAATGTGCATATCAAAAATAACCTAAAATTGAGGTTAGAAATTCGCCCACAGACTGGAATATTATCAGCTGAGTGGTGTTTTCTGGATTGTGATCATGGATCTGGTGAAAACCCTTTGGAAAATCCCAATGAAAATAACAATGTTTCTGATATTATCCGGCACTTCATTAAATTTATTGGGATTTTCCCAATTAGTTTACATGAAATCTAGAAACACAGTCCAGGATGCTGGGGCGAGAGAGGCAAGATGGCGGCTGTGTTTGTCCGCAGTGCTTACCTCTAGGAAACTTTGTTTCTGTTTGGCGAGCTGTGTTGACTTGGCTAGTGGAGATGGACTAGAGGAAGCGCAAACAGGCATGCCTACCCTCTGGTAACGCCGGGGAGACCAGCTCTGCTCAGAGAACGTTGGAGACATGTGGGTTCGCGCCGCAGAACATGGAAGCAACTTCTTCGACTGCTCTGCCAGAGGTTGATCTGGCGGAGCTGAGCTTTTCGGGGGTGTAGCTTTCCCCCGAGTCCCAAACTCCCCCATTGCAACATGGAAGTGCTTTTGCTAGCAGTGGTGTGCCTCCTCGGGACCTGGCTGGTCTCAGGAGGTGATGAGGGCTCACTGATTCCAATTTCCTCTTCCCGGATGGCTGCGGATAGTGGTGGAGCAGATGCTGATTATAGCAGCAGGGAGAGAGGTGGCTCCGGGAGACGGGAGTTTGGAGAAACCGGCTCAGATCACATTGCAGACACTGTTGGATGCAGTCGCAGCTATGAATAACTCCTTCTAATTGGTAATTGGAACTGTGAGCAAAGAATTGACGACTTTCAAATCTGAATTGCAAGTGGCTTCCAGAGTCCAGGAGGAACAGTCAGGGAGGATAACCCAGTTGTCTGAAGAACTGGAACATCTTCGAGGAGTGCAGGATGCCAGGATTAAAGATGGGACTGTGTTCTCCAGGAAGCTTGAGTACTTGGAGAATCAGGCTGGAAGTTTAATTTGAGATTGTTGAATTTTCCCCGCTCTCCTTTGTATTCATCCCTGGAGATGTTGCGAAATTACTTTTAGGAAGTATTACAGCTTTCTCGGGAGCATTTTCCCCCTGTAAGTAGGGCTCAGTACCTCTTTCTTGGCTCTACCCTTCTGTTAGTTGGGGATGGCTCCTTCACTGCTAATAGGGGATCTTACTGGGTTCCTGGATAGTTCTTTGGAGGTGGTCACGGGTCAATCCACCCTGCTCATTACCCTGGTTCTGGAATCAGATAAATCATCATTTCTTAGAGCTTCCTTCAAGAATTTCGGTGTGCAGTTTATGGGCTCCTTTGTACACATTTTCCCAGATTTAGCTCGTGATACCCAAACGAGGAGGAAAGAGTTCTTGGGGTATAAAACCCGGGTTCTTTCCATCGGGGGGGGGGGGGGTCTTTTTTGCTTAGGTTTCCTTCTAGATGTCATGTTTCCTATAAAGGGAAGATTTTTTTTTTTTTGAGCCAAAGCAGCTACTGGAATTTCTGGAAGATAGGGAAGAGCTTCTAGTTGCTACAGCCTCTCATCCGACTGAAGCGTAAGACTCCTCTCAGCCTGCTTTGATTTGTTTCCATAGTTGGGATTTCTCATATGTTTGATTTCTTTGCCTCTCTCTTTTTTCCATTTATTGTGATCTAATATGCATGATAATTTTCTTTGGTGTGTTTTCTAGTGCAATGCCTTTTTTATGGGGTTTTATTGTATATGTGTAATTGGAATCACACTTTTTCTGTTTTCATTCAAGTGTATACCTGGATGTTTGTTATAAAACTATAATAAATATAAATTTTAAAAAAAGAAATACAATCCAGAAAACCACACTCATCCAGTAATATCTAAATTTATAGGTAAGTGTATTTAATGGTCACTTGAATGAGGCTTATTTGCCCCTTTCTGAAAGTTAATGCCATCAAATTGTTTGTAAATATGACACCAGTATATGTTAAGCATTGTTATAAAATAGCAGAGGTGATAGTCTGACCCTGACTGATCAGAAGGCATGCTAGCATCATTTTTATGTACTTTTAGTTTTACATAAAAAATGTATTTTTAATATGTTTTGACTGATTTTTCAAGAAATCATCAGTTTTGCTTTTCCTCAAAAACTTTGTCATAGGATTTAATACACAGTCTTTCATATAAACAGTCCAAAATCTTTAACAAAACCGAAAAGTGGCTAGTTATTCCAAAAACAATGCACAATTAATGAAAAATGATCATGATACCACTAGTTAGATGGTAACCAACAAAGTAGTTGGGTAAAAAAAGATATTTATAATTTGAAAGTCTTCTAAAATTACCATCTCTGCCTAACTACTGGTCCAAATTGTCTTTTTACTACCGTTCTGAGAATTTGCCATTTTATAGTAGTGGGGTAGCATTTTGAGTTTGAGGTGACAAATTAATGCAAAAGTGCCCGGCTCTAACAACTTGTTCTGAAAGAAAAATTAAGATTACTGTATGCCCACACTTTGCTTTCAATGCAGACTTGTACATCTCTAGTGCCAGATGTTGCCGCTTAGTAGCATGTATTAAAATCCGGAAAAGTTCCCACCTAAGATGAGTCTTCCATTCCTTGGATTAGTCAGTGCTGAACATGCTGCAAAGGCAGGGTTTACAGCTCCTTTGGGGAAGGGGGGGGGGGAGTCATGGTCATTGCTCAGAAATTGTTACTTGCCAACGTTAAGGTCCATGATTACTAGAGGGAGCCTTGTTGTATACAGTAGCTGCCAGCTGAGGACTATCATTGCAGTGATCAAACTAGAAAGGTTGGGGGAAGGGAAGATATAAAATAGAAGAAAAATCCCCATGTAGTTGTGAATGAAAACTTATGGAGCCTAGTTCATAGTCTTGGTTCCTGAACGCGAGGCCCAAAAATGCAGAAGGAAACTGCTGAATCAAAAAGAATCTACCGAGTGTCGTCTTAGTACAAGGCCAGTATGCTAACTAGGCATGCACATTTTGGGTTGGTTTGGGTGCCTAAAAATAAAGCGTTCATGCAAATTTCTTGTGCTTGCATATACCTACGATTTAACACGCATATAATCAATTTGCGCATATAAAAAAGCTATAGCGCTTAATAGATGTGCATTAATAATGACAAAATAGCACCTTTTGTTCATTTTCATTTAAAATGAAGTAGGATTTTTATTGATGCAAATAAACTTTAGAAAAAAATGCATGCAAAAATTTGCTACAGGGCCCAGCAGAAAAAGGTATAGTTATATTTTTTGTGAAAATCTGCATGCAAAGATGTTTTTGCATGGTGGTTTTTAAAAAATTCATAAATAAGGGGTCACTTTGCAGGCTTTTTCTTTGTAGCAGCTTATTAATGCATTTGAATAAACTTTCATGTACACTAGACTACAAGAAAAAACCTTTTAGGAGAATAGGTCCTGTTTTGCGAATCTTGTTACAAATTTGCCCTGTGTACATAAAGATATTCAAAAGCCTGAAACATCATCCTTTTTGTGGTTTTTGAGGTGTTTTGTGTATGTGTAGTACCCTGGTTTTTGAAATACATTCACTGTGAGCCCAATTCGAGTAGGGTACATTCGGGACGTCCCCGAGGAAGACAGGCATGTTTGGACCCAATTCTGGATCGCGGGAACAAAACGTCCCAAGGACAGCCCGGCGTGCCCTTGCCGCCTGCGGGTACATGGAACTTTGAGGTGGAATACGCAGCACGTCCCCTTTGACCCAGCAGGACATACAGGGCCATGACCTGAATCAGCCTTATGAAATCCTGCCAGGCTGGCCCACCCCCGGTCCGCCCCGATCCCGCTGGCTCTCCCTGTCCTGATGCTCAGGACGTACGGGGAGAGCTAGAGGGGGAATCAGGCCCAGGTGGCTTGCAAGGCTGCATGTTCCACCGGGATGTGCAGCCCTGCAACCCACATCCCAGAATCGGGCCCTGTTGGTTTACACAGAGGCTGACTTATTAATGCTGAAAAATCCTCTGCCTATGATTTAGTTTGAACAGAGCATTGACATGGGAGGGGTTAGAGTCAACGTAATAAATATGCTTTTTACTATAATAAGAACCTCTGGTCTTGCTCAAGTTGCTTTTGAGATTCTAATGGATAAAGAACGTCATCACTCTTGGAATCTTGCCTTTGTATTTAATTCTTTCTCTCATATATTGCAGGTATACCCACGGTTGCACCTCCTTCCGTGAAGCCTTCGCCACGTCCTGATGTGACTCCTCCAACTGTGGGCACTTTCCTTCTTTATGCTCAGGGACAGCAGATCGGCTATTTGCCTCTGAATGGAACTAATCTTCACAAGGAGACTGCCAAGACCCTGCTCTCACTTCATGTAAAGTATTTCCTCAAGGATTTGCTATTGTAGTATGATAGTCAGCAGAAAGGTGGGGAGTGTTGCCATCCCAGTGAAGAAATTATCGGAGACTTCTTAAATTCCAGCTAAGGGCCAGATATTTAGTGGCAGCAGCTAGTGTGGCTACCGTGGCTAGCCATCGCCACTGAAGACTAACCCCATATATTTAATAACGGGCCTGACTTTACAAGTGGGTCGCTAATTGGGCAGTGGCTCAATATCGCCGCTGCCCAGTTAGCAATGCCACCTCAACTCCACCCTGCAATACCCATGACATGCCCTGATGCTAAGCATGTAGCATTGGGGCGTGTAGTGGCGGCACCTGCAGATATTCAGTGGCACTAAGCGTGTTAGTGCCACTGATTATCCCGCTAACCAGCATTTACATGGTTTTCATGTTGTGTAAATGCCTTTGAATATTGGGCCCTAAGTTGCCATCACATAGATATATATATAATCTAGCATGTTCTACCTTGACTACTTTAGTTTAGAACACCTTTTACCTTTTCAGTCTGCTAAATATGCTAGAGAGTATTTCCCCTTTAAAGATGCATCAACAAGGGAGATGTAGGATGGCACCCTGGTTTAATACAGATTTAAGTGAATTGATGAATGAGGTCCATAAGATCAAGTGGAATTGGCGAAAGTATCCTGATATGTATACCATGGGGTCTTATTTAAAAGAACTTAGTAAGATATCAACAGCAGGACCATATCAAGCTAGAAATGCACCCAGTGAGACTTGCGAACTGGTGCCCTCCACCCCCACCCAATCGCACGCAGAACCTTTGGTCTTGCTGGGATTTCTGGAAGCCCAGTGATGATATTGATGCCCCTTCTGTGCTTGTACCCTGTGCGCCACACCGTTCGCACAGCCCTTGGTACGGCTCTGATCAGCAGGCAGTAGTGGCTGCTAAATTTGAATTTTTAAATAGTAATATTCCCTTAGCTCCTCAAAGACATTATTTGCTACTGCAAAGCAATTAACTCCACCAGATGCAGATGATTGGAGTATTAGACCCCTTTTGAAAAACCCAACCCTTGACGTTCATGATATTTGAAATTATAGTCCAGCATCGTCTTTAATTTTTTTTGCCATGATTGTGGGAAAGTTAGTAGTGAACCAGTTGATGGATTTCATTGACAGTAATGTAGTGTAAGACAATTATCAATTTGGTTTTCATTCCAAGCATGGAAAAGAGACGTTACCACTTTCTATATATGATGTCGTTCTTTGAGGTTTTGATCAGGGCATAGCATATTTTCTTGATCTCATAAACATTTCTGCAGCATTTGACTTGGTGAATCACAATATTTTAATTTCCCATTTGCAATCTCCTGGAATTTCGGGTTGTGTGTTAGACTGGTTTAAATCATTTTTATTGGGGTATACTCAACAGGGTAGAGTAGGAGAGAAAAATCAGCATGGTTCACCTTACCATGTGGCATCCCTCAGGGGGCTGCATTATCCACTGTACTATTTAATGCTTCTATGCTTCCTATTTGAGAAGTACTTTACTGTTTAGAAGACATCCATTTCCTGGTGCCTGATTATTCTGTGACTGATAATGCGATTAAACTGAGGGGCTGATGTATGAGAACAGTGAAATCATGGATGTTTGCTAGCAGATTATGTCTCAATGTGGGTAAAACTGAGATTGTATATTTAAAAAAGAACCTGGCTATTTGCCCCCTCCTCCAGCCATTTTAAAATCCGTGGTTGGGATATTGTTATTAAGTAACAAGCAAGGGATTTGGGTGTCATAATTGATTCAGCCACATATATGAATTCACAGATAAAGGAAGTAGTAAAGAGAGCTATGTTTCAATTACGGATTATACATTGGTTTAAAACATAAGAACATAAGAAATGCCATATTGGGTCAGACCAAAGTCTATCAAGTCCAGTATCCTGTTTCCAACAGTGGCCAATCCAGGTCACAAGTACCTGGTAGGTTCCCAAAAAGGCACACAGGTTCCACAGTGCTTGTCCCGGGGCAAGCACTGGATTTCCTGGGTCCTCTTTAATAAGGTTTATGAACCTTTCCTCCAGGAACTTGTCCAAACCTTTTTTAAACTCATCTACGCTAACAGCTTTTACTACATCCACCAGTAATGAATTCCAGAGTTTGATTAGGCATTGAGTGAAAAAATATTTTCTCTTAAATGGGTTAGATTGTAGCTTCATTATGTGTCCCCTAATTTTTGATGGCATAAACAACCGATCTCAGTTTACCTGTTCCATTCCATTCATTAATTTATAGACCTCTGTCATATCTCCCCTCAGCCATCTCTTTTTTCCAAGTTGAAAAGTCCTAACCTTTTAAGCATAGGGGTATCCTTCCATCCCTTTTACCATTTTGGTGGCTCTTCTCTATCTTTTCTAATTCCGCTATATCCTTTTTAAGATATGGCGACCAGAATTGCACACAATATTCAAGGTGCAGTCGCACCATGTAACGATACAGAGGCATTATAATATCCTTGGTTTTATTCTCTATTCATTTCCTTATGATTCCTAGCATTCCATTTGCCTTCTTGGCCACCACTGGACACTGGGTGGAGGGTTTCAAAGTATTATCCACAATGATACCTAAACCTTTTCCTGGGTGGTGGTTCCTAATGTGAAACCTTGAATCGTGTAATCATAGTTTAGGTTGTTCTTTCCTAGGCGCATCACTTTGCGCTTGTCCACATTAAATTTCATCTGCCATTTGGATGCCCAGTCTTCCAATCTTTCAAGGTCCTCTTGCAATTTTTCACAATTCTCTTGTGTTTTAACAAATTTGAATAATTTTGTGTCATCTGCAAATGTATTCCCATTTCCAGGTCATTTATGAATATGTTGAGAAGCAACAGGCCCAGTACAGATCCCTGGGGTACTCCACTATTCACCTTTTTCCATTGATAAATTTGCCCATTTAGACCTACTCTCTGCTTTTTATCTTTTGACCAGTTCCTGATCCACAATAGTATACTGCCTCCAATCCTGGGACTTTTTAATTTCGCCAACAGTCTCTCATGAAGGACCTTGTCAAAGGCTTTCTGAAAATCCACATACACCATGGGGTCTATTCTGTCACATAAATAGCAGGTTGGACGTCCAGATGGGACGTCCATGCCCGCTGTTCCTCCCCTGTTCCTGTCCCTGATGAAGCCTCCCTGTACGAAGGTTAGACGGGGGTGGGAAGGGGGTGGTGCAGAGGCAGATTTAGGGTGGGCAGTGGGCGGTCCGCCACCCTGGACATACAGGGCCGATTCTGAATTCGGCCCTGTACATCCGGGTCCGGCAACTGAAATAGGAACTTGTTCCATCTCTGAGGTGGAATAATTTCCCCTAGACATCGGGGGATGCCAGGCCTGCGCCGCAGCAAAGGGTGGAGGTTGTGCAGGAGATTCCTCGCAGCTCAACCCTGGCCATGGGTGGCAAGATCGGGCTGCGGGGAATGAAAAGAATGATGGGCAACCGGGGATTTTGGCTTCTGAATGTAGCCGTGGTGCCATGGCAACAGGATGCTATGAAGCCGTGGCTCCATTCAGGAGCCTGACTGAGTTAGCTGGGCAGGAGACTGTACGGGCAAGAGACTGTACATGCAGGCCGACCGGAATGGGGTCCGGGCCTGCATGTACAAGCTTAGACTGGATTCTGATTCCGCGTGGGCTAGACGTGCCCCATGGGATCAGAATCGCTTCTACCTCTGTGCGTCTGGTTCCGATCGGACGCATAGAGGCCTGGGACGTATATATTGGAATAGGCCTCCACATCAACTGGATCACCTTTGTCTACCTGTTTACTCACACCTTCAAAAAATATAACAACTTAGTAAGACAAGACTTTCCTTGGCTAAATCCATGTTGGCTGTCTCCCATTAAACCATTGACTATCTACATGTTCAGTAATTTTAGTCTTTATAATGGTTTCTATCATTTCTCCCGGTACCGACGTTGGGCTCACCAGTCTGTAGTTCCTCCGATCACCCCTGGAACCCTTTTTAAAAACTGGTGTTACATTGGCCATGTGACATTATTTATCACAAGCCAGTTTTCAGACTGTAGTGTACCTAGGCCTTGGTAATTCTGCATCTAAACTATTGCAACATGTTCTACTTTGACTTGCCAAAAGACACACTTCATGCCTTCCCGGTGGTTTAAAACTCTGCTGCTGGGGTGATAGCTATCTTAGTAGATTTGATCACATTTAGCCAGTATTGTCCATGCTACACTTATTTCCCGTTTTCTGAAGAGTCCAATTTAAAATCTTCATTTTAATTCATAAGGCATTATTTTTTATTATTTTTTTTCACATTCTCTTATATACTGTGCTATTCTGCATCAGTGCGGTTTACATTGAACAAGCTGAAATTACATTGAACAGGGCATTATAACTTGGAGATAACTATTTTACAGGGAACATGGACTATGGAGGGTTAAGTGGCTTGCCCAAGACCACAAGGAGCACCTGTGGGACTAGAAACCCCAGTCCTTCCAGCCCAAGGTTGCTGTCCTCTAGTGGGATTTGAACCCCCGACCTTCCGGCCTGAAGTACCTTGCCCCAACCACTAGGCCACTCCTCCACTCCACATACACCATTATATTATATCATGAAGCCCCAGTCTGCCTTATGGCATTTATTCATCCCAGGCGTTATGATCAGATGACCATGGATTATTGACTGGACCAACTTTTCGTCAAGTGTATGTTGACAAGTTCCTGTTGAGCACATTCTCAGTAGTGGGTCTGTCTTTATGGAGTATGTTACCTACGGAGCTGGCTTTCTGAAAGAGGCTTGAAGCCTATTTATTTAGGCAAGCTTTCCAAGATCTGAGCTGAGAGTTCAATAGATTCAGTGATCTAGGCTACTACATGGATGGTTTTATTTATCTGCGTTTTAAATTTTGATTCTACTATTTCTGACTTGATTATTGTCATCATGTTTATGTTTTAAGTCTTTATAGTCTTGTTACATGGATTAAATATTTTAATTAAGTTGCAATGTTTTATTTGTGTAATGATTCTGCACAGCAGGAACCCCAATGCCCTGCCCAGATGCACGCTGCCCAGCTTGCATGAGTTTTTTAGCGCAGAACCCCATGCGACTTTTTAGAATGGAGCCAAAAACACTCACTACACCCATGCAACCCGGGTAGTGCACTTTAGTAATCATACCCCTTAGATAAGCAAGTAATAAATGGAGATAAATAAAATAGATACACTGCTGGGACCATTTACTAGCTGCACCCTGCTCTCCCACTGGATCTGTAGGTAATAGTGGGTTGTCCTTTCTCGGATGTCAGTGTCTTGCTCAACAGTTTGAAAATCACCACATCAAATATTTCAAGATGGCTGTTTGAAAATGCAGCTTGAAAGTACCAAAACAATTATTAACAATTCAGTGGACAGTTAAACCCAAAATCAAGGGTCTGTGTTTGATTCCTGTGAAGGCAGTAGTGTGTAAAGCTTCCAACTTAGTCTAATAATGGAAGGAGAGGCTCGGGGGATAGAGGCACCCTGTCAGCAGAGCCCCATCCGAGCATCACGCTGTTCTATGTAAAGCACTATGAACTTGAAAGGAAGCTTCTTGAAAGTGGGGGATGGTGTTGTAAGTACGGGTGCACTTCATATTTGACAAGGAAATAAATTAAAACTGTTCACATTCTAGGGTATTACAGAAACATCACCAGGGCCGGTTTAAGGGTAGTGGGCACCCTATGCCCTCTGCTGAGATTTTGATAGATACACTCACTAATCAGCTTACTGGCTGCTATAGCTCCAGTCTTTTCTAGAGTGCACAGTTTTTTAAAGCCTGCAAAACGCTAAGTTACAGCTTATATTTTCTTTTTGCTTGATGCTAAGGTAGATTTTAACTGTTATACCTTACCTTGGGAATATTCTGACTGTGTAGCCCTAAAGCCTGCAAAAACTATAATTTTCTTTCTTATCTCTGCTGGTTTCTAGCTTCCAATATAGAGTTTAACTGTCTGTTTTGGGGAAATTGCTAATATAAAGTTTAACTGTGGTTATACATTAAGCTTGGGGATAATCTGACTGACTGACTGCTTTTCTGGGTAGCCTTGGAAGCAGATATCTGTGGATGCCCCCAGTTCAGGAACAGCCTTCTGGCCAGAGACACTTAGGTTCCCGCCCACCCTACCCCTCACCCCCCCCCAGGGGTTGCATTGCCTATATAGTAGTCACATACGTTGCCATCTATCCTTTTAACTTGGGTTAAAGCCCACATCATCTTCTTCCTTTCTTCTTCTTCTTCCTCTTCTCCTTCTAGCAGTACTTATTCAGCATGTCTTGTATTTAGTGCAATAACTGCAGTACATTCATTCCAAGACGAATCATTTGGAACCTAAGAGCTTGTCCTCTGTGCCTCAGGTCAGCTGCCATGCATAAAGAACTGACTCTACTAAGGGAAGACCTAGCTGCCATGCATAAAGAGGTGACCCTACTGAGGGAGGAACTGGCTGCAATGAAGCACACCTCTTCTAGGATACAAACTGAGCAATGTCCACCACCACTCCCACAAAGAATCAAACACCCAAGGGACAAGTGGATCACAGTGGGTTCTGGTAGATTGCAACCTGTAGCACACAGACATCCTATCCTATGCATCAAGCAATATCCCTGCATAATGCCTTCTCTGCCTTGGCCAATGAGGACAAGGAACTGAGGGAGGAACTGACTGCAATGAAGCATACCTCTTCTAGGATACAAACTGAACAATGTCCACCACCGCTCCCACAAAGAATCAAACACCCCAGGAACAAATGGATCACAGTGGGTTCTGGTAGACTGCGACTTGTGACACAGAGGCATCGTATGCAACAGGTGATATCCCTGCATAATGCCTTCTCTGCCTTGGCGAATGAGGATGCCCAATCCAAAGAAACTGAAGGGCCCTTAAATGAGACAGACGATACCCAATCTCATGCTAAAGGACCAAATATGAAGAAAACCTCACCAAACAGCAAACTACTACTACTTGGTGATTTCATCATCAGTGGCACCAACTTGGGAACACAGTTCAAAGTCAGGTGCCTCCCAGGCTCTTCAGCCAGCAGGAATACAAACCACGTTTGATGAAGTACTTAGAGCAGAAAGTGAACACTCCAAACTTGATGATGTTATCCACTTGGGCACAAATGACCTGGCTAGAAACAGTGCCTCTACAGTCCAAAAGGACTTCCAATCTTTGGGAGAGAAACTCAAGCCCATTGTTAACACTGTTGCATTCTCAGAGGTTCTACCTGTTCTTGGTAAGGGCAAAAAGGCTGCATCGCATTAACAGCTTTAATACATGGCTCCAGACCTGGTGCAAACAAGAAGGATTCAGATTTATTGGCGATTGGGGCAACAGATGGAACAACAAGAGACTATACTGTGCTGATGGACTACATCTCTCTATCACAGGGAAAAGAATCCTAAGTGAAAAATTCAAGCAATATGTGGATATGCATTTAAACTAGAAAATGGGGGTGACAAATGTGGAAGGTCAAGCTCTGGATGTCACCCCCTGCAAAAGCAGATTAAAATCAGAAACAGCCACACTTTTAAACCACACATCAAAAACAAGTGGGAAGATGTAGGTAGAACAAAATCAATTCAAAATACACACAAGTCAGTTAAATGCTGGAAAGCAATGAGCACAAATGCTCGAAGGTTTAGCCAACAAAGTTCCTGACCTGGAAGGCCCTAATGGTGGAAATGGATTTGGACATTGTGGCCATTACAGAAACATGGTTTAACGAATCGTATGATTGGGATATAGCCATAGCTGGCTATAATCTATTCAGAAGAGACAGAGAAAATGGAAGAGGAGGAGGAGTAGCCTTGTATGTCAGAAGCAATATTAAAGCTACTGAAATGCAGAGGGCAGGGGGAAAAGAAGAAGCGCTCTGGATTGTGTTGGAAAGAGGAGATGGCACTGTCATCCATACTGCTGTAGTCTACAGACCTCCGACACAAATTGAAGAGATAGATAATGAATTGATTATAGTTATTGGCAAGATAGCCACAAAGGGGGAAGTGATAATATTGGGTGACTTTAATCTACCAGATGTGGATTGGATTACTCCTTCTGCAAATCTGGAAAAAAGCAAAAAAATTGTGGATGCTCTCCAAGATGCATTACTTAGACAAATGGTGATGGAACCAACCAGGGAAAGCTCAACACTGGATTTAGTGCTCACCAACGGTGATAGCATGCCGAATGTCTGTGTGAGTACCCCTGTGAGCAGTAGCGATCATCACACAGTGTGGTTTGAGATAAAAGCCAAGGTACAGGCCAATCATAGCAAGCTCAAAGTCCTAAACTTCAAAAACACCGACTTCAATAAAATGGCCGAGTACCTAAAGGAGGAGCTGACAGGGTGGGAGGAGATAAGGGAAGTGGAATTGCAATGGGCTAAACTAAAGGTGGCAATAAAAGGGGCAACAGATAAATATGTAAGAAAAGTAAACAAAAACAAGAGGAGAAGAAAACCTGTTTGGTTTTCCAAAGAAGTGGCTGCTCAAATAAAGGCAAAAAACACAGCTTTCACAAAATTCAAAAGCTCACAAACAGAGGAACACAGAAATGAATACAGGATCAAACTCAAAGAAACAAAAAGAGAAATAAGGATAGCAAAATCAAAGGCAGAGGAAAAGATGGCTAAAGATGTTAAGTGTGGCGACAAAGCTTTCTTCAGGTATATTTGGGAAAGGAAGAAGATCAGAGGTGGAATTGCAGGACTCAGAAGTGCTGCGAACTGACTCGTGGAAAGTGACAGTGAAAAAGCGAAATTGCTAAACAAATACTTCTGCTCTGTTTTTACTAAAGAAAGTCCTGGAGAAGGACCTCCTGTGACTCCAAAATATAAAAATGGGAATGAAGTAGATACCACACCATTCACAGAAGATGAAGTGTTAGAACATCTTGCAAAACTGAAAGTGGACAAGGCCATGGGACCGGATGGGATACATCCCAGGATACTGAAAGAGCTCAGAGAGGTTCTTGCAGGGCCGTTAAAGGACGTTTTGGAAACAGGAGAGGTTCCTCAGGACTGGAGAATGACTGACTGATATCGTACCTCTACACAAAAGTGATGACAGGGAAGAAGTGTCAAACTACATGCCTGTGAGCCTCACCTCAGTGGCGGGAAAAGTAATGGAGGTGCTCCTGAAAGAGCGACTAGTGAACTTTCTCAAAACCAACAGGATGCAAGACCCGAGGCAACATGGTTTTACCGAAGGACGATCCTGCCAAACAAATCTGATTGAGTTCTTCGACTGGGTGACCAGGGAACTGGATCAGGGGCATGCAATGGATGTCATCTACCTGGATTTCAGCAAAGCTTTTGATACTGTTCCTCATAGAAGGCTTATCAATAAACTCAGTAGCTTGGGGGTGGATCCCAAGATGGTAAATTGGATGAGAAATTGGTTGACTGACAGACGACAGAAGGTGATGGTAAATGGAGCTCACTCAGATGAAGGGAAGGTGATTAGCGGGATGCCCCAGGGATCGGTCCTAGGCCCGGCACTGTTCAATGTATTTGTGAGCGATATTGCTGAAGGACTGAACGGAAAAGTCTGTCTTTTTGCAGATGAGACACAAATTTGCAACAGAGTGGACTCCCCCGAGGGAGTGGTTAACATGAGGAAAGATCTACAAAAGCTGGAAGAATGGTCTAATGCTTGGCAATTAAGATTTAATGCAAAGAATTGCAGAGTCATGCACTTGGTAGCAGAAATCCAAGGGAAATGTACGCGATAGGGGGTGAGAGGTTGGTGTGCACGGATCAGGAGAAAGACCTTGGTGTGATTATTTCTGAAGATCTCAAGTTGGCAAAACAGTGCGACAAGGCGGTGGCAAAAGCCAGGAGGATGTTGGGCTGCATACAAAGAGGAATTACCAGCAGAAAGGAAGAGGTACTTATGCCACTGTACAAGTCACTGGTGAGGCCTCACTTGGAATACTGTGTTCAGTTTTGGAGACCGTATCATGCAAAGGATGTAAAAAGACTGGAAACTGTTCAGAGGAAGGCGACCAAAATGATTTGGAGCCTGCGTCAGAAGCCTTATGAGAAGAGACTTGAAGACACTTTGGAGGAGAGGAGGGACAGGGGGGATATGATTCAGACCTTTAAATACTTAAAGAGAAATAATGAACAAACAAACATCTTCCAAAGACGGGGAAGCTGTAAAACTAGAGAGCATAACATGAAGCTGCAAAGGGGTAAATTGAAAGGCAATGTCAGGAAATACTTTTTCACTGAAAGGGTGGTGGATGCTTGGAACGCCCTTCCGATGGAAGTGGTGGGGGCAAACATGGTGACGGAATTCAAAATGGCATGGGACAGACACAGCGGATCCCTTTACAGCAACAGGATAAAATCAAAATAAATTGAACCATCTAAATTCTCAACAAATAAGGGGTGTCCTGCATGGAGTGGTGGGTTCACCCCTAAACAAAGACGTGGGGAGGGGCGGTCTGCATGGAGCAGCAGGTGCAACTACTCTTGCCATCATACTGGGCAGACTAGATGGACCATACTGGTCTTTATCTGCCGTCATTTACTATGTTACTATGTTACTATGATCATTCCAAAACTACCTCTTTCCCAACAGTCTTGTATAAGTGGGCATCATACTTTTAAATATTAAACTTTGCTTTGTATGTATGTGTTTGCCTGCTCTCCCTGCAGGGAAAACAACACACTGATAGTTCTATAGGTTTGTGTGGTTGTCAGGATCTGTTATTTTGTTTCACTGCTGCTGTCCTCTTTTGCCCCTCAGAAACTGCCGCCCTAAGTGATTGTCTAGCCTTGCATAGTGGTTGAGCCAGCCCTGAACATCATCCTTTTAGTGTCATTTTCAGCAGCCTAATCTGTAAGACTATGATACACCCTCTCCCCATCCCTTTACCCCCTTCTAAACTTTGGCCTGATATGTGCAAGTTAAGGGAAATTATCATGCCTCTGGACAGATGCACAGATAAATAGATTGAATCAGCCCGAAGTGCTTTATGGATATGCCAAATAGCACTGGGAAAGTGTGAGAAAGCACCTGGGACACAAAATAAAGTGCCTGCAATAAGATCAACTAAGAAAAAAAAAATAAAGCCTTAAAACAACCAGATTGCTATTGTTGGAAAACGAGAAAGCTTTTTCTTAACCATAGAAAGCCAATCCTAATTTAGTACAACAAATTCTCCTTCTGTATTTATAATGAAAATAATTCTTTACATGGTCCATATGAACATAATTATTAGCAGCGGGAACAAACCGGTGAGAAGCACATACTTCATTTCTTCCCACCAGAAAACTCTGAGTGTACTGCATGTCTGAGACTTTGTCTGACTCCAGCTTCCTTGAAACCCATCTGGATACGGAGATCTGCCTTAGTGCATTGGACATCTGCTTTTTAAAGGACACATCCCCAGGAGGCAGCCAAGACGTCTCCATTCTCACATGGATTGTCCAAATTACATGCTGGCTCCCATTTTCTAAATATTTATTCTACAGACAAAGAATGAGATCCCCCCCCCCCATTTGAAACATTTTTAAACTATATGTATTTGACAATATTTGGTCAAAAATATGCAGTCAAAAATTATACACCTATAAAAAAAAAATCCACTAATAAAGTAAAAATTATTTTATTGGAAAAACCTTTTTTGATTTATAAAAGCAAACATTTTATTTCCACTTGCTAAATTAACTCTTCATCATTCAAAACACCATAGCTGTACCCCTTTAATTGGTGTAAAATTCAAATGTAAATAAAATTAGATGGACTATACTGGTCTTCATCTGCCGTCATATACTATGTTACTTTGTAACAAGAAGGGGAATGGCTCAAATTGCACTGAAGTCACGCACTATACTAACTGCCTTATATCATCACAGCTTACCCCAAGGGTGACCAAATCATAAGAGCATAAGATATGCAATGCTCTGTCAGACCAAGGATCCATCAAGCCCAGTATCCTGTTTCCAACAGTGGCCGGTCTAGGTCTCAAGTACCTGTCATGTTCCCAGAAAGGTACACAGATTCCCTGATGCTTCTCCAATGAGTAAGCAGTGGATTTCCCCAGTCCTCTTTAATAGTGATTTATGGACTTTCCCTCCAGGAACTTGTCCAAACCTCTTTTACATGCAGCTGCTGTATACTAACAGCTTTTACTACATCCTCTGGTAACGAATTCCAAAGTTTGATTACGCGTTGAGTGAAAAAAGTATTTTCTCTGATTAGTTGTAATTGTTCTACATTTTACGTTCATCGTGTGCCCTCTAGTCTTTCTACTTTTTGAAGGCGTAAACAAACAGTCAACATTTACCCATTCTACTCCATTCATTAATTTATAGACCTCTATCTTATCTCCCCTAAGCTGTCTGTTTTCCAAGTAGAAGAACCTAACCTTTTAAGCCTTTCCTCGTAGGGATATCCTTCCATCCCCTTTACCATTTTTGTTGCTCTCCTTTGTACCTTTTCTGATTCTTCTCTATGGTGACCGGAATTGCACACAGTGTTCAAGATGTGGTCGCACCATGGAGCAATACAGAAGCATTATAATATCCTTTGTTTTATTCTCCCTTTTATTCTTATTCCTAGCAATCTATTTGCTTTTCTGGCCGCTGCTGAACACTGGGCAGAAAGTTTCAACATATTATCCATGATGACGCTTAAATCCTTTTTCTGGGTGCTGGTTCTTAATGTGGAACTTTGCATGTAACCGTAGTTTGGATTGTTCTTCCCTAAGAGGCCAATTCTGAACGGGGCCCGTCCGGCCTGTCTGGATTTGCACCTGTGGGGCTAGATGTTCCCACAGGAGCAGAATCAAGTGCAAAGGGCCTGGACAGACCGTAAGTGCCCCGATTCTGTGCCACTGTATGTCCTGCGAGTTCCCCGTCCAAACCCCTCCCCCCCCCCAATGCTCCTGCATGGAGACTCAGTGCCATGGCATCCCGTCACCATGGAGTGGAGGAGTGGCCTAGTGGTTGGGGCAAGGTACTTCAGGCCGGAAGGTCGGGGGTTCAAATCCCACTAGAGGACAGCAACCTTGGGCCGGAAGGACTGGGGTTTCTAGTCCCACAGGTGCTCCTTGTGGTCTTGGGCAAGCCACTTAACCCTCCATAGCCCATTTTCCCTGTAAAATAGTTATCTCCAAGTTATAATGCCCTGTTCAATGTAATTTCAGTTTGTTCAATGTAAACCGCACTGATGCAGAATAGCGCGGTATATAAGAGAATGTAAATAAAATAAATAAATAAAAATGGCACTGGGAAGCCATGCAGGAACCCCATTGCCCCACACCAGAATAACAATGTTGTTCCCCACTGTCCGACCCTCAGAGGGGCATGCCAAGGCCGGGATCAGGCAATGGGGAACCTCCTGCTGACACTCACCTGCCATGGGGGGGGGGGGGGGGTCCTCCAGTTCTGATCCCATACCTTGGGGAGACTTATTCCACCACCAAGATGGAATAAGTTCCCTGGCCAACTCTGCCTTCCCAGATATACAGGGCTGTGATTGGAATCAGCCCTATATGCCCGGGGTCACAGGCCCGCCTCTGCCCTGCCCACACTCCACCTCTGGCCCTCCTCCTCCCGCCTCCATCCAGAGCTCCCCGCACATCTCCTCTGTACGTGCGGGGAACTCATGGGGCAGAATCGGCCACAAGTTCTAATTGGACATACATCCCTGCTATTCCAACATCGGAATGACCCCTAAGTGCATAACTTTGCACTTGTCCACATTAAATGTCATCTGCCATTTGGATGCCCATTCTCCCAATCTATCAAGGTCTTCTTGCATTTTTTATTGTACAATCCTCTTGTATTTTAACAACTTTGAATAATTTGGTATCATCTGAAAATTTGATCACACCAGTTGTTATTCCCCTTTCCGGGGAATAACAACTGGTGTGATGTTAAAAAGCATTGGGCCCAGCACAGATCTCTGAGATATTCCACTATTCACCTTTCCACATTGAGAAAATTGGCCATTTAGCACTACTATGCCTCCTATCCCATGGCTTTTTAATTTCCCCAGAGAGTCTCCCATGAGGGACTTTGCCAAAGGCTTTCTGAAAATCGAGATACATTATATCAACACTATGGACATCCAAAATGGAGTGAATTTTGCAAAAAAACACCTAATAACATTTTCATTCATACTGTCAAATATGAAGAGCTGCTTCAAACTCAAAAAAAAAAATCTCAACAATCTCAATAAGAATCAAGTAATGTCCAAAGCAGCACATAATTATTGTCCGTATGAAACAATTCATGCCCTTCTTCAAGTGAACTCAATGTAATTTATCGGTACCACAGTCCTTTCAGCATCCTCCAGATTTCGAAAGTTATGCTCATAATTTCTTCAAGAATATCTTCAAACCTTTTCATTCCTGACCTTGCCCAAGGTTTCGCCATAAGGCTTTCTCAAAAGATTCAATGTCTGACCTGCAAAGGAAAGAGTTTACACCCAAGAGATTAACATGGAGCTTTTACTAGCTCTTGGGTCTTGATCTTTTTGGGCTAGATATTTTATTCTTGGTGAAAGCTCCATGTTAATAAGTAACATGAATGATGAGTTGATTTAACAAGTTGAAATAAAAAATGTTTGCTCTTAACAATTAAAGTTTTTCCTATAAAATAAGTTTTTGCTTACAGTACTTTGAGCATAATACACTAACACTTTTACCTTCTTTTGGTTATTAATGTCTAAAGGGAATATTTTTCTAAAGTGCACTAAAGTTAAATGCAGCAATTAGCGCTGGAGGTGTGTCTAACTTGTGCTAACTGTGGGTTGCATTCCTGACATGTCACCATGCTGTTACCACAGAGAAAAGCACCTCACACTGCAGCTTCAGTTAATGCAGGTGTACTTAATGTCACCCACAAAGGGAGCGGTAAGTGCACCCGCACAACTGTAGCATGCACACGTAGCGTATGCTGATGCCTGTGCAGCTTGAGGAAATAGATCAGGGAAATAAGGGACATGTTTACTGAAGTGTGCTGATAGCCCGGGGTTTATCATGAGCTAAGTCCACCGCGGTAATTGTTACTGAGTGCTAAAACTGCAGCTGCGTTAAAAATCCCATGCTAACTACTTAGCATGGTTTGAGCGGAGGCTGGGCAGGTCGGGTGCAAAGTGCGGCTAGCGCAAGCAGCAGTAATGCACTTTCATCACACATTTTGCAGTTAGTGTGAGTGCACTTACCGACATCTTAAGGGCAGGCATCCGCAGTAATCACGGCAAATGACTTAGCACAGAAATGGCACTAGGTCCATGCTAACTGCATGGGGACTTGCTGCGCACTATGTTTGGAGACTTAACACATGGCAAACTACTGCATTTTAGTAAACATGCTCCTAAGTGCAGCCTAATGTGTTTCAATCAGAATTATCAGCCCAGATTTCAGAGTATGTATAGACTGCATTCGACTTCTGCAATATGCTCTATTCCAGCACATTTAACCCTTTCCATTCAGCTGTCCTACCCTGTGGGACATATGAATAACATGCTAGTTGATAACCCAAAATACAAAATGACTGGTTACTGTAGAAAGTGTATGTCATTGATTGCAATTTGGACAGTTTCTTGTTAAAATGTATTCTGATTAGGCATGAGCAACATAGAAATGTAGAAAGGGTTAAGCTATTAGCTAACGCTGGGCCCTTGGCATCCACTTAGGTGAAATCCAGAGAAGTGTGCTAGACTGAGAGTCAGGTGGCGCTTTGTAGAATATGATGTTTCGTACTGCTTTCCTCAAAGATTTCATTGTTATTTTCAGGGTTCGATCGTTGTGGGAATTGACTATGATTGTCAGGAAAACATGGTTTACTGGACAGATGTTGTCGGTCGTACTATCAACCGGGCAAGTCTGGAACCAGGTGCTGAGCCAGAAACGGTCATTAGCTCAGGTAAACTGAACTTCCCTGTCAACTTTCAGACTTCTTATTGGAAAATAGTTTTGCTGGATTAACTTCAAGCAACTGTTGTCCAAATGCCAGAAAATTTCAGATAGCCTCAAGTGTTTTTCCTGATGAACGTTCTGACATGACCATGAGCCTGAAATGAATTAAGTCAGCGGTTCTCTTCTCTTCCTATTGTCCTGTGTATATGAAGATATGTCCTAAAGATTTGTTTGGTGGTTGTGTGTTTGGGAGAGATGGGATGGTGCTTGAATTTTGCTTTGTGAATGTGATGGATGAAAAACAGCTTGGCTGCTTGCTGAATTGTTGTGTCCATTTTAATGACCATTTTGTTTTTTATCCAGTAAAAAATGCATATGGTTAGGATAGTTTTCAAAGGTATTTACCTGGGTAAACTGTCCATTTTAAGGCAAGTGACCTTATTCACTGTGCATACACGTACCTGAGTTACTAATATAGAGGTGTACTCAGGTCAGGAGAGGACATGGCATGCACATATCTGATAGCCAAATGTACATGCATGCTATTTTACCCCTGTGGGTTGCTCGCAGAAGTTACTGGCACAAAGAATGCATATAATTTGTCCATACATGCTCACAGCGATTTTTCAGAGGGGAACAATGCAGGTAGTTTTCTTTTTTTTAAATTAATTTCAAGGTACCTTGCAGCCAAGTGAGCTGTTAAAAACTGTCCCCAAAATGCTTTTGTTAGGCTTCCTGAATTAAATTTCTGTCATTTCTTTCTCATTCTAATAATTAGAATCCAGAGTCCCTGCACCGTTAAATCATTGGTGTGAAAATGAAGTGCTAGAGGTCTCTGTCCTCTAGTTCAAATCTGTTCTGTGATCTGCAGTGCTTAATTTTTAGAAGCCTTTCTTCACTTGCTTAGTGGCTTCTGAGAGCAAAACTTAGTTTAGGGTTATATCTGTTCCCAATACTGAGCACTAGAGACAGGATCCCTGGTTGCCTACATTTCTGCAGCCATAGAAAGGGCTACAAAATCTGGTTCAAAAAATAACACCAGCCCCTAACGGCAACACAGCCAGATGTGACCTGAGGCGCCGCACTGCCGCTGTCCTTGTCCTACAGCCAAGAAAAAATGGGAAGGGCAAGAAAGTGAGCAAAGGGATCGCAGTAACTCTGCAGTTTGAAGATTTTATTTATTTATTTATTTTATTGTTTTTTTTTAAATACCACTTTATCATTTCAGTCAAAGCAGTTTACATTGTAACTTAAACTTGGTAATGTACATTAAACAGGGACATTGATAACTTGGGATTTTCTGAGGCAGTGGAGGGTTAAGTGACTTGTCCAAGGTCACAAGACGTGCTAGTGGGAATCAAACCCTGGTTTCTTGGTTCCCAAGCCAGTGTTTTAACCATTAGACTACTCCATTAGGGATCAAAGTGGCTGCAGAGTGTTAGTGAAGGGATTGAAGTTGCTAGAAGATGTGGGGATCGTCCCCCTATCAGTGCCGTACCTAGCCCTGTGCAAGTAGTGCAGCCACACAGGGTGAAAAAAAGAAAATGGGGCATATTTGGGGTTGCTGGCCTCTGCTCCTCCCCTCCCCCAACTGCCCTTGTCCCACCTCCGCCACTTTTCATGTCTCCTTGGCGGTGGCAGTCGCAGCAGCGGAGAGTATCTCTGAGGAAAAAACACACAGGTCTTTCAAACTCCATGTTTGCTCGATCCCTCGCTCCTTTGACGTGGACTCGCGTCAGAGGAGGGAGAGACAAGACCACCCATTCAAACACGGGTCTTTGCAACTCCGCATTTCAGTGGCTGGTCTGGTCCCTCCCTCCTCTGACGCAAACCTACGTCAGAGGAGGGAGGGATTGGGCAAACATGCAAATGCTGAGTCGGAAAGACCCATGTGTTTGTTTCTCATTTAGAGATATACTCTCTGCTGCCGCCAAGGAGACACAGAAAACGGTGGCAGCAGAGCAAGGACAGGCAGCATGGACATGGAGGTGTGGAGTAAAATGGGGAGATGCTGGCATAGGGAAATGACAAACCGCGGAGGGGGGGGGGGTGCCACATATGCAAGTCGCACAGGGTGCATTTATGGCTGGATACAGCCCTGCCCCCCAATTCCCCACTTCTTCTGATCCTTTTCATTTAGAATAACATCTTTCTTCTCTCCCTCCCTAATCACCCTTCCTTTCCTTCCCCTCCCCCTTGTTCATAGGAACATAAAAATGATGGCAGATAAAGACCAGATGACCTATTCAGTCTGCCCATCCATACTGACTGCTAAGCTCTACAGTCCATTCCTTGCCCTTAGAGATTTTCTATTCTTGTCCCATGCTTTCTTTAATTCAGATACATCCTAGTCTCTGTTGCTGCCTTTGAGAGCTATTCCACATATCCACCACACTTTCCATGAAGATTTCCTTAAATTACTCCTGACTCTCTCCCTTTTCATCTTCGTCCTATGCTCCCTCATTTCAGAGCTTCCTTGCAATTGAAAGTGTGCATTTATGCTGGGAAAGTATTTAAATATCTCTATCATATCTCTCTCTCTGGCCTTTTTTTGAAAGTATACATATTGAGATCTTTAAGTCTGTCCTCATGTGCTTTATAATGGAACACCACAGACCATTTTAGTAGCTGCCGTCTGCACAGACTCCATCCTGCTTATATTTTTTGAACGTGTAGTCTCCAGAATTGCATACCACTTCAAAGGATGTTTCATCAGAGACTTATGCAGAAGTACTATCACCTCCTTTCTTCCTACTGGCCATTGCTCTCTCTATGCACCCAAGCGTTCTTCTGCTTTTGCCATCACCTATTCTACCTGTTTGGCCACCTTAAGATCATCGGATATGATCACTCCCAGGTCACACTCTTATTTTGTACACAGAAGTATTTAATCCCTTCTACTTCACTGCTCCCTTGGGATTTTGCAGCCCACACACGAGACCCTTCATTTTTTAGCATGAAATCTTAGCTGCTATGTAGACCATTATGCTTCACTAGATTTCTCCTCATGCTATCTACATCTACCCTGTTGCAGATGGGTTACCTTTTTCTCTGACGTTGATAAAAATGTAGGTATTAAAGGTGTATCTTAAGAAGAAAGCTTATTTGTATTGCGAACAGAAAATACCTTTTTTTTCTGGATGTTGCTAAATTACACAAAGACCAAAGGAAATTTTCCTAGTGCCTATAGGGTGGACACTTACATCGGGTGCCTGTGCAAATGCCTCATTAAATATAAGGGCAAGATTATATATTTTATTGATTCTGAACAGTTGGAAAGATTTTTGTTGGATAAAGAAGTGGATACCACATAGTGGAAGGATTTTAAGTTTTTAGGGTTTAAGTTTGTTAGCAGCCTGAATAGATACGGAGCAACTTTATCTTGTTTCTAGATTTTCTTTATTTCTTCCCATCCTCTTGATGTGCGTGCACTTTGTTTATGCGCCTTTTGGTATTTTTTTTTTTGTTTTTTTTTAATTCTCTTATGTTCATATTCATGGATTTGTTATGGAATTTTTATTGTATTTCTGGACATGCGTATTTTCAAAATGTGAAATAAAAAAAAAAGAAACTGCACTATCCTGTATTAGCAGCATTTCCATTAATTTACTCACCACAGAGATCAGACTTATTGGTCTTTAGGTCCTGTCCACCTGGTTACTTCTACTTCTGTATAGAGATAGCACATCTACTCCTCTCCAGGCCTGATCTACTCCCAAACCTAAAGAAGCATTGAGGACAGACAGCGGAGCCTCCAGAACTTCTCTAAGTTCCATCTATACCCTTGGATGTATCCCATCTGTCCCTATTGCTTTGTCTACTTTTACTTTATCTAGCTCCTCATGAACGCTGCCTTCTGAAAATCATTCAAGATCCACATTATTTCTTTTCCTGTTTGTGTTTTTCTGCTGTACCACTCCTGGCTTTTCATTTGGGAACACAGAAAACAAATATTTGTTAAACAATTCCATTTTATCCTCCTCAGCTTCTACTATACATATCCCTCCCCTTAACCCTTGTGTCTGACAATACCACTTTCACAATTCCTCCTGTCATTAACATATCTTTAAAAAAAAAAAACTATTCCCCCATTATACTGTTTTGGTTAATTTTTCTTCCATTTGAATGTTTGCTTTCCTGACTACTTTTCCAACTTCTCTTAGCTTTTCTGGATATTATTTTTCTTCCTTTTTCTATGATCTCTTGTGCTTTATGAAGTCTGACCTCTTTTCCTTACCTTTTCAGTTACTTTTGAGAACTATAGTAGCCTTCTTTTTCTTTTACTCATACTTAACTCTCCTAACTAAAAGGTTTGTTGCCCTTTAAAACATCTTCTTTCATGTGTGTCCAAATCTTTCAAATTACCTGTTTGTTTCACAAGAGTTAACTTTTGTTTTTATAGTTTTAATCTTTAATGAATTTTACAACTTAGTCAAGCAATAATATTTGTACAGCAAACAGCAAAGTCGCTCATGGCACAAAATCAAAACAAGACATAAGTATAAAGGCAACAGTATTTCACCACAAAAGACACAAGCCAACAATATCCAGGAGTCCTTGGAACATCATCCCATGGTGTAGAAAATCCACATGAATCTATGACTGTGTGGATGGTGTTAGAAAGCATCTTCAGAATGCCAATTTCTCTGCCTCAGCCTTTACCCTCAACAGAGAGGATTGAGAAGACCACCTGTGGACCCATCTGCTTCACCTTCTCTCCTAGAGCCATAATGTAATTTTTGATACATTTGGAGGCATGCCTACCATTATCATTTATGCTAACATGTATGAGCAGCACTGGATATAACAGAGTTATGTACCTGTAGCAGGTAGTCTCCATGGACATCAGGATAAATCCTCACATATGGATGATGTTATCAATTGAGCCCCACACAGACTTATCCTTCTGTCCACAGAGAAAGGTAAGTAACATGGGTTTCTTTGTGGACAAGCAGAATACATGCTCACATATAAGATTCCCTAGCTACTGGATGCCTTGAAAATAAAAAGGGTAATTCTGTGTTACAACAAGTAGACACCTCAAGAACACACTTTTTTTTTGGGTGGCAATGGGCCATTCTAGTAGTGGTATTATTCATTTTGAGAAAGGCAGTCAGGAACAGAGCATGACTGGGCCTAGGGGAGAAATAGAGTTTGATTCTAATCCTCGAACAGATTCTGAAGAATGGATTGCCGAATCTGCTGTTACATGGGAATTTCCTTTCCAGACAGTAATATGTTGTTAATGTGAGGACAGAATCCAAGTTGCAGCTCTCCAAATCTCTTCCATAGAGTTTGATCACAGGTGGGTCACAGACAGCCATGGCTCTAATATGAGCCATGACATGCCCCTCAAGAGTCAGGCCTACCTTCAAAGAAATGCAACCCATCAGCCAAATTGAGAGAGCACATTTGTTGATAGCAGCCAACAAACCTATTGTGGTCAAAAGAAATAAAAAGTTGGGTGGACTTTCTATAGGTTTTAGTCCATTCAAAGTAGAAGGTCAAGGCTCTCTTGCAGTCCATGTGTGGTGCGCTTTCCCACTTTGTCAGCGTGAAGTCTTGGGAAAAATGTTGGTTAAGGTTGCATTCCAACATCTCTTTAGGAAGGAATTTAGGGTGAGTGTTCAATACCACCCTATTGTTGGAAAACTTAAAAGATGGACCCACTACTAGAGCCTGGAGCTCCTTAACCCTGTGTACTGAAGTTACAGCCACTAGAAACAGGACCTTATAAGTCATTAACTTCAGAGCACAGGTATCCAACAGCTCAAAGGGAGTTCTCATCAGTTGAGTTAATAAAATGTTGAGATTCCAAGACATTGTAGGAGGCTTAAAGTGGGGAAGGGGGTTGGTAAGAAGCAAACACAGCATGAAGCAAACAACTAAATGCTGTAGAGAGATGGGTTTACCTTCTACATGATAGTGGTAAGCACCAGTTGCCCTGGGATATACTCTAAAGGACTGGACAAATGCAGGAGGTATTAAAGCAGTTTTTGTATGGGACATGAGAAAAGGTCTGACAGTGGTTCACAAACTTGGGGAGACGGAACCGCAAATGGGGTCACATCATCAGTGGATGGAGTCACAGAAACATTGCCATTTCCCCTTTGCTATGGACATTCACACTACCCTATGCCAAGTAGTGTTAGTTGCCATTCACCATGTGGCATGTGAGCCAGTGAACAATCATAGGCCCTTGCACCCTTCTGGGTAAGCTTCCTGTTAGGCTGGAAACCCATGCTGAGTACTGAGGTCTGTAAGCACATACTGACACAAGGGACCCTGTGCTGACTGCTTCTGCTGGTGTTGTTGCCACTACTGTTGCCATTGCCTTCCTGCTTTAGATGAGTGGATGGAGGGGAAGGAGGCTAGAGGTCTGCCAGTTTGATTTCATCATCATCTTGGGGTCACGTGAATTTTCAGTTGTTAAATTGGGGTCATATGGGATAGATATTTGAAAAGCATTGATCTAAGACCTGTCCCTCACACTAGAGGGCAAATCTCTTCCATTTGAAAACATACAACTTCTATTTGGAATCTCTCCTGACAATGAAGAGGATGTTGGCAACACCAGCCAGCAAGTTCAAAGTGGACAAAGTCACCAATTCAATATCCAAGCCATGAGGGCAAGGAACTTTATGTTGGGTGCAATATCCTGCATTATCAGGGTTGGTAGTCGCCTAGGTGAGCCAGGTCCTTGATGGAAAGCTTGAGAAGAAGAGGGAACTACGGTTGTCTGGACCAATAAGGCACTATGAAAATCATGGTGCGCCCCATTGTCTCTGAGTTTCAGGAGAGTTTTTGCTATCAGAAGAATAGGAATATGTGCATACAGAAGATCCTTCCTCCAGTGGAGGAGGAAGGCAAACAAGGCTAGCTTGCCATATGATTTCCACCCTGGAGCAGAACTAAGGCATATACCTGTTCTGAGGAGTGGTGGATAATTTATTGAGGGGATGCCACACTCAAAAGATCATCGCAATAACTCCACAGTCCAGGGTCCATTTGTGAGGTTGAAAGACATGGACTTAACCTGTCAGCCCAGGGTATTGTCCTCGCTATTCCATGACAGATGGCATAATTCCACATTCTGTTTTCCAGCACAGGAGGTATGACCAGTTCCTCTTTGCTTGTTGATGTAGTACATGGTTACTTGGTTGTCCATTTGAATCATGATAATTGTGTTGGCCAACAGAACTCTGAAAGCCTTTAGAGTGTTTGAAATTTCTCTCAGTTCCAGGAAATTGATCTGATAAAGACTCTCCTAGGAGGACCACAGACCCTGAGTGTGAAACTCACATACATGTGCTCTCCAGTCCAGTTTGGATGCATCTGTCATGAGCAACTTTTGGTAGGGAGGAAGTTGAAAAGGTAAACCTTTGGCCGGATTGGAATGAACCATCCATCAGTTCAGGAAATCCTGGAGGGGAATAATGACAGAAACTAAGCGCTGAGCTTGTGAGTGGCCTGTGTCCACTACATGCTCAGAGTCCACTGAGACTGTCTCTTGTTGCCAAGGGTGCAACATAAATTGTCAATACCATGTGGCCCAACATTCACTGCTGACTCCGTTGTTCTTCCTCCATGATCACCACCAAGCAAATGAGTCTGTCTTGTAGAAGCAAGGCTTTCACCAGAGTGGTGAATTCCAATTGGTGTGATGGATTCAAGTTTGACTAGGGGTAGTTGATGACAAACCCTATTAGCTCCAGTACCCAAATGATGATGCATACAGATTCTTAAACTCCTCCTTGAGTTGCGCTCTTGACCAATTAGACATTTCTGCAACTACTCTGCAGCATTTTGTGAACACCCGAGTAGCACACACGAAACAAATTGGCAGTTCACAGTACTGATAATGGAGTTTCCCTACACAAATTCTAGATACTTCCTGTAAATGGAATGTATCAGAATGTGGATGTAGGCATACTTCAGGTCTAAAGAACATAGCCAATCCTCTTTTTTTGAAGAAAAGGAAGCAGCGTGCTGAGGGAAACCATTTTGAACTTTTTGTGAATCAAATACTTGTTCAGATCCCTCAGATATAAGATGGGATGAAATCCCCCTGTCTTTTGGGGACCAGAAAATATCTTGAGTAAAATCCCAAGTCATTCCTGCCTTGATGGAAAAGGCTGTCTTGCATTGGTGGTCTAAAGGGCTGAGAGTTCCTGAAGAAATATCTCCTGGTGCAAAGAGTTTAGGGAATACACTCTGAGGACAAAGTGGTGGGATCTCGAATAAACCATAACTTGTATCCTTCCTGGACTATTTTGAGAATCCAAGAGTAGGAAGTTACAAGGGTCCAACAATCTGCAAAGAACTGAGGCATTGCTTTTTCTTCTCTGCCCATGTGTGCTGTGCCCTCTATTGCTTTTTACACCTCCATTACAAGCCTTTTCTTCCAGCTTCTGGCTTGGGTCAGACATTGAACTGCTTGCTCTTTGAGTCCTGAGCCTGTCTGTCTGTCTCTATTGAGATATATATATTTATTTTATCATGTTTTAGTGTGCTTTTTACCCTATCTGTATTTTTCTGTAATATTGTTCTCCTATCTTCAGCTCCCTCCTATCCTCAGTCTCTTGTTGACTGACCTTGTATTTTTGTCTTTCTACTATCTGGTCCCTGTTTTGTGAGGCCAAGTTAACATTCTGTTCCCAACTACATTCTTACTCTGTCTCTGCTGTTTCCTCTGAGTTTTACATTTTCTTGTGCTTGTTTCTATCTACCTGAGAGTGTGCAGAGGATGGCGTGACTAGCCCTCCCCGTTACTGAGGCGTTGCTTTTTCTTCTCTGTCCACATGTGCTGAGCCCTCCGTTGCTTTTTACACCTCCATTACAAACCTTCTGGCTTGGGTCAGACTTTGAACTGCTTGCTCTGTGAGTCCCGAGCCTGTCTGTCTGTCTCTATTGAGATATATATATTTATTTTTAGTGTGCTATTTTTCTGTAATTAATATTGTTCAGCTCCCTCCTATCTTCAGCCGCCTGTCTCTTGTTCCTCCTCTACCATAGCCCAGTCACCCCCTGGCTAACATTCTCTTACTGTATAGCTGTCCTGTGCTTATTACCACTATTACTCACAGGTGCTTCCGAATCCCATCAGATCCCTCTCCTGCCTATCTTCATATATTTCTTCTGACGTCTGCTCTCCTCTCTATCTTTCTTATGGCTCCACATCACTTTCTCGTTCTATTGTTGATACTCCCTAATCTTTTCCCCTCTTACCAACAGCTTCAAGGCTCCTCTCCTTATCATCCCCTGTCTCACATCTCCTACCATATTGTCGTCTACCCTATCTTCTGCTCTTGAGCTTCACCATTTTTTCCTCTCATTCAGCCATCTTCTCTCTCTCTCTCTCTGAAAGAACCTCACCCTCGTTTTCACCGTGCTGCTTCCTCTCTGTCCTGCACTCTTCTGCTCTTTCTCTAATATGGAGATTTCAACCCAACTCCGATACCATTCCCAGACAAATGTACAGTATATCATGCAACCTCTTTGATTATGACCCCATATAGTAAGTATTGTACATAGTTTACCCCGGTCATCCAAGTTTTTCTTCCCTGTTATCTGTAAACTCATACATGTTATTTGTACTGAGCATTTTGTTCCATGTAAACCGCGCTGATGCTGAATAGTGCGGTATATAAGAGACTGTAAATAAATAAATAAATAAATAAAAAGCCCTGGTCCCCCTAGATTTTTCTCACACTCCCAGAACAGATCCTCACGCAATTGCTCAAATCTTATTCATATCCCTTTCCTTTCCCCCTCCTCTCTCCCTTGTGGAATGCACACTTTATTTCATATAAACTTGCCTTTACTCATGATCTTTGTTTCTAATGTTCTCCATCTTCTTGCTCTAACTGACTCCTCCCAGAAGCCTCAGTTTCAGTTGTTTCCCTCTGTCATGGCGGCTACCATTCCGCCCAAATGCCTCCAGCTTCTACTCCCTCACTCCTGCCAATTTCAACTCCTTCTTCCTCCTCAGTCTTACTCCTTTCCTTCCTTTGAAGTCCACTCCATCCACCTTTTTACTCCATTACCTCTCTGGATAGCTGTTATTTATTGACCCCCCTGACGAGTCCACCTCTACCTTTCTCACTGACTTTGACTTGTGGCTTTCCTTCTTTCTGGATTCATCATCCCCCTCCCTTATTCTTGGGGATTCTTACATTCCATTCATGTTGATAATCCCTCTGACCCTTATGCTCTAAAGCTTCCTTCCCTTGCCTCCTCATTCAGCCTCCAGCTTTGCTCTATTGCCCCCACTCACCAGCACGTCCACTGCCTCGACTTTGTCTTCTTCTCTGTATATTTACCCTCAAATGTCTGTACCTCAGTCCTTCCCTTATCTGATCATCACCTCCTAAGCTTCACTCTTTATCACCCCCCACCTTAATCTTGCCAGTTTCCTCCAACCTCTTTAGAAATCTTCGCTTTTGACCCATTCGTTCTCCCTACTACTGTCTCATCTCTTTCTTCCACTATGTCATCTGAGTCTGTTGATGAGGCCATATCTTCCTATAACATTGCACTTTGCTCTGGATGCTCCTGCTTCTCCCATGCCATATCCCGTGAGGCGTGTACTGTATCTCTGCCCTGGCTGTCTTCAACTATTTGCTGCCTATTTTCCTGTGCCCACTCAGCTGGGTGCATTTGACTCAAATCCCGCACCCTTGCAGACTTTCTACACTTCAAATTCATGCTTGCCTTTTTCCAATCAGCCATAGCACTCACCAAACAAGACTATTATTTCCACCTGACTAACTCTTTTGCCGCTGACCCTCAGCGTCTCTTTACAGCTCTCAACTCTCTCCTCAAGGTGCCACCTCCCCGACCCCTCCTTCCCTTTCTGCCCAAACCTTGGCCAACTATTTCCATGACAAAGTCCACAAGATCACACTCCAATTCCCCACAAATTCAGCTCCATCCCCTCTTCCATCCTCCCTTCACTCACAACTCTTCCCCTCAACCTCTGCTACCCTTTCTTCCTTTTCTATGATCTCTGAGGAAGAGACCACTCCTCTTCTTTCCTCCTCCAAACTCGCTATCTGCTCCTCTAATCCTATTCTTACCTATCTCCTAAACTCCATCTCCTCCACTACCATCCTTTATCATATTCTCAACCTATCGCTTTCCACTGCAAGTGTTCCTGCAGCCTTCAAGCAAGCTGTTACACCTCTCCTCAAGAAACCCTCAATTAAAAACATAAGAAATGCCATATTGGGTCAGACCAAGGTCCATGAAGCCCAGTATCCTGTTTCCACAGAGGCCACTCTAGGTCCCAAGTACCTGGCAGGTACCCAAAGTCCACAGCTCTCACAATGCTCATTTTGGGGTAAGCAGTGGATTTCCACTTTAATGATGGTTTATGGACCTTTCCTCCAGGAATTTGTCCAAACCTTTTTTAAACCCAGCTACACCAACAGCTTTTAGTACATCCTTTGGTAATGAATTCCAGAGTTTGATTACGCGTTGAGTGAAAAATATTTTCTCTTATTAATCTTAAATGAGTTACATTGTAGCTTCATTGTGTCCTCTAGTCTTTCTACTTTTTGATGGCACAAACAACCGATCTACATTTACCTGTTCCACTCCATTCATTAATTTATAGACTTCTATCATGTCTCCCCTCAGCCTTCTCTTTTCCAAGTTGAAGAGCCCTAACCTTTTAAGCCTTTCCTCATAGGCGTATCCTTCCATCCCCTTTGCCATTTTGGTGGCTCTTCTCAGTACCTTTTTTAATTCCACTATATTCCTTTTAAGATATGGTGACCAGAATTGCACACAATATTCAAGGTGTGGTTGAACCATGGAGTGATACAGAGGCATTATAATATCCTTGGTTTTATTCTCCATTTCTTTCCTTATGATTCCTAGTATTCTATTAGCTTTCTTGGCTGCCACTGCACACTGGGCGGAGAGTTTCAATGTATTATCCACAACAACGCCTACATTTTTTTCCTGGGTGGTGGTTTCTAAGATGGTACCTTGCATCACGTATCCAAAGTCTGGGTTGTTCTTTCCTAGGTGCATAACTTTGCACGTGTCCACATTCAATTTCATCTGCCATTTGGATTCCCAGTCTTCCAATTTTTATAATCCTCTTGGGTTTTAACAACTTTGAATAATTTTGTGTCATCTGCAAATCTGATCACCTCACTCGTTATTCCCTTTTCCAGGTCATTTATGAATATGTTAAAAAGCAGCGGGTCCAGCATAGATCCCTGGGGTATTTCACTATTCACCTTTCTCCATTGGAAAAATTGACCATTTAGCCCTACTCTTTGCCTTCTATATTTTAACCAGCTTCTGATCCACTATACTAAACTGCCTCCAATCCCATGACTTTTTATTTTCGCCAAGAATCTCTCATGAGAGACCTTGTCAAAGGCTTTCTGAAAATCCAGATACACTGTATCAAGTGGCTCACCTTTGTTTATCTGTTTATTCACACTCTACCTGACCTTCTAATTATCGACCCATCTCCCTCCTTCCCTTCGTTTCTAACCTACTTGAATGTGTCATTCACTGCCATTGCCTTGACTTTCTCTCTTTTCAAGCCCTTCTGGATCCATTGCAATCTGGCTTTCATCCTTTACAAACTTCTTGACCCTCATCCTTTTTGGCCTTTCTGCTGCTTTTGACACTGGTGACCACCACCTTCTCCTCGATACCTGGTCCTCGCTCCGTGCTATACTGGTTCTCGTCTTCTCTCTCCAACTGCACTTTCAGTGTTTGTTCTGGTGGATCCTCCTCTACTTCTATCCCACTCTCGGTGTATCCCAAGGATCTGTCTTTTGTCCACTTCTTTTCTCTCTCTATACCCTGTCCCTTTGTGCACACATCTCCTCCTACGGTTTTCAGTACCATCTTTATGCTGATGACTCTCAGATGTACCTCTCTACACGTGAAATCTCTCTGGCAATTCAGGCTCAGATCTTTGCCTGCCTATCTGACATTGCTGCTGGATGTCTCATCGCCATTGGAAATTGAACATGACCAAAACAGAACTTCTTATTTTTCCCCTTAAATCCACCTCCCCCTTTCCTCTTTTCTCAATCTCTGTGGATAACACACTACTCCTCCGGGTTTCCTTGGCTCACAATCTTGGGGTCATCTTTGATTCCTCCCTCTCCTTCTCCACACACATTCAGTTGATAACTAAAACCAGTCATTTCTTTTTCCACAATATCAGCAAAATTTGCCCCTTCCTTTCTGAACACGCTACTAAAGACCCTTAGTCACCTCCCATCTCTCTCCCCTTCAAAACTCAGTTGTGCAGCTAATCTTCTGCCAGCCTCAGTATGTTCATATAACCCCCCGTTCTCAAGTTGTTTCATTGGCTCCCTATCCGTTTCCGTATGCAGTTCAAACTTCTCCTACTGACCTATAAGTGCAGTCATCCTGCTGCTCCAAAATACCTTTGCTCTCTTATCTCTCCCTATACCCCTCCCTGGAACTCCGCTCTTCTGAAGGATCACTTCTATCTGTGCCCTTCTCTTCTACTGCCAACTCCAGACTTTGATCCTTCCACCTTGCTGCTCCTTATGCCTGGAACAAACTACCTGAGTCTGTACGTCAGGCTTCATCTCTAACCCTTTTCAAATCCAGGCTGAAAACTCACCTCTTCAAGGCCGCTTTTGGATCCCGGTCCGCTTGGTCTCCTATGTGTTTTCTTACCATTCCCCTAGATGTATCCTTGTCCTCAGCTGCTGTGTTGTCTGTCTTGACTAGATAGTAAGCTTGAATGAGCAGGGACCGTCTTTTATATGTGTCTGTACAGCACTTCAAATGCCTTGTAGTGCTATATAAATTATCAGAAATAGTAGTACTAACATGAGCCTCCCTCCAATAAAAAGGCTGTCTAGGAGCAGGACAGGGATATTAGCTATGTTCTCTAGAATCCAATCATAAGCCCATCCCTGATTTTGGTTGGAATGCTGGTTGGGACTTCAAAGTCTTCTGTTGCCAAGAGCAGGAGTGAGTACTCTGCCTGACATGGGAAGAGTAGGAGGGAGGGAAATACCTATGCCTGTGAGAGTAATAGGACCTCCATGGTCCCCTGCTGTGGAACCTCTGAGATAATGTGGAGTCTGGATCAGAAGTGGGCCTGGAGAGGGTTTTGAGAGTATATCACTATTGCTGCTTTATCATGGTTACAGCTGCTTTAAGAAATTCTCTCCACAGCATAGCATGTCAGCAAGCTGCTCCTGTATGCTGGGCTGTAAGTCTGAGGCCCAGAGCCTTGAGGGTCTCCAGGCACCAATACTCATGGAGGAGGCACTCTATGCCATATTGAAAATACCTTATGTCTTTCAAAAAATGTGTTTTCCACACATCTTCCCTTGACTCATTAAGGACAGGTATTGCATCCAGATTGCATATGACTTTCTACAAGTGCATGCTCATAAAGAGCTGGTAGGATACTATGAGACGTGAACCTAGCATTCTGAACAATATTTTCCCTAAGGACTCCCCAGGGCTGCTGAAGAATACAACTTGGAACTCTTAGCTTTTTTGTGAGTGGATTTGACAACCAGGGAATCATGCTGCAGATGTAACTTCTCAAATCCAGGGGTCTTTTGGACTTTATATATAGTTGACCTTCTTACTAACTGGAGGCACTGAGAAGGGAGGGGGTGGTCTCCCACATTCCCATTTGTAACCTCTGAAGGATGCAATGCACAAGCACTGTCACCACCTCTTTAGGAGGACTGGAATACTGAAGGGTTCCTTCTCCTTTTGTGACTGAAACAGAATGGATTTGGCATCTGTTGCTGCAGCATTGAATATCTGGGGTTGGGGTGAGTGGGCAGGGCTATGTGCCGTAGCAGCTCATAGCCTGCCTACTTGAATATCGGGCCCAATAATAATAAGGAAAGGAATGGAGAATGAAACAAAGGATGATATAATGCCTTTTTATTGTTCCATGGTGCGATTGCACTTTGAATATTGTGTGCAATTCTGGTTGCTATGTCTTAAAAAAGGATATAGCAGAATTAGAAAAGGTACAGAGAAGAGCCACCAAAATGGTAAAGAGGATGGAAGGATACCCCCTACAAGGAAAGGCTTAAGACTAGAGCTCTTCAACTTGGAAATAAGACGGCTGAAGGGAGATATAATAGAGGTTTATAAAATATTGAATGGAGTGGAATTGGTAAACATAAATCATTATTTTTACTCCTTCAAAAAGTGAAAAACTAGAGACATGCAATGAAGCTACAGTGTAGCTCATTTAAGACTAATAGGAGAAAATATATTTTCACTCAACATGTAATCAAAATCTGGAATTCATTACTGGAGGATGTAGTAAAAGCTGTTAGTGTAGCTGTGTTTAAAAAAGATTTGGACAAGTTCCTGGAGGAAAAGTCCATAAACCATTATTAAAGATGACCAGGGAAGTCCACTGCTTACCCTAGGATAAGCAATTGGAACTTCACAGGTACTTGTGACCTGGATTAGCCACTGTTGGAAACAGGATACTGGGCTTGATGGACCTTGGTCCCAGCATGGCATATGTTATGTTGTTAATGTTCCCCTGATGCACTTGAGACCGATATTGGCCAGACAAGTAATGGTGTCAAGGACCTTTGAGGTCTCGATGATGATTGCTCTCCTGCAGCCAGGTGGTTAGTCTCAAGAACAGGTTTGATACTGACAAAGCAGCTGCTTCACACAGGACAAAGAGCATAGTTATCCTCTCCTCGAGGCCTCTCATAAGATGCTCCTTGAAGGCTGCCATTGACAGAGGTGTGAAGGCTTCAGCAGAAATTGCTAACATCTGCAGTATCTGCTGGGGAGTATCAGCAAGCTCGTCTTGGACTCGTGGGGCCCAATATTGTATAGGACAGGCTATGTGTCACTATGGCGCATAGCCCTGCCCATTGACCCTTAACACCAGATATTCAATGTCACGGCAACGGCATTGAATATCCGGCGTTGCCGCACATGCTTCAGAGCCACAGAAGTATTAGAAGCGATATTGCACTGCACCCGGTTAGCATCCATTGCTAAAACTAGGCGAGTCAAAAGCTGGGCTAGTTTTAGCTGCAGATCACTAACTGGGTAGTGGTGCAATATCACCAATACCCAGTTAGCGGCAGTCTCTGCCTCCGCTCCACCCTGGAATGCCCTCAACACACCCTGATGCTAACCACAGAGCATCAGTGTGCGTGGCAGGCTTTGAAGGGGATATTCAATAGCAATATTTTGAATATCCTGATTTTAGAGCATTTACACAGTTTACTGGGCTGTAAACCATGTAAATGCCCTTCAAATATTGGGGGTGGAGTCTTGCATGGCCTCTCCAGTACCAAAGATAAGGGGTCCTCATGTCATGGCTGCTTTTGAGGATCATGCTCTTGACATTGTGCTTCAATGAACTATGATGCCAATGCAGCTTCTGCCTATGCTCAACATCCTTGGTTATCGATGTCTTTGAAGATGAGGACGAATCATTCCTGTTCCTCAGGAGGGAGTCAGTAGACGACCAATTCTGGAAGACTACTGATTCTTGGCTTCAAGTGGGCTCAAGAATCCCTGGATGTCAATGCTCTGCCACAGTACAGTGCAGCTCCTGAGGCCATGGAGACCAATGCTGCTGAAGCTGATGGAACAGTCTTGTTGGTGCCAAAAATTCTTATGCACTTCCCTTCACGATTCGCGAACCCACTTTTTGTCATCTGTAGACCTAGATAAGAAGGTTCATGGGTAGACCCCAAGCATCTGCAGGCACCAATTAGGAGTGTCTGTTATAGACATGTTTCCACTGCACTGGCTTTACATTTAAACCTGCTGGCATCTGATGCCTATAGAGGCAAAATGGTTAAAAATAAGAAAACTTATAAAATGTCCAAAAAAACTAAAGACACTCATGGCAGTGGAGCCTCAGTGGCAGAGGGAAAAATACAAAACTTACAAAAAAAAGTAAGATAAAGTAAGAAAAACAATGATGACGCATGTGGACTGACTGAGAATATGTCCTTAGGACTCTGCAGACAAAAGAAGACTAGGGAGATGAGACACAGAGGTGGCAGGTGGGAATTCACATACTTGCTTGTAGAACCACTCCAAACATTTCTTGAAGGAGCTGGGAGAAGTTCCTGTGTGGGGCTCTATTGATGTCACCCATATGTGAGGACTTATCCTGCTTCTCCACGGAGAATAGTCAGTAGACTTAATGAGTTTCAGCAAACTCTCTGCAACGTATCTGAGTTTGGCACCCTGCAGATAGCACATCTCCTGGAACATCATATCTGCTTGGCATATGGATGCCTCTATATCCCTCAGAAAAGAGTTACCAGCCACCCATTCTCTCTTATCTTTCTGGTCCTTGATTTCTACTACTACTACAATTAATCAATTTGTATAGCACTACAAGGTGTATGCAGCGCTGTACAGAGACATGTAACAGATGGACCCTGTTCATCAAAGTTTACAATCTAGTCACGACAGACAACACAAGAGCTCTAAGAAAATACATAGTTGGAGAATAGGAGGCTATGTGGATCAGGATCCAAAAGTGGCCTCGTTTTAAGTCTTGATTTAAAAAGGGCCAATGATGAAGCCTGACATACCAACTCAGGTAGTTTGTTCCAGGCATAAGGAGTAGCAAGGTGGAAAGATCAAAGTCTAGTTGGCAGTTGTCTTCCTGTCATTTTGTAGGACTGATGAGCACAGAAGGGCTCACTATTGACCACCTCCGTAGAATGATGTTTTGCACAGATAACTGGCAGGACAAAATTTATTTCCGCATCCTATTCTTCCTCTATACCATATTCTCTCTCTATCCTCTATCTTTCTGCCCCTCCTGCCTGAATCTGTTCTCCTCTGATATCTCATCTTTCTTCCCCACCCCTTCTTTTTTTCTATCCCCCTACTCCCTTCTCAGAACAAACTCGAAGACCCTTTTTTCCCTTAAAAAAGATCAAAGAATAAATCAACTGGATGCACAAGAAATGTCAGAAAATGTAAGTAAACTATTTGTCTAATTTATTATTCAAATGTATTCAAATTATGTAGATAGTTGCAACAAAATCCATCCTTGAGTTGCCACAGGAAACTGTGGGCTGCAACTCTAGTAAATTTTGACATTTGGTCCTCTCCTTATATGCATTATTTCCAAACATTTATCTTCCTGTCATTTTGTAGGACTGATGAGCACAGAAGGGCTCACTATTGACTACCTCCGTAGAATGATGTTTTGGACAGATAGCTGGCTCGACAAAATTGAACGTGCCAAACTTGATGGTTCTGAACGGAAAGTTCTCTTTGACAGTGACCTTGTAAATCCTCGTGCCATCATCGTGGATCCTTCTAGAGGGTAAATTTCCTGTTTTTCCTATTTACTAAGTTCATACAAACTTAACTTTCAATTTCTGAACCTTGATTTTGAATCAATGTGGCAGTGTGCTGTGAAGAGGCCAGTGCTGAAGAGGAGGAACTAAACTGTGCAATAGAAGTATCTGGCAAAACATTATACAATGATAGCATTAATCAAGGGGCTGTTGGGTCACCAGGAATCAACACTGACTTGACAGCACTTAAAAAAAAAAAAAATGGCAACATTCATGTTCATACGAGCCAATGCAGAAAGCTAGCGTGGCCTTTAAGCAGACATAATGCCATGTTTAAGGACACTTTACAGCTTTTTGAATGCAGAAAACAGATATAAACCCCTACAGAAAAACTAACACCCAATTAACACCATGCATATTTAAATGTGTTTTAATCAGCTGCATGGTGTGCAAATCACGGTACACCCGATGTAGAGACAGGCGTAGATTTTGCAACCAACCATAGCGCCAAAACTTTTACTCCAGGGTCTATTTTATTTAACAAATTTTAATATGCACATGTTTCTACAAGTCAAAATAGTGTTTTCCCCAATGCTTAGATCGTCTTCTCAGATGATCAGGCATCGGGCAAAACCTCCGATGCTATCAAAACACTGTCAGGGGCCGTGCCCAACAAAACGAATCCCTGGCAGCCTAGATCCCCACCTCAAACAGTATTTTGATGGCATCAGGAAAAGCCCCCGATGCAATCAAAATACTGTTGAGAGCCAAGCCCTACAAAAAAGAATCCCTGGAAGCCCAGAGGCCCCGTTCCCCCCCTCCCCCCTGACATTATTTTGATGGCATTGGGGAAAAGCCCCCACTGCCATCAAAACCCTGTCGGGGGCTGGTGTCCTGACAAAAAGTAATTACCTGGTGGTCTAGCAGCTCCTTGAACCCCCACCCCCCATCCCAAAGCAAAATTAAAATTACCTGGTGGTCTAGTGGCCCTTAAATCCAAACACCCCCTCCTGTACCTTAAAATAAGCAGGACTGCTGCATCTGCGCTCCCGCTCTGGTCCACCATCTTGTAAAATGGCACACCTGGCCTTGCGCAGTGCATCTTGGGATACACCAGGTGGGGTTAGACTGCTATATAAAGCATAGTCTGCCTTATATGGCAGTCTGACCTCACCCGGTGCATCCCAGGATGCACTGCCTGGGGCCAGTGTCTGGGTAGTGGCTTTTGTTGAATATGTGGTCGTAGTGGTGACTGCTGCAGGCTTTGGGGGTCATTCTAGAAGTTATATTTGAGATTTGCATGCCTGAAAACATCTATTCAGACATACAGATCACAAAGCCATCCCTAGAGCCATTTTAGAAAGCTGAGGATATACACATTCCTGGCCCATTCACATCAGTGTCATACAGAGGCATGGTGGAGGTGTGGCCTGGGCCGTCTTATGAAGATGCACATGGCTGCATGATTTCAGAAAGGTCCGCACTGGTTTGGATTCGGCTGCTGATACATCAATGCCTATACCCAGGACTGTACCAATCTAGCAATGCGCCCTGTATGACTAATGAACCTGGCGCCCCCTCCACCTACCCAGCTGCATCCTGGAACCTACTTCTGTTGGGTTTCCTGGAAGCCCATTGCTGGCACTTGTGCCTTTTCTGTACTTACGCCCTGTGTGGCTGTACTGTTCGCACAGCTCCTGGTATGGCCTTGCTTAGACCTACTCCTGGCCACAGATAGGTAGCAGAAAAGTGCTCATTTACTAGAAGCAATATGAAGGGAAAAGAAGTAAAAGTGCTCTCACTTCCACAGTAATTTTCACTTGGTCAAATTAACATGCATGTAAATAATTACAGATCGTTCATTGTGATGCCCCCATCACTGTTTAAAATGGCAGGCCAGGACATGCATTTAGCATAGAATACATGGTAGTAGCTCCCATCCTGAAACACCTCCACAAGCTCCTCTATATACCCATTTCTACAGTTGTGCATTTTGGGTACGTCCACTTTTCTAAAATAGGCTGCAACCATGCACGTATCTGGCTTTGTCATATGCATGGGTCTGCCTTATGAAATGTTGTGGGACATGCATCTTTAGGGGTAGAGACAGTGTGATTTCAGAAGGCACTGACACGTGCCCCCTTTTCCTCCACCATTCCCCTGCTATTTTAGACGGTTTTGCCCTGGACGTCCCAGCTTGTTCCTAGATGGCCTTTCTATGATGTTGCGATATGAAGCCACTGCCTGAATGGAAAAAAAACCCAAAGTTAGGCATGCTGGTTTCTTATTTAGTTAGCAGACTGATAATTGCCACTAACATCTTGGACTCTCCCTCACTCCACCCATGGACTGACCTGGCACTATCTGGATAGTAAACACCACAAAGGAGGAACAATTCTGCACGTCCAACAGGTCCACACACAGTTGGAGACAAAATAGGCAAAAAAACAAGGAGTGAAAATAAATATACTTTCTTGGCGACCCGACACAGTTCTGTTTTGGGTTGTTGCCTGCAGCAGGGGTCTACAGAACACACCGAAAATTAAGTCACAAAAAAAGTCATAAAAATATCAGAAGACGACAAAGGTGAACAAATCTAAACACGTCTCAAGTAAAATTATAAAAACATCAGAAGACAAATGAAATCGCATCACAAAAATAAACAAATGGTACATAGGTTCAAATCAACAACATATAAAAAAAAGGTTAGTAATCATACCACTGGTTCACTCAAAGATGTTAAACGATAATACAAGAATGCACCATTGCATAGGAATAACTCGTATAGCAAGTATCTGCAGCTCCAGAATAGAATAAAAATACAGATTATTATTGTGGAAAAAACAAATGAGGAAAAAGAAAAGGGGAATAAAAGAATATGATGGGAATCATTAAACCAAAACAGTCTTTAAAAATAGGACATATAGACATTTCTTCTAGAATCAAGAAAGCAACAGATGATTAAAATCAAGAAAACAAGAGATTGTTGTGGGAAAGATCACTGGGAAAAGTAAAAAGGAAAAATGTGATGGAAAGTGTTAAACCAAAAAGGTCTTAAAATGAGACATATGGGGCATTTCTTCCAAAATGCCTTTAAGCATAAAGAACAGCATTTGAACATAAGTTTTAAATGTTTGGACCTGAAATAAAACAAATTCAAAGAACTAAAAAATCTTTTAAATATATGGGCAATATGAGTAATATACTGAAGCACTGCATCAGTGGAGAGCAATTCACCAAGGACTGAATAGAATAAACTAAGAATGATGGCTGGAGACCAACAAATATTGATATAAAAAGGGGTACTATCCAAATCAAAATATATGCAACCATTTCCTACTGCATCTTTAAGGACAAACAATCCCATTCGGGCGAAATCACCACAAAATAGTTTAACATCTTTGAGTGAATCAGTGGTATGCTTACGAATCTCTGACATTTTGTCTTTCATTTTGTCTTTTTCTTTTGTTGTTGATTTAAGCCTGTGTGCCCATTTGTTTATTTCTGTCATGTGATTTCATTTGAAATGTGGATGTACTCGTCAACTGTCTTTTGATGCTTTTAAAATTTTACTTGAGTTGTGTTTTGATTTGTTTACTGTCTTTTGATATTTTTATCCCTTTTGTGACTTTTTTTTAATTTTTGGTGTGTTTTACAGACCTTTGACACAGGCAACTAGCCGAAACCTGGCCATGCCAAGTCACCAATAAAACATACACATTTTCTCTCCTTGTCTTTTCTGATCTGGTTTGTCTCCGCCTTATGTGTAAACTCTCTAGTCAGTGCTATATCAGTCAGAAGAGATATTGAACAGCAATCTCCAGGAACAAGCAGGAATGTAGTCTTCATATATGGGTATCGTCAGTACCGACGGAGCCTGCATGGGAACGCTCCCCATTGTCCAATAGGAAAGCTTTTGGGAGCATCCCACAGCACCTGCGTGCTGCCTTCCCGCCTTTCCAACTCTCCCTCTTCAGTTTTTCGTTTTACGCAGAGCCGACAGGACGCATACCCTGTCACCACAGAAAACGTTATCCTTATTCTTTTGTTTTTTTGTGGTCGCGTCTGCCTTCATTCGATGCCTACTGGTACCGCCGGTTCTCTTTTCTTCTTTAAAAAAAAACAAAAACAACTAGCTTTCTAAAAGATTTTTTCTTTCAGGGGCCTTTCCCCTCTCGGGGCTAGGGGCCATTTTGGACACTAGACCCACTTTTCTTCAAACATGGAGAAACCAGCTAGTGGTTTCAAGAAATGTTCTAAATGTGGCGGTACCATATCCGTCACCGACACCCATGAATGGTGTCTTAAGTGTTTAGGTCCTGACCATTCTCCATCGGAGTGTCTCTCCTGCAGAAAGATGAACAAGAAGGGCCTGCAGAATAGAGCTGCAAAACATGGTACCCTTTTTGCCGCAGATATGATGTCAGTTGCATCGACGTCTTCCAGGGCTTCATCTTCCTCCCATGGATCTCAGGTAACTAAACTTAAGTCTTCTGAGATTGGCCGGTCCTCAAAGGGTAGATCTCCTTCCAAGTATCGAGATGCCACTCGAGGAAAGTCCACCAGCAAAACAGCCCCGGCGGGTGGCCTTGGTCCCCAAAGCATTAATGGGGCTCCAGAATGTTCCAGAGGCTTCCACCTCTGCAGAACTACTGGTGCCATGTTCTGGGGTCATAGCTGCTTCCACTGGTACCGACACCCAGGCATCGGCAGGAGCGATGGATCACAGAATCCTCGCTATTGAACGCAGTCTAGCAGCTTCGGTACTGCTAAGACTGCTACAGACGGTTCCACAGGTATCAGTACTGACACTGGTACCGGTACCGAGTGCCTTGGCGGGTATGCTTCCCCCCATGCCGAGCCTTGAGTCTATCTCAGGTAGCGATGGACCAGTACTGAGATACCCTGATACCGACTTTGAGCGGTACCGGTACTGTGCATTGCAGGAACACCCGGCGCAGAGATACTTTGAATCATCCGATTCTGATGACTCTGACTCTGCTGGTACCAGAGCTATTCTTCTGGAGGATCCATCTCCTTCTCCTCAATGCAGAATGTCTCCTCCAGAAGACATGTCCTTCCAGGATTTTATACGTGATTTAGCTTTGGGTCTTGCAATCACGGTGACTTCAGAGAAGGAACCCAGAGCAGAAGAATTAGAAATTCTTCAGTACCCTAAGGCTCCTAAAGAGGCAGCTACCCTGCCCATTCACAGAATCTTGCATGATCTTATGCTAAGAATGTGGGAAACTCCTTTAACGGTGTCTCCACACTCTCGACGACTCGATACCATGTACCGAGTTCCAAGCTGTCCTGGTTTTCAAAAGACTCAGTTACCACACCATTCAGTGGTAGGGGAATCGGCGATGCGTAGGATTAAGAGTGTTAAAACACATTCTTCCAATCCTCCGGACCGTGAATCGAGGACACTCGATACCTTTGGGCATCGATGTTTCCAATCCTCCATGTTGGCAGCCAGGATTAGCTCCTACATTCTCTGTATGGGAATGTTCCTCAAAGAAGTTGCAGGTGACTTGGAACTCATGAGCCCTCTTCTCCCTGAGGAAAAAAGGGGGGAATTCCTTACTCGGGTCAAACATGCTCAGGATGTCTCTAAGTTTGTAAACCGTGCAACCTTTGATTGCTTTGAATGCATTAGCAGAACCTCTGCTATTTCCATCGCTGCACGTCGTATTGCCTGGCTTCAGGCATCATACTTAGAACAATGGATGCAAGATAAACTGGGAAATATTCCTTGCACAGGAGAAAATCTCTTTGAAAAGGATTGGCAAGACAAGGCTAATGAGATTGAATCTGAAAATACTACCTTGAACAGACTATCAAAGTCTACAGCCGACCCAGCAAAGAAAAAGGTAGTCAAGAAACCCTTTTTCAACAAGAAAAAGAGGTTTTACCCATCTTACACCCATCAGGGCCACTGTCCAGTTCATGTTCCCCAAAAGGGGCAGCAACAGACCAGACAGCAGAGGAAGCCACAAGTTCCTAGAGCTCATCCGGCTCAGCAGACTCAGCCTCCTCAGGGGCTTTGACTCCTTCCTAGAGAACTTAGTCTTTCTGCCCCTGAAAGGTTCAGAACCCCTTACCATCCCAGGCAGATTATGCCATTTTGCCAGAAGAGGGCAACAAATAACATCAGAAAACTGGACCCTGACCCTGTCCATTGTATGAGAGGGGTACAGACTTCATTTTCACAGCATGCCCCCTCCACAAATCATAAGACAGTTCAATTCTCAGGTCCCTGCCACCAATCTCTTGGGTCAGGAGGACGCATCACTTCTTGCTCAGGGAGCAAAAAAAGAGGTACCCATATCCCAACAGGGTACGGGGTTCTACTCCCCCTACTTTCTCATCCCAAAGAAAACGGGGGGACACAGGCCTATTCTGGACCTCAGATAATTAAACAAGTATTTGTTCTGGGAAAAATTCAAGATGATCTCCCTCGGAACACTCCTGCCATACCTTCAGAGTCAGGACTAGCTATGTTCTCTAGATCTAAAGGATGCATATACGCATATTCTCATCCATGCAGATCACAGGAAATTCCTTAGATTCCTTTTCCAGGGAAGACACTTCCAATACAGGGTTCTTCCCTTCAGACTGGCTTCTGCCCCAAGAGTCTTCACAAAATGCATGGCAGTAATAGCAGCATTCCTGAGAACTCTAGTAATATTTGTCTTTCCCTACTTAGACGACTGGCTCATTCATAGAAACATAGAAATATGATGACAGAAATAGACCACATGGCCTATCTAGTCTGTCCTTCCATATCAACAACTACAACAGTCCCCTTTTTCCTTTTAGAGATCCTCTGTGTTTGTCCCCTACTTTTTTGAATTCAGATACTGTCCTCATCTCTACCTCCTCCACTGGGAGACTATTCCATGGATCCACCACTCTTTCCATAAAGAAATATTTCCGCATATCACTCCTGAATCTATCCCCCTTCACCCTCATTCCATGTCCCCTCATAGCAGAACTTGCTTTCAATTGAAAGAGGCTCTCCCCCTGTACATTTATGCCACGGAGGTATTTAAACATCTCAATCATATCACCTCTATCCTGCCTTTCCTCTAAGATGTACATATTAAGATCCTTAAGTCTGTCCTCATATGCTTTATAATGAAGACCACTAACCATTTTAGTAGCCACCCTCTGTAGTGACTCCATCCTGTTTATATCCTTTTGAAGGTACGGTCTCCAGAATTGCACACTATACTCCAAATGAGGTCGCACCAAAGACTTTTATATAGAGGCACTATCAACTCCTTTTTTTCTGCTAGCCATTCCTCTCCGTATGCACCCAAGCATTCATCTAGCTTTTGCTGTCGCCTCTTCAACCTGTTTAGCTACTTTAAGATCATCAGACACAACCACGCCTAGGTCCCACTCTTCTTTAGTGGACAAAAGTACTTCACCCCCTATACTATATTGCTCCCTTGGATTGCTGTAGCCCAAATGCATGACCTTACATTTTTTAACATTAAATCCCAGCTGCCAAATTCTAGAGCATTCTTCAAGCTTAGCTAGATCCCTCCTCATGTTATCTACACCTTCCTGGGTATCTGCTCTATTGCAGATTTTGGTATCATCCGCAAAGAGGCAAACCTTACCCGACAGCCCTTCCGCTATATCACTAACAAAGATGTTAAAAAGAATCGGACCAAGGACAGATCCCTGGGGCACACCACTGGTAACATCCTTCTCAGAGTGAGCTCCATTTACCTGTACTCTTTGTCACCTTCCACCCAACCAATTTCTAACCCAAGCAGTAACTTTAGGGTCTATCCCTAGGGTGCTCAGTTTGTTTATAAGTCGCCTGTGAGGAAGAGTGTCAAAGGCTTTACTGAAATCTAAATACTAGGGCTCTCCCTCGGTCCAACTCCCTAGTCACCCAGTCAAAGAAATCAATCAGATTTGTCTGACGAGACGTGCCTCTGGTGAATCCATGCTGCCTTGGATCCTGTAATCTGCTGGACTCCAGAAACCAGGAGTGGAGGAGTGGCCTAGTGGTTGGGGCAAGGTACTTCAGGCCGGAAGGTCGTGGGTTCAAATCCCACTAGAGGACAGCAACCAGGGGCCAGAAGGACTGGGGTTTCTAGTCCCACAGGTGCTCCTTGTGGTCTTGGGCAAGCCACTTAACCCTCCATAGCCCATGTTACCTGTAAAATAGTTATCTCCATAATGTCCTGTTCTTTGTAATTTCAGTTTGTTCAATGTAAACTGCACTGATGCAGAATAGCGCGGTATATAAGAGAATTAAATAAATAAATAAGTAAACCTCACTGTTTTCTCTTTCAGCAGTGTTTCCAATAATTTACTCACCACCGAAGTTAAACTAACCAGCCTGTTTTTTTCAACCACATCCTTCCGCTTTTTTGTAAAGGCACCACATGAGCCTCTCTCCAGTCCTTTGGCACCACTCTCGACTCCAACAAGGCATTGAAAAAGTCAGTCAGTGGAGCTGCTAGAACGTCCCCAAGTTTCCTCAGTATTCTAGAGTGTATCCCATCCGGTCCCATCACTTTGTCTACTTTAAGTTGAGCTAGTTTCTTGTGAACACAGTCTTCTGAAAATTATTCAAGTCATCCCTCACTTTTGTACCTGTTTATGGGAGTTTTCTGAGGTCCTGCTCCTGGTTCTTCATCTGTGAATACAGAACAGAAATATTTAAGCAATTCTGCTTTATTCTCATCAGCTTCTACATATTCCTCCCCTTCACCCTTGAGTCTGACAATACCACTTTTGCCCTTCCTCTTCTTACTAACATATTTGAAAAATGTCATATTCCCCTCTCCCCCCCCCCCCATTTTATTGCATTGGCTATTTCCTCCTCTTTTTGAATCTTTGCTTTCCTGACTACTTTGCTAGCTTCTTTAAGTTTTTCCAAATATAGATACCTGTCTTCCGCTCTCCGTGGTGGTCTCTATTTCATGAAGGCCTCCCTCTTTTTCTTCACCTTTTCTGCTCCTTCTTTTGAAAGCCATAGCGGTCTCATTTTCCTTTTACCTTTTATTTACCATTTTAACAAAAAGATTGGTTGACCTTAAAATATCCCCTTTCAGTTTTGCCCACTGTTTTTCTACATCCCCCAGCTGTTCCCATCCCGTTAACGACTCCCTGAGGTATTGGCCCATCTTGGGAAAGTTAGTCTTCGAGCATGAACAGTGCCAGAAGCCAGCTTTGCCCTTTCTCGCACCATGCGAATCCTTCGATACTTGGGACTGGTCATAAACCTCCTAAAATCTCATCTCACCCATTCTCAGTCTCTAGAATTCATAGGGGCTCGTCTAGACACAAGGCAGTCAAGGGCTTTCCTGCCACAGCCACGTTGTCTTCGTATAGTACAGATGGCCTCCCAAGCAGCTATGAAGGTCTTCCTGACTGCTTGGGAGATGCTTCAGCTTCTGGGGCATATGGCATCCATGGTCCATGTGGTTGCCTATGCTCGCCTTCATATGCGAGCAGCCCAGTGGACCCTATCCTCTCAGTGGACACAGGCCTCGGGTCGGCTAATGGACAAAATCAGAAACTCCACACGTCTCATTTTGTCCCTGAAATGGTGGCAGTCACTGGAAAACCTTCTCATGGGTTCTCCTTTCCAGCAGCCTCTATGCCAAACCACCCTAACAGATGTGTCCAAGTTGGGTTGGGGGGCTCACTTGCACGATCTATCAACTCAGGGTCTCTGGACCCCACAGGAGGCTTGTCTTCACATAAACCTCCTAGAACTCAGAGCCATTTTCCATGCTATCCGAGTTTTTCAGACCCATCTCAGCTACAAGACAGTTCTGGTCCAGACCGACAATCAAGTAGCCATGTTCTATGTGAACAAGCAGGGCGGAACCGGCTCTCTGTCATTATGCAACGAAGCTTTGCAACTGTGGGCCCTCACCAGAGAGCTTCAAGTCCACCTTCTAGTGGTATATCTTCCGGGCATTCAAAATCTTTGGGTAGACAAACTCAGTCGAATACAGCTGCCACACGAATGGTCTCTGCACTCAGACCAGCTTGCTCGATTGTTTTGAATCTGGGGAACGTCAGATATAGACCTCTTTGCAAGTCCACAGAATGCCAAACTTCTCAGATTCTGTTCCAGAATTCCGGTTCAACACTGTCAGGCAAGGGATGCTTTCCTCCTCCGCTGGGGTCAGGACTTCCTCTATGCCTTCCCACCCATTCCCCTCATTCCCAAAACTTTGTTAAAGCTTGAGAGAGACAGAGGTGATATGATACTCATAGCTCCACGTTGGCCACGGCAGACGTGGTATCCTCTGCTTCTGCGTCTCTCTCAAGCCACACCTCTGGAGTTGGGATGTGCTACATATCTTCTTTCCCAGGAGTACGGGACGCTATTGCACCCGAATCCCCAATCCCTGCACCTCAGGGCCTGGTTACTGAAAGCCTAGGATTCCTGGATATCAACCTATCTCAACAGATAAAGGATATCCTTGTGGCTTCCAGGAAGCCTTCCACAAGGCGATCCTATGCCTTTAAGTGGAAGAGATTCTCTGTATGGTGTTCTCAAAGGGGACTTAACCCCCATACAGTGCTTGTGGAATCGCTTCTGGAGTATCTACTCAATCTATCAGATTCTGGTCTTAAAACCAATTCAGTAAGGGTCCATCGTAGTGCCATTGCTGCTTTTCGCAAACCTCTGGATGGACAACCTATTTCCTCTCATCCATTCGTAGCGAGATTTATGAGAGGTTTACTTTTAACAAAACCTCCCATTAAGCCACCACCGGTGGCCTGGGATCTGAATCTTGTTCTCTGGCAGCTCATGAAACCGCCCTTTGAGCCTTTAGCCAGTTCATCTCTAAAGTTTCTTTCCTGGAAGGTCATCTTCCTAGTTGCCCTCACTTCTGCAAGACGCATCAGTGAGTTACAGGTTTTAGTGGCGGATCCTCCTTATACAAGATTTCAACATGATAAGGTAGTTCTTAGGACTCATCTTCACTTTATGCCAAAGGTGGTTTCACCTTTTCATTTAAACCAAGCGGTTTACCTTCCTGTATTCTTCCCTAGGCCTCATGCCTCTAATGCAGAAAGGAATCTTCATACTTTAGATTGTAAAAGAGCCTTAGCTTTTTACCTTCAAAGAACTAAGCAACATAGAAAATCTTCTCAGCTTTTTGTTGCTTTTGATTCTAGTCATTTGGGACTTCCAGTTTCCAAAAGAACTCTCTCGAGGTGGATTGCAAATTGCATATCCTTTGCATATGAGAGTAAGGGACTTTCTCTCGAAGGCCATGTCACAGCTCACAGTGTGAGAGCAATGGCAGCCTCAATGGCTAATCTTCATTCTGTGTCCATTGATGACATCTGTAGAGCAGCCACTTGGGCTTCGGTACACACCTTTACAGCCCACTATTGCTTAGACAAGGATTCCTGTTGGGATGCCTCGTTTGGCCAGGCTGTGCTCCAGCATCTCTTTCAGACATAGTACAACTCCTACCCGCCGTCCCGGGTTTCAATGCCAGAGATCCATGGGAGGAAGCATGACCCATCTCACCTGGAGTTCGCAGCTTGCTGGGGTCATCCCCCTGGCATCTCTCAGCTGGGGAGTCCCCATATGTGAAGACTACATTCCTGCTTGTTCCTGGAGATAGCGTAGTTACTCACCTGTAACAGGTGATCTCCGGGAATAGCAGAAATAAGTCTTCACAACCCACCTCCCCTAGGAGTTGTCTCTATCTCTCTCTCTTTGTCTACTCTCTCCTTTGGTTTCAGCTATGAACTCAACTGAAGAGGGAGAGTTGGAAAGGCGGGAAGGCAGCACGCAGGCGCTGTGGGATGCTCCCCAAAGCTTTCCTATTGGATGCTGGAGAGCGTTCCCGTGCAGGCTCCTTCAGTACCGATGATACCCATATGTGAAGACTTATTCCTGCTGTTCCCGGAGATCACCTGTTACAGGTGAGTAACTACGCTATATCTGGATGTTGCTCTGAATATCACTCTCACTGGCCCTTTATCCAGTTAGCAGGTGCTTCTAACTGAATAAGTACCTTTTTAAGATCAGGCTGAGGATTTACTTGTTGCCATCACCACTTCCCTCCCCCCCCCACCATGCTTGATGCTAAAAATTATGCAAGATGAATGAGAATGCAAAGACCTTTAGCTGCACTGAAAGTAGGTGGGGCAGAGCAGCAAAGTACAGCGACCTAATGGGGGCACACGTACAAAAGTACCAGTGGGAAAGTATTTGCTTTCAAAGTAACTGCTTTCCTTTAGCTGTCTGAAATTTTCAAAAGGAAATTCTACTGTCTTGCGGGCCTGTGGGTGCAAACCTTCTCGCAGGGTTTGAAAATTACCCTTCCTTTGTCCAAGCTTGCAATCACTGATTGACTACTACTGTATAACCAGCAGTACTATTTATTTATTTATTTGGTTTTATATATCGCGCTATTTCACATTCAGTGCGGGTTACAAAGACCAAGAACAGAAATTACATAGAACAAGTTTAGAGAACAACAACTTGCATAGAACAATCCTATGGAACAACAACAATTACATAGAACAAGTGTAACCATTTATAACTTAGGTAGTTTTAACTTGAGTCGTAGCAGGGAAAATATATACATTGTAGTTGTGTAATAAATACACATTGAACTTCACAGAAGGTTTGAGGGTCTGGCAGAAGGGGTTTGGTAGCGTGCAGTATTCTAAGTTACATGTTCAATCTCCAGGAACAAGCAGGAATGAGTCTTCACATAGGGTACGTCGGTACCGACGGAGCCTGCGCGGGAACGCTCCCCAGCTTCCCAAAAAGGAAAGCTTTTGGGAGCATCCCACAGCGCCTGCGCGCTGCCTTCCCGCCTTTCCTAACCGCTTCTCCCCAGTTCTTCTTTGCCGCGGAGCCAGCAGGTCGTGCTCCTGTCACCGCTGAAGAAGTTCTTTGTTTTATTTTATTTCTTTGGTCACGCATCTGCCTTCCCCGACGTCGGACCGGTACCCCCGGTCTTTCTTTCTTTTCTTTAAAAAAAAAAGAAAGAACATATTTTTCCCTCACTTAGTGTGTTTTTCCTCATTTGGGCATTAGGCCTCACAAAGAATTTTTCCTCATGGAAAAAACAGCCTCCGGGTTTAAAAAATGCACTAAGTGCAGCGGTACTATTTCTGTTACCGACACCCATAAATGGTGTCTTAAATATTTGGGTCCTGACCACTCCATTTTGGATTGTTCGTCCTGCTCCTTGATGTCTAAACGAGGTTTGCAGAACCGAGCAGCCAAGCTCCATGTGCTGTTTCCCTCTAATGCAGCTTCAGTGGCATCATCGTCTTCCAGGGCTTCTTCTTCCTCCCATGGTTCTCAGGTAACCAAACATAAATCCAGCCGGTCCTCGAAGGGTAGATCTCCTTCCAAGCATCGAGATGCCTCCGGGCTTGCCCTCGAGGATCCTGCACCGGCAAAACAACCCCAGCGGGAAGCTCCGGCTTCCAAAGCTCCACCTATGGGGTTACAGGTTGACATTGATGGCACGACCTTGACCGATCACCTGTTAGAATGCTCTGGGGTACCGGCACAACCTTCCGGTACCGAATTCCAGGCATTCATGGCGTCGATGGATCAGAATGTCCTATCCATGCAGCAGGCTATCACAGCCTTTATTCAAGCTGCGACGCCGCTGATACCACAACAAACTCCGTTGTCAGTATCAGCTCCGGTACCGGCACCAGTGCCGGTACCGGTACCGACTGCATCGACATCGACCAGGATGCCAACTGCAGCGGTTCCCTGCCCAGGGATGCCCATCGGTACCGAACCGGTCCCGATGACGCCCGATGTCGATACCGCTCGATACGCGTATCGAGCTTTAGAAGAGCACCCTGACAGGCGATACTTTGATTCCTCTGAAGATTCTGATGCATCGGAGGACTCTGCTGAAGTATCCATAGCCCTTCCTGAAGAGCCTTCTTCTCCAAAAAGAAGAATTTCTCCTCCAGAGGACTTGTCCTTTCAAGACTTCATAAGAGAAGTGGCTAAAGGACTTTCTATTTCAGTAACCTCTGAATCAGCGCCTAGAGCTAAAAAATTGGATATTTTAGGTTATTCTAAGGCTCCTAAGGAGGCAGTCACCTTGCCAATTCATGAGATTCTTTATGATCACATGATTGACTTATGGGAGACTCCTCTCACTATCAATCCTCATTCTCGTAGATTGGATACTATGTACCGTGTCCCTCCTTGTCCTGGTTTTCATAAAACACAGCTTCCTCACCATTCTATTGTGGTGCAGTCAGCTATGAAAAGGATAAAGAGTGCAAAAAGACACTCCTCTGCTCCTCCAGGAAGAGAATGCAGGACCTTGGATGCTTTTGGTAGGAAAATCTTCCAGGCCAATATGCTCATTGCCAGAATCAACTCCTATAGTCTTTACATGGGTATGTTTCTAAAAGAAGTTGCAGATAAGCTGCACACTTTCCTCCCTTTTCTTCCAGAGGATAAGAGGGAAGAATTCCTTATTTGGCTTAAGCATACTCAAGATATTTCAAAGTTTTCCAACCGTGCAGCTTTTGACTCCTTTGAAGGTGCCAGCAGAGCTTCGGCCATTGCCATAGCTGCTCGCAGAATTGCTTGGCTCCAGGCTTCTGATCTATAATCTTGGGTCCAGGATGGCTTAGGAAATCTTCCCTGTACAGGTGAAAACCTGTTTGGCAATGAATGGCAAATAAAAGGCACTCAAATGGATGCAGAAAATTCTGCTTTGGATAGACTTTCAAAGTCAACCTCCATTCCTGCCAAGAAAAAACCTTTCAAGAAGTCTTTTTTTCAAAAAAGGCCGATTCCATCCTGCTTCTGGCCAACAATCATCTACAGGTCGCTTTGCTGCTAAGCGTCAGCAACCTAAACAGACCAGGCCTAAGCCTACAGGGGCTGCTGCAACTCAGCAGACCCAGCCTCCTCAGGGCTTTTGACTTGATACTAGAGAACTTAGCCTTTCTGGCTCTAAAACAGCCAGAGCCTCTCACCATTCCAGGAAGGTTAGCTCATTTTGCTCCCAGATGGGAGCAAATTACAGCAGAGCAGTGGACCCTTTCCATCATAAGGGAGGGCTACAAACTTCATTTCTCAAACCTTCCTCCTCACACCATGGTAAGACACTTCAATTCTCCAACATCTCTTCTCGACCTTCTAGGTCAGGAGGTGGCTACCCTTCTTGCCCAAGGGGCAATAGAAGAAGTACCTCTTCTTCAACAAGGGTCAGGGTTTTACTCCCCCTATTTTCTGATCCCAAAGAAAACAGGGGGCTACAGACTCATATTAGATCTCAGAGAATTGAACAAATTTCTATACAAGGAGAAATTCAAGATGCTTTCTCTGGGCACTCTCCTTCCATACCTTCAGAGTCAGGATTGGCTTTGTTCTCTAGATCTCAAGGATGCGTACACACATGTCCTCATCCATCCTTCTCACAGAAGGTTCCTCCGTTTTCTTTTCCAAGGAAAGCATTACCAATACAGGGTGCTTCCTTTCGGTCTGGCCTCTGCTCCAAGAGTGTTCACCAAATGCATGGCAGTAGTAGCTGCATTTCCATGCACTCTGGGAATATTTGTATTCCCATACCTGGACGACTGGCTCATCCGAGCTCCATCTCAGTCAGAGGCCCAGACTTCCCTAGACTGCACAAGGCGCATTCTGCAGTATCTGGGACTTGTGGTAAATCTCCCAAAGTCCCAGCTCACCCCTACTCAGTCTTTAGAGTTCATAGGGGCCTGGTTAGATACTACCACTGCAAGGGCCTATCTTCCTCAGGCCCATTGCCTACGCCTAGTGCAGTTAGCCTCCCAGATTCAGTCAAAGAGCCATTTAACTGCCCGGGAGCTGCTGCAACTGCTAGGCCACATGGCATCCACAGTGCATGTAGTCCCCTATTCTTGCCTTCACATGAGAGCAGCTCAATGGACTTTGTCCACCCAGTAGACTCAAGTATCAGGGGCTCTGTCAGACAAAATAGCAACCTCCAGGCGCCTCTTTTGGTCTCGCCAGTGGTGGAAGTCCACCCAAAATCTGTTGCTGGGGTCCCCCTTCCACCAGTTGTTGCCCCAGGCAACCCTCACAACAGATGCCTCCCAAACAGGTTGGGGAGCTCATCTGCAAGACCTCTCCACTCAAGGCACTTGGTCTCCACAGGAGACCTCTCTACATATCAACCACTTGGAGCTCCGAGTAGTTTTTCTAGCTCTCAGGGTCTTCCATACCCTGCTCAGCTACAAGACAGTCCTCATTCATACGGACAATCAGGTAGCCATGTTTTACATAAACAAGCAAGGAGGAACTGGCTCTCTGTCGCTTTGCAACGAAGCTTTAAGATTGTGGGCCTTCGCCAGAGAGCATCAAATCCATCTCCTGGCCGTATACCTTCCAGGAATCCAAAACTCTTGGGCAGACAGACTCAGTCGAGTTCTGCTTCCACACGAATGGTCCCTGCACATGGACCAGGTACTCAGGATCTTCCAAGAATGGGGAACCCCGGACATAGACCTCTTTGCAAGTCCGTGGAATGCCAAACTTCCCCGGTTCTGTTCCAGAATTCCGTGTCAGGGAGTTCAGGCCAAGGATGCCTTCCTCCTTCACTGGGGTCAAGACTTCCTGTATGCCTTTCCACCCATTCCCTTGATTCCCAAGACTCTGTTCAAGCTCCAGAGGGATCAAGGATCTATGATCCTCATAGCTCCACGCTGGCCACGCTAAGTGTGGTACCCTCTACTTCTGCATCTCTCTCAAGCTCCCTCCCTGGACTTGGGAGCTGCTCCAGACCTTCTGTCCCAGGAGGAGGGGACTTTGTGGCACCCAAACCCCAAGTCCCTTCACCTCAGAGCTTGGTTGCTGAAGGCCTAGACCTTCAAGGTTGGATTCTTTCTCAGCAAGTGAAGGATATCCTCCATGCTTCCAGAAAACCTTCCACTAGACGTTCCCATGCTTTTAAATGGAAAAGGTTTTCCATTTGGTGTACTGAGAAGGGTCCTGACCCTCTAGCACTACCTTTGAATTCTCTATTGGAATATCTCCTGCATCTCTCCAATGCAGGCCTTAAGACAAATTCAGTAAGGGTCCATTTGAGTGCTATTGCAGCATCCCTTAAGCCTATCAATGGACAACCTATTTCCTCTCATCCTCTTATTGCAAGATTCATGAGAGGCCTAACTTTAACTAAGCCTCCCATTAGACCTCCTCCGGTGGCATGGGACTTAAATCTAGTTCTTGGTCAGCTTATGAAGCCACCTTTTGAACCCTTAGCCACTACCTCCTTGAAATTTCTTTCCTGGAAGGTTATTTTCCTCATTGTAGTCACCTCGGCTCGCCGCATCAGTGAACTGCAGGCCTTAGTGGCTAATCCACCTTATACAAGGTTCCATCATGATAAGGTAGTCCTTAGGACCAATCCACACTTTATGCCTAAAGTGGTCTCACCTTTTCATCTTAATCAAGAGGTATATTTACCTGTCTTTTTTCCAGGTCCTCATGCATCAAGTGCAGAGAGGAATCTTCATACTCTGGATTGTAAGAGAGCTCTTGCCTTTTACTTACAAAGGACACAGCAACATAGAAAGTCTTCTCAACTCTTTGTTGCTTTTGATCCCTCTCATTTGGGACTTCCAGTCTCTAAGAGGACACTGTCCAATTGGATTGCTCAGTGTATTTCTTTGCCTACCAGAGTAAGAACCTTTCTCTGGAGGGCCATGTCACAGCTCATAATGTGAGGGCCATGGCCACCTCTATGGCTCATCTAAATTCTGTGTCCATCGACCAGATCTGTCGAGCGGCCACCTGGGCCTCGGTTCATACCTTCACAGCCCATTACTGCTTGGACAAGGACTCCCGCCGGGATGCCTTGTTTGGTCAGCTTGTTCTCAAACACCTGTTCCATTCTTAATCAACTCCTGCCCTCCTTCCCGGGATGGATGCCTGAGATCCATAGGAGGAGGTAGAGCCCTTCCCAGGGTCTCATAACCTTGGGGATCTCCCAGGCATCTCTAGCTAGGAAGTCCCCATATGTGAAGACTCATTCCTGCTTGTTCCTGGAGATAGCACAGTTACTTACCTGTAACAGGTGATCTGTGGGAACAGCAGGAATAAGTCTTCACAACCCGCCCACCTCCCCTAGGAGTTGTATCTCTCTATCTATCTTTCCTTTCCTCTCTCTCTCTTTGTCTAAGCTTTAAAACTCGAACTGGGGAGAGGCGGTTAGGAAAGGCGGGAAGGCAGCACGCAGGCGCTGTGGGATGCTCCCAAAAGCTTTCCTTTTTGGGAAGCTGGGGAGCGTTCCCACGCAGGCTCCGTCGGTACCGACGTACCCTATGTGAAGACTTATTCCTGCTGTTCCCAGAGATCACCTGTTACAGGTAAGTAACTGTGCTTAATATTGCGGAAATAGGTGTGTCTTTAGAGGTTTTCTGAAAGTAGATAGGTTAAAGATGGCACAAATTGGGGAGATAGGGGGTAGAGAGAGTTCCAGAGAGGTGGTGAATATAATTTGAATGCTCGACTATTCACAAACTGGGAACTTTTTCTTACTATAGAAGGGACTGAAAGAGTGTTTGACATGGTAGATCTTCTTACTCTGTTGTCAGCTGTCCATTGTAGTATCTCATTAAGGGCAGTAGCTGAGAGGTTGTTTAGAAGTTTGAATGTTATGATGAGAGCCTTATACTTGAAATGATTAACAATGGGGAGCCAATGTAGCTGTTTCAAGAATGGGGTAACATGTTCGTATCTTGAGGCTTCAACCAGGGTTCGTTCTGCCATATTCATAGCCATTTGAAGGGGCTGAATTGCATAATCTGGAAGACCATAGAGAACAATGTTTGCATAATCAAAATGTGGGGTGATCAATTTTTGGAATATTGTTTGGAAGTCAGCAGCTTCAAGCAGGGGACGGAGATGATGAAGGGTCCATAATTTTAGGTATATTGCTCTGGTAATGTTGTTTATGTGTAGCTCCATTGTCAAGGTATCGTACTTCTTGCTTGGTGCTTATCTCAGTATCCCTCACTGGTAAAGTGGGAGGGGGATATGAATGAAGGGTCCTTAGTAATGAAGAGAACTTCAGATTTCTTGTAGTTAACCTTTAAGTCAGGGGTCTCAAACTCAAATTGCTTTGAGGGCCAAATGAGGACTTGTAAAGTAACCCGGGGGCCGCATAAGACACGGGGCCTCATTTGCATAAGGGGCCTCATTTGCATAAATATTTGCATAATGTTACCATACACTAACTTTTAGTAAACATGCCTCTTTAATGAGTATGGATAAAGAAAGACTAAAAGATTTAGAAACAAGAAGACAATAATTAAACTGGGAACCCCAAAAGCCAAACTTGGAATGTACAACAACACTGTAGAAATAAAACTATAAATTAATTTCCTCTTGTACTAAACAAAGCGCAAACATTAATGATGCACATTTCCCAGAGCTGACATATTCCAGTTAATAAATTCAAAATAAAGAGATATTTTTCTACCTTTTGTGCATTTTTTTCAGTTGCAATTGTTCCAGCCACTTTCTTCTGGTTTCTTCATGTCTTCTGCTAACTCTCCATCGTCTGCTGTCCATTTGCCCGTTCTTCTCTCCTAGTTTTTTCCATTCTCTCTCTACATCTGCTTTAACATACTAATCTTTCTCCTTTTCTCTTTCCTCATTCCTATTTCATCCACTCAAATTTTACCCCTCCATCCTCAATCCCCACTTACTCTCCCAATACCTGGCCAATTGTAGATTTGTCTTCTCTCCCAGACAAAATTTTTCCCCTCTCCATTTCACTTTCCCAGCTCCATCCCATTCTAATCCTCCCCCAACATCAGCTCCCTTCTAGTTCCAGCCCCACCCAGCATCCGCTCCCTTCTAGTCCCCCCATCAGTCCATTTCCAGTCCTATCCTAGCCTCACCATCAGCCCATTTCCAATCCTAGCCCCCCATCAGCCCATTTCCAATCCTAGCTCCCTCCCCTCACAGCCCATTTCCATTCCAAGCCCCCCTCCCCATCAGCCATTTGCAGTTCAAGCCCCCCTTCCACTCAGCCCATTTCCAGTCCTAGCAACCCCCCCCCAGCCCATTACCAGTCCTAGACCCCCCATAGCCCATTACCAGTCCTAACCTCCCCATAGCGCTCTTCCAGTTTTACCCCATCACCCCATTTTCAGTCTTACCCCCCCTTAGCCCATTACCAGTCATAACCCCCCCTGCCAATAGCCCACTTCCAGCCCTAACCCCCATTACCCCATTTCAGTCAGCCCCTCCATAGCTCATTACCAGTCCTAACTCCCCCCAACAGCCCACCTACAGTACTTCCCCACACCACACAGCCCATTTCCAGTCCTAGCCACCCCCATAGCCCATTACCAGTCATAACCCCCCTGCCAATAGCCCATTTCCAGTCAAACCCCCCCTGCCAATAGCCCATTACCAGTCATAACCCCCCTGCCAATAGCCCATTTCCAGTCCTAGCCCCCACCATAGCCCATTACCAGTCATAACCCCCTGCCAATAGCCCATTTCCTGTCATAACCCCCCCCCCCTGCCAATAGCCCATCTCCAGTCATACCCCCCCCTGCCAATAGCCCATTTCCAGTCATACCCCCCCCTGCCAATAGCCCATTTCCAGTCATAACCCCCCCCTGCCAATAGCCCATTTCCAGTCATAACCCCCCCCTGCCAATAGCCCATTTCCAGTCATAACCCCCCCTGCCAATAGCCCATTTCCAGTCATACCCCCCCCGCCAATAGCCCATTTCCAGTCATAACCCCCCACCTGCCAATAGCCCATTGCCAGTCCTACCCCCCCCCCCCCCCATCAACCCAGGTAAATTTAAAAAAAAAAAAACCTGGCTTCTGCTGCTGCAGCAGAAAATCAGCTGTCCCGCGGCCCCTTCCCCTCTGCGCCGAGAGCCCTGAGTTGTGCTTCATCTGCAGGTGCTTTTTAAGCCGCGAAGAGAGTATTTCCCTCTCGCGCGGCTTAAGCCTAGTCACTTTTCAAGCCTTGCGAGAGGGAAATACTCTCTTCGCGGCTTGAAAAGCACCCGCTGATGGAAGCACTCTCGGGGATCTCCGGGCAGAGAGGAAGGGGCCGCAGGACAGCTGATTTTGCTGCTTGAGCAGCAGAAGCCAGTTTTTTTTTTAAAAAAAATTGACCGTCGATTCTGCCGTTGCCACGGCGGCAACGGCAGCAGCAGAAGCCATCGCGGGCCGCACAACGTTCTCTCGCGGGCCGCATGTTTGAGACCCCTGCTTTAAGTTATGTTGAAGCAGTCTATGATTCTAGAGTAGTTTGGATTGACTGTAGAGAAGGGAGCGTAAAGCAGCACATCATCTGCATAAATGTGGTAGAGTATATTGTATGATTTAATTATAGAGCAAATAGGCTGAATGTAAATATTAAACAGTAGGGCTGATAAGGAGGAGCCTTGTGTTTGTACATAACTGGATGACGGTTGCATACCTATGCGTACCGTTTGCTGTCGGTCTGACAGGTAAGATCTGCACCAGTCTAAGGCTAGGTTCTGAATGCCAATCAGATGCAGCCGGGTTAAGAGTAGATTGTGGGACACTAAGGCAGACGCATTGTCAAGAAAGAAAAGAATAAATCCTTGTTGGGATTTGTTCATGCCTAAGATTAGATTGTTCATCAGTGTGACAAGTAGCGTCTCTACACCTTGCTGTAGGCGAAATCCATATTGGTTGTCATCCAGTGGATAATGGGCATCAATGTGATCCTGAATTTGTTGCTGTACAATCTTCTCCATTACCTTGGCCAGGAAGGGCAGGCTTGAAATGGGTCTGTAGGATTTTACATCTGCAGGATCAAGTTTAGGACTCTTAAGAAGGGGTCTGATGGATGCAGCTTTTAGAGGGGCTGGAAATAGGCCTTTGGAGAAGGAGATCTTTATAAGGTGGTGGATGTATATGCACTTAGCTCAGAGCATGCTAATTTGATCCAAAAAGATGGGCATGGATCTGATGGAGAGGTGGTAGTGTTGTGCCCTGTTATTATGCCCTCTATTTGTTCTGTTGAAGAAGGGTGAAAAGCCCTTAGCACAGGAATAGTGGAATCGTCATTCAATATTGTGGAAATCGCTGTTATCTGGTTGCTGATACCATTTTTGGTAGGCAGTACTAGCTGCTAACCATGATTATCCTTTTTCATTGTCACGTTTCAGAAAGAGGCATTTTTGCCTCTTAATTTGGTAGCAAAATTATCATTGATGGAATTGTTTTGATTATTACAGACAAGCGTGAGCGCCAGAAAAAGTAAGAACTTCTTTTGAAGAATTTTCCAACTAGTTTAAAACATCCTGTCATTTTCATAAAAACAATGAGACCGTTTCGTTTTGCTTCAGTCAAAACACTAAAATTAGTCACAGAAGAACGCAGTTTGTCCAGCTATTCCCATTTAATAGTCTGAACATAGTCAGGCTGATATTTCCTTTTGAGATGGACCAAAAAAGTTAACAATCTACCCTACGCAGAGAGAATTAATGTAAGGTCTGTGGTTTTTTTTTTTCATTAAGTCTCTGGCTGTATCCCTGTTTGTTTCCTCATTTTTATGACTTCCTTCTCCCCTCTACAGCAATCTATTTTGGACAGACTGGAATCGTGAAGCTCCTAAAATAGAAACCTCCTTTGTGGATGGATCAAACAGAAGAATTTTGGTGAATAACGAAATTGGACTACCCAACGGCTTAACCTTTGACCCTTTGTCTAAACAGGTCTGCTGGGTAGATGCAGGTAGGATAGCTTTATTCTCTAAAAATCTGTGTTAACAGGACACTTTTAAAAGGAACACCATTACTCTCCCTAAAGGATAAACTCTGTCTTTTGAAATGATGCTGAGCAAATGGGGCACGTCATTTTGGAATTATACCCAAACTTCTTCTGAGATACTTTGAAATTTTGGGTTGCTCAAGATTTAACATGAAGAACTGTGAAAAGAAAGTGGATCTCCACGTACAGCAGCTAAAGGCCGTGACAAGAAGAGTAATGCAGGTTTAAGAAGGCATCTCCGGCAGAAGAGGGCAGCAGCATAGTGCCTGGGCCAGGTCAGCATCAGAGGAGGCGGCTGGGTTGGGCTGGGTAAGCATTGGAGGAAGCAGCAGCTGACCTGGCCATGAAACATATTGGTCTACTGCTACTCAAGAGACTTGATGAGGGAAAGGTAAGGAAGGAGAGTGAGGTGGAAAAGGGAGGAGGATAAACAGATACAGGGTGAGATAGCAAAGTTGTGAATAGGGTGGGATACAGAAGGGACATACATATCATTTTCCTATCAGTATAATTACATCACAGATGGGAGGAATATTGGGGCAGGATACATGGGAGATAGTGGAGGAGTAACCTAGTGGTTAGAGCAATAGCCTAGCACCCACAAAATCTGGGTTCTGTTCCACTGGCAGCCCTTGTGACCTTGGGCAAGCCACTTTACTCTCCATTGCCTCGGAAGAAAACACCAGGCAATCTACTTCTGGTCATACCTTGCCAAGAAAACCCAGAGGCTGCTGAGTCGGCAGGAGTCAGCAGTGACTTGATGGCACTTACAAAAAAAAAACCTTGGGAGATGGAGGAGGGGAGGAAAGACTGGAGAACAGAAGAGAGAGTACAGTATCACGAGGAGGAGGAGAGGCAAGAAACAGACTTTGCTGAAAGGATACAGTAAGAGGAGCGAAGGAAAAAGGGGCATGCAAGTAAGAGAGGAATGAAAAAAAATTCCCAAAGAATAAATAATGCAAACGCATACAACAAAGGTTGGAAACTTCTATTTTTAATAAACAGCAGTCCCGGTTCTTTCAGACTCTCCCATTCCTTTAGTCTCCTTCTTCCGCTATCTTGTTGTGACTCTTGACACTGAACTATCCTTTTGGGAATACATTTCTTTGCTCACACATCAGTCTTTCTTTTACCTGAGACAAATCCGTGCCATTCATCCATTTCTTTCCGCTCCTGCCCCGACGACTCTCCTACTGTCCCTAGTTGTGTCCCGTCTTGATTTCTGTAACCTTGCCCTCGCCGGTCCTCCTCAGTCCCAACTTCATCGCTTACAATTAATACAAAATACTGCAGCCAGACTCCTCTCACATGCCACTCATCGCGATCACACCACCGGCTCACCCTAGATTACTGTATCTGTTAGAAGGTACTTACTCTTGTCCATCGAGCCATCTATACCCAAACTCCTCAGTATTTAACTGACCTATTGCAATTCCACACACCAACACGCAGCCTGCGCTTAGCCCATGTGAACCGGCTACACCTCCCCTTCCCAGCCCGTGCTCATTTACACTCATTCTGCTTTTTTTCTTTTTGGGCCCCTCCCTTTGGAATTCCCTCCCCACCAGTCTCCATTTGGAACCAGTTTTTCCTAAATTCAAATCCCATCTAAAAACTAATCTCTTGTGTTCTGCTTTTGGCCTTCCCCCTGCCTCCCTTTCTAACAGCCCCTACTTCTGTCTGCCTTTGCTGTCTCTTTTCTGGCATTAGCCATTTTTCTGACTAATTTTGTTAATGATATGCCGCACCTTTGTTACATCAGGGCGGTGTACAACGTGACTGAATAAACATAAACAAAATTTCAGGAATTCATATTCCCTCATTTATAGATCTAAAAAAACGACTCAAGATTCAACTGTGGTAGTCAGTGAAGGTCACAATATTTCCAAAAAATGTTATGGACAGTGGTGCTGAATATAGGAACAGTGCAGTGACCATCTGTTGCGATACAGCTAGTGGTGATAGTTGGTCCTAAAACAGACCACCCAACTGTGGTGGCTGAATATCACCATCAGTCATATAGGGCAGACTATGGATAGTAATGTCTAACTAACTGTCCAGGCCCGATAGACATAGTGCTGAAGTGATCAGAGTGATTTTTGTCAGTACCATCCCTATAGTGACTTTGAAAATCAATGGCCAGCAGCCATATATCTTTACTGTGCTCTCCTCCTGCTGTTTGCCTGTCTGCTTGTTCTCTGCCTGAACGTGTGCTATTTACCTGCCTGCTGTCCGTTCCCGTAGCCTGCGCTCTCAAACCAGCTCAGGTATCCACCCCTTGTGTTCTCCAAGGTACTCGGGCACAGTCTCCGCCCACCGGAAGTGACGCTGGGTTCTCCCGCCTTTAAAACCCACACCGGTGCGGCTGCTGGCTGCTGTTCGCTGTGCTCTCCTCCTGCTGTTTGCCTCTCTGCTTGTTCTCTGCCTGAACGTGTGCTATTTACCTGCCTGCTGTCCGTTCCCGTAGCCTGCGCTCTCAAACCAGCTCAGGTATCCACCCCTTGTGTTCTCCAAGGTACTCGGGCACAGTCTCCGCCCACCGGAAGTGACGCTGGGTTCTCCCGCCTTTAAAACCCACACCGGTGCCGCGCCGCGTGCACGCGCCGAAGGAGCGCGCACAAGGAGCAGGACCTGCTCCTTGTGCGAGCTCCTTGGGGCGAGTTCCGGGGCAACGGAGCTAGGGCCTGGACCCCTCTAAATTCGCGCTCACACATACTCTCTCCTTTGCCCCCACTTCTAAACTCCCTTCTCCCACTCTCCTCATACCTGCCTTCAAAAACAGTTCTCTCTGCTGTTCTGCCCGTTGCAAAGCTAGGTCTCCTACTGTTGCTCCTCCTTCCCCTCACCATGTCTACCATCCCGGTGCTTTGGGGCTGGCGTCCTGCCTCACTCTCTGCTAACCTCCCCGGCCATCTTGCCCGGCAGCCCCTTAACCTAACCCACTGTGTCTCCTCCTCTCCACGGTCCCTCCCCTCCTCTACGCCCCTCTGCCCGTTCTTACATTTAGCCCTCTTAAACTGTCGCTCACTTCGGACCAAAACATCACTGATTCAAGACTTTATTGTACTACATAATCTGGACATTTTCTTTCTAACTGAAACCTGGCTGAAGGAGGGCGATGAGCCCTTTCTCAACCGGTGTCTCCCACCTGGATACTCTTTTCTGTCCACCTCCCGCCGAGGAAGAAGTGGCGGCGGTATCGCAGCTATCTATCGCTCCTCTGCGTCACTATCTGAACTTCCTCCCTTGGTCTCTCCTTTCTACCCTGAGTCCCTTCTTGTGCGACTGGATTCCGCCTCTTGTCCTTACTATTTCCTTCTAATTTATGCCCCTCCTTCTCTCTCCTCTCCCTCCTGGGACTCTCTCTTGACTACCATTTCTGAAACTTCCCTCCGCTATTCTCGTCTCCTCATCCTGGGTGATTTTAATGTCCATGTCGACGCCCCCTCCTCAGCAAGAGACCTTTCCTTTCTCACTTTCTTGTCCGACCATTCCCTCCGTCAATTTGTCTCCTTCCCCACTCATACTGCTGGTCACACTCTCGATCTCCTCATTGCTCCAGGTTCTCTCCCTCTCCTACCCCTATCCCTCTCCTCCTCCTCTCTTCCCTGGACCGACCACATGTGTCTCTTCTTTGACCTTGCTGTTTTACCCACCCTCTCCTCCTCAAGCTCTAGTACCAACTCCTCCTCTACGTTCTCTCGCCGAATTACTGCCAATACCCTCTCTCAACTTCCCTCCCCAGCTGCATTACTTCCTATAGATTTCGACACTCTCCCTTTCGACATCCAGGTACACAAACTGCACTCATCACTCTCCACCACTCTGGATCTTGCCGCTCCCCTACGCCCCTTTCACTCCCGCCGCCGTCTTGCACACTACCCTTGGTTCCACCATGGTCTAATTTTACACCGTAAGCACCTTCGCCGTGCAGAACGCTTTTGGCGGAAGCATCCATCTCTTGTTACACTTGCTGACTTCCACACCTGCCACCGTCATTATCGCACTCTTCTCGACACCGCAAAACGTAATTATTACGCTGACCTCATTTCTTCCTCCTCAAACTCGTCCCGTCAACTATACTCAGTTCTTCGCTCTCTCACAGCCTCACATTCTGCGTCTACCCCCTCTCTCGCCATAATCTCTGCTTCCCCGGACTCATCCTCCCTCGCTTCTTTCTTTGTTTCCAAAGTTAATACTCTCCGCCAAGCTTTTCCCCAATGTCCTCCACCTCTTTCCCCCCCTCTGAGTCCCCACCTCTTTCCCCCCCCTCTGAGTCCCCCCTTCCCCCTTCCCCCCCCCCCTTTCCTCGCCATCCCTACTTCCTGCACTGTCACACTCCTGGTCCTCTTTTGACCCCATTACACCTGCAGTTCTGAATAAAACCTTCTCTACTGTTCGCAAAACAACATGCCCAATTGACCCTATCCCCTCTCAATGGCTCCTAGAACCTTCTCTAGCCCTATCCCCATTCCTCCTCTCTCTCTTTAACACAAGTCTATCCTCTGGTTCTTTTCCCTCTACCTGGAAGCATGCAATAGTCCGCCCCATCCTGAAATCTCACTCTTCTGATCCCTCTGTCCTCTCTAACTGGCGCCCCGTCTCTAATCTATCCTTTCTCTCAAAACTCCTCGAAAAATGGTCTTCTCTCAACTTTCCTCCCATCTTGAACTTTCTCTCACTCTTCACCCCCGTCAATCAGGTTTCCGCCCTGGCCATAGTACTGAATCTGTTCTTCTCTCTCTCCTCAACGATCTTCACACTGCTCATGATCGCGGACTCATCACCTTGGCTGTTTCTCTCGATCTATCTGCGGCTTTTGATTTAGTGGATCATCACACCCTACTCTTCCGTCTTCAGGAAGCCGGTCTATCTGGTATGGTTCTTCGTTGGTTTCACTCCTTCCTATCCTGTCGTTCTTTCTCTGTCATCTCTGCCTCTTCCTCCTCTGCCCCTACTCCTCTTTCCTGTGGTGTTCCCCAAGGGTCCGTTCTTGCCCCACTCCTCTTCAATATTTTCTTAGCCCCTCTTGCCCTTCTAGTCCAACAGTTCAGCATCTCTGCATATTATTACGCAGATGACATCATTCTTCTCCACCACACTGACCCATTCTCTCCTGATATCACCCCTCTTAACCTCTGTCTCACTGCTGTGGTTTCCTGGTTTTCTTCTAATTTCCTGCATATTAATCCAGCAAAATCTTATGCAATCTGGTTCACCTTTGGCAGCCCTTCCCCTACCTGTGCTCCTTCTCTATCCTCCCAGCCTATCCCCCTAGTCTCATCACTCCGCTACTTAGGCGTTATTCTTGACTCCAACCTTACTTTCAAAGACCATATCTCCTCGATTGTACAGCGCTCCTTTTTTTCTCTTCGCCAACTCAGGGCAGTCCGCCCCTTTTCTCTCTACTTCTGCCCTCACCACTCTCCTGCTTACCCTTGTGCTGTCTCGTCTCGATTATTGTAATGTCTCTTTTGCCGGCCTAGCCCAGTCCCAATTGTCCCGTCTCCAGCGTGTCCAAAATGCCGCCATCCGCTTGTTGACCCATGCATCACGTTTCGATCACGTTACTCCCCTTCTCTACCAGCACCACTGGTTACCTATCTCCTTCCGCATTCGGTATAAACTCCTAATCCTTGCATTCAAAGTTATCCATACTGGCACTCCCCTCTACCTGGTGAATCAGATCCAATTTCGTACCTCTCACCGTCTCCTCCGTTCCATACACATAAATCGCATGGTCCTCCCTTCCCCCGCACATGCTCGTCTAGAACAAACCCGTTCCTCTGCTTTCTACTTCCTGGCTCCAAGTCTCTGGAACTCGCTCACCCCCTCCCTCCGTGCTGAAGACTCATACCCCTCATTTAAAACCCAGCTCAAAACTCACCTTTTCTGCCTTGCGTTTGATCCTCCTCCCTAGCCTACCCTCCCCCCCTCCTTTCCTCCATGTGTCTCATGAATGTCTGCTCCCCTTTCCCTCTCTTCCTTGATAGTATGCTTGTAATGCTCTTCCCTGTCTTAAACTTCCACTCTGTTCTCAGCTTTTCTTTTCTTTCTCTCCTCACCTTTTTCTCACAATTTATGGCGTTCTTATTCCTTTTTCTTTTCTACAGCCGAGTGCTTGTTTTAATTAACTTGCCTGATTTTATCTATTGTAAACCGCTCAGATGCCTACGGTATTGAGCGGTATAACAAGTTTTAATAAACATAAACATAAACATTCTTTTGCATATGGGCCTGAAAGAATGAAATCTGATTTTATGCCAAAAGGAAGAAACTATCTCCAGAAATCACACATAACCCAGTGATGAAGGACTTTTCCCAAGTGCTTTCCAGTAGTGCAGGATGCTGGTTTGTTACTGCATCTCATATTGGGGGGAGGGGAAGGAAGGTAATGCATGCTAGTATCATGGACTTCTTCTCCTTACTGGGTGGGAGTGAAGTTGCTCTTGCTTGATATGAACATAAGAATTGCCATACTGGGTGAAATCAAAGGCCCAGTATCCTGTTTCCGAGAGTGATCAATCCAGATCATGGTTACCTGGCAGGAGATCACAGAACTTACTTTTCACAAGCCAGTAAGCACTCAGGGCCCAGTATTCAGTGGCAGCGACTAGAGCAATTACACCTCCTAGCCGTCGCTGCTGAATACTAAACCTAGATATTCAAGGCTGGGGCCAAATCCAGGTCAGCTAACTAGGCCGCAGCTTAATATCACCGCTGACCAGTTAGCAACAGGCACCACCCCCAGAACATCCCGATGCTAAGCAGTTAATATCAGAGTGTATAGCAATGATACTGTGAAAATCCTGCATAGAGGCATTGACATGGTTTACGGGTCTGTAAACCACATAAATGCCTTTGAATATCGAGCCTTCAGTTCCTAGTTTGTTACCTTTTGAAAAGGCTGTTCGCAAAAAGGTCAACATGTTCTCACCTTGCGGTGCTAGTTGAAGCATTCTGAAATCATGTTTATTCTCCAATGGTGCTGCCCAAGCACAAGAAGATGCTGCCTAGTATGAGTACAGTACAATACAATCTGTGCCTTTGAGTCAATGCAGACTCCTAGCAACCCAGCAGCTCCTGAGTTTTCTTGAAAGTGTGACCAGAAATAGATTGCCTGGCCTTTCTTCCGAGGCAATGGCAGGTTAAGTGACTCACCCAAGACCTCAAGGAGTACCAGTGGTAATCGAATGCTGGTCTCTCGGTCACTAAGCCAGAGTTTCTAACCACTAGGCTACTCCCCCATCCGAGTGTGAGTAATAAGATGCATTTAATGGTGCTTCTATACCACATGTTGTTGTTAAGTGCCATTGATTTGGTGTCGACTCATGGAAACTCTCTGGATAGTTGACCTAAACTTTGTTCGATCTTCAGCCAAGTGGCTCATTGTTGATAGTGTTAGCTATAGCTGCTGTTATTGTATTGATCCATCTCATTGCCAGTCTTCCTCTTTTACGGTGACCTTCTACCTTGCCAAGTATTGTCTTTCTCTAACGATCTCTCTCTTTGCATAATGTGTCCAAAGTATGAAAGTCGAAGTCTTGTCATCTGAGCTTCTAAGGAAAGCTTAGGTTTGATCTCCTCTAATACTGACTGGTTTGTTCTTCAGGCAGTCCACACCATACATACTATTCGTCACCAGTACCATATTTAATTTTAGAAATGCAGAAGCTAAATGATATTTTAGATCTGAACCTTGTTGAACTCTTAATGGGTTTCTGTGCTGTACTTGCTTAGCCATTCAAGAATTTACTCGTCCATTACCCCCAAGACTTTACATTTGTAGTCCCTTCCCATAATTCCAGCATCTAAAGCATTGGAGTTCACATTTGAACAGTTTATAAAACTGGAATATCATGAGAACCATTTTTTTAAATATCTATTTTATTTTTAAAGTGAGGAGGACTAAGTGTCCAGGGGAGGGGAGGGGGTTACTAATTCCATTTCATCCCCCTTCATTACAGGATTGCATACAGGTCCCAAATTCAGCTTTGCTCATGGAATACACAGCAGGACTAGTGTTTTAGGTTTCAACAGACTGTAGTCCAGAAACAGTCAATTAAATCAACAGCCTTTGTTTATAAAATAAGTAAAGGTGTAATTCTATTACTGGCATAAGCACACAAGCCATCATTGTGATATGAGCTTTTCTTTTCCGGAATAGCAGAAAAACCAACCCTACCACTTTGACTAAAATATATGGACTCTCTCTTGTTTTCTCAAGGAACGAAGAAGCTGGAATGCATATTGTCTAATGGAACTGGAAGACGTGTGATACAGAATAACTTGAATTACCCCTTCAACGTTGTTGCTTTTTCAAATCACTTTTACCATACAGACTGGAGACGGTAAGTCTATATTAATATGCGGTCAGTATTACCCTGCACAACACTGAAGCACATTTTGATTTAGTAACATGATTTGATAGTACAATAGTGGTAACAGTCCTTTCAGCTAAATTGCTGCATAAATCCACAGGTACAAAATGTAGCAAGAGGTGGGATGCCAAGAGAGACTTTGGATAATAATTTGAGGACAGGATTTAAATAGAGTACAGTAAGATCAGCACCAGTGGAATATTAGAAATAGAGAAGACAACAGCATATAGAAACCTTAGGCCTATCTGCCTATCCAGGCCAGTCCAAGGATTTCTGCTACTCTAGGTAGGCCCGATGTGCTGCACCTCCCCACCACCCGCATGCAGTCTCTCACCTGGAGGAGGTAGGTAGCATGGTGGTCAGATCTTTGAAGTGGTGGCAGGCCTTAAAGAGCATGTGCGTACTAAGGGCCCTCCACTCCTGTCCCCTCTAATGCAACTTCTGATCTGAGGGGGCAGGAGCAGCAGGCTGTGGCTGCATACATGCACTTTAAGGCCTACCGTGACATTGAAGTGGCAGCTCATCCGCTGCTCTGAAGAGAACAGGATCACCATGCTGTTTACCATTAGTTTGCTTAATGGACAGGCCAGCCCTGCTACCCATCCATAAGAATTATTAAATTCTACCTTCCCTCCTCCGAGATCCTCTGTGCTTGTCACATGCTATCTTGAATTCAGATACAGTTCTTGTCTCCACCACTTCCATAGAGAAGCTGTTCCATGCATCCACCACCCTTTTTGTAAAATGTAGTTGCTTACATAACAGGGATTCTCCATAGAAAGCAGGGGTGTGAAGGGAGGATAGCAAGGAAATTGCGCTAGCATTTTACTTTCAAAAAAGGAGACTTTTCTTAACCATTTTCCTCATTTTATCTTAAACTAAAAGGAACAACTGCAAAGGTTAAGCGTTTACACCAGGCCTGGGTGCTATTTAAAAATAGCATCTTTGAAGCCCAGACCAGCTGTATTCCCTGCTTTAAAAAAAGGTGGGAGGAAGACCAAATGACAGCCAGCAATGCTTAAAGGTGAGGTCAGAGAGGCTATTATAACCAAGAGAGAATCTGTCAGAAAATGGGGGGAAAAAAAGAGCCAAATGATGAAAACAGGAAAAAGCATAAGTACTGTAAAGCTAAAGGCAAGACATTAATAAGGCAGGTAAAAAGAAAATTTGAAAAGAAGCTTGCCATGAAGCAAAAGTGCATAATAAAACCTTTTTCAAGTATATTCTTAGCAAAACATTTGTGAGGATAGTTAGATGATGGAGAAGTAAAAGATGCACTGAGAGAGGACAAGGCCATAGCGGAGAGACTGAATGAATTTTTTGCTTCAGTCTTTACTGAAGATGATATAGAAAACTTACCCATGCCAGAAATTATATTTAAAGATGATGTATCAGAGGAATTGAAACAAATCTTGATAAATTGGGAAGATGTAATACAGTTAATTGATAAACTAAAGAGCAGCAAATCACCTGAACTGCATGGTATACATCCCAGGATGATGAAACAACTGAAATATTTAGAACTACTATTATTAATGTGTGATCTATCATTAAAATCATCTGTAGTGACTGGAGAGTGGCCAATGTAATGCAAATTTTTAAAAAGGGTTCCAGGGGGTGATCTGGGAAACCACAGACCAGTGAGCCTGACATCAGTACTAGGTAAAATGGTAGAAACCATTATAAAAAAACCCAAAATTACTGAACAGAGACAGTCATGGTGTAATGGCAGAAAGCCAACATAGATTTAGCCAAGAAAAGGCTTGTCTCATCACTCTCACATTTTTCCTGAAGGTGTGAATAAACAGGTAGAAAATGGTGAGCCGTTTGATATACTATATCTCCATTTTCAGAAAGCCTTTGACAGAGTCCCTCTTAAGAGACTCTTGGGGAAATTAAAAAGTCATGGGATAGGAGGCAATGTACTATTGTGGATTAGGAACTGGTTGAAAGATAGAAAACAGAGTAAGGCTAAATGGCCAGTTTTCTCAGTGGAGAAAAAAGGTGAATAGTGGAGTAGCCCAGGGATTTGTGCTGGGCCTGCTGCTTTTTAACATATTCAGAAGTGACCTGGAAATGGGAATAATGAGAGATATGATCAAATTTGCAGATACTAAATTATTCAAAGTTGTTAACACACAAGAGGATTGTAAAAAATTGCCAAGACCTTGCTAGATTGGGAGACTGGGTGTCCAAATGGCAGATTACATTTAATGTGGACAAATGCAAAGTTATTTACTTAGGAAAGAACAACCCAAACTACAATTACATGATGCAAGGTTCATGTTAGGAACCACTACCCAGGAAAGGGATTTAGGCGTCATTGTGGATAATAACGTTGAAACAGCAGCAGTCAAAAAAACAGAATGCTGGGAATCATAAAGAAAGGACTGGAGAACAAAATGAAAGATATCATAATGCTTCTATATCACTCCATGGTGCGACCACACCTTGAATATCATGTGCAATTCTGGTCACCATATCTTAAAAAGGATATAGCAGAATTAAAAAAAAAGGTACATAAGAACATAAGAAATGCCATACTGGGTCAGACCGAGGTCCATCAAGCCCAGTATCCTGTTTCCAACAGTGGCCAATCTAGGTCATACGTACCTAGCAGTTTCCCCAAAAGACACAGGTTCTGCAGTGCTTGTACTAGGCCAAGCATTGATATCCTGGGTCCCTTTTTAATAGTGGTTTATGGACCTTTCCTCCAGGAACTTGTCCAAACCTTTTTTAAACCCAGCTATACTAACAGCCCTTACTACATCCTCCGGTAACAGATTCCAGAGTTTGATTACACGTTGAGAGAAGAAATATTTTCTCCTATTTGTCTTAAATAGTTTACCCTGTAGCTTCATTACATGCCCCCTAGTCCTTCTATATTCTGATAGCGTAAACAATTTATCCACGTTTATCCGTTCCACTCCATTCATTAATTTATACACCTCTATCATATCATACAGAGAAGAGTGACAAAAATGGTAAAGCAGATGGAAGGATACCCCTACGAGGAAAAGCTTAAAAGGTTAGGGTTTTTCAGCTTGGAAGAGAGATGACTGAGGGGAAATATGATAGAGGTCTATAAAATAATGGAGTAGAATGTATAAATGAAGAATGGTTCTTTATTCCTTCAAAAAGAAAGATTAGGGGACACGTAATGGAGCTATAATATAACACATTTAAGACTAATCATAGAAAATGTTTTGTCACTCAACGTGTAATCAAATTTTGGAATTACCGTGTTTCCCCGAAAATAAGACTGGGTCTTATATTTATTTTTGCTCCAAAAGATGCACTAGGGCTTATTTTCGGGGTAGGGCTTATTTTTACTGATACCGGTAGCACTTGAAGCTGATTGGCTGCCACCTCATGATAGTCAGCCAATCAGTGAAGTGTTAACACAGTATGCTGTTGCTGCAACAACTGAAAGAGAGCCAGAGTGGAGCAGGAGGAAAGCTCCTCCCGGTCCTCCCGCCGAAGCCAATCAGCAGCAACAATTGAAATACAGCCCCTTGGAATGAAGAGGCCCGCAGCACAGCACCGGCAGCTGATCGGCGTCGGGGAGTGGAGTGGAGCAGGAGGAAAGCTCCTCCCCGGTCCTCCCGCCAAAGCCAATCAGCAGCAACAATTGAAATACAGCCCCTTGGAATGAAGAGGCCCGCAGCGCAGCACAGCACCGGCAGCTGATCGGCGTCGGGGAGTGGAGCAGGAGGACAGCTCCTCCCTGGTGGGGACAGCTCCTCCCTGGTGGGGACCCCCCCCCCCCAGGTACCGAATCTGTCAGTCCGTCGACGATCTGCACTAGGTCTTAGTTTCAGGGTAGGGCTTATATTACAGAAATCACAGAAAAACGTGCTAGGGCTTATTTTCGGGGTAGGTCTTATTTTCGGGGAAACACGGTAGTTACGAGGATGTAGTAAAAGATGTTAGTTGAATTTAAAAGCAGTTTGGACAAGCTCCTGGAGGTAAAGTCCATAAACATTAAGGAGGACCGGAACAATCCACTGCTTACTCATTGGAAAAGCAGCATAGGAAGCTGGATACTTTTTGGGAACCTGACAGGACTGACTTGGATTGGTCACTGTTGGAAAAACAGGATACTGGGCTTGATGGAACCTTGATCTGACCCATTATGGCATTTCTTATGTTGAAGGTGAAGTCGTGACTGAGCCTTCATTGCCCAGATCTCTCTTAGCTCAGAGCAGCTTTATTGCGCCTCTTTGAGCATGCATGCCTGCTCGCCTCTGGAGACATCAGTTCATATCATGGCAGAAAAAAGTTGCTTGAAGTTCCTATGGCTGGGGAATCAAGTTTCTTTTTTTTTTTAATATTAAGGGGACAGCGGGAGGGTGAGTGTGGCTGCATATCCCTGCTGTCTATGGAGAACTCCTTGTTACAGGTAAGCAACTACACTTTCTCCAGAGTCAAGCAGGGGGATACAGGCACCCTCTGAAGGCAAGTTCAGAACTGAGGGCTGCCTAATAGCGTTCTTTGTTTTTTTTTGCCACTGCCAGAGGGAGGAGGAGAGGAGAGTAGAGTAAAGAGATTCCAGAAGACCGCTTCACCAAAGGCAGGCTTTTGCTGAGGAGCGATTCAGATTGTAATGCTTCGTAAAAGTATGGTGTGGGAGCCCCTAGCCCAGCCCAGGCCATGGCCTATAGGTGCCACTGTTTAGTCTTTGAATAAAGAATTATTTGTCCTCGTCCAGGGCTTGGGGCTGCTGGGACTTGTAGTTGTTACCACTTAAAAAAAAAGAGTAGTATTGAGAACCGAGGTTTATTTTGTTCAAAAGACACACAGGAATTTATTTTCCTTCTTTTCACAAGCATATAGCTCAAAACAAAACAGGATTCTTCTCCAAAACAAATGATCTTCAGGAAAATCACACAAAAGCCCAAAAGTGAAAATTGCTTTAGCTGGCCTTCACAACATACGTAACTGTTTCTCAAACATACAGCAACAAACAGAGTTTCTTTTCTCCAAATCAAAGTCAATGTCTTTTCTTCTTTCAACAGGGTACTAAGCAATTCAAGCTAGAATCATTCTCCCTGTCTTACTCACTGCTTTTGGGTGTTTTTTCAAGTTACAGACTTTTTCTTCTTTTAACCAGCAGCTTCTATTCTGCCTTATTGCACCATGAACAGTCCATTAATAAATCCTCTGAGTCAGAATCAGGTTCAACAGATTCTACCTGCATTTCCTCCGGGTTTTCAACCGGTATGGCTGGCTCTAAGCCTTCATGCAATGCTTCTTGCTTGAAACTCTCTAAGAGCTCCTGAATTCTCCTCCACTGGGGCTTCTTACTAGGAAAAGGGTTTTCACCTGGAGTGAAAAGGTGGTTCTCCTGACTGAAACGCCAGAGTGCCTCTAACTGGCTTAGGTCACTCTTAGATATATTTTTATCCACCCACCTTCTAGGAGCTTGAATCTTTTTAGCTGATCCCTGTACTGGAGGAACTGCACCTTGCCCCTTGTCTGCAATTCTTTCAGCTACAGCTCTACTGGCTTCAGAACCAATTGCAGTTTCCCTGCAAGCTGGCTCTCTTTCTGGGTGCTGCTTTCACCTCTGAAATCCCCCTGGAAATCTCCATTCTCCTCTCTGGTGAGTTCTCTGGGTCTTTCCCTGGTGCTTCTCCCTCCACGGAAGTCTGCAGTGCTCTCTCTAGTCAGCTCTCTCGTTTGCTGCTCTTTCCCTGAGTACTGCTCTCTCGTGGAATCCTCTCCCCAGCCGTTGCCGGTCCTGGTGCTGGTTCTAGCTCTGGCCTCAGTGCTACTGCCCCTCCTCTCACATGTTTCTCTGGGTTTATAAGGCTGCCTTTTCCCTAACTTTTACTGTCGCTTACCCAGGTGTCTCCCATTATCCTCCAAGCCCGCCCTTAGATCAGCAGAGCTTGAGTGTGGGTTAGCTTCAGCAAGTGCGTGTTTTTTTCCCTTTGCCTGCACCCTGAAAGCCACAGATACCTTGCCTATCTCCTTCCTTAAAGGTAGATTTATAATTTTCTTCTGTTTACATGGGCTCAGCCATGCTCTCCTCATCACAATGGATGGACGTCGAGGTGGCTGCTCTGCAGATGTCCTGCAATGAAACAGAAACCAATATGGTGATAGATGCAGCAGTGGCTCTGTAAGGAGTGCATGTGCAGTGGCGCTAGTGGAACAACATGAACGCAAGCAGTCATGTGCCACAGTAGTTGCAGGAGCATACGGGCCTGACGTGTGGTTAGGTTGCTACAGAGGTGGTGTAAGGCCTGGGCACTCTGCTTGGGGAGGAAGGCTTGAGCCTGAAGAGTCTGTGTGTACCCATGAAGTCCAACCATTGCTGAGGTATGGGTTCAGACTTCTGCATGTTCAAGACAAAGCCTAGAACGTGGAGGAATGCAGAGGTGGCCTGGATAATTTGGACTGCGGCTTCCTGAAATGAGCAAGATAAGCAAGGCACCGAGATAGGGATAGACGCGGTATCCCTGGTAGATAGATAGGCATCTACCAGCGCTAAGCCCTTTGTGAAGATGCAGAGTGCAGGCGAAAGGGGAGGACTTTGTATTGATAGTGGTTGTCCAGAAATTTGAATCGAAGATATCTCCAATGATCCAGAGAGGCAAGCCAATCATGGTGGCTGAGCAAGGGAAGGATGGTATTCAAGGAGTGCATCTTGAATTTTTCCCTCTTTATGTAGACATTGAGATGATTGAGATGGAAGATTGGCCAAAGGCCCCCTGAGTTCTTGGAAATCAGGAAAAATCTTGAGTAGAAGCACTAACCAATTTCATTGAGCGGAACCAGATGGATAGCATTATTGAAGAGCAGTTGGTTCACTTCCTGTGCCAGCTGGAGTATATGATGGCCCGGAAACTTGCTGACGCTGGGAGCAGGTCGAGAGGATGGGAGGGTAAAGAAATTTGATTTTGTACCCCAATTGTATGATGGAAAGGACCCAGCGGTCTGTGGTAATGATTTTCATGCCTCTCTGAAGCAGTCGCCTAGCTGCAGGTAGTTGAAAGCTCATTACAGGAATGGTGGATTGAGGAAGCAGTTGGGTCTTCCTCTCCCACTAGTGATTGTGTTGACTGTAGGGCTGATTCTGGAGGCATTTCTGAGGCAGCCATGAGTAGGGCTGGTATCGGTGACATGGGGAAAAATTGTTGAAAATACTGGTAATGAACGCTGAGGCTCCCGAGAGGCCTACTCAGAATCCTGAATTAACACCGGACAAACTTGAATTTCTGCTCTGATCTTGCCGGGGCACATTGGTGAGATGGCGGGGACCAAACCCACGCGCCTGGAATTTGGCTCTCCAGCGGCTTCTCACGGTAAACGCTCCAAAACTGAACCCCCGTCCCCGCAGAAGGGGCTGGCTTTGCGCGAGGGCCCCGAAATGCAGCAGGAAATCCTCGCAGAAATTAGAGGGGTTAAGGACCTCGTGCAGTCAAACGGTGAAGCACTTCGAGCGCTGAGGGAAGATCTTGGTGTACTGCAAGACAGGCTAGAGGGGCTCTCTTCGCGTCAGGACAAAATGGAGAGTATATTAGACTCCCATGTGGTCCGGCTGTCCAAACTTGACAAAGTTGAACGTCAGGTGCGGGCCTTGCAGAAAGAAGTGGAAGACGGCAACAATAGAGCGCGCCGCAACAACCTACGACTCGTGGGCATACCGGAGGGAGCGGAATTGGGTGACATGAAGGAGTTTTTAAGTAAAATCCTCCCTTCCCTGCTTCAAATCACCTTTACCAAAGAATTGGAGATCGATCGCGCTCATCGTGTACCCACAAACATAACGCTCAACAGGAAGACCCCGCGGCCTATCATCTTTCGACTTTTGAGATATCAACATGTGGAACAAATTCTCAGTGCCTCCCGGGCAAAGGGCCATATGGAGTTTGAGAGCCACAAGGTCTCCTTCTATCCTGACTTGGCTAAACCCACGGTCGACCGCCGAAAGCGCTTTCTGGAATTTCGGCCGAGGCTTCAACAATTACAAGCACGCTATGGCCTGATGTACCCGGCCAAGCTCCGAGTCACGCTTCACAATCAGACAAGAACATTTGAGGACCCTGATCTACTAGCGGAGTTTTTGGATTCTAAAGAAGCCGACTTGATGCGCTGATTTCCAGAATATTCCCGCCAGTACTCTCATATCCGCTGTGCCTGCCATATTGGATTTACCGCGGCTCAGTGAAGAGTCTGTCGAGGGAGGTCTGTCGCCTTATTTTGAAGATATCTGGGACCCGACTCCATCTACCCATAGTAGCCTCGACGAGTATCAGAGACAGTGTTTCTTATGGACTCTGGTGTTTCTTTTCTTTTATTATGTCTTTATCTTCCTCTCTAGGGCCTCCTCCCGCAGACATCTGGTCGCCATATTCATTGGGGGTTTGCTTCTTCTCTAAGTTACTTTGGTACATACTTTTCAATATGGTGTATTGGCCAGCATACTTGGTGCTTATGTCATTATTGTACAGATTCTGATTATGTTGTAAGTTTTCAAGCGCTCTTACCTAAAATGTCTAGTATCGACTGATGGCACCATGTAAGATTTTTTCATTGAACGTACAAGGAATCAATAATCCGATAAAACGGAGGAAACTCCTAAGCTATCTAAGTCATGAGGCTGCGGACCTGATTTTCCTCCAAGAAACACATTTCAATTCGAAGGAAACTTTCCACCTCAATATTAAACCTTACATGGTGGCCGCCTACTCCCCAGCTGTTTCTAGGAAATGTGGGGTTGCTATATTGGATAGGAAATCTCTGCATGCTACTATTGCTGCGACTTGCTTAGACACAGCGGGTAGATGGCCCAGAGTTCACCTCAAGATGGGTAACTTTAAAATTACATGTATATGCCTTTGGGTATAGCCATATGTTTGATTACGGGGACTTGGAGGGATAGCTCTCGACTTGCTGTCAATGAATAGTGGAACCTTGTCTGCTTATATAGTAAATATGAGCAGATATCTCGGAGAGCTATTTTCCATACCCAATTTCATTCTTGCTTGTCTAAATGGCAGATGCTCAATGATCATGTCCCATCTGCTCATTGCTTCGACATGTCTGTTTAATGTACACTCATCATGTTTCAGATCGCTATAAGGTTTTGTAACATAATAATGTTTCAGATCGCTGTAAGGTTTTGTAACACAATAATGTCAGTACACGCCCGCTTCGAGAATGTTTTAGTTTTCTAGAGAAGAAGCAGGGGGGAGGGGGGTGGTGGGGGTTTGCTTTGGTGTATGTATCACATTATATGTATGTATTTGTCTCTTAGTTGTATGTCTTCCTTTCCTTTGTTGTTGCAAAACGAAAATAAAGAATTAAAAAAAAAAAGAAAATACTGGTAATGATAGGGTCGTCAATAAGGAGGAATCAGTGGGCGACAAGTGGAAGATGTTGACTTCACAATGGTTGAGCTGTCAGTTTCTGTATGGGGAGGACTGATCCTTCACCTCAGCTGCAGCCTCTTGTACCTTGCAGTCAAAGAGACTGTCGCCTTGACAGGTGGCATCTGCTAGGCAGTTGTGAAGGTCCTCCCTGAGTCCGAATACATGGAGCCAAGCACTTTGCCTGGCCAAGATGACTGTGAAGCACACTACTGAATCATAGGTGTCATAGATGGCATGGATGATGTGGTAAGGGAATTCATGCAGGTCAGTCACCAGCTGAGCTGGGTCATCAGAGGCAGGATCATCTAGCTGAAGGAGAAGATTGTGATGGTAGAATCCACATGGGCAAAGTACTGCTCTGGTATGATTTTCAGCTGATGGCATCTAGGATTCACTTCTCCTTGCCCAGAGGTATTTGAGAGAGGGGCTTGGTACTCTTGGATTTCTTTCAAACAGCTTCTGATACTACTGACTAATGGGGGAGTTGCTGATGTTCAAAGCCAAATCTAGTCTGCCCTTCCATATCAACTACTACAATAGTCCCCTTTTTTTCCTTTTGAGATCCTCTGTTTGTTCCATGCTTTTTCTGAATTCAGATACTGTCTTCATTTCTACCACCGGATATACTGGTGCAAATTGGTTTTTATTTCAGGAACCCCAACGCGTTTCGGCGTGAACGCCTTCTTCAGGGGGAACGCATCTTCAACATAAAATAAAATAGACTTACATAATATAAAAGAATAAAAGCATAATATCAAAAAGCATTAAAAACAACATATAAGTATAAAAATAATATAAAATATTGATAATAATATCGAAACTGCATAAATAAAAGTGAAAATACTCAATACCAATAAAACAATAAAAACACACATAACGATGAATAGCCACAATAAAACCAGAATAAAATAAATATAAATAAACAAACAAACATTAGACCATTGCATAGGTAGTAAAATAATGACTACATAGATTAGTCTATAGCCCAATAAAAGACAAAGATGATGTACTCACAAAGGCACCAAGCAACACGTTAGTCTTGAAAAAAACTCTGAGCTGAATATATAAACTAGAGTGTGAAACATATAAAATATATTATATTAAAGTGAAGCAACCAGAGCCAGAGGAATATCTATAAAGGAGGCAACTCAGTAAACTGAAGTGTAGGTAGAGGAAAACATTTCTACTTTTTTTTTAAAGAGGTTAAAACCATAATCAGGAAGGAGGGACATCATAGTTAATGTCAGTGATAGCATAACTACATCTATATATCTAAAAATCTTTTTTTTTTTTAATCTTTTCTTAAAAACTTTTATGCACATGTTTTTCTCCGTGCCTTTTGATAGTCTTTAAGGTTTGACATCATTTCACGCTGTTCATATCATGTCACTCTGATATTAGTTAAGAACGTTCTGTTCTCTTTTCGTTATGCATGTACATTATCCTTCCTTACTTCACGCTATTAAGTTTTTTTGATCGAGTATATTGGTGAGATGTATAATTCTTGTATGCTCAGCACACCTGCCTACAATTTTTTAAGAAAAGATTTTTAAAAAAAGATTTTTAGACATATAGATGTAGTTATGCTATCACAGATTAACTATGATGATGTCCCTCCTTCCCAATTATGGTTTTAACCTCTTTAAAAAAAAAAAATTTAGAAATGTTTTGCTCTACATACACTTCAATTTACTGAGTTGCCTCCTTTATAGATATTCCTCTGGCTCTGGTTGCTTCACTTTAATATAATATATTTTATATGTTTCACACTCTAGTTTATATATTTGGCTCGTCAGTCTTTTTCAAGACTAAAACGTGTTGCTTGGTGCCTTCGTGAGTACATCTTTGTCTTTTATTGGTCATTATTTTACCACCTATGCAATGGTCTAATGTTTATTTATATTTATTTTATTCTGGTTTTATTGTGGCTATTCATCATTATGTGTGTTTTTATTGGTATTGAGTATTTTCACTTTTATTTATGCAGTTTCGATATTAAATATCACTATTTTATATTATTTTTATACTGATATGTTTTTTAATGCTTTTTGATATTATGCTTTTATTCTTTTATATTATGTAAGTCTATTTTATTTTATGTTGAAGATGCGTTCCCCCTGAAGAAGGCGTTCACGCCAAAATGCATTGGGGTTCCTGAAATAAAAAACAATTTGCACCAGTATATCCAATCTTCGCCTTTTGTGTTCCCTGTGCTGTGTACGGAGGTCTTGCTCCTTTGCTGTCCTCATTTCTACCACCTCCACTGGGAGACTATTCCACGCATCTGCCACTCTTTCCATAAAGAAATATTTCTGTGTATTACTCCTGAGTCTGTCCCCTTGTAGCAGAGCTTGCTTTCAATCGAAAGAGGCTCTCTTTCTGTGCATTTATGCCACAGAGGTATTTAAATGTCTCATATCTCCTCTATCCTGCCTTTCCTCTAACGTAGATTTAAGGATCTTAATATGTCTATCTTCATATGCTTTATAATGAAGACCACTAACCTGCCCAGACTCCACCAATGAAGCCCTGACCGACATTGGGCTGAAGTGCAGGAAGAGCTTCCCCTCCCCGAGCACCGGCCCAAAGCCAATCAGGGCCCTGGACTGCCTGATTTGGAGAAGGAGTGCCATCGGGAACAAAGACCATCTCAGCCCAGACTCCACTAATAAAGCCCTGACTGGCATCGGGCTGAAGCACGGGAAGAGCTTCCCCTCCGTGCACTGGCCCAAAGCCAATCAGGGTCCCAGACTGTCTGATTTAAAGAAGGAGCGTCATCAGGCGGGCCCATGCCTGAGGGCCTTGCCAGAGGGCCCTTAGGCAGGGACCATGGAGAGGACCTTTACAACAAACAGAAACCCAACTGCAACAGAATCAGCAGAAAAAAACAGAACTGCCAACAGCGACTGACAATCGCACGTGCTGTTCAAAGGCGAGCACATCTGATAAAGTAGTCCTCTCTATTGCAACTGGAAAACAAATTTAACCCTAGCAATCTATAGACCGACTAAGACACTGAGGTTTGACAGTTCTGTGGCAAAATCCAGACCAGCCCAACAAGATGATCCTTCATGGCACAATGCCCTTTCAATCACACCAATACTGCTACTACTTACACAGCAAGCAAGAGCACTCTACACCAGAACAAGAAAAACCCGAAACCATAAGAAGAGTTAAATCATTCGATAGAGAAACTTTCTTGAAAGAGATCATCCCAAACCTACAACAAAATACAGATGACCTTAACAAAATCATCGAAACATGGACCAATACAATATCTACTGCAGCAGCAGCACTTTGCAGAAACCACGCGCGCGCACACACACACACTAAACCATTGGCCCCCTGGTACTCCAGCACAATCAGAGATGCAAAAAGAGAGCTGAAAAAAATTGAAAGAAAATGGAGAAAAAACAAAGATCCCAACATGCAATGACTATACTACAATAAGCAGAACAATTACAACTCTCTGATCAGCAACTGCAAACACCACCACCATACAAACCTAATCATGCAATCAGTAAACAAGCCAAGAGAGTTGTTCAACATCATGCAAGCCCTCAACAGAGACAAAACAGACCAGGACCCCATCAAGGTCCATCCTCAAGACATGGTGAACCACCTAGCCAAAAACCAAAATGAACTTAAACACCCACACACAACGATCACGGAATGCAACAACACTAAAGTACAAACCTCCACACAACTATGGGAAGACTTTACCATACTGCCTCAAAGTCAAATAGAGAAAATAATCACTGCCCTCAACACCACCACTTCCTCAAATGGCCCTTGCCCAGTGCAATGGCTAAAAACTGCTAAAGAACAACTCAGTCCTTACATACAAAAAAAATATAGTCACATTATCTTTGCAACAAGGACACATGCCAACCTCCCTCAAACAAGCAACCATTCAATCAGTCTTGAAAAGCACCTCACTCTACAAGACGGACCCCGCAGCTTACCACCTGATTTCCAGCCTACCTTTTCTTGCAGAAATCATAGAGAAGACTGGGCAGACACAGCTCCAAGACCACATAGATCACAATGTGCCACTCAACCCACAGCAAAATGGCTTTAAACCATGGCACAATGTGGAGACACTCCTAACATCACTCTTTAACATCCTGAATGGAATTGACAAGCCAAAGTCTGGATTTCTCCTCATCTTCATGGACATCTCATTCGCCTTGGTCTTGCATCCCATCCCAATCCAACGCCTCCAGGAAACTGGCTTCTGCAACACCACTCTAAAATGGTTCACCTCATACCTAAAAAGGACAGGCAATAATAGGTAAAATGTGGAAAAACACTCCACACCCTTCCCTATAACACAAGGCATCCCACAAGGGTCAGCAGTCTCATCAGTACTGTTCAACCTATACATGCGCCCCATCTGCGACATCAAGAAACATAACATGCTATTCCATCTGTATGCCAACAACCTCATGGTATACACTCTGACTTGGAAACACCAAAAATCACTAACATAACTCTATGCCTAGAAGATGTAGCCATCTGGCTCAGCAGCAACAACCTCACACTGAACTATAAGAAAACAGAATCAGCACCACCTTCAACCTTTCACAACAAATCCAACTGCTGAACCAAATCATACCTGTAAAAGAGGAAGCGCGCTACCTAGGCATCACACTAGACAAAAACATCAACTTTCAGTCTCATATAAACAAGACATCAGCCAAGGCATACCGCAAATTAAACCTCATAAGAAGACAAACCATTCCTGCACCAGGACCACTTCTGGACCATTTGCCAAGCCATCATCACACCAATACTGGACTACAGCAGCTCACTCTACCAAAGCAAATCACATACCTATTACAAATGGTGCAGAACACAACAGCATGAGTCATCAGCAGAACCAATAAGACTGATCACATCGCACCAATATTACATCAACTACACTGTCTACCAATCCAAGCACGTGCCAAGTTTAAAACAATACTAAACATCTTCAAAATCATCCACCACTCTTCAGCCGACATCCTGGAAACCCTAATTATAAGAGAAGACAGCACCCACCCTAGAAGAACCAACAACAGACACACGATTAAAGTGCCACTGGACTTCTGAAAAAAGCAAACAATCAACATCCAAAAGAGCACTATCACTGCTGGAGGAAGTGTTCTGAGCCAGCCACAGGTTATTGGAGCAGCAGGTTCTGGGCAGAACGGCCCAGACACCCTTGGGGGCTTGAAAAGCAGCTTCGGGTGAGCCAGAGAGGTGGAGGAAGCGTTCTGAGCCAGCCGCAGGCAATCAGAGTGGCAAGCTCTGGGCAGGACGGCCCCGACGCCCTCGAGGGCTTTCCTCCTCTTACTTATTTTCCTCTGCTCTCTTCTGCGTGGGTGAGTGCACATGGGTGGCGCATATCAAAGGGGCGCATTACAAGGGGCATTTTTAGCTCCTTGGAGCACCGTCAGAGCAGCGGAAGATCGCAAGGGTACAGTGTTCATACATGGGGAAGTGGAAAAAGAAAGTGGTAACATCAGCAGCAATAGCAGCTTCGTCTTCTGTGGTGAGTGGCCCCATGGATCGACATTTGATACCCATACCCATACCCATAGCTGAGGGCTCACCGTTTGAAAGTTCGGGGGGGGGGGGCTTCTCTGAGCTCCGTGGACCACACTCCGCCCCCTCCTCCTCAGGGTTCCACTCCTGCTAAGTCTGCATGTAGTTCTCTGTTGGAACGGGACACTCTGGTTCCAGTGTTGAGGCCACTTACACCAGTCTCTTGGACTCCCCCTCTAGCTGAGGCTAAGGAGATTTTGGATTTCCAGGTCTCTTTGGCTGATGTTTGAAGGATGGTGACACGGACAGAGCGTACCGTAGTATCTACGGTGACCCAGCTTTGTTCTTTTACCCAAGATGTGGTGACGAGGCTGGTTCAGGTAGAAAAACAGGTGGATTTACTTTGTAACCAGGTTTCTAAATGTGAATCATTGTGTCAGTTCCTACAGACAGCAGTAGTGAAGGATAATATATTGCTTAATCGTAAGTTGGAAATGTATGAGAATGTTGTAAAATCTAAGAATATCAGGTTTTTAAATTTTCCTGTGTGCCATTTGCTATCTTCAGAAATTTTATTACAAAAATATCTACGGGAAGTGTTAAAATGACCTAATGCTGATGAAATATCTATTTCAAAACTTTATTACCTATCAGGACAGGGTAGTTCTCCTGGGTGGTCTGTTGCTGATTCTCAGCAGCAGTTATCTCAAGGGCTTAATTTAACTGAGTTCATGGAGGACACCCAGGATAACATCCCTTCTCGTGCCACATTGCTTGTTACTTTTGTTTCGGAGAGCGATAAAGTCTCTATTTAAACAATACTTTAGGAATATAAATGTTTCTTTTTGTGGTTCCCCCATTCAATTGTTTCCAGATGTGTCCAGACCTACGCAGGCCTGTAGGAAAGCTTTTTTGGCTTTTAGACCTCGTGTCTTGGCTCTGGGCACCTCGTTTTTTTGTGATATATCCTTGTAAATGTTTGATAACCTTTCAGGGGGTGAGAGATGTTTTTTTTGACCCACTTCAGCTGGAGGAATTTTTGTCAAGTAGGGAGGCCATAGATTCTGTGGTTGAGAGGGCAGATTGATTGAAGGATAATGGCTATGATATGGAGTTTAGTCTCTTTGTGATTTCCTAGATTTATTATGTTATTAATTTGAAAAAGTCTTTCTCCCTTTTTGTGGATTATATTATTTGGGTTTTTTCCCCTTATAATGTGATCTCTTTAGTTGTACTAATAGATTTGCTTAATTATTTGTAATTGATTATTTTGGAAAATCAAATAAAAAGTTGAACCTAAAAATAAAAAACAGCACCATCACTAGCTGCACCACAACGATAGAACACCCTGCCTGAAGATATCTGTTCCACCGAAGACATTAAAGACTTACAGAAAAGGCTCAAGACCTGTCTGTTCACAGAACACTATGGACACATTACATAGCACAACCACCACACCGAGTTCAATAAAGGACTCTTGAAACATTCCAAAATACATGACCACCCTACTCTGAAGTAGATGGCAGAACTCTTGTAAATATGTTAAACAACGTGTAAATAGTTACTACCCTGTTAAATATTCTGTTATAATATACGCAGTTCAACTTTAAAGTTTCATGTAAATTGCTTTGATTACAGGATAAGGCAGTAGAGAAAACAGTTTAAACAAACATACATTTTAGTAGCACCCTCTGCACAGACTCCAACCTGTTTTATAGCCTTTTGAAGGTATAGTCTCCAGAATTGCACACAATACCTAAATGAGGTCGCACCAAAGACTTATACAGAGGCACTATCACCTCCTTTTTTTCTGCTGGCAATTCCTCTCCCTATGCACCCAAGCATCCTTCTAGCTTTCGCCGTTGCCGCCTTTTCTACCTGTTTAGCTACTTTAAGATCATCAGACACAATCATGCGCAGGTCCCGCTCTTCTTTTGTGGATAGAAGTATTTCACTCCCTACACTGTACCACTCCCTTGGATTATTGCAGCCCAAATGCATGACCTTGCATTTTTTAGCATTAAATCTCAGCTGCCAAATTCTCAATACCTACTTATCTACTCCTTCCTGGGTGTTTATTGCAGATTTTGGTATCATCTACAAGGAGGCAAACCTTACCCAACAGCCCTTCCACCCTATCACTAACAAAGATGTTAAAAAGAATCAGGCCAAGGACAAATCCCTGCGGCACACCACTGGTAACCTGCTTCTCCTCAGAGTGAGCTCCATTTATCTGTACTCTGTCACCTCCCACCCAACCAATTTTTAACCCAATCAGTAACTTTAGGGTCCATCCCTAGGGTGCTCAGTCTGTTTATAAGTCTCCTGTAAGGAACGGTGTCAAAGGCTTTACTGAAATCCAAGTACATCACATCTAGGGTGCTCCCTCGGTCCGACTCTCTGGTCACCTAGTCAAAGAAATTAATCAGATTTGTCTGACAAGACATGCCTCTTCTGAATCCATGCTGCTGCCAAACCTGTAATCCATTGGACTCCAGATACCTATTTTCTCTTTGAGCAACATTTCCAATAAATGTATTCATCACAGAGGTTAGACTAACAGGCCTGTAGTTTTCAATCACATCCTTACTTCCTCTTTTCTGTAAAAGGGGCCACATGGGCCTCTCTCCAGTCCTGTGGTGCCACTCCGTCCTCCAAAGAGGCAATGAAAATGTCAGTCATTGGAGCTGCTAGAACATCCCCAAATTCCTTCAGTATTCTCAGATATATCCCATCCTGTCCCATCACTTTGTCTACTTTTAGTTTAGCTGGTTCCTCATGAACACAGTCTTCTGAAAACTGTTTGAGATTCCCGTCGCTTCTGTTTCTATTTGTGGGTGTTTTCTGAGGTCCTGTTCCTGTGAACACAGAACAGAAATACTTGTTAAGCAATTCTACTTTATCCTCAGCAGCTTCTACATATTCCTCCCCTTCAATCTGGAGTCTGATGATACCACTTTTGCCCTTCCTCCTCTCACTAAAATATCTGAAAAATGTCTCATCCCCCCATTTTATTGCATTGGTTATTTCTTCATTTTGTATCTTTGCTTTCCTGACTACTTTGGCAGCTACTCTAAGTTTTTTTCAAATATAGATGCCCGTCTTCCTCTCTCTGTGATCTCGTATAGTTCATAAAGGCCTCCTCCTTTTTCTTCACCTTTAAAGCTACTTCTTTTGAGAACCATAGAGCCCCCTTTTACCTTTATAACAAAAAGGTTGGTTACCTTTAAAATATCCCCTTTCAGTTTTGCCCACTGTTTTTCAACGTCCCCCAGCTGTTCCCATCCCGCTAATGACTCCCTGAGATATTGGCCCATCTTGGCAAAGTTAGACTTTAGGAAAGCTAAGACCCTTGCTTTTGAATGAGTTTTATCAGCCATAGTCCTTGTAATACTGAACCACACCATCTGGTGATCACTGGATGCGAGATGATCTCCCACTATAACATCAGAAACACTTTCACCATTGGTAAGCACCAAGTCCAGTATGGCCCCGTCACATGTGGGTTCTGTTACCAGTTGCCTGAATGGTTCTCCCTGTAGAGAATCCAGGATCTCCTTACTTCTAGAAGACACCGCAGTAGGGCTGTGCCAATCAACATCCGGCATATTGAAATCATCTAGCTGTAGCACTTCCCCTTTCCTGGCAACACTGCTTATGCTTTCTATTAAATCTGTCGACTTCTTCTCCCTGTGAGGGGTCTGTATATCATGCTAATGCAAATAGATTTCTCTTTCCCTCTTTCTAGTTTAACCCATAGTACCTCCTCTCTCCCTTTTAATATTAAAACTATAGAATTACAGGGCTTATTTTTTATATATATAATGCCACACCTTCCCCCCTTCTTCCTACCCTATCCTCCCTAAGTATAACCTAGAATAATTATATCCCAGTCATGGTTGTCCATGAACCATGTCTCCATAACTGCCACTAAATCCAAGTCAGTCTCTTCCATTAAAGCCTCAACATCTGGGATCTTATTTCCCATACTATGGGCATTTATGCACACTGCTTTCCAGATGTTACCTCCTATAGCAATGGGTAAAAGAGGCATTTGTTTCACTTACCTGGGGGCTTTCATGCCCCATCCCCCCAATGATTCTAGTTTAAAGCCTTCTTCAGTAGGTTAGCCAGTCTGCTACTGAAGACATGTCGACCCTTCTTGGACAAATGGATGCCGCCATCTCTGCTCTGCAGCCCTTGGAACATCATCCTTTGTACTTTAACTCTAGCCATCAAGATGTGGCACTTCCCAAAATCTGTGTTTTCCAGATGGAAGCTCGCCAATCTTAGAGAATCTAGGGACCTGGTAGAGCAAGGACCTCCTTGAAGGTTCTGTAGGCCTCGAGGATAGATTGAAAGTCATATTTGTTTGTAGGAGTTTAAGAGTTGCTCAGGACAAGTGCGCTGGAGATCTTCTGGAGGAATGTAAGGTAGGAGAGGTTATCCACTGGTTCTTCCTGGAGATCCTAGTCGGGGGGTGTTCACCCATGATGGACTCGCAGGGCTCCCAGTGATGTGAATAGGTTTGTAGGGAACCTGCATTCTCATCCAGTCATGGTGCACGGGGGGGGGGGGAACCTGTGGTCAGCGGGCATCACTAGTTGTGGAACAGGGGAGGGAGAGACTGCCTGGAGTATGGCAGAGCTGTCCTGCACAAACCTCCTTAGGAAGGAGGACTGAGGACTTGAAGGCCACACACCTTGGGGAGGGGGGCTATTGGGCATCAGAGCAGGTAGCTTGGGGGAGGGGGACATCCTGAGGGCAGCTGCCCTGGCGTGTGAAGACAGTCTTAACCCGAGAAATTGGCAGAGCTGGTTCCTGAGAGAAGAGTGGATTTTCTGATGTTTGTGCTTCCCCTTTGCTTTGATCCCCGATTTTGGTGTTGCCCTCTGGCTGGGGGAGGAGGCAGGCATTCAGGGTGAGCTTTGGAGGGGGAGGGATATAGCCAGTCAGCAAGATCAGCACAGTGAGGACCCCTGCCCTCTAAGCAGATGCCGGAGGAAGAGCTGCCTCCAGCAGTGCATGCGGCTGCCCTCAGAAATCCTGATTGTGCTGGAGCAATCCAGGGCCCAATGGGAGGAGGGAAGAGGAGCTGCTGACATGGTAGGGAGGGCCCTGCAGAAGTGGTTACTGTTGCTGAGAAGTGTGCTCCCCCTTTTTTGTTTTGTTTTATCCACAGTCGTTTGTGCTCGCTGGGATTGTGGCTCCCAATGCATAGCCTGGGTTCTGCAGGGTCGGCCCTGCCGGCTTGTTTTTTTTGTTTGTTTGTTTTGCGATTTCAGCCAGGTAACAAGGACTCACTGGGGGTGTGGACTGGACTGGACTGGGCCGGGCCAGGCGATCGTAGTGTTGGGGGAAAGAGTTTTTCCAGCAGGCTGAGGCGAGAGAAAGAGAACCTTGGCTGGCTCATAGTAACACAGTAAATGATGGCAGATAAAGACCAGTATGGTCCATCTAGTCTGCCCAGCAATATGACAGGAGTAGGTGCACCTCTCCCCATATCTTTGTTTCTTTAGTGGTGAACACACCACTCCTCCTCCCCCCCCCCCCCCAATCGCTCCAAGTAGGACAGTACAGTCAGAGGAAAAAAAACCTGATGTCTCGGAGGAGAGCAAGTGGGAAGCAGGCACACGTCCTTAGAGAGGCACAATAAAGCTTTTCTGAGCTAGGAGAGATCCAAGCAACGAAGGCTCAGTTGGGACTTCACCTTCAGAGTGTGCCTGCGTTCCCCCTACTTGTCTCCAGAGAAAGAAATATTTCCTTAGATTACTCCTGAGTCTGTCTCTTTTTTTCTGATTTCTGCATTATCAGCATGCCACGCATTGGGGTGGTGAAGAGGCAGATTAGGGGTGGAGAGTGCATGTGGCGAGTCTAGCACAGGTAGTGCATGGGTACTCACAATGCGCTTGCTACCTGTGCCTCCTGCAATTAGTAGCACTTCAGTATGTGGCATTCAGCACACCTGCATAATAGTGCACATTGCTGCAGCGTGAGTGCAGTAACTGCCAGGACCATGTTGTGCATAGCAGTCACTATTGAGAAGTATTTTTTTTAGCATTAAGCATGCATGAGTTGCCATACCCTAGCACACTTTAGCAAGAGAGGCCCTATGAGTCTATAATCTCTAAACAGTCAGAGAGAAGCATCTGAACTGTAGGGGACAAGGCCAGTGGTGCTGTTAACTTCTTGCTCACTTTTCATACTTAATATTTATAAACCACAAGCAACATGCCTTTTTTAGCTAGTTTGTTTACATTTCACAAGGTGGGGAACAATGCACAGAACAGAGATGACCGTGAGGCATGGTGTGTGTAATTCTTTTTACAAAGAAAACAAAGTGCCCTATGACGCAGAGCTATAAATCATTTGTAGAACCATTAACAATACTACTGCTATGGTCAAGGTGCCCAGTCCTATCCCCAAGTTGTGTTTTCTGCTCCCCGGGTGCTGGGAAAGCCGCAGAGGCAGTATTCACAACCTAAGCAGATGAAGAGGAGCTGTTCTTGCTTGAACGACTCTGAAAGCCCAATTTAGGGCCCATGATTGTACGACTCTTGAGTGTGTCACAATGCACAGTCCCCAACCTAAAAGGCCACCACTACAATAACCAGGATGGGTAGGTGGGGCAGGGATAGAAAACAGGGTAAAAATCCCTGAGCAATTGTAAATGGCCCCAACTAAGCTGGGACCACCAAAGCAGAAAGAACCTAGTCTGTAAAAACAAACAACCCTAGATCATGTAAAGTGGCAGGTCAGCTGGGTTGCGTTGCCACGTAGTTTAAACTGGACTGAAGCTTCTGTACAGTGCTGCGTACACCCTGTGGCACTATAGAAATGTTCAATAGTACTAAAAGCTTGCAATACATCAGTTTTGATGCAACATTAACATTCTTAAAAAGCAAAGCCAAAAGAACCTGCTGCAGCAGTCAGATGGCCTTTATGTAGGCAGCAACCCCTAGCTGTTATTGTTTTACAGTAAAATCTTCAAATTTTGACAGATGTTGTATTTGTTTAGCAAAAGTATTGTTTACTAAAAATTACTCTGTACTTTCTAAAATTGTTTGCATTACTCCTGGCAAGGATTTAGTAATATCATTACAGTTAGCATACTGCTGAGCCTCAACTCAGGCAGCATGCAGGATCATCTAGAATTCCTCCTTGAGAGAGGGGCAGCATCATTCATTTGCCCCCATGTATTTTGCTTTTATTGCTTTTGAAGATTTTTGGTGCACGAGGATTGATTCTGGTTTAAGAAAGAATGATTTTTTTTCTTTAACAAGATGTTTAGATGAAATCAGGACTTGCATTTGAACTCATCTTAGAACAAACACTTTTGCTCTGGTGCTATTAATGGAAAAGAAACGCATTCCTTTCACAGAGGACCCGTTCCTCACTGAGCCAAACTAAATTTGAAACAGTGTCAGAGATGAAAATGACTAATACCAGACAGTTCCCTCAAGCTGCCCTCATAACAGGGCTTCTGTAGCAACTGGGCATGCAAAAAACACAACAGGTTGGAAATCTAAATTCCAAACAAACATGGACGAGATCTTGGAAAACATATTAGCGCATAGTACATACATTGTAGGCTTTTGCTACTAGTTCTATTGTATAGGATTACTAACTAAATTCTGTATGTTAACACACTGAACAGTCGTTTATGCTAAAGTTTTCATGTCTTTATTGTGGGGGTACCGAACATATAACCAGCTTGCCTCTCTTGCCAGGGATGGTGTTATAGTTGTGAATAAGGAGACTGGCCAAATTACAGATGAGTATCTTCCAGAACAACGCTCGCATCTATATGGAATAACTGTAGTCCACCCATACTGCTTTTCAGGTGAGATATCACTCAGCATCCAGCCAAGACAGAAATGTTATGCAGCAGGCTGGTAAAAAGATGTGGGATAAAAGCAGGAGGATTTCCAAAATCAGAATCTCTATGCTTACTTTCTCTGGCCTGTTTCACTGCCCCTTTTCCATACAGTGAAAGTGGACGTGCACTCTTACTCACAGGACAGTCGAACCAATTTTAATAAAGGGGCCTTTACAGGTAAACACCAGTGCACCCAGGCAGAACCTGTTCAAACATTGCCCTCATTGTGTTCATCTGAAATGGGAACATTTAGGGCTTATATGGGATGGGGGGTATCTCGTTTGGGGAAGACCTATCTACAGAGCACTCAGTTTTAAATGACAATGAGGAAAGGTTTAGTAAACATTAAAGTTCTGCTGCTGCTGCACCCACAGAAATAAAGGGCTCTGGTGGCACCTAAGGTGTGTTAAAACATTGATTTAGTAAAACAAGCCATGTGTGTTTCATCCATTTTATTAAACTTGGACTCTCTCTTTACTTTTAGGGAAAAAGTAAATCAACTGATATGAACCTGAGAAAGCAAAACAAAAATAGAAAGAAGACAAAAAAGAAGCCAGGATGCTGGTCTATTTGCTGGACAATCTCTTGTGTCCTTCCACAGACTGCTGGGGGGAAATTTCTTCCCCCACCCCTCCCGAACAAAGGCCCTGGCTGCTTTCTGAATACAAAAGCAGATATCTACACATGACTAAACTATTTTTAAAATGATTTTTTACCTCATTTTTTTTTTTTACTACTGTATGATTTTTGCTTTTTTTTGGGGGGGGGGGGGGGGGGGGGGGGGGGTGTTTGGGATTTTTTTCCCACAAAACATGAGGTATTCGCTGGGCTACCGTCATAAGGTTATTTAGGCAGCTTTTTACATCAGACAGAATGTCATTTTACACTTAAGAACAGTCCCTCTTTACTTTGGTCTTCCCTCTCCCACCCAGCAGAACTGGGTTTTTCTGTTTAGAGCAGTAGGGAGCCATAGACCATATAGGAAATGATATTAAAAAGCTACTCGGATGATGTGCACAAAAGTAAAGTAAGGGACTAGCATAGTACATGAAATATTGCTGTGAAACACTGTTGGGGCTATTTTATTTTGCCCAAATGTTTTAGTATTTATGCTAGAAACAAGGTGCTGTGCTATTTTATTTTTGGAAGATTGCACGAGACCTAGCTGCTGTGGGAAAGCATGTTCCTGAACAGTTGACTACGCTCTAACCTTTCCTGCAGTACTTGCTGCCTTACCCTGAACTGCTCCATATAATTAGCATTGCAAAGAGTCCACTCTTCAGCACTTTACTGTATTTAAAGAGGGAGAAGCTGAAGAGATTCTAAAAGCTTGCACCCATTTACCTCCTATAAAAAAATAAACTTTGAAGCCATTTATATACAAATCCCTTAGAACAAGAAGCTGAGGAATAATGAAAATTTGTGTCTGGAAGCAGATGGCATGATAGAAGTTGCTCTGGACTACTTTTCCTGAACTTGAGGCTCCACCCCCCTCTTTCTGCTTTATAGTTGAGAGTTTGCAGCATGCAGATGTGGGTAAATTAAACTGGTAGAGTTTCACTGGCGCAAGAAGTTTTATAATTTATCAGCAGGGAATGATTAAGTGTTCAATACCTTCACCTCTTCATGTGCTTTCTGTGCCCCCCCCCCTCCAGTTTCTAATTTTAACTACTACTATTAAGACAATAAAGCGTGGCTGAATCCATTCTATAATGCTGTCAAGACTATTTTCTAACACTTTAATTGATGACATACACAAGATCTAAGCACACTAGTGTACACTTTATTAAACTGAATAGCCATTACATTCACAGTTACGTGTGCACAAGCTTTCACAAGGCATGCCTGTGTGATATACATAGTTTCAAGCTGATAAAAATCCTGCACTCTTCATCTTCCAACTTTTCCTAGACGGTAGTCTGTCTTTGGATCAGCAATTATTGCCTGAACAGCTACTATAGCTTCATTAATCTTGGTCTGTAAGTCTCTTAGCTCCTCTATATGCAGCAAGCGCAAAATTCTGGCAGCTTCATTTAATGCCGCATCTAAAAGAAGAAGAAAAAAAAAAAGACACACATTCCACATCTTATTCTTCAATTAAAATTAGTTGTAGGGCACAAGAGGGTACATGTTTGCTTGTCTAGCTAGCTTAGAAGGAAATGCTACTGCATCACATGTAAGGGTATTTACAGAGGCCAATCGCAAAGCTTACGCCTTGAAAATAAGTTCAGTTCCTGAGCCTAGCTTCTGCACACAGGTACATCTTGGGACTGCAGCATTCTTTCATATTTCTACTGTGCAAGGGATACGTAATAGCAATAGTAGAGTAATTCAGGGAGCGCACACACCATATTCTGAAAAGAAAAAAGGGTTTGTACTGCATTGGCCATGTTGTAGAGGAAGGGAAACGTAGGCATGGACCCCATGGAATTATGGCTGAATAAACCTGATTAATGTATTCTATTACCGAGCTGGAGCTCAAAGCTAAAATTCTGTAATAGCTTTTGTAAAATATATGCACTTATGTAGCCTAACAGATGCACACCTCTATAATATACCACATACTGTAGGTTGCACCTACTATGAGTCTGTGTAAGTGCCAGTAAAAACTGGCGATTATGTGCATTTTATAAATACAAGCAGATGCCAATTGTGCCCTCTTCTGTCACCAGGAATATCTACATCTATACTGCATAGAAGTAGGAGCTAAGTGTTTCTAGTATCTACTTTAATGCACGTATATGACGGAGCAATTTTTAAGTGCCTACTTGAGTATATAAAACACTGTTCTACATGTTTAAGTCACAAATAAAACCTGTATGTTGAGGAGCTAATTTTAACAGACACTGTAGACAGCAAGCTTGACAGTTCCTAATGCGACAATAGGTATGATCCATAGTACAGAAATGCTAATCAGGGGAGTAGTTTAGGGTGCCTGGAGCATAAAGGATCCGGTTGAACGCATGGTCAAGTGAAGCTACCCAAGAGGAAGAAGGGGTAGAGGCTAAGATTTGACAACTATATTATCCAACAGAGAACTTATGTTTCAAGTTGATACTGATATTATTGTGATACTACAAACATTGCCAGTGGGCAACTACTCAAGGCAGAGAGAATAATTATGATCATCATCATTTTAACCAGCTGCAAAGCTGTAGCCTCCACTAGGATCAGAATCCTTTACAGCTTTCACGTTTCCTTCACTTTTCTCTTGGTGGCATTATACGTTCTAAAACTACAGCAGCAATATGGCCAAATACAAATCAGAATGGCTAAAAGGTAACTCGCTCAAAAACCTTGACAAAGTTGGTCACAAAGTGACAGGGTGCAGCCTTTTCATGTACATTTATCACTAAACAAAAGCACAGAATTAAGAGGAAAGTAAAGCTGAAGAAAAGCACAACTAAAAAAAGAAAGAGAATCTTACCTCCAGTGTCAAAACCAAGGATGTGTTTGTCTAAAGCGATTGGTAACCCCTTTAAAGAAAAAAAAAAGAGGAACATTATATGATTTTTGAAGGCATCTAAAAAAAATGGCATGTCTACATAGGTAAAATGTAGTTCAAGTTCTCAACCCAGCCAATCAAGTTTACAGGGTAGCCACAATGAATATAAGAGATCTATACAAAGAGATAACATTCAAATTTCAGTGTCATTGTAGATATCCTGAGCACATGGTTGAGAACCACTGAACTACAGACCTGAAGCCCATCTTTCATCAAGTCAAAATTCCTACTCATGGTAATGTCCACACTGATGACCCAGTAGCAGCCCAGCAGGGAAGGCATGCAAGCGCTGAATCCAGTGCTTGCATGCCTTCCCTACTGGGGAAGAGGAAGGGAAGAGTCTGGCTTTAATCCTCTGACCCTCTTGTATTTTGCTTGAACACCTCAAATGATCATATTGTAATCCCAAATTGAGTGCTTGGCTTCCTCCCCTTTATCCAGGCAGTGTTTTACCTGCCAAGATCATCAAGGCAGTTGGAGAACCTCACCCGGAGCCACTCAGAAGGGAGGTCTTGGTGATGACCAAAGTAAAGCAGCAGTTTGTGGTAGAAACCAGGAGGAGGAGCAGCAGTGTTTTGGGAGGGGAGGGATAATTCTTATGCATATGTTAGCAACTGACTTATCTGGAGCTTATTTATGATAAAACAGCACAGCCATCTTAAATCATTAGATAGACTAGGTGGTCATCTAAATTGGCAAAGAACAGCTGCAGTGAAAGCAAAAAAGCAGGTCCCGACAACCACACAAAAACAAGAAGCATCAAAGCATACCTTTTACCCAGTGGAAGAGTGCTCAGTTTTCATGTAACCAATTCACTCGGGTAAGTGACATAATGGTTTATGTCTTATTTTATTTACTCTTCCTACTATTACTAGTAGTACTCGTCATTTATCTAGAGCTACAAGGCATACACAGCACTGTATAGACACATATAAAAGACAGTCCCTGCTTGTCAGAGATTACAATCTAATCAAGACAGACAATAGAAATACAAGGGTACAAATAAGGAAAGCAAGGGATCAGATCCAAAAGCAGCCTCAAAGTGAGCCTTTAGCAGAGATTTGAAAAGGGGCAGAGGTGGAGCCTGATGTACAGACTCAGGTATTTTATTCCAGCTGTATGGAGCAGTAAGGTAAAAGGAATAAAGTCTGGAGTTGGCAGAGGAAGAAAAAGGCATAGAGAGAAGCAAGCCAATAGAAGAGCAGGGTTTACAAGGAGGGGTGTAAGGAGAGAGGAAAGGCAGTGAGAAGCAGTAGAACGAACACATTTGTAGGTCAGAAGGAGAAGTTTGAACTTGATATGGAAATGGAAACAGAGTCTAAGTGACTTGAGAAGAGGGTGTTATACAAGTATATTGGGGCTGGTGGAAGATTAGCTGCACAGCGGAATTCTGAACAGATTGAAGGGGAGAGAAATGACTTTGAGGGAGACCAGCAAGGAGGCAGTTACAATAGTCTAGACAGGGGGGGGAGGGGGGGTGACGAGGGAGTGGATGAGAGTTTTAGTAGTGTGCTCAGGAAGGGGCAAATTTTGTTGATGTTATAGAGGAAGAAACGACAGGTTTTAGCAATCAATTGGTTGTGTGAGGAGAAAGAGAGAGAAGAGTCAGACGCCTCAAGGTTGCAGGCTGAGGAAACAGGAAGTATACGAGTTATCAAGAGAGATGGAGAAAGGAGGAAGAGGGGGAAAAGGGTTGGGGGGGAGGGGAAATAAGAAATCCAGTTTTGGCCATGTTCAATTTCAAATGGCAGTGAGACATCCAGGCAGCGATGTCAGAGATTCGGGCTTGGAGTGTCAGAGAAATATCAGATGTAAAGAGAGATCTCAGAGAGTCATCAGCATAAAAATAGTACTGAAAGCCATGGGAGGAGATAAGAGCTTAAGTGACTAGGTATAAAGACAGAAAAGGAGAGGGCCCAGTACAGACCTTTGGGGTACACTAACTGAAAGTGGGATAGCAGTAGAGGAAGAACCACCAGAACAAAACATGGAAAGAATGATGGGAGAGATAAGAAGAGAACCAGGACAGCACAGAGCCCCTAAAATCAAGTGAGGACAAAGTGTCAAGAAGAAAGTGGTGGTCAACAGTGTCAAAAGCAGCAGAAAGGTCAAAAAGAATGAGGAACGAGTAAAGGCCCTTGGATTTAGCCAGGAACTTTGGCAAGAACTGGCTCAGTAGAGTGTAAGGGACGAAAGCCAGATCGAAGTGGATCGAGCAGAGCTTAAGAGGAGAGAAATTCAAGGCAACAGCAGAGAAATGGAAATTACACTTACCTGGTAATTGTTTTTCCTTTAGTAACTCTAGTTTAGTCCTCCACCTCTGGGTTGTGCACCTCCTCCTGCAGCTTGGAGACTGGGCATGTCAAAGTCGTGACATCATTGGATATAGCCTGCTGGTATCTCCCATCAGCCCCAGTGTACTATTTACAAAGCAAACTCAAAGGAGCAACAAATAAGTAGAATAACTTAACTTTAACTGAACTATCCAACCCTCAACCTGAGGGACCCTTTTTAACTGTATTATCTTTCTTTCATTTTACGTTCACGTTTCCCTTCTTCTTTCACTTCCCTGTGCCACCCCCTCACTTAAATAAGAAAGGAAGGAACAGCTCAGAGAGGAATACTCACTGTGATCCAGAGTCTGAAAAGTTTTCTCATTCCTTGAAATTGATGCTCCACTCCATCTGAAAAGAAACTCTGAAAAAATCAGCCCACCGGGCAGGAATGAGGACTAAAAACTGGAGTTAGTAAAGGAACAACAATTACCAGGTAAGTGTAATTTCCATTTCCTTATCATACCTCCAGTTTAGTCCTCCACCTCTGGGATGTATCAGAGCAGTAATTATTGGGAGGGACCTCTTCACCTGGATCGTTACTCCACCAAGCCGAAACAGGCATCACTCGCTGCCAGAACATCCAGGCAGTGAAAGCTACAGAAAGTAAGAAAAGAAAGGATGACCAGGTGACCGGTCTACAAAACGCTCCCCGCGTAACCAAACTGTATTCCGCTCAGGATGTCGTTTGCGCTCCAGTAGAGTGAACACGCAAGTCCACTGGTACAGGATAGTCTAGCAAAATATAGACTGACGCCCTCGCCTCTTCCATTCCTCTGGCGATGGACGCCATCGCCGCCGCTTCCCCCTATGTGGGAACGCCCGACTAGGGCAAACAGACAGTCATACTGGCGGATATTCTGAAACCCTTAAATACTGTCATAGCACTCTATGTCCAAATGGCGTAAAATACGGTCCGAGACGTTCCCCTCCGCCGAACCTAGAACCAGTAGAGAAAACCGTTTGACTTAGGAGAAACAGGAAAAAGACATTTCTGGCCAAAATGACGGAACTAGGCGCACCGCCACCCTTTTCTCTGGAAGGGACAGAAAAGGTTCTCCATCTGACAGGGCCTGCAATTCAGAAATTTACCTCACCTAGCAGATGTTTACCAAAAACCCTGTCTTTAAAGCCAAATCCTTACCAGATTGCCCGGTGTAACGGCTCAAAAGATTGCCTGGTCAAATGCCCCTAAAATCATGTTGAGATCCCACGGCGGAACCAATATTCTATGCAACGGCCGCAACCTGAATAGCGCTTGAACACACGTAGCTCCTCCACGTGAGCTCCAGGGATCACCCCCTGAACTTTGCGTCCCTAGCAAGCCAGAGCTGCTAAATGAACATTAAAGAACTGGCTGCAAGCCCCTTATCAAATCCGCTGCGCAGGAAACTCAACCTTAAGGGAAAGAAAAATTGTATCGGCACATACTTGCCGTCGTGGACACATTTCTCAAACTACGCCCTATGCGAACATATGCCAGAGCCGTGTACTTTTTTTTTTTTTCGCTCAAAGTAAATATGCACTCGAACGTGCCCAAATAACCTTACCTCCGCAACCTTGCTCTTTCCATGGCTGAACCGTAAGCAAGAACCGAGCCAACTGTGGCATTCAAAGTGGACTCTGCCGCAACAGATCCAGCGATAATCGGTAACCGCCAAGGAATGCCATCGTGCAGTCGAACTAGACAGGCGTACCATGGGCATCTTGACTGGCCCGAGACCACCAACAGCGCTCTTCCCCGATGGGCTTCTCTGCACTGAATCACTTGCTCTATGAGCACCCACAGGGAGAAGACATAGAAGAGACCTGACGTTGTCCACTGCTGCCGCAAGGCCTCGATCCCCTCTGACATCCATTGGAAAGTTGCCCTGAGAGTCATCATCGGCGGTCCTCACCTGCGGACAATCTTCAGAAACACGTACGGACGCAGCTGCCATTCCCCTGCATCCACTCGGACCCTGCTGAAAAAGGTCCGCCATTACCTTGACCTTCCCCGCAATGTGCGTCACCGAGATTGCATGTAGTCTAGATTCTAACCAAGGGGACAGCGCCTCTGCTTCCTCTTCCATGACCACGCTTCCTGTTCCGCCTTGCCGCTTGATGTATGCCACTGTCGCGGAGTTGTCTGATAGTACCCGCACCGCTCGGCCTGTCACGGTAGCTCCGGCCGTCTGTAGCGCAAGACATACTGCTCAGAGCTCTAGTCAGCTGAATGACCATCTGCTTTCACGAATCAGTCTCAGTGTGATGCACGCCGAGATCCCTGCAATATACCCCGCAACCCGCGAGACTTGCGGCTGAGACCAAGTGAATCCACTCTGGTTGTTCTTGGGATATGTCTGCTTTCCGAGATCCCAGACCCAGTCACCACCGAAGCGACTGTCGGCACCGGGAAGGGCAAGAAAGACATCTGTTTAGCGAGACAGTCTGGTACGAGCAACTGTGAAGCAGCGCTCTCTGAAATAAACGCATAAGAATTTGGCCCATGGTCCTACTTCCAGGGTCGCCGCCTTCTTTCCCCTTACCCGAAGGCACCTCCATTCTGAGGGCACCGGAGCAGACCTGAACTGGCCCACCAGCTGTCGAAAGACATGAACCCGACAGTCCAGCAGATCCACCGCTCCTCTGAGTGTCGCAATGCCCCTCCCCCAGACATTCGAGGTCCTGGGACACATCTAGATGACTCTTGGCCGTAATGACTACCCAACCGAGACCTTGCCGGAACTGCACCACTTTGTCTGTGACCTGCAGACCTTCGGCCTGTGACTTCGCTCGAATCACCAAAGGACAAGATAAGGATGAACTAGAATGCCTTCCTTCACTGCCCTGCCGATATCACTACCATCATTTCGAGAAACGTTCCCAGCGCCATCGCCAAACCGACGGGCAATGCTTGAAACTGATGTTGCCCCCAGGAAAACGCAACTCCCTGTAGCTTTTGATGATCCAGCCAGATAGAAACATGTAACATGCTTCCGGGAGACTGTGGGAAGTCGAGAATCCTTTTTGGTAAACCTCCAGAATGCCCAACCGCTAGTTTTCCCAACGAAACTGCGTAACTCGAAAGCCATGATTCACCCCTTTATGGGCCAAAATTGGTCGGAAGAATCAGTCTGTCTTTGGCCTCACGAAACAAACCGAACGACCGACGCTGTATCCTGATAGCGGCCCCGGCACCACCGCTACCAATTGCAGTAGGGAATCCAATGACCGACACACCGCCAGCGTCTTCTGTCGACTGTTGCCAGAGCATGATCTGTAGCCGCCTGATTCGGAGCTCGCCGCAGTGTGGGCCACCTCCCGCGCTACCGTTTATGTGCAATTACTACTTATTCCGGCTTGCATGGGATTAAACCCCTTAATGACTTGGGTGTCTAACGGAGACAGCCACTGGAGAATAAAGCCGAACAGAGCAGACTCTGTCAACGCAAATCAGCCACTTCAAAGAGCACTGTGCCTACATCTGGGCCCCTGACAGAAAACACCCTCTTTGAGAGCCTCCCAATTGGTGGTAAAAGAAAAGGCAGTCTGACATATTTCAATGGCATTACAGCCTCACCAGCTGAAAGATTTATCAGATTTGTGCTGTTTTCCATGTATTCTACTTCTTCAAAAAGGGAAGACACCTTTGAAATTGGGATTCATATATAATTTTTTTTTTTCGAGATATGAATTTGGCTTTAAAGTTTTTGCAGGGCACGCCTGGAGCAGAGCTTGCTTAGCAGTCTTGCAGGCCTCATAGAGCAACTATATGCAGGCCATCTGAAAGGGAGGCTCCAAACCAAGAAAATGTGGGAGTTTTGGGTTTTTTTTAAGTAATATAGATACTTGCAGAAATGTCAGGTTTGCTATCTAGGAGGAAGACTCCTTACCTGAAAGCTCCCATCACCTGTCACCAAATCTCCCCCCTGTGAATGAACACTCATTGTGATTGTGATTGACACACATTAAACTTTGACAAAAAACTTCCCTGAACCTTGAAGGATAACCAGCATCAACCACTAAGGCTTTAGAATGAGCAAAGAATATACTTGCTTTTCTCCAAGTGATATACCTCGATAACGGCACCTCGAATCAGCCGATTTCATCCCCAGAATCACCTGCCGCTGCATAGTTAAGCTTGGAATACCTGCAGAAGGAGATCTAGAGAGAAATAGTCCTTCATGCGATGCAGCCCTATCTGTCCCCTACAATTCCACCAGGCTTGAAGCCTCACGTGTGCTGAGGGCTGCAGCTTGCAGTTCTGAACCCTTTATGTAGTCAAGAATTTTACCTTACCTGATTGGAACCACCCCCCCCCCCCCCCCAGCAGTGCTACCAACCGAGGAAAACTCGTACAGACTTCAATACCTCATACTTTCTGTATACTGCAATATAGCTGCCCACCCTAGCTCAGAGCCGGGAGCCAGCCTAAATTCTGGAGAAGCAGTGCCCCAGCTCGGGGCTTCCCCCCGGGAATCCTATTGTAGCTAGATCGGAGCGAATGCGGTCTGGAGGGCCACCAGAAACCCTCCAGGCAACTGCACTGACCTCATTCCCATAGAATCAGAGGTTCCGTCGTCCATTGAGCCTTCAAACGAATTGAAGAGGGAAAGCCAAAGCGAAAGGTAGACCCCTGGAAAGGCAACCGCGCCTTTCCTCAGGGTATCAAATATCCAGGCCACAAAACTGAGAAAAAAAATGGTTAATTAAATAAAGAAAATATCTATAGGTAAATAAAGGACACCAAAATCAAGGAACAGAGGAGCACCCGACTAATTTCCTGTAACTGCCGGGTCTATCAGCATAAGCGCACCTGCGACAAATCCCCAGCGCTGCTCCCGCCTATTTTTTTTTTTTTTTTTTTTTAAGTACTTACTATCTGATACTACCTCAACAGCCTTGAGCAAGTAACTAAAGCAAAACAAACTACTACTGAATTTTCCTGCCTGCCACTTTGTTATCTGATCCCCCGCTGCTATATGCTCTGCGGAGGCCTGCCATGTGACAAGTCACGCGGTCAAAATGGCCACCGGGAGAGGAAGTGACGTCACCGACCGGGATGGCAGCTTAGAAGAGCAGCTCCTTCGGGACGCGTTACATTAAGCGATTTTTGGCAGCATTGGGCCTCCCACAGTAGTAGAAAGTGAAGGATTTGGTGCACGACTACCCCAGGTCTGGATGTTAGCACGCGAGAAATTGCAAAAGTACCGCTCTTCTTACGCACCTCTGGAACTTCGTGCCGAGAAGGCCGCACAGGCGGAGACAGTGATGGCGGATGAAATAGAAGACGCGGAGGAGCAGTGTACCAAGGGGGATCTCCGGAGATGGTGTCGGGAGATTAAAGCTGAAGTACTAGGGGTTAAATCGGATGTCAAAGAACTGTTAACTGAGCTCCGGCAAGATATGCAGACTCTGGGACATAGGGTGGAAATTCTGGAGACGCACGTGGACGACATGGTGACTGCCGCGGAGACGGTACGGGACCTGAACAATAAATGGCAGGGCACAGTGGAAGATCTGCGAGAAAAAATTGAGGATTTAGAAAATCGCTCTCGCCGCTGCAATCTCCGCATACGAGGGGTCCCGGAGGAAGACCAGTACAAACAGGCGGTCTCAGTAGTCCGCGATATTTGTGGAGCTGTCTTGGCGGCCGAAAACTCGCCGGAATCCACACCGGTGGGAGAAATTGGCATCGAGCGGGCGCATCGGGCGCTTCGCTCTCCGCCGGGTAATAGACCCCGTGATATCATCGCTTGTCTCACAAGTTTCCCTATCAAGGAGAACGTTTTACGAGCAGCATCGCGAGGAGGGACACTAAAGTGGCATGGATGCTCAGTGGAAATTTTCCAGGACTTAGCGCCCCAGACATTACAGCGTCGGAAGGCCATGCGCCCGGTGACTGAATATCTAAGACGGGAAAACATCAAATACAAATGGCTCTTCCCTTTTGCTTTGCAATTTGAAGTTGCAGGCCAATCCCGGAGAATTAAAACTGCTATAGAGGCGTGGAGCGTTTTGGAGAAGGCTGAGGCCCCACGCCTACCTACGAGCGCTATTCCACCCAAGGCCTTATCCTCTGCACAGCAGCAGGCGCTAGTGTGGGAAAAGCTGAAGTGGCATCGTGTCCCGGCACGGGGCCGCAGGCTGCAGCGCACCTCCGGGGAGCATTGTCCGCGGGGAGAGTCTGAGCCCGATGGTACAACGCCAGCAACATGAAGGACGCAGTGACCTGCACATTTATTGGAACTTCTCTTTCATCCTCTTTGGCGGGCGAAAGGGACTAGCCGATTGAGTGGCAGCTCCCTCGCCAAGCTGAGCAGAGGTAGAAGTTAGCGGGGGAAGGGGGGGAATTTTACCCTTTTTTCTCTTTCTGTTTTATTTGCCTGGATGTTATGCTGTGCATAATATATAACTCACACTGCTATGGGGAGTTCGGGTAACGGGAGAACTTTCATTTCAAGGGGAAGAGATTGGTGGCGGAGAGGCCCATAAGGTAAGCGAGCGGCTAGTCCCGGCGGTGAGACAATTCCTCCGAGGAAGTGCACAGGATTGAGGCCTGTGGTAAGAATGATGGGGGGGAGGGGGGGAGGGAGGGGGGTGGGGGGAAAGGGGTAAGTTTTAGGAATGGTTGCTTTTTTGATTGTTTATTGCATGGTCCCCGGTGTCTCTCCGATGGCTGGGCTTAAAGTGGGTTCACTTAATGTCCGCGGCCTTAATACACCCTATAAGCGTAAAGCGCTTTTTAGAGAAGCGAAGGCGCAACGCTGGCAAGTAATATTCCTTCAGGAAACGCATCTATTGCCCCGGGATGAACACCTTTTGAAGTCGGGGGTCTATGGCGCAGCCTGGTTCAATGCTGAAGGCTCACATAAGCGAGCAGGGGTGGCTATCATGGTGCACAAGGATGTCCCGTTTCAAGTAGGGGGAGTGTGCAAGGGAGCAAAGGGGCGCATATTGCTTGTTTGGGGAACCTTGGGGGACTCAGAGATTACCTTCCTTGATGTGTATGGCCCTAATGATCCTTGCACTGATTTCTGGGCTGACCTAGCCCATTGGTTAGAGGATAAGATACATGGGGCCCTGTTGATTGGGGGAGATTTTAATGAAGTGCTAGATCCCTTACGAGATAAATCACAACGGGGAAACTTGCTGGGGACCCGAGGGCGAGAACAACTACAGGGTTTGATTCAACGGTATGGGCTATGTGATATTTGGCGTCAGATGCACCCACAGGATATTGATTATACACACTACTCGCCAGTCCATCATAGTTATAGTCGCATAGATTATTTCCTGGCGGATACGCTCTGGATCCAAAGAGTTTATAGAACTGGTATTGAGCCGATCACTTGGTCTGATCACGGCCCTATTTGGATAGAATTTGGCGGAGATCGCGACATGCTGGGGAGGACCTTCTGGCGCCTTAATGAAAGTCTTCTTCAGGATAAGGAGGTGCTTGCTAAAGTTGCGGTGGAAATCCGACAGTTCTATGATGAGAATGATACAGGTGAAGTGGCCTTGGGGACCCTGTGGGACGCCCTAAAGGCGGTTCTCAGAGGAGTATTGATACAATGGGCATCCCGAAAAAAGAAAGAGCGGGGCGCGAAGGCCGCTCAACTGTCTCAGCAAATACGGGACTTAGAGCGCCTCCATAAACAAAGGGGAGGGGCGCAGCTCAGGCGGAGGTTAGAAGCGGTGCGAACTGAACTCAATTCTTTGCAGTTGAGCACTATTAATTTTCAACTACAGCGAGTTAACCAACGCTATTATGAGTTTAATAATAAGGCAGGCCGAATGCTTGCGCATAAATTACGCGCTAGGGAACGCCGCTCTGCGATCCTGAAACTTAAAGGACCAGGGGATAAACCCTTATTCCATCCCAAAGATATGAGGGAACTGTTTAGGCAGTACTATTCCGCGCTATACACTAGTGAATTGAGGGAATCTATCTTGGGAGTGCGGGATTATCTTGAGGAGGACGGTGCGCTCCCAGTGATATCAGAGATGGCTCGAGATTCCTTGAACGGTGAGATTTCGGTTGATGAAATTTTACAGGTCATTCGAGGATTAGCCCTTAATAAGTCCCCAGGATTGGAAGGCTTCTCGGCAATCTTCTATAAGAAGTTTGCCCTACAATTAGCCCCGATCTTATAGCGGATTTTTAACGCGGTGCTTCAGGGCCAGCAGCTACCTCCTTCAATGCACCAAGCTGGAATCTCCGTGATAGCTAAGCCGGGGAGGGATCCCATGGTGTGTGGTTCCTACCGCCCCATTTCACTTTTGAATACGGATGGTAAAATCTTAGCTAAGATTTTAGCGAATCGACTGGGGCGCATTCTGCCGGAACTGATCCATTGCGACCAAACGGGGTTTGTCCAAGGCCGTACTACGGGAGATAACATTCGCCGGGCGCTTCAATTGATCTGGACGGCTAAGCAGCGGAAGCAGGAACTTCTCATATTAGCAGTCGATGCTGAGAAGGCCTTTGATCGGGTGGAGTGGGGCTTTCTGTTTGAAGTGTTGACGGCCGTGGGCATTGGCCCCCACATGGAGGCATGGATCAAAGCTTTATATACTAGCCCGACTGCGGCAGTTAAGATCAATGGGAAATATTCAGACTTCTTTGCGCTAGCGAGAGGCACTGGGCAGGGGTGCCCCTTATCCCCCTTATTATTTGCTTTAGCTATGGAGCCATTGGCGCAGCGTTTACGACGCAATGCAGGGGTGCGGGGACTAGTAGTTGGTCAGCAAGAACATAAACTGGCACTATTTGCGGATGATTTACTATTGTTTATTACGAGTCCTCTGCTGACATTACCCATCATTATGGATGAATTTAAGCGCTTCAGTGGGGTGGCTGGGTTTAAAATTAATTGGGATAAGACAGAGGCCTTAAATGTTAATTTATCGGATAACCTGCAGGAGCACTTACAGGGAGAATTTCCCTTTCGTTGGGCCCACTCTAAACTTAAATATCTGGGGGTTTACCTCACCCGGGACGTTGATCAACTATATAGCGCTAACTATCCGGGGTTATTTGAGAACATAGATCGGGATTTGCGGAGATGGCATACCGAAGAGATTTCTTGGTTGGGGAGAATCGCGACCATTAAGATGACTGTTCTCCCACAATTATTATATCTTTTTCAAGTTTTGCCTATTAAGATATCTCAAGCAGTGCTTCATAAACTTCAGCGGAAGTTATTTTTCTTTGTCTGGCGACATCGACCCCCGCGCATTGCACGACATATTATGTATCGGGCGCGGAAGAAGGGCGGCCTGGGAATGCCCATGATTGCGGACTATTACTTGGCAGCGCAATTAAGGCAGGTGATGGACTGGCGAGAGCAGTTTTCAGCGAAGGGGTTTATCTCCATTGAACAACAAGCCGTACCCCAATATCAGTTACAATACCTTCCCTGGTCACCGATGGGACTGTTGAAGGGCGAGTGGACAAACAATCCCTTCATTAAACATTTGTGGGGGGAATGGAGCAGGGGTTGGCGGAGAGTGAATAAAGTGGGGGGGGGGGTGTCCCTGTTAGCGCCAATGGTAGCCACCCCAGCCTTTGAACCGGGTAATGGAGCCATATTCTCTAAATGGGAGGGGAACGGCCTAACTCGCTTCATACAATTTCTGGATGGCGCGACTATTAAGTCCTTTGAGGCTCTGCAAGCTGAATTTCGGCTGGACAAGCATGATTTCTTTGCTTATTTGCAGGTGCGGCATTATTTGCATCATCGACTTAATAGGGAGCGTATCCAGCAAGGGCTTAATGACTTTGAGGCCTTGTGGGTGGGTCACCATTCTTCTCGAGGCCTTATACGCTTATATTATGCCGGTTTGCGGGCAACGAGCGAAACAGAGCCTAAGCTGAAATACATGGTGGAATGGGAGAGAGATTTGGGAGTGAATTGGGACGAGGAGGGATGGCGGATCATCTATAAGGGGGCAGCTAAAACATCTATTAATACAGCTATTCAAGAGAATACCTATAAAATTTTGTTGCGTTGGTACTATACCCCTGAGCGCTATCACCGGATGTTTCCGGAGGTTTCAGAACTCTGTTGGAGGGGATGTGGAGTTAGCGGAACGTATTTTCACATGTGGTGGGAATGCTCCTGGGTTCAATCCTATTGGACGCAAATCTGTCATCGGATGGAGCAAATATTTCAGGTACGCTTAAAGCTTTGCCCAGCTTGGTTCCTTCTCGGGCTGTGGCCTCCTGATGTATCTACCCGGTGGGCCAAACCTATGCGTTCTTGCATAGTGGCAGCACGGTGCGAAATCGCTTGGAAATGGCGACAGGGAGGAAATATTAACCTTGCTCATTGGGTAACGCGGCTCACTAAAGTTCTGCAGATGGAACGCTTGATAGCTATTCGGAGAGACCAAGGGACAAAATTTGAAGACCAGTGGAAGCCTTTGTTGAAATATGTTGCAGATTTGGGAGGTGGGGGGGACTCAGTTACGGGGTGAGGGGGGGGGAGGGGGAGAAATGTCTGTATAGCAAACCTACAATAAGAATTGGTTTCTACAATAATTGTTTGGTTTCAAATATGTTGTACAAGTGTGCTTGATGTTTGGTATAATAGTTGATTTTTCCTGCCTATGTTGTCTGTAATCTATGGTTGGGGTAAAAATAAAGATCAAGTTATAAAAAAAAAAATGGCCACCGGACACAACCGGCCCCGACTTGGTGCTCAAACTCCGCTGACGGCACACACAGCCCTACTGAAGCCCGCGCTCTCACACGGCAAGGCCCCTGCTCTGCGATCCCCCGAACGCTTACCACTTTGGTATCTCAATCAGCACGGCGCCACCCGACACAGAAGCGAGCGGTCTGCCGCCGAACCAGCTGTCGCTGTTTCTGTAACCTGCCACGATCACTCCCGGCGAACCGGGCCCGGCGGGAAAACAGGTTAGAGCAACCTCTTGCAGTGTAGGGCTCTCCTCCGTAAAGTCCAAGAGGAGAGAGCTGCCGTGAAACGGATCAGGTGTCCAAAGAGAGATAACACAGGTACACTACCAAAAAACTGCCTCCAGTTTTGCAACTGATTCCTATAGATTTTGGAGTGCTGAATCCAGGAAAAATAGCCAAAATGTTCCATCACATCACGTTTTCTTGCAAAATTAGATTTCTTACCCATATAAGGAATGTTCACATAATTTATTTTTAGCCGACTGCAGTTTATTTTCTTGGCCCAAAATAGAGGTTGTAATGGTTAACTAACTAGAAACACTCCCTCATGATATTTTAGAGTGTTTTGTATTCATTTTATACATTAACAGGACAATTGGGAGGCGGGGGGCTAAATCCAGTACTCGCGCTGGCGCATGTTCTTTCCTGTTCGCCTCGCCTCGTTCGCTCGCTCGCTCAAACACGGTGGTTGCGACATGAACGTTCCTGTCAAATTTCAGTTTCTTGCAAGTTCATTATTACCTTTTGTTTGCTCAGTCGTAATCCAGCTTTATTCCGAAGTGGTTCACTACAGTTGTAGTTTGCAGTGCTGTGTATTTGTGATGGCTCACAGAGCCAGAGGTTGCGTCAACTCTCCGGACAGTTTTTGTTTTATTTGTGGGGAATATACCGTGAAAAAGCGGCAGAGGAACATTTCTGCATTTATTAAAAAAGTATATTTCGCCTATTTCGGTTTGAAGTTAGGCGATCAAGACAAACCGTGGGCTCCTCACAAAGGCGTGCAAGACATGTGAGGAAGATCTACGCTTATGGATGAAAAGGTAAAAAACAAGCGTTTCGTTTTGGAATACCTATGATGTGGCGTGAACAAAGAAACCACAGCAGTGACTGCTATTTTTGCTCTTGCATTGTGAAGGGATACAACTTAAAAAATAAGAACGTAATAAGTTACCCCAACCTTCCCTCAGCAATTAGGCCTATGCCTCATAGCAACGAAGTACCTGTGCCTGAACCACCAAAATCTTTGGATCATATTTGTGTGGACGGTTCTGATGATGATGAGACTCATCAGATGGCTTTTCCCGATGAGTCCAGTACTTCCGAGTTTGAAACTGAACCAGATCCGAAACCTGAACTTTTCTCTCAAGCTGAATTGAATGATTTAGTCCAGGATTTAGGACTCCCAAAAGATGCTGCCCAACTGCTAGGTTCTCGGCTTAAACAGAAAAATCTATTGTCACCAGGAACAACTTTTTATTGGTACCGCAACCGCGAGACACAATTTTTGAAGTATTTCAGCAAAGAGGAAGATTTGGTATTTTGCAACGATATATACGGAGTGATGGAAAAGTTTAAACTCAAGTATGATCCTGCTGAATGGCGGCTGTTCATTGATTCGTCAAAAGACAGCATAAAAGGTGTTCTTCTTCATAATGGCAACACATTCGCTTCAGTTCCTATTGCTCACTCTGTTATTCTCCAAAAAAAAATACGAGAATTTGGCCCTGATTCTTCAGAAGATTCGTTATGAGCATAAGTGGATGATTTGTGGAGACTTTAAAATTCTATCCATGCTATTAGGGCAGCAATCCGGTTTCACCAAATATCCCTGCTTCCTTTGCTTGTGGGATAGCCGGGCCCGCGACCTACACTGGGGGAAAAAAGACTGGCCAATTCGGGAGTATTTGAGACCCGGTGAGAAAAATGTTCTTCATGAGAGCTTGGTACCTCGTGATAAAATTCTATTACCACCTCTCCACATTAAGTTGGGTCTCATTAAGCAATTCATCAAGTCCCTTCCAAAAGATGGTGAGTGCTTTCGGTACCTTTGCTCAAAGTTCCCCCGACTTTCTGAAGCAAAGCTAAAGGAAGGAGTGTTTGTTGGCCCTGATATAAGGAAACTCATTTCAGATGGAGCATTTGCTGAAACGATGTCTGAGAAGGAAAAAGAAGCCTGGGATTCCTTCAAGGATGTTGTTCTCAAATTCTTGGGGAACAGGCGGGATGAGAACTATAAGGATATTGTTGCCAGGATGCTCAATGCCTTTAAAGAACAAGGCTGTAACATGAGCCTGAAAGTCCATTTCTTGCACTCCATTGTGAACTATTTTCCCGAAAACATGGGGGCGTACAGTGAAGAACAAGGTGAAAGGTTTCACCAGGACATCAAGGACGCAGAGAGAAGGTACCAAGGAAGATGGAACACCACTATGATGGCTGATTTCTGCTGGTTGCTGCTGCGGGAAACCCCAGATGAAAAATACACCAAGCAGCGCACCAAGAGAAGCATCGGGGGAAGAAGAAACGGGCCCACCAGGAGATTGATTGACCCAAGAATGACTCTAAAATCTAAACTGTGTTGACAAATATCGTGTTTTTACTAAACTTTGAAATAAAAATTTGCTAGTTATTACCAGTGTTGGATCTCATTTATTAGAATTTTATTTTCACACCATCGGGTGTTTGTCTTCATGTATTGCAATGGTGCGGTTTGCGTTTTCTATTCTTACATACATACCTGTACAACATTTTTTGCACATTTCTTTGCTTTGCTTTGTGTCTAACCTCGCTCTTATATGCTCAATGTTTGTGCACATGTATGTGGCTGTTTTAAGTGCAGACAATTTTGCTACCATCACAGTGTGTTTTGTTGACATTACTCTATTCTTATGTGCTGCCTTGTTACAATTTTCTTTATTCTTATTTGAATAACTACTAAACAATTACTATAAAGAATTCATCCAAGAAACTTTTATCTCGATCGCACTCAATCTGAAACGTTCACCTCAAACTGCTAACCCAATGTAGCAAAAAATCTGTACGTGATGGAGCAAATTGGTTACCAGATTTGGATTCAGCGCACCAAAAAACGTAAAAATCAATCGAAACAGAGGCAGTTAAAAAAAATTTTTTTTTAGTGTACCTGTGTAATGAATGGGACAGCCAGGGCTGGTTCAAATCCTGCCCCCCCCCCCTTTTTTTTTTTAAACCGCTGTACCAGAAAACTGAAAAGAAAAAGAAATGCATCAAATTAACTAACACTAATGCTACACTACAGCTCCTAATTCGTTCAAGTGAGCCCAGCACCTAGGCTCACTACGTCCACCTGCTGCATGGAGACTGGACACACTGGGGCTGATGGGAGATACCAGCAGGCTATATCCAGTGATGTCACGACTTTGACATGCCTAGTTTCCAAGCTGCAGGAGGAGGTGGAGGACTAAACGGAACTGCATGTTCAAGAAGTTTGGAAATGAAGGGAGATGGGTTGATAATTAGAAGGACAAGTAGGGTTGAGTGAAGATTTGAGGAAAGGTGTGACCAAAACATGCTTGAAGGCTGCAGGGACAGTTGCAGTGGAGAGTGAGAGGTTAAGAATATGAGAAATGGAAGTGGAGTTAAGGAGATGAGTGGAGATAGGATCAAAGGAACGGGTAGCGAGTTTAGAGGAGAGAAGATGAGCGGTTTCCTTTTTGGAGATATTAGAAAAGGTTGAAAATAGTAGAGATTGAGGGGAAGAGCTAATATTGAAGAGGTGGAAAGAGGGGATGAAGCTGATCTAATGGGGACATGGAGTGTAAATCTTGTGGATTTTATCATCAAAATAGTTGGCTAGAGTTTGGTCAGAAAGAGAAAGATTGGTTGGAGGTAGGGGCACCTTGAGGAGAGAGAGTTGAGAAGAGACGGCAGGGGTCAGAGGCAAAAGAGTTAGTCAGATATAGCTGACTGGAAGGAGGCAAACATGAATTTGAAGAATGTTAGCTGAGCGGGCACAAGAGCGTAGATAATGGGTAGTTGAAGATAGCCAGGGCTGAGGTATAGTGCGCCTCACAGGAAGTGGCAGGAGTGGAGCAGAGCAAGGGTATCCAAAGCAGAGGAGAGAGCACTATTATAGGAAGCTACAGCCTCATCAATAGAAAGAGGTGATGAGAACAGTGGAGAGAGCCGATGGATCAATAGCATAAAGATTTCTAAAAAGACTGGAAGAGACTGGGCGAGATTTTCTAACTTAGTTCACAAGACAGGAGGGATATTTGGCCTGTTTTTTTTTTTTATTTATAATTTTATTAGAGAAAAAAATACAATTGTCAACCACCAAATAAATATTTGCCAAACATGAATAATCCCCGTCCCCAACCCTCATCCCCTCCCTCCCCCTAGACAGGGCCTGCCATTTTTTCTTCTGCTCACCGATTATATTAGGCTCTCTTTAAAAATATCCTTATCCCTTATATTCCTCAGATCTTGTGCACTCAAGATGCTCAAACTCTCCCTGGTGAATCTAGGTCCCCCTCATTCCACTCCAGATAGGCTCTCCACATTAACAAATCGCAAAAGGTCACCTTGGTGCATGGCAGCGAGCCACATCATCTTATGCACCATTTGCAGTTTGCTCATGACCATCCCTAGGGAGGGGGGCATCCTTTTTCCTCCATCACTGAGCGATGACCAATCTAGTAGTAACACACATACTTAATTTAGTTGCCCTCCTCCTCATTGCTAGAGTTCTCTTGATAGATCAGTAAAGTCAGAGCGGGAGAAGGATTGATCTGTCGTCCCTGAAGCCAGATCAAATACCTTCATACATACACTCCAGATTTGGGGGCAATCCCACATGTCCCCTCATGTCCACATTCTCTCCAACAGAGCGCATTTCCTACTCCTATTCTCTTCAAATAACTGTTTTCCAGTAAGGAGGTTGCTTGGATCCCCTCATATAAACCTTGGGTTACCTTGTCCCAGGTCCACCTCCCACCTATAATGGTGTGCTGCTTTTGATTGATTTGTTCCCCCCAAGATTTTATATAGCCTAGAGAGACATCCTTTCATTGATTTATTGAGGAACACCCTCTCCATTTCCCCCAATGGCCAGGTCATCCCCCGTTTCCTACTTTCTCCTAAAAAGTGGCAGACTTGATAAAATTGAAATCTATCTTGATCTCTTAATTGGTATAGTTGTTTCAACTCCTCAAAAGTATGACAGCCACTTTCTGTCCGGATTTGTCCCACCAATCATAGGCCTCTAGACTCCCACCATTTATAATTGGGGTCTAATAGACTAGGAATAAACAGGTGGTTATATCTCAGTAGGAACAATGAGTAAACCAGGCCCAATCCCATTGTTTTCTGTCGTACCGATGCCCACAGACTCAACGTCAGAGGTGTACTTATTTCCCACTTTAGCCCGCCTCAAAGTACCTCTCCTGCCCCAAACTAGGTAATGAAGCAGACATGCTCCCATCCCTTCTTGCTCCATCTCCACCCACTCCTTCCAGGGACAAATAAGTCACTCCACTGGCCCTCAGGTTTGCGCTGCTAAATAGTATCTTAAGATCTGGTGTGCCCATGCCTCCCTCCGTCTCCTCATTATTGCACCCGCTACTCTGTGCCTTCTATTAAATCAAATAAAATCATCAACTCCTCTGCCATTTCTAGAGTGCTTTATCAGATATCTCAATTGACAGGGCATTAAACAGGTACAGGAATTTGGGCGCTACTATCATTTTAACACTATTAAACATCCCCACCCAAGAAAGCGACATCTTCATCCATTGCAATAGATCATAGATTATATTCTTACAGAGGATGCCAGCTGAGAGATTCACCCCAAGGTATTGGTGAAAGAAGTTGGTCCACTTAAAGGGAAAGTCCCTGGTGATTGTCACTTTATCCCTAAGGGCAGAAAAAGCTCCAGTTCAGATTTCCCTACATTCATTTTGAACCCTGAAACCTTTCCAAAAGCTCTCACTTCTTCCTCTACTGCTTTCAAGTATATCAGAGGGTTTGTAACTGTGACTAGGTCGTCATCAGCAAATACGGAAAGCTTATACTGTTTTTCCCTCCACTCGTATTCCTTCTATCTCCTCCCAGTCTCGCACTCTTTGCACTAAAGGCTCTGTAGCAAGGGCAAAAAAAGGAGGGGGGGATGGGGCAGCCCTGCCACGTTCCTCGCTGTAGCTCAAAAGGTTGCCGAATAGGACCCATTAACCTGAACCCGGCCTAGAGGATGTGAGTATAATTCTTCTATCCATTGCTTAAAGGAGCCCCCCATCCCCATCCACTCCAACACCTGAAAGAGATAGGGCTAATATATCCAGCCGAACGCCTTCTCAGCATCTACTTTTAGAATGACTGCTGGGGGTGAGAGTTAGTCAGGCCTGCTCAAACCCAGCACCTTCCGTATATTGTCAGCACACTGACTCCTGGGTATAAACCCCGATTGATTGGGTGAATCAGCCCCTCCAATAGTGGTTGGAGCTGGTTAGCCAAAATCTGGCCCATGATCTTTTGGTCAATACCCAACAAGATCGGTCTATAATACCCACAAATTGGTCTCTTTTCCCTCCTTCAGAATAATCGTTAACCCTACTTCATGCGTAGAGGGAGGATACCCTCTTCCAGGGATCAGTTATATACCGGAGCTAGCAGCTTACTAATCTGGGAACCAATTTTTTTTATAAAACAAATTTGCATATCCATCCACAGCCCAGAGGCTTTTGACTTAGGTAGTGCCTTAATCACCTGCTGGATCTCTAAGGCTGTAATGTGTCTATTCAGAGAGTCCCTCTGCTCCTCCTCTATTTGGGGGAAAGCACATCCCTGCAAGTAGTCTCCTATCTGCTTATCTTGGGCTGTCCACTCAGGGGAATACAGATCTCTGTAAAACTCCCTAAATCTCTCCCTAGTCTCTTCCCACTCTAGCAAGTCTTTACCTTGCTTGTTCTTGATCTTCCAGATCTAATTGTGGATACGTGCCTTACGGAGGTGAAAAGCTAATACTCGCCCTGCTTTATTGCCAAATTCAAACTTCTGTTGGCCCATTCCATCCAGATCCCTATGAATATCCTTCAATTGGTGTTCATGAAGTTATTGCCGTAAGCGGAATAGTTGTCTAAGCTTAGTATTATGTACACTTTTTAATATCTGTTCTATTTCAGTAATTTTTTGGTGGAGGGCCTCAGTCTCCCTCTCCCCTTGTCTCTTTTTATAGGTGACCACACGTAAGTGTCCTCGAATAACTGCCTTCAGGCACTCCCAAACTGTCTCCAGGGAACACACTCCAGCGTCAATCGCCACCCTAATCCCATTACAAACCTTATCTTCTAGAAGGGAGTCACCGAGTCTCCAAATTCTCCGGGGATGTTTACCTCATCCCATCTCAATCTCAGCACAAACCAGGGAATGGTCCGACCAGGTCTTGTCCACTATCCAGCATCTATCAACCCTCTCAGCAAGGTCTGAGAGATCCACATATAGTCCAGCTTTGAGTAGGAGAGGTATACTGCAGAATAAAATGTATAGTCCCTTTCACCTTTATGCGGGTCCCTCCAACCATCCACTAGGTTAAAATATTTGGCCAAGGCCCTCAAACTCTGATGGTTAGCACTCTTACTGCTACTGCTCCCCCTGGAAGTGTCCATTTTGGGGTACATAGTTAAATTAAAATCCACATTTATCACTAGATCCCTTTCTACAAAGCTTCCCATCTTAATGGCCAATCAAAAACCTCCCCCTGGTTGTTATTGGGCCCATAAATGCTACCTATGTAACCGTCTGCCCTCCCAAGAAGATTTTTATGAGGAGGAAGCGGCATTCTCGGTCTCGCAAGACCTCAAGGAGACAGAATGGTAAATCACTGGCCAAAGCAATTGCCACCCCCCCCCTCTCTTTTTCTAGGCCCTATTGGAGGCAATCCATATTTGTTTATGCTTGGAGAATGCAACCTGTCCTTCATTCCTCGGTAGAAGATGGATTTCTTGAATACAAACAATCTGGGCCCTCAACCGTAAGACTTCCTTTACTAAGAGATTATGCTTCTGGGGAGAGTTTAACCCTCTAACTTTTTTTTTTTTTGTTTTTAAAAAAAAAAAAAATTGGTGGCATTTTGTTAATCAAAAATTTTAAGTTTGCCTATGGCTTTGTCCCTTCCCTCCACCCTCCCTTTCATACCCTTCCCTTTCTCCCTCCCCCACATCGTAATGTTGGCTTCCCTCTACATCTCATCCCGGCTCTCATTTCCCTCTTGGTATGATGCCTCCCTTTATGTACTACTCTGATGTGCCAAGCACCCCTTTCCTTGCCCTCTCAACCATAGGTGGAAACCCCTTCCAACATCCTGCAATTAACAAGTCCACATCAGCCTCAGATGGCTGGGGTCTCCCCTCAGTACAGCTTCTCGCTTTGGCACTGCAGGCGACACCCTCCTTTCTGTGACCGCTCCCATCTAGGCCAGTTGCTTCCTGGTTGGTTCCTCATTCCCAATCTGCCCTCTGGAACCAGAAACGAGGGAATGTTACTCCAGCTCAAGTCTTTCATGGCATTAAGTGCCTCCAATGGTGTCTCAGCTTTAAGGGAGCACCCGTCAATCATGAATTGTAGCCCCTCCAGATAGAGTCATCTATATCTAATGTTCTCCTCCTGTAGTCTCTGGGTCACACTCCAGAACTCTCTCCTATGCTGCATGGTACCAGCGGACAGATCAGCATACAGCTCAAGCTCCGCATTTTCCCATGCAAATGAGTGCACTTTTCAGGCAGTCTGTACAATTGTACTCTTCATCGCATATTTGTGGAAGCACGCTAATATAGCACGTGGTTTCCTCATAGCTGGTTGACCCATCACTCTATGAGCTCTGTCCACTTCAAAGAACAGTTCTGGAGATTCTATTTGAGCCGCCTGTGCCACCGCTTTACATATGTTTCACTAGGGCCACATAGTCAACTGACTATTTGCTCTGGTAAGCCCCGTATTCTTACGTTACATCACCTAGATCTGTTTTCAAGGTCCTCTGTTTTAAGAACCAATGTCTCATTTTTCATTTGGTCCCGATACAAGCTGGCCTATCTTCTTAATATGCTCTCCCCGTTCCTCCATTCGTCTCCATCTCCTCCACACGCTGACCCATCGCGTGGAGCTCAGAGCACACATCTGCCATCCATACAAGGACATCTTTCTTTACCACTTGAATAGCCTCCTTGAGTTCCGCAAATCACAGTCGCATTTCTCAGAGAGGAGAACTCAGTTGCTTCAGCGCTTTCACTTCTTTCCTTCGCTGTGCCTTGCTGCGATCCACTCCCTTTATTGGGGCCCATTTTCTGGTTCCCAGCTCGTTGCACTGCTGTTTTTAAACGCAAACACTTTTAAATCAGTTCCCCTTTTCATCCCTGGGGTAGCAATGCAGTTAACCACAAGGTTTGGGCTTATCTGTAATTATTTTGGCAGCGATTTCTTCTACTTCTGGGAGGGTAATAGTCGGGTCAGCCGGGAGCTCTCTGTTTAGGCAGCCATTTCAGGGTGTAATGTCACCGAAAGTCCATTGGTCTATTCACCGAGACAGGCCCAAAGTACTCTAGATGCAGTATACAAGACTGTAAAAGCAGCCAAATATGAAGGAGAACTGTAGTAAATAGTTTTATGAATCAGAACTAAAACATTAAACTGAATGCAATATGGAACTGATAACTAATGTTGAAATAGTAATGGAGTTGTGATCAAATTTAGAGGCAAAAATTAAGGACAGTAGAATTCTGAATTGTTTGGAAATGTTCAAGTTCCACCATGGAAAGGCCAACATAGATTGCATTACAATAATCTTAACAGCGATATGATAAAACAGAGAAAGGAGTTTTCAATGCAGAGAGATCTAGAAATAGGCGAAGTGCACAGAACTGCCAGAGAGCAGTTGATTGGTTTTTTTCAAAAAGACAGATGTGTGTCAAAGTAAACACCCAGATGCTTAAAAAACGACAGACATTGTAGAGGGTCATTCTAAAGGGTAGGAGCCAAGGTGGGGCCTCTGACTCTCCAGTGAGTCATACTGCTGAAGCTTTGGCATCAAGTTTCAAATGATTCCGTTCAAGCCAAGATGTAACTTTTTGAAGACAGTGGTTCAACTGGAAAAGATTAGGGAATAGTGAATCGGTATAGGTCATCATCTGCATAGTAATATGCACAGTCTCCATGTCCTGTACAAGATCAAGTTAGAAGAGCCAAAAATATGTTAAATATCAAGAGGTTCACAGAACCTTGTAGAACACCACAGGTTGACGGTTGAGATGTTAACAAGAGTGACCTATTGTAGCTGTGAAGGATCGATCACAAAGGAAAAAAAAAGAAAAGAAAAAAAAAACCAAACACAAGCTAAAACTATAATCACAAATGCCTAAATCTACTAACCTGGACAGAAGCACCTGATGAAATGGCCAATGCAATTCTACAGTGATCTAATGTGCTATGGACTTTGCTAAGAAAGGACACTAGAATAGTTTCAGCACTGTAACCCGATCAGAAACCTGACTGGTGGGAGTGAACTGCAATAGATTTCTCTACATGGTCTAGAATTTGAGAAAACCAATTTTTGACGTTAGTTTAGAAATAAAGTTAAAATTAAACCTTACCTGCTAATTTGCTTTCTTGGGTCACTCCAGTCCAGTCGCATAGGTTATTGTTCCTCCACCACCAGCTGGAGACTGAGCATCAGAACTTCGATGAGGTCACAGTATAAGGACCTTGTGCATGTGTTCATTAGCCAGTATTCTATTGACAAAGCAGACTTGAACACATGAAAAATGTGATTTCAAACCCTAAACTTGTCTTAACATCTACCAGCAACATTAAACTACAGAAATCAAAGTGCAGAGAAACCATAAAAATTAGAAAATGCAGAGAAAATATGAGCACCCCAGCATCGAGAACTCTTTTAGTTACCTGGAACTCTTTGGCGGGTCAAGCCTGGATTCCCTAATATGGGAAACTGCTGCCTTCATCCAGCTCGCCTAGAAAAAGAAGCTGAGAAATGGGTGGGGACTGGACTGGACTGACTCAAGGAAAGCAAATTAACAGGTAAGGTCTAATTTCACCTTCCTTATTGACCCTCCAGTCTAGTCCAGTCGCATGGGATGTACCTAAAGCAGTACTTCTATTGTACATGGGAGGGACCCACGAGACCTGCCCTTAACACCTGGTCCCCAAACAGTGTGTCCTCCTTGGCTTGCACATCAAGACTATAATAAACACAGAAATGTATGCAGGGACAACCATGTCATTGCCTTGCAAATGTCCAACAGTGGAACCTGGGCAAAATTCCACCCAGGATGCCACCTGTGCTCTGGTGGAATGAGCACGTGCAAGCCAAGGTGGTAAGGGTTTGCGCTTAAGCGGATAGCGGCAATCTCATTTATCCACTGCGCTATAGATGCCACCTCACCTTTACGAGACCCCCCCAAAAAGAATGAAGAGATAAGAACTTCTAAAAGACTGTTCTCTGCAAATAATGATGAAGCATCCAACGGATATTCAGATGGCGCAACTCACGATCCCTCGACGGATCTTCCGATTCTGAGAAGACCGGCAGAGAAACGGATTGATCCAAATGAAAAGGAGATACCACGTCCGGCAAGAAGGAAGGGAGGGACTGGACGCATCACCACTTTCTCTTGAGACATCAATAGGAAAGATTCTTTACATGACAAAGTCTGAAGCTCAGAGATATGCCGAACAGAGAAAATTGTTATCAGAAAAACTGACTTTAAAAAGATCTGATCTTTCAGCACAGAGGCACCTAATTGTTCAAAGGGAGGCTCTGATAAAGCTGATAACACAAAGTTAAGATCCCATGGAGGCACTAGCTAATACCGTTGAGGTCTTACTTTCTGTACTGTCCTGAGAAAACAAACTACATTGAGATGAGAAGCTATAGACACATCCTGTATACATCCACAACAGACTAAAGCAGTAATCTGACCCTGCAAGGAATTAAAAGCATGACTTTTCTCAAACTCTGCCTGGAGAAATTAAAGTACCTCTGAAAAAGGAAGCAGAGAGGGTTCTATGGCCCATGATCTTCACACCAACTCTCAAAAACATGCTATACTCTGATGTACAAAAATCAAATAGCACACACTCAAATATAACAAAAAAATATATACTTATATAGTATTGTGGATTAACTTCTATAACCAACTGCTGCTGTTTTTACCACCGGTTATTCTTTTTTTTTTTTTTTTACTACATCTTTTTATAAATTTACAAACAATAATGATAACACAACACAACAAGCAACTATCCACAAACCCCCGCCCCGGACCTTGCAAACCTCCTGAGATGACAATTCAGATTCCTGCAGAACTAGTGAAACGATCTAAGGTGGACCACTTATTCTGGCTGACCCTATTCCCCCGTAAGATAGATGCTCTATCTTGAGATCTTTCATATTTGCTATACAAACACACTTGATTCCACCAGATGTGCCAATTTAACTTCAAAAAATCTTTCCAGTTAGACAGAATCAGTTTTATAGCGATAGCTAACATGAAATTTAGCATAAAGAAATGCTCCTTCTCCACCTTTGGGATCTCTGCTAATGATCTTAATACGACTATACGTCAAGTAAGAGGGAAAGAGCAGCCTAACACTTGCTGGATTCTTTCCCAAACTGATACCCAAAATTCCTGGATGTAAGGGCAATCAAAAAACATGTCTCATGGTGCCAGCAGCTAGTTGACAGGACCAGCACAAAGGGGGCTTTTCTTTAGCCCATTTGGCCAATTTAACAGGGGTTATAAATGCCCTATGCACGAAAAAAAACACAGATTGCGTGAGCGTGGCTGATCTTGAAGAGTGCACTATGGGCCCCCACAGCAACTTCCAAGAACTACTCGTCCAAGTAGATTCCACTTCCTCTTCCCAGAGCTTGCTAAGGCCCAATACTTGACTTGGGCTATGAGCTCTAAAAAAATGCATAAATGTTTGTAATTCCTCCTTTCCTGGCACTGATATTCGCCATGATCGTCGCCAGGCCCCATGAACTCACAAATTCCCCCATCTTCTTTCTGGACACCGAAAGACAATGCCTGAGTTGAAGCCATTGAAAAAAAACATACCGAAGGCAATCCGAATTCTGACTGCAACGCACTGAACGGCTTCCAATCAATCATCGCCATCCAGCATGTCCCGCCGTCTAGATGCCGCACCTCTGCCAAGCCGCCCACGCAAAGGGGACTGAATTGATTTCAAATGCTGGGTTGAGCCAGATGGGCAGTTGTCAAGAGGGCGGGTTTTCCTTGACAATTGAGGGCAAGAGACATTGAAATGCCTCTTGCGTTGGATTACCTGTCCTGCATTAGAGGCCCCCGGGAATTTCATTCCCATGGCCAGATTAATAGGATACGGGTAGCACAGCGCTCCTCAAGTTCTATCCAAACAGGTTTCTACGTGAGGTCACCAACTGACCACAAGCTACCTTGCTTAATCACCGCCGCAAGGTGATACCATCGAAAATCTGGAAAATGGACGCCCCCATCGCTTTTGCTCGCTTTCAGCTTCTTCAGGGCAATCCTGGGAGTTTTCCCCTTCCACAGAAAATCGCTCAGAGTGCATTCGATCCCCTTGTAGACAGACACTGGGAACATAATAGGGACCATCCCCAGTATGTAATTGATTTTTGGCATTAAGACATCTTGATAGATTCCATCTGCCCCCACCATGAAAGGTGCAGTGGGGACCACGTCAGAGAAAACGACCTGGCGATCTCCTTTACATTTTCAATGTTTATTCGTAACGTTTCCTCCAGCGGAGCAGCAAAATGAACCCCCAGATACTTTATAGCTCGTGATTCCCATTGAAAGGTAAATTCTTGAATGTAACTGCTGTTAGCATGAGAATTAAGGGGAAATGCCACCGGATTTTGTCCAATTCACCTTGTACCCCGAAAACCGGGCATATCTGTCTTTCAGCTGCATCAATGGGGAAATTGATGGCCGCAAAAAAAAAAAAAAAAAAATAGATGATCATCCGCATATGCAGACGACTTGATATGAAGGTCATCAACTTCGACACCAGCTATGTCACTTGCTTGCCGAACTAACAAGACCAGAGGCTCCAAAGCCAGGTTAAACAGGAGGGGTGACATTGGGCATCCTTGGCGGGTACCCCTGTGCAAAGGAAAAGACTTGGAGAGCTCCTGGTTAGCTAGAATCCTAGCTGACGGACAAGAATACAGCACCTGAATCATGTTTATAAATTCCCCGGGGAACCCAAACCAACCATTCTAAAACCTGGAATAAGAAAGGCCATTCCAGTCTATCGAAGGCCTTTTCAGCATCCAATGACAGGCCGATGAGGGGTGCATCCATACGCCCTGCCACTTCCAACAGGTTACAAAAAAGTCTCGAATTATCCGCAGTGGATCTGCCAGACACAAAACCACACTGATCTGGATGGATAAGAGTGTGGAGTACTTTGTTGAGACGCTTAGCAAAGACAGCCGAGTACAGCTTGTAATCCGCATTCAGAAGGGAGATGGGTCAGTAGTTACCCGCCTGATTCGGGTCTCTTCCTGGCTTTTCCAGCACCACTACTGTGGCTTCGGCAAAGGCCCCCGTATCCCAAACTTGCTCCTGAAGTTGAAGTTAGTAAGTATGGAGACAATTCTTTCATGAATACCTGGTAGAATTCAAGTGGGATGCCATCGGGGCCCGCCGCCTTTCCACTCTCCATTCCAGACACTTCCTTAAGCTCCTCCAACCCCAACTCCTTGTTGAGCATATCCGCTTGTTCTGCTCCCAGCTTGGGGTGTTCAATCCCCTCAAGGAAATTCTGCATAGCTGGAACGTCCTTGTCCCCGTCAAATGAATACAGTTGCATGTAGAACTTTCTAAAAACCTCTGCTATCTCAGCGTTATCCTCCTGGGAGACACCATACTCGTCCTTCACAGACAAAATATGCGTTTTCTCCCGATGCGGTTTTAAGCTTCTGGCCAAAGGTTTGCCAGCCGTGTTCAATTCAGTATAATATTGCGCTTTCTGTTCAAAAACCACTTTCTCCACTTCCTTGCCGAGGATAACGTTATACTGGTACCTTAATTTTTTGAAGACGTGTAAGCACCATACTACTCGCCTGGCGCTGCAAAAGTCTCTCTCCTGCCCTAAACTGTAAGTCTAGGGTCTGAAGTCTTGCCTTCACCGTTCTGGAAGCACTAATGACATAACTAGTTACCTGAGCTCTGATTGATGCCTTGAATGCTTCCCACCAAGTCCAAATAGAAGTATCCTCTGGGAGGTTAGAAGCAAAAAAAATCTTTGATGGCTTGTATGGCACACTGCTTGAAGGGTTCCTGAGCCAGCAATGATCTAGGGAAGAACCATCCACCTCTTATCAGTGGCCCAAAATCTAATGCTATTGCAGCATGATCTGAGATATGAGTGCTTAAAATCTCTACCCGTTTGACTTCTTTGGTGAATGATCTAGACACCAAAAAAAAAAAAATCGATCCGCGAGTGGGAGCCATGTGGGTGTGAGAAAAAAGTGTAGTCTCTTTCCACCAGGTGGCAAACTCGCCAGATGTCAACCAAGCCCATCTCTTCCATGATGGATTCAAGTACTTCCACTGCTCTGCCCTTTCTAGACAACAGACAGGGTTGACAATCCAGTAATGGGTTAAGGACCAGATTGAAGTCCCCGCCTAAAACAATTGGAAGGGAAGAAAATTCCGTCAGCCAACCTGCCAATGAAAGAAAAAATTTGGGAATATCGCAGTTAGGAGCATACACATTAACTAATAGCATTTGCCTTCCATCTATCATTATTTTCACGCTTGCCCACCTTCCCTCGGGGTCAGCTCTGGAAGATAACACCTGAATTTTACAAGAGCTTTTGACTAAGGTGACCACCCCGTTTTTCTTTCCCACGGCTGGTGCAAGGGATGCAACACAATATTTCCCCCTGCCAGTTTCATAGCCTCTTTAGCAGTTAAATGTGTCTCTTGAAGCATCACTACGTCTGCCCCCTGCTTTTGACAATACGATACAATCTTTTTTCTCTTGATGGGATGTTTAGTGCCCTTTACATTCAGGGATAACAATTTAAGTGGGATCACTTTCAAATTGCAATATAATGATCATACACCAATCTACTATCCGCCCTAGATCCACTAGACTATGACTGACAGGAGACCCTAACTTGAACAAAGAGGTTTGCAAGATCTCATCAATCCCCCAATTAAACAGGGGTCGAACTCTGGGTAAGCCAGCGAGCATAACAAGATGACCACTGGGTACCCCCTGCACCCGGTACATTAGCAGCCCAGTACCCCAACACTTAATTTTAACATCAAAATAGTATAGGTAGCTTCAGCGACTGCATTTAAGATAACAGACCCATAGGAAGATCAGCGCGCTTAGCTGAACAGTACTAAGCAAGAAGACGTCAGAACTTATATCATATAATACATCATACATCTAAATAAAACACCCCACAAGGTTGCTTCCCGAGTAACCATAACCCTTACCAATACTGACAATTTTTAACAGTACGCAGAACATGAAGTCCTGCCATGAACCCATAACAGTACTGCAGCTGTATACTGAGCTCATAGCTGGATGACCCCACACCCCAGAAGGATACCCTTCCGTTGCCAGCCGCTGCCCACAAGGTCCCTCTGGCGAGCTCAAGGGGCCACACACGCTGTAACATAAGCTCCCACGCCGCGCCGCATTCCATGATCTTGAGGGAACTAGGGGTCTGAGGCCCTGTGACTCCTTGTGTTGATGCCAGTGCTGAAGGACTGACAGCCTGCGGAGGACCTGGGGTCAGAGTTGCGGACACTAGCCAGCAAAGACTGGATACCCAACGAGTGGAAGCGGGACTAGGATCTTGACCAGTGCAGAGGACTCTCGAGGCTGAGGGTGCTTGATGTTCGGCTTGACAACCGGAGACTCTCTTGCAGTTGAGGTGGAGGAACTGGCCATCATTGTCTGCTACAGGGCCAGGATAACAGTGATGTTCTGCTTCAGGGTCACCATTCTGGTTTCCAAGCCAGAAAGCACCACAGCCTTTGGCGCAGGCACTGAGGATTTCCTAGACGAGTACTATGGACTTGAGGAACCTTGCACAGTCTCTGCCAGCCAAGAAATCCTTCTTGAGGACTTTGGTGGTGTGCTTCTCGGAGTCACTCGAGTCCCTCTGTGGGGTTTTACTGGGTTTCTCTAGTGCAACCTCAGCAGACTTCGATGACTTCTTCTCCGGCTCTGGGGTCTTCTCTGAGGCACCGTGGCCGGTGGGAATAAGAGGATGCCTGGGTGTCTCAAGATGTGCTGGGCTTGGAGCTCTGTGCCGGGGAGGCGGATGCCAAGTCAGACCTAGGGAACAGTTTTTCCTGCAACTTCTACCTTTACTTGTTGGTTTAGGCTGACATGGCCCGACATGTTGCAGGAGGTGCTGTCATGGTCCTGGCCAGGCAGCAGTCATGTGTGTCAGTAATGGACATGGTTTGACTGCAGCAGTCACACTTTTTGAACCCACCGGGAGACATGGTGGGCCACATCCGGGCATAGTCGATGACCCCGGGCGAATAAAGGAGCCAGGAGGCACCAACTCAAGGCAGGAAAAGGAACCGGTATACCCACTGGAAAACTAACTTTTAGAACAGTTTTGTCAAGAATGTTTCCAGGGAAACAGGGACATACGTCCACTAGGCTCCGCAGAAAAAAGGGATACTAACTAAGCAAGATGGCACCCTTGGGTGGGAAGGGGATCATGCATGTGTGGTTCCTGGAGAAAGTAAGATTAGAAACAGGACGACAGATCTGAAACATCCAACTTGGGCTTTTTAAGGAGAGGACAAAATATAGCTCTCTTCCATTTGCTGGGAACACCTGTATAAAGTGTAATTATTCACCTGTAGCAGGTGTTCTCCTTGTACAGAAGGAATAAGTCCTCACGCATGGGTGACATCACCGACTTGAGCCCACACGGAACGCTCCCCAGCTTCCACTGAAAGCTTTTGGGAGCTGCACTACATATGCACGCGTGCCTTCCCCCACCTGTCATGGCATCTTCTTCAAATTCCAAAGCAGCAGTCAAGAAAACCAACTCTTCGGGGAGGTGGGAGGACTGTGATGCCTTATTCCTGTTCACGGAGAACACCTCCTACAGGTGAGTAACTATGATTTCTCCGTGAACAAGCAGGAAGTAAATCTTCATGGATGGGACTCCCAAGCTACTTAAATCCGGAGGAGGCCCAAACCCAAACAGGGATGAAAAAACTGCAGAAGAGAAAGGACCTCTAGGGACTCCACAGATTCAGCATGCTCAGCATACAGCACTACCGAGGCTAGTCTAACTTTTGTAGGTAGCCTGAACAGACAGAAGGATTGGTGGGCAGGAGCTGGACTTAATACCCAAAGAAGTGCCAGAGTACGGCCTGACCGAAGTTGCTGTCCTGCCAGGAATCTCCATCCAGACAATAGTGGGCTGTGAACATGTGGACCAAAGACCATGTGACAACCTTGCAGATTTCCTCCATAGAGGACGAATGCAGGTTAGCGACAGAAGTGGCCATGGCTCAAACATTATGAGCTGCGACATGACCCTCGAGGCTCAGTCCACCCTGTGAATACACCAAGGCGATGCAATCCACCAACCACAGGGACAGCGTGCACTTAGACAGCAGTTCCCCAATTTACTAGAATCAAACGAGACTAACAGTTGTATGGACCGCCAGTGGGCCTTGGGGCGGTCTACATAAAAGGGCAAGACACACTTACCGTCCAGCATGTGCAATGCTGCTTCCGCCCGGTTGGCATGTGGCCTCAGGAAGAAAGTCGGCAGGACAACTGACTGGTTGAGGTGGAATTTAGAGACCACCTTTGGCAGAAATTATAGGTGTGTATGTAAGAACACCTGATTCTGATGAAAAACAGGCCACCAGAGTCTGGAGTCTATAAATTAATGAATGGAGTGGAACGGGTAAACGTAGATCGATTGTTTACGTTATCAGAATATAGAAAGACTAGGGGACATGCAATGAAGCTACAGGGTAAACTATTTAAGACTAATAAAAGAAAATATTTTTTCACTCAATGTGTAATCAAACTCTGGAATTTGTTACCGGAGGATGTAGTAAAGGCTGTTAGTGTAGCTGGGTTTAAAAAAAGGTTTGGACAAGTTCCTGGAGGAAAGGTCCATAAACCATTATTAAGAAGGGACCCAGGATATCAATGCTTGACCCAGTACAAGCATTGTGGAACCTGTGTCTTTTGGGGAAACTGCTAGGTACATATGACCTAGATTGGTCACTGTTGGAAACAGGATACTGGGCTTGATGAACCTTGGTCTGATCCAGTATGGCATATCTTATGTTCTAATGGAGCTCACTCACTGACACAAGTCAACATGACTGCCACCAAAAACAGAAAGAAGTCTGTATGAGCTGCGTAAGGACCACATTGAGATCTCAAGCCACTGTATGGGTCTTGATGGAAGGCTTCATGAGAAGCAAACTACACATGACTCGAGCTACCAGCGGATGAGCAGAGACAGCCTGGCCCCCTGAGCTATGATGGTAGGCTCTGATAGTGCCGAGGTGGACCTAGCCAGAGTTGGACTTCAGGCCTGAGTCCACACAGGAGAAGGGATCCAGCACCCTACCCGCACACCAAGCAGCAAACCTCCGCCACTTGAATGAATAAGTGTCGCGTCATTGTGCAACACCAGAACATCCGTGATGCCATCGGGTAGATTAAGTTCAGACAGGACTACCCGCTCTGCAATCAGGCTGTGAGAACCAAAAAGCAGACACTGGGGTGCAACAGAGTCCCCCCCCAATCTTGGGAGATGAGATTTGGGGCAGGACCCAGACAGAGAGGGTCCCTCCAAGAGAGTTGGAGCAGCTGGGTGAACTATGGCTGCCAAGGCCAGTAAGGGACGAGGAGGACCATGGTGCCCTTGTCAATTTGGAGTTTCAGCAGAGTTTTTGCCACTAGGGGGATTGGGGGAAAGACAAAGCAGACTCACCCCCCAGTGGAGGAGGATGGCATCAGAGGTCAGCCAGTCACTGGGCAGCCTCCTGCAGCAGAACTAGCCCACTTGAGCATTTTGCGATGTGGCATAAAGGTCAATCATGGGAGTGCCCCACTCCCAGAAGATTCACTTCACCACCCCTCTCTGGAGGGTCCATTTGTGTGGCTTGAGAACACTGCTCAGCTGATCCGCCAGGACATTGAGCTTACTGGTCAGGTAAGTTGCCCAGAGCTCCAACCTATGTTCCAGTGCAAACCTCCACAGCCAGACCATTCCCAGTAGAGGCGGTACGAGCCTATACATCCCCGTTTGTTGGTATAGAACACTCCCCTGGTTGTCCATCTAGATCAGGATGACCTGATTCACCAGGTGTGCCTGGAAGGCCCAGAGGACATTCGCTATGGCATGCAACTCAAGGAAGTTTATCTGGTGCAGACTGTCCTGCTCAGACCATAGGCCCTGCATCTGCAGACCGTCCAGATGAGCCCTCCCCCTAAGCTTGGACACGTCAGTCATCAGCATCCAGCGGGGGGGACTCTGCCTGGAATGGGAGGCCCCAAAGCATGTTAAGTGGCTCCAACCACCAACCGAGGGACTGCACCAGCAGAGCAGTGACCGCTACCATGTCCCAGAGGCAGCCCGTGGCCTGCTTCCACTCTGTGCAGAGGATCCACTTCACCTACAGCATGAAGAAGCGAGCCAAGGGGATAATGTGCACTGTGAAGGCCATGTGGCCGAGCATCTTCAGCATCCCCCTGGCCATGGTGTGGCATCAATACTGCTCACTGCCAACCACATCCATCAGTCGCTGCATGTTGTCTAGCAATAGAAATGACCTGGCTCGAGTGCTATCGAGGAAGGCTCTGATGAACTCCAGCTGCTGTATGGGCTGGAGATTGGACCCTGACTGCTTGAGGACCTGTATAGTGCATTGAGCAGACTGCCAGACAGTGTCCAGAGTGGAGCCTTTGACGAGTCAGTCGTCTAAGTAGGGGAAGATGAAGACTCCCATGGTGTGCAAGTAGGAGGCAATGACCGCGAGGCACTTGGTGAAGACCCAATGTGCTGAAGTGAGCCCAAAAAGGAGCACCCAGTACTGGTAGTGCTGATTTCCCAGCACGAATCAGAGGTATTTTCTGTGACTTGAGTGGATCGGGATTTGTGTACATGCATCCTCAAGATCCAAGGAGCAGAGTTAGTTTTTAGGGAGGTATGAGAGTAGCATCCCGAGTGAGACCATCTTGAACCGCTCATATATGAGAAACCGGTTGAGGTTGCAGAGGTCTAGAATGGGTCGAAACCCCACTGTCTTTCTGGGGACCAACCAGGTACCCAGAACTTCCTTCTGCACTATAAAAGCTCCACATCAGTGGCGCTTGTGTTACCTTCCTTCATGCTGCTTTATACTGTACCTCCTGCCTGGATTGAACTGTTGTTGCTGTCTCCCCAGATTTGTTCCTTAGTGTCCTCCGGCTCCTCCCCTCCAGGAAGTGACACAGGCACATTCACGCAGCTACGTTCAACCAGGTACCCAGCACTTCCTTCTGCACTATAAAAGCTCCACATCAGCGGCGTCCGTCAACATGGGGCAGCTCCAGCAGCGTAAGTGCTGGTGTTGGGGCACACCTGAATCACTCTCCCTCAGCTGCTTCAGCCTCCGCTTGTGTTTCTGGATTTTCAATTTCCGCCACTTCCAACTGCTTCCCTCAAGCTCGGGTGAGTAGTCTCTCGCTTCCTTCTCCCAAGACCCTACTTAGCCTGACCTTATTCGGTTGTTTTTTGATAGCCACCATCCCTGTTATCTGGGGTAATTGTCCCTACCCTACTGCCCACATTCCCATGTCACGCAACCCTGCAAGTCTCATCTCCTGTCTTTCTGATGGCTACCTGCCTCCCCCTCCTCCTGCCCCCACCTTCCAACATCCTCACTCCATCAAGCTGGGACTTGTGAACTGTCGATCGCTACGAGCGAAAACACTCCTATTACAAGACCTGATTGACCAGGAGTCTCTTGACCACCTCCTCCTCTCTGAAACATGGCTTAAGGATGGTGAGGAGCCACTCCTCGCCCACTGCCTTCCTCCAAATTACTCTGCCATCTGTTCCTCATAAAGGTCATGCTGGTGGAGGACTGACTGCCCAATACCGCTCCTCCCGTTCATTCAGATCTTTTCCACTGCGCTACATTATCCTGAGGCCCTCCTCCTGTGCCTACAGGTTTTCCCCAGCAATTTATTTCCTCATTGTCTACTCCCCGCCATCCCTCCCGGCCTCATCTCTGAGACTCTCTCTAGAAATCTCTAACCTCTCTCTCTCCAATAGCCTGATCTAGTGATCTCAGGGGACTTCAATGTTCACTTTGAGGCCCCCTCCTCCTCTAGAGAGAGCTTTCCTTCATTGTCCTTCATGATCTGACCCTTCAACATGTAGCTTTACCCACGCATGCAGCAGGTCATACTCTTGATCTGGTAATCACCCGTGCAAGTTCCCCACTCTCACCTCAGAGTCTACGCTCTAGGCCTCTGCCATGGACAGACCACTATTGCTTAGTTTTCCTCTTACCACTCTCAGTAACTGATAGTGCCATCTCCCTCTGTCCCCTCGCTAACCCCTCACAAGTTCCCTGTCGTCGCTCTTGTTGCATCACTCCTCTTACCCTCCAGCTTTTTCCACCTGCCGATCAACTCCTCCCTGCAGATTTTTCCTCACTTTCCCTGGACTTGCAGGTCACGCACTGGAATGATAACTTCTCTTCTGCCCTTGACCGACTAGCCCCCATGAAGTCCCTACCCGTGCATCGTCGTCCTCAACAGCCCTGGTATCACCATGGTCTCCGCCTTCCTCGCTCCCAGCTCAGACATGCCAAGTGTCTTTGGAGAAAATCTCCTTCCCCCCTGCTTTGCAAATCTTTAAAGGAACATCACTCATACTATCGTGCTCAAATTCATCAGGCAAAACAGGCGTATATTTCCACAGCCATATCCTCTGCCCCTAACCCCACTCGCCAACTTTACTCAGTTTTCAGATCTCTCACTGCACTCCAGTCTCGATCCCTCTCATTGTCCCCTCATCCCGTCCACCAGCCCTTCTCAGCGGACCTCCTTTTTTGTCACCAAAATCATTGATCTCCGATCCTCACTATCCTTTTGTCCACCTCCGCTGTCCTCTCCCCCTCCACCCTCCTCTCTCATGTATGGGCATCTTTCTATCTACTCACTGCCACGGAACTCATCAAATCTCTTTCATCACATAAAACGACCTGTCCCCTTGATCCTATTCCCTCTTCCTGGCTCCTTCCTTATTATGATGAATGCCAGTCTTTCCTTGGGTTACTTTCCCAACCCCTGGAAACACGCTCTAGTCTGCCCAATCCTGAAAAAGCCATCTCTTGACTCTCTCAACCCAGCACATTATCTCCCAGTCTCCAATCTCCCTTTTCTCTCCAAGAATGTTGAAAAAGTTGGTTTTTGCCCAACTCTCACACCACCTGCATTCCACTCATTTCGTTCACTCCTGTCAGTCTGGCCTTCATTCTGGCCAGTGTCGAGACTATTCTACTTGCTTTCCTTAACAAATGCCACACCTCACATGATCGTGGCAATATTTCTGTGGCCATCTCCCTTGACCTTTCAGCAGCTTTCAACCTTGTTGACCACTCAATCCTACTCTCTTGTCTTAGTGATGCGGGTCTTCGGGGTATGGTATTTCGGTGGTTTCATTCTTTCCTCTTCTCACGCTCAATGCACAGTAACCTCCAACTCCACTTCTTCCACCTCTTCTGACCCTTTCCCCCTTCATTGTGGCGTTCCCCAGGGTTCAGTTCTGGCTCCCCTTTTGCTCAATATCTTTCTTGCACCGCTTGCTCTCCTTATTCGGGATCTCTGCCTACTACTATGCTGATATTCTCCATCTGTATCACACCAATCCGTTACAGCCAGACCTCTCTCCCCTTAACACATCAATATCTTTATTGAGGATTTAATATACTGCTCATACTGGAAGTACCAGAGCGGTTTACAATACAAAAATTTGAGACTGCTGAAGTAAAGGAAAAGAACGCCAGATTATGGTGGACAGGATAGAGATGACAGAGATAGAGGGTAGAGGCTAAGCACTCAGGCTCAGTGTTTATGGGGGAGGACGGCAGGGATAATGGAGCAGAGATAAAGGGAAGGTCAAAGGCGGTGCAAAATAGGTGTGTTTTTAACCTGGTTTTAAATGTTTTATATGAAGACTCTAGGCGGAGGCCAGGGGGAAGCGAGTTCCAGAGCCGGGGAACCAGGAAGAAAAAAGCAGAGGAACGGGTGGATTCAAGGTGGGCCTGAGAGACGGCCTCTCCTCGGTTGCTGACTGGTTAGCTATAAACTGTCTCCACCTCAACCTTGCAAAAACATCTGCTATCTGGTTCACTCATGGAAGCACTTGTCCTACTATAAACACCACTACTTGCAAGTTCCCCTGTTCCTCTAGTGTCCACCTTCCGTTATCTTGGGATCTCTCTCGACTCTGATCTCTCTTTCAAAGATCATATCTCCCAGCTCGTGAGGAAATCCTTCTATCATCTCCACCAGGTTTGGGCTATCCGTCCTTTTCTCACCCCCCAGGTACTAACCACACTCCTGTTGTCTCTAGTCATGTCCCATTTAGACTTTTGCAACTCTGTTCTTGTTGGTGTCCCTCACATTCAACTGCAGACTTCAGTTTGTTCAAAACATGGCAACCCGTATCATTACTCATTCTATCCGCCGAGAACACATCACCCCTCTTCTCTTTCAACTCCACTGGCTCCCACTGGAATATCGCATCCACTACAAGATTCTTACTACAGTTCATCAGGTTGTCTACACTCACACCCCGCAATATTTGGCAGATCTCCAATTCCACACTCCCAGCCACCATCTGGCATATATCAATAGTCGTCACCTCCCCGTGCCCATTTAGAGTCCACACACCATTCAGCCTTCTTTTTCCTTGTTCCCGCCCTCTGGAATTCTCTTCCTACCCCCTCAGTTTGGAACAGAACTACAGCACATTTAAATCACTCCTCAAAACCCATTTGTTCTCCACTGCCTTTGACCTCCCGACTCTCACCATGTGACCTTGTCTCTCAATCTCTCTTCCCCCTGTCTTGTCTGCTTGACTACTCCTGCTTTCCTGTCACGTATTGTAGTTCCTTTTTCTCTTTCTGGCCTCTGGCACCTCTGGATTTTTTATTATTGTACACCGCCTTGAAGTTATGACGAGCGGTCCATCAAATTGAATAATTGGGGTGCCTCCGTGGGGGCAGTCAGTTTTTCTGCCCTAGGAACACTGTTCCCTCTAAGCTGTGCGCTTGTGCGCGCGCACACACCTTGCCGAGCGAGCGCACATACTTTACAACAGAGCGCACAAAAATTATGGCTCTGATTCTGATAGAAAACACAGACGTCTTAAAATTTAAAAGTTATGATTGTAATTACTAGAAATGTCTTGCTTCATTTAGTAATTGTCTATTTTCATTTAATTTGATTAAAATTAATGTGGTGTACATACTGTATTCTGATGTGTAGTCAATTTTTAAAGTATATAACGCCGAGTGTCGTTATGTGGCGCACAAAAATTTAACCTTCCTTCAAAAGCTGCACACAGCTGATATTTTATGCGCACACAGCCTACAGAAAATTAGAGGGAACATTGCCTAGGAACACTCTTTTCACGTCGCAGACTCAGCTTGTGGTACATTTCTCTCCTCCTCTACTGCAGCCAAGCCATGCCTGCGCCCTCTCAGGTGGGACCCTTTCAGAATTCTCTCATACTTTCCCCGGTGCCAGTCCCCACTTCCATTTCTGCATCCATGCATTCTATCCTGGTTCTCTGGGGTAACCGCCCCATCACCCCGACCTTTCACCCTTTGCTCCCACGATCTCTTTATCGCTGTCCTGCCAATCTTATTCAGTGCACTTCCCCCTGCCCGTCTCACTTTCCTCCGTTGCAGACCGCTGCTTGCCCCCCCCCCTCTCAAATTAGGTCTTCTCAACTGCCGGTCTCTGCAATCCAAAACTCTTTTGGTCTCAGACCTTGTTATCCGGGAATCCTTGGACCTCCTCCTCACAGAAACCTGGCTAAAGGAAGGGGACGATCCCCTTTTAGTCCGCTGTCTTCACCCTGACTTCTCTGCCATCTCTGTCCCCTGCACAGGCCATACGGGCGGCAGAGTGGCTATTATCCTCCATGCTTCTATTCCTTTCTCACAGATCTCATCTCCTGCCCTGCGCTATATCTTGAAGCCTTACTTATTCGCCTTCATACCCCTTCTCCCCTATATATTCTTCTTGTGTACTCCCCCTCCTGGGTTACGCTCTGATCTCTGGGACTCCCTCCTCTTATCGATTTCTGACTTATCATTGACATTCCCCCATCTACTTATTACAGGAGACTTCAACCTTCACATGGACTCTCCTTCCTCCTCTAGATATCTTTCCTTTATCTCCCTTATGCAAGATTTGTCTCTCCATCAGCACGTCCTCTCTCCTACTCACTCTGCAGGTCACACTTTAGACCTTATTCTCTCTCCGATCTCTCTCCCCTTCCGCATACAGTCTCTTCAGGTCATTCCTCTTCCCTGGACTGATCATTTCTGCCTTACTTTTAATTGCTCCCCATCTCCACCTGCTCCTCCTTCTCGGACTTCTCTCTCATCCCCTCCCTCTATTCAGCGACTTTCCCGTCGCATTACCCCCCTTACTCTCCAGAACTTTCCATCTGCTCTAAATCTTTTGCCCTCAGACTTCCCTTCCCTCTCCCCAAACTCACAAGCCTCTGTCTGGTCCTCCTGTCTCTCTGCTGCCCTCGATCATCTGGCTCCTCTACAGCCACGTGCCATATCTCGTCACTCTTCTCAACCATGGTGCCACGCTGGTCTCCATCTCCTCCGGATGCAACTCCGACACACAGAGCGCCTCTGGCAAAAATCACCTTCTTCATCCACCCTGTCCAACTTCAAGACTAATTATGCCCACTACCGATCACAAGTCCACAAGGCTAAACAATCTTACTTTTCCACCACGATTTCCTCTGCACCTAATCAGACCCGGCATCTGTATAAGGTCCTCAGGTCCCTCACCTCCCTGCAATCCAGCTCTACCCTTGCTCCACCTTCATCCTGTCTCCCTCCCTCTCAATTTGCTATCTTCTTTAGCAACAAGTTCTGGACTTGAGAAAATCCCTTCCTCACTGGCCTCCACCCATCTCCTCTCCTCTTCCCACACCTCAGCTCTCACATATCTGGACATCCTTTCACTCTATCTCCACCTCAGAACTTATGGGATTAATATCCTCTTCCAACAAAACCTTCTGCTCACTTGACCCTATCCCTTCCTCATAGCTTCTCACGCCCTCCCTTGCTCTCATTCCCCATATTCTCACCATGATTAATGCTAGTCTCTCCACGGGTGTCTTCCCTCGGCCTTGGAAGCACGCTCTTATCCGCCCCATCCTGAAGAAGCCCGCTCTTGATCCCCAGATTCCCGCTCACTATCGCCCGGTCTCCAATCTCCCCTTTCTAAGATACTTGAAAAGACCGTCTTTGCGCAATTGTCACAGCACCTCAATTCTACTCACTTTCTTCACCCCCGTCAGTCAGGTTTCCGACAAGGTCACAGTATTGAGACTGTCCTTTTAGGCTTCCTTAATGAACTCCATGTTGCTCACGACCGTGGTGACCTCTCTGTGGTGGTATCCCTAGACCTTTCAGCCGCATTTGACTTAGTTGATCACTCCCTTCTCTCCCATCTGCGCGAAGCTGGTCTCCGTAGCACAGTCTATCACTCGTTTCACTCTTTCCTCTCTTCTCATTTCTGCACAGTGGTCTCCTCTTCTGTCCCATCAACTCCCTCCGACACCTTTTCACTGCCCTGTGGTGTCCCCCAGGGATCTGTTTTAGCACCCCTTCTCTTCAACATATTCCTAGCACCATTGGCGCTTTTGGTCCAGCAGTTTGGGATCCCTGCGTTCTATTACGCTGATGATCTCCTCCTCCTGTATCACACCTCCCCCCTCCATCCTGATCTTGATCCACTCAACTCCTGTCTTTCAGCTGTTAACTGGCTCACTATAAACTGCCTCCATCTCAATCTGACAAAAACCGTAGCCATCTGGTTTACTCATGGTAACCCTCCCTCTTTGATTGCCCCCTCCTTTTCAGGCTCACTGGTTCCCCTTGTCACCAGCTTTCGCTATCTCGGTGTAATCTTCGACTCTGATCTTTCCGTGGTCACATCTCACATTACAAAAACCTCCTTTTTCTTTCTTCGAAAAATACGATCCATTTGACCCTCTCTCACCCCTGAAGCCCTTACTACCCTCCTTCTCTCACTGGTGATGTCGCGTGTCGATTTCTGCAATTCCGTTTTTGCTGGGCTCCCTCTCTCACAACTTCACCGTCTCCAACGCATTCAAAATACTGCTGCACGCCTTATTTTTCACTCCTCTCTTCATGATCATGTCACCCCTCTTCTTCACTTCTTCACTTACACTGGCTTCCCCTGCAATTTCGCATTCACTACAAAATCCTCACACTAGTTCACCAGGTTCTGTATAATCTGCTGCTGTAGGGTCTGACAGCTGCAGCTGGGAGTGCTGATAGGTAGTAGAGGTGGGGCACAAAGCTGAAGGATAAACTACGGAACCCGACAGCCAGCAACTAAGACTCACTACGAGCAGCAGAATTAGGATCGGGATAGTGGCCCCTTCCATCTCTTGGATTCTTCAAGGATTCATGTATGGCAATATCTATTTTTTGGCTGAGACTTATTTGTATGCCTTACTAGGGGAATGTTTCCCTCTGTTCTATTGCAGCTTAAATATCCCGCCATTTGAGAGCTAGATATTAATCTGTATATGGTTTTATCTTTTTTTTGTGGACCTTTAGCTATGCCCTTAGCTAGGTGGTTGGTTGGGATTTACAATTTCTTCTTCCCCATGTCAAATTTTATTTCCTAAAGCTTATGATTTGGTATTTTTTCTCTATGGTAATTTTTTTTTTTTTTTAAATTGTAAAGACACCCCCCCCATACAAACAAAAACTATATCATGAATGATATAACCTTTCACCTTATATGCATTGGGTGGTTTGCTCTCTGTAGGTGAGAACTAGGATAATTCTACAGAACAGGTATGAATTAAAGAATAAGAATCGGTTTTAAGTTAAAAGGTCATATGTCCTGCCTGTCAGGTCTGAAGGGCTTCCATTTACAGGCAGATTAGGCGTTACACATCAAACATTACACACAGAGCAAGTGTCTTCAGATATTTAATATTAGATCTAAAACGTTACACACATACCTCTTTTGACTTGTTTGCCTTAGCTACTGCATCCTGAGTTAAGCGCTCTTGGACTAAAATGCGAATTGCCTGGAAGTTTAAAAAAATTTAAAAATTAGGAAGATACTTCCATGAACTGCAGTATTCATTATGTTTTATAACACAAGTTAGAAATGCATTTTTCATAAGTAGGCATTTTGCAGTGAATGTTTAAGTAAATAGAGCTCTTGATTACATACAAAACACACCATTATTATAAATATTCCAGAATAGTTTACTTTTGTAATATTCAGCATTAGCAAAGGCTTAAACAGATGAAAGCAAAAACATGGCAGGATACACGTAAGTGTCAAAGACAGCAAAATGGATTTTATACAACTAGAATGTGTTTAACAAACTATGGCTCTCTGGAAGAGCTCAAGCACATCATGTTCTGTTTAAGTTCTTGAAGCATTAACAAGTTATAAAAAAGGGTTACTAAACTTCTTACCCTGTATAAAGGTTTAACAAGGCATTGAACCACCATGCAGTTTCCCAGTCCATGCACTTGGAAACTACTGATCTAATAAAATGCTGTATTAAGGCTTCTCCCGTGGAGTGGAGGAGCAGCCTAGTGGTTAGAACACTGGCTTGGTAACCAAGCAACCAGGGTTTGATTCCCACTAGCACTCCTTGTGGACTTGGGCAAGTCACTTAACTCTCCATCGTCTCAGAAGAAAGACCTGGCAATCTACTTCCGGTCACACTGCCAAGAAAACCCAGGAGCTGCTGGGTCGCCAGAAGTCTGCATTGACTCGAAGGCACACATTGCATTTTACAAGGCTTCTCCCATTTACAGTCTCATAAGCAACGGTTTCTCTGAGATAGTACCATAAATGTGATTAGCAATAGTGGTAGATGGCTATTAGCCATATGTAGGGATATGCAAATACAATCCCTGCTCCAGAGCTTATAATCAAGACATCATTACAACAAATGTAGTTTAAAAAAAAAAAAACACTTAAGACAACCTTCCAGGCATACGAGGATTGCTATTTATATTTCTGGCCTAATAATGAAAAAACAAATATTTATGATAGAAATTGGTTTTATTGTTTTTCAAAATATTCTCCATGAAGATCAATACACTTTTGCATGCGTTTGAACCAATTTTCGAAGCACTTTTTCCACTCCGATTGAGGTAACTCCAAAACATGCGTTTTGAATGCATCAACCGCATCTTCGGGTGTTGAAAATCGTTGACCACGTAATTTGTTTTTGATGTGCGGGAATAAAAAGAAGTCATTGGGTGCCAAATCAGGGCTGTACGGTGGATGACCCATCAATTCGATGTTTTGGCCGGTCAAAAATTCCTTTGTTTGAGCCGATGTGTGAGAGCTCGCATTGTCATGATGAAGAATTATTTGCCTCTTCTTCGACTTTTTCTGAATTTCTCCGAAGACTTCTGGTAAACAAATGGTCGTGTACCATTCAGAATTAACCGTCCTACGTTGCTCTAACGGCACTGTCACCACGTGACTGGTAATGCCGAAGAAACAGGCAACCATTTGCTTCAATGTGCTTCTTCCGCAAACAACTTTTGTTGGATTTGGCTTGTCTTGGAAGACCCATACAGTCGATTGCTGTTTTGTTTCGGGCTCATATGCATAGATCCATGATTCGTCACCTGTGTAGATGTTATACACAGTCTTTGATGCACCTTGAACGTATTTTTTCAACATTTCCTTGCACCAATCGACACAAGCCTTCTTTTGAGCGTTTGTCAGATTATGCGGGATCCAACGCGAACAAATATTTGTTACGGCCAAATGATCATGCAATATCTTATTGATGCTTGTCATACTAATGCCCAAAGATGCCTCAATCTCACATAACGATCTTGCTTTATCAGTTCACACACAGCATCGATATTTTCTGGCACAACAACCGATTTTGGATGACCCTGACGGAATTCATCCTGGAGCGAACGTCGGCCATGACTGAATTCATTATACCAGTTTTCTACAGTTCTGTAGGATGGTGCTTTATCGCCGTATAAAAAATTAAGTTCATCGATGCACTCTTGTCTTGATAATCCACGTCGAAAGTTATGAAAAATAATCACACGAAAATGTTCACGAGTTAATTCCATTTTTCACCTGAGATGAATTTTTCAAGTTACTGTAAACAACAAATCGCGCTCAAATGATAAAATGTTATGAATAAGGTTATGTTCAACAATGTCAGCATTCCAATGGAACCATTGGATGGCGCCTGGCAACACTTACTGTTGCTAAGGCCAGAAATATAAATAGCAACCCTTGTATGATGCAAGATGGTGAGCTTACAAGTGGAAGCTGGCAATTCAAACCTTTCGCATATAGCTATTTTGACCTGTACATAGTTGATATATCACAAGTACAATTATTAATGTATAACTACAGTTTATGTTTACCCTTAAAACGTTTTATTGTAATGAATAACCACAGTTTCCTATGTTCTATGTAAAAAGCAGAATGTTTACCCTGCTTAAATTGTTCCATTGTAAACCGCACCTGATCTTTCTGGAAGGTAGCGGTATATAAGCATTTGTTAAATAAATAAAAAAAAAATAAATTGAGCAATGCCCAGAACAGCAGTAGAAACAAAGAAAAATTACAACAGAAAAAGACCACATGGCCTATCTAGTCTGTCCTTCCATAACAACTACAACAGTCCCCTTTATTCCTTTAAAGATCTTCTGTGGGTTTGTCCCATGCTTTTTTGAATTCAGATACCATCCTCCACGGGGAGACTATGCCACGGATCCACCACTCTTTCCGTAAAGAAATATTTCCGCATATCACTCCTGAATCTATCCCCTTTCACCCTCATCCCCATTTCCCCTAAGAGCAGAGCTTGTTTTCAATTGAAAGAGGCTCTCCCCCTGTGCATTTATACCACGGAGGAATTTAAAATGTCTCAATCATATTGTGGCAGGTGAAGGCCTGTGATCCACAGTGTCTGACATAAGCAAGCAAGCCTAACTAGCTTGACCTGTAAATGAAGTCTGTAGAGAGGCCCATAGGAATTGCACATCCCCCCAATATGCTGCTGTAGAATTAGAACTCAGTAAAAGCATTGATTTAGCTTAGACAAGCAGAATAGATGGAAAAATACAGAGAAATATGTTTAAAACTGCTGACAGAGAAATTACAGAGCCCTGCTTCCCTACACATACAAACTAGCTCAATGGCCTTGAAAGAAGGAAAGTAACAAGTTGGTGAACTGGCCATTGTAATTGGGACTAGAGGGGGGGTAAGCAGGTGCTGAGCCCACTCAAAGAACATAATTGGATAATCATATCAATACCGGGACCAATAGAAGGGGTACGGGAGGTTACCGGGACCAATGAAATGTTTTTCTATACCTAGAATGGAGCAAAAGTCTATAAAAGTTGTTGTATTGCCAGAGAACATTGCTCAGCCATTTTGAAATTGACTTTGCTTGAGACTTGTGCACAAATAAATGATTTGGACCTTCTGAACAGACTCCTGGTATTATTGGTTTGTCTGCGCTCTGCTGCTACATATTCTTGGTGCATTGGCCGGGAAGTTGTGGAATCAGAGTGTATATAGGGCAATATACCACGACTTTCCGCCTCTACAGGTTTGGTCCTGCCGGGATCGCGCCCTTCCGACGGGGGCTGCTCCCTGGCGCCGCCGGTCCCTTGCATCAGAGGGAGCTGGTCGGACCTCGGCGGGTGCCGGACCCGGCTGGAGCCAACACCTCGAACCCGAGTGAGGGGAGTCCGAGGTCCAACTCATGCGCCTGCTTGGGAAGTTTGAGGACCGGATCCGGTGAGTGAAGTTTTGATTTGTTCTGTCTAGACAGATAAGAAAGAGCAGTGCTGCCATTTGAACTTGGAACTTGGAAATTGGTAAGAGAGCTTGATCACCTCTCAAAGACAGGCAGAGTAACCCCGCATGGGTATTCGCAGGGCGAAACCCCCGTCTTCTTGTATTTTGGAAATTGAACAAGACTAGTCAGAATAGATAGAAATGAATGCATTCTGGGATACGTTGCTAGCATGATTGTATGAATGAAGTGTGAATGAGAGGTCTGGCAGCACGGACCAAGCGAAGGCGGACCCCTGAGTAGCGCATTTCCTGACCGGGCAACCGCGTTCAGGTCGCAAAAAGGGGGAAGCGACTGTCATCTTGTCTTGTTATTTGTTCTCCTTAAATGTTTCTAGGGCCGTGAGGACCCCTTACCCACGGTCCGCCCTCCTTTTCCCTTTTGTCTGTTGTTGCGCGCACACATCGAAATGGGAGGGGCGGGGTCTACTAGGAACACTCCATTAGAGTGTATGATCGCACATTTTAAAGAAGGATATTCCGGAGACTATGGTATTAAAATGACTGCAGCCCGTTTACAGATTTTGTGTACTAGGGAGTGGCCCGATCTAGACCCTACCTGGCCCCGAGAGGGAACCTTTAATGTAGGAATTATTCAGTTAGTGCACCATAGAGTGAGAATAGCGCATCCCAATCAGTATCCCTATATAGATTCCTGGTTAAGTATTTGTGAAGATCCGCCCCCTTGGGTGAAGCGCTGTTATGAAGAACAGTGCAGAATAATGTTAGCAAAGACAGATTATAATCAGAAAATAGAACAGCCTAGAAAGAAAGGGAAAGGTGAGAAATCCAGGAAGAAACCCATCCTGGTAGATCCTGATTCCCCAGAAATGATTACCCGACAGCCCCAAACTCAGCGCCCAGTGAGAGTAGCCCCACGTCCTGCCCCAGAGCCCCGGAGACAGCAGGAACGGGACCCAACCCCTGAGTCATTACCCAAAGAGCAGGTAGATGAGCTCCCTTTAATTGAAGAAGATGATTCTACCGAGACAGAAACAGGAGAATCAGATACAGAAACAGAGAAGGAAGAAGCTGAAAATTCCCCGAGTGATACTGACAGTGTAAAAGTGGCTGCCAGTGTTAGTTCGCCAGTAAAAAGTAAATCTAAAGTAAAGCATGTAGAAAAGAAGAAAATAACCCCTGACAGGACAGTTACGAGAATATCTCTCAGATCCCAAAAGACATCTACTGCCAAGATGATGCCTTTACGGCAAGTCCCGGGAATATCCATAAGAAATGAAGATAATGAGGTGGTGGCGGGACCCCTAAATTATGTGTATGTCCCCTTCTCTACCACTGATTTGTTAAACTGGAGGACACATTATGCCTCCTATACCAATAAGCCCCAAGAGCTTACAGAATTAGTGAATACTATTATGGAAACCCACCAACCAACATGGGCAGATTGCCGCCAGCTTCTGTCCACCTTATTTACTACAGAGGAGCGGACACGAATTAGAAAAGCAGCTATAGATTGGCTGGCAGATAACCCGGTAGCTCCAGGAGAAAGGGGGGAGGAAAGAATAGATAATCGGGAAGCGGCCCAAAGAGAATTCCCGAATGAAGACCCCCGATGGGATCCAAATACAGAAAGAGGATCCAGAGCCTTAGCCCGTTTTCGACAAGGCTTTATACAAGGCCTGAAAAGGGGGGGCCAGAAAGCTATGAATCTTTCCAAAGTCACTGAAGTTACCCAAGGCATAGATGAGAGTCCAGCAGTGTTTTATGAAAGATTAACTGAAGCATATAGAATGTATACTCCCTATGATCCCGATGCACCAGGAAGTTTATGCATGGTGAATTCTGCTTTTGTAAATCAGTCTCAACCAGACATTAGACGTAAATTACAGAAATTAGAAGGGTTTGCGGGCATGAATGCAACTCAGTTATTGGAAGTCGCTCATAAAGTGTATGTGAATCGTGATAATGAAAGGCAGAGAGAATGTGATCGAAAGATGAAGAAGAAAGCTGATTTTTTGGCTGCGGCCATAGTTGAACAGAAAAGGGGAGGCATCCCTAGTCGACGGAGCAGAGGACGGGGGCGGGGCCGAGGCGGAGGCCGGCCCCAGCTAGGCGTAAACCAATGCGCCTACTGTAGGGAGGAAGGACATTGGAGAGATGCATGCCCGCAACTCGAAGACGCCCATCAAGATGACGAAACCAATCATCAATGGAGAGAAGAAAGACGAGGCCGTCCCCGGAACCGCGGAGGAGCCAATCGAGAGCAATACCAGCGTGAAAGAGGAGAAGCCATACAAGCATTGGCTACGACAGCCCATGATGAAGATGACGTGGATTAGGACAGACCGGGCTCCGAATTTGCTTTAGGTCTCCAGGAGCCTATGGTCGGAATACAAATAGGAGACCAAGTTATGAACTTTATGGTTGATACTGGAGCAGAACATTCAGTAGTAGACAATAAGATAGCCCCATTTTCTACAAAAGCAGTCACCATTGTAGGAGCAACTGGTGCCAAAGCTACAAAATCTTTTCTTCAGAATCGCATATGCAGTCTAGGAGGACAACAAATAACTCATCAATTCCTTTATATGCCTGAATGTCCAGTGCCACTACTGGGACGAGATATGTTAGCCAAACTACAAGCCCAAATATCCTTCACTGAAAGAGGAGAAATGCAAATGACAGTAAATTCTCAAGCCAAACCAGCAGGAATGATGCTGCTTACAGTTCCCCGAGAAGAAGAATGGACACCTATTTTGAACAAACTTTGAAAAGTATTGATGCCCCACCTAGAGTATGGGCAGAAGGCAGTCCTCCAGGCCTAGCAAAACATATAGCTCCAGTAATTGTAACCCTTAAGCCTAGTGCTACACCAGTACATGTCAAGCAGTACCCTCTCCCAAGAGCTGCAATTGAAGGTATCCATCGTCACTTGCAAAGACTACTAGAACATGGCCTACTAAAAGTATGTCAATCCTCATGGAACACTCCACTTCTGCCAGTGAAAAAGCCTGGAACAGATGACTACCGCCCAGTGCAAGATCTAAGAAGAGTGAATGAAGCAGTTGAAACTATACATCCAGTTGTACCCAATCCTTACACTCTTCTAGGACTGATACCTGCTGAAGCTACCCACTTTACTAGATTTAAAAGATGCATTCTTTTGCATAAAAGATTAGCCCCCGTAAGTCAGATATTGTTTGCATTTGAATGGCAGGACCCTATCTCTGGAAGAGGGGGCCAACTCACTTGGACACGATTACCCCAAGGATTCAAGAATTCGCCTACCATCTTTAGTGCTGCACTGAATCAAGACCTTTCAAGCTATCCAGTGGCCCCGGGGAAGAGAGTGCTTCAATACGTGGACGATCTGCTGATAGCTGCTGTATCAGAAAGTGAATGTATACAAGCCACCAAAGACCTCTTGCAGTTACTAGATGAAGCTGGATACAAAGTTTCCAGAGCAAAAGCACAACTATGCCAAAAAGAAGTGAAATACTTGGGCTTTCGTATAACCCAAGGAAGCCGAAAATTAGGCAGAGAGAGAAAAGAAGCAGTATGCAGAATTCCAACCCCAACTAACAGAAAGCAAGTCAGAGCCTTTCTGGGAGCGGCAGGATATTGCCGAATCTGGATTCCCAACTTTGCCCAAATTGCCAAGCCACTGTATGAAGCCACAAAAGGAGAAGAAAAGTCGCCACTGGAGTGGGGACCTGAGCAGGATACAGCCTTCAAGACGTTAAAGGAAGAATTGATGTCATCACCAGCCCTTGGACTACCAGATGTTCACAAGCCTTTCCACTTGTTTGTACATGAAGCACAAGGAAATGCCTTAGGCATGTTGACTCAGAAATTGGGAAATTGGGAGCGACCTGTAGCATACCTATTGAAACAATTGGACACTGTGGCCAAAGGATGGCCACCTTGCCTGAGAGCAGTCGCAGCTACAGCATTGTTAGTGAGTGAAGCAGATAAGCTCACACTAGGACAGAATCTACGAGTCACTGTGCCACATGCAGTCCTTGCCCTTATGGAACAGAAAGCAAATCATTGGCTCACCAATTCCCGAATGTTGAAATATCAGAGCATGTTATGTGAAAACCCACAGATACAACTGGAAGTGAGCCATGTCTTGAATCCAGCCACATTGATACCTGTTAGTGAAGAACTCCCAGAACATGATTATATAGAAGTCATGGACACTATTCTCCAGCCAACCTGACCTGACAGATGTGCCCATAGACAATCCAGACCAAGTCTATTATGTAGATGGAAGCAGTCTCATCATCAATGGACGACGCTGCGCCGGATATGCAGTAGTCACTCAACATGAAGTCGTTGAGTCATCAGCTCTAGCCTCAGGTACATCAGCCCAGAAAGCAGAATTGATAGCACTTACTCGAGCACTACTGTTAGGTGACAAACTGGTGCTAAATGTATATACAGACTCTAAATATGCCTTCACTACCCTACATGCCCATGGAGCTCTCTATAAAGAACGAGGACTCATCACGTCCGGAGGAAAATCAGTCAAGTATGGCCCCGAGATACTGATGTTACTTGATGCAGTATGGGCCCCAACTCGTGTAGCTGTCATGCATTGCAGAGGACATCAAGCAGGAAAAGGAGAAGTTGCCCGAGGAAATAGGTTTGCAGATGCCTCAGCACGACAGGCAGCTATGACAGGACAAATTACACCACAAGCTATGCCGATGCAGGCAGCATTGTTTCCAGTACCCTTAAACTTATGGACACCACGATATACCACCAAAGAATTAGATTACTACTGTAACAAAGAAGATGGAGTACTGAAAGATGGGTGGATTGAGCTGCCACCAGCAGAGGGTAGTCAACCCCCAGGACGAATAGTAATTCCCGAAGTGTTAGGTCCAGCCTTTGTCAAAGCGTTCCACGAAGCCACCCACTATGGAAAAAGTGCTATGGAAAGAGCACTCAGACCACATTTCTGCATTACCATGTTAGCAGCCCTATCAGCTTCAGTGGCACGCCAGTGTTTAATTTGTGCCAAAAATAATGCCAAGCAAGGTCCCACACCACCACCCCGAGTTCAGTCAGGAGGTGTAACCCCCATGCACCACCTGCAAATTGATTTTACTGATATGCCAAAAGCCAATGGATATCACTACCTATTAGTATTAGTTTGTACATTCTCTGGGTGGGTAGAAGCCTTCCCAACCAGAACTGAAAAAGCTCGAGAAGTCACTAAAGTTTTACTGAGAGAGATTGTCCCTAGGTTTGGAATTCCAGCAGTAATAGGGTCAGACAATGGGCCCTCATTTGTTTCTCAGATTACTCAACAGTTAGCAAAAGCTTTGCAGATACAATGGAAGCTTCACACTGCATACAGACCCCAGAGTTCAGGGAAAGTTGAGCGAATGAATCGTACCCTAAAAGCCCAAATGTCTAAGCTCTGTCAGGAGACACGCCTGAAGTGGCCCCAAGTGCTCCCAATAGCTTTACTCAGAATACGCTCAGCTCCTGTGAAGTCAACAGGATTTTCCCCTTTTGAAGTTCTGTATGGTAAACCTCCACCAACAGTGCAGGGAATTAGAGGAAGTCTAGCCCAAATTGGTTCAGAAATAACCAGGCAAGAACTCCTAGCTCTTAGTTTTGTTCTGCAGACCCTTCATGCGTGGATCCAAGACCAGTTGCCTATCAACTTGACGGAACCCTTGCATCCCTACCAGCCTGGTACCTCGGTGTGGATCAAAGATTGGAAGAAGACACCGTTGGAACCCCATTGGAAGGGACCATACACCGTCATCCTGTCTACCCCAACTGCAGTAAAGGTAGCAGAAATCGATTCCTGGATCCACCACAGCAGAGTCAAGCCCGCAGCTGATCCCGAACCTGAGCAGTGGACAGCAGAACGGCATCCTGATGCACCTTTGCGAGTTACTCTGAGACGGCAACCAGCAGCTTAGACACTGTCACAGTGCCCTGCAGTAGCCAAGTCTTTCGAAGAGGATTGCTGTTTTACATACAGCAAGAGTTTGTTTCAACGAACCTCATGTGTGTGATTTTACACACTACTTTGATGCTACATTGATTGACCATACTTCAGAAGCCAACTGAAATTGCTAAGTTGGTTAATGTGTGATGGACAACTTGAGGATCTTCAATCAACACTCAGCACCCGTTGAATTGCTTTATTAGCAAACGGGACGAAGAAAAGAACGTCGTGATCAAGATTTTCAAGCTGAGGATTCAGAAGAACTCCAATCAACATGTATCTTTACCTTTGCTTTGCCCTGGTTGCCTGTTTTGGAGGCTTTGAACTGACTCATGCCTTACCTCCATGCACTGCTTGCATTACTTCTACTCGAACTGGACTGAAAGTAACTCAGACTTTGATTTACCATTCTTACTATACCTGCACTGGTAAAGTGACTCGGTGTATTTATAACACCACTGAACTAAATGTTTGCACTAAAGGTAAATCTAGAGTATGCTATAATCCGCATCAGAATCCATCCTATTACACGTTGGAAATACGATGGAATGATGCAGATGGACCTTTAATCAATGCCACACAACCACTTAGAGACCCTAGTAAACCTGCTGTTTTGAATTTTGATGCATGTGATGTTATAAATAGAGATAGTCGCTCTAAATGTGGTACCTGGGAAAAAGCATACCGCAATGATCATAAGTATATGTGCCCAGAAGGTGCCACAGGATGGGGGAAGTGTACAGGTAAGAAGGGTTCATATAGTACTGCAACAGCAGCAGATTACTATTGCCCAAATTGGGAATGCGTCTTTTATGCTACATGGAATGCTGGTATAGTAGAAGAAGCTATAGATAATCGAGTGGCCACTTTAACTAAGTCTAAATCAGATGACAAATGTAAGAAAAGTGCCTGTAACCCTTTACAATTACGGATACGTAATCCTAATGTATGGAAACAAGGATACAAGTTTGGTTTACGTATCGCAGGTTCCGGATCAGATCCAGGAACCATTGTGTATATAAGATTGAATACCCAAGCCCACAGGTCATCTAAATATCACATCCATAACACTTTCTATGAGGCCATGCATGTAAATAAGTTTGAGATCCCTCATCCTTCTCAGAATTTATTCTTAGAATTAGCTGGAGCGGTAGTATCTAGTCTTAAAATCTCAAATTGTTATTTCTGTGGCGGAACCCAGATGGGTGACCAGTGGCCATGGGAGGCCCAAGAATTAAATTATTCTCTGACTTACAATCAGACTGAATTACACAAGACTACTAGCGAATGGGTGTTAGCGCACTCAATTGTTGGACGTCTTTGCTATGCCAGAACTGGACCTCAGTTTACCCAACAGGTAGGACAGCTGGTCTGTCTTAGCCAGAAGTTCTATAATGACACTACCAAAAAGACGTCTTGGTGGTCAGGAATTAAAGAACCTGAACCACCTAACCCATTAGCTAGATTTCCTGAGCTCTCTCATTTATGGACAAATCTCTCCAAATCCCATGCTTGGCAAGCCCCACCTGGCCTGTATTGGATCTGTGGAAACCGAGCATATGCCCGACTCCCACCACATTGGGGAGGAGCATGTGTCTTAGGGACCATCAGACCTTCTTTCTTTCTCCTACCCACAGAACATGGAGAACAATTAGGATACCCAGTATACTCTACTCACAGACACAAAAGAGCACTGAGACAGAAGAGAGCACCCCTCCAAGTAGGCAAGTGGGAGAAGTGGAAGGGTGATGATTGGCCGCCAGAAAGAATCATTGAATATTATGGGCCTGCCACCTGGAATGATGATGGTATGTGGGGCTATCGAACCCCAGTCTATATGATTAATCGTATTATTCGCTTACAAGCAGTAGTTGAAATAACCAATGAAACTAGCCAAGCTCTTACGCTTTTAGCTAGACAAAGTACTCAAATGCGCACTGCTATATATCAGAATCGCTTAGCACTTGATTATTTGTTAGCAACTGAAGGAGGAGTATGTGGTAAGCTGAATTTAACCAATTGTTGTTTAAAAATAGATAAGGGTCAAGTAGTTGAAGAACTTGCTGAAGATATGCAAAAACATGCTTATGTGCCAGTACAGACTTGGCACTCACTAAAGTTTCCTAACTGGTTTGCTAACCTTTTCTCATGGCTGGGAGGACTTAAAACTTTCCTTATATTAGTACTAATAACACAGGTACACTACCAAAAAACTGCCTCCAGTTTTGCAACTGATTCCTATAGATTTTGGGGTGCTGAATCCAGGAAAAATAGCCAAAATGTTCCATCACGTCACGTTTTCTTGCAAAATTAGATTTCTTACCCATATAAGGAATGTTCACATAATTTCTTTTTAGCCGACTGCAGTTTATTTTCTTGGCCCAAAATAGAGGTTGTAATGGTTAACTAACTAGAAACACTCCCTCATGATATTTTAGAGTGTTTTGTATTCATTTTATACATTAACAGGACAATTGGGAGGCGGGGGCTAAATCCAGTACTCGCGCTGGCGCATGTTCTTTCCTGTTCGCCTCGCCTCGTTCGCTCGCTCAAACACGGTGGTTGCGACATGAACGTACCATTATTGCTGTTATTTTACTGTTACCATGTATAATCCCATGTTGTATGCGTTCTATTCATAGTGCTATTGAAAGTACAGTAGAGCGGAAGACCGCAACTAAGATTATGGCCTTATATCAACCTAAACCTCCTGCATATAGTCAGAATCCTCTGACCATAGTATAACTATTTTGAAGTGATTTAATTCTCACACCTTATTAAGTAATAGGGTGAGATTAATCAAAGGGGGGAATGTGGCAGGTGAAGGCCTGTGATCCACAGTGTCTGACATAAGCAAGCAAGCCTAACTAGCTTGACCTGTAAATGAAGTCTGTAGAGAGGCCCATAGGAATTGCACATCCCCCCAATATGCTGCTGTAGAATTAGAACTCAGTAAGAGCATTGATTTAGCTTAGACAAGCAGAATAGATGGAAAAATACAGAGAAATATGTTTAAAACTGCTGACAGAGAAATTACAGAGCCCTGCTTCCCTACACGTACAAACTAGCTCAATGGCCTTGAAAGAAGGAAAGTAACAAGTTGGTGAACTGGCCATTGTAATTGGGACTAGAGGGGGGGTAAGCAGGTGCTGAGCCCACTCAAAGAACATAATTGGATAATCATATCAATACCGGGACCAATAGAAGGAGTACGGGAGGTTACCGGGACCAATGAAATGTTTTTCTATACCTAGAATGGAACAAAAGTCTATAAAAGTTGTTGTATTGCCAGAGAACATTGCTCAGCCATTTTGAAATTGACTTTGCTTGAGACTTGTGCACAAATAAATGATTTGGACCTTCTGAACAGACTCCTGGTATTATTGGTTTGTCTGCGCTCTGCTGCTACAATATCACCTCTATTCCGCCTTTCCTCTAGGGTGTACATATTAAGATCCTTAAGTCTGTCCTCATATGCTTTATAATGAAGATCACTAACCATTTTAGTAGCCACCCTCTGTACTGATTCCATCCTGTTTATATCCTTTTGAAGGTGCGGTCTCCAGAATTGCACACAATACTCCAAATGAGGCCACACCAAAGACTTATACAGAGGCACTATCAACTATTTTTTTCTGCTAGCCATTCCTCTCCCAATGCACCCAAGCATCCTTCTAGCTTTTGCTGTTGCCTTTCCTACCCATTTAGCTACTTTAAGATCATCAGACACTACACAACCACACCGAGATCCCGCTCTTCTTTAGTGGACAAAAGTACTTCACCCCCTATACTATATTGCTCCCTTGGATTGCTGCAGCCCAGATGAGTAACTATGCTTTTGCTGCAACAGGTGTTCTCTGGGGACAGCAGGAATCAGTCCTCACATACGGGTGACGTCAGTGCCAACAGAGCCTGCACACTAGCTTCTCCCCAGCTTTCAAAGAAAGCCTTTGGGAGATGCATCATGTATGTGTGGCCCCCTTCCCGCCCAAGGGTGCCATCTTGCTTCAGTAGGATGATATAACTTAAAAGGCAAAAAATGACACAAAAGCAACTCCATGGCGAGGAAGGAGGGTTGGGAAGACTGATTCCTGCTGTCCCCAGAGAACATCCGTTATAGGTGAGTAGCCAGGAACAAGCAGGAAGTCAATCCTCATATATGGGACTCCCTAGTTACAGACTACCAAACCTGTAAAAAGCCACTGGTGACCAGGAAAGGGTGAGCCATGGGCAGCAGCAATGAGACCTTGAGAAGACAGACTCCTGAGTGGCTCCAGTGTTGAATGAAAAGCCAGCACTGTGGTAGCCTGAACACACAAGGGCCGGAGGGCAGGAGTTGCCTCCACCCCGAATAGATGACCGAATACTACCTGGCCAAAGGCAATGTCCCTAAGGGACTCCCTTCTCCAGGCAGTAATGAGCTGTGAAGATATGGACTGAGGACCAGGTGGCAGCCAGGTGGATCTTCAACAAAGGAACAGAGCACAGTTTTGCCATGTATGCTGCCATGGCCCTGATGCTGTGCACCGTGACACAGCACTCCAGAGAGCCCAGCCTTCTTGTAGGCGAGGGCAATGCAAACCACCACCCAGGTGAACACAGTATGCTTGGTCACCGCTGCACCCAGCCGACTGGGGTCACAGGAGACAAAAAGCTGTGAGGCTTTGCAATGGTCCTGGGTACATTGGAGGTAGAAAGATGAGGCCCTCTTATAGTACAGGATATGAAGGATGGTCTCTGCCCTGCTGGCATGAGGCTGTGGAAAAAAGGCTAGTACTAGCAACAGTGGGCAGGATGTGGAGTCCGTGAGCTGTACTGTGCAATTACTACAGGCATTGACAGTACATGGTAGTCACATGTTCTGTGGACACTGCAGAAGCAGTTAATGCTTCCTCAATGGGTGGCATTAGCTGCCATCAGTGATGCTGTCTTGCCGCGATCCCTGCATTACATAAGAACATAAGATATGCCATACTGGGTCAGACCAAGGTCCATCAAGCCCAGTATTCTGTTTCCAACAGTGGCCAATCTAGGTCACATGTACCTAGCAGTTTCCCCAAGAGACACAAGTTCCACAATGCTTGTACTCGGTCAAGCATTGATATCTTCGGCCACTTCTTAATAATGGTTTATGGACCTTTCCTCCAGGAACTTGTCCAAACCTTTTTTAAACCCAGCTACACTAACAGCCTTTACTACATCCTCCGGTAACAAATTCCAGAGTTTGATTACACGTTGAGTGAAAAAATATTTTCTTTTATTAGTCTTAAATAGTTTACCCTGTAGCTTCATTGCATGTCCCCTAGTCTTTCTATATTCTGATAAGGTAAACAATTGATCTACGTTTACCCGTTCCACTCCGTTCATTAATTTATAGACTTCTATCATATCTCCCCTCAGCCGTCTCTTTTCCAGGTTAAAGAGCCCTAACCTTTTTAGCCTTTCTTCATAGGAGTATCCTTCCATCCCCTTTATCATTTTGGTGGCTCTTCTCTGTACCTTTTCTAAATTCGCTATATCCTTTTTAAGATACAGCGACCAGAATTGCACACAATATTCAAGGTGCGGTCTCACCATGGAACAATATAGAGGCATTATAATATCTTTTGTTTTATTTTCCATTCCTTTCCTTATCATACCTAGCATTCTATTTGCTCTCTTGGCCGCCGCTGCACACTGGGCCGAGGGTTTTAACATGGTATCCACAATGACGCCTAAATCTTTTTCCTGGGTGGTGGTTCCTAATATGGAACCTTGCATCGTGTAACCATAGTTTGGGTTGTTCTTCCCTAGGTGCATAACCTTGCACTTGTCCACATTAAATTTCATCTGCCATTTTGATGCCCAGTCTTCCAATTTATCAAGATCCTCTTGCAATTTTTCACAATCCTCTTGGGTTTTAACAACTTTAAATAGTTTTGTGTCATCTGCAAATTTGATCACCTCACTCGTTATTCCACTTTCCAGGTCATTTATGAACATGTCAAAAAGCAGCAGACCCAGCACAGATCCCTGGGGTACACCACTATTCACCTTTCTCCATTGGGAAAATTGGCCATTTAGCCCTACCCTCTGCTTTCTATCTTTTAACCAGTTCCTGATCCACAATAGTACACTGCCTCCTATCCCATGACTCTTTAGTTTTGCCAAAAGTCTCTGATGAGGGACCTTGTCAAAGGCTTTCTGAAAGTCCAGATACACAATATCAACTGACTCACCTTTGTCCACCTGTTTATTCACTCCTTCAAAAAAACATAACAGATTAGTAAGACAAGATCTTCCTTGTCTAAAGCCATGTTGGCTGTCTCCCATTAGGTTGTGACTATCTACATGCTGAGTAATTTTATTCTTTATGATGGTTTCTACCATTTTTCCCGGTACTGACGTCAGGCTCACCGGTCTGTAGTTTCCCGGATCACCCCTGGAACCCTTTTTAAAAACTGGTGTTACATTGGCGATCCTCCAATCTTCAGGTATTAGAGATGATTTTAATGATAGTTCACAGATTACTGATAGCAGGTCTGCAATCTCATATTTCAGTTCTTTCAACACCCTTGGATGTATACCATCCGGCCCAGGTGATTTGCTACTCTTCAGTTTATCTAATAGTTGTAAGACATCTTCCCGATGTATCGATATTTCCTTCAATTCTTCCGCACCTTTAAATACCACTTCAGTCATGGGTAACATCCCTACATCTTTCTCAGTAAAGACCGAAGCAAAGAATTCATTCAGTCTCTCCGCTATCGCCTTGTCGCCTCTTAGTGCTCCTTTAACCCCTTTATCATCTAATGGACCAACTGACTCTCTCACAGGTTTTTTGCTACGAATGTACTTGAAAAGGTCTTTATTTCGCGTTTTTGCTTCCGCAGCAAGCTTCTTCTCAAATTCTCTCTTTGCCTGCCTTATCAATGCCTTGCATTTGACTTGCCAGTGCTTATGCTGTTTCCAGGTTTCATCGTTTGGCTCTTTTTTCCATTTCCTGAAAGATGCTTTTTTGGCAACAACAGCCTCTCTGACCTCACCTTTAAACCATGCTGGCAGTTTTTTGGACTTCCTTCCACTTTTCTTAAAGCGTGGAATACAGCTGGTCTGGGCTTCCAAGATAGTATTTTTCAACACCACCCAAGCTTGATGTACGTCTTTAACCTTCGCAACTGCTCCTTTTAGTTTTTTCTTAACTGTTTTCCTCATTTTATCATAGTCTCCCTTTCGAAAGTTAAAAGGTAGTACTGTGGATTTCCTTACTATCCCTCCTCCACTAATTAAATCAAAGGCAATCATGCTATGATCACTATTGCCACTTGGCCCCAACACCCTTATCTCTTGCACTAGATCTGGTGTTCCACTAAGGACTAGGTCCTAATATGGCTTCCCCTCTGGTCGGCTCATGAACCAGCTGCTCCAAGAAGCAGTCATTTATTTCATCTAGGAACTTTATCTCCCTAGCATGTCCTGACGTGACACTGACCCAGTCGATACCGGGGTAATTGAAATCACCCATTATTATTACTGCGCTGTAACTTTTGTTAGCGTCCTTGATTTCTTTGAGCATTTCATCATCCATTTGGTCATTCTGGCCAGGTGCTCGATAGTACACCCCCACTGCCATTGCCTTCCCCCTTTTATATGGAATTTCAATCCATATAGATTCTACAGCAGATTTTGTTTCCTCAAAAATTTAATCCTTTCTGAGTCAATGCCCTCTAAAAGAGCGCAACCCCTCCACCAATTTGGTCAGCTCTATCATTACGATATAGTTTGTACCCAGGTATCAGTGTCCCACTGGTTGTCCTCCTTCCACTATGTCTCTGATATTCCAATCATATCTAACCTTTCATTTAGTGCTATATATTCTAACTCTCCCATCTTATTCTTTAGACTTCTAGCATTTGCATACAAGCATTTTAGAGAATGTATTTTATTCATGTTAATTTGGCTATTGTTAGACATGGGTAAATTGGGATCTTTAAGCTCTGTCTGCTCCATACTTGAGGGCATTTGGGCTACTTTACTCTTTTGTGGAACCTCTCTGCTTTTGGTAGTATCCTTCAAGGATACATTCTTCCGAACCATCCGCTCTTGGGCGACTGTCGGCTTTCCCCTAATATCTAGTTTAAAAGCTGCTCTATCTCCTTTTTAAAGGTTAATGCCAGCAGCCTGGTTCCATCCCGGTTAAGGTGAAGCCCATCCCTTCGGAAGAGCCCCTCCTTTCCCCAGAATGTTCCCCAGTTCCTAACAAATCAAAAACCCTCATCTCTGCACCATTGTCTCATCCATGCATTGAGACTCCAGAGCTCTGCCTGCCTTTTGGGTCCTGCGCATGGAACAGGAAGCATTTCGGAGAATGCTACCCTGGAAGTTCTGGATTTCAACTTCCTACCTAAAAGCCTAAATTTTGCCTCCAGAACCTCCCTACCACATTTTCCTATGTCATTGGTACCGACATGTACCAAGACAGCAGACTCCTCCCCAGCACTATCTAAGACCTTATCTAGGTGGCGCGTGAGGTCCGCTACCTTCGCACCAGGCAGGCATGTTACCAGGCGATCCTCACGTCCACCAGCCACCCAGCTATCTACATGCCTAATGATCGAATCACCAACTATAACGGCTGTCCTAACCCTTCCCTCATGGGCACATGGCCCTGGAGAAACTTCCTCGGTGCAAGAGGGTTTTACATCACCTGGAGGACAGGTCCTAGTTACAGGATCACTTCCTGCCACACCAGGGTGATGCTCTCCTGTCACGTGACCTCTCTCCTCCATGGCAACAGGGGTGCTGCCAGATTGGAGGTGGGACTTCAGGACTATATCCCTGTAGGTCTCGTCTATGTACCTCTGTCTGTCTTATGTTTTCCAATTCTGCTATTTTAGCCTCTAGAGAACGGACTTGTTCCCTGAGAGAAAAGAGCTCCTTGCACCTAGTGCACACGTAAGACCTCTCACCAACTGGGAGAAAATCATACATGTGACACTCAATGCAAAAGACTGGAAAGCCCCCATCCCGCTGCTGGACTGCTGTCTGCATCTTAGTTTTAGGTTTGTGTCTAGATCTTTAAGTTCTTACTTACTAGGGGTTGCTATGGGTATTTATACCAATAAAACTGTACCTAATACGTTTAATATACCCTGTTCACCTGAAGCTTAATTAATCTCAGGTCCTTAGTGTATGACTAATTTGGGTAATGAGCTTCACCTGAAAGCACCTCCTGTCTTTTAAGATGTGTAAGTACCTATAAAGCTATGATTATCCCAGGGGAGAGTGGGTATGGGGAGGGAGGGAGGGAGGGAAATAACACTTATTAAAAGAGGGCTGCTACACAGTACCCTGTCTTGTGCTGCTAAGGTAAGCTAAATTCTGATTTGATTTAAATTATAGCTCTTAGCTGCTGCTAGGCTCTAACTTCTTATGAAATTTAAACTACAAGCTCTCTGCTGGGTACTAAATTTAACCAGAAAGCTCTCTTCTGTGTGTTAAATTTAAACTAAAAGTACTTTGCTGTTACTTGGCCCTGAGTGACTATTAAATTTAAACTACAAGCTCTCTGTTGGGTATGAAATGAAACCAGAAAGCTCTCCTCTGTTTTAAATTCAAACTTTAATTGCTGCTACTAGGCCCCAACTGATCCAACAAAAAACAAACAGTGGGTTCACAGATTAAGTAGCTTTAATACAAAGAATTCTTTAGAAAATTACCAGAAGTATATACTCATAGTTGCAGATTTCTCTCCAGAAATAACAGTCCCCCCTTTCTAGTCCTTCATTTTCACTGTTATCTGTTGGGGAAATGCTAGGCATGCCCCCAACAGATAAAGCACAACTTTTGCAGCTACTATAGCACTTCTGCATCTAACGCCTGCGATAGCTGCGAAAGTCAATCGTGCTTTAGTAAGCATACCCTAAGGGCCCTCACGTGTGGCCCATCTAGTGTACACTGTATTTAGGAACTACTGTCCTGTGGAAATTACATCAGAATCTAATGGTATGGTTTGAAGTCAGCATCTGGAACAAAACACACACTAATGCAGCCACAAAATAAGCACAACGTCATCCTCACTTTCTTTCCAAATGCTTCAGATAGGCACTTGTCTGGGACTACTAATGTGTGCTTTAGATTAAAGATCATCTCTCCTTAACATGTCCTGCATGTCAGGCTTTGAACTACTTGTTTCTGAAGTATCTCTCTGTATTTACTACTGTAATTGTGCTCTAGCCAATTTTTAAGTTTCTCTTGCTTGGTATGATTTTTGCCCTGCGCCCCCTCCCATGTGTGCAGCTATGGAGGAGGGGGCCCATTTCCATTAGCAGTTATTTAAGAGACGCCACAATAGCAGTGGCTCCCCCATTCCATCAGAGGAAACTAGAAACACTACGAATTAAAAACACAATTCTCTACTCTGCTCTTGTTAGTCAGCTGAAAAATCTCACAAAACTAGCTTTATTGGTCTCTACAAAGCATTATGAGTCCATAGAACTGCCACTGATGGAAGGGGTGGGGCAGTAAAGAGCATGACCATAAAACTAGTATTTTGTTTTTTTTTAAATAATGAACATATGAAATTAGGTATTACTTCTTGAGAATCATGTTGTAAGCATGGACTCCGAAGGCCATAAAATGCATACAGAGTATGACTCACCTTCAGCATTACCAGGTAATCATCATGCCGTTGGATTTGAAGAAGACTTGCCAAAGCCATCACCCCAGCTTTAAAGTCAGGATTGCCAACTTAAAAACAAAGAAAAATACATTATGCTAAAACTTCCTCAAAAAAAAAAAAAAAAAGGATTGGAGTGCAGACTGAAAATGTTTTGCATGATCAAGGGGGGAAGAAAAAAAAAAAGAGAAAGGAAGATCACACTTTGGTAATTATAGCAAAGTTTTGGAGAGTTAAGCCCCATATTGCATAGGATGTTTAGGCAGGAATTGGAATATTCCAGACAGGATGTTCACAATTCCGAGAATTTATGAAAAGGAGGCTCTGCTAAACAGGGAGCCTTTTGGAAGATACATGTAAGAATACTGGCAAATATAGCAGGAGCATTGAAGTCTCAAACCTACAAAAAGAGGAAAGTAATACATAAGCCTTTACATGTGTAAGTGCTGGATTTCATATAAGGAGGAGCCAAATGAAATTAAAAAAAAGTATGTTTTTAAAGCATTAGACAGAGGTAAGCAAAATCACTCCCTCCATCACTAGTGGAGACCCCTAGGTCTAAATAAGCAAAATAGTCGACACTTACATGTGCCTCAGAACAGGTATAAATTCCAGTGGAAAAATGTTTTGTTTTGTTTTTTTTAGAACATGTATATTGCCAATATAAAAAGGGAAATACATGTATAGCTTTTTGGACCATTCAGATCACGTCTCTTAAAAATCTATGCATCCTGTGGCATTCACATGCATAACAGCAGCTTTGTTAAATCAGCATTTACTGTACATGTATATGCCTTACATTAAAGCAACTGCAGTTTGACTTCTAAAAACTTAAACACTTTTGAAAAGGTACAGAAAGTACTTGTATATACAGAGAAGCAAAGCACTCCAAATATTTAAAATAAAAAAAACCCTGTTAAAAGATAATATCTATGGTTATTTACCCGACAGTATTTTAACATCCTATGGTTGAACTCCAAACATATCAATGAAGCACACAAGTTCAGTTAGGCAAGGAAGGTGGCCAGGGACTGACAATTGCCCATTTCCTCTGGGCCTCCTGACCTCTTCTGTATTGTCGATATCTTAGTGAATGCTTAGGTGGTGGCTTAAGTATCCATCAGGCTATGCCCTCACCAGCTCTTAAAAGCCCTTCTATCAGTGTGATTACTGAAGGGCTACATCAAAAGGAGCAACAGAAGGTGTATACCCTTTGTCCGAGACTTTAGTAAGATTTGTTTTATTAGCCGAAGTTTTCAGCTAGGCTTTGATTTTTTTTTGTCGGTATTTAATGATGTAGTCTGTGGGCTAATTTTTGGTTTAGGCCTACTGTAGAGTTATTTATGTCTACCTTAGGTTGTTGGCATTCCCTGGGTTGTGCTATAGGTGGTTTTATGGTAGCTTCAGGGGGCAGGCAGCATTTACCTTGCTGATGCCTCTGTAGGTCAAGGGAGGCAAATTATTCTTTCCCATGCTCTATTAGATGTTTGAAACCTAAACTGCTGAAACCTGTGAGAGCCAGAGCCAGAGAAGAGGTTAACACAATAACAAAAAAAATCATCAAAATGTCTGAACACTGGAATTGTACTGAGATGCGTACATGAAGCTTTCAGAGGTATGTGACATCATATGGTAAAGATGCGAAAACTCACTTATTAGTAAATGGTGGACCTTGAGAGGGTAGAAAGGGAATCATGAGAGATAAACATGCCAGCTTAGCATAAAGAAGAACATATGGCCCCCACTATAGTTGTCAGAACACGGAGAGTTGAAGAGAGATATTTCTTGGGAACTGAGGAGTGGGAGAGAACCAAGCAAGAGAATCAGGTAAACAGAGTGGATGGGGGCAAAAAGGCCAGATAACAATATAAATCTGACAAGGCCCAGGGCCACCAACGGAGAGGGGTACAGACATAACCTAGACATCTGAAACAAGAATTAGCTAATTAGAGAAGAATGCCCAAATAGTAAGAATGGTCCTGAGCAAGGGTATATAATGTGACAGGATCAGATACACAAGAAGTTTGTCTCCTGCGTAGTGAAGGCTGTGTGGGGTATGGATTCCCTGGGATCCCTATGGCCCCAGTATCCCTGTTGTCATGTCTGAGAGTTTTGTGTGCATGCTAGTTTGTCTTGTGTATGTCTGTTACACTGATCTCTTGTGTCCAGGAAGGCCTGTCACACATTCTCTCACTCGCTGTTGAGTCAGGAAGTAAGACAGAATCATGCAGGCAGGACCAGACATTCTCGCTTGTAGCTATTTAGAGATCTGCGTCCGAGATAAGTACAGAATGGCCCTGTTTGCCTGCTGTGAGAGGTGGCAAGGTCTGTAATTCCACTGTACTGTTTTCCTTTGTTCTTAGTTTTCTGTTTCTGAAAGATAGGGAATAATAAAAGGATCCTTTTGGAAGAAAACTGCAAGATAGTTATTACCATGTACAAGCGTGTTGTCCAGCATAAGGTGAGATTTTATTGGGAAGTGCAAGTCCTCTCTGTGTGTTTCTTTTATTGGGAAGCGATATGTCCTCCCTGAGTGATTCCCCTTTTGGATGGAGGAAGGTGTCTGCTTGGGAACTGTTTGGCCCACAGTACAGCTGACCCTTCGCCCCGTACAAACCTCTTACCTGCTTTAACACTACCTGCATTGACGAACTAAAAAAAATATGCCTCCGACACCATCCCTGTGGACACTTCCATGGAGATGGTGGTCTCTTCCATAGGTTTAAAACATAAACATTTGAGGAGCTCAGCAGTGGGTAACATGCATTGCTTCTACTGTCCAGGAAAGTGCTATATCAAAATTTTTAAAAACAAAATGTTTGCCCCATAAGCTACTCTGGGAAGCACAAATATAGTGTGCACAGAATAAGAGGTGAAGCAATGTGTTGGGCTTTCTTTGCTACCCTGTTGACTTAAAAATCCCACCTTTTGGCTTATGTTATGTTATCTTTTACAACAAACAGAATATTTAGTACAATTGCCTGGCATTCTTTTATTTAAAAACACTTAAAAAAAAATCTCAAACAAGGGAGGTTCTGCAGCTCCTCATTAAAAACTGAACATGGGAATAAGAGAGAAGTATTAAACAGCTAAAACCCCACCATCACATCCAGCTCTAGCTTGTAATTCAAACAAAACACTAGTAGCATAATTGACTACGAAGAATCTGGTCATTCTCAGAAAGCACTAATGGCACCTGTTCTAAAGTCCAGGAAGGGCACTTTGAAACTTTGCACATAGTTTCCACCACTTTGAGAAGAACCATTAGAAAATTGGAGGAAGAGCGTCTGAAGGATTTCCAGCTCCCCGTTTGGCTGCTCCACTTAACCCTGCAGCTACCTTTCTCTACCAAGTCTCAGCATTGTGAAACTTTGTCTTGTTCCATCTTTGGTGCACCAGGATGCTATTACTTTCCCTCTGCACCTGGCATTTAGTGCTGCTCTTGTTACTATCTGACTGCCAGATCAAATTTAAAAATGGTGGCCATCTCACCAGAGCCCCTTAGAGTAGTGTTCTGGTAGGAGTAAGCACTGGGGTGAAAGGTGGACAGACTGGACGTGCACAGTGGTTTGCACATAGTGGGCAATCTGGTATGGAGTAAGAATTAGGTGCTGTTGCACTACTGGCATCCTACCCTTGCCATCCTCAACTCAGTTGGCTGCCTCTTCCCTTCCTGGGACCTGCTGCTTCAGGAGACAAATCATACTGCACCTCGGGCTCGCTATTCAGTTATACATACAGATGTACAAATCAGGGTATGGCCTGCAGCCAAGGCCAGATGGACACTCATCTGCCCAGGTACTTGAAGTTGAGACTAAATAGGAATTACACTTACCTGGTAATTGTGGTTCCTTGAGTGACTCCAGTTTAGTCCTCAACCTCTGGGTAGTGAACCTCCTCCTGCAGCTTGGAGACTGGGCATGTCAAACTCATGACATCACTGGATATAGCCTGCTGGTCTCTCCCATCAGCCCCCAGTGAACTTTTGACAAAGCAGACTCAAAGGAACAAAAAAAAAAAAAAAATCAGTAAATTTTTTTTAAAACTTATTATATTCAAGGGCACGCAGAACATATAACCTATCTACCTACTACTCCCCTTCCAGAAGGAGAGGGACTGCTTCCTGCATGCTCTCCTTTCCATCGAATGCCTAGCCCTAAACAATCCAGAGCAATATAACAATATAGCACAAAACAAATGGAAGCATCAAAACGACTGAATACCAGTGAAGGCCTATATTCACTTTTAACCTTACACTTCCCCCAACAGAAAGACCACTGCTAAGACCCCATCCCCAGGTGGGAATGAGGACTAAACTGGAGTCACTCAAGGAACCACAATTACCAGGTAGGTGTAATTCCTATTTCCTTATCGTTCCTCCAATTTAGTCCTCAACCTCTGGGATGTATCAGAGCAGTAATCATTGGGAGGGACCTTTCCAGCCGGATCTCAACACCGTCTCCCTGAAAACGGCATCCTTAGCCGCCAGAACATCTAGGCAGTAGTGCTTACTGAAAGTATGGAAAGACAACCAAGTGGCCTCCCTATAGATGTCCACTGGCAGAACCAAACTGTGCTCCAAGAAGACGCTTGCACTCTGGTAGAGTGAGCTCGTAAGCTCTCTGGGACTGTACAGTCTCGTAGAAGATAAGCCGACGCACTCGCCGCTCCAGTCCATCCAGAAATGGACTCCTTTGCTGCTGCTTCCCTTTGCGGGGCCCTCTGAACACCCCAAAGTGATGATCTGCGCTGCAGAGTTGTCGGACCGTACTCGCACCGCTCGACCTGTCACCGTAGCTTCGAATGCCTGCAACGCTCAGCGTATCACTCGCATTTCCAGTCGGTTGACTGACCACTGAGTCTCCTGTGTACTCCAAGAGCCTTGGTTGAAACGATCTCCGAACATAGCGGAGTTTAACAAAGTTTTTGGCCAAGCTCCTGGAGGAAAGGTCCATAACCTTTTATTAGAGAGAAGCTGGAAAATTATTATTTTTTTTTTTATACCAACTTTCACCAATTCAAGATGTTCTACAAGGCACACAACCCAGAGCGTCACATCTGTTGTACATGCAACGGAACCCTTAAAATATGAACAGACATGAATCCACCGCTTGACCCGATACAAGCACTGAGTAGCCTATTCGTCTTTTTTGGAAACCAGCCAGGTCCTTAAGACCTGGATTGGCTACCGTAAGAAACAGGATACTGGACCTGAAAGAGCTTGGTCTGACCCAGTATGGCATTTCTCGTATCCTTATGAATGGAACCTCCCCAAGGTCTCTGCCTTGGAAGTAACAGGCTGCGCCTGGCCCTATGGCTAGCTCACATGGAGCAGTGCGGCCTAGTTGTCGAGGCAAGTTGCCAGAGGACCAAGGGTTTGAATTCCAATCGAGACCACCATCCTTGGGCCATAAAAAATGGGGTTTCTGGTCCCACAGCTGGTCCTTCTGGCCTTCGTTAAGCGACTTAACCCTCTGCCTCAGGTACCAAAACAAACTGTGAGCCCTTCAGGGACAAGGGAAATAGAAATACTATAATCGACTGTATGCCACCCTGACCTGTAGGCAATCAGTATACTCAAATAACTGACTGGGAATATGTGACCGTAGCAAACACTGGCAGTGGAGAGACAGAGCTGGTGCTGGTTCCTGGTCTTCCTTTCTCGCTCTCCCAGTCCTTCTGCCAGCATTGAGAAAAGGCTGAGAATGGATTGTCCAGTGGGCCGGGGACCTTGCGTCCTGGACATCAGTGAGAAAGGAGGGGCTAGGATCTGGGAGCAAAGCCCAAAGAGAAAGGGGAAACTGGTGACTGATACTGTAGCTCCTCCAGACGGCTCACTCCACAGCAGTTCCCATGACTGCATCTCCAACCCCATGAGGACCTCACGCACTTTATTACAATCAACATCCCCCCATTACTGGAGAAATTAACCTTAGCCTGATAATACAGTCTGAGCAAAGAAATGCAGTCTCACTCTGCAAAGAGTGCACCCAAAAAATCTTGCCTAAGCAATTGTGAGCACATACAAAATGCACATCTGCATATACAGGTGACCCAGCACCTGTCACCCAAACACAGTGCAGTGAGCATGCTTGAACATAGGCTGAATGCATGGAGCATACACAGAGTATTGACTTCCGCTATGAAACCTTCTTCCAGTGCCCTGGAGCGCTAAGCCCCAGACTATGCTACCTAGACGTCGTCCTCTTCACCCTCAACACGGGCCCTTTAACAAGATGGCACAGACAGGTCAGTGCCCCTGCTAAGTGTTTAAAGCCCTGCTCTGACAGCACAGGCTCTAGAAATAGATGAGAATTTCCTGGGAAGGGCATGCTAAGTGGAGCTATGAAACAAAAACACACACACACACACACACACACAGGCCCCCCCCCCCCCTTGGCCTTCCTGCAGTCAGAGAAATAGCGGTGGGATACACCGACAACCTAGCAAGTGGAGGTCTTAGAGGTTGCTGCCTGTGTGAACCTGATGAAGAATACAATTTTGTATTTTACAACCCCCCCCCAGAGATGGGGGCACTGAATACTATATGTGATTCATGAGCAGCGCTGCCATCCGGTGGCCTTTAGGGCACCAGAGCCCGACAAACGATACAGAAGTTAAGAGCTCTAAATCTTGGTCATATAATCTTGATTTGCAAAACATTACAGTTGCTTGTTTAGTCACTAACCCATGAGGTGGCCTTGTGGTTATTTCTTCCCTGACTTGCAGAGATCAATCTGATGATGGCTGCATACACAAGGTCACAGAAAGGCACAATTGAGTGTACCAGCTGCCCTCTGGTGGCCATAGACCGTAGCACAGGCACTTCTTGGTTGACAGTTTAACTGTTATTATTATATATTTTTTTTATATCCTAAAGGTTTCCTAAACCTGTCCCTGTGAAACCACAGGCGTTTGGACAACTTTCACTATAGAATACATCTGCAGACCGTGAATACAAAAGAGAGCTACTGTCTCAAGCACACTTCCAGCCTGTCCCTCCTTCCAACTACCAGTTAGGGCTCTGCCCTTGAAGAACCTAAAAGCTGGAAATTTGCCTAATATCCCAGGACTTAACAGATGCTCCTCAGAGACATGATTAGGGGGGAGAGAACATGTGGCATCAGAGATCAATGCCAAAACTGCTGTCCTATAAAACTAAGAATAAACTTAAAAATAAAGAGGACTGACAACAGCCCCCTTAAGGCTGAGGAACCCCCCCCCCCCCCCGACTCTCAAAAAACCTACAAACAAAAGAAAAACACTAGACTTAAAAATCTAGCTATTCTGCCTGTCATCTTCCTCACACAGGCAGCTCGCAGCAACTCCTGCCACACGTTCCAAATACCTAGAGAAAAAATGGCCACTCCTTTGCCAACGAATTTTGGCACCAAGAACAGCCGCTGCAAAAAGAAGGCCTCAGCAGACCGACAGAGCCCGAAGGCCTTACCTGCAAGGCCAGAAGCCACGCAGCCTGCTCCTACCGCCTTGAATTCATCCGATCCTCAAGCCGCGCTGTCGCGCCCAGCAGCCACGGCAAGGACCGCTCAGCCGGTTCCAGAGTAAAATTAAAATCCCGCAGCAACGGTGGGGCTCCGTCTCACACAGCTTCAGTGTGGCTGTACGGGTCCTGGAGCTCTCTCCCGTACCGTCAAGGGAGAGAGATCTGCACCGGCGAATGCCTGCAGTAAGTGAAAATAACTGACAAGGAGGGAAGGCGGGAGCTGCTACTAATTTAAAGAGCCAGGCTCAAATTTAAAATTACTGTAAATAAGGAAATTTGTTCCTAACAACTAAAGGGAACTAATCCCTGATTTCCAATTAACCAAAGGTAACTGAATTAAAAGTAAATTAAAAGGTAAAAATCAAAAGTAAAATCAGAATAGAATTTGTCACACTAAATGCTCCTTATCTGTTCCCCCAAGTAAGCCCAGAAGCTAGGCTCACTACATCCTCCTGCTGCATGGAGACTGGACACACTGGGGGCTGATGGGAGAGACCAGCAGGCTACATCCAGTGATGTCATGAGTTTGACATGCCCAATCTCCAAGCTGAAGGAGGAGGTTCACTACCCAGAGGTTGAGGACTAAACTGGAGGAACGATAAGGAACCTTAGCTTTCTCCTGCCTGCTTGATATTGTGAAAGACTCAGGAACTTGCCACTGCTAACAGCAGAGTCGATGTAGCCACTGATGTCAATGGTGTTCATTGCTGTGGTTCTTAATTTCCTGAGAGCAGACGGGGCCTAAGTGGAGGAAAGTAATGTGATTTTGCATGCACAAGTGTATAGTACCCCAGGATGTAATTTGGAAAGCTCAGGTGATATATATATATCAGCATTTGCATTTTCTCAGGTTTTTATTGATCCCACCCACAAATCAGTACATACGCTAGATCTAATGTTTCCACAGTAATGATTTTAGGTTTTTTTTAGTCTTCATGATTGATTTTAGTACAGGGTTTTTTGTTTTTTAAAACGTAAAATATCAAACTTTAGTGTGTGCAACCTAGGCATATAGTGATATAGGAAAAAGGTCAGGCTGCTTTTTGTTTTTGAAAGGAAAAACTACAGAATATCATTTAAAATGCGAGTTGTCCTTATAACTGGAATAATGTTCTCATATCCATTCATAAAATTTGCAATATTTAAAAAATGTTCTTGCTCACTTCATCACATTGGGGCTTGTTTACTAAACCATACTACCAAGTAGCACAAAGTGCAGCACATGCTAAATGCGCAGCAATAAACTTTACTGTGTACTGAAACACAGCTATGCTAGCTGAATAGCATGGGTCGGGGTGAAGACTGGGTGGTTTCAGGGTGGAGAATTTTTGGTGCACACCCACCAGCGATATTGCACTTACTGCCACCTCAATGGGTGGCGTTAAGAGCTCCTATAACACCAGACAGCATAGCGCAGGGGTCGTGCAAAACCTGCACTAGCTATATGGAAATATACTGAGCATGCCTCCATTTTTAAGTGTGGGTCGAGCGCCACTTCCATGCTTATTTTTTTGGCGTAGAATGGGTATGTGCCTGCATATTAGTAAATGCACCCCACTGTGCTTGGAGCCAAAACAGCACACAATCATCGATTAGTACACATCCTAAAATATAACATGCCATACACAAAACGTATACAATAAAGAAATCAATTACAAAAACATGCTAGATTATATTGAAAGTTTAAATTTAGGGACCTTACATCAAAAATTGCAGCGTCACCCCACGCAACTTTATAAATGGAATTACCCTCCGCTTTGGCAGAAGATCAAACGCTGAGCTAAATAAATGGTCTAAGCGTACAATTTCATGGCTGGGCTGCATAGCTTGTGTTAAAATAGTAGTATTACCGTAGGTCCTCTTATTTCCCACTTGAAACAGCTGCAGAAGCAGGTGTTCCAGTTTATGTGGCATAAATACCACCCCCCCCCCCTTTTCCGGGTATCATATATGGTCCTATATAGAAGTTGAAAGAGGGGTGGTTTGAGCATCCCCAATTTCTATTTATATTGCCTAGCGGCACAGTTTAAAAGTATTATGGAGTGGTGGGAAGACGACACTAGGAAATGGGTACAAATTGCACAGGCCATGGCCACTGGTATGAAGCTACGCCACCTACAATAGGCTGGGAAAGGGGATGACTTTGGTCCTAACACCTTTGTGCACAGGGTGTCTCTTGTGGCAAAAGATTAGTTGGGAGTTATGCTCTAAAAAAGGGGAACCCTTTTTGCTGATGCCTCATCGCCATAATTGTGGCTTTCCTTCGAGTGAACAGAATCCTCTTTTTCGAAGATGGGAAGCCATGGGTGTAGATACACTGATGCATTTTTTTTTATGGATGGAGAGGTGCAGTCCTTTGTGGAGCAGTAGTATGCCTTTGGACTGCCCCAAAGTGATGTCTATGGATATTTCCAGGTGTGATATTTGCTGGGGACTCAGGCACGGGAGCAAACAATTTTGAAATCCTATGCTGGTATCCTACAGTCCGCACAAGGCTTGTCTCTTGTCTCTATCGTTTTTTACTCAATAGGGGGCCGGAAAAGATGGGCTTCCAAGAGGCATAGGAACATGATTTAGGGGTAATTTTGGACCACAAACAATGGGAGGCTCTTCTCCGACTGGTAGAAAAGGTCTCAGTGTCTGCAGGACTTATGGAAAACGGTTACAAGGTCTTCTATCGCTGTGTATCTCACTCCTGTCTGCTTATAGCAGATGAAGGCCACTGCTTCTTCTGCGTGCTGGCGGGGTTGCGGCCAAATTGGGGGGGGGGGGGGATATCACCATATGTGATGGTATTGTCCTAAAGTGAAGCCTTTTTGGGAAGCAGTGGAATTATATATTTGCAAGCTGGTACCACATATTGCTTGGACACCAAAGGAAGTCCTACTTGAAGTACCAGGAGAGGGATGGTATGTGAAATGGGGGCCATTATTGGTGTTGTGTGCCACAGGGGCTCTGAGCAAAATAGCCTTACAATGGAAGGGGATGCAGCAGCCCACTATACACTTGCGGTGGGCCCTGGGGTTAACTCTTTTGTCCATTGTCAGCCACCTCTATTAGCTTTGTAGTGGAATGGTGGTATGGGGGGGGAGGTAGTTTGTTGCCTGTATTGAAATTGCTGTTGATACAGTAGATTTAACTGTTATGAACCAATGTCTCAATGCTATTTTTGGTTACAAAAAAGAAGATTGTGATATATATCACAATGTCACATTCAACAAGGAAACCATGCCAAACCATAAAAATCTAACAAAATAAGTCAGCCCAAAAGCAATAAAACCTGAGTTATTAATATACAAGCATCTCAGCCACAGAAAATAAGAAAAATAATTCCAGTAAATTCTGATAGAGGCTCACAATAAGATCCAGCTTAAGGTCCATATGCTAGCTCAAAGAATCAGATTTTCAGAACATAGGGGCATGTTTGAGCCGCAAACCAGCAGAGACCCATGCTAACATTAGGGAACATGTGCCCATCCCCCATTAGCACCCCACCAACTGGCACATTATTGCCATTCCTTGAAATGATAATTACACTTACCTGGCAATTGTAGTTCCTTGAGTGACGACAGTTCAGTCCTCTACCTCTGGGTTGTGCTCCTCCTCCTGCAGCTTGGAGACTGGGCATGTCAAATTTATGACATCACTGGACATAGTCTGCTGGTGTCTCCCATCAGCCCCAGTGAACTATTGACAAAGCACACTCAACAGAGCAACAAATAAATAGCTAACATAACTTCTAACCACACTAATCCCTTATTATCAAAACAGTAAACTTTGCCCCGTACCGTTTCCTCCTGCCTTCTTCAGAATAAAGAGAAATAGACAGAGCAGAACTACCCAAACAGGATGCCCCAAAATTCATACATTCCTGTTAATGCATAGTTCCCTCAACTGAAGTTTGTGATAAGGAAGCTTAACATAGCTCAGGAAGGAGCTATAGGAAAGGTGAAGTGACTCTGAACAAGCAACCTGTCAGTTCTGGTAGAAATAAGAAAACAGAATTTTCCCATAAAAGACTACCAGTCCCAGAATGCACCAGGTTTCCAACAGCCATTAGAGGAGCTGAAGTGGGGAAACGTGTGTTCAATCAGGAGGGCTATGAGGTAATCCCTAAGCACTCATCTCAAAGGGCAGGGCCTGATTCAGCACAGCTGCGCTGTGTTAGGGAGGAGCACTCATCTAAGCAGAATAAAGGTAGAGTTTATTCTACAGAGAAGCAGCTTGAGCTTGATCTTCATCATCAGGAGGATCATCAGAAGCAGAAGCCAAACCGGACGGACAGAGGGGGAAAGAAACCCTTTGGAAGAAAGAGGAGAAAAGCCTTTGAGATGTCTAGAAGAGTCCAGAGCAGTACGTATACTGGGAGGCATTCCAAGGGCCAGCATACACCATAGGACTGGGGAAAGCCAGAGGAATGGTGCTGCAGAGCTAGGAATCTCCAGACGGTACCTGTGAGGGAGACGGCTGCACGTGGAAGGGACCCTAAGACCCGTGCCAGAAGGTATGTGAAGAGAGATCCAGTGTCCAGGGATCTGGATTGGAAGGCTGGACATAAGAACTGGACTACATACTGGCCAGGCTATATAGAGAGGAACTCTAACAGCAATGGAAGCTCAGGTATGAACACTGATCTATGCCCTAGCTATAAACTTGAAAGACAGCAGGGAAACAAGTATTCTCCTGAAAGTGCTCCATTGGGAGATTCATCTGTGCCAATCCATGATATTGAACCCATGCTTGTTGAAGAAGAGGGGGTGATAGCAGATGAAGAATCTGTTTACATGGACTGCTCTCTGTCTAAACTCCTTTGGTGATTTTCTGTTGTAAAGTACAGCAACCATCACAAAGAAATACAAACTTGTTCTTTAATCTACTCAGAAAAGCTCCTGAGTAAGATTTTTAGCCACGCAGTAGAAAGCAAGCCAGCTAAGGGGTTTCAGCTGGATAACTACTAGCAATTGAGCCTTACCTCAAAAGAACAGTTTCTCCTTTCTTTGTGGCTTTTGGTTTGTTTGATACATTGCTAAGAGAATATTAGCTAAAGCCTACAGAAAAGACCAGTTTGTTGCCAACCAGGTCTTATTTCTTTTGCTTTGATTGCCTGACAAGTTCAAATGTTGTTTTCCTTATTTTGTTTTTCCAAGTTTAACACTGAAAGCAAGTAACCTGATTTATGTGCTACCAAGCATATCTGTGTTGGGAGAAATAACCCCATAAATAAATATCTTATTGGCTTTACCCAAAAGCACAACTAATTATTGTGAGCAGCTGTGTCTGGTGTGAATGAACTGCATTGCCCACAATCCCTTGCAAATCATATAGATATATGCACTTGCCAAGACTGTGAAGATTCTCACCCAGGCAGCCGTCTGACAAGTTCCACTGCCAACGACACCAACCCGGGCGGGATTCAGGACTGAACTGTTGTCACTCAAGGAACTACAATTACCAGGTAAATGTAATTATCATTTCCTTATCGTTCCTCCAGTTCAGTCCTCTACCTCTGGGATGAAACAGAGCAGTGTTCATTGGGAGGGACCCTTCTAACTGGCTCGCAAGACTGCCGAACCGTAACAGGCATCATTCGCTGCTAGCACTTCCAGGCGATAGTGCTTACTGAAGGTATGGAGAGACGACCAGGTAGCCGCTCTACAGATGTCCCCTGGCGGAACCAAGCTGTGTTCCGCCCAAGAGGTAGCCTGCGCTCTGGTAGAGTGCGCCTGCAATCCTGACGGAACCGAATGCCCTTGTACCAGATATGCCGAGGCAATCACTTCTCTGATCCATCGAGAAATGGACGCTTTCGCGGCCGCCTCACCCTTCCGAGGACCCCCCGAACACCACGAAAAGATGGTCAGATTTGCGAAACTTTCAAATAAATATCGCCGCAGCACCCGTTTGACATCCAAGAGGCGCAAAGTGTGATTGGACGTAGAGTCCTCCCTTGAGGCAAGAACCGGAAACGACACAATCTGATTTAGGTGAAAAGGGGAAACGACTTTTGGCAAAAAGGACGGGACCGGACGCAAAACCACCTTTTCTTTCGAAAACTGCAGAAAGTATTCTCTACAAGAGAACGCCTGTAGCTCCGAAATTCGCCTCGCCAAACACAAGGCCACCAAAAACACCATTTTTAAAGTTAAATCCTTCACCGTAGCTTGAGGCAATGGCTCGAAAGGCTCCTTCACTAATGCCCCTAAGACCACAGTAAGAACCCACTGAGGTACCACGATTCGACGAGAGGGCCTAAGCCTAGTCACCGCTTTCAAGAATCGCAATACATCCGCATGTGACCCTAAGGGCCTATCCTGTACTTTGCCCCTATAGCAGGCCAGAGCCACCAACTGCACTCTCAAAGAACTGGCTACTAGACCTTTATCAAATCCCTTTTGTAGGAAACTCAACATCATGGGTACGGAGGCTGTGGCCGCGCGGATTTGCCACCTGGAACACCAATCCTCAAAAATACACCAGACCCGAACGTATGTCAGCGAAGTCAACCTTTTAATTCGCAGCAGCGTCGCAATTACCGATCCCGAGAGTATCCTCTTTTCTTCAGCCGTGCCCTTTCAATGGCCAAACCGTAAGCGAGAACCGATTCACTTGAGGCATGCGGAACGGACCTTGGCGTAGGAGATCTTCCGAGACCGGCAACCGCCACTGCTCCCTGTCCAACAGTCGAACGAGATCGGCATACCATGGCCAGTCCGGGGCAACCAAGAGCACACTGTCGCGATGAGCTTCGATTCGCTGCACCATGCGGCCTATCAGTGCCCACGGACAGAAGACGTAGAGAAGACTGTACACTGGCCACGGCTGCATCAGGGCGTCGAGACCTTCAGACATCCTTTCCCGCCGCCTGCTGTAAAACCGACTCGCCTTCGCAGAACGAAAGGTCGCCATGAGATCCATGATCGGCAGCCCCCATCTGCGGACTATTAGAGCAAACACGTCTGGATGTAGTTCCCATTCCCCAGCATCTACTTGCACCCTGCTGAGGAAATCCGCCGTCACATTGTCCTTCCCTGCAATGTGCGCCGCCGATATTGCCGGCAGACGTTGTTCCACCCAAGGAACAGCAGCTCTGCCTCGTCCTCCATGGCCGCACTGCCGATGCCGCCCTGCCGATTTATGTAGGCTACCATCGCGGAATTGTCCGACAGCACTCTCACCGCTCGACCTGTCACCGCCGTTTTGAAGGTCTGAAGTGCCGGGAAAACCGCTCTCAATTCCAGTAGTTTGATCAACCAGCCGCTCTCTTGGAGCGACCACGTGCCTTGCACAAGAGGTCTCCGCAATGAGCCCCCCATCCCACGAGACTTGCATCTGTCAGCAGGGAGAGCCACCCTGGCTGCTCCAGGGGCATCTCTGTCTGTAAGAATTCGGGACGGAGCCACCACAGTTGGGATTGCCTGACCCGGAGAGAACAGGGAAGACGCTTGCTCAACGAATCGTTCTGATGCGACCAGCGACGAAGGAGCGCTCGCTGTAGGGGGCCGCATATGGAATCTGGCCCAGGGAACAGCCTCCAACGTCGCCGCCATCGTGTCTAATACCCAAAGGCACTCCTAGGCTGACGGTGCCGGGACGGATCTGAACTTGCGGACCAGATGCCACAACCCTAGCGCACGGATGAACAGAAGAAACACGAGACCTTTCCACATGTCGAACCGCACTCCCAGATACTCAAAATTCTGGGAGGGCATCAAGCGGCTTTTGGCCAGATTGATCACCCAGCCGCTGTAGAAGCTTCACCACCTTGTCTGTAGCCTGGGCGCTTTTGGCCTCCGACTTCGCCTGAAATCAGCCAGTCGTCGAGATAGGGATGCACCAGCACTCCTTCCTTCCGCAGCGCCACCGCTGCCACCACCATCACCTTGGTGAAGATCCACAGCGCCGGTCGCGAGCCCAAAGGGCAACGCTTGGCATTGATAATGTCCCCATGGCAGGGCGAATCACTTCTGATGGGCGGCTCCGATTGGGATATGTAGATACGCTTCCATAAGATCCAGGGAGGTCAAATACTCCCCTTTGCGCACTGCCACAATCACCGAAATGCAGTACGCGCCGACACCGATTCACCCCCTTGAGATCTAAGATAGGGCGCAGAGAACCGTCCTTCCTTGGCACAACAAAATTGAGTATCGTCGCATACCGTAATCTGTTACCGGAACAGGCACGATCGCCCCCATGAGCAAGAGCCAAATCGAGAGTATTGCGGATCACCAGAGCTTTTTGCGGGCTTCTGTAGGACGACATCACAAAGGAATCCCAGACCGGTCGTGCCAGTTCCAGTGCGTAGCCCTCTCAAACTATTTCCAAGACCCACTGGTTGGTCGTTATTTGGGTCCAGGCAGAAAGAAACCCCCTCAGCCTCCCGCCTATTGGTTGTCTTTCCACCAGGACCCGCCAGCCTTCATTGGGGTTTGCGGAAGGCCGTGGCGGGCGTCGCAGAGAAACCTCTACCTGCTCCCTGAAACCCCTGGGCTCTAGAAGCAAACCTTCCCCTCTGGAAGCCGCCCAGACGGGAGGCACGTAATTTTCTAAAATCCCTAAACTGCCCCCGAAAGGCTGGCAAGGACCTTCCTGGCTTAGACTTATCCTCCAGGAGCCTACCACCTTTAGACTCCCCTAAATTCTTGACCAACTTGTCAAGATCATCCCCAAACAATTTGCCCTTAAAAAGAAGCTTGCTGAGACGCAATTTAGACGAGCCATCAGCCGCCCAATTCCTCAACCATAGGGATATGTGCGCAACAACCAAGGACGCCATGCTGTTAGCTAGCACTCTAATCAAGTCATAATGCACATCCGCCAGATATGCAGTGCCGGACTCCAACCTATCTAGTTATGCCCCACTCTCTTGATCCAACTGAGGGGACTGTCTCAAACGGGACCATCTAAGGCACGCTCTTGCCACCCAAGCTCCACAAATGGAAGCCTGTAAGGACAACGCATCCGCCTCAAAGGACTGCTTCAACAGACCATCCACCTTCCTATCCTGCGCATCCTTTAATGTCGCGCTTCCTTCTACCAGGATAGTGGTCTTCTTGGTGACCGCTGACACTGCTGCATCAATGCAGGGAGAACGAAACCGCTCTTTGTCCTTATCCGCTAGGGGATAAAGCCTGTTCATAGTTCTAATTTCTCCGAGTCCTAACTCCAGTTGATCCCATTCGTCCTGAATCATCTTGTCCACTACACAGTGGACGGGGAATACTATTTGCGCTTGTCGCACCGCTTGGATGATAGGATCTTCCACACTTTCCTCCTGCGTCGACTGTGCAGCCGCCAAATTCAACCTCGGGAGGGACTCCGTAATAAGGGCTGTCAGCTCTTCCCTTCGGAACACCCGAATGATCTTCACCTGATCCTCCGGCTCCAGAATTTCCCCTTCTTCCAAGTCAGTCATCTCCGCCTCCAGATCAGGGTCAGCCTCGTCCATCTCATTTCCTTCCTTGTCGGAGGACAGCTCATGAGGCAGAGAGCTCTTTGAGGGTCTCGGGGAAATACTACCCTTTCCGGCCAGCTTAGGCTGCTGTGTGGTTGCAGCCTGTGACGAAGTTTCCTGTAATGTCCCCTGACACCTCATGCAGAACGCCTGATGCATGAGCAGCACGAAGTCCGGGCGAAAGTCTTCAAGTTGTGGACCGGCCCCCAGGCCTGGCATTGCCGCCGGCAGACCAACACTGCCCTCCCGGCCACTCCCTGAGGTAGAGGCCCCCAGGGCCTCCCCGTCAGATGCCATCGTCGGCAGCTGTGGATCAGGGCTAGCCTTAGCCTCCATCTGCTGTTCCACATCAGTGGACACCTTAGCGCAACCTTTGCAAATTCCAGAATCTGCTACAGTCCCCCTGCGTGTGCCACAGACCACACACTGAGGCCGTGACGCCATCCGTAGGCCTCCTCAGCCCCTGGGAGATAAAGAAGGATTGTACTTACTCCTTTGTTTTTGTTTATTTTTTTTATTATTGCCTGACAGCAACGGCAAGGATAAGAAACTAGAAATATAGGAGAAAATCCTGACCCTCAGGTCTCAACTTATCTGCTGATTTATTTATTTCCCAGGAACTCCAACAACCCCGCCAATCTCTCAAAGGGCCCGAGGGTTCCCAAGACGCTGAAGTGCACCTAAGCCCCTATAAAAGTAAGTGAAGCAGTCCACTGGCCACGAGGTGATCGAGCATCCCCCACCAGAGCCTATCTACACAGCAGGAGCCCGTGCCGCGCGGCAGCCGCGCTAACAAAACGGCCACCGCTACTGCCGAGTGAAAAAAAGGGCACCAAATGCGAGGCAGAGAAGCCGGCAGTTTTATCGCCCGGTCTCAGCCCACCGGAAAGACAAAAAGCTTGAACAAACAGAAATAAATGATAGCCAGATTAAAACTCACTGATCTTCGACGGGGCTCCAGCCTGCGCGGTTCTGCTGACCTCTCTGTCGAGCAGGAAACCGCCAGACGAGCCTCCTGTCAGCATCCCGCTGTTGCAGGGCAGATCACAGCTGTCAGAGCAGCCGGAGAATCTCCCTTTGTTCCTGTCAGAGCTCTCCTCCGTCCTGTCCAGGAGGAGAGATCTGAAAGTCTAAGCCCACAGCCCCGCCGAAAGGAGGCAGACAGGAACCAGCACCGGAGGCAAACTTTACTACTTTTTTTTTTATTTATAGATTTTTAGTCAATACAATAACCACTTGGTTTGCAGCTTGTTGTGCTGTGAGGGCTTGCGTGCATCAGTGATACTGAGAGCTAAACTATCGGTAGTTTAACTACTGGCAGGGTCTCCCAAGATGGACAGGTCTCAGCTGAGGTGCCAGACCAAGACAAACCACCCATCTGGGCAGCAGCAGAATGGGATAGTGTTGATGGCGGAGGATCACATTTTTGTGACAACGGCAACACCAACAAACTTAAACTGCGCGGAAGAAAGGCCCGGCAATCTACTTCTGTATCTTGCCATGAAAACCCAATGGATAGTTACAACAAAACAAATTGTGCTATGGTGCTGGAAGATGAGACCCCCGAAGTCGGAAGGCACTCAACTAGCTACTGGGGAAGAGCTGAAGACTTTTCAGAATAAAGCCAGCATTTATGATGTGGTTGGATCAAAGCCCTCGGGAAGTCTGACTGCTGATGTAGCTGCGCATGAAATGAGAGTCAGAAGCTGTAAAGATGTCTTACACATTGGAACATGGAACGTACGAAGCATGAACCAAGGGAAGTTGGAGGTGGTCAAGAATGAAATGGAACATGTACAACTTGATCTGATGGGTGTCAGTGAACTGAAATGGACTGGCATCGGGCACTTTGCATCAGATGATCACATGGTCTACTATGCTGGAAATGAAAGACAAAGAAGAAATGGTGTTGCATTTATAATAAAGAAGAAACTTACAAGAACTGTAATGAAATACAATGCAGTCAGCGAACGCTTAATCTCTATTCGTCTACGAGGATTGCCTATCAACACAACTATAATTCAAGTATATGCCCCAACAACAGCTGCAGAAGAGAATGAAATTGAAGAGTTCTATGAACAAGTACAAGCTGAAATTGACAGAATATGCAAACAGGATATCCTGATAGTCATGGGTGACTGGAATGCAAACGTTGGCAACAAAGAAGGCGGCATAGTAGTTGGAAAATATGGACTTGGCAACAGAAATGAAGCTGGAGAAAGACTGATAGAATTCTGCAAGACCAATGATCTATTCATCTCAAACACCTTCTTCCAGCAACACAAGCTGTACACATGGACTTCACCCAATGGATTGTATAAAAATCAAATTGACTACATCTGTGGAAGTCAACAATGGAAAAGCTCTATAACAAAGACAAAACCTGGAGCTGACTGTGGTACAGATCATCTACTACTAGTATGCAAACTCAAGCTAAAGTTGAAAAAGAGCAATCCACTCATGAATGCAGCAAAATATGACCTTGAGAATATACCACTGGAATTTAAAGACTGCCTGCAAAATCGATTTGCTGCTTTAGATACAAATGACAGAGCTCTGGAAGAGTTATGGAATGACATCAAGAAGGTTGTGTTGGAAGAAAGCGAGAAGTCTCTACAAAAGGTGAAAAAGCAAAAACGGCCAAAATGGATGACGGAAGAAACTCTGAAAATTGCCCAGAAACGCAGAGAAGCTAAAGACAGAGGAGAAAGAAAGACAATCGCAGAACTCAGAGATTTCCAACGTGCAGCAAGACAGGACAAGGAAAAGTACTACAACGACGCATGCAAGGAAATAGAAGCAGAAACTATTAGAGGAAGAACAAGATCGGCTTTCCTAAAGCTACGAGAATTAAAGAAAAAGTTCCAGCCTCGAATTGGAATGTTACAAGATGCTCAAGGTTCTATGTTGAATGATGCTGAGAAGATCAAAAAAAGGTGGAAGGAATATACAGCGTTTTTATATGATAAAGATCAAGTGGACCAACAGCCGTTTCAACCTGTACCTTATGATCGGGAACCATTGGTGATGAAGGAAGAAGTTGAAGCAGCATTGAAAGCCTTATCAAAGAACAAAGCACCAGGCATTGATGGCATTCCTATAGAAGTATTGCAGCAATCTGATGCAGCTGTTACCATACTTACAAGGCTCTGCCAAGAAATATGGAAGACAACATCATGGCCAACTGACTGGAAAAGATCTGTGTTTATACCAATACTAAAGAAAGGTGATCCAACTGACTGGAAATTATCGAACAATCGCTCTGATCCCACATGCCAGCAAGATTCTACTGAAGATTATTCAAAAGAGACTACAACCATACCTGGAACAAGAACTACCTGAAGTGCAAGCAGGGTTCAGGAAAGGGCGAGGAACGAGAGACATCATTGCAGATGTGAGATAGGTCCTTGAAAAGACTAAAGAATACCAAAAGGATAACTATCTGTGCTTTATCGACTATAGCAAGGCTTTTGACTATGTAAACCATGAGAAACTCTGGGCCACATTAAGCATGGGTATACCAGAACACCTGATCGTTCTCTTGCACAATCTGTACATTGATCAAGAAGCAACAGTTCAAACGGAACAAGGAGAAACAGAATGGTTTAAAATAAGCAAAGGTGTAAAACAAGGCTGCATACTTTCCCCCTACCTGTTTAATTTATATGCAGAACAAATCATCAGAGAAGCAGGATTGTATGAAGACAACAGAGGTGTGAAGATTGGTGGAAGACTCAACCACCTTCGCTATGCTGATGATACTACATTACTGGCTGAAAGTGAAGATGATCTGAAACATTTGCTTCTCACAATCAAAGAACAGTCTCAAAACGGGCCTGCACCTTAATGTAAAGACGACAAAGATCATGACAACTGGCATAAATCAACAGGTTCATCGTTGAAGGAGAAGAAATTGAAATTGTGAACAACTTTAACCTACTTGTATCAACTATCAATAAAGAAGCAACAAGCAGTCAAGAAATCAAACGATGCATTGCTCTTGGCAGAATGGCTATGAAAGACCTAGATAAGATTCTCAAGAGCAGAGATGTCTCTCTCTCCATACAAAGATTCGACTTGTTCAAGCCATGGTATTTTCAATAACATCATATGGATGTGAAAGCTGGACAGTGAAAAAGCCAGACAGGAAGAAAATTGATGCCTTTGAATTATGGTGCTGGCAGCGAATACTGTGTATACCATGGACTGCCCGAAGAACAAACCAGTCGGTACTAGAGGAGATCAAACCTAAGCTTTCTTTAGAAGCTCCGATGACAAGACTTCGACTTTCATACTTTGGACACATCATGCGAAGAGAGAGATCATTAGAGAAAGACATCATGCTTGGCAAGATAGAAGGTCAATGCAAAAGAGGAAGGCCAGCAATGAGATGGATCAATACAATAACAGCAGCTATGGGTACCAGTCTGTCATTGAGTCGCCTGACTGAAGACCGAACACAATTTAGGATAGCTATCCAGAGGGTCGCCATGAGTCGACTCCGACTCGACGGCACTTAACAACAACAACAACCACCAAAACAGATACAGGTCAATCCCATAATACCTTAACAAAAAAAACCACATTGTTACATCAAGTAAGGAAAATAAACTGTGATAAAGTCCACATCATGGAATCCAACTGTTAAATACCAAAGAAACATTGGAAAAAGGAAAACAAGAATATAAACTATCCACAGAGGTTACATCCCTGCCTTTAACATAAGCCCTGTTTCCCAGACAGAAAGTTCTCAAGGTGAGAAATTTCAACAAAGGTATATGAAACACCATCATAACCAATGATGCATTTGCAGGGAAACCTTAAAAGAACGTAGCACCCAATGCCAAAACCCGAGACTTAAGATCTAAAAACTGCCTCCGGCGCAATTGGGTGCTCCGAGCAACGTCAGGAAAAATATTGACCGACTGGCCACAAAACTTAACCAGTTTAACCTTAAAAAAGGCCCTAAGTATACACTGCTTTATTTCCACAGAAGGAAAAGTAACCAGTAGTGTAGCCCGTACATTAATAATATCCTGGGAGTCCTCCAAGAAGGCCGTCAAATTTGCCATGGGAGAAACAATCTCATCTAGTTCCCCTTCAACCGGATTAAGTTTCTTAACGGTTGAAGGAATATCATAGATCTGTAAAAAATCAATAGTATTAGGAATAGCCAAGACCTCTTTTAGGAACTTATCCAAAAGAATTCTGTGTGATATTAACGGAGACTGAGGAAAATTTAGGAACCGCAAGTTAGAAGCACGTATGGAGTTCTCCAGGCGCTCTAATTTGGAGTGAAGCGTCAAGAATCTTTAATACCTGCCACACTAGAGTTATGTAGTGGGAGCACCTAGGACGCCAATTTACTAACAGCCGCATCTACAAGTATAACTTTTTCATCCAACTGTTGCAAAGAAGTAACAGTTTCCTGAGAGAACGTACAGAAAGAATTTAAAGACGACATTTTGGAATCAATGCATTTTAACGTGGCCCAAACACCTTTTAAGGTAATTTCAGAATCTGAAGAGGGGGCAGGAAGCTCAAAAGGGCCACTCACCCCCAGTAACGGAATTGACTACGGTATATTAATCGGCTTTAATTTTCTTACCAATTCGGAGGACTCCACAGGCAGGTCAAACGAAATGCCAGGAGCAGGGCGCATGGGAGGGGATCTCCCACTGGAGCTCAACAACGCCAATTCTGGAGAAGACTGCGCAATCGGAAGGGGGGCAAAATGTTTGTCCAGAGGTCCTACTGATTTTATATCACCAGCCACGGCCTCCAGAATTTTGCCCCCAGCTTTGGCTTTCCGCTTTCCCATTTAATCACACAAACGCAAACTAAAACTAAATAACTTCTATTAAAAAACGAAAAAACGCCTTAAAGGGGTTAAAGAGGAGTGGAGCCCCAGAAAAAAACTACACACTGCAGAGATGCTGAAGGGGCGGAGCCAGCCCCTTTGGATACACCCCTTTGGACCACGCTCCGCGTGAAAAAAGAAACTACAAATTTATAACCCAAGAGATGAAGGAAAGATCCTAATGATCTAAGCTGTCCCAGCTGTGCCTGCCCGATGGAATGGGGAGGGGAAACAGCAACTTCCAACACCTCCGCCGCAGCGGCAGTCTCCAGGCTGGTGAACGGCTCCACACACCTCCTCCAAGTAACAGCTGATCCCCCCCCCCTTTTTTTTTTTTTAAAGAGACAGTATTAAACTGAAACTTAAGGCAAACCATCAAATTAAAATGAAAATTTAGAGTACTCTACCCTAAGCTACCCTATTGCTCCCTATCTGTTCCTCAAGTGAGCCCAGTACCTAGGCTCACTACGTCCTCCTGCTGCGTGGAGACTGGACACACTGGGGCTGATGAGAGACATCAGCAGACTACATCCAGTGATGTCATAAATTTGACATGCCCAGTCTCCAAGCTGCAGGAGGAGGAGCACAACCCAGAGGTAGAGGACTGAACTGGGGGAACGATAAGGAAGTGCCATTAAGTGCAATAAGGCTAACGGCAACATTCACAGTGAACACAAGCCCGACACACCTGCACTAACCGCAATGCACCATCAATGCCCACATTCAGCCCCTAACGCACTCAACTGCATGCTACCCAGTTAGCATGGGGCCCTACACTACAATTTCCATACTAATCTTTAGTGCATGTTAGTAACCATGCCAAATAAGCAGGGAGTAGATTTATTTATTTATACACAGTACTAACAGCAACTATCCTTCAACTACTACTCAAGTGATCAAACTGTTGAAGAGATGATAAATAACTGGTGAACAAGTATATGATAGCTATAATATCAGGCAGGCAAATCTTTTTTGATGCAAGACCTTAGTTATATTCCAACTTTTCATTCTCTCTCAAACATCAATTGCTCCATTCTTGCTAAAATCTGAATAAGCATAGGGTGCCGTTTTATAGCCTGCAAAATCATATCAGTGTCAAAAGACTTACTGAAACAAGTGTTATACATGTTTGTACTTACGGTATATCCAAAATTGACATCATAGAAATCAAGAAATACAAATGCTGCCTCAAACTGTGGACTTACCATCCAAATTTACCAGTGTCTCAGCATCTTTTGGTACACTCCCAGCATTACTTGGTGTAGAGTTCTTGTACTTATTAGCTGAAAAAAAGGAAATGTTTTATATAAATTGTAAGAGTTTAAGACTTCACTTTTTTAAAAAAATGGATAATCATTTAAAACAACCCACACACACAGAAACTCTCATTGTTTGTGTTGTTAGATCAAACACATTTTGGCAAGTAGAGTAGATGACATCCAGAAATTATTTGTACCATTGTCGCCATATTCAAGCCTGACTGCCAAACCAAGCAGCCAGTCAATGGACTCTTGTCGCTCCTGTACGCTGAAGGGGCAGCTCACATCTGTAAGATACTGTTGACAGAAAAATAAATATAGAAACAAAATTATACAAAAAATCAATCACATGTTCAAATACTGCTCTGCATCCTAGAACTAGCGACATATTGTGTTCTGGAAAAAAGAAAAGAAATATTGCACTATGAACACACAAGTATAGAAAAAGCAAATAAAGACCACATGGCCTGTCCAGTCCATCCAGCCATACCAACCATTAAGCTCTACAATGCTTTCCTCTGCCTTCAGAAATCCTCTATGTTTTCCACCTCTGCTGGGAAGCCGTTCCACGTACATATTTCCTTAAGACTATGCCAGAGGCTATCCCCCTTCACTTTCATCTTATGCCCCCTCGTTCCAGAGCTTCCTTTCAAGTGAAAGAGGCCTACTGCACGTGCATTTATGAAACATTTAAATACTTCCGTGGTGTATCTCCCCTCTCCTACCTTCCCTCCAAGGTATACATATTCTTTACAAAAGTCACTGGACTACTTTAGTAGCCACACTCTGGACTGTCTCCATTCTGATTATACTTTTGAAGATGCAAATCTCCAGAAATGTACACAGTTTCTGCTTGCCATTCCTCTCCATATGCAACCAAGCAGCCTTTTATCTTTTTCTGTCAACTTTTCTACCCGTTTGGCAACTTTAAGACCACCACCCCCTATCTTGGCCATGACTGCTCATGGGAAGAGTCACAGATCTATGAAACGTTTCACCTCTAGATTTCTGGTTCAAAGTCAACTTCTGTCAGTTATTGAATGTTATTACCACTTGGCAGCCTAGATGAATTATGCTGGTCTTTATTTGCTGTCATTTTCTAACTAAAGCTATTTTGTGGTTCAATTGTTGGTAGTTCTAGCCTAAGTCAAAGTAGAAGTATCTTGCATCACTATCTATCCCGTACATAATTCTGTGGATAAATGGAGAGCTTTGGCTTCTAATGCTCTCAGTCTCTTTCACAACCACTAAATCGCTAACAAAAAACATAAGAAACAGAACAGAAACAGCCAACTGATGGGCAAGCTAATATTTTTTGCTGGTCTATACAGCTGTTAGTTTTCTAAAAGGCTTAAAGCATGAACAACCTGCAGCACTTTCTACAACTACAGAAACAAAGTTTAGAAAAAACAATTAGCAAATCCAATAAAATCTACAATAGCAACCAGGTTTCTATTTTCTCAGAGCAACTACCAAAGGCATTATATGACGTTATGCCCTATTTAATATGAAATCTGTATTAGGTACCTTTCCATAATGATTAGACCAGTCATTACTGTGGATGTTTCTTAAATTCCCCCGATCTTCAATCTTGTAGTGTCTTATTTTCTGGTCTTCCAGCCAAACAATGAAATTTTTAAATTCAGTTTCATCTGTGACAAAGCAATACATAAGAAACAAAACAAACAAACATTTTCAGATCTCTTGAACAAATCTATGGCCCCCTTTACTAGCACTTTTTTATATTCAGCATTTTAATTGGTTAATACACATTCTGTATATTGAGCAACTGCAATGCAGAGTGCTACAGCATGGACTAATGGCATCTGTATTTGGAAAAACTTAGAGAAGCTAGCAAAGTAGTCAAGAAGGCAAAGATTCAAAAGGAGGAGGAAATAGCCAATGCAATAAAATGGGGGGATAAGACATTTTTCAGATATATTAGTGAGAAGAGGAAGGGCAAAAGTGGTATTGTCAGACTCAAGGGTGCAGGGGGGGAATATGTAGAAGCTGATAAGGATAAAGTGGAATTGCTTAACAAATATTTTTGTTCTGTGTTCACAGATGAAGAACCAGGAGCAGGACCTCAGAAAACACCCACAAATAAGAACAAAAGTGAGGGACATCTTGAACAATTTTCAGAAGACTGTGTTCGTGAGAAACTAGCTCAACTTAAAGTAGACAAAGCGATGGGACCGGATGGGATACACCCTAGAATACTGAGGGAACTTGGGGACGTTCTAGCAACTCCACTGACTGACCTTTTCAATGCCTCGGAGTCTGGAGTGGTGCCAAAGGACTGGAGAGCGGCTCATGTGGTGCCTTTACACAAAAGCGGAAGTAAGGATGTGGTTGAAAACTACAGGCCGGTTAGTTTAACTTCAGTGGTGAGTAAATTATTGGAAACGCTACTGAAAGAGAAAATAGTGAGGTTTCTAGAGTCCGGCGGATTACAGGATCCGAGGCAGCATGGATTCACCAGAGGCAGGTCTTGTCAGACAAATCTGATTGATTTCTTTGACTGGGTAACCAGGGAGTTGGACCGAGGGAGAGCTCTATATGTGGTGTATTTAGATTTCAGTAAAGCCTTTGACACTGTTCCTCACAGGCGACTTATAAACAAACTGAGCACCCTAGGGATGGACCCTAAAGTTACTGCTTGGGTTAGAAATTGGTTGGTTGGGAGGCGACAAAGAGTACAAGTAAATGGAGCTCACTCTGAGGAGAAGGATGTTACCAGTGGTGTGCCCCAGGGATCTGTCCTTGGTCCGATTCTTTTTAACATCTTTGTTAGTGATATAGCGGAAGGGCTGTCGGGTAAGGTTTGCCTCTTTGCGGATGATACCAAAATCTGCAATAGAGTAGACACCCAGGAAAGTGTAGATAACATGAGGAGGGTTCTAGCTAAGCTTGAAGAATGGTCTAGAATTTGGCAGCTGGGATTTAATGTTAAAAAATGTAAGGTCATGCATTTGGGCTGCAGCAATCCAAGGGAGCAATACAGTATAGGAGGTAAAGTACTTTTGTCCACTAAAGAAGAGCGGGACCTAGGCGTGGTTGTGCCTGATGATCTTAAAGTAGCTAAACAGGTAGAAAAGGCGACGGCAAAAGCTAGGAGGATGCTTGGGTGCATACGGAGAGGAATGGCTAGCAGAAAAAAGGAGGTGATAATGCCTCTGTATAAGTCTTTGGTGCGACCTCATTTGGAGTATAGTGTGCAATTCTGGAGACCGCACCTTCAAAAGGATGTGAACAGGATGGAGTCGGTGCAGAGGGTTGCTACTAAAATGATTAATGGGCTTCATTATAAAGCATATGAGGACAGACTTAAGGATCTTAATATGTACACCTTAGAGGAAAGGCGGGATAGAGGTGATATGATTGAGATGTTTAAATACCTCTGTGGCATAAATGTTCAGGGAGAGAGCCTCTTTCAATTGAAAGCAAGTTCTGCTACGAGGGGACATGGGATGAGGGTGAAGGGAGATAGATTCAGGAGTGATATGCGTAAATATTTCTTTACGGAAAGAGTAGTGGATCCGTGGAATAGTCTCCCAGTGGAGTTGGTAGAGATGAGGACAGTAACAATTCAAAAAAGCATGGGACCAACACAGAGGATCTCTAAAGGTAAAAAGTGGACTGTTGTAGTTGTTGTTATGGAAGGACAGACTAGATAGAAACATGATGACAGAAAAAGACCACATGGCCTATGTTACTTCGTTACCAGCCAGATTTATACTATGGCATCACCCACCCCACCCCAAGGGCAAAAATCGAGAAAATCGTAGTAAATAGAAGTATTTGCAAGGGGACTAAATAAAGGCCTAATTTTCTCGAAGAGGTCTCATTCATTCTCTCCACCAGCTTATGGAGGGGGGATGGAGAAGTGAAGGGAGGGGAGGAGGGAGAGACACGACAGCAAGTGAGCTCTACATGCTTCGTTCTATTTACTACAAAACACCCAAACGCTAACACCATGTCCGTTATTTCTTTCAACGATGAACGCCACCAATAAAAAGATCGCCCTGGGCGAGGAAGTCCATTTCCGATTACCCCTACGCTCGGGGGGACCACCGAAACACAAACAAACAGCCCGAGGAGTCATTCCCGCATCCCTTGGGATACCAGCCGAATGCCTCCAGGGAAGAGCAAGCAGCAACCTCAACCACGGTCGCAAGAGCGAGAAAACAGCACGTCCAGCAGCGGCCTGGCCTGGCCTAGCTAGCGGGTGCCTGGACTACAAGAAGGCGGACTCTCACGAGCACGCACCTTTGCAGTTAAAGCCGGAGGGGTTGTGGTAGTCCAGAGCCTGCAGTTTCCGACGGAACATGTTCTGTTGGCAGCAAGTCCCGGTACCGCTCAATAACAAAACCTACAATACCCAAGCGCAAGGCCTAGCGCGCGCTCCAACCTTACGGGCCGGTGCTGGGGAGCTGGCCAATCACAGTGCGAGGCTCAGCCTGACCACCAATCAGAGTACAGACACTGACGTCGCCGTACGCCGGCCCTTTCACTAGCTTTCAAAGAGAGCTTCAACAAACTTTATTAGCAATAGGCGATGTGTTGCGAGGGTTTGTAAAGTGGATTAGACACTAGAAGCACCAAAGTAAAGACTGAACTACTGAACATGCATGGTAATTGTGGATAGAAGTTTTGTTGTATTTTGCTGTCTACCGATATGCAGAAAAGGGTCCACAACCAATTTTAGGGTAAAGCTTTTTTTTTATTAAACTAATAATTTATGCATGATGTTTGGCTTTTTAAAAGTTCAAAAACAAACAGGAGGTAAAGACCACCAAAGCGTGCAATGCAGAAAAATAGTCGCAAAACGTCCCAACAGAAAAAAAAGAACACATTAATAAAACAAATTTATTACAAATAACTTTGTTAAGGTATATGTATTTATTAGTCCATACAAATCATACATAAAATTGTTAAAACAGCCCGCCGAAGAAGCCATAAAAACGAATTTTTTTAGGTTTGTTTTGTACTTTTTAAAAAATGATTTTGAGCCTTGAGTGCCTCGTTTCGGTAGCTCTGTCATCCAGGCCGGGTCGGCGGGAAATCCGCGTTAAAGGCAGCCGCAGCCCTCCCGCTCCTTCGCTGTGGTGTAAGTTCACTTGGAATTTTCATAGTTTGTGTCCCCGACTGCTTGTGTTTGTCCCTGAAAAGGGGTTTGTGGGTTTCCGCTAGGGTTGTCTCTTCACCGTTTTACATCGGGATTAATTGAGAGACACTATTTCTCTACGTGAGTAAGGGGATTAGTAAAGGATTTTACCTTTTATTTTTCATGGCTAATGTTAGCTTTTTAACCCTGGAATTACCGAGATTTTTTGCACACAGTGAATACCGTTGGGGTCATAAATGACTCCACGACGAATTTTAAATTGTTAACCATGAAAATTTTAAACTAAACAGACAAAATATTATTACGAATTAATTATTTATTATATGAAGGTTAAATGTTTTGAAATTTAATGCTTTAGCATAAAATTACATGAAGAAGAGTTGCCATGAAAGCAGTTTTTGCACGCACTTGATGAACACAGTAAAGTACTACAGTCATTTGTATGAGAGACAGACAATTTCTGAATGTTCTTTGCAAACGTTGCGCTTGCAGGAGGTGCAAACTATGTTGCTTTTCTTGTCTTTTTCTCTGGAACAGCAGTGACACCTTGCCCTTTTCTTTGGGATCCTGACATTGCAAACAGCATCAGTGGCTTCTTCAATGCTGGAAGAAGTCTCGCTGCAATTACTCTGAAGCAGCTGCTTTCCTAATTCCAAGAGGAATAGACGATGTCTGTGCTTTGACTTGGACTGCCATTCTGGATTTAGTGACATCCAAACAATGAAGGCGTTCAAAGCACTGATGTCCAACATGTTGTAGAAGATTGTCACTGGCCAGCGTTTTGTCATTCGTTTTGTGGTATATGTGCGCAACATTTGATCTGCCGTATCTACTCCAACAGCCGTTTCAACCTGTACCTTATGATCTGGAACCATTGGTGATGAAAGAAGAAGTTGAAGCAGCATTGAAAGCCTTATCAAAGAACAAAGCACCAGGCATTGATTGCATTCCCATAGAAGTATTACAGCAATCTGATGCAGCTGTTACCATACTTACAAGGCTCTGCCAAGAAATATGGAAGACAGCATCATGGCCAACTGACTGGAAAAGATCTGTGTTTATACCAATACTAAAGAAAGGTGATCCAACTGACTTTGGAAATTATCGCACAATCACTCTGATCCCACATGCCAGCAAGATTCTACTGAAGATTATTCAAAAGAGACTACAATCATACCTGGAACAAGAACTACCTGAAGTGCAAGCAGGGTTCAGAAAAAGGCGAGGAACGAGAGACATCATTGCGGATGTGAGATGGATCCTTGAAAAGACTAAAGAATACCAAAAGGATATCTATTTGTGCTTTATCGACTATAGCAAAGCTTTTGACTGTGTAAACCATGAGAAACTCTGGGCCACATTAAGAAGCATGGGTATACCAGAACACCTGATCGTTCTCTTGCACAATCTGTACATTGATCAAGAAGCAACAGTTCGAACAGAACAAGGAGAAACAGAATGGTTTAAAATAAGCAAAGGTGTAAGACAAGGCTGCATACTTTCCCCCTACCTGTTTAATTAATTTATATGCAGAACAAATCATCATAGAAGCAGGATTGTATGAAGATAACAGAGGTGTGAAGATTGGTGGAAGACTCATCAACAACCTTCGCTATGCTGATGATACCACATTACTGGTGGAAAGTGAAGATGATCTGAAACATTTGCTTCTCACAATCAAAGAACATAGTCTCAAAATGGGCCTGCACCTTAATGTAAAGAAGACAAAGATCATGACAACTGGCATAATCAACAGGTTCATCGTCGAAGGAGAAGAAATTGAAATCGTGACTAACTTTAACCTACTTGGATCAACTATCAATAAAGAAGCAACAAGCTGTCCAGAAATCAGACAACGCATTGCTCTTGGCAGAATGGCTATGAAAGACCTAGATAAGATTCTCAAGAGCAGAGATGTCTCTCTCCATACAAAGATTTGACTTGTTCAAGCCATGGTATTTTCAATAACATCATATGGATGTGAAAGCTGGACAGTGAAAAAGATAGACAGGAAGAAAATTGATGCCTTTGAATTATGGTGCTGGCGGCGAATACTGTGTATACCATGGACTACCCGAAGAACAAACCAGTCTGTACTAGAGGAGATCAAACCTAAGCTTTCTTTAGAAGCTCAGATGACAAGACTTCGACTTTCATACTTTGGACACATCATGCGGAGAGAGAGATCATTAGAGAAAGACATCATGCATGGCAAGATAGAAGGTCAACGCAAAAGAGGAAGGCCAGCAATGAGATGGATCGATACAATAACAGCAGCTACGGGTAGCAGTCTGTCAACAATAAGCTGCCTGACTGAAGACCGAACACAATTTAGGATAACTATCCAGAGGGTCGCCATGAGTCGCCTCTGACTCGACGGCACTTAACAACACCACCAACATCTACTCCAGCTTTACTAGAATTATAGTCCAAGATCATGTGTGTTTTTTTTGTCTGGACGTGTGTTATCTACTTCTTGATCATGCAAACTGCTCAGAACAACCACCACCTTTCCTTTCTTCGGAAAATAGGAAACCAGAGTGGCGTTATCGTGAAAGACTGTAGCAGCTGAGAAGCATGCAATAAATAATACCCGGAGTCAGTTCAAGTATCCAAACCAATTTATTGTGCACAAGGCCCAAGCATCAAAGGACTGAGCAATGGCGAACAGGAACAACTTCCTTATATACAAGCTTCACAGTTTGATACAGGCAGACTTCTATTGGTCCCAACGCCCCCTGCACCTATCCAATCGGGGACCCTCACTGGGCCCTGTTCCCCCTTCTCGGGCTATGCTAACTCAGGCTCAGTTTCTAGACATTATACATTCCTGCTACAAGGTCATTGCATCAGCATAAAAGCATTGAATAAAGGATTAATACAAACTTATCAAAAGCAGTTTAGAGCGGTTTAAGGCAGATCCTCAGCCTTCACTGACTTTGGTCTCTCAGCACTACTATTTCTAGTAGTGGGGTTGGGGACTCAGGCCTAGCTTGCAGTCTCATACATGTACAGGCTATTATATAGGCCATAGCCTACCACATTCCCCCCTTTGATTATTCTCACCCGCAAATTAGAAAGGGTGGGAAGTAAATCACATATTACACGTTGAAAAGCATTACCTTGGGGTATAGGGTGATACTGCCATATAGCCAACACTTTAGTTGCTGTCTGCCGCTTTACAGTGCTATCAATAACTGAGGTTATAGTGCACAAGTAAAGGGGTAGGAGACATGGGAGAAACAAGCACACAGCCAATATTAATAATACAACTAACACAAGAGTTTTCAGGCCACCCAGTCCTGAAAACATGGAACCAAACCATCTATCAAGCTCCAGTCCACGCCATTTCTGGACTGGCACATAGGCTTGCTTCCACATCTGTTCGGCTATGTCTTTGACAACTTGGCCTTCATTATCAATCTGCAAACAACGGTTAGTTAAATTCAATTTTCCATACACTCCACCTTCAGCTGCTAACAAATAATCCAGTGTTAAACGATGTTCAGGAGCATTTACACCTGACCACCAGGACGTCTTTCTAGTGGTGGCATTATAAAACTTCAGGCTTAGACGAGTAATCTTTATTCCAGTCTGAGTAGTAGTGATGCATTCTGCACAAGGGGGGAGAGTAAGGCAAAAGTCATTCCAAGGGACCCCAGGGCTGTCTTTCTCCCACAGCTTCCACCCTGGCTCCCACGACGTGTGACAGGAGTAGGGTTGTAGATTCTTAGTCTCTTACAATCGTGGTTGTCGTCGCAAAGTGAGCCGCAATGGAGTTTCAGGGTCATATTCGGAAGTTCAATGACCAAGTTCAGGAGCGGCTGCTGGCTTTACTCGACTGTGATGGATCCAAGGTTCGAGCTCTGCAACTTTAACTGCTGTTGGGGTTATTAAGATGACAACATAAGGTCCCTTCCAACGCAGTATCAACGGTGTCCTTCTCCACTCTGTGATCCACACTGAGACGCCAAGCTTGAGAGGATGCAGAGGTTGATGGGCAGCCGATCTTGTACCCACGTATGAAGACTCTGGAAAACAGAACTTAAAACCAATAGTTCCTGTCTAGTAATTTCAGATCAGGCAGTATGCATCTGATAATGTTAATATCTCGGGATCATACTTAATGGACTTGCTTCCTGAGGTTATCAACCCGCATTCTTTGTACAGGGCCCCATGTGCATGCAAGGTTGTAAGGGCATACTTGGAATCTGGGTACACTTTTAGACAGAGCCCTTTTCCTATTGTCAGTGCTCTAGTGAGAGCTATCAGTTCAGCTTTCTGTGCTGAAGTTTCTGGGGGCAAAGCTGAGGCCTCAACTACCAGATCAAGGGTCACTACTGCATGTCCGGCTCCCATCCACAAAGAAAGTCCGTTCAGGGTCCTCCAAAGGGACATCTGTCAGATCCAATGGAGACCTCTCCCTTCCTTTGGTAGCTTGATTCAGTGGTGAAATTGGGGATCCATATATCCTGCAGTCCCCAAGAAGGCTCTCACTTGCCTCCTGGTGGGATTACTGCACACAGTTTCTTTGCGTCGTATTTTTCTGGTCAACTGGAATCCCAAACATTTAACTTGTTTGACATAATCGCACCTTGGCTCTTGAGACTTTGTATCCAGCCTCATTAAAAGGTGCAAGAGTTCACTGGTGGCTTGTAGACATTCACTTTCTGAGTTGGTGACTATGAGCAAGTTGTTCACATACTGAAGAAGAACCCTGTGTCCTGGGTACACTGAGTAGCTTGAGAGATCTTGATTTAAGCAGCACTGAAGAGGGTAGGTGAATTCTTGAATCCTTGAGGTAATCGAGTCCGGGTAAGTTGACCCCGCCTTCCTGTTGTGGGGTCTTGCCATTCAAAAGCAAACAAAAGTTCGGGGGGCTAGGCGTATGCAGAAGAAGGCAATTTTCAGGTCCAGGACAGTGAAATGAGTAGCCTCAGCGGGGGTCAGTCCCAAGAAAATATAAGGATTTTGGTACCACTGGGTGTATAGTTTCAGCTGCATCATTCACTCGCCTCAGATCTTGTACTGGGCGGTAATCCCCTGTCCCAGATTTCTTGACTGGGAGAAGGGGGGTGTTCCAAGGTGACTGGCACTCCTTGAGAAGTCCATACTTCAGCAGTTTCATTAAATGGCAGTGGATTCTTCAATGGCTGGTCGGGGAAGAGGACACTGCTTCACATGCACTGGTTCCGCTCCTGGCTTGAGGGTGACGATAACAGGGGCTATGTTCTTCGCTAGGCCAGGTGGATATCTTCTGCCCATACTTCAGGTGGGGCTATAAGGTTAGGAGGTATACAGGAACTAGCTGGTTTGATTGGAGATGCACTATAGAACCGCTACTCTCCTTCTCGGAGAACAGTTAGCACCATCCATCCAGCAGGCCTTGGGTTCACAGTCATTTGCATTTCTCCTCCTTCAGCAAAGGGTATCTGTGCCTGGAGCTTAGCAAGCATATCTCGGCCCAAAAGTGATATAGGGCACTCAGGCATATTCAAGAACTGGTGCGTTATTTTCTGTCTCCCTAGTTCACACATGCGGTTCTGCAGGAATGGCTTGGTGGCACTGTTCCCTCTAAGCTGTGCGCGTGTGCGCGCGCACACACCTCGCCGAGCGAGCGCACATACTTTACAACAGAGCGGACAAAAATTACAGCTCTGATTCTGATAGAAAACACCACAGACGTCTTAAAATTTAAAAGTTATGATTGTAATTACTAGAAATTTCCCGCTTCATTTAGTAATCATCTATTTTCATTTAATTTGATTAAAATTAATGTGGTGTACATACTGTATTCTGATGTGTAGTCAAATTTTAAAGTATATAACTCCGAGTGTCGTTATGTGGCGCACAAAAATTTAACCTTCCTTCAAAAGCTGCACACAGCTGATATTTTATGCGCACACAACCTACAGAAAATTAGAGGGAACATTGCTTGGTGGCCCTGTTCCCAGTGGCTCTGACAATAGTGATGCATCGAGAAGACAAAGGGGCTACTGGCTTTGCCACCACTGAGTGTTCTGTTCCTGTATTCACCATATACTGGTCCCCTATTTTCAAACAGACCATAGGCTCCTGGGGTCCCAGGGAAACGTGGAGCCTGGTCTGGCCTAGTCTTCATCCATGTCATAGCCTGTTGCAACTGCCACTCCCTCAATAGCTTCTTCCCTCTCTTGCTGTGCTCGGTTTATTCTTCCATGACTCTGAAATCAACCTTCTGTTCTCCCTCCTCCCCTCCTGGGGGTGGAGTCGGAGTTAAGATACGGGCATTCACTTCTCTGGTGTTCTTCTTCTCTGCAATGGGCGCACTGATTCGCACCCAGAGGGGACTAATCGTTTTCACGACCCCTTCCACTTTCCTCTGCTCTTTCAATTAGGAAAATCTCCTCCACATCGTTCAACTAAAGCGGCTGCAAGAAGATCTGCTTTCTTTTTTACTTTCTCTGTCACATTCATTTTCACAATTCACAAAAGCTTTCTGAACAACTTCCATTAACTGTGCTGTAGTCATGCCCGCAAATTCATCCAGTTTCTGCAATTTCTGTTTTATATCTCTCTGGGACTGACTGACAAAAACTGCATTTACCATACGCAAATGCTCCTGGGCTGCTGGATCACATGGGGTAGATAGTGAGGGCTGCCTGCACTATAGGTCTACATCATACTGTTCATTAGTTCAAACAAATCCTAAGGTTTCCCAGTGTAGGAGGCATAATGTATTTTTCAGTTCAGTAAATCAGTGGCGGAAAAAGACACATAAACAAGGCTGGTCGGCTTTCGGTATTAACGTGACCATCCCTTTTACTGGTAGTTGTACTTCTGAAGGTATACAGCAATCGGGACTGTCTGGGTTCCACTTCACGTTCTCGGGTGCTGGCTGTGAGTGACCCTGAACTGGCAAATGAATCCCTGCTTGTAGTGTCATCGGTGGACTTCGGGGACTGGCCTATAAAGATACTGGGACAGACAGAGTGGAATGTCTGGAGATTCTGGGGCAGGGCAGAATAAACGAACAGTTTTTTTCCTTCACAAACACTTAACCAGGAATCTATATAGGGGAATTGATCAGGGAATATCTTTTGCACAATCTAATGAACACGGGAAACTTCTAACACTGGCCACTTCCTGTCACACAGGACGGAGACATTTTAAGTCCGTAGGCTCCAGCAAGCCCTTGCTAAAATTCCTAGTCATACATTTCAACAGAATCTGCATGGACTCCGACCCCCCCCCCCCCCCACATGATGACATACTTAACAACAGACAGAGGGGGCAGACAGTCAGGCTGCATTTTCCTGTAGACTAAACATAATGGATGTGTGTGTGTGCTCATTCTAAATAACCGTTTAAACCCATTTAAAGGCTTTAAACTGAGACTGTACTTCTGAAATTGAAATTTTAAAAGACCTTACAAAACACAGTACATTCTTTCTCCGGACACCAACACATCTCACGGTTCGGGAAAGACAGGCATTATCTTAACAAAAGAAACAGTAGGCCTCTTTGCTGCCTTTCAAAGCAGCCGTAAATTACAGCTGTAAACACACATGCAGTCAAAACCAAATATATCAGAGACAAAATTTCAATCATTTTTTAAGTTGCAAGCTGGTAACTACTCAGGATGCTTCATAGTCCTGTCAGGGTTCTTAACCTCTACTTCGTAGGTCAAAGGGGAAACAGAAGCAGTTTCATTAATTTCCCTATCATTTCTTTTTGAACAGTGTTTGCTAACGACTGGAACATAAAAAAAAAACACAAGACAAGGCTAAGCCCATAAATGCATTAAGGAACTCGAACGGGGTTAATAACATTCCTATCAAGTGATATATAATACATGACCATAGCAGAAGGAACATCACTATTAAAACATATTGAATAAAACAGGTACAATTTTCCTGAAATAAGCACAAATTAACCCAGCTGCAGAGCATAGAATAATTGAAACCTTCAAAACGTTAAGTAAAGGATACATTCCTTTCTTTGTCTCCGGGCTGTGTGAAAGACACGCCCCCTTCTCTCTCTGCTCGCAAGAGAGAGACTCACGCTCAGTGAGACAGCTGTCTTTGTAAAAGTGACTTCTGAGTTGTTGCTTTAATACTATTCCCTAATCGGTAAACACAACAGACAATAAGGGAGACAAACACCAAACACTTTCTCCTTTCTCGCGACCTGGCAATGCACTAGTCAGGAGCCAGCACCTCGCTTGGTCTGTATTAAAGACCTCATTCACACACGCAGACATTCAAGACAGAATAAAATCCGGACGTTCCCAAAAAACCTGACTGATTGGGGGGTTGGGTGGGTTCAGTCTCTGCTTTATACCTTTAAGACTTCTGAGACTTACTAGGACCGCCCTGAGAGAGGGGATCAGACTCTCAAGCGCTAATTCCAGAATCCCGACTGACTGACAGACTGACTGATTAGCAGAAAAGTACTACTCACCGGATCATGGGTTGGATCCTGGACTCCCCTCGGGTTCGAGGTGTAGGCCGGCCGGAACCGGTCACCTGCGGAGGCAAGAGGAGCCCTCCCCGATACAAGAGGATGGGTGGCGCCAAAGGCTCTCCTGCAATCAGTCAGGGGCGGCTCCAGGCTGGACAAAACCTTTTGAGGCGAGAAGTCGTGGTATATTCACTTGCATACCATCCCCTGCTCGCACTTTCCCGGCCAACGCACCAAGAATAAGTAGCAGCTGAGTAGCATGCAATAAATAATACCCAGAGTCAGTTCAAGGATCCAAACCAATTTATTGTGCACAAGGCCCAAGCATCAAAGGACTGAGCAATGGCGAACAGGAACAACTTCCTTATATACAAGCTTCACAGTTTGATACAGGCAGACTTATATTGGTCCCAACGCCCCCTGCACCTATCCAATCGGGGACCCTCACTGGGCCCTGTTCCCCCTTCTCAGGCTATGCTAACACAGGCTCAGTTTCTAGACATGATACATTCCTGCTACAAGGTCATTGCATCAGCATAAAAACATTGAATAAAGGATTAATACAAACTTATCAAAAGCAGTTTAGAGCGGTTTAAGGCAGATCCTCAGCCTTCACTGACTTTGGTCTTTCTCAGCACTACTATTTCTAGTAGTGGGGGTGGGGACTCAGGCCTCTAGCTTGCAGTCTCATACATGTACAGGCTATTATATAGGCCATAGCCTACCACAAGACAAACAGTGAAGTGAATACCTCTCGGCCCTTTGCTGTTACAAATTCTGGAGGTAATTCTTTTCTGTTCTTTCAAATTGTGCCCAAAAGTGTCATTGGTTTTTCTAGCAATTTCCGGGACAGGGATAAACTGCAGAAGAAATTGTCAACAGTAACATTTCTGCCAGATCGCGTCAATCCTTCAGTGAGTTGCAGCACAACCCTTTCACCCTGATTCTGTTCCGTTTTGTCAGAGTTCCCTTCCTGTATATTCTTGAAGACGCAGAACATATGACGTTGCACTGTCACACAACATCCATAGCTTTTTGCCATATTTCCCAGGTATGCTGGGAATATGTTGCCTGAACGGAACACGGCCACGAAATGTAAGCAGTTGCTCATCCACGGTAACATTTTCACCAGGAACAAAGGCGTCACTTAGAGTTGCTTCCCAGGTATCAAAAACGTGTCTTCTTGGAACAAGTTTATCCACGCCTCGTTGTTCACGTCCGTTGGTTGCATCATCAAATCTGAGAGCACAAGAAATTTGCTGAAAACGGTTACAGGCCATATTTTTGCCGAAAACAGAACGACCATCTTCAAGGTTCCACAACTGAACTAAGGATTCATTTCGTGACTTGTACACACCTGAGAGGATCAGAAGTCCAAGAAAACGTTGAAATTCTCCGTCTGTCAAATCTTTCCAGGTGTCATCGTATATGTGTCTTCCTTGTTTGCTCGTCCACAAAATAATTTCATTCAATAAGTTCTTCCTCATGAACAAGTGGAATGCTGCGAGAGGGCCATCAACATTTCGTACAGCATACCTTGTAGGACCTTGTTGTACGGGCATGACATTAGCTCTGGCGTATCTTCCAGCAGCTTGCTTTATAGGTTTCCTGTTCCATGATGTGGCATGCTTAGATACATAGGCTTCAATGGCAACATTTGTGCTTATAGTTGATGACCTCTTAGCTCCTCTACGACCACAACTAAGATTCCTCACAGATGATACTGACACCGGGGACTCCTGCCTTCTTCCCCGTCCAGCACAGCCTCGACCTGTAACTTGACTCTTTGCTGCAGGCGATGTTACCGGCTCAACATCAGTCTCACATTCACTTGGCGACCAACTGCTGTCGCCATCTGAATCATGACTGTGATCATCAGATTTATCGCCCAAACTTGCCTGATATGCTTCTTCACTTGCTGAATATGCTGCATCATCAAACGACTCAGAGCCGTCACTGTCTGCATCTCGTTGCAATATTTCTCTTACTTGGGCAGCTGAATACTTTCGTTTTGACATAATAAACAATAACCTAAAATAAATAAACAAAGATAAAGTTGGATAAAATGCAAAGCAGGTTTGCTATAGGTGTACAATAATCGTGATGAATGAGCTGAAAGCCTTTAGATTTCATCGAAAATAATGAGAGAATGTATGATATCAATTACAGAAAATTGTAATTTTCATAAAATAAGCGTACAAAAAATAAATGATACATAATTAATGATAAATACCTTTGTCAGATCAAAAAATTCACAAAACTGCAAATTGTATCACGATCCAAACCGGACGTAAGCAACTAGGGTAAAAAATGACCCCACTGGTACTCTGTGCTGCAATTCATCACTAGCGTTACCTAGCGGATGAAAATTATTCCTCTCATGGCGCAATATAAAGAGAATATTGACATGTGAAAAGTCATAAAAAGATTGCATTCTTGAACAACTAGTTTCTAAGATACGCGTTGTGAAACTTGCAATGGGGTCATTTTTGACCCCATCGGTACTGCCAGGGTTAAGGGATATAGCAGGTTTTCTGCCTGTGATGGAGGGGTTTAGTCTCCTCCATGGAGCTAGCTTGAGTTAGTAAGTATAAAATGGGGTTTCCTTTTTTTAATCTGTATACAGGGGGGGGGGGGCGGGAGTTCCCGTGTTTGTTAGTCAGTCAGTCAGTCAGCTAGTCAGTCATATTCTGGCCGAAGCGTTGAGTAGTGTCAGTTATTTTGGAAGACTTGTAGAGCGAACAGTCTGGTTGTTGGCAGGTGGATACCTATATGTAAGTGTTTATGGAAGAATGTCTGTAGACATTTTGTGTGCCATTTTTGTGTTAAGTGTGTGAGTTTAAGATGCCTGTAATGTTTTGTTGTAGGTGAGAGTGATTCTCTCTTGTTCTTAAGAGTCCTTTCCGATCAAATGGTGGAATGTCTCACGGAGTGGCATGCTTTTATTTAATTTAATTATGATATGGTTTATTGCAGTTCATTTTGGCTGATATTTTGTTTTGCTTCTTCACAGATTGTGCTTCATTGATTGGAAGAAAAGTTTTCAACCATACTTTTTACCACTTGGGCTTTGTATGATCATAAGTATGAACTATTTTTAACAATTTTATGTATGTTTTTTAGGGCTTTGTATGGACTCTCTTTATCATTTAAGTATATATTTGTAATAAATTTGTTTTTTGACTGAGACGTTCTGTGATTAACTTTTAAAAGTTATAATCTCTTCATGAAGGACAGTCCACAGCAGAATTGAAACCTAGAAAAACTATGTCTGTGCTGGATCTAACCTTTTTTGAAGAGTGTCACCAAAGGTTGCAGACAGTATACGGAAGTGGATATAGACAATTAACATTATACCTATAATAAAATTAGGACTGATGCAAGGATATGAGGCACTCTAGGCAAAACCTCAGCTTGCAGCCATTCACAATTAACTTTTAAACTCCTACCACCCTTCTTTCCAAAATTTTGATTATTAAACTCAATTGCAATCATCTCAACACCATTACTTTCAGAACAATCCTTTAAAAATGCATATTAGAAACATAGAAACTTGAGGACAGAAAAAGACCACATGGCCTATCTAGTCTGTCCTTCCATATCGACCACAATAGTCCCCTTTTTTCCTTTAGAGATCCTGTGTTTGTCCCATGCTTCTTTGAATTCAGATACTGTGCTCATCTCTACTGCCTCCACTGGGAGACTATTCCATGGATCCACCACTCTTTCCATAAAGAAATATTTCCGCATATCACTCCTGAATCTATCCCCTTTCACCCTCATCCCATGTCCTCTCGTAGCAGAGCTTCCTTTCAATCAAAAGAGGCGCACCTGTGCATGTATGCCAAGGAAGTATTTAAATGTCTCAATCACATCACCTCTATCCTGCCTTTCCTCTAAGGTGTACATATTAAGGATCCTTAAGTCTGTCTCCATATGCTTTATCATGAAGACCACTAACCATTTTAGTATCCACCCTCTGTACTGATTCCAGCCTGTTTATATCCTTTTGAAGGTGCGGTCTCCAGAATTGCACACAATACTCCAAAGAGGTCATACCAAAGATTTATACAGAGGCAGTATCACCTCCTTTCGTCTGCTGGCCATTCCTCTCCCTATGCATCCAAGCATCCTTCTAGCTTTTGCTATCACCTTTTCTACCTGTTTAGCTACTTTAAGATCATCAGACACAATCAAACCTAGGTCCTGCTCTTCTTTAGTGGACAAAAGTACTTCACCCCCTATACTATATCGCTCCCTTAGATTGCTGCAGCCCAAATGCATGACCTTGCATTTTTTAACATTAAATCTCAGCTGCCAAATTCTAGACCATTCTTCAAGCTTACCTAGATCCCTTCTCATGTTATCTACACCTTCCTGGGTGTCTACTTTATTGCAGATTTTGGTATCATCCGCAAAGAGGCAAACCTTACCCGATAGTCCTTCCGCTATATCACTAATAAAGATGTTAAAAAGAATTGGACCAAGGACAGATTCCTGGGGCACACTACTGGTAACCTCCTTCTCCTCAGAGTGAGCTACATTTACCTGTACCCTTTGTCGCTCACTCAACAAATTTCCAACCCAAGCAGTAACTTTAGGGTCCATCCCTAGGGTGCTCAGTTTGTTTATAAGTTGCCTGTGAGGAACGGTGTCAAAGGCTTTACTGAAATCTAAATACACCACATCTAGGACTGTCCCTCGGACCATTTGCCTGGTAACCCAGTCAAAGAAATCAATCAGATTTGTCTGACAAGACCTGCCTTTGGTGAATCCATGTTGCCTCGGATCCTGTAATCCGCTGAACTCCAGAAACCTCACTATTTTCTCTTTCAGCACCGTTTCCAATAATTTACTCACCACCGAAGTTAAATGAACCAGCCTGTAGTTTTCAACCACATCCTTAAATCCGCTTTTGTGTAAAGGCACCACATGAGCCTCTCTCCAGTCCTTTGGCACCGCTCCCGACTACAAGGAGGCATTGAAAAGATCAGTCAGTGGAGCTGCTAGAATGTCCCCAAGTTCCCTCAGTATTCTAGGGTGTATCCCATCTAGTCCCATCGCTTTGTTTACTTTAAGTTTAGCTAGTTTCTCATGAACACAGTCTTCTGTGCCCGTCGCTTCTGTTCCTGTTTGTGGGTGTTTTCTGAGGTCCTGCTCCTGGTTTTGCATCTGTGAACACAGAACAGAAATATTTGTTAAACAATTCCGCTTTATCCTCATCAGCTTCTACATAGTCCTCCCTTTCACCCTTAAGGCTGACAAAATACCACTTTGCCCTTCCTCTTCTCACTAACCTATCTGAAAAATGTCTGATCCCCCCATTTTATTGCACTGGCTATTTCCTCCTCTTTTTGAATATTTGCTTTCCTGACTACTTTGCTAGTTTCTCTACGTTTTTACAAATATAGATGCCTGTCTTCCTCTCTCTGTGATCTCTTCTATTTCATGAAGACCTCCCTCTTTTTCTTCACCTTTTCAGCTACTTCTTTCAAAAATACATAGCGGTCTCCTTTTCCTTTTACCTTTATTTACCATTTTAACAAAAAGGTTGGTTGCTCTTAAAATATCCCTTTTCAGTTCTGCCCACTGTTTTTCTACATCCCCCAGCTGTTTCCATCCCGTTAATGACTCCCTGAGGTATTGGCCCATCTTGGCAAAGTTAGTTTTCCTAAAGTCTAAGACCCTCGCTTTTGAATGGATTCTATCAGCCCTAGTCCCAATACTGAACCACACCATCTGGTGATCACTGGATGCAAAATGATTTCCCACTATAACATCAGAAACACTTTCACCATTGGTAAGCACCAAGTCCAGTATGGCCCCTTCACATATGGGTTCTGTTACCAACTGCCTGAATAGTTCTCCTTGTAGAGAATCCAAGATCTCCTTACTTCTAGATGATACTGCAGCTGGAATGTGCCAATCAACATATGGCATATTGAAATCCCCTATCAGTAGCACTTCTCCTTTCCTAGCAATGCTGCATATGTCTTCAATTATCTCTCCATCCACCTCTTCTTTCTGTGAGGGAGGTTTGTATATCACGTCAATGCAAATAGATTTCTCTTTCCCTCTTTCTAGTTTAACCCACAGTGCCTCCTCTCTCCCTTTTAAGCTCTGTAGTTCCAAAGCTTTAATATTATTTTTTACATATAGTGCCACTCCTCCTACCCTGTCTTTTCCAAATAAAGTATAGCCTGGTATAGTTACATCCCAGTCATGGTTTTATGTGAACCATGTTTCTGTAACTGCTACTAAATCCAAGTCAGCCTCTCCCATTAAAGCTTCATCATCTGGAATCTTATTTCCCATTTTATGGGCATTTATACACACCTCTTTCCATATGTTACCCCTTTTACCCATTTCCATAAAGGTATTTAATGTTTCACTTACCTGGGGGCTTTCTTTACCCATCCCCAACAAACCTAGTTTAAAGCCCTCTTCAGTAGATTAGCCAGTCTGCTACTGAAGACAAGTCCACCTTTCTTGGACAGATGAACACCATCTTTGCTCTGCAACCCTTAGACATCATACTCTTTAATATTAAACTTTGATTTGTAAATGTATGCATAAGGAGGGAGCTTTCAAAAAAACATTTACAGTTGCAGGTAAAAGTGTACACTGATGATTCTAACTGTCATGTCCCATTACTTTGACTGTAGCTGTTCTTTGCTGCTTATCCAAGAAGCTGCTGCCCTAGGCGATCACCTAGTTTGCCTAATGTTTGGGCCAGCCTGGAATAAAATGAGCAAGGGTCAGCATAATACACTGCTAAAATAATGGTAAACTCAAATAGGCAAAATGAAATTATAGCAATAATTTAATTTGACTGTACATGTAAACAGCACAGATATTACTCCTATTGGAATTATGCACATCAAATACAAAACTGCGTCAAAAGGCCTGAATAATGCAAAATTCTGCATACTTTGTCCAAACAACAAAGCATATTGTTTTGAATGATACAGTATTTTATTTCTGTATTGTATTTTAAATTAGGTTCCCAGATATATACAAAATTTTAAATTGTGTGCAGATTTCCCGCAGGAGTAAAATATGATACAAGGGCAGTCAGGGCGTCCGGTTCACTACGTGGGCTAGGCAGCCGCCTAGGGCAGCAGACCTGTCTGTGCAGCATGGTGCCCATGGCAGGCCATGTTTGCCAAAGAACATTGCCTGCTGTGGGCTGCTGCTGCCACCATCTCACTGAGCTGCCCAAATCGGCAATAGTGGGGGCAGTGACGTGGCTCGGTTTGGCCTGGTGGGGGGAGGGTGGTACAGTACAGCACAGGGGAAGGCGCAATATGACCTGGGCTTCTGCCTGGGGTAGCAGAGAACCTTGGGCCACTCCTGAGGGCAAAACAGTACAATTATTGAAAAATCTGGGATTGAATTTGATTCTATGGTTACTTCCTAAATCTGTTATTCCTTGCACTGTGTGACACTCTCTGTGAAAGCAAGTTATTAAGCGCTAGGATATTAAAAAAATATACATAAATTTGCTAAACATTCATATAAGAATTATTTCAAACAAATATATACAGTATTATTGATACTGCAAAAAATAAATACAGATAGAAAAATGCTTGTAGATGTTAAGACTTTCTAGTGAGGAATAAATCCTTTTAAATCACAGGATAGATCAGAAAATGCATTCTCTTTTCTATTCCTCACAACACTTCATCTATGCAAGAGCTTCTGGATCTGGTTACAGACGTAATGTAACCAATGAGAAGGAAAAACAAACCAAACCTCCTATTTTACCTCAAGAGCTATTCAATATTCCCCAGGGCAGCCTCAATTGTGTTGGGACCATGCATTAATTTTTCTTCTATAGCCAGCGCCAGGACCATGAACCCAGAAGTGAGCCAATCATGACAGGAGGGAGCGAGGAGGCAGAATTAAAGAGCGGTGGAGTGGGGGAGCTACAGCACCACGGTTGCTAGTGCTGCAATCACAGCAGAGGCTGAGGCAAGTCACAGAGCCCAGGCCCAATCATTTTCACCCTTCCACTCCAAAGCAGGATCATGGTGAGAGAGAGAAGCTTGGAACACCACAGAGCAGCATCAGGCCAAGCTGAGGAAAAGAAGCTGTGCCTCCACTGGTGTCTTAAAGGGGCTGCACCTCCCAGGAGCCTGACTGTACCAAAAACCCTACCCATCCCTGCCACTGCACAGGGGGGAGAGAGAGGAGGTCCTGTACAGAAGCAGCGATAGACGATTTAAAGATTCCACCAGCCTACATTGTGAGCCAGCCAGGGGAAGAAGAGTTCTTATTCACCCACCTCCCCCTGAAGCACCAGAGCCAAGCACCGGAAGTGCCCCACTTGCATCCTGGGACAGGAAGGACCCTGATGTTGAAGGAGCAGAGGATATCCCGCTAGGAGAGGATGGATGACATCATGGACCATATAAGGGAAGACACACAAGAAAAAAGGATGATTGACAGGCATGTGAGGCACTGAACCTGCCATAGAGAAGCACAGAAGGCTCAAGCTAATAAATATGTGAGCAGAAGATAAGAGTCCATGTGCTCAGAGAAGAGAGCCCATGGAAGGGGGAGCTGAGCTTAAGGGGAGATAAGGAGCCCATCACCCCTCCCTCCGAAGAGAGACAAGACAGGACACCTATAGGCTGATGCAGAATGCTGGCGCAGAAGTTGCGCTCTATTTGTAGTGCACTGATATCGCGCGACTTCATCTTTATCTCAATGCCATATATACTGTGCCTTCGTAGACATCAGGGCGGTTTACAAAATTAACAAGAAAGGGCTTTAGCGGAAAAGAAAAGGAACTCAAATAATCGGAAAGGAAAGTGCATTCATACAGAGAGGGAAGAGATGGGCGGGAGGGGGGGGAAGAAGTATAGGAGAGGGAGAACGGGGGAGAGAGGTCAGGAATTAGAGGAGGGAAGCGCAAAAGCAGATTGGAAGAGGTGGGTTTTGAGAAGAGCCCTCTTTTCAGAAATTCAAATCACAAGACGGAGGTTAGGGAGTAAAACAATTCCTGAGGAAGGGGCTTAGGAAGAAAAAGACAGAGTGACAAGTTGGTTCAAGGTGAGCTCGTGAGGCAGGAGGAAGGTGTAGACAGTTTATATGGACAGAGCACAGGGCGGAGCATGGAAGTGAAGAGAGTCAGAGAGATAACATAGGGTATGTGTGTAGATGGATTTATGGACCAGAGTAAGGATTTTGTAGTGAATGCGGGACTTGATAGGGAGCCAGTGGAGATGGAAAAGCAGTGGGGTGATGTGATGGGGTGGCATGTAAAATAATCTGGACAGCGGTATTCTGAAGCAGTTAAAAGCGACAGAGCTGATATTTTGGGGAGACCAACAAGGACAACATTGCAATAATCGATGCATCAGCATGCAGAAAGGGGTTCATATGCAAATGAGCCATGCATTAAAATGGGAGAGCAAGCCAAACACATGCACACACAAGTCGGTGCTAGTTTGGCATGCTCTCCCAGAGAAACAGTGGCACCGCATGGCTAATATGCATATGAGCCCCGACAATATTTTGGTGGCATCAGGGGCTTTCCCTGGTGCCTGGATCATCTTTGACATTTCTCCTCAGATGATCAAGGCATTGGGGAAAGCACCCGATGCCATCAAAATACTGTCAAGGGGCACGCAGTAGATGTTTAAGTTACCTCAGATCCAGGTGTAGAGCTGTTGGCACTAAGGCTGGATGCAGAAAACTAGCATGGTTTTTAAGCACAGATAACGCCACTTTTAAGTACACTTACTGCTACTGGCAAATGCAGAAAAGAGATGGATGCACGCATAAACAGCAAAGGAAAAACAAGCGCACAATTAATGCCAAGGGTATTTAAATCATAGGCAAATGAGCTGTACAAAATGAAACAGTATGCAAATATTGGCTGCACCAGATGCAGAGAAACATGTCGAGGACTTCATAACCGGTCTTAGCACCAGTATATCTCTGTGCCTCCCACCCAGTCCCCATCCCGATATGTGCTACCAGGGTGGCATGGGGTTTTTTTTAGTGTGGGGCTAAAACTACACAATAATCCCGCTCTATCCTGGTAGCACACTTCTGTAAACATGCCCCTAAATTAATTCTTTGCTTTTAACTACAATCTCTCTGCCTGAAAGCTCCTGAAGGGGTTTGGTTTTCATTTGTGAAAGCTAATTCTTTTTTTTTTTTTTTTTTTATACTACAAAGGGGGCATTTTTTGTGGTATTGGGCAAAGCTCTGTCAGTTCATTGTTTTTGTTCTAGCTGCCCATTCACAGCTAGCTCTTTGAAGCCACTGACCTCATCAGGTGTTAGCTCCCACCGCATGTGAGCATTCTTGCTTTTTAGGGCAACTCCCTAATTCGCTACAGATAGGGATTTATAACAGCCCTATCAGAACACATCTTAAAGGACAGCTGAGGAACAGGTAGGGATGTTGATAGGTCTCTCTCTTTTACTTCAACAGGTACCAAAGCTCCACCAACTGAACAATGGCTGGGAAAAAGCATATTGCTAAAGCTGTTGCCGCCATTACAGCTTCGGCCTCTGTCCAGACAGAGATTCCAATGCCAGTTGAAGGTCTGGTTCCATGTGCAGGATGCCTGCATGCTGAAGCTCTCAGGAAACAAGTGGAGGAGCTCAGAGAAGAGGTGGAGATGCTGAGGAGCATTCAAGACAGAGAAGTATGTTCATGAGATGCTTCTTTAAACATCCAAGGTCTCCAACAGAGGTGAAGATGGGAACCTACAAAATGACAAACATAAGATATGCCATACTGGGTCAGACCCAGGTCCATCAAGCCCAGTATCCTGTTTCCAACAGTGGCCAATCTAGGTCATACGTACCTAGCAGTTTCCCCAAAAGACACAGGTTCCACAATGCTTGTACTGGGTCAAGCATTGATATCCTGGGTCCTTTCTTAATAATGGTTTATGGACCTTTCCTCCAGGAACTTGTCCAAACCTTTTTTAAACCCAGCTACACTAACAGCCTTTACTACATCCTCTGGTAACAAATTCCAGAGTTTGATTACACGTTGAGTGAAAAAATATTTACTTTTATTAGTCTTAAATAGTTTACCCTGTAGCTTCATTGCATGTCCCCTAGTCTTTCTATATTCTGATAAGGTAAACAATCGATCTACGTTTACCCGTTCCACTCCGTTCATTAATTTATAGACTTCTATCATATCTCCCCTCAGCCGTCTCTTTTCCAGGTTAAAGAGCTCTAACCTTTTTAGCCTTTCTTCATAGGAGTATCCTTCCATCCCCTTTACTATTTTGGTGGCTCTTCTCTGAACTTTTTCTAATAACGCTATATCCTTTTTAAGATACGGCGACCAGAATTGCACACAATATTCAAGGTGCGGTCTCATCATTATAATATCTTTTGTTTTATTTTCCATTCCTTTCCTTATGATACCTACCATTCTATTTGCTCTCTTGGCTGCCGCTGCACACTGGGCCGATGGTTTTAACATATTATCCACAATGACGTCTAAATCTTTTTCCTGGGTGGTGGTTCCTAATGTGGAACCTTGCATCGTGTAACCATAGTTTGGGTTGTTCTTCCCTAGGTGCATAACTTTGCACTTGTCCACATTAAATTTCATCTGCCATTTTGATGCCCAGTCTTCCAATTTATCAAGATCCTCTTGCAATTTTCCACAATCCTCTTGGGTTTTAACAACTTTAAATAGTTTTGTGTCATCTGCAAATTTGATAACCTCACTCGTTATTTCCCTGTCCAGGTCATTTATGAATATGGGTAAAATGGGTTAAAGAGGCAACATATGGAAAGCGGTGTGTATAAATGCCTGTAGCATGGGAAATAAGATCCCAGATGTTGAGGCTTTAATGGAACAGGCTGACTTGAATTTAGTGGCAGTTATGGAGACATTGTCCATGGACAACCATGACTGGGATGTAATTATACCAAGCTATACTTATTCAGATAGGATAGGAAGAAGGGTAGGAGGAGTAGCACTATATGTAAACAAATAATATTAAAGCTATAGAATTACAGGGCTTAAAAGGGAGAGAGGAGGCACTGTGAGTTAAACTAGAAAGAGGGAAAGAGAAATTCATTTGCTTTGGTGTGATATACAGATCCCTCACAGGGAGAAGAAGTGGACAGAGATTTAATAGAAGACAATATGCAGCATTGGCAGGAAAGGGGAAGTGCTACAGAGAGGTGATTTCAATATGCTGGATGTGGATTGGCACATCCCTGCTACAGTGTCTTCTGGAAGTAAGGAAAGCCTGGATTCTCTACAGGGCGAATTATTCAGGCAACCGATAACAACCCACACATGAAGGGCCATACTGGACTTGGTGCTTACCAGTGGTGAAAGTGTTTCTGATGTTATAGTGGGAGATCATCTCGCATCCAGTGATCACCAGATGGTTCAGCATTTGGACTAAGGTTGATAAAATCCATTCAAAAGCAAAGGGTCTTAGATTTTAGGAAAACTAAGTTTGCCAAGATGGGACAATATCTCAAGGAGTCATTAGCATAATGGAATAGCTGGGGGACGTTGAAAAATAGTGGGCAAAACTGAAGGGGATATTTTAAGGGCAACAACTATTTTTTGTTAGAAAGGTAAAAGGAAAATGAGGCTACTATGGTTCTCAAAAGTAGCTGAAAAGGGGAAGGCCTTCATAGAAACATGATGGCAGAAAAAGACCACATGGCCTATCTAGTCTGCCCTTCCATATTAACCACTACAACAGTCCCCCTTTTCCCTTTAGAGATCCTCTTGTGTTTCTCCCAAGCTTTTTTTTCATTCAGATACTGTTGTCATCTCTACCACCTCCACTGGGACACTATTCCACGCATCTACCACTCTTTCTGTAAAGAAATATTTCCTCATATTACTCCTGAGTCTATGTCCCCTCATAGCAGAGCTTGCTTGCAATCGAAAGAGGCTCTCCTCCTGTGCATTTATGCCATGGAGATATTTAAACATCTCATTCATATCACCTCTATCCCACCTTTCATCTAAAGTATACATATTAAAATCCTTAAGTCTGTCCTCATATGCTTTATAACAAAGATCACTAACCATTTTAGTAGTCAGCTTCTGTACCGACTCCAACCTGTTTATATCCTTTTGAATTTGCAGTCTCCAGAATGGCTGTAAAAGGGGGTGCTTGTTATGAAAGCTACACCACCTTTTTGCAAAGATCCAGACTATCTATGCTGCAAAGGATTGTGGTAATAGTAGTCCAGTTGTATAGTGTTTGCCTTTGAGATAAATAAGAATGTAGTAGTTGAGTCAACTATAAGGCAAAAATAGAGTTTATTTATGGGGTAAATTATTCCACACACAGATTATACTTAGTAACACCTTCTGGATAACTTTTCAGGTTTTGTAATCAAAGCAAAGAACACAGCTGAAAGTTCCAAGCAAATAGCTTGCAGTCTTTTCAAGCACCAAAAAAAACCACTTCCCTTCAGTCACTGCTGACAACTGCTCAGTAGTGCTGGAGAATAAACGCAAAAGGAAAAACTTCTTTACAAACAGCGTTCTTCTTTCACATTCAAAGCAGTTCTTTATACAACATGTGCACTGCTTTGAGCAATGCTCTACTCTATCAACAGGTGGATAACAAGCTGTAATAAATAGCTGGTTTCCTCCTCTGCACACGTGTTTTCATTTCCATTCCCCAAAAGCCTCTTTCTTTCCATATAAAACTTTCTGGAGAGCCAGTAATTAGAACATTTCCTTTTGATGGTTTTAATCCTACTTTGAGGATTTCTTTAGGCTATCAATCTTACACAAAGAACAGTCCATGCAAAAATCATCTCCCTCAGGACTTGTACCTTGTTCCTCCAATTGCATAGGCTCAATCTCAATATCTGGCATAGAGGGCTTCAATAACTGGCCTCTAGTGGGAGAGACACTGTTTCCCAACAGTTTGCATTGCTCCAGGTTAGTTAAAAGATCAAAGTTCATACCTGAGTGACAACTGTCCTTGGGCTGTCTCCTTAGGTATCCTGGCCAATAAGCATTGGAGCTTCTGTGGCCTGTCCTCCAGTCTGTATCACTGGACCTCAGGGCATCGGCTCCATACCTCTTCCCATAAGACTTCGTGTTCCTTTTCTCCTTAGCTGCTCCTGTCTGCTTACAGGGTGCTGCTTTAGAGTTCCTACCAGAATCACAGGAATCTCTATAGGTACACGTCTCTCTCTGAGTTCCTCTTGCCTTCTCTTTCTTGGACCTTCTTCTTCTCTCTCGTCGCTGTGGTTGTCATCTCTGAACTGGTCCTTCCCCTGGTCTGCCTTCTGAATATTCAGTTCTGCCTTTAAAATCCTTAGCTTCCAACTCCTCCCTTGCAGTGCTCAGGTGTTGGTGCTTAAACTCTCCTCTGGCAACTGATTGATTAGGCATGACATAAGGGTTTTTCAGACTATGCTTATGCTTCTCCTCCTTAGCTCCACTAGGGGCTTTCTGCAAGTTACTGCAGCTGGGAATAAGCTGTCTTTTAGGGAACCAGGCTGCTCTATTTCTCTGACCTGCCAGAACAGGTCCCTTGATTAATGTAAATTCCTTTCTATAGGCAGTACTCTCAGGGCTCTAATAAGCTTCCTTATCACATGGCACACAATACTCCAAATGAGGTCGCACTAAATACCTATATAGAGGCACTTAGACCTCCTTTCTTCTGCTGGCCATTCCTCTCCCTATGCACCCAAGCATCCTTCTAGCCTTCGCCGTCACCTTTTCTACCTGTTTAGCCACTTTAAGATCATCGGACACAATCATGCCTAGGTTCCGTTCTTCTTTTGTGGACAGAAATACTTCACCCTCTATACCCAAGGTCTCAAACACGCGGCCCGCGAGAGAACTTTGTGCGGCCCGCAACGGAGGGAAACAAAAAAACAAAACCCTGGCTTCTGCTGCTGCTGCTGCCGCCGCCGCCGCAGAATCAACTGTCAATTTTTTTAAAAACCTGGCTTCGGCTTCTGCTGCTGCAGCCGTGGCAGCGGCAGAATCAGCTGTCCCGCGGCCCCTTCTCCTCTGCCTGGAAGAGCCCTGAGTCTGCTCCTTTAGCGGCGGGCTTTTCAAGCCGCGAAGAGAGTATTTCCCTCTCGCGCGGCTTAAACCTATTCACTTTTCAAGCCGCGCGAGAGGGAAATACTCTCTTCGCACTTGAAAAGCCTGCCGCTAAAGGAGCAGACTCAGGGCTCTTCCGGACAGAGGGGAAGGGGCCGCGGGACAGCTGATTTTTCTGCTGCCACGGCTGCAGCAGCAGAAGCCAGGTTTTGTTTGTTTTTTTGTTTTTTTATTTACCTGGGCTGATGGGGGGGGGGGATTAGGACTGGAAATGGGCTGATGAGGGTTAGGAAGGACTGGAGGTGGGCTGATGGGGGGAGTTAGGACTGGTAATGAGCTATGGGGGGTTAGGACTGGAAGTGGGCTAATGGCAGCGGGGGGAGGAGGTTTAGGACTGGTAATGGGCTATGATGGGGGTTAGGACTGGAGGTGGGCTGATTGGTGGGTTAGGACTGGTAATGGGCTATGGGGGGGGGCTAAGAATGAAAATGGGTTGATGGGAGGGTTAGGACTAGTAATGGGCTATGGGGGGGGCTAGAAATGGTAATGGACTGGGGGGGTTGCTAGGACTGGAAATGGGCTTAGTGGGGGGGGAGCTAGGACAGGAAATGGGTTGATGGTGGGGCTAGGATAGGACTGGAAATGGGCTGATGCGGGGACTAGAAGGGAGGGGATGCTGGGTGGGGGTGGGGCTGGAACTAGAAGGGAGCTGATGTTGGGGGAGGATTAGAATGGGATGGGGCTGGGAGAGTGAAATGGAGAGGGGAAAATATTTTGTGTGGGAGGGAAGACAAATCTACAATTGGCCGGGTATTGGGAGAGTAAGTGGTGATTGAGGATGGAGGGGTAAAATTTGAGTGGATGAAATAGGAATGAGAAAGGAGCAAAAGGAGAAAGATTAGTATGTTAAAGCAGATGTAGAGAGAGAATGGAAAAAAAACTAGAAGAGAGAAGAAAGGACAAATGGACAGCAGACGATGGAGAGTTAGCAGAAGGCACGAAGAAACCAGAAGAAAGTGGCTGGAACAATTGCAACTGAAAAAAATGCACAAAAGGTAGAAAAATATCTATTTTGAATTTATTAACTGGAAATGTCAGCTCTGGGAAATGTGCATCATTAACGTCTGCGCTTTGTATGGTAACATTATGCAAATATTTATGCAAATGAGGCCCCGCGTCTTATGCGGCCCGCGGGTTACTTTACAAGTCCTCATTTGGCCCTCAAAGCAATTTGAGTTTATACTATAATCGCTCTCTTGGATTGCTGCAGCCCAAACGCATTACCCTGCATTTTTTAACATTAAATTTCAGCTGCCAAATTCTAGATCTTTCCTCAAGCTTAGCTAGATCCCTCCTCATATTATTCACACCTTCCTGGGTATCTACTCTATTGAAGATTTTGGTATCATCCGAAATGAGGCAAACCTTATGTGTCAGCCCTTCTGCAATATCACTAACAAAGATGTTTAAAAAGAATCAGACTAAAGACAGATCCCTGAGGCACACCACCAGTAACCTCCCTCTCCTTAGAGTGAGCTCCATTTACCTGTACCCTTTATCACCTCCCACTCAACCAGTTTCTAACCCAAGCAGTAACTTTAGGGTCCATACCTAGGGTGCTCAGTTTGTTTATAAGTCGCCTGTGCGGAATGGTGTCAAAGGCTTTACTAAAATCCAAATACACTACATCTAGGGTTCTCCCTCGGTCCAACTCCCTGGTCATGAAATACAAGAGATCACAGAGAGAGGAAGACAGGCATCTATATTTTGAAAAACTTGGAGAAGCTAGCAGAGTAGTCAGGAAAGCAAAGATACAAAAAGAAATATCCCCCCATTTTATTGCATTGGCTAAGACATTTTTCAGATATGTTAGTGAGAGGAGGAAGGGTAAAAGTGGTATTGTCAGACTCCATGGTGAAGAGGAGGAATTTGTAGAAGCTAATGAGGATAAAGCAGAATTGCTTAACAAATATTTCTGTTCTGTGTTCACAGCTGAAGGGCCAGGAGTAGGGTTTTGGAAAACACCCTCAAATAGGAAAAGAAGCAATGGGGATCTCAAATGATTTTCAGAAGACACTGTTCATGAGGAACTAGCTAGACTAAAAATTAGACAAAGCGATGGGACCAGATGGGATACATCTGAGAATACTGAAGGAACTTATGGACATTCTAGTGGTTCCACTGACTGACCTTTTCAATGCCTCTTTGGCGTCGGGAGTGATGCCAGAGGACTGGAGAGAAGCACATGCGATCCCTTTACACAAATGCGAAGTGGTTGAAAACTACAGATTGGTTAGTCTAACCTCTATGGTGAATAAATTATTGGAAACGCTGCTGAAAGAGAAAACATTTAGGTTTCCGGAGTCCAGTGGATTACAGGATCAGAGGCAGCATGGATTCACCAGAGGCAGGTCTTGTCAGACACATCTGATTTCTTTGACCAGGTGACCGAGGAAGATCCCGGATAAAGCAGTCTGACAGAATTGGCAATTCCCACAAGGGAAATGTCCAGGATCAGAGTGTCTACGTGACAGATTGGTACATGCAACTATACCTATTGACCCTACACCTTTAAGACACTCTGATCCTGGACATTTCCCTTGTGGGAATTGCCAATTCTGTCAGACTGCTTTATCAGGTGATTCGTGGCAAGACACACACAGTGGTCTTTTGGTACAATCTCTTTGGAGAACGTCTTGCATTTCAGTTTTTGTGGTATACTTGATAATTTGCCTGTGCAATTTATATTAGATCGGTAGGACCACCAGACAATGCAAGGTTAGATTGGGTGAGCATGCCTCCCGACTTCACACTGCTACTGTCACAGCTCCAATGATTGATCATTGTTTGACTAAAGGCCACACATTTGATGATCTTTTTTGGCGCATTCTTGATTATATTCCTGAGGACCCCCGTGGTGGTGATCGTGTTCACAAACTTCAGTGTTGCAAACAGTCCTGGATTTTCAAGCTACATACTGTCTTAATGAGGAGCTTGATTGGAAAACGTCACAGTAAGCTAGACCAATCATGTCAGGGCTTCCCAGTTCAGTGGGAGGGCTCTTCTTACTGCTCCCTCATTGGCTATGTTTAGTTCTTGACGTCAGATGCCTTTTTCCAACATCTAAAAGGCTTTGTCATTGATTCATTTTGTTTATGGTTGCCATCGCCTTGTTCAGTGACTATTCCCGATTTGCCTGAAGCAGGGTTTTCATTTACCCAAAACGTGCCACGTCGCACTTGGGGCGGTCTTGTTTTTCTTTCAAAGGACTTTTGTTTGCAGCCTCAGATAAGTGAAGTTTTTTTCATTCAATAAGTTATTAAAAGGGTTTGTTGCAGCGGTAAGAGTGAAATCCATCACCCCTCCTGTGTCAGCACACCTGACAAAAATATTTATTTTGTACATGATTTGTCTTCCTCTGTCTCTCACCTGATTAGTCATTGTTTGGATATTAGAGGGCACGGGGTGTTTTTGTATTTGAATGCTTGCATAGCTGGCAGAAACGGGCGTCTGAGGCACAGCATTTGTACAGTTCAAATCCTGTCTGTCAGACAGTCAAGTTCTGTTCAACACCACCACATCACTATCTTGGGCACTGAACTGCAGGCTACTACAAGGATCCATCCGGTCACCTGTCTTGTTTAATATCTACCTCTAGCTGAGGTGTTTCGGGTGATGGATAACATATTCTGTACGTATGCCGATGAAGTACAGCTACTCATACTCACTGAACCAGACCTACTCAACGGTTTTGAGAAAATTGCCTGTCTAACAGCAACTTGTGAATGGGCAAAACACAACAAACCTTGCCTGAATCCAAGAAAAACGGAGATTCTACAGGTTCCTAATGCAAGCGGACAGGTATTGGCATCAAAATCCTTTTTGGAAACTATGACCTCCCCCTAAAATCACAGGTCAGGAATCTTGGGATACTGCTGGACTCACCACTTACTTTGATCCTGCAAATTCAGGCAACCTTTAAAAACTGTTTGTCACCTATGGTAACCACCCACACTCTCTCTCTCCATATATTGAGAAGATGAGTCTGATGCTGTGATCACATCAAAGCTAAACTACTGTAATGCCCTGTATATTGGTCAGACCACAAAGTTTGTACCAGCTCCAATTAATTCAAAATGCTGCAGTGCAACAGATAGAGGGTTGCAACTGACATAACCACAGCGCACCATACGTTTCCTAAAAAACTGCACTGGCTACCAATAGCCTACAGGAACAAACCTTAAACTGTCTCGGATTTTCAAGACCCTTGGTTAAAATGGACCATCAAAAGGGACACCCCCACAAAGGTTGAGGAGCAGCAAACACATAATAGGGGTAACCAGAAGTGCCACAGCAGTAATTAATAGGTCTCTATTAAGCCAGACAGTCATTTTTCGACAAAAAATGCTTGCATCGGGGGCAACTAATATATAAAAAACATAAGTACAAAAATAAAATACATTAAAATACTACAACCATATATTAAAACATAATAAAAACCATATTTAAAATGTTGTAAAATCAGGCGGAGACAAAAGTATGTGAACTTTATTTTGCACTTATTGCTTATCACCTCACTGTTGATCACTATTTCACCATTTTTGTAAGGCACTTGTACCACTGGACAAATATAGACGGATCATTTTTTTAAATATCTTGCACTTGTTTATTGTATATATACAGTATTGTGTATTTGGCAGTTATTTTTTTCTCTTTTGTTATTTCTTGTCTCCTGATGTTGACATTGTATCATATTTATGTTATTTGAATGTTCTACTGTGCTGTGGTAAAGTATGCATCACTGATGTATCATATCACAGTCTATTACTGCCTACCTCTCGCTGTTCTAATTGCCTCTTATGCTAACATTTGTGGTCATTTGTACATTGCCATGGGTGAATCTCTACATAAAAGTTGTCAATAAATCCGAATAATAAATGAATATTCTGTGATGCTAAATGTTACAGGTACAGCACTATTCAAGATATGTGATTTCTCTTGCATTGATATTTGTATACATCTGTACCTTTTGGGCTTCATGACTATTATCAGGTGTAGATCAAAGTCAGCTGTATTTTTCTAGGTTCAATAAAAGATAGACACCCTCCAAGAATTCTTTTGTTGTATGATCACTGTGGTGCAGAATGGAATTTGAATCACTAGATACTGTTTACGAAGGCAAAGGAAATCATCATCTTCTCTTGCAATGTGTGCTCAGAGTTTTCTACACATTTTTATCTGAAACAACAAACCTCCAAGTTCCAGAAGGCTTGTGCTAAGTGATCTGCTCTGGTTGTAAACATTCATGTTTTGAAGCAGCCCACAACTCAAGATGTAAAAGGAACTGTCTCCTCGCTAGTCTATAATTATGATGATGTCAGGGATTGATAGCAAGGAGTGTGAATTAACCTACATATCAGTTTCTAGATTAAAAATTAATACATACTTTCATTTCTGTTTTGTTTACACACTCGGACAGTCTAAAGCAGTGGTTCCCAAACTTGGGATCAGGATCCCAAATGGGGTCACATAAACAGGACCATTTCTCCATCTCTCTAGACTTTCACTGTGATTTCTACCAAGTCACCAGTCAGCTTGTGGCCTGTGAACCAGTGACCGCTTCTGAATAAGCTTCGTGTTAGGCTTGAAAACCATGCTGAGTACTAGGGTCTGTAAGCATATACCTTGCACTGACAGAAGGGACCTTGTGCTGTCTGCTGCTGCCGCCGCCGCCGCCGGCTTTCTTCTTTAAATGTGTAGAGGAGAGGGAAGGGAAGGAGGCTGGAGACCTACCAGTTTGATTTCATCATCATTTGGAATCTCTTGAATTTTCAGTTGTTGAAATGGGGTCATGCAGGATTAAAGTTTGAAAAGCACTGATCTAAAAGGTTCCTTACATGTGAAGTAGCATTTGATCCACTAGATGGTGATCATAACCAAGATCATTAACCACAGACTTGAATAGCCATTTTCAAAGCCAAGGTATCTCAATTCTTTCAGTATCTGGTAAGAGAATGTAGCCGACTGCTATATAATATCAGTAAAAGACAACATGCAATATAATTTTAGAACTGAAAAAATAATTGCACACTCAAAAACACAAATTAGTTTGAGAAGAAGAATTGCTTGCAAAAGAAAGAAAAGATAACACAAACATTTCTGTCTTCCTTCCAACTGGTTATGTTGGTTATCTGAATGACAGTTCTTATGAACTAACATTTCTTATTTTAGTTAGCACAGTCTAATCTGGGCCATGTTTCACTAAACATTAGTGCATACTCTTAGCTGCAGCACCCACCACAGTGGAAGATAGTGGGTGCTAACTTGTATTAAACATGGCCTAGTATGTTTTTAAAGAAACATAAAAACACTAGAAAATATTACTACTGACCGGTATTCACTAAGTTTTTAATAATTTTTCATCATGCTTTAGATCAAAAGAGAACATTGCAGTTTATCAGGGCAAAAAAATGATTTTTCCATTGATCTGATGTAGGGAGCACTGCTCTTAAGAACTATTTCTAACAAAAATATTTGCCAGTTTCATTGATATATTAAACACAAAGCTCGAAATGCACCCTGTGCAATTCATGAACTCTGAGCCCTCCGGCCACCCCAAACATATATAGGAACTCACTTTTTTTGGGCTTCCTGAAGCCCAGTAATGATTGTGCCTGCGCCCTGTGCGGCTGCACCACTTGCACAGCCGTTGGTACGGCCCCGACTGAGAGACCCTTCTATAAATGCTTTCAATCTGTCCCCTGCTCAGAATCATATAACGTGTAAGATTCAAGGATTAGTCTCTTCTCAGTACTGTAGACGTAGACCGCTGGTCTTAACAACATCTGGAACAGAGTATTCTCTAGCCACTGGTGCTATATCAAGGGTATTTCTACTGCTCGAGCATGACATCTGGATCATGAGTGGGTAAGAGGCAAGGGTAGCATTAAAAAGAGAAATGGCATGTAAAAACAAGAGATGCAATTTGCTATATATTTTTTGATGTGGTATGAGCAATTAAAAATATGTTTAAGATTACAGTATGTGTGTGTTAGCAGAAAAGGACTGGCTTGAGGATAGCAAATTGAAAATGAATTTAGCAAAAACTGATTAGGAATGTAGCTTGTGAACTACTTCTCCCTTTTTTAAACGGTGGAGCAAGTAGTGATACCTTTTCCATCAAATGTTTGGGAATTTGGGTGTGTATGCTGATGAACACCCAAAAATGAAATTTCAGATTTAAAAAAAGGTGGTGAAAGGTACAATTTTTAAAGTGAGATTACTTGGACGTTTATGAAACTTGTTGCCTATGCAAGATTATCAGACATTTTGACAATCAATGGTGTATTAATTCGATTGCTGTGTTTAATGCTTAGGGTTTCCAGATTCATATTGGAGGGTTATGCAAATGGTGCAAAAGTCGGCAGCCCACCTCCTGACTGGTTGTCTTATTCAGGAACATGCGACTTTTGTGTTTCATTCACTGCATTGGCTTCCAGTGAGGCAGTGAAATAACATTTAAGGCTTGTTTTCTGATTTTTAAAATATTGAGGGAAACAATGTCTATGGGTCAGATGGCTATGAGTATTGTCATCCCTGGTTATTACATTCTCGGGATGTTAATTTATTATACGTTTTCTTGGTGCAACTTGCAAAACTGGCCACCACTCGAGATAGGAGCTTTGTCATTGATGGCCCAAGATTTTGGAATTTGTTACCTGAACAGCTGCGCAAGGAGAAGAATTTGTTAGTTTTCAGGAAGGATTAGTCATCCATGGGAATGGCACACTAGAGCAAAGGTTGTAATGCTTTGTTATTAACTTATGTTTGATGTTATTTATTTAACAGGGTTTCTTTATACAACTTTATCACTTAAGTCAAAGCAGTTTACATTGTAACTTAAACTTGGTAATGTACATTAAACAAGGACATTGATAACGGATTTTTCTGAGGCAATGGAGGGTTAAGTGACTTGCCCAAGGAGTGCTAGTGGGAATCAAACACTGGTCTCTCGGTTCCCAAGCTAGTGCACTAACCATTAGGCTACTCCTCCACTCCTAATTGTTCTATTGTGTTGTGTCATTATGAGTGGCCTATAGTAAACTCCATAGAATAACCATTTGTTCAGTTTTGCCATATAAAATATGTTTTTTAAATAAATACAATTTCTTTCATCTAGGAACTTTATCTTCCTAGAATGTCCTGATGTGATGCTTATCTAATCAGTATTGGGGTAACTGAAATCATCCATTATTGTGCTGCCAAATTTGTTAGCTTTCCTAATTTCTATTAGCATTTCATCATCAGTCTGATTAAGCTAGCGCTAATATACCCACACCACTATTCTTTCCTGTAACGCATATGGGCTGATGCAGAAAGTCAGCATTAGAGTTGTGCGCATGGTTTTCGAGTGTGAGTAGCACCGAAGGTGTGTCCAGCAAGCAAATGGCATGTAAATGAGGTAGGCACAGAAAATCTGCATGAAGCCAGTAGGCATATTCATGCGAGCATCAGTGTCGGCAGCACCTAGATCCTACGTACAAAAAGGCAATTGTGCAATAGTTTGGAATTCTGTGTGACATATTTCTGCTCAGAGGTTTCTCTGGACAATAATCGGTGTCTTTGAACAGCGACATTATTCTGAAAAATATTCCAAGCAGAATGGTTATGGTCATGTGCCGCATACATTTCCATCATATGTGCATACATTCATTCAGCACAATTCCCTGCCTTTATTTTATTTTATTTTTTTAAGATCTCATTTTAGCAAAGTCCAGAAAATACAATGTTAGGGGTTATCTGCTCACCAACCTGAGATAAATTCCTCCTCAGCATTCAGTGCAGACCCCTTACATCACCTTCGCATAGGTGTTCATGCCGGAACTAAGTTTGGTCTTTGATTTTCTGTGCGCTTCTCCTCATCCAGGCAGAATAGCCAATTGCTTGATTATTATGCAGTTTGAATGGATTTACATGGGCTGTGCACTAGCATTGGCTCTGGCTTCTGCACAGTGATTACCATTCACGACGATCCCTTTTCTGCATTGCAGTGAGATGTCTACGCATAAAAAATAGGCGCGGATGTCTCGCAAAGCACAGACGTTGCACTAACATTTCTGCATTGGCCCCCATGGAGCTTCTATCCATAAAGATTCCACAATACATTTTGTTTCCTACAGAATGTTTATTTTATTCTACTGAATGCTCTCTTCAACATACTGTAGCACCACTCCCCAACAATTTGATCTAGCTTATCATGGTAATATAAATTTGTATCCTGGTGTCCCATTGGCAATCCTCCTTCCACCAGGTCTCTGAAATGCCTTTTATATCTACATCTTTATTGAGTGCTATATATTGTAATTCAGGATGTCTTAACTTTCCTGTTTGTCATAGTATCCTGCAAACACACCTAACTCTGAACCATGAACTCCTGAATGACTCATCTTTCCCCCCAGGTTCTAGTTTAAAAGAGTCTCTCGCTTCTTTTTAAATGTCAGCACCAGCAGCCTGGTTCTACCGTGGTGGATGCGGAACCCATCTTTTCAAAACAGGCTTCCTCTTCCCCAGAATGTTGCCCTGTTCTTGACAAATCTAAATCCCTCTTCCTTGCATCCATGCACTGAGACTCCGGCTCTCTTCCTGTCTCTTGGGTTCTTTTGGTTCCTACACGTTTAATGGGGAACATTTTTGAGAATGCTATCCTGGATGTTCTTAATTTCCACTTTCTACCTAAAAGCCTAAATTTTGGTTTCCAGAACCTCCCTCCTGCACTTTCTTATTTCATTGGTACTCACATGTACCAAGACAGTCAACTCCTCCTCAACACTGTCTAAAATCGTATCTAGGTGATGCGTGAAGTCTTCCACTCTCACACCATAGGCCTTTCTTCCACAAGACAGAATAAGAAAGACAATATACTCTGTTCAAAGGTTCAGTACTCCTCTGTGGATCACAGCCACAACCTACCTAAATGTTAGGCTACACGGCCTTTGCAGTGCATGCCATAGCACCCTCAACATGAAAGAGCCACAATAAAATCTCAAAATTCAAATGGGATCGGCATTTCCAACCTCAACATTCCCAAATTCATTTGTCAACTTCGCTTCAGATTCAGTGGTGGACTTCCAAGACCAATTTGCTCAAAGCTTCGACCTTTCAACTTCTAGAGTATAACTGTTCCCTAACCACAGGAACATTCAACATCAGCTGGAGAGCACACCTGACTACTTGACCTACTCAGGGAGCTTGCTCAAGATTAGAGAAAGAGGCCTGTTTCCCATGCATTTGTTCCTTGGAGCTACTTGTACATCTCAAGCATTCTCTCCTTTGACAAAGATGTTCAAATATCTCCAAAGAATAAAGCCACATAACCATGCGTGTCAGTATTTTCTATGAGTAAATTTAATGCCAACAATGACATTTATCCGTTTACATTTTTTAATCACTACAATAGATAATGATATTTATTAGCACAATCACCTTTCCACACAAATGTATGATGGGATTAGGTTATCTTTCCACCCACACACCTCATTTGATAATCCTTGGTGATATTGCTGATTTACTGCTCCTTCACTCCTGTATGTTTCAACCTCTTCTTCTCAGTCACACTCCTGTTCTTTCATTGATTCCCATTCCATCTGCTTCTTCTCCCTACTACCTTTCAGAGTAGTTCTTATTTATCAGCTCTCTGATAAGTCCCCTGTGACACACTGACTAAGTATCTCATTGGTTATACAATGCTCAAATGCTAGGAGGAGCTTTAGAATTCATGGGAAAGCTCTGAGCGGAGATGAACTCCTAAGAATGCTGGGAGAGGTAGTTCCTGGGAGTCTTGAAGAGGTGGAAGTTATTAAATATTTGTGTCTAATTAAGCAAGGGACTATTGAACTCAAAAGCCACACCAAATGTAGAGAGAAACCAACACAGAGGCTGAGGCACTCTGAAGGCACCAGCCCTTAATGGAAGGGCTGGAGGTTGCCTAGGAGTTGAGAGGAAGGGAATTATAAGTATATCGTGGAATAGAAGTATGCTATAGAAAGCAAGTCTATAAATAAAGCATAAACCTAAACTCTCATGTCCTGCTTATCCATGGTAAAGGTTGAAAGAGCTAAATATAGGGACTACCTTATCAGCTTCCCTTCAACCTTTTTCATTGACCAGGGGTTCTTAAACCCTTCTTCGAGACACACCTAGCCAGTCAGGTTTTCAGGACATCCATAATGAACATGTATGAGAGTGATATGCATACCTCACCTCCATTGTTTGCAAATTTCTCTCATGCATATTCATTGTGGTTATGCTGAAAACCTGACTGGCTAGGTGTGTCCTGAGAACTGGGTTGGGAACTCTTGTTATAGACCGATTCCTGGCTTTCCTTCTTTGAATCATCATCATCGTATAGCCTTTTCCTTGGAGGCATTAACATTCATGAAGATGATTCCTCTGACTCATGTGCCTCTAAACTTCTTTAAGTTCCTCTTTTTATCCCCAGTTAGGTTTTACTGCCCTCCCTCACCATCATGGCTATTGTCTTGATCTAATACTTTCTTCCATCTTCTCCTTTTTGACCATTATCTCATATCTTTAATGCTTAACATTCCTCCTGCTCCTCAGTGGTGTATATAGGGTATATCATCAATTAAATTGATTGATAGGTGAGATAAAGATGATATCAGCTAATCAGCATTCACACTCACTCTCTACCCACACCCCACCTCTCCCATAGGCATTAAGAGGGTGGCTCTACCCAAGCCCCTCCCATACTCTCTCTCATCCAATCACCACCACCACTTTAGGAATCTTCAGGCTCTTGACCCTTGCATCATCTCCACCATGAACTTGAGAGTTTGATGGTGGAGTAGCTTATTCCTGCTGTTTATTACTTTTTTTTTGCTTTGGAAATCCTTGCATGACCCCTTCTCCTCACTGTAAGATGTGCCAAGCCCAAACATGGACTCTCCTTCATATACCCATTTTCTATGTGCCTGCAATTGTTCTGAGGAGCATCTATGGCTAAAACACTTCATCCATGTCATCTTCTTACATTTCACATTTAGGTTTACCATTGTGCTTGCCAAGCAAGCCTACTGTGTCCACCTAACTCCCTTGCCTACAATCCCCACTATCTCCTCACTATGTTTACCTCCCTCAGTGAGCCACCAGTGCCTACTACCCCCACTCTGGCTGACTTATTTCATAACAAAGCTCACAATATTAACCTTGAATTCCCCACCAGGCCAATAAGCATTTTGAAAAGCTCTGCAAAATTAATGCATATGCATGATTTTCACTCCCTTCATTGCTATTATTAGAATATGTGTAGTTCCAGAGCATGTCACAATAAGATGATAGAGGCACAGCAGCAGCTTCTTACAGCAGGGTTTGCTAGGCTGCAGAAAATACCCTGGTTGCTTTTCAGCACCAATTATTTGTTCCTGCTGTTTAACTGCCTTTCATAGAACATTTTTAATGAAGACAGGGTCTCTGTGCAGTCTGCTTATCATTACAGTTTTCTTGCCAAAATCCAGGAGGAATTCTTGTGTAGCGAGCGGGTTATAATTATTGGCAAGCTTATTATTTTGAACTCAGGAAAGAAAAGAAATGCTAAGAGGAGGAAACACAGATAGTAAGTGTAGATACCACAAAAACCAAATATTGCTAAGAATGCCTCTTTGATGGAGAAAGCCATAAAAACGCAGAACATTGTAAAGTGCTGCAGTTCTTACCATCATGCTCCTGGCTACAAGAGAACAAATCTCTCCCGAGGCTACGAAGAGTTAATTAGATATTTCTAAATCAAGGTGCTTCACTGTGCAGAGATTGCTAAATGCTCAGTGCAAATAGCACACTAAAATGAAAACACTCTTACTATTACTGACAGACAAAAAGCCAAGAACTCCAGTATTAAACATGAAATTGATTAGCATTGGCTTTCTTGGTACATGAATTAATTTCAATTTATTTAGTACTGGAGTGACTTTCTTTGCATTTTTTAAGTAATTCTCTCCAACTGTCAGCAAGCTGATTTCCAATTCAAGGAGCCTTGGGGTGATACTGCTAGAGAGGTCAGCAGCTCCATCCAGGTGTTTGCTTCTCATCAGAATACATATTGCTACGTAGAATGGGAAACCATTCCTTAGAACATCCCACACTATCACATTGGCCTGAAAAAAGCATCTCTCACGAGAGGCCTCAAACAAGATGATCATCATGTAACAAATACATGGTGTACAATTTTATCTATTTTTTAATGTATTTTGATTTTCTTTTTCTTCTCCAATTTGTGTGATATCTGTACTGATGTTTGTTGTTTTGATTTTATGTATGGCTGTTTGTAAACCACCCACTAATGTAATAATGGGTAGGTAAGAAATATTATTAAATAAAAAATAATAAATAGAAGCAGTGGAAATATGCACCAACCAGAACTGGTGTCCTTACCAGTGCCACATGCTTTAATTTGAGAAAACCATCTGATTGGGATACAAAATGGCACTGCCTACGTGCTGTGCTCTGGTGGCAGTCTGTGTTTGTGTGCCTTTATTTCCTACAATACTGATTTGGAAGAGAAAGGCGACGAATAATTTCTCTAAGGCGTTACAACTCTCTGTTTGGGGGCTGATGGACCAACATCTCTCTTGGCACAGTGTTCTTGCAAATACCATCGGGAGTGGGAAGGAGTAGTCCTCGATTGAACTGAAGTGACGCTCAGTTCGGGCATGTGAGCTCCACTCCCACAGCTGATGCCAGGAGCAGAGGCAGGGATTGTAATGCCACCTTTGACTGACTGGGCTGAAAGTCTGGGAAAGCTAGCTGGAGGAATAGCTGCAGGCCCCTCTTTTTGTAGTGCCATGGATAAGGAGCTGAACCCCCATGAGTGATGACAACGCTGATATGGTAAGAGCAGGTTGGTGCAAAGATTTTTTTTTCTGTTGCTTTGGTTCTCTTTTCAGTGGTGGTTCTGACCCCTGAGAGGATTAAACAGGGTCCTCCTTGTTGTTGTAGGAAGGTAACCCTGGAGGGCGCATGGGAAGGTATGGCTTGGATTAATGCTAAGTTGCAAGATTCTGTGACCTCTGTCTTGGACTTTACCATGCAAGCTATTGCCAAATTAGGGGACCATGAGAATAGGATTTAGGCCCTTGAACAACATTTAGGGAAAGTTCAAGAAATGGAGACTTGTCAAGGAGTAAATGCTGCCTTTATGAAGGATTCATTGGTGCTCCATCAAAAATTGAAGGCTATGGAGAATAAAAGTAAAAATAAGAACTTCAGACAGTAAAGCTTTCCTAGAAAATGTTTGTTAGCAGCGGCTGAGTTGTTGTACCTGTACCATGCACTGAAGTTGAGTAAAGCAGAACAAATAGGGGTCTCCAAATTGTTTTATGCACCTTCTGGTAAGTGGCTAGGAAAGAGCCATAGCCACATTGGTTTTGGTGAATAGCCCAGCTTCCTGGAGTCCTCTAGTGATAATATTCCAACCTGGGCAACGTTAGAGGTGGAATTGTGTTCAGAGATGGGTAGATCTATTATATTTAAGAATTATTTGAAATGTAAATATCTTGCTTTCGATGGTTAGAGAGTGGTGCTCTTCCCCAGTGTGGTTAAAGTTACACAAGCACGTAGGAGGCATTTTCTACAGTTAAAGCCTCAGGTGCTAGCTTCAAGGGGGAAGTTTCCTTTTGAGAAGCCCCTATAGATGTATTGTCATTGATAAGGGGAAACAGTACGACTTTGTAGACCTGCTGCATTTGAAATCTTTTCTTGCTAATAAAAAATCCTAGTGATGTTTTTTCTTCATTGTGAATATATTGACCAGTGAAGTATTTTAGGAGCAGCAAAGCCTAGTCAGTTTAGTTTATTTCTTTCCATTATTAAATTGATTCCTTTAAGGGGTCCCCCTTCTTTCCTTAACATGAATTAATGATGAAACAAGATTTATTTATGCTTTTCATTATTGTATTTGCATTTTTAAAATTATTATTATAAGTCATGTATTTTGAAATTGCATAAATAAAAAAAAAACCACAATAGAAATATGACGGCAGAAAAAGACCACATGGTCTATCTAGTCTGCCTTTCCATGCTGAGTGTGAACAGTGACACCTGTGTACCATATCTTAAGCCATTGTGCCACATACTCTAAGGAATGGGTCAGACCAAAGGTTCATTAACCTGTTCCAACAGTGGCCAATTGAGGTCACAAGTATCTGGCAGATCACAAAAAGTAGACTGATTGTATGCTGATAAGCAGTGGCTTTCCCAGATCCACCTTAATAATAAATAGTTTACTGGGCTGTTACTGCAGGGTTGTTGTTTTGGGGTGGTTTACATAGGGTATTTTTTTTTTGCTGCTAAATTTGTATTGCTGTGATATTTTTATGATTATAAACTGCGTTGGGAGGATTCCTGATGATGCCAAGTAACTTGTCTAAATCTTTTTTAAGCACAGCTACATTAACTGCTTTTATCAAATCTTCTGGCAACAAGCTCCAAAGTTTAACTATAAGTTGAGTGAAGAAATATTTTCTCCTATTTATTTTAAATGTACTACCAGGTAACTTCATGTCATGTCCCCTAGTCTTTCTACTTTCTAAAATAGTAAACAATTAATTCAAAAGTTGCTCTACCATTTGTATTTGTTGGGGGCAAATACAGCGACAGAATTTAAAATGGCATGGGACAGACACAGTGGATCCCTTTACAGCAACAGTATAAAATCAAAATAAACTTAACTAATTTCTCAACATACAGGGGTGTCCTACATGGATTGGTGGGTTCACCCCTTAAACAAAGACATGGGAAGGGGTGGCCTGTACGGAGCGGCAGGTGCATCTCCTCTTGCTATCTTACTGAGCAGACTAGATGGACCATACTGGTCTTTATCTGCCATCATTTACTATGTTACTAGTTCCACTCTAGTCAGGATTTTATAGACCTCTATCATATCTCCCCTCCAAGCAGAAGAGCCCTAACCTCTTTAGCCTTTCTTTATAAAGGAGTTGTTCCATCCCCTTAAATACTTTGGTTGTCCTTCTCTGTGTGTTTTCTAATTCCTCTATCTTTTTTGAGATGCAGCCCACTAGAATTGTACACAGTAGCCCTGGAGTAATACAGATATATTTGATATTCTCAATTTTATTCTCCAGTCTTTTCCAAATACAGTAACTACTGACATACTGTTTGCTTTTTTGTTGCTGACAAAGGGCCCAATTTAGTCGTGGACGTCCCACCCCTCTGTGCACCTGGTTGGAACCAGATGTACAGAGTGAGCTGGGATTCTGATCCCACGGGGCTAGTCTATCCCCATGGGTTCAGAATCGCATCCAGGCCTGTACATGCAGGCTGGGACACCGATGCAGGTCAGCCTGTACATACAGTCCTTGCCCCGATAACTCAGTCCGGCCTTTTGAATGGAGCCACGGCGCCATTGTGTCCGGTTGCCATGGCACTGCAGCTCCATTCAAAAGCCATAATCCCCAGCTGCTGGACCAAACAGTTCATTCCCCGCAGCCCGAACCCTGATCTGGCCTCCCAAGGCTGCAGGGAATTCCCTCTACCCCCCCCCCCCCCCAGTTGCCAGGCCCGCTGTCCCCTGCTGATTAGGGGAACGTATTCCACACCTCAGAGGTGGAATAAGTTCCCCTTACAGGCAGCCAGCCCCAGACGTACAGGGATGACATTGGAATCAGCCCTGTACATCCGGGGCCACTGACTACCCACTGCCCGCCCTAATGCCACCTCCATCTAACTTCCCCATACAACGTGTGGGGAAGTTGGTCGGTAGAGGGCCTGAATAACTATTTGCGCCTCAGAATTATCCTGAAAGTGTGGATCAGTAATTCTATAGAGAACCAAAGGAAAAGAGAGATGCCAAAACAGGCTATTTAGACAGAACACAAAACCATTCTACAGGGAACTGGAGGAGAGCATAAGCTGAAAAGAAGCTCTGAAAATCATAGGAGGCTAGAGAAGCAGAATGGCTTCTGTTTTCTTGTGTATGTTGGATAAAGATGATCAAAAACTATTGAATGGCCTGAAGTAACAACAAAAGAAGTAAAACCTTGGTTAAGAGCCTTGAATGGGAAGAGTCCTGGCCTAAATGGAGTATCAAATTTTTACTTCAAACCTATAACATTTCTCCTCAAGACTTGGTAAACTGCAAAGGAGACATTTTCTATGCCTATTAAATTTCTTTACTCAAATCCTGATAGACCAACCAAGATGAGTAGATTATGCTTCCTAGCCAGCATGTGGACATGGACCAAAGCAATTTTCAATTGTACTATCAATGGTGCAGCATTAAGAGAAGCTAGTATGAAACTTCTCAAGCAGCAAGAAAGACTGAAAAACTCAAAACAATTCCAGAGTATTAAGCAACAATAACTTTATACAAACTATTGGTTTCCTTACCATTCTGAACTCTGGATCAGGCACCAATACAGCAAATTCAGCCACGAGACAGCAGGGCTTCCCAACCTATAGGCAAAGTCTTCCTTGGAGGGGGTGGGGGTTCTAACATTTCGCCGCTTCCTACGTTCGGTTACTCTCCTGTTGGTCCTGGGTCCACTTCGCAGAGGCAGTAGGGTTTGTAGCACAACAAGACAACCAAACTAGTGTGATTTGAAAAAAAGGTTTTTATATAGAAATAGGTCTCTTACATGGATACAGAACAGAGGTATATAGTGGTTACCGAGCTGCTTCCGTGTATATCAGTGACTCGATGTGTGTGCCTGGCTGTGGGAGAGAGAGAGAGAGAGAGAAAAAAGGGGGAAGTAAAGAGAAGTGTGTGTAAGAAGTGTCCGATGAATAGGAAGAGAGAGAGTATTTTTGTCCTTCTCTGTATTTATAGTGAAGTTCTCCTTTTCCAGCAAATCCCTTTGTCATACTTTGGTCTGTTTGAGGTCTGTTATCACCTGATTAGCAAGGAGGGGCTGTTGTCCTGCAGACTAATCTCATCAGGCATGCTAAGCCCATCAAGACTGGAGACGTCCTATCTGACATCACCAGGGTGTCAGAGCTGCCTGCAGGCCAAGGTCTGGGAAAAGCCATGAAACCTATGCTAGGCATAATGTCATGCTGTATGCTGACATCTCCCACATTTTTTTTTCTGGGAAATGGTGGAAGCAAACCTGTGGTACCTGTCCTCGCTGCTTCTGATACTGTTATGACCTGTGAGGGCTGAGTCTTCCAAACAGACCCAATTCTGAGCATTAAAGTATCAAAAGGGGTTGCTTTAGGGTCTTCCGAAAATAACCAAAGGTGTTTTGTAATCTCAGGGGATAGTAATTCTAATAAAAATGCCTTATGCGTGCTCTCCCCATAACCTTCTGCATTGGGCCAGGACTCCTGCTCATTAAGAACTGCATTTAAAATCCAGGCTCTATATGCAAACTGTTCCAGTATATCATTTGGTAGAGGTGAAATAATTTTAAATACTTGCATTGGGGAACAGTTACATAGTTTTTCAATACCCCTTTTAACCAACTGGTATGGGTGAGTGAGAGAGCCAAATTTATAATAGTGTGGCCCCAGAGCCAGATGCATAAGTCTATCAAAGTCTGATTGTTTCCTTCTGTATTTCCCTAGACCCAGTGAATAAGAATATCAGTGGCCCATTTTCACCATTCATTTACATTAAAAGGCATAGGGCCAGCTTTCTCAACTATCCTTTCAATGTCCCTATCTTTGAATGAGTCCTGCAGCATCGCTTTAACTGGTGCTCTGAGTTCAGTGCTGAGTCTGAGTCATCGGAATTATCCTCCTGACATAGGTTCTGGTTATTGCTCTGTTCTGGCTGAGATAAACTCTTAGGATTTTCTTCCTCTGTACTGTCTGATTCATCTTTATTTTTCCTATTCCTAAGCCCTGCTATACATACTTCTGTGTTCTTTTGTTTCTCAATAGCTTGGATGCATGGCTTATAGGGTATGTCATAGGCAGGGGGGGCTGAGGGAGAAATGGTTGTTGGCCAGGGCTTATATTTCTTTTGTCTTTCAGAGGCCAATTCATCCTTAATGTGCCTCAGTTCAAGTTTAAGTGCTTCTAATTGCTCACTAACAGTTATAAAGGAGTTTGTGGCTTGTATCACCTGAGCACGTTGCATGGAAATGCAAAATTTGTGCCTCCTCCAGGTCTTTGGTTAATTGTGTACATTGAGTAGTTAGTTCAGTATTGCCCTGTTTCATGCTAATGAGCCCCCTGCACATGCCTTGGATAAAAAGGCATATTCTTTTATTTGTTTTCTTTTTGAATTCTTGATAATGGTTTAACATTTGTCTTTGAATATTATACCATGATGCCTCAGGGAATTCCCCTTCAAAGGGACCACTTTTTCTCTTACAGTATGTCAGTACCATTTCTTTCAGTTCCTTAAAATCAAAGGCATCCATATTTGAGACTGCAGAAGGACTGTAATTGGTACCGGGGTCTACGCTTATGTGTTTATTGTGTTTATTTTGTTTTATGCGACTATCTCAATGTGCAACCTTGGAAAGAGGAATGCTCACTTTTATGAAGACATGGGACTTAGAATTATAGTAGGAATGACAAACATTTTATGGGTGTTCAGTACAGAGTATTGGCATAAAGACCATGCCTTAAAATTATTCCTGAATAAAAAGTGCTTGCCAACCTTTAACAGGGTGGAATTTTATGGTGAACTTATATTCAGTGAGGGACTGTTTAATTTTGTACCACTTCCCAAACAAAGCTGGACTATCACTCTGTCTTTTCTTAGCCGCTCAAATACTCTAGAAAATTTGTGCCTTGTACTGAACCTTTGCAAGCTTATATATAAAAATAAGAAAATTGCAAGCCACCCTATGTAATGTCACTAGGTGTAGGTAATATTAAAATCCAGGATTACAGAGCCTTTTGACAATGAAAATCTCACCTTGTCTAAAATCTACTTTAATGCATTAAACAAAATTATTACTTACCCAACTGGAGATCCGCTGCGAAACCTGAGACGAGCCCCCATAAATGTAACCTTTCGCTGCTTCCTACGTTCAGTTACTCTCCTGTTGGTCCTGGGTCCACTTCGCAGAGGCAGTAGGATTTATAGCACAACAAGACAACCAAACTAGTGTGGTTTGAAAAAAAGGTTTTTATATAGAAATAGGTCTCTTACATGGGTACAGAACAGAGGTATATAGTGGTTACCGAGCTGCTTCTGTGTATATCAATGACTTGATGTGTGTGCCTGGGTGAGAGAGAGAGAGAGAAAAAGGGGGGGGGGTAAATAGAAGTGTGTGTCAGAGTCTCATAGTAAGAAGTGTCCAATGAATAGGAAGAGAGAGTATTTTTTGTCCTTCTCTGTATTTATAGTGAAGTTCTCCTTTTCCAGCACCTCCCTTTGTCATACTTTGGTCTGTTTGAGGTCTGTTATCACCTGATTAGCAAGGAGGGGCTGTTGTCCTGCAGACTAATCTCATCAGGCATGCTAAGCCCATCAAGTCTGGAGACGTCCTATCTGACATCACTAGGGTGTCAGAGCTGCCTGCAGACCAAGGTCTGGGAAAAGCCATGAAACCTATGCTAGGCATAATTTCATGCTGTATGCTGACAGGGGTGTCCTGGACTACCTCTTGTGCTTTCTTCAGCATGCTATCACTTAGCTGATATGACTCAGATTAGATGGACAAACATTTATCTCCAGCCACTCACAGAAGTATTGGTTAGTAGGGATTTGCATTTTAATTTGGACCCTCTGCCATTTTGTTTATCAACAAAATAACATGCATTATTTCATGTTACCACACACTAAAACAAAACACAACAAAATGAAAATAAATAAAAAGTTCGACACTTCCTCTCCACCTCCCTCTTACTGTTTGAACTTGACTTTAAATCCAGAACCTCATGCAGCTCATTATCAGAAAGAAAATTGATGCTTTTGAATTATGATGCTGCTGATGAATACTGTGTTTACCATGGATTGCCCAAAGAACAAACCAGTCTGTACTAGAGATCAGACCTAAGCTTTCTTTAGAAGCTCAGATGATAAGACTTAGACTTTCATACTTTGGACACATCATGCAAAGGGAGAGATTGTTTTGCATTGATCTTCTACCTTACCAAGCATAAGAGGAAGGCCAGCAATGAGATGGACCGATACAGTAACAGCAGCTATGGATGCCACAATCAACAATGAGTTGCCTGACTGAAGACCGAATACAGTTATCTATCTAGAGGGTTGTCATGAATCAACACAGACTCAACAGCACTTAACAAAAACCTGCTCTTGCAAATAAGATGCAATCTTGGTTATAAATAAAAAATATTTGAAATTCTCAGCTTACTTTGGAGTGGAGAAGTAGACTAATGGATAGAGCAGTGGGCTGAGAACCAGGAAAGCTAGGATTCGAATCTCACTGCCATGTCTTAACCTGCTATTGCCGCAGGTACAAACTTAGGGGCAGATATTCAGCGGTGCTGGCCAGCTTACTTAAAGCAGCTGGCTATCACCACTTTAAGTTAAAGTCCCAATATTCAATGCCAACACCATATCCCATCCCATCCCCTCCCCTCGAGGCATTGTATGGTTCCCTTTTCTCCATGTGTGCTTAGCTCTCTGTTTGCCTCTCTCCACTGGGAAGAGAACAGCTCCATTACAAGCTCTGAATCACAGATTGAAACTGCCTGCTTTGTGAGTCCTGTCTGCCTTTATATATATATTCATATTTATTTATTTTATCATTGTTAGTGCGTTTTTACCTCATTTGTACTTTTTACATTATTGTTCAGCTTTTCTCAGCTCTCTTGCTCCTCTTCTGCCACCTTATCCCTCCCTCCCACCCACCTACCTACCTCTCAGCTAGCATTCCTTTATAGCTATTATTACCACTATTACTCACAGGTGCACCCTAATTCTCTGAGATCTCTCTCTCCTTCCAATCCATTATATATTTCTACTGACTTTTGTTCTCCTCTCCATCTCTCTCTTATGGCTCCGCATCACTTTCTCATCCTGTTGTTAACAGCCCCTAAGCTTGTCCCCTCTCTTTATCTCCCCTTTACCATCCCCACTTCCCCAGCATCCTGTCACCCTTTCTTCAGCTCTTGAGCTTCACCATTTTCATCTCCTCATTCAGCCTTCTCCTCTCTCTCTCTCTGAAACTTTACCCTCATTTTCACCATGCTGTCTCGTCTTTGCTGCACACTTCTACTCCTTCTCTGTCTTCCAGAGATATCAATCCCAACCTTGGCGCGCTCCCCCCCCCCCCAGACTTTCCTCACCTCCCATGACAGATCCTCATGCAATTGCTCAAATCTTATTCATATCCCTCTCCTTTCCCCCTCCTCTCTCCCTTTCTCATGTGCCTTGTGGAATGCACACTCCATCTCAAATAAGCTTGCCTTTATTCATGATCTCTATCTCAAATGCTCTCCATCTTCTTGCTCTAATGAGACCTGGCTCCTCCAGGATGACTCCACTTCAGTCGCTGCTGTCTGTCATGGTGGCTATAATTTCTCCCACACACCTCATCCCACTGGCTGTGGTGTGTTGGGCTTCTACTCTCTCCTTCCTGCCAATTTCAACCCCTCCTTATGCCTCAGTCCCACTCCTTTGAGGTCTACTCCATCCGCCTATTTACTCCACTACTTCTCCAGATAATTGTTATTTATTTATCGACCCCCTGACAAGTCCACCTCTACCTTTCTAATGGACTTTGACTCATAGCTTTCCTTCTTTCTGGACTCATCTTCCCCTTCCTTAATTCTTGGGGATTTTAACATTCATGTTGATTATCCCTCTGACCCTTATGCTTTAGAGTTCCTTTCCCTTACCTCCTCATTCAACCTCCAGCTTTGCTTTACTGCCCCCACTCACCAGCATGGCCATTGCCTTGACCTTGTCGTCTCTAATTGCTTACCCTCTAACTTCTGTACCTCAGTTCTTCCCTTATCTGACCATCGCCTGCTAAGCTTCATTCTTAATCACCCTCCACCTCAACCTTATCCAGTCTTCTCCAACCTCTTTAGAAAATCTTTATGCTATTGACCCACTGGCTCTCTCCACTATGTCATCAACTGAGTCTGTTGATGAGGCAGTAGCTTCCTATAACACTGTCCCCTGTCCTGGATGCTCTTGCCCCACCACCCATGCCACATCTTGTGAGGTGTACTGTACCTCAGCCCTGGCTATCTTCTACTACCTGCTATGTTCCTGTGCCTGCTCAGCTGAGTGCACTTGGCTCAAATCCTGCACCGTTGCGGACTTTCTACATTTCAAATTTATGCTTGTCTCCTTCCAGTCAGCCACATCACTTGCCAAACAAGACTTATGTTCCTGTGACCAACACTCTCGCATCTGACCCTCGCCATCTCCTTACAACTCTCTCCTCAAAGTACGTCAGCCTCTGACCACTCCTTCCCTTTCTGCCCAAACCTTGGCCAACTATTTCCATGATAAAGTCCACAAAATCATACTCCAATTCTCCCAAAAGTCAGCTTCATCACCTCTTCCTTCCCCCTTCACTCACAACTTTTCCCCTCAACCTCTGTTACCCCTTTCTTCCTTTTCTGTGATCTCTGATGAGGAAACCATACCTTCTTTCCTCCTCCAAACTTACTACGTGCTCCTCTGATCCTATTTCCACCCATTTCCTAAGCTCCATCTCCTTCACTGTAATCCCTTCCATCTCTCATTCTCAACCCATCACTCTACTGCAACTGTTCCTGTGGCCTTTAAGCATGCTGTTGTCACACTTCTCCTTAAGAAACCCTCACTTGACCCTATGTGTTCTAATTAATGACCCATCTCCTTCCTCCTTTTCATCTTTAAATTACTTGAATGTGCAGTTCCTGCTGTTGCCTTGATTTTCTCTCCTCTCAAGTCCTTCTGGATCCCTTGCAGTATGGCTTCTGTCCCTTCCATTCTACTGAAACAGCTCTTGCCAAAGTCTTCACTGACCTGTTCCTGGCAAAATCCAAGGGTCTTTATTGGATCCTCATCCTTCTTGAACTTTCTGCTGCTTTTCATACTGTTGACCACCACTTCTCCTTGATACCTTGTCCTCACTTGGTTTTAAGGGTTCTGTGCTGTCTGTTTCTCTCCTTATCTCTCCCATTGTACTTTCATTGTCTGTTCTGGTGGATCCTCTTCTACTGCCATCCTGCTCTCAATTGATGTATCCCAAGGGTCTGTCTTGGACCCACTCCTTTTCTCTCTATACACAATCCCTTGGTACGCTCATCTCTTCCCATGGCTTTCAGTACCATCTTTATGCTGATGACTCAGATATACCTTTCTAAACCTGAAATCTCCCCGGCCATCCAGGCCTGGATCTCTGCCTGCCTATTTGACATTGCTACTTGGATGTCTCACTGCTATTTGAACTAGAACATGGCCAAAACTGAGCTTGCTTTTCCCCCCAAACCCACTTCTCCCCTGCCTCCTTTCTCAATCTCTGTGGATAATGCCCTATGCCTCCCTGTTTCCTTGGATCAAACTTGGGGTCATATTTGACTCCTCCCTCTTCTTCTCCACATACATCCAATTGATAGAGAGAAAGAAACGACAGGTTTTAGCTATCAGCAAAATTCATCCCTTTCTTTCTGAACACACTACTAAGACACTCATCCAATCTTTAGTGACCTTCTGCTTAGACTATTGCAACATCCTCCGTGCTGGTCTCCCTCTGAATCATCTCTCCCCTTCAATCTGTTCAAAATTCAGCTGAACAGCTCATCTTCCACCAGCCTCGATATGCTCAATAACCCCTCTTCTCAAGTCGCTTTACTGGCTCCCTATCCATTTCCATATCCAGTTCAAATTTCTCCTACTGGCCTATAAGTGCACTCCTTCTGTTGCTCCTCACTACCTTTCCTCTTATGTCTCACTACACTCCTCCTCGTGAACTCTGCTCCTCGGCAGAGCACTTCTATCTGTGCCCTTCTCTTCTACTGCTAACTCCAGACTTTGGTCCTTTCACCTTGCTGCTCCTTATGCCTGGAACAAACTACCTGAATCTTTCAGTCAGACTTCATGTCTGGCCCTTTTGAAATCCAGGCTGAAAACTCACCTCTTTGAAGCTGCTTTTGGATCCCAATTCACTTAGTCTCCAATGTGTTTCCTTCCCCTTCCCCTAGATGTAAGAACATAAGATATGCCATACTGGGTCAGACCAAGGTCCATCAAGCCCAGCATCCTGTTTCCAACAGTGGCCAATCTAGGTCATACGTACCTAGCAGTTTCCACAAAAGACACAGGTTCCACAATGCTTGTACTAGGTCAAGCATCCTGGGTCCCTTCTTAATAATGGTTTATAGACATTTCCTCCAGGAACTTGCCCAAACCTTTTTTAAACCCAGCTACACTAACAGCCTTTACTACATCCTCCGGTAACAAATTCCAGAGTTTGATTACAGGTTGAGTGAAAAAATATTTTCTTTTATTAGTCTTAAATAGTTTACCCTGTAGCTTCATTGCATGTCCTAGTCTTTCTATATTCTGAAAACAAAATCGATCTACGTTTACCCGTTCCACTCCATTCATTAATTTATACACTATCATATCTCCCCTCAGCTGTCTCTTTTCCAGGTTAAAGAGCCCTAACCTTTTTAGCCTTTCTTCATAGGAGTATCCTTCCATCCCCTTTACCATTTTGGTGGTTCTTCTCTGAACCTTTTCTAATAACACTATATCCTTTTTTAAGATACGGTGACCAGAATTGCACACAATATTCAAGGTGCAGTCTCACCATGGAATGATATAGAGGTATTATAATATCTTTTGTTTTATTTTCCATTCCTTTCCTTATGATACCTAGCATTCTATTTGCTCTCTTGTCCGCTGCTGCACACTGGGCTGAGGGTTTTAACATGTTATCTACAATGACGCCTAAATCTTTTTCCTGGGTGGTGGTTCCTAATGTGGAACCTTGCATCGTGCAACCATAGTTTAGGTTGTTCTTTCCTAGGTGCATAACTTTGCACTTGTCCATATTAAATTTCATCTGCCATTTTGATGCCCAGTCTTCTAATTTATCAAGATCCTCTTCCAATTTTCCACAATCCTCTTGGGTTTTAACAACTTAAATAGTTTTGTCTCATCTGCAAATTTAATAACCTCACTCGTTATTCCCTTTTCCAGGTCATTTATGAATATGTCAAAAAGCAGCAGACCCAGCACAGATCCCTGGGGTACACCACTATTCACTTTTCTCCATCGGGAAAATTGGCCATTTAGCCCTACACTCTGCTTTCTATCTTTTAACCAGTTCCTGATCCACAATAGTACACTTCCTCCTATCCCATGGCTCTTTAGTTTTGCCAAAAGTCTCTGATGAGGGACCTTGTCAAAGGCTTTCTGGAACGCCAGATACACTATATCAACTGACTCACCTTGGTCCACCTGTTTATTCACACCTTCAAAAAAACATAACAGATTAGTAAGACAAGATCTTCCTTGTCTAAAGCCATGTTGGCTGTCTCCCATTAGGCAATGACTATCTACATGCTGAGTAATTTTGTTCTTTATGATGGTTTCTACCATTTTTCCCGGTACTGACATCAGGCTCACCGATCTGTAGTTTCCCGGATCACTCCTGGAACCCTTTTTAAAAATTGGCGATCCTTCGATCTTCAGGTATTACAGATGATTTTAATGAAAATTCACAGATTACTAATAGCAGGTCTGTAATCTCATATTTCAGTTCTTTCAACACCCTTGGATGTATACCATCCAGCCCAGGTGATTTGCTACTCTTCAGTTTATCTAATAGTTGTAATACATCTTCCCGATCTATCGATATTTCTTTCAGTTCTTCCGCACCTTTAAATACCAGTTCAGTCATGGGTAACACCCCTACATCTTACTCAGTAAAGACCGAAGCAAAGATTTCATTCAGTCTCTCTGCTATCGCCTTGTCGCCTCTTAGTGCCCCTTTAACCCCTCTATCATCTAATGGACCAACTGCCTCTCTCACAGTTTTTTTTGTGACGAATGTACTTGAAAAAGTCGTTATTTCACGTTTTTGCTTCTGTAGCAAATTTTCCCTTTGCCTGCCTTATCAATGCCTTGCATTTGACTTGCCAGTGCTTGTGCTGTTTCCAGGTTTTGTCATTTGGCTCTTTTTTCCATTTCCTGAAAGATGTTTTTTTGGCAACATCAGCTTCTCGGACCTCACCTTTAAACCATGCTGGCAGTTTTTTGGACTGCCTTCCACTTTTCTTAAAGCATGGAATACAGCTGGTCTGGGCTTCCAAGAGTATTTTTCAACACCACCCAAGCTTGATGTAAGTCTTTAACCTTTGCAACTGCTTCTTTTAGTTTTTTCTTAACTATTTTCCTCATTTTATCAGTCTCCCTTTCGAAAGTTAAAAGGTAGTACTGTGGATTTCCTTACTATCCCTCCTCCACTAATTAAATCAAACGCGATCATGCTATGATCACTATTGCGAAGTGGCCCCAACACCCTTATCTCTTGCACTAGATCTGGTGTTCCACTAAGGACTAGGTCTAATATGGCTTCCCCTCTGGTCAGTTCATGAACCAGCTGCTCCAAGAAGCAGTCATTTATTTCATCTATGAACTTTATCTCCCTAGCATGTCCTGCTGTGACACTGACCCAGTCGATACCAGGGTAATTGAAATCACCCATTATTACTGCGCTGTAACTTTTGTTAGCTTTCTTTGAGCATGTCATCATCCATTTGTTCATTCTGGTCAGGCAGTCGACAGTACACCCCCACTGCCATTGCCTTCCCCTTTTTACATGGAATTTCAATCCATAGAGATTCTACAGCAAATTTTGTTTCCTGCAAAACTTTAATCCTTTCTGACTCAATGCCCTCTCTAACAGAGCGCAACCCCTCCACCAATTTGATCAGCTCTATCATTACGATATAATTATACCCAGGTATCACAGTGTCCCACTGGTTGTCCTCCTTCCACCATGTCTTTGAGATTCCAGTCATATCTAACCTCTCATTTAGTGCTATATATTCTAACTCTCCCATCTTATTTTTTAGACTTCTAGCATTTGCATACAAGCATTTTTAGAGACTGTATTTTATTCATATTAATCTGGCTATTGGTAGGCATGGGTAATTTGGAATCTTTAAGCTCTGTCTGTTCCATACTCGAGGGCATTTGGGCTATTTTACTCTTTTTTGGAACCTCTCTGCTTTTGGTAGTATCCTTCAAGGATACACTCTTCCGAACCATGCACTCTTGGTCGGCTTTCCCCCATTGTCTATTTTAAAAGCTGCTCTATCTCCTTTATAAAGGTTAATGCCAGCAGCCTGGTTCCATCCCGGTTAAGGTGAAGCCCGTCCCTTCGGAAGAGCCCCTCCTTTCCCCAGAATGTTCCCCAGTTTCTAACAAATCCAAAACCCTCATCTCTGCACCATTGTCTCATCCACACATTGAGACTTCGAAGCTCTACCTGCCTTTTGCGTTCTGCACGTGGAATGGGAAGCATTTTGGAGAAAGCTACCCTAGAAGTTCTGGATTTCAACTTCCTACCTAAAAGCCTAAATTTAGCCTCCAGAACCTCCCTACCACATTTTCCTATGTCATTGGTACCAACATGTACCAAGACAGCAGACTCCTCCCCAGCACTATCTAAGACCTTATCTAGGTGGCGCGTGAGGTCCGCGCTACCTTCGCACCAGGCAGGCATGTTACCAGGTGATCCTCATGTCCACCAGCCATCCAGCTGTCTACATGCCTAATGATCGAATCACCAACTATAACGGCTGTCCTAACCCTTCCCACATGGGCACATGGCCCTGGAGAAACTTCCTCGGTGCGAGAGGGTGTTACATCACCTGAAGGACAGGTCCTAGTTACAGGATCACTTCCTGCCACACCAGGGTGATGCTGTCCTGTCACGTGACCTCTCTCCTCCATGGCAACAGGGATACTGCCAGACTGGAGGTGGGACTTCAGGACTATATCCCTGTAGGTCTCGTCTATGTACCTCTCTGTCTTCTTTATGTCTTCCAAGTCTGTTACTCTAGCCTCTAGAGAACGGACTCGTTCCCTGAGAGCAAAGAGCTCCTTGCACCTAGTGCGCACGTAAGACCTCTCACCAACTGGGAGAAAATCATACATGTGACACTCAATGCAAAAGCCTGGAAAGCCCCCATCTTGCCCTCAGCTGTTGTGTTGTCTTGCTTAGATTGTAAGTCCTGATGAGCAGGGACCATCTTTTACATGTCTGTACACTGCTGCGTACGCCTTGTTGCGCTATACAAATGATCAGTAGTAGTCGTAATAATATCCTGCCACCAGCATTGAATATCTGGTGTGCTTGGTTGTCGGTTTGGATATCCAAGCAGTGGCGATATTCAGCTGTTGCCTGGTTACTAAATCAGCTAAAGCTAGGAGAGCTGCTGACCGGTTAACTACAGTGCTTCCCCAAAAATGCTGTAATGCTGTGTGGTTAGCATTGGGGCATTTAGTTTTAGGAGGGGATATTCAGCGACACAACACAACTGTGCCGTTAAATATCCCACTTACCGTGATTAATGTGGTTAGTAGGTCTGCTAATCACGTTAATTATGTTAAATATGCCTCCCTTAAATTGTAAGCCCTATGGAGCAAAGAAAAAAAGACCTACTGTACTTGAATATAATGTGCCTTGAATTTCTGATAAAGGTGTCAGCTAAATCCAATTCCTTCTCCAATTAGAAGATTATTACACAGTAACTTACTGCTGAAGGAAAAACGTATCTCTGTTATTGGAAAATATGTTCTTTGCAACATTATTGCAGCTGGCAGTAAACCTTGTGAGAAGATAAGTAACTTAACTGCATCCTTTGTGTTATGTTTCCACTTCACACAAAGAATCCTTTGGGAAACTATTTTGGTCTAGTATTTCTCTCTGAATTCACATGTAAAGCATTTGTGCTGCATTTATCCTTACCTTGTGCCATGCTTGAGGTTCCAATACGGACTGGAACAGCAGCAAATGCGTTCATTTCCACTCTCACTACTACAGAGTAGGAGGAGAATGCAAAAATGTACATTATGAATACTTCTGCACAAAAGTAAAATAAAATCAGAAAATTTGAAGCTCTCAAGTTTTGTTTCTCCCAGCTGTCAACTGAATTATTTAAAAACTAAGGGACCATCAAAAATGACAGGGGAAAAAGGCTAATTAACATGCAAAGAATCACCCAGTTTCTCTAACGGTTGAAAGTGTGCGCACAATTCTCCCCCATCCACTCTCTGCCTTGAGGATACCTTTTTCTTATTGTTTAAAAGTACATATGTGCTTTTCCCAGTGGAAAATAGTGCACAAACACACCCCTACTTTTATGTTTGCTGCAGCTGAGCAATGTTCAAAAGGCTGTTTTACACACAGAAAACGTTTAAACATCTGAAACATATAGATGATTGTACATCAGAAAATACATTTTTTATGTTCAAATAAAGGGCAGCTTTTGGTAGGATACTGAGAGTAGACCCTAGGGAAACAAAATCAGCTACGTCTGCTGAAAAGGCAGTATAAATGTGTTTTTCTTTAGATGATTTTGTGTGTTTTAGAAATGGTTTTATTTTGTTTAATGTTTGAAATATTGTTAGGTTTAAGTTTATGTATAAGTTTTGATGTTGATTATTATTTTATTATAAACTGCTGTGTTGTTTTTATTTGAATAGTGGTGAATCAAGAAATAAAATTGCATTAAATTGAATTTTCATGACAGATGACACGACCAAAACAAAAATGGAGAACTATATCGGTTTTGTATGTATGTATTTACTTGTTAGTACTGCAGTTCTAGAGAAGGTTCTGGTTGTTATAGGAATCAATTTCTCTTACATACCTAGAACTTGCTGCTCTCAGTGTTTTGGGTTTTTTTTTTGGCTGGTCTGCATTGTGCATAGTCTGCGTTGGTTTACACTAGGTGAGATAAGTGTAAAAATCCATAAATGCAATAACATTGGCCTTATTTAAAACCAAAACCAATTAAGAAAATAAAACCAACATATGACACCACCACGGGGAATTAATTCAAAAGTTTATTTAAAATCATTACATTGCTTCACATGGGCTGAAAATGAGTGCTACGGTTTCAAGTATTACCGTAAAAAAATCCCTAATTTCTTCAGAACTGACAAAGGTTCACATTCCCCTATCTCTTTAAAGAAATAAGAGGCTAATGTGCAGCCATCTGGATGAAAGGATGTAACCGCATATGAGCCACTCACTGCTGTGTCCCTTATTTCACTTTGCTACACATTCTCTTCCATGCTGGTAAAAGAAAACGCTCCCCACCAGTGTATGCTGCAGTATTAAAAAAAAGACCAACCAGCCATGGGGCTAGCGATAACAGATGCCTGGTGTCAATTAATGTTACTGCTGTGCTGTGAGGATTTTTACAATTCCCCTGAACCTCTGGGAGCAGTCATGACTACACAAGAGCCACAAGTTAACTTAAGCTCCTCTTCCTGGATGCGATTGCTGATGTCACAAATGACATAACATCACATACATGATGTGAACCAATCAGAAGAGTGCAACTTGAATTTCAAACAAATGTCTTATAAATAGTATTTTTGGACAGATAGAGGGTGATTATCACGTCTGTACCTACCAGAATATTCTGTACCAATATTGCACACCTGAGTTTTCTTTTTAAGATATTATATCAGGTATTCAATATGGATGACTGAAGTTTTGATTTTGGCATTATTTTTGTCTATAGTAGTAGCCACTCTTTTTTGACACTGCTAGCAAAGGCAGATCTGTGAAAACCTAGGAGCTTGTGAAGTCTTGATCACATAACTTTCAGCATACCTTGAATTAAAAAAACAAACAAAAAAACCCTAATAATCATCATAATGATAAATATCTTGAATGAATACCTAGGAGTTGTTTAGAGTTGCCACAGTCAGCTGTAATTTTTGTAATTATGTATTTAAAGTGTAAAATAGTCCTTTAAAAATGTATTACAAATGATCTTGAGAGACAGTAGAATTCAGCATTAGTGGATCATTAGGGCCTTGGCTAAATTAGGCTGTATCTCATTGTCAGTTACAGTAGATTAAAAAAAAAAGCAATCTACAGTATATTTACATTAATTTTAGGACACCAGTGAAAAGTGCTGTAGAATCGTTTGAGTGATGGTCCTCAGAATGCCACCATTGGAAACATATTGACTTTGCCTCTGGAAGGTGCAGGTCCAGAGAATTTCCCACCTTTGACCGTTTGATAATTTGTTACCCTGCAGAGAAAAAGCAAATGGCAACCCAAAAACTCCCAGAGCCCTCCCACACCCAAGTCCCTTAAAGTTGCAAATAAAGCCCAGTGTGACAATCACTGGTTATCTCCACAGAAAACCCTTCCGCCTGGACAGAAAGATACAGAGTTACCAAAAGATAGCAAAAATATACTTTGTTTCAAATGGGCTATAAAGTTACTTCTAAAGGTTAGCAAAAGGCTTGCTTTGTTTCTCTTAGAAAAAAAAAAGATGAATCCACAGAGGTTACATGGCTACTTCAGAATTTTGGGACTACAACATGAAAGTTGTCCAGGTCTGCCTAAGACACTCCCCTCCAGTCACTTCCTCTTTAAACTAATGGGATCTCTTGTTTCTCTTTATACAACTTCTTCCCTTTCCCCACCCATCAACTTTAGAATAAAACAATAGAAATAGCTACAGAAACATATGGCAAGAAGAGTACGCTCATGCAACACGACTTAAAGTAGGCACAGAAATAGGACGCACCAGTCACAACACAATGAGCTACTTTCACTGGCAGAACTGAAGCTACCACACAGAAAGCCAATCCTTTGGACATATCATTGGCTAACTCCTTGATACACAGTTAACTTGGTTATCCCTCTTGGAATCCCTTCTTTGAGCTAGGTCTACTTTAACTCTGTGCTACTCTAATCTAAAAAAGCACAAGATCAAATAGTAACTTAATGCCACCACTGTATCCTATTCTGTTGCTATATTTCAGAGTTTAAACAGAGGTTATTGAAAAAACCACTAAGGATATACACACTCTTAGTATTTCTGGTTTTGCACAACTTTTTTTTTTTTTTTTTTAAACATGAGAAATTTTCAAACATAAGGGTTTTAAGAGCGCAGCAAGGGTTTTGACACACAGTTATCTTTACATTTTTTTCTCTCTGCAATGCTATGGGCTTCAGATCTTTATTATTAATAGTGTAGGTCTTCTTCCGTTCCTGAAAAAGGTGACATGTTTCTTAGACATGCACATCCTTGTAGCCTCCAGGCTGCCTGAAAATCTGTGAACTACAAAGGAAGTCCACATGGCTAAAAAATTCTACATCAGTGTTCAGGAAGGCTCAAATGCCTCTCAGGCTCCTTTCGTCCTAAAGGATGGCACAGAAAAACTTCTTCTCTCTGAAAGGGTTTTCTGATGCGGGAACTGGGGTCAGTAGGGGATCTTCCTTGGCATGGGCTTCACAATATGCCATCAGATCTGCTGCTGCTTTAGAAACCTGAAAAAAAAAAAGATATAATAAATGTATAAAAGATGCACTGTTTCATCATCAGGCAGATTACTAGACAGTTTCAGATGCACATAGAGCTTAAATAGAAATAAGCAAAAACATTATAGATAGCCCCAGTTTACTTCAGAATCCCTGCCATGCAATTTTTTGAAAGCTCCTATCATTGCCTCTTGAATCGCTAACAAACTCTGAAAAGTGAAAGTCTGATGTCTCCTTAAGAACTTTGCTCCGCACAAAGTTTACTAGAACTCTGTCCATCCATTTCAAAATTATCAGGGGGAATACACACATTTATGAGAAAATTATCAAGCCTCCCACCCCAAAATCACTCACCACCTTTGAAAAGGGGGGAAAAGTTAGATTTCTCCTCTAATGATATATCTCAATTCAAAGTTTGGTATAGCAAACTCTAACCATATTGGGGGGGAGAAGGGGGAAGAACACACCACACACACCTACTCTCATAAGCCTCTCTGCCTGGCTTAGGGAGGGTGGTGGTGGTGTCGTGTCCCCCTTCAATTAATTAGCAACATTGCTTATGCTGACATTCTATAGACCTGGACCTGCATCTTGGGTCAGATTCTTGCTTTTCAACAAGCAGCAGCATGAAGGGAAACAAACATCTGAACTCTTGCAGACTGTCTACAGTAAATGTACTTGTGTCAGGAACGAGCTGTAGTTTGCTGTTATGATGGCAGTGCTGCAGGAAAAATGTAAGAAGGTGGCACTTAAACAGCAACTGAGAATGACTTCAGGTCAAGACTCATCGCCATGGTGGACAGTGGCAGCATGAGGGTTTCTGCAACCATAGGCAGACCCTCGTGCCACCGTCCCCCCCCCCCAAAAAAGACTGTACCTCTATCCAGCCTGCCATGCCGCCCCTCCTTGCTCTGAAGCGGTGGTGGCTGAACTGCCGCTTCAGTGCTGCAGCAGACCTTAAAGTGCCTGCGCACGTGTGCTCCTGCCCCCCTGATGCAACTTTCTTGGAAGGCAAGCATGAGTAAGAGGCTGAAACTGCGTACATATGCACAGGCGTTTTAAAGCCCACCACAGAGCTGACATGGCAGTTCATTTGCAGCTTCCCAAGGGGTTGGGTAGTGATGCCGCCCTAGGCGATCACCTAGATTGCCTTGTGGATGGGTCGGCCCTGATGGTTGACACATCTCGAATCCTTCACATGTTCCATCCCACCCATTTATATTTTCTTTATTTAAGGGAAAAGAGGTAGATAGGCATACAATTAGAACTTGAGACTGAGATTAAGAATTTAGCCTGACTACTGTTTATTTTCCTAGTAGAATGCTCCTGTGTGTTATTTTAACATAGTAAATGATGGCAGAAAAAGACCCAACTAAACCTTCAGTGTGGTCAAATGGAGATTCTGCTATTTGGGGTAGAGTAGCATAAAAATTCTCATATGTACACCATATCCCACTCTCCCATCTTGTCTATCACTCGGACCTCACAACCATCACCCTCCATATTTGTCCCTGTGTTCAGAATCTACCATTGCTGGGCTAGACCACCTCCACCAATAAGATGACAAAGACCGAGGTGACCTAATTCTTATAAGACCAACACCTGGGTCCCCTGCAACACATTTTAGTGGAGTGGAGGAGTGGCCTAGTGGTTGGGGCAAGGTACTTCAGGCCGGAAGGTCGGGGGTTCAAATCCCACTAGAGGACAGCAACCTTGGGCCGGAAGGACTGGGGTTTCTAGTCCCACAGGTGCTCCTTGTGGTCTTGGGCAAGCCACTTAACCCTCCATAGCCCATGTTCCCTGTAAAAATAGTTATCTCCAAGTTATAATGCCCTGTTCAATGTAATTTCAGTTTGTTCAATGTAAACCGCACTGATGCAGAATAGCGCGGTATATAAGAGAATGTAAATAAATAAATAAATAAATAAATTTTATTACCAAGTTTTCTAAGAATCCACATTCCACACACTAGCAAAATCACCGTCCAAAGCATACAGACTTATACAAAGCATAACACTTCAAAACCAAGAAATTAAAATAAAGAATGAAGTAAGATACCTTGGGGTTATTCTAGATAAACACCTATCAATGGATACCCATATTAGAAATACCACAAAGAAAATTTACTTTAAACTCAAAATCCTTAAACAACTAAGACCTCTTGTATATATACAAGATTTTATCAGTATAATTCAAGCTACCATAACCCCACATTTTGACTTTGCTAATCTAATTTTATTAGGTACAACAAAACAAAACATTAAAAGAATTCAGCTTGCACAAAATGCTGCAGCAAGGATAATATCAAAAGTACATTCACATCAACATATAACTCCAATACTTGCATCCCTTCACTGGCTCCCAATTCAAAGCAGAATAGTATATAAAACTTTAATAACTTCATTTAAATCGCTAAATGATTTGGCCCCAGTCACGCTAAGTAACTTAATCAGTAAAGAACATGCAAAATCTACTAAACGGAAAGGGCAATTAAACAAACTAAAAACTCCCAAAGACTTCATAAAAGCAAACAAATTAACAAACAGAGCTTTCTCGCATGCAGCTCCAACAATCTGGAACTCCCTCCCAGATGACCTAAGAATGATAACCGAGATCATCGAGTTTCGTAAAAAATTGAAAACCTATCTATTCACCTCACATTACAACAATATAGATCATCCTTCATTTGACTTAGATAAAGGCTAACTAGTATTTCAGAGGTGATCCAACGATCTAAAAAGACAATGCCATCCAGCAGAAACTACTATCCACAATACCAAAACCCTAAATCTGTATATAATGTATATAGTTTTTACTGTTTGTTCTGTTCAAGCCTACCATTTGCTGTTTAGTTATAATATCCTTGGTTATATGATGTTACATGTAAAACAAACGCTGCTTTGTTAATTTGTTGTTTATTGTGAACCGCAACTGATCTCAGGAAGATGCGGTATATAAATGTTTGTTAAATAAATAAATAAATAAAATACAGACTCCCCAAGTTCATTGAATACTAGGTTTTAACAATGGTTACTCCATGAAGAGTACTCCAATGCCTTGATGGTAGCCCAATACAGCCATACAGTATTATAAGGGTTGAAATAGTTGCTCTGTAAAGGTTACCCCAAAGCCTTCTTGGAAGCCCAGACTCTTAGGGTCATTTCATTTTTACTCAATTTAATTTAGAGCTTATACACCGCAGATCCTGTATGATCTCCACAATTTACAATAAAGTGTAGTTACTCACCTGTAACAGGTGTTCTCCGGGGACAGCAGGAATCAGTTCTCACATATTGGTGACGTCAGCACTGACGGAGCCCTCGTGGAAGCATCCCCCAGCTTTCAAAGAAAGCCTTTGGGAGATGCCACCATGCATGCGTGGTCACGTCCCGCCCAAGGGTGCCATCTTGCTCAGTCAGATAACACAGCTCAAAGACGGGAAAAATAAGAGATGGTAAAGGAGCAACTCCAAGGGGAGGAAGGAGGGTTGTGAGGACTGATTCCTGCTGTCCCTCTGCCTGGCTATTGGACCCCTCACTCACACTTCCCCCTTACATTCTTCTTAAGGTCAACACTAGTCTCATCTCTGGTTACTTTCCCACTGCTTGGAAGCATGCTCTTGTCCACCTCCTTCTTAAAAAAAAATCAGCCCTAGATCCCACTGTCCCCGATAATTGGCACCCAATTTCCAAAGTACTTGAGAAACTTGTTTGCACCCAACTGACTGCACATCTTGACTCCACATTCTCACTACACCCTTGTCAATCTGGTTTCAGGGCTGGCCACAGCACTGAGACTACTCTTCTGGCACTCCTCAGTGAAATCCATTCCTCTCACGATCGTGGTGACCTCTTTATTGCCATCTCTCTTGATCTCTCTTCTGCTTTTGATGTTGTTGATCACTGCACCCTCCTCACCCGTCTATCAGACCTTGGGATTTGCGGCACTGTCCTCCAGTGGTTCCGATCTTACCTGTCTTCTCACACCTTTGCTGTTCAGTCTGGTTCCACTGTCTCACCCTCCCACCCTCTGCACTGCGGTGTTCCCCCAGGGCTCTGTCCTTGCTCCCCCTCCTTTTCAACATATTTATTGCACCACTGGCTTTGCTGATCCAACAAGCTGGGGATCTCTGCATATTACTATGGTGATGATGATCTTCTTCTATATCACACCAACCCCTTGGCTCCTGATCTTTCCACTCAACTCCTGCCTTGCTCTTATCACAACTTGATTCGCTGATAACTACCTCCATGTTAACCCTTCTAAGTCTGCCGCTATCTGGTTCTCCTTTGGTGCCCCTCCACCATCCCTGTCCCCATCATGTCAGCCCTTCCCATCTCCCTTGTTCCCACTCTCCGCTACCTTGGCGTTACCCTGGATCCCTCACTTTCTTTTCATCAACACATTTCGCTGCTAGCTCGCACTTCCTGTTTTCATCTGCGCAAGAGTCGGGCCATTCGGCCATTTCTCCCTCTCTCCTCCATTACTTCCTTAGTCCTGTCACTTGTCGTCAGCTGACTGGATTATTGCAATTCCGCCCCCACTGGCCTCCCGCAGTACCAGTTGCGGCATATCCAGTTAATACAAAATACTGCTGCCCGTCCCACTCACTCACTCGCCTTCTGATCATGTCACCCCTCTTCTCCTTAACCTGCACCGACTTCCTATCATACTTAGATTTACCTATAAGTTACTCATTCTCACACACAGGACTCTCCACACTAGTACACCCCAGTATTTGGCCGACCTTATCCATCTCCAGCCCACCCCTCGTCTTCTTCGCTCGGCACATGGTAATCATCTTTTCCTCCCCTCTCCATCCAATGCCCATTTGGAGCATACACGTCAATCTGCTTTCTTTTTCCTAAGCTCTGCCCTATGGAATTCACTCCCACACCACCTCCGTATCGAACTGTCATTCACTTGGTTTAAAGCCCTCCTCAAGACATTTCTTTTCTGTCAGGCCTTTGATCTCTCCCCCCCCCCCCCTCTTCAGATCACCCTGCCTCCTCCTCTGTCAGAAATCCCCCTTGATCCGCCAACTTACATCCATCTAGCGGGCCGACACCCCCCCCCCCCCTTGTACGATCCTGCCATCCTTGATTGAATGGTGTTGTAATGTCCTTGTACGTCTCTCTCCCCACTTTTCTCTCATTCTGTTCTCTCCTGTCACTTTCCTTTATTTACAATGGCGTTCTTTTCATTTTCTGCCTCTCCCTAGTAGCCTATTTCATGTTACTGTACACCACCCTGACACTTCAGCAAGGGCGGTATATCAAGCAATGTGAATAAATAAAAATAAATTAAAAAAAAAAAAAAAACACTACACCTGTTACAGGTGAGTAACTATGCTTACTCCAGGAACAAGCAGGAAGTCAGTCCTCACATATGGGACTCCCCAGCTACAAGCTACCAAAAGCCCATAGCAAAAATAGGGGCTCCCTCATGGGGAGCTGCAAGCAGCAGCAACTGAGTCAGTGTTCAGAGACCACAATAGGACCCTCCGGTAGCCTGAACACAGAAGTGTCGGAGGGTAGGGGTTGCCTAAACCCCAAAAAGGTTACAGAGCACACCCTGGATGAAGGCACTGTCCCATCGGGACTCTCTTTACAAGCAGTAATAAGCTGCGAAGGTATGGACTGAAGACCAAGTGGCGGTCTGGCAGATGTCCACCATTGTGACAGAACGCAAGTTTGCCACACAGGCCGCCATGGCCCTGACACAGTGCACCGTGACACAGCCTTCCAGTGGGACCCCCTGCCTGCTCATTAGCGAGGGCGATACAGTCCACCACCCAGGTGGACAGTGTACGCTTGGTCACTGCCGAGACGTTTTGCAGTGGCCCTGAGTGTGTTGGATATAGAAGGACAAGGCCCTCTTACAGTCCAAGGTGTGAAGGACTGTCTCCACCCGACTGGAGTGAGGTCTTGGAAAGAAGGTATGGAGCACTACTTCCTGGTTGAGATGGAAGGGCGATACTACCTTCGGCAAGAATTTGGGGTGCGTGCAAAGCACCACCCTGTTCTTATAGAACCTGGTATAAGGTGCCTCCGCCACAAGGGCCTGAAGCTCGCTAATTCTGCGAGCGGAGGTGAGCACACCCAGGAAAGCCACCTTCCAAGGGAGGTAGCAAAGGTGGCAGGTAGCCAGAGGCTGGAAGGGTGGGCGAGTAAGCTGCCCCAACACTAGGTTGAGGTCCCATTCGGTTGCCGGAGGGCGAACCAAGGGCTTCAATAACAGCAGGCCCCAAAGAAAAAGGGTCACCAAAGGTTGGACCAAGAGAGGCTTACCATCCACCAGGGCGGTCCCCAAGAGGATGGAGATCCCCACAGTCAACCAGAGGAGCAGTGGGAACCACAGTTGCCTGGGCCACCGAGGTGCTATCAGGATGAGCATGCCCTGTCGCAGAGGACCTTATAGAAGGTCTTGCAATCTCTGGCATGGTAGGGAAGGCATACATGAGGCTTTCTGACCATGAGACAAGGAATGCATCCGCTGCCCCCCTGGAGAGGTGGGCCTACCAGGAACAGAAGCAGGGCAACTGGAAGTTGTCCGTGCTGGTGATCAAGTCTATCATGGGTTCTCCCAGAGCCGGAAAAGTCAACTGGCTACCCTGGGGTCCAGCTGCCACTCATGCGGCTTGAGGACTCTGCTCACTTGTTCGCCCAGAAGGTTGTCCTGGCCTGGCAGGTACACTGCTTGCAGGATGATACCCTGTTGGATTGCATACGAGCAGAGGACCAGTGCTTCCTGACAAAAGGTACAAGATCCCGCACCCACCTGTTTGTTCATATAGAACATTGCTACCTGGTTGTCCGTCTGAACCAGGAGCAGCACCAGCTGGTGACGCAGTTGGTGGCAGAAGACTTGCAGGACTAAGTATATGGCTCAGAGCTCCAGGAGGTTGATCTGCTGAGTGCTCTCATCTGGTGACCAGTTGCCCTGGGTGCAGAGCTCCCCAGCCGAACAGGGAGGCATCCGTGGTGAGGACCGTTGAGGGGCTCATGGCCTGAAAAGGCCAGGGAGTCCATCAGATGTCAGGTTACAGAAACTCTGTCTCAGAGACAACCCTTGGCCTGAGACCACTGGTCCTAGAAGCACCACTATGCCGCCCTCATGTGGAGGCGCGTGTCTGCGGTGATGTGGACCATGGAGGCCATGTGCCCAAGGAGGCATAAAAGAAGCCAGGTGGGCACAGAGGGATGGTATTGTATGTCCCGTGCCAGAGTCCTGAGACAGTCAGCTTAGTCCCTGGGCAAGAAGGCCTTTGACTGGAGAGTGTTGAGCTTTGCCTCGATGAACTCCAGACACTGTCAGGAGGAGCAGAGACTTGGAGTAGTTTATGACAAACCCCAAGTATTGCAGGACCTGGATGGTGTGTGTGGTGGCCTGCTGCACCTCTGAGACTGTACCTCCCTTTATAAGCCAGTTGTCCAGGTAGGGGAAGACAAAGACCCCTTGGAGGCAGAGGAAGGTGGCCATGACTGCCAGGCATTTTGTGAAGACTCTTGGGACAGAGGCCAAGCTGAAGGGGAGCACCCTGTACTAAAAATGTCTGCCGCCCCCCTCCCCCCCCCCACTACAAACCACAGGTATTGCCTGTGTTTGGGGTGAATGAAGATGTGCGTATAAGCATCCTTGAGGTCTAAGGAGCATAGCCAATCTCCCTGCTGGAGGTATGGCAGCAATGTTCCAAGGGAGAGCATCTGGAACTTCTCCCTTACCAGGAATTTGTTGAGGTTGCACAGGTCGAGGATGGGCCTTAGGTCCCCTGTCCTTTTTGGCACGAGGAAATACCTGGAGTAGAACCCCTCACCCTTGAGATGGAGGGGCACCGATTCCACTGCTTTTTGCTCGAGAAGACCTGCCAACTCCTTTAGTAGAAGGTCCTGGTGGAGGGGGGACCTGAAGGGCTTTTTTGGGAAATAAGGGGGGAAGGTGTCTGAGTCAGGTGGAGGAGATAACCCTCCCTAACTACCCGAAGTGCCCAGGAGTCTATGGTGATGGTCAACCACCTCTAGGCATAGAGGGTCAGATGTCCCCCTATGGGCTGCTGATCTCCTTGGGGTAGATAGGCTATGCTCAAGGAGTCAAAAGCTCCCCCCCTGGCTGGGTCAGAGCCAGTGCCTGGTGTTTTGGAGCCTTCTGCTTATGAAGGCCATGCCCATTTCCCTTGGCCTGCTAACCCTGTTGGGGAGCTGGGGAGGCCTTAAAAGGTGGGTCATTTTTTATAAGCAACCCCCTTCCTTGGGTAAAAGAACTTTTTACCTGAGCCCTTCCATTGGGGAGGGGCAGCAGACTTTTTGGAGAGCCTGATCCTAGTCATGAACTCGGTATCCGGGGAAGCAGCAAGATACGACAGGAGGCTCTAACCTATGAGGCTGCATTTCAGTGGCGCTCGCTGCTTGGGGCATGCTTCTGAGCCTCGAGTATGGGGGGGAGGAAGTGCAAGCAGGCTGTCTTTCCTGCTGGGGTGGATCTGCCTGGCCTGTCAGTTCAGCGAACGCTAACTGAATGCGGCTTCGCGGCTGGAGTAGCAGTGTCCTCGACAGCGTTGGCAGGAGGAGTGTCGGTGCCGAGTGCATCGGGGGTTTGGCTTTCACCGGAGGAACGCGCCCCCCACCGTGTCCCGGAAGTGTTTCCCCTCTTGGAGTTGCTCTGCTTGCCGGCCTGCCTGTGAGCACGCTGGTGAAAGCAGAGTCAGGAGGCTCGTTGGTGGGGAGTTTTTCCTCGGTGGGAGCCTTGGTATGCCAGATGGCAGCAGAGAAGGTCGTTACATCAGAGGATCAAGCTGTAGTCATGCCTGGCCGACTTGAGGACCTCCTGGGAGTATCTACGTTGGAAAGACCGGCAGCGGTTACGTTGGAAGCACTATGGGGCGGACTGGCTGCTTTAAACACCTCCCTGAAAACTGTTTTGGGTAGAGTACAGAGGTAACTGAGGTGAAGTTAACTTGTGCCACCCTCTCTGCTGTTCAGGATGGTAAGGTTGGAGCAGGATGTTGGGCAGCTCCGGGACTTGATGGCTGCCCAGGTTAAGGACAGAGCTGTTTCTGACAGAAAAATGGAATATCTGGAGAATCAGGTCTGCCAGTGTAACCTGTGGTTCCTGAATTTCCCACGCTCTCCTTTATCATCATGGAGATGGTGAGGAAGTACTTTGGGGAAATTTTGAAGATATCCCTAGAGCATTTCCCACCTCTGGTACGGGCTCAGTATTTCTCCTTGGAGCCGTGGGAACGTGGCTCCACCACTTTCTCTGCTCCATCTCCTGGATTGGGTGACCTCACAGGGTTTTTGGAATCTTCCCTAGAGGTCATTACTGATAAAGCTACTCTCCTTGTAACCCTGGCACTGGAGTCGGATGAGTTTTATATTCTTAAATAGTATTTCAAGAATTTCAATGAAATGTTTCTAGGCTATAATGTGCGTATATTTCCCGATATATCTCGTGTGACGCAGCTGAGAAGGAAGGACTTTTTAGCCCTTTGCCCTAGGGTTTTGGCTCTGGGGGCAACTTTCCAGCTTAAAATTTCCTGTAAAGTGTTGTGTGGGTTTTCAACAAAAAATTTATATGTTTTTTGATCCTAGACAACTTCAAGAGTTCTTGGAGGCTAGGGAGGTTGTGGTAGTTGACGTAGCTGGACCTTCTCATATGGCTGACGCCTAAGTCTCCACCTGTTTGCATTATATGTTACGGTTAGATAGTATAGTATAGAACCATTGTGGCCTTTACTTTGTTTTATTTTAATTTCCTAGTGCTTCCTCAATTTCCTTATTTTGTGGTCTAAATTTGTAAATGGGTGTATATTTTTTCTTGAAGATGAGTTGTTATCTATTTCCTTTCTTATTGGTTATTTGTTTGTAATACCCATTTTCTTTTTCATTCAATGTACTTTTTGGCTGTATCATTTGTTAATAATTGATAAATAAAGAATTTAAAAAAAATGAACTCAGTATCCAGCTTGGCAGCCTTGTTGGTCATGGGTTTGCCAAAAAGGTTCTCTCCTTGGCAGGGGACATCAACCAATTTGTCCTGAACCCACTGCTCGAGGTTGGACGACTGTAGCCAAGCTTGGCAGCGTACCCTGATGTCTACCGCCGCTACTCAAGCCGCCGACTTGAATCTGTTACAGGCAGCTCAAGACATGAATTTGGAGCATTCACGGACTGCCTTGGCCAGGTTCTTGAACCTTTGCAAGGGTTCCTTGGAGAGACCAGTTGAGAACCCAAGTGAGTTCCTTCTCCAGGTCTCTCAGGTATATGCCCATGTACAGCAGATAGGCCTGGATAAGGCCAATGAGCATTGAGTCCTGGTAGCATTTTCTGCCAAGGGCGTCCAGGATGTGGGCCTCCCTGCCAAGGGGGGAGGGGGGGAGGGCACAGAGGAGTGTGTCTTCTGGCTTTTCAGCCGACTCATGGCCGACTCCATCACAATGGAGTTATGCGACAGCTGTGACTTTTGGAAACCCGGGCTCCAGCAGACTCTGTACATCGAGTCGAACCGTTTGCTCACCACTGGTACCGAAGCCAGTGTCTCCCACATCCAGAGCATCAGCCATTCCAGGATGGTAGGAATGGGCACTGTGAGCGATTCCCTTGGAGGAGCCTCGTACTGGAGGATTTCCAACTCATCTGCCCGAGGGTCCTCCTCTGACTCAGTAGGAAATGCCAGGGCCTTTGCCATATCCTTGACAAAATCAAGGAAGCCCATATCCTCTGGCAAGGACCGCTGTCGAGGCTCCGAGATGGGAGAGTCAGATGGAACATCATGGTGGCGACGGGTATCGGGGGACTCATTGTCCTCCGTCTCCCACTCAGAGTTGTCCGTCGAGGACTCGTAGGAGGGTTGCTCAGCAGGCCTCAGGGCCCCTGATGCCCTGTGCCCAGCATACTTGCCAGGGATGACCGTGGTCCCATCTGCCTCCCGGGATGTCTTGGACATAGAGGGCACGGTGGTCGGGGCAGATGAACCGGTTGTGCTGGAAACAGCGCCCACTGCTGGTCCATGAAGGCAGACAAACTGCGCTCCAGTGCCGCCATTCTGGACTCCAATGAGGATGGTGTCTGGGGACCAAGGCCAGTCTGTGGTTGCATCCTTTCTGGGGGACCTTTGCAGGCCACTCCCTCTCCGAAGCCTTGGACGAACGTCTGGGACTGTGGGATCGGGGCCGGGGAGCACCTGGCCGGTTGGAACCATCCAAGGGCACCACCTTCAAGGGTTGTTTCTTCTTCCTGGTTTCCCTCGAGGGAGACCCCCTTTCTGAAGGCTCGCAATGGGGCTCGGGTTCGGGAGGTTCCGCCCGAGACATCGGGGCCTCAAACGAGGCCCTGGCCTTCAGAAGCACCAGGGACTCAGGGAAAAGCATTGTGCTGCTGCTGGCGGCTCTTGAGGGCCTTTCTGGACATCCTTTTGCAGAGACTGCAGGCTGTCAGATCATGGTCTGGCCCAAGGCAGCGGAGACAGCAGTCATGTATGTCGGTCAAAGACATAATTTTAGAGCACCGATCACACTTCTTAAAGCCACTGATAGCCATGGGGGGAAAAAGTACCCCTGCGAGGTCAAAGACGCTCTGGGCTGCCAGTTGGGAGAAAAAAGGCACAAAGATGCTAGGAAAAGAAAGAACAAGAACTACAAAAATAGATCTGAACTTGATGCTGAGGCAATGAGGTCCGTGGCGGGAAGAGTATTGTTGCGATACCAAGTATGAAACTCGGAGAGAAAAATCAACTTTTTCCGGGGACAAGCCAAACATCTGAAGGGCTCTGCGGAAAAAAGGAGACTGATCAAGATAGCACCCTTGGGCAGGAAGGGGACCACTCATGCGTGGTGGCATCTCCCAAAGGCTTTCTTTGAAAGCTGGGGGGATGCTTCTGCGAGGGCTCAGTCTGTGCCGACATTACCCATTTGTGAGGACTGACTTCCTGCTTGTTCCCGGAGAAAGATAAAAATAAACACTGCAGAGATGAAATAAAATAAAATAATCATAATATAAATAAAAATGACATATATATTTACTTTATTTCAACTTATTTCTATACAGCCTACTATTCAAAGCGGTTGACATGAAAACAAGATTTAACAGGGCATGAAAATGCACACTTTTGTACATTAAATGCATACTGTTGTACATTAAAATTAAACTTTAGTATAGGTTATGTTTTAAATCTCTCTTATTAAGCTCAAATAGAACAAGAAAACAGGGCAGCCATACATTCATACTTTTGTCCTCCCATTCAACCGGCTGAGGCCCGTAAACCCCACTCACCCCCCACACACAGTGAGGTCTTGGGAACCAGTCTCCACCTCTCCAGGGGCGATGGGGAGGGGAGGAAGAGCATAAATGAACTAGACACCTTAAAATACAGCAAGGTATAATAGTAACACTGTCCAGAACTCTTACGCAGTGTCAAGGACCTAATGTAAACATACAAATATTCCAATACTCTCCGCTTGGTTTTATTATTTTCCCCCATACCATAGTGCCCCTTTCCATCCCCTCTCCCATCATGTTTGACTGTAAATTATAGCTCTACCTACAGCTCAAAACTTGTGCCTACCATTCTCCACTCTAGAAGCCATCCCCGGACCCACTCCCTAATGCCCCTCTAACAATCCTCCCCCCTCCACCACACAAGCATCAAGATCAGGGTTACTCAAACAATCCCAAATTTGCAGTCCAATGTAGGGAGTGATACATTTAAGGGCATTGTAGCAGTGATTCCAATGCACAGGATAGAACCCAACAGTTGGTTTGAACGAATAGGGCCTCTCCCCAAGTAGTGAACTATTAAAATCCCAGGGTTGCACCTAGACAAACACACAATTCAGGGACATGCCCCTCCCCCTGGGCAATAGTGTTTGGATGTATGCTTCCCAAATCATCAGAAACCGTGCATGTCTCGAAGGAGGGCTTTGAGCGGCAATATTTTCCATTTCCATTAATCCATGCAGGCTATTGCACCAGGCCTAGTAGGCCGGAGGTTCTGGATCCAGCCATGTACACAGTGGGCCTGTGCACTGGGCCTGCTCCTGAGACCCACTGCATAGGCCTTACAAACAAACAATTTCGCCCCAACCCTTAAACCTGCAACCTGCCTGGGTCCCCCAGCACAAGCCCCTCCACCCTGAAGAGCACCCTCTGGTGTAGCATGTCAGAGATACACCCTATTTTTTCCAAAAAGGCACTGATCTGAGGGCAGGCCCAGAACTGATGGCCAAGCGTGCCTTGGTTGGCCTGGCATTTGAGACAAGTTCCTGCATGCACCAAGCCCTCCGCCTGCAAAGATGAGAAAAAGGCTTGCAGGATCACCATACAAAGTGTTTCCCACAACACCATTTCAGTGGTGACCTGTGGTACACATCGGAGGGCCTGCATAAGCATGTCGCCTGTCCAGCTCGCCCCCAATTCTGTATTCTACTGTTGCGCCAAGTCTTGATGGCAGTTCTGCTGTATCAAGGTCAACCAGGATTTCCACATATGGGATAGTGAGACCCACACTCTATCTACGATCTCAAAAATAACATTAGGCAATCCACAAAAGTCAGCCCCTCTTCAATGTTGCAATATAATGGTGCACTTGATGGAGTGCGAATGTACCTCTGGGATCAAATCTCATGCGTCAAATCGGCTAAAGATTTAAATTGATTCTCCTGTGTCAGGAATTGTGACACACAATTCCTTTCATATGTATCGCTTATGCCCCCCTCCTCCCCTGTAAGAGCCCACCGCCCCCTAATGTCCTCAAAATAAGGGGGCCCTCCATGCCCCTAAGCCACCCCACTCCACATCACATAACAGGGCAGTCTGATATGGGATGCCACGAAACCTGGTATCAATGGGGACATGCTGCCCTCCCCGGGACATTAGCCTCTCTGCCCACTGACATTCAGATTCCCATGTACTGCCCAAGCTCCGATTCGTGTATCCCCCAGTATTCTCCCACTCCTCATTCATACTCTCAAGCCCTTGCTGGTGGTGTCATGCATCCAGGGTGGCGCTCATAGTCATCTCCCATCCCCCTCCATAAGCCTCAGTGTCCTCTGGCCCCCACAGGCAAGGAAAAAAGGGGAGGGGGAGAGGTGAAGCCTGAGCCCTCCCACACCCATCCATCCGCTGACCCACCCCTCCCTAACTACCCGCTGTATGGCTCCCGTAAACATTCACCCACACCCATCCACAATCACTCTCAGCCTTCCCGACAGCACCCATATATTCATACATTTGTTCCCCCATTCCACCAGCTGAGGCCTACAAACCCCACTCACCCCCACATACAGTGAGGTCTTGTGAACCAGTCTCCACCTCTCCAGGGGTGGGGGGAGCTTGGGCATAAATTCTCTCAACACCTTAAAATACAGCAAGGTATAATAGTAACACTGTCCAGAAGCTGCACCCCCAAAGAATGAAAGTGGACATGTTCTGCAGGGGCTAGCACAGCGCTTAAGTATACACCATCCATCCACCAATTATATATCACCCTTAGTATTGATACAGGGTCCCTGTCCAGGAGAAGAAAGGCCCTGGCCTAGAGAGTGTCCAGGCTAGCTCCTATGAACTCCAAGTCCTGCGTTGGAGTTAGGTGAGACTTGGGGTGGTTTATCATGAACCTCAAATGCTGCAGGACCTTGATGGTGTGGGCCATGGCCTGTTGCACCTCAATAGCCATGCCCCCCTTTACGAGCCAGTCATATAGGTATGGGAAGACAAAGGCCCCTTTGAGACAGTGGTGGAAGGCCTTGATTGCCAGGAAAATGGACCTGAACTCCAGCAGGTTGATCTGTTGCTAGCTCTATGCTAGAGACCAGTAGCCCTGCGTGCACAGTTTCTCGCAGTGGGCACCCCAGCTCAGGAGGCTGATGTGAAGACAGGCCTCCTGTGGTGTCCAGGTACCCTGGGTAGAGAGATTGTGCAGGTGGGCTCCCCATCCCACCTGTGATGCATCTGTTAGTGTGGCTTGGAATAGTGGTTGCTGGAAAGGAGACACCACCAGAAGATTTCTGGGTGATTGCCACCTTTGGAGGGACGAAATAAGACGGTCTGAGTTTGTTATTTTGTCCGACAGGCAACCTGAGGCCTGTGTCCACTGAGTGGATAAAGTCCACCGGGCAGCCCGCATTTGGAGGCGAACATAAGGAACCACATGCACGGTGGATGCCATGTGGCCCAGCAGTTGTAGCATTTCTCAAGCAGTGAGATAAGGCTTGAGCACTGCTTGGGAAGCTAGTTGTAGTATGCAAAGACAGCGGGGCTGCGGAAGGAAAGCCCTTGTCTGGTCTGCTATCCAGATGAGCTCCTATAAACTTCTAGGGACTGAGTGGGAGCAAGATTGGATTTTGGGAAGTTTATAACCAGTCCCAAATACTGAAAGATTCGCATTGTGCGAAACAGAGCAGAGCTGGCTTCTGGCACTGAAGGGGCTCGAATGAGACAGTCGTCTAAGTAAGGGAAGACGAATATTCCCAGAGTGCAGAGAAATGCAGCTATCACAGCTATCATAGCAATGTATTTTGTGAACACTCTTGGTGCAGAAGCGAGGCCAAAGGGAAGAACCCTCTACTGGAAGTGCTTTCCTTGAAACAGGAATCAGAGGAATCTCCTGTGATTTGGATGGATGAGAATATGAGTATATACGCATCCTTGAGATCTAGAGAACAAAGCCAATCCTGACTTTGAAGGTATGGCAGCAGAGTTCCTAGAGAGATCATTTTGAACTTCTCTCGGAACAGATATTTGTTCAATTCTCTGAGGTCTAAAATGGGTCTGTGTCCTCCCGTTTTCTTTGGAATAAGGAAATAAGGAGAGTAGAGCCCTGTACTTTGTTGGGGAATGAGTACTTCCTCTATTGCTCCTTGAGCAAGGAGTGTTGACTTCTTGACCTAAGAGACTGTCGAGAGAGGTCTGAGAATTGAACTGTCTTACAATTGTAGGAGGGACATGCTGTGAAAATGAAGCTTGTACCCCCTCTCGTACAATGGACAGAGTCCAATTTTCTGCTGTTATTTGGTACCATCTGTGGGCAAAATGACATAACCTTCTTGGGATGGTCGAGGGTTCTGGACCGTTCAGGGGCAGGAAAGCAAAGTTCTCTAGAAAGGAGTCAAAGCCCCTAAGGAGGCTGAGCTGGCTGAGGTTTTGGAGCTTTTGGCTTCTTTTGTTGTCTAGGTTGTTGCTGTTGTCCCTTTTGGGCAGTCTGACCTGAACGGTGTCCCTGTTGGGTAGGATAAAGCTTCTTTTTCTTATTGAAAAATGCTTTCCTACAGGATCTTTTCCTTGCAGGATCGGCTGTAGATTTGGACAAATCTATCCAAAGTGATATTATCAGCATCTATCTCATTAGCCTTCTGCCAATTCTTGCCAAAGAGATTTTCTCCTGTGCAAGGAATGTTTCCTAATTTATCCTGTACCCAAATTTCCAAGTCAGATGCCTGAAGCCAGGCAATCCGACGTGCACCAATGGCAATAGCAGAAGTTCTGCTTATGCACTCAAAACAGTCAAAGGCTGCATGATTTACAAACTTGGAAACATCCTGAGCATGTTTGACAAGTTCCTTTGTCATCAGGAAGGAGGTGGCTCATAAGCTCCAAGTCTCCTGTGACCTCTTTAAGGAATATTCCCATATACAAGCTATAGGAACTGATCCTAGCTGAGAGCATGGAAGCATCGATGCCCAAAGGCATCGAGAGTCCTACATTCATGACCCAGAGGATTGGATGCATGTCTCTGCACTTTTCATCCTTCTCATGGCTGATTCCACCACCATTGAATGGTGTGGTAATTTTTTGAAAGCCAGGACAAGGTGGAACTCAATACATGGTATCGCGTCTTCAAGAATGAGGAGATGTGGTTAAAGGTGTTTCCCACATCCTTAGCATAAGATCATGTAAGATCTCATGAATAGGCAGAGTAGCTGCCTCTTTGGGAGCCTTAGGGTATTGGAGAATTTCCAACTCTTTGCCCTAGGCTCTTTTTCTGGAGCTACTGTAATGAAAAGGCCTCGGGCCACATCACGGATAAAGTCCTGAAAGGACATATCCTCTGGCGGAGACATTCTGCGCTGGGGAGAAGTACTCTTGTATTGGCAGAGTCTTCGGAGTCTTCAGACTCAGAGGATTCAAAATACCTCCGATCCCAGTGATCGTGCAAAGCATGGTACCGGTATCAATCGAAGTCAGTATTGGGTTGTTCTGGTACCGATCTGTCGATGCCAGAGACAGACACATGACTTGGTATGGGTGGCATACCCGCCTATGTCGATGCAGTCGGTACTGGTATCGGTTGAGGTGTCTGAAGCGGTTTCAACGGTACCAAAGCCGTGAGAAGAGCCGCTAGACTGCGTTCGATAGCAAGGACTCTCTGGTCTATTGACACTGCCGATGCTTGGGTGTCGGTACCGGTAGAAGCGGGTGGAACCCCAGAGCATGGCGCCAGTAATTCTGCCGAGGTGGAAGCCTTGAGAACATCCTGGAGCCCCGTTAGTGCTTTGGAAGCGGAAGCTTCCCGCCGGGGCAGTTTTGCCGGTGAAATTCCTCAAGTGCAACGCCAGGGGCATCTCGATACTTAGAAGGAGATCTACCCTTTGAGGACCAGCTAGATTTATGTTTAGTTACCTGAGATCCATGGGAGGAAGATGAGGCCCTGGAGGACGTCGATGTAACAGACGCCGCGTCTGAGGGAAAAAGGGTGCTAAGTTTAGCGGCTCAGTTCTGCCGCCCCCTTTTTGACATCATTCCACAGGAGAGGCACTCTGAAATAGAGTGGTCAGGACCTAAACATTTGACACCCCAATCATGGGTATCGGTGACGGAAATGGTACTGCCACATTTAGAACATTTCTTAAAACCTGAAGTAGGTTTTTCCATTTTTAAGGAAAGAAATTGGGCGTAGTGCCCAAAATGGTGCCTAGCACCAAGGAAAAAAAAGTTTCTAAAGTAAAACACCTCAGAAACTATAATTTTTTTTTTTTTAAAAGAAAGAAGAAAGAACCGGCGGTACCGGTATGGCGTCAAGGGAAGGCAGACGCGACCACAAAAACAAAGATGAAGACTAAATTTTTCTGCGGTGAAAGGGTATGTGACTTGGCTCCACGGAAAACAAAGAACTGGAGAGGGACAGTTGGAAAGGCGGGAAGGCAGTACGCAGGCGCTGTGGGATGCTCCCAAAAGATTTCCTACTGGACACTGGGGAGCGTTCCTGCACAGGCTCGGTCGGTACCGGCGATACCCATATGTGAAGGCTACATTCCTGCTTGTTCCTGGAGATATAAAAAAATGAACTGAATGAAGAAAACAGGAAACAGCATAACCACTGCCAAGTTAGATGCAAAGCATTAAGACAGGCAAAGAGAGAATCTGAAAAGCAGCTTGCTGTGGAAGCAAAAACTCAAAACCTTTCAAGTACATTTGAAGCAAAATGCCTGTGAAGGAGTCAATATCTCCTTTAAATGACAGAGGAGTAAAAGGGGCACCAGAGGAGGACAAGGCCATTGCAGAGAGACAAATTCTTTGCTTCACTCTTTACTGAAGAAGATATTATGAGAGATGCCCATGCCAGAAACTGTATTTAAAGGCAATGGAGGAATTGAAACAAATCTCAGTGAACCAGTGAGATAGGGCAATTTGACAAGCTAAAGAGAGGCAAAATCACTTGGACCGTAAACATACATCCCAGGGTACTGAAAGAACTCATAAATGAAACTGCAGACCTACAATTAGTCATTCATAAATTAATCATTAAAATCATCAATAATCTTGAAGACTGGAGAGTAGCCAACGAAACATCAATTTTTAAAAAGGGTTCCTGAGGCGAGCCAGGAATTTACAGACCAGTGAGCCTGATGTCAAGTGTCAGACAAAACAGCAGAAACCATTCTAAAGAACAAAAGGAATGAACATGTGATAGACAGTCATGGTTTGATGAGACAAAGCCAACACAGTAAAGCAAAAGGAATCTTGCCTTACCAATCTGCTACATTTTTTTTGAATGTATGAACAGGTAGATAAAGACTAGTTGGTAGACATAGTGTATCTGGATTTTCATAAAGCCTTTGACAACGTCCCTCATGAGAGACTCTTGAGGAAATTAAAGAGTCATGGGATAGGAGGCAGTGTACTGCTGTGGATTCGGAACTGGTTAAAAGAAAACAGAAAGTAGGGCTAAATGGTCAATTTTCTCAATGGAGAAAGGTTACTACTATTAATCATTTGCATAGCGCTACAAAGCATATGCAGCACTGTACAGACGCATATAAAAGACGGTCCCTGCTCAGCAGAGTTTACAATCTAATCAAGACAGACAAAAAGATAGATTAGAAGAAGGGTACAAATAGAGAAGGGCAATGCGACACAAGGAAAACAAGGGGTCAGGAACCAAAAGCAGCCTCAAAGAGGTGAACCTTTAGCATGGATTTGAAAAGGGGGAGCGATGAAGCCTGATGTACAGACTCGGGTAATTTGTTCCAGGCATAAGGAGCAGCAAGGTGAAAGGATGGGACTCTGGTTGGCAGTGGAAGAAAAGGGCAGAGAGAAGCAAGCCAGTGGAAGAGCGGAGTTCACGAGGAGGGTTGTGAGGAGAGAGGAAAGGTAGTGAGGAGCAGTAGAATGAATACATTTATAGGTCAGAAGAAGAAGTTTGAATTGGATACGGAAACGGAAGGGGAACCAATGAAGTGACTTGAAGAAGAGGGGTTATATGAGTATATCGGGGCTGGTGGAAGATTAGCTGCGCAGCAGAGTTCTGAACAGATTGAAGGGGAGAGCGGTGACTCAAAGGGGGGGGATCAGCAAGGAGGAGGTTGCAATAATCGAGAAGGGAGGTGACTAAAGAATGGATAAGAGTTTTACTAGTGTGATAGAGAGAAAGAAATGACAGGTTTTAGCTAGCTATTGGATATGTGAAGGGAAGGAGAGGGAGGAGTTAAAGATGACCCTAAGGTTCGGCTGAGGAAACAGGAAGTAGAAGAGTTATCTACAGAGATGGAGGAAGGGGGAGGAGGGCTTAGGAGAAAAAAATAAGTTCAGTTTTGGCCATGTTCAATTTCAAATGCAGAGATGTGGGCCTGGAGTGTCAGAGAAATATCAGATGTAGATAGAGCCGAGAGTCATTGGCATAAAAATGATATTGAAAGCCATGGGAGGAGATGAGAGCACCAAGGGACTGGGTCTAGAGAGTAAAGGAGAGGGCCTAGAACAGGCCTTGGGGTACACCATCTGAGAGTGGGATAGCAGTAGAGAAGAAACCATCAGAACACTGAAAGAGTGATAGGAACGATAAAAAGAAAACCAGGACAGCACAGAGCCCCTAAAATGAAGTGAGGAGAATATGTCGAGGAGAAGGTGGTATTCAGTGACAAAAGCAGCAAAAAATGTCAAAAAGAATGAGAACTGAGTAAAGGGCCTTGGATTTAGCCAGGAACAAGTCACTGAAGACTTTAGCAAGAGCCATCTCAGTAGAATGTAAGGGCCGAAAGCCAGATTGAAGCGGATCTAGCAGGACTTGAGAGGAGAGAAATTCAAGGCAACAGTGGAGAACTGCATGTTCAAGAAGTTTGGAAATGAAGGAAAGAAGGGAGATGGTGGCAGGGGGAGGGGGATGGCTAGACAGCAGCAGGCCAAGTGCTTTGGCACACATGGCTGCCACTTCTAAACCCCTGAAGTTATGTCAAAGGGGGGTCAGAAGCGGCAGGCCATGTGTGCCGAAGCACATGGCCTGCTGCTAGGCCAAGCTGTGCCCCCCGATCCTGCCGCTGGAATTGTTGTAGCATGGCTCAGCTCGGGGGTGGGGGCGGCACAGCTGGGGCTTCTGTCTAGGGCAGCAAAAACCCTTGGGCCGGCCCTGACCTTAAAATTGCTGAACGGTGTAAGTGCACCTTGAGTACTACGTACAGTTCTGGTTGCCGCATCTAAGGAAAAAAAGATATAGTGGAAATGGAAAAAGTACACAGAAAGGATGCAAAAATGATGGAAGAACATTGCTATGAGGAAAGTTATGGCTCTTCAGCTTGGAGAAGAGATGTCTAAGGGGAGATATGATAGAGCAGGGCTGTACAAGTGGTGCTGCTGTACAGGGTGCAAGTTTGAAAGGGGCACTGATACCATCACGAGCTTCCAGAAAACCTGGAAAAAAGCAAGTATCTGCAGACAATGTGTGTGGGGGGTCACCCAATTCATCTACTTGATATGGTCCATAAAATGATGAGTGGAGTAGAACAAACACGAATAGATTGTTTATCCCTTCAAATGGTAGAAAGCTAGGAAACATGCAATGAAACGACAAAGTAGTACATTTAAGAGTATTCAGAGAAATTATTTTCCACTCAGCATGCCAGAGAATGTTAGTGTAGCTGGGTTTAAAAGAGGTCTGGACGAGTTCTTGGAGGAAAAGTCCATAAACCATTATGAAAATGGACTGGGGGAAACCCACTGCTTATCCCTGTGATAAAAAGCATGGAATCCGTCTGCCTTTCGGGACCCTGCCAGTGTTGCAAACAGAATACTGGGCTTCAGGGCCAGTCCAAGGGTTTCTGCCTTCCCAGGTAGAAACCCCAGCCATGCCTCCCACCTCTATGTGCCGCCCACCCCTCATTCAGACCCCATCGACAGAGTGGGGGGGGGGGAGACAGCTCAGTGCAGCACGATGGCAGTAGCAGCAGGGCATGTGTGTCAGCATACATGACCTGCTGCTTCTGAAACCCCTCCGACACAACTTCAGGTCAGAGGGTGGTCAGAAATGGCAGGTTATGGGTGCCAAAGCACATGGCCCTTCTCCCTCAGAGGTCTGCCGCCCTAGGCAACCACCTAGCCCGTGGGCCAACCCTGCTTGGCTTGATGGACCATTGGTCTGAGCTAGTCAACAAATCTTATGTTCTTATGGTAAGGTAAGCCTATATTCTTATACTGTATCATGGCAAACATTATATGGTATCATTCTTGTATCTTCCCTGTTGTTGTGGAAACCAGAGGTTATGCTTCAAGTGCAAGAGACGACTTTTCAGACAGATTTGGACTGTTCTGCTTCATTCGGATGGTATAGTGCTGGTTTGATTGTGAGTGTGAAGAGCTCAAAGTTTTACAGTGGAATTAAGGTCTTACAGCAGCACACAGGGTTGTTGTGCTGTTAAAAGTGTGATGTCTTGAACAATAGGTACACTATGAAGACACCAAAGTTTCCATGATATGTTTCATATGAATATTCTTTGGGCCTGTATTTCAAATCAGGCCATATATTCCGCTTTCCTAAGTACTCTTCTCATTTCAGTTCCAGTAAGGAATGCACCATTTGTTGTGAAACAACTAGTACAAAATGACTGTCAAATTCTACATCAGGGCATCACTGCATTTTTTTTGTCAGAATGCTCTTAGGCTAGGAGGTAACAGAGAAATTAAGATGCTTCTCTTATTGCTATGTTCTCTTTTCAGTTTTATCTAAGTTTCCAGCAGCTCAAATGAGGGGCTCCCAAGCAACATTTTGCTAAGGGCTCCCATGGCAGGAGGGAGACACCACTTGCCTTTAAGTTTACTGAAACAGAGCGAGGCACATACTTTCAAAAAAATGTTGCTGCGCTGTATCCCTCTGGCTTTTTCCAAAGCAAGCCCGCACCCCCCCTCCCCCCGGCAGCCAGAGAAGTGCTTAAGAGCCCGATTTCCTGATGCAAAGCCTAAGTTTCATGTTAACAGCTGTGAAATCCTGCATCTTATCACTTCAGTCTGGCAACGAGAGATGAGGCATTTATGTGCTTCTCAGGTGCTCGGGGGGGGGGGGCTGGAGGACTTACTTGGGGAAAAAACACAGGGGGAGGCGGCGCAGCAGAGGTTTTTTTTTTTTAAACAGTAGGTGAATGTTTGCCACGTGCAGTCGCTGGACCCCTTCTAGGCTGGAGTGCAGGTGTCAAATCCCAGTTTACCTTTATTCGATCTATGTTGGCCTCCATTTTCAGCTGCTCCACCAGCTTCCTAGCTTGGGCTATGCTTGCTGTGTTGTTACTGGCCATCTGATTGCTGTTAGCGCTGTCAAGGTGTCCTACAAAACCAAAAGTAAGGCAGTTAATTTGCACATTTAGGAGGTAATTTATAAAGTTATTCTCATGCGTATATGGCCACACATGCATGTAAATGACCTCTCATAAAATATCGGCCGGTGTAAAAGTATGCGTACTTTGTCAGTGGGTGTGCACATGGGCAAAGCACACAAGTGGATTATAAAATACAAGTTACATGTGTACTTGAAAGACATAGGTATGCACATTTACACCAGCTTAGGTGCCTATTATGTCAATTACAATAATATTTTATTAAGACAAATAGGCACCTATTTCTCTTTGTCAAGCCTATTTTATCAACTCCTTAAAATGCACTTTAACTAGGTGCCCCCTCATAAAAATTACTCTCTATATTCAACCAGTGGGTACTAGGCAGGTTATTTATTTATTGGTTTTTATATACTGCGCTATTTCACATTCAGTGCGGTTTACAGAGAACAGAACTTACATAGAACAAGTAGATAACATTAACATATTAACTTACATGGAACAATCATATGAGTAATTAAACGGAGTAAATAGAGCAGGTTTGGTGCAGTAAACCTATATAACTTAGGCAGGTATATGTAACTATATATAATGAAATTATGGGAACTCTTTCTTACTACAGAAGGGACCATAAGAGTATTACCGCTTAAAGTTTAATGGATGTTTGTTGGTATTTTATTCTCACTTCCTCCTCATCCTCACATAAGCAGATCTAGGATTTTGAAAATGATAATGGCATACTCCATCATTTTCCACTTATTCCCCCACCCCCAGCTCTCATCTTCACGTTGTCCCTTCCTCCCCCCTGGATCCTTCCAGATTTTGATTGATCTCCATGTTCCAAATAGGTTCATTGCTAGCTAATCTCTCCCATGTCTTGCTACCTCCATCTACTCTCTTTGAGTTCCCTTCTTCACCATCGCTTTCTCCCTTGCTCTTAGCGTCCTAATAAAGGATAATTATGCGCACATGCTGAAGGGTAGAAATGAAGATAGAACACTCTCCACTTAGTGTAAAGAATTCCTAAAATGAAATGGAAAGGCACACAGCTGATCCAGCGACCAAGGAGGAAGAGTCAACCGCAACACCAGGAGTAAAAAGGAAAGCAGCAAAAGCCAGAAAAACAACAGATAACAGAGTTGGGGAAACTATTTTACTGGGTACAAGTATTAGTGATGAAATCAACAAAGTCTCTTGGCAGCAATTTCTGAGTTATCACAGCCTACACATGTCTTCTGCAAAGAGAATTTACACAAGTAAAAACTCACTTATTTGACTTTTTCCAGTGATAGTTAACTTTACAGCAGTTACAAGAGTTTGTACTGGGTCTCTAATATTTATGGTTAAATTAAGTGTTTGTTTCTTAAGTAGCAGTACAGGGAGGAGTGGCCTAGTGGTTGGGGCAAGGTACTACAGGCCGGAAGGTCGGTGGTTCAAATCCCACTAGAGGACAGCAACCTTGGGCTGGAAGGACTGGGGTTTCTAGTTCCGCAGGTGCTCCTTGTGGTCTTGGGCAAGCCACTTAACCCTCCATTGCCCATGTTCCCTGTAAGTATTAGTGTATGTGTCTCATATTCCCTTGTGTTAAATGTATCCCCCAACCGCTTTGACCTGGTGAAAAGCGGGATATAAATGCAGCTAAATAAATAAATAAACAGGATCTATCTAGCTAAAATTTCCCTCTTTAAGTGGCCAAATGTAGCTGTTTCATTTTGCTCTGCAGTTAAATTTAGTTCATATTGTGGAAATTCCAAAGGGAAGGGTTTAGTCAGGAAAGATTTTTGTTGCCTAATTTTCAGTGCTAGCTGACGAAGGGCTAGATTTACTGAAAGACACTACTGTGTTTGCACACACACTAATATCCACCATGTTACTGACCATGGGTCTCATTTTAATACAGTAAGACTAATAACGCACATTAACATGGTAGTACACTTTAGCAGATCTAGCTCTAAGTTAAGCAACCATGTTTGAGCAGAACTATGGCTGGCTCAACTCTAGCCATAGAATATATAGATGTCAGATAGGAGAAAATGTTTTTAGTGCACCTGCAGGGGGGGTCGCCAAAGGGTTAGCAGAAAGGGATATTATCAGGTGTCTACCAAATGTGGAAGCTGAAGACTCTGCTCTGCAGTTTCGTCCCTCAGTCACCGAGTTCGTACAGTCACCATCCATTTTGTACCCTGGCAAGTAATCTAAATCCAGACGCCACTATAGACATAGTGCAGTCAGCTGCCAGCAGTAATCTGCAGCAAGACCATGCCATATTTAACAGTAATGCTATAAGAGGTTTTGAGGGAACCAGATTACATAACTCTCCAGTGGATACCAGATGCTACATAACACACAGAACAAGTACTCCTGGCCAGCCTCAGCAACTCTGAATTTTTTTTATACAGAACAGGATACTGTGGCTTCCTGTTTCTTGGCGGAAAACATGCTCGACTGTCATTAACTCGTGCTGTTATTTTATTTACTCCCTCAGAGCTACTATTGTTTTTCCATAGGCACCAACCTGGCCTCCTTTCTTCCTGCAGAATTATCTACAGTGGTGCTTCCCAAACCTTTATCCAGTAGGACTCCAGATGATGAAAATAGCAGACCCCCCGCCCCCCCCCCCCGTCTCCCCTTCCACTTCCAACTCTTCCCATTTATCTGAAGTATGAAGGTGGAAATCACAGTAGTGGTGGAAACAGTAGCAGTACTTAGTACAGGGCCTTGTATGTGTGTGTGTGCACTCACAGACCCTAATACTAGACATACATTTCCAATGTAATAGGAAGAGAGGGAGGGGCTTGTAGACGTTCAGACTCATTGGCCCCCTGTTGACTTCCACTACCGGGCACGGGTCACAGTGGAGGTCCAGAGGAATAAAAGCAGCTCTGTTTTTGTATTTATGATATTGCCCCACTTGGGATTCAAACTCATTTAGTCTGGTCATCATTAAGCTATAGTTTTATTATAGTTATTAGACACACGCATACTCTTCCCATTGCACCCTCGGACATGCAGGGAGTCTTGCTCCAGTTGCTGTATTTAGTTTCAATGGGACTCTACCAGGAACCAAGAAATCGCTAAAGGAAAAATTTTACATACCTGCTAATTTCCTTTCCTTGGATCTTGATAGATCAGTCCTGATGTATGAGTTATGCTCCCCAGCCAGCAGGTGGAGGCAGACGAATAGCTGTCAGTGACGTCATCACTAGTATATCCTCTGATGCAGCTCGTCATACTGGCTTCTAAGCAGAATGCAAGACTGAAGAACTCAAACTCAGAAAAAGCATCAATCAACAATAACTTTATATAATGCTTAAAGTTCTCTTATCACACATGAGTCTGCATCAGGCACTGATACAGACAATGCAGTTATAAGCAGCAAGGCTCCCAAGGCTGTAGGAAGAGTCTTCCCATGGTGGGTCCTGTACTGATCTAGCAAGATTCAAGGAAAGTTAGCCAGCAGATATGGACAAATTCCTCCATCCTTATCCTACAGACCTTGATAACTAAAGACACAAGCAACAGACCTAGGCGAACCCAAAGCAACAATAGACTCCGCACCCCAGCTGGATACCACAGGACAAAGCAAGCAACTTCCACAAGGGCGTTATCACTCTCGGCACCGGATCTATGGAACTCCCTCTCTGAGGATCTACGAGCACAAAGACCTCAAGGACTTCCGCAAATCCCTTAAAACCCACCTGTTCATGGACTCATTTGAACAACCCCCATAACTCAGTCACCATCCTATACAGACACCAACCACCAACTAACCAGATCTGGGCTCGCCCCCCAGAATTATATGTCTGTCTGTTCACCCTCTGTTCAATGTAGACCCTTTGTCATGTCCCTAACCACCTTGATGGAAGAAAAAGGTGGTATACAAAACTGGCTAAATAAATAAATCCTGCTAGACCAATCCAGAGAATGGGATGTACCCAAGCAGTCGGGGCCCAGGATAGGAGAGAAAGATTATGCTCTGGACTCAACTGCCCTGTTAAAGGCGCCCTCCATTTCATCTCCCACGTGCAACCAGCAGTGCACAACAAAGGTGCTCAAGAAAGACCAGGTAGCCCCCTTACAGATGTCTTCTAGAGATACCAAGACTGATTCAGCCCATAAGGAAACTTGTGGTCTAGTGAAGTGAACTCTGACTCCCTCTGGCATGTGCTTTCCACACAAGTGGTAGGCTGAACTAATGGCCTTCTCAGGCTGGCAGGCATCTGAAGATTTGCCAGCTGCCTGCCCTTTGCTAGACCACTGAAGAGGACAAAGGACTCATAAGGGGCCTGCCGGCTTGAGGCTGTGGCTTCTTCACCACACTCCTCTTCTGCCAAGACATGACCAAAATGGTCACCTTGCCCATTGGAGGGAAAATTGCAGGCGACTCAGCAGAGGCAGCAAAATTGTCATCAGGCCTGGCACTGCCGAAAAAAACATATCCAAAGCTTCTCCATTGCACTCAGAGCAAAGCGAACCAGCCACAAAGCTCACCTGCTGGGAACAGCAAGCAGTACATCTCTGTGCTACAACATGGCTTGCAGAGTTCAGAATTTGGTAAAAGAAAAAAAAATATGCCAAGAAAAAACTCAGATAAAAAAAAAGAAACAGAAGCAAAAAAGGAATCACCAATCAGTAAAGAAAGTAATCTTCTCATCTGTCAGGCTGGCCAGAGAATCCTGATGAGGGTCTCCCCAGCCAACCACACAGGCCTGGAAGAGCCTGGCTGCCTGAAAGGCTTTTTTTTTTTTTTTTTAAATTTGAAGCTTGTTTACTCAAGCAGCAGGACAGAGAGCAAATTAAAACCATAGAAATAAGCAGAAGAGACATAGCACGCAGAAATAGGCCAGTGAGGTGGAAGGGGGGGGGGCGTGATTTAAGCCCCGACTTCTCAATCCTCCTAAGGGGTCCCATGGGATCCTCCTGTCTGCTCTCTGGTCCATCAGTGCTGGAACCTGTAGGTAACAGCGCTGGACACACGACACATGGTAGCTCAAGGAGACAATGGGCATCTCCAGGCTCCAAGCAAACACTGTACCAAAAAAAGCAATGACAGTCCAGAAGTCCGTAATCTGGGCTAAGAGAGACAGGTCTATCTGTACCAGTCCACCTGTTGCAGGCAGACAATGCTGACTTCTCTCAGTGCTGCATCAATGATGACCACTAAAATCGCTCAGATATGCTTCCACCTGCACACAATCATGTCTTCCAAAAACTATTTGTACTGAAACCTGGGACATGATGTTGATTTTGGTAAAAATTAAAATGCCTCCAAATATAAGAGATACTTAAAATTCATATTTGAGTGTCAAAAATGTCTAAGGGGTAAATTTTTCAGAAGGATCTGGCTTCTTAACTTGGTTCAAAAACTCCTAAATGCCTGATTTAGTTGACTAGGGGGTATGCTTACTAAAGGTTAATGCGTGTTAATGAAGTTAACGTGCGTTAAGTGCTATCATGGCCCTTTTATTTCTATGGGCTGTTGCAGCACTTAACGCACATTAGCTTTTCATTAATGCATATGGACTTTTAGTAAATATGCCCCTAGATTTTAGATGGCTAAGTTAATGGTAGTTGGATTTCCAGCCATGAACTAGTAGGGTTGTGCACAGAAAACTCATTTTGTTAGTTTTTGGATCAGTTTTGAATTTTCTGGCCAATTGCTGGACGTATCTTTCGGTTCATTTCAGAAATCAATGCATGCCAAATTGCAAAAATAAATTTTAATGACTACAAGTCAAATTTAGTACATTTTCTTTATACGCAAAGTGGAGGTGGCCTAATGGTTACAGCACTGGCTTGGGAACCAAGGGACCAGAGTTTGATTCCCACTAGCACGCCTTGTGGCCATGGGCAAGTCACTTAACCCTCCCTTGCCTCAGAAGGATCCAAGTTACCAGGTTTAAATTACAATGTAAACTGCTTTGACTTAATGATAAAGTGGTAGAAAAAAAACTGTTAAATAAACAAACAAAATCTCTGAACTAAAACTTGAAATCGAACGCCCTAGATTTTTGCTGAAAATATGTCTACCCTTAGCCAGGCAAAATCTAGTCAGCTAATCTGGGCATTCGGGGGTTTTGCAAATAAACCCATTGCAACAATTGTTTGCCCTTTCCTGTACCCCTTACACTGCACCATACAATCGGAGCCTCAGAACTTGCTTTAGAAGACTTCTACTACATATCAGGTTTATAGAGTTATTGGATGTGCACAGTGCTGTACAATGGTGATAAGCATTCAAAAACAGCCCCTTCCTGAAAGGATTTACACACTATGGGTCTGATGCAGAGATGCAAATAGCAGAGTTGGACGTCCTGGTAGGATGGCCAACCCCTGTTCTGGCCCAAAACACGATCTTGAGCCCAGCCCTCCCCACACATTCTGAGGGGTAGTGCGGGGTGTGCTGGATAGGGACGAGAGGGGGAGGGCTGGAGGTGGAGAGTGGGCAGAGCAAGGGTGGGCTGAAGCACCTGGACATACAGGGCCTATTCAGGTCATGGCCCTGTATGTCCGGTGGGGGAGAGACAGATGTGGGACTTGAAGGTGGAATAAGTCCCAGTGACTGTGGGGTTCGGGCCAGGCAGCCCCACCAAACCGGCCAGGCAGATGCAGGGGTATCCCTGCACCCGATCCCAGCTGCTCACAGTGAGGGTCGGGCGGTAGGGAAATGAGGATTTTCTCCGTTGCAGCATTTCTGCACATCTGCTGGGCATCCTGGTGCCATGACGATGGGACTTCACAGCACCGACACACTCACAGAAGCATAGAGCAGGTTGGACAAGCTGTAGGGAGAACATCCTGAGCAGCTGAATCGGGGCTATGCCGGACCATCTAAGTGCCCGAACCTTCAACCACAGGACCATCTAGCTCCACAATTGCAGAAATCGGGTGCAATTTGGTGCTGTCCATATATTGGACATCCTGACGGCCCAGACGTGCCCCTATTTGAATTGGGCTCCACATGGATACCTAGAGACAAATGGAGAGAAAGCACACTAACGTTTAGTAAACATGACCCTAATCTGCCACTGTGTCCATAGGAATAGCATGGGCACTACTGCAGATAATGCATGCTAATATTCAGTAACGACACGATTCTGTTCCGCATGTACATCTCCTTTGTACATCCGGGCTGACCCGGACGTACAAAGGAGATCGCGATTCTGATCCCGTGGGGCACGTCTAGCCCCGCAGGATCAGAATCGCGAACAGGCATGTACATGCAGGCCGGCCTGCATGTACAGCCACAGCCCGGCTAATTCAGCCAGGGCTTTTGAATGGAGGCATGCTGCCATGGCACCGCGGCTGCATTTAAAAGCTGCAATGCTGGCCGCCTGCAAACAGAGTTAATTCCCTGCAGCCCAATCCCTGATCCGGTCTCCTGCCAGGATCTGGCTGTGGGGAATTAACTCTGCCCCTCTCAATCCCATTCATGCCTCAATCTCAACAAAAAGCAACATCCAGGGAAGATATTCCACCTCAGAGATGGAATAACTTCCCCGGCCATTTCGCCAACCCTGGACGTTCAGGGCCAACATTAGCATTGGCCCTGTATGTTCAGGGCTGCTGACCGCCCATTGCCCACCTCTTCCCCACCCCTGTCTAACCTCCCTGCACAACCAGCAGGGAAGTTAGACAGGAGGAGAAAGCTGGCACGAATAGCCTCAGAATAACCCCCTAAGGGAGGAAGTAACGTCCCCGGAGCTGATGGCGGTGTGAGGCAGCTGCTCCAGCATGACCCAGCTAATTAAAGTATAAACAACTGGGAAAACGGTGTGTCAGACAGCAGAAGGCTTGGGGAGATGATCGGGAGCCGCAGTGTACAGCGGAACCAGTTTTGACAGAACCAGGAGGAACCGGAGGGTGAGGAGAGCAAGCCTCGTGGTGTATAGAAAATGGCGGACAGAGGCGCGGGCCTGGATCACTGAAGAGCAAAACTGTGGCAGCGCGATAAGGGAGACGGATCGTGAGCAGCAGTAGTCGAACGAACGGCAAAGCTGAGAGGAGGGGCCCACCAGAGAAGGAGGAGAGCAGCAGGGGCAAGGAAAGTAGTAAAAAGGAGACGACATCAGCAGAATGTGGAGAGCAGGAGGAAAGGCCCACAATGAAGATCTGAAGGTAGGGTATCCCAGGTGAGGGGGGAGACTGGAGCTGTTGGAGGCTGTACATCACTCTTGCAGACATAAGAAGAAAGATCTATTAGCAACATAGCTGTGGAGGGAGAGATACTAGCACCTACAGGATTGAAAGGAGCACAAAGAGGAGTTATATTACAGCAGTTTCTCTAAAGGGGGGGGGGGGGGCTGCCTTTACTGCAGCCAAAATGACCACGAGGAGGAAAGCAGCAGACGTCCGTGAATACGTGTACTCTGGACTGCAAGCATGGAGGAATGAAAGTGCTGTTAATGAAAATAGCAGCCTGACAGGGGAGAGGGCTGATCTGGTGGAAGATTCCACACTGGTGAGTGTGGTGGAACAAGGAAAATATCCTAAACAGGGTGTAACCCGAGCGGAGCTCAGGGACTGGTTCTCAGAAATAAAAACTGAAGTGAAATCAGTGAAAAGTGAACTAAGTGAGCTCTTGGGCACTTTAAAGGAGGAAATGGTGGAACTGACGTGCCGGATGGGAGATCACGAGAATCGGTTGCAAGAGGTGGAACAGCAGCAGGAAGACGGGGTTCAAAGTATTTTGAAAACATCAATCCCAACAGGATGCTATGCTCTATAAATTGGAGGATATGGAAGACCGCTCTTGCAGAAATAATTTAAGAATAAGAGGTGTCTCCAAGGAAAAGGAATTTCAAAATAGTGAGAAGGTGGCAGTGCTCAAGAAAGGGGGAGAGGTGACACCCCCCCCCCCCGAGGACATACAGATAGAGAAAGCACATAGGGCATTGGGCCCACCACTAGCAAACAGGCCTCGAGACATTATAATGTGCCTGGCGAGGTATAAAGTGAAGGAGAGAATTGCGGCCAAAATGAGAGGTAATGGAACTTTAACTTGGCAGGGATACCCTGTGCATATATATGAGAACAGTATACAGGAAGATTACAGAGGAGGAGGGCAATGCAGCCAGTGACGCAAATCTTGAGGAAGGCGGAAGTTAAATATTGATGGCTGCATCCTTTTGGACTCTCTTTTACCCTCAAGGGGAGGACATGGAGGATACAAACAGAGGAGGCAGAGGGGGCCCTTCAAGAAGCGGGACTGGGTTCACTGGACTCCTCCAAGGTGGTAGGATTGGAAGACCAGAGGCAGAAGCAACAAAGAGAAAGGAGCCAGGAGAAGCGGATCAACAGAGGGTCGTATCGGGAGCAGAGAGAGGACAGAAATGCAGACGGGAAGAATGGGCTAAATGGATGATGGGTGTAAACTGTTGTAAGAATGATGTATATTACAAGTGATGTATGGTTGGGAAGAGGAGAGGGGGGAGGGAAGGACCTGGGACGAATAGGGAGAGTTGGATGCAGGGCGGTGGGGTTGAAAAGGAGTAAATGGGTTAATGTTGATGGCTATATTAATGTTGAACTGGTTGGGAAAGGAGGGAGGCGGGTGGTGTAAGACCTATAGACTTGTGGGTGAAGAGAGGAGAAGTAGGGAGAGGGGTGGGGATAGGTGTTAGGAATAAGGGGGAGGGGCAAGGTAAAGAGAGGGTGGTGGGGCGGGGGGATTGTGTGGGGGGCAGCTAGAAGTTAGGGGCTGGTGGAGTTAGGGGACGCACTACTCTGTTTAATCCTCTGGAGGAGGAGGATGTTGGGGACAAGGGAAGGGGGGGAGGGAGGGGGAGGTACAGGGAAGGGATAAGGAGGAAGGAATCAGTAGAGGGGGTGGAGGAGGAGGTAAGAGGGGGGCTGAGGTAGGAGGGAGGAAGCGTAGGAGGAGTACCAGGATGGGAGGGAGATCTCAAATGCATACCGGTCAGAGGAGGAAAACACCAACGATCGCTACATTAAATGTAAAAGTGCTGCGTATGTGGAGGAAAAGACAACTGGTGGGGCAAGAAGATCAAAGGTTGGGTGTGGAGATTCTGTGTGTACAAGAAACACATTTGAGGGTTGGGCAGGAATATATGCTAGTGTCTAAGCAATACCCTATGGTGGTTTTGGCAGGGCAGAGGGCTAATCCCCGTAAAGGGGGAGTTGGGATTTTGGTGGGGAGTGCATATCAACATATGGTGAAAGGTACGTGTAGGGGTAAGGGGGGGGGGAAGATGGGTGGGAGTAAAACTGAAAATGGAGAAGGTGTGGGTGATCATTCTGTATGGACCAAGCGAACGACAGGGGGAGGTATATGAGCAAATCTTAAAGGAGTTTGAGGACCTGGGAAGTACTCCTATAATCATGGGAGGGGATTTCAATCTGACATGTAATCTGCGATTGGACAATAGTGGGGAGGGGGGCAGGGGTGTGGAGGTAGAGGGGATAGGAGAAGTTTGAAGAAGTTGAAAGAGAGATTGGGAGAAGTTGGCACCTGGGGAGCGGAAATATACATTCTACTCACCGGTGCATGGAACTTATAGTAGGTTAGATATGATTTGGGGTGGGGGGCCATGGGTGGCTAGGGTACAGGAGGTGGAGCATGGCTTAATTACATGGTCAGATCATGCTCCAGTTAGCATTAAACTGGATGTGGGTAGGGAAGAAGAAAGTTTACATTTTTGGAAGCTAAATGATTCTCTGATGGAGGAGGAGAAGCATGTAGGAAAGATTCGGGAAAGTATAAAAGAATACTTAAGACTGAACAACACAGGGGAGGTTTCTATGGGTATCTGGTGGGACGGACTTAAGGCAGCACAGGTAAAGCGGGCAAAAGGAGCTGCAGAGAAGGAATTACTGCGGAAAATGGAGAGACTAGAAAGAGTACACCAAGAGGTGCAGGAGCCTGGCGCCATTGCAGAATTAAGGTGAGGGCAGAAGAGTACATTATGGGCTCGAGAGTTGGCGTACCAGCTAGCCGTGCTGAAACAGACTCACTTTGAAGGTGGAAATAGGGCGGGGAAACTTCTGGCATGTTGCCTAAAGGTATGCTGGCAGGCAGCGTATATAGAAGGGATTAGGAATGGTAAAGTTGAAATGGTACATAAGACTAAGGAAATCAGAAAGGTGTTTAAAGAATTCTATGGGAATTTGTATAAAAGAGAAACGCAGTTGGGGCAGGAGGAGATTGAAGATTTTCTGAAGGAGTGCCAGCTAACACGTGGACTCTGCGGAGAGGGAGCGGATAGGGCAAGAAATCCAGGGGGAGGAATTACGGAGAGCTATATCCATGTTAAAAACAGGAAAGGCGCCGGGCTTAGATGGGTATACGGCAAAATTTTATAAAGTACTGTCAGAGCACATTACACCTATTCTTACTCAGGTGTTTAATAGGGTTCTACAGGGGGAGGATATACCAGCATCAATGAAAGAAGCAGGGATTACGGTATTGCAAAAGCCCGGTAAAGATAAGGGGATGTGTGGATCATATCGACCCATATCATTAATAAACTTGGATGCTAAGATCTTGGCGAAGGTTCTGATGAACCAGATTCAAGAGGTGGTACCCCGGCTGTTACATAGGGACCAGACAGGTTTTGTTAAGGGACGACAAGGGAGCGACAGCGCAAGGAGAATTTAAAATATAGCGTGGCATCTTCAGGGATTTAAGGAGCCCGCGGTTATGGTCACAGTAGATGTGGAGAAAGCATTTGATCGGGTTGAATGGCCATGCATATTCCAGGTATTGGAGAGGATGGGCTTTGGGGCTAACTACATTAGTTGGATAAGGGCATTATATCGGAACCCACGGGCCAGAGTTAGGGTAAATGGTGGATACTCTGACAGTTTTGAGCTCCACAGAGGAACTAGACAGGGCTGCCCATTATCGCCAATGCTATTTGTGTTGGCTATACCACTGGCAGCATATATTAGGCGTGCAGTAGATATAAAAGGGGTCCGGATTCAGGGACAGGAGGAAAAAATTGGGCTAACGCAACCTGTCACAACATTGCTGGTGCTGATGCTGGCTATACAGAGATATAGCAGGATATAAAATGAATCATAGTAAGACGGAAATGTTGGGATTTAATTTGGTGCCCAGAGTAGAGGAAAGTTTGCGGTAGAGTTTTCGATTTCGGTGGGTGGAGAGTAGTTTTCACTATTCAGGGATTCAGCTGGGATTACCTCTATTTAAAATCAAACAATGGAATTATCAGGGGCTGGTCGAAAACATTAGACAGGATCTTTCCAAGTGGGGGGGGGGGGGGATTGTACTTGTCGTGGCTGGGCCGTATCGTGGTAGTGAAAATGAATACATTACCGAGGCTGTTATTTGTGTTCATGTCTTTACCTTACAAGGTGACAAAAAAGGAAATAGACAGGATGCAAAACCACCTTATGCAGTTTATTTGGGAGGGGAAATGTCCGAAAGTGGCAAAGACTACAATGTATAAGCCTAAGGAGGAGGGAGGGATGGGGGTGCCTTCGCTGCTTAGGTATTATGAGGCAGCACAACTTCGGGCGCTGTTTGCGTGGAAAGATGGGATAGAACATCCAGGTTGGGTGTGGCTGGGAGGGGGGAAGAGGTAAATGGAGAGGCAAGGATATGGGATCCTGGGATTAGGAGGAGGGGAAAGGAGGAGGAGAATCCATTTAGGGAACTAACTCTACAGGTATGGAGAAAATGGAAAGGGTATTTGATGGGGGGGGGATATATTCAAGAGAGACATATATTCAAACAGTAGCAGGGGGGGGGATGGGTGAAGAGGGGGGTGTATAAGAGATGGGAGAGTAAGGGGTTGTGCAAGATAGGGCAATTGATGGGGGAAGGGGGAAGTCTTAGAGGGTTTGAGGAGCTACAGCAGAAATACCAATTGGAGGCGAAAGACCGGTATGCATATATTCGAATGCGGTACTTTCTACAGCAGAAGGCTGTGAAGCGAGATTGGTCAGCCAAGCCTACCCCATTTGAGAAGATGATGGGACAGAGGGGGATACAAACTAGGATAATATCAAGATTGTATAAGCTCCTGGGGGAACATAAGATGGAGATAGGAGTCAAAAGAAGCGGGAAGAAGAGTTGGGAGGCAGTGGTATCCCACTAGGTGGGATGGCATCTACGTGCGAACCCACCGGTTAGCGACAGGGACTGCAGTGTTGGAGAATAGTTATAAAGTTAGGTTACGAATGTATTGGACCCCAGTAAGGGTGCATGCGCTTTATCCAGATAGCCCGGAGGTTTGCTGGAAGGGTTGTGGGGAACGGGGAGACATGTTACATCTGCTCTGGAGTTGTCCGAAAGTGCAGAAGTATTGGAAACAGGTGGAAGGATTCACTGAAGATATCATTCAGGTGTGAGTCCAATTTACACCTGCTATGGTTATTTTGAATGAGGAGGTAGAGGCAGGAGGGGAAGTGGGGAGACTCTTGGGGTATTGTGTTATTGCAGCCTGGATGAGCCTTCTTCGCTGGTGGAAAAATGTTGCAGTACCTCTGATAACAGAGGTGGTGGGGAGAATGGAGCAATTATGGTTTTTTTTGTGTGATAGAAGCACATAGAAAACACACTGTTACAAAGTTTAAAAAGGTGTGGGAGAAATATGAACAGTGGAGGGGAAGGGGGTGGAACATTGGTGTGAGTGGGAGGAAGGAGGTGGTGGAGATGTTTAAATGTTTGAGGGTTTGAATGTTTAACTGTTTAAATGCTTAACTGTTACATTGCCTAAAACTGTTAAAAATCCAAAAGCGTGGGGCATGCGAGGAGGGAACAGTGACAACAAACTTACGAGGAAGTTAATTCTACTGTGTAGATAAGGCAGATTTTGATGGACCGGTTGTGGTCCTCGCATGTGACGATGTAAGTTAGTGTTTGAAAAATTGAAGAACAAATTATAAAAAAAAGAATAAGCCCCTAAGTGATTTATTTAGGTTCACAAGGAGTTAGTGGCAGACCTGGGATCTGAACCCTAGTTTTTTGGATTCCCAGCCCATTACTCTAACCACTAGATTACTACTTCTTTCTTCATATACTGGGAAGGCTTTATTATGCAAAACTCCTCATGTGTCCACTCCCTTTTCCTTGCAAACACTGGGGAGTCTTTCAGGGTTGGTGAAGAAAGGAAGAGATAAAAAGCAAAGAATCTCTGCGAACATCCATGTGAATGTTCTTTAATGATACTATCCTGAATGAGATCACAGTAAGTGACCTCTAGAAGCATGCTCAATATTAAACAGCAGGAGGGAAAGAAGTAAAGTTTTACCAAAATAGGCTTCACTGTACAGCCCTTAGCCCGTTCTAGTGAAGTCCCAAGAAAAAATTTATTCTCTACAGAGAAAAAAAAAAAAAAAAAAAGAGTGAAGGTTCTGGTAGTTCAAAATGTAACCAAAAGAAGAAAATGCTACACCACAACTTAGATACATTTTTGCAAATTCTCCTTTAGAAAATCTGCACCTGATCATTTCATGTTTACCTAAGTCATTGAAAGCATAATTTCTACTCTGGGTGACTGCACACATCTTTTCTTGGAGACCATTCTATGGCTGGATATTGTGTCAGGCTGTGAGTTGTACTATTAGCAGGAAGTTAATTTAAAAACATCAGGGGAGGGTCACTGGGGGGAGGGGGACAGAAGAATGAGTCACAATGCAGAGGTGATTTGCCCCAACTCCAGCTGGACAGGACACATAGTTGTCCAAAAGTGACCTTTAACAAGAAGGGGTCCATCCTTGAATGAGACTCCCCATACTACTTAACTGATTTTAAAACTTGTCTTGGTGACACCATAGCTGGTTGGGTTTTCAGGATCTCTCTATTTAAAATGCATGAGCTAAGCTTCCACACATTGACAACACATCATACAGTAAGCAAATTTATCTCATACATATTCATCCAAAAAGTCAAACCGTCTGGAATCTACCAACATAAAGCGTAGTTACTCACCTGTAACAGGTGATCTCTGGGAACAGCAGGAATTTAGTCTTCACATCTGGGTATCGTCGGTACCGATGGAGCCTGCACGGGAATGCTCCCCAGCATCCAATAGGAACGCTTTTGGGAGCATCCCTCAGCACATGCGCGCTGCCTTCCCGCCTTTCCAACTGTCCCTCTTCAGTTAAGTTTGTAGCTGAGTGAAAGGATAGAGGGAGAGAGGAAAGAGACAGAGATACAGAGACAACTCATAGGGGAGGTGGGTGGGTTGTGAAGACTAAACTCCTGCTGTTCCCGAGATCACCTGTTACAGGTGAGTAACTACGCTATCTCCAGAAACAAGCAGGAATGTAGTCTTCACATATGGGGACTCCCTAGCTGAAGATGCCAGGGAGATAGCCCCAGGAAGCTGCCACCCAAGTGAGGTGGGCCATGCTTCCTCCCATGGATCTCTGGCATCCCACCAGGGTTGGTGGGTAGGAATTGAATTAGGTCTGGAAGAGATTTTGAAGAACAGCTTGGCCAAAGAAGGCATCCCGACGGGAGGCTTTATCTAGGCAGTAGTGGGCTGTAAAGGTGTGTACCGAAGCCCAGGTGGCTGCTCGACAAATATCATCAATAGACAGAGTGAAGGTTAGCCATAGAGGCTGCCATGACTCTCACATTATTAGCTGTGACATGGCCTTGAAGAGGAAGACTCTTACTCTCATAAGCAAAGGATATGCATTGTGCAATCCATTTGGACAGAGTTCTCTTGGAGACTGGAAATCCCAAATGACTAGAATCAAAAGCAATAAAAAGTTGAGAAGACCTTCTATGTTGCTGTGTTCTTTGTAGGTAAAAAGCCAAGGCTCTTTTACAATCCAAAGTATGAAGGTTCCTTTCTGCATTAGAGGTACGAGACCTTGGAAAGAATGCAGGAAGATAAATTGATTGATTTAAATGAAAAGGCGAAACCATCTTTGGCATAAAGTGTGGATGAGTTCTAAGAACAACCTTATCATGGTGAAACCTAGTATAAGGAGGATCAGCCACTAAAGCTTGCAATTCACTAATGTGACGTGCAGAGGTGATTGCAATTAGGAAGATGACCTTCCAGGACAAAGTCTTTAGGGTTGTAGTGGCTAAAGGTTCAAAAGGCAGTTTCATGAGCTGCCCGAGAACTAGGTTTAAATTTCCCATGCCACCGGTGGTGGCCTGATGGGAGGCTTTGTTAATATAAGATCTCTCATAAATCTTGTTATGAGTGGATGAGAGGAAATTGGTTGTCCATTTAGAGGCTTATAGGAAGCTGAAATTGCACTAAGATGGACACTTACTGAATTGGTCTTTAGACCAGAATTTGATAAATGAAGTAGATACTCTAGTATCGATTCCAAAAGTATCATAAACCAAAGTATCTGTGAACACCATATAGTAAAATATTTCCACTTGAAGGCATAAGAGCGTCTTGTGGAAGGTTTTCTAGAAGCCTGAAGGATATCCTTTACCTGTTGGGAAAGGTTAAGATCCTGAAGGTCTAAGCTTTCAGCAACCAGGCCCTGAGATGCAGGGACTGGGGATTCGGGTGCCATAACATCCCGTTTTCTTGGGAGAGGAGATCTGGAGCATAGCCTAACTCCAGAGGTGCAGCTTGAGATAGATGTAGAAGCAGGGGATACCACGTTTGGCGTGGCCACCATGGCGCTATGAGGATCATACGACCTCTGTCTCTCTGAAGCTTGAAGAGTGTTTTGGGGATGAGGGGAATGGGTGGGAAGGCATAGACGAAGTCGTGACCCCAGTGAAGAAGGAAGGCGTCCCTTGCCTGGCAATTTAGAGCCGGAATCCTGGAACAGAACCGGGGAAGTTTGGCATTCAGTGGATGTACAAATAGGTCTATGTCTGGGGTTCCCCAGATCTGAAATATCTTGGCCACCTGGTCTAGGTGGAGAGACCATTCGTGAGGCAGCTGTACTCGGCTGAGTTTGTCTGCCCAAAGGTTTTGAATGCCTGGAAGATATACCACGAGAAGGTGAATTTGATGCTCTCTGGTGAGGGCCCATAGTCATAAAGCTTTGTTGCATAACGACAGAGAGCCTGTTCCGCCCTGCTTGTTCATGTAGAACATAGCTACTTGATTGTCTGTTTGGACTAGGACTGTCTTGTAGCTGAGCTGGGCATGGAATACTCGAAGAGCTAGATAGATTGTTCTTAGTTCCAGGAGGTTTATGTGAAGACAAGCCTCCTGTGGAGTCCAGGTACCCTGGGTAGAGAGATGATGCAGCTGTGCTCCCCATCCCACCTGTGATGCATCTGTTGTTAGGGTGGCCTGGAATAGGGGTTGCTGGAAAGGAGACCCCACTAGAAGATTTTCCCAGTGATTGCCACCATTGTAAGGACAAGATCAGTCATTGTGAGTTTGATATCTTGTCCGACAGACGTTCTGTGTCCACTGTGTGGATAGGGTCCACTGGGCTGCTCGCATATGAAGGCGAGCATAGGGAACCACATGAACCGTGGATGCCATATGTCCCAATAGTTGTAGTAGTTCTCGAGCAGTTAGGGAGGACTTCACCGCTGCTTGAGAAGCTAACTGCATCATACGAAGACAGCAGAGTTGTGGGAGAAAAGCCCTTGACTGTCTGGTATCTAGACGGGCTCCTATGAACTCTAGGGACTGAGACTGGGCCTAACAAAACAGACACTAAGACCATTGCAACTGGCACAAAACATTGCAGCACGCATAATAACTGGCACCACAAGACAAGAACACAACACCCACCCTAAAAGAGCTCCACTGGCTGCCCATCAGTGCCCGCATTAGATACAAGTCAACCATAAACATTTTCAAAATCAAACAACAATCATCAGCTTTCAGCCTACACCCACTCATACAACCCGACAGCAGCACAAGACCGAGGAGAAGAGGCACATCCAACCGTGTCAATACACCCAAAGACAGCAACAGATTATGCAGGGAAACCGAAAAACGAGCCTTAGTAAAGGCGGCACCAACAATCTGGAACGCCCTACCCGACGAACTATGCTCAACAACAGACCTTAAGGATTTCAGGAAACTTCTGAAGACAACCCTATTTATGGAACACTATGGTGACATTACTTAAACCAGGCAACAGACTCCTCAAGACCCCCCCCCCCACCACGTCACTCTAATAGGAGTTAAGCAAGGACCCGATAGCCATAGCATTGTAAATAGCATACGCTGTAAAATAGCTCACAAAAATCAACGACCAGTCACACTCACACGCACACATTCCCACTGCATGTACACACTAGCCAGATGATATTTGTTCAATTCTCTGAGGGCTAGAATGGGTCTGTGTCCTCCTGTTTTCTTTGGAATAAGAAAATAGGGGGAGTAGAACCCTGCACCCTGCTGAAGAATGGGCACCTCCTCTATTGCTCCTTGAGCAAGGAGTGTTGAGACCTCTTGATCCAGTAGACTGCCTGTAGAGGTTTGGGAATTGAACTGTCTTACGATTGTAGGAGGGGGCATACTGTGAAAATGAAGCTTGTACCCCTCTCCCACAATGGACAGAGTCCAGTTTTCTGTTGTTATTTGGTGCCATCTGTTGGCAAAATGACACAACCTGCCTGGAATGTTTAGGGGTTCTGGCCCCTTCAGAGGCAGGAAGGCTAAGTTCTCTATGAAGGAGTCAAAGCCCTTGAAGGGGCTGGGCATGTCAAGCTGGTTGAGCTCTAAGGCCTTTTGGCTTCTTTTGTCTGGATTGTTGTTGTTGACCCTTCTGGGCAATGTGACCCTGAGCTTGCCCTTGCTGGGTACAGGATGGATAAAACTTCCTCTTTTTGCTGAAAAAGGGTTTTTTTATAGGGTTTCTTTTTGGCTGGAGTGGCTGTAGATTTTGACAATCTGTCTAAAGTAAGATTGTCAGCATCTATCTCATTAGCCTTCTCCTGCCAATTCTTGCCAAAGAGGTTTTCTCCTGTGCAAGGGATGTTTCCCAATTAATCCTGTACCCAAATCTCCAAGTCTGATGCCTGAAGCCAGGCAATCCGACGTGCACCAATGGCAATAGCAGAGGTTCTGCTGATGCATTCAAAGCAGTCAAAGGCTGCACGGTTTACAAACTTGGAGACATCTTGAGCATGCTTAACCAGAGTGAGAAAGTCCTGTCGTTTGTCCTCAGGAAGAAGGAGGCTAATAAGCTCCAAATTTCCTGTGACCTCTTTGAGGAACATTCCCATATATAAAATATATGAGCTGATCCAAGCTGAAAGCATGGAAGCCTGAAATGTTTGATGCCCAAAAGCATCAAGAGTCCTGCATTCACGACCTGGAGGATTGGATGCATGTCTCTTTACACTTTTCATCCTACGCATGGCTGACTCCACTACCATTGAATGGCGTGGCAGCTGAGTCTTTTGAAAACCAGGACATGGTGGAACTCGATATATGGTATTGAGTCTCCTAGAATGAGGAGATGTGGTCAAAGGCGTCTCCCACATTCTGAGCATCAAATCATGAAGAATTTATTGAATGGGCAGAGTGGCTGCTTCCTTGGGAGCCTTAGGGTATTGGAGAATTTCCAATTCCTTTGTTCTAGGTTCATTTTCAGGAGCTACCATGATTGAAAGGCCTCGGGCCACATCACGAATAAAATCCTGGAAAGACATGTCTTCCGGAGGAGACATTCTGCACTGGGGAGAAGAGGAGTCTTCCGGGAGAAACACTCTGGTACCGGCAGAATTATCAGAGTCATCGGAATTGGAAGATTCAAAGTATCTCTGATCCCGATTTTCATGCAAATCACGGTCTTGGTATCGTCAGTGCTATCGGTATCTGTACCGGTGCCCGTTGAACCACTGGTGTCAACGGTACCGCAGCTGTAAGGAGAGCTGCAAGACTGCGTTCGATAGTGAGGAATCTCTGGTCTATTGACGCTGCCGATGCCTGGGGTAAAAGCGGCCGGAAACCCTGAGCATGGCACCAGTAGTTCTGCTGAGGTCGCAGCCTCGAGAACATGCTGGAACCCCAATTGATGCTTTGGAGGCCGAAGCCTCCCGCCGGGGCTGTTTTGCCAGTGTAGTTTCCTCAAGGGCAATGCCAATGGCCTCTCGATGCTTTGAAGGAGAGCTATCCTTTGAGGACCAGCTCTTATGTTTAGTTACCTGAGATCCATGGGAGGAAGACGAGGCTCTTGAAGACGTTGATGCAATGGACCTGGTATCTGAAGAAAAGAGGGTACCATGCTTTGCAGCTCGGTTCTGTCTTCCTCTTTTAGTCATCCCCATACAGGAGGAACACTCAGATGGAGAATGGTCAGGGCCTAAACATTTTAGACACCAGTCATGGGTGTCGGTGATGGAGATGGTACTGCCACATTTAGTACATTGTTTTTTTTAAAACCACTAGCTGGTTTTTCCATCTTTTGGGAAAAATGGGGCCTAATGCCCAAAATGGCGCCTAGCACCCAAAGAAAAATTTCTGAAGAGAAACAGTTAAAAAAAATACATATATATATATATATTTTTTTTTTTTTTTAAAAAGAAAGAACCGGCGGTACCGGTAGGTGTCATGCGGAGGCAGGTGCGACCACAAGAAAACAAGTTTAAAGAAGAAATTTTCTGCTGTGACAGGCAATGTTCCCTCTAATTTTCTGTAGGCTGTGTGCGCATAAAGCACAGTTACTTACCTGTAACAGGTGATCTCTGGGAACAGCAGGAATTAGTCATCACATATGGGTACGTCGGTACCGACGGAGCCCGCGCGGGAAAGCTCCCCAGCTTTTCAGATTAAAAGCTTTTGGGGCCTCCCACTGCACATGCGCGCTGCCTTCCCGCCTTCCTGACCAGCTCTCGTCAGTTCGAGTTTAAAGCTGAGACAATAGAGAGAGAGGACAGGAAGATAGATAGATAGAGATACAACTCCTAGGGGAGGTGGGTGGGTTGTGATGACTAATTCCTGCTGTTCCCAGAGATCACCTGTTACAGGTAAGTAACTGTGCTATCTCCAGGAACAAGCAGGAATAAGTCATCACATATGGGGACTCCCTAGCTAAGATGCCTGGGAGATCCCCCTCCAAGGGTAAACCATCTTCGTATGGATCTCAGGCATCCATCCAGGGAAGGTGGGCAGGAGTTGTTTAAGTATGGAACAGGTGTTTGAGGACAGCCTGACCAAACAAGGCATCCCGGCGGGAGTCCTTGTCCAAGCAGTAATGGGCTGTGAAGGTATGAACCGAGGCCCAAGTGGCTGCTCGACAGATCTGATCTATGGACACAGAGTGAAGATGAGCCATAGAAGTGGCCATGGCTCTCACATTGTGAGCTGTGACATGGCCCTCCAGAGAAATGTTCTTACTCTGGTAAGCAAAAGAAATACACTGAGCGATCCAATTGGAAAGTGTACGCTTGGTGACTGGAAGTCCCAAATGAGAAGGATCAAAAGCCACGAAAAGTTGGGAAGACTTTCGATGTGGTTGAGTCCTGTTGAGGTAAAAGGCAAGAGCTCTTTTACAATCCAGAGTATGAAGGTTCCTCTCTGCACTGGATGCATGAGGAGCCGGGAAAAAGACAGGTAGATATACCTCTTGATTAAGATGAAAAGGCGAGACCACTTTGGGCATAAAGTGGGGATTCGTCCTAAGGACCACCTTATCATGATGAAACCTAGTATAAGGTGGATGAGCCACTAAAGCCTGCAGTTCACTGATGCGGCGAGCCGAAGTGACTGCAATAAGGAAAACAACCTTCCAGGAAAGAAATTTGAAGGAGGTAGAGTCCAAAGGCTCAAAAGGTAGCTTCATAAGCTGACCTAGAACTAGGTTCAAATCCCATGCTACCGGGGGAGGTCGGATGGGAGGTTTAGTTAGGGTCAGGCCTCTCATGAAACGTGCAACAAGAGGATGAGAGGAGACAGGTTGTCCATTTATAGGTTTTAAGGATGCTGCAATAGCACTCAAATGGACCCTTAACTGAATTCGTCTTAAGGCCTGCATTTGAAAGATGCAGGAGATAGTCCAAGAGGGAATTCAAAGGAAGTGCTAGAGGGTCAAGACCCTGCTGAGCACACCAAATGGAAAAACGCTTCCATTTGAAAGCATAAGAACGCCTCGTGGAAGGTTTCCTAGAGGCATGAAGGATATCTTTCACAGGCTGAGAAAGATTAAAGTCTTGAAGACTTAGGCCTTCAGTAACCAAGCTCTGAGATGTAGGGATTTGGGGTTTGGGTGCCACAAAGTCCCCTTCTCCTGAGACAGGAGGTCTGGCGCAGCTCCCAGGTCCAGGGAGGATCCCTGGGAGAGATGCAGAAGTAGAGGGAACCACACCTGGCGTGGCCAGCGGGGAGCTATGAGGATCATAGTCCCGTGATCCCTCTGGAGCTTGAACAGTCTTGGATATTAGAGGAATGGGTGGAAAGGCATAGAGGAATTCCTGACCCCAATGCAGGAGGAAGGCATCGTGGGCCTGAGCTCCCTGACACTGAGTTCTGGAACAGAACCGGGGAAGTTTGGCATTCCACGGACTTGCAAAGAGGTCTATGTCCGGGGTCCCCCATTCCTGAAAGATTCTGCGTATCTGGTCCATATGTAGGGACCATTCGTGTGGAAGCAGAACTCGACTGAGTCTGTCCGCACGAGAGTTTTGAACTCCTGGAAGATACACTGCAAGAAGGTGAATTTGATGCTCTCTGGCGAAGGCCCATAATCTGAGAGCTTCGTTGCAAAGCGACAGAGAGCCTGTCCCTCCTTGTTTGTTTATATAGAACATGGCTACCTGATTGTCTGTCTGAACTAGGACAGTCAGGTTGACAAGGAGGGTATAGAAGACCTTGAGGGCAAGGTAAATTGCTCGCAGTTCCAGGAGGTTGATATGAAGGGTGGTCTCCTGTGGAGACCAAGTGCCCTGAGTGGAGAGGTTCTGAAGATGAGCTCCCCACCCTGTCTGGGAGGCATCTGTTGTGAGGGTTGCTTGGGGCAACAAAGGTTGGAAGGGGGCCCCCAACAACAGATTCTTGGTGGATGTCCACCATTGGAGGGACCAAAACAGACGGCTTGAGGTGAGTATTTGGTCGGAGAGCGCTCCAGATGCTTGAGTCCACTGGGTGGCCAAGGTCCATTGAGCTGCTCTCATATGCAGACGAGCGTAGGGCACCACATGTACCGTGGAGGCCATGTGGCCCAGAAGTCGCAGCATTTCCCAGGCTGTCAAATGACTGCTGGACTGAGCTTGGGAGGCCAAATTCAGCAGGCGTTGGGCCCTGAGCTGAGGCAGGTAGGCCCTCGCAGTGATGGTGTCTAACTGGGCCCCTATGAACTCGAGAGACTGAGTAGGGATTAGTTGAGACTTGGGAAGGTTTACTACCAGTCCCAGATACTGCAGAAGACGCCTTGTGCGGTCCAGGGAAATTTGGGCCTGGGACTGAGATGGAGCTCGGATGAGCCAGTCGTCCAGGTATGGGAATATGAAAATTCCCAGGCCTCTTAGAAAGGCAGCTACGACTGCCATGCATTTGGTGAACACTCTTGGAGCAGAGGCTAGACCGAAGGGGAGTACTCTGTACTGGAAATGTTGTCCCTGAAACAGAAATCGAAGGTATTTTCTGTGGGATGGGTGGATGAGTATGTGTGTATACGCATCCTTTAGGTCTAGAGAACAAAGCCAATCCTGACTCTGAAGGTATGGAAGGAGAATGCCCAGAGAAAGCATTTTGAATTTCTCCTTGAAAAGAAATTTGTTCAATTCTCTCAGATCTAGAATTGGTCTGAAGCCCTCTGTCTTCTTTGGTATTAGAAAATAAGGGGAGTAGAATCCCGTCCCCTGTTGAAGAAGAGGGACCTCCTCTATTGCCCCTTGGGCATGGAGGGAGGAGACTTCCTGACCCAAGAGGGTCAGGAGAGATGGGGGAGAATTGAACTGCCTCACCATAGTATAAGGAGGAAGGTCGGAAAAATGGAGTTTGTAACCCTCTCTGATGATAGAGAGGGTCCATTGCTCTGATGTAATTTGCTCCCATCTGGGAGCAAAGTGAGCTAACCTTCCGGGTATGGTGAGGGGCTCTGGTTGTTCTAGAGCCAGAAAAGTTAAGTTCTCTAGGGGCAAGTCAAAACCCCTGAGGGGGTTGAGCCTGCTGAGGCGTAGCAGACGCCGCAGGCTTTGACCTTGCCTGTTTAGGTTGCTGACGTTTAGCAGCAAAACGAGGCTGAGAGGATTGTTGGCCAGTATTTGTGGAAAATCTGGACTTCTTGTAATAAGGCCTCTTAAAAGACTTCTTTTTGGCAGGAGTGGAGGTAGACTTAGAAAGTCTATCTAAGGTGGCATTTTCTGCGTCCATTTGAGTGGCCTTAATTTGCCACTCCTCACCAAATAAGTTCTCACCTGTACAGGGCAGATTCCGTAAGCCATCTAGGACCCAAGGTTCTAGATCAGAAGCCTGGAGCCAAGCAAGACGTCGGGCTGCTATAGCAATGCCCGAAGCCCTACCAGCACCCTCAAAGGAATCAAAAGCTGCCCTGTTGGAGAACTTTGAAATATCCAAAAGGTGTTTCACTAAGAAAATGAACTCCTCCCTTTTATCCTCAGGGATGAAGGCGGCAAAATGCCGAACTTTTAGAGCGATTTCACTGAGAAACATGCCCATGTAAAGACTATAGGAATTAATCCTGGCTATAAGCATAGTAGCCTGGAAAACTTTCCTGCCAATAGAGTCTAGAGTCTTACATTCTCGCCCTGGAGGAGTAGAAGAGTGCCTTTTTGTACTCTTTATCTTCTTCATTGCAGACTTCACCACAATAGAATGGTGAGGCAACTGGGTTTTTTGGAAACCAGGAGAAGGGGGGACACGGTACATGGTGTCCAACCTGCGAGAAGAAGGAGACAATGTTAGAGGAGCCTCCCATAAGTCCATCAAGTGTTCTTGAAGGATTTCATGGATAGGCAGGGTGACTGCCTCTTTAGGAGACTTAGAGTATCCTAAAATATCCAGTTTCTTTGATCTGGGTTCCTTTTCAGAGGATGAAGCAATAGAAAGACCTTTAGCTATTTCTATGATGAAGTCCTGAAAGGACAAATCCTCTGGTGGAGACATTCTCCTTTTAGGAGAAGAAGGCTCCTCAGGAAGATCAAGGGAGAACTCATCAGAATCATCAGAGGAGTTAAAATCCTCTGAAGAAGCAGAGTATCCTCTATGTGCTTCCAACGCACGATACGCATACCGTTCGGTATCGACATCGGGCGTACCGGGTATGGGATCGGTACCGGGCAAAAGCCCGGATCCGGCATGCGGAACCGATCTGCGTTTGGAAGACGATGGCCTCGGTTCCGGTATGGAAGCCATTACCGGAACCGGACCCGGTACCGCTGGCCGCGGTACTGAGGGCGTAGCAGCATTAATAAAAGCAAGAATGGCCTGCTGCATGACTTGGACAGTATTGCCCATAGACGCCACTGCTGCCTGGATGTCGGTACCGGTATGGGCCGGTACCCCAGAGCAGCACAACAGGTGATCTGTCGAGGCCGCGCCATCGATGTCAACCTGTGACCCCATGATTGCTTTGGAGGCCGGAACCTCCCGCCAGGGTTTTTTGGCCTGGGCAGAATCCTCGAACTCAGAATTGAGAGCCTCTCGATCTTTAGAAAGAGATTTGCTTTTAGAGGATTTGCCCACTGGAGTTTTGGTTACCTGAGATCCATCCGGAGAGGAAGACCTGGATGACTGTGATGCTTCTGAAGGAAACAGCACATGGAACTTGTTGGCCCGGTTCTGCAATCCACGTTTCAACATCTGGGAGCAGGATGGGCAGTCCGGTATGGAATGGTCAGGTCCTAAACAATTAAGACACCATTCATGGGTGTCTGTAACAGGAATGACAGCACTGCACTTGGTACACTTTTTAAAAGCAGGAACTGGCTTCTCCATGAGGAGAATTTGTGTAGGCCTGAAGGCCTAACAAAGTACCAAGCTGTGCTGAAGAAAAGAAAAATATTTATTTTTTTTTTTTTAAAGAAAGAAAGAGAGACCGGCAGTACCGGTTTCAGAATGGGGAAGGCAGGTACGCGGTCTAAAGAAAACAATAAAATTAACAATTTCTTCAGCGGTGACAGGAACACGACCTGCTGGCTCCGCGGAAAAAAAGAAACTGACGAGAGCTGGTCAGGAAGGCGGGAAGGCAGCGCGCATGTGCAGTGGGAGGCCCCAAAAGCTTTTAATCTGAAAAGCTGGGGAGCTTTCCCGCGTGGGCTCCGTCGGTACCGACGTACCCATATGTGATGACTTATTCCTGCTTGTTCCTGGAGATAATATCAGCTGTGCAGCTTTTGAAGGAAGGTTAAATTTTTCTGCGCCACATAACACTCGGAGTTATATACTTTAAAATTTGACTACACGTCAGAATACAGTATGTACACCGCATTGATTTTAATCAAATTAAATGAAAATAGACGATTACTAAATGAAGTGGAAAATTTCTAGTAATTACAATCAGAACTTTTAAATTTTAAGATATCTGTGTTTTCTATCAGGATCAGAACCATAATTTTTGTGCGCTCTGTTGTAAAGTATGTGTGCTTGCTCAGCGAGGTGTGTGCGCGTGCGCACACGTGCACAGCTTAGAGGGAACAGTGGTGACAGGGTATGTGTCCTGTCAGCTCCGCGGAAAACGAAGAACTGAAGAGGGACAGTTCGAAAGGCAGGAAAGCAGCACGCATGTGCTGAGGGATACTCCCAAAAGCGTTCCTATTGGACACTGGGGAGCATTCCCGCGCAGACTCCGTCGGTACCGACGATACCCATATGTGAAGACTACATTCCTGCTTGTTCCTGGAGATTTGCCTTAGTCAGTTTCCTAGGGCAGTGATTTCAAACCATCCCTCTGGTCTTCAGGGTAGCCTAATGAGTATACAGAAGATACATTTGCACACATCAGTTTCAGAATCTGACTGATATATGTAAATGTCTCTCAAGCATATTCAGTAGGAATATCCTGAAACCCAGTTTGGTTAGGAGGGGTTGCAAGGATTGGTTTGAAATCCATTGCTCGCAGGGCCAGCCCAACCATCAAACTAGGCAGGCACCTAGGGTGGCAACCTCTTTGGGGGGGGGGGGGCGGTGGCAAAGAGCAGGGCATTCAAAGCCAAAAGAGTAATTAGTCCTTACCTGCTAATTAGTGTTAGTAAAGGGACTGGACTTGAGTTCTGCTAAGGAACAATAGATTTTGACAGCTAGGGGTAGTGTAAAGCTTAAGGTTTGCCTAGGGTGCCAACACCTTGAACCAATTCTGGGGCTGGCCCCGATTGCTGTGAAGTACGTCTCCCTAAGTTTAACTCTACTGTGCATAGAACAATTCTTTTGTTGTGTGGAGGAAGAATTGCTTGGGTATTTTTTTCATAATTGTTCCGTTTTAGGGAAACATGTTTGTTCTTAAATTAACTAAGTTGAGAGAACGACGAGATATCACATAGTCTCCCTTAGTTTCCGTTATGATTGGACTAGAACTGGAGCCACTTCAAAAGCAAATGACTGTTGGGTGGAGACTCAATGAAATGCAGGATTTTTTTTCTAAGATGGGAGAGTTCTAAATAAACAGAGAAAAGCTCCACACTTCACCCTTCCTGCATTAATGTTCTATTCTGATACAACAGGATTAGGGTAGCTCTATTCCTGTTATATTAGAAATTTGCTGAGAATAGCAAGCGTGTCCCCATTTTAAGTTCTAGGGGTCTGAAAGGAAACTTGAATACCATAGATGAAGACAGTCTGCAGGGCAAGAGAGAGCAGAGGTGGGCTTGGTTAGCTTTCAGGACTTTTGAGAAATGATAAAAGAATGAAGGTTATTGTACAGAGATCTTGACAAACTTGAAATGCTGTTAAAATCAAGTTTTAAAAACAAACGTTTGAAGGATTTTGAGCAATGGTGATGTGTATGTGGGGCAGGGGGTTAGATGAGGGAACGGGGGGGGGGAGGTGTTAGATGAGGTAACGTGATCCTTTTGTAGAGGGATGTTCATTTCATGGTGATACTGACTGTCATTCTTTAGTTATTGAGTGGGTTTTATTAGGATAATATCAATGTATTTACAGTCACAACGTATTTAAGATACTGAACTCAATTCTCTCACTAGCCAAGGAGATTCTAGTGTGATAAACTGAATAGAATTGCTGTTAAATATGTTTGAAAGCATTTTTATGTATTTGTCAGAATTTAGTACATCACTATTTAAGCAGACTGATCAAACTCATATCAGACACATGCTGTTATCATGTGCTGTCCATCACCATGGTTTGAGATTCTTTAAAGTGAAATCTTCTAAAACTACACCAGAAAGAAAGAGAAAAAAAACACGAGATTTTTCATAAGCTGAGAGATCTAAAATTGTGCAGCCAAAGGTGCAGATTTAAGTACTTGCTCCAGCCAGATGTTCTCAGGGGTGTAGTTTGGGTAGAAATGGAGTTGTGCTGTATATGTAGGTATTTAAAAAAAAAATGCATGTGCATTCATAGGGTTCCTGCCACCCCCCTGCAACCCCCTCCCTCGTTATTAATTCACCTCAATGTGTGGCGTTGGTTGCACCCATTGAAGAGCAGTAACTGCAGGGGGATGTACCTGCCTTTCTGCAGTTAGCCCAGGGCCGGCCCATTAGGCCCCCCTCCTAGCTGCCACCAATTCCTTTTGGGAGGAGAGGTGGACAGTGGCAGCATTTTCAAAAACTGCCACTGCCCTCCTCCCTCTCCCGAGACAGAATCGGTGGCATCTGGGGGAGGGGGGGCCCCCAGCAGTGGCGGCTGCTGAGGGGGGCAGTGTCAATTGGGGAGGGGGTGGCGAGACCAGGGTTTCTGCCTAGGATGGGCCAGCTCTGCCTTAGCCTACAGCCTCACGCTGGTAACACGGCCCACATATGGTGCTAGCATGGAGCGTAGGAAACAAGCTACTAAATGCGCCAAATAAAAGGTGCTGAATAGCACTAATGCAGCACCTTCCACTTCCACAAAAGCAACTTGGTGGTCCCTACACAGCATTTCCCACCTTCACAAAAACAAGAGATGCTCAGTGGCCCCTACACAACACCACCTCCCACTCCAACAAACATCAAAAGGGACCTGGCAACCCCAACATAACTCCTGAAACTGCACACTGGACCAATGCAAGATGCTCACACATCAAGGAACTAAAAGAAAAAAGCTCAGTTTATAATTTTATAATTATAGCAACAAAATAAAAATAAAATGAGTTATAACACCTAAACTGTTATGGTTCTGGCTTTTTCTTCTTGAACATATATTCTGCATCCACAGAAACCCCTCCCTCGACAATGGGTGAAGAGCAGAACTTGGACATTCACCCATAGAACTCAGTATATTAAAAAAAAAAAAAAATCCGATTATGTTGTTGTTACTGAGATGACCAGAAACATTCTCTAGTACTAGGCATATTGTGAACTAATATAAAACCCCACAAAAAAGTCATTGAAGATCTACAGAGCATATCTACCATACCAGCACCAACTTCCAAAACTCATACAAGGAGCCTACGCAGAAAAAAGCAGCACTGTAAATATTGCAGCAGGCCCTAAAACATCCATACACCTATTTGAAAAGCTGAGGTCGTCTGATTACTACAGTACAGATCCCTATGTACAAACTCCATGTTAACAGAACACCTGGTCTTGATTGCACACTTAAACCCTCACCATGTATAAAATAAGTGACCATAACCTAAAATAAAAATATGTAGACAAAATTAAACTAAAATCCCAAGAAGCCAGACTGCATGCAGCATAACGCCAGATAAACAGATGCATTTCTCCATACTGTGCAAAATATGAAAATAGCGCAATGTCTAATCATTAAACTGAAAATAAAATTCTCTCTCTACCTTTGTCATCGGCCCATTTTACTCTCGGATCATGCTTGTCCCATTCTGAAGTTTCTGCTTTCCTCTGTCTTCTCTTAGCTCTTTCTATGGTGTCTAGTCCATTTCTCGTCTTCCCTTTTGATTTTCTTCACTTCCTTCCATCTTGGATAGTTATTTCCTTTCAGCTTTCTTCCATTTATTTTTTCCTCTGTCCACTCAAATTTCACTACTCCTCCTTACTGTCCAGTCCTCAGTCCCTTTCTTTTTTTACTCCATCTACCTACCAACCACTTTTCAACCCTCATCCCAGTCCCCCATTCTGTGGTCCATTATTCCCCAATCTTTTGCTTGCTCTCTCTCTCCCCACTCCATGTCTAACATCCCCCCCCCCCACCTAGTGTCTGTGTCTCACTCTCTTCCCCTCCATCCAGTATCTCCACACTCTCTCTCCCCACTATCCTTCCGTATTCCTCTTCTCACTTCCTATCCCATGCCCAGCATCTCTCCCTCTCCATTCCTATCCCCCCCCATGCCCAGCATCTCCATTTAAATTCCATCCCCTTCCCATTACTCCTATAACCAGCATCTCACAGTCTCTCTCGACCTATTTACCCAATGACCATCTTCTCTCTCTCTCCCCCTATTATCCCATGTCCTTCATCCTCTCCCATTACCCCATGTCCAGCATCTCCCCATAGTCTCCCTATAATCCCATGTTCAGCATCACTAGTCCATCTCAAAAATCTCACCTCCTTGCTCTCCCTATGCCCCCTTCCTAAGTCCAGTAACTCCCTTCATCTTCCTAGGCCCCTCGAGGTCTAGAATATCTCTTCTGCCTCCCTATTCCCCCTCCTCCCCCACATCCAGAATCTTCCCTCTGTCACCCTGTGCCCCCTCCACATCCAGCATATCCTCTCCACCTCCCAATGCCTCCTCCATGTCCAGCACCTCCATTGTTTTCCTTTAAGTTTCCTTCCTCCTTGTCCAGCATCTGTGCCCAGAGAAGCAGATCCTGTCTGAGACATGCTGCTCCCGTGGGCAGAAGACAGCACAAGGCCGTAATTGTGGCCCACAGAGGTGAATCCTGCCTGCAGGACATGCTGCTCCCACAGGCAGGCCTGCATCTCTGGGCGCAATTTGCACAGCCTTCTGTCTGAGTGCAGCATGTCCCACGGTCAGGATTCACCTCTCTGCGCCACAACGAGAAGCATCCATTAAGCTAAGAACAAACCTTTCTATCTTCTCTGCTGGCTTAAAACTATAAATTCTAACTGTTGATTTTTGGGGGAATTACCATTATAGCTTTTAACTGTGGTTTTAGACTAAGCTTGGGGGCATTTAGACTGCTTTCCTTGTATAGACTTACATCAGATATCAGTGTGTGCCCACGGTTCAGGAACAGCCTACTCGCCAGAGACACTTAGGTTCCCTCCCACCCTACCCCTCACCCCACCCACCCCAGGCGCTTACATTGCCTTTATAGTGGTCACATATCTGCCATCGATCCTTTCTTATTTGGGTTAAAAGTCCACATCTTCTTCATCCTTTCTTCTTCTTCTTCCGGAACTGCTTAACCAACATGTCGTGTATTCAGTGCAATAACTGTGGTACTTTCATTCCAAGACGAATCATTTGGAGCCTAAGAGCTTGTCCTATGTGCCTCAGGTCAGCTGCCATGCATGACGAAAAGGTAATTAGATCTTACCTGCTAATTATTGTTCCTGAAGGAACGACAGTCCAGTCCCTTACTTCTGGGTTGCGCAACCCTTCCAGCAGCTTGGAGGCTGAGCCCAACCTTTTTGGGGGATGGAGCGGTATAAATACCACTGGGACCACCCACCAACTCCAGTAACTGAATGAAAAAGCAGACTCAACAAAGTTCCCTTAACAACCTAATAAACACTTAATAACAATCTCTACAACCTATTGTAGCTATATAGATCCATTACTCATTTTATTTATTTATTTATTTATTTATTTATTTTTTTTTTTTCAAGGAATAGGCAACCTGAGAGGGATTCAAGGAACAGGTAAACTGAGAGGGAAGATGGTCACGGGTTTGCATGAGTCCGGCGGAGCCTATCTTCTCCCGCACCCCCTCACTCCGAACTGGCCCTCACGCTCGGTCCGTAGCTTCCTTATGCTGGTAGGCCTTAACCGGGTGGGATCAGGGACTGGACTGTCGTTCCTTCAGGAACAATAATTAGCAGGTAAGATCTAATTACCTTTTCCTTATCGTCACTCCAGTCCAGTCCCTTACTTCTGGGATGTACAAGAGCAGTTCAACCCTGGGTGGGGTCCGGCACACCGGACTGTAGGACTGCCATGCCAAACCGAGCGTCCGCTGAACTCTGGATGTCCAGCCTGTAATGCTTGGTGAAGGTATGCAGCGAGGACCAGGTCGCTGCTCTACAAATATCCAACGGGGGAACTAGGCTGAATTCTGCCCAAGAAGTGGCCTGTGCCCGAGTGGAGTGTGCTCGTAGACCCGCTGGCACCTGCTTCCCTTTCAGGATGTAGGCGGAAGCAATCGCCTCTCTGATCCATCTGGAGATGGAAGACTTGGCCGCCGCCTCTCCCTTGTGAGGGCCTCCGAACTGTACGAATAGGCGATCGGACTTCCGGAAGGGAGCTGTGCGGGAGAGATAACGTTTCAAGGTTCTCCGGACATCCAAGAGACGCAGTTTGCTATCCCTACCTTCAGCCCCCACGGACGAGAGAACCGGGAGGTTGACCGGCTGATTCATATGAAAAGGGGAGATCACCTTGGGCAAGAAGGAAGGAACAGTTTGCAGAACCACCTTGTCCTTGAGAAATAAAAGGAAGGGAGGTTTCGCGGACAATGCTTGTAATTCAGAGACCCGCCTTGCCGAGCAGATCGCAACTAGAAAGACTGTCTTTAAGGTTAGGTCCTTTAAGGAGGCTCCCTTTACTGGTTCAAAAGGCTCCCCGATCAGGGAATTTAGTACTAGGTTGAGATCCCAAGGGGGGATGACCGACCTCCGTTGAGGACGTAGGCGTCTAACCGCTCTTAGGAACCTGGAGACGTCCGCGTGAGCCCCTAGGGGCTTGCTGCGGACCTTGCCCCTATAGCATGCGATGGCTGCTAGCTGCACTCTCAAGGAGCTGTGTGCTAGACCCTTGTCAAAACCCGCCTGCAAGAATTCCAGAACCTCCGGGACAGATGCGGAAAGGGGTTTCCGTCGGTGCTGCGCACACCATGCTTCGAAGATGCGCCAGGTCCTAACGTAGGAGAGGCAGGTCGAGCGCTTCTTAGCATGCAACAGTGTCGAGATGACCGCTCCTGAGTACCCTCTTTTCAGGAGCCTCGCCCTTTCAATAGCCAGGCCGTAAGCGAGAATCGATCCACGTGAGGCATTCGGACCGGGCCTTGTCTCAGAAGGTCCCTTTTGCAAGGGAGCCGCCAAGGGTGGTCGGCGATCAATCTCACCAAGTCCGCATACCAGGGGCGGCGAGGCCAATCCGGGGCTATGAGGATTACGAACCCCTGGTGAGACTCCACGCGCTGGAGAACCTTTCCGATCAGCACCCACGGGGGGAACACATAGAGGAGGCCCTCCGAAGGCCACTTCTGTGACAAGGCATCCAGGCCCTCGGACATTCTTTCCTTTCGTCGACTGAAGAATCTGTCTACCTTGGCGGACGAGAACCTTGCCATGAGATCCATGACCGGGAGCCCCCAACGAGACACTATCTGGTCGAAGGTTCCCTGCTCCAGTTCCCACTCTCCGTGGTCTATCTTGTACCTGCTGAGGTAGTCTGCCGTGATGTTGTCTGAGCCTGCTACGTGTTGGGCCGAGAGTGCTTCCAGCCGACCTTCTGCCCACCGGAACAGGGAGTCCGCTTCCTTCTCTAAGGCAGGGCTGCTGGTGCCGCCCTGATGGTTGATGTACGCCACCGCGGTGACATTGTCGGAAAGGACGCGAATTGCCCTCCTTTTTACTAAGGTCTCGAGAGCCTTGAGCGCCCGGATGACGGCCCGCAATTCCAGCCTGTTGATGGGCCATTGAGCTTCCAATGGTGTCCAGCTGCCTTGAACGAACTGGTCCTCGCAGTGAGCTCCCCAGCCTGACAGACTGGCATCCGTCGTCAGAAGTAACCACTGATGCGGTTCGAGAGGCATCCCGCGCTCCAGATTCCTTGGGTGTCGCCACCAGCGGAGCGCTTCTTTGGTTCGTGGAGCACACGATAACTGCATTGACATGGGGTGAAGCTGAGGGGACCATCGACGTAATAGGGCCCGTTGCAACGGCCGCATGTGGGCTCTGGCCCATGGAACCACTTCTATAGCCGCTGCCATTGTTCCCAGAACCTGAAGATAATGCCACGCTGTGGGGATTCGTCTGGCCAGGAACTGGGCGACTAGAAGTCTTAGTTCTCTTGATCTTGAACGAGACAGAAACACCCTGCCTTTGCTGGTATCGAATCTTGCCCCGAGGTACTCGAGTTCCTGGGAGGGGGTCAACCTGCTCTTTGCCCGATTGATGACCCACCCCAACTCTTCTAGGACCTGAATGACTCTTGACGTCACAGAGTGGCTTTCCTCTTCCGACTTTGCTCGGATTAGCCAATCGTCCAGGTAAGGGTGAACTAGGATTCCCTCTCTCCGTAGGGAAGCCGCTACCACCACCATCACTTTGGTGAACGTTCTTGGTGCCGTAGCAAGGCCGAAAGGAAGGGCCTGGAATTGAAAATGGCCCCTTGGCACTGCGAATCTTAGGAATTGTTGATGGGATGCCCTGACCGGGATATGTAAGTAGGCCTCTGTCAGATCGAGAGACGTTAGGAATTCCCCGGCCCTTACGGCTGCTATGACCGATCGTAGGGTCTCCATCCGAAAGTGCGGAACCTTGAGACAGCGATTGACTTGCTTTAGGTCCAGGATCGGGCGGAAGGAGTCTTCCTTCTTTGGCACCACAAAGTAAATCGAGTACCGACCCGAGCCGCGCTGGTCTGGAGGTACTGGGACGACGGCCCCAAGCGCTATTAGACGTGAGAGAGTTGTGTCTATGGCCTCCCGCTTTGAAGAAGAACCGCATGGACACTGAACAAAGGCTGGAAGTATTTGTTTTGCAAACTCGAGAGCATAGCCCTCCCTGATGACCTCTAGGACCCATTGATCGGACGTGACCCGGGACCAGGCGGGAAGAAACTGCTTTAAACGACCACCCAGCTTCAGATCCTCCCCCTGGACCCCCGACATATCATTGCTGTTTCCTAGGTCCCGAGGAGAATGATGAAGAGGCACCGAAACCTCTACCTGCTCCTCGAAACCCCCTAAAGCCTTGCCCCCTGGACGGGAAACGTCCCCTGGAAAAGGGATTCGGCCTGGCCGAACGAAACCTGCGGGGGTCCCTGGGTTGACTACGCACCGGGGGCATAGAGCGACCTTGTTTCGGTCTATCTTCAGGAAGCCTTCCGCCCTTAGACTCGCCCAGGTCCTTCACCAACTTGTCCAGATCCTCACCAAACAGTAGTTTCCCTTTAAAGGGGAGCCGGCTTAGGCGTGCCTTTGAGGAAGCGTCAGCTGCCCAACTACGGAGCCACAAGTAGCGCCTAGCCGCCACCACGGAGGCCATGTTCTTAGCTAGACTCCTGATGAGGTCATACTGACTGTCAGCCAGGAAGGCCGCTCCGGATTCTAACCTAGCCGAGTTGGCCTGTGCTTCCTCCGAGGAGCCTTCCGCTGCTTGAAGCTGTTGAGACCATCTCAAGCAGGCCCGAGCCACCCAGGCCCCCGAGACGGAAGCCTGTAGGGCCAGGGCGCTTACATCAAAGGCTTGTTTCAGAAGCGTGTCCAGTTTCCTGTCTTGCGAATCCCTCAGGGCCGTGCTGCCCTCGACTGGGATAGTCGTCTTCTTTGTAACCGCTGAGACCGCCGCATCTATTCTGGGCGACTTCAGTAGCTCCTTGTCTGCCTCTGGGAGAGGGTATAGGCGAGCCATAGAGCGCACTCCCCTAAGGCTTGACTCCGGTTGATCCCACTCTTCCTGGATCATCTGGCGAACCACTCTGTGGACAGGGAAAACTTTTTGTGACCTTCTAATGGCCTGGATTAAAGGGTCCTCCAACGCCTCGTCCTCTACCGGCGCGTCTGAGGTCACATTGAGCACTTTTAGGGACTCATTGATTAGTGCCGGGAGTTCCTCTCGGCGGAAAACCCTAACTATACGGGAATGATCCTCTTCAGGGATCTCACCCTCTTCCAATTCCTCCTCCTCCTCATCTAGATCCTTGTCAGAGGTCTCCTCTTCCGGGGTGCCCTGAGAAAGGGATGTGATCGGCTCCTCGCTAATTAGCCGAGGGCGCTTAGGTGGAGGGCCGGGGTTCTGAATGTTTGTCCTCGGTGGTCTGGCTGGTCTGCCTTCCGCCGTAAGTACCGTCTCCCCTGGCCCCAAGCCTTGCTTGCGCATGCAGTAGGCCTTATGGAGCAGGAGGACAAAGTCTGGGGAGAATAGGTCCTCGCCCCCCCCCCTCGCCAGTGGGTAGGGGGGAAGGAGGTAGCGGAGGGGTGGGGAATTCTGAGGAGGAAGGAGGAGGGGACTGAGACCCCCCTTCCCCCCCCAAAGGGTCCCCGGACCCCTGAGAAGTCTGGGCCATGGATAAGCTAATTTCTTGCTCCACGGAGGCGGCTACTGCAGCACAAGCCTTGCAGATCCCAGCCTCTGTAGGAGTACCTCTGCGAGTGCCACAGGAGGGGCACCGAGGTTTGCCCGTCATGCCCTAGATGGGGAGGAACAAAAAGTTCTTTCTAACAAAATCCTCCTGGCCGAACCTGTATAGATCAGGACAAATAGAATTAAAGATGCTCTGCCCTTTAGAAAATGCTTGGTAGCTACCCAGCCCCGGAATTAGCTTACTCTCCTAAAGGCAGGCTAAGGGAGAAATGAACTTAAATAAAATTAAATAAAATTAATTTAAATTAAACAAAACTAGAATGAAACACATAAGCCCCATAAACCCTCGGATTTAATCCGGTACTTGCAGTTAGACGATTCGTCTGCCGTGAAGCCCAGGCCCGACTCGGCGAAATCCAGCCGTTGGCTCCACACGTGGTAGGCCGCAACCACGTGGAGCCTAACGGAGGACTGCGAGTTGCCTTCCTTTCTCGGAGCCCCGAGGAAATTTACCGGACCGCTAATTCCGTGCTGAGAGGCACCTCCCGCTCCGGTTTAAGCGGCGCCGCTGCAAAGGTGCTGAAAACAGCTGACTCCTCCGTGCTCAACTCCGATTCCCTCCGCACTGGGACGGGATGGGAAGGAGGAGCACAGTCGCGGCGAGCCTCAAGCGCTCAGCCGCCACCGGGGCTTCGGCGCGAGGCAGGGCAGGATCCTGGAGGAGGTACAGGAAACGAGCGGCTCAGCGGCAAGAGGAGAGCTGCCGATCCTCCGTACCGCTGCAGGACTCAATCAACCCCGGTACCCGGCCCGGCCAGAGGGGGGGGGGGGGAGAGGGGAGCCGGAGAGAGTAGGTAAATTTAAAGGCACAGGAATAAAAGAAAACCAGGTAAGATTACCCAAACTAGAAAACAATAAACTTAAATACTTATCAAGAGCAAATTTAAAATTTAAGAAGGAAAAGGAGACTCCAGTAAGCCCTAGGCTTACGGAACCCTCCAGCTGCTTGGAGGCTGAGTGGTCCCAGTGGTATTTATACCGCTCCATCCCCCAAAAAGGTTGGGCTCAGCCTCCAAGCTGCTGGAAGGGTTGCGCAACCCAGAAGTAAGGGACTGGACTGGAGTGACGATAAGGAACTGACTCTACTAAGGAAAGACCTAGCTGCCATGCATAAAGAAATGACTCTACTGAGGGAGGAAATGGCTGCGATGAAACGCACCTCTTCTAGGATACAAACCGAACAAAAACAACCACCGCTCCCACAAAGAATCAAACACCCCAGGAACAACTGGATCACAGTGGGTTCTGGAAGATTGCGACCTGTAACACAGAAACATCCTATACATCAAGAGATATCCCTGCATAATGCCTTCTCTGCCTTGGCTAATGAGGATGCTCAATCCAAAGAAACTGAAGGGCCCTTTAATGAGTCAGACAATGCCCAATCTCCTGCTAAAGCACCAAATATGAAGAAAACCTCACCAAACAGAAAACTACTCCTACTTGGAGATTCCATCATCAGAGGCTCCAACTTGGGAACACAGTTCAAAGGAGAGAAGATAGTCATGTGCCTACCAGGCTCGACAGCCAGCAGGAATACAAACCAAGTTGTTGTTGAAGTACTTAGCGCAAAAAGTGACTACTCCAGACTTGATGATGTTATCCACTTGGGCACAAATGACCTGGCTAGAAACAGTGCCTCTACAGTCCAAAAGGACTTCCAGTCTCTGGGTGAGAAACTCAAGCCCATTGTTAACACTGTTGCATTCTCAAGAGGTTCTGCCTGTTCTTGGTAAAGGGACAAAAAGGCTGCATCGCATTAACAGCTTTAATACATGGCTCCAGACCTGGTGCAAACAAGGATGATTCAGATTTATTGGCGACTGGTGAAACAGATGGACCAACAAGAGACTATACTGTGCTGATGTGCTCTGTCATAGGGAAAAGAATCTTAAGTGAAAAATTCAGGTAGTATGTGGATATGCATTTAAACTAGGAAAAGGGGGTGATGGATGTGGAAGGTCAAGACCTGCACGCCACCCCCTGCAAAAACAGATCATCAGAAACAGCCACACTTAAACCACACATCAAAAACAAGTGGGAAGATGTGAGCAGTACAAAATCAATGCAAAATACACACAAGCCAGGTAAATGCTGGAAAGCAATGAGCACAAATGCTCGAAGCTTAGCCAACAAAGTTCCGGACCTGGAGGCCCTAATGGTGGAAATGGATTTGGACATTGTGGCCATTACAGAAACATGGTTTAATGGATCGCATGATTGGGATATAGCCTTAGCTGGCTATAATCTATTCAGAAGAGACAGAGAAAATGGAAAAGCAGGAGAAGGAGTAGCCTTGTATGTCAAAAGCAATATTAAAGCTACTGAAATGCAGGGGACATGGGGAAAAGAAGAAGCGCTCTGGATTGCGTTGGAAAAAGAGGAGATGGCACTGTCATCCATACTGCTGTAGTCTACAGACCTCCGACTCAAATTGAAGAGATAGATAGCAAATTGATTGTAGATATTGCCAAGATAGCCACAAAGGGGGAAGCGATCATTTTGGGTGACTTTAATCTACCTGATGTGGATTGAATTACTCCTTCTGCACATCTGGAAAGAAGCAAATAAAATTGTAGATACTCTCCAAGATGCATCACTAAGACAAATGGTCATGGAACCAACCAGGGAAAGCTCAACGCTGGATTTAGTGCTCACCAACGGTGATAGCGTATCGAATTTCTGCGTGAGTGCCCCTGTGAGCAACAGCGATCATCACACGGTGTGGTTTGAGATAAAAGCCAAGGTACAGGCCAAACATAGCAAAGTCCTAAACTTCAAAAACACTGACTTCAAAAAAATGGACGAATACCTAAAGGAGGAGATGACAGGGTGGAAGGAAATAAGGGAAGTGGAATTGCAATGGGCTAAACTAAAGGTGGCAATAAAAGGGGCAACAGATAAATATGTAAAAAAGTAAATAAAATCAAGAGGTGAAGGAAACCTATTTGGTTTTCCAAAGAAGTGGCTGCTCAAATAAAGGCAAAAAACACAGCTTTCGCAAAATTCAAAAGCTTGCAAACAGAACACAGAAATGAATACAGGATCAAACTCAGAGTTAAAAAGAGAAATAAGGATAGCAAAATCAAAGGCAGAGGAAAAGATGGCTAAAGATGTTAAGAGTGGTGACAAAAGTTTCTTCAGGTATACAGTCAAACCTCGGTTTTCATGATTAATCCGTTCCAAAAAGTCTGACTAAAACCAAAACGTATGAAAACTGAAGCAATATTTCCCATAAGAAATAATGTAAATCCAATTAATCCGTTCCAGACACCCAAAAATATTCACAAAAATACATTTTATAGAGAATAACTATATTTTTACATACAGAAAACAATGAGAAATAAATATAAATGACTAATGAAATGGATAAATGAACATTTAACATCACTGAAAGCAAGCTAAGTTCAGTACTGTACAGTACAGTATGTTAACATCTGGCCTTAGCCACCCCTGACAAGCTGCTGTGCCCAGCTCTCTTCGGAATCACATTGGATTCAGCCCATTAAAATACCTTTACATTATCTGCTCAATGCTTCACAATGGCAGAAAATCTTAATGATATAGCTTCAGACGTACCATGCAAGAGAAAGAACTGCCTCCCACATTCATGCAACATCTCCTGCTTACGTTGACAGCTTTTCTTCCCTGCTACCTCCGAGCCTGAGGGGGCGCTCCAGAGAACAGGCAGGCGGTGGACGAGATCGGGGCCTTCCTCTCTGCGCAATCCTTGCCTCTCTGACTCTGACCAGGCTCGAGGATGTGTTTCATTTACGTGCTCAGCTGGCTTTTGCTTCTCATCACGCTGGCGATCGGTGAGTCCGGGGGGCAGTGCTGCCGGGACAGGGCAGGCGTTCTGGCAGTGTATACAGAATGGTGTGCAACGCGAGGGTGTATGTATTTACAGTACTGTACTTTACGAAAACCGAGGCGATGTACGAGAACCGGGACAAAATCTCAGTCAAAAGACGTTGAAAACCGAAGCAATGTATGAAAACCGGGACAAAATCTCAGTCAAAAAAGACGTTGAAAACCGAAGCGTATGAAAACCGGGGCAAATGAAAACCGAGGTTTGACTGTATTCAGGAAAGGAAGAAGATCAGAGTTGGAATTGCAGGACTCAGAAGTGCTGGGAAAGGACCCGTGGAAAGTGACATAGGAAAAGCGAAATTGCTAAAGAAATACTTCTGCTTTGTTTTTACTAAAGAAAATCCTGGAGATGGACCAGCTGTGACTCCCAAATATAAAAATTGGAATGAAGTAGATACCCCACCATTCACAAAAGATGAGGTGTTGGAACAACTTGCTAAACTGAAAGTGGACAAAGCCATGGGACTGGATGGGATACATCCCAGGATACTGAAAGAGCTCAGAGAGGTTCTTGCAGGGCCGTTAAAGGATGTATTCAACAGATCCTTGGAAACAGGAGAGGTTCCTCAGGACTGGAGAATGGCTGATATCGTACCTCTACACAAGTGGTGACAGGAAGAAGTGTCAAACTACAGACCCGTGAGCCTTACCTCGGTGGCCGGAAAAGTAATCGAGGCGCTCCTGAAAGAGCGAATGGTGAACTTTCTCAAAACCAACAGGTTGCAAGATCCGAGGCAACATGGTTTTACTGAAGGACAGTCTTGCCAAACAAATCCGATTGAGTTCTTTGACTGGGTGACCAAGGAACTAGATCAGGGGCATGCGATGGATGTCATCTACCTGGATATCGGCAAAGCCTTTGATACTGTTCCTCATAAGAAGCTTGTCAGACTCAGTAGCTTGGGGATGGGTCCCAAGATGGTAAACTGGATTAGAAATTGGTTGACTGACAGACAGAAGGTGATGGTACATGGAGCTCACTCAGATGAAAGGAAGGTGATTAGCGGGGTGCCCCAGGGTTCTGTCCTGGGACCGGCACTGTTCAATATATTTGTGAGTGATATTGCTGAAGGACTGAATGGAAAAGTCTGTCTTTTTGCAGATGACACAAAAATTTGCAACAGAGTGGACTCCCCCGAGGGAGTGGATAACATGAGGAAAGATTTACAAAAGCTGGAAGAATGGTCTAATGCTTGGCAATTATGTTTTAATGCAAAAAAGTGCAGTGTCATGCACTTAGGTAGCAGAAATCCAAGGGAAATGTACGCAATAGGGGGCGAGAGGTTGGTGTGCATGGTTGAGGAGAAAGACCTTGGTGTGATTATCTCTGATGATCTCAAGGTGGCAAAAGCCAGGTGGATGTTGGGCTGCATACAAAGAGGGATTACCAGCAGAAAGGAAGAGGTACTTATGCCACTGTACAAGTCGCTGATGAGACCTCACTTGGAATACTGTGTTCAGTGTTGGAGACCATATCTTGCAAAAGATGTAAAAAGACTGGAAACTGTTCAGAGGAAGGCAACCAAAATGATTTGGAGCCTGCGTAAGAAACCTTATGAGAAAAGACTTGAAGACCTAAATATGTACACTTGGGAGGAGAGGAGGGATAGGGGAGATATGATTCAGACCTTTAAATACTTAAAGAGGAATGATGAACAAACAAACCTCTTCCAAAGATGGGGAAGCTGCAAAACTAGAGGGCATAACATGAAGCTGCAAGGTGGAAAATTGAAAGGCTATGTCATGAAATATTTTTTCATTGAAAGGGTGGTGGATGCTTGGAATGCTCTCCCGATGGAAGTGGTGGGGGCAAACACGGTGACGGAATTTAAAACAGCATGGGACAAGCACAGCGGATCCCTTTACAGCAACAGGATAAAAACAAAATAAACTGAACCATCTAACTTCTCAACAAATAGGGGTGTCCTTCATGGAGTAGTGGGTTCACCCCTAAACAGGGACGTGGGGAGGGGTGGCCTGCACAGAGCGACAGGTGCACCTACTCTTGCCGTATTGCTGGGCAGACTGGATGGACCATGCTGGTCTTTATCTGCCGTCATTTACTATGTAACTGCAGCCTTGCACTGCCTTCTGCCTGCAGGAGCAGCATGTCCTGTGAGCAGGATCCACTTCTTTGGGGTGGTGCCTTCTGCCCGGCACCACACTTGTCATCCTGCGCGGAGGCAGTGGCAGTGGGGTGGTGGATCGGCAGCGAGGTGGCAGACAGCAGTGACACCCCTCTGATCTTGGCGCCCTCTGCCATGCTTACTGCCTACGTTGTTCTAGCACACACATTTACACTATGAAGCAGATGTAAATTTAGGCAAAATCATTTGTGTACTACTTGGGGTATTTGCTGGAATCTGTTTTATAAAGGCCTTATGATACCAACGATACCTATGTTGCCTTTATAAAATATGACCCACTGTTACAAAATTAGCCCCTGAATGTGCTACTGGTGTAGAGGTGGTCTATAGAGTATAACATGTATTCTATGATCTTTGCAGTTTTCCGGGTCATGCTGCGTCTTGGTAAGTGGAACCTTTAAGAAAGCCACAGAATGATGGCTGAAACGTCTGTTCCACTTACCAAGATGTGATATGACCTACAAAACTGCAAAGATCGGAAGCCTAAGAGAACAGCATGTATTTAGTGAAAGACAATAGATGTAACCTACAATTTCAAAGCAGAAAAATGCAAGGAGCCCTATTGATGAGGACCCTGAAGACAGATTAATTATGGAGGGTAGAGTTCCTCTAAATTTAATGATGTTTACAATGTATTTTGGCAGAACTAGCCTGACAACATCCCATTTTAAAATTTTCAGCATTGTTTTGGCATTTTGCACTAGGCATAGGGAAAGTGCTGAGCAATTTATGCTAATAAGCTTCAGTATAACATGGCACATACTCTGCCTTTTTCCAGCTGATTTTCATTCACCGTTATTGACCTTAGCCTAGTAAACATTCCTATACTATATTAAAATAATAAAATGAATGGAGGCGAAGTCAGCATCAATCTAATATGGACGCTTAGGGGAGTAGCTCCGGCACCGATAGGAGTCTATCATTTCCACCTCTGTTCCCTGTTATTGTCCCCCTCCTCCCCACCTTCTTTTTACCTTTAGCTATGTCAGCATTAAAACCGGCACATTTGGAATATCCAAATCAAGCTCAGAGCATGAAGAGGTCAAAACCAGAGCCCTTGTCTCTGGGGAAAATGGCAGCCAGCAAAGAAACAGAGGATGGGATGATGGAACGTCTGAGTGCAATCCATCAGGTCAAGGACCTTGGTGCCACTAATGACGAGTCCCTTACTAATACGCATGCTGAAATTACTCAAATTAGAGAAGGTTTTAATTTGGTAACTCTGCATCCATGTAAGGTGGAGCCAGACCTGAGAATCATGAGCCCCAGCTGTAACAGACAACGGAATATACTAGATTGAGCGGCAGTCAGAAGATTATAATAACCGAACCAGAAGGAAACAACCTTCGAATAATTGGTTTGCCTGAGGGCTCTGAAGGATCTAATGTTATACAATATCTAAAAGACCTTCTTCTTAAGTTACTTCAACATCATTTCTCCACGTAATTTGAAAATGAGCATGCACATCAGGCCCTCTCATAGGGCTGCACATGTGAAGTTTCCTCAGCCTATAGTACCTGTTTACCTGCATGTTCTTCAGATTTTACAAGCTGCACGTCTCCATGTCCACTGCAGTATGATAGGCATAAGATTCAATTTTTTTTTTTTTTTTTTTTACTGAAAGCAGTTTTGGCATATTGTCCCCAACTGCAGCAATTTAATGGGACAATATGGGCTCTTCGATCCAGCCCGCATGTAAGTCACAGTCCATAACAAGACCAGGTTGTTTGAGGATCTGGAGCAACTTTGCATGTTCCTGGAAAGCTGTGGTGGTACAGTCATGGAAACGCAACCGGCTTCCCGAGGCACCCACTTCTTTTCTGAGTACTAGTATATGGGCTGGAGGAGATTCCTTTGAAATATTTTCTTTTTTCGAGAGAGCCATTTGCTTCTTCTGATGCCCCATTTCTAGATGAAGACATTTGTCTGGTATGCTACCTGAGGTGGTTCAAGGTTTCTCAGGAATGAAGATCCTATGTGCTTTTAACAACTCTTATATCTTATATCAGCTTGCATTCTTATATAAGATATAAGAATGTAAACTGTTCCATGAAATAAGTTGTTCTATTGTAAACCGTGCTGATTATGGATAGCTTGTCTACATTGTCCAATGTTTGTTATGGATTTTGATCTTGACTGTGCTGGGAATGGATGTGACCTGTTAATTTATTTTCTGATTCTTGTTACTATTCTAGACAGGGTTTTTGGAATGATGATGGGGTTGGGGGCAACTGGGGATAATTAACTTTCTCCAATATGCTGGGGTTGGGGAGGGATGTTTTGATATCCAATGTATTTTATTTATTTATTTATTTAAAGGTATTTCTATCCCGCTTTATCCTTGAATCAAAGCGGATTTCACTGCAAACCAATCAAGTAGGATAGTGCGGGGGTGTCGGCATGCAGTGGTTGTGAGGGTAGTGTTCGTGAGTGAGTGGATAGGTAGAATTTGATTTGGGGTGCAATCTACATTGGGCTATTGGAGTTCACTATAAAGAGGTTGAGCTATTTAATGCTGGCGCTGTCTTCACTGGGCTATTGATTTGCACTGGTTATCCCGCATACAGCTTTCTTGTTTAGTTTTTTCTTGTTACATTACCTGGCTCCTCCTCTATTGTTTTTCTTTTAACTTACGCTCCAATATAATTCTCATTCAGAATTCTTTAATGACCCATATTGACTATGGTGAGGGAGGGTCATGCAGTGTCAGGTTTGAATTTGCTAAACCCCTCGGTTCCAATACAGAATGCAGAGCTCCCCACACATAGAGATGAGATGTGCAGGGGGCTCTGGACAGGGGTGGGAGGGACTGTGCTGGAAGAGGAGTGAGGGCATGAAGTGGGCCCTGTATGTCCAGGGCCAGTATTTATTTTTTTTTAGTGCTGTCAAGTCAGTGCCAACTCCTGGCAACCCAGCTACCTCTGGATTTTCTTGGCAATGTATCACCGGAAGCAGATTGCCAGGCCTTTTCTTCCGAGGCAATGGAGGGCAAAGTGACTTATCCAAGGTCACAAGGAGTGCCAGTGGGAATCAAACCCTTGATCTTCTGGGTACTAGGCAGTTGCTCTAGCCACTAGGCTACTCCTCCCTTATCGGCCCGTAGGTCCGGGGCTGGAAATCTAGACAGGGACTTATTCCACCTCAGAGGTGGAATAAGTCCCCTCTGACATGGGAAACCAAGTAGAGGGGAATTAGGTGGAGGGCAGCAGAGGGTTCCCCGCAGCCTGATCCCGGGCTCGGAAGGCCCGATCAGGAGTCAGGCTGCGGAGAACAGTGCTAGGCAGATCGCCAGCAGCCAGGTCTCCTGCATGGCGTCCCAGTGCCATAGTGACAGGATGCCATGGCACCGGGCTCCATTCAGGAGATCTGGTGTACTTGTGCAGGGAAGGGGGTGGACGTCCAGGGACACAGAATCAGGGAAGGCTGGCTCATCCAGGCCGGTTGCACCAGATTCTAATCCTGCAGTCACGTATAGCCCCCACGGGATCAGAATCTGGTGCAAATCTGGCCTGTCAGACTCCTTTCTGAATGGGGTTTCACATGTATACTTTGTTGTGTTGTCAAGATTGGAAGCTTATTTACTTTCCTTTGGAGAAATAAGATGAAAAGTGAGGTTCATTTCCCCGATTTTAAGAAATATCATCATCAGGCATTTATCCTTTGGCAGGGATTGCTGTGGACGAAACAACTCTGGGGTTATGCCTGCCTGGTGTGGCTCTCCCTTGAACAGATGATATGACACTTCAGAGTATGAACAGTAAGCTGTCTATAGTTCTGGCTACACAAGAGGCTTTTCAGATATTTGTCTTGCTTTTCTGAAGGATTACAAGCATCCAGTTCTCAGACGCTGTGGTATAATGCTAGATTTAAAATTTCAAAGAGGCCCACTGGTTGGAAGCCTTGGCAATCCCATGAGATTTGGACAATAGATTAGCTGGTCTCTTTGGAGGGGTTTAAGATTTTTGGAGAGAGTTACAAGAAGATTTTCACCTTCCATCTACTGCCAACTATCAATGGCTTCAATTGCATTCCTGCTTGGCGAAGGCCAATATTACACTGTACCACCTCTCCGCAGAGTGGAAACTTTTGACTCTTGTTTGGAGTATAGCTGACTCTTCCAATATGGCATCTAAAATATGTGATGCTTTGAGATAAGTCGGAATTTAGATGTACTGGAGCTGAGAGTTCATGGGAACATCATTTAGACACCTCCCTAACTTTGCACCATTGGAAAACCTTTTGGGGTTCATCCGTGGGCATTTCTAGATCAGCCTCAGTAATGCAATCTTTGTATTTCCTAGCTCACAAAGCTTTCATCACACCCGTCCTTTTGTCAAAATGGAAGGGAGGCAAAGTAACCACTGTTGGTCTTGTCAAGCTTCCCCAGGCACCATCATATTATTTTTTGATTGTCCCAACATGCAAACGTTTTGGCACCTATATGGTAGAAAATTATCCAGATTTTCCATTTAAAAGGTGATCTAATTTATGATATTATCATACTTCGCTCCCTTGCGGATGGTCTTGAACATCAGCCCAAAGATGCCTTTCTTTTGTAGTTATTGTTTAGTTTGGCTATGAAATTAATTGTCAGTGATTGAAAAGATAATTCAAAAGATGAAGTTTATCACTGGTATAATATATGTCATGTCATCATCGATATGAAACTGCATATTGGGCGTGACAACCTCAACGGATCCAATGAAAACATTGCTGGAAAACACTGGAGGATTACTAGAATTGGGAGACACTTAACTTGTCTCGAATTTTTTTCTTTTAATTGCATTAGTTTTTTCAGTCTTGAATTTTGAAGCTATTCATCCGATTTTGGAGGGGGGGGCGCGGGGTGTAGGTTTGTTGCACATGTAACATGTATGTTTGGTGGTTTCTTGTAATTTGTTAAAATATAAATAAAGATGGTAAAAAAAATAATAAAATGAATGTTAAAAAGTAGCATTTTTGAAGGGATGTCTAGGAAGAAGTTGAGATGACCAGACCATGATGTCCAAAATACCGGGGGGCATGGCAGCAGTGAAGGGTGGCACATGTAAGTATAGTCTGAAATTATGCCATCTCCACCATGAAAGATGTGCGTCCCTGCAACCCATTCTGGAGACCGGCCTGTGCAAATAACATAAGAGTAAATTAGACTTACCTGCTAATTGTTGTTCCTTAAGGAACTCTAGTCCAGTCCCGGAAATGTAGAGTTGTCAACCTCCACCAGCAGCTTTGGAGACTGAATGATGTCATCATTTTGATGTCACTGGTACAAATAGGCTAGATCCGCCCCCTTTCACCAGTACCTATTGACAAAGCAGACTCAGCAGAGCAACAAATAAGTAGTTATCTCAAAACTATAAGAAACAGTATATACAGGTAGAAAAAAGATAATGAACAGTCCATACAGAAAGAAAAAGACTGTGAGAGACAAGACAGGGCCGCCCCGAAAGGACGGGTGATGTCCCCAAAGAACCGTAACTGAAGCACCAGAGCCCCGGCGCTCCCCGGCCCATGTCGCCTGCTGCCAACCCCACAGAGACCCCCGCTGAAGACGCCCCTCATTCCTGCGCCTCCCCGAGCGCCCTGACACGAAGAAATTAGATTTCCCCATAATGATGTTTTCCTTTTAAAAGGTTCAGCAGCTGTCCAAACTCACATCTCGCGCGCGGCCAGAAACTTCAGGCTGTTCCACACCCCTCGAATGGGAGGGATCCGGGACTGGACTAGAGTTCCTTAAGGAACAACAATTAGCAGGTAAGTCTAATTTACTCTTCCTTAGCGTCCCTCTAGTCCAGTCCCGGAAATGTAGAGGATGTAACAGAGCAGTACATATCAACGGGAGGGTCCGGAAACTGCAGCCTGAAGGACGGCTGACCCAAAACGACCATCCCCGCGCGCCTGTACGTCCAAACGATAATGCCGAGCAAAAGAATGCAACGAGGACCAGGTTGCAGCTCTACAAATGTCTGCCGGCGGAACGAGACTGACTTCCGCCCACGACGCTGCCTGAGCTCTCGTAGAATGCGCCCGCAAGCCGACCGGCACTTCTCTGCCCCTCAGAATGTAGGCGGAACTAATGGCCTCTTTCAGCCATCTAGAAATGGAAGACTTTGCTGCCGCCTCGCCCTTCCGAGGGCCTCCGAAGGCGACAAAAAGCCTGTCCGACTTCCAGAAGGAAGCCGTACGACGGAGATAGCTCTTGAGCGCCCTCCGCACATCCAACCGATGCAAGCGCCCACCCGCCTGAGCCCTCTGCTCCGCGGAAAATACTGGCAGCGACACCACCTGATTCACATGGAAAGCGGACACCACCTTTGGTAAAAAGGCTGGCACCGTCCGTAGCACCACTTTGTCCGGGGAAAAAATCAAAAAAGGCTCCCGGCAAGACAGCGCCTGTAGCTCCGAAATCCTCCTGGCGGAACAGATCGCCACTAGGAACAAAGTCTTGAGAGTCAAATCCTTAAGCGAGGCTGCACTCAAAGGCTCAAAAGGTGGCCCGATCAGGGCTTCCAAGACCAAATTGAGATCCCATAGAGGAATAACCGAACGCCTCGGCGGACGCAAGAGCAAAACCGCTCGCAGGAAGCGCCGAACGTCGACATGCGTCGCTATCACCTGACCCTGAATCTTGCCGCGAAAACAGGAGACAGCCGCCAAATGCACTCGTAAAGAACTGGCCGCCAGGCCCTTCTCCAACCCTGCTTGTAAAAAGGAGAGGACATCGGACACAGAAGCCCGCATGGGGATGACAGACCGATCGGAACACCAGGCCTCAAAAACACGCCAAACGCGTATATATGCTAGGGAAGTCGACCTCCGGCGCGATCGTAACAGAGTGGCTACCACGGACGTCGAATAACCGCGGGCCGTCAACCTCGCCCGCTCAAGAGCCAGGCCGTAAGCGAGAACCGACCCACCTGAGGCATCCGCAAGGGCCCCTGAAGCAACAGGTCCTCCCGGAGCGGGAGCCGCCACGGGACGTCGGCCACCAGCCGCACCATATCCGCATACCACGGCCGTCTTGGCCAATCTGGCGCCACCAGCACCACCTGACCCTTGTGCCTCTCGATGCGTTGTATCACCTTGCCGATGAGTGCCCAGGGAGGGAACACATACAGAAGCCCCTCCGTGGGCCATCGTTGCGCCAGAGCATCCAGGCCCTCTGCCATCCGCTCTTTCCTTCGGCTGAAGAAACGCTCCACTTTTGCCGACGCGAATGTCGCCATGAGATCCATCACCGGGATCCCCCACCGGCGCACCAGCATTGCAAAGACGTCCGGATGCAGCGTCCACTCTCCCGGATCCACGCGGCAGCGGCTGAGATAATCCGCTTCGACGTTGTTGACTCCTGCGACATGCTGAGCTGACAGAGCCTGTAAGTTCAGTTCCGCCCAGGTCAGCAGCACACTCGCCTCCTCCTCCAGGGCCACACGGCCCGTACCGCCTTGCCGATTGATATACGCTACCGTGGTTGCGTTGTCTGATAGCACCCTGACCGCTGCTTGCCCCAGCACCCGTCGAAACGCCCGCAGGGCCTGAACCACCGCTCGCATTTCCAACCGGTTGATGGACCACAGTTGCTCCTCCGGCGACCAAGTCCCCTGCGCAAACGAGCCCTCTAGATGAGCCCCCCAGCCCGCTAGACTCGCATCCGTCGTGAGCAGCCGCCAGCACGGGGGCTCCAGAGGCACGCCCTGATTCAGACTGTCGGGAAGCAGCCACCATTGCAGACTGTCCTGCACCACCGCCGGACAGGGCAGGCAGTGAGACAACGCGTCCGACTGATGAGACCACCGCCGAAGAAGAGCACTCTGTAGCGGCCGCATGTGAGCCCTGGCCCACAACACCAAGTCTATCGTCGCCGCCATGGTGCCGAGCAATTGCAGGTACTGCCAAGCCGTCGGCGCCCGAAGCCTCAAAAACCGACGCACCAGTTCTCTCAAGGCCTGCGCCCTTACGTCGGGAAGGAAGACCCGGCCCGACCGAGTCTCGAAGCGCGCCCCCAGATACTCTAGAACCTGAGAGGGGGTCAAACGACTCTTCGCCCCGTTGACTACCCAACCGAGGCTGTCCAAGAACTCCACCACCCTGGCAGTGGCTACCACGCTTTCCTCTCTTGACTTCGCTCGTATCAACCAAGCGTCTAGGTAAGGGTGTACCAGTATCCCCTCTTTGCGAAGAGCGGCCGCCACCACAACCATGACCTTCGTGAATGTCCGGGGAGCGGTCGCCAGACCGAAAGGAAGCGCCCGGAACTGAAAGTGTCCCATCGGCACCGCAAAACGCAGAAAGCGCTGATGCTCCCTGCGCACGGGGATATGAAGATAAGCTTCCGTCAGGTCTAAGGACGTCAAAAACTCTCCCGCGCGAACCGCCGCCAGGACGGACCGCAAGGTTTCCATGCGGAAGTGGGACACGCGAAGGCAACGATTTACCCTCTTGAGGTCGAGAATCGGACGAAACGTACCCCCTTTCTTGGGAACCACAAAATAAATGGAGTATCGACCGGCGCCGCACTGGTCGACCGGAACGGGCACTATTGCACGGAGCCGCTGGAGCCGCCCTATGGTGTCGCCCACAGCTCTCAGCTTCCGAGGGGCCCTGCAGGGGGAAAGAACAAAGGAATCTCCTACGGGGCGCCGAAATTCCAGGGCATATCCTTCCCGAATGACCTCCAATACCCACCGGTCGGAGGTAATCTGGACCCAGGCAGGGTAAAACTCCCGTAACCTGCCTCCCACGGGCACTTCGCCCACCTGGGCCCGCCTCATCTCATTGGGACTTCTTGGCACCGGAGGGCTGGAAGGTACCAAAACCCCTTCCCGCTCCCCGAAATCCACGAAAGGACTGGCCCCGCGACGGAAACCTGCTCCGCTGCGATTGCTGAAAACGAGGAGTGCGAAACTTACGAAAATCTCTCGAGAGGCCTCGAGACCCAGAAGCCCCCCGAGACTGTTTCGGTCTATCCTCTGGGAGCCGGCCCCCTTTGGACTCCCCGAGGTCCTTGACCAACTTTTCCAGATCTTCTCCAAAGAGAAGTTTACCCCGGAAGGGAAGCTTACTGAGCCGCGACTTGGACGAACTATCCGCTGACCAGTTGCGGAGCCACAGATAACGGCGAGCCGCCACTACCGAAGCCATACATTTGGCCTGACCACGAAGAAGATCATAGTGCGCATCAGACAGGTAGGCGGTGCCGGACTCCAGCCGAGACCCATCCGCTGATTGTTCCTCTGGGAGGGAGCTCTGGATACGTTGGGACCAGCGCAAACAGCCCCTCGCCACCCAGGCCCCTGCTATGGAGGCCTGCAGGGAAAGGGCACTCATATCAAACACCTGCTTCAGCAAAGTATCCAACTTCCTATCCTGACCATCTCTCAAGGCTGCCGCCCCCTCCACCGGGATGGTGGTCTTTTTAGTGACCGCCGCCACCGCGGCATCCACCTTAGGAGAACGAAAAAGCAGCTTATCCTGCTCAGAGATCGGGTATAACCTATCCAAAGCCCTGGTCCCCCGCAACGCCGAATCCGGCGAGTCCCATTCCTCCTGAATCATATCCCGAAAGACTCTGTGGATGGGGAACACTCTCTGCGAAGTGCGCACGGCTTGTAGCAGCGGATCCTCCAACGCCTCCGTGGAGGACGTGGAACCCGCGGGCATATTCAACACCTTTAGCGTCTCGGAGATCAGAGCAGGCAGTTCTTCCCGCCGAAATACGCGGACCAGCCTGCTCTGCTGCTCCTCCTCCAACAATTCCCCGTCTTCTAGGTCCTCATCCGACACCTCATCTTCCAGATCTGGCATTCCCAGGTCCTCCTCCAAAGGAGCCGGGGAAGCCGAATCGAAATCGTCCCGTCGCCTTTTTGGTAACGCCACGTCTCCTTCATGGAGAGTGGATGAGCGTCACCTCGTACCCCTCGCAGGACCCGGGGACGGAACCCCCCGGTCAGGCTGCAGTAAGGCAAAAGCTTTTTGCATCAAGGAGAAAAATTCTGAAGGGACACCTGGCAGCCCAGCCCCCTGAGACCCTTCCGGCAACAGAGGAACGCTGCCAGCGGAGGACGGGCCCGCAACCGGCTCCGAAGCAGACAGAGAAGGGGGGATAGACCCCTCTCCTTCCAGAGAAGCCTCTCCCTGCCCTTGAGAGCCTTCCCCCAGGGACTTTTCCATGCCCATGGCCTCTAAAGAGCACGCCTTACACACCCCAGTGTCCAAAAGCTCTCCGCGCCTCACCCCACACACGAGGCAGCGGGGCTTGGCAGGCATGATCAATAAACAGCGCTGTACCAGTGCAGAAGAAGCCTTTGAAAGCCCCAGGAACAGCTAAATTACAAACGCGATTTTTTTTTTTTTTTTTTTTTTTTTTACACAGATCGATGCAGTTAGCTCTAACTAGCTGCCCCCTAACACCGTTTGCCAAAACGAAGCTCCTAACCCTGAAAAAACGATCTTGTTAGGCAGAAGAAAAAACGGGATCCAAAATGGCCGCCGCAACGTTTGCGGCGCCAAAAATCATGCGGCCAGGCCTCCTGCACCCTGATGGAGCTGACAAACCCCTGCTGCCAGCAAAGATCACTCCCCCAAGGAACCCTAAGGCAAATTTACTCACCAAACACCGGGAGGAGAGTGAGGAAGGGCAGCGCTGAACCCCTCAAGAGCACAGCCCTTAAATCGGCATCAGCTCCTGGAGAGACTGCTATACACTCCCCCTGCCTGCTGCCAGCAGTCCAAACGTGCTCAACCTGCTCCTCACCCTTCCAAGTGGGTTCGGGAGCAGGGAGATAATGCCAGGCACACACCAGTGCACTCACAATGCTCGTTTAAATGCTGGGGCAATAAGGCAAAGAAAGAAAAGAGAAGGAAGGGGGGGGGGGAGGAGAAGAGAGCAGGAACGGAGAGAAACATCCCCAGCAGCACAGAATCTCTGTCAGCAGCAGCAGGCAGCTAAAAAACAAGAAAGCAAAGGAAAAATCCTAAATTTAAACAAAGAATTAAAGCTCTGCTTATTTGTTCCTCTGAGCCCAGTCCCGGGCTCAGAACCTCCAAGCTGCTTGGAGACTGAAAGTACTGGTGAAAGGGGGCGGATCTAGCCTATTTGTACCAGTGACATCAAAATGATGACATCATTCAGTCTCCAAAGCTGCTGGTGGAGGTTGACAACTCTACATTTCCGGGACTGGACTAGAGGGACGCTAAGGAACCAGGTATGTACACATTTTTGGGACTGTTTAGAAATGTGGACACCCCTGAAATGCACAGCCACAGAAACTGGGACATAGAGGTGCCATGCTAAGGTGTTTTAGAATGGGGGCCATCTATGCTATGATACATGTACGTCCCAGCCTGCCATTTCGGGTCAGCAAACATGTGGTACTAGGGCAGGAAAATAGTTGGACTGTAAGTTAACATGCAGGTTTTGTTGAGCTGGCAAAAAGTACTGTGGTGGTCAGAGCACATTTCGCTCTTCCCTCTGCAAGTCTTGCTGCCATGAAACGAGCACATTTCCTACAACTTATTTGTGGTCAGGAGCAAACATGGGCATGGAGGAGTCAGCAGCCAGAGCACAGGCCTTTCTGAAATCACACAGTGATGTGTATCTCCATAGGATCGCTCAGGTCATGCCTCCACCTTGCGTCCATTTAACACAGACGTAATGGTGATGGGGACGTCTATTGGCTATGGAGACATCTTTGTAGCTTGCACGTCTGAATGCCCGTTTTCTTACATTGAAATCATGAATAGAGCTTCTAAGATGACCTCCTACATGTTCATAGGAATGAATAGTTCTGGGGTCTATTCCTATCCCATAAGTCTTTCATAGAGGTGATTTATATCCAGCATTTCATTGGATCTCATACTCAAGTGCTTTGCTCTGTGATGCTTGCTTGGCTGGCTTCTTTTAAACCCTGCATTCACTTAAGCGGGTTCTGTGGAATTCAATTGGGTTCTCTTCAAGGTTATAACTGATTTCTAGGGGGATTCTTGGCAGATCAAACTCCTAAAAGCCCTTCATCATGGAGATTACAAACGTGTTAACATCGGAGAATATTTCATATTGTATGCCACATTTAACACACAAGCTTTACTGCTTCTCAGTCATAACCAAACCACCTTAAATATTAAGAATGTGCAAAGAAACATTATTGGGCTACTCTGGCAATCCAAAGAATGACAAATGGGAAAAGATTTACAAACACAAACTATTAATTTAGGCCCTATTTACTAAACCATGCTACTGCGCATTAAAACCCATATTGAACACCTAATACAGAGCCCAAAAAAAAAAAATAAAACACAGAGCATGAACATTCAGCACACCAACTACTGTATTAAAACACCAAATGAAGAATTTTAGGTTAGGGGGAGGGGAATGGGCAGGAAGTGTACTCTGCAGTTATGCAGATGTTAAAACTATCTGTTAACCATTAATGTGGAAGATGAGGAACAGTTAACTACACATCCACTGCACTATGAGTTCATATAATCTTGCAAGCTAAGCAGGGTCAGGCCTGGTTAGGACCTGGATAGGAGACCACCTTGAATGCCGGATGCTGTAGGCTTACTGCATGGAAAAAATGGCCTAGCAATCTACTTCCAGTCACACATTGCCAAGAAAACCCCGTGGATAGTCACAACATGGACAAGTATCCACAGGGTGGCCAGGAGTCAACAGACGCTAAGACACTTGACAGCAACCACTGTCCTGCATTGACAGCCATGCTGCTTTTCTCCAAGTTCTGGGAACACCATCGACAATCACCCCTAGTTACATTTTAAGAAAACATTTCTTTATTGAAGAGTGGTGGATGCTTGGAGCAGCCTCCCTGTAGAGATAACTGTATCTGAATTCAGAAAAGCATAGGACAAATACAGAGGATCTCTATGGGAGAAGAAGCGATTGTAGAATTTAATAGTTCTCATTGATGAGCAGACTGGATGGGCTATATGTTTTTTTAAATCTTTCATTATTTTCTCTGTTTCTATAACTCAAAACATTTTTATTCCTGTTTTACTGCACATTTTTGTATGCTATAATTATTTCCAGTGCTGGAAGACTTTCTGAGTGCAAAGTATGCCCTAAATATTCTTTAGGTTTAGTGCGCTTTCCATGCAAGTACATGGAAATGACCTGCATTTGCAAATTGGCACTTTTTTGCTTCACCTCTTAGCACCGATTTTAACTACAGCTCTAGAGGTGAAGTAAAGGTTTATACTGCAATGGATATAAATAGAAAATAAAACAAATAATTAAGCCAGTCACAGACCTGGACCCCCTAGGATGAGGCCTGTGGGCAAAGGATCTTCAAGTAGGGATTCCAGATCTTGAAGAATCTCTAAGCCAGAAGGACTGCCGATTCTGTCCAACACCTCAGAATCAAAGAACATTTGCCCGGAATTTCAACTCTACCTTCCCCACTCATTACATACTCACCTCGCCCATCCCATGAGCACCCAAAGTCACTAGCACGCAGCTTGAGCATATAAATCAATTGGGGGGGGGGAGAAATCTGTGAGCTGCTCCAGATTTAAGATGGTGATGCACATGGGCAGGACCACAGAGCAATGGAGAGGGAAGTTAGTACCCCAGAGATCATAGAGTATTGTCTTGAAGCGAGCTGAATCAAGCTCCAGATTAGCCCAGGTATTTGGGACTTACAAAACTTGCCACTGAAGGCAGGTGCTTATGTTGTCTATGCCTAAATTCAGCCCTGTCTATGAGGTGAGTTAATGAGCTAAGGATGTCTGTGAGGAATAGCAGTGGGTTTAGGGGTCAGGCAGTGAAGAACCCTTTAAGTCTAGTAATACAGTGTATTAACTTCCAAACCTCGAAACATCCCCTCTGCCCCTAAAACCAAAAATGCACCCCATCAACTTCTAAATCCACTAATATTTTCCCATTGAATTAAAAAATGCATCCCACTGACCTTCAAACCCAATAACATAGTCCAACTCACAGGTCCTACTAACATATCAACAATCCCCACTATTCCCCTCCACCCACCAGTGCACCTCACTGTACCCAATACCCTCAAAGACTTCATTCTCTGAAGGGCTTTAAAAAAAATCAACACTCCTACACCCCATTGTCTATAGACAGATGCAAGGTAAAACACAGCCACAGGGTTAATTAGTTTAACCACAAATTAATCCTGGGGGAACACTACAAATGACTCATCTAATTTATCTGTAGCTGAATAACTAGAAGTATTCCTCTAGGAGCAATTTGTGGTTTGACTAATTAACTCTACAGCTGTGCTTACCTTGCACCTGTCTAGACAGCTAGTGTGAAAGTGTTTATTGTTTAAAGCTTGTCAGAGAATGAATAGTGTTTGGGGGGGGGGGAAGGTGGGTAGGGTTGTTGGGCATATTTATTTTATTTATTTATGGGGTTCACTGGTAGATAAAGGAGCACATTGTAGAATTGTTGACATATTGGGGGGGCTTAGAGAGTCGTTAATGATTTGGGGCATGGGGATATGTTAGTTGGTTTAGGACAGGGGTGTCCAAACCTGTCCTGGAGGGCCGGAATCCTGGCAGGTTTTTGGGATAGCCCTAATGAATATGCATGAGATATATATGCATTAGAGATATCCTGCCAACCTGACTGGTTTGTGGCCCTCCAGGGCTGGATTTGGAGACCCCTGCCTTACACCTCTGTCATTTAAGATCGTGAGTGGGCAAGGTACAGATGTCCTAGACATCGAAAGGATATATAGAATGTGTCACATTCCTCCTCGATTCTCACCACCACCAAAAAGGTGGCTAATAGACAATTTTTAGGTGGTGGTGAGAAGTGAGGAGGATTGTGACAAATTCTATCTAACCTTTTTGATGTCTTGGACATCTGCACCTTGTCCACTCACGATCTTAAATGACAGAGGTGTAAGGCAGGGGTCTCCAAATCCAGCCCTGGAGGGCCACAAACCAGTCAGGTTGGCAGGATCTCTCTAATGCATATATATCTCATGCATATTCATTAGGGCTATCCCAAAAACCTGCCAGGATTCCGGCCCTCCAGGACAGGTTTGGACACCCCTGGTTTAGGAATTCGATGGAGCACATTAGTGGGTTTAGGGATCAATGGGGTGCAGTAAAAGGTTTAGAGCAGTGGTTCTCAACCCAGTCCTTGTGGCACACCAAGGCCAGTCAGGCTTTTAGGATTCCCACAATGAATATGCATGAGATAGAAACATAGAAACATGACTGTGGAAAAAGACCATACAGCCTATCTTAACCTGCCCTTCCATATCAACTACTATAGTTCCCTTCTTTCCTTTAGAGAGCTACTGTGTTTGTCCCATGCTTTCTTGAATTCAGATATTGTCCTTGTCTCTACTACCTTTACTAGGAGATTATTCCACGCATCTACCACTCTTTCCATAAATTTTGAGTTTATCTCCTATGTCCCCTCGTTGCAGAGCTTGCTTTCAATTGAAAGAGGCTCTTATGCCATGGAGATATTTAAACCTCTCTATCATATCTTCTCTATCCCACCTTTCCTCTAACGTATACATATGAAGATCTTTGTCTGTCCCCATATGCTTTATAATGAAGACAACTAACCATTTAACAGCCACCCTCTGCACCAACTCCATCCTGCTTATATCCTTTTGATGGTGGGTTAGAATTACACACAATACTCCAAATGAGGAGACACCAGAGACTTATACAAAAGGAACTTATCTTTTTCCTGCTGGCCATTCCTCTCCCTATGCATTCAAGAATCCTTCTGACTTTCATTGTCACCTTTTCTACCTGTCTAGCCACTTCAAGATCATCAGAAAAAAATCACACCCAGGTTCTGCTCTTCTTTTGTGGATAGAAGTACTTTATCCCCTACACCAGAGGTACTCAAATCCAGTCCTGGAGGGCTGCAAACCAGTCAGGTTTTCACAATATCCCTAATGAATATGCATGAGATATATTTGCATGCACTGCCTCCATTGTATTTCAATCTCTCTCATGCATATTCATTAGGGATATCGTGAAAACCTGACTGGTTTGTGGCCCTCCAGGACTGGATTTGAGTACCTCTGCTCGACACTGTACCACTCCCTTGGATTTTTGCAGCCCCAATGCATGAACCTGCATTTAGTATTAAATCTCAGCTGACAAATTCTCAGTTATTCTTCAAGCTTAGCTAGATCCCTCCTCATGTTATCTACTCCTACCTGGGTGTCTACTCTATTGCAGATTTTGGTATCATCTGCAAAGAGGCAAAACTTCCGACAGCCCTTATGCAATATTACCAACAAAAGATGTTAAAAATAATCTGACCAAGGAAAGATCCCTGCGGCACACCACTGGTAACATCGTTCTCCTCAGAGTGAGCTCCTTCTACCTGTACACTTTGTTGCCGCCCACTCGACCAATTTCTAACCCAGTCAGTCACTTTAGGATCCATCCCTAGGGTGTTAAATTTATTTATAAAGTCACCTGTGCAGAACAGTGTCAAAGGCTTTACTGAAATCCACCACATCTAGAGCTATCCCTCAGTCAAACTCTCTGGTCACCCAGTCATAGAAATCTCTGGTGAATTCATGCTGCTTCAGATCCTGCAATCCATTGTACTCCAGAAACCTCACTATCTTCTGTTTTAGCAGCATTTTCATTAACTTTACTCACCACAGAGGTCAGACTAACTGGCCTGTAGTTCTCAACCTCATCCTTACTTCCCTTTTGTGTAAAGGGAGCACGTGTGCTTTTCTCCAGTCCTCTGGGACCACTCCAGACTCTAAAGAAACATTGAAAAGGTCAGTCAGAGTCGCTAGAACGTCCCCAAGTTCCTTCAGTATTTTTGAATGTATCCCATCTGGTCCCATCGATTTGTTTACTTTTAGTTTAGCTAGTTCCTCATGAACAGTCTTCTGAAAATCGTTCAAAATCCCCTTCACTTCTGTTCCTATTTGTGGGTGTTTTCTGAGATCCTGCTCCTGGCCCTTCATTTATGAACACAGAACAAAAATATTTGTTAAGCAATTCCACATCATCTTCTACATATTCCTCCCCTTCACCCTTGAGTCTGACAATATCATTTTGCACTTCCTCCTCTAACATATCTGAAAAATGTCTTGTCCCCCCATTATATTGCATTGACTATTTCTTCCTTTTGTATTTTTGCTTTCCTGACTACTTTCCTAGCTTCTCTAAATTTTTCCAAATATTTATGCCGGTCTTCCTCTCCCTGTGATCTCTTGTATTTTATGAAAGTCACTCTTTCTTCACCTTTTCAGCTACTTCATTGAAAAACATAGCGGCCTTTTCCTTTTACATGCATTTGTCTTTCTAACAAAAAGGTTTGTTGCCTTAAAATATCCTCTTTCAGTTTTGACCATTGCTTTTCTGCATCCCCCAGCTGTTTCCATCCTGCTAATGATTCTTTGAGGAATTGTCCCATTTTGGCAAAGTTAGTTTTTCTAAAGTTTAAATCCCTCGCTTTTGAATTGATTTTATAAGCCCTGTTTCAAATACTGAACCACACCATCTGGTGATCACTGGATGCAGGATGATATCCCAATATAACATCAGATACACTTTCCCCATTGGTAAGCACAAAGTCTAGTATGTTAACAGAACCCACACGTGAAGGGGCCAGTTGATGGAATAGTTCTCCTTGCAGAGAATCTAGAATCTCCTTACTTCTAGATGACACCACAGCAGGGATGTGCCAATCAACATCCGGTATATTGAAATCACCTATCAATAGCACGTGTCCTTTCATGGTAATACTGCATATGTCTTATATTAAATATTCATCCACTTCTTCTCCCTGTGAAGGAAATCTGTATATCACACCAATGCAAATGAATTTCCTGTTCCCTCTTTAGTTTAATCCACAGTGCCTCCTCGCTCCTTTTAAGCCCTGTAATCCTATAGCTTTAATAATATTTTATACATATAGTGCCACTCCTCCTCCCCTTCTTCCTACCCTGACCTTCCTGAATAAAGTATAGCCCAGTATAATTACATCCCAGTCATGGTCATCCGTGAACTATGTCTCCATAACTGCCACTAATCCAAGTCAGCCTTTTCCATTAAAGCCTCAACATCTGGGCTCTTATGCACGCCACTTTCCAGATGTTGCCCCCTTTACCCATTTCTACAGAGGTATTTAATGTTTTACATACCTGAGGGCTTTCTGCACCCATCCCCAATGAATTTAGTTTAAAGCCCTCTTCAGTAGATTAGCCAGTCTGCTGTGGAAGACACTTTGACCCAACTTGGACAGGTGGATGCCATCTCTGCTCTACAGCCCTTAGAAATTCATTACATGGTCCAGGAAACCAAACCGCTCTTGATGGAAGCATTTCTGTGTGAATGGCATCATCTCCAGGATGCGAGCTTCTCTGCCTTGGCCTTTACCCTCAACAGGGAGGATTGAAGAGACCACCACCTGCACACCTATCTGCTTCACCCTCTGTCCCAGAGCCATGAAGTCACTTTTGATATGCCTGAAGGGATACTTAGCAGATCATTTGTGCAGACATGGATGAGCAACATCAGATAATAGCGAGTAGGCTTGATCAATCTCGGCAAACTCTACCATCTCAGATTTTGGCCCCTGGCAGACAGCACATCTCTCTGGACATCAAGTCTTGTCGGCAGATGGATGCCTCAGTACCCCTCAGAAGAGAGTCACCAACCACCACTACCCTTTGGTTCCTTGTAGTCACTGATTCTGTAACTTTGGGGTGCTTGAGCTTTGTTTTTTCCCTTTTCTCCTCTACTTCCAGGATTAAATACTGGTTCTTCAACTCGAGGGCTGGAGGAGTTGGATTGTTGATTCTTCAGGCTCTGGTGAGTCATGTCCTCTGTTGGAGAGCTTGGATGCTTCAAGAACCATCTCATCAATGTACTTTTTGCTGCCTTGAACGCTTCTCAGCAGTACATGCAAATCTCTCATGCATATTCATTGTAGGAATCCTTAAAACCTGACTGGCCTAGGTGTGCCCTGAGAACTGGGTTGAGAACCACTGTTTTAGACTAGACTTATCAGTGGAAAATATTAGTGTATTTAAGGGATCAGTAAGGTGTTAGGAGGTTTAGACAGGGCTAGTGAGACCACTAGGCAGTCACCTAGGGTGACACATCCAAGGGGGTGGTGTCCAAGCCGAGCTGCAGAGGCTCTATTCCCTGGGAATCCATTGCTGCTTGTCTTCCCCTTAGGCTGCCATTATTGTGAACTCCTTTCCCTCTGGATGAGCTCAGCATCCCCCTGTGGCCCTGATCTCACTTGGTCATGGCAGGCAGAAAGAGCAGCACTTAATACAGTATTTGCTTATTGCACAGAGTGGGACCAGTCTCACGGTATGAGCTGTGTAAATTGCAAATCTCATTGTTTATACCATCAGACTAACCTTGTTCCTCACAGGAAGCAGATGCTGTAAATAAGTTTTGCTTCTCCTGCTGGCTGGTGAAGATGAGTAGGTTTGATGCACGGGGGATAGGCAGAAGACATGCAAAGATCAGATCAGGTTCAGAGAAAGAGAGAAGAGGATTGGGGGAGGAGAGGAGGAACGGTGCGTGTGCAAGGCAGAAGGTTCATCTAGGGCACCTGCTACATACACACTGGCCCTGGTTCATGGGGTACACATTAATGAGTTGAGATGGTTAGAGGGTTTTTTTCTGAACTTGAAAGTCAGTATGCTATGTTAATAAGATTTAGGGGATAGGCTAAATCCCTGAACCTGGCGCTTTATACAATTCTCACGCCTAACATTAATGGGCATAGCTATTTTTCCAAATTGGTTAGGGGGTCTGTTTGGTGTGGTAGCCATTTGGGAGAATCAGTGCAAGAAAGCTGATTAGGGGCATACTAAGGGTTGGGTTGAATGGATGGAAAGGGTTGAGTAGGGATGGGGAGGCTAGAGTTGGGAGCAGTTGGGACACTCTAGTTGCTGGCTCAAGATATAAATGGCAGAGTCCATCTGATTCAGAAGTCTCAGAATGCACCAAAACATCTCCAGGTTTTAAAGGTCTTAAGATTTAACAATGGTAGCAAAGTGCACTTTTTAACTTTTATATAAAACGTAATGCTCCTGGCCAGTGTAAAACTATATACTAATCTCATACATTTTTAGTAAAGTTTTCCTTTTTTATTTATTTTTTCATGCTTGATGTATTAGCATGCCATTAGCATGTTTCATGGTGTGGGTAACATTCAGAGGTGGCAGTCAGCATTTTCATTTGAATGCAGATTTTGGCATTTAACACACTCAGAGATGCTAGGAGGTAATTCTAGAAGCTTTTCCTTTGTGTAAAACCTGGTTTTATGTGCCTAAAAGGGCTTTTATTAAATTAAAAACGGGGTATGCATGTACTTGCAGGTGATGTATGCATGTTCTGGGGCAGAGTTTGGGTGGACTTTGGGTGGAATTGTGAAGTATGTACATAGGTATAAAATATATAGTTACGTGCATACTTCATCTAGACAGGGGTAAATGTATGTGGGTGGGCTCTGGCCGTGATTTCTGTAGAATATATTTTAGAAAGATACAAACACCTATGTATCTTTATAAAACAGGCTACAAATAGGCACTTGTCCTCTCAGCCTAGGGGGCTAATTATAAAATTATCCTCAATACATATAGCCTGGGCACTGAATATTTCCTCTTATGATAGCTTCAACTGCTTTTCAGTTCTTCACCAAAAACAAAACAAGGACTCGCTTCAGATGCGCATTCTACTGTAGCTGTTCCTCTGTTGTGTTCAAAGTCGAGATCAGTTTTGATCTCACAGCACTAAAGAGTTTTTAAATCAGCAGCAAATTTATTGGGTTGTCTGGAAGCCCTATTCAACACATGTCCCTTCAACCTTATGACTCACCAAACCAATTGCAGAAGGTTAGCACCCTCGCCAGCAAAAGGCCTTAATATGCCACTTATCGGCACAGAACAGCTGCAGCTCCCCTGAGCACCTTACTGGGCAGAGTAGAGATGGGATGAGTAAGCGCGGCTTTAGAATGCTTCTGTGCACAGCGACCTAAAGCAGGCACTAAACATGTTTTGCTCCCAATGCAATGAACTAATGGAATGCCAATTACTGCAACATTAAAAAGCGTGCACCATCAGAAAAAACATAGCACACACCTCTTCAATAATATGCACTGGAAGTATGACGATTCCCTAACTATTGCGCAACAGGAAGGGAGGCATGGAAAAGAAACAGGCCTGGCGGACGCCCCACCACCCACCCATTCCTTACTCCTCTCCCTGCAAAAATGTCCCGGTAGTCTAGTGGACCCAGGCCTCCCCCCACCCATCTGATTCCCTCTCATCCCCTGGGACTATCTGGTCCAAGGCAGTCCTGGCCCAGGCACCCCAGGTCACAAGGCCCTTGACCAGAAAGCCTCAATAGAGGCATTTAAAAGTAAAACTAGGCACAACTGGATACAGAATAAGCCGTGTAAAGGCTTAGTAACAGAACCGCAACGAATGCAAGAAACGTTCAGCGCGAGGTTGAACATTATGGGCAATTGTTTTTTGTTCCATCAAAAGAATTGTGTCACTGTTTTAGTACATTTCTCTACCTTAGACCTGCCGCAGCCTCTTTTTCTCTCCTGTGCTCAAAGCCTGAAGGTTTTATTTAGTTCTCAACAAAAGTTCAATGGTGTGTCTTCACACTTTCCCTTGCAGCATTCCTGGGTCACCAACCAGTCAAAAGAATTCTTGCTAGCATCTGTAGGCAACTGCAAATTTCTCCCTGGGTGGGTTTTATTAGATTTAAAAATGACTTAAGATGATTCCATCCCCCCCCCCCCCCCCCGTTTCCTTCTCGATGGCTCAGCTCATCACAATCTGGGCTCAGAATCTAATAAAACCCCAATCTGGAAGAACATGCCTGGATTTTGGCTGGCCATTAAGATCTCTGTATATAAAAAAAAAAAAAAAAAAGAAGAGACATTTCTCAAAATGAAACAGATTGTCAGTATTAGCTATGACAGGAGAGGCTTAGCTCCAACATTTGTCTAATAAATATTTTAGAATATTCTGGGATTTACCAGCCCCTAGGCTACAATGTTGGAGAGTGACGCTAACTGCCATTTAAGGCAGGCCAATATCCAAGAAAGAACACGTCTAAATAAAAACCTCATTAATCATGACCCAGCGCATTGCAAATGACTACGTACGGATCAGATGCAAATCCCAGGAGAGAAAGTAATGCAGGGAATCGATAACAGCTTTTATCTGACGTCACTTCTATATGAAGCCATCTCACAAATTGTTTGTACATTATTTCATTCCATTTACTCACTCTTCCCACTGTGGTCTCATGCACAAAGAAGAATCTCTCATTACATTTACAGCCGCTTGCTTTCAAAATGCTTACCTCGAAAGGTTAAAAGTTTCATTTAAAAACAGCTTTAAAAAAATTGGTGAGGCTGAAATGCTCCCCGAGGAGGTATTAATGCCAAAATATTAAGTTACAAACCGCTAATAATCAAACTGATTCAACATGTCCCATATACACGATGATGTGTCTGTTCTACCCCAGTGCATCTGTGGACTTACAGTTCAAGTTTCAGAAACTGCAAGTCTGTAGATGCAATGAAGGACTTTCTCAATGACATTAGGCTGTCAGGTCACTTTATAAGAGGGATGGGCAGATTACAAACCACAGGCATCCTTTTGGCCCAAGGCAGAAGGCGTGTCCTAGACTGCAGTGACATCACTTCTGGCAGCCAATAGAAGAGGATGTGGCAGCTATGGGCCAGTGGCAGCCATGTCATTGCTGCAGGCTAGCTCATGATGTAAACTTCTGCTTCTCAATCAAAGCTCCAAAGCCAAGGTAGCGCAACACCTTTTTGGTTCAAGAGGGACAAACAAACCAATCTTAAGAACATAAGATATGCCATACTGGGTCAGACCAAGGGTCCAGCAAGCCCAGTATCGTGTTTTCAACAGTGGTCACAAGTACCTGTCAGGTCTTCAAAAGGTAGACAGATTCTATGCTCCTTGTCCCAGGGGTCCTCTTTAATAATAGTTTATGGCCTTTTCCTCCAGGAACTTGTCCAAATCTCTAGTCCCACCCCCAGGGCCGGCCCCAGAATTGGTTTCAAGGTGTTGGCTTTCTAGGCAAATCTTGAGCCATATGCCCCCCTGGCTGCCAGAATCTATTGTTTACTTTGAATACCCTGCTCTTTGCTCCCTGCCCCCCCCCCAAGAAGCTGACACTCTAGGCAACTGCCTGGTTTGCCTAATAGTTGGACTGGCCCTGCCCTCCCTCATATCTCTAGTTGCTGATATGATTGGCAAAAGATCAGTCAGGCTATGGTCTCAGTGACCCACCCCATTCCACTACCTAAGCGCCAAAGGCTACCCTCCAAGGCCCCTACCAACTGAATTATCATTTAGGAAATGCCATTGCTTGCCCACCCCTGCCTTATACAAGGCAAAGAGAAACTAAAATCTATATCCTCCCTTCCACCAATCTCTGGTTTTTATGAACTATAAACAGTTCTAATTTCCATTATAAGAAACACATGCAACTATATCCAGATGACATCTGGAGGTATGTTTACTAAACCAGGCTAATGATTAACCTGAGCTATCTACAACTAGATTGCATGTTATTCAATGGGACCTAGTTTCAGATAGCCCAGGTTAACCGCCGGTTTAGTAAACATACCCCTTGGTTTGTGAATCAAGTTTCTCTCATGAACACTCATAAAAGAGATCCTAAAAACCAGATCTGATGGCGACTCCGAGAACCAGAATTACAGACCACTGATAAGAGCTTTCATATTAAATAGTACTTTCTCTGTGATTTTAAGCTTGATATATCCAGCGCTGCTTGGGCCCTTGCAGAGCCTGTAAAGGAGTCGCAATACAGTCATTTATGGGGAGTGAGAGGGTCATTTATTGGCATCATGTTTCTTTTTAACTTTCCTATGCCTGGACTCCAGATCCCCTGGTGTCTTACTGATACTACATTCCATCTGTAGCCATGTGGGTCTGTCAACAAGCGTACAATGTCAGACCTTTAACCACTGCTGTTATTTTTGCAGCATAACTCTCCATACAGTCTGGGAATTTAACGGAAGGCTTCAGAGGAACTCAGGATGAATACAATCACTGAAAAAAACATGTTAAGAAAACTGTAAAAATAGAACTGTTATAAACAGTAGTTTGTTACTAAAAACCAGAGTGAGGTCAGAGTTCATGACTCATACAGCAGTGTGGGATGGCACAGACAGCACTGAAAACAAGACTAATGATGCTATCAAGGAGTTTTTTTCTGTTTGTGTTATGTGGAGGGGGTGGGGAGGCAATTGGCCAAGCTGCTATTCTTAAATGACAGAGAACAAGTCTTTTTCCCATCAAAACGACCTAAAAAACAAGTTTAGTTTCTGCACTTTAGCATGCTGCTTTTATCACACTCTAAACATACACACGCAGTAAAATGCAGAAATGCAACAGAATACAAATACGTTCTACACAGCCGCAAATGAACCCCCCTCAACTTTGTCACCCAAATCACTCACCAGCTTTGAAATCTGGAAAAATCTAATGTTCCTCAAAAGACTTACCATAAGAACATAACATAAGATATGCCATACTGGGTCAGACCAAGGTCCATCAAGCCCAGTATTCTGTTTCCAACAGTGGCCAATCGAGGTCATATGTACCTAGCAGTTTCCCCAAGGGACACAGGTTCCACAATGCTTGTATTGGTTCAAGCACTGATATCCTGGGTCCCTTCTTAATAATGGTTTATGGACCTTTCCTCCAGGAACTTGTCCAAACCTTTTTTTAAACCCAGCTACACTAACAGCCTTTACTACATCCTCTGGTAACAAATTCCAGAATTTGATTACACGTTGAGTGAAAAAATAATTTTCTTTTATTAGTCTTAAATAGTTTACCCTGCAGCTTCATTGCATGTCCCCTAGTCTTTCTATATTCTGATAAGGTAAACAATCGATCTACGTTTACCCGTTCCACTCCATTAATTTATAGACTTCTATCATATCTCCCCTCAGCCGTCTCTTTTCCAGGTTAAAGAGCCCTAACCTTTTTAGCCTTTCTTCATAGGAGTATCCTTCCATCCCCTTTACCATTTTGGTGGCTCTTCTCTGAACCTTTTCTAAAATCGCTATATCCTTTTTAAGCTACGGCGACCAGAATTGCACACAATATTCAAGGTGCGGTCTCATAGAGGCATTATAATATCTTTTGTTTTATTTTCCATTCCTTTCCTTATCATACCTAGCATTCTATTTGCTCTCTTGGCCGCTGCTGCACACTGGGCCGAGGGTTTTAACATGGTATCCACAATGACGCCTAAATCTTTTTCCTGGGTGGTGTTTCCTAATGTGGAACCTTGCATCGTGTAACCATAGTTTGGGTTGTTCTTCCCTAGGTGCATAACCTTGCACTTGTCCACATTAAATTTCATCTGCCATTTTGATGCCCAGTCTTCCAATTTATCAAGATCCTCTTGCAATTTTCCACAATCCTCTTGGGTTTTAACAACTTTAAATAGTTTTGTGTCATCTGCAAATTTGATAACCTCACTCGTTATTCCACTTTCCAGGTCATTTATGAATATGTCAAAAAGCACCGGACCCAGCACAGATCCCTAGGGTACACCACTATTCACCTTTCTCCATTGGGAAAATTGGCCATTTAGCCCTACCCTCTGCTTTCTATCTTTTAACCAGTTCCTGATCCACAATAGTACACTGCCTCCTATCCCATGACTCTTTAGTTTTGCCAAACGTCTCTCATGAGGGACCTTGTCAAAGGCTTTCTGAAAGTCCAGATACACAATATCAACCGACTCACCTTTGTCCACCTGATTATTCACTCCTTCAAAAAAACATAACAGATTAGTAAGACAAGATCTTCCTTGTCTAAAGACATGTTGGCTGTCTCCCATTAGGTCATGAATATCTACATTCTGAGTAATTTTATTCTTTATGATGGTTTCTACCATTTTTCACGGTACTGATGTCAGACTCACCGGTCTGTAGTTTCCCGGATCACCCCTGGAACCCTTTTTAAAAATTGGTGTTACATTGGCGATCCTCCAATCTTCAGGTATTAGAGATGATTTTAATGATAGTTCACAGATTACTAATAGCAGGTCTGCAATCTCGTATTTCAGTTCTTTCAACACCCTTGGATGTATACCATCCAGCCCAGGTGATTTGCTACTCTTCAGCTTATCTAATAGTTGTAATACATCTTCTCGATGTATTGATATTTCCTTCAATTCTTCTGCACCTTTAAATACCACTTCAGTCATGGGTAACATCCCTACATCTTCCTCAGTAAAGACTGAAACAAAGAATTCAGTCTCTCCGCTATCGCCTTGTCGCCTCTTAGTGCTCCTTTAACCCCTTTATCATCTAATGGACCAACTGACTCTCACAGGTTTTTTGCTGCGAATGTACTTGAAAAGGTCTTTACTTCGCGTTTTTGCTTCCGCAGCAAGCTTCTTCTCAAATTTCCCTTTGCCTGCCTTATCAATGCCTTGCATTTGACTTACCAGTGCTTGTGCTGTTTCCAGGTTTCGTCATTTGGCTCTTTTTTCCATTTCCTGAAAGATGCTTTTTTGGCAACAGCCTCTCTGACCTCACCTTTAAACCATGCTGGCAGTTTTTTGGACTTCCTTCCACTTTTCTTAAAGCATGGAATACAGCTGGTCTGGGCTTCCAAGATAGTATTTTTCAACAACAGCCAAGCCTGATGTACGTCTTTAACCTTTGCAACTGCTCCTTTTAGTTTTTTCTTAACTGTTTTCCTCATTTTATCATAGTCTCCCTTTCGAAAGTTAAAAGGTAGTACTGTGGATTTCCTTACTATCCCTCCTCCACTAATTAAATCAAAGGCGATCATGCTATGATCACTATTGCCAAGTGGCCCCCAACAACCTTATCTCTTGCACTAGATCTGGTGTTCCACTAAGGATTAGGTCTAATATGGCTTCCCCTCTGGTTGGTTCATGAACCAGCTGCTCCAAGAAGCAGCCATTTATTTCATCTAGGAACTTTATCTCCTTAGCATATCCTGACGTGACACTGACCCAGTCGATACCGGAGTAGTTGAAATCACCCATTATTATTACTGTGCTGTAACTTTATACAATGTCTGACTGACCTAGGTCCATCTATTTAAAAAGGAGGGGGGGGCGAGATTCCGCATAAGAAAAGTGAGTGTAAGTGCCAGCTTTGCCTCTTTCCTGCAACCCCCAAATTGCTCAGTATTTTTGAAAAATGGGGAAAAAAAGTCTGATGCTCCCCAAAGATCTACCTCCACAAAGAGTTTACTGCAACTAGTTCTAGCCATTCCAAAGGTTGTGAGGGCCATAAGAATAAAAACACAAATTACAACACAATGATTTCATAAACCCTTTTGGTTTTAATTCAGCCAGTCCTAAAAATGACAAAAGTTAAAAAGAAAAAGGCAAAAGATTTCTCATATGCACATTCACATTGGCACAACAACGTGGACAGTACAGGTGAAGTATTCATGATAGAAGACTTTTGAAGAAAGATACTGATGACATGATTGGCACTTAATAAATGCATAGTAAAGTTCTCGTTCACAGAGATCCAGTAAAATGCTTAATTGGAGTCGCATGCAAAGGCCAATACAAAAAAGCCTGGGCGTACTCCTCCATAATCCAAGAACGATTTGCATGCTTAAAAACAAAGTCCTCAACTTTGCTAAATTCCTAGGCCATATAAATGGGCCTGTCACTGGAGATATTCTGCCCACCACATTTTTTCTCATGCTGCAACAAAGATATTTGGGCTGGTTTGAGTGGAAGATTTGGCTTCATCATATGGAGGATTTTTTTTTTTTTTTAGTGTCACAGAAGCGAGACTTGAAATTCAAATCATCTGACTAAAACCGCCATGTTAAAACTGAGCAGCTGTGCACAACAAAATGCTCATTTTTCAACTTCACAAGAAAGCTGAAAGAGAGAGAAAACAGAGACACACAAATGCAAGGTTGGATTAAAAAAAAAAAAAAGTCAACTTCCTCCAAAGAAAAGAACAAAATATATACAAGTAAAAAGACAAAAAACGTATGTCTGGGTGTACACCCATAAGATATGTGGAGGTACACTGACTTCACCCCAGCTTTGCCTAGACTTGGCACTCAGGAATGTCTGTGCATAAATTACATAAAAATAGGTCCAATATTGTGGTGCGCCTACAATTGTACACACTTGTGCAATTTCATAACCTTTCCCCTTGTGTAAAACATGCTTTTCTCAAAGTACAATGAGCCTTTACAAAATGGCCCCCCTATGTGGGGCTAAACATACATGTGCAGAGGCCCTATGCATGCAAATTTACATAGACTGAGATGGGGACAAGGTGAGGAAGGATTTGCATCTGTGTGTATACCTTTGCATTTTCAAAATTGTGTGCGCACAGTTTTCCTGAGAAATTTTACACACATGTTAGTAGGTGTAAACGTGCATGGATAGCTTTCCTGCAGTAATTCCCAAAAGTCCAAAGAAGCACGATACCACGTGAAACAAAGATCCAGCCCAAGCGTGGTATACTAGGAAATGCCTTTATTAACAGTTCTTGTCAGGGGCACAATACAAACCCTTACCCAACACAGGCCGTGTTTCGGCTATGCCTTCTTCAGGGGTTTTTGGCTTTACGTCAAGGATTACTTTCTTCTAAAATCAATCCCCTTCTGTTATATCTTGCAACCATTTTGTGCCTGTGGGAATACAGCTTCGTGAGCAGCTGGGTTGGCTGTGACACCCATTCGGGGTTTGTATTGTGCCCCTGACAAGGACCATTAATCATAATTAACATAAGGACTAGATCATCATAATTCCCAAAAGGGCATATGTACACGCATATTTTGACTTTTAAAAGTTAGCATAAACCCTGCAGATAGTGTCCTCTGTCCTACTGATATATGGCATTCTCCAGGAACAAGCAAGAAGTCAGGCCTCACATATGAGTGACTTCAGCACCAACGGAGCCCACGTGGAGCATTTCCCCAGCTTTCAAAAAAAGCTTTTGGGAATGTCACCACGCATGCGTGGTCCCCTTCCAGCCCAAAGGTGCCATCTTATTCAGTCTTCCTTTTTCCGCGGAGCCCTATGGACGTGCATCTCGTTCCCAGAAAAAACGTCTTCTCCATTTCCAACCGTTTTTTGCTTTACCAGCCTTCGCCGGTCCTCTTCCCGAGCACCTCTGCTTCGGCCCTGGTCTCTGGGTTTTTCTTTTTTGCCTTTGTGTTTGTTTTTAACCACACTTCATGCCCTTTTTAACCACTGGCCGCGTCAAGGATCTTCGACCTCACAGGGGTCCTTTTTGCCCCAATGGCCTCTGGTTTTAAGAAATGTGATAGATGCTTCAAAAACATGTCACTCACGGACATCCATGACTGTTGTCTCAGGTGCCTAGGAGCTGACAATGACCTGGAGCTATGCTCCCTCTGTAAAAAGATGTCCTCCAAGGCCATCCAGAGTCATAAGCAGAAGCTGGATGATCTCTTCCGTAAGGCAGCCCCAATATCCCTGGATAGCCTCCTATTCTTTAGCACTGCAACCTCCAGAGTCTCCCAAGGCTCCTCCCTGGGCCTGGCGGCACTCTGATCAGGGGTGGCCTGAACGTGAGCGGAAAAAGGCGGCCGCCTCGAGGACTCTGTCGGGGGCGTCAGACAAGCATGAGAAGTCATGCACCTGGTATCTCAGTCCCCCTCTGCAGTCTCTGGAGTTGGAAAGGGAGTGGCCCATTAAGGTATCTCGAACCAATATGGAGGGCTCTGGCAAAGGCTCCCAGTCTCCCGAGGTTCATCCCGGTGAGGACCCCCTCACCTCATCGACACCCGACCTGGTCACCCCAGTGTCGGTGTTGCAGGGCTCCACTCCTGAGTAGAAGGCCTGGATGTTGGCCATGGAGTGCAGCGTTTCTGCGTTCCTTACTGCCTAGCAGGTGCTGGTGCCCGGCCCCACTAGCACATGCCTCGAGACTGCAGGGATCTTGACCTCGAGGACTCCCCAGGCTGCCATAGTGACCCCCGAGAGCCAGAAGCCTTGTAAGGATCCTCAGCGGCAGTCTCGATCTCCATCCCGTTCCTCAGGTGTGAGATTTTCGCAGGTGAGCACCTCCAACTCCGGGCAAGTTTTGGCCTCTGATATCCGGCATGGGTCACTGACCTGTCTCGAGCTGCCCGACCTCGAGTCCTTCACAGACTACTCAGATTTGGAGACCAATGAAGAGACCTCCCCGGAGACTCTGTCCCACAGAGACCTTCCCTCTGACCCCTCCCTGCTGACCCAGAGGCAGCAGTCACCTTCCAAGGACACCTCCTTCCTGGAGTTTGTTCGGGACATGACGTGGGCCCTAGTGCTTGCCACTGAGTTGGAGGAGGAGCCCCGCACTGTGGAGCTTGATAGTCTGCAATATGAAGCTCCTCAGAGAGGCTGTCTCTGTGCCGGTTCCTCACATTCTGAACAGATTCCTACCCTGCATGTAGGAGACCCTGGCCTCTGTGAGCAAGTGCCTGGATGCTATGTATAAAGGTCCTTCGAGGTCCAGAGTTTTGGAAAGTCCAGCTTCCCCACACCTTGATGGTGGTCGAATCGGCCATGCCAAAGCTAAAGAACCTGAAGATTTATTCATCAGTCCCCCCGGGCAGGGAAACATAGAAATATAGAAAAATGACGACAGAAAAAAACCACATGGCCTATCTAGTCTGTCCTTCCAAATCGACAACTACAACAGTCCCCTTTTTTACTTTAGAGATCCTCTGTGTTTGTCCCATGCTTTTTTGAATTCCGATACTGTCCTCATCTCTACCACCTCCACTGGGAGACTACTCCACGGATCCACCACTCTTTCTGTAAAGAAATATTTCCGCATATCACTCATGAATCTATCCCCTTTCACCCTCATCCCATTTACCCTCATAGCAGAACTTGATTTCAATTGAAAGAGGCTCTCCCCCTGTGCATTTATGCCACGGACGTATTTAAACATCTCAATCATATCACCTCTATCCCGCCTTTCCTCTAAGGTGTACATATTAAGATCCTTAAGTCTGTCCTAATATTCTTTATAATGAAGACCACTAACCATTTTAGTAGCCACCCTCTATACTGACTCCATCCTGTTTATATCCTTTTGAAGGTGCGGTCTCCAGAATTGCACACAATACTCCAAATGAGGTCGCAACAAAGACTTATACAGAGGCACTATCACCTCCCTTTTTCTGCTAGCCATTCCTCTCCGTAAGCACCCAAGCATCCTTCTAGTTTTTGCTGTCGCCTTTTCTACCTGTTTAGCTACTTTTAAGATCAGACACAACCACGCCTAGGTCCCGTTCTTTTTTAGTGGACAAAAGTACTTCATCCCCTATACTATATTCCTCCCTTGGATTGCTGCAGTCCAAAGGCATGGCCTAGTATTTTTTAACATTAAATCCCAGCTGCCAAATTCTAGACCATTCTTCAAGCTTAGCTAGATCTCTCCTCATATTATCTACACCTTCCTGGGTGTCTGCTCTATTGCAGATTTTGGTATCATCCGCAAAGAGGCAAACCTTACCAGATAGCCCTTCCTGTTTGCTCCTGGAGAAAGCGTAGTTACTCACCTGTAACAGGTGTTCTCCAGGGACAGTAGGAATCAGTCCTCAGAACTCTCCCTCCACCTCTTGGAGTTGCTGTATATTTTTAACATCTTTTTGAAGGGGCTATAACTATGGCACCTGACTAAGATGTCACCTTTGGGCGGAAAGGGGACCATGCATGCGTGGTGACATTCCCACGGACTTTCTTTGAAAGCTGGGAAAATGCTCCATGAGGGCTCCATTGGTGCCGTCACCCATATGTGAGGACTGATTCCTGCTGTCCCTGGAGAACACCTGTTACAGGTGAGAAACTATGCTTTCCTTTCTACTTTCTATCCTTGCAGCATTGTTATTACTATTGTAAACTGCCCTGATGCTACAGCCTGGGTGGTATATCAAATGTGCAAAATAAATACCTGGGGACTTTTCCCTTATGCTGTCTGTTACAAAATCACCCCCAAAGAAAACAATTGGGGAAAAAAGTCTAGCACAAGTGTTAGTAAACTGTTGAGTTGTACAAACTACATTTTGAAACTGTATGCTCATAAAATCATTTTGCCATTGAACATTCTTCTATAGAGTAATGCCTACTCAAAAAAGTATGGAAAAATACCCAATGGTGGAGTAGCCGCCTAACGATTAGAGCAGCAGGCTGAGAACAAGTGAAGCCCAGCTTGAATCCCACTGCTGCTCCTTGTGATCTTGGGCCAGTCACTTAAAGTTCCATTGTCTTAGGTACCAACTTATGGGCATGTCTACCAAACCGTAGTATCACGGTGCGATAGCTACAAAAGTCCCACAGTAAGTCCAAAGTCTTGAAGGGCTACCAAAAGGCACTACTACTCCCGGAAAAGAGTCTGCACTTGTATTTGCTTCTGGGGAATTCTCTAAATCTTGGGGGAAAGGGAATATTTTGGGTTAAAGCCGATAAATCGGTGTACTTTAGAATCCAGTGTATTTGCTAACTCAGTCAGGGCTCAGTAGCACCAGAGAGAATTTAATTTAAATTTTAAATCTCAGCAGCAGCAGGAAGCGTTTAATTTAAATGAAATTAGAGTATAGCTTAGCATAGAAGGAAGCATAGGGTAAATATTCTTTGAGTAGAAAGAAAGAAATTACTTCTGGAGACTTTTACAAAGAGGCCTTCCAGTTAGGGGGCAAAAGACCTGTGAAATTGTTTTAAATAGGTGTTAAAGCCAAGTGACAACTCAAAGGGACAATTTGAAAGGTTCCCTCTATCAAACCAAGGGCTGTGTGAATCACCCAGGAAATTGTTGAGATTACCTTAGATGCATAGGTCAAGGCACTATGTAGCAAACTAGCTTTTACTAAGTGTTCTTTCCCTCCTACCCACCAAAGGCATAAATCTTAGCTTTATTGGCTCTTAAATCTATTAAAGGGGAAGAGGTGATCACATTCACATTTAGCTCATTATCCTCACCAGGAATAGATTGATTAATCTTGAGGCAAACTAAGTCCCTTAAACTTATTATTAGGTATAGCTGTATCAGTACAAGTATCCCTAGAAATTTTAAGTAAGTAGACAACTGAAATAGCTAAACAAAAATCTTAAAACTAAGATGCAGACAGCAGTCCAACAGTGAGATGGAGATTATCCAGCCTTTTGCATAGAGTATCACATGGACGATTTTCTCCCAGCTAATGAGCACTGTTCCCTCTAAGCTGTGCGCATGCGCACACACTTCACTGAGTGAGCGCACATACTTTACAACAGAGCGCACAAAAATTATGGTTCTGATTCTGATAGAAAACACAGACGTCTTAAAATTTAAAAGTTGTTGTGTATTTACGGTTTCCACAAGTTCTACAATATTTTCTAGTGCAATCAGTGTGGTGTACATACTGTATTCTGACGTGTAGTCAAATTTTAAAGTATATAACTCCGAGTGTCGTTATGTGGTGCACAAAAATTTAACCTTCCTTCAAAAGCTGCACAGCTGATATTTTATGCGCACACAGCCTACAGAAAATTAGAGCGAACATTGCTGATGAGGGATCATACATGTGCACTAGGTGCAAGGAGCTCTTTGCCCGAAGGGAATGAGTCTGATCTCTGGAGGCTTCAGTGGCAAACTTGGGAAAACATAAGGAAGACAGAGGTATATAGACGAGATCTACAAGGATGTAGTACTGAAGTTCCACCTCCAGTCAGGCAGCCTTTCAGTTGTCATGGAGGAGAGAGGTCACGTGAAAGGAGAGCATAATCTTTGTGTGGCAGGAAGTAATTCTGTAGCTAGGACCTGTCCTCCAGGTGATGTAAAACTCTCGCACAGAGGTGGCTTCTCCAGGGCCATGTGTCGATGGGGGGAAGAGTGTGGATGGTCATTATAGTTGGCGATTCGATCATTAGGCATGTAGCTAACTGGGTGGCTGGTGGACATGAGGATTGCCTGGTATGAAGGTAGCGGACCTCACATGCCACCTAGACAAGGGTTTAGATAGTGCTGGGGAGGAGTCTGCTATCTTAGTACATGTTGGTACCAATGAAGGATGTTCTGGAAGCCAAATTTAGGCTTTTAGGAAGGAAGTTTAAATCCAGAACTTCTAGGGAAGTATTCTCCAAAATGCTTCCCATTCCACCTCCGGGACCCAAAAGGCAGCCAGAGTTTGAGAGTCTGAATGTGTGGATGAGACGATGGTGCAAAGAAGAGACGATGGTGCAAAGAAGAGATTTTGGATTCAATAGAAACTGGGCAACATTCTGGTGAAGAGAGGCTTTTCTGAAGGGATAGGCTCTACCTTAACTGGGATGAAACCAGGCTGCTGGCATTAACCTTTAAAAAATAGATAGAACAGCTTTTAAACAAGATAATAGGGGAAAGCCAACAGTCACCCAAGAGTGCATGGTTTGGAAGGATGTATCCTTAAGGATGCTAGCAAAAGAGGGAGATTAGGGCATCCCGACAGAGATTCCAATAAAGATAAAAGTAACCCAGATGCCCTTAAGTACAGAGCTGAACGATTTCAAAATATCCCTATCAACTGACAACCAGATTAATATGAATAAAATAAACATCTAAAATGCCTTTATGCAAATGCTAGAAGTCTAAAAAATAAGATGGGAGAGCTAGACTATATAAGCAGTAAATGAAAGGTTAGATACGATTGTCCTCCTTCCACCAAGTCTCTGAGATACCAATCAAGACCCTGTGATACCGGGGTACAAACCATATTGCAGTGATAGGGTAGATCAAATTGGTGGAGGGATTGCGCTCTATGTTAGAGATAGCATTGAGTCACATAGGATTAAAGTTTTACATGAAACAAAATACGCTGCAGAATCTCTATCTATAGGAATTCCATGTAAAAAGGAGAAGATAATTGCAGTGAGGGTGTACTACTGACCACCTGGCCAGAATGAACAGATGGATGATGAAATGCTAAGAGAAATCAGGGAAGTTAATAAAAAGTTACAACACAGTAATAATGGGTGATTTCAATTACCCTGGTATTGACTGGGTCAATGGAGGGGCTGCGCTCTATGTTAGAGAGGATATTGAGTCACATAGGATTAAAGTTTTACATGAAACAAAATACACTATAGAATCTCTAAGGATAGTAATTGGATGTAAAAAGGAGAAGACGATGGCAGTGAGAGTGTACTGCCGACAGCCTGGCCAGAATGAACAGATGGATGATGAAATGCTAAGAGAAATCAGGGAAGTTAACAAAAGTTACAACGCATTAATTAATGGGCGATGTCAATTACCCTGGTATCGACACACATGCTATGGAGAAAATTTCTAGATGAAATAAATGACTGCTTCTTGGAACAGCTGGTTTATGAACAGACAAAAGGGGAAGCTATTTTGAACCTAGTCCTTAGTGGAATACAGGATCTGGTGCAAGAGCTAAAAGGTATTGGTGCCACTTGGCAAAAGTGATCATAGCACAATTACATTTGATTTAATAAATGGAAGCAGGATGACAAGGAAATCCACAGTATTCTCTTTTAATTTTCAAAACGTAGACTATGATAAACTGAGGAAAATATAGTTAAGAAAAAACTAAAAGGAACAGCTGCAAAGGATAGATTTACATCAACCATGGGCATTGTTTAAAAGTACTATTTTGGAAGCCCAGACCAGATGCATTCCACACTAAGAAAAGTGGAAGGAAGGCCAAAACCCTGCCAGCATGGTTTAAAGATGAGGTCAGAGAGGCTGTTGTAGCCAAAAAAACTCTTTCAAGAAATAGAAAAAGGAGCCAAATGATGAAAACTGGAAACATCATAAGCATTGATAAGTTAGATGCAACGCATTGATAAGGCAGAAAGAAAGAAATTTGAGAAACAGCTTGCTATGGAAGCAAAAACACATAATATAAACTTTTTCAAGTACATCCATAGCAAAAAACCTGTGAGACTCAGTTGGACCATCGGATGATAGAGGGATAAAAGGGGCGCTAAATGAGGACAAGGCCATAGCAGAAAGACTGAATGAATTCTTTACTTCGGTCTTTAACAAAGACGTAGGGAAGTTATACATGCCTGAAATTGTATTTAAAGGTGATATTTCTTTCAATTCTTCTGATATATCCCTAAACCGAGAAGATGTATTGCAAGTATTTTATAAACTGAAGAGTATTAAATCATCTGGACCAGATGGTATACATTAGAGGGTGTTGAAAGAACTGAAATACGAGAATGCAGACCTACTATTAGCAATCTATGAACTATCATCAAAATCATCTGCAGTACCTGAAGATCGGAGGACCTTGATAAATTGGAAGACTGGACGTCCAAATGACAGATGGAATTTAATGTGGACAAGTGCAAAGTTATGCACCTAGGAAAGACCACTACAAACTATGTTACATGATACAAGGTTCCACATTAGGAACAACCATCCAGGAAAAAGATTTAGATGTCATCGTGGATAATACGTTGAAACCCTCCACACAGTAAGCAGCAGTGGCCAAGAAAGCAAAAGAAATTCTAGAAATCAAAAGGAAAACAAAGGATATTATAATGCCTTTGTATCATTCCATGCTACGACCACACCTTAAATATTGTGTGCAATTCTGGTTGCCATATCATAAAAAGGATATGGTCTAAGAACTACATCCAAAAAGGATATTGTAACCTGCTCCTTGCTGGTCTCCCTCAGAGTCATCTCTCTCCCCTTCAATCTGTTCAACACTCTGCTGTGCGGCTAATCTTCCACCAACCTCATCATGCTCACATTACTCCTCTTAAGTCTCTTCTTTGGCTTCCTATCTGTTTCTGCATCAAGTTCAAACTTCTCCTGCTGATCTATAAGTTCATACACTCTTCAGTTCCTCACTACTTTTCCTCTCTTATCACTCCCTACACCCGTCCTCTGGAGCTCCACTCTTGTGGCAAATCGCTTCTATCTGTGCCCTTCTCTTCTACTGCCAACTCCGGATTTTGCTCCTTTCACCTTGCAGCTCCTTATGCCTGGAACAAACTACCTGAGTCTTTACATCAGGCGCCTTCTCTGACCCTTTTCAAATCCAGGCTGAAAACTCACCTCTTCGCTACTGCTTTCGGATCTTGACTTACCTAACATCCCTATGTGTTTTCTTACCATTATCCCTAGCTATATTCCTTGTCTAGAGCTACTGCGTTGTCTCTCTCTATTAGATTGTAAGTTCCACTAAGCAGGGACTGTCTTTTAGATGTGTCTGTGCAGCACTGCATATGCCTTGTAGCACTATACAAATCTTCGGTGGTAGTAGTAGTAGTAGTAGATATAGTGGAATTGGAAAAGGTACAGAGAAGAGCCACTAAAATCATAAAGGAGATGGGAGGATATTCCTATGAGGAAAGGCTTAAAAGGTTAGGGCTTTTCAACTTGGAAAAGAGACAGTTGGGGAGATATGATAGAGGTCTATAAATTAATGAATGGAATGGGTAAATGTAGATAGATTCTTTATGCCATCAAAAAGTAGAAAGACTAGGGGACATGCAATGAAGCTAGTGTGTAACCCTTTTAAGACTAATAAGAGAAAATATTTTTTCACTCAACGCGTAATCAAATTCTGGAATTAGTCACCTGAAGATGTAGTGAAGGCTGTGAGTGTAGCTGGGTTTAAAAAACAGATTTGAACATGTTCCAGGAAGAAAAATCCATAAATCATTATTAGAGTTTTAATTAACCTGTGTGCCTTTTTGGGAACCTGCCAGGTACTTGTGACCTGGATTGGTCACTGTTGGTTACAGGATATTGGGCTTGATGGACCTTAGTCTGACCCAGTATGGCATTTCTTATATTCTTAACCTTCACGGTATCTGTAGGGCAGCAGGGAGGACCACTCCCACCCTCTGTGGCCACAAGACCACCACAGAATTAAGATAAGGACTTTGTGGGGCCCATGGGGCCCTCCTTCAGCCGACTGACTAGTTGGAATTTCAAATTTGGAAAAGGGTGGGGGGGGGGGGGGGAAGGTTGGGATTTTAGTTTTGAACCAGGGGGAGGGGCTTAGGTGGGGCTGACTTACTAGTCGGGATGGCAGCCTGTGTCTGGGATGCACTGATTTCCCCTGATGGGGATTGGGAGCTGTCTGGGGGAGGAGGGGGGAAAACATTGGTGTTGAAGGGGGGGGGCTACACTTCCTATTTTGTTGTTAGCACAGATCTGTACATCCACGACGGCAACAATACTGTCAGATCAGGGGGTCCCAATCGGTGTATTGGGGGACTGCTTGCCTCCAGGACAGATGGCTGCTTCCAAGTGGCAGCAGCCATGCCTCGCAAACAGGATCACCTGCGGATAACACTGCCAAAAGAGGTGACGTTATCTGTAGTTGCAATGCGACCTGATTTTGTTTGGCAGCCATCACGTGAAAACGTTTGTGTGATGGCTGCTGACAATTGTAATGTCTACTCCCTGCCCCGATCCTGCTCCCCCCTCCCCCCACTACAATGCGCAAAATGCAGATATCGTAGAAAAGTGCCTGCGATGTTTGCAGTTCACCAGTGTTAGCTGCTACTGCTGGAAACTATTTTCATGTTAACCCTGTGGTAGTAGCTAACACCCTTTAGCAGACATGCCCCTTAAGACTGTAAGCCCCCCCCAAGGAAAGTACCCGCTGTGCCTAACTCATCTTGAGCTACTCCTGAAAAAGGCACAAGCTAAATCCAAAACCTCTTCCTTTCCCCTTCTGCAAAAAAAGAATTTTGACCCAGTGGGTCCTCTCATTTTACTTCCAGCTCAGTCAGAACCAGTGCCAAGATCCTGGCATCATGACCTTTCATGCACAGCTACCCAGGGATTTCCCCCCTACTTTAATAGGCCTGCCTTCCCAGTGTTCCTGGGACTGAACTTGCTGGCTTTGATAGCAATTTGAATAATACAATCCACTAAAATAACTAGCTTACAGTTCTAATACCCAAGCCATTTTATACCTACAAAATGTTCCCCGTTTTAAAATGTCACTTACTCATATTAACACAGTATCACTCCTACCCACATCACATACCCGTTACATGTCAGTGGCATGCCACTTGCAAGTACTCAAATTAATTAGCATTTTGTCTCGAACTGAAACACCATGATGTGACTCACATTTGCACATGGACTTTTGGCAGCTGTGAGCATAAATGACAAATATATATTTAAATAGAACAACTGTAATTTTAAGAACATCATGTCTCCTCCTTTAACTTTGTATTTCCACATTTCACATATTAGAGATTAGAGCAGCCTTAGGGGTCTACAAAATCTATAATTGGCATAAACAACTACTTTCCAAGACTTAAGTGTTTTAAGCAGTGGGTGAGCAAATACATGCAAGAAAACTTCTGATTAACTTGATTTTTGTGCACAAATTATTGCCAAAGCGGATTTGCAAGAAATCTTTAGGTTGGCAACGACAGCGCAGAAAGAAAAGGCTTGAAGGGAGCTCAAAAGGTCAACTAGTTCACACCCTTCTTCCAGGCAGGGACGGCATAACTAGACCATCCTGGATTTTTTCCCTTCTGGAAATAATGGTTGTTTCTGAATGCATGTAGGACAGTCTTTTCAAGATCTGAATGCTTCTTTTATTTCATTTAAGCATGGTGAATTTTTTTTATTTTAACAGTAGTTTTGGAAGTTTTATTTACTGATTTACAGATGTTTATACCACATTTCTGACCAAAAAAGGTCAATCAAAAGGGGTTACAAAACAAAAGGCAAAAAAGAAAATTAAAGCATACAAGATGTACAAAGAATAAACCCCCTTCCTTTTCATTAATCACACAATATCAATCCCCAGAAAATAATCATATTTTCAACAATTTACAAAAGGCTAACAAGGAGCTCAGAGTTCTGTTCCAAGGTGGAGCATTCCGCTGCTCACTAGCCTCTATCCGGAACGTGCTCTCGTGGCTGGAAGTCTTACAAACCGCCTCTAACCCAGGCACATCCAGCAACCAACTCCGAGGCAACTGCAGGGATCTAGGCGGATTGTACCAATCAAGAAGGGCACACAAATAGTCTGGATGTGAATCATGCATAATGCAGAACATGATCATGGACAACCAATGTAACTGATTTAGTTAAGGGCCTCACGCTCTCCCTCTGTCCCATCCCAACAACCACTATGCAGGCGCATTTTGCACCACCTGTAGATGCCTAATTGCCCTGGATGGTAACTCAACAAAGTACATTACAATATTCAAGCTCCCCATGTACCAGAGTTTGCACCATCAGCCTCAGGGCATTAACATCCAGATACGGACGTAGCTGGCACGCTACCGTCAGCTTCAGCCAAGCATTTTGAACCGCCCAATTGATCAGCATTTCCTCTATTCCCAACCGTTTCAAAGTTACCTCCAAGGACTTTAATTCCTCCATCTAGGAAATTTCAAAACCTGAAATAGTAGGCAACAGTCAAAAGTCCAAATGATTGACCATCTCAAAGCGCAGACACACAGTCTTGTCCACATTTAACACCAGGCCACTACCTACCAGTTACAAGAGTCTTCATGCTGGCTGGAGCTAACAGTATTGCGGAAAGGCATTTGGCAAGATTCTGCCTCCCAGCAGAAAAAGTAAAAACAAGTAAAAAAAATAAATGTACACATGTATGTCTGAGTGTATACCTATAAAATGTGTGCGTATATTGCAACTTCACTCCAGGGCAGAAACTGGGGAGGGGGCCCCCAAAGTCCACTAAGCTATTCCTTCTTCAGATTGAAGCAGGTTTGGAGCCCCCTGTGACATGGGCACCCAAGGCAATTGCTCTGGTTACCACTCCTTAACGCAGACCTTGTCTCTGTCAGTATAGGTCAATCTGCAGTATGACCCCCATTCCACTCCTGGGCTTTTTTTTTTTTTTTTTAAATTGTGACCAAACTTGCAGAACATACAGAACACATCAAAACAGATGGCGCAAACTGCACATCTCAGGCAGCAATGCTACCTAAACATAAACAAGAAGTGGAAGAATCCCAAACATCTAACATTTCTCATTGTGCTGCATAGCTCAATGGCTTTGTGAAGAGCAAGCAAAGAGTTCCAGGTTGGCTTGATGAAATTGTTTCTTTTGAGATATGAGTAGAACTTGCAGATCTTTGTTACGTTTTCTCACAAGATTAGAAGGCAGGCAAACTAGTGGCAAAACTTTTGAGATTGAAAGCATGCTATGGTGTTTGCCCAATATTTTTCTGTCTATCTAAGGAAGGGCAAAGTAACATACCAGATGACAGCAGAAAGGCCAACTCAATCTCTCTAGTTATGCCAATCCGCATTGCCAAGGATCAAGTCCAGACGCCAGCCATGGAAACCTGACTGCTTGCAGGTTATTAGTCCTTATCCAAGTCAGCTTTTTTCCTCATCCTCGTCACTCCTTCATTTGATTATACACGTTTCCACATCAAAATATTGTGAAGACCTTGGGTGCCAAAACTGCGTGAATATAACTTTTACCATCTACAACTAAGAGGATGACCGAGAAAGATCGTATGGCTTCTCCAGTCTGCCTATCCATAAACTAAGATCTACAATATCTTCCTCTTCCTCATTAGATCCTCTGTGCTTGTCCAATGCCATCTTGAATTCAGATACTGTCCTCATCACTACCACCACAACTGGAAGGCCATTTCACTTATCCACCCCCCTTTCCAAAAAGAAGTATTTCCTTAGATTACTCCCGAGTCTACACCCTTTCACCTTTATCTTAAAGCCCTCATTCCACAGCTTCCTTTCAACTGAAAGAGGCCCACCATGGAGATATTTAAATATCTCTATCATATCTCCCTTCTCCCACCTTTCCTCCAAAGTATACATACTGAGAACTAAGTCCGTGCCCATAAGCTTTATGAAAAAGATCACTGATCACTTTAATAGGTGCTCTGTGGAATGATATAGGGCATGGAAAGGAAAACAAAGTTCTCAATTCTATAACCACCACAAGAGGAGAAAGACACAATTCTTAAAATGTTATCCAATTAATGTGATTTATCCAGTTTCAGCAAACACATGGCACGATTAGAAGGAGCATCATCATCTGATCCATGCAAAATGTACTTCACTGCTTATGAATTTTTCTTCTCCCTCTGAGGGAGGCCTCTCTTAACTCCTGTTCCATCTGTATCGCATCTGAGAATGCTTAAGGCACAGAGCCTTTTAGTGTTATGCAAACTATTCTTCCATAAATACACCAACAATGCCTACATCACAAGCAAATTACGTAGCAGATGCCATCTGTGGGCTGCACACATATGGAACACATACATTTCTCCAGGGGAGGCAACGCTCAGGGCTGCAGGGATAATCTCTTCCAATTCTGCTTTTGGCGGACGCAACTCGGCCTTTTCGACAGAGCTTGAAAGCATTCTAAGGACCTCTGTTCTGAATAGTTCTGAACTGTGCGGTGAACAGTTTTCCTTGGAAATATTTGAGTTGCTCTGTACCTGGATCACAGTAAGAGGTTTCAGGATTTTAACTTTCTGCTATGATGTTGCAAATGATCAACAGGAGACGTCGTACCGATGTAATTAAAGGCCCCTCCAATCTTTAACTCATCTGTTATTTATTACGGCCACATCTCCTGAAAGGAGGAGGAAGAGTAAAGCCAAGCTGGAGATGCTTTCATTTATATGATTTCCAGTAACATGATTCTTAAAATTTCCTTTCAACTCCTGTTTTCTTCCCTCTTTGTATGTTCTGCATGCATGTCCTTGGGGGGAGGGGGGGGGGAAGTATCCTTTGATATGTAACTTTAATATTACTCCATTGAGAGGGCTTCCAGTTTCAATGTGAGAAGCAGCGGCTGAGCAAGGCTCCGGGAGAATCATTAAAAACTGATACTTACTCCCTTCTCAACAGCACAAATCAAATCGATGGTTCACTGAAATATCATGTCTAAATCCCTGTGTACACGACCCAACAAGTCCGGAGCAGAAACAACGTTGGGGAAAGGCAAACTCTCTGCTTACCAGACTGAGTCATGGTGAGGAAATGGCAGCTAGTGAGACACCAATAGTGCCGAGTGCTGAGAAGGATAAAGGAGGAAGCATGTCGGAGATACTGAAAGAGATTAGAGCGTCTGAGTGTTTCAATGCACTGGTTAACCGGGTGACTCAGGTGGAGGAGAGAATAGGGCAACTGGAGGATCGCAAACCACCACAAGACAGAGCTGGAGAGTCTGGGGAAGGCAGTGCGGTGACTGGAAGATAAAGCGGAAGACCATGAAAAGCAGAAGACCATGAAAATCGAGACTGCCGACAAAATTTGCACATCTTCTGCATGCCAGAGGGGGCCCCGAGATGCCTGATGCACGCATATTTATACAAAAACTCCTGTGGTCATGTTTTCCCGCCAAAATAGCAATGCCATCATATGAAGTCGACTGGGTGCACCAAGAAACCAGGCCAAAACCAAAATGGCAGAACAGAGACCCAGAGCCATGATTGTGCAGCTGCTTTGGTATCAGGAGAAAGAGCACGTTATTTTAGAAGCAAGAAAGGCAAACACAGTGCAGTATGAAAACTGGACAGTTTTGATATTCCCAGATGTTAGTGCAGAGACGGCCCGGAGAAGGAAAACTCTGCTGCCATATTGAGATTCGCCGATTAAAGCAGGAATTAAAGTAGCAATCTGGTTCCCTGCACATCTTGCTGCGGTAACTCAAAGGAAGAGACTGTTGTTGCATTCACCAGAGGCTGTGGAGCAGATACGGGCACGAGAAGGGCCTAATTGCATGGCAGACAAGCACTGGAATGATGCGCTGTGAAGAAAATCGCCCTCAGAACAGCCAGTGGAATTAGTGCATTCCCCCATCTCACCAATATCTGGGGCAAGCACCCCCGATGGTTTACATGCTTCACCAGAGAAAGACTTTCATGCAATAGAAGAAAACTCTTCCCCCACTTGCTCACGATCGCTGAAAGAATGAACTGAACATGGTGGAGAGCATCGCCTATTTGGGCCATGTAAATTGACAGATACAGATGCTCTAACGTAAACTGTTGTCTCCAGGACATTAGACATGAACAGAGGTACGATTAATGCTGTCCAAAGCGTAGGGCGGGAATGTGATAGACAAATCGGACCCTGATGAAAGAAGTAAAATGACACTGTACAGAGCTGCAGACCCAAGATAGGTCTGGTAGCTATACATTCCCAGAGGCCCTGCTTATATTGGTAACGGAAGCTCAGTATTTAAAGATTTGAAAAAAAAGGATTGTGCCTATTAACACTGTTCTGTTGCTGTGGGGAGGGATCTCAGGCATAGGGTAGAGCAAATGTATATAACGGAGCATGCGGGGAGAGATGAAGAGCAAGGGGCAAATAGCAAGGTGATAGGAGGGGAGGGAGGTTTATTAGGCAAAGTTATGACCAAGTGTAGAGAAGAGCGTTCTCTACTTTTTTTTTTACATAGCTCATAGTTGTATGATATATGGGTGAGCTGTAGAGATGTCCCATGACTCAAACTTGCCACACTTAATGTTGGAGGCCTTAATTCCATCAAAAGGAAAAGGGCACTCACTAAACTATCTTCAGAAAGAGAGTGGACATAGTACTCTTACAGGAGGTCAAGCTGATCCCATCTGAGGCTGAAAATCTCAAATGTGGATGTTGGGAGCAGGTAAACTACTCCGCATATAATTCCAAAAAAGCAGGGGGGGGGGGGCAATTCTGGTTAACAGGCACATCCCCTTTGTTCTTACAGCATCAGGCAGAGTCACACAGGACCACATTGTTTAGGTAATTGGAAATAACCGAGAGTAGGGAGGTGTCCCTCATGTCGATGTATGCCCCAAACAGGCCTAAGGGATCTTTCTTCCAGCAGTCATGTCCCACCTTCATGCAAAAAGCCAGGGGTTCTATCTGGGTGGCCAAAAATATGAATTGTGCCCTCATATCCTTACACAGATCAGGCCCACTCCAGCTGGTGCGCCTGCTGCCAGAGAGAGCGGCCTTGTGTAGGACCTTGGAGGCCATAAAATGGGTCGATGTCTGGAGAGCAGTCCATCTAGGAGAAAGGGACTATACACATTGCTCCAGAAAGACCCAAGGCTATTAATGATTGGATATTATCTGTGGGTTAGAAGCTGAACTTGTTCAAGTAGATGAGTGCAAAATTGTGATTCCCTTGGTTAGCGACTATGCCATGGTGAGCCTGACCTTAGATATGGAGCGAGGAGCACACCCAACAGGTCCGCATCCCTGGAGAGACAATGCACATTTGCTTAAGGACCAGGAAGTGCAGGAAGGTATGAGGAAATGGTGGGAAGAGCATCTTGCTACTAATGATATGGGTGAAGTATCAGCAGTGGTGTTATGGGACGCAGGGAAAGCGTATATGTGCAGGCAATTACTACAGTTGGCATCACGTCGTAAATGGGAAAAAGAGGCCCAGCTGGCAGCATTGAGAACATTGATAGAGACCCTGCAAAAAAATCATAAATGGATTGGGGATTAAAAACACAAAACAAAACAAAACAAAAAAAAAACATGGGTGCAACTTGTGGAGATAAGGCATCAAATTAACTCTATAGAGTCAGATCGTACTGCTTAGGCTGACTCGCTGAAACATTTTAGAGTGTGGTAGTAGAGCTAGGAAACTGCTTGCCTGGCAGTTGCAGAAGAAACGAGCAGAATGCAGGTGTGTCTGGAACACTAGCTGCCACCAAACACGGCTTCAGCTTTTACATAGGGCCTATATGATGCCTGTTAAACTGATGCATTGTGGGATGCAGGCAGAGAGCAGCTGCTGGAGGGGTTGTGGACGGGAGGGTACCTTCCTACACATGTGGTGGGAATGCCCACAAATCCATAGCTTTGCAATAAGGTGGTTTTGTCTATTAATGAAATTACAGAAGGGAATCTTTCGACCAACCCGGTCAGTTGCCTGCTAGGATTACTTAATGAAACATTGGTGTCCAGCAGCGCTCACGATGATTTATTTATTTTATTTATTTATTAACAATTCTTATATACCGCACTATTAGACATCAGCGCGGTTTACATTGAACAGAAAACATCCGACAGTTTACATATGTCTGGTCAGTTACATTTAACAGGAAGTATAACTTGGCGAAAATAGGGGAAACTGAGCTGCTTCTTTTAGGGGGCACGGATGGTAGTGGCACGCCATTGGAAAACCCCAATGGGCCCAACCATTAGGGATTGGACTACCTGAACAGAAGACCTCATGAATATGGATCAGCTGGCCTCCTTAGTTAAAGGGCACTTAGATTCCTATAACACATTGTGGAAACCCTACCAGATATGGTACACCTCCCAGAAAGATATCGCTAAAACAAGCAATCACATAGGTTGACTGGACTCCCTCTGTTTCAGTTGAACAAGCATTAATGTAATCCGAGTATGGGGTCTCCGGGGATGTAATAGTGGGGCATTTCAGCCATTGGGAGACCTCCAACATGTGGCAGCTTATAGATATACCTTGGTCTTTCGTTGCCATCATAAGATTACCTTGAGTGTGATTGTAGTTGTCTATGTTCCCCCTCTTGCCCTCACAGATAAGGTTAAAAGAGAGATTAAATAGAAGGCCTCTGCTACCGAAAACTGGTTGCAGGGGGGAGGAAGGGGAGATTTGGGAGTTGCCCCACCCCCCATACCAGCTGGGAGTGCCCCCTCTCCACCATACTCTCCCTGTCTGTGTCCGAAACCAGTGCCAAACTGAGAACCATGGTAACATAACCTGTTTTGTTGCTTAAAAAAAGAAGAGCGTTATAACTGTTTAAATAAATACATGAAAACGCTGATCTCCTGTTCTATAATACATAGTGTTGATGTGAGTATGATATATACGTTTCATGTTTGTATTGATATCCTTGCCTTCTATAAATAAAGAATGCTTAAAAAAATATTGCTCCATTGAAAAAAACAACTAAAGCATTTATTCCTTTGAAGGCTGTGTCTGATTCTTCTCCTGTTTCTTTTGATTAAAAACACAAAACAAAAACGACAAAAAACAAACTTCAACTCCCAAAAACAAGTTTTGCTTAATGTAAGATGTGTAATTTGGCCTTTAAGCAGAATGAATGCATGTTTAAAATGTAAAGCATGTTGGAGATACACTATAATATACATTCTTCAGACACCCCAACATACAAGGAAAATAGGCTGCCCTAATTTCTTAAAAACCTCATGACTCCCTCAAACCTAATGGTCATGTCCAGAATGCCCAGGGAACCAGATAGGGTTGCCAACTGGCCGGTTTTCAGCCGGCCTGGCCGGTTTTTCTACGGCCAGGCCGGCTGCCGGCGCAGAGGCAAAACCGGCCCTTTAAAAGCCAGTTTTTTTGCTCTGGCCGCAAGATCGGGAGCGGCCAGAGCAAAAAAACCGGCTTTTCTCCGCTTCAGAGGGAGCCGGGGAAGCCCGCGCAAGGCCCCAGCTCCCTCTGAACAGCCACCAGCGTGAAGAGCCTTTACCTTCACGCTGGCAGCTGTTCCTGTGAAGCCGCGAATGCTGGGAAAGGTTAAAGGTTGCCTTTAACCTTTCCCAGCATTCGCGGCTTCACAGGAACAGCCGCCAGCGTGAAGGAAAAGGCTCTTCACGCTGGTGGCTGTACAGAGGGGGAGGGGGACTCGCGCGGGCTTCCCCGGCTCCCTCTGAAGTCTCAGACAGCCGCGATGCTGGTCGGGGGGGGGGGGGGCAAGGACTGCATTGGCTGTGATGGGGGGGGACCTGGACTGGAAAAGGGGTAAGGGGGGGGGGGAAGTGGACAGGAAAAGGGGAAAGGGGGGGGGGGACTTGGACTGGAAAAGGGCTAAGGGGGGGGACTTGGACTGGAAAAGGGCTAAGGGGGGGGGGGACTTGGTCAGGAAAAGGGATAAAGGGGGGGGACATGGACTGGAAAAGGGCAAAAGGGGGGGGGCTTGGACTGGAAAAGGGCTAAGGGGGGGGGGGCTTGGACTGGAAAAGGGCTAAGGGGGGGGGGGCTTGGACTGGAAAAGGGCTAAGGGGGGACTTGGACTGGAAATAGGCTGTGATGGGGGGGGACCTGGACTGTAAAAGGGTTATGGGGGGGGGGGGACATGGAAGGGAATTGGGTTGGGATGGGGGTGTAGGGGACCTGGACCAGAAAAGGGCTACGGGGGGGTAAACTTGGACTGGAAATAGGCTGTGATGGGGGGGGGGACCTGGACTGTAAAAGGGTTATGGGGGGGGGGGACATGGACTGGAAATGGGTTGTGATGGGGGTGAAGGGGACCTGGACCAGAAAAGGGCTATGGGGGGGGGGGAAACATGGACTGGAAATAGGCTGTGATGGGGGGGGACCTGGACTGTAAAAGGGTTATGGGGGGGGGGGGAACTTGGACTGGAAATGGGCTATGGTGGAGGAAGGGGGATCTTGGACTGGAAATGGGCTATGGTGGAGGAAGGGGGATCTTGGACTGGAAATAGGCTGTGATTAGGGGGGCTAGGACTGCAAATGGGCTGTGATGGTGCGGGGGGACTCGGACTGCAAATGGGCTGTGATGGTGGGGGGGGGGCTAGGACTGGAAATGGGCTGTGATTGGGGGGGGGGGCTAGGACTGGAAATGGCCTGTGATGTGAGGGCTAGCACTGGAAATGGGCTGATGAAGAGCTGGAATAGGACTGGAAATGGGCTGATGTGGGGCATGGGAGAATGGGACTAGAAGGGAGTGGATGCTGGGTGGGCCTAGAACTATAAGGGAATTGATTTGGGGGGAGGACTAGAATGGATGGGGAATGAGAATGGAGAGGGGAAAAAATATTTTGTGTGGAAGAAAAGTCTATGATGGGCCGGTATTGGGAGAGTAAGAGGGGCTTGAGAATGGAAGGGTGAAATTTAAACGGATGATAAAGGAATAAGGAAAGAATTGGGGGAAAGAGCAAAAGGGAAACAATCAGTATGTTAAAAAAGAAATAGAGAGAGAATGGAAAACATCTAAAAGAGAAGAAAGGACAAATGGATAGCTCGCAGAAGACACGAAGAAACCAGAAGAAAGTGACTGGAGCAATTGCAACTGAAAAATAAAACGCCCAAACAGAAGGTAGAAAAATACTTTTTATTTTGAATTTATTAACTGGAATATGTCTGGTCTGGGAAGTGTGTATTGCTAACATCTTTGCGTTTTTGTTTAGTGCAAGAGGAAATTACTTTATAGTTTTATTTCTCCAGTGTTGTACATTTCATGTTTGGATTTTGGGGTTCCCAGTTTAATTATTATCTGACCAAGGAAGTTAGCCTACACGTATCCTCGGTAATTTTTGTGGGTGGGGCTGGGGGCGGGGCAGGGGTGGGACTAGGGGCAGAGAATGGGTGGAGCATGGTGAGCCACAGGTGTCGGGTTTTTCTCGGTGAAAAAGTTGGCAACCCTAGAACCAGATGGTCAATGGAACTTGCTCTTTCCCCCCTAAATATGGAACAACTTCTTGATTCTTACTGGCCAGTCACAGCCATGAAAATCTGTTTTACTTGGTCTGGTCTTATTTATAACCCAAGTTATGGGAAGACAGTTACTTTTAAATGTTGCACTGAATGACAGGCCAGTTACAAGGCCTGTGTATTGCACAAACAGTTTAGCCAGTTTGTTAATTTTGAGAGAAGGCAAGTTAAAATAAACTTTAGAGATATCTGAACACGCCGAGTTCTACACACCATCCGCAAAGAAAATAGATGCTTTCCATAGCATCCTACCAAAGCTAGTTTGGGCCTTGCTCTAGATACGACTGACCTGGCTACCCTTTAGGGCCTATGAGATGCATTCAGCTCATCAGAAAACTGCTGTGAGAATGCATCCCTGACAGGTTCAGCACAAGCTTGGAGTGCTACTGGAAGAGGTAACAGCAAATTTCAGCCATTCCCCACGACCTGAAGTATGAAAAAAAAATAGGGGTGAGCATTTATTAGTGCATATTCAGTTCATGAGTGCGCCTTAAAAAATTTGGTGCATTTTAATTCATTGGTAAGTACACCTTAAAATCAATTTAGCATGGACTAAAAAATTCCATATTTAAATGAATGTGTGAAACCAACCAAAATGCACCTAAAATTGGGAAACAGTCATGAAAAGAAATGAAAACAAACCACATTTTCTTGCCTGTGCGATCCATAGAATGTATTGCATTCTTAAAAGTTATTTTCAAAGAGTATCGTGTTGGATAATTATCAAACAAGCAGCCCAGACACAGAACTCCGTTTCTTCCCTAAATATAACTACAAAAGACAGGGTTACTCAAATTGGACAGCAGTCCGCAGTCCGGACTGCAGAGGCTTTCTGAACGGACCGCGCCGAAGTCCAAAAAAATTGGTGGTCAAACTGCTTTACACCGGCCCGGCGCCAGCAGCTTCTGCATCCGTGGCTTCAAGAACGGCTTCGGTAAGGGCGGGAAGGGCGCCGGCAGCCTCGGTAAAGGCGGGAAGGGCTCCGATCGCTGCTGCGGCTTCTCTCACTTCGGTGGTGCTGAAGATGAGCCGGAGACACCAGTGAGGGAGAACAGGAGACTTCCGCAGTGCCGATTAAAAGCCAAACGAAACCTGAGAGGCTGGGGGAACTCCTTCTGCAGCAGCGCCAAGGAGTGATGTCAGAGGGGGCGGGTGCTGCAGAAGGTGTTTCCTCAAAGGTCTGATTTGTCTATCACGTTCCCACCCTACACTTTGGACAGCATTGATCGTACCTCTGTTCATGTCTAATGTCCCGGAGACAACAGTTTACGTTAGAGCATCTGTATCTGTCAGTTTACATGGCCCAAATAGGCGATGCTCTCCACCGATAGTGGGTCCTCCTAGTGAATGCCTCATATGATTAATCATGGTTTTTGTGTTACTATTTATTTCTGGTCTTCAGTTTATGCGCTTATTGCTCTTTTACATGTTCATTATTTTAATGGTTCTTTATGCATTGGCTGTTTTTATCCTTGTCTGTTTAATTGATACACATAAAAAGTATTATATAATGTGATTTTAAGCTTCATTATTATTTATTTATTGTTTTCTTTTATGTTTGTTTTATTTTTATGAGGTTTACACCCCCTGAAGGTGGCCATTGGCCAAAATGCATTAGGCCGGGTTTGCAGCACCCGCCCCCTCTGACATCACTTCCTCAGCACTGCTGTAGAAGGAGTTCCCCCAGCCTCTTAAATTTGTAATTGTTTTATACGAAACCTAAGTTCAATTTGAGTGCTAGAAAATGGAAAAGCAGAAGATGCAACATAAAATAGATAGTGAAAATTGTTTGTTTCAGGAGAAATGGACAGAACAGTATTTGTTTATTTTGCCAGATAAGCCCAATGCGAGACCAGTATGTTTAATCTGTAATGAAACTGTGGCAGTGATAAAAAGTGGAAATATTAAGAGACATTACAAAACAAAACACCCGGATTTTAATGTTAAATATCCACCAGGGTCCAGTCTTCATCTGGATAAAGTAAAATCTATGAAATCGTCTTTGGAAAAGACTATGATGATAAAAAAACCCCCCACCACTATACAGCAAAAGGCTACTGAGACTTCCCTGCATGTTACATGGACATTGGGAAGAAGAAAAAAAGCCCTTCATCAATGCAGAGATTGTCAAAGAGTGCATGGTCGAGGTAGCAGCAACTCTTTTCGATGACAAAAAAAATAGTTGATTCCATCGCCGCCGTTCCTTTGTCCAATAGCACAGCAAGCCGCCGTGGTTGAGGACCTAGCAGGAAATGTGTTTCAACAGCTGCTTGAGGACCTACAAAAGACTCGTGTTTTTTCACTAGCTTGTGATGAATCAACCGACATTTCACAATTGTGTGTTTATGTAAATTTGTAGAAGATTTGTTGGCATTGCTCCCGCTGCTCAAACAGACCAGAGGTGAAGATATTTTTAGCACGCTGATGAAATTTTTTGATCAGTATAATATTAACTTAACTAAATTGGTTTCAACAACAGATGGAGCTCCAGCCATGACAGGAAGGGAACAAGGGGCTGATAAATCGTTTCAAAGAAATGCATCCCAAATTACTATCTTACCATTGCATTATTCATCAGTCCGTGTTATGTTCTAAGTTTAATACAGAGTTTGCAAATGTTATGAACGTTGTGGTGCAGTTGATTAATTTTATAAGATGCAATTCTTCACTCCAACATCGCCTGTTTCGAAGCTTGCTTGAAGAAACTTCTTCAGAATACTATGATCTTCTTCTCCACAATGATGTACGTTGGTTGAGTAAAGGGAAAGCTTTGGAACGATTTTGGAACCTTTGCGATGCAGTAATTGATTTCCTTCACACGATACCATCAAAAAAAGCTGGCGAGTTTGCAGACTTTATGCATAATTCTGAACAGATGGCAGCTGTTGCATTTCTAGTTGACATAACTGGATACTTAAATGCATTTAATCAGGGAGATCACGTGAGCACATGAGCAGGTGAGGAGCTTCCTCGTCGTGCTCCCGGGCCGCCAGCACAACATTGCTATTTAATCGGCATACCCCATCAAGTGGTGAGCACCAAACTTTGGGCACGGAATACTGGTCCCTAAGCGCAAGTGTGGAGTGAGTTGGACGTCCTAAATCGCCCCGGAAGGATCATGAGAGCGGCCACTAAGAGAGATAAACCTTCGAGCACGAAAGAGACTAAAATGGCGGCGGCGGCCCGAGCGGGTAGTATGCCCAGCTCCCCAGATACTGACAGGGGGGAGACCAGCGCGGAGGACGTGGCTCACGAGGTGGTCAAATTATTGGAGCCAAAATTTGATCATGTCCTCAAAAAACTTGAAGATATGGGAGAAACGTTTGCAGAACTCACCCGCCGCATGGATGAGGCAGAACATCGTGTGACGGCCTTAGAGGAGGGTGAGCTGGCCCTGGAGAAGAGCTTCCAAGGGCAGAGCAAACAGATTGAGGCATTAATCCAAAAGGTGGACGATCTGGAAAATCGTTCCCGTAGGAACAATCTCAGACTGGTTGGAGTGCCTGAGTCCTGGGCGGATGATCAGTTGGTCCAACTTTTTGAGGACTGGCTACCGAAGGAGCTGGGCCTTGCGAATTTGCTGGGGCAGATCAAAGTGGAACGGGCCCATAGGTTGGGGCAGAGGATGGAGAGTCGTAGCCGTCCACGGCCTATTTTGGCGAAGCTGTTAAACTTCCAGCATAAGGCGGCCCTGTTACAGGCGTATCGGAAGCGACGGGATTTGAAATTGGATAATGCCGTGGTGCTACTGTTCCAGGACTATTCTGCAGCCCTAGCCGTCCAGCGTAAAGAATTCTCTATCTGCTCGACGCTGGTGCAAAAAGGAGTACGCTTTGCGTTGGTGTACCCGGCGGTATTAAAGATCTTTCACAAGGGCACTACCCACACTTTCCCCAAGTCGGAGGACGCCCGCAAATTCGTAGCTCAACTGTCCCCGCCTGTGTCACCTACGGCGGCCCTATGAAGAAATTCTGGAGAGCGGGGCCCACTGTAGAGTGTATAAGGGCACGTGCCTGACGGTGCTTGCAAGCAGAGACTTGTACGAGACGCAGCAGGTAGAAACGCTGACATGCGGTCTAGGCCGCTTAGCCGCCTCTGCTGTTTCGGCCTCGGTGTGGAGGAATAGAGGATCTGAGACTGAGACATTGACCGCTGACCAGCTTTGATGAACTGTTATACTGTGCTGATGGCCCGGAGGTGCTATGGACGGTGATCTGTCTCCCCTTTGGTAGAGTCTTGGGTTCCAAGACTGTGTGATTGTGAGATGTTGGGATTTGGGGGGGTGAGGGGAGGGATTGCTGAAGTTGTTTTTACCTATGTTATTATGCTTATATCTTTATTTGTTGGGGTGCCGAGGGGAATGTGTGGGATCTTTACTGGGGGGGGGGGGGGGGAGTGTGTGTGTATGCAAGCGTGTGTATCTTGGGTAGGTATGGATGAGTGGTGTGACTGTATAATGGTGACTAGTTGGTCTAAGAGAGCTGGCTGTGGGGAGGGTAGGGAGGGGGGTGTGTGGAGTGCATGTAAGTGTGGGAGGAGAGGAGGGAGGGAGGGAGGGATTGGTTTGGGTGGGAGGGGAGGGACCGGGGGGGAGGGGTGGAGGGGGGAGTTTCCAGGGGACTAGCACGGCCCTAGGGTGTCCTAGCGGGATGACATCGGGCTCAAGCACGAAGGCCACAAACCCTCCTGAGGGGATGAATAATGTGAGGGTCCTATGTTGTATTGGTTCTGGGGGTGAGGCTGGGCACCTCTGGCACCGCAAATCTCTGTATCAACTACTGAGCTTTCTGATGATGGGGTGCTCTGCCTGAGGTTAAGATTGTATCCTGGAACGTAGGAGGTATAGGTTCCCCTATTAAGCGCACAAAAATTCTGCAAACGCTTAAGAGGAAGGGTGTGCATATAGCCATGTTGCAAGAGACGCACCTAAGTGCTTTGGAACATCGTAAGCTTGCCAGGGATTGGGTGGCAAATGCCTATGGGGCGGACTCGGGCACGAAAAAGGCTGGGGTAGTGGTCATGGTAAAGAAGGGCGTGCCCTTGGAAGTAAGTAACATTGAGGCGGACCCCCACGGGCGTTATATTTTGCTATATACTAAATTATATCATGAATCTGTGTGGTTGTTGAATGTATATGCTCCTAATGTGTATGATCACGATTTTTATAAACGAATCTTGCGTTTAGTGGATAAGCATGGCCAGAATAAGTTAATTATTGCAGGAGACTTTAATTGCCCTCATGACCCATGCCTGGATAAATCCCAACAGAGTTCTACAGGTTCCTGGACCAAAAAAGGGGTGGGGTACTTATGTAGAATGGGAGACCTCATAGATGTATGGAGAGTCCTACATCCTGGAGAGCGTGAATACACGCACCAATCGCGCGCACATCGTACATGGTCCCCTATTGACTACATATTGATTAGTGAGGGTGGATTTCCACGAGTCTCCCGGGCGGGGTATCGATCCTGTTGTGATATCTGATCACGGCCCCATCTGGATTGTGTGGGACGCTCAGGGACCCATACAGAGGGGATGGCGCTTTCCCGCCTATCTTTGGGAGGATGAGGCCTTTCAGAAATATCTTGAACAACAATGGGATGACTATGTTTCTTTTAATGATCTTCCTCAATGCCCGTCCCTCTTATTCTGGGAAGCCAGTAAGGCGGTGCTGAGGGGAGCCATCATATCTTATACATTGGCGCACCGTAAGCATTTGAATCGCAGTCTCTTGGTGCTGGAGCGCAAGTTGCGTGCCCTTCAGCGCCGGTTGGGGAAAGGCAGGGACGATAAGACACAGAAGGAATACATACATACGCAGGCGGCCTTGAATGACTTACTGGAGAGTAGAGCGCACATGTCTATGCAATATTACCGTCATCGTCTATACCGTTATGGTAACCGGTCGGGCACGTTGCTTGCCAAGCTTGTCCGAGATCCCCGAGGGGCCCGTTTTATTCCTATGTTGCGAGGGGAGGCCGGAGCCTTATTTCATCAGCCAGAGCGTATAGCTGAAATTTTCCGAAAGTTCTTTACTCAGGTCTATAGTGAGGAGGAGCGAGACTATGCGGCAGGGGTGGAATTTTTGGCCGAGCAGTCCTTACCACAGATTGCTGCGGCTGATTTGCAGGCTCTTAATGCGCCGCTGTCAGTGCAGGAAGTGTTACAGGGGATTAAGCGTGGCAAATCTCATAAGGCCCCGGGACCCGATGGGTTTAGTATTGAATACTATAAAATGCTGGCCTCGCGGTTAGCACCGTCTCTGGTGGTGATGTATGACGATGCCCGAACTGCCGGTATTTTCCCCAGAGACATGCGTTGCGCGGACATTACGGTCATCCCAAAGCCCGGCAAAGACACTTTGGACCCGGCCTCCTACCGGCCTATTTCCCTTATTAACTGCGATATGAAAATTTTGGCATCTATATTGGCCACCTGTCTTAATCCGATCTTGCCGAAACTTATTGACCCAAGACAAGTGGGCTTTGTGCAGGGAAGGGAGGCCTCCCGGAACTTGTCTAAATTGTTATTGGGAATGGATCGTTGTATACACCAGGATGAGGCTCTACTCTTGGTGAGTCTTGATGCCGAGAAGGCCTTTGACAGAGTGGCTTGGGGTTATCTTTGGCATGTCTTGCCCGGTTTTGGACTCCGGGGGCCTTTTGTGCAATGGATTAGAGCGCTATATGCTCAGCCCTCGGCTAGAGTGGGTGTCAACGGGACCTTCTCGGAGCCCTTTATCCTAGAGAGAGGCACGCGGCAGGGTTGTCCACTGTCTCCCCTGCTATTTGTTCTCGCGTTGGAACCTTTACTCCAGGCCATTCAGCGGGATCCAGGGATCTCGGGTATTCGACTGGGAGGAGAGGAAATGAAAATAAGTGCCTTTGCTGATGACATGCTGATCTGCCTGACGTCCGTGCCTGCCTCTCTCCATCGCCTGCTCCAAGTAATAAGGCATTTTGGCAAGTTTTCAGGTTTGAAAATCAATGCGTCGAAATCTGTGGTACTGGATGTGGGGGGCAGGGTGCGTCCGCTGTGGGAGGGGGAGTTTCCGTTGGTTTGGGCTAATGGAGTGATTAAGTATCTCGGGATCCATCTGCCGGATAGGCCTGACTGTTTATATCAAGTAAATATCCCTGGGCGCTTGGCTCGGAGTTTACACACACTCCAGGGTTGGCGGTGTCTCCCCTTGTCTCTGAGAGGGCGAATTGCTCTGTATGTCATGGTTGAATTACCCCGTTGGTTGTACGTTTTACGCATGCTACCCCTTTGGATATCGGCTGCTGACTGGAAGCGCTTTGAGACTGGTTTAAGAGGATTCTTGTGGAGGGGTAAACGATCTCGTATTCCCTTGCAGGCCCTCATGAGCAGGCGGGAAGAAGGGGGCCTGGAGCTACCCTCCTTGCGCAATTATAACCTCTGGTACGTCACAAAACATGTGGAGGCCCTCTTGGAGGGTGATGGAGGCGGAACATTGGTGAGGCACCTTGACGAGATCGTGGAGCCGTACCACCGTCTATATGTTCTTCAGATGAGCAGGTTGCCGGCGGCACTACGGAGCGGGGAGGGGGGGACGTACTTAGGCACTTTGCAGGCAGCGTGGAGAGCCCTCTCCCGGCATTTTGGCTGGAATTGGACCGGATCATCCCTGCTTCCCCTCGTGGGGAATCCTAATTTTACCCCCGGATTCTCTAGAATGAACGTGTTTCGAGGTTGGGAGCGCCGACAGGTAGTCTGTTTGGGGGACCTACTAATGGCCATACACTGGATAGCTTCCAGAACCTCCAGCAGCGGTATAACTTGCCTAGTCATGATTTCTATGGTTATTTGCAGGTGAGGCACTATTGGCAGGGACTAACGCGGGTTATGACCTCCCATGCTGCAATGGAAAAGGACACCCCAAGGCTTATTTTGGGAAGGCTGGCGGAAAAACCAAAGAGGGGAGGAGGCGTGTAGGAAGTTACTTCGGCCCAGTAGAGGAGATCTCTATCTTCGGGTTTTGAGTGAGCGCTGGGGAAGGGATGGGGTGGAAGCCATGACACCGGATCTGCTACGTTTGGCTTTTGGGGGGATAGCGAGGGGGCCTGATTGGATATACCTGCAGGAACTTCAATATAAATTTTTGTGGAGAGCATATACCTGCGATACGTGGGCCTGTCAGGTGGGGTTGAAAACCTCTGCCCTGTGTGGATGGTGCAGTCGAGAGCCGGGTACCCTTCTGCATAAATTCTGGGGGTGCCCATTGGTCCAGGACTTTTGGACACAGGTATGTCGCCTGATTGCGGGGTGGTTGGATGCTCCGCTCCTAGCTCATTGGGAGATTTGCCTCTTTCATTGTTGGCAGATGGGCCCTGTGGAGCTTCCGGTGGCGTATCGGTCCTTGTGTGAACGGGGCTTTCTTATTGCTAAGAAGTCTTTGTTACACAGATGGGTTGAGGTCTCCCCTCCTACTGTTGGGCTATGGGAATCAGCGATGTTTGATCTGCTCCGTATGGAAAAAATAACTGCCCGGCAGAAAGGGGGCAAATGTTGGGATAGCTTCATGGCATTGTGGTCTCCCTTTATCTTCTATCTCTCCTCTGGCGAGCGTGCCCTGATCCTGAACGCCTGATGCTGGGGAATGTGCATTGCTCTGTGTTTCTCTCTGAGCTTTGTAGGGTGAGTAACACATATGTTCCAGGCGGTGTGGAGGAGAGGTACACACTGGGAATGGGCGGTTTGTGGTGGCTATAACTAACTGATTGTCTCCATATGTGACTTGGTTAATCTGTCCGTGCTGTGGGGTGGGTGGGGGGGGGGGGGGAAGGGAAGGGTTGACAGAAGGGTGGATCACCTGCACATTTTGTCTACTACCAGACTTCTGTATAAGTATCAAGTGGATATATCGATGTTGTTGATGTTTTGGTTTTCATGTTTTGCATGCCGAATAATACCAATAAAAATGATTTGAAATAAATGCATTTAATCAAAGTTTACAAGGGAGAGACAAGACAGTAATAACTCTTGCAACTACCTGTCATGCTTTTCAAGCTAAACTGGTAATCTTTTCAGATGATTTGGCCACTGGTCAGTTGTTGCATTTTCAAACAACAAAAAGTATCAACCCCACACATCAACTACTAAGAGCTGCCACAGAATTTGTGTAAAAAGTCAAACACTAATTTAACCAATGTTTCATGGAATTCAACCATTTGGAGTGTTTATTCCTGTTTGTTGCCTATCTATTTTCAGTTTCTCCTGTTGGTGAATGGATATGTGTAGCTGAGGAAAAGTTTTCCATATCACCTGCAAGGCTTCAGCTTGAAACTGTTGAACTTCAGGCAGAAGAAACATTAAAATTGAAGTTTCAGGAAGTGGATTTAATTGATTTTTGGTGTTGATTTATCAATGATTCTCAGTTTCAATGCATTAACCAACTTGCCATTAGTTGCCTAACTATGTTTGGATCAACGTACACATGTGAATCAGCCTTCTCAACAATGAATATTATTAAGTCAAAATACAGAAGTTCTCTAACAAATGAACATTTGAGTCAGGCTTTGAGGATTGCTGAAACACCGTACCTGCCAGATTACAAGAACATTATGAAGCTTAAGGACAAGTTTCATACATCACACTGAAATGATTTTTATTGCTGAAATGCTATGGAAAATATTCATCTTACTTTTACCGCTTCAACTTTGAAGTTTAAACTAATTAATGTTTAAAAAACATTGGGATATAGCCATAGCTGGCTATAATCTATTCAGAAGGGACCGAGAAAATGGAAAAGGAGGAGGAGTAGCCTTGTATGTCAAAAGCAATATTAAAGCTACTGAAATGCAGGGGACATGGGGAAAAGAAGAAGTGCTCTGGATTGCGTTGGAAAGAGGAGATGGCACTGTCATCCATACTGATGTAGTCTACAGACCTCCGACTCAAATTGAAGAGAGACAATGAATTGATTATAGATATTGCCAAGATAGCATCAAAGGGGGAAGAAATCATATTGGGTGACTTTAATCTACCTGATGTGGATTGGATTACTCCTTCTGCACATCTGGAAAGAAGCAAAAAAATTGTGGATGCTCTCCAAGATGCATTATTTAGACAAATGGTGATGGAACCAACCAGGGAAAGCTCAACGCTGGATGTAGTGCTCACCAACAGTGATAGTGTGTCGAATGTCTGCGTGAGTGCCCCTGTGAGCAACAGCGACCATCACACGGTGTGGTTTGAAATAAAAGCCATGGTACAGGCCAATCATAGCAAGCTCAGAGTCCTAAACTTCAAATACACTGACTTCAATAAAATGGCAGAGTACGTAAAGGAGGAGATGACGGGGTGGGAAGAGATAAAGGAAGTGGAATTGCAATGGGCTAAACTAAAGGAGGCAATAAAAGGGGCAACAGATAAATATGTAAGAAAAGTAAATAAAAGCAAGAGGAGAAGGAAACCTATTTGGTTTTCCAAAGAGGTAGCTGCTCATATAAAGGCAAAAAAACACAACTTTTGCAAAATTCAAAAGCTTGCAGACAAGAACACAGAAATGAATACAGGATCCAACTCAGTCTAAAAGAGTAATAAGGATAGCAAAATCAACGGCAGAGGAAAAGATGGCTAAAGATGTTAAGGGTGGCAACAAAAATTTCTTCAGGTATATTCAGGAAAGGAAAAAGATCAGAGTTGGAATTGCAGGACTCAGAAGTGCTGGGAAAGGACTCGTGGGAAGTGACACTGAAAAAGCGAAATTGCTAAACAATTACTTCTGCTCTGTGTTTACTAAAGAAGATCCTGGGGATGGACCAGCTGTGACTCCCAAATATAAAAATGGGAATGAAGTAGATACCACACCATTCACAGAAGAAGAGGTGTTAGAACAACTTGCTAAACTGAAAGTGGACAAAGCCATGGGACCGGATGGGATACATCCCAGGATACTGAAAGGGCTCAGACAGTTTCTTGCAGGACCGTTAAAGGATGTCTTCAACAGATCCTTGGAAACAGGAGAGGTTCCTCAGGACTGGAGAATGGCTGATGTCGTACCTCTACACCAAAGTGGTGACAGGGAAGAAGTGTCAAACTACAGGCCCATGAGCCTTACCTCGGTGGCGGGAAAAGTAATGGAGGCACTCCTGAAAGAGCGAATAGTGAACTTTATGAAAACCAACAGGTTGCAAGACCCGAGGCAACATGGTTTTACCGAAGGACGATCTTGCCAAACAAATCTGATCAAGTTCTTTGACTGCGTGACCAGGGAACTAGATCAGGGGCATGCGATGGATGTCATCTACCTGGATTTCAGCAAAGCCTTTGATACTGTTCCTCATAAGAGGCTTGTCAACAAACTCAGTAACTTGGGGATGGGTCCCAAGATGGTAAACTGGATTAGAAATTGGTTGACTGACAGACGACAGAAGGTGATTGTACATGGAGCTCACTCGGATGAGAGGAAGGTGATTAGCGGGGTGCCCCAGGGTTCGGTCCTGGGCCCAGCACTGTTCAATGTATTTGTGAGTGATATTGCTGAAGGACTGAATGGAAAAGTCTGTCTTTTTGCAGACGACACAAAAATTTGCAACAGAGTGGACTCCCCCGAGGGAGTGGTTAACATGAAGAAAGATCTAAAAAAGCTGGAAGACTGGTCTAATGCTTGGCAACTACGATTTAATTCAAAAAAGTGCAGTGTCATGCACTTGGGTAGCAGAAATCCAAGAGAAATGTACGTGATAGGGGGCGAAAGGTTGGTATGCACAGTTCAGGAGAAAGACCTTGGTGTGATTATCTCTGCTGATCTCAAGCTGGCAAAACAGCGCGACAAGGCGGTGGCAAAAGCCAGGAGGATGTTGGGTTGCATACAAAGAGGGATTACCAGCAGAAAAGAAGAGGTACTTATGCCACTGTATAGGTCACTGGTGAGGCCTCACTTGGAATACTGTGTTCAGTTTTGGAGACCACATCTTGCAAAGGATGTAAAAAGACTGGAGACTGTTCAGAGGAAGGCGACCAAAATGATTTGGAGCCTGCGTCAGAAGCCTTATGAGAAGAGACTTGAAGACCTAAATATGTACACGTTGGAGGAAAGGAGGGACAGGGGAGATATGATTCAGACCTTTAAATACTTAAAGAGAAATGATGAACAAACAAACCTCTTCCAAAGACGGGGAACCTGTAAAACTAGAGGGCATAACATGAAACTGCAAGGGGGTAAATTGAAAGGCAATGTCAGGAAATATTTTTTCACTGAAAGGGTGGTGGATGCTTGGAATGCCCTCCCGATGGAAGTGGTAGCGGCGAACACGGTGACGGAATTCAAAAAGGCATGGGACGAACACAGAGGATCCCTTTACAGAAATAGGATAAAAACAAAATAAACGGCACCATCTAACTTCTGAACCATATAACGTCTCAACAAATAGGGGTGTCCTACATGGAGTGGTGGGTTTACCCCTGAACAAGGATATGGGGAGGGGTGGCCTGCGCGGAGCGACAGGTGCACCTACTCTTGCCATCTTGCTGGGCAGACTGGATGGACCATGCTGGTCTTTATCTGCCGTCAACTACTATGTTACTATGTATGTTACATTGTATTTTATTTTTCCTGTTATGTACTAAAATCTTACTATAAATAAAACACAACTGAAAAAAAACACAATTAATTTTTTATTGTAGTGTTCTTATTTAAATTACTATAACATTATGACTAGGTCTATAAAAGAAAACCAGCCACCTACAAGTGTTCTGCTGTCATCAGCCTTAAAAACAGAAATCAGCAGTATACAGAGAAAGTGTTGAGATCCAGGAAACCTGCGCCAAGGAACAAAGCAATTAAACAGTGAGCTTTCTTTGGCACTTACACATAGAAAAACTGATGTACTCAGCACAAGTGTGAAGGTTGTAAGCAGCCGTGCTAAAAGCAGATGCTTACAAAAAGACTAAAAGCAAGAACAGCAAACTGAGGGATAAGGAGGATGGTCTGGAGAAATGGGTATGGGTATCAAAGTAGATAATATGTATTAAAGTAGAGAAAATGCAAAATGTTTTGCTCAGTTGCTATGAGATTTGCTAAAATTGTGTATTTGCTTATGAAGGTTGAAAAAACTCCAGTGCTTGAACTTCTAGCACATTCAGCACTGTTCCCGAGCCACCACCAATAGGCCGGTGCTGGTGTCTTGGCCAACCATAATACAAAATATTACAACCTTACAACTCTAGAACGACAACGGGAAATATACTATCAGGCATCAGTATGAGTTAGTTTTGCAGGGGCAGAACACCTATAGACCAGCTCAGCGGAAAGATAAGCTCATTCATAGCTACATGAGAAAAAAAAGATTAAATCAATAGGGAGAAATTTCACATACCTGATAATTTTCTTTCCTTGAATCCTGCTACCAATTCGGTGCTTCCTAAGGCATCCTGCATATCGAATGGTGAGACTGAGACTACCATGCTAGCTGATCCTTGATCTACCAGGGGAGGGGGGAAGGGTCATGCTGAACAGCTGAGATCAGGGAGACCAGTGAGAGAGAGAGTGTGTGTGTGAGAGAGAGATGCCTCTGTAGAGGATATATGTGCACCTTGATCCCAGGTATCAGTTCTAGGGTTGATCCCATGGACCCTAGGAGTTAAAGGGACAAGTACAGTTTGGAGGGGGTGTCCCTCAAATGTTGCAGGCACTAATGATGAACTGATCCACCTGCCGCCATACCCAAGATACATAAATCTCTAATTGATCCTCCCTGTCGTCCTATTGTCTCATGCCGGGGCTCGCTCCTAGAACCTGTCTAAATTTTGTGACCGGTTTTTGCAGCAAGTAGCAAGCTCTGTGAAATCATCTCTTAGGGACACGTCCCATTTGTTATCTGTTTTAGCTCAATGTGATTTTTCTTTTGTAGCAGCGTGGTTAGTTACAGTGGATGTCGCTGCCCTATATACAAATATTAATCAAAAGGGAAGTTTTGGAGATCATAGCAGCTACCTCTATTCCATTACCAGAACGTATACCGAAATCTCTATGGAATTTCTTACTCTCGTGTTGACACAAAATTATTTCCTATATGACTCTAAATTCTATCTTCAGATCTGTGGGATAGAGATGGGAGCCACTGTAGCTCCTTCTGTGGCTACAATTTATATGGCATCGTTGGAGGAAACCTTTTTCTATGTTTCGGCTTCGTTTTATCATATACCATTATGGGTTCATTTTCTTGACAATATTTTTTTCCTGTGGACTGGTGATGAACATTCCTTAGGTCTATTTTTGAATTGGATGAACACTATCAAAACGAACATACAATTTACAGCTAAGTATGACTATGCTGCTATTGAATTTCTGGATGTTTGTCTTTATAAATCTGGTGACAACCTTTGTTCTACACTTTACCGAAAATCGGTTCAGCGCAACACATTGTTGCAATTCCAAAGTCATCACCCTGGCTCTTTAAGGAGAGCTCTTCCACTTTGGCAGTTTCTTCGTATAAAACGAATTTGCTCAACTAAGGAACAGTTTATTACCCATTCAAGGGATTTAAGCCAGCGTCTTTTTCATCGTGGTTATCCACTACATGTTATTAAAACAGCTCTTAGGAAAGCCAAGCATGTACATTGGGAATGGCTTTTAAATCACGAGAGTGCATCTACTTCTTCTTCAGCAATGGCTGATAGGAAAATTGTAGGAGTTTTGCCCTATATGATTGGTTCTTCTCAAGTTGTGACTATTCTACGAAAATATTGGTATATATTGGCTCTCTATCCATGTTTTAGGAAAGATTTGATGATAGCCTATCAATGGGGCACCAATATTCGTGACATAGTAGTTGTTGGGGACGATCGTCCATTACATACCCATGAGGACATTTTTCCTGTCCCTCTATACGTTGTATTTTTTGTAAGCAGTCTCAAATATGACGCTCCCAAGTAGAACCTCTTTTTTCTATTAAATGGCATACTACCTGTTCCTCCTCCTGTGTTGTCTATTTGCTGACGTGCCCATGTGGACTTCAGTATGTGGGGTGGACTATCCACCCGATTAAGAAGCGTCTTTCTGAGCACAAATCTAGGATTAATGCTAATACATTAATAGCCCCATTAGTGCCTCACTGTGTTCAGTTCCATCATACATTTACAGGATTTCACATGATGTATCAGACCATGTCCCCTTGAACCCCCATGGAGGAGATCAGGAACAGACTACAGATCCTGGAACAGCGTTGGATTTTCTTGTTGAATACGGTGACCCCTGGTGGCTTAAATTCAGATCTCGATTGGTGGATTATTTTAAATACTTTAACTATTTTGGCATCCGTTGCAGCTGTTCTGTGGGTATAAATTACAATTCAGTTTCTTTGTGACGTCAGACGCCATTCTCTTTAGAGGAGCTATTGAGATGGAAGTGGGGCTGATACAAACAACTCATCGAGTGGTTATTATTGCATCATTGGGAGAATTTTCTTGCTCTTTTTCTTAAATTTATCACATGAAAAAGGATTGGTGGATCCGAAACGCGGTGCTGTGTCTTGGTGACCCCTTTGGGGTGAAAATCTCCTTGCTCCAGTTGGAGAGGTTTTGATTAACTGTGACCTTCTGATGAATGGGATTCTACATCGATTTGACCTTCCAGTTTTCTGGGTTCCAACTGCCAGCTAAGTTTTAATAACTTTAGTTTTGTTCACTTTATTCTTAGCATTGTGGCTTTATGGTATTGTTTTGAAGTTTTGCACTATTTGCACAATTTCACTTTAAGATTAAAAGGGAGCAGTTCTCTATTCGAAGGGATTCATTATATCCCCCTACACAACAAACTTTCCTACATATATTGTTTTGAGTGTTTTCCTCATTAATTTAGTGATCAGATTTATATGGGCCATTGCCAATATAACATCCTTACCCTATGCCCCCCCCCCCCCCAAAGTAAAAAGGCAAACTATGTCAATGGTTAAAGGTAGTCCCAGGCCTGAAGATCAGGCTATACACAAAACTCCCCGAGTTGGTTCCACAGGTTGAATGCATGAGGAACACCCAACCAGGAAGTTTGAACCAACTTTCAAGATCCTCCAGATCCTGGGAGGGATTTAGGCTGCTCTTGGGATAACTGATCACCATTACCAGCAATTCTAGCCATCGAATCACCAGAGCCGTCTCCTCTCTGGACTTCTCCAGGGAACTGGACCAAATCAGCCAGCCAGTCATCCAGGTATGAGTGAATCGGATCCCTTGTTTGCATAGGAATGCTATGATCACCACCATAACCTTCATGAAGATGCAAGGAACCTCGCCAGGCCAAAGACCAGGATGCAGAAGCAGAGAAATTGCTGGTGTTGCTCCCAGATGAGCTTATTAAACTATATCTTAGCAAAATTTAGGGATGTTAGGGACTCCCCTTGACAAAACGAGGCAATGAGTAATCCGATGATCTCCATGCAGATATGGGGAACTCTGACACTGATCGCTTTCAGGTCCAGAATAGGCTGGAAGGAACCTCCCCTTCTTGGGCACTATGAAGTAATTGGAATAACGCCTCTGACCTTGCTCTTCAGAAGGTACAGGTAAAATAGCCTGCAACTGTAGAAGATGCTGTAGAGGTTCTTTAACCGCCACTCTCTTCAGTGAGGAGCTGCAGGGAGACTGTACAAAGTCGTTGCTTAAAGGCTTTGCAAACTTTCATGCATATCCTTGACCCAGAATCTCTAGAACCCACTAGTCTGAAGTGATATTGGTCTGTTCTAAAACAGCACAAGCTGTCCCCTAAATGAGTTCCGGATTTCATTATTGGGGGGGGGGGGGGTGCTTATTCTCTCCAGTGGGAGCTGCTGAGGAGTCTTGAGATTACTGCAAGTTCTGAAAGGACTGAGCCTTCTTGGTTCTAGGTCCATAGGAGTAGGCCCTATCTGGTCGCCTAGCAGTCTGAGAGTGTTTCTAAACTCCACATGCAGCTCTTTGAGAGGAAAACCTAGCATCCTTGGACCTGCCTGCCAGAGCCTTTGACGAGGAGTCTCCCCAAGGTCCTTTATCAGCTTCGAGATCCTCCCCAAAAAGCAACCTGCTCCTGAAGGGAGCTTGTTCAGTTGTAATTTAGAGGCCACATCAGCTGACTAATTGTGAAGCCAGAGCTGCCACCTAGTTACAACAGCCACTGCCATGGAAGAGATTCAGAAAAAAAATCATAGGAGGGCATCCATCATGTATGCAGCCCCAGACTTTAATATGTCAGTTTCCAGGCTGTTCAGCAGCTACTGAACTCAGTGTAAGAGTGCACTGGCCACCAGATCTGTGCACAAGACTACTTGGAAGCCCAAGGCAGAGGCCACAAAACCATTCTTAAGGACAAGGGCATTCACCCAAGGGAGAGCAGAAAACTGATCCAGCTCCTCCTGGGGAAGGGGATACAACAGAGAGGACCTTAGGGATTCTCCCACAGAGATCAGGAGCTGCTTCATGGCTCAGGCAAAAGAAAGAAAGCAGTCCAAGATGGTGTCCAACTGTGATGCTCCAAGGTCAAGCTCCATAATGTATAAGGCTGCCATTGTGTCCTTAATCAGCATAGAAAGGTCCTCTCTGTGAAAAAAGCAGATCCCCAAGAGATCCTTGCTCTCCATAAAGTGAAGCTCACCTTCCTCCTCAGACTCACCTACTGGAGAATTTCTTCTTCAATGCCCCAACCAACCCCTAGAGGATAAGGCAGGGCTCCTGGAGGAACACAGCAGTGAAGGGGTAAAGCGGGGGCACTTAACCTCCTTGGCCAGCCATGGCAGAACCACCTGCGGGTAAAGGGCCCCCCTGTAAAGGGAAGCCTGGACCTCAGATGCCTGCAGAGGGGGTTGCAAAGCAGCAAGAGAGGACTGAAAACAGCCTGCAAGTTGTTTCAGTAGCTGCTGCTCAAGACCAGCAGAGGGGAAGCCCTGGGGCCTAAGGGCAGCTGCTGTCCAGAGTCTGAGGTCTCCTGGCAGACATCTTATGGACCTCCAAGAACCAGCTGCCTCATGGGTGGGAAAGGCGTGGCAGACTCAGGAGGCATAAAAAGTGGCACTGGGCCCTCAGCCTACTGAGGGGGGGGGTCCCAATAAATGCCAAAAATCAGGCACCATTGCTCTTTTGCACCTGTTGCATAAGGGTAAAAGTTATCCACTGCAGAGCTGACCTGAGAGCCACAAGAAACACATCGGGCACCAGGCATGCTTTGAAGGCTCTACATGGCAAAGAAAAAGAACACTGAAAAAAAATTGCTGAAAATAATGGCACAGGCCACAAAAAGCAGCACTGTTGCAAAAATGGCAGAGCCTGCAGTGAAAAAGGAGACCCTAAAAGCGAACCCAGCACCTGAAAGGCTAGTCGGGGAAGCTTACTTAAGACAGAGAAATACAGGACTTCTCTCACTGCTGCACCAGAAGATATACCAAGTGATGACATCGCTGAAAGTTGCTCAAATCTGCCTCCTCTACCTGTTGGCTAGGGAGCATAACCCACTCATCTGGGCGAGTCTAGCAGGAGGATCAGGAATGTCTATACTGAGGATATGTAATGTTCTAGAGATAATTTTATGAAGCATTTTCTGCAATGTAAAACCGTACAGGTGTATACATACATATGAGCACACATGTCAACGAGTGTTTGCACACTTTTATACAGAAAACACATAGGTATTCCCTTGGCTGGATTTATGAGGTATGAATATACTTTATAACAGACACACACATAGTACGCAAATATTCTCTTCCACTGCCAGTTCCAGGCTTCAACTGTAGAGCTGTTCAAATCCAGGCTAAAAACGCACCTCTGAGACTGCTTTCGGATCCTGATCCCCTTAGCCTCCTATTCACCTTCTATGTGTTTCCTTATTCCCCTAGATATATCCTAGTCACCACTTGCTGTGTTGTTTTGACTAGATGAGCAGGGACTGTCTCTTACACGCATCTATACGGTGCTGCGTATGAAGCAGCACTACACAAATAAGCAGTAGTAATACGAAACCCATTTGCACCTGCCTTGGAACAGGTGCAAGTTTGTGCAAGAGCATTTGTGTTCCACAAAGATGACTTCTTGGAGCCTGTGTTACAAAAGGAACATAGGTGTGTTTAAAAAAAAAAAATTATAGGCGTATTCTTCATACTCCCCCATGTGAAGCTGCTAAAAGGTAATTTGCAGGTGCTAAATCGCTTCTCTAGCTCTTTCTAAAAGAGAAAGAGGGGCATTAAATGAGACAAACCATGAAGAACTTCTGGACAGAAGACTGCCTGCTTCCATTTACCCACTTTCACCACTTGGCCAGGCCCTGCCCCACCACTCTCCCACCCCCACCTGTCCGCAACCCAGCAGAGAACTTCTAGTTTAAATTTAATACTCATTCAGGGCCTAGTATCAGCAAATAGCTTTAATTTAAACCAAATCAGAGCATAACTTAGCTTAAAGGAAAAACAGGGTCAGTATTTTTTGAGCAATAAATTGTTTCTAGAGACCTTTACAAAGAGGCCTTGTAGATAGAGGGCAAACCTATGAAATTGTTTTAAATAGGTGTTAAAGCCAAGCGACTGATCAAAGGGGCATTTTGAAAGACTCCCTCTAGCCAAGCAAGGGCTGTGTGAATCATCCAGGAAATTGGTCACAGATTACCTTAGAAGCACAGGATAGGGTACTGTGTAGCAGCCAGCTTTTAATAGTTCTTTCCCTTCCTCGTTCCCGGACTCCCACTCACCCCTGGGATAATCATACTTTATAGGTGCTTAAACCTCTTAAAGGAAAGGTGGTACCATATTCAATCTCAGGTGCAGCCATTTATCCTCATCAGGCATACATTAAGGACCTGCGATTAATTAATCTTGAAATGAACCAAGTCCATTGAACGTATTAGGTATAGTTTTATTAGTATCCCCAGCAAACCTTAGTAAGTAAACAACTTAAATATCTAAACACAACCTTAAAACTAAGAAGCAGAAAGCAGTCCAGCAGTGAGATGGGGTCTTTCCAGTCTTTTGCATCGAGTGTCACATGTATGATTTTTCTTCCAGTTGGTGAGGGGGTCTTATTTGTGCACTAGGTGCAAGGAGCTATTTGATCTCAGGGAGGAGTCTGATCTCTGGAGGCTAGAGTAGCAGACTTGGAGGGCATAAGGAAAACAGAGGTACAAAGACGAGACCTACAGGGACATAGTACTGAAGTCCCACCTCCAGTCTAGCAGCATCCCTGTTGCCATGGAGAAGAGAGGTCGAATGACATGAGAGCATCACCCTGGTTTGTCAGGAAGTGATCCTGTAGCTAGGACCTATCCTCCAAATGATGTAAAATCCTCTCACGAGGTGGTTTCTCCAGGGCCATTTGCCCATTAGGGAAGGATTAGGACAGCCGTTATAGTTGGTGGTTCGATCATTAGGCATGTAGATAGCTCGGTGGCTTGTGGACATGAGGATCATCTGGTAACATGCCTGCCTGGTACAAAGGTAGCAGACCTTGCACGCCACCTAGACAAGGTCTTAGATAGTGCTGGGGAGGAGTCTGCTGTCTTGGTACATATCAGTAACGACATAGGAAAAAAAGTGTGGTAGGGAGGTTCTGGAGGCAAAATCTAGGCTTTTAGGTAGGAAGTTGAACTTCCAGGATAGCATTCTCCAAAATGCTTCCCGTTCCATGCACAGGATCCAAAAGGCAGACAGAGCTCCTGAGTCTCTATTCATGGACGAGACGATGGTGCAAGAAAGAGGGTTTTGGATTTGTTAGGAACTGGGGAACATTCTGGGGAAAGGAGGGGCTTTTGCAAAGGGTGGGCTCCACTTTAAACGGGATGGAACCAGGCTGCTGGCATTAACCTTTAAAAAGGAGATAGAGCAGCTTTTAAACTAGATAATAGGGGAAAGCCGACAGTCACCCAAGAGTGCATGGTTCGGAACAATGTATCCTTGAAGGATACTAGCAAAAGATTGAAGTTAGGGCATATCAACAGAGGTTCCAATAAAAACAAAAAGTAACCCAAATGCCCTCGAGTACAGAACAGACAGAGCTTAAGGATTCCAAATTACCCCTGCCTACCAATAGCCAGAAAAATAGCAATTGAATACAGCCTCTAAAATGTTTGTATGAAAATGCTAGAAGTCTAAAAAATAAAGATGGGAGAGTTAGAATATATAGCACTAAATGAGAAGTTAGATATGATTGGTATCTCAGAGACATGGTGGAAGGACGACAACCAGTGGGACACTGATACCTGGGTACAAACTATATTGTAATGATAGAGCAGATCAAATCGGTGGAGGGGTTGCACTCTATATTAGAGAGGGCATGGAGTCAAAGGATTAAAGTTTCACAGGAAACAAAATTCACTGTAGAATCTCTATGGATTTAAATTCCATGTAAAAAGAGGAGGAGGAAGGGGAAGACGAGAGCAGTGGGGGTGTACTATCGACTGCCTGGCCAAAATGAACAAATGGATAATGAAATGCTCAAAGAAATCAGGGAAGCTAACAAAAGTTACAGCACAGTAATACTGGGTGATTTTAATTACCCTAGTAATGGCTGGGTCAGTGTCACTGCAGGGCATACTAGGGAGATAACATTTCCAGATTAAATAAATGACTGCTTCTTGGAGAAGCTGGTTCATGAACCAGAGGGAAAGCCTTAGTGGAACACGAGATTTGGTGCAACAGATAAGGGTGTTGGGACCACTTGGCAATAGTGATCATAGCATGCATTTGATTTAATAAATGGAGGAAGGACAACAAGGCAATCCACAGTACTACCTTTTAACTTTCAAAAGAGAGACTATGATAAACTGAGGAAAATTGTTAAGAAAAAACTAAAAGGAGCAGTTGCAAAGTTTAAAAGCTTTATATCAAGCATTGGTGTTGGAAGCCCAGACCAGCTGTATTCCATTCTTTATGAAAAAAGAAAAGTTGTCCAAAAAAACTGCCAGCATGGTTTAAAGGAGAGGTCAGAGAGGCTGCTGTAGCCCAAAAAGCATCTTTCAGGAAATGGAAAAAGGAACCAAATGATGAAAACTGCAAACATAAGTACTAGAAAGTGAGGTGCAAGGCATTGATAAGGCAGAATTTGAGAAGCTTGCTGTGGAAGCAAAACCACATAATAAAGACTTTCTTCAAGTGCAAAGAAAAAACACCTGAGAGAGAGTCAGTTGGACCATTAGATCACAGAGGGGCAAAAGGGGCACTTTGCTTCCGTCTTTACTGAGAAAGATGTAGAGATGTTAGCCATGACTGAAATGGTATTTAAAAGGTGATGCTGCAGAAGAATTTGAAAGAAATAATCAATACACCGGGAAGATGTATTACAACTATTTGATAAACTGAAGAGTAGCAAATCATCTGGACCAGATGGTACACATCCAAGGGTGTTGAAAAAACTGAAATATGAGATAGTTCACAGATTACTAATAGTAGTTCTGCAATCATTAAAATCATCTGTATACCTGAAGATTGGAGGATGGCCAATGTAAGTCAATTTTTAAAGAGGATTCCAGGGATGATCTGGGAAACTACAGACTGGTGAGCCTAACGTCAGTAGCAGGAAAAATGGTAAAAACTATTATAAAGAATAAAATTACTGAACATGTAGATACTCATGGCTTAATGGGAGACAGCCAACGAGGGAGGGGTGGCCTAGTGGTTGCAGCAAGTTACCTCAGGCCAGAAGGTCGGGTGTTCAAATCCCACTAGAGGACAGCATCCTTGGGCCCAAAGGACTGGGGTTTCTAGTCCCACAGGTGCTCCTTGTGGTCTTGGGCAAGCCACTTAACCTTCCATTGCCCATGTTCCCTGTAAAATAGTTCTCCAAGTTATAATGCCCTGTTCAATGTAATTTCAGTTTAATGTAAACCGCCTTGATATCATGCTCTCAAACATTTTCCCACTACTTTCACTTCTCACGAAAGAACAACACTCAAAAATCTCAAAATTACAAACTTCATTCTAAAAACTCTCATATTATTTCAATGCCTGTAGAATATATAGATATTGAGCTTATCAATGCTAGATCTGTATGTAACAAAATTCAAACAATAACTGATCTTATTCAGGATCACCATCCAGACATTCTTTGCATAACAGAATCGTGGCTCCATTTAACTGATAATGTGTTAATTAATCAGCTGGTTTCAGACAGTGATATAGCTTACAATTGCCCACGATCTCGTAAGCGTGGAGGAGGAGTGTTAATAATTGCAAAGAAGTTCCTTAATTTCAAAACACATAGCTTTTCAGACACTCCTCAAGGTAACACAATTAGTATTATGAACAAATACATGTCACTTTGCCTTACTTATAGAGCACCAAAAGCACCACCTGAAGAATTAGCTTCAACACTTGAAACTGTTTGTGCCATATCTGCTATTAACAAATCCACAATTTTATTAGGTGACTTTAACCTTAAGTCCACCAACATTAAAGATGCAGAAGCCTTCCTTCAAGCTATGTCCTCTCTTAATTTCTCACAAATAATTGATGTCCCAACACACAGTCACGGCTCTACACCTGATCTGATCTTCGCAAACAACGAACTGATTTCAACAGGCTCATTATCAATTCCTACAGTTATACCAGTACCATGGTCAGACCACTACCTAATTAAAATAAGATTACTTCTACAGAATAATTGGTGCAACAAGCATGATTTTAGCTCTCAAATACAGAGGCGATTCAAAAAATTTGACAAAGATAATTTTTTAAAGGACACATTAGAACATCTTAATTCTGAGTCAAACAATATTGAAGCTCAAGTTAGTAACTGGAACAACACTTTATCTAGTGCTGCCACAGCACCCATCAGTACAAAGAATATCCAATACAAAAAGAAACAAAACAAGCCTTGGTTCTCTGCTCACCTTCGAAAATTGAAAAGAAATCTCAGAAAGCTAGAACGGAAATGGCGAAAATTTAAGACAACAGATATACAGAAGTTATATTTAGAAATGCAAAGTCAATATATGGAACATATTAATCATGCTAAAAAGGAATTCCATACAAATATTATTAACACATCATTAAATAAGCCAAGAGAATTATTTGAAATAGTCAAGATACTTACAAAAGAGAAATTAACAGATGAAGATGTACAAATTGATCCACAAAAATTTGCAGAATATATCAAGGAAAAATTTCACTCTATTAAAACAATCATTGACAATACTACAATTTCACAAGTTTCTCAATCTAGAATTTGGGAAAAATTTCACTCTCCTTCAAATGAACAAATTTCTCGCATTATTTCTGCTATTAATACTAGCACCGCTCCCTCAGACCCTTGCCCTGTTTCTTGGGTCAAAGCTTCCAAATCAAGCTTGATACCATACATAAACAATATTGTGATGAATTCTCTTTCCCAAGGTCTTATGCCTACACAACTAAAGCAAGCGACAGTTAGACCTATTCCAAAGAAAACAACTCTTGACAAAAATAATCCTGCTGCTTATCGTCCAATTTCAAGTTTACCTTTTCTAGCAAAAATCATAGAAAAAGTAGTCCAACAGCAATTACAAGATCACATTGATAATCATGCACCCCTAGATAATAATCAACATGGTTTCCGTCCTAATCATGGCGTTGAAACTCTTTTGATTTATCTTTTTGATAATATACTCCGTACTATAGATAACAAAAAAAAAAGGGATTCTATTGATCTTTGTAGACATTTCATCAGCTTTTGACACAGTTAACCACCAAATTCTCCTTGAGAGACTACGAATAATTGGTATTCATGGTGTTGTTCTCAAATGGTTTCAATCGTACCTTTCTGACAGAGAGATCAGAGTAAAAGTAGGATGTAATACTTCACAATCTATAAAGGTACTGCAAGGAGTCCCTCAAGGTTCCGCCCTCTCTTCTCTTCTTTTTAATATATACATTCAACCAATTTGTGATATAATAAAAGCCTACAATATACAATACACTATTTATGCAGATGACATTCTAATTTTTATGCCTTTTTCAATTAACAACCCTCTATATTCAAATATCTCTCTTTGTCTAACTGAAATGACAAGATGGTGTAAGAAGAATAATTTTTCAATTAATTACAGCAAAACAGAGGCCCTCATTATTACTCGTAACATGGAATTCATACATCCTCCAAACATTACAGTTGATAACGCAACTATTCCAATTAAAACAGAGGTTAAGTATCTTGGTGTTACTCTAGACAGTGAGTTAAATCTCAAATCGCATATTAATAAAACAATAAAAAATTCGTATTTCAGAATGCGTATTATAAGGAGACTAAAACCACTGCTTTCATATGATCTGTTTCGTACTGTCTGTCAAGCGCTAATAACCCCTTTGCTGGATTTTTGCAATCCAATATTCCTTGGATTAACACTGCAAGCTTTAAAACCTTTGCAATTGGCTCAGAATACTGCAGCACGAATTATTTCTGGATCTTATATTCATGAACATATTACGCCAGTTTTGAAGGATCTTCACTGGCTACCAATCCTAACTCGTATCAAATATAAAACAATTATCAACATCTTTAAAATAAAACATCACATTTCAGCCAATAGTCTTTACTCCCTCATTTTTATTGACCCCAGTTCTCGACCAAGAAGAAAGTGTACATCTCATAGATTAAGTTCTTCAAGTAACTTCAAAAATACACTCAAGGTCACTACAGAGAGAGCATTTTCATTAGCTGCACCAATTTTATGGAACTCTCTTCCAGATGAATTAAGATCATCAACCGAACTCAAAGACTTTCGGAAGCAATTAAAAACTTTGCTTTTTATTGAAAATTATGGGCACATTACTTAATTTTATGATTTACCTACCCACTACAAATAATTATATTAGTGTTTTTGTTATATGTTATTTGAATTTTAAATTTGTAATTAACAAACGTTTATTGTAATGCTTATTGTGTTGTATGACTATATGTTACAATGTTTGTATTTTTCTTCTTCTTACAAGATGTTTTCTTTGTTTTGTACTTTCACCGCCTTGATTTTATGATAAGGCGATATATAAATACAGTTAAATAAATAAATAAATAAATAAATAAAATAAACAAATAAGTAAATAAAGCTTTAGCCAAGGAAGGTCTTGTCTTACTGATGTTATGTTTTTTTGAAGTTTGTTCAGATAGCGTATCTGCATTATCAGAAAATCTTTGACAAGGTCCCTCATGAGAGGCTCTTGGCGAAATTAAAAAGTCATGGAATAGGAGGCAGTGTATTATTGTGGATCAGGAACTGGTTAAAAGATAGAAATCAGAGGGTAGGGAATGGCCATTTTTCCCAGTGGAGAAAGGTGAACAGTGGAGTACCCCAGGGATCTGTGCTGGGTCCGCCACTTTAACATATTTGTAAATGACCTGGAAATGGGAATAAGTGAGGTAATCACATTTGCAGATGAAACAAAATTATTCAAAGTTGTTAAAACCCATGAGGATTGTGAAAAAATGCAAGAGGACCTTGATAAATTGGAAGACTGAGCATCCAAATGGCAGATGAAATTTAATGTGGACGAGTGCAAAGTTATGCATCTAGGAAAGAACAACCCAAACTATGGTTACATGATACAAGGTTTCACATTAGGAACCTCCACCCAGAAAAAAAGATTTAGGCGTCAACTTGGATAACATGTTGAAACCCTCCACCCAGTGTGCAGTGGCAGCAAAGAAAGCAAATAGAATGCTAGGAATCATAAGGAAAGGAATGGAGAATAAAACAAAGGATAGCATGGTAACCAAGCAACCAGGGTTCGATATAGAGTTATTAGAAAAGATATAGAGAAGATCCACCAAAATGGTAAAAGGGATAGAAAGATACCTCTATGAAGAGAGGCTAAAAAGGTTAGGGCTCTTCAACCTGGAAGAGAGATGGCTGAGAGATATGATAGAGGTTTATAAAATTAATGAATGGAGTGGATCAGGTAAATGTAGATCAATTGCTTATGCCATCAAAATATAGAAAGACTAATGGACATGCAATGAAGCTATAGTGTAACCTATTTAAAACTAATAAGAAAAAATATTTTTTCATTCAATGTGTAATCAAATTCTGGAATTTGTTACAGAGGATGTAGTAAAAGCTGTTAGTGTAGCCGGGTTTAAAAAAGGCTTGGACAAGTTCCTGGAGGAAAGGTCCATAAACCATTATTAAAGGGAACCCGGGAAATTCACTGCTTGCTCCAATACATAAGCATTGTGGAAGCTGTGTCTTCTGGGGAAACTGCTAGGTACGTGTGACCTAGATTGGCCACTGTTGGAAACAGGATAAAGGGTTTGTTGGTCCTTGGTCTGACCCAGTATGGCATATCTTATGTTCTTATCTTCAGAGATTACATGGATAAATCCTTTGGAATACTGATCAGGAGAGGTTTATGCCCTAGAAAATCACAGGGGTCGTTATTCAGCGGCACCAGACAGTGTCAATGAATATCCCTACAGACCATAGGAAAGATGCCCAGTTAATTTCAGGGTGGTCTGCAGGCAAAGCTGGGACAATCCTGACAGCTATCTGCTTAGTGGCAATATTCAGCCACTAACTGGATCATTAAACCAAAGTTAGGACAGCCATTGACCTAAACTAACTTTATGTGGATTTGCTACCTGGTACAAGTGGCTGGATAGCAAATCCAGTTACTGACAAGCTGGATATTCAGCATCTGACGCCCAAGAGGCTCGAGCACTGAATATCTGGCTTTAATTGAAGCGGCAGCAGCCACACACTTTCAAAGGTGCTGACTGCCTTTGCTGAATATCGACCCCCACAGTGTTTGACCATCAACACATGGATCAGAATGCTTTTTGGGAAATGGTTCATCAAGGAATAGCTCTATTGAAACACGCTCTATCCAAATTCTAAAAATGCTGTAAACAATTGTGGGCGTTGCTTGGAAGACTCAACATCCAGGATTTCCCTTCCTTATGTTTCTGGGTAAGTCAAGCGAAGCAGTCTCTGGTAACAGTTTAAAAATGGCTTTAGCTTATGCATTACTTGACAGACTGTTACAGGAGGGGCAGACTTGTATACCAAAAAATTATTTTATTGATCCCAGACAGGAGAATACCAGTGGAGCCAGTCAAGTAGCCACACAGATCAAGTCATCTAGTTCAAATAAATTAGTTTGACATTATAGAAAGGTTTTTTTCCATTCCTGATTTCAGTTAGTTCACATAAGATCGCAGTGCTGCCGGCTCATCAAGTTTCTAAGGCCTGCAGATTATCACGCCTTAAAAATCTCCCTTATTAAAAATGGCCAGTTAAAAAAAACATGGCGGGGGGGGGGGGAGGAATATTCAAAGTCATTCAGGCATTTTGCAAACCTGCAAACCACCTACATGATGCTCAGTGGTATATTCAGCACTTAAGTGCCCAGACACTAGCCGGATAGAGTCGGGGTGTTGCAGGGGGTGAAGTGGAGGTGGCACCTGGGGATAACGAGCTAGTGATTATATTCTGCTGTTAGCTGGTCATTCTACAGCAGCTGATGTTAGGCACTTGAAAGGCTCACCTAATTTTAGCCACTTCAGCTAACCGGCCGGTGGCTAAATATCACCGCTATCTGGCCATCCTGAATATTCAACGCTGGTGGCCAGATATTCAATGCCGGGGCCATAACTGGATTCAGGATTCAAATGGCAATGACTAGCCACTTGATCAGTGCTAGCCGCCACTGCTGACCCATTCTGTATAATTCTGTGTGACGAAGGGCTATCCGTTTATACTAGAAATACAGACGAATATGCACAAAAATTCCCAAAACAGTTGTTAGAAAATCTGCACGCAAGAAAATCCCTAATTCCAATTATGGAACTGCCACACTAACCAATTGTGCAATGTGAACTCGTATATAAAAAGCACACTGATTTTCCCAGCATGTGCGTTATGACATCAAGGAGAGTTTGGAATTGGATCTAATCCCGTTCAGACACTTCTCAGATGTGTGCCGAATTCCTGTCTTGTAAGTCTCAAAGAACGGAGCGAGGACAAAAATGATAGCATGGTCCACTGAGGAAACATCATCCTTTTGTGCTTGAAAATTTCAACAGTGAAAGCAGAATACAATATCATATTATTCTCACTTCATCGTGCTTTACAAAAACTTGTTATTGTGTGTCTGTTTTTACTAGACAATATGCAAAGGCCTGCTACACTTGGATGGTCTACAAGACTTAACTTGGCACTGCCAAAGCAGATGAAATCATAACCCTGGAACGCATCCTTAAAGCTACCCATCACAGATTGTTCTCAAGCCATGTTCCCAGTTACCTCTTGGCTGTCGATCAAACAAAAGCTGTTTACCGACCTATTTTTCCACAGTGGTCTGGGGCAACATTTTCAATTGGGAACAAAAAAAAAAAAAAAACATCTAGAAAATGTCTACAGTCAGAGTGAAGCTAGGTCATTAAGTCATCTTATTTTCCATAATTAAGAGATTTACAACCAAAGCAAAGCAAAAATGTCCAACCTGAATAGGCTCACAATATATAACAATACACCAAAAATATAATATATGAAGCATAATTCAAATATACATATGTAGCTTATAAAAATACATTCTGAAATACAGTAGCCTTCTAATGCTTCATTAGGAACTGATTTACAGAAGTATGCAGGCCAGCACAGGATTTTTCAGTCAGTGAGCGTCCTCACTTCCTTTGAAGCTTTGAGTGCTATTTTTTCTTTCCAGAGTCTGTTCACGTCTGTACATTAAAACCCTGACTTTGGTCACCAGGTGACGTAAATTTAGCGATTTGTTTTTGTCATCCGGGCTGCTTGTGTTATATGCAACCCTTTTTCCTGTTGTAATAGTCCTTCGCTGCTTCTGGTGTTTTCCCCAGAAGCATGGTGACTGGCAGGCGTGGCGTGACAATTAGTTGAACTAGGCAGCTGTCTAGGCGTGCCAATGGTCCAGGGGTGGCCCATAGCCGCTCCTCTCCAGGACCTGCAGTGGTGGCGTGGCCTCAAACAGCCCTGCAATACTTACCTTAAACCTCTGGTAATGCAAGGTTGTTTGGCTTCCGCCCTCTCCAATGCAGACTTCCTGTGTGCATGGGGTGAAGCAACTTCTGCTCCCATGCAAAAGGAAGTCTGTATCAGGCATCAGAGGGGGCAGAACCAAAACAGCCTCACAGCATCAGAGCTTTAAGATAAATGCTGTGGAGTTGTTTGAGGCCATTGCTGCCGCTGCAGGTACCAGAGGGGAGGAAGGAGCAGGAGCAGGAGCAGGGAATGTGCGCAAGGGATGAGGTTCGGCTAGAGCGTCTCATATCCTTACAACAGCCCTGGTCACTGGATCCATTCTTTACTTACTTCATGTTCTCCTGAGTTTTGGTGACTTCTACCCTAGCAATCATCATCATATGCCTTTGTCTTTCTTTTTTTTTTTTTAAACAAGACAGACCCCAAAAGGGCTTGGCTAAAGGATATCAGCCATCTATTTCAGGAACTGCTGCTCAAAGCTGGCTGAGAATGGGCCTCAAGTCCCCAGAGGACTATCATGGGCCTGCTGGCTTGAGCCTGCGCAACTATCCTCCCCTTTGTCCAGGACCATACAGCTATCCAAGATGCCACCATACCTACAGGAGGAAAAAGTGTAGGAGAGTAGTTCTATCTTGGCACCACCTGATGACATCACGTACTTGTGTGCCTGATTCAATCCTGCTTGTCAACAGAAAAAAAAATATATATATCAATGTGTGAAACAGTATTTCAGCTAAACGTCAGTAAATGATAAATGTTTCTACATGGGTGCAAAGCACAAAAATATACACCGTTAAGGGAAAATTATTTTGCTACCTTTTTATCAAAAGACATTTTTGGTTGGCTAAACTGTGTAGTGTTTCCTTATGGAAAGTAGACACAACAAAGCTTCAGTTTTCTCAAGTCAGATGATGCTATGAACCAGAATTGAGGTCCAACAAGGCGGCACTTAAGAAATCAAATGGGTTTTTCCTTGCTGTCAGTCTAGTCTTTCTCAGTGTCAAGCACAACAAAAAAAACCCACTCCCACATCTTTTTACAAGATGACTTCCAATAAGAGATGTCCGTCCGTCCGTCCGTCCTCCCCCACCCCCACCCTTTCTGGGAATATACAAGTCCTGGCATGTTTATTGGAAATAGTGGCTCTTATAATGGGGGAAACATCTGTTCCTATAGTTCCAAGCATGTAACCATAATTAAGAGCCAAAGTAAAAAAAAACTGGTAACTTTATGTTAATTACCGAAGTTGATCATTTCTTTTAAACTGTTTTTTTTTCATACAATCAAAAGCTTCAAGTATAGAAAAGTTCTTGTTTTATTTCTAGAATCTACCCAGATGTTGAGATTTGTTTATTGAACTCCTGATGATCGATTCGGTCGTAGTCTGGTTGGGTTCTAGAAAATGAATTATGGAAAAACACAAAACCTGAATTATAAAAGCAGATGATGAAAAAAAGAATATTCAGGAGGATAGAAGAGAGGCAATATCATAGATGCTCCTCATTAATTCTGCCTGACCAAACCTTTAATTTCCCAGCTGCACGATGTTTGAGCTCTTCTACAGATCATCCTCAGTGTCAGTTTTTAGACAAAGGGATCCTTCCTAAGTGCTCACTGTCGCCAGGGAAAGGTAAGGGTGGGGCAGCAGGGTGCAGTGCTCTTATTTATGGAGGGGGATGAGAAGATTGCCTTCATCTTCTTTTGGGAGAGATGGTTGGTGCTTCCCTTGTGTTTTAAGCCAAAGCTGGTGCCAGGTTAGGAGAAGGATTTAGATACAATTTTTTAAGGATTACCAGCCCAGATGAAAAGGTCTAGGCTAGGAAGCTGCAGCATTAACCAGGTACCCTATAACTAGTCTTGAGTGTGAAAGGAGGATTCCCTGTGTTTCAGACGTGCCTCTGGATGGAAGAAAGATTTTAAACTAATCTAGTGGAGGTCACATGATGTGGTGAGAGCGAGTGGACGCTGAACGCTCGCTCTCCGGGGTGCCATCTCTGCTGCCTGCGGCGCTTCCCCAATGACGCCGGCAGGTGAAGGGAAGGTCTGCATGAGTGCGGGTGGCCGTAACTGAACATGACAGTGGCGGCAAAAGCTAACCGGAGGGAGAAGGAGCGGACAGCTGGCCAGCCCAAGATAGCGGACTCACCCCCGAAATTGCTGGCTTCACAAGCGTTCTTGGATGAGGTCTCGGCAGCGGTGATGGAAGCCCTGGCCACACAATTTAGCACCCTGCATAGTAAGATGGACTCTCTGCAGGAAACCATGAGATCGATGGGGAATCGGATGCAGGAGGCGGAGTCGCGGATAATGCAGAGCGAGGAGGGCCTGGAGCGGGTCACGCAGGAGCTGAAACACATGCAGCTGGCACTCCAGGCCCAGGCAGTAAAAATAGACGACTTTGAGAACCGATCCAGGCGGAACAACTTGCGATTTATGGGCATTCCGGATCGGATCCTGGACAGGGAGCTACAAACATACCTAGAAAAACTGGTAGCAGTGCTCCTGAAGGATAAAGAGGACTATGGGCCCATCAGATTGGAAAGAGTGCATCGTGTAGGGCCAAAGCTGTCCAAGGATCACAGGCCTAGAGTGGTCTTGGCCAAATTCCTGGAGTTCCCGCAGAAGGAGGCGGTGCTGCAGGCAGCTAGGAAGTTGGGGGCGTTGGAGTACGGGAATGCCAAAATCAGAGTGGCACAGGACTACTCAGTGGCTCTGAGCCAACGCAGGCGAGCTTATGCACCTATTTGCCAACAGCTGGTGGATGCAAGTATAAAATTTACAGTTCAGTACCCAGCTCGGTTGCATATCACTCATAATGGAGGGCATCAGACCTTCAAGAGCTGCAGCGGCGACGCCATATGTTCCAGGCCTAGTGCAGAAAGCAGGAACGGCAGCGGTGCCGGATGCGGAGGAGCGGGAGGCGAGACTAAATAGGCCATGAACAAGGCCAAGAGAAAATGCTGGCGGTGGTAGCTTTTGAGAAGAGACCGAAGGCTTGCTGAGAGTGCCCTGGACAATATAATTGGACTTGGAACTTGAGGATACTAGTTTGGAAAAGTGTGAAAAGAGGTGAAGGGGACTCTTTCTCCCCTGTGGTCTGGTGGGAGGAGGGAGGTGAAGGTTTTAGCTTTATCTTTATGTATGTGGGGGCTTGAGCTCATACTAGGAAATGTGTGGGGTATATATTCCATACTATTATGGAAGCCACTTAACCCTCCATAGCCCATGTTCCCTGTAAAATAGTTATCTCCAAGTTATAATGCCCTGTTCAATGTAATTTCCGTTTGTTCAATGTAAACCGAACTGATGTGGAATAGCACGGTATATAAAGAATGTAAATAAATAAATAAAATAAATATTAGGGGAGGTGAGTGTGTTTCTGGTATATTTTTGGGATTGTTATAAAGGTGAACATAGGGAATGGAGGAGCAGGGGGAGTGGGTTCCCCCATGGGGGTAGTTGGGGAATAGCTAAGTGGGAGATGGGGACTCCTTGTCCTAAACCCACAGGTTTGGGCTTAGGCATATCATGTGGGGGAATCCCCACTAGCAGAATCCCAGGGGTTCGGGGGAGATAGCCGAGTGCCGATGGGGAAGGGGGGGCCTAAACACAAAGTGACTTATGGGAGGAGAAGCGAGATCAGGGGGAGGGAAGGGAGAGAGGGAGCTGGGTTAAGGGGCAGTGATGGGGGTGAGGGGGGAGAGGGAATTAGTGTGGAAGGTGAGGGTAGCTTGGGAGTTGGAACGAGCGGGTTGGGGGTAGGAGGACTAGGGGGGAGGGTAGGATATGGGGGGGGATAAGCAAGTAGCCTTCGCGATAATCGTGGCATAGGAATGCAACATCTGGATGAGCTTCTGGGAGGGCTTCAGGCTGGGGAGGTCCGTTCCAGGGTATACAGGATAGCCAGCATAATGGGAACTATCGGGAAACACATACCCTGAAGATCATTTCATGGAATGTGTGGGGGATAGGGACCCCTATTAAGAGGTATAAAGTACTACGAGCCCTAGCCCGATAAAAATGCGATATTGCCATGTTGCAGGAGACTCAGACTGCTGAAGAGCATCTTAAATTGCAGAGAGAATGGGTGGGGCAGGTATGGGGATCCCCGGCGAAAGGGAAAAAAGGCGGCATCTTCATTTTAATTCATAAAAGGCTTAGGTTTGTTTTAGAGGGAGACTATGTGGACCCTGAAGGCCGGTATGTGCTTTTGTATGGAACGTTGGAGGGGCAGCCCATAATATTGGTGAGCCTTTATAGTCCCAATGTGCTGGATCGGGCACTTTATGCCCACTTGGCCTCTAGAGTAGAGTAGAGTAGAGCAGCTGCCCAAGGTGCCCCTGATTCTGAGTGGGGGACTTAAATGGGGTAATGGATGCTGAGTTGGACACGACCAGAGGGGGAGGGGACAGGGCACGGACACAGACGATGAGAGCTTTACAGGCCCTGAGGCGACGGCTGGGGGTGGTAGATCCTTGGTGGCTTTTACACCCAATGGATAAGGATTTTACTCACCAGTCGTGGGTGCATGGTTCGAGCATGCAGATCGATTATATTTTGGTGTCCAATAGAGTCTTTGCCCGAGTTGAGAATGCCCAGATTGGGCCCACAGAGATTTTGGATGATGCCTTGATCTTGGTAGACCTCGAGTGGATTGCAGCCACTCAGCGGACCAAGCTCTGGAGATTCCCGATGGAATTGTATAGGGATGCTGAATTTCAGGCGTACCTTAAGAAGTGCTGGACAGAGTTTGTTTTCCATAATGAAGTCCATTGGGGGAGCCCAGAGCTGTTGTGGGAGACCGCGAAGGTGGTTCTGCGAGGGGATATCATTGGGTATGTTGCGCGCAGGCAGAAGGTGCTGCCTTGAAAAGCAAGTGGTGAAGGATAGGAGGCGATATGGGCTTAATCCATGTGCAGTCAACAAACGAAAACTGTGGGAGACCGAAGTAGCCTTGAACGAGGTATTGCACGGGAGGGCAAAAAAATTGTGGATGTATTACCGATATCAGCTTTACCGCTTTGGTGATAAGCCTGGAAGGCTTCTGGTGCGCTGTCTTCAGGGCAGTCGAGGTTCTCGCACAGTGGCAGCCTTGCGGGATGATCATGGGAGATTGCATAAAGAGAGTCGAGCTATTGCTCAGGTGTTCCGATCTTTTTATCAGAAACTATACTCAAAGAGGGAGGGGTCGGTAGGCGCCATGTGACAATACCTGCAGAATGTGCAACTACCAAAGTTGACGGGCGATCAGAGGGCACAATTGGATGCCCCGGTAACAGTAGAGGAGGTGCACCGGGTCATCCAGAAGGCCAATTGTTATCGGGCGCCTGGCCCTGATGGTTTTGGGGCTGAATTTTATAAGCTGCTGAGGGAACTCTGGAATCTGTTACCGGAGAATGTAGTAAAGGCTGTTAGTGTAGCTGTGTTAAAAAAAAAAAAGGTCTGGACAAGTTCCTGGAGGAAAGGTCCATAAACCATTATTAAGAAGGGACCCAGGATATCAATGCTTGACCCAGTACAAGCATTGTGGAACCTGTCTCTTTTGGGGAAACTGCTAGGTACATATGACCTAGATTGGCCACTGTTGGAAACAGAATACTGGGCTTAATGGACCTTGGTCTGACCCAGTATGGCATATCTTATGTTCTTATGAGTTGATGGCCCCGTCGCTGGTGGCAATGTATCACAAATGAGTTGAGCAGGGAGGGTTTGCATGGGGGGGGGGGGGTAATCATGCGTACATCACACTTATACCTAAGCCAGGGAAGGATCACACACAGGCGGCATCATACCGGCCTATCTCCCTGCTAAATTTTGATTTGAAAATGCTGGCTAAGATATTGGCAGATCGGTTGGCCCAAGTTATGGGGGAGCTGGTGCATGGTTCACAAGTGGGGTTTGTTAGGGGCAGGTATGCTGTGCGAAACCGTCGAAAAATCTTGGCATCCCTGGAGTGGATACGAGGTACAGAGCAGCAGTCCCTTTTGATTAGCTTTGATGCCGAGAAGGCATTTGACCAAATGAACTGGGAGTACCTGCATTTGCTGTTACCAGAATATGGTATAGGGGAGTCGTTTTGTGGAATGTTGGACTTGCTTTATACACAGCCAACTGCGGGAGTGTTGTGCAATGGAGTATTGTCTGAGAAATTTAACTTAGAAAGGGGTACGCGGCAGGGGTGCCCACTGTCCCTGTTACTGTTTGTGCTATCCTTAGACACACTGGTACGGAGGATAGAGGCCTCCAAAGACATTCAGGGAATATGCATGGGGCGACAAGGGTTCAAGATGGCTGCTTTCGCAGATGATATGCTGGTGCATTTGACGCTCCCGCAGCGGTCGTTACTGTGCTTTTTGGAGGAGTTTGCAACATTTGGAAGGTTTTCTGGATTGCGTATCAACATGGAAAAATTGGAAGCCTTGGATGTAGCAGGTATGCTTCGAGAGAGTTGGGGAGGGACCTTCCCGCTGAGGTGGGTACAGGACTCGTTCGTGTATCTGGGTATCCTTCTGACAAGAGACCCGAAAGATCTGTATAAGAAGAACTTTGAAAGGGTGCTGCTTAAGACCCAGATACAACTGCAGGCTTGGGCTCCTCTGCCGCTGTCCTTGTTGGGGAGAGCAGCAGCACTGGGGATGGTAATCTTACTACGTGTTCTCTATTGGTTGCAGACCCTCCCAGTATGGATGCCACAGAAGGACGTTGCTTGTCTAGACCAGGAGAGTCGGGGCTTTTTGTGGAAAGAGGCCAGGGCGCACATTCCAATGCACCTGTTACGAGGCGGTTGGCAGCATGGGGGAAAAGGCGTGCCGGACGTGTGAGCGTACGTGTTGGCTTGTCAGGCCCGCCACATTGGAGACTGGTTGGGTGGTACAGATGCATATACTCCAATGGGGATAGAGGCGGCATTGGTGGCTCCCCACTGTTTGGCGGCAGTGTTGCACTTAAACAGTTCAATGTTGCCACGTGACTAGCAGTGTGTTGGTAATGCCGGCGCGACGTACTTGGCAGTGGTTACAAAAAGGTTGGGGCGGTAGTCCGGAGGTGTCACAATGGCTGCCCTTGTGGGGGAATGCTCGGTTCACCCCTGGAACAGACACCGCTGTTTTTCAGCAATGGGGTACAGCGGGCATTCAGAGTGTGGGCCATGTGGTGGACCAGGAGGGGGTGTGCAAGTCTTTTGGTAAACTTTGCAGAGAGAGTATGAGTTACCTTCTAGACATTTTTTTGCATATGCCCAGATCTCTCACTATGTGGCTTCGCTACCGAGGGCGGCATTGGAAATGGAGCAATCAGAAAAGATTTTGGCATTTTTTGCTTTGGGGGAGGAGGACAGCCCACCCAGGATTGCAGATTTCAAGAGGCGGTTGGGGACATACAGTACCCCGCCAGACTATTCAATTGAGGAGGCACAATGGGCGAAGGAGCTGAACCTGGAGGTGACCCCAGGGTCAATTGGGAGAACAATACGTCAGCTCCCAGGGCTGATGGAGGGGACTAGATGGCATGAGATACAGTTCAAATGCCTGATTTGGGTGCATTTCTCCCCACGGCGAGCAATACAAACTCATCTTACTACAGATGGCAGTTCCCCAAAGTGTTCCTGTCCTTTGGCAGATTTGGGGCATACGTGGTGGAGGTGCTTGAAAGTTTGCGGCTATTGGTTGAGGATAGGTAACTATATGAGTAGTTTAATTGGCCAACAGATTCAATGGACGGAGTCTCTAGTGGTGTTGGACCAGCTCCGCCCGCTTCACCTGAAGGGAAGGTGGGAGAGGATTTTGGTGCGAAAGGCATGTCTGGTGGGTAAGGGTCCAGTACTGCAAAGATGGAGAGAGCCGGTGGCCCCTACTTTCTGGAAGTGGCGTAATAGCTTCCACCAGCTAATGCTGCTGGAGCAGAGAGGAGCCTGAGGGAGTGTAAAACAATGGGCCTCCTTTTTACTGATTTGGGAACCATATCTACAGCGGCTGGGACCGCAGGTTCGCAGTGCCTGCTGCCAATGGAGGGTAGGGTGCAAGGGATCAGAAGAATGGGTAAGGGGGGTGTTGTCAAAAGGTATTCCATAATTCTGTGTTCCTAAGGAATGTTAACTGAAGGGCAGAGGCTACATTCAAGAGGGGGATGGGTGGGGGGGGGGGTAGGGAAAGGGGAAGTGGGCGGTTAAATGAAACCTAAAACGATTGGTGTATTGGTTAATACTTGCTATTACACTTAGCCATAGTTGTTTGAACCCCGTGGCGGTGGATCAGAGTCAATCCTGCAGGGGATTCTATGTATGTATTTGATTTGAGTTGTATAAGTGTATGCTGTGAATCAATAAACAGAGTATTAAAAAAAAAAACACCTAAATCTAGTGGAAGTCTCAGTATTCCTGCAACTTTCCTAAGTAGGATAAGAAAATGTTTTATGATGCGCTATTTGTCCGCTGGGATTTTGAAGAACTCTCTCTCTGTTTTGTATTACTGAACTTTTTTCACCTTCAGTAAGCCACATTTGCATTGGAATAGCATTTTATTTGCAAGACTGTGTGTGTGATCCCCTTAGGCCCAGGAGCACTGGCTCTCCATACCATTGGAGATTCCCAATTCCAGGGCTGCAGCATGTGAAGGTGGTCCCTTTACTGCTAAAAGTTCCCTAACCAAGGGGATTATACACATTTCAAACTAATGCTAGAATTCAAGCATCTTATGTTGGTGCAGCCAGTATTTTATTTTAGCCTGATTCAAATAAAGGCTAATAAATCTGCCTAGCCTATGGGAATCATGCTGGGTTACATCAGCAAGGCAAGCCTCCCAGTTGACCAGCCCAGTTCATTGCAGGGTCTCGGAAGAATTCTTTTAATGGTTCTTTAATTAAGCAGTTATGGCACAGACCAACTAATTCATTAACGATAAGCACCTGAAACACACTAATGTAAATCTATTTCAAAATTTCATAAGCAAAAGCACATACAGACCTACAAAACTAGCCCCTTAGCAGTGGTGGCACAAGGATTTCTGCCACCCTAGGCAGACCCTCCATGCCACTGCCCCCCCCCCCCCAAAAGGCTGCGCCTCTGTCCAACCCACCATGCCACTCATCCCCTTTGCACTGACAAGGTGGCGGCTGAACTGCTACTTCAGTGCTGCGTCGAGCCTTAATGTCCTTTCCTTGAGTTCTGCTAGACTAGTCCAGACAACTGGGTTGTGTTCCCTACCAACAGATAGGTGGAGACAAACCACCAATGAAAAGCCCAGGTTTCAATGACATCACTCCCATGCCTCTATTTGCCTCAGCCACCAGAGGTGCCTTCAGTTTTCATCCCAAAGCATATGGGAGAAACATGGCTTGCATCACACAACCTCAACCATGGGCAACAATGAGTGATCAGCAGTACAGAACTATGTACAGGAAAGCAAACACATGTCAGTAGATAATGAACCTGCAGAGCCAAGTATAAAAATCATAGCGGACCCAAAAGGTACTGCAGCAGAAGTAATACAGTTCCAGGGGCAGGCCCTGGACTTATCTAGCAGGACTCAAGGAAAGGACATTAACTGGTAAATAAAAAAGTCACCTTCCATATCTTCCTGCTAGACCAGTTCAGACAAGTGGGATGTACTAAAGCTACAACTCCACTGGGCGGGAAGACGACACAGCAGCTCGCAAACCCTACAGCCAAAGGCTGTATCTGCCCTCGCATGGATATCCAAGCAGTAATGCATGACAAAAATAGAAAGTGATGCCCACGTTGCTACCCAACAAATGCCTGCAGGGGCTACTGAGCTCCGCACCACCCATGAGGATGCCTGCGCTTTGGTAGAATGGGCGCAGAAACTCTCCAGAACTGGCCAGTTCTTTAACAGATATGCTGAGGCAAAGGCCTCCTTGATCCAGTGCCCAAAAGTTGACTTAGCAACTGTGTTACCCTTGTGCAGGCCAGCGAATAGCACAAAAAGATGGTCAGACATCTGAAAGGACCTTGTAACCTACAAATACTGGAGAAGCAGCCTCCAGACAACCACAAGGCAAAGATCCTTATCCTTCCCCCCTGACACTATTCCTCAGAGAAGGAAAGTAGGCATACCATCTGGTTCACGTGAAAGGGAGAAGCACTTTAGGCAAGAAGGAAGGCACAGGCCGAATGGAAATGGCTTCCTTGAAAAAAGACATAAGGATCCCGGCAAGAGCCTCAGTTCAGAAATCCACCTTGCAAAACAAAACATGACTAAAAAAAAAGCGTCTTGAGCATCAAATCCTTTAAAGCAGCGCACTTCAACTGCTCAAAAGGTGCCACCTTCAGGGCTCTGAGCACCAGACACAAATCCCAGGAAGGGATCACAGACTAGAGGGGAGGATGCAGATCCCAAACTCCCTGGAGAAAGCACAAAACTTCCGAATGAAAGGCTAGAGATTTACCAGCCACCGGACCTCAGAAACAGGCCAAAACTACTACATGAACTTTCAGGGAGCTAAGGAAAAGGCCCTTCTCCAGGTCATCCTGTAAAAAGTTCAAAGATGGCAGCTTGGCCGCCTCAAACGTCAACTGCCTAATCCCACACCATCGGTCTAAAGAGGCACCAGATCTGCACATATGCTAGCTTGGTAGACCTCCTCCAGGCTCTAAGCAGAGTGGAGACCACCGCTGGAGAGTAAGTGTTACCCATCTCCTTTCAAGAGCCAAGCCATAAGAGAAGGGAACCAGTCCTCCAGGACGATTGATCCCTGTCACAACAGGCCCCGAGATGGAGGCAACCGAAGGGGAGGCACCTGCAGGAGCCACACCAGGTTTCCAAACCATGCTCTCCTCGGCCAGAACAATCCTGCCTGGGTGGCATTCTATATGCCGAATCACAGACCCCACCAGGAGCCACGGAGAAAAAACACATACAACAGGTGCTGACTTGGCCAAGGCCGAGTCTGGGTGTCGACACCCTCTGACCCAGTCTCCTTGTGGGGACTGAAAAAGCAGCAAGCTTCGGCATTGGGGCGAGTTACCATCAGATCCATTTCGGGGTGACCCCAGTGGTGCAGAATCAACTGAAATGCCTTCTGACAACTCCCATTCTCCAGGATCCAGAGAGAGTGCTGGCTGAGGAAGTCCACTTCCCCGTTGTGCACCTCAGCAATGTGTTGAACTGACAAGCTAGGAGGTTCTTCTCTGCCCAGGCAAAACAGGAGGGCCATCTAAAGAGCTACCCAGTCACTCCTTGTGCTGCCTTACCAACTGACATAAGCTACTGCCGTGGCATTGTCTGAAAACAATCAAGCTGCTCGGCCTTCAAATCAGAGGCCAGAAACCAGAAGAGCCAACCTGATGGCCCTCACCACTTCTCTGCAGTTCCAATGTCCCTAGGTTGCACGGCAATGGGTTCCCCAGCCCAAGAGACTGGCATCTGTCAGGAGGATCCAGGAGAAATTATCCAGTGGCACGCACTTCCTAAGATGACAGAGCTGCCACCACCACCGCAGACTGAACTTCACCATCAATGGGAACGTTCAGAAACTCCAGGGACTGAAACAGCCACATTTGGCTCTTCCCAGTTGATCACCCTGCTGAGACTTTCTAGGAAGGACACAGATCCCTTGGTGCTGCAGCTACCACCATCATGACCTGGGAGGACATCTTTGGAGCAGCTGAAAGACTGAAAGGGAGGGCAGTATACCAATAGTGAGAGTTGAGCACAGCAACATGCAGATACTTTTGCTGATCCACCCAGATCAGGATATGAAAATACACCTCAGCCTGATCCAGAGAAACCAAGAACTCCCCTCGGCCCACTGCTTGAATCACAGAGTGCAAGGTTTCTATCTGGAAGTGCAGGATGCGCAAGTGCTCATTGACCCCCTTGAGGTCCAGTATGGGACAGAAGGAACCAGCCTTTTAAGCACCATGAAATAGATGGGGAGTATTTGCCCTAGCCCCATTTGTCCAGCAGGAAGGGCATCACTGGCTTTAGGAGTAGCAACTTGTCCAAGGTGATCTGCACATGGCATTTTTGACTGAAAGACCCACAAGGGGAGATGATGAAGGCATGATGAAGCAGCTCTTTGCATTTCAGGACATACCTGAACTGAATGGCGTCTAGCACCCAATAATCCTTTGTAACCCAGACCCATTCCTGAAAGTAAAGGCAAAGGCAAAGCCTGCCTCCAACTTTATTATATTATAATGCCTCTGTATTGTTCTATGGTGCGACCGCACCTAAAATATTGTAAGCAATTCTGGTCGCAGTATCTTAAAAAGGATATAGCGTTATTAGAAAAGATACAGAGAAGAGCCACCAAAATGGTAAAGGAGATGGAAGGATACCCCTATGAAGAGACGCTAAAAAGGTTAGGGCTCTTCAACCTGGAAAAAGAGACGGATGAGGGAAGATATGATAAAGGTCTATAAATTAATGAATGGAGTAGAACACGTAAACATAGATCGATTGTTTACCCCATCAAAATATAGAAAGACTAGGGGACATGTAATGAAGCTACAGTGTAACCTATTTAAGACTAATAAGAGAAAATATTTTTTCACTCAATGAGTAATCAAACTCTGGAATTCATTACCGGAGGATGTAGTAAAAGCTGTTAGTGTAGCTGGATTCAAAAAAGGTTTGGACAAGTTCCTGGAGGAAAGGTCCATTAAACATTATTAAAGGGGACCCGGAATATCTACTGCTTACACCAATACAAGCATTGTAGAACCTGTGTCTTTTGGGGAAAACTGCTAGGTACTTGTGACCTAGAGTGGCCACGGTTGGAAACAGGATACTGGGCTTGATCGATCTTGGTCTGGCTCAGTATAGCATATCTTATGTTTTTATCTGGAGGAACCAGGAAACCTTCATTGTGCAGTCTGGGAGAGTCCCACATGCTCCATGAAAGGACAGAGAATGAGTCCGAAGCCCAGAAGCAGAGGGGAAGAAAGGTTTTCCAGGTTGATAACGAGAATCCCAAGGACCCCAGGAAGCCAGCCAACGTGCCCTCAGTAGACGGGTGGAGGCTGACAAGAAGGGACACCAACCCACCTCAGAGGCCCCTTGGACCAGTCTTCTATAAGGCAGTAGATTTCGTCTTGTCCAGGTCCTTCACCAGCTTCTTCAAATTGACTCCAAACAGAAGCCCCCTTAAAAACCAGTTGGGCCAATCAGGCTTTGGAAGATATGTCCACTGCCCAGTCCCCAAGCCAAATCCAATGACATGACACTGTCATCAGGGTACTATCCGTGGCCATCAAATGTACCGGGTCATACATGACATCAGAAAGGAAGGCTGTAGCCAACTCCAAAAGAAAGGTATCATCATCCGGCAGAAAAGACTGAATCTATTGGAGAAGGGCTTGAGATATCAGGCTGGGACATACCACCAGCTGCAGAATAGCCACCACCATGGCAAAACCTGCTCCTCAACCACAAATCCACCTTATGGTCCAGAAAATCCTTTAAGACCGATCTACCTTCCACAGGAATAGTAATCCATCTGGTAACCACCGTGACCTACACATTCACCTTGGGCATGCCAAACCATTCAATGCATTCCTCTTCTGAGAGAGCAGAGATCTTCTTACACATCCTTAACCCTTTAGGCAGGGAGTCGGGAGAGTCCCACTCTGACTAGATCATATCCTTGATCACATCCGTTAACAGGAAGACGGTAGTGGATTTTCACACCCCTTGAAAGAGGTGGTGTACCTTTGGCTCCTTCTCCTTGCCAGAAGCATCCGTCAAGTTCAAGTGGATGAGACCCTGGCAATCAATGCCGCCAACTCCTCCTTCTGGAATAGGTGGATCACACCAGCCTCCTCACAATCTTCTGAAGGCAAGAGTACTTCTACATCCACATCAGAGCCCAGTACCGAGCCATCAGAATCCAGGACTGCTCCCAGCTGGTCCCCATCTCCAGAGAGCATCCCATAACGGGGATGCTTAGTCAAAAGCAATGGAAAAAGGGCTTCCACTCTCTGCCTGCCCCTCACGAGAATGCACCTGGGGGCATCCAGAGGCCACAGGGTCTGAATTTCCATCCCAGAAGGACCAGGCCTGCTGCAAAAAATAAAGAATGCCTGGGAGGACAATCCAGTCTGGAAGCTCTCCTCTCAGAAAATCACCTCCCCCCCCCGCCCCCGCCAACACCAGGAGGGGCACAGCCACCACAGATCCCCTAGAGAACGGTGTGCGGCTCACAGCACGGTCGCTGGATCCTCCAACCAGCTAGATATTTTTTACCCATACTGCCATCAGTCACCTCCTGCCCTTAGGAAGGCAAGGCTGGACTAATCACATACCCCTGCTGAAAGAGGGGGGGGGATGGGCCCTCCAGGGACAAACTGCCATGCAAGAAGAGCAGAGTCCCGAATCTGGAGAGGAGGCACCTCGCTTGCCATAGGTCAAACGTTGTTTCCTGGAAGATGACACAGTTAGGGCAAGTATCACAACAGCACGTGCTAAGGTTGCAGCAGTCCAAAGGTGCACACTAACTGCACTTTTACTGCAATGCACATTACAGGTGCTAGGATGGGAATGCGCATACAGACCAAGTGACCGCTAGGCAAACAAAGGGAGAAAACGCTAATGCATACAGAAAATGGCAAGAAACCCCTACACAGTGCCAACAGTTGGCATCAGTCTACTCTGAATTACGTCCCACAAAGACAGAATAAGGAGCCTCGAACAAGGAAAATCCTGAGGTCAAGCCTTGGTATTCGCCCGCCCCCCCCCCCCTCCCCGAGAGTCCCAGACAGAGGCTCCATGCTGGACTCTGCTCTATTCCAATGATGATTTTTTTTCACTGGTTTTTGCAACACTGGGTTTTAGATGGCTGGCAGGTAGCTCCCTCTGAGGGCCTTCTGCAATCTTCAGGAGAGAGAAGGGGGGAAAGCAAGGAGGGAGGGAGGGGGTGTTGAGGTTGTGTGAGGCTGCTGCACTCTTCCAGATCCTTCCAATTTTGTGGCTGCTAAATAGGCTCTTATGATAAGAGCATGGAACTGAACCAATCCCTCCTCCTATGGCTACCAAAAAAAAAAAAAACCCAAACACAGTCTAGTAGAGCCTTCCACATCACACTGAAGTGAGAGAGTCATTCTCAAGGTGGTCATTCGAGTGTTTAATCAATCTTTTCCTCTCAATCCTCAGATTTTCTTCAGAGGAGAAAATCCATGCATTTGCTGGAGACAAAGAAATACTGAAGGGCCCTCTGATGGCTGATGCAAATAGAGGCATGGGAGTGGTGTCATTGAAACCTAGGCTTTTTATTGGTTCTTTGTCTCCACTAATCTGCTGGTAAGGGAACACAACTCCCTTGTCTGGACTAGTCTAGCAGGGCGATATAGAACTCTACTTATCCACAGCACTTCTGATTTTTTTTGAGGGGGATTTAACTGTAATTTGTCTATATCCATCTACCTCTTTATTGCCTCTAGGCAGCAAGTTAATTTTCCAAATCGCCTCTGTCTGCCCACAAGCTGCCCTAAAGTTGTGCAGCATCTCAATGTCTCAAAAATGAACACAAAATTCTGAAATTACACCTGAAAGAGGCATTGAATGGCTATCCAAAAGCAGAGGTGACATAATGAAAAGGTGATTCTTCAGAACCCACACTAACAAGCCTATCAGCCGGAAATGGTCTACACCAGGTCAAGATGTTACCACCAACTTCCAAAGCTTCTAAACACTTCAGGAGTATACGGCTATGCTTGGATCCAACATCAGCACATAATTTATTCCTTGGTCCAAATGCCACCAGATAAAGAGAGGTGCTTTGAATTATCCTGAACATAACCATTCTAAATATCACCCATCAATAATGGTGCACATTTATCTTTAAGGGAACATGTTGGTCAGGAATGCAACTGTGCCGGATTTCCCATTAGGCATGGTAATTACAGTGCCTAGACTACACAAGTTTTAGGGCCTACATTTAGGGAAAACATTTAAAAAGGGAAAAAATAAGGAAGAAAAGATTGACATGATGTAATTTTGACGTTCTAGTTGCATTAAATGTCTGTGTCTCAATCAATATAATCCAATTGGCGCTGATTTTGGAGTAAAGGTACCTAGGACTTATGAACAGAAAGATCCAGCCCTGTCTGTCACTGTTTGTTAGACAGATAAGTTTACAATATTAATCAAAAGCCTTATGCACTTATGAAAAAGTGGCCTTGGGCAAGCCACTTAACCCTCTGTTGCCTCAGGCACAAAACGTAGATTGTGAGCCCTTCGGGGACAGGGGAAATATATACTGTACCTGATTGTACACTGCTTTGTCCCAGTGAAAAGCGGTATATAAGCATTGCTAAATAAATAAATATGCCTTCATCTGTTTGATAAATTTGCCGCATCTCTCTGTTCTCTGTCCTTCAGGTGATATTATTTAACCTAAAGAGACAACAGTGGCGTACAAATGTCCCAGTGGGTAATTAGAGCATGAGGCTCGACACACCCTCTTTAGTCTTCCAGGTAACTGAAAAAGCTAATTAAATGTAATAACCTGGTTTAATGATGTGTTTGAATAGATATTATAAATTGTTTGTTTTGTAATAATTGAGTCGCCAGGCATCTCTCTGCCTGGCCTGGCTTGCATCAACGCAAACTACAAAGCTCTATATATGGGAAAGGCAATGGGATAAAATTTGGGAAATTGGAAATTGCTAGAGAAAGCAAAGATCCCCAAGAGTGGGTGTCAGTGTAGACTGCCCAAAGCGTGCATGAATCATGCTGCATTACCTTACGGGCCCTAAAGAGATGCTTTATTTAAAAAACACACCCTTCCCTCCCACTTCTAACAGTGAAAGTCTTAAGTACTTTGCAAAATCCTAAAAGTTGCCAGTTCCACACTACTTATCCCCAGTTGCTTTCCTCAAATCTACCTCAGCAGCGATATATGGACTTTTCTTCCAGGAATTTGTCCAGACCTTTTTTAAACCCAGTTACATTACCTGTTTTAGCACATCCTTTGATGAGTTCCAAAGTCTAACTATGCATTGAGAAAAAATATTTTCTCCTATTTGTTTTAAATGTACTACTTTGTAACTTCATGATGTGTCCCCCCCCCCCCACACTTTGTAGTTTTTGAAATAGTAAAACAATCAATCACTTATCTGTCCCACTCCACTCAGAATTGTATAGACCTCTATCATATCTTCCCCTCAGCTGCCTCTTCTCCAAGCTGAAGAGCTCTAACCTCTTCAGCCTTTCCTGATAGGAAGCTGTTCCATCCACTTTATTTTAGTTGCCTCTCTCTGTTCCTTTTCCTATTCTGCTATATCTTTTATGAGATGTGGAGATCAGAATTGAACACAATATTCAATGAAGCAATACAGAGCATTACGATGTTTTTGTTTGTTTTATTCTCTGTTCCATTCCTAGTAATTCCTAATATTCTGTTTGCTATTTTGGCTGCTGCTGCTGCTCATTGAACAGAAGATTAACATATTATCCACAATGATGCCTAGAACCTTTTCCTGGGTGGCGACTCCTAATGTGGAGCCAAGTATCATGTAGTTAAAATGAGGGTTATTTTTCCTTATGTTCATCACTTTGCACTTGTTCACATTAAAATTTCATCTGCCTTTGGATTCCCATTCTTCCAGTCTCGAAGGGTCATTCTGTGTGTCTCACAATCTGCATGCAATTTAAAACAACTTTGAATAACTTGGTGTCATTTGCTAATTTAATGATCTTGCTTGTTTTTTTTTAACATAATTATAAATGATCAAGAAATGAAAACAATCACCTGTCCCAGAACAGAACCCTGGGGTACACCTCTATTCACCTTCTTCCACTGAGAAAATTGGCCATTTAACCTTTCTTCCATTTTCTCTCTTTAACCAGTTCCTTATGCACAATAGGACATTGACTAAGTATCTCTTGAAAGACTCCTGAGGAAATTTTAAGTTATGGGTTGAGAGGCAAAGGCTTTTTGAAAACGCCAGCTACACTATATATCAGGGGTTCTTAACCCAGTCCTTGGGACACACCTAGCCAGTCAGGTTTTCAGGAGAACCACAATGAATATGCATGATGGAGGCAGTACATGCCTCCATTATATGCCTCAACCCAAGGACTGGGCTGAGAACCCCTGCACTGTATCAACTGGCTCACATTAATCCACATGATTCACGCTTTCTGGTGTCACTTATTTGGATTCTGCTGTTACGTCCCGGCCCCCCCCTCACCCAGCATTAGCCCTCTTCTTGTCCCAGTCCCCTTTGTGGGATTAATTCTTGACATAATGATGGCAGCTTGTTCCTTTGATCCTCTTGCTGCCACTGGCACCCCAGCATTCCCAAAAGGCAAGAACACTCATCCCTGCTAAAGGAAAACAGGATGTTTCCATTCCTCACCACCCCCCCCCCCCCCCCCAAAAAAAAACACCAAGGTGCCAGTAGCAGCAGTAGCAGCATAGCATGGTAGAAGGAAGCTCCCGCTTCTTTGAAGGAGTGAGTGAGCGAGGCAGACTTTTGGCGCCCTGAGCCAGTGCCTCTTTGGCTTTCCCCTTAAGCCAGCCCTGGGTGCAAGTTCCACAGGATAATAAGCATGAAATGGCTTACGGTAGGATTGTGCATTCATTAGTGGGCGCATGGCTTACAGAAAACTGCAAAACTCCACCATCTGAAAACTGCCCTTCCCCAATGCAGCTGAAATTACACATAGTGTTCTATAATGTTTATGATTTCAGTTGGGTTAAAAAGGAATATGTTGCCAGGACTGGTAGGAGGGTTTGTTTTGGTTGGAGACATTTTCAACTCCTCTTATTTTATCTTCCATTCAGAAAGTACGTGCAAGCTGGCCACCCTCTCAGGAGGTAGGTGCTGTGCACCACAAAGGGAAAAGTCCCTAACTTGATCCATGCTCTGGAACCAAGCCCGTCGGTGGAGGAGCAGGATGTGGTCACCGAGAGTGACACCAAGTGACCAGGTTTAGGGCCTATGATTACAGGGTTTTAGGAGCAGTCCTGGTACATTTCCTTGCCTGAAATGACCAGACCGGGTATGTCAGAGGATGAAAATATAGGGAAGAGAACCCCAAATAGCTGTAAATGAAGGCTCATGATGCTAAATGGCAACCCTGAATCCAATGAGTTCGAAACACAAAAAGGAGTAGTGGGAAATGTCCAGGTCAAGGGAAAAAAAACAAACAAAAAAAGGATGGATACTTGCAGAAGAAGCAGATGCAAATGTGACAAGCTTGACACGTGTACATGGGGCTTCAAAACTTGGGTAAAGTCCGAGATATGAGCACCAGCAGCCTTTGTCCCGTAACTCAGTTTGAAAGTCACCCCCATAATTCTGTGCACATACCACTTTTCAACTGACATGTGAAATTTGAAATATTAACATTTTTCAGAAAGGTTTTCCTACTAATTTAAGAGCACTGTGGCTTCATGAGTTTCCCAGTGTCAGCAAGTTCCTGTGTGTTGGTTTAAGAACATAAGAACTACAATACTGGGTCAGACCAAAAAGGTCCATCAAGCCCACTATCCCGTTTCAAACGGTGGCCAATCCAGGTCAGAAGTACCGGACATATCCCCAAATTAGCCAGTTCCATGTTACTTATCTCCAGGGATAAGCAGTGATTTTCTCTTGGACTATGTTAATAACCATTTATGGACTTTTCCTCCAGGAATTTGTCCAAACTTTTTTTTTAAATTCAGCTACACTACCAGCTTTTATCACATCTACCGGCAAGGAGCTCAAAGGCTTACTTAAATGTTGGGAGAAAAAAAAAGCACAGTTACTTACCTGTAACAGGTGATCTCTGGGAACAGCAGGAATTAGTCTTCACATATGGGTACGTCGGTACCAACGGAGCCTGCACGGGAATGCTCCCCAGCATCCAATCAGAAAGCTTTTGGGAGCATCCCTCGCGCCTGCGCGGTGACTTCCCGCCTTTCCCACTGCCTCTCCTCAGTTGAGTTTCATAGCTGAGACAGAAGGAGAGAACGAGGAAAGGAGATAGATAGATACAACTCCTAGGGGAGGTGAGAGGGTTGTGGAGACTAATTCCTGCTGTTCCCAGAGATCACCTGTTACAGGTAAGTAAATGTACTATCTCCAGGAACAAGCAGGAATGAGTCTTCACATATGGGGACTCCCTAGCTGTGGATGCCAGGGGAGATCCCATAAAATGCGAATTCCTGGAACAGGATGGCATTTCGCAAACCTGGATCCCCGGCATCCCCTGAGGGATGGGGGTAGGAGTTGAATAGAGAAGAGCTGCAAGGAACAGCAATCTAAAGACTACAGGAGAGAGGAGTCTTTAGAAAGTATGTCGAGTATCATTAAATATTTAATGAACTAGTACAATGTAGAGCTTACCTACTGGATTGTAGGAAGTAGAACTGTGATGGAGTGTACTGTAGATGCAGTAGCGGAATCTTCAAGGTAACTTCACAGCAGTGAGGATGAAGTTCCAAACCAGGAATGGGCAGGTGACCCAGGTGTCAACTGGGGCAGGAGAAGAACGGCAGGTCTTCAATGGAAAGCTTTATGGGAAAAAGCTGAAAACTCTTTTAGGTACAGAGTTAACAACATTGAGGACTAAAAGAAGAAGACTGACCGATCTGGAGAATTAGCCCAGTCCGGAAGGGAAGAGGGGGTATGGAAAAAAGCCCCTATTCCCAAGGAGAACAGAAGTGTACTCAGAAATACTGAAGATGTACACTGTCATTCCTAGCTGGTAAGAGATAGGAAGACAATGAAGTTTGATACTTCATGGATAGGGAGATCTATAACAAAAATAGAAGCTGTTGACGTCACAGCAGTAAGTTTGTGTATAACCGCTCCCACTTACTGAGCCGTATGGGAATAGGCAAGTTGACTGTCTGTACCCCTTAAGAAGGTAGAAACTTTATAGCACAGACAGTTAGGGAGATGGTAGGTAATATATATATATATATATATATATATATATATATATATATATATATATATTTACAAATATATGTATGTATAGGACATATACATACAGGAATATGACTCTGAGAATACATGCCTGCAACTGAACCACAGAAAAATATTCACATGGGGAATGTGATGGGAAAAGATTCATCTAATAAGGGGGTGAAAACCACCTGAAGATATATAGAGAATCTATTTCTGTGGTGCAGGAATGTAGTTCAGTGGAAAACCAGTATGGTTGCATGAAAAACAGAGGATAATAGCAGTCTGGTAAGAGCACGTCAGGAGTAATTTAGGACTCTGACATGTCCAAAGGACAAGAAAACGCATAGACAGACACCAGGAGGACCCAGTCAAGGGACTCGGAGGTATCATGTACAGTGAAAGAGTATGCGTTGTCCAAGTGGAGTAGAAAAGACAATGCCAAGCTGTAAGGAAAAAAGGGGTAGATTCCTACCACATTGGGAACTCCTTGGACATTCACGCAGAAAAAGCTTGTCTTCTGTATCACAATAGGAGACAAAAGGGTATAAAGAACCTATATAGCCATGGATGACTATATAAGCTTTTCCTATTATATGGAAAACCCTCAGAGACAAAGTTCAATGCTCTACAGCAAGGGCCCATAGTGGAAAGCTTCTCTGAAGATTGCAGAGAGCATTGTGCAGGAAAATTATGAGATAAACTGACAGCAGTCAGATGTGATGCCACATCCTAGGTAAGGATATGGCAAGAAGAAGATAACCTGCAGTGAGTAGTATCATGCAAGATAGTTGAAAGTAACTTGCAAGAAACATTAAAGTAAGCACTGGAAGTTCTGCTGGTACAGCAACTGAACAAAAGAGCAGAGGGGATCCCCCTGTATAAAAACAGGGAGAAAAACAGACAGAGGGAGCGGAGATATTCCCGTCCCTGTCTGATGAGTTGTTCAGAGCATGCATTGAAGGATAGCAAAAAGTCTACACTGGAAAGAAAGAGAAGTGTTTCAGTATGGTACCAACTCGAGCAGGGGAAACCCTGGAAGAGAGGGGCTTGGAAGGTGACGTACCATATGGTAAGTCAGCTGAAGGAAAAAATGTCCCTGTGGGGGACAGAAACTATCATGGGATAATTGTAATCTCCCTTTAATAAAAAGAAAGGGAGAATTCTGTAACCCATGGACAAAAATATCCGAATAGGTTAGCATACTGAAAAGAAAAACCAGTGTAGGGTTTGAAGAATAACTTCTGGTAAGAAGAAGTTAACTGTGGATTGCAACATACAGGAACCTATGGTTGCTGGCGATTTATAGCCTGGTTAGAGTCTGGAGACTTCAGACGAGGATGAGATGTCCCTTGCTTGGGTACATCTGGAGGATGGGCAGAGGAAGGATGAAACTTTCTTTTCCTAGGGAAAGAAGGTTTGGTAGGACATTTCCTACGCCCTGGGGAAAAAGAAGGCTTAGGACGGTTTCCAGAACTAGGAAAGTCAGTGGAGCAATGAGCAACCTGACGTAAAGCCTCTTTATTGAAGAGATTTTCTCCAGTACAAGGAGAATTACCCAGTGTATGTTGTGCCCATCTGCTCAAGTCTGAAGCCTGCAGCCAGGCTGTACAATGTGCTCCAATGGCAATAGCAGAGGATCTGCTAACAGACTCAAAAGAGTCTAGAGAAGCACGAGAAAGGAACCAAGAGATATTCCTGCTATGATAGAGAAGCAAGGAATAGTCAGAGGCCTTAGGTTCTGACAAAAAAGGAGACAAAAGAGATAATTTCTCTGTGACCTCCTGAAGTGTCAGACTCATATAAAAAATATATGAAATAATTCTTGAAGTTTGGAAGGTTTGACGTCCAAAGGCATCAAGTGCTTTAGATGCACGACCTGGCGGATAAGAAGAATGCTTCTTCTTGCTTCTTACCTTCCTCATTGCTGATTCCACTACAATGGAATGATGTGGAAGTTGGTTTTTCTGGATCCCTGGAGAGGGAGGTACCTGATACAGAACGTTAATGGCTGTAGAAGGCAAAGGAACCTTTAAGGGCGATTCCCATATCCTCAGAAGAAGATCCTGTAAAGAATGATGTAAAGGAAGCATTATATTTTCCTTTTCTGCAGGATCTTGATCAAGAGAAAAACCAGGAATAGGAATGGCAAGGAAGGCTGCCATGTCAAGGAGAAACTTCTGAAAAGAAGGATTTCCAATAGGAACTAATCCTGGGCAAGCTGAGGTTGAAGGAGCAGCTTGAGCACCAGAAGATATACTGGACTGGTGCAGAAAAAGAATCCTGCTCGATGGACTGATACTGACAGTTCTGATTTGAGGCAGTTAGTACTGCATCGTCAGTGCCTGGTATCGATTCCAAACTAAGCATAGAAAGGATCGATGGCACCGATGGAACTGTAGGAATCGATCCCGACACCAGTACCGGTATCAGAGATAATGTCATCGAAGCAGTAATCGAAGGCTGCTGAAGCGGTACCGAGGTAACCAGAGAGCCTTGGTGAATATCCTCGGTACTGCGTAGCTGGAAATGATATGGATTGGTTCCGAAACGCGTCAGTACCAAGTCATCTAGACTGGATATCGATTCTAGACTCGGCATCGAAGCGAGCGAGTCTATCGATGCATGTCTAGAAGGTACCGACGTTGGTGGTGGTATCAGCGATGCCGATACATGAAAGTCAATTGGAATCTCATCGAACGGCACCGAAGGTACCGAGAACATTCGAAGACGATGTTCGGCGACGAGAGGAACACTCGACACCGGCACCAATGTCGGGGTATCGGTACCGCTCGAAGTCGGTACCAACCCCGAGTACGGTGAAGATATAGGAAAGTCAATCTGGGTCAAATCGATCGGCCCCGAAGGTACCGAGGATTCCAGATGACGATCCCAGGTAAAGAGTGGAACACTCGATACTGATGCCGATACCAGGGTATCGGTACCGCCCGAAGCCGGTACCAACCCCGAGCATGGCTGGGAAACAGGAAAGCCAAGCTGGGTCGTATCGATCGGCCCCGAAGGTACCGAGGACACCAGATGACGATCCCTGGTGAAGAGTGCAGCACTCGACACCGATGCCGGTGCTGGGTTATCGGTACCGCTCGAAGCAGATACCACTCCCTGGCACGGCTCAGGTATGTTCTGTGAGGGGTGAGCCCCAGGAACAACCTGAAACCCCGTGAATGCTTTGGAGCCCGAAGACTCCCGCCGGGGTTTTATTGCTAATGGTATCTTGAGGGCAAGGCCGGAGCCGTCATCATGCTGTGCATGAGACTTACCCTTCAAGAATTGGCTAGTCTTAACAGACTGTTTGTGGGTTACCTGATCCTGGAGAGAAGAATAAACCGGTGTCCTCACCTCAGGAGGAAAAACGGCATCGAGGGAAACTCGAAAAAGGGAAGGTCTTCTCCCAATAATACAGCCTGATGGATCAGGGAAAAAAGGGTCAGGACCCAAACAGGTTAGACACCAAGTATTGGAGTCTAAAAAGAAAACCATGTTTCCACAGTGAAGGCACTTCTTAGGGGAAGAAGGCTCCATGTTGGAGAGGCCTGGTAGGCCCAAAGGTTAACACAAAAAACTGAGGAGAAATATTTCTCTAAGTTTAGAAAAAGGAAAAGAATAAAGCACCGGCGGTACCGGTATCGGCGGGAAATACAGCCGCGACCACAAGAAAACAAGAAAATAAGGATTTTAAAGTAAAAAATGTCTACGGTGACAGGACGACGTCCTGTTGGCTCCGCGGAAAAACGAAAACTGAGGAGAGGCAGTGGGAAAGGCGGGAAGTCACCCCGCAGGCGCAAGGGATGCTCCCAAAAGCTTTCTGATTGGATGCTGGGGAGCATTCCCGTGCAGGCTCCGTCGGTACCGACGTACCCATATGTGAAGACTCATTCCTGCTTCTTCCTGGAGATTATATATTTTCTCCCATTTTAAATATACTACTTTGTAGCTTCATGGCATGTCCCCTAGTCCTTGTGGTTTTTGAAAGAGAGTAAAATCAATCTGCATCAATCCGTTTCACTCCAGTCAGGATTTTGTAGACCTCCGTCATATCTACCCCTCAGGTTTTTCTGCACTTAGCTTCTTACCAGGGCTGGGGCATGGTATTAGATACCCTAGAAAACTTTCAGCCTTGTGCCACCTCTTGATTATTATGGATTATCCTATCACCCATCCCAAAAACATCACTTTTTTAAATATTAAAAATTGTTTTGTATGAATATATTAGTGAAGGCAATTTCCAAAAGCCATTTACCAGGAAAAATGGGCTATTTGAAAATTACACCCCCTCTGAGAGTAAAAATGTGTGCTGATGACTGAGTTTGCGTGACTATCTGGATTTATTGGTTTTCTACTTTCACTTCAGCTGCTTTCTGCCACCCTAGGCAACAACCTAGCTTGCCTAACTGATACACCAGCCCTGCTTCTTGCTCCTATAGAAGAGTTAAGTAGGACCACGCTCACAATGCAACTGCTTCTCCTTCTAGGAATGTCAGTTATTGGAGGTTAACTTCACCTCAGTCAGTTTGCAGGTTGGTTCACGTTTGACTGACAATACCAATTTCCCTGGGTAAAATCTGTCAAAACATTTTATTCCTTGCAGATCTTGGGGAAACCCAGCATGTTGCTCTTTGAAAGACTTTCTAATTGGTTTCCTGATTTTAGAGGTTTAGGTTTTTAATATATATATAGGTCTTAGATTTTTTTGTGATGGGAGGTTAGCTTGACATAGAAATTGTATGTTTTTATTTTGTAAGCTGCTTTGTTTGATCTGTCACAAAGACCAAGAAAAAAGTTTGATAAATTGTTTCTAAAAAACCCTTAGTAGTCGGCAGGAAAGGAATGGAGAATAAAAACAAAAGGCTATCAATGAATCAATGCATAGTGCAACCACAATTTAGTATTGTATGCAGTTCTGGATCTTAAAAAATATAGAGTGGAACGAGAAAAGGTACAGAGAAGGATGACCAAAATGATGAAGGAGATGAAAGGATACCTCTATGAGAAAAAAAAAATCTCACAAACGTAGGGTTCTTAAGCTTGGAGAAGAGACAGCTGAGGGGAGATGCCAGAGAGGTCTATAAAAGAATGGAGCTGAGTGGAACAGCTAAACGTGGGTTGCTTGTTTGCTGTTGTTGTTGTTAAGTGCCGTCGAGTCAGAGTCGACTCATGGCGACCCTCTGGATAGCTATTCTAAATTGCGTTCAGTCTTCAGTCAGGCGGCTCATTGGTGACAGACTGGTACCGGTAGCTGCTGTTATTGTATCGATCCATCTCATTGCTGGCCTTCCTCTTTTGCGTTGACCTTCTCTCTTGCCAAGCATGATGTCTTTCTCTAATGATCTCTCTCTTCGCATGATGTGTCCAAAGTATGAAAGTCAAAGTCTTGTCATCTGAGCTTCTAAAGAAAGCTTAGGTTTGATCTCCTCTAGTACCGACTGGTTTGTTCTTCGGGCAGTCCATGGTATACACAGTATTCGCCGCCAGCACCCTAATTCAAAGGCATCAATGTTCTTCCTGTCTATCTTTTTCACTGTCCAGCTTTCACATCCATATTGAAAATACCATGGCTTGAACAAGTCGAATCTTTGTATGGAGAGAGACATCTCTGCTCTTGAGAATCTTATCTAGGTCTTTCATAGCCATTCTGTCAAAAAAGTATAAAGACTAGGGGATATGCAATGAAGCTACTGAGTAGTATATTTGAGACTAATCAGAGGAAATATTTCTTCATTCTGTGTGTAATTAAGCAAGCTCTGTAATTCACTGCCAGAGGATGTAGTAAAAGCTGTTGTGTAGCTGGGTTTAAAAAAAAGAAGGTTTGGACAATTTCCTGGAGGAAACTTCATCTACAAACCTTTAGTAAAGGGAACTGGGGAAATCCACAGCTTATCCCTGGGATAAGCAACATGGGATCCGTCTACCTTATGGGATCCTGCCAGGTGCTTGTGACCTGGATTGGCCACTGTTGAAAACAGGATACTGGGATTGATGGACCATTGGTCTGACGCAGTATGGCAAAGCTTATGTTTTTGCAATTTCTTGATATTCCGCCCAGGCTGAAGGGCATCAGAGCAGTTTACAATCACTACAAGCAGGTACTGTATACATTCCCTCGTCCCCAAAGGGCTCATAGTTTATGTGTACCTGAGGCAATGGAGGGTTAAGTGCTTGCCCAAGGCCACAAGGAGTGCCTATAGGACTAGAAACCCCAGTCCCTCCGACCTGAGATTGCTGTCCCCAGGTGGAAATTGAACCTCTGACCCTCTAGCCTGAGGTATCTTATCCTAACCACTAGGCCACTCCTCTGCATGAGCCTTTAGGGCAGGGGTCTCAAACACGCGGCCCGCGGGAGAAGGTTGTGCGGCCCGCGACGGCTTCTGCTGCTGCCGTTGCCGAATCGACGGTCAATTTAAAAAAAAATAAAAAACTGGCTTCTGCTGCTCTGTCCTGCGGCCCGTTCCCCTCTGCGCGAGAGCCCTGAATGTGCTTCCTCTGCGGCGTGCTTTTCAAGCCGCGAAGGGAGTATTTCCCTCTCGCGAGGCTTGAAAAGTGAATAGGCTTAAGCTGCGCGAGAGGGAAATACTCTCTTCGCGGCTTAAAAAGCATGCCGCAGAGGAAGCACACTCAGGGCTCTCGCGCAGAGGGAAAGGAGCCGCGGGACAGCTGATTTTCTGCTGCAGCAGAAGCCAGCAGCAGAAGCCAGGTTGTTTTTATATTTACCGGGGGGGGGGGGGTATGACTGGAAATGGGCTATTGGCAGGGGGGGGGTATGACTGGAAATGGGCTATTGGCAGGGGGGAGGTATGACTGGTAATGGGCTATGGGGGGTCTAGGACTGGTAATGTGCTGGGGGGTTGCTAGGACTGGAAATGGGCAGAGTGGAAGGGGGCTTGAACTGCAAATGGCTGATGGGGAGGGGGGCTTGGAATGGAAATGGGCTGTGAGGGGAGGGAGCTAGGATTGGAAATGGGCTGATGGGGGGCTAGGATTGGAAATGGGCTGATGGTGAGGCTAGGATAGGACTGGAAATGGACTGATGCAGGGACTAGAAGGGAGCGGATGCTGGGTGGGGCTGGAACTAGAAGGGAGCTGATGTTGGGGGAGGATTAGAATGGGATGGAGCTGGGAAAGTGAAATGGAGAGGGGAAAAATATTTTGTCTGGGAGAGAAGACAAATCTACAATTGGCCAGGTATTATGAGAGTAAGTGGGGATTGAGGATGGAGGGGTAAAATTTGAGTGGATGAAATAGGAATGAGGAAAGAGAAAAAGGAGAAAGATTAGTATGTTAAAGCAGATGTAGAGAGAGAATGGAAAAAAAACTAGGAGAGAAGAAAGGGCAAATGGAAGCAGACGATGGAGAGTTAGCAGAAGACATGAAGAAACCAGAAGAAAGTGGCTGGAACAATTGCAACTGAAAAAAATGCACAAAAGGTAGAAAAATCTCTCTTTATTTTGAATTTATTAACTGGAATATGTCAGCTCTGGGAAATGTGCATCATTAATGTTTGCGCTTTGTTTAGTACAAGAGGAAATTAATTTATAGTTTTATTTCTACAGTGTTGTTGTACATTCCAAGTTTGGCTTTTGGGGTTCCCAGTTTAATTATTGTCTTCTTGTTTCTAAATCTTTTAGTCTTTCTTTATCCATACTCATTAAAGAGGCATGTTTACTAAAAGTTAGTGTATGGTAACATTATGCAAATATTTATGCAAATGAGGTCCCTTATGCAAATGAGGCCCCGCGTCTTATGCGGCCCCCGGGTTACTTTACAAGTCCTCATTTGGCCCTCAAAGCAATTTGAGTTTGAGACCCCTGCTTTAGGGTGTGATATCTGCCACCTATGTTAGTAAAAAAACAGAGGCACCTATGTGTCTTTAAAATAGTACCTAAATAGGCACCCCATTACAAAATCAGTCTACAATGTGGTCCTTGCACTGGCACTATCCGTTTATTTTAAACCTAAAACGTGTGTGTTATGGGGATAGCAGTTAAATATTGACACTATCTGGATAATCTTCCAGCTCACTCTTGCTGCAACCCAAATCTGACACCTTCCTATACAGTTGGAGGCCAGTACTGACAGGGGGCCGTCCGGGCCATCCAAAAAATGTATGGGGCCGATCTGGACCAGATTCTGCATCCTTGGGGGCTAGATGTTCCCACAATGGCAGAATCAGGGCTCCTGGATGGCCCAGCATAACAATTTTGCCGCAGGAGAAGTCCACCTATCTGCCCGGCCAACCTACCCAACACTCCTGCTGGTGTGCCGGTACAGCAGCATCCAGTTGCCATGGTACCGGCACTTCCAGCAGGAGCACCCAATGCCCGACCCCACACACATTCCTTTTCTCCTCCGCCTGACCCTCTGCAGCGACAGCTGGGGCCTGGATCGGATGACAGGGCAGATAGGTGGATGTCTCCTATGGCAAAATTGGCAGTGGCACAAAGGGTTTAGAGGGGCTGCAGGGCCTGATCCCCCCCCCCTTGCCAGTCACTTATTCCACCTTCGAGGTGGAATAAGTCAGATATCTACATGGCTGCCTGTGGACGTACTGGGCCCCGACTGTTCAGGTGCTCTGACCCGCCCCCACTCCGCCTCCATCCCACCCCTATCCAGCACTCCCCGCACAAACCCTCTGTATGTGCAGGGAGCAGCTGGCATTGAATACAGTGCCGGCAAATAGTGAGAGATGCCTATCCAACTCAGATGTACAAACCTGCTATTTCGTGGATCTGAATCTACCCCATAGTAATTAAGCAGTCAGATATTTTTGGCCCAATACTGTCCAAATAAGATTTGAAAATATAGTGACTATGAAGTTATCCGTTCAGCAGCCAATGAACATTTAAAAAAAAAATAAAACAAACACACACAGACCACACACACACACTTTGAAATACCTTGGGGCCAGTATCCAAAATAAAGAGCAAATAAGTAAAAAGCAGCAGAAATCAAATATATAAAGCCCAGCAGTAGAATCTATCAGAATGGCAAATTTCTCAGTTAATCCTCTGGCAACTCTTCCTTTTCTCTACGTAGGCACTTAGATAAATCTGTCAAGGATGCGAGGAGAAGGGACCGGCTATTTATCTATAGCTCATTTAATAATTGCAAAACCGATTAAATACCACCTACATAAAAATCCCTTTTAAAATGAAATCGTAATTCATAGTACCATCACATAGCTAAACCAACTCATTTAACCATTAAATAACTCAACCAAAATCCTCAGCAAAAAAATGCTTTTAACCGACTTCTCTTCCGAGGTCCTTGGGTGGACACAGTAAGTGAAAAATAATCGTTTATTACAGGATAAAATTAGTTATTTGGTATATCAGGGCTTGAGAAATCCCAAGCACCAGTTCATCATTGCAACTATAAATTGCACACTGGCACCTGGAATTTGATTGCCTCCTTCCTGCAGTCATTTCCCAATGTCTCACTGCTGTTCCGGCATTTTTCAGTCTTCCACTGTGATCGGCTCTGCATATAGCTTGAGCTGCATGAAAGAAAGTGAAGGATGCAGGAACAACAGTGTGACAACAGGTGATGGTTTTCTTTGGGGGAGGTGGGGAGAGAGAGAAAAAGAATGAGAATTTGGGCGATGACTGGAGGGAGGGGGAGGTGGCCCGTGAGAGAAGCCAGGGTGATTTTTGCTTCACATATTACAAGACCATGGTGATTTGTGAAGCAAAAAAGGAAGTTGTCTCAGGTGCAGCTATAAAAAAAGGTCACCAATATGCTGCTGACAACATTGTAATGATGGGAGGGAGGAGGAGAAGGGTCGCTGCTTCTGTGGACACTGTGTAATGGCACATTAAGGGCCTGATTTATTAAACTTTCTTTTCCCATAGAAAATGGAAAAAAACCCTGTAAATCAGGCCCTTAAAAAACACACACACACACACCAGAGCTGCGCTACACCTTGTGGGGAGGAGGGGTACTGTGACCAAGGTCTCGGTGGCTGGCTTCTTAATTCCAAGAAAGTGTGTGTGTCAGGTCTGTGGTATATCACTCTTTAACTAATGCTAGACATCAGAGTGGTTAATTCCAGTGTTTACAAGGCTGCAACAGTACTTGTTATATATGACAAAATCACAACAGGTTATGAAGACATACTATAGGAGCACAGCTATTGCCAGCACATAATATATGAGGAAGGGGAAGTATAGTATAATTTGTACCAGTCAACATCCGAGTGACACAAGGGAGAGAGAGCTACGCCCAGTGAGGGTGGCAATAGATATTAGTTTGAACAGAATGATTTCTGAAAGAGCAGTCCTTTTATACTTTTCTTGAATTTTGTGGTATTGCTTTCAACTTGTAAGTCAAATGGGAGTGCATTCCATAGCATAGGGGACCATAAAGTTGAACACATTGTTCTGCGTCAATTCAAGTTGGAAGCAAAAAAGCAGGAGTGTCATCAAGTAGTTTTGCCGAGATGAGCACAGTGTGTGATTTGGACAGTAGGGAATTACAAGTGAGTGAAAGTAAAGAGGACTGCCTGTATAGAAAGCTCTGTATGTTAATATAAAAGATGTTAGATTTGATCCTACTAGATACTGGTAGTTATTGTTGCTCTATGAGAAGTGTAGCATGATCCCTAGGCTTGGTGCAATAAAGCATTTTGAAAGCTATATTTTGGATTAGTTGCAGTCTCTTGAGTTTATACATAGGGATGACGACAAGAAGAGAATTACAATAGTCCAGTTTACTCAAGACAAAAGCGTAAAGTAGAATTTTAAGGCCCCACTATCTAAGTAGACTCTCAGGGATCTGTTATGTCTAAAGGCCATGAATGACTTTGCAACTACTGTACCTTGGAGATATAGCTTGAGAGGGATAGTGTTCCGATTAGAGTCACTCCCAGGGATATAGCGAATTCCTTTAGTAGGGTGGTAGAATCAGACATCTTTGGGCAGAATGCCAGGGCCTCCATCTTCCTGCTAAGCCAGAAAGCTTCAATTTGGAAAAGTTCAGTACTAACCCATGTTTCAAATCTGGCTAGTAAATCTGAACAATGAGTCTGAAACGTAGTGCCCCACGTGTTATGCGCTACAAGGATCTGAATATTGCCTGCAAATATCTCAGGATCTATTTATTTTCTTTGACTGTTGTTGCTCTTTGTCACTCCTCAGAGGCTGCTACCTTAGGCAATCACCTAGTCTTGCCTAATGGTTGGGCTAAGCCTGTTCAAATCCCTTTAGACCTCCACTGCTTACAACTCCTCAACTCTCTTTTCCTCCAGGTCCTCCATTGGTTTGAAAGTCTCTCCAACTCTTCATCTTGGTCAGGCCTATCACATCCTATGGGAATTACCTCTGCTTCTCTACTGGTCTAGCCAACCATCCAGTAGGGCAGCTTCCTTAGCTGTTCCCACTGCAGCCGTTTGAGCACTTCCAGGCTCTCTCAATACACTCCCTATGCTGGTATTTTCTTTCCAACCCAAATAGGACCTTAAATACTCTCCTCCAAATTTTATCCAGGGAACTCCCAACAAATTTAAAAAACAAAAAAAAAGCAGCCGTATGTTCTATTACATCACATTAGAACCAAGCACACACTATGAGCAGGACTCCAGAAAAGTCCTCATTATACACATAAGAGAAGCTTTGTGGAGGCCCTACTACACCTGGAAATAGCAATAGCTACATAGTGTCAATACGTCTTAAACACGGGAGCAATCGGTATGCCTTGTCTGTACACCCAGACTTGCAGAGAAATGCCGAAAGCACAAATTAAACCTCCATTGCTGAGCAAGGCAGACTTTCACCCGTTGACTCAACCAGTGATTCCCAATCCTGTCCTAGAGGCACACCTAACTAATTTCATTTTCTGGATGTCTGTAATGGATATGCACGAGACAGATTTACATAAGTTTACACACCCCGAGTCTCCAAGGACTCTAATGCATATGCACAATAGTAATCTTGAAAACCCAACTGGCATGGTATGCTCTCAGGAAGGAGTTGGGAAACACTGCCGTAGACCAATAGAATTACACTTTCCTTAAGACATTGCAGGAAGTGGCGATACTTTAGTTTCCGGGAGCATGACCGGAAATGAACTGCAGGATTGTTTTTCAAACCAGCTTCTTCGTCTTTCCGTCATGCGGTAAAGAATACAACTCTTAAAGCCCAGAAAGCTTAAAAATATATACGTACCTCTACTAGCAATGTGCACAGACAAAAAAAAAAAAGAAGAAGTTCATTTTGTTTTCATTTTTCGATCCCAAATTTTTCTCAGTTTTTGGGTGTTTTTTTCAGTTTCACACATTCATTTCAACAGAAATGTTTTAAACATGCGCTGTGTTATTTTAATGTGCAATAATCAACATCTTACTTCATTGGTTAGTGCACTTCAAATCATATTTAGTGTATTCTACATCTGTTAAGGTACTAATGAACCAAATATGAACCAAGAATGCATATCCCTAACCTCTATGGAATGGGTATGTGCATATAAAGCGACATTTTTATAGCTCTACTTATACAATGGTGATAAGTAGGACATCACAGACTTCCGCAAGGCCCTCAAAACCCTGCTCTTCACAGAAACATACGAGCAGATTGACAACAGTCCCCACCAGACACGCAACAGCCCACACCCGAGCGGGATAGCAATGTAAACACCCCTGCAAAATCAATACCTAACCAACACAGCTAAACCCATGACAATATAATGATAAATGTAACCCTCAAATTGTGTTGTCTTAATGTTGTGTCTTAGTGTTGTTAAATACCCTCATTTTAAATGTAAAGCACCCAAATGTTAAATGTAACCCAATTGTGATGTGATGTAACCACTTTGATTGTAGGATAAGGTGGTATATAAGTCTGTCTAAATAAAGTATGTATTGAGACATGATCCTAGCTCCCTGCCCAAAGAGCTTACAGTGTAAGGAAATACTGAGGTAATGGGCTATGACAACTTGCCTAAGGCATGTCAGTGGAAGAAGCAGGATTCTTCTGCCTCCTCCTATTTTCCAAATCCAGCAAATCCACTGGCAGTCAGAAACAGAGATGCTCTCCCCCACTCTATAAATAGAGAACCATCTTTTTGAAAGTACAGTCATCACAAAACCTATCACGAAATTCTGCCTGTACATACTAATATTTAACCTTTGGGGCTGGCTGTCTCTGGTGTGCTAAAATGCAGTTGCCTACTTCTCTGGTTCACGGTTAGTCAGCTGGATTTGTCTGCCTGTGCATCTTAGCATTTGTAAAGTCGATGTGAACCAATCACTATAAAATAAGCTGCCTGGCATCACGCATAGATGTTTCAGTGGAGGCAGGGGCGGCTCTATAATGAGACGAAGTGAGGCATATAACATGTAACTTCCTTTGGGGGCGGGACCCAGTCGTACAGGTTCCTTTTCCTTCACAGAGGCGGCACTCGACACTGGTAGGAAGTTTCTTTAAACGGACAACAGTCGCTAGCAGTAGCGGCGTCGCGGCTCTAAGAAGCAGGAGCCACGGCTGCCATAGGAAACAGAGCCAGTCTGCCACTACCGAGAAGCGGGCTCGACAGCAACTTGTGCACCATCGGTCTCTTTGGGCTGTGATCTCATCTTGCGTTGCCCCTGCCTGCGGAACATGCTGTTTCATGGGAAGTCAATGCCTCTTGCACATTAGCAGGGAGGGGGGTATTGGGGGTGGACAAGATAGTCTATGCCCCTCCACATCCAGCATGACAGACAGGAGATGAAAGATGCAGGGGGAAAAGGGAAACAGTGGAGAGAGACAAGCTAGAGGTGGGGGGAGATACTGGACATGGGAAGGGGCATAGGGAGAATCAAGGAGGGGAGATGGAGTGCAGGATGCAGGGGGATAGGAAGGGAGAGGACAGATATGGAAGGATAGGGAGAGAAAGGATGGAAGGAAAGAGAGAGAGACACTAGATGAAGGGTGAGAAATGGTAAATCAGGGGTGGTGATTCTTCCATTAGGCCGTCTGAGGCGATCGCCTCGGGTGGCACTCCGGATGTGTTTTAATTTTAGATTTTACAGCCTCTAGCCTGCCTCTGATTTCCTGCACGGGAAGGCAGAGGCAGGGCAAGAGGTGGCAAAGTCTAAAATTAAAAACAGCCGGAGTGCCCCGCTGCCACCAGATAAGAGGTGCAGGTGGAGGGAATGGGGACAGGAGGAGGACAGCAAGGAGAGACAACGGTGAGTGACAGGGAGGAGAAAGGGGACATGATGCTGGACAAGAGGAGACAGGGGATATGCTGGAGAAAGGGGGAGACAGGGGGATAAATAGTAGACAAAGGGGAGCGACAGGAGAGAAATGCTGGACAAAGGGGAGAGACAGTGCGGGTTAGGATTATAATGGGATGATGGGGGGCTAGCACTGGTAATGGGCAGATCAGGAGGGGGGCTAGGACTGGTAATGGGTTAATTAGGGAAGGCTAAGACTGGTAATGGACTGATGGGGGGGGCTAGCACTGGCAACAAGCTGATGGGGGGGGGAGCTAGGACTGGAAATGGGCTGACAAGTGGAGGTTAGGACTGGTAATGGGTTGATGGGGGGGGTAGGACTGGTAATGGGCTGATTAGGGGAGCCTAGCACTGGTAATAGGGTTAAGGGGGGGGGGGGGACTAGCACTGGAAATGAGCCGATTAGGGGAGGCTAGGATGGTAATGATCTGATGGAGTGGGATAGGACTGGTAATGGACTGGTGGGGGGGCTAGTATTGGAAATTAGCTGATCAGGGGGGCTAGGACTGGAAATGGGCTGGAGGCTAGGATTGGTAATGGGCTGATGGGTGAGTAGGACTGGTATTGGGCTAGCACTGGTAATGGGGTTGAGGGGGGACTAGCACTAGAAGTGAGCTGATTGGGGGGCTTTGACTGGGAATGGGCTGATGGTGGGGAGGGGAGGATAGAGCTGCTGGCCCTGGAAGAAAACTGGGGGCTAGGGCTACAAATGGGCTGATGCGAGGGGATGGGAGAATGGGACTGGAAGGAAGTGGATGCTGAGAGGGGCTGCCATGGTATTTGGACTAGAAGGGACTGGTCAGTGGGGAAGGAGGACTGGAAGGGAATGGACACCAGTGGCAGTCATGTGAATGCAAGTTGATATTGGAAGATACTGGGAGGGAGGACTGGAAAGGGGCTGATACTGGGAAGGGTTATTAGGACTGGAAATAGGCTGATGGGAAGAAGTGAAGAAAACAAAAGAAGAGATAAGAAATGGCAGATGGACCATAGACCACAGAAAGAGCTAAGAGAAGACAGGAAAGCAGAATCCTCAGATCGGGACCAGCATGATCAGAGAACAAAATGGTCAGATAAAGGTAGAAAAAATAATTATTTCATTTTAGTGATTGGACTTTGTGTTATCTTTATATTTTATACTGCATGGAGGAACTACATATTTATCTGATGTTGCAGTGCTTGAAGAGTCTGGCTTCTTGGGGTTTCAGTTTAAATTTTGTCTACATATTTTTATTTTTACTTTAGATTGTAAGTCACTTATTCTGTACTTGGTGAGGGTCTGTGTTCTGAGTGTGTGACTGAGCCCAGGTGTTCTGTTAACAGTTTGTACATAAAGATTTATACTGTACTGTACTGTTGTAATTTGACTTAGGTGTATGGATGTTCCAGGGCCCACTGTAGTATTTACAGCGACGCTTTATTTTGGTGGGCTCTTTATGTGAGTTTTGGAAGTTGGTGCTAATATGGTATGGTAGATTTGCTCCATAGATACTCAGTGACTTTGTTGTAGGGTTTTGCATTAGTTCACAATATGCCTGGTACTGGAGAATGTTGTTGTTAGCGAGATGATCAGAATCAGATTTTTTTTTTTTAAGATATTGAGTTCTGTGGGTGAATGTCCTGGTTCTGCTCTGCAACCACTATTGCAGGGGGTTCTGTGGATGCAAAATATATGTTGAAAAAGAAAAGGTAATAATTAACACGCAGTTTATAACAACAAAATATAAAACTAAATTATAACTCATTTTTAAACTGTGCTGTGGTTCTCGCTCTCTTTTAGTTCCTTGGTGTGCAAACATCTTGCATTGCCTCCATATAATCTAATCAGCTTTTTGGTTTGGTTCAGTCCCTGATTGGAGTTTTGAAAAAGCCCTGCCCACCTCTACCGGGGGGGGGAGGGGGGGCGGCGCCATCTCATCCTTCGCCTCAGGCAGCAGATTGCCTTGAGCCGCCCCTGAGCGCAGGAGGTAGAAAGGGGAAAGCAACAGCAGCTTGTATCCCACAGTCAGACCAGAGTCAGTGGGCAGCAGGGAAAGGAAGAGATGGGGCTCTACTCAAGTTCATCTCATTGCAAAAAGGCCGACTATGCCAGCATGTTTCCCAACAAATACTCTATTGCTGTTGCCTTGAAACGAGGTTGAGATGCCTCTCATAGTGCACAGTTCTACCGACCGTACTGATCCTGGAAAAGATGCCGACTCTTTGCAGGTTGTGATCCTGTACATTAAAAAGTCCAAGTCGTCTCCCGCCCCCCCCCCCCCCAATATATCTCCCCAGTCAGCTGGCACTGAATACTAGGGCTACAAATGAAGATGCGTTGCCAGAAATCGTGTTTCCTTGCAGCCCTGACAACATAGGTACATGACAAAGATGCAGGCACACATACTTCCCACACTTCCGATGCAACAAGGATAAAAACGGCCGTCAATACACTGCCATTTGCAATCTAACTAAGCTGAATAGGGCCAATCAGGGTGAAAGGATGGCTTCAGTGGGGAGATTTCTGAGAGACAGATAGCCGGGAAGGAGCGCTGTCAGGAGGGTTTGGAGGAAAAAGTTGCAGGAGGGAAGACTGAGGCAAAGGAGAGAAAAGGCAGTTATTTATAATTTAACTCACACCTTACTGCTAGTAGTTCAAGGCAAATTGCATTCGGGTACAATAGTTCTTTCTCTGTCCCCAGAGGGCTTACAATCTAACAGGCCGATGCAGAAAGCCGGCACTGAAATCACGCACTATCAGCTTTTTAAGCAGATTTGCAGCACGTTAGCGCACAACTTCAGTGCCGGCATGCAGAAAGCGGTTAATCTGCAAACTAGCCATGCGTTAGCCATCTGTTAAACTGTGCGCAAATGGCAGCGATAAACTTGGAGAGCAAGCCACACAGAATTCAGCGCTAGTTTAGCATGCCCTTCCAGAGAAACAGGGGCACCGCATGACTGATTTGCATGAGAGCCCCAAAAGGTATTTCGATGGCATCTCTGATGTCTGGAGATGATCCAGGAAATGAGGAAAGCCCCTGAGGCATCAAAATATTTTCAGGGTGCTGGTGCCTCCGACAGAAAACAAATCCCTAGTGGCCCAGTGGCTGCGATCCCCCCACCTGGTACCTTTATAAAACGAGCAGGGCTAGGCGCTGACAATTTTCAAGAAGCCAGCGCAAGAGTGGACGTGCATGGGCAGTGCTCCCACTCATTTGCAAAGGTGAGGGTGGGGGGTTTGGGGGTCGCTGGGCCACCAGTGATTATTTTTACATGGGGGGGGGGGGAAATTGGAGCCATCAGGAATTTGCTTTCTGGTCAGGGGCAGAGGCTCCCTGACAGCATTTTGATGGCGTCGGGGGCTTTCCCTGCTACCTGAATCATCTTTCATATTTCTCCTCAGATTATCCAGGCATCAGGGAAAGCACCCAATGTCAAAATACTGTCGGAGGACACGCGTTACATGTTTAAGCCACCTCAGACCCAGGCGCAGAGGTATTGGCACTAAGGCTGGTTGCGAAAATCAATGCATTTCCCTGCATCTGGCGCAGGCAATATATTTGCATGCCATTTCATTATGTGCAGCTCATTTGCTTCTAAATACATTGAAATACACTTGGCTTTAATTGTGCACTAGTTTTTCCTTTGCGGTTTACGCACACGCCCGTCTCTTTTCTGCATTTGGTGGTAGCAGTAAGTGTGCTTAAAAGTGGCGTTATCTAGGCTTAAAGGCCATGCTAGTTTTCTGCATCGGCACGTAAGTTTATACCTGAGGCAATGGAGGGTTAAATGATCTTCCCAAGATACATGACACAGATGCCATAAAGAGTATTGTTTATTGTTTACTTGATATACCATGCCTTCAAGGCAGCAGGGCAGCGTAGGATCAAAAAAATAAAGGAAATAGAGGTAGAGAAAGAATGCCAATTCAGGATAGGAAAGCTGGATTTGAACACTGGTCTCACTAGCTCCCAGGCCATTACTCTAACCACTAGGCTACTCCTCCACTCCAGAACGGGTGGAGAAAACAAGCTGAAGAGGGGAGCTATTCAGAGTGGGAAAATTAGGAGGACCAAAAGAAAAAGACAAGGAAACAAAGGGGGGGGGGGAGATATAAGGGACGTACCTGAAGGGGAGATGGTAAACGATGGGATATCCGAAACAGATAACAAAAGGAGAGGGACGGGAAGAGGGGAGCACGGTTATTAAGGGGATGGGAATTGAAGAAAAAAGTGAAATTGAGGAGCGTAGCCAGAGGGGTGGATGACTTAGAAAGAGAAAGGGCGAGACTGATGAGGGGAAGTTGAGAGAGAGAGAGTTATACCAAGCAGGAGAACAAAGGCTGAGAAGGGGAGTGGTAGATGCGACAGACATAAGGTATTAGTACTGGGTAAGAGATGCTATAGGGATAAAGGACAAGAGAAAGATGGAGGTGTGGTCAAGAACTTGTGATGGAAGGCAGGTGGTGAGTAGAGCGCCTCAGGGATTGTTCCTGGGATAGATTCTGTTCACAGTCTTTGTGAGTGATACTGTCAAAGGGTTAAAAAGGAAGTTTGCCTTTTTGCAGATAATACCAAGATTTGAAACACTGTGTGCACTTCAGAGGGACTAGTCAAACATGAGAAGTAATCTTCAAAAATTAGAAGCATGGGCTAATGCTTGACAGTTAAGCTTTAATGTAAAAGACTGCAGATTGGATTTTGCTCCCAAAATGTATCAAAGGAGCTGTATATGACAGGTGGCAAGAAGTTGATATGCATGGGCCAGGAGAGGGACCTTGGGGTCTTAGTGTCTGCAGATCTCAAGGTGGTGAAACATGACAAGGCAGTGGCCAAAGCCCAAAGGATGCTAGGCTGCATACGGAGAGGCATAACCAGCAGAAGGGAGATGATAATGTCCCTATGCAAGTTGCTGGCAAGACCTCACTTGGAATGCCTCAGTTGTGGAGACCATACCTTGGCTAAGGATATAAAAGGCTTGAAGCAGTTCAGAGGAAGGCAACCAAACCGATATAGGGTCTACATTAGAAGATGTATGAGAAGAGACTTGAAGACCTGAATAAGTCTATCCTAGAGGAAAGGAGAGACACAGGAGAGAGGAGATCTGGACTGGCTGCAGAAAGAATGGCAGTCTTGCTGGTCCCTTGGTGGGCTAGGGATTTAATCAAATGTACTATATTTGAGGATTGTTGAAAACCAAAGGCATGGGGGAAGTCATTTGTACTGCATGGCAGGTATCCACCCCCCCAACCCCCCCTCCCCCCCCCCCCACAATGCATGGGGAAGTAGCCTGTACTGTGCCTCAGGTTTTGCCCTAGCAACCCTACTGGGCGAACTGGATGGACAATGTCTGTCTTTATGAGAGAGAAATCAGTTATTTCCCCTTCAAGGAAGCTGGAAAGTGCCCCATTTCTTCATCTACATTCATCCCAGGTTGGTATCCAAAGGGTATATCGACTGCACTGCATCTTTACCTCATCATAACGAAAGGACTCTCCGAACATGTTCCACAATTCCCCCCCCCCCCCCCGAATTCAGTCAGCTCTGCTTGATTGCCTCTTGTCCTTTACAGCTGGATAAGCACATCTGCTTGAAGATGTCTAATTACTTTCACAAAATGCAGTGATTTGGTACTTTTATAAATGATTCACAGATTTTCATAAGATATGATGCCAAAAATACCGTTAAGCTCTTAGCTGATCAAGATGAATACAATTTTTAAGAATGTGTTTCCATAATGGTTATCATTATCACATCCACTAAAAGCTGCGTACTGCAGCGCAGGCTATAAATAAACGCAATTAGTTGCCTAGAGCTGTATACTCTAAAGAATCAGATTGCTAACTCGTTGATGTATGCATTCTGCTCGAAGGTGGTAACATGCAATCACTCCTTGCTCAGTCAGAGCCTAAATGAATGCCGTTAAAAAAAAACACACAAACCCACGACACACCTAACAACATTTTCATAAACTTTACCAAACAAAAACTTGTACAGAAAAAGGAGACATTTCCTTAACTACTTAGCAATGAGCAATCAAGAAAAGTAATGAAAGTCCACAAGTAAGGGGGATAAATTCATAAACGTTACCCTCTTGCATACTCTACCTATCCAAGTTGCATTAATCCCATTACTTTACATGTATACTTATGTTAATTTTGTTCTATGTTTGATGCTGCATTTAATTCTATGTTCAAATTGTTCTATGTAAACCGCCTTGGCTTAAGATTAGGTGGTATATAAACCACTTCCATGTAAAGCTGTTGAGTTCTTGTTCCTGGTAAACCGCCTTGGTTCCCAGATAAGATGGTATAGCAAGACAGTTAATTAAATAAGTCTCTTGCGTGTGGTGCTGTAGTATCGCAGTACCTCTCCCCATAGGCAGCGGTGCCGATGGAGAGCTATCTACCCAGCTTGGCACAAATGTTGGTAAGTTTCACAGGACTGGATAGAGCAAGTATTCAACAACAACAACAAAATCCAAATAAGAAAATGGGCAGCAATAGGCTGGTTAGCCTAATATCAATTCTGGGAAAATACCGGAGGGTGCTATATAAAACAGGATGGGAGAGGGTTGCTAGCTTTATATGATGAGCCAGAGAATTGAAAGACATGACTGTACCTGTAGCCGGGGCTTCAGTCAAGTGGGGTGGAAGGGGGGGGGGGGGGGGATGACCCATCCTGCCCACAAACTTAAATGAATGGCCAGCATTATAAACAGAACTGTAAGCACTACATTTCTTAGATCAAACATGAAGCCGTGCTGCGTGTGTTGGTCAGAAAATATTGTTGCAGTTTGTGCTGTGCTACGTAGAGCATGAAGAGAATAGAGAACATACAGGACAGGGATAAGATCACACACACAACTATCTAAAACCCTAATGTGCAGGCATGCACACGTGTCAGCACTATTTTGGCTTAGACAATAAAATAAATTTAGGTGTGAAATGAAATTAGCAGGGCATTGATATCAGAATGGACTGTCGGCCCTGCCTCTCCCTGGTCAGTATCACAGGGTATTTATGGGTAACTTGGAGACACAACTTGGTGAAAACGGAAAGATTTTTCACATCCCAAGATGTACAGCGTGGGCAGCTCTCTGCTCAAAAAACAGCATTCCCTCCTGCTATCTCCCCCACAACTAGTGATAGGGCAAAAGCTGTACCAATGAAGAGCAGGTATTAGGCTAAAAGGAAATGGGGGAGGGGCACAACTGTCCAAAATAACATGGACTGAAATAAAGAAAAATGAGATGTCAGTGCTCCAGCAAGATGAAACGCTCACTCTTGTGATTTACCATTTTACCAGGCAGATATTTTAATAGAAAGCCTCAGTGGATATGCAAAGGGGCAATTTGAAAAGGCGCTTCGTGCAAAGACGTGGCTTGAGGTTCCTGAAGCTACACTCATGCACATTAGTTTATCCAGCCTAGCAGAGGCACTTGCTAAAGGAGAGGTTTGCACTTATGGATGTGTTTTATAAAATAAGCTAACCGATGCATGCACGTCAAAAGGGCAGGGCAAACGTGTGCGTGCACTTTATGCAGGAGAATTTTAAAAATGGAAAGCGTGCGGACACTTTCCCTGTAAAAATGTATGTAATTTAGGCAGCCTGCTACCAAGTTATACTCTAAAAGGTGCCTTTTTCTTTTTTTTTTTTTAGATTTTGGAGAGAAAGCAAAAAAGTGGTTTTCCCCAATGCAGCCAAAAGAATGTAGCATTTGAAATCCATCGTTCTCATCAGACACAGAAAACCCAAAGTACAGGCTGCTGCAGTTAGGGTCATTCTGAGGTCCATCACTTTATACAAAACCTGCCTGCCTGCCCCAGGAGGAGGAGTGTCCAGTATCAGGTTGCTTTCTGCACACCTCCCACCCCCCCCCCTCCCCCTAAAGGCAAAAGCAAGCATGGTTAGAGAACACAATAGCATCTCTCATTTGAAATGTAGTGTGCTACATGCAGAGTCTAACCATCATACTTTATTTAGGCCACAGTGCCCTGCTTCAGAAGACAGGACATTAATAGTATTTTCACCTAGGGGCAATGGGCACAGCTTGGCAGTAAAGTGCAGGAGACCGATTTGATTCTCAGTCCTGCCTCCGGTGCTTTGGACTACAAGAGCTGAAAACACCATACCAAAAGCCATTAAGGACCCCGGAGGAAAAGATTCTTGGTCATCAATCGACAGCAATGCTTAATGGATGGCATAGACATGCACTGGTACTGGAGTCTAGAGAACCACAAGTCAGAGGCTGCTGTTGCAATGGCTGGCTAGGGGAGGGAAAAACTGTGGGTAGTTACAAAGAGGTTTATTGATATGGAAAACCCAGAGAAGTAGGAGAAATCTGCCAGGAAAACACATTTAAAAGTAGAATGTATATGACTGGTGGATTATCTCTCTCTTACAACCCTATGCTTATAAAGACAATAACAGATCTGCTTGTTGTAAGGCTTAGCAATTTTCACAGCTGGCTGCCTACATTGTAACTGAACACTGATAATAAAAGACAACAAACTATTTTCCCCTCAAAATTTGAGGCACTCAAAATTTAAAGCTTGAAGTTTTTTGGATTAGTTTCTGAAACATTTCAGATTTTCACCTCTGTTTGATTTCGACTGACAGCACTCCATCGGTCTTCTACTGTATCACTACTAATACTGTTCTGTAGGGCAAACAGAAAGACATCTATAGTGCCCATTAGCTAGGAAACAGATAATAGTCATGAAAAATGCATCGTTTCCATGCACACACACACATAGAGCCTTGCTGTTCCTGTATTTATCATCAAGCGAGGACAATTCTGGTGTGTGCTCCTAGCTTATGAGGTGAATTTAAATCGAGGTAATGAAGGATGGTCCTGGGTGTCCATCAGTGCTAGTAGGTATTCCCTTTTTGTGTCAAGGAAAGTACAAGAAGTCTGGTACTTAGGAGGCTGGAGATTTTTCAGTGGAAGAAGTTGCCCACAATGGAGGAAGAGAGCTCAAGAAGCCCTTTGCGGTTCCAGGCTGCTGCTTCTTTCCATAGCCAGCTGAGCCTTGCAGGATGAGAGAATTTCCCAGGCTGACTTGGCTTAATAGTGCAGAGCTAAGAGGAGTGCAGACCTACATGAGGTGTGGCGGTGGTGATGTTTCAGTTGAAGAGACTCAGCTATAGCCTCTGAAAGGATTCAGAACAAATACTGGATTTTGCAAAGGTTAGTGAGATCTATCTGATAAAATGGGATGTGCACTCTTTAGCTGCATTCAATTCATTTAGGAGCCTTAAAAGATTTAGCGCACAGAAACTTAATCGTGGGCATGTAATCAAACAAACAGTCTGAATACATTAGAAAGTTCTAACAATGCACACATTAAAAATGAATGTGTGAAACAAAACCCAAAACATACCACCTCAAACCCTATACCCCCCAAATAACTGGAAAAATTATGAAACCCAAAAATTAACTGATGGGGGGGGGGGGGGAGGGGAGCACATACATCCCTAGTGCATTCCACTTAAAATCTTTAATGTCCAGAGCGCAGTGTAAAGGACCAAACCCTGATGGCATCTTAAGCACACAATAAGGAAAAAAGTGAAAAATTTGCCATTTTAGTGTTTGGGGGATGCAGGGGTCTAGAGCGAAATCAAAACCCATTGGCAGCTTATGTCCTCCTCACTTTTGGGCAGGGTCAGGGCTTGCTGTGGCATAAGGGCTTGCAACCAAGGTAATTGCTCTGGGCCCACTAATGCTGTCCCCATAGGGATGGGAAGTATCCTCTAGTGCCTGTCTCCATGGTACCTCCATTTTTGCATTATGAATTTTTGGAATTTTATAGTAGTAGGTCCATGGCATAGACATAAGTGCTTAAACCCCGAGAGACCCTGTTTTGTGGAATGGAGTTTGAGTGTCTTTATGCAGGATGCATAGAGCACAGCAGAAGGACCAGTCCATAAGGAAGTAGACCAGGAGAATACAGGAAGTGGTGTTTCCAACTACCAAAAAAGGAAAATGATTTTTTTTCCAATTTTGAAACTACACTTTGAAAAAGGGACTGAGTTATTGCAAATTGATTTTATTTTAAATGCCTTTGTGCCTTTGATTTTTTCCTGTGTGCACATTTAAATTGGTGATGCCAGCAAGATACAGGTGATCTTTATTAAAAACGCAGACAATTGAGAGTGCATTTGTTTGGGAATGAAATTGGGGGGGGGGGGGGGGTTGAAATAAGCAGGAGGTGCCCCGTGACGACCATGGGGCATTCGTGCTTCCCCCCCCCCCCCCACCTGCCCTCTGGAACCTCATTACTGGGCTTTTACAATTTCTTGTGTACCTCCAAGGCTTGCCTGCCCAAGCCACCACCTCCTCAGTGGGCTAGGTTACAGAATACTAACATAATTTCTATGGACCCAGTGCAGCATGTCTTAACAACCCAGTCCATAAATTTCTAACAGTGGCCAATTTAGGTTTCTTGGAAGACATACCTCAAAAATCTGAATGGGAAAGCTAGGGTTGTTCAGGGCTTGCACAATGATATGTGCTTTAAGCCCCTCCTGCCAGTTACACTCTGGCATCAGTTCTGGCATACCCAGTTATACTTTCACAAATGAAGTCCAGTCTTCAAATGACATAATATACAAATTCCTGTAGTCCCCTCAGCAACAGCAACACAAACTCTCTACTACCAGGCATATTTCAAACCTACAAGCTATAACAAAGCCACTATACTAAAACAATGCAAACTCCCAAGACTCAAAACACCAAAGCACCTTGTACTGGGAAAACAAAAAAGTCAAACTGCTAAAGATCCCCACACAAAAATTCTAGCAAAAATGCCTCACTTCCATCATACATGCAGAACACAGGTAAACCCTCACCAAATAGGATTACCAACCAGCTCTGTATTTTCAAAGCAGATTGATTTTGTCCATCTTAGGGAATGCAATGAGCTAAAATCGGGACCAGATCAAAGTTTTGTACCCCCAACAGAAATTCTGCTCCAAGACTCCACCCTCACAGTAAAAAAAAAAAAAAAGGGGGGGGGGTAAAAATACCTAGGAGTTATTCTAGACCAGACCCTCAGTATGGAATCTCACATCAAGAACACAGCCACAAAAATACATTATAAACTTAAAAACTTTTAAAATAGCTCCAACCCCTAATTCATCTACAGGACTACACGTCAGTAATACAGGCAATCACACCTCATTTTGATTTCGCTAACTGCATTCTACATGGAGAACACAACAAGCTCTCAGAAGACTGCAGCTAGCTCAAAACATGGCTGCAAGATCAATCAAGAATGTCAGCACCATTGAACATATTATACCCATTCTCTACAAATTACACTGGCTACCTATCTACTGCAGAATTAACTATAAAATACTGGTGACTACATTCAAAATAATCAATAACTTAACGCCTTCATTTATCAACTCCCTAATTTATAAGGAAACCATAAACCAAATCCAAAGGAGCAAATACAAAACACAAACTTATGAAGTAATTAGTCCTTACCTGCTAATTAGTGTTCCTGAAGGAACTTCAGTCCAGTCCCTTGACTTCTGGGTTGCGCAACCCTTCCAGCAGCTTGGAGGCTGAGCCCATCATCCTTTTGATGATAGTGGGGTATAAATACCCCTGGCACCACCCACTGGCACCAGTAATCTATTGCAAAAGCAGACTTAAAGGATAGATAATAAAGAACTTATATCATTTGATAACTTGCCCTAACTCACACGCACCCTAAACTAGTAAAACTTTTTTTTTTTTTCCCAAGAGGTAAAGGAAAAAAGGAAGGAGGAGGAGGAGGTTTTCCTGAGGCCGCGACGGCCCTCCGCCCCTTCCAGCTGAACCTCTTTTTGCGGACTGCCCCTAGAGGCGGGTCCCAGGCAAGAGAATTTGCTCCGTGACTAGACTTCGGTCCGCCACCTGAATCTACGTAAGTCGGGCGGGATCAGGGACTGGACTGAAGTTCCTTCAGGAACACTAATTAGCAGGTAAGGACTAATTACTTCTTCCTTATCGTCACTTCAGTCCAGTCCCTTAACTTCTGGGATGTAACAGAGCAGTTTAAATCTGGGAGGGGTTCGTTATTCCGGACCGAAACACTGCGCTGTCAAACCTGGCATCCGACGCCCCTTGGACATCCAACCTGTAATGCTTGGTGAAGGTATGGAGGGACGACCAGGTAGCCGCTCTGCAAATGTCCAGTGGTGGCACCAAACTATTTTCTGCCCAGGACGTGGCCTGCGCTCTAGTTGAATACGCTCTAAGCGCTCCTGGAGCCTGCTTCCCTCTGAGGAGGTAAGCCGAGGCAATCGCCTCCCTGATCCACCTAGAGATGGAAGCCTTGGCCGCCGCTTCTCCCTTATGCGGCCCTCCAAACTGAACGAATAAGCGTTCTGACTTCCGGAAAGGCGCCGTGTGGGTGAGGTACCTCTTCAGCACTCTATGTACATCCAGGAGCCTAAGCTTTTCTCCATCTCCCGATTGATCCCTTTCCATGAAAGAGGACAGAGATACCGCCTGGTTTACATTAAAAGGAGAGACGACCTTAGGTAAGAAAGACGGAACTGTACGCAAGACCACCTTATCCCTAAAGAAAGAGAAAGGGAGGTCGGGATGACAAGGCTTGAAGCTCTGAAACGCGTCTGGCCGAGCAAATTGCCACTAAAAATACCGTCTTTAGCGTCAAGTCCTTCAGAGAGGACTTCCCCAGCGGTTCGAACGGTTCACCAGATAAGGCATTCAAGACTAGGTTGAGGTCCCAAGGGGGGATAACAGATCTTTGCTGGGGAAGTAACCGTCTAACCGCTCTCAGAAACCTGCCAACATCTGAATGTACCCCTAGACATTTGCCACTGAACTTTCCCCTATAGCAAGAGATAGCTGCCAGCTGGACTCGCAAGGAGCTAGGCGCTAGACCTTTCTCTTTCTCAAAACCTGCCTGCAGGAACTCCAGGACCTCGGGGACTGATGCTGAGAGGGGCCTGATTCGACGTTCTAAACACCAGGCCTCAAAGATACGCCACACTCTCATGTAAGAAAGGCAGGTGGAGCGCTTGCGAGCGCTCAGCAAGGTTGAGATTACTGAGCCCGAGTACCCCCGCTTCAAGAACCTCACCCTTTCAATAGCCAGGCCGTATGCGAGAACCGATGCATGTGGGGGCATGAGTACCGGACCCTGACGCAAGAGGTCCTTCTTGCAGGGAAGTCGCCACGGCCGGTCTGCCGTCAATCTCACTAGATCTGCGTACCAAGGACGTCGAGACCAATCCGGGGCTATGAGAATTACCAATCCTTGGTGGGCTTCTATTCGCCGTAGAACCCTCCCTATGAGCGCCCAAGGCGGGAACACATAGAGAAGGCCCTCCGATGGCCAGCTTTGGGCCAGGGCGTCCAAGCCCTCGGACATTTTCCTTTCTGCGACTGAAAAACCGGCTCGCCTTTGCCGACGTGTACCGGGCCATGAGATCCATGATTTGTGTCCCCCACCGGGCAACCACTAGATCGAACACTTCCTGCGCCAGCTCCCACTCTGTGGTCTATTCTGAACCTGCTGAGGTAATCGGCAGTTACGTTGTCTGTTCCGGCCATGTGCTGTGCCGACAGCGCCAGCAAATGCCTCTCGGCCCACTGCAGGAGGACATCTGCCTCCTTCTCCAAGGACGGGCTACTCGTACCGCCCTGACGGTTGATGTAAGCCACCGCGGTAGCGTTGTCTGATAGGACGCGGACTGCCCTTTGGTGAACCAAAAGCTCGAGAGCCCGGAGAGCTAAGGTTACCGCCCTCAACTCCAGCCTGTTGATAGACCACTGCGACTCTCCCGGTGTCCAGCGGCCCTGGGCGAATTGCCCCTCGCAGTGAGCGCCCCAGCCTGCTAGGTTTGCATCCGTCGTCAGTTGAGTCCACTGAGGAGTCTCAAGTGGCATCCCGCAGCCCAGGTTCCTTGAGCTTGTCCACCACCGCAGAGACCTCCTGATCCGGGGAGGGCAGGGAATCCGCCTGGATAAGGGGTGATGTTGATGGGACCAGTGTCGTAAGAGGGTACGCTGGAGAGGCCGCATATGAGCACAGGCCCAAGGAACTACTTCTATTGCCACTGCCATGGTGCCCAGCAGCTGAAGGTAATGCCAGGCCAAGGGGCATCTTGTTAACAGAAAACGGGAAACGAGATTTCTCAGGTCGGATAACCTCTGCTTTGAGGGGAACACCCTTCCCTTTCTGGTGTCGAACCGAGCTCCAAGGTACTCGATCTCCTGATTGGGAATTAAACTGCTCTTCTCACGATTTATGACCCATCCCAACTTCGAGGAAATGCACGACCCTGGCGGTCGCTACGTGACTCTCCTCTTCTGGACTTTGCTCGTATCAGCCAATCGTCCAGGTAAGGATGGACTAGAATTCCTTCTTTCCGAAGAGCCGCGGCCACTACCACCATTACCTTGGTGAACGTCCTGGGAGCTGTCGCTAGCCCGAAGGGAAGGGCCGGGAACTGGAAATGGCCGCTTGGTACGGCAAATCTTAGGAACTGTTGATGAGACTCTGACCGGGATGTGTAAATATGCTTCCGTCAAGTCCAGGGATGTCAAGAACTCCCCCTGTCGAACGGCAGCAATCACCGACCTCAGGGTTTCCATGCGGAAGTGGGGAACTCTGAGACAGCGGTTGATTTGCTTTAGATCCAGAATAGGACGGAAAGAACCTTCCTTCTTTGGCACTACAAAATAAATGGAGTATCGACCGTATCCTCTTTGGTCTTGTGGGACTGGCAACACCGCTCCCAGCGCTATGAGCCTCGAAAGGGTGGCTTCCACCGCCGCCTTCTTTTCTGGTGGGCCGCAGGGGGACAGAACGAATGCGGGGGTTACTCTCTTTGTGAACTCGAGAGCATAACCTTCTCGGATCACCTCTAACACCCACTGATCGGATGTGACTCGGGACCAGGCGGGAAGGAACTGCCTTAAGCGACCTCCCACCGACAGCACTCCCTCCTGGACCCCCGATTTCTCATTGTGATTTTCTAGACGCTGAGGAGGAGGAGGAGGAGGCTCCAAAACCTCTACCTGCCCCGCGAAACCCACGGAAGCTCTGACCCCTGGAGGGAAAACGGCCCCTGGGAAAAGGGTTCGGTCTGGGCTGTCGGAATCTTCGGAAGTCCTTTGGCTGACTCCACCCCGGCACCGAAGGACGACCAAGCCTTGGTCTATCTTCGGGGAGCCTACCCCCCTTGGACTCACCCAGCTCCTTTACCAACTTATCCAGGTCTTCCCCAAACAATAGCTTCCCCTTGAAAGGAAGTTGACTCAGGCGAGCCTTAGAAGAGGCATCCGCCGCCCAGCTACGCAACCATAAGTACCTTCTGGCTGCCACAACCGAGGCCATATTCTTCGCCAGACTTCTAATAAGATCATACTGGCTATCAGCTAAGAAGGCCGAACCAGACTCTAATTTGGCCGCCACCTCTTGGGACCATCTCAGACAAGCTCTAGCCACCCAAGCCCCCGAAACGGAGGCCTGTAAGGCAAGGGCACTAACATCAAAGGCTTGTTTTAGCAGGGTGTCCAGTCTTCTATCTTGACTGTCTTAGAGCCGCGCCGCCCTCGACTGGTATAGTCGTCTTCTTCATTACCGCCGAGACCGCCGCGTCCACCCTAGGCGATTTCAGGAGGTCCTTGTCCGTTTCTGGCAATGGGTATAGACGAGACATCGCACGTACTCCCCTCAGGGTAGACTCCGGCTGGTTCCATTCTTCCTGAATCATCTGGCAAACCACTCTGTGCACTGGAAAAACTGAGATTTCCTTACGGCCTGGATCAGCGGATCCTCCAGAGCTTCTTCGTCTGTTGGAGCTTCCGAAGCCATATTGAGTACCTTTAGAGACTCACTTATTAAAGCCGGGAGCTCCTCTCGCCTAAGAACCCTGACTATGCGGGGTTGCTCCTCCTCCGGGATCTCACCCTGTTCAAGCTCCTCCCCTTCATCTACTCCTCCTTTTTCTGAAAGCTCCTCCTCAGGGAGGTCCCGAGGCGGAGACTCAACCTGGTCATTGGCCAATAGTCTAGCGCGCTTGGGGGGAGGCCCCGGCTCAAGGGATCTAGAATTTCCTGGCCCAGCATCAATGCTGTCCCTCGCCTCGGCGCTACTGGTTCTGCCAGACCCTGCTTGCGTAAGCAGTAGGCTTTGTGCAAAAGCAGAACAAATTCAGGTGAAAATTGACCCCAGTCTCCCTCCGCCCCCGAGGAGAGGGAAGGAAGGGACTGGGAAGAGACTGGAGCAACTGAGGATGAAGGCGGGGGAGAATGGGAATCCCTTCCCCCTTCCGGAAGGTCCCCTGACCCCTGAGGAGCTTGAGACATGCTCAGGTGGATCTCTTGTTCCACGGAAGCGGCCTCTGCTGCACACCCCCTGCAGACTCCTGCTTCTGAGGCTGTCCCTCTACGAATGCCGCACGAAGGACACCGCAGCTTGCCCGTCATACCTTTGAACCGGGCTACCCCCAGGCCCAAAGGAACTTAAAGTGAGCTAAAAAGTAACAAAAAAGGCAACAAAATAAAGCGAAACAAAGTAAATGAATTGAAGCTAAAGGCTCCCAGCACTCCCCTCCCCCCTAGCCGTGAAAAGGCACGGCACCAAAAAGGACTCCAAAACTTCCGATTATACACTGAAATCAACAGCTGGAAAAGGAGGATTTAATTCCAATACTTGCGGTTTGAAGCACTGGCGCGTATCAGCAGCCACGAGGGAACCAGCCGTCCTCTGCAGGCTCCCACATGGTAGGCCGCAGCCACGTGGAGGCCGGGCCTGCGGGTGGAGGATGAACGCCGGCAGGAGCTGAGGGGTCTCCAACCGGGAGGCGGAGGAGGATGACACTCTGCACCCGCTTTTGCTCACCACAAGAACCTCAAGCGCCCAGCCGCCTCGGGGCTGTAGCGCAAGGCAGGGGACGCCGCTGCAGAAAGAGTCAGAGCTGCCTCTAGCGCTCAGCTGCCTAGGGGACTTCGGCGCGAGGCAGTCGCGGCCGTGGCAGACGATGGCTGGGAAACGGGCCGCGGTGTGCGCGGGAGGAGAGCTCTCCTGTCCTCACCGCTGCACGGGAAAACCCCTTCCTCCGGAGCCTCACTGGAGCCAAGTTGAAGACGGCAAAGAGGGGAGGGAAGGGGAGGGAGGGAAAGGAACAGGAGAATTAAAGGCACAAGCCTAGACTAAAACTTAAAGTAAAAGGGATAGTCTGAATTAAAGAAATTAAATTAAATAAATTAACTAAATCTTTAGCCAAGACCCCGTAAGCACTCTGGCTTACAGGAACCCTCCAGCTGCTTGGAGGCTGAGATTACTGGTGCCAGTGGGTGGTGCCAGGGGTATTTATACCCCACCATCATCAAAAGGATGATGGGCTCAGCCTCCAAGCTGCTGGAAGGGTTGCGCAACCCAGAAGTTAAGGGACTGGACTGAAGTGACGATAAGGAAAACACCGTTGGATTTCAGAAAAGCCAAAAAGGTAACAAAACAAAGCATTTTCACACTTTGCCCCCTTTAACTTCTCTAAGGTCATCGGGTAGTTCATTCCAGAGTAGTGACCTCGGGACATTCCACAAAATCCTAAACACACCTTTTTGCTATTTACTATGGATCAAAGCCTAACACTCCCACACAAGCAGAAACATCCCATAACTTGAGCAGTCTCTCTCTACCTCTATTTGACCATACGGCCACAATACAGTAACCATTACATCATTATTCCTGATTGTACCATTCCATTAGAGCTGCCTGTTCATCCCTACTGTATATAGTTCTATATGATGTTTGTTCTAAGTATTGTACTTGAATAATTCCATGTATATAGTTCTACAGGTTCTATGTAAATGAATATGCACTTCTTCTGTATTATTCATATCCTTGTTTCTTGTAAACCGTGCTTAATCATGGGAAGGCACGGTATAAAAATGTTTATTAAACAAACAACATGCAGTAGTGTAAATCTAGAAAGAAGTCCGCTTATCCCCGAGTATCTGGAGCCAGTTGGCAATCCTATCACCCAAAAAACAAGGACTCGCACTAGCAATAGGAACCCCAAGCGGCCAGATGCTGCAACAATGGAGAAAGACAAACAGAAGCAGAAATGTATTTCCTCCCCTACAGTGCAAAGTACAGAGGTACCAGAGAGGCGCATTCTCAAGACTAGCATATTCCAAACAATAAATTTTAATATAAAAATGTATTTTCTTTCTTTATAGTTGTGCATGTCTAAAACTGGCCCTGCCCCAACCCTTAATGCCTGGGGTGGGGGGGGGGGGGATGCACATCACTCACATCAGGCAGATTGCCAGAGGTACTAATCTGAAAAATAAAACTAAATGAATTAAAAAGAACTGTGGATAAGAGATGCATCCTCCTGGAGACATAGCCAAAAAAATGGGGCTCAACTTTCTTCTTTTGCCTGCAGACGTTTTCTGTGTTAATTGGAGGCTGTTTTTCTCTTTCTTTCTAGTTAGGTCTGTTGTGGTCCAGGGTGGCCAGATTTCCATTTCTAACCAGCCCATTTGTAATATCTTTCCATCTCTACAAGGGCTGCAATCTCCTCACCCTCCGTGCATAATACCAAGGTTCCTGCATGTAACTGGCAGCTGTCTCACTAAAGGAAGGGAAGTGCCTGCAGCCTTTATGTGCTAACTTCCCATAGGCTCTGTATAGTGGGAGAAGCATTTTGGGTGATCTCTCGAAAATCGATGTGACCTAATTATAATGCAATGCACACGTATACTGCCTCTAGTAAGGACGGAGTTAGGGGGTCTCCTTTTGATGCGCCACTCAGAGGCATCTCGGACTGAGAGGAATACCTGGATCCTGCAGCGAGGAATTGCTAGTCAGGGGTTTGCCTGGGATAGAGGGAAATTTTACAAGGAGTTCTTATCCTACTGGTGGGCAGCTAGGATCAAAAGGGAGAGAGGTATCGCTGGGATGGAGGTTGCCTGGAATAGAGAATAGGGAAAGCCGCAGAGGGTCCATCTTCTGCAGATCCTAAGGCTGGAAGAGAAGGAAGGGATTGTATGTTACGGATCCCAGGATAAACCGGAAGGACAAGAACAGGACTGCTGGAACTCAACGGAAGGAGCTGAAGAGCTAGCTAGTCTCTGGAGTCAGTGAAGATCAAGTCTCTATAGTGTTTTTCTTAGAAGATTTTGTTTGCATTCTACCCCTGTGAGTTGGGCTTTTCAGAAATCACAGCAATGAACTGTTTTTATTGAGACTGGTTTGGATAATTAACTGTGTAGTGTGTTTGAGGGTGAATGAATTGGTGCAGTCTGAGAAGGAAGAAAGCATTCCACAGAAGGAAGGGCCCCGAGCGTTAGCTCCTCCTCCTACACCACACACCTGATGTGAAATGGGCCGAATGGCTGGGGAACTCAACACCTCAGCATTTCCCTTCGGATTCTGCATTCTAGAGAATCGATCAGTAGTTCTCAACCCAGTCCTCGGGTGCCCCCTGGCCAGTCGGGTTTTCAGGATATCCACAATGAAGATGCATACAATGGTGCGTGCAGATCTCTCATATGCATATTCATTGCGGATATCCTGAAAACCCGACTGGTATAGATTATCTGGCAGTGCATTTTCTTGAGTTTTTCCAGTTTGTGACATATACAAATTTAAAATAGCATCTTTGATTGATAAACTATTTTCAAACACATTTTTCTATTATTAAAACACAGGCATGAAAATACTGGCTGGATTATTAGCACAAGATTAGTTTGTGGTTCACTTAAACTGTCACCAAAAACCACCACACAAAGAGGCACTGTTGCTTTAATATTCAAAGTCCTTGAATGTTACATGCCTCTCTTTTCTGGAGAATGGTGATGCTTAAAGCAGGAAAGAACTGGGTTGGATTATATTTGTGTGGGAGTACACTGAAGCATGTCTGGTTTGTATGAGTAGAGAAATCCCTTCGGATTCACTTTGCGTGTCGCCGCCCCCCTCCACTTCTGAGCCAAAGTTCAACTTTTCTCATAAACCCTAGAAAGGCTGACTTAAGATACTTAAAACTGTGCCCACTGGAGGAGAGAAAAATAGAAGCAGCACGATGGAAAGTTTACAATATTTGACACAATTCAAGAAAGTATGAGAAGGCAAAATCTCCCACAGATGTGGGGATTCGAAAATAAGGAGCTGTGACGTGAAAAAGCAGGAAGCAAGGTATACAAGAAAAACGAGAAAACTGGCAGAGGTAGTGGTGGTAACCAAAACCGGAATGTTTAAAAATTGTGATAAGGGGCCATGAGGCATCACAGGCTGAAAAGATAAAAGAAAGGGACCAGCTGTGGAGAGCAAGGTTGAGAAGAAAGATGGGGGGTGTGGGGGAACAAGACTGTCGCCACACAGCGCCCCAGGGGGGCTCCCTGGCCAGCTCAGGGAGGGGATTCCTCTCTGCTGACACAGTATGGCCACATACGAGTGACAGGAGCTTATGACAGTGGTGGTCTAGTACCTCATCCCCACAACTGGCAGCCAGGCAGAGTATGGGCGTGGGGAGATCGTGCTGGCCTGGTCACTGGGAATGTGTGCTTTTTACTGAAAATGGCAGAGTGCCAAAACAAAGAATCTCAATCTACAGGCTGGAAAGGCCAGCTGGTCCTTGCCTGCCATCAGTTACTAGGTTTATGACATATTTTGCAGAGTCCAATGATATTACCATTGCTAAAAAAAGTTAAAAGTTTAACTTTCCGTACCAAAGTACATCAGAAGAGGATCACAGTAAGCCTAACTTTTGACCAACTAGATTTTCATTGTGCAGGTCTGGTGGTGTGGGTTTAGTATGATCGGGAAGGGGGGGGGGGGGAAGGTAAGCCAGGAGAAAAGCCAAGTCTTAATCGGCCCACCTGGTCCAAGGTAACTGCAGACCAGAACTGAACCATAGAGCTTGTCTCAGGTTTTCAGACTCAGACAATGTTACCAATAAAAATTTAACTACACAAACAGCGAGGGCCCATGGAGAAAACCTGCTCCAAATCAAATCCCAGATGAGCAGACAAGACTATATCCCAAAGCACAATCCACCTAAACAGCCAGATGCTGTATGTATAACAAGCTTTTCACTCATGATGAAGTTAGAGACTCTGAGAATTCCCTGGAAGCAGTTCTCAGATCTCTAGGCCTTGATCACTATGGTCTCCGTTTCAATGTTCCATACCTATATTTTTTGTAAACCTTTTTAGAATTTGTATTTTTAAATTAAAAAAATAGTAATTAGAACTTACCTGCTAATTAGTGTTCCTGAAGGAACGACAGTCCAGTCCCTTTACTTCTGGGTTACGCAACCCTTCCAGCAGCTTGGAGGCTGAGCCCAACCTTTTTGGGAGTGGGGCGGTATAAATACCCCTGGGACCACCCACCAACTCCAGTATTCGAATGAAAAAGCATACTTAACGAACATCCATGCAAAAACTTATCACGGCATACCCTAACCTAAACCAATAACTCAATACTCTGAACAATAGGATATATATATTTTTTTTTTTTTTTTGGAAATATAGGAGAAGGAGAGGAGGAACGGCAACGGACGGAGGAGGAGGCTGCTTCTATCCAGCCCGGGCTTCCCCCGCACTTGCTCCCGCTGACCCAGCTCCGCGCTCGGTCCAGCGCTCCTCCATGCACGTGAAGACTTGCCAGTTGCCGGAACCGGGTGGGATCAGGGACTGGACTGTCGTTCCTTCAGGAACACTAATTAGCAGGTAAGATCTAATTACTATTTCCTTATCGTCACTCCAGTCCAGTCCCTTTACTTCTGGGATGTGCCAGAGCAGTTCAACCCTGGGTGGGATCCGGCAAACCGGCCCGAAGAACCGCTATCCCGAACCGAGCCTCTGCAGTGCTCTGCACGTCCAGCCTATAGTGTTTGGTGAAGGTATGCAGCGAGGACCACGTCGCTGCTCTGCAAATATCCAGTGGGGGGACAAGACTGAATTCCGCCCAGGAGGTCGCCTGTGCCCGAGTGGAGTGAGCCCTCAGACCCACTGGGACCTGTTTCCCCTTGAGAATGTAGGCGGAGGCAATTGCCTCTCGGATCCACCTGGAGATCGAGGCCTTTGCCGCCGCCTCCCCTTTGTGTGGACCTCCAAACTGAATGAACAGGCGGTCGGACTTCCGGAATGGAGCTGTGCGAGCTAGATACCGTTTCAAGGCTCTCTGGACGTCTAGCAGGCGCATCTTGTTATTCCTTCCCTCCTGCCCCTTGGCCTCGAAGGCCGGTAGGGTGACTGTCTGGTTCACATGAAAAGGAGAGATAACCTTGGGTAAAAAGGACGGCACTGTGCGCATGACTACCTTGTCCTTTAAGAAGGTCAGGAAAGGAGGCTGGGCGGAGAGCGCCTGGAGCTCCGAAACCCTCCTGGCCGAGCAGATCGCTACCAGGAAAACTGTCTTCAGGGTCAAATCCTTTAAGGAAGCTCTCTTCACTGGCTCAAAGGGCTCCCTGACCATGGCATTCAGCACTAGGTTAAGGTCCCAAGGGGGGACGACCACCCTCCGCTGAGGGCGAAGTCGACTAACTGCCCTCAGGAACCTGGATACGTCCGGGTGCTCCCCTAAGGGTTTGCCCCGGACCTTGCCTCTATAGCAAGCGATCGCCGCTAGCTGGACCCGTAGGGTGCTGTGCGCCAGGCCCTTATCAAACCCTGCTTGTAAGAATTCCAGAACCTCTGGGACAGAGGCCGAGAGAGGTTTCCGTCGATGCTCTGCACACCAGGCTTCGAAAATGCGCCAGACCCTTACATAGGATAAACAGGTCGATCGCTTCTTCGCCTTCAGCAGCGTCGAGATCACTGCTCCTGAGTAGCCTCGTTTTAGGAACCGCGCCCTCTCAATAGCCAGGCCGTAAGCGAGAATCGATCCACGTGAGGCATGCGCACCGGACCTTGCCTTAGCAGGTCCCTTTTGCAAGGGAGCCGCCACGGGGGGTCGGCGATCATCCTCACCAGATCCGCATACCAGGGGCGGCGAGGCCAATCCGGGGCTATGAGGACTACCAACCCCTGGTGAGACTCCACCCGCTGCAGTACCTTTCCGATCAGAGCCCACGGAGGGAACACATATAGGAGCCCTTTGGGAGGCCACCTTTGAGACAGGGCATCCAAGCCCTCGGACATTCTTTCCTTCCTTCGGCTGAAGAACCTGTCTACTTTGGCTGTAGAGAACCGCGCCATGAGGTCCATGACTGGGATCCCCCAGCGTGCCACTATCTGTTCGAAGATCTCCTGATCTAGTTCCCACTCCCCGTGGTCTATCTTGCATCTGCTGAGGAAGTCGGCCGTGACGTTGTCCTCGCCCGCCACGTGCTGAGCTGAAAGGGCTAGTAGGCTGTGCTCCGCCCACCGGAAGAGGACGTCTGCCTCCTTCTCCAGGGCCGGACTGCTGGTGCCCCCCTGGTGGTTTATGTATGCCACCGCCGTGACGTTGTCGGAAAGGACGCGGATAGCCTTCCCTTGAACTAAGGTCGAGAATGCCTTGAGCGCCAGCGTGACGGCCCTCAGTTCCAGTCTGTTGATGGGCCACTGAGACTCCACCTGTGTCCAGCGGCCCTGGACGAACTGGTCCTCGCAGTGTGCTCCCCAGCCTGACAGGCTGGCGTCCGTTGTCAATAGTAACCACAGATGAGGTTCGAGGGGCATCCCGCGGTCCAAATTGCTTGGACACTGCCACCAGAGAAGGGACTGTTTGGTCCTCGGGGCGCAAGGTAACTGCATTGCCAGAGGATGATGCTGAGGAGACCATCGACGTAACAGTGCCCGCTGAAGCGGACGCATGTGTGCCCTGGCCCACGGGACTACCTCTATCGCCGCCGCCATAGTTCCCAGAAGCTGAAGATAATGCCAAGCCGAGGGACTTCGCCTGCCGAGAAACTGCGTGACCAGACGCCTCAGCTCTCTTGATCTTGATTGTGACAGGAAGACCTTGCCCCTGAGAGTGTGGAATCTTGCCCCGAGGTACTCCAGGTCCTGTGAGGGAGTCATCCTGCTCTTTAGGCGATTGATGACCCACCCCAATTCTTCTAGAACCTGAACCACTCTGGCCGTTGCCGCATGACTTTCCTCTTGTGACTTTGCTCGAATCAGCCAGTCGTCCAAGTAGGGGTGCACTAATATTCCCTCCTTCCGAAGGAAGGCCGCCACTACCACCATCACCTTGGTGAATGTCCTGGGGGCCGTAGCTAGACCGAAGGGTAGGGCCTGGAACTGAAAGTGGCCTCTTGGCACTGCGAATCTCAGGAATTGCTGATGGGACTTCCTGACCGGGATATGAAGGTAGGCCTCTGTCAAGTCGAGGGACGTTAGGAACTCCCCTCCCCTTACGGCCGCTATGACTGAGCGTAGGGTCTCCATTCGGAAGTGTGGTACCCTGAGGCAACGGTTGACCTGCTTTAGATCCAGAATCGGTCGGAAGGAATCTTCCTTTTTTGGCACTACGAAGTAAATCGAGTATCGACCAGAGCCGCACTGGTCTGGTGGAACTGGGACCACCGCCCCTAGAGCTATTAGTCGGGCAAGAGTTGCCTCTATTGCCGCCCCCTTTGATGGGGAACCGCAGGGTGACTGGACAAACGCTGGAGGAATTTGTTTTGAAAATTCGAGAGCATAGCCTTCTCTGATTACCTCTAGGACCCATTGGTCGGACGTGACACGGGACCAGGCGGGAAGGAACCGCCTCAGGCGACCGCCTAGTGGCTGTCCTTCCTCCTGGACCCCCGTCATCTCATTGTTGTTTTCTGGGTCCCGAGAAGGAGGAGGAGGCCCCAAAACCCCGTCCTGCCCCCGAAAACCTCTGAAGTTATGTCCCTTCGAGGGAAAACGGCCCCTGGGAAAGGAGCCTGACCTGGCTGGACGAAATCTCCGCGAGTCCCTAGGTTGGGAGCGCACCGGGACTGGAGGGCGCCCTTGTTTTGGTCTATCTTCCGGGAGCCTGCCTCCCTTTGACTCACCCAGGTCCTTAACTATCTTCTCCAAATCCTCTCCAAATAAGAGTTTCCCCTTAAAGGGGAGTCGGCTCAAGCGTGACTTTGAGGACGCGTCAGCTGCCCAATTTCGGAGCCACAGGTACCGTCTAGCTGCCACGACCGAGGCCATGTTCTTGGCTAGGCTTCTGATGAGGTCATAGTGACTGTCCGCCAAGTAGGCCGCTCCGGACTCCACCTTAGTCGAGTTGGCCTGTAACTCGCCCGTTGAGACCTCTGACTGGAGCTGTTGGGCCCACCGCAAACAGGCCCGGGCCACCCATGCTCCCGACACGGAGGCCTGCAAGGCGATGGCGCTTACATCAAAGGCTTGTTTCAGGAGCGTATCCAACTTCCTGTCTTGCGCGTCCTTTAGGGCCGAACCGCCCTCCACTGGTATCGTGGTCTTCTTGGTCACTGCTGATACCGCTGCATCTACTCTGGGAGATCTTAGAAGCTCTTTATCCGCCTCCGGGAACTGGTATAACCGAGCCATGGTCCTGACTCCCCTTAAGCTTGATTCAGGCTGGTCCCATTCTTCCTGGATCATCTGGCGTACGACCCTGTGGATAGGGAAGACCCTTTGGGATTTCCTAAAGGCCTGGATTAAGGGGTCCTCCAACTCTTCTTCCTGCGAGGGCGTGTCTGAGGCCACATTGAGGACCTTTAGGGACTCATTAATTAACGCCGGGAGCTCCTCACGGCGAAAGACCCTGACTACCCGTGACTGATCTTCTTCCGGGATCTCTCCTTCTTCTAGCTCCTCTTCATCCTCCTCCAAGTCTTTAACTGAGCTATCCTCCTCTGGAGTACCCTGGGACAGGGATGCTAGGAGCTCTTCGCCGCCCAGACGTGGGCGCTTAGCAGGGATACCGGCGTCCCGAATGGTAGCCCCGGAGGCACTAGCTGATTTGTCCTCTGCTGGCGGGACAGCCTCTTCTGCCCCCCGGCCCTGCTTACGTAGGCAGTAGGCCTTATGGAGTAAGAGGATGAAATCAGGAGAGAAAAGTTCTCCGGGCCCCCCCGCACTGGTGTGGGGGGGAGGTAAAGGCTGAGGAGGCATAGGCAGGTCTGCCGGAGTGGAGATAGGAAACTGGGACTCCCCTTCTTCTTCCAGAGGATTGCCTGATCCCTGGGAGGGCTGCGACATGGCCATGCTAATCTCCTGTTCCACTGATGCAGCCTCCGCGGCACAGCCCCTACAGATTCCTGACTCTGCGGAGGTGCCCCTGCGCGTCCCACAGGAAGGACACCGCGGCTTGGATGCCATGGAAGTAAATCAAATCCCTGATAAAGCAAATAGCTTGTAATGCTTTCCTAATATGGGAGCAAACCAAGACTGGATAAGGGAAACTAAACAGCTTAACTTAAAAGTAAAATTAAATTAAAATTAAAATTAGCTTCAATGTGAAGAATCTGTGCCACACATTATGCACAAGCAAACTCCCCTGCCAACATAAGACTCTGTACTTGCGGTTAGGAGTTCTTCCAAGCTGTGCAGAGAGCCGATTCAGCAATCTCGGGCCGTAGGCTCCACACGTGGTAGGCCTCAGCCACGTGGAGCTCGACCCGGGGCAAAGGACGGCGCTGGGAGAGAAGAGCCAGGGCCGAGAACACCCTCCAGCGCCAGAGGCGGCTTCCTCCCGCTGCTGCCGACGATCTCCGCGGGCCCGCTGCGATCGCGGCTCCGGGGCTCAACTCCGCGTCCCTTCGGGCAGAAGCGGGACGAACGGAGGAGGCTAGATGCGGCATGCCTCCAGCGCTCAGCCACCGGGGGGCTTCGGCGTGAGGCAGCACAGTAGCACAGGACTCTGAAGAAATGCAGGGTAAGCCCGGGGCAGCCGCGAGAGGATCCTGACCTGTCCTCCTCGCTGCCGCCGGTGAAAGAACTCACCTCCGACGTCCGTCCCCGGGGGGGGGGGGGGGGTTGGAGGGGAGAAGGCAGGAACAATTTAAAGATACAGAGACAAAATAAATACCATACTCAAAATAAAAGGGCTAGAAATAACCTAAGCTCAATTAAGATTAAAATTAAAGTAAAATTTAAAGAAAGGGAGACTCCAGTAAGCCCTAGGCTTACGGAACCCTCCAGCTGCTTGGAGGCTGAGAATACTGGAGTTGGTGGGTGGTCCCAGGGGTATTTATACCGCCCCACTCCCAAAAAGGTTGGGCTCAGCCTCCAAGCTGCTGGAAGGGTTGCGTAACCCAGAAGTAAAGGGACTGGACTGGAGTGACGATAAGGAACATACTTTGCTTGTCAATCTTACAATACAGTGCAATTCAGAATGAATATAAAGCATCACTCTGCTTGTTATTTTTAAGTCTGGCTGCCTCGTAGAACCTCATATATTAAGATTCACCTAAAGGAATTTCAGTTCCCACATCCCCCCTTCGACCTAGATGCTAGGCTGACCCTGCATACCCAAATTCTGAGGCTTTCACTTTAGTGATAGTTATTTGATTCATCTTTCCTCGTGACGCACATCTAGGTTCTCCAGGCAGGTCCTGTGAAGAATTAAATTCACGCAATGCCGTCTCTCTAAATCCTTAGAAGGAGATTTGTGAGCTCTGGTATTGGTGTTATTTAGCATTGTCCGTACTTCAACAGCAAAGTCCAGCTGTAAATTGTGAGAGTTATATTTTTATACAGCCAGAGAACAGCTCACAGAAGCAGGGTACATACACTCCACAGATCTACTCCTTCCATCGATGCAATGCCCTGTTTGCTAGGAGCTCCTCTAGACTAATAGTTGTAATGCTTTTGCGATCATGTGCCAGTAGCAATGGAGGTTAGGACGGTTGCCTCAGCTGCCTCGAAGGGTATCGGCGCTTGCCATTTTGCTAGCAAGGGCATGCTGAAAAATGTGTTTGAATTACCCGTTGACAAGAAGATCATACATAGATATATGCTGGGCACTGTACCTCAATGGCCTCCCCAGGGTTTGCAAGTTTGAAAGCGACATCCAGAAGATAAAGAGGACAGCATTCTCTGACAATTGCACTACTCATCAGTGTGAAACTGAAGCAAACTGTTATGATAGAAACCATAAGTGTGTGTATCAAGCCGAATGGCCATGAAGTTAGAGAGACCACTCTATCACAGATATCCTGGATTCTGGTATCTGATGCACCACCCCTCAGGAAGTAAAACAGGGAGTTGCCCTGCTGGTAATGGCATGTGAGCTAGCAGGGGAGACCTGCAGCTTATTACTACTCTAAAGTTCCCTGGAATAACCATTCTGTCCAGCCTATTTTTTTTTTTTTTTTAAAGAAAAAGAAAAGAAAACTGCAGTGGGCAGGCTCCAAAAGACGTGTCCGTGCTCCCAGCCCGGGCAACAGTGGCAGAAATTCAAATTGCAGGAATGTCTGTAAGGGGACCCCCTTTATTTTTTCTCTCTAGGTCCCCTTGCACCACAGCAGTGGCTTCGGTGGAAGTCATGCTGCTGCTGAGTGAGAAAAATGATGCAGCTGCCCATACAGCACAGTAGAAGAGAGCCAAGAGTATCGTGGAAATCTCAGAAAACGGTGCCTGTTCTTTGCAAGTGCTGCACTGATGCTCAGTCATCATTCCTATGCTCAAGCAACATCCTTCATGAGCAAGGTCCAAGATGGCAGCCCTGCAGCATGGGAGAAGAAAAAGAGAACTAGTGTGTTACAGATGGGGAACTCGCCATTGTTTCCTTTTTGAAGCCATGGTTCAAGCCCTCAGGTTGCTGAGGTACGAGAACTGAATGGTTGGTCTCAGCATTCTTTTTTTGTCAGACGGCTGCTGTGATTGGCAGCATTGGGAGGGGGAGGCGGCCATGATGGCTGCAAACTTCTGCTTGAGACAGTGTGGAGAGTATGGTCCAGGGGCACATGGCCGACGGCCACAAGCTATGGTTTCTGCCATTTGCTGCTGGTATGGATGGAAGCATCTGTCCAGGCAGACTGTAAATACTGTTGCATCCCCCCCCCCCCCTTACTTTTGGCTACTGTTTTAGCAACAGTGAAGAGCACTGAGCGGGTGCCAGTGAGGAGACTCGTCCAAAGATATACGGCCAGAAAGCTCCTTTTAGCCTCTCTGCCTCCAGTATGGGGAAAACGTATCCAGTCCGGCACGCCGTTTGTGTTGTTGGCAATTGTTTGCCTCTCCATACATGGTCTCCTGATGCTGAACTGGATCATGCAAGGATCCCAGCTTGCTGAAGAAATAAAAAGGAGTCTGCCATAGATGTTGAGGCAGCAGGGAATAAAAACTTACTCTCTCCTTGTCTTGATGATGCTTTCCTCCTCCCCCCCCCCCCCCTTTGTGAAGGATGTCTGTGAGAAGAGAGCTAATGCACACCCTGACAGTCCAATAAAGAAAACCGACTGAGGAGAGGGGCCAGCAATATGCTGGAGTGCACACACACACAGTTCTTCTAGACTTTTCAGAGTTCTGGGAGAACAATCCATCCTGGGTTCCTGCTGAAATGACTGTCACCCATGTGTGTAGTTGATTTCATCCTGCATGTCCATAGAGGAAAGTTTGTGTTTTGGTTCCAATAGCAAGCACGTGGCCTAGTGTATAGAACAGGTAACAGGCTGAGAATAAAAATACCCGAATTTGAACCCCACTTCTGACATACGCTGGGATCTTGGGCAAGCCCCTTCAACTGACATTTCCCCACATACTCACTAGACTAAAGGTCTCTGGAGCAGGGACTCACATCTCATCCATCATATAGTTTTTAGAGTGCTTCCTAAATGCTGAAATAACCAAAACTAAGAAACTTTCATATGGTTTTGCACTATGTAACGTTTATGACAGTCATCCTTTTTGGTTTGGAGATTTGTTATGCACAGGATAAATTGTGATTCTCTCGTTTCATCTGGACTCCTCTCCCTTTGATTTCCAGGTGGGTTTGTTTTTAGTTTATTTCTCGCATGTGCTTTAATAAAAATTAATACATGTTAAAAAATGCAATGAGTGCTAAAATCAATTTAAAGTTACACTAAGAAACTGAAGACAGGCTGACACCCCTTGCAAGCAGCACTCTTCTTACTGTCCTGGTCAGGACACTGCTTCCCTCCAGCCATGTTTCTGCTTTCTCAAAACGTGTCCCTGCGCATAGACAGCACGCACCACGTACCTGGATCTGTGAATCCCATACAATTACCAATCCACCTGCACTGGTCTGCAGCTGACACGCCAGACATCAGCTACAGGAGCAATCTCTGTACAGTTGCTTCACTTAATTTATTTATTTATTTATTTATTTATTTATATTCTCTTATATACCGCACTATTCGGCATCAGCGCGGTTCACATAGAACAAAAAGTCTCAGTACAATAACATGCATGAGTTTACAGATAACAAGGGAAGGAACTTGGATAACAGGGGAAACTATTTACAGTCTATTTACAGATATAATACTACAGCATGGCTACAAGTTATTAGAGTTTAATTAACTTTACTTGTGTGTCTCTCTCCGTAGATGGAAGATCCCCCCAGAGAATTACAGTGGTTACCATTCACACACATATTACAACCACTAAGATACATTTTACAAGGAATGCTTAATGCCCAAGCTATGATACAAGAAACAAGTTTAACCTTGCAATCCAGCCACATAACAGAAAACAAAGGCTTGTGTATAGTACAAACACATTACATAGATACAAAAGGTAGGCACGCGGAAAGAAGCTAGTGTTACCATATAGACAAGAGTCTGTTATCTCCCCCTCCCAGACGTTAGACAATCCGTTCTGTATCTTGGGTACAGAGATTCAGCACGGCAAGAAGTTTATTCACTCACCTTCCCCCTCTTTCCCTTCAGCACTATCCTCCTTTCCTTGCCCCTCATTACAAGGATTTCTAAACACAGTTACTTGATGTGCTTCACGCATTACGTGGCTCTGTTCAGTCCTATGAAGGATCTTAGCCAGAGAATCAAATCCCCTGACCTAGGCTGCTTTTGGATCCTGATGTTCCTCACTCTCGTCCACTAATTATGTGTATAACTTACTATGCTCTAGTCCCCAGTTTTGCTATATTTTTCATCTTGATTAGATTGTAAGCGCTGATGAGAAGGACCGTGTATCCAAATGGACAGTGCTGCATACGCCTTGTAGTGCTATATAAATAATTATTATTAGTAGTATCATCCTGTACCTTAACCCATCCGCCATTTTCCAAGATCAAAGCTTCAGGCAGAATCTACCTACAGAAGGACAACAAAAACTTTTGCTACAAAATATTGCAGGTACATCCATCATATATTTAAAATTTTTTATCTACTACTTTATCATGCATCAAGAGGTTTACATTTAACCAAGAACTAAAACAGTTACATCATAACAGATAAAGTTGAATTATATACAATAAAAATGTGTGTGGGGGGGGGGGGGGAGGAGGCATTACAGTAGTAATGGTATTACTGCATTAGTGAATAATTAGGGGGGGGGGATTATCCTTCAATGTCCAATCCGAAGTACTCGAAGAAAAGGTGTGATTTTAGATTTTTTCTTAGTTCAGGAACAGTGACTGCTGAATGTACGTTTTAGGGAGAAAATTCAAAATGGGAGGTTTGTTGTGGACTTTGTTTTGCTAGTTGGAATGGAGAGGAGATTTTGTCTTTTGCGTCATTGTAATCTTGTGTCTTGAAATTAGGCTACATATCATAAGAACATAAGATATGCCATACTGGGTCAGACCAAGGTCCATCGAGCCCAGTATCCTGTTTCCAACAGTGGCCAATCTAGGTCATAAGTTCCTAGCAGTTTCCCCAAAAGACACAGGTTCCACAATGCTTGTACTGGGTCAAGCATTGATATCCTGGGTCCCTTCTTAATAATGGTTTATGGACCTTTCCTCCAGGAACTTGTCCACACCTTTTTTAAACCCAGCTACACTAACAGCCGTTACTACATCCTCCGGTAACAAATTCCAGAGTTTGATTACACATCGAGTGAAGAAATATTTTCTTTTATTAGTTTTAAATAGTTTACCCTGTAGCTTCATTGCATGTCCCCTAGTCTTTCTATATTCTGATAACGTAAACAATCGATCTACGTTTACCTGTTCCACTCCGTTCATTAATTTATAGACTTCTATCATATCTCCCCTCAGCCGTCTCTTTTCCAGGTTAAAGAGCCCTAACCTTTTTAGCCTTTCTTCATAGGAGTATCCTTCCATCCCCTTTACCATTTTGGTGGCTCTTCTCTGAACCTTTTCTAATAATGCTATATCCTTTTTAAGATACGGCGACCAGAATTGCACACAATATTCAAGGTTCGGTCTCACCTTGGAACGGTATAGAAGCATTATAATATCTTTTATAAAAATTTTCCATTCCTTTCCTCATGATACCTAGCATCACTGTTCCCTTTAAGCTGTGCACGTGTGCACGCGCACATACCTCGCCGAGCGAGCGCACATACTTTACAGCAGAGCGCACAAAAATTAAGGCTCTGATTCTGATAGAAAACACCACAGACGTCTTAAAATTTAAAAAGTTATGGTTGTAATTACTAGAAATTTCCCGCTTCATTTAGTAATCGTCTATTTTCATTTAATTTGATTAAAATCAATGTGGTGTACAAACTGTATTCTGACGGTAAGTCAAATTTTAAAGTATATAACTCTGAGTGTCGTTATGTGGCGCACAAAAATTTAACCTTCCTTCAAAAGCTGCACACAGCTGATATTTTATGTGCACACAGCCTACAGAAAATTAGAGGGAACATTTCCTAGCATTCTATTTGCTCTCTTGGCTGCCGCTGCACACTGGGCCGAGGGTTTTAACATGCTATCCACAATGACGCCTAAATCTTTTTCCTGGGTGGTGGTTCCTAATGTGGAACCTTGCATCATGTAACCATAGTTTGGGTTGTTCTTCCCTAGGTGCATAACTTTGCACTTGTCCACATTAAATTTCATCTGCCATTTTGATGCCCAGTCTTCCAATTTATCAAGATCCTCTTGCAAATTTCCACAATCCTCTTGGGTTTTAACAACTTTAAATAGTTTTGTGTCATCTGCAAATTTGATAACCTCACTCGTTATTCCACTTTCCAGGTCATTTATGAATATGTCAAAAAGCAGCGGACCCAGCACAGATCCCTGGGGTACACCACTATTCACCTTTCTCCATTGGGAAAATTGGCCATTTAGCCCTACCCTCTGCTTTCTATCTTTTAACCAGTTCCTGATCCACAATAGTACACTGCCTCCTATCCCATGACTCTTTAGTTTTGCCAAAAGTCTCCGATGAGGGACCTTGTCAAAGGCTTTCTGAAAGTCCAGATACACTATATCAACAGACTCACCTTTGTCCACCTGTTTATTCACACTTTCAAAAAAAGATAATAGATTAGTAAGACAAGATCTTCCTTGTCTAAAACGATGTTGGCTGTCTCCCATTAAGCCAAGACTATCTACATGCTAAGTAATTTTATTCTTTATGATGGTTTCTACCATTTTTCCCGGTACGGACGTGAGGCTCACCGGTCTGTAGTTGCCCGGATCACCCCTGGAACCCTCTTAAAAAATTGGCATTACATTGGCGATCCTACAATCTTCAGGTATTACAGATGATTTTAATGAAAATTCACAGATTACTAATAGCAGGTCTGCAATCTCATATTTCAGTTCTTTCAACACCCTTGGATGTATACCATCCGGCCCAGGTGATTTGATACTCTTCAGTTTATCTAACAGTTGTAATACATCTTCCCGATGTATCGATATTTCCTTCAATTCTTCCGCAACTTTAAAATACCACTTCAGTCATGGGTAACATCCCTACATCTTCCTCAGTAAAGACCGAAGCAAAGAATTCATTCAGTCTCTCCACTATCGCCTTGTCGCCTCTTAGTGCCCCTTTAACTCCTCTATCATCTAATGGACCAATTGACTCTCACAGGTTTTTTGCTACGAATGTACTTGAAAAGATCTTTATTTCACGTTTTTGCTTCCGCAGCAAGCTTCTTCTCAAATTCTCCCTTTGCCTGCTTTCTCAATGCCTTGCATTTGACTTGCCAGTGCTTGTGCTGTTTCCAGGTTTCGTCATTTGGCTCTTTTTTCCATTTCCTGAAAGATGCTTTTTTGGCAACAGCCTCTCTGACCTCCCCTTTAAACCATGCTGGCAGTTTTTTGGACTTCCTTCCACTTTTCTTAAAGCGTGGAATACAGCTGATCTGGGCTTCCAAGATAGTATTTTTCAACAACACCCAAGCTTGATGTAAGTCTTTAACCTTTGCAACTGCTCCCTTTAGTTTTTTCTTAACTATTTTCCTCATTTTATCATAGTCTCCCTTTCGAAAGTTAAAAGGTAGTACTGTGGATTTCCTTACTATCCCTCCTCCACTAATTAAATCAAAGGTGATCATGCTATGATCACTATTGCCAAGTGGCCCCAACACCCTTATCTCTTGCACTAGATCTGGTGTTCCACTAAGGACTAGGTCTAATATGGCTTCCCCTCTGGTCGGTTCATGAACCAGCTTCTCCAAGAAGCAATCATTTATGTCATCTAGGAACTTTATCTTTCTAGCATGTCCTGCTGTGACACTGACCCAGTCGATACCGGGGTAATTCAAATCACCCATTATTATTACTGCGCTATAACTTTTGTTAGCTTCCTTGATTTCTTTGAGCATTTCATCATCCATTTGTTCATTCTGGCCAGGCGGTCGATAGTCCACCCCCACTGCCATCCCCTTCCCCTTTTATTAGTTATTAGTTTCTGTAGGAAGCTGGTTCTACAGGAGCTTGAAAATGATAAATTATTTTGTAAAATGATTCTTTTTGATATCGGGAGCCAGTGGAGGGACTTTAGAATGGGTGTGATTTGATCATATCTGGACGATCCTATGACTATTCTGGCGGTGGTATTCTGGACCATCTGAGCGGGTAGAGGGATTGCTTAGGGAGGCCTTGATATACGAGTAGAATATTGCAATAGTCAAGTTGTGGTGCAATTATGACTTTGCATACTGGATCTAAAATCTTTTGGTTCCAGTAATGGGCGCAAATTCTGTAAAGCTTGGAGTTTATGATAGGCAGCGTTAGCAGTGTTCTTTATGTGGAAGAGCATGTTAAGGTTCTGGTCAATTGTGACACTTAGGTATTTGACCTCAGTTGTGATGTCTAGACATCTGTTGTGGATCCTTAGCTTTGCAGGGAGGATGAAGTTGGAATCATGTGTGATATGGAGAGCTTCTGATTTGTTATAATTTACTGAAAGACTGATGGTTGCCAGGTATTGGGTGATAAATGTGGAGGCACATAGTTATGGCTGTATAGTCTGGATTTTTGTAGATAAGGGCGAGTAGATCATTATATCATCTGCATATACTGTGATGCAGCAGAGGATACACAGCCCATGGAAGTGCAGGTAAAAGAAAGGCTTACCTCAGATTCAGCATTGGAAAGGAGCACTAGGCACACTGAAACAGGTGAGCAAGGAAAATTGTTACTGCGTAACAAACAGAAAGCTCGTCAGAACCTGACGAGCTTTCTGTTTGTTACGCAGTAACAATTTTCCTTGCTCACCTGTTTCAGTGTGCCTAGTGCTCCTTTCCAATGCTGAATCTGAGATAAGCCTTTCTTTTACCTGCACTTCCATGGGCTGTGTATCCTCTGCTGCATCACAATACATGGAAGCGGATGTTATGATTTCTCATAATTGTGCATAATGGTTGAATGCATATGTTAAAAAGTAATGCTGACGATGCAGAACCTTGTGCTACCCCTTGTAGTTGTTTGAATGGGAGTGAGGTCTGAGTGCCTACTTTGACCTCCTGTTGATGATTCGATAGGAATCGATTTAAAACCATGCCAAGATTGTTTTCTGCAGTCAGATTTCCTGTAGCCTGGAGAGGAGTATTGTGGTGGTGGATGGAGTCAAAAGCTACGATGATATCAATGAATATCATTATGAAACCTTGTCCCACTTTTTCAATTCCCCTGAAAAGGTCGGCGAGAAGTGTTTTGATAGTGTGGAAAGGGCGGAATCCATGTTGTTGGGGGTCAAATGGCACATGATTGTCAATGTGGTTGTGCAGTTGTGCTACTTTTTCGATGATCTTGGTGATAAAGGGTAAGCTTGAGATTAGTCTGTAGGAGCTGAGAAGTGCTGCGTCAAGTTAGGGGTTTTTTTTCCTTTAGGATGGGTCTGATAGAGGCTATCTTGAGTGTCGGGGATAGGTGTCCTTGGGAGAGTGACGAATGTACTATTTTCTGGAGCATTGGAGACAGAGTTCTGTTTTTGTTATCTTTATCCATGAAACGAAGCAGGGGTCCATTGGGAAGTGGTGGCATTAATGTTGGAGATGATTTGGCCGAGTTCTTCACTGGGATATTGGAAGGATAGAGTCCCAAGTATGTATGTGTCTGTCCAGTGCTGTGGAGTTTTTAGATTATTTTTTGCAGGAGTCAGACATGGCAAATTACGTCTGTAACAAATATAATATGTGGATGTTTGTTGTTTTATGCAGTTCTTGGTTGGGGTCTCTCTTTAGTGCATTTGCAATTGTGAGACGTTTGCTGGGGTGATTAAGAGATTTCATAATGATGTCGGTGTGGTATTCTTGTTTGTCTTTGTGTATTCTGTTTGTCTAGGATGGTGGAGGGGGGGGGGGGAGGAATTGTTTCTCTCCCCTACTAAGAGCCAGCGAAGCTGGGATTCAAATCCTGTTTCTCCAACAGATGCTCCTTGTGACCATGGGCAAGTCACTTCACCATCCGTGCCTCAGGGGGTAACTTACGGCTAGAGTTACCAACGTGCATTAACACTGTTAATATGTTTGTTTCCAATAAGGGGCCCTTTTACTAAATGCCACTAACCTGGTAATGTGCATTTAAACCAGCGGTAAGTGGCTGCAGTGAACCCTAACATGTGGGCAGCCAGCTACAGACTGCTGAAACACATGTTAACTGGCTCTTGAACACTACTGTGGGCAGGTAGAGCGAGAGCATAGCTGCAGCCGACACAGCAGCATGCAAGTGCAGTTACCATGGCACACAGAGGCGCTGTTAGATGAATCTGCACTATAGGTAGTGTTAAGTGCTCCCACATTCCTGTGCGGCTTGTTAGGGTACCCTAACTTGTGTTAGCTGCTGGGAACATACAGATCATGCTCCTGACAGCTAATGTGGAGGTTTTGTGCTTAACATGCATTGGTAATACATGTTAAGTGCAAACTCTTAGCGACATTTAGTAAAACGGCTCCTTAGTATCAACAATGCAAACTAAGTAGGCAAACTGGCAAGAAACGTAAAAACAATTTAAATACAAATATAAAGTCATAATAGTTGAAAATGTCATAATCCCATCCAGCAGGGGATAGTAAGCACAAGTCTAATGTCTTCTAATCATTCAAAATATGCCAAACACGTTTCGGTGCAACTGCCTGCATCAGGGGCTGATGATCAATAGTCTAAATCCTGAATCACTGGAGAGGGAGCTTTAAAAAAAAAAAGGACACTTTCTCCACAGAGTTTTTGTATTTGTTTTTCTAACACAAGAGTTCTCAACCCAGTCCTCAGAACACATTTAACCAGTCAGGTTTTCAGGATAACCATAATGAATAGGCATGAGAGAGATGTGCATACTATAGAGACAGCCCATGCAAATGTCTTTCATGCATATTCATTGTGGTTATCCTGAAAACCTGACTGGCTCGGTGTGTTCCGAGGACTGGATGGAGAACTCCCATTCTAGTACAACAGGTACTGAGGAAGACTTATCCAATGTGCTTTAATGCTCTCTTGCCAGCAAGAAGCAATGCATCTAGCGGTCCAGAAATTAGACTATTGATCACCAGCCCCTGATGAAGGCTATTACACCGAAACATGTAGTATCATCTTTTAGATGATTAGAAAGCACACGTTCAGTGTGTTCAAATGCTGCTGGATAGGGACCATGATGTTTTTAACTATTGTGAGACTTATTTATATTAAAGTTCTTTTGACTTTTCCTGCTGGTTCATCATTCCTCTGCTTGGTTGCTTTGTTGATCCTTCATCGGCAGTTGAATCCAGCCTCTCTCTTTTAGATTAGTTAAGTCCCACTGCATAAAATTGGACGTATAAAAATGTGCATTACCTGTGTTAAGGCAAGCTAAAGCAGCAGTGCAAAATATTAATTCTAGGTGTGAAGATTAAAAGCAGGTGCATTTACAATGTACCTTGAGCTCGAATTTGAAAACAAAAAGGCGACTAAAATTCCAAATGCAAATCTGCATTCTCTTTTTCTAGCTCGTCCCCGAACTTTTGCATATTCACTTTTTGCATTACCTATTACATGTCTTCAGTAACCTGTCTGCTCCACCCAGCTCCCTTCCCCCGCCCACCTCCACACCATCCTATGCTAGCATCTAGCTAAATCTCCCTCCCTTCCCATACTTTACCAGCTACCAAATCCACCATGTATATAAAGTTGCTATTTTCTGACATTCCCCTATACCTGCTCTTATCCCTCCATGTTTTTTGTAAACCGTTGTGGGGTTTTAATGTAAACCACCTTGATTGAAGGATAAAGCGATATAGAACACCTGTTAATTAAACAAGGGATTAAGGGAGGATAAACAGAAGAAATTGGGTTTGGTGTTAAAGTGTTTCTGGACAGAAGACATTTAGGGGTATGTTTACTAAACTGCGGTAACGTTACATAACGCGCGTTATGTAACGTTAATGATCGTTAAGTAACGTTAATGCCTCATAACACGCGTTAACATTACTTAACGATCGTAGATGTTCCGCGGCGCGGTAAAACACCGCAGAAGGTGGAGAGAGGGCGGAGAGAAGGGGTCAATGGGCGGAGTGTGGGTAGGGAGAGGCTCCATTCACACTAACGCGCGCTGATCTGAAGAGCTGAATCCTAACGCGATTGAAAACCTGCCGTTAGATGCACATTTGCAGGGGAGAGAAAACATTTAAGTGTCAGCAATGTACAGCATAGGCAGGGAAACCTAAACAAAGTGATAAGTGTGATACATGTGCAAAGAACAAGAAGGGCACATAAACATTGAAAATGACCTCAACAAACTGGGAAAAAAAAAAAAAAAAAAAACCACATAACCAAGCTGGCCAATAGTGATATTAATGGTAAAAAAAAACCCCCCCCCCCCCCCCCGAGAAAGCTCCAAAAAAAAAAAAAAAAAATGATATTAATCGTGGAAGGGTCTATGCTCTGTCCCCATGCAAGGTGAATGAGCCCACAGTGAAATAGAGCTGATCAGGGCTTTCCCTTGTTATTGGACAGGTGTCCTATGGTGTGCACATGTCCCGCAACAGCAGGGTGGGCATGTCAGAATGGGCAACTGGACAGATGCCGGAAAAGGGGATACAGAGGGCCGCAGGCGGCACATTCTGTGGTGCAGCTGGGCCACAGTGTGGACTAGGGTGATGCCTAGGTGGCCCATACGAATGCTGAAACAGCAGAGCAGCCAGACAGCAACTGCTGAAGGCCCAACATGGGCACGACTGATTCCCACAGTGTCACAGGGGATAGTACCCAGCAGCTACCCCCAAGGGCACGTAACATTGGCAGGCAGTGCCGGGGGGGGGGGGGGGAGAAGCGTGGACACCTATGCAGGCACCCCTACCCCAGAACCCGCACCATAGGCAGCCGCCTACCCGCACACTGGATGGCCTGAGACTGCGCTCCACCAGCACCACCAGCAGAAGGGCATGTCAGCATGGTGGCAGAGGGGTACTGGTGGTGGAGGGGGCAGTGGCAGCTGCCCAGAGCAGACCGTGGCCTAGCCCTGTGTAGGTGGGTGCCATGCACTGCAACAGACAGGCCCTATCTGACGAACAGTCATGGTATCACCAGGGAATGCACTGACTCTGACAACACGGTGGTGCAGTGCACAAAACCAGTGTATTCAGAAGCAGAAGGTGACAGGTTCAAGTCCCAGCTGTGGTTCCTGCCAACCCAGTTCCCATATTTTACCCACTACTAAAACGTGCTAATACAGACAGAACCTTTATTGCAGATGACGTAAACATGCCCAAAACACCTACATTTTACCCTACAGAGCACAGACACCATAAACATGCACAGTACCTAGAGCAGAGTCTCCCAAATGCAGTCCTGGAGAGCCAAACACCATCCAGGTTCCATGCTGCCTCTAATAAAGATGCCTGTGCTGCATTTCTATGCGCCGCCCCCATGGTATGCAGATGTATCTCACGCATATTCATGAGGGACAGCATGAAAACCCGAACAGTGTTTGGCCCACCAGGACTGGAGTTGGGAACCTCTGCCCTAAAGCAGCTGCCAACAGGGGCAGACACACCCGCACCCACAGGCTCCATTATCCAATGCCTCCTGGAGCGGCAGGATGTTGGGCCCTGCGTGCATCTCCCAATACTAGCACTTGCATACCTTGGCAATGCTACCCTAAACCTGGGAATACGGTAAACATCTATCAAACGGTTGCTATGATTACTGGCAGATAGCAATTCCAAAGTTAAGCACAATTTGCTGATTGAGCTGCATCATAGCAACCTTTCTGATGTCTGTGGAGTGTGCTACAGGTCTTGTGTCTGACAGTGTTTACCACCGTGGGGAGTGACCCCAACAGTATTGCGTACCATAGCCATGCCTGCACTGTGCCCAGGACTGGTGCGGTGGCCAGGGCTGCCAAACACCTCTATAGTTGCACAATGCTGGCATAGGTGTGGGGAGTGTGTGTCTGTCTATCCAGTGTGTGGTGGCTGCAAACACCCTCCACAGCCCACACTGCTAGCACTGTTGCCAGTATTGGCCTGCCAATGTGCATAATGAGGAGCAAGGTACTGTGGGAATAGCCAGGATAGGATGGCCTGGCCTGGCCCCATCTGTACATAGCATAGGGCAATGGCTTGGACACTGTAGTGGCCGGCCACCACCTGCACGGACAGGGTAGCCACAGCATGTCCTGCTGGGAGGTCACTCTCACCCTGACTGAGCAGTGACCACGGCATGGCTAGGTTCCCCCATAGTGCTATATAGTATTTCTCTCATTTGACATTTATGGGTCCCTTTTGGGGCCCAATCACTGACTTATCTGCTTGGTGTGTATGCTGACATCCCAGTTCTGGGTACATGCATCTCCTCCAGGACCATGCACTATGGACTAGCTAGCAGACTGTCTGCAGCTAGTATGTGTCTTGCTGGAACACCTTGCAGGGTGCAGCGGCTGGGGGTTTGCTGCTGGAGAATGTCAGATAGTGGTGGGGGGGCAGCTGAGCATTTCCAGGCCTACTGTCTGTCTGCTATTGCTTTATGGATGTGTACAGCTCTGCATTGCCTGCCCTGTAGGGTGTCTGTTCCCCAGCAGGACTGGGGTTGATGGTCCCCTCTACTGCTACCATTGCAGGGAGGTAGAATGTGGATCTATTGGTGGGTGATCCTGTTTCCCACCCTGAGCCCCAGAGGGTGGGTTGTGTGGTGGTACATAAACACCCCTCCCCCTTCACCTACATCATGTAACCATGGCACCAACACAGGATATGCACTATTCTGGGTGCATCATAGCGCATAAGGGCTAGACATGACTGAGAAATACAGAAGGACACAGATGTATCCTAGGTGTCTCTGCAGGAACTACCTATCACACACTGATGGGGACCTGCAGTATGGCGTATTTCAGCCATGAAAGGTGCTGTGGACCTGGTGCTGAGCACCCCACCTCACCCTCAGGGTGAGCACAGTACCCGCACAATGTGACGGTCTGTGGCTACTCTGTGCCAGTACCACACACTGTCAGTTCCCCCTACCAGGCCGAGGTGCTGTGGGGGTGCATACCCCATCTTGTGCCCATCTTGTCGACTGCTGATTTGCATGTGCAGTGCATCATGGGTACGGGTGGGTTAACCCTATCCTGGTAACCACAGCAGACAGTTTGTGCGGTGACGTGCAGTCCTTCTGCAGCCAGCCAGGAGTTTGCTAGCAGCTATAGAGCTGTGGCCCACTGGTTACTTCACTGCCTGTGAAGCCAGAGGTCATGTGTTCAAACCCATGGTGGGGTTATTTGATAGACAATGCCTCAGACAGCCCTATTTTTAATGTACATTAGTGCTGCCAGCAAAAACACCCTCAGAGTACTTTAACCTTAAGGTGCCTCATAAGGTGCCCCCATAAGGCACCTTATCGGGCGCCTTATAAGGTGTCCTATAGGGGACATTATAGGGTGCCTTGGCAGACAGTGCACTTTATAATGTGCCCTATGGAGTGCGTTATGGGGTGCCTTATGCAGCACCTTAGATTACACCACCGTGAGGGTGTGTTTGCTGGCAGCAATAATTAAAATAAAAGTAAAATGCCTCAACAATCACTACTTAAACATAAAGGGTGATGCCTCAGCTAGCCTTATGCATTAGGCACACTGCAGAATCAAACCCATGACCCCTGTACCATCAGTCAGTGTAGTAACCATTGTGCTACAGCTCTGTTTCTGTTTTTCCATGTCTGCGCGCCTTCTTAAGATTAACGCGCGGTAACGTGCCATGTAACGCTCGTTAATTTATGGCGCCTTGTAATGCGCATTATCAGTAATGATGTACCGCCCATGTCCTTATTTGGGTATTTCTGCCTCTACCGTGGATCCTAACGCGAATGGCATTACCGCAGTTTAGTAAAACATCTCTTAATTTCATTATCCACTGATAGTGGTGTGAGATTAATTACTGCTATCAAGGCACCAAAGTAATAACCCAAAAAGAGCAAACAAAACAGTCAAAGCAATGCCACTGATAGCACCCATAAAGATCCATTTCTGGTACTGGAGTGTAGAAAGTCATGCATGAGTTAAAGCTGTATTTCAACCGGATTGACATGAAAAGTCAACTTTATTCAAATTTGCTTCCATATCATCATGGAAGAGAACCACCACCTTGCCCCTGTGCACCGTATCAAAAAAAGAGAACTCCTGAAAGCGGAAATGCAAGTACAGCAGAAAATATGAACCATCCTTGAACATGAAAGCTTTTGTCTACCCCACAAGACCAGCAAGATGCTGGTGCAGATTTTTTTTTTTTTTGCATCTGGTTACTAAGGCAGCTGAAGATATATTTTTTGCCTGTCCCTAATTTTAGGACAATGCCATCTTGGAGAAAGCATTATACAAGCCGTACAACACAAAAACATTCCAGATAACATCCTCTTTCCACTATTAAAGCATTTTGCTTAATCTAAAAACAGCAGTGCGTATTCACTGGCTCTGCATATCATGAATACCTGACTCCATGGAACACAAAAACATTCCAGATAACATCCTCTTTCCACTATTAAGAAGTAATTAGTCCTTACCTGCTAATTAGTGTTCCTGAAGGAACTTCAGTCCAGTCCCTTAACTTCTGGGTTGCGCAACCCTTCCAGCAGCTTGGAGGCTGAGCCCATCATCGTTTTGATGATGGTGGGGTATAAATACCCCTGGCACCACCCACTGGCACCAGTAATCTATTGTAAAAGCAGACTTAAAGATAATAAATAACTCTTAACCATTTGAAAAACTGCAACACCACACACACCTCGTAAACCAGTTACCTTTTTAATTAATTTTTTTTTTTTTTTTTGTGGAGGTAAAGGAAAGAGGAGAAAGGAGGAGGAGGTTTTCCTGAGGCCAGCGAAGGCCCTCCCCCCCTTATCAGCCAAACCTGTTAACACGGACTGCTACTTGGAGCGGGGCCTAAGCCAGAGATCCCCCGAACCTGTTCCGTAGCCTGTCTTAGGTCTGCCGCCTGCTATGTAACCCGGGCGGGATCAGGGACTGGACTGAAGTTCCTTCAGGAACATTAATTAGCAGGTAAGGACTAATTACTTCTTCCTTATCGTCACTTCAGTCCAGTCCCTTAACTTCTGGGATGTAACAGAGCAGTTTAAATCTAGGAGGGGTTCGATATGCCGAACCGAAGTACCGCGCTGCCAAATCTGGCATCCACCGCCCCTTGGACATCTAGCCTATAATGCTTGGTAAAGGTGTGGAGAGACGACCAGGTAGCCGCCCTGCAAATGTCTAGCGGTGGCACCAAACTATTTTCCGCCCAGGAAGTAGCTTGCGCTCTGGTTGAGTGCGCCCTAAGCCCTCCTGGAACTTGCTTCCCTCTGAGGAGATAAGCCGAAGCAATCGCCTCTCTGATCCACCTAGAAATGGAAGCCTTGGCCGCTGCTTCTCCCTTATGCGGCCCTCCAAACTGAACGAATAAACGTTCTGATTTCCGGAAAGGTGCCGTACGGGCGAGGTACCTCTTCAGCACTCTATGGACATCAAGGCGCCTAAGCTTTTCTCCGTCCCCCGATTGATCCCTTACCGCCAATGAGGGCAGAGAGACCGACTGGTTTACATGAAAGGGGGAGATTACCTTAGGTAAGAAAGACGGGACTGTACGCAAGACCACCTTATCCCTAAAGAAGGTGAGAAAGGGAGGTCTGGATGACAAGGCTTGAAGCTCTGATACGCGTCTGGCCGAGCAAATTGCCACTAAAAATACTGTTTTTAGCGTCAAGTCCTTTAGGGAGGACTTCTTCAGCGGTTCGAAAGGTTCTCCCGCTAGGGCATTCAAGACTAGGTTGAGGTCCCAAGGGGGGATAACAGATCTCCGCTGGGGACGTAACCGCCTAACCGCTCTCAAAAACCTGCTCACATCTGCAGTGGCCTCCCAGACATTTGCCTCTGACCTTCCCCCTATAGCAAGAGATAGCTGCCAGCTGGACTCGCAAGGAGCTAGGCGCTAGACCCTTCTCGAAACCTGCCTGAAGGAACTCCAGAACCTCGGGGACGGATGCTGAGAGGGGCCTGATTTGACGTTCTACACACCAGACTTCAAAGATCCACCTGTCTTTCTTACGTGAGAGTGTGGTGTATCGCTTACGAGCGCTCAACAAGGTTGAGATTACTGAGTCCGAGTACCCCCGCTTCAAGAACCTCGCCCTTTCAATAGCCAGGCCGTAAGCGAGAACCGATGCACGTGGGGCATGCGTACCGGACCTTGGCGCAAGAGGTCCTCCTTGCCAGGGAGCCTCCACGGCTGGTCGGCCGTCAACCTCACGAGGTCTGCGTACCACGGACACCGAGGCCAGTCCGGGGCTATAAGAATAACCAGTCCCTGGTGGGCTTCTATCCGCCGCAGAACCCTCCCTATGAGCGCCCAAGGAGGGAACACATAGAGAAGGCCCTCTGAAGGCCAGTTTTGGACCAGGGCGTCCAAGCCCTCGGACATCCTTTCCTTCCTGCGACTGAAAAACCGGCTCACCTTCGCCGACGTGTACCAAGCCATGAGATCCATGATTGGAGTCTCCCACCGGGCAACCACTAGATCGAACACCTCCTGTGCCAATTCCCACTCTCCGTGGTCTATCTTGAACCTGCTGAGGTAATCGGCCGTCACGTTGTCTGTTCCGGCCATGTGCTGCGCCGACAGTGCTAGCAAATGGCTCTCTGCCCACTGCAGGAGGACATCTGCCTCCTTCTCCAAGGACGGGCTGCTCGTTCCTCCCTGACGGTTGATGTACGCCACCGCCGTAGCGTTGTCGGATAGGACCCGGATTGCCCTCTGACGAACCAAGAGCTCGAGAGCCCGGAGAGCCAACGTTACCGCCCTCAATTCCAGCCTGTTGATCGACCACTGCGACTCTCTCGGAGTCCAGCGGCCCTGGGCGAATTGTCCCTCGCAGTGAGCACCCCAGCCTGTTAGACTCGCATCTGTCGTTAGCTGTGTCCACTGAGGAGTCTCGAGTGGCATCCCGCAGCCCAGATTCCTTGGGCTTGTCCACCACCGCAGAGACTTCCTGATCCGGGGAGAACAGTAAATGCGTCTGGATAAGGGGTGATGTTGATGAGACCACTGCCGCAAGAGGGTACGCTGTAGAGGACACATATGAGCCCGGGCCCAGGGGACTACTTCTATTGCCGCTGCCATGGTGCCCAGCAGTTGAAGGTAATGCCAGGCCGAGGGGCATCTTGTTACCATAAAACGGGCCACGAGACTTCTCAAGTCGATTGATCTTTGCTTCGAAAGAAACACCCTTCCTCTTCTGGTGTCGAACCGAGCTCCGAGGTACTCGATCTCCTGGCTGGGTATTAGACTGCTCTTCGCCCGATTGATGACCCATCCCAGTTCCACGAGGAAGTCCACGACCCTGGCTGTCGCCATGTGACTCTCCTCTTCTGACTTTGCTCGAATCAGCCAGTCATCCAGGTAAGGATGGACCAGGATTCCTTCTTTTCAAAGAGCCGCGGCCACTACCACCATTACCTTGGTGAACGTCCTGGGAGCTGTCGCTAGCCCGAACGGGAGGGCCTGGAACTGGAAATGGCCGCTTGGCACGGCAAATCTTAGGAACTGCTGATGAGACTCTCTGACCGGGATGTGTAAATATGCCTCCGTCAAGTCTAGGGATGTAAGGAACTCTCCCTGCCGAACGGCCGCAATCACGGACCTCAGCGTTTCCATGCGAAAATGAGGAACTCTGAGGCAGTGGTTGATTTGCTTCAGATCCAGAATGGGACGGAAGGAACCTTCCTTCTTTGGAACTACAAAGTAAATGGAGTATCGACCGTACCCTCTTTGGTCTGGTGGGACCGGCAACACCGCTCCCAGTGCTAGGAGCCTCGAAAGGGTGATTTCCACTGCCTCCTTTTCTGGTGGACCGCAGGGGGACAGAATAAATGCAGGGGATACTCTCTTTGTGAACTCGAGAGCGTACTCTTCTCGGATCACCTCTAATACCCACTGATCGGATGTGAGACTCGAGATTAGGCGGGAAGGAACTGCCTTAAGCGCCCTCCCACCGGCAGCACTCCCTCCTGGACCCCCGTTTTCTCATTGTGCTTTTCTAGGCATCGAGGAGGAGGAGGCGGCTCCAAAACCTCTACCTGCTCCGCGAAACCCACGGAAGTTCTGACCCCTGGAAGGAAAACTGCCCCTGGGGAAAGGGTTCAGTCTGGGCTGCCGGAACCTACAGAAGTCCCTTGACTGACTCCGCACCGGCGCCGAAGAACGACCCAGCCTTGGTCTATCCTCGGGGAGCCTACCTCCTTTCGACTCTCCCAGCTCCTTTACCAACTTATCTAGGTCTTCCCCAAACAGCTTCCCCTTGAAGGGAAGTCGGCTCAGGCGCGTCTTAGAAGAAGCATCCGCCGCCCAGTTACGTAACTACAAGTACTTTCTGGCTGCTACAACCGAGGCCATATTCTTCGCCAGACTTCTAATAAGGTCATACTGGCTATCCGCTAAAAAGGCCGAACCGGACTCTAACTTGGCCGCCACTTCTTGGGGGACGCCTGAAGGGCTGTCAGCCAGTTGCAGCTGTTGAGACCATCTCAAACAGGCTCTAGCCACCCATGCTCCCGAAATGGAGGCCTGTAAGGCAAGGGCACTAACATCAAATGCCTGTTTTAACAGGGTGTCCAGTCTTCTATCTTGACTGTCTCTCAGGGCCACGCCGCCCTCGACCGGGATAGTCGTCTTCTTAGTTACCGCCGAGACCGCCGCGTCCACTCTAGGCGATTTCAGGAGGTCCTTGTCCACTTCCGGCAAAGGATATAGGCGAGACATCGCATGTACTCCTCTCAGGGTAGACTCGGGCTGATTCCATTCCTCCTGAATCATCTGTCGGACCACTCTGTGGACTGGAAACACCTTCTGAGATTTCCTTACGGCTTGGATCAGCAGATCCTCCAGAGCTTCTTCTTCTGTTGGAGCCTCCGACACCATATTGAATACTTTTAAAGATTCACTTATTAAGGCCGGGAGCTCCTCCCGCCTAAAAACTCTGACTATGCGGGATTGCTCCTCCTCAAGGATCTCCACCTCTTCAAGCTCCTCCCCTTCCTCCACCTCTTCTTTGTCCGAAAGATCCTCTTCAGGGAGATCCCGGGGCAGAGAGTCAACAAGATCCTTGCCCGCCAGCCTAGTTCGCTTGGGGGGAGGCCCCGGCTCAAGGGATCTAGTGTTCCCTGCACCAGCGTCCATGCTGTCCCTCGCTGCTGCTGTGTCTGCCGAGCCCTGCTTGCGTAAGCAGTAGGCTTTGTGCAAAAGCAGGACAAACTCAGGTGAAAATTGACCCCAGTCTCCCTCCGCCCCCAAGGGGAGAGAGGGAAGAGACTGGGAAGGGCCTGGACCCTCTGAGGAAGAAGGCGGAGGAGAGTGGGAATCCCTTCCCCCTTCTGGAAGGTCCCCTGACCCCTGAAGGGCTAGAGACATGCTCTGGTGGATCTCCTGCTCCACGGAAGCGGCCTCTGCTGCACAACCCCTGCAGACTCCTGCCTCAGAGGCCGTCCCTCTACGAGTGCCGCAAGAAGGACACCGTAGCTTGCCCGTCATTCCTCTCAAACTTCAAATGCAAACAGAATAAAACCAATTGAATTAAAATAAATTAAACTAAATAAACTAAACCAATTAAATTAAATAAGTAATGCCCGAGACTCCCAGCACTCCCCTCCCGCCGCACCAAAAAGCTACACAAAAATTCAAATTTACTCTGAAAATACATCAAATTAAGTTCATGTGGAAGAAGATTGCATCCTGATACTTGCGGTTCGCTGCTCTGGCGCGTAGCTGTTGCCACGAGGGAACCAGCCGTCCTCTGCCGGTTCCCACGCGGTAGGCCGCAGCCACGTGGAGGCTGGGCCTGCGGGCTGAGGAAACACACCGCCACGCTACCGGCTTTCCTACCGGGGCGCGGTAGAGGAAATCACTCTACACCCGCGTTTAACTCCTGCCGCAGCCTCAAGCGCCTAGCCGCCTCGGGGCTGAAGCGCGAGGCAAGGAAACACCGCTGCAGGAAGTCGGTGCTGCCAGGTGATTGCGGCCAGGTGATCGCGGCCTCGGCGTGCGCGGGAGGAGAGTTCTCCGGACCTCTCCGCATCACGGGAAAACCCCCTCCTCCGGAGCCTCAAGCTAGCAGAAGCTGAAGACGGCAGGCAGGCAGGGAGGGAGGGGGGGGGGGGAAGAGGAGAAGAGCAGGAGCCTTAAAAGGTACAAGCCCTCACAAAAGGTACTGTAGAAACAGAAAAAATAATAAAGCAAAAAGATAGCCTACAAATTAAATCCAATTAAAATAAATTAAATTAAAATTAAATTTTAGGAAAGAGCCCGTAAGCACTCTGTCTTACAGGAACCCTCCAGCTGCTTGGAGGCTGAGATTACTGGTGCCATTGGGTGGTGCCAGGGGTATTTATACCCCACCATCATCAAAACGATGATGGGCTCAGCCTCCAAGCTGCTGGAAGGGTTGCGCAACCCAGAAGTTAAGGGACTGGACTGAAGTGACGATAAGGAAAGCATTTTGCTTAATCTAAAAACAGCAGTGCGTATTCACTGGCTCTGCATATCATGAATACCTAACTCCATGGTTGCCGATTCAGTCATGGATTAAACTTAAGTTATTATGCATTGTGTTCGTTTGTCTTCATGGATTGACAGCTCCCTCCCTGTTCACTATTAGTCAGCTGAGCTCTTATGGTCTTCTCAACAGAATATTTTACAGCCATGCATGTCCTCAAATCTGCTACTGATGGATTTAAAGGTTCATAACAGATATGTGCCGTTTTAAGTTGTGTCTTTCAGTAAGTTTGACAATGTTTTTGTCTTACCATTTTTTTTTAAAGAATGTTTCTTTGTAACCCACCTATGCACCTTTGATAGGCAGGAAACAAACCATTTAAATAAATATGTATAGTGGAGTGGAGGAGTGGCCTAGTGGTTGGGGCAAGGTACTTCAGGCCGGAAGGTCAGGGGCTCAAATCCCAGAGGACAGCAACCTTGGGCTGGAAGGACTGGGGTTTCTAGTCCCATAGGTACTCCTTGTGGTTTTGGGCAAGCCACTTAACCCTCCATAGCCCATATTCCCTGTAAATGTGTGTGTAAATAGTTAATATGGTTATCCAACTTGAGATCCCTGTTACTTGTAATTATGGTGTAATCCCCCACCGTAAAATACCTTGATGTTCCATGTAAACCGCACTGATATCAAATAGCGTGGTATATAAGAGAAATAAATAAACAAATATACATACATTAAAAAAATTTAAAAAAGGAAGCAGTAAAATTAAAAAGCCCAAACAGTGTTTTAAAGAGTCAAGCAGCACTGCTGTGTTCAGGAGCTCATCGACAGGATCATAGCACTGTTTTGCTTACAAGCAAACCACAGTGAACAAAAGGGCTCTGAAGAGATGGTACCAAGCGTAACATCGGGCTGTACCAAGTGTAGTTGTGGTGCGCTACAAACAGCCCATTATAATCATCTGGACGAGTGCCCCTGCACCTGCAGTCCTCTTTGTACAGTGCTGAGGCACATTAAAAAGGACCAAGAAGCACTGTGCAATCTTTTACAGCAAGAGCAACAAGTGTCCGTCACAAGAGGAACAGTTTTTGAAAACACAAAGGCTCCATCTTGCTGCTTTCTGCAGGATAAATTGAGTCACATTTCATTCCAGTCAAGGGCCATAGGGCAAAGAGGATTAAAAACGTCTTTTTCAAAATGTATTTGGTAGAATCCAGTTAATATAGTAAACTGTGAGCAAGCTAGTCCTGGAGACAACAAGCCACAGCGCTGCTCCTGTCTCCTTGAATACATGTAGGTTACAATTATTCCACTATAAACTAAAACGAATCCGTACTTAGCTTGCAGACCGGCATGCTGTAGGACAGGCAGCAGATGCCTTGGACTTACGATAGTGGTGTTCAGTATGAAGTAAGCTATTATTATTACCAGGATAGCTTTATAGGCATTGACTGTATTTATTTTTCCAGGATAGATACAACCCACCATGCAAGTGGCTCAAGGGGGTGGCAAGGGCTTGCATTGCTAAGTCAGGCAGAGAAACAAAAATGCTGAGCCCAATTTAGCTTTTTCAACATGGTCCTGGTGGCAGAAAGGCTGCTCAGCACCATCCCCGGCTTAATCTTTCCTTCTCCGGGTCAGCAGCAGCAGCTGGTGCCATTTATAGCATTCACTTCCAGTGTGCAGAGCTACCAAACTGTGCGCTGGAAGCGAACGAATAAGCAGTACCGGCTGCCGCTGACCTGACGAAGGAGAAATTAAGCCAGGGATGGTGTGCAACTGCTCGACTCTTTGATACCAAAAAGGAACAAGCAATGGAAGAGAGACAGTATAAGAGAAAGGTCAAAGGAGAAGGAAAGGCAAATAGACAAGCAGGAAGAGAAGAGTAATTATTCGAGTATAGAAAAGTGATATAGAACACCAGCATGGCCTATCCAATCTGCCCAATAAGTCATTTACGGTTGCAGCTGCCACTCTGTGCATCTAATTTGGGTTGTTCACTGCCACTCCATGCAGATTAGCCCAGGCTCTGCAATTTTTACTTGACTTAAACAAAGGAGCAAGCAGGAATGTAGTCTTCACATATGGATGACATCAGCACCAACGGAGCTCCACACGGGAACACTCCCCAGCATACAATAGGAATGCTTTTGGGAGCATTCCTCCACGCATATGTGGCTGCCTTCCCAGCAAGTCTCCTCCATCGTTTTCTTTCGACGGAGCCATTAGGACATAGTCCTCTTCCTGCTGTTAAAAGCTTATCTAAGTACCTTTGGCTACATCGTGCTTCACCTTCCTGTCAATCCAGTCCTGCATTGGACTTCCCGTTTTTTTCTTTTTTTACATTTTTTTTCTCTTTTATTTATTTTCAATTAAATTTTCCTTACTTCGTGGCATTTATCACTTGCTTGACTGGCCTAGAATGCCATTGCTTTTTTGATTTGGCTTCCGTAGTCTTCTCAAACATGAAGAAGCCACATAGTGTTTCGCCATTTAGTACATTTCTTAAATCCACTATCAGCATGATTAGTGCTTAAAGTGTTTGAATCTGGACCATGATGCTTTGACTTGCCGCCCCTCCCCCCAGGGGGGGGGAGAACTTAAAAAAACATGAACAACGAGGAAAGTTGTTTCAGACTCAGCCGCTTCAGCACACTCTTTGGTGGCCTCCCCACCCTCACAGGCATAGACCTCATTGCATGGTTCCCATACCTCCTCGAAGCCCAAACAAAGCAGTAAACAAGTCCTCGACAGAGGCAGAAAAGGTATCGAAGAACTCGGCTTCAGTGTCTGACACAGATTCCTGGCATTGGCATAGACTCCCCAAGAGGGGAATTGGAGTTGGGCCAGCTAGCAAAACAGCCCCAGTGGGAGGATACTTCCTCAAACTCTAGAGGGGTTCCAGGATGCTCCTGAGGCATCGTTCTCAGGTGAGCTCCCAGTTCTGGGAAAGTTGCATAAGACCCCGTGCAGGAAGCCACCCAGACACCTCCAGTCTCCCTCGACCAGTGGGTGCTGGCTACTATCCTGGTGGCAGTAATGCCAGGGCCCTCGGGATCTGGAGACCCAATGCCTGACCTCGATGTTGGTGTATCAAGGCACTCGGCAGCATCACAGACGGAACTGGCAGCATCACAAGCTCCAGGACCGATACCCCAATTAGAGCCTATGGGTGAACCGATCTCTGGGTACCTCTGTCCCGATGCCTCAATGCATCAGTGCTGAGACCCAATGTCTGCATCAGAGCAGCATCAACACCATGGTTCCAACCACCACTATTTTGACTTCTTAACCTAGAACTGATTCCACCTCCTCAGTATTGGACATTGAGTCTGTAGGTTCCAGAGGACTCCCGGACATTCCATCGGACTCTTCTCCACCATAAGAGTGATGAGAATGTGTCTTTTCAAGATTTCATCAGAAACATGGTAGCAGTGCTCTCTGTGACAGTAGCCACGAAGACGGAACAGAGAGCTGAAGAACTTGAAATTCTTCAATATCCCCTCAATGCCTAAGGAGGCTGCTACATTGTATCCTCCAGGACTGCATGTGGGAGGCTCCCTTGATGGTTGCATCGGTCAGCAGAAGACTGAACACGCAGTATAAGGTTCCCTCCTTGCCCAGGTTTTCAAAAGCCTCAGCTACCACATCATTCTATGATTGTGGAATCAGCAATGTGTCGAGTTAAGAGTTCTAAAAATCACTCCTCAGTTCCTCCAGGGAGGAAGTCAAGGACTCTCAATGCATTTGGACATCAATGCTTCAAAGCATCCTACATGTTTTACATGGGTATGTTTTTGAGGGATGTAGCCAAAGATCTGGCTGAGTTCTCCGCCCTTCTGCCACCTGACAAGCAAGGTCCATATCAGGCCCTGGTCAACCATGGTCAAAAAATACCTCAAAATGCCTCACTAGGGCTGCTTTTGATACCTTTGAATCCACTAGAAGGGTAGCAGCAGTCTGGATAGGAGCCAGAAGAATGGTCTGGCTAAAAACATCTGACCTTGAACAATGGGTTCAAGATAAACTATCTAAAGTTCTCTGTACAGTAGAGAACCTCTTTTGAAAAAGGTTGAGAGAAAAGGCTGATGAGATAGAGACAGTTGATTTCACCCTAAAACACCTCTCTCAAAAGACATCTAAGAAGACTTCCTCCAAGAAATACAACCCTTCCTTCCCGCCTTATTCCTCTTATCAGCCTCAACAGCCACATAAGCAGCAGGGGCCACATCAGCCCAGGAAGCCTAAAGCTCCAAAGCCTCAACCAGTTATGCAGACGCAGCCTACAGCTGGTTTTTGATTACTTCCTCAAGGACATAGCTAGTCCACCCTTACAGGACCCTCTCCCCTCCCACATTGCAGACAGGTTAGTCCACTTTGCCACAGATGGCCCCTCATTACATCAGAGTCATGGACTCTAAGAGTCATGGACAGGGTATATCAGCTCCATTTTCAGAACTTGACCCCCCCCCCCCCATACTTTCTTCATAGTAGAATTCCCCATGGATCCTCTGCACTCCAGACTGCTTCAGCAAGAAATAGTCACTCTTCTAGTGAAGGGAGCCATAGAGGAAGTTCTACCCCCACAACAAAGACTTGGGTTTTACTCTCTTTATTTTCTCATCCACAAAAAGACAGGGGGATTCAGGACTATCCTGGAGCTCAGGAATCTCAACAGGTTTCTAGTTCAGAAAAAGTTCAAGACTTCTTGAAGGACTAGAAAAAGGGACTGTTACTTCTGGAGAGAGATCTGCAACTGTGAGTATATACTTCTGGTAATTTTCTAAAAGGAATTCTTTGTATTAAAGCTAATTAATCTGTGAACCCACTATTTTTTGTTAAAATCAGTCAGGGCCTAGTAGCAGCAGTTTAAGTTTAAATTTAAAACACAGAAGAGAGCTTTCTGGTTAAATTTAGAACCCAGCAGAGAGCTTGTAGTTTAAACTTCATAAGACGTTAGAGCCTAGCAGCAGCTAAGAGCTATAATTTAAATCAAATCAGAATATAGCTTACCTCAGCAGCACAAGACAGGGTACTGTGTAGCAGCCCTCTTTTAATAAGTGTTATTTCCCTCCCTCCCCACACCCACCCACCCCTAGGATAATCATAGCTTTATAGGTACTTACACATCTTAAAAGACAGGAGGTGCTTTCAGGTGAAGCTCATTACCCAAATCAGTCATACACTAAGGACCTGAGATTGATTAAGCTTCAGGTGAACAAGGTATATTAAACGTATTAGGTACAGTTTTATTGGTATAAATACCCATAGCAATCCCTAGTAAGTAAGAACTTAAAGATCTAGACACAAACTTAAAACTAAGATGCAGACAGCAGTCCAGCAGCGGGATGGGGGCTTTCCAGTCTTTTGCATTGAGTGTCACATGTATGATTTTCTCCCAGTTGGTGAGAGGTCTTACATGTGCACTAGGTGCAAGGAGCTCTTTGCTCTCAGGGAACAAGTCCGTTCTCTAGAGGCTAAAGTAGCAGACTTGGAAAACATAAGACAGACAGAGAGGTACATAGACGAGACCTACAGGGATATAGTCCTGAAGTCCCACCTCCAGTCTGGCAGCACCCCTGTTGCCATGGAGGAGAGAGGTCACGTGACAGGAGAGCATCACCCTGGTGTGGCAGGAAGTGATCCTGTAACTAGGACCTGTCCTCCAGGTGATGTAAAACCCTCTCGCACCGAGGAAGTTTCTCCAGGGCCATGTGCCCATGAGGGAAGGGTTAGGACAGCCGTTATAGTTGGTGATTCGATCATTAGGCATGTAGATAGCTGGGTGGCTGGTGGATGTGAGGATCGCCTGGTAACATGCCTGCCTGGTGCGAAGGTAGTGGACCTCACGCGCCACCTAGATAAGGTCTTAGATAGTGCTGGGGAGGAGTCTGCTGTCTTGGTACATGTCGGTACCAATGACATAGGAAAATGTGGTAGGGAGGTTCTGGAGGCAAAATTTAGGCTTTTAGGTAGGAAGTTGAAATCCAGAACTTCCATGGTAGCATTCTCCGAAATGCTTCCTGTTCTACGCGCAGGACCCAAAAGGCAGGCAGAGCTCCGGAGTCTCAATGCGTGGATAAGACAATGGTGCAGAGATGAGGGTTTTGGATTTGTTAGGAACTGGGGAACATTCTGGGGAAAGGAGGGGCTCTTCCGAAGGGATGGGCTTCACCTTAACCGAGATGGAACCAGGTTGCTGGCATTAACCTTTAAAAAGGAGATAGAGCAGCTTTTAAACTAGATATTAGGGGAAAGTCGACAGTCGCCCAAGAGCGGATGGTTCAGAAGAATGTATCCTTGAAGGATACTACCAAAAGCAGAGAGGTTCCACAAAAGAGTAAAGTAGCCCAAAAACGCCCTCAAGTATGGAGCAGACAGAGCTTAAAGATCCCAATTTACCCATGTCTAATAATAGCCAAATTAACATGAATAAAATACATTCTCTAAAATGCTTGTATGCAAATGCTAGAAAAGTCTAAAGAATAAGATGGGAGAGTTAGAATATATAGCACTAAATGAAAGGTTAGACATGATTGGAATATCAGAGACATGGTGGAAGGAGGACAACCAGTGGGACACTGTGATACCTGGGTACAAACTATATCGTAATGATAGAGCTGATCAAATTGGTGGAGGGGTTGCACTCTGTTAGAGAGGGCATTGACTCAGAAAGGATTAAAGTTTTGCAGGAAACAAAATCTGCTGTAGAATCTATATGGATTGAAATTTCATATAAAAGGGGGAAGGCAATGGCAGTGGGGGTGTACTATCGAGCACCTGGCCAGAATGACCAAATGGATGACAAAATGCTCAAAGAAATCAAGGAAGCCAACAAAAGTTACAGCGCAGTAATAATAATGGGTGATTTCAATTACCCCGGTATCGACTGGGTCAGTGTCACGTCAGGACATGCTAGGGAGATAAAGTTCCTAGATGAAATAAATGACTGCTTCTTGGAGCAGCTGGTTCATGAACCAACCAGAGGGGAAGCCATATTAGACCTAGTCCTTAGTGGAACACCAGATCTAGTGCAAGAGATAAGGGTGTTGGGGCCACTTGGCAATAGTGATCATAGCATGATCGCCTTTGATTTAATTAGTGGAGGAGGGATAGTAAGGAAATCCACAGTACTACCTTTTAACTTTCGAAAGGGAGACTATGATAAAATGAGGAAAATAGTTAAGAAAAAACTAAATAGGAGCAGTTGCAAAGGTTAAAGACGTACATCAAGCTTGGGTGGTGTTGAAAAATACTATCTTGGAAGCCTAGACCAGCTATATTCCACGCTTTAAGAAAAGTGGAAGGAAGTCCAAAAAACTGCCAGCATGGTTTAAAGGTGAGGTCAGAGAGGCTGTTGCCAAAAAAGCATCTTTCAGGAAATGGAAAAAAGAGCCAAACGACGAAACCTGGAAACAGCACAAGCACTGGCAAGTCAACTGCAAGGCATTGATAAGGCAGGCAAAGAGAGAATTTGAGAAGAAGCTTGCTGCGGAAGCAAAAACGCAAAATAAAGACCTTTTCAAGTACATTCGTAGCAAAAAACCTGTGAGAGTCAGTTGGTCCATTAGATGATAAAGGGGTTAAAGGAGCACTAAGAGGCGACAAGGCGATAGCGGAGAGACTGAATGAATTCTTTGCTTCGGTCTTTACTGAGGACGATGTAGGGATGTTACCCATGACTGAAGTGGTATTTAAAGGTGCGGAAGAATTGAAGGAAATATCGATACATCGGGAAGATGTCTTACAACTATTAGATAAACTGAAGAGTAGCAAATCACCTGGGCCGGATGGTATACATCCAAAGGTGTTGAAAGAACTGAAATATGAGATTGCAGACCTGCTATCAGTAATCTGTGAACTATCATTAAAATCATCTCTAATACCTGAAGATTGGAGGATCGCCAATGTAACACCAATTTTTAAAAAGGGTTCCAGGGGTGATCCGGGAAACTACAGACCGGTGAGCCCGACGTCAGTACCAAGAAAAATGGTAGAAACCATCATAAAGAATAAAATTACTCAGCATGTAGATAGTCACGACCTAATGGGAGACATCCAACATGGCTTTAGACAAGGAAGATCTTGTCTTACTAATCTGTTATGTTTTTTTGAAGGAGTGAATAAACAGGTGGACAAAGGTGAGTCGGTTGATATTGTGTATCTGGACTTTCAGAAAGCCTTTGACAAGGTCCCTCATCAGAGATGTTTGGCAAAACTAAAGAGTCATGGGATAGGAGGCAGTGTACTATTGTGGATCAGGAACTGGTTAAAAGATAGAAAGCAGAGGGTAGGGCTAAATGGCCAATTTTCCCAATGGAGAAAGGTGAATAGTGGTGTACCCCAGGGATCTGTGCTGGGTCCGCTGCTTTTTGACATATTCATAAATGACCTGGAAAGTGGTATAACGAGTGAGGTGATCAAATTTGCAGATGACACAAAACTGTTTAAAGTTGTTAAAACCCAAGAGGATTGTGGAAAACTGCAGCAGGATCTGGATAAATTGGAAGACTGGGCATCCAAATGGCAGATGAAATTTAATGTGGACAAGTGCAAAGTTATGCACCTAGGAAAGAACAACCCACACTATAGTTACACGATGCAAGGCTCCACATTAGAAACCACCACCCAGGAAAAAGATTTAGGAGTCATCGTGGATAACATGTTAAAACCCTCCGCCCAGTGTGCGGCGGCGGCCAAGAAAGCAAATAGAATGCTAGGTATCATAAGGAAAGGGATGGAGAATAAAACAAAGGATATTATAATGCCTCTGTATCGCTCCATGGTACGACCGCACCTTGAATATTGTGTGCAATTCTGGTCACCGTATCTTAAAAAGGACATAGAGTTATTAGAAAAAGTACAGAGAAGAGCCACCAAATTGGTGAAGGGGATGGAAGGCTACTCCTATGAAGAGAGGCTAAAAAGGTTAGGGCTCTTTAACCTAGAAAAGAGATGGCTGAGGGGAGATATGATAGAGGTGTATAAATTAATGAATGGAGTGGAACGGATAAACGTGGATCAATTGTTTACGCTATCAGAATATAGAAGGACTAGGGGACATGTAATGAAGCTACAGGGTAAACTATTTAAGACAAATAGGAGAAAATATTTCTTCACTCAACGTGTAATCAAACTCTGGAATCTATTACCGGAGGATGTAGTAAGGGCTGTTAGTATAGCTGGGTTTAAAAAAGGTTTGGACAAGTTCCTGGAGGAAAGGTCCATAAACTACTATTAAATAGGGACCCAGGATATCAATGCTTGGCCTAGTACAAGCACTGCAGAACCTGTGTCTTTTGGGGAAACTGCTAGGTACGTATGACCTAGATTGGCCACTGTTGGAAACAGGATACTGGGCTTGATGGACCTCGGTCTGACCCAGTATGGCATTTCTTATGTTCTTATGTTCTTATGAGTGGAACGGGTAAACGTAGATCGATTGTTTACGTTATCAGAATATAGAAAGACTAGGGGGACATGCAATGAAGCTACAGGGTAAAACTATTTAAGACTAATAAAAGAAAATATTTTTTCACTCAACGTGTAATCAAACTCTGGAATTTGTTACCAGAGGATGTAGTAAAGGCTGTTAGTGTAGCTGGGTTTAAAAAAGGTTTGGACAAGTTCCTGGAGGAAAGGTCCATAAACCGTTATTAAGAAGTGACCGAAGATATCAATGCTTGACCCAGTACAAGCATTGTGGAACTTGTGTCTCTTGGGGAAAGTGCTAGGTACATATGACCTAGATCGGCCACTGTTGGAAACAGAATACTGGGCTTGATGGACCTTGGTCTGACCCAGTATGGCATATCTTTTGTTCTTATGTTCTGGCAAATCACTGCCGAAGCCAGTCCCACATCGAAAGCAAGAGACACGCTCCATCTCTTGGGACACATGGCCTCCACAATCCATGTCGTCCCTATGCTCACCTTCACATGCATCAAGCGCAATGGATTCTCTCCTCTCAGTGGAAGCAGTCAACAGGTCATCTAATAGACAAGATCACAAATCACTCCTCAACTTATAAACTCCCTCAAGTGGTGATGCACCCCTCAAAATCTTCTCATCAGGTTACCTTTTCAGATGTCTTCACCTCAGTGTATTCCGACAAAAGATGCTTCCAAACAGGGCTGGGGGGGCTCACCTCAAAGGCCTAACTATGCAAGACCTCAGATGCATTTCTCCTTCATTGGGAACAGGGACTACTTTATGCATTCTCTCCTGTTCCATTGTAACCGAAGATGCTATTCAAGTTGCAGTTAGACAGGGGAACAGTGATTCTCATCTCTCTATTCTGGCCAGGTCAACTGTGGGTTCCCTTGCTCCTTTGACAACACAAACCTCTCAGTCTGGGATGCATACCCAACCTCCTCTCGAAGGACCACGGCTCACTCTTCCACCCCAATCTAAGACTGCTCTGTCTGACGGCATGGCTGCTGAAAGCCTAGTCCTATCTCACCTAGTTCTTCCAGATGAAGTTAAAAATATCCTCCTGGTGTCTAGAAAAGACTCCACTTGATGCACTTATGCCTTCAAATGGCACAGATTCTCTTTCTGGTGCTCCCAGAGGGGTCTCAGCCCATTTACTTACCCGGTGGAGCCTCTACTCCAATATCTTCATCTCTCTACAGCAGGACTAAAGACAAATTCAGTTCGTGTACACCTCGGTGCTATTGCGGCCTCTTACTGTCCAGTCAACAGACAGCCAATATCCATTCATCTTCTGCTAGCATACTTCATACACGGCCTTCTCTTAACTAGGCCATCAGACTGCCTCCAGTAGCTGGAGACCTCAATGTTGTCCTGGCTCAGCTGCTCAAACTTCCCTTTGAACCCCTCGCCTCAGCTTCCCTGAAGTTTCTCACTTAAAAAGGTTGCTTCTTGGTTGCTCTCACGTTGGCTCATCGTGTCACTGAATTACAAGCTCTGGTGGCTCATGCTCCTTACACATGCTTCCACCATGATAAGGTGGTCCTCCAGACATATCCCCACTTCCTTCCAAAGGTGGGCTCTCCTTTCCACCTTAAATCAGTCTCTGTTTCCCTTCCGACCTTTTTTCCCCCAAGACCTCATTCTTCTTGAGCTGAAGTAACGCTGCATACCCTGGATTGCAAGAAAGATTTAGCCAACTATTTGGACAGAACTAACACGCCTTTTGGCCTTGGGCAAGTCATTTAACCCTCCATTGCCTCAGAAAAATTCAAGTTATCAATGTCCCTGTTTAATGTACATTGTGAAGTTTAAGTTACAATGTAAACCACTTTGATTGAAATGATAAAGTGATATATAAAACCTGTTAACTAACAAACAAACAAACAAACAAACAAACGCTCATCAACAGTCTTTACAGCTTTTTGTATTATTTGATCCTAGTTACTTGGGCCTACCAGTAACCAAGCATATACCCTTTCCAACTGGATTGCGGACTGCATTTCCTTTGCTTATGCATAGGCTGGACTCTCCCTAGAGGGTCACATCACAGCTCAGAACGTACAAGCCATGGCCATCTCATTTCGCCCATCTACATTCTGTCTCCATCACCGAGATCTGCCGGGCTGCCACATGGTCTTTCATTCATACCTTTGCTGTCTAGACAAGGACTCCAGTAGAGAGACAAACTTTGGCCAAGCCATTCTTCGGCACTTTTTGGGACTTAGCTACACCTCCTTCCTCCCGGCCCTCTGTTCCTACCAGCTACCTTCCCCCTATTCAACAGAGAGAGTGTGCTCAAGGAGCTGAGTATGACATATCCATACTCTATTCTTGTTGCAGTTCAGGTTTTCCAACCCCCTCCCCCCCCAGTCAGTCAGTCACACCTTACTCCTCTCTGGCATCTATGGTAGCCAGAAGCTAGAGAGTCCCATATGTGAAGACTGCATTCCTGCTTGTTCCTGGAGATAGCATATAGTTACTCACCTGTAAGAGGTGATCTCCGGGAACAGAAGGAATCCGTCTTCACAAACTGCCCTCCTCCCCTGAGAGTTGTAGATGGGGTTTTTTTCTGAGCTCTATACCTTACTGCGGAGAACTGCTGGGAAGGAAGACATGTATGTGTGGAGGCATACTCCCAAAGCATTCCTATTGGATGCTGGGGAGTGTTTCTGCACAGGTCTCCATCATGGCTGGCATCACAAATATGTGAAGACTGATTCCTGCTGTTCCCAGAGAGCACCTGTTACAGGTGAGTAACTGCACTCTCTCTGCACTGTGCCTCCCATATATATTTTGTGTGTTGATAACATCTGTTTGTTGTTGAATGATTAGAATTTTTCAGATGTAATAAATTTACATATATCTAGAACATATTTGCCAGTACAGAGACCATTGTACTGACTTTCCTCTAAAGTATACATATTGAGATCTTTAAGTCTGTCCCCATATGGCTTATAACGAAGACCACTGACTATTTTGGTAGTCACCCTCAGCACTGACTTCATCCTGTTTATATCCCTTTGAAGGTCCAGAATTGCACGCAATACTCCAAACAAGGTCTCACCAAAGGCTTACACAGAGGCACTATCATCATCTTTTGCCTGCTGGACATTCCTCTCCTTATGCATCCAAGCATTCTTCTGGCTTTTGCCATCGCCTTTTCAGCCTGTTTAGCCATGTTAAGATCATCAGAAACAATCATGCCCAGGTCCCACTCTTCTTTCATGGAAAGAAGTACTTCACCCATTAGAAATGTATTTTGGATTTTTATAGCCCAAATGTATGACCCTGCATTTTTTAGCGTTAGATATGAGCTGCCAAATTCTTGACTATTCTTAAAGCTTAGCTAGTTCCCTCCTCATGTTATCTATTCCTTCCCAAGTGTCTGCTCTATTGCAAATTTTGGTATCATTCACAAAGAGGCAAACCTTACCCGACAGCTCTTCCACAATATCACTAACAAAAAAGTTAAAAAGAATCTGACCAAAGATAGATCCCTATGGCACACCATTTACCCGTACTCTTTGTTGTCTCCCACTCAGCCACTTTCTAACCCAGTCTGTCACTTTAGGATTCATCCCCAGGGTGCTCAATTTATTAATAAGTCACCTGTATAGAATGGTGTCAAAGGCTTTACTGAAATCTAAGCATCCCCACATCTAGAGCTCTCCCCCTGTCCAACTCTCTGGTCATCCAGTCAAAGAAATCAATCGGATTTGTCTGACAAGACCTGCCTCTAGTAAACTCATGCTGCCTCGGACCTTGCAATCCATTGAACTGCAGAAATCTCTCTATCCTCTGTTTTGGCAGCATTTCCATTAATTTATTCACCACAGAGGTCAGACTAACTGGCCTGTAGTTCTCAACCTCATCCTTACTTATGCTTTTGTGTAAAAGGGACCACATGTGCCTCTCTCTAGTCCTCTGGGACCACTCCTGGCTCTAAACCAACATTGAAACTCTCGAATGTATCCCATCCGGCCCCATCACTTTGTCTACTTTTAGTTTAGCTAGCTCCTCACAAACAAACACAGTCTTCTGAAAATCATTCAAGATCCCCTTCACTTCTGCTTCTATTTGTGGGTGTTTTCTGAGGTCCTGCTCTTGGCCCTTCATCAGTGAAGACTAAAAATATTTGTTAAACAATTCTGCTTTATCCTTATCAGCTTCTACATATTCCTCCCCTTAACCCTCGAGTCTGACAATACCACTTTTGGACTTCCTCCTCTCACTAACCTATGTAAAAAGTATGCCAATTCTGAGATGCAATGAACGTTGAATACCAAGCATATAGGCAAAGTGCTAAGCTTTATGGAGCAGAGAAAGTCTCTCACCACTTCAGCAAGGCAAACTCCTGGCATTTCATGAGACACTGGGCCAGATGTAGTGTTCATGTGAAGGGTAATTTTATAAGGCATGCCTAAGTTTACACATTTTAATGCACGTTAGTTAGTTATATAAATGCATGTTATATAAAGTGAAATATAAAGTATTTTTTTTAAATACCAGAATATCCAATATGCAGTGCAATTCTGCTGGCAAAGCATTCCAAATTTGTGGAACGGCCATAGAATATATCTTGTTACAAATCACTCGAAAATAGGTGTGATCAGTCCAATATGCATACTTTCAGAATAGCAACCACATCAAATATGCACATTAATGCCCAACTGCATATGTATATGACTAAAATACCTAGATCTATGCATGTTGTTCACACAATACTAGGCAGCATTTCTAAAACTGTCATCCATGTTATCTATTGGAAAAATCCTCAGTAGAGCTGGAGCATAGTGAGTTTTAGTAACATGGTAGATAACAGATTCTAGCCAGTTATTTTCCTTTGTTTTGTATGGGGAAGTAGTAGAGAATAAAAAAAAAAAAAAAAAAAAAAAAAAAAAATTCACAGCTCCATCCCCAATATCTTTAATTCAACTCCTGACCCCTGTATTGGACTGAAGCATGCTTAAGGTTTGTTTGTTTTTTTACAGTGCTCACTTCCACAATTTCTACTGGTAGGCATATCAAACCTTTGTTTTCTACCTTTTTGGGCTTTAGATCACATTCTTATTCCAAAGGAGTATGTTTACTAAAATCAATGGGGCCGTGGCTCCGATATCACACAGAGTCTGCTACCGCGGTTTAGTAAGCATACCCCCCAAGTCTTACTTCCAAGCCCCCAAATAATTCAAAGAACTTGAGGTGCTTGTCTGAACATCATTGTGGAGTGACCCAAATTGATTTCTCTGTTTGTGCAGGCTCCATCCTCTTTTATACAGAAGCAATTACCTGAATTTAGCTTGCACTGCCAGAAGGCAAGAAACTTTGCAAAGGACTATGCTGCTCTGCCTTGCTGAAATGATTCCGCACTCAGAACTGTAGAAATGTTTCAATGGTTATTCTTCAACCTTCACTAACTTACTTGATGAAGAGGAGGATGGGACAGGGGATGCTGAGCGCTGGGTGCTATGACTAGCTGCTTACAGCACGCTTCGCTTTAGTAAGCATGTCCCCAAATGTGCTAACGGTTAGTACAAAGTTTAGCATGGGGCTATGGTAACCGCTATGGCAAGCTAAACATGCCAGTGCAGTAGAGATTCCGCACCAACCACTTAGCACGCAATTGAGTGGGTTAGGGGCTGACTGGACTGGGGCAGAGAGTGGATGTTACCTCCACATAGCGATTAGCATGGGAGCCATTGCTGCAGTTAGCACTGATGTACTTACTGCCACCTCAATGGCACCCACGCTAGTCACCATATGGAGGCAACCTGCAGTAAAACGCACTTACCACCATCACCACCACCTCAACCGCATGGGGACTTGCCAGGAACACCCAGCAGTCAGGATGGGCTGGCCACATCTGCTGCAGTAATCTGACACTATATGCATTGCAGATGCTGATTCTTGGTGTGGTTTAGTGAGCACATCCTTTGTTAATAGTAACATATGTGGTATATTAAACAGCAGCAGCAGCCAAACCTCCCACCGAGGCTGAAAAATTTAAGTTGGCTTTTCTCTTCTGCTGTGGAATGGGCAAAGTAAACACGGTCTGTGATATTAGCAAATCACATTGCCGAGGTATATTTGCATATACTTAAAGCAATTTAAGAAAACCTATTCACCCTTCAACTGGACAACCTCACAAAGCTGAATAAATAACCAGTTAGCAGTGGGACATGCAGCGGTGGCAACTGGGGATATTCACCAGCACGTACCCGAGCCCTTTACCTTCTGCTGCTACAGGAGAGGATGTGCTTAAGCGCCGCTCCTGCTGCCAGAGTCAAGGGGATCATTAAACAAGACCAGGAGTCTGCATAGCAACACTAAGCAAGTGCAGCGTATGCTGAGCTTTTCTCTTCCGAGAGCCCCCAGTACATACACCCTTGCTCCCCCCCATCTCAGACATTCCCTCACACACGCCTCACTGCTGTCCTACATATCTCCCCCCTCCCAAACACCCCTTGTCCTATAGAGATCTATAAAATAATGAGCAGAGTGCAACAAGTAAACACAAAATGGTTGTTTACTCCTTCAAGCGGTATATAGACTAGCTAGGCACATGCAATAAAGCCACAAACGAGTACATTTAAAATTATGCATTGCCTGAAAACATATTTTCTGTGATAATTAAACTCTGGAATTTGTTGCCAGAAGATGTGGTAAAAGTTGTCAGTGTAGCTGAGCTTAAAAAAAGAAAAAAAAAAAGTTTGGAGAAATTCCTGGAGGAAAAGTCCATAAATCATTATTAAAGTGGACTGGGGGACATCCACAGCTTATTCCTTGGATAAGCAGCATAGAATCTGTCCATCTTTTGGGATCCTGCCAGGTACTTGTGAGCTGGATTGGTCACTGCTGTAAAAGGGATATTGGACTTGATTTGCTATACGATTCAGACCAATGGACAATCTTATGATCTACTGCCTGAGGCAAATGGTATCATGGGGCAAGGACAACGCAAGACAAAGTTGCGGCGTTATGTCATTTAGTTTTGTTGTGCACATCTTTCATAGCTGCTGATCAGCATATTATCGCATTCTGCTTCTACATGTTAAGGTCAAGTCCTCCATCGTTGCTGAAACCAGACTAAATGAACCATCTTAAATTCTTCATCTAGACCAGTGGTTATCAACCCAGTCCTCGGGACACATCTAGCCAGTCGGGTTTTCAGGTAACCACCATGAATACAATGGAGGCAGTGCGTGCAAATCTATCAGGCATCTATTCAGCGTAGTTATCCGGAAAACCTAACTGGCTAGGTGTGTCCCGAGGACCGAGTTGAGAACCCAAAGCAATTCATATAGTGAAAAGTTAAGGTGGAAGCATTTGGACAGTTTCCTGAAGCCCAGCCCGAGGAGGACATATTCAAACCTACTGTACTGTGTGCTGAAGGGTTTTCAAAAAAAGGTGCAATTTCAGCCTCAGGGAGGGTTGCTAGTGGAAAGCCTTTCAATATGACTTAATACGCTGCTTCTTTCTAAGGCTATTCCCAGTTTAAATGTCGAGGTCCTAAACCTACAGGACACTGTTACAAACTCCCTCTTTATAAGCTACCTGCTAAGAACATAAGAGCAATAATTTAAGATCAGAATTATGGAAGAAATGGTTTCAATAAATTAGAGAAAAAAAAATACCTTTCAGCGCAGTCAAAAAAACTAACGTCTTGGGAGCATATTGTAATAGGTAGAAAACCCAAAGAGTTCTTGTTATTTCATCAAATATCAAACCATCAGCGGTACTTGTGAACAATCCAAGGCAGCAAATCCTAAAGGCTAATAATGGCACCGCGTATCCAGAAAGCTAAGTATTTCTTACAAATAAATAGCCGCTCAACGCATTTCCGTATCATCTCGTTTCTATTGGCACCTTCACTTTGAATGCAAAGCCTAACACTAGATACTGCTGGATTTTGTGGAAGCCATCAAAAGCATTTAACCGTACATTTTCACAAATCTCGCCGGTTAACGCTGAGCTATAACACACATTTTAAAAAAAAAAATTAAAAGAGCGACAAAACTTGCGTCCTCATCTCCCTAGAAAACATGTTCTTGTCCACGTGACACTGAATATAGCAAAAACATTTTAACCTAAATCAGCCCCGACTTAAAACAGCGCGCTATGCATTTTCTTTATCCCAGACAGCGCCTATTAGTGATTTTTTTTAAACTAAAATCGAATTTTCGCTCTGCTTGCTAAAGCAATAACACCCCAAGAGATTCACGAACTGTCAGTACCATTTCTTTAAACCGCGGCAACCCCCTACTACGCTGGCAACAGCCATTCATACTCTCCCGTAGACAGAGCTGTCAATCGGGTACAACACTGCTCGTTTTTAGCTCGGGATTTCAAAACTCGGCTCCGGCAGCATCACGTGCAAGGAGCCGCCTATATCGATCATTTCTAAAGCCAGTGGGCTCGGGTTGGGGTTTTTTTTTTTTACCTTCGTTTTCGGAGCGGCGCGATGAGAGAACGCGGCCTTCTCTTCCTCAGCTAGGTGAACCGTGCAGTGCGCTGCAGCAGACCTGAAGCCCCACAGCTGGATCCGCGGTAACGCCGAGAGCCGACCAGTCCCCACCCAGCTTTGTCTGCAATCAGCGCTTTGCTTACAGGAAGCAGCGGATCTCCACTTCCTCCTCTCACTTCACTTAGCAGCTTGCTGAGATCAGCACTCCGCTTTTTTAAACTCCTTTCCCTTTTTTTCGTATTTACTGCAATTCCGCCTGTACTTTTTGTTCCCTGCGAGCCAAATTTGAAATCTTGGCTTGTTCCTGTTCAGCAGCTCAGGTCCCGTGGCCCCCACCTAGTTTCTGCCTACAACCTGTGGCGAAGCAATCACGGAGGATAATCGCAGGCTCAGGTTTGCCACAAAAACTTCAGTATTAGAGCCGAGGGTATCCTTTCCCCTCCCCCAGCCTTGACACCATTACGCCTCCAGGCAAGGCTATTCGTACTCTGCCCCTCCCCCTCTCTTTCGTCCCTCCTCCCTCCCAGCCTAACATCTGCAATGCAAAGGAGGGTGCTTCTAGTTTAGCTGGTAGAGCAGTCATTATTAAGATCCGTTCACCCACTGGACCATCTGATTTATATGTGCAAGTTCTATGGGTGCAGTGAGTGTGCTTCTTCTGCACCCCAAATAAGAGCAAACCCCTTTACTGTGTTTCACCGAGGGATAATTTGCACTGTTTAGCTCCCCTGTTTTTAAAACGTTGGCCCCCTGATGTGATTCAAAACAGACCTTACAGCTGCTTACTCATTCAGAACTACGTTCAACAACTATATGGCGCCGCAATGACAGAGTTAGTTTGGTCTTAACCCGTTTTGGACAGCTCGCATATTCTTTCTCTGTTCTGGATGATTTATTAGATTTGTTGCACTCAAACAACTATGAAATACCGGCAATAATAAAAAATATTAAAACTTTGCAGAAAATAGAAGTTTCACATAGTGTACGTTTTTCATACACTGGTCCAATATAGTATATTGTCCGTCTTCAGAAAATATAGGCTTCAGTTCCAATATTCATTGACATAAACATACTGTATGATACTATTGAAACTGCAGTTTTCATTTAAAACACTTTATTATGATATAATATAGTTTGTCAACAGTCCATTCTGACGGCGGAATATGATACACATGAAAACACTTCTGATGCAGTGCGTTGATATTGCACCATTGAAACACCTAGAACAGAATGCTTGACAGCAATTAGTTTTGACAACATATTAACCCAGCGTATGAAAAACATACAAGGCCGGTATACGCACCAATAACTCTGACACTAAGTAAGTTACAGTTATCTAAACCTATTTTCTAAAGTCTACAAATACTTTTATTTGCAAAATAGTAGCTATTACAGCATTATAAGCTACTTACTATTTTTTGTGATCTTTTTATGTTGAGCCGTCAAAATCAGCAATCTTCGAATACCTATTAAACTAACTAGATCTCAGATCAAAAATCTGTATATAATGCTTTTTGATATAACGATAATAGCTAAACATAGTTCCATTGAATTTATAACCATTAATTAGTAAACTGTTGAGTAGTAAGTATGGAAACCTTATGTATGTAAAACATACGCTGGTCCAAAACGGGTTAGGTCATTGCCATCTAAATCCCCGACATCCGTGTCAGCTCTTTCCTGGACTTTGCCATGCACGTCGATCAGAAAACAGCCATTAGAATGACCAGTACTAGACTTGTAGGCAGGTCTGAGACGCTTATCTGAAGTGTGTAGGCAGGGGCGGCCCAAGGGGGGTGCGGGGCCATGTGCGGAGACTCGGTGTGGGGCCTCATTTGCATAAGTGGCCTTATTTGCATAAATATTTGCATAATGTTACCATACACTAACTTTTAGTAAACATGTCTCTTAATGAGGGTATGGATAAAGAAAGACTAAAAGATTTCTACATTACTATAATCCAGTGCCAACCGCCAGGCACATTAGGAACTACTACAAACGCTGCCCATTTAGAACCCATAGCAAACCCGCCATATCCTGACAGCATTACCAGGACTCACAAAGCACCATACCCTACCTATCAAAAGGCAACACTGCAAATATTAAACCAATACATTTCAGAGAATACTGGGGAAAGAGAACAAGTGGCAATGTCAAATAGGAATTACATAAACAGAATACCTCAGCTCAGTTACACATGCAGAACATAGACCATCATCAAACAAGGAATCACAATTTAGAAACAGGAAGGCAATAATTAAACTGGGAACCCCAAAAGCCAAACTTGGAATGTACAACACTGTATAAATAAAACTATAAATTAATTTCCTCTTGTACCAAACAAAGCGCAGACGTTAATGATGCACATTTCCCAGAGCTTTTATATTCCAGTTAATAAATTCAAAATAAAGAGATATCTTTCTACCTTTTGTGCATTTTTTTTCAGTTGCAATTGCTCCAGCCACTTTCTTCTGGTTTCTTCATGTTTTCTGCTAACTCTCCATCGTCTGCTGTCCATTTGTTCTTTCTTCTCTCTTCTAGTTTTTCTTTCCATTCTCTCACTCTACATCTGCTTTAACATACTAATCTTTCTCCTTTTGCTCTTTCCTCATTCCTATTTCATCCACACAAATGTTACCCCTCCATCCTCAATCCCCACGTACTCTCCCAATAACCGGCCAATTGTAGATTTTTCATCCCTCCCACACAAAATATTTTTCCCCTCTCCATTTTACTCTCCCAGCCCCATCCCATTCTAATCCTCCCCCAACATCAGCTCCCTTCTAGTTCCAGTCTCACCCAGCATCCATTCCCTTCTAGTCCCTGCATCAGCCCATTTCCAGTCCTACCCCCCCCATCAACCCATTTCCGGTCCTAGCTCCCCCATCCATTTTCAGTCTGAGTCCCTTCATCAGCTCATTTCCAATCCTAGCCCCCCATCAGCCCATTTCTAGTCATTTCCTAGCCCCACCATCAGCCCATGTCAAATCCTAGCTCCCCTCCACTCAGCCCAATTCCAGTCCAAGCCCCCCCCCCCCATGAGCCTACTTCCAGTTCTAGCCCCTCCATGAGTCCATTTCAATTCAAGCCCCCACCACAGCCCATTTCCAATCTTAGCTCCCCCCAACAGCCCATTTCCAGTACCAGTCCTAGCCCCTCATCAACCCACTTCCAGTCCTATCCCCCCATCACCCCATTTTCAGTTTAAGCCCCCCCTATAACCCATTACCAGTCCTAATCCCCATCAGCCCACTTCCAGTCTTAACCCCATCAGCCATTTCCAGTCAGCCCCCCATAGCCCACTGCCAGTCCTAACCCCCCCATCAGCCCACAGCCCATTACCAGTCCTAACCACATCAGCCCACCTCAAGTCCTAACCCCTCCCCATCAGCCCATGTCCTGTCCTAGCCCCCCCCCCATAGCCCATTATCAGTCCTAATCCCCCCATATCCCATTTCCAGTCATAACCCCCCCATCACCCCATTTCCAGACAGCCCCCATCAGCCCACAGCCCATTACCAGTCTTAACCCCCCCCCCCCAGCCTATTACCAGCCCTAACCCCCCATCAGCCCATTTCCAGACAGCCCCCATCAGCCCACAGCCCATTACCAGTATTAACCCCCCCATAGCCCATTACCAGTCCTAACCCCCCAACAGTTCACAGCCCATTACCAGTCTTAACCCCCCCCCCCCAGCCTATTACCAGTCCTAAACCCCATCACCCCATTTCCAGACAGCTCCCATCAGCCCACAGCCCATTACCAGTCTTAACCCCCCCCCCCCGGCAGCCCATTACCAGTCTTAACACCCCCCCAGCCCAGCCCAGCCCAGCACCAGTCTAAACACCCCCGCAGCCCAGCCCAGCCCAGCCCCAGTCTTAACACCGCCCCCCCCCATCTCGGCTTATGGCAAATTTAAAATAAAAAAAAAACTGGCTCTGGCTGCTGCCGCTGCCGCCGCGGCAGAATTGAGTGTCCCGCAGGGCCCCCTCTCCTCGCTGAGCCTCTCTGCAAGGGCTTTCAGATTCGCGAAGGTAGAGTGTCTCCCTCGCGTCTCTGTTAAGCCCGCAGGGGCTAATGGGAAATTTCCCATCAGCCCCTCGCGTCTAAAGGGGCAGATGGGAAATTTCCCATTAGCCCCTGCGGGCTTAACAGAGACGCGAGGGAGACACTCTCCCTTCGCGAATCTGAAAGCCCTTGCAGAGAGGCTCAGCGAGGAGAGGGGGCCCCGCGGGACACTTCATTTTGCTGCGGAGGCCGCGGCAGCAGCCAGAGCCAGCTTTTTTTTTTTTTAATATAATTAAAAAAAAAAAAGCAGAATGTTCTTTACGTGGGGCCCTGTGCAAAGAACATTCTTGCTCAATGGACAGGCCGGCCCTGTGTGTAGGCAGGGAAGGGACACTTTATTTCCAGGTTTGAGCAACAAATCGTACAGGAGGGAAGAGAAGTCATTATCCGCCTCTCCCCACTCCCCAACTATCCTATGACAGCAACAATTTCACTTCCAAAGAGACAAATTGGCAGAGAATAGAAATAGTGATGTCATTCCTCCATACTGTGCGAAATATAAAAATAATGGATGTAAATTCTAAAAGCCAAAATATGAAAATCACTAAATTGAAAATAAAATGTTTTTGTTTTTAAATCCTTTCTGTCCCCATTGCTGGAATCGGGGACAGGAGGCTGCCAAACAGGTGGGCGTTAGGGACCCAGCTTTAAAATCAGGGGCATTCAGAAAATCGGTGATGCTTGGTAACCTCATACTAGAGGCACATTCCACTCCTAATGTATCCTAACATAATCTTCGTTTAACTGCCTGCATTTCTGCATCATTGCACTTTATGAGGGCACTTTTACAAACTTCTCTACACACAATCTGTTGTACATGCCAAAAAGGTCTTATAAAATGATGTGACCACACTTCTTGTTGTTAAGTGCTGTGGAGTTGATGTTGACTCATGGTGACTCTGTGGATAGCCCGCCCTAAACTGTGTTTGGTCTTGAGTCAGGTGCTAACTATTGGCAGAGTGTAAGCACATATGCACAGGGAAAGGGCGCGTCTACTCTTAGGTGATCTCCAGGAGAGTTGCAATGTGTGCATGGATTTTATAAAATGCATGCGTATGCAGAGTAGAAGCACACAGCTACACCTTTTTGGACCATTGGCATTCGTGTGCTATTGGAGAGTAGTCTGGAAGCCTATGCTGCCTTTATAAAATAGGCATCTTTTTCGACTTCTCACATTTGCATCCTGTTATAAAACTGAAGGTTATTTTAAAACAGGCCTCCTATCCAGTATGCACATAAATTACACTGATTGTCTAAAAGAAAGTGTGCATAGTTTTCCTTTAAAATTACCTCATGTAGAGTAAAGACAGAGATTTGCAGCTGCTCTTTGATAGACACATATTTCCCAATTTATTTTATGTGTAAACATGGATATTTGATAACGATACATGTAAATCCAAACTCTGCTCAACTCTTGACTCCCCAGGAACACCTCCCCTCAGATCAGATAGATGTAGGCACATTCGGGCTGTATACACAGAAGTTGAGACATATATTCCAGAAATGCCTTTTTAAAGTACCCTCTAAATGCATGCATGCCACTCATATCAAGGGCTGGCTCTGGCTGAATAGCAAGGGATCTGCTGCTACTAATAATAATTTCTATAACGCTACAAGTTGTATACAGAGCTGTACAGAGACATGTAAGAGATAGTCCCTACTTATCTGAGCTTACAGTCTAGTCAAGACAGACAGCACAACAACTGGGAGCCCAGGATAAGTTTAGGTGGTAAGGAAACACATAGGAGGTAAACGAGACTAAGTGGGTTAGGATCCAAAAACAGCATCGAAGAGATGAGTTTTTTTGCCTGGATTTGAATAGGGACAGAGATAGACCCTGATGTACTGACCGGGGTAGTTTGTTCCAGGCATAAGGAACAGCATGGTCACAAGGTGGAAAGACTGAAGCCTGGAGCTGGCAGTGGAAGAAAAGGGCCCAGAGAGAAGGGATGTGCCAGAAGAGCGGCGTTCCCGAGGAGGGGTGTAGGGAAAGATAAGAGAGGAAAGGTAGTGAGGGGCAGCAGAATGACTGTGTTTATAGGTTAGTAGGAGAAGTTTGAATTTAATACGGAACGATAGGGAGCCAATGAAGCGACTTGAGAAGAGGGGTTATCTGAGCCCAGCGACACTGGCGTAAGATTCTGGTTTGAATTTCAGTCCCACACCAGATCCCGGTTCTTGGTTGCCAGGGTCGAGGATGCTTTAGAAAGCGTGCTTAACTCCAGGGCAGAGGGAAAGCCATAATCCATATTCAATAGCAATATCTAGCAATGAAACTAGGGGACCGTGGCTATGTGCTCTGGAGAGCCATCTGTCAGGTCGGGAGTTCCTGTAGTGCTAAGTCACATTCCATTGTAAGGTCTCAATAATGCTTTGTTTATATATTAGCTTGAACATAAGCAGGACCTGACTTTCACACTACAGACTATCTAAAATACAGTTCCAAAATCCTCAAGCCCAACCAAGTTCCTTAGGAGTGGGGCTACTAGAGTATTCCTAAGCTGTATGCAAGTATGCTTAAACCTCTATCACCTGTCACTCTATGGCTCTAGGCATAAAGCAAGAGTTGCTGACTGAGCAGACCCCAGTTCAAGGCTGGCCAGGGTACGTTTTCTCCTGACATGATGGTTGCATGACCCCTAGAACTATCACCAAGAAGATTGGCCTAAGCCATGGAAGGGTGCTTGGGTCTCTAGTGCCCTCCTGCAACTTGCAGATCAAGGCCCCCTCCCTCATTACTATTAATGGTAGGCTGCATCCCCCCCCCTTTCCCAAAACTCCTTCATGAACTCTGTTCACGTAATGCTAGTATTTCTCCTTCAAAACAAATATGGTAACAAAATTGTAGTGAAGGGGCAAATGCCAAGCTGGAATAAAAACAAGTACTGAAGAGAAAATGTTTAACATCATATGAGCTGGCTATGATAGTCAAAGAGTTAATGTGATAGAAGCAAACAAAATCAATGCATGTATTTATTGAACCAAAAAAGGTCTTCAAAGGTTACAACCACTGAGCTTTATACTTCTTATCTTGCCTCTTACTGTTGCTACAGATACTACCCCACTCTCTCTCTCTCTCTCTGCATGTATAATTGCAAAGCTCTTTTATAAATCTGACAAAAAGGATTATGTGATAAAAGCAGTTAACGTAACTGAGTTCCAAAAAAGGTTTGTCAAGTTCCTGGAGAAAAGGTAAATAGACTATTAAGACAGACCTAGGGAAAGCCACTGCTATCCCTGAGTGTAAGCAGAATGGAAGTTACAGTGAGCACTAAGAGGCAGGATTCAATCCCAGAGCTGATGTCAGCAGTCCTGACAGTCGATGGTGGCAGCATTAATGTGAGAACCAGCACTTGGCTGGACTTTGAGATTTCTTTGAGAGCGCTGCTTCGCTGTTGCCTATCGGAACTGCTGCAACTGTGAAACATGCAAAAACTTTGTTGGCAATGCAGCAAGGATGGTCGTAAATGGAAAGATCACTCTGTAGCCTCCCATAAGAGCCAGAAGTGGTGCTCCTTGTAGTAGTGGACTGGTAGTGATGCTAACCACAAGCTTCAGGCACTGTGCCGCCGTGCACATATGTCTGACTCTGACCGACCTACACACTGCACCCAAAGCACCCCACCCCCTCTATTCTTTGTGGCTAACTGCCTGACTAGGACATAAAGGTAAATACCACCCTAAGCATGCCATGAGAGGGAAGGGAGGAGGGCCGGCATGTACAAACTGTTAGCTGTCACACTCTGTTAACTTTGTTCCATGTAAATTTATGTTGTATTAAGTTCTATGTAAAGTGCTTTTCACTCTGCAGCTCCTCACTACCTTTCCTCTCTTATACCTCTCTACACCCCTCCCCAGAAACTCTGCTCTTTTGGCAAATTGCTTCTATCTGTGCCCTTCTCTTCTACTGCTAACTCCAGACTTCGCTCCTTTCACCTTGCTGCTCCTTATGCCTAGAACAAACTACCTGAGTCTGTACATCAGGCACCTTCTCTGACCCTCTTCAAATTCAGGCTGAAAACTCGCCTCTTCACTGCTGCTTTCGGATCTTGATTCACCTGATCACCTTTGTGTTTCCTTACTATTCCCCCCTAGATGTATCCCATGTCTACACCTACTGTGTTGTCTGTCTAGACTAGATTGTAAGCTCTGATGAGCAGGGACTGTCTCTTATATGTCTGTGCAGCACGGCGTACATCTTGTAGCGCTATACAAATGCTCAATAGTAGTAGTAGATGATTCTGGAAAAGCGGTATATAAGTGCACATAAACAAATAAATAAATGTTTGGTACCCTGCAGCAAAACTGAAAGAAGTTGAAAAGTGCATACTTTACAGTCTTTGACACCATTCCACACAAGCGACTTATAAATAAATTGAGCACTTTACGGATTGACCATAACGTGACTGTCTGAGTTAGAAACTGGTTGAGTGCGAGACAACAAACTACAGGTAAATGGAGCTCACTCTGAGGAAAAGGTGTAGTGATCTGTCGTTGGTCCAATCCTTTTTTAACATTGTTGTAAGTGATATTGCAAAAGGGCTCTCTGGTAAGATTTGCCTCTTTTGGGATGATACCAAAATCTGCAATAGAGTAGACACCCATGAAAGTGTAGATAACATGAGGAGGGATACAGAAAAGCTTGAAGAATGGTTGAGAATTCGGCGAGCTGAGATACAATGCTAAAAAATGCAAGGTCATGCATTTGGGCTACAAAAATCCAAGGGAGCAGTATAGTATAGGGCAGTGATGGCTAACCTTTTTGAGCCCGAGTGCCCAAACTGCCGCACAAAACCAAAGAATTTCCTCAAAGTGCCAGCACGTCAATTAAAGCCCCATTTGCATAAGGTGCTTCATTTGCATAAATATTTGCATAATGTTACCATACACTAACTTTTAGTAAACATGCCTCTTAATGAGTATATGGATAAAGAAAGACTAAAAGGTTTCTACATTACTATAATCCAGTACCAACCGCCAGGCACATTAGGAACTACTACAAACGCTGCCCATTTAGAACCCATAGCAAACCCGCCGTATCCTAACAGCACTACCAGGACTCACAAAGCACCATACTCTACCTATCAAAAGGCAACACTGCAAATATTAAACCAATACATCTCAGAGAACAACAATACATGACCTACTGGGGAAAGAACAAGTGGCAATGTCAAATAGGAATTATATAAACAGAATACCTCAGCTCAGTTACACATGCAGAACAGACCATCACCAAACAAGGAATCACAATTTAGAAACAGGAAGACAATAATTAAACTGGGAACCCCAAAAGCCAAACTTGGAATATACAACAACACTGTAGAAATAAAACTATATATTAATTTCCTCTTGTACTAAACAAAGCGCAAAAATTAATGATGCACATTTCCCAGAGCTGACATATTCCAGTTAATAAATTCAAAATAAAGAGATATTTTTCTACCTTTTGTGCATTTTTTTTCAGTTGCAATTGTTCCAGCCACTTTCTTCTGGTTTCTTCGTGTCTTCTGCTAACTCTCCATCTGCTGTCCATTTGTCCTTTCTTCTGTCTTCTTGTTTTTTTTTTCCATTCTCTCTCTACATCTGCTTTAACATACTAATCTTTCTCCTTTGGCTCTTTCCTCATTCCTATTTCATCTACTCAAAATTTACCCCTCCATCCTCAATCCCCACTTACTCTCCCAATACCCGGCCAATTGTAGATTTTTTATCCCTCCCACACAAAATATTTTTCCCCTCTCCATTTTACTCTCCCAGCCCCATCCCATTCTAATCCTCCCCCAACACCAGCTCCCTTCTAGTTCCAGCCTCACCCAGCATCCATTCCCTTCTAGTCCCTGCATCAGCCCATTTCCAGTCCTAGCAGCCCCCCAACCCAATACCAGTCCTATCCCCCCCTCATCAACCCACTTCCAGTCCTAACCCCCCATCACCCCATTTTCAGTTTAAGCCCCCCCCCTATAACCCATTACCAGTCCTAACCCCCCACTTCCAGTCAGCCCCCCATAGCCCATTGCCAGTCCTAACCCCCCCATCAGCCCACAGTCCATTACCAGTCCTAACCCCATCAGCCCACCTCAAGTCCTAACCCCTCCCCATCAGCCCATTTCTTGTCCCAGCCCCCCCCCCATAGCCCATTATCAGTCCTAAACCCCCCCATAGCCCATTACCAGTCCTAACCCCATCAGACCACCTCCAGTGTTAACCCCCCATCAGCCCATTTCCAGTCCTAACCCCACCCAACAGCCCACCTCAAGTCCTAACCCCTCCCCATCAGCCCATTCGCAGTCCTAACCCCCCCCCGAGCCCATTAGCAGTCCTAACCCCCCCTCTCTAGCCCATTAGCAGTCCTAACCCCCCCCCCCATAGCCCATTAGCAGTCCTAACCCCCATCACCCCATTTCCAGACAGCCCCCATCAGCCCACAGCCCATTAGCAGTCCTAACCCCCCCTAGCCCATTAGCAGTCGTAACCACCCCCTCCAACCCCTTTTGCCGTCCTAACCCCCCCCAGCCCATTTGAAGTCCTACCCCCCCCCCTAGCCCATTAGCAGTCCTAACCCCCCCCTCCTAGCCCATTAGCAGTCCTAACCCCCCCAGCCCATTAGCAGTCCTAACCCCCCCTAGCCCATTAGCAGTCCTAACCCCCCCCCTCTCTAGCCCATTAGCAGTACTAACCCCACCATAGCACATTCGCTGTCCGAACCGCACATCACCCCATTTCCAGACAGCCCCCATCAGCCCACAGCCCATTAGCAGTCCTAACCCCCCCTAGCCCATTAGCAGTCCTAACCCCCCCCTCCTAGCCCATTAGCAGTCCTAACCCCCACAGCCCATTAGCAGTCCTAACCCCCCCAGCCCATTAGCAGTCCTAACCCCCCCCCTGCCCATTAGCAGTCCTAACCCCCCATCACCCCATTTCCAGACAGCCCCCATCAGCCCACAGCCCATTAGCAGTCCTAACCCCCCCTAGCCCATTAGCAGTCCTAACCCCCCCCCCCACCTAGCCCATTCGCACTCCTAACCCCCCACCGCACATTTGATTTCAAAACCCCCCCCCCCCCATTCGCAGTCCTAACCCCCCCCCCTAGCCCATTAGCAGTCCTAACCCCCCCCCCCCCGGCAAATTTAAAAACAGAAAAAGCGGGCTCTGGCTGCTGCCGCGGACGCGGCAGCATGCAGTGTCCCGCGGGGCCCCCTCCGCCCGCTAAGCCCCTCTGCAAGGGCTTTCAGATTCGCGAGGGAGTCAGCGTCTCCCTCGCGTCTCTGTTAAGCCCGCAGGGGCTAATGGGAAATTTCCCATCAGTCCCTCGCGTCTAAAGGGGCTGATGGGAAATTTCCCATTAACCCCTGCGGGCTTAACAGAGACGCGAGGGAGACGCTGTCTCCCTCGCGAATCTGAAAGCCCTTGCAGAGGGGCTTAGCGGGCGGAGGGGGCCCCGCGGGACACTGCATGCTGCCGCGTCCGCGGCAGCAGCCAGAGCCCGCTTTTTCTTTTTTTGCGGACCTTCACGCGTGCCAGCTGCAAGGCCTTCGCGTGCCACAGCTGGCACGCGTGCCATAGGTTCGCCATCGCTGGTATAGGGCATGAAGTACTTCTGTCTACAAAAGAAGAGCCGGTCCTAGGGGTGATTGTTTCTGATGATCTTAAGGTTGCTTAACAGGTAGAAAAGGCAATGGCAAAAGCCAGAAGGATGCTTGGATACACAAGGAGAGAAATGGTCAGCGGAAAGAAGGAGATGAAAGCCTCTGTATAAGTCTTTAGCGAGACTGCATTTGGAGTATTGTGTGCAATTCTGGAGACCGCACCTTCAAAAGGATCTAAATAGGATGGAATCGGTGCAAAATGGTCAGTGGGCTTTGTCATAAGGTATATGAGGACAGACTTAAAGATCTCAATATGTACACTTTGGAGGAAGGGCAAGAGAAAGGAGATATGATAGAGATGTTTAAATATCTCCATAACATAAATGCACAGGAGGACAGCCTCTTTCAATTGAAAGAAAACTCTGTAATGAGGGGGCATATGATGAAGGTGAAAGGGGGTAGGCAGAAATATTTCTTTATGGAAAGAGTAGTAGAGGCATGGAATAGTCTTCCAGGGGAGGTAGGGTATATGAGGACTATGTCTGAATTCAAGAAAGCATGAGACAAACACAGCAGACCTGTAAAGGAAAACAGGGACTGTAGTAGTTGGTATGGAAGGGAGACTGGATAGGCCATATGGTCTTTATTTGCCACCAGAGTGACACAGTAGCATGTCTCCCTCACTCACCGGATCAGACATTTGGGGGCTTCATCTGTGTGTGTCATAGGAAGTGTTGGAGGGTGCACACATGTGCACATGTGTCAGTGGGTGCATGTGTTTGTGTCTTTATGTGTGTCATGGAGACTTCCGGAGACTACATGCACGTGTGTGTGTGTGTGCGCATGCCATGGGGACTGTCGGGTGCTACATACTGTGTGTGTGTGTGTGTGGGTGGGTTAGGGGCTATGGGAATGTCTGTGTCATGAAGAGTGTCAGGGGCTATATACAGGATGTGTGTGTGTGTATGTGATGTGGGGTGCCTGCCTGTGTGTGTGGTGCGGGGCTGGGGTTCCTCTGCATGTATGTTTGTGTGGCATGGGGGAAGAGTGCCTGTGTGCGATGCAGGGATGGAGTGCCTGTGTATCTTCTGGGGGGAGGGACTGCGTCCTTTAGCATATTTTCATTGTGCCCTTTTCTCCCCTCTCTTCAGCCTCCGAGGCCTCTTGGACTCTTTCACCTCTCCCTGCACTCTCCTGCTGCCTTCCCCCACTCTGTTCCTTTCCCAGTCTCTGCCCCCTTCTCCTTCCCCTGAAATAATCACTCCTTGCCCTCCATTCATTCCCCTCCCCCCAATTTTATTTCCTCAAACCCTTGCCCCTTTAAATTTTCCTTACGTCCTGTATCTTTGATCCTTGCAGCACTCTTGCCGTGAGTCTCTCCTCATCGGCCCACAGAAGCAGCCTGTCCTGCGGGCATAGAGCAGCACTGCAGGCTGTGATTTTTGGCCTGCAGGACATGCTGCTCCCCAGGCACATGCACTACTACTGGCCACGATCTTTGGCCTGTGGGAGCAGCCTGTCCCGTCAGCATTCAGCAGTGCTTCAAGGGATCGCAGCTCGCTTTTGTTCTTCGGTCCGCGGGACAGGCTGCTCCCTCAGGCATATGCACTATGCCTGCCGTGATTTCAGCTCCCCTTATTACCAGTGTCCCCCTGCCATGTTTACCCAGATTAACCCTGGGTACAGGGCCTTTGCAAAAAGTGGACAAAAAAGGTGACTACTCTGGGCGCCAAGCCAGGAGGTGGGGCTACATATCATCCTTATCTCAAAAAGGAAAGGGGATGCTAAAAGCAATCCTTGTCTGGGACTCTATTTTGTTTAATAGCTGTGCTGAAAGGGATATATAAAAGGGGTAAAATATCCCAGGTAGTTGAGAATGAAGACCCATGGTGCCATAAGAACATAAGATATGCCATACTGGGTCTGACCAAGGTCCATCAAGCCCAGTATCCTGTTTCCAACAGTGGCCAATCTAGGTCATACGTACCTAGCAGTTTCCCCAAGGGACACAGGTTCCACAATGCTTGTATTGGGTCAAGCAATGGATATCCCTGGTCCCCTTTAATAATGGTTTATGTAGCTTACCTCCAGGAACTTGTCTAAACCTTTTTTAAACCCAGCTACACTAACAGCTTTTACTACATCCTCCAGTAACAAATTCCAGAGTTTGATTACACATTGAGTGAAAAAATATTTTCTCTTATTAGTCTTAATTAGGCTACCCTGTAGCTTCATTGCATGTCCCCTAGTCTTTCTATATTCTGATAACGTAAACAATCGATCTACGTTTACCCGTTCCACTCCATTCATTAATTTATAGACCTCTATCATATCTCCCCTTAGCTGTCTCTCTTCCAGGCTGAAGAGCCCTAACCATTTTAGCCTCTCTTCATAGGGGTATCCTTCCATCCATTTTCCATTTTGGTGGCTCTTCTCTGTACCTTTTCTAATAATGCTATATCATTTTTAAGATACGGTGCCAGTTACCAGACTCAGTTTCTACTGAGATGGATATATAAATGAGTAGAAAGAGATGACTGCCCTCCCTCTCCACCCCCCCCCCCGCCCAAAAAAATAAATAAAAATCAGTTTACAGAATATCTTTTATGAAAAGGTCAGTTGAATAGAAATCCAGAAACTGTGCCAACCCCTCATGTCCTCCACTTATGCTTTCTCTAATCTGAACATACAGCCACTGACTTTGCATTAATCTGTATACTGAAAAGACCTCAAATGATATAAACTAATAAGGGAGAAAGCACAAACTGCTATTGGAATATATGCCAGTGATGTGTGTCAGGCATAAGAACATAAGATATGCCATATTGGGTCAGACCAAGGTCCATCAAGCCTAGTATCCTGTTTGCAACAGTGGCCAATCTAGGTCACAAGTACCTGGCAGATTTCCAAAAAAGGTACGCAGGTTCCACAATGCTTGTCCTGGGGCAAGCAGCTGATTTCCGTAGTCCTCTTTAATAATGATTTATAGACCTTTCCTTCAGGAATTTGTCCAAATCTTTTTTAAACACAGCTACACTAAGAGCAGAAGGTGTAGGACTTCAGAACCACACACTGAAGTCCAGAGCTGATGAACAATTAAGGGGAGAATGGAAATCGCTTCCCACTACAGCAGTTCTTATGTTCCTATGTTCTTAAGAATGTTAAATTAAACTTAGAGGACGAAGCCCAGTGACACAGCAGAGACATGCAGAGGACCTGAATTTAATTCCTGATTCAGGTCCTCCACATTCTGGGCATCTCTGAGACCTGGTGGAAAGAGGATAGCCAATAGGGCATTGCAATACCAGGGTATAAATCATATTTCAACGATAGGATGAATCAAATTGGTAGAAAAGTGGCTCTATATATTTGGCATGATCTTATCTAGGCATTCTTGTTTCCTGAAGATGAACATTCCCTCCAAGCTGTGCGTGAATCCTATGACAATGCTGCTGTCAGTAGGGGGGAGTGCTGCATCTTGTGACTGAAAGTGTGATATCACAGTGTCTCCTCCCACCAGCAGCAGAGAGTGTGGCTGGAGGACTCCCACACCACTTGGTAGGAACAATGCTGGAGATCACACATCGATCACAACCACAATCCTCTTATGACCTAGAAATTTTGGAAATATTTGTTTTTTATTGGTCCCTTGCTGGCTACACCACATGCCGTATTCTTCCCTTCCCTATCTATTTATTTATTTAGACAGTTTTGTATACCACCTTATTCTTCAGTCAAAGCGGTCACAACACAATTGGGGGATACATTTAACACACGGGGATATGAGACACATACACTAATACTTACAGGGAACATGGGCAATGGAGGGTTAAGTGGCTTGCCCAAGACCACAAGGAGCATCTGTGGGACTAGAAACCCCAGTCCTTCTGGCCCAAGGTTGCTGTCCTCTAGTGGGATTTGAACCCCCGACCTTCCGGCCTGAAGTACCTTGCCCCAACCACTAGCCTACTCCTCCCATCTATGACGTCAATGGTTAGCATGTGCCCGACTGAAGCTTGTTTTAAAACTGGATAGTGACCATTTCCTACCTATTCATATACTGCTACATCATCTGGCTGAAAATATAAGGTTTCTTTTTATAGTTAGCCTGCTAGTAGCCTTTGAGATATCTTGGATGGCTCTGCCCTAGGTCAGCAACAGATAGAAAAATGCATTTTCAGTGCAGGCTGCTGCAACCAAAACAAGCTAAGAATAAGACGTCATAACCAGCTGCAGTTCTATTTAATGTCCTGTGTACGCATTTCTTTGCCACACGGCTCTCCTGCTAATGGCTTCCAAACCAGAGATGTCACATCCTAGCTAAAGTCCCCCCCCCCCCCTGCTCCCCAAATTTGGAACTCACACAGCCACTGAAACCACAATAAGCACAGACTTCTGTACAATATTCTAAACTTCTTTTCAGATAGAACGGAGGATAAAATGCACCTGTGCTTGAATGCAGGGTGTATAAAGGATGCGATATGCTTGTTGCGTGTCTTGATCTGACATGTATGTCTACAGGAGACAGCAATTTTCCTTTCTGCTTCATTTTAAAATTCATCCAAGATCTTGATGCTGGTAGTGGCATTTTTTAAATCAATTCATAATTTCAGCTATACCGTCTCTGTAGTGAATTTTGGTAAAATTGACATGACTGGAGAGAAGTATAATGTAAGTGACAGTTCACTTATTATGAAGGGATACAATTCTCAAATGAAAATGTAAACAGCAATTTGGGATATATGTAACTTAAGTTAAGTTGTACCTATGGTGTATATCCGAGATCAGAAATATGCAAATTCTGAGTTTGGATGCATACCATATGGAAACAACTGGGTGAAACAGGCAAATGTTATGCATGCCTTATTTCATTTCCAACAAAATAAACATCGTGTTTCCAGAATGTCCTTACGTCTATGTTTGCATTTGCAATGAAAGATTAGCATTTGACACCTTTTGTTTTCCTCCCCATCTGGGGCCCCATCCCTTCCATTTTGAAATATCTTGACTAATGAGGACCCATCCTTTTATTTCTAAACTGTATTCTTCTAGAAATGATATAGGGTTCCTGGAAAGGATGCAGGGACTGTGATAAAATGGGTTTCCCTTTTAGTTGCCATGGCAACTGTGGATGACTGATTTCCTGCATTGCCATGTAGTTGCAGTGTGCTCACTGCCTTTGCACAACACAAAACAGAATCAGTAAAGCGGAAACAAGTGGAATCCTATTTTCTTTCACAGAAGAAAGGGGCGTCAGTTCTAAATGTTTTTTAGGGGGAGGAACAGTTTCCTGCTGGTCCTTGGACATCTAGCTTAGTGAAAACCAGAACTGGGACCATGTGCTATATGCAACTACCCAGGGACATTTCCCCTATTTTTGTATCCTCTCTGAGCTCATTGTGCTGACCAAGCACTAGGTCATCTTCTGCAACACTGCAGTGATGGGGCTAAAATCAGCCACTGAGAGTCACCTTTGCATGATGCCTGGGGCTCCCTCCCCCTGGTGATTATGGATGCTGCCTTTGTGGTATTCCCAATCCTAGCTGACTCAGAATGTGGAGGACCTGAACCAGGAATTAAATTCAGGTCCTCTGTGTGTCTGTACTGTGCCACTGGGCTGCCTCCTCTAAGTCTAATTTACATTCATAAGAACACAGGAGCGTCAGAACTGTCATCAAACCCAGTGCCCTATTTTCAACATTGGCCACTCCAGGTCATAAGTACCTAGCATATCCCAAAGGTAGACAGGCTCCATGCTGCTTACCCCCAGCTGCTCCATGAAGTGGTCATTTATTTCATCTCGGAATGTTACCCTTCTACTACGTCTTGATGCGACATTAACCCAGCCAATATTGGGATAATTGAAATTACCCATTATGATTGTGTTGTCAAAGGCTTTAGCATCCCTAATTTCTGTTAGCATTTCATCATCCTTCTGTTTATTCTGACCAGGCTGACATGGGAGTTCTGTCCATTAAGATTTCACAGTGCGTTTGTTTTCTGCTGAACTTTTTATCTGATGGGCCTGACCCTGTTTGACTCACGGGCCATGCAGCAAATTGCACTATGGTCTGATGCAGCGTTTTTCTCAAGATTTTTCTGCTTTGGTCTTGCTCCCCGATTCAGAAAGCAAGCTAGCACAGGAAAATCCTGAGCAAAACCATTGTGCTGAACTCTAGCACAGTGGCTATGCTGATTGCATGTAAGTGAAAGAGTAACTTATTGCTTCTCAATATAGAAAAACTGCGCTGAAACTTAGTGCAGGTTTTTACTCTTCTATTTACACTAGATCTTTATGCCAGCTGTGGGCAAGTGTGCAGATGCAGCCAGGAGCAAAAAGATTATCTGAGGTGAAATTTGGCATGTCAGCTCCGATGACCCAATCATGCCCAGACCCCCAATCCTCTGCCCACCCAATCTGAACTCCCATTGTCTCCTTCCAACTTCCAGATCTCCACTGAAGTGTTAGTGGCCACAGTGGCCCCTACCGCCTATCCTTGAACGCCTCTGAAAAACATTGTTGGCCCAGCGACCACTAGTCCCCTTTACCCCCCCCAAATAATGTTAGTTTTCCCTGCACTGCTGCCCTCTCCAGATTCCTCCTATAACCCCCCCCCCCCACAGTTCCTTGAATGAGACGTAAAGCAGGAGCACTGCTCACATGCATCCTGCCTCCATGCTATTTTTCAAAATGGATGTGCCTGACTCTGAACAGTGCATCCCAGTACATGCTGAGATTCACAGCACAGGATCAGTCAGTTGTTTCTTGAAGGTTGTGGGAGGGAGTCAGAGGGGGCAGTGCAGGGCAAACTAGCATTTCTTGGAGGGTCAGTTTGGGGGGACACAAGGCAATGATATTTTTTGAAGGGGATTGGGAGTGGGGGATAGGGACCACTGGAGCCACCAATGTTTCAATGTGGATCAGACATTGGGGGGGGGGGGGGTTAACACTGGGGCCACCAATCATTGTTTGAGGGAATTGGGATGGTGATGGGTTTGGAGCATGTTGGTGGGGGATCAGGAGTCTGGGCCTGTATGGGTCATCTGAGGTGAAGCGCCAAACCACCTCAAATGACCTTTTTGCTTTAGGTGACAGTAGTGCAAACCCATGTGGGCATGCATCTGCATTTATTTATGCAAATATCTGCGTAACCACTCCTTATAATATAGCGCCACTTCTCTACCAATTTGTTTCACCCTATGGTTGCAATATAATGTCATACCCTGGTATTGCAATGTCCCTATTGCTTAACCTCCTTCCACCAAGTCTCTGAGATGCCAACTATATCTTTCTTCTTCATTTGGTACTATACTTTCTCTTTTTCTTGACTTCTACCATTTGCATAAAATATGCTTTTAATTTATATTTTCAACCTGCCTAGCATTTGACGTGGATAATTTCAAATCTTTCAACTCTGTTTGCCCTTTACTTAAAGACACCTGAGCTTGAAACCCCTCTATTAGGATTTTCTAACTTCCCTCTTTGTTAGTGTTCTTTGAAGATCCTTCACTCCAAACCTGCTGAGTGACTCTTGGCTTTCCCCTATGTTTTAGCTCTCTAGACTGTTCTTTACCTCCTTTTTAAGCATTAGCACCAGCAGTTCAGTTTCACCCTGGTTAAGATGGAGCCCCCTTCCTGAAAATGTCGCCCAGTTCCGGAGGTGCTCCCAAAAAAAAATGTAAAATGTGCCTGTCTCTTTGAATGGGGAAAAATATAATAAAGCAGGAGAACAGAGCACTTAAAACTAAATAAAGGGTCCTGGATTATAAGGGAAGGCTGAGCTTAGGCCTAAACTGCAGTATAAATATTCATGGCACACAAGGTAGGCAGACAAAATGTTTTCAGGCCAATATTTAAGGACTTATCTGGTTAGCAGCATCTTCTAACTGGTTAAGTCCTGCCAAGAGGAACATTCAGTGACATTGTCCCATTAAATATTAACACAGGCCGTTTCGGCACTATCCATATGGTCCTGAGACAGTCCAGGTGCGAAGCATAAATTTTCTGGATAGCCAGGGCCGGATTTACGTATACGCCATGTACGCCATGGCGTAGGGCCCACAACCGGCAGGGGCCCACAACCGGCAGGGGCCCACAAAAAATAGAACCAGTTTTTTTTTTTTTCAACTCGATTAAAAAAAAAACCTGGTGGCTGCCGCCGCGGGGCCCCCTCTGCTGCCGCGGGGGCCCCGTCTACAAGCTGGGCTGGTCTGGTCGGGTCTCGTCTCGTCTCCCTCCCTCCCCCCCGGCCTAAAGTAAAATTTAATTTAAAAAAAAAACCTGGTGGCTGCCGCCGCGGGGCCCCCTCTGCTGCCGCGGGGGCCCCGTCTACAAGCTGGTCGGGTCCGGTCGGGTCGGGTCGGGTCGGGTCGGGTCTCTCTCCCTCCCTCCCTCGCTGCAGGCTGCGAGAGACGCGAAGATGCGTCTCTCGCAGCCTGCAGCCTGCAGCGAGGGAGGGAGAGAGACCCGACCGGACCGGACCCGACCGGACCCGACCGGACCCGACCGGACCCGACCAGCTTGTAGACGGGGCCCCCGCGGCAGCAGAGGGGGCCCCGCGGCGGCAGCCACCAGGTTTTTTTTTAAATTAAATTTTACTTTAGGCCGGGGGGGGGTAGGACTGGTAATGGGCTATGGGGGGGGGGTAGGAATGGTAATGGGCTATTGGGGGGGCTGGGGCTGGAAATGGACTTGGGGGGGGTAGGGCTGTTAATGGGCAATTGGGGGGCTGGGGCTGGAAATGGGCTGGGCTGGGGGGGGGGTTAAGGCTAGAGGTGGGCTGATGGGGTTAGGACTGGTAATGGACTGTGGGCTGTTGGGGGGGGCTTAGAACTGGCAATGGGCTTTGGGGGGGTTAAGACTGGTAATGGGCTGTGGGCTGATGGGGGCTGTCTGGTAATGGGCTATGGGGGGGGGCTAGGACTGGAAATGGGCTGGGGGGTTAAGACTGGAGGTGGGATGATGGGGTTAGGACTGGTAATGGGCTGTTGGGGGGGGTTAGAACTGGTAATGGGCTTTGGGGGGGTTAAGACTGGTAATGGGCTGTGGGCTGATGGGGGTTGTCTGGTAATGGGCTATGGGGGGCTAGGACTGGAAATGGGCTGGGGGGTTAAAACTGGAGGTGGGATGATGGGGTTAGGACTGGTAATGGGCTGTGGGCTGATGGGGGGGGTAGGACTGGCAATGGGCTATGGGGGGCTGACTGGAAATGGGTTGATGGGGTTAGGACTGGAAGTGGGCTGATGGGGGGTTAGGACTGGTAATGGGTTATAGGGGGGGCTTAAACTGAAAATGGGGTGATGGGGGGTTAAGGACTGAAAATGGGGTGATGGGGGGTTAAGGACTGTAAGTGGGGTGATGGGGGGGCTAGGACTGGAAATGGGCTGATGGATGGCTAGGACTGAAAATGGGCTGATGCAGGGGCTAGAAGGGAATGGATGCTGGGTGAGGCTGGAACTAGAAGGGAGCTGATGTTGGGGGAGGATTAGAATGGGATGGGGCTGGAAGAGTAAAATGGAGAAGGGAAAAATATTTTGTGTGGGAGGGATAAAAAATCTACAATTGGCCGGGTATTGGGAGAGTAAGTGGGGATTGAGGATGGAGGGGTAAAATTTGAGTGGATGAAATAGGAATGAGGAAAGAGCAAAAGGAGAAAGATTAGTATGTTAAAGCAGATGTAGAGAGAGAATGGAAAAAAATCTAGAAGAGAGAAGAAAGGACAAATGGACAGCAGACGATGGAGAGTTAGCAGAAGACACGAAGAAACCAGAAGAAAGTGGCTGGAGCAATTGCAGCTGAAAAAAATGCACAAAAGGTAGAAAAATATCTCTTTATTTTGAATTTATTAATTGGAATATGTCAGCTCTGGTAAATGTGCATCATTAACATCTGTGCTTTGTTTAGTACAAGAGCAAATTAATGTATAGTTTTATTTCTACAGTGTTGTTGTACATTCCAAGTTTGGCTTTTGGGATTCCCAGTTTAATTATTGTCTTCCTATTTCTAAATTGTGATTACTTGTTTGGTGATGGTCTATGTTCTGCATGTGTAACTGAGCTGAGGTGTTCTGTTTATATAATTCCTATTTGACATTGCCACTTGTTCTCTTTCCCCAGTAGGTCATGTATTGTTGTTCTCTGAAATGTATTGGTTTAATATTTGCAGTGTTGCCTTTTGATTGGTAGAGTATGGTGCTTTGTGAGTCCTGGTAGTGCTGTTAGGATACGGCGGGTTTACTATGGGCAGTGTTTGTAGTAGTTCCTAATGTGTCTGGCAGTTGGCACTGGATTATAGTAATGTAGAAATCTTTTAGTCTTTCTTTATCCATACACTCATTAAGAGGCACGTTTACTAAAAGTTAGTATATGGTAACATTATGCAAATATTTATGCAAATGAGGCCCCTTATGCAAATGAGGTCCGCACCCCCCTTGGGCCGCCCCTGCTGGGGGCCCACAATTTTTGTTGGCGTAGGGCCTCACTCAAGGTAAATCCGGCCCTGTGGATAGCGTCAATTTTTAGCACTGCTATCCGGATATGTATCCATGTAAGAAGACAACAAAAAGCTATCCTAAGTTATTTGGGTAGCGGGCTGAAAATTGCTACTATCTGGTAGCCAGTGCTGAATTTGACTATTTATTGCAAGTCACTATCCAGATACTGGCACGAATATGTAGATTTTATTAAATGCCATGACCAGCCTTTAAAAAAAGCACTGACCGTGAAGTTTAAATATTACCTTGATTAGTTTTAAGTAAAAACACCTTTACTAAGTGATTCTCCAAAAACAAAATATCTACAGTCTTTCCAGCAGACAAGATATTTAGACGAGATAGAATTGTACTGTTTGCTCAAGTCCTTGGACATCCGGTTTCTCTTTCACTTCTCCCTCCTGAGTCACCTTCTTCTTCTCTCTGTCGTCCTTTCCTACTTTTTCTGAGGCTCTCCTTAGAGAGACAACAGCTTCCCTTCAGATTAATCCTGGCTCTTGTCTCTGGTGCCAACAGAATGCACCCTCCTCTGGGCCCAAAATACCAAGGGGCATGTTTATTAAACATTCCTAATGTGCGGGGCCGCGGTAGTGTGCCTGTGCCATATAAGGAGTGGGCGGTTCAGGCCGAAAAAGGGAAAAAAAAGACCGTATGTGTGCGCGTCGCGTTAATGTGCGGGGCCCACATTAGCGCATGGGAAGGCTAAGTGGGGCACAGCTGGGCACATATAGGAACAGAGCCATAGCACAACGGTGAAGACAATAACCAATGGTGCAGGGGCCACGGGTTCAATCCCCCAGTGTGTGCAGCCCAAAAAGGCTGGCTGAGGCACCACCTTGAATGTGGAAATGTGTGTCAGGAGGCAAAATAATTTTGGGGTGGCATAAGGCGGCACACTGTTCATTTTGGGGCAGCATAAGGCGGCGCACTGTTCATTGTGGGGCGGCATAAGGCGGCGCACTGTTCATTGTGGGGCGGCATAAGGCGGCGCACTGTTCATATTGGGGCGGCATAAGGCGGCGCACTGTTCATTGTGGGGCGGCATAAGGCGGCGCACTGTTCATATTGGGGCGGCATAAGGCAGCGCACTGTTCATTGTGGGCAGCAGGATGCGGCGCACTGTTAATTGTGGGCAGCAGGATGCGGTGCGCTGATGGCCACAAGGCGGCGCGCTGATGCTAAAGCAAAGGAACACAGCCACAGCACAATGGTTAAGACACTGACCAATGGTGCAGGGACCAGGGGTTCAATCCCTCACAATGCCCATTGAAAAAGGCTAGCTGAGGCAGTATATTTTATGTTGTGGAGTGCTTTAGGAGGCTTTTTAATTCTATTTTGTGATAACTACTAGCAAACGCACTCTCACAGCATGTTAACATAAGGCGGACCATAAGGCACATGTTACAGTGCACCGTCCGCCAAGGCACCCTAGAATGTCCCCTATAGGGCAGCATGTATGTTGCGACACAGGATAATGTATAGTGCACCCTATATGGATGCCAACCATAAAGTGCCCTATAGGGCGCCCAATAAAGCACCCTCAGAGGCACCTTATGGGTACAGTACGCTGAGGGTGTTATTGCAGGCATCAACATATGTACAGTAAATGTAAAAAATGCTTTGGAAAACCCTATCACAGAACCCCACTGTGGGTATGAACCCATGACCTCTGGCTGCACAGGCAGTGGCATAACCATTGGCCTACACCTCTATAGCTGTAAGCAAGCTCCTGCCTGGCTGCAGATAGCCTGCATGTCAAATCACAGACAGTCTGCTGGTGTAAACAGGATAGGGTTAGGCCACCCGTACCCATGATGCACTGCACATGCAAATAAGCTGTCCACAGATGCACACAAGATGGGAACTGCACCCCTAAAGCTACCCGGCCTGGTAGGGGGAGGTGTCCTTGTGCACCCACACAGCACCTTGGCCTGGTAGGGTGTCCTGAGTGGGTGGACAAACGGCAAAGAGTAGCTAAACACCATCACATTGTGCGGTTACTATGCCCACCCTGAGTGTGTGATGATGCGCCCAGGACCAGGTGCACAACACCTTGCATGGCTGAATGCGGCCATGCCAGAGCTCCAAAGCAGCAATAACCTGTGAAATAGGTAGGTGCTGCATAAACATCTTGGAGATCGCTGTCTGCCACAGTTAGTGGAACCCCCCCCCCCAGTGGATAAAACAGGGTCTCCCACCAACAGATCCCCATACTATCTTTTCCTCCCCCCCATGGCAGTAGAGTCAACCATCAACCCCAGTCCTGCTGGGGAAGTAGACCCCCCCACAGGGCAGTCCAAGCAGCTCCATACACATCCATAACACAATATCAGACAGACTTTAGGCCTGGATATTCATAGATGCACCCCACCACTATCTGATATTCTCCTGCAGCAAGCCATCGGCAACTGCACCCTGCAAAAAACACAATACAGCACTATGGGTGTGCCTAGCCATGCTGCCATCACTGAACACTCAGGATGAGAGTGATCCCCCAGCAGCACATACAGAGGTCCCCCTGTCTGTGTAGGTGGTGGCTGGGCACTACCATGTCCCTGCCAGTGCCCTATGCCTTGTGCAGCTGCATCCTGGTCAGCCCACCCTGTCTGAGATATACCCATGGTCCCTTGCTACTCATTATGCACATTAGCAGGCCAATACTGGCAACAGTGCTGGCAGTGTGGGCTGTGGAAGGGGCTTGCAGCCAGCACCCACTGTATAGACAGACACACACTTCCACACCTATGCCAGCATGGTGCTACTATTGAGGAGGTAATTAGCCTTGGCCACCAAACCTGTCCTAGGCACGGCAAGGCATGGATATGGTATGCAGTAATGCTGGGGGTCACTCCCCAGGGTGGTAAACACCGTCAGAGGCCAGTCCTGGAGCACGCCCCGCAAACACCTAACAGATTGTTCTGATGGGGTCAACTAGCAGTATGTGCGTAACGTATGGATATCTATCTGCCAGTACTCCTAGCAAACATCTCAGAGCTGTGTACCGTATACCTCAGGTGTAGGGTGACATTGCTAAGGTATGCAGGTGCTAGTATTGGGAGATGCACGCAGGGTCCACTGTTCTGCCTCTCCAGGAGACATTGGCCAATGGGGCCTGTGGGTGTGTCTTCCCCTGTTGGCTGCTGCTTTACGGCAGAGATTCCCAACCCCAGTCCAGGTCTGCATCACACTGTTCGTGTTTTCCTGCTGTCCCTCATGAATATGCATGAGCTACATCTACATGCCATGGGGGTGGTGCATAGATATACAGCACAGGCATTTGTATGAGTGGCAGCATGGAACCTGACTGGTGTGTGGCACACCAGGAATGCATTTGGGAGAGTCTGCTCTAGGTACTGCCCCTGTTCATGGTGTTTGTGCTCAGTGGGGTAAAAGATAGACGTATTACCATTGCATATGTCCTCGACACGAAAGGTGTGTCCTTACTATCACTGTGTAGGTGTGGAAAAAATATGTGGCTAGGATTGGCAGAAGCCCCAGCTGGGCTTTGAACCTGTGACCTTCTGTTCTTGCATGCCCTGTCTGTGTGCACTGCACCACCATGTAGCCACAGAGTGGCTGGTTTCCCTGGAACGTCCATGACTGTGGATCCGGCAGGGCCTGTCTGTTGCAGTGGACTGTGCCAGCCTGCACATGGCTAGGCCTCTGTCTTCTGTGGCTAGCAGCCACTGCCCCCTGCACCACATGTACTCGTCCGCCAACATGCTGGCATGAGCTTCTCTCAGAAACAGCAGATGACCAGATTGCAATGTGGCAGTACGGGACTGCATTTGGGGGATTTGGCTGTAGGTAATGCCCATTGTTGTTGTGTTTTTGCAGTGTTGTGTAAAATATGAGTATTTTCCCCATGCTTATGTTCCCTGCAATACAGGGGTGTCTGCGCTATCTTTGTTTAGTGGTGGGTAAAATATAGGGGCTGGGCTGGCATGTGCCCCAGCTGGGATTTGAACCTCTGACCCTCTGGTCCTAGAGGTACTGGCTCTGTCTGCTGCACGACACTATGGCCATAGAGACAATGCAGCCCCTGGAGGTAGTATACCTGGCAGGATGGAGTCACAAACCCTGCTCTACGCATTTTTACTGTGGGCACATGCACTCTGTCTGGTGACAAACCTGCACATAAACCCCGGAAATGACCACAGACACTGGGGGACAATATATCACCACGCTGGGCAAAAGTGATATTAATGGGCAACCATAGCAAACACTCCCAGGAAAGCTCCAAAAAGGACATTTGTTTTGGATGAGTCTCCGCTCCGTAGACCCTTACAATATTCATTTCTTCTTTCTGGAGCTTTCCTGGGTGTGTTTTCTATATTTGCCCATTACTATAACTGTTCCCCAGCTGCATTACTATTTGTGATATTTTTGTTGTGGTCACTTTCTATTTTTATTTTCACTTTTGTGCTGTGCACATGTATCACACTGCTCACGTTTTGCAGGTTTCCCCGATTTTGCTGTACATTGCTGACGGAAATGATTTCTCTTCCCTTTAAATGCCCTCTACCGCGAGTGTTTCACTCGCGGTAGTTTTGCTTTGGGATTCGGCCCCGATAATGTGCGGGGAGCCTCTCCCCTCCCCTTCCCCGCCCATTAAACCCATCTCTCCGCCCCTCAGGAACCTTCCTCCGCCCTTCGTTAGCCGTTCCATGCCTCTATCGGACATTTGCGGGCCCGTACTTGTGCGGGGCCCGTTATTGTGCCGCGCACCTGTGCGGGGGTGACACGCACGATTGCGGGGCGTTTAAGCGCTCTTAAGTACCGCTTTTAGTGCGCTATTTTGTAGCACGCAAATTAGCGGTTTTTAGTAAACATGCCCCAAGTCTCTCCTGTGTGGAGATATACTTTAGGGATCCACCTGCTCTTCTACTCATATGTATAATTGTAAAAAAATATTCATAGGGAAAAATATTCTATCCTGACCAGGAAGCTAGGGGTGCACCTGCGGTATAGGTCTCTTCCTACCATCTGGTGTAGCTTATACTACCCACTCCAATCGATCTATAGATGGGTCTCTCTTCCTTGGTACACCAGCTCCTCTGTTGTGCTTCCACAGATTCCCCTGGATCTGTAAATCTCCTTTTCCTATTTCCAGTTTATTTGTCTTAGGAAAATTGCCATCCCATAGTTAATGGCCAATTGGATGACAAAGAATCGGCAGCAAGGTTGAACTGTGCCTAAGATGTGGGTTCAGACAACCTCTACTTACTCCTCAGACACCTGAGGAAGGAAGACCCAGGACACTGGCCTGCCAGGGCCTATGTAATTCCCCGCAAAATTTGTGTCCTGCCAAATTTGGCCATGACACCTTCTGTCCTGAGACTGACTAGGAAATACTTCTCCCATTACATCTTATTATATTAGTGATTACTTAGGAGCAGGGACTTTGGAATGTTCCTCTTTATTGATCTAGAGGGCACATTGCTGAGACCATTGCTGCACTAACAAACCTAAAGACCTCGTCCACTGTTTCATTCACAGATTGAAACTCCAAAGTTCTGTCTGTCTCTGGGGATCATCCACACGAAAGAGGGAGCATTTCTGAGAATGCTATCCTGGAAGTTCTGGATTTCATCTTTCTATCTAAAAACCTAAATTTGCCTTTCACAACCAACTTCCCATACAGTCCTGTACATTGGTGCCCATATGTACCATGACAGCTGGCTTCTCCCCAGCGCTGTCTACAATCCTATCTAGGTGATGTGTGAGATTTGCACTCTTGCATCAGACAGTCCTCACATCCACTAGTCACTGAACGATTGAATCTCCAACTACAATGACCATCCTAACCCTTCCATCTTGGGTACAAGCCCTTAGAGATCCATCCTTAGTGCAAGAGGATACTGTATCACCTAGAGGGCAGATTCTAGTTACAGGATCACTTCCTGCCACACCAAGATGATTTCCTTTCAGGTGACCTTGCTTTTCCAAGATAGCACAGGGGTTGCCAGAATGGAGATGGGACCTTATTACTATCTTCCTGTAAATCTTCTCTATTTTGTATGTATTCTGTATAATATTACATTTGTATACTATGTTGTTTAGTAGTCCACCTCTATTGCATTATATGTCACTCTGTATAATATTACATTTGTATACTATGTTGATTAGTAGTACACCTGTATAACCTGGCTACATGTCCATATATTGATAGCATAGCCAAGCTCTGATAAGTCAACCCACCCCAGAATAGATACTCTCCAAACTATAGGAGGAGTCGAGTCTGACCAAGAACACAATCTAGCGGTGAATAGCTCACCCCACATGGAGGACAATAACATGGAACATCAAACCCATCACACTCTTCCTACACACAAAAGCTGCAAACTCCTATACGGACAGCAAAAGCACAAAAGAGCATTTGTCCTAAAAATGTATGCTTGTATACTAATTCTCACCCTATGCTCTTACCAAACAGATACATTTTACTACACCAACTACTTTACAACCTTACAAGTTCCTCCTACATATATATCATACATCCCTACCATTTACCAACCTCAATACACATCTGCACAAACCTCATAGAAAGAAACCTACCAAATATACTCAAAGAGAACCATCGGCACAAACATACATACTTCAATTGCACTCTCCACATACCACCCGCTTAACCATAGGCCTGATAAATGCAAGATCAATATGCAACAAAACAAACACTATCACCAACTACATCTATGAAAACAACATTGACATACTATGCATTACTGAATCATGGCTCAAGAGTACAGACCAGGTAATACTGAACCAAATAACACCACCAGCATTCACAGCTTACAACTGCCTGTCACAACCCCACCCGGTGGCAGCGCGCTGAAGGGTCAGGGCGGACATTTATTGTTAGTTGAAGTAGGAAACTCTGACTTAGACCAGGTGCATTATGGTCCTTGTAGTTCCCTTCTTTATAAAGAATAGTTGTGTGAGCCTTGTGCAGGGTTAAATATAAGGTTTTATTCCCTTGAAGCGCTAGGGTTCTCCAAGAAGACAATAGAATTCACCTTGATTCAGGGTTTCTACCAAAGTATTTACAAAGTCCAAAAACTGTTATAAGAGCTTCACAGTCTTTTCCATTCAAGCAGGATTTTTCAATACAAACAGGTTAAATAAACACAAAAAGCTTCTTCTTTTCAGCTCAACCAAACAATGACATTTTAGAGCATGTCTTATGCTATAACTCTGTGAGAGATTCTATACTCTCAGCTACACAGAGAGTACAGTCCATAGGATATTCAGGCAGCAATGGTTCTGGTTCCACCAGGTCTATTTGCATATCCTTTTGTTCAGATATGGTGTCTGCTAAGCCTGAGCTTTCCCTAGGCAAAACTGGTTGTACTTCAGTAGTTCTCTCCCAGACGTTCCAGCCTGGCTGGACCTGGTCTGGTAAACAATTAATATTTATTTATTTATTTATTTTATTTATTACAATCTTTTCTATACCGCGCTATTTGGTATCAGCGCGGTTTACATGAAACAAAATAACCAGAACAAACTATTCTGAGTTTACAGAGAACAGGTATACAAACTTGGGTAACATGGGGGAACTATTTACAAATATTATTTACATACAATATGGCTTTTATCTAGGACCTTCGGCACAGGTTTCCAAAGCTTTCCCCAGCTTTGTTTCTTATAGCTATGGCTCTCGGGTTACAAGCTTTTCTAGGACCTGACACACATTCAGGAAAGGAGGAGTGAATGTACCTTTGTTCTCTGAGACGTGTGTTGCTGGTATTCCCTCTACCAGGCACTCTCCTGTTTACTCTGTCTTCCCTGGAGACTTCTTTCTGGAGCTTTTCAGCATGGGCTTGTCCTTCCTGGAAGTTGTCCCTTCCTTGTAAGGACTGCAAGCTTAACTGCCTTTCCTTCCGTAGTTGGAGCTTTCCCCTTTCTCTCTCCTTAGTAGCAGGGGTTTCTATTGCTCTCTGTATCTGTGATCCTCTCTCTCCTTGTGGTCCTCTCTCTCTTACTTTCCTAACCCAGCACTGCTTATAAAGCCGTTTCTCTAGTGAGCTTTCGGGCCCTCTACTCAGGTGTGTTTGATTAGCTATTACATCATTACAATTTGGGTGTGTCAGCCTACCCTCTGCAGCCTCATGCCTACTCCCTCTAGCTGCACTTCTTGGTAACTGCATTCTCTGTAAATCAGTTTCTTTAAAAGAAATGGAGTTTTCTCCTAAGTCCATAGCTTCAGTAGTGTCAGCTTCATCACATGCCCCAGAACCCACAAATGAGGAGGCAGAGTATTAATCCTTGCCCGATCAGAATTAAGGCTGAAGACATCATCCCTGCAAAAGCTCCGAACACTGAATTCATCGACATGGAAAACAAACATATATCCATCTACTTAATATACCGACCCCCCCAATGCCCCATCAGAGGACACATCCAATATCCTGGACATGATATTTGCAGGTAACTCACCACACAAGACTCTCATTGTGCTAGGAGACCTAAACCTCACATCTGCCTCAACAACAACTGAATTCGCATTTCACAAAGCAATGGAATCCATTCAGCTCAAGCAAATCTTATTGGGCTCATCCCATCGCTCTGGCTCCACACCAGACTGCATATTCGCTCCAACCAACATCCTAGACAAAGGTCTCATAACACCACCTAAAACTACACCAATACCATGGTCAGATCACCATGCCATATCATTTGAACTCCACCTCAATTCCGATCAGGCAGCCCGGAAAATGGAACAGCCAACGAGACGCTTCAAAGCTTTTAACAAAGAACAATTCCTCAAAGATACCATGCAGTCCCTACCCCAAGATCTCACCGACCCGGACGAAGCCATGAACTCATGGAATACCACCATACTTGCTGCATCTTAACTAACACCTTGTATGAACTCACACCATAGCAAAAGCAGGACCAGATCTACACCATGGTACTCTAACACAATAAGACAATCCAAAAGAAAACTAAGGCAACTGGAACGTTGCTGGAGATGCAACAAATCAGAAATTATACCGAAACAATACCAGGAGATACAAAAAGATTACAATAACCTAATAAACAAGCATAAACAATACCACACAAACCTTTTACTAAAAGCCTGTACTAAACCTAAAGAACTCTTCAACATCGTTCGTACCCTAACAAAGAACCCAATAATGAAAGATGAAAGTAAAATACACCCGCAAACCTTTGCTGATTACCTAACAACCAAGAAATGCACCAACACACACCATAAGTACATCCCCCTTATGGACACACCAGCAACAGATGACTCTACAACTACCAATCAATGGAAGAACTTCAGCATTCCATCAAAAACCCCGAATAGAACAAGCCATCACTGCACTAAACACCACCACCTCTCCATCTGACTCCTGCCCGGTAACTTGGATTAAATCCACCAAAGAAGAACTCAGCACATTCATCCAAAAGATAGTGAGCACCTCTCTCACTCAGGGCTACATGCTAAAAGCCCTCAAGCAATCTACTATCTGCCCCATTCCTAAATCTACTTCATCCAACATTACCAACCCATCAACCTACCGCCCAATATCCAGCCTCCCATTCCTGGCTAAAATAACTGAAAAAATTGTACAGAGACAGCTCCAAGATCACAATGACGAATTCGCCCCACTAGATCCTCACCAGCATGGATTCCATCCAAAACATGGCATTGAGACACTACTCATACATCTATTCAATAACATAATCAAAGGAATAGACAAGATGAAGCAGGGCTTCCTACTAATATTTATCGATATATCATTGGCATTCAACACAGTTTCCCATCACATCCTATTGAAGTGCCTAACAGAGATCAGACTACAAGATACCACAATAAAATGGTTCCAATCATACCTTTAAGATAGACACCAGAGAGTAAAATCTGGGAACCTCACCTCAGAACCCTTCAAGACCACTCAAGGAGTTCCCCAAGGCTCATCATTATTAGCTCTCCTCTTCAATATCTATATTCAACACATAAGCAAAATATTTAACAAACACAAGATACAATATACCATATATGCTGACGGCATCATGGCATGAACCCCTATTCAACTGGACTCCCCAGACTATACCACAATATCAACATGCATTCAAGAAATAGCAACCTGGCTAACTAACAACAACTTAAACGTCAACATAAAAAAAACCCTGAAGCAATTATCATCACGAGAGACTCCTCATTCATTCCTCCTACTGCTATCAACATATCCAATATACCAATTACAATAAAAGACGAAGTCAGATACCTTGGAGTAATCCTAGACAAACAACTCACCCTCCAACCGCATATCAATAAGATATCCAGAACAACCTTCTTCAAACTCGCAACACTCCGGAGACTAAAACCCCTTCTCAATAAAGAACATTTCCGTACAGTATGCCAGACCATCATTACACCGCTGCTGGACTACTGTAATATATTATTCCAAGGTCTACCTAAACAAACCACCTGCCCCCTACAAATATTCCAGAACACTGCTGCCCGCATTATCACTAGCGCTTCAATACAAGACAATATAACTCCAATACTACAAGATCTACAGTGGTTACCAATCTCCTCACTGGCAAAATATAAATCAGCGCTCACCATCTTCAAAATTAAAAACAACATCTCAGCAGGAATACTACAGGAACTCATTGGAACCAAAACAAGCAAAAGACCAGACAGAAACAGCACCAGAAACAATATACCAATACCTACTCTATTCACAAGAACAAACAAATCCACATCCATGCGAGCCTTCTCTCTTGCTGCCCCTGCTATCTGGAATGTCCTCCCAGATAATCTAAAAACAACAACAGATATAAAGGATTTCTGGAAGCTACTCAAAACCACCCTATTCATTGAACAATTCAATGAAGACCACCAATCCACCCTAACCACACCACAAAACGAGTTACACAAGAAATGACATCCACAACATCAAAACATCTTATTACTCTCATTAAATTGTATATAGCCCAATGTAGATAGCTCAACCTGTATATATTGCACCCCAAAGCTCAACCTGTATATATTGCACCCCAAATCAAGATTTACCTATCCACACACTCACGAACACTAACTCCACAGCCACTGCATGCCGACACCCCTGCACTACCCTTTACTTGATTGGTTTGCAGTGAAATCCACTTTGATTCAAGGATAAAGCAGGATTTAAATATGAATAAATAAATAAATAAATAAATCTATGTTCCTGCCTCAGTTCCTCCAATTCTGCTACTGTATCCTCCAGAGATCAGACTTGTTCTCTGAGAGCCAGGAGCTCTCTACACCAAATTCACACATACAACCTCTTACCCACTGGTAGATAAAGTGGCACTTGGTGCAAAACACTGGATAGTCAAATAACCCCAAAACACCTCATAGAATTCAAATAACAATATTCAAGCTACTTACAAATTAAAAAATGGAGAAAACAACTATCAATGCACACTTAAGGATATCGGGCCTGATATTCGAAAGGTATTTACACAGTTTACAGCCACTGAATATTCCCTCCCGTACACACCCCAATGCTAACCGCTTAGCATCGGGGCATGTCGGGAGTGTTCCAGGGAGGATCGGAGGCAGTGACAATTGATAACCAGGCAGCAGCAATATTGCATGCCGCCCAGTTAGCGACCTGCACCTAAAAGATAGGTGAGGCAAAAGTTTGCCTATCTTTAAGCTCAGGAGCTAACCGGGCAGCATGCAATATCGCTGCTGCCCAGTTATCGACTGTGGCTGAGAGGCAGTGCGATGATCCCGGATGTTAAATGCCAGGGCCACATAAGACCCAGCATTGAATATCTGGGGTTAGAGGTTGGCAGGGAGGGCTATGCGCCGAAGGGGATCATAGGCCCGATATTGAGTTAGGAGGGCTATCTTGTTTACAATTACATCATGGGTCTAAATAATCTCCATTTTAAATGGCCAATTATTTATAATACTAAATTAACTTTTAATTTTTTATTCTTTTAATCTTACAAATTTTCAAAATTGTTAAAATAAATTCCTTTTTCAGTTCATATAAAGAATATCAATTGAAACTTAATTGTGGGAGGTGGCTTAACCTCTTTCTTAAGCAATGAAATAAAAGTCGAACAGCAAAGCCAAACACTAAACTCATTACTTAAGCAACGAAATGTTAGCTGAGTGACAAGGGCCAAACACCAAATGCAGACAATGGCCACTATTTAACCACACCGGCAGCTTCTAGGCATTACCACTTAAACTTTGCTCAGACTTTCAATGTTATCCACATTCATAAAACAGTTTTAATGGTTTGGGAATTTGCCCCTGTTCCTTACAACTGCTTAAAACAGTCAAATTTCATTAAAAAAATAATTTATAAAAATAAATACCCAACAGCTACTATTTTGCAATTATTAAAATATTCACTGTCATTCAACAAACTTCTAAAATTCACTGCTCGGGTGCCTAGTAGCATGGGGTTTTGAACTAACTGCATGGGGGCATGAACATCTCTCCCCCTGCAGTTAGTGCTTTAATGTGGTGAATGGGCCACTGAGGTGGCGTTAGTTGCACCCATGCTAGCTGCAATGCATTGGGAATGTCCATGTCCCATCCAGTCCCTGCCCTAATGTGCGTTACCAGGGTAGCATGGGGTTTTAATGCAGCATTGAAACCATGCGCTACCCTGGTAGCACACTTCAATGAACATGCCCCGCAGTCTTAACTTTTTTAAAGGATGCCAAGCATAACCATGTGATATCACATGGCCAATTGAAATAGACAATTCAAAATAAGATAAATTAAACCTGATGGAAAAATGGATTTTAACCTAAAAATCTATGCATATCATATCTCAATCGGCTCTATGGAAATATGAACCTATTTGGTCGGACATACAACAAGACAGATGCTCAAAATAGTGATTTGCTTCCTTACAATACTGTATAAAGGGCATGATGTCGTCACTGTATAATTTCAAAGAACTCCGGTGGTCTCTCATCCTGGTTCTAAGTGATCAAATAGTTTTACCTACATAAATCTTATTACAAGGACATGTTAAAGTGTAGATCCAGATCACAAATGTAGATGAACATGTAGTCAACTGTTTCAACCCATAACTTTTGTGATCAATTGGACTGTAGAAAACCTTGACTTGACATATCACTGTGCAGACCAAAAATCTGTCACATTGAAAGCAACTCACCACTTAATCACTTTGCAAATTTTTCTGAGAATTAAATTGCCCATTTGTTATGTTAGGCAGACACAGTTCTTTGAAAGTCCTACTTCTGGTTTATGCCCTGCTTATGGTCTTATCTGCAAAGCTTTGGTGAAGCTATAGAATAGGTAAATGTTTTCGTACAGTGCTGTTAATCTCTGATGACAAATGTGTTTACCTAGTAACAAAGATAACAACCTCTGGCTGTCCTCACAATCCTTCTTAGATGACAGCAAATTCTCTGCAAGAATATAAGGCGCTTTGTATGTGGTATAGATAGAGGATAACCATGTGACTGAAATTCTGTGAGCAACTCTCTTCAATTTATTTCGAATTCACACATGGTAGAACAAATTCCTCTATAACACAGAAATCGTGAATATGATAAACTCATCTTCAATAGCTTTAGATGAAAACTCTCAAAATGTATTTAGAGTTTGAGTTTAGGGTTTAGCATTTGGACCAAAATTCTATGCACAGTCTGGAGCTGAGGAGCCAGGTTCAAGGTGAGAACTAGTGTTGGGTGTCCAGGGGCTGGCCAGCAGGGGCAGGAGTAAGGATTCCAAGAGGCAGGTTCTAAGTAGAGACCAGAAACCAGAGTTCAGGAGTGTGGTTCCAGGAGGAGACAGAAGTCAGGAATCCTGGAACTGCTTGGATAACCAACAGGGAACTGGAATTCTTAAGAGGTTTGCCCGTGAACCAGGAGGAGTAGCCTAGTGGTTAGAGCACTGGCTTGGTAACCAAGGGCCCGATTTTCGAAGACATTTACACGGGTAACTGCCCCAGTGTACCCAAATGCTATGCGGTTAGCATTGGGGCGTGTTAGGGACGTTCTGGGGCAGAGTGGGGGAGGAGGAAAGGGCTAAATGGATAGCCCCAATTTCGATGCTACCCGCTTAGCCCTCTGCGATTTTCCTTACCTATCTTTCAGTCGCAGGAGCTAAGCGGATAGCATCGAAAATCGGTGCTACCTGGCCAGCTCCCGCAGCTTCTGGGATGCATGGCGAAACCTGGATTTTCAATGCCGGGGCCACATATGACTCTGGCATTGAAAATCTGGGTTAGGCATGAAAATTGTGCCCCAAGAGACCAGGGTTTAGTTCCTGCTAGCACTCCTTGTGGCCCTCAATTGCCTTGGAAGAAAGGCCTGGTAATCTACTTCTGGTAACACTGCCAAGAAAACCCAGGAGCTGCTGGGTCACTGGGAGTTAGCATTGACTTGAAGGCACGCATTGCATTGTGTTGGGTGAGCACTTGAATTTCTTTGGGGTTTAAATAGAGGTTTCTATTAGAGTGCCACCCTTCTTGGCCTAGCCAATACACCAGTCTTCCCTGGAAACTTATTCTGTGTCTATCTGTCCATTTCTTTCAGATTCATGTTGCCAGTTCCATGTTCTGTCTGATTTTCCTAGCCCCTTGCTTAAAAGTTGCTTCTTACCCCTTGCCCTGCTGTTTCTAATATTGAGTTAAGTTGTTCGGTTCCTCTGTTCTGTGGGAATACCTCACAGTGCTGGAATCAGTTTAGAGGTGCAGAGAACGAGAAACAAACTAGAGGTAAGACCGCTTTAAGAATGAAAGGAACAGAAGACAGGAGGGATTGATGAGAGAGCAATGTGGAAGAATCCCGGTGAGGCAACAGATTTTCTTAGAAAGAGTAGAGTCTCTCTAATGTGGGATATTGCCAAGGAGACAGACAATAGTGAGAGAGGCAAGAACTGGTCAAAGGGGGAACATGGTAGGTTGAGAGCTACACTCCAGGGGCTATCCTGGTAAGGAACTTGGAGATAAAAGAATGTGTTATTTAGTGCCTAAAGTTGATGCCAGCCTATGCGTAAATGCATGCTGTACATTTCCGGAGTGCCCCTGTTTCCTGAGGAGTATGGATTTCTTCTGTAGAAGATGGTGCTGCATGTGATTGGCCAGCCTGTTGCTTTGGGAAGGGTTCAGAGCAGATTGCAAGTGGTGACTTGTCACACGGCTGTGCTTCACTGCCTTTACTATAATGTACTTCTATTACATGAATAAAATATATTTAATTACACCTGTTCAATCTTATCAGCTGAAAAACTGCTCCTAATGGAAAGAATGTGCCTTAATCAGCACTATGGCTAACTCCCTGTTAAGTGCAGTCAAGATGATACTGACAGCTAGTGACCCAATGGACTAGTCCTCCAAGGCAAGCTATCACCAACTGCTTCTTGAAGTTACTACAGTCACATAATAGTGGTTTCCTTGATGCCAACCATACACCTTGCTGTCTTCCTCTTTTCCTGTTTCCATCTGCTTTACTAAGCACAGTCACATTCTCTAGCTCACTCTTTGCCCGTATCACTCATCAATTTTCTCCTTTAGCATTATGACCTCAAGGGAAGAATTAGTCTTCTTGTCCTTGAGTAGCCTTCTCTAACACTGCATTTCAAATCCACAGATTCCCTTCCTTTATCCCTTCCTCCACCCCATTGCCAAGTGCCAGTACTTCTCTGGGCCAGTGCTTCTCAACTAGTGTACTTTGGACAAGTCCTTGCTATGCCTTGGTGGTGACAGCCAGTGGCGTGGCTAGGCCTGGGCTCATGAGACTCTTGCCCCATCTCTATTGGATAATTCCTAACAGCCTTCGGCTTCCTGCTGCAAGTTTACCCCCTCCACTCCCTCCCCCTGGTAGAATGTAGGCAGTAGAAGGGAGGGGGTGAGCCTTGAACAGATAAAGGAAAGAAGAGTCTCAAGTCCCTTCTCTCCTGTTTATTCAAGCATAGGAGGGGAGAATGTGACTATCGTGGACAATGTAGACCCCAGAAGAGCACCAACTCTTTCTGCTCCTTCCCCTTTCTCTACTGTCAGAGAGTCAATATGAAATAGCTGGGGGTGGGGTGGAAGTGACGGAGAGGACAGCAGGGGAGGGATTAGAGCAGAGAGCAGTAGAGCTTTTTCTTGTCCTGCTGTGTCAGCCTCTACCTCTCTCCTCCGTTCCCCCAGGAGCTGTTTGTTGACATTAAGGAGACAGGTGGGAGAAGAGCTTGAGCAGAAAGAGCCCCAAATCACAGCTGTGACTCCTGCGAGTGATTTGTGGTAAGGGAGAGGATGCAAATGCTGAGAAACGGAATAAGGGGAAGTGAATTCCAGATGAATGCTGCCTCTTCTTCTTCTCCCTGAAGCCTCCAGTGCAAGACTGGGTTGTTTGGCAGGTCCATGCTGCTGTGTGCTGTGCATCAGGTACGAGAGGACTGGGCCTTGGATTTTGTAAATAGAGGGATTGAGAGACAGACAAGGTAAGTGATGCCTGAGAACCATGGGTGGGAGGAGTTTGCGAGTAAAAGAGCATGGTGGAGAAGTACAGGAGCTGTGGAGGGGGTGAAAGACAGCTATTGGAAAGAGGGGTCGATGAATACATGAGAGCCAGGGGGGTGTGAGAGTTGGAGGAGTGTGTATGTGAAAGAAAGCAAGAGATAATGCCGGGGTGGTAATGGAGAGTGTTTCTAAGACAGTGCCAGAGATGGGAAAGCTGGGAAGAGTGATAGAATTAGGGCTGAACGAGAGAAACGGAGGTTGTGATTGACATGTGGGAAACGTTTGAGAGAGAGAGAAGGAGAGCGAGGCAGGTGGCTGATGATGGGGATGGAATGGGTGTGTGAGAGCCTGAAGGGAGTGATGGGGAAAAAGGTGTATGAGAGAGAAACAGAGGGGAATATTGGTGAGATGGAGAGACTATGCATGGGGATGACTAAGGATAAAATTTAATCCAAGATGGATCATTGGGAGAGCATAAGAGAGGATAACTGGGAATGAGGGAATCAAACAGAAAGGATAGAAGAAGGCGAGAAGAGGTGAGTGAAATGAAATGGTTGAAAGAGGGTGAGCACAAATGATGAGAGTAAAAGCAGCATAGCTGTGGGGTGAGAAAGTCCGTGTGGGTGTAATGGGAAGTGGCGAGAGCCAGAAAGGGGGTGGTTGTTGGGGGAAGCAAGCAACCAAAGACTTGGAGCTTGGAGGGTCAACCCAGTCAGAGGGAAATGGAGGGCTGAGAAGGGAAAACCTTTGAACAGGGAGAACTGGTGGGTGAGAGACAGTCAAAGAAAATAAGGGTAAGATCTTGGTATAAATGGATAGAATAAAGAGATGTTGATGTAAGAAAGATTTAGAGGTAGAAGAAAATGAGATAAAAGGCAAAGATCGATGATAGAGGCAGGGTTAAGGAAGGAAGTAAAAGATAGGAAAAAATGGCAAGGAGGACACAGGAGAAGATGGACAAGAAGGAAAACAGAAAAAAAGAGATCGGGATCAGTCTGATTACAAACACTCACCCAGGCAACAAAAGCAGAAAACAAGCATTTTCTTTACAGTTTAGTGATTAGAATGGGATAGGAAAAAAATTAAAAAATTATATGGAAACGTAAAATACCATTGGAGGGGTTTTTCTGAGGAGTTGTGCCCTATTCGTGCAGAATGGATCCAGTTCTTACACCACAGGGACAAACTGAGATCTTTTACCTTTCTTATTTAATTTGAAAAAATTTTTTGTTCGGTTTATGAGTATTTTTTTGAACGTTATTGTGACAGCATTTTTGAAATAATTTGTATATATTGAAGCTATATTAGTATTGAGAAATGTTTTTTTCAGGTGATTTTTGTTTTGATATTAGTTTACACCTGTGGTGGCCTGTTTTACTTTGATGATTGTGTTGGCTAATGCAATTTTTTTTTTATTTGTGCATAATCAAAGACCTGCGTTTGAATGGCTGGTCTTGTCCTTCCCTTCTCTGACGTGGGCATACATTAGAGGAGGGAGGGATCAGACCTGCATGCTAGCAGGAAATCAGAAAGACAAGTGGTTTTTATTTTCTTTTTCCAATTTGCTGTGCGCTCCGCTGCTGCTGCCGATGCCAAGGAAACATGAAACGCAGTGGCATAGCAAAGGCAGCAGGGTGGGAGGCAGCCAAGGCCGGCAAATGCGCCCCTATTTCTTTGTGCCCAGTGCAGACGCACCGCTCACTCAGGGTTAGGAATGGCTCTGCTCCAATATTAACCGCTTAGCACAGGGGCGTTCTCGGTGGTGCCGCTGCTCAGTTAACCCTAACTGATAAAAGTTAGGAGACCTGAATGGATGTCCTAACTTTAGCCAGTTTTGCAGACTAGCCAGCAGCTGAATATTGTCAGTGACCGGATTACAAAACTGCAATTTGGGCAACCCACATATTCAATTCTAGGCTAGAATATGTCCCCAACATTGAATATCTGGGCCAGTTAAAGCTGTGCTGGCTGCTGCTGTTTAAAAGCCCCCCACCGTGGTTTTCAGTATAGTTTGAGTAGACTGCAACAATTTTCCAGGAAGACAGTCCACTGGACTCCACACCCTCACCTCCACACCAAGATGAACTGCTTGCTCACTACTGAAACTACAAGAAGTGAGTGTTCCAGTACCCTGTCCTCTCCTCCCTAACACGGACAGAAGGGCGGCGTGCTTCTTTTTGTGTGCCTACTCTGCTGGCTTCAATCTGACATCAATGCGTGGGATTCTGTAATCTTACAGGACCTGCTGGCTCCATATGTTCAGGTTTCAGACTAAAGCCAGCAAAATAAGGCACATCCAGATTAAAAATGCTGCTGCGAAGAAGTGCCATTGAGGATCAGGCAAAATTTAGTTTGGTGTGCCGAATGAACTGAAAAGTATGCCATAAAATGTTTAAAATGTTGAGGGACACTGCTCTAGGCTCCAAGTGTATGCACGGGAAATTTTTCATATCTTTTGTTTTTTTCATTTAATTTTTTATGAGGTTTATGTAGGTTTTGTCCTTTCAATAGAAATAACCATCAGCATAAAAAACAAACAAACCTAGATGAAGGGCCTTGCACCCTTACCACAAAAACCCAAGCCCTGCCACTGAAACACCCCTGCACTCTACTTATCCCATCTGTAGAATTTCAGTAGTCAAAATGGGGCAGGAGTGATCCCAATCACCCCTGTCCTGGCAGGTCTTTTGTCATTTTCTTGTATAGCTATATGGATGGAGAAATAGAGTTTATCGGAGTGGAGAAGTGTGTGTGTGTGGGGGAGGGGGGCATATGTAGGGTAAGACCACTGGGTCGCAATTGTTAATGTCATGTGAGTGGCGGTCTTTCTTTGTTAAGCATATTTTACATAGGCGTAGTGCCTTTTGTTGCAGGTTCAAGTGGCTGCTGGAATATATGCTGATATGCAGGTTTGTTTGTGCATGCATAAGCACATATATGCTAGCCGCCGATTTGCCTGCAGCTTCTGAAATATGGCATTTAATACTTCCACCACTGTGACTGGCTGTGTGCATGATTCACTGCGCAGTGAACAAAGTTTGGGCTGAAACCTTCTTCAGCCCCAACTTCTTCAACAGTGCAGCTGAAGCATGCTCACAACCAATCACAGCGGTGGAAGGATTAAACACTGTATTTCAGGAGCTGCAGGCAATTAGAAGAATTGATAAGAGAGTGACTGGAAGAAGGTAGGTATGAAAGAGAGAGAGAGAGTGATTGGGTGGTCTGGAGGGGGGTCATATGAGAGAGAGAGAGAAAGAGTCTGAGTGAAGCCTGGGTGGAAGTCATGAGAGAGAGAAACTGGGGGAAGCCTGGGGGCATCATGAAAGAGAGAGAGACTAGGGGAAGGCTGGTAGAGAGGATGTTATGAGAGAGATTGGAGGAAGGCTGGAGGGAGTTAAAAGAGAGAGAGACACACACACACGCACACAGCCCCGGTCATGCCCTTTAACATGTATACACATGCAGTCCCCAACACTCCCTATGACATACACACACAGGTGTATGCATGCCCAACACACACACACACACACAAACACATGCCCACATACAACCCCTGACACTTTGCATGACACACAGATCAACACATAACACCCTCACGCACATAACCCTGAACACTCCCCATGTAACACATGCATGCATGCAAGCAGCCCCTGACATTCCTCATGAGACACACATGCAGCCCCACCATATGATACACGTACACATGCACACAGCCCTGACACTCCCTTTCACACACACACACAGAGTCCCTGACACTCTCTATGACACATACACAGACATATGCACTCCTGACACACATACACACATGCGTGCAGCTCCTGACACTCCCCAGGACATTCACACAGACACACACACACACATGCATGCACACACAAAGCCCTGACACTCCCATCACACACACACAAAGAGCCACTGACACTCTCTATGAAACATACACAGACATATACACTTCTGACCCATACACACACACACACACACACACACACACACACAGCTCTTGATACCCCCCATGAGACACACACACACACACACACACACACACACACACACACACACACACACAGATGTACGCATTCCTAGATGGCCTTGGGCAAATCATTTAACCCTCCATTGCCTCAGGTACAAACGTAGTTTTGTAAAACCTCTGGGGACAGAGAAATACCTACTCTACCTGAATGATCTACTACTGGAAAGGCGTGAGCTAAATACCACTAAATACATAAATAAACATAAGACACACACACACATGCATGCATACAGTCCCAAATGGTCCCCACGATACACACATACATACACACACCCAGATGCATGCACGCACACAGCCCTCAACACTCACTATCACACACTAATACATGCCCTCCAACACTTCCCATGACACACACACAGATGCATGCACCCCCGACGTGCTCATAGCTGCTGACACACATTCACGCAGTCCCATAGCACACACACACACACACACAACTTCTGACACATACACACATGCACATGTATGCACCCCTCTGGCACATACATACCTGCACATAGCCCACAAGACACACACACCCGACGCTTCTATGAGGCACACATATCCACCCCCACATGCCTGATTCTGAAAATGGGGCAAACAAGCCGCTGTGTGACACTGTAAGCGTACACTTTTCAACTTCTTTCACTGAAAAAACAGAAAGGAAATGAAAAAAAATTGTAGAAGAGGGATTCTTTTTCTAATGAAATGAAGCAAAACGTTTTGCTGTGTTTTTTATTTTGTTAGAAAATGAATGCACATCCTCACTAGATTTCAGTATCAGTTTCTGGAATCCAGGTAACATTTATCAGCAGGGACATATAGACTTTTGATGACCTCAGACTAGCAAGTCCTGTTTGCAAAGTGATTATTTCCTTTGATCTTACACTTTTGTGCAGTAGTAGCTCAATGTTACCCTGCTGGCAGTCGGCAGGTGGGATTCATTCAACATGACCCTGTCTACTTGTTGCCGCAGCATGGGACTATGTACAAAAAACCAGGAAGGACTACACAGTAGCAGAGAAATACACAAGATACAGTGAATGTATAATAGCAACATAAAGCCAGTACAACATTTGAAACATATGTATACCCATATTCTAGAAAATTCCTGAGCATCTTCAGCAACCAAACATCTGGAGATATTCACCCCAAGGTCAATATTCAGTGGGATGGCCACCACATAGGCGGATAACTTATCCTTAATCTCTATACCAGATTTTCAGCTCGCTTAAGTAGAACCACTGAATATGTGAAACTAAAGTTAAGTGGATAAATTATTCATTTACTATAGGACATCTATTTGCGTAGTTCTACTTAAATAGATAAACTTAACACTGAGTATCTGCCCTACATACCTAACTGGTGCACCACCATGCAATGCCTCTAGGCTGTACATCAAGATGTCTGGGCACAAATTTTGAAAGAAAAAAAAAGTCATGTGTTAACCCATTACAGGTAGATAGATCAGTTGGAGTTTTCTCATGCTGGAAAACAGATATTCTGGACAATTGACCGTATTCAGCTCTGTCCTGTGAAGATGTATTTTTGTGTATATGATTATTAATTGAAAGCACATTTCATACTGGAATCTTTAGTAAACTAAAGGTATATCATATGTTTTTGAAGGAACAATATTTATTTATTTAAAAGCATATATATTCCACTCAATTAAACCTAAGTGGATTACAAAATAACATACACAAATGCAAGTAAACACAAATTATAACATGACTGCACAATAAAAGAAAACAAGGGAAACATAAAGTATCAAATAAAATAATAATCAGCAAAGAAGAATTTTTTAAAGCCTGATTAAAAAGGCATGCTTTAAGCTTCTTTTTAAAAACAAGCATGGCTGTCTCCCATTTAAGACTAATAAGAGAAAATATTTTTTCACCCAATGCGTAATCAAACTCTGCAATTCGTTACTGGAGGATATAGTAAAAGCTGTTAGTGTAGCTGGGTTTAAAAAATGTTTGGACAAGTTCCTGGAGGTAAGATCCATAAACCATTATTAAAGAGGACCCAGGAAATCCACTGCTTACCTCAGGACAAGCATTATGGAACATGTTTGTCTTTTATGGGAACTTGCCAGGTACTTGTGACCCAGATTGGCCACTGTTGGAAACAGGATACTGGACTTAATGGACCTTGGTCTGACACAGTATGGCATTTCTTATATTCTTATGTCTCCAACCGCAGCTGTAGAGGCAAAGGAGTTCCAGGGTTTTGGGGCTATCATAGAGAACATGCAATTTTGAAGGGTACTAAAAAGACACTTCCAGAAGCTGAGTATCCTGTGAACGTAAGACATAGGGAGACTTGTAAAGTTTCAAAGCTGAGGAACACTGAAAGGCACTTGTGATTCAATGCGCTGTGTACTAACATCAACATTTTATAACCATGCCATTTAACAGGAAGCTGGTGTAATTCAAGTAGGACAGGACTGATACAATCATATTTGTTTGTGCCAGAAATTTGTGAGGCAGCTGACATTTGAATGGTCTGAAATATATGAATAAGCTAGGCTGGACATCCAGTGTATAAACTATTGCATTAATCCAAGAGAGAAATTACCAAAGCATGAACAAGTGGACCTAGGCTGTCCTTCGATAAATAAGGTTTCAACCTGCATATCATATAGAGCTTTAAAAAGGCCGTCTTAGCCACAGTTTGAATTTAAGAATGCAGATCCAGTCTAGCATAAAAAATTACACCTAAATTCCTAACATGTGATTTAATTGGTATGACCCAATCATTAATTTACAGTTCAGTAGGCACAGATGGAGGAAGAACTCAGCTAAATGATTTCTGTTTTTTGAACATTGAGGGCCATCTATTATAATGCATCCATAGCTTGATAGCATTGACACAAAGAGCTATATATCCAAAGGAATCAGTCAATGACTGTATAACAGGAAAAGCAAACTGAATATCATCTGCATTGTTTTCTATTTTATGCTTTCTAGAGTCATCTTAAGGGTTCTACTACTTCTAATACATCATTTCTACTAGGTGTCAGAGCTATGGAGGGGATGAGTGAGATGGGCCACTTCTTGAAGTGTCAACAAGCTTGTCAGAGGGGCGGGGCACCAGTGCTCCATGTTTTCACTGCCACATGATTGGCAGTTTGCAGCATTGGAGGAGAACCCCAAGATCCCTGTCATCCACAGTGGACCTCCACAGGACATGGGTTGGCCCAGGGATGTGCACAGCTCTGTTCAGATGCTTTGCACATAAGAGATAATTCCTTCACTGTGGAGCTTATAATCTATTAAGGGAAATAGTCAAAACAGATGTTTGCAGGAAATTTATTATAGTAAACAGTAAAGATGTTTAAAATCAAACAAAGCTAGGGTCAGGCCAATGGTTTTGTGGCAATGCTGTACAAAGGACCTAGGTTAGATTTCCTAGCCAGGACTCTGCTCTCTGGGTTGGTTGGGGCTGAGGACGCTACAGAAGCAGTGCTCACAGCTCTTGGGTAGCAGGAGTAATAGTTATTGCAGTGGTTCTCAACACAGTCCTCTGGGAACCCCCAGGCCAGTCAGATTTCCGGATATCCACAATGAATATGCATGAGATAGATCTGCAAGCACTGCTTCCATTGTATGCAGATCTATCTCATGCATATTCATTGTGGATACCATGAAAACCCAACTGGACTAGGGGTCACAGAGAACTGGGTTGAGAACCACTGAGCTATTGCATAATACGGGTGTCACCTAATGGCCACACCTAAGGCTCTTTTTTGCAGGCTTTCCAAAGAAGCCCTAATGTATGGTCCATGGCCGCAGACTATTGCTACAATAACTAGACTCAGTTTCTTAGGGAGAGGGGAGATTAATATAAGGGAAAACTCCCTGAGTAGTTGTGAATGAAGCATAGAGGAGCAGGAGGAAAAGTTGGGAAGATACAAGAACTCAACAAAGCTATGGGTAGTGTATGGGGATCCTGCCACAGTTTTCATGTCTGGAAGCCAAAAGCTTACCACTGCACCTTGTCTAGAACTAGGCAAATTGTGGACCTCCATTTTGCCACACTCATCTGTGACAAAATATTGGCCATTGGAGTAAGACCACTAGAAATGGTGTCAGTGCAGATGCAAGAGTCTTATAGACGATCCGTGACTAATGATCACAGTTACACTTTCCAACATGCAATGCAATGAAGGTCACTAGAAATTAGGGCTTGTGGGGACACTAATGAACTGCTTTTGAATGTGGCTGCATATATCCTGAGCTCATCACTATTGTCACTTTTTTATGATTTTATCGATCAAACATGAGGCTGAATTTAATAAAAAGCAATGAAGATACCCCCATTGGATTTATTCTTTTTCAATTTCTGGTATCTGAAATGGTTAGGAAGTTGGGGTAAGACCTAGAAATAGCTTCCATTTGACATTCAGAAGAGTGAGTGCTTCTGATCAGACCAGCAGTAACATAGAAACATGATGACAGAAAAAGACCACATGGCCTATCTAGTCTGTCTTTCCATATCAATAACTACAACAGTCCACTTTTTACCTTTAGAGATTCTCTGTGTTGGTCCCATGCTTTTTTGAATTCAGTTACTGTCCTCATCTCTACCACCTCCACTGGGAGACTATTCCATGAATCCACTACTCTTTCCGTAAAGAAATATTTCCGCATATCACTCCTGAATCTATCTCCCTTCATCCTCATCCCATGTCCCCTCGTAGCAGAACTTGCTTTCAATTGAAAGAGGCTCTCTCCCTGAACATTTATGCCACGGAGGTATTTAAACATCTCAATCATATCACCTCTATCCCGCCTTTCCTCTAAGGTGTACATATTAAGATCCTTAAGTCTGTCCTCATATGATTTATAATGAAGCCCACTAATCATTTTAGTAGCCACCCTCTGCACCGACTCCATCCTGTTCACATCCTTTTGAAGGTGCGGTCTCCAGAATTGCACACTATACTCCAAATGAGGTCGCACCAAAGACTTATACAGAGGCATTATCACCTCCTTTTTTCTGCTAGCCATTCCTCTCCTTATGCACCCAAGCATCCTTCTAGCTTTTGCCGTCGCCTTTTCTACCTGTTTAGCTACTTTAAGATCATCAGAGACAACCACGCCTAGGTCCCGCTCTTCTTTAGTGGACAAAAGTACTTCACCTCCTATACTGTATTGCTCCCTTGGATTGCTGCAGCCCAAATGCATGACCTTACATTTTTTAACATTAAATCCCAGCTGCCAAATTCTAGACCATTCTTCAAGCTTAGCTAGATCCCTCCTCATGTTATCTACACCTTCCTGGGTGTCTACTCTATTGCAGATTTTGGTATCATCTGCAAAGAGGCAAACCCGACAGCCCTTCCGCTATATCACTAACAAAGATGTTAAAAAGAATCGGACCAAGGACAGATCCCTGGGGCACACCACTGGTAACATCCTTCTCTTCAGAGTGAGCTCCATTTACTTGTACTCTTTGTCGCCTCCCACCCAAACAATTTCTAACCCAAGCAGTAACTTTAGGGTCCATCCCTAGGGTGCTCAGTTTGTTTATAAGTCGCCTGTGAGGAACAGTGTCAAAGGCTTTACTGAAATCTAAATACACCACATCTAGAGCTCTCCCTCGGTCCAACTCCCTGGTCACCCAGTCAAAGAAATCAATCAGATTTGTCTGACAAGACCTGCCTCTGGTGAATCCATGCTGCCTCAGATCCTGTAATCTGCTGGACTCCAGAAACCTCACTATTTTCTCTTTCAGCAGCGTTTCCAATAATTTACTCACCACCGAAGTTAAACTAACCAGCCTGTAGTTTTCAACCACATCCTTACTTCCGCTTTTGTGTAAAGGCACCACATGAGCCTCTCTCCAGTCCTTTGGCACCACTCCCGACTCCAACGAGACATTGAAAAGGTCAGTCAGTGGAGTTGCTAGAACGTCCCCAAGTTCCCTCAGTATTCTAGGGTGTATCCCATCCAGTCCCATCACTTTGTCTACTTTAAGTTGAGCTAGTTTCTCACGAACACAGTCTTCTGAAAATTGTTCAAGATGTCCCTCACTTCTGTTCCTATTTGTGGGTGTTTTCTGAGGTCCTACTCCTGGTTCTTCATCTGTGAACACAGAACAAAAATATTTGCTTCTACATATTCCCCCCCTGCACCCTTGAGTCTGACAATACCACTTTTGCCCTTCCTCTTCTCACTAATATATCTGAAAAATGTCTTATCCCCCCCATTTTATTGCACTGGCTATTTCCTCCTCCTTTTGAATCTTTGCCTTCTTGACTACTTTGCTAGCTTCTCTAAGTTTTTCCAAATACAGATGCCTGTCTTCCTCTCTCTGTGATCTCTTGTATTTCATGAAGGTCTCCCTCTTTTTCTGCACTTTTTCAGCTACTTCCTTCGAAAACCATAGCGGTCTCCTTTTCCTTTTGCCTTTATTTACCATTTTAACAAAAAGGTTGGTTGTCCTTAAAATACCCCCTTTCAGTTTTACCCACTGTTTTTCTACATCCCCCAGCTGTTCCCATCCCACTAACGACTCCCTGAGGTATTGGCCATCTTCGCAAAGTTAGTCTTCCTAAAGTCTAAGATCCTCACCTTGGAATGGATTCTAACAGCCCTAGTCCTAATACTGAACCACACCATCTGGTGATCACTGGATGCAAAATGATCTCCCACTACAACATCAGAAACACTTTCACCATTGGTAAGCACCAAGTCCAGGATGGCCCCTTCACGAGTGGGGTCTGTTACCAATTGCCTGAATAGTTCTCCCTGTAGAGAATCCAGGATCTCCTTACTTCTAGATGATACTGCAGCAGGAATGTGCCAATCAACATCTGGCATATTGAAATCTCCTATCAGTAGCACTTCCCCTTTCCTAGCAATGCTGCGTATGTCTTCAATTAACTCTCTGTCCACCTCTTCCTCTTGTGAGGGAGGTCTGTATATCACACCAATGCAAATAGATTTCTCTTTCCCTCTTTCTAGTTTAACCCACAATGCCTCCTCTCTCCCTTTTAAGCTCTGTAATTCCAAAGCTTTAATAGTAGTTTTCACATATAGTGCCACTCCTCCTCCCCTACTTCCTACCCTGTCCTTTCTGAATAAAGTATAGCCAGGTATAGTTACATCCCAGTCATGGTTTTCTGTGAACCATGTTTCTGTAGCTGCCACTAAATCCAAGTCAGCCACTCCCACCAAAGCTTCAACATCAGGGATCTTATTTCCCATGCTACGGGCATTTATACACACTGCTTTCCATATGTTACCCCTGTTAACCATTTCCATAAAGGTATTTAATGTATCACCTACCTGGGGGCTTTCACTTACCTGGGGACTTTCTTCACCTATCTCCAATGAATCTAGTTTAAAGCCCTCTTCAGTAGATTAGCCAGTCTACTACCGAAGATGCATTGACCTTTCTTGGACAGATGGATGCCATCTCTGCTCTGCAACCCTTGGAACAGCATCCCATGGTCTAGGAAACCAAAGCGCTCTCGATGACACCATCCACACAGCCATGCATTCATCTTCAGGATGCGAGCCTCTCTGCCTTGGCCTTTACTCTCAACAGGGAGGATTGAAGAGTACACCACCTGTGCACCTAACTGCTTCACCCTCTGTCCCAGAGCCATGAAGTCACTTTTGATACGTTCCGAGGTATACCTGGCAGTATCATTTGTTCCAACATGGATTTAGCAACATTGGGCAATAGTCAGTGGGCTTAATGAGTCTCAGCAAACTCTCCGTAACATCTTGGATTTTGGCACCAGGCAGACAGCATACCTCTCTGGACATCAAGTCTGGTCGGCAGATGGACACCTCAGTACCCCTCAGAAGAGAGTCTCCAACCACCACTACCCTTCGTTTCCTTCTGGTCACTGATTCTGCAACTTTGGGGTACTTGAACTCTGGTTCTTCCCTTTCCAGGGATGCTTTCACCTCCTCCACGTCCAGGGCTGCATAATGGTTCTTCAATTCAAAGGCTGGAGAAGTTGGATTGGTGATTTTGCAGGCCCTGGTGACTTGTGTCCAACCATCGACATTCTGTTGGCAACCATCTTCTCCTGGGCTGGAGAGCTTGGTTGCTGCAAGAAGCATCTCATCAATGTACTTCTCACTGTCTTGAATGCTCCTCAGCCTCGCCACCTCCTCTCTGAGTTCCTCCACTTGTTTCCTCAGAGCTTCAGCATGCAGGCACCCTGCACATGGAACTGGTCCTTCAACTGGCATTAGGACCTCTGTCTGGACCGAGGCAGAAGCTGTAATGGGGGCAACAGCTTTAGCAATGCGATTTTTCCCAGCCATTGTTCTGTTCGTGGAGCTTAGGTATCTGTTAAAGCAATAGAGAGAGATCTACCAAGTACCAGCCGGTTTCGCAGCTGTCCTTTCAGAGAAAAAGCAGTTAAATCTCTTTAATTATATTCAAAATGTGCTGGTCCAATTCTCTGTGATTTGTTAAAGGGGGAGGTGCCCTATAAAGCAAGACTGCTCACTAGGGGTGGGTGGGAGTCTGGGTGGGTAGGGAGGGAACTAATACCTGATTAGGTGTTAGCAGTTTCCAAACCTGAGGAGGTTACTAGAGTTCAGCAACTTACTGTGCTCAAGGAAAGTTCCCCTAAAGCACCAAAAAGAAAGTAACCTTGCTTTAAAAAATATACAAAAAACCCTTTTAAGAGCTCCCAGTCAGAGAGCTAGCAATGTAATATAATAAAAACAAACAAACAAACCCTCAAATCCTTACTGTTTGTTAATCTGTAGAGCCCTGGTTAGGAAAGCCTCAACAGGGCAGGGCACTGGAGCCTTTTATTCAGGCCTCAGCTGCACTCTGGAAATCAGGACCACTAACTCCTGATTTGGTGTTAGCAGTTTCTAAACCTGAGGAGGTTACTAGAATTCAGCAACCTACTGTGCTCAAGGAAAGTTCCCCTAAAGCACCAAAAAGAAAAGTAACCTTGCTTTAAAAAATATACAAAAAAAACCTTTTAAGAGCTCCCAGTCAGAGAGCTAGCAATGTAATATAATAAAAACAAACAAACAAACAAACCCTCAAATCCTTACTGTTTGTTGATCTGTAGAGCCCTGGTTAGGAAAGCCTCAACAGGGCAGGGCACTGGAGCCTTTTATGCAGGCCTCAGTTGCACTCAGGAAATCAGGCCCACTAACTCCTGATTAGGTGTTAGCAGTTTCTAAACCCTAAACCTGAGGAGGTTACTAGAGTTCAGCAACCTACTGTGCTCAAGGAAAGTTCCCCTAAAGCACCAAAAAGAAAAGTAACCTTGCTTTAAAAAATATACAAAAAACCCTTTTAAGAGCTCCCAGTCAGAGAGCTAGCAATGTAATATAATACAAACAAACAAACAAACCCTCAAATCCTTACTGTTTGTTGATCTGTAGAGCCCTGGTTAGGAAAGCACTGAAAAAAACACAACTCTGGTTTCCTGAAGTGGCAGACATGCGTTAAGAACATAAGAACATAAGATATGCCATCCTGGATCAGACCAAGGTCCATCAAGCCCAGTATCCTGTTTCCAACAGTGGCCAAGCTAGGTCATACGTACCCAGCAGTTTCCCCAAATGGCACAGGTTCCACAATGCCTGTATTGGGTTAAGCATTGATATCCTGGGTCCCTTTTTAATAATGGTTTGTGGACCAGGAACTTGTCCAAACCTTTTTTAAACCCAGCTACACTAACAGCCTTTACTACATCCTCCGGTAACAAATTCCAGAGTTTGATTACACGTTGAGTGAAAAAATATTTTCTCTTATTTGTCTTAAATAGTTTACCCTGTAGCTTCATTGCATGTCCCCTAGTCTTTCTATATTCTGATAATGTAAACAATCTATCTACGTTTACCTGTTCCACTCGGTTCATTAATTTATAGACTTCTATCATATCTCCCCTCAGCTGTCTCTTTTACAGGTTAAAGAGCCCTAACCTTTTTAGCCTTTCTTCATAGGGGTATCCTTCCATCCCCTTTACCATTTTGGTGGCTCTTCTCTGTATCTTTTCTATTAATGCTATATCCTTTTTAAGATCTTGTATCCCTCTCAAGTTTCCAGATCTCTCTCACTCACGGAACTGAACAAGTCGTCTCTAAAAGAACAAGGTACTCTTACTACCTGAATCTCCTTCATTGTCTTCTTCAGGATTAATGTGATTAGCAACCCTGTTACTTAATAGCCTATATGTCTCAATAAGTCTTTAACATTTTAACAGTGTCGCACTCAGTAAATTTCACTTTGCTCTCACCTCTCTATTGCAAGATACATTTCTGCTACATTGTAACCTACAATTCTAAGTAATGTTTATTGTGATTTGCTAGACATTCTCAGTATCTCTGTAACTTTGCTACCGCTCTATATTGCCACAATTCTCCAGTCTGCAAAACCAGCCCCAGTCCCTTACGAACCACCATGGCCTTCGCATTACTCAATCTTACCATGCTTTTCCTCCTGGCAAACGCCATACAAAACTCCCTTGCCCTAGTAGACAGACACCGTTATATCCCCACCATACACCATATGGGTAAAAAAACCCCAGGAAAACCCTTTCATTTCAGCCACAGGTCTACCACATCAGCCTCGTCATTCACACCTCTTGTATATAGACCTTATCCAATCTAAGCACACCAAAGCATCAAACCATCAATTCCTCAAATGTGCACTCATAAACTCCCGCTCTGTACGCAAGAAATGGCCCGTCATCACTGATCTTATATCTGCCCACAACTTAGACCTCCTCATGGTGACAGAATCTTGGCTGTCAGATTCCGATGCTGCTCTTATAAATCAACTTATCCCACCTAACTTTTCCATTTACACCTGCCATAGATCCAACCGCAGAGGCGGTGGGGTCTTTATCCTAGCCAAAACTGATCTAAAATTTCAACTGTCTTCCTCCAAGAGTACTATACATGCTGACATCATCTCCATAGCAAATAAATCCATAAACATAAATCTTATATATCGAGCCCCCTCCTCACCTCCAGATGACATCTCCACCCTCATTGACCTTGCCTGCAACCCAGCCAACCCACGCATTCCCAACTGGCTTCTCGGTGACTTCAACCTCCCATCCCTGCAACCCGACCAAGCAGTTGCCTTCCTAGATGCAATGCAAGAATTACAATTCAAACAATTGGTGACGGCTCCAACGCACCAAAAAGGAAACCTATTAGACCTGATTTTTGCCCCTAGCACTGCAGTTAGCCACAAATCGGACTTCAACATTTCAATCAGTCCTGTGCCTTGGTCTGACCATAACCTGATTACTCTCCAAATACCCTTGCAACTTGTTCAGACGCCACCTAACGATGCCACTGGACCCTCAGACACACCTCGCCCTAGACCACTTGCCATAGAAGAGTTCTCCAAAAAGGCTCTTCCGACCCTACATCAGAAGGCTGCCAACCTTGATGAAGCAATCACCAATTGGAATAACACATTGAAAGAATTCGCCTACCCAACATCCTCCAATAATTCAGAAACCCACAACAGATGTAAAAGGAGAAGACACCATGCCCCATGGTTCTCAGCAGAACTCCGCGCCTCCCTCATCGAACTCAGGAAGCTGGAGAGGAAGTGGAGACGCTCCCGATCCCAGACCCACAAAGTAGCCTACCTTGAACTCCTGAAGTCTCACCGTGAGAGGATATACCTCAGAATGAGTGAATACCACGCTCAGCTCCTCCAACGCTCAATCAATAAACCTAGAGACTTATTCAACCTAGCGAAATCCCTAATCAAGGAACCCTCCCCAACTCAACTTGTACCAATTCCTCCCCAGTCATATGCAGACTTCCTACAATCCAAATCACTCACAGCAAGTAATCAGCCAGCACCTACTGTATCTCCTCCCTACCAATCTCCCACCCCACAAATATCACTCATACATTTTACCCCCCCTGCTGAGAAGAATATCCAGGAACTCATTGCCAGCATCAACACCTCAACAGCCCCAAACGACCCCTGTCCAGCACACTGGATCAGGACCCTTCGAGTTGAACTCAGCCCAGTCCTACTAAACATCATCCGTCTATCTTTTGCAACTGGCTCATTCTTCTCTTTACTCAAAAAAACTTCAATAAGACCCCTCCTAAAGAACAGTAGACTCGACCCAGCAAAAACAGAATCTTACCGACCCATCTCGAGCATTCCTCTACTCGCCAAAATAATCGAGAAAGTCGTCTACAGGCAAATCCAACAACATATAGACATAGCATCCCCACTCAACCCCTGCCAGCACGGATTTAGAGAATCACATGGAATAGAAACCCTGCTCACCACCCTCACCAACACCCTGAATAAAGGAATTGACAACGCAGAAAATGGTTTCGCCCTCATCTTCCTGGATATCTCAGCTGCCTTCGATTCTGTCAATCACAATCAGCTACTCACCCGCCTCCTGGAAAAGGGCATTCACGGCCTCGCCTGGGAGAGGTGTAAATCTTATCTATCTGATCGTTGGCAACAAGTCCGGGTTGGTTCTAAAACTTCAGCACCATTCCACCAACAACAAGGTGTCCCACAAGGTTCCTCCCTTTCGGCCCTGCTGTTTAATATCTATATGCAGCCGATATGCAACATCATCCGTTCTTTCAATATTTCTACCTTAATCTACGCCGATGATGTGTTGCTATTCACCCCGTTCAAAGTCAAACACCCGGAATTCACCAACCTTGTCAACTGTTTCAATGCAATCACAGACTGGCTTACAACCCAAAACCTCCGCATTAATTTCAAGAAAACAGAGGTACTCTTCATATCAAGGAACAAAAGCTTCTCTCCTCCCTCAAGCCTAAGAGTAAGAGATGCGGAGCTTCCAAGCCGTAACGCCATACGCTATCTCGGCATTACCCTTGACCAGCATCTCGATTTCAAGGAACATGTAAAAAACATCACCAGGTCCATCTATAACAAAATCAAAACACTGAGACATCTTAAACCTATGCTACCTGCTGACTGCTTCCGAACCATCTTCCAGGCCCTCATACTACCACATCTAGATTACGCAAACTTAATCTTGTATGGCCTACCAAAGAGCACCCTCAATCCTCTCCAACAAGCCATGAACGCTGCCGCCTGTGTCCTCTGCGGTCGAGCCAGATCAGACCATATCACACCAATACTCAAGGATCTCCATTGGCTACCGATACACTCCAGGCTTACATATAAGATTCTTCTAATAACATTCAAGATTATCAACAACATCGCTCCCAATTCTCTCAATGAACTCATCACACCTACTCCAAAAACTAGATCCAGAAGGACAGCAACAGACAACACTCTATCTATCCCTAAAGACTCCATAAAGTGCTCACAAACAACCAGGAGAAGAACCTTTGCCCACTATGCACCAAAATGTTGGAATGACCTCCCTCCAGAAATCAGAGCGATCCAAGACCTTCTACAATTTCGTAAAGCAATAAAACACCACCTCTTCCTGCTCCATTTCTCTCAATCTGCTTCCCCGACTTTAAGAAAACATCCCCTTCCACTACCTGAGTCCCCTTCACAACATAAAGCTCAAGCTCCAAGCACTCTCTCGCTAGCCTGAACCTTCTTTTCTTATTATGCCATATCTTTATGTATATAGTTTCTAGTATACTGCCCATGTCAATATGTAAATAGTTACCCATGTTCTCCAAGTTCTATTCCCTGTTATGATGTAAACTCTATCAGTCTTCACTGATCTGAGTATTCTTTGTTAATTGTAAACCACACTGATAACAAATAGTGCGGTATATAAGAATTGTTAAATAAATAAATAAAGATACGGCGACCAGAACTGCACACAATATTCACGGTGCGGTTGCACCATGGAACGATACAGAGGCATTATAATATCCTTTGTTTTATTTTCCATTCATTTCCTTATGATACCTAGCATTCTATTTGCTCTTTTGTCTGCCACTGCACACTGGGCGGAAGGTTTTAACATGTTATCCACAATGATGCTAAATCTTTTTCCTGGGTGGTGGTTCCTAATATGGAACCTTGCATCGTGTAACCATAGTTTGGGTTGTTCTTCCCTAGGTGCATAACTTTGCACTTGTCCACATTAAATTTCATCTGCCATTTTGATGCCCAGTCTTCCAATTTATCAAGATCCTCTTGCAATTTTCCACAGTCCTCATGGGTGTTAACAACTTTAAATAGTTTTTCCTCGTCAGCCACTCTGAGCTATGGAGAAAGTGACTCCAGTTCATAGAGCTGCCATTAATGTGAGGACATGCAGGGAAATTATGATGGGAGTGGAGCCACTCTTGATAGATTTGGAGAAGGTCAGATCTAAGCAGCTGCTGGGCTGCCTTTCTACTATTTGTAGAGACCTCTAGACATCTACTTTGAAGAGACATGCGTCCCTAGAGTGAGAGGGAGATGTTTGTAGGTTAAGAAGGTTCCCCAAGAGGGATGTAAAGCTAGAGTGATGCATTAGCCCCCCTCCCCCCAAGTGTGGGTCTAATTGACCAGAGGTTTCAGAAGATGACTCCAGGACACACAAGGGGAGTCAGAATTGAAGGACATGGTCCAAGGAGCACGAGAAGCAGCAAGGTGCTATAGCTTTCCATAGCTCCAGGGAACAGGTGAGGGGCAATCATGGGTTGTGTTCTCCAAGTTTCTGAATTTTTTCCCCTTCACTGATCTGTTGGAAGGATTCCAGAAGGGAGTCAGCCGTGCCATGGGTTTGGGAGACATTTGTTACAAGTCGCTCTGACAAAGAAGCCTGGCCAGATTCAACCAGGATCGCAACCAAGTATTGTTAAATTTTTTTCTGTGATACAAGAGGATTCAAAGGATTTCCGGAAAGGCTCCAAGGAGAAAGAGGCCTAAAGGGAGCCTTTGGCTGTGACATTCAACAGCTTTTCGATATGGATCTGCTGATTTTTGCTTCAGTAAAGTTTATTTTTTGTTTAGAACAACACTCTTATACGGGAAGTCTTTCTCTGAGACATTTTGCGAGTGATCCCTTGGGGCTTACAACTATAGCTGTATCTCATCCTGGAATCCATGCTGCTCCCTCCCCCTCCCTACCCTGCCATCAATTTATTTAATTGAGTCCCTCGCTTCTCTTGCAATGCCTACTGTATTTATTAATATTATTTATGTTGTTAATATCCATCCCCTATTGTAAGGTTACAATGTATTACTGTATTTTTTTACGAGGTTCACTGTATTGTTCTAGTTATGCTCTATGTTATCCGCCTTGGCCTTTGGAAATGCGGTATATAGAACTGTTAAATAAAGAACTAGTGTTCTACATTCTGAAATCTCTGAAGGTGCACCCTTGTCTTTGCTGGGAGTGCCCTGAACAAATGGGTTTACATCATAGTGACTACAGTCTGAGATCCATAAAGTATGCTGGTAAAGGAAATAGGAAGCTATGATGCCACTGTGTGGGAGCCCAGATTAATGGATATTCCCTGAAAAAGAAGGTATTTTGACTGTGAGCTCCTTGTTTGCAGAGCTGGGTGGACTGTCTTTTAAAAAGTACAAAACACAGTGACTGATATCCTAATTAAAGATAAAGATAAATAAAAATGTAACTCCCTCTTCCACACTTTAACCAGACAAGGAGGTCAGTCAGGGAGCTATGGGGCCTGATAAAGACACTGCAGGATTCTTATGGGAGGGAAGAAGATTTGCTTCAACAGCCTTTTGGCTTGAAACATTCTTTGGGGATGCCAGAATAAAGGCTCATTTACTCCAAAAGCTGGTGTTCCAAAAATAAGACCATTTATATAGTGAACGGCAGTCAATTGATAAAAGATGTATTTCCTTCGGGAAACGTCCACAACAAAAATAATAATCACAGACAGAGTTTATCCAGCAATCGTGGGCTTCTTTTAACTCAATTTATGTTTCTATAAAAATAACAGCAACGGAACTGCAGGACTTTCTAATTCTTTTATGTATATAGTTATATTAACCAATCTCCACTATACCCACACCGGGTGTAGCTGGCATGTTATCTGTTCTCTGCATATAGTTTAATTATTGTTCTATCTAACCCTAATGTTAACTGTTCTATGTAAACCGCCCCTGATCGTTGGAGGGAGGTATAGAAAACTGTTCAAATGAATAAATCAAATAAAAATAAAATACTAAGTAAAGTGGAGGCACTGTGGGTTAACCTGGAAAAGGGAATGGAACATGATACAGGTATGATATACAGACTCTTTTAGGCAGAAGCAATAGGGATAGAGATTTCATTTAATGTACTCACAACATTGCTATGAACAATATACATATACAATAGTCTCAAAGCTACTTTGTTAGTGAATCCATTTTTATGCTATAGAAGACGTGTTTAAGATTGAAGCCAAGGTCCTATGCTCTCGTTTCAAAAAGCGTGAGTATCCTCCATCGATCGTTAAGAAAGTCTATACTCTGTCAAAGTTTGATCAATGAAAATTGTTATTACAATATAAAACTCGGGAGCCAACGGATAGGTTAGTGTGTGCTTTGCTGTATACTCACACCTCCCAGCAATTGGTGTCTCTAATTTTCAAATATTGGCATGTCCTTACTCTTCATGTGATTTTTTTCTGGATACCCCTCTAATTGCATATCAGAGGGGTAAGAACATTGGAGGGCACTTACACAATTTCATTTGGAAAAAGGAGTTGTATTATTAATGCTGAACCTACAGAATGTGGACACTGTGGCTGGTGTTCACAAGTTCAAAGCACATCAGGGCACGAATTGTAATTCAGTGTTGTCTATCTTATTGTTTGTCTACATTCACTGCTTTATGTTGGGTGGATGTAACCGAATTGTTACAAAGAATTTGAGAGCACCTTTAGTGGATCATTGGCTGGCTACAAATCATTGCATTGATGACTCGAGATGGAGATTCATTAGATGTGAACCATTTAAATGAGGAGGTGATGGAGAAAGGAAATTAAATTATCATGAGCAATTCTGGATCTTTAGGTTAGACATGATTAATCCAAAGGGCTTGAATCTGGAAGTTGAATGACCGTCATTGCTGTGATTAGTAGCTGTGGTCATATGATGAGTTGCTTTTAAAACTTTGATGTCATGTTTTTCAGAAAGAAGTTTGATATACAGTGCTGACAGTGATGCAGCAGAATATTCAAATGTTGAAGAGAATTAAATCATCTATGGGACCAATGGACTGCTGATGTAACCTGATGCAGAAACTATTTCCTTCGAAACATGATACCGTGCCGGGTTGATGATACAGATAAGTGATCTGTGAATGTATTTGTGGATGCTGGAGCAGTCTTATGAATTATATATTAATTGAGCTACTGAATTGCACTATTTATGAACTATTTATGGACTGAAGTCATTATGAATCAACAAATTAATGAATTTAACCATTTGGTGGACTGATGGTGACACTTTGACAGCAGCTATGCGATGATAATATTTTCAGTCTTGAATGATATTTGAGGTCCCTGTATCAATATACTGTAAGTGCCAATCCTGCCCCTGCTCTGTCTATTCTCTATCCAGCGAGCCTCCTACACACATTTAGCTAAATGTAGGTAATTTTATAAATCTTTTCCATGCATTAAATGCTAATTCATGCATGTAAAAGGTTTCTCATACACTTAGGTCATCCCTAAAAGTTATGGTTATGGTTATGGTTTAGGCATTTGATATACCGCCCTTTACTTACGCATCAGAGCGGTTTTACATGTATACTAACAGGTACTTTTTATTCCCTTATCCCCGCAGGGCTCACAATCTAAGTGTACCTGAGGCAATGAAGGGTTAAGTGGCTTGCCCAAGGCCACAAGGAGCAGCCATGGGACTAGAGACCCCAGTCCCTCCGGCCTGAGGTTACTTGTCCCCATGTGGGAATTGAACCCCCGGCCCTCTGGCCTGACGTAACCTGTCCCAACCACTGAGCCACTCCTCCCTCCGTATGTACATTGCATGTATGAGCGCACTTGTGGCGTAGGTATGCTCAAGGGAGGAGTTTTGGTGTAACTGAGATTTCCGCACATATTTTATAAAATACGCATGGATACTTTGGGGCACATTCTGCTCAGTCAAAAGTGGGTTTGTACGTCTGGCTTGGACGTACAACCCCCGAACAAGCCTGGAACCGTATTCTGCCCCTCCTGCTCCCCACATGTACAGGGCTTTTATGCGGGGAGCACTGGATGTGGGCGCGAGAGGTGGAGTTGGGGGCAGGCTGAAGCATCCAGATGTAAAGAGACCATTCAGGTTGGGCCTCTGTACGTCCGGCGGCCCTAGTTTAGAAGTCCAACTTATTCCACCTCAATGGTGGAATAAGTGCCGGGAGTGGGGGTAATCTGGGCCTGCAGCCTCCTAGATGACATTGTGCTGCTGCGGTAGGTGTCCTGCCACCTGATCCCAGTACTAGCTGCCCCCGCTGAGGGTTCGGCGATGAGGTAAAGGTATTTTTGCGGGGTTGGGCATTGGGTGCTCAGCTGGACGTGCCAATGCTGTGATGACAGGACACTGCCGCATTGGCACACCAGCTGAGCACCCAATGCCCCACTCAGAATCGGTCTCTTTATGCATTAATATTTACTAGGCATGTGCAGGCTCAAACTCTTCATCATTTTTGTTGCAAACAAATAAAATATTTTTTGTTTTTGTCATAATTAAGAACATAAGATATGCCATACTGGGTCAGACCAAGGTTCATGAAGTCCCATATCCTGTTTCCAACAGTGGCCAATCTAGCAGTTTCCCAAAAGACACAGGTTCTGCAATACTTGTATTGGGGCAAGACTACTGTGAATGCAGATAGCTTGTGCACATGCACACCTCTGAATTTATGCGCATGCAATCGATATACATACCGGTAAACAATTTGTGTGCACACCTCATTTTTAGGCACGTAAGCTAATGCCTCGTTGGTGCTGGTCCAGATGGACAACCAGGTAACGATGTTCTATGTGAACAAACAAGGAGGTACCGGTTCCTACAGCCTTTGTTTGGAGGCAACAGCCCTATGCTCCTTTGCAGTGACCCAGGACATGACCATCCGGGCCACTTACCTCCCAGGCCAGGACAATGCATTTGTGGACTGGCTCAGCAGAGTCCTCCAGCTGCACGAGTTGCGCCTGTGTTCCTGGACAGTGCAGCAGCTCTTCCAGCATTGGGGGACTCCAGACCTGCACCTCTTCACCAGTCCTGTGAATTCACAGCTCCCCCGGTTCTGTGGTCCCCTCCCGTACCTGAGCAGGGTGGCCCTGGATGCCTTCTTCATCTCATGGGAAACGGGCCTGCTGTATGTCTTTCCCCCATGCCTCTCATTGCCAAGACACTTCTCAAGCTCCAGTAGGACAAGATCTCAATGATTCTCATAGCCGCGAGGTAGTCCAGGCAGCCTTGGTTTCCCCTGCTGCTCTGTCTCTCAATGAAGCTCCTGGTCCCTCTAGGATTTTCACCGGAGCTGCTGATGCCGGAGGAGAGTCTGCTACTTCCCGCCAATCTGAGGTCCCTATCCCTCACAGCTTGGTGGCTGAGTGGATCACTCTAGCCTCCTACCTTCTTCCTGTGGAGATCGAGGACATTCATTTGGACTCACGAAAGGACTCGACCAGATGGACTTATGCCTTCAAGTAGCATCGGTTCTCTGAGCTTTGAGAGCTTTGAGCGAACCCATTTTCATGCCCTATCACTTTGGTTTTCCAGTACCTGCTCCACTTCTCGCAGTCTGGGCTGAAGTCTAACACAGTCAGGGTTCACCTGAATGCCATCTCAGTGAACCATCACCCCACTGAGGGCAAGCCTCTTTCGGGGCAACCACTAGTTTCTCGTTTCATGCGGAGCCTGCTCCTTTCCAGGCCCCCTACCCACCCTCCTACAGCAGAGTGGGACCTCAATGTGGTCCTCACTCAGCTGACCAAGCCGCCCTTTGAGCCCATGGCTACCTGCCTATTGGAGCATCTGTCATGGAAGATGGTCTTCCTGGATCTCACCTCCACTCGGAGGGTCAGGGCACTCCTGGCGCTGATGGCTGAGGTGCCATACATGAAGTTCTATAGGAATAGAGTGGTCCTGCATACTCAACCCAAGTTCCTTCCTAAGGTTGTCTTGGATTTACATCTCAATCAAGAGATAGTGCTGCCCACTCTCTTCCCAAAGCCCCATGCTGACTGGGCGTCGGTGATTCTCCACACCTTGGATTGTAAGAGGGCTCTCTCTTTCTACTTGCAGTGAATGCAGATTTGGGCAGCTCTTCGTCTCCTTCGATGGACCTCACGTGCCACCTAGATAAGGACTTAGTGCTTGGGAGGAGTCTGCTGTCTTGGTACATGTCGGTACCAATGACATAGGAAAATGTGGTAGGGAGATTCTGAAGGCTAAATTTAGGCTTTTAGGTAGGAAGTTGAAATCCAGAACTTCCAGGGTAGCGTTCTCCAAAATGCTTCCTGTTCCACATGCAGGACCCAAAAGGCAGGCAGAGCTCCGGAGTCTCAATGCGTGGATGAGACGATGGTGCAAGGATGAGGGTTTTGGATTTGTTAGGAACTGGGGAACATTCTGGGGAAAGGAGGGGCTCTTCCGAAGGATAGAACCAGGCTGCTGGCATTAACCTTTAAAAAGGAGATCGAGCAGCTTTTAAACTAGATAATAGGGGAAAGCTGACAGTCGCACAAGAGCGCATGGTTCGGAAGAATGTATCCTTGAAGGATACTACCAAAAGCAGAGAGGTTCCAAAAAAGAGTAAAGTAGCCCAAATGCCCTCGAGTATGGAGCAGACAGAGCTTAAAGATTCCAAATTACCCATGCCTACTAATAGCCAGATTAATATGAATAAAATACAGTCTCTAAAATGCTTGTATGCAAATGCTAGAAGTCTAAAAAATAAGATGGGAGAGTAAGAATATATAGCACTAAATGAGAGGTTAGATATGACTGGAATCTCAAAGACATGGTGGAAGGAGGACAACCAGTGAGACACTGTGATACCTGGGTACAAAATATATCGTAATGATAGAGCTGATCAAATTGGTGGAGGGGTTGCGCTCTATGTTAGAGAGGGCATTGAGTCAGAAAGGATTAAAGTTTTGCAGGAAACAAAATTTGCTGTAGAATCTCTATGGATTGAAATTCCATGTAAAAAGGTGAAGGCGATGTCAGTGGGGGTGTACTATTGACCGCCTGGCCAGAATGAACAAATGGATGATGAAATGCTCAAAGAAATCAAGGAAGCTAAGAAACGTTACAGCACAGTAATAATAATGGGTAATTTCAATTACCCCGGTATCAACTGGGTCAGTGTCACGGCAGGACATGCCAGGGAGATAATTTTCCTAGATGAAATAAATGACTGCTTCTTGGAGCAGCTGGTTCATGAACCAACCAGAGGGGAAGCCATATTAGACCTAGTCCTTAGTGGAACACGAGATCTGGTGCAAGAGATAAGGGTGTTGGGGCCACTTAGCAATAGTGACCATAGCATGCCTGCATTTGATTTAATTAGTGGAGGAGGGATAGTAAGGAAATCCACAGTACTACCCTTTAACTTTCGAAAGGGAGACTATGATAAAATGAGGATAATAGTTAAAAAACTAAAAGGAGCAGTTGCAAAGGTTAAAGACTTACATCAAGCTTGGGTGTTGTTGAAAAATACTATCTTGGAAGCCCAGACCAGCTGTATTCCATGCTTTAAGAAAAGTGGAAGGAAGTCCAAAAAACTGCCAGCATGGTGAGGTCAGAGAGGCTGTTGTTGCCAAAAAAGCATCTTTCAGGAAATGGAAAAAAGAGCCAAATGACGAAAACTGGAAACAGCACAAGCACTGGCAAGTTAAATGCAAGGTATTGATAAGGCAGAAGCAAAAATGCATAATAAAGACTTTTTCAAGTACATTCGTAGCAAAAAATCTGTGAGAGAGTCAGTTGGTCCATTAGATGATAGAGGGGTTAAAGGGGCACTAAGAGGTGACAAGGCTATAGCGGAGAGACTGAATGAATTCTTTGCTTCAGTCTTTACTGAGGAAGATGCAGGGATGTTACCCATGACTGAAGTGGTATTTAAAGGTGATGCTGCAGAAGAATTGAAAGAAATATCACTAAACTGGGAAGATGTATTACAACTATTTGATAAACAGAAGAGTAGCAAATCACCTGGACCAGATGATATACATCCAAGGGTGTTGAAAGAACTGAACTATGAGATTGCAGACCTGCTATTAGTAATGTGAACCATCATTAAAATCATCTGTAATACCTGAACATTGAAGGATCGCCAATATAACGCCAATTTTTAAAAAGGGTTCCAGGGGTTATCCGGGAAACTATGGACCAGTGAGCCTGACGTCAGTACCGGGAAAAATGGTAGAAACCATCATAAAGAACAAAATTACTGAACATGTAGATAGTCAAGGCTTAATGGGAGACAGCCAACATGGCTTTAGACAAGGAAGATCTTGTCCTACTAATCTGTTATGTTTTTTTGAAGGTGTGAATAAACAGATAGAAAAAGGCGAGTCAGTTAATATAGTGTATCTGGACTTTCAGAAAGTCTTTGACAAGGTCCCTTATCAGAGACTTTTGGCAAAACTAAAGAGTCATGAGATAGGAGGCAGTGTACTATTGTGGATTATGAACTGGTTAAAAGATAGAATGCAGAGGGTAGGGCTAAATGGCCAATTTTCCCAATGGTGAAAGGTGAATAGTGGTGTACCCCAGGGATCTGTGCTGGGTCTGCTGCTTTTTGACATATTCATAAATGACCTGGAAAAGGGAATAACGAGTGAGGTTATCAAATTTGCAGATGACACAAAACTATTTAAAGTTGTCAAAACCCAAGAGGATTGTGGAAAATTGCAAGAGGATCTTGATAAATTTGAAGACCGGGCATTAAAATGGCAGATGAAATTTAATGTGGACAAGTGCAAAGTTATGCACCTAGGGAAGAACTACCCAAACTATGGTTACACGATGCAAGGTTCCACATTAGGAACCACCACCCAGGAAAAGGATTTAGGCATCATTGTGGATGACATGTTAAAACCCTCGGCCCAGTGTGCAGCAGCGGCCAAGAGAGCAAATAGAATGCTAGGTATCATAAGGAAATGAATGGAAAATAAAACAAAGGATATTATAATGCTTCTATATCGTTCCATGGTGAGACTGCAGCTTGAATATTGTGTGCTATTCTGTTCGCCGTATCTTAAAAAGGATAAATCGTTATTAGAAAAGGTTCATAGAAGAGCCACCAAAATGGTAAAGGAGATGGAAGGATAACCCTATGAAGAAAGGCTAAAAAGGGTAGTGCTCTTTAACCTGGAAAAGAGATGGCTGAGGGGAGATGTGATAGAAGTCTATAAATTATTGAACGGAGTGGAATGGGTAAACGTAGATCGATTGTTTACGTTATCAGAATATAGAAAGACTAGGGGACATGCAATGAAGCTACAGGGTAAACTATTTAAGACTAATAAAAGAAAATATTTTTTCACTCGACGTGTAATCAAACTCTGAAATTTGTTACCGGAGGATGTAGTAAAGGCTGTTAGTGTAGCTGGGTTTAAAAAAGGTTTGGACAAGTTCCTGGAGGAAAGTTCCATAAACCATTATTAAGAAGGGACTCAGGATATCAATGATTGACCCAATACAAGCATTGTGGAACCTGTGTCTTTTGGGGAAACTGCTAGGTACGTATGACCTAGATTGGCCACTGTTGGAAACAGGATACTGGGCTTGATGGACCTTGGTCTGACCCAGTATGGCATATCTTATGTTCTTATGATCCCAGTCGTCTGGGCTGGCAGTCACAATCTGGGTGGCAGACTGCATTGCTTTTGCCCAAGCCCAGGCCGGGTTTCCTCTGGACCGCCGAGTCACGACTCACAATGTCCAAGCAATGGTGACATTGGTCACCAGCCTGCGCTCAGTGCCACTGGCAGACATCTGCCAGGCCACCACCTGGTCCTCCGCTCACACCTTCGTGGTACATTACTTCCTGGAGTAGAGGACCCATTGGGCTGCCATCTTCAGCCAGGTGGTACTCTGTAATCTGGGGTTTAAGCAACTCCTGTCCTCCGGCCCTTCTTGTTCTGGCTACTGGGAGAGTGGCCATCAGTGGACCTGGGGTCCTTGGGCTGCCTTCAGCTTTCACTGGTGACTGCTCACGGCGCTGGCATGCTTTTTCCTATAGGTCCTCGGTAGCCTGTATCTAGGGAGTCCCATATGTGAGGACTGAAATCCTGCTTGTTCTTGGAGAAAGTGTAGTTACTCACTTCTTACAGGTGTTCTCCAGGGACAGCAGGAATCAGTCCTCACAATCCTCCCTCCTCCCCTTGGAGTTGCTGTATATTTTTGTCATCTTCTTGATGTCTGATTGAGTAAGATGGCACCTTTGGGCAGGAAGGGGATCACGCATGCGTGGTAACATTCCCAAAGGCTTTCTTTGAAAGCTTGGGAAATGCTCCACGTGAGCTCTGTCGGTGCTGATGTCACCCATATGTGAGGACTGATTCCTGCTGTCCCTGGGGAACACCTGTTACAGGTGAGTAACTATGCTTTCTCAACTGCCAAAGAGCAAATTGCCCACTTTAAAGCAATCATTCAGCACCAGGCAGATTATGTTGACAATGATCCTTGAATTGAACCATCCAGATGAAGTACAACTCTAAACTGGAAAATCATGATTTCAGATCAGTTCTGCAGGTTCTGTTAACTGTTCTACAAATTTTCAAAAATTGTTTGCTTCAGAAATTAAATGTGTTATTTCATAATGAATTTGATATGCTGAATTCTGATATGATAGTGAAATTGGTCAATTAGCTCCTGTTTCTATGATATGTTGAAGAATTTACATTTTATTTATTATTATATTTATTTATTTATAGTTTTTCTATACCGCACTATTTACCATCAGCGCGGTTTACAGTCAACAAAAATTGTACAATGAGAAATGATCTACATTGAACTTACATTAAACAGGGTATATAACTTGGAGAACAGGTTAACTATGTACAGAGAGGTAGACTATTTATGGATCGGTAACAGTTAACATTTGCATGTTTTGGGCTAGGAGATAGCTCAACAATAGCTTGAGATAGCAGGAAGGGGGATCAACAGAGGGGAGGAAGGCCTTGTGAGGTGTGTTGGTTAAGTGATATCATCTGAGTTGGAGAAGTGCTGAAGAAACAGGTAGTGTTTCAGCGCTCTCCTGAACTGGGATTTTATCACTATGTATGGTGAAAATCGAGCCTAAATCCTTAGATGTAAATCAAAATCTTATTACAAATGAAACTTTGCACAATAACAAGCATGTTTTTATAAAATAAAGTTCATAAACATACTTAGAAGAAACAGAGGAGTAATTATGTCTGCAATTTAACTTTCATTAAGAACATTTGTAAGTACATTCTAGCAAGTTTTGTTCTCATTCCGTGGTTTCACGACTCTTCCTGATCTGTTTCTTGTACTGAAGCAATGGAATATCCCTTGTCACTATCCAGCAGTAGTCTGCAAGCATTGATGGACTCCATTTACCCTGATACCTCTTTTCCATGGCTGCAATGTCTTGGTGAAATCGTTCTCCATGTTCATCACTTACTGCTCCGCAATTTTGTGGGAAAAAAATCTAGATGAGAGTGTAGAAAATGAATCTTTAAGGACATGTTGCAACCAAGGTTTTTGTATGCCTGAGACGATCTTGAACAATCTCTTGGTAATTAATTATTGCTTTGTTTCCAAGAAAATTTTGTGTCACTGATTCAAATGCTATCCATGCAGCCTTTTCCTTTCCACGCAATAAACAAAGAAATTCGTTATCTTGAAGTGCACGAATCTGAGGCCAACAAAAACTCCTTCCTTAACTCTGGCATCACTCAGTCTAGGGAATTTACCACTAAGATGCCTGAAAGCAAGTTTAGTTTTTATCCATCGCCTTGTCAAAGTTTTTTTATTAGTCCCAACTTGATGTGCAAGGAAGGCATCAAAATCTTGTTGCTGTCTACAAATGCTGGAAACAGAACATTTTTGCTTCCAGGATCCAGTGACTGAAGGAGTAGCCTGTCCCTTTTGACGAAATGACAGTCTCTAGCACGACTATCCCATTCACACAGGAAGCAGCAGTATTTGGTGTATCCACCCTGAAGACCAAGCAAGAGGGCGACCACTTTGAAGTCACCACAGATTGACCATAGATGTTGATCATAGTTTATACATTTAAAAAGTTGTTTCATATTGTCATAAGTCTCTTTCATAAAAGCTGCATGGCCAATAGGAATTGATGGTAGCAAGTTGCCATTATGCAGCAATACAGCTTTAAGACTTGCTTTGGATGAATCAATGAAGAGCCTCCAATAATCTGCATTGTAATTGATATTGAGAGCTGCCATTAAACCTTTTATGTTGTTGCATGCAGCAAGATCACCTTCTTTGAGAAAGAATGACACCAAGGGGTATGTTTACTAAACTGTGGTAACGTTACATACCGCACGTTAAAATGTTACATAACGCGCGGTAGGTAACGTTAACGTTACTTAATGTTCGTTAACGTCCCCGGCTGTGGTGAACACCACAGAAGGTGGAGAGAGGGTGGAGAGAAGGGGTCAATGGGCGGAGAATGGGCGGGGAGAGGCCCCTTTCACACTAACACGCTGAACTAAAGGGCTGAATCCTACCACGAATGAAAACCTGCCGTTAGATGCACATTTGCAGGAGAGAGAAACCATTTAAGTGTCAGGAATGTACAGCCAAGGCAGGGAGCCCAAGAAATATGATAGTAGTGCTCCATTTTCAGCAACACCATAGTGCCAAAGTATGAATGGCCACTATGGCGATGGTGCAAATGGGACATAGGGGGCCGCAGGTGGGACATGTAGCATGGGCAGCTGGGGCACAGGGTGGACCAGGCGGGCGCCTAGATGGCACATAGGAACATAGAAACCGGAAATCAGCAAGATAGCAGCTGACCAAGGCCAAACACAATCCACCTATATCTACCTGGTTCACCCTAGCCAATAGTTGCTAAGGCACTGACCTGACATCCCCCCAGCCATCCCGCCCCCATGTGGAAGGGACATAATATTGGTAGGCAGTGATGGGGGGGGGGGATGTGAGGATGTCCATGTATGGCCCCCACCCCAGGATCCACTCCCTAGGCGGGCACCTACCTACACAGTGGATGGCCTGGGACTGCACACTACCAGCACCGACAGCAAATGGCCATGTCAGCTTGGCAGGGGGGGTGTGCCCGTGCTGGAGGGGGCAGTGCCACCTCCCTGCAGTGTACAACAAACAAAAAATGGTCCTATCTTATAGAGTAATAATGTCGTTGAATCAATAAATATAAAGATTACTCAAATAATGTGAGAATTATTTTTAAATAGTTTCCAACTCTTAAAAGAGACTTGTTAACACAGCCATATAGTTGTTAATTTATCATTGGGTCTCAGACTTCAAAGAGCTATGGTAATTGTATTTTTCTACCAACTTGCTCCAAATTGCATCAATGACCCCTTATTTTTCAATTCTTTATCAATTGTTATAATATTTTTTGAAATTTTTGTTTATATTAAAATATTATAAGATAGTCAGGCTTATCTTTCTTGAAGCAGGAAAATCCCAACGTCAGCCATAGCGCTACTACGTTTCACAAAAACGTTTCTTCAGGGGTAAGCCACTGACTTTTTCTTTAATCAGAACTAGAAAACAAGAATAACATTCTCTAATTAGTATGGTATATTTCTTATCAAAATACACTGAAGACCATATGCATATACTTCATATCGGAGCGAAGATGTTTCAAGATCCATCTGACTCACCTCATAGAATTACCCACAATGAATGATCAAGTTTCATATAAGAGCGTCGTGCATGTGTTTCAAACTTATCACAGGGAGCCCTATTTATTGGTTGATAAAGACGGCCAACCCTACGGTGTTAGCCAATCAGGAGCATAGATTCCAATCAATCTGGGAATTTAGACCATCTGGTTGAACCGATTGAAGCTTAAAGATCCAACGTTGCTCTTTATATATTAAAGTCTTGTCCAGTGATTTACCACCATTTGCTTTTGAAATCTATTTACCGACCTCCGATGTTTTTGTCTAGAACGAGTTTCAAAAGCAAATGGTGGTAAATCACTGGACAAGACTTTAATATATAAAGAGCAACGTTGGAGTCTAAATAAGAACATAAGATATGCCATACTGGGTCAGACCAAGGTCCATCAAGCCCAGTATTCTGTTTCCAACAGTGGCCAATCTAGGTCATACATACCTAGCAGTTTCACCAAAAGACACAGGTTCCACAATGCTTGTATTGGGTTAAGCATTGTTATCCTGGGTCCCTTTTTAATAATGGTTTATGGACCTTTCCTCCAGGAACTTGTCCAAACCTTTTTTAAACACAGCTACACTAACAGCCTTTACTACATCCTCCGGTAACAAATTCCAGAGTTTGATTACACGTTGAGGGAAAAAATATTTTCTCTTATTTGTCTTAAATAGTTTACCCTGTAGCTTCATTGCATGTCCCCTAGTATTTCTATATTCTGATAACGTTTACCCGTTCCACTCGGTTCATTAATTTATAGACTTCTATCATATCTCCCCCTCAGCCATCTCTTTTCCAGGTTAAAGAGCCCTAACCTTTTTAGCCTTTCTTCATAGGGGTATCCTTCCACCCCCTTTACCATTTTGGTGGCTCTTCTCTGAACCTTTTCTAAAAACGCTATATCCTTTTTAAGATACAGCGACCAGAATTGCACACAATATTCAAGGTGCGGTCTCACCATGGAATGGTATAGAGGCATTATAATATCTTTTGTTTTATTTTCCATTCCTTTCCTTATGATACCTAGCATTCTATTTGCTCTCTTGGCTGCCGCTGCACACTGGGCGGAGGGTTTTAACATGTTATCCACAATGACGCCTAAATCTTTTTCCTGGGTGGTGGTTCTTAATGTGGAACCTTGCATTGTGTAACCATAGTTTGGGTTGTTCTTCCCTGGGTGCATAACTTTACACTTGTCCACATTAAATTTCATCTGACATTTTGATGCCCAGTCTTCCAATTTATCAAGATCCTCTTGCAATTTTCCACAATCCTCATGGGTTTAAACAACTTTAAATAGTTTTGTGTCATCTGCAAATTTGATAATGTCACTCGTTATTCCCTTTTCCAGGTCATTTATGAATATGTCAAAAAGCAGCGGACCCAGCACAGATCTCTGGGGTACACCACTATTCACCTTTCTCCATTGGGAAAATTGGCCATTTAGCCCTACCCTCTGCTTTCTATCTTTTAACCAGTTCCTGATCCACAATAGTACACTGCCTCCTATCTCATGACTCTAGTTTTGCCAAAAGTCTCTGATGAGGGACCTTGTCAAAGGCTTTCTGAAAGTCCAGATATACTATATCAACTGACTCACCTTTGTCTACCTGTTTATTCACACCTTCAAAAATACATAACAGATTAGTAAGACATGATATTCCTTTTCTAAAGCCATGTTGGCTGTTTCCCATTAAGCCATGACTATCTACATTTTCAGCAATTTTGTTCTTTATGATGGTTTCTAACATTTTTCCTGGTACTGATGTCAGGCTCACTGGTCTGTAGTTTCCCGGATCACCCCTGGAACCATTTTTAAAAATTGGCATTATGTTGGCCATCCTCCAATCTTCAGGTATTACAGATGATTTTAATGATAGTTCACAGATTACTAATAGCAGGTCTGCAATCTCATATCTCAGTTCTTTCAACATCCTTGGATGTATATCATCTGTTCCAGGTGATTTGCTACTCTTCAGTTTATCAAATAGTTGTAATACATCTTCCTGATGTATCAATATTACCTTTAAATACCACTTCAGTCATGGGTAACATCCCTACATCTTCCTCAGTAAAGACAGAAGCAAGGAATTCATTCAGTCTCTCCGCTATCGCCTTGTCGCCTCTTAGTGCCCCTTTAACCCCTCTATCATCTAATGGACCAACTGACTCACTGATTTTTTGCTACGAATGTACTTGAAAAAGTCTTTATTACGCGTTTTTGCTTCTGCAACAAGCTTCTTCTCAAATTCTCCCTTTCCTGCCTTATCAATGCCTTGCATTTAAATTGCCAGTGCTTGTGCTGTTTCCAGTTTTCATCATTTGGCTCTTTTTCCATTTCCGAAAGATGCTTTTTTGGCAACAACAGCCTCTCTTACCTCACCTTTAAACCATGCTGGCAATTTTTTGGACTTCCTTCCACTTTTCTTAAAGCGTGGAATACGGCTGGTCTGGGCTTCCAAGCTTGATGTAAGTCTTTAATCTTTGCAACTGCTCCTTTTAGTTTTTTCTTAACTATTTTCCTCATTTTATCATAATCTCCCTTTTGAAAGTTAAAAGGTAATACTGTGGATTTTCTTACCATCCCTGCTCCATTAATTAAATCAAATGTGATCATGCTATGATCAGTATTGACAAGTGGCCCCAACACCCTTATCTCTTGTACCAGATCTCTAAGGACTAGGTCCAATATGGCTTCCCTTCTGGTCAGTTCATGAACCAGCTGCTCCAAGAAGCAGTCATTTATTTCATCTAGGAACTTAATCTCCCTAGCATGTCCTGCCATAACACTGACCCAGTCGATACCAGGGGAATTGAAATCACCCTTATTATTACTGTGCTGTAACTTTTGTTAGCTTCCTTGATTTCTTTGAGCATTTCATCATCCATTTGATCATTCTGGCCAGGTGGTCGATAGTGCACCCGCACTGCCATCGCCTTCCCCTTTTTACATGGAATTTCAATCCATAGAGATTCTACAGCAAATTTTGTTTCCTGCAAAACTTTAATCTTTTCTGACTCAATGCCCTCTCTAACATAGAGTGCAACCCCTCCACCAATGTGATCATCTCTATCATCACGATATAGTTTGTACCCAGGTATCACAGTGTCCCACTGGTTGTCCTCCTTCCACCATGTCTGAGATTCCAGTCATATCTAACCTCTCATTTAGTGCTATATATTTTAACTCTCCCATCTTATTTTTTAGACTTCTAGCATTTGCATACAACCATTTTAGAGACTATATTTTATTCATATTAATCTGGCTATTGGTAGACATGGGTAATTTGGAATCTTTAAGCTCTGTCTGCTCCATAATCGAGGGCATTTGGGCTACTTTACTCTTTTCTGGAATCTCTCTGCTTTTGGTAATATCCTTCAAGGATACATTCTTCTGAACCATGCGTTCTTGGCAGAGGCGTAGCGTGGGGGGTGCAGGGGGGGCCGGCCGCACCGGGCGCAACATGGGGGGGGGGTGCCAGGGCCGAATTTACCTATACGCCATGTACGCCATGGCGTAGGGCCCACAGCTGCAAAGGGCCCACAAAAATGGAACAAGTTAGGCTTTTTTTAAAAAATAAAATAAAAAAAAAACCTGCTGGCTGCCGCCGCGGGGCCCCCTCTGCTGGCTGCCGCCGCGGGGCCCCCTCTGCTGAAATTTCCCATCAGCCCCTGCGGGCTTAACAGAGACGCGAGGGAGACAGTCTCCCTTCGCGCCTCTCACAGCCTGCACGGAGGGAGGCACGGAGGCACGGAGGGAGGGATCGAGCTTGCAGAGGGGGCCCCCGCGGGTCAGTCCATGCTGCCGCGGCAGCAGAGGGGCCCCGCGGCGGCAGCCAGCTGGTTTTTTTTTAAATTAATTTTAACTTTCGGCGGGGCGTGGGTGTTGGACTGTTATTGGGTTTTGGGGGGGGCTGGGGCTGGGACTGGAATTGGGTTGGGGGATTAAGGCTGGAGGTGGGCTGATGAGGTTAGGACTGGTAATGGGCTGTGGGCTGTTGGGGGGTTAGAACTGGTAATGGGCTGTGGGGGGGGTTAAGACTGGTAATGGGCTGTGGGCTGATGGGGGCTGTCTGGTAATGGGCTATGGGGGGGCTAGGACTGGAAAAGGGCTGGGGGGGGTTAAGACTGGAGGTGGGCTGATGGGGTTAGGACATAATGGGCTGTTGGGGGGGTTAGAACTGGTAATGGGCTTTGGGGGGGTTAAGACTGGTAATGGGCTGTGGGCTGATGGGGGCTGTCTGGTAATGGGCTATGGGGGGGCTAGGACTGGAAATGGGCTGGGGGGTTAAGACTGGAGGTGGGCTGATGGGATTAGGACTGGTAATGGGCTGTGGGCTGATGGGGGGGTAGGACTGGCAATGGGCTATGGGGGGCTGACTGGAAATGGGTTGATGGGGTTAGGACTGGAAGTGGGCTGATGGGGGGTTAGGACTGGTAATGGGTTATAGGGGGGGCTTAAACTGAAAATGGGGTGATGGGGGGTTAGGACTGTAAGTGGGTTGATGGGGGGCTAGGACTGGTATTGGGTTGGGGGGTTGCTAGGACTGGAAATGGGCTGATGCAGGGACTAGAAGGGAATGGATGCTGGGTGAGGCTGGAACTAGAAGGGAGCTGATGTTGGGGGAGGATTAGAATGGGATGGGGCTGGAAGAGTAAAATGGAGAAGGGAAAAATATTTTGTGTGGGAGGGATAAAAAATCTACAATTGGCCGGGTATTGGGAGAGTAAGTGGGGATTGAGGATGGAGGGGTAAAATTTGAGTGGATGAAATAGGAATGAGGAAAGAGCAAAAGGAGAAAGATTAGTATGTTAAAGCAGATGTAGAGAGAGAATGGAAAAAAACTAGAAGAGAGAAGAAAGGACAAATGGACAGCAGACGATGGAGAGTTAGCAGAAGACACGAAGAAACCAGAAGAAAGTGGCTGGAGCAATTGCAGCTGAAAAAAATGCACAAAAGGTAGAAAAATATCTCTTTATTTTGAATTTATTAATTGGAATATGTCAGCTCTGGTAAATGTGCATCATTAACGTCTGCACTTTGTTTAGTACAAGAGCAAATTAATGTATAGTTTTATTTCTACAGTGTTGTACATTCCAAGTTTGGCTTTTGGGATTCCCAGTTTAATTATTGTCTTCCTGTTTCTAAAATGTGATTACTTGTTTGGTGATGGTCTATGTTCTGCATGTGTAACTGAGCTGAGGTGTTCTGTTTATATAATTCCTATTTGACATTGCCACTTGTTCTCTTTCCCCAGTAGGTCATGTATTGTTGTTCTCTGAAATGTATTGGTTTAATATTTGCAGTGTTGCCTTTTGATTGGTAGAGTATGGTGCTTTGTGAGTCCTGGTAGTGCTGTTAGGATACGGCGGGTTTGCTATGGGTTCTAAATGGGCAGTGTTTGTAGTAGTTCCTAATGTGTCTGGCAGTTGGCAGTGGATTATAGTAATGTAGAAATCTTTTAGTCTTTCTTTATCCATACACTCATTAAGAGGCACGTTTACTAAAAGTTAGTATATGGTAACATTATGCAAATATTTATGCAAATGAGGCCCCTTATGCAAATGAGGCCCACACCCCTCTTGGGCCGCCCCTGCTGGGGGCCCACAATTTTTGTTGGCGTAGGGCCTCACTCAAGGTAAATCCGGCCCTGGGGGCGCGCTCGCACTCGCAGCTCTCTGCAGTGCTGGCTGTGCGAATCCGATCCGAGCCGCCGGGTCGCCGCCCACTGTGGAGGGGGGGGGGGGTGCCAGGCGTGCGGTGCGGTGGGTGCGAAGAGAGAGCGAGGGACTATCTGGGGGAGGGACAGTGCAGCGCTGATCGCGGGAGAGAACCACACCAGACCAGGGGGGCGCAAATTACTTGCCTTGCCCCGGGTGCTGACAACTCACGCTACGCCACTGGTTCTTGGGCTACTGTCGGCTTTCCCCTATTATCTAGTTTAAAATCTGCTCTATCTCCTTTTTAAAAGTTAATGCCAGCAGCTTGGTTCCATCCCGATTAAGGTGAAGCCCATCCCTTCAGAATAGCCCTTTCTTTCCCCAGAATGTTCCCGAGTTCCTAACAAATCCAAAACCCTCATCCTTGCTCCATTGTCTCATCCGTGCATTGAGACTCTGGAGCTCTGCCTGCCTTTTGGGTCCTGCGCGTGGAACAGGAAGCATTTCGGAGAATGATACCCTGGAAATTCTGGATTTCAACTTCCTACCTAAAGGCCTAAATTTAGCCTCCAGAATCTCCCTACCACATTTTCCTATGTCAATGGTACCGACATGTACCAAGACAGCAGACTCCGCCCCAGCACTATCTAAGACCTTATCTAGGTGGTGTTTGAGGTCCGCTACCTTCACAGCAGGCAGGCATGTTGGATCACTCTTCTTCAGTATTGGTCTAAACACAGATCTTTTCCAGTCAGTTGGTCATGATGTTGAACCCGATGCCAGTCCATTTCACTTCACTGACACCCAACAGATCAAGTTGTATACATTCCATTTCATTCTTGAACACCTCCAACTTCCCTTGGTTCATGCTTCGTTATGTTCCATGTCCCAATATATAAGACATCTTTGCAGCTTCTGACTGTCCTGTCATGCACAGCTACATCAGCAGTCAGATGTCCGAAGGACATTGATCCAAGCACATCAGCTTTACTCTGAAAAGTCTTCAGCTCATCCCCAGTAGCCAGTTGAGTGCCTTCCAACCTGGGGGTCTCATCTCCCAGCACTATAGTGTAATTTGTTTTGTTGTGATTATCCACTGGGTTTTCGTGGCAAGATACGGAAGTAAATTGCCAGACCTTTCTTCTGCACAGTTAATGCTAGTGTTGCTATTGTCACAGAAATGTGATCCTGCGCTGCCAACACCATCCCATACTGCTGCCGCCTTATAGGTGATCTGTCTTAGTCTGGCACCTCAGCTGGGTCCTGTCCATCTTGGGAGACCCTGCCAGTAGTTTAGCTACCGATAGCTTAGCGCACAAACCCTCACAGCACGACAAACTGCAAACCAAGTGAGGGTGTATTGCCTTAAAAATTAGATAACTGTAGGTGCAATTCGAGTGAATTGATCTGTGTTTTAAATAGACAGCCCTGGAGGTATAAACACTTGCAGATGTTGTCTCTTTTTGTGCATCTTCCTGACATCTACAGGTTTTAAGTGCCTGCAAATCATTTTCAGATAATTGCATACAGCAATGTACATCCCAAGGTGCCTGGAATCTCATGTCCCAATTAGTTATGATCTATGCTCCTGCCTCTCTGTGCGATGATACTTTGAAATAAAGGTAATGGAAATAAAAGTGTGAATTGGATTTTAGAAGGGATGGCTAGGAAGATGTCTAGAGCAGAACATCCACAAATCAAGGGAAGTGGTGGCAGCGAAGGGAGGAATATTTAAGTGTTCTTCTGAAATTGTTCCATCTCTGTCTCGAAAGATGAACATCCCAGTAACCGAGTTGTGGCAATGAATGTCTCTGTGATTTGCATCTCTAAAATAACCCCTATAGTGTCACTTGTGGAGGGATTTTTGCTACCCAGAACACTTTACCAACCTGGTTATCTGAGAGTAGATTTTACACACTACTGGAACATTGAAGCTCCTTTCTACTACTACCAAATATTTCTAAAGCACCACAAGGCGTCCACAGTGCTGTACACAACACATAGGAGAGTCCCTGCTCTGGCGAGTTTACAGTCTAATCAAGATACACTTTCTCTCTCCAGGGAAAAGTACCCACACTGTTTGAAAGCACCAGTAATTTTCCCCATCCTGAAAAGGTGCAGATCTAGGGGAGGGGTAGAGATAGCTGATCATGCACAAGGATTTCATTTTGAAATCTCTGCATGTTACCAGGCATTTCTGCATCTGTGGTACAAAAAGTCCCTCCGTTTTCAAAGGGAAACCTCATATAGTTTATATTATCATTATATCTGTTTAGATAATATGTCGATCTGGCACTGACTCCCTTCTTTTAAATATTATGCAACACGGGCCAGTTTTCCTATAGAAATAGGAGAGAGAGTGGTAAAATCTTTCTAAACGAAGATCAACTACAACCTTGCAAATATGAAATTGGCTTTGTTAATGTTATGAGAGCAGTTCCAAAAGCACCCCTAGGTAGCGCTGTTAAGGGTGTGACAGGAAAGCAAAATCTTTAGAGATGTCATAGGGAGCCAGTAAATGATCTCTAAATAACAGACGAGCAGTTCTTCAAACAATATCTAAGTCGTTATTCTAGAGAACTGTCCACTGGACTTTGGCATTTGTATATCTGACAGCCTTGTTGGTTGCTCAGTACATACTTGCTCTGATTCTTCATTCTTAGATAAGCCAACCTTCATAATTCTGATTGCGTTGTAGGACAGTTTAACATTTTCACTTCTGGAATAATATGTATTTTGTGTGCCTCAGTTGGGCTGCATGTGTGTTTGTGGCTTTTAGATGAATTAACATGGCTGGCTTGCAAGGATAGAGGAACCATTGGCTCTATCTGAGATCCCACCCACCCCATATTCTCTTTTCTTATATAGATTGTTTTTGGATAATATATTTTTTGATCTGGCAGGGACTCTTTTTTTCAAATACATTGTGCATCAGTACTGTTGTTGGGTCTATACCACTCCTTTATTTTTGTTGTTGACATGATAGTAGTGTATTATGTTGCATCTTCATGTCACTGATTGGTGATACCTGATGGGCAGGACACACACATTGCCTGAACCAAAAACTCCTTGTTTCATGGGAGGTCATTTCCAAACATGGCTGCTCACAGGGGCTCCAGGCAGCTTAGTAGTTTTCAAATATTGCACAGTGAAGTCTAACTGACTTTTGAACTTTTCTTTGATATTTTTGAGAGTGTGACAGATAAATTATGTTGGTACAGACTGAGCTTTACCATCTTCCCCTCGATTGATTCTGGGTACTCAGGCTTTGCTGGGCACAACAACAAACCTACGATGGTGCAGAGGAATCCTGGAAGATTATCAGAATGCATCATTAGAAAAAATTAAGCTATAAAGTACTGCAGATATAATTTACTGGTGCTAGATAACGACATATTTAGGATACATTGTCAAAGTTAATAAGAAGAGCCAGTACTCTTTTGCAGGTACCAAAAGGGACTGCTACTGCTGGAAAGAAATCTGCACTTGTAAGTATTTGCTTCTGGAATATTCTCTAAATCTTGGGGGAAAAGGGAATTGATTGGGTTAAAACTGATAAATCTGTGTGTTTTAGAATCCAGTGTATTTGTTAACCCAATCACAAAGTCTGTATACCTCAAAATAAGATCACTCCGCCAGCTCCGACCCCTACTAGAACCTACCGACTTCCGCACTATATTCCAAGCCCTGGTCACTCCAATCTTTGATTATGCTAATATCATACTGCATGGCCTACCAGCATATGCACTCCACTCTTTACAAATGGCATTAAATACTGCTGCCAGAACCATCTATGGAGCGTCCAGATATGATCATGTTTCACCTCTCCTAATGCACCTACATTGGTTACCAATTAATAATCGACTTACATACAAAGCCCTCTTACTCTCATTCAAAATCCTTCATCAGATTTCAGCTTCATCACTGGAAAACCTTCTACAATGGACACCTGAAAACAGATCTAGGAGAGCAAATTTGACAAATACACTTATCATTCCAACTATGGCGAGAAAAACCTCTCAATTTACCAGAAATAGAGCATTCTCATATTTTGCCCCATTACTCTGGAATTCTCTCCCCTTCCCATCCGCCTCATCACCGATCTGGCAACCTTTTGCAAAGCAATTAAGACACATCTCTTCCAGATTGCATTTGACCATGTTCCGTAGATACTCATGCCCTCCTCGCTATCGCATATTCTCAGCCTGAATCCGACCATGTTTTGTAGATAATTATGCCCTCCCCACTAACACATATTCTCAGCCTGTAAATAGTTACCTATCCAGGTCCCATGCTAATTGTAAGCTGTTGGAAACATTCTATTGTTAGCTAATCTTGGTAATTTATTAATTTATTATTATATACTTGTTATATGTACTGTTATAATTGTTCATTGTACTATGTTGTTAACATGTAAACCCCGTTGATTGTAAAAGTGCGGTATATAAAAGTAAATAAATAAATAAATAAATAAATAAATAAATAAAATCAGGGCCTAGTATCAGCAGAGAGTTGTTAAATTTAAAACTCAGTCAGGGCCTGGTATCAGCAGATAACTTTTAGTTTAAATTTAAAACCCAGTAGAGAGCTTTTAGGTTATATTTAAAACCCAGCAGAGAGTTTTCAATTTAAGCTTTTAGTTTACTTTTAAAACTAGAAGAGAGCTCTTAGTTTAAATTTAAAACTCAGTCAGGGCCTAGTGTCAGCAGAGAGCTTTTAGTTCAAATTTAAAAACAGCAGAGAGCTTTCAGTTTAAATTTAAATATGTTAGGACCTTTTAATTTAAATCACATCAGAGTATAACTTAGCACAGAAGAAGAATAGGGTAAAATATTGTTTGAGTTGAAAGAAATAAATTGTTTCTATATACCTTTACAAAGGGGCCTTACACTTAGGCGGCAAGAGATCTAGGAATTTGTTTTAAGTAGGTGTTAAAGCTAAGTGAAAGGCCAAAGGGGCAATTTGAAAGGCCCCTTTATCAAACAAGTGCTGTGTGAATCACCCAGAAAATTGTTAACAGATTACCTTAGAAGCATGGGTCTGGGACCTCTTTAGCAAGTGTTTGTTCCCTCCCACCCAACTTGACTCCCACCCACCGCAGGCATAATCTTAGCTTTATAGGCTCTTAAACCTATTAAAGGGGGACGGGTAGTCAAAGTCACTTTCAGGTTCAGCTGGTTATCACTACCAGGAATAGTTTAAGGCCCTGGAGTTAATTACTCTTGAGGTGAACAAAGGCCCTTAATGATAATTGGTATAGTTGTATCAGTACAAGTATTCCTAGCAACTTTAAGTAAACAATTTAAATAGCTAAACAAAACCTTAAAACTAAGATGCAGACAGCAGTCTAGCAGCAAAATGGGAGCTATCCAGTCTTTTGCATTGAGTGTTACATGTATGGTTTTCTCCAAGTTGATGAGGTGTCTTATGTGTGCATTAGGTGCAAGGAGTTCTTTGCCCTCAGGGAATGAGTCTGATCTCTGGAGGCTAAAGTAGCAGACTTGGAGGACATAAAGAAGACAGAGAGGTACATAGACAAGACCTACAGGGATGTAGTACTAAAGTCCCACCTCCAATCTGGCAGTCTCTCAGTTGCATGGAGAAGAGAGGTCATGTGAAAGGAGAGCATCACCTTGGTGTGGCAAGAAGTGATCCTATAGCTAAGACCTGACCACCAGGAGATGAAAAAACCCTCTCACACTGAGGAGGTTTCTCCAAGGCCATGTTCCCATGAGGGAAGGCTGTTCTAGTTGGTGATTTGATCATTAGGCATGTAGATAGATGGGTGGCTGGTGGATGTGAGGACTGTCTGGTAACATGTCTGCCTGGCGCGAAGGTAGCAGACCTCACGTGCCACCTAGACAAGGTTTTAGATAGTGCTGGGGAGGAGTCTGCTGAACATGTTGGCACCAGTGACATAAGAAAGTGTGGGAGGGAGGTTTTGGAGGCCAAATTTAGATTTTTAGGTAGAAGTTGAAATCTAGAACTTCCAGGGTAACATTCTCTGAAATGCTTCCTGTTCCATATGCTGGACCCAAAATGCAGGCAGAGCTCCGGAGTCTCAATGCGTGGATGAGATGATGGTGCAAAGAAGAGGATTTTGGATTTGTTAGGAACTGGGCTACATTCTGGGGAAGGGAGGGGCTCCACCTTAACTGGGATGGAATCAGGCTGCTGGTATTAACCTTTAAAAAGTAGATAGAACAGCTTTTAAACTAGATAGTAGAGGAAAGCTGACAGTCGCCCAAGAGTGCATGGTTTGGAAGGATGTATCATTGAAGGATACTAGCAAAACAGGGAAGTTAGGACATCCTGACAGAGAGGTTCCAACAAAGATAAAAGTAACTGAGATATCTTTTCAGTACAGAACCGAAAGATTCCAAATTACACCTATCAACTGATACCCAGATTAATATGAATAAAATACAACCACTAAAATGCCTGTATGCAAATGCTAGATGTCAAACGATAAGATTGGAGAGCTCGACTATATAGCACTAAATGAAAGGTTAGATATGATTGCATTCTCAGAGACATTGTGGAAAGAGAGCAACCAATGGGACACTGTGATACCTGGGTACAAACTATATCGCAATCATAGAGATCAAATTGGTGAAAGGGATGAGCTCTATGTTAGAGAGGGCACTGAGTCACATAGGATTAAAGTTTGGCAGGAAACAAAATAGACTGTAGATAGAAGTTCCATGTAAAAAGCGGAAGAGGGTGTACTGCTGACCACTTGGTCAGAATAAATGGAAGATAAAATGACTACAGCAAGGCTTTTGACTGTGTAAACCATGAGAAACTCTGGGCCACATTAAGAAGCATGAGTATACCAGAACACCTGATCGTTCTCTTGCACAACCTTTACATTGATCAAGAAGCAACAGTTCAAACGGAACAAGGAGAAACAGAATGGTTTAAAATCAGCAAAGGTGTATGACAAGGCTGCATACTTTCCCCCTACCTGTTTAATTTATATGCAGAACAAATCATCAGAGAAGCAGGATTGTATGAAGACAACAGAGGTGTGAAGACTGGTGGAAGACTCATCAACAACTTTTGCTATGCTGATAATACCACATTACTGGCTGAAAGTGAAGATGACCTGAAATATTTGCTGCTCAAGATCAAGGTACATAGTCTTAAAATGTGTCTTCACCTTAATCTAAAGAAGACAAAGATCATTACAAACTGGCAAAATCACTAAGTTCATTGTTGATGGAGAGGAAATTGAAATAGTTGACAACTTTAACCTACTTGGATCAACAATAAAGAAGCAACAAGCAGTCAAGATATCCGATGACACATTGCTCTTGGCAGAATGGCTATGAAGGACCTAGATAAGATTCTCAAGAGCAGAGATGTCTCTCTCCATACAAAGATTTGATTTGTCTACATCATGGCATTTCCACTAATGTCATATGAATGCGAAAGTTGGACAGTGAAAAAGATAGACAAGAAGAAAATTGATGCCTTTGAATTATGGTGCTGGTAATTAATACTGTGTATACCATGGACTGCCCGAAGAACAAACCAGTCAGTACTAGAGGAGATTAAACCTAAGCTTGCTTTAGAAGCTCAGATGACAAGACTTTGACTTTCATATTTTGGACACATCATGTGAAGAGAGATCATTAGAGAAAGACATCATGCTTGGCAAGGTAGAAGATTAATGCAAAAGAGGAAGGCCAGCAATGATATGGATCGAAATAATAACAGCAGTGAAGTGTGCCAGTCTGTCAACAATGAGCTGCCTGACTGAAGACCAAACACAATTTAGGACAACTATCCAGAGGGTCACCATGAGTCAATACTGACTCGATACTACTTAACAACAACAAAATGCTAAAAGAAATCAAGGAAGCTACAACATAGTAATAATTAATTACCCCGGTATCAACTGGGCCAATGTCACAGCAGGACATCCTACGGAGATAAAGTTTCTAGCTGAAATAAATGACTTCTTCTTGCAGCAGCTGGTCAATGAACTGACAAGAGGGGAAGCTATTTGGATCTTTTGGATCACTATTGCCAAATTTTGGGGCCACTTGGCAATAGTGATCATAGCACAATTGCATTTGATTTAATAAATGGAAGATGGATGGCAAGGAAATCCACAGTACTATCTTTTAACTTTCAAAGGGGAGACTATGATAAAATGAGGAAAATAGTTAAGAAAAAAATAAAAGGTACAGCTGCAAAAGTTAAAGATTTATATCAAGCATGGGTGTTGTTTAAAAGTACTTTCTTTGGGAACAAGCAGGAAGTCAGTCCTCACATATGGATAACATTGGCACCAACGGAGCCCTCATGGAAGCATCACCCAGGTTTTCAAAGAAAGCCTTTGGGAGATGCACCACACATGCATTGTGCCCTTCCCGCCCAAGGATGCAATCTTGCTCAGTCTCCTTTTTTCCACGGAGCCCTTCAGATGTCTGTCTGCTTTCCTCTGGAAAAAGTTGATTTTTTTTCTTTACCTGAGTGTCATACTCTCTCCGTTTGTGCACCAGTATTCTTTCCGCCACCCGAGCCCGCTGTTCTGGGTCTTCGACCTCGCTGGGGTACTTTTTTCCCCCATGGCTACCAGTGGGTTTAAGAAGTGTGATCAGTGTGCCAAAATTATGTCCCTTACCAACACACACGACTGCTGCCTATGCTGCCAAGGGCTGGACTATGACTCCACTGCATGCGGTCTTTGTAAAAAAAAAATGTCCACCAAGGCCCTCAAGAGCTGCCAGCAGCAGCACAATAAGTTTTTCCTGGAGTCCCCAGTGCCTCTGAAAGCCAAGGTCTCCCCTGAAGTCATGGAATCCCAGGGCACCCCTGTAGAACCCAGTCAATGCTGTGGCTCCTCAGAAACCGTGTCTCCCTTGAGGGAACATAAGAAGTAGAAGAAAACCTCAAAGGCAGTGCCCCTGGATGGTTCTAAGAGGTCGGGTAAGCCCCGAGCCAGATCCCACAGTCCTAGACACTCGTCCGAGGGAAGGAATCGACCACAGATCGGCCTCAGATGCCAGAACCTATCTTTGTTGAGGACTCCCCCTCGGGGGAACTGGTGCAGGGGCTGAGTTCCTTGGTGCCCACGCCAATGGCTGCGGAACCTTCTGGAGTTAAAACCAGAATGGCGGCCCTGGAACGCAGTCTGTCTGCCTTCATGGACCAGCAATGTGCATTGTTGTCCGCTACTACTGTTTCCTCCACCCAGACCACCGGGCCATCAACGTCGAGAACGTCCCTGGAGGCTGAGCCAATCCTCTAGACCATATGGCCTTGAGTCGATCCTCGGCCGAGGTCTCAGTCTGGTTCCCGTTCGATGGATCTGTGGTCCTCACCAGCTATCACACATGAACTATCCGCGGGACCTCCGAAGGACGTGGGTAGGGCTGCCTTTCCCTTGAGTCTTTGACCAACTACTCAGTATGGGAGACCGAGGACAATTAGTTGCTGAACACCTGTCGCCACTGCGACGTCTCCTCAGACTATCCCAAATCTGAGCCCCGGCATCGGTCCCTGCCCTAGGACATTGCACTCTTTGACTTCACGCGGGACATGTCAAAGGCCCTAGCATTTATTTATTTAATTTATTTATTTAAAGTCTCTTTTATACCGCGCTATTCAGCTTCAGCGCGGTTTACAATGAACAGTGAATGGAATTGGAGGTGGAATTGGAATTGGAACAGTGATGGAATTGGAGGTGGACCCTCGGCGGAGGAGCTAGAAATCCTCCAGTACGAGACCCCTCTGAGGGAATTGCTCATGGTACCCATCCATATGTGGAAAACACCGGCATCGGTGCCAGTTGTGAGCAAGCAGCTCGACTTGATGAATCGGGTCCGCCGGAGCCCGGGCTTCCAAAAGGTGCAGCTGCTGCACAACTGCTAATGCTCTGTATGTGGAAACACCGGTGTCAGTGCCGGTTGTGAGCAAGTGGCTCGACTCGATGAATCGGGTCCACCAGATCCCGGGCTTCCAAAAGGTACAGCTGCTGCACAACTCCATGGTGGTGGAGTCGGCCATGCGTCAGCTGAAGAGCCAAAAGACACACTCCTCGGTGCTCCCGGGTAGGGAGGCCTGCACCTTGGATGCCCTCGGCAGAAAGTGCTACCGGGACTCGATGCTCATCAGCCAGATCCAGACCTACCAGATGTACATGGGCATGTACTTGAGAGACCTGGAGAAGGAAATCGCCGGGTTCTCAGCTAGTCTCTCCAAGGAACCCCTGCAGTGGTTCAAGAACCTGGTCAAAGCCATCCATGAGTGCTCCAAATTTATCTCTCGAGCAGCCTATGACAGCTTTGAGTCGGCGACTCAAGTAGCGGTGGCGGGCATAAGTGCCCGATGCCATGCTTGGCTACAGTTTTCAACTTTGAGCAATGGGTTCAGGACAAATTGGTTGATGCCCCATGCCAAGGAGAGAACCTCTTTGGCAAACCCATGACAGAAAAGGCTGCCGAGTTGGAGACTGAGTTCATGACGAGGTCCAGGCTCTCCAAAAAGACTGCTGCCCCTCCTTGATGGAAGGGCCCGGGTAAAAAGCCCTTTTACCTGCAGAAAGGGTCTGCTTACAAAAAACACCCACAATTTCAGGCATCCTCAGCTCCCCAGCAGGATCTGCAGGCCAAGGGATATGGGTGAGTAAGGCCTTCATAGGCAGAAGGTTCCCAAGCCCCAGGCATCGGCTCTGGCCCAGCCAGGGGGGAACATTTGACTCCTTGGGCATAGCCTCTCTACCCCAAGGAGGACAGAAGCCCACAGGGGGACGTCTAATCCTGTATGCCCACAGGCGGCCAGCCATCACCACCAATTCCTGGGCACTCCAGGTGGTTATTGAGGGCTACTTCCTCCATTTGGCTCAGACACCTACTCCTTTCTTCCCGGGAGAGCCCCCCCAGGTCTCCCTTTCACTGGGACCTCATATTGAAGGAACTCGCAGGCCTTCTCAAGGACAAAGTGGTAGAACCAGTTCCCCAACATCTCAGGGGAAAAGGGTTCTACTCTAGGTATTTCCTCATGCCTAAAAGAACAGGGGGCCTAATGCCTATCCTGGACCTGTGCAACCTGAACAAGTTCCTGGTGAGGGAGAAGTTCAATATGCTCTCCCTTGGGACATTGCTGCCTTATCTTCAGCAGGGAGACTGGCTATGCTCCTTGGATCTGAAGAATGCCTATACATCCTCATTCACCCCATCCACAGGCAGTACCTTCGCTTCATGGTGGGGGTGGCCACTACCAGTACAGAGTACTACCCTTCGGCCTGGCCTCCGCCCCCAGAGTCTTCACCAAATGCCTGGCAGTAGTGGCCGCCTTCCTCCATCTCCAGGGGGCATTTGTCTTCCACTACCTAGACGACTGACTCATGAAAGGAGGCACGGCCACAGAGGTGCAGGAAGCCATGGCATGCACCATTCTGGTCCTGCAACATCTGGGGTTCGTGATAAACTACCCCAAATCCCACCTCTTCCCAACACAATGTCTGGAGTTCATAGGAGCAAGGCTGGACACTCTTCAGGCGAAGGCCTTCCTTCCCTTGGACTGGGCCAACCATCTCAGGACGTTAACCATAGACGTGCAACACCATCCCTCAGTGCCAGCTTGGCTTCTACTGCACTTATTCAGGCACATGGCCTCTATGTTCCATGTCACCCCAGATGACCATCTGTACATGAGGGCCACTCAGTGGTGCCTTCGGGAACAGCAGATACAGGCCACGGGCCATCTCCAAGACAGAGTCTCAGACTTGGTGGCAAAGCCCTCTAAGGGTCCTCACAACGGACAGCTTCCTGTTGGGTTGGGGAGCCCACTGCGCAGAGCTCCGCACCCTGGGCAGCTGGTCACAAGCCAAGGGCAACCAGCAGATCAATCTCCTGGAGCTTTGGGCAATATATATAGCGTTCTGTCACTGAGGGACCAGCCGGTGCTGATCCAAACAGACAATCAGGTGGCAATGTTCTATGTGAACAAGCAGGTGGCACAGGGTCTCACACACTCTGCCGTAAAGCGATGACACTCTGCTCCTATGCAGTTCAACATGGAATATTCCTACAGGCTGTATACCTACCAGGCTAGGGCAACATCCTGGTGGACAAACTGAGCAGGGTCCTCCAGCCACAAGAGTGGTAGCTGGACCCCAGAGTAGCCACCCGGCTCTTCTGACTCTGGGGGACCCCATGGGTGGATCTTTTTGCCAGTCTGGACAACTACCATTTCTAGTCCCAGCAGCCCCATCCATCCCGGGTGGCGGCAGATGTGATTCTCATTCTGTGGTCAGAAGGTCTCATGTATGCATTCCTACCCATGCCACTGATTGCCAAAACACTCTTCAAGGCTCTTTGCAACAAAGCCTTACTTATCCTGGTGGCTCTACAGTAGCCCAGGCAGCCGACTGTCAGCGGAGACTCCGATCCCACTGGGGAGCTCTGTGGTACTCTTGTCTCAGGAGGAGGGCTCTCTCCTGCACCCCAACCTGGGATCCCAATCACTGACAGCGTGGCTGCTGAAAGGATGACCTTAGCCCTTTTCAATCTCTCAGGAGAAGTGGAAGAGATCACGTGGCCTCCTGTAAGACTTCCACCAGGAGAGCTTATGCCTTCACACCAGGAGAGTTTATGCCTTCAAATGGCGCAGGTTTTCAGTCTGGTGTGTGGAGCAATGGGTGAACCCATTCTCCTGCCTGGTGCAGCTGGTGCTGCAGTAACTCCTTCGTCTCTCACAATCTGGGCTCAAATCAAACTCCATTACAGTGCACCTCAGTGCCCTGGTGGTGCATCATCACCCTATTGAGGGCATGCTCTTCTCGGTCTAGCCTCTGGTGACCTGCTTCTTGAGGACTGTCAAAACCCCCCCATCTTGCTTCTTGCTTCTTTTGTGCTGTCAAAACCCCCCATCTACCTTCCGGTGATGGAATGGGACCTCAATGTAGTACTGGTACACCTCACTCACCCACCCTTTGAGCCTCTGGCTACCTGCCACCTGAGATACCTCTCGTGGAAGGGCGTGTTCCTGGTGGCACTCATCTCCACTTGCAGGATCAGCAAGCTCCAAGCCGTGGTGGCAGAGGCACCATCTCCCAGGTTCTACAAGAACAGGGTCATGCTTTGCATGCACCCCAAATTCCTTCCGAATGTGGTATCTTCCTTCCACCTCAACCAGAAGGTGCTGCACACCTTCTTCCCAAGACCTTGCTCTACTAGAGCAGAGACTCTCCTTCACACCTTGGACTGTAAGAGGGCCCTGTCTTTCTACATTCAGTGTACCTAGGGCCACTGGAAAGCTTCTCAGCTGTTTGTTTCCTATGACTCCAGTTGGCTGGGGGAAGGGTGACAAAATGGACACTGTCCACCTGGGTGGCAGACTGCATTGCCCTCGCCTATGAGCAGACTGGGCTCACACTGGATGGCTGGGTCATAGCACACAGTATCAGGGCCATGGTGGCCTCTGTGGCAAACCTATGTTCCGTCTCAATGCTGTACATCTGCCAGGCCTCCACCTGGTCTTCAGTCCATACCTTTGCAGCTCATTACTGCCTGAAGAGGGAGTCCCAATGGGACAATACCTTCAGCCAGGCTATGCTCCATAATCTTTTTGGGGTCTAGGCAACTCCTACCCTCTGACCCTTCTGTCTTCAGGCTACCGGAGTGTTGGTTTCCATCAGACACACGGGTCCTACTGCAGTCTGTATCTGTGGACTCAATTGCTGCTGCTCACGGCTCCCCTTGAGGGCGACTATGGTAGCCTGTAACTAGGGAGTCCCATATGTGAGGACTGACTTCCTGCTTGTTCCCGGAGAAAGTGTAGTTACTCACCTGTAATAAGTGATCTCTGGGGACAGCAGAAATCAGTCCTCACAATGCTCCCTCCTCCCCTTGGAGTTGCTTCTTTACCATCTTTTATTTTTCCATCTTTTAGCTATGTCATCTGACTGAGCAAGATGGCACCCTTGGGCGGGAAGGGCACCACACATGCGTGATGGCATCTCCCAAAGACTTTCTTTGAAAGCTGGGGGGATGCTTCCACGAGGGCTCCATCAGTGTTGAAATCACCCATAAATGACGACTGATTCCTGCTGTCCCTGGAGAACATCCGTTACAGATGAGTAACTACGCTATTTTGGAAGCCCAGACAAGATGTATTCCATACTTAAAGAAAAGTGGAAGGAAGGCCAAAAAACTGCCAGCATGGTTTAAAGGCATGGTCAGAGGGGCTGTTTTTGCTAAAAAAAAAAAAAAGTATTCTTCGGGAAATGGAAAAGGGAGCCTAATGACAAAACAACATAAGCATTGGCAAGTTAGATGCAAGGCATTGATAAGGTGGGCAAAGAGAGAATTTGAAAAGAAGCTTGCTGTGGAAGCAAAAAAGTATAATAAAACATTTTCACGTACATTCGTAGCAAAAAACCTTTGAGAGAGTCAGTTGGACCATTGGATTATAGAGAGATAAAGGGAGGACAAGGCCATAGCAGAGAGACTGAATGAATTCTTTGCTTTGGTCTTTATTGAAGAAGATGTGGGGAAGTTACCCATGCATGAAATGGTATATAAAGGTGATGTAGCAGAAGAATTGAAAGAAATATCAATAAACAGGAAGGATGTATTACAACTGTTCTGAAGAATAGCAAATCAATTGAACCAGATGGTATACATCCAAGGGTGCTGAAAGAACTGAAAGATGATATTGCAGACCTCTATTTGTAATCTGTGAATTATCATTAAAATCATCTGTAGTACCTGAGGATTAGAGAGTGGTCAATGTAACTCCAATTTTTAAAAAGGATTCCAGGGGTGATCCAGGAAACTACAGACCGGTGATCCTGACGTCAGTACTGGGCAAAATGGTAGAAACCATTATAAAGAAGATAGCCATGGTTTAATGGGAGAAAATCAACATGGATTTAGCCAAGGAGAGTCTTGTCTTATTAATCTGTTATATTTTATTGAAAGTGTGAATAAACAGGTAGATCAAGGTTGATATAGTGTATCTGGATTTTCAGAAAGCCTTTGACAAGGTCCCTCTAGAGAGAGTCTTGGCAAAATTAAAAAGTCATGGGATTGGAGGCATTGTAGTATTGTGGATCTAGAACTGGTTAAAAGATAGAAAGCAGAGAGTAGGACTAAATGGCCAATTTTCTCAGTGGAGAAAAGTAAACAGTGGAGTACCCCAAGGATCTGTGCTGGGCCCATTGCTTTTCAACATATTCATAAATGACCTGGAAATGGGAATAATGAGTGAGGTGACCAAATCTGCAGATGACACAAACTTATTTAAAGTTGTTAAAATGCAAGAGGACTGTGAAAAACTGGACGTCCAAATGGCAGATGACATTTAATGTGGACAAGTACAAAGTTATGCACCTCGGAACGAACGACCCAAACTATGGTTGCACAATGCAAGGTACCACCTTAAAAACCACCATCCAGGAAAAAGATTTAGGCGTCATCGTGGATAATATGTTGAAACCCTTCATCCAGTGTGCAGCAGCAGCCAAGAGAGCAAATAGAATGCTAGGTATCATAAGGAAAGGAATGGAGAATAAAAGAAAGGATATTATAATGACTCTGTATTGTTCCATGGTGTGACCTCACTTTGAATATTGTGTACAATTCTGGTCCCGTATCTTAAAAAGGATATAACTGAATTAGAAAAGGTACAAAGAAGAGCGACAAAAATGGTAAAAGGAATGGAAGGATACCCCTATGAGGAGAGGCTTAAAAGGCTGGGGCTCTTCAACTTGGAAAGAGGCCGCTGAGGGGAGATATGATAGAGGTCTATGTGGAGTGGAATGGGTAAATGTAGATCGATTGTTTACACCATCAAAATATAGAAAGACCAGAGGACACATAATGACGCTTCAAAGCAATCCATTTGAGACTAATAAGAGAAAATATTTTTTTCTCAATGCATAAACAAACTCTGGAATTTGTTACTGGAGGATGTAGTAAAAGTGTAGCTGGGTTTAAAAAAGGTTTGGACAGGTTCCTGGAGGAAAGGTCCATAAATCATTATTAAAGAGGACCCAGGAAATCCACTGTTTACCACGGACAAGTATTGTGGAACCTGTGTATCTTTTTGGGAAACTGTCAGGTACTTGTGACCTGGATTGATCACTGTTGGAAACAGGATACTGGGCTTGATGGACCTTGGTCTGACCCAGTAAGGCATTTCTTATGTTTTTATGTGCCATAGCGTGATTTGAAATCTTTTAATATACAAACATTGATTTTATAGACCTTTGATCTAACCGATGCTGTTATATATCTCAGAAATTGTTTTAAGATGGTGTTTGTTTATATGATATTCATTTATGGCTTGAGTCAGATTGTCCAGGGTAGTTCTACAGGTTTATAAAGTTAAACCACCTGACCTGAAATAATTCCTTTTGAGTGTTCATAGTAATGGGCTCTGTTTATGTCAAACATCTTCCAGTCTCCTCCCTCCTCTGAATTTCTTTCCTATGGAATCCATAGTTATCTCTTGAAAAAAGCAGCTAAAAGATCTATATTAAAAATGGATTAACTTACTGCAGTCAATGTTCACTGTAGCAGCAATGTCCTCATCAATATCCTTATTTGTCTGGTAATGAGAGAAGAAAATGTTTGATTTAAACTCTTTGTGAATCTTGGGAAATGGGTAATGATTTCTATCTAAAGCTCAGAGCTGCATCACTGTTTGTAACCACTAGGTGTCAGACATAGCATGGGAATATTACTGATCTAGGGGCTGACAGCAGTCTGAATGTTGCTCTAGGTCAGGGCTTTGTCTCTGCTTTGATTTTTATTCCTCTTATGAATTCACTAGTGAATCAGGTGAATTCTCCTCTTAGAAACCACAGAAAGACTGAGAGTGACTGACACATATGGAAATAGGCTTTGCTTAGCTCCAGAACATTAGCACTTTTCAACACGTTCATGTTACACCCAACTGATCACCTAAGTTCTAACTTTGTAGTTGTTACTTATTAATCAATTATTTGTATTAATAATGTTATATTATGTTTTGCTTATGTTATATATAACATGTTTTAGTTCTCTGTAAACCGCTTTTATTTATTGATAAGGTGGTATAAAAATATTCAAATAATAATAATAATAATAACTAGAGCTCTGCACTCATAGGGGCTGATGCAGAAAACTGGCTCTGAAGTTGCATGCCATCAACTCTGTACACCTCTAGGCAGCGCACCAATAGTGCGTGACTTCAGCATCAGCATGCAGAAAGGGGTACATATGCAAATTATCATGCGTTAAACTGTGGCGCAAATGGCAACGTTAAACTGGGAGAGCAAGCCAAACACGTGCACAGACGTTGGCACAAGTTTGGCATGCTCTTCCAGAGAAACAGAGGCACTGCGTGGCTAGACATATGCGCCTCAACAGTATTTTGATGGTATCGAGGGCTTCCCCCCGATGCCTGGATCATCTGAGGAGAAGTGTCAAACTTTCCCTCAGATGATCTAGGCATCGGGGAAAGCCCCCGATGCCATCAAAATACTGTCGGAGGGCCAGTGCTCCCGACAGAAAGCAAATCCCTGGTGGCCCAGCCACCCCGAACCACCCATCCGCCCAACTAAAGATAATCCTGGTGGCCCAGCCGTCCTGAACCACCCACCCGTCCAACTAAAATAATTCTAGTGGCCCAGCTGCCCCGATGCCTCCACCCAGCCATCCAATCAATCAACTAACTAACTAAAAATAACTCTGGTAGCCCAGCTGCCCTGAACCCCTCACTCCCCTCCCGGTACCTTTACAAAGGAGCGAGAGTGTTGCCCATGTGCTCCCACTCCTACACTGCCATCTTGAAAAATGGTGGCTCCTGGCCTGTGCAGTGCATCCTGGGATGCACTGGGCCACTGTTCCCTCTAAGCTGTGCGCGTGTGCGCGCGCGCGCACACACCTCACCGAGCGAGCGCACATACTTTATAACAGAGCGCACAAAAATTACGGTTCTGATTCTGATAGAAAACAACACAGATGTCATAAAATTTAAAAGTTGATGTGTATTTACGGTTTTCACAAGTTCTACAATATTTTCTAGTGCAATCAATGTGGTGTACATACTGTATTCTGACGTGTAGTCAAATTTTAAAGTGTATAACTCAGAGTGTCGTTATGTGGCGCACAAAAATTTAACCTTCCTTCAAAAGCTGCACAGCTGATATTTTATGTGCACACAGCCTACAGAAAATTAGAGGGAACATTGCACTGGGCGGGGTCAGACTGCCATATAAGGCATTTTCTAGCTTATATATGGCAGTCTGACCCCGCCTGGTGCGTCCTATTTTTCAAGATGGCCATGTAGGAGCAGGAGCGTGTGGGCAACACTCCTTTGTAAAGATACCGGGAGGGGGTGGGGGGTTTGGAGCCACTGGGCCACCAGGGTTTTTTAAAATTTGGGTGGTGGGGGTATCGGGGCCACTGGGCAACCAGGGTTATTTTTAGTTGGGTGGGTAGGGGGATCGGAGCCGCTGGGCCACCAGTGTTATTTTTAGTTGGGTGGGTGGGGGGATCGGAGCCGCTAGGCCACCAGGGATTTGCTTTCTGTCTAGGGCACCAGTACCCCAACAGTACTTTGATGGAATTGGGGACTTTCCCCGATGCCTGGATCGTCTGAGGGGAAGTTTGACACTTCACCTCAGATGATCCAGGCATCGAGGAAAGTCCCCGATGCCATCAAAATACTGTCGGGCACACGTGAAACACATTTAAGCCACCTCAGATCTAGGCATAGAGAATTGGCACTTCGGCTGATTACAAAATCCTCTGCATTGGGTGCAGACAATATTAGCATGCCATTTTAATATGCGCAGCTCATTTGCCTGTAATTTAAATATGCTTGGTGTCACCATGTGCACTTGCTTTTGCTTTGCTGTTTACGTACCAATTTTTAAAAAGGGTTCCAGGGGAGATCCGGGAAACTACAGACCGGTGAGCCTGATGTCAGTACCGGGAAAAATGCTAGAAACCATCATAAAGAATAAAATTACTTAGCATGTAGATAGCCATGCCTAATGGGAGACAGCCAACTGGCTTTAGACAAGGAAGATCTTGTCTTATTAATCTGTTATGTTTTTTTGAAGGTGTGAATAAACAGGTAGACAAAGGCGAGTCAGTTGATATAGCATATCTGGACTTTCAGAAAGCCTTTGACAAGGTCCCTCATCAGAGACTTTTGGCAAAACTAAAGAGTCATGGGATAGGAGGCAGTGTACTACTGTGGATCAGGAACTGCTTAAAAGATAGACAGCAGAGGGTAGGGCTAAATGGCCAATTTTCCCAATGGAGAAAGGTGAATAGTGGTGTACCCCAGGGATCTGTGCTGGGTCCGCTGCTTTTTGACAAATTCATAAATGACCTGGAAAGTGGAATAACGAGTGAGGTTATCAAATTTGCAGATGACACAAAACTATTTGAAGTTGTTAAAACCCATGAGGATTGTGGAAATTTGCAAGAGGATCTTGATAAATTGGAAGACTGGGCATCAAAATGGCAGATGAAATTTAATGTGGACAAGTGCAAAGTTATGCACCTAGGGAAGAACAACCCAAACTATGGTTACACGATGCAAGGTTCCACATTAGGAACCACCACCCAGGAAAAAGATTTAGGCGTCATTGAGGATAACATGTTAAAACTCTCGGCCCAGTGTGCAGCGGCGGCCAAGAGAGCAAATAGAAGGGTAGGTATCATAAGGAAAGGAATGGAGAATAAAACAAAAGATATTATAATGCCTCTATATCGTTCCATGGTGAGACCGCACCTTCAATATTGTGTGCAATTCTGGTCGCCATATCTTTAAAAATATATAGCGATATTAGAAAAGGTTCAGAGAAGAGCCACCAAAATGGTAAAGGGGATGGAAGGATACTCCTATGAAGAAAGGCTAAAAAGGTTAGGGCTCTTTAACCTGGAAAAGAGACGGCTGAGGGGAGATATGATAGAAGTCTATAAATTAATGAACGGAGTGGAACGGGTAAACATAGATCGATTGTTTACGTTATCAGAATATAGAAAGACTAGGGGACATGCAATGAAGCTACAGGGTAAACTATTTAAGACTAATAAAAGAAAATATTTTTCACTCAACGTGTAATCAAACTCTGAAAATTGTTACCGGAGGATGTGGTAAAAGCTGTTAGTGTAGCTGGGTTTATAAAAGGTTTGGACAAGTTCCTGGAGGAAAGGTCCATAAGCCATTATTAAAAAGGGACCCAGGATAGCACTGTTTGACCCAATACAAGCATTGGGGAACCTGTGTCTTTTGGGAAAACTGCTAGGTACATATGACCTAGATTGGCCACTTTTGGAAACAGGATATTGGGCTTGATGGACCTCGGTCTGACCCAGTATGGCATATTTTATGTTCTTATGTTCTTATGCATGTCAGTCTCTTTTCTGCATTTGGCCCATTGGAACTTGTGCTTATAAGTCATGTTATCTTTGCGCAAAGGGTGTGTTGGTCTTTCTGCATTGGCCCCATAATTACATTACAGGAGCAGAATCTATCACATTAGTCTCATTAGTTGTGCAATTCACATAGAAGCAAACTGTGCTGCATGTAGCTAAGTGCAGGGAACTTGTAATTATTCCTAAAGTTTACTGAAATTGCTCAGTTGTTTTTATTAATAAGTTGCAGTGCATGAGGGGGGGGGGATTTTTATAAAGTCATTTGTGCATAAATGTGGCCCCCTACGGCTGCGCACATAAATGGCCTGTTATAAATTTGGACTGGCGTAAAAGTGCGTGTGTTGACATGATGGTGTTGCTTTGCTGGTGGGCGTACCCAGGGAGACAGTTTGGGCAGAACATGGGCAGAGTTTGAAAGCACACGCATTGACTATAATCAATACATGTACTTGTGAAGTTTATGTGCAAATGTTTCCACTGCTCTCGAGCAGATGTCAATGCCCGAGCCTGCATTCAAGGTGCAATTTTAGACACGTAACGCTAATATTTTATAAAGACACACAGGCGCCTCTGTGTCTTTATAACATAGCACTCAAGTAGGCTCCTACCTGCCCTCTTAAACTAGGTGCCGCCTTATAAGATCAACCTCCCGTGTCTAGATTCTGTTGTTGCTTTACAATATTAGGAAATATGGGATCAGATTATGCTTCATGCTTCTTTCTTCATTCTGCAGGAAGAATATTTGTTGAGGTTAGTATTCAGACTGTCCACAGAGGGGCAAAGATTATACATACCTATACCCTTTGTGCCACTTCTCAAATCAAAGCACCTATGTCCTTTCTCATGGAAACTTGCATGTTCTTTGGCATGTCTGGTCACATGTACGTGATTTTTCTGCAAGCAAAATTTTGCTCATAAAATGTGTGTAGATTTGAAAATTCCTTCGGTGCCTCTTCTTTCCTACTCCTCCCCCCACCCACAGAACTAACCATGCCCCCCAGGAATGCCTCTTCTCAGAGCAGCTACTGGTATTCATGTTGTGTGATATTTAGCTGCATTCAGTGTAGGTAAATTGTAGATAGCCAAATTACGCACATAAAATGCATTTTAGCTGTGGAGATGGCTTCCACAATTTATCTATCAGTCAAATTTTCTGGTCACATCAGCACTATATTTTGCTATTCAATGCTCTCTAGAAGCCTGTTGATTCAGTCAGACATAAAGAAAAGAAAGATTCTGGGTGGGGGCGCCATGGGACTGTCTTTTACGGTTCTACAGATTTTTCTCCTGAATAAACTGAGCCCTTCCCAGTCTCTTGTGGGATGCAAACCTGCAGTGGTCTTCCTTCCTTCTCATAGTAGGAGATGTTGTTGACTTATGTATGAACCCTTGGCCTCAAGCTGTGGAGAGATGGCTTGGGGATTTTGTCTCTTCCTCCGATGGGACCAGCAACAGCTGTTCTCCCAGCACATTAAGACCCAGCTGGCCTGGGAATCAGGAACAGGTTTAGGCTCAGACTGCTGCCACAAGGTCACCTAAAAGCACCACAATGGGTATTTTAGCATTCCCAGAAGAGGAACTCCATTTGGTTCTGGGCAGAAATTGCTTTTAAGAAAGAAAACACTAGTGTTACAGAAAATAACTTGAAACAATACAGTGGTTACAGTAGAGCCCAGTGCAGCACATGTAGTGACATCTGAGCCCTTCCTGGCCCTTTAGTCTCAGTGGTCACCTGTATCCTTTCCAACTTGTTCACCCTGTAAATGATCAACATTCGTTGGAATGTGGAAGGGTAACAGCAGCGTAACAAATCATTGTTTGGCGATCAGACTTAGCTGAATAACGGCAGGCTTCTCATCTCTACTTCATAACAAGGGACAGAAACTATTTGTGATATAAAAAAAAAGTTAGCTCTTTTTCAGTCTCCCTCCTCTATGCACCTTTTCTCAAATGAGCAATGTCAGATGACTCTCTCTTTCTCTCGCCATACCTCTCTTGCCTCTTACATGTCGAGATGTTTATCATTAGGGATGTGCATTCATTTGAAACAACATGGGAAATAGAAATTTCCTATTTTGTTTCATATCATTTTTAATCTGAAAAGGACACTGAAAAATCCAGAATTTGCTTTACCCTCTAGTTTTGGTCACTGGCTGGCCTCAAACCAGTAACCTTGGGGTTTGAAATCTGGTGTCTTACAGAGGCTGGTTCTAACCGGCCTGCTCTTAACTCTACTGACGCTCTTCCTTTCTGTTTCCTGATTGGCTCTGGTATGGGGCTCTATGGTACATGCTAACTGGATTATTTTGCCTTGTGAATCTATTGACTCCTGCTGTAGAGATTTACTACAAAGATTTTTTTTCTGACATATTCTTGTGCCAGAAATTCTGTGAAAACATTTCTAAGAACCCTATCAGAGAGATTTGCCAAGCCTAATCTAGAGTCTGGTTCCCCAATTAGTGATGGTCAAGCAGGTTCTGGATTAGGCAGGGCACAGTATTGTCTGCTGTGGTGCTTACTGCCTTTTGGCATTCTTGTGCAAGATTTACTGAATTTCAAATCTGATCGCTGACAAAGGCTATTATAGCCGAAACATGGCCGAGTCGGCTTTTTCATTAATAAAGGACTGGTGATAATCCATGGTCTTCTTCTGCTCCTTGCTTATGTACTCATATTCATTTGCAGAAGTTGGCATTTTAATCTATTTAAGATTATGTTGCTTCTTGAATTTTAAAGAGCTAAGAATTTTCCTTGGTAACTCCTGTAGTTCTTGGATAAGTCCTTTGGAAAATCGCATATTAGACTATCTTATCATGATATGGCATTCTGATCTATCTTTTTATATCTTATTTTAAGTTGTTTTTAATTTCATACAACGCCCTGCTGCTTTTGTGAGGGGCTGTTAAACAAATGTAAATAAACATAGACATATTTGTTGTTTTTGTGCTAAACCATACTTTTGGGTATCAGTGTAATTAGATGAGCAACAACAAGTATCCCAAATAAGTATATAATAAATAGGTTTAGCTAACTTTTCTTTAGTTATTTAAACTAAGAGACAAGGGGGAGAGGAATAGGTCTGGAGCCTATCTGTTTGGGTCCAGTGAAGCTATGCACAGAAGTCTCCTGGAGCATAGAGATAACATCAGTGAGGGACTGCGGGGAGTACAAAAGTCAGGCTCTTCCTGTCCCATTTTGGGAGAGGGTACCAAAGGAGAGCAACTGGTACCTGCACACTAGATAAGGAACTAACCAAGCAGGTACACAAGGACTGACGACAATTCAATAGGTGAAGAATCTCTTTAATTATTATGCCCCAACGTGTTTCGGCTAAAAAGCCTTCTTCAGGGGGTCTTTAAAAAGAGCACACCTTAAATCTGTCACGTGGTACACTAAAAACTGCAGAGCGGTGGTAGTGAACAATAACGTTATTATTACATTATCAGAATATAGGAAGACCAGGGGACATGCAATGAAGCTACAGGGTAAACTAGTTAAGACTAATAAGAGAAAATATTTTTTCACTCAACGTGTAATCAAACTCTGGAATTTGTTACCGGAGGATGTAGTAAAAGCTGTTAGTGTAGCTGGGTTTAAAAAAGGTTTGGACAAGTTCCTGGAGGAAAGGTCCATAAACCATTATTAAAAAGGGACCCAGGATATCACTGCTTGACCCAATACAAACATTGTGGAACCTGTGTCTTTTGGGGAAACTGCTAGGTAAGTATGACCTAGATTGGCCACTGTTGGAAACAGGATACTGGGCTTGATGGACCTTGGTCTGACCCAGTATGGTATATCTTATGTTCTTATGTTCTTATATATATATATATGACCCCTGAAACATTGTTTTCAAAGTTGTGCTGGGTTTTCTTTTCTCATGTTCCTTCCCATCCATCTCTCAGTAGGAAACTTCCTTTTAAAATGGGACTGAATAATTTAACTGAGCCCAGAGCTGCCTTATGGACTTACTTCCGCAGAAAGCTTTCAGATCCAGTCTTGTTTATGAATGTTCAACTTACTGCATTCTGGGATAGGTTAATTAAAAGAAAAAAATTCTGTCAATGGCTTGATGTGATGCTACCCTCCGGTAGCCAGAGTGACACATGTCAGCACTGTGGCTCAACACACTGAGGCAGTTCGAGACTTGCCTGTGGATCATGTATATACAGGACAGTTCACATCATTGAAAGGGGCCTTCGCATTTTTTCAAGTGGGCCTGCTGGAGGTATATATGTACAGTGATGGTGGGCAACAGATTAATGGCAGGACTCCTGTGCCCAGATGGAGAATAGGTAACCTAGTTGGGACCAGATGAGGGATTTGGATTTTGCAACTGTTTTAGAGGGAAAGCTGATGGCAGATAGTGATCATTTGGTGACTTAAAGCTTGGAAAGGGATGAGATCTTAATTGTTGATTTGAAAAAGAAAAAGCAAAACAGTTCTGTTTGCTTTAATGGTTATGAATTAACTTAAGAACTTGAGAAATACCATACTGGGTCAGACCAGGGTCCATCAAGCCCAGAATCCTGTTTCCAAGAATGGCCAATCCAGGTCACAAGTACCTGGCCGATTCCCGAAGACCACAGGTTCCACTATGCTTGTCTGGGGGTAACAGTGGATTTCTGAGGTCCTCTTTAATAATGGTTTATAGACCTTCTCAAACCTTTTTTAAACCCAGATACACGAATAGCTTTTACTACATCCTCCGCTAACAAATTACAGTGTTTGATTCACATTGCAGGTAAAATGCTTGGGTTACATTGTGGCTTCATTGCGTGTCCTCTAGTCTTTTGACTTTTGGATGCCATAAACAATCGATGTGCGATGTCCCATTCCACTCCATTCATTAATTTATAGACCTCTATCATATCTTCCCTCAGCCTTCTTTACCAAGTTGAAGAGCCCTAATCGTTTAAGCCTTTCCCCATAGGGGTATCCTTCTATCTCCTTTACCATTTTGGTGGCTCTTCTCCATACCTTTTCTAATTCCGCTATATCCTTTCTAAGAAATGGCGACTGGCGACTAGATAGGCAACATTCAGGACCGGTGCCAGGGCAGTGATGATACCCCAGTATAATACCAGCAGCTGCACATGGAACTCATGTAAGTCCCAGCATACCTGTTCAATCTATGGAACTAGCCACTCAGTTTACACTTGTAGATCCAACAGTAAGAGAGAGCCTTTTAAGCTGCTGCCCCAATGACCCAGTGAAGGTCATGGCTCCCTCGCACATCAGGACTAGGTATGCATCATTATCAGATGGCTTTGCAGAAGGTTTCCCTATTATGTCCTCCACCCTCACTTCCTTGCCAGCCATATGTTACTCCCCTTCCTTCCTTCAGCATCTTCAGGTGGTGTGGAAAAACAATCGCCAAGGAAAATGGCTTGGGAAGGGTGGCGGGTCTCTAAAGTGTTAAGGAAGCTGCTTGCTGTCATGGTTGGTGGTCTACTAGGACACCTTTGAGACCCATCTTTTCTGATGCTCTTTCTCTTTAGCATTCTCTGGGGCACTCAGGATAGGAGAGCTTCTCTCGTCCTCATGTTCCTGGTTTTATAACATGATTGCCGATGCCCTTTCTCATTTTAAGATGGCAGCATTCTGGGCTGGTGCTCCTGGGGCAAATGCAGTCAAGACATCCATTCCAGATGCAGTCTGGGCATTTGGCCTGCCAAAGTTTGAAGCCTCTTGATGGGTTTCTTGGCAGAGCATACTAGGCCGACATACTTGAAGGCCCAGGATCATTTCCGGGACTTTTGTCTGCAGGATGGTGCCAGGGAGGGTGACTGCTTTAAGGCCAGCACCATTCTTTGCTGGATATTCTGCTGCAGGGACAGGGGCAAGAGTAAAATCCGAGGTAAGGATGTGCTTAAAGGCCATCACCCCCTTTTGCCAAAGCAATGAGAAAACGGAGCCCTTCGGCAGAAGGGATGGTCAGCCAAGAGTCGCCGCAAGCCTGACCACAGACCTGTAGCTCTAAGACAGACTCCACAAAAAGGGGGGCCAAATTGTCATGGTCACCTCTGCCAGGAGACTGCACATGTCTGGTGTGGTATTTTGAGGATAACAGATGATTATGCCCGATGGGAGGCAAGCAGTGTTGGTCCATGTGGACGGAGCACCCCTTTCTCGCTTCCAGTTTGCCAGGGTGTGGAAGCCGGTCATCACAGAGGTGGACCTTGAAGTTGGCTATTACGACATTCATTCCTTCTGCATTGGGGCAGCTACCATGGCAGCTGGGCTTGGCATGACAAGGGAACAAATCTTGTCCATGGACAGGTGGCGTTCTGACGTTATAACCTGTACATTCGCCCAGAAGCTAGGGATTGACGAATGTTGCTGTGACTAACCTGACCTTTCTTGTGTTCTTCTTTTGATGGTTTGCCCTAGGTGCAGCTCCCCGGGAAGTGTGGATATGAGGCCATCCATACGTCCACTGGATGCAAAGGAGAATCCAGAGCAGACCGCAGGGATTTAATTTGGGCCTGCATCCTGCAGAGATGTCGATTGTCTGGATGGGGGTGTGGGGAATGATATGGGACCTGCTGGTTCTATCCCTTCCATCCCTTATGCGCAGAAGGAGGGCAGCCAGGAGCCTTGGGTCTTACTGGTGCATCTGCAGTGGGAACAATTGGCCAATACCCACAGTGTCAAATTAACCGGAAGATGCAGCTGGCCAACATTTTCTCTAAGACTCTGGTGGTGTGGTCCCATATTGTACTACAGAGGGTCTGAAAAGGCAAAAAAGTCACACTGGGCAGTGGAGAAAAGCGAGACGAAAGGCGAACAGATGGTTGGCTCACTTCATGGAGGCAATCGAGGGGGGGAGTTGCATTGGGCATGGCCTCATTGATGAAAGCTGCCCTGGCTTGTGTTGCGCAGCCGGCGTTCACCTGTCGGATATCAGCATGGACGTTTTCCTGTGCGCGGCACAGGACACAGTAGAAATGTTGTTGGCAAGAGCTGAGTACCGGGTGGGGCTCCCCAACAAGTGAGGAGTCTCTGTCGGTGGGGTGTGGCCAGAAGTTAAGGACCATCAGACCAAGCGCACAGCCGTATAGTTGAGTATAGGGGAGTGGCCACAAGGAAATTGTCCTCCCCTGACAGGGTCGAAGGATTCACAGCAGGATTAGTGGGTAATGTGTCTCCTCATGCTTTGACGGTGGGAGGAGGGAGGAATACATTTTGTTGCCATATATTAAGTATGCAGCAATGCTGACCTTTGGTGGGCCAGGTCAGAAACAGAGAAGGAGTACGCTGCTGCGACCGAGGGTATGGTGCATGCTTTAATGGCATGCTGCCCCACACAGCATATTGTGGATAATGTGTATCAAGAAATGTTTTCAGGTCAAAGGACAGGCTTTGATGGCACCTCCCTTTGGCAAGTACGGGCTGTGCATCTTGAAGATAAGTGTTAGAGTGGTTTAGGGCAATTTAATGTTGTATATATGTTTGAGAATTGTACACTGTGAATTTTGGTCATATGTTTGTTTAATGTTATGTTGTGGCCAACATTATCCAATAAACTAAATTTTTTTGGCAAAACTGATCATCTGTGCAATCTGTCAGCGTGAGGGATGATAAGCAAGGGGACACAGGGCAGGGCAAAAGGAGGGAGAAAGGGTGGGGAGGGCAGTAGGGGAAGGGCAGGGAACATGGTCTAGGCCTAGATGCCACTTGTCCGGTTGAGTTTTCTTGCTGTTAAATCTATTAAGGGGGATTTCAGAAGGGACGTCTAGGAGGATTCTGGGATATCCACAGCAGAATGTCCAAACATCGGGGGTCATGGCAGCAGTGAAGGGAGACACATATAAGTGCCTTCTGAAATTGCTCTGTCTCCACCCTAAAAAATGAATGTCCCTGTAACCAGTTATGTTGGTGGGCCCTGTGCAGATTGCAAGGCTGGGTACGTGCATGGGTGTAGACCATTTCACAAATGTGGATGTTCCTGAATTGCATGGCCTCAGAACCAGGTACTTGGATGTGCCAGCAGGGGTAATCCAGAAGGGGGTGACTATGTTTTGAGACTAGCACATCACGGCCTGTCACTTCAGATACTCAAGACATGCAGCGGCGAGCCAGTAACATATTTTGAGTATATATTTACGCTCAGCTTTCTTCACACAGGAAATAAGAACTGTGGCAATGAAAACGCATTTTGCCCTTCCATCTAGAACTGTTGCATCCATGAAACAAGCACTTTTTTTCACCTTATTCATGGTCAGGAGCAGGTCCAGGCATTGATGCCTCACCAACCCAAAGCCAGCACATTCTTGTGCTATTCTGAAATCCCATCGTGATATGCATTTCCCTTGCACCACCAAATCATTCATTCATCACACCACCGTGCTACTTGGGACGTTCTTATGCTGAGGACATCTATATACGCAGCTTCTAAAATGGTTCCTGGGACATCTCCATGATTTTACATTTAAGTGCCCATTTTCAGATGTCCAACTCATGAATAGGGCTTCTAAAATGCCCCCCCCCCCACCATTGTCTTTAGAGGCAAAATATTTTCTAAAGTACCCTTGTAAATTTATAATTGATTTCCAGGGATATACTTATGTGTTTTATGAACAGTTACAACAGATCAGCAAGATGTTGTTTGATTTGATAGGTTGTGCTTTGATTTGTATCAGGAGGAATTATTTTAAGTTTGTAGTTACCAATGTATATAGTCTAGCTGATGATGTTGCTACAGTACTTAATTTTTTTGTGGTCTCTTTTTTGAGATACAATTAATTACTTTTCCTTTTTGTTAATGTAATTAATGAAAATGGAAATAAAATCTAACAGACAATTGCAGGTCCTGGTAAAAAGTCAAATTTGCCTTTGACTCTTATACCAGAAAAGAAGTTGAACAAGGGAAAGAAAGAGGAGGTTTGAATCAGAGCACTTAAAGGAAGGCCACGGTAGAGACAGAGGCGGAAGATCCAGGAGTGTGGGCGAGCACAATAAATGAAGAACAGGCCAAGAAATCAATTGAAGAGTAGGAAGAAAGGCAGGGGAAGGACCCAGGGATAGAGGAATTAGCAATCGAGGTCCTGGCCTGTATTGAAATGGAGGCATATGCTGGGTTCCAGGTGAGAGAAAGATTAACTAAGCTGAATTTGACTTAATCTGTGGGGATCTAACATGAAAGAAAATATGGCAATAATTTTTGCTTGCAGACATCCTTTGGGCTCTAATACTGAACATGGTTGAAATAGATCAATAGTCATCAAGCGCGCAGATAAAGGAGGGGCTGTCGTCCTTTTGAATGTTACTGATTATGAGAGGGAAGTATGGCGGCAATTAAATAACATTCATCATTATAAAATTCTGCATGTAGATCCTACTGAGGCCCTTCAGTTGAAAGTTCAAACTGTTACTTCTGAAGCTTATGATTTGGGGCAATTGACTCATAAAGAAAAATTGTTCTTGAATCCACCTTATCCAAAGATACCAGCCTTTTACATTTTACCAAAGATTCACAAGAGTATGACCTCTCCACCTGGTCGACCAATTCTATCTAGCAACGAATCCTTACTGGAAAGAGTAGGGATTTTTTTGAACTCTTTTTTAAAGAATGAGGTTCCTAAAATTCGCTCATACGTTAAAGATACTACCCATTTTTTGAAGCTGTTAGAAGGTGAATGTTTGGTAGAACAAATAACTTTTATGGTATGCTTAGATGTGGCAGCTCTTTACACCTCTATCCCTCAGGAAGAAGCCTTAACAGTTATGCAAACAATATGGGAGACTCGGGTACCGCCACATCGGGTACCCACTTCGTTACTAGTAACTTTGGCTACCATAGCATTTAAAGAAAATTATTTTGTCTATCAAGATACTTATATTCAGCAAATATCTGGCACCAGCGATGGGTGCTACATTTGCGCCTTCACTGGCCAATTTGTTTATGAGTGACTATGAAGATCGCTATGTATATACTTCTCCATATAGTGAATATATTGTAAAGTGGTATCGATATATAGATGATATTTTTCTTTTATGGCGAGGTACTCGAGAGCAATTGGAAGAATTTTATGTCTATTTAAATGCCTGCCACGATGCCATTAAGTTCGAAATTGACATTCAAGTGTATGAAATACATTTTTTAGATGTGCGAGTATTAAAACAATGGAATGGATTTGTTACTACTTTGTATTCAAAACCCACTGATCGCAACACATTGCTGCATTTTTCGAGTTTTCATCCTCCTCATCTTAAGCGTAGTCTGCCGTATTCGCAGTTCTTGAGATGTCGACGTATTTGCTCTACAGATGTGGAATTTCGACAGCAAGCCAGAAATATGATGAGGAAATTTCTTGATAGAGGTTACCCGATATCGATTTTGACTAAAGCCTATAAGAGGGCTAAATATAATCATCGAGATTGGCTGCTTTCTCCTAATACTTCATCATCTCTGGAGATTTCAGTACCTACTGTTACATGTGTATTACCTTTCTCCAGCTTATCCCATTGTATATCTTCTATGATCCGTAAACATTGGAGTCTTATTACCCGGCACCCTAAACTCACTACCTGTGAACTAAGAATGGCTTATAGCCGGAGGCGTAATTTTAAAGATCGTTTGTGTCCAGCAGTTTTACGATGTGCAACTGTTTCTTCATTATCTATGCAAGGTCATACAGCCTGTCAACACTGTTCCTATTGTGATGTTATGAGTGCTTCTATATGCACGAAATATAGTCAACAAGTAAAAAATTTAACTCTGGCTACTACCTGTAACACCGCACACGTGGTATATGGTATTTGGTGTGAGTGTCAGTTGCTTTATATTGGAAAGACTACCAGGCCTTTAAGGACTAGGCTAGCTGAACACAAATATAGCCTTAAGAAAGCCCGGATCGATACTCCATTGATACAACATTGTATTGATTTAGGCCACGCTTTTGAAGATCTTCGCTGTACAGTTCTAGAGTATGTACCCCCAGATATTCGGAGAGGTGATCGGAAGAAGGTGCTTTTGCAGAAGGAACAACGGTGGATTTTCAATTTACGGACTTTACAGCCTGGTGGTCTGAATGACCGTCTTGAATGGACATTATTTTTTTGATAGATTTTCTTTTGAATTGGATTACGAATGGATGCTCAAGTTCAGCTGGGCTGTCACTGTGCCGCTCTAAAATTATTAATATTAAAATTTAAATTGTAATTGTAGCTGGTTCTTTAATATGATGTCATTGGTTTGAGAGTTTTTGATTGGTGGTTGGTTGTGGTATTAAGCGCGTCACACGCCAAAGTGGAACAGCGGGAGATGGTGAGGAGTCATCTTTGAAAACGGATTCCTTGTATGACTTCGCTCCTGATGAAGCCGGGTTATGGCGAAACAAAGGCTTTTGTAGAGCTTTGGTCAATTCTAAGGTTTTATCAGTTGAATTGACTTTTAATACTTCTCCCGAGCTGTTCGGTTCCTCTGTTGGCGTTGGAAGTTGTGACTGACTATAAATAGCGCTCAATGAAGAGCTAGAGACCTTGTTGGATAGAAGTTCATCGTTATAAGATAAGTTATTTGCATTTTTGTGCTTTTGTTGGTGAATTTTGAGTCTTTATTATTCTTTATTATGTTTGCAGGTATCGCTCTCAGACTGCTTTAGGCTGCGTTCAGCCTTGAAGATATAGTGCAGGCGCACATTATTATGACGCTGTTTTTAGTATGAGAGAATGATTGTATGTGTGATGTTTTGAGAGTATGGGTATGTAAGATTGAGTTTGGGATTGTATGTGTAATTTTGGAGGTTGCTCGATTGTTATAAAATTGTTCGAGATATTTTCCCAGTGTTGTAATTAGGGTGTATTATATTTATTGTAACTTGGTTTAATTATTATAGGAAGGTAGGGAGGCTATGACCGGTGATGTGAGCGTCTATCAACACCCTATGGTGATTTATCACTAAATGTGGAGTTGTGACATCTGAGGTCATTATTGCCTGGAAGTAATATTGGGATAAGAGTTAAAATTTGTGAAGTTTATGTATTCAATGTTGAAAGCAGGTTTTTTATAGTTGGATTACTCTTTTTCTGCTTTTGGCTTTTTGTTTTGTGAAATAGATCAATACCATGTGAGTGACGGATTTCACAAAACCATATGTCCGAGAGGAGCCAATTAAGGAGCTGAGCTACCTTTATGAGTTGGTTTTGTAAGCAGAATTTCTCCCTTGCTCCACAACCCAGAGCCAAGCAATTAGCTGCCAGTTAACGTCTGCCTTGGAGCAGGTATAAAGGCTGCAAAGGACAGTTTTTGAAATATACATGTATGTCTGTTGTAAAATAGGAAATACATGTACAATTTTAAAGCCTGTCAGAAAGCATGCCCAACAGATATGCACCATAGACTCAAAGGTACACATCGCCTTTTGCATACATGCGGAAGTAGCACCTTTTCTATAATTGCTTTTTACATGCATATGCACATTAACAGATGCAAATGAGCTTTGTACACAGTTAAATGGCACCTAATCCTTCTAAAACCACCTCCATAGTCACTCATCTTGTTCCATGTGACCAGTGTTCCCATGAAACTGCACTGAGAGTCCTCCACCCGCGGTGCTGCCGCCGGGGGGGAGATGCTGCAATATCGCCATTTTCACACATTATCGCAGCACTTCCCCGCTACCAGCTGCACCATGGGCGGAGTGCTTCTGTATACCTTCACAGAAAGGTCGCATGCGACTTATCTGGCCAATGAATTCTAAATTAATTTCAGTTTATGCAAATATTTTGTGGCGGGCCTACAAATAAATTGCAATAATCTAGAAAAAGCTAGACTAAAGCTTGGGTAATTCTTTCTTATGTGCCTGTAAGAAAAAGTTTTAAAAGAAAACCTAAAAACAGATAAGCCAAGCTTTCTTCCTGATTCTTTCAATGTGTCCATCCAGGTTGAGATGAACACCTAAACCTTTTACCTAAGAGTTGACAAATAGACCTGTAGCATCAGCAGTCAAAAGAAAATCTGAATTTGACATTGATGGTTTGCCAATCTAATGGACATCGGCTGTAGCTACATTAGGCATCACTATAGGTTATGAAGATACCCCCAACCAGAGATGGAAGAAAAGCAATCATTAATTCATCCTAACGATTTAATGACATCTGCTTCCAAGGTGCGATACATCAATGCAAGTAGAGGCTGTATTCAACAATGTATTCAACAATGACATAAATACATGTTAAATAGAATAATGGATAAAATTGCCAGTTGAAGTATTCCACATTCCATCTTACTAGCCAGTGACAAGATCCCGTTCCAATGCCTAGATTTTTTATTGCCTGTTGAAAAATCTTTAAACTATTGGCATGTCCTGCCTTTGATAGGAATGGCTTGGAACCTGTTCATTAGTTTCCAGGATCCACAACATCAAAGGCAACTGAAAGATCAAGCACTATTTATACAGAAGAGTTCCCGGATTCCACATCATCCTTAGGTCATCTATTTATTTAGTAGTTTTTAGCTCATACCTTTCCAGTAGTAGCTCAAGGCAAGTTGCAATCAGGTACTTGTAGGTATTTTCCCAGAGGGCTCACAATCTAAGGTTGGACCTGAGGCAGTGGAGGGTTAAGTGACTTGCCCAAGGCCACAAAGAGCGTCAGTGGGATTTGAATCTTGGTCTTTCTGATCCAAGGGTGCTGCCCTAACCACTCACTAGAACTGTCTCAAGTTTCAGTGTTGAAGCCAGCATGGAAACTAGACCAAAATAAACCTAGGCCATTGTCATTCTTCAAAAAATCTTTAAATTGTACCAATACAGCCTTCTTAATACATTTAGATAAAAAAGAAAGATTCAAAATTGGTCTGCAATTATTTACATAGGGTCATAACCTTAATAGTTAGGGGCCCAATTTTCAAAGCCCTAGGCCGTGGTACATATGTAAAAGATGGCCTTATCTGGGTAAAACTGCCATAACCTTGCAAACCAGATTTTCAACAAGATGGCTTGAATCGGAGAATCCCAGCTACCTGCATAGCACCAAACGCTGAAGCTTGGGGGCAGAACGGGAGCATGTTGTCCTGAAACCCACATAAAGCAAATTTTTGCAAGCCGTGTGCACAGACATTGGACGTCACTAACCGCACAAGCCTACACGATGTTTCCTGGTGCATACGACTGTGTAAGGTGTGTGGTGAGCCCGTGTAGTGGCACTACGGTCCATCGTACAGTGAGGAGAGCGTGCTTAGGCCTGTACTCAAACTGTGCAGAGGTACATTGTTGCTGGACCGGCTGAGAAGCCATGTGAGCCATGCACAGGGTGTTCCAGAGGTGGGGATGCGCCCATTGTGCCCAGGCACAGTGGAAAAGGAGGTTTACCAGAGATACAGACTGGATGGGGCAACAATAACGGAGTTGTGCACCATTCTCAGTGGGGAATGGAGCCCTCCACTGCCAGAAGCCAGACTTTGCCAGTGGCTATGATGGTAACCACTGCCCTGGGATATCTGGCAACTGGCAGCTTCCAGCATGTAGATTGGGGTGACTTGGAATCATGCAGTCTACTGCCAGCCACTGCATAAGTGCCTTCACCAGGGCCCTGCTGTGGAGGATGCACCACCTCACAGTCTTTCCTCGGACACAGCAGGAGCGGTATGAGACCATGCAAGCATTCTACAATGTGGCTGGATTCCCATCAGTGCTTGGAAGTATAGACTGCACCCACATTGCACTGCGGACACCACAGCTGGAGCAGAGGGCATACCGGAAGAGGTATAATTACACATTGATGAACATGCAGGTCATGTGGATGCCAACATGACTTTTACTGATGTGTGTGCCTGCTACCCGGGGTCCTGCCATGATGCATTTGTCCTTGCCCAGTCCAGCCTGGGACAGGCAGCAGCTGGGGGTCAGCTCAGAGATGCGTGGCTGCTGGGTAAGTGCACAGGGCTGGCCCATCCATTGTGCAAGAATGTTGTTCACACAGGGCCCTGCGCTTCAGGGGGCCCTGCGTCAACAACATGTCACATTCAGCACCGGCAGGTAGCTTTAGAGAGAGCCAGAAAGGCCCCGGCTCACCTCTGACAGCTGCCGAAGTGAAGAGCACTTTTTTCTTCACTTCTACAGCTGTATTATAGTATAGGCTGCTTGCTCACTGAGTGCTGGGAAACAGGAAGTTCCCTTTTACCTCTGGCGCATTAGTAGCCTATACTACAATACAGCTGCCAAAGGTGCTCTTCACTTCGGTGGCTGTCAGAGGTAAGCCGGGGCCTCTCCGGCTCCCTCTAAAGTCTGTTGGACAGCCGCGGGGCTCTTTGGGGTGGGGAGATAAGTGGAAATAGTTGATAGGGAGGGGGGCTTGGCTGGAAATGGGCTGAGTGGGGGGAGCAAGGACTGGAAATAGCTGATGGGGAGGGGGCTTGGACTGGAAATGGGCTGAGTGGGGGAGCTAGGACTGGAAATTGGCTGAATGGGGGGGAGCAAGGACTGGAAATAGCTGATGGGGAGGGGGGCTTGGACTGGAAATTGGCTAAGTGGGGGGAGCTAGGACTGAAAATTGGCTGCATGGGGAGGGGAGCTAGGATTGGAAATAGCTTATGGGGAGGGGGGCTTGAACTGGAAATGGGCTGAGTGGGGGGGGGGGGCTTGGACGGGAAATGGGCTGATGGAGGGAATAGGATAGGACTGTAAATGGATGGGGGCACTAGGACTGGAAATGGGCTGATGGGGAGGTTAGGATTGGAAATGGGCTGATGGGGGCTAGAACTGGAAATGGGCTGATGCAGGGAGATGGGAGAATGGGACTAGAAGGGAGCGGATGCTGGGTGGGGTTGGAACTAGAAGGGAGCTGATGTTGGGGAGGACTAGAATTGGGATGGGGCTGGGGGATAGAGGATGGAGAGGGGAAAATATTTTGTTTGGGAGGAAGGAAAAATCTACGATTGGCCGGGTATTGGGAGAGTAAGTGGGGATTGAGTATGGAGGGGTAAAATTTGAGTGGATGAAAAAGGAATAAAGAAAGAAATGGAGAAAAGAAGAAAAGGAGAAAGATCAGTATGTTAAAACAGATGTAGAGAGAGAATAGGAAAAATCTAGAAGAGAGAAGAAAGGACAAATGGACAGCAGACAATGGAGAGTTAGCAGAAGACATGAAGAAAGCAGAAGAAAGTGACTGGAGCAATTGTAACTGAAAAATAAAATGCACAAACAACAAAAGGTAGAAAATACTTGTTTATTTTGAATTTATTAACTGGAATATGTCAGCTCTGGGAAATGTGCATCATTAACGTCTGTGTTTTGTTTAGCTCAAGAGGAAATTAATTTATAGTTTTATTTCTTCAGTGATGTTGTATATTCTAAGTTTGGCTTTTGGGATTCCCGGTTTAGTTATTGCCTTCATATTTCTAAATTATGATCCCTTGTTCTTTGTTTGGTGTTGGTCTATGTTCTGCATGTGTAACCGAACTGAGGTATTCTGTTTATGTAGTTTCTATTTGACAGTGCCACTTGTTCTCTTTCCCCAGTAGGAGAAGTTGCCTTTTGATAGGTAGGGTATGGTGCTTTGTGGTCCTGGTAGCACTGTTATGATATGGCGGATTTGCTAGGGGTTCTAAATGGACAGTGTTTGTAGTACTTCCTAATGTGCATTGCGGTTGACACTGGAGTATAGTAATGTAGAAATCTGGTAGTCTTTCTTTATTCATATACTCATTAAGAGGCATTTTTACTAAAAATTGGTGCACGTTAACATTATGCAAATATTTTTGCAAATGAGGTCTCTTATGAAAATGAGGACCCACAATGAGTCTCCGCACATGGACCCACACCTCCCTTGTGCCGCCCCTGTGAATGCGCTCAGGACATGCCCAGATCAAACAGTTGCTGTAGTATGATGCTGTCTTTAATGCAAACATGTGGGATATATGTGTTACGTGCGTATTGCAACTCATGATGACCACTGTGTGCACATGTGCTGCTGTTCCACAGATCCATATGCACAGCAGGCCATGATGCACATCGTGGAGACAATCAGAGCAAGCTCCATGGCCAGGAACAGACAGCACTCACCAACATGTAGCATGAGGAAAAGCATGGGCTGGTGTCATGTAACGCAGCCACATGGCAACAGCCCATGTAGGGCACATCCATGTCTGCCCCCATTCCAGCCAGCAGACCCCCCAACCATATCTCTGTGCCATGCCCTTCCCCCCCCCCTTTCCATCAGGTCAGCCCTTGCCACCGCCCCCCCATTGCCCTGCTCCACATGCCTTACTGCTACACAAGCTATATGCTGGTGTCCTCTCAATGCCATGGTATCTCTGATTGTTTGATATTACACCCCGCCCTGCTAGTAGATAGTGTGTTGTATGTTGTCTGTAACAACCCATATACCTTTTAGCTTTTTATGGGTTAGTTTGTAATTATTTATCTCTATTGTTAATATTTTTTTATATATGTTTTTTTACAATACAGACCTCTGAAGAAGGCTCTGCTAAAACACGGCTTAAGTAGGATCTAGTGGTATTGGTATTCCTTTCTTGACCATTTGGTCCTTAATAACACCAACAACACTAAAAATAACACACGAAGTGATCCCACTACAAAATTCAAAAAATTTAATGAAACTGAATTCTTGGATACAACAATACCTCACCTCTCATCATCCCCAATGAATCTAGATGAAGCTGTAATAAACTGGCATGTAACAATCAATAATGCTGCCAAACTTGATCAACGAATCAAAAAGCCCCCTAAATTAAAAATAAACAGAACCCCATGGTTCAACAACACGCTAAAACAAATGAAAAAAGAACTAAGAAAATTAGAACATAAATGGCGCAAAACCAAATCAACAATCAACAAGGAAATATATAATAACCATCTCACAAAATACAAAGACACATTAGATAATACAAAAAAATCTTATTTCGCAGCAATCTTATCAAAATCTTATAACAGACCACGAGAACTATTCTCAATTGTTAGAAATCTTACTAATAATCCTCAAACATCGAATACTGAAATCACAGAAATATCGGTACAAACTTTAGCCACCCATTATCAAAATAAATCTATGCAACCTATAATGACAATAAACAATATAAATACAGCTCATCACGTCTCAGATGAATGGTCAAAATTTCACCCTATATCAAAAGACGCACTAAAGAACATCATTGCTAATCTCAACACCACAACCTCCTTTCTTGATCCATGCCCAGTAACATGGATAAAAAGTACACTCCCAATACTAATATCATTCATCCTCCCTATAGTCAACCTCTCACTGCTTCAAGGACACCTCCCTTCTACGCTCAAACATGCTCAAATCCGTCCAATTCTCAAAAACAACACGCTTGATAAAACATCACCAAAATCATACAGACCCATATCAAGTATCCCTTTTTTAGCTAAAATAATAGAAAAAGTGGTCCAAATTCAGACACAAGAATACCTAGATTCATCCTACCCACTTGATGACCACCAATATGGATTTAGGCCTCAACATGGAGTTGAAACACTTTTAACAGTCTTAACTGATGTACTACTCAAAGGAATTGATAATCATAAACAAGCATTTTATACTCTTATTTATTGATATTTCGGCAGCATTCGATAGTGTTCACCACACTATAATGCTTAATAACCTGAAACAAATAGGAATAAAAGACACTGTGCATAAATGGTTTACCTCTTACTTAAATAATAGAACACAAAATGTAAGAATTGGTAACCAAACATCAACTATATATAATCAAGAAATTGGTCTCCCACAAGGCTCCGCACTATCAGCCCTCCTGTTTAACATTTACATAAAACCTGTCAGTGATATCTTTAAAAAATTCGGAGTATACTATCATCTATACGCAGATGATATTATTTATTTATTTTATTTATTTAAAGTTTCTTTTATACCGCGCTATTCGACATTATGATGTACATCCCTTTCACGATTCCTAATTTACCAATAAAACTACTATCAGACTGCTTCAATGAAATTACTACATGGCTAAAAGCACAAAACCTTCACATTAATCATTCAAAAACAGAAGTTCTAATTGTAACAAAAAATCAATCATATATCCCCCCAACCCATATAACATTACAAAACCATGACATTAAAATAAAAAATGAAATAAGATACCTAGGTGTTATTTTAGATACTCATCTGACGATGAACACTCACATCAGAAACACCATAAAGAAAATATACTTTAAACTTAAAATTCTTAAACAATTACGCCCGTTAGTACACCAACTTGACTTCATTAATATAATCCAAGCTACGATAACACCACACTTTGATTTTGCCAACCTAATTCTTTTAGGTATAACGAAACAAAACATAAAAAGAATCCAATTAGCACAAAACGCAGCAGCCAGAATTATAATGAAAGCACACTCTATCCAGCACATAACACCAATACTAGCCTCCCTACACTGGTTGCCAATTCAAAGTAGGATAATATAAAACCATAATAACTACATATAAAGCTTTAAACAACACGGCCCCAATCCCATTAAGCAAACTAATTAGCATGGAATCTCAAAAAACCACGCACAGAAAAGGATACTCAAATAAACTAAATACTCCTAATGATTTCATAAAAGCAAATAAATTAACTAACAAAAGAGCTTTTTCTCATGCTGCCCCATCTATGTGGAATTCCCTTCCGGAGGACCTACGAACCATAACTGAAATCATGGAACTCCGAAAAAAAACTAAAAACCTACTTATTCTCCATGCACTACGGCAACATAGATAACCCCTGGATACACTCAGATAAAGGTTAAAAATTATGACAGAGTAATACTAATCCCAACAATTTAACAGACAATACACTATTATAAAAACACTATGATCCAATTCCAAAGTACCCCCAACATGTATTTGTATATAGTTTTTTGTACATAGTTTACAAGCCAGTTTGCTGTTTTGCACTAGTTCATACTGTTAACCATTACTTTTATTGTTACAAAATGTTCGATGTAAAACTAAGCTTATGCTTTGTAGATTGTTGTTTTATTGTGAACCGCAACTGAACTCTGGAAGTTGCGGGTTATAAATATATGTTAAATAAATAAAATAAAATAAATAAATAATAAATAATCCTTTATAGTACTTCACCATTTTTGTGTTTCCTTGGAATAAGTGAGTACTTTTCTGCTTTTTATTGCTTGGACTGCCCTTGGTGCAGGCCAGCAGATGTGCACCCTCCTGCAGTAGCTCCTGGTCCACATCAGTGCCCCCTGCATCCACAGGGTCATCAAGGATGGTGAACTGTAGCTCAGCCAGTGGTGCATCATCGTCTCCATCTCCCCAGCCCTAGCAGACAAACTGGCCTGCTGCACTGCCCTGGGAGCCGCATTGGCCTGCTGCACTGCCCTGGGAGCTGCATCGGCCTGCTCCTCTGCCATGGGTGTTGCACCAGACCACTCCTCTACCCTGGGAGCTGCACCAGACTGCTCCTCCACCCTGGCAGGCACACTGGTCCCTGTGGCTGTGTTGCATCCTGGCTGCGCACTGGCATCATCATGGCAGGTGGTGAGGCGCCTTCCGACACATCTGTTCCAGGCTGTGAGGGTTGGGTCCCTGGCAAGTCTGTGGGAGAGCAAAGGTGGCAGAGGGTAGTGCCATGGGTTGCTATGTCAGCCTATGGGGTGCCACCACGTTCACAATGGAACAGGCAGGGGGATCCCCAGTCTGCACTGTCCCCAACCCCCATATCATCTAAGGACTGATAGACAGGCAGGCCCTGAGTGGATGGAACCATGGTGTGACACATACATGGTCATCAAGGTGCCACCCAGGCCATGGGGCAACCCCTACTCACCCTTCTGTGTGCCTGGGGTGGAGCTGTCAAAGCCTACAACCCTTGAGATGGAGACCTCCTCCACAAACTGCAGCACCTGTTTCTCCAAAGGGGTGAGTCTGCACTGGCACACAAGTGGCATTTTGCTGTTGCTGGCCCCTTTCTCCTTCACAGTCTGCTGTATCTTCTGCCACTTCTTCTTAATATTCTCCACATCCCTGTTGTGGTGGTGGATAATGCCATCCACCACCACAACAGGGATGTGGAGGATATTAAGAAGAGAGTTAATGCCGACTCTCCTGACAATGTCACTCCATGCTGTCAGCTGTGAGCTGGCATCCTCTGCCGCAAAGAGGGCAGTGTGCTGTTTATGGATGAGCCCTAGAGTCATAGAGGTCTTGGAGGGTGTAATGTTTGCCTTCCGGGTTCGCTTTGGCCCTTTCTGCACGCTATCAGCAATTGTGCTGCTCAAGCACTATAGCAGTGTTAGGCTACCTGCATAGGCCCTTTAATACATACGCGGATACGACACACAGCTATGTCATGCCCCGTCCAAACACATATCCTGTACCTGCGTAGGATCCTGAGCTCTTTTGGGATGAAAATCTGCGTGACAGCTATCTGCTGTAGGACATCATAACTGCACACCATGGTGAGAAGGCATATGCGTGCATGGATGCCCAGACAATAACACCCGAGTAGGACAGATAACACAGTAAGTGAGCATGGCCATGGCAGTTTGAAGACCAGTGCAGGCATCATTCTGATTGTGTGCCCCTTTGAGGCAGGGTTGTTCGGCACGTGTTGTACCGGTACCGGTACAGTGGTGGTGCCACATGTACCGGTACAGTGGTGGTGCCACATGTACCGGTACAGTGGTGGTGCCACCACCTATTCTGCACGGGTATGTCACAGCGGTGCTACCTGCACTGAGAAGTAACTGTGGTCGCTCTGTGCGGGTATGGTACAGAGGCCCTACCCGTGCAGAGCTGAGACTGCCACCGATCTGCATATGTAGCACCTCTGTGCCATACCTGCACACAAAGACATGGCCCACAGGGCACACACCCCATGCCCATAACCCCCAGGCCCCCTCCCACATTCCCCTGCACCACCCACACAGACACATAGCCCTGCCCCCATAAAACTGACAACACATTGTGATTGCAAACTGGGAACATTTTATTGCAAACCCTGTAACATTTATAAAACTGGCATCATCTGCAGGATACAGCAACACAGATCCCCACATCAATGGGGACAATGAGCACTGCGACGCCCCTGCCCCGCCTTAGGGCTAAAAGACAGGAGCGGCCTATTGCCTCGTGAGGAATGGAGTTAAAAACTGTTCCCTGGTAATGCTGGGTAATGTAGTTCTTGTGCTCCTTTCACTCCGAAATAAGTGTAGTTGTGCGCCAGAGACGGTATGGCTTGTTTGCAAGTATTTTATTGCTGTTAGGGAGATTCTTCCAGCGCATAACAAATTCATACACATGAACCAAACTGGTGCTTTAACATGAACAGAATAAACTTAGGAATAAAGTCAACTAAAGTAGAATTCAGCTTTAACTTCAGCTTTACTTCTAGGAAGTTTGACTCAGCTCTGCCCCAAGAGGTGATTCCATTTAATGCAGCCTCTTTACATGCACTGTTACGTTCACAGTGGGAGCTTAATTCAGGTGCAAGTAATCAAGGTTCTCAAAGCATGGCAGTAGAAACAGCTCCGTTGTATTTTACTCATACACGGCACAGCAAAGTTCTTTACTCTGGTATTTCCATACAACACAATGAACAATCCATACTATTACAGTCAGGTAAGTCAGAATCAGTTTGCATTAATTCTTCAGACTGTATAGAATTAGTATCTTCATTCAGTACTGGTTGTCTGCCTGCTTGTTGTTCTAAAAACTCTTTAAAGCTTTGGAGAAGCAATTCAGCCTGTTGGTTGCTAGATAAGCAATTGTCAGCAGCTATTAAGCTTCTCTCTTGGTCAGTAATGTTTCCCTTCTCCCCTCTCAGGCTAGATAAGTCAGGGTAACATTTAGGCTCTCTTAATAAGGCTTCAAACATAGGAGAATTGAGTTTACCTTCACTCTTGTAACTCCTAGGAAAACTGCTTACTTTTTGCCAAGCCCCTCTCGTCCTAGGTGGCTCAGACGTCTTCCAGTTGTAAGGGTTCCTGTGTCTCTCTGGTCCCAATTGTACTCCAAAGAATGAGTTTTCTTTCTCACTTGCCTGCCGTGGAGGCTTCCTCTTCCAGGGCTCTGCCTTTTTCCAGGAGTCTAATCCAGGGCTACGTCCATTTTCCTCAGGACTTTCATTCACAGCCCTTGAAAAGATCCTTGCAGGTCTTCTTTTATTACCAGGGTCAAACGTACTGCCACACTGCTTCCTGGTCTTCCATTCACTCTCTGACTCACTCTCAGCTGACGTACCAAACGTCCTTCCACAGCTCGTCCTCTCACAGGTCCTTTGCTCTGAGGTCCTCTGCTCAGAGTTCCTTGTGCAGCTCTGTGCACTGCTCTCTTTGCTCCCTTTGCTCTCCTTAGCAGGGTCATTCTCAGGTTTAAAACGAGGTTCTCTTCCAGGCACGCCCCTTCCAACCACTGGGTGTGCCCAATCAGGACTACTCAACTCCTCCCCTGGGCTGGTATCCATTCTTAGCTCAGCAGAAAGGAGTTTTTCTTTCCTTCCAGTATTGTCAATCTGGCGTAAATCCTGTTGCCCTTCAGGATTTTCCTCGGTCTCCATTGCCTCAGGAGGGCGCTCTTCACCACAGCACCCATGACTTTGGCCAAGTGGTCCGCCCCATTATACCACAATGCAGGGCAATCCCTGGCATGGGGGTGGCCTATGGTGCAGTGGGGCCCTGCCTGTGCCCTGTCAATGCAGCAATGAGGGTATCCAGGTGCAAGCTTATTGACTGTGCTGCTGACCACACATCCTCCCTGAGGAGCAGCACCTCCACCACTAAGGTGCCCAGAGCCCAGTCGCCATATGGCTGTGGAACCAAGGAGCCTGGTGCGGCATAGCCATGCTGTACCCATGGATGCTGGGGTGGATATTGGGGCCCACAGCTGTGAAATGTGTCCCATGGACCTGCAACACATTGTGCACAATCTGTTCCAAGCCCTGAGATGGGCTCATGGCACCCTGGGATGGACATGGGCGGGCATGGCTATGGGGTGCAGGGCACAGTCGTAGGGTGCTGCTCCTCCAAAGGCCCCCCTGTCAGGAGCCTACTGGCTGTCCAATGCACTGCACTCCATACCTGGGGTATTTGGAGGATGGTGATTGCATCCCCCCTGCAACCCTCTTGGGGACCGCCTCTGCCTCAGATGCAGGGGGCAGCTCTGGTCCTGCTGCCACCTCCTCTTCCTTGGACTCCCCTGATCCTCTGAGTCCTCCTCCTCCCCGGACTCCCCTCTCTACCTCTGACCCTCTGAGCCCTCCTGCTCCTTGGACACCTCTGCCTGCCCCTGACTCACTGAACCCTCCCCCTCCTCAGACTCCCTTGCCCGCCCCTGACCCCCTGAGTCCTCCTCCTACTCAGACTCCCCTTCCTGCTGCTGCACCGTGGGGTCCTCACTGCCCTCCCCCTCTGTAGTGCTGTCCTCCATCACAGTGCCACTGGACCCCTCCTCCCTGTCACTGCTAAATGTACTGCTGGGAGATGCACCAATGGACATCTGTGCTGGTGCTGGATTGCTGCTCTGGGTTAGTGCCCGTGGTGGACCGGCATTGTCTGGGGCCTTCCTGGAACCGACTGTGGGGGAAGAGGGAGGGGGGTTAACGGTCAACTCTGGAGTGGCCATGGGGTGGGACTGACAAATCTCCGGGGGACCTGTGCATGCACTGCACAACCCACCTTTGGGCCATGGGGGTGTGCTGTCAAACAGTGCACACTGCATGCCCTCCCCTTTGCCCACCTCCAGCCAGCTCAGTTATCCCCCACACATGCCCAGCTGTGGCTTGTTGCCCTCTCCGGATGACAGACCCCCCACAGGGGGCAGTGTGGGCATGTGTGCAATGTGCATCTGGCCCCACCACTGGCAGTGTATGCCCCTGTACTGCCATTCCATGACATGCCCCGGCCATGTGTGCGTGCATCTGCATGTATTGGGTGCCGGCTGGTGCGCATACAGGATAGTGGCACAGGGGGATGCCAAGTCTTCCCCAAGTACATTCCCATCTTTGCATACAGGGGATCCCCCACCAGATGGTCTGCCTGCACCTATCCAGCAGCCATGACTGCCACTTCCTGTGTCTGCTGGGTCCACTGTGTACCTCACTGATCATCCTCAGCTGTCAACCTGATGCGCTGCAGTTGGTTTGGTTGCTTCCGGCGCAGTGTCCTGTAGTGACACTTGAGGACCTCCAGGGTGTGTCATATGCCATTGTCACTGTGAGAGAGAGGGGGAGAGGATATACATGTGCTCAGTTGTGTGTTTCCATATCACCTATTGCGCATACCTGTATCCTGCGTCTGCCTGGTGGCCTGCCCATCTTGGCACCATGCAGAACAGGGTGTCATGGTTTGTGCATGCTCACCATCTGTCATTTCCTGTGGCATCACATTATTGACATGCTGCCATAGTCCCCAGCTGCCATGGCTGCTAGACAGGGGATGGCGGGCAGCAGTGGCTGATCCGCTTGCAGGGACACACTGACAGCACATATGTGGATACTACCACTGGCCCCCTTCGAACCCTGGGCTGGGGTCACAGGGGCTGGGGGAGAGGCACATATCCGGGGCATCCACACTGGCCAGTAGGTTCTCCTGGGGTAGGCAGCCCAACTCACAGCTCCTCATGCGCAGGGCAATGCCTTTGCTGTGTCAGCCCTATGGTGTTGCTGCCATCCGCCACCATGGGGTGCAGCAGCCTCCACGTCTACTGTGTCTGGACATGCCTACTGCTGTGGGCAGCCAGGGATGACACCTATACCATGCATTGCCCATCCTCCCACTGTCACCTGTGCTGCCACCAGCATGTGGCTTAGCCCCACAGCTCTGTCTCCCTGTGCAGACACACAGCTGTGTCTTTCAGGGAGCATATGGCCTAGCATGGTGCTCAGCTCCCCATCTTCCTGTCCGTTCAGGTCTCCTTACCTGCGCAGGCGGAGTTGGATGGCCCTCCATATAGCCATGGACAGCCGCAGATTCAGCTGCTGGCCCCCCCCTGGGGTATAGCATCCCCTTGTACTGCAGCACAGAATGAGCAAGTGCCTTGGACTCGTCAGGGCAGAAGCTGGCTGTCCTTCTTGCCACCATGCCGTTGTTGTCTATCTGCCCAACCACAGGGGGCTCCTGCACAAGCAGCTCACGGGGCCTGCATGATGGTGTCATCACTGCATGGGTGATACACGGGTTCAGGCACACTTGCCATCCTGCTTATCTACCCACTGGTTTGGACCCCTACATATGTATCGCACACTAACACTTTCTTAGGCATCAAGTCCGGGTTCCAGCCCCTGCACATACCTGTCTATGCCAAGCTAGGCAACTACCGCTGTGCTCAGTTTATGCAGCATTTTCTAGGCTTGGCCATTTTGGAGGCGCCTGACTCACGATTCAAGCACTTTTCCTGAGCGGGTATCTTTCTGTGGGTATGGCATGCCTCGGCGCCTTGTTGAAAATCGGGCCCTAGGTTCCTAAATTGACTACTTTGAAATTTGACCAAGAATAGGTATCCTAAATTTATGCTCAAAATTTCACTAAACTCTTACATTTAGGTGCCTAATAAGCAAGTGGTAACAGGGGCAGATTTAGAGAGAGGAAATTAGAAGTTTAGCACTGATTTTCAGCACTGGGCAATTGAATGGCAGGCCTAAATGTAGGAGCATACATTTTAAGCTCCTAAATGTAAGTCAATTTTCAGCTGAAAACTTAGGGGTCTAAATTTAAGAGCTTGGGGTTCTATTTTTTTTTTAATATTGTATCTAAAGGTGGCTCCTCTAGTAAAACATTTCTAGGGCATGTCTTGTAATGCCAGAAAAGCAGATTCAGACAGAATAGCATGGATAATAATGGTATGAAAATCACCAGAGGTTTCCATAGATGCTTTAATCAAGTGTGAGGGGGAAAGGTAAAAAAAAAAGAAAAAAAAAGAAAAAAAAAAGAGGCCTGTGCCTTATCCAGAAAAGTCAAGGTCTCATTCTTCGTAGTGGGTCAAATTGTGTTCAGTAAACTTGAGCAGGAAATTCCTCAGCTTGTAAAAGCTCTTTGTTTTTGTTCAGCTAATCTTATAAGACCTTGATAAAACTTCGACATTCTATGTTTTAAAAGAGTAAAAGATATTCCACTTTTTCAACTTAGAGTGTGCTGAGACCAATAAATGTTGAGTTAATATTAACTTCCTCACTGCTGCAAAATGTTAGCAAGACCCATGCAAGGCTGATTCAATTTTGTTGGAAAAAAACAATGTTCGAACCTGTGATTCTGGCTTACTTGTTGGGCAAGGTTGCTAGATGTGCCTGATTTTCGGAGATTGTCTCCAATTTGGAGGTAGTGTCTTTGATTCTATGGACTGTATTCACCTTCTGTTCCCAATTTCAGTGGAGACAAGGCAAAGAACATTGTCTCCTGCACACCCCTCTAATGTAGTCTTCTTATTCCTGGTAGAAGACGTAAAATTAAGTTTTTCTGAAAAAAGAGGAGGAATTCAAAATATATAGGACCTGATTTCTGAAGGCCTCTAGCTACCCGTGTAAAGGCCTTATCTAGGATTTTCGAAGGGCACCTACATGGGTAATGCCCTTCAAAAATCCCGGCTAAGTCCCTAATACGCCCAGAAGCTATCCACATAGCATTGGGGTGTGTTAGGGGCGCTCCAGGCAGAGGAAGGGGCTACACGGGTAGCAGCGATTTTCAATGCTACCCGCATAGCCCTCTGCACCTTCCTCCATCCCCGCTGTGCCCCGTAACGCCCCTAACATGCCCCAATGCTATGCGGATAGCTTCTGGGCACGTTAGGGACATAGCCTACCTCAGTCAAATTTCGGCCCATAAAGAATATTTATCTATGTTTATAAAATCAAATTTAAGCATATATGTATATGTGCACCTATAACTCGAAAGGGCTGCTACTGTCTTTTTTTAAACTTGAAATTACTGAATGCTATCTAGACTGGTCATTTCAAAATATATGGGAAAGAGGTACCCAAAGAGCAGGGTCATACCAACCATCAGGCAAACAAAGCAGTCGCCATGGGCAGCAGCCTTTTGGGGGGGTGGGGAGAGCAGTAAAGAGCAGGGTATTCAAATCTCAACAATAAATTCTGACAGCTGGGAAGGGCCATAAGGCTTAAGGTTTGCCTAGGGTGTCAACACATTTTCTCCATGGACAAGCAAACTGAGTCAGCCTGCCTAGATGTGTCATCCGCAGGGACTGGATTAGCTCTCCCATAGCTCAGAGGAATCCTCTTTTTTTTTTAAATTCCTCCGAGCATACTCCTTCCCATACCTTCCCCTTGCCCTGCCCTTCCTGCCTCAGTTTTTTCCATCCACCTTTGGGCAGATTCTACAGCTCTCAAAAACAAAGAAGAAAACTTACCCACAAGATGGAGAAACCAAGATCCAAGAAGTGCCTCTGCTGCAACAGAAAGTTGAGCCCCAGCGATGCCCAGGATCGCTGTCCCAGATGCTTGGACCCGGTGCACCTTGTGGGAGCCTGGCACACAGGGCAAACAGAAAAAAATGCCCCCTGGAACTACTCACCAAATCTCCACTCAAAGACAGAGGACGGAGAGAGGATCGAACCAAGGCTGCTCCTAAGGAAAAAAAGAAGAACAAGCCTAATAGCCACAGGCATCTGTATTTGGAACAACTTAGAGAAGCTAGCAAAGTAGTCAAGAAGGCAAAGATTCAAAAGGAGGAGGAAATAGCCAATGCAATAAAATGGGGGGATAAGACATTTTTCAGATATATTAGAGAGAAGAGGAAGGGCAAAAGTGGTATTGTCAGACCCAAGGGTGCAGGGGAGGAATATGTAGAAGCTGGTAAGGATAAAGCGGAATTGCTTAACAAATATTTTTGTTCTGTGTTCACAGATGAAGAACCAGAAGCAGGACCTCAGAAAACACCCACAAATAGGAACAGAAGTGAGGGACATCTTGAACAATTTTCAGAAGACTGTGTTCATGAGAAACTAGCTCAACTTAAAGTAGACAAAGCAATGGGACCGGATGGGATACACCCTAGAATACTGAGGGAACTTGGGGACGTTCTAGCAACTCCACTGACTGTTTTCAATGCCTCGTTTTTATTTATTTATTTATTTATTTAGCGTACATTTGTATACCGCTACTTCCAGCGATACCGATATTTCCAGCGATCGTTGGAGTCGGGAGTGGTGCCGAAGGACTGGAGAGAGGCTCATGTGGTGCCTTTACACAAAAGCGGAAGTAAGGATGTGGTTGAAAACTACAGGCCGGTTAGTTTAACTTCGGTGGTGAGTAAATTATTGGAAACGCTGCTGAAAGAGAAAATAGTGAGGTTTCTGGAGTCCAGCGGATTACAGGATCCGAGGCAGCATGGGTTCACCAGAGGCAGGTCTTGTCAGACAAATCTGATTGATTTCTTTGACTGGGTGACCAGGGAGTTGGACCGAGAGAGAGCTCTAGATGTGGTGTATTTAGATTTCAGTAAAGCCTTTGACACTGTTCCTCACAGGCGACTTATAAACGAACTGAGCACCCTAGGGATGGACCCTAAAGTTACTGCTTGGGTTAGAAATTGGTTGGGTGGGAGGCGACAAAGAGTACAAGTAAATGGAGCTCACTCTGAGGAGAAGGATGTTACCAGTGGTGTGCCCCAGGGATCTGTCCTTGGTCCAATTCTTTTTAACATCTTTGTTAGTGATATAGCGGAAGGGCTGTCGGGTAAGGTTTGCCTCTTTGCAGATGATACCAAAATCTGCAATAGAGTAGACACCCAGGAAGGTGTAGATAACATGAGGAGGGATCTAGCTAAGCTTGAAGAATGGTCTAGAATTTGGCAGCTGGGATTTAATGTTAAAAAATGTAAGGTCATGCATTTGGGCTGCAGCAATCCAAGGGAGCAATACAGTATAGGAGGTGAAGCACTTTTGTCCACTAAAGAAGAGCGGGACCTAGGCGTGGTTGTGTCTGATGATCTTAAAGTAGCTAAACAGGTAGAAAAGGTGACGGCAAAAGCTAGAAGGATGCTTGGGTGCATACGGAGAGGAATGGCTAACAGAAAAAAGGAGGTGATAATGCCTCTCTATAAGTCTTTGGTGCGACCTCACCTAAACCTTTTTCCTGTAGTTTGGGTTGATCTTTCCTAGGTGCATAACTTTGCACTTGTCCAGATTTAATTTCATCTGCCATTGGTTACGTCCAGTTTTCCAATTTATCAACATCCTCTTGCAATTTTTCACAATCCTCTTGTGTTTTAACAACTTTGAATAATTTTGTCTCATCTGCAAATATGATCACCTCACTCGTTAATCCCATTTCCAGGTCATTTATAAATTAGTTAAAATGCTGCGGGCCCAGCACAGATCCTTGGGGTACTCCACTATTCACCTTTTACTATTGAGAATATTGGCCATTAAGCCCTCCTCTCTGCTTTCTATCTTTTAACCACTTCCTGATCCACAATACTACACTGCCTCCAATACTATGACTTTTTAATTTGGTTGAGTCTCCCATGAGGGACCTTGTCAAAGGCTTTCTGAAAATACAGATACACTATATCAGGCATGTCCAACTTCGAACAGGTCGTGATCTATTTTTTCCGGCCAAAAGTGCCGGTGATCTACCACCATGAAAATTAAGTTTCAAATTAGTTTCAAATTCAATTTTAACCCAATAAAGTTTTAGGATTCCTCCCCCCCCCCTCATTTTAAATGAAACTTCTGTCATTTACTTGGATGTGATCAGCTGTTAAGCAAATTAAGCAAAAACAAAACAGAGAGACGAAGATCCAATAAAAACTGCAAGGGGAAATGGAAAGTACATTTTTTCTTAAAGTTTTATTGAGTAATAACTTTCTTTAACTGTCTTAATAACTTTCTTTAACTTTTATTGAGTAATTTGAGGTCGAGTATTGATCCAGGCTGATCTTGCACAATCTTTAATATTTCGCTCTTGCTCATTAGTGAGACGTCTGAGCCTGCATTTCATCCACCAGCTTTTTGAAGTTGGGTAAATATTGCATGAGGGCCAATCTCAGGGAATCCTGGAGATGTTCATCTGTCATGTTGGAACGTTGTGTACTCTATCATTTTCAGATGGGAAAACGCAGATTCACACAAATAAGTTGAACCGAAACAGGAGTGTACAGCTTCACTGCATCTTCTCAAGTTGGGAAATTTGTCTCTAGGCACTAGCTTCCAAAACAATTCTTGCTCAGCACGGGTCTTGAGAAAAATGTCATTTTTAAGGGTTAATATTTCGTTTTCAAGAGATAGCTTGTTCAATGAGTAATTTATACTGATAGCAGCTGCAGTTTCTTTAATTTCCACATCTACTTTGAATGGGTATGACAAGTACTCCACAACTGTTCCAATTTTTTGGAAGTCACAGAATCTATTTTCGAATTCCTGGATAACAGAACAGATTTCTGTCACATACTTCTCGTTCTGAAAAACAAAATTTGGATATTGTCCCAGATGGTCCTGTGTATTAGGAAAATGATCAAAAGTGTTGTTTGCAAGGTCAGTCATCATTAGCTCAAATTTGCTCTTGTCAGATGAAACTGTACTCATCATCTTGCCAATGCATTTGTTTTTACCTTGTAGTTCAAGGTTCATATCACTTAGTTCGCCTGTAAAGTCAGCGAGAAATGCCAGATCACATAACCACTCCTCGTCTTCCAACTCTGCTTGGTCATCTCCCCTCTCCTTCAAAAAACTTCTTATTTCATTCAGCAAATCACGAAATCTTTGCAGAAATTTGTGCCTACTTAGCCACCTTACATCTGTGTGCAAAATGATTTCCGCTGCCCCTTCATCAAGAGTAAGATTGAAAAGCCATCTTGGAAGTGATCTTCCACAAACTGAATTTACAATTTTGAAAGTGATGTCCATGACAGTCTTTGTATTGAGTCTCTTGCTTGCTGAAACTTGCTGGCGAATGATGCAGTGGTAAGAAAGGAAATCTGGAAAGTCGTCATGCTGTCTACAGAGGGCTATGAAACCGTTAACCTCACCTGTCATTGTTCTTGTTCCATCAGTAGTGAAGGAAACAAGTCTATGCAATGGAAGATTACATTTTGTCACGAAATAATGGAAAGAACTGAATATTTAGTGACCGGTAGTTTTCCCTTTTAAAGAAATCATTCCAAGTAGTTCTTCTTTAACACTGAAGCCTTCAAAAACCATCCGGATAAAGACTAGTAACTGGGCTATGTCTCTTATGTCTCTAGATTCATCCAGTTGGAATGAGAAAGCAACACAATTTGAAACATCCTCCAACAATTGTTCAGTTGTGTCTCCATACATCTTTTCTATTCGCCGCACAACGGTGTTTCTTGACAATTGTACATCTTGAATAGCAGCTATGATTTCTTTCTTATTTTTAAATTCTTCAAAAAGATTGCCAGCTGCTTCAAGAAAACAATCTTTTACAAATTCCCCTTCAGAGAAAAGTTTGCATTTCTTTGCGATCAGGTTGCTGACCTTGAATGATGCTATGGTTGCATTGACCGAATGTGACCTTGGCTTCACCATGAACTGTTGCTGAGTAGCCAATTTCGATTTAAGTTCTTTGAGCTTCAGTTTCCGAATTTCACTTTTGGGTGGAAAATCAGCATCAAACTTATTGCTATGCAGAGCCTTATAATGGCGTTCCAGATTACCCTTTTTTGGGCAAGGATACTGGGGCGTTACAAATTAGACAACAACACTTGTCTTTCACCATGATGAAGAAGTAGTCCATTTCCCATTCATCGTGAAAGTGGTAGGTTTTGCTCTTCTTTGGAACACTCATCTTCGTTATACTGGGGTGGCTGGATGTAAGAAGGCCAAATCTGCTAAGTTAGTATAAACACTGGCTGAATCTGGTCCAAAACTGTCACTGTCCCAAAGTATTAAAGATCAACAGGAACTTAAGACCTCTGGATGATGTGCAATACAAGGACTGGAGATGCCAAAACCACACATGCAGTTTTAAAAGTAAAAATAAGAATTCATCATACTGGCACCAATCATCAAAAAAACTCAAAACCTGTCCAGCAAACCAGATAAAATCAAATACCGCCAAACAAGTTCAAATACCACCACACGCGATTTAATAAATTCTGCACACAGTGTAGAATCAATGCAAAGGCAAAGCGAAAAAAAATTGCAGTGTAGAATCAATGCAAAGGCTAGGCAAAATAAAATTGCAGAGGCAAGCAAAAGTCACAGTGGTTTGAACCAATTTGAAGGCAAGGCATAGGCAAGTTAGAACAAAATTGGAAAAGCCCGCCAAAATCACCAAATTCTTGACACTTTGTTGTGTCTGCCCAAAAATGTTTAATGAAAGCAAACTATAAAGCAACCAATGACCAGCACACGACACAACTAATACAGTAAGTGTATTCAGGTAAAGCCCAGGCAAATGGATATCACCCGGTATATAACACACTTCTAAGGGATGTTGGGGTGGGGGCAGGAATGGGTGATTCTGAGAGGCAGGAGACCAGGTATGATGCCGGGCGTGTGGCGTCTCTTCGCAGGGCGCGGGTGGCGGCCCACTGGGGTACCCACAAAGTATTGGCACGGAAACAACAAGCACCCCCAATACACCCACAGGCAAGATTCCCGCAGGCAGGGAAAAAAGACAGGCAAAGGATCAGCAGCGGCTTCAAGCCCTCAGCAGACGATCTGCCGGCACGAGCTCTTTCCTAGCGACGGGGCAAGCTACTGGAGAGATGGAGCCAAGTGGGACTGGTGATCTACCTCTGAACACTCCGCGATCTACCTGTTGGACATGCCTGCACTATATCAGCCGACTGACTTTCCTTGGCTAAATCCATGTTGGCTTTCTCCCATTAAACCATGACTATCTACATGTGCAGTAATTTTATTTGTTATAATGGTTTCTACCATTTTGACTGATACGGACGTCAGGCTCACTGGCCTGTAGTTTCCCAGATCACCCCTGGAACCCTTTTTAAAAATTGGTGTTACATTGGCCATTCTCCAATCTTCAGGTATTACAGATGATTTTAATGGTAGTTTACAGATTACTAATAGCAGGTCTGCAATCTCATCTTTCAGTTCTTTCAACACCCTTGGATGTATACCATCCGGTCCAGATGATTTACTACTCTTCAGTTTTCAAATACTTGTAATACATCTTCCCGGTGTATCAGTTTTTCATTCTTCCAATATATATCACCTTTAAATACAATTTCAGGCATGGGTAGCTTCCCTACATCTTCTTCAGTAAATACCGAAGCAAAGAATTCATTCAGTTTCTCCACTATGGCGTTGTCCTCCCTTAGCACCCCTTTTACCCCTCTATTATCCAGTTGTCCAACTGACTCTCTCACAGGTTTTTATGTGTTTTTGCTTCCATGGCAAGCTTTTTTTCTAATTCTCTGCCTGCCTTATCCATGCCTTGCATCTAACTTGCCAGTGATTATGCTGCTTCCTGTTTTCGTCATTTGGCTCCTTTTTCCATTTCCTGAAAGATGCTTTTTTGGCCACAACAGCCTATCTGACCTTGCCTTTAAACCATGCTGGCAGTTTTTTGGCCTTCCTTCCACTTTTCTTAAGCGTGGAATAAATCTGGTCTGGGCTTCCAAAATAGTATTTTTAAACAATGCCCATACTTGATGTAAATCTTTAACCTTTGCAGCTGCTCCTTTGTTTTTTCTTAACTATTTTTCTTATTTTATCATAGTCTCCCTTATGAAAGCGAAAAGGTATTACTGTGGATTTCCTTGCTATCCTACTTCCATTTATTCAATCAAATGCGATCATGTGATGATCACTTGTGTCAAGTGGCCCCAACACCCTTATCTCTTGCACCAGGTCCTGTGTTCCACTAAGGACTAAGTACAAATTAGCTTCCCTTCTTGTCGACTCATGAACCAGCTGTTCCAAGAAGCAGTCATTTATTTCATCTAGAAAATTTATCTCTCTAGCATGTCCTGCTGTGACACTGACCCAGTCGATACTGGGGTAATTGAAATCACCCATTATTACTGTGTTGTAACTTTTGTTAGCTTCCCTGATTTCTCTTATCATTTCATCATCCATCTGTTCATTCTGGCCAGGTGGTCGGTAGTATACTCCCACTGCCATCGCCTTCCTCTTTTTACATGGGATTTCTATTGATAGAGATTCTACAGCATATTTTGTTTCATGCAAAATGTTAATCCTGTGTGACTCAAAGCCCTCTCTAACATAAAGTTCAACCCCTCCACCAATTTGATCTACTCTATCATTGTAATATAGTTTGTACCCAGGTATCACAGTGTCCCACTGGTTGTCCTCCTTCCACCAGGTCTATGAGATGCCAATCATATCTAACCTTTCATTTAGTGCTATATATTCTAGCTCTCCCATCTTATTTTTTAGACTTCTACATTTGCAAACAGGCATTTTAAAGTTTGTACTTTATTATATTCACCTGGTTATCAGTTGATAGGGGTGATTTTGAATCTTTCAGCTCTGTACTTAAGGGCAACTGGGTTACTTTTCTCTTTATTGGAACCTCCCTGTCAGGATGCTCTAACTTCCCTCTTTTGCTAGTATCCTTTAAGGCTGGGGTCTCAAACACGTGGCCCGCGGGCCGCAGAGAGCTTTGTGCGGCCCGCAACGGAGGGAAACAAAAAAACCCCCCTGGCTTCTGCTGCTGCCGCTGCCGCCGTGGCAGCGGCAGAATCAACTGTCAATTTTTAAAAAACCTGGCTTCTGCTGCTGCAGCCGTAGCAGCGGCAGAATCAGCTGTCCCGTGGCCCCTTCCCCTCTGTCCGGAAGAGCCCTGAGTCTGCTCCATCAGCGGTGGGCTTTTCAAGGTGCGAATAGAATATTTCCCTCTCGCGCGGCTTGAAAAGTTAATACGCTTAAGCCGCGCGAGAGGGAAATACACTCTTCGCGGCTTGAAAAGCCCACCGCTGATGGAGCAGACTCAGGGCTCTTCCGGCAGAGGGGAAGGGGATGGGGGGGTTAGGACTGGAAATGGGCTGATGTGGGTTAGGAAGGACTGGAGGTGGGCTGATGGGGGGGAGTTAGGACTGGTAATGAGCTATGGAGGGGCTAAGACTGAAATGGGGTAATGGGGGGTTAGGACTGGAAGTGGGCTAATGGCAGCGGGGGGGGGGGGGTTAGGACTGGTAATGGGCTATGGTGGGGGCTAGGACTGGAAATGGGCAGATGGGGGTTAGGGCTGGAGGTGGGCTGATTGGTGGGTTAGGACTGGTAATGGGCTATGGGGCGGCTAAGAATGAAAATGGAGTGATGGGAGGGTTAGGACTGGAAGTGGGCTGTTGGAGGGCTTAGGACTGGTAATGGGCTATGGGGGGGCTAGAAATGGTAATGGACTGGGGGGTTGCTAGGACTGGAAATGGGCTTAGTGGGGGGGAGCTAGAACAGGAAATGGGCTGATGGTGGGGCTAGGATAGGACTGGAAATGGGCTGATGCGGGGACTAGAAGGGAGCGGATGCTGGGTGGGGCTGGAACTAGAAGGGAGCTGATGTTGGGGGAGGGTTAGAATGGGATGGGGCTGGGAGAGTAAAATGGAGAGGGGAAAAATATTTTGTGTGGGAGGGAAGAAAAATCTACAATTGGCCGGGTATTGGAAGAGTAAGTGGGGATTGAGGATGGAGGAGTAAAATTTGAGTGGATGAAATAGGAATGAGGAAGGAGCAAAAGGAGAAAGATTAGTATGTTAAAGCAGATGTAGAGAGAGAATGGAAAAAAAACTAGAAGAGAGAAGAAAGGAAAAATGGACAGCAGACGATGGAGAGTTAGCAGAAGACACGAAGAAACCAGAAGAAAGTGGCTGGAACAATTGCAACTGAAAAAAAATGCACAAAAGGTAGAAAAATATCTATTTTGAATTTATTAACTGGAATATGTCAGCTCTGGGAAATGTGCATCATTAACATCTGCGCTTTGTATGGTAACATTATGCATATATTTATGCAAATGAGGCCCTGCATCTTATGCGGCCCGCGGGTTACTTTACAAGTCCTCATTTGGCCCTCAAAGCAATTTGAGTTTGAGACCCCTGCTTTAAGGATTCATCCTTTCAAACCATGAGCTTTTGGGCAACTGTCAGTTTTCCCCTGTTATCTAGTTTAAAAGCTGCTCTATCTCCTTGGTTAATGCCAGCAGCCTGGTTCCATCCCAGTTAAAATGGAGCCCATCCCTTCGGAAAAGCCTCTCCCTTCTCCAGAATGTTGCCCAGTTCCTAACGAATCCAAAACCTTCATCTTTGCATCATCATCTCATCCATGCATTGAGACTCCGGAGCTCTGCCTACCTTTTGGGTCCTGCACGTGGAATGCGAAGCATTTCGGAGAATGCTACCCTGGAAGTTCTGGATTTCATCTTCCTACCTAAAAGCCTAAATTTAGCCTCCAGAAACTGCCTACCACACTTTCCTATGTTATTGGTACCAACATGTACCAAGACAGCAGGCTCCTCCCCAGCACTATCTAAAACCTTGTCTAGGTGGCATGTCAGGTCTGCTACCTTCACACCAGGCATGTTACCAGGCGTTCCTCACATCCACCAGCCACCCAGCTATCTACATGCCTAATGATAGAATCACCAGCTATAATGGCCATTCTAATCCTTCCCTCATGGGCACATGGCCCTGGAGACACCTCCTTGGTGCAAGAAGGTTTTATATCACCAGGAGGACAGGTCTTAGCTAAAGAATCAATTCCTGCCACACCAAGGTTATGCTCTCCTTTCATGCAATCTCTTTCTTCCATGGCAACTGAGAGGCTGCCAGACTGGAGGTGGAACTTCAGTACTATGTCCCTGTAGGTCTCATCTATATACCTTGCTGTCTTCCCTATGTCCTCCAAGTCTGTCATCTAGCCTCTAGAGATCAGACTCGTTCCCTGAGGGCAAAAAGCTCCTTGTGCACATGTAAGACCCTTCACCAACTGGGAAAAATCACACATGTGACACTCAATAGACTGCATAGCCCAAATCTCACTGCTGGACTGCTGTCTGCATCTTAGATTTAAGGTTTTGTTTAGCTATTTAAGTTGTCTACTTACTTAAAATTGCTGGGGATACTTGTACTGATACGACTATACTTAATAAGTTTAAGGGACTTAGTTCACTTCAAGATCAATCAATCTATTCCTGGTGAGGATAACCAGATGAACCTGAAAGTGAATTTGACCACCTCTTCCCCTTTAATAGGTTTAAGAACCTATAAAACTAAGATTATGCCTGGGGTGAGTGGGAATCTTGGTGGGTGGGAGGGAAAGAATACTTAGTTAAATTTGGCTTGCTGCAGTGCCCTGACCTATGCTTCTAAGGTAATCTCTTAACAATTTCCTGGGTGGTTCATACAGCCCTTGGTTTGATAGAGGGAGCCTTTCAAATTACCCCTTTGATGTGTCACTTGGCTTTAACACCTATTTAAAACAATTTCACAGGCCTTTTGCCCCCTAACTGGAAGGCCTCTTCTTACCAACATTTCAAAAGCCTACTCAAAACTCATTTGTTTCAACAGGCATATGATCTCCCCTCCCAGTAGTCCTGTCCAATCGTTTTGTCTGTTTTGTTTACTCATGGTTTGTCTGGTTTGTCTATTGTTTGTCTTGTTCTGTGACCTCTTTGGTCCATCTTTTCTTTATTTTAATGGATTTCCTTTCTTTTTAATGCTTTTACTTATATTATTTTATTGTAAACCGCCCTCACGTTTCGACAAGGGCGGTATATTAAATGTAAATAAAGATAAAGATAAAGGTGTCTAGAAACAATTTTTTTATTTCTACTCAAAAGAATATTTACCCTATTCTTCATTCTATGCTCAGCTATACTCTAATTTGATTTAAATTACAAGCTCTCTGGTGCTATTGACTGTAGTTTAAATTTAAATTACAAGCTCTTTGGTGCTACTGACTGAGGTCTAAATTTAAATTAAAGTTCCTGGAGCTACTGTTGTTGTTGTTAAGTGTCATCTGACTGAGGTTTAAATTTAAATTAAAAGCTCCCTGGTGCTACTGAGCCCTGACTGAGTTAGCAAATAAATCTGTGTATTTTAGAATCCAGTGTATCAACTATAAACAAAGAAATCCCTTTTCTCCAATATTTAGCGAATTTCCCAGAAGTAAATACAAATGCAGATTTCTTTCTAGCAGTAGCAGTCCCTTTTGCTAGTCCTTCAAGACTTGAGCATCATAGCCATGTAACACGACAGAGTGGAGGGAAAGTCCATCTCGGTACACCTGCTGGTCACATGATTCATGCGAGGCCTCAACCATCTCCACCACCCCATCCCCCCCTCGTCAAACCACCCACTTCGGGGTGGACCTCAACATCTTCCTGCAACAACTGGCGAGTTACCCATTCAAGCCCCTGGAGGAAGCACACCTGATGTTTCTCACGTGGAAGACCCTCTTTCTCATCACTATCACCTCAGCGCATCACTTCAGCAAACTACAGGCCCTGATGGACTACCCAACATACATCCAGCTCCATCATGACCAGGCCATCCTCAGAACACATACAAAGTTCTTCCCAAACGTTGTTTCAGTATTCCACATCAACCAGGCAATTGTGCTCCCTAGCTTCTACCCAGAACCACACATGACACAGGAAGAGCGTCACCTGCACATGCTAGACTGCACCCATGCCCTCCAGACCTACATCGACAGAACAAACCAACCAGGAAAGTGTCACAACTATTCTTCACATATGACACTAAGAGACAGGGCACTCCGGTGACGAAAAACACGCTATCCCAATGGCTTGTAGCATATTGTTACATACAGGCCAACATTTGTCTCATGGAACAGGCACGAGCACATCAACTATGGGCAATGGCAGCCACCCTGTCCTACCTATACACTACATCCCCCACAGACATCTGCAACGCAGCCACATGGGCGTCCATCCATATCTTCACCAAACACTACTGCCTCGACCGGTGAGCGGTACTACAAATGGCAAGTCTGCAAGATGGACCAAGATTAAAAAAAAAAAAAAAAGGAAGAGTACGAGGACTATCATTGTTTATGATTGTCTTAGACCCTGGCAAGAGATTGGCCAGTTATGTTCTACGTTAAAAAACAACAACATCAAAATAAAAATAAATCAAGAAAAGAAGAAATGTTGTAATAAAGTGCACACCTGCTCAGGACATGACAGCCTCTTAGTCCACTTTATCACATTTTTGAGCACTACACAGCCTCATCCTACTACAGCATTCCCAGGGATGTGGAAGAGGAGGAGCAGGGCAGAATCTCTACAAACAACCCCACCACATCCCAGCTTGGGAGTCACCTAGGCATGACTAACTTGGCTGCTTGTCCATGGAGAAAGTGAGGTTACTTACCACAACAGGGGTTCTCTCTGAACAGCATGATGTCAGCCATGCCAATCCACCTCCCATCCCCTTCAGAAGAGTCTACTGGCTAGAGAAAGACTGAGGCAGGAAGGGCAGGGCAAGGGGAAGGATCATGCTCAGAGGAATTAAAAAAAAAAAAAAAGGGGGATTCCTCCGAGCTATGGGAGAGCTAATCTGGTCTTGCGGATGATACACACCTAGGCGTAGCTGACTCGTCCTGCTGTCCACAGACAACCCCTGTTACGGTAAGTAACCTAACTGAACCAATTATTGGGCTGACTCTCCGAGAAGGAAGGACTGCTGCTTCTTCCAGCCCAGTTCAGTCTTGCCCAGGTGTCCCACATTTGTTCTCCAAAAATCTGGTATCCTTATTGGTGAGCATGGGAGGACTGTTTGACTCAGTATCATAGTTTTACCTGTGTATGAACTTTGCACCCCTCCAGGTTTTGCTGAACTAAACCTAGTTCAATAAAGCATAGTTACTTACCTGTAACAGGTGTTCTCCGGAGACAGCAAGAATCAGTCCTTACATATGGGTGACGTCGGCATTGATGGAGCCCATGTGGATTCACTCCCCAGCTTTCAAAGAGAGTCTTTGGGAACTAGACTGTTCATGCACGGTCACTTTCTCACCCAAGGGTGCAATCGTATCTCAGTATGATGACATAGCTTAATAAAGCATATAAAGAAAAACAACTCCACAGGGAGATGGGAGAGTTGTGAGGACTGATTCCTGCTGCCCGTAGAACACCTGTTACAGTTGAGTAACTATGCTTTCTCTAGCAACAAGCAGGAAGTCAATCCTCACATATGGGACTCCCAAGCTATCAAAGGACCTGTAGGAGCCCCGTGAACCATGCATGGCAGCAAGGAGTGCTGAAAGGCTTGAAGTCCAGAGATACAGTCGCGATATTGACTATGGAATCACCTCTCTGGCAGCCTGGACACAAAGGGCCGGAGGGAAGGAGTTGCACTATTTCCCAAAGAGATTATGAAGTACTGACTGGCCGAAGGTGCTATCACACTGTGAGCTTTCCTCCAAGCAGTAATGCACTGGAAGGTATGGACCGAAGACCAGGTGGCAGCCCGGTAAATGTCCAGCAGAAGGACCAAGTGCCGGTGGGCCACAGAGGCTGCCATGGCGTGCACATTTTGTGCTGTAATCTGATGCTCCAGGGAGAGCCCAGCCTGCTCGTAGGTGAAGCAGGTGCAGTCTGCCACCCAGGTAGACAGGGTATGATTGGAGACCACAATCCTGAGCCTGTTGATGTTATAGGAGACGAACAGTTGCAATGTGCATTGATAGGGTTATGTTCTCTGAAGATAGAAGGACAGTGCGCTCTTGCAATCCAGAGAGTGCAGTGAGGCCTCTGCTTGGGATGTGTGAGGCCTGGGGAAGAAAGTGGGAAGGACCACCTCCTGCTTCATGTGAAAAGTGGAAACCACCTTAGGCAAGAATTTCGAGTGGGTCTGGAGAACAATTCTGTTTTTGTGGAACCTGGTGTAGGGACGTGGGCTACCAATGCCTGCAGCTCACTTTTTAGCTGAAGTGAGCGGTACCAGGAACACTACTTTCCATATCAGGAACTTGGGATGGCATGTGGCCAGAGGATCAAAAGGGAAAGCCATCAGCTTCTCAAGGACAATGTTGAAATCCCAAGCCACCGGCGGTGGGCAGACAGGTGGCCGCATGAGGGGAAGCCCCTTCATGAAGCGTCCCACAAGGGGGTGCACAGAGACGGGCTGTTTGTAATCGAGGTGATGATGCACTGCTAGGGCGCCTAGGTGCACCCTGACAGACTTGGACTTGAGAATAGTCCGGGATAAGTACATAAGATATTGGAGGATGCCCTGCACCGAGCAAGAGAAAGGGTTGAGATTCCTGTCTGCGCACCAGATGGAGAATCTGTGCCATTTGAAGGCATACATGCACCATGTTGAATCCTTGCATGATGCCAGTAGGATGTCCTCCACCTCCCGGGAAAATTGGAGGTGCGCTGTGGCTAGCCATTCAGCATCCATGCTGTCAGGGTGAGGGACTGGAGGTTGGGATAAAGAAAGGTCCTGTCCTCCTGCAAGAGCAAGTCCAGGTCTAGTCCAGGGGTATTGGGGCCGCTCAGAGCAGCTGCAGGAGCAGAGCAAACCACAGCTGCCAGGGCCACCGGGAGCATTGAGGATTACAGAGGCCTGGTCCGCCTGAATCTTCTGCAAGATCTTGGGAACTAGAAGAGTAGGTGGGTACACATACAACAGAAGCCCAGACCATAGGTGTCCACCACCACTCAGTGTGGGGCCTGCCTCCAGGAGCAGTAGCGTGGCAGTTGCGCGTTCTCAGGGCTGGTGACTAGGTCCAGCGCCAGGGTCCCCAATGTCAGAAGATGGAGTTGGCCACCACTTGGTTGAGGCACCACTCATAGGGCTGAAGAACTCTACTGAGACTATCTGCAAGCAGATTGTCCTGGCCCAGTAGACTGCCTGGAAGATCATGTCTTTCTCTTTGGCGAAGTTCTACAGGCAAACTGCCTCCTAGCAGAGGAGGTACGAGTCGGTCCCCCCTGTTTGTTGATGTAAAACATTGCTACTTGGTTGTCCATCTGAACGAGTATAAGCTGGCCTGCCAGGTAAGCATGGAACACCCGAAGGGCATTCATCACAGCCCAAAGTTCCAGGAGGTTGATCTGGCACCCTGCCACTGTAGATCACTGCAGTGGGCTCCCCAGCCAAGCTTGGAGGCATCCATGGTTAGGACACATCGCATCGGTGGGGCCTGGAAGGATAGGCCAGCAATGAGATTTGGTTGGCTCCGCCATCGGGTGAGAGAGGCCACCAGGAGCTGGATGATCCAGACTTGATTATCCAGTCGGTCTGTGGCCTGAGTCCATTGAGATCTGAGGAACACTACTCACTGGGTCCAATGGGCCTGACACATCAAGCCTGCAGGGTTAAGTGAACTGTTGAGGCCATCTGCCCCAACAGGTGCAGCAGGAGATGGGCGGACACCGACAAGCGGCCCTGTACCTCCTTCGCCAGGGTCACCAGATGTTGTGCCTGTTCTAGAGGGAGGAAGGCTCTGGCCTGGGTAGAGTCCAGAAGGGCTTCTATAAACTCCAGGCACTGGGTAGGGAGCAGATGTGACTTTGAGAAGTTGATCATGAAGCCCAGGTGCTGGAGAACCCTTATGGTGCATCAGGCCACGTGACATACCTCTATCTTTATACCTCGTCTGGTAAGCTTGCCTTTATACGCTAGTCGTCCAGATAGTGGAAGACGAAAACTCCCAGTGAGCTGCAGGTGACAACCACCAGGCACTTGGTGAACACCCTGGGGGCCGAGGAGAGGCTGAAGGGGAGCACCCTGTACTGGTAGTGGCAACCTCCAATGACAAAGCAGAGGTACTGATGGTGCTGGGGATAGATCAGGATGTGGATATAGGCATCTTTGAGATCCAAAGAGCATAACTAATCTTCCTGGAGAAGGTTGGGCAGCAATGTTCCAAGGGATAATATCTTGAACTTCTTGACCAGAAAATTGTTTAGGTCCTGCAAATCCAGAATGGGCCGAAAGCCACCTGTCTTTTTTGGGATAAGGAAGTACTGGGAGTCGAACCCCTTGCCCCAGAAGGGCTGAGATACTGGCTCCACTGCTCGATCCTTGAGTAAGGACTCGCGTTCCTTCTGCAGGAACTCCCTATGCAGGGAGGTCATGGGATGTTCCCCTGTAAAGAAGGTATGAGGTGTCTGGTTGAAGTGCAGAAGATAACCTTCGCACACCACTTGCAGAACCCAGGCATCGGTGGTGATGCCCGGCCAGAGGTGAGAGAAGTAGACCAGACATCCTCCCGTGTGCCTTGGGCCCTGGTCGTCTGGAGGAAGACAGGCTATGCCCAGGGTGTCAAAAGCACCCCCAGGCTGTAGCTGGGGTGCTGTTTGGCACTTGGGGGCTTTTGACCTACAGGGGCCATGCCCCTGACCCTTGGCCTGCTGACCTTGTTGGGAAGCCTAATAGTCCGGAAATTGGGGGTATTTTCTGTAAGCCTTCTTCCCCTTCTGATGGAAGGGCTTTTTCCTTGAAGCCTTCTGATGGGAAGGGTCAGCCATCTTCTGGGATAGCCTGGTCCTGGTCACGAACTCAGATTCCAACTCAGCTGCCTTATTAGTCATGAGTTTGCCAAAGAGGTTCTCTCCTCGGCAGGGGACATTGGCCAGTTTGTCCTACACTCATTGACTGTAGCCAAGCCAGGTGGCGGGCACTGATGCCTGCCACAGCTACATGAGCCACAGACTCAAAGCCATCGAAGGTCGCTCAAGTCTGAAATTTGGGGCACTCATTGACCAAGGAGACGAGGGTCCAGAAGTGCTCAAGAGATTCACCTGCCAGCCCAGCTGAGAACCCGGTGAGCTCATCAGATCCCTCAGGTACATATCCATATCCATGTACAGCTGGTAAGCCTGGATGCGGGCTGTGAGCATTGAGCCCTGATAGCACTTTCTGCCAAACCCGTCCATGGTGCGGGCCTCCCTACCAGGGGCACCGAGGAGTGTGTCTTCTAACTCTCTGATGCATGGCCGACTCCACAACCATGGAGTTATGAGGCAGCTGTGTCTTCTGAAAACTTGGGCTCTTGTCAACTCAATGCAGTGAATCGAGTTGCCGGCTCAGTATTGGCACCATCACTGGACTCTCCTACATCTGGAGCAGCAAACGCTCCAGGATGGGGGAATTGGCACTGTCAGTGCCTCCTTCGGAGGGGCCTTATACTGGAGGATCTCTAAGTAATCAGCATGAGGCTTGTCCTCTGGCTCCGCTATGAAGGCCAGGGCCTTTGACATCCCCTGGACAAAGTTGAGGAATGTGAGGTCTTCTGGTGGGGACTTCCGGCACTCCTAAGAGGGAGATGGATCGGAGGGCACATCTCTGTGCAGCATTGCATCGGGCAACTCGTTGTCGGTCTCCCAGCACAACTCAGAACCAGACAAGACCTCGAGTCCCGGGCAGTCATCGAGTTGATGAGCTATCGGCGTCCAACTCGCAAACCCTGAAGCGCTTGGGGGCAAGTCACACCTTGAGTGGGAGGTCAACCTATGCAGCTCCGAATGGGCAATTGTTTCAGCAAAGGTTGGACGTCCTCTGGGGAAGTCCTCACAGTGGAGGGTCCCATGGTCAGCACCGATGACCCAGAGGCTGCGGGCATAAAGCCTTGCTGCATCTCGAGGAAGGCAGCCAGGCTGCGTTCCAAGGCCACCATCCTGGATTCAATGCCAGTAGGCTCTGCAGGGACCAGTTCAGGTCTCCTCACACTGAGGCAACTTTGATGGTCGCTCCTGGACAGTGCCCTCGGCTTTGGGTCAAGGGCTCCAAGAATGGGTACCAGAGATCTTACCCCCAGCTCCGGGATTGGACTAGACTTGGATGATGTCTTGAGCCCGCAGGGGAGGTCCTCTGAGGACAACCACCGGTCCAAGGCTCTGTGACCTCGGGACACGGATCGAGCACATGCACATGACTCCAAGTCATCGGACGCGGTCTCCAAGGGCAGTGATTCCCTACTTGATGCCAGCCCTGCGGAGGAGGTCTTCAAGTCAAACAGCTCCCCCTGCTGTTTTACATGATTCTTCTGGCTCTGGCTCAACATCTGCAGACAGAGCAGGAAAGTGGAGTCATTGTGGTCTGCACCGAGGCTTTTGATGCAGCAACTGTGGTGGTCCGTAATGGACATAGTGCGGGGGCATTTGTTACATTGCTTAAAACCGCTGACCAAACACATAGCAGGGAAGACGACACCTGTGAGATCAAACTCACATGTCTCAGTCAGGAAGGGCGCAAGAAAAGACCCGTCTCCATAAGAAAAGGAAAAGACCCGAGAAAAACACGACACCGAAGCAAAGGCAGACTTGGGAGGTAAGAAGGTGAACGGGAACTTACCAGTAAAAAGCACAAAAGTTAAGGAAAAAAGGGTAGAAAATCAACTTTTCTGGGTATGACAGACAGATGTCTGCAGGGCTCCGTGGGAAAAAAGAAGACTGAGGTAAGGTGACCACGCATAGGTGGGAAGGTGACCACACAGGCGCAATTTCACTCCCAAAGGCTTTCTTTGAAAGCAGAGGAGTGAATCCGTGTGGGCTCCGTCGGTGCTGATGTCACCCATATGTGAGGATTGACTTTCTGCTTGTTCCCAGAGAAAGAAGCTGCAATTCGACATTTGATCTCACCTGACCCAAGCTGCAACACCTTTTTTCCTGACTCTGATAAGTCATATTTTGGAAGGAAGCTATGGAGTCTTTGAAGAAATGTGTAAAAATTCTACAATGAGAAGCAAAAGCATTTGAACAAAGCATCGACTTGCAAGCACACAGGAAAAGTCAGGACTCACAGCATTCCAAACAAATGTAACTTTATTGTTATTTCAGATTGTACCATGAAAGGCACACAAACTTCATTGTTACAAAATAATTCCGATATGTTCCATATTTTCTTTTTGCTCTTAGTATAGTGGTAGGACGATCCTTTCACGGAAAGGATTATGTGTTTTTGTTGGAATAAAGCTCATTGTTGCAAACATTTTATAAATGTATAAATGCACTTGACATCAATTTACTATACCGATCAGCTATGCGTTTGCAACCGATGCAGAATAAATAAAAGTTTTATATTTTACAGTTTTCTTATACAGAGTTTGTCTTTTCATATGGCATTGCCAAAATAAAATTGCAACAATTTTAGGTAATTTATCAAAAAGAAATGGTGTTTGATGCTGTATGGCAGACGCGCAAGCGAACATGATCATTTCTGAACCCTGCTTGAAAATAAGTGTTCAGTACAGAACTAGCAACATAGTGGAAGAAAATCCCAAGCGATTTCACTGTCCTAAGAATATGGAGACTCGGATATGCTTTCATTGTTCAAAGTACTATGAGTTACACATTTAATTATACCCTTTCCCTTCAGCCTCCAAAAATAAATACCAAGAAACAGGAGTTTTCCCTTCTTACCTACTGCATTTCTTCAGGCCAAGAATCTACAATTTTTGGTTTGGCTGCAGTTATACCTTACACTATCTAAATAATAGTGGGCTGTTGATTGAAAAATAGTTTAAAATAAAAAAGAATGCAAATATCAGCTCAGCCTTCAGAACTGCACAATACTAGTAGGCAATGCCACAATATCAAGCCCTTGTATGGCTGCCAGCTGGCTTCAGTTTTTCCCAGAAATGCTCATCCCATGCAATTTGCCACCAGTGCATGCAGGGTGATGTACTCCTGCCTGTTTTGCTAAGAAAGGGAGAACAATATCTCCAGTCATGAGATAAGGAAGGGTTCAAATCGTGACTGGATAACCATAAGAAAAAAAAATGGAGCTAGTTGGCAAACCAAAATCCTTTACAGAACTCTTCAGCATGGCTGTGATGGGACCAGGTCTCTGGAGGGAGACTTTAGACCATTTCTATCTTTTTAGCAGTCACTCTTCATGAGCACTGCTCCTTGTAGTGCTAATTAGAAATGGATATAGGACTACTCAAAAACTTTAATTCACCTCCCTCCAAAATATAAAATCACACCACATCCTCTTTTGTGCATGATCTGAAACTTGAGTTTCTTACAAAGGTTTGCTCATGAAAATTGCCTGCAACCTACTAAAATATAGTTTCCTTTTTCCACCTCTAAAATGCAGCTTCCTGATAAAATATATTTTAATTTCACCATATAATTATATACTGCATATGTTTGTGCATACATGTATGCATACAGACATATATAGAGAGAAGCAATAGAAGTCAGCTTCGGTAACAGTGCACAGGCTTACCTGGACAGGTTATAGAATACTTAGGGTAAGCCAAAGCCACATCTATTCCTGACATCAGATGATGATGCAAGGACCCATGCGTAAGGTTCCCCATGACTGGCAACTGTGCACCATGTGCAATGGCATGAGCAGTTCCTCCATTGTTAAATAACGAGAATCCAAGCCTTGGCAGTAGCCTTACTGCTCACAGGTTGTACACTTAGGCTAATTCAGTTACCATTCTGTCCACTTGTAAATGCTCACTCCTGCATAATATAAGCCACCTGGGACCACGGTGACCTTCCATTTACTGACAAACTGTTTCCTATGCACATATGTGCTTGAAAAGCAAATGGTTCTGCAGGAAATTATGGGTCTGTGAGACCATCTTTTAGCCTGATGCCCTTGGTTTTTGCTCTAGTATTTGTCCCCCGGATTTCAGTGTCCAGCCATGTGCACAATCTATAAGAAGCAGGCAATGCTGTAGCACTATTGTAGTGTTCATGGTTCCTCTCCTAATACTGTCTCCCATGTTGCAATAACACTGATTATGTTACACTGCATCAAAATAATATATTTCCATTATCTAAAAATCTTGTCTTGTATAAAAATATTACACATCTTATTTATAAAATAATATATATATATATATATTTAAAAAATTCCAGTTAGAAAAAGATGGTAAGTCAAAAGATGGCAAAGTAGTGTTTTAAACCCCTAAACCAACATTGATGCAAAAATGTATATAAAAAAGGCATTGTTAGGATTCCTTCCTATTGTACTGTATACACATTTTCCGATGTAAAAGCTGAAAGGATCATTATATTACTGCCACTGGGAAACCAAGGTCATTAGTCTTGAAAAATGCAGCTATGCTACTTCTCCTTTTAACACTGCTGTACCATTAATTTGCAAACCGTGAACACATGAAAAAATTGCAAGAAGGACAGCATCTTGTTTCAAAGGAATCATGACAGGCAGACACGCTTACAGTGCAAACTCTTCCACCTCTTGGCAATGCTAAAGATTTCCCTTAGCCTGGCGGGGCTAGTGCTTCAGAACTGAGATTGTCTCTACACCACATCGATTCTCTAAAGGAGATCCATGGTCCACAAAATATACTTAATACAAGAAATCAAGAAATAAGAAATGTATAATATATACAATGGGGTCAATCCATGGCACTTAAATGGAGAATTCTGGAAGTCAAAACTGTTGCATGGCCAAAGTTATCCATCCAAAAACAGGCTGGGATTTGGGGCGTTTCAGGAGTGGTGCAGTGTAGATATGAACTTTAAGTAGCAATATTCAGCTGTTAAATATATGTTATGAGGCCGATATTCAAAGGCACAACGTGGTTAGCAGGATAAGTGCTGGTGAGAGGACTATTCTGCGGCACTATGTATAGTGCTGCTGAATATTTCCTCTGACAGTTGTGGCACCATCCAGCTAGTGCCGGGGTAGTCCGCGGGCACAGATTAAAGTTATCCGGATATTCAGCAGCGGCATCCAGATAGGGGTATAAAATTATGGCAGCCAAAAAGTTGTCCTAACATTATGCAGTTTGCTAACTGGGTTGTGGGCTGAACGTTGCTGCTGTCTGGAAAGCCAGTGGCCAGCTCTGAACATGGATATTCAGCGCCGGCATCTATATGGATACTGGTGTTGAATCTGTGGGTTTTATTTAACCAAGGTGACCAGGTTTAAAAAAAAAAAAGCTGACTGCCGCACTTAAATACTGACCCTATATGTCAATGTGGCTCATACAAAGAGGTATAACTTGAAGCATCTAACTTAGACATTTCAAGTTATACATTTCAAGATATTCACTGTTGCCACCTAAGTGAGTAGATCAGGAATATATGTATGATTTGAAAACGTCAAAGTTAGTTTCAAATTATATGTTCTCTGCATGGTTGAATATTGACCTCTCTCCCTCTCTCTCTCTAGAAATATATAATATATATGTGCGTGTGTGTGACTGCATAGATGTAAATGACTGTACTAGGAAAGGCAAACATACAAGGGGAACTCAATAAATAAGGTGAACTGTTGCTGTTTGGATGCTATACTTAAATTAACCTTATGTAATGATTCCCTTTGCATCTATCTCTATATATTTAAGGTACTTTGGTTGAGCAAATATTATTGCTATATTATTATGACCCTTGAACACTTCTTGTTGCTCGCTTGGTTAAAAATGACTAAGAATGTTTTAAAGATTCACAGAATATTATTTTCTTGCAAACCGTGATGCACACAATGAAAGTTTGTGATCCTGACTCTATCTGATCCAGACTCTCAAACTTCTTGGAAGATAGGCTCCGAGTGTTTATGAGGAGCTCTCACCCAGGTTTTCTCTGGTTATTGCTAAGTCCCTGCTATCTTGACAGTGTCGTATGGGCCAGGTACAGCTCTTTGGCTTACTAGAAGCAGGGATTTGTTACTGCACAAACGAAGGATGTGTTTTATTAAGGATTTTCTCCCAGGCTGTACTTATGGGAAAAAGAGCTTAATATATCAAGTCCTAAGGCAGTGGAAGCCACCGCTATGTTAGAACATGTCTGGATGTATCTTTAGGTCCAGAAACTCCAGAGCTTTCATTGATGGATACAAATGTTAAAAAAAACATAAATATAACCTATTATTTCATTTAAGACATAACAGTTGTGCTTATTTAACCTAAAACACAAACAAAATATTTTGGGACCTATGCACTAAAGCTTCTGCTAAAAACCTTTTTAGCATGCACGTGCTAAAACCTTTTAACATGCGTGCTAAAAAGTCACTTAACGTGCAACGCACAAAATAATTTAGTGCTCGTTCAAAATTAATCTCACGAGGGCACACGTGCTGTTAACATGCACCCAAACAGTATAGGGGCTCCACATTATAGCCATGTGATTGCTAAATGGTGTGTAGATTCTACACAAATTAGCATGTGTGTGCTACACTGAGCATATGTTGTCTTCCTTTCCTCATGGCTCTGCCCCTTTCCTTCAGCCCAATATACAAGTAGGCCTAGCACATGAGCTGGTTGTCAGTGCTGAGGGGAGACTTGTCAAAGCATCTATTCTTCAGAGGAAGGGCTGAAAGAACACGAGATTTCCAGGAAAGGGAAAACTACATTCCTATGCTATCCTCCAAAGGAAGCAGAAATTGTAGAGGAAACAGAGCACAAAGTCAACGGTATCAACCAAAAACCTATGCCACATCCCCTTAGAATGACTGTCTCCCTACCCTTATACCACCTTCAGCTAAGTGAGTCTGCACCAAGGACGCAGAAACGGGCTAGCATCAGCTATGATTTGGCAAGCCCCAGCATATTCATTCCATTGATGCCAGGGAGGAATACTCTGTATTTTACCATCTCACTCTATAGCACCCTCTAGTGTTTGGCCCAAGACCAGCCTTTGCCCTAATGGTCCTCTTTGCTGTCAATCTCAAATAGAGTGGTGGGGTGGGGAGGGAGAGAAGAAAAGAAGGACACACCAGTTGCAGCCTTGGCAGAGGCAAATAGTCCGGAAGCGGAAGTGCTGCTCCTGTTAGAGATAAATGTTTATAGTGTTATCTCCTTCACGTGACCTCTGAATTTCAGTTACATGGCTTGCTGGTAGCTTAGCCCTTTAAATATTATGCATAAAAAAGTCAATACCTGGTCCTACACAGGCGCTTAGTAAGTGCACGCTAAATAGCATGTGGAGAAGAGTACACCACAATATTTCCCCAGGCCTGCTAAATCCTAAGGGGCATCTAGCAGTCCTTCTGTGACAAGCATGTATGGGTAAATTTAGTAAAGATAATTCTGCAAGGAGTCCAAAATTCCAATCAGAGGCAAAATAAATCCACTCTTCTCTAACATTCCTTCGTATGTATCACCTTGAAGTGAAATAAATATAAAAGAATGGAAGTGGGGCTCAAAGGTCTTCACAATGACCTCCAAAATTTCTGTCATTGACTAACATATTGTCACCGCTCCAACTCTGTTCTTTTGTGCAAATTAGAATTCATAGAGTGCCAAATATTACTTATTTTCTCAAAAGTTAATCATGCAGTCCACCCATCAAATAAACTCCAACTCGCCCAGCCTGGCCGATGGTTTCACCCCAACTGGGGCTTCTTAAGGAGCAATTCATTTCAAAGGATATCACTCATACATCATGAGCCATATATATATATATCTATGAAGTAATGACAGAAGAGAGTGGATTTATTTTGCTTTTGATTCAAATTCTGGACTCCCTGCATAATTATCTTTGTTGAAGCTTACCTTTTGGATTATAAGGACTAATAGAATTAGTAGAATACATTCTTTAGCACATTTGTGCCAAAGTCTTCTGGGACCTGCATCGAGTTCAGTGCTAAAGCCTCAGCGCACAACACACTGTTACGAGTGCGTGCCGAAAAGCCTTCATGTGCATGCGAAGTTTTAGGACATAGGCCTCTGTGTGAAACTTCTTCAGAGAAATACCATGTACCTTCTGTATATGTACCATAGATATGTCTCTGCCCTACCATGTGGTGTTACGTTTATAGCTTAATGGCTTTCAACTTGTCAGTAAGGTCCAAAGTGCAGTGGCAACACAACCTTGATTCCTCTGCAGATACACAAAATCATGGCACACTGGGAGGGTGGAGGGTGAGATTAACATGGCACCCAGAAGAAGAAATGGGCTTCAGAAAGTTCCCCTGATGCAGCAAGCAACCAGGCCTGCTAGAGAGAAATCGGAGAGCTCACACCACAAACTCTGGAACGTCGTCGTGAGTAAGATCCAGAGAAAAGTATTTGTTTGCCTTTTTGACTGGGAATGATTCCTGGATGTTAATGCATTGCTGAGCCAAGCAGCCATTGTAATAGAGGCCTCCTTCATCCAGCTCATGGCTGCAGCCGAACGTGTAGCTCTGAGCACTGTCCTGGCAGAGGCCTGCAATCTGCAGGAAGTCCTTTTGGTAGAGTCGAATGTCATCCAAGCTCAAACTGTGCCTGTCCGTGGAGGTCTTTGGCTTTCTACATGCAGGCTAAAGAAAGAAAAAGATGACTGAACTAGGTATTCCCTTAGAAAATAAAATAATTGCATTTTCCAAACATTACTGGCAATCAAAACTGGTCAACAAGCTTCTGACTTGGGTAACACAGAAAAAGATGAATTCATTAACTTCTGAATGCTACATACAAAGGAATTGGTAAACATTTATTTTTTGAATCATAAGCCAAATGTCCTCTCTAATTTCAAAGAAAGGCCACTTCACCTGAAGGACTTTGTCTGCATGTGCTAGACAGGCACTAATTTCCCTTTCAGGCAGAAGGCGCAGCATGCAGAGACTTCGCTGCATTGTGCTTGAATATTCCAATAGATTCTGTCCTATGCCTGTGAGAACATTTTGGGGGAAGATATTCAGAGGCGGCGGCTCACACTGTTAAAGCAGCTAGTCATCGTCCTGTAAACTGAACCCGGATATTCAATGCTGGGAGTCATATCCAGCCACCGGCATTGAATATTCAGGTTGGCCGGATTGCGATTTTGCAGTCACTGTCTGGATTACAAAAGCAGCTGAAGTTAGGACAGCCCTAACTTTAGCCGGTTTAAGATAACCGCTTAGTGGCTGAAGCAGGGGATATTCAGCAATACTAACCGCGCTAGTGCTGCTGAAATCCCGGAGGGCGGCATTTAGGCCCCCTTTGAAAATAGGACCCGGATTACCAGAGGCCCCAAGATGTTAAACAACACCCACTGAGGGAAGCTTTCTCAATTATTCCATAGAACAGGAGAGCAGTAAATAACTTTAAAAGCAAATTATCCTTCAGAGAAATGTCGATATTCAAAAGGGTTTAGCCAGTTAAAAGGACCTGCTAACCCCCTGTTCTGCCCAATAGTCAGTAGCACTATGTGAGTAGTGCTGCTGAGTGACACCACAGACTACCTTAGAAACATGTGGTTTGTTCTGGGGCCGTCTGTGAACTGTCCTGGTCTCTATCTGGTTAGTGAAAATATTCAGCCGCTAACCAACTAGGCAAACTGCATAAAGTTAGGACAGGTAGATGGCGGTCCTCACTTCCTGCAGTTCTTGCTATCCAGTTAACGGCTGAATATCAACATTAACCAGACAGCACAAGTGTGGGAGGGAAGCCCAGATATTCAGCACCAGATGCCACATAGACTCTGGCACTGAATATCCAGTTATAACTTCATCAGTACCGGCCAGGCACTTCATAACCGCTGACTGCCGCCACTGAGTTTGGACCCCTAAACGTTTTTTTTCTAAAGGGTGAGCCAGTCAAACCTGCATTTTTGAAAAGGGCGGGAGAGCCGTGAAAGTGGGCGGAGCGAGTTAGCAAGGTTACCATTGTGTCCCCCACAACTAAGCATTTCAGTCGCCATGGAGCAGTGGTCTAAACAACAACGTTCATTCGCTGTGAAAGCGTTTTACCAAAGTGGTAGTTATGCAGCCGCTCAGCGTCGTTTCCGGACGAATTTTCAAATTAATCGAAATAAGCCAGTGCCGTCTGTTAATTCAATCAAATTGTGGGTGACAAACTTTGAAGCAATTGGTGTATCGAGATGCTGAAAGGTGGGCAGTGCAAGATCAGTGCGAACTCCCGCGAATATTGACCGCGTGAGAGTTGCTGTGGAAAGAAGCCCTCGGAGATCGGCGCGTCGACAGAGTGCTGCGCTTGGCATGGCAAACACGAGCGTCCGAAGAATCTTGAGGTTAGATTTACACCATCACCTGTACAAAATTCAGGTTGTTCAGGCTATGAATGAAAACGATTTTGCAGCTCGACGGCGTTTTTGTCAAACGTTGTTGGACATGTTTGATGAAAACGAGGACCTTGTTCACAACCTGTGGATGAGCGATGAGGCACATTTCCATCTCTCCGGTTTTGTGAATAAACAAAATTTCCGATATTGGAGTGATGAAAACCCTCAACAACTCCATCAAAAACCACTCCATTCAAGCAAGGTAACAGTTTGGTGCGCAATGTCCTCTTTGGGAATCATAGGCCCGTATGTTTTTGAAAATGACAGGGAGCAAGCAGTTACTGTGAATGCACAACGCTATTCGGAAATGTTGCATTCGTTCTTCATTCCTCAGCTTCGTCAACATGGAATGAACAATGAAACCTTATTCCAGCAAGACGGTGCCACAAGTCATACAGCCCGTGTGAGCATGAATGTTCTCAACAATGTTTTTCCAAATCGGGTGATATCCCGAAATGGAGCAATTTCTTGGCCTCCCCGATCGCCCGACCTCACAGTGTGCGATTTTTTCTTGTGGGGGTACCTGAAGAGTAAAGTCTTTGAACAACGACCTCCAACGCTTGGGGAACTCAAGAGGAGAATCCGGTTGGAAATCGAGAGAATTCCTCAGCGTATGCTCCGTGATGTGATGGGCAGTTTCAGAAATCGCCTACAAGAATGTCTCAATCGGGAAGGACACCATCTTACTGGCATTATTTTTAAACAGTGAATGTTGTTTCTTAAATGCTTTTTAATGTACATTAAGATAGTAACAATAAAATTTTGAAATATCCATCCGTTTATTTTTTACAGTCATTTCAAAAATGCAGGTTTGACTGGCTCACCCATAAATGAAAGAAGACGATCTGGGGATAATATTCTGCAGGGGTGACCACCGTATTGATTTAAACACCAGCCACAGCATTTAAATGACTAAGTAGAGCCCCTCTATGCATAGTCCACAGCGCTGACCATACACGTTGAGGGTAATTTCTAAAGTTGCATCTAGTTAACACATGTTTTCACGTACCTATTTTACGACTACTGTATAAAATCAAGTATGCGCATACCTGACTTTGGAAAACTACTAGCATAAGGCAAAATTGCGTACGCCAGTCCTAGAGCTCGCATAAACAACCATGCCTATGCACATTATCATATTCTATAATTAATGCACGTATTGCTCGCACTACCCACGCTCCACCCATGTGTACGCCCACCGTAAAAGTATGTGCCATGCAAACAACATGCGTACTTTTCTGCTAGCTGCAATATTTTTTTTTTCAAATCTGTTTATTAGTATCGTACAATACAACCACCAAACAAGTCAGTCAAACAATTATCATTTTTTGTATAATATCCCCTCCAGGGTGGGAGCTGTGTCTGGTCACCCCCCTGGGTTGTAACAGCAAACAGAGGAACCGTACAATACAATTTCAAACCATATAACCCAAGCGTCCCCCCTCCCTCCTCCCCAACTCCCCCCTCTGATCCAGAAACACCACTATATTATACCAAAGGGAGCAATACTCACCCTACAATCACTATCCAACCCTTAGCACCTCACTGCGTGTTATAGGCCCCAATCTCTGAATATAAGGCATCCAGACCAGCAAAAAGGTGGCCTACCTCCGGGGGTGCCGTTGCGCACTGCGCCATTCCATAAGCATAAGCTGATGCCAACAGTTACGCCACTCACAAAAGGTGGGGCCGACCGGCTCCCGCCATCGGTTAAGAATGATATAACGAATGATCTTGTTCCTAGTAACATGTACCTATTCAGTAGTATTACATCTGTAAATAGATTGTAAATAGTTTCCTATGTTATCCAAGTTCCTTCCCTTGTTATCTGTAAACTCATGCAAGTTGACTGTACTGAGATTTTTGTTCTATGTGAACCGCGCTGATGCTGAATAGTGCGGTATATAAGAGAATTTAAATAAAATAAATAATAAATAAAATGGGGCCCTTACCCACCAGACAAGCCTTCCGCACCAGAATTCTTTCCCATCTTCCCTTCGGGTGGAGTGGTCCCGTCTGATCTAATATTACCAGCAGCCCAGACCAGCAGATCCGCTGCCGCAACAGATCACTAAGATATGCCTCGATTCGCAGCCAATACCGACGAATAACAGAACAGCCCCACCACATATGACCCAGGTCTGCCAATGTGCAAGAACATTTGGGGCACCCTCCATATGTTGTAATGTGGCTTCTCATCACTCACCTCGGAGAGAAGTGGGCTCGGACAATGCATTTGAACTGAATCTCACGCCACCGGGCCCCCTCCACCAACTGCGCAATACGACCTGGAGCTATCTCTCGACCGAGTTCTCTCGCCCAGGAGGTTTCCACCGTAGAATAGTCAGGAGGCGGAGCAAGTAGATCCAACCGCCGCTTTAAATCGGCTATAGTCGGGGGAGATTCCGACCCTAGGCCAAAAAATTGAAGAATCTGCGCCGAGTGCTCCACATGTAGCTCCCGCCGCGACAAGGAACCGTTATAATGAGATAATTGCATGTATGCAAAAACAGACCTCCCGGGGTCCAAGCCGTATTCCCCACAAAGGTCACCCAAAGCCTTACATCTCCCGTCCTGGTCTACCACATGTCCAAGATGCCTTATTCCCAACCGTTCCCACTGCCGAAAGGGAGTTGAGTCATATCCCGGAGCAAAACAAGCATTGCCCCATAAAGGCAGCCAACTGGAAACCTCAGGACTACTACCCCAATACTTATTTAACTGTTGCCACGTACGCCGTGTCGCCTGTATCAAGACACTACTTGCCATGCGAGCTGGTAAAGCTATCCGCTTCAAATGCAAGACCGCGTCCAACGCTTGTGGTGCTACAAAAGCCTCCTCCATCCCTCGGGGGGTATAAACCTCTGTCTCCCCCAACCAGTCGGCTAAGTGTCGGGTTTGACATGCCAATGCATACTTCCAAAGATCCGTAACCCCAACCCCTCCCGAGCTCCACCCCCCTCGCATCCTAGTCAACATAAGATCTGTCAAAACCGGTACAAGTAACAGAGCATTCTCATTCACAGCACCAACTCTCTGGAACCAACTGCTACCTGAGCTACGAGCGTGCGAAGACTTAATGGACTTTAGGAAAAAACTCAAGACCCACCTATTTCAGATTCATTACAACATGATGTAAATCAAAGTGACTTCAGCCGTGCTACCCAGAAAACCAAAGATGTATACCTGTAAATTATGTAAAATTATGTAAATTATATTAAAAAAATGTACATATGTAAAATGAAAATGTATATTTGTAAAAATGTACATAGGTATTAACTCCACCCTCCTTATGGAAGGAAACTCTCTTTCATAATTGCTGTGTGCTGTGCTTTTCCTATCAATCACCTTGTATATATTTCAAATATCCCTGTCCTGATCAGACAGCTCCGTTTTGTAATCTACCCCACTACTGATTGCTGGAAGTAGCGGTATACAAATGTACGCTAAATAAAATAAATAAACAGTATGCGTGCTCTAGCCCCCTTCCAGAGAAAACCTTGGATCTCCCGCTCGATACGCACCAAATCACGTCTCAATAACCACACCGGAAGTGTTTGCATCCAATCAAGCACTCTGGGGAGAATCACCATCCCTAAAGCAGCCACTCTACCCAGAAGGGACAGAGGGAGAGGAGCCCAGGCCAGCAATTGCGCTGGGAGTTTAGAAAAAACGTGCTCAAAATTAATTTTATATAATAGTGCTGGCGTCCTAGTCAACAAAATGCCTAAGTAAACAAAAGACTCCTCGGCCCAACGAAGCGGAAATCGCCCTTGCCAACTCTCCTTTAACCTCCTCCCCACGTCCAAAGCCTCCGATTTATCAGTATTAATACACAATCCTGCGAATTTGCCATACAGAGAGAACTCCTCCAGCAGCCGGGACAGTGACTACTGGGGGACCGTGAGATGGACCAGCATATCATCTGCAAAGGCAGCCAGTTTAAAACCATGAGACCCAATACGTACTCCACAAATAGCCGAGGACTCCTCTATCCTCCGTATCTGCGGATCTAAGGTCAGCACATAAAGCAGGGGGGAGAGCGGGCAACCCTGATGTGTGCCCCTTTCCAAACTAAATTTATCCGATACCACCCCGTTACAGAGAATCCCAGCCGTGGGGTCTGCATAAAGCAACTCCACCATCCTCACCATATAGGGAGGAGTAGCCTAGTGGTTGGGGCAATGTACTTCAGGCCGGAAGGTCGGGGGTTCAAATCCCACTAGAGGACAGCAACCTTGGGCCGGAAGGACTGGGGTTTCTAGTCCCACAGATGCTCCTTGTGGTCTTGGGCAAGCCACTTAACCCTCCATAGCCCATGTTCCCTGTAAGTATTAGTGTATGTGTCTCATATCCCCGCATGTTAAATGTATCCCCCAATTGTGTCGTGACCGCTTTGATTGAAGGATAAGGCGGTATACAAAAACTGTCTAAATAAATAAATAAAATAAATAAATCTTACAGAAAGGGTCCCCCAGCCCATAGTAAGGCAAAAGACGCTTCAAGTAGTCCCAATGCACCTGATCAAACGCCTTTTCCGCGTCGAAGCTGATTAACAACGATTGCAGATCTCTTTCACGTACCCACTCAAGGGAAGCCAATATTTTCCGCAGGGTCCGCACCGCATAACGTCCCTTAACAAATCCGACCTGTGACTCATGCACCAAGTCCCCTAACACAGAGGCAAGTCTATCCGCCAAAACCTTAGCCAGCACTTTCAGGTCAAAATTCAACAGAGAAATGGGTCTATAGGATGCCGCTTGAGTAGGGTCTTTTCCTGGCTTAGGTAATAACGTAATATATGCATGATTAGTCCCCCAATCGAACTTCCCCTGCACCACTCTTCGGTGGTACATTGCCACTAACACTGGGGGCACTGGATCCCCCAACACCTTATAAAGCTCTGCCCCAAACCCATCAGGTCCGGGCGTTTTGCAACAACTGGCTCTCTGAATGACTCTACTAACTTCCTCCACCGTCACAGGGGCATCCAAGTACGCCCGTTGGTCAGCCATCACCTTTGGCAGTTGTATCCCACTCAGATAACTCTGCATATCAGAAAGAGACCCCTCCCTTCGCGCATACAGCTGCTGAAAAAAGGAGCGAAACAGTCGGGCTATAGCTGTACTGTCCTTATGCAAACATCCCTGCGTATCCCGTAGCGCCGCTATCGACCGAGCCCCCCGGCTGCCTTGTAGGCAGCGTGCCAGAAGTTTCCCGGGTTTATCCCCAAAACGGTATAATTGATAACGGTAATACAGGTGAGATTTCTTCGCCCTCTGGTGTAACAGTTCATTAAGAGACGTTTTCAGCTCCCACAGTCTCTGCTTGTTAGCTCTACTGGGATCCCCCGCGCATCGCCGCCGAGCACGTACTACCTGCTTCTCGAGCTGAACAATTTGCATTGCCAGCAGTTTGCGCTTCCTAGCAACATATTCAATGATATCTCCCCTCAACACTACCTTAGCCGTTTCCCAGAGTAACTCCGGCTCATCTTTATGCTGCTCATGATGGGTCATAAATTCCCGCCAGCACTGTCCAAGGCGCTTACGAAAGTCAACATCATTATATAGTCCCATGGGAAACTGCCAAATTCTTGTCGGCGTGGTCAGGCCCCCCCATGCTAAGTCCACCCAGACCGGGGCATGATCCGACACCGCCATGGGGCCTAAGTGTGCGTCCCGTACCTGTGCAAAAAGCCGTTCTGCAATCAAAACGTAATCAATTCGGGCACTGGAACCATGGGCCCTCGACTGATGGGTAAAATCCTTCTCTAACGGATGCAACAGGCGCCAGGGGTCTACCAACCCCAGGCGACGGCACAACCCCCGCAGCGCTTTAGTAGTCGGAACTCGCCCTCGTTCACCCCCACCTCCCGAGGTATCCAGTTCTATATCCAGCACCCCATTCAGATCGCCAGCCAAAATCAAGGGAACCTCCGGCAACTGTTCCACTCTGGAGGCCAATCGGGCATAAAGCGCCTGATCCAGCACATTAGGGCTATACAGGTTACCCAACACAATAGGTTTGCCGTCAAGGCAGCCATACAGTAAAATATATCTACCTTCCGGGTCCGAGTACTCCTTCTCCAGCTCAAAGCGAACCTGTTTATTAATCAAAATAACCACTCCACCCTTCTTTCCTTTGGCCGGGGCGCCCCAGCTCTGCCCCACCCACATTTTCTGCAATTTGGCATGTTCAACGGCCGTCTGGTGGGTCTCCTGTAACATAGCAATGTCACACTTCAGCCTGGCTAAGGCTTGCAGGACTTTATATCTCTTAATAGGGTTACCTACGCCACACACATTCCAGGAGATAACCTTCAGGTTGGACAATGATTGAGCAGGATATACCAATCAACCTTACAGGAAAAATAAGGATGGACCTCCCCAGCCTGAGGCCCCCCCTCAAACAGCAAGGTACTCCCATACTCCATTACCATAATTAAGCTATATTTCAACTGTGTCACCTAGATCCACAATCCCCGTCCCCCCCACCCTCTACTCTCCCTCCCCTACCCCCCTTGCCCTCCCTACTCCCAATCTTCGACCTCTGAACTCCGATTCCCTCCCTTTCCCTGCCCTTCCCCACCCTCCTCTAACCCCCCCTCTACCATACCCTACTACCACCCGACCTCCCAACACCTCTAATCCACTAACCTTAGGTCTCTCTCCCCTCCCCTCCCCCCGAGAGAGCCAACTGAGGTCCCACTGAGCACGACCTGCTCCCCCCCTCTGCCCATGAACTTCATAGCCTGAACCAATCCCCCCTCCCCCCTCTCCCCACAAAGGTAGTAAGCCCACACCTAACCAATACCTTTAATATAAAACCCACGATCAACAAGACCCCGCACAGCCCCAACAAACAAACCAAGACCCACCAACCCCACCAGAACTACCCCCAACCAATCTATTAAAACACAAGAGCAACGAAGGAGAAAACAAAGGGGAAGCCCCCGAGGAACAAGCCTCGATGGCTGCCCCTTCATGCACAACAGCAGACAATCCGCCAGCCGGCAGGAGCAGTCGCGCTGTCCACCGCTGTGGACAAACAGGCACCCCGTCTATAGCCTTTCTAGAAGAGCGGCATGGCCAAGCTCCACCAAACTTATCTATCAAGGATTCAGGGGAAACCCACCTTCCCCCCCAACCATCAATTCCTGCTGCCACCCCCGGCCAACTAAGTGTGCAGGTCTTCCACAGTCAAATGTATGGGGCAGCCATATTTTAAAGTCCGTAAAAGACTTAAATCCATCCCGGAGCAGAAATTAGCACTGTCCCATGCTCATTAGGGGGACGTTGACGCTGCCATCGCCTGGTTCACAACCTGGTCCACTTAGGCCCCGGCTGCTGCAGCGGACTCAAATACTCGATGTGCACCGTTGTGTACTACATGCAATCTGGTGGGGTATTGTACCGAGAAGCGAATCTTTGCACCAATAAGTTTCTCACACAGAGGCACGTAGTCTCTTCGCTGCCAGCTCAGCGCAACAGAGTAGTCCTGCGCTATATGGATTTTCACATTGTTATACAGAAATTCGTCCTTCTGTCTAGCCGCCTGCAGAATCTTTTCTTTCAGGGGGAACTGCAAACATTTTGCAAGCACAATCCGCGGTCTGCGGTCCCGGGCCTGGTTGTTCCCCACACGGTGGACCCTCTCAATACACATCTACTCCCCAGTCTCCGTATCCTCCAGCAGATGATTTATCAGGGCCTCCAAATATCCTCTGAGGTCTTTATCAGCCACGGTTTCAGGAATCCCCATTATTCGCAGGTTATTCCTGCGCGAGCGGTTTTCCAAGTCGTCGATTTTGGCTTCTTGTAGACCGACTTGGGATTTCAGGCCTACCACCTCTTTAGCCAGTGCCTCGACGCCATCTTCTGCTTGTCTGAGACGGTCCTCAACCTCCCGAAGCCGACTCCCCAAAGTATCCACAGATGTCTGCAGCCCATCCATCTTTTCATGTAGCGCCGCAAACTGGGAGGATAGAGCCGCTGCTACCGCCGCCGACACTTCGTCGAGGAACGCAGAAGATTTTGGCGAGTTTGGCGCCCCCGCCATTTCTGCCATCTTACTTGTGCCCGCCATGCGCTCCTTGTCTCTCCGAGCTGCTTTTACAGCCGTCGCCATGCCAATCGCCGTTCACCACAATTCTTTTAAACTCTGCAGGCCCTCAGACACACTTAAATCAGGAGGGCACCTGGATTTCGCAGGTTTAAGACGGTCCAATTTTGCCGGTTTGGGCTAAGGGGAACAGAGCGCACCCAGGATGCGACCACTACCCTGCCAGCATCACGTGACCTCCTGCTAGCTGCAATATTATAAGAGGTCATTTATGGACATAAGCGGCCACGTACATAACTGACTAAAATATTGACATCTGCATGCGTTGTTAGTACCTTAAAATAGGCGTCTCCTATAATGAACCCCCTTAATGTGGTCAGCACTGCTGCTGCTGTCTGTTTCGTTTAGGCCCTCTGTTCAGTAGGCCTAAACTAAAGGTATAGCTTATCAGGACTGTGGCTGAATATCACTGCTACACGGATAATATTTGGTTCCTGCCCTTGCTCCACCCTTACCCTTTACAGATAATGCTGATGTGGCTGGATATATTTTCAGCTCAGCTCTCTCCATACAGCTTTTCAGAGTCTATGGATAGAGAAGTTATATGTTTACCAGCGGGCAAAGGTCCTGCCAGCCAATGTTCCCTCTAATTTTCTGAAGGCTGTGTGCACATAAAATATCAGCTGTGTGCAGCTTTTGAAGAAAGGTTAAATTTTTGTGCGCCACATAACGACACTCGGAGTTATATACTTTAAAATTTGACTACACGTCAGAATACAGTATGAACACAACATTGATTTTAATCAAATTAAATGAAAATAGACGATTACTAAATGAAGTGGTAAATTTCTAGTAATTACAATCATAACTTTTACATTTTAAGACGTCTGTGTTGTTTTCTATCAGAATCAGAGCCGAAATTTTTGTGCGCTCTGTTGTAAAGTATGTGCGCTCGCTCAGCGAGGTGTGTGCGCGCGCACACGCGCACAGCTTAGAGGGAACAGTGCTGCCAGCACTATTGCTCGCAACCATACCTGGGACACAGAGGTCTCCATACTAAGCCCGTTTCTCAAAATGTGAGAAAAAAGCTAGTACCTCAGGTCCACAAAGCAAGCTACACAAGCAGAAAATGAGAAAGTTAGTGTAGTTCAGTGTTCCTGAGAATCTGAACTACAGTAACATGGGCTGTAGCTGAGCATGTCGATAGCTTCATGTCTGCCACGTAGTTCTCTGCGCACGTAGAAGTACCTGTGGTAAGGAATCTATGCTCTGCCCACGAAGCTTCACCACCGTTTCCGAGGAACTAGACGTCGATGAACTTATTTCCTTTACAATTAGCCCTGTACACAGAGAAGAAACATATAGGATACGAAAGTTGAGATAATTTCTAAAGTTTGGTTTTCTCATTTTCTCCATGCTTTCTCTCCTTCTGATGGATAATACTCGATTGCTATAAAAAGGCTGATCAAAGCTGTTATGGTTAGCTCTTTCCATCAGTGCAAGGATGTACTTTTTATATAAAAAATAGAAGGATGATATTCAGCAGGGCCTATCAGGTGAGCAGAAGCCCTGCTGACTGTGAGATTCAGTGGCACAATCCAGATAGTGCCCATGAATATCGTTACCTATGTACAGGCCAGTAAAAACCGTGGCTAGACTGCAGGTCATGGACATTTATGCCTGTTGCTTCGTCCAAACTCTGCCCCAGAGCACACCTACACCTGGGTCACAGTGTGCACTTATATCTGCTTAACCCCTGCAGTAATTTTATAAAAGCTCTTTGATGCCATCTAAAAAGGCCTTTACCTGTGAAAATTCCTTTCTGAAATTACCTCAGTGCTGAATATCGCCACTAATGGATATTGGGATCATTTTTAGGTTTGCCACCACTCCACTACTAAATCAGCCCGTATTTATATAAATAGTATTGAGCTGTTTAGCAATTTAAGGGGCCTGGTCCTATCTATATAACTTTTTAAAAGTGCGACAAACACATAGGGGAATGTATACTAAGGTGTGCTAGCCAGAAGTATGGGATTTGACGCATGCAGGTGCTCCTTGTGGTCTTGGGCAAGCCACTTAACCCTCCATAGCCCATGTTCCCTGTAAAATAGTTATCTCCAAGTTATAATGCCCTGTTCAATGTAATTTCAGTTTGTTCACTGTAAACCGCACTGATGCAGAATAGCGCAGTATATAAGAGAATGTAAATAAATAAATGCTAAGGGTGCCACGCTAAAAATCTCATGGTAACCGGTTAGCGTGTGATTGAGTGGGTGGGTTAGGGCATAATGTGAGCATTGACAGTATATTGTGGTTAGCGTGAGTATTTTGGGCATGCGCAGCCATGCTTATTGGCATTAATATGGGTACACAATGCCACCTCAATGGTGGTAAGTGCACCCAATTGCTGGTTAGTATGGTGCTGTGTGTTATCAACGTGGGGACGGATGCACATGCCCCCAAAACTAGCATAGGTTTCTGCACTAATTCGGATTCATAATCACATGCTACCGGCTTGCGCCTTTGTAAACATGCCCCATAATTTCTTCTTGGATATTGGCTCACTTGTTGTTTTTTTACTTTTTAACCTTTATTTCTGGGCATTTTTGTGAGGTAACATGGCAACCATATTACTTTATGTCAGCACTGTTGAGGTGTTAAGGTTGAAACCTAGATGTTCAGAGCTATGTCAGGCTGCAGACTTAGGAACGGATTAGCCTGGATGTGGAAAATCAATGCATCATGGCAGCTTTAAATTTTGTATGCTGTATATCAAACATTTCCTTTAGTTGGAGATATTTTTCTGGTATTGGATGTCAGAATAAGTAACTAAGGTGCATGAAAGGGCTTTTATAAAATTAGGCCTTGCTAAAAGTATGCGTGGTGCAGGCTGGTGCATACTTATACAGTAGGCGTGCTCAGCGGAGGAGTTTGGGCAGAGTCATGATTTACATGTGTATTTTGTAATATATGCATGGATGTGCATAAAAGGTAGTTACCTATAGCAGGTATTCTCTGTGGACAGCAAGAATTAGTCCTCATTTATGGGTGATGTCCCTGACCAAGCCCCATGTGGGAACGCTCCCCAGCTTTTATTGGAAGCTTTTGGGAGGCTCCATCGCATCTGAGCACCTCCTTCCCACCTGCCGGCACAGTGCCACCTTGAATCAGTCTGATATCATAGCTGTAGCAGAAGACAATTCCTTGGGAAGGTGGGAGGGTTGTGAGTACCCATTCCTGCTGTCCACAGAGAACATCTGCTACAGGTGAGTAACCATCTTTTCTTCAAGGACAAGCAGAAATGAAGTCCTCACATATGGCAATCCCAAGCTACAGGCTACCGAAAACTGAGGAAGGGGCAAAACTCAACTGCGGTATGGCAAGAGGCCATAACCATTCAACAATCAACTATGTATAATAGCAGTAATTCTCTCCTCCCATTTTATTTTGGTAGCTTGGGCAGAATAGAATGGGCCTAGTGGGGATGGAATTGGATTCTAATCCCCAAACAGATTCTGGAGTACAGATAGGCCGAAGTTGCTGCCACGTTGGGAGCCCCATCTAGGCAGTAGTGAGATGTGAATGTGTGGACAGAGGACCACGTTGCAGCCCTGCAGATCTCGTCCATGGAGACCGAGCGTAGGTTGGCCACTGACGCAGCCATAGGACTGACATTGTGAGCTGTGACATGACCATCAAAGCCCAGGCCTGCCTGGGCAAAAGCAAATGAGATGCAGTCTGCCAGCCAAACTGAAAGAGAGCCCCTAACTTATTGGGGTCAAAAGAAACAAAAAGCTGGATGGCCTTTCTATGGGCTTTTATCTGCTCCAAGTAGAAGGCTGAGGCTCGCATGCAGTCCAACATGTGCAACGCAGCTTCCCCTTTGTGGGCATGAGGTCTTGGGAAAAATGTTGCATGAACAATTAACTGATTAAGGTGGAAATCTGATACCACTTTTGGAAGGAATTTAGGATGATATGCGCTCCCCACCCCTGCTTGGATGCATCTGCCATCAGAACTCTTTGGGGTGGTGCAATTTGAAAAGGTGGTGCAATGACTGTACAAGAGGGGCAGTGAAATACAGACGACCCCTGAGTCGACCTGTGGACTGGGTCCACTGAATCCTCAGAGTCCACTGAACCTGCCTCATCTGGAGGCATACCAAGGATGTGACATGCGCTGTAGAGGCCAAGTGGCCTAGTACGGTCAACATCTTGCAAGCTGTCACCTGCTGACTCGGATGAGTTTCCCGCATCAGTGCTGTGAGCCTGTGCAGACAGTTGAGCCAAAGAAAGACTCTTGCCTAAGTCATGTCGAGCAGGGCTCCAATGAATTCCAACTGCTGGGTGGGTTGAAGGTGGGACTTTAAGTAATTTATAATGAACCCTAGCAGTTACAACACCCGAATGGTCAAGCGTGTTGATTCTTGAACCCCCTCTGGAGTGCTATTCTTGATCAGTCAATCATCCAGGTAGGGGAAGACAAACACTCTCAGTGTCTGGAGCTAAAGTGGCTACTACCGCAAGGCCTTCTGTGAATACGCAAGATGCCGAGGCTAGGCCAAACAGCAACAACTCGGCACTGAAAGTGTTATCCCCTCAGGATAAATCTGAGATACTTCCTGTGAGTGGAATGTATCTGTATGTGGGTATAAGCATTCTTCAGATCCAGGCAGCATAGCCAATCTCCTCTTTGAAGGTACGGAAGTAGAGTGCCTAGAGAAATCATTCTGAGCTTTTCTCTTACTAAGTACATGTCCAGGTCTCTTAGGTCTAGATGGATGGTATACCCCTATTTTCTTGAGGATCAGGAAGTACCTGGAAAAAAAACCCAACCTCTTTGTTCTGGTGGCATGAGATCAATCGCGTGATCTGACAAGAGGGCAGTGATTTCTCTCTGAAGCAGTTCCTGATGCAGAGGTTGAGATGATGCACCCTCGAGGAACAATTTGGTGGAAGTTCCAATAAATGAAGTTTGTAACCACTTTGGATGATTTGCAGGACTTATGAGTCTGAGGTTATGAGGGGCTACCTTTGTGCAAAAAGAGTGCGCCTTCCCCCCTACGGGAGGGTTTCCTACTGCAATCATCGGAAGAGTAGCTTTGCTCTGAAGGAACCAGTCAAAGCCCCACCCCAGGTTTTGGCTGAGGAGCCTTCGGAGGCTTCTTTTGACACTGCTGTTGGTGAGGGGCATGTTTGGGCTGGGAGGTTTGGGGCCCAGGGAAGTTCCTACACCTACGAGGGTAGTAGGTCTTTTTTCTGGCTCCCACCGTGGTACCTCCTATGGTAGGAGGCTGGCTCAAATGCATCTTGAGAGTCTAGTGAGAGTGACATGCTGACTCTCAATATAGATGGCCTTCTCTTCGACCTGTTCACTGAAGAGATTCCATGGCACGGGAAGTCCGCCAGCTTGTTCTGCACTAATTGTTCCAGGTTTGACGACTGGAGCCAGGTGAGTCTCTGGACACCAATACACCTATGGCAGCATTTCTTGAAGCCGTTTCAAAGGTGTCATAGGATGGATAAATATGAACTTCGAGAAGTCCTTGCCGTCGGCCACTAGGGAATGATACTGATGGGGTTTTTTGCTCAATGTTTTATTAAAAGAAAATCAAAACACAATCCAAAAAAATCATTATATCAATACCATACAGATAATCCTTCCTGTCCTCCCTGCCCCTCCCCTTTTCATGATCCAATTTCTCTGGGGGAAAAAATCAGCCAAGTTACACATGATGTTCTTCAAGAACATGCCCTCTGGTAAGAGGCCACGTGGGCTACAAGCATGAAACTTTGAAAACACCTTCTCCCTAAAGAGTCCAATGTCTGAGCCTCCCTCTCTGGGGGCATCAAGGAATGAGACTTGATACTCTTGATTCTCTTTAGGGCAGATTTGACCACTAAGGAATGGTGCAGAAGCTGGGGCTTCTCGAATCTGTGAGCCTTCGGAACTCTGTACATGGAGTCAAGCCTTCTACTAACCAAAGGTATAGTGAGGGGGTTCTCCCACATTCTCATCTGTACTCTCTACAGGATGCAGTGCATGGGCACTCTCACTGCCTCCTTAGAGACCGAGAAGTACTGCAGGATCCCCAACTCTTCTGTCCTGGGCTCATCCTCAGTCTCCAAAGAAAATGGTATGGCCTTGGCCATGTCCCTTACAAACTCCTGGAAGGTCCTGTCCTCAGGAGGGGACTTACACCACTCATGAGGTGGAGAAGGGTCCGATGGGAGCTAAGGGGACCTGTCCTCCGAAAAGTCTTCCGATTCCACATCGGTGACCCAGCTTTCTGAGTCAGACTCAGAGAAGATACCAAAGTACTTCTGAGTCTCTGCCTGGATCTCTCTCCTGCCCCAAGGGGATCGGAAGGTCCATCGGGAACAATGATGCACCTATACCTGTCTAGACTTTGAGGGCGCATCGGACCCTGAAATGTTAGAGAGGGAAACTGGTCAGGCAGGCACTGGTGTTGGGGTCCTTCAATGCCCCGATGCTGATGCCTCTCCCGCAGGCAGGGCATGCATTTCAAGGATCCGCTATACAATGGCCGATGCTGATGCAGCCAACATCAAGGCCCCAGCATGCTGCACTGCCAACAGAACTGCAATACATTTCTCAATTGCCTGCAGAAGGCACTTCTCCATGGCTGCTGATTTCAAAGACTGCAGGGCCTCAGCAACATCGACCGATGGACCCGTTATATGAACAGGGGTATCATCAGCTGGGTCTCGGCTGTTGGTAGGATGTCGGTGTCCCTCCGATGTCCTGGAGGATGAGCTCGCCTCCCTTCAGGCCACCTTTGAGGGGCATTTATGTGGACCCTCCTAGCTCTCGAAGCCATGCCTCGATGGGCTCCAATGCCGATGCACCAGAGCCTTCACTCTGCGATCACCACACGATATCGAAAAAGATGAGGCTGAATCCTTCCTCATTTTCGGGTGGAGATCAATCGATGGCTGATGCTGTGGGGCACTATGGCTGCGCAGCTCCGAAAGAGCTCGAGAACTCCTCGATGTCGATACACCACCATTGTCTTATGCAGCCTTGGAAGCCATAGAGACCGGTGCTGTCGATGCCAAATGCAATGGATTGGACTTCTGAGCACCAAATAATGGTTCACTCTGCTTCTCATGACCTTTGAGTCCTCTTTTTGTTACCTGCAAACACAAATTACAAGAAGAGGGCTGATGATCAGATCCCAGGCACTATAGGCACCAGCTGTGCATTGTTGTTGTTAAGTGCCATCGAGTCGGAGTCGACTCATTGCGACCCTCTGGATAGCTATCCTAAATTGTGTTCCGTCTTCAGTCAGGCGGCTCATTGTTGACAGACTGGTACCCGTAGTTGCTGTTATTGTATCAATCCATCTCATTGCTGGCCTTCCTCTTTTGCGTTGACCTTCTATCTTGCCAAGCATGATGCCTTTCTCTAATGATATCTCTCTTCGCATGATGTGTCCAAAGTATGAAATTCGAAGTCTTGTCATCTGAACTTCTAAAGAAAGCTTAGGTTTGATCTCCTCTAGTACCGACTGGTTTGTTCTTCGGGCAGTCCATGGTATACACAGCATTCGCCGCCAGCACCATAATTCAAGGGCATCAATTTTCTTCCTGTCTGTCTTTTTCACTGTCTAGCTTTCACATCCATATGATGTTACTGAAAATACCATGGCTTGAACAAGTCGAATCTTTGTATGGAGAGAGACATCTCTGCTCTTGAGAATCTTATCTAGGTCTTTCATAGCCATTCTGCCAAGAACAATGCGTCGTTTGATTTCTTGACTGCTTGTTGCTTCTTTATTGATAGTTGATCCAAGTAGGTTAAAGTTGTTCACAATTTCAATTTCTTCTCCTTCAACAATGAACTTGTTGATTATGCCAGTTGTCATGATCTTTGTCTTCTTTACATTAAGGTGCAGGCCCATTTTGAGACTATGGGGTCTGTTTACTAAACATTCCTAATGTGCGGGGCCGCGGTAGTGTGCCTGTGCCATATAAGGAGTGGGCGGTTCAGGCAGAGAAAAGAAAAAAAACGGGAGTAAGCGATCGCACATTTGCGCGGGGCACAATAGTGCGTGGGAAGGCTAAGTGGCGCCTGATGTGCACACACAAAGGAGCAGAGCCATAGTACAATGGTTAAGACACTGACTGTGGGTGCAGCTGCCATGGGTTCAATTCCCCATTGTGCACAACAAAAAGGGCTGGCTGAGGCATTAACTGTAATGGGTAAAAGTGCTTTAGGAGGCATATTAATTTTGGGCGGCATAAGGCGGTGCACTGTTAATTTTGGGCGGCATAAGGCGGTGCACTGTTAATCTCAGGCGGCATAAGGCGGTGCACTGTTAGGTTTGGGCGGCATAAGGCGGTGCGCAGATGCCCAAGCATAGGAACAGAGCCACAGCGCAATGGTTAAGACACTGACCAATGGTGCAGAGATCAGGGGTTCAATCCCCCACAGTGCCCAATGAAGAAGGCTCACTGAGGCAGTGTGTATTATGGGGATGAGTGCTGTAGGGGGCAATCTATTTTTATTTCAGTTATCACTACTAGCAAACGCACTCACAAAGCGTGTTAACATAAGGCGGCCCATAAGGCACATGTTAAAGTTCACTGTCCGCCAAGGCACCCTTGAATGTCCCCTATAGGGCACCATATATGTTGCGTCACAGGATAATGTATAGTGCACCTTATATGGACGGCAACCATAAGGTGCCCTATAGGGTGCCCTATAAAGCACCCTCAGAGGCACCTTATGGGTACAGTACACTGAGGGTATGTTTGATGGCAGCAACATATGTACATTAAATCTAAAAAAGCTTTGGACAACCCTATCAAATAACCCCACTGTGGGCTCGAACCCATTACCGCTGGCTCCACAGGCAGTGAAGTAACCATTGGGCTACAGCTATATAGTTGCCAGCAAGCCCCTGGCTGGCTGCAGAGAGCCTGCATGTCACCACACAGACAGTCTGCTGTGGGAACCAGGATAGGGTTAGGCCACCCATACCCATGATGCACTGCACATGCAAATCAGCTGTCCACAGATGAACACAAGATGGGGAATGCACCCCAACAGCTCCCCGGCCTGGTAGGGGGACGTGTCCGTGTGCACCCACACAGCACCTTGGCCTGGTAGGAGGTACTGACCGGGTGTTTAATTTGCACAGAGTAGCTACACACAGTCACACTGTGCGGGAACTGTGCTCACCCTGAGTGTGCGATGAGGCGCCCTGGACCAGGTCCACAGCTGAGAGAGGCCATGGCAGAGCTCCAAAACAGTCGTAATCTGTGAGATAGGTAGTTTCTGCAGGAACACCTTGGATATCTCTGTCTGTCTCAGTCAGGGGAAACCCCACAGACCCCTAGGTGGGCCATGTACCACCAACCACCAACCCCCCCCCCCAGCTGAGGGTGGCAAACAGGCAGGGTCTCCTATCAACAGATCCCCATTATACACACACCACCCCCCCCCTGCAATGATGGCAGTAGAGTGGACCATCAACCCCAGTCCTGTTGGGGAACAGACACCCTACAGGGCAGTCCAAGCAGCCCCACACACACCCAGACCACAATATCAGACAGACAGTAGGCCTGGATATGCTAAGATGCACCCCACCACTATCTGATATTCCCCTGCATCAAGCCATCAGCCACTGCACCCTGCAAGGCACTCCAGCAGGGCACATACCAGCTGTGAACAGTCTGCTGGTTAGTCCCACTGGAAATGCATGCACCCACAACTGGAGAGCAGCACACACAAGCAGATACATCAGTGACTAGGCCCCAACAGGTGACCCATATATATCACATGAGGGAAGTGCTATGAAGCACTATGGGGGTGCCTAGCCATGCTGCCATCACTGCACAGTCAGAGTGGAGTGAAAGCCCAGCAGCACATACAGAGGTCACCCTGTCTGTGGAGGTGGTGGACGGCCACTACAATGTCCCTGCCAGTGCCCTATGCCCTGTGCAGATGCATCCTGGCCAGCCCACCCTGTCTGAGCTATACCCATGGTACCGTGCTGCTCATTATGCACATCATCAGGCCAAAACTGTGGACAGTGTTTGCAGCCAACACACACTGTATAGACAGACACACACTCCCACACGTATGCCAGCATTGTGCTACTATAGAGGGGTTCAGAATCCTTGCCCACCACACCAGTCCTGGGCACAGTACAGGCATGGGTATGGTATGCAATACCGTTGGGGGTCCCTCCCTAGGGTGGTAAACACTGTCAGGGGCCAGACCTGACGCACACACCGCAGACATCAGATAGATTATTATGATGGAGCTCATAGAGCAGACTGTGCGTAACGTAGGGATATCTATCTGCCAGTACTCATAGCAAACGTTTGAGAGCTGTGTACCATATACCCTGGTGTAGGGTGACATTGCTAAGGTATGCAGGTGCTAGTATTGGGAGATGCACGCAGGGCCCAATGTCCTGCCTCACCAGGAGGCATTGGCCAATGGGGCCTGTGGGTGTGGGTGTGGGTGTGTCTGTCCCTGTTGGCTGCTGCTGTACGGCAGAGGTTCCCAAATCCAGTCCAGGTTTGCAATACACTGGTTGGGGTTTCCTGCTGTCCCTCATGAATATGCATGAGCTACATCTACATGCCATGGGGGTGGTGCATAGATATACAGCACGGTTATTTGTATGAGTGGCAGCATGGAACCTGAATGGTGTGTGGTCCTCCAGGACTGCATTTGTGAGACTCTGCTCTAGGTAATGCCCCTGGTCATGGTGTCTGTGCTTGGTGGTGTAAAAGATAGGCGTATGACCAATGCGTATATCCCCAGCAATAAAGGATTGCCCTTACTAACATGGTTTAGTTGTGGGGAAAATATGTGGACAGGATTGGCAGTAGCCCCAGCTGGGCTTTGAACCTGTGACCTTTTGCTCCTGCACACACTGTCTGTGTGCACTGCACCACTGTGTTGCCACAGATGTGCTGAATTCACTGGGAAGTCCATGACTGTACATCTGACAGGGCCTATGTTGCAGTGGACGTGCCAGCCTGCACATGGCTCGGCCACTGTCTTCTGTGGCTAGCAGCCACTGCCCCCTCCACCACCTGTACCCTACCGCCAACATGCTGGCATGTCCGTATCTTGGAAAAGCATATGACCTGATTGAGTTGTGGCACTCCAGGACTGCATTTGGGGGACTCGGCTGTCGGTAATGCCCATTGTTATGGTGTGTGTGCGGTGTTGGGTACAAAATGGGTGTGTGAACCATGCTTATGTTCTCTGCAATAAAGGAGTGTCTTTACTATCTCTGTTTAGTGGTGGGTAAAATATGGGGACTGGGTTGGCAGGAGCCCCAGCTTGGATTTGAACCTGTGACCCTCTGGTCCTAGAGGTACTGCCTCTGTCTGCTGCACCACACTGTGGCCACAGTGATAGTGCAGTCCCTGGGGGTGGGAAACCTGACCAAAGGAGTCACAAACCCTGCTCTGCACATTTGTACTGTGGGCTCCGTCACCTTGTCCGGTGACAAACGTGCAAATAAACCCCTCAACCGACCACGACGAACTGGGGATAAATATATCCAAGCTGGGCAACAGTGATATGAATGGGCAACCATAGCAAACACTCCCAGGAAGGCTCAGAATACAGGAAATGGTTTTTGGAAGGGTCTCCGCTCCGTAGCCCCTTCCATACTTCATTTCATGTTTTTGGAGCTTTCCTGGGTGTGTTTCTTATGTTTGCCCATTAATATCAGGGTTCCCCAGCTGACTTCCTATTTTTAATATGTTTGTTTGGGTCTTTTTCTATCTTTATTTGCACTTTTGTTCTGTGCACATGTATCACACTGCTCACGTTTTGCAGGTTTCCCCGGTTTCCCTGTACATTGCTGACGGAAATGGTTTCTCTTCCCTTTAAATGCCCTCTACCGTGAGTGTTTCACTCGCGCTATTTTTAACCTGCAAATTCGTCCCCGATACTGTGCGGGGAGCCTCTCCCCTCCCCTTCCCCGCCCATTGACCCCGTCTCTCCGCCCCTCGGGAGCCTTCCTCCGCCCTCAGAATGCCTTTCCACGCCTCTATCGGACATTTGCGGGCCGGGTACTTTTGCGGGGCACGTTAGTGCGGCGCGCAATTGTGCGGGGCCCACGCGCACTTGTGCGTTTAAGAGCGTTTCTGAGCGTTTGAGTGCCGCGTTTCCGTGCGCTATTGTGCGGCACGCAATTGTACGGCTTTTAGTAAACATGCCCCTATGTTTTTTGATTGTGAGAAGCAAATGTTTCAGATCATCTTCACTTTCAGCCAGTAATGTAGTATCATCAGCATAGCGAAGGTTGTTGATGAGTCTTCCACCAATCTTCACACCTCTGTTGTCTTCATACAATCCTGCTTCTCTGATGATTTGTTCTGCATATAAATTAAACAGGTAGGGGGAAAATATGCAGCCTTGTTTTACACCTTTGCTTATTTTAAACCATTCTGTTTCTCCTTGTTCCGTTCGAACTGTTGCTTCTTGATCAATGTACAGATTGCGCGAGAGAACGATCAGGTGTTCTGGTATACCCATGCTTCTTAATGTGTCCCAGAGTTTCTCATGGTTTACACAGTCAAAAGCCTTGCTATAGTCGATAAAGCACAAATAGATATCCTTTTGGTATTCTTTAGTCTTTTCAAGGATCCATCTAACATCCGCAATGATGTCTCTCGTTCCTTGCCCTTTCCTGAACCCTGCTTGCACTTCAGGTAGTTCTTGTTCCAGGTATGGTTGTAGTCTCTTTTGAATAATCTTCAGTAGAATCTTGCTGGCATGTGGAATCAGAGCGATTGTTCGATAATTTGCACAGTCAGTTGGATCACCTTTCTTTAGTATTGGTATAAACACAGATCTTTACCAGTCAGTTGGCCATGATGTTGTCTTCCATATTTCTTGGCAGAGCCTTGTAAGTATGGTAACAGCTGCATCAGATTGCTGCAATACTTCTATAGGAATGCTATCAATGCCTGGTGCTTTGTTCTTTGATAAGGCTTGCAATGCTGCTTCAACTTCTTCTTTCATCACCAATGGTTCCTGATCATAAGGTACAAGTTGAAACTGCTGTTGGTCCACTTGATCTTTATCATATAAAAACTCTGTATATTCCTTCCACCTTTTCTTGATCTTCTCAGCATCATTCAACATAGAACCTTGAGCATCTTGTAACATTCCAATTCGAGGCTGGAACTTTTTCTTTAACTCTCATAGCTTTAGGAAAGCCGATCTTGTTCTTCCTCTAATAGTTTCTGCTTCTATTTCCTTGCAAGTGTCACTGTAGTACTTTTCCTTGTCCTGTCTTGCTGCACGTTGGAAATCTCTGTTGAGTTCTGCGATTGTCTTTCTTTCTCCTCTGGCTTTAGCTTCTCTGCGTTTCTGGGCAATTTTCAGAGTTTTTTCCATCATCCATTTTGGCCGCTTTTGCTTTTTCACCTTTTGTAGAGACTTCTCACTTTCTTCCAACACAACCTTCTTGATGTCATTCCATAACTCTTCAGGAGTTCTGTCATTTGTATCTAAAGCAGCAAATCGATTTTGCAGGCAGTCTTTAAATTCCAGTGGTATATTCTCAAGGTCATATTTTGCTGCATTCATGAGTGGTTTGCTCTTTTTCAACTTTAGCTTGAGTTTGCATACTAGTAGTTGATGATCTATGCCACAGTCAGCTCCAGGTTTTGTCTTTGTTGATGTTATAGAACTTTTCCATCGATGTAGTCAATTTGATTTTTATACAATCCATTGGGTGAAGTCCATGCGTACAGTCGCCGCTTGTGTTGCTGGAGGAAGGTGTTTGACATGAATAGATCATTGGTCTTGCAGAATTCTATCAGTCTTTCTCCAGTTTCATTTCTGTTGCCAAGTCCATATTTTCCAACTACTTTGCCTTCTTCTTTGTTGCCAACTTTTGCATTCCAGTCACCCCTGACTATCAGGATATCCTGTTTGCATGTTCTGTCAATTTCAGCTTGTACTTGTTCATAGAACTCTTCAATTTCATTCTCTTCTGCAGCTGTTGTTGGGGCATATACTTGAATTATAGTTGTGTTGATAGGCATTCCTCGTAGACGAATAGAGATTAAGCGTTCGCTGACTGCATTGTATTTCATTACAGTTCTTGCAAGTTTCTTCTTTATTATAAATGCAACACCATTTCTTCTTTCTTTCATTTCCAGCATAGTAGACCATGTGATCATCTGATGCAAAGTGCCCGATGCCAGTCCATTTCAGTTCGCCGACACCCAACAGATCAAGTTGTACACGTTCCATTTCATTCTTGACCACCTCCATCTTCCCTTGGTTCATGCTTCGTATGTTCCATGTTCCAATGTGTAAGATATCTTTACAGCTTCAGAATCTCATTTCATGCGCAGCTACATCAGCAGTCAGACTTCCCGAGGGCTTTGATCCAACCACATCATAAATGCTGGCTTTACTCTGAAAAGTCTTCAGCTCTTCCCCAGTAACTAGTTGAGTGCCTTCCGACCTGGGGGTCTCATCTTTCAGCACCATAGCACAATTTGTTTTGTTGTAACTATCCATTGGGTTTTCATGGCAAGATACAGAAGTAGATTGCCGGGCCTTTCTTCCGCGCAGTTTAAGTTTGGTGTTGTTGCCGTTGTCACAGAAATGTGATCCTCCGCCGTCAACACTATCCCATTCTACTGCTGCCCAGATGGGTGGTTTGTCTTGGTCTGGCACCTCAGCTGAGACCTGTCCATCTTGGGAGACCCTGCCAGTAGTTAAACTACCGATAGTTTAGCTCTCAGCACCACTGATGCACGCAAGCCCTCACAGCACGACAAGCTGCAAACCAAGTGAGAGCTGTGCATATCTGTGGCAAATATAGTCCTAGCACACTGGGAACACTTTTTGAACTCGCTGTCAGATTTCTGGGACATGTCATCTGGGAAAATAGCCGTGGTGAAGTCAAATAGATCGATATTGGAGGGTAAGGTCCAACCAGAGCAGAGCATCGGCACCGGCAAGGGAAGTGGTGCTGCGGCAAAGAAGAAAACTAACAATCGAGGGAGAAAAACTCGAAGGGAAAAGAGAACTGCGATGACAGGCAATTAGGCAAAAACCCGAAGCACAAAAAAAACCCTGCAGGGAGAAGAAATAAGTTTACCAAGTGAAGGATGACTGGAACGTGTCTGTGGGGCTTCATGGAAAATGAAAGACTGATTCAAGATGGCGGGAAGGAGGCATGCAGATGTGGTGGAGTTTCCCAAAAGCTTCCAATAGAAGTTGGGGAGTGTTCCCATGTGGGGCTCCGTCGGGGACATCACCCATACGTGAGGACTCATTTCTGTTTGTCCATGGAGGAAATATATGCTAACATTTGCATTAGCTCGAGAACAGGCGTAATGTCTGTGCCTTCAATCAAGGTGCCATTTCTGAAGTTGATAGAAGTGCTTCTCCCAGAGAAATGCAGGGAGCATTATTTTTCTGAAACCTCTGGTCTGATCTGGCTCATTGCCAAACCTGATGTGTCTTTTCAACAGTTTTCCCCCATGTAAAATATGGTCCCAGTCTGTGAAATTTGTCAGAGTTGTTTTGCCCCCACACAGACAGGCAGGCAGACATACTCAGTCCTTTCACCGCAGAAGATAGTTTTAGAAATGCTCAAACAGTTAACGTGTTTTGCCACAAGAGTATTTGGGCCCTATTTTATCCTGAGAAGCAGGGTTCAAGTGACGTACGTGCCTCTTCTAAAATCAGCCCTGCAATTTCTTTCCAACATCTGCTGGTGCCTTTGTGTCTTTATAAACAAGGCTTTAAATAGGCACCTTCTCCATCCCCAAATTTAGGCACCCTGTTATAAGATTACCCACTAAGGGTCTGATCTTATAAGGGGCGCTTGGAAAGTTATGTGCTACTTATGGCATAGTTTCCGATTTTAAAGGACTTACATGCACGAATGGGCATTTACACGTGCGCTTTAGACGGTCGCCATTTTGTAAACGTATGTAAATCATATAGCGTGTACTTTCAGCTTGGGTGTGCACAGGATTGGAGCTTGGGTAGAGTGGGCATTTATGTAGAGCAAGCATAACTACTGCGACTAGATTTTACATGCATCTTTATGCTTCTATTTTATAATGTACGCACATATTTCACTTGATAAAATAGACTCCAATTACGCATGTGGCAACCCTCTTAAACATCCAACATTTAATAGTTGAAGAAAATTAATATTTTTGAAGTCAATTATGCCCACATTCCAAAATCTGCAGTAGTTCTAGTCCTGGGGATTAAAGCCTGCATCGAAACTATTTCCATGTGGTGTTATATTTCGTATGATTTTGGAACTGTTTTCCTTTTCTTTCAATCATTCTTTAGTGCACATTATTTTCACATGCATGCTATTTTGAAAATTGCATGCACTAAAAACATTGGTGCATGCAATCTGCACCATAAAGCGTTCAGTAAAAAACACCAAAAAATATTAATTTCTTTTGGTGGTGTTTTATTTTTAAAACGACCCAAAAAGACCTAGAAAATATTGCTAATATGTTGTTTCAAATAACAACTTATCCCTACTAGGGAAACAGCTAGTCACAAGCACTCAGGCAGTTTATTGACCCTGTGCCATCATGGCTGTAAACCCAAGTGAGATAGTGACGGACCGGAGAAGGGATGCATGTGTAAATCAAGAACAAAATTCCTGTTGTCTAACAGATGGGAATTCTGTGCCTGGGACTTTCAGGCAGACTCAATGGGGAAAAAGCTAAAAACAGGAAAAAAGAAAACAAAACATCAAATATATTGCAGTGGTAGGGAGTATGAGAAAATAAACATCTTGTTCCTTATATCAGCTGCGCTAGCCCTCAGGGAACATGTCTTCTAAACGCCAAGGTTATAGCGAGAACTATGTCTGAAGTCAGAAGCCAGGATTTATTTTGCTTTCCTGCCCTTCTCATTTTTATTATTAATTTCTGATAACAGAGCACCATGCAATTAATCCCAAATCAAGGGAAGCTATGCATCCTAGCCACAAAACAGAAAATGGGTTTTATGCAGATGGATGCAGCTTTATCCATTTCACCTACGGAAGTATCGCTACTATGAAAGTTCATGTGGCAGAATGTACTGATCATGAAGAAAAGGCAGTTCAGTGTGTCACCAAATGTATTTTTAGTAGTGTGGACTTTCAGCAGCCAAATGTGTCCTGGAGAAGGCCAGCCAATCTATGATGCCTTTACCCCAAAACTACACTCTGGATGATCTTTCAAGACCACACTGTGCTCAGATATCATCTACCATATTTAGGTATGTGAGGAAGGGACCTGCGGAGGGGAATTTTAGAAAATGTCCAATGCAATCTGGGATGTCTAAGCTAGAACATCTGAAAAAAAGCCCGTCCAGGTGCAGACACGATTTCACAAACAAGGACGTGTCTAATATGCATGTCTGTGGGGGCGTCTACAGAGATGTCCCCAGAATAGTATTTCACAACCTGGACGTCTAGGAATAACCTGATAGTTAGAGTGGTAGACTAGGACCAGGGTTCAAATCCCACTGCTGCTGTCACTGTGATTGTGCCGAGTAGTGGGGGTGATGGAGTACAGACACTGGGCGCTTGGGGGTATCTAGCATCTGGCACACAGCATGGCCCTGATTAAATGGCTTTGGTCAGATCAGTTTTCCTTTCCTTTTATTTACATGCCTGTGCAATTCTGTGTTGCCGTGGCAGGCCAGTGGCCAGCCTGCTCTCCTGGCAACTTACCCGAGTGCCCATTAAGCTGCCGCGACATCAACATATCCTCTGTGATGTAAATGCACATGTCTGGGCTACCCTCCAGGGCCAGGTCACTCATAAGCTCAAGATCTCTGGGGTCATCCACCAGCATTTCTATTTCTGAGGCAACAAACAACAGAACAGAACAACAATTGTTTGAGCTACAAGGCAAGGGCTGCAGAACAAAATGACATAATTCAAAATTTAACACCGGTTCTTTCTTGCTGCCTACAGATAAATTACTGTTCTGAGAGCAAGCTTTTCTGAAAGTCTGTCAAGAAAAAGGCACATGATTTTAGACTGCAATCAGCAAACTGCTGTTCTCTTCTTGCAGCTCTTAGCCAAAACGGTCCTAATCCCAAAATGTAATACTGACTAGAAGTGTGAAGAAGAGCTCCTGGGAGTCACAAGGTTGGAAAGGGGCTAGAGGGTTCACTTACTGCCTTGCTGCACTGCTAAGATCCTCATTTAAGCGACAGACCTTCAGAAGGGTTGCTTTGCTTCCCAAAATAATGTTAGGCCTCATGTGGCTGGTTTGAACTTCACATTCTCATGCTGCTCAGAATAGCTGAGGCACCCTTAATGTGATGTTCATGCTTCTGGTTCTTTTGTGGCTTGTGCTGACATCTTTGGGAACACACTGCTTCTTGATCTGGAGGCCCGAACCTCATCTTGCAAAGATGAAAACCACCGAGTAAAATCTGTCAGGTCAATATTCATAGCTAGTGGCAAGATTGCTTTTTTAAATGCCAGCCATGGCAGTCAAACAATGTCTACTCAGCCGTGGTATGTGGATAGACGACGGTACTGAATATATAGAGAGAGAGCACTCACCAGTATCAGCTATAAGTACAGCAGCGATATTCAGATGCCCTGCTTATAGCTCAGCGGTTTAACAAGGCAGCTTTTTTGCAGCTGAATATCACCACTATATCAAGAGCTAAGAAAAAAGCCCTCCTTCCATCCCAGCACTATCCAGATATTGCCGGAGCACTTAGAGGGAATTTTCAGCCATTGACTAAGTAAATCCCTTTGAATATTTACCCTGTATTTCTCTGATCTCAGTTGACCTGGCAGTTTTGTTCTGGCTCCTTTGGGTTTCCATGTCACTTGGAACCAGGGCCAGGATCTCTCACAGATACCCACAGAGTTTTCACCTGCTTCATAACCCCTCCCAAATCATCTAGCCCAGCCACAGTACTGGCTGTCTTTAAGCAGGAGCCACACACCAGGGGCTGTGAATGAAGCCTCTGCAACATTTTCAGTGCCAGATGACCTGGGAAATGAAGATCTGAGCCAGGAGCTGAACATAAATCCTACCAGCCCAAAAATCTAAGGGGGCCAATATTCAACTGCATGGCTACCGCATCAAGATGAACAGCTGACTTATCCATTTCTCTTTATGTTGGATACTCAGGGGCATTTAAACATATAAGCGGCATACAAACGTGAATAATGATTTTACATGGAGATGCCGTGAGACATACATTTTAAGGGGGTGTATTCTGGGCATGAGTTGGTTGGTCCAAAAAACAATGGCACGTGTTTACTAAAATGCGGTTACCTTACGATGTGCTCAGTCCTAAAACCTAGTGAAGGGTGGCACAGAACCCATGCTAACGAATGGGAGGCATGCCAACATGTCTCCATGTAATTAGCACGGATTCCACACCACATCTGCGCTAAGCCATTTGCCACGATTACTGCGGGTACACTTAATGCCACCCAGTGACGTGACAGAAAGTACATTTAGCATGTGTTAAAGACGCCCAAGCTAACTGGGACACGCATGCGCCATCTCTGGACTGCCCAGTCTCCATCCCAATCTGCGCAAAGCAGTTCGCGTGGGATTCTTAGCAGGGCCACATACTTGGCATGTGGTAATAGTTATCACAGCTACTTGGCACACGCTAAACCCTGCGCTGCCTGTTACAATGGGAATGCACGTATCATATTAAAGATTTCCCTGTGGGTATTTACACCTGCTTGAAAACACACATACGTGTCGGCCACCTGCTCATTTGGACCTGGGGCCTCCAGCAGTGACTGAGAGAGCAATTGTGCTTTCTCCTCCTCAAACATAAAACACAAAAGAATTACTGCTCTTGGCTCCTTAATTTGCCCCTATTGTCTGTGCACTTTTGTAAAATCAGGCACTTAACGTATGCATATTGCAAGACTGACACTTCAATGTGCTTTGGAATTGCTTAGAAGTACAGAGCCTCAAGTACTACCACCCTTTAGAACATGTCACTTTGTGAAATAGATTCTCCCACTGTATGTGCCGGCAATTACATCAGTATTTGTCGGTGTCCTTCTATGTATTTTACAAAAAGCTCTGTATTTCAGTGAAGCCTTTTGTAAAATATTCAATGGAATCCCTACTCAGATGTCCTATGCAAAATGGGGTCTCACCTTATCTAGATAGCAGCTGAATAACACCACTATCCACATAGCTTTTTGGCCCCTCCCCCAGACAGCCTTTGCCCTCCTTGACTTATGCAAATAATTTTTGACCAGACATCGAGATGTCCCAAGCTGTCTGCTTGCTGACCCTGAATTTTAACATCAAGGGACAATCTTTCTGCTACCACTGCCTTCATGTTGGCCCTGTGTGCTGATGTCACAGCTCCTATACTTGCAACTCCTCCTTTCCCCTACCCCCAAGTTGCTTTCCATTTTCTCTCCCCTCCTCCAGCCTCTCCCTTCCATCTTCAGCTTTTCTCCCCTCCAGGATGTTTCTAGCAATATCCCCACCTATATTTTTTTATTTATTTACGTTAATTTCCACTTTACCACCCTTTTTCCAGTAAAAGCTCAAAGCGGTTTAAGACAATCCCTCTCTCCCATTTGCTACAGTTGCCGTTGCCTCCATGCTGGTCTCCATGGCTGGAATATTTTGGTGTCACTACTTCTGTTGACAGTATGCTAATGTAATAGCCGCCTACATATACCTCCCTCCCCCTTCCCAGCCTATCAGTAACTGAAGGGGCGAGGCACCACACATTAATATGGAAGAATACAGACAGACATATATTGGCTTTTACTACACGAGATAGTGCTAAGAAAAGAAACAAACTTCTTGAAAAACAAGATATTAGCCCTGGGATACTTGACCAATCTCTAAAGGTGATGCTCCCAGTTAGTCCTGGACCCATTGTAAATCTTGTAAATAGATATATGTAATAAATCAAAATAAATAGATATATGTAATAAATCAAAATATGTAAATAAGTTCGTCTGTTATTTAACAACTTGTCTGTTATTTAACAAGTTTTACCATATTTAGTCATTCATGATTAATGTATATAGCAAAATTGTACCAAGTTAACAAATGTTCCATGTAAAACAGCTAAATTGTACCTAGTTAACAAATGTTCCATGTAAAACAGACTTGTAAATCTGTTCATTCCTTGTTCATTGTAAACCGCACCTGATCTGTGGAAGGTAGCGGTATATAAACAACTGTTAAATAAATAAATAAAATTGTAGAGGCCAGTTTTGAACTGTCCCTAAAACTTAATAACCCTGCCAGGCTCAGCCAAGGGAGAAATCAATTTCTAACATATGCATCAAACAGTTTGAAGGAAGTAATAACTCTGTTTGCAAAATCTTATTTTTAGCCCCATCGGTGTCCAGTGCTCCGTAACAGCCCCAAGTGTTAAGGGCAGGGAAGTTCTGCCACTGTTAATAAGCTTCCCGTGACAGAGGCAAGATAAAATACACATTTGGCAGTAATGGTACCAAAAAATAAAAAGATCTAACTCTGTTATCTTGTTTATATTTATCAAATAGTTTCTAAGTGCAGATACTTCATAGTAAATGCAGACTAAATAATGCTCAAGTCATATATTCCGCAGCTCGACAGGTAAAACGTCAGAGTGTAAGTGACTCTTTTACAAACCGAGGTGCGTGTGGACAACATATGAGGTGCAAACAACGCTAGCCTGCAGAGCTTTCCAAGTGGATTACCATCATCCTGCGAGTCATCCTCAAGTCTGTCTCTCCCACCACTTTCCACCCCAGAAGTGTGGGAGCTGCCATGGCTGGTCATGGAGCTACAGGTTTTCAGCTTACGGTGGGCTGCGGTCCCTGGAAAGCTGTCCTCAGGCCCCAGCTCTCTCTGCTTGGTGTCCGCCTCTATGCCGGATGTGTGGGAGCTGCTGTGGCTGGTGGTGGAGTGGCGGGAGAGGCGCTTGTGCTTGTTGCTGCCTGCGCTGCTCCCGCTAGCTCGTGATCTTTTCTCAAGCTGATCCATGTCGAGGTCCAATGTGTCACTGATGTAGGACTCACGGTACTGTTTTTTCTCTGAAAGACACAAGCTGCTTGGTTACCTGCTTGTGGAAATCAAGTCTGAATACAGTTTACTTTGTTGCAAGGTAAATCTGCAGCGAAAGTAGCAGTGGAAACAGCCGGCCACATATTGTAAATAGGGAATAACTTTCATAGCATGTTGCCTATTTGGGACAGCTTTGCTCGACTTGATGGCAAAAGCTTATGTGTAAGTACCAGCCTCCTACCACGTCTGCCCTACAGCACCTTGTCAGATTTTTAATACCCAGATTCACCATCAAATATATTCATTTAAAGCATTTGCCTTCTATGCGCGCAACTGTAGAAGCCCAAACTTGGACCAATGTTTTGGATATTAACTCCCCCTCCCCATTCCTAATATAGAGATACAGAGCATGGGTGTCCAATTCCCTTTGCGATGTGGTGAAGACGAACACTGATCGCACGATGCAGACCTGCGAAAAGGAAGGTGGTAAACAAAATCTACTGGAGAGTCCATCATAATGAGCCACAGAGGGGGGAAAACAAAGCAGCCTGTGAAGCCCGGCGAGCCTCGAGATCTAATGACCGCATCCTGATTGCTAGGCTCATCAGAAAATCACCAGCGGGCAAAACTGCAAATTGTGCACTTTCCAAGCATTTCTGCAGCTTTGGGCCACCACCAAGCAAGAGGTGAATTAAGTCACACTGCAAACAGGCTTAAGAATTTTAAGAGACTAATTTTGCAACAGAGCACCTAGGTTTAGGGGCGGAGAAGGGGCCTATTTTAAAAAGACACGCGAAGACACATTTTAGAAAGGCCATTTAGGTGAAATTTGCGACGTCCATGTGAAAACGTCTGAAATTCTGTGGGAGGGGCAACAGTGAAGGGGGACACGTGTAAATGCCGTCTAAAATTGGCGTCCCGATATTCAGTGCGCGAGTACAGCACCTAGCTGCCGGCGCTGAACACTAAACCCGAATATTTAATGCCGGGGTAATATCCGGCCCTGTCACTGAATATCTGGGGTTGCGGCACAGCCTCCACCGCCGCAGAAGCTAACCGGGCAGCAGTGATATTGAACCGCAGCCTGGTTAGCTCCTGCTTTTGCTGCACCTATCTTTACCCACAGGTCACGGTTAGCATCGGGGCGTGTAGAGGTGTTAACTGGGGATATTCGGCGGCACTAACCATGTTAGTGCCGCAGAATATCCTGCTCAGCGGCATTGACAAGGTTCACAGGTCTGTAAACTGTGTAAATGCCTTTGAATATCGGGCCCGCCCTGTCTCCATCCCAAAAGATAAACGTTTCCACTGAGATACAGAGAGGGATGGGGACGTTCCCTATAAGGGGCTAGAGAAGTGTAGAAAAATGGCTGATTCCAAAAACATGCACGCATGAGATATAGACTTTTGTGGTAGCAGCCATAGCTGTGCCTGCGTCAGTATTTCGGGTCGCGCATGTGTATATATAACCACATGCATTTTAGAAACGGAGACAGCAGCAGTGCAGTACTATGTACCCATGAGGGGTTTTTTTGAGCTGGGAGCGAGGGAGCATTCTCCTTTTATTTGTTCTGTTAATAATTGCCAAAAAAACACACTTTTAAAAAGTTTATTTGTGTTCAGCGGCATATACAGCCATGGATGTGTCTGTCACCGGTTTTAAACGTGCTGAAATCGGCCGCACAGCAAGATCTTTTCCGGAACGCCCCAGACACATCCCCGCCTTTCACATGGACATGATTGCACCAGACACATGTAAGTTTGGGTTGTTCTAAACTGGTTCTTAGGATGTGGCTGTAACTGGGATATTTGAATGGCTGTTTTCAAATGTCCAAATCATGAATAGGGCTTCTAAAATGTCTCTCATAGGGGCCCATGCATCTTTAGCACAAATTCTATAGAGAGAGCACCTAGATTGTGATCACTGACATTTACACCTGCACAGGAACAGGAATAAATGTTAGTGTGCAAAGAACATGTCCTTTAAAAAAATACACATACTAATTATGCTCCATCCAAACTCCTCTCCTGAGTGTGCCCAGTCTACAGGTATGCTCCTAAGTGTATCACACATACTTTTAGGTGTGCCGTCATTTTCTAAGAAGCCTTTTGCATGTGCAAATCTGCATTATACATGTGGAAAAGGTTTATAAAATTACCTCCTAAAGGAAAAGAGCCTAATACAAATAATGAAGGGGATTATGAAATATGGTGTCTCCAATTCTGCCATATCACAAAGGACCCAGGAAGCTTTTTGGGAGCCTGATCCCTCCTGCCCATAATTGGTAGCATTGTACGTTGGGATGCAGGGACGTACTGAGCCAAAATTGCACCCTGTGCGACTTGCATATCTGGTGCCCCCTCTCTCTCCCCATACCTCCATCCAGCCACTACCTGCTCTCGCCCTACTGCTGCCACCCTGTTTTATCCACAGCAGCAGAGCAGACCTAACTTTGAAATGAAAAGACAAAAAAACCCAAGCAGGTCTTTCGACTCCAACACTTTAAACAGATCTGATTCCTCCTTGCTCTGACACTGCGTCAGAGGGAGGGAGGGATCAGACCTGCGGAAAGACCCGCGTGGTTTGTTTGTTTTTTCAATTTTAGGTCGGCTGAGCTGCTGCCTATTCCGCTGCCACTGAGAGAACAAAACGTGGCAGCGGCAGGGCAACGGTGGCAGCCAAAATACACCCTCCTAAGTCTTTGTGCCCTGTGCGGCCGCACCACTCGCACAGGACTAAGTACGGTGCTGTTGGGACGGCAGCTAGAGAAGAGCAGTATAGACAGGAGCTGGAGAAGACATATGACGGTACAGCGAACGGAGAAGAGTTATTTATGCAATTTTGCCAAACACTTCAGAATAGCCCATAGGTTGCATGACCTGCTGCAGGAAATAGTGGAGAGACAGGGTCTTTCAGGAGTTCCAGTCAATCGCCGGCTACTGAAACAGTTTGTGCAGGGATGCTGCGAAGAATTCCTGATTGTGCAGCTGAATCTCAAATAAGTCCCAAGAGGCTGATGAATGAACGTGTACACTGACTTGGAAGAGTTGGGCTTTGTGCGGAAAATAGCGAGAAACCTGGAATGGCTAAATTTTGGCTCTTTGCACTGTTATCTGCACTTCATAAAGATGCGCGTGCAGAAATTTCTTGCAAAGTATACCTGCATCCATTGCCAGAGCCAGGAGTTCACTTACAGTCACAGCAAAATGGCCACAAACCTACACATCTGTTCCTGGGTTACTGCACTGGCCCTTTAGGGAGAAGGAGTCTGCCTTACTTTGTTACTATTTCAAGTCAAATCTTGTAAGTGAAAAGAAGAAAGAATGAAAGAAAACAAGCTAAGTCTGGAATCATTCAAGTAGGCCTGCGATCCAGGCAGCAACTAACTGTGGTAACATCATAACAGCTTCCCGAGGAACGTCTGTAGACAAAAAATATAAAAGTGATGTGGAAGGAAGAATTGCACAGAGAAGTAACTAGCCACAGCTAGAGGACAGGAACGTAGAGATACAGAAACAGATCATACAGTGTTTTTTCAGCGTCAGCCCATCCATACCAGCTGCTAAGTTCTACAATCCTTTCCTGTCCCTCAGAGATCAAGGCCATTTAAATGCATAACATAGTGGTTTATGTACGGAGATGTCTTGTTATAAAACTGCTCGGACTTTAAAGGAGTGAATTTATAAGCCATCGCTGCATGCAAAACTGTGTTTTACACTCATAGACTTTTATAAAATGACCTGGGCTATACACGCATAAAGTATGTCTTAGCCTCTCAGTGCATACTTGGAATGTTGCGACATATGTGTGCATGCTATGAAACATGCACAGGAGCACCTAAGTGTGGCTGCCAGCCTCAGAACAACGGTGTGTGTGACTACTTTCCCAGGAGGGAGGTAATGTCAAAACGGCATTTACGAGCATATGTTCCTGTACTTATGTATAATCTACTGCACAAATTAGGAAGCCTGTCATAAAATCACCCCGTCTGCAGGCAAAGCTATGTGCAAAATGTCATTTCACGCACCCTTTTAGCTGCAGCGAGCCCAGTGCCTCAGGGATCGGCCCTGGGACCGGTACTGTTCATTGACTTCACTAGTGATATTGCCAAAGGGTCAGAAGGAAAAGTTTGCCTTTTTGCAGCTGATACAAAGATTTGCAATAGAGTAGACACCTCGGAGGAAGTGGACAACATGAGGAAAGATCTACAACAATTAGAAGAATGGTCTAATGCTTGGCAATTGAGATTTAATGCAAAGAAATGCTGAGTGATGCGCTTGGGATGCAGATACCCAAAGGGGCTGTATGCAATAGTGGCGAGAGACTGGTGTATATGGACCAGGAGAGAGACCTTGGAGTGTTGGTGCCCGATGCTCCCAAGCAGTGTGACAAGGTGGTGGACAAAGCTAGAAGGATGCTAGGCTGCGTACAGAGAGGAATAACCAGCAGGAAGGAGGAGGTATTAGTGCCTCTGTACAGGTTGTTGGTGAGGACTCACTTGGAGTATTGTGTTCAGTTTTAGAGATTGTACCTTGCAAAAGATATACTGCAAAAAGACTAGAAACAACTCAGAGAAAGGCGACTAAAATGATATGGGGCCTACACCAGAAGGCATATGAAAAGAAATTTGAGGATCTAAAGGAGAGGAGGGAAAGGGAAGATATGATACAGATGTAAACTTAAAAGCAACACCAGGAAAGACTTCTTCTCGGAAGGGGTGGTGGATGCTTAGAATACCCTCCCAATGAAGGTGGTGGGAGCAAAAATAGTGGTGAAATCCAAAAAGGCATGGGAAAGACCCAGAGGATCCTTATGTGACAAGAGGATGTTATCAAAGCAAACTGAAATAACTTCATAAATAAAGAGGGTAACCTGCATGAAGCAACAGATGCAACTCTACAATGCTAGTCACTTTACCGGCCAGACTAGACATGCCCTGCTGGTCTTTATCTGCCGTCATCTACTTTGTTAAGAAACTGTTGGTCCGATAGCAAAACTAAACATCAAACTTCAAATGAGAAAAGCTTCTCCAAGAGGGACGCCTAAGCCACATACTCCATGTCCCCATGCAAGAGCAATAATCTGGACTGAATGGACCATGCTTATGTGGAGATTATACAGTCTCTATGTCTACTTGATATTGACAATGGATACCAAGTAATGGGTATTCCAGAGATTGTCTATAAACAGCAACTGATGCATTATGAGTTGTACCCCTTACAAAAAATACTGGACATCACTGGTGCTGGAGGACATAATACCACCTATTTGGGATAAAGTGAAGTCCAAGTGGCATTCCCAGAGGAAGATTGTGCATATCCTCTTTTAGCTTGCTCAGATCGGGTCAATACTTTGACAGCACCCTCTGTTAGCGGGAACCACTGTGCTTTAACTTCTACAGTGGGAGTATAGAGCCAAGGCAGGGCCACGGTATGTGAAGAAGCTTGTCTGGGCAGACATTTATTAAGCTCCTCATTTCAGAAATGTTCTTGTTCAAGAAGGAACTGGGAATTACTAAAGTGCAACTGTTGGTATGTGGACCTGTAATTGTTTGGAGGATGAAGCAAGGAGTTTGAAGTGTATCATGAAAGCAAGAACAGCCAACTACTATGTATAGCGCTACAAGGCGTACGCAGCACTGTGCAGACACATGTGAAAGACGGTCCCTGCTCATCAGAGCTTACAATCTAGTCAAGACAGACAACACAACAGCTGAGCACAAGGATATATCTAGGGGAGTGGTAAGGAAACACACAGGAGACCAAGTGGATCAGGATGCAAAAGCGGCCTCGAAGAGGCGAGTTTTCAGTCTGGATTTGGAAAAGGCCAGAGATGAAGCCTGACGCACAGCCAAGTAGCAGGATCAATGCATGCTTAGAAGCAGCAATGGCACAGAAGTGACTGGGGATGCGTATTCTTGTGTATTAGTACAAAACTGCAGCCAAATTTCCTCTTAAAACATCCTGACCCTTCTACCTGCAGCCCAGGGTAATGAGAACTGACTTGCTTTTTCCTTCCTTTTTTTTGTCTTAGCTGGCCAGGTGCCAGGCTTTCTGTACCACAGCTCTCCAATTCCCCACCCTTTCTCTTTAATGTTGAAAAGGCAACTGGAAAGAGTTAAAGCCACAGTTATTATAGAGGAGGGGCACAGTGGAAATGGATCTGCAGTTTGTATGACAATTTTCCGTTATCTCCCCACTGTTCTGCTTCCTTTCCCTAGTATGTTTCATACTGTATTTTCTTTCAGATATACCTTGTCTAGGTGAGAAGCTGAAGCTAGTGTAAGCGTACAGCGTCACTCTCTGAATTACTCTGATTTTATCCAGTGGAGGCTCCAGCTTAAAGAGACTCACCAGGCACCACCAATCATCTTTGTTTGCTTCATTGCTTTTCTGGAGGAATAAATACAGCTGGATATCCACGACCTATACGAGCTTAACCTCACAACCCTCGAACCTCTAGGGTAACCTCACAGTACTGCACACAGACACTGTTCCAGATTATCCTATGTACCGTATGTCATGTGATATTAAAAGCATCTTAGCAAAGCACCAGATTGCCATTAAAATTTAGTGCATCATTAAGAATGCAAAATATCTCAGCAAGAGAGAGAGATGGAAAGCTTTTGAGTCTGAGAGCCAAAAGCACATCACCGCTGCCTTCTTTCTATGCAGGCAAAAGAAAAGCGCAGGAAGGGATTCTGACAGTCTGACAGTATTAGGACAAGAATGCATTTGGGACTCGCCCGAATAACAGAAACTTCTACATTTTCGCTATCTCTCTAAAATTGGTAAAGATTAATTGGATGCACCAAGCGTATCCTATTCATGGAAAACCTATCAAGCTCATGAATACATTTATAGACAGTTCTATCACAAATACATAGATCAAAAGCCTTCCTCAGTTACTTCCTATGCAATTCATCTTGTGTATGAGTGGCACGATGTTTTTTGAACCAGTGCATGCATCTGTGTCAATATCTGTGGAATATCACGCCAGAATGATTCTATTACTGGAATATACTGTAATTGACTTTGATCATTTTGGGCTAGATGTGCTGCAGTGCACTCCTATATTGGCATGTGCTAATGAACATTAATGCCTGTTTTTTTACCACAGCTCCCATTTTATGTCCTGGGGCCTATTTAATAATAACACGTGTTAACGGCGTTAGCACGCTGACTATATGGATAGCGGAGATGTTCATCCACTATTCGTACAGTATGCTGAAAAGGCAACTGGAAAGAGTTAAAGCCACCTGCTATTAGGGAGGAGGGGCACGGTGGATCTGCAGTCTGTATGACAATTTTCCGTTATCTCCCCGCTCTTTCCTATTGCTATGTTTGATACTGTATATTATTTCAGTTGTACCTTGCCTAGGGGGACATTTGTGATGGGGCCTGTTATAAATTCCAGACTAAGCATTGTGGCTCTCACTTGTGAGAGGGTGAGTCTAGTGCAAGCGTATAATGTCGCTCTCTGAATTACTAGTTCTTTCCAGCGGAGGCTCCAGCTTAAGAGGAACGCGCCAGGCACCGCTAGTCATCTGAATAGTGTCGCTGAAAATGAATGGATCAGGAAATTATCATCCAGCAACAGCCACTAAATCCTAAGTCCTTTTGAATATCTGACTGATTGTTTAGGGCACCGGCTCTAGCATTCTATGTCTGGGAAATAACAGAGCTCAGTAAATCGTGCCCTGCATCTATTTATATGTACATTCATTATTAATATTTCATTGAAGCAAATAATTTCTTGACTACAAAGACACAGTGCCTGGGATGAACAGGTAATAAGAGAAACGCAGCTCACTGAAATGAGGAAACCGTCTGTAGCCTGAGGAGAGCGCGATTCCAATGCAAAGTTTATTTGCTCTGCAACTTTCAGCCTAGCTCTGCGAGCTGTAGCCAGCTGACCTTTCACCTCCTGCTGCAACCAACCAATCAAAAGCGCTTCCCTGAGAAAATCAGCACGGGCGGGGAGGAGGTCACAGTTGAAGAGGCAAAAAAAAAAGAACTTTGTTGACATAACTAAAAAAACACCCTCAACCCCTATTTGTCTCTTTGAAGACTGCACCACTGACCTAATTGTATAGGCTGAAATGCTATTTTAATGGGAGAGTTTGCTCATTAATAGAAAATAGTTAACCGTTTACTACTTAATGGAGTTTCCCCTGCATAGATTTTAGAGATGTGAAATCAAGAGCCACATGGCATTGCTAGCAAGCAGATACCTTCATTGTCCTCCAGTTTCCGGACCTGCCGCAGAAGCGGCTGCAGGTTCATGTACAGGCGATGGCTGTTACTGAGGAGCTGCAAGAGGTGCCGGGAGCGCAAGGGGCATCCTGTATAGTAGATGAGCTTCCTGGCTGACGGCAGGCCATCGGGCAAAATCTCAAATTTTTTACCCTGCAGAAAACAAGAAGCAAAAAATGAACAACAGACACTCCCCAAAAGCCTTCTCAAGCTCAGTGTCTATAGAGAGACGGAAAGGATCCAGCTGCCCCGTTGTTTTTGACAGCTTGGCGGATGTGTCTAACTGCTCCATTTCTTATTCTTAAATCTGTCATTCATTTCTGGGAAACAACATTTCTTCCGTATTAAGATTCAACAATTTTTCCCCTGCAGTTTCTCTCCAGCTCACTTGGAAACAGGCTGGGATTTGACACCATAAGTCTTCATTCACACTGTACTCGGTTGGGCCTTCCTGGGCTGATGCCTAGCTCCTTTCAGGACTTTACCATCATATAGGCCCTGACCATGATGACATTTAGCATCACTCCCAGGTAATAACCACAGCTCGTCTGCATACAAGCATAATAGACCAATAATATGGGTAAAACGTTCCACCTAGTGTAAAGTCAATGTCCTATGTTATATCTTATGCTCCTTCAAGTTAATAATTTATAATCACTCTGAAAAGGTTTTTGTCAAACATAATAATGAGGTTGCTATGAATCAGTGCCCTCCAGCTAGTCCTTTTATTCTAATTTAAGTGATCATGCAATGTATTAAAAACAAAATTCATTGCCTTCAAAAAAACAAGGCGTTTCAAACTTATCTGATTTTAGTTCTGCATCAGGGTAAGCACTTATCTGAACGGGTTGTCATGTATCCGTTTCTTCATCAATCAGAAGGACTATACCATCTTGGAACTCTACCGGCTATGTAAAAAAAAATGGCCGTGTCTTTTTAAAGTATTTCTAACTACGCCCACTAACACATTTAAAGGACCAAAGTCACAGCAAGGTATTGCCATTTAATCTGTGCATCAAGACCCTTAGGTTGAAACGTATCTAAGTAAAAAAATCCAAGACTTCTCTCTATAATTGTGAGTCGCATCCCAATCTCCCCAACGCCAAAAAGAAGGAACATGCTGTAAAATGCGCCAGCATAACTAGTAAAAAATATGTTTCTTCTGCAAGCAATGTTCCACCATTGGAGCAGTCAGTGTGCCTTTGTTTAAACGAGACTTATGTTCTCGTAATCGAACCTTCATAGTCCTGCGGATGCGGCCAACATACAATTTCTTGCACGGACAATCAAGTACATCACATAACCAGAATTACAAGTGGTGTATTCACGAGATTTAATACTTCTTTGAGAATTAGGATCTTTCCATAATTCTCCTTCCATAGTTGTGTCACAAAAATCACATTTTTTTTTATTTTTATTTATTTACATTTCTTTTATACCGCGCTATTCGACATCAGTGCGGTTTACATAAAACATAAAACATACACGTTGCATATAATGAACAGTGTTTACAGGTAACAGGAAATAAAACTTGGATAACTTGGGGTAACTATTTACATCGGATTTTCATATTATACATTCACCACATGTGGTCAACTGGAAATGAAAATTTGGAGCAAGTGGGACACTATTCCTGTGGTGAATGTCATTTTTGTGACACGGCTATGGAAGGAGAATTATGGAAAGATCCTAATTCTCAAAGAAGTATTAAATCTCGTGACTACACCACTTGTAATTCTGGTTATGTGATGTACTTGATAATGTGTCCATGCAGGAAATTGTATGTTGGCCACACCCGCAGGACTATGAAGGTTCGATTACGAGAACATAAGTCTCATTTAAACAAAGGCACACTGACTGCTCCAATGGTGAAACATTGCTTGCAGAAGAAACATACTTTTAACCAATTACGCTGGCGTATTTTACAGCATGTTCCTCCTTTTATGGTGTGGGGGAGATTGGGATGTGACTCTCAATTATAGAGAAGTCTTGGATTTTTTTACTTAGATACGTTTCAACCTAAGGGTCTTGATGCACAGATTGAATGGCAATACCTTGCTGTGACTTTGGTCCTTTAAATGTGTCAGTGGGCATAGTTAGAAATACTTTAAAAAGACGCCGCGGCCATTTTTTTGACACAGCCGGTAGAATTCCAAGATGGTATAGTCCTTCTGATTGATGAAGAAACGGATACATGACAACCCGTTCAGATAAGTGCTTACCCTGATGCAGAACTAAAATCAGATAAGCTAGAAATGTCTTGGTTTTTTGAAGGCAATGAATTTTGTTTTTAATACACTGCATGATCACTTAAATTAGAATAAAAGGACTAGCTGGAGGGCACTGATTCATAGCAACCTCATTATTATGTTCATCCAAAAACCTTTTCAGAGTGATTATAAATGATTAACTTGAAGGAACATAAGATATAATATAGGACATTGAATTTACACAATTCATCTGCAGCATCACAGCACTGGCCAGCTTGGGGACTAAAAGACCCAGCCCAGGAACTGAACTGGGGATGTTTTGCATGGTGGTGCCCAGCACATACTATCTGAGCCACCAGGTCAGCCCAAGCTTTGAGCATTTTAAAGCACTGATTACAGATTACCACGTGATGCAATTGTACATAATCAATGCACACACACACACACAGGTTACACACCACATAACATGGAGGGCATTTGGTTTTGGCTAATAATTTATTCTACCAGACTAAGACAAATTCACAGGCCTGAGACGAGCTTGACAATTGTTATTGGTATGCAGTCATAGATGACCGCACATTTTCTTTAGGGTGATGTGGGGCTCATAGTATTTTGCTCTTCCCCTCAGGCATATATTTTGGATTAGCTGTGTGATGTTGGCATCATTTGCAGGGTGTACTTGTTTACTGCTGGGTTCCAATAGAGGACTGAGAGAGGTGAGTAACAAATGCTGGGAAGAAGACATTTGCTCAGTGCCGTGATTCTTATGCGTCGCCTTGCTAAACAGTGGACTGCCCTCAGTTTGTTAAGGTTGGTGCATCTCTACGGAAAGCACTGTCACCCTTGTGCAGTTCTACAGGTATTCAAGAACCTCGATCTTGGGGCTCAACACCCAACCACTGTGTATGATGTGATAGCAGGACAGAGTTTCACAACAGCACCTTAACACAGTCTGCCCAGCACCTGAAACACTTCCCAAAAGGTGGATAGTACCATGATACAGCACTTCCCATTCCCTGCCCTTGAAATTAGAAATCAAATGGTTTTACTGCTAAAAACTACGCCTGCAGCTCTTAAAAAGCACCTAGATGTTTGGAGCTGTGCCCAAGGCCTAGATGCTATTTTCCCCCTGTTTTTGGCAGCCTTACACAAAGAGCAATATTTAAATATCCCGCTCTACACATCATACTATGCATTCCACAGGGAGGGCAGGCTGGGGGCATTCTGGGGTGGGGCCGCAAAAGCAATGATTTTCAGCGCCAATGTCTAGACTATGTGTTTGGCTCAGTTGTAGAAAAACCACAAATAACCTGAGGCATATGGGCCAAACATACAGATTACAAATATCTTTGCGCACTCCCATGACCAATATTCAGCAGTGTTAAGACAGCATACAGTATATCACCATAGAGTATCAACATAAAATTGAAATGTCTTGTTTAGACATTTCAATTTATGCCCTAGACATCCAAGCTGACTTGAATATGGTTAACTTCAGAGCTGAAAATTCAGGGCCAGACAACTCAGTATCTGAGCAAAAGTTCTTCATTTAAAAACAGGAGAGCTTGGAAGCATTCTGGGGATGGAACTAAATGATAAGCAGCGGTCAGTGGTGATATTCAGCCATTATCCAACTTAAACAGGTGGAGGTCAATTCCGATATGTGCGTCCCCTGGCAGTCCGGACATCCAGACGGCCCAGGGATGCATCCGATTCCGCTCCCACGGGGGCTAGATGTCCCCGCAGGAGCAGAATCATAGCATGAAGCCGAAACGTCCAGGACGTGCCCCAATTCAGGCACCCTGGACATCACAGCACTTACCTGGCTACTCCAGCCAAGCTCCTGCATGGAGCGGCGGTGGCATGGTATCCTGTTGGCATGCAAGAACCGCGATCACTGGCTGAAACGCAAAATCTCCTTTCCCCACAGCCTGACCTCTGATTGGGCCTTCCATGACCATGGTCGGGCTGCAGGAATCACCTGGCACCCCCCTCACCTGCCTTTGGCGCCCTGGCTCTGGCATCCCCCGTTTACATGGCTGGCCTCAGAACCGGCCCTGTATGTCTGGGGTCATGATGCCGCCCACTGCCCACTCTCGCTCTTCCCTCAGCCCACCCCCTCCCACCCACGAACAGAGCTCCCCGTACAACTCGTATCTACGTTTGGGGAGCTCTGTTCCCGCCAGCGTGATCCAGGCGTTTAGTGTGTCTGGACATCCGGATCAGATGTCCAGACCCACTAAATGTGTGTCAGAATGAGGGCCATAACTTATCCAATTAAGTTTAGGACATCTTCAGCGATCCTACTTAAATGGACAGTGCAACTGAAAATCTAGCATAAAAATCAACAAATAGATCAGGGGCAATTTGGTTGGAGGAGCCAAACAAACCAATCTCCAACCTCACTCCCAAGCTCTCTAGTTGCTAATGCTGTGTTGGATGAAATATTGGTCAGGCCATGACCCCAGTGGCACACCCCATTCCACTGCCTATAGAATAAATCATTTGCCTGTCTTTATGCAGCGACCATCCCACTGAATATTGATGTCTTTATATTTCCTTGGGGTCAATATCAAGCAGCACTACAGACCTTGGAGGAACACTGACAGACGCGGTATTCAAGTGTCCCTGCATGCTGTCCTGCTGCTCATGTAGAAAAGGTCTCTCTGCCTGCCTTAAACCTTTGAAGAAAACCACCAGAAAACAAACATGACAATATTCAAAGACATTTATCCAGTTAGCAACACCTGCTGGCCAGATACGTGTCCGTGAGAGGGATATTCGGCGGACTCTACAGACAGCATCGTGGACTATTATGTCTGGCCTCCTCGGAATTATCCGGATCCTGGCACTGAATATACAGATTCAATTTAGCCTTGGTGGCTGGAGGTTAAAAAAATATACCAACCACTTCAGATAAAAACTGACCCCAAAATATTCACCTGAAAGAAATTCTGGCCTTCAGCTACCTCAGTTAAAGTAAGGATTCACGTTTCTGTAATTGCCTGTGAATCTGATTTATTTATGCATAAAGACAATAAAATAGTGATCCCTTTTTATGGCATATTCCTTCCTTTTTTTAAATTTAGATCATGCTACATAATTGTCTTTTTGCAGCATTATAGATTTTACTCAGGAGCTCCTGATGCTCTGTGGTGTTGCAGCAAAGCATCCTATGTCGAAGTCAACTGACCTGCTGGCAAAGAACAGAATTTTCTGAAACAAATGGGCAGTGTGTGTGTGTGTGAAGTCAGATTGCATAAAAATGTCTTGGCTTATTTACACTGCCTTTTATCTTTCTCTCACAGTATGTCTCTGTATTTTATTCACTATGCTGCAGCCGCACTATTCTGGAATATAAAACTTTTTTTTTTGATGTGGAATTTACTGTCAAAATTTATCAGGTCTATAAACAAATCTGGAACAGGATAATGTGGATTTAAAAATCATACTCAAACATCTTTAACTTCTGCAAAAGTGCAGCAAACACCATCGTCTTTGAGGAGGCAGTGGGTGTACTTGATTTACAGAGATTTAATATTGAGATGGTCAGCCTCAGAGCAGCCGGTCTCCTATAAAAGCAGTAATGAGGTAGACATGAAGGGATCCCTTCAGCAGGACCGTAGCAAGCTAGAAATGCGTCCTGTGTGACTAACAAATCTGGCATCCCCTTCATCCCAGCCACATGTAATAACCCCCCTCTTTTTGAGCTTCCTGGAAGCCCAGTGATAATATCAGTGCCTTTTCTGTACTTGGGCTCTGTGCGATCACATCGCTCATACAGTCTTGGTACGGCTCTGCCCTTTGGCTTCTTGTGGAAGATTATTGCTATTGCCTATGATGTATGAAAGCGGGAACAGTCGGAGAAAGGGAAAAAAGAACAAGGGTCTATCTGCTTCTGGATAAATAGAATCAAAGGCCTGAGAGACCCTCAAATTCAGAAAAGAAATCATCAGAATAACTCTTAGTTGGATGGGTCCCTGTCCTGCAAGATACAGACGTGTGCGAAAATGTAAGCAAAGATATGAGTATCTGCCAAACGGAGAGCATAATATCTTTGCAGCTAGCCTGGACATCCTGTTTTGCTCTGCAAATTGGAAAGCAATACTGACTCTGGCTGAATCGCTGTCAGCTTTTCTTTGATGCACATGACCCAAAGATTTCACAAAATCTAAGCTGGATTTAGTTGGATCGCCTTTCTTTAGAAGTCCTGACCTGATGAAGTACTTGAAGTCAGCTGAAAATGTATCAGCTTAGGGCTATTAAAAGATTTTGCCTGCAACATATTTTCTCACATGTAGTTTAGTTTATTTAAGAGAATTTCTTGACATCAAAGCGTACACATTAAGGAGGTGATTTTATAAACCTTTTCCGTACCTACACGGCTTCTTATAAGATTAGGTCATGTATAAAAGTCTAAGAGGTGCACTTAGGAACATATTTGTGTGTGATTTTAGAGTAGGCGTGTTCAGGGGAGGAGTTTGGACACAATGTTGGTGGAGTCACAATTTACCTGTATACCAATATATACACATTCAGAGTTCCAATAGGATACAGACACACCCTCTCCCATACATACACTCTTCTACTATAACATACACACACACACTAACACACACATATCCAGAGCTCCGGTAGTGTTTGTGATACATATATACACCAACATTCACACACACAAACATATGCACACATCCAGAGCTCCTGTAACACACACAAACATATGCAGGCAAGGTGGACTTAAAAAAACGACTCTTTTAACTTGCTATGTAATTCCAGATTTGTTTGTGCTAAATCCATTTTGCTTGTACTTACCACAAATACGAGTTTTCCTACATTTGTCCAAGGGAAGTCATAAAGCAACTGCCGTTCTTCGCCCACATTCTGTGAAAGAGAATTTGGATACTTTTAAAAAAGATTTCTAACACCGAGCATAACCTTCTAAACAGCAATATTTAAGACCCGAAGCATTTTTTGTAAGTAGTGTCCAACTGTGTGATGACATAAACCTAACTGACACAAACTGACATCAAGAGAGAAGACTTTTCCTGAACACCACATGGTAGAAAGTGCACTGTTCTGGCATTGTATGATGCTGCCAACCTGGAAGATCTGTATCCCTCGAAGTGTCAACCCCAGCAGCAAGGAGGCCTCCGGTTCTCTTTTGTCCTAAAACAATACAAAAAGAGAACATCTTTTAAAATTTGCAAAACCATACCATAAAGGACAGGAATCACACAACTGAAAATGCTTCCCTAACCTAAAATGCTTTTAGTGTCGGGGAGGAAAGGTGATAGCAAGACAGAATGAGCCTGGTCTGCAGAAAGGCCAGAAATCGCACTGATCTCACCACCAACTCTGTTCTCCCTTGTTACCAAACAGCCTCCAACTTTGATGACAATATCGCAAGTAAGTGGACGATATCCAGCCTTTATTGCCCCTGAATTCTATGTTTACGGACATCCCAGATGCTATCATGGAGACTTTGATGGCTTTAATGTGCTAGATGGAACACAGCTATCTATTAAAAACTATTTAAACCTGAGAAAGACCGAGGCAGTATGAGTCAAGCATTCCTCAGTGCTGCTCCTGAATTTTGCATTAAAGGTGGCAGATGTGTTGATTCCTCTTAGAACTGAAGCTCATACCTAAGGGGTCTTATTTGACTGCAGATTATTCAGGAAAACTCAAGGTCAAGCAGTTGCCGGTATGATTTTTTTTACTGACTTGAGCGGCTCAGGTGCTTCCTGTCCTCTGAAGCAGGGGTTCTCAACCCAGTCCTCGGGACCCACCTAGCCAGTCAGGTGTTCAGGGTAACCACAATGAATATGCATGAGAATGATTTGCATACGTGGAGGCAGTGCATGCAAATTGCTCTCGTACATATCCATCGTAATCCTGAAAATCTGTCTGGCTGGGGAACCCCCAGGACAAGTATGGGAAGCAAGGGTCCAATACTTGGTTTTGACCAGGCTGGATTAATGTAACTCTGTTTTGTTGGGTTTGCTGGCCTCCTTAACTTGCAATCTTCAACTTCTTTCCAACATGGTGGCCCAGGGCATAATGGCGAATAGATTCAGTGATCATATCACCCAGTTTTGGCTAGGCTGCCTTGGCTTCCAATAATCTGGAAGGTAAAATTTAAGGTGCTTTCTCTTGCCTTCAGGGCTATTCATGGAAAGGGTCCTGGCTACTTTAAGTGCCCACTTATATAGATTATGTTCAACAAGAAAACATTTCCTCTCTTTTCATTGGGTTCTATCTGTGCGAGACTCTTTCTTGGTCTTTTTCTATCCCAGGTTCCACACTGTGGAATGTGCTTCCGGAAGATGTCTGCCAGCAGCCAGGATATCCAGCTTTCATTCAGAAACTGAAATCTGTTTTCTTTCAGGAAGTGTTTGCCTAGGGCCTGGTCACACTATGAATTTCTTTGTATTGTTGATTGTATTTAGTTGTTTGTTGTCTCTTATGTGGTGATTTTGTTTCTGCCAATTCTGTTTGAGTTTGATGTTATTATCATTCATATTGATTTTGTAACTCAATAGGAACTAATTGGTGAACTGGTGGGTTATGCATTTGTCTAACTTGGTAAAATAAATGCAGATTTAGGGACTTAACAAACGTTACAGCTTTGGGGTCCAGTACGTGCTATTTCTGTTGCTTTACTTTTCCACAAAAAGGCACAGAAGGTTTCTCGTGGGCAGCAGGGGGAATTGTATAAGGCGCTGCCTAGATCTGCACTGCTGCGCACTAGTTTATAATTATGCGTAGCCAAGGGTGGGTCATGGCCCTTTCACTTGGGCATCAGGCCCACCCAGTCAGTGGTAGCAGAACAGTCGAATGAGATGAAAACTGGAGGTGGTGTCAACATTTACAATTCTTTGTGCCTGCCCAGGTTAAACCCAGGCCCCACCAAAAAATCAGTTCTGGCTACACTACTGATTGGCCTGGTTGGAAATTGCTCTCTTGTATTCACAGCACATGCATTTTTAATGGGGCTAAAAAGAGGGGAGTGCTGAAGTCAGGGGAGAAAGACAAGTAGGGTGTACATTCTATGTTCAGATGTGCTATTTTACCCCTATTGGTTATCAACACAAACAGCAGGGACAAACTCTGCCGGCGCGTCTAGTGCACATGGTTTATCTTAGCTAATTTTCTAAAAGAATCTTTGAAAATCAGGTATAAAGTACACACAGTAAAACTGCACACATACTGTACCTTTGCTGTGTTTTATATTTGTATCTATTGTAACTGCACATCGAGTGGTAGAATGTGAGCCTCTGTTGTGGCAGACTCATCGACTGAACTTGTCGGTACTACATGAAGCTTTCCTAGATTCACATGAAAATGTAACAACATCAGAAGTGCCCTGCCGGATCAGAAGAATGGTCCATCCTGCCCTGACAGTAACCAGGTAGGATCACATAGTGTGCCCATCAATCCCAAACAGGAAAGCCCACAAAGCTAAGCCTTCTTCAATATTTGACGCAGCATTTTGATCTATTTATTTCCAGTTATCCTGACACAGATAAATGCAGACAAAGCAACCTTCTTGAAGACCATGACTTCCAGCATCACGATGAAAGGGTGTCACTAAACTTCTTGCACTTCCGAATAACTGCAACTTATAACCCTTGTTCTCTCGTATTAGAAATCAGGGCTTGGACAAAGAACTGTAAGAACATAAGATATGCCATACTGGGTTCAGACCAAGGTCCATCAAGGCCAGTATCCTGTTTCCAACAGTGGCCAATCTAGGTCATAAGTATCTAGCAGTTTCCCCAAAAGACACAAGTTCCACAATGCTTGTACTGGGGTAAGCAGTGGATATTCTTGGTCCACTTTAATAGAGTTTATGGACTTTTCCTCTAGGAACTTATCCAAACCTTTTTTAACCCGGCTACACTAACAGCTTTTACTACATCCTCCAGTAACAAATTCCAGAGCTTGATTACACGTTGAGTGAAAAAATATTTTCTCTTATTAGTCTCAAATAGGATACACTGTAGCTTCATTGCATGTCCCCTAGTCTTTCTATATTTTGATGGTGTAAACAATCGATCTACGTTTACCCATTCCACTCCGTTCATTAATTTATAGACTTCTATCATATCTCCCCTCAGCCGTCTCTTTTCCAGGTTGAAGAGCCATAACCTTTTTAGCCTCTTCTCATAGGGGTATCCTTCCATCCCCTTTACCATTTTGGTGGCTCTTCTCTGTACCTTTTCTAATAACATTATATCCTTTATAAGATACGGCGATCAGAATTGCACACAATATTCAAGGTGCGGTCTCACCATGGAACGATACAGAGGCATTATAATATCCTTTGTTTAATTCTCCATTCCTTTCCTTGATACCTAGCATTCTATTTGCTCTCTTGGCTGCCACTGCCTACTGGGCCGAGGGTTTTAACATGTTATCCACGATGACACCTAAATCTTTTTCCTGGGCGGTGGTTCCTAATGTGGAACCTTGCATCGAGTAACCATAGTTTGGGTTGTTCTTTCCAAAGTGCATAACTTTGCACTTGTCCACGTTAAATTTCATTTGCCATTTTGATGCCCAGTCTTCCAGTTTATCAAGATCCTCTTGCAAATTACCACAATCATCATGGGTTTTAACAACTTTGAATAGTTTTGTGTCATCTGCAAATTTGATAACCTCACTCGTTATTCCACTTTCCAGGTCATTTATGAATATGTCAAAAAGTAGCAGACCCAGCACAGATCCCTGGGATACTCCACTATTCACCTTTCTCCATTGGGAAAACTGGCCATTTAGCGCTACCCTCTGCTTTCTATGCTTTAACCAGTTCCTGATCCACATTAGTACACTGCCTCCTATCCCATGACTTTTAATTTTGTCAAAAGTCTCTGATGAGGGACTTTGTCAAAGGCTTTCTGAAAGTCCAGATATACTTTATCAATCAACTCACCTTTGTCTACCTGTTTATTCATACCTTCAAAAAAATAACTGTGTACTACTTTGAGCCTTGTGACAAAAAACATTTCTAAATGAAGCCCTAGAGCTTCCTGCTACAAACAAGCACTGTCTATTCTTGAATATGGTTTACTCTATCTGGATTTTATACTCTTAAGTTTAGATACAGAAAAATTTGTATTAAATGAAATAAAATTAGATATAAATCCTAAGCTAAGTACAGAGGTCTGTAAAATAGTCTCTTCTGAACTGGAACTCGCATTTAACTTCTACATAAAACAGCACTTACATATTTCATTATGAAAATGTTTGTTTGGTGATGTGCAGTGCTAATGCATAGTGCTACACCTTTTTCTCAGTAGAAGATAACTTACTTCCCCCCCAATTTGGGGGTATGTGCCTAGTTGCTGTACTCCCAGGGAACTGCTGACTCTCCACTGAAAGTTAATTTGCCAGTCAGAATTAGGATTTCATTTTTTACTGATAAGCACAGATGAAATTAATCTCATCAGCAAAAAAAAGTCACAAAATAACCAACCAAAGGAAGCAGTTGAAGTCAAACAGGAAACAGGTCTGCCTGAGCGAGTAGAAAAGCAGGGGAGCGATCTGAATGAAGACCCACTGATGAGCAGTGTCAGGTCAGCAGAGCTAGGAAAAAAAAAGGTTTATAGTCTAGCCTGCTCCCACTGATCCTTGCTTCCTCTCTCCACTTACTGTGCTCCTCCCTTTCCTGGGCTGTGACGGCAGGCAGGGAGCATGTGGATTCCCAGACTCCGCCCCTTCTGTCTTCTCTTCGGGAGGCGGAGACTATGAGTCTAACTACTGAACTAACACCGAGGTTCAGAACGTAAACCCCAAAATGTGGGAATGTGCAGTATAACTGAAAGTAAAAGACAAAAATCACCATCTGCATTAATATTTTTTAAAACTATCAAAATCTTTCTGTGAATAAAGCTCATCTTTTGCGCAGGTGCACTACCCACAGTTTTTAGCAGCATAGGAAAAGCCGAGTGGGCTTCCTGTTGTCTCATTTTCTGAACTTTAAGGAAAATGTGCAAGGACACCCTGGAGCTGATCTCTAGGCACTGTAAGCAGATCAGTGAGCCATGCTGGAGACGGAGCAGGAGACAGGTTTCTGCACCGCTCTGCTGGCTTCCTTTACCTTGTAGAGTCGGTAGTAATGAACTGGCACGTCGTCCAGCCGGGCTGCCTCCTTAATGTACTTAAGATGTGCTTCAGAGACGCTCAGGGCAAACTGGTCTCTGTGCATATTAGGGATATGCTTCAAAATGTATTCTTTCCCTCTCTTCTTAATTACCTGTTGGAACAAAGAGCAACGTGTAATTATAAAAAAGTCTCGTCTCCTCTCTATTCAGACATGATTCACAATGCAGTTCATGGGGTCAGGGCCGTCCCTAGGGCTGTGCAAGTGGTGCATCTGCATAGGGCACAAGTACAGAAGGGGCACCAGGATCGTCACAGGACGCTCAGAAAGAGTTACTGGACGTGACTGGGTGGAGTGGGGGCACCAGGATCGTCACAGGACGCTCAGAAAGAGTTACTGGACATGACTGGGTGGAGTGGGGGGCACCAGGATCGTCACAGGACGCTCAGAAAGAGTTACTGGACATGACTGGGTGGAGTGGGGGCACCAGGATCGTCACAGGACGCTCAGAAAGAGTTACTGGACATGACTGGGTGGAGTGGGGGGCACCAGGATCGTCACAGGACGCTCAGAAAGAGTTACTGGACGTTACTGGGTGGAGTGGGGGCACCAGGATCCTCACAGGACGCTCAGAAAGAGTTACTGGACATGACTGGGTGGAGTGGGGGGCACCAGGATCGTCACAGGACGCTCAGAAAGAGTTACTGGACGTGACTGGGTGGAGTGGGGGCACCTGGATCGTCACAGGACGCTCAGAAAGTTACTGGACATGACTGGGTGGACTGGGGGCACCAGATTAGTTAGTCGCACAGGGCGCATTTCTAGCTTGTTCCGGCCCTGCATGGGACACATTCAGCCAGTCAGGTTTTCTGGATAACCACAATGAATATGCATGAGATAGATTTGCATGCACTGCCTCCATTGTATGCAAATGTCTCTCATGCATATTCATTGTGGTTATCCTGAAAACCTGACTGGCTAGGTGTGTCCCGAGGACTGGGTTGCCCCACTGCTTACCTGGGGACAAGCGCTGTGGAACCTGTGTGCCTTTGGGAACCTGCCAGGGACTTGTGACCTGGATTGGCCGCTGTTGAGCTCAACGGACTTCGGTCTGACCCAGTAAGGCATTTCTTATGTTCTTGTATTCTTACGGGTTGAGAACCGCTGCTCTAGACAAGGCTTGGTCTTTCTGGAATCCATCTGCAAACCATTTTAGGTGGTGCAACTTAGCCAGTTAGCTAATCCCTTACCTTTTGTTTCCATTTGTAATTTCTTGTATTTGGCCATTAATTATTGTGCTATTCACCTCCTTTTCCCTCTGTAATCAAATTATGGGGGCATTTTCAAAGCCATTTAGGCAATTTGCAGACCTGCAAACCACCAGAATAGTGCTCTGTGGGTTATTCAGCGGCACTAATGCAGCGTTACTGCTGCTCAATATCCCTGGGCGCCGTCACTAAACACCCTGACGTTAGCTGGCTAATGGTGGGGGGTTTCCGGGGGCAGAGCTGAGTTGGCACCCAGGGATATCCAGCTAGTGGCGATATTCAGCCACTAGCCAGTTATCCCACGGCAGCAAAACTTAGGCACATTTCTTTCCTAACTTTTGCCACCGTAGTTAACTGGGCAGCAGCTGAATACTGTCGCTTTCCGGTTAGCTGCGGTGTTATTTGGCTAATCCAGACATTAAATGCCGGTGGCTGGATATGGCGCTGCACTGAATATCCGAGTGCAAAGTTCAGTGGCAACGGCTAGCCGCTGTTCAAGCACCAGCCACTGCTGCTGATATTCCCCCTATAAATAATACGCCGATTGTTACTGTTCTAAAACCAGAATGTCTGTAAACTGCCATGATGTGGAACATGTTTGTTCCAATGGCGTTACTTCAAATCTCAAATAAATAAATGCAATAAATTTACTCCCAGCTCTCAAGGGCCACCAAGAGGTCAGGTTTTCAGGAAATCCTTAATAAGATTTGCATGTCCATTACTCCATAGTCTGAAAATCTCTCTCATGTATATTCATTCGGGATATCCCGAAAGCCTAACCCATAGGAGTGAAGACCATGGCTCTAGATTTGGGTAAGCAGGCCAGCCCTGTTTATCGAAGATGATATTCATTAGGATAAAATAGGAATCTACCTTTCTGAATAGGGATTTGTGGTGACCATTAAGGAGTTCCGCCTGGTGCCTGGATTTAGGGATCTGGAAGTAGCCCTGGGGCATGGCTCCTGCCTTCAGGATATGGCAGAAACAACACGAAGGAGGCTCTAATAAATAGGGGGAATAATACCCAGCTAGTGGTAAAGAAAAGCTCATAGTGCCAGGTCCCAGCACTGATTCCAACATAGCTGCAAGACGGGAAAAGACAGGAAGAAATACTAGGACAGAAGAGGTTTACAAGAGAACTAGTTTCTTTTGGGCAATGGTACTATAAGCTTTCATTCACATCTACCCAGAGTATTTCTTCTGATTTTATAACCTTCCTTAATCTAACCACTGCAGTGAAAGTCCTAGCCAGAAGCCACAGACTGCCATTCTCTTCAAACCCTGGTACATATGCAACCTAATTCCAGCCAGTAGATGTCACTGTTGACCAATGGTTGGGACTCCCTCTGCTCAGGGACTACAAACACAGCCTCTGCAACACCTCTAGCACTGGTCAGTCTGGCTGTGAAAGCTAGACCGGCAAATAAACTTGGATCTTGCACATGACAGCATATAGTGGCTGACTGAGCCTCCCCCCCCCCCCCAGCCCTATGCTAAAATCTTTCCAAATGATTTTGGCCAGTGGACTATTTTGTGGCCCACTGTACCATATAGAGTAATTTCACAATTTGCGTTTTGATTCATAAAGTCGTTGCAATATTGCAAAAATTCAAAACCACCTTTTCAAAGCACCTACCCAGGAGGGAAAGTAAGCCTCGGGATGAAAATATTTGCCATAGTGCTTGTTCATTTTGAAGGTTCCAAGATCCGCCTGTAGTGCAAACGCCGCTAGCAGAAAGTAGGCTTCCTCTCGCAGGACGCACTGGGAGTGCAGCACCTGCTTCCTCAGGTGCCAGTAATAATAGTACCTTGCGGTTCTGTCACTGCAAGGAGAAAAGAAGCAAAAGCAGCAAATCAGAAGAGGTCCTAGCCAGGCCCCAGCAGTCACAACGCACCTTGTGTGTCTGGTAGGACATGCCATTAATGACCTCCAAGTCTTCTCTGGGAGCAATACGCCTCATTAGTATAAACAGTCAGCTTACACATGCACACAAAAACTTTGCAGAATATATGCTCTTATTTAAAAGGTGATTATCAAATTTTGGCATTTGCATTTGTTTCTTTCATTTATCTTGTGAGGCGCCCTGAACTAGATATCATAGCATCGAGCATTCTGAAATAAGGACAGAAAAGAGAGAAAAAAATGCTAATACAATCTAGGACAAATCCCGCCCCCAGCATTTTACTTCCATCAGGAAGAATTTACTGCATTTCCTTGCTTGAATGTAAAGGATGGCTTTTGAGACATATTTAATCGTTCGGCACAAAAATAAAAAAATTGGCCCAAAAGCCTGAAAGCAAATCGGCTTGCTTGAAGAATTTGGAGAGGGCGAGTCTATGAGGACGCTGCTGTATTCCTGTTTGAAAAAATAGAAAAACCTTTTGAATAAAGAAGAACATATCCTTCCCTCACAGATTTAACTTCCTGCAACCTCTGGAATGGAAAAAAAAATATTCCACAGAAGCAACTGTGTAAACAGAAGCCATGTGTGGAAAGTATTCTTGCATGAGGGTTGCCAATGACACGCAAATTCATTGGCTGCCTGTAAGAAATTCAAGAAAATGGACCTGTCCATAAATTTCTTGAGGCAACCTATTAATTAGACTATGTCTCTCCCAGCTCTGTCTGACATCATTAGGAACTGAAAAAGACATGCACAAGGCCAGAAAATCCAAGCACAATTTATCTGTAGCTGTACTGGGAAAGATACTGCCAAGAGGATGATAATGTCAGGGCTCCAGGTCCAGAAGCTGCTGCTGCTGCCATTTCTGGGGTTGAGAGCAAGAAGCTACTGCCAGTATCAGGAACTAGGCCTGGGCAGAGATACTGCTGCTTTTGGAGAGGGATGGGAAAGAAGAGACGGGGGTGGGGGAGAATGACAGCATGCCAGGGGAAAGGAGGAAAAGAGCAGGCCAGGCCAGGCAAGGGGAAGGAACGGAGAGCATGCCGGCTACGGTGGTCAAATGTCTATACATTTACGGACTGCCTGTGAAGAAAGCAGAAAACCAAGGTCCATCAATGTCTTTACAGGGCTCATACATGTCTCTCTTCTAACGTTAAGCACGAACACATACAGTGGAGGAGGAGGAGGAAGCTCAAGAGCCCCCCCACACATCATCCCCCAAACTTTTAAATGTTTTTACTGAGCGGTGCACTTTGGGTTTCAATTTAAAAACAAAAAACACCACCACCTCAGGCTGTATTTCTCTAGAATTGGGAACCCTGCTGGGGACTCCAGGCCCATGAAGATCTGGCAAATCCCAACATAACTTTTTGTCCAGTTTTGCTTCCAATTTTTTACTGCAGCCTTTCTGTAGAGCAGGGGTCTCCAAATCCGGTCCTGGAGGGCCACAAACCAGCCAGATTTTCAGGCTGTCCTTAATGAATATGCATGAGATATATTTGCATGCACTGCCCCCATTGTATTCAAATTTATCTCATGCATATTCATTAGGGGCATCCTGAAAATCTGGACCGCCAGGATCAGAAATGGAGACTCCTGCTGTGGAGGAGTAGCCTAACTGTTAGAGCAGGCTGAGAACCACTGAAGCCAGGGTTCAAATCCTTCTGCTATCCTCTGTGATCTTGGGCAAGTCACTTAACCCTCCATTGCCTCAGGTACAAACTTACAGGTCGATGCAGAAAACTAGCACGGCCTTTAAGCACCAAGAACGGCACGTTTAAGCACACTTTAAGTAACTGAAGCTAACGCCAAATGCAGAAAAGAGATGGATGCATGTGTAAATGGCAATGGAAAAACTAGTGTCCAATTAACACCATGAATATTTAAATGTATTTAAATTGCAGGCAAATGAGCGTCACGTAATAATCTGGTATGCAAATGATTGATGCTCAAAGCAGAGACAGGCGTAGAGGATTTTGCAACCAATTTTAGCGCCAATCTCTCTACACCTGGGTATGAGAGAGCTTAAAACTCTAGCTCACGCCCCCGACAGGATTTTGATGGCATCAGAGGCAATTGCAGCATCAGGAAAAGTTCCCAATGCCATCAAAATACTGTCGGGGGCCAGTGCCCTAACAAATCTAGTTTTGGTCCTTTTTTATCAGAGTTATATCCTGGCAATTATGTCTAACTCTCTGTAGTATTATCATGAAAGTATACAATGTATCTTCAATTAACAAATTTATACCCTTTAATCGGAGTGGCTGCAAAGGTCTCAGCATCAGCAGGCTGCCATCAACTATATTGTAACTGTCAAATGGATCAATGCCTATTCACATCAATGACCTTATTCACTTATGCCCTGACAAAAAGTCACTCCGTGGTGGTCTAGCGGCCCGATCCCACCACACTTAAAAAAACCTAATCTGCTAGTCTAGCAGCCCCAGAACATCCTCATCCTTCTTAAGAAAAGCTAATCTGGTGGTCTAGCGGCTCCAGAACCCCCTCCTGGTATCTTTCAAAGAGGAGGCGCCACCTACACACTCCCACTCTCAGTCTAACATCTTAGAAATTGTGGCGCATGGCCCTAGGTGGTGCATCCTGGCAGTCTGACCTTGCCTGGTGCACCTCACAATGCACCACATGGGGCCAGGCGCCTCCATTTTCCAAGATGGTGGACTGAGAGTGGGAGCGTGTAGGCGGCACTCCCACTTTGAAAGATATCACGAGGGGGTTCTGGGGCTGCAAGAACGCCAGGTTAGTTTTGTTTTAAGTGGGATAGGAGTGGGGGGTTCTGGGACCACCAGACCATCAGGTTAGCTTTTAAGCAAGATGGGGGGGGGGTGTTTCTGGGGCCACATGACCACCAGGGAGTGACTTTCTGTTGGGGCACTGGTGCCTGACAGTATTTTGATGGCATCAAGAGCTTTTCCTGATGTCATCAAAATCTTGTCGGGGCTGGTATGCAAATGAGCCATGTAGTGTCCATTTCTCTGAGAGAGCATGCCGAACCAGCGCCGATTTCTTGTGCGCATGTATTTGGCTTGCTCTCCCAGTTTAACGCTGCCATTTTGCACACAGTTTAATGTGTGTCTCATTTGCATATGAGTCCCTTCTGCATAGCCACGCTGAAGTCATGCGCTATCAGTGCGCTGCAAACAGGCGCAAAAAGCTGATAGCGCATGACTTCAGTGCTGGCTTTCTGCATTGGCCTATTAGACTGTAAGCCCTCCAAGGACAGGAAAATACCTCCATATCTGAATATATGAGGTGTGACAAAAAAGAAACAAGACTGTCCCATAAATGTATTATTATGAAATCTACAGAGAAATTACGCATTGTCCCCTTCAAAGTAATACCCCCCAGAGTTAATGCACTTCTGCATTCGCTTCTGTCACGTACGGAAGCACTCGGTAAAGTCCTCCTCCTTGAGGTCCCTCAGCTCCCTCATCACAGTGGCCTTGATCTCTTCTACAGAGGCAAAATGAGTTCCTTTGAGCACAGTCTTCAGCCTGGGGAAGAGCCAGAAGTCGCATGGTGCGAGATCTGGGGAATAAAGAGGGTGGTCGAGAGCTGTGATCTGTTTGTTGGCCAAGAACTGCCTCAAACTGAGCGCAGTGTGTGCGGGCGCGTTGTCATGGTGGAGCAGCCACGAATTGTCTCTCTACAGAGCCCGTGTGCTGCGCCAAAGGAGGCGATTGAGGACCTGCTGGTTAAAGCACTGGTTGACTGTCTGACCCTCAGGCACAAACTCATGATGGACCACTCCCTTCTGGTCGAAGAATGCGATCAGCATGACCTTGATCTTTGATTTGGACATGTGCGCCTTCTTGGGTCTAGGTGACAGTTGAGTCTTCCACTGCAGGCTCTGTCTCTTGCTTTCATGGTCGTACTGGAAGACCCAAGTCTCGTCTCCTGTGTTAACTCGGCCAATGAACTGTGGATCTTCTCTAGTAAGTCTCGACAAACATTGACCCGGTGCTCCTTCTGGTTGTCTGATAAAAGCCTAGGCACCATCTTGGTGCACACCTTCCACATCCCCAGCTCCTGCACCATGATGGTCCACACTGACTCCCTGTTCAGGCTGAGCTCCTCAGCTATCAACCGCACCGTCAATCAGCAATCACTCCGCACCAGCTGGTTCACTCTGTCAATGTTCTCAGATGTCTGTGTCGTGGAAGGCTATCCTGACTTGGGGTCATCCTCCACCTCCTCGCGGCCAGTCTTGAAGTGTTTGTGCCACTCAAAGACTCGCGGTCTTGACATTGCATCTTCTCTATAAGCCTTTTGGAGAAGTTGGAGAAACTCAGTTGGGCCCTTCTCCAACTTAACCAGAAATTTCAAGTTGATTCTTTGCTCCATATTTCTGCCACATCCAGTTGCATGACAAAGCGATGGAGCAGTGTGCTACAAAAATACCTGAAAAGGAAAAACAGAGTGAGAGAGCTGAAAAATATTATAGCAGAATAGTGGCGAGATGTTGCACAACACAGTGACAGAAGTGGTTAGCCAATTGGCATTGTCATGGGTATGGCTGCCACAGTCTCGTTTCTTTTTTGTCACACCTCGTATGTAACTTGCCTTGAGATACTACAGAAAAGGCATGAACTAAATTCAAATCCCTTTCCAGACGTTGCTAGACACGAAAGCCTTGGATAAAAAATGTATTATTTCGATGCCTTGCCAGTAAAGTGATGATTTTTTGGCTCGTCAGTTCCATCCCAATTGGAATTGACTGCTACTGGGCTATGACTCCATCAGTCTTCATTTTCCCCTGTTTATCGTAAGGTTACCAGATGTCCCTCATTTTCAGGGACTGTCTCTGATTTTAGAGCTGTGTCCTTGACTTCCACCTATTTGGCAGCCTCCTGTCCCCGATTCCACCAATTCACTGACCTTAATAAGCAAGTTTATAGAATTTACATCCATTTTCTTGATATTTTGCACAGTACAGGGAAAACGCATCATTGCTTCTATTTCTCTGTCAATCTGCTTGGAAGTGATGTTGTTGCTGCCACGGGATAGATGAGTAGGGGCAAGTTAATGACTCCTTTTCGTGGTTTGTTGCTTAAATCTAAAACTAAAGTGTCCCTTCCTCCCCCACACCACAAAATGTCGCAGATTTGCCTACAAAAAATCTGGTAATCTTAGTTTATCGTCCCTCACCCAGCCTGGTTATCAGGACCGGCCTGAGAGTGTTTACCACCCTAGGGAAATCTTTAGGCATGCACTCCCTCCCCCACAGTCCAGCTTCTTCCCTTCCCTTCCCCAACCAGCACTGGGAACGGCATTCCCCTCTTCTCCCCTCCTTTGTCCAGCTTCGCTACCCTTCCCCAATATCCAACATTTCCCCTTCTTTCCCCATAATATCCAGCATTTTTCTTCTCTTCCCAAACCAACTCACCCTGTATCCAGCACTTTTTAATTACCCCAAGACGTGCAGCATCTTTCCTTCCCTTTCCCTCTTCCCATATACAGCTTCGCCCCATCTCTCTTCTCCGCTGTCCAGCATCTCCCCTTTTCTTCCCTTCCCCACAGTGTCCAGCATCTCCCCTTAAGAAGATAAGATATGCCATACTGGATCAGACCAAGGTCCATCAAGCCCAGTATCCTGTTTCCAACAGTGGCCAATCCATGTCACAAGTACTTGTCAGGATCCCATAAAGGTACACAGATTCCACAATGCTTATCCTGGGGTAAGCAGTGGAATTCTCTGGTCTTCTTTAATAATGGTTTATGCACTTTTTCTCCAGGAACTTGTCCAAACCTTTTTTTAACCCAGCTACACGAACAGCTTTTACCACATCCTCTGGTAACAAATTCCAGAGTTTGATTATGTGTTGAGTGAAAAAATCTTTTCTCTTATTAGTATTAAATGGGTTACATTGTGGCTTCATTGTGAATCCCCTAGTTTTCCTACTTCTTGATCTACGTTCACCTGTTTCACGTTATTCATTAATTTATAGACCTCTATCATATCTCCTCTCAGCCATCTTTTGTCCAAGTTGAAGAGCCCTAACCTTTTAAGCCTTTCCGCACAAGAATATCCTTCCATCCTCTTTACCATTTTGATGGCTCTTCTCTGAACCTTTTCTAATTCTGCTATATTCTTTTTAAGATATGGTGACCAGAATTGCACACAATATTGAAGGTGCGCTCTTAACATGGAACAATACAGAGGCATCATAATACTCTTTATTTTATTCTCCATTTCTTTTCTTATGATACCTAGCATTCTATTCGCTTTCTTGGCCATCACTGCACACTGGGCAGATGGTTTCCTGTTGGTGGTTCCTAATGTGGAACCTTTCATTGTGTAACCGTAGTTTGGGTTGTTCTTCCGTAAGTGCATAACTCTGCACTTGTCCGCACTGAATTTCATCTGCCATTTGGACGTCCAGTCTTCCCGTTTATCAAGGTTCTCTTGCAATTTTTCATAATCCTCTTGTGTTTTAACAACTTTGAATAATTTGGTGTCATCTGCAAACTTGATTACCTTATTCATTATTCCCATTTCCAGGTTGCTTATGAAGATGTTAAAAAGCAGGGGGCCCAGCACAGATATCTGAGGTACTCCACTTTACCTTTCTCCATTGAGAAAATTGGTCACTTTGCCTTACTCTCTATTTTCTATCTTTTAACCAATTCCTGATCCACAGTAGTGCACTGTCTCCTATCCCATGACTTTTTAATTTCACCAACAGTCTCTCATTAGGGACCTTGTCAAAGGCTTTCTGAAAATCCAAATACACTATATCAACTGACTCACCTTTATATATGTTAATTCACACCTTCAAAAAATATAACAGATTAGTAAGACATGATCTTCCTAGGTTAAAACCATGTTGACTTTCTCCCATTAAACCATGACAATCTATATGTTCAGTAATTGTATTCTTTATAATGGTTTTTGCCTGGTACTGATGTCAGGCTCATAGTAACAGAGCATACAAGTATGACGGCAGATAAAGACCAGTTTGGTCCATCTAGTCTGCCCAGCAAGGTGGCAAGAATAGGTGCACCTGCTGTTCCATGCAAGTCACTCCTCCCCATGCCTTTGTTTAGGGGTGTTTAGTAGGTCACCCCTATTTGTTGAGATATAAGAGATAGTTATGTTTATTTTGATTTTATCCTGTTGCTATAAAGGGATCCACTATGTCTGTCCCATGCCATTTTGAATTTTGTCACTGTATTGTCCCCACCACTTCTATCAGGAGGGCATTCCAAGCATCCACCACCCTTTCAGTGAAAAAGTATTTCCTGACATTGCCTTTCAGTTTACCCCCTTGCAGCTTCATGTTATGCCCTCTAGTTTTACAGCTTCCCCATCTTTGGAAGAGGTTTGTTTGTTCATTAATACTCTTTAAGTATTTAAAGGTCTGAATCATATCTCCCCTGTCCCTCCTCTCCTCCAGAGTGTACATATTTAGGTCTTCAAGTCTCTTCTCGTAAGTCTTCTGACGCAGGCTTCAAATCATTTTGGTCGCCTTCCTCTGAACCGTTTCTAGTCTTTTTACATCCTTTGCAAGATATGTTCTTCAAAACTGAACACAATATTCCAAGTGAGGCCTCACCAGTGACTTGTACAGTGGCATTAATACCTCTTCCTTTCTGCTGATAATTCCTCTTTGTATGCAACCCAGCATCCTTCTGGCTTTTGCCACCGCCCTGTCACACTGTTTCACCACACTGATATCCTCAGAAACAATCACTCCGAGGTCCTTTTCCTGGTCCGTGCACCCCAACCTCTCGCCCCCTATCGCATACAATTCCCTTGGATTTTTGCTTCCCAAGTGCATGACACTGCATTTCTTCACATTAAATCTTTTTTTTTAAATTTATATTTTATTTTAACACCATTCATCAAACCAAAAAATAACTTTAACACACTCCATCATATACATCATACAAGTCCTCTAAATAGTGTATTACATTCCAACAGGTGTATATTTGTTTACATCATCCAACCCTATCCCTCCCCACTACCCCCCCCTCTATTCCTATCCATTATTACTTATATTATTAATTCTTTGCTGTCCATGCTATATACTTCCCCCAAATACTCAAAATGTTCCGTGGCTTAGCTTTCTTAATTGCCGTAAGTTTACTCATCAAAACAATGTGTGCTAATGATCTGTGGTATTCCGCCATCTGCGGCGCCCCCGCTTGTTTCCATTTCTTAGCAATAAGCACCCGGAAGGCCACACATCCCAAATTCAAAAATTCCCCCTCTACACCCTTCAAATTTGGTGCGTTCACACCCAACATTGCTGTAACTGGTTGTGGACTAATATCTTTCTCCACAATCCTGCCAATTAAATCAAAACTTTCTACCCACACATTATATATGATTTTACATTCCCACCAGATATGTAAAAAAAGTACCTCGTCCTCCACATTTCCTCCAACATTTATCACTTGTAGAGCTATACATATTCTTCAGTCGGACTGGCGTCAGGTGCCATCTATACATGACTTTATAATTATTCGATTAGGTTTATCGCCAACAGCCCTTCATATCTAGTTTGATAGATTCGTTTCCAAGTAGAGTCCTCCCATTTTACTCCCAATTCTTCCTCCCACTTTCTTTGGAAGGGTTCTCTTGTCCCTCCCCCCATCATCATAGCATAGAATCTAGCCAATATCCCCTTGTTTTGTCCCATGAGAAACATTTTCTCCAACTCAGTGGGGTCTCCCCTTAACCCCGGTATAATCTTATGTTGTAGATAATGTTTTATCTGGTTATATCGCAAGATATCCTTAGCCTCCAATTTAAACCGATCTATTAATTCTGGGAAACTTTTTATTTTCTTCCCTTTTAAAAGCTGGCCTATTTGTACTAAGCCTTTCCTTTCCCATTGCACAAATGCCGTTCTCCCATTCGCTGGTGGAAAGTCTGAGTTCCCCCTGATAGGAATCAGTCTTGAAATCTCCTCTATTCCTAACCATATACGTTTCTATTTATTCCATATATTCAATGTCATGCTAACATAGGGGTTATCACCCTGGAATCTTCTTTTCCCATCCCTGGGCAGTCATAACAGATCCCCAATCTGCCCCTCTCCTATTTCATCTGATTCCATCCGTACCCACTGTTTTTTCTCTTCCGCACTCCATTCTACACTAGCACACAATAGTTTATTTATTTATTTAGTATACATTTGTATACCGCTACTTCCAGCGATCAGCAGCGGTTTGATTACAGATTGGAAATTGTCAAATCATGACGGAAATTTTGGGGTATAAACACATTAATTTGACAGGAAAGCACGGCACACAGTAATAAGGTCATAAGGAGATTCAGAATTTACATATGTACATTTTTTACATAATTTTTACATAACAGGATATATGCTTCAGTTTGTGACATCTTGTAGCCCCATGGGATTTACATCAAATTGTATTGACACTGGAATAGATGTGTCTTTAGTTTTTTCCTGAAAGCAATAAGGTCTTTGGTCGCACGTAGTTCAGGTGGTAGTTGGTTCCAGAGGGTCGGGGCAGAGTATGAGTATGCTCGGCGGCTAGTACTGGATTTGACAGATCTGATATCGGTCGGAATTGTGCTGCCTCCCAGTATCTTATTAAATCCGGAACAGCCATACCCCCTTGTTCCTTCCTTCTTGTCAAGATTTTCCATGCTACTCTATTTTTTTTCTCTCCCTCAATAAACGTCATAATCATCTTTTGCAATTTCTCAATATGTTTCTTAGATACCCAAATCGGCAGGGCTGAAAAAAGATACAGCCATTTAGGTAAAATTATCATTTTAACCGCAGACATCCTCCCAAACCACGACAGCTCCTTACATCCCCAAATTTCAATTTCATTTCTTATTGCTTTTTCCATTCTAACATAATTTTCCCCAAACAACTCCTTTTCTTTTGAAGTTAATTTTATTCCCAAATATGTAATACTATGTTTGGCCCACTTAAATGGAAATTTCTCTTTTAACTTTAATGCGGTTTCCACCTTCATTGATATATTTAATATCTCAGATTTTGTTGCATTAATTTTAAAACCCAAATATTCCCCAAATTCCCCTAATATCCTATACAATGCGGTTAATGATTCCATCGGACTAGTTAACATAAACAGTAGGTCATCCGCAAAGAGTGACACCTTGTTTTCTAAGGATTTCCACCGCACCCCCTTCCCTTCCCCACATTCCCTCACCTTTTGGGCTAATGGCTCCATAGAAAGCACAAACAAAATCAGTGATAGAGGACATCCCTGTCTCGTGCCTCACAGCAGTTCAAACGCCTGTGTGTATTCCCCATTTATACGAATCCTTGCCCGCGGATGGTCATATATAGCTTTAATCCAACTCAAATAGTTCCCCTCTACCCCCATCTTCTCCAGTACTTTAAACAGAAAGGGCCACGACAACCGATCAAATGCTTTTTCAGCGTCTATTGTCAATAATAGCATCTGCTTATTCCCTCTTTTCCCTTCCCATATTGCATTTAAAACTTTCCATATATTATCTGAGGTATGCCGCCAGGAACAAACCCAGATTGATTCTCGTGCACCAGTTGTGATATGTGCGGTAATATCCTGTTAGCCAATACCCTGGTGTATATTTTAAAGTCTGTTCCCAATAATGAAATGGGGCGGTATGATCCACATAGGGTTAGATCTTTCCCCTCCTTTGGTATCAATGTAACTCTCGCTGTCCTCATAGTTTCTGGTATTTCTCCCCCCTCTTTAAAGGAGTTAAAAAGGTGTGTCGGTGGTTCACCCACCACATCACCAAACGTTTTATAGAACTTATTTGAAAATCCATCCATCCCAGGTGCTTTGTGAGCCGGCAGTGAGCTAATTACTTCTAGCACCTCCATTACCTCAATGGGCCTCGACAACTGTTCTACATTCTCCTTGCTCAAACTCGGGAAATCCATTCGTAAATATTCATCTATTTCCCTCTGCATTCCTATCTTCTCTGGTGTATACAATTGTAATATTCTACAAATCTTTCTTGTATTTGCACCTGTTGTCTCATTTCTTTGCCCTGTGCATCTCTAATTTTTGTTATATAATTTTGACTTTGTTGTTGCTTCAATCTATGTGCCAACATCCTACTTGGTTTGTTCCCTCATTCAAAAAATTGTTGTTTTACCCGATCTTGGGCATATTTAATCTCTCCCAACTCCAGCTCTCCTAGTTCCTTCCTTACCCTCGCCAATTCTTGCAGGCCTATATTCTCCAACTTCCCTTGTTTTTGTAAATTCTCTAATTCCCTTATCTTAGAATATCTCTTCCAATCACATTTCTATTTAACCTCATGAAATGAATTCAGGCATGTGTAAATATGTTTATAATGATTCCATGTGAAGTCTTAACAGTCAGGTTTGTGTAAATATGTATATAAATACTTTGTATGAAGTCTTAACATCAATCAGCTGTAAATCTGTAACCCTTTTTGCTGTGTGCTACCTCCCCCCCCCTAATCGCTTTGTACTTACCTCTAATTACTGGCCGGTACAACCAACCTTACCATGTATACCAACCGCTGCTGATCACTGGAAGCAGCGGGATACAAATTGTACGCAAATAAATAAATAAATAAAATATAGAGTCTTTTTCTGTTGTTCTTTCACCTTCTTCATATAAGAACCTATAGATATCGTCCCCACTCACTACCACCTTCAAGCATTCCCAAAGTGTTGCAATTTTACATTCTGGCGTATCATTAATCTCTAAATATTCTTTTATTTTCTCTCTCACTTGTTGAATAATCTCAGGTTTCTCCAGCATTGATTCATTTAAAATCCACCCAGCACCCCTTCGGGCTGCCTTCCCCATAGTAAACTCTATCCATACTGGAGCATGATCAGACCAGGTCCTTTCGCTAATCTCACATCTCCTTATATCCTCTCCAAAGGATTTGGTCACTCATATCATGTCCAGTCTGGATAGTGAGCCATGTACCGGTGAATAAAACGTGTAGTCCTTTTTCCTCCCTTTTAGTTCCCGCCAGGTATCCACCAACCCCCAACTGCACCCCCATTGATTTCAATGCTCTTCTACTGTTAGCATTCCCTATAGCTTCTCCCTTGGAATTATCTAATAAAGGATTAATCGTTAGATTGAAGTCCCCCCCATAATTACTTGTCCCTCTGCAAACTGTGCCACCATTTTGGTCAACTGTACATAAAAGGGCCCTTTTGCCACATCTGGTCCATAAATATTTACCAAGGTGAATTTCTGGTTTCCTTATTTGTATCTTAACCAGAATGTATCTTCCTCCCTTATCTTGTTGTATTTCACTCACCAAGTAGGGGATTTGTGTTCATAGCAAGATTCCCACACCCCCTTAAGTTCAACTCGGTTTGAAGCAAATCATTGCCCTTGATATTTTTTATTTGCCACCCGCCATTCATCACTCTTTTTCAAGTGGGTCTCCTGCAAAAACACAATATCCCCTTGCAATCTATTTATTTCTTTATACAATCTCTTTCTCTTTATAGGGGAATTCAAGCCATGCACATTCATTGTCAATATTCGGAGTTTATCCATTGTACCCGCATAAATCTATTACCACATCCCGTGTATTATTATGGTTTATGGTTTAGGCATTTGATATACCGCCCTTTACTTACGCATCAGAGTGGTTTACATGTATATACTAACAGGTACTTTTTTATTCCCTTGTCCCAGAAGAACTCACAATCTAAGTGTACCTGAGGTAATGGAGGGTTAAATGGCTTGCCCAAGGTCACAAGGAATGGCCATGGGACTATGTATTTCGGATAGGAAATCACTTCTCCCCTTTCGCGCCATCCATCTTCCCCTCCCCCCCTCCTCCCTTACCCTCCTCCTTCCATGTCATCATCACCTCTGTGTCTCGAGGCATGATTCACCAGACTCCGTGGCAGCCTTGCCCTTTAATTACATGTTGCATGCTTTGAAACTACATATACAATATCTATACCTTAATATCACACTCCTCTTTATCCATGTTTTTTTACACTTATTACTTAATTTGTTCAGAGAGTCCCCATTTCCTTCTCATCCCTCAGGTTCAGCCGAGGATTTCTGTTTTTGTCTGCGCAGCCGACGATCCCCTTGCTGCGCCCTCCTCCATCTGCTTTCACCAGGAGGTCTCCTCGGTGTCTTTAAGAGTGTTGGATTCTGAATCTCTGGTAGCTCAGTCCACCCTGCAGTTTTCATCGCTTTCACTGCTTTGAAGCTCTGTTGTTTTAACATATGAGGTTACCCCTTCAATGCAAAATTGTAACCCAAACGGGAATAACCATTTATATCTGATAGCACTGTCCCTCAGCTTCTTTGTAATCTGTGTAAATTCTCTTCTCTTTCGCATCGTGATCGCTGATAGGTCCGCATATATCTCAATTCTTTGGTTTTCCCAGTTGAAATTCTTTAATTTCCTTGCAGCCTCTACCACTGCACTTTTCGTAGTATATTCATGGAAACAGACTATAATATCTCTGTTATATCCCTCCTTTTTTGAGCCCAGTGCTCTATGGGCCCTATCTATTTTCCAACACAGTCCAGCCTCATTTAAGCCTGCTTCTTTCATAATCTGTTTACAGATTTTTTCCACTAGCATTACACAGTCAGAACTCTGCCTGGTTTCAAGCACCCCTCTTAAGCGTATATTTGCCCTTCGGGACCGGTTCTCCGGATCTTCCATCTTAGACCATAAATCTTCATATTCCAACTCCATAGCACCTATGTGCTCCTGCATTTTCTGAATAGTATTTTCCTGAGACTTGTGATGAGGAAGCTGCCCAGAGCCCAGAGAATGGTGATAAAGGAAGGGAATTTACCCTAATCAAGGGACCTGTTTTGCCAGGTCACAGGAATAAAACTCCATATTTACCTAAAAGACAGGTTATTCCAGGCTGCAGTGGCTTGCAGAGAGCCTCTAGTGGAGATGAGGTGCAGCAGTTTAAGCCCAGATTGAGAAACCCTTACGTCACTCCTAATTACTCAGCTGCCAGGAGAGACTTTAATAAGCACCACCTGAGCTTTGCAAGGGAGGGGTTGGAAACTGGGAACTTTAAAACTAGAACAGAATATGCAGAGAGCAGTCAAGAGAAGCCTAGGAGTCAAGGAAGGCCTGGCAGAGAAGGAAGACCTGGAAGAGAAGGAAAGCTTGAAGGCAAGCGTGAGAGCAAGGAGAGAGGAACTCTGAGAGATCCATGTTCTTGGGGAGATTCCTGGGAGAAGCCAGCTCCAAGGGATTGGGAAAATCCAAAGGCTTGGAGAACTGCAGCTAGGAACCCTAAGCAGAGGTATGGAGCAGATGCCCTAAGGTCCAGGAATATAGACTGGAGGACAGGTTATAAAAACTCCAATGCTTACTGGCCAGAATATTTGAAAGAACAGCCTAATGCCAGCAACTCAGGTAGGAACTATGAACGTTTGTTTAACCTAGAGCAAGGCAAGGTGTTTAGACCCAGTTCCTGTCCTAAGGAAGGTCAGTTAATAAAGCCCTCTGATCCAGCTCCTGACATAGAGCCTATGCAAGTAGAAGACCAAGCTATAATTACAGAGGAAGACGATAGTCTTATGGACTGTTCTTTATGCAAGGTTGCTAGCACAGAGAAATCCTGAAAGTAGGATTAACATAAAAGGAAACGTCCTAGTAACTGGCACTAGAAGTTTGTGCAGAGACGAGCAGAGTTGTTGATTGAAGCTTGTTAGCCAGCTGGTACTGGAGCAGCACACAGCTCAGACTATGCACATGTTGGATACAAAAGTGCTTTGAACGTTGTCACACCCCCTTTCTCAATGTATAGGCGGTTGCCTGGAAGAGTGGGAAATGTGCCAGATTATCCTTGTAAGTGCTGAAGCTTGGGATATCCCTGTAGTTGTGGCCCAAACGAAGACAGCCAAAGTTTTGTGTGATAACAAAAACTTTATTTGTTGCACAGGATTCTGTCATCTACCATCCCCTAACCAGAAACAAAAAGGTGGATACTTCTTATGCCAAAATAAAGTCCAAAAGGTGATAAAGTCCAACCTGATCCTTCTCAGGGTTTGTCAGTTTATATACAAGGTTAAATCAACTTCTCTTCAATTATGAACAGCTTTAGTTGCAGCTAATCACTTCCATAGCATTCACAATTCACAGCTGCTTAAAGACGTTGAGTTTCACTCCAGCAGAACGCTGCTTCTCCCCATGCAAACAAAATAGCATGAAATAACTTCTCAGCACTTATCATATACATTGATATCAACAGCTTCACTCTTGGCAACACAAAGCACAGTCTGCCTCCATCTCAGAATAAGAGCTATCTGATTTAGTTGAACCCAACTGCATTGATTCAACATCAGAGTCAGACGTCTTATGATTCAATTCAGGGTACTGCAGATCAACAGGCTTCCATTGTTCCAAATGGTGTCTAAGCTGTTTCCACTTACTACTCCTTTCCCTCTGTGGTATTTGAATGTAGCTAGAATCAGCCGCCTCCTTTAAAGTAGTGTTAAAGGAATTCAACTGGCTTAATCTTCTTCTAGTGGGTCTGGGTTGCAAAGGCTGGTAACAAGGCAAGTCTCTGTCTTTGCACTGCTCTCGTTTCACTGGTTTAGCAGGGGCTATCTTTAGCTTCTGTCGGCATAGCCTACCATCAGCTGATGAGTTAAGAACAGCTGGGCTAGTTTCTAAGCTTCTGCTAGTATCAGGCTTCCTGCACTTGGAACGCTTAGGCAGCTTATCATACAGAACTTTATGCTTGCTCAAACTCTCACCTTTGTTCACAGCTTCTAGGGAAGACTCTAGGGAAGTAATGCTATCTCTTCTGGGTAAGGGTTCCAGCCTCTCCCCGTGAGAATAAAAGTAGCTTCCCACCTGCTTCTCCTGGCTTTCTGGTTCGTGGTGACCTCTCTCTCCCAGAGGAAGCTTTCTCCACTGCTTTCTCAGAGACCTCCGTGTCTCAAAGCAGTCTGGAAGGCAACTCTCCCAGCACCGTGTGCTATCCTGGCAATGGAGACTCCTCCCTTTGCTTCTCTCTGCAACTTGGTCAAAGTCAGGTCCTGAGTCTCCTGCCTGAACACTTCCTGTTCTCCCAGGCACTCCTCCTGCTCCCACACGAACTCTCTTCCTTCCAAGATCAGTGTTACTCTGACTCGAGCTTTCACCTGAACTGGAACTTCTCCTCAGACTCCTTCTCCCACTCGAACTCGGACTAACTCTCTCTGTTACTTCCTGGTTAAGAGCATAGGGCTGTCCTATCCGGTTTGACTCCGCCCCCTTGCCTCTTACGTCAGCTCCCCTGTTTGTCCTGGAGCTGGGGTGTGGCTCTCTCACTGCCTTTCTGTGCAGAGAGTTTCTCTGGGCTTGTGCTTTAACCCCTTCCTTGCCTGCCTTAATGTGTGCATTTGAGAAAAGCTGCAGTTTTAAACCCTTTTTCTTACTGTTTAAACCCTCTGCATCATCACAACGTGGAATGTAAAAAGCTGTTTTTGTGAAGAAGCTTTTACTATTTTTGTTTTCCTTTACACTGGCACTGCTGAGCAAGGTTTGTCAGCAGTGACTGAGAGAGAATTTCTGTTAATGGACTTTGCAAGCTATTTGCTTAACCATTCAGTTGTATTATTATTATTATTTTGAATATAAAATCCTGGAGAATACATCCTAAGGTGTTACCAAGTGAATCTGTGTGCATTTGGATTAACTGCATAAATAAATATTCTGTTACTGCCTTACACTCGAGCCAACTACAATTGTTTTCATTGACCTCCAAGGCAAGCACCGTATGACTGGACTACCTTTACCAGAATCCTTTGCAAGCTAGCCAGTCTGGAACATTGCTTAATTGGGGAACTCTATATAATAAGCACGCCCCTCCATACACATGTAAGGGGCTATGGGCGTGACAGACTCCATTTTATTTTCCAGGTCTTCCACACGTTGCCCCACTTCTCTAATCTCACCTCTCAGCTCTTCCATCCAGCCTTGTACATCTGTTTTAAATAGTGATAGATCCTGTCTGATGGTGGTAAACCAACTCTTTATCTCTCCTTTGAGTACTTCCATTTCTCCTCCCACGTGCTTATCCACCGATATAGCCTCCTCTTCACTTCCAGTATTCACCGCGGCCATTTTGGATTTCCCCGCGGCTCCTGCCGCCGCATTTTTATAAGCAAATGCCTTCAACTCTGCACCTCCTTTCTTTATGACGATCAGACTTTCTTTTCACAGTTTATTTCCGCGTTTTTTCCGACTAGTAAACTCCCCGGAGTGTGATTATGAGTGCCGATTCACCTCCCGCATTCACGGAGTGCCGCTCTTATGCTGCCACGCTGGCTGGTGATGACATTTCCTCCTCTTCACATTAAATCTTAACCGCCAAGCATTAGACCATTCTTCCAGCTTTTGTAGATCTTTCCTCATGCTATCCACTCCCTCAGGGGAGTCCACTCTGTTGCAAATTTTTGTGTCATTTGAAAAAAGACACACTTTTCCATTCAGTCCTTCAGCAATATCACTCACAAATACATTGAACAGTACCGGTCCCAGGACCGAACCCTGAGGCGCACCGCTAATCACCTTCCTTTTGTCCGAGTGAGTTCCGTTTACCATCACCTTCTGTCTGTCAGTCAACCAATTTCTGATCCAGTTCACCACCTTGGGAGCCATCCCCAAGGTGTTGAGTTTATTGATAAGCCTCCTGTGAGGAACAATATCAAAGGCTTTGATGAAATCTAGGTAGATCACATCCTTCGCATGCCCTTGATCTAGTTCTCTGGTCACCCAGTCAAAGTACTCAATCAGATTTGTTTTGGCAAGATCGTCATTTGGAAAATTGGAACCCTTTTTAAAAATTGGTATTACACTGGCCATTCTCCAATCTTCAGATACTAGTACTACTATTAATAGAAACATAAAAACATGACGGCAGAAAAAGACCACATGGCCTATCTAGTCTGCCCTTCTATATCAACTACTACAATAGTCCCCTTTTTTCCTTTAGAAATCCTCTGTGTTTGTCCTATGCTTTTTTGAATTCAGGTGTAGCCCGATTCAGCAAGGGACACATCCGGGCCATATGGATGGCCCTGAGCAGCACGGGCCCATTAGGGCCCGATTCTGCACCGTGGGAGCAAGACACGCCAGTGGGTGCAGGATCAGGCTCGGAGACGGCCCGGCGTTCCCCTGCTGTCAGTTGGGTAACATCCTCACTGCCTCCCAGCCAGCCCACCGCATTCCTGTCCCCCTTTACCCTGCCGCCCGACCCCCAATGGGGCCAGCCAGGGCCTGGATTGGGTGGCGGGGATTCATCATGCCTGCTGCTGATTCTTCTGGGGGGCTGGCTGGCCAATCCAGGAGGGGGGCGGCAGGGTAAAGGGGGACAGGAATGAGGTGGGCTGGCTGGGAGGCAGTGAGGATGTTCCCCAACTGACGCTCTTCCCACTCTCTGCCCTGTGCCACCCTTGTCCCCTGCAGCATGCACAGTGGCTCTATGTGTGCAAGGGGGACGGGAGGCAGAACACGACGAAGATAGATAGTGGGGCTGCATGTCCTGGCCGGACATGCAGACCTGCTATCCACCTTACAGAATCTGGGACATACTGTCTTCATCTCTACTATCTCCACTGGAAGACGATTCCACGCATCTACCATTCTTTCCTTAAAGAAATATTTCCACATATTACTGCTGAATCTATCCCCTTTCACCCTCATCCTATGTTCCCTCATAGCAGAGCTTGCTTTCAATAAAAAGAAGCTCTCCTCCTGTGCATTTACACCATGGAGGTATTTAAACGTCTATCATATCTTCTCTATCCCATCTTTCCTTTAAAGTATACATATTAAGATCCTTATGTCTGTCTTGATATGCTTTATAACGAAAACCAGTAAGCATTTTAGTAGCCACCCTCTGCACCCACTCCAACCTGTTTATATCCTTTTGAATGTGTGGTCTCAAGAATTGCACATAATACTCCAAATGAGGTCACACCAAAGACTTATACAGAGGCACTATCACTTCCATTCACCGTCACCTTTTCTACCTGTTTAGCTACTTTATGTTCATCAGACAGGAGTCACACCAAGAGGTACTTCACCCCCTACACTGTACAGCTCTCTCGGATTTTTGCAGCCCAAATGCATGACCCTCCATTTTTTAGCATTAAATCCCAGCTGCCAAATTTTCGACCACTCTTCAAGCTTAGCTAGATCCCTCCTCATGTTATCTACTCCTTACTGGGTGTCTACTCTATTGCAGATTTTGGTATCATCTGCTAAGAGGCAAACCTTACCCGACAGCCCTTCTGCAATATCACTAACAAAGATGTTACAATGAAGCGGACCAAGAACAGATCCCTGCGGCACACCACTGGTAACCTCCTTCTCCTCAGAGTGAGCTCCCATTGTTGCCTCCCACTCAACCAATTTCTAATCCAATCAGTAACTTTAGGGTCCATCCCTATGGTGCTCAGTTTGTTTATAAGTTGCCTGTGCAGGCTTTACTGAAATCCAAGTACACCACATCTAGGGCTCTCCCTTGGTTCAACTGCCTTGTCACCCAGTCAAAGAAGTCAATCAAATTTGTCTGACAAGACCTGCCTCTGGTGAATCCATGCTGCCTCCGATCCTGTAATCTATTGGACTCCACAAACCTCACTATTTTCTTTTTCAGCAGCATTTCCAATAATTTATTCACCACAGAGATTAGACTAACTGGCCTGTAGTTTTCAACCACATCCTTACTTCCACTTTTGTGTAAAGGGACCACATGTGCCTCTCTCCAGTCCTCTGTAGTACCAGTACTGTGTACGCCTTAGCGTACACAGCACAGGTACTACAGATGATTTGAATGATAGTTCAAAGATTACTAATAGTAGGTCTGCAATCTCATATTTCATTTCTTTCAGCACCCTCGGATGTATACCGTCCAGTCTTTATCAAATAGTTGTAATAGATCTTCCTGATTTAATATTTGTTCAATTCTTCTGATACTTCACCTTTAAATACCATTTCAGGCATGGGTAACTTCCTTACATCTTGTTCATTAAAGACCAAAACATAGAATTCATTCAGTCTCTCTGCTATGGCCTTACCCTCCCTTAGTGCCTCTTTTACCTCTCTATCATCTAATGGTCCAACTGACTCACAGGTTTTTTGCAATAGATATAGTTGAAAAAGGTTTTATTGTGCATTTTTTTATCCATAGCAAATTTTTTTCAAATTCTCTCTTTGCCCGTCTTATCAAAGTCTTGCATCTAATTTGCTAGTGTTTATGCTGCTTCTCGTTTTCGCCATTTGGCTCCTTTTTCCTTTTTCTGAAAAATGCTTTTTTGGCTACAACAGCCTCTTTGACCGCACCTTTAAACCATGTTGGCCTTCACCTTTTTTAAAGCATGGAATACATCTTGTCTGGGCTTCAAAGATAGTATTTTTAAACAATGCCCATGCTTGATGTAAATCTTTAACCTTTGCAGCAGTTCCTTTTAGTTTTTTCTTAGCTATTTTCCTCATTTTATCAAAATCTCCCTTTTGAAAGTTAAAAGGTAGTACTGTGAATTTCCTTGCTGTCCTCCTTCCATTTATTAAATCAAATGCGATCATGCTATAATCACTATTGCCAAGTGACCCTAACACCATAATCTCTTGCACCAGATCCTGTGTTCCACTAAGGACTATATCCAAAATGGCTCCCCTCTTGTCACTTCATGAACCAGCTGCTCCAAGTAGCAGTCATTTATTTCATCTAGACACTTTATCTCCCTAGCATGTCCTTCTGCGACACTGACCCTGTTGATATCGGGGTAATTAAAAGCACCTATTATTACTATGTTGTAACTTTTGTTAGCTTCCCTGATTTATTTAGGCATTTCATAATTTATCTGTTCGTTCTGGCCAGGTGGACAGTAGTACATCCCCACTGCCATTGCCTTCTCCTTTTAACATGGAATTTATATCTATAGAGATTCTACAGTGTATTTTCTTTCCTGCAAAACCTTTATCTCATGTGAGTCAATGCTCTCCCTAACATAGAGTGAACCTCTCCACCAATTTGATCTCCCTGTCATTGCAATATAGTTTGTACCCAGGTATCACAGTGTCCCATTGGCTGTCCTCCTTCCACCTGGTCTCTGGCCAATTAGATCTAACCTTTCATTTAGTGCTATATATTCTAATTCTCCCGTCTTATTTTTTAGACTTCTAGCATTTGCATACAGGCATTTTAGAGGTTGAATTTTGTTCATATTAGCAATATGGTTATCAGTTGAAAGAGGTAATTTGGAATCTTTCAGCTCTGTACGTAAAAGCATCTAGGTTACTTTAATTTTTATTGTAATCTCACTATCGGGATGAAATAACTTCCCTCTTTTGCTAGTATCCTTCAAGGATACATCCTTCCGAGACATGTGCTCTTGGGCAACTGTCGGCTTTCCCCTTTTATCTAGTTTAAAAGCTGCTCTCTTTCTTTTTTTTAAGGTTAATGCCAGCAGCCTGGTTCCACCCTGGTTAAAGTGGAGTCCATCCTTTCGGAAAAGAGCCCTCCCTTACCCAGAATGATGTCCAGTTCCTAACCAATCCAACACTTCTTCCTTGCACCATTGTCTCATCCACTTATTGAGATTCTGGAGCTCTGCCTGCCTTAAGAACATAAGATATGCCATACTGGTTCAGACCACGGTCCATCAAGCCCAGTATCCTGTTTCCAACAGTGGCCAATCTAGGTCGTACGTACCTAGCAGTTTCCCCAAAAGACACAAGTTCCGCAATGCTTGTACTGGGTCAAGCATTGATATCCTGGGTCCCTTCTTGATAATGGTTTATGGACCTTTCCTCCAGGAACTTGTCCAAACCTTTTTTAAACCCAGCTACACTAACAGCCTTTACAACATCCTCAGGTAACAAATTCCAGAGTTTGATTACACGTTGAGTGAAAAAATATCTTCTTTTATTAGTCTTAAATAGTTCACCCTGTAGCTTCATTGCATGTCCCCTAGTCTTTCTATATTCTGATAACGTAAACAATCGATCTACGTTTACCCATTCCACTCCGTTCATTAATTTATAGACTTCTATCATATCTCCCCTCAGCCGTCTCTTTTCCAGGTTAAAGAGCCCTAACCTTTTTAGCCTTTCTTCATAGGAAAATCCCTCCATCCCCTTTACCATTTTGGTGGCTCTTCTCTGAACCTTTTCTAATAACGCTATATCCTTTTTAAGATACGGCGACCAGAATTGCACACAATATTCAAGGTGTGGTCTCACCATGGAACAGTACAGACGCATTATAATATCTTTTGTTTTATTTTCCATTCCTTTCCTTATGATAGCTAGCATTCTATTTGCTCTCTTGGCTGCCGCTGCACACTGGGCCGAGGGTTTTAACATGTTATCCACAATGACGCCTAAATCTTTTTCCTGGGTGGTGTTTCCTAATGTGGAACCTTGCATCGTGTAACCATAGTTTCGGTTGTTCTTCCCTAGGTGCATAACTTTGGATTTGTCCACATTAAATTTCATCTGCCATTTTGATGCCCAGTTTTCTAATTTATCAAGATCCTCTTGCAATTTTCCACAATCCTCTTGGGTTTTAACAACTTTAAATAGTTTTGTGTCATCTGCAAATTTGATAACCTCACTCGTTATTCCACTTTCCAGGTCATTTATGAATATGTCAAAAAGCAGCGGACCCAGCACAGATCCCTGGGGTACATCACTATTCACCTTTCTCCATTGGGAAAATTGGCCATTTAGCCCTACTCTCTGCTTTCTATCTTTTAACCAGTTCCTGATCCACAGTAGTACACTGCCTCCTATCCCATGACTCTTTAGTTTTGCCAAAAGTCTCTGATGAGGGACCTTGTGAAAGGCTTTCTGAAAGTCCAGATACACTATATCAACCGACTCACCTTTGTCCACCTGTTTATTCACACTTTCAAAAAAACATAACAGATTAGTAAGACAAGATCTTCCTTGTCTAAAGCCCTGTTGCCTGTCTCTCATTAGGCCATGACTATCTACATGCTGAGTAATTTTATTCTTTATGATGGTTTCTACCATTTTTCCCGGTACTGACGTGAGGCTCACTGGTCTGTAGTTTCCTGGATCACCCCTGGAACCCTTTTTAAAAATTGCTGTTACATTGGTGATCCTCCAATCTTCAGGTATGAGAGATGATTTTAATGATAGTTCACAGATTACTAATAGCAGGTCTGCAATCTCATATTTCAGTTCTTTCAACACCCTTGGATGTATACCATCCGGCCCAGGTGATTTGCTACTCTTCAGTTTATCTAATAGTTGTAATACATCTTCCCGATGTATCGATATTTCCTTCAATTCTTCCGCACCTTTAAATACCACTTCAGTCATGGGTAACATCCCTACATCTTCCTCAGTAAAGACCAAAGCAAAGAATTCATTCAGTCTCTCCGCTATCGCCTTGTCGCCTCTTAGTGCCCCTTTAACTCCTCTATCTTCTAATGGTCCAACCGACTCTCTCACAGGATTTTTGCTACGAATGTACTTGAAAAAAATCTTTATTTTGCGTTTTTGCTTCCACAGCAAGCTTCTTCTCAAATTCTCCCTTTGCCTTCTTTATCAATGTCTTGCATTTGACCTGACAGTGCTTGTGCTGTTTCCAGGTTTCGTCATTTGGCTCTTTTTTCCATTTCCTGAAAGATGCTTTTTTGGCAACAACAGCCTCTCTGACCTCCCCTTTAAACCATGCTGGCAGTTTTTTGGACTTCCTTCCACTTTTCTTAAAGCGTGGAATATAGCTGGTCTGGGCTTCCAAGATAGTATTTTTCAACAACACCCAAGCTTGATGTAAGTCTTTAACCTTTGCAACTGCCCCTTTTAGTTTTTTCTTAACTATTTTCCTCATTTTATCATAGTCTCCCTTTCGAAAGTTAAAAGGTAGCACTGTGGATTTCCTTACTATCCCTCCTCCACTAATTAAATCAAAGGCGATCATGCTATGATCACTATTGCCAAGTGGCCCCAACACCCTTATATCTTGCACTAGATCTGGTGTTCCACTAAGGACTAGGTCTAATATGGCTTCCCCTCTGGTCGGTTCATAAACTAGCTGCTCCAAGAAGCAGTCATTTATGTCATCTAGGAACTTTATCTCCCTAGCATGTCCTGCCATGACACTGACCCAGTCGATACCGAGGTAATTGAAATCACCCATTATTATTACCGAGCTGTAACTTTTGTTAGCTTCCTTGATTTCTTTGCGCATTTCATCATTCAGTTGTTCATTCTGGCCAGACGGTCGATAGTACACCCCCACTGCCATCGCCTTCCCCTTTTTACATGGAATTTCAATCCATAGAAATTCTACATCAAATTTTGTTTCCTGCAAAACTTTAATTCTTTCTGACTCAATGCCCTCTCTAACATAGAGCGCAACCCCTCCACCAATTTGATCAGCTCTATCATTACGATATAGTTTGTACCCAGGTATCACAGTGTCCCACTGGTTGTCCTCCTTCCACCATGTCTCTGATATTCCAATCATATCTAACCTCTCATTTAGTGCTATATATTCTAACTCTCCCATCTTATTTTTTAGACTTCTAGCATTTGCATACAAGCATTTTAGAGACTGTATTTTATTCATATTAATTTGACTATTGGTAGACATGGGTAATTTGGGATCTTTAAGCTCTGTCTGCTCCATACTCGAGGGCATTTGAGCTACTTTACTCTTTTTTGGAACCTCTCTGCTTTTGGTAGTATCCTTCAAGGATACATTCTTCTGAACCATCCGCTCTTGGGCGACTGTCGGCTTTCCCCTATTATCTAGTTTAAAAGCTGCTCTCTCTCTTTTTTAAAGGTTAATGCCAGCAGCCTGGCTCCATCCCGGTTAAGGTGAAGCCCATCCCTTCGGAAGAGCCCCTCCTTTCCCCAGAATGTACCCCAGTTCCTAACAAATCCAAACCCCTCATCTCTGCACCATTGTCTCATCCACGCATTGAGACTCCGGAGCTCTACCTGCCTTTTGTGTCCTGCACGTGGAACGGGAAGCATTTCGGAGAACGCTACCCTGGAAGATCTGGATTTCAACTTCCTACCTAAAAGCCTAAATTTAGCCTCCAGAACCTCCCTACCACATTTTCCTATGTCATTGGTACCGACATGTACCAAGACAGCAGACTCCTCCCCAGCACTATCTAAGACCTTATCTAGGTGGCGCGTGAGGTCCGCTACCTTCGCACCAGGCAAGCATGTTACCAGGCGATCCTCGCGTCCACCAGCCACCCAGCTATCTACATGCCTAATGATCGAATCACCAACTATAATGGCTGTCCTAACCCTTCCCTCATGGGCACATGGCCCTGGAGAAACTTCCTTGGTGCGAGAGGGTTTTACATCACCTGGAGAACAGGTCCTAGTTACAGGATCACTTCCTGCCACACCAGGGTGATGCTCTCCTGTCACGTGACCTATCTCCTCCATGGCAACAGGGATGCTGCCAGACTGGAGGTGGGACGTCAGGACTATATCCCTGTAGGTTTCGTCTATGTACCTCTCTGTCTTTCTTATGTTTTCCGCTACTCTAGCCTCTAGAGAATGGACTCGTTCCCTGAGAGTAAAGAGCTCCTTGCACCTAGTCCACACGTAATACCTCTCACCAACTGGGAGAAAATCATACATGTGACACTCAATGCAAAAGACTGGAAAGCCCCCATCTCGCTGCTGGACTGCTGTCTGCATCTTAGTTTTAAGTTTTTGTTTAGATCTTTAAGTTCTTTACTTACTAAGGGTTGCTATGGATATTTATACCAATAAAATTGTACCTAATACGTTTAATATACCTTGTTCACCTGAAGCTTAATTAATTTCAGGTCCTTAGTGTATGACTGATTTGGATAACGAGCTTCACCTGAGAGCACCTCCTGTCTTTTAAGATGTATAAGTACCTATAAAGCTATGATTATCCCAGGGGTGGGTGGGTGTGGGGAGGGAGGGAGGGAAATAACACTTATTAAAAGTGGGCTGCTACACAGTACCCTGTCCTGTGTTGCTGAGGTAAGCTATATTCTTATTTGATTGAAATTATAGCTCTTTGCTGCTGCTAGGCTCTAACTTATTATGAAATTTAAACTACAAGCTCTCTGCTAGGTTCTAAATTTAACCAGAAAGCTCTCTTCTGTGTTTTAAATTTAAACTAAAAGTACTTTGCTGATGCTAGGCCCTGAGTGACTATTAAATTTAAACTACAGCTCTCTGCCGGGTTCCAAATTTAACCAGAAAGCTCTCTTCTGTGTTTTAAATTTAAACTAAAAGTACTTTGCTGATACTAGGCTCTGAGCGACTATTAAATTAAAACTACAAGCTCTCTGCTGGGTATGAAATGTAACCAGAAAGTTCTCTTCTGTGTTTTAAATTTAAACTTAAACTGCTGCTACTAGGCCCTGACTGATTTAGCAAAAAATAGTGGGTTCACAGATTAAATAGCTTTAATAGAAAGAATTCCTTTCAGAAAATTCCCAGAAGTATATACTCACAATTGCAGATCTCTCTCTAGAAGTAACAGTCCCCTGTTCTAGTCCTTCAAGTATAACCAGCCAGACCTGAATTTGTCCACCTCTTTCCCTTTAATAGGTTCAAGAGCCTATACATCTAAGATTATACCTGCGGTGGATGGGAAGGAAAGAAACACTAAGATGGCAGAGTGCCCTGACTGGCTTTTAGAGTTTGCTTTAAGCAAAAACTGGCTTGCTACACAGTGCCCGACTGGCTTTCAGAACGTGTTTTAAATAAAAGCTGGCTTGCTACACAGTGCCCGACTGGCTTTCAGAACGTGTTTTAAATAAAAGCTGGCTTGCTACACAGTGCCCGACTGGCTTTTAGAGCTCTCCCTCTACAAGATACCCAGCATCTCTTCTTCCCTGCACCCTGCCCCTACTATGTCCAGCATTTCCCCTCCTTATCTTCATTTTGTCACCACAGCCTCTATCTCCTTCCTCTGTCTCAGCCCGAATCTACAGGAAATGCAGTGCAGTATAGGGCCTTCGAGCACCCTGATGTTTCCCACCCTCTTCGATATGCTCTAGGCCAGCCAATGTGCTGATACCAGCTTTCAAGTGGTGCTGTTCTGCCATGCCGCCAACCCCAAACCGCCACCTGAGGCTCACCCTGCCAGCTATTGCAGCCCAAACCTGGTAGGCTGGCACCCCAGTTCCTGTCATTAGATGTCACCATTGAGTAATGGCTGGGACTCTTCCCCCCCTCATTCTCCCCCCTCCACCTCCAGATGTTGTGAATGCTTCCTCTGCGGTATCCTCAGGTCCAGGACCAGCTCCAGCTCTAGCTAACCTGGGGAATGGATGACCTGAGCTGGGATTCAGGCCCAGGTCCTCTGCATGGCAGTGTGCAGCGCTACTGCTGAGCCACCAGGCTTGGCCCCAGTAAACTGACCTAAGGTAAAATGTAATAAAGGGGTTTTGTTTAGTATTATTTTAAAGATATTTTGCGCTTTTATGTCTGATCCTTAAATCTGGCCTTCCAGCAGGTAAAACTTTCTCCCTTTAACCACTTGGCGCCAAGCAGATTTCCACAAGGCAAAGCTTTAAGTCAGAAGCAGGATGCCAGCCATTAGCATTCACCTGGGCTCCTAATTCTTCTCATCAGCACGGTTCAACCAGCCGTTCATTTTTCTTCCAGCGATACATCTACATTGCTCTGGGAGGCCTGCTGAAGCATGAGACACTGCCAGGAAGAACAAAAGCTACTCATGTCATGATCTATTACTTTCATAGTAAAGGCAACAGGAGAAGCAAATTCAGTTTATGTAGTTCTAAAGCTATTGATCTTATTATACACAGAGTATACATTAGGAAGTAAACTCAATGGAAAGTCACCCTCCCATGTGAGTCAGATGCCACTCATGGGCGGGGTGGTGGCGGGGGGAAGCAGTAAATCTTCCTCCCATTCATAAAGTTACAGACAACTAATAGAGGCCAAAAAGCATCTGTAAGTGAAGCATCAAACTGTCTGTTGTCAGCTGATAAATTAGAAGATTTGGAATAATTCTCTTTTCCCCAACCAATCCTCATCAACTTGAGCACTTGAAACCTAGAGACAGCAGGACCCGTATAGCTGTGGCCTACTGGTTGCTCCTTCTACTTTTTGTCTCTACTTCCACCTTCTCCTTTAACCACTTCTTTATAGAATGACATCTCCCATACTTTTGATTCCAAAATGCCTCTACCGCATGCATGATTTGATTTGTTTGGTATACTGCCAATTATCCAAAGGACCCATCACATGGTTTGGAGTTTGTTGTGCCATAATGGCTTGCATGCATCCCTGATGTTGAGAGCTATGCTATCGGTAAATTTACTGGCAGGATCTCCCAAGATGGATAGGTCTCAGCTGAGGTGTCAGATTAAGACACACCACCCATCTGGGCTGCAGCAGTATGGGGCAGTGTTTGCAGTGGAGGATCATATTTCTGCGACAATGGCAAAAGCATTGACATTACTGGCATGGAAGAAAGGCCCGGCAATCTACTTCCATATCGTGACACAAAAACCCAATGGATAGTCACAACAAAACAAACTGCGAGATAGTGCTGGAAGATGAGCCCCTCATGTCTACGAGGAATACCCATCAACACAACTACTATTCAGGTGTATGTGCCAACAACCAATACTTGACTACTGCAATTCCATTTTCAATGGCCTACCAAAACAAACTGCCAGGCCATTACAATTGGCCCAAAATATTGTGGCTCAAATTATTTCTGGCACTACAAAGTCTGACCACATAACACCTATCTTACACCAGCTTCACTGGCTCCCAATTACCTCATGTATCAAATACAAAACAGCCCTGATCATCTTCAAAATTAGACAAAACCTCTCAGCCAACACACTTCAGGACCTAATCTGCATCCAACCCAGCAACAGGCCACAAAGACAACGGTCCATTGACAACATTCGAACACCTAACTCATTCTCCAAAGCCAACAATTCCACAACCAACAGAGCTCTTTCACTAGCGACACCCGTCACCTGGAACTCCCTTCCCGAAGCACTGAGGACCATCATGGACTTAAAAGACTTTAGGAAGAAGCTGAAAACATTCCTCTTCATGGAACATTTCAGTGAGCTCACACTGCAATCCACCTCCAGGAACACCCGAACTGCCTGAACACCGATTCTTAACATGCTGAATAATCAATGTAGATATGTCACAATGTAAATAAGTTATGCTTTCTAGCACGTCCCACATGCTACCCCTACTCACACCATGAGTTCTGTGTAGAATATCTATCTATCTATTTAACATTTATAAAGCGCTTCAAACGTACGAAGCGCTGTACATACACGAAGAAAAGACAGTCCCAGCTCATCAGAGCTCACAATCCAGTCAAGAAGATCACAAAATACAAATACAATCAAGTAAGACAAAGTATACAATAAGCAAGAAGAACAAAAACAAGAATCAAGAACAGAAAGCAATAGAGAAGAGATGCGTTTTCAATCTGGATTTGAAGAGGTCCAGAGAGGGCGCATTGCGCACAGACAGAGATAGATTGTTCCAGGCAAAGGGTGCAGCCAGGTGAAAGGAGCAAAGTCTAGAATTAGCAGTACAAGTGGAGGGCATAGATAGACGAAGGCTGTTTGAAGAGCGAAGAATGCGAGAGGGGATGTAAGGAGAGATAAAAGATGATAGGTAGTGGGGGGCTGAAGAGTGGATGTATTTATAGGTCAAGAGGAGAAATCTGAATTGGGAATATGATGAGTTAAAATGTAAACCACTTAGATTTTATGATAAGGCAGTATTAAAAAACCCTGGTAAATAAATAAATAAACAAACAACAGATGCAGAAGAGGACAAAATAGATCAGTTCTATGAACAAGTACAAGATGAAAACAACTGAACATGCAAACAAGATACACTGAGTGAAAAAGAAAAAAGACCCAACTGGATTAAAGTCAAAGCACACAAAAAGAGAATCCAAAACTAGCCAAAAATCCCCACCATGGCCCACATACTAATTTTTGTCGGAGCGAAACTACTCAGTGTCCAGGATAGGGAAACCTGAAGACTCGCCATTTGTAGATCTGTCTGACCTGAAGCAGGGTTTCTTGGATATTGGGGTAAACCCGAAACGTGAGCCACGTCGTTCTTTGGAACTGCTTTGGCGGTGCTTTTGGAAAAACAGCTAAGTTTGGACTGTTTTTATATTTAAACAATAAAGAATAAAAAGGAGCCATTACGGTGGTGTTTCAGGTTTCCCTATCCTGGACACTGAGTAGTTTCGCTCCGACAAAAATTAGTATGTGGGCCATGGTGGGGATTTTTGGCTAGTTTTGGATTCTCTTTTTGTGAACAAGATACACTGGGCATCTAAATGGCAGATGAAATTTAATGTGGACAAGTGCAAAGTTATGCACCGAGGAAAGAACAACCCAAACTATGGTTACACGATGCAAGGTTCCACTTTAGGAACCATCACCCAGGAAAAAGATTTAGGTGTCATCGTGGATAACATGTTAAAACCCTCTGCCCAGTGTGCAGTGGCGGCCAAGAGAGCAAATAGAATGCTAGGAATCATAAGGAAAGGAATGGAAAATAAAACAAATAATGCCTCTGTATCGTTCCATGGTACGACCGCACCTTGAATATTGTGTGCAATTCTGGTCCCATATTTTAAAAAGGATATAGAGTTATTAGAAAAGATACCGAGAAGAGCCACCAAAATGGTAAAGGGGATGGAAGGATACCCCTATGAAGAGAGGCTAAAAAGGTTAGGGCTCTTTAACCTGGAAAAGAGACGGCTGAGGGGAGATATGATAGAGGTCTATAAATTAATGAATGGAGTGGAACGGGTAAATGTAGATAGATTGCTTAGGTCATTAGTATATAGAAAGACTAGGGGACATGCAATGAGGCTACAGGGTAAACTATTTAAGACTAATAAGAGAAAATATTTTTTCACTCAACGTGTAATCAAACTCTGGAATTTGTTAGTGGAGGATGTAGTAAAAGCTGTTAGTGTAGCTGGGTTTAAAAAAGGTTTGGATAAGTTCCTGGAGGAAAGGTCCATAAACCAAAGGGACCCGGGATATCACTGCTTGACCCAATACAATCATTGAGGTACCTGTGTCATTTGGGGAGACTGCTAGATACTTATGACCTAGATTGGCCACTGTTGGAAACAGGATACTGGGCTTGATGGACCTTGGTCTGACCCAATATGGCATATCTTATGTTCTTACTGATAGTCACGGGCAACTGGAATGCAAACGTTGGGAACAAAGAAGAAGGCAAAGCGGTTGGAAAATATGGGCTTGATAACAGAAACAATTCTGGAGAAAGACTAATAGAATTCTGAAAGACCAACAATCTATCCATCTCAAACACCTTCTTCCAGCAACACAAGCAGCAACTGTGCACATGGACTTCACCCAATGGATTCTACAAAAATCTAACTGACTACATCTTTGGAATAGAATGTGCTGAAAATCACCACTTAAACCATAAAATCCACAAATTAAACCCCCATCATGCATTTTGCTGTTACTTCCTCCTGAGAATAATGGCAAAGTGACACAACTGAGATATCTAAAACACAGGACAAGCCAACTCATACATTAATCATCTAACAATTATATCCTATTACAAATTAGTTATCTACATGGAGAGATTCTAAGTGGCATGGAGGTGACTGAGTGAGTGTGTGTGTGAGGGTGACAGAAGGATTGAGTACATGGAGAGGTTAGAAGTAGTAGTGAGGACAGTGAGGAGTAGATGGGGTATTATGAGTGGGCGATGGGGCAGAGTAAGTGAGTAGTAGCAGATGAAGTTGAGTGAATGAGTGGACAGGAGGTAATCAATGGTAGGGGTGAGTGAGTGTATGACGGACATTGTGGATGGGGTTATATGCATGGCAGGGGAACAGAGTAAGTGGGTGAAGAGTCGGAAGTGGAAAGTGGTCAAGTGAGCGAGTGGATGATGAGTGTGGTGGGAGAACTGAGCTAAGTAATACAGCTGTTCTAAGTTATACGGAGAGCTATCCAAATAATGGCGCTGAAAATCACTGTTATCCAGCTAATGGAGGCAGTTGCCAGCATACCTGGATATTCAGCGTTGCTATCGGGATAGTGACAGGCACCGAATATCTGGGGATATCTTTAAATTCCACAGCTGGTGTTTAAAGGGAACGCCGATGACAGTGGAGTTTAAGCATGGGCCTGATAGTCTGTTTGCACATGTGATTGCCACATTGACAACTAACATGGTAAATAACCCTCTCTGTTTTACAACCCTCCACATGTACGAAGACCTTTCATCTTCTAAATATTTCCTCTGCTCTGTAAATCACATTGATGGCATTTTGGAATATCTTTTGGTAACTGTGGAAACCGTGCTTTCATGTTCACTTGCCTGTTATCCCAGTACAAACTGTGGAACAAAAGAACTCCTTCAAATTTGAAGGCCCCCTGAATGTAATGTTAGGGCTACGTAGAAGGGCTTTAAGTCTCATGAGAATAAAAACAAGGCACAATCTATCAGAAACCTATATCTAGAGGGTTATTTTCAGCCTCCTCTCACCATGAAACTTGCAAGCCTCATGGAGTTTCCCTTTGAAACTCCATGAGCCGCTGCAGTTATTTAATACATATACATTGCTTGTGCAAATTACGTAGGTTAAACAATGCAGGGGGATTTCAAAACAAAGTCCCCCCCTCCCATGTACCTCAGCTCTGCCCCACACCTGTCCTTGAGTCCACCCCTTTTCCTCACAGAGGAAGGGCATTTTCAAAGGAGTGTTCAGCAGGTAAATACCCATTTACCCTCCAAATTCCCTCTGAAAATATCCCCTGTAAGATCTCACCTCACTTATCATAAGATCCATTCTCAGGTCTGTCCTTTTTATCTGGTCATAAATATTCTCAAGACAGAGACTGATCACAGCTCAGCCTTTCAAAATCCTGGAAAGCCCAACCTCTCTCCAGGAACTGCTCTACCCAAGATGAAGAAGGGACTTCATGAGTGTAATTAGTGTAACAATGATTAATATACGATTAATGGGCTGCTGCTTTGAATTTTCCTGAGTTTTAGATAGCTCAGTTGTGAGCATTTTTGATTTGCAGACCTGGCTCTCCTGGTATTTTTAAAATCCTTTTTTTATTTATGCATGGTTTAGAGAGTTAAAACTTGCTTTCCTCTGTAATTTCCCCTTGCCACAGCTTCCTTTCAACTTGCATAAGCTTTGGATGGGAATGAGGTAAGAAAAACTGCCTGCCCAATGCAAAGCCAGAGACATGAAATATGCAACATGACCAATCTTGCAAACTCTGCTTCCAAACTGAAGATTATCGGCGTATCTGTTTCCCAGATGGAAGCCTTACGAGGAGCTATTCAAAGGTGCTTGCAGACATGGAATCTCAGTGCAACACATTATGTCTGAAATTCCATGAAACAGAAAAATGTCAACTTCTGGCATCTCGGAAATGAATTTCAGACTATGTTCCGTGAATGTCCGCTGCCTGTCTTATTTATTTAACACTTCTTATATACCGCACTATTTCTCATCAGTGCGGTTTACATTGAACATTGAACACTTGGACATACATTGACCTCCGTTTACATAAAACAGGGATATAACATGGAATCAACTGGGGAAACTATGAACATATTATATTTAGTATACACAAAATGGATTATGACATGGAATGACTGAGAAACTATATACATATGAGGATTTATCTTAAGAATATCAGTTTGAATCAGAACAAGTATTACGATTAGGGTCAGGTAGCAGCATTTAATATTCTGCTGGTGAGGATAGTTAAAGTGCAGTCTTATGATCCACTACAGCTTGTGGAACTAAGGGCTCAGTACCAGGAACATTCCAAGAGGACGAACGGGGTCCAAGCGCAGCGTGGAAAAGAATTCTCTTTCAAACCTTTGGTCAGAGAGACACGGGGAGAGGGGGGAAGTCTGAACAACTTGCAGTTGATAACATTCGCTGGCAATTTTAGCCTGATCTTTGAAGGAAAATCACACACATGAAATCAGCAGCTATGTTCTTTGCACCTGTTATTTGTATAAGCAGCTGAGGAGCGCTAAACAGCACCTGAACATTTTGAGAATCAAATGTATGCATGCTATTTTACTGCCGTAGCTTAAACATACCCACAGGAAACCTCTATTATTAACCTGTGTGCTATGGAAGCCTACGTGTAACTTTAGTCAGGCAAAGGAGGGTAAACGGCTTTGACAGCTGCCCTCGGGAGGGCAATTATCAATTTCCCTGTAGGCCTGGCACTTGCATATGTACACATAGCAAACTCATTTTTGAAATAAAAATCCTCATGGAGTTTCCCTTTTGAAATATAGCTGGCGCAAGGACTGCGAGTACTTTGTACCTAGGTGCTTTTCATTTCTATGGAAGCAGCAGTGAAGTACCTACATGAAAGTATGCACGGAGAATTTAAAATGAAATCTTCATAAATGCTTTCACTGCCCCGACTTAGCTCCGCCCCTGTTATCATGCTGATAAAAGACAGGAAGCATTATTCAAACTACATTGTTACGTAGGGAAATGCATATTTAACCATGTAAAACCCCTTGATAATTGCCTCTATAATATATAAAAAGATCAGATTAAGCTATCTAGTTAGGAAGCCATAACTGGGAATCATACCTCTGAGCAGAAGCCACAGAGGTCACATAGCCACCCTATCCTGTCCCCGGAGAAACCACTCGACCAGCAAGAGGTGTGTCTTATTGATGACTATATTATAGAAGAAGAGCGGGCAGACACACCCTTGCTGGTTCAACAGTTTTCAGGGTGCCTGACCTGTGTCTGCTGTCAACCTAGCTCCCTGCACGTCTCCACGGTGATTATCTTAAACTTCACAGGCTGCCTGGATATTCAATGCCGGGGTTGTATCTGGGCTCCAGCATTGAATATCTAGATTGCCTGGATTGCGCTGAAGCTATGTGATCAGTGGCGATATTTAGTCGCTGCTCTGCTGGTTTCTGTGGCAAGAGCTAGGCCAGCCTTTCAAGTGCCTAACTTTTGCTGCGTTGTGATAATCGGACGGTGGTTCATTATCACCGCTGCCTGGTTATTGCCAGGTGCCACCTCCACTCTGTCCCCGGTGGCACCCGCGGATATTCAGCAGCACTAACACAGCGAATATCCCGGCCAAATACTGGGCCTCACGTGTTTCTGCTCCTTCTCCCCGAAAAGACCTGGTTCCTGTATTGCTCCATCTCTAGCCCAAGATCTTCTGGCTATGGGCTGAATGTTCTACCCTGGGTCGAGCCTCTCCATCTACGTCCCTGCCCAGGGAAGGCCCTGACAAAGGGGTTACACGGCATTTGCACATACAGAGCGGGTTTATACATGTAAATGGCTCTACACATGTTAGCAGTAATTTGGAAAAGCCACTACTTGCAGAATATACGCATGTAGTGCCCACTGTTTTGAAGGAGATATGCCCAGGCTGTGGTTTGGGCAGGCCTGGATAGTATGTGTGCATTTCCTAGTTTGCAATGGTAATTCATGTATACTCTAAAAATATTTCCCATGGGCATTTACACCTGGGCCTACATAAGGGTCAGCTAACTGCTCGTTTGGACCTGGGCTTTGGAGGAGTGATTGAAATCCAAAAATTAGAGTTTCGGAGCTTGGATCATTGGATGTCCAGGGGTGGGATCAGTTTTGGGAGGGGTGTAAAGTTAGGTGAACAGTGCAGATTTCCAGCACCGCGGCCTACATTAGGTGCTCAGCTCTTTGCGTTCCCGTACCTTTCCATACTGTGGTCAGCATATTCTTCGGGTTGGACTGCCCAAGAAGGTCCAGCTCCTATTTTTGAATTTTTTGCAAACTGTAATCTGCTTTTTCTTCCCTCATATATTTTTTTCTTCTCTGTTAGGCTGGGGCTTTAACACTTTGATTTCTTCACTCCTTGCTGGGAAGGGGAGTGGCTGAACTAAGGTCTCAGCTGTATCAGCCATTGAAGCACCCTTGGGGGTTAATGATACCAGACCTTTGTGTTTTTTTAGACAAATTCCACAGGAAGTTCACAAAAACGGATTCTGGCTCTGATAATGAATCAGGCTTTTATTCACTGTTTACATTTCAAGAACCTTTTTTTTTCCATTCACCTCCTTGGGCAGTTACTGAATGTAACTGTTAATGCCCTATGCAGCCAATAAAACAGTCAGCCACAAATGAAACAAATGAACTAAACATTACCACTACTGAAAATACTTTTGTGCCTGACATTCTACATCAACCGAATTATCTTAATGGCCCCTCATAAGCGTAGAGAGCAGCTGTTTGCTCCAACACAACTAAATTCCACGTTTCAATGTCTTTGTGCGCCTATACATCCCGACATTCCCAGATACGTCTATTTGATACAGATTTTATAAGATGTCCAATCACTTCTTTTCCTCGACTATCCCTTCAGTTTGTCCCTAAATACACTCTGGGGGTGTGCTTTTGTCAGTGCCTCTGTACAGCGCTGCCTTGTAACAATGAACAAATGATAAGCAGCACTAGAATGCATTCAGAGAGTAAGCAAAATCAACTTAATGTGCATTCAGCTATGAATTAACTGGCCCGGGTCTCGCCACACATCCCGGAAGCCGCAAGAGCTAGCCGGGTAGCAGCCGCTTATCCCCTCCGCCTGAAAGATAGGCGAGGTATCTTTAAGGCACAGAGGGCTAAGCGGGTAGCAACGAAAATTGGTGCTACCCCGTTAGCCCTTTCCTCTGCCCCCGCTCCGCCCCGGAACGCACCTAACACTCCCTGATGCTAACCACATAGCATCTAGGCGCGTTAGGGACTTAGCTGGGATTTTCCCGTATAGGTGCCTTTCGAAATAAGGTATAAGGTATTTACCCGTGTAAATGCCTTCGAAAATCAGGCCCAACCTGCATACAATTCATCTGCATATATTAAAAAGTCCTGTGTGTTGGAAGTGTTTTATGAAAAAAAATGTATGACATGAACTGAAACCAATTACCTGAAAATTGGGGGAAAAGTCCAAAACATGAGAACAAACTGAATTTTTGTTGCCTATGCGCATCATTAATATGCTGAGTCAGCACACGTTCAGTCTGCTGATCATCGGTTATCCCTTTTAGGACGGGATATTCAGTTAACACAGGATTCACCACCACGCTAACTGCACAAGGCCCCATGCTAAAAATACAACGCTAACTAGGGAATATTTGATTAGGCAGGGATGAGACGGGTTAGGAACAGAACAGGGGTGTTAATGGACATCGCAGTTAGTGTGATTGTTTTGGGCACACACTAAACATGAAGGCTGCCGTTAGCTTAGGTGCACTTAACGTCACCTCAATGGATAGCATTAAGTTCACCTGTTTACCATGCGTTAGCAACACACTAACAGCAGGGGCATGGATGCACATGCCCCCTAATAGTAGTGCAGGCCTCCACACTAGTTTCACAACTCAAACGCATGCTGCTACCAACAAGCCTTCTGGTAAACATGCTCCTTAATGTTTACTTACCTTATCAATCTGCCATTTTCCACATAATATTGCACTCGAAAGTGGATAATCATGGGTGGGCCAAACTGGTCAATACCCTACAATAAATGACAAAGTTCTACAATAATAAGTCACTGAACACAATTATCTATGCAAGGTTTTAATGAAGTCTGAATAGTAATCAACCTATTTTTAGCTCTTCTAGATCCCTCAGTGTGTCAGTGGATTACGTGGAGGAATCAGTGAACGATCAGGCAATACATGGGGTAATAAGTGGGGTATCCACTTCTGTATTTTGAATTCTTTATCCAGGATGAATGCCCAAGAGATCCAGTGACAACAGACCTTTCGTTTGAGACACTGCTGCAGTCTGCTCATGACACATTCGGAACATGACGTTAAATACAGCGAAAACCACACACTGCCCCTTCATATGGTAACTACTAATGGGACCATATTCAAAACACTTATCCGCACAAGCAAATGGGAGGCCATCCGGATAAGGGTGCTGCTGGGAAGCGCCGCTGAATATCTTCAGATTGTTCTGACATTGTTGGGTTAGTGCAGGGGCAGAGTGTGGGTGGAACGAGAGCGGCGCTAGCACTAACCAGATACGTGCCGACTTTATCTGGATGGCACAGCTTTCGGCTGGCACTTATCCAGATAACTTAGAGCACACGAGAAGCAGGCCTAGCTAAAAGACGCTTGTTAGTATTTACCATATGACGTGATGGCGTGAGGTTTTGGCTGTAGATAGCATCACGAGCTACATTTTCAGTTACGCTCTGCATTACCATAACAAGCGTGTCGTTGCCGAATTAGAACGTTGTCCTGTGGCCTTAATGTGCATTGCCACGGGCATATTTGGGGCCTGCAGATACCTTACTTTATAACAGGGGGATCGAGAAGCACCTCAGTCTAGTCATGACGGTTACACCTGTTCCAGGGCAGGCCTAAATGCCCATGTCAAGATTTTTCAAAAAACATGTTTCAGTTTCAGCTTATTTACATTTGATATACTGCCCTTTATGACATCAGGGCGGTTTACATTAGTTAGAAACATTTACAGGATGGCTTGAAGCCACAGAAAAGAAAAGGAACTACAATTGTGACAGGAAAGAAGAAATGGCAGGAGGAGCAGAGACAAGACATAAACGAAGATAAACCAAGTCAGTTGTGTGTTTCTGAGAGGTTGTAGGCAATGGTGAACAGATGAGTTTTCAGGAGTGATTTGAAGGTGAGATAATTCTGTTCCATAAGTTTTATATTTTATAACTTCAGTGCATAAATTTGTGCTCCGCACTGAGAGGGCATGCAATAGGACTTACACACATACTTGCAGAAGAGCAACCACTTAATGCACATGCGTTAAGTCCTTTAAAATCAAGACTTAACGCATGTAAATGATGCTGATCTTGACATGCCTCCCTTATAAAATCAGCTCCTCGGTCCCTCAGTCAAGACTTGCTGATTTGGAAGGGACGAGGCCACATTTGGAGCTCCATAAAATACAATGCTGAATGCCCTTGAAGAAGTATATAACTCTGAAAATCAAAGTCTTCATCTGCTTAACCAAGGAAGTTAGTCAGATAATGGTGTTGCAGATTGCCTTGGCACTACCCAGAGAGTGCCAGGATGCTCTGGGAGAGGAGTTGGGGAGGAGCTGGATATTATCCGATTTGCAGCCACTATTTGGATAAGTTTTATGGATAAAGTTAGGACAGCAAGAAGGCTGTCCTAACTTTATCCACAAAAGCCTATATGGATAGGAGCTGAATATCGTCGGATAGGGCCAGCGCTGACCACCGTATCTGTCTATTCAGTGCCAGCCAGTATCTGGTGCTGCAACTCCGTGGTCAGCGTACAGTCCTTTAAATATCAGGCTGTGTCAAACCGGGCTCAAACTTATTTTCCCTGGAGTTCTGGAGATGACAACTGATAAACTGTAAAGCCTGTTTAGAGTAGCCTAGTGGTCACAGCAGCAGGCTGGGGGCTGCAAAACCAGGGTTCAAATCCCACTAATGCTCTTTATGGCCTTGGGCAAAGAACTTAACCCTCAACCACTGTTCCCTCTAAGCTGTGCGCGTGTGCGCGCGCGCACACACCTCGCCAAGCGAGCGCACATACTTTACAACAGAGCGCACAAAAAGCGTAGTTACTCACCTGTAACAGGTGTTCTCCAGGAGCAGCAGGAATCAGTCCTCACTTATGGGTGACGTCGGCGCCGACGGAGCCCTCGCGGAGCAATTTTCCCCAGCTTTCAAAGAAAGCCTTTGGGAATTGCAGCGCGCATGCGCGGTCGACTTCCCGCCCGAAGGTGCCATCTTAGCCAGTCAGATGACATAGCTAAAAAAGACAGCATAAAAATTTGCAAAAAGAACATAAGCAGACGATTGCAACTCCAAGGGGAGGAGGGAGGGTAGTGAGGACTGATTCCTGCTGCTCCTGGAGAACACCTGTTACAGGTGAGTAACTACGCTTTCTCCAGGACCAAGCAGGAAGTCAGTCCTCACTTATGGGACTCCCAAGCTCAAGGCTACCGGAGACCCTAAGCACAAAAATGAGCTCCCTCTAGCTCAGCAGCACAGAAGGATAGAATCTTCGCTGAATTATCACCCACCGGTAGCCCACATCCGGGATGGAGGGTAGGAGTTGCTCAGACCTCAAAGAGATTACGGAGGACTGCCTGTCCGAAAGCACTGTCCCTACGGGACTCCCTCTCGAGACAGTAATGGACCGCAAAGTCTGGCTCGAAGACCAAGTAGCGGCCCGGCAGATGTCTGCCAGCGGAACAGAGCGGAGGTAAGCCACTGACGTGGCCTTTGCCCGAACGCAATGAGCCGTGACTCGACTTTCTAAGGAGAGTCCGGCTGCCCCATAAGCCCAAGATATACAGTCCGCAACCCAGATGGACAGAGTACGCTTGGAGACCGGGAGCCCCAATTTATTGGGGTCAAAAGACACAAAAAGCTGAGCAGCTTTACGGTGCTCCCGTGTACGGTCAAGGTAGAAGTTCAATGCCCTTCTACAGTCCAGGGTATGGAGGACCGTCTCAGCTCGGCTGGAGTGTGGTCTGGGAAAGAAGGTTGGAAGTACCACCTCCTGATTGATGTGAAAAGGGGAGACCACTTTAGGCAGAAATTTCGGGTGAGTCCGTAGGACTACCCTATTCTTGTAGAACCTAGTGTAAGGGGGATCAGACACGAGGGCCTGCAATTCACTTACGCGTCTAGCGGAAGTGAGGGCTATCAAGAACAGTGTTTTCCAAGACAGAAAACGGAGAGAACAGGTAGCCATAGGTTCAAAAGGCGGACAGGTGATCCGCTGCAAAACCACATTCAGGTCCCAGTCAGGCGCTGGCGGGCGCAGAGGTGGTTTAAGTAGAAGGAGACCTCGGAGAAACCTCGCTACGAGAGGGTCGTTGGAGAGAGGTCTGCCGTCCACCGGCACATGATGTGCTGAAAGAGCACTGAGGTGAACTTTGACGGAGTTGGACTTAAGTCCCAGATTAGAGAGGTGCAGCAAGTACTGCAAGATCACCGACACCGGGCAGGAGAAGGGATCGTGAGACTGTTGGGTACACCAGACCGCAAAGCGACACCATTTGAGGGCGTAGCATTTGCGGGTAGAAGGCCGTCGCGAAGCCAAGACGACCTCCTCCACCTCCGCCGGCAGGAGAAGGGGAGCCAGGACTACCCTCTCAGCAGCCAGGCCATGAGGTTGAGAGACCTGAGGTTGGGGTGCAGTAGGGACCCCTGATCCTGAGTGAGGAGATCCGGTTGTACCCCCAGAGGGATTGGATCCTCCGCCGCCAGTTGCAGTAGGAGCGGAAACCACGGCTGCCTGGGCCAGCGAGGGGCCACCAGGATCATGAAGGCTTTGTCTCGGAGAACCTTGAAAAGAGTCCGAGAGACTAGCGGGATGGGAGGGAAAGCGTACAGAAGGCTCGCCGACCATGAGATCAGAAAAGCGTCCGCCGCAACCCGAAGGGGGTGTGGCTGACGAGAGCAGAAGCGAGGAAGCTGCCGGTTGTGAGGACTGGCAAAGAGATCCACCGTGGGGAGGCCCCACTTGAGGAAGAGCTTCTGAACTACCAAGGGATCCAGACGCCACTCGTGCGGCTGGAGGACCCTGCTGAGTTTGTCCGCCAGGCAATTTTCTTGGCCCGGGAGATAAACTGCCTTGAGGAGAATGCCGTGACTGACGGCCCAAGAGCAGAGCTTCTGCGCCTCCCGGCAGAGGAGGAAGGAGCCCGTGCCCCCCTGCTTGTTCACGTAGAACATGGCAACTTGATTGTCCGTCTGGACAAGGACGGATTGGTGGGAAGTCAGGTGGGAGAAGGCCTTGAGAGCTAGGCGGATCGCCCTGAGCTCCAGGAAGTTGATCTGCTGAGCAGACTCCCACGTGGTCCAGAGGCCCTGAGTACGTGCCTCTTGGCAATGTGCTCCCCAGCCCAGGAGGGATGCATCGGTGGTCAGCACCCGGGTCGGCTGAGGTGACTGGAAAGGCATTCCGAACATGAGGTTCGGCTGCCGGAGCCACCACCGGAGAGACGAGATCAGCGGCTCGGAGACGCGCACTAGGTCTGCTAGGCTGCCTGTGGCTTGACGCCACTGCTGGCGGAGACACCATTGAGCAGACCGCATATTCAGGCGGGCATTGGGGGTCACATGGACGGTGGAAGCCATATGGCCGAGTAGTCTCAGGAAGTGCCTGGCGGAGACCAGGGGCTGGCTGCGAAAACGGTCGGCTAGGTCTATGAGCCGTTGAGCCCTGTCGAGCGGTAGGTACGCTCGTGCCTGAGGAGTGTGCAGCCTTGCGCCGATGAACTCGAGATCCTGTGAGGGGAGCAAAGTGGACTTTGCGAAGTTTATAACAAAGCCCAAGTGCTGCAGAAGAGTCACCGTGCGGCGCGTGGCGCTGGTGACCTCCCGAGCAGACGCTGCTCTGATGAGCCAGTCGTCGAGGTACGGAAAGACATAGAGGCCGTGAAGCCGGAGATGGGCCGCCACGACCGCGAGACATTTTGTGAAGACTCGCGGAGCGGAGGACAGGCCAAAGGGCAGTACCCTGTACTGGTAATGATTTCCTGCCACCACAAACCTTAGGTATTGGCGGTGGCTGGGGTGGATGAGGATGTGCGTGTAGGCATCCTTTAGATCCAAGGAGCATAGCCAATCTCCCTGCTGGAGGTAGGGCAGAAGGATTCCAAGGGTAAGCATTTTGAACTTCTCCCGCACAAGGAACTTGTTGAGGTTGCGCAAGTCCAGGATGGGTCTGAGGCCCCCTGTTCTCTTTGGTATCAGAAAATACCTTGAATAGAAGCCTTGACCTCTCAGGTGGTGTGGCACCGGTTCCACCGCCTGATCCTGCAGGAGACCTGCTAACTCCTGAAGGAGCAACTCCCTGTGCAGAGGGGGGCGCGGAGGCTCTCCCGGAAAATAGGAGGGAGGGACCTGATGGAAGTGGAGAAGGTAGCCCTCTCGCACGACCTGAAGCACCCAGGCATCTGCGGTGATGCTGGACCACCTGTGGGCGAAGTGAACCAGCCGGCCTCCGGTGCTGGGAGGAACCAGCGGGGGGGGAGAGGCTATGCTGAACGAGTCAAAAACCCCCACCCTGCTGAGCAGGGGCTGGTGGTGCAGGCTTGGGGGCTTGCTGCCTACGGGACCCGTTACCCCGTCCCTTGGCCTGCTGGCCCTGTTGGGGAGCTGCAGGGGCCTGATAAAGGGGGTATTGTTTGTAGGCAGCCGCCTTCCTCGGGTAAAAGGACTTTTTCCCCGAGCCCTTCTTTTTCTGGGAAGGGGCGGAGGTCTTCCTAGAAAGCCTAGTCCTGGTGAGAGTCTCAGTCTCAATTTGTGCAGCCTTTTCCGCCATGGGCTTGCCAAAGAGGTTTTCGCCTCGGCAGGGGACATCGACCAACTTGTCCTGTACCCAGGGCTCAAGGTCAGACGACTGAAGCCAAGCCTGTCGGCGGGCACCGATGCCGGCTGCGGCCACTCGAGCCGAGGCTTCAAAGCCATCATAGGCTGCTCGGGACATGAACTTTGAGCATTCCCGAATGCCAGTGGACAAGGCCAGGAACCTCCGCAAGGGTTCCTCGGACAGACCAGCGGAGAATCCGGCTAGCTTTTTAGCCAGATCCCGGAGATACATGCCCATGTACAGCTGGTAAGTCTGGACACGACAGGCGAGCATAGAGCCCTGGAAGCACTTCTTGCCAAGGCCATCCAGGTTACGGGCCTCCCTTCCAGGAGGCACCGAGGAGTGCATCTTCTGGCTCTTAAGACGATGCATGGCCGATTCCACTACCATGGAATGGTGTGGCAGCTGTGCCTTTTGAAAGCCAGGGCTCTTGCGGACCCGATAGATAGAATCGACCCGCTTGCTCAGGACCGGCGAGGAGGCCGGACTCTCCCACATGCGGAAGAGTAGTCGTTCCAGCATAGGAGGAACCGGCACAGTAAAGTGTTCCCTCGCGGGAGAGTCATACTGGAGGGCGTCGAGCTCTTCGGCTCGAGGCTCCTCCTCGGGATCCGCAGGGAAGGCCAAAGCCTTGGCCATATCCCTAACGAAGTCCGAGAACCGGGCATCCTCCGGGGGGGACTGCTTCCGAGGCTCGGACTCCGGTGAGTCCGATGGGACACACCGAGTCCGGAAAGAATCAGGTGACTCTTCCTCCTCAGACTCCCAGACCGACTCCGACGAGGACTCGGTGGGGTCGGCCCGGGCAGGGTGCGGCGCCAGCCGTCCCGACGCCGAGGGAGTCGGCGTCGGCGACCTCGGTCCCGAACGGGAGGCCGAGGGTGACCTCGACCGAGGATCGACTCGAGTTCTCATCGACTCGAGGATCGGCTCGGTCTCCGGGGTCGACTTGGACGTCGACGTCCCGGCGGTCGGGGCAGCGACGCCAGCGAAGCCAGCGAGCAGTGCCCTCTGCTGGTCCATGAAGGCAGACAGTCTGCTCTCCAAGGCCGTCAACCTGAGTCCGAGCTCAGGTGACCCAGCAGCCCCCGACTCGGGCCCCGACGGCGTCGGGCCCGACGTCGGCTGTCGCGGAGGCGAGTCCAGAAGGACCACAGGACTTACCCGGGCAGGCATCTCCGACTCCAGGCGAGGTCGCTTTGGGACGTGTTCCTTCTCCAAGGACCCGGGGCGGCTGTCGGGGCTATGCGACCTGGCCCTCGCGGAACCAGGAGCGTCCACCGACGCCGCCCTCTCGGGTTTTTCCTTCCGACGATGGTCCCCGGAGGGAGAACCCCGGTCGGAGGAGCTCCGGCGACGGTCCGAGCTGGAGCCTTTCGACACGGAGGCCTCCGACGAGGTCCGGGTACGGCTGGGGTCAGCGAAGATTCTCTCACGCTGATGCCGCCGACTTCTCAACGCCTTTGAGGACAGTTTGCTGCAGGGCCCACAGATCAATTCCTCATGATCCGGGCCCAGGCAGCGGAGGCAAAAGTCGTGTGTGTCGGTTAGTGACATATTTCGGTCACACCGACCACACCGCTTAAACCCACTGGCAGCCATCGGGGGAAAAAGGGCCCCTGCGAGGTCAAAGGACCGGGCTGCCAGGGAAAACGAAAACGAAAGCTGACTAAGTCAGAAAAACCGAAAAAAGTAAGAGGACTCGAGACCGGCGTCGCGAGTCCGGGCGGGAAAACGATCGGCGTCGAACCGAAAGAAAAAAGGATAAAATAGAGAAGAAAATCAACTTTTTCGCGGGGACAAGACGGGGACGTCTGTAGGGCTCCGCGGAAAAAAGAAGACTGGCTAAGATGGCACCTTCGGGCGGGAAGTCGACCGCGCATGCGCGCTGCAATTCCCAAAGGCTTTCTTTGAAAGCTGGGGAAAATTGCTCCGCGAGGGCTCCGTCGGCGCCGACGTCACCCATAAGTGAGGACTGACTTCCTGCTTGGTCCTGGAGAAATTACGGTTCTGATTCTGATAGAAAACAACACAGACATCTTACAATTTAAAAGTTGTGATTGTAATTACTAGAAATTTTCTGATTTAGTAATCGTCTGTTTTCATTTAATTTGATTAAAATCAATGTGGTGTACATACTGTATTCTGACGTGTAGTCAAATATTAAAGTATATAACTCTGAGTGTCGTTATGTGGTGCACAAAAATTTAACCTTCCTTCAAAAGCTGCACAGCTGATATTTTATGCGCACACAGCCTACAGAAACTTAGCGGGAACATTGCCCTCAACTACAAACTTAGATTGTAAGTCCTCTGGGAACAGGGAACTCTCTACTATACCTGAATGTAACTATACTTGGAATTACTACTAGAAAGGTGAGAGCTAAATATAAACTTTAAAAAAAATGTGTCTGCTGAGACATCCTATACTGGTTGGGTTGTACTACGCACCTTACTGGCTTCTTTCTTCCACTCCTTTGGACAGTATTTGTAAAGTTTCTGAGACAGCTCCATATATACATGCTCATTATCTGTGCAAGAAAAAGAGAGACAGGAAGTAAGCCATGAAAATGCCTGTACAAATAGGACATCAACTTTACATTGAAGAGAACCTCATGTTGTATTCTTAAGTTGGCTTCCGAGCCATGTTGTAAATCATTGCCTTGGTCTTTATGCTAACCCAGTAATGAAGGGTTCAAAGAATTCAAGATCAGAACTTTCTGACCAAAAAGTACCTGTCAGCTTCTTTAGATAAAGATAATCATGTCCTATGTTTCAAAAATGTGGGTCACCTCCATTTCCCAGGGAAAGTGAATAAGTTCCTTTCACTCAGGGACAGGTCCTGAATATGGCAGCAGATTCTGAGTGAATACTAAAACTAAATCAATGCTGTGTAATAGCCCCTCAGGCGGGGTCTGCGAGCATGTTTCCTGCTCACTCTTCAAATTCATTTATAACCTGCTGCTGCTGCTTCTCACACACCCAGAACCGTCCCCTGCAGTTCCGTCCAAGCTACTTCAGGAGAGGTGATCTAGGGGGAGGACAGGCTGGGGAGAGAGAGAGGGAAGACTATGAATGGAGATCCTGAGAAAGGTGCTTAAAGGTTAGGCCTTGTAGGCAGCTCATCTGCTAATAATGCCCATTGCTAGAGGCGTTATTATTTATTTATCAGGTTTTTTATACCATTCTGTTATTTCAGTCAAAGCAGTTTACATTGTAACTTAAAACTTGGAAATACAGTATACATCAAATAGGTACATTGTCAGAATCTCCAGAAGAGATAACTTAGATAAGAATGATTTCTTCCGCTATCTGCAGGCACAACATTAAATAAGCACGTTGGGGAGACAATCACAGGAGCTGATGGGGACCTAGGGACCCTGCACCCTCTTCGTAGCCTTGGGGAAGGCCGGAGGGAGGGCTAATGAGCTCTGAGACATAGTCCGACCAGCTCTAAATCAAAAATACCTGGACATCCTTGCAGGTCAATGGGTGTCTGATGGAGTGGAGGAGGTGACGTCAGCAGACTTGAAGACAGCTTTCCTCAAATGTGCATCGGTCTCGAAATGGGTATATTTACAGGAATTTTAGTATAAATTCTTATAGAGGGCTTATATGCATGAGGTATGAGGTATGAGGTGTGACAAAAAAGAAATGAGACTGTGGCAGCCATGCCCATGACTCAATGCCAATTGGCCAACCGCTTATGTCATTGTGTTGTGCAACATCTCGCCATTATTCTGCTATAATATTTTTCATCTCTCTCACTCTGTTTTTCTTTTTCAGGTTTTTTTGTAGCACACTGCTCCAGTGCTTTGTCACGCAACTGGAGGTTTGTCAAATGTATAAATCTCACTCTGTATTCAAACTTGAAAGCAATTAGTATCTTATATGTTGACTAGAAATCACTCATTTGCAAAACAACTTCAAGTCTAGCTTCCATTTGTGTGACTGCAAGGTCTCAGACTACACGGGCAACCTCCAATGAAATTTGCCCTTGTTTGCTTCAATGACCTTATTTTCAAGCAGCCATACTAACGGTATAGAAAATTCAAAAAATAGTGAAATGAAACCGTGCTTAGCTTTCAAGACGATCCCCCGATTTCTAGTCAACATATAAGATACTAATCGCTTTCAAGTTTGAATACAGAGTGAGATTTATACATTTGACAAAGCTATAGCTGAAAAAAACAGACCGATATTAGATTTGTGTTACACAACTGGAGGTTGCAGAAATATGGAGCAAAGAATCAACTTGAAATTTCTGATTAAGTTGGAGAAGGGCCCAACTGAGTATCTCCAACTTCTCCAAAAGGCTTATAGAGAAGATGCAATGTCAAGGCCACGAGTCTTCGAGTGGCACAAATGCTTCAAGATTGGCCAGTGAGGAGGTAGAGGATGACCCCAAGTCAGGATGGCCTTCCATGACAAAGATGGCTGAGAACATTGACAGAGTGAACCAGCTGGTGTGGAGTGATCACAGATTGACGGTGCGGATGATAGCTGAGGATCTAAGCCTGAACAGGGAGTCAGTGCTGACCATCTTGGTGCAGGAGCTGGGGATGCGGAAGGTGTGCGCCAAGATGGTCCCCAAGCTTTTATCGGACGACCAGAAAGAGTCAATGTTTGTCGAGACTTGCTAGAGAATATCGGAGAAGATCCAGAGTTCGTTGCCGAGTCATCACAGGAGACGAGACTTGGGTCTTCCAGTATGACCCTGAAAGCAAGAGACAGAGTCTGCAGTGGAAGATTCGACTGTCACCCAAACCCAAGAAGGTGCGCATGTCCAAATCAAGGATCAAGGTCATGCTGATCGCATTCTTCGACCAGAAGGGAGTGGTCCATCATGAGTTTGTGCCTGAGGGTCAGACAGTCAACCAGCACTTCTACCAGCAGGTCCTCAATTGCCTCCATGACCAGATTCAGCGCAGCAGGCGGCTCTGTGAAGAGACAACGCCTGCCTGTACACACCGCGCTCAGTGTGAGACAGTTCTTGGCCAATAAACAGATCACAGCTCTCGACCACCCTCCTTATTCCCTAGATCTTGCACCGTGCAACCTCTGGCTCTTCCCCAGACTGAAGACTGTGCTCAAAGGAACTCATTTTGCCTCTGTAGAAGAGATTAAGGCCACTGTGACGAGGGAGCTGAGGGACCTCAAGGAGGAGGACTTTACCGAGTGCTTCCACACATAAAACATTTATGGGACAGTCTCGTTTCTTTTTTGTCACACCTCGTATGAGCACATAGAGCTGGATTGAGGAAGGATGATAAGTGCCGATGGTGTTTAACACAAAAAGGGGCATTAATATACAAGTTTTGGCATTGTCAGAGAATACAGCTGCTACGGCAACAAGTTTCCTCCAGGATGGATGAGATACTGCACACCACTCTAACTCCGTCATTGGGAACCTGTCTCTTTGGTAAGAGTGAGGCACTGGGTCACCTCAGGGCTTCTGAGAGGCAACTTGCTGAGAGAGGCTTCCTAATGGTAAAGAGAATACTTTTATGACATTGAGTGGAGGGAGAACCCCCGTGATGGGGACAGTTGGAGCATCCCATTTCTGACCTTATCCAAATGGAGAGACTCACAGCCAAACAGTTAGGGAGTAAAATCTGGGAGAATTTCTTAGAAATCTGGATGCCCCTCCTAGGCATGATGCCCCCAATGGCAAAAGGTGCCCTGATTAATGTGTGAAAGGATGAAGAGGTAGGTGGGGTTACGACAAGATAACCAGATGAGACTTAAGGTAGATGATAGTGGAGGGAGGGAGGAGATGTGGAATGACATGTTGCACTGTAGGGGGAAGTGGAAAGGGGAAGGGGAAGGAGGAGGGGAGGAAGCATATTTAAGGATTTAAGGAGATAGGGGGGGAGCCACTACACTGGACCAACAGCTAGACCCGATAGGATTCCCCCGATGGGGTAGGTATAGAGAAGCAGGGGTTGTGTTGTGCATATTGCAACGGAGGGTGGACGAGACTTACGTATCTTGGAGTTATGACAAATTGTTTTTCAGAGGTCACAAGCAAAGTTTTCATGTTGCACTGGAAAGTTTGTATGTTATTGTTTGATATGAAAAGTACAATAAAAAAGATTTGTAAGTAAAGAGGGGCATTGATAATCTGGATTCTTCTAAGGCAATGGAGGGTTAAGTTACTTGCCCAAGGCCACATGGAATGCTAGTGGGAACTGAACCCTGGTCTCTTGGTTCCCAAGCCAGTGCTCTAACCATTAGGCTACTCCTCCACTTTACTATCAGGGATGTTTTTTTGTTTTGAAATGAAATCAGCAATCATGTGCCCCATTGCACAATAGGGCACACTATTAAGAACAAAACAAAGACAAAAAAAGTGAAAAAAAACCCACCCTCCGAAACATAATTTTTTGCCCTACACATCCCTGGGCATTATTACTAGAGCAGCCTGTCTGCTAGGGGAGAGGATGGCACTCAGGATGTCTGAAGAGCAGGCTGCTGAAATGATATCAAATCAATCATTTTATGAAGGATGAAGGGCACATATCATATCTCTTTCTGGAGTTGGAGCGCTAACTGCCGCTGCTTAATGCTTTTCTCACCCTAACTCTACCACCATAAGCCCCCACTTTTAGGGACTTCAGTTAGCTGGAAACTAGAATTCTGATATGAGGTAGCTTTTGAGCGTACAGGGCAGCATGGCGCACAGGTGATCTGAGGTAGATGAACGAGTTTGTAAAAGATCAGGAGAGGAGATGGAGGAAAGACAGGGGCAGGGAGATAGGCACAGCATAGATAATTCAGGCCTCACAGTGCAGGGAGATAGGCACAGCATAGATAATTCAGGCCTCACAGTGCAGGGAGATAGGCACAGCATAGATAATTCAGGCCTCACAGTGCAGGGAGATAGGCACAGCATAGATAATTCAGGCCTCACAGTGCAGGGAGATAGGCACAGCATAGGTAATTCAGGCCTCACAGTGCAGGGAGATAGGCACAGCATAGATAATTCAGGCCTCACAGTGCAGGGAGATAGGCACAGCATAGATAATTCAGGCCTCACAGTATTGTAGAAGAGTTAAGAACATAAGAAATGCTTTACTGTGTCAGACCAAGGTCCATCAAGCCCAGTATCCTGTTTCCAAAAGTGGCAAATCCAGGTCACAAGTACCTGGCAGTTTCCCCAAAAGGTACACAGGTTCCACAATGCTTGTATTGGGGCAAGCAGTAGATTTCCCGGGTCCTCTTTAATAATGGTTAATGGATTTTTCCTCCAGGAACTAGTCCAAACCTTTTTTAAACCCAGCTACACTGACAGCTTTTACTACATCCTCCAGTAACGAATTCCAGTTTGATTACGCGTTAAGTGAAAAAATAGTTTCTCTTATTAGTCTTAAACAGGTTACAATGTGGCTTCATTGCATGTTTCCAAGACTTTCTACTTTTTTTGATGGCAAAAAGAGGGAAAACCTGGCACATGAAACAGACACTTTGAATAATCGACCTTGTCATTTACTTTGGGCAGTACATCAGCAAAGAGTGGTGTGCTACTGATTAGCGGTGATGCTTTTCCAGAACTGCACTGTGCTGGCCTGGCTTAGGAGTGAGGGTCGTGACTGTCACGGTCAGATGTGCCGTGCGCATATCTTATCTGACATTTGAGTGTTTTACCGGGCTGTCTATTAAGGTGTATCATTTGTATTCGGCTGACATTGTATCATATTGAGTATAAGTTTAGGCACTCAGTCCTAGTAAATTTTCAAAGATGCCAATATAGGAGCCTAACTCTTAAAGGGATTTTTACCAAACATGGGAATTAGTAGAGCGGCTACTGTTAGCATGTGGGCATGACTGTGGGCGCTAATGCTCTCATTAACTGCACATCGCGCAATGAGGCAGCGACTGAATGGGTTAGGGGCAGAGAGTGGGCATGGACTGCACATTGTGGTTAACGTGGGCATCGTGCAATTAGCGTGGGTGCACTTATTTTCACCTCAGCGGGTAGCATTAAGTGCATCCACGGTAAATGCGAATGTCCTTAAAGTGTGTCAGGGCACCTTCAAGTGTGGGAACTGCCGGGAACTACTGGCCATGCCCCTGACAGGACGCGGCTTTTGCACTTACTGGGCGTTAATTTTTACTCCAACGATCATGCACTTTAGTAAAAGGGCCCCAAGGTTAGAAGCATAAACTCTTTGAATATCAGCCTCATTATTGCTCTCGCGGACATCATCAGAGCTTAGTGTATCAACCTCAAATTTAGCCACCTTAACCTTTTGAAAATTTGCACTGGAGTCTCCAGAAAGGGCCCATATAGGGGATAAATTTGCAACTGCCCATTGGTATCTTTCACCTGCAGACCTTATAGTCGTTTTTAAAGTAAAGTTCCATCTATAAATGTACACTATTTCCCAACCCTGTCCCCAGAAATAGGCACATAGGGCAAGCAAGTTAATAAAAGCTAATTTCTTTGGCTAAAAGCACTATTTTACCCATGGAAATGGCTTTGAAAAGTCTTCTTTGGGGGGGGGGGGTTATTTTATAGCAGGGCGCCTGGTCAAGGAAGGAATATATAGTACTGTGCCAATTTTATTTAAGGCTCCAGTACTTAAAAAATAAAATATTTAAATATAACTCAAATTACTTTCAAAAAAATGTTTAATTGCCATATTTAGAAAGGGGGTAGAATGGAATAACCTATTACATTATGAGAGCCATCACCCATTTGGGTTAAAATACAATCTTCCATTGGGTCAGTTGCTTCGATTAAGAAGAATTTGTTCCTCTCAAGATGATTTTAAGACTAAGGCAAAAGACATGATATGCAGATTCTCTGAAAGAGGATATCCTCACAACACAATCAGCAGAGTGTCAGTGTGCTAGATTTGTTCGGCGGAATTTGTTGTTAAAGTATAAATAGAGAGAGAGAAGATAGAGAATACCACAGATGCTCTACCATACTTGATAGGTTCTCTAAATACGGTAAAACTGATAAGACAATTCTGGCATATTTTAACACTGTAGCCTATTTTTAAGGAACATAACATAAGAAATGCCATACTGGGTCAGACCAAGGTCCATCAAGCTTAGTATCTTGTTTCCAATAGTGGCCAATCCAGGTCACAAGTGCCTGTCATGTTCCCAAAAAGGTACACAGATTCCATGATGCAAGTAAGCAGTGGATTTTCCTGGTCCTCCATAATGGTTTATGGACTTTTCTTCCAGGAACTTGTCCAAACCTTTTGTAAACCCAGCTACACTAACAGCTTTTATCACATCCTCTGGTAACAAATTCCAGAGTTTGATTACATGTTGAATGAAAAAAAATGTTCTCTTATTAGTCTTAAATAGGCTACATTGTAGCTTCATTGCATGTCCCCTAGTCTTCCTACTTTTTGAAGGAGTAAAGAACCGATCTACATTTACCCGTTCCTCCATTCATTAATTAACAGACCTCTAGCATATCTCCCCTCAGCCGTCTTTTTTCCAAGTTGAAAAACCCTAAGCTTTCAAGCCTTTCCTCATAGGCTCAGTGGTTGGGACAGGTTACCTCAGGCCAGAGAGCCAGGGGTTCAATTCCCACATGGGGACAAGCAACCTCAGGTCGGAGGGACTGGGGTCTCTAGTCCTATGGCCACTCCTTGTGGCCTTGGGCAAGCCACTCAACCCTCCATTGCCTCAGGTACACTTAGATTGTGAGCCCTTCAGGGGACAAGGGAATAAAAAGTACCTGTTAGTATACATGTAAACCGCTCTGATGCGCAAGTAAAGGGCGGTATATCAAGTGCCTAAACCAGGGGTATCCTTCCATCCCCTTTACCATTTTGGTGACTCTTCTCTGTACCTTTTTTAATTCTAACATAGTAACATAGTATATGACGGCAGATAAAGACCGGCATGGTCCATCTAGTCTGCCCAGTAAGGCTGCAAGAGTAGGTGCACCTGCCGCTCCATGAAGGTTGCCCCTCCTCATGCTTTGTTTAGGGGTGTACCCACCGCTTTGCGCAGGTCACCCCTATTTGTTGAGATGTAAGGGATAGTTATGTTTACTTAGATTTTATCCTGTTGCTATAAAGGGATCCACTGTGTCTGTCCCATACCATTTTGAATTCTGTCACTGTATTTGCCCCCATCATTTCCATTGGGAGGCACTCCAAGCATCCACCACCCTTTCAATGAAAAAGTATTTCCTGACATTGCCTTCCAATTTACCCCCTTGCAGCTTCATGTCATGCCCTCTAGTTTTACAGCTTCCCCATCTTTGGAAGAGGTTTGTTTGTTCATTAATACTCTAAGTATTTAAAGGTCTGAATCATATCTCCCCTGCCCCTCCTCTCCTCCAGTCTCTTCTCATAAGTCTTCTGACGCAGGCTCCAAATCGTTTTGGTTGCCTTCCTCTGAACCGCTTCCAGCCTTTTTATATCCTTTGCGAGATATGGTCTCCAAAACTGAACACAATATTCCAAGTGAGGCCTCACCAGCGACTTGTACAGCGGCATTAGTACCTCTTCCTTTCTGCTGGTAATTCCTCTCTGTATGCAACCCAGCATCCTTCTGGCTTTTGCCACTGCCTTGTCACACTATTTTGCCACCTTGAAATCCTCAGAAACAATCACTCCAGGTCCTTCTCCTGGTCCGTGCACACCAACCTCTCGCCCCCTATCGTGTACAATTCCCTTGGATTTCTGCTTCCAAAGTGCATGACACTGCACTTCTTCACATTAAATTTTAACTGCCAAGCATTAGACCATTCTTCCAGCTTTTGTAGATCTTTCCTCATGTTCTCCATTATAATTAATTCTCCAAAACTACTAATTCTGCTATATCCTTTTTAAGATATGGTGACCAGAAATGCACCCAATATTGAAGGTGCGGTCTCAACATGGAACAATGCAGAGGCATTATAATATCCTTGGTTTTATGCTCCATTCCTTTCCATATGATTCCTAGAATTCTATTTGCTATCTGGGCTGACGCTGCACACTAGGCAGAGGGTTTCAATGTATTGTCCACGATGACGCCTAGATCCTTTTTCTGGGTGGTGGCTCCTAATGAGGAGCCTTTCATTGTGTAACCGTAGTTTGGGCTGTTCTTCCCTTAGTGCATAATTTTGCACTTGTCCACATTGAATTTCATCTGCCATTTGGACGTCCAGTCATCCAATTTATCAAGGTCCTCTTGCAATTTTTCACAATCCTCTTGTGTTTTAACAACTTTGAATAATTTGGTGTCATCTGCAAATTTGATCACCTCACTCATTATTCCCATTTCTAGGTCATTTATGGATATGTTAAAAAGCAGCAGACCCAACACAGATCCCTGGGATACTCCACTATTCACCTTTTTCCATTGAGAAAATTAGCCATTTAGTTCTACTCTCTGCTTTCTATCTTTTAGTCAGTTCCTGATCCACAACAGTACACTGCCTCCTTCCAATTATAGAAAAATAGGTGAATTGATTTCTAGTCTGTTGGAAGCAGAAAGGAATCAATATAGTCATTCATCATGTGGACACTAAATGGTGCAATCGCACATTAGGTGATAATTGGACTCACACATGGTTACAGGAGAAATTTATAAAGCTCACTTTAATACTACCTGCAATACATTTTATGTAATATGTCATCATTTGTACATGTTCATTAACTTATGTTGGGAGAACACACTCAACCAGATTAAGACTAAATGAACATCAGAGCAGAATTAATGTGGGTGCTCTGTCAGCTGCACTGATTGGACATTGTCAAGAAAAGCAACATGCAAGTCGTAATCTTCACTGGAAAGTAATTTCACCGGAAGAGAATTGGTGAGATGGTAATAAATGACACTATTTAAATGATAAAGAGCAGTTATGGATTTATGATCCAGGTTCAATGCAGCTAAGAGGTTTAAATGCCAAAAATGAATGGGCATCACTAATATATGTAAATAACTAATGAGTAGACCTTTAAATGCAGAAGAAAAATCAGTGTTGTCGTCGTTTGGTGTTTGGAAGAGTTATGATCAGTTTTGAAGTCTTGGGAGCCACTGCTCTTATTTCTTTTGTTGAGCTCAGTATCCCTGAAGCAGTTGGTTGAAATTGATGAAACTCAAGTTGGGATGGGACAGTAATGGCAGATAGCATCCAGTTGAACATTTATACATTGGCGTAGCTTAATACAACACGGCACCAGTAAGTACTTTTGTGTTTATCCACTTGATGGGTTTAATACTGATATTTTATCTATAGAAGTTGTTAAGGAGAAAACACAAAGAAAGATGTAAAGAAAAATGCAAGAAAGTTGCAAAGGAGAAAGCATAATGAAAAATGCGCAAAAGACAAACATTTGTTTGGGACCAGTGATTGATACTGGAGTTGCATGAGCAGCAGTAAGTTTCTGCTGCAGAGTTGCACTCTATTGAGGTCCCTTTTTACATCATCACCAATATACAGATGTACTGAGTTTCAGTAAAAGAGTCTGTTTTGATGAATGATACTTAAAATGTAGAGGACAAAAATACTACCCTTTAATTGGTTCTAGTATGTCACCAATGAAAGCTTTTAAAAATCGCGGTCACCATCTTTTCTCTTATAGTTTAAAGCAAGGAGGGTCTTGAGTATGGAATAGTGATCTCAATAATATAGTTTTCCTCTGAAACAGGAATTCATATCGGGATTTATCAAACTCATGAATAAAGAGATGTACAGACTTATGAATTGGAGGAAGAGTGAGTAACCTTATAAGTGTTGTATATATATGAATTTTATATGAGAAACTTGGTTTTCAGGGACTTTACATACTGATGAAATAATCTTTACAAGAATGAACTTCCTAAATGGACCGATGATTATATTATAAGGGACAAATGAAATGATTGACTTTTATCAACTACTATGAAATTCCCTTTGTTGATGGTCCATATATACAGGGTGGCCCAAAAAAAGTAAGAACATCTCGTAAATTAAAAGCTTAAATAGTTTACTTATTTACCTTTTTAGTTATATAAAATCTTTATTTCGACAATTTCTGGTCGCCATCTTTTTTTTAAAATTTGTCAATCGTTTACATCTGTCTTTTTGAATTTTTAAATAACTTATATGCTATGAGATGTTCTCACTTTTTTTGGGCCACCCTGTATATAAAGAAAAAGTAATTAAAAACATTTTTGAAAATAGTCTGAATTAATTGTATCTAAATATTTGATTTACAATGTGAAATTGTTTTAAGTAATGGAGTTATTTCATATTGGAACATATTTCATATTGGAACATATCAACATACGCCAAGTGCATCGCACTGACATTTAGCGCAGGACACTGCACTATTAATCCCTTGTTAACCGATTAGCACATTGTAGAACCAGTGTGTCTTTTGGGAACCTGCTGGGTACTTGTGACCTGGGTTGGCCATTGTTGGAAACAGGATACTGGGCTTGATGGACCTTGATCTGACCCAGTAAAGCATTTCTTATGTTCTTTGGAGCGGGCAGGGGCATGGTGAGTAGAGGGGTAATATAAGCACTGATAGCATGTTGCACTAATCACAAATGTTGCCATTAGCATGCGTGCACTCAAGGAGGTGGCGTTAAGTGTGCCTGCGTGCTAGTTAGTGAAGTACCATTGGCCTGCAATGGGCTATTGGCCTTGGAACAGAGGTACATGCCCAGAAACTGGTGTGGGCCTCCGTGAAAATATCCCACTACAATCATGTACTATTGGCGCAGCCTTTAGTAAACATGCCCCACTGTGATCTCACAAAGAGGTTATGCAGGTGTGCACTTTAGAATATTTTATATCCAGCTACACGCCTGTATCGAATGATCACAGGGCAAAGAAGACACATACATTTACACCTGCTCCAAAGCAGATGTGTATATGTCAGTAAGAATAGGTGCATATGCATCTGACCCTATTCAGCTTATTCTCCACCCCTGGGAATGCCAACATGTATATCGTGTAGACACAGACACTGTAGGGTCAAGCACTGGATATTTAAACGCTAGGGTTTTGAGCTGCAGACTTTAAGGAGTATGTTTACTAAAGGGCGTTAGGCTTTTGCAACTAATGCCAGGTATTACTGCAAACAGCACCGTGTTAGCTGCAAAAGTCATGCATTATCTGTTGGGGATGTGCAGAGCATTTCCCCAGCAGATAATGCAGTGAAAATGCTGAGATCAAGGCACAGTAGCATCGCAGATGCAGCTAGCACTAGCCACTGAGGTGACATTAGCTGCACCCACGACATCTGCAAAACGTATGCTAACCGCAATGCCGACGAGCATGGTAACTCATGTGCAGTGCTAACGCATGCTATGTACAGTATGTGGATAAGTTATCTGGACAGCACTATCTGAATAGTACCACTCAGTATCTGTCTGGGTGCCCTTATGAGAGAACCTCTATGCTTATTAGACAAGGGCTTTTGAATATTAACTCCTTTTTTTGTGCACCTACTTCTTCTGTTTTAATAGCTCTGGGCAATTTTCTAAAAACCTCTCTGAGGGGTGCAGAATTATAAAACTACTCCCTTAGTATCCGAGGTTTTGGTTCGATATCCCCTGGCCAGAGATTTCACAAATAAACTAAAGAAAATGGGATACAAGCATCTAAAGAAAGAAGTGTGATCGACAGAGAAAATTCTGCTTAAAATGAAACACAGAAGAAAACAGATGGTGAAACTTAAAAATAAATACAGCAAAACTGAGATCCCTAAATTTAACGGCAAAGCTATTTACCAAACTATTTCATTCTTAAATATCACGTATTCCTTACGGCCATCCAGGTAAGTGCTGCATGCTGGGCAGGATATAATCTTACTGAGCTGGAAGTTTAAATATATTAGTCGACTATGCTGCAGCTTAGAGAGGTCTATTTTTAATCAGCTTTTTAAGACTGAAGTGCACCGCAGGACTTACTTTGTATGACGCTGAGTCCAAACAGATGGCAGTCTTTCAGTCTGAGCAGGTCACAGATCTGCACAAGTAACTCACGACACAGTGCTTTAACCTGCAGAAGAACAAGGGGTTTAAGATCTTCCAAGAATTTGCCCAGGGCAGAACGCCAAACATAATTCACAGCTATAACCTCATGAAATGCTGTGAGATAGATTTTCAGAAGCCCTGAATATTTAGAAGAGGTGATTTCCATTTACCCTCTCCTCACTCCTTTCTTCCATATGTTCAGGCACTAGAGAAATGGTAAGTAGCAGTACTATTAACACTCATCTTCTCCTACCTTATCTGGTCCATTTTATTAAAATACTTTTATACAGCAGATTACATAAACAATACATCATCCAATATAAGACATCATAAAATCATTTTGACACAATAAAAACACAATTTTATTTAACCTTTTCCACTCGACTGTCCCATCCCAAGGGACATTTCAATTTTCCCATTCTGGTCGTTTGCAGAACATATGAATAACATGCTAGTTTATGGCCGAAAACACAACACAACTGGTTATGATAGGATGTGTACGTCATATTAGTTGTAATCTGGGCAGTTTCTTGTTAAAATTTATTCCGATCTGGCATGAGCAACATAGGAAATTTAGCAGAGTGGAAAAGGTTAAAAGCCATATCAGACTTGGGCTCTGAGAACTTTTCTAAAATTCATATAATCTTTCTCTAAATGCAAAACAAAAAAGGAGACCATTCTTTATTCGAGGAGCAATTACAGAAGAGACATGTGATCTAAACCAGGAGAGAAATCTCCCCCAGGGAGGGAACATTCAACAACTCCGCATGCTGGGATCACAAAGAATGAATGGCTGTCCAGTTTATGTTCTAGCGAATGTGTCTCCAGATACGGCTCTACAGGTTGAAGACGTCATTAACAAAGTAGTCCAAAGTCGAGTTGGAGGAGCTGTCTTATGTAGCTTTCACATTTTCCCTGTTTCTTTACCCACTGTCATCCAAGCTCAGGATGAAGAGTAAAGAAATGATGACTAAAAAAAGCAGGGCGCAGTTGTCTCCAGAAAAGTCTTCTGTAAGGTGACAGGTGGACATCTAAAGGACTTTTCAAGTAGAAGGAGGCTCCTCTGACTGGCCGCCCTTTTCAGATCATCCTTTGGAAATCAGAAGGAAGGGCGCCATCAAAAGGGTGAAGGGAAAGTCTAACATCACTACAGCATTACTTGACTACTAACCAGCAGCAATAAAACCCCTCTACCAAATTAAATAGCTCACAGATCTAATAGAATCTGGAATGTATTATTCATAGAGAGGAAGGCAGATATTTTAATGGGGAAAGGAGAAGAGGATAGGCCAAGCTCTTTCCAAGAGGACAGGCCAAGCTCTTTCCAAGAGGATAGGCCGCGCTCTTTCCTCTTGCTCCTTTAGGCTTCTAGCTCGATCAGAGCTGGAGCTAGGATCCAGAACCATCAGTCTTCATTAGCAACTCTCAACAGACGTTTTCCCCTCTGAATTCACTTAGCGCAGGTATTGCTGCAAGTCCTTAGCTAGAGACCATTCACCAGGGCTACTTACGGAACCCTCTAATCACGGGCCCCAAATATGGCCACTAGGTGTCACTACTGAACAATGTCTAGGACTCTGTTCCCCAAGGGACGTGAACCACAGACTTTAAAACAGGATGAAGCAAATGCCAACCCCTAAAAACAGCTTTCCCTACAGGTTTTGAAGCATGCCTGCTGGCTCTGCCCTGCCTCAACTTCTTCAGCTTCCTCTTCATGTGGACCAGAATTTCTACCCCACTCTTCCTGTTGCCAGCACCTCTCCCTCCCATGTGGTTCAAAGAACAATTGTTTGAAGCACTGACTGTTTTAGTTGGACCAGGTGGGAAGGAGAGGCACTGGTTGCAGGAGCAGCGAGTGTGAAAAGCCAGACTTGATACAGTTTACCTGTTTGACAATCCTGGGCCATGGGGGAGGGGGATAAAGTAGAGGGGCCCCCAAGAGGCAAGAGAGCGTAGTTACTCACCTGTAACAGGTGTTCTCCAGGAGCAGCAGGAATCAGTCCTCACTTATGGGTGACGTCAGCGCCGACGGAGCCCTCGCGGAGCAATTTTCCCCAGCTTTCAAAGAAAGCCTTTGGGAATTGCAGCGCGCATGCGCGGTCGTCTTCCCGCCCGAGGGTGCCATCTTAGCCAGTCAGATGACATAGCTAAAAAAGACAGCATAAAAATTTGCAAAAAAGAACATAAGCAGACGATTGCAACTCCAAGGGGAGGAGGGAGGGTAGTGAGGACTGATTCCTGCTGCTCCTGGAGAACACCTGTTACAGGTGAGTAACTACGCTTTCTCCAGGACCAAGCAGGAAGTCAGTCCTCACTTATGGGACTCCCAAGCTCAAGGCTACCGGAGACCCTAAGCACAAAAATGAGCTCCCTCTAGCTCAGCAGCACAGAAGGATAGAATCTTCGCTGAATTATCACCCACCGGTAGCCCACATCCGGGATGGAGGGTAGGAGTTGCTCAGACCTCAAAGAGATTACGGAGGACTGCCTGTCCGAAAGCACTGTCCCTACGGGACTCCCTCTCGAGACAGTAATGGACCGCAAAAGTCTGGCTCGAAGACCAAGTAGCGGCCCGGCAGATGTCTGCCAGCGGAACAGAGCGGAGGTAAGCCACTGACGTGGCCTTTGCCCGAACGCAATGAGCCGTGACTCGACTTTCTAAGGAGAGTCCGGCTGCCCCATAAGCCCAAGAGATACAGTCCGCAACCCAGATGGACAGAGTACGCTTGGAGACCGGGAGCCCCAATCTATTGGGGTCAAAAGACACAAAAAGCTGAGCAGCTTTACGGTGCTCCCGCGTACGGTCAAGGTAGAAGTTCAATGCCCTTCTACAGTCCAGGGTATGGAGGACCGTTTCAGCTCGGCTGGAGTGTGGTCTGGGAAAGAAGGTTGGAAGTACCACCTCCTGATTGATGTGAAAAGGGGAGACCACTTTAGGCAGAAATATTGGGTGAGTCCGTAGGACTACCCTATTCTTGTAGAACCTAGTGTAAGGGGGATCAGACACGAGGGCCTGCAATTCACTTACGCGCCTAGCGGAAGTGAGGGCTATCAAGAACAGTGTTTTCCAAGACAGAAAACGGAGAGAACAGGTAGCCTTAGGTTCAAAAGGCGGACAGGTGATCCGCTGCAAAACCACATTCAGGTCCCAGTCAGGCGCTGGCGGGCGCAGAGGCGGTTTAAGTAGAAGGAGACCTCGGAGAAACCTCGCTACGAGAGGGTCATTGGAGAGAGGTCTGCCGTCCACTGGCACATGATGTGCTGAAAGAGCACTGAGGTGAACTTTGACGGAGTTGGACTTAAGTCCCAGATTAGAGAGGTGCAGCAAGTACTGCAAGATCACCGACACCGGGCAGGAGAAGGGATCCTGAGACTGTTGGGTACACCAGACTGCAAAGCGACGGCATTTAAGGGCGTAGCATTTGCGGGTAGAAGGCCGTCGCGAAGCGAAGACGACCTCCTCCATCTCCGCCGGCAGGAGAAGGGGAGCAAGGACTACCCTCTCAGCAGCCAGGCCATGAGGTTGAGAGACCTGAGGTTGGGGTGCAGAAGGGACCCCTGATCCTGAGTGAGGAGATCCGGTTGTACCCCCAGAGGGATTGGATCCTCCACCGCCAGTTGCAGCAGGAGCGGAAACCACGGCTGCCTGGGCCAGCGAGGGGCCACCAGGATCATGAAGGCTTTGTCTCGGAGAACCTTGAAAAGAGTCCGAGAGACCAGCGGGATGGGAGGGAAAGCGTACAGAAGGCTCCCCGACCACGAGATCAGAAAGGCGTCCGCCGCAACCCGAAGGGGGTGTGGCTGACGAGAGCAGAAGCGAGGAAGCTGCCGGTTGTGAGGACTGGCAAAGAGATCCACCGTGGGGAGACCCCACTTGAGGAAGAGCTTCTGAACTACCAAGGGATCCAGACGCCACTCGTGCGGCTGGAGGACCCTGCTGAGTTTGTCTGCAAGGCAATTTTCTTGGCCCGGGAGATAAACTGCCTTGAGGAGAATGCCGTGACTGACGGCCCAAGAGCAGAGCTTCTGTGCCTCCCGGCAGAGGAGGAAGGAGCCCGTGCCCCCCTGCTTGTTCACGTAGAACATGGCAACTTGATTGTCCGTCTGGACAAGGACGGACTGTTGGGAAGTCAGGTGGGAGAAGGCCTTGAGAGCTAGGCGGATCGCCCTGAGCTCCAGGAAGTTGATCTGCTGAGCAGACTCCCACGTGGTCCAGAGGCCCTGAGTACGTGCCTCTTGGCAATGTGCTCCCCAGCCCAGGAGGGATGCATCGGTGGTCAGCACCCGGGTCGGCTGAGGTGACTGGAAAGGCATTCCGAATATCAGGTTCGGCTGCCGGAGCCACCACCGGAGAGACGAGAGCAGCGGCTCGGAGACGCGCACTAGGTCTGCCAGGCCGCCTGTGGCTTGTCGCCACTGCTGGCGGAGACACCATTGAGCAGACCGCATGTTCAGGCGGGCATTGGGGGTCACATGGACGGTGGAAGCCATATGGCCGAGCAGTCTCAGGAAGCGCCTGGCGGAGACCAGGGGCTGGCTGCGAAAGCGGTCGGCTAGGTCCATGAGCCGTTGAGCCCTGTCGAGCGGTAGGTACGCTCGTGCCCGAGGAGTGTGCAGCCTTGCGCCGATGAACTCGAGATCCTGTGAGGGGAGCAAAGTGGACTTTGCGAAGTTTATGACAAAGCCCAAGTGCTGCAGCAGAGTCACCGTGCGGCACGTGGCGTTGGTGACCTCCTGAGCGGACGCTGCTCTGATGAGCCAGTCGTCGAGGTACGGAAAGACATAGAGGCCGTGAAGCCGGAGATGGGCCGCCACGACCGCGAGACATTTTGTGAAGACTCGCGGTGCGGAGGATAGGCCAAAGGGCAGTACTCTGTACTGGTAATGATTTCCTGCCACCACAAACCTTAGGTATTGGCGGTGGCTTGGGTGGATGAGGATGTGCGTGTAGGCATCCTTTAGATCCAAGGAGCATAGCCAATCTCCCTGCTGGAGGTAGGGCAGAAGGATTCCAAGGGTAAGCATTTTGAACTTCTCCCGCACAAGGAACTTGTTGAGGTTGCGCAAGTCCAGGATGGGTCTGAGGCCCCCTGTTCTCTTTGGTATCAGAAAATACCTTGAATAAAAGCCTTGACCTCTCAGGTGGTGGGGCACCGGTTCCACCGCCTGTTCCTGCAGAAGACTGCTAACTCCTGAAGGAGCAACTCCCTGTGCAGAGGGGGGCGCGAAGGTTCTCCCGGAAAATAGGAGGGAGGGACCTGATGGAAGTGGAGAAGGTAGCCTTCTCGCACGACCTGAAGTACCCAGGCATCTGCGGTGATGCTGGACCACCTGTGGCCGAAGTGAACCAGCCGGCCTCCGGTGCTGGGAGGAACCAGCGGGGGGGGAGAGGCTATGCTGAGCGAGTCAAAAACCCCCACCCTGCTGAGCAGGGGCTGGTGGTGCAGGCTTGGGGGCTTGCTGCCTACGGGACCCGTTACCCCGTCCCTTGGCCTGCTGGCCCTGTTGGGGAGCTGCAGGGGCCTGATAATGGGGGTACTGTTTGTAGGCAGCCGCCTTCCTCGGGTAAAAGGACTTTTTTCCCGAGCCCTTCTTTTTCTGGGAAGGGGCGGAGGTCTTCCTAGAAAGCCTGGTCCTGGTGAGAGTCTCAGTCTCAATTTGTGCAGCCTTTTCCGCCATGGGCTTGCCAAAGAGGTTTTCGCCTCGGCAGGGGACATCGACCAACTTGTCCTGTACCCAGGGCTCAAGGTCCGACGACTGAAGCCAAGCCTGTCGGCGGGCACCGATGCCGGCTGCGGCCACTCTAGCCGAGGCCTCAAAGCCATCATAGGCTGCTCGGGACATGAACTTTGAGCATTCCCGAATGCCCGTGGACAAGGCTAGGAACCTCCGCAAGGGCTCCTCGGAGAGACCAGCGGAGAATCCGGCTAGCTCTTTAGCCAGATCCCGGAGATACATGCCCATGTAGAGCTGGTAAGTCTGGACACGACATGCGAGCATAGAGCCCTGGAAGCACTTCTTGCCAAGGCCATCCAGGTTACGGGCCTCCCTTCCAGGAGGCACCGAGGAGTGCATCTTCTGGCTCTTAAGACGATGCATGGCCGATTCCACTACCATGGAATGGTGTGGCAGCTGTGCCTTCTGAAAGCCAGGGCTCTTGCGGACCCGATAGATAGAATCGACCCGCTTGCTCAGGACCGGCGAGGAGGCCGGACTCTCCCACATGCGGAAGAGTAGTCGTTCCAGCATAGGAGGAACCGGCACAGTAAAGTGCTCCCTCGCGGGAGAGTCATACTGGAGGGCGTCGAGCTCTTCGGCTCGAGGCTCCTCCTCGGGATCCGCAGGGAAGGCCAAAGCCTTGGCCATATCCCTAACGAAGTCCGAGAACCGGGCATCCTCCGGGGGGGACTGCTTCCGAGGCTCGGACCCCGGTGAGTCCGATGGGACACACCGAGTCCGGAAAGAATCAGGTGACTCTTCCTCCTCAGACTCCCAGACCGACTCCGACGAGGACTCGGTGGGGTCGGCCCGGGCAGGGTGCGGCGCCAGCCGTCCCGACGTCGAGGGAGTCGGCGTCGGCGACCTCGGTCCCGAACGGGAGGCCGAGGGTGACCTCGACCGAGGATCGACTCGAGTTCTCATTGACTCGAGGATCGGCTCGGTCTCCGGGGTCGACTTGGACGTCGACGTCCCGGCGGTCGGGCAGCGGCGCCAGCGAGGCCAGCGAGCAGTGCCCGCTGCTGGTCCATGAAGGCAGACAGTCTGCTCTCCAAGGCCGTCAACCTGAGTCCGAGCTCAGGTGACCCAGCAGCCCCCGACTCGGGCCCCGACGGCGTCGGGCCCGACGTCGGCTGTCGCGGAGGCGAGTCCAGAAGGACCACAGGACTTACCCGGGCAGGCATCTCCGACTCCAGGCGAGGTCGCTTCGGGATGTGTTCCTTCTCCAAGGACCCGGGGCGGCTGTCGGGGCTATGCGACCTGGCCCTCGCGGAGCCAGGAGCGTCCACCGACGCCGCCCTCGCGGGTTTTTCCTTCCGACGATGGTCCCCGGAGGGAGAACCCCGGTCGGAGGAGCTCCGGCGACGGTCCGAGCTGGAGCCTTTCGACGCGGAGGCCTCCGACGAGGTCCGGGTACGGCTGGGGTCAGCGAAGATTCTCTCACGCTGATGCCGCCGACTCCTCAACGCCTTTGAGGACAGTTTGCTGCAGGGCCCACAGATCAGTTCCTCATGATCCAGGCCCAGGCAGCGGAGGCAAAAGTCGTGTGTGTCGGTTAGTGACATATTTCGGTCACACCGACCACACCGCTTAAACCCACTGGCAGCCATCGGGGGAAAAAGGGCCCCTGCGAGGTCAAAGGACCGGGCTGCCAGGGAAACCGAAAACGAAAGCTGACTAAGTCAGAAAAACCGAAAAAAGTAAGCGGACTCGAGACCGGCGTCGCGAGTCCGGGCGGGAAAGCGATCGGCGTCGAACCGAAAGGAAAAAGAATAAAATAATGAAGAAAATCGACTTTTTCGCGGGGACAAGACGGGGACGTCTGTAGGGCTCCGCGGAAAAAAGAAGACTGGCTAAGATGGCACCCTCGGGCGGGAAGTCGACCGCGCATGCGCGCTGCAATTCCCAAAGGCTTTCTTTGAAAGCTGGGGAAAATTGCTCCGCGAGGGCTCCGTCGGCGCCGACGTCACCCATAAGTGAGGACTGACTTCCTGCTTGGTCCTGGAGAAAAACTGGTATGAAGCCCCAGGGGCAGGAAGGGAGAGCAGGGACTTGGGGACTGAGTGGGTAAGTGGAGATCTTAGCAGGTCGGCTAAATGGCTAAAACGCTTTGAAAATGCTTCCCATACATTATAAAGTAGGTACCTATGGGCACACTTCACCCATGTACTGTACATTCACCCCTGCTCACAAGCAGATGTTAATGTACACGAGTGCATCTAGCCACGGCTACTCAGGATTTGTGGTAGTATTTTATAAAGACATATTGGCGCTTATGTATCTTAATAAAGTAGGCTACAAATAGGCACCTACTTGCCCTCTCAACCTAGGTGACGTTTTATAAAATTACACCCAATAGCTGCATCCTGCGGGCACTGGGTCTACAAGTTAGTTAGTTTCAGTCCTGAGCCGTGAGGATCTCCCTAGTCATACAGGGAGAGGATAGAACTACATACTCCATCCTCCTGCCTGGAGCTGTTTCCATGCTGATTATTTTTACCTTTCGGCCTAAAGGGATGATGTGGGTGACTGATGCTTCAAAATCCCTGGTTACGGCAACGTGCACGACCATGGCGTAATAAGATGTATGCCCATGCTGCAAGCAAAAATAGCAGTGGACTATGCCATGGGGGTTGGGCATGACACGGGGAAATGTTACTTTGGCTTGTCCTCCTGACTGTCCCCTAATTGCTTCTGCCTACAGACGCAGCTGCTGGGAAGGCAGACCTTTGGCCTGTGCAAGATCTGACCCCGCAGCTGACTCTAGGTCCATCTGAATGGCAGTGCTCAGCACTACCACTGAACGACTGGGCCAATTCCTGTCACCTAGATTTCTGAGCACAGAGCTGACCTTGAATGGAAGCTTTATTCTACTGGATCAATGTCCCTAAAGACAGGAACGTGGAAAAATCAATGAAACTGGCATGTGCTACAATAAAAAAAAAGAAACGGTAATGTGTACTTTCTTTTCCAATTTGAATCTACTTTTTTTCATAAGCAAATTAAAATCCAATCTGTAATATTTCAAACTCCAGAAATACACTTTCCTGTAAGAAATAGAGAAACCCATTTAGTGTTTTCTTCTTTGGCAGCCTGACCCCTAGTAGAGTACCATGAGACTATTGCTAGACCCAGGCATTTTTGAAAATGAAGCGGCCATGGCAGGAGGAACCGTGGGTCACTCCTGCTCCCCATTAGACATCAAGGATACCCCGAGAGGTGCTGGAGGGTGCTGAAGGGGTGGTTAAGCGATGGCAGGGGCCTAGAGAGGGAACTCCTTTTTTTATACAAGTGATCAGTGGTGCAGGGAGGGGAGGGAGCAGTGGGAATTACTACCAACCATGATGACCCCCTTTAAGACGATCCTTGGGACCACTGGATCGCATGTTAAGGGCTGATGCTCCCAGGAGAGAGTTAACACCACCTTTGGAGATGCTGTTAGCTTTCCATGAATAACATAATGCAGGGAGTTTTATGCGAGCTGCATAATTCATTTTGCATGATAATGAGCTACTCAACATGCATTTGCTTGTGACACGGTTCATTATTTTTTAACAGGCTTTGAGCTGCAATTTTTTTTTTTGCTTTAAGCTGCGTTATTGGCAAATTATGCATGTTGTTGCAATTGATGCATGTGAAGCAGACAATAACATGCATTAGTACCATAATACAGCTTAGTAAACAGGCCCTAAGTTATTTCTTTCAAATCACAAAAAGCTAAGAGGCCAATATACTATGGCCTCTTATCACTAGTCAATAAACATATAACGACGCTTGGTAGCACTTTATAAATATTCATAATTAATAATAATAATAATAATCATAATCATAACTGCAAGAAAATTAGTTTGTAGCAAATGCTGCATATTCAATTTCACACTCTTGTTTGGCCATTATTGCAAAAATATCTCTTAATTACATCTCTGATGCGTAGTTTCTCAACGGCTCCTGAAACGCGATATAGCACAGTTACTTACCTGTAACAGGTGATCTCTGGGAACAGCAGGAATAAGTCTTCACATATAGTCTTCACATATGGGTATCGTCGGTACCGACGGAGCCTGCGTGGGAACGCTCCCCAGCATCCAATAAGAAAGCTTTTGGGAGCATCCCACAGCGCCTGCGTGCTGCCTTCCCGCCTTTCCCAACCGCCTCTCTCCAGTTCGAGTTTTAAAGCTGAGACAAAGAGAGAGAGAGGAAAGGAAAGATAGATAGAGAGACAACTCCTAGGGGAGGTGGGTGGGTTGTGAAGACTTATTCCTGCTGTTCCCAGAGATCACCTGTTACAGGTAAGTAACTGTGCTATCTCCAGGAACAAGCAGGAATGAGTCTTCACATATGGGGACTCCCTAGCTGCAGATGCCAGGGAGAAACCCCAGGTTGTGTGTCCTTGAAAAGGACTCTACCTCCCCCCATGGATCTCTGGCATCCGACCAGGGTAGGTGGGTAGGAGTTGATTAGGAATGGAACAGGTGTTTGAGAACAGCCTGACCAAACGAGGCATCCCGGCGGGAGTCCTTATCCAAACAGTAATGGGCTGTGAAGGTATGAACCGAGGCCCAGGTGGCCGCTCGACAGATTTGGTCGATGGACACAGAGTTTAGATGAGACATTGAGGCTGCCATGGCTCTCACATTGTGAGCTGTGACATGGCCCTCAAGAGAAATGTTCCTACTCTGGTAGGCGAAAGAAATACACTGAGCAATCCAGTTGGACAGTGTTCTCTTAGAGACTGGAAGTCCTAAATGAGAAGGATCAAAAGCAACAAAGAGTTGAGAAGACTTTCTATGTTGCTGTGTTCTTTGTAAGTAAAAAGCGAGAGCTCTCTTACAATCCAAGGTATGGAGATTCCTCTCTGCACTTGATGCATGAGGTCCTGGAAAAAAGACAGGTAAATATACCCTTGGTTCAGATGAAAAGGCGAGACCACTTTAGGCATAAAGTGTGGATTGGTCCTGAGGACTACCTTATCATGATGGAACCTTGTATAAGGTGGATTAGCCACCAAAGCTTGCAACTCACTGATGCGGCGTGCTGAGGTGACTGCAATGAGAAAAATAACTTTCCAAGAAAGAAATTTCAAGGAGGTGGTGGCTAAAGGTTCAAAGGGTGGCTTCATAAGCTGGCCAAGAACCAGGTTTAAGTCCCATGCCACTGGAGGTGGTCTAATGGGAGGTTTAGTTAAAAGAAGGCCTCTCATGAATCTTGCTATAAGAGGATGAGAGGAAATAGGTTGTCCATTGAGAGGCTTGAGGGACGCTGCAATAGCACTCAAATGGACTCTTACTGAATTCGTTTTCAGACCTGCATGGGAAAGATGCAGGAGATACTCTAGTAGAGAATTCAGAGGTATTGCAAGAGGGTTTAGACCCTTCCCTGAACACCAAATGGTAAATCTTTTCCATTTGAAAGCATAGGAACGTCTAGTAGAAGGCTTTCTAGAGGCATGAATAACATCTCTGACTTGTTGAGAGAGATGAAAATCTTGAAGCTCTAGGCCCTCAGCAACCAAGCCCTGAGATGGAGAGACTGGGGGTTTGGGTGCCACAACGTTCCTTTTTCCTGGGATAGAAGGTCTGGTGCAGAGCCCAAGTCCAGGGAAGGAGCTTGAGAGAGATGCAGAAGTAGAGGGTACCACACTTGGTGTGGCCAATGTGGTGCTATGAGGATCATGGTCCCTCGATCTCTCTGAAGCTTGAATAGTGTTTTGGGAATTAGGGGAATTGGTGGAAAGGCATAAAGGAAGTCTTGACCCCAGTGAAGGAGGACGGCATCCTTGGCCTGAACTCCCTGACACGGAATTCTGGAACAGAACCAGGGAAGTTTGGCGTTCCACGGACTTGCAAAGAGGTCTATGTCTGGGGTTCCCCAAATTCGAAAAATCCTGGCTACCTGGTCCATGTGGAGGGACCACTTGTGTGGAAGCAGAACTCGAATGAGTCTGTCCGCCCAAGAGTTTTGAACGCCTGGAAGATATACTGCCAGAAGATGGATGTGATGCTCTCTGGCGAAGGCCCACAGTCGCAAAGCTTTGTTGCAAAGCGACAGAGAGCCAGTCCCGCCCTGTTTGTTTACATAGAACATGGCTACTTGGTTGTCCATATGGATGAGGACTGTCCTGTAGCTGAGCAGGGAATGGAACACTCTGAGAGCTAAGAATATTGCTCTGAGTTCCAATAGATTGATATGCAGAGAAATCTCCTGTGGAGACCAGATGCCCTGGGTGGAGAGATTCTGAAGATGAGCTCCCCAACCCATTGGAGAAGCATCTGTTGTAAGAGTTGCTTGGGATAGCGACTGCTGAAAAGGGGACCCCAGTAACAGATTTGGAGAGGACTTCCACCACTGGAGAGACCAAAAAAGGCGACTGGAGTTTGCTATTTTGTCTGACAGGCAACCTGATGCCTGAGTCCATTGGGTGGACAAAGTCCATTGAGCTGCCCTCATGTGAAGGCGAGCATATGGAACCACATGCACTGTGGATGCCATGTGGCCTAATAGTTGTAACATCTCTCGAGCAGTTAAATGGGACTTTAACTGTATCTGGAGGCTAACTGCACCAAGCGTAGGCAACGGGCCTGAGGAAGATAGGCCCTTGCAGTTGTGGTATCCAGCAAGGCCCCTATAAACTCCAGAGACTGAGTAGGGGTGAGATTGGATTTTGGGATGTTTATTACCAGTCCCAAATACTGAAGGACACGCATTGTGCAGGTTAGACAAGTCTGGGCCTCTGACTGGGATGGAGCTCGAATGAGCCAGTCGTTCAGATATGGGAATACGAATATTCCTAGAGTGCGCAGAAATGCAGCTACCACTGCCATGCATTTCGTGAACACCCTTGGTGCAGAGGCCAGACTGAAAGGAAGCACCCTGTATTGGTAGTGCTTTCCTTGAAAAAGGAACTGAAGGAACCTTCTGTGTGTTGGATGGATGAAGACATGGGTGTACGCATCCTTGAGATCTAGAGAACAAAGCCAGTCCTGACTCTGAAGGTATGGAAGCAGAGCACCTAGAGAAATCATCTTGAATTTCTCCTTGAATAGAAACTTGTTCAATTCTCTGAGATCTAATATGGGTCTGTAGCCCCCTGTTTTCTTTGGAATAAGAAAATAAGGGGAGTAGAACCCTGAGCCCTGTTGAAGAAGAGGTACTTCTTCTATTGCCCCTTGGGCAAGAAGGGTAGCAATCTCCTGACCCAGAAGGTTGAGGAGAGATTTTGGAGAATTGAACTGTTTCACCATGGTGTGAGGAGGAAGGCTTAAGAAATGAAGCTTGTACCCTTCCCTTATGATGGAGAGGGTCCATTGCTCTGCTGTGATTTGCTCCCATCTGGGAGCAAAGTAAGTCAACCTTCCTGGAATGGTGAGGGGCTCTGGTTCTTCCAGAGCTAGAAAGGCTAAGTTCTCTAGTTGCAAGTCAAAGGCCCTGAGGAGGCTGAGGCTGCTGGGCCGTGGCAGGCCTGGCAGCCTTTGACTTGGCCTGTTTAGGTGGCTGCTGATGCTTTGCAGCAAAACGACCTGCGGAAGATGCCTGCTGACCATAAGCAGGATAATATCTTCCCTTTTTAGAAAAAGATGTCTTCTTGAACAATCTTTTCTTAACAGGAGCAGAGGTAGACTTTGAAAGTCGATCCAAAGCAGAGTTCTCAGCATCCATCTGAGTGGCCTTTGCTTGCCAATCCTTGCCAAAAAGGTTTTCACCTCTACAAGGAAGATTTCCCAATTCATCTTGGACCCAGAGTTCCATATCAGAGGCCTGTAACCAAGCAATTCTGCGTGCACCTATGGCAATAGTCGAGGCTCTGCTTACACACTCAAAAGAGTCAAAGGCTGCACGGTTGGAAAATTTGGAAACATCATGGGCATGTTTGAGCCAAGTGAGAAATTCCTGCCTTTTGTCTTCTGAAATAAAAGGAGTTAAAGTCTGCAGATGATCTTTGACTTCTTTTAGAAACATCCCCATATAGAGAATATAGGAGTTGATTCTGGCAGCAAGCATATTAGCTTGGAAAACCCTTCGGCCAAAAGCATCTAGGGTCCTGCATTCACGTCCTGGAGGATTAGATGAGTGTCTCTTTGCACTCTTTATTTTCCTCATGGCAGACTCTGCCACAATAGAGTGGTGAGGAAGCTGAGTCTTATGAAAGCCAGGACAAGGAGGGACATGGTACATGGTGTCTAACCTACGAGAATGAGGAGAGGTGGTGAGAGGAGTCTCCCACATGCCCAACATGAGATCATAGAGAATCTCATGAATAGGTAAGTAGCTGCTTCTTTAGGAGCCTTAGGATATTGCAAAATATCTAATTGCTTGGCTCTAGGCTCTGACTCAGGGGCCACTGTAATGGAGAGGCCCCTAGCCACATCCCTAATGAAGTCTTGAAAAGACAAGTCTTCTGGAGGAGACATTCTTCGTTTTGGAGAAGCAGACTCCTGAGGAAGAAGTACCGGTGCCTCGACAGAAGCCTCCGACTCATCAGAGTCTTCGGAGGAATCGAAGTATCGCCTGTCTGGATGCTCCTGTAAAGCCCGATAGGCGTACCGAGTGGGATCGACATCGGGAGTAAGCGGTACCGGTTCGGTACCGATGGGCATCATAGGACAGGGTACAGTTGCAGTCGACACCGAAGCCGATGTCGATGCAATCGGAGATTGTTGCAGTACTGATCCATCGACGCAACCAGAGTTTGGATGTCGGTACCAGTGGAGGCCACCGGTACCCCAGAACACGGCAACAGGTGATCGGTCGAGGCCGAGCCATCGATGTCAACCTGTGACCCCATAGACAATGCTTTGGAAGCCGGAACTTCCCGCCGGGGTAATTTTGCCGGTGCGGAATCCTCGAGGACAAGCCCGGAGGCATCTCGATGCTTAGAGGGAGATTTGCCCTTCGAGGACCGGCTAGATTTATGTTTGGTTACCTGAGATCCATGGGAGGAAGAAGAAGCCCTGGAAGACGTCGATGCCACCGAGGCTGCATCAGAGGGAAACAGGGTACTGAGCTTGGCTGCTCAGTTCTGCCGACTTCTTTTAGACATCATGGTACAGGACACACAATCCGTGATGGAATGGTCAGGACCCAAACATTTTAGGCACCAATCATGGGTGTCGGTGACAGAAATAGTACTGCCACATTTTGTGCACTTTTTGAACCCGGAAGCGGGCTTCTCCATGAGGAGAAAAATATTCAGGCCTAAGGCCCAAACTGAAAATGCACAGTTGAAGAAAGAAAAGGGGTTTTTTTTGAAGAAAGAAAAGAAAAGACCGGCGGTACCGGTCTGACGTCGAAGAAGGCAGACGTGACACAGAAAAATAAAGAAAAAAATAAAGAACTTCTTCTGCGGTGACAGGAACACGACCTGCTGGCTCCGCAGAAAAGAAGAACTGGAGAGAGGCGGTTGGGAAAGGCGGGAAGGCAGCACGCAGGCACTGTGGGATGCTCCCAAAAGCTTTCTTATTGGACGCTGGGGAGCGTTCCTGCGCAGGCTCCGTCGGTACCGACGATACCCATATGTGAAGACTATATGTGAAGACTCATTCCTGCTTGTTCCTGGAGATTGCAGCACCTCCCCCCACCAGCAGCAACGTGAACAAAGGACTCCCATGAAGCTTTACGGGAACGTTGGCCCAATGCCAGGATAGTGCCTGGCGATTACTCACATTTATAATAAGATTTAGAGTGTCATCATTAGGAAGGAAAATACAAATACTCCGTCGATCCTGCATGATTCTGTTGTTCTGAAAATTCAATTTGTTCATTTTGTTCAGGGCTTTATCAGGGGAAGGGGGAGTTCACTGTGGTGCTCTGAGTCCTTGCAGACACCTCAGGTTCAGAGCACTCGGCAGCCGCTGATTCCTCGTCATTACACACTTCATAAGGTGGTCATCTCTAGACTTTTCCCCACAGGTACCATGTCTGGAAGAAATGAGAGAGAGAGAACTCAGTGCTGTTAGCAGCTGGGAAGTGCATCTGATCGGCCTAGACTAGGAATAAAAGCTACACGTCCATCAGCTACTTCATGGGATCTATCCTAGTTCCGAGCCTTTCCAACGTTTATTATCAATAGACAAGATGCCAGGAGGAAAGAAACTGTAAATGTCATATTGCTGGAGTACGCAAAGGACAGGGAAAGGATTCTGATTCAGTTTAACCCAATGGGATCAATGCATTAAAGCGCACTAACACTTGCTGTTAATAGGGCTAATTTTATTAGCCGTTTTCCATTCTGAATTAGCCATTTATCAAATTGTCTGGGGTACCTGTATCAGAACTTTGGAATATACAGGGTATATGCACATACGTTTCTCAAACCTCAACAGGGGCCTTCCTCGGAACAGAGTTTGTGCAAGGTTGCAAAATAAAATAGGAAAACTGTGTGTGCCTGAGAGCAGGTCCAGATGGGGTAATTTTGTAATGGCACTTATATGCCTATGTTAGATTGGCATAAGTTATATACAGATCGCTCTGTTTAAAATCACCCTAAATGCATGCATACATGAGAGAGCTTATTTTAGAAGCCCTATTCACAATCTAACCGGGTCTAAGCAGCCATATATACATGTGTAAATCACAGTCACGTATAAATGGCCACTTTAGAGAGGGTGAAATTTATACAAAGATGACTGCTCTTCATCCAAAGTCAGGGTGTCGGGGCGTGCCCTGCACGGGACAAAAATCGACATATGTAATTCCCATTTCATATAGGGTATGCACGCGTAAGGCCAACACTGGAGAGGTACTGGATCTGAACAAACTATACCCAACTTAGCAATACTTTTATCATTAACTAATTCACTCCCCTAGTTCAGCCCTGAAATTTAGAACTCTTTAAATCTGAATTCACAAGGAACACCCTAAAGACACCGCTAATGATAAATAGGTAGAGATAATTAGATAATGTAGAACATATCTTATCTGTAAATATGTTATGACCAGTTATGTTGTTACACTGTAAATACGTAGGCTGTAACTATGTTATGACCAGTTCATTTTACATTCCTTCACTAAAGTTCAAAGTACCTGGTCTGTTCATTGTAAATCGCCCTTGATCTTTCGAAGGGGCGGTATAGAAAAGCTTTTTAAATAAATAAATATCACCAACATCCAAATTTATACTCGCTTCCTGGCATGAATAGGGAATAAAAAAAAGTGCTCCCTTTGGCCATCCCTTTAGAATCCCCCAGTGTTTACTTCCTTCTCTGAACTGGGGCAAGAGAGCGTCCTCTGTAATTAGTTAAGAGAATATGCATGTCTGTTTGCAAAATGGCCCTGATACACTTGTAAGTCTGAACACTTACAAATGCTCATTGTCATGATTCCCCCGTCGATTTTTCCCACATGCATCCTGCTGAAATTCCTCTTCTCGCAACCTATGGAGGTGCATTTTAGAAATAACTCCACATTTAGCAGAACTGTTTCTAAAATATCGGCATAATTGTAAATGTGGGGATATGGATGTCTCAATTCTGATCGCTACGTCTTCTTTCAAATGCGCCTGGAAGGATAATATTCAAAACAACTAGAATGACCAGCACTGGGTGCTAACCACATACTGTAACTGTTCAGCATGGATAATGTTTCACCGTGTAAATCACTATGAAGGTAATTCTATAATGGCGCACCTGAGCTGCAAGCGTACGTGGTCACGCCCGGCACACCGATTACATAAGGCAAAGCTCGTGCACGCTTTGCTTTACAGGATATGACATAAGTGACCCCCAGCACGTGCGCCTGCCCCATGGCAGCTGTAAATGTCCACGCCTAGATTTTGAAGGCACAGGCATAGGTTATAGTATCCCCATGCTCTGCCTCAGTTCTACCCCTCATCTACACATAACGGCACATACGCATATGCGACCGGCCAATGTATGCAGGTATGCACCCATCCACATGTGTAAGTCACTAGAATACCGCGACTTATGCGTGCAGATGGTGCATACCTTTGGGTGCCCCCTTTACGGAATAACCCCCTTTAGGGCCAAAATGTAAGCATGATTAGGAGTGGTCCAGGGATGGATCCAGAAGTTAGCAGTGATACTCAGCTGCTCTCCATATACCTTATGAGTTCAACTCCCAACACAGAATAGCAGAGATACCTTTGTATGGATACAATATCCACATACATTATGCCAGCATATTCGGCATATTCAGTTTTGAATGCATAGCTTTGCTGGCAATCAGCATAAAGGTACAGGTCCCGTGGAATACTCTGGTGTTTATCAGCGTTAATAAGATGCAAATGGGTCAATAGTTACTGCAGACGTTAAATTATATGTGAAATATTGCAACAACTTGATGTTTCTTAGTACACTGTCTCCAGTGTTTTAAGCATAAATTAGCACACTTGTCAGCTTTCAGCAACGTGCTCATGATAAGCTGAAATCCTTTTTCTCTTAGAGGATTTCCAAGAAAAATAGATTCCTTGCTGGTAACATTCCTTCTCACTCTACAAACCACAAAAGCAATCACAGCAGAGCAACCCCTCTGTGTCAGGACTCCCCTTGGACAGCAGTGATGAGATCTCTTATTACCAGATACATGTTTAAGCATTCACACTGACCTATCACTCTACTGGCAAGCTGTCTCCCACCACGGTTAGCTCATCACTGTGCCTTCTCTCTGGAACCATCTGCATCCAGAAATTCAAACTACGTTCTAGTTCTCCCCTAAAGCATCCAATGGTATCTATTTAGTCTCTTCTTACAGACTGCATGAACTATGATGATTTTGTAGAAAGACAGTAGAAAGACAAAACAGAGAGGGAGAAAAAGCGAGATCAATATCAGAGCAAATGTCAAGGAGGAAATGAAAAAGACGGGAGGAGATATGGCAACACCCAAACACCTAAACAAACATATCAGTGTCCAGTTAGCTTCTATTCCAATGTGAATACTGTGTCTTTTCCAAACTGACCTTTAAAGCACCAGAGTAGCTTCACTGAAAGCAGGAGGACAGTATTTAATGGAATTAGTGAAGAGGATGACAAAGGCCACTTGCACTGAAGTGGTTTCTGCTTTTAGAAGCAGCACCCAGATGATAAGGGGCCTGACGGAAGAGAAAAATGAAGAGAGGTCAAAGGTCTCTGCTCTTTTAAAGCAGCAGTTCTTATTAGTCAAAGAAAAATTACAATTGTTCAACTCCTTTGCTACGTTAATTCCAGCATTCAGCACTTCCCTTCGCTGATGCTTTTTCTCTGTATCCACCCTTCCTGAAGAGGGTATAACCATTTCCTTTCATCACGGTTCGCAGGTTGGGAACTCCACAGGATCCTAGGGCCTTGTTTTCTTGGTTAATGAATCAGTTTCTGCTTTCCCATAGCTAGAAAGCCTGACAATGTCCTTGTTGACATATGGCTGTATCCTTCAAATAAAACTTATGAGACTGCAGAAGAACAAGGGCTTCATCTAGTCCTTAACTATAACATAATCCCCTCTGTGAAAGAACTGTCTGGCCTGAGAACCTTTATGTTCTAAAGGAAGAGAGGGAATATTTTCCTAATTTTACATGGAAGGTTGAAAAGGGTAGACAGTCGCTACCAATCTGCATTTGTTGTCTTAATAACACCATACCCCTTTTATCTCTATCCCTCAGTGAATGCTCCCTATGACCACAGTTAGATTGACCATCACATTTCTCCCCCCGCCCCATCACACACACACACATCTCCCTTTTCTATTTATTTTAATGCCATCCTTTAGCTGGGTTTAATTAGTGGCTGAAAAACTCCTCTATATTATGGTTGCCTGGAAGCGTCATTTTCCATAGGTTCCAATTCTATCTGTGGAGGTCATTTAAAATGAGTACATTGTTACTTGTGACCTCCTTTTTTGCAAAATGAAATGAAAACCCCATTACAAGGGGAAGCTAATTTACTGTAGAACAAGCTGAGTACATTCAGCAGTAACCCAAGGGCTAGAGACCGCCTAGTAGAGAACAATGCTGAGAAAGTTTGTGGACTCCAAGTATAAGCATGAGAATTATAAGTTCTTATCATGATACTGTTGTTCAGTCTAGGGACCCTGGGAAGAGTTGTCCACATTATTTTATTTATTTATTTATTTTTTATACCGCGCTATTTAGAATCAGTGCGGTTTACATGTTTACTAATAGATACTTTTTATTCCCTTGTCCCCAAAGGGCTCACAATCTAAGTGTACTTGAGGCAATGGAGGGTTAAGTGGGTTGCCCAAGGCCACAAGGAGTGGCCATGGGACTAGAGACCCCAGTCCCTCCGGCCTGAAGTTGCTTGTCCCCATGCGGGAATTGAACCCCCGACCTTCCGGCCTGAGGTAACCATTATGATTGAGGTAACATTATGACTGTCCCTTGGCTCTTCTAGATGGCCACGCCTTGCTTCCATACAGTAACAGGGTCATTCTGAGGCCTCTTCCCAGTCCTGTTTACCTTCGCCGCATCTTGTTCAGGGAACATAACATAAGAACATAAGATATGCCATACTGGGTCAGACCAAGGTCCATCAAGCCCAGTATTCTGTTTCCAACAGTGGCCAATCTAGGTCATACGTTCCTAGCAGTTTCCCCAAGGGACACAGGTTCCACAATGCTTGTATTGGTTCAAGCATTGATATCCTGGGTCCCTTCTTAATAATGGTTTATGGACCTTTCCTCCAGGAACTTGTCCAAACCTTTTTTAAACCTAGCTACACTAACAGCCTTTACTACATCCTCTGGTAAAAAATTCCAGAGTTTGATTACACATTGAGTGAAAAAATATTTTCTTTTATTAGTCTTAAATAGTTTACCCTGTAGCTTCAGTGCATGTCCCCTAGTCTTTCTATATTCTGATAAGGTAAACAATCGATCTACATTTACCCGTTCCACTCCGTTCATTAATTTATAGACTTCTATCATATCTCCCCTCAGCCGTCTCTTTTCCAGGTTAAAGAGCCCCAACCTTTTTAGCCTTTCTTCATAGGAGTATCCTTCCATCCCCTTTACCATTTTGGTGGCTCTTCTCTGAACCTTTTCTAAAATCGCTATATCCTTTTTAAGATACGGCGACCAGAATTGCACACAATATTCAAGGTGCGGTCTCACCATGGAACGATATAGAGGCATTATAATATCTTTTGTTTTATTTTCCATTCCTTTCCTTATCATACCTAGCATTCTATTTGCTCTCTTGGCCGCTGCTGCACACTGGGCCGAGGGTTTTAACATGGTATCCACAATGACGCCTAAATCTTTTTCCTGGGTGGTCGTTCCTAATGTGGAACCTTGCATCGTGTAACCATAGTTTGGGTTGTTCTTCCCTAGGTGCATAACCTTGCACTTGTCCACATTAAATTTCATCTGCCATTTTGATGCCCAGTCTTCCAATTTATCAAGATCCTCTTGCAATTTTCCACAATCCTCTTGGGTTTTAACAACTTTAAATAGTTTTGTGTCATCTGCAAATTTGATAACCTCACTCGTTATTCCACTTTCCAGGACATTTATGAATATGTCAAAAAGCAGCGGACCCAGCACAGATCCCTGGGGTACACCACTATTCACCTTTCTCCATTGGGAAAATTGGCCATTTAGCCCTACCCTCTGCTTTCTATCTTTTAACCAGTTCCTGATCCACAATAGTACACTGCCTCCTATCCCATGACTCTTTAGTTTTGCCAAAAGTCTCTGATGCGGGACCTTGTCAAAGGCTTTCTGGAAGTCCAGATACACAATATCAACCGACTCACCTTTGTCCACCTGATTATTCACTCCTTCAAAAAAACATAACAGATTAGTAAGACAAGATCTTCCTTGTCTAAAGCCATGTTGGCTGTCACCCATTAGGTCATGACTATCTACATGCTGAGTAATTTTATTCTTTATGATGGTTTCTACCATTTTTCCCGGTACTGATGTCAGGCTCACCGGTCTGTAGTTTCCCGGATCACCCCTGGAACCCTTTTTAAAAATTGGTGTTACATTGGCGATCCTCCAATCTTCAGGTATTAGAGATGATTTTAATGATAGTTCACAGATTACTAATAGCAGGTCTGCAATCTCGTATTTCAGTTCTTTCAACACCCTTGGATGTATACCATCTGGCCCAGGTGATTTGCTACTCTTCAGTTTATCTAATAGTTGTAATACATCTTCCTGATGTATCGATATTTCCTTCAATTCTTCCGCACCTTTAAATACCACTTCAGTCATGGGTAACATCCCTATATCTTCCTCAGTAAAGACTGAAGCAAAGAATTCATTCAATCTCTCCGCTATCGCCTTGTCACCTCTTAGTGCTCCTTTAACCCCTTTATCATCTAATGGACCAACTGCTTCTCTCACAGGTTTTTTGCTACGAATGTACTTGAAAAGGTCTTTACTTCGCGTTTTTGCTTCCGCAGCAAGCTTCTTCTCAAATTCTCCCTTTGCCTGCCTTATCAATGCCTTGCATTTGACTTGCCAGTGCTTGTGCTGTTTCCAGGTTTCGTCGTTTGGCTCTTTTTTCCATTTCCTGAAAGATGCTTTTTTGGCAACAACAGCCTCTCTGACCTCACCTTTAAACCATGCTGGCAGTTTTTTGGACTTCCTTCCACTTTTCTTAAAGCGTGGAATACAGCTGGTCTGGGCTTCCAAGATAGTATTTTTCAACAACAGCCAAGCCTGATGTATGTCTTTAACCTTTGCAACTGCTCCTTTTAGTTTTTTCTTAACTGTTTTCCTCATTTTATCATATTTTCCCTTTCGAAAGTTAAAAGGTAGTACTGTGGATTTCCTTACTATCCCTCCTCCACTAATTAAATCAAAGGCGATCATGCTATGATCACTATTGCCAAGTGGCCCCAACAACCTTATCTCTTGCACTAGATCTGGTGTTCCACTAAGGACTAGGTCTAATATGGCTTCCCCTCTGGTCGGTTCATGAACCAGCTGCTCCAAGAAGCAGTCATTTATTTCATCTAGGAACTTTATCTCCCTAGCATGTCCTGACATGACACTGACCCAGTCGATACCGGGGTAGTTGAAATCACCCATTATTATTACTGCACTGTAACATTTGTTAGCTTCCTTGATTTCTTTGAGCATTTCATCATCCATTTGGTCATTCTGGCAAGACGCTCGATAGTACACCCCCACTGCCATTGCCTTCCCCCTTTTACATGGAATTTCAATCCATATAGATTCTACAGCAGAATTTGTTTCCTGCAAAACGTTAATCCTTTCTGACTCAATGCCCTCTCTAACATAGAGAGCAATCCCTCCACCAATTTGATCAGCTCTATCATTACGATATAGTTTGTACCCAGGTATCACAGTGTCCCACTGGTTGTCCTCCTTCCACCATGTCTCTGATATTCCAATCATATCTAACCTTTCATTTAGTGCTATATATTCTAACTCTCCCATCTTATTTTTTAGACTTCTAGCATTTGCATACAAGCATTTTAGAGAATGTATTTTACTCATATTAATTTGGCTATTGTTAGACATGGGTAATTTGGGATCTTTAAGCTCAGTCTGCTCCATACTTGAGGGCATTTGGGCTACTTTACTCTTTTGTGGAACCTCTCTGCTTTTGGTAGTATCCTTCAAAGATACATCCTTCCGAACCATCTGCTCTTGGGCGACTGTCGGCTTTCCCCTAATATCTAGTTTAAAAGCTGCTCTATCTCCTTTTTAAAGGTTAATGCCAGCAGCCTGGTTCCATCCCGGTTAAGGTGAAGCCCATCCCTTCGGAAGAGCCCCTCCTTTCCCCAGAATGTTCCCCAGTTCCTAACAAATCCAAAACCCTCATCTCTGCACCATTGTCTCATCCACGCATTGAGACTCTGGAGCTCTGCCTGCCTTTTGGGTCCTGCGCGTGGAACAGGAAGCATTTCGGAGAATGCTACCCTGGAAGTTCTGGATTTCAACTTCCTACCTAAAAGCCTAAATTTAGCCTCCAGAACCTCCCTACCACATTTTCCTATGTCATTGGTACCGACATGTACCAAGACAGCAGACTCCTCCCCAGCACTATCTAAGACCTTATCTAGGTGGCGCGTGAGGTCCGCCACCTTCGCACCAGGCAGGCATGTTACCAGGCGATCCTCACGTCCACCAGCCACCCAGCTATCTAAATGCCTAATGATCGAATCACCAAATATAACGGCTGTCCTAACCCTTCCCTCATGGGCACATGGCCCTGGAGAAACTTCCTCGGTGCGAGAGGGTTTTACATCACCTGGAGGACAGGTCCTAGTTACAGGATCACTTCCTGCCACACCAGGGTGATGCTCTCCTGTCACGTGACCTCTCTCCTCCATGGCAACAGGGATGCTGCCAGACTGGAGGTGGGACTTCAGGACTATATCCCTCTAGGTCTCGTCTATGTACCTCTTTGTCTGTCTTATGCTTTCCAAGTCTGCTACTTTAGCCTCTAGAGAACGGACTCGTTCCCTGAGAGCAAAGAGCTCCTTGCACCTAGTGCACACGTAAGACCTCTCACCAACTGGGAGAAAATCATACATGTGACACTCAATGCAAAAGACTGGAAAGCCCCCATCCCGCTGCTGGACTGCTGTCTGCATCTTAGTTTTAGGTTTGTGTTTAGATCTAAGTTCTTTACTTACTAAGGGTTGCTATGGATATTTGTACTAATAAAACTGTACCTAATACGTGTAATATACCTTGTTCACCTGAAGCTTAACTAATCTCAGGTCCTTAGTGTATGACTGATTTGGGTAATGAGCTTCACCTGAGAGCACCTCCTGTCTTTTAAGATGTGTAAGTACCTATAAAGCTACTATTATCCCAGGGGAGGGAGGGAAATAACACTTATTAAAAGAGGGCTGCTACACAGTACCCTGTCTTGTGCTGCTGAGGTAAGCTAAATTCTGATTTGATTTAAATTATAGCTCTTAGCTGCTGCTAGGCTCTAACTTCTTATGAAATTTAAACTACAAGCTCTCTGCTGGGTTCTAAATTTAACCAGAAAGCTCTCTTCTGTGTTTTAAATTTAAGCTAAAAGTACTTTGCTGATGCCAAGCCCTGAGTGACTATTAAATTTAGACTACAAGCTCTCTGCTGGGTTCCAAATGTAACCAGAAAGCTCTCTTCTTTGTTTTAAATTTAAACTAAAAGTACTTTGCTGTTACTAGGCCCTGAGTGACTATTAAATTTAAACTACAAGCTCTCTGCTGGGTATGAAATGTAACCAGAAAGTTCTCCTCTGTGTTTTATATTTAAACTTAAACTGCTGCTACTAGGCCCTGACTGATTTAACAAAAAATAGTGGGTTCACAGATTAATTAGCTTTAATACAAAGAATTCCTTTTAGAAAATTACCAGAAGTATATACTCACAGTTGCCTATCTCTCTTCAGAAGTAACAGTCCCTTTTTCTAGTCCTTCAAGACAGAAGGACAGACGGGGCGGGAAAGGGGCGGATAGGGGGCAGCATTAGGGCAGGCATTGGGTGCTCATTGGCCCTGGACGTACAGGATCGACTCTAATGTTGGCCCTGTATGTTCGGGGCCGGCGACTTGCACAAGGAATGTTTTCCACCTCCAAGGTGGAATAAATTCCCCCTATTCGGCAAGGGACGGCGGGCCCAGGGTGCAGATGGGGCGGGGGGGGGGGGTCAAGGACATTCCCTGCAGCCTGACCCTGACCTTAGGAGGCCAGATCAGAGGTCAGGCTGTAGGGAATTCACTTCTGGAGCTGGTGGCCGGGATTGCGGCTCTTCAATGGAGCCACAGTGACATGACAACAGGACGCCATGCGCTGCTGCTCCATTGATGAGCCCTGACTGATTTAGCCGGGGAGGTTCTGTACTTGCAGGCTGGACAGAATCAGGGTCCTAGCCTGCACGTACAGGCTTGTTTGCGATTCTGATCCCGCGAGGCTAGATGTGCCCCACAGGCTCAGAATCGTGACTCCCTCTGTGCGCCCGGTTCCGGATGGACACACAGTGGGCCCAGACATGCGGGATGGAATCAGGCCCTAAGCCTACAGCACCAAATGTATTCCAAATGTGGTCTCCCATCCTGTACTAACCAGGTCTTATTCTGCTTTGCTTCCAAGATCAGATGAGATCAGACATTCTCAGGGTAGTGTGGCATATTTTTTTTATCATGATACTCGTGTTTAATTGCAACCAGTCATTTCTTATGCAATAAAAAGGATCAGGTCAATATTTAAACCCTGCAGTCCGCATTTCTTTAAATGCTCACTTTTGGCTCTCCTAAATCGAACTGTTTAGCTATACAGATAGCGGCTGAATATTGCCAGTCATCCATATAGTTCGTTATTCCTCTCCCTCTCTTGCTCCACTCTGGCGCTATCAGGATACTGTCAGGGTAGTCTGTAAGAATTTTCAGTGGCATTATCCATATAGGGCCACAAAAAATTCATGGGCAAGGGATTTATACATGTAGGGCCTGATTTTCAACTGAGCAGGCTATGCGCCACTAGGGCATATAGCCCCGCCCGCTGACCTCTAAACTCAGATATTCAATACCACAGTGACGGCATTGAATATCCAGGTTTAGTGCTGAGTGGATTCACCCTCCGCAGAGCCTAACTGGGTAGTGGTGATATTGGACCACTGCCCAGTTAACATCCATGGCTAGAACTAGGCAAGCCAAAAGCTCGTCTAGTTTTAGGCACGGATTGCTAACCGGGTAGCGGACCAATATCACTGCTACCCGGTTAATGCCAATCTCTGCCTCCGCACGCCCCCAACACGCCATGATGCTAACCGTACAGCATTGGGGCGCATAGGGGACACAGATGGGGATTTTCGTCGGTACTAACCATGTAGGTGCTGTTGAATATTCCCGTTTAAGGCATTTACACGGTTTACAGGAGGCATTTACATGGGTTACTGGGCTGTAAACCATGTAAATGCCTTTCGAATATCGGGCTACAACTAAACATCTATCCCTTTGAACACTGGGCCACTAATAAAATTAAACAATTCTGTGTTTCTTGAGACACAATAACATAAAAAAATAGCAATAATGCAGGTAACTGTCTAAGGAACAGCATACAAATGCATGTAAGTCAGTATTTCCAAGGACTTAAGTGCACATTCATCCACCTATGTTAGAAAATACTATCACTTATTTGTTCAATGGAGTTATCTTCCTGTCTTATCGGGGCTTAGAGCAGGATCTCAGAGTACAAACTGTGCTAAAATACAGGCTATCCTAAGGGGTCTAAAAATGTTTACTCAGCACTACATCTGATAAGAAATCTCAGTTAGACTGATGGCTTAATTTTCTGTTCCAAGTAATTAAAAAGAACGTTTTCTGGGCCCCATGGAGAAGAAAGAGATATAAAAAGTGTAAAGCAGAAGATCCTCTAGAGAGAAGACAAAGGGAGCGTGGTTCTGTTTAGCACTAACTGGCGGAAACGAATTTCCCTTTCTGCCTCTGCTCTGCAGTATAGCGCACAGTGCCGCCCTGACTTTAATCCATTTCCCTTAAGCAGACACCATTCATTACACTATAATCCTATGTGAAGCCAGTTTATAAAAGGCTGTAGCTTACAAAAATAAGAGCTTCAATACCAAATTACATCACTGCTCAATTAAAAATAAAATCCCATGTTCTTCTTTACGTGCCTTACCTCTCAAGCCACTGATTTATTCAGCCATTTCAGGATATAGCATACTTTCCTCTAAATTCATCATCCCACCTCCTTCAAAATATTCTGAACATAAAAAGACGTTAAAGGACGGCTCAATTGTTTGTCCATATTCAGACTCACAATGTTCTTAATCCCAGCATGATTTTATCTAGATTTGTATTTTGAAAAGGACAATTCAGAATTTCTGTTCAGTGACTTTCCACTAGTACAAATAACACAGGTAGATCTGCCTAACAAATCTAATTTATTATTTCTCTTTTTCATAAAGTGTTTCAAAGTATTGATCAAAGAGCTGACTGTGTCTAATGCAGTCAACCCCGAGATGGTAAAACTAAGATTTATAAAATGTACAGCCTTTGTGCCTTTTCTGTAAGGCCCAATTCACCAAAGCATTTTCCTCAGTCTAGGTTCCATGTACCAGCAGCTACGGCTCCTCCTTCCCAAAGGTTTTCCCATCACTATTAGAGGAAAAGGAAGGAGATCTGGATTTAGCTCATGACAAATTACATTCAGGCACAACGGGTATTACCTTGTATCCAGAGGGCTTAAAATCTAAGTCTGTACCTGAGGCAAAGGAGTTTAAGAACTTGCCTAAGACCACAAGCAGCTCCAAAAAGATTTGAACCTTTGCCTCTCTGGTAGGCCCACTGCTCTAGCCACTCGGCTATTCCTTGAAGCCTATGGAGTAGAGCCTGCCCTATATCTTATATCTTGGCCTCCGATGGGCCTGAATGGTGATCAAAGAAACCAGACAGAGCTGAATGTTACAGAAATGATAGGCCCGATATTCAGTAGTGGCAGCTAGCTGTCACCGTTAAAGATTAACCCTGGATATTTAACGCCAGGCCCATATCTGGCCACCGACACTGAATATCCGGGATAGCCACAGACCCTGCAAGTTAACAGCAGCAGCGATATTGAGCTGCTGCCCAGTTAGCTTGCGCGGGTAAAGTTAGGCCAGCATTTGCCATGCCTGACTTTACCCGTGGGTCGCTAACCGGGCAACGGCTCAATATCGCTGCTACCTGCTCAGCAACGGGCGCCACTTCCACTCTGTCCCAGAATGCTCATGACGCGACCTGATGCTAAAAGCGTGGCATCGGGGCATGTCGCAGTGACGCCCCCGATATTCTATGCCACTAACCGTGTTCGTGCCGCTGAATATCCCGCTAACAGGCATTCACATGGTTTGCAAACAAAACAGCCGTTATACAAAAGTAAGAAAAATACAGACAATGTACTGTGAGATGCAAAGCTGGAAACAAAAGCAGTTTTAAATCAGGGGAGTAAAAACACCACAGGAAACGTCTAAAGCTGGAAGATAACAGGCATATCACATCAGATCATCTAAGTGCATCAGATACATATACAAACTTGAAAAACACGAAAGGTAAAATATCTAAAAGTATTTTACAGCGTCATATAATAGACACATTTTAGCCTGCAAGCCACGAGAAGCACGGAGGAGCAGCTGTGCCAGGCAAACAACGAGAAGAAATATGTAAAACTGATTGCAGAGTTTGAGCTTAACCAATCGCAAGTTACAACTATTGTAGGCATCTAATGGAAATGTGCCAGCAAGATGCTGCTAATTTAAAACACTCGTTTGGCGGGAAAAACGAAGGAAACCCCAGCGATGAAACAAACCACGTCACTGGAACCTATCCTTAAAGAGACAAAAACCACTAAAAAGAAATTTAAAAAGAATTCTAAAAAGGAATTTAAAAAATGCTTCATAAAGTATATAATGTTGTAGATCCAGCACTGTTTAAAATCAGTAAGCATTTAACATCTAAATATATAATGATATCGACGAACAGAGTGGCAAGAAACCAGCGTCTGGAGTGGTGATTCATTGTCTCACATATGAGCATTTCAAGTCTAATTTTAGCACATGTAAAATACATAAAATGAATTGTGTACTTAGAGAGGGATTGAGGAGAGGGGAACTCTTCCTGAGCCGAGGTGTGTAAAACTGGGGAAAATAGTCTCTGCCTAAAAAGCTCTTGTGCGGCTCAAAAGCTTCACGGCAACTCCAGAACAAAAATTATATGAACAAAAACATGAGTTAAAAGGCTATGGGCCCAATTCCGAGACAGGTCCTGTGGGGCTGCATGTCCCTTGCGCATTTCCAGTAGTTCAAGGCAAGTTACAATCAGATATCATTAGTATCTTCTTGCTCTTTAAACCTAGTTACTCTATTATAAAATTGTCTTCCATGGGTACAGAAATTCATGAACTACATGATAAAAGGTGAGATACGGATTTGCACCACACAAGAGAACGATATTAGAGTGACCACATCTGATAATTCCAAGGTCACAAAAGATGTTGACAAGGCAGTGACAAGAACTGGAAGAACACTGGAGAGTACAGAGAGAAATATTACCGGTGGAAAACAGGAGACACAACCTTAATGCAAACCACTAGTCCAACCTCATCTAGAGTTCTGGAGGCTCTGCAAGGATATAAACAGAGCAGAGGCAACCCAGAGAAGGGCTAACAAAATGGTACCGGGTTTGGCCAATAAGCCTCATGGAATGACACTTAGGACCTTAGGACACTTAGAAGTGTTTTCAAACACTGTAGGTTGCACACCCCCCCTTTTCTTCTCTGTAATACGTTTATATTCTCCATCCAAACGATAAGATAAAACATTTCACACCCTTCATAATCCATCTTGTGCCCCCCAATTTGAGAAACACTGCCTTGGAGGGCCAGTGAGAGAGAGAGAGGAGATATGGCAGAGCAATCCAAATATTTCTAAGGTAGTAGATAAGAAACTCCAAGTGTACAAACGGAGGGACAACAGAGGGAAAGATTTCTTTACAGAAAGGGGAATGGATAAATGGAACAGTCTCTCAGGAGAGGAAGCGAGAAAGCATTCTATCAAATTCAAGTAAGCACGAGGTAAAGAAAGAGGAGCCAAAATTGTGAAGATAAGGACGGGTAAATGAACAAACCAGACAGAACATATGGAGATCTTATGTTATGCTTCTAGGTTTAATTCAGGCTCTCTCTCAACATTTTTTTCAAGACTGCTGCTCTCTTCGGAGCTGAATAATATTCCAGACATCTGTGAGTTCAATTTATCTTACTTTTACCTCTAATGGGCACGCAGAAAGCCTTTGACAAGGTCCCTCATCAGAGACTTTTGGCAAAACTAAAGAGTCATGGGATGGGATGCAGTGTACTATTGTGGATCAGGAACTGGTTAAAAGATAGAAAGCAGAGGGTAGGGCTAAATGGCCAATTTTCCCAATGGAGAAAGGTGAATAGTGGTGCACCCCAGGGATCTGTGCTGGGTCCGCTGCTTTTTGACATATTCATAAATGACCTGGAAAAGGGAATAACGAGTGAGGTTATCAAACTTGCAGAAGACACAAAACTATTTAAAGTTGTTAAAACCCAAGAGTATTGTGGAAAATTGCAAGAGGATCTTGATAAATTGGAAGACTGTGCATCAAAATGGCAGATGAAATTTAATATGGACAAGTGCAAAGTTATGCACCTAGGGAAGAACAACCCAAACTATGGTTACACGATGCAAGGTTCCACATTAGGAACCACCACCCAGGAAAAAGATTTAGGCATCATTGTGGGTAACATGTTAAAACCCTCGGCCCAGTGTGCAGCGGCGGCCAAGAGAGCAAATAGAATGCTAGGTATCATAAGGAAAGGAATGGAAAATAAAACAAAAGATATTATAATGCCTCTATATTGTTCCATGGTGAGACTGCACCTTGAATATTGTGTGCAATTCTGGCCGCCGTATCTTAAAAAGGATATAGCGTTATTAGAAAAGGTTCAGAGAAGAGCCACCAAAATGGTAAAGAGGATGGAAGGATACTCCTTTGAAGAAAGGCTAAAAGGGTTAGGGCTCTTTAACCTGGAAAAGAGACGGCTGAGGGGAAATATGACAGAAGTCTATAAATTAATGAATGGAGTGGAACGGGTAAACGTAGATCGATTGTTTACGTTATGAGAATATAGAAAAACTAGGGGATATGCAATGAAGCTACAGGGTAAACTATTTAAGACTAATAAGAGAAAATATTTTTTCATTCAACGTGTAATCAAACTCTGGAATTTGTTACCAGAGGATGTAGTAAAGGCTGTTAGTATCGCTCGGTTTAAAAAAGGTTTGGACAGGTTCCTGGAGGAAAGGTCCATAAACCATTAAGAAGGGACCCAGGATATCAATGCTTGACCCAGTACAATCATTGAGGAAACTGTGTCTTTTGGGGAGACTGCTAGGTACTTATGACCTAGATTGGCCACTGTTGGAAACAGGATACTGGGCTTGATGGACCTTGGTCTGACCCAGTATGGCATATCTTATGTTCTTATGTTAGAGGTATGCTGTAGCTCAATATGCCAAGAACTGCACACTAAAATGGAAGCCACATTTGGTTTAACTAGGCCAGCAAATTGTTTTAAGAAATATCTTGCACCCTGGGTGAAAGCTGAAACAGGAAGCATGCATCCCGAAAGTAAAATCAGTCTGTCACTCCGTCTCTGAATTCACGCGCTGTAAAAATTATTTCAATGGTACAGTACCTAGCTATTTATAGTGTGTGAAACTCAACTAGATCTCTGGCTCCGCTGTCACAGGCACAGCTGTTCAGCAGACAAATACAGCTTTCCCTATCCTTTTGTCTTAGCATAAAAGGGAAGTTCTCAGTAATGCAATAAATGGCAGCATGTGGATGGACCTTTTGGCTCAGCTTTCAAACCCATAGCACCTGCATTCCCTGTGTTTCACTATCTTCTGTTACACAGCAGTTTCCGCATATACAATATCGCAAGGTACGCAGTCACGATGTGCATTCGGTTTGTTAGTGTGCCTTAAAAACTAGCAATTTAACACATATCAACCTATGAATTAACACATTTTAAGTCACTTGGCTAATGTTTAAAAGTTCTAACGCACATTCAAAATGTTTTATTAAAATGAATGTGTGAAACAAAAAAAAAAATCCAAAATTTGGGATAAAAGCTCAAATAGACTGAGAACGATCCAAAAAAAGGTTTGTCCAGTGCACATCCCTAGTATGTCCCCTGGTTGGGATATCAGTGATATCCCAACCAGCTGCATACATTTTTTGAAACTAAAATGTATGCATGTCTGTTTCCAGTGAAGCCCCCAAAACACCCTTCCCTGGATCACTTCTTCCCTATGTGGTAAAAAGTGCAAACATCATCAACAGGCACAAGCAGGAGCGTTTACCCAGATATAAGATTCCTAAGGGCCCCTTGGACTAAAGTCCGCCAAGGAATTGCTATTAATGTGCCAATCTTATGCATGTTAATGGCAAAGGCCACATGTTAGATGCCGGGGACATACTAAACACACCCCCGACAGCTAACGCGCAAAGGTTCTCCTAAGATGTGCTCCACTACGTCGGTTCACTTAATGACTCCTATAGAGGAGTCGTTAGGTGCACCCATGTTAAGAGCTGCATTGCTGCTGAACATGCGGAAGTTGCCCTGGCGCTAGCGGCAATGCACTCTCCACAACCATTCTCCGCCCCATCCTGTGATCGCAGACTGATGTGTGTTTTAGCATGCAAAGGCAGAAACTATCTCGTGTTAGTGTCCCGGCTGCCTGTGGCCGCACGTTAAAATGCCCATTAACCAGCTAATGGGCTTTAGTAAAAGAGGCCCACTGCCTTTGAAAACCGCCCCCCTAAATGGCTAATTGTATAAGGGGGGTGGAAACTTTCAAGCACCAAGTACGCACCTAACTGGATGTTATTTTAGTCATTAAGATGCATTTGTGGCCATATAACCACATCAATAGCCTCAAAATCCTGACATAATGCTTGACGGCATGTACTTTGCTAGTGGGTGTGCACATGGATGGCATGCACGGAGCACACAAGCATGCACATGGATTATAAATACTGTAATTTATGTGTGTTCTTGCAAACATCTAGTTGTGAGCCTTAAGGCACGATATCTGTCACGTAGGCTAGTATTTTATAAAGACAAGTAGGCCCTTGATTTTATAAAAACAGGCTTCACAAAGGCACCTTAACTAGGCGCCTGCTTCTGAAATACTCTCCACGCTGCAGTTATGTCCTATGTTTCTTCTTGCAGCAGCAAAGCACATAAAAGGGTTTGCCAAGCACCACATGATATTAGTGTGCAGAACATCAGATGTTGCTAATATCATCAAGAAACATTCCATCTGAGCTACTTAGTACTCTTCAAAAAGACCTGCACAGCACTATCATAAACATGCAACTCATTAAGCCAGACGCACCTCTTTTTCTTCCCTGTACCTAAATCTATTAAGTCTGGCACACAAGTGGGACGATTTTAGAGATTTTTTTCCCTGTTTACATGCAAGAGGGGGTCTTCTACTAAAGGGCACAAGTTGTCCACACGTGGTCTGGTGTGCACTGAAGGCGCGCTGGGAGACGTATTGACAGCTAGTGCAGGGCCATAACAGCACGGCCGGAATTTGTTAGGGGAGCAAGTGGGCAGGCTTGGGGCGGAGGGTGGGAAGGGAGAGCACTCTGCAGTCAGCATACCCATGCCAACTACAAGGTGGCCAGTCAGCACAGGAGCGAGTACCGCCACCTCAATAGGTGGAAGTAAATGCACCACCCGAATGTGCACCTGTTAGGGGACAGTGCTGTGCATTATCTGAAGGGGATGTCCTTTCCACGCCCCCCATAGTTAATGCGGTGATGTTGCACTTAACGGGCCATGGTTTTGCCCACTATTGGCGTGTTAGGTGCAAATCACAACACACTTTAGTAAAAGGGCCCCCGAGGCATTCGTAAAATTGTGCAACGACAGATGTGTGTAAAAATGTACAGCTTCTTTGGAACAGGGGTAAATTTGTGCATCAACATTTGCGTGCTGTTTGGACTGGATCAAGGAGCCTATTTTATAAAAGGCGCAGAAGTGCTTATGTTGCCTTTCTAAAATAATAAGCAGAAACACGCCTAGCAAGTGCTCCAAAATGTTTTTATAAAAGGACCATCAAATTCCATAAGAGAGCAAACTCATATGTCCTCAAGCACTCGTAAATTTCACCATCGGTCCAATGTTTTTTAAATGTTGATTTCCTATTCACTTCACATTGCCTTTATAAATAGGCTTGATCCAGGCACATTTTTGCACGTCTCACCTAGGCATCCTGTCATAAATGACTCCCATGCACTACACAGACACATTTGCACCTGTTCTGGAGCGGCTGTAAATTTCTGTGCTTGCATTGCTATTGAGGGTGGTTCTGGATAGATGTCTATGTTGCCTTTCTAAAATAGGCTTAACCCATTAATGCATGAAGTCTACATTTGTTCCTAATGCAATATTGCGTGATGGAAGTGTTTTATGTGTGGTTTCATATGACCTGAGGCATAAAAAAGTTGAGCGCCCCCCTTTCGGGGACGCTATGCATAAAGGCACCTGTCCTGCTAAGAAATTAGCCCTCCCCATGGCTCTTTGTAAACACACATGCTGCCCTCTGCACACAAGGTTTTTGTTTCCTCTATAGTAAGCTTTCCTTAATGAAGTATCATAACTGCCTTACAAAAGAAAAAAAAAAGATAGAGTGGTGCTCTTTTCCAATAGGTGCTTTGAATGTGCTGGCCAATGAAAATAAACAGCTTCTTAATGAATTAATCCTTATGGGGATTACACAATGTAGTGAAGCTCTCAAACACTGCATTTCGGCCCAGGCCCAGGCCCAGATCAGGGAAGATTTCCCTTCTATAGTCACCAAAATGACAATGGCTTGATATGTAATGATGTGCTACTCGTTGACACCATTCAGAGTGTGGCAGAAGGGCTGCCGGTGAAAAATGGGGCAACCTGGAAGAGAGTAGGATAATATTCTGAGGGCTGGGGATTTTGAGGAACCCCAGACCAACCTTCTTGGTGTTAGCTGGAGGTAGAAAGAAGCTCCCAGAGGGGCCGTCTTCAGACCGTGGGAAGAATCCCTTAGAGGTGGCCATTAACTTGACTCAAGTGCCGGAGCTTTTGGAGAGCCCCACTGGGGGCATATGATTTTATCAGAAGGGTAGGTGATTCCTAAACACTTCAAACTCTGATCCCAGAGGTGGTGTAGTGGCCAAATAGCTGACCCGGGTTTGATTCCTGGCCAAAGAAGTGTAGCCTTCTTTCTTCTCCCATAAAGGAGGAAATCACAGTAAACTTAAAGAACTTTTACACTTCAACAAACAGAAGGGGGTAACCTGCACGGAGCGGCAGGTACCACTCTAACTATGTTACTGGGCCGACTGGATGGACCATACTGGTCTTTATTTGTCATTGTTTACTATGTTACGCAGTGAACGGGTTGGAATTTAGCAAGCACACTGTCAGCAGCTTTTAGTGAGTTGGCCACACCCACTGGGTGCACAAATTTCACATAATGGGCCAATTCCCTTTGAATGGAGGATTTATTTATGTATTAGTATTTAGCTCACGTCTTTCACAGTTCAAAGTGAGTTACATTCATACACAGTTGTGAAATGCAGGCACCGTTGAGCATGCTGTACAAGAAATGACAGGACAGACAGACAACTTTCTGTTAAAGGTGGAACCTTTCAAAAATGGTACAGTCATTGTAGTAATTAGATAGGGGTTTCATCTCACAGCAAGGTGGTATAAGAAATAGAGTGATTTTTCTGTGACCCATGAGGAGGAGTCCTACTAGCCAGTTGCAAGCTCCAAGAAGGGCATCTATGGTTAAAAAAGAGAAAGAGGCACAGTCTGAGGTCTTTCCCCCTTAAATTAATTTGTTGATTTATTGTTCTATATGTTTATGAGCAAGACAAATGTGGAGACGATTTTGGCAGTGATATTTTTAGTGTATGGGTTAATATTTAAAGCCATATACATGGCTAAATAGTGAATTACCTGCATAACTAGTTGAATTAAAATTGCCCCCCCCCCTCCCCAGTACAACTAAAAGTCCATAGGGTGTCCAGCAACACACATACTTTCAACCACATTTAGGAGAGGCATTCCTGACAGTGTGTGTGGACAGGGCTGGAAAATAAAAGGCAACGGGAAAATACAACCGATGTGTATTATTTTCCTTACAAATTCTAGCCTTGCAGAAAGCACATGCCAAAGTCCTATGGGCACTCTGTACTCCAGCGCATTTTAAAGGGACTTTTTCAAGCTTGGTCCAAAAAATATCCCCAAACCTTGCACCACAGCAAAGTCTGAAAAGTGCCCTGCCCCCCACTGCACATGAGATGTAAATGCAGCTGTGCACCAAGTATGTCCTTAAGGTTCATCATTTTTTCAAAAGGAAAATATGAAATTACTTTCCTTTGAAAATGACTGCATGGAAACTGCACACACATTTACACCTACCATTAAGTACACAAATATCCTGCCTTATTTTACGTAGGTTAGGTGCATATTTTACAGTGTGTGCATAAGCTCACTCCCCCTCCTGCCCCCAGGACGTGGTGTTCCAATCTCTGTGGGCACCCCCCTCTGCAGCTGGGGCTCCCCCTCTGCACGCCCTGCGCAGCTGGGAGAGAACTCACGCTGGGCCTGCTGCAGAAGCATGTGGCAAGCCACCCACAGCTTTAAGATACATTTGCCGTGCTGCCTCTGCTGTGTGGGTCCAGAGGGGGTGCACCCCCCTCCCAGCTGCACCCACTGCCCCCCCCCCCCCTTGGTATGCCTCTGCACCCGGGAAAGTCTTATGCACCTACGTTTACCTACATTTAATCCAGGCAAGTTTAAGATAAGCCATTTCTAGACATAAACCATTTCAAACTGTTTTCCCCTTTTCAATAAATTCTGTTGATTTATTAAAACCGATGAGAAGGAATTTATTGGCCTTTCCCTTCCATTTGTTTATCTCCAAAATCCTAGCTCAAAGTGTGTAGCTCATCCATTAATCGTGATGCTTAACATACACAAATAAGTGGCTGCAACACTCTGGGGCATGTTTACTACACACCATGCCGGCAGCGTGCGTTCAGACCACAAAACCAGCGAGGAGGCCTGCGCCGACTTCAGGGAGTGTGTGCGTCCATCCCCTTACCGTTAGCATGCCGCTAATGTGCAGCACCACAGAAACCAGCATGCAGGTGCGCTTAATGCCATCCACTGAGGCAGGTACCCAAAACACCTGCAATGAATGCAATGTTCTGGCAATGCCCACATTCCGCCCCTAACACACCCTGTCTCCACCCAATTGTCAGCTACCCAGTTGTGTGGGATTTTTGGTGCGGGGCCCAGTGCTAACATTTAGCATGGTGTGTTTACCGCGTGCTAAACTCCTTGCTAAAGGTTAGTGAGGTTTAATAAACAGGTCCCTTTGTTGAATTCAATAATCTGGAGGTTTTTTGCTAAGTGCAATATCATGTGTTAATTATTAGTGAGGGAAGCTTGGGAAATAGCATGCATTAGCATAGTAACATAGTAAATGATGGCAGATAAATACCAGCATGGTCCATCTAGTTTGCCCAGTAAGGTGGGTAGAGTTGTAGAGCTGCACCTGCCACTCTAGGTGGGTTACTCCCCTCTATGCCCTTGCTTAAGGTCGTACCTGCTGCTCCAGGAAGGTTACCCCTCTCTATTTATGAAGTTATTCACATTTATTTTGATTCCATCCTCTGTGTTTGTCCCATGCCTTTTTGAATTCTGTCACTGTTTTTGCTCACCACCTCCTTCAGGAGTGCATTCCAAGCATCCACTGCCCTTTCCGTGAGAAAGTATTTCCCAATGTTGCATTTATGTTTACCTCCTTGCAGCTTCTTTGTCTTTGAAGGTCTGTATCATATCCCCCTGTCTGTCCTCTTCTCTAGAAAATACATATTTAGGTCTTAAAGTATTTTCTCATATGCCTTCTGGTGCAGGCCCCATATCATCAAATAGGGGCGACCTACACAGAGCGGTGGGTACACCCCTGAACAAAGGCATGGGAAGGGGTGACCTGCAATGAGCGGCAGGTGCATCTACTCTTGTTGCCTTGCTGGGCAGGCTAGATGGACCATACTGGTCTTTATCTGCCGACATATACTATGTTACTTTGTATCTTGGTCGCCTTTCTCTGAACTATTTCAAGTCCTTTTAGATCCGTGGTAAGGTACAGTCTCCAAAACGGAACACAATACTCCAAATTAAGGCCTTACTAATGACCTGTTCAGAGGCAGTAATACCTCCTTCCTGCTGGTTATTCCTCTCTGTATGCAGCCTAACATCATTCTGGCTTTGCCTCCTTGGGATCCTCAGACACTGTCACCCTGAGGCCCCTCTCTTGGTCTATACAAAACAGCCTCTCGTTTCCTAGTGCTCACAACTTCTTTGGGTTTCTGCATCCCAAGTGCATCACTCTGCATTTCTTTGCATTAAATTTCAACTGCCGAGCATTTGACCATTCTTCTCATTTTTGTAGATCTTTTCTCATATTGCCTACTTCCTTTGGTGTCCACGTTGTTGCAAATCTTCATATCATCTGCAAAAAGGCAAACCTTTCCTTTTAACCCTTTGGCAATATCACCTGCACATTAACGTGTCACAGGGTAGTTAATAAACTCATTGCATACCTGCTACAAGTTGGGGACAAAGGGTTTGTTTGTACCTGTTCAAGATCTGGCGTGTATTTGAGCAGACTTCACATGGGAGAGAACCACGTCTCTGCCAGGGTGAGATTTAGCTTCTGCACACTAATGCTAAACAAGTAAGACTGGTTTGTGGCCGGTAAGACCCATTCTCAAAAGCGACACGGCTTTGAAATGTGTGCGGTTTATCCAGGGAGCATTTTACTTTGTAGCTTAGGAATTTCCGGTTACTAATCAAAGCATCTTTTGCACAATGATTGCTAAGAAATATGCAGCATTTCTACTGCTCTGTACATGTTTCCTCTTTGAGGCACGGACCTTCTCTCTTGGTCGGTAAGAATCAATCTCTCTGCAGCAGAACAGATTCTCTGTAGCCTCTATTCAGATTGAGAATCTGAGATTGCTGTTGCATATACTGGTGTTAATATGTTTGGGAATTCTTTTTGTCATACAATACCAGGTAAATTGTTCACTGACATTTTATGAAAAAGGTCTTCATAGACATAGAAACATTATTTGATTTTTTTGTCTATCAGAAGAAGCTGCTATAATGAATTTTGCTGAGGATGGCTGCACTTTGTGATCTGTTTTTTACCCATTTATGTTAATTAAGAATATAGTTGCCTAGTGGTTAGAACAATGGCCTGTGACCAAAGAGCCCAGAGTTCAATTCCCACTGGCACTCCTTATGACCTGGGGTAAGTCACTTAACCTTCCACTGCCTCAGGTACAAATGTAGATTGTAAACCCTCTGGGGACAGGGCTGTACCTGACTGTAACTCACCTTGAACCACTATTGGAAAAGTGTGAGCTAAATGCTACTAAAATAAATAATATCCCAGAGTATGAGGGGTGGCTAGAGGAATTGAAAACAAAAGGAAGGGAAAACACTTCCCTTGCGGATAATGGCCAAGAAGATCCCCAATGTATGTGAGCCATGAGCTGACTAGGTTAAAACTTTGGGGCCCTTTTACTAACGTGCATAATGTGCTTAATGAACATTTCAGCGCACACTAACTGCCTCTGTGGGCCTGCAGTAATTGCTACTATGCAGTTCAGACAATTTTAAGATGCTGAAATACTCAGTAACCGTGCATTACATGAGGGGGTAGGGGCTGGTTGGGATTGGGGCAGAGAGTGGGTGTTGGCTACACATTTTGATTAGTGTGGGTGTCGGTAGTGTACACTAATTGCTGATGTTGCTGTTTAGCACAGGTGAACCTACCACCTTTTCAATAGGTGGTGTTAGGCACGAACGTGGTAATTGCAAAGGGCTGGAAAGTCCTCTAAGGGGTTTGCCTGCCCAGAAACTGTCAGGCAGATAGTTGCTACGTCCCTGACAATTACCAATGATGCAATGACACCTAATGTATGTTAATTCTGACTCAAAAAGCATGTTGGAACAACAAAATACCACACTTTAATAAAAAAGACCCTTTGTTATCCATCTCTAAATCCTACTTCTACTTCTGCAATTTAATTTCTGTTCACCATACCTATCATCGTTGACAAGTGCTCTCAAAGGCAGCCCTCCAAATTCATGGCACGCACATCCTAAGAGCGTCACATGGTTTTCTTCACTGCTGCCTGCCATCTGAAACCATGTCAGATTTAGCAAGCAGACACAAGCATTCCTTTCCAATCATGTTCAATTTCTAGCTGCCTATTTTCAAGGAAAGATGCAAGGGTAAGGGAAATTCCTCGCAAGCCTCTGCTTCTGATTTTTACAATGAAACCTTTTGATTCCTCCTAGTCTGAGACTTGTGCAGTTCTTTCTGACACAAGCATTATGCTCTTTCCTAGGGAACAATTCTAGTGGGAAATTCTAATTTGCTGGTGGTTAGCAATGGATTCTAGACAGTGCCGTTTTTCACATGGCTTTTCTCTCCCCAAATATCTGCCACTTTCCACAACTAAAGAGTCTCTTAAAATGTTTACTAAAGCTCATTCATGCCAGCAATACATTTTGGGGCCATATTTGCAGCGCGGGGGGGGGGGGGGGCCGGTGCTAACTGCTGCGGTCATGCTCATCTGTCCCCCTGCAGTTAGTGTGGTGCAGAGATGCAGCATCATGCAAACCAGCATGCAGATGCAATTAATGCCACCCACTGAGGTAGTTTTAAATGCACCCAGGGGTGGCTCAAGGCAATCTGCTGCCTGAGGCAAGGGATGAGATGGCGCCCCTGCCCCTAAGCAGGGGGGCTTTCTCAAAACTCCAGTCAGGGACTGAACCAAACCAAAAAGCCGATTAGATAATGTGGAGGAAATGCAAGATGTTTGCACACCAAGGAGCTAAATGAAGGAACGAGAACCACAGCACAATTTATAATACCAAATTATAACTCATTTTTACTTTGTTATAAACTGCGTTATGGTTCTTGCCTTTTTCTTTTTGAACATATATTTTGCATCCACGGAACCCCCTCCCTCAACAATGGTGCAGAGCAGAACCGGGACATTCACCCACAGAACTCAATATCTTAAAAAAAAAAAAAATCTGATTCCAGTCATCTCACTAACAACAAACATTCTTCAGTACCAGGCATATTGTGAATACAAAACCCTACAACAAAGTCACTGAATATCTATAGAGCAAATCCATCATACCATACCAGCACCATATTCCATATAAGAAGCCTACCCAGAAAAAAGGAGCACTGTAAATACCGCAGCGGACCCTGGTACATCCATACACCTATTTGAAAAGCTGAACAAGTCAAATTACTACAGTACAGATCCCTACATACATACTCCATGTTAACAGGACACCTAGCCTCGGTCACATACTCAGAACAAAGACCTCACCAAGTATAGAGTAAGTGACTATAGCCTAAAGTAAAAATAAAAATATGTAGACAAAAATTAAACTGAAACCCCAAGAAGCCAGACTCCGCATGCAGTGCAACATCAGAGAAATAAGAGATGCAGATTCCCATACTGTGTAAAATATAAAAACAGTGCAAAGTTCAATCACAAAATTGAAAATATTTTTTTTTCTACCTTTGTTGTCTGACCATTTTATTCTCTGATCATGCTGGTCCCGATCCGAGGCTTCTGCTTTCCTCTGTCTTCTCTTAGCTCTCTTTCTATGGTCTCTAGTCCATCTGCCTTTTCTGATTTTCTTCACTTCCTTCCTCTTAGATACTGATTTTTTTTCCTTTCAGCTTTCTTCCATTTATTTCTCTCTCTCTCTCTGTCCATCCAGATTTCACTATTTCTTACTATCCATTCTCAATCTCCTTTTTTATGCCATCTACCTACTGCTTTTCAAACTTCGCCCCAGCTCTTCTTCCCTGGTCCATTATTCCCTAGTCTTTTGCTCAATCTCTCTTCCCCTCCATGTCTCACCCCCCATCCAGTGTCTCTCTCTCTCTCTTTTTCCCTCCATCCAGTACTTCCGCCCTCTTTCCCTGTCCTCTCCCTTCCTATCCCCCTGCAATCAGCATTCACACCATCTCCATACCATCCCCTCCCTATCACTCCCATGTCCAGCATTTCCTTCTCCCCTTATTGTCCCATGTCCAGCATCTCCCCTCTGTCCCCCCTCCGCAAGTCCAGCATATTCCCATAGTTGCCCTATAACCCTCTGGCCAACATCACCACTCCATCTCCCCTCCTTGCTTTTCTCTATGCCCCTTTTCATGTCCAATATCTCTATCTCCCTAGCCCCCCAACTCAGTTTTCTACCTGCTGCCTCCCTATTCCCTCCCTGCACCCAGCATCTCCCTTCTGAATCCCTATGCCAATCCACGTCCACCTCCCAATGCCCCCTCATGTCCACTCCCTCCTTCAATGCCCTCTCATGTCCATCCCTTGTATGTACAAGGGGTAGAGCCGTCCCATGGGTAGGGGCTGTGCAAGAGTGATCCCAGCCCAGAGAGGCGCAGGGCACAATTGGTCTTGCACAGGACATGCTGCTCCCGTGAGAAGGCTCTGCTTCTTTGGGCCACGATCACTGCCTCCCCACCCATCTGCCTGCGGGAGCAGCATGTCCTGCAGGCAGGGTCTTTGCAAGCCATGACTGCGGCCCAGAGAAACAGAGCCTGTCCGCAAAAGCATATGCTAGGAGGGCACCATTGCTGGTTGCCCACCCCCACTCCACATTCAGGATGACCTGTGGAGCGCTGGCGGCCTAGTGGCGAGTCTGCCTGCGGGACACAAGACTGTGAGTAGCGATTGCAGCCTCTTACAACCTTCTGCTCATGGGAGCAGTGTGTCCTGCGGGACGGCTCTCCACTGCGCAGACGCTGCTCCGCATGCCATCCTGAATGGGGAGTGGGGGGCAGGCGGCTAGTGACGGAACTGTCCTGATGTCCAGGTTCCCTTGTCATGTTTATCCAGCTTACTGGGTAGTACCGGCACTGGTCCAGCATTTGTCTTCCTGCTTCTCCCCATCCCAGTCCAGCATTTGTCTTCTTACCCCCCCCCATTGACAAGCATTTGCCCTCATGTCCTCCCCCCCATTGTCCAGCATTTGTCCTGCTGTCTCTCCCCCCCATTGCCCAGCATTTGCCCTCCTGTCCCTCTTCCCCCATTATCCAGAATTTGCCCTCCTGTTCCTCTTCTCCCCATTGTAGAGCATTCACCCTCATGTCCCCCCCCCCCATTGTCCAGCATTTGCCCTCCTGTCCCTCCCCCCCCATTGTCCAGCATTTGCCCTCATGTCCCTGCCCTCCGTTGTTCAGCATTTGCCCTCATGTCCTCCCTGCCCCCCGTTGTTCAGCATTTGCCCCGTCCCTCCCCGATGTTGTCCAGGATTTGTCCTACTGTCTCTCTCCCCCCTTGCCCAGCATTTGCCCTCCTGTCCCTCTTCTCCCCATTGTAGAGCATTCACCCCCACGTCCCCCCCCCCCCCCATTGTCCAGCATTTGCCCTTCTGTCCTTACCCTCCATTGCCCAGCATCTGCCATCCAGGAAAAGTATGGGGTTTTGGAGACACTGAGACTTCAAAGTCCTTCCTGGTTCCGCCCCCTCTGACACAAAAAGCATCATCAGAGGGGTGGGATCCATCGGAGTCTTAGAAGCCTGCTGGAGTTGGGAGAGCCTGTGATTTTGCTTTAAAAACCTGAGAGTAAAATCGCAGGCTCTTCCAACTCCAGCAGGCTTCTAATGCTCTGATGGGTCCCACCCCCTCTGATGATGCTTTTCGTGTCAGAGGGCGCGGAACCAGGAAAGACTTTGAGCTTGAAGTCTCCAAAGCCCCATGTTTTTAAGGTTTTTTTTCAGAATTTCTAGTTCACCGCCGCTGCCCCAATGTCATCGGATCTGAGGTAGCAGTGCAGGGAAGTTGGGGTTGATTCTACCACTGCCGACCCAGGAGATGTGGAGGTGGCAGCGGCTGGTACACTATGTTATTTTTTGGGGGGGGGGTTAACCTTGAAGGCAGAGTGAAGTGACAGCCACTTGGCTGTTTTGGGGGCATTTTTTGCCAAAAACTCTGCCGCCTGAGGCAGCTGCCTCATTATAGAGCCACCCTGCATACATCCAGGAATCAATATTTCAGCTTGCCCTGATGCGCGCTCTTGATAACCAGCTGTACTAGGATAGTTTTCAGCTACAACCTTCAATGATGAAAAAAAGAGATTTTTCTTTTTAAATGAAGATTAATAAGTGACCAGCTGCTCTTGCACCTCACAAGAAACCCAGATTACTCTAAAACGTTGTCTTCATCCAGTTTTAGATCTTCATAGTTTACAACTAATTTTCTTATCTTTGGCAAAGACAGTGTAAGGATGTAAGTCCATCTTTCAGATTTGGAACCAGGATTTCAAAGCTTGCCAAACCTGAGTTACAATCCAGGCAGAGTAGATAGCTCCCTGCCCCGCAAGGTAAGGGCTAGATTTACTAAAAGGTGCTATCGCAAGCCAACACACCTTATTTATCGTAGGTCCCATTTATGCAATGGGACCAAGTTACTAATAATACACTTTAGTAAATCTAATCCTAAATTACTACCTGAAGCAACAGAAAGTAAAGTGAACTTGCCTACAGTCATGTCAAGCAGTGATGGGATTCGAAACCTGGCTTCTGTGGGATGGAGGGCAGGGGAGAGAGGAGGTGTTTCTCCAGAGATCATAGAGAACAGTCCTACAGCAAAAGGAATCAGGCTTCTGTTCAGCCCAGATATTTTTTGCCTTCAAAATCTGGCATCCAAGGCAGTTGCCTATATTGTCTATGCCTAAACCCGGACCTGTAGCTAAGTTAAAGGTGGGCGGATTTCAGACAGCTCATTTACCCAGATAAATGGCCTTAGAAACCTGTCCTATCCTATCCATGGCTCCCGAACCTGCAACGTCACTGCCCTTTCCTGTGTCATTCCAGCAGTCCACATTTTTCAAGACCGAGATCATGCTTGCAGGGCTCCTTATTCTCGAACTGTGCTGTGCATAAACAACACAATTTTGCAGCTTAGAAATTGATCAGTGTAATATATTTCACCCTTAATTATATATAGCCTTCCTCCTCACAAATCATCGTCATTAGTTCTGCGTTCCATGCCCGCTGTCTCCGATTCCCCTTCCTAACTCTTCAGGCCCTATAGTAGTCCGACTGCTCCACAGTCTCAATGCAATAATCATAACTTCATCAGATGTCAGTCTTTGCCTTTTCGCTTTGTGGTTGTAATTTATATTTGTGGCTGGCACCACAGCAGCTTGCACAGCTCAAAGTCATGTGTGTGTAATTTAAAAAAAAAAAAATCAATCCTATGACAAGTGCAAGAGTAGATGAGTGGCAAAGAGCGAGGTTTAACTGCTCTTTATAATAAAACAATTTAGTTGGCATGCATGCAAAACTGTTTCTCCTTTTTTCTAATAACGGAAGAAAAGAAACGGAGCTGTAAGACACTCTATCTCCAGCTACAGCTGCACGTTTCTCAGCACACGTGTGCCCTCGAGTACAATGCTTACTTTGTAACAGGAACTAGCGGATGAGGGAAGCCGTTCTACTGTTGAAATAACATCCCTGGAATACTCCAGATGCACTAAATAACCCAGAAATACAACATCTAAAACTCAGTGACTTCTGGGGCCCGGGTCCTGCAGCGTACATTACTGCAAAACAATATATATTTATTTTACATAGTGTATTTAATACACAGGTATTTCAAAATACTTTACAGTCACTCTGGGAAATAAACAATAGAACTGCAAAATATATCCCAGGGAAAGGCACAGCGCGGTTTCCAGACCATGCAAAACAAAAGGAGCAATGTCAACTTGGTGGAGAGGGAGAGGCTGGTCTAGATTTTAGGGACAGGAGAGAAAAAAGCTTTTCCATTAGTGCTGACAAGACCAGGGAATAGAGGACTGGATGGGTTAATAAGTGAAAGCTCTGTGTTTTGGTGATATGAAAGAGCTGTAGTAGGCTGGCTCTATACAGAATCTTGGAGGCCCACTGTAAATCTTGGAAGTATGTGATGTGATCGCAATCATGATTTTGCTAATGACCATGAAATGGGGTAGCAGTACTCTGGATGAAGTGCCTCTGTATAAGTCTCTAGTGAGGCCTCATTTGAAGCACTCTAAAGTTCTGGAGACTGCACCTTCAGAGGGATACAGACAGGATGGAGTTGGAGCAGAGGGACAGCTACTAAAATGGTCAATGGTCTTCATCATAAGGAGACAGTTTTAAAGATCTCAATATATATATACCTTGGAAGAAAGGTAATAGAGATATGCAAATATTTACATAACTTAAATGCACAGGAGGTGGGCTTCTTTCAATTGAAAGAAACCTCGGGAACAAGGGGGCATAGGATGAAAGTGAAAGGGAATAGACTTAGGAGTAATCTAAGGAAATATTTCTTTAAAGAAAGTGTGGTGGAGGCTTGGATGGGCTTCCCAACAGAGGTGATGAAGATAAGGACTGTATTCAAATTCAAGGAGACATGGGATAAGCATAAAGGGGTGTAGAGCTTAGTAGTTGGTACAGATGAGCAGAATGGATACCCCATACGGGGCCCGATTCTGCAAGGCACCTAGCGCCACTGCATGGCCCAGTGGGACGTGCAGCCCCGCTAGCCATCCTGCCTCGATTCCACATCCCTCCCTCCACGCACAGCCAGAGCTACAGTATGGGCAGAGCCGGTGGGGGCAGGAGGGGGCAGAGAGTGGGCAGAGCAGGGGTAGGCCAAGGCGGCAGGATGCACAGGGTCGAGTCAGGTCATGGCCCTGTACATCCTGCAGAAGGGGGATGAATGTCTTGCTTATTCCACCAGGAGGAGTAAGCAGGGAGAATGGTAGGGAAGGGGCCTGAGAAGCACACCTAGGGTTGGGAGCAGAGGCAGGTAGGTCCCTGCCACCTGATCTAGGCCCTGGCTGTCCTGTCATGGGTTGGGTGCCTGGGAATCGGGGGTCTTCACTGTGATGGGCCAACTAAGTGGCAGGGTGGATGTCCCCGCAGGTATGCAGGGGCACGCTGGGCCATCTCACGGCCCGATCCTGCACCCACTGGAATGCCTAGTTCCCGTGGTGCAGAATCGGGTCTAACGGGCCCATTCTGCTCGGGGCCATCCAGATGGCCCAGACGTGCCCCTACTGAGATAGGGTTCCGTGTCTTTATTTGTCATCAGTTTCTATGTTTGGTTTGGAAAGCTGGAGCTTAAAGAAGCCATGAAGTAAACTGCTGCAACAGTAGAAGCAGGACAACGTGAGAGCCTGGACATTTCAACAAAGGAAGCATTAAGATGCTCAGGTTTCATCTGGCAGAAATGATAGGAGGTAGTTTTGCAAAGACACGAGCTATGAAATGAAAAAGCTCCGGGCTGACAAGCATGCCAAGCCTGACTGGGGACAGGGGCTTCAAGCCCAGATCCCTCCTCCCTCAGCACACACTACTGAGGCCTAAGCTGCAGGGCTAGCCCAAGATATTGAGATCTTTAATCAAGGTAGTTCTTCTCATCTATGAGAAGAATTTTCTGCTGGTCACCTATCTTCAGTTTTCTGCAACAGAGAAGTTGATTGTATGAGAGACTGGTACCCAGCTACAGTGAAAGACGGACATGAATATGGTTTGTACTTGATCACAGGAAAACAGCCATCATCATAATTATTATGTTATACATTTGTCTGGTTTGTTAACTTACATTAAGCAACTGACAAATTAGTGCTTCAACACTGTTTTGATACTGAAAACTTGGAAGAAGAATTTTAACTAGATGGATTCTTTTTTCAGAAGCGTCTTGCAACACAAGAGAACCCGAGAAATCTTACACTAGCATCACACATTGAATCTTGAAGCATTATTGTTTTGGAATTTTGTTTAACTCGGCTCTTTGCTTGGGGACGATGGCTCAGTAGCACAGTGAATGGAGATTAAGTCGTTGTATCTGAAAGAGGTCCTGGAAGTGCATCATGTGTATACAGTAGTCTTCATATACTGTAATTTAATTTGCCTCTGAGCTCAAACACGTCAAAACATTCATGCAATTCTTGCTGGGTCACTGACAAACTGTCTTAGTCACTGCAGCGTTCTGCATTTTGTCTTCCTACACAGTTTATAAATTGAAAGCTTCTTGGAAATTCAGGATGGTATTATCCAGTATAATACAACAGCGGAGAAAAGCATGTTTGCAATGGTTTCCTTCCATACAGTGCAAAATTGCATTTTCTGCTTGTTTTCATTGCCTAAATTTAAGAGGATTTAAAGATAACACACGTCTGCAGTAGGACCACTGAAAGAGAAACCGAAATTAGATCATTCTAGAAAATCTAGCATTGGGCATGTCTTACAAGTAAGATTAGCTGCTATATCCTTTAGTTCTACAACATCCGAAGCGATGGAAACATTGCAAGGGAATCTGAAAAAACCGGTGAAATGGTGATGAGGTTGGACATTGTGCTGCAGAGAAAAAGGCGCAAAATTATGTATCTAAGATAAAAAAAATCCATTAGCCACTTATCAAATGAGGAGGACAGGGAAAGAGACCTATATGTAATCTTTTCAAATGGCCTGAAGGTTGCCCATTAGAGTAATATAGCAGGTGTATAATGGCAGCTATCACCAGTAGGACTAAGGAATTAATATTGTCCTTGGATATAGCACTAACGGCAGTCCACCTCGGGTACAGCTTTCGGTTCTTGAAGTCCACACAAATCCTACTCACAAGCTCAAGGAACCTAATGAGGGAATAGGAGGATATTTATTTAACAGGTTTTTTATACCACTTTATCATTTTAGTCAAAGCAGTATACATTTTAAAATAAAATTAGCAATGTACATTAATAACTTGGATTCTTCTGAGGCAATGAGGGGTTAAGTGACTTGTCCAAGGCCACAAGGAGTGCTAGTGGGAATTGAACGCTGCTCTCTTGGTTCTCAAGCCAGTGCTCTAACCACTAGGCTACTCCTCTACTGGAACATTTAAAAATTTATCAGAGCTTTCACAAAGTGTAAGGAGAGATTTTTTTCCACTGAAAAAAACTGAAGGACAAGATTTATTAATTTGAAGCTGGAGTGAGGAAGGTTCAGAGAAAATGCATATTACTAAGAATGTGGTAGATGCCCACCAAAGGAAGCAGCAACCAAAACCAGGAGAGAATTTAAGCAGGCTTGAGACAGGATATGGAGTGCAGTAGAAAAAGGTGGGGTGAAGCAGGAAAGGCCCCCTCAAATGTCTGCTGAGAGCCAGGAGGAGGAGGAGGAGACAAACCAACATGCAGAAAGGAGGCAACGTGAAAGTTCTGCAAGGCCCAGGTTGATTAGACAGGTGAACCAACAAACGGGTCAGGCTAAATGGGTCTTGGGAACCAGCATTTACTATGTGACTTTGATGTCCTCCATGCAGGGTAGAGTTGCCAACTTTTTGAAAGAGAAAAACCCGCCACATCTTGTGCCTGTGCTCCACCTCTTGCCCACCCCCTGCCCCATCCTCCAAAATAATTGCAGTGATGGCACCAAGCTTCAGCACCTGCTGGCCACATTGGGATGGGGGAGGGGGGAGTACGAGAGGTTGCACTATTCAACTCTCACTGAATCACAGTCCCCTCCTCAATCCTCCAACACACACATTCTCTCCATACTATATTAAATCCAAGCCTATATTCTGTATCCCTGTGCAAAGGATTGCTGGGCTGCCTCCACCCTGTGAATTCTTCTTTTTTAAATTTACTAAGGTTGACAGATTATACAAATCAAATAATTAACAAGGTCGTGCAAGTAACATACCCCACAAAAATGCAATGTGTGCCTTTGAGTCAGTCCTGACTCCTGGTGACCCAGAAGCTCCTGGGTTTTCTTGGCAGTGTCACTGGAAGTAGATTGCCAGGCCTTTCTTCTGAGGCAGTGGAGGGTTAAGTGACTTGCCCAAGGCCACAAGGAGTGCTAGTGGGAATTGAACCCTGGTTGCTTGGTTACCAAGCCAGTGCTCTAACCACTAGGCTGCTCCTCCACTCCAACAACATACCCCACACCAGTAAATAAAAAAGACTCAAAATCACATAATCATAGCAATAGTCCATATCACAGGAGACTAAGAATTCAGTATTATTAGAAATCTAAACCATCACAGATTTCTTGGAGGTCCAAAGGGAGAGAGCTCCTTATAAATTATCGGGCAATCCCAAACATGAGGCATCCCCTTCCTACAACTTCCTCTCTAATATAAACTTTTCTAATTGCTAAAAATAAAAAAATATATACATAACCCCCTGATAAGTAATAAACTTAATAAACAAAGAACCATCTAAGCCCACACACAGAAAAGGACAAATGAACAGATTAAAGATCCCAAAAGATTACACAAGAGCCCATAAATCAACAAATAACAGAGCCTTTTCCCACATAGCTCCAACGACTTGGAATTCACTCCCAGAAGAACTACAAACACTAACGGAGATCATGGAACTCCGTAAAAAACTGAAAACTTACCTGTTCAACAAACACTATAACATAGATAACTCATCACCTGCCCTAGACAAAGGTTAAACAGGCACCTGTCTGCACCAAGCAAAAACCCTTAACCCACTCTGACAACACACACTCATGATGACTTCACAACTTACATCCTTTTACTTCCATGTATATATATACACATATAAAATTGTATATAGTTTACTCTGTTCTGTATTATTTCTCACTGTTTAGTCTGTATATTCTATTTATACTATGATGTTCCTTGTAAATATGTTCTGTTATAATATGACGTTCACTGTAAAACAAACTTGATTTGTTAATTATTTGTTCATTGTAAACCGCAACTGAACCTTGGAAGATGCGGTATATAAATGTGTATAAAATAAATAAATAAATAAATAAAATAAGTAATAATACACTTATATGGGTAATGTAAAAAAAAACCAGGTTGCTCCTAATTCCACTACTTTAGGCTTCAATAATAAGAAACCCCTTCTGCACGCTTGAGTACTCCTAGAAACATTTGGAAATATATTCAACCTCTGGCCGCAAAAGGGTTTCTCCTTATTTTTAAAGAAAGATTTCAAAACTCTAAGTCCGCCAGCAGGAGTGCACTGAGAAGCTGCAGGCAGTCATACAGCCACCTAAACTGACACCGGAACAGCTACCTGGGGGTCCTGGAGGCCTATATCATTGGGCCCTAAGGCCCTCTTGGTTGGAGATTGAGAGCCAGTGAAGCGGCAGCAGCTGGAGTTGGGCCGCTGTGCGGAAGGGAGTCTACCAGTGGGAGTGTGCTGAGAAGCTGAAGACTGTCATACAACCATCTACATTGACGCCCAACAGCTATCTGGGGGTCCTGGAGGCCTTTATCACCCCTATAAATTCTAATGGATCCCTTCACAAGTTTTGCTTTTGTCCCAAGAATAACTTAAGTGTCTGAACACCACTTACACATGCAGTGGGGTTAGAGAAAGGGCACCGGATTTCTACACAACTTCCTTTCAGTGCCAGCTGCCGGGTAAATGATGAAGTACTCCAAAATCCTGCAAAAAGCTCAAAGCCTATGGCAAACTACAAGTTATCAGAATACCACACCTTAGTCACATTAAGCAAAACACAGAAGCAGATACAGAACAAGGAACCACGAGTTAGAAACAGAAATAGGCAGGCAAAATCTTTTAGTGAAAACCTTAAGAAGTCAGACTCCAGTGCAACACTGGAAGAATAGAAACAGATGCATTTCTTCTTGAATTGTGCAAAATGCAAAGACATTAGGGATGCACATTTCTCAAAGATGGCAAATTCCAATTCTTGTTATTGTTAAGTGCAGTCAATTTGGTGTTGACTCATGGCGACCCTCTGGATAGCTGACCTAAACTCTGTTCGGTCTTCAGTCAGGCGGCTCATTGTTGATAGCTGCTGTTATTGTATCGATCAATCTCATTGCTGGTCTTCTTCTTTTGCGTTGACCTTCTATCTTGCCAAGCATGATGTCTCTCTCCTCACATGATAAATTCCAATTAATAAATTCAAAATGAAATATTTTTACTACCTTTTTTGTCTGGGCATTTTATTTTTCCTGTTGCGTTGGTTCCAGTCTCTCTCTTCTGCTTTTCCTTTGTTTTTTTCCTAACATACTAGTATCATTTGCCATTTTTTCTCTCTCCTCCTCTCTTTGTCCATTTCTCCCTTACATCTTCTTTGACATTTATTTTTTCCTTTCAGCTCTTTTCTCCATTTTTTTCTTTTCTGCCTATTTATTCAGGAAGTCCCATCAGGCCCGGCAGGCTTAACAGAGCCGCGAGAGAGAAACTCTCCCTTCGTGGCTCTGAAAAGCCCGCGCTTTGGGAGCTGATGCTGCAGGGAAGGCTCTGCCGGGCAGGGGGTGGGGGCCCGCCGGGCAGGGGGGGCCCCGCGGGACACTTGATTCTCCCCTGCCACGGTGGCAGCAGCAGCAGCCATTTTTTTTTAATCTACCTGGGCTGATGGGGAGGGGTTAGGACTGGTAATGGGCTATGGGGGGGTTAGGACTGGTAATGGACTAGGGGGGGGCTAAGACTGGAAGTGGGATGATGGGGGGGTTAGGATTGGAGATGGGCTGATGGGGGCGCTAGGACTGGTAATGGGCTATGGGGGGGCTAAGACTGGAAGTGGGCTGATGTGGGTTAGGACTGGTAATGGGCTATGGGGGCAAATACTGAATATGGGGTGATGGGGGGTTAGGACTGGAAGTGGACCTTCAGTGCAATCTAAGCACATTTTAAAACGCCGCAAATGGGGCCCTGCATGGTTCTGAGTGCAGAGGAGGAAACAGCTGGTAAGAAGTGTGACTCATTGACTCCTTCTGCCAACTGGAGGGCAATGCATAAGTGGGGAGAGACTGGGGGTGGGAAGAATAGACAGCCCCTGTGGATAGCGGTGACCCGGGCTCCCCCTCACACACACAAACTGCCAGAAGCTGACTTACTGGAGCAAATATTCTGAGCGCATCTGAGAGGGACCCTCTGAAATGTCTGGACCCTAGGCATGTGCTGAGTTTACCCTGCCCCGGACCTGAAGACAGCTCTAAACACTGTTCTAAAATACTACGGAGACACATTTTCTGCAACTGGCAGGATGACAAGGACTGGCACAGAAGCTGCAGACTTTCAGGCAAAACCGGTTTTGCTCAGGGAAGCGGTATGTGCTAGTCATGACTTACTGGAGAAGTGGCCTTGCTGCTACATCTGTAGAGGTGCTCTACCAGGAGATGGATTTTTTTCAAAGTAGGGTTATTGGCAATACGTAAGAAGTGCTGTCAGACTAGAGACAGTGAGTTTCTGGATTCTTGGGGTTCATTACTGGATTGGATTACTCTCCTTTCTAAATTCAAGTTGAAAGTGGGTTACGCAGGTGAGTATTTCTCTGCCCAAGAGCATTTACCATCTGTGTTTTGCCCCTTTACCTTTTAGTCAAACAATTTGGGCACACATGCATCAAAACAAGAGGATCTGTACTCTAGCTAAGATTAATCTGCACAAAGACTTGATACACGGGCCAAACAACAAACAGACCTTGAGCACTCCTAGAAGATGTGCCCTCATCAATGCATGCTCAGTCCGAAACAAAATCCCAACAATAGTGGACTTCATCCAAGACCAGGAGCTAGACATCCTTTGCATCACAGAGACATGGTTCTCTGAAACTGATACCGTCCTCCATAACTAATTGTGGCCCCCGCTTCCCTTATAATATCAATATCTGTAATAGCAGAGATGGGGGTGTCTGTATTATAGGTAGAACCAGTCTCCAACTTTCACCTCTGACACGATGTCCTCAGACAACATTGACATCCTCACTGTAGCAAACAACTCATTTTCTATGTGCCTAACGTATAGACCATCACATGGAAACGCTGCAGAATTATCCACTCTACTAGAAGCAACCTGCACAACCCCAACACACCTTCGACCTCTTATCCTACTTGGAGACGTAAACTTTACAACTGCCCCTACTAAGCAGTAAGCATCATTCTTAGAGGCCATGGATGCCCTTCGTTACACACAGATTATCACCAAACCAACTCATAGTAAAGGGAACATGCTTGATTTAATATTCATACCTGATGACATCTAACAGTACCCAATCTGACCCTACCTACAATTCTGCCTGTACTCTGGTCTGACCATATAATACTCTTCTTCATCCCACGAAAACTTTACTGGACTACTGACTGCAGTATGCCTCCCATGAGTCACAGATTTTGTCAACTAGACAATGAATCTTAACTCAAGACTGTGGTTCCACAACTGATGCTAGTGAAGCCTGAAGAAAATCTGGAAACAAAAATCAAACAGTGGAATAAAATCTTGGACGCTGTGGCCCAAGCCCCACCAAAAAGAAATTCACCCAAAAGATGCAACATAGTCCCTTGGTTCTCAGCTGTGCTACAGAAGCAAAAAAGCGACCTGTGGTGCCTTGAATGGAAATGGCGACAATCAGAAGATCTGCTCACAAAGGCTGCCTACATGGAGAAACACAGGGCATACTGTGAGGAGACCTCAAGACGTAAAAGAGAATACTATACCAAGACCATCATGAACTCAATAAATAAACCAAGAAAACTCTTCCTCATTACAAAGGTGCTCCTAAAGAAACCCAGTGATCAGAACTCTCAAGAAAAGATATGCCCCCAAGCAGGGCTGTACCAAGCACGAATCGCACCTTGTGTGACTTGCACATCGAGCGTGCCCCCCCGCACCTCCATCCAGCCACTTTCTGGACGACTGCGAGAGAGAAGAGGCACACCCGATGTGCAGTTGCCGGCGCACTAAGCAGATCTGTCCCTCCCTTAAGGGAGAGAACAGACCTGCTTAGAGTGCCACAAAAAGGCTTAAGGGGCACATTTCAGCTGTCTGGAGTTGTCTGCCGCTGCTGAGTGAAGAAAAAGTGGTGGTGGCAGGCAACGGCAGACAGCTGAAATGCGCCCCTTAAGCCTTTGCGCCCTGTGTGGCCGCACTGCTCGCACAGGGATAGGTACAGTAGTGCCCCCAAGAAATGGCAAACTACCTCAGCACCAAACAGAAGGCTACCCCCACCAAAATACCCCATCCAACAACCCTGACCTCTCAAAATACCCCTAGCCCCCCAGAGCACATGGACAAAATTTGACTTACCATTGCTGGAAAACATCAGAGACATGATAAGGAACCTCAACACGACCACTTCAGCTCTTGACCCCTGCCCTGTGGTCTGGGTTAAGAATGCCAGAAATCAACTCAACTCCTACCTACAGAACATTATCCATATGTCGCTATCCCAAGGACACATGCCAGTACTCCTGAAACAAAGTTCAGTATGACCACTACTGAAAAACGTGGAACTTGAGAGCAATGCTCCAAGTTCATACAGGCCAATCTCATCCATCCCTTTCATTTCAAAATTAAAATAAAAAACTATGCAAATACAACTTTAAAATTACATACATGCTCACCGGCACGGATTAGACCGAACCATGGCATTGAGACCACCCCCCCCTTACATCACTGCTTAACACAATCCTTACATGCATCCAAACTACCACTTAAGGATTCCTCCTCATCTTCCTTAACATAACATCAGCTTCTGACTCCCTCCCCCTGATTCTGTTCCTACTTGAAAGACCGAAGTCAACAAGTAAGAATTGGCAACAAATCTTCACATCCATTTAGCCAACTACAAGGAATACCTCAAGGCTCAAGCCTCTCGGCCCTCCTTTTCAGCATATTCTTCCAACTCCTATACATGATATTCAAGGAACACAAGATCTCCTACCAGGTATATGCAGACAACATCATGTTCTACGCCCCTTTCAACAACACAAAACCAGACCCCTCCAAGATATGCAACTGCTTCTCAGACATAAAACAGTGGCTTCAACACCATAACCAATTTATCAATCAAGAAAAAACGGAAGTCCTCCACGTATTCACAGACCCTTCCTTCTCACCACCACAGTCGCTGAGTTTCAAAGACTGCACCATCACAGTGAAAATAGAAGTTAAATACCTGGGCATAATATTAGACCAGAAGTTAAACTTTCAGTCATAAATAAAGAGAACAACAAACTCTGTCTACTACAAGTTAAGAATACAAAAGAATCTCTACCTCACGCTAAGCCCAGACCTTTTCCGGACAGTGTGCCAGTCTTTAATCACACCCATCTTGGATTACTGTAACATTATATACCATGGCCTTCCCAAACACACCCTACGCTCCCTCCAAATGGTCCAGAACACTGTTTCAAGAATAATCTACAGAGCCCCCTGACAGTCACACATTACCCCATACTGATGCACCTACACTGGCTTCCTGTCCAGTCAAGAATGATACAGAGCACTAGTTACAATATTCAAAATCATACACAACAGTTTAGCATCCTGTCTTCAGCTCCTCATTTCGAAGCCCAAAACCGACAGGTTCCGGAGACAGGGCTCACTAAACCTCCTAGCCATCCCTACCCAAAAAGCCAGGAGCAAACAGTTTCTTGCAATTGGACATGCTCACTCTTTGCCCCCAGTATTTGGAATTCACTACCCCCAGTACTAAGAGGATGCCCAGACCTAATAGAATTTCGGAAAAAGCTGAAGACATCTATTCCAAGCATATTTCACCTCCCACATACCTCCCGAATCTTGACCAGATTTCGAACAAGAACCACCTATTACTTAATCACACAGACGGTATCACGTTAACATGCTATAGATATTTGTAAATAACCCTGTTGAATGTAATCTTTGTATTTTGTAATTTGTAATTGAAATTTAAGTTATGCTTTAAGTTGATACTCATGTTTAGTTCCATTGTACAACAGCGTGCATACACATGCCCTGTTAAATTCCTGGTTCTATGTAAACCGCTATGAATAGTAGAAAGACGGTATAGAAATAAGTTTAAATAAATAACCAAGCACTTTGCAGATATCTGTTTGTGCCTGGAGCAGGTCTAAACTTAGATGTGACTGCGGACATCCAGGACGTTTCTGAGATCAGGCAGTGACGTCTAGGATCCTGGGAACCCCAGTCATGCCTCCACTATATCCCCATTCAGACTTGGACATCCTCCCGCTGGGAAGTCCACAGACCCAGCTTCTAAAATGGCTCTGGAGCTATCTCTATGCCCATTTATAGATGTCCAAAGTATGAATAGGGCTTCCAAAATAACCCCCATGATGCCCCATTATACATTTTTACTGGACTGTTGTTGGAAGAGTGATGTTCAGATAATCATGATTGTTGAGTTTAATTATCAATTTCCTGGGAGGGGGCATAAGACTGAAGGTTTGCTTAGGATGCCCACCTCCTTGTACCAGCCCAGGGGCCAGTCCTGCTGGTCCTTTAAATTTGTGCCAAACTTGAAGGGTACTGCCGAAGGGGCATAAATAAGGCAATATGGAGCGAAGTTAGTTAACAGCCAGTGACAGTGTGTTTGTTAGTATGTGGAATGGAGTTTGTGAGTTTAATGTTGGCTAAGGTGGGTGGAATGGTCGAGAAGACAGGTAATGCAATCAACGTTATGTATGGGAGGCAGGGGTGTAATGTGAGAGTAGGGCATGGAAGAAGTGGTTATTAAGTTTAAGTACAGAAAAGTTAGGTTTGTTTGAATGCATATTCTCCGTCACAGAAAATCCCTTTAATATATATGATATGATTTTCGAATATGAGTTGGATGTTCTATTTGTAACAGAAACTTGGGTTAAAGTGGGAGAGGAAACAGTGCTGGCAACACTCTGTTTACTACAAGTTAGTTTTATATTTTTGCATCAATCTAGAGTACTGGGTAAGGGGGTGGAGTGGCAATGATTGGGAGGAAGGGTTATAAAGTTATTGGTATGCGAGAAACATGTTATTATCAAAACAGAGTGTGTGTTATGTATGGTTCGGAGGAAATACCTTTTATTTATTTATTTATTTTATTTAACGACCACAAGAAAACAAGAATGAAAAAAGTAAAGGAAACATTTTCTGCGGTGACAGGAGGACGTCCTGCCGGCTCCGCGGAAAAACGAAAACTGAGGAGAGACAGTTGGAAAGGCGGGAAGGCAGCACGCAGGCGCTGAGGGATGTTCCCAAAAGCTTTCTGATTGGACGCTGGGGAGCGTTTCCGCACAGGCTCCGTCGGTACTGACGTACCCATATGTGAAGACTCATTCCTGCTTGTTCCTGGAGATTACCTTTTATTTATTTTATACCACCTTATCCTATCATCAAGGCGGTGTCACAGCAATACAATCAAAAGTAGTGGACGTGTATTTCATGCAGTGAAAGAAATGTCATGATTTGCATGTAAGAAGTTAGTGTATTAGATTAGGTTGAACTATGTACATTGTGCGTTATTGTACAGCATGAGCTATAATACAATTAGGGTTTAAGATATATCATGTGCCGTTGTAATAAAAAAAATGCAATGTGTGCCTTCAAGTCAGTCCTGACTCCTGGCGACCCAGAAGCTCCTGGGTTTTCTTGGCAGTGTCACCGGAAGTAGATTGCCAGGCCTTTCTTCCGAGGCAGTGGAGGGTTAAGTGACTTGCCCAAGGCCACAAGGAGTGCTAGTGGGAATTGAACCCTGGTTGCTTGGTTACCAAGCCAGTGTTCTAACTACTAGGCTACAATTTCTTATATGGGTTGGAAGGGGTAGGTTAGTAGTTCCTGTTAGTACGGTTAAGTGACGTGTCCATAGTGGTCTATGAACAGTGTTGTCTTCAGCTGTTTGCGAAAGTCTTTGAGGTCCGTTGTTGATCTCAGTTCGTCTGGGAGGGAGTTCCATATTGTTGGGGCAGCCAGGGAGAGTGCTCTCTCTAAGGTGTCCTTGCGTGTTTTTCTGGAGTCACTCGGGGTGTTGACTCTGTTGGAGGTTCCTTTCCTTCTTGGGCGAGTGCTGGTGTCTGGTTGTATGAGGGTGTGCAGGCTGTTGGCTGAAGTGTGGTGTTTGATCTTGAATATGTTTATGATTGTTTTGTATTTGATGCGTGAACTGATTGGGAGCCAGTGTAGGTCTTTCAGAACAGGAGTAATGTGTTCATGTCTTGTTGATCCAGATATTATGCGGGCTGCAGTGTTTTGTGCTAGTTGTAGTGGTTTGAGTGTTTGTTTTGCTAGCCCAAGGTAGATGGGGTTGCAGAAGTCCAGTAAGGGAGTAATTAGAGCTTGGCATACTGTACGGAAGTGTTCTGTGGCGAACTTAGTTGTTTATAGGCCACCTAAGCGTGCTGGGGGTTCATCTCTGAGTCTTCTGAATAATATGGCAGCACTGAGTGCTCAATACAGAATTGTTGACTGATTGGGGGCAACTTTGATGTTCATGTGTGTGGGGGTCAGAGTGGACAGGATTTGGAAATGTTTAAAGCTATGGAGGGCATGCTTTGAAGCAGTGGGTTGGCAAAAGTACTCACAATGCAGGGCATGCCCTGGATCGAGTGTTTGCACCTGTGGTTCGTGAAGTGGAAAGACTGGTGCCACTGAGAATGGCTGGCTAAACTGAAGAGAAGTGGTGCAGTGGTGGATTGACATCAATCGTGAACAGGATCAGTTAGAGGCAACAGAAACAGTGGCTGAGATCTGTGTTGGTCTTGATCTGGAAAATTTGGTGCATATATGGAATGAGGGTTTACATGTGGTATTCGCATCCAGTGGACATAACCGCTCTCATTGGTGCACAAGTATCAGAGTGTCATGTTGGTTTCACGAGGAACTAAGGACGCCAAAAAGGCAGGTGCACCCATTAGCATGTAGGTGGCAAAAGACAAGAGGATAAACTTATGTTTAGGAAAACTAGAGAATATAAACAAATATTTGAGAAGCGAAAAGGGATATGATCAATCAGAGAGTAGGTAGAGAAGGTAATCATCTTCGTGAACTTTTTAAGGCTGTAACTTCCCTAGTAGAGCCACCTAACAAAATGATGGAGGAAGAGTTGTCAACTTTGACTTGTAATGAGTTTGCGAAACTTTTTCATCAGAGGGTTAAATCGATAGTGAATAGCTTCCCTGATGATGATGGGATTGATTGCCTTAGTGACAGTGGCAATTACGATGTTGGCTGCTGAAGCTGAGCACAATTAAGTTGATGAATACAGTAGGGATATGGCATCTATTGACTCAAATGCACATAGTGACTTGTGCAACTGATCTCCTGCCATCAAGCTATAGCATATAAGGAAAGGGAATCACTGGCTCCAGCAATGGTTGGTGGCCCCTGTGAATGGGTTTTTGGAATTTGGGACCTTGCATCTCCGTCTGAAAAACTACTGAATGGCTGCTTACCAAGAGTGATGGCAAGGATCTTCCTATTGCGCAGAATTTCCATCCATTTCTAAATAAGTTAATTGAACAAGCTGTGTTCTGTCAGCTGAGGGATTTTGTGGCGGATGAGCTTATTTTGTGTTTCAATCAATTAGGTTATCGTTCCTATCATAGCACAGAACCAGTAGTGCTTGCAGTGCTGGACTCAGTGAGACATTAGGCTGATCAGGGAATTGACTGTTGTTAACAGCATTAGATCTGACAACTCTACATAATTCCTCAGGGGAGGATGATTCAGAGACTGGAAACTTTGGATTATTGGGACAGATGCTGTAATGGGTACATTCTTTTTTGGAGAAGTGTACTCAGTATTATGAAAGGATCAGCTGTGGGATTTCCTCTAGGATCTGTGCTATTGTCACTGTTACTCAATATTTACATGGCACCACTGGGTCAACTATTAGACCGGCAAGGGACAGAATATCATCTGTATGCTGACATTGTGACTTGTTCCGTTTGTTTCTAGCCAGGATCAGCAACAGATTGTTTCATTAGTGAATGAAGATTTGCAGTAAGTTGTGACAGTAGTAAATTAAGGCTAAATCCTAATAAGCCTAATATGGCATGGTGTAATAGAGGAGGTTGACTGCTGATGCTGAATCACAATTTAGAAGAGGTACAGTTGGAACCTAAGATGTTCAAACAGATCAATTGAGCATGGATGGGTAAGGGTCAAAGGTTATGCACACTGTGTTGTTTTTGTTCATAGGAAGGATCTTTTGACATTTACCCATGCTTTGGTGACATCACACATAAATTACTGCAATGCTGTGTGTCAAGGCTTACCAGGGCACCTGCTGTAGAGAATTCAGCTGGTGCTGAACAAGGCTGCTGAGGTGAACTTTGTGAAATGCAAACATGATCATAGGATAACTCTTTTGAAGAAGCTGCACTGGCTCCTGATAATTAAGAGAGTCAAATTTAGGGTTCTATGCTTGGTCTTGCGTGATGGGCAGGAAGGTCTGTTGGAGGGTCCTTGCTTTCTACAGAGAAGGTTGAATGCTATGCAGCGTGGGTACTTCAGGTGTTTTGTGCCGGATTGAATGAATCTGTTGCTGGCTAATAATTCTTCTCAGCATTTCTATCAGTGCTTCAGGAAACTTGTAAAGGCATGGCTGTTTGAGGAAGATTTCACTGGGACAAGGAGGTTGGGCCTGGTTAGGGTGAGTCTATGCTAGGTGGTTGGGGAGTACTGGGGTCTGTATCTCCTGATGTATCATGGATCTTTCTATGTATGTTTTTCCTATTATTGTAAGCTGCTCTCGAGTCTTAGTTGAGAGTGAGCAGGATGTCAAGTACTAGTGAATGAATAAAGAAATACATGTGACTATTTATACCGTATCCCCCTTTCTGCTGCCATTTTTTAATGCATATATTTCTAAGATGGCTATTGATGTTGTCTGTGGTACTGGCGCTGCCATTAGGCAAAGTAGGTGGTCGCTTGGAGCACTGGCCTTCCGGGGACACCCACTGCCGCGGCTGCCACCCCTCTCTGAGACCTGGCAGTGGTGGTAATGTAGTGCTTACCTACACACACAGGCACTGTGTCATGGTTTCGTTTGCTACTACCTGCTGCTTCTGATTTACGCCTGCTCACTCTTCCTGCAGGTAAAAGAATGGGCTGATGGCTCTTTAAATATGGCTGTCAAGATCTATTATTTTAGTATGACTTCGGCTACTTGCTGCCGTCCCTCACAAGCTTCTGCCCTAGGCAACTGCCTAGTCTTGCCTAATGGTTCAGCTGGCCCTGCAGATAACACTACCTCAACAAGTATATGCAACCGTTTCATGCATTTGCCATGCAGTTAACACAAGGTAGTAAATTTTTCTCCATTAAATGCACAACAGCAATACCAGAAATTCTGCCTCCCCCCCCCCCCCCCACACACACACAACAGTTGACACAGATGTTTGGCAGTTACTGCACATTAATTTTGGCAACTATCATGTGGTAACTGCACTTTATTAAATAGGGACCTTAATGTCTCTTTCATCAAAAATTTGTTTTGAAATTCATTTTCACCTTTTTTTTTTGTTTAGATGTAGATTGAAGGGAAGGCCACACCCAAACACTCCAGTGGGGAACCTTCCTCCTCCCACAGCCTCCATAAGCGCTGTCCCTCCAGTCTACATCGGGCACCACCAGCACTAGAACTGCCTCTGGGGGCTTTCCACAAATTTATGTATTGTTCACACCTTCTATCACCCTGCGGATTAGTGTTAATATTTATTATGGCACTTAATATACTGCCATTCAATAAATATCACAGCAGTTTGCAATCAAAATGCAAACTACAGACAGAAGAGTAAAAAGACAATTGAAAGAATAAAACAGAACACAGAAGTCTCATTGTGGGTCACTGCCCATCCACTGACAACCCAGGGAGTCATTCACAAAAGGCTCAGCTGAAAAAATATGTCTCCGGATCTGCCATACTTATTCCATGGTGAATGTTCAAAGAGCTACCACTAGGTAGACACCTACACAGGCCAAGCCCTTAAACTAGGCAATTGCCTAGGGTGGCACAATATTAGGGGTGGCAACTACAGTAGAATGCAGCCAACTTAGCCACCACCTCCCCCCCCCCCCCCCCCCATCCAGGAGCAGCTCCATTCTGTCTGCTACCTCCGAATGTCAGCACTGAAGCACTCAAAGCCCCTACCAGTCCTGCCCCCACAGCACCAAGAAGGGCATGTCAGAGGCAGGACAGACGGAGGCTTCCAGCGTGCTTGAACACGAGGCTTGTGGCGACTTCACTGACCTTCTCAGTGCCGACATTCAGAAGTAGCAGAAAGAAGGGAGTTACACCTGGAAGCTTTTGGTGGCAGGGACAGCATTGACTGAAGGTTTGTCAAGTGGGAGGAGGGTATGGCAACGGCTGAAGGTTTGCCTAGCATACCTGATTGGACCAGCCCTGCACAAAAGGAGTATTACTGAGCCCTTAAAAACCTGCCTGCAGGACTTAAAAGCCAAAGGTAATAATTCTGACCAGCTAAAGACTTAGTATTGCAGGGTTAGTGGGATGCTTATACTGGCAAAAACGTTCACAGCCATGACGCACTGTCTATACCACCTAGTTATCAATGGCTACATGTGTAGCAGTGGGCTACTGCTAGGAAGGCAGATACTGACATCAGTGGATAATCCCAATTCACACAATCTTGAAAATGTCTAACAAGAGGGGCATGTTATAGGTGCTAAGTGAGTTTTAAAATGGTATGTTGCAAATTGTGATCCCTCTTGTTGCATCCATGGGAAGACTGATGGTATTATAGATGAGCTCTGAGGCAGGGCTGGCGCAAGCAGATGAGGTGCCCTTGGCGAACTTCACCTCTTGTGCCTCCCTTCCCCCTCCCATGTCACACATTGCCACCGCTACCCAGGACCAACAGCAGCGGCAATAGCTGCAACAGCCCCACGGAGCTTACCTTCAAGCTTCGGTGCTGTAAGGTTGTTTGATTCTGCCACCCAATGCCAATTTCCTGTGCAAACAGGAAGTCGGCATCGAGAGTCGGAGAGGGGCGGAAGCAAACAGCCTCACAGTGCCAAAACCTAAAGGTAAACTCTGCAGGGCTATTGCCATCACTGTCGGTCCTAGGAAGGGGCAACAGCAGCAGCAATGGGTGCCCCTGGAGGGGTGGCAGTCTAGAAGACCACCTAGCTCACACCTAATGGTAGCACGGTCCCTGTTTTAAGGACCTTGTATATCTCTTAGTCAGGAAACTGCAAATCCATCGGCAAGCAGTGCTGCACTATATTGTTGCAGTGAGGTGCTGAGTTATGAGCAGAAGAATGCTCCTTGATTTGGATTTCCTGATGTTTCTGTATTCATACTGTAAAACAACTGTAGTCTCAAGTACTAACAATCTGTTCACTTCCCCTTTCCCCTGCCCAGAAATCCGACATTCTCATGTCCTTCCATCTGGTTTTGCTCTTCGTTTTAGAATACTTGGACTCATAACTTGTAGCTTTCTAACTCCATGTTCTATGTACTTAGCACAAATTACCTTCTCTTAGTTTATAGTTTATAATAATATACTATATTCAATTGTGCCATGCTGACAACCCTAAATATAATTTCATGTATCTTGTAAGAAAGACGATAAATTGTATGAGAGAAATTATAATCCCTGAACATCAGAGATCAGAATTTCAACCACATCAGCCCAGAATGACGCAAAAACTCTCATTCCAAAGTTGGTTTCTGGTTAGAGACCTCTGGGAAGCTCTAATTTACTTTAAGAGAAAGGTTAGAATGCATCCAAAAACTTAAAGAAGCTATTTGGCAGTAGCATACAATTGTGTAAGGAAAATCCTTAAAGAGGCAGTCATGTTAACAAGCTACTGGAGGGCATATGCTGATGCTGAATAGCGCGGTATAAAAGAGACTTTAAATAAATAAATTAAATAAATAAATAAGGTGACCAAATTGTGCCATGTCAATAGGAATAAGCTGAGCCACCCCTGGTTTTACTCTACGGCACCTATCGACTTGTAGTCCATCAACTTTTAGCAAAAAGGGAATAAAAAATCATAAGAACTTAAGATATGTCATATTCGGTGAGACCAAAGGTCATCAATCCCAGCATCCTCTTTCCAACAGTGGCCAATCCAAGTCAAAAAAAGACAGATTCCATGTTGCTTATCCCAGGGATAAATAATGAATCTCCCCCAGTCCACTTTAACAATGGTTTATGGACTTTTCCTCCAGGAATCTGTCCAAACTTTTTTTTTTAAAAATCAGCTAAACACTTTTACATGGGACCAACACAGAAGATCTCGAAAGGAAAAGGGACGATATTCTGTCAACAAATTCCAGACCTCAATTACATGTTGAGTGAAAAAATATTTTCTTCAATTAGTCTTAAATGTATTACTTAGCAACTTCATTGCACATCCCCTAGTCTTTGTACTTTTGGATGTAGCAAACAACCGATTCATGTTTACATCTTCCATGCCGCTCATTATTTTGTAGAGCTCTATCATATCTCTCATTGGCCATCTCTTTTCCAAGCTGAAGAGTCTTAACCATTTATGCCATCCCTCATAAGGGTAACTTTCCATCCCCTTTTCCATTTTGGTCACCCTTTTCTGTACAGTTTTTAATCCTTAGATGTAACAAGATAAACCAGTATTATTTAGTCTGTTCCTTATGATGCCAACTGGCTACCTTTATATCTGCATCAACAGATTAAAAAAAAAACTTAAATTATAGATTTTCTTTATGAATCACAATGACTCAAGCCAAGATAATCCTTTCTCCAATCTATGATCATGTTTACAGCTTCCTGATAGATATGCAGGAGATAAGTACCTAGAAGGAAGATGTCTTTCAGTTCAAATATTTTCTCGCTTCTTGGGGTAGAGTGCTGAGTAAAGATTTATAAATCCTGAGCGCAATAAGGTGACATTTTACTTACTAAATAATGCCCTTTCCTTGAGTCCTGCTAGACCAGTCCAGACAAGTGGGGTTGTGTTCCCCTACCAGCAGATTGGTGGAGACAAAGAACCAATGAAAAGCCAAGATTTCAATGATGTCACTCCCATGCCCCTATTCTCCTCAGCCACCAGAGGTCTCTTCAGTATCCATCCCAAAGCATTTGGGAGAATGTGGCAAGCCTCACACAACCTCTATGTGGGCAACAATGAGTAATCAAACAGTAGAGAACTATGTACAGGAAAGCATAAACAGAAGACTGGCAGTAGAAAATGGACCTGCAGAGCCAAGTATATAAATCATAGTGGACTCCAGTGTACTGCCACAGAAGAACAGAGTAAACACAGTTTCAGGAGGCGGACCCTGGACTGTTCTAGCAGGACTCAAGGAAAGGAAATTATCTGGTAAATAAAATGCCACCTTCCATATCGTCCTGCTAGATCAATCCAGACAAAGCTATGCCACCACTGGGTGAGAAGAAGACATAGTAGCTTGCAAAATCTTAGAGCCAAAGACCGTGTCTGCCCATGCATAGACAACCAAGCAGTAATGCTTGACAAAAGTGGAAAGTGATGCCCATGTTTTTGGCTGACAAATGTCTGCAGGGGCTACCACGCTACTCTCCACCCACGAGGATGCTAGCGCTCGGATAGAATGGGCACGCAAACCCTCTGGAACCATCTGGTTCTGCCTTCTTAATCCAGTGCCCTAATACAGACTTAGCCGCCATGTCACCTTGAGATGACTAGCAAACAGCAGAAAAAGGTGGTCTGACTTACGAAAAGAATTAATAACCTCCAAGAACCAGAGACGCACCCTCTGGACATCCACAAGGAGAAACTGCCCTGAAAATCATTACCATTCCCCTGACACCGCTCCTTAGAGAAAGAGGGCAGGCAAATCACCTGAGGGAAGAAAGAAGGCGCAGGCCAAATGGAAACAGCCTTCTAAGAAAAAAATAAGTAAGGATCTGGGCACGAGAGAGCTGGCAGCTCAGATTCCTCCTTGCGGAATAAAATCGCAACCTGTACATAGTTTTAACCGTTCCATGTAAACGTTCCTTTTTTGTTCAATGTAAACCATTTTGCCTTGCAGAAAAACAGTTTATAAAATCAGTTAAATAAATAAATAAAAGAAGACTGTCTTGGGTGTCAAATCCTTCAGAGTAGTGCGCTTCAATGGCTCCAAGGGCTCCAACATTAGGGCCCCAAGCACTAGACAAAGATCCCAGGAAGGGACCACGGAATGGAGAGGAGAACGCAGATGCCGAACCCCCTGATGACAGCATGAAACATCTGGGTGTTACCAGCCAGTGGACCTCTGAAACAGACCAAAGCTGCCACCTGAACCTTCAGGGAGCTAAGAGAAAAACCCTTCTCCAGACATCAGACATCCGAATTCAAGCCACAGTCCAAATCTTGGACAGATCCCAGCTGATCCCCATCTCTAGGGGGTGCTCCTTGCCAGGGACACTAAGCCATAGGCAACAGAACAGGGTTTCCATCTCAGCATGCCCATCATGAGACTGTGCTTGGGGGAACCCAGAGGCCACAGGGTCTGAATTTCCATGCCAGAATGACAAGACCTGTTGTTAAAAGGAAAAGAATTCTGGGGAGGACAATCTGGACTCCGGAAGCTCTCCTTGCAAAAATGAATCACCTATACCAAAGGACATAGTCTCCATCAATTCTCTAGAGGTCAGGAAGCAGCACACAGCACAGTTGCTGGAACCTCTGGCTGGCTGGTTATCCTTATCCCACAGCGCCATCCGCCACCTCCTGACCTAAGGTAGGCAAGGCCGTACTAACGGCATCCCCCAGCATAGACAAGGGAAGCAATGACTCAGAAGCTGCCATGCAAGAAGAGCAGAGTTCAGAAGCCGGAGATGAGGCACCTCGCTTGCCACAGGCCAAACAACATTTCCTGGAAGAAGACAAAGAGTTAAGGCAAGTATCACAACAGCGCGCGCTAAGGCCACAGTGGCCCAGAAGGTGCGCGTTAACAGCGCTTGGGTAGGAATGCGTGTTGGAGTCGCTCAGGTGGAATGCGTACATGGACCACATGACTACCAGGTGCACAATAGTAAAAGATGTTACTAATGCATACAGAAAATGGCGGAAAAACCCATACCGCAACAATGGTCGCTAGCGATCCACCCCCAATTGCGCCCAGACGGATGGAATCGGGAGCTCCCAACAATGACAATGACTAGGTCAAGCCTTGATATTCACCCCCTTACAGTCCCAGGCAGAAATCCGTGCCAGGCTCAGCTCTGCTCCAAAACTGTTTCTCTGCTTTGCAGGCACTGCTTTTAAGGTGGCTGGCAGGCAGATTCCTCAGAGATCCTTCTGCAATCTTCAGGAGAGAGCATGGGGGACAGAGGAAGAGTGAGGGGACGTTGAGGTTGTGTGAGGCTGCTGAACTCTTCCAGATCCTTTCAATTTTCTGGCTGCTCAATAGGCCCTTAGCAGGATAAGAGCGTGGAGATGAAACAATTTTCTTTCTTGAGAGAGTCATCCTCAAGGTGGTCATTCACGAGCATCTAAATCAACCTTTTCCTCTCAGTTATTCAGATTTTCTTCAGAGTGTAGAAAATCCATCCACCATCTGCTGGAGACAAAAATACTGAAGAGACCTCTGGTGGCTGAGGTGGATAGAGGCATGGGAGTGATGTCATTGAAACCTGAGGTTTTTATTGTTTTTTGTCTACATCAGTCTGCTGGTAGGGGAACGCAACCCCACTTGTCTGGACTGGTCTAGCAAGGTGATATGGACTGAGAATTACAAGTTCTTACCATGGTACAGTCTTTCTCTGTGCAATAAGAGAGTATAAATGAAACAATTATGTGATTCTTCAGACAGAAAAATGGAACAATGAGCCCAGTATTTAAAGGCATTTACATGGTTTACAAACCTGCAAACGGTGTAAATGCCACTCAGAGGGATATTCAGTGGTACAGGTTCCGCAGCTACATGCCCCGATGTTATCCATGTAGCATGGGGGCATGTCGTGGGCATTGTGGGGCAGAGTGGAGGTGGTGGAAATATGGAAACAGTGCCAGGTTAGGGCCCTGCCGGTAAAGATGGGCATGGGAAGAGCTGGCCTGTCTTTACCCGCGGGAGTTAACCAGGCAGTGGCTCAATATCGCCACTGCCCAATTAGCTTCTGTGCCATGTGGCAACCTGGATATTCAATGCTGGTGGCCGGATATGGCCCCGGCGTTGAATATCCGGGGTTAAGGTTCAGCGGCGATGGCTATGCACTTTAGCAGTGATGGCCGCCACCGCTGGATACTGGACCCAACACGACTAATCCAGAATCAGTGCGTGAAACAATAAGTGAACCTCTACTTTCCTTGGTGGAATTAATTGACTAATTAGAATCAGGTGCTTATGTCAACCACCATGCAGAGTAAATCTACAGAATTGAGTCTGGGCATCTTGTCCTCTACAAAGGTCCAAGAGGTTTTGGGTTTGTTCTTCATCAGAGAAGTTAGTGCGAACTTATCATGCCATGGTCAAAAGAAATTTCAGAGGACTTATGGATCATTGATGCTCATCTGCTGGGACATGATGATAAGACCAATTCTAAGCATTTGGGACTCCAACTACTCAGTGTCAGACTGATAATCTATACATGGAGAAAGCTAAAGACCATAATGACTCTACCCAGCATCAATCGCCCTGCCAAGATCAAACTAGAAAATCATTCATGAAGTCAAAAAGAGCGCCATAGTAAGAGCTGCATGCCTCTCTCCTGTGGCTAATGTGAGGGTTTGTGCATCAAAGATCAGGAATAAACTGAACAGGAAGGATATTAATGGGAGGACAGCTAGGAAGAAATCTCCTGCTCTGTGTAACATTGTTGCCTGCCTTATGTTTGCCAGAAAACATCTAGATGACCCACAAGACTCCTGAAATAATGTTCTCTGTAATGATGAGTCAAAAACTGAAATTTTCAGTCATCATAACAAACACCGCATTACAAAGTAAGAAACTCATCCCGACTGTTGAGCATGGTGGTGAAGATGTCACGATGCAGGGCTGCTTTGCTGCATCAAGACCTGGGGGTTGCCATCATTGATAGAACCATAAATTCTGCTTTACATTCAAATATCGTAAAGGAGAATGTCAGGCTATCCACTCAAGAGCTAAAGCTGAACCGCCACAAAACATTTAAGCAAATCTACTACAGAATGGTCAAAGAAGAGACTTTGGGGGGCAAACCGCATAACTTCCACTGACCAGGATATTCAACAGCAATAATCTGTTTAGTACCGCTGGGTATCCCCCACTAACTATCCAGATAGCTCTGGGGTGTTCAGCTAAGCAGTTGGCAGCGATATTCAGTTAAACCACAGAAAGTTAGAACAGGTGAAAGGATGACCTAACTTTATACGGTTTTGCACTCCAATCAGTAGCTGAATAAGGTCGCCAACATGACTGTAAAGTAGCAATCTGGCCAAACCAGATATTCAGCGTCGGCCACTGGAAATGCACTAGCACTGAATGTCCAGTACTAATTTAAAGTGATGGTAGCCAGCCCCTTTGACAGCACCGACCACCGCCGCTGAAAATCAACCACTTTATATTTTGAGTTGGTTAAGTCAACGTCCTGACCTAAACCCTATTTTTATTAATTTATCTTTATATTAAGTTACACCTATTCTTTGGTAGATCAAAGCGAATTACATTCAGGCACAACACATTTTCCCTTTCCCCAGGGCTACAATTTAACTGCTAGTTACAAACATTTATTTACTTATTTAGCTATTTTTATAGACCAGTTTTCTGAGAATCAAAGCGGTGTACATACAAAGGAATCTTGAAAACGTTTACACAGAACAAGGATGCTTTAACTTGAAGAGATAAGTTACATTGATTTGAATCCAAAATGGAATTGCAAATAGGATGGGTTAACAGGAAAGAGTTATCTATCATTAACTTAACGTAATACAGGGTAACTGGGATGATAATCATAGACATCAACTTAAAGTAACTACAAGTAGTACTAGGGGCAAATACTCAAGTCATGAACTACAGTACTGGTGCACACTAATGACATTAGCACGATTTATTAGTAACTAGGTCCCATTGCATAAAATGGGACTTGTGGTAAAATAACATAAGTTAACATGATAGCACACGTTAGTAACTCTAGCTGTGAGTCTGTACCTGATGCAACAAAGGGTGAAATAACTTGCCCAAGATCACAAGGAGCGTCAGCAGGATCTGAACCTTACTTTCTTTGGGTACTCAGCTTGTTGCTCTAACCCCCAGGCTATTGGCGGCAAAATCTGATATGAACTGCTCCTGCAAGGAAGACCTCAAATGTCACAGATTTGGAAAGAATTCTGTATAGGAGAATGGGTCAAAATTCCTCCAGGGCATTGTGACACACTGATCAACAATTACAGGAAGTGTTTAGTTGAAGTTATTGCCGCTCAAGGAGGTGCCACCAGTTACTGAATAAAGGACTTGCAAACTTTTTCACACAAGGATGCATATTATTGAATCTTTTTGTTGAACAAATCTTTTTTGCTTGAATTCACAAGTCTGCAAAAAACATTTTTGAGAGCTGTTTTGGTTATTCCATGTAATCTTTATGTTTTTTGGTGCGCTGAATCCGAAAATGACCTCCATTTTGTCATAGGACATCATGTTTCTTGACAATTTAGGTAACTATGTTAAATAAGGCAATACCTCAAAATAAATGGAAATAGACTTATAAAATTAAAGTTTTATTACAATATTTCTTTTTTGAACTGAAATGAGCTCACCTACACACACTAAACTCGATTCTTCTTCTTTGTGAGGCTCCTCTTGGTGCATTTATGCTTGTGAGTAGCATCTGGAATGTCTCTCTGAAGCATCCAACAGTAGTCTGCCATCATTGTAATGCTCCATTTTCCCTGGTATCTCCTTTCCATCTCTTTAATGTCTTGGTGGAATCGTTCACCTTGTTTCTCACTCACAGCTCCCAAATTTTCAGGAAAGTAGTCAAGGTGGGACTGGTGGAAATGCACTTTCAAACTCATCAGGCAACCTAAAGCTTGAAATGCTTTCAGCATTCGTCCGACGATCTTTTTGTAGTGAGGATCTTTGTTATTGCCTAAAAATTTCTGTATGACTTCTTTAAATGCAATCCACCCTTCTTTTTGAGGATCCGTCATGGTATTGACAAACTCTTGATCAACTATAAGCCTTCTAATGTCTGGTCCAACGAACACACCTTCCTTCAATTTTGCCTCCGACAGGCCTGGAAACTTGGTGACCAAGTATTTGAAGCATTCTCCATCTCTTGGAAGTGATTTTACGAATTACTTCATCAATCCCAATTTTATGTGGAGAGGTGGTAGAAGAACTTTATGGGAAGGTACCAAAGTTTCTCGGAGGACATTTTTTTCACCGACTGTTAGCACCCTCGGCTGCCAACTCTTCTTGGTCCAGTGATTTTGTCAGTCTCAACTGTCCCATAGACACAGAAAACAAGGATATTTGGTATACCCAGCTTGTTGCCCGAGCAGCATGCACAAGACCTTCAAGTCCCCACACATTTGCCAACCATGGTCTTCATATTTAAGTTTACGAAGAACCAATTCCAAGTTCTCGTAGGTTTCCTTCAAGTGTACGGAATGACCTACAGGTATGGAAGTGTAAAAACTGTTGTGGAGTAAAACTGCTTTGAGACTTCTTTTTGAAGAATCTATAAAAAGACGCCATTACTCTGAATCATATTGGATTTTAAAATGACCCATCAGACCTTCGACATCGATGCAATAAACCAACTTGTCTTCCTGGGCGAAGTAAGGAACGAACTCATTTTCACGATGTCTGAACCATGAAGATGACACTCCTGGCAACAATAAATTTCTGCTTTTCAGTCTTGATCCGAGTAACTCAGCGGCATCTTTGGGAAGATTCAAGTCTCTTACCAAACTGTTCATCTCCTCCTGAGAAAACAATTTTGGTCTTGTATCATCTTCAAAGTCAGAACTTGATTCGTCATCTGGTTCAGGTATGACTTCACCTTCATCGGAGCTAGGTGCCTGAAAATAATTTAATCATTGTATTCTGGAACCCCTTTAAGGGTTTTTTGGCATTTTATATCTTAAATGCACTTATGTGAATTAATTAATAGTAATTTGAATTAATTAATAGTAATTTGAAAAAATGTGATAAATTTGAAGACAATTTTGCATGTTGTGGGAAATCATGACGTCTAGGAGTTTTTTCAATATTTTATTTGTTTTCAGCACACCAAAATACATGGAAATTAGATGAAAATAATTAAACAGCTTTTTAGTCGCAGACCTGTGTTCAATGTAGTTATCTTAATCTCATCTGGGCTTACATTAGGAGATAGTCATGTTATGAGCAGGAATTGTGCTGAACTATAGACCATGTCCTCCTAGGGGATTCATAAACCTTTTCTCAATGCTGCATAGTGCTATATTTCAGTGCTATACTATCCAGACACAATTCAAGTCTGCAACCAAACAGAATGACTACAAGTGTAAAAACCTTTTTAGGATTCAAGAAGAGCTGATGATAGAGTATTAGGCAGCTTAGACAAACAATGAGCCCTGTGTCCCTCTCAATTAACTTTCATGCCCTTAGGCCCTCTCCCCAACATTTTGATAATTACACTAAACGATCATGATCACCCCAACAATGTTCCTCCGAGAACAATGCTGTAAAAATGCACAGACATCATGGCGGTCATGTTATAAACTCCCATGCAGGCAATGCGGGTTATGTCAAAATTTGATTATTGTAACGTCATACTAGCAAGCCTTCACAGATACCAACTTCACCGTTTATAGCTTCTCCAAAACACAGCAGCCCGTATTCTCACTCACTCGTCCTCCACAGATCACGTCACTGCCCTGATTATACACCTCCATTGGCTCCTACTCAGATACAGAATCAACTACAATATACTCACCCTTGCCCATAAGGTCATACACACTGGCACTCCTCAATACCTTGCTGACATCATCCACCTGCATGCTTCTCCTCAACTGTTGCGATCTATCCATGCCAATCGCCTATTCCTTCCCTCTGCCACACATGCCCATCTCGAACTCACCTGTCACTCTGCCTTCTTCTTTCTGGGGCCGGCACTCTGGAACACGCTACTCACAATTCTCTGTACGGAACTCTCCTTCCAGAAATTCAAGAGTATGTTAAAAAAACACTTTTTCCGCATTGCCTTCGACATCCCCTCCCTCAGTCCTATCTTGCATACCTCTGCCTTCTCCTTAGCCCGCCCTTCCCCATCCCCCCTATCCTTGCCTATCCTGTGCGCATGTCTTTATCTTCTATCCTGTATCAAAGGCATTCCTTTCTACCCTTTATTTCTACCCTTTATGTTCCCTGTAAAATAGTTATCTCCAAGTTATAATGCCCTGTTCAATGTAATTTCAGTTTGTTCAATGTAAACCGCACTGATGCAGAATAGCGCGGTATATAAGAGATGTAAATAAATATTCTGCGGCCAACTTTTTTCATTTATGTAAACTGCTCTGATGCACCCACATGGTTGGTATATCAGATGTGAAAATAAAGATAAAAATAAAGGTACCATGCACCTATTTGGAGGCCTATTTTATAACGTGAAAAATACATGTACTTTATAAAATGGGGGTGTATTAGTGCACGTTAACCTGATTACGGAAGTTATGCTTGCCCTATAGCAAGCATAACTACCCGCACCTAGATTGTGTGGAAATGTGCGTAAGTCATAGTCTTCTATGACTTACCTGTCTAAATTTAGGTCCTGCCTACACTCCACCCAAGCTATGCCCCATGCACACCCAAACTGAAATTACACTTACGTGCACACTTACAGAATACCGACCACCCAAAGCATTGGTGTAAGTTCCCATTCACATGCGTAAGACCTTTAAAATAGGGACTTACATGCGTAATTAGCGTGTAACATCAGTGTACATCTTATCAAATTGGCTTATACTGACAGAGGCACCACCAACCTTGACCTGCTGATAGCAATCTGATAAATATGATTAAAACCAGACCAAGCATCCCACTGATTTCAGTTTGCCTCATATTCTCAAAAAGGATGTCATGACTAATTGTGTCAAATGCTGCCAAAAGGTCAATAGAGCCCCACAGGAATCCTTATCAAAGAGCTGATGTATATCAACAGTCAAGGAGACTAATAGCATCTCTGTACTGTTGAAACAATGAAACCCCACCTAAAAGAGATGGAGTACCCTATATTACTCCATGAAAGATACTGAGACGCTACGGTCTTCTCAATGACTTTACCAAAAAAGGCAGATGAGGGACTGATTTATAGCTCCCTACTTTAGCAGGGTCCAGAGTGTCACTTTTCAACAGAGACGTCATAATGGCCAATTTCGAGCTTCTAGGGAAGATATGCTCCTGAAAGGAAACAATTATGACCATACGTAATCTGGCCTCCTGGACTTCCCCCACCTAGATGAAGAAAAGAAGCTGGATAGGAATCTAATTCACACCCCGCTTGTTTCATACTAACATGAATCTTGTGAATGTCCTGTTGATTCAAAGCTATAAACTGGGTCTGAGAGCCCTGATTCAACCTGTCCTGCTGCATATTCTTCCACAACCATTCATTCCCCTTTCTGTCTCATTGATCTTGCATTTAGTAATTCTATAGACACCTTCCAGGTGCTGAAACTAACCCCTTTCTGCAAATGTCTAAATGTCCAATTTGCCCATCCCCGTCACTCTGTTCCCCTGTGCATAAAAGCCAAAACCAGAAATACTATGAACCAATGAGATCAGGACTAGATTGATTGGCCACACCCTTCCCCACCTCACCTCCCTTCTCCAGATATTATAAACATTCGAAGATCTGAATCTCCTACCCAAAATAACTAAACTTGATAATCTACTTCCCACCCTCTCATCTCCAGAATCCCTTATATCTCCCCCTTCCAGTCCACCTATAATGACTGAAATCACTGCTTGCTCAACCTTTCCCCAACACCCTTCCCAAAGTCTCTTACCCTATTAAAACAATAAGGAAAATAGTTAAACATTCCTTCAGTTTCCTCCCACTTCAGCAGAGTCTCCTGGCCTTAGATGGAGCAGAATGCATATTGTCCAAGTAGGGTACGTTTTCTGCAAAATGTAAAGGGCCCAGTATTCAGTGGCGGAGACTAGTACTGCTAAAGTAGCTAGCCATCACTGCTGAACTAAAGACACGGATTTTCAATGCTGGGACAATATCCGGCCATCAACGTTGCACATCCAGATTGGCTGCATAGCAGAGAAGCTAATTGGGCATCAGCGATATTCAGCCTCTCCCAGCTTAGCTTCTTCACCAAAAGTTAGGCCACGCTTTTAGGTGCTTATCTTTTGCTGCTTAGCGATAACCGGGCAGCAGCTCAATATCGCCACTGCCTAGTTATCACTGGATGCCGCCTCCGCCCTCCCCCTCCCCCCCGAACACCCTTGCATCAGGGCTTTCATCGGCAGCACCCGCATTTATTCAGCATCACTGAATATCCCAGTGACTGTGATTGAGTCTCTTCCAGTTCGTATTTTAAAGTCTTTCAAGATCTTGACATGCTCATTTTCTATAACCTTCTCAATAGTATGTTTCCAATAGTCGTTTGCTAGACTAAAGCTACACTTTTTGCAAAGATTCCAATGGACCTGGAAAGTGGAATAACGAGTGAGGTGATCAAATTTGCAGATCACACAAAACTATTTAAAGTTGTTAAAACCCAACAGGATTGTGAAAAATTGCAAGAGGATCTTGATAAATTGGAAGACTGGGCATCAAAATGGCAGATGAAATTTAATGTGGACAAGTGCAAGGTTATGCACCTAGGGAAGAACAACCCAAACTATGGTTACACGATGCAAGGTTCCACATTAGGAACCACCACCCAGGAAAAAGATTTAGGCGTCATTGTGAATACCATGTTAAAACCCTCGGCCCAGTGTGCAGCGGCGGCCAAGAGAGCAAATAGAATGCTAGGTATGATAAGGAAAGGAATGGAAAATAAAACAAAAGATATTATAATGCCTCTATATCGTTCCATGGTGAGACTGCACCTTGAATATTGTGTGCAATTCTGGTCGCCGTATCTTAAAAAGGATATAGCGATTTTAGAAAAGGTTCAGAGAAGAGCCACCAAAATGGTAAAGGCGATGGAAGGATACTCCTATGAAGAAAGGCTAAAAAGGTTAGGGCTCTTTAACCTGGAAAAGAGACGGCTGAGGAGAGATATGATAGAGGTCTATAAATTAATGAACGGAGTGGAATGGGTAAACGTAGATAGATTGTTTACGTTATCAGAATATAGAAAGACTAGGGGACATGCAATGAAGCTACAGGGTAAACTATTTAAGACTAATAAAAGAAAATATTTTTTCACTCAACATGTAATCAAACTCTGGAATTTGTTACCGGAGGATGTAGTAAAGGCTGTTAGTGTAGCTGGGTTTAAAAAAGGTTTGGACAAGTTCCTGGAGGAAAGGTCCATAAACCGTTATTAAGAAGTGACCGAAGATATCAATGCTTGACCCAGTACAAGCATTGTGGAACTTGTGTCTCTTGGGGAAACTGCTAGGTACATATGACCTAGATTGGCCACTGTTGGAAACAGAATACTGGGCTTGATGGACCTTGGTTTGACCCAGTATGGCATATCTTATGATCTTATGGATTCATTTAGCCACTTGATCTGAAGTTGTTTATGGTAAATTTGGGCTATTTTGCTACAGGCACTACAATTTCGTCTTTGGCTTTGCATAATCAACACTTGCTGTCAGAAATTTTTTCAATCTTAACTTTCATAACATTTGTTTGTAATGCTCATTCTTGAGCTGCTAGGATCAATAACTTCAGTTTCTATTTCATGTGCACCAATTTTCAGCCATTGCCACGATAGATTTCTGTCATATTTTCCATAAATATCTTTTAGGTATTGGCCATGCAGTGGCTTGTCTTTCCAGTTGTTGAATCTACATTCTGCTTCTTGATTTTATATTCTTTTTTTATTTTAATGTCTTCAACAGCTTTGCAAACTTCAACTAACATGGGCTCTTTGCTTTTCATAATATAATCATTTAGGAATTAAATTATGGAATTAAATTTAAGAATTAAATTATGAGTATGAAATTGTATTACCTATCAAAGCTGTCAACAAGGGGACTTTAAAAGCATATGCACCAAATCTGGAAACAAAATTCAAAGACTTGAATATTACTGAACAACGACTAACGGAACAATATGGGGTCATTCTCTTCACTGAGACAGAAATGGAAGCTTTAGAATATTAAGCCAATGAGAAGTCCAAGGCATCTGAGCCACCAGAAAACATGATCAGTCCTGATACGGTGCAAATAGACAAAACTAAATAACAAGGTACATGAACATCCAGCAAACCATAAATTAAAAAGTGACGGGTTAACTCATCGACAAAATGTTTTGGCTGTAAAAATCACAGACCAAATGGAAGACACTACATGAATACAATTTTTTTTTAAAGTGCTGTCAAGTCAATGCTGACTCCTGGTGATCCAGCAGCCCCTGGGTTTTCTTGGCAAGGCTGTTTCTTCTGAGGCAATGGAGGGTAAACTGACTTGCCCAAGATGTGCCAGTGGGAAATGAACCTAGATCTCTTGGGTGCTAGACTGTTGCTCTAACCACTAGGCTACTCCTCCATGCAAAAATACAATTACCAACACTAAAGTAAGAGAAAAGAAAACATTTGGCTGAAGTTTTGCATAATATCAATGCAGCGATCAAAACAATCCCCATAGAAACCATTGCAGAAACTAACCAACTAATCTACAATATTCTGCTGCCTTTGTTCTCATAAAGGAACTAGGCTATCAAATAAAGAAACCAAAATCATTTAGAGAAGGAAAGCCAAAATAGAAAATGTGACTAGAACAAAAAAATCAACAAGCTTTGAGCAGATGTGAGCAATCTGAAGAATCTCAAAGAAGGACTGCTTAAAAAGGAAAATGTAGTATCATTCAGGGGCATGTTTACTAAACCGCGTTAATTGCTATCATGGGGCTAACGTAGAAATACCACAACGGGACTGGAAATTCAGGTATCACAGGCACTTTTCTGCAATAACTGCATTTTACACAGTGGACCCGGGGAAGGGGGTAGGGAGGGGGCAGGATCAGGGCAAGGAGTAGATGTGTCGATCATCGGCAACTATCGCGTGAACCTTTGTTGTATGATGGCTGCCAAATCGGGCTCCACTGTGGCTTCAGATAATGTCACCTCTTGAAGTGGTATTATCTGCAGCCAACTCTGCTATGGGGCTGATCATGGCATGATCGTCTCCCCAGTGCCAATCAGCCCCCCCCCTCCCATCAGAGAATATTGTTGATACGAGACATAGAGATCTGTGGCACCAACAATAGCACCAAACCTGGCTGCCCCCCCCCCTTCAGCACCAATCTCCTCCGTATTGTTCCTGATCCCCACTGAGATCAGTGCATTCCCCAGTGAAGATGAAAGTCCGGCCAGCCATCGGATGCCCAAAGGACCCCTCCTCCCAATCCTTTTTAAAAACACTCAGCTAGCTAGTCAGGGTCCCCCATCCTCCCCCCTTAAAAAGTAAGTACTTGCCAGTCGGCTGGGGGGCCCCCCTAGCCCTCCACCCACCTAACACCCCCCATGACCATACCTTATTTCCCTGGTAGTCCAGTGGTGAATGGGAGCAGGAGCAGTCCTCCTCGCTCCTGCTCCCATCGTCGGGCCTCTCCAAAAGGCTGCTATAACGAGCTGCTGCCTCACACTAGGCGAGATCGCAGCCATATTTGGGAGTACCATTGAGAAGGGCGGTAACTAAGGCCACTTTCTTGCACATATGAGTGCCACAAATCTTTAGATCCATGGTACCAACAATTATCTGACGGTGGGGGGGCCCATCAAGATAGTGGTAGGAGGCCACAGTAGTGATCAGGGCACAGCGCGAGCAAGAGCACTGTGTACCCAATTGCTACTTGTCTTCCCAATTGATTTTCCACAAAGACCCACGATACCTGATGCAGGTATCGTGGGTCTCTATGGTAAATCCCAAACCTCTGTGGTATCTGCAGGGGGAAAGCTGGGCATACCCACTGCAAGCTCCCCCCCTTCCCCGATCAGAGAATATTGTTGATGCCACAGATGCTCACATAACCCCTCTTCTCAAGTCATTTCACTATCTCCCTATCTGTTTCCACATTAATTCAAACTTCTACTGACTTATAAGTATTTTCATTCTGCAGTTCCTCTCATCACTCCTCACATCCCTCCTCGGGAACGCCACTCCTCTAGCAGGTCCCTTTTATCTGTGCCCTTCTCTGCCACTGCCAACTCTAGACTTTGCCCATTCCATCTTGCTGCTCTATATGCCTGGAACAAACTAACAGAGTTAGCATGCCAGGCTCCTTCTCTGGCCCTATTCGAATACAGACTAAAAACCCACCTCTCGAGGCTGCATTTGGATCCTGATCCCCCTTATTCTCCTGCTTAGCACCGATCTGTATCTTGCTGTTCCCCTTGAATTACCCTAGTCCCCGGTTGTTGTGTGGTCTGTTTTGATTAGATTGTAGGCTCTGATGAGCAAGGACTGTCTCTTTACAGCACTGGGTATACCTTGTAGCACTATAAAAAATGATAAATAGTAGTAGTAATAGCAGCAGAAACAGCAGACATTTTTGGACTTCACTGTGGCCTTTCGCAAAAGTACGATACTGGACCCAAAACCATCTCAGAACTATCAGAAGAACTAAAGCAAAGAACAAAAAAAATTCAATGATATGAAAACAGAGTTAACCTGTATAGGCAACACAACCCGTTCAGAACAAATCAACTCCGTTCTACAGAAGCCTTGAAATTGTTCAACAAAACAATGAGACCATTGCAAGTCCTGATAAAGAAGAGGCACTTGAACTTTGGAAAACACTGCGAGAAAACCAAAACGAGCATCATAATAAAGCACCATGGCCCAACAAAGTTGCAAAAGACTTTGAAAGAAATCTAATGGCAGATGTATTAGGTAGTGCACTTGAACGCAACTGATACTGAACTTCTGTGAAAAGGTGCGAGCTAATTCCATTTCCCTTAAACTGCGACAATTCAAAAGCAAGCCAGAAAGGTCAACACTGGAGTGCTCCTGGAACAGTCCATGGAGTCTGGCTAAAACATCTGACAAGCCTACATCCAAGATTAGCAAACACAGTTTTATAACATTTTGCAAACAACAATTTATAGCTAACTAAATATAAGCCTATTGAAGGAAAACTCTCTCCTCCCAACAGAACAAAAGGGAACTTATAAAAATCCAAGACGAACAAAAGACCAATTGCTGACTGACAAGATGAATTTGAAAAATTTAAAAAAAACAAGAAAAATAAACCTTTCCTTCATGGCTTGGATGAACTACATAAAGGCATTTGTTTTACTTCCTCATAGTTAGATCACAAAATGTCTAGAAAATTTTGGAGTGAGTAAAAGTATCAGAGAATTTCTAAAAATATCAATAGCCTCCTGGAAGACAACTTTGATTGTGAATGGAGAAGGGCTGGGCAAAGTCGAGATAAGACGAGGGATATTTCAAGAAGACCCATGCTATTTGTATTGCAGACCCTCACTGGGGCACTACTTTGATATGGTGGAGGGCTTGTGGCTCTGAAGATATTAGGAGTTATGCTGGTGGTAGCTTAGCTACAATAGAGCCAACCAAGTCAAAAAGGTCTTAGCTGAAGAGACAGACTAAATGTGTCCCAAGAACCCTTTACTAATGATGAAAACAAATAACTCGTCTACACCGGATTGCCCATTGTTCAGGTCAACAAGGACCATGCCCGATGACAACTGGGCATCAGGTGACAAATGGGCTACAGGGCTCACTTTGCTAAGCAACCAGAGCAAGAAGTTGTAATGCTACTAGAAGAAAAACAAAAACAAAAAATGGTTAGCTTTGGAAAATCAATTGATTATGCAATTATTATTATTTGCTTCACCACCATTCTGGTGCCAGGCCCACCAAGACAGTTTACAAAATATAACAAACAAATCAAAAAAATACACAGTACAATACACAACACACTATAAACAAAATAAAATTACAAATAAATACTTAAAGTAAAACTAAATTAAATTAAATCGAGCATTCCAAATGCAAGCAACCACTGTCTCACAGAGCTCCACTTTCCCTTGCTTCTAAGTAACCTCCTCAAATGCCAACTGGAGTAAAGAAGTTTTTATTTGCTTTTTAAGTTTCAAAAAACACTTTCCTTCTCTAAGATATAGAGGCAAGGCATTCATAAGGATGGAACCAAGAACATAAAAACAGCCCGGCATGTGGAATCTGAACAGACTTAGGTCAATGGGGGAACACATAATAAAGACGCTTCTTGAAAGGGGGCATGGAGGCAAACAATTGGCCAAATATGAGGGGTGATATGTATGTCATGTCTGAGGCACAAGACTAAGGGATTCTAGTTACTAAAGTGCACTAGTGTGTGTTAATTCACCATTTACACGTTATTTTAACACAGGTCCCATGTTATTCAATGGGATCTAGTTGTTAATAATGAACGTTAATGGTGAATTAACCCATATTTCCATTAGCATACCTTAGTAAGTGGACCCAAAAAATCTTGAATGTAATTCCAGTAAGTTACCAGGAGCCAATGGTGTAGTCTTAAGAGTAAGGTCAAAAGGTTTTGCACTTGTGAGAAATTTCACTGTTAAATTCTGAATTAGTTGGATTTTTTGTTATGATAATTAAGGCAGACCCTTATACAATGCATTTCAATAAATGATACTGGTTGTAACAACTGAGTGATCAAGGTTTTGAAATTTTTTGTTGAAACCCAGCATTTTAAGGCCCTTATCCTACAAAGCACTGTAAAGGCTTTTTTAATCACTGTGAGGGTAGAATCTAAAGTGACCCTTAAAATACTTTGAGAAGGGAAGGAGCCCCAAGTTGAATAACACTGGTATCTTTGGAACTCACAGACTAAAGAATGTAAATAAAACTAAAGAGGACTACATCTCCCTATGTCCCTACGGGAGGGGTGGGTCCCAGAGGGAATGGTGGGATAGGTGGAATGGAAGTCCTGAGAGTAGGGTGGGTGGGGCTTCCGGTTATAGGGATGTTATAAATGCCCAAGAAAGGCAGTTTGAGCTGGCTGGGAGTGGGGAGACAGAGAAATTTTGTTGGATAAGCCATCCTCTAATGCAAAACCTATGGAAATGAAGACCACAGAGTTGGTGAAGCCAGTAAGGATGGACCTTCTGGAGGAAGCCATGGAGATCTGTACAACAGCAGAGTGAACTCCAGTAAAAAGCATGAAAGGTAGAAGAGACTGCTACTTTTGATATTCACATCTACACTGTGTGGGGAAGACTCGGCTTGAGCAGGTCTGATGGCCATGCAGGGACGTTGAACTTTTGTGAACGCTGCGACAGGAAGGAATTTTTAAACTGCAGAGCTCTGACTCATTGTAGAGACTCCTTCAAGTGGGTGGTGGGTAGCTGGAGAAGAAGTGCTATCAAGGGAGGTGTCTCTTCATTAACAGCTTGCTGCTAATTAATGAAAAAGTGATATAAGTAAAAGGACGTCAATTCTGCGTTGGACTGGGAGAAATCCTGAACTAGGGCTGCGAAGGAGCAATGCCATAGAGCTTAGCTGATTAAAACTAACCAAGAGTCACACTGCTAACTCAGCTACAAAAGTGAGGCCTGTGTTTTACTGTTATGATGTTTGGAACTAAACGTGGATCCATGATGTAATTACCTGAGAGAATTTCTGTTTCAGAGAGACTTTTGGCGCTCACAGAGCTCCTGATACAAACTGAATCTTTACGTGCCACTGGGATGCCTTGAAGTATCACATATAACGGCACATTTTAGAAACCATGTGGAGATCAGAATTGAGATGTCATGATTGCAACGTTTACACTCTGACAGTATTTTAGAAGCGCAGGAGTGCACATGGAGCCTACATGTAGGAAAAACAATGGGGGAAGTGCAGTTACACAGAATTCTAAGCGCCAGCATTTACATGTGGAAGCTGGTATTGTGCGACTTACACGTGTGGGTACCATGTGCTTACATGTGTCTGTGAGCCATTTAACCACAGCAGTCTCTTAAGTACAGATGCCACTGCTATCTTTTTCTAGTCTCAATATAGAGGAGGAAATAAACAGCAGGGGATTATAAGGAGGATAATCCCTTAGCCTTTACGGTGCTTTGTAAGATAAGGGCCTTAAAATGCTGAGTTTCAACAAAACATCTCAAAATCTTGCTTCACTCACTTGCTATGACCAATATTGTCTATTGGAATGCATTGTATAAGGGTCTGCCTGTCGCTGCTTTCTCTAGTATCAGCAAAATTCATCCCCTCCTCTACTCTCTAGTCACCTTCCGTCTAGACTCATGCAACCTGCTCCTTCCCGGTCTTCCTCTGAATCATTTCCTCCATTGAGTCTGTTCAAAACTCAGCTGCACAGCTAATTTCCCCCCAGTCTTGCTGTGCTCACATAACTCCTCTTCTCGAGTCTCCTCATTGGCTCCCTGTCTGTTCCCGAGCCTCTCACCATCTTTCCTCTCTTATCTCTTCCTTTATCCCTCCTCTGGAATTCTGCTCTTCGGGCAGATCCCTTTTAGCTGTGCCCCTCTCTGCCACTGCCAACTCCAGACTTCGTTCTTCCCACCTGGCTGATCCAAGTCTGTGCGCTGTGTTCCATCTCTGGCCCTATTCACATCCAGGCTAAAACCCACCTCTTCAAGGCTGCTTTTGGATCCCGATCCCCTTAGACCCCTGGTCATCTTTACCATTCCCCTAGATTCCCCCTAGTCCCCAGTTGTGTTATGTTGTCTTGATTAGATAGTAAGCTCTGATGGGCAGGGTCTGTCTCTTGCATGTATCTGTACAGTGCTGTGTACACCTTGTAATGATTTACATATGAGCAGTAATAGCAGTAATTCCCCCTGTAAGGGGCACCTAAATGTACCAGGGAGCAGGTGGAAATTTTAAGTCATACACATGAATTCCCCATATGAAATGGGGCATACAGGTGTAGATTTTTTTATGCACTCTGGCCGTGCCCTAACTATGTCCCTGATACTATGTGTAACTTGCAAGCGAGTGTAAGGACATCCATGTGTAAATTCAACCCTTTCTAGACTTGCCATTTACTCATGGATGCCATTTACAAATGTAGGTGCCAGTATGTACATGTGTAAATCGCAAATGAGGCTTCTAAAATAACCCTCATAGTTGGAGTTCATAGTATATTTCAGAGTTCAGCAAACAGCATTGCATGAGATGGGCAAATAAAATGTCAAAACATATTTTTCATTTTGGATTTGGAAATTAGGAGATATGGACTGAAGATGTCCGAGTTGGAGCAGAAGAATTAATGTTGCTGAAAGGAGTACCCAATTCTAAATGGGATGGGAAAGGCAATCTGTAAATGACTAAGGGCTGGATCTACTTCAGGATTTCGCCTATCCTGTGTCTACAGCACAAATTCTCAGCACGTCTGCTCTCAAAAAGAGCTTAAGTAAAGCCAGATGCTCGACAGAAGCTCAAAAGAGCAGAAAGAGTTTATAAATGTTTTTGGCGAAGGCCAGGCATTCCTTTGCTTCAGGTTCTGGCATGTTATGCCCACTTCAAAGCCTGAAGAAATGTTGAATTTTGTAGGACAATATTCATAAGACAGAGACCAACAGATGACTATGATTTTCACGTGTAAGGGTACCTTTGTACAGAACTGGAGAGCAGTGGACTGTGCATCTAGCGATGGGCAGGGTGAATTAATGGAAAACAAGGGACATGACTACATATTTGTAGCTAACTGATGTGTGAATAGTTAAGGTTCAGCATGCTAAAATTTCTCTCTTCTGCAAAAGGAGATATGTTAATGATACGTTTTCTAACAGACCTATTAAAAGCATCTGTGGAAGAATTTAGGTATTTTCAGGGTAGTAGTCAAAGGTGACATTTTACTTACCAGATAATGTCCTTTGCTTGAGTCCTGCCAGACCAATCCAGACAAGTGGGTTGTGTTCCCCTACCAGCAGATTGGTGGAGACAAAGAACCAATGAAGAGCCCACCAGAAGTCTCTTCAATATCTGTCCCACAGCCTGTGGGAGAACATGCCCACACTTGAGGTTGTGGGAGGCTTGCCAACAATTAGCAATCAACAGTAGAGAACTATGTACAGGAAAACAGAAAGAGAAGGCTGTCAGTAGAAGATGAACCTGCAAAGTCAAACATAAAATTCATAGCGGACCCTAGGGTACCACAGCAGAAGAAAAGAGTACTTACAGTTCCAAGGGCAGGCCCTGCATTGGTCTAGCAGGACTCGAGGACATTATCTGGTAAGTAAAATGTCACCTTCATATCATCTTGCTAGGCCAGTGCAGACAAGTGGGATGTACTAAAGCTAGGACTCCACTGGGAGGGAAGACGACACAGCAGTTCACAAAACCCTGGAACCAAAGGCTGTGTCAGCCTGCATGTGGACATCCAAGTGGTAATGCTTGATAAAAGTGGAAGTGATGCCCATGATGCCACCAGACAAATGCCTGCAGGGGCTACCGAGCTCTACTCTACCCAAGAGGATGCTTGTGTTCAGGTAGAATGGGTACACAACCTCTCCAGAACCAGCTGGTTCCACAACAGATAAACCACTGTTCCAAAGTCGACATCTGTCACGCCATCCCTGCATGGACCAGCAAACAGCACAAAATGATGGTAGGACTTACAAAAGGAATTCGTAACCTCCAAGTACTGGAGAAGCACCCTCCGGACATCCAAAAGGCAAAGATCCTTCTCCTTCCCCCGACACCTCTCCTTAGAGAAAGAGGGCAGGCAGACCACTTGCTTCACATGAAAGGGAGAAATCGCTGTAGGCATTAAGGAAAGCACAGGCTGAATGGAAACGGCCTATTTTGAAAAAGACAGATAACAATCTCAGCAAGACAGAGCCTGCAGCTCAGAAATCATGATAAAGACCATCTTGAGCATCAAATCCTTCAGAGTAGTGTGCTTCAACGGCTCAGATCCCAGGAAGGGAACACAGACCGGAGGGGAGGATGTAGACACAAACCTACTGGAGAAAGTGTGAGACATCCGGGTGCAAGGCTAGATATTTACCAGCCACCGGACCTCGGAAAAAAGCAAAACCTACCACCTGAACTTTCAGGGAGCTAAGGGAAAGGCCCTTCTTCAGGCCATCCTGTAAGAAAGCTAAGAGATGGCACCTTGGCCGCCTCAGGACCCAACTGCCAAGCGCTGCACCATTACTCAAATACCAGACCTGCACATATGCTAGCATGATAGACCTCTTCTGGTCTCAAGAAAAGTGGAGACCACTGCCAGAAAGTAGCCCTTAAGCACTAGCCATCTCCTTTCAAGAGCCAAGCCATAAGCAAGAAGGGAAATGGGTCCTCCAGAACAATCGGTCCCTGCTGCAACAGGTCCATAGGTGCCTGCAGAAGCCATATCAGGTCTCCGAACCACCACTTCCTTGGCCAATCCGGCACCACCAGAATAATTCTGCTTCCATGCAAGAAGAGCAGAGTCTAGAATCTGATGATGAGGCACCTCGCTTGCCACAGGCGAAACAATGTTTCTTGGAAGAAGACAGTTAAGGCAAGTATCACAACAGTGCGCTTTAAGGCTGCGGTGACCTGAAAGGCATGTATTAACTGCACTTTTACTGCAAAGTGCATTACAGGCACTAGGGTAGGAATACACGTTGAAGCCACTTGGGTGGAATGTGCACTATGACTGCGCAACCGCCAGGTGCACAATAGGTAAAAATGCTACCAACTCATGCAGAAAATGGAAGGAAACCCCCAAACCGCACCAACAGCTGCCAGTGATCCACCTCAAATTGCATCCCAAATGGACAGAATTGGGAGCCCCCAACAAGGACAATGATGAGGTCAAGCCTTGTTACTCAGCCCTTGAGTGCCACAGGCAGAGGATCCATGCTGGGCTCAGCTCTACTCCCCTGAAACTGTTTCACTGGCTTTGCAGCATTGTGTTTAAGGTGGCTGGCAAGCAGATCCCTCGGAGAGCTTTCTGCAATCTTTGGGAGAGAGCAGGAGTCACAGAGGAGGGAGGGGGCGTTGAGGTTGTGTGAAGCTGCTGCACTCTTTCAGATCCTTCCAATTTCTGGCTGCTCAACAGGCTCTTATGATAAGAACGTGGAACTGAACCAATTTTCCCTCCTATGGCTACCAAAAAGACTTCAGTCTAGTGGAGCCTTCCACATTGCACTCAAGTGAGAGAGTCATCCTCAAGGTGGTCGTTCACAAGCATTTAATCAATCCTTTCTATCTTCAGATTTTCTTCATAGAGGAGAAAATCCATCCACTATCTGCTGGAGACAAAGAAATACTGTAGAGACCTGTGGTAGCTGAGGCAAATAGAGGCATAGGAGTGATGTCATTGAAGCCTAGGCTTTTCATTGGTTCTTTGTCTCCACCAATTTGCAGGCAGGGGGACACAACCCACTTTTCTGGACTGGTCTAGCAGGATGATATGGAAAAGCAGTTATACGTTCAGCACCGTGTCAAACCTGCAAAAGCTTTAAAAAAATTTGGGACCTCGTACAAATAAAGGCCAATTCTAGATAAAGTTATGGAGATGGGAATTGAGACGCACGCAATTCCATCAGTATTTTACAAAGGTTCTGCCAAACACAGAGCCTTTGTATTATCCCGGCAAAGATGAGCAGCAGCGCATCTGGATTTGCCTCCACGCACAGCAGGTGCAGCCATTTTATCGATCTACATGGAGGAAATGGAACATCGCCACCTTGGCAACTTCCATGTGTATTTTGGCTATTTCTGAAACCTATTTATTCATTTATCTGAACAGTTTTTCTATACCGCCCTTTCCAGCGATCAGGGGTGGTTTACATCGAACAATAAAACGCAGTTACATGGAACGTATTGAACTACTGAACAATAATACAATGAACTATACATGAACCTATATATAAGTCCCACCACTTAAGCAGAGAGCCCGCAATTATGTAACTTTTACATTTTTTGGAGGAGGATTTTGACCATGCGGAATTAAGGAGAATAATTTCCTTAATCCCTTGTGTAAATCCCTGAACCAAAAGAGCACTTTTTAAAAACCTATGCGTGCCTCTGAGCAGTTATAAAATCCAACATAGAAACTGTTGGCCACATACATGGGCTCCCTTTATACTATAGGGACTGCATTATTGATTTTCAGCCCTCCCAAGCCACGCCCATACCATACACCCTTGGGATTCCTAACAGGAGTGTAGCCAAAGGTGGGTCATGGCTCTTCCACATTGGTGTTAGGCCGACCCAGTCAGAAGCAGCAGAATAGTTGAATGAGAGGATAACTGGAAGTCAAGTCAACATTCATACTGTCTTAAGCCCACCTCTGTTAATTCTACGGCCCCACCATAAAGATTAATCCTGGCTATATCACTGCTTTCTACATAGTGCGGATCTCCACATGTAAACAGAAGCTGTCTAAAATCATATTTATAAGTGTATTCCAACCTCATGTAAATGCCGCTATTTACATGTAGAAATGCTTTTAAAATAATCCCCATAGTTTATAGATAATTTCAGCTATACATATATTTCCATATGTAAAGCAGGGAGGGCAGAGATTGGGCTTTTCAAGCACCGGGCCACAAATATGTATGGACTATACACACAGGAAATGGTATTCAGCCCCTATACATATAGGAGGGGGGGAATATTCAGAAGGATTTAGCCAGTTAACAGGACCTGATATTCGGTGGCCCTGTCCAGACAGGGTCACTGAATATCCCTATAGACCGCAGGGTAGTCATGTCAGCTATCCTGTCTGAAGCAATATTGAGCCACTTGCTAGATTGCTAAACAACAAAGTTAGGACAGGACAATGGCTGCCTTAACTTTATCTTGTTTCGCTATCTGGTTGGCTCAATATTGCAGCTGAGTGGAAAGCTGCCGTAATCACCAATGAAACCGGATATTCAGCACCCGATGCCAGATAGGCTCTAGTGCCTGATATCTGGTTTTAATTTCAGCTGCAATGGCCAGGTGCTTTAAAAGCACTCGCCGACACTACTGAACATCGACCCCATAGATTATATCTTTAACTCGGACGTGGGAAAACCAGGTGCTGGGTTGTCCGAGCTAAGCTTATAACATACACACACAGAGCCAATTCTGTGGATCTTATAAATACATCTTATATGTAGAAGCCCTGGACCCAATATCCAAAGGAATTAACACTGTTCTGTAACTGTTAATCCCCCTAGCCGGGATATAATTATATACTAATATAATTAGATGTTTCAAATTATTCCTCAGACATTGACCTGTTTGCTGCTTAAACAGGTGCCTTGACATGAACTTTCCTTTGAGATACTACTTTGTAAAAACACTTTTATTAACGTCTGATGCTGCATCTTTCCATCTTAAAACCTGATGTACAGTACAGGTGTTAGGGCTTTCTGTACTGTAAGCATCGTAGACAAATGAAAGCATAACGTGCTTCTATCTGTGGAGTTTATGAATTGCACATCTGCATGAATTACTGCATGTAACTTTCCTGGCAGCGGAAAGTTAGAGACAAAAAAAAAAATCAGGCAGCCTGAACTATGTTGCTGACAGAGGTACCCAGACTCCAGCATCAAAAGACTCAGGAGCAGCTTGCAAGCAGGATCAGCAGTGCAGCAAGATTCCCCAAGCTCCGTCAGACAAAATGGAAACAGCAGGAGTAGCGGGAATAGTCAGGCTCCACCAGCCAAAACAAGAGGAACAGACAGAGCAGCACAGCTGACGAGCACCTTCAGGCCCTGCAAGCTAAAGAAAAGGAAGAGGTGAGGGGAAGGAGGGAGGAGGAGAGCGAAGCCTGCACCTGGAGGGGAGGGGAAAAGGAAAGCAAGAAAGAGGAATAGAGAGGGGACTGGACCTGGTTGGGGAGAGGTGGAGATATAGGGAGTGCTAATATGGGGCTGGGAGAGGGACACAGAAAAGGTAATGTAAAGAAGGCCTATTCTGAGTATTCCATGGAATTCCACTCGTATCGATATTCTTGCATTGGATATGGCGTTTTAATCCAAAGGATCTAATAAGGGCCATATAAAAGTTTATAGAGAACGAGATTCGTGAAAGAGATCAGATAAGGACAGTAATCAGAAATTAGGAGGAGCTGGTGACGTGAAAACTATACAAATTGGAAGAGACAGCAACACATATGCATAACGATGGAATTATTCATTTTCTCATTTTTTCAGTCAGCCCAAGAACTCTTTAGAACTCCTCAGATGCATTAAGATGGGCCACGTGGCCCATTTATTATAATGAAATTAAATCTAGAAACAAACGGTTCAAGAAATGAGTGGAATATTTCCATCCTGGCTCTGTCTGGATACACCCCATCATCTCATGAATTCTGCAGGGGCGACTGTTACTTCCAGGACAATGTCACAGTCAGCATACAAAAGACAAGAGAAACAGAGAAAATAAACGTATTGCAAAGCAGCTGATTTGTATTTCAGCAGCTTGCTCCAGTTGATAGCGACATCAGCAGAGAAATTGCATCTTGGGAGAAGGATTGTATCTACTGAAGTCCAATGTGTCATAGTGGGGCAGGTCTAAGATGCATGAAATAGTTTTTATGAAGGCAGAGTGGTAAATTTCTAGATTGTAATGTGTTGCTGTCACCACTAGAGTGATTTGATGATGCCAAGTTCAAAGGAATCTTAAGGGTGTGTGAATATCAGAGTAAATAAAACATAAAACTACAAAAAGATACTATACTTTTCCTGGACAGGTCAGACCTCTTATAGCACACTGTATGCCTAGTAGTGCTATATAAACAAGTAGAAGTAATATTTTTAAGCACAGGTTTTAATTTATATATTTCATGAAACATGACAAATATCTTTCCTCGGGAAATGGTTCATAAGTCCCAAATTTCTCTTTTTATTTATTTATAAATTCTTCACAATATACAAGAAACCATGTACAAGGAGAGCACTAAACAAATACAATATAACATACCCTTTTACATTAGTATAGGAAAATACAAAATTCAAAAGGAAAAAAGTAAAGACCTTTTTACCCCTTATCCTGTAAAAACCTTTCCAGCTTGGTAGGTTCAAAGACTACATATCTCTTGCCAGAGTATATAATCAAACATTTACATGGGAATTTCAAAGGGGAAAACTTCCAAAGTCAAAGGGCAAGGGCGCAGTTCTAAAAAGACTTTCCTCCGTTTCTGCGTCATACGTGACACATCTGGAAACACCTGTATAGGATAATCACAGAACTTGGCCTGTTTGAAAAATGCAAACGAAGGTAAAATCCTTATCTGCCTCAAGCAGAAAAGTGACAAAGTCACTCATGAGGAAATTTTCCTCAACGGACTTCTCCAGAAAAGTGCTTAAGTCTAAACCAGGATCCTTAAGTTGATCAAATTCCTGTCCCTGCACCAATGTTTCAACTACACCCTTTTTCACTCCTTTAGGCAGGTAATATATTTTAGATATTCCGAGCCAGGTCCAGAAGCATAAGCACCTCTTTAAAATATTTTGAAAACAAAATTGAGGCTGACAAAACATGTGTACAGGGAAAATTAAGAAACTGAAGGTTTTTAGAACGTACTGCATTTTCAAAATTTTCATGTCAGTGCAGGGCTAAGGAATCTTGTACCGAGGAAGTGAAAGCTGCCTGGAACATAGACTAGCGGCTCAACCTTTACGCATCTCTTATCCAAAGAAGAAATGTTTAATTCTTACTCCTCAAAAGCAGCCACCACTTAACTCGAAAAGGTAGACATATGAGTAAGAGATGTTTGAAGAGAACTCTGTCCTTTTAACCACTTCCCATGTGTCCTGAGGTGGTGGAGGAAGGTCGGGAATTGAAAAAAATCAACAACTTTGGCAAGAGACATTGACCTCAATGTAGAAGCCAGCCGAAAGAAATATTCAGGAAGAGAAGGGGAATCCAATAAGTCCTTACCAGGTGCAAGGACTGACCCGGGACAAGAACTTCCTAGGTAGAGAGGAGTAGAGCAACCCTGCAATTCCGGAGAGGAGGAGGTAGAAGCAGTACTCACATAAGACATTTCCCCCTCCGTAGCTGAAGGCGGTGAAGTCTTCTACATAATTCGAAAATGTGCATCCAAAGGACCAGACACTTTAACAGCTTTCATAAGAACATAAGATATGCCATACTGGGTCAGACCAAGGTCCATCAAGCCCAGTATTCTGTTTCCAACAGTGGCCAATCTAGATCATATGTACCTAGCAGTTTCCCCAAGAGGCACAAGTTCCACAATGCTTGTACTGGGTCAAGCATTGATATCTTCGGTCACTTCTTAATAATGGTTTATGGACCTTTCCTCCAGGAACTTGTCCAAACCTTTTTTAAACCCAGCTACACTAACAGCCTTTACTACATCCTCCGGTAACAAATTCCAGAGTTTGATTACACGTTGACTGAAAAAATATTTTCTTTTATTAGTCTTAAATAGTTTACCCTGTAGCTTCATTGCATGTCCCCTAGTCTTTCTATATTCTGATAATGTAAACATTCGATCTACGTTTACCCGTTCCACTCCGTTCATTAATTTATAGACTTCTATCATATCTCCCCTCAGCCGTCTCTTTTCCAGGTTAAAGAGCCCTAACCTTTTTAGCCTTTCTTCATAGGAGTATCCTTCCATCGCCTTTACCATTTTGGTGGCTCTTCTCTGAACCTTTTCTAAAATCGCTATATCCTTTTTAAGATACGGCGACCAGAATTGCACACAATATTCAAGGTGCGGTCTCACCATGGAACGATATAGAGGCATTATAATATCTTTTGTTTTATTTTCCATTCCTTTCCTTATCATACCTAGCATTCTATTTGCTTTCTTGGCCGCCGCTGCACACTGGGCCGAGGGTTTTAACATGGTATCCACAATGACGCCTAAATCTTTTTCCTGGGTGGTGGTTCCTAATGTGGAACCTTGTATCGTGTAACCATAGTTTGGGTTGTTCTTCCCTAGGTGCATAACCTTGCACTTGTCCACATTAAATTTCATCTGCCATTTTGATGCCCAGTCTTCCAATTTATCAAGATCCTCTTGCAATTTTTCACAATCCTCTTGGGTTTTAACAACTTTAAATAGTTTTGTGTCATCTGCAAATTTGATAACCTCACTCGTTATTCCACTTTCCAGGTCATTTATGAATATGTCGAAAAGCAGCGGACCCAGCACAGATCCCTGGGGTACACCACTATTCACCTTTCTCCATTGGGAAAATTGGCCATTTAGCCCTACCCTCTGCTTTCTATCTTTTAACCAGTTCCTGATCCACAATAGTACACTGCCTCCTATCCCATGACTCTAGTTTTGCCAAAAGTCTCTGATGAGGGACCTTGTCAAAGGCTTTCTGAAAGTCCAGATACACAATATCAACCGACTCACCTTTGTCCACCTGTTTATTCACTCCTTCAAAAAAACATAGCAGATTAGTAAGACAAGATCTTCCTTTTCTAAAGCCATGTTGGCTGTCTCCCATTAGGTTGTGACTATCTACATGCTGAGTAATTTTATTCTTTATGATGGTTTCTACCATTTTTCCCGGTACTGACGTCAGGCTCACCGGTCTGTAGTTTCCCGGATCACCCCTGGAACCCTTTTTAAAAATTGGTGTTACATTGGCGATCCTCCAATCTTCAGGTATTAGAGATGATTTTAATGATAGTTCACAGATTACTGATAGCAGGTCTGCAATCTCATATTTCAGTTCTTTCAACACCCTTGGATGTATACCATCCGGCCCAGGTGATTTGCTACTCTTCAGTTTATCTAATAGTTGTAAGACATCTTCCCGATGTATCGATATTTCCTTCAATTCTTCCGCACCTTTAAATACCACTTCAGTCATGGGTAACATCCCTACATCTTCCTCAGTAAAGACCGAAGCAAAGAATTCATTCAGTCTCTCCGCTATCGCCTTGTCGCCTCTTAGTGCTCCTTTAACCCCTTTATCATCTAATGGACCAACTGACTCTCTCACAGGTTTTTTGCTACGAATGTACTTGAAAAGGTCTTTATTTCGCGTTTTTGCTTCTGCAGCAAGCTTCTTCTCAAATTCTCTCTTTGCCTGCCTTATTAATGCCTTGCATTTGACTTGCCAGTGCTTGTGCTGTTTCCAGGTTTCGTCGTTTGGCTCTTTTTTCCATTTCCTGAAAGATGCTTTTTTGGCAACAACAGCCTCTCTGACCTCACCTTTAAACCATGCTGGCAGTTTTTGGACTTCCTTCCACTTTTCTTAAAGTGTGGAATACAGCTGGTCTGGGCTTCCAAGATAGTATTTTTCAACAACACCCAAGCTTGATGTACGTCTTTAACCTTTGCAACTGCTCCTTTTAGTTTTTTCTTAACTGTTTTCCTCATTTTATCATAGTCTCCCTTTCGAAAGTTAAAAGGTAGCACTGTGGATTTCCTTACTATCCCTCCTCCACTAATTAAATCAAAGGCGATCATGCTATGATCACTATTGCCAAGTGGCCCCAACACCCTTATCTCTTGCACTAGATCTGGTGTTCCACTAAGGACTAGGTCTAATATGGCTTCCCCTCTGGTCGGTCCATGAACCAGCTGCTCCAAGAAGCAGTCATTTATTTCATCTAGGAACTTTATCTCCCTAGCATGTCCTGACGTGACACTGACCCAGTTGATACCGGGGTAATTGAAATCACCCATTATTATTACTGCACTGTAACTTTTGTTAGCTTCCTTGATTTCTTTGAGCATTTCATCATCCATTTGGTCATTCTGGCCAGGTGCTTGATAGTACACCCCCACTGCCATTGCTTTCCCCCTTTTATATGGAATTTCAATCCATATAGATTCTACAGCAGATTTTGTTTCCTGCAAAACTTTAATCCTTTCTGAGTCAATGCCCTCTCTAACATAGAGCACAACCCTTCCACCAATTTGATCAGCTCTATCATTACGATATAGTTTGTACCCAGCTATCACAGTGTCCCACTGGTTGTCCTCCTTCCACCATGTCTCTGATATTCCAATCATATCTAACCTTTTATTTAGTGCTATATATTCTAACTCTCCCATCTTATTCTTTAGACTTCTAGCATTTGCATACAAGCATTTTAGAGAATGTATTTTATTCATGTTAATTTGGCTATTGTTAGACATGGGTAAATTGGGATCTTTAAGCTCTGTCTGCTCCATACTTGAGGGCATTTGGGCTACTTTACTCTTTTGTGGAACCTCTCTGCTTTTGGTAGTATCCTTCAAGGATACATTCTTCCGAACCATCCGCTCTTGGGCGACTGTCGGCTTTCCCCTAATATCTAGTTTAAAAGCTGCTCTATCTCCTTTTTAAAGGTTAATGCCAGCAGCCTGGTTCCATCCCGGTTAAGGTGAAGCCCATCCCTTCGGAAGAGCCCCTCCTTTCCCCAGAATGTTCCCCAGTTCTGTGAGTATTCTTGTTCATTGTAAACCGCGCTGATGAAAAAGAGCGCGGTATAGAAGAGCTATAAATAAATAAAAATAAATAAATAAATCCAAAACCCTCATCTCTGCACCATTGTCTCATCCACGCATTGAGACTCTTTGAGCTCTGCCTGCCTTTTGGGTCCTGCGCGTGGAACAGGAAGCATTTCGGAGAATGCTACCCTGGAAGTTCTGGATTTCAACTTCCTACCTAAAAGCCTAAATTTTGCCTCCAGAACCTCCCTACCACATTTTCCTATGTCATTGGTACCGACATGTACCAAGACAGCAGACTCCTCCCCAGCACTATCTAAGACCTTATCTAGGTGGCGCGTGAGGTCCGCTACCTTCGCACCCGGCAGGCATGTTACCAGGCGATCCTCATGTCCACCAGACACCCAGCTATCTACATGCCTAATGATCGAATCACCAACTATAACGGCTGTCCTAACCCTTCCCTCATGGGCACATGGCCCTGGAGAAACTTCCTCGGTGCGAGAGGGTTTTACATCACCTGGAGGACAGGTCCTAGTTACAGGATCACTTCCTGCCACACCAGGGTGATGCTCTCTTGTCACGTGACCTCTCTCCTCCATGGCAACAGGGGTGCTGCCAGACTGGAGGTGGGACTTGAGGACTATATCCCTGTAGGTCTCGTCTATGTACCTCTCTGTCTGTCTTATGTTTTCCAAGTCTGCTACTTTAGCCTCTAGAGAACGGACTTGTTCCCTGAGAGCAAAGAGCTCCTTGCACCTAGTGCACACGTAAGACCTCTCACCAACTGGGAGAAAATCATACATGTGACACTCAATGCAAAAGACTGGAAAGCCCCCATCCTGCTGCTGGACTGCTGTCTGCATCTTAGTTTTAAGTTTGTGTCTAGATCTTTAAGTTCTTACTTACTAGGGGTTGCTATGGGTATTTATACCAATAAAACTGTACCTAATACGTTTAATATACCTTGTTCACCTGAAGCTTAATTAATCTCAGGTCCTTAGTGTATGACTGATTTGGGTAATGAGCTTCACCTGAAAGCACCTCCTGTCTTTTAAGATGTGTAAGTACCTATAAAGCTACGATTATCCCAGGGGAGGGAGGGAAATAACACTTATTAAAAGAGGGCTGCTACACAGTACCCTGTCTTGTGCTGCTGAGGTAAGCTAAATTCTGATTTGATTTAAATTATAGCTCTTAGCTGCTGCTAGGCTCTAACTTCTTATGAAATTTAAACTACAAGCTCTCTGCTGGATTCTAAATTTAACCAGAAAGCTCTCTTCTGTGTTTTAAAACTAAAAGTACCTTTCTGATGCTAGGCCCTGAGTGACTATTAAATGTACACTACAAGCTCTCTGCTGGGTTCCAAATGTAACCAGAAAGCTCTCTTCTGTGTGTTAAATTTAAACTAAAAGTACTTTGCTGTTACTTGGCCCTGAGTGACTATTAAATTTAAACTACAAGCTCTCTGCTGGGTATGAAATGTAACCAGAAAGTTCTCCTCTGTGTTTTAAATTCAAACTTTAATTGCTGCTACTAGGCCCTAACTGATCCAACAGAAAACAGTGGGTTCACAGATTAAGTAGCTTTAATACAAAGAATTCTTTTTAGAAAATTACCAGAAGTATATACTCACAGTTGCAGATTTCTCTCCAGAAGTAACAGTCCCCCTTTCTAGTCCTTCAACAATGGAGTAGCCGGAATTTGCTTCTTTCATTTCTCCATCCCAAAGAGGAACCTCCTCTCTGCTCCTACGTGCTCCAAAGGGGCAGGTCCTACCCCTTTGGAGCACGTGCCCACAGGCACGTGGCCTTGACCACATCCCACAGAGAGCCAGGTATTAATAGCCCCTAGAACCAGGCATCACACGCCGATGTACACCAGCAGAGGGTTAAGGATCCAACTGCAATATCAGCCACGGAAATGGGAACAGCATTCCAAGTCCCAAATTTCAATGACTTAGGTTTCCCCATTTATTGCAAATAGAAAAAGATCCAATTTATTTATTTGCTAACACTTTAGATTCAAGCTATGAAGGAGAGAGGGATAATTAGCACAAACATGTGGTTGATATATTTAGTTCAATTCCAGTTCTACTTTTGGCTTTAGAGGTTTGTGGGCTTGATGTACTAACAGTAGTAGTAAAAGGGCTACATGTTAAATTAAATGTGGTGATTACATTTTAACTATGATGTATCGGCGTCTGTTCTTTATATAGATGTTTGAGAAGGCAGCAGCAGTGATATCGGGACTTGAGTAAGACAGACAGCTTTTAAGTTCATTTCTATAGCATGGTATACTGTACAGTAATTATAAAAAGGTATAAATTGCCTTGTGGGAAAAGCAGGGAAAGAAATCATAAGATCGCTTTTATGGAATGTTTTCCAGGAACACTTAATGCTTTTTATTTCATGTTGCTATGTTACTAACCAAAACAATTAATGGAGGGCCAGATGTGCTATGTGGTTTCTCTCAATCTCTGGTCAATGGGAAAAATGATTCATACAGCTGGGTCCAAATCCTTAACAGAATTTAAAAACAAAAACAAAACAGGTTTTAAAGTAGAAGTACTTTTGAAAGCTTCAAAAGCCTAAAACTTCATCCCTATTCTTATAACTCAATGGGACAACTAAAGTTTCCATTTCATATAAGTCTATTATTGATGATTAAGTTACTGGTAACAGAAATACAGTAGAAATGATTCCTCCAATGTCAGATTGCCACTGGAAGCCACTCGCACAGATTTTTCAGCCATCTTGAACTTCAGTATTTCAAAATGGCAGCTCTCATCTACCACGGTTTAGTTAACTGTTAAACCTGGAAAGCAGTCGTAAAGCCAGGATCTCAAAACCAGTCCTCAGGGCCCTCCATACTCCATCTGACAGATGTACTAGAATATACTGGCATGTAATGTGTCTAAGAGGCAAACTGATATGTCAAGATCTCCCAGATACTCATTATGAATAGTCTGAAACTAAATAAGCTAGCTGACTGGTTTGAGAAACAATGCTTCAAAGATGGCTGATTTATTTTGGGATGTGGGTGGATGGTCAAGGGACATTTTCCATTTAGAACAAAACCTGTTCCTCTCAAGAGACACTGGAGACATCCAATGTTATCAGCTATGTAGCCAATGGGCCATATTCGGAAAAATGGCTTCTTCCCATTCTGAAACCTGTTTACTAAGCTGAGTTAGCTGTTGACTTCAGCACGTTCTAACTGCTGCATTAACATGGTGCCATGTGAACAGTTGAAAAGGCACTTTAGCAGTTAGTACACAGTAATTTCTGTGCTAACAGCTAACATGGAACGGGGCAAGGACTGGGCAGAAAATGAGCCAAAGACAGTTAACTGAACTGCATTGGCAGTTAATATGCAGTAATATCACCTAAACAGGTGTAAGTAATGACATTGTATTATCTTCACTGCAGTTAAGTCGGGATAAGGAAATTGTCTCTGCGTTAACTGTGGTGGGCAAGTCTTCTTCCCATACTGTTAACAGAGGCTTTGCAGTCACTGCACAGTAACAGCGAATCCAGCCTTTGCCTTTTCCTACTGCCTAAGGTCCAATATGCCTTTGATATTTTAATAAAAGTATACTGTTTCTGAGTGGAAGTGCACATTTCACTTGGTTCTTTCTTTACCATTTACTATTTTATAGAATACTGCTATGAAATACACAGAGGACCTCTAAAGGAAAAAAGGAGACTGTTGTAGTGATTGATATGGAAGGGCAAACTAGATAGGCCATATGTGGTCTTTTTCTGTCGTCATGCTTCTATGTTTATACATACTGATCTGTTTATTTGCATTTAGCTCACAACTTTCCAGGTGTAGTTTAAGGCAAGTTACACTCAGGAACAGTCAGTATTTCCTTGTCCCCAGAAGGTTTACAGTCAAAGTTTGTAGCCGAGGTAATGGCCCACAAGGAATGATAGTAGGATATGAACTTTGACTTCTGTGGATCTAGCCTACGCTCTAACCACTAGGCGGCTCCTCCACTCCAATAGCTGCAATGTAGGTGAAATGACCTCCAAGTCCCTGCTTGACCACTTGGTCCCAAACCAGTCCTCGAGACTGACCGTTCCTGTGTATCTTTCAGGCAGCATGGGTAAGCATGAGGCATATTTGCAGTCACTGCATCTCTAATGCACATAAATCTATTTCATGCATACTCATTGTGGAGAACTAGAAAGCTCACGCTGTTGGGTGATGTCCAGGATGAGATCGAGAGCCTCTGTTCCTGCAAATGGCAATTCTTATCTGAGAAGACAGCAGGATGAATTACTGGTGCAGGTGTGGGGCAGGGGAAAAAAGGGCAAGGGTATGCTGACCAACTGTACCCACAACAAACCTCAAAGCCTGCAATACATTATAAAGACAAACAATAACAAGACTCTACCTCTTTTTGTCGACTAAAACATGACCTGCTTTTTTGACTCTGTTAAAGGAAATAACATTCTAATCATGACACACATGCAAGCAAACCAAGCCCCATGCAATGAATTTGTACACAGTTCTAACCTACCTTGGGTACTTCTAGTAGAAAGGCAGACTACACATAAATAAATAACTATAAATAAAATGCAAAAACAAGCGTGTAGATTCCTGTGGCTGGAATGCAAAGGTTGCTTTTTAATCAGAGGTACACAAACCAATCTACAGTTTACGCTGCAGATTAAACAATCCCATTTTTAGCGACGAACCCTGCACTGTTATCACATTAATCAGCAGCTAAACAGCCACAAGCAAAATGTTGTTCTAGTGTTTATTCCAGGATCAGCTCAGTATCGCAGTTCTTCAATAATTCATATAGAGGTATTTCATCCGCTCATACTGAAAATGATGCTATTGGTTGCTTACGCCCCCCAGCTGCAAAGAACCAAATCCACGGGACAGAAATAAGCTTTGTTTGAATCAAGCACGTCGATAAGATAAACAAAACTCCATTTGTAGAAAACAGGCATACTTTGCATAGCTTTTTTGTATGTTGTAAACTGCTTTGACATTTTGTTTGAAAAACAACATATAAATCCTGATAAATAAAGTTTTAAATGTCCTGAAGCGTTATCCTAAACCAGTTTCACAAAAAATACCGCAAGCCAGGTCAAGAACTGTAGATGTACTGTCATCACAGCCGATGTTCCTGTCAAGCTATGTGGGAGCCCTCCAGCAGTGCAGATGCTGTGATATCGCATTTTCAGTCGCAAAGACCTTGCGATGAAAAGTGCAATATCACAGCATCTCTCCGTACAAGTTGAAGGATTCCTGCGCACTTGGCGGGAACACTGATCACCACCCCAACATATAGACTCCATCTGGGCACCAGATATCCACAGAAAAGTCGCTAAGATCATGCAATGTGAAATTCATATATACTTTTTTTTTAACATCTGATACAAATTAATCTTTCAGTAACATTGGCTTTCGGGCAGCAAAAATAATTTTTGCCAGATTTCATCCAAGACACTTAAGATTACATCAAGCTTTGAAATCCGAAAAATATGACCAAGAATTTCCAAGACTCAAAGTGTCTTTTGCTATGCCACCCTTCTCGAGTTAAATCCCCAATGAATGGGAAAAATGCTGCTTTTGTTAAAACAGTAAAACTCAATCCTAGGCTCTGGCCCAGTGGGCTAATGGGCTCTTTGGGGACCTCATGGGCTGGATTTATTAAATCAAGGAGGTCTTAAGACAGCAGGAACTCAAAGGACAACATGCAAACATTTTACACTGGTGCTCTGAATAACAAAGAGAAAGGGAAGACTGCACTTCGGGATCTTTAATTTTAGCTGCTGGAACAGACTAAGCAAATTCAAGGTACTTCAAATTCATTGAGACATTGTAATCATAGTAAAGGACAGCAGATAAAAATAAGTGGAGCTGGTGGAGACAAGGACAGTGTGTGAATTCAAGAAGGTATGGAACGAGTATAAATGATCTCTGCGGAAGGGGTTAGAGAGCTCAGCAGCTGGTGTAGATAGACCCTATGTGCTTTTTCTATATTTCTATGTGCAGGATAGATTTATCCTCTCGAGAAATGTACATATAAAAGTTCCAGATACAATGTAAGACCAATTCCCCTCTTGTCCATATCTTCCACATGACCTCGCAATCCTCCTCCCTTATCAGTCCCAAGCATAACCAAAATCCATCCCCATGCCTCTATTGAGCCATGATGTGGCCACACATGCTACTCAGGGCTCCAGAAAAGCGTGGCAAGGCCAATACTGTGATGGACTTTGAGTTATTTTAAACTTCAATCCGTTTCAAGTCTGGGAGAAAAATAAAGCTGGTTTGGGGCTTATGTGAAATAATTCCTTCAGTCATGCCAGTATTTGTGGGATGATATAAAACATGTTGCAAATGTACAGCTGAATTTCTTCACTCTTGGCCACCAAATTTGAATGTATGCATTTCTGTAATTCTATTGCAAACATCACGTGGGGTGGTGAGGGAGGGAGGAGCCTGAACTACTACATTGTTTTCCTAAGAGCTGCTGTGCCCTGCAGCAGCATTTTAAATCGGTGAATCTGTGCAAAAAGGCAATGAAAACATGGAGAGAGAAGTTCTGTCTCCTTCTATAATGCTTTCCCGTTAAAATGGACAGCATGGCCATCAGGTGAGCTAAGAGCCTCAGTTGAAAACCTGGCGCTCAACTGAAAACTGCTTTGGTACAATACAGTGCTATAGTAAAGCAGGATACTATTGCTGTGTGTCTTCCAAACTCGTCCAGTACGCTGAAAATGACCTCGCTTAATTATCCACTAAACCTCCTTAGAAATAAAGCTATGTGCCACTAAAAGCGATTAACCTCCATTTTCCTTCTGGTAATTTCTGCACCACCTGCCACAGCAGAGGGGCACAACTCTGTCCCAGCTCGAACCAAACATGTCAGATTTGCAGGATAGTCACAATATGCATACGTGAGATCTCCTCCATACACGTTTCTCTTCCAAAGACAAAAGCTGTCTTGCAAGGAGTGATAGCTAACATCACGCCCGAGAATAAGACTAATTCCCATTAGCCAATCAGCACACAGTTACACTGAATAGCAACCTCAGGCTGTAATCTCCCCACACTTTGACTAATGTAACACAACATACCACGGATTACCAAAATCCACCCTGCTTCCATTACATATAGCACTACACACAGCAGCCCGCATCATACAAGAAGCTATAAGAAACAAACACAACGTCAATTCTAAAGCACCAACATTGGCTTCCCATATTAAGCTGAATCAAGTACAAAATCCTGTTATTAACCTTTTAAAATCAACCTCAATCAGCCTCTCACTTGCAAACCTTACTGCACAAGTCTCAAGGTACCAGACCAAGAAGACAAAGTACCCAAAGCATGCTGACTATATCTCTCGAAAAATCAAAAAGCAGCCAATATGCTTCCACAAGATCTTTTGCACTCTACGCGCCAAGTCTGTGGATCTCACTACCGGAGAGAATAAGGCGCATCACTGAAATGGCAATGTTTCACAAACAACTCAAGACTCACCTAGTCATAGAACACTTAGACCAACCACACAGCAACCCAGCAATCCACTTGACCAATGCCCCCCCCCCCCCCCCCGGAAATATTTACTCTCCCCCCAGACCCATATGGTTTTCATGGTTTATTAACAACCTACCCAAACGATTGTACATCATCCACTCCCCCTGAATAATGCATCTACCATGTGTATACATCTTGTTTATTGTGACCCTTAATAGTTCTGTTACTTGCTTTTGGAGCATCCTCCTGTATATACATATCGTTCACTGTAACCTGTAAACGTTCTGCTGCTTGTAAACTGCTTTGACCCGATAAAAGGGAGCATAGAAAAACAGTTAAATAAACCTCACTGCAGATGTCCACTGTAAACAGGTTCATGAATCAAAATTAAGCTCCATCTAATCACTTTCAAAAAGACCATTAATAGCCCACATTTACTTTTAAGCACTGCAGTCCACAGTTGCTCCGTACGCTATCATGCACGCTTGTCCTCAGACCAGGATGCACACAATTACAATATTTGTGATCCAGCCTGCATGTAAGCATAAATAGGGTTTCATTTGTGGGGGAACTGCCTGGAACACAGTTTGACGGCTTCTTTTAGACGCAGGGCACCAGGGATGATCTTCTGTCATGTGACTCCCCCCCAGTCCAGCCCTTGTGCTCCCTCCGCCAGCTTCACAGTCCACTTCCTTTTTTGTATACAAATTAGGCCCTGAGCATAAATAACACAGGCAACAGCCTAGAGAGCCAAGTTCTGAAGGTGCTGCGTACCCAGGTTGACAAGAAGCCTGTTTCCACTTGCTTTAGGACTGTGCACCAGCATGATATCCAACAGGCACTGATGTAGCACTTTGGTCTCTCCCCCTTTTCTCTTAGGAGTCCACCCCCCCTTGTTCTTCCGTTCTGCTTATAGGTACAAGAAGTTTAAATCCGGCCCTGCCTATGGTGATGGGTAATTTATTATATGGCAAAACAGATCTTTCAAATCAACACTAAGCTACAACTTCAGGGCCTGATATGCAAAAGATTTATGCTTCTAACTTTGAGTTATGCTCCTAAATTGGCCTCTGGAAATTTACTAGGGCTAAATGTATACTCACTTTTTCACTAAAGGCCTAAAGTGGGTAGCAACAGGAGCAGAATGAGGGTAGGGGGAAAAAGGTAGGAGCTTAGCTCTGATTTTCAGCATTAGGTTCATAAATCCAGGCAAATGAATGGCAGACTAAATTTATAAACATAACTTCAAGCTCTCAAGATGCATTTTCAGCTGAACTCAGGCTCCTACATTTGGCTGAAAATAGGTCCCAAATTTAGGAGCCAGACTGTTTTCAATATTGAGCCCTCAGTTTCATCCAAAAATCTAAGAACATCTCTACTCATGGACAGAACATGAACCATATTCAACTGGGAAAAGCAGTAGCTCAGCCTAGTGTGGGATTATCGTCACCTTTAATATCAATGGCATACTCCCATCAGTGGAGAAATTTATACGTCCCAATTGCACAGAAATATGCACCCACACATGTACCAACATACATACAAACATGCACACATGCACAGACATGCTTTACAAAAGTTTTAATAGAAATATTCAATGTATTACATTTTCAGCTGTTTGACCATTGGAGACATAAATGGATAGAGGTCATGATCAATAGCCTCTCTACATGGACACCTCAAGGACACAAATGTATCAGCTTTGATGAACTTTCAAAAAAATTCAGAAACTTAATGGTTTACTTAAAATATGTGCAATTTAAAAATAAATAATTGTTTCGGTAATCGATATAAAAGGGACCTGGGAGGTGTAGAAAATATTCAAAGCAATTAACATGATTAAAGGCATTAATTGTGACGAATGGGATATTCAGCGACACCAATGTGATTAGTGCCGCAGAATATCCCGACGCTAGCTCACCAGCGTCTAAGCTTTCTGGGGGCGGAGCAAAGGCGGCACCCAAGGATAATTAGCTACTGGCAATACTCGGACTCCAGACGGTTATTCCACGGTGGTAAACGTTAGGCACCTGAACGGCTCACCTAACTTTCATTGCTGTATCTAACTGGGCACTGGCTGAATATCACCGTTGCCCGGTTAGCTACTCTTCTATCCAGCTGACCCCGATATGACCCTGACACTTAATATCCAGATTTAAAGTTCAGCGGTAGTAACTAGCTGCTTTATCAACACTATACACCACTGCTGAATACCACCCCCCCCCTTTTATACTACATTTCTAGCCATCAATAGGGTATTCTGCAGGTGAAACAATACTTTATCCATGCGAACTAGGCCTTTACAAAATGGCCTGCCTGTATATGGGGAAGAGGTGTGCATGCACAGTCTGCAACAAACGGGGGCATGCCCGAAGGAAGGGGTTCCAGCAGGGTTTTCCTTAAAGTATATACGTTTGAAAATTTGAGCATACCCACGTAAATTAATCCAGACAAACTGTGCCCGAAAGAGCAGGTGCAAATGTAAGTTCAGAGCAAAATTATACATGTGGTTCTATTTATTTATTTACTTATTCATTCATTCCGCATTTCCTAGGATCAATGCGGTTTACAGAGCACCAAAGTTCAACCATACACGGAACAATTTTACAAGAGCTGGGTTACTTAAACATATTAGGTAAAACAGAGAACAAGGTAACTACCGTATATGAGCAAAGAGAGAGGATGCACAAGGTAGTAACAGTCCGGTACATATCTTAAGTTAGGGGTGGGGAAGAGGAGAAAGGGATGGGCAGGCAGCGAGTTCGTAGGTGGGCGAGTCAAGTGATCTCATCACCATGAACAGGTGGGTCTTTAACAGCTTCCTGAAGGTTATTAGGTTTTGGGTGTCTCTGATGTGGTGTGGTATGGCATTCCAGGGTCACGGGGGAATATATGGGGAATGCTCTAGCCCAATTTGTCTGTTGCTCTTGGTCATTTTGGGAGGCAGGATTAGACGATTTGATGTATTATTCCTTCTTTGGCAGTTTTCTGGGGGTTTTGTTTGATAGATTCTAGATATTGGGAGGATAACTGGTGGATTATTTTGAATGTAGTTATTAGGGCTTTGTACTTGATTCTACTGAAGAGAGGTAACCAATGTAGCTCTTTTAGAATAGATGTGATGTGGCTATATCTGGGTGAGCACATCAGAATTCGGGTGGCTGCATGCTGAGCAAGTTGTAGTGGATGTAATAATTTTGCTTTAAAAACCCGACACAGTCCGCAGAGAGGAAAGTCTTTGATTTCTCATCAGTAAAAATAAGTAATTATGATAACCTAGTTATAAATTTATATTTAAGCAAACTGGAGAAAAATCACTGTTCTTCAGCAGGCCAAATACCGAGTTGCATTAGCTACAATGGATTTATAGGAAAACAGCGAGACAAGCTACTATAATACTAACCAAACAAGAAGGAAAAAAATAAACATCAAAGAAAAGCAAACAAGCACAACGTCTGATTATGTCTTCAAGAACTGGAGATGCAGTGTCAGGGAATAATGAATCCTCAGGTACCCATAAAGGAAGGCGGCACTTGGATTTTATGATATGAAGCATATGGGTTGGTCAAAATGTGCCATGTTTTGGCACATGGGTCTGTGTTTTCCCGCCATTCTGTTTTTATGGCTATAATACTTTACACCTCTCATCCATAGCCTTTCTCAGGGGGTGAATGCAACTTAGAATCAAGCATACAATATTGTGGATGAGGCAATTTATCCAAATAGGTTAATTCTGTGCATACCATGACAGTCATGAACCTCGCTTCTAAGCCAGGGCATGTGGAGTATGATCCCAGTCTCTCAAGTTTACTGCGAACGCTCAACATAGTACGAATGACAGCCTCCCTCTGGAGTTAAGATGTAATAATGTATGGGTAATTTATCAAGGTGTGCTTAGAAATTCTTTAAAAAAACCCTGTGGCACCCAACCCAATGAAACCCTATCTTTCTGCCAGATTATTTTAATCTCTGACTGCATTTCTTGCTACTTGAATATTTTCCCCTTCTCAACGAGAATCACAGAATAGTCGCCTGGGACTGACACCTTTTATATAGTAACCAGTGCTGTTCTGAAAGTAGATAATAGGTGATGCAGAGTCTCACATTATCTCTAGTCTAACTTGCTCTTGATTCTTACTTTTCATACTTTATTTATTTGATATGCAAACCATTTGGAATGATGAAAATCATGCAGATGGTACATAAAAACATTTTAATAAATAAAATGCCCAGCCACCACGTTCTGACGCGCATCCACATTCAGGAAGCCATTACGTCACCAAAACCTCCTGGGAAAAGCCGTAACCTAAATGCGCTTGCCTTGTACCAAAGTAGTCCCATTTAATTTTGGCTGCTGTACAAATGGACTTGATGTTTATGGAGTGTGCTGAGAACAGCCCGGTGCTGCATCTCCAGTGCGTAAAGATAAAACCCGATCTGGCTCCAAAGCAGTTATCTACAGCAGCATGCCACAAGGTATCGGGATTGTATATGTGCATCTGCAAGCAGTAATTTTATAACCGCATGTATGCGTTTAAAGCTTTGGTGAATTTCCAAAGTGTATTGCTGCTTGTGCTGACACATGTGTTCTTTAGTACATACAAATTTCTGGGACAATTCTACGCACGGATGCTCAAAGTTTAAAACGCATGTGTATAACTGCAACCCCTCTCCAACTCCAGCCTGTGCCATCTGGGTATACTCACACATACATGAGTGCACAAACATTTATACACATTTACGGACATGTTTACTAAAGGATGGTGTGGGGTTAGTCCATGCTTAACGTGCGGTTTTGGCACGGTGCTAGAAAGCAGTGGAGGGGCTCTGTGCTACCCTTGTGGCGCATGTCAGGGCAGTGGCTGGGTCGTGGTATTCCTGCGGCGGTGCAGCTGGTGTGGGCATCTGCACTTACTGCAAACAGCGCAGGCGCACCTAACGTCACCTCAGTGGACGGTGGTAATACTCCTGCGGCCGGTTTACCATGTTGAAGCATGGTAACTGCAAGGAGATGGATGTGCCTGCCCCCTGCAGTTAGCCCGAAACCCTGCACTAGTAATGCAGACCAAATGTGCAATACTGGCCTGGGGCTTAGTAAATATGCTCCATAGTTCGTTTTATTTGCCGATATATATCTTTTTTTTTATGTGTGCATATTTCATTTTATTGCATTTCATTTCACGTATTAGTTTATAAACAACCTATTTCCATGGGGAAAAGCACTGTTTTACCTGCATAAATGTATTTGAAAAAAATATTTGTAGGGGTAATTTTAGCAACCATTTCAGAATGCTGGTGTGACGTACCCTATATTTTGATAAAATCTGCGCCTACATGTGTAAAGTATATGCTAGCGTTTGTGCCCTGAGGAGCTGGATTTGCATTACTATTTTATAAAGTCACATGGGCACCTATGTCTCTTTATAAAATGGCATCAAACTAGGTGTTTTCCTGTTGACTTAACCTACACACCCTGTTATAAAATTACCCCCTTAAAGCAAAGACATGACTTAGGCTGAACATTCTGGGCCAAGAAAGCCAAGATGACTGATCTGGGATGGAAACCATTTTCAGACAAAATTCTGGATGCTGTTAAAACAGAAATGCCCTGTATAACTTAACAGGAAATGAGTAACATTCCTTCAAAGTGAAGCAGCTTCTCCTTTGCTTACCAATCACTGAATCTACACCCTAAGGCACTGCAAAGAAATGATTACACTGGCTCCTTAATAGCAGAGGCCTTTTAAGAAATAATTTCATTTACTGGCTGCTGCATCAGTAGGGGTATATCTTTAACTCACATCTAGCAGATGTTATGTCCATTTTAATTTAGCTAATTTACCGAGGGTTGTTTTCTAAACAATTAGCTGTATCAGAACATACAAAGAAACGCAACAGCAAAATTCTCTCTTAAAAATCTATCCAAGTCCTATAAAAAAAGGACTTCTGTGATCTTGAAACACTGCCTTCATCATCATCTTTGGACAGCATTATGCTGATCCAACAAATGGAATCCAGTTCTTAAACATCCAAAACTGTCTGAAGTTTCTGCAAAGAGTACATAGGAATATTATAAACATAGTAAACGAGGCAGATAAAGAACAGCATAGTCCACCCAGTCTGCCCAATAAGATCCTAGAGAGATGTACCTGCCGCTCCATACAAGTAACCTCTCCCTATGCCTTTGTTTACCTTAAACTAGGGATCTGGGAACACCGAAAGAGGAAGGAATCCAGGGCTGTTTGGAAATCAGAAAGGCACATTCCAGCTATCGCATTAACATTCAACACTTGCCTGAAAGCAGAATAACGAAAAGCGGATCATTTGCCCCATTTTCTTCACTCTCATCCGTCAGACCGCTCGCAATGGAATTTACCGCTCCATCCAAGCGCAAAGAAACCCGCTTATACCTCGGTATGATTCTGTCTGGAATCTATTACTGGCAAAATAGTCCACGACCAGTCGATCCCTGCTGAGACACGAACGACCAACAATTGGCTTCTACAGAAATGAACATGCAAAAAGAAATCTAGATTTTGACAAGAGTGAGCTAGTTTATACACTGAAATGATAAAGATCCATAACAGGAATTTAGATGAAGGGGGGGGGGGGGGTTGCTAACCATTCTCCACAAATATTGAATAAACAGTCCCAGAAAGGAAACTTGAGTACTTAACACACGTTGAGCAAAGTCACCACATTATTCAAACAGACTATTCAACTCTGAAAGTTTCCTAACACAACCCAGGCGTACAGCTAGCTCCACATTTCCTTCCTGCAAATGCCAGCAGGGCATCTGCTCATAAAGGCATCTCCAGTGCCCCTTGCCCAATGGGGAAGCTCCAGCCCCAGTTATAAACAGTAACTCGTTAACCTGCCAAAAATGCCATTCCGAGACCCGACGACCAATACCAGACACCATCGGGCATCTTAGCAGGAAAACAGTATATCCTACCGCACCGATCGTGACAGGCGAGTGATCATCGCAGGAGCTCGCCGCGAGGAAAACCGAGCTCGTGTCCCAGACAAGAGTTACAGGAGTGGCTACTGGGCAACAGCTTCCCCTGCTCTGGCACTAGCGTTGCTCGCCCATAGCGGATCCAGCCCATCTTTCGCTCTTGCACTTTACTGTCTTCATGTGCTAGTTACTGTTGCAAACAACAACCAAACCCTCCTTCCGTTCTGCGTGAGAAGTCAAAACACCCGCCGCCCAGGCTCCTGCTAAAAAAAAAAAAAAAAAGCACGGCTCGCAGTACTGCACCATGCTCGCCTGCATTCAGCCGCCGAGTAAACGGATTACTGTACCTCGCTGCACGGAGCTCGGGAGCCTCGGACCGCACGCAATGAAACTCTTTTCCCCTCTGTTCCTGCAGCTACTCTATCAGCCAGCTCCGATGCAGCCCCCAACCCAGCGCACCGCCCCGCGCCCCCTACCGGCAGCGCGGGGCGGCGCAGCCCAAATCGGGGCTAAAGCAACATAAACTACGGAACGGAAGAAAAGGACGGGACATACCAAGGCTCTAAGTGGAGGGGAAAATCCCTTTCCACTTGCTGCTTCCCAATGGAGGCCATTAGGCCAGATTTGGAGATTCGAATTGCCTTTCCAGTCAAGTCTAACATTTTACTACCAAAGAGTGCTCAGTTTCACTATGCTATAGTAGAACTAACAAATAGGAAATAATGCTTTTCGTGCTCTCCCCTCCTGGCTGGGAGAGGCTGTGGTAGCGTCCAGATATTAATCTCCCGGGACTCTGAATTTCTGTCTTTTGTGCCGAGACTAAGAGTCGGTTTCTGAATTGCTTTCTAACAGCACTTTCTTGGAAGTTGTCCGTTTTCGATTTTGTTTAGTTTGGGGAGTGTTTTTTTTGTGTGGGTCAAGGCAGGCAGGCAGCAGCAGCAAAGCTTAGACGACAAAGCGCTTTAACATGCGGGTCATGTCCTGCACGTGGTTTCCTTTTCGGAAGGTTGTGGGAGCCCTGGGATTCATGTTGGCGCTCAGGAGGTTTCCTGCCAGGCAGTTGCTTTCCGTTTGTAGGAGAGCTGCCGATTTCGCTTGGGTTGCAAAAGACAGGAGAAATTCATTCGAAAATATCTGCTTTATGCAATGGGAGTAGCCTACAGCATGAGCATTAGATTGAGAACCAGGGGGCAGTTACAGTCCATAATCCCGTTGTTGCGTTTTATAATCCGGGGCGAGTTCACTTTCCGTTGTCTTGCGTACAAATTTAGGCTTTGGCTTGGATTTCGATTTTTAGTGCAAATTATCCACTTAGGGGCCAATATTGAAGTGGATTAAACGTTCACTGGCTGCAGGTGAACATTTATGGGGGTCATATTCAAAATGATTTATTTATTTACATTCTCTTATATACCGCGCTATTCTGCATCAGTGCGGTTTACATTGAACAAACTGAAATTACATTGAACAGGGCATTATAACTTGGAGATAACTATTTTACAGGGAACATGGGCTATGGAGGGTTAAGTGGCTTGCCCAAGACCACAAGGAGCAATAATTCGGTCACCAGACTTGCTAATTTTATTAATGAGGGTGAGTGGGATATTCAGTGCCACATAGCCCTACCCCCACTGAACACCTTGATGCTAACCATTTAGCATCAGGGTGTTCTGAGGATAGAGCAGGGTCAACAACAGGGGTTGTTAGCCAGTCAGCAGCGATGTTCAGCCGCTGGCCAGGTAACCCAAACGGACTAAAGTTAGGACAGCTGATGGCGGTTCTAACTTTATCTTGTGCAATCCAGCCAGCAGCTGAATATTGGCACTGACCAGATTACAAATGGGCAATCCTGGCCAACCCAGATATCCAAGGATGATGCACAAATATGGCCCTACTAGATTAATGTGGCAATGGCTAGCCGCAGCTGAAAATGCCCCTTTATATGTTTAACCGTGCTGAATATAGATGTACTTCCAGTCACACTGCCAAGAAAACCCAGGAGTCTGCTGAGTCGCCAGAAGTCAGCATTGACTCAAAGGCACACTTTGCCTTTTGCATCATTAACAATAATGGGGCGTGTGTTAAATTGCTTTAATGCACCTTAATAAGTTAGGACCTGCACTTACATTGTAGGTCTTTAGGGACAAGGAAATACCCACCTTATCTGAGTGTAATAAATGGAGTGAAAAACACCAATACCATTTGCAGTCTATTGTGTCACTTCAGAGTTATTAGTACCCAGAGTGACTACTATTTGAACATATCATTTATGAATTACTATGGTGGAGTTCTTTGATCACTGTCAGTGGAAATTAGTTTGCTTATAGAAATAAGCAAAGTTTTTTTTTTCTCCAGATTGTTTCATTACTTTTTAATGTTAGTTTTCATATACCTCATTTCTCCAGTCATCTAGCCACACCCCTTAAGCAGTCATAGGGTGAAACGGGGCCACATCTGGTGTTTGACCGGATGTTGACCCAGGTTGTTGTTGTTAAGTGCCATCAAGTCGGTGTCTACTCCTGACGACCCTCTCGATAGTTGACCTAAACTTTGTTCTGTCTTCAGCCAAGCGGTTCATTGTTGATAGAGTGGCACCCATAGCTGCTGTTGTATCGATCCATCTCATTACTGGCCTTCCTCTTTTGCGTTGACCTTCTACCTTGCCAAGCATGATGTCTTTCTCCAATGATCTCTCTCTTCGCATGATGTGTCCAAAGTATGAAAGTCAAAGTCTTGTCATCTGAGCTTCAAAGGAAAGCTTAGGTTTGATCTCCTCTAGTATTGACGGTTTTGCTCTTTGGGCAGTCCATGATATACACAGTATTCGTTGTCAATCTAATCAACAAACTGATAGTGTGAATTAACTACCAGTATTGCCAACTTCATTTTTTTAATTCAGATAAGTTTTCATCTTTTTTGAATAATGATGCTTTACCGGTACAGATGAAGTGGTTTTTTTTTAAATTAATTATTGTCTAAAGAAAATTAAAATAAAGGGTAGAGGATTTTTTCTGACTAATGAGGATTGGTGCCCTATTCTTGCAAGTAACAAAAAGGATCCAGTTGTGGACCGAAGGGAATAACAGGTCTTTTCTCCTCTATAGTTATATTTCTCTATTTTTATTCTTTTTCAATTTTTATATATTTAATATTCAGTATTAAAGGAAGTATAAAGAATAAAAGAAGTTTGTTTTAAGAAACAAAATTACATAATATTGGAGGTATTTTTAAATATTATTTTTAAAAACTACACATTTTATTTGTTGCAAATGTTCCTACTTGAAGATTCATTAACTAGAGAGAGATTTTGCAGTTTGTCAGAAAAATGAGATCTTATAGTTCCAATGGACTGGGTCTGGCAGTGGCAATGATGTGAGTGACAGCACAAACATAATTTGGCTTGTAAAATAAAGTAGGTTAAGTTCGTCTGTGGCACATAACAAAGGTGTTGTTTTTGAGAGCAGATTGAGAGGGAATTAGATTAGAGCAGAAATTCCCAAACTGTGGCTCATGACTCCAAATGAAGTTGCAAAACCAGTAGATGGGGTCAGAGAAAGAAGGTCACTCCTCCCTGGTACTCCATTCCCACCTCCAACTGGAATGGCAAATGGCATGGAATCTGTGAACCAGTGTCCCACTCCCTTCATAGGCTCCATTCCCCCTCCTTCCCGCCCCACACACAAGTGCACAGGTTTCCTGTTAGACTGGATCTGCGCAGAGGGCCAAGGCCTGTGAGCATGCACTGAGCTACCCTCTCTGCACTGACTGCTGCTGCACTATGTCCTTATTTTGGCTGCAAGAGATGAAGGGAAATGGAGGGGAGATCAGCTATTCTGTTTTGGTCATCTGAGGTATGATATTTCAGGTATTCAAATAGGATCATACTGGATAAAAATTTTGGAAGTGCTAGGTTAAAGGAAGGTCAACAATACAAAAATGCAAATACAAATGACAGCAGCCAGTAAAAGCATTGTAGATGCTTCTGATTGTCTCAATATTGAAAACTTGTCTGCTTGACTCTGGTGCCTGCTTGTATTGATCTTCTCTTCAACAAGAAGGCCAGTTACTTCATCTGCTAATGCTTTATCTTTCCCTGAAGGAGGTTAAAGTTCATCCTACTAGGAGATTTAAAGTGCAGCATGCCATATTTTCAGTTTGAAAGAATAAAGTTTGTTATTTTAACTTTCAGGACTTCCTTAGTGTGTACTTCCAAGTGAAGGGAAGAGGTCACAGTTCAGGACTGATTCAAGCTCCCAAAAAGTGAATGTAGTTCTATTGCCTAGTCACAGCTCAGCGTGTAAACTGACTTTTCTCAAGGGTCCTATAGGCACAATTCAGAGCATAAAGTCAAGCTTACTCTCCATGCAATCTAGGCATCTCTGAGATGCAGTATAGGACATGCCATTTTCTTTCCTGTCATCCAAGTTTTAAACTCCTGTTACAATGTAAGCACAGTACAGGCTGCTGACTGTGTACCCTTGTTGTATGTAAACCACACTGATAACAAATAGCGCGGTATATAAGAGTTGTTAAATAAATAAATAAATAAATCTTCCTGAGTTACTGGATGTTGCTGTAATAAACTGGTATTTCTGCAGAAAGACAGATCCAGATCTCACAATCAGAAAAATAGTCTCTCTAAGATACATTTCAGAAGATCTCACAGGATAGCTTAAGGGCATTTAAGGGGATAATTTTTGTATTTTTCAAACATTTTGTGTAAATACCAAAGTCCATAGTTCGACTAGCATAACAACCTGGAAAAATTGGATCCCTGTATATGTAACTAGTGATGGAATCCCTATGTCTGTGTCTACAATGGCCTCCCACAAACACTACTGAACAGACCGTTAAGCTTATTTTCGTTTGTTAACATAACTGTTTACCATATTTAATTATTATGATCTATAGTTTTTATTTGGGTGTGTATTAACTCCAAGCACTGAAAAAGTTCTAATCTGTTTTTATAGGTTATTATAAATTAAATGGAATTCCTAGATCGATTTCAAGCAATTTAGTTAGAGCATAGCATTTGATTTTGCAAATGTAAGGCAGTAAGTACAACATGGCCAACTCAAAAGTTCTTATGCATACTGAAATGCTCCCCTAGACATATATGTCTTAGTATTATCATGTTACACAACCCTTGGGGAAATAGCAAAAACTTAAAATGCATGGCTATCTCTACATTCCAGGGAGAATTTACACCTGGACACCAGAAGTGAGAATTCTGTTGATAGGATCTTGCAGGGCAGGGGAGTGGTAGGGTGTTCAAAAACACCATTGATGAAGGAGTTTTGACATCTTGCTTTGCACTGTCCCTAAAATGTGGACGAAATAGCTTTTTAAAACTACACCATTCCTGCGCCTTTACTGGTATATGAAATAATGTTATACACCGAAGAGGATGTGTTCTGTAAGGTTCACTGTAAAGTTGACTGCCAAAATACTGCTTGGAATAGATTTGTTTGTAATATACATTGAAATGACCATTAAAACCAGTAAAACAAATACATTTGTGTTTATAACAGCAAGTACAGTGTTTGCCCTATCAATGCACAAATGGTTTAAAAGAAGTTGGCTCTTGCCTTGGGCCTACAAACTGCCAGTGCAAGCCCTGCTTAACAGGAAGCTGCACTGTAGGATGTTGCAGACATGTGTGTTGACAAGCAGAAACACCCACCCTGGATCCATTACAAAAGGTTACTGCTAAATCATTAATTTTGAAATTCTTAAACAGAGCCAACAAATCTCTAGAATAGATGCAGCCATATGAGCAAGACAGATACAAATCACATTATATTCACTGTATTCTATTGGTCCCTACTGGCTGTGATGTCACAAAAGACAATATACAGTACACACGCTACCCAAACCAATAAGGAGAGGTGTAACCATGTTCACGGTAATAAGGGGCATGTTTGATAAAGTGCGCTTTGAACTAATGATACCCGTGCTAACCATGATGCAGGCAATGTTCCTTCCCCTAAACTCACCCAGTCCCGCACCCCACGCTAAGCAGTTAGTGCAGGATTTGTACCGCGGCTGCATTTGTTTCACATGGCAATGGTTACTGTGATGCCATGCTAACCTTGTTTTGTTTGTGTGCCATGATTGGACTATGCTACATGGAGCTGGGGCTATCTCTTCTGTTTCTGTCCAGAACTGTGTACATCTAGCTAATATGGAAATGAGCAGCAACAAGGATAAAGGCAGGAAAGCAGTCAAAAAATGCCAAATATATAGTGACTTGGCAGTAAGATTAACTGATAGAAAGCAAGTATATGTTTGTGTGTACTGTTAAAGTATGTCAGAGTATGCAAAGAATACAGGTTTCATTCAAGTAAAAATCTTTTCCTCTCAGTAACCACCAGTCATGGTGGAAAACCTTTCACAAGCATAGAATTCATTTTAGCTGGAGCATTCAGATGAGACAAATATTACTTCCAGATGGTCAGAAAAAAATGAAGATAAATTGATTGCAAAGCAAGTTCTGTTTACCCTGAATCCTTTCCAGACTAGGGCTTCATCAGCACCCAGTGGTTCATTCTTCTAAACCTTTTAAAGCATCTAACACAGAGAATTCTGGGTTCCGTATGCTAGAGATGAATGGGCAGTTATTCCTCTCTTGGAAACTTCACCCAGTTTAGAGGTTGGTTGTTTTTTAACGGATACCATTCCAGCCTATACATTTACTGCATTAATGTGATTGCATATTCTGAGAATATGTAAAGCCTTCCCCCACATAGAAATATATACATTGTTAGATGAAGGAATTCTAATTTACAGGCTCTTGGTCTTCTCATTGTGGTATAGCGATGTATAAGTGCTGCTCACACAAGTCATAAAATTAGAGTGCTCAGGATCTGAATATTGCATGTAGCTAGTTATTGGCCTTTACTAGGAGCAAGCTGAGCTCTAGAAGACATCATTTCAATGACACTACTCCGGATGTGCTGCATGTAATTTCCTGAAACTCGGTTGCCAGTTATACATGGTGACATATCCTGGGATATACTTTTGGCCTACTGGTCTGAAACAAGGAGGAATCTTTTTTTCAGCCAAAATGTATTTAGTCTCTGTGGAATGCAATAATGGGGGGCTCCACTGGGACTATCTCTTCTCAAGTCTTATGCCACTTGAAATCTTTGGAGGTTCTTTTGTGTTGAACCAGTCAAAATTCTTATGCAAGTAGATTATATAGCTTTTAGAAAATAATTGGAAGCTTGTTAATTTGTTCAGGTGTTTGGCAGTGGATGAGTACAATTGATATCAAAAGGGTTGTGCAGGAGACAGCTAAGACTTAGTTGTTATTAAGGAAGCAGTGGTGTTTGTGTACATTATGCTGTATTTTTTATTTGTTTTGTAATCTGATTTTATGTATGTTTTTTATGGAACCCACCTAGAACAATATTATATAGAACAGAATATACTTTTTTAATACATGAAAACCTGATGGATTGTGTCCCTCTAAAATTCTACACAAACAGAGCCATAAAGTTGCTTAAGGTAATCCCATTTCTTTATGATATAGCATGCCACAGTTTGCTGAGAGGATGAGCAGTGAAAATATGCCCCCATTCCAGGGTGATTCTTAGTGGGCAATGTGACATCACCAAAGCTATATTTCCATAATTGCATAATATAGAGAGGTGATGAGTGCTAAGACTGTCATATGAAAAATGCTATTTAATATGGTCTAATTTCTCAGTTCAAGGGCTTCCTAACTCAGCAAGCAGAAGTTTTTCCAGGGCCCTAGAGCAGTGGTTCTCAACCAGTGGGGCAAGACACACTGGTATGTCACCAAAGATTTGACAGACAGCAAGCCCATACATTCCCTAGCAACCATATATGCCTGCAAGCTGGGGAAAGTGCAAAGCAAGGAGCCAGGCATTTGGAATTCCTATAACCACTCCCGAATCCTGCTTCATCTCTCCACTGGTCACTGTTGCCGCCAGCCCAAGCATTATTTTTAACTACAGTAAAATCCTATTTTGGTTCTTTTGTTCAGCTGCAGATTGTAGCGTTCAGGTGTCATAAGAACATAAGATATGCCATACAGGGTCAGACCAAGGTCCATCAAGCCCAGTATCCTGTTTCCAACAGTGGCCAATTAGGTCATACGTACCTAGCAGTTTCCCCAAAAGACACAGGTTCCACAATGCTTGTACTAGGTTAAGCATTGATATCCTGGGTCCCTTCTTAATAATGGTTTATGGACCTTTCCTCCAGGAACTTGTCCAAACCTTTTTTAAACCCAGCTACACTAACAGCCTTTACTAGTGACCCAGAAAAAAGTCAAAGCACATTGATTGCAGAACCATCCAAATCAACAGGGGAGGGACAAAGGGCCAACAAAGTGATGCAGGAAGCAGTAGCAGAGAGATGTAAGGGGAAAGCATAGTTAATCACCTGTAACAGGTGTTCTCTATGGAATCATTCCTCATATATGGATGACAGTGGTGCCGATGGAGCCCACATGGAAGCATCTCCCCAGCTTTCAAAGAAAGCCTTTGAGAGATGCCACCACGCATGCGTGGTCCCCTTCCTGCCCAAGGGTGCCATCTTGCCTCAGTCTAATGACACAGCTAAGACAGCAAAAATTAAAATATGGTAAAGAAGCAACTCCAAGGGGAGGAGAGAGGGTTGTGAGGACTGATTCCTGCTGTTCCTGGAGAACACCTGTTACAGGTAAGTAACTATGCTTTCTCCGGGAACAAGCAAGAAGTCCGTCCTCGCATATGGGACTCCCCAGCTACAGGCTATCAAGAACTTATAAAAATGCCACGGCAACCTGCAAAGGGTGAGCTGTGATCAGCAGCAGTTGAATCCCAACTGCGAGACTCTCTCATGACCCAAGTGTCCGGCAGGCCACCCACACTCCGGTAGCCTGAACACAGAAGGGTCGGAGGGTAGGAGTTGCCTACACCCCGAATAGATTAAGGAATATGGCCTGCCCAAAGGCGCTGTCCCTTTGGGACTCCCTCTCCAGGCAGTAGTGAGCTGTGAAGGTATGGACCGAAGACCAGGCGTCAGCCTGGCAGATTTCCGTCACAGGTACAGAGTGCAGATTTGCAAAGGAAGTAGCCATGGCCCTAACTTGGTGCACCATGACCCACTAGACTAGTGGGATCCCAGCCGGCTCACAGGCGAGGGCAATGCAGTCCACCACCCAAGTGGACATAAGAACATAAAGATATGCCATACTGGGTCAGACCAAGGTCCATCAAGCCCAGTATCCTGTTTTCAACAGTGGCCAATCTAGGTTATACATACCTAGCAGTTTCCCCAAAAGACACAGGTTGCACAATGCTTGTACTGGGTCAAGCATTGACATCCTGGGTCCCTTCTTAATAATGGTTTATGGACCTTTCCTCCAGGAACTTGTCCAAACCTTTTTTAAACCCAGCTACACTAATAGCCTTTACTACATCCTCTGGTAACAAATTCCAGAGTTTGATTACACATTGAGTGAAAAAATATTTTCTTTTATTAGTCTTAAATAGTTTACCCTGTAGCTTCATTGCATGTCCCCTAGTCTTTCTATATTCTGATAACGTAAACAATCGATCGACGTTTACCCGTTCCACTCCATTCATTAATTTATAGACTTCTATCATATCTCCCCTCAGCCGTCTCTTTTCCAGGTTAAAGAGCTCTAACCTTTTTAGCCTTTCTTCATAGGAGTATCCTTCCAGTCCCTTTACCATTTTGGTGGCTCTTCTCTGAACCTTTGAACCTTTGCTAATAAGGCTTGTGTCACACAAGAATAGGGTTTGTCAGGTATATCAGAACAGAAAAAAAGGTTGAGAACCACTATTCTACAGTGATAGGTGAATCTCATTATTGGTTCACACAATATAATTGTACCACTAGTAGCCTATCCCAGATTTCTATAGTCTGTGGTTGGGCTCAGGCTTTCTTTTCTCTGTAAAAGTTTTAATCTAAGAATAAAACACAGTTATGCTCAGTTTGCATTCAAACTGGCCAATTCAAACTTGTGCATCCCTGGGCATCCAGACAGCTCAAGGATGCACCCGATTCTGCTCCCGTGGGGGCTAGATTGCCCCATGGGAGCAGAATCGCAGCATAGTTGCTGGATGTCTGGGATGTGCCCCGATTCAGGCACCCCAGATGTCCAGCCACTTCCCGGCTAACTCAGCCTGGCTCCTGTGTTATGTTTCCATGGCTCTATGCAGGAGCCGGGTTCCCGGCAGCAACAGCAGATTCTTTGTTCCTCACAGCCCAACCCCTGATCGGGCCTTCTGTAGCCAGGGTTGGGCTGCAGGGCATCCCCTGCACTCACTCACCTATTTTTTGTGCCCCGGCTCCAGCATCCCTTGACATCAAGGGGGACGTATTCCACCTCTGAGGTGGAATAGGTCCCCTGTTTAAATGGCTGACCCCGGATGTACAGGGCCAACCTTGGAATCGGCCCTGTACGTTCGGGGTCATGGTGTCACCCACTGCCTGCCCTCGCTCCACCTCCAGCCCGTCCCCTCCCACCCACAAACACAGCTCCCTGCACAACCCTTTTCTATGTGTTGGGAGACCTATTTCCTGCATAGGGATCCAGCGTTTAGCAGATCTGCACATCCAGATTAGATGTCTGGACCCGCTAAACGCGGTTCAGAATCTACCCCAAGGTGTCTAAGGCCAGGGTATTAAAAGCTATATGTTGGGTGTAAATGAATGAAATCTGTCCCTACTGGTACCTCCATCAGAAATCGTCAGCTCCCAAAACGGCATCCTTTGATCTATTTCAGCAATCCATGGTACAATGCAATGCAATATGTGCCTTTGAGTCAGTGCTGACTGGTACTTTCAGACTATTTTATAGTTCCACTCTCTTGCAAATTCTGAATTATAGATTGATAGCTAGCTTGGGAGATGGTTTTTTAATCATTTTGCTCACGTTATCATTTTGTTTATGGTGATTTCAAGTATTAGTTAAGACAAGTTAAAATATCATAGTTGATCTTGGAACATAAAAGCTGGTGAAATCAAAGAGCTTGTGGACCTTGCCTGTCAGCAGTCTGTTTTTATTTTCACTTTTATCTTTCATCACCCAGGATCAGAAACATGTTAGAGGTCTGTGAGACCTCCCTTTGTCCAATAAATGTGATTTCATTTGAGTTCATTTGATGACAGAAATGCTCTGTCATTCCCTCCTTGTGAAGAACAGATTTAATAATAACTCATCAGTAATTAAGCAGTAAGCGGTGATAACATGTTTCTAATTTAAGAGGATTTTGCTTCATTTTTCTAGGACTAATAAAGTCTGAACATATATCCCATTATATAGTGTCTTTCTTGCAAGCTTCTTGTCTTTCCTGATAGCCAATTCAAATGTACTCTGGCCTAGCCTTCATTCACCCACCTTTTCTTGGGGTGTCTTGGCAGCATTTCTTTGACTCAAGGGCATGGATGATGCTGCCCTTTGAGACAGTCAGTTGTACAGTGACAACTAAGACTCACTACAGTCCAAGGGTTTTCTAGCCAGTCCTTGGGGGACACATCCAGCCAGTCAGGTTTTCAGGCTACCCACAATGAGTATGCATGAGACAGATTTGCATGCAAAGCTATCTCATGCATATTCAATGTGGATATCTCGAACATCAGACTGGCTGGGTGTATCCTAAGGACAGAGTTGAGAACCTGTACTAGGCTCTGCTACAGAAGCAGGAGCTCGGGTGAAAAATCCAGGTTGAGTCATACCACAGACAATCATTATGTCTATGGTACTTGTCTAATCAAAGTCTCTGATGTGGTACACTACATTTCAGCAGCATGACCAATCATCACTTAACACAGATGCTGGTACTTTTTAAATTTATTCTTTGACATGGTTGTATGAAAAAGAGAGAAAATGTCTGTGTGTGTATATGTTGTTATTAAGTGCCGTCGGTGTCAATTCATGGCGACCCTCTGGATAGTTGTCCTAAATAGTGTTCGGTCTTCAGTCAGGCGGCTCATTGTTGACGGACTAGTACCCGTAGTTGCTGTCGGTGTTTCGATCCATCTCATTGCTGGCCTTCCTCTTTTGCGTTGACCTTCTATCTTGCCAAGCATGATGTCTTTCTCTAATGATCTCTCCGCATGATGTGTCCAAAGTATGAAAGTCGAAGTCTTGTCATCTGAGCTTCTAAAGAAGCTTAGGTTTGATCTCCTCTAGTACTGACTGGTTTGTTCTTTGGGCAGTCCATGGTATACACAGTATTCGCCGCCAGCACCATAATTCAAAGGCATCAATTTTCTTCCTGTCTATCTTTTTCAGTGTCTAGCTTTCACATCCATATGATGTTATTGAAAATACCATGGCTTGAACAAGTCTAATCCTTGTATGGAGAGAGACATCTCTGCTCTTGAGAATCTTGTCTAGGTCTTTCATAGCCATTCTGCCAAGAGCAATGCGTCGTCGGATTTCTTGACTGCTTGTTGGTTCTTTATTGATAGTTGATCCAAGTAGGTTAAAGTTGTTCACGATTTCAATTTCTTCTCCTTCAACAATGAATCTGTTGATTTTGCCAGTTGTTATGATCTTTGTCTTCTTTACATGAAGGTGCTGGCCCATTTTGAGACTATGTTCTTTGATCGTGAGAAGCAAATGTTTCAGATCATCTTCACTTTCAGCCAGTAATGTGGTATCATCAGCATAGCGAAGGTTGTTGAGTCTTCCACCAATCTTCACACCTCTGTTGTCTTCATACAATCCTGCTTCTCTGATGATTTGTTCTGCATATAAATTAAACAGGTAGGGGGAAAGTATACAGCCTTGTCTTACACCTTTGCTTATTTTAAACCATTCTGTTTCTCCTTGTTCCATTCAAACTGTTGCTTCTTGATCAATGTACAGATTGTGCAAGAGAACGATCAGGTGTTCTGGTATACCCATGCATCTTAATGTGGCCCAGAGTTTTTTATGGTTTACACAGTCAAAAGCCTTGCTATAGTCGATTAAAGCACAAATAGATATCCTTTTGGTATTCTTTAGTCTTTTCAAGGATCTATCTCACATCTGTGATGATGTCTCTCGTTCCTTGCCCTTTCCTGAACCCTGCTTGCACTTCAGGTAGTTCTTGTTCCAGGTATGGTTGTAGTCTCTTTTGAACAATCTTCAGTAGAATCTTTCTGGCATGTGGGATCAGAGCAATTGTGCAATAATTTCCACAGTCAGTTGGATCACCTGTCTTTAGTATTGGAATAAACACAGATCTGTTCCAGGCAGTTGGCCATGATGTTGTCTTCCAAATTTCCTGGCAGAACCTTGTAAGTACAGTAACAGCTGCATCAGATTGCTGTAATACTTCTATGGGAATGCCATCAATGCCTGGTGCTTTGTTCTTTGATAAGGCTTTCAATGCTGCTTCAACTTCTTCTTTCATTACCAATGGTTCCAGATCATAAGGTACAGATTAAAGTGGCTATTGGTCCACTTGATCCTTATCATATAAAAGCTCTGTATATTTTTTCCATCTTTTCTTGATCTTCTCAGCATCATTCAACATAGAACCTTGAGCATCTTGTAACATTCCAATTCAAGGCTGAAATTTTTTCTTTAACTCTCGTAGCTTTAGGAAAGCCGATCTTGTTCTTCCTCTAATAGTTTCTGCTTCTATTTCCTTCCATGTGTCATTGTAGTACTTTTCCTTGTCCTGTCTTGCTGCACGTTGGAAATCTCTGAGTTCTGTGATTGTCTTTCTTTCTCCTCTGGCTTTAGCTTCTTTGCGTTTCTGGGCAATTTTCAGAGTTTCTTCCGTCAACCATTTTGGCGTTTTTGCTTTTTCACCTTTTGTAGAGACCAGGGCCGGATTTGCCTATATGCCACGTACGTCGTGGCGTAGGGCCCACAGCTGGCAAGGGCCCACCGGAGGGCTTTAGAGGGAGCTGGGGAAGCCCGTGCGAGGCCCCGGCTCCTTCTGTACAGCCGCCAGCGTGAAGAGCCTTTTCCTTCACGCTGGCAGCTGTTTCTGTGAAGCCGCGAATGCTGGGAAAGGTTAAAGGGCAACCTTTAACCTTTCCCAGCATTCGCGGCTTCACAGAAACAGCCACCAGCGTGAAGGAAAAGGCTCTTCACGCTGGCGGCTGTACAGAGGGAGCCGGGGCCTCGCGCGGGCTTCCCCGGCTCCCTCAGACAGCCGCGATGCTGTCCGGGGGGGCCAGGACTGCACAGGGGCACGGGGGGGGGGCCCAGGATGGCACGGGGGGGCCCAGGATGGCATGGGGGGGGCCCAGGACTGCACGGGGGGGCCCAGGACGGCACGGGGGCACGGGGGGGGGGCCCAGGACGGCACGGGGGCACGGGGGGGGGCCAGGATGGCACGGGGGGGCCCAGGACTGCACGGGGGGGGGGCCCAGGATGGCACAGGGGGGGCCCAGGACTGCACGGGGGTGGGCCCAGGACTGCACGGGGGGGACAAGGGGGGGCCCAGGACTGCACGGGGGGGCCCACAATTTTTCTTGGCGTAGGGCCTCATTCTAGCTAAATCCGGCCCTGGTAGAGACTTCTCACTTTCTTCACACACAAACGTCTTGATGTCATTCCATAACTCTTCTGGAGCTCTGTCATTTCTATCTAAAGCAGCAAATCGATTTTGCAGGCAGTCTTTAAATTCCAGTGGTATATTCTCAAGATCATATTTTGCTGCATTCATGAGTGGTTTGTTCTTTTCCAACTTTAGCTTGAGTTTGCATACTAGTAGTTAATGATCTGTACTACAGTCAGCTCCAGGTTTTGTCTTTGTTGATGTTATAGAGCTTTTCCATCGTTGACATCCACAGATTTAGTCAATTTGATTTTTATACAATCCATTGGGTGAAGTCCATGTGTATAGTCGCTGCTTGTGTTGCTGGAAGAAGTTGTTTGAGATGAATAGATCTTCAACTTCATTTCTGTTGCCAAGTCCATATTTTCCAAGCACTTTGCCTTCTTCTTTGTTGCCAATATTTTCATTCCAGTCACCCATGACTATCATGATATCTTGTTTGCATGTTCTGTCAATTTCAGCTTGAACTTGTTCATAAAACTCTTCAGCAGCTGTTGTTGAAGCATATACTTGAATTATAATTGTGTTGATAGTGTGGCGCTCGAGCCCCTACCAGGCGGCCGCCTAGTAGGGATGGGTAGCCACCTCTTATCTTTTCCTAAGCTTGTAGTTGTGTGAGGAATAATGAGCCAAGTGGTTTATCAAAGCGCACAGGAATTTATTCAGCCTCCTCGCTGGTAAGTGGATACAAATTCTTCAAGCACATTTATTCTCCAGACAAAAGAAAAATAACAGATAACTTCTCCCATAAACAAATGTCCAAAACAGAGTAACAGCGAACTCAACTATACAAGCTTCTGCCCCAGTCTTTTACTGTTTAACATTTCTGCACATGAAGGAATATGCCCTTCTTTTTAAAACACTTCAAACAGGCTGTCAGTTTATTCAACTGTTTCTGGCTTACACTAATTCACCTTAGTGCATGCATCACATTCCATCTCTGAAATACTGGAAGTTACATCACCCTCTTTGGCTTCAACCTCCATGCTCTCAGCTGAGCTATAGCAGGGTTCTGCTTGGAAACGCTCAGGAACTTTCTGTTTTAAAGCTTTCAACAGGTCAAACAACCTCTCCCACTTTCTTGCCCTCCCTTCTCTGGGCAGGTCTCCTATGGGGTGTTCTTGTTTAACCTTCCTGGTGAAACATTTCTTTCTACGCTGTGTTATCTGGGGTACAACAGGTTCATCAAAGTCAGAACAGGAAACACACTTTAAAGGCCTTACTGCCTCCCCTCTCCTACCTTGGGGTTTTGGTGCAGTATTCTCTTGGTTGGAACTTCGGCCAGTCAGGACTCCCTCTGCCTCAGAGTAGGGCAGAGACTTTTGGTAAAACTTTCCCGCTCTCTTGCCAGGGTAGGTGGTTCTTTCCCAAGAACCTTCCCTATGTCCTCTGTGGCTACTGTGCTGACTATTGTGGCTTCCTTTGTACCTTCTTTGGCTGCCTTTATAGCTGTTCCTTTCTCTGCTGCTCCCTTTGGCTGCAAAGCTCCTTTGTCCTTTGGCTACAGGGTTGTTCTCCCTGGACCTTCTGGAACTTGGACTGGAACCTGAGCTGCAACTCCCACTTAGACCTGGACTGCAACTCCGACAGCAACTGCCACTGCAACTGCAACTGTGTCTCCAACCGTGTTTCGCCCTGTGTCTCCAACCGTATTTCGCCCTGTGTCTCCAACCGTGTCTCCCCCTGTATCTCCAACCGTGTCTATCTCTGGTGTTTGTTTGCTCCAATTTAAACATTGAGCAGGGCAACTCCCTTCCTGGCCCTGCCCATCTGTACCTCCCACTCCTATCTATGGTTGACCTGGAGTGTGGGCGTGGCTTACAACTAGGTCTGCCCTCTAGGTTTCTCTCCGGGCTTCTGCTGTGGACTATGTGATCCTGTGTACCCATCCCCCGCAAAGAGGAAAAATTCTTCTTCTCTTCACTTTTTCCTGGCTGGGCAGCACTCTCCTTACCACAATAGGCATTCCTCGTAGACAAATAGAGATTAAGCGTTCACCGACTACATTGTATTTCATTACAGTTCTTGCAAGTTTCTTCTTTATTATAAATGCAACACCATTTCTTCTTTGTCTTTCATTTCCAGCATAGTAGATCATGTGATCATCTGATGCAAAGTGCCCGAGGCCAGTCCATTTCAGTTCGCTGACACCCAACAGATCAAGATGTACACGTTCCATTTCATTCTTGACCACCTCCAACTTCCTTTGGTTCATGCTTCATACGTTCCATGTTCCAATGTGTAAGACATCTTTACAACTTCTGACTCTCATTTCATGCGCAGCTACATCAGCAGTCAGATATCCCGAGGGTTTTGATCCAACCACATCATAAAAGCTGGCTGAAAAGTCTTCAGCTCTTCCCCAATAGCTAGTTGAGTGCCTTCCGACCTGGGGGTCTCCTCTTCCAGCACTATAGCGCAATTTGTTTTGTTGTGACTATCCATTGGGTTTTCATGGCAAGATACAGATGTAGATTGCTGGGCCTTTCCTCCACGCAGTTCAAGTTTAGTGTTGTGCTGTTGTCACAGAAATGTGATCCTCCACCGTCAACACTATCCCATTCTGCTGCTGTCCAGATGGGTGGTTTGTCTTGGTCTGGCACCTCAGCTGAGACCTGTCCATCTTGGGAGACCCTGCCAGTAGTTAAACTACCGATAGCTTAGCTCTCAGCATCACTAATGCACACAAGCCCTCACAGCACGACAAGCTGTGTGTGTGTGTATACATGTATGTGTATGAGCTAGGGATAGGCAAAAGGGATGACTGTTCAAAGAACAAGAGGGCAACCACATAAGATGCCAAGTCTGATGTAGGTGGAAGAATGGCTGAAATGCAAATGTGGGCCAGTAGTGGATGAAAAACCAGGAAGTGTGCAACTCTCCTGCATCAAAGGTGAGAGGAGGGGTGGATTGGGCTGGAGAGAAGAATGTAGAGAGCAAAAAAAAATAAGAGAACTGGAGATCAGAATGTTAAGAGTGGAGGGAGAGAGAAGCAGGGATCAGGGTAGGGTCATGCTGGGTGCAAATATGCTTACCTAGCCTGTGCACTCGCAGACCTAATTATGCTTCAGAAACAGGGCCAGCTTTAGAGAGATCGTTTGAGGGCTCCCATGCTGCAAGGGATCCTGAGGGCCTCCTGCTTCCAGCCCAGAACTCAGAGAAATCCTGTTTGGCAGATGTCTACAGGTGGCAGCAATAGCAATAACAAGAAAACTCAGCCTAGGATTTGTGAGCTAGTGTATTCTCAGATCTTCTGCAGCTCCGCCTCCTGCTCCTCCTCCTCCGCAGAGCTTGGTGTCACTACGGAAATGCTCTGATTGGCAGGACTGCTGCTGCTGAAGATGTTTGCTGGGAGGGAGAGAACCCAGAAAGGAGCCAAAAGGGAGAGATAGGACAGAGAATACCTGGAAAGACGCCATTGGGAAGGGATACGTATAGGCCTATTTCCCTCCTTAACATTGATGTCAAAATTTTGGCTAAGATTTTGGCGATGCGGTTAGCGAGGTGGTTACCGGGCATAATCCAGCCGGATCAGTCGGGCTTTATTATGGGGCGGCAGGCGGGTGACAACGTAAGAGTAAGAAAAGCCATGAAGAAACCATAGGAGTAGTGAGAGTTTACAAAAAAAAAAAGGGTACCAGGTCGAAGCCAGAGGTAGTCTCCAACTTCCACTCCAGCTGCAATAGGAAAAACAAAACAAGTTCAAAAATTGCCAGTTATCGACAAAAGGTTCATGGAGGGAATAAGCGGGAAGGCCAGTGTGGTAGGGAGAAGGGTTGAAGAATTTCTACGAGGCTGAAATTCACAATTTTAACTCTGGTTCATCGTGCTTACTATATGGCTTCCCCACCCCATTACCTTCTTGACCTTTTTCCCTCCCCGCCTGCTCCCGCTGTTCCTCACAAGCTGCCCTTCTCTCCCTTCCCCCTCCATCTGCTCTCTGCCTTCTTGCCTCCAGGGAATCTTCCTTTTCCTGTCTGGGCTCTCGCCTCTGGATTTCTCTCCCTCTTGCCCTCAGACAGGAACCCTCTTTTCCTAAATTTAAGAAGTCCCTCAAAACCTGACTTCTCCAGCTGTCCTTTTCTGACGCTTCCTCTGTTGATTAGCTCTCTTCCATTTCTGGGCAGCTTCCTGCATTTTTCTTTCTTTCTCCCCCCTCCCTCCACCTCCACCTCCATTTTCTTTCAGTCTTTTTGATGATTTTGTAATTTTTCTACTACTGGCCCTGCTCCCTGGCTTTGCTTTTGTTTCTATTTCTTTTTCTCTATTTCTTCTCTTCCTCCTCTTTTTAATTGGAAACTGCTTTGCTGGCTTTCCTCTGGTTTGCGGTGTATTAAATTGGAGAGTAAGAGTAGGAGGGGGAAGACCCGGGTAGAAGACATTGGGAGAGGGGAAGAGGAGGAGGAGGGGTTAGCACACAGGATGGAATGGAGAAGTGGGATAGGATCTGGGGGAAAGATGGGCAGAAAGGCCTTAGGATCCGGGTGGCACCATTCTCAAAATGTGCATGAACCATGAATAAGGCTAGAAAGTGAAGTATCATCAATTTCCACATGGCAAAAGGAAGAATACTGCATGTAACTTCCAGTTTTTACATTTCATTACAGACAGTTATTTCAATTGTATACTCTGCAATATTTCAAAAGCGCATATGAAATTGTAAACCTAATACTTACCATTTCTATCATGCTACTAGATAAACGCATCCTACGTTGCTTACAAATGTTACGTGTGTATTTTTAATAAACCGGTGTGGTTGGATATATAGAAATGTCAATCTAAGAAAACACAACTACAAGTCCACACATACAGTGATGTAAACCTAGAACAGGATCACTCCATCTTGAACACATAAAACCGGTTGGCAACACTACTGCCAAGCTGCTCTGAGGTTACATTCCTCCAGCATCACACACAATTTCCTTTTCCAGGCAGCACACAGCCTGCGTTTAAACATAGAGTAATTTTATAAAGGTTTTCCTGTGCATAAAGCTGATTTTATGCATAGAAAAGGCCCCTTAGAAAATTGCACAGCCATTTATATGTATGCATGTAAGCAAGATGACGGAGGCCTTCTGGGGAATGGAATCTGGGCAGAGCTGGGGTGAAGCTGCAATGCGCATGTGTACTTTATAAAATATAAAGGGACACACATTTACACTAGTTTTGGTGCAAGTGTGAAGTGTGCCAGCATTTATGTGCTATTGGGGCTGTTTCTGGGATCCTCTTTGTAAAGGCATAGACCTCCTATGTTGCCTTTAAAATGCCAGGCCAAAAAAACCTTACTAAACAAAGGCAACAAAATTAACAGTCCTGCAAAAGCCCAGTGTTAAAAATCTATATAAAAGTGAAAAAGACTATCGGATGGGGAACACACCAAGCTATTTTTAAAGTTTAGTGCAGAAGCCTTCTCATATCAATCACCGGTCCCATGTGAGTTGGACAATTGCGATGTATAAATTCAATTGAAAAATATCTTGGTGTGTTCCCCATCTCATGGTCCCTTTCACTTTTATATAGATTTTTAACACTGTGTTTTTGTCTTTATAAAACATGCATAGAGTAGGTGCTGTTTAGGATTTCTCACATAGGCATCCTGTTATAAAATCTGGCCTCTACTGAATTTCTCAAACAGTCACAAAAATCATTTAGAAACATAGAAACACAGAAATATGACGACAGAAAAAGACAACATGGCTTATCTAGTCTGTCCTTCCATATCAACAACTACAACAGTCCCCTTTTTACCTTTAGAGATTCTCTGTGTTTGTCCCATGCTTTTTTAAATTCAGTTACTATCCTCATCTCTACCACCTCCACTGGGAGACCATTCCATGGATCCACTACTCTTTCCGTAAAGAAATATTTCCGCATATCACTCCTGAATCTATCTCCCTTCACCCTCATCCCATGTCCCCTCGTAGCAGAACTTGCTTTCAATTGAAAGAGGCTCTCTCCCTGAACCATGGAGGTATTTCAACATCTCAATCGTATCACCTCTATCTCGCCTTTCCTCTAAAGTGTGCATATTAAAATCCTTAAATCTGTCCTCATATGCTTTATAATGAAGACCACTAATCAATTTAGTGGCCACCCTCTGCCCCGACTCGATCCTGTTCACATCCTTTTGAAGGTGCGGTCTCCAGAATTGCACACTATATTCCAAATGAGGTCGCACCAAAGACTTATACAGAGGCTTTATCACCTTTTTTTCTGCTAGCCATTCCTCTCCGTATGCACCCAAGCATCCTTATAGCTTTTGCCATCACTTTTTCTACCTGTTTAGCTACTTTAAGATCATCAGACACAACCATGCCTAGGTCCCGCTCTTCTTTAGTGGACAAAAGTACTTTGCCCCCTATACTATATTACTCCCTTGGATTGCTGCAGCCCAAATGCATGACCTTACATTTTTTAACATTAAATCCCAGCTGCCAAATTCTAGACCATTCTTCAAGCTTAGCTAGATCCCTCCTCATGTTATCTACAACTTCCTGGGTGTCTATTGCAGATTTTGGTATCATCCGCAAAGAGGCAAACCTTACCCGACAGCCCTTCCGCTATATCACTAACAAAGATGTTAAAAAGAATCGGAGCAAGGATAGATCCCTAGGGCACACCAATGGTAACCTTCCTCTCCTCAGAGTGAGCTCCATTTACCCATACTCTTTGTTGCCTCCCACCCAACCAATTTCTAACCCCAGCAGTAACTTTAGGGTCCATTCCTAGGATGCTCAGTTTGTTTATAAGTCACCTGTGAGGAACAGTGTCAAAGGCTTTACTGAAATCTAAATACACCACATCTAGGGCTCTCCCTCGGTCCAACTCCCTGGTCACCCAATCAAAGAAATCAATCAGATTTGTCTGACAAGACCTGCCTCTGGTGAATCCATGCTGCCTCGGATTCTGTAATCCGCTGGACTCCAGAAACCTCACTATTTTCTCTTTCAGTAGCGTTTCCAATAATTTACTCACCACCGAAGTTAAACTAACCGGCCTGTAGTTTTCAACCACATCCTTACTTCCGCTTTTGTGTAAAGGCACCACATGAGCCTCTCTCCAGTCCTTTGGCACCACTCCCGACTCCAACGAGGCATTGAAAAGATCAGTCAGTGGAGCTGCTAGAATGTCCCCAAGTTCCCTCAGTATTCTAGGGTGTATCCCATCTGGTCCCATTGCTTTGTCTACTTTAAGTTGAGCTCGTTTTTCACGAACACAGTCTTCTGAAAATTGTTCAAGATGTCCCTCATTTCTGTTCCTGTTTGTGGGTGTTTTCTGAGGTCCTGCTCCTGGTTCTTCATCTGTGAACCAGAACAGAAATATTTGTTAAGCAATTTCGCTTTATCCTTATCAACTTCTACATATTCCTTCCCTGCACCCTTGAGTCTGACAATACCACTTTTGCCCTTCCTCTTTTCACTAACATATCTCAAAAATGTCTTATCCCCCCATTTTATTGCATTGGCTATTTCCTCCTTCTTTTGAATCTTTGCCTTCCTGACTACTTTGCTAGCTTCTCTAAGTTTTTCCAAATATAGGTGCCTGTCTTCCTCTCTCTGTGATCTCTTGTATTTCATGAAGGCCTCCCTCTTTTTCTTCACTTTTTCAGCTACTTCTTTCGAAAGCCATAGCGGTCTCCTTTTCCTTTTACCTTTATTTACCATTTTAACAAAAAGGTTGGTTGCCCTTAAAATATCTCCTTTCAGTTTTGCCCACTGTTTTTCAACATCCCCCAGCTGTTCCCATCCCACTAACGACTCCCTGAGGTATTGGCTCATCTTCGCAAAGTTAGTCTTCCTAAAGTCTAAGATCCTCACCTTTGAATGGATTCTAACAGCCCTAGTCCTAATACTGAACCACACCATCTGGTGATCACTGGATGCAAAATGATCTCCCACTACAACATCAGAAACACTTTCACCATTTGTAAGCACCAAGTCCAGTATGGCCCCTTCACATGTGGGGTCTGTTACCAATTCCCTGAATAGTTCTCCCTGTAGAGAATCCAGGATCTCCTTACTTCTAGATGATACTGCAGCAGGAATATGCCAATCAACATCTGGCATATTGAAATCCCCTATCAGTAGCACTTCCCCTTTCCTAGCAATGCTGCGTATGTCTTCAATTAACTCTCTGTCCACCTCTTCCTCTTGTGAGGGAGGTCTGTATATCACACCAATGCAAATAGATTTCCCTTTCCCTCTCTAGTTTAACCCACAATGCCTCCTCCCTCCCTTTTAAGCTCTGTAATTCCAAAGTTTTAATAGTAGTTTTTGCATATAGTGCCACTCCTCCTCCCCTTCTTCCTATCCTGTCCTTTCTGAATAAAGTATAGCCGGGTATAGTTACATCCTAATCATGGTTTTCTGTGAACCATTTTTCCGTAACTGCCACTAAATCCAAGTCAGCCATTCCCACCAAAGTTTCAACATCAGGGATCTTATTTCCCATGGTACGGGCATTTATACACACTGCTTTCCATATGTTACCCCTGTTACCCTTTTCCATAAAGGTATTTAATGTATCACCTACCTGGGGGCTTTCTTCACCCATCCCCAACAAATCTAGTTTAAAGCCCTCTTCAGTACCGAAGATGCGTTGACCTTTCTTGGACAGATGGATGCCATCTCTGCTTTGCAACCCTTGGAACAGCATCCCATGGTCTAGAAAACCAGAACACTCTCGATGACACCATCCACGCAGCCATGCATTCATCTCCAGGATGCGAGCCTCTTTGCCTTGGCCTTTACCCTCAACAGGGAGGATTGAAGAGAACACCACCTGTGCACCTAACTGCTTCACCCTCTGTCCCAGAGCCATGAAGTCACTTTTGATATGTTCCGAGGGATACCTGGAAGTATCATTTGTTCCGACATAGATTAGCAACATTGGGTAATAGTCAGTGGGCTTGATGAGTCTCGGCAAACTCTCTGTAACATCTTGTATTTTGGCACCAGGCAGACAGCATATCTCTCTGGACATCAAGTCTGGTTGGCAGATGGACGCCTCTGTACCCCTCAGAAGAGAGCCACCAACCACCACTACCCTTTGCTTCCTTGTGGTCACTGAGTCTGCAACTTTGGGGTACTTGAGCTCTGGCTCTTCCCTTTCCAGGGATGCTTTCACCTCCTCCACTTCCAGGGCTGCATAATTGTTCTTCAAGTCAAGGGCTGGAGAAGTTGGATTGGTGATTCTGCAGGCCCTGTTGACTTGTGTCCAACCTTCATCATTCTGTTTGCACCCATCTTTTCCTCTGCTGGAGAGCTTGGTTGCTGCAAGAAGCATCTCATCAATGTACTTCTCACTGTCTTGAATGCTCCTCAGCCTCGCCACCTCCTCTCTGAGTTCCTCCACTTGTTTCCTCAGAGCTTCAGCATGCAGACTCCCTGCACATGGGACCAGTCCTTCAACTGGCATTAGGACCTCTGTCTGGACAGAGGCAGAAACTGTAATGGGGGCAACAGCTTTAGCGATACGATTTTTCCCAGCCATTGTTCTGTTCATGGAGCTAAGGTATCTGTTAAAGCAAAAGAGAGAGATCTACCAAGTACCAGCCGGTTTCCCAGCTGTCCTTTCAGAGAAAAAGCAGTTAAATCTCTTTATTTATATTCAAAATGTGCTGCTCCAAGTCTCTGTACTTTGTTAAATGGGGAGGTGCCCTATAAAGCAAGACTGCTCACTAGGGGTGGGTGGGAGTTGGGGTGGGTAGGGAGGGAACTAATTCCTGATTAGGTGTCAACGGTTCCCAAAAGCTGAGAAGGTTACTAGAGTACAGCAACCTACTCTGTTCAAGGAAAGTTCTACTAAAGCACTAAAAAGAAAGTAACTTTGCCTTAAAAATATACAAAACCCCTTTTAAGAGCTCCCAGTCAGAGAGCTAGCAATTTAATAAAAATAAACCCTCAAATCCTTACTGTTGTTTGACCTGTAGAGCCCCTGTTAGGAATTCCTCAACAGGGCAGGGCTCTGGAGCCTTTTATGCAGGCCTCAGCTGTTCTCAGGTAATCAGGCCCACTAACTCCTGATTAAGGTGTCAGCAGTTCCCAAAGCTGAGAAGGTTACTAGAGTTCAACAACCTACTCTGCTCAAGGAAATTTCTACTAAAGCACCAAAAAGAAAGTAACTTTGCTTTAAAAATATACAAAAACCCTTTAAGAGCTCCCAGACAGAGAGCTAGCAATTTAATAAAAAGCATCAGCTGAGCAAGTCAAATCAGCAGTTAATGGGTTAAATTTAGCATAGTTTCATCAATCAGGCATGACGATGTTTGCGAGAGAGAGCAATGGACGGGCGTCTTAGATCAGGCTGTGGCACAGGAGACTTTAGTTTGGGTTTTCTGTCTGACAAGGTTGACTGTGGTCAGGTGCACCGCAAAGAAAATGGGAGGGGGTGTTCTTACTTTTCCGCAGCTTCAGAATATGACACTCTATGCACACGCCTACATTGCCTATGCCCAGGAAGCATAGAAGATGGATACTACTACTGCAGTGATCTGGATTTGGATTGAGGCTCAGAAGAGACTTCCTCAGTCTTCCTGGCAGGCATGCTCTCTGCGAGTGGGGAGAAGGTGGGTGTGGAGTGATAGAAAACTAAGAGGTTTTATGACAAACTCATAGAGCCTACTTTTTGGGATATGCATATATGTGCATATCGACTTGCATATATATATTCTCCCCCTCCCCCTCAAAAAGAGACCTCTGTCAGGATCCTCTCGGGCTCCTTGATCTGTCTTGAAAATGTGATGTAGATAGGACACGAAACACTCATTATAGATACATGGAGACATGGTAACCTCATGTCTAGATCTCTTTCTTGAAAAAATAGGAAAAAATTGGTGATAAAGAAGAGAAGGCCAGCTATATAAAAATTAGATTTAAGGGAGCCATTTTAAATTGTATAGATGCGATTTGGGCATCTGAAAACGCACATGTGGATGTTCAAATTGCAGAGATAACCCTGGAGCCATTTCACAATAGATGTTTATAGACAACTCTGTGGAAGTGACGTCCAAACAGGCAGGGGTGTGGCAAATGTGTGTCGGAGGCGGAACTTTGGGCTTAGATGTCCCTGATCCATTTCAGAATCCTCAGGGATGTCTAAGCCTGTGTCCACATTTATTTATTTATTCATTTATTTATTTATTTAATTTTCAATTTATTGAATTTTAACATAACAATCAAGACACTGCTCTGTACAGAAAAGAGCAGTCTCCACATTTAGACCTGCTCCACGCACATATAGGCAGAGGTAAATTTCTTGTTCCACCATTAAAATCTCTGGAGGGTGTAGAGAAGTTGATATTTTACCATCTTCCGTACTCTCCACAATCACATTGTGTTATTGGGAAACTTTTTGAGTGTTACCTACTGCTGTTGGTCTCTTTGGTGTCCCCGGTATTGAATATGGGGACGTCTATGTAGATTGCTCTGCAGATGTTTATATTAGGCACTTCCACATTTGCAGAAGTGCACCTGAATATGGATAAGCTTGCATTTTTTTCAAGACTTTCTGCTTGGACGTCCCAGATTGTAAAATATGTCTTCACAAGAAGAGGAATCTCATTACACACTCGTCAGGTTTATTAAATTTGACCTAACTAGAGACCAGGGGCTTCAGAGCCTCCAGTCAGACTAAATGCTGTTATAATAGAAGACTTTAATAGAAAATTCTCCGGTTCTTCTAGCTAAAGGGATAATGTTATGGTTATGTCGTGCAATATATTGAAGCACCTTTCAAATTCGTCATCTGTTTTTCCCTCAGCGAGAAGTGGTGATTATATTGTGAATTTCTACAAACAACAAAATGAAACTTGTCTGCTTGGTGAAGCCATAAAAAATATGAACATCTGTGCTGGCTCATAGCTGTTGCTCACAGCGCTGCCAAATAGAACCTGAACTGGGATATCGAGCCGTCCTGGTTGCCCATTTAACCAGAGCAGAGTAGATTTCAATCAGGGCATTGGTAACCTAATTAAATGTAAAATGCAACAGAAAGATATACAGTATCAAAAGGGGTGGATTGTGATCAAAAATTGTCTCAGGCTTGAGGATCTTCTTCCTGGCCCATTCTCTGCCCTCAGTCTCTCTCTCTCCCCTGTGAGTGATGCTGCTCCAGGCTCCAGCTGCTATTGTTGCACACTCTTCCCTCAACTGATGCAAACAAATTCCAGCAGCAATATGTTCCTTCTGCACCTTCCCTCTTAAGGGCACAGGCGGCTCGTGAGTTGGTGTCTATTCCTATACTGCTGGCCTGCAGCACTCTGTGCCTTTAAGAGGACAGACTCAGAGGGGACATGCTGTTTGCTTACATCAGCAGCCCACCGGGGGATGGCAGATACTCTAGTAATGCAATCTGCCACTGTATGCCAATCAGATCCTGTGCAAAGTTTCAAAACTCCCTATGGCTGTAAAATTTAGAGCCGGCCGGAAGACGCGTCTTCAAGCAGGGATTCGAGAGCCTCTGACTGAGGGAGGTAGAGTGGCAGCCAATGATACCTGAAGAATCTATTTCTCTCTTGAATTTCTCTCTTCCATTTTAAAATGGAGTTCCTTTTCTAACTTTATTTATCTCTGTTAGCTATTGTAAGCCACTTTGATTTATTTTCTTGATAAGCGGCATAACACATGCCCATAAACCATAAACTATACCCATCTCACCTCCTGGCACTCAGCGTGCTGGTGGGATCCTTTTGATCACAGCTGCAGGAGAGAAGGCAAACACCGCTGTTTACTCCCACGGCCGTTTAGAGGTCAACCGGGGATTCGAGCCTCCCTGACTCCCTCTGAAGCCGATCAGGTGTGGGGCCCCATTTGGTGTAGCCCTTTTGGGGGCTAGAATGGGAAAGAGAACAGGGGGTACTGAGGGCTAGAACAGAAAGGGGGGACTGGGGGCTAGAACTTGAATTGGGAGCTAGAATAGAACAGGGAGGGACTAGGGCCTAGAACCGGAATGGGGGGTTCAGGACTGGAAATGGGCTAATGTTGGGGGATGGGGGACTAGGACTGGAAGGAAGTGGATGCTGGGAGGGACTGTAAGACAACTGATACTAGGAGATTAGGACTGGAAATGGCCTGGGGATGGGGGACTGGGACTGGAAGGGAACTGATACTGGAGGGTTAGGACTGGAAATGGGCTGATGCTGGAGGACGACTGATACTGGAGATTAGGACTGGATATGGCATGAGGATGGGGGACTGGGGCTGGAAAGGAACTGATGCTGGGAGGGACTGGAGGAGGACTGATACTTGGGGGTTAGGACAGGAAATGGGCTCATGTTGGCAGATGGGGGACTGGGACTAGAAGGGAGCAGATGCTGGGAGGGACTAGAGGAGGACTGATGCTGGGGGGCTAGGATGGAAATGGGCTGATGCGGGGGATGGACGAAACTGACTGGAAGGGAGTGGATTCTGGGAGGGGCTGGAGCTAGAAGGGAGCTGATGCTGGGGGTGGACCAGAAGGGGTTGAGGCTCAGACTGGCGGGAGAAAAAAGAAGCTGAGGGACTGAGGATGGAGAGGGAAACAGATATTTTGTGTGGAAGGAAATTAAAATCTGTGATTGGCTGAGTATTGGGAAAGTAAGTGGGGATTGAAGATGGAAGAGTGAAATTTGAGTGAATGAAAAAGGAATAAAGAAATGGAGGAAAGATCAAAAGGTGAAAGATCAGTATGTTAGAGGCAGAGGTAGAGAGAATGGAAAAAAAACTAGAAGAGAGAAAAAAGGACAAATGGACAGCAGACAATGGAGAGAAAGCAGAAGACACAAGAAAGGAGAAGAAAGTGACTGGAGCAATTGCAACTGAAAAATAAAATGTCCAAATAAAAGGTGAAAAATTACTTTATTTTGAAAATATTACCTGGAATATGTCAGCTCTGGGAAATGTGTATCGCTAACGTTTTGTGTTTTGTTTAGAACAAGAGGAAATTAATTTATAGTTTTATTTCTCCAGTGGTGTTGTACATTCCAAGTTTGGCTTTTGGGATTCCCAGTTTAATTATTGTCTTCCTATTTCTAAAGTGTGATCCCTTGTTCTTTGTTTGGTGATGGTCTATGTTCTGCATGTGTAACCGAGCTGCCGTATTCTGTTCATGTAGCTTCTATTTGACAGTCCCACTTGTTCTCTTTCCCCAGCAGGAGATGTATTGGTATTCTCTGTGATGTATTGGTTTAATATTTGCAGTGTTGCCTTTTGATAGATAGGGTTTGATACTTTGTGAGTCCTGGTAGTGCTGTTGTGATACAGTGGGTTTGCTATGGGTTCTAAATGGGCAGGGTTTATAGTACTTCCTAATGTGCCGGCAGTTGACACTGGAGTATAGTAATGTAGAAATCTGGTAGTCTCTTTATCATCATTGCCTATGCAAATGGTATTTTGACATTCAGTAAGAGGCATGTCTACTATAAGTTAATGCACATTCACAAATGTTATTGTGTGCTAAGTGCAGCAACACACATTTATTTCTATTGGCACAGTGGCACTTAATGTACATTAATATTTAGAAGCATGCCATTCTCCGTTTATATTGTTACTGATGCAAAGCTGGCCTTTTGTATCTTTTTGGGCTACTTTTTGATCATCTGCTATGTGCACCATGTAATTGTCTGCACATAAAATACAATATGGAATGTCTCACTAAGCCGTCAGTAGTCCAGGACTTCCCAAACCTGGCCTGGATACTCCACAGCCAGTCAGGTTTTCAGGATATGCAGAAGGAATATGCCTGAGATAATTGTACAGATAGATCTATCTAGTGCAAGGCTTTTTTTGAGGGGGTACGTGGTGGTATCGGCACTTTTCTTTTGTTAAGTGACGTCGAGTCGGTGTCGACTGATGGTGACCCTCTGGATAGTTGACTTAAACTGTGTAGGGTTGTCAGTCAGATGGCTCATTGTTGATAGAGTGGCACCAACAATTGCTCTTATTGTATCGATCATTCTCATTGCCGGCCTTCCTCTTTTGTGTTGACATTCTACCTTGCCAAGCATTATGTCTTTCTCTAACAATCTCTCTCTTTGCATGATGTGTACAAATATGAAAGTTACATTAAAGTGCAGGCCCATTTTAAGACTGTTCCGTGATCTTGAGAAGCAAATGTTTCAGATCGCCTTCATTTTCAGCCAGTAATGTGGTATCATCAGCATAGCAAAGGTTGTTGAGTCTTCCACCAATCTTCACACCTCAGTTGTCTTCATACAGTCCTGCTTCTCTAATGATTTGTTCTGCATATAAATTAGAGATATGGGGAAAGTATGCAGCCTTGTCATACACCTTTGCTAATTTTAAACATTCTGTTTATTTTAGTTCCATTCAAATTGTTACTTCTTGATTAATGTAAAGGTTGTGCAAGAGAACTATCAGATGTTTTGGTATATCCTTGCTTCTTAATGTGGCCCAGAGTTTCTCATGGTTTACACAGTCAAAAACCATACTGTAGTCAATAAAACACAGATATTCTTTTGGTATTCTTTAGTCTTTTCAAGGATCCATCTCAGATCCGTGATGTCTCTCATTCCTCGCCCTTTCCTGAACCCTGCTGGCATTTCAGGCAGTTCTCATTCCAGATATGGTTGTAGTCTCTGCTGAATGATCTTGAGTAGGATCTTGCTGGCATGTGGGATCAGAGCAATTATGCAATAATTTCCACACTCATTCGGATCACTTTACTTCAGTTTTAGTATAAACACAGATCTTTTCCAGTCTGTTGGCCATGAATTTGTATTCCAAATTTCCTGGCAGAGCCTTGTAAGTATGGTAACAACTTCTTCCGATTGCTGAAATACTTCACTGGGAATGCTATAAATGCCCTGTGATTTGTTCTTTGATAAGGCTTTCAATGCTGCTTCGACTTCTTCTTTCATCATCAATGGTTCCTGATCATAAGGTACAGGTTGAAACAGCTGTTGGTCCACTTGATCTTTATGGTATAATGATTCTGTATATTCTTTCCACCTTTTTTTGATCTTCTCAGCATCATTCAACATTTATTTAACATTTTCTTATATACCGCCTTTCATGATATCAAGGCGGTTTACACTGAACAAACTGAAATTACATTGAACAGGGCATTGGAGATAACTATTTTACAGGGAACATGGGCTATGGAGGGTTAAGTGGCTTGCCCAAGACCACAAGGAGCACCTGTGGGACTAGAAACCCCAGAAACAACATAGATCCTTGAGCATCTTGTAGAATTCCAATTCGAGGCTGGAATTTTTTCTTTAACTTTTGTAGCTTTAGGAATGCCGAGTTTCTTCTTCCTCTAATAATTTCTGATTGTATTTTCTTGCATGCGTCATTGTAATACTTCTCCTTATCCTGTCTTGCTGTACGTTGGAAATCTCTGAGATCTGTGATTGCTTCTCTTTCTCCTCTGGCTTTAGCTTCCCTGCATTTTTGGGCAATTTTCAGTTTCTGCAGTCATCCATTTTGGCCGTTTTTGCTTTTTCACCTTTTGTAGAGACTTCTTGCTATCTTCCAAAACAACCTTCTTGATGTCATCCCATAACTTTTCTGGAACTCTGTATCTAAAGCAGCAAATCCATTTTGTAGGCAGTCTTTAAATTCCAGTGGTATATTCTCAAAGTCATATTTTGCTTCATTAATATGTGGCTTGCTCTTTTTCAACTTTAGCTTGAGTTTGCATACTAGTGGTTGGTGATCTGTACCAGAGTCTGCTCCAGGTTTTGTCTTTGTTGATGTTATTGAGTTTTTCCATTGTCTTCTACAGATATACTCAATTCGATTTTTGTACAATCCATTGGGTGAAGTTCACATGTACTGTCTGCGCTTGTATTGCCGGAAGAAGGTGTTTGAGATGAATAGCTTATTGGTCTTGCAGAATTCTATCAGTCTTTCTCCAGCTTCATTTCTGTTGCCAAGTTCATATTTTCCAACCACTTTGCCTTCTTTGTTGCCAACTTTTGCATTCCAGTTACCCATGACTAGCAGGATATCCTGTTTGCATGTTCTGTCTCTTTCAGCTTGTACTTGTTCATAGAACTCAACTTCTTCCTCTTCTGCAGCTGTTGTTGGGGCATATACCTGAATTATAGTTGTGTTGATGGGCATTCCTCATAGACAAATAAAAATTAAGTATTCACTGACTGCTCTGTATTTCATTACAGTTTTTGCAAATTTCTTCTTAATTATAAATGCAACACCATTTTTCTTTGTTTTTCATTTCCAGTATAATAGACCATGTCATCATCAGATGTAAAGTGCCTGATCCATTTCAGTTCGCTGACACCCAATAGATCAAGCTTTACACATCCATTTCATTCTTGATCACCTCCAAGTTCCCTTGGTTCATGCTTCGTACATTTCATATTCTAATATGTAAGACATCTTTGCATCTTCTGACTCTCCTTTTATGAGCAGCTACATCAGCAATCAGATGTCTCGAGGGTTTTGATCCAACCACATCATAAATGCTGGCTTTACTCTGAAAAGTCTTCAGCTCATCCTCAGAAGCCAGTTGAGTGCCTTCCTACCTGGTGGTCTCATCTTCCAACCCTATAGTGCAATTTGTTTTGTGACTATCCATTGGGTTTTCGTGGCAAGATACAGAAACAGATTTGCCAGGTTTTTCTTCGGTGCAGGTAACTGCAGTGTTGCAGTTGTCACAGAAATGTGATCCCCTGCTGCCAATACCGTCCCATTCTGCTGTGCCCATATTGGTAGTTTGTTGTAGTCTGGCATCTCAGCTGAGACCTGTCTATATTGGGAGAACCTGCCAGTAGTTAAGTTACCCATAGCTTAGCTGTCAACATCACTGATGCACGAATGCCCTTACAGCACAATAAGCTGCAAATTTGCTAAACTGGCCCATGGTCCTTGTATATTAATGAAAGAGCCTTTCATATGAGAACCAGCACCTTTGTTCATAGGAAAAATGTACTGATCTAATGTATATACGTGGTGAGTGTTCTGACAACCTTACTGACTGTTGGGTCTCCAGGATGGATTTGGGAAGCCCTGTAGTAGTATTAAGTAAAGCAATGACAGTGTGCGTATTTTCGTTGTTACCATTCCAGATAGCTGGTGGGGTAACTGACCTGTCCTTTATGCTTTTGTGTGTACAGACCCATTGCCTCTTTTCTTCTGTCTTTCCTATTAGCAGACAGTCTTGGTTTTGACTTATGGCAAGGGCAGCAGAACATTTTTTGCATGGAGGGGATAAACAAACTAACCAAGTTACACCACTAAGCTCTCTAGTTGCTGATGCAATGTTGGGCAAAATATCGGTGGGGCCATGGTCCTTGTAGCCCATCCCATTCCACTGCCTAGTTGTTAGTTCCCAGTGATGCCTGTTGCAGTGGGCACTCTTCCTTATGAAGTATATTGCTCTTGGTTTCGAACACAGGCCACCCTAGGAAGGCAGCTTTCAATTAATCAACAAGCAGTCATGATGGTTTTTTTTTTTTTTAGAGTTCAAAATCAATAATGGGGGTTATTATAGGAGCCCTGTTTCTGCTTTAGATGTCTATAAGGGCATGGAGACATCCAAATTATGGAGATGTCCCAAAGCCATTTTAGAAGCTGGCTCTATGGACATCTCTGGGGTGAGGACATTCAAGTCTGAACATTGAAAAGGAGTGGCATGTATGGAGTATTCCATACTTGGACTTCCTCACCCATTTTCAGAAATGCTCTGGATATCCCAAGCTGCATCCAAGCTCATACCTGCTCAAAGCACAAATAGGCCATCGGAACATGCTTGTTTTGTCATAGATCTGGAGGGTGTGAAGAAGGTCCGCTCATGTTCCCTGTATTTTCCATGCCACTGAAAAGGAATGAGGGCTCATGTTTTCATGTTGATGCACCGCTGGGCATATCCTTATGCTAGTTTGAATGAGATGGACGTCCCTATCTTACACTTTCCTGAGGGTGAGATCTGTGTGGCTGCCAGCACGGACATTCACATCGGGGATGCTTATATTACAAAAATTGGGCAGAGACATAGATGTCCTTGGCGTTTAGCAGCACATCCTGCCCTGGATGTCCTCAATTTGACTTGGACATCTTTCTAAAATGCCACTTCACATATTCTAAAGTTTTCAGTTTCATGCACTACTGGTGAGGGAGGGAGCAAGATTATGTGGAGGATTTAAAAAGAAGATTGGATATAAAGCTAATTTGAGGTCTTAAACTGGTAATAGAACTGTAATATAAATGCTACTGTTGAAGCGATATTCTGTCACTGTCGGACTTTAGATATAAAAAAACCTGACCTCCCGAAAGTTGTACTATGTAATAGTAGCAACATATTTGAATCATAAAACCAAACTTTACTATTTCATATACCAACAGATGCCAGTGACGGAGAATAAGTAAAGACCACAGCCACATTTGCCAAGGATCCTGAGTTAGACAGTGGTTTCTTGATAGCAGCCACATTATGTTGAAAATTGGTGAATAACCCAGGGCTAGATTAAGGAATAGGCAAACTCTAAGAACTCCAAAATGGGAACAACCCTACTGACTCTGATCTGCAAGGGCACCCCTGCCACCCTTTGGCCTCTCTCTATCAGAGATGTCAAGGAGAAACAATGTTTAAGTGGAAGATTTTGGTCCCATCTCTTAACCCAACTCATGCCACATTGCTCTGTTCTGCCAATGCCATGCCCCCACTCCACCACCTCTGCAACACTTCTCTGTCAGCATTGCGACTATAAACGGCTTCAAATCTCACTGCAGACACTTCCTGCCTGTCAATCTCGCAGCAGGAAGTGTTGCAGTGAAATCTGAACTTGCTCATCTTGTGCAGGCAGAGAAGAAACCAAGGGGTTTGTTTACTAAATCGTGTTAGCATGCGCTGCCAGGTTAAGAGCTATCTGGCCTTGTTAACAGAACGCATGCAAAATGCAGATAACAAAGTGACTTTCTGTGCTATCTGCAGAACGCATGTTATCTGCATGAGTGGGCAGGATTAGGGCAGAGAGTGGATGTGTCTGCCCTGCATGGTTACCACAGGCCTCAACAGTGCTTGGTAACTGTCAGATCCGCAGTCAGCGCGGGTGCTTGTAATGCCACCTATTAATGGGTGGCGTTAGCTGCATCCAGGCTGCTGGTGCGCTCTCTGTGTTATCTGCTGGGGAAATGCTGTCCTCGCCCTCAACAGATAACACACGGTTTTTGCAGCTAGCGCTATCTTCACTTTTTTGCTGCGTTAGCTACAAAAGCCTAATGTGCTTTAGTAAACAGACCTCTAAGTGGTTGGCTCCTGAAGTGGTTGGAGGCTTCTTGATTTTATGCAGGAAATGGCCCTCCGAAGTGGAAGTCTCCCATTCAATGTGGGAGACTTGGCAAGTCTGTCCTTTGAGCCTCCGAATCTTAAATACTGCTCTGGAATGACCTGTGAAGGTCAATTTAGAGAAACTTGTGCCATACCCTACGGTATAGTTTCTGCACTGCTTTTATCCACCTCCTTCAAAATAAAAGTAAAATAGATTCAATTCCCTGGAACTGAGAATTAAGTGTGTCATAGCCTAAACCATTTGGGAAAGATAATACCGAGGCATTTGTTGTCCTGATAGGGACAGGTAATTTCTTTTGTTCCCATAAAACATCCAGTATCCTCTTACCAAGCATAATTGACTTTTTTTTCAATTAACAAGGCACACATATGTTTATAGTATTGCAGAAGAAAAGCAATTAGGTGGCACTAAAGGCTGGCCCTCCTGTAGTTATGGAGACTAGAGGTCTAGAGAGGTAATTCTAAGTAGTAATTCTGGATTTGAGGGGATGGCAGGAAGAAGGGGGCGAGGTGGGAGAAGGAGCATTTCTGAAATGTCAGTTGTACTCTGGTGTATGACTGAGTTTCACTGTCCTGCTTTCAGAACTGAGGGTACTTACCATCAACCATTTGAACACTGGTGCCAGTTTCTGGACTCTTCTGGACACCGCGAATACTGGTGAGTCAAAATTTTATTTCTGACAGTAGTTGAATTCAAAGTCCAGAAGTTTGATATCAAACAGAACAGAGCAGCTGTTTATTATTTGGAGCAATGAAGCAGGACGATATTACCCCTATTCTTTTCAATCTACGTAGATTGGCTTCATTATGGATTTAAAGTTCACAGTGTTGTCAGAGCTGGTGGAAGGATATTGGGTATCATAGGTGAACCTTCAGCCTTATGCATCCTCCTTTTCCTCCCCCCCCCCCCAATTTTTTCATAAAAGGCAACAATCATGATTAGCCCAATACCAGCCTTCCACAACAATCCTGTAAAAACGCATAAGCGGACATCATACTTTTAAATATGAAACTTTTTTTTAAATTTTTATATTTAGGCATTTTCACAAAATACAGTACAAGTGCAATAATTCACAATTTGTAGAAAACATGGGGATTTGGATGAAACAAAGAAAACAAAACATATCCTAGCCCCACCCCCAGCCCAGAGTCATAGGCAGTTACCAAAGGAAACCAAACTTATTACAAACATGAAGGAACATAGGCCAGTGTTACAGGCAACCATTTACATTTGAGGTGATTCTGAGACTTCCATGTTAGGGCTAGGAACCAGGTGAGCATTAAGGAAAGATATAAGCTGGGAGGGGTACAGGAAAACATAAGAATTAGCTTGAAACTTCAACAAACATTTACATGGATATTTGAGGAAAAATAATGCCCCCAGCTGGGGGATTCTCAACCGAAGGTGGAGAAATTTTCTGTCTACAGCATTAGGTTTCCCTCACTAGATCAGGAAATGCCTTAATCACCAACCCTCGATATCTAACATTCTTTCTTCAAAAAAATTTTCAAAAACCATTCTCTATCAGATGGTAATGCAAACTGAACAATGCTTCCAAAATCAGAACTTTCCAAGAAAGCGGATATATTTAGTTCATCCAACTGGACCATAGGGGAAATCTCCACTTGACCAGTAGATTTCATGCCTTGAGGAATATAATAAATCTTTACTATAGATGGCTGCAACTCAGGTTTAACTCCCAACATTTCCTCCAAGTAACCCTTGAACATATCTTTAGGAGTAACTGTTTGAGATCTTGGAAAGTTTATCAAACACAAGTTAGTAATCCTAACTGAATTTTCCAGTTGTTCAATTTTCACTTTCATAGATGTAACATCCTTCACCAAAGCTTCAGCCCAGCCATCCATACAATCCACACGAACAGGCAGATCATTAAGGTCCCTTCCATGTTCTTGTCACAGTCCTGTTGTATACTTTGAAACTGCGCTTTCATATTATTTACCTGTGATAATAAACCGCTGTCTTTTTGTGCATGCTGGTGTCTCTTTGAGCTGTCTGTCTATCAGGATCTAGTGTTATGCTTTGAGGGCAGCTGCTCTTTGCTGGTCCTCAGACGCCCCCACCCAAGGTGACTGCCCTGTTTTATTTAATAGTGGAGCCAGCACGGAGCATTTGGTACAGAGCTTTGTGCAGAAGCGGGCCACATCGTCTTGCCTATCTTTTATTGAATTATGCCCCCATTCATTAATTGAGGTCTTCCCAAAAAGAACTACTTCATCTCACTCCCTTGACCGAGATTCGGCTGACTACAGTGGTGTAAATTCCACGCAAGCAACCCCCACAATGCAGCGAGGAGGGGGGGCCCGAGCAGGAAGGTGGCCCACACAGCAGCGTTAAGGCAATGGCTTACTTTAACATGTTTGCCGCCGCTGCCTCTGCTCTTCTAGGTTTCCAGCAGTCCTGGCAGCTGTGACCTCCTGGGCTGAAGTCTCACGATAACGGTCTCCTGCGAGACTTCAGCCCAGGCAGTAACAGCCCTGGGGCTTGCTGGAAGCTTACAAGAGTGGAGGCAGTATGGAAAACATGTTAAAGTGAACTTGCTGTCACATGAGGGGAGGGGCCACTGTGAGGGTGCATCGCCATTACAATAGGGGTGCCACGTGGTAGGGGTGTGTGACACCATGACAATGGGGAGCCCTCAGCAAAATTTTGCTTGGGGGGGCCCCCCTCGTTGGAACTTGCGCTACTGGCTGACTACTACCCGTTCTGAGGCCTTTTCATATTTTGGTTCTTTTATGACTTTCAGTACCAAGGGAGTTCCGAGATGAATAATGTTTTAGGAAGCATTTGAAAGCTTGATCAATATTTCAAGAATTGCTAGTGATTTTACTAAAGGGCGCTATGGTTTTGCATTTAGTTTGCGTTTAGCATAAAAAAATTAATGTTCAAAGCCTCCCTGATAACATGGGAGCATGGCCTGCAGATTCGCGACAGTTAACACATGGATGTGTACAATAACACACGGCCCTATTACAACTGGTGCATTGAGGTAGAGGTAATTGTAGCCATGCTATTTATGAAATTGACAGCATGTGATATGTATCCCCATGCTGACTACAATGAGCTCATCATGCCCACTCTTCACCCCTAACCCGCCCCTCTCCACCCCAACGTGATGGTTAGCATGTGAATCTTCATGTGGGAACTATCATGCCCTGTGCTAGCAGTTACTATGAGCCCAAGTGTGCAAATACTGTGCACTCACATGCAGCATGCTAAGTGAAAGGACCCCTTTATGGTTTTATTTTTTATTTATTTATTTTAAACCATTTCTATACGGCACATGGCACAGCATTCTGGCGGTTTACAACATTCAGTAGAACCTCATCACATAGCAATCCTAATCAGCCAGTCCCCCCACCTCCATCCCCTCCCTAAAAAAAAATAATCGGAATACTTGGATACCTGCACTGCTCCCACCATCCTTAGCCTCCTTACTGAGGAAATAAACAAGTTTTAAAATGTTTTCTAAAAATCAACAATTCCCGCTCCTTCTGCAAGTAATCTGAAAGCTTATTCCACCATATTGGTGCTTTTTATTCTCTTATAATGTTTTAACTATCAGTCAATTTTTTTTAATGTTATGTATTGTACTTATTATAAGCATGTTAAATAATACCATCTTAATAGTTTTGTATTTATTATTATGATTGTATTGTATACCACTTTATGCTTTTTATAATAAGTGGTAGATTAAGTGCTTTTTATAATAAGTGGTAGATTAAGTAAATACATGAAGTGAACCTTTTGGCTAGATTGAAATAATTACACACAGAAGAGGGGTGACAGCTTAGTCTTGTTCTGGGGCTGGGAAAGAAGAGGGATTCTCTTGTCTTTCTCTTCTAATATTTGTATCTAGTCAGAACTGGCATGTTAACTTTCAGACTACTGTGTTTTGTGCTTATTTTGCTTAGCTCTTTAAGGTTTGCATGAATGTCTCGCCATGTTCCCGAAAAGCTGAGACTAACAGCTCGGAGAGAAGGCTGGTGCTGAATACCTGAACCTTAGAAGTGAGCAATACAGGCTTTGAGCAGGCACTAACGATGCTGTTGAATTATTCCTCTTGCGTGGTATAGTAATCTTCCTCATTGTGGAATCCCTGACAACAAAATGCAGTTATTGCAAATATACCTTGTACTCAAAAGTCAATCTCATTATAGTATTTGTTACAGCAGTCAAATTCTATAGCAAGAAGCCTGCTTTAAAATGGACATACTTGTTCACTGCTAGCTTGTTTGGAACAGAGTAGATTTTTCTTCCCAGACTTCACTAGAAATAAAGTGAATTCACTAGACCATTTTGGAGGTTTGGGATACTAGAGGAGCTGTTGGTGGTTCCGCATATCTTGAATTCCTTCCTGACAGGGTTATCTTGATGATCCCCAAAATAAATATGTTCAGAACAAAAATAGACAAAAGCAAGAGTCTAAACAATAAGTGCCACAATGACTGAAGTATTTTAATTCTTGTTTTGCTGTGTAAAATGCTTTGGTGCATGTAGCTAAAAGAGGCATATCAAACATGGAAATAAAGATAAAGATAATAGATCTGGGAGTTTCTTCCAGAAGCCATAGCAAAGCCATGTAGCTCTCATCAATATCTGACACTCACAAATTAGCTCAAAGTCAACAGCTCTGATATGTTAAACAAAATCTTTTAGAGACTAAAGGTTAAATCCGTTTCAGAGACACATGCCTTGGTTCCTATAAAGAAAGCTGAAATTATCAGCTTTTCAGCGGTGTCGCCTTGTCAGCACAAATAGCAGAATTTAGCATGAAGCACACAACTATGGGTTGGCCAATACAAAATGTTACTGCATTGACTATAGGTCTTCAGGACTGGTCCGGGTAACGTCATGCAGAATGACCATCTAGTGCAGTGGTTCTCAACTCATTCCTCAGGACATACCTATCCCGTTAGGTTTTCAGGATAACCACAATGAATATGTATGAGAGAGATTAGTATGCACTGGATTTCCTGACAACCTGACTGGCTAGGTGTGTCTGAGGACTGGGTTGAGAACTCTGCACTAGTCAGTCATTCTGCATGACTTTACCCAGACCGGTCCTGAAGACCTATAAAGTCAATGCAGCTAATTTGTGAGTGTCAGCTATTGACGAGACTACATGGCTTTGCTATGGCTTCTGGAAGAAACTCCAAGATCTATTAGAGACTCAGGAAAGAATTCAAGATATGCGGAACCACAGACAGCATCCCAAACTCATCAAGGGAAGACCGTCCTTTCATCAGGCTGCTTGCAATGTGAAACCAGTCCTTTTCCCTGGAGTGTAAGACAGAAAAGGCTACAGCAACTACAGCATGTGCCACTTGTAAATCAACACTTCAAACAGTGAGTTGTGCCTATGTTACTTTTAACTCCATCGATGATTGATAAATGTATCTTTTTATTCGATTCTGTCTTTTTCACTAGTGGAGATATAAAGGTATTTAATGTTCATAATCTCAGTCCTAACATGCAGGAACAATAAAAATGAATCAAATGGGTGGTAATTTTGATAATCGTCCAAAGTTTTCAGCCATAAGAGATGAGGGGATGGCCATCGCCATGGTTTTTTGCACTCTATCCAGTAACACTGTTCTGGGGACATCTAGGTAGATACCTGCAGACCAATGTTCCCTCTAATTTTCTGTAGGCTTTGTGCGCATCAAATATCAGCTTTTGAAGGAGGGTTAAATTTTTGTGCGCCACATAACGACACTTGGAGTTATATACTTTAAAATTTGACTCCACGTCAGAATACAGTATGTACACCACATTTATTTTAATCAAATTAAATGAAAATAGATGATTACTAAATGAAGCAGAAAATTTCTAGTAATTACAATCACAACTTTAAATTTTTAAGACGTCTGTGTTGTTTTCTATCAGAATCAGAACCATAATTTTTGTGCGCTCTGTTGTAAAGTATGTGCGCTCGCTCGGCGAGGTGTGTGCGCGCGCACACGCGCACAGCTTAGAGGGAACAGTGCTGCAGAAGTCCATATTGGGCACGTCCCAGGTTTGTGAAAACATGTCTGCACTTCGTGCCTGCATTTTCTTCAGCTGTTCTGGTTTAGATGTCCCAGATTGCACTTGGATGGATCTTCTAAAATTCTCTTCTTTATGTTCATTTAATTATCTTTGTTTTTTCATGAACAAATTTACACATTTATTTATTATATTTATAGTATGGTTTATATTGTTTGTAACTAGCTAGAGGTCCTGCTTGAGCCTTTGCTCTTCTTCCTTGGAGAGATTCTCCAACGTTCCTTTTTCCCTCTTTCCACATAGACATAGTGGGTCTACTCTTGTGGTTTTATTATTTTTGTGTGAGAGATTTCATTTGGTCTTTAGTTCAGCCCTCTGCAATTTGTTTTAGTGACCAAGAGCCCAATATTCCTCAGTGATAGCTATGCACCTCTAAAACACATAGCAGTCATTGCTGAACCTTAACCCCATAGCTGGCCACCGGCATTGAATCTCCAGGTCTGTCACATGGCACGGAAGCTAGCTGGGCAGTGGTGATATTGAGCTGCTGCCCAGTTAGCTCCCACGGATAGAGACAGATGTGGGAAAAGCTAGCCTATCTTTACCTGTTGGTCGCTAACAAGGTGGTGGTTCAATACCACCGCTGCCCAGTCAGCAATGGGTGCCACCTCCGCTCTGCCCATGACATACTCCAGTTCTACACGGTTAACATTGGGGCATGTAGCAGCGGAACTGGTGGATATTCAGGGGCACTAACCATGTTAGTATCCCTCTATAGTGGCATTTGCACAGTTTACAGGTCAGGAGATACCATTTTGAATACAGAGACAGCTGCTTGACAAAAATGAGTGGGGATTTCTCCTGCCTCTATTGCCCCCAGACCTCTTTGGGAGAGTCAAGGTCACGGGGGGGGGGGGGGGGGGGGGATGGGGAAGTGGGCTGGGCCAGCCCTTAGATTATTTTATTCAAGAGGTGGGGCATTATGGAGGGTTCTGCAGACATTTATAGCTTGTATTGTAGTCTTGGGAGGAACACACTAGATACGAGGGATCAGAGATTCCTATGGGGATAGCCACTCTTTCTTAATTCATTGATGTCCTGCATCAGGGCTTGGGGGGGGGGGGCTGCTGGCCCACCAGGAATAGAAAGCCCTTTGAGGGATATAAGGGGGCCAGGAGGCCCTTTAAATCTTGCTGCTGCTATGCACCTCTTAAAAAACAAACAAACATAATAAACCCCGCACCTGCAGAAGAATAGATACTTTTTTGCAAAAACAGCCTCACAAAGCCTTTCTCATATGCTCATTTTCGTGATTTTGGTATTAATGAACTGCTTCGCATAAATTTGCTTTATAGCAGCAAATTTATGACAAATTTAAATACATATTTGTGCAAAACAGACTTTGCACAAAAGTTCACAAATGCAAAGTGTACTTTTGTGAAGTCACTTCACAAAATACACTTTGTGTGCAAAATAGCGCAAAAGTCATGAAATTTGGCATTTTTGTGAGTTTCCAGGTGTTTTGTGCTATTTTTCATGTGAAACACTGAAACACACTTTTGTGAAGTCATTTTGCAGTTTACCACACAAGACCCCCAATCTGCTCAGCAGCATTTTGCTTACTTGGGTAAAGATAAGTTCCATATGTACACCAAAGATACAGTAATATTTCCCTTCATATTGGGATTCACAGGCTATGACAAAGGAATTTCCAGTTGCACCGTGAGAAGTTGCCTGTACATGACACATTCTATGAACTGCAGAAGGAAGCTCTTCGCAACAGCGCAAGCACTGCAGCGAGTGTTAGCAGTAAATCTGAGCTATTTGAGATCATATTTCATATACCCTGGCTTAGGAGTAAGGTTCATTACTGGCATGGTAGGCACAAAACGAACCCATGCCCTTGAGAGAAACCTAACACGCAAAGCCCTTCTCCCATATCCGTCCCCTAACCATTACCTTTTAGGGTTGCCTACTCTCGCTCCTCGCAGGTTATCCCAGAGCTTCATTTCATCCTCTTGCCAGGAGTCCTCCGTGTCTATCCCATGCATGTTTGAATTTTGCTGCTGTCCAGGCAATCGTCTGCCTTTTTGGTGAGAAATATTTTCTGCCATTATTCCTCTGTACCGTATAGTCCTTTGGCACTTTATATTGTTACCTCTAGTTCTAGAACCTTCCTTCCCATTGAAAAAGGTTTGTTCTTGAGCATTCTTAGTACCATCGAGATATTTCAATCCCGCCGTCATTCCTCTCCTCCGGGATATAGATATTCAGATCCCCGAGTGTCATATCATATGACTTCTGATCAGGGCCAGTGCAAGGGCTGGAGGTGATCTAGGTGGGCCCCTCCATCCTGACTCCCGCTCGCTGTCCCCTTTGCTGCTGCTGCTGCTGCTGCTGTCACTGCTCTCTGGGACAATGGCTCAGAAAACATAGGATAGCGCTGACTTCAGCTTACTGGTGCTGCCCAACGGTTCCTGCCCTCAACTAGCTGTCTCTTCTGCCCCCTCTGATGCAACTTCCAGTTTTGAAGTCTGTGTCGGAGGAAGGCATAAGGGACATAGTAGAGGACAGAAACCCTTGGGGCAGTGCTGGCGAGTTGAGATAAGCGCTTCCCCACATTTTCTGAGCCATTGCCGCTGCTGCATGTCCCACAGAGGACCGGTGGCAATTGGCACCCCAAAGGGCCAGCGCGCTGGGTGACCAACTAGTTCGCCTAATGGTAGCACCGGTCCTGCTTCTGATGAAGGACTTGCACCATTTGGTTGTCTTTCCCTGGCTGCCTCTCACCTATCTCTATCCTTTTTGAGCTACGACCTCCAGAACTGAACACAGTAATCCTGGTGAGGCCACACCAATGACCTGCTTATGCCTCTCCCCTGCACTGTAGCATTCCTCTAGTTCTAGTCATCGCCTTCTCTCACTATTTCACTACTTTGAAATCATAAGTCGCACAAATATCTTTCTCCTAGTTGGGGCATATTGGTTTCTCACCCTACATTATATAATTTTCCTTTGAATTTTCTGGACTTTTTTGGCATTGACATAAGAACATAGGAAATGCCATACTGGGTCAGACCAAAGTCCATCAAGCCCAGTATCCCGTTTCCAATAGTGGCCAATCTAGGCCACAAGTACCTAGCAGTTTCCCCAAAAGACACAGGTTCCACAATGCTTGTATCGGGGCAAGCAGTGGATTTCCCGGATCCTCTTTAATAATGGTTTATGGACCTTTCCTTCAGGAACTTGTCCAAGCCTTTTTTAAACCCAGCTACACTAACTGCTTTTACTACATCCTCCAGAGTTTGATTACGCACTGAGTGAAAAAATATTTTCTCTTATTAGTCTTATATGGGTTACATTATAGCTTCATTGCATGTACCTTAGTCTTTCTACATTTTGATAGCATTTAACCCAGTGGTTCTTAAGCCAGTCCTCTGGTACCCCCAGGCCAGTCAGGTTTTCAGGATATCCATAATGAATATGCATGAGATAGATTTGCATACGATGGAAGCAGTGCATGCAGATCTATCTCATGCATAGTCATTGTGGATATCCTGAAAAACCTGACCGGCCTGGGGGTACCAGAGGACTGGGTTGAGAATCATTGATTTAACCTTTTCTCAAGCTTTTTAAAGTCATCTTTCATTTTGCCTACTCCCTCAGTGTTGTCCACTCTGTTGCAGATCTGTATGTCATCCGCAAAAAACGACAAACTTTTCCATATAACCCTTCTGTGATATTGCTCACAAAGATACTGAACCGAACCAGCCCCAGGATTGATTTACTCATTCCTGAGGAGCTCCACTAATCACCTTTCTCCTCTCAGAGTGTTTATCACTCAACCAGTTTCTAATGTACTCATCCACCTTGGGATCCACCCCCAAAACATAGTTTATTCAGGAGTCTCCTATGCGGGACAGTATCAAAAACATTGCTCAAATCCAAGTAAACCACATCCAGTCTCATGTCCTTGATCTAATTCTCTAGTCAACCAATTGAAAAAGTTAATCAAATATTTTTGACAGATGCTGCCTCAGATTCTGCAACCCACTGGACTGTAGGATGTTTATGATCCTTCAGGAAAATCTCCATTAATTTTCCCACCACTGAGGTCAGATTTACCAGCCTACAGTTTTCAACCTCCTCTCCCATCACCACCTTTATGAAGAGGGACTATGTTCATTATTCAGCTTTGTCAAATCACCTCAGTCTTCAAATATCTATTGATCAGGTCCTTAGAGGCCCCAGCAAAACCTCTCGTGGCTCCCTTAGGATTCTATGTTGCACCCTGTCAAGCTTCAGTTTCGGCAGTTACCCACAAGCACTCTCTTCCTTAAATGATGTCATGTCAACTTTGCTTCCATAATATACTCTTATCCAAAGCTTTCTTGAGGGAATACCAAACGGAGGGATTTGTTTAGCATTTCTGCTTTTTCCTCAAATCTCTTCACATATTGTTCTTCATCACCTTTCAATTCTAGAATTCTACGTCTGGCCATAACTTAACCCCCCCCCCCCCCCAAAAAAAAAACCCCTTCACACCTCACTTTATTTATTTCTTATATTGTCTTTTTTCTTTTACTTGTGTTTCTGTCCTCCTGATTTCTTTCCTTATTTCTTTCAGTTTTGCCAGATATTCTTCACTGTGTTCTTCTTTCTGGGGCCAGTTGTGTTTTTTGAATGGCAAACGTTTTGCTTTGACTTTTTTTGCTACTTCTTTGGAGAGCCCTATCCTTTTCCTCTTACTTTTCTTTCCTTTCTGACAAAGATTTGTTGCCATATTGATAGCTCATTTTAGTTTCACCCACTGTTCTTCCAGTTCACCTACTCTGCAGTGCTTCATCAAGAAACGTGTCTCTTTTTAGCAAAATCGGTATTTCTGAAATTCAGGACACTTTCCTTCTACCATCTTATGATCACTGGTACTCAGGTGGGCTCCTGCCCGGGCATTTGAGACAATATCTACCTTTGTAAGTACCAGTTTTGATTAGATTGTATAAGCTCTGGTGAGCAGGGACTGTCATTTACACGGTTTAGGTACAGCGCTGCATATGCCTTGTAGTGCTCTACAAATGATAAGTAGTAATAGGTCCAGTATGACCCTCTCCTCATAGGTTCCATCACCATTGGTCTGAGGAGAGCCCTTTGAAGGATCGTCACAATCACTCTACTCACAGATTCTGCAGATGGGAAGCTCCAATCCCCATTTGGCAGGTTAAAGTCTCCTACTGACAATATCTCAGTCTTCATTATCATCTTTAGGATATCTTTGGCAGGCCAGCCACCCTTCTCCAGCTGCCTACTCTACACCTGGCAAGTTAACATCTTTCATTAACCAAATAACCGTGCTAAGAGTAACTAAATTCTAATTTCCAAAAAACTCTTAGATGACAAACTCACTAACTATGCTTACAGTGTCATATGGAGCTAGTGAGTTTATTGTCAGCTAAGAGTTTTTTGGATATTAGGTTAACATCTTTACCATCAACGCCTCCCTCTTCATTGCCACTTACTGCCACCCCTTAAGATGGCACTAATTGTACAGTGTGCATTTGCCCCTTAAATTTATCATTGGTCTCCACATTAGTTTTGAAGCCTCAGAGTGCACTGCCCTTTAGTAAGCATGCTCCATAATGCATAAAACACAAGATATACACGGGAAAATGAAAGAATATAAAGCACATAGAACCAAAATGAAACAAGAAAACAAATATTTTTACATGCGCATCCCTCTAAATTACACACACAACTTTCCTGTTCTCTGCACTTTCCATTGCTTGAAAATTTATGGGCATAAACTGCACATGCCCTGATGTTAAAGGACATAACCAAACATCTCATCAGGCCCGTGAGGCATCGTGCAAAGAATAACTAAAAATATCGGAGACTTAACATGTCTTTGTTTAAGAGTGTTAACCGGATCTGTGCATAGAACACCCTATTTAGGAAAACCCAAAAAAACACAAAGAAATGTGTGTCTGACTAAATTTTACTTTGCCTTTAATGTAATTACGCTCTAGTCCTGCAATGTGGCATAGTAAAACATCCCAACCAATCCACACAAACAGGCAGAATTCCACTGCAAAACTCGGAAACTATTTATATTTGTTTTATTTTAAGTTTAATTTCTGTTTGGAAACATTTAGGACTAAGCAATTTTCCCAGATACAGTTCTTCCCTGCTTTATCAAGGCCTTTTCCCATAAATACAGAGCCATATATTCAAAAGCCTGCCGTGTGGGTAAGCTATCAAGGTAACTTTATCTGGATATTCACCAGAAATTATCTGAATAATTTGATCTGGTTATTAGCTGTATCAAGTTATTTGAATAACTCAAGGCCAGCTCTTTTTACAGATTTAGCTGGATAGCGGTCCATATTATGCTATCTGGCTCAGTCTTAACCACTCCTTGATGCACCTCCAGCCCTTCTCACTTTTGTCTGGGTAATTATCTGCATAAAATGCTTGTGCAAGTCACCCAAATGAGGATATTCTTAAAGAGCTAGATTTATATGCATAAAAACTGATTTTACCCACACATCTTTTCAATATGGACCTCTAAATGGGATCATTTTAGAAGCCCTATGCATGATTTGTACATCTGAAAACATCCATTCACATGTGCAAATCACATTTACACCCCAAAAGCCATTTTAGAAGGACACAAATTTATATGTGCCCAGCATGATCACATCCATGTCACATGGAGGCATAGTGGAGGCGTGTCTGGGGAGACGAGAAAAAGAACAATGTCTATCTCCAATTTCATAATAGTGCTGCAAGTTGCGACCCACCAGCGCTCAAGCCCATATTTAGACTTGCCCTTCGGCATGAATAGGCATCTGAGAAGTGTTTGCTTTTGTCAGCTCTCAACAGTGGGGATGACAGGGGCATTCCTCCTTATCTCTTCCTCTCCTCATAGAAAGCTATCCGGCAGCTATCAAGGCCTCTTTGGATATTACTGTGGTACTGCACTTCTCCGTTTGCAATATGGCAGGCTCAGACGCGTATGCGGCAAAAGATCCACATGCCCATACTGAAATGCAGGCGCAGGCACGTCTATGTTGCCAGTTTTGCCTGAGGGTGGCCGGAGCTTTATTTTGCATGCCCCCATTTCCTTGTATGTCGACAGATGTTTCTCTTTTGGGGCAGTGATAGATCAATTTTAGAACGCATTTATGTGTCCACCTTCTCTGCTGGTCCTCCCATGGAATTCCAGACTTTCTGACTTGTACATTCTAGGGGGCATCTAAACGGCCTTTCTAAAATGTCTTTTAGTGAATCAGCTCCCTGAAACTTCTGATCTACAGTACAATGTAATTAAATATTGAAGGTTTGGGGAAATATGTTCAGAGGGCTGCAAAGAAAGTAGAATTCTAGGCTGTCCTGTGGCTCAGTGACAGACGGTCCTTCGTGCGATTCCCAGGTTGTGCCTTTGCACTTTGGAGTTGGTTGAGTCAGGGATGCTGAGGACATAGTACTTGCAGCCCTGGGGGAAGGGGCGAGTTGTGGTTATCAATGAGGATGACATCTGATGATCAGATTTAGAGCCTCTAGAAAGAGGTCTGGTGAGTGGGTCCTGGCCTCCGGACCATCGCTGCAATGTCTAAACTAAGAAGAGTTGTCCTTGCAGGGAAAAACCGCTGCGTTGTTGCAAATTGAAGAATCATGGTGCTAGCATCCTAGCACTGGATCTGACTGAGCTGGGAGAAAAAGAAGAAAAGAGGAACTACCAGGCCAAAATAGAAAGCCGAAATTCAAGACAATCAGGTGCTGCAACCTGATCCTTAAATATCACCCTTGGGCAAAAGTCCTGTATTGCTTTTTGTATACATTTTTTGCTATTGTATGGTATTTTCTATGGAATTATTTCCCTTTCAGGCACTGCAGAAGGTTCAGGACTCGGGCAGAGAATACACAATTTTAAGCAAACTGAATATTTGCATATATTTTGTACACAATTGAGCCTAATCCTTTGATCTTGTACTGTGAATCTTCAATGAACTTTACTAGCAAAATAACATTATTAATCTTCTAGTTAAAGCAATTCTGATCAGGTTATACTTATTATTAAACTGTCACATGTTCTTACAGAGTCACATGTTCTTCTACAAAGTACAGCAAGAATGTTCTATGGGGAGATTGTGGAATTCATTACTGGAGGATGTAGTAAAAGCTGTTAGTGCAGCTGGGTTTAAAAAAGGTTTGGACAAGTTCCTGGGTGAAAGGTCCATAAACCATGTAAGCCATACCTCCAGGATATACAGTGAATCCCAGAGAAAAAGAGGATTCCGAAGACCTGGGTACCAAAATGCAGGGCCAGCCCGTCCATTGAGCAAGAATGTTGTTTGCACAGGGCCCCGCGTTTCAGGGGGCCCCGTGCAAACCACATTCTGCATCAGTCCATAGATTTAAAAAAAAAAAAAAAAACTGGCGGCTGCTGCTGCCGCCGTGGCAGCGGCAGAATCAAGCGTCCCGCGGAGCCCCACTGCCCGGCAGAGCCCTCCCTGCATCAGCTCTATCAGCGGCGGCTTTCAGAGCTGTGAAGAAAGAGTTTCTCTCTCGCGGCTCTCTTAAGCCTGCCGGGGCTGATGGGACTTCCTGTTTCCCATCAGCCCCGGCGGACTTAACAGAGCCGCAAGAAAGGGAAACTCTCCCTTCGTGGCTCTGAAAAGCCTGTGCTTTGAGAGCTGATGCCAGGAGGGCTCTGCCGGGCAGGGGGGGCCCCCGCGGGACGCTTGATTCTCCAATGCCACGGCGGCGGCAGCAGCAGCTGCCAGGTTTTTTTTAAAATCTATGGGCTGATGTGGGGAGGGGGGTTAGGACTGGTAATGGGCTATGGGGGGTTAGGGCTGGTAATGGGCTATGGGCTGATGGGGGTGAGGGGGGTTAGGACTAGTAATGGGCTATGGGGGGCTAGGACTGGAAATGTACTGATGGGGGGTTAGGACTGGAGGTGGGCTGATTGGGGGGGTTAGGACTGGTAATGGGCTATGGGGGGCTAAGACTGGAAATGGGCTGATGGGGGGTTAGGACTGGAAGTGGGCTGATTGGAAGGGGTTAGGACTGGTAATGGGCTATGGGGGGGCTAAAACTGCAAATGGGCTGATGAGGGGGGTTAGGACTGGAAGTGACCTGATGGGGGGAGGGTTAGGACTGGTAATGGGCTATTGAGGGGGCTAAGACTGGAAATGGGCTGATGGAGGGGGTTAGGACGTAATGGGCTATGGGGAGGGCTAAGACTTAAAATGGGATGATGAGGGGGTTAGGACTGGAAGTGGGCTGATGGGGGCTTAGGACTGGTAATAGGCTATGGGGGGCTAGGACTGGTAATGGACTGGTGGGTTGCTAGGACTGGAAATGGGCTGAGTGGAAGGGGGGCTTGAACTGCAAATAGCTGATGGGGAGGGGGGCTTGGAATGGAAATGGGCTGTGAGGGGAGGGAGCTAGGACTGGAAATAGGCTGAGTGGGGGGGGGGAGCTAGGACAGGAAATGGGCTGTTGGGGGGTGTTAAGATTGGAAATGGGCTGTGGTGGGGGCTTGGATTGAAATGGACTCATGGAGGGGCTAGAACTTGAAGTAGGCTCATGGGGGGCTTGGATTGGAAATGGATTGAGTGGAGGGGAGCTAGGATTTGACATGGGCTGATGGTGGGGCTAGGAAAGGACTAGAAATGGGCTGATAGGGGGCTGGGATTGGAAATGAGCTGATGGAGGGATTCGGATAGGACTGGAAATGGATGGGGGAGCTAGGACTGGAAATGGGCTGATGGTGTGGCTAGGATAGGATTGGAAATGGGCTGATGGGGGCCTAGGACTGGAAATGGGCTGATGCGGGGACTAGAAGGGATCGGATGCTGGGTGGGGCTGGAACTAGAAGGGAGCTGATGTTTGGGGAGGATTAGAATGGGATTGAGCTGGGAGAGTGAAATGGAGAGGGAAAAATATTTTGTGCGAGAGGGAAGACAAATGTACAATTGGCCAGGTATTGGGAGAGTAAGTGGGAATTGAGAATGGAGGGGTAAAATTTGAGTGGATGAAATAGGAATGAGGAAAGAGCAAAAGGAGAAAGATTAGTATGTTAAAGCAGATGTAGAGAGAGAATGGAAAAAAACTAGAAGAGAGAAGAAAGGACAAATGGACAGCAGACGATGGAGTTAGCAGAAGACACGAAGAAACCAGAAGAAAGTGGCTGGAGCAATTGCAACTGAAAAAAAATGCAGAAAAGGTAGAAAAATATCTCTTTATTTTGAATTTATTAACTGGAATATGTCAGCTCTGGGAAATGTGCATCATTAACATCTGCGCTTTGTTTAGTACAAGAGGAAATTAATTTATAGTTTTATATCTACAGTGTTGTACATTCCAAGTTTGGCTTTTGGGGTTCCCAGTTCAATTATTCTCTTCCTGTTTCTAAATTGTGATTCCTTGTCTGGTGATGGTCTATGTTCTGCATGTGTAACTGAGCTGAGGTATTCTGTTTATATAATTCCTATTTGACATTGCCAATTGTTCTCTTTCCCCAGTAGGTCGTGTATTGTTATTCTCTGAAATGTATTGGTTTAATATTTTCAGTGTTGCCTTTTGATAGGTAGGGTTTGGTGCTCTGTGAGTCCTGGTAGTACTGTTATGATATGGTGGGTTTGCTATGGGTTCTAAATGGGCAGTGTTTGTAGTAGTTCCTAATGTGCCTGGCAGTTGGCACTGGATTATAGTAATGTAGAAATCTTTTAGTCTGTCTTTATCCATACACTCATTAAGAGGCATGTTTACTAAAAGTTAGTGTATGGTAACATTATGCAAATATTTATGCAAATGATTCCCCTTATGCAAATGAGGCCCTGCACCGAGTCTCCGCACATGGCCCCGCACCCTCCTTGGGCCGCCCCTGCCAAAACGGAAGACAGGGAAGTGGAAATCCTGTCCTGGGGGAGGGCGCTTTAAAACTCTGCAGAACAGAAAATATGCCAGGAGGGAGGAGTTTGAGAGGGACAGGAAACAGGAAGTACAAAGATCAAGAAGCTAGAGGAGGGGAGGGGAGAGGAACAGGCAGAGGATCCAGTGGAGTCTATGGGGAACTGGGGACTCTGCAGAGCCCATGGAAATAGAGGCTATGGAACAGAACTTACATAAGAACATAAGATATGCCATACTGGGTCAGACCAAGGTCCATCAAGCCCAGTATTCTGTTTCCAACAGTGGCCAATCTAGGTCATATGTACCTAGCAGTTTCCCCAAGAGACACAAGTTCCACAGTGCTTGAACTGGGTCAAGCATTGATATCTTCAGTCACTTCTTAATAATGATTTATGGACCTTTCCTCCAGGAACTTGTCCAAACCTTTTTTAAACCCAGCTACACTAATAACCTTTACTACATCCTCCGGTAACAAATTCCAGAGTTTGATTGCACGTTGAGTGAAAAAATATTTTCTTTTATTAGTCTTAAATAGTTTACCCTGTAGCTTCATTGCATGTCCCCTAGTCTTTCTATATTCTGATAACGTAAACAATCGATCTACGTTTACCCATTCCACTCCGTTCATTAATTTATAGACTTCTATTATATCTCCCTTCGGCCGTCTCTTTTCCAGGTTAAAGAGCCCTAACCTTTTTAGCCTTTCTTCATAGGAGTATCCTTCCATCCCCTTTACCATTTTGGTGGCTCTTCTCTGAACCTTTTCTAAAATCGCTATATCCTTTTTAAGATACGGCGACCAGAATTGCACACAATATTCAAGGTGCGGTCTCACCATGGAACAATATAGAGGCATTATAATATCTTTTGTTTAATTTTCCATTCCTTTCCTTATCATACCTAGCATTCTATTAGCTCTCTTGGCCGCCGCTGCACACTGGGCCAAGGGTTTTAACATGGTATCCACAATGACGCCTAAATCTTTTTCCTGGGTGGTGGTTCCTAATGTGGAACCTTGCATCGTGTAACCATAGTTTGGGTTGTTCTTCCCTAGGTGCATAACCTTGCACTTGTCCACATTAAATTTCATCTGCCATTTTGATGCCCAGTCTTCCAATTTATCAAGATCCTCTTGCAATTTTTCACAATCCTCTTGGGTTTTAACAACTTTAAATAGTTTTGTGTCATCTGCAAATTTGATAACCTCACTCATTGTTCCACTTTCCAGGTCATTTATGAATATGTCAAAAAGCAGCGGACCCAGCACAGATCCCTGGGGTACACCACTATTCACCTTTTTCCATTGGGAAAATTGGCCATTTAGCCCTACCCTCTGCTTCCTATCTTTTAACCAGTTCCTGATCCACAATAGTACACTGCCTCCTATCCCGTGACTCTTTAGTTTTGCCAAAAGTCTCTGATGAGGGACCTTGTCAAAGGCTTTCTGAAAGTCCAGATACACAATATCAACCGACTCACCTTTGTCCACCTGTTTATTCACTTCTTCAAAAAAACATAACATATTAGTAAGACAAGATCTTCCTTGTCTAAAGCCATGTTGGCTGTCTCCCATTAGGTTGTGACTATCTACATGCTGAGTAATTTTATTCTTTATGATGGTTTCTACCATTTTTCCTGGTACTGACGTCAGGCTCACCGGTCTGTAGTTTCCCGGAACCCTTTTTAAAAATTGGTGTTACATTGGCGATCCTCCAATCTTCAGGTATTAGAGATGATTTTAATGATAGTTCAACTTACCGGATGTTGTCAGACCTACCAGAGGACAGTGAGATGCAGATAAGTTAAAGGAAAGCCCCCACTTGTTTCTATGGGATTCATTTATAACTCCTATGTGGGAAAGAGACTGACTTGGTTATTTGGTGTTTTTGTTTTATTTGTTTTTGGCAGAGTGGGAGGGTCAGTGTGAAATGAAAACCTGATAGGGTACTTGCTGCCACAGTCTAGGGCTACTTGGATACTCAGGCTGGAACTTTTCCTTTTGAGATTTTGCAGTTAAAAATACCCGCTTCTGAGGGATATGTGCTTTGGTACATGGAATTGTGGACGCCTTAGCCCCTCCTTAACGTAGGGAATATGGCCTGATTATGGGCCTGTTTAAAGGGGGGGAATGGGATAAAATGAAAAATGTTGCATTGTGTTGAAGTGATGTTGTTTATTATGTCAAGTTTTTTGTCACATATGAGAAAGTATGATTGTGTTAAGGATCCAATAAACAGTTTGAAAGTATGATTGTCTTAAGGATCCAATAAACAGTTCAGACATAAACAAGAGACTAAGTTTTGGCATACGGAGCACCTCCCTTCTAATTAATCAAGAGGAATGGGGTCCTGGACAAACTGAATTGATTGACAGTCAGCACTTTACAGTTGAAAAACAAAGAAGTACTTCACAGCAAACTCAACAGACTAAGCGTAGGCTGTATTTGCGCTGTTTTTGAAGTTATTTTGTTTGGACTTGGAGAATCGGGTCATGTTGGATCTGTGAACATCTGACCTTCTTCAGGATGCCTCATCCACAGGAGCAGAAGATACCCTGACAACCGTTAGTAAAGAGGTCCCAGAAATCCACCGCTTACCCCGTGACAAGCATTATGGAATCTGTGTACCTTTTGGGAACCTGCCAGGTACTTGTGACCTGGATTGGCTACTGTAGGAAACAGGGATACTGGGCTTGATGGACCTTGGTCTGACCCAGTATGGCATGTCTTATGTTCTTATGTGTCTATCCTTCTGTCTGTCGGGGCGTTTTTACTAAAGCCTGGTAAGACTGTGATTTAATGTGCGTTAAGTGCAAAGCCTCTGGGTTAAATGTTGGGGGGCTGCCCAGCATGTTCCCAGCAGGTCAGTGCAACTAGTTAACATGCAGTTTACACATCCATGGGTATCGTTAGATGCACCAGGGTTATATCATTAGGTGCACCTGCGCAAATTGCCACGTTAATAGTGATCACGTGCTACTATGCTCTCCATGCCCACTGTCCACAGTAGTGCATGATTGCCAACTAATATGTATTTTGGCGACCGGTAGGTAGATGGTATGCCCAGGCATTAGCATTCACCATGGCTGGTTATTGAACGCTTAAACGCATGTTAGCTGGTTAGCAGCGCTTAGTAAAAGGCCTCCAAAGTAAGCTCATATTTGATATTTGATATTTTGGTACTGAGAGTAATTGAATATGATTTCTTAAAGCGTGGGTTGTTTTTTTTAAAGAAGTTATGTGCTCCCGCTGAGATCCATTTCACTTCTTTGTTGATATCAGATTGTCCCATACTAACAGGCCGTCTCACAGACTAAAACATTTCTACATGCATAAAAACCAGTGAGTAAACAGGAATATGGAATAGTGTGCACAGACTGTAAGAGGAGTGTTTGGCTTGTGTTTATTTAAAGCTAGAGGCGTCAGAAAGGGAGGGTCAGTCACAGGGGCAAGGGTCTCACCAAAACTTTGCCTATGTGATTGGCACCTCCCATACTTTGGCCCCTGGGAATCGGATCTCCTGCCAGAAATCATGACCCAGCAAGCAGCAGACTGCTCGCGGAGATCCCAGAAGAGTGCTGTAATCGTGGCACAGATCCCTCCTATCTGCCCATGGGCGATCGGATCACCACAGGCAGACAGGAGGGGAAGGCTGGCAATTGCAGCTGCATGAAGTTCGGCTGGCCCGGGGTAGATCTTGCCCCCTTCCCCCATGGAAAACGGTATTTTGATGCCTCTGTTTATGACAAGTGTTTACAGATTTTTTTGGGGGGTGGGTGGGGGGGTTGGGAGGGTATTTTTTCAATTTATTTCACATTTGTTTTTTAGGTACACATTTTATTCACAGAAGAACTTTTTAAGCATGCAGATTCATTGTACATGTGTTAATGTGCAGGTATACACACATACAAATTATTTATCACACTTAAGCTTGGAGGTGGAGTGGAGGAGCAGCCTAGTGGTTAGAGCACTGGCTTGGTAACCAAGCAACCAGGGTTTAGTTCCCACCAGTACTCCTTGTGGCCTTGGGCAAGTCACTTAAAACTCCATTGCCCCAGAAGAAAGGCCTGGCAATCTACTTCTGGCAACACTGCCAAGAAAACCCAGGAGCTTCTGGGTCACCAGGAGTCAGGACTGACTCAAAGGCACCCATTGCATTTTTTTGCAAGCTTGGAGGTGGCCCAATGAACTGAATGCACACCCCTAGCCTTTACTGTAGGTGAGATTCAAGAGAACATGTAGACAATGAAACTCTTGCACCTGTGCAGGCCCAGCGGGTGTACACCTTTTTTATTTGCTATGGATTGGTAGCCCTTAGAGACTAGTGGGGTTTCCATTTCTTTTTGTTCCTTTGTGTGTTTTTAAGCATCCATTCTTTTGCCCCTTTGTTTCTCCCAGTAGCCCAATACTCAAAAACATTGTACAAATGGATACTGTGATGCTTTACCATACTGTTCTCAACTTGTTTCCTGAGTCATAGCAGCTTTTTCAAACTCAGACTGAGATAAGGTTGGAAAAATTATAAAAAAGTAACTCCTCTTGCCTTCAGACTGCGTCGCAGAAAGATAACTCAGTATCTGTAGTGCCTGTGTCATTCTTGGGGCAATTATGAAGTTAAGGACAGAGTGTAAGCAGCTATCTTATTGCTTTATTGCTGCCTCTAAATTTGAGCTCTCAGTTACTTAGTAAACAACATTCCATAGCAAAACTGCTTCTTTCTAAAGCATAATGAAATGGTGTGTCCCCATCCCAGTCATCTTGAGTATATAGCAGCATTTCCAAATAAACAAAGGGCTCACATATGATGAACAAGCTGGTTTCTCTGCAAATGCATTAATTTGCTTTCGCACAATATTTACTTCTGTAGCTCTGGCTCTGTAATTCCAATGACAATAAGCTGTTGTATAAACTGTGCTCTGTGGGTGGCAGCAACCCTGTCAAGCCTCTCTCTCCAAGTTTCCCTTCGATGTTCAAGCACGTTACCTCTTTTCTTTTAGGCTCTTGGTCAGCGCCAAGGAATCTGCACATGATCCTGGTGCTCAGCCATGGCATATGGGTGGACAGAAACATACAGCGCAGACCGATTCTCGTGGATAATGTGTGGGAGCCTTTGGGTGCCTACAGTCAATTCTCATGGATTTATTCACTGCCCTGCCCTGGATAGCAACAACTTTAGAGCAGCTTGTACTATACACGCCACAGCACCTCCGGGAATGTAGGCCTATGTATGAAGTCTAAAAGAGCATCTATTTTATAAAGACAATATAGGCAGCTATGTATCTTTGCCTTGACTCCCAGAACCAGCCCCAATGGTGCACAAATCCTCATGTGTAAATCTGCACCTTCGTTGAAAAAGATGTAAATGCCTGCATGCACCCACTCATTTTATTAAATATGTGCAAACATCGCAATTCCACCACTACTCTGTCCAAACTTCAGCCTGGGAAGCACCACGCACAGATTGTGAAAACGTAGACACACATTTTTCCTACTTTTTATGTACGTATGTGGTCACAGAATTTTATAAAAGCCCTTTTCCACATGTAAAACAGCCTTTAGGCGGAGAAGAAGCTTTATAAAATTACGCCTAAAGATTTTGTGTCTATGCCAAACTCTGGCCCATAGGTTATCTGATAGATTGTTCTCCCAAAAAGCAAAATGACAAATGAGACCCTTTCCAAGCTTGTAGCTGTCTTCTCTGCCCTCCTATTCCACCTCTTACCCAATCTACCATCTTGAGGCAACAGCAATCCCTAGTCACTGATCCCCAAACGTCCTGCTTTACAAAATGGCACCAGTCAATCAGAATCCAACACCACTGTGAATCTTTGCCATAGAAGGACATGGCACATGCTGGCCTCAGGGACCTGCTGGTGGAAGATGAGAACCAGCTTTTCAAGGAGCACCAGGTCTTCTCTCCCAGTGCGAAGGACGATTTGAATTGGTTTTAGCAAGGCCTAGACTTTGATAACAATAAACAAATGGGTATTAATAATAAATCAAAGATACTATGTACATTTTATTCACATCCCATTAGATCATTCTATGTCTTGCTGGGCCAACTATACAATGCTTTCTTTCAGCAGGAGATAGAATCTCTCCTATAAGAGTAACTGTGGAGCATGCTCTAGCGCTGGAAACCACTGGTCTCAAACCTCCTATTTTTGACTTAGAAAACCTGAACAAATGCCTATTTAATACAAATTCAAGACAAATTCACTAAACACCATCTTTTCTCTCCCAAGAAGACTGGTTATTCTCCCTGGATTTGAAGGACGTATATACTCGCGTATTGATTACACAGGAAGTTCCTCCATTTCCTGGTATAAGGCATTTACAATCAATACCAGATCCTTCCTTTTGGACTCTCAGAAGCTCCAATAGCTTTAAAAAAATGTCTAGTGGTTATAGCTCCTCTCCTTTGAAGGAAAGGGATCCTTATAAAGTCCATAAACCATTATTAAAGAGGACTAGGGAAATCCACTGCTTATCCCTTTGGGAACCCGACGGGTACTTGAGGCCTGAAATGGCCACTGTTGGAAAAAGGATACTGGGCTTGATGGACCCTTGGTCTGACCCAGTATGGCATAGCTTATGTTATTATGTTCTCATTTTTTTTTAACTAGACAATTAGCTGGTTCTCACTGTGGTGGATATTTAGCAAACTATGGTGCTAGCGGCTCCAGGGACTACAGCTGTGAGATTTGTAGTTATTTGGATCCTGAGGGGCAGGGGAAGAAATTTCTTCAAGGCCTTAGTGAGCTGATGACTTGCTTATGCCCACAGCAGCTTTCCTTCTTACACTCTGACATATATCTTATGCTGTAGATGTTTCAGCTACTCCAGCCAGTTTGTTAATAAGATAATTTATTGGGTGAAATGAAGCGGCGCAGTTCATTTGTTAACTCACAGACAGCAAAGGGAAACAAGCAAATACTGAAAAGACAAATAACAGATGCAGGTACTTGACTCCTGAAGTCCTCTTCCTTATTCCCCTCTCCTGTTTCCTGTTTTTCCAAACACTTTTATGCTCCTCTAGAGAAGATCCACTTTGGACCGTTTTTCCTCTTGTCGGCTCTTGGGTGGTCCTCTGGCAGAATCTGTCGTCCTCCTGTTCTTTAGGGATCCTCGGTGATGATCTGGATACTTCCCCAACTGCAGATTTCCCTTTCTTCACAAATAGGTGACTAATTCCTTGACGCTATCAGGTCTGGTTGGACAACGTTCTCTCAGAATCATTTCTGATTGTTAGGTCTTCAGTGACTCCCCTCCACTTCCCAACTCTTTCCTAGTGATAGACTGTTGAGTGCATCTACTCCACTGGGATAACACTCTTTTCTATACTGATGCCTCATTTTTCCCTTTGCTGCTCTGGGTTGGCATGGTGATGGTCCATTCTCCATAGGACTTGAGGCTTTGGCTTCTTAAACCCCAGCCTGGTTTTTGGAGGCAGGAAAGAGAGAACCTTGCAAACGCCCCTTCCCCCTCTCTTTATTGTTGTCCTAGGACTAATCCAGCACTTTAGACCCACTGACTGTGGAGTCAATGCCCATCTCATCAGCTTGGCGGTAAGCAAGCAAAAGAAAGCTGTGTCCCTTCAAAATGTTCCTACTTACTCAGACCCTGCAGTAAAAATGTTGGCACTATGACTGGTTGTGAAATCATCTACACCTGTCTCTGCATCGGGTAGCCATGATTTGCATACCAGCCCAGCAGTTTAAAATACATTTAAATACATTAAAATCATTAGTATTCATTTAAATACGTGTGGCGTTAATTGGGTGCTAGTTTTTCCGCCGGCGTTTACATCTATTTCCTGCTTTATGAAATCACAACTCGCTGTCTTTCTACGTTGGAAGCCAGTTAGAAAAGTCTTCACCAGTTACAAGTTTACTGCTACTGCTGAGGTAATAGTGGCCTCCCTCTGCATATACCATATCTTAAAATAGGAAATGTACCAGAGGCTTATTTACAGTCTCTTCAAATGGCAAGTCACCTATTGGAATCACTGGGTTTCAACATAAAACATCCAAAATCAACCTATCACAACTCCAGTATATTGAAAGTCTAATAATATCCACATGGGGAAAGCTTTCAGCCTAAATCATAGAAGGGCACTCTGATAAGGACCACTAGGAATCTAATGAACCAAAGAGGTTTCTTGGCTTACTCCGTCATAGTGTTACTTGGCCATATGGCAGCCACAGTTCACATTAGTCTGTAGACACACCTCCACATGCATCAACTGTAGAGGTGTAGCCTAGTGCTTAGGGCAGCAGCCTGGGACCAGAAAAACCAGCATTCAAATCCCACTGATACGCCTTAAGGCATTGAACAAGTCACTTAACCCCCTACTGTCTCAGGTACAAACTTTCAGGCCAATGCAGAAAGACAGTGCTAGACCTGCACTGGATCAGTTTTTTTTTTTTAACGTTCCTGACAATGCACACATTTTAACGTGCGATGCAGGAAGGTTAGGGTGTGCAAATGAGCCACCACAGTGTTAAACTGGGAGAGCAAGCCAAACACATGCGCACAAGAAGCCTGCGCTAGTTTGGCTTGCTCTCCAAGTACCGGTGGCTAATTTGCATTTTTTTTTTTACCGTACTGCCAAAATGAGACTAATATGAAAACAGAGGTTCTGCTACAAAAATGCTCACAACAGCCGATTTCCAGAGCTGCAGGAGACTGTCTCCTACTGTGGGGGTGGGGGGGGGAAGGGCACCAGGGATTATTTTTTGTCAGCATAGCCCCAACAGTGTTTTGATGGCATCGGGGAAGAAGATCGGGGAAGAAGATGCCATCAAAATAGTGTCGGGGGCAGTATTAGGGGTTTGCTTCGACTCAGACCCTGCAGTAAAAAGTTTGGTGCTTTGGCCGGTTGCAAAATCATCTACACCTGTCTCTGCATTGGGCGTAGCCATGATATGCATACCAGCCCAGCAGATTAAAATACATTTAAATTAATTAGTATTCATTTAAATACACATGGCGTTAATTGGGTGCTAGTTTTCTGTTGGCATTTACGTCTATTTCCTGCATGGGAAGGATTGTAAAAATGCGCTTAAACGTGGCGTTATGGGCTCATAAAGCCTGCACTAGCTTTCTGCATTGGTTTGTTAGATTGAAAGCCTTCTAGGGGCAGGGGAGTACATTCAGGTATAGTAGGTAACTCGCCTTGAACTACTACTGGAAAGACATGAGCTAAATGCTAAATAAATCAACTTCAGTAGACATTGAAGTTCTAGTTGATCTACTATTACCTTTGCTCTAGAAGAATAAATGGTTAGATTTTTTGCTTCCTTCAATGGTACAAAACATTCATCAACCAGATTCAGGGTCTTCCGTTCCAAAAGTCCATATCAAGTGATTTTAACCTTAAGTGCATCAAATATAAGATGGAGAGCTCATATACTAACTAACCCTTGGAAGAGCAAGGAAAAGTCATATTAGACCGATCTTCTGGATCTAAGAACAATGTGTTGGGCAAGAGTATCTTATCCAAATGCACAATCGAGTAATAATATTTTACACAAACAGGTAAGAACTGAATATTATGTCCTCTGTAAGGAGGTGCTGAAAATCTAGAATTGTGCTGTCTCTTGATAGATGCTCCTTTCAGCAACATACCTTCTGGAGCTGCAAAATATGATTTCAAGGCAAATTTAGCCATTGCCTGTAACCTCAGAAATGGTCTTTGGACCAGGAATTAATAGAAAAAATTATCCAATAACGGGGAGTCACAAGTTCCAGTATTAGATATCTTTGTGACAGAGGAAAAAATAAATATACAAACATGACAGTAGATAAAGACCATTGCAAAGTGTGCCTTTGAGTCAATGCTGATTCCTGGAGCTCCTGGATTTTCTTGGCAGTAGATTGCCAGGCCTTTCTTCTGAGGCAGTGGAGGGCTAAGTGACTTGCCCAAGGCGTGCTAGTGAGAATTGAACCCTGGTTGGTTGGTTACCAAGCCAGTGCTCTAACCACTAGACTACTCCTCTACATAAAGACCATATGGCCTATCAAGTCTACCCTTCCTACCAACCACTAAGCTCTACAGTCCTTTTTTACCTTTAAAGATCTTTTGTGTTTGTCCTATGCTTTCTTGAATTCAGATACAGTTTTTGTCTCTGCTACTTTCTATAGGAGACTATTTCATGCATCTACCACTCTTTCCATCAAGGAATATTTCTGCAAATTAATGAGTCTACCTCCTTTCATCTTCATCCAATGCCCCCTTGTTGCAGAGTTTTCTTTCAATTGAAAGAGGCTCTCCTCCTGTGCATTAATGCCATGGAGGTATTTAAACATCTCTATCAAATCTCCCTTCTCCTGTCTTTCTTCCAAAGTATAGATATTGAGATCTTTAAATCTGTCCCCATATGCCTTATGGCAAAGCCCACGGACCATTTTGTAGCCACCTTCTGCATCAACTCAATTCTGTTTCTATCCTTTTGAAAGTGTGGTGTCCAGAACTGCACACAGTACTCTAAATTAGGTCTCACCAAAGACTTATATAAAAGGCACTATCACCTCCTTCTTCCTGCTGGCCATTCCTCTCCCTTTGCAGCCAAGCTTTAGCCTGATTAGCCATCTTAACACAAATAATCACCCCTAAGTCCTGCTCTTCTTTTGTGGACAGAAGTACTTCACCCCCTACACTCTACAGCTCCTTTGGCTCTTTGCAGCCCAAATGCATGACCCTGCATTTGTTAGCATTAAATCTCAGCTGCCAAATTCTTGACCATACTTCAAGCTTTTCTAGGTTTCTTCTCATGTTAGCTACACCTTCCTGGGTGTCTACTCTATTGCAGATTTTGGTATCATCCGCAAAAAAAGCAAACCTTATCCAATAGGCCTTCTGCCATATCACTTAAAAAAATGTTAAAAAGAATCGGAGCAAGGAAGATTCCTGTGCACCTTACTGGTAAGATCCTTCTCAGCCTGAGCTCCATTTACTTTTATCCTTTGACACCTCTCACTCAATCAATTTCTAACCCAGTCTGTCACTTTAGGGCCCATCCCCAGGGCACTCAATTTATTTATGTTGCCTGTACGGAACAGTGTCAAAGACTTTACTGAAATCTAAGTACACCACATCTAGAGCTCTCTCTTGGCCCAACTCTCTGGTCACCCAATTAAAGAAATTAATGAGATTTGTCTGACAAGACCTTTCTGTCTTAAAACCACGCTGCCTTGAATCCTGCAATCCATTGGGTTCCAGAAACGTCTGCAATTCTTCTCTTCAAGACTGAGTAAACACAAACTAGCATCAGATGCTTTCAACATGCACTGAGAAGCAGGGGACTGCATTATGGGATGTACATGTCCCAATTTTAGCAATATCTAGGCTTTACTACTACTACTACTACGCAGCGGAGGAGTAACCTAGTGGTTAGAGCAACAGCCTAGTGCCCAAGAGATCGGGGTTTGTATTTGCACTGGTGCTTCTTCTGACCTTGCCTAAGTTGCTTTACCCTCCACTGCCTCAGAAGGAAAGGCCTGGCAATCTACTTCTGGTCACACCTTTCCAAGAAAACCCAGGGGCTGCTGGGTTGCCAGGAGTAAGCAATGACTTGATGGTGCTTTAAAAAAAAACAACAGAACTCTGCTTCTCAGGAAAGGTGATATACGCATGGAACTGCTTCCCAATCAAGACAGAAGGAAGAGAAACTATATTAGAGTTTTAAAAGCTATGAGCTTGAGGATTCTGGGCAGAAGGGAAACATGGGTAGATCCAGAGATCAATTAGGGTTTGTGGTATTATATTTAATAAAGGGAACAGCAGATATGGATGGGGCTGGCATGTGTGGCGGAAGAACAGGGGGTGCAAACAGTGTATTTGCCCTGGATCCCCCATACTATAGGGAGCCCAAATGTGTCCGAAGCTGAAGGAGATAATAGCCTACTGGTGGGCTTTGGGTTTTGGCCAAACCTCTGCTCTGAGCCGCAGCATGTTTAATACCAGCCCTGCTGGTAGTCTTTCTGCCGTCGGTTTCTATAATCAGTAAAATGTAGTTGGGTCCTTCAGCTTACTGGAAAGTCCCTCAGCATGCACACAGGCCTAGGAATGTTCACTAGTTCCCAACATAAACATTAGCAGCCAAAGAAAAACAGAGGGTTTGTTTTTTCAGGGGGTAGTTTTCAGTGAAAGCTTTTCCCACAAATGTCATTTTACATCAAGGGTGCAGATGTGACATTTCATGTGTAATGCCTGTTTACTGTGCAGCTTTCACACACGAAGCAATGAGACACTTAACCCATGCATTCTTCTTCGATTCTGAAAGTATTACGTACTAACCAGTGCTGCTTCTTGCCTGCTATTGCCGGGTTACTGGCTGGGCTGGATTTAAGATTATGGCACCCATAGGCAGAGGAATGGTAAAGTTGAGACTCCTCCAGTTCTTGGGTGCCATCAATATATGTCACTCTAGACAGGTGCCTATGTTGCCTTTCCTTAAATCCAGCCCTGGCTGTTGGTAATGGTCTGTTCTCTGAATCTGGCCTATTTGGCATTGCTGGAGGTAGGCTGTTGGCTCTGGCCTGCTGAGTGGGGGGAGATGAGAAGGGGCTGAATGCTGGATTGTGGGAGGTGGGCTAATCGATGTGGAATGCTCTTCTATGTTGAAGGTGAACTGGTGGCTCTGGTCTATTCAGACAGGCCAGCCCTAGGGGTGGGTGAACTAACACTTCCACTGACCCGCCTTGGGGCCCTAGAGCTTGAACTGTTATGGGGGCCCCTTTGCAACTGGCAAAGAGGTCTGGGTAGCCACTGTTATCTTCTTCAATGGGGTTGTTCCACATCAGATCACCACAAACTTTTAAAAAAGTTAACCACTACATCTCAGAACATTTTTTTCGTTTATGGCTAGCCTACATGATACTTTAATAACATTTTACTTTTAACTATTATTTTGTATTGAATTACACTATATTTTTATTATTATTTTAAAACCCTTCTCATACAGTAGACCCCAAATTTTTAAGCAATGTGGACTAAAGTCTCTTCTGGGGCCCCTCTGGGATTAGGGGCCCTCAAGCTTAAGTTTCATTAGTTTCACAGTAGATCCGCCCCTGCCCTCCATTGTCTCAGATTGTAAGCCTGTTGGGCTACTGTGCTTAAATATATAATAACTACTACTATTATTAATCAACACAATTTAGGATAGCTATCCAGAGGGTTGCCATGAGTCGACTCCGACTCGACGGCACTTAACAACAACAACAACATAGTGCTTACAAGGCATACGCAGCGCAGTACAAGAACTTCCCTTGAACTACTATGGAAAGACATAAGCTAAATAAATCGATAAATAACTAATACTAATAAATAACCATGCCCTCTCCCACAGCGTGCTGCCATACTTCAGCGGGTCTGTTTCTTTTAGGCAGCCATCTGTCCAGCGGGATGCCCAGCACTAAGCTGAGTGTGGAACTGGGTGTTGGATCAGACAGCGGACTGCCTGGGAGAAGCAGATGCCTTATGATCTTAGCGTGGTGGGGATGGGGGGATAGAGAGAGAGAGGCGACATTTCAGACATCCCCTCCTCGCCTACACAGGGTAATACTTGACCTAGGGACGGCTCTGCCTGCTCTCCTTGGCTGGAGACAGGCTGGCGGTGGAGCAGTTCATACTGCAATAAGACATCCATGAATCCGGAGATTCTCCAGTTTGATCCCACATCCAATACTCACCGTTTGACTTTTTTCAATACATTAAGAATTACCTGTCCTCAGACTTGGCCCTTGAGATCTTTGAGACAAAGACGCTTTTACCACATATATTGTACTGCATTGTGCAACATAAAGGGGCCTGCCTACTAAAGAGTTTTTTTCCCATTTTGGGGAAAATGCTTAGTAGACAGGCCCCAAACTGATGACACTATATAAATACTTATCAGACAATTGATTTTAAAGGATTTGGTATACCATTGTTTGATTGCTACTATATAGCGGTTTGTGGCAAAAAGCAAGCAGTAAAACAGTACGATAGTACAATAATAGTACTACCAGCTAAATTCAGAGAGTATTTGGAACATTTGGTTGATAAGGTTACACAGAATTTCACTAATGTTAAAAATTATTTTCAAAATCTTAGACTTGGAATTTCTTTTGCATTCTCAAATTGCTGAATTAGTTGACTGATTTTTGTTTGGTTAATTAGTTGATGCTTATAGAAATTAATTTCTGCAGTTGTGATATCACTAATCTGGGTCTACACAGTGCTGAAGGATGCTAGAAAATAATTTCATAGCTACTCAAGAGAAGAAAAAGCTCCATCTAACATTTGTATCAAATCTGCAACAGAATCTAGTAAGAAAGTGCACAGGGCTGGCCCAACCATCAGACAAACTAGGCAACAGCTTTGGGAGGGCAGCAAAAAGAGCAGCATTCAAAACCAAACCATAGATTTTGATAGCCACACAAACTCAGACCCCATCAGCATATTCTTTTACCTCCAGGAAGAGTAGGCACACATAAATACAAAGCAAAGTTTAATATTATGATGCTCAATTATGCATTTTTATAGGATTGTTGGAAGGGTGGTGCTCAATTGAACATAATTGTTGAGTTTAATCAAATCTGGGGGGAGGAGGGACATTAGACTGAAGGTTTACCTTGGGCACCCAATACCTTGCAGTGGCCCTGGGGTTGGACCTGAACGTGAATAGTTAAAATATTTGGGGTTTGTTTTCAGAAAATGTGTTTTTTTTCCCAAATTTTTTTTTTTGGTTTGCTTCACATATTCATGTTAATAAAAAATTAACACACATTAGAATTTTTTAATAAATGGAAATTGTACACATGTTTTAATTAGTAGGCTAATGTGCATTAAATTTTAGTACATGCAAAATTAATTTAAGACGCCTCAACAAGTGAAAGGCATGCTAATGAATGCACATCCCCAGACTCTAGAGCAGGTTGGTTTTGTAGATGGTTGACAGAGGATCCACAATCTTTAGAACTATCTATAACAAGTGTAAAAAATATTTCCACTCCCACTGGACATGTTTCTACCACTTAAAATGTCAACATTTATTTACAAGGAGGCCTTTGACTCTGTCACCATTTAGCATCTATGTAAAGGAGATCATTGCTCAAGATTGCTGAGAGAGATGATTGCAGTCAGGCTGTAACTTCCTCCTTTCCTGCTATATTTGCAATTCCAGTCAGTAATTAGACAGAGGGTAATTTTATAACCAGTCTCCTAGGTTTGGAGGTTGAGAAGGTGCCTAATTTGACAAAGAATCCTAGGCGTCTATGTGTCTTTACAAAGTGCTAGAGGTGAACCAGCTAGACTTTACCCTGTGGATATTTATAACTGCTTGGGAGCAGGCGTAAATGTTAGTGAATAAAATATGGGCATATGCAGGTATTTTATAAAGTATGCACATAAATCACAGCCCCTCCTGTGCTTCGTCTAAACTCCAGCTCAGAACACACCTATACATAGGTCGCATAAAAATATGTGCCGCCTTGGCTCCATGTGTAATTTTACGAGCGTAACGTGGGGATTTATGAAAGTTCTTTTATGTGCATATAACAGGGCTTTTCAAAAGGATATAAACAGGATGGAGTCGGTGCAGAGGGTGGCTACTAAAATGGTTAGTGGTCTTCATTATAAAGCATATGAGGACAAACTTAAGGATCTTAATACGTATGTACATCTTAGAGGAAAGGCGGGATAGAGGTGATATGATTGAAACGTTTAAATACCTCTGTGGCATAAATGCACAGGGGGAGAGCTTCTTTTGATTGAAAGCAAGTTCTGCTACGAGGGGACATGGGATGAGGGTGAAAGGGGATAGATTCAGGAGTGATATGCGGAAATATTTCTTTACGGAAAGAGTAGTGGATCCATGGAATAGTCTCCCACTGGAGGTGGTAGAGATGAGGATAGTATCTGAATTCAAGGAAGAATGGGACAAACACAGAGGATCTCTAAAGGTAAAAAGAGGACTGTTGTAGTTGTTGATATGGAAGGACAGACTAGATAGGCCATGTGGTCTTTTTCTGTCGTCATTTTTCTCTGTTTCTATGTTCTATGTGAAAACTTTATAAAATCACCTCTATAAACATCCAGGATGATCCAAGAGCAGGCTGTTCATGAAAATCAGATCACACATTCAGCCTTTACTGCATGCGTCCTAAAAACAGAAAAGTTACCATTTGCCTCTAGAAGATAACTTTCAATGACCTTCAGTCATCCTATTAAAAGATCTTCCAGTTCTTATCCTTGGTACCAACCTGGTCTTTGTTTATTAAAGCAATGTGTCCGGTAGGCTGAAAGGCCCTGACAGAAAGCTCAGTCAATTGTAAGTCTGGCAATTCGTCTAGCAAAAAAACATTTATTATACCAATATGATAAGGCTCACTGAAATAAGTTATCAAGTGCTTCTCAATCTCTGGAAGAGATACCTGATTTACATCTGACTGTGAAAGCCTTTGCAGGTAATTTTGCAGATAAAATCGAACTATTCAGGATTCTATTCTGAAACCTAGCAGCTCCCTCTTCGTCACCATATGTTACTACTGTTGGCGTTGACCTTCCTCATAGGTCTCAGGAGCATAGTAGCCCAGGAGCTTCATCTCTTCTTAGGGTTGCCAACCGGCCGGTTTTCAGCCGGCCTGGCCGGTCTTTCCATGGCCAGGCCGGCTGCCGGCACAGATGTAAACCAGCCATTGAAAAGCCGTTTTTTTGCTCTGGCCGCAAGATCGGGAGCGGCCAGAGCAAAAAAACGGCTTTTGTGCCGAAGTCCGCGATTCCCCATAGCAGTGCAGCCGCTGCTTCTGCTTTGTACAGAGCAGCAGCTGCAATACACTTACATTGAAAACTAAAGATAAACTGTGTGAGGAGCCCTCCGGTCATCGCAGAGCCCGAGGAAGTGATGTCATGGGGGCGGGCTCCTCACAGGTTGTCTTTCCTTTCCAAATTAACTTTAGCTCCAATAAAGTTAATTTGAAAAGGAAAGACAACCTGTGAGGAGCCCGCCCCCATGACATCACTTCCTCGGGCTCTGCGATGACCGGAGGGCTCCTCACACAGTTTGTCTTTACTTTTCAAAATAAGTGTATTGCAGCCGCTGCTCTGTACAAAGCAGAAGCAGCGGCTTGGGCAGAGGGGGGGGGGGGTGGGGGTGATGGTGTGAGTGAACCAGCAAAGGGGGGGGTGTGTGTGTGGTGTGAGTGAACAAGCAAGGGGGGGGGGTGGTGGTGTGAGTGAACCAGCAAGGGGGGGGGGGTGGTGGTGTGAGTGAACCAGCAGGGGAAGGGGGGGGTGATGGTGTGAGTGAACCAGCAAGGGGGGGGTGGTGTGAGTGAACCAGCAAGGGGGGATGGTGGTGGTGGTGTGAGTGAACCAGCAGTGGAGGGGGGGGGGTTGGTGTGAGTGAACCAGCAGGGGAGGGGGGTGAGTGAGTGACCCAGCAGGAGGGGTGAGTAAGTGACAGGGGGGTGGGTGAGTGAACCAGCAGTGGAGGGGGGGGTGGTGTGAGTGAACCAGCAGGGGAGGGGGGTTGGTGTGAACCAGCAGGGGAGGGGGGTTGGTGTGAGTGAGTGACAGGGGGGTGGGTGAGTGAACCAGCAGGGGAGGGGGGTGAGTGAGTGAACCAGCAGGGGAGGGGGTGAGTGAGTCAGCAGGGGGGGGTGAGTGAGTGAACCAGCACTGAGGGGAGGGGGGGTGTGAGAACCAGCACTGAGGGGGGGTGTCACTGAATCCTTGGTAATTTTTGTGGGTGGGGCTGGGGGCGGGGCAGGGGTGGGACTAGGGGCGGAGAATGGGTGGAGCGTGGCGAGCCACAGGTGTCGGGTTTTTCTCGGTGAAAAAGTTGGCAACCCTATCTCTTCTCTGTCCCTCTTCTTATGATAATATAGTATCTCAAGTTCAGAGTTTAAGAGCTTTTCATCCTATTTCAGCTGCCAGTTTGGAATTTCTTTAAACATGTTCACCGCGCTCATAATCTTATTCTTGCCTCATTCACTGAGACTCTACAGCTTGTTTTAAATTGGTATATTTGTAGTATGATCAATCTGACTTTATCCACAGGTATTCTTCTATCTGTGTGGACAGAGGTCAGGATAAAGCCTATTTTAAAAAATCCACAGTTGGAACATTCATATTTTTCTAATTATTGCTAGGTTTCAAACTTGCCATTCCTGTCCAAAGTCCTTGAAAAGGCAGTTCAGTTACACAGCAATTTCCTTGTAAAGCGAATGCTTTGCAGCCTAGACAATCTACTGTAGGTTTTGGAAGAATTACAGTACTGAGTTTGCAGTCCTGCCATTGACCAATTTAATTTGGATGATGGAAGTTTTGATTTGCTAGTGGTACTGGATTAGAGTGTGACCGTCAGCCTTGTAGATCATCAGCTGCTCCTATCACACCTGCACGAGCTAGGCGGAAGTGATTTGGCGTGTTTCATTTGCAATCTTCTGTAATCTTTTTACCTCTCATCCCAGATCCTTGGATTATGGGGTCCCGTAGGGGTTGATTTTTAGCACCTATGTTATTTAACATCTGTTTGGCTTCATTGGTTATTCTGGTACAGGACCTTTGGATGAGTATGTATTTTTATGCAGATAACATTCAGCTGTATATTATGTGGATCCCTATCTGTCAGATCTTTCAATTCTGAATTCCTGTCTAGATGAAATCCATATATGAAATGAAAATAAATACATAGAACAATGTGTTTGTACGGGGAGGCTTAGACGGGGGCGGGAGGAGGCATTCTGGAGGCGAAGCGAGGGTGGGGCATGGACGGTCCGCAACCCTGGAAGTACAGAGCCAATTCTAAGGTCGGCCCTGTATGTCTGGGGCCATGAACTTAGACAGGGGACTTGTTTCACCGCAGTGGTGGAATAAGCCCCCCTGGACATCGGGGGATCCTGTTGCCGGGCCGCAATGGACAGGTAGGGGGGTGCAGGAAGTTCCTCGCAGCCGGACCATGGCCATGGGATGCCGGTTCGAGGGTCCAGCTGTGGGGAATGAAGAAAAATGGAGGTGGCCGGCATTTGCAGCTCCTGAATGGAGCTGTGGTACCGTGGCAACGGGATGCCTGACAGAGGTAGTCGGGCAAGTGGCTGAGCATGCAGGCTGATCAGAATCAGGGCCCAACCTGCATGTTCAGGCCCTAGACCCAATTCTGATCCCATGGGCACATCTAGCCCCCCGCGGGTTCAGAATCGAGTCTACCTCTGGGCATCCCGATTCCAATCAGATGCACAGGGTCCTGGATGGCCACACTGGAATGTGCCTCCATGTGTTTTCCAGCTATGGAGAGACCAAATTCTGATAAGAAATGCAATATGATGAAAAAAACTTTTATTGAAGTAAAAATACCAGATTTCTCAGTTCAACCATTTGTGTAAGCATAATAGCTCATTTGCATTTTCTGCTGTTATTGAGGCTCTGCATTACCTCAGATTGTGACTGGCCATGGGTAAGAAAGGTTCGCAAGGCACTGTTGCACATGTGCCTAAATAGATTCTTGCAAAGTGATTGTGGTTTGCATTCCCTGTCCCCCCCCTCCCCCAATTGAAATGGTATGGTTCTTGCTCTGGCTCTGGCCATGGCCCTGGTCCCCAAAGCAAATGTGGTTAGCACTGCCCCCCCCCTCCCCCATCGAAATGGCATCTTGCCCTGGCCCCTACTCCCAAAATGATTGTGGTTTGAACTCCCTGCACCCCCCGATCGAAATGGTATGACATCTTGTTTTTGCCCTGGCCCCCTGCATGATTTGCCTGCATTGGGGATTGCCAAACCTAAGGGAGGTAAACAGAAGCAAATTTAAAGTCTGCCATTGCTAGGCAACCCCCATGACTGACATGAGAGTTGCTTAGCAACAGCTGACCTCTCTGTCACCCCCCTCCCCCCTCAGGTTTCATGGGCTCCTTCTGTCTCTTGGTTTGGCATGAGGAAGGCAAATAAAATGTCGGTGAACTCGTTAAAATATATCGGTCACATTTAAAAAGTTTTGATAGCATGGTGAAAAGTTAAATTTTTTTGTGTTAATCACATTATTAACATGATAAATACCCACCCCTAGTCATTAGTGATAAGGACCTGTTTCTTTTACCTGCATAAGATTTGGGCATTATGCCCATATTTAGAAGAGAACTATAACTGCTGTTATGTCATGATTGGATTATGCAAATTCACTATTAACCGGGGTTATAGGTAGTTGTTGCAATGCATGCAGTTAGTATAGAATACTGTGATAATGATGGTCTATGGTGCCTGGAGACACGATAATGTCACCCCTCCCTTGCTCAGAGAATATCACTGGCTGCCAATCAAATAGAGAAGGCAATTTAAGATCTTAATGATTTAAAATCTTGCTAACAAATCAGCCTGTCTATTTGCTTAGGCACATTATTCCATAATCAACCATCTTGTGTTTTGAGATCTATGGACTTGAACTTTTTACATAGTAATATAGTAAATGACGGCAGATAAAGACCAACATGGTCCATCTAGTCTGCCCAGTAAGATGGCTGTAGCTATAGAGCTGCACCTGCCTCTTTATGCCCCCCCCCATGTCTTTGTTTAGAGTTGTGTCTGCTGCTCCATGCAGCTTATCCCCCTTTACTGTTGAAGTTATTTAAGTTCGCTTTGATTATAACCTCTTGCCATATAATGATCCCAATAGTACCCTCCCTGATTAGGGTATACACTGAGTTTACTAGAAAACTATGAATACCCTGTAGCTCTGTAAAATGCACTGTATATAGTTTTTCCCAAGTTCTCCCCTAAGCTATTACTCTGTTCTCTGTAAGCGCATTGTGTCGTCGCATTGTAGCATTGTTCTGTTCACTGTGAACCGCACTGATTTTTAATAGCGCGGTATATAAGAAATGTAAATAAATAAAACCAGTTTTTTGTTATCAGGCTCCTATGTTATGGAACAGCACGCCTAATGACTAACATATAGGACTATCACACTGTCTTCTTTAAAGCCTGGTTGTTCAGGCAAGTATTTGAATTATGAAAAATGCCAGATTAATGATTCTATTACTACAACAACCGTGTGTGTGAACTGTCCAGTGTGAATTGATGCATTAAACTGATTCCCCTGCTTCTGTATACTGGAAATTGTAACTCCCTCATCTTGTATTGGTCTAATTTGCTGTTAATATGCCTTTTACATTTTAATTCTGCAAACTGCCCTGATGCACCGCCAAAGGCAGTATATCAAGCTAAATCTCTTAGAATGTTTTGAGCAGCAAGTTCAGTTCAGTTCCATGTCTTTGTGACATCACTAAGGGGTGAGGGGGCAAAAATAAGATTGGCAAAGCAAATGAAGGATGGCACCTGCTGCCACCATTCACACTCATGCTACTTTTTCATCATCTATTCTAGAGGTGCATAGCAGATTAGGAAAGGGCATACCAGACTTCATGAATTTCTTTGCCATGCAATTTAGCCAGTACTGCTGCCTTCAAAGTAGACTTACAGGCTGATGCAGAAAGCCGGCGCTGAAGTCGCACTCTGTCAACTTTTTATGCCTATTTACAGTGCACCGATAAAGCATGTCTTCAGTATGGGCAAGCAGAAAGGAGCTCGTATGCAAATGAGCCACACATTAAACTGTGCGCAAAATGGCAGTGTTAAACTGGGACAGCAAGCCAAACGCATGTGCACAAGAAGCTGGCACAGGTTTGGCATGCTCTCCCAGAGAAATGGGCACTGCTTGACTAATCTGCATAGGAACCCGACAATATTTTGATGGCATCAAGGAAAGCCCCCAGTGCCATCAACATACTGTCAAGGGCTGGTGCCCCTGACAGAAAGCAAATCCCTGATGGCCATAGGAGGCTGATGCCTCCCCACACCCTCTGCCCAACTAAAAATAACTTTGGTGGCCAGCAGTCCCGGATCCCCCATGCCCCTCCCGGTACCTTTAGAAACAAGTGGGAGCACTGCCCAAATGCTCCTACTCTTGCCCCGCCATCTTGAAAAATGGCGGCTCCTGACCCTGCACGGTACATCCTGGGGTGCACTAGGCAAGGTCAGACTGCCATCTATGGCAATATGATCTTGCACAGTGCATCGCAGGCTGCACCGCACGGGGCTATGCGCCACCAGTTTTCAAGATGGCGGGGCAAGAGGTGCAGCAATTTGCTGGTGGGATAGTGGTAGAATAGAATTTACCAGAGACCACACTAAAATTGTAATGGAAGAAGTAAAGAGGAGAGCCAAGATGGGACAGTCTCAAAATCTCAGGAAGAACAGAGTATCAAGGAGTAGGTTGTAATTAGCAGTGTTAAAAACAGCAGGTAAGTCAAGGAGGACAAGAATAGAGCACACACTTTGGGCTTTGGCCTTGAATAGGTTATTATTGGAGACTTTTGTAAGGACGTTCTGTAGAATGTAGAAGACAAAAAGCAGATTGGAATGAACTGAGAGAGTGGCGTTGCATGGCACATTCAAGGGGGGTGCAGAAGGGAAGAAGATGGTGGGACAATAGGTAGCAGAGCAAGTAGGGTCCCATGAGGACTTTTTGAAAAGTGATATGGTGATAGCATGCTTTGAAGCAGCAGGAACAAGTAAGTTGCATTAGAAAGTGATAGTAGACGGAGGATATGATGGATGCAGAGGATGACTGCAGGGAATATGTTGCTGAGAAGCTGGGTGGGAATGAGCCAGAGGAACCAGGAGGGAGATCAGAGGACAGGAGACGGACAGTTTCCTCTCCTGTGATTTCAGGAAAGGAGGAGAGGGTGACAGGGACCATTTGAAAGGATCCTGTGATTATACAGAATGGGAGACAACTCCAATAGAAATTCTGCACTTCTAGTTCGACCACAGATACTCTGTATTTACAGAACCACTCGCAGTAATGGATACAGAGCATAATTAGGATGCTTCCCCTTACTAATCACCATGCAAAAGAGAATATTCTGCTTTCAGCGTAATCTAAAGTACAGTGGCACAAACTCCCTCTACTACCAGGCACTTTAAAGTAACACCAAACTCTGGAAAATACATGGTCAAACCTGCCCTACCCATCCACCATCAACACCCAGATCCCAAACTACAGACCTGCCCAAAAAAGCAAGCTCTAGAACACCAGTATACCTTCTCTTAGGACAAGCAGGGCTGCTACAGATCCCTACACAAACTCCATACCAGCAGAATACTTTATGTCACTCACACATGCAAAACACAGTCAGCAAATACAGATTAGAAACGGAAACTTGCAGAAAAAAATGAATTGAGACCTCCAAGAAGCCAGATTCTACATCTAATGCAAAAATGGATGAATAGAAATGCATGGGTACGTTTACAAGGGACTCGTATGTTTAGCAGCTGCTCACACATGCACAGGCAGTAAAATCAGCACTTGCATGTGCTAAGCCCCAAATGATGCCACTTTTTTTTTTTTATGTTTTTCTTTGTGAAATGGCTGTTCCCAGTGCATATGCTGCAATCGCCATGTGTGTTTCCTGCATCCTTCCATATATTTTAGAAAAGGTTCTGCATTTAGCGAGCCTGGATGTCCTAATGCCTACTGTACCTATTACGAAACAGTTTCTCCCCAGAAATCAAAAACTTTGTATAAATCTTCAAGCACTATATATTCTCAAGCAGCTATTCTTTGAAAGGAGAAAAAAACGACCTTTGTGTTTTTTACATCTATCAAGGGGATATCTTGGACGCTCCATTATTGGTCTAAAAAAATTTCCTACTAAATTTAGATTTTTTTTCTTAATTTGCTTATTTTTCATTTTTATTTTTTTTCAAAAAATGATTCTTATGATTTCCTTTAATCTTAATATTTAAAAAATTTCACTCTCATCACCAATTCATATCCACATGCTTTATAGGCATACCAGTATTATTGCCTACTAAGTAATCCAGTGAAACTTATCTTGCTTTAATCTTCAGACATCTGGAGGCCTAGTCACACCTGAACATCCAGCCCCTTTTGCAGCTGGGCAGAATCAGGTCTACCAGCCTGGACGTATAGGCTGGCCCCAATTCTGATCGGCCACATACCCGGCTAACTCCTCCTGGTTCCATAATGGAGCTGCAGTGCTATGCCGTCCCATCACCAGAATGCCACTCACCTCAGAGATTGTCCTTTCTCCATAGCTAGATCCCCGATCCGGCCTCCCATAGCCTGGGTCCGGCTGCAGGGAACTTCCTCCTTGCCTCCCAGTCCTGTCAATGTTGGCTGCCGCTGCTACCCTGTGTCCAGGAGGATTATTCCCCTGGAATAAATCTCCAGTCTAACCGGCATACCCCAGAATCAGCCCTGTACGTCCAGGGGACGGCCTGCCCATGCATCACCCTTGTTCGGCCTTCCGCCCCGTCCCTCTGTACAACTTCGCTATTTATACAGGGAGTCTTGCACGCGGATGGCAAGGGGGATGAATAGCGAGGATCTACATCCATGCAGGGTGTATATCCCTGCTATTCATGGCTTGGAATAGACCCCGTTGTCTTTACACTGTCTACACTCCATACACTTCACTTCATGTGTGACTACCACATGTAGGTTTTTGGCCCATCAAGGCCACTCCTTAACCAGGACGCTGTCAAGTCTCTTTGGAATTTCTGAGTAGTAAGGACATCCACGTATAAATAACTGATTTTACAAATGGGGTTTGCAAATAAGGCTTCTAAACTTACCCCCCCCCCAGTCAATTAATCTGCTTTAAAATGCTATAGCACATTATAAGTTTTTTTTTTTATTAAAGCAAATGTGTGAAACGAATTATAAATGCTCCCAAAAATCAGGAAAAGTTTTGGAAAAAATGAAAACAAAGTACATTATTTTTGCCTGCTCAAATCCCTATCGTACTGTGAGAGCAGTCATTAGCTCTTTCTAATTTATTAGCTTCACTTTATGCTCTGGTGGTTTCTGTAAACTTCTGCTTCTATCACTCAGTGCCGTTTATTCCAGAAGAAAGGTAAAGTCAAACTTTTCTTTATTCATGGTATAATCTGTGTAAACAGCCTCTGGTCAATATTTCTCCACGGTGGTCAGTATTTTTTATAAACTGTTAAATAAAATCCAGATATTTAAGAGAGAGAGAGAGAGAGCGACCAGAGAAGGAGAGAGGCGATCTCCTAGCCTTTACCAGAACATTGCCTTGAGGCATGGAACATGACAGTTACTGAACTGAACTTTACTTTTCAGGTGCTTGATAGCACCTGCTAGGGAGAGTCCATCCATCTATCTGCCTGTCTATCCTTCTATTGTTTGTGCATATGTAAAGACAAAATCAAGAGGAGCCAAAAGTAGAAGCCAGCAGGATGGTGGGTAAGTCAATCCTACCTCCCGAAGATGGGCAGGCAATGATAAGAAAGTTAGTGCCACAAGAACCTCAACTCTTGCGGCACAAAAAAGATTAACCCCCCCCCCCAAAACCTGTGGTGATACTCTCTTCCATGGGATGGACTAATGGGGACCCAGCCCCCACCAACAAAATAAGCAGCCTTCCAATCCATGTCAGCAGAGGAAGAGGAAAGGCGATGCAGCCACCATGAAGAACCGCGTGCCTGCTGGCGAGGCCCCTGCTGGCAGAAGGATAGGAGGAAACACTTAGCTATGGCAAACCCCTTTGCAGCTTGCCAGCAAGACCCAAGCAGTAGTGAAGGAGCTGACCCCAAAACAGACTAAGGTAATGGATATGCAGCATAGTAGATGGCATGTGCAAGAGTGAAGGTGGGAGGGAAGAGCCCGTGCAAAGGGGAGGGGGAGGGGATAGAGTGTAAGAGGTGAGAGACTGGGAAGGGCAAAGGGGCTGGTAGGTTGAGGAAGTAAGTGCGGTGGGTAGGGGAGCGTGTATATGTGCAGAATTGTATTTATTTATTAGTATTTCGCTTCCACCTTTCCAGGAGAAGATGAAGGCGAGTTACATTCAGATACAGAAGGAGAGAACATTTATATGCCAAGAAACATAAACACACACTATGTGACACATACACCCAAAAGCAGTCACTCCCCTCACCTACAGTCCCTACATAGCATTACTGCAGGCAGCGGCGTTCCCAGCCCCCTCTGCACCTGGGGTGAGCAGCACCCTTCCGGGCAGTGTGGTGCGACACTGCGCACCATGATGTATCCTCCCCCACCCGGCCCATGGAGGCAGCATGACAAACTTATCAAAAAGCTGGTTTACTGCGGTGCCTCACAGTCCATTGCCTGATTGCTCTTCTCTCTTGGTCAAAGTCTCATAATTTACGAGACTTCAGCTGTGAGAGAAGAACAGCTGGGCCATAAAGTGCAAGGCACCACGGCAAGCCAGCTTTTTAGTGTTTTGCTGCGCTGCCTCCGTGAGCCCAGTGGGGGTGTACCCCCTCCCAGCTGGCCTGCACCCACCGCCCCACCCTTGGTATGCCACAGACTCCGGCAGCCATTTGTCGATCAAACCAGGACAATGAGTGATTTAAAGAGAACTGAAACCTAAGGCTGAGAGATTAACAGTAGCAAACCAGGAGAGTGGATCACGGATGAGATGGTTCACAGCGAGTATAAAAGAAACTGGTGAAACCGACACGTAGACATCTTCTAGTTAGCTGCTACAACATTACTATACCAGAAAAACACTGGGATCACACCCTAATGGGCACGTTTACCAGAGACTGAGCCAGTAGCATGCATTTATGGTGTGAAAGTAGCATGGAAACCATGCTAGATTTTGGGGCATGTGCATCCATCCCCCTGCTATTAGCCCATTGCTAATGTGCATGTAGGTGCACTTAATGCAACCCACTGAGGAGCCCAAAATGTCAGTGCTAACGGCAAAGTGCTGTCAATACCCATATTAGACCCCTAGCCCGCCTGGTATCTGCCCAGTCACATGTTAGCTGGTGAGCGTGAGATTTTTAGCATGGCAAGCTTAGTGAGTAGAGAATGAAGAGATTATGATCACTTGGGACATTCCTCTCCAATGGATAAGGATCTGGATGCGAGGGAACCTGACATAGTGGTAAACGAGAAAAACACCAGCATGACATTGATAATAGAGGCGTCTGTTTCAAGTGATTATTCTGTAAATCACACGGAGATCCTTAAGTAACAAGAAATGCAGTCAGAGACTAAGAAAATGTGGCAGAAAGACAGAAATATTTCATATTGGGTACCATAGGCTTGATTAAGAGGAATTTCCAATCCCTCCTTGCCTATACATGTTACATCTTATGAATCCAGAAGGAAGCTCGCTTTGGCATGATGCAAGTACTATTGCAGGTGCCAGCAGTAAGTTTGGGAGTCTGAGATCATACTCCACACAGCTTGGCTTAGGAGTGAGGTTCATTAATGTAGTGGCAGGCACAAAATTAACCCGTTTGGAGAAATTGCCCCCAGCACCGTGCCATTCATAAACACCTCATTCACCACTAGTCACCACTCACCCACCCAGATAGTCCCTGCTACCCTCCGAGACACGCTTTACCATGTCTCTTTCCACTGCCAGTGCTGCCCAGACATGTCTGAATTTGCAAATGGAGGAGGGAAAATGCACCATTGTATCACTCTGTGTCATGATAACGACACGTAATCTTTATAGCGCTTGTACTGTTCATTCCAGAGACAACAGCACATCTGGATTCAAGGCTAACAGGGAAATATCTGAGATTAATCCACAGGAGATGTTTTCTTTTCCTTGGCACTTGAATGAACATGGAATACGGGTATAAGGCATGCAGATCTCATGATATATGATTTGGGGAACAAATTCCCTGTAGTGCTGCATTGCATTCATGTTTTTTGGATAATATTTTTCCCACCAATCTTTTCATCCAATAAAAGCATTCATCCTCGAGGTTGCTGAGAGGATGAGCAGGTCTAAGACATTTTAATTTATTTGATCAATTAATGAGCAAATGCTTCTCAAAGTGCCCCAAGTTCAGCAACTAGTCACACTTAAAATGATATATTTTCGTTCTATTTAGCCAGCCATCTCCAGCAGGGAACACGACACGAGATCCATTACTGCGATGAAATAACTTCCAGACATATTTCAAAGGGGGTAATTTTATAAATTCTTTTCTGTGTGTAAAACGCTGATGTTTGCATATTAAAGGCCTCTCATAAAATTAGGTCATTAAAGTAGGCACAGTGCAAGATAAAGCATACTTGCAGGGTAGCCGTGCTTAAAGGAGGAGTTAGGGCAGGGCATGGGTGATGTTTCCATTTGCATACATATTTTATAAAATATGTACATATGCCTCGGGAGCAGGAGTAATGTCCGCGCCTTCAATCTAGGCTCAATTTCTGCAATATGTTAGAAAGGCATATAGGCACCTATGGGGGTTATTTTAGAAGTATCCCCATGGGTAAACAGCAGTATGTACATGTGTAGATGCTCATTTTAGACATCTTGGAGGACATATTCAGCGGCGGCAACTAGGTAAAATAAAATGTCCAGCCACCACTGCTTTAATTGGGATGGGCGTTCAGTGGTGGAACGTATCTGGTTTCTGCCACTGAATACTCGGGTTGGCCGATCACTGGAGATGCTATTCGGTTAGCGACAATATTCAATCACTAAGACGCCCATTCTGAAGGTGCACGTCCGGGCCGTCAAAAAATCTGGATGGCCCGGAGATGCACCCGATTCTGCTTCCGCGGGGGCTAAACACCCCCAAGGGAGCAGAATCACAGCACAGTGGCTGGACATCTGGGGTTGCCATGGCACTGCGGATCCATTAAGGAGTTGCGATCACCAGCCGCCACAACAAAGTTCTTTCCCCGCAGCCCAACTCCCAATGCGGCCTTCCAAAGGCAAGGTCAGACTACGGGGAAGCTCCTGCACACCCTCACCCCACTGACCTGGCCCTGTGCTGCCATCCCCCGACATCCAGGAAGACCTATTTCACCTCCAAGGTGGAATAAGTCCCACATCCATGTTGGTGACCCCAGACATACAGGGCCGTCCTTGGGATCGGCCCTGTACGTCCAGGGTCGTATCCAGGCCCATCGCCCGCCCTCGCTGCTCCCTTGGCCTGCCCCCCTCCCACCCCCATCCAGAGCTCCCCGCACATCTCCTATGTACATGCAGTGAGCTTTGGGCATGGGATACGGTCCCGGGCATTTAGTGGGGTGGGATGTCGGACCCAGGCATCCATCCCCGCTAAAGGTGGCTCGGAATGACCCCCTTACTGGATAGCTTTAAGCTGTAAAAGTTAGCACAGCCATTCACCTGAAACTATCCATTAGCGGCTGAATATCGTTGCTAAGTGCATAGCAGCTGTCACTAACCCCACTCACCCCCACAGACCACCCCGGTTTTAACTGGGTGTTTTCTGGCAGTCTGTGGTTAAAAGATTAGTACCACTGAATATCATGGTGTCCGCGTCTCAGCCGGTTAACAGGTCTGTTCCTTGAGGATTTGGACTGCTTTGGGAAGGTTGGGGGAATCTGAAGTGGTGCTGAATTGGCATGGACTGAGGGGTCTAGACTGCCGTGGAAGGGGTGAAAGGGCGAGGGAGCCCTTTGTTGTCAGGAACCATGATCTGAAAAAGCTGCTCCCACGCACAGCTCAGCGCAAAGCTTCTTTCCCCCACATGCAGATTTTTAAACTTGCTGCTCCCTCTGGCGCGCCGGCACATGCTTGTGTATTTGCTGATGTCCATCTAGGTATTTTACAGAAAGGTCCACGTCTGGCGGAGCCTTTGCAAAATACAGAGGGGACTGTGCACATCCTGACCTAGATGTCTCAATTCTGCACCCCATGACCTATCGCAAATGGGCCTTCACATGTCTTTCTAAAAGGACAAAAAATAGGCATCTTCCCACCCTATTAACCTAGAGGCCCTTTTATACAATTTACCCTCAAAATGACTTGAAAGAAGCCTTCAAAAACAAAACTGGTGAATGAGTATTTAATTAAAAATGCTTTGGCCAGAGCCTAGGGACAGCAGCTCTGGGGTGAGCATATGCACTATTTTGTCTATCGACATTTTTATAGGGATATGAAATAGTCCTGAAATTAAATGAAAAACACAAAAATACAACAAAGCATGATTTGTTTTATTCTTTGTGGTTTTTTTGTTTTTTGTTTTTTGCATGGTTGTTTTGCAAATTGGGCATATGCTCTAGAGGGTAATTTTACAACCAGGCATCATAGATAGGCACCTACTTGTCTTTATAAAATGTTAGCATACAGTATGTGGCGGAGCACGTGTGCTTTGAATGTTTACGCCTGCTTTTGAGTGGTGTAAATGACCATGTCTATGTTATAATCTACATTCATACGTGCAGATTCCACCTGTGCTCTTTCCATGCTCTCAGCTACATCTACCAGTGAGTATACACCATCATGCTAAAGCATGTATTTTATGCCAACTGCGTGTATTTTGTAAGAAATCATTTATGCATCTGTGTGGCCATGTACAGGTAGGAATGACTTTATAAAATTACCTAGTTGTCATTGCTGCTGAACTTTGCACCCAGATATTCCATGCCAGGGGCCATATTCCGCCTCTGACATTGAATATCCAGGTTGGCCAGATAACGCCGCAGGTGACCTGTTAACAGCGATCTTCAGCTGTTAGCTTCAGTGGCGAAAGTGAGGTGAGCCTTTTGCTGCTTTGGGATAAGCGGCTAGTGTTTGAATCTCAGCAGTAGCTGGTTATCCTCGGCTGGCACCCCGGAATGCCCTGTTGCTAGCCTGTTAGTGTTGGGGTGTTCAGTAGTGACACAGTGGCAGTAACTGCATTGGTGCCACTGAATGTCTTGCAGAGTGCCAATAGGTGGTTATGCAGGTCTCCAAACCACTTCAGTGGCTGTGAAAATGCCCCCCAGAGTTTTTAAATGCCATATTGTTGAATGCAAATTCATTCCTTTCAAAAAGAAAGTCAAGGGAACCAAGATTTAGGTGCTTATAAATACTCCCTCCAAAGTCTTTCAGTTTTTTTGCTGTATTATTAATGTTATCGCAGTTTGCTGTTTTTTAAATTAATGGTGTCAGAGTAAGTGTGGAATATCACTGTGCCATCTTTGTACTGAACATCAGTAATTCATATTTGAGCATTAGTAAAATCAGATGGCTGCTTATATTGAGATCAGATTAATGCTGTCTAAATTTGATATGTACAGAGTTGGTGAGCACCATTCTGAAATGTTCAAAATACTCTGGGCTATAAATTCAAAGGGAACTGAGCTGAGTACTTCTCACACTTTGGTGTCTTGTGAATGTTCTAATTTGTGCTCCGTGCACAAGAGTATTTGAGAATGGCAGTCATTTTAGAAGCCCTGTTTGCAGTCTGAAAGCCCTGTTTGCAGTCTGAAAGCATGCATGTGACTGTCCAAATCATGAAGACCTTTCCGGAGTCATTTTACAAATGATGTATAAAGATGTCCCTGGCGCAGGGATGTTGAAGGAGGCCAGAGGTGTGGTGGAGGCATGTCCTGTGCAGAGCGGCAGACGTGGATGTCCCTGCTCAATTCCAGAAACATCAGGGACGTCTGCAACACCGTCCAAGCTTAGACCTGCAGAAACGTGCTCGTCTGTGCTGTTAAACATCCAGAGGGTGTAAAGCACATGGCGCTCCACCATCCCCATTACTCCCCACAATCACAATATTTTTTGTGTAATTGGGAAATGTGCTTTTTGTTTGAACTGCTGCTAAATGTCTCTTAGATGTCCCTGGTTCCCAATACTGTTCTGGGGACCTGTAGAGAGCCCTGCAGCCATCTATATTGGGCACGTCCACGTTTGTGAAATCATGCCTGCCCTTTTTTCTGATATTCTCTAAAATGTTCTTTCACATGTCTGTCTAAATTTAGAAGTAGCCTGGGAAATAATTTTCCAGGTAGCTAAGCTTACAGGCTCCTTGCTTAAATATTTGTTTTGCTCACTTCTGAAAACAGATGTTTTTGTATCTCTCTAGTTATCTAAGGAAATAGAGGGCCCGATATTCTTCTAGGACAGCGATGCCCTGCTACAGCGCATAGCTGTTGCCACCAAGCTTTAACCCCGGATATTCAATGCCTGGGTCATCTGTAGCCGCAGCACTGAATATCCGGTGTTGCCGCACAGCCTCCACAACTGCAGAAGCTAACCGGGCAGCAGCGATATTGAGCTGCCACCCAATCAGCTTGTACGGGTAAAGCTAGGCCAGCTTTTACTGTGCCTAGTTTTACCTGCGTGTTGCTAACTGGGTAGCGACTGTCGCCGCCCACGACACACCTTGATGCTAAGCAGTTAACATCGAGGCGTGTAGCGGTATTAGTAGGGGATATTCAGTGGTACTAACCGTGTTAGTGCTGTTAATTATCCCGTTCAGTGGCATTTATATGGCTTACAGGTCAGTAAACCGTGTAAGTGCCTTTGCCTATCAGGCCCAAAGATTAGCAGACAAGGAAAATAACATTCGGTAATACATTTTTGTTGAACTAACTATGGGGCTGATGCAGAAACATTAGTGCACCATCTGCACATACATAGTGCGACATCTGTGCATATTTCTAATGCATAGACTTTGTTCTTTTCTGCATTGCAGAAAAGGGATCAGCACAAATGTAATCACTGCACACAGGCCAGGCCAGTGCTAATGCGCAGCCCATGTAAAGCATTCAAGTTGCATGATAATCAAACCATTAGCCAGGGCCATATCAATTGTGAAATATGCCCCGTGTGACTTGCACATCGGGCACGTGCCCCCCCCCTCCGCACCTCCATCTAACCACTTTATGGGGGTGGGAGAGAAGAGGCGCACCCGATGTGCAAGTCACTTATTCTGCCTTTACTTTACCCACCCTAACCTAACACATTCACATCCAACACCTCATCTCACCCACACAGCATCTGACGTACCAACAACATAATTCTCATGATTTACAAAAGAAACTCAACAGTAGGTACATTCTCAATGAGCATGATTACATTATTACTCTATTAGATAATATTACTTAAATAACTATGAGCTCCTTTGTTTTGTACTGTATATAGTTACCCTGTTACTTCCAAGTTACAATCCCTGTTACAATGTAAGCAAAAGATCTTGTTTCTAATGCAAAATGTTGTTATTATGTAAACCGCACTGATACTAAATAGCGCGGTATATAAGAATTTGTAATAAATAAATAAATAATAAGTCGCCGGCTTAGCGTGCCGTGAGAAGGCTTAAGGGGCACATTTTGGCTGTCTGCCGTTGCCTGCCGCCACTGAGAGAAGAAAAAGTGGTGGCAGCAGGCAACGGCAGACAGCCGAAATGCGCCCCTTAAGCCTTTGTGCCCTGTGCGGCCGCACCGCTCGCACAGGGCTAGGTATGGTCCTGCCATTAGCTATCCTGCCTGGATGCAGAGAAGTGTACAGAAGAGCGAAGACTGAAATAACATGGGAATTTTTAACGCCTACTCGGAGACATAAGGGATCTGTGCTTAGTACTGAGGAGAAATTTATCTCTTTTCTAAGCAGACATACCCCTCCCTCCCTCATTGTATTTTCTGGGCTTTGCTGAATTCACTTCACTGTGCTGGAACGAATGTTTGCGTGGTACATTATAGCAACCATTCCTCTTGGAATATTGCTCAGAAAAATATCGCAGATCAAAGGCACCAGTATTGTTCAGAGTTAAAATTATGAGCAGAAATATGTGCCACATAGAATTCTAGCAGAGGCACACAAATGCCTTTTAGTACGTAAGATCCAGGCGCTGCTGACGCAGATGCTTGTGTGCATGTGTTTGCTGCTTTAGCGCAGACTTTCTGCGCCTACCTCATTTGCATGCCATTTGCTTGCTGCATACAAGCACAACTGTGGTGGTACTTTCGTGCCAGAAAACTGTGTGCACAGCTTTTAGGGAACGACCCTAAACATTGGCTTTCTGTATCGGTCTGTATGTTTCTTGACCAGCCTTCAGAAGTTGACACAACCTTCCTTAGATCTAAACAAAATCAGAGGCGTGTTAACTCCTGAAAGTTAGTCAAGAAATGTACTGATTTGAGTTGATCCAATAGAAAAAGATGTTTTATTTGTTTATTGTTATTATTGCTCTTGGTATACTGCCTTATCAGTTCCATCAAAGCCATTTACAGAAGTTATTAAAAGCACCAAGAAAAGGGAAAGGTTAAAGCTAAAGAGGAAAAGGGTAAGATAGTTACAATGTGAAAATGAAAAAGGGAAATGAGTAGATAAGTTTAAACTTAAGTTTAGAAAGGCTTGATTTTGATCCTAATTCTTAGATCCTATAGAGATAAGACAATAAGTAGAAGAGAAGAGGGGTTCTGGGGTGCCCCAAGACCTTCAATACTGAAAGCCAGTTAGTAGTAATAGGTTTTAAATTTAAGGCCTTTTTAAAATTTCTTAAAGAAAGTTCCGTCCCTTAAGTAGATGGGTAGAGATTTCCAGAGCTTGGGGGGGGGGGGGGGGGGGTGCCTGGCATTTTGTTAGGGCAACTAACAAGTGTGCATTTTAGGAAAAGAGTGTTCAATGGCAGGAATATAGGATAAGGTGGACTACCAAGTATGGGGGTGTACCAGTGTAGAAAAATCTTCTGTGTTAGGATTAACACCTTAAATTTCATTCTATAGGAGATAGGAAGCCAATGTATGTCCATCAGCAGGGCAGTGGCATCATAGTTGGTCACATTGCAAAGAAATTTAACAGCTGTATTTCGGAGGTGTTGAAATTTGAGGTCGGAGTAGTGATCCCATTATAAATGATGTGTGATATGACTAATGTAAAGAGGAGGATTTTAAAACTTTTATTTACTTCCAGTTGCACCTTGCCAAGAAAACTCAGAGGCCGGATCACCAGGAGTCAGCATTGACTCGATGGCACACATTGCATTGTACTCTATCTAGAATGGGAAAGAAATCCAAGGACATCAGAGAGTATCCGTGTAAGGAGAAAACGATTACACTAGGATCACGGTGACAAAGATGGGAATGAGGTCTAAGGGCAAAGCAGGACATTCTGTGTTGTAAGCACAGTGCGGCATCACCAGCTTTAATGTATAAAAACACATCAGGGTCTGTAGAACATTATGGATTGAAATTGGAAGAATATCTTTGCCTCGGGTTTGGGATTATAACCATAAGAGAATTACAGAGAATTGCTGTTTCCCTAATTGTCTATTCAGCTTTAAGGAGGACACTTTCTGAAATGAGGTAAACTCATACTAGTGTGATCCATTCAATAAACATTTTCCACGCTCACTGAATGATGAAATAAAATCCTTTTTGATTAGGGCTGATTGTGTAACGCTGCTATAATGAAAAAGGATATCACAACAAGTGAACTCCAAGAATAAACTAGAAAAAAGAGGGGAAAAAGTGGTAAAGATGGCAAAGCCTGGAGAAGTTTCAAAAATGGAGGCTTCATATCTTTCAAAGAGATTCCTACCAATAGGATGTAGCAAGACATGAACGTACATGGTGAAAATAGACATATCTGCTAATTTTCTTTCCATTTGGACCTTCAGTCCAATCCAGACTCATGGGTTGTGTCCCTATTCCAGCAGATGGAGGCTGAGCATTCTAGCTTTTGCTGATGTCATTATATAAGGAGCAAACACTCCTCCCACCAAGCCAATATTCCCATGTCAAAGTAGAACTAGACTAACTAAGAATGCCCCTAAGGACAACTATATACAAACTAGTTAACTCATGTATGATGACTTAGGACAGCCCGAGGGGAACAAGGTCACTCCTAGTTCCCTTCAAGCACCCAGGACTGAACGCTTTGGCCTGGAGAGAACTCTTTCTCCTGCACCAGAGTAGGTGCCTTGCCCCTTAAAAGTTGCGCATATGAAACTGGCTTGCCATCAACAAGATGGGTGGGATCTGGATTGAACTGTAGGTCCTAATTGAAAGAAAATTAGCAGATTTGTCTAATTTCACCTTCCCTATAGTCTAATCCAGATTCATGGGATGTACCTCAGCAGTACTCAAACCTAAGCGGGACCAGCAAACCTGGGCGGGACCTGGGCGGGACCAGCCTCCAAAATCTGAGCCCCAAACCACGCCTCTAAACGCACCTGCAGATCTAGCTTATAATGACAAACAGAAGTATGCAACAATGCCCAAGTAGCTGCCCAACAAATCTCCACCAGAGGAACCAGTGCACACTCCACCCAGGATGCTGCCTGCACTCTTGTGGAATGTGCCTGCAGCCTGAAGCCCTGAGGGCACTGTTTTGCCCTTCAACAGATAGCTGACCCAATCACTCCCTTCAACCAGCGAGCAATGGAAGCCTTTGAGGCCGCTTCCCCCTTCTGGGGACCCCCAAAGAGAACAAACAGACGATCCGATTTTCATAACAGCTCCGTAACCTTCAAGTAGCACCTTAGCACTCTCCGTGTATCCAGGGCACGGAGGCTATTATCCTGCCCCCGCGGGAAGACTGGGAGGACTACGGTCTGATTGAGATGGAAAGGTGAAACCACTTTGGGCAAAAAGGAAGACACCATCCGCAACACTACTCAGTCCTTCGCCAGCAGAAGATAGGGCTTTTGACAAAATAAAGCCTGCAGCTCGGAAATCCTCCTGGCCAAGCAAATGGCAACCAGAAACACTACCTTTAAGGTAAGGTCCTTCAGTGAAGCTGCCGCCAATGGCTCAAATGGTGCTGCCGAGAGAACCTCCAGAACCACATTGAGATCCCAATAGGGTACAGAGGGCCACCATGGTGGCCTCAAAAGTATGACCGCTCTGAGAAACTTGGCCACATCTGGATGAACCAGCAAGGAGATCCCCTGAACGTGTCCCCGATAGCAGGTCAAAGCTGCAATTTGTACTCAGAGGGAATTATAAGGCTAGGCCCCTCTCAAATCCAGCCTGCAGAAACCCCAATACCTCTGGGATCATGGCTGCAAAGGGACGGCACTGCTGCTCCACACACCAGGCTTCAAATACTCTCCATACTCATATGTACGCCAGAGAGGTTGACCTACGTCGCACTTTAAAGTAAGGTAGCAATCACTGGTGGCAAATACCCTCAGCATCTGAAGGCCACCCTCTCAAGATCCAGGCCATAAGTTAGAATCGATCCACCTGAGGCATACACACCAGACCCTGTGTCAACAGGTCCTTCCTCAACGGCAGTTGCCAAGGACTGTCCACTAGTAGCCACACTAGGTCCACGTACCAGGGTCTCCGTGGCCAATTTGGGACTACTAGAAGGACCAGACCTGCGTGTGCCTCCACTCGCTGAATCAGATGCCCTATGAGGGGCCATGGAGGAAAGGCATAGAGCAAGCTCTCTTCCAGCCAGCTCTGAGCCAATGCAAAGAGGCCTTTAGACATTTGCTCCCTGCGTCTGCTGAAGAATCACTCCACCTTGGCATTCTCTGCTGACACCATGAGATCCATGACTGGTAGTCCCCAGCAGAATGTTGACTAGCAGAAGACCTCATCCACCAAGGACTACTCCCCTGAATCTATCTGATGCCTGCTTAGAAAGCCCGCTTGAACATTTTCTCTCCCGGCCACATGAGCCACCGACAACTGAGTGAGATTCTCCTCTGCCCACTGAAGAAGTGGGGCTATCTCCTCTGCTAGACTTGTGCTGCCATTCCGCCCTGCCAATTGATGTAGGCAATGGTGCAGGTGTTGTCGGAAAACCATCCTGACCACCAGATGCTGTACCAGGTCCTGAAATTCTAGGAGAGCCAGGTGGACAACCCTCATCTCCAGGTGATTGATGGCCATTGTGTCTGGTCCTGAGATCAAACGCCCTGTGCAATCTGGGCTAAGCAATGTGCTCCCCCAATCTGACAGACTGGCATCCGTTGTGATTATGATCCATTCTGGCTGTTCCAGAAGCATTCCCTTTTGCTCCGTGACAACCACTATGACAGGTTGCTGCGCACTTGCAGTGGACAGACCAGTTGACAACTGAGAGGATGCCTTTGATGCAACCACCGGGAAAGCAGCTCACGCTGTAATGGTTGCATGTGAGCCCTTTCCCATGGCACCAAGTCCAGCGTCGACGCCAATGAGCCCAGAAGCGATGGATCTGGTCCTGAATCTTCCTGCACCTCTCTGCTGGTAAGAACACCCTGCTCTGGGTCATGACGAAGCAAGCCCCTAGGTATAGCGAGATAGGATGAGGTGGCTTTTGGCTACATTTACCACCCACCCCAGACTCCACAGAAGGTTAAGGACCTGCTGCATGGCGACGAGGCTCTCCTTGTGTGACTTGGCCCTAATGAGCCAGTCATCCAGGTAGGGATGAACCAGGATCCCCTGGCTCCGCAACTGGGCTGCAACAACCACCATAATCTTGGTGAAGGTGTGAGGGGCTGTGGTGATTCCAAACGGTAGAGCCCGAAACTGGAAGTGTCCCACTGGAACAGCAAACCGTAGGTACCTTAGATGCTCTGGTTGAATGGGAACATGCAAATATGGTTCCGTGAGATCCAAGGAAGTCAGGAATTCTCCCTGCCATATGGCCACAATGACGGATTGCAAGGTTTCCATCTGAAAGTGAGGCACACGCAATGCCCGATTGACCCCTTTGAGATCAAGTATGGGCCGGAATGACCCTTCTTTCTTGAGCACCACCAAGATAGATGGAGTACCACCCCTGGCCAAGCTGGTCTTGGGGGACTGGCTCCACTGCATGCAGCTGAAGCAGGTGACGAAGGGTGTCATTTACCACTCTTCTCTTTTCTCGGGAGCCATAAGGCGACAACATGAAGACGTCCACAAGTGGCTCCGCAAACTCCAGGGTGTAACCCTCACTTATGACCTCCAGAATCCAGCAGTCAGAGGTAAGGTGGACCCAGGCAAGATTAAACTGCTGCAGGCGACAGCCCACCGGTACTAGACCCGCCTGAGCCCTCCTCATCTCATGGCGGCTTCTTGGGTCCTGGACCGGACCTGGTGAAGGAACCCTGACCAACTCCTCTGCCTCCGCAAAAGGAATGTCCCCTCACCTGATAACAAAGCCTCAGGTAGGGGGAAAACCTGGTTGCTCTAAATTTGTGAAAATCTCTCAGGCGTCCTCTTGATGCGACCACTGCCGGCTTCTGGGATTCTGTCTTGTCCTCTGGCAGGTGAGCAGGTTTAGATTCCCCCAAATCTTTGACCAACTTCTCCAAAGAGGAGTTTCCCTCGAAAGGGCAGCCTTGTAAGATGGTGTTTGGAGGAAATATCCGCAGACCAGTTCCTCAGCCACAGCAGTTGCCGTGCTGCTACTACTGACGCCATACCTTTAGCTGATGCTGGCAGAAGGTCATAGAAGGCATCTGCCAAGTACACCATGTCCGAGTCTAGGCATGCTGAATCCTGGAAGGCTCCACCGAGCCCTGCCTTGTCTCCAGGAAATCCTTGGATCCATCGCACACAGGCTCTTTCCACATAGGCGCTACACACCAAAGCCTGCAAGGCCATGGCATTGATCTCAAATGCCTACTTCAGCAGTGTCTCTAGCTTTTTATCCTGTGGGTCCTTAAGCACTGCTCCTCCCTCCAACGGGATGGTGGTATGCTTTGTCACTGTGGACACCAGGAGCTAGAAAAGCTTGTGCTCAGCAGTTGGGAGGGAATAAAGGTGCTGCATGACTCTAGCCCCTCAGAGACCCGCCTCTGGCACCTCCCATTCCAAATCAATCATTTGTTTCATGGCCCTCTGCAGCGGAAAGACATTCTCTGCAGGAGTGTCCATGGATATATTTAGCGCCGCCAGCGAATCTCCTCCTTGTGAAAAACTCTGACTATGGAGATGTCATCCCCCACCTGCAGGTCATCCCAGGACCCTAAGACCCCCACTCTCCAACTCCAGGCCTGAGGTACCCTCTAGAGGGTCCTCCGACTCCAGGGACTGCACTGATGCCCAGTCCTCTTCTGTGACCGCCGGGTCTGGTGACACTGCAGCAGCGCTCTCCTGCTGATGCTTTCTGCACTGCCCTGGCTGCCCGCTAGCACACTCTGCCGACGCCATCAGGCCCTGCTTAATGCAGTAAGCCTGATGGAGCAACAGCACAAATTCAAGTGAAAATGGGACCTCCGCCTGCGCACCTGGCAAGAAGGAACTACCCGGGGTGCTTGCTTGCGGCTGCGAGCCATCAGTTACATCTGACCCATCGCACTGCTGATGTCAACGGGGACTCCCCTGATGCTGCAAAAATGGATGCCACAGATGGAGAAGACAAAATGGCTACACTTCACGCCAAAACCGTGGGAGCCACGGCGCCAAGCTTGCTGCCCCCGGAACATCAGAGAGGCCAGGAGACAGTGACAGCGCTTCCTGCTGCTCCTGCAGTGAACTCCCTGCCTCGCAATCTTCGGCCTCACAGGCCCTGCATAGCCCCATCGCCGATATGTGTGAACGCCTGCTCCCACAGCCCCCGCAAACAGGCCTACTGGTCAGCATCGGAGAATGGGCACGTGAAGCAGCAGGGCAGGAAGAAAAACCGCAAGGCTCCATGCTCCATATTTCAACCCCTGGCTTGCACTCACTCCTAAAGGTCCCCACGCAGCTGCAGCTGAAGAAAATCAAGCCACTCACTACCTCTTGCACTGAAACGGAGACAGTTGAATCACAGCAGCAAGCCCAGAGTCCCCTAACCCACCGAAGGGCACCGGGGAAACAGGCAGGAGGTCTGATAGCTACCGAGCGGGAGAATCAAGCTCACCCCCACTCCTCCCAGGGCTCTACTGTTGACTTAATGACCTTGGTGCCCTGGGGCAAACCCTGTCATCACAGCTGCTGCTCACCCTACCCGACAAGCTGAGGGTTTAAATTCTTTGACACAGGAATTAGACTGGGAGCCACTATACGCCCTGCACCTTTGCCTTACATATATATATATTTTTTTTTCATATACTTCAAGTAACCCTCAACTAGCCCAGACTACCAGGGTTGTGTCCCATATGTTGGAGACTGAGTATACTGGCTTGGTAGGAGGAGTGTTTGCTCCTTATGTAATGACATCACCAAAAGCTAGAATACTCAGTCTCTATCTGCTGGAATAGGGACACAACCCACGAGTCTGTTTTGGACTGTAGCAGCGCTATGGAACTGATGTTAAAACTATGGTGCAGTAGCTCTATGTATTCTGTACAATATAAACTCAATGTAAGACTTACAGAAATGCTAGATACTGTTTACAATGCATCTGATAAGAGTGCCGTACACTGCACCCCAATACATCTGATGTTTCCATTTGGTTCGATAGTTCTTTACTTTCTGCATTACAGTTGTGTTATAATGGTGCTACGTGGCTATTTATCAAAGAATGTGGCATTGTTACCTACTTTATACTTCTTTTTTTCTCCCCCATTAAATGGTTTGGGTTGGGTATATTGACCTTAAATTACTTGGGTTTTTTTATAGGTTTAATTGCTTCTTTCTTTTTTTCTTTGTATATGGGATATGTATGCCCGCAGTTATTGATTTACTTTGTAAATTTAATATAAATTCTCAATAAAAAATGGGTCTACATGCGCATACTTTTGTAGAGTTTTGGGTCATCTTGAAAGGGTCTGGACTGCTTAAGTTAATCCTATCCAGATGTGACGGAAATCTCTGCTAGACTGCATTTGGAAAGGATAAGATAAACCTGCTCTAGACGTTGTGCACATGCCAAGCAATGAGAGTATTACTGGATGCCCAACATCAGTTTTCCATGTGGTTTCAGTAGCCAGAAATCTTTGAAGATGCCACAGGAGCTGGGAATCAGACCACCCAAAGGATGTCTTTCAATACTGTTTCCATTGCAGATATCATATGCTTTAGGAAAATGAGCAATCGTTAAACCCAGGATGTAAATATTCAAGAGCAATTTTGTAACTGGAGGCAACACTGGCCATAAAGTACTTTAAAAAGGAGTGGAGGAGTAGCCTAATGGTTAAGAGCACTAGCTTAGAAACCCAGAGCACCAGGGTTCAATTCCCACCAGCACTCCTTGTGGCCTTGGGCAAGTCATTTAACCCTCCATTGCCTCAGAAAAATCCGAGTGTTTAATGTACATTACCAAGTTTAAGTTACAATGTAAACGGCTTTAACTGAAATGATAAAGGAGCATAAAAAACTATTAACTAAATAAAAAAAATTCTCAGGGGTTAAACCAATAATTTTCGAACTATAACTTGTTATAAGTTCAGATTATCTGTCTGACAAGGGGGCGGGACGTGGGGACACCTAGACATCTAACATATGTCTCAGTGGTGTTATTCAGCTGCTAAATGTATAAACTAGAAGGCAAAAAGGCCACACAAATAGCACGTATAACTGAAACATCTGATTTGAATGATTCAGATTATACGTGCTGCTAAATATACATGTGAGGGCACACTTTAGAAAGGTTGTTTATGTGGTTGCAGTGACGTTCAGTTTAAAAGGTGTACAAATCTGACAACTTAAGAGCAAAGGGTGGGCACAGGCTAAGTCCGGTGGAAAACTGACATATCTCTGCCCTCCATCATGGCTGTGTGCTTTAAATCAAAGAAGGAAGCACAGGAATGGGCATTGTCGCCAAATGGGTGAGTTTTGCTTATACCATGACAGTCATGAACCTCACTTCTAAGCCAGGGCATGTGGAGTATGATCTCAGTCTCTCAAGTTTACTGCTAAGGTTCAGCGTAGTACTTGCATCGTGCCAGAGCGCCTCCTGCTGGAGCTTGTAAGATGTAACACATACGGGTAGTTTGTCAAGAAGTGCTTGGGAATTCTTCTTTATCAAGCCCCTGGCACCCAACACAATGGGAAATATTTCTGCATCTTTCTGCCGCATTTTCTTGGTCTCTGACTGCATTTCCTGGTATTTCAGGATCTTCTGCCTCTCCACGCGATTCACAGAGTACAAGGTGGCCCAAAAAAAGTGAGAACATCTTGTAAATTAAAAGCTTAAATACTTTACTTATTTACCTTTTTTAGCTATATAACGTCTTTATTTCGACAATTTCTGGTCACCATTTTTTAAAAAAAGTTTGTCAATCGTTTACATCTGTCTTTTTTTGAATTTTTAAATAACTTACTGTATATGCTACGAGATGTTCTCACTTTTTTTGAGCCACCCTGTAGTCGCTTGGAACTGAGACTTTGATTATCAATGCCGTTCTGGTGTTTTTCTCCTTAACCATGGGCATCCGTGTGCAGTGGGTGATGCTCTTTCACAAACATACATGTGGGAAAAATCAGGGCGGGATATCCAGCCACTCTCAATCACTCCCAGGGGTATGTTTACTAAGCAGCGGTAGCGGCTTCCATGCGATATTGGAGCCGCGGCCCCTTTAAATTCAATGTCCAAAATGAATTGAATTCAATGGGGCCGCGGCTCCGATATCGCATGGAAGCCGCTTCCACAGCTTAGTAAACATACCCCCCAGAGAACTTGATGTTTAACCATTTAAAATGGCCACAACCCAGCACATGAAACAATGTGGCTGGCACATTCTGGGACAGTGGTAAACAACACCTAGGGCCTGCCTACAGCAGCACACATGCAGTATGTATTGCACCGGACAGTCAGTACTGTAGCTGCATAACAGACACACAGCTGCAGAATACATCTCTTGTCTAAATGCCAAGCCACATGTGAGGGCAAGATGCCTGTCCCTCCACTGTACCTCCAACATCAAACAACAGTCGCACACAGAGGTCTGCTGGGCTGCAGTGTGGCACTAACCCCTGAGGCAGCACATGTTTAGAGTGTGCAGTCCCTGCTGTACACTGCAAGATTGAAACATTGCACATATACCTAACTCAGACTACATTCATGACTGATGAGGTCCATCGCAGACCATCCTGCCCTCTTCGGGGGGGGGGGGGCCATGCACACTTCTCCCACCATCACAGAAGACATGAGGGTAATGGGCAATGCTTCAATATTAACAGTCACCACTATGGCTACAATGGCTCTGAGTGCCAGTATTGGTTAGTCCTTCCTTCACCCATGATGCACCTCACAATCTGAGCAGATATATGCAACTGTTGCCCATATGGAGAATGCAGCGATACATCACAGCTCTATAATATGCGGGGACATTGTGAGCCTCCTGCACATAACAGCCACCACATGTGCAAATGACATGTTTTTAGCAGTCACCCTAAATGTGAGGAAGGGCACACATCACCTGGCCCCCAGAGGAAGCACTGCAATAGATGGACTTTCTGGGTCCTGGAGCAGATCTATATCACTGCCAGTGTACCATAGGTATTGTTGGCAGTGTGTGATGCTAGTCATTTGGTATTCTGTACAATTGCAGCATATAGGAGTGGCCTGTCTTATCTGGCCCTTGTGTTCTGCACCTGTTGGCCAGGGGCTCTTCTATAACATCTCATGTCATTCACTAAGGTTACGGCAGCTGTTTCTAAGGAACTTGATTGCAGTGAGTGTTATCACTGGTTTACACACAGATTATGGTCATCATTTGGCACTAAGAGAGCAGGGTGGTCATTTTTCCTCTGACATGGGTTGTAATCATATTGCATTGTATTCCTGCCTTATTGGCATATTTTTCTCCCCACATGCATATATCCACTCAATATGTGCAAGTGGGGGAGGGGGGGGCATCCTGATTCCAGGGCCAGCCCATCCCCTAGGCAAACTAGCCGGGCACCAGGGTCCACCAATCATGGTAGACAGCATGCCACCAATCCCTCCCTCCCTGCAAGCCTGGCACAGCCGCTGCTTCAGTGCTACAGGTAGCCTTATTGCAGTTGCACACAAGCAGCTAGTCACAGCATGCCACTCCTGCCCCCCACCATGTGCCCCACTGTACCTGCCGATGACATGCTTGGCATGCCACTGACAGTGGCAACTGCAGTGTTGCACCAGACCACCACCCCCAGCCTCACACAATGCTGACCTGGCAGCATGCTGGCAGTGGCACAACTCTTTTTTGACTGCGGCAGCATGTATGTATGCTGTCACTGTCACAGCAGACTCATAACAGACATTGCAGATGTATATCCTAGGCAGCCACTTTTTCAGCCTAGCGGAACAGTCAGCCCCACTGCATCGCTCACGTGCATCGCTCACGTGACACCACCTTTGCCAATTTGGCACCAACAACATAGTGCCCTTTATTAATAGGGCACCATGCTGTTACTGCTAATGGGGCACTACTATCACTAATTTGAGAGCTATAGTAGAAGGAGCACATTGCATACACTTAAATAGGCTCTCTCCCCTTAGAAATAGCCTTCACAGCAAGATTTCAGATGGCGTTAGGGATCCCAGCAGCGGTGCCTCTAACATACAGTAACACAAAACAGCGTTAAAAGGGCACATGCTATCCCCCTAGTCTCCGTCCCATTAATGCCCACTCTCCACCTCTTTTTACTTTAACGCTAAGGGACCAGCTTCCCCACGTTAATCTAGCATTATTGGCGCTTTCTGCAGCATTAACCTCTCATGGGTGCCGATAACACCTGTTAACGGCACCTTTGCTCCCTTACTGCTTTTTAGTAAACATACCCCCAAGTTTCATAATAGCAGACCAAATATTCTCAAGTGTAAAGACCTCCGGATGAGCGAAAGGGAAAGTTGAGGCCATTCCTGCTGTCATCAAATTGCCTTCAAACCCTGTGAGGCAGCTTCAGTTGCAGCCAGCTCTCCTCCCGCAGCCACTGGTAAAGTGCTGCTACAAAGATGTTTTTGGGCTACTTGAACCGAGAATCAACCCTCTTCAGCTGCTAGACTGATCGTCATGCAGAGAGCCCTCCAGACACAGATCACCAGAGCTCATAGAGAGCAGTGCCGCCTTCAGCGGCCTCAGCAAATCAGGAAAGAGAGAATCGATACCCAAAGCTGATGCCAAGCTGCCTGACTCTGATGCTTGCACAGCTAGGCTTACCTCCCTCAACAAAGCTGGTTGCCACTGTAGATACAACAAATACGAGTCGAGAGGACCTGACGTAGCACCAGGTAAAGGAGAGGAGGTTATGGGGGCAGAAGAAGGCATCTTACCCACCCCCTTAACTTTCCTCTTTTTCCCCATCAGGTAAGGCATCACAGCAAGCAGGCCTAACTTTAAAGGATAAGTTTCAGCACTGTCACCACCTAGACGAACCTTCAGCGGCAATGGTTAAATGGATAGCGCTGCTGATTATGTGAATAAAATTAAGCCCTGTTAGTTTAATTCTCTTTCTCTTCATGTAAATTGGGCAAAATTATTTTGGATCTTATTGCCTTGATTTTGCTTGTTTTTTCTTGGTGACTGTCTCCTTGATGTGGACTTGGTTGTATGTTTACTTCTTTGTTTCAATAAAGATTGTTTAAAAACTAAAAAAAAAAAAAAAAGCCCTAGTGCCGGTGTTTGACTTTAGACATTGGCTGGACCAGCTTATCCTACATGAGCTTTGGAAACATCACAGTTCCCTTTTCAGATTTCAGATAAGAGACATTATTCACATCTGAGGAATGAACTTATGTGATCTCAATAGCTTGTGTACAACATTTTTTGATAATGTTGATCTAAAAAAGGCCATCATAGTATGTAGAGAATCCATGGATCACATAACTATGATAATATAGTATTCAGAGGGTGATGCAGACTTAACAGGTAAATCAAATAATATTGTTTGTTGACCCTGTTAACATCCCAATTTAACTCCCTTGTTCTATGTAAAGCTTTATTTTATCTGTTCACTGTAAACCGCTTTGAATTCCAGATAAGGCGGTATAGAAAACTTGTTAAATAAATAAATAGATAAATAAATAACTACCATATTGCTGTGTCAGACACATCCTAATCACTAAACTGAAAAGAAAATGTTTATTTTTTCTCTTTATTATCTGGGGGATTTGTTTTCATTGATCTCCGTCGCCCCTCCATTGCCTCTCTCAGCCCTCCCATCTCCCCCTCAGTGTGATGCTGCTACCCAGAAATCTCCTGCTGTTTGGTTATCATCTCCCTCAGTGGCCACCTCCCTCTCATTCTATCTCCAATATCCCTCATACCCACACAGACCTTTTCACCCTCAGTCATTCCATTTCACTCACCTCCTCTCATGGTCTTCCTTCCTTTCCAGTTTGACCCTCTCAAATCATTCCCACTCTGACTCCCTTACCCCCGATTATCCCCTCTCATGCATTCCCATCACCCTGTCTCTGATTCACTCTCATCCAATGTTCCCTCTAATTTTCTGTAGGCTGTGTGCGCATAAAATATCAGCTGTGTGCAGTTTTTGAAGGAAGGTTAAATTTTTGTGCGCCACATAACATGCGGAGTTATATACTTTAAAATTTGACTGTATGTCAGAATACAGTATGTACACCACATTGATTTTAATCAAATTAAATGAAAATAGACGATTACTAAATGAAGCAGGAAATTTCTAGTAATTACAATCATAACTTTTAAATTTTAAGACGTCTGTGTTGTTTTCTATTAGAATCAGAGCCGTAATTTTTGTGCGCTCTGTTGTAAAGTATGTGCGCTCGCTCGGCGAGGTGTGTGCGCGCGCACACACGCACAGCTTAGAGGGAACAGTGCTCTCATCCCTAGTCATTCCCTTGCATACTGTTCACTCCTCCCTGCAATATTCTCCTTAGTTCTCTATCATGCAGCCACTGCCATGATCCCTTCTGGCTCTCACACTCCTTTACCTGTCTCCGGTTCTCTCCATCAAACCCTTTCTCATCCTAAATACTAATTCTGGCTTACTGTCATTCATTACCTCCCAATTAATACCTCTGACCCCTCCACCCTTTCACACATCTGACTCTCACTTCAACTTCTAATTCTGTCAACTTTCACTGCCATTTTTTCTCTCTTACACATACATAGTAACATAGTAAATGACGGCAGATAAAGACCAGTATGGTCCATCTAGTCTGCCCAGTAAGATGGCAAGAATAGGTGCACCTGCCGCTCCATGCACGTCACCCCTCCCCATGTCTTTGTTTAGGGGTGAACCCACCACTCCATGTAGGACACCGTTTGCTGAGAAATTAGATAGTTAAGTTTATCCTGCTGCTGTAAAGGGATCCACTGTGTCTGTCCCATGCCATTTTGAATTCCGTCACTGTGTTTGCCCCCACCACTTCCATCGGGAGGGCATTCCAAGCATCCACCACCCTTTCAGTGAAAAAGTATTTCCTGACATTGCCTTTCAATTTACCACCTTGCAGCTTCATGTTATGCCCTCTTGTTTTACAGCTTCCCCGTCTTTGGAAGAGGTTTGTTGGTTCATTATTTCTCTTTATTTAAAGGTCTGAATCATATCTCCCCTATCCCTCCTCTCCTCCAAAGTGTACATATTTAGGTCTTCAATTCTCTTCTCATAAGGCTTCTGGCACAGGTTCCAAATCATTGTGGTTGCCTTCCTCTGAACAGTTTCCAGTTTTTTTTGGTGGACCTGGTGCCCTCAAGCACCTTTGTTGTGTGTGGTAAGGGAGTTAAGTGCTCATGCTTTGTCCCTTCTTATCCGCTATGGGATGCTGTAGAGAAATCCATTTCTTCAGAAGGTAAGCTTGAGGAAGATGTGGTGATCTCTTAATGGAAGGCTAGGATCTCCATGATCTACCTATTTCACAGAAGGGGCCATCCTATGCTGTTTCAAGATGCTATAGCAGCACTATATTGTAGAGCCTGCTCTTGGGCAAGGTTAGCAGGTGGGCCCTCTTCTGAAGGGTATCCTACATTTTCCTGCATTCATTTCTCTATCTGATCCTATGAGTCAGCTTGTTGGGGAGAAAATCTGTAAGTTGGGTCTTAGGGGCCCTGAGGTTCTGACTCAGTTGTACCCTTGGCCCCAGAGTGAGCTGGGTCAGCCTCATATCTTCTATCACTACCTTTGCCCTAGCCGCAGCCCCTGACATCTCTAGTTTTCTTTCACACAGATATTCCCCTTCTGCTCTCTCTTCCACAAGATCTTTTGTAACCCCTTTTCAGGTCATGTGCTCCAGAACTCCCCCATTTACAGTGTCTCCTACCACATGGTTTTCATGTGACCCTACCCTGGCTCTCTGTCATCACCTCAGACATCCTGATTTTGCACTGCTGATTATAGGGAGATGGGGAAGGAAACCACATTCATCTTCTGTTCTAATGCTGTCCCTCCACAGTATTTACCTGTTCAACCTCCTCCTTACTGCTCCAAAATTCACTCTTTAGTTCCACTCGCTCCTCAATTCCCCAAGCACTCATCTTCTCCCAGCATGAATCTCTTCTTCATCCAGCCCCTCAATATTCTTCTCCTGCTCATTTCCCCCAACATTCATCTTTTCTCACATCCCCCTCCTCTTCACCTCTCCCCCTTTTCAGCATGTGTGTCCTCTCCTTCTCCAGAAATCACTTACACTCCCCTGACTTGGGCTCCCAAGTACCTCCTTCTTACTCCTCCACTCTTTTCTCAGCTGAGTCCTGAGTCCTAAGATCACAGGCACTTGTAGCTGCCTCATCACTCTCCTCCTGTTCTTTTCCGCTTGCAGCATGCTGAAATAGCCAGGGAGAGGGTGAGGCTGGAGCAGACAAGGCAGAGAAGAAATCAATTGCATCTACTTCCGAATCAAACTTCATTTTCTGTAGGTTGCCTGAGGGGAGACACTGAAGCGGTAAATAGACCAGCTGTTTTCAGCTGTCTGAGCTTTGGCGCCTTTGCCAGTAGATTCAGGGCACTGTGTACCCATGGCTAGTGACAAGCCGGTGAGGCATCACAGTCTGAAAGATCCTAAAAACGAGGACCACCCCGACTCTACTGTTTTCAAGTGGGACCCTCCCTTCCCCACCTTCCGGCATCTTGAGGGCATATTCTCTGGCTCTACAACCTCTGAGAAGGACACCCTATTCTAAACTCTCAGACACTGGCTACCTCTAGTTCGGCCTATGGCTTCTGGAATCTTAAATCTGGCTCTGAGTGAGACCCCACTTTAAGCACTGTGTTCAGGTCTGAAAACTGTATCTTTCTAAAAACATTGGGAGAGTGGAAGCAGCTCAGAAAAAGGCTACTAAAATGATGGAAGGCCTGCAAAAGAAAACCTACAATGTAAAGCTTGACATATTCAATATAGACTCACTGGTACAAAGAAGGGGCTGCATGGATATGTAGCAGATAAACGAGTGAAGAAAGAAACACCCAAGAAGTCTTTATAGGAAACAACAGTTTAATGTGCACAGACTCAGAGAAAATAGTTTTTCCAAATTCTGGGCCCCCACCAGAGGGCTCAGAGAGATTATATAGACTTCTTATCAGGTTATTACAGTATTTCTTCATGATTGGTCACTTTATTACAGTGTAGTCCTGATTGGAGAAAATCTACTGTACTCTTATCTCTAGCGAAGCAGAGGGAGAGTAGTTATCTCTAGCAAGCAGAGAGAGCAGCAGGACAAAGGAATAGGGGCGGGACAAGCATGTACCAGGGTATGACTTCACCAAGAGGAGCGTATCCTTTTCACTTAACCCTTTCAGCTCTCAGCCCTGCCTGGATTTCTACCTCATTCCCCCCTTTTTAAGGGGAAAATTTGCCTTGTAGTGAAAGAGGCCAATTTTTCCTCATAGCAGTTGATCTGACTGTGGAAGGGATTAATATTTGCATACTGCCATCACATGGGCAGCTGTTTTCCGCTCCACCATGGTCTCAATGGTGGAGGTAATAAATCGGATAAGGATAGGGATACAGCATGGCAGGATAATACATAGCAGGAGAATAAGGAGAACCCCTACCACTAGGGTTTTAAGTCCACCTAACCAATTGAACCATTCCGCAAACCGCCCCTTCTATAGGTGCTGTGATATGATTAGCTAGGTCAACCTGTATAGAAACGGGAGGTAGAGCAAAGCAGAGGGAGAGTAGTTATCTCTCGCAAGCAGAGAGAGCAGCAGGACAAAGGAATAGGGACGGGACAAGCATGTACCAGGGTATGACCTCACCAAGAGGGGTGTGTCCTTCTCACTTAACCCTTCCAGCTCTCAGCCCTGCCTGGATTTCTACCTCAGATATAATAGAAACATTCAAATATTTGAGAATAGCATACAGGAAGGTTACTTTTTCATGGAAAAGAAAATTCAAGGACAAGGGGGCCATGATCAGAAGTTCTAGGAGAAAGGTTCAGAGAAAACTTGAAAAATACCTCTTTCTTGAGAGAATAATAGATGGCTGAAATAGCTGACCCATAGTAGTGACAACCAAAACCACAATAAGAACATAAGATATGCCATACTGGGTCAGACCAAGGTCCATCAAGCCCAGTATCCTGTTTCCAACAGTGGCCAATCTAGGTCATACGTACCCTAGCAGTTTCCCCAAAAGACACAGGTTCCACAATGCTTGTACTGGGTCAAACATTGATATCCTGGGTCCCTTCTTAAGAATGGTTTATGGACCTTTCCTCCAGGAACTTGTCCAAACCTTTTTAAACCCAGCTACACTAACAGCCTTTACTACATCCTCTGGTAACAAATTCCAGAGTTTGATTACACGTTAAAAGAAAATATTTTTTCACTCAGTCTTAAATAGTTTACCCTGTAGCTTCATTGTATGTCCCCTAGTCTTTCTATATTCTGATAACAAATTGATCTATGTTTACCCATTCCACTCCGTTCATTAATTTAAAGACTTCTATCATATCTCCCCTCAGCCGTCTCTTTTCCAGGTTAAAGAGCCCTAACCTATTTAGCCTTTCCTCATAGGAGTATCCTTCCATCCCCTTTACCATTTTGGTAGCTCTTCTCTGAAGCTTTTCTAATAACGCTATATCCTTTTTAAGATATGGTGACCAGAATTGCACACAATATTCAAGGTGCGGTCTCACCATGGAACGATATAGAATCATTATAATATCTTGTTTTATTTTCATTTAAATCTGAAGTATGCTTGGGACAGACACAGATGCTGGAAGTACAGTACTACTACTACTAATCATTTGTATAGCGCTACAAGGCGTATGCAGCGCTGTACAGAGACATGTAAGTGACAGTCCCTACTCATCAGCACTTACAGTCTAGTCAAGACAGACAACACAACAACTGGGGTCTAAGATGCGTCTAGTGGAATGGTAAGGAAACACATAGGTGATGAACAGAAGGAGTAAGGATATGATGTTGTTCTCTCCATCAAGGATAGAGTCATGGGAAGAGGTGATAAGGAGAGAAGAAGGCATGAAGAAAAGAATCCTAAGCTAGGGATACTGTAGGCCATGCAGGGCAGCCCGTTCCCTAGACAGGCTAGGTGGCTCCCTAGGGCAACAGACCTCTGTTGGCAGCATGGCATGGCGCCCTCAGCAGGCCATGTGTGCTGAAGCAAATGGCCTGTCGTGGGCTGCTGCCACCGCCACTGCACTAAGCCGTCCCTCCCAACCCTGCCACCAGAATCAGTGTAGGGAGGTGGTGGCGTGGCTCAGCGGGGGGGGAGGGTGGTGTGGTGCACAGCAGCATAAAGGAAGAGTGTGGCACAGTCGGGGCTTCTGCCTGGGGCAGCAGAAATCCTTGGGCTGGCCCTGAGGCCATAGAGTAGCCAAGTGGGAACCAGCAGGCTACAACTCCCCAGAAAGAAATCAGATTGATGCCAACAGGTTGGTGGTGGCCAAGCATTATTCAGCAAGGCCATGGGGATATAGATAACTGGATGATTGAGCAAAATCACTAATTTAAATTAGTCTAAAACTTGGTGATAAGACATGAGGTGGGAGAGGCTGGATATTAGATTATGGCTATGATCTAGTATGTTTATTCCCCCCTTGTTTATTTTAGATTTAGCTCATCTATTGAAGAAAGTAGAGAAACAGAGAGGAAGACATCAAAAACCAACTTTGATAAGGACCAATATCCTACAAGTGGTCAAGCTTCTATGGTTGATAGCTGGGGTATAGCCAGACCAGAAAAACTGGGCAGACTGGATACGGCAGTATGTAACTATGTTAATTTCAAAGAAAATTCCAGTTGATAAAATCTAAGGGCCTGATTTTCATTCGGGTGGTGCTATGAGCCGCATTGGCGCATAGCCTGCCTGCCATCCGTCTAAACTGGATTTTCAAAGCTGGCATCATAATGCAGTCCCGGTATTGAAAATTCAGTTCACGCTGCAAACCTGGAAGCCGCAGGAGCTAGCCAGGTAGCAGCAATTTTTGATGTTACCCGCTTAGCCCTTGCGCCTGAAAGATAGGCGAGGAAAAACCCTTTCCTCCATCCCTGCTCCATTATGGAATGCCCCCAGCTAACCGCATAGTATCTGGGCGCGTTAGGGACTTATCTGAGATTTTTGAAAGGCATTACCCATATAGGTGCCTTTTGAAAGTCCCGAATAAGGCATTTACAGGGGTAACTAGGGCAGTTACCCATGTAAATGTCTTCGAAAATGCCACCCTAACTTAATAAATAAAGGTTTCTTGTCTTTGTATTTTGCAATACTTTCTAACACATGAATTATCCACCAATGTTGTGAATGACCTTTCAACACTACTTCAGTGTTATCTTCAGATGTGTCATCAAGCACAAAAGCTTGTGCATTTGGTGCTTTGCTCACTCTTATTCTGTCCAGAACATGGAAGCAATATAGTTTTCTCTTGGATACATACAGATACACATTCTAATGTGTGCGTCCTGGCCCCTGTGCGCCCAATTGGAATCGGGACGCACAGAGGTAGACCCAATTCTGATTCCACGGCGGCTAGAAGTGTCCCGTGGGATCAGAATCGGCTCTAGGATCTGTGTGTGCAGGCCAGGACCTGATTCTGATTGGCCTGCATATACAGACCCCTGCTTAGTTACTCAGTCAGGGTCCTGAATGGAGCCCAGAAGCCATGGCACCGGGCTCCATTCAGGAGCCCTGATCCCCGGCTGCCAACCACAATTTCCTTTCGCCACAGCCTGACCCCCGATCTGGCCTACCATGGCGAGAGTTGGACTGCAGGGAATCCCCTGCACCCCCTCACCTCACTGGCGCTGCCTGGGCCTGCCATTCCCCGATGTCCAGGAGGACCTATTCCACCTCCAAGATGGAATAAGTCCCCTGTCCAGTCTGCTGACCCTGGACGTACAGAGCCGACTTCAGAATCGGCCCTGTACGTCTAGGGTCATGGATCATCCACTGCCCGCCCTCACTCCGCCTCTGCAGTGCTCCCTCCTGCCCCCATCTAAGCCTCCCTGTACAAACTCCTTGTTTGTACGGGGAGGCTTTTGACTGGGATGGAAGGGGTGAATAGTGGGGATGGATGTACCAATGGGATGTCTATCCCCGCTATTCGTGGGACAGAATAGACCCCACAGCTACTAGGGTTCTGCCTTGCATGTAATCTGAATTTCTTATTCAGCTTTCTAATCTTCACAGATCCTTCAAGGTATTTATTTATTTAACAGTTTTCTTTATACTGCTTTATAATTTCAATCAAAGCAGTTTACATTATAACTTAAACCTGGTAATGTACATTAAACAGGGACATTGATAACTTGGAGTTTTCTGAGCAATGGAGGGTTAAGTGACTTGCCCAAGGCCACAAGGAGTGCTAGTAGGAATGGAACCCTGGCATCAGCATCTAGACGCATAAAAAAGATCTATAAAATAAATATATAGCATGGAACTTCTCTGAAAGTTTATCTTTCTGGTCTAATACTTTCACTTACTCTTTCTGTTTTATGTCACAGTTGTCTTCTTCTCCCCCTTACCCCCTCTTCGCAGTGGGAATGCTACATTTTATTGTTTGGGCAAAGGTCCCAGGCCTCCTCCCCTAAAACTGCAGTATTCTGTTACCAAGGAGGAGAAGGAGCCCGTGAGTGGGTTTCACAGAGAAATGCACACTACGTTCAGCTGTCTGAACAGAAGCAGGGCCAAAACCCCTAGTACTCATCTTGAGCTATCAATGAAAACTCATGAGCATGAGTTAAATGCAAAACAATAACAATAATAAAGGCAACCAATGAAAATGTCTTGGCAATACTAATATATTACAGTAACTAGATGAGTGAGTCAAGTCTTAGGTATTCTGGATGTTTTACTCTTTGACTCCTCTGGCCACATGATTTGTCCAAGCAATACTTTGCTATTACTCATGTGTGTGTGCACTCCATACAATACCAGACACTTGTTATCAACTAAGACTGGACTTAAAATTTTGGCATCCATAGGCAACCAGTAGAGGGGAAGTCCCCCTGAGGTAGAATGGACCCTATGTGATTGCCCAGACCCAGATCTTACCCTTTCTTCCTCTGCTTGTTCTACAAAGTGGTGAGTCCACACCCCACACTAGCAATGCCAAAATAGAACTTACTGCACGGTATCCATGATGATAGGAAGCCCACGAACCTCTGTGCCTCAGGGCCCATCAGCACGAGTTCACTTTTGGTCTTGACACTGTGTGAGCTGTTGGCCACTCACTAGGACACGTGGTGACTGACCCAAATGGAGGCAGAGTCGTGATGGCCACATCCCACTGCCCATGAAAATCTGACGCTGGAAGTAGTTGCTTACAATGACAATGCATAATGTGTATGGGGGATGACAAAAAAGAAGAAATCTTTGAGTTTATGGTACAGTGGTAGAGCGCCGCATGGACTTTTCAAAGACCCCGTGATGTGAGTGTCACAGCTAACTTGAAAGTGATGTGTCAAGTTCTGATACTACACGCATAAAGTAACATCAAACTAGGCACATTCCTCGGAATTCACTTACAAAACAAACACACAGCCTGTGCGTATTTCCACTGAAAACTCTGCTCACACTGAAAGCATTTGTGGGGAATGAAAAACAGATTTAGGCATATAACAGCATTCAGGGCCTGTTTGCTTTTGATTAGGTCTCTGCTTGTGACTACTGAGTCATTGTTTTTTCATTGACTTTTTTAAACTTTCTTCAGGTTAGAGGGGAACAAGTTACTGGAGTGTTAGAACATCAAAAGGTTTGGGTTTCCCCCCCCCCCCCCACATGACTCAAATGTTTCCCTGCTTCCCTGGCACCCACACTGCCTTACGTGAAGTGCCAGGATGTGGGATACAGGTTAGGGCAAAGGAATGTTAAATGTCTTTTAGTACCTTTTTTAACTAATCAGGAGACTGTAGGGGTACTTAAGAACATAAGAAATGTCATACTGGGTCAGACCAAAGTCCATCAAGCCCAGTATCCTGTTTCCAACAGCAGCCTATCCAGATCGCAAGTACCTGTCAGGTTCCCAAAAACATATACAGATTCCATGCTGCTTATCCCAGGGGTAAGCATTCGATTTCCCTAATCCTTTTTAATAATGGTTTATGGACTTTTCCTCCAGGAACTCATCCGCACATCTTTTAAATCCAGCTACAGCTTTTACTGTATCCTCTGGTAACAAATTCCAGAGTTTGACTATGCGTTGAATGAAAAAATATTTTCTATGATTAGTCTTAAATGTGCTACATTGTAGCTTCATTGCATGTCCCCTAATCTTTCTACTTTTTGAAGGACTAAACAATCGATCTACTTTTACTCATTCTACTCCATTCATTATTTTATAGATCTGTCATATCTCCTTTCAGCTGTCTCTTTTCCAAGTTGAAGAGCCCTAACCTTGTAAGCCTTGCCTCATAGGGGTATCCTTCCATCCCCTTTACCATTTTTGTCGCTCTTTGTATCTTTTCTAATTCTGCTGTATCCTTTTTAAGATATAGAGACCAGAGTTGCACACAATATTCAAGGTGTGATCACATCCTGGAGTGATAGAACAGTATTATAATATCCTTCATTTTATTCTCTATTCCTGTCCTTATGATTCCTAGCATTCTGTTTGCTCCTTATTAACCAAGCATGTGGAGGGTAATTTTATAAGCTGATGCCTAGTTAAACCATGTTTTGAAAAGCCTGTGTTAAGCCTAGTTTATAAAATACTTGACTTTATAAAATACTAGCATAAGTGGCCTAGCAGCTGCCTACTTTGTAGGTGTGTACATTTATACAGCGCTAGAGCTTCACACCCATTAACCTCCTTTCCCCAGACCTCACCAGCCTCCAAAACTGTTTCAAAGATGCAAAGGAATGGCCAACCCGACACAATGTACACATCAACAAGAAGAAGACAGAAGTCTTATATGTAACCACCGACCCAACCTTCTACTCACCACAAACATTGAGACTTGACGACACAGAAATCAGAGTTAAACCTGAGATCAAATACCTAGGCATAACACTCGACCAGCAGCTAACTTTCCATACACGTATAAAGAGAACAACATCCACTGTTTACCATAAACTAAAAACCCTGAAGAATCTCCACCCTCTTCTATGTACAGACCTCTTCCATACCATCTGCCAAGCTCTAGTTACACCTCTCCTAGACTATTGCAACATCATAGATCAAGGCCTCCCGAAGCACACCATCCACAGATTGCAAATGGTCCAGAACATGGCTGCTCGAATAATCACCGAAGCCCTCGTCAAGACCACAGCACCCGGTCCCGAAGAACCTTCACTCTTAACCTCCCAGAAAATCAGGAGTAAGCAGCCCACCTGCAACAGAGCCTTTTCACTATTTGCCCCCGCACTATGGAACTCCCTTCCACCAGCCTTAAGAGAAATTCCAGACTTATCTGAATTAAAAAACTTTCAAACACACCTCTTCCTGAGTGAATACAGCACAGATATAGGAACCCAGTCAGTTTAAAATGCACTCTAAGGACACAATATCCAAATACCCCTTTTAACTGTACATAAGTTAAGCGTTTCTAAGCAGCAGAACCGTAACTGTAAATAGTTGCTGTTAAATTATGTTGTACTGTTTACTGTTCCTGTTTATTGTAAAGCTGTGTGCTGACCAGGCCCTGTTATATTTTTGTTAATTGTGAACCGCTTTGAATTGTAGAAAGGCGGTATAGAAATAAGTTTAAACAAATAAATAGAGCTGGAGTACAGACCCATACATGTTTTTCAAGTACACATGTAAATGATAGTGTAGTATTTTACAATCTACACGTGTACTTGCGTGCTCTGTGCATGCTCTGTACCGACTCTGTCCATGTGCACACCCATCAGCAAAGTGTGGGCCTTAATGCCACAGCGTGCACTTATATGCTGGTTGGTATTTTAAAAGCAGTCATTTATGCACATGTGTGGCTGCATGTATGTGGGAACAACTTTATAAAATGACCTTCAATAAAGAGAAACTTTATAAAATTTATAAAATGACCTTCAATAAAGAGAAACTACTCACTCTTTCTGACGGTCCACTTCTGCTGCAATTAAGCAAGAACGCAGCAGGGGGTTTCTATTTCAGATAGATTTACTCTTTGATTTTGTTTCTGTAGCAGGGTCTCTACTAACACTGCTCCCAAGCAGCAGGGCTGATGCAAGGATATGAGGTGAACCCTCATTCCTGCCGCCCCTCTCCAGACCTGTAGCAGCAGCAGCAGCAGTGATATTAAAAAAAGCAAAGCAGCTCTTACCCAAAGCCTCCGACGCTGCCTGCTGTTGGTGCTGTGCTTTGACCAGATGCTTCAGCCCCCTCCAACTCAGCCATCCTGTTTGCATGGGGGCAGAAGCAGCTGGTCAAAGCACAGCATCAACAGCAGGCAGCATCGGAGGCTTTGGGCAAGTGCTGTGTTTCTCTTTTAATGACGCTGCTGCTGCAGGTCCAGAGAGGGGCGTCAGGGGTGGGGGTAGCAGCAGGGGTGCAGCAGGAAAGAGATTTCACCTAGGTTGACGCTCTAGGTGATTGTCAAGTTCAACTAATGAGTAGCGCTGGTGCTGCCAAGCAGTTTATCATGGTTAATTGATGTGCTTTCAGATCAGATAACGAGGGTCTTTTACTATCGGGCACTACATGGCAGCATGCATTCTGGCATGCACTGAAGGTGCGCTGGAACACACATTGCCAGGTAGTGCAGGGTCATAACAGTTAACACAGGATGATTCCCACGCTAACTGCGCAGCCTGCGCTAAGGTCACAAGTGGGCAGGGTAGGGGCAAAGAGTGGGTGTGGTGTGTTCACACCATGTGCTAACTGCCATAGCGGAGGTTCACCCACGCTAATGCAGCACATGCTATGGGACAGGGCTCCGCGTTAACTGCTGGAGAAATACTTTCCACAACCCTGACAGTTAACACAGGGGTGTCACATGTAACCTGCCATGGTTTCAGTGCTATTGGCATGTTAGGCGCAACAACTTAGTACCCATTAGTAAAGAACTCTGATGCTCAGGTCCTGAACAGCACATGGGCTCTACTCTCGACCCCTCTGAGCTACAAGAGACACCGGTGGAGGCTCTTAAATGGGCAGAAGCTCCTTTATAAGCCCGTGTGTAGACATCTATACCCCTTTCCTTCCTAGACAGTGTCAGTCCCGGGGTGTGAATATTAATAAGTAGCACATACAGCACCGATGGCTGGACTCTGCTTTGTGCAGTTTCCACAATGCACACAGCAGCTCTTCCTCTTCCTCCCCTGAGTCCTTCCAACCTGCGGTGGGTCTGCTTCCCTGGCTTTCCTCTTCAACATGAGTCCACCCCGACTGCCTGCTAAGCAGAGGTTGGTGCACAGCTTACCACATCTGAAAATGTAGATGTGTGTTGCGTTGAAAAGACCGGGAAACACTGTCTTATTATAGAATCACACAAAATATAAAATCCCTGTTTGATCCTCCTTTGATCCAAGTGTGGTGTAGCCATATCAAACAACATTGAAGCCTCTGTTTAATATGAATTTATTTTTATTACAGTTTTGCACATGAATGCATTCTGGACGTTTGATATTGTTCACGTCTACCATTTCCCTTGATTTCTTTAAAATTGCTAATTGCCTCTTCTGATGTTTCTTAGAAAGAGATAATGTACATATAAATGAGCCAATAAAAATCAAGAACAAAATCCTCTGGTCTCCTTACAGAGGTAACATCTATTTATTAACTGTAGCCTAAGGGGGACATAGGGAGGCTCTGTTTGATATTATGGTGGGGAGGGGGCGATAGAATTTTGCAAACGATGGGGCACTTTTACTAAAATGTGCTGTGGTTTTGTACCTAGCGAAGCAATATCACGAAAATTAAGGTGCATTAAGTGCAAAGCCACTGCATTAACTGTCAGGAGCAAGGAGAGCACGCTCATGGCAGTTAATGTGCGGCGCTGTGCCCTGTGGGACACTATTACTGCGAGCGCACTTAACTCCATCTATTGAAATGGAGGTAATTGCACCCACACTAATTGCAAGAGTGGTGTTTAGCCCTATGTGTGGTGTTTACCCCCACGCTGATTGTAAGGCGCTCTCTATGCCCAATCGGCCCAACTAGTCCATTTACCACCCCAACATGCCAGTCACAGCACAGAAATCAGCCCATGCTGTCATGCCCCTACCAGCTACCGTGGGCCACAGTGCGTGGCTACCGAGTGCGAAAACCCGTGCTAGCTGCAGAGTGCACTTTAATAAAAGGGCCCCTACATTTTCATGAGGTCTTTTCAAAGTATTGATTGCAATTTCTGGAGCTGAGAATAGCCTATTTTATACTTCATGTTGCAGGTGTTTAGTACCTCAGCTTCTGACATCTTGCTGGCGCTCTGGTCTCCTGTTAGCTGCACCTCAGGGAGGAGGGAGTCTTTTGTGTAGTAAAAGCCATGCATGAGTGATTAAAAGTGAAAACTTCTTTTTAATCACCACATTCTTGAGGCCCTCAGTATCTGGAGCTAACTGCAATCCATCTGCAGCCACTGGATTGGGCATTTCTTTTCAAGGAGTCGCCTAAAAATCAGTGGCCGAACAAAGAGCTTCCAGTGAGCGCCGGCTGGCAGGAGACCTTCCAGGTGTTTCTCATTTTCCATTTCCAGCCTCCTCGGAGCACAGTATTGCTTTGTGTTTCACTAGCACTACTGTGAGCAAACTGGGAATTTGCTGAGGCCTGTTGTAAAGCTTCAGAACAAACATAGGGAAAAAAGACACTTAGCTTGTAGCTAAAAAATTCCTTTTGAAGCATATTTTTCCTCAAAGAAAGCCTGAGTTTCAGTGACTGAGATTCTCCCAAAGTCCTGACATGGGATGGTTTAATTTAAATAGGATGCTCCTATTCACTGATGGCTTTACCCCCCTGCTAACATAATGCTATGCTGATACAGGACTGTTTACTATGTCCCTTAAAGATGCGCCCTATAACCCTCAGTTACTAACCTGCGTTAACATGCTAATGCATACTAACCTAACGCAAGCCTCGTCTTTTTCAATAAAGGCCTTGGGCCTGGAAAGATTGGTAAACACTGCCTTATTGTGGAGGCACACAAAATATAAAATCCCTGTTTGATTAAGGTTACCAGGTGTCCTCAGTTGTTGAGGATTGTCCCTGAATTTGAGATAGTGCTTCAGATTACATGGGCTATAACCACCCAGCAGAAATACTTTATCGAAAAAAAATTCTTGTTTTTTGTTATTTTTTTATGCCAAGTGCTAGATAAACTTTAAACCTATAGTTCTTGTGCCTCCCCCTTCAATTTCTTGACCATTGTTTTGATAATGAAAATTTGCATCTTGAAAGCTTGAATTTTATCTGAGTGCTGGTTGTCTGTGACTTAGCTTCATCAACGGCTTGCAGTATTTCTTCTCTTGTCGCCTCGGGACCGTGAGAGTGATGAGATTGTAATTTTACAATATCACCAGGCTGAGTATCGACGGATGAATGCACTCGGGCTTTACAGATTTTCTTCTTTTCACGTGTGCCAATATGTGATAGTACCACTGTCTTTTTCGCGGACATATGCATAGTCCTGGTATAATAGCTTACGCTTGACCCTTTGCATACAGCAAAATTGGGCCACTGGGTAAAGAGCACAGAACCAAATAGTGTGAATGCCCCAAAACCAATCACTGCATTCCCCAGACCAGCCTATCGCCATCATAAGCATCGTCATCATTCACCCAATTGCTCTTCACCCAATTGCCATGTTCAATCCATTGGGTTAAAAGCACAGAACCGATCACTGTATTCCCCAACATATCGCCATCATATGCATCGTCATCATTCACCCAATTGTCAGTTTTTATAATTGGCAATGGGATTATTGGCTGGTGATATACATTCGTTCTTTCCATAAATGACGTTGAAAAAGAAAGAGAAATCTCTCTGAATATGGTTATTCCTTGCTCCTATTGTCTGCTGCCAGATTGCTCTCTGCCTTTCCATGTGTTTTTGAGTGACACTGTTGCTCATAGGCTTTGGAAAGGGGGGGGGGGCACAAGGGCCATGGTCCCACCAAAAATCTGCTCTGAGATCAGGGTTTCCCCTACTTTGGCCGGGGGGATCCAATCTCTCATGGGCAGAAGCAGCAGAAGACCGGTAAACAGCAGGCTGCTCGTTCAGCTAAATAAATAGATGAATGCACACTCCCTGATAAATGCTTTTTTTCTATCCCAACGCGTTCACACCATCACCTTTTATATTCTGATACCCTGTGGGCTACAATCATTGAAAAGACTCTTCCTGTCTCCCTGCAAGGATCACGGGCAGACAGGAAGGGTCCTTAGGGCGGAGTTAGGGATGGGGCTTGGGCCCCCCCAAAGTAAAAGCCCTTCTGTTGCCACTGCAGTTGCTGCATTCAAACAATTGCCCCGTTCACTAATTGTCACATTCTCCCAATTGTCACATTTTGTCTCATTCACCCAAATGTCATTCCAGCAATTGTCTGGATCCCAGGGAAGGGCACTAAAATAAATAAAATGGGCATTTCCTTCATTTTTTGATTATAACCAGCAAATTATTGAGGATATAGGGGGGGGGGGTTGGCAATTGGGTGAATTGTTTGTTATAATGCTGGAAAGTTGTTATTGTTATTGGAAGAATGCAATAAAAATACATATAAAAAAGAAAACAAATGACTCCCTTACTGTGTAACCCTCTTATGTTTTTGACGGTTTATTTCTTTCCATTGCAAGGCAAGGAGCGTTGAGGGAGGAATTCAGTAGCTGCGGTCAGAACTGTTAAAGTAGTTAGCCATTTAAGCCAGATATTCAGTACCGGGCCATATCTGGCTATTGATACTGAATACCCGGTGTGCTTGAATAGCACTTTTGTTCTTCAGTCAGCGGTGATATTCAGCCACTAGCCAGATTGCAAGAACCCCTAAAGTTAGGGCAGCCTTCACCTCTCCTAACTTTATGCATTTTAGTTAGCGAATTAGCACCTCAATATTGCCTCTGACCGGCTAGTTAAAGGTGCTGTTCTGCGAACGCCCGATCATTAACTGATTAGCGGCAGGGCATTTAACTGGGTTAGGAGGGGATATTCAGCGGTACTGTATTAGTCCCACTAAATATCCCACGGACCATGTTTTAGCTGGTTGGGGAGCTTACAATGAAGCTATAATGTAACTCATTTAAGAATAATCAGAGAAAATAGTTTTTCATTCAACACATAATCAAATTCTGGAATTTGTTACCAGAGGATGTAGTAAAAGCTGTGAGTGTAGTTGGATTTGTAAGAGTTTGGATGAGTTCCTGGAGGAAAAGACGATATACCATCGTTAATGTGGATTGCAGAAATCCACTTGGTCTGACCCAATAAGGCATGTCTTATCTAGCTCATGAATATTCATTGTGGATATTCTGAAGACCTGAGTGGTTGGGAGTCTTCCAGGGCAGGTTTGGGAATCACAGCTGTACAGTGTTCTAGAGAACATTTTGTGCCTTGTTTTCCTATCTTGCTTTTCTACCTACAACAAAGCTCTTTTCAACATAATGCCTGTAATTTATGCCCATCAGCCCTCGCTTCTGAGCGGCTGTCAGACAGATGTTTAATATAATCAGTACCCACACTTGTAGGTAACCCTAGTATGGGTCCAAGAATCTTTGAAAGAGAAATTAACACCCTCTGTGATTAGCCAAGCCTGCTTTAATTTTTCATTTTGCTCATCTATAATTGAGTGAATTGTTGATGCCTTTCTGTGCCACAGATGGTGGTGGGTAGATAGAAGAACAGGCCAGAAAGCCATGATTAGAAACATGGAAACCTGTGGGCATATGTCTTTACTTCAAAGAAAATATTAAATAGCTTCCAAAGGAAGCATATCTACCCAGCTGAATTTTAAACCTTTATGCCATTATCTCCATCCTCGGGCAGAACTGACAGACACAGGATATGCCTAAAGAATTTGCAGCCACATCTCATCATATTCTATTTTGTTACTACCAGTTATGCAACTAAACAATTGATTCCACACATTCATGTTCTGCATTCTCACCTTCACCTATTTCCAGGAAAAATGTGTCTCTTGTGCCAAATTCCCTTGTCTTTGACTCATCTGGACAACGGCTGCTTGAAATCATGTGAAAACAATAAACCAGAGTCTTTTGCCAAATTATCTTTGATTCCTGCAATTGGTCCAGAATTAGACACTCTCAACTGCAGTACTTTTCCCATTTACAGCTGTGGACTGTTTTGGTCTTTAAGAATTATTTTCATTACCCTGGTACTGTTAACACTTTTTCTAAAATCTGTTCAAATCTAGCATTATTTAAAAGAAACTACTTTCCATACTCTGAGCACAGAAGAAAATTTGCTAAATGTCTCTATGTAGCACAAGAGGTGATATAAACTCTGCAGTGCTTGTAAACTGAAATAAATAAATGTGAAAAAATAAGCCATCGGCTGAACAGTGCTCTATAGACTTCTTGAAGTTGCTGGCAGAATTCAGTGGAATTACTTTCCATAAGCTGTTCCCTGGGATTTATGCTTTGTATAGTGAATACCAAGCACACATTGCTATCTTCATTCCTTGAGCCAACAGTGATTGGATTTTCCAGCAAGCACTATTTTTTGTAGATGTCTACTTCTCAAATTTAATAGTGCAATTCAGTTTTTTATGTTTCATCAAATTCACTTCAAGGCACATCAAAGGCACTGAACAAATGAGCTTTCAGTGCCCCCTACGTGTCATCATAGAACAATTTTCAGAGCAATGTATGTGTGTAAACTGGCCATCTGAAAATTGTCCCCCCTCAGAGGGCTAAAAGATACCCATTGGTCCACAACATATGCTAGTCCTATATAGTGGAGATTTTCCCAGGGATATATTTTGGGTGAGATCAGAAAATAATGCATGTAGATTTATATGTCACTTTACAGAAAAAACAATATCAGAACTCACAAAATGAAATGTAGAGGAAGAAAGAGAGAAACAGAGACATGCTGAAATAAATGCAGCCACAACCCTTTGATGAAAAGAAATGGGGGGGGGGGGGGAGAGAGGGAGAAGGCAATACACGCTGCATATGTCTTATAGCGCTATACAAATGATAAGCAGTAGCAGCACTACAGAGTTACAGGAAAGCTCGGTCTAGAGGAAAAGTAACTCAGGCATTGATGCACCTCTGGCGTCCATATCCTAATCCGCAGAGCCGGCTGCGTTCTAGAAGAGGCCTTTGGGAGTTCCAGAACTGAGCTGGAAGGGGCCATAAAAATACCCCCCATACTCTGATGTTGACTCGTGCATTTACACAGATAGTTTAACCAAAATAAGGCTTCAAATTGTAATATTTGGGGTTGCATCGCAAGAAAGTGTTTTCTTTTCCACTGTGTGGCCTTAGCCACATTTAGTAATGTACGAACTCTAAATATGGAAACAAAAATTCTTTAATCCCATTCACAAAGTAGTGCAGAGCTTGAGTATAGATACCAGCAGTCTAGAGCAACAGACTTTGCCAATCACACTTCTAGCTTAGTAATTTCTTGCCGAAGCCAATCACTGCAACTTGTTCTTAATCGTGCATAATGCTCCCAGATCCCTGTGAGGACCGATACTTTTTCCCAAACATTGGATTGCACCTATTCTAAAGGGGACAATTTTCAAACTGTCTGTACGGGGAGAACGTCCTTGGGTACTTATACCTGTAGACTTTGCGCCAAAGTTCAGAGAGCAATCTGTGCATCGTTCTCTCTGAAATTTGATGCAGACATTTTCATCCTTCTTTTTCTAGGTGTACTTTTTTCATGGAAAAACACTTGCAGTTTGAGAATGCAATTTTCAAGTGTTATTTCCCTCTCTTGACCTAAACATGTCCTTGGGAACGCTGCCTTTTAATGTACTGTAGGTCAGACAAGTACTTGGCGATCCATGCTTTGTAGGAGTGCAACTTTCAGATAGTTGACTTACACAGAAAATTCACTATTTACTGGCACAAGTGGCTTTGAAAATGCCCTTTCCTGTGTATAAGTAAACACTGATTGTCATCCATAGATGAAAACTGGAATCTTTTCTGGGGATCATCATCTTTGGATGGCCATAATAAATGTCATCAAATCAGAAGCTCACATAGCAGATTTACAGAATTCTGGTTTTGCTCCAGAAATGAATTAAAAAGGAAATGCAAACCTTTTACTGAAAATTAAGCTAAACTTGTGTTCTTTAAAAAATGAAGATTCCATTTTACAAACAGGAGTTTTTGTGACTAGTGAAGGGACTGAGCGCTAAGGTAAACAGCAGTTATGTGATGGACGGGGCTGAAAGACAGAATCGAGGGCTGGTCATGGGAAAACAGAGACTGGGAACTGAGTTGGAGCCTTCCAGAATCTGATAGTGTCTTGTTAGGTGTCTATGTGGGCAATCATATTTACATAAAAATCGGACAGCTTTATCAACACATTAATTTATGAATCATTTATCCATTTGAAGTTTTTAATTTTAATTGCATTCAGTGCAATTGACTGCTATTTAAACAGAGCTAAAACATTTAAAAGAAATAAAACAATGAGGGTATATTCTAAACATTTTAGCCGACTTGTTAACCAGCTAAAATGCAGCGATTCTGGTATTCTGTAACACTGTCTACTCTAGACAGTGCCGCTGGATAGTGCCTCAGGCTGCACAAAAGACACTCTATTAAAGCTGGGCCAGTCTGTGGGCACATCATGGGTGGTCCCAGTCGCTATCCCTCAGTGGTGATATTCTTCTGCTAACCAGATAGCTAAACTAGCATACATGAATGGCTGTCCTAACTTTAACCAGTTTTCACTATCCAATTAGAGGCTGAATATCACCGTTGACCGGATAGCAACCACGCTGTCTGGTGAAACCAGCGCCAGATAACTGGATACGTTCTGGTGCTGAATATCCAGTTTAGTTAAAAGGGCGGCAGCTAAGTGCTTTGAAAGCACCTCGTCACCACCACTGAATATCGACCTCAATGTGTCTGAAATGATGAAAAATGCCATCATCCCACTTCAGCTACCATAGAAAGCAGCCACATCCCGGTGCTCTAGGTTCACCCCTCCCCCCCCCCCCCAGGAATGTGGGATGAGATTTCTAAGAAGTGGGAGAGTCTGCGCCTCCAGCGTCTGGGGCACTTTTGCATAATGAGGGGTTCTTAAGTTTGAAGGTCTTAAGGAAACATATGCAATAGATCCCCAAGATATTTATCTTCTCGAGCGAATCATTATTTAAAAACTAAGGTGAAAAGGGCGTTAGGAGGGGAGCAGTATCCCATTGAAGGTGTCTTTACGTCTACTGCCCAGAGGGGCTGTATTTCTAAGTTATACAAATTATTGGATGAAGATAAGGGAGGGAAGTTCTTTTATCAAGCGAAATGGGAGACCGACTTCGGGGGTGGTCTGGGAAGAGACTGAATGGGAATCCATCTTGAAAGTCTTAACCAATGGTGTGGTTTCCAGCAATCTTATTGCAAACAATTATAAAGTGCTGTATAGATGGTGTTCTACACCAGTGAGGCTAAAGAAGATAACAGGAAGGACATCTGGGGCTTGTTGGCAGGAACGTGGCCAGGATGGAATGTTTGTTCATATTTGGTGGCGCTGCGATAAAATTCAAGAGTTTTTGCATCTTTCTCCAGTTTTAAGCAAAACGTCTTCCAACCGAATCCAGGGGTGGCGCTCTGGAACAAGAGGCCTGCAGGTGTTTCTACCATGGAGTCAAAGGGCCCGATTTTGAAGTATGCAGGCTATGTGCCGTGGTGGCGCAAAGTCTACTCCCCGACCCCTTAACCCAGATTTTCACTTCCACACCCGCAGAAATGAAAATCTGAGTTAGCCTAGACGCCCCAGCAGCTGCAGAGGCTACATGGGTAGCAGCAATTTTCGATGCTACTTGCATAGTCTCTGCACCTTAAAGACAGGCGAGGAAAACCCTTGCCTATCTTTAAGGCACAGAGGACTACGTGGCTAGCATTGAAAATTGATGCTGCCCATGTAGCCCCTTCATCCGCCCCCACTCTGCCCCGGAACACCCCTAACACGCCCCGATGCTAGGCAGATAGCATTGGGCGCATTAGGGACTTAGCCGTGATTTTCGAAGGTGTCCTTCGAAAATCCTGGATAAGGCCTTTACATGGGCAACTAAAGAAGTTACCCATGTAAAGGCCTTCGAAAATTGGGCCCAAAATGTCTAAAGGGTATTTTTATTAAAAGGCGTTAGCTGCTAGCGTGGCAATTTTTTGTGATGTCCTGCATTTCCCACGGTAGGTGCAGTCTTGGGTGGGATTAGGTTGGAGATAGGCATGCCTGCAAAGCATGAATACCACAGACTTTACCATCACATGGTAGCTCTCTTAGTGGGTGGCAATAGCTGTGATCGCTGAATCTGCAGGGGAAAGCTGGGAATGTCACCTGCAGATACCATGGGACTATTGCAGCTAATGCCAGCTTTTTGCAGCTATCGCCCCGCATTAGCTACACAAGTCTAATGTGGTATAGTATACACACCCCTAAGAATGGGCATGATTGCAGCAAGGTGAACAATCTCTGAAGCCTGGAAGCAGAAGGAGGTCTCCCCTTAGCATGAAGATATTTACCTTATGGCTAAACTCTCCATGATGAGACAGAATAAGGTAGAAGAATTTCTCCAAAATTGTCAAATCGTTGCTATCTGAATGTCTTCAAAAGATGGCTGAAGACTAAGAGGTATAGTTGGGCATATGGGCACTGGATGGATGTTGTGTGATGAGTTTGAAAGGAGCATGGGGGGGATTCTTAATCTCATGGGTTTGCAGATTACATACTCTATGCAGGCTCATTTCTATTTGAAGCTAACAAAAGCTAAACAGAGCCTGCTATAGCAAATCTGGAATGGATTACAGCCAAAAGCACACAATTTACAATATAATACAATTGAGTGGAGAAGTAGCCTGGGACCAGAAAGACTACAGTTCATATCCCACTGGTACTCCCTGTGGCATAAGGCAAGTCTCTTAACCCTCTAAAGTTACTTAACCCTCTACTGCCTCAGGTATAAACTTAGATTGTAAGCCCTCTAGGGACAGGGGAATGCTTACTGTCCCTGAATGATCTACTACTGGAAAAGCGTGAGCTATAAATATACATTTCAGATATGTTTCTCTTAGAACCTATACAATAATTCTGTAGCTGTTTCACACCAAGAAAGGTATACCAACTGTCAGGAGCTTTCCCCAAATGAGATTTAGATTTATAACTATAATGACTTTGAGATTACTTTGAAAGAGAGCTAAGGGCAGGCCGCATATGGTGGAATGTCATTGTGACATTAAGGAGTTTACAGAACCCCCATCCTTCAGCCTTGCCAATTACTATTCAGCTTCAATGGAAAATGACAAAAGCAGTTCCGATTTTGCATGTCCAATGATAATATGCCATTTGCAAAACTCAATAGCAGCTACAGTAACTGAAACCATGGGTTAAAGTGTCTGCAAATTCAAAGAACAAAGAAAATGCATTTGCAAAATATATGTTTACTATGACAGTGAGAGAGTGTCAGTGCACTGTCCCTTTAATGGACATTCAAAGAAGTCAGAAGCAATCCCCCTGCCTGGAAAGTTGAACCACTGGGTAAACTAGGTGGTCACTTAGTGTGGTAGCTTCCAGGATGCAGCAAACAGCAGCAGCAATCAAAGTAAAATAGTAAGTCCTGACAGTCACACAGACTCAGAGAGCCATCAGCACACACCTTCACCCCTGGGGACAGAGCCCAGTTTTCAAATAGCTTATTTAATTGGGCAAATAGTCCCTTTTCTGCGGTAAATGGCTTTTTGTAAATTGACCTCATTTTGTACATAAATGTTGAACAAAATTACATATTTAAAAGTCTGATGTCCAATTAGGTGTTTTTACAGAATTTTTTCATTTCATTTCATTGATTAAAATTTGATATACTGCTTTTAGAATGAACATCAAAGCGGTTTACAATTTTAAAAAAAGGTATAAAATTAATACAAACATAAAGAGCAGGAAAAGAATGCCATTAAAATACAGGAAAGTGGAGATAGGACACAGACAGGGAGCACAGGAGGGAATGAGGATAAGAGGGGGAACACAAAAAGATAGGGTAATAGGCTAGAGCATCTGGGGAAAACGAGATAGGGATAATTAGGGGGGAAAGGTCATAGGCTAAGCAGAACAGGTAGGCTTTGAGCTGTGTTTTGAACCTAGGGAACGAGAGTTCTGAGCGAAGGTCTGGAGGAGGCTATTCCAAAGGGAGGGACCAAGAAAAAAGAATGCAGGGTGATGGGTGGATTCAAAGTGATCCTGTGAAGGGGAGGGGAGACAGTTCTTATGAATGGATCAAAGAGCGCAGTGCAGTGTATGGAGAATAATGAGATTGGAAAGATACTGTGGGGTACCAGTGTGCAGAACCTTATGTACTGTAGTGAGTATCTTGAATTACATGTGGTAGTGGATGGGGAGCCAGCGCAAAGGATGAGTAGTGGAATAACATGGTCTTATGGAGATGCAAAAAAAGGCCGTTGAGCAGCAGTATTCTGAATTAGTTGGAGACACTTGAGCTCATATTGGGAGAGACCAGTGAAGACAGAATTACAATAGCCCAGACTAGATAGAACAAAAAAGAGACCAGCAGTGTGGTAAGGGCCGAGGTAGGAATGACAGAACGGATGGCTCTAATGCATCATAAAGAAAAGAAGGAACGTTTGATGATGGAACTGATATGTTGATGAAAAGATAGAGAGTCTAGAAAGACCCCGAGGAAGTGGAAAGAGGGTGTAAGAGTGATCTGAGTGCCATTGAAAAGGGGAGAGGCAGGGGTGGGGGGACAGTGGGCCAGAAAGCCAAGTAGTTGTGGTTTTGGAGGGATTGAGTTTAAGGTTGTGGGAGGCTAACCAGGAGGCAACATGGTCAAGACAAGTGTTCAGAAGCGCGAGATCAGGAAAAGAATGATCAGTGTGAAGGAGCAGAAGAATATCATCAGCATAGTAATAGGCAGAAATACCGAGCTGTTGGACCAAACGTACTGTACGAGAGGTGCTAAGATGTTGAAGAGAAGAGAGGCTAGGACAGAACCTTGAGGCACACCACAGGTGAGGGGATAGGGAGCAGAGGAAATATCACCCAAGGTGACACAGAATGAGCGATGAGAGAGAAAGGAACTAAACTAGCGAAGGATGGTGCCAAGAAAACCAATATTGTGAAGACAAGAGAGAAGGAGATCATGGTTGATAAGATCAAAGGTAGAAGAGAGATCCAGAGAGATAGCAACAGTAACAGTTCCATGATCCAGAGAATGGTGGACTTCACTAAGTAGAAACAGGAGAATAGTGTCTGTGCTATGACCATGGTGAAATCCAGATTGACAGGGATGAAAGGAACTGGAGGTTTTAAGGTGAGCAGATAATTGGGTGAAGACAGACTTTTTGAGAAGTTTGGAAAGAATATGTAAATTTGACACAGACCTATAATGGGACGTGGTCGATTTATCTAAGGAGGGATTTTTCAGTAAAGGGTGAACTATGGCTGACTTCCAGGGGGATGGAAATATGCCGGAGGTAAGACTATTGTTAATGATAGAAAGAACGATTGGGAGATGGGCCAGGGAGCAGTTGGGGAGCTATGCAGAGGGAATGGGATCCAGGGCTTTCGAGTGGAAGAAACAAGTTTTGATAAAGCCATTGTGGAGACCGTATTAAAGGAATCCCAGGTATGGGTTAAGGTGGTAGTGGGAGAGGAAGACAGAGAAACAGTGCTGGGCTCATGACAGGGTGAATGAGGAGGAATTTGTTTTGTAGTTGGGTGGTCTTATCATGAAAGAAGATGGCCAGCTCAGTAGGGGAAGGGTGTTCGGATGTAGCTGCAGAGACCATGGAGACTGGGACAGTTTAGCAAGAATGGAATTGTTTCAGTTGGGAAGAAGCATTGGCAATAAGGGTGGAATAATAGTCTTTCGTATTAATCATATGGCGGTAGGCAGGGGCGACCCAAACACTAGGCAAACTGGGTGGTCGCTTAAGGCAGCAAGCTCTGGAGGGCAGCAAAAGCAAGCCATTCAAAGCTAAATAATAGATATTGACAGCCAGAACGGGCATAAAGCTTAAGGTTCGCCTAGGGCTCCAACACTTTGGGCCAACACTAGGGCAGGACCTGGCGGTAAGCACGATGGGAGGGGGGGGGATGTTGGGATGATCAAGACTGAGCTTACTTATTAGAAGTTTGGGGGGCAGGGAAATAGAAAAGGAGCCTATGGGCACACAGCTTAAGGTTTTCCCATGGTGCCTTGGTGGCTACACAGGAAGTGGTGTATCCAAAATAAAGTCATAGTGCATGAGCAAACAGGCTGGGTGTGGCAGTGAGATCTTGGAGTGAAACTGAGCACAGGAGACTGACAAGTCTGAGGCCAGGGGAGAATACAGAAATGTGAGTTTGAATGAGGAATCAGCCCCTATGACCTGCTGAGAAGGGCTGGGAATGCTCTTAGTTGCAGAAATAATTGCATGAGAGCATGGGAGAGATGTATTGACTGTGGAATGTTGGGATGTTTATTAGACCAAAAGGGTAAGGATTCTGTAATCAGTGTGAAACAGGCTTTGTAAATGGAATCAAAGTAAAATTGCTAAGCTCTGGGGCAGGCCTGTGTGAGATCTGTAATTGCAGAGGTATGTTTAAACCTGCACAGGGCCAGTGCTATCATAGAAACAAAGAAACATAGAAACATGACGACAGAAAAAGACCACATGGCCTATCTAGTCTGCCCTTCCATATCAACCACTACAACATTCCCCTATTTTAACTTTAGAGATCCTCTGTGTTGGTCCCATGCTTCTCTGAATTCAGATACTGTCCTCATCTCTACCACCTCCACTGGGAGACTATTCCACAGATCCACCACTCTTTCCATAAAGAAACATTTCTGCATATCACTCCTGAATCTATCCCCCTTCACCCTCATCCCATGTCCCCTCGTAGGTGAACTAGGCAGTTGTCTAGGGCACCAATGGTGTGAGGGGAGTTCATTGACCCTTCAGCACTGCAGTGCTGTTCCTGCTTCCTCCTCCTCTGATGCACAGATGTTAAATGTAAAAATCTGCACTGTAGTAAATTATCTTGCAAGTTTTAAAAGAACCTTGGATCTGCATATAAGAATCATAAACAGTTAACTTTAGACAGTTGTCGAAGTAGGTGGTCCTGAGCCATAGCTTCACTATAGATTTCCAGATGTTTTCAAAACATCGTCCGTCTGAATGTAATTCCATGGATGTGTTTAGTCCTGCATCAAGTTTTGAAGCATCTGGTTAGTAAATTGTCACTGAATGTTCAAATGAAGTTTCTGAAGGTTGATGCTCTGGCATGGCCCTTTGTCTCTTCTCTAGAAGCAGCTTCTGTTCCACTTTTAGCAACTGTGAAAGACCTGGGTGCGAAGTTTGATTCTACATTCACCTTTCAAGCTAAAATTTCCATGCACTCCAATAATCGTAAAAAGGCCTGGTTTGCAGTTTTTCATTTGTTTAAAGGACGAGTAGCCAGGTTGTAGTAGATTTATGCTAAGGAGGATGATGGTGGCCACCAGTCCCAGGTGCTTGGACAGGAATGTTGATCCTGGGGGACTTTTTTGTGGTTGCTAGTGGGCATGGTCCTAGGTTCTGCACTCTAGGATGGTTAATTGTGGCATGAATTATTTATTCATATCTTCTGCTTTTGTAATCACACATCCCAACATGAGTAGGTCAGTATGAGTTCCTATTAGGCTGGTACTGAGTCACTCTTTCTTTGCTACTGAGTTATAATTGTGGTCAATGTTATTGGTACCCTTGCAGTTCATCCCCGTAATGTCCAATATCTCCTAAAAAAAAGTGGTCAGTAAAATGGCGTTGAACTATATATGTACACATATTTGACACATAAAAGAATCAAATAAAACAAGACCAATTAAAAAGGAAATAGTAGGAAATAGTATAAAACTTGGGACATTGCCAGGACATGATTATTCTTATCAAAAAAGACTGAAAAGTCCAGAACTCAAAATAATCCAAATTACCCATTTTTCAGCCTTAACAGCCTTGGGATAATCATCCTTAGTAAGACTTTTGTATACTCAATCTGCTTGAAGAAGAGCCTTGATTATTAAAGGCCCAAAACACAGCGCTATGTCACATGGATTTACAAGACCTTTGGCATCACCAATAGACTATGGTGATTTTTGGTTAATTTTGGCCGATAATTACAGCTATAGGAGAAGTAACGTTGGCTATTTCTGTGCTGCTAGTGCTTCTTGCACTGGTATTGAGGGTGTTGTTCCTGATGTGGATGGTCCTTTCTCCAATCAGAATCTACTTTGGAATAAGATACGTTAAAATGTGGGTTTTGCTGTATGCGTTATCTAGACACGGTCTTTTGTAGTATGGGCACAGTGTCTTTTAAATAGAGAAGATAGGAGGGTTTATCATGAGAAATGTTTTTTCTTTCAAGACAAACAATCCAACAAAAAAACAACAACAAAAAAAGAACTAATAGTTGTCATGTAGTTTAAATATTTCTTTATGAGTTATGCGATGCTTCCGCTTGGGCCCAAGAGCTTACAAGCAGGAAACAGCCCTATGTTGTCCACTTTTGAATAAAGCTTCCCTTGTTGTCACCAGATGTATTCTGAGACTTGTAGTTAGTTTATTCTTTAAGGACAAATTGTAGTTGTGAGTCGGTGGTTCAAGGCAGCAAGAAAATTTATTTTGTGGGGATTTCCAGGGCATTTAAGCTCAATACACAAACAAGACAAAAAGGATGCTTCTCCAACATACAGGATAAATCAGGTAACAGAGAATGACGTAACAAAAACCACTTTTCACTGTTCAGCTGTTCTTATTCCCACAAGCTTACACCGAGGACTGCCTCGTGTGGTCATTCAACAGAAATACAGATAAACTTGCAACAGCTGTGATTTTCTTTTCTCAAAGCAACTTCTTCTAAGCACTGCTTCTTAGCCTCAGAAGGCAATTAAGCTTAGTAAAACACAGTATTAGCTTTCCTTAATTCTAAGCAGGTATTTCACTTATTCTCTATATTGTTTCACAGTCTCTCAGCTCAGTTCAATAATGCAGACTCTTCTTTTAAACACAATGAGCAATCCATGGGAACAGGTTCACACTCAGAGCCTGGCAAACCAGAATCTATTTGCATTCCTTCTGTGGCATCAGGATATATGGTATCTCTATCAAAGTTACAAACTCTCCCAGACTTTCTCTCCTTTAGAAATTCCTGGAACTGATTCCACAGCAATTCAGCTTGTAAAGGCACAGTTGTATTTGGGGAGTGAACTTTTCTCTCAGCAAACAACTCTCTCAGTGCTTCTAACTTTGACGACTCAGCTGTTCTGCTTTTATCAGGGCTATGACTTTTCCCATACGTAAAACTTTCCACCCACCTCTTAGCAGTAGACGGTGAAGGCTCTGCTTCCTGGACCTTAGCAATAGCAAACTGCTTCTCTGTTGATTTCTCAGCTCTGAAACTGCTGGCTTTACCTGGGGAAGGATTCCTCAGACAAGCGCTGATTTCTCTCTTCCTGGGATCCTCCAGGTTCTGAAATTCAGCCTCCTTATGTCCTTCTCCAGTCCCTCTTAGGTAGCTGCTTTCCTGGGAGTTTTCTTCCTTCTTTCTCCTCCAGCTAAGCTCAGCCTTGCTCTCTCTGTTGTCCTTTGCCTTCCTCCTTCCTCCCCCTTTCTGCTCTGCTCGTGGTTTTAAGAACCGTTGGCTTCTAGGCACTCCCTGTTCTCTGCACCTGTGTGACCAACTATCAGGCAAGCTTGTCTCCACCCCTGAGCTAGGGCGTGGCCTGACCTTAGCAGGGAGCTGGGTTTTTTCCTGATCTGACTTGCAAGTCTTATGCACAAGTGAACTGTCATTCATTTCAAAGGGGAAACTAGGATTTTCTTCAACTTCCATGTCTTCCTGGGAGCTTTCATCACTGCAGTTATCAGGCATGAAGATGTAGATGGTTTTTTGATCTTACTTTTGTAATTAGGACATGATTATTGGCACTCTTATAAACAATTCAAATCAGTTTGAACAGAAGAACCACATTCCCATTGCAGTAAAATTATACACACCTCTGATCAATCGTCAGTACTCACATGATTTGAATCAACCAATGAATAATGGTTCTAATGTTTAAAATGGCCACACTCACTCCCTGTTCCATTTTCACAATGGTGAAGACAAGAGAGCTGCCTGAGACCATCAGAAAAGCCATTATCACCAAATATAAAACTTCAAAGGCTATCTCCAAAGACCTTGAGATTCCTGTGTCTGCAGTTCGCAAAGTTATTAAGATGTTTTCTGTCCGCTTTCTTCATATGTTTGTATGGTATCATATTTTTTCTTTTTCTTTCTTGGGAACCTCAATGTTGTTGGGCTAGTTAGTCTCGGGCATTTATTGAAGTATGAAACTTTTGTTTCTATGTGTTTGGTAATATTAGGATGTTTCCTTTGCCCTTTCTCTTTTCTTGTACAAGTATAACAAGCTAAGATGTCGTCTTTGCTCGTTGTTTTCTCTTCTACAAGTGTATTATGCTTGGAGTAGTTGTAAACTGATAAATATAAAATAAAAATAAAAAAGGATGCTTTCTGTTCATGGAACTGTCAAGAACCTCGCAGGATGTGGCGGGAAGAGGAAAATTAATCCAAGAAGTTATACAAGAAAAAAAAGATGTCTATACAACATAGACGTAATAATTTCTGAGAAAAAACCCCAAAATATGACATGGACAGGATTAATGGCACGCTTAACTAATATTTGGTTGCTCAACACTTGGCAGTGATGATAGCCTCCAAAAACATTTCTTGTAGCAATCTATAAGTTTCTTACATCTGTTTGCTGTTAGTCTTCAACTGCTGATTTGTTCCAGCTCATGAATGTTTCCAGGATTCCTTTTACCAATGACAGATTTCAGCTCTTTCAAAAGGTTTTTGATTGGATTGAGATCAGGAATTATTGCTGGCCATTTTTTCCTTTTTTACCATTCTTTTGTACTTTTGGATGCTTGTTTGGGTCATTGTCCTGCTGGAGAGCCCATGACCTTTGAGCCAGATCTAGCTTTCTGACACTAAGTAAACTGCTTTGACTGAAATGATAAAGCAGTATAAAAAAACTGTTAAATAAATAAAATAATATTAAAAACATAAAAAAGGTCCATTTTACAAAGAATGTTGAGAATGGATGAGATATCCAGGTTGGGACGTGCTCATTTCTGGTGGTATTTTAAAAAAGGCTCTGCCAAACATGGAGCCTTTTGAAAATGCACATGAGGATCTGCAGGAGTGCATGTGTATTTGCCGGCACGTACAGCCAGAGCAGCCATTTTACAAATAAACATGGGAAAAATGAATGGTATGAATTCTGCAATTTCCATGTTGAAATAGAGTTGCTTTTACGTGCAGGAGATCTACATTACAAACCTGTATTTGTAAATGCTGTCAATTAATTAACAAGCCACAATTTCTTTCCATTTTGGAGGCAGAAATAAACAATGAAGGATTAAGGAGAATTAGTCCCTTAATCCTTTGAGTGAAGCCCTGGTTGAAACAAGCAGTTTTTTAAAGTCTGTGCATGCCTCTGAGCTGGTGCTACTGAGCTGAAGGGGGAATTCTCTCTCATGTACACTGTATTCCCATTGAAAGTGGAGAATTCATGTGTAGTTTTTTGGCCTGCCCAAGTCATGCCCAAACCACATCCCCACCATGCCCCCCTTGAAATCTCTATATGTTGTGGATCTCCAAATGTAAAATAGCGTCACGTGGAGATGCTTCTAAAATCAACCCCTAAATAATATAAAATGACCAAACAAAAAAACATGGAGTGCACAGAGGACAATAAAATACCAGATAGAAGCACATCCACCACAGGAAATTAAAACAATAAGACAAAAAGTGGTAGTCCAAAGACAAATAAAAGAGAAGGAGACATTTATTTACATTCAATAAAAAACATACATCAGCCATACAATTTAAAATTTAAAACCACCCAACACGTTTCGGCCGCAGCCTGCATCAGGGGCACATATCATCCATTAAATATGCTGAACAGAATGGTAAAACCAATGCAAAGCAGAATCTCATTAGGAGACATCACATCTCACCACTCAGATCAAGAAAAAGAAGGGAAATACCCCCTGTACTCATGAACAGCACACTTCTGCAGGTCCTTTAGGAAACAGTGTAACCCAAACAGACAACAACAAATACCCCAGACATTTGGACTACCATTTTTTGTCTTATTGCAAGCCATCTGTATCCAAAGCAAATGCCTCGCAGCAGTAAAACTGGTGAAAAGCCTGTTACAATCACCAGATTTTACATGCCTTGTGAAATGGTAGGTACACAATACTTCCTAACCTCAGAAAGAGTATTATTCCAAAGGTCAAGGGCATACCAAGAAAAACCTTCTTAAACATTTCTTCCAGTTTTGCCTCAAAGGGCAAAACTCTCTTCAACAATGATGCTGAGATGATCTTAAAGGAGTATACCATTTCAATATTTCCTTCAATGAGCAGAAGGAAAGCAAAATCAAGGCCTTAAAAATAATTGGCAAGGTTTTAAATTTCACTTAACAGTAGACAGGGAACAATTGAAGGCAATTCACTAATGACCAAGATAAATTCTGGCTGCTTTGTATAGCATGTAGTCAAGCTAGTTGTTTTCTGTGCAGTCCTATAGACAACCCTATTTCAATAATCAAAATGACTGAACACTAAAGCGTGTATCACTATAACAAGATTATTCCTTTCTAGATAGGGCTGAAGATTAGGAATGAAATGAAGTTGATAATGTTGTGTGAAAACCACCTTTTTTTAATGTGTGGTTGCATAGTCATCTCGGTATCCAAATACACATTGAAGGGTCAATATTCAAAAGGCTTTTGACTTTTAGCACCAGTCACTAAGCATACAATATCATCTGTGACTTTTCAGGAGCACTATACATGTAGTACTGCTGAAAATTCTTACAGATCACTCCAACCAGATAAAGCTGGGGCAGAACGAGGGCCAAGTATGGGTGTTGCAGTTAAATCAATTGCTTGCCGGAGATATTCAGCTTTATCCATACAGCTATATGGATGAAAATAGGCCAGCAAAAAGGCAATCTTATATTTCCCCATATAGCTATATGGATAGTGGCTGACTATCCTCACCATAGAGCAGGGGCACTCAGCACTGGATATGTTTATGCGCCATTTTTGCAGCTGCAGAACTCAATATATGTAGACTATTTAAACACTGCAGCCATTGTTTAAACAAATGCTGACTGGGCTGTTTGAATATCGACCCACAAGACTTTTCAGCACAGACCAAACTGGAATGTTGAACTCTGCTATTATATATAAGGAACATCCCATCTCATATTAGTTCTCCTAAGCCAAAACACTCCTGTTTTACTAGGGTTCAACATAATTTTATTGGTGGTCAACCACTGACCAATAATCTAAACAAAGGGCTAATATTTTGCAAAATATCATGCCGATCAGTCCCTAATTCCAGAAGAATCTGATTGCCTCCATAGCATTAACAAATCCTCAATATCTGATCAAAGCCTCCAAAAGTTGCAGATAAGCAAAACTGGAGACAAAGAGGAACCCTAAGGCACTCCCCCCCCCCCCCCACCCCTCTATTGAATTAGCCAAAGGTCTGACAACTGGAAACCAAAAGACACTTGCTGAGATCCAGACTCTGTGATAGTGTGGAGCTGAAGGGGCAGGGGCAGCCCAAGGGGGGGGGGGGGGTGAGGGGTGAGGGGGGCACGGGGCCATATGTGGAGACTCACTTTGGGACCTCATTTGTATAAGGAGCCTCATTTTCATAAATATTTGCAGAATGTTAACATGTGCTAACTTTTAATAAACATGCCTTTTCATGAGTGTCTGGATAAAGAAAGACTGCTAGATTTCTACATTACTATACTCCAATGCCAACTGCCAGGCACATTAGGAAGTACTAAAATACTGACTATTCAGAACCCATAGCAAACCTTCCATATCATAACAGCACTACCAGGACTCACAAAGCACAAAGCACCAAAGCACAAAGCATCCATCAAAAGGGCAACACTACAAATATTAAAGCAGTATATCTCAGAGAATACCAAATACATCTCCTACTGGGGAAAAAGATCAAGTGGCACTGTCAAATAGAAACTGCATGAACAGAATACCTCAACCTCATTTAGACATGCAGAACAGTCATAGAACAAGGGATCACAATTTAGAAATAGGAAGACAATAATTAAATTGGGAATCCCTAAAGCCAAACTTGGAGAAATAAAACTATAAATTAATTTCCTCTTGTACTAAACAAAAATGCAAAGACGTTAGCGATACACATTTCCCAGAGCTGACATATTCCAGTTAATAAATTAAAATAAAAAAGTATTTTTCTACCTTTTGTTTGGGCAGTTTATTTTTCAGTTGCAATTGCTCCAGTCACTTTCTTCTATTTTATTTTTGTGTGTTCTGCTAGCTGTCCATTTGTCCTTTCTTCTCTCTTCTAGATTTTCTCCATTTTGCTCTTTCCTCCATTTCTTTCTTTATTCCTTTATCATCCACTCAGATTTCACCCTTCCATCCCCTCTCCATCCTCATTCTCCCAGCCCCATCCCCTTCTAGACCTCCCCCAACATCAGCTCCCTTCTAGTTCCAGCTCCACCCAGGATCCGCTCCCTTCTAGTACCATTCTCCCATCCCCTGCATCAGTCTATTTCCAGTCCTAACCCCCCATCAGCCATTTTCAGTCCTATTCCAGCCCCCATCAGCCCATTTCCAGTCCAAGCTCTCCCCATCAGCTCATTTCCAATCCTAGCCCCCCATCAGCCATTTCCAGTCCGGGCTTGCCCCCATCAGCCCATTTCCAGTCCAAGCTCTCCCCATCAGCTCATTTCCAATCTTAGCCCCCCATCAGCCATTTCCAGTCCTATCCTAGGTCCCCAGCAGTCCATTTCCAATCCTAGTCCCCCATTAGCCCATTTCCAGTCCTAGCCCCCCATCAGCTCATTTCCAGTCCTATTCTAGCCCCCATCAGCCCATTTCCAATCCTTGCCCCCCATCAGCCATTTCCAATCCTATTCCAACCCCCATCAGCCCATTTCCAATCCTAGCCCCCCAATCAGCCATTTCCAGTCCTATCCAGAACCACCCCTCAAAGAGCCTGTCTAAGCGGCTTCAGAGGGAGCCAGGGAATCTTGCCTGAGGCCCCAGGTCACCTCTGTACAGCCGCCAGCATGAAGAGCGGCGTTTTCTGTCATGCTGGTAGTTGTATTCTAGTGAAGCACGCTGAATGTCGGGAAAAGTTCAAGGGCATTTCCTGGCACTCGTGCGCTTCATAAGAACACAGCTGCAGCATGAGGGAAAATGCCGCTCTTCATGATGGGGCTGTGCAGAGGTGATCCTGGGCCTTGGGCGGGCTTTCCCAGCTCCCTCTGAATCCAGCATTTCAAAGAGCACCACTGGTGGATCCAAGATGGCGGCGGAGTAGAACACCGAGGTAGTTGGTTCTGAGCCAGCTCCTGCACTTGCCGCTAATGGGGAAAAAGAGGAAACAGTATGCCCAGAAACCCTCCGGTACCTCGTCTCCGGCGGACCAGTTGGTGCAGTCTTCAATTGCCAGTTTTTGCACCTCCTCGGATCATATGGCTTCGAGAGATCCACAGAATGTGTATGCGGATCTGAGCGTGGAAGGTGTTTCTCTTAGCCCCGTTCAAGCGTCCGCAGCACAGCCCGGAAGCCGGAGGGGCAGCAGGGCGCTGAGTCTCCGGGTCAGGAGGTCACTGCAGTTGCGGAGGGTGCTCCCGCGAAGATCCAGTTGGTGGTTTCTGCTGTTGGAGGTTGAGTGGGATTGCCTCCCTCCAGTGGCAGTACTGGAGTGGAGCAGATTGTAAGCAGCTCCCCCAGCGTTCCGGCAATTCGATCTCCTGGGAGTGTGATGAAACCTGCGCTTGTCACATTAGATAGCTTGTGGGAAGCTATCTCTGCCCTTCAGCAGTCCCTTCTGCCTTTTGTGGGGGCTTTTACACAAGAGTTATCAGATACTAAAACTCAGTGTTCTTCAACAGCTTCAGAGGTGGTGGCTCAGGCTGCTAGAGTCTCGCAACTTGAATTAAAGGTGGAGGAGTTGCAGTCCCTTGGTGCTGTTAATTTAAAAGACCGGTCAATTCAGGCGAGGAAAATAGAATTCTTGGATAATCAATTACGGAGGAATAACTTGAGATTCCTGAATTTTCCTTGGTCTCCATTGATGGCTCCTTTGGACCTGGTCCGTAAGTACTTTACTGATGTTCTTCAGATGCCTGCTGACTCACTGCCCCCGGTGGTAAGGGCTCAATATGCGACGATCTCATCATCGGAGGTCGTTGGGCAGCAGGGTCTTGCTGCAGAGCCTATGCCTCCTCAAATGGATCTTTCAGAGTTTTTGGAGAGTTCCTTAGAGGTGGTGACCAGTAAGGCTACTTTGTTGGTTAACTTCGCCTTTAAATCGGACAGGAACATTGTACTTAAATTATATTTCTGTAAAACGTCTGTATCTCAGTTTATGGGCTCAAAAGTTTTCGTTTTTCCTGATTTGGCTAGAGACACCCAGAAAAGGTGTAGAGTGTTTCTGGCATTACGTCAGAGAACGATAGCCTTGGGAGTGCAATTTAAGTTAAGATATCCTTGTAAATGTGTGGTTAATTTTCAGTCAAAACAATTTATGTTTTTTGAGTCCCAACAACTATTGCAATTCTTACAAGGTAAGGAAGCTGGAGGGCAGGTGAGAGCCCCATATCAGCTGCCATATAATAATATCAATGCTCTTATAATAATATCTATTTCTGTATGATGGTGTAATATGCCTGATTATTGATATTTCTTTTTTCTTGGATCATATTATGATGTTTTCTTTTTTGTGGTCTATTTGTACAAAATGTTATATGTGCATATTGTAGATAGTTGTAGATAGCTGTAGATAGTCCAAGTTGAATTACCCGTTCAACGTAAGTACATAATAGGCCCCCTGTTGTTGTACAAAATGTTATATGTAAACCGCACTGATTTTAAAGAGCACGGTATGCAAAATGCAATGTGTGCCTTCGAGTCAGTCCTGACTCCTGGCGACCCAGAAGCTCTCCTGGGTTTTCGTGGCAGTGTCACCGGAAGTAGATTGCCAGGCCTTTCTTCCGAGGCAATGGAGGGTTAAGTGACTTGCCCAAGGCCACAAGGAGTGCTAGTGGGAATTGAACCCTGGTTGCTTGGTTACCAAGCCAGTGTTCTAACTACTAGGCGCGGTATATAAAAGCAATAAATAAATAAAATTAAAAAATAAAAATATTCCAGGAGTAATATATTTACCTGTTTATCTCCTTGGGAGGATATTCTGTTGTGTTTCATGTAAATTCTGATTCTTATTCAGAGTGTTTCTGAAGTTTATTGTAAAATTCAATAAAAATATAAATTAAAAAAAAAGAGCACCACTGTGTGAGAATATAGTTCGCACAGTGCCCCATGGAGCCATACATTCTCGCACAATGGACGGCTGGCCCTGGCTGAAAGTATGGGAACCCCTAAGCCAGCAATGGGGAATGCAGTGCAATGTAAGTCCAAAAGGTTCAGGCTGGTGTAAGTGGAGGTCTTGTGCCTGCGCAGACAATGCTCCCCTCTGGTTGTCTGGCAGAAATTTAGTGGGAGCAACTGACCTGAGTAGGCAGGAACACAGGAACCTAACCAAGGCAATCTCACAGAAGAGAAAGTGCAAGTAAACTGGAATTGATCCTATGAGAGATTCAGTGAAGCGGATATCCAATGTCAAAGCGAAAAGACAGAGACCAAGTTCTGACAGCTTGTAGACTGTAGAGCTGGAAATATATATATTCTAGAATGAAAACAAGATGGTCACCAGCAAAAAGTGCAGGTCATAGAGCTGGGAGGACTGAGCTAGCTTGGAGACTCACAGCAGCCCCTTCTGGTGAGAGACAAGAACTGCCTACTGGAACTTTACAGACAAAAGCATCTAAACTAGGTAAGATTGTTTCAGCTTGCAATGTCCTCTGATGTTAAAGGAGATGGAAGCTGTAACATAGTTTTTTTTACTATTCCAGTATTCTCCAATATTACTCTGCTGACAATGCTTTTGTTTTTAAAGTAGATAACAAATATCACATAGGTTCTGTTGCCATCTCAGTACTTCCTGATGCTTATTATGCCTCCTTCAAATTTATTTGTATAAAATATTTTTATTTTTATTCTTGTTTTAATATGCATAGTTTTGTACAGTTTTTATTTCCCCTTTTTCCTTTCTTTTTCTTGCCCTTCTCTCTCGCCTTCCCCCTTCTCTTCTTCCCTTCCCCCTTTCCCCTACCCCTTTCCTCCATTTCCCTCCTCTCCTCACCCCCTTTTTTCCTCTTCTATCCTCTTCCCTTGTTTCCCCTGCCCCTTTTTTTTTGCTTCCATTTATTGTTTAATTTATATTTTTATTTTGTAATGCTTCTTTGAGTTATTTTTATCTTCACTTTGAGAGTTTCTACAGTTTACACAAGTCTGGTATGTTTGCTTCTTTTTGTGTGGCTTCCATTTTCGTATTTTTATATATTCTTTCATATATTTTTGCATTTTACATGTATAGTGTATGTACGACAAAGACTATTTTTGCCTAAACTTGGCTGAGTTGGGCTTTTCAATAAAGAATTCTCTTGTCTATTGTCTCCTTCTGTTCTTTTGTTGTGTGTTGTGTCCCTGCTGCGGAGGTTTGGTTTTGATTTTCTTCTGTAGCAAGATTGTTTCTTTGACATCGTGGACCTTAAACCAAGATATCATGATAAATGATGTAAAAAGCAGCAGAAAGATTGAGAGCTATCAGAAGAGAGTAAATACCCTGATCATGCCTCCTTCTAACATCAGAACAACCAAAGATGTTTCCATGCGATGACCCAACAGAGCCCATTCGCTATGGGTCTGGTATACTCTGCTCTCTCACCCACTCCTGTAGCTGAACTGTTATTACTCGTTCACTAAATTTGCCTAGAAAAGGCAAATTTGAGTCTGGTCTATAGGAACTTAGGTCACTATTGATTCTTTTAACTTCTATGAAAGAACCCCATTCTGAAGTGTTGAGTTAACCATGACCACTAAAGGAGACAGCAGTGTAGAATCACAGTCCTTTATCCATCAGACTGGTACCAGGTCAATAAAATTATTAGAGTCTAATTAATGCTAGAGGCGCGCGCACAGAATTCGGCTGTCACTAAATTAAAAATGGCAAGCCTAGTCTGACAGACATTTTTAACATCTACCTTTAAATCAAATTGTGCTAGTTTATCTAAATTAGGCATCACATCCTCAGGCTTCCTAATAAAACATTAGGAAAAACATATAATAGTCAATTGAGTCTCCTCTCAGTTACCATGTATTAAGAAAAAAATAGCAGTAGGACAATTCCACAAATTGGCAGTTTGCAAATTCCAATAAAGCTTTTTTGTTTCCTTTATTCTAATTTATGAGATGATTCCTGTACACTTCTCCTACCAGAAATGTTCTAACTGTCTCCCTCTTTGTTTCATAGCTCCTAAATCAGCTGCGAACCAGGTTTGTGCTGATGAAATCTTATCCAAGGTGGCACTGCATGCCAAATACCATTTATCCTCCAAGACATTGGAAGATGTGCCCTCAGAGAACCGAGCAGCATCAAAAAATTCCAAAAATCTTGATGGAGTAACATCTTTCTTTGATCTCAACTTCACCTGTTTGGAAGAATGTGAGCAAGACATAAAATTTGGTAATGGTCAGACCGTATCACACAGCACACTGTTAACATCAGCAGTCTTCCAAGAAGATGCAGATGCCTTATGGAATATAATAAGATCTAAAATATGTCTTTGGTTCTATGTTGACATGAACAATTCCATGTTCTAGCAAAGCAGAGTAAAAGACTTCCATTGCAGCTGATAAACAGGTACCAACTTGCACATTAAATCAACTACAATCCAATGGATAGAATATTCCAAATGAACAAGATAAATTATTGTAAGATATGATTAAAAGTCAATTTATTAGCCCCTGGAGCACAATAAACCACCATAATTATGAGCTGAGATTCCAGACAAATCTTAACACATATTCAGCTCCAGGAGGTTGATTCAAATAAATTTCCTTTTTGACAAGAGAGGTACTTAGTAAAATATGCCCTCCTCCGCTAGACATACAGTCCATAGGAAAACACAAAGTCAGAAGGGCAGCACCGGGATGAAGTTAGCCAAGTTTCAGTTGTACATAATGGGTTTCATTTTATTACAAGGCATCTATATGCAAAGATGGGTTGTCTGTTTTTATCATATTTAAACATATTTTTAGCGTTTTTATATTTCTTCATATTGGCTTTGGATAAGCGACACATAAATGCTCTTAAATAAATAAATAATGACAAAGACTGGGCCTATTTTGAAAAGGCAACATAGGCATTGCCGTGCACCTTTAGGCCCTTTTACTGAAGCCCATTTGGGTATTGCACGTAATGTGCATTTACTGCTTGCAGTGAATGATAGTGCAAGACTCTTGCACTTAATTGTCGTGGGTGTGCCCGCGTGTTTCCAGCTGTTAGCACAGGGTCACCTACACTAATGTCTGGCAGTGATGTTCACAATTCATGCAAACCACATGGCAGTAAGCTTGCGACAGGTACCCCTGGGCTGACTGCAATGCGCTTTCCACAATCACCCTCCTCCGCTGCCTTATTGAGCAATGTGCAGTGATCGTGCTCGCACAGTAAATGTGTTTGTGTTCTCTATGCACATACATGTGTATTTTATAAAATATGTGTGCACATCGCACTTCTGCCCCGCTCTGCCCATACTGCAGCCCCAGCAAAGCCTTCGCCTAGTTGACGTAAAAGTGCGTGCAATCATTTGACCTAATGCTTTCTACACGTACATACATTTATAAGAACTCTTTTCCAAGTTTGGCAAAATTCAATTCAATGTTCTTTAGGAAAATGACTCATGGAAATGTAAGGTGTGTTCAGTTCTAAGTCACCCGAGCAGTTATGCAAATCGGCTATAGATTAGTAACATTTATCAATTAGTGTACATGTGATTGACTGGTTGCTCCTAGTTCATTAAGAATGCACAAGCATTAACTTGTAGCCATCATTACAGATGCTCCGAGCTGCCTATAATTAATTCCTACGGTTACCCAACCACCTGTGCATAATCGAGAATGATTTACTAACACTTCCTAATGTCAGAGAGAGAGAGCTTTGGGTATGTCCGTTTTTATTATGGATGTGAAACTGTAATCTGCCTTGAATACGAATTTGCTAGGTGGGCTATAAATCAAATACATAAATACATTTTATTGTAGTGGCATTTCATAATGAATAATGAGAATGAATAACTCTTTTTCAGTTTTTCACATCAGAATTATTTTGGGGATCGTTCTGGTGGCTCAGTAGCAAGTGCCATCTGGAAGACTCAGATTTAATTGTAGGATAGTGGCGTAAACTCCTCCTAAGAAACCCACACAGTGCAGGGTGGGCTCAATCAAGAAGGGGGCTCAGTGATTTCACATTGCAAACATTATTTTCTATTGAAAAAGTATTTCAGTCCTGCCTCTCCCAGCCAGAGAAGTGCCTAACTGCCCATTTCCTGGTAGCGGAAGACTTTGGCCCTGCAGTGGGAGATGAAACACTTATATACTTCTCCGAGTGCCAGGAGATGGGGCTGAAGGGCTTGCCTTGCAAAAAGCCCATGGAAGGCAGCACAGCAACTTTTTAAAAAGAAATAGCTTGAAACTGAAAGGTTGCAGAGGTAGCCAGGGGTGCAAGGTGAGCCCCCCTCCCCCTGCCATGGGGGGCCCTCAGCAAAATTTTGCTTGGGAATCTCTCATATGTATTTACACTATTGTTCTTTGCCTGCCTTTTGCTCCCCGGCTGGTTATAGGTACATGGTGGCATGGAAGCAGTTTTCAGAGTCATGGTGACAGGAGAATCTCAATCATTGCTCAACAGTGGCTTCTACTAGCTTAGACTAGGATGATTGGATTTTGGATTCTGAAGGGACTTGATGTCTACAGGCCCCATTCCAAAACGCAGGTTACGGGGCTGCAAGACCCGACGGGATGTGCAGCCCTGTAAGCCGTCGGGGCCTGATTCTACCACCAGCTCTCCCTGTATGTCCTGTGTATCAGGATGGACAGAACTGGCGGGGGGTGGAAGCGGGGAGGGGGCAGGATCGGGCAGTATGTACAGGGCCAATTTAGGTCACAGCCCTGCACGTGCTGCTGGGCCCTTGGGGATGTGCTGCTTGTTGTTGTTAAGTGTAAGTCCAATGTAGCCCCCCACACTGGACATTTGTGTTATTTGTGAACCGCGCTGATGCTAAATAGTGCGGTATATAAAAAATGCTAAATAAATAAGTGCCGTCGAGTTGGTGTTGACTCATGGCAACCCTCTGGATAGTTGTCCTAAACTGGTTCAGTCTTCAGTCAGGCAGCTCATTGTTGACAGACTGGCACCCAATCCATCTCATTGCTGGCTTTCCTCTTTTGTGTTGACCTTCTATCTTGCCAAGCATATTTTTCTCTAATGATCTCTCTCTTCTCATGATGTGTCCAAAGTTTGAAAGTTAACGTCTTGTCATCCGAGCTTTTAAAGAAAGCTTAGGTTTGATCTCCTCTAGTACTAACTGGTTTGTTCTTTGGGTAGTCCATGGTATATACAGTATTCGTCGCCAGCACCATAATTTAAAGGCATCAATTTTCTTCCTGTCCATCTTTTTCACTGTCCAACTTTCGCATCCATGTGACGTTATTGAAAATACCATGGCCAGGACAAGTCGAATCTTTGTATGGAGAGAGACATCTCTGCTCTTGAGAATCTTGTCTAGGTCCTTCATAGCCATTCTGCCAAGAGGAATGCATTGTCTAACTTCTTGAATGCTTGTTGCTTCTTTATTGATAGTTGATCCAAGTAGGTTAAAGCTATCCACTATTTGAATTTCTTCTCCATCAATGAAGAACGTATTGATTTTGCCAGTTGTCAGGATCTTTGTCTTCTTAATATTAAGGCACAGGCCCATTTTAAGACTATGTTCCTGGATCTTCAGAAGCAAATGTTTCAGATTGTCTTCACTTTCAGCCAGTAATCTGGTATCATCAGCATAGCGAAGGTTGTTGATGAGTTTCCCACCAATCTTCACATCTCTTTCATCTTCATGCAGTCCTGTTTCTCTGATAATTGGTTCTGCATATAAATTAAACAGGAAGGGGGAAAGTATGCAGCCTTGTTGTACACCTTTGCTGATTTTAAACCATTCTGTGTCTCCTTGTTCTGTTCGAACTGTTGCTTTTTTGATCAATATAAATGTCATGCAAGAGAACGATCAGGTGTTCTGGTATACCCATGCTTCTAAATGTGGCTCAGAGTTTCTCATGGTTTACACAGTCAAATGTCTTGCTGTAGACAATAAAACACATATAGAAAACCTTTTGATATTCTTTAGTCTTTTCAAGGATCTATCTCACATCCATGATGATGTCTCTCATTCTTCATCCTTTCCTAAACCATGATTGCACTTCAGGTAGTTCTCATTCCAAGTATGGTTGAAGTCTTTGCTGAATAATCTTCAGTAGAATCTTGCTGGCATGTGGGATCAGAGTGACTGTGTGATAATTTCCATGATGTCGTTTTCCAAATTTCTTGGCAGAGCCTTGTAAGTATGGTAACAGCTTCATCTGATCGCTGTAATAACTCAATGGGAATGCAATCAATGCCTGGTGCTTTGTTCTTTGATAAGGCTTTCAATGCTGCTTCGACTTCTTCTTTTATCACCAATGGTTCTGGATCATAAGGTATAGGTTGAAACAGCTGTTGGTCCACTTGATCTTTATCATATAATAACTCTGCACATTTTTCCACCTTTTCTTGATCTTCTCAGCATCATTCAACATGGATCCATGAGTATCTTGTAACATTCCAATTCAAGGCTGGAATTTTTTCTTTAACTCTCGTAGCTTTAGGAGCGTCTATCTTGTTCTTCCTCTAATAGTTTCTGCTTTTATTTCCTTGCATGCATCATTGTAGTACTTCTCCTGTCTTGTCTTGCTGCACGTTGGAAATCTCTGTTGAGTTCTGTGATTGTTTCTCTTTCTCCTCTGACTTTAGCTTCTCTGCATTTCTGGGCAGTTTTCAGAGTTTGTTCGGTCATCCATTTTGGCCATTTTTGCTTTCTTACCTTTTGTAGAGATTTCCCACTTTCTTCTAACACAACCTTCTGGATGTCATCCCATAACTCTTCTGGAGCTCTGTCATTTGTATCTAAAACAGCAAATTGATTTTGCAGGCAGCCTTTAAATTCTGCAAGACCAATGATCTATTCATCTCAAACACCTTCTTCCAGCAATACAAGCACCGACTGTACACGTGGACATCATCCAATGGATTGTATAGAAATCAAATTGACTACATCTGTGGAAGGCAACAATGGAAAAGCTCGATAGCATCAACAAAGACAAAACCTGGAGCTGACTGTGGTACAGATCACCAACTACTAATATGCAAACTCAAGCTAAAGTTGAAAAAGAGCAAGCCACTCATGAATGTAGCAAAATATGACCTTGAGAATATACCACTGAAATTTAAAGACTGCCTGAAAAATTGATTTGCTACTTTAGATACAAATGACAAAGTTGCAAAAGAGTTACGGGATGACATCAAGAAGGTTGTGTTGGAAGAAAGTGAGCAAGACAACCCCCAATAAGGTGAAAAAGCAAAAACGGCCAAAATGAATGACTGAGGAAACTGAAAATTGTCCAGAAATGCAGAGAAGCTAATGTCAGAAGAGAAAGAGATGCAATTTCAGAACTCAACAGAGATTTCCAACATGCAGCAAGACAAGACAAAACAAGGAGGAGTACTACAGTGACACATGCAAGGAAATAGAATTAGAAGCTATTAGAGGAAGAACAAGATCGGCTTTTCTAAATCTATGAGAGTTAAAGAAAAAATTCCAGCCTTGAAATGGAATGCTACAAGATGCTCAAGGATCCATGTTGAATGATGCTGAGAGGATCAAGAAAAGGTGGAAAGAATATACAATCATTATACTATAAAGATCAAGTGGACCAACAACCGTTTCAACCTATACCTTATGATCACGAACCATTGGTGTTGAAAGAAGAAGTCGAAGCAGCATTGAAAGCCTTATCAAAGAACAAAGCACTGGGCATTTGGCATTCCCACTGAAGTATTACAGCAATCGGAAGAAGCTGTTACCATACTTGCAAGGCTATGCCAGGAAATTTAGAAGACAAATTCAAGGCCAACTGACTAGAAAAGATCTGTGTTTATACCAATACTGAAAAAAGGTGACCTGACTGACTGTGGAAATTATCACACAATCGCTCTGATGCCACATACCAGCAAGATTCTACTCAAGATCATTCAGCAGAGACTACAAGCATACCTGGAATGAGAGCTGCCTGAAGAGCAAGCAGGGTTCAGGAAAGGGCGAGGAACGAGAGACATCATGGTAGAAACATAGAAACATGATGACAGAAAAAGACCACATGGCCTATCTAGTCTGTCCTTCCATATCAACAACTACAACAGTCCACTTTTTACATTTAGAGATCCTCTGTGTTGGTCCCATGCTTTTTTGAATTCAGTTACTGTCCTCATCTCTACCACCTCCACTGGGAGACTATTCCATGGATCCACTACTCTTTCCGTAAAGAAATATTTCCGCATATCACTCCTGAATCTATCTCCCTTCACCCTCATCCCATGTCCCCTCGTATCAGAACTTGCTTTCAATTGAAAGAGGCTCTCTCCCTGAACATTTATGCCACGGAGGTATTTAAACATCTCAATCATATCACCTCTATCCCGCCTTTCCTCTAAGGTGTACATATTAAGATCCTTCAGTCTGTCCTCATATGCTTTATAATGAAGCCCACTAATCATTTTAGTAGCCACCCTCTGCACCAACTCCATCCTGTTCACATCCTTTTGAAGGTGCGGTCTCCAGAATTGCACACTATACTCCAAATGAGGTCACACCAAAGACTTATACAGAGGCATTATCACCTCCTTTTTTCTGCTAGCCATTCCTCTCCGTATGCACCCAAGCATCCTTCTAGCTTTTGCCGTCGCCTTTTCTACCTGTTTAGCTACTTTAAAATCATCAGACACAACCACGCCTAGGTCCCGCTCTTCTTTAGTGGACAAAAGTACTTCACCTCCTATACTGTATTGCTCCCTTGGATTGCTGCAGCCCAAATGCATGACCTTACATTTTTTAACATTAAATCCCAGCTGCCAAATTCTAGACCATTCTTCAAGCTTAGCTAGATCCCTCCTCATTGTTATCTACACCTTCCTGGGTGTCTACTCTATTGCAGATTTTGGTATCATCTGCAAAGAGGCAAACCTTACCCGACAGCCCTTCCGCTATATCACTAACAAAGATGTTAAAAAGAATCGGACCAAGGACAGATCCCTGGGGCACACCACTGGTAACATCCTTCTCCTCAGAGTGAGCTCCATTTACTTGTACTCTTTGTCGCCTCCCACCCAACCAATTGCTAACCCAAGCAGTAACTTGGTAGATGTGAGATGGATCCTTGAAAAGACAAAAGAATACCAAAATGATATCCATATGTATTTTATTGACTATAGCAAGGCTTTCGACTGTGTAAACCATGAGAAACTCTGGGCCATATTAAGAAGCATGGGTATACCAGAATACCTGATAGTTCTCTTGCACAACCTTTACATTGATCAAGAAGCAACAGTTCAAACAGAACTAGGAGAAACAGAATGGTTTAAAATCAGCAAAGGTGTATGAAAAGGCTGCATTCTTTCCCCCTACCTCTTTAATTTATATGCAGAAAAAAATCATCAGAGAAGCAGGACTATATGAAGATAACCAAGGTGTGAAGATTGGTGGAAGACTCATCAATAACCTTCACTATGCTGATGATACCACATTACTGACTGAAAGTGAAGACGATCTGAAACATTTACTTCTCAAGGTCAAGGAACATATTCTTAAAATGGGCTGCACCTTAAAGTAAAGAAGACAAAGATCCTGACAACTAGTAAATTCAATAAGTTCATCACTGATGGAGAAGAAATTGAAATAGTTGGCAACTTTAACTTGGATCAACAATTGTTGATTAATAAAGAAAAAACTATTGCTCTTGGTAGAATGGCTATAAAGGACCTAGACAAGATTCTCAAGAGCAGAGATGTCTCTCTCCATATAAAGATTCGACATGTCCAGACCATGGTATTTTCAGTAACGTCATATGGATGCGAAAGTTGGACAGTGAAAAAGATAGACAAGAGGAAAATTGATGCCTTTAAATTATGATGCTGGCAATGCATACTGTGTATACCATGGACTGCCCGAAGAACAAACCAGTCAGTACTAGAGGAGATCAAACCTAAGCTTTCCTTAGAAGCTCAGATGACAAGACTTCAACTTGCATACGTTGGACACATCATGTGAAGAGAGAGAACACTGGAGAAAGACATAATGCTTGGTAAGGTAGAAGGTCACTGTAAAAGAGGAAGACTGGCAATGAGATGGATCGATACAATAACAGCAGCTATGGATACCACTCTATCAACAATGTGCCACTTGGCTGAAGACTGAACAAAGTTTAGGTCAACTATGTGTGCAGGGGTTTTCAACCCAGTCCTCCGGGAACCCTAGTCCAGTCAGGTTCTCAGGATTTCCAGAATGAATATGCATGAGAAAGATTTGCATGTTCTGCCTTCATTGTATGCAAATCTATCTTATGCATATTCATTATGGGAATCCTGAAAACCTGACTGGCCTAGGGTTCCCCGAGGACTGGGTTGAAAACCTCTGAGGGTCGCCAGGAGTCGACACCGACTTGATGACACTTAACAACAAATATATACATAATGAGGGAGATTTCAAAAAGCCACTTACAAGGGTAAATGGACTATATGCATGTAGAAACCAGTTCTGCTCGGGGAACATCCAGCCCCTCCGGACATCCAAAATCTGTATGGGCCAGATTAGACCCTGATTCTGTACCTGCAGGAGCTATACGTTCCCACAGGAGCAGAAATGGGGCAATTGGACAGGCCAGACGGTCCCCGATTCAGCAGCGCTGCATGTCTGGCAACCTCCTTGCCTAATACTGCCAATGTTCCTGCATGGAGCCACAGTGCAGCAGTATCCCATTGCCATGGCACCGGGACACCATGCAGGAATTCTGCTGCCCCGCACAGCTCCAAAACTGCTTTTCCCCACCGCCCAACCACCAGAGGGGCTTGCCAAGGCCAGGATCGGGTGGCAGGGAACCCCCTGCTGCCTCTCACCTTCCAGGTGTGGTCCACTAGTGCAGTATGCCACAGTCAGGAGGACATTCCACCTCTAAGGTGGAATATGTCCCCCGTCCATATCCTGCAAGCCGGACTTAGAGGGTCACGACCTGAATTGGCCTTGTACATCCGGAGTCATGGGCCCATCTCCATCCCGCCTATGCTCTTCCTCTGGCCCACCCCCACCCGTCACCATCCAGAGTTCCCTGTACATCTCCTCTGTATGTGTGGGGAGCTTTGGGGACAATATTGGCCCCAAGTGATTACCGGGGATGTACATCCAAACCAGATGTACATCCCCGCTAATCGCTGTTGGGAATGACCCCCATAGTGTGTTCTCGCTGCAGGTAGAAGTATGCACTGATGACCCTGAGTTTGTGTGACTGCCAGGACCCATTGTTTTGCTTTGAACACAGCTGCGCCCCAGAAGCTTCGGCCCTAGGTGACCACTTAGTTTGCCTAGTGGTTGGGCAAGCCCTGATTGAAAGAGACACCATCGAAGGTAAAGCATATGGTATGTAAAAAATAATTCAGAGCTTCAAGATCCAAGAAGACGGTTTGCAGGAAAGTGGAAACACATAAACATGCCTTCTTAAAAAGACATTTATTATTAATTCCCTTTTAAAAAACTTTAACAACACGAGAAAAGGTTAACATATGCAAATATATCTACTGGCCGAAAGTGGTAAGGACTGTCAGTAGATCATGCGCTGGGATTCTGAACCTCTTCTTATGAATACCTTTATGTAGAAATGACTACAGAATAGGTTTTGCTATAATATTTTTAAGTCTCATAAAACATTCTTTTTCAGCATATGATGTCCTTTACAAAGTTTCACTGAGCAGCTTGGTTTATCTTTTACAGTATGTGGCATTTTACATACAAGGAGGGAAAATATCAGCAAGAAATATAACAGAAGATTCAAACTGATACTAAATGTTGCTCTAAGAGCTCAGAATAAGACATGAGCTTTCAATCAGCTTGCCAGGGCCGTGCTGAGCCAGAATTGCGCCCTATGCGTCTTGCGCATTGGCGCACGCCTCCCGCACTTCCATCCAGTCGCTGCCTGCTCTTACCTTGCTGTGTGCTCTCTGTTTTCTCCACAGTGGTACTGGCGGCAGGGCAAGAGCAGAAAGTGGTTGGACGAAGGTGGGAGAGGGGAGGTGCGTCGGAGGAGAGAGGGACCAGACCTGCTTAAAGTGCCACGAAAAGGCTTAAGGGGCGCATTTCGGCTGCCTGCTGTTGCCCTGCTGCCATTGAGAGAAGAAAAAGTGGCTGTGGCAGGGAAACAACAGGCAGCTGAAATGCGTCCCTCGCACAGGGCTAGGTACGGTGCTGCAGCTTGCAATCCCTGTACTCCCATACAGCTTTGGAATCATAGACTTGCCTCACAAAGATCGTGAAAAATTGAATGTAGGAATAAAAAACCCCTTTGTGTTCACTATGTAATCTATAAGAAACAGTAGGGCCAGTCTGTCTACTGGGCAGACTAGGTGGCCACCTGGGGAAGCAGACCTCTATGGGTGGCAGACCATGTGTGCCGAAGCATATGGCCTGCCACTGCCATCACCACACCAAGCCTCGCCATCCTCCCCACAGAAGGAATTGGCAGCAGCAGGGGTGGCAGTTTGGTACGAGAGGGGAGCAGCATGGTCGCGGCTTCAGCCTGGAGCAGCAGAAACCCTTCGGTCAACCCTGTATTCATCTGTAGAACAGCAGCCAACATAGGGTTATTTTTGAAGCCCTGTTCGTGTTCGGACATCTGAAAATGGATATGCAGAAGTCCAGTTCACAAGGGTGTTCCTGGAGCCATTTTAGAAACAGGGCATATGGACGTCCCTAACGCAAGGACGTCATGTCCAAGTGAAATGGGGGCGCTGGAGGAGAGGCCTGGCAGAGCAATGAAGATGCATGACAAGGTGCAATTCCAAAATGGCACAAGCACATCTGGCCCTGGCTGTTGAGGCGTCTATGTCTATACCTGCTCCTGAAGCCAAAAAGTGCTCATGTCATGGCAGCACCTCTCCCAGGGGGACGAGTGCAGTGCTCTATCCTCATCACTGTCAGTATTTCCTGGGCAAAGAAACCTGCATGTAAATACAACCCAAACAGATTAATTACCCACTACTGCATGTCTGACTGTCTGACATCCCCCTTTTGGTAAAAGCCGGTCGGGATGTTCAAGAAGCCATTTCTGCAGCTGTCCTTTTGTGGACATCCATGTTTCTAAAATTGGGCCAAAATTCAATGTCCCTGAATTTTTCTCAGACGTTTTGCCCTGATTGTCCCAGATTGCACCTGGACATCTTTTCTAAAATGACTACTACTACTGCCCCTTCATATGGATAAATGCCATATCTGTGGATTTTTCGTGGCACTTTCCAAATAGTACGATTCAAAATTCTTGGAGCCCGCTCTGGTACTATCCAGATAATGCAGGTGGAATGAGGGTAGAGAACAGACATTCCGTCTAGCTGTACAAATAGGGCCCGATTCTGGGACACGGGTTGTGGAGCCCCCACAAGCTGTCTGGGCCCAATTCCCCTTCAGGATGGGTAGACCCGCTGGGGGGCGGGATCTGGGCAGAGCGAGGGTGGGCCAGCTCGGCAGGATGTACAGGACCGATTCAGGTCACGGCCCTGTATGTCCTGCTGGGTCAAAAGGGACGTGCTGCTTATTCCAACTCAAAGGTGGAATAAGCAGCACAAATCTGGCGATTGGGCCCGGACTTCCCGCCACATGATCCAGGCCCCGGCAGGCCAGCCATGGGTCGGGCGGCAGGGAAAAGAGGGGCTGAAGCCGTGGGAATCGGGGGCTCCTGCAGGGAGGATGTCTCCGCAGGCGGCAGGGGCACGCTGGGTCATCCACAGGCCCAATTCTGTGCACCACGTGAATGTTTTGTTCCCGTGGTCTGGAATTAGGTCCAAATGGGCCTGTCTTCTTCGGGGACATCCCGGATGTCCCCCTACCTGAATTGGGCTCCATATCAACGATATATTCAGTTGCTATCCATATAGCTATGTGGTTTAATTTAGGACAGCAATAAGACAAATTAAACTACATATGTACAACAGACAGTGGCCAGATATCGCAATTTCTGTATAGTGGAGGCCGTCACCACTTTCCACATATTATTCAGCGCTGCTTGCTGTCTGGATAATGGCACTGAATATATGTGGATCATTTAAATGCCACTGCCAGCATTAACCCCCCCCCCCTCAATAAAACCCCCCCACTGACCACTGTGTTTGAATATAGACCCAAGTATGTGGCAATCTTTACAACCCAAGAATTGAAGGTTGTAGTGGTCTTACAGAAATGAATTACACCTAAAGAGCTACTATCATAGGGCTCCAGGGCTACTTGACAGCATCAACAGATCCAAATACTCAAAAAGCACTGAAAGGTGAAAACAAATAGCCACAGTCTGTTTCCATCCTTAAACTTGGACAAGTATTCTGATGAACAGAAGTGAGTAAGAACTTACCACCATGGGGGGTAGGGGGAGAAAGGGAGAGGCAATACAACTTGAAAAAAAGGGGGGGGGGCAGTTTAAAGAATCAGATCAGCAAACAAAGCAAAACAAATGATTAAAGCAGAAATGCAGAGGAAATACAGAGAGTTACTTCAGAAACCACATGTATATCAAAATCAGACGCAGGAAAGTCAAGGAGAAAGGTAGACTTAAAGCTAAAGATGAAAGACTGATAAATGCAGAACAAGATGGTTCAGAGTCAGAATAGATAAACTGGTAAAAAGACAAATGCAGATTCTGTTGTACTGAAGTAGAAATGGTCATACATCTTATTGCTGGATATGATGTGCTGATGTCAGAAGACCTGTCATCAGAAAGGCACAATGAGATAGCAAGTCTCATCCACTGAAAACAACGTAAACAGTACTGTATAACACTGCTGTGCCAGAATAACACTGAGATCATGACCTGGACTGACTTGTGGATACTGAAGAAGTTGCAGTTACCTGCGACATTCCTATGCCCACGGATAAAAAGTTTGATGTAAGAAAACAAGACATTGTGCTAAAGAAGAAAAATACAAAAACAGCATATAATAGAAGTATCAGTGATTATACCGGATTATGTATGGAAAAAGAGAAGTTTCTCAATTACTGCAATCAGAGACCAAGAAAACGTGGCAGAAAGAGATAGAAATTATCCTAATTGTATGGGTACTACCAGCCTCAATAAAAAGGATGTCCAAGCACATCTTGATAGTTTTTCCTATGCATATGAACTCTGAAAGTGTTGAGGCAAACAATAGTGAATCTGAGAGGCTGAGATCACTTCCAACATACTGTGGTACAGGGGAGAGGCTCCTTTTCATCATTGTATGTGCAGAAGTAACCCATTCAGAGATCTTACAGGGACACAATTGCAGAGGATGAAGAAATCATCATCCCCTGAGATATTTATTTAGCTGTGCTTATATACCGCTTATATACCGCTTTTCAACAGGTCAAAGCGGTTTTACATATATATGTTAACAGGCACTTTTTATTCCCTCGTCCCTGAAGGGCTCACAATCTAAGTGTACCTGAGGCAATGGAGGGTTAAGTGGCTTGCCCAAGGCCATAAGGAGTGGCCATGGGAGTAGAGACCCCAGTCCCTCCGGCCTGAGGTTACTTGTCCATAAGTGGGAATTGAATTCCTGGCCCTCCAGTCTGAGGTAACCTGTCCCAACCACTGAACCAGTCCTCCCTATTCCAAGCTTGCAGCAAGAAAACTAGATATTGTGGTAAAGGAGAAAAGGACAAGCACGGTAGGAAGTGTCAGTACCAGGTGTGAAGGAAAAGGCATTGAATATCCGGGGTTAGAGATCAGCGAGGACAGCTATGCGCCATAGCAGTGCGTAGCTGGTTCATTTCAATATTGGGCCTTTGGACTTTTGCAGGGTGTATTTTCGAAAGACCTGAGGCTATAGATAAGGAGAACTAATCTTTCTAATGTAGAGACCCATCACTGGAGTTGAGGAGGCGAACATAGAGCAAACAGAGAAAGGAACTGGAGAGAACTAGATGGGAGCAGGGTAGACTGAAATGACTGATATTTTGGGCAATTTTCAAGAAGTATTAACCCAGGTAAAAGGCCAAATTGAAATCTGCCCACCCTTTGTGTTGGTAGAAGTCTGCACGTTCTGCCCCAACAGAAGTATTTTCACCAGCATTTTCGTGAAGGTGTTTTTGAGGTGGGATTAGGCAAGAACACGACTAAATTTGCATTTTTGAGATTATGTGCTTCATTTTTCAGAGAAAAGAGGACTCGAGTAAAATCAGATGCAGATCTCTGCAGGTACCTTTTTCCTGGGCAGATTTCAAAGGGAAAGTATGTGCACAATTCCCTTTCAGGACTGGTGCAAAATCTCCACCTGAAAGTACCCACATGCTTTGCATCAAAATATATAATTTTGAAAAATACCATCAAAATGTGTTAATCAAGGCTGCAGTGAACAAGCTAATGACTGACACCTTTACAAGTTATTTGCTTGGTAATAATTATTACATGAAGGTTGCGCAGTAGAGTACATAAGGGAGTTCTGGTTATTCATTGACGATTTTGCGCTGCTTCTGTGACACTTTATTATAAAAAAGCTAAAACTACAATGCCAACTACTTTGCACGTGACACCTCATTATCACACCCACACAGTGCAAGTAACATGTTTCTCCACAAACAACTGCAAAGGATTGGTCAAAGCTCATCAACAAGTAATCCGGGCGTAAAATTATGAGGGAGGAGCGCATCCATTAGAGATTGCTTGCCTGAATCACTAATATTATTCCCCAGGTTAAAAAAGTTAGATAGGTTTTGCAGCAGATTAATCTGATAGAGTTTACAATTCTAAAAGAATTCCCTTCAGCAATAAAGCAATATTTAGAAAGGCAAGTCACCATTTAGTATTGAACTTCTGAAACTCCCCTATCGTTGTTATGAAGCGTTGTTAAATTGGATAAAATACTGCATGTGTGCAGTATTATTTATCATTGCAGCGTTTGTAGGTATGTGCTGATAGCGAAGGTGTGAGTGCAGTCATATTATTCGGTGCATGCACGTTATTACACGTTAAAATAATATTTACATAACCAAATCAAAGATTGTTCTTTATACCCGCAGCTATTTCATTTAAGCCCACATCGCTTTTTTGTTTACGGTATAGGAAGCCTTCCCCTTAAATTCTCTGTGATTTTCATTCAATAGAGAACCTGCCTTTCCCATCCGTAAAACAGGGAGTTCCTTTCCCAGGCCTCATGAGTCACAATGTGTAATGACTCCGGAGCACCCACCTCTTTAGGAAACCAAAGAAGAACGAGAATGGGTGCCGTCCAGACGAATCCTTGGCAGACTTGTCAAGTAAGACCACAGGCAAAACGAGTCCATAAGAAGAGCATTGCTCAGAGCTAGAGGGACTCTGCCCATTTAAGACAGTGGCCGTAAGATGCTGGATATCATGGCAGAGTCTCCGAGCTTCCCTTCTTCACTCGGTTTTTCAGGCTCTTTGTAGTGTGATGCTTTACTTGCAAACGGTTGGCCTGCACCAGTAAGCACTGCTGCATTGGTTTAAGCTTTAGGGAGAGGTAAATTTCCTTTTTTACCAACACAAAGCAGCAGATAAATGCTAACAAATGATTTGGTGTGCTCAGTAGATCATTTTAATAGCTAGGGAATTTTTTTTTTTGTACTGCAAAATAGATTACACCGGGCTCAGGCCCCCGGTGAAATCTTAATAAGCTGACGTTTGAGTAACTTTCCACCCTACCTAATTGCTGCAAATTTTCAGTTATCACTTTTTGGTTTGATTTTTGGGCCATGTTAATAACATAGTAACATAGGGCCTGTTTTTTTTTCATTTAGGCAGGCTATGTGTCACAGCGTCGGCTCATAGCCTGCCCGCCGACCCCCTTAACCTGGATTTTCACTTCCGTCGGGTTTGGCTGGATGTGCTGGCAGCTGCCGAGGCTAAGTGGGTAGCAGTGATTTTTAATGCTACCCGCTTAGCCCCTGTGCCTGAAAGCTAGGCGAGGAAAGACCTCATCTATCTTTAAGGTTCAGAGGGCTAAGCGGGTAGAATCGAAAATTGCTGTTACCCACTTAGCCCTTTCCTCTGCCCCGGAATGCCTCCAACACGCCCCAATGCTAACCGCATAGCATCTGGGCACGTTAGCGACTTATCCGGGATTTTCCAAAGGCGCTACCCATGTAGGTACCTTTGGAAAATCCCAGATAAGGCGTTTACACAGGTAACTAGGGCACTTACCCATGTAAATGTCTTTGAAAATGTTGCCCATAGTAACAGTATATGACGGCACATAAAGACCAGTATGGTCCATCTAGTCTACCCAGCAAGGTGGCAAGAGTAGGTGCACCTGCTGCTCCGTGCAGGTCACCCCTCCCCATGCCTTTGTTTAGGGGTGTATTCACTGCTCCGTGCAGCTCATCCAAGTTTATTTTGATTTTATTCTGTTGTTATAAATGGATCTGCCCCATGCCATTTTGAATTCTGTCACTGTATTTGCCCCCACCACTTCCATCAGGAGGGCATTCCATGCATCCACCACCCTTTCAGCGAAAAAGTATTTCCTGACATTGCCTTTCAGTTTACCCCCTTGCAGTTTCATGTTATGCCCTCTAGTTTTACAGCTTCCCCGTCTTTGGAAGAGGTTTGTTTGTTCATTAATACTCTTTTAAGTATTTAAAGGTCTGAATCATATTTCCCCTGTCCCTCCTCTCCTCCAGAGTGTACATATTTAGGTCTTCAAGTCTCTTCTCATAAGTCTTCTGATGCAGGCTACAAATCAGTTTGGTTGCTTTCCACTGAACCGTTTTCAGTCTTTTTATATCCTTTGTGAGATATGGTCTCCAAAACTGAACACAGTATTCCAAGTGAGGCCTCACCAGCAACTTGTACAGCGGCATTAGTACCTCTTCCTTTCTGCTGGTAATTCCTCTTTGTATGCAACCCAGCATCCTTCTGGCTTTTGCCACCGCCTTGTCACACTGTTTTGCCACCTTGAGATCCTCAGAAACGATCACTCCAAGGTCCTTCTCCTGGTCTGTGCATACCAGCCTCTCACCCCCTATCGCATACAATTCCTATGAATTTCTGCTTCTCAAGTGCATGACATTGCACTTCTTCACATTAAATCTTAACTGCCAAGCATTAGACCATTCTTCCTGCTTTTGTAGATCTTTCCTCATGTTATCCACTCCCTCAGGGGAGTCTACTCTGTTGCATATTTTTGTGTCTTCTGCAAAATGACAGACTTTTCCATTCAGTCCTTCAGCAATATCACTCACAAATACATTGAACAGTACCATTACCAGTCCCAGGACCAAACCCTAGGGCACACCACTAATCACCTTCCTTTCATCTGAGTGAGTTCCGTTTACTATCACCTTCTATCGTCTGTCAGTCAACCAATTTCTGATCCATTTCACCACCTTGAGACCCATCCCCAAGCTGTTGAGTTTATTGATAAACCTCCTATGAGGAACAGTATCAAAGGCTTTGCTGAAATCTAGGTAGATCACATCCATCGCATGCCCTGATCTAGTTCTCTGGTCACCCAGTCAAAGAACTCAATCAGATTTGTTTGGCAAGATCATCCTTTGGTAAAACCATGTTGCCTCAGATCATCCAACCTGTTGGTTTCGAGAAAGTCCACTATTCACTCTTTCAGGAGCACCTCCATTAATTTTCCTGCCACCGAGGTAAGACTTACTGGCTTGTAGTTTGTCACTTCTTCCCTATTGCCACTTTTGTGAAGAGGTACCACATCAGCCCTTCTCCAGTCCTGTGGAACTTCTCCCAAGGATCTATTAAAAACATCCTTTAAAGGCCCTTAGAGATTCCTTCATCAGAAGCACCAACTTGGGAACACAGTCCGAAGGACAGAAGATGGTCAAATGCCTCCCAGGCTCTTCAGCCAGCAGGAATATGGAGGAACTGAGCAGAGAAGGCAGGGGAAGGGGCAGTGGACTTAGAAAAAGGGGTGATGATGAGGGATCTTAGGGGAGGAGATCGGAGTGTTAGCAGGTTTGGTACTGGGGGTAGAGTCTGGAAGGGGAACAAAGTAGGGGAGTCAATAGGAGGGAAAAATGCAAGGCGTTGCTGAAAGGTGCATTCCCCTTCCCCACAGAACATGCCACATACTCACACACATAGGCACCCCATCTCCACATGACTGACACACTCCAGATCCATACTGTATACACATGCACTCATACAGGCACCCCAATATTTTACTGATATGGTTTCTTTTTTATGACACTTTTGCTTTTTAGGCTTTTCTACTTGGATATTCTTTGACATTTTTGGAAGGGTGCAGTACAGTATAGGGGGTGAAGTACTTCTGTTTGCAAAAGAAGAGAGAGACCTAGGGGTGATTGTTTCTGATGATCTTAAGGTAGCTAACCAGGTAGAAAAAGCAACAGTAAAAGTCAGAAGGATGCTTGGGAGCATAGGGAGAGGAGTGGCCAGCAGGAATGAGGAGGTGATAGTGCCTCTGTATAAGTCTTTGGTGCGACCTCATTTGGCGTATTGTGTGCAATTCTGGAGACCGCACCTTCAAAAGAATATAAACAGGATGGAAATGATATATAGGGTGGCTACCAAAATGATCAGTGGGCTTCATCATAAGGCATATGGAGACAGACTTGAAAATCTCAAAATGTATACTTTAGAGGAAAGATGGGAGAGGGGTGATATTATAGAGATGTTTAAATACAGGAGGAGAGTCTTTCAATTGAAAGAAAGCTCTGCAACGAGGGGGCATAGGATGAGGGCGAAAGGAGACAGACTCAGGAGCAATTTGCGGAAATATGTTACAGAAAGTGTGGTAGATGTGTGGAATAGTCTCCCAGTGGAGGTAGTAGAGAGGAGGACAGTATCTGAATTCAAGAAAGCATGGGATCTCTAAAGGATAAAAGGGATTGTAGAGCTTAATAGTTGGTACGGAAGGGCAGACTGGATAGGCTATGTGGTCTATATCTGCTTTTATGTTTCTATGTTTAATTCATGGAGGAGTAGGGCGTGATAAAGGAGGGTCATGGAGTGAAGGTGTCAGGCTTTTCTCTTTTAAAATGTTCACCTGCACTATCGTCCTCTTCAATTATTTTTTGTGGGCGGGGCAGGGGGTGGGCATCGGTGGAGCATGGCTAACCACAGATGGCTGTTTTTTTTCATTCCAAAAGTTGACAACTCTAGGGTGAACCCAGAACTAGATCAAGCTCGTCAAGCTCATCTGGAGCTAGTTGGCAACACTAGGGCCAAGTCTCATGAGAAAAGTCACTGTAAACCATTTTAAAGTGGTGTTAGTACCCCTCCCCCCATCTACAGCCTTTGCTGGGGTCAGTAACATTAGTATATGTACTTAGGGATGCCAACTGGCTCCAAATGTGCCTGACAAGCTTGTTCCAGTTCTGTGTTTACTCATTGCATGCAGGGATATGTAGTTCTGATTTCTCTATTGCACTCCATAAGAAAAGCAAGACTACAAATCCCTGCATGTAATAGGGTAAATCCAGGACTGGATCAAGCCTGTTGGGCACATCTGGAGCCTGTTGACAATCCTGTGTGTACTCGAAGAAAGGAAATCAAGAGGGAATGTGATGACAGACATTTCAGTACTGGTATAAACAATACCTTTTTATTGTACTAATTTAAATGATTTGTGACTACCTTTGGTTAGTGTTTGCATTTTCCAAATTTTTCACAATTTTTGGGTGGTGTTTTTGCATACATTCATCTTAAATGCATACCTTTTATGCACTCTAAAACTTTTCTGCATGCAGAAATTGATTGCACATGTTAATATATAGGCAGAGCCCAGAGATCAGGATTCGATTCCCACTAGCACTCCTTGTGTCCTTGGACAAGTCACTTAACCCTCCATTGCCTCAGAAAAGTCCAAGTTATCAATGTCCCTGTTTAATGTACATCATCAAGTTTAAGTTACAATGTAAACCGCTTTGACTGAAATGATAAAGCAGTATATAAAACCTGTTAAATAAATAAATAAGCGCTGTAAGAAATACCCCTGGGATATGAAGGGCCCCTTAGAGGAAAGGGAGATTCCAAAGATCTGGGGACCAGAATGGAAGACAGGGAACCCTGGGAAATCCTGCCCAGGGAAAGGGCCCTTTAGAACTCCAGAGAACAGGGAAAAGGGAGGAGTTTGTGGGGGACAGGAAACAGGAAATACAAAGACTCAGGGAGAGAGCGGAGGAGGGGAGGATGAAGTGGAGTCTATGGAGACAGAGCCTTTGGAGTTAGAAACTGAGGGTCCTGCAGAGCCCATGGAATCAACCTACTGGATGATAACAGTCCATCACTCCTAACAGAGGACAGCAAGATGCAGATAAGTTAAAGGACCCCCCGCTGTTTGGTTTTGAAAGTCATTTACAACTGCTTTGGGGAAAGGAGGGTTGACTGTTTGGTTACATTGAGGTTTGTTTAGTTTGGGCAGTGCGTGAGGGCCCGTGTGAAGGGAAAACACTGGTGGGGTAGTTGCTGCCACAGCCTAGGGGCAACCAGGAGGCCGCAGCTGAAAATTTTCTTTTGAGAGTTTTAGACTATAAATGACCAAGAGACTAAGTTTGGACACATGGATAACCGCCCTCCAAGTACTCCAGAGAAAAGGGGGGTGGAGGGCGGGGGGTATGGTTCTGGTTCTGGTTCTAGTTCCAGCCAAGTTGACTGACAATCTGGAGTTTTCCTGCCAAAAGAGGAGTACTGCACAGCAAACACAATGGACTAAGCTCAGGCTGTGTTTGAACAGTTTCTGGAGGTAATTTGTTTGGACTTAGAGGATTGTGTTAAGTTACTGTATGTCTATGACAGTATGACCTTCCCCGGATTCCTCACCCACAGGAACAGCTGACGTCCTGACAGCGCGCATAAGTGATTTGCATGCACAAGAATCTTTTAGGTGCCCAAATGCATCAAAGATGCACTGGCAGGTGCCCTAGTCCCTTCATCACGTCAAAGCCAAGTGACTAGCTGAAGAAAGCACACCACTTGAAAGCTAGTCACAAACTTATTAAGTTAGTCCAGTGCAAAGGTATCTGATCCTGCTCATCTATCTGTGCGGACAGACACAGCAGCCACACTGCTAAAATCCTACGAAAATTGATGGAAGGAGGTTAGACGGCATCTTGTTTAGGCTGAGGGTCACATTGCATATGTCACAGGTGTAATTTGTCATATGTGCAAAAGTGGTAAATCACTATCTTATATAATTCAAAACAAATGTGAAACTGCAGAATGAATCGCATTACTTTAAATCCTGATGTTTCTCTAACAGTAGCAGCTTCTTATTTCCTAGTTTCCTTCCTCCATGTTCATCTTGTTCCCTTTTCTTTTCATCCAAAGGTGCTTTCATACATTTTTCATTTCTTATGCATGGCCAGTCTCTCCTTTTTATAGAATGGCTTCATTAGAAAATTCTGCTTAGGGTCAACTTTGCCCCACTTGATCATGGGTGGTTGGTCTGAGCAGTGCCAAACATGCCTTTGAAAAAGCAAGAAAAAATACTTTTATTTCAAATTCATTTCCCTGGAATTTGTGGACACTGATTTTGTTGATTCGAGTTTGAGAGCAGTAAAAATTATTCTTCAGTTTTCAGACTTGCCTGCTCTGTCTTTTGCCATCAAAACCAAAGCTCTTTCCATTCCTTTCCCAGTACTTTGCTTTTGTTTAGATTACACAGGACAGACTGAGCTGTTCTAAGCAAACACCAGAGATTATCATGATGAGGCTGGTAATTATTCTGCTCCTGTACATGTGCCCTCCTAGCAGTGTCCTGTCTGTTCTCTCCCATTTTGTTCACACATCTTCTCCTTTTTTCTGTTGTATACACTGTCTCTCCACCCCCCCCCCCCCCAACTCCCACTCCTCTCTTTATTCTCTCATTCTCTCTGCTTTAAAATACAAGTGTAGAGACCCCTTAGGTTCTGCTCCTTTAAGCAGCAGAGACCTCCAGTGGTCCTACAGAATTACTACAATGTAACCTACATTTGGTTTAGCATTTTCCAAAGCAGGGGAGGTTACCCTAACCCAATGTCATCGTACTTTTATTTATTTAGTTATTTAACTAGGCGCTTATACTGCTTTTCTACCAGTCAAAGTGCTGTACATTCAGGTACTTTGAGGAAACTCCTCTGGGAGGAAATATTCAATCACTATAAACTATTTCCAAAGGCATAACTTTGTCTTTGGCTTATTGCCACTGTGCCAATAAGGATAGAGTAAACAGTCTGCCCCAAGGAGGAGGGAGGAGGGAGGAGGGAGGGAGGGAGGGGGTCTATCCCCACCCTCATACCATCAGGAGGGAGCCACAAGGTCAGCAGCCACAAGGAGAGAGCAAGAGGAGTAGGAAGGTTTCTCAGGTTCAAGCCTACACCCAAATTCTTTTATGGATGTGCTAACCCTGCCAGCACACCTCACTAGTTCAGGAGGAGAGCAGTTCCACCGTGGAAAGGAGAAGGAATCAGGAAGCCAGCTACTCCTGGGGGGAAGGAGAAAGGAACCAGAATAGCACCTTAGCAACCCAGTGACACCAGAGCAAGGAGCATCTTAAGTGCAGTTTTGGGGACCTGCAACTACAGCTGCCACCAGCTCAAGGTAGACTGGGAAACATGGAAGAAGGGCTCCCTAGCAGGGTGACCATCAGAAGGAAGAAAAGAAGGGAGAACGTGGAACAACATTTCCATCTTACAGAGGGAGGAAAAAAGGAAGGCAACAAGATGCAGTATAGTCTGGCTTAAGGAGAAAGTGTTTCAACTGCTTGTAATATAGTTACACAATAGGAGGTGACAAAATGTATTTCTGTTTTTGTTACCACTGACCATAAAGTTCTTTAAGTAAATCCTATGATTCAGAACTTGCATTCTGGCCTGCAGAAAGGGAAGAGGAGTGAATGGAATTTAAGTATCAAAGGCCTCCCAGTTTATACTGGTCCCATTTCAAGAACCCTAATCGGATCCCTGAAAGTAGAGATTGAAAGACAGCATTTCTCTTGGAAGCTGTGACCACTCTCTGGGTCCTAGGTTACATAAGCATTACAGTTTCCACTACTGTCCTACTAGAAAAGGGATGGTTAGTTTTGCTTCTTGTGGGAAAAGATCTTTATGTAGAGGCTGCACGAACACTGGGAAAATTTTAGGGAGGAAGGTGTTGGAAATACAAGTGATCTCCATGTGATCCACCCTAGGAACATGTGATGGACTGGTGATTTGTATTTTATGTGACTTTGAGGAAGCAGCTGGGTTTTTTTTGCTAATAGCTTGTTCTCCTTGAGATCTGACAAACATAGAAACATAGAAAATGAACACAGATAAAGACCATATGGCTTAACCAGATGCCTGTGCACATGAAACCTCTAACTATATGCAAAAAGGTGAAAAATAAAACCAATGAACCTTAGCCTTTTCCAAACATGGTTAGAATTAGATTTGAGGTCAGGATGCAAAACATTTTGCTTAACAGCAATCATCACACTATCTCTGGAGATCATCGATTTATAGCCGTGTTGTAGTATTTTCAAATTAAGGACAAGTCAGATGCATGTAGCCATCGTTTATACTGCTATGGAAGATCCCAGGGCTTCAAAGTGACATTGTGACCAACAGTATTAACTCCATGTGGCCCAATGTACAGTACAGTAACTCCTTGTCAACTTCTAAGCAGACCCAAGCTTGCATGCGGCAGAAATAAATTCCCATTTTACAAGCGGCATTTGAGAACAAGCTGGCTGCATCTTCTCTGATGAGAGCAGGGCATGTGCTCTATAGAAGAACCTGGGGAAGTACTATTTTTGCCAGAGGTACACAGCCTCAGTCCTAGAGGCTCCTCAACAGGTATGGTTTTCAGAACATCTACAACGAATATTCTCGAGAGCTGTTTTTACATACAGATAGTCTAAGACCCTATTAATCTGCGTATTTTGGTGCCCTTTTTGCAGGCCTGAATGACTGGAGAGCTACATCCCTGCCTTGCACTTTCCTAACATTTAGCTCACAGGGAAACAAACATTGGATTTGAGCTAGGAGCTTTTTTTTTTTTTTTTTACAAATCAATACCAAATGAGAGAGAAAATGTTTTGTAAATGAAAGCAATAGGGTTCCATTTTGCTCCCCTTTTGCCTGAGGCAAAACTCCTCTGAAAATAAGGTTCACATAGTCTTGCAATTGAAATGTTTTCGTTTCATCATAGATACATGATTTGGAAAGCTCTAGAAAGTACTGCCACTTTCTAGTGCTTCTGACAAGGCAGTTACTCTGCTCGTGAGTACTGAATCAGATCATGTAAAGAATAGGTTTTGCAGTTGCAGAAATGTGCTATCATGCTTAAACCACAAGTATCAAAGTAAAACTCTTAAAGTCATATGAGGTGCTGGCCTGGTAGCTCAGTGTAGAAGGGCCGTGCAATATTCTGTTGGATCCTTGAGTCATGTCTTTCACTCCCCAAGTTGACTAGGGCCGAGGATGCCGTGAAGGCAGCAATCGTGGCCCCCATGAGGGAGGGAGTTGTGATTATTGCTTAATTGTAACACCTTCAAGCTGAGTGTATGGTCGTAGAGACATAGAATACGGTGGCGGAAGACTGTGGGCCATGTTTACGAAATGTTAGCATGCACTATCAGCTGCCGTACCCAGAGGAATAATGTTTCATAAACATGGCTCCATATGACTTATCCAGTCTACCTACGCCACCCAAGGCTCGGCTCTACAAGCCCGCCCTCTTCCTCAGAGCTTCTCAAATGGTTTTTAGGTGTGTTTTGTGTAAGTGAGAGCGCCTACTGTGTTGGCTTTGTCTGTCCGTGCACATAGGGTTCTTTGTTAATCTCTCTAGCCGCGATATTTAGTGGCACTAACGTGGTTACTGCCGCTGAATATCTGTTGCTGCCGCTGCTGCTGCAGACCCCAGTGCTAACCGGCTAACTTCGTGGCATTCCAGGCATGGCGCCTGGCAATCACTGGGCAGTGGATATACTTAGCCACTGCCAGGCTATCACTAAGTAGTAAAAGGCCGGCACAGTAAAGGCTGGCCTAAGTTTTCCCTCTGAAGCTAACCAGGCAGCAGCTGGATATCACCACTGCCCACTTAGCTTCCTGGCAATCCGGGCAACCCAGGTATTCAATGCTGGGGCCCAGATATGGCCCTGACATTGAATATCTAGCTTTCAAGTTCAGCGGCAGCCACCATTGTTGAATATCGAGCCCATCATGACTAGATCGATACACAAAAAAAGACCACAGGACTGCACTTGTGATGGCACATCTTATAAAGGATGTCCAAGTGCAATCTGGAACATCCGAGCTAGAACATCTGGAAAACAATGCAAGCACATCCAAGTCTGGACACAATTTCACGAACATCGATGTGCCCGATATGAATGTCTGTGAGGTCGTCTACATAGACGTCCCCGAAATAGCAATCAAGACCAGAGATGTCTGAAACATGCGGCAGTAGTTCAAACACAACAGAAGTTTCCAAACAACACAAAAATAGCATTGCGATTGTGGAGAGTACCGAGGTAGTGGAGTGCCATCTTCTCTACCCCCTCCCGATGCTTTAGAGCCTAAATAGGCACGTTCACGTTGCCTATTTATGCCTACAGCAACTCTAAAGTTGAATGAGGGTGCAGACGTCCCCAAGGTTTCTGAAATCAAGCAGGGACATCTACGTTCGTCGCACTGCTCTGGTCACACCTCTGGCCCACCTTCTGCCATGACTTGTGCATCCCTGCAGCAGAGACGTCTTAAAAAGTCCATTGTTAAATGGCTCAGGGGACATCTCTGTGATTTGGACATCCGCCTGCACATTTTTGGACATCCAAATCATGTCTAAGTCTCTCAAGATGACCCTCTTAGTCTTCCCCTTCCATGAAGACTGAGATTTTTCTAATCCAGCTTGCTCTTTTGAGTCTGGAACATCCGAATAGAGCCTAGAGCAAATTTTATCCACCTATTGTGTGACCTCACTGGGAAGACAATGATAAGCAACAATAAAAAGCTTTCAACAATGTAGCTCTCAAGTCTATTGAAAACTTGAGCTCTAAGAATGGAGCTTTTATCACATGTGAAGTTCCACCTTTGATATTAAAAAATAAACTTCTTGCAGAGGCTGCACCTTTGATATTGAAGGTGAATCACCCGTAGTGTAGTTAAGGTGCACCCTTCAAACACCCCCGTGAACCATTATTACACACGGTGCTGAGCTGACAAGGCCAGACACGCTGGGTGATACTCCCACCCTGAGAATGCTGGCGAGCTTCAGTTCAACCGTGCCAACAGATCTTTTTTCTTTTACAGTCATACCCATGGTTCATTTGCTACTTCCTCTTGGCTCATAGTCTAACATCATACTTACAAGTATTCAAAAGCCTGCACTTAATTTATCTTCTAGTTTTAGGGAAAAATAGAAGTGATGCAATTTTTTTTAAATTAAATTCTCATATAGCCCTTATGTGCATATTGATACCATCCATTTGATTTTCACATTCAATAGAAAAATTCATAAAGAATTTAGGACCAAGGTGTGACAAAGTCCTACAGTGTTGTTTGTGTATCTTTTAGTGAGTGCAAGTTGATTTTTTTTCTGCAAATTTTCATTGCATGCCAAACTTATGCCTTGCAAAAAAGCGGTTTTCACGATCTAGTATAAAGGCCAATGCTTCAGACTTCAACTTCTATAGACCCTTAAGAAGACAAGCAACAACTTGTTACCAAATTATTACTGTCCTTATCCTCCTTTAGTTCTCCTTTTTAACACTTTAATTTTGTATTTATTAATAGGAAAGGACCTCAGACAGACATGCCCTTGGAACTGGATGATTTAAGATAAGCAATTACTGGACTTGTACTATTTGAAGTCATTGAATACTTTTGGAAGCAATTTTTGAAAAATAATTTGGGCTTGGACCAATGAAAGAAATTGATTTGACATTTCAACCCAAAGATACTACAAAATGAAACATGGGCTTTGAGGGCATTGGTCTGAAATCCTTTCCCCTTAAAAAAATAGAAAAATTACAAAGTTAAAAGGAGAGCTAAATAAGGATAAGGACAGTAAATTGCCTGTCTTCTTAAGAGTCTATATAAGCTGAAGTTGAAAAATGTACGTCTTGGGCATAATTTCAAAAATGCACCAGAATGTGATCTGCATCATTTTTGCTCAACATTTCCTTTGCATGAAAGGGAAGCAGAAAGACCATTAACTTTGCCAGTATCTAACAGTTTGCAATAGTTTTGTTCAGTCTTTCAACTTGCCCCCCCACCCCCCCCTCCTATGTGCAGTGTCACCCAATATACTCTTGGTAATCTTTTTCCCATGCTCACTCCTCTTTCTCTTTCTTTTTCTCTCTCCTTGCGTTTTTCTTCCTGTCTCGCTCTCTTACTTCTTGTTTCCTCCCTTCCCTTGTTTTCTTTAGGAGTCCAAATCACGGAAACATCCCCGGAGCTATTTTACAAATGGCTTATAAAGATGTCTCCGGTGCAGGGGTGGCCAAGTAGGTAGAGGGCGTGGCGGAGGCATGTTTGGGTGATGCGATGGAGAGACGTCCCCACTCAATTTCAGAAACAGGATATGCAAATAGGCATCAGGAAAGTGCTTGTTTTTGCTTAAAACATCCAGAGAACATAGATGAGATTGTATTCCCCAATGCACAGTACTTTCCACAATCACAATGATAGCAGCGATGGGATTTGAACCCTGGCTTCCCTGGTCCTAGCCCTCTTTGCTAACCTCTTTGCTGTTTCTAGATGTCCAGTGTCTAGAATACTCTTCTGGGGGTGTCTATGAAGAAACCCCACCGCTGTCCATATCGAGCGCATTCTCGTTTCTGAAATTCTGCCTGAACTTGAACATACCTGCTTTGTTCAGATGTTCTGACTTGGCTGTCCCAGATTGCACTTGGATGTCAATTGTAAAATGTGCCTCCACTCCACTCCTCTCCTATTTCTCTTTATCTCCCTTGTATCACTTGTACCTCTCTCTCTTTCTCTCTTAGCAGTTCAAATTCCCTCTTCCAGTTCCACCTCCAGCTTCCCAGAACGTCACACTCTCCGAACATTACCTTGCACTCTGACCTAGCCAGCTGTAATCTGTGTTTTTTCTCCTCCATAAACTTAGCCTGGTGATTTATGCCTGAAGTAATTTGGGGATCTGCTACTGTAGTCCACATTGTGTATACCTTTCCCTAAAGAATTTCTCTGATGTTTCCACAGTCAAAGACTATCTGTAAGAGTGATTGTCGCTGAACTCCCCTTTCCCATCTGAGCTTTGGCAGATGTGGTTCAGGAAGAGTCCATTGAAGAAAGTGAGGGGGGGGGGGAGGTGAAGGAGTCATTCACATCATGATACAGCTAGACAGATGTGCTAAGGGGTCAGGCTTTCCCTTTTGTGTCTAAAATGCTTTGTATACCTGACCCACTGTTGATATGCTGTAGCCTAGGTGAGTATAATGATCATAGAAAAGAAATTTGTTTCTCTATCTTTTATATACTGAGGTCAATATTCTGCCGCATGGTAGAGGTATAATCTGAAACGTCTAACTTAAACAGATTCTAATTCTATGCATACATACTGTTTATGCAGTGACGCTGAATAGCCATGTTAAAGTGGAAACATCCAAATGTAGGGGCATATTTACTAAGCTCCGCGCTGGTGCTGCAGGTATGGGCCATGTTGCTAGTGCAGGTCTTTGTGCTATGCAGGGAAGGCGGGTATATCCATCCCTCTGCATTTACAGTGCTGCACCATGGGAAAATGGCCGCAGAAGCAACTAATGCCACTCACTGAGGTGGAATTGGTTGCACCCGCGGTACTTGCCCTGAGTACAGGTAGTGTGGGCTACAAATCCCTGTGCTATAGTGGGGATGTCCCTGTCCTGGCCAGTCTCTGTCTTGATGCACGCTGTCCAAGTAGCAAAAGGGACATATTGTACTTTGTAGCATGGCACCGATACTGCACCCAGATCATGCTCCTAAATATTTTGTGTTATACCTGCTATTTGTGCAGTCCACTTGGGCATCTATTTAACATGCTTCACAGCTGAATAGCACCACTTAGGTGTATAAGTTAAATGTCTAAGTGACTCTGTTCTTGGAATACAACAAATCCTGTCCCCTTTTTAGGTGGATAATTATTTGTTTATGTTGATTAAAATCTTGATATGCCGCCTTAACCACGGTTAGTATCACAGGGTTTTACAATTAAAAAAACCATTGGGGCCAATATTCAAACTGATTAACGTGGTGAGCAGACTTGTTGACTGCATTAATCGCAGTGACCGGAATATTCAGCAATGCTAACGCGATTAGTGCAGCTGAATATCTCGGATGCCGCCACTGAATGCTCTGAAACTAGTCGGTTAGCAGTGTGGCTTTCTGGGGGCAGAGCCGAGGAGACACCCGAGGATAACTGGCTAGCGGTGATATTAATCAGCTAGCCGGTTATTCCACAGCGCTGAAAGTTAGGCGCCTGAAAGGCTTACCTAACCTCCGCTGCCATAGATAACCGGACAGTGGCAGAATATCACCCAACCTGGCTAGCTGTGGCGCCACCAGCTGACCCCGATATTCAATACTGGTGGCCGGATATGGTCCTGGCACTGAATATCCAGGTTCAAAGTTCAGCGGCGACGTCTAGCTGCTTTATAAGGGCTGACTGCCATTGCTCAATAGCCTCCTCATTATTTATAAGAAAGAAAAGAGCAGTCAGAAGATACCAAGAGGCCAAGATCCAAATCGATGCAGTCAGAGGACAAACATTATTCCTGAGCCTGATATCCTGGGAAAACTTTCTAAAAATATGTTTAATATGTTCAACCCTTGTGACTGTCTAAAATAATACACTTATGTGGCTGGTGTTACCACCAATCACATACCGTAAGTGCTTTTGAATATTAACCTCATTGTGTTAGATTTCTTTACTCCGTACCGAACTGGGACACATAAAATTTAAGTGGCTGATATCAACGGCAGCAGTCAGCACTTCTAGAGCACCTGGCCGCTGCTGCTTTCATTAAACCCTGATGATATTCAGTGCCAGAGCTTATCCAGAGTGATTGCTGCCTGTCCTAACTTCAGGTGCTATAGCTATCTGCTTAGAGGCTGAAGGATAGCTGCTGGGACCACCCCCGCTTCACCCACAGACCTTCCAGGCTTAACTGAGCATCTTCCCTGCAGTCTGTGGTGATATTCAGGGGCTAACCCAGCTAAACCCTTCTGAATATGCCCCCTAAACTTCCTTCACAGTCAGACAAGCAGTTATTCAAACAAAAATCAGAGAGTTGGTATAGTGGAAGCAAGATGGGGGCAGTATTGGTGTCCTATTGTTCAAGAACTATCCCTGTAAATGAAAAATCAAATCTTATGGGCATGGAGAAGGTTTTCAGGGATCCTACTTGGTTTTTCTTTCACAAACTATCTGGATTTCTTAGTAACTAAATAAAAAACCATTCTTTTCATTTGCTTCCTTCTATTGCTGTGTTCATAAGTCTGTTTGGATCTTCCCAGACTTCTCCTGGGGACCCCAAGGCCAGTCAGTTATTTGTGACATCCCCAGTGAGCATGCATGAGACACATATGCAAATGTATCTCTTATTGCGGATATCCTGAAAATACAACTGGCAGGCAGATCCCGAGGACAGGTTTAGGAAGTTCTTGGCAACAGAAGTTTTCCCGAGTCGAATGGATGAGAGGAGAGGCGATTTGTAAAAGGAGTTCTCCATCATTTATAATTGATCTAGTCTACTGTATGTCCAAGAAGATTTTCTTGTCGTGTTCAAAATTTGGACTGAAATGAAAAGCAAATTAAAAATCGACTGCAGAGAATGGAATTAACCAGGAGGACAAAGGAAAACGAGATCTGGTGTGAACTTGTTTTGCTTTTATAATTACTGGGGAAAGGGAGGGCAGTGCCAGCCCTGTGCACAGATGTAGGGAAGGCAAAACAAATGTTTTCCCAAGAGACGTCCTGTATACAGTAGTCCTGGCAGCAGCCTGTGAAAGGGAAGAAGCATCAGGTATATACCTGGACCCCAGTTCCCTTTACCCATTCCCAGGTATCTGCCATCCTTGGTGCTTTGAATAGACAATCATCTAAATATGTATATGTCTGTTAATTTATCTCTGTATATTCATTTCAATAGCCGGAAAACCTGACTGGTTGTTCCTAGACTATTCCATATAGATAGATAGATCTAGATCTGTCTATATGCTTCGTGCTAAGTGCTGGAGAGTATGGGCAGACCAGAAGAGGGGTCGGTGGCGTGTCTGACCCCCCCCCCCCCCCGACCCGTGAGTCTGTGAAGGGGCTTGACCTCAGCCTAATTTGTAATTTTTTTTATTATGAACCATGTTAGTGTGTTGCAGATTTTCCAATTACTGACCTTTTGGAACAGTTGTCATGATATTCTCAATAAAATGATTAATGTGATCATTTACTTCATTTTGACATTTATTACTCTGAAACATTTTAAAACCACTTTTTGGAACAATGAAGGGGGCCCAGAAAGGATATCTGTCCTGGGGCCTGTGCTGGTTCTCAGCACCCCTGAATAGGAGGGTGTGAGTACAGGGGGATGTGCAGGGTGCGAGTGCACAGGAGTTTCAGGGATGTGTGTGTCAGTGCAGGTGGAGGTGAGTGCACAGGAGTTTCAGGGATGTGTGTGTCAGTGGAGGTGAGTGCACAGGAGTTGCAGGGATGTGTGTGTCAGTGGAGGTGAGTGCACAGGAGTTTCAGGGATGTGTGTGTCAGTGCAGGTGAGTGCACAGGAGTTTCAGGGATGTGTGTTTCAGTGGAGGTGAGTGCACAGGAGTTGCAGGGATGTGTGTGTCAGTGCAGGTGAGTGCACAGGAGTTTCAGGGATGTGTGTTTCAGTGGAGGTGAGTGCACAGGAGTTGCAGGGATGTGTGTGTCAGTGCAGGTGAGTGCACAGGAGTTGCAGGGATGTGTGTGTCAGTGCAGGTGAGTGCACAGGAGTTGCAGGGATGTGTGTGTCAGTGCAGGTGAGTGCACTGGAGTTGCAGGGATGTGTGTTTCAGTGGAGGTGAGTGCACAGGAGTTGCAGGGATGTGTGTGTCAGTGCAGGTGAGTGCACAGGAGTTGCAGGGATGTGTGTGTCAGTGCAGGTGAGTGCACTGGAGTTGCAGGGATGTGTGTGTCAGTGCAGGTGAGTGCACAGGAGTTGCAGGGATGTGTGTGTCAGTGCAGGTGAGTGCACTGGAGTTTCAGGGATGTGTGTGTCAGTGCAGGTGAGTGCACAGGAGTTTCAGGGATGTGTGTGTCAGTGCAGGTGAGTGCACAGGAGTTTCAGGGATGTGTGTGTCAGTGCAGGTGAGTGCACAGGAGTTGCAGGGATGTGTGTGTCAGTGCAGGTGAGTGCACTGGAGTTGCAGGGATGTGTGTGTCAGTGCAGGTGAGTGCACAGGAGTTGCAGGGATGTGTGTGTCAGTGCAGGTGAGTGCACTGGAGTTTCAGGGATGTGTGTCAGTGCAGGTGAGTGCACAGGAGTTTCAGGGATGTGTGTGTCAGTGCAGGTGAGTGCACAGGAGTTGCAGGGATGTGTGTCAGTGCAGGTGAGTGCACAGGAGTTGCAGGGATGTGTGTGTCAGTGGAGATGAGTGCACAGGAGTTGCAGGGATGTGTGTTTCAGTGGAGGTGAGTGCACAGGAGTTGCAGGGATGTGTGTTTCAGTGGAGGTGAGTGCACAGGAGTTGCAGGGATGTGTGTTTCAGTGGAGGTGAGTGCACAGGAGTTGCAGGGATGTATGTGTCAGTGCAGGTGAGTGCACAGGAGTTGCAGGGATGTGTGTGTCAGTGCAGGTGACTGCACAGGAGTTGCAGGGATGTGTGTGTCAGTGCAGGTGAGTGCACAGGAGTTGCAGGGATGTGTGTGTCAGTGCAGGTGAGTGCACAGGAGTTGCAGGGATGTGTGTGTCAGTGCAGGTGGAGGTGAGTGCACAGGAGTTGCAGGGATGTGTGTGTCAGTGCAGGTGAGTGCACAGGAGTTTCAGGGATGTGTGTGTCAGTGCAGGTGAGTGCACAGGAGTTTCAGGGATGTGTGTGTCAGTGCAGGTGAGTGCACAGGAGTTGCAGGGATGTGTGTCAGTGGAGGTGAGTGCACAGGAGTTTCAGGGATGTGTGTGTCAGTGCAGGTGAGTGCACAGGAGTTTCAGGGATGTGTGTGTCAGTGGAGGTGAGTGCACAGGAGTTTCAGGGATGTGTGTGTCAGTGCAGGTGAGTGCACAGGAGTTTCAGGGATGTGTGTGTCAGTGCAGGTGAGTGCACAGGAGTTTCAGGGATGTGTGTGTCAGTGGAGGTGAGTGCACAGGAGTTGCAGGGATGTGTGTGTCAGTGCAGGTGAGTGCACAGGAGTTTCAGGTATGTGTGTGTCAGTGGAGGTGAGTGCACAGGAGTTTCAGGGATGTGTGTGTCAGTGCAGGTGAGTGCACAGGAGTTTCAGGGATGTGTGTGTCAGTGCAGGTGAGTGCACAGGAGTTTCAGGGATGTGTGTGTCAGTGCAGGTGAGTGCACAGGAGTTGCAGGGATGTGTGTGTCAGTGCAGGTGAGTGCACAGGAGTTGCAGGGATGTGTGTCAGTGGAGGTGAGTGCACAGGAGTTTCAGGGATGTGTGTGTCAGTGGAGGTGAGTGCACAGGAGTTGCAGGGATGTGTGTTTCAGTGGAGGTGAGTGCACAGGAGTTGCAGGGATGTGTGTCCGTGGAGGTGAGTGCACAGGAGTTGCAGGGATGTGTGTGTCAGTGGAGGTGAGTGCACAGGAGTTGCAGGGATGTGTGTTTCAGTGGAGGTGGAGGTGAGTGCACAGGAGTTGCAGGGATGTGTGTGTCAGTGGAGGTGAGTGCACAGGAGTTGCAGGGATGTGTGTTTCAGTGGAGGTGAGTGCACAGGAGTTGCAGGGATGTGTGTTTCAGTGGAGGTGAGTGCACAGGAGTTGCAGGGATGTGTGTGTCAGTGGAGGTGAGTGCACAGGAGTTGCAGGGATGTGTGTTTCAGTGGAGGTGAGTGCACAGGAGTTGCAGGGATGTGTGTTTCAGTGGAGGTGAGTGCACAGGAGTTGCAGGGATGTGTGTTTCAGTGGAGGTGAGTGCACAGGAGTTGCAGGGATGTGTGTGTCAGTGCAGGTGAGTGCACTGGAGTTGCAGGGATGTGTGTGTCAGTGCAGGTGAGTGCACAGGAGTTGCAGGGATGTGAGTTACAGAGCAGGTCAGTGCACAGGAGTTGCAGGGATGTGTGTTTCAGTGAGGTGAGTGCACAGGAGTTGCAGGGATGTGTGTGTCAGTGCAGGTGAGTGCACAGGAGTTTGCAGGGATGTGTGTGTCTGTGCAGTGCAGGTGAGTGCACAGGAGTTTGCAGGGATGTGTGTGTCAGTGGAGGTGAGTGCACAGGAGTTGCAGGGATGTGTGTGTCAGTGCAGGTGAGTGCACAGGAGTTGCAGGGATGTGTGTGTCAGTGGAGGTGAGTGCACAGGAGTTGCAGGGATGTGTGTGTCAGTGGAGGTGAGTGCACAGGAGTTGCAGGGATGTGTGTTTCAGTGGAGGTGAGTGCACAGGAGTTGCAGGGATGTGTGTGTCAGTGGAGGTGAGTGCACAGGAGTTGCAGGGATGTGTGTGTCAGTGGAGGTGAGTGCACAGGAGTTGCAGGGATGTGTGTGTCAGTGGAGGTGAGTGCACAGGAGTTGCAGGGATGTGTGTGTCAGTGGAGGTGAGTGCACAGGAGTTGCAGGGATGTGTGTTTCAGTGGAGGTGAGTGCACAGGAGTTGCAGGGATGTGTGTTTCAGTGGAGGTGAGTGCACAGGAGTTGCAGGGATGTGTGTGTCAGTGGAGGTGAGTGCACAGGAGTTGCAGGGATGTGTGTGTCAGTGGAGGTGAGTGCACAGGAGTTGCAGGGATGTGTGTTTCAGTGGAGGTGAGTGCACAGGAGTTGCAGGGATGTGTGTGTCAGTGGAGGTGAGTGCACAGGAGTTGCAGGGATGTGTGTGTCAGTGCAGGTGAGTGCACAGGAGTTGCAGGGATGTGTGTGTCAGTGGAGGTGAGTGCACAGGAGTTGCAGGGATGTGTGTGTCAGTGGAGGTGAGTGCACAGGAGTTGCAGGGATGTGTGTGTCAGTGGAGGTGAGTGCACAGGAGTTGCAGGGATGTGTGTGTCAGTGCAGGTGAGTGCACAGGAGTTGCAGGGATGTGTGTCAGTGCAGGTGAGTGCACAGGAGTTGCAGGGATGTGTGTGTCAGTGCAGGTGAGTGCACAGGAGTTGCAGGGATGTGTGTTTCAGTGGAGGTGAGTGCACAGGAGTTGCAGGGATGTGTGTCAGTGCAGGTGAGTGCACAGGAGTTGCAGGGATGTGTGTGTCAGTGGAGGTGAGTGCACAGGAGTTGCAGGGATGTGTGTTTCAGTGGAGGTGAGTGCACAGGAGTTGCAGGGATGTGTGTTTCAGTGGAGGTGAGTGCACAGGAGTTGCAGGGATGTGTGTGTCAGTGCAGGTGAGTGCACAGGAGTTGCAGGGATGTGTGTGTCAGTGCAGGTGACTGCACAGGAGTTGCAGGGATGTGTGTCAGTGGAGGTGAGTGCACAGGAGTTGCAGGGATGTGTGTTTCAGTGGAGGTGAGTGCACAGGAGTTGCAGGGATGTGTGTGTCAGTGGAGGTGAGTGCACAGGAGTTGCAGGGATGTGTGTTTCAGTGGAGGTGAGTGCACAGGAGTTGCAGGGATGTGTGTGTCAGTGGAGGTGAGTGCACAGGAGTTGCAGGGATGTGTGTTTCAGTGGAGGTGGAGGTGAGTGCACAGGAGTTGCAGGGATGTGTGTGTCAGTGGAGGTGAGTGCACAGGAGTTGCAGGGATGTGTGTTTCAGTGGAGGTGAGTGCACAGGAGTTGCAGGGATGTGTGTGTCAGTGCAGGTGAGTGCACTGGAGTTGCAGGGATGTGTGTGTCAGTGCAGGTGAGTGCACAGGAGTTGCAGGGATGTGTGTGTCAGTGCAGGTGAGTGCAAAGGAGTTGCAGGGATGTGTGTGTCAGTGGAGGTGGAGGTGAGTGCACAGGAGTTGCAGGGATGTCTGTGCAGGTGCAGGTGAGTGCACAGGAGTTGCAGGGATGTGTGTCAGTGGAGGTGAGTGCACAGGAGTTGCAGGGATGTGTGTGTCAGTGCAGGTGAGTGCACAGGAGTTGCAGGGATGTGTGTGTCAGTGCAGGTGAGTGCACAGGAGTTGCAGGGATGTGTGTGTCAGTGCAGGTGGAGGTGAGTGCACAGGAGTTGCAGGGATGTGTGTGTCAGTGCAGGTGAGTGCACAGGAGTTGCAGGGATGTGTGTGTCAGTGCAGGTGAGTGCACAGGAGTTGCAGGGATGTGTGTGTCTGTGCAGGTGCAGGTGAGTGCACAGGAGTTGCAGGGATGTGTGTCAGTGGAGGTGAGTGCACAGGAGTTGCAGGGATGTGTGTGTCAGTGCAGGTGAGTGCACAGGAGTTGCAGGGATGTGTGTGTCAGTGCAGGTGAGTGCACTGGAGTTGCAGGGATGTGTGTGTCAGTGCAGGTGAGTGCACAGGAGTTGCAGGGATGTGTGTGTCAGTGCAGGTGAGTGCACAGGAGTTGCAGGGATGTGTGTTTCAGTGGAGGTGAGTGCACAGGAGTGGCAGGGATGTGTGTGTCAGTGCAGGTGAGTGCACAGGAGTTGCAGGGATGTGTGTGTCAGTGGAGGTGTGTGCACAGGAGTTGCAGGGATGTGTGTTTCAGTGGAGGTGAGTGCACAGGAGTTGCAGGGATGTGTGTGTCAGTGGAGATGAGTGCACAGGAGTTGCAGGGATGTGTGTTTCAGTGGAGGTGAGTGCACAGGAGTTGCAGGGATGTGTGTTTCAGTGGAGGTGAGTGCACAGGAGTTGCAGGGATGTGTGTGTCAGTGGAGGTGAGTGCACAGGAGTTGCAGGGATGTGTGTGTCAGTGCAGGTGAGTGCACAGGAGTTTCAGGTATGTGTGTGTCAGTGGAGGTGAGTGCACAGGAGTTTCAGGGATGTGTGTGTCAGTGCAGGTGAGTGCACAGGAGTTTCAGGGATGTGTGTGTCAGTGGAGGTGAGTGCACAGGAGTTGCAGGGATGTGTGTTTCAGTGGAGGTGAGTGCACAGGAGTTGCAGGGATGTGTGTGTCAGTGCAGGTGGAGGTGAGTGCACAGGAGTTGCAGGGATGTGTGTGTCAGTGGAGGTGAGTGCACAGGAGTTGCAGGGATGTGTGTGTCAGTGGAGGTGAGTGCACAGGAGTTGCAGGGATGTGTGTTTCAGTGGAGGTGGAGGTGAGTGCACAGGAGTTGCAGGGATGTGTGTGTCAGTGGAGGTGAGTGCACAGGAGTTGCAGGGATGTGTGTTTCAGTGGAGGTGGAGGTGAGTGCACAGGAGTTGCAGGGATGTGTGTGTCAGTGGAGGTGAGTGCACAGGAGTTGCAGGGATGTGTGTGTCAGTGGAGGTGAGTGCACAGGAGTTGCAGGGATGTGTGTTTCAGTGGAGGTGAGTGCACAGGAGTTGCAGGGATGTGTGTGTCAGTGGAGATGAGTGCACAGGAGTTGCAGGGATGTGTGTTTCAGTGGAGGTGAGTGCACAGGAGTTGCAGGGATGTGTGTGTCAGTGCAGGTGAGTGCACAGGAGTTGCAGGGATGTGTGTGTCAGTGCAGGTGAGTGCACAGGAGTTGCAGGGATGTGTGTGTCAGTGCAGGTGAGTGCACAGGAGTTGCAGGGATGTGTGTGTCAGTGCAGGTGAGTGCACAGGAGTTGCAGGGATGTGTGTGTCAGTGCAGGTGAGTGCACAGGAGTTGCAGGGATGTGTGTGTCAGTGCAGGTGAGTGCACAGGAGTTGCAGGGATGTGTGTGTCAGTGCAGGTGAGTGCACAGGAGTTTCAGGGATGTGTGTGTCAGTGCAGGTGAGTGCACAGGAGTTTCAGGGATGTGTGTGTCAGTGCAGGTGAGTGCACAGGAGTTGCAGGGATGTGTGTGTCAGTGCAGGTGAGTGCACAGGAGTTGCAGGGATCTGTGTGTGTCAGTGCAGGTGAGTGCACAGGAGTTTCAGGGATGTGTGTGTCAGTGCAGGTGAGTGCACAGGAGTTTCAGGGATGTGTGTGTCAGTGCAGGTGAGTGCACAGGAGTTTCAGGGATGTGTGTGTCAGTGCAGGTGAGTGCACAGGAGTTGCAGGGATGTGTGTCAGTGGAGGTGAGTGCACAGGAGTTGCAGGGATGTGTGTGTCAGTGGAGGTGAGTGCACAGGAGTTTCAGGGATGTGTGTGTCAGTGGAGGTGAGTGCACAGGAGTTGCAGGGATGTGTGTGTCAGTGGAGGTGAGTGCACAGGAGTTGCAGGGATGTGTGTGTCAGTGGAGGTGAGTGCACAGGAGTTGCAGGGATGTGTGTGTCAGTGGAGGTGAGTGCACAGGAGTTGCAGGGATGTGTGTCAGTGGAGGTGAGTGCACAGGAGTTGCAGGGATGTGTGTGTCAGTGGAGGTGAGTGCACAGGAGTTGCAGGGATGTGTGTTTCAGTGGAGGTGAGTGCACAGGAGTTGCAGGGATGTGTGTGTCAGTGGAGGTGAGTGCACAGGAGTTGCAGGGATGTGTGTGTCAGTGGAGGTGAGTGCACAGGAGTTGCAGGGATGTGTGTGTCAGTGGAGGTGAGTGCACAGGAGTTGCAGGGATGTGTGTCAGTGGAGGTGAGTGCACAGGAGTTGCAGGGATGTGTGTTTCAGTGCAGGTGAGTGCACAGGAGTTGCAGGGATGTGTGTGTCAGTGCAGGTGAGTGCACAGGAGTTGCAGGGATGTGTGTGTCAGTGGAGGTGAGTGCACAGGAGTTGCAGGGATGTGTGTGTCAGTGGAGGTGAGTGCACAGGAGTTGCAGGGATGTGTGTGTCAGTGCAGGTGAGTGCACAGGAGTTGCAGGGATGTGTGTCAGTGGAGGTGAGTGCACAGGAGTTGCAGGGATGTGTGTGTCAGTGGAGGTGAGTGCACAGGAGTTGCAGGGATGTGTGTGTCAGTGCAGGTGAGTGCACAGGAGTTTCAGGGATGTGTGTGTCAGTGGAGGTGAGTGCACAGGAGTTGCAGGGATGTGTGTGTCAGTGCAGGTGAGTGCACAGGAGTTGCAGGGATGTGTGTGTCAGTGGAGGTGAGTGCACAGGAGTTGCAGGGATGTGTGTGTCAGTGGAGGTGAGTGCACAGGAGTTGCAGGGATGTGTGTCAGTGGAGGTGAGTGCACAGGAGTTGCAGGGATGTGTGTGTCAGTGGAGGTGAGTGCACAGGAGTTGCAGGGATGTGTGTGTCAGTGGAGGTGAGTGCACAGGAGTTGCAGGGATGTGTGTGTCAGTGGAGGTGAGTGCACAGGAGTTGCAGGGATGTGTGTGTCAGTGGAGGTGAGTGCACAGGAGTTGCAGGGATGTGTGTGTCAGTGGAGGTGAGTGCACAGGAGTTGCAGGGATGTGTGTTTCAGTGGAGGTGAGTGCACAGGAGTTGCAGGGATGTGTGTGTCAGTGGAGGTGAGTGCACAGGAGTTGCAGGGATGTGTGTGTCAGTGGAGGTGAGTGCACAGGAGTTGCAGGGATGTGTGTTTCAGTGGAGGTGAGTGCACAGGAGTTGCAGGGATGTGTGTGTCAGTGGAGGTGAGTGCACAGGAGTTGCAGGGATGTGTGTCAGTGCAGGTGAGTGCACAGGAGTTGCAGGGATGTGTGTGTCAGTGGAGGTGAGTGCACAGGAGTTGCAGGGATGTGTGTGTCAGTGCAGGTGAGTGCACAGGAGTTGCAGGGATGTGTGTGTCAGTGCAGGTGAGTGCACAGGAGTTGCAGGGATGTGTGTGTCAGTGGAGGTGGAGGTGAGTGCACAGGAGTTGCAGGGATGTGTGTGTCAGTGCAGGTGAGTGCACAGGAGTTGCAGGGATGTGTGTGTCAGTGGAGGTGAGTGCACAGGAGTTGCAGGGATGTGTGTGTCAGTGGAGGTGAGTGCACAGGAGTTGCAGGGATGTGTGTGTCAGTGGAGGTGAGTGCACAGGAGTTGCAGGGATGTGTGTGTCAGTGGAGGTGAGTGCACAGGAGTTGCAGGGATGTGTGTGTCAGTGCAGGTGAGTGCACAGGAGTTGCAGGGATGTGTGTGTCAGTGCAGGTGAGTGCACAGGAGTTGCAGGGATGTGTGTCAGTGCAGGTGAGTGCACAGGAGTTGCAGGGATGTGTGTGTCAGTGGAGGTGAGTGCACAGGAGTTGCAGGGATGTGTGTGTCAGTGGAGGTGAGTGCACAGGAGTTGCAGGGATGTGTGTGTCAGTGGAGGTGAGTGCACAGGAGTTGCAGGGATGTGTGTTTCAGTGGAGGTGAGTGCACAGGAGTTGCAGGGATGTGTGTGTCAGTGGAGGTGAGTGCACAGGAGTTGCAGGGATGTGTGTGTCAGTGGAGGTGAGTGCACAGGAGTTGCAGGGATGTGTGTGTCAGTGCAGGTGGAGGTGAGTGCACAGGAGTTGCAGGGATGTGTGTTTCAGTGGAGGTGAGTGCACAGGAGTTGCAGGGATGTGTGTGTCAGTGGAGGTGAGTGCACAGGAGTTGCAGGGATGTGTGTTTCAGTGGAGGTGAGTGCACAGGAGTTGCAGGGATGTGTGTGTCAGTGGAGGTGAGTGCACAGGAGTTGCAGGGATGTGTGTGTCAGTGGAGGTGAGTGCACAGGAGTTGCAGGGATGTGTGTGTCAGTGGAGGTGAGTGCACAGGAGTTGCAGGGATGTGTGTTTCAGTGGAGGTGAGTGCACAGGAGTTGCAGGGATGTGTGTGTCAGTGCAGGTGAGTGCACAGGAGTTGCAGGGATGTGTGTGTCAGTGCAGGTGAGTGCACAGGAGTTGCAGGGATGTGTGTGTCAGTGCAGGTGAGTGCACAGGAGTTGCAGGGATGTGTGTGTCAGTGGAGGTGAGTGCACAGGAGTTGCAGGGATGTGTGTGTCAGTGCAGGTGAGTGCACAGGAGTTGCAGGGATGTGTGTGTCAGTGGAGGTGAGTGCACAGGAGTTGCAGGGATGTGTGTGTCAGTGCAGGTGAGTGCACAGGAGTTGCAGGGATGTGTGTCAGTGCAGGTGACTGCACAGGAGTTGCAGGGATGTGTGTGTCAGTGCAGGTGAGTGCACAGGAGTTGCAGGGATGTGTGTGTCAGTGCAGGTGAGTGCACAGGAGTTGCAGGGATGTGTGTGTCAGTGCAGGTGAGTGCACAGGAGTTGCAGGGATGTGTGTGTCAGTGGAGGTGAGTGCACAGGAGTTGCAGGGATGTGTGTGTCAGTGGAGGTGAGTGCACAGGAGTTGCAGGGATGTGTGTGTCAGTGCAGGTGAGTGCACAGGAGTTGCAGGGATGTGTGTGTCAGTGGAGGTGAGTGCACAGGAGTTGCAGGGATGTGTGTGTCAGTGGAGGTGAGTGCACAGGAGTTGCAGGGATGTGTGTGTCAGTGGAGGTGAGTGCACAGGAGTTGCAGGGATGTGTGTTTCAGTGGAGGTGAGTGCACAGGAGTTGCAGGGATGTGTGTGTCAGTGCAGGTGAGTGCACAGGAGTTGCAGGGATGTGTGTGTCAGTGGAGGTGAGTGCACAGGAGTTGCAGGGATGTGTGTGTCAGTGGAGGTGAGTGCACAGGAGTTGCAGGGATGTGTGTGTCAGTGGAGGTGAGTGCACAGGAGTTGCAGGGATGTGTGTGTCAGTGGAGGTGAGTGCACAGGAGTTGCAGGGATGTGTGTGTCAGTGGAGGTGAGTGCACAGGAGTTGCAGGGATGTGTGTGTCAGTGGAGGTGAGTGCACAGGAGTTGCAGGGATGTGTTTGTGAGTGGATGTGGAGGTGAGTGCACAGGAGTTGCAGGGATGTGTGTGTCAGTGGAGGTGAGTGCACAGGAGTTGCAGGGATGTGTGTGTCAGTGGAGGTGAGTGCACAGGAGTTGCAGGGATGTGTGTGTCAGTGGAGGTGAGTGCACAGGAGTTGCAGGGATGTGTGTGTCAGTGGAGGTGAGTGCACAGGAGTTGCAGGGATGTGTGTTTCAGTGGAGGTGGAGGTGAGTGCACAGGAGTTGCAGGGATGTGTGTGTCAGTGGAGGTGAGTGCACAGGAGTTGCAGGGATGTGTGTGTCAGTGGAGGTGAGTGCACAGGAGTTGCAGGTATGTGTGTGTCAGTGGAGGTGAGTGCACAGGAGTTGCAGGGATGTGTGTCAGTGGAGGTGAGTGCACAGGAGTTGCAGGGATGTGTGTGTCAGTGCAGGTGAGTGCACAGGAGTTGCAGGGATGTGTGTCAGTGGAGGTGAGTGCACAGGAGTTGCAGGGATGTGTGTGTCAGTGCAGGTGAGTGCACAGGAGTTGCAGGGATGAGTGTGTCAGTGGAGGTGACTGCACAGGAGTTGCAGGGATGTGTGTGTCAGTGCAGGTGAGTGCACAGGAGTTGCAGGGATGTGTGTGTCAGTGCAGGTGAGTGCACAGGAGTTGCAGGGATGTGTGTGTCAGTGGAGGTGAGTGCACAGGAGTTGCAGGGATGTGTGTTTCAGTGGAGGTGAGTGCACAGGAGTTGCAGGGATGTGTGTGTCAGTGGAGGTGAGTGCACAGGAGTTGCAGGGATGTGTGTCAGTGGAGGTGAGTGCACAGGAGTTGCAGGGATGTGTGTGTCAGTGGAGGTGAGTGCACAGGAGTTGCAGGGATGTGTGTGTCAGTGGAGGTGAGTGCACAGGAGTTGCAGGGATGTGTGTGTCAGTGGAGGTGAGTGCACAGGAGTTGCAGGGATGTGTGTGTCAGTGGAGGTGAGTGCACAGGAGTTTCAGGGATGTGTGTGTCAGTGGAGGTGAGTGCACAGGAGTTGCAGGGATGTGTGTGTCAGTGGAGGTGAGTGCACAGGAGTTGCAGGGATGTGTGTGTCAGTGGAGGTGAGTGCACAGGAGTTGCAGGGATGTGTGTGTCAGTGCAGGTGGAGGTGAGTGCACAGGAGTTGCAGGGATGTGTGTGTCAGTGGAGGTGAGTGCACAGGAGTTGCAGGGATGTGTGTCAGTGGAGGTGAGTGCACAGGAGTTGCAGGGATGTGTGTTTCAGTGGAGGTGGAGGTGAGTGCACAGGAGTTGCAGGGATGTGTGTGTCAGTGGAGGTGAGTGCACAGGAGTTGCAGGGATGTGTGTTTCAGTGGAGGTGGAGGTGAGTGCACAGGAGTTGCAGGGATGTGTGTGTCAGTGGAGGTGAGTGCACAGGAGTTGCAGGGATGTGTGTGTCAGTGGAGGTGAGTGCACAGGAGTTGCAGGGATGTGTGTGTCAGTGGAGGTGAGTGCACAGGAGTTGCAGGGATGTGTGTGTCAGTGGAGGTGAGTGCACAGGAGTTGCAGGGATGTGTGTTTCAGTGGAGGTGAGTGCACAGGAGTTGCAGGGATGTGTGTGTCAGTGCAGGTGAGTGCACAGGAGTTGCAGGGATGTGTGTGTCAGTGCAGGTGAGTGCACAGGAGTTGCAGGGATGTGTGTGTCAGTGCAGGTGAGTGCACAGGAGTTGCAGGGATGTGTGTGTCAGTGCAGGTGAGTGCACAGGAGTTGCAGGGATGTGTGTGTCAGTGCAGGTGAGTGCACAGGAGTTGCAGGGATGTGTGTGTGTCAGTGGAGGTGAGTGCACAGGAGTTGCAGGGATGTGTGTGTCAGTGCAGGTGAGTGCACAGGAGTTGCAGGGATGTGTGTGTCAGTGCAGGTGAGTGCACAGGAGTTGCAGGGATGTGTGTGTCAGTGCAGGTGAGTGCACAGGAGTTGCAGGGATGTGTGTCAGTGGAGGTGAGTGCACAGGAGTTGCAGGGATGTGTGTGTCAGTGCAGGTGAGTGCACAGGAGTTGCAGGGATGTGTGTGTCAGTGGAGGTGAGTGCACAGGAGTTGCAGGGATGTGTGTGTCAGTGCAGGTGAGTGCACAGGAGTTGCAGGGATGTGTGTGTCAGTGCAGGTGAGTGCACAGGAGTTGCAGGGATGTGTGTGTCAGTGGAGGTGAGTGCACAGGAGTTGCAGGGATGTGTGTGTCAGTGCAGGTGAGTGCACAGGAGTTTCAGGGATGTGTGTGTCAGTGCAGGTGAGTGCACAGGAGTTTCAGGGATGTGTGTGTCAGTGCAGGTGAGTGCACAGGAGTTTCAGGGATGTGTGTGTCAGTGGAGGTGAGTGCACAGGAGTTGCAGGGATGTGTGTGTCAGTGCAGGTGAGTGCACAGGAGTTTCAGGGATGTGTGTGTCAGTGGAGGTGAGTGCACAGGAGTTTCAGGGATGTGTGTGTCAGTGCAGGTGAGTGCACAGGAGTTGCAGGGATGTGTGTGTCAGTGCAGGTGAGTGCACAGGAGTAGAAGGGATTAGGGTGTCAGTGGAGGTGAGTGCACAGGAGTTGCAGGGATGTGTGTGTCAGTGGAGGTGAGTGCACAGGAGTTGCAGGGATGTGTGTTTCAGTGGAGGTGAGGTGAGTGCACAGGAGTTGCAGGGATGTGTGTGTCAGTGGAGGTGAGTGCACAGGAGTTGCAGGGATGTGTGTTTCAGTGGAGGTGAGTGCACAGGAGTTGCAGGTTTGTGTGTTTCAGTGGAGGTGAGTGCACAGGAGTTGCAGGGATGTGTGTGTCAGTGGAGGTGAGTGCACAGGAGTTGCAGGGATGTGTGTTTCAGTGGAGGTGAGTGCACAGGAGTTGCAGGGATGTGTGTTTCAGTGGAGGTGAGTGCACAGGAGTTGCAGGGATGTGTGTGTCAGTGCAGGTGAGTGCACAGGAGTTTCAGGGATGTGTGTGTCAGTGCAGGTGAGTGCACAGGAGTTGCAGGGATGTGTGTGTCAGTGGAGGTGAGTGCACAGGAGTTGCAGGGATGTGTGTGTCAGTGCAGGTGAGTGCACTGGAGTTGCAGGGATGTGTGTGTCAGTGCAGGTGAGTGCACTGGAGTTGCAGGGATGTGTGTGTCAGTGCAGGTGAGTGCACAGGAGTTGCAGGGATGTGTGTGTCAGTGCAGGTGAGTGCACAGGAGTTGCAGGGATGTGTGTGTCAGTGCAGGTGAGTGCACAGGAGTTGCAGGGATGTGTGTGTCAGTGGAGGTGAGTGCACAGGAGTTGCAGGGATGTGTGTGTCAGTGCAGGTGAGTGCACAGGAGTTGCAGGGATGTGTGTGTCTGTGCAGGTGGAGGTGAGTGCACAGGAGTTGCAGGGATGTGTGTTTCAGTGGAGGTGAGTGCACAGGAGTTGCAGGGATGTGTGTGTCAGTGGAGGTGAGTGCACAGGAGTTGCAGGGATGTGTGTGTCTGTGCAGGTGGAGGTGTGTGAATGTGAAGAGTGAGTGCATGGCAAGAACTGGTGTGAATTTCAGGGATGAGCATCATGGGAGGGGAAGAGTGTGGGATATGAGGCAGCCCCTCCTTTCTTTCCCTCTCCCCTCCTTGTTTTTCCCTTTGGCCCTCCCCTTTCTCCCCCTCCTTTCCCTTCATTCTCCTCCCCTCCCCTTTTTCGGCCACCTCTTTAGCTGGGAACTTCCATCGCCACTAGTGGAGGCTGGGGACCTCTGCATGCAGTTCCAGCCGTGCTGTCTTGGGTCTGGCCTCGCCTCGCCTTTGCCTTTGCCACTTCCAGTCATTGTACTGTCACCCCGACACCATTTGATTGGCTTCTGCACGATCTCAGGTGGCAAGGCTCGGCCTCCCCACCACTCCAGTGCTGCCTTGTCTTTCCTCCATACTGACCCTGGCAGAGCCTTAGGACGTGAGGCCCGGCCTTCTCACTACCTCATGATTCCTTTTCATTTGCTGCCACTGGCTCTGTCACCGTCTCACATGGCAGGGCTTGGCTTCTTCCACTATCTCCTTCTGCTGCGGCTCCCGCTCCCGCTCCCGCATTGTCTTCAAGGATTGGTGCCTATTCTTGAGGCCCATTTGCCATTGTTCTGCTGATTGCTGCCGTGCGCTCTGTATGCATATGGATAGATGGATAGACAGATGGATGCACCCTTGACGATAGATACTATTGCCCGTTGCAAAGCATGCCTCAGAATGTTTAGCACATGGGCCTCATGATTCAGCTTGCTATTCTGGCTTGTAAAGCTCATTCGCTAAGGAGAGTAGTCATTCAGATGTGGCTAATCAGATCTACAAACCAATGAAATGAGTGGAGTGCTGAGACACAAGAGCCCCTTATTCTGTGAAAGCAATGAGTGTCTTTCTGAGAACTTCTTGATAACAAATTGGCGATGAGAGCCCCTTGGCAAGCGATTAGTAGTACTTCACAGGATGAAATCTACATCAAATCATAACTTTTCCAATTTCTGCATGTCATAGCCTGGCTTTGCCTCATTCTCTGCTCATTTATATTGATGCCGATGGAAAAACCTGGAAAAATTGTTTCCTGAAAACATTTTGTATATGTTCATGAAAAGAACTCCTTTGTTTCTAAGCTTAGGTTTATTCATTTGATATACCATCCATAAAATCTAAGTGTTTCACAAAATATAAATACAACTAGTATGCAATATGCACCTAAATTAGAAATGGAACTTAAGTCTCTTAATAACAGGAATAACAGAAGAGGTGTTCATTTCTCAATCTGAGTTTCAAATCTCAATCTGCAGTGCGATTCTCCCTATCCCATCGAAACCGATGCAATTTTATTTATTTTTATTTAGCAAGCATTTGTAGCCCGCTCCTTCCAGCGATCAGAAGCGGGTAGGATTACTATTGTGAAACTGCCGAATCAAGGCAGGTACAAATTTTGTTTACATACAGATTGTCAGAAAAGCACACAGAAAAGCAATGTAAAAGAGGTTTGAGCAGTTAAACATGCTCAAACCTAGAGGCATAGGACTCAAACGCTTACCTGAATAGCCAGGTCTTTAAAGCCTTTGTAAATCGAATGTATACTGATCCTTGTTGCAAATCAAGATGCGGAGAATTCCAGAGTCGGGGCAATAACATGAAAGCCGTAAGAAAACATTCCAATCTTATTGGCGTAAGCTTCAGATTGAATAGATCTAGCTAGGAAAACGAACATTTAGGTCTGTGTATTGAGAACATCACCAGTATTTTATGAAAGGCTCTGTGAATCCAGAGGGTTTTTTTTCGAATATATATACTGCCATCACAGACACATTGTGTATTTGGCAGTGCACAGAACAGGAGAAGCCACTTTACAAAAAACGCACTCAAAGAGAAGCTTCTCTAAAGGGGTAATTTTCAAAGCCCTATTTGTGATTTCCATATCTGAAAACACCCATTCAGACGTGGAAAGCACATGGATGTCCCTGGAGCCATTTTAAAATGGCCCGAATTTACACCCGATTAACATGATCACATCCAGATCACACAGGGGCATGGCGAAGGTGCGTCCAGGGCATTTATACAAATATAAACATGTGCACCTGATTTTAGAATAGCGTCGCACATCTGAAATCACCAGAGGACACGGCCAAGTCTATACCTACTCCTGGGCATGAAGGGGCATTAAAAAAGTTCTCGTTTTTGGTAATCAAATACCTGTTGAGAGAAGAGGAAGAAAAATCCTCATTCCCCCAATACGTTTTGCTATTCAAAACAAACTGCAGGTAACTAAAGAGACCTTTTACCTGGCCGCTGCGCTGTCGCATGTCTCCACTTGCAGAATGGTAGGTTGGGACATGTATATACTATATGGCATGGGATACACGTGCCCATTCTGAAATACCACCGTAGGCACCTCTACGTTGGCTAGACCACCGCCGTTCATATCAGACTCTTGCAAGTTTCTAAAATCGGACAGCAACTTGTTTGTGTCTGTCCCGTCCCCGTTTCCTTATTCTTTGACTGAGACATTTATCTTTTTAGGGTGCAGACAGGTCGATTTTGGAAGGCACTTATGTGCCCATCTTCACTGCTGCCCCTCTAATAGAATTTCAGACATTTTGACTTGGACGTCTCGGATGTTACCTACATGGACTTTCTCAAATGTGCCTTTAAGGGGTTTGCACTACAATTGGCACAGTTGTATACTAATGGTAGTAATTCTGTTTTAGGGTGCCCATGTGAAATGTCATAAAATGCAGCTACTTTATACTTCTTTTACAAAGATATCATAGGCACCTATATGCTTTTATAAAATAGTCTCCTACAATGACCCCCAGTAATGCACAAATTTACATCTCCTACAACCGTGCCACAACTCAACTGAAGCAATGCCCTGGGAACACAGATGCACAGACTGCGTAGAAGGAGATGCAGTTATTCAGCGTCTATAGGCATTCCTGCACACAATTTTCTAACAGCCATTTTCTGCATGTTAAATATGCTTGACATATGACCCGAAAATTTCTGGCACCCTAGGCAAAACTTAATCCAGGTGCCCCGCTGCCCTGGTATCCAACTTCTCCCTCCTAGCCTACCACCTTTCCAAGGGGTCCAGCATCTCCCTCCTACCTCTCCCCCCAACACAGCTATCCAGCATCTCTACTTCTCTTTACCTCTCCCTATCTCCCCTACCTCCATCTCACACACACAGCTGTCCAGCGTCTCTCCTCTCTTGCCTTACACCACTGCTGCCGCCCACCCTTCCTCCTCTGGAGCCGACCCAGCCCTGACTAAATGCACCCTAGCACAGTGGTGGGCCTTTGAGCAGCCAGAAGTGCACACTTAAGGCTTGCACATCCTGCCCCCTCTGACAATGAATATCAGGAGGGATATGCTAGCCTTCAGTGCATGTGCTCGTGGGGGCTCAAAGGCCTTCTGCCGTGCTGTGCTGCATTTAGGTTTGGCTGAATCGGCTCCAGTAGAGGTCGGGTGGGAAATGGTGTGTGAATGGCCAAAGGTTAACAGGACTTCTCTGCTTGGTCCACCACTTTGGCAATGTAGCGCCGCCGCCCCCCCCCCAAAGTGTGCCACCCTCGGCAGCCACCTAGTCCATCTATAGGTTGGGCCGGCCCTATAAATAACTACCTCCCATACATGTACATGTTGCCTATGTGCCTTCTTAAAATAGGTTACAAATAGACACCTCCTTGCCCTTCACACATAGTTAATATTTTATAAAATCATCCCCTACATGTATAACCTGCTTTACACATGTAAATGGCACCTAAGCCTTATAAAGTTTAGTCCTTTGTTTCTCTGGGTTGGCTGTTTGAGACCTGTTTAGAGGATAACACACCGCTTTCAGGCTGGACGTGGAACTGATAAAGAGCTTAGAGCCTGATTCACTAAACCTTTATTTCCATAGACTAGAGAATGGAAGGCAAGCTTTAGTGAAGGTTGCCTAGGCAGAGAAGGCACATAGGTGCATATGCTGTGTCTATTTTATAAAGCCAAAATGTGTACCTATGTCTCCCCCTAAAGCTTCCATACTTAGACTTGCTCTGTTGCAGGTGTAAATTTATATGTACAGGTGCCATTGGGAGTCCGCACATAAGACACATATTTGCCTGGGAATGCCTACACACATGAAGGCACATTTTAGAAAGTCTAAAGGTGCAATCTGGGATGTCCAGACCAAAGCATCCCAAATACCAAGGGTGTGACAGCCTAGAAGGTGGGCACGTATGTAAGCGTCTTCTAAAATCACCACATCTCCCCGAAAGATACATGTTTCTGGAATTAAAAAAAACACAGATGGCCCTGGGCAAACCGTAGACCAGGCACATGGTACTTAGAAACTTGTGTCTTTACCTCCTTGTTTCTTTACTGTTGCAAAAAATATCGGGGACATGAGAGCAGCTTCGACTCCCCACAGGTATTTGGGTGCTGCAACGAGCGCTTTTTCTGATGGTTATTCATGCCCTGGAGCAGGAATAGACATGGACATCCCTGTTGGCAGGGTGAGACCTGCAGGCTAGTTCTGAAATCAGGTGCACACGTCTATCATTAAAGGAACGCCCCAGACATGTCTCTGCCACGCCCCATGTGATATGGACGTCATCGCTCCAGAGACATGTAACTTTGGGTCTTTCTAAAATGACTGTTTCCATGCTTCTGATGTCTGAATGGGCAATTTCAGATGTGGAGATCACGAATAGAGCTTCCAAAATGACCCCCATGATCACATAAGTAGGCAGCGTCCGAGAAACAGATAAATCCACTAGTCATTGATTTTCAGCCCCAGTGTGGATAGTGGCAGGCTGAAAAGCCATCTAACTGCTCTCACCACTATCCGTATAGGGGAGACATAAAATTAGGGCAGCAACCCAAAACTCTTCGTAGTGCAGCGCTATTCAGCCACTTTATTGTATTTGGGTCTGCTAAAAGGCAGGCCTAAACTAAACAGATACTGGTAGTGGGAGTTTATGACAAATATGTATATTCAGCTCTGTGGACTATCCGTATCACAGCAATGAATATGTATTTATCTGTACACTGCAGTTGGCATTTAAATCAGTACTCTGACTGCCACTGCTAATGGCTGGTTGAGCCATTGTATGATGCTTGGAGAAGTTGCTCATTCTCCAATGCCCTCCACAGGGTGGGCCAGTGAACAGCTGAATGCAGATTTAAAGTCAATGAAGACAATGATGGTTCGCTTACCACACCTGATCCTTTCCTCTGCCAGTTGATGAATGGTGAATATTTGATTAGTGCAGCCCCGATGTGGCCTAAATCCTGCTTGCTCTTCTTGGCTGGTCTGTTAATTATGTTTCTGCAGCCTTGATTATATGATCTTCATGAACACCTTGCCAGCGATCGAAAGGAGACTGATGCCATGGTAGTTCTAGCCTTCCTGGCTATCGCCTTTCTTCAGGATTGGCACAATGATGACTTTCTTCCATGCTGATGGAACTCATTCTATGCACCAGATGAGTATTAGGAGGACGTGAAGCTGTTGCAGCAGCATGTCTCCCCCAGCTTTGATTGTTTTCGCAGTGATTTGGTCCTCTCCAGGCGCCTTTCTGTTCTTCAATGATCTTATCACACTTTTCACTGGCTCAACCAGCAGTGTGTGGATCTGAAATGAACTAAACAAGGAATTTCCTATCCAAACTGGAGTCCGCCAGGAAGATGTCACCTCACCCCTGCTTTTCAATATCGTGATTAATGCCATTATGAGGAAAACATTCGAGGACAGATGCCGATCCAGTATGACGTGAACAATTTCCTGACCAATTTGATGTTCACAGACGATAGTGCCATAATTGCTGACACAGATGCAGAAGCCACCGACATCCTTTACCACATCGCCTGCATCACCCAGTCTTATGGCCTAAGAATCAATTTGGACAAGACCAAGGTTATGACCACGGATGGATCACAGGTCAATGTTCATCTCAATGGAATTCAAATCGAGCAGGTCCCAGAATTCAAATACCTGGGATCGCTGGTGCTGGAGAAGAAGGTGGCATCCACCACCAAAGTCCATAGCAGGATTGGCCAGACAACAGTAGCATTCACCTCACTCAAATGGTGCCTCTGGAAGAAGACCAATATTTCCATCAAGACCAAAATTTGCCTCTTCTGAACACTGATCCTGCCAATTCTCCTGTATGGATCGGAAACATGGACTCTGCTCAAACCTGACATGAACAAGTTCAAGGTCTTTCAAATGCGATGCCTGAGACAGAGTTTGGGTGTCTCTCTACATGATCGCCATCGAAAGAGAACAATTTGGAAAATGTGCGACCATCAACCTTCAGTCGAAGAACAAATCCAAAAACGAAGATTGCGATGGTTTGGCCATAATTGCAGAATGAATATCAGTTGGCTGCCATACAAACTCCTCTGGCAAGAGCAACCTATCTACTAGAGGGTTCAACAAGCAGCACCGAAGAAAACGTGGCTCAAATACATCGAGGAAGACCTAAGGAACTAGCGACTGACCATCGATGAGGCCAGAAATGTCGCCACCGATTGCCAAGGTTGGAAGCGTATTGTGAACAACACACAGAATCCAGTGGCACCTACAGCAGCATATTGGTTAAGCTAAGGATTAAAGAAGAAGACTGCTTACAATCACTCCCGATGTTTTCTGGGCATCTACTTTTATGCGCGCATACACCACAGCAATTTTATACGCAAATGCTTGAGCATGGAAAATGCTGTTCTGCATGTTCAAGCCACTTAAGCATGTTTCACTAAGGCAGAGCTCCTACTGTCATGGATTCAGTGGCAGGATAATAATCTGTCCATACGCATGTTTGAGCATGTGTAAGCATGTGCAATGTATGTGAGCCTAGAAAAATGCTGTAGGTCATATTTTCCCCACTGTGATCGTGATTGACTCTCTGAATGACAGAGGCATGTGAAGCAGGTGGTTTGACGTCTCATGAGACTTGAACCCTGGAGATCCACCCAAAGTCTTGCACTGTGTGGTACAGGAAGTATGAACCACTGCATTTTTGAAGAGCTTCAGCCAGAAACAAGAAAGGGACTAGATGAAGATGATGGGTTATGAGAGCGGCAGAAACTGGGTGAAGCCTGGGAGAGGGTTATGGGAGAGACACCGGGTGAAGCCAGATGGAGTGGGGGGGGGGGGAGTTATGAGGGCCTGGATGAAATTTAGGAGGGGCATGATGACACAGGCACATAAATACATACATACACACATGCATACACATACACACACTTCCTATGAGACACACATATGAACCCTCACATGCCTGATTCTGGAAATGGGAGAAATGCATCATTGCGTTTTACTGCTAGTGTACACTTTAAACTTGCAAAATTATCCACTTAAATGTGAACAAATATTTACATAGCTATAAACAAACAAAACGCAGATTATTTGAAAATATCTATAGTAGTATTTGTTTCAACATATGGCACACATTAATGAATCAATCATGCAGTTTTCAAGAGTAACATAAACATCCCCCTTCTCCGGCTGGAACCCATTAGACGTGAAATCATACAGTGCTTTTGTGTTGTCCTTGGGCAGATCCACACACATCACATTCTCTGAGCATTTTGACTTAGAGGCCCAAATGTATTGGGTGTGTCCCTTTACCACTTAGGACTGCACAAAGACGAGAACAAGAGGTTTTGCAAAAAAACAAATGTAGCAGCTGGGCAGCCCCATGCTCGGTAACAATGCTTAAAGATGGAAAAGAGAGGGCGGTTTAAATACACACCTACATAATAACTCCCAGGGACAAAAGCCAAATAGATAGAGGTTCAGAAATAGGAGAAAAAACAATTCAAAAGGATTTGTGTAGGAGGAGTCCAAGAGAGGGGCATGTCTGGAGACTCCTGCAGGAATTACACCTGGAGAGACTGGAGAGAAGGGCATGGGGGAGCTCCCAAGACACTGATTCTTAGGAGAGAGGGTAAAAACTTCAAGATCGAAATGTAGGGAGAACCTAGAAGGAAGGCAGTGGGTATAGAAAGCTGGTGAATATTAGAGAGAGTCTGAGAAGGGATTAGAGGACTACACTGGTTCCTCCAGAGAGGGGAGAACAGAAAAGTCAGTAAGACTGTGCCAGGTTCAGCTTTTTCTGTTAGGGCAAAGATTCAAATTTCTACCCCCCCCCCAAAAGCCCATAACAATGGTACAGCTTTCTCGACATTGGCAGAGCAGTTCTCTCCCATGTATCTTCTGCCCTATCTCCCCCCCCCCCCCCAATTCTTGCCCGTCTCCAACCTCTACCTTGCAACCTCTCGCCTCTCTTTCTCCCTTGACCCTACCTTGCAGCATTTTCCTCCCGCCCTGCAACATCACCCCCTCTCTCTATCCCCCTGCTCTAAAACCTTCCCTGCCACATCTCCTCCCCTCCTGCCCAACACTCGGCCTGCTAGGAGCAGTGACGAGCAGGCTGGTGACCATGGCAGGAGCCCTAAGGTAGTTCTGTGCTGGCCACAGCTGCTACCTCCTGCCTCGAAGTCCAGACCAGCAGAAGAAGCCAGAGGTGGGAAAACCCGTTCTCCGGTTCCTGTAGTAATGGAGGAGGGGCGCAGGTTAGAAAGCGAGTGTATTTTATACAAGGGCACACGAAGAGAAGAGCGAGCAAGTGGCTGAGAGTAGGCGTACAGAGAGAAGAATGTGAGAGATTAAGAGTTGGGGGGGGGCAAGGGTGGAGTGTGTGAGGGGTGAGGTAGAGAAGAGAGAACAAGTGTTTGTCGGGGCATTGACAAGAGAGTGTGCGCAAGAGAAGAAAGAGCAACCTGACAGTCTCAATGACGGGAGAAGAAGGATAGAAAGTGAGTATAAGCAAGAGAAGGGAACAGGAATGGGGAGGATGGAGGGGAAGTAAAGGTGGAGGATGAAGATGAGGGGTAGGAAAGGAGGCAACGAAAGGGGTGAAGAGGGGAGAGTGGACCAGGGATGGATGGAAGGAAGGAACCAAGGGTGATAATGTAGGTGAAAGAGGAATATAGGAAGGAGAGCAGATGGGAAGAATAGTAAAGGGAGAGAAAAAAAGGTGACAGAAAAATAAGGAAGAGAAAGTATCAAAGTAACCACTGTTGAAGAAAATAGATAAAGAAAGATGGAGGACTGAAATAGAAAAGAAAAAGGAAGACACCAGAGAGAGACAAATAAAACAAGGAATAGAGGCAAAGGCAAAGAAAAGAGCAAAAGAAGCTGATCCAGAAAAGAAAGCCAGAGACACCGACAGTTGGAAACTATGGGGGGCATTTTCTAAAGTGATTAACCTGGTTAGCAGACCACCTAACCGTATTGATCACGGTGAGTGAGGAGTTCAGTGCCACCGATTATCCCCGAGTGCTGATGCTAGCTGGCTAGTGTCGGGGTGTTCTGAAGGCGGTTTGGAGGTGGCACCAGGCGATATTCAGCCGCTGCCCAGCTACACCTTAAAGGCTGGCTGAAGCTTTGCCACCACTCAGATCCCTGGCATTGAATATCCGAAATTAAAGTTCGGTGGCAGTGGCTAGCTGCTGTAATGGTCCTTGCCGCTGTGCTGAATATCCCCCCTAAAGGCATAAATTCCACCCAAGCAGCTGCCGCAACGCGGGGGTGGGGGGCGTCTGGGCAGAAAGGGAGCTCACACAGCGGCAGTAGCGTGGCAAATTTACTTTATCATGTTTGATGTGCTGCTCTGCTCTTTTAAGTCTGCCGCGGGCCTGGTGGCTGTTCCTCGCTGGACCAAAGTCTCACGATAACAGCCACACTGCGAGACTTCAGCCTGGAGGAGAATGGCCGCCACGTCCGCGGTGAATTTACAAGATTGGAGCAGTGTGTAAATATGCCACTGCTACAGCTGTTGCAGCTGCAAGGGGGTAGGGCATCATTGCCGCGACAATGGGGGACGCTCATTGTAACTTATGCCACTGTATCCCTCCCTCCTTATATTTTCTGTTAGAGAAGATTGATTAAGTTGAAATTAGTTTGCTGAAGGGCAGGGGTGAAGAAGGAAGCGAGAAAATCCGTGCAGCACAAGGCCATGCTAATGTCCTCCTCTGCTTCAGTCTCCCAAAACAAGTCACCAGCCACCTAGGCCCCCTTCCTAGTCCTACTGCTTTGCAAGATTTTGTCTTGCCTCCCCCACTCATTTTCTGCCATATAATATTTCCTCTTCTCTCTCCCCTTGCCCTTAGCCTGCAAGTGCTGTAACTCTTCCCTGTCTCCTTCCCACTACTCGGCATCCCCTCCTGTCTCTCCTCTCTAATCCCTGAACTACCTACTAGCAGCATCCCTGCTCCATTTCTCTCCCCACCCTTCCCCCTTTCCCCTTATGTGGCTGATTAGGTTGGTATTGTCTCATTCTCAGGGCCAGCCCGTCCACTAGGTGAGCTAGGCGGCCGGCCAGGGGGGCAGCGGCACACATGGGCAGCCATACTGCCCCCCCCCCCTTCCCCAGCTGCTGCTGATTCCATTTGGGGGGGGGGAGACAGGCAGTGACAGTATGTCCAAAAGTGGTGGTAAAAAGCTGCCGCTGCCCGCCCCCCCTCCCTTCCCGAGACAGAATCAGCGGCAACTGGAGTGGGGGGAGGCAGTGAGGAGGTCCAAGATCGTAGCTCCAGCTCCTTCTCCCTCATGGACTTCCTGTTATCTAGGAAGGTCATGACAGGGGCGGGGCTGTGGCAGAGCCTGTGAATTTAAACAGGATCATAAACACTGTCTGCCCTTTCCTGCAGATACTCTGTGAGTATGCGCTGATGCCTTTGTAGGCCTGATGCCACGGGGTATATGTCACTTTTGCACCCCCCCCCCCTCCAAATACTTGTGCTTCAAGCAGAAGCTTCTGGCAAGTAAGGAGTTATATTTTGATATTTTTTTTTTGTTCATAAAGGGGACCACACTCGTGCAGCACAGTATATAGCAAAACCTGAAAGAATAAATAAAGAATTGAGAATCCGGTGGTTTAAGTGCAAGTACTAGAAATCTCCTGGTCAGTGAAAGAGCTCAAGTCACATGAGATGCCCAGACAGTCTGAAGAAGCGTCATAGTAGTACAGCACGGGACCTGTGCCTTCCAGTTTATAGGGTAGAGAGAAATCATGGGGTACTCACACGATCTTGGATTTTGGAATTTGGCCTCACCTATGTCAAGGAGACATAAATGGGTCGGTCTTTTTGGCTTCAATTAGTCAACCAACATTCCACCGTGATTTGATTTCGCTAATAATGACTGAAATGCCCTGAAGCAGATGTGGTCTGTACATTCCTTCTAACATGTGCCAGAGCAGTGTATTTCTCCTAGAAAACTCATCTGCAGAGCTCTTTCACCGAGGACCATGGGTTGGTTTTAGCAGGCAATGAACAACATGCCAGTACTCAGTACTACCGAGTGTTACCCCCTCCCAAAAAGCCCTGTGGGGAATCTGCCATTAGTGTTCCCACTACCGAGAATAGTGCAGCAATATCACGGTTTAAGTCTCGAGGGGCCGAACTGGGCTGCTACTTGTGATTGACACTGTGATATTGGTGCCCCCCTGATGGTAGGAATGTCAGAGGGAAATGCTGCTGTCTATGGTCAGTCTTTGATAAACTTGAATTGTATGAGCCATCTTTGAAAGTCTGGCCTGCAAACTTAAATGATGGATTTTCCAGCACTGTGAAATTCAGCACTTTCTCTTTCCCGAGCTGCCATTGCCTTGGGCAAGCGTTACTTAACAGATTTCCATCCTTGCCATCAGAGGATTCTTCCTTATCTCTGTCCCGGGTTTAGTCACGTGGGATAGTAGTATCATTGTGACCCCTTAGGTGACAGTGGGCATGACCTTTAAAATGTTATTAATCAATGTAATACATCCTTAGTCCACAGGCTTGCATAACTTATAGCAATAAAACATATTATCACTCTACCACCTTATATAATGCAGGGCAGAATATATTATTATCAATACCAAAAACTTACATATCAATATTCAGAAGCACTTTTCCAGATATCAGCACCTGCTGCAGGGCCTGCCCAAGGGTTTCTGCCACCCCATGGAGAAGCCCCAGCTGTGCCCCCCTGCATGCCGCAGCAGTGCCCCCACGCCAAGCCCCCTGCTGCTGCCAGTTCCGTTGGTGGGGTCAGGGGGGAATGGCTTGGCTTGGTGCAGCGGCCGCCTAGTGGAAGGCCCGACCCCGACCTGCTATCTGGATAAATGTCACTGAATGAGATATTTCATAGGCACTATCAGGGCTGGCCCAACCATTAGGCAAACTAGACAGTCACCTAGGAGGGCAGGCTTCAAAGAGCAGGGCATTCAAATCTAAACCATAGATTGACAGCCAGGGAGCAAAAAACCTAAGGTTTGCCTAGGGCACTATATTGTAGGGATGGTGCCACTGAATACCCTTACAGACAGCCTTGGCACTATTATTTTTATTTTATTTATTGGTATTTAGCTCACGGCTTTCCAATGGTAGTTCAAGGCGAGTTACATTCAGGTACGTAGATATTTCCCTGTTCCTAGAGGGTTTACAATCTAAATATCTGGATAATGCCAGTGTGGTATGTGAGTGGAGCAGCAAATTATCCAGGTAGCAGCAATTTTCAGTGTACTATCCAGAAAACCTAAGACAGCAAGAAGGCTGTAGTAGTTCCGCTGTTTGAATAGTGCCTGACCCAACTATCTAGATACAGACATCCCAGAGGTGCTCATAAACCTATCTATATATTCTGTGCATAATATAGCTAAACTGAAAGCAATATTACAATGGCATTCAAATTATCCCCAGAATATTAGTAATCAAGGTTGTGGACTCTCTGTGCTTAAGTAGAATGTGCGCTCTATATGTTCTCAGGTCACGAACTATAAGGAGACGAGCATTAACAGTCGATTTTAAGTGGCATTTTAGGAGGGACGTCTAGGAGGAATCTGGGATGTCCAGAGCACAATGGCCAAAAATCCTGGGGAGTGGCAGTAATGAAGGGAGGCACATATGAGTGTCTTCTGTTATAGCTCTGTCTCCATCCCGAAAGATGAACGTCCCAGTAACTGGGTCTGGTAATGGGCCCAAGCGGATAGCAAGGCTGGGTACGTACGAGGGGGTAGAACATGTCACCAATGTGGTTGTCTCTGAATTGCATGCTCACAGAACTGGGTCCTGGGATATGCTGGCAGGGGTATTCCAGAAGGGGGGCAACTATGCTATGAGACCTGCGCATCCTGGTCGGCCATTTCAGATCATCAGATGTACAGCGGCAGGCCTGTAATAGGTTTGGAGTATGTATTTACATGCAAGTTTCTTTGGTCAGGAAGTCTTAACTGTGACGATGAAAGCACGTTTTGCTCTCCCCCCCCCCCCCCCTGAAAGTGGTGCAGTCATGAAACAAGCACTTTATTGCACCTTATTCACGGTCAGGAGCAGCGATAGGCATGGATGCCATAGCAACCAGGGCCAGATGTGCATGCACCATTCTGAAATCGCATTGCAACATGCGTCTCCATTGATCTGCCTAGGGCAGGCCTCCACCATGTGTCCATGCTATATGGACGTTGTAGTGCCGGGGACATCCATATATTGACCTGGCTTTCTAAAATGCGTGATTTGGAAATCTGGATGTCTGATTTCAGACATCTGTTTTCAGACATCCAACCCACAAATAGAGCTTCTAAAATGATCCCCATACTGCAATAACTCTTAATGTACTGAAAAAATAGAAATTCTCCCACACACTGACTTCTAAGTTCATGTAGTGTGTATATGCTGATAGGAATGTACATTTCATATGCAAAAAGAGAAAAATTCTCAGTTGACTGCAATCCTTCTCTTAGAGCTTGATTTACTAAGCATTTTTCCCATAGACACAGAATAGGAAAAAACCTTAATATATCAAGGCCTACGTGCTTGTTTATGTCCTTCCAAAAAAGGTTTCAACCACTGTGCAGAAATAAAATCCAGGGTTGGGTTAACTGCTTTGGATTAAAGTTGATCTGCAGCCAAACCCAGAGAATCTGGATAATCAAAATCAGACCAGGAGAAACTGCATATGCTACAGATTAATCTGAGCTGTTTGCAACCCAATTCTAACCTCCATATTTGCCCTTTTATGATCTCTTTTCCATGATTCCAGATTCAGATTTATAGATTCACCCTCACATTCAAAGGCTTACCTATTTTGGCAACTTCAAATCTCTAGATATTCACATCAATCTAAACTAATCTGATTACGTTTTTGAAAGAAAAAAAATCTAAATCTGATTTAAACTCTATTACAATATAGCTAACTTGATTATTCAATTAAGGTCAAGATCAACATTCAAAAGGTCTGAATCTAGATTTGAACCAGTTCAAAAAGACTCACCAATCTCCCAACAAAACCTCAGAATGCAAACTTTAGATCTGCTGATGACAGCTGGCAGTACTCCTATTGCCTGACTAAAAGAATTGGGGGGGGGGGTTCTAAGAAATTTCAGAAAGATGACAGATGATGAACAATTAAGAGCATGCCTACTTTTGTTTCATCAGTCATTTAAGCAAGCCATTTCAGACACCACATCATATAGGATTCATCAAAAATATGCATCAGCACTATCCACCCTATAGACTTACCAAATGTCTGCAGTCACTTTAGTCAACATAAGATACATGTTACTCTTTCTTTTTAATAACCCCCCCCCCCCAGACTAGTCTTTGCAGTTCCAGCTATGCTTAAAGACTATTTATTTATTTATTTAAAGACTATTTATTTAAAGACTATGTCATCCGTTGGAAAATTACAGGAGTTGGGTGTGTAGTTCCACCATATAATGCTGTGGGATATTTTTTAGAGGGAAGAAAAAGTGTTTTCATTAAGAAGCAGGGTTGCGGAAAAATGTAAATTCAGTCTGAGAGCCTGCAGGGCCTGAGCTGCATTCCTATCATATCCCAGTCAAGTCGGAGATAGCTTTGGGTAGGAGCCAAAGACTGGAAAAGTAAACAAGACTCGGTGCAAGATGTTTGTTTTCCCTAATTGTTCACTAAAACATATTTTGATTCAGAAGTGCATAGTACTATGCAGGATCAGTCTTTTTCTTGTGCGACAGAGTTTAAAGTCACTACTTGGAAAGGAATCCTATCTTGTATGCATTATGGTAATACTCAACTATTGTACAGAAGCACACTGGTGCAGGATGGGAATATTCTTCCTGTGATACCATGCATGATCCTTCCCTAACTCTTTTCTAAACTGCCCTAAATATCCTGCTAACTGGCTAAAAACCTTTGATCACCAATGTCCTAATTGTTTGATCGCTGAAACTGGCATACCAGAAGCTGCAACACTTGATGCGGCACTGATCTGAAGAGTGCGTGCCATAATGGTGACTAGGTAATCTGACAGCTTTCAGGGACCATTTGAAAACAATGGCAGACTGGTGTCTGCTTAAAGGAGTGCCATCACTGTGAATCAGGAAGTGGGAACCAATCGAGGTTCTAATAGTCATAAATTCCCTGGCATTTTTAACAAAGCAAGTCTGAAGGTCTTGCACGGCCAACAAGTGACCCACTCACCTTTCCCTGACTGGTCCGTATTGGATCTAGGTATGGTAATTGGATATGGTCACCATGTATCTTAAAGACATCATGCATTAAACCAGAAGGCTTGGAGGCTTGCATTGGCAACTAACTCACCTATACGGAGAGCAGGGGAAAAGGCTATTGTGAAGGCAGCCCAGAAAAGAGTAGCCTCATATTCAGAAGATGGGATGTAGGGTATGTCACAAAGAGGTTAGCAATTGATGGGTCAAAGGCCTTCCTGGGTCTTTCATTGTCACAAATCCACAGACCTAGCTGACCATCATATGCTTTATCATGAAGCTTGATGCCAATTCTAGCCACTCATGTACCTTGGCAAGATACTTCTGGCTTCTAACAAGTGCTCCAGGATGGGTCCCATGAACCACTTTCTACTGCGAAGGAATGATGTCACCTGCTGGTAGCCTCTGCTAAGCCATTAAGCTAAAAGAGATCAGAGATGTGCAGGAACTGGATGTCCTTCCACATTGATGTTGAGGTGAGCTTTGAAAGAGGGGCCAGTGGTAACAAAGAGGTCTAAGAAAATTATGTTTCTCATTAAACCTAGCAGTACCCATTCTTTACCGTATGGCACACCCCTTGAAGTATACTAAAAAAAACCCTCAGACCTCAATGCATCAGAGTGTAACTCTTAATTAATGCTAGATCTAGGCAGAAGAAGCCACACAGATATGCCATTGAAGTCCTTCCAGAATGCTAGTCATATAGCTAAGTCTTCTCGTATAGTGTAGTTAACTTTGATGCAGTGGTGATCCTGTGTGATTCCTTTCATAGACAGTGTGAGGAAGCATTAGAATACCTGTCCCACTGGAATCACATGAGGTGTGAATGCTAAGCTGCTTATCAAGGATCTCATAAATATTAAGGTCATCTTCTTTGCCTGATGGGCCTGCTTAATTAAAAGTGATAGCCTGTCTATTTTGTCTTTGGACAGCTACTGTAAGAGACCATTGAAATAGAGTCCAAGGAAGGTTATGTTGGTGGTGGATGATTGAGATTTGTCATTAGCCATGGGTATGCTAAAATCGTGGACCAAATCCACAAAAGACTTATATAAATGTTTACATTCATCTGATCCTCCATCACTAAGAACATAAGAAATGCCATACTGGGTCAGAGCAAGGTCCATCAAGCCCAGTATCCTGTTTCCAACAGTGGCCAATCCAGGTCACAAGTACCTGGCAGGTTCCCAAAAAGGCACGCAGGTTCCACAATGCTTGTCCTGGGGCAAGCTGTGGATTTCCTGGGTCCTCTTTAATAATGGTTTATGGACCTTTCCTCCAGAAACTTGTCCAAACCTTTTTTTTTAAAACTCAGCTACACTAACAGCCTTCACTACATCCTCCTGTTACAAATTCAAGAGTTTGATTAAGCTTTCAGTGAAAAAATATTTTGTAGCTTCATTGCGTGACCCCTAGTCTTTCTACTTTTTGATGGAGTAAACGGCCAATCTGCGCTTACCCGTTCCATTCCATTCCATTTATTAATTAATTTATAATCTCTATCATATCGCCCCTCAGCCATCTCTTTTCGAAATTGAAAAGCCCCAACCTTTTAAGCCTTTTCTCAGGGGACAAAGAAGTCCTCTACATGGTGGACAATTCTGTTGTTCCTAACCTGCTGAGGCAATACCCAATGAGCAAAGGAATTGAACATTTCAAAGCAGGCACATAAGATAGAGCAGCCCATTGGTATGCACCTATTGTATGGTAGGTATCTTTTTAAATATGAAACCCAAGATATGAAAGGACTCAAAAGTGCACAGGAAGCAGGCAGAAAACCAACTCAGTATCAGTCTTAGTCATAAGGGCTTCATACCTGACCTCTGTGAGCAGAGGCAGAGAACTGCCAAATGATGCAAACTGAACTGTACGTTCTTCTGAAGGAAAGTAGTCATTGACCTATTTATCTTCAGGGAAGGAAAGATTGTGCATTAATCTGAATTTACCTTGATCATTCTTCGATATTACCACTAGAGAGGTATCATCTGAAAAAAAGGCTTGTCTATAAATAGAGCTACCATTCTACCCAGGAGAAGTTCTTTGGTCAACTTCTTGTGAACCACTGTCATTAGACGCATAACTGAGTAGGAATTCAGGAGGTCTGCAAGAAAAATGAAATCCCTCTTTGAAGCCCATTGAAAGAAGGTTTGCCACTTTTTTGTTAGGATATCATGACAGCCAAGGTTTCATGTTTTGCCAACAAACTGATATGGTAGCTCTCTAAATCCTGCTATGATTTCTTTCTGTCTGAGTTACCTGACTTTGATGCAGGATACTTTGATGTAAGTTCACCATGGAGCATCTAGAGCAGGTATACTTGCTTGTGACATACATGTCCCCAGTATTCATAACCCTTCATACGCCGTTTCACTCAGCCTTCCCATCCACTCACTCATTTGCTTAACCATGCCATGCACTAATAATCTCCTCATCCACTCAATCAATTCCTTCCACCAATCATAACAATCTCATCCATGTACTAATTCAGCCCTCCTCCCCAACATTCCCATGAAGCTGCATGGGAGTCCTCTGTCCTCACAGGTACCAGTGGGGGAAGTGCTACAATATTGCATTTTTTTATTGTGATTAAAAGCGCAATATTTCAGCACCTCTGCCCACTGGCAACAGTACAGGCAAAGGACTTGTGCAACTTTGTGGGAGCATTGCCCCCACCCCCATGCTCTTAATCTCCCCCAAACCACTCACTAACTCACAAAGATGCTCCAACCACAGTCCATCAGTGAAATACACTTGCGCAATGCTTAGAGCATGCACGTTACAACTTGTTGTTTTTAAGATTGTTTTATGTTTTATTTGTTATGGTTTTATTTCTTCTGTATTATGCTCCATCTTTGTACATTGCTTTGGGCCTCAGCAGGCAAGCTATTTAAATAACTAAGGGGCTCTTTTACTAAATACCGGTAAGGCTATGCACCTAGCATGCACTTGTAATGCATGATAAGTGCAAAGTCTCTGCGTTAATTGTTTGGGGGATGACCTGCATATTCCTGGCTGTTAACATGTGACTGAGTATGTTAATGTGTAGCACAATTAATGTGATGCAGCTAATGATGTCCATAGTGGTATCGATAAGTGCACGCACGCTAATTTCCACATTAACAGTGATCGCATGCTAATGTGCTCTCAATGCCCACTCTCCATATTAGCATGCAAGTGCCATTAACATGAGTTTTGGTGGGTCAGTAGCTGGCATACCTGTGCATTAATGTTCACCACATCCAGTGACTGCACACTATAACACATGCTAACTGCTTAGTGTCGCTTAGTAAAAGGCCCCTTAAAAAGTAAGTAAATAAAATAAAAACACCACTTAAATGTGGTACCTAGATAATGGGCAGAAATTTGAATGTGGACATAGATGGAGATATTTTTATCCATATCTAATTTTACTTTGTAAACCTAAAGTCCTTGAAATGATTGTAATATAGAAAAATCGGAAGCCTTTCATCTCGACAAGAGTTCAGTGGGTCTTGCTGATGTGATGAAATGTGCTCTATGAAGGGATATAGCCATCTCAAGAGTAGAGTTGCCTACAGTTGGTTTTACTCTCTTCACAGTCTATGACAATTTCTGGGAAATGTTTTATGATGATATAAATCACAGTTGAGTTTGCTGAGACACAATAATTACAACCCATTCAAAACCAGGCATGCTTAACCCTCAGTGGTCAACTAGGAAATTTTATTTATTCAACAGGAAATAACTAGATTGTGTTTCATTCATTCTTCTTATTTTGGACAATCCACACTACTTGCTTGAGAAAACTCAAGACTGGGAACCTAACAAGGACTTCAGGACACCAGAGAAGGAAGTTACTGTGCTGCAGACAAGAAGTAAAAGAGTTGTTACAAAACATATTTTACTAAGGCTTGCCCCGGCATTCTCTTGTTCATTTCCCAGTAGTCGCAATAGTTAATTCTTCTACAGCTATGGCAGATGTCTACATCAACTCAGCCAAAAGCTTCCAAGAATTTAGGAAGATAGCAGTGCATTTCTCCTAGACTGAGTATGTCCTTGAGAAACTATTTCTATATTTAGACTTTTTTCATTTAATTCCCTACTTTTCAAAGATAAGGAATCGCATTAAACTCCTACTATACATGTTGGTTATATTTACATTATCTTCGGCTTTCTGTATCCGCCACCTGTATTCTTGAAACAGAAAGCAAATTGCTGAGATGCAAATTTTCGTTATAATGACATTTATTTGTTTTTTTTGTAGAATGTGTTGTGGTATAAATTTTGATTTGTCTGTATGTTAACTTTTCAACTGTATTGTGCAGTTGCTGCTGATTTGCTAATAAGATCATCTCTAGAATATAAATACAGGGAACTATTATCATTCAGATCCAGTTTTACAAGAGCTGCTCTGGGTGCCTTTGCATTAGCTGTGAAGAGTACTCTGTCAGCATTTGGCTATAACAAATAAAGCAATACACAGGCGTCTGATTTAAAGTACAGATCCTTGTTTTAGCTGATCACCGCTAAGATTTCATGTACAGTGGAGCTTATGATACTAGGTGACATAGGATGAGAGGGACAGGGGATAGACTCAGGAGTAATATGTGGAAATATTTATTTACGGAAAGAGTGGTAGATGCGTGGAATAGTCTCCCAGAGGAGGTGGTGGACACGAGGACAGTATCTGAATTCAAAAAAGCATGGGACCAACACAGAGATAAAAAGAGGACTGTTGTAGTTGATCTGGAAGGGCAGACTAGATAGGCCTTGTGGTCTTTTTCTGCTGACATGTTTCTATGTTTCAAAGATTACTTCAAGTGCCAGGGTGACCTACTTTATAAAATAGATAAAGATAGCCTATAATACTGGAACTATAGAGTTAGGAGATGAGTTCTCCTACTCTTCCCCTAGCACATCATTTGGGAAGAGAAAATATGCTCACTAAATTGTCGCTTCATTTATTGGGCCTGGCATTTCTAAGGAAGAAACTGGCATCTGTGCCTCCTGCCTGGCATGCCAGCTGGCATCCCTAAAAGTAACTCATAAAGCTTCCTTATTACCTCTTTGATGAGCTTTAACTTAGTAAAGTCCATAGAGAAAGGTTAAGGGCCTCGGTGCACTCTATTAAATTTAGATTATGCCACCAGATATCCAGAATATCAAAACAACCACAAAATGGGGCTGACTTTTCAAATATAGCACAATCACTGTTGAGCCCAAAGAAATTGCTTTGTCGGGCCATTTAAGTCGGTAAACTAGCAATGCTGTCATATATAAAACTGTCCTTTCTATTGAATTAATTTATTAAATGAAATCAGTGCCTTTTTGATTCCTGAAGCAGAACTGCTTTCTAAACGTAGCAGGAGTTTGAAACATGGTAGTTTGTCACATTAACTGACTAGATGAGTTATGATCTGACATAAGACTTTTTAAGAGGAAGAATGAGTAAATGAAGAGAAGAGGGACTATTTCAGCTTTCTCAAGAAGTTAATTAAACAAAAGGGTTGTTTTATATATGGCAGTATTGTTGCTTTCCTGATATAAATGGTCTGACCAAAACATTTCTTTGGGCTTGATAGTGATTGTGTTGTACCAGAAATACAGATACAGTCTCTCTATGTTCAACAAGAAGAAAAGAAAAAGCCTCTGAATTAATTAAAATATTTTCATGACCAGGGTTAAAACCATGAACTTCTGACATTCCAGGGAAAAAATTGCACGTCTAATTGGATAAAGCAAGTTTGTGATTACCTAAAGATAAAATCAATTAGAACACTAGGATATTACTCACAGACAGATTGTCTGGTACAACACTTTAAATACATTTATTGCAGCAATCAAGCCTGGATGTTCTGCCTCTTGTGTATGCTGTGCAGGAAAATCTCCAGACTTCAACAGGATTTTCACCCTTTGAATTATATGGAAAACAGTTAAGGAGCATTCTACATATGGATAGAGACAAGTTACATTTGGTGGTATGTTTGCTTGGGAAATCTTGTAGCCAAGCCAAAGTGTAGGAGCAACATTTTGAACACGGTATATCTATTTATCGGCATTCTAATCAGGAGACCAAGCGCTGCTGCTGCTTCCTAGTAACGAGTCAAAGCTTTTGGCTAAATGGTAAGGCCCCTATGCATTAACATGCAAAGTGAAACTACCGGTAGTTGATTATGAGGTAAATTTTAATTGAAAAAGAGAAAAGAAAATAGATGATGTCAATTTATTGAACCCTGAAAAATTCAGCAGCATTTATTTATTGCTTTTGGGGAAATGGATGGGGCCACAGGTATTCTCTGAGAAATGCCAAGTATAGATGGCGAAAATCTGTGTATAATTCAGAAAAAAGCAAGTAGTAGATATATATAAAATATATATTTTAAGCTCTACCCAAGAAAGCAAATATTGTTACTCACCAAATAATGAGTCACAACCAGCAGATAAAACAGAGGCCTAAACATATACATTAAATGATGAAGTAGTAAAGCAGAAGCATATAATGTCAAACTTAGGAGTTGTTGAATGATAACAAGATGAGAGATACAATCCCTTGTCTTTGTACCTAGGTAGGATTATGTAATTAAGTCCTGAACAGACTTTAGAAAGATTTATTTGATAGCTAAATTTTATCTCTGTCCTATACCATGTATTGACGAACTGTTAGAGATCTTGGGAAAGGCTAAATCTATCGGTACTCTCTCTAACCAAAGATTATTAACAGATTCATTTAGCCCCTGAGTCTCAACAGAAACAGCTTTAAGTATACCCTTTCATAGTTTTATAAATTCTAACAATTCTATTTGGGCTATCTGAAGTCTCAGTAACTTTCTGAAGATTAATGGGAAAGATCCTGTGTTACTATAGAGAAAAAGTGGCAATATTCAATCTGCAGGAGCCATAAACATATTTGGTTTTCAGGATATTTACCATTAGTATGCCTGACATATTTCTATGTAATGCCTCCTTTATATGTTAATCTATCTCGTGCACATTTATTGTTTAATGTGTATCTCCTTAAATCAAGATCTGCTTTGTTTTGTCATATAGATATTTAGACTTTGTCTACCTCCTTTACCAGAACATGACCCTCTATTATGGACTCTCTGCTGTGATCCTGCTCTTCTTTGAGCCTCGATTCTCCACCGAGCTCATGCTGTGGCCTGCTCCAGTCTCTAAAGTGGCCCTCCTTTTGTCAATGTCTTCAGCTTTATCTATCTTTGTGTTAACATTTTTACTGTGTTTTGTACTGCACTCTTAGATGCCAGCCAGTATCTGATGGTTGCCAGAACCTGAGCGCTCAACTCCAGGGAAAGGCAGCTGCTTGAAATGGATATCCACATCCTCCTTGTTTAAGTGCTGGAGCTGATTCATCCTCGATTCTTCTTGCTTAGCCCTTGGATTTCAGCAAGCTCCCAGACTCCCTTCAATGGACCATAATCATCGCACTACATGGATTCACCAGCAGACATAGTTATATAACATACATAGTAAATGATGGCTGATAAAGACCAGTATGGTCCATCTAGTCTGCCCAGCAAGGTGGCAAGAGTAGGTGCACCTGCCGCTCCGTGCAGGTCACCCCTCCCCATGTCTTTGTTTAGGGGTGAACTCACCGCTCCGTGGAGGGCACCCCTGTTTGTCGAGAAATTAGATAGTTCACTTTATTTTGATTTTATCCTGTTGCTGTAAAGGGGTCCACTGTGTCTGTCCCATGCCATTTTGAATTCTCTTACTGTATTTGCCCCCACCAATTCCATCGGGAGGGCATTCCAAGCATCCACCACCCTTTCAGTGAAAAAGTATTTCCTGACATTGCCTTTCAATTTACCCCCTTGCAGCTTCATGTTATGCCCTCTAGTTTTACATGATCATACAAATCATGCCATTTATACACATATATATGTATGATCTACAGCAGTTCTCATATCATGTGCAGCTCTTTGTATAAGAATATAAGAACCTAAGATATGTCATAGTGGGTCAAACCAAGGTCCATCAAGCCCAGTATTTTATTTCCAGCAGCGGCCAATCCAGGTCACAAGTATCTGGCAGGTTCCCAAAAAGGTGCACAGATTCCACATTGCTTATCCCTGGGTAAGCAGTGGATTTCCCGGGTCCTCTTTAATAATGGTTTATGGACTTTTCCTCCAGGAATGTGTCCAAACCTTTTGTAAGCCCAGCTACACTAACAGCTTTTAGTACATCCTTTGGCAATGAATTCCAGAGTTTGCTTATGCATTGAGTACAAATATATTTTCTCCTATTAGTCTTAAATGGGCTATATTGTAGCTTCATTGCATGTCTCTTATCCTTTCTACTTTTTGAAGGAGTAAACAACCGATCTACCTTTACCCATTCCACTCCGTTAATTATTCTATAGACCTCCATCTTATCACCCCTTCGCCATCTTTTTTCCAAGTCAAAGAGCCCTAGTCTTTTAAGCCTTTCCTCAAAGGGGTATCCTTCCATCCCCTTTACCATTTTGGTGGCTCTTCTCTGTACCTTTTCTAATTCTGCTATATCCTATTTAAGATATAGCGACCAGAATTGTACACAATATACATAGTGCGTGCACACCATGAAACGATACAGAGGCATTATAATATCCTTTGTTTTATTCTCCATTCCTTTCCTTATGATTTCTAGCATTCTATTTGCTTTCTTGGCTGCTGCTGCACACTGGGTGGAGGGTTTCAATATATTATACATGATGACGCCTAAATCATCTTCCTGGGTGGTGGTTCCTAATGTGGAACCTTGTATCATGTAACCATAGTTTGGTTTGTTCTTCCCTAAGTGCATAACTTTGCAATTGTCCACATTAAATTTCATCTGCCATTTGGACACCCAACCTTCCAATTTATTAAGGTCCTTTTGCAATTTTTCACAGTTCTCTTGTGTTTTAATAACTTTGAATAATTTTGTGTCACCTGCAGTGTTATCACATCACTTGTTCCCATTTCCAGGTCATTTATGAATATGTTAAAAAGCAGCGGGCACAGCACAGATCCCTGGGGTACTCCACTATTCACCTTTCTCCATTGGGAAAATTGACCATTTAGCCCTACTTTCTGTTTTCGATCTTTTAATCGGTTCCTGATCCACCATAGTACACTGCAGGGGCAGTAGAGCATCTTTTTGGTTGGAGGGACCAAACAAACTAATCTCCATTCCTACCCTAAGCTTTCTATTGCTGATGCTGAACTGGGCAAAATATTGGTGGGGCTCTGACCTCTGTGGCCCACCCCTTGCCACTGCCTCCGATCCCATGACTTTTTAATTTTGCCAAGAGTCTCTCACGAGGGACCGTGTCAAAGGCTTACTGAAATCCAGATATACTGTATCCGTCTGGAATTCTGATTTCTTTTTTTGTGCCTGTAAAATGTGAAGCCTTGATTATGGTCGACCCCCCCCCCCTTAATACTATTGCTTATGGGTCAGTACGTATGTTTTCAAACACTTTATAACGCAAAAACATCCTCCCCTTTTTAGATGTCTGCTACTTAATTTATTCTCATATTTTCATCTACATATTTTTCATTGGAGTCACAGCTCATTATCAAAACTGATTGGTTTGCATATGGAGGGTACTTTGGGTGTTAAAGTAGGCACCTACATAGACACATTTTTATAGACAGGCACTTATATGTCTTTATACAGTACTAGGGTAAGTGGCATAACCTATGCTTACACTACAGGTGCAGACTTTTACACGTGCTCTGGAGCAAGCGTCAATGTCCATGCCTGTAATTTTTCAATACATGTGTAGGATACTGTATTTCATAATCCATGCATGTACTTGCCTATGCTCCGCCAAACTCTATCCACATGCCTGTCTACTGGCAAAGTACATGCCATCATGCCAAAGTGACCGTATTGTATAAGAGGCCATTTATGCCCTTATGTGGTCACATGCTTATGGGAATGACTTTATGAAATGACCTCCTTAAAGGTAAATGATATACGGTGCTAAGCAAAGGTTTGTGAACCCCCTAGGATGGGTATACTGAAAACATGATTTGAGCCCAATCTAAGAGGAATAATTGCTGAGGTGCGCTACCATTAACACGGCATTAATTCACCCTTAACATGTTATTTTAGTGCAGGTCCCACATTATTCAATGGGACATAGTTACTAATAACTGGAGTTCAAAAATGCAGGGTCATACATTTAGGCTGCAAAAATCTAAGAGAGCGGAACAGTGTAGGGGGCGAAGTACTTCTGTCCATGAAAAAAAAGAGCAGGACCTGGGCATGATTGTTTCTGATCTTAAAGTGACTAAAACGGTCGAAAAGGTGATGGCAAATGTTAGAAGGATGCTTGGGTGCATACGGAGAGGAATGGCTAGCAGAAAAAAGGAGGTGATAGTGCCTCTGTATACGTCTTTGGTGCGACCTCATTTGGAGTATAGTGTGCAATTCTGGAGACCGCACCTTCAAAAGGATATAAACAGGATGGAGTCGGTGCAGAGGGTGGCTACTAAAATGGTTAGTGGGCTACATTATAAAGCATAGGAGGACAGACTTAAAGATTTTAATATGTATATGTTAGAGGAAAAGCGGGATAGAGGTGATATGATAAAGATGTTTAAATACCTCCATGGCATAAAAGGAGAGCCTCTTTCGATTGAAAGCAAGCTCTGCTATGAGGGGACATAAGATGAGGGTAGAGAAATATTTATTTGCGTAAAGAGTGGTAGATGTGTGGAATAGTCTCCCAGTGGAGCTAGTAGAGACGAGGATAGTATCTCAACTCAAAAAGCTTGCGACAAACGCAGAAGATCTCGAAAGGATAATGGGGACTAGTGTAGTTGAGATGGAAGAGCAGACTAGATAGGCATGCGGTCTTTTTCTGTCATCATGTTTCTATGCTGCATTAACCTCTGTTAACATTAGTGCACTTTAGTAACTAGCCCTCTAAGTCACTAGATTCTGTTTTATTCTCTTTATTTTCTTCCTAAAGAGAGAACGGTGTTTTGAGTTTTTGTAGCACCTCTTACTTAGCCAATTCCATCATCAGGATGTCTTTATCTCCACTATAAACTTGCGAATATCACATTGAAAATAAGCTGATTGAACTGATTCTCCACATTTTCATGGAATACATGAGCATTAGAAAAGAAACATAACTACCTCGCTTCTGTTTTCTAATTAGTGTATAATTTGAAGTTTCAAGTAATCTAGATGCACTGATGCTGCCGCTTGAATCCATTCTGAATATTCTGTGTCCTTTGTGATGTGTCCTTTGTGATGCTTCCTTTGCTTTGTCTGGGTGACTTTCACTTTCAGTGTTGCATGCTCTAGCCACAATAGCCAAAGGCCTGAACATGTCCTTCCTCTAAATACCATCATCCATAGCATTGGGTGTAAATTTTAAAATTATTTTTTCACATTAATCAGACATTCACCAGATTGTCCAATCGGACTATTTTAGTCTTGCGGAAAGCAATTTTTAAAACTATTTATACTGACAAAAAATATTTTATCCATGTAAATCAGCTGTTTTAAACTTTAAAGGAATTGCATTGTTGAACAACACGTAGATCTCTAGCCACACTGAGAGGAAGCATTTTTGGGAGTGTGTTTAGATTGAAAGTGTATGTGTAGATTGTGGTGTTCTTTTTATGCGTACTTTTCCAACAAAAATCTGTCTGCTCCAAAAAGCAGGCACAAGTGAATGCTTTGCAAGCTTCAAAATGAAATGAATACTGGTGCAAAAACCCCCCTCCCCCAGCATCTAATGAAAATCTCTTTGAGTTATATCTTCAGGTTCACATGAATATAAAAGCAGATGCACATCTGCACTATCCACCAGCTTCTAGTACTATGACCATCATTTGCCATAGTAAGCAAAGGTGAACAAACCAGTTTACTTTTATTCATTAGTGAACATTTATAGATCACCAATCCAGGACAAACCCCCTTCTTTCAGTAGGGTACAGCAATTAAAAACATAAAACAAATAGACCAACCAACTAACACATGTAAACATACATAATAAATATGTAGGCATAGTTTGGGGGGAGCATGGGGGGTAGTGGCTCCCCTAATGTTGCAGGTACTAATGGTGAACTGGTTCCCCTGCCCCACTGCCAGTATGACTGCCTTAACCATGCCCCCCCCCCACCTCCCCCCAGTAAGAAGGCAAACTACACCTATGAATAAATAAAAATGTTTACAAACAAAACATCCATATTTTCCTGTTCTACAGCCAGCGCCTGCTCTTCCATGTTCCTAACACAGTAAAATCTTTCCTTCACCTTCCTAACCATACTAATTAAAAGCCTCTCTAAACAAGTGTCTAGTTTCTTCTGAAATACATGTACATCCCCTTCTGCTCTTAACTCCTGTGATTCACAAATGCAAAGAACCAGGTCTGCCACTGAAAAGGCCCAAGCCTGCGCAATGACCTACCTGACCTCTGCTCATGACAGCATTACAAGCATTACAAGCAGTTGCCTATTTGTTGATCTAAGAGCTCATCCAGGCATATGCACGGACAACCAATCTGCAATCCAAGCAGCATGGGAAACGTCAAACCAAGATCTTAAACGTAATGCCAAATCAAGGACTTCAGATAAAGCATTAATTGAAGCCTAGTTCACATGTTTTCATGTGCGTACATTATGCCTATTTCATAGTCAAGTGTACATGTACGCACAGAGCCTCAGTGCAAATATACGTACATATTAAGGCTTAATCATCTACACCAATCCTAGAGCTGATGTAAGCAACCACGCCCACTTTTTTCCAACTGCGTGCGTAAATGAAGGAATTTTATAATCTTTGAGCATAATGGCTCACAATGCCCTTGCTCCATTCAGACTTTGCCCATGCGCACACCCGCAGTGAAAGGACATGCAGTGCAAAATATCCACCTACTTTCACACTATGTTGCCGCGTATCTGCATAAAGGACTACAATAGCAGAATTTATGCACATTGTTAGTGGCTCCTTATAAAATGACACCCTGTTATCAGTCCAGCTGACACATTTTGCACTTTCTGCAGCGCCTGCATAGAGATATTAGAAGCTCCAAATTAAAAAAAAAGTCTTACACGAATCCAGGCCAAGCAAAACTAAAGTGAAATGACGGCACAAAATATCCTCTTTTTAAAAGAAGAAACCGTGAACATGACAATCTCAACTTATTGCTCTGGCTTTAGGGACGTTTCTTTATGTGGCAGATTAGACTCAGGAAGTATAGGCTGGTGGGTCAAGGAATCGATGGGTCAAAAGACATACCAGGATGAAGAAAAAATATCTGCTCCTCTACGGAATGTCTGCAAAGACCACAGCATCTTAAGCTATGCAGAGCCTCATAAAGGATACGTTTTTAAACGTTACGCTATATAGATTGCCTGTCAGTCTGACTTGGATCTTGTTCTGGGAGCTATGCACATGTAATTTCTCATTTTAAATAGTAGGTACAAAAGATACAAAATAAGATACGTAAGTAAGACCTTTCAGTACAACCTAAACATTGTAAATTACATCATACTCACAAGTTCATATTATTCCTCTGCCACAGAGCATAACATTTATGGTTGTCTTTCTTTAAACCATTCATTAGCTAGGAAATTATAACCTACTGATCTTGCCTTTGGAATCAGAGAGGGAGGGCGGAAAAGTCAGCCTTAATCTCAGAATGCAGAGATGGACCTTGGAAGAATGCGCAGCCCCGTTAGGAATTGGGACATCCAGGGCGGGATGTTCAGAATTCCCCACATGTGTTTTACAAAAGGCTCTGTTGAATGTGGAACCATTTGTAAAACATGGGTCCGGACACGCAGGAGTGTTGTTTTTAAGAACCTACACATCCCAAAAATGAGCGGCATCACTCGGAGTCTTCCACATTTAACGGCTGGCTACTGATTTTCACTACTTCCTTCTATGAGATGGCAATCGTATGTATAAAAGCCACATTCTTGACATCTATACATATAAGTGCAATTAAGCAGCAAAGCTCCAAAATATTAATTTTTCACATTTTAAAAGCTAAACAAAGTACCAGAGTTCTTCTAAGCACAATTATTGTCTCAATCACTCGTTTCAAGCCCTGGTCAAAAGTAAGCACTTTGCAGAAGCTTATATATGCTTTGCAGGAGCAAGCCAATGGGGAAATTATTGGAACTATACATGTATGAGGTACATATTCCTATTGTAAACTGGGAAATCCATGCATGTATAATTTTTGGACCTGCTAAACATCCAGAACATACCCCCTTTAAATCTGTGTATTCCAGACCCATCTTTATGCTTGAACTGCAGCACTCTGAAATCACCATTTACAAGTGTATACAGCCTATATGTGTAAATGCTGCTGCTATTTGCTCATAAAATTCACATGTGTGCCATGCAAGGCTTATAACTGACATCCTTTATCGGTGAGAGACAAAATTTCTAAGAGAAATGTCCATTGTCAACTTCTTCCCTAAACATTAATAGCAGCAGCTTCTACATAGGAAGACTTTCTCTTAACGTATAAATTGTTATGGGCTAGCATATAAACGTTTGATGGTATTACAGCACACCAGAGTGTAAAAGCTTACTCACAACATCCCACCCTGTCTTTCAAGTGACCCTGAAAAAGCGCAAAGGGGAGTGTGTTCCCTGATGTGTTTGTGGGTGTTTACCAGTATGAACTGGAGCAGCTGGGATGCATAAAGGCATTTCCGTACTCATTTCTGTCTGTGTTACTAAACTGAACTCTTAAAAAAAAAACAAAGAACCGTATCTTACCCCTAGCTTGACCAGGCTGCTTTTTGGTTTGCTCTACTGAACGCTTGTACTTTAATGCTATTTCACACACAACCTCTCCCTATCCTCACGTAGGTCTTTGGAAATCCCTTATCTCGGCCCTCTCTCGTTCCCTTAATTCCTCTCCCTCCTCCTAGCCCTGGTCCTTGGGCTAGAATAAGGCGCTGGACATTCCAACTGGCATTGATGACTTCAAGTAGAAAGGGAATGAGTCGGTATTCACCCCTCTTCACCTCTCCCACAGCATTCTCCTCCATGTGCAACTCCTCTCCCCAAACTTTGACATATCCTTATCTCCTCCCAGCATTCCTTCCTCTCCTAACGTTCACCCCTTTACACACCACTCCTCTCAGAAGCATTCATTTCCTACAGCACCGCCCTCTCACCCGACCATTTATCCCTTTTGTGCCACTGCTACCCCAAGTATTTATACCCTCCCCTCCCGCAACCTTCCCCATGTCTTGCACTGCACCCCACAGACATTCACCACCGGCATCATTCTCTTCTCCTAGCATTCCTTTTTGCATTCAACCCGTTTCCTTCCACACAAATCACTGTGACACGGTCTATTCCAAACTCTCTCAACTCTAGACAACAGATGAGAGAAAAGCCTTCTGCTCCACGCAACAAGTGGGATGGGGAGCAAACAGGATGAGGAAGGCTGGAGCATGGACCTGAGAAAGTCTCTGCTGTCCTCCTCGGATCCAACTTTTCTCCCACTTCTCCTGTCCTCCATTGCTGCGGGTTGTGCGAAAGGAGACAGGAGAGGGGTAGATAAAACCTCTGCTCCCTGCTCAAGCCCTGTCCTCATTCCCCATGGCAACTAGGCTGCATTGGAGGAAGAAGGGGAAGTGCTGGAGCAGGGAGAAGCGGTTCTTCCCTGCTTAAACCCTTCTGTCTACTGTGATGCTGCACAGGTGCCTTTGGGTTGGGGCAAGAGACACATTGTCTACATGGAAGAGACTGAGCCATTGTGTGGGCTCCATAACCACAGGTTGATCATCCTTGCATTTACTGAGTTTAAGGGGCTTGTTTACAAAGCCGCGGTAGCGGTTCGCGATTGTTATCAGAGCCACGGCCCCATTGAAATCAATGGGGCCGCGGCTCCGATAACGATCGTGAACCGCTACTGCGGCTTTGTAAACAAGTCCCTAAGACTCAACAGTTTTGTACTCTTGCCTTCAACTTATTGACTCCCTATTATTCTGCATTACACTTTTTTTTTTTTTTTTCCCTGTGATAATTGTTTTTTTTGCACTGGTGTGCTGTCTCAGACATGCCTTCATCTTGATGTCATGCCTTTTTTTCATTGTTCCTTTAGTTTGAAAACACTTGTGTTGGTTATAAATCAGGCCTTTTTTCTAAGCACTGTCAAGAAAACCCTTAAAGGCAACCTTTTCTTCCTATAGGTTAGCGAAAGTAGCCATTCTCAGGGGAGTTACTACTATTGTGTGTTTAGGGAATAATGTAGAATTTTGGTCAAATAATATGCACTAAATGGCAAAAACCATGCATTAATTGCCCTTAATGCATGCTAGTTTACTGTAGTGTGAACTAAATAATGATGAAAAACAAATGCATGCAAAACACCTCATTTATTATGCAAATTAATAACACAGTTTGGGGGTCATTCTGAACTCCGTTTTAGTGGGTCTTGCCAGGGACAGAGTTCCCTGTACAAACAGGCTATTTGTATGAAGTGCGCTGTTCGTGGGAGGGGGCGAGACAGAGGTGGAGCAAGGGCGGTGGAAAGTGACCCCAGAGGTACAGAGCCAATTCTGAGGTCGGCCCTGTACGTCTGGGGTCAGCCATGGAGACAGGGAACTTATTCCACCTCAGATGTGGAATAAATCCCCCTGGACATCAAGGAACCGCAGCGCTGGGCAGAGACAAGAAGTGAGAGGGTGCAGGGGATCCCTGCAGCCTGACCCTGGCCATGGGCCAGATCGGGGGTTGGGCTGTGAGGAAAGGCCATTTTCACTGGTGGCTGGGGATCACAGCTCTTGAATGGAGCTGCAGTGCCATGGCAATGGGACATCATGGCTCTGTGGCTCCATTCAGGAGCCTGACTGTGCTAGACAGGGATCGGCAGGATGTGCGGCTGAGCAGAATCCGGGCACAGCCTGCATGCCCAGGCAGGTAGACCCGATTCTGATCCCATGGGGGCTAGATATGCCCGTGGGATCAGAATTGGGTCTACCTCTGTATGCCCCGATTCTGATTGGCGTACAAGGACTGGACGGCCAATACAGAATCAACCTCTGTGTTTAACCTTGCAAGCTAGGTTATTCATGTAAAGATAATGCTGGCTGTGATCTGGAGCTACCTATCTCCAAGAACAAGCAGGAATGAGTCTTCACATATGGGTACATCGGTACCGATGGAACTTGCGCGGGAACACTCCCCAGCATCCATAAAGAATGCTTTTGGGAGCATCCCACACGCATGTGTGCTGCCTTCCCGCCCATTCACTTCCCTCTCATCAGTTTTCCGTTTTCCACGGAGCCGGCAGGACGTATTCCTGTCACTGCAGAAAATTCGTCTTTTTATTCTTAAGTTTTTTGTGGTCGCGTCTGCCTTCCCTCGACGCCACCAGTACCGCCGGTGCTTTTCTTTCTTTTACTAAAAAAAAAAAAAATTCTTTTCTCTAGGAATTTTTCCTGTTTAGTGTCTGACGGTTTCTAGGCCATTAGGCCTCTACCCTTTCCATTATGGAAAAGCCAGCCACTATCCTTAAGAAATGCCCAAAGTGTGGTGGTACAAATATATTTTTAGACACTCATTCTTGGTGTCTAAAATGTTTAGGTCCTGACCATTGCCCACTGGAGTGTCTTTCCTGCTGGAGCTCAAACAGAAGAAGTCTTCAGGATCGAGCACAACTCGATACCCGGTTCACATCGGACTCGATGTCACCAGCCAGAATATCTTCTTTTTCACAGGATCAGATAACCAAACAAAAGTCTGTTAAGACTAGCCAGTCCTGGAGTGGTAGATCTACTTCTAAGTATCAAGATACCTCTGGCCTTGCCCTCGAGGACATTTTGGCAATAAAGCCCCAGCGGGAGTCTTCGGGCTCCAAAGCATTAATGGGGCTTCAGGTTGTTCCCGGGGTTCTTTCCTCGATGAATATACCTGGGCCATGCTCGGTGGTTGTGGCCGCTTCGAGCGGTATCGAAACCACGGCATCGGCTATGGTGATGGATGAAACACTCCTCACCGATGAACGTAGTCTAGCACTCTCAGCTACTTCGGTACCGCTTGAGTTGCTGCAGACTGTTCCTCGAGTATCGGTATCGGCTTCGGTACCAGTATCGACATCGGCATCGGTGTCGGTACCGTCCATGCTTGCTTCAACAGACTCTCTTCCTTCGATGCCGAGCCTGGAATTGCTCTCTAGCATGGAGGACTCGGTACCGATTCGTCTCGGTACCGACCTCGGGCGGTACCGAAGACATAGCTTTTAAAGAAAATCTGATGCTTCATCCTTTCAAGTCTTCCGATCCCGATGACTGGGATGAATCCATCGGTACCAAGGCTGAATTTTCAACAATTCTAGCCTTTGCCCCTCATTTTAGGGGGTTCTCCTCAGGAGAGATTTCTTTTCAAGCTTTTCTGCTTGATATGGCAAAGTTACTTGCCATTTCTATACCTGGTAAAGAATCCTTACCAGGGGATTCAGAGACTCTGCAATCCCCCTGGATTCCAAAGGAGGTGATCATGCTTCCTTTGCATCAGATCTTACAGGATCTACTTCTAAGAATGTGGGAAACTCCTTTAACGGTATCCCCACATTCTAAGACACTTGACACTATGTACAAGGTGCCACCTTCTCCAGGTTTTCAAAAGACTCAACTTCCTCATCATTCTATTGTTGTAGAATCAGCAATGAGGCGTATTAAGAGTGCAAAGAAGCACTCCTCTTATCCGCCAGGTCGTGAGTCTAGGACTTTAGATGCCTTTGGACGTCGATGCTTCCAGGCATCCATGCTTTCAGCAAGAATTATCTCATATATTTTCTATATGGGATTATCTCTTGAAGAGGTCACAAAGAACTTAAAGCTTTTGAACCCTTTTCTTCAAGAACAAAAAAGAGCAGACTATTCCTTATTAGTCAGTCATGCTCAAAATGTCTCTAAGTTCCTTAATCATGCTTCCCTGGACTGTTTTGAGTCTATTAACAGAACCTCTGCTATAGCCATAGGGGCACGACGCATGGCCTGGCTCCAAGCTTCAGACTTGGACAAATGGGTGCAAGAAAGGCTGTCAAATACTCCTTGTACTGGTGAGAATCTCTTTAACAAGGATGCTTTATTCCAAGCTAATCAGTTAAACACTGATATTCTTGCTTTCAGAGGATTGTCAAAACTTTCCTCTAATCCAGCTACTAAAAAATCTCCTAACAAACTTTATCCCCCTAGGGGGAAAAAGTTTTATCCATCTTCTACCCATCATGCAGATGTTTCCAAAGAAGGGCAACATCAAACCAGGCTAAGAAAATCAAAACCTCAACAGGCTCAGCAAACCCAGCAGTCACAGGGTTTCTGATATTTTATTCATTGAATCTCTTTTTCCTGTTTGAGGTTTAGAACCAGTAACCTACTTCTTATGAAAAGTAGCATTTACAGTTCATCTCATCCTTACTGAGATATCAGTGATACACTGACTCAATCCTCGGCTCTAGGCATGAATCTCTTGCCACAAGAGAAATCCATTCTTTTAGCTCCAAGAGCTATTGAGGACAATTATGCTTTACAGGTAACAGGGTTCTCCTCTCCTTTTTGAAGGAAAAAGAGGACTAACAACAAGGTAGGCTATGTCCTTCACCTTGACAGTTTTCCTGTACGAGGATATCTCTTAGTTTGGACTGCAAGGGACTTAACAAATTGTAAGTCTTCTCAATTCTATTGCTTCTATCCCTCTTAGTCAGAACATCTAGTCTCTAAGAGTGATACTGTTCAACTGGAGGGCTACCTTTTGAGCCCATAGGTTTTTCTTCAATACCTACTCCAGTAACTGATTTCCATACAGAGTTTTCTTTCCCTTTACAATCTTCTCAAATATTTCTTTTAAGACAGCTTATCAGACACTAATTGAGTTTTACCACTCTTAATTATGTCTGTCGGTCCTTTTCCAATCTATAGGACCTAACTTTTTCTGCTGCCTTAATAACAGATAATTCCAAGAGAGGTTCCACAACCCACTTGGACATTTTATCATTGCAGGCAACCGGCCTGTCTACTATTCTTAGCCATCTTTAATTCTTTTTGGCTCCAACAGAATAGATTAGGTTGCACACTGGCAGTTGAACAGCCAGATCTCACCCAAGCAACCTACAACATGCTCTCTGCAATTATACAAAAAAGCTCTGCAACTATGGGCCTTTGCTAGAGAGCGTCAGAGCCATTCCTAGTAGGTAGCTTCTAGATGGTTAAAAAGGCTTTGCCCAGTCATGCTCCTACATGACTGGTTTTTTCCTACTCTTACCATCTTCCTTAAAATTTCCTTTTAAGGAAAAGGAACCAGGACTTAGACCACGTGAAAACATAAAGAATTGCTCGATTCCCTGGGTTGTTCCACATCTCCAGTGGAACTCTTTCAACAGGGATGCGTTCTTTTCACTGCAGTCGGTCCTTGTCCACTGTTTTCCTTCTAATTCCCGAAACTTCATTGAAGCTTTTGCTGAACAAAGAAAGCATGATACCATGTTTGCCCCTCTATGAGGGCAATATGAGTATCCCCTTATATTGCGTCTTCTTCTCCACATTGAAATTATAGAAGGATCCAGACTTGTTGTCTTAAGACTAAGGATCTCCTCCTGCACCCCTTCACGTAGGTCTCCATTCTGGTTATTCAAAGGCTAGAATTTTTAAAGAAATCTAGACCTTTCCTTCTAAGTAAGAACATTCCACTGGTTTCCATGTAACCTTCTCCATGGTTCTTCCACATGTAACCCAAAAGAGATTCTCTATCTATATTCTCTTGTTGTTTTTAAGTGGATCTCTCTCTCTCGATATATATATATATATTGTCATGCCGGCATCCCCTAGTGGCCAATGGCGGTAAGGGCATGCTGTACAACATATTTATTTTCAAGGAGCGTGGGGTATTTTAAGGCCAAAATAGAGATTGGTCTTAGGTATTTCAGCTCCTTCTGAGAACTCAATAATTAAGCCACGAGTGTAGGGAAACAAGGCTTATATTTCCCCTCTGTGCAAGGGTTCATTAAGACACTAGAAATCAAAGAATATCCTTTGTTCATAAAGGTTCCAGTAATAAGCAGGTAAAACCAATTGTTAATATCTTCACAATTAGTTGTAAGGGTTAAAGGGAGGAATTCAATTCATTCCATGGCAAAGCAATTAAACAAGACTTCTTCTTATTTACAAGGTCGCTATGGATTCTAGGCTAGAAGCCATACACAAACTACAATCCATAGCTTCTTCCTGAGGAATGGGAATAGTGTTTGCTTCTTCTATTCCCATAAATTCTGCTTCACTACTTTCCCCCTCAGAGCACACGCTGTCCCTGGCAGTTACAGCTTTATATGGACGGTCTCTGGTATCTTGCCTCCAATAAGACTGTGCTTTAAAGTCTTCTGGTAGTTCTTTAAACCACTCTGGTTTCTTTCCTCTTCTTATAAAGTGAGTTTTAGTTTTAGCAGTGCTTTTAGGAGTTAAGCTTTCTTTAGCAGGAATAAAACTTTCATACCTTGAGTTTCTGTAGCTTGAAGTTCTGGAGCCTTCTCTCTCATGCACGTCTCTGTGACAACAGGTTTTCTGTCGGTAGCTTCTGGGCAGTGCTGGACTTCCTGAAAGCTTAGTAAAATCTGGTGCGGATTCTCCAGCTCTATGCTTCAGTGACAAAGTAACTTTGTTAGAAACCCCTTCCCTTCGGGTACCTGTTAAAGCTTGTTCAGCATACTCCAATGTCTGCAGGCTTTCCTCCAAGCCTGGCTCTCTGGCTCTCTGTATATGTCTTTCAGCTTTGGACTCAGGAATGTTGCTTAAGCAGGGAGTGGCATACCCTCCAGCCTGACTGCTTTCCTTAGCAGACTCCCTCTGAACAGCGGCTCTCGTAGCTTGGCCCCTCTGAACTCTACCTCTGTGAATTCTGTCCTTTTGGGCTTGCTCAAGGAGGATTCCTTCCTTCAGGTCTCTCCTTCCTATTTCAGCCATACTCCTTGTTCCTTCTCCTTCTTTGTCTGCTGTGCTAGCATTGAGCTTCCGTTTATAAAGGGATCTTCCCTTTGAATCTCCCGGGCTCATTTCCAGGTGCAACTGGTTAGCTCTCCTAGCCTCATTAACCTCTGTAGAATCACTCCTGCCCCCTCTAGCTGTGCTTTGAGGTAATTGCACACCTAGAGCTCTATGAAAAACAGAGTTTCTTTTCAACTCTGCATCTTTATTGGTACCAGCCTCATGACACATCCCCCCTCTTAAAATATTATGGGCTGAATGTTCATCATTACTACAGCACGTAATTCTAGACATCTTCTGTGCTGACGTAAAGAAGGCCAACCTCTCATGCCAGAGTCGAAGAACATTTATGTGGTACACTTGTTCATGTCCCTTGGTGTCTCGTATTAAATACGATGCTGGACCAAGTGGTTTGACCACTATGTAGGGTCCTTTCCAGCAGGCTTCAAACTTTGGAGTGGGGCCTGATACCAAGACTATTACCTTCTCACCGGCGGTTAGACGTCGGGGCTTGGTATCTCTGTCATAGTACTATTTTTGCTTTTTCGGACTGTCCTTCAGTTTTTCTTCAGCAAAACGTGAGGTCCGTTTTAACCGACTTCTTAAACTTCTCAAAAATTGCGGTATCCCTACTTCATTTTGTACAGGTTCCACCCATTGTTCTCTCAGGATATCCAGAACTCCTCTGGGCGATCTCCCATACATCAATTCATAAGGCGACGTGCCTAATGAAACCTGTGTTCTTTCTCTGCAGGCGTACAATATAAATGGGAGCATCGTGTCCCACTCTGCCATTTCTCCGTCCAGCGCCCGTTGCAGCATCTGCTTGATAGTCTGGTTCATTCTTTCCACCAAACCATTGCATTGGGGGTGATATGCGGCGGTTTTGAGATGCCTGATGCCAAAGGCGTCCTACACCTGGGCTACGTATTTGGACATGAAGTTCGTGCCTCTGTCTGTCAAAACTTCTTGAGGGAATCCAACCTCGCAAAATAGCTTTATAAGCTCCATGGCGATGGATTTTGCTGATATATTCCTCAAGGGCACCGCCCATGGGAAACGTGTTGCCTGGTCCATGATGACCAATATATATTGGAAACCCCTAGGCGTTTTTATGAGGGGTCCGACTATGTCCATGGCCAGCCTTCTGATAGGATCAGTTATTACTGGCATCGGCAGTAATGGCACCCCAGGTGGTCTTATGGAGGTCACCCGTTGGCAAGAGGCGCAGGACTCACAAAAACGTGAGACCTCCTTAAAAACTCCTGGCCAATAGAACCTGGCCAGTATCTGGTCAAGGGTCCCTTGTACCCCTTTGTGACTGCTCACTGGGTGATCATGCGCTAACCTCAGCACTGCAGATTTAAAAGTATTTGGGACTACCAGCTGTTTTCGGATGTCTTTAGTCTGTGGGTCTATACTCTCCCTGTATAGCACCCCTTCTCTTATAAATCTTGGGAAAATATTTCTCTTCGTTTGAGCGTGTTCAAATGCACGGGCTAGTGCAGGATCATCTCGTTGCTCTCCAGCAAAGGAAGGGAACTTCTTCACGAGCTCTGCTGGAATCCAGGGTAGTTCTTCGCCTGCTTCCAAGTCAGCTCTGCCTTGAGAGCGTCCCTTTCTTTCTTTGCGCTTTTCAGCTTTTGTCTTTCTGTCCCTTTCCGGAGGGGCATTTACTAAATCCTCATGAGATGGGAGGTCATCTAACCTTTCTTCCCTTGAACATGAGGGTTCTTCCGAGGCTTTCGTCTGGGTGCGAGTGGAGACGAAAACTTCTCGGGGGTTTAGATCCTTCTCTAGGCCTCTTTCAAATTGTGGCCAGTCTCTACCTAAGACTAACTCTTTAGGTAATCTGGGCACTACAGCTATCAACATTCTTTTTTCTATTCCCAAACCTCTTACAAGTAAGTTATATACAGGATAAAAGGTGGCAGCGCCATGCACACATTTTATCTTGACTTTGCCCTCTGGTTGATCTGGGGCGGACTCGGCTCGCTCTTTGGCGCGGACCAGACGATGATTTCACGCAAGCTCTGGTCTCTAATCAGAGTCAAGAAGAGCTTTGGCAGCAGCCCCTTGTACAGTTACGTCAAGTACAAATCCTTCAGATAACATTTCTCTGTTCTCCCCCATGAGAGCAGTACGTGCTCGGCACTCACTCATAACATGTCCCATTTTTCCACAGCCAAAACATCTTTTAGAGTAACTCTTCTCTACATTCTTAACACTTTTCACGTTTTGAGTTTTTAACTGTGAGAGACTTCCTGATGACTGCTTGAATGTCGCTACCGCCATCTTTGCAACTTCCCCAGTCCGCTGGGTGGCTAATTCGGCCTCTAGATATCTTTCCGTTAAGGCAATAGCCTCTGCAGTAGTGTGACAATTCTGTAGGATAAGGAAGCTCTGTATACTACTAGGTACTGCAGACATGAACTGCTCAAGGATTATCATATCCATCAGCGTTTCAATCGTTTTCTCACTAGGCCTTAGCCACTTCTCGGCTAAGCTTTTCAGCCTGTGACCTAACGCTTTAGGCGTTTCACCTACTTCAAGGTGTGCCGCGCGTAGCTTACGGTTATAGACGAGAGGAGTCAGACCCAGGCGATCCCTGATGGCCTTCGTTATCTCGCTATAATTGTTTCCTAACGAAGTGGGCATTGCCCTATAGGCTGACAGTGCCTCTCCTGTGAGGGAAACTGCCAATCTAATGGACCACTGCTCTTCCGGCCAACCTACGGAAAGAGCTATTCTCTCAAAAGAGTCCAGGAAGTCATCCACATCATCAGTTACCCCTAACTTCCCCAAAGTCAGAGAGTCATAGGACCCTAGTCCTACCAGACAGTTGCCCAGTCCTGAGCTCTGTTCATGATGTCTGGCGGCTGCTTCCTGTGTCTTTTGTTGATGCTGTAGCCATGCTTCCAGCATCTGCAAGACTGGCTTTTGCTGTTCCTGCATGGCCAGGATTGCATGCTGTTGTGCTTGCGCAGCCAGTTCTCCCTGCTTGCTGAACTGCGTAGCCATCCAGGTGAACATCTCTCGCTGATCCATGGCGAAGAGATTCCCTAGGAAACAAAGAGAAAAAAAAAGAAAAAAACCCAAGTGCGGCTGTACCAGAATCATCCCTCCACTCTTTTCTTTTCTTTTTCAATTTCCCTCTAAACTTTAAATTTGCATCCAAATCAAGTCATGCCCTTTTACCTTTTACCTGGTAGAAGTGTTGACTCCAACTTTCAGAAAGGATGGTGCTGCTCTGCGGTGTAGCACTCTGCCACCGTTGTCAGCAACCTCTCCTTCCCTTCCGGATTTTCTTCCAGTCCGGTCCGTGTTTTCTCCTCCTCCTTCTTCCAGTCCGGTCCGGGTTTTCTTCTCCTCCAGTCTGGGTTTTTTTTTTCCCAGCTTAATACTGGTAATTTCTTCTTTTTCCAGTATGTCTTAGGGTGATATCCACATCCAAACAACTATGCCATTCTATCGTGCCGGCATCCCTTAGTGGACAATGGCAGTAAGGGCATGCTGTACAACATATTTATTTTCAAGGAGCATGGGGTATTTTAAGGCCAAAATAGAGATTGGTCTTAGGTATTTCAGCTCCTTGTGAGAACTCAATAATTAAGCCACAAGTGTAGGGAAACAATGCTTTTATTTCCCCTCTGTGCAAGGGTTCATTAAGACACTAGAAATCAAAGAATATCCTTTGTTCATAAAGGTTCCAGTAATAAGCAGGTAAAACCAGTTGTTAATATCTTCACAATTAGTTGTAAGGGTTAAAGGGAGGAATTCAATTCATTCCATGGCAAAGCCATTAAACAAGACTTCTTCTTATTTACAAGGTCGCTATGGATTCTAGGCTAGAAGCCATACACAAACTGCAATCCATAGCTTCTTCCTGAGGAATGGGAATAGTGTTTGCTTCTTCTATTTCCATAAATTCTGCTTCACTACTTTCCCCCTCAGAGCACACGCTGTCCCTGGCAGTTACAGCTTTATATGGACGGTCTCTGGTATCTTGCCTCCAATAAGACTGTGCTTTAAAGTCTTCTGGTAGTTCTTTAAACCACTCTGATTTCTTTCCTCTTCTTATAAAGTGAGTTTTAGTTTTAGCAGTGCTTTTAGGAGTTAAGCTTTCTTTAGCAGGAATAAAACTTTCATACCTTGAGTTTCTGTAGCTTGAAGCTCTGGAGCCTTCTCTCTCATGCACGTCTCTGTGACAACAGGTTTTCTGTCGGTAGCTTCTGGGCAGTGCTGGACTTCCTGAAAGCTTAGTAAAACCTGGTGCGGATTCTCCAGCTCTATGCTTCAGTGACAAAGTAACTTTGTTAGAAACCCCTTCCCTTCGGGTACCTGGTAAAGCTTGTTCAGCATACTCCAATGCCTGCAGGCTTTCCTCCAAGCCTGGCTCTCTGGCTCTCTGTATATGTCTTTCAGCTTTGGACTCAGGAACGTTGCTTAAGCAGGGAGTGGCATACCCTCCAGCCTGACTGCTTTCCTTAGCAGACTCCCTCTGAACAGCGGCTCTTGTAGCTTGGCCCCTCTGAACTCTATCTCTGTGAGTTAATATGTATATAGTTTCCCCGGTTTCTATCCCACGTTCAATTCCCTGTTCTTTGTAAACTCAATGTTGTTTGTATGCATTGTAGTATTTCTGTTCGATGTACACCGCGCTGATTTTAATAGCGCGGTATGGAAGAAATGTTAAATAAATAAAAATAAATAAAATTAAATAAAATTCTGTCCTTTTGGGCTTGCTCAAGGAGGATTCCTTCCTTCAGGTCTCTCCTTCCTACTTCAGCCGTACTCCTTGTTCCTTCTCCTTCTCCTTCTGCTTCTCCTGTTCTTCCTGCTGCTCCTTCTCCTTCTCCTTCTTCGTCTGCTGTGCTAGCATTGAGCTTCCGTTTATAAAGGGATCTTCCCTTTGAATCTCCCGGGCTCATTTCCAGGTGCAACTGGTTAGCTCTCCTAGCCTCATTAACCTCTGTAGAATCACTCCTGCCCCCTCTAGCTGTGCTTTGAGGTAATTGCACACCTAGAGCTCTATGAAAAACAGAGTTTCTTTTCAACTCTGCATCTTTATTGGTACCAGCCTCATGACTATATATGTATATATATATATATATATATAATCTGACTTTGAAAGATTTGTTACTGTCCATATTAATGCTGTTCCAGCATACCCTAGCCTTCTAAATGGACAGCCAATTTCTATGGTAATTACAAACAACCTTCTTTTACTGTAACCTGTCCGGTTATGTTGCATCTCAGGCTTTCCATTGTGAGACCATGCCGGTCCTAGGCGGTTCCCTAGACCCGGGATAGCCTGGAGTTGTGGTAAATAAAGGACACTGTAGTCGTGATCCAAATGAAATTAAAGTTGGGTTTTATTCCCCTTCCCTTGAGGATGTCATAGAATAAGGGACAACATAAAAGAACGGTTGTTTTCACCAGGGTAAAGGATGTTTAACCAATAATAATCATGCTTCCTTCCAGCAATAAAGTCCAACACTTTTCAATGTGCAAAATACATTTCTTTCTTGCACTTTTCCTTTAACAAAGGCTCTCTATATCATCAGTCAGGCATACAGCACCTTCCATGGGTTCAAGGATATTTTCTGAGCTATTGCTCTCCCATTGCATAGGGCTAAGACCTGTCCCTGTATAAGGACACTGAGCCCCTATGAAGCTGCTCTCTGTGTCTTGCTCTGGGGAAACCTCAGTTGCCACCAGTGGGAGCGGCTTTTGTATGTCCCAGATATCAGGAGCTGTGCTGGGGATTTCTTCCCACGGCTTGGGCCAATAAGAGTTCCCTTGCTGGTTATAAGCCTGGCTTCTATCCCGGAGACTCCCTTTTCTCCCCTTAGTACAAACAGGGTACTTATCTTTTCTTTTGGAGAAGAAGAGCTCAAACCCCTCTGCTTCCAGCCAAGGTTTTCTTTCTGCCCTGCAGCCTGCTCTTCTGTGGGAACCCTGGTTACGATGTCTGGCTGAGGGAAACTCACTTCCTGCTTCCCATGTGCTTCTTTGGTCGTGACCTCTGCCTTCTGTTAACTGGACAGTTTGCCTTGGTGTGAGGACCCCTCTGGCTGGGAAGACCTTGCTGCAGTTTTGCTTATCCCACCTGGGTTTGCCAGCCTGCCTTTCTCCAGCCCTGGTTCTCCAAGGTAACGTGTCTTCCTGCAATTGCTTGGGATTTCTACTCTCACCTTCTCTCCAAGCCTGCCTGAAACAGCAGTCAGAGTTCCTTTGGTCTCTGCCTTCCTCCTGGCATTCAAGCTCCGGCTCCAGCCCTAATCCAGGCTCCAGCTTCCACTGCCAATGCTCATTCTGCTGCTTCCAACTCTCTTCCTCCTCCTTGTTCTCCCCCTGTGAGATTTCCCACCTGCTTTTATCTCTCAGCTCCTCTAACGTGGAACGTGAGTCTGAGTCCAGGTGAGCCTGATTGGCACTCTCAATTCTTACTGCGTCACTACAACCCTGTGGAAAGTTTGTTTTCCTTTTCCCTGCCTCTCTGCACTGTGAATGCTGCAACTGCCCCTGAGGCTGCAAGGTAAGCTCTTCTTCCTTTTCATTTCTTAATATTTCAGGGTCTGTGTTTTCTAACTCCTAACTTCCTTCACATTGTCCTTTAATGCTGCAGGATTAGTGCTGTCTGGCTCCTGACAAGTAAGCTCTTCCTTTACATTGTTCTTTAATGTTTCAGGCCTAGTGCTGTCTAGCTCCTGACAAGTAAGCTCTTCCTTTGCATTGTTCTTTAATGTTTCAGGCCTAGTGCTGTCTAGCTCCTGACAAGTAAGCTCTTCCTCTGTACTACCCTTTAATATTCCAGGTTTTGTGCTGTCTACCTCATGACACCATGTAAAGTCATTATCCTAAATGACATCACTTAGGGAAGACATTACTGATCTTCAATGAGTTGGAAGCTACACCGCCTACCACAAATGTTTCTTTCTTTCATTTGGATAGAGGGGTCTTAAAGACCCATCCTTTTTCTGCAAACTAGTCAGATTATCTCCTCTCTTTCCTAGAGCCTTATTCTGCTCCAAGGACAAAGATCTTCCAACTTTGGCCTACAGAAGCTTTTGCTTCTCCTCCAAAGTCCAACCTCATTAAACTCCCCCAGTTTTTCTTCTGGGATTAGTTCTAGCCATTAAGGCTTCTGACCTCTGCCTGTATTGCAAAAATTATGTTCCTCTACTTCACAGTGAGGTAATTTCTTTGAGGATAATGTACTGGCTCTGGGCACCAGATCATATTACTCTCAACAAATACTTTCGCAATACTTTGAGTAAGGTCCACATTAGAAAATTGGAATTCAATATTTGCTAACAATTATGGTCTACACAAGGACTCCCCTCTAGACCCTTTGTTTACTCAAGCTATTCCACAGCACACCCTTTTTTATTCAACTCCTACCCTCCATCCCTTGGATGCCTGAGGTTCTGGAAAATAGCATGGCCCATCCATTAGATTTGCAAAATGCTGGGACCTCCTCCAGGCATCTTTAGCTTGTGAGTCCCCATATGTGAAGACTCATTCCTGCTTGTTCCTGGAAATAGCACAGTTACTTACCTGTAACAGGTGATCTCTGGGAACAGCAGGAATAAGTCTTACAACCCACCCACCTCCCCTAGGAGTTGTTCTCTCTCTCTCTCTCTAATTTGTCTACTTCCCTCCTTCGGACTCGGCTACAAACCCAACTGATGAGAGGGAAATGAATGGGCGGGAAGGCAGCGTGCATACATGTGGGATGCTCCCAAAAGCTTTCTTTTTGGACGCTGGGGAGCGTTCCTGCGCAGGCTCCGTCGGTACCGATGTACCCATATGTGAAGACTTATTCCTGCTGTTCCCAGAGATCACCTGTTACAGGTAAGTAACTGTGCTTTCCTCTGTGGGAACATCAGGCTGCAAAAGCACAGCCTAATGTACATGGCGAGCTTCTTATAAAGGGGCATTGTTGAGAAAAAAATAAACCTCATGGCCTATACACCCCAACATCCTCCTCTCACCCTGATCCCACCCATCATAGATCTTGGTTACCATCCTCCTAAGCTCTCCCCCACCCCATGTCTTTCTCACACCTCCCTAAGCTCCACGTCTGGCATCTTTCTTCCCCCTCCAAGCCCTTCTGGTATTCTTGCCCTCCTCTCTCCCATTATCCCCCTTCAACCTATTGGTGTTTCCCTGGTTATCATGTGAGGCAGGAGTAATCCACAATTGCTCCCGTTCTGTTGAGTGCCTGGGTTCAAAATGCCACCTGCCGATCTTAGTGGTAGTCTTGCAGTGCTACTGCTAGTGGTCAAGCTGCCAAATAAGGTATTCAAAAAGATATCTAGCTAAATCTGGTTATTTGAATATATTTGATTTAAGATAAAATTATATCTTTCTCTGATTATCTTAGGCCTGTTTTTCCTGTGACTGACATTAGCCCCTTAAGTGGACAGCACAGAATATCAACATTATCCATTTTACCTTTTTTTGGCACAAGGCACAACTCTGATCTCTCTTATTACTAAGTGGATAAACTTTGGGCATTATTTGACCAGTCTCTTGGATGGGTGTAGGAGAATGAATTTTTTTAGAAAGAAGCATTTATCTGGTTAACTCCTGAAATCCGCTGGATAAATGCCTTATAACATCAACCCCTCACTGTGTCAAAAAAACATTGTCTTGAAGGTTTTGCTGTCCAACATGTGGAATAGTCTTCCTGGAATACTGATGAATCTTCGGGTAGTTAATACTACCAGATATTCAAACTTCTAATAATGAAAAGTAAAAAAGCAGAAAAAAGATGGTAGGGCTAAATGGTCAATTTTCTCAGTGGAGAAAGGTAAATAGTACACTACCCCAGGGATCTGTTCTGGGCCCACTACTTTTTAACATATTTATAAATGACCTGGAAATGGGAACAACGAGTGAGGTGATCAAATTTGCAGAGCACACAAAAATAAATCACAAGATGGCTGTGAAAAATTGCAAGAGGGCCTTGACAAATTGGGAGACAGGCAGATGAAATTTAATGTGGACAAGCTCAAAGTTATGCAGTTAGGGAAGAACAGCCCAAACTACATGTATAGCTGCATGATGAAAGTTTCCAGATTAGAAGCCACCACCCAGGAAAAGGATTTAGATGTCATCATGGATAATATGCTGAAATCCTGTACTCAGTGTGCAGCAGCAGCTAAGAAAACAAATAGAATGCTAGGAATCATAAGGGAAGGAATGAAGAATAAAACAAAAGATATCATCATGCCTCTGTATCTTCTGATTGCCACATCTAAAAAAAGGATATAGCAAAATTGGAAAAGGTATAGAGAAGGGAAAATGATAAAGGCAATGAAAGGATATCTCTGAGGAAAGACTTAAAAGGTTAGAGCTCTTCAGATTGAAGAAGAGTCGACTGAGGAGAGATACGGTAGAGGTCTATAAAATAATGAGCAGAGTAGAACGAATAAACATGAATTGTTTTATTTACTCATTCGAAAAGTATAAAAACTACAGTTCATACAATGAGGATAAGAAGTAGTACTAAGCCCTCATAGTGACAAGAGACCCTGACATCACACCACCTACACACCTCAACGTAGGAACCACAAGCATTCAAATACAACCACAAATAAGATATCTGGGCATTATCATTGACCAAGCCCTCACCTTAAAGCAACAAATTACTAAAACCTCCGGAATTATATTGCACAAAGCGAACTTAGTCCAACGTCTCAGACCCCTCCTCGAACATCAAGACTTCCGGACGGTAATGCAAGCTATGACACTCCCACATCTGGATTACTGCAACGTACTCTACCATGGCCTTCTGGCCACACAGACCAACCCCCTCCGAACAGCATTGAACACCACAGCAAGAATCATTCAGAGAGCAAAGAAAACCGACCACATCAACCCAATTCTAAAAGACCTACACATACTTCCCCTCGAAGCAAGAACTAAATACAAATCCATCCTACTCACCCACAAAGCCATCCACCAAACTCAGAACACCGAGCTCCGCACCCTGCTGTCTCGTCCAGCCCACGGCAAAACTACCAGACAAGCCTCCAGCAATTCCCTCACCATCCCTCACAAAAGAACGAAATGCTCTCAACGGACATGCAATCGAGCCTTTGAACTTTATGCTCCATCTCTATGGAACTCTCTACCGAGCCATCTCAGAAACAATACCGATCTACTATCTTTCAGAAAACAGCTAAAAACCACCTTATTCCAGGAATACTTCAATACAACTCCCACCAAAAAGTGCACTAACCTCTGATCTCGCCCACCATGACCCTTTGATCCAAAGCTGCAATAACCTGTCCACGTCCAAAGTCTGTCTCCTGTCAAAATCATCAATGTTGCCTCCCTGGTGATGGCCCTACCCTTATACTTAATTTCCCCACCCTTGTATGTAACGCCGCTTTGACCCGGTGAAAAGCGGGATATAAATAGTTAAATAAATAAATAAATAAATAAATAAAAGACTACTGGAAAAAAATATTTAAGACTAATTGGAAAAAATATTTCTTCACGCCGTGCATGATTAAGCTCTGGAATTCATTGCCAGAGGATGTAGTAAAAACAGTTAGTGTAGCTGGATTTAAAAAAGGTCCTTGAGGAAATGGCCATAAACCATAATTAAACTGGATTGAGGCAAATCCACCGCTTTATGCCTGGGATAAGCAGCATGGAATCTGTCTACCTTTTGGGATCCTGACAGGTACTTGCGACTTGAATTAGCCACTGCTGGAAACAAGATACTGTGCTTGATGGACCTTTGGTCTGATACAATATGGCAATATTAGGTTCCACTAGAAACAAAAATGGCCGTTTTTAAAATCACAGGCAGAATATGAATTCTAAACAAACTTCAAGATTTGAGTGCTAGACAGTATTTGTGATCAGCTGACATATAGCCAAAGCTGTATAGTGAGAAAAAAGGCATGATTAATTATAATAGCTTACTGAAAATGATACTCGGGATCTAAGAGCTCATATTAACATATTTTTCTAAGTATCCTTTGATGTACTAGAAGTGCTTATCACTATGTCCAGATGATAACCAAATGTTTATGCTATATATCCAAAATGCATGCAACATCTTCACTGAATTAGCTATGTACAAAATAGCTCTGCAAGTATTTAATAAGCAGTTGTCCTGAAAAACAACCAGAAGCTTCTAGACGTGCTTCCTCCAAAGCAAAATTCAGTATCGACGTGGAGATAACTGTAAATATTGCCCATATTTTCCTACCTTTTGCAGGAGAGCTTTGTTAGATTACTGTAGTCAGTTCATGGCAGACATCGGGGATCTACCTTGAAGAACCAGGAGAGAGCAATGATGAAGCAAAACCAACATTTCTAATTGTTCATATTGCAGAACAACGTCCTTTTGGCTCTTCTTGTAGACCATCCACAAGATTATAGTAATAGATTCTTATGGTATTCCCTGAGGAAAAGTTAAAAAGTGCGTTTTCTTTAGGTTTCTATGGAGAATTTTGTACCGTGCTCCATGGGAATCGCAGCAAGCTGTGGCATAAATAGCAGACATGCCCCTTTTGATTGGTTTCCAGCATCTAGCTGCATGTTCCTACCTGTCAAGAGCAAATGACGAAAATTCAGACTTAACTGCAGCCCCACTTGCTCTGTCCAAACTAGTTTCCCTATGAAATTTGTCTTGACTGTTGCTTGTTTTTTTATTCTGAGCTTTTAAAATATTAGCTCACTGAAAGCTTCCTTTCTATGCAGAGCATGTCAACTTGTGAACTTGTGGTTTCAAGTAAATATTTTAGAAGACAAGAGGCAGAAAATCCAGCTACAGCTTGTCTCTCCAAGGAAGAAAGGAGTAGCCTGTTCAGAAAAATGTGCCTAATATGGGCACTCACTATAGCAATCTCTGTGACAGCAAATATGTAAATATTTCTTTCAGATTTAATATTGCGAGCTCCTTGGACAAGACACTTTATCCTCCATTGCCTTGGAAGAAAAGGCCATGCAATCTACTTCCGGCCACACTGCCAAGAAAACTCAGGGGTTGCTGGGTCGCCAGGAGTCCGCATTGACTTGACGGCACTTAAAAAAGTTGATTGGAAGATATTTCATAGTGAATGGATGTAGAATTTAGGCTCAGTGCGAATTACCATTCAGGTAGAGTACCTATCCTGCTGCCTCAGAGGGCTAACAACCTAAAAGGCCATAAAAATGTGTAGAAACATCGGCATCAAAATGTGCAGAAACCTCAAAATTCAAGAGTTTTTATGAATTTGGGCAACTGAAGCATCATTTTGCAAATCTTTTGTGAACGGTAGCAAAATTTCTCACCTCGTCGGCTAAACAAATTTTTTAAAAATTTAAATCCATTAGAGCTACTGCAATGCAGGATCATGAAAAACAGCTCATTCATTCATTAATTAATGCAGGTGATATTCATTTGTAGTCACCTGAAGAGCAGGATGAAGAGGAAGATCAATTATACTCATTACACAGGTCTGCGACTAAAAAGCTGTTTGATTATTTTCATCTAATTTCCATGTATTTTGGTATGCTGAAAACAAATAAAATATTGAAAATACTCCTAGACGTCATGATTTGCCACAACATGCAAAATTGTCTTCAAATTTATCAATTTTTTTCAAATTACTATTAATTAATTCAAATTACTATTAATTAATTCACATAAGTGCATTTAAGATATAAAATGCCAAAAAAACCTTAAAGGGGTTGTCCGAGTTATGTAAAAAAAAAATATAGCACCGTAAATCTGATGGTCAGCAATATATACATAAGCTAAGCAAGTTTTAAGTCCGTGCTTCTAATGGTAGAAGGGGTTAATCTTTCCTGAAGAATCCAGTGGGAGGGAGACACAGGGCAGATAGCAGCAGCTCCGGTCAGTGCAGGGGGGCGTGGCCAGCACTGTGACGTCTCGTGTATAGACACAGAGCTGCTTCCTCCTGCATGCGACACTTGTGCACGAATCATCATCAGGTTCTTGGTTCTAGGCTGTTCACACTTTTTCATCGCAATTCGTGTTAGCTCGTCATTCTTCAACCGTTATGTTATGGCTCCACGAAAGTGTATTAATTCACCAGACAGTTTCTGTTTCATCTGTGGTGAATATACAGTGTTGAAGCAACAGCAGAATATTACAGACTTTGTGGAAAAAGTATACTTTGCATACTTTGGACTAAAAATTGGAGATCAAGATAAAGTCTGGACGCCTCATAAAGTGTGCAAACGATGTGTTGAGGACCTCTGAAACTGGTTCAAGAGTAAGAAAAAATCTTTCCGTTATGGGATTCCTATGGTATGGCGAGAGCAAAAGAACCATAGTGACGACTGTTACTTTTGTTCATGCGATGTGAAAGGGTTTAATTCCAAATACCCTGATCTTCACTCGGCAATTCGTCCCATCCCCCATGGCACAGATATACCAGCCCCCTGCTACCTTGGAAGAGATACCTAGCTCCGATGAAGGTGAAGTCATACCTGAACCAGATGACGAATCAAGTTCTAACTTTGAAGATGATAGAAGAACAAAATTGTTTTCTCAGGAGGAGATGAATGATTTGGTAAGAGACTTGAATCTTCCCAAAGATGCCGCTGAGTTACTCGGATCAAGGCTGAAAAGCAGGAATTTATTGTTGCCAGGAGTGTCATCTTCATGGTTCAGACATCGTGAAAAGGGGTTTGTTCCTTTCTTCGCCCAGGAAGACAAGTTGGCTTATTGCATCGATGTCGAAGGTCTGATGGGTCAATTTAAAATCCAATATGATTCAGAGCAATGGCATCGTCTTATAGATTCTTCAAAAAGAAGTCTCAAAGCAGTTTTACTCCACAACGGTTTTTACACTTCCATACCTGTAGGTCATTCCGTACACTTGAAGGAAACCTACGAGAACTTGGAATTGGTTCTTCGTAAACTTAAATATGAAGACCATGGTTGGCAAGTGTGTGGGGACTTGAAGGTCTTGTGCATGCTGCTCGGGCAACAAGTTGGGTATACCAAATATCCTTGTTTTCTGTGTCTATGGGACAGTCGAGACCGACAAAATCACTGGACCAAGAAGAGTTGGCAGCCAAGGGTGCTAACAGTCGGTGAAAAAAATGTCCTCCGAGAAACTTTGGTACCTTCCCATAAAGTTCTTCTACCACCTCTCCACATAAAATTGGGATTGATGAAGCAATTCGTAAAATCACTTCCAAGAGATGGAGAATGCTTCAAATACTTGGTCACCAAGTTTCCAGGCCTGTCGGAGGCAAAATTGAAGGAAGGTGTGTTCGTCGGACCAGACATTAGAAGACTTATAGTTGATCAAGAGTTTGTCAATACCATGATGGATCCTCAAAAAGAAGGATGGATTGCATTTAAAGAAGTCGTACAGAAATTTTTAGGCAATAACAAAGATCCTCACTACAAAAAGATCGTCGGACGAATACTGAAAGCATTTCAAGCTTTAGGTTGCCTGATGAGTTTGAAAGTGCATTTCCTCCAGTCCCACCTTGACTACTTTCCTGAAAATTTGGGAGCTGTGAGTGAGGAACAAGGTGAACGATTCCACCAAGACATTAAAGAGATGGAAAGGAGATACCAGGGAAAATGGAGCATTACAATGATGGCAGACTACTGTTGGATGCTTCAGAGAGACATTCCAGATGCTACTCACAAGCGTAAATGCACCAAGAGGAGCCTCACAAGGAAGGAGAATCGAGTTTAGTGTGTGTAGGTGAGCTCATTTCAGTTCAAAAAAGAATTTTCATGAAAATATTGTAATAAAACTTTAATTTTATAAGTCTCCATTTATTTTGAGGTATTGCCTTATTTAACATAGTTATCTAAATTGTCAGGAAACGTGATGTCCTATGACAAAATGGAGGTCATTTTCAGATTCAGCGCACCAAAAAACATAAAGATTACGTGGAATAACCAAAACAGCTCTCGAAAAAAAAATTTTTGCACACACTTGCGAATAATTATTTGACCAAAAAGACTTTGCAGTAATCATTTATTCATCAATATCTCATTTGAATTATTATAATTAGGGCTTCTGGTTCTAGGTATTTATCATTTTGAAATTTGGGGTTTTATTTTTGAAGTAGTTAGATGTTTTCCTAGGGTTGGAAAAATAGGGGTTTATTTGTGTATTCATGGCGCAAAAAAACATTTTAGTGGTTTTTCGGGGATTCCATTTAATGATGATGCTGCTGCTGTTGTTTATTTATTTGAAATGTTTATATGCTGCATTTCCAAGGATCTACGTGGTTTACAGGTAATAGAAACAGAATCTTACTTGGAACAAGATAACGTTACAAGAAAACAAGGAGCTATACAAGTAACCCATTAACATTAGAATACAAAACAGGGATAATAATTCAAAGGATTATTGGTATATAGTGAACTAGTCGATACTTATAGGGGAAGCAATAACCAATCACTCAATACCATTGGAGTATAGCAGTCACATGAAGGAGTGAAGGGAGGGGTCAGGTGGACTTGAGTCTTCTAACAGTGGTTAAGATTGCATTGATTAGACTGTTTTTATGTGACACCCTCGAAATGCATTCGGAACAGGTACATTTTTAATAACTTCCTGAAGTCCTTCATGTCTGCGATTGTCCTTATTTTTACTGGTAAAGAGTTCCACATTGTTGGAGCGTATAAGGAGAATGCTCGCCCACATGCTGATTGGCTGAATTTGACGAAGTCTGGGAGGGATGCGAGGAGGTGGTCTGAAGTGCTTCTTCTCTGGCGATTGTTAGGGAGTTTTCCAGTTATTGTATGCATGTAGTCTGAGGATTGTTCATGAAGGATTTTAAATATTATCATTATGTTTTTGTATTTAGCTCTGTATCGTAGAGGTAGCCATGGAGCTCCTTCATGATGGGGGTAATGTGGGAGCTCCTTGATATTCCAGTTAGGATTCTAGCTGCAGTGTGCTACACGAGCTGTAATGGAAGCAACTGAGATTTTGGAAGGCCTTGAAGGTTTGACTTGCTGGTCAAAGTGGGGGAAGTATCATCACTTGAAATACAGTCCTGTAGTCAGGGGGTTCAAGGAGTTGACGGAGCCATTGGAGTGTTTGTTTATGTTTATTAAAATATTTTCTATACCGCCCCATACCAGTGGCATCTGGGCGGTTTACAATTATTAAAATAACATTACATTACAGGCTGTTAAACTGAAAAGAACGCCAGTTAAAATAATAAAAGCGATAGAGGAGAGGCAAAGGATAAAATAACATAGCAAGTAGAGAAACATCAACAGGAGGAAGAGGAGGGAGGCAAGGACGGGGAAGGGAGATCAAATGCCAGACCAAACAAATGGGTTTTGAGTTGCTTTTTAAAGGCTTGGTAGGATTGCTCTGAGCGGAGGGAAGGGGGGAGTGAATTCCAAAGTCTAGGGCCCAGGAAGTAGAAAGCCGAGGAACGAGTGGATTCAAGGAGGGCTTGGGAAGGAGAAGGGAGGGACAAACGGTTAACATGAATAGAACGGAGCAAACGAGTCCTTATTTTGTTGTTGTTGTTAAGGGCCATGAAAATGATATCAATTCATGGCAAACCTAAAAACACAATTTTCTATTGCCAGTCCTTTCTCCCAATCCTAGCATTGCCCCCCTCCTCTAAACCCCAGCAACAGAATCAGCATCCCCCCACCTAATCCAGGCCTCGGCAATGACATCAGAATCCCCCCTCTCCAAGCCTTAGCAACAGTATCAGCATCCCCCCACCTAATCCAGGCCTCGGCAATGACATCAGAATCCCCCCTCTCCAAGCCTTAGCAACAGTATCAGCATCCTCTCCCCTCTTCTCTGAGTCCCAGCAACATCATCATCACCTCCCCTTCCCAAATCCCAGCAACAATCCCCTCGGTCCGTGCAGCTGCCCTTCCTACCTGCATATAGCTGCAGGAGCGTCTGCTTTTTGCTCCTGCCATGCTATTGCTTCTCTATGCAGGAAAGGGTTTGAAACCCAAGGACAGGAAGTGTGTTTTTCACATTTCAGATACTTTCAAGCAGCAGAGAGTGGGAGAATGAAAGCTCAGCTCCTGCTGCGGCTGAAGGGACTTTGCCTGCAGCTTTTGTGCCCCAATGACCTCACTCAGCTGCAATGGCAGCTCCTAGTTGACATCATTGGCGTGCCAAGAAAGGGTAATTTTTTAGGGGTTTTGCTTATAACCAAAACCCCCCGAATTCCCCTCCAGGCGTGTTTTTATCAGGGGTTTTCAGTTATAACCAAAAACTGAAAATCCTTATTATGTAATGGCAGAGAAAATGGTTAATGTACCTGGCCTATCAATTTTTTTTGTCCGCGGCTGTTCTGGTGCTGCAGGGAGGCAGGAGAGCTTGTTTCCTTGCTCCCCAGGTCTCCTGCCGCATCGGGGACTGGCTGGGGGTATGGCCACTGCAATCACACTGGTCCTGCGATCGTGGTGATGCTATGTTCAGGTCCCAAAATAACACCAGGGGCATCAGGCAGCAGTGGAGAGGTGAGCCCGTGAGCCAAGTCTCCCCTTGGTGCCCTGGAGCTGGCTGCAGTGTAAATTTAAAGTTTTCGTTGGCCAGTCCGAACCTGGAGGTATCCGTGCAAGTGCGATTGTACATGCACAGGGCACTCTGGGAAAGGGAAGGGGCTAGGGCAAGAGGGAGAATGCCCTGGATTAAACAAAAAATGATAAAATAAAGTCATAAAGAGACTTGTTTCAACCTAAATTGGGTAGTGGAGGCATGGTGAACCACCGGAAGGCAAAAATTAAAGGGAAAGTAACCAAAATGAAAATAAATGCAAAGTGTCTGCAGCATTAAAATGAATATAAATGTCAGTATTTAAAAAGAAAAGAACATGGGAATGAAAGTGAAAATTATTTAATGCCAGTGTGTGTACACATGTGAGATTGTTTAAAGTGTGTGCATAGGTCATAATGTCCACGTGCAGGCAATCAGCTGAGACTGTGGGGCACGTGGGGAGAGCTCACAGGAGGCTAAAGCCCATGATGTAATTTAAATAAATAATGCAGATATTAGGTGAACTTTAAAGAAAATGGATTGTAAAATTAGCTTTATGTGTGCAAAGGTCTGTTAGGGACTGTGAAACACTAACGGAGTGCTTTGTGAATTGAAATGGAACTAGAAATAGGGGACTATTTTCAAATGGAGCTAGGTGAAAGAACACTTTTAAAGTGCAGATATAATACTGGTGCAGAAACTTTAGTTAGAGGTTGGGAAGGAAGATTCTGATGGGCTAAATTGTGCTAGAGTATGTCTGTGTGGAGGATCTGTGAAAGGATTTGATTGGAACCAGAATTGTAAGTAATTGAGAATTAGCTACAGGAGAAGTGCGTAAGAAACTGGAATGAAAGATGAAGAGAAATTTTAATTTTGAGTAAGAGAACACTTTTTTTCCCTTGATAACTGGAACAAGGCTGAGGGAGTACTGAAGCCCATTCAAGCAGTTTTAAAACCAAGCTGAATGAGTATTTGCATTGACTTATCAGAGAGTGAGAATTTGAAGTGATTTACTGGAGAGAAAGCTTGACTTGAGCACAGTTTTGATTAATGGTTCAACATTGTGTGAGACTTGGTTTCAAGAACACTGGAGTCCTTTAAGCACTGAAGGGAAGTAAGGCTGAAGGTATAACACTCCCAGTGCAGTGAGAGAAACCCTGAAAGTGAGCTGTTTTAAAACTGAGTACTACCAAAGGTATCTGTTTAATTCTGAGGAAGAGAGCACATGTGAAAGAGAGAAGGATTGAGTGTGTATAAAAGAAAAAATAGCATTACCTTATTTAAAAAAACTAAATTTGGTCGGCAAGTGGTATGGTTCTCTATGAAAGATTAGCAGTTTTAAAAGACTGGCTCTGGCACAAAGAAAAAACTGAGTTTGGCACACAGAGTTCTGTGGGAGGGAAGGATAAGCAAATTCCCTATCTTTTATTTTTGGAGGATAGCAAGCATCCCAAGTGCTAGAAAGAACTAAAAAAAAAGGATAATAAGAACACTTTTCTAGAGTGAGTTCATAGCTAGGGAGATAGTTTCTTTTCTTGATTTTTAAAGATAGATAGCTAGTAGGTATCCTGATTGCAGCTGGGGCACCCAACATTCAAGAAAAAGAAGCAAGACCTGAAAAGAGGATTAAGATAAGTGATTCATACCACAGTGACTGTTTGTTTTTTGAAACACACTAGTGCACTAGTTGAATTTTGTGGAAACGAAAGGTTTCCCTACCTGAAGGGTAATATCCATTCACCTGCAAAGGTATATATGGTTCCCAAACTTGGAGTCAAGATCCCAAATGGGGTCACAGAAGCATGGTCATTTCCCCCATCTCTATGGAGTTTTCACTATGACCTATGCCAAGTCACCAATCAGCATGTGGCCTGCGAGTCAGTAAACATTCATAGGCCATTGTCTCCTCCTGGGTAAGCTTCCTGTTAGACTGAAAACCCATGCAGATTACTGGGCTCTGTAAGCACACACTGCACATTGACAGAAACAACTCTGTGCTGACTGCTGCTGCTGTTGCTGCTAACAGGGCAGTGGTTTCAAGCAAGAGCAGGCAGCGCCTGGACGGAGGTATGGGGGAGAGGTGGGGGGGGGCATCTGATGTGCAAGTCACACAGGGTGCAATTTTGGCCAATTTTCTCAATGGAGAAAGGTGAATAGTGGAGTACCCCAGGGATCTGTGCTAGACCCGCTGCTTTTTAACATATTCATGAATGACCTGGAAGTAGGAATAACGAGTGAGGTGATGAAATTTGCAGATGACACAAAATTATTCAAAATTGTTAAAGCGCAAGAGGATTGTGAATAATTGTAAGAGGACCTTAATAAATTTGATGTCCAAATGGCAGATGAAATTTAATGTGGACAAGTGCAAAGTTATGCACCTAGGAAAGAACAACCCAAACTATGGTTACACAATGCAAGGTACCACCTTAGAAACCACTACCCCGGAAAAGATTTAGGCTTCATCTTGGATAATACACTGAAACCCTCCACCCTCTGTGCAATGGCAACCAAGAAAGCAAATAGAATGCTAGGAATCATAAGGAAAAGAATGGAGAATAAAACCTAGGACATTCTAATGCCTCTAACATTCCGTGGTGAGACCACACCTTGAATATTGTGTGCCGTTCTAGTCCCCATATTTTAAACAGGATAAAGCAGAATTAGAAAAGGCATAGAGAAGAGCAACAAAAATGATGAAGAGGATAGAAGGATACCCTATGAGGAGAGGTTTAAAAGGTTGGGGCTCTGCAACTTGGAAAAGAGACGGCTGAGAGAGGATATGATAGAGGTCTATAAATTAATGAATGGAGTGGAACGGGTAAACATAGATCGTCCATTTATGCCATCAAAAAGTAGAAAGACTAGAGGACATTCAATGAAACTACAATGTAACACATTTAAGACTAATAAAATAAAATATTTTTTTACTCAACGCATAATCAAACTCTGGAATTCGTTACCAGAGGATGTAGTAAAAGCTGTTAGTGTAGCTGGGTTTAAAAAAGGTATTCTGGCCATACTTTGGGTCAGCAAACATGCTATTCCCCATCATGGCCTTTTGAGAGCATGGTTTTATTGGCTGTGCTGCAGCCTATTGCAGGGGTCAGACATGTTCACCCTGCAGATGTCCGGCACCTGCATGGTGTAATGGTCATGGCAATGGCTTGAGGACCAAGATACCAGGGTTTGAGGCCCACTAGCACTCCTTATGTGACACTTTGGAATGTGTTATTGTCGCATTTAATGTCTGCCACAACCTTCATGGGCTGACGACACCTCCTTGTGACCTTGAGCAGGTCACTTAACCCACCAGTGGCTCAGCTGACTGCAAGTTCGTACATTCCCTGTTCATTATCTGACATTACCAATTTGTTGGTAAGATGTACCCCGACGTGACTGCACTGATACAATGGTATATTAATAGGTAGTTACATGCATACAGCTGTAACCTACATGTGAAACATGAGTCATATATGACATCATGACTGTGACTGTACAGCTTTGGCTCCATCACATTTCCGCAGTACACGCGGACACATCGGTTAGCCACCTGCAGGTATCACCTCATGTCCGTATGTGCCCAGTTTGGATGACACCTGTACAGTTGTTTTCTGCACATTTGTCTGGGGTGTTGTATGGTGGCTGTATGGCTGGGACAGGTGTGAGACCCACATGTCTGGTATCAGGCCTTCCACAATGGCACTGACACACATTTTCCCACACAGTACAAAAACGTTGGGGATTGCACCTACGGCATATCGGTGCTGCCAGCACAAACCACTCTCTCCTCTGCCGCCATCCTTCCTTCATCCCATTCATATACCACTATCGACTGTGAGCAGTCATGTCTTCTTGTGCAAGCTTCTACACCATGGTCTTCACAGGTACTCTTTCCCGCATTTTCGCTCTTCACACATGCCTCTCCTGTACCTGATCTACATGTCACCACTCTTGCTCTGTCCTCCTTTCGCTGCACACATCCTGCCACTTCTGACTCTGCTGAAGGACATGTCTTCCCCATCCTATGCCACACACTGACATTGCACCATTTTACATTGGCACCCCCCAGTGCATTGGTACAGCTGCCTCCCACATGCTCATCTAAATTACTGGCTGCCACGTAGGGTGCCCACGAATCTGGCAGGTCCATTGGCTCCCACCTGCCCTTCCATTCATTACCTTTACATTGACTTTCCTTGGCATTCTCTTATCCAGCGTTAGGGTGATAGCTATTTTTGGATGTTAAGGTGCATGCTTGACAGCTTAACACCCGATGTCCTGTTAATGCACATTAAATGGCCCATTGCTCCCTTAATGTCAGAATGCCTCCTATCCACCCAGTGCCCTTTACGCATGTAAAACCCCTTATTGCTGCTGTTAACACCTGCTACCTTAACGCTCTTTAGTAAGCATACTCCTATGTTACATTATAGTGCAATGTACTAATGTGTTGGTGAAGACTGACTTGCAGAAACTGAATCTACTTGAAAGCGTTTTTCCTTTAAAATATTTATAAACACTATTATTGTTGGTTTACAAAGATTGAATTTATACAATTTTTTCTAATTAAAATTGGATTTTTTTTTAAAGTAAAACTTGTTTAAGTGATTCATTGTGGAGGAGTTCTCACCCCTTGGTAAGTTCCGATTTGAATTTGAGGTTTTAAGAAGCTGTAGAGTGTGTAGTAGAAAAAATAAAATATATTTTCCTGTAAACTGGGAGTTTTCCATGGGTGGCTTACCTGAGGTAACTCAGTCACCCATGACACTCATTACATCAAGGTTAATGCCCCTGTGGAGCCCCCCCCCCCCCCCCAGTTTACAATTATAATCTACTGTACCTAAGTCTATTAAAAAAGAGTTTATAAAATGGCAGGTTATTCAGAACTCTGTTTTATTTGCTTAGAGGTCAAGAGTGGAAAGAGCATGTAACTGCCATTTGGTGAAACTTTACTGGCAATGGATAGGATTTGGAATTGTATTTAAATTGCTGGTGTAACTGTTTTCACTGTTCTGCAGAAGAATACCTACTCTACCTGAATTTTAACTGACCATGAGTCCAAAATCTAAATCTCTTCGGTATCAAATTTCTTCCGATTATCTACTAAATCGGACCTATAAGATCTGATTTTGAACCAAGATCTACTGAACTAAGGGGCATGTTTCTGTCTCCCCAGGGAAACAGAAAAGTGTACACAGATTCCAGTGACCAGGCTTCTCCCCTCCTAACATTAAGCCGGTTCTCTCAGTTTTTCTAAACACTGAATATGTGCGCTTCCAAAAGGATTTTATTCACAGTCATCTGGAATGAAACAATTACAGGGAATAAGAATTTCTTCCTACTCAGATCGGTCCCTCAGTGTACAGCAGACAGCACAAAATGGAGGTGGGGGGGGGGGGGGGAAATTAGGGACCAACACAAAATACAAATGTTCCTGAGTCTAGGGCATCGTAGAGAAATTATTAATTTTGGTGAAACTGCTCAAATATGATAACATGAATTACTAGAACATACAGTACAAGGACGTTTTTATTGCTGTTGGGTTGGCAATAACCTATAAAATGCTACATAGCATGGACCCACATTATTTTAGGGCCAAGCTGGTGAACTATGTTTTGGGCAAATCAATGCTGTCAGGTGAGTAAAATTATGCTGCTCCAAGCCAATCGAATGGTTAACTACAAGAAATTCATCTGTCTGAGCATTTGTTGGCTTTAAGACATAATCTAAGAACCAATATATTTTTAGGATGTAAATGTTTTATTCTGACTGGTGGGAGCAAAAGTTAAGTGGGTGAAAACTCACAAGTGACTAGTGTTTTTGTTCACATTGATAAATGTATATGGCTAGGAAAGAGTGCTTCTAGAAGAACAGGATTATAAGGCATAAGCACAATTGATAATTTATGTAGATTTCAATACTGGTCGCTTATAAAATAGTTTAATACATGCATGTAATTTTTGTACCTATGATTGTAATGCTGTTATTCCATAACTTTTAAAAATTACTTTGTTCTCAGTATGATGGCCTCTAAGTATGGGTAATAAAGAATTTAACCAAAACCAGCATGCAAAAAAAGGGTCCGTTTTCACTAAACAGAGAGAATTATACCTCAATGAGGTATACTTGTCATTTCTAGGCTATTCCAGCAGCTATATCTGCAGCAAATTGTTCTAGAATAAGTCATTAACACTTGGGAAATCGTGCAGGTTAGTACCATCAACCTCTTTGCTTGTATCTGAGGCAATGGAGGGTGAAGTGATTTGTCCAAGGTTGCAAGAAGCACCAGTGAGAGAAGTAGGATTTGAACCCTGGCTTTTCTGATTCTCAGCCTGCCCTTCTAACCACTTTGCTATCCCTCCATGCGTCACATGCCATGCAACAGCTAGGAAATGGAATAATTCCACTCTGATACAGGCTAGCTTTTGATCACAATCTGATTTTATGAGAGAAAGTTAATGATACATCAATTAGGAAACATTTCATAGGCAACCATAATTTATTTATTTATTTATTTAAAGTCTCTTCTATACCGCGCTATTCAGCATCAGCGCGGTTTACAATAAACAGTGAACATACACATTTCCAATAGTACTTTGTGTTTACATATGAACAGGATAATCAACTTGGCTAACAGGGTAACTATGTACGTCCGTGTTTGCTATGACTGGAGATTTTAGTGTAGTATGGAAGCGTTGCAGACTTCCTCATGGGTCATGTCGTGTTCTTGTAGCTCCTGGGTATTTCGCATAGCAGCCAACATGACACAGAGTTACTCACCATGATTTCACCTAAGAAGCTAAGTGGCAGAACCCGCCCTGAATCACTGCTGAGAGGTACAGTGTTTTATAATCATCTGCTTGGTTATCATATTTTGTGTGAACCCTTTGGATGCCCCCAGTCTTCGTAAATATCAGTATAAAAACATGGGGATAATTTTCAGTATCCCATTTTGTTGCTAAGTGCATGGGCAGTTTTGCTTATTTTCAAAAGGAAACTACACAGCTTCCCTTTGAAAATCTCTTAGCGGTCCAAAACGCCTACATGCCTTGCACCTGCTTTAATTGAGAATCTAGTCAATAATTGTTTAAATACCTGGCCAAGGGAATAATTCATATGCATGATATTTGACATAATGCATGTTCAATGGCACAATCCTGTGTTATTTTAACTTCATGCACATAACCCAGGGCATACTGCACTTCACTCGTGGTCCAGCTTTCCCCCCCCCCCCCTTTCCCTTTCTTCCGATAATGATAGAACATAGGCTTCCATTTGTGGTAATAACAGGCCTCAGCTTACATAACAGTGTCCTCAAACATCCCGTCATCTCATGTCATGCAGTAACAAAAACAATACTTTAACATTAAACAACCAGGCACTGAGACCCCCACCCAGAAGAGTACCATACTGCAGCTGCCTACTTCTGCCTAGGCCCACTTCGTGACCTAGGCGTAGCCGTCCCCACTGCCAACCACTCTGTGTTGGCACCCAAGGCAATACCCTGCTCTTATTCTTTCTTAAAACTGATTCGTGGTACCTGACCTCCTGTTATTGGGCTCAGACACCCCATTCCGATATCTGAGCCTCCCCATAGTGTGGTATTCCCCCTTTCTGTCGGTGAGGTCTTGCCACCAGGAGGGCCTCTGCCTGACTCACCGCATCATGAGAAACGAGCCGATGCCCTCTGCAAACCCCCATTGAATACGTCAAGCCCCACATCATTAAGGTGTACCTCATCCCTTTTAAATACTGCCTCTACCCCCACCAAGATGCCCTTGTGCTTGACCACAGACCTCCTCAGGGCCCTCACGAAATTGCCAACCTCCACATTCAATTTCTTCCTACTCTTCTTTATTCCTTCATGCCGAATAGCCCTGATCCATTTCTACTGGGGGAGAAAATGGGACCAAACTGTGCCTGCCCCTAGCATAGCACAGATCCAAGCCAGGTCCTTCTTGACCTTGATGATCAGCTCTATGCCTTTGGTGGAGACCAGGTCATTGCCACCTATGTGCAGCACTACGAAGTCCGGTGGTTGACTCACCCTTTGCTTGCAAATGAGGGTGGGCCTCAGCTTGTCCCACAGCATCTCCCGCTTGCCCATCCACAGTATGTGCAAAAGGTCGGGGGGAAAACCGAGTTGTATACCATAGCACCAGCTACTGCTCTCCTCCCAGCCCAGAAAATGTAGGAATGGCCCATGATCTAGATTGTAGTTGCCTTGTTACCTGCTGAGATAAGATGAAGAAGTGTGTTAAACCCAGTGTTTTATTACCTTTCTTTTTCAACATTTTTTATATACTGCCTTTCATGATATCAAGGCGGATTACATTGAACAGGGCATTATAACGTGGAGATAACTATTTTACAGGGAAGATGGGCAATGGAGAGTTAAGTGGCTTGCCCAAGACCACAAGGAGCACCTGTGGGACTAGAAACCCTAGTCCTTCCGGACCAAGGTTGCTGGCCTCTAGTGGGATTTGAACCCATGACCTTCTGGCCTGAGGTAACTTGCCCCAACCACTAGGCCACTCCTCCCTCCAAAGCCTCCTTCCTGAGAAAGCCTGAACCTATTTGATGCCCATTGCCCAATGTTCTGAATCTGGGCATCCTCAAAACTCAGCCTATGTACTGTAGTGGCCACCCTGATCCTAAAGGAATCGGAGTCAGGCATGATATGTTGAGCCTGGCTCTATCCAGGGCCCAGTGCCACAGCGCCTTAAATTGGAACTGTGACAGGCATGACCCATCCTGGTGCTGCAGATATTCCTTCATGGCCCTGACCGGGCACAAGTCAATGATGCACGTGGCATACAGCCACACCTTAGTGCCCTTTCTGCCCTGGTCCGTCTTAGAGTGTCCCAGTGACAGCCCAATTCTGTCCTCTCCTGTTGTGACATCAGACACCTATAGGGCCGAGCCTGCTGCATCTGTCCTGGATTTAGGGATAACCTCACTCATTCTGAAGATGCCAAAGAGCATGACCAGCAGAGCCACCTTAAAGAGGCGCTCTTCACATCCATCCTTCATCATTTCTGACTCCCTCAGGATAACTTCCTTCATCAAGTACAGTGTGACTGGCCTGCATTGGTCTGGCCATGGTGTGGATTCCCTGGACCATCCCTCCAAGGCTTTCTTAACCATGAATTCTTTTGTGGTATCCTGCCATCCCCCAACTTTCAGGAAAAAAGCCACACCGGTCAGTATCAGCCATGTGTGGCAGACTGAAGTCCCCTCTCCCTTCAGCCATGCTATGAATTTGAGTAATTGACCCAGCGATACTCACAATAAAGGGTTGAAGCCTTGTAGGTCTGCAAAGGTCTGAAGGTTGGCCCAGACTCACCAATAGGTTTTCCATGTGCCGTCGGACAAGGATACCCTCAACATCCTGCTGGTGATCAGAGTCCAACACTCCACAACTTCACCGGCATGCAGCTCGCTGTGGGTGATGCAGATGGTGCCAGGTGCCAGAAGCATGGTAGCTGAAAGTGAGAGAGAGCATCAACGATTTTTTTACTTTTCCTGGGCACGTGACTGGCCGATTTCCTAAGCAGGCTCATTATCCTCCTGTTCCTGGCTGTCTGTTGATTGTGTGGACCACAGCAGCGTTATCAGACTGAAACACGATCCTCTTATTTACCAGCTGGGGCCCCCAAATCACCATTGCAACTACTATGGGGAACATTTCCTGAAAAGTGATGTCCCTAGTTATCCCCTGCCTGTGCCTTTTCTCTGGCCACCTTTTCTGGCACCACCTCCTCTTAAAGTACATCCCAAAACCAAAACCGCCCAACGCGTCCGTGAAGAGTTCTAAGTTCTTGTTGCTTACTCGGAGTTCCCTCCATATATTCCTCCCGTTATATTTTGCCAGGAACTCCTGCCAAACTTCCAAGTCTTGGTGAGCGCCTGCCCCAACCCTGAGGAAGTGGTGGCCCTTGCAGATATTCTTAGTAGTGTCCGCCAGCTGCCGAATGAATGCCCTGCCCATTGGCATGACCCTGCATGCAAAATTCAAGAGCCTTGTCGGGGATTGCATTTGCCTCAGGGTGACCACATTGCGGCAGAGCAGATCAACTGCACTGTAGTCTTCAGGTCAGCCAATTTCCTGTCTGGCAGCCAGGTCACCATTACCCCACTCTCAGTCTCGAGCCCCAAAAAGGACAAGCACTGTGCCAGACCTTCCGTCTTAGTAACTAAATAACAAAGAGGAAGGCACTAAACCCCAGAATAACAAACCTTGCAGACCAAATCAAAAAAGCAGGCATAAAACACTTCTAAAAGGCCTAAGAGAACCCGCTTCTTTTAATGCAGGCAATGGTATATTTCAGAATAAGAAGCCTCAGATCGGGGCTAACAGCTATACCCACCGTGATACTAGCCACTGGTGTCAGCACATTATTGAGTCCTCTAAGGAATTCATTCATCGGCTTCAATGGTGTGGTAAACACTTTTTACAATTTTTAAATGTATTTAAATGAATTGAAAAAACCTCCACCAACACTTAACTTATAACGAAATACCATATAACTCCAGACTCTTAGGAATGCTATCAAACTGCATGAAACTATGTAGTCGACTTGAGTTTTGCCCACTCTTAAATGGGCTGCATCAGGACATGCCTTGCGGTAATAATAAAACTGGTCTTGCCAAAACTGGTTTAGCTGCTGCTAGCAGCACCCCCAGTTCCGCCGCCGTCTCCTCAAAGACACAGAGGTTATGGTCACAGGACTGCTCGTCATGGGCAAACAGCAAAAAATCATCTCAGTAGTGTATAATCTTCCCTTTCCTGATTTTTCCTTCCACTATCCACTGCAATCCTGAGCTGAATTCCTTAAAGAATGCGCACGACTCGGAGCATCCCATTAGCAGGCATTTATCAAAGTAGTATAAGCCCCCGAAATAGAAACCCAACAAATGGAATCCTGACGGGTGGATTTGAAGCAGTCGGAAGGCCACCTCCACATTTGTCTTGGCCAGCCAAGCCCTGCAGCCGTGTGCCCTCAGCAGGCCTAAAGCTTGGTCCAAGGACGCTTACTGTACTGAGCATACCACCTGTTCGAAGTTATCATTGATTGAGTCCCCTTCAGGATATGATAGGACGGTGATGAATGAGCCGCAACTCACCCGGCTACTTAGGTACCAGCCCCAGTGGTGATATGATCAGGTTAGGGAAAGGACTGTCCAAGAATGGGCCCGCTACCCTCCTGAGAGCCTGCTCTTTGTCAAATTTCCACTGTACTTCCTCTCTATTATCTAAGCCTGATTTAAGATTGCCTGTTGTTTGTGGGCCCAGGAGTTCATTATATGGGATAACGTAACCATGTACAAACCCATGGACCAGCCAAGCCACCTTATTGCTGTTGTATCGACCAGGTAATGTTGCAGTGTGGCCACGCTGACTGGCATGGGGGCTCTGTAGAGAGTTTCCAGCTCAATGACCCCTCTGGGGGTCTAATCCCAGCCTCTTGTTGCATCTGGTCTGGGGTGGCCTTCGCTGCTAATCGAGCACACATGCCGGTATTTGCATGTGATGCTGAATGTACAAGAGCCTCCATTGAAGAGCATGCAGACTCCCTTGCAGGTGCCGTAAGCTGGAAAATGGGCCCTGGTGCCCTCCCAACCCCCAAACTTGTGCTCTTTCCGAAAAGGCTGCTATTGTCCATTATATTACCCCACTGCTGTCTGGTGCCCCTGGTGAGCCACTGTTTTGGCATCACTGTTCCCACCCTGGCCGCTCTTTGCCCTTGTGTCATCAGCCGGAGCCACAGGTCTGTCCTTCATCTCCCAGCTGAGCCCCTTGTTTCCTGCGATGTTCCTACAGAATTGCTCATCATATTTTAACCAGGCACTACCACTGTATACTCTGTACACCTCACAAATGTGATCCTGGTATTTAAATAAGCCCCTGCACTGGTTGGGGTACTTTTCTCCTATCATGCTGGCCAGGATACGGAAGGCTGCGTACCGATTTGCTATTGTTTGTTGGATGCTGTCCGCCTTCCAACTAGCCAGCTTGCATTTACCCTTGCAACCCATACAATCACAGCTAATGTTGCTGATTCTCACTAGCAAGGTGAAAATATTGATATACTCGCTGTTCCAGATTTTCTTTTTCAGGGCCGGGAGGATGTGGCTATCCAGGACACTAATAACACAGGTATACTCCGCAGACCTTGCCTCAGCTAAAACTGTCCCGTCACCAACCACCCCTCCACCCACCCCACTATTCTTCCCTTGTGGATCCTTCCAAGCCATGCTGCTGGAGGGGGGTCATGTACAGGGGCACCGACACTGTGGTCAAGCCCTGAGGCACAGCTACCATAGCACCCTGGTCCTGGTGCCTGGGCAGGCTCGAGGAAGGGCATGTGGCCTCTATGACCATGGCTATGCCTTGTGTCGCAGCCACAGAGGTTGTGAGGGCCAGGCCAGGGTTCAGGCCAGCCTTTGACACCATGATGACCAATTGCTATAGCAGGTCCATAATGCCTGCCTGCCTGCCCTGCATTGCTCCATAGCATATCCATCCTCCCCCTGCCCTACTCCTGTGCCGTGGCCATTGCCCCATCCCTCCCTGCCTCATTATCCAAGCTGCTGGCTTGGAGCCTCTGACCACCCTTCTCCTCATTGTCTCCTTGTTCCCCCACATCCTCTTGCTGTCCCAGTCCATTTCCCCCCCCATCTCCTCCTGCATACCCCCCCCCCCTTGTCCTCACTTGCCCCACACTTGTCCAAAGTAAGTCAGATATTTGAGAGTACTCACCCCTCTGTCCAAACCCCTCACTGGTCATAGTTGGAATGATCCCCGTATCCGCCACTGCAGTGCCTGGTGCCAGTCCCCGCCATTCCTGTTGCAGGCCCTGCATATCCTCCAGTGAACACAGCAGAGCCTGCACCTGTCCCACTCCGTGGACTATGGCCAGGGCCCTTACCAGGTTCACTAGGTCATGCACCCCAGGCTCCTCATGGCTCGACCCTGCGATCTCCTCTATCCACTGCTCGCAGCTGTTGTCCTCATGTCTTGATGCCTCCTCAGGAATCCGTTTCGTCCGGCTGGCTCTGTTGCATACCAGCCTTGTTTGGTCCCTTAGTCTTAGCTGCCTTCTGTTTCTTTGCTGCTTTGCCAGCATCCTTTGACCCCCCATTGTCTTTCTCTTCCCGCTCGGAAGCCTCTGTGGAACCTGATTCTCCTTTCCATCCCTTTCACCATTCAGCTTGCGCAGTCTGTGCCTTAAATACTATTTAATTAATCTATAAAATACCATATATTAATTATATTCACCGGCTGTCACAGTTACTGCCCATGAAAAGGATCCCTGCTTAACACTCCTCCCCCCCTCAAGGATGAACAATTCCCCGAGTTGCCCCATGATACATTAATTAAATTCACAGCTGTCTGGTTACTGTTAATTAAAAACTCCCCTATTTAACACCCCCCCCAAAAGATGAACAGCTCCCATGTTGTACCCACCCCTTTCTTGTAGCTCACAGCTTCACATTCCCTGTCTACAAGGCTTCCAATGTCCCCCTTTCCCTGCTGATGCCCCCCACTTCTGTCCCCTCTAGTACTCTTGGCTCTGCTATCCCATCTTGTGCACTTGGGTAAGGAAGGGAAGGGAAGGGAATGGGGGGAACCAGCCAGGAGCCCTTGCTATCCACCTTACCGTCTCTGCCATGTGGATTGAGCCTGCTGAACAAATGGCTCCCAGCAGCTCCAGCTTCTTTGCTGGCCCCCAAAGCTGCTGAGCTTCAGTGCCGCTGCCACACACCCACTTCCGGCCTGTTCAAATCCCCTCAACCCACCTCCAGACTCAGGAGGCAGACAGTGAGCTGGCTGGCCAGAAGAAGAAGGCAATGCTGTGTTGCTGTTGCAGCTGCCAATATTGTCCCCACCATGCGGCCCAACCCGGAAGCCGCAGCTGCCAGCAGAAACAGCAGCCACTGCCGACCCCAGAAACAGCAGGCTGGCTAAAAGCGATTGGGGCAGGCTATGCACCGTGTCTAAGGCAGCGATCAGGTAAGTGCGCCATCCGAAAGGTCCTGCCTGTAACTTGGGCTGCTTGCTCTTCCTTGCTCGTCTCCAGGGCTCGCTTTTGGATGCTGCTTGTGCTTTCGGTTTGCTATCAGGTGTTAAGAGGGGGACGCTTCCCCCGCCCTTCCAGGATGGTCCCTCGTTTGTCATTGGCCCAGTTATGGGCCATCTTCTTTAGTGTAGCTGGCCTCACATTAGTTGACGTCGACATGCATTACATAATAACAAGATGCAAATGCTATAACTTCTGCTAATGATTCTATGAGGTCTGTATAATGTGCTCTAGTAGTTAATTTTCTGGTAATGATGATTGTTTGTCTGCTGTAATGTTAGTCTTTGTCAGCCCTTATTTTCAAAAATGTACTTATTTGTTTTCCTTAGCCTCTTCCCTGTGGAGGTTTACTATAGAGATCTCTTTCCCTCAGCATTGTGGGCTTAAGAGAAGATGAATGTACCAACAGTTTTATGTTCAATTTTCAAAGTATTTTTTTCGCCTTTTTATTTATTGCTTTGCTTGCATCTTATTTTCTTGCAAAGATTGATGTCTTGGTTATATGTTGAAATCAGTAAATTGTAAATAAAAGAACTAATGAGATGCAAACCATGCAAATTCAGTGAAAGCGCCTCAGCATTATGCAGATGAAATAACACAGCTTGCATTGAACTTCGCAAGCTGTATGGATAAAACGCATCAGCTTTGAGTTGGTGTTACTTTTCCTGCCTGGGAATAACAGACAGCTAACACACAGCCTGATGTTTCCTGGCACCATCTTAAAGGGGATGTAGCTTAAAAACTGCTGTGTAGACCTTCCTTATGCCACAGCAAATGACTCCACTCTCCCTGAAGACGCTCCTCGGATCCCTATCAATACCTCCTAAGCCCCTGAAGATACACCGACAGATCCTCTCTACACTAGAAGATGGCCCTCACCTCCAACCCCCCCCCCCCCCAGAAGATCTACCACTCAGCTTTCGGCTTTCCTCTGGGTCCACTTCACAATCCCTGATATCTAGTAATATGGGACACGAGCTCCTTCCCTGTCTGACTCCAGGTTCAAGATGGCATTAGGTAACCCCTAGCATAGTTTTGCAGTACTACTGCTAGGGGATCAAACTGCCAAATAAGGGTAAAAATATGGCAGCCTATCCTCTAGCAATAGTTCCACAAGACTACCACTAGGGTCACCTGGTGTCATTTGAACCTGAAGCCAGATAGGGCTGAAGGGACTGGGGATAGCTCCTGCCCTCTACCATTAGACACCAGGGATAGCAAAAGTAGGTCTGAGGTTCTCCAGGTGGGCGGGAGGTGTCTTGAAAGACGGGTTTCCTAGAGAGGGAGAAGAGAAAAGCTACAATAGTGGTTTATCAAATATGAATAAAGATAAAGATACAATGTAACCCATTTAAGAATAATAAGAAAAAAAAAATTTTCACTCAACGCATAATCAAACACTGGAATTCGTTACTGGAGGATGTAGTAAAAGCTATTGTGAAACTGGGTTTAAAAAAGGTTTGGACAAGTTCCTGGAGGAAAGGTCCATAAACATTATTAAAGAGGAACCAGGAAATCTACTTCTTACCACAGGATGAGCATTGTGGAACCTGTGGCCTTTGGAAACTTGCCAGGTACTTGTGACCTAGACTGGCCACCTGTTGGAAACAGGATACTGGGCTTGATGGACTTTGGTTTGAGCCCATATGGCATTTCGTATGTTCTTATGGTCTTCTTTTTCTAAAGCACCAGCCCTTTTAGGGAGGCTCTGTGGGAACATTGTGCCGTGTGTTAGCTGTCCAATGCTCCCAGGGAGAAGATTAATGTAGCTGCATGGTTAATCTTCCACCAGTCTTGCTACACTCACATAAGCCCTCTTCTCAAGTCACTTCATTGGTCTCCTTTCCTTTTCTTCATCCAGTTCAAATTTCTCTTAGTGGCTTACAAGTGCATTCGATCTGCAGCTCCTCATTACCTCTCCTCAGAAACTCCGCTAACTAATCATGCAAATCACGTTTATCTCTGCCCTTTTCTTCTACTGCTAACTTCAAATTTCGGTGGTTCTGCCTTGCTGTACCATATGCCTGGAATAGACTACCCGAGTCAGCATGTCAGGCTACATCTCTGGTCCTATTCAAATTCAGGCTAAAAGCCCACCTCTTCAAGGCTGCTTTTGGATCCAGACCTGCTGATCCTATTTAACACCCATATGGGTCTCTTCCATGCCATTTTGAATTCTGGCACTGTATTTGCCCCCATCACTTCCATCGAGAGGGCATTCCAAGCATCCACCACATTTCAGTGAAAAAAGTATTTCTTGACATTGCTTTTCAGTTTACCCCCTTGCAGCTTCATGTTATGCCCTCTTGTTTTACAGCTTCCCCATCTTTGGAACAGGTTTGATTGCTCATTAATATTCTTTAAGTATTGAAAAGTCTGAATCATATCTCCCCTGTCCCTCCTCTCCTCTAGAGTGTACATATTTAGGTCTTCAAGTCTCTTCTCATACGTCTTCTGGCGCAGGCTCCAAATCATTTTGGTCGCCTTCCTCTGAACCATTTCCAGTCTTTTTATATCCTTTGTGAGATATGATCTCCAAAACTGAACACAGTATTCCTTTTCTTTATCACCAGTGACTGGTACAGTGGCATTAGTACCTCTTCCTTTCTGCTGGTAATTCATCTCTATATGCAACCCAGCATCCTTCTGGCTTTTGCCACCGCCTTGTCACACTGTTTTGCCACCTTGAGATCCTCAGAAACAATCACTCAGAGGTCCTTCTCCTGGTCCATGCACATCAACCTCTCACCCCCTATCGCATACAATTCCCTTGGATTTCTGCTTCCCAAGTGCATGACACTGCACTTCTTCACATTAAATCTTAACTGCCAAGCATTAGATCATTCTTCCAGCTTTTGTAGCTCTTTCCTCATGTTATCCACTCCATCAGGGGAGTCCACTCTGTTGCAAATTTTTGTGTCATCTGCAAAAAGACAGACTTTTCCATTCAGTCCTTCAGCAATATCACTCACAAATATATTGAACAGTACCATTCCCAGGATCGAACCGTGGGGCACACTGTTAATCACCTTCCTTTCATCCGAGTGAGTTCCATTTACCATCACCTTCTGTTGTCTGTCAGTTAATCAATTTCTGATCAGGTTCACCATCTTGGGATCTATTCCCAAGCTGTTTAGTTTATTGATAAGCCTCCTATGTGGAACAGTATCAAAGGCTTTGCTGAAATCTAGGTAAATCACATCCATCGCATGCCCTTGATCTAGTTCTCTAGTCACCCAAAGAACTCAATCAGATTTGTTTGCCTCGGATCATGCAACCTATTGGTTTCGAGAAAGTCCACTATTCACTCTTTCAGGAGTGCCTCCATTACTTTTTCCGCTACCGAGGTAATGCTTACTGGCCTGTGGTTTGTCACTTCTTCCCTATTACCACTTTTGTGAAGAGGTACCACATTTCCTTTAAAGAATTACTCTAGTCTGCTACTTGTTCTGTTTGTCTGTCTTGACTAGATAGTCCATGCTCCACAGAGCTTACAATCTCTTATGTGTATGTGTAAGGTAGTAGTAGTAGTAGTGCTTGCCAGGCTGATCATAAGTTGTGTTATTCATTTACCATAGGAGTTGCTGACCTGCAGTATTGACTTACTGCAGATAAAAGAATTCCACAGTCAATTAAGCTGCAGCAAAATACAGTATGATATTTTACCGTAGCTTAGTAACTGCCCCCCCCCTCTAAATCTCTTTGAAAGCTATCCTCCCTGTGACATCTATAAAAAGTGTTTCCAATGAAGAGCTAGATTTCAGGGAACCCTAGAAACTATAAAATGGAGTATGATGTTCCCATTTCAAGAAGTTGGGATTATTTAACAAATACAGTGGTTCAGCTGTTAAAACTAACTGGCAGGTCTGATCAAAAAATATGGATGGAATATTGAAATTTTAGAGTACAGTCTATTCAAAAATTGTAAAGTCTTCCCGCTGATGGGACTATTTGACTGATAAGAACATGTACTGTATGTCTGATCTCCACAGTGCTGCTACAGAAGTTGACTGGCTTTTCTTCAGTATTTTCCTTCTGCTTCTGGTGTTTAGATGCTGGAAATGAAATGGTCCCACCTGCAATGTGCTGCAGAGAAACTGTGATGCTTAGTGGAGGCTGGGCGCAAACCTCAGACTTTGCTAAGAATAGACCGCATCAACCGATTACATGGCATGCAGAATTATCCCTACTTATTTCCACAGTCAGCAAAGCTTGGACAGAAGATGCATTTAATTCCTGCTGAAAGAAAAACCGTGAAAGCAGGAATTTTTAAAAATGTGCAGAGAAAGAGGAAAGGATGAGTAATGCCGAAGGTTTGGTCTGGAAATGGTTTAGAAAACGTTAAGTATTTAGGAGCAACAATAACAGCAGTTAGGTTTAATTTAGTACCTTGCCTTCAACCAAGACCTAAAAGTGTTAAGTACATCTTTAATCATTTCTGTGCTGCAAACCACAGAGAAAGATTTCATCCACAGCAACAGCTTGGTATAAACCATGTGCTTACTTCACCCCGTTTGGGACTTTATAGAAAATCCTGTCAAAGATGTGCCCGCTGGCTTGGGTTCATAAAAATAATCATATCCCGCATTTTGAAAAATGCTGCTGAGAGGCCCTGTGCAGCAATAAAACGAAAAATCCCTTTAGGTAGAGTTTCAGGCCTGCCTCTGCTTTCTGGTACATATTGAACTATCACTTTCATTGCAATATGCTTGAAGCTCATGACTGTTTTTCAGACATGCAAGGTCACTCTCTTGACATTAACAACATTTGGAACTGGCCAGAGGAAAAGCATCACACACTGACGCTTAATACCAGTGTGATATGAAAGCAAGAAGCCAAAACATCATTTGTCCACACTTCACATTGCCTCATTTAAATACCTTCTCAAACACTCATGTGGCCCTGCTCCATAGGAGATAATGAGGAAAACGCAGCATGATGAAGAATTTGTAGTGCAGCAGTAGCAAAGTATTGTATTTACATATATTTTAACTGACTCGTATCAGCATGGCTGTAGTCAAAGCTATCAGTAGGATGTCTGCTAAAAATCACCATGTCTTTCCTTTGTCGAGGGAGACGGTGTTGCCATGTTTGCAGCATGATGTACCAGGAGTAAAGCTGACTCACTTTCCTACCTTATGCAGTCCTCTTTCAGATTCTTGGCCCCATCTGCCAATGTGTGCAAAGAGTGCTCTCAACGATTCTGCATGAGTTATGGTTCATACTAGATCAAGGCAAGCAGACTGTGGTGGTGCAGCATCATTTATTAGCTGCCTTTAGTATTATTGACCATGATTGATGATAAGCAAATTGAGTGTGTTGGGCTTTTTAGCTCGGGGATAAAATAGTTTTATGAGCTTCTATTAACAGACGTCGGATGGTGAAATGGGGTAGTGAGGTATTTGGAAATTAAGCTATGGAGTACTGTGGGGATCTCCACTATCTCCCATTCTCTTTAATGACTATTTTGGCATGTTTGGCAATGCTTTAGAAGAATTGGATAGTTCATGGTTCTCATATGCTGATGACATCATCTTAATCAAATCTTTTCAAGAAAATCTTTTAAGCACATACGAGCTATTAGGTACTTGTTGTTCAAGAATTGATAATTGAATAACTAAAATCAGTTTAAAATTAAATCCAGAGACTAATTTACTGTGGGTTGGGATCCTACACACACAAATCCTGCACAAATTCCCAGCATTTCTAAGGTTAATATTGCTTTGATTCAATCTCTAGGTATTGTGTTGGGGTTGATCCTTACAATGAAACACAGATTTCTCATTTGGTACGCAGTTTACCTCCTGTTTTGTCGTTTACAACTAATTAGAACTTTGTTTTCTCTAGGGAACATCTTCCTTTAATCACACAGGCAATTCTTTTGCAGTTTGACTATTGCAGTATAGTCTGCTTGGGAATTTCTGACAGTTTATTGTCTAAGTTGCAAATTCTGCAGGGCACCGTAGTTAAACTAACATTAAGAGGAAGGGGATGGGAATGAACAGCCCATTATTTAATAGAGCTTCATTGGTTACCTATCAGAGCTACAATTATTTTCAGACTATTACGCTTGGCTTTTAAAATTGCTCAAGGTCGGTCACCACCTTCCTTATCAATGCTAGTAATTTTGTCGTAATCTGTAAGAAATACAACATCTACAGGAACTAACATTTTGCAGTCCTACCTCCTAGAAACCTTTCTCAGAAAAATACCTTTAATAAAAATTTGAGTTACAGCACGTTATTGGAACTCTCAGAATAGATTAGGCTGGGAAGTAACTATGTATCTTTTAGAAAGCAGTTAAAAACTTGTTTGTTCTCACAGGGCTCGATATTAGGCACAGTAAACCATGTAAATGCCTTAAATCGGGATAATCAACACAGTTAGTGCCGTTGAATATCCCCTTCTAACTCCCCCGTGTGTCGCAATGCTATCCCGTTAGCATCAGGGTGGGTTGGGAGTGGAGCGGAGATGTCGACAAATGATACCTGGGGAGCAGCAATATTGCATGCTACCCAGTTAGCGATCTGCGCCGAAAAGATAGGCGAGAAAAGCCCTTGCCTATCTTTGGGCACAGGAGCTAACCGGGCAGCATGCAATACCGCTGCTGCCTGGTTACCTAATGTGGCTTCCTGCATGTGTGGAGATCCCGATATTCAATGCCGGGGCCGCATATGACCCCAGCACTGAATATCCAGGGTCAAGGGTCGGCAGGCAGAGCTATGTGCCGTAGTGGCGCATAGCCTGCTCTGAAGAATATCAGGCCCACAATATTTAGCTTACAAATTGGGTCGCTGTTCATAATTATTTATTTTATGATCTATTTTAATTTTTTAAGTATTTAATGTTCATAATTGGTTAATTTTATGACATTTAATGCATGTAGAGCCTGATTCCAGAAGAGTCACATCTGGGCTGTCCGAATGGCCCCATGCAGAATGGGCCCATTTGGACCTCATTCTGAAATGTGGCAGCAAAATGTTCCTGTGGCTGTCAGAATCAGGTCCAAGGACAGCCTGGTGTGCTCCTCCTGTAACTGCGGGAATGTCTTCCCCGCAACTCCATCTGCCCACAGCCCCGAGTCCCTGACCCCACCAGGGTCTCTGGGGCCTGGATTGGGCAGCGGGGACTCACCTCCTGTGTCCCAGTGCTGCTGTACAGGGGGGCTGCTGGTCACGTTTGTGGAGGCTCCCCACTCTTATTCCACCTCAGAGGTGGAATAAACAGGGCGTCCCCCCCCCCCCCCCCCCCCCCGGCAATCCCCGGAACTACAGGGCCATTCTGGAATTGGCCCTGTATGTCCAGGGGTTGGCCCTGTCCATTCTCCGCCCCATCACACCTCCGGCCCCCGCAGCACACACAGTAGCTGTATGCGTGCAGCAGGAAATGGAGGCAAAATACCAGCAAGGCGGATAGAGGGACAACACGCTATCTTCCTTATGGAATCAGGGCCCTATTGGATTGATTTGTTTAAATTGTATTTTAGTTTGCCAGACTGTAATCCTCCTTGAACCTGTGGTTGGCTAAGTGGAAAATAAGTACCTAAATAAAATGTCTGTGATGATTTGCCATTTTGGCCCACAGATGCTTGGCACCTACTGTTGACCTCATTGCTAGGCACTAGAAAGAGCCACATCGGAGCCATTTCAGACTACCAGGCAGATAGGCAGCAAATACTTACCATCAATCAAAACTAGTAGTTTAATGTGGTATAGTATAGAGTGCAAGTGGGAGGATGTGTCCAGGCAATAATGGTAACCAGCTGTCTGGGATAGGCTTTTTTGCACACACTGTAGGGTAAAAGAATTCCACCAATAGCTTTACAGTTACAGAAATGATGCGTGGATGGACCAAATGCATATGGTTGACAAGAGGCAGCCAATAATCCATGAACATTTAGTTTACTTGATGAAAGTGCTTAGGACTGTGTTTTCGATTCATTTGAAATATAGCTTTTCAGATGTGTGTTTTAATTTGCATTTTTGGAGGACTTTTTTGAGGCACTAAGAATAGCCCACCTTCCACTGAGGCATAGATTCCCAACAGGCCGTAGAGGGTTCCTTCTGGTATTGTCATCTGTTGTTCATAATGTCCTGACCTGAAGAAGAAGGTTTTAACCTTCAAAAACTAATCAAAAATGTGTGCTATATTTTTGTTTTGTTTTTGTTTTAACAACCATTAAAGTGAACTAAGCCAGCAACCACACTACTTTATCCAATATGAATGCAGTAACTTGTGTTGGCTCCCATTAATCACGGTATCACAAGCGTTCCCATTCCCGTGAAATCACTTGTGTCAGCATTGTAAACAAGCCTGCTCCCTAAGGAAACTGCAGAACGACAAGGGGAACAGCTTGAAGCATTTTAGAGGTGCTTTGCAAGATTTTTAATTGGTAAGAGGATACTGCTGCTTGCTGCCTCTCAGTTTCTGGACCTGCAGAGGGATATTCCCTTCTTTTAAAACCTTTCTTTCCTTAACCATTAGACGTGCTAGATGCTTTTGCCTGTTTAGAAACATGACGGCAGAAAACAACCACATGGCCTATCTAGTTTGCCCTTCCATATCAACTACTACAGCAGTCCCCTTTTTTCCCTTAGAGATCCTCTATGTTTGTCCCATGCTTTTGTGAATTTAGATAAGTGTCCTCATCTCTACCACCTCCACTGGGAGACTATTCCATGGATCCACCACTCTTTCCGCAAATATTTCCGCATATTACTCCTGAGTCTATCCCCTTTCACCCTCATGCTCTGCCCCCTCGTTGCAGAGTTTTGCTTTCAATTGAAAGAGGCTTTCCTCCTGTGCTTTTATGCCATAGAAGTATTTAAATGTCTCTATCATATCTCCTCTATCCCGCCTTTCCTCTAAGGTGTACATATTAAGATCCTTAAGTCTGTCCTCATATGCTTTATAATGAAGACAACTAACCATAGAAACACAGAAATATGACGACAGAAAAAGACCACATGGCTTATCTAGTCTGTCCTTCCATAACAACTACAACAGTCCCCTTTTTACCTTTAGAGATCCTCTGTGTTTGTCCCATTCTTCTTTGAATTCAGATACTGTCCTCATCTCTACCACCTCCACTGGGAGACTATTCCACAGATCCACTACTCTTTCCGTAAAGAAATATTTCCGCATATCACTCCTGAATCTATCTCCGTTCACCCTCATCCCATGTCCACTCGTAGCAGAACTTGCTTTCAATTGAAAGAGGCTCTCTCCCTGAACATTTATGCCATGGAGGTATTTAAACATCTCAATCATATCACCTCTATCCCGCCTTTCCTCTAAGGTGTACATATTAAGATCCTTAAGTCTGTCCTCATATGCTTTATAATGAAGACCACTAATCATTTTAGTAGCCACCCTCTGCACCGACTCCATCCTGTTCACATCCTTTTGAGGGTGCGGTCTCCAGAATTGCACACTGTACTCCAAATGAGGTCGCACCAAAGCCTTATACAAAGGCATTATCACCTCCTTTTTTCTGCTAGTCATTCCTCTCCATATGCACCCAAGCATCCTTCTAGCTTTTGCCATTGCCTTTTCTACCTGTTTAGCTACTTTAAGATCGACACAACCACGCCTAGGTCCCGCTCTTCTTTAGTGGACAAAAGTACTTCACCCCCTATACTATATTGCTCCCTTGGATTGCTGCAGCCCAAATGTATGACCTTACATTTTTTAACATTAAATCCCAGCTGCCAAATTCTAGACCATTCTTCAAGCTTAGCTAGATCCCTCCTCATGTTATCTACCCCTTCCTGGGTGTCTACTCTATTGCAGATTTTGGTATCATCCGCAAAGAGGCAAACCTTACCCGACAGCCCTTCCGCTATATCACTAACAAAGATGTTAAAAAGAATCGGACCAAGGACAGATCCCTGGGGCACACCACTGATAACATCCTTCTCCTCAGAGTGAGCTCCATTTACTTGTACTCTTTGTCGCCTCCCACCCAACCAATTTCTAACCCAAGCAGTAACTTTAGGGTCAATCCCTAGGGTGCTCAGTTTGTTTATAAGTCGCCTGTGAGGAATAGTGTCAAAGGCTTTACTGAAATCTAAATACACCACATCTAGGGCTCTCCCTCGGTCCAACTCCCTGGTCACCCAGTCAAAGAAATCAATCAGATTTGTCTGACAAGACCTGCCTCTGGTGAATCCATGCTGCCTCGGATCCTGTAATCCGCTGGACTCCAGAAACCTCACTATTTTCTCTTTCAGCAGCATTTCCAATAATTTACTCACCACCGAAGTTAAACTAACCGGCCTGTAGTTTTCAACCACATCCTTACTTCCGCTTTTGTGTAAAGGCACCACATGAGCCTCTCTCCAGTCCTTTGGCACCACTCCCGACTCCAACGAGGCATTGAAAAGGTCAATCAGTGGAGCTGCTAGAACGTTCCCAAGTTCCCTCAGTATTCTCGGGTGTATCCCATCTGGTCCCATCGCTTTGTCTACTTTAAGTTGAGATAGTTTCTCACAAACAGTCTTTTGAAAATTGTTCAAGATGTCCTTTGCTTCTGTTCTTATTTGTGGGTGTTTTCTGAGGTCCTGCTCCTGGTTCTTCATCTGTGAACACAGAACAAAAATATTTGTTAAGCAATTCCGCTTTATCCTTATCAGCTTCTACATATTCCTCCCCTGCACCCTTGAGTCTGACAATACCACTCTCGCCCTTCTTCTTCTCACTAATATATCTGAAAAAATCTTATCCCCCCCCCCCCCCATTTTATTGCATTGGCTATTTCCTCCTCCTTTTGAATCTTTGCCTTCTTGACTACTTTGCTAGCTTCTCTAAGTTTTTCCAAATACAGATGCCTGTCTTCCTCTCTCTGTGATCTTTTTTATTTCATGAAGGCCTCCCTCTTTTTCTTCACTTTTTCAGCTACTTCTTTCGAAAACCATAGTGGTCTCCTTTTCCTTTTACCTTTATTTACCATTTTAACAAAAAGGTTGGTTGCCCTTAAAATATCCCCTTTCAGTTTTTCCCACTGAAGGTGACTACTAACCATGTTAGTAGTCACCTTCTGCACCAACTCCAACTTGTTTCTATCCGTTTGAAGATGCGGTTTCCAGAATTGTACATTGTTTATACAATTAGCTTGAGTAATTTAGCACCTTTGCTGTTGGCATCAGCTAAACACTGCTGCAAGAACTCATTAGTTACTGCTGTTTGGTCAGCTGACAGCTGGATTTCTGCTGCTTTCATTTGATTGACCAGATCCATAGCTATCTTAGTAGTATATGCTAGTGTAAAGACCGAAACAAAAATGATTCCACTTGACTAAATTCCAAAGATGGCGCTTTAATGCAAGAAGAAATTGACTGTGTGGCGCTTCAAGCTCTGCAATAACAGCCTCAGTGCCCAGACCAGGAGCAGGATTTTTATAATGATGTTGCTCTGCCTCCTGGCAGTACACTAGCCCTGTTCCTTCCTGTCATCACTGTAAAAGACATTGCTTTCTCCTCCTGCTGCTAATCTGAATCACTGCACCACTAGTGGTGCTGCTGCTCAGTCCCCTCCAGCTTGTCCCATACAGTTTGGGCTTTTGACTTTATTTTCCATTGTAAATCATTTGCCACATAAGCAGAAAAGTGCTGCTGGGTTTGGCTGTGCAGCTACAGTCAGGGAACTGGAATTGAGCTAAGCTGATGGGCACTGCCTGTTTGTCTACAGGGTGAATATCCATGTTCCAGGGAGGTTAGTAGTGAGTGTGTATCATAGTGGAACCAGGCGGTCACCTAGGGCAGCAGCTTCTGGGGGGAGGGGGCTTAGTCATCAGTGCATACTCTTACCTGAAGAAAGAATGGGTAATTTGCAAATAGTCCATTTACCTTTGGAAGTGGCTTTTTGAAATCACCCTTAATATGTGTATTGGCAAAACAAAGTCATATTTAAAAATGTGATAGCCAAATGTGCATTTTATAGGATTGCTTGGGAGGGATGGTATTGAGATAAATACAATTGAATTTAATAATGCAAATATTGTGTGGGGAGGGGGGAGGGATTGATGCTGGAGGTCTAAAAGTAAATTGCAAGGGGTGCAAGGCTGAAGTTTCACATAAGCTGCCTAATATGCTTGCATCAGCCCTGAGTGGAATGGTCCTGTCGTGTGCTGGGGTTAAGAGAAAAAGGTAGAGCCATTCATCAATTGCTCAAACTAACAGGGCAAGTGATACTGCTGTACCTGTGCCTATAAAGAAACTACCCTTGATCGCTCAGGACGTTTCTTGTTTTTCGGTGATCTATTTTGAGTGAACAATACTTTCTGTGACAGAGGGCTCAGAGGCAGGGTAGGCATTGATAAACCTGACAGTAATATTATTTAATTTGCAGCTTACCCAGCACTGCTGTCAAATTTTGGAAAAAATGAACAGCACCGGAAGCATCAAGAAGAAAACACTGGGGTCAGTTTTCAAAGGCACTCATTCATAACTAGCATTAATAGTATTTACTGGTGTAAAGGCTGAAACCAAAATGACCTCACTTGACTAAATTCCAAAGATGACACTTTAATGCAATAAGAAATCCAGCCCTATGGGCTACTGGCATCTGTTAAGCAGATAACTGTTAGTGGGAACCATATTCAGTAGCACTCTCCGGATAGTGTCAATGAATATTATCTCGGTCTACCTTGGTACTATCCAACCTAGGCAAAGCCGGTTCTTATCCAGACAACAGCAGTATACAGCCGCTCTCCAGATGAGTTATCTGGATAAATTTAGGCCATTTGAAAGGCAGTTATCTTTCTAGATAGGAGGTTTAATATCTCTGCTATTTGGATAGTTCCAGCAGTCGGAGATGAATCTGGATATTCAGTGCCAACCACTATCCAGATACTGGTGTGGCGTATCATGATTTTTTTCAGCCACAGAGACTGGCACTTTAATACTGACTGCTGAATATTGACCTGATCATTTTTGGGCATGATTCTGGGGTCACAGCGTGAACACAGTTGGATCTGAGCCTCAAGGAGGGGCTTCTCTTCCAGTTCTTCAATTGCTGCCGAGTAGAGATGTAAAAACTTTATTAAAAATGTTTGTGAACTAATTTGATGAACTCACAAGAAATTTGTGGGTTTGTTAAATTAGTTTGACAAGCTGTTTCACAGAGGTTTGGCTTTCAAAAGAGGTTTGGACAAGATTCTAGAGGAAAAGTCCATAAACCATTATTAAAGTAGACAGGGGAAATCCACTGCTTCCCTCTGGGGTACACAGCATGGAATCTGTCTACCTTTTGGGAACTTGACAGGTACCTGTGACCTGGATCGGTCGCTGTTGGAAACAGAATACTGAGCTTGATGGCCCTATGGTCATCAAGTCCAGGGCCTGTTTAGATATTACCCATCAAGCTGCCTCCTTCTATTTGACTCCAGCCTTATGGAATTCTCTACCACATGATATCAGACTGCAGACATCATATGTCCGATTTAAGACTACATTAAAAACTTATTACTTTGAACCAGCAGTTACGAACCCTTAAGGTCGGCAAAGTAGCTTAGGGGGACTGGGATTCAAAGGCAGAATGCAAACACATCTATTCTCTGTTTTGGGGATACTATTCCTAATTGGAAATGTAATTTTTATTTTCTTATGTTGTATTGTATGTTCATTTTATGAGTATAAACCACTTTGTAGCTATCTATGAAAGGTGGTATAGCAAATGTAAATAAACCTAAACCTAAATCAATATAGATTTCCATGACATGAAACTTGCATTGAATTTCAATAAATCTGCAGGAATTTATTTTGCCCATATCACCTGGAAAATATCTGGCTGAAAAAAATCATCAGTCTGGAGAAAATCCTGGACATCCTGCCGAAGTGGAGTAGCTTAGTGGTTAGAGTAGTGGGCTTAAAATCAAGGGAAGTTGGCATTCAAATCCCATGTCACCTCCCATTGCCTCAGATATAAAACTTAGATTGTAATTCTGCCGAGGCAGTGAAAATATCTACTATACTTTTATAGAGTGCATTTAAGCCCTGCTTTTTATATAATTTGTCTTGATCTTGAATTTGGACATGTGATTAATCAGACCTAAAATCCAAATGTGGATTAGGCTGACATCCACCTAGCTTGAGTTAAACATCAAATTATTTGCCCATCTGTATTGTTTGGGCATAGAATACTGTTGGTTGCTTCCCCATAATACTTACTCTCTGGCCCTTTTCAAATCCAGGCTGAAACTCGCCTCTTCGAGGCCGCTTTTGCATCCTGATCCACTTGGTCTCCTGTGTGTTTCCTTACCACTGCCCTAGATAAGCCTTGTCCTCAGCTATTGTGTTGTCTGTCTTGTGTAGATTGTAAGCTCTGATGAGCAGGGACCCTTTCACGTGTGCTTGTGCAGCGCTGTATACGCCTTGTAGGCTATACAAATGATCAGTAGTAGTAACAATAACATTTATTTTTTAAACACATTCTATACCACTTTTATGCGATTCAAAGCGGTTTACATGTAACATAATACCTTAACAGGGCATGTGGGTGTGCGCAGTTTTACAGTAGTAGTAGTAGTTATTTTCAACACCAAGGCTAACTACTACTCTTCGGCAGACTTCTTAGGGCCTGTGTGATTAGATGAGCTCTCAGCCTGAAGCAGTCCAGGGGTAGGAGATCAAGATGGCGGCTAAATAGAGGGCACAGTTTCCAGAGCTCTTGGGTGGAAAGTGTAAGGCAAAGTCCAAGGGTCCCGCTGCTGTCGGAACCCCTGGCAAACAAAAACCTTTACCTGCAATGTGTGCCAACCAAAGCACTGCTGCCAACAGGAAGGAGAGCACCAATAGACTCAGAAGGAAACCTATTTCTCAATCCCGAGGACTGGGTTCCACCTACTACTAGTACTGAACATATGTATAGCGCTACAAGACGTACATAGCGCTGCACAGACGCATGTAAAAGATGGTCCCAGCTCATCGGAGTTTACAATCTAGTGAAGACAGACAGCACAGTAACTGTAGACATGGGATACATCTAGGGGGAATAGTAAGGGAATACAAGGGAGATCAGGTGAGTCAAGATCCAGTGGAGGAATGATAGCAGTGGAGCCAACATTGCGCAGGTCTGCAGCTTCCAGCTTAACAATGTATGGTCAAGATGCAGGGGTTCAAGTTGATTCATTGCACTTGGACAATACAGAGAGAAATGTGGGTTAAGTGGCGGGCTCAAGGGAGCCAGATGCAGTGGCCTCCCCCTGAAATATCTGTCTCTATCCCATGTGTGTGTGTGTGAGTGTATGTGATGATCAGTGTCGGGGGGTGGGTGTGTCATGGAGGGTGACAGAAGGATGCATGCATGTATCTGTCATTGTGGTGTTGGGGAATGCCTGCATTTGTATGTCATGGGGGGTGTTGACGGTATATGCATATGTGTGTGATGGAGGGTGTTGCAGGATTCATGTGTGTGTGTGTGTGTGTGTGTGTGTGTGCGCGTGTCATGGGGATTTCCCAGCCCTACCCTTCAATACCCTCCCTACCACACTCTCTCTCTATCTCTCTCTCTCTCTCTCTTTCCCTTCACTCACCTGTGCATTCCGTCTTCCTCTCCCATCAGTTTTGCACTTTCATTCCCTTTTCTGCCTTGCACTCTCCGTCGAGTCTCGGTCTCTTCTCTAACCCCACCCTCCCCAATGATCCATTCCTCTTCTCTTACCCCATCCATTCTCTTATGCTTTCTGTGCCCTCCTTCTCTAACTCTTTCTTTCCATGCTCCATCCCCTTAGCCACCCATTCTACTCATATACCGCCCCCTTACCTGCCTCTTGCTTGCTTCAAGGCAGCAGACAGAGCCCCCCTCTTCACACTGGCACGACCTGAGTACTCCTGCTGGTGTTTTCAGGCTGCAGCCCTGCTCTTCCTGCCAGTGCAATCAGGACTCCTGCTGGCTCTTCAATCAGCCGCCTTGCGAGGGGAGAGGTGGAATGACACCATATGCATTTTGTCTTTTCTGCATGTGCAAGCAAATGCATATGGACGGACGGACGGACGGACAGACAGACGGACAAACATAAATAATTGGCTAGAGCCTCCCCAATAGGTGCTATTGCTTATGCAAAACATGCCTAAGAAGGCACCATCTCATTCCTCCTTCCCACATTTCATGAGTGTTTGGCTTATCTGGCGACACTCCAGGACTGGGCACAAGTGGCATCTTCTCATAGTGTATACCATATGGTGTGAAGGGAGGGGGCCGGGGAGAATGAGGCGTTCCAATTATGAAGAGAAACACCATTCTTGTCTTTTAGGGAAGATTTCATTTTTATCCAAATTTTTGTTTTGTTTCCAAGGTGGTGTGAGACTTTTAATTCTTTGTTGTTTTTCTAACACATTTATCAACTCTTTTGCGTCCAGAAAGGTCGATATTTATTTATTTTATTTATTTAATAGGTTTTTTATACCGCTTTATCATTTCAATCAAAGCGGTTTACATTGTAACTTAAACTGGGTAATGTACATTAAACAGGGACATTGACAACTTGGTTGTCAATGTCAGTTGCTTTGATCTGTTGAAGTGAAGGTAGGGAGGAGTGGCCTAGTGTAGGTGAAGGGTAGGTGAAGGGGGGAGGAGTGGCCTAGTGGTTAGGACAAGGTACTTCAGGCCGGAGGGCTGGGGGTTCAAGTCCCACCTGGGGACAGCAATCTCAGGCCGGAGGGACTGGGATTTCTAGTCCTATAGGCACTCCTTGTGGTCTTGGGCAAGCCACTTAACCCTCCATTGCCCATATTCCCTGTAAGTATTAGCATATGTGTGTCATATCCCCTCGTGTTAAATGTATCTCCCAATTGACCGCTTTGACCCGGTGAAAAGCGGGATATAAATACAGCTAAATAAATAAAATAAATAAAATAAACCTTTATGTAGATCCAGAAATTCTGTTTCCATTAAGATAATCATGATTCTCATTCTACAATTAAATCATAGAGAAATAAGTTCAAAAAGTGAAAAAAAAAACATCACCAGACTTTCAGATAACAAACCAAGGGCTTTGAGTCACTAAAGGTGGACAGGTCTATCGCCAGCAATTAACGGAGGTACGCCAGACTCCGTGGCTCCCCTTACCCCCCCCCCACCCCTTCTCCTCCCCCCGTTCCACACACCACACCACACAATACTCATGATGGGTCTCAACTGGTCGCAGCTTTATTAAACATTCCAACTTTAAACAACTTCAAATTCCAACATAACCTCATAACACTCCATCCGGCGGAGTACTGCTTCACCCGCCATGTCATTAGCAAGGTGACATCAGCTCCGCCTCCGCTGCGGACAAGCCAACGGCTAGTTCATGTACCCACCCTTCTCGGGCCTTGCCATATCATTAACAAAGGCCCACCGGGGTTGTCCGGGTCGGGGGTACCCCACCCCTGCCCTCCGCATTATCTAAGGCTCCGGACCCCAGAAACCTCTGGGATCCCGCCACCAGCACGAGCGACCCCCAAGTCCTCATGCCGCCCCCCCACCGCAAGCTGCGACCAGCTAGAACACCCGGCTCGCCACATATTCCAAGGCCTCCTGCCAGTTGTTAAGTAACAAATCCATACCCACTGGGGATAAATGCACCCCATCCTGCCGGTACAAACCAGCACACCCCACATCAACCCATGAGTGTAGGATTTGATATCCCCCGTGCTCACACACCCATCCAGCAATCTGACGATTGATCTTCGACACTCCCCGCGACCATCACCGCTGATCCCCACAGGCCGGCCTTGGAATAATGTACGACCACAATAACGTACACTTTGAAACATTTGAAGAACTTCCATCAGATCTCTTTTTGCCGCTCGGATCAACTGTTTACAAGTCCAGGCTCCTAGGTCATTACCGCCCAAATGTAGCAACATCATGGAAGGCTGCCTCTTCACACGCCCATGGTGCCAAAGCAAAGGCAACAACTGAGTCCAGCACAGACCACTCTCGCCCAGCCATAGAACTGTCACCTGCGTGGTATCCAGTCCAAGATTCGGCCCAATTGGCAGTACCGCAGCCCGCTGTCCCGCCCAATAAACAAACGAATGACCGATGAGCCAGCAGCCGAGCAGCCTCATCCGATCCTCTGAAAGAAAACAGGCTTGTTAAACCCTGCCTAAAAGTACCCCTTATGGCCGATCATAGCTCTGAAAAGCATGGGAACGCCATTGGTCTATGCGCTTTATCTCTACCACAGGTAAAGCCGCCAATGCCGCACTGGTTGCTGCCCCGATGCAAAAGGAATACGGGGCAAACTGCATTGGGTCCTCTCCAACTTGCCGCAACACTAGGCACAGCACTGCCGACACCTGGAAGCACGTCAAAGGGGTGCCATCCTCGTGCAGGAACAACCAACCTTCCCCCGCCGACCTTACCCTCAAAAAGGCCTTGACAGCTGCAACCGGGCAAGTCGACACACCTGGAATCTCCCGCAACCACACCCCCACCCCTCTGCCCGTCTGATCCGTCTTGGATCTCGCAATCCGCAACTGCAGCTGACCCTGCCCCACCCGCACATGTTGCAACTGCATTCCACACTCCCCCTGCACCCGACCCGAGTTCACCACCAGCTCCCCTACCCGGAAAGCCCTGAAAAAAGCTAGGCAAAATACTGCCTTGAACAATGTTGCTTCATAGGGTGACCACGTCACTTCCGGAATTGCTGCACAAATTCTCCCCAGAAGCTCATGCGTAATAGGCTGCCTACTGTCCTGAGGCGTTGGCTGGGAACGCTCCCAACCTTGCAACAGCCGGGCGAGTCAGAAACCCTCCCGCAGGAGAGCCCCAGCCCACCGCTCACGAGAAAAAGGCAAATCCTGCCAAGTGTGTTTGCACCGATGCTCGCAATGCCCCTCGCACCTTCGCCTCACTCATATACTGCCCCATGAGGTGGTCCAACACCCTTCCCGGCTGCCATTTGTGTGCTCTGAGAAATTCCAGGATTCTGTCGCAGCCGCGCTGATATGCTCCCCATGTTGCTGGGGACACCGAACTTCTCAGCAGACTCAACATCTCAGGAGGCCAAGTTGCCATAATTTCTCCAGGACCTTCTTGCCCTCGGCGTCCACCGCTGGTGCCAGCTTCTGGAACAGGTCCCACTTGAAACGAGACAGCGCATCCGCAATCTTATTAGTGCTGCCCGGAATATGACGCGCCCTCACCACCACGTTCAAACGCAGACAGGCTAACACCACCTCCCTCATCAAGGCCGCTACCATCCTACACCGTGGCACATAATGATTAATCACGTTGACCACTGCGGTGTTATCGCACCACCAAACTAACTTCCGGTTATGAAGTCTGTCCGGCCAGAAGTCCAGCACTACCAAAATGGGAAATAGCTCCAGGAAGGCGACATTGCTGGTCAAACCCGCGTCCTGCCATTCCTGCGGCCATTCCCCTGCACACCACGCCCCCCCCCCAAAGTTTATTTCCAGACCAGCCCCCCCCTCGCTGCATCTGTAAATAGTTGCAAGTCTACAGAAGATATCGCCGCCTCCATCAAAACCGAAGTACCGTTGAATTCTCTCAAAAATACCTCCCAAACTCCCAAGTCTGCCCGTATGCTCCGAGACACCCTGATCCGGTGATGAGGTTTACGCACACTGGAAGTAGCTGATGCTAAACTCCGTAAAAACACCCTGCCCATCGGGATAACCCTGCATGCAAAATTAAGCAAACCTATTAAGGCCTCCATTTCCTTCAAAGTTATTTTACTGGACGCCAAGACATTTGCCACTACCACCTTCAACTTAGACACCTTCCCTGATGGCAATTGCGCCACCATTGCCCCGGAATCCAGCTCTACCCCCAAGAATGTGATCGTGGTAGCCAGGCCTTCCGTCTTCCCCGCCGCTAACGGCACTCCCCATGCCTTGGACAATTTCACAAAACCCTCCAGCAACTCCTGGCACACCAATGACTGAGCCTGTCCTACAAACAGAAAATCGTCCTAATAGTGCACAACATTTGCACAGCCCACTCTTCTAACGAGCACCCAATGCAGAAAAGTACTAAACTTTTCAAAATACGCGCAGGAAATCGAACACCCCATCGGCATACATTTGTCAAAATAACTTTGGCATTCAAATTGAAAACCTAGCAAACAAAATGCAGAAGGATGGACCGGCAATAAACGAAACGCCGACTCAATGTCCACCTTCGCCATCAGACAACCTGTCCCACATCTCCTAACCAATTCTACCGCCAAATTGAACGAGGCATACTGCACCATGCACGACTCCCTAGGGATATGATCATTTATGAACACTCCCAACGGAAAGGATAAGTTGTGAATCAAACGAAACTTACCCGCCTCTTTCTTTGGTACAATTCGCAACGGGGAAACTACAAAATTCGTGAATGGCGGTTCCATAAATGGACCCGCTATCCTACCCAGCTCCAACTCCCTCTGCAATTTCTCCCGAACAATGTGAGCCCATCGTCTCACCGAAGGAGCATTGCGAACGGCCGACACCTGTACATTCCCCTCCATGGGGATAACAAAACCCTCCTGAAAACCCAACTCCAATACCCTACTGTCTCCTTTCTTCGGGTATTGACAAAGCCAAGGCCTTACTGCCTCCAGCCATATCGGTGTCGGAGCCAGGCCCACATAGTCTTATTGTTTTGGGGTTGGCAAGGATGCCCCCCCGGGCCCTTTTTTGACACATTTACTGGCTGAATGTCCTCTGCCACAGACCGAGCATGCATGCTGAAACTTGCAATCGGGAAATGGACATGAGGACTTATTGAATCTCCAACAAACGTCTCCCGATCCACTCCCTCCCGGCTTCTGTTGAAGCCCCCCCCCCCCGCCCGAAAGGAATGACCCAACCCCACTGCTGCCGCCACCCCCTCCCCTCGTGCCCCCCCCTTGACCCCCACTCCTGTCTTGGCCGACATCTGAGTCAACCATAAATTAATGTCCTGCATCCCCCAAGACACTGCCTTGTTCTCCTCCATCTTGTCTCTGAACTTTTCATCGTAATTGAGCCATGCCCAACCTTCATGCATCTGAGCCACCTCCAAGATAGTCGGCGTAAGCCAATAACATCCCATAATCCTCCAGTACCTGCCTCCCCCACACACTAGCCATCCTCAAAAATGCTCGCATCCAATTGACCACATTCCGCGAAACTTTCTTGACCCTACCCGCCTTCTTGTCCTCCTTTCTCTTTTTCCTGCTCTCACCCGACCTTCTCCGCCCTTCCAATAACTGGAAAATATCTATGTATTGCCTCTTCCGAATCCGCCTTCTGAGCTTCCTCGGTACGCTCTCCCACAACTCCGAAAATGCGACTAGTGTAGAGGTCGCCCCCCGATCCCACTCCCACTGGCAGGCTAGCGATTACCACACCCGCAACCCAGTCCGCCCCAGATGATGTTGAAATGGATTCCGAAGATGCCGAGGACGACTCCAGGCTATGCCGCCGCCGCCAGACATGTCGCTTTTTCTTATGCACCTTACCGCCTACACCTCCCTGCGAGCCCTTCCCTTGCCCCGGCACTTCCCCATGTTCCCCCAGTGACTCACCTCCCTCCTCTGCAGAGGCCCTTGCCGTACTGGTCCCAGCTTGTGACTCTGGAGCCTCCAAATCCTGCAATCTGTCGCTTCCCGCATTGGCAATCCTTTCCGCACACATCCTGTCTGTTGCACCTGACGTCGTAGGCTCTCCCGTCAGATGGTCTCTCTCACCTGGATCCAGCCTCTGTGACACAGCCAAAGGTGCCTGTAGAGATAAAGAAAAAACAGGAGGGGGAACTGCCACGGGCCAAGCAGTTGGCCAGGCCCCCAGCCAACCGGCCCCAGATGAACCTTGCCCTCCCCCCAGCCAATGCTCCCATGCCATCGGTCCCCCCACTGGAAAACTACCCCGCTGCATTGCCTGCCATCCCAACGAACCACCTGCCCTGAGCCCCACGGGTATGCTATTCCCCACAGTCCCCCACCCCTGCGGACCTGCTCCTTGCCCAAGACCTTGTCCCCCTGCCTGCCCCCAGGGAGTAAAGCAGGGACCGCTAACACCAATCCCAATGCTCTCCCGAGGCCTGCCATCCATCCCCCCAAGCAACCCGCTAACCCAAATCTCCTGTCCCCCCCCCCCACTATGTTCCTGCACCACCCCCTGATCCCGAGCCTGCCCCTAGGCCCTGCCACGACCTGTCTCCTGAACTGGAGATGTCTGTGATCCTTCAGCCGGTGCCTGCAGTCCTCCTCCGCCCTGCTCCAGCATGGAGCGGGACCCCCCACGTCCCCTTCTGTTCCTCCCACCTCGTGCTGACCCCCTCCCTTCCGAACTCCCCCGCTGACTAGACACAGCCCGACGTGATGCCCCTCCTCCCCCAGCATGACCCTTAAGGCCCCGTCGCGGAGACATGGCAACCCCACCATAGCCTTAACAATTAGCTCCACTTGCCTGCACCACCACTCTCCTGCCACGAATCCCTGCCGCTGTTAGCCTCCTCACAGCACCCGCCAACACCACCGACACCAGACAGCTCGAGCCGATCACTGCCTCCCACAAAGCACACCTGCACCAACGCCGCGGAACTTGGGCACAATCCGCCAACCCCCGAACCGCTCCCCACACACTGCAGCCGACCAAGCTCCCTCCTGTTCCCAACGATAGTTGACCACGTGCATCCTGATCCACCTGAGCTCACTACACGGCCCGCTCTCTCCTCCGCTGCCTCGATGCCTCACTGCAGCTGGGAACCGCTCCATGCTCTGCTCCCCCTCTCCAGTGTAACTCCTGCCCTCTGAATGGCTCCCCCGCCTTCACTCATGTGGCAGGAGCCAATCTCTTTAAAAGATGCCAGCCCGCTCCCATCTTGCCTCGCGACGGCCCCTCCCCCCGGCCTTGCATGCACACGGGGACACCACGCGCCGCTCCCCCGTTAACCACAGCTGTGTGGACTGCGCCCCGCGGCCTTTCTTTTATGGCACTGCTTGGATCAAAGTTGCTCCCAGGGACTGAGTGGAATTGCAGGGGCCAGGCATAAACAATTTAAATATTACCCAGAAAAGGTGGTGGTTCAAAGGTGCCATGTGTCCTTTGGAAATCTGCTGTGGTGCTCAAATGTCACAACTTTCTTTCAAACCAGTTGCAAGAGCAGTTTTTATGAACAGATGAACTTATTTTGCTGAGGCCTGTGATTATTAGAGGGATGTTGCACAATATCTTAAGAATCTTAGACAAACAAAATCTACGATTGTTGTATATGACTAGTGAACCCTATGAAACATGCTTGTTATGACAAAGCTGCCTCTATGTCCCTCTGGTATGAAAAATGTTTTGGGTCTTTTTTGGTCGGGGTGGGCAACATTCATGAACTGGAATTTCAAGCTGAAATTTTGCCAGGAGAGTATCTAATTTTCCTCTCCTAGTCCTGCAGGCCTGACCTGGGTGTGGCTGGGCGATGAGAAAGCTGTAATCTTTCAGTGTGTGCATAACAAGCAGCTTCAATGCAATGAAGATATGGACCCTTGCCAGCAGAAAAGAAATTACTGAGTTACAGAGAACAGCCAGAGAAGCTCTCTGCCATTGTTTATTTCAAATCCTCACCCCCCCTGCTTCCAAAGCGAGAAAAGCAGAGCAAACCTACAGAGAAAGCAATCCCGCAAATCCTCAGCTGACCTTTCTCCATCCATATGCAAAGGGTTCCATCTGTACTATGAAATCCGAGCATGAACACATTGCATTATGTGCTTGGTTTTCACTCCCTCCCAGTCCTCAAGGGCCCAAACAGGTCTGATTTTCAGGATATCCTTAATGAATATGCATATGAGAGATTTGCATGCCCACTATCTCCATTGTTTACAAATCTTTCATGCATATTCATTAGGGATAACCTGAAAACCTGACTACTGGTGGCCTTCAAAGACTGGGAGCGAATACCTCTGATGGGAGACGTAGCTTCACCCTCTTTAACAGGGCAGTTAAATAAAAATCTCAGGACAAGGTGGCAGCCTAAGATGCACGTGGAGCTGCTATGAGTTTATCAGTGCTTTTCTTTATCGTGTCCCTCTTTGGTTTGGCCCCATCATGGGGAAAAGAAAAGGCTCAACTTGGGCCCTCTTTCAACTGCCTTTGCACTAATGATGGTTCAGCATTTTGCCATTTTTTCTCTGAAAGTGGGGGCGCAAATTAGTTTTGCTACTTTGGCTTCTGGAGTGCAGTCACAGCCTTGGGTGAACATTTCATCGAGTCTTGATGGTCCTACCCCTCCTAGTATGCCAAGGAGTGTCCTTAGTGTTGGGGACATCAGCAGTGGTATTTGAGTTCCCAGGTGGTTCGATAATCTCTGCTTTGGGTGTGGCCCCATACTGGAAGAGAGTCTGGTACAGAGGTTTTGTCACCATTGTTACTGCAGGACTTAGTGGAGGAAGTTTAAATAGTGAACTCCCAAGAGGTAAAAGTTGCAATTACAGGATCTCTGAGCCAGGATATTGCTAACATCCTGCAAGTGTTACCTCATTCGAGGTGCTCGTACCTCTATACCTCTATAGAATAATCTATTCCATCCTTGGTAGTGGATTCCCATAATGGAAGTAAATTCAATGAATCTCAACTGCTGGACAAATCACTTCATCTTCCTTTGCATTAGATACAAACGTAGGGCCCAATATTCAGCGCCAGCGGCTAGCGCTGTTAACGCAGCTAGCTGCTGGTGCTGAAAGTTAAACCCGGATATTCAATGTTGGAGTCATATCTGGCCCCAGCATTGAATATTTGTGTTCACCACATTTGCTGCTCACTAAACAGGTTGAATAATTTGTTTAGCCGAGGCATAAGATACAAGAATAACGTGGAAGATCCAAAGCAAAAAGGATTGGTGAGTAAGTACAAGCAGAAGTGGTGCTTTTCCAGTTTATCCAAGAAAAACCTATTTTTTTTCATTTACTTTTTTTTTCTATTGCAGGTGTTTTATCTGTGTTATCAGTTAAAACATAAAATTCAAAGCTCTATAAAATGCATGCAGACATGCCATTCCACCCTGCTCCCTATATCACCTAAGGGTAGGTGCTTTGTTTTCTTAGCATCCAATTTTATACAAATAAATACTGAGGCAGTTTTCGAAGCACCTGCTTGAGCATGCCTAGTTGAGAAGTCCACAAAGGCATGTAATTTAAGCCTGTTTTATAACTGCCTATGTGCTTTGATAAAATAGGCTCCCAGCACCAGTTCTAAGAGCATGCAGATTCTGGCACGCATCTTTATACTTGCTCTGAAACTGGTGTAAATACGTGAGTGCACTCTGCACATGTACCCATGTAGTTTACAATATATGCAAGCACATTGCCATTCTGCTGAAATTATGCTCCAGGAACACGTATGCATGGTGTATTTTCAAGTATGCACCATCTTCTTGGCGCATATGCATATAAGCATGAAAATGACCATGCTATTTTATAAAAGGCTATTTCTATGCATAAAGCTGACTTTCCATGGGAAGCCCTCTATAACATTACCTCCCACAGACTGTTTTTCATGCTCCAGCTGCTTCTAAAATGATCTGCAAAGTGTCTAAGAGGCCCTTTTACTAAAGTGCTCTAGGTTTTGGCACCTAACACATGTTTAGTGCCAAAATCAACGTGTTAGGTGCAACTGCTCCATTGTAGGTGTTGGGAGCATGGCCGACCGTTACCACACAGGCAGGCCCTTTAGAGCACATTTGGGCCCTTGTGAATTACTGCAGAGACACTTACTCACACCCGTTGAGGTGCAGTTAGATGAATCTGTGCTAATTGCAACATTGACTGTTAGTGTGTGAAATGTACCCCTGCGATAACTGCAATGTGCTTGTTGTTCCCATTCTCTGCCCCGACCTATTCATTCAGCACACTAATGCACCATTGTCAGTTAGCATGGAAATCAGCGTATGTTAACTATCATGCCTGTGCGGTAGCTGTTAACATGGGCTCGGGCGTACAGTTAGCATGTGCCAAATCGTGCATTAACTATATAGCATGCTTTACTAAAAGGGCCCCTAATACCCAGTAGCTTCTGAAAGTCTAGGACAGCGATGGCGAACCTATGGCACGCGTGCCAACTGTGGCACGCGAAGGCCTTGCAGCTGGCACGCGGGAAGGTCGCACATTAAAAAAAAAAAAAAAAGCTGCCCGTTGCCGCCGCGGCGGCATGGAGTGTCCCGCGGGGCTCCCTCTGCCCGGCGGGACTCTCCCGGCGCTGCTCAGCCCCTCTCTGCCGGCTTGCAGAGACGCGAAGGGAGAGTCTCCCTCGCGTCTCTGTTAAGCCCGCAGGGGCTGATGGGAAATTTCCCATCTGCCCCTGCGGGCTTAAGAGAGACGCGAGGGAGACTCTCTCTCCCTTCGTGTCTCTGCAAGCCGGCAGAGAGGGGCTGAGCAGCGCCGGGAGAGTCCCGCCGGGCTGCGGGCGCCCCGCGGGACACTCCATGCCGCCGCGGCGGCCGCGGGCAGCTTTTTTTTTTTTTTTATTGCCATGAGCCAAGGGAGGGGGGTTAAGACTGGCAATGGGCTAGGGAGGGAGAGAGGGGGGTTAAGACTGGCAATGGGCTAGGGAGGGAGGGAGGGGCGTTAAGACAGGCAATGGGCTAGGGAGTGAGGGGGGTTAAGACTGGCAATGGGCTAGGGAGGGAGGGAGGTTAAGACTGGCAATGGGCTAGGGAGGGAGGGAGGGAGGGGGTTGAGACTGGCAATGGGCTAGGGAGGGAGGGGGGTTGAGACTGGCAATGGGCTAGGGAGGGAGGGAGGGGGTTGAGACTGGCAATGGGCTAGGGAGGGAGGGAGGGAGGTTAAGACTGGCAATGGGCTAGGGAGGGAGGGAGGTTAAGACTGGCAATGGGCTAGGGAGGGGGGGAGGGGGGTTGAGACTGGCAATGGGCTAGGGAGGGAGGGGGGTTGAGACTGGCAATGGGCTAGGGAGGGAGGGAGGGGGGTTGAGACTGGCAATGGGCTAGGGAGGGGGGGTTAAGACTGGCAGTGGGCTGGGGAGGGGGGTTAAGACGCAGTGGGCTATGGGGGGGAGTTAAGACTAGCAATGGGCTGTGGGCTGATGAGGGCTGGCAATGGGCTATGAGCTGATGAGGGCTGTCTGGAAATGGGGTGATGGGGGGGTTAGGACTGGTAGTGGGCTGATGGGGGGGGTTAGGACTGGTAATGGGCTATGGGGGGGTTAAGACTGGTAGTGGGCTGATGGGGGTGTAGGACTGATAATGGGTTATGGGGGGGGGCTAGGACAGGAAATGGGCTGATGGGGAGGGGTTAGGACTTGAGGTGGGCTGATGTGGTTAGGACTGGTAATGGGCTGTGGGCTGATGGGGGGGTTTAGGACTGGCAATGGGCTATGGGGGGCTGACTGGAAATGGGCTGATGGGGGGTTAGGACTGGTAAAGGGTTATGGGGGGGGGGGCTTAAACTGAAAATGGGGTGATGGGGGTTAGGACTGGAAGTTGATTGACGGGGGGCTAGGACTGGTAATGGGTTGGGGTGTTGCTAGGACTGGAAATGGGCTGAGTGGAAGGGGAGGCTTGAACTGCAAATAGCTGATGGGGAGGGGGCTTGGAATGGAAATGGGCTGTGAGGGAAGGGAGCTAGGACTGAAAATGGGCTGATGGAACAGCTAGGATAGGACTGGAAATGGGCTGTTGGGGGGAGCTAAGATTGGAAATGGGCTGTGGTGGGGGCTTGAATTGAAATGGACTCATGGAGGGGCTAGAACTGGAAGTAGGCTCATGGGGGGGCTTGGACTGGAATTGGGCTGAGTGGAGGGGAGCTATGATTTGACATGGGCTGATGGTGGGGCTAGGATTGAAAATGAGCTGATGAAGGGACTTGGACTGGAAATGGGCTGATGCAGGGACTAGAAGGGAATGGATGCTGGGTGAGACTGGAACTAGAAGGGAGCTGATGTTGGGGGAGGATTAGAATGGGATGGGGCTGGGAGAGTAAAATGGAGAGGGGAAAAATATTTTGTGTAGGAGGGATGAAAAAATCTACAATTGGCCAGGTATTGGGAGAGTAATTGGGGATTGAGGATGGAGGGGTAAAATTTGTGTGGATGAAATAGGAATGAGGAAAGAGCAAAAGGAGAAAGATTAGTATGTTAAAGCAGATGTAGAGAGAGAGAGAGAGAGAATGGAAAAAAAACTAGAAGAGAGAAGAAAGGACAAATGGACAGCAGACGATGGAGAGTTAGCAGAAAACATGAAGAAACCAGAAGAAGGTGGCTGGACCAATTGCAACTGAAAAAAAAATGCACAAAAGGTAGCAAGATATCTCTTTATTTTGAATTTATTAACTGGAATATGTCAGCTATGGGAAATGTGCATCATTAACATCTGCGCTTTGTTTGGTACAAGAGGAAATTCCTATTTGACGTTGCCACTTGTTCTCTTTCCCCAGTATTCTCTGAAATGTATTGGTTTAATATTTGCAGTGTTGCCTTTTGATAGGTAGGGTATGGTGCTTTGTGAGTCCTGGTAATGCTGTCAGGATACGGCGGGTTTGCTATGGGTTCTAAATGGGCAGCGTTTGTAGTAGTTCCTAATGTGCCTGGCGGTTGGCACTGGATTATAGTAATGTAGAAATCTTTTAGTCATTCTTTATCTATACACTCATTAAGAGACATGTTTACTAAAAGTTAGTGTATGGTAACATTATGCAAATATTTATGCAAATAAGACCACTTATGCAAATGACGTGCTGGCACTTTGAGGAAATTCTTTGGTTTTGTGCGGCAGTTTGGGCACTCGGGCTCAAAAAGGTTAGCCATCACTGGTCTAGGAAGACCTCAGTTCCATACATTAATAAAAATTAATAACGTGGGGGCACAAGTTTCCTTTCCAGTAAGTTTACAGGCTAAGAATAGTAGTGATTCCTGATCCTTTACTGAAAGGGTCATTTGATGTGTAGCATGAAAAAGACATAACTCTATGGTTAACATTTTAGAAATCCAAAAATATGTGAATCGACCAATCGGCAAGGTACGGATCACTGAAAAACAGTGCTCAGAATGAAATACAGCTGATACAGAAATCACAACACAACATATCTCTAAAAGGAATTCTTCCTTTTTATACTTTTGACCAATTATTTCAAAAAGAAAGCTTTGCACACTTAGCCAACCAAGTTCTGGTCTCACTATTTTCACCTACAACCTTGACTGCTTCCCTAGTACCAGTTGCAACCGCTGCCATAGAAGAAAGAAATCACAGCAAAGAGACAAGCTTGTGCTCACTCTGTGGTGATTCATCTGATTGTAAAAATAGACCACCAGCACTATATCAGTTCTGCTTATCTATCGGCAAATGTCCTTGTTGTACACATGCTTACAAGGATAGAGGCCAGGCTGTCCCACAATGGCCCCTCTTAAGCAGAGGAGATCATACGCTGTTCAGTCACTGAGAGAATTGCATTTCTTGCTGAATGGCCTATTGTTAGGGGCATGTTTAATTAATCAGTTGGCAACATGTCCAGCTATTTGTGCTTTTGAACTGACTCCTTCCAATCCAGAACATTTTGGAGGCTCGCCAGAGTGAAAACACAAAGGCGCATATTAATCATTCACACTGCAATGAAAGTTTCCAAAATGGTTCATTATCATGAACTCTGTGCCGGCACTACACGACTGTGATTAGAATTTTTGGAAAGATAGAATTTGGAAACCAACCACATTGCAGTTAAAATCCAGCTTTCAGCTCGCATATGGTGACAGTACCCTAGGGCAACAGGCTTCTGAAAAATGGTACAATATTAAATCCACAATAGGAAGGTATTAAAAAAAGGTTTCTTTGAAATGGCTCAATTATTTAAAAAAAACCCCACCCTTATCCAATATACATGGACTTCACATATTATGGGCCAAGTTTGCTAAACGCTAACATGTGCTATGTGCTTCAGTACCCATGTTTTTGCTATTGGCATGGTGGCAGATACGCACTAATGTTTCGTAAATGAGGCCCTATGTGTTTATAGACACTTGCTTATTCATAAACCTTGAAAGAAATATCATTATTCTAAAATTGCCACTGATCGGCAAGGTGCTGCTTGGTAAGATAAATATCAGTTTTTGAATAATGATATTTCTGTCATTTTTAATGAAAATGATTTTTAAGTAAAATCACGAGATAAATGTTAGAAGCTGTGGAGAATGAATACTCCATTTCAAGTGTTTGGCTTATGATGCCTTGTATATACAGTAAGCACATATGTTAATGAAGGTAATTTCATAAACTCCTGCGCAGTTAACACGTGTTGTCACATGCGTATTTAGGACCTATATTATAAAGTAAAGTGTGCATGCACTTTAAAATATATGAGCCAAAGACGTATCCAAATCTAGTCACAGCAGTGAATGTCTGCTCTAGTGTTATAACTTACGGGCTCGATATTCAGCGGAAGTGGCTAGCACCACTAGTAGACACTGCTCAACTTTAGACCGGGATATTCATTGTTGGATATTCAGCTGCTGCCTGCTTAGCTTTTGCAGCAAAAGTTAGATGAGCCTTTACTGCCCCCGACTTTTGCCGTGTTCTGATAACTGGGCTGTGATTCAATATGGGCCTGATTTTGAAGGGGGGATGTCCTGCCCCTAGTCCTATGACAGGCTAGTCTAGTCCCCGATTCTGAGCCCGCAGGAGATAGATTTTATTTATTTATTTATTTAACATTTCTTCTATACCACGCTATTATAATCAGCGCGGTGTACATCGAACAAAAACATACTACAATGCATACAGGCAACATTGAGTTTACAATGAACAGGAAATTAAACGGGATAACCGGGAGAACTATGTACAAGTTAACTTGATACTATATACAATACTCTAAACTCGTTTGGATATTGCATGTGTTTTTTCGGGTGGATGGTAAAGGATGATTAGCAGGTGGGCTAGTGTGTAGGCTAACCATTTTCTGGTTGTATTAAGGTGCTAAGGCGTCTGGGGCATGTGGAAGCTTGCCAGTTGTGTGATTGTCTGGGATAGCTTCTGGGTAGCATTTTGTGAACAGATGGTGTTTCAAAGCTTTTCTGAATAGGATTAGGCTTTTGATGCCACGGATTTCATGGGGAAGGGCATTCCAGTTTAAAGGAGCGAATATAGAGAAGGCCCTGTTGGAAGTAGCCTTAGTACACGTCGTCATCATCTTGGGGACTATTAAGGTGTTCATTGCAGTAGGCCTCCTGTTTCTATTTTCCAGGGTGCCGTGAATTAGCTTGCTGATTGGCGTAGGGGGGTAGTTATTTAGGGCTTTGAAGGTAAGGACTAATGACTTATATTGGAGTCTGGCATGTAAAGGTAGCCAATGCAGATCTTTCATGATAGGCATTATGTGGTCAGATCTTGACGATCCAGAGAGGACTCTTGCAGCTGCATTCATAGCCAGGCGGAGCGGATTTAAAGTTGATTGAGAGAGACCGTGGAGGATGATGTTAGCGAAATCCAGGTGTGGGAGGACTAATGCCTGGAAGGTTGTTCGGTAGTCGGTGGTGACATAGCATTCTGATCTTATGTTATATAGTCTTTGTAACATTCTTCACATGTGTTGTCATATCCAGGTGCTGGTCCAATGTGATGCCGAGATAACAGATTGTGGGTTTGGATTTCAACTCTACATTGTTGACAAGTAGTGATGGGGGAGGTATGAACTTATGGTTTCTCGTGACAAAAAGAACATCAGTTTTGCTATGATTGATCCGTAGGTTTTGTGTCAGCAGCCATTCGGCTACAGCTTCGAAGCAATTGATTATTGGGGAGAACACTGGTTGGTCAATTGTGAACGGCATGTAGAGGAGGATGTCATCTGCGTAAGCCAGGCATTGTACGTTGAAGGATCGGATCAAATCACATATCGGCTGCATATAGATATTGAACATCAGTGCCGATAAGGACGATCCTTGAGGTACCCCCTGTGACTGCAGGAATGGTTCTGAGGATGCGTGGCCTGTTTTGACTTGTTGCCACCTATTGGATAGGTAGGATTTACACCATTCTAGTGCTGTGCTTTGAATCCCCTTTTCTTTCAGGCGTTGTAGAAGTATATCATGATTCACAGAGTCGAAGGCGACGGAGATGTCCAGGAAGATGAGGACAAATCCTTGTTGGATGCTGTTTATTCCTGTGACCAAATCATTGAATAGGGTTGTAAGGACTGTGTCGACTCCATGCGCTTCCCTGAAGCCGTGTTGTGATGGATCTAGCAGTGCTTCAGTGTCGATATGATGCTGGATTTGTTGTTGAGCAGCTTTTTCGATGATTTTTGCAAGCTGGGGGATGCTCGAGATTGGCCTAAAAGATTCAACTTTGGATGGGTCAAGTCTGCTGCTTTTCAGTAGGGGCCTGATAGAGGTGTGTTTCAGACTCTGCGGGAATGAGCCCATTAAAAAGGACTGGTTCAGTATTTTGCTCAAGATTTGGCTTAGGTCATGTCGCAGTTCTCTGATCCAGCTGGCTGGACAGGGGTCGTTAGGTGCTGTGCTGGGATTGATAGAAGCGATAATGTTCTCAATCTCTCTATTTGATACCGTAGTGAAATTGCATAATGGTGTTGCTTGGGATGCCTTAGGTGATACGGAGGAGTTACTGACACTTATGTTTGTGTTGGTCTCTGAAGTAGAATGAGTCCCCTGTCCATGTTGGCAACCCTGGACATACAGGGCCAACTTCAGGATGGCCCTATATGTCTGGGGTCACATCCCCGCCCACTGCCTGCCCTCGCTCCTCCTGCCCCCATCCAGAGCTCCCTGTACATCTCTTATGTACGTATGGGGAGCTTTGGGCAGGGGATACAGTCCCAGTGTTTAGCGGGGATGCCCCACTAAATGTGGCTCGAAATGACCCCATATCTGTATAGTACCCCATGAAGAAAATTTAACTTTAGAAACATTTTCAAAGTCTAGATAAGGGCATCAAATTCCCTGTTACAAAAGTAACTTTAGAGATTTCACAGTCTCTGGCAGATATGTGTTCATAAAGTGAGCAGTATACGTTCATGAGACTATCTAAGGGGAGTTGTCACTAGAAGAGAGTGTGAGGAGTTAGGGTCTTTTATTCCTCTCTATCCTTCATGCAGAGTGGTGGGGCTCAAGGGGAACACATAGGCTCTAGGGAGTGCATCCCAAGGGCCGTGGAAGACTAGAGCTTAGGAAAGGACACCTGTGAAGGGTGCATCTATTGGTGATGGATTTGTTTTGCAGCAGGTCCTAGAGGAGTGGTTCTAGAAGCCAAAGGGAAAATGAGAACATAGAGAAGAAAAGCTGGCTTGAGGGAAACCTCTTGTCTTCACTGACAAAACTAACTCTATTCACCCATATTAATCTGGCTTTTATCTGACCATAGTACCAAAACTACACTGGCCATCTTACTCAGTGAGATCCACAGCTTTTTTGATGTAGGTAGGGCTGTTTTGGTTGTTTCCTTGGATTTATCATCAGCTTTTCATTTAGTGGAGCATCATCTCCTCCTGCCCTGGCTTTTCCTGCCATTAAACATTTTCTTCTCCCCACTGGCAAGACCAGTACAGGATCTGGACATTATTGGTTTCAGCTACACCGATGACATTTTATTAGTTGCATATGTAGACCCTCTATTTTGTGATCTTAAACTCATGAATTATTGCTTTGATCTGATTGCTTTCTGGCTCAAGGATCATTGTTTTAAACTTAATCCTGGTTAATAAAGTCTAGCTTCCTGGATCACAGGGAGGCTCTCTCATCAAACTACCCCTCCCTTTCTTCTTGTCCCTATAATCTTGGTTGCTCATTTAAATATCTGGGTGTGGTCACTGATTTTCAATTGATTCTAGAAGAATAGGTGTCAGCTATTATTAGATCCCCACTACCTGTTTAATTTTTATGCAGAAAAAATCATCAGAGAAGAATGACTGTATGAAGACAACTGAGGTATGAAGCTTGGTGGAAGACTCATCAATGCTGATGATACCATATTACTGGCTGAAAGTGAAGACGATCTGAAACATTTACTTCTCAAGATCAAGGAACATAGTCTTAAAATGGGCCTGCACCTTAACATAAAGAAGACAAAGATCCTGATGACTGGCAAAATCAATAAGTTCATCATTGATGGAGAAGAAATTGAAAGAATGGATAACTTTAACCTACTTGGATCAACAATCAATAAAGAAATGCCAATTACTCTTGGCAGAATGGCTATGAAGGTCCTAGACAAGATTCTGAAGAGCAGAGATGCCTCTCTCCATACAAAGATTTGACTTGTCCAAGCCATAGTGTTTTCAATAACATCACATGGATGAGAAAGTTGGACAGTGAAAAAGATAGACAGGAAGAAAATCGATGCCTTTGAATTATGGTGCTGGTGATGAATGCTGTGAATACCATGGACTGCTCGAAGACCATATAAATCAGTACTACAGGAGATCAAACCTAAGCTTTCTTTAGAAGCTCAGATGACAAGACTTTGACTTTCATACTTTGGACACATCATGCGAAGAGAGAGATCATTAGAGATAGACACCATGCTTGGAAAGTTGAAGGTCAGTATAAAAAATGAAGGTCAGCAATGTGATGGACTGATAGAATAACAGCAGTTATGGATGCCACTTTGTAAACAATGAGCAGCCTGACTAAAGACCCAACACAGTTTAGGTCAACTATCTAAAGGGTCGCCATTATTAGATACTGTGATGAAGCTGACACTACTGAAGCTATGGAGTTAGGAGAAAACTCTGTTTCTTTTAAAGAAACTGATTTACAGAGAATGCAGTTACCAAGAAGTGCAGCTAGAGGGAGTAGGCATGAGGCTGCAGAAGGTAGGCTGACACACCCAGATTGTAATGATGCAATAGCTAATCAAACACACCTGAGTAGAGGGCCAGAAAGCTCACTAGAGAAACGGCTTTATAAGCAGTGCTCGGTCAGGAGAATAGGGAGAGGACCACCAATACAGAGAGGACCACGAATAGAGAGACGACCACAGGAGCAGAGAGGACCACAAATACAGAGAGCAACAGAAACCCCTGCTACTAAGGAGAGAGAAAGGGGAAAGCTCCAACTACAGAAGGAAAGGCAGTTAAGCTTGCAGTCCTTACAAGGAAGGGACAACTTTCAGGAAGGACAAGCCCATGCTGAAAAGCTCCAGAAAGAAGTCTCCAGGGAAGACAGTGTAAGCAGGAGAGTGCCTGGTAGAGGGAATACCAGCAACACACGTCTCAGAGAACAAAGGTACATTCACACCTCCTTTCCTGAATGTGTGCCAGGTCCTAGAAAGGCTTGTAAACCAGAGAGCCATAGATATGAGAAACAAAGCTGGGGAAAGCTTTGGAAACCTGTGCAGAAGGTCCTAGATAAAAGCCATATTAATTGTTTGCCAGACCAGGTCCAGCCAGGCTGGAAAGTCTTGGAGAGAACTACTGAAGTACATCCAGTTTTGCCTAGGGAAAGCTCAGGCTTAGCAGACACCATATCTGAGCAAGAGGATATGCAAACAGACCTTGTAGAACCAGAACCATTGCGTAGCTGAGACTATAGAATCTCTCACAGAGTCATAGCATAAGACATGCTCTAAAATGTCATTGCTTTGTTGAGCTGAAAAGAAGAAGTTTTTGTGTTTATTTAGCCTGTTTATATTGAAAAATCCTGCTTGAATGGAAAAGACTGTGAAACTCTTATAACAGTTTGGACTTTGTAAATACTTTGGTAGAAACCCTGAATCAAGGTGAATTCTGTTGTCTTCTTGGAGAACCTTAGCACATCAAGGGAATAAAACCTTATATTTAACCCAGCACAAGGTTCACACAACTATTCTTTATAAAGAAGAACTACAAGGACCATAATGCAACTGGTCTAAGTTAGAGTTCCCAGCTTCAACAAACAATAAATGTCTGCCCTGACCCTTCAGCGCGCTGCCACCGGGAGGGGCTGTGACAATATGCATTCTACTCTCTGAGACATTTGTTCTGTTAGGCTTACCTTGACCTCTCTACCTTGCTCTCCTTGATCGATGCACTAGTTGCTTCTCACTTGAACTATTGTAACATCCTTTATGCTGGTATTAGGGGCGCTGACTTCAAATGCCTTCAGGCTACTTAGAATTCTGCCATCAATCTCTTGTCCAACTCTCATAAGTTTCATCATGTAACAACCTTTACTTATAGAGAGAATCAATGGCTTCCTATCTTTTTAAGTATACAGTTTAAGATTCCTTTATTTGCCCATAGGCCTTTCTATACTGGTGTGCCATGCTCCTCATTTCCTACATTCCCAGAGAAACTACTTTTTATCCTGTCTGTCCCTCATACCCACTTCATCAGATGTTCAGACTTCTTCTTTCTTGCTCCTTCTCTCTGGAATTCACTTCCAATGTTGCTTCGGAGAGATTCTCCTACAAGACATTTAAAGCCAGTCTTAAAACTTAATTTTTTACCTTGGCTTTTGATACTGACTTTTCTTTGGAGTTATCTGGCATGGTTAGTGGCAAAGGCAGGTGGTTATCAGTGGTCTACAATATCTTTTTGCTTCTGTCTTGGTTTATTTTGTCTTTGTTGCTGTCCTCCTTTATTTTCTTGTTATAATGGAGTTCTGGTTCACATTTCCAGTCTTTAATTTGTAGCCTATTATAAACCACCTTGTTGCTCTCCCTGAAAGATGATATGCAATGCAATGTGTGCCTTCAAGTCTGTCCTGACTCCTGGCGACCCAGAGGCTCCTGGGTTTTCTTGGCAGTGTCACCGGAAGTAGATTGCCAGGCCTTTCTTCTGAGGCAATGGAGGGTTAAGTGACTTGCCCAAGGCCACAAGGAGTGCTAGTGGGAATCGAACCCTGGTTGCTTGGTTATCAAGCCAGTGCTCTAACCACTAGGTCACTCCTCCACTCCGAAAGATGATATAACAAATACAATAAATGTGAAGATAAGGCTTGCAAACAAAAACAGGATGAAGGTGGCAGAGACTACAGTAATAGTCAAGTCCATCTACACCAGTTCGCCAAGAAGTGAAGAATCTTATCTAGGAAGACAAGTTTGGGCTCCAGAGAAGTTTACGGTCCTTGGAGGAGATTTTAGATGCATGTAAAAAACAGTGATTTTAGAAAGGGAAATGGCACATATACTTTCTTTTCTAAAATCATTGTTTGTATGTGCAACCAGTGGTGGCAGGCGCAAGTGTAAATATAAATATACACTTGCGGGAAATATAAAAAGCAGCGCCGTCCGGCGCTTGTGAGACCAGAAGGAGTCCCCAATCGGGGGACAGGACGCAGTCAACCTCCCGCTGCTGCTTCGCTGCCCAATCGGGGCAGGCAGCCGGGAAATATAAAAAGCAGCGCCGTCTGGCGCTTGTGAGACCAGAAGGAGTCCCCAATCGGGGGACAGGACGCAGTCAACCTCCCGCTGCTGCTTCGCTGCCCAATCGGGGCAGGCAGCCGGGAAATATAAAAAGCAGCGCCGTCCAGCGCTTGTGAGACCAGAAGGAGTCCCCAATCGGGGGACAGGACGCAGTCAACCTCCCGCTGCTGCTTCACTGCCCAATCGGGGCAGGCAGCCGGGAAATATAAAAAGCAGCGCCGTCCGGCGCTTGTGAGACCAGAAGGAGTCCCCAATCGGGGGACAGGACGCAGTCAACCTCCCACTGCTGCTTCGCTGCCCAATCGGGGCAGGCAGCCGGGAAATATAAAAAGCAGCGCCGTCCGGTACGCCCGCGCCTGGCGGGCCCGCGCCTGAGGGCCTCACCAGAGGGCCCTTTGGCGTGGCCCTTAGGCGGTGGACCGTCAACACATAGTGAACCGCTCCAACCTCCACCCCAGCACATAGGCAACCGGGGCCCGCGACCAGCCCCACTCAAGCCCTGGCTACCTACACGGGTCGAGCCCCACACCCGCAACAGTCTTATCAAAGATAGCTTGAACTTGATGGTTAAAAGCCGCATACCTACTGGCTACACGGTGGCAGTAGTCCAACAAAGCTTGAGCTCCCAGTACAGGTAGAGCTCGCTGAAACCTCCCTTCTCAGCGGACCTCGACGAACCCAGGTAACATTATCCACAAACTTTATACCGTTACACCCCACTCAGTCACCATACTGAACTGAAGCATTCAAATCCACACTATAACGTTCTTTGTACTCTACCACATGTAATGAAAGTTTGTCAATATATTGGTGATCCATGCATAGCCATACTCAGATTTGCCTACTAGCAAAACCTGTTTAAGTTGCACTGAGTTAAACAAACTAAATGAATGTCATAATGCAATGGATGCTTAAATGGATGTTTTAAATATAGTGAGTTATATAAGGTAGAAAATGTTTCCCATTGCATTAGTCTGTTAAGGTGTTAAATCAGGTAAACCCGCCTTGAGACTACTAGCAACGTTCAAAAGTATTGCATATTAGAAAATGTTTTTCACAGTGCTTTAGTCTGTCACGGTTAAATCAGGTAAACGGAACGTCTTAAATAACTGCATATTTTAAATGTAAATATAATTTGAATCAAATAAGGTAAACAAGGTAACCGTTCCTTATAGAGAGTTGCACCTCGCTGAACATCGAGTCACAAGCGTTCTTCGTGCGCTGTCTCTCATTTGCCTAACAAAACAAAAAAATGGATCCATTTAACGTCTCAATACTTTGGTTCCTTTGCCTAACCGCATGCCTAGTCACATGCATAGGAAACACCATCCCGCACATCTACACCCCTTATACCTGGCAACCATTATTGTTATGCAACCCTCTTCCTGCCCTTGCAACCCACAATGTTTATCTGCACCCACACCCACAAGTTACCACTCTACCCAGTGTTGAGCCCAACAATGCATACAATAAAAAACAGCGACCCCGTCACCACCACAAATTAAGAAAGGCTCACCGTCCGAAAGAACCAAGACCCACCAAGATGAGCAAGAACGGGGTCAAGAACCTGCAAACTGCCTACACAACACAGTCCACAATTTCCATCATACTCATAAATGCCAGGTCTATAAGAAATAAAACTCATATAATATATGACCTCTTGTCAGATGCAAAGCCTGACTTACTTTGCATCACTGAGACTTGGATAACCGAAACAGACCCTGTAATCATCAATCAAATAAGCAAACCTGGATATACTACGTATAACTGTCCTCGCACTAAGAAAAGAGGAGGAGGGGTCTTAATCTTGGCCAAATCTGAATTATCCCTAACAAGCACACCACTAGGCGTACCCGATGGCATCGACATACTTAAAATTGAAAACAGAACCTTAGCCATATGTCTTATCTATAGACCACCGACTTCCCCACAGGAATCCTTGGCAGCAGCTCTGGAAATCATCTCAGCTACAGCGCCCAAAAAAAACCAGGTCATCCTGGGAGACCTGAACTTAGCCTCCACCACCGCAGTGCAAGCAAACATCTTCCACGAAGCTATGGAACAACTGGGTTATGAGCAAATCATCCAAGACGCAACCCATATCAAAGGTAATACACTAGACATGGTGTTTCTACCCACTAAACACCCCAAGCTGTTGAAATCCAAACCTCAAATAACTCAAGTACCATGGTCAGATCATCACCAAATCGAACTAACCCTACTTCCCCCCTTAGCTCCTGACCAATCACAACCAGACCAAGCATCACACCAACGGAGATGCTTCCAAAAACTCATCAAAGAAGACCTCCTTGAATCCATAGCAAATCACATACACCCGGATTGCTCAGACCTCGAGCTACTGGCAAACCACTGGAACATAGGAATCGAGGCTGCCTCAAAACCCACCTGGAGTCACCCAAGGTACCCAACCAAGAACAAGGCTGAACCATGGTACACCACAACACTACGGGAACTGAAGAAGGACCTGAGAAGGCAAGAACGAAAATGGAGAAAGCACAAAACCGAGGAATGCAAAAAGTCCTACCTCGACCTCCTATCAACCTATAGGAATGAAGTCAACCAGGCGAAGAAAACGCACCACACAATCACACTCAATAAAGCCCTCAACAGGCCCAGGGAGCTATTCGCACTCGTCAAATCTCTCACCAAAGCCCCACAAGACAGCAATCCCAGCGGCTCCATAACGGCACAACAGCTAGCAGATCACTACGCCAGCAAGCTTAACCCCGCAGCACCTACCCTCCTCACCCCCACGCTGGACTCAACCAACTCCCCTCAAAAAATCAACACCCAGGGAAAAACTGTTCACGGTGGAAAATGGTCAACCTTCCGGAAAGTGGATGACCAACAGATAAAAGGCATCATCACCAACCTAAAAACCACCACCTCTCCTCTTGACCCCTGTCCAGCCTCCTGGATCAAGGCCACCAAAGAGGAAATAGCACAGCACATCTCCCACATAGTGAACCTATCGCTTCTGCAAGGTCTCATGCCATCACTTCTCAAGAAGTCACTCATACACCCCATTTTGAAAAACAAAGCACTCAACAAAGATGACCCTACCTCCTACCGCCCAATCTCAAGCATAACCTTCCTCGCCAAAATCATTGAAAAGGCAGTGCAGCAGCAGCTACAGGACCACATTGATGACACAAATGCCCTGGATGTGCATCAATACGGGTTTCGACAACATCATGGCGTAGAAACCCTCCTGCTAGCCTTGCTGGACAACCTACTTAAGGGTCTGGAGAACAAGAACAAGATGTATATGCTTATCTTCATTGATATCTCAGCTGCCTTTGACTCGGTGCATCACCCAGCACTATTAGAACGACTTGAGTCCATAGGCATTGCAGGGACCCCACTAAAATGGTTCTCCTCCTATATAACAAACAGAATGCAGCAGGTCAATTTCAACAATGCCAAAGCAACCCCCTTCCCGCAAACCCAAGGCATTCCGCAAGGTTCCGCCCTCTCCTCCCTCCTATTCAACCTATACCTGCAACCAGTGTGCAAAATCTTCCAGGCCCACGACATCAACTACCATATCTACGCTGATGACCTAATGCTCTACACACAACTAGACCCAAACAACCCGAACATCAGCAAGCTTGAAAAATGCCTACACGAGCTACAAATCTGGCTCCAACGAAATAACATGTTCATTAACCACAAGAAAACAGAAGCAATGTGTATCTCCAGGAACCGGGATTCGAGCCCCCTAAAACTGTCACCATGAACAACAATAATTACAACATAAAATCAGAGATAAAATATTTAGGAGTGATGCTTGACAGCAACCTAAATATGGACAGGCACCTTCGAAATACCAATCGGGCCATTTTCCACAAATTAAGAGTCCTGCAGCCTTTACGTAGCATCCTTGATCATGATGACTTCATATCTGTCGCTCAGGCCCTCATCATTCCACACCTGGACTACTGCAATGCCATACTGCAAGGCCTGCCAAAGAAAACTACAAATATTCTGCAAATGGCACAAAATGTTGCAGCCAGAATCATCATGCAAAAAGGACTCTCTGACCACATTACACCCACCCTAATTGAGCTTCATTGGCTCTCCATCACGGCCCGGATTCAATACAAAATGCTAGTCACTACTTTCAAACTTATCCATAATATAGCGCCCTCTCACCTCAACAGCTTGATTTCCAATCCACCCAACAACAGAAGTAGGAGAGCAGCGAACCTCAACACCATCTGCCTCCCGAGGTCATTCACAAAGGTTAATGCTTGTACCAGTAACAGAGCCTTCTCGTTTACAGCTCCTACACTCTGGAACCGGTTGCCAAGTGATCTGCGTGAAATCTGTGACCTAAAGGACTTTAGAAAAGAACTTAAGACGCACCTCTTCCAATCTCATTACAACCTAACCTCATGAACTACACGCGGCCGCGTGTAAATATGTAGATACGGATCACTTATAAAGTTTTAACAGTCTTGTCAATTGTAAATATGTATATTAAGTACCCTGTGTGAACCTCAACAACAATCAACTGTAAGCCTGTAACCCGTGTTTTTGCTGTGCTTCCCCCCCCCCTCCCTAATCAGATTGTATACATCCTTAATTCTGGCCGGTACAGCCAACCTTATCATGTGTAACAACCGCTGCTGATCACTGGAAGCAGCGGGATATAAATGTACGCTAAATAAAATAAATAAAATAAATAAATAAAATAAGTGTATATTTATGCCTGCGCTGGAGGCTGGATCATTTCCACATAATCTGCATTTTGCAGAATAGACAGGGAAATTCCAAACTCCCCCCCCTAACTCTGCTTCCAGCAACGCCTATTGTACAAACATATAAAAGTATATGTGGGCTCGTGACCTGCATATACAGTGCTGTTATATATGTACTGTATATGGTAGCTAATTTTGCACAGCTTGCTTTCTACATGAAAAATCAGGTTTTACACGTAGAAAGGCTTTCTACAATTATTCTTCGTGTGTCTTAGTTTTTTGCCCTACCACCTGTAATCCTGAAAATAAACTGTCCTGATTTGATGCCGTTGGAATTGACTAGTTCACCAGTACATTTGTTTTGTTTTGAATATCCAACCTAAGTGGATATTGATGTACTTTGGAGGGCCTGTGATTGCATTTGAAAGTGTTGGTGTGAGTTCCACAAAGGAGGGCCTTCGAAGACATCTTGCTTCCCCTCTCTCTCTCTCTCTCCCCCACTCCCTGTTAATTTGCTCGCTTAAGGGCATTCCCCATATAAACCTCCAGTTTTACTCTCCCTTGTTCAACATATACTTCATGTTGATGTCATATTGTAAACCGCTTTGAATACATGATAAGGCTGTATAGAAAATGTGTTAAATAAAGAAATCTAGGATGTGCGATGTCTTCCCTTTACCCCTCTTAGAGTCTTCCTCTTGCTGGAATTCTGCACACAAAATTTAAAATTCTGTGTCAAAAAGTCTGAATTATGCAAAATTCTGCCTGTTTTGTTTGTCAAAATAACAAAACATACTGTTTTTTAATGATACTTAATTTAAAATGCAATACAGGAAAAAAATCTCAAAAAAGTCCAAAATTTTGAATTATTGTGTGCAGAATTCCAGCAGGAGTAGTTCCTAAGCCAAGAAGATAAGGTGTCCCAAGATTACGCTGAAATGTTTCATGAATTCTAGAGTGGTCTAAAGCTTTCTGTAAAGTCTCAAGGACCTGTAGTTCTGTCTCCAGTTCATAAACTGCAAAACGTCTCTGAATTAGTGAAATAAAATCCAAAGTTCCTAGAAAATTAGGCAGTACTATGATGTATGAATTAATTATGCTACACACTGTCAGGGGTGAGATAACGAAGTTACTATTCTATCATTGAAAATATAATTACTAGAAGCCCTGATTATTATGTAATGTGTTTTGCAGTTCAGCTCTGAAGAGCATTCTTCTCTCAGTACTTATCATGAATTTATCATTATGCAAAACAAGCTATTCTCCAAAGCTTTGTTTCCATGGACTCCCTGAAAAAGAATTTTAGACCAACAGTCTGTTTCTCTGTGCTCTAGCAAACTCATATTTGAAATTATTCATGACAGTTGGGTCCTAATTCCAAAGGCCTAGTCCCATGGCCACCTAACAGGGCATCTGTGCATGGTGGACCATCAGCTATGCCTGCTGATTGGGAGTATAGGTAAGATCAGAGGAGTTGGGGGAAAGGATTATTCTGCTACATAAAAGGCTCTTGCTTAATGTTTTTGCATCGGCTCCCCTATTTTATCTCAGCACAAGAGTTTATGGCTTGAGGGTTTTTGGACGGAGTTTACATCATTATCGCTGACAGAGGGGGGAGTGTGGATTTAAGCTCCCTGAAGAAGCCGGAAGGCGAAACATCTGATGTCGGGGTTCCTTGCCTCCTCCGTCTGACTGGCCTCGTCTAGTGTAACTGGGATCATCACTTTTCAGTGTCATCAGCGTTGAACTATCTTCTTTTTAGCAGATAAGTTGTTGCTGTCTATTCTTCGTCTATTCTTCGTTCCAAGCCATTGTCTGTTTTCAATTTCAATTTCAAATTCAATTTTGGGGTAGTTGTACAGTTTGAATTCAGCAGTTGGATTTGGCTGCACCAGCTGGGAGTTTGCTTCACCCCAGTTTGACTGGAGGTTTTTTTGGCCATTGATGTTTATGTAGTCTGACCATTAACAGTGACATTGCCTGTGTCGTGTGGCAGACTCAATCCCTCCCGGGTTGTCGGTTGGAGGGTTGCTGAGGCCTTTTTCCCTCCTGTAGGGTGAGCTCCTGCCAGCTGGTGTTCAGTTTTTTCTTTTATTGTTTTCAATAAAAAAAATTTTTAGTGTTTTTGCCCAGTCATTTCTTTTTGTTTGATTTTGTTTTTTTGTTTGGGGTCCTGTTTTTTTGAATTTTTGCTACATAAAAGGCAACATCAATCACACACAGGCTCTTTAAGCAGCGGTACACTGTCCTCTTTTCTCTTGTTCCCGTTCCCTTCCCCCAAATTCAATGGATTGCTGAGGATAGATACAAACAATTAGGGGGTCATTCCAAGGCATGAATAGTGGGGATGGACATCCCTTTGGTGCTTTTCCGATCCTGTCTATCTTCCCTGCATGTTGTATGGGGAAGGCAGACGGGGGCGGGAAGGGGGCGGCGTTAGGGAGGGCAGTGGGTGGTCGTCGGTCACGGATGTACAGGGCTGATTCCAATATCGGCCCTGTACGTCCGGGGCTGGTGGCTTGAACGGGGAACTTATTCCACCTCAGAGGTGGAATAAGTTCCCCTAGTCGGTGGGGGATGATGGGCCTGACTGCGGAAAGGGTAGGGGGGGGGGCAGAGGACATTCCCTGCAACCTGATTGGCCTTAGGAGGCCAGATCGGGGGTCAGGCTGGGGGGAAAGCACTTTTGGAGCCAGCAGCCAGGGATCACAGATTTTCAATGGAGCCACGGTGCCATGGCAACCGGATGCCATGGTGCCGCGGCTTCATTGAATAGCCCTGACTGAGCTATCCGGGCAAGGCCTGTACGTGCAGGTTAGACTGAATTGGGGTCCTGGCCTGCATGTACAGGCCTGGTTGTGATTTCTGATCCCGCGGGGCTAGATGTGCCCTATGGGATCAGAATTGCGACTCTCTCTGTGCGTCCGGTTCCGACCAGGCACACAGAGGACTGAAATGTCCATGTCGGAATCGGGTCCATACTGTATAAAAACAAGAGAGGCAACAGATAAGCTTATAAACAATTAACTCTATTCAATGGGGCCATTTTCAGCTGTAGCGGCCACAACACTGCTAAAGCAGCTAGCCATCGCCACTTTAAAATCCCGGATATTCAGTGCCGGCGCATAGCTGGTGGTCTGGTTAGCAGAGATATTCAGCCGTTAATTGGATTGCTAAAACACTGAATGTCAGGACAGCCTTTCACCTGTCCTAATGTTATATGGTTTAGTTAACTGGTTAGTGGATGAATATCGCAGCTTACTGGCTAGCTAATGGTGCCACCCCACTCAGCCCCCAGAACATCCCGCTGCTATCCAGGTAGGGCTGGGGCATTTAAATCACTTAGGGGCAATATTCAGTTAGTGCCACGGAATATCCCTGTGAGTGGGATTTATGTGGCTTGCAGACCCTTTGAATATGCCCCCCAAAGGATTTCTGTTGCAGCAGGCTGAGTACCCAGAGGGTGGAGACTAATTGCTACCATAGGTGCAATTTCCTCACGCAGGAGGGAAGCTGCATGTTGCTTATGTAGCATGGTCTTGAACCCGGTGCTTGGCATAAACTGAGTTTACTTTATTTACTTTTTTTCTTTAAAAGATATCCTTTACCTATTGGTAACCCCTCCCTCTATAGTAACTCATATGGCCATCATTTCTCCTGACATAACGTCATGTTTCGAACTTCAGGATTTATAAGTTCTGCCCCAGGGCACTAATTCATTCACTTATCTGAGTGGAAACACCAATAATTTCTTGCAAATTATTTCATCCTTCAGTCATATCCACCGGTACGATCTTCACTCTGGATGCTTCAGCTTATCTGTCGAAAAAAAAGCTTAATGTGGTATGGTTGAATATAGATGGGGAGATTGTCAATCTAGGTACGGCAAGTTACAGTGGCTGGTCTGGTGCACCCCCATTTCATGTGCTTTACCTTATAATATTGGTCCAAAGTGCATGCACTAAACCACATGTTGCATGGGAGAATACAAAATTCCCCTTCTGCTCTATAGCAGGTGTAAATGAATGTGCGTTAAGGCAAGTCCATGCTTCCATTAAGGTATTGTCTCATCAGTGCACATACTTCTGAACTCTGCCCAGACTGCACCTCGGCTATGCCTACCGGCAAAGTATGCACCTTCATCTCAACATGCGTACTTTTAAGCCGCTTGGTATTTTATAAGACACCATTGCTATGCATAACCTGGCACATGCATGCATTGATGACGTCATTAAACTTCCTTCTTGGGTATTCTCAAAGCTATCTGCATTGTAATTTTATCTGCATTGTTTTTAGGTGGGGGAGGTTAGGTCTGAGGAGGCAATGATACGTGTGGTCTTACACTATCAAATCGATGCATGATGTTCGGAGCAGAAAAAAAAAATGCAAAGCTCTGCAGGTACTTTTTGCTGGGGCAGTTTTCCTTTGAGAACTGGTGCAAAGCCCACAGCTTAAAAGAGCCGTGGATGTTGTAGCAATGTAGGCAGTTTTGAAAATTGTCCCCTTACAGGCTGTGGTGGTTGTTGACGGACAAAGAGAAGACAGGAAGTCACAACTTTCTAAGTTATCAGTATATATAACGTGATATTTCAGAAAGGAGACTCAAGTCAAATCTGAGACGTTCAGGGGGGAACATGAAGAAGAACGCCAGGGATGTCTATATCCCTGACCAATTTTAGGAACATGGACGTCCCCAATGTGGACATGCACACCAGCAGCCACACAGACTTCCTCCTTAGGAAAGCGTGTGGTGGGGACATACATCTCATGCATGCTAGAATAAGGGGACTTCCAGCAGCATAGCAAAACAAAAAAATGAGCCCATCTCCTGTCAGTATTCATTGTCATGGTGTAAAATAAAGGGGGTAATAAGCATAGCTCCTTTTCCATACCCTTCAGACATTCGCCTGACAGGATGGATCACTTTCATGCCTGGAGCAAGTATAACCTTAGACACAACTCCAGACATCCAGGATGATTCTGAAATCAGGCGGGGTCATCCAAGTTCATGGGAGCACCCTAGCCATACTTCTACCATGCTCCTGTTTAAACTTGAATGTTCTCAATCTGGGGATGTCCACAGACCCGACTTCTAAAATGGCTCTGTAAATGTCTCTGTGCTTTGGACATCTCTATGTCCATTTTCAGATGTCCAAAGCATGAATAGGATTTATTTATTTATTTACATTCTCTTATATACTGCGCTATTCTGCATCAGTGCGGTTTACATTGAACAAACTGAAATTACATTGAACAGGGCATTATAACTTGGAGATAACTATTTTACAGGAAACATGGGCTATGGAGGGTTAAGTGGCTTGCCCAAGACCACAAGGAGCACCTGTGGGACTAGAAACCCCAGTCCTTCCAGCCCAAGGTTGCTGTTCTCTAGTGGGATTTGAACCCCCGACCTTCCAGCCTGAAGTACCTTGCTCCAACCACTAGGCCACTTCTCCACTCCAATTTAGGGCTTCTAAAATCACCCCATAATAGGGCCGATATTCGATGGTGGTGGCTAAGTGCTTTTAAAGCCACCACCACTTTAACTAAATCGGATATTCAGTGCTGAAACCTCAGTCACTGAATATCCGGGTTCGCCAGATAGCGCCATTGCTATCTGGTCAGCAGCAATATTCCTGTCCTAACTTCAACCAGTTCAGTTATCTGGTTAGTGGCTGAATATCTCTACTGACCCCCAATCTGCCCACAGCCCGACCCAGTTTTAACAAAGGGGTTTTTCTGTGGTCTTTGGTGATGTTCAGCAGCACTATCTGACTAGTGCTGTTGAATATCGGGATTGCTGCATTGTAGCCAGTGAACAGGTCTGCTAACCAGCTAAAGTGCTATGAATATGCCCCCCAGTTTGCTTGGGAGATAGTCACAACTGTCCACAGCATCACCAGGAATCAGTATTGACTCGAAGACACACAACAACAACAAGGTTCTTGTTGGTGTTTGCCTGCTAGAAACCTGCTAGGTATGCGCATTCATTAGCATGCCTTAAAATGTTTGGGGCCCTTTTACTTTGCACTTATTATGTGTTAGGAGTCAACTCCAATGCACAGTAAATACAAAAGCCATGCAGTAATTTTCAGGGACATGTCTTGTTTCTTTACCATTCCCCCTTGTTTTATCCCCATCTACACCTTCTGTGTTGTCTTGACAAGTTTCTAAGCTCCGATGAGCAGGAACTGTCTCTTATATGTCTGTGCTGCGCTGCTCTGCGTACGTCTTATAGCACTATAAAATGCTCAGTAGTAGTAGTATTTTATTTATTTTTTATTTAACAAGATTTCTATACCGCCTCTCATAATATCAAAGTGGTTTACATTACAACTTCAACAGAACATTACAGAGAACTAATTTATAAACGTAGGAAGGGGTGCATGCAGGACATGCTAATCACATAACTTATTTGCAGTTAAGTTATTGGGTATAACATTAATTAGGTGTGTATTGTTCCTGTGTGTATTTGGAGTCCTCTTTGAAGTGTTCCAAGAACAAGAAAGTTTTTAGATGTTTCTTGAAGTCTTTAATGTCTTTGGTTGTTCTTATTTTCTCTGGCAAGGAGTTCCAGATGGTAGATGCTGCAAGTGAGAGAGCCCTCGTTGATGTTGTCTTGTTGGTTTTGGTGAAAGAGCCAGGAGTTGGAATTGTTTCTCTTGTGTTTTGTCTTTTGGGTCTATTGTTGAGTTTAGCACTTAGGAGCTCTTGTAATGACCCGGCTGATGTTTCGTTTCTAATTTTGAATATGGTTAGTGCTGGTTTGTATTTGGCTCTTGAAGGGATTGGTAACCAGTGTAACTGTTGTAGAATGGGTGTTATGTGATTATGTTTGGCTGATCCTGTTATGGGCCAGGCCGCAGTATTTTGGACTAGTTGCAGTGGTCTTGTGGATTGAGCTGAGAGGTCTTGGAAGAGAGAATTGCAGTAGTCGAGAATGGGGGTAATGACGGCTTGACATACTGTGCGGAAGTGATCCTGGCTTAGGAGGGGTTTTAGTCTGCGAATGATGGCCGGTTTGTGGAAGGCATTCCTGGTGGTTCTGTTGATATGTTGATGTAGATTTAAGGCTTGGTCCAAGGTCACACCTAGGTATCGAACCTCTTCCTTTGTTTCGATAGGAGTATCTTGTAGGATGATGGAAGCTGGGGGGAGGGTGGTGAAAGAGGTGTCATGTTACATGAATAATGCTTCGGTTTTCTTGAAGTCAACAAGTAGGTTGATTGAGGAGAGCCAGTTGTTCATTTCATGTAAACAGGCTGTGATTGCTGTATAATCTGGTTTGTCAAGGAGGATAGGCGTGTAGACCATGATGTCATCCGCATAGATAGCATAGTGGATCTTGCGCTTTTTTGAAGATCTTGCAGATTGGCTGTATGTATATGTTCAACAGGAGAGTGGATAGGGTGGACCTTTGCGGGACTCCCTGTGTGACGTTAATTGGTGTGGAGGTAGTTGATCCAATTCTGACTGTTTGTGACTTAGATAGGACTGGAACCAGTTGAGGGTGGTGTTACATAGACCAATACTGGCTAGACGCTCTATTAGAATGCTGTGAGATACAGTGTCGAATGCTGAGGAAATGTCGATAAAAATGAGTAGAAAGACCATTTTTATATTGTTGATGCCTCTGAGAAGTGTGTCCAGTAAGTGAGTGAGGAGAGTCTCGACGCTGTGGTAGGGGTGAGTAGTAGTAGTCGTCCTGCACTTACCACAGGGAAAAGTCCCTTATAACATGCTATGTGTACCTGTGTTAATTGCACCATTGACAAAGTGCAGTAAGTACCATGTGTTAACTGCAATGTGTAATCCATGCCCACTCTCACCCTTAACCCATCTAGTCCCTGCTCCCTTGCTTGAAGAGCAGTTACCACAGGAATTACCACATGTTTACTGCCATACCAGCGTGGACCAGCACTAACGGTTACCATGCACTAAAATGTGTGTTAACCGCTAATGTACTTTAGTAAAAGGGCCCTTTGTGTGTAAAATTAATTTTACATGTTAACCCATGAATTTCCATGCATACAACTGACTTGACATTCATTAAAAAGTTTTAATTGTCATTAACATTTTTTTACTAACAGATGTCTAAAATTATCAGAAAAAATGCCCCAAAATCAGTAAAAAGTCCAAAACTTTCAAAAATTAGTCCAAAACATTTTAGATCTAATCACCCCTTGGACATGGGGCTGGCAGTGAATGGGCACCTTTTGGAAAGCCGCAAAGCAAAAAGCCCACAAACACAGGGCCAGATAGCCTGGAAGAGAGACAAAACCAGGACACACCCTCACAATGCTATGGGACCAGAGGGAGGCAGAGAGACTGGTGAGCTGCAGGACAAGAACACAAACTGGGTCAGGCTGGGGAGACATATCGTTAATTTAATGGTCAACGGCTGACAGTTAGTCTGTAACTACATATGTAGCCCCCAGTCACACAAAAGGTTTTACCTGATGTCACTAGTTCTTAATCCATCTTTTCCTCCTCTAAATATTGTACAAATTTTCATTCTGAAAAGATAAATGTGGATCAAATGGCCACAATAAGATATGACATGTCATTAGAAGACATTGCTCTGCATTGCAAAGTGTTAGAGGAGCGATTAAAACACAGGGTTTAGACTTAACTGCATTTGTTTATTTACAAAAATCTATAGTCTGCCAATTTGGGGGAAAGCTGCTTGCCCTCGGTGGAGTATATTCAAAGCACTATGAGTTCAAGCCCTTACTTAACCTTGGATTTGTTACTGCTTTTTGGTAAGTCCTTTCATGTCTTTCTGTCCAAACTGACTTAAATTATGATTTGGTAGCACAATGAATTTAAAACACTATTTACTTAGGTTCCACTTCAAACTACAATATAAGCCTCATTTGTAGCCTAATGGTTAAAGCAATGATTTGAGAAGCCAAGGTTCAAATTATGCTGATGCTTCTGGTGACATTAGGCAAGCAAATTCACCCCCAGTAACAACTTTAGCTTTTAAGCTCTTTAAGAACAGGGAAATAAGACGAACTAGCAAGGCGTTTTGGTCACATTCATCATATTTTTTGATGAATGATTAAAACACTTATGTTTGAGTTACTGTTATTCCGTACCTAACTCCTAAATCAGCATAATTGCTCTTATTATATGGGTTGGTTCTATACTGCGTTTTTCATTTTCCTAAGTCCCCCCGACCAGAAGCTAAATGCAGGAATATGGATTAAAAATATGTTTCAGCCTCCTAAGTCCTTTCCATAATTGGTATATCAATTTCTTCTCCTCCCATGCACCGTAGCGGTTTGTCCTCCTAAATCCACTATCTCCCACTTTTCCATTATAGACTGAGAGTTATACTCCTTTTACATTTCCCATGGTTACCAGGATCATGCGTGGGCTTTTATGTTAACTATATGTATTGAAGATATTATCATATTTGTACTGTTTGTCTTTCCATATTATTGGGTATATATATTATACTGGGTCAACATCCATCTTGTTTCCCTCTTTTAATAGTTTTTATCGCTTATATATGCTTTTTAAATCACTCTAAGATTGTGAATATGCACCCTCATTTGCAAAAGATGTGCCCGTAATTGATTGCTCACTGTTGTTTACTGTTTTGTTTTAGCATTTAAGATTATAAGGCACATGTTTTATAGTCAGCATGCAAAAAGCGCTTTAGAGGTTTGATTCACGGTTTTATAACCATTATCTGTGCTATTGTCATTCACTCATATTTTTTTATTGGTCTTATGATATTATTTATATTATTTTATTTCTTTTATGTGATTTTTATTTGTTTTATTTAATGTTGGTTTTAAACTGTTGTTGAGTTTGAATATTGTTGTTTTTATATGAGGCTATACCCCTGAAAAAGGCACAGGCCGAAACTCATTGGGGTGATTCAATAAACGTTGGATCTACTGCCAATTAGAACCTGTCCTCCAGGTGACTTAAAACTCTCTTGCACTTAGGTTTCTACAGGGACATTTGCCTACAAGAGAAGGTTTAGGATGGCCATTATAGCTGGAAATTTGATCATTAGGCATGTAGATAGCTTTGTGGTTGGTGGATTTGAGGATCGCCTGGTAACATGCCTGGTATCAGATCTCACGCATACCTAGACAAGGTTTTAGCTAGTGCTGGGGAGGAGCCTGCTGTCTTGGTGCATGTTGATACCAATGACATAGGAAGGTATGGGAGGGAAGTTCTTGAGGCCAAATTTAGGCTTTTAGGTAGGAAGATGAAATCCAGAACCTCCAGGGTAGCCTTCTCGGGGGGGAGGGGTCTTTTCTGAAAGGATGGGCCCCACCTTAACCAGGATGGAACCAGACTGCTGGCCTTAAAAAGGAGATAGAGCAGCTTTTAAACTAGATAACAGCGGAAAGCCGACAGTCACCCAAGAACGCATGGTTTGGATGGATGTAACCTTGAAGAATACTAGAAAAAGAGGGACAATAGGCCATCCTGACAGAGAGGTACCAATAAAGATAAAAATAACCCAGATGCCCTTAAGTACAGAGCAGACAGAGCTGAAAGATTCCAAATTACCCCTGTCAACAGATAACCAGATTAATATGAATAAAATACAATTTCTAAAATGCCTGTATGCAAATGATAGAAGTCTAAAAAATAAGATGGGTGAGTTAGAATATATAGCATTAAATGAAAGGCTAGGTATAATTGGCATCTCAGTGACCTGGTGGAAGGAGGACAACCAATGGGACGCTGTGATCCGAGTACAAACTATATTGCAGTGATAGGGTAGATCAAATTGGTGGAGGTGTTGCGCTCTATGTTAGAGAGGGCATTGAGTCACATAGGATTAAAGTTTTTTGCAGGAAACAAAATGCACTGTAGAATCTCTATGAATAGAAATTCCATATAAAAAGGGGAAGGCAATGGCAGTGGGGGTGTACTACAAACCTCCTGGCCAGAATGGACAGATTTATTTATTTATTTTATTTAACATTTATCTACCGCCTTTCATGATATCAAGGCAGTTTACATTGAACAAACTGAAATTAGATTGAACAGGGCATTATAACTTGGAGATAACTATTTTACAGGGTACATGGGCAATGGAGGGTTAAGTGGCTTGCCCAAGACCACAAGGAGCACCTGTGGGATTAGAAACCCCAGTCCTTCCAGCCCAAGGTTGCTGTCCTCTAGTGGGATTTGAACCCCCAACCTTCTGGCCTGAGGTAACTTGCCCCAACCATGAACAAACAAGAGGTGAAGCTATTTTGGGCCTAGTCTTTAGTGGAGGACAGGATATGGTGCAAGAGATAACTGTGTTGGGGCAGCTTGGCGATAGTGATCATAGCATGATCACATTTGTTTTAATAAATGGAGGGAGGACAGCTAGGAAATCTACAGTACTACCTTTTAACTTTCAAAAGGGAGATTATAATAAAATGAGGAAAATAGTTAAGAAAAAACTAAAAGGAGCAGTTGCAAAGGTTAAAGTTTTACATCAAGCATGGGCGTTGTTTAAAAATACTATCTTGGAAGCCCAGACCAGATGTATTCCATGCTTTAAGAAAAGTGGAAGGAAGGCCAACAAACTGCCAGCTTGGTTTAAAGGTGAGGCCAGAGAACTTGTTGTAGCCAAAACAGTATCTTTCAGGAAATGGAAAAAGGAACCAAATGATGAAAACAGGAAACATTTTATTTTATTTATTTATTTAGCAACTCTTTTACACCGCTATCTCTACAAGTCAAAGTGGTGTACAATTAACTCAAGAAAAAGAAAGATTACAATTAACTTATTAAATAACAATAACTTAATAAATAATGATTAACTCAGACATGAAAGTAAGCAGATAGTGGCAGTTAACAATATGTAGCCTTCTAAGGAAGAATTTAAGGTACATCAGTGCATAGTAGGGAATATTTTAAAAAAAGGTAAAATAATGTATTGGTAATGTGTATAGTTGAGAACTATTAACTTAAAATGTATAGTAACTTAATAAGGTAAGTCAGATGCAGTGGTCCAGATGTATTTGTGAGCACTGGGAACTGGGAAGAAAATGTGGTGGTTAAGGAATGAAAAGCACTGGCAAGTTAGATTCAAGGTGTGAATAAACAGGTAGACAAAGGTGAGTTGGTTGATATAGTGTATCTGGATTTTCAGAAAGCCTTTGACAAGGTCCCTCAAGAGAGACTTTTGACGAAATTAAAAAGTCATGGGATAGGAGGCAGTGTACTATTGTGGATCAGGAACTGGTTAAAAGATAGAAAGCAGAGAGTAGGGATAAATGGGCAATTTTCTCAATGGAGAAAGGTGAATAGTGGGGAACCCGAGAGATCTGTGCTGGGCCTACTGCTTTTTAACATTCATATGGGAATAATGAGTGAGGTGATCAAATTTTCAAATGACCCAAAATTACACAGGTACACTAAAAAATTTTTTTTTTAAACTGCCTCTGTTTCGATTGATTTTTACGTTTTTTGGTGCGCTGAATCCAAATCTGGTAACCAATTTGCTCCATCACGTACAGATTTTTTGCTACATTGGGTTAGCAGTTTGAGGTGAACGTTTCAGATTGAGTGCGATCGAGATAAAAGTTTCTTGGATGAATTCTTTATACTAATTGTTTAGTAGTTATTCAAATAAGAATAAAGAAAATTGTAACAAGGCAGCACATAAGAATAGAGTAATGTCAACAAAACACACTGTGATGGTAGCAAAATTGTCTGCACTTAAAACAGACACATACATGTGCACAAACATTGAGCATATAAGAGCGAGGTTAGACACAAAGCAAAGCAAAGAAATGTGCAAAAAATGTTGTACAGGTATGTATGTAAGAATAGAAACCGCAAACCGCACCATTGCAATACATGAAGACAAACACCCGATGGTGTGAAAATAAAATTCTAATAAATGAGATCCGACACTGTGGTAATAACTAGCAAATTTTTCTTTCAAAGTTTAGTAAAAACACAATATTTGTCAACACAGTTTAGATTTTAAAGTCATTCTTGGGTCAATCAATCTCCTGGTGGGCCCGTTTCTTCTTCCCCCGAATGCTTCTCTTGGTGTGCTGCTTGGCGTATTTTTTTATTTTTATTTTTTATTTTTTATTTTTATTACCCAAGTTATTGTGCCTGTTATATGTATAATACTCAGATATTGTATTCTGTCTGATGTTTTCTTGTTCTATGTAAACCGCGCTGATTATAAATAGTGCGGTATATAAAAGATGTTAAATAAATAAATAAATAAATAAATAAATAAATCTGGGGTTTCCCGCAGCAGCAACCAGCAGAAATCAGCCATCATAGTGGTGTTCCATCTTCCTTGGTACCTTCTCTCTGCGTCCTTGATGTCCTGGTGAAACCTTTCACCTTGTTCTTCACTGTACGCCCCCATGTTTTCGGGAAACTAGTTCACATGGGAGTGCAAGAAATGGACTTTCAGGCTCATGTTACAGCCTTGTTCTTTGAAGGCATTGAGCATCCTGGCAACAATATCCTTATAGTTCTCATCCCGCCTTTTCCCCAAGAATTTGAGAACAACATCCTTGAAGGAATCCCAGGCTTCTTTTTCCTTCTCAGACATCGTTTCAGCGAATGCTCCATCTGAAATGAGTTTCCTTATATCAGGGCCAACAAACACTCCTTCCTTTAGCTTTGCTTCAGAAAGTCGGGGGAACTTTGAGCAAAGGTACCGAAAGCACTCACCATCTTTTGGAAGGGACTTGATGAATTGCTTAATGAGACCCAACTTAATGTGGAGAGGTGGTAATAGAATTTTATCACGAGGTACCAAGCTCTCATGAAGAACATTTTTCTCACCGGGTCTCAAATACTCCCGAATTGGCCAGTCTTTTTTCCCCCAGTGTAGGTCGCGGGCCCGGCTATCCCACAAGCAAAGGAAGCAGGGATATTTGGTGAAACCGGATTGCTGCCCTAATAGCATGGATAGAATTTTAAAGTCTCCACAAATCATCCACTTATGCTCATCATAACGAATCTTCTGAAGAATCAGGGCCAAATTCTCGTATTTTTCTTGGAGAATAACAGAGTGAGCAATAGGAACTGAAGCGAATGTGTTGCCATTATGAAGAAGAACACCTTTTATGCTGTCTTTTGACGAATCAATGAACAGCCGCCATTCAGCAGGATCATACTTGAGTTTAAACTTTTCCATCACTCCGTATATATCGTTGCCAAATACCAAATCTTCCTCTTTGCTGAAATACTTCAAAAATTGTGTCTCGCGGTTGCGGTACCAATAAAAAGTTGTTCCTGGTGACAATAGATTTTTCTGTTTAAGCCGAGAACCTAGCAGTTGGGCAGCATCTTTTGGGAGTCCTAAATCCCGGACTAAATCATTCAATTCAGCTTGAGAGAAAAGTTCAGGTTTCGGATCTGGTTCAGTTTCAAACTCGGAAGTACTGGACTCATCGGGAAAAGCCATCTGATGAGTCTCATCATGATCAGAACCGTCCACACAAATATGATCCAAAGATTTTGGTGGTTCAGGCACAGGTACTTCGTTGCTATGAGGCATAGGCCTAATTGCTGAGGGAAGGTTGGGGTAACTTATTACGTTCTTATTTTTTAAGTTGTATCCCTTCACAATGCAAGAGCAAAAATAGCAGTCACTGCTGTGGTCTCTTTGTTCACGCCACATCATAGGTATTCCGAAACGAAATGCTTGTTTTTTACCTTTCATCCATAAGCGTAGATTTTCCTCACATGTCTTGCACACTTTGTGAGGAGCCCACGGTTTGTCTTGATCGCCTAACTTCAAACCGAAATAGGCGAAATATACTTTTTTAATAAATGCAGAAATGTTCCTCTGCCGCTTTTTCACGGTATATTCCCCACAAATAAAACAAAAACTGTCCGGAGAGTTGACGCAACCTCTGGCTCTGTGAGCCATCACAAATACACAGCACTGCAAACTACAACTGTAGTGAACCACTTCGGAATAAAGCTGGATTACGACTGAGCCAAACAAAAGGTAATAATGAACTTGCAAGAAACTGAAATTTGACAGGAACGTTCATGTCGCAACCACCGTGTTTGAGCGAGCGAACGAGGCGAGGCGAACAGGAAAGAACATGCGCCAGCGCGAGTACTGGATTTAGCCCCCCGCCTCCCAATTGTCCTGTTAATGTATAAAATGAATACAAGACACTCTAAAATATCATGAGGGAGTGTTTCTAGTTAGTTAACCATTACAACTTCTATTTTGGGCCAAGAAAATAAACTGCAGTCGGCTAAAAAGAAATTATGTGAACATTCCTTATATGGGTAAGAAATCTAATTTTGCAAGAAAACGTGACGTGATGGAACATTTTGGCTATTTTTCCTGGATTCAGCATCCCAAAATCTATAGGAATCAGTTGCAAAACTGGAGGCAGTTTTTTGGTAGTGTACCTGTGTTATCCAAAGTTTTTAAAACACAAGAGGATTGTGAAAAATTACAAGAGGACCTTGATAAATTGGAAGACTGGGCATCCAAATGGCAGATGAAATTTAATGTGGACAAGTACAAGGTTATGTACTTAGGGAAGTACAATCCAGACTACGATTACATGATGCAAGGTTCTACCTTAGGAACCACCACCCAGGAAAAGGATGTAGGCGTTATCATGGATAATACATTGAAACCGTCTGCACAGTGTGCAGCGGCGGCCAAGAAAGCAAATAGAATGCTAGGAATCATAAGGAAAGGAATGGAGAATAAAACCAAGGATCATGCCTCTGTATCATTCCATGATGCAACCGCACTTTGAATATTGTGTGCAATTCTGGTCACCATATCTTAAAAAGGATATAGCAGAATTAGAAAAGGTACAGAGAAGAGCCACCAAAATGGTAAAGGGGATGGAAGGATACTCCTTAGAGGAAAAATTTAAAAGGTTAGGGCTCTTCAATTTGGAAAAGAGACAGCTGAGGGGAGATATGATAGAGGTCTATAAATTAATGAGTGGTGTGGAATGGGTAAACATAGCTCGATTATTTACTCCTTCAAAATGTAGAAAGACTAGGGGACATGCAATGAAGTTACAATGTAGCCCATTTAAGATTAAGAAGAGAAAATGTTTTTTTCACTCAACAAGTAATCAAACTCTGGAATTCATTGCTGGAGGATATAGTAAAAGCTGTTAGTGTAGCTGGGTTTCAAAAAGGTTTGGACAAGTTCCTGAAGGAAAAGTCCATAAGCCATTATTGAAGAGGACCAGGGAAATCCACTGTTTATTCCAGGATAAGCACTGTGGAATCTGTGTACCTTTTTGGGAACCTGACAGGTACTTGTGATCCACTATTGGAAACAGGATACTGGGCTTGATGGACCTTGGTCTGACCCAATATGGCATTTCCTATGTTCTTAACAGGCCTGGCAGATTAAGGTGTGCACCATGCAGGGAGGGAGGATTGGCTCAGTGGTTGGGACAGGTTACCTTAGGGTCGGAGGGCCAGGGTTTCAATTCCCACATGGGGAAAGTAACCTCAGGCTGGAGGGACTGAGGTCTCTAGTCCCATGGCTGCTTCTTGTGGCCTTGGGCAAGCCACTTAACCCTCCATTGCCTCAGGTACACTTAGATTGTGAGCCCTTCGGGGACAAGGGAATAAAAAGTACCTGTTAGTATATACATGTAAACCGCTCTGATGCGTAAGTAAAGGGCGGTATATCAAATGCCTTAACCATTAACCATAACCATGCTAAGTACTCTTGTAGACAACACCTTGGCGGAGCTTAGGAATTTTTAAAGATTTACATACTTTGAGAGATAGACATACTGATAGAACTGAACTTACAAAGAGCATGCAGCTCTTTGAACAGCTGGTTTACGGGAAGGAATGTTTATTGCTATCAGGAAACAGACCCAACGCATCTCACTGTGACCTTGCAGACTGTGTCAACAGTAGTCTTCACAACATTCCAGACTGTGAACGCAAACTGGATTGTGTGGCCAGGTTTTCACCTTTATGCAAGCTGAAATATATGTACCTAACCGAATTGAGTCCTTAGGTGGGAAACACTTTGGGGCGTATGTGTTCCTTGCAGCAATGTGCTAGTTATGAGTCTGTGGCCCGCATTACCAGCAGTGATGTCCTGCCAATGTTTTTATCAAGAGCTCTCATCAGCTCTACACCACTTGCTGGGACTCTCTTGCTTTAATATACTAATTTAGCAGGGAGCTCTCAGGAACTCCTGCTAGCATATTCCTAAATACGAACAATACTCTACAAATATCTCTAATTTAAGATGTTAAATGGAGACAAATATTATTATTAATCATGTGTATAATACATATCAGATATAAACACTGCTGTACAGAGACACATGGAGGGGCATTTTAGAAAAGACGTCCAAGCACAATCTGAGATGTCTAAGCCAGAATGTTTGGAAAAAAGCAGGCGTGTGCAGGTGCAGACACGATTGCGCAAATGTGGATGTGACCTATATGGACATCTGCGGGGGGCATCTACATAGACATCCTCAGAACCGTATTTCAGAATTTCTAGCATAGCCTAATAGTTAGCTAATGGCAGCCAGGGTTCAAATGCCACTATTTCAGGTGCCTGGAGCAGATCTAAACGTAGATGTGACTCCAGACATCCAGGATGTTTCTGAGATCAAGTGGAGACATCCAGATTCCTGTGAACCCCCAGCCGCGCCTCCACCATGCACCCGCCCCCTTCAGACTGATGTCCACAGCTTCTAAATGGCTCTGGTGACGTCTCTGGCAATCTCAATGCCCGTATTTGGACATCCAAAGCATAAATAATGTTTCCAAAATGACCCCCATAGTAGGTAATTTTAGAATTTGGTGCCTAGGTGTGGAGGTGGATAAGATGCCTATTTTTAGCCCATTTTATAAAGGCACATAGGTGCATATGTGCCTTTAGAAAAGGCAGTACCAATCCTGCAGAAATTGCACCTAGATTGATGGTGCAGACATTATGCCTACTTGAGAGCAAGCATAAATATTAGCATGAAAGGATGTTCGCAAGATCTCACCATGTTCTACCTAAACAGGGCTGGCCCTACCACCAGATGTGTGCCTAGGGCAGTAGAGTTAGGGGGAATTAGGTTACCATCATCATCATCAAGTCCAAACACCCAAAATTCTATGGGAGGGGCAGCAGAGAAGGTGGACACATGTAAATTCATTCTAACATCAACCTTTCTCTATCCTAAAAGATAAACGTCTCCCAACAGACAAGGAAACGGAGATGTGTAGCATCGACTCCCAGACACGTCCAGGGAACTGACAGATTTTAGAAATGTGCATATGTGAAATATACACATCGGCAAAAGTGACAAAATAGACATGTCCGCAACGATATTTTGGAACACACATGTGTATCTGTTGCCACATACATGTCTTGGTCCATCATTTTGCAAGTGAAGATCTGCAGTAGTATAGCAACTCACAAAAAGGCATCTGTATGTACCTGGATCTTTTTTTGAGGCTCATAAGGGTCAAGGGGAATTCCCCTCTTTTCCCTGCTGTTGCTTGCTGGCCATAACAAGCCCTTTTCAAATGCCTATTCATGCCCTGGAGAGGGTGTGTGTGTGTGTGTATATATTATATATATATATATATATATATATATATATATATATATATATATATATTCACCGGTAGTCATAAACGTGCAGCACTGTTCTAAAATTGAACATACACATTAATCTTTTACATGCCTCTACCCTGCCCCCATGTGACATAGACGTGATTGTGCCAGACATGTCTAAATTCAGGCCTTTCTAAAATGGCTCTTGGGATGTGGATGTGATTGGCACATCTGAATGTGTGTTTTCAGATGAGCAAATCACAAATAGAGCTTCTAAATGACTCCTATAAGCAACAATTTTGCTTGTTACATAGTCAAATGGCACCAAATATTTATTTATGTATTGCTGGGTTATTTGAATCACTGCCACTCAAACAATACGATTGACAATTTGCAACACCTTTACAAATGCCTGAAATAAATCAGTATAGACATAACTTAACAACCAAGATGAAACATGAAAACTAGACAAAGAATATGCAGGGAAAGGGGTGCATAAGACAACCTCAGTAACCTAAAAATAATGAACACTATGCAGAGTTCCCAGTAGGAGCAGAAAGGGTACAAGCTGCCCTAAATACCTAAGGGCACGAATGCTATTGACTCCAAATGACCAAAAAAGGAAACAGGAAACTCCTCGGATGCACATCCAAGGGGAACCATTTAAAGAGCTGAGCTCTGAAACGCAAACTTGTGCTTTTCTGACGTAGTTTTTAACCCCAGAGAGACAAACACAATTCCTCCCTCAAAGCTCAGGTCCGAATGAGAAGTTCTCTGACATTTAGGCATAACTCCAAACAGGTGCTGTTCTAAAATGTGGACTAAATATGTAACTTGAAGACCTGCCCAAACCATGCTGAGACTACACCTCCTTAAAATGTCTGCCTGCTGCCACTTCCACACACAAATAGCACCTATCCTAAAATTCCTGCTTGTATGTATATGTGTAAATAGTACTGAACCCTTCAAAAATAACCTCCTAAATATGGCATTGGGCTCTGGGTATGAGATAGTATCGTCTAAGCCAGAGAGAGAAATGGAGATTCACTTCTAGGAAAGACAAAGAAGCTGAGAAAAGGCATGTTTTCTCCTCAAGGCAAAAAGAACTAGATCTCTCCCTGGGGAAGGAAAGAGGATTAAAGGACTCCTTTCCAGACCGAGGACTGGCATCCAGGAGTTCAGTAGAGTGCTTTAGCCTAAAAGTCATTGGCTGAGCACATTCTTAGTGATAAGTAAGGAGTACTGCATTTGAAAGTAAGGCAGAAAATCAGAAATTTCAGAAGTTTGATTCATCTTATGCAAACTTGGGAGTTCTCATCTATATAGAGTCAGCTGCAAAGGAGGTAGGGTGAGATCACTGACTGCTGGAGGAATTATAAGGCAGCAAGCCTAGTATGCTGAAAAGATATTGCGGTTACCTACCAGGTGACTTCATTCTTTAGTGAAGGAGACAGAATGAGGGCATCACCAATAGGAGTCACCATCAGGCTCACCTCATTGCTGGCTTTGAAGTTCTGATGGTGGAAAGTTTCTATACAGCAAGGCACAACAAAGTAGCACGCCTCATCCATTGGAAACTCTGTAAATACTACATCACTGTGCCCAAAAAACAGAGAATTAAGATGTTAATCCCATTCTGATCAATAAAGAGCTGGATGCAAGGAAGTTGGACATAGTGGTAAAGGAGAAGAACACCAGAACGGCATTGATTATAGAGGTGTCATAATTATAATTATAGAGATGTGAATAATTTTGAGAGGGAGAAGATCTTCAAGTACCAAGAAATGCAGTCAAAGACCAAGAAAATGTGTCAGAAAGATACTGAGTTGTTTCCCATTATGGTGGGTGCCCCAGGCTTGATTAAGAAGAATTTCCAAGTACACCTTAATAAATTACCCATACATATTACATCTTTCGAATGCCAGAAGGAGGCTCTCTTTGGCACGATGCAAGTATTACGCAGAGCATTACCAGTAAATTTGAGATGCTTAGATCATATACCATGTACCCTGGCTCATAAGTGAGACTCATGACTGTCATAGTATGTGCACAACTAACCCATTTGGAGAAATTGCTCTGAAAGAAAATATCATAGATTACTAAATGCTGATACCTTTTAAAAGACATTGTTTTCTTTGAGGAATTCTCTACCTCTTTTTGTATATCCTGCGGCATTATTATTGAGTGAATTCAGTGGCAAAAAGGAAAGCCCTTGGGACCTCTGAGACACCATGTATGCACTAGGAAGGCCTTGGAACCATTTGAGTCTCTCTCATGGGCCAAGGAGCAACTGAACTATGTAGATAATAGTACATACAGTTTCTTGCCAGTTCTCAATGACTGTCTCCAAATTTCTCACTAACCTTGAGATTTATTGCCATTCTATAGGAATCAGAATTCCTTCTAACAGTGCAAAATCTATTGGTCCTAGAGAAAACTGTAATGTTAGTCAGTTAGAATAACGTTTACCGGCCCACAACTTACTAGTTGAAAGTGCACAATTATAGTGTGAGCCAGCGGCATATTTCCCCTTCCTCCATGTGCATACTCAAGCATATCTGTCTATGGGACTCAGTGGGAAGACACATGATAAATACATCTCAGAAGGGTGGCAGGGGCTATGTAGGGAGTTATATGAGGTGGTCTGAGTGCTATTATGTATATTTTTATGTCTGTCTATCTTGAGAGTGTAGGTGTGTATCCGTGAGGATGTTTGTGTTGGAGGGATGTGTATGTTTTGGGAGTAGCGGAGGTGGGGAATAGGGTTGTGAGGAGGGATGTTGGAGGTAGGGGTGTGGGGCATATATGTATGCCTCTTGTACATAGACTTTCTGTCACCCTCCCCCCACATGCTCTTCTCTGCCCCCTCACATTTGCTTCCTTAACTTCCAAACCCCTTGTATTCTTCCTTCCTTATTCTTTTCCCCTTAATCTCTTTCTTTCCCTCTCCCTCCGCTTTTACACTCCACCCCCCCCCCCCCCCGCCGCTCCCTCACCTTCTATCTCTATTGTTTTCTGTCCCTAGGAGTTGGGGTTCTAGTGAGGCAGTTCCATACTTCTGGGCCATGTATTTATCTGAAACATTTGCTATACTACTGTTCGAACAGTGGTCTCGCAGCATGATGCGCAACCTCCCTTCTCCTCTCCAGCTGACCGCATAGCTTGTGTCCACTGTTTTGTTTGCTTCTGGCATGGGTTGGAATCTCTAGGCCTGATAATCAAAGGCATTTACACAGTTTGCAGACCATGTAAATGCTGCTAAGCAGGATATTCAGCGGCACTGGCACGTTTAGTGCTGCTGAATGTGTGTGGGCGCTGCTGCTCAGTGCCTTGACCTAACCGGTTAGCTTCGGGGTGTTCTGGGGCGTTCCATGGGTGGCCCACGGGTAGAACCAGTCAACAGCGATTATTCAGCTGCCTCTTGGCTATCTGTCGGTGGTGAAAGTTAGGCACATTAAAGGCTGTCCTAACTTTCTCTGCTGAATCTAACCAAGCAGTGACCGCTTGCTGATGCCCAGTTAGCTTCCTGCTTCACCGGCTGACCCAGATAGTCAATGCTGGTGACCGGATATGGCCCCGGCATTGGATATCCATGTTTAGCATTCTGTGGCAATTGTTAGACACTGTAATCGTGGTAGCCACTGCCGCTGAATATCGGGCCCTTTGTCGGCACCACTCTGCTGCTTGGGGACTTCTCTTTTTTTTTGGTGTTGTGTTGGTTGAGGTCCTGCAACAGCGGCTTCTCTTCTGCTGGTGGGACTGGATTTCCCCACCACCCTACTAACTGCTCCAAGCTCCTCCTGCCTTTTCTTAAAATGCATTATAATAAACCTATAAGTACAGATGGAACCTCCACAAAGGCACTATCACTTGAGTGCAACACGCCTAAAAATGACATGGACTTCAGCAGTTGTTCCATTTATCAATATATGATGCTCATGAACTCGTGTTATTGGTAAATAGGCCTCATTGCAAATAATGGTGACCGCAGTGTATCCAGACTTGCTGATGAAAAAACAAAGAATGTTAAACAGAAAGAAAGAGGATTAAAGGGATTTAGTTAAAAACCCCAAAAAACAGAAATAAAACAAAACAAACTCCATCTGGCAATGGTTTCTGGCTACCCAATACGGTAGATCAGCGAGAGAAAGAAAGTGACACATGAGGCCTGATAACTTGAGTTCAGGAGTAAAATGTTAATTTATTTTCATAAGATAGCCTGCAGCAAAAGTAGTAATTAAAATGAACTGCTGCTACGTGCACACTTGTATTGTATTAACATTTTGGCCTAAAAATATGTTTAATGCAGTTTCAATTTTTTTTTAAATTCCAAAACATTCCTGGCAATTATTTTTTTTTCTACTGTCACAGTTCCAGTCATGAAGCAGTGAAACAAAAACACTTTTGTAGAGGAGACTCTGTTATTTGCTCATCATGGTTTTCCCTGTGTGAGCCTCTAAAAGTATGTTAAGCCAGTGAAGGATGAAGGAGGATTGGGTGATGTCCAGATGTCCCTCTTTTTTTTTTTTTTTTTTTTTTTTTTAAGTGCCATCAAATCAATGCCAACTCCTGGTGACCCAGCAGTCCCAGGTTTTCCTTACAAGGTGTGGCCAGAAGTAGATTGCCAGGCCTTTTCTTCCAAAGCAGTGGAGGGTAAAGTGACTAGCCCAAGGTCACAAGCAGTGCCAGTGGGAATTGAATGCTGATCTCTTGGACTGTTGCTCTAACCACTAGGCTATTCCTCCTTAATGTCCTGAGTTGTAATGGGAAATACAGATGTAGATTTTTGACCCATCTAGGCCACTCCCTAACCATGCCCCTAGCATGCTGACTTGTAATTTCTATGTGTAAACTCAGCCCTTTCTTAAAGCACCATTTCCACGTGTAAATGTCTGATTTTACATGTGGATATCACAAACGAGGCTTATAAAATAACCCCTTAATGTAAAATGATTTTATCCTTTTCAAGGGAATAGCACTTCGGGCTTACTTTATTAAGCTGTGTTAAAATTTTGTAGTTACTGCACATTAAATGAATACATGTAACTACAAAGCCTCTGTGTTAACTGAGCTGGGAGTATGCCCAGCATCTTCTCATATATAGAGACAATACACTAAGCATGTGCAGATAGAGGAAGTTAGGTAGCATTAACCAATCTCCAGGAACAAGCAGGAATGAGTCTTCACATATGGGTATCGTCGGTACCGACGGAGCCTGTGTGGGAACGCTCCCCAGCGTCCTTAAAGAAAGCTTTTGGGAGCATCCCACAGCGCCTGCGCGCTGCCTTCCCGCCTTTCCTAACTGCCTTTCTCCAGTTCTTCTTTTCCGCGGAGCCAGCAGGTCGTGTTTCCTGTCACCGCTGAAGAATTTCTTATTTTTTTTCTTTTTCTTTAGTCGCGTGTCTGCCTTCTCGATTCCGCACCGGTGCTACCGGTTCTTTTTCTTTCTTTTAAAAAAAAAAAAAAAAAAAACCTTTTACTTTTTCAGTGCATTTTTCTTCTGGGGCCTTAGGCCTACAGAGATATTTTTCCCTCATGGATAAACCCGCCTCCGGGTTTAAAAAATGCACAAAGTGCAGTAGCACTATTTCTGTCACCGACACCCATGACTGGTGTCTAAAATGTTTAGGTCCTGACCACTCCATTGCGGATTGTGAGTCCTGTTCTATGATGTCCAAAAGAGGGTTACAGAATCGGGCAGCTAAGCTCAGTACCCTGTTTCCCTCCGATGCAGCTTCCGTGGCATCGACGTCTTCCAGGGCTTCTTCTTCATCCCATGGATCTCAGGTAACCAAACTTAAATCTGACCGGTCCTCAAAGAGTTCATCTCCCTCTAAGTATCGAGATGCCCCCGGGCTTACTCTTGAGGATACCACACCGGCAAAATTACCCCGGCGGGAGGCTCCGGCTTCCAAAGCACTACCTATGGGGTCACAGGTTGACATCGATGGCTCAGCCTCGACCGATCACCTATTACAATGTTCTGGGGTACCGGCAGTTTCTACCGGTACCGATATCCAGACATTGGTGGCGTCGATGGATCAGAATATTCTGACCATGCAGCGTGCCATCACGGCATTCATTCAAGCTGCAACGCCTACGGTACCGCAACAAACCCCGTTGTCGGTACCCGTACCGATTCCGGTATAGGATCCGATTCCGGTTCCGATACCAGTACCGCTTGCATCGACATCAGCATCGACGGCAGCGGTACGCTATCCAGTGATGCCTATCAGTACCGGCCCGGTACCGATTACTCCCGATGTCGATACCTCCCGGTACGCGTATTGGGCTCTACGAGAGCATCCAGACAGTCGATACTTCGATTCTTCTGAAGACTCTGACTCTTCAGAGGCCTCAATTGAAGCATCGGGGATCCTTCCTCAGGAACCCTCTTCTCCAAAAAGGAGAATGTCTCCTCCTGAAGACTTGTCTTTTCAGGACTTTATTAGGGAGGTGGCCAAAGGCCTGTCCATCTCAGTGACCTCTGAGACTGAACCTAGAGCCAAAAAATTAGATATCCTACAATATCCTAAGGCTCCTAAAGAGGCAGCCACCTTACCAATACATGAGATTCTTTATGAACACATGTTGGGCATATGGGATACTCCTCTCTCCACCTCCCCTCATTCCAGAAGGTTGGACACCATGTATCGTGTTCCTCCCTGTCCTGGGTTTCATAAGACTCAGCTTCCTCACCACTCCATTGTGGTAGAGTCTGCCATGAAAAGTTCAAGAGTACAAAAAGGCACTCCTCTGCTCCTCCAGGAAGAGAATGCAGAACCCTAGATGCCTTTGGCAGGAAAATCTTCCAGGCCAGTATGCTTGTAGCCAGAATCAACTCCTATAGTCTCTATATGGGGATGTTTCTAAAAGAGGTTACAGATCATCTACAAACCTTATCTCCTTTTATGTCAGAAGATAAGAGAGAAGAATATATCACCTGGCTTAAACATGCACAGGATGTATCCAAGTTTTCCAACCGTACAGCCTTTAACTCTTTTGAGGGGGTCAGTAGAGCCTCGGCTATTGCCATAGGTGCACGCAGAGTTGCTTGGTTGCAAGCCTCTGATTTGGAATCCTGGGTACAGGATGGTCTAGGTAACCTACCCTGTACAGGCGAAAACCTGTTTGGCAAAGATTGGCAAGCAAAGGCCAACCAGATGGATGCTGAAAATTCTGCTTCAGATAGACTTTCAAAGTCTACTACTGCTCCTTTCAAAAAGAGGTTGTTTAAAAAGGGATCTTTCCCAAAGAAAGCGAAATTTTCTTCTTATGGTCAGGCCTCTTCTCAAGGTTGTTTTGCTACAAAGAGACAGCAACAACCAAAACAGGCCAAAACCCAGGCTGCAAGGACTGCTACGGCCCAACAGCCTCAGCCTCCTCAGGGCCTTTGACTTTCCACTAGAGAACTTAGCCTTTCTGGCTCTAGAACATCAAGAGCCCCTCACCATCCCAGGAAGGTTAGCTCACTTTGCTCCCAGATGGGAACAAATCACAGCAGAGCAGTGGACCCTCTCCATCATAAGGGAAGGGTACAAACTTCATTTCTTAAACCTTCCTCCTCACACCATAGTGAAACAGTTCAATTCTCCAACATCTCTCCTCAACCTTCTAGGTCAGGAGATTGCTACCCTTCTTGCCCAAGGGGCAATAGAAGAAGTATCCCTTCTTCAACAGGGTTCAGGGTTCTACTCCCCCTATTTTCTCATCCCAAAGAAAACAGGGGGCTACAGACCCATATTAGATCTCAGAGAATTGAACAAGTTTCTATGCAAGGAGAAATTCAAGATGACTTCTCTCGGAACTCTCCTTCCATACCTCCAGAGTCAGGACTGGCTTTGTTCTCTAGATCTCAAGGATGCGTACACCCATGTTCTCATCCATCCAACACACAGAAGATTCCTTCGCTTCCTGTACCAAGGAAAGCACTACCAATACAAAGTGCTTCCTTTCGGTCTGGCCTCTGCTCCAAGAGTGTTCACAAAATGCATGGCAGTAGTAGCTGCATTCCTACGCACTCTAGGAATATTCGTATTCCCATATCTGGACGACTGGCTCATCCGAGCTCCATCCCAGTCGGAGGCCCAGACTTCTCTAGCCTGCACAAGGCGTATTCTTCAGACTGGTAATCAACATTCCAAAATCCCATCTTACCCCTACTCAGTCTCTAGAGTTCATAGGGGCCTTACTGGATACCACAACTGCAAGGGCCTATCTTCCCCAGGCCCGTTGCCTACGCTTGGTGCAGTTAGCCTCCCAGATTCAGTTAACTGCTCGAGAGATGTTGCAACTCTTAGGCCACATGGCATCCACGGTGCATGTGGTTCCCTATGCTCGCCTTCACATGAGAGCAGCTCAGTGGACCCTATCCACCCAATGGACCCAGGCATCAGGTTGCCTGTCAGACAAAATAGCAACCTCCAGTCGCCTATTTTCGTCCCTCCACTGGTGGAAGTCCACTCAAAATCTGTTGCTGGGGTCCCCCTTTCAACATGTGTTACCCCAAGCAACCCTTACAACAGATGCCTCTCCAAAGGGTTGGGGGGCTCATCTACAAGATCTCTCAACCCAGGGCATCTGGTCTCCACAGGAGACATATCTTCATATCGACCTCTTAGAGCTCAGAGCAATCTTTCTGGCTCTCAGAGTCTTCCACACCCTGCTCAGCTACAAGACAGTCCTCATCCACACGGACAACCAGGTAGCTATGTTCTACGTGAACAAGCAGGGGGGAACTGGCTCTCTGTCGCTTTGCAACGAAGCTCTGAGATTGTGGGCCTTCGCCAGAGAGCATCAAATCCATCTCATGGCAGTATATCTTCCAGGAGTTCAAAACTCTTGGGCAGACAGACTCAGTCGAGTTCTGCTTCCGCATGAATGGTCCCTCCATGGGGACCAGATAGCCAGAATTTTTCGGATTTGGGGTACCCCAGACATAGACCTGTTTGCAAGTCCGTGGAATGCCAAACTTCCCCGGTTCTGTTCCAGGATTCCATGTCAGGGAGTTCAGGCCAGGGATGCCTTCCTCCTTCATTGGGCGCAAGACTTCCTTTATGCCTTTCCACCTATTCCCCTAATCCCCAAGACTCTGTTCAAGCTTCAGAGAGACAAAGGGACTATGATCCTCATAGCACCACTTTGGCCATGCCAAGTGTGGTACCCTCTACTTCTGCATCTCTCTCAAGCTCCCTCCCTAGACCTGGGGTCTGCTCCAGATCTCCCCTCCCAGGAGGAGGGAACTTTGTGGCACCCAAATCCTCAGTCTCTTCGTCTCAGGGCCTGGTTGCTGAAGGCCTAGACCTTCAAGATTTACAACTTTCTCAGCAAGTGAAGGATATCCTTCATGCTTCCAGAAAGCCTTCCACCAGACGTTCATATGCTTTTAAATGGAAAAGGTTTTCCATTTGGTGTGCAGAGAAGGGTCTCAACCCTCTTGCAATACCTTTGCATTCTTTACTAGACTATTTGCTGCATTTATCCCATGCAGGCCTTAAAACAAATTCAATCAGAGTCCATTTGAGTGCTATTGCAGCATCCCTTAAGCCTCTCAATGGACAACCTATTTCCTCTCATCCTCTTATAGCAAGATTCATGAGAGGCCTTCTTTTGACTAAACCTCCCATTAGACCACCTCCAGTGGCCTGGGACTTGAATCTGGTTCTTGGCCAGCTTATGAAGCCACCCTTTGAACCCTTAGCCACTACCTCCTTAAAATTCCTTTCGTGGAAGGTAATTTTTCTCATTGCAGTCACCTCAGCTCGCCGTATCAGTGAGCTGCAAGCTTTAGTGGCTAATCCTCCTTATACAAGGTTCCATCATGACAAGGTAGTCCTCAGAACTAATCCACACTTTATGCCTAAAGTGGTCTCACCTTTTCATCTGAACCCGGAGGTCTTTTTACCTGTCTTTTTTCCAGGACCTCATGCATCAAGTGCAGAGAGGAATCTTCATACCCTGGATTGTAAAAGAGCACTTGCTTTCTACTTACACAGGACACAGCAACATAGAAAGTCCTCTCAACTTTTTGTTGCTTTTGATCCTTCTCATTTAGGACTTCCAGTCTCTAAGATAACTCTGTCCAATTGGATTGCTCAGTGTATTTCCTTTGCCTACCAAAGTAAAAACCTTTCTTTGGAAGGCCATGTCACAGCTCACAATGTGAGGGCCATGGCCACCTCTATGGCTCATCTAAACTCTGTGTCCATCGACCAAATCTGTCGAGCGGCCACTTGGGCATCGGTTCATACCTTCACAGCCCATTACTGCTTGGACAAGGACTCCCACCGGGATGCCTTGTTTGGTCAGGCTGTTCTCAAACACCTGTTCCATACCTAATCAACTCCTACCCTCCATCCCTGAACTGGATGCCTGAGATTCATGGGTAGAGGTAGAGCCCTTCCCAGGGACTCACAATCTGGGTGATCTCCCAGGCATCTCTAGCTGGGGAGTCCCCATATGTGAAGACTCATTCCTGCTTGTTCCTGGAGATAGCACAGTTACTTACCTGTAACAGGTGATCTCTGGGAACAGCAGGAATAAGTCTTCACAACCCACCCACCTCCCCTAGGAGTTGTATCTCTCTATCTATCTTTCCTTTCCTCTCTCTCTCTCTTTGTCTCAGCTTTAAAACTCGAACTGGAGAGAGGCAGTTAGGAAAGGCGGGAAGGCAGCGCGCAGGTGCTGTGGGATGCTCCCAAAGCTTTCTTTAAGGACGCTGGGGAGCGTTCCCACGCAGGCTCCGTCGGTACCGACGATACCCATATGTGAAGACTTATTCCTGCTGTTCCCAGAGATCACCTGTTACAGGTAAGTAACTGTGCTTTACCACATGGTAACATACCACACACTGTAAGATGCAGTCCTCCCTAGTCCCAGCCACATTCCACATTTGTCAGTTAATGCAGGAATTAGTGCACACTAAGGGGGTCATTTTAAAAGCCTTAGTTGCGATTTGGACATCCAAAATGTGCATGCAAACATCCAAATCATGAAGATGTCCCCAGGGCCGTTTTACAAGGATGTCTCTGGTGCTGGGACATCCAAATAAGCAGGTGGCATAGCAGAGACGTTCCTAGGGCACTGAAATGGACTTAGACTTCCCCGCTTGATTTAAGAAACGCTGGATGTCTGGGACTCCCTCCAAATGTAGTCCTGCTCCAGGTACTGGGAAAGCGCTTGTTTTGGCAGTAAGTTGCCAAGCAATCTTACTATTCGAACCTCATCACATCTTTCTCTAACTCCTCTCATCAGCTTCATCGAGTTTTGCATTCTCTTTCTTCGGCCCCTTCCTCTCCCTCCTCATCATCCCTGCCCCCGGCCCCCAGTCCTACAACTCTTGCTATCTTCTTCTCCAACAAGATTCAGATTCTTCGGTCCACATTTGATCCTTGCCCACCCCCTCTCTCTCCTTCCCCCGCTTTCTCCGCTCCAGCCTCTATTTGCTCCCTGGTATCCACCCGTGCATTTCCCCACACTTGGTTCACATTTCGCCTTATTACCCCTGCCGAGCTGACCAAAGCTATCTCAACCTCCCACAAGACCACTTGTCCACTCGACCCTTTGCCTTCCTCCTGGCTCTCTGATCATTCACTTACACTTACCCCTTATGCTCTCACCATTATCAACTCCAGTCTCACCTCCGGTTGTTTTCCCTCTGCCTGGAAACACACACTGGTTCGCCCTCTTCTTTAAAAAACCCACCCTTGACCCTGCTGTTCCCTTCAACTGGCGCCCCGTTTCCAACCTTCCTTTCCTTTCTAAAATCCTCGAGAAACTCGTCTTCCATCAACTTTCTGCACACCTTGATTCCACTATCTCACTGCACCCCCAGCAATCAGGTTTCCGGACTGGTCATAGTACCGAAACTATCCTTGTGGCTCTTCTTAACAAACTGTATCGGTCTCACGAAAGGGGTGATTTCTCTATTGCGGTTTCCTTGGATCTTTCCGCAGCATTTGATGTCTTTGATCATCGCACCCTTCTCACCCGTCTATCTGATCTTGGTACCCAGGGCACAGTCCACCAGTGGTTTCAGTCTTTCCTCTCTTCCCGCACCTTCCCTGTTCAATCAGGCTCCGCTTCTTCTGCCTCTATCCCCCTGCATTGTGGTGTGCCCCAGGGTTCCATTCTTGCACTGCTTCTTTTCAATATCTTTCTCAGCCCCCTCGCACTACTCATACAACAATCCGGTCTGTCCGCCTATTTTTTTGCGGACAACATTCTTTTGATTCATCACACCTCTCCCTTGGCCCCAGATCTCTCTCGCCTCAATGATTGTCTCGCCTCCATCGCCGACTGGTTCCATAAAAACTTTCCCATTGTCAATCCCTCCAAATCAGCGGCTATTTGGTTCACATTTGGTGCCCCACCGCCTACCTTGACGCCACTTATGTCCAACTCACTGATCCCTCTAGTCCCAACTCTTCGTTATCTTGGTGTTACCCTGGACCCCTCACTTTCATTTCATCAGCACATCTCTGGAGTGGTGTGTAGCTCTTTTTTTCATCTTCGTAAGATTAGGGTGGTCCGATCTCTCCTTCCCCTAGCATCACTCACCACCCTTGTTCTCTCTTTAGTAATCACTCGGCTCGAGTATTGTAATTTCCTACTTGCGGGACTCCCTCAATACCAACTCCGTAGACTGCAATTAATCCAAAATACAGCTGCCTGCCTCCTCACCTTCTCCTCCCATTGAGACCATGTCACTCCCTGTCTTCTCTCCCTTCATTGGCTCCCTATCAATGCTCGATACCGTTACAAGCTCCTTACCATCACCCACAAAGTCCTCCATACCAACACCCCCCAGTACTTGGCCGACCTCATCTATCTCCAACCTACCCCCGTCTGCTCCGTTCCGCACACGGCAACCGTCTTTTCCTACCGTCCCCCACTCAGGCCCACCTCGAGTCCACCCGCCATGCCGCCTTCTTCTTTGTGGACCCGGCCCTTTGGAACTCCCTCCCGCACTCTCTCCATACTGAATCATCTTTTCCACGGTTTAAGGTTCTTCTTAAAACCTACCTCTTCTGCCAGGCTTTCGACCTTCCCGCTCCCCCAACTACTCACAACTAGTTACATACATTAACACTCGCTTTTCAGCTCAGGTATCCCGTTCACCTACCATAATCCCTCCCCCCCCTCCCCCCCGTTGTGTCTATTTCCTCACTGCGCATTTTCCCCAGTGTTTTCTGCTTTGCTGTTTCTGTTCTTTACTGTTTTCTCTCTTTTTCTTTCTATCCACTATCCTGTCGATTTATGGCGTTCTTTTCTTTCTAATTTTTCTTTTGCAGCCTTATTTTCATTGTACACCGCCTTAACACCTCGGTAATGGGCGGTATATCAAATATTGCAAATAAAGATAAAGAGCGTCCAAAGAGAGATTGTGCAGACCACTATCACATTGATAGCAGCAGTGGGATTTGAACCCTGACTTACTTAGCCCTAACCATTAGGCTATTTAGAGATCTCCATGGTTTGGAATACTCTTCCAGGGATCTCTATCCCGATTGTGCATGACCACGTTTGTGAAATCGTGCCTGTACTGGGACGTGCCTGCTTTTTTGCTAGATGTCCTGGCTCTGATGTCGCAGATTGCACCTGGATGTCATTTTTAAAGCCACTGTGTTAACTATTAGTGTGGATGTGCTTTAACAGCGTCTGCTAATTCCCACCTTGAGGGGCATGTTTACTAAAGGACACACCAGTAGCAGACGTGTGAGCCATGAAACTAGCACGGAGGCCTGTGCTAACTTTAGGGGGCGTGTGCATCCATCCCCCTGCTCTTAGCACATTGCTAATGTAATGCACTGTGCTCACCAGCATGCGGGTGCACTTACCGCCAACCTAACAACCACATTCATGGTTAGCACATGCCCAAAATGCCTGCTCGAACTGTGATGCTCCATCAAGGCCCACTTTGTGCCCCTAACTTGCCCAGTCCTCGCCCAATTGCACACTACCCAGTTAGCATGGAATTAGCACAGGGTACTTTGCCAACTGTGTTAGCACAGTACGTCAACTGCATGGCAAAACCTGCACTAATGGCTGCTGTACCTTAGTAAACATGCCCCTAACTGCTTTGCACTTTAGTATAAGGGGTCCTATATTTAATACCACCAGGGACAGATTCAACCACGCCAATTTTTTATTTTGACTGGAATCAAGACCAGCACTACCATCAGACAAACTAGGCAGTGGCCTAGAACACCCATTGCCATCTCTGCCGCCCCTCTCCAGAACCTGCAGCAGCAGCAATTACTTCCGTGCCATGCACCGCTGTTCCTGTTTCCATCCGCAATGCACGCTTTCTGCTTGCATCAGAAGCAGAAACAGTGGCAGAGCCTAGGACACTGCATATCCTTGCAGCGACCCTGACTGCAGTGCTTCGAAGTATATCTTATGTCATCTCTTGCAACTCAGAAAGTTACTTTCAAATTAAATTTCAAGTCCTGCAGAGAACAGAAGGCTTAGTTTAATTGTAGCTATTTTCTAATGAAACATCTGTAATTCCTAATTTAATTTAAACAACAAACACACCAGAAGCTAGAACAGAAGACTACAATACTAATCAATATGCATCTAATTTCATGCCAAAAGATACATTTGTGAGAAGAGAGATGAATGTACCACTGGCAGGAAAAATCTGTTCCATAGTGGAGTCAGCTAAGGGGATGACCTTCCTTCCACAACAAAAAAAAATAATAAAACCTCAAGAATTTTCTTTCCATCCCTAGAGCGGTAGGACTGATATTTTTCTTGTGAGCCAAAAACAGACCCACAGAGAGATTAACCTGAAGACTTTGATGGTGGGAGTGGGTGGCAACAGAAACCTCCCCACTGGTTTGCATTTATGCAAGAATAAATAGCTCTTCAGACAGACTTCTTGAATGAAATCCAACAGTCTGCAGACACCAGAGCTTTTCAGCGTCCACTATATTTATCTCAAGTTGAGCACATAATGTTATAAAAAGCACCTTTAAAGCAGATCTCAGAAAAACTGCTTTCTTATGCAAAGGAATTTACATTGAGAAATCAGGCTGGGATTAGCCGAGGATACTATAGCCCTGCGCACACCCAGTTGTTGTTAAGTGCCATCGAAGGAGCTCTAGAAGTGCCGTGGTAGTAATGTTAAGTTTCTGCCCAAGGTATCAATTTAGCTATTATAATTTTAACTAATGCATGCTTCCTAGGACATTATGCATCTTTATATAGTGATCATGAAAGCAAATGACCATTGAAGAAATTTCATATTTGAAATGCTGCTCACAGGCGTAGACCCAAGAACAGCATCTCATTTTCATAGACGGGAATAAAAGCTGCCACAATCTGAATCTATACAGGGTTTAACTGGGGAACTTGTTTGACGCTTTGGGCATAGCTAATTTTTCAATCAAAAATATCAATAATTCCAGTTTCCCTTTATTAGCACCCCAGTGCAAAATTTCCAAACTGATAAAAATAGTGTTTTAACCATTTCTTCTTATTCTAGAATTTTTAATCTCTTTTACATTCCCTTGAAATCTTGACGAGTGTTCATGCTTATTATTATTAATAACAGATTTATTGAGCCATAGCAATTCGGGGGCAAATTAAGTTTGAGCAATGCCCATTCTGATATACTTGTGCAAACTACATAGTAACATAGTATATGACAGCAGATAAAGACCAGTATGGTCCATCTAGTCTGCCCAGCAAGGCGGCAAGAGTAGGTGCACTTGCCGCTCCGTGCAGGTCACCCCTCCCTATGCCTTTGTTGTAGGGGTGTACCCACCGCTCCATGTAGGTCACCCCTATTTGTTTAGATATAAGAGAGAGATAGGCTTATGCTGATTTTATCCTGTTGCTATAAAGGGATCCCTATGTCTGTCCCATATTCTTCTTTAGTGAGAAACACAGAAACAGAAATTGACGGCAGACAAAGATCATATAGCTTATCCATTCTACCCATCCATACCAGCTACTAAGCCCTACAATCCTTTCCTCTCTCCCAGAGATCCTCTGTACTCGTCCCATACTTTCTTAAATTCAAAGTCCTTGTCTCCACTACCTCCACTGGGAGGTCTGTAAATAAATATTTCCTTAGATTATTCCTGAATCTATCCCCTTTAACCTTCATCCTATGTCCTTTTATTTTTTTTTATTTTTTAGATATGCCATACTGCTCAGACTACTGGTCCAGCAAGCCAAGTATCTTATTTCCAAAAGTGGCCAATCCAGACCACAAGAACCGGTCAGGTTCCCAAAAGGTAGAAAGATTTCATGTTGCTTATCCCAGGGGTAAGCAGTTGATTTCCCTAGTCCAGTAATGAGTTATGGACTTTTTCTCCAGGAACTTGTCCAAACCTCTTTTAAATCCAGCTATCCTAACGGCTTTTACTATATCCTCTAGCAACAAATTCCAGAGTTCAATCGTGTTGTGTGAAAAAATATTTTCTCTGATTAGTCTTAAATATGCTACATGGTAGCTTCATGGTGTTTCCTCTAGTCTTTCTACTTTCTGAAGGAGTAAACAACCAACCTACGTTTATCTGTTTTACTCGGCTCATTATTTTATAGCTCTATCATATTTTCTGTCTCTTTTCCTAGCTGAAGAGCCCTAACCTTTTATGCCTTTCCTTTAGCGATATCCTGCCATCCCCTTTATCATTTTGGTTACTCTTTTCTATACTTTTTCTAATTCTGCTATATCCTTTTTTATATATGGTGACCAGAACTGCCCAGTCTCCCAATTTCTTTCCTCTTGCATTTTTTCACAATCCTCTTGTGATTTAAGAACTTTGAATAATTTAGTTTCATCTGCAAATTTGATCACCTTGCTCATTGTTGCCATTTCAAGGTCATATATAAATATGTTAAAAAGCAGTGGGACCAGCACAGATCCATTGAAAAAATTGGTCATTTAGCCTGACTGTTTTATATTTATTAACCAGTTCCCAATCCATAATAGTATACTGCTTCCTTTCCTATAACATTTTAATTTCAAGAGGATTGTGAAAAAATGCAAGAGGAAAGAAACCGGGAGACCGGGCATCCAAATGGCAGATGAACTTTAATGTGGACAAGAGCAAAGTTATGCACCTAGGGAAGAACAACCTCAACAACAATTATACAATGCAGAGTTCCACATTAGGAATCACTGCCCAAGAAAAGGATCCGGGCGTCATCATGGACAGTACGTTAAAACCCTCTGCCCAGTGTGCAGTCACAGCCAAGAAAGCAAATAGAATGCTAGGAATCATGAGGAATGCATGGAGAATAAAACCAAGGATATTATGATTCCTCTATATAGCTCCATGGTGTGACCTCACCTTGAATATTGTGTACAGTTCTGGTCACCATATATAAAAAAAGGATATAGCAGAATTATCAAAGGCTTCAGAAAATCCAGATACACTATAAGGATCATTTAAAAAGGTTTAGGCCTGATGTGGATGTTTGAAGACGTGCATATGGACAAAGAAACATGGAGATGTCTCCATAGTCATTCCACAAATGACATTTGCAGATGTCTCTGGTGCAGGGACATCCATGTACGCAAGGGGGGGGGGTGGGGTGGAGAGTGACAGAGGTGGGGCAGTGGTCTTACACATCCTCATTCAATCTCAGAAATGGAGAAGTCTGCTGGCACATACACATGTATACCTGCTCCAGGCACGAACAGGCCTCAGGATAGTGCTTGCTTTCACCTTAAAACATCCAGAGAGTACGGAGAATTAAGCGACTACCTTAGATCACAAAGGCCCACGCTAGGATTTGAAGCCTGGCCATGCTGCTCTTAAGCCACTACTCGAACCATAATAACTATTAGACATCTTGGTTCTAAACTGCTATTGTGGGGCTGCCTGTATAGACGTTTGACAGATGTCCCATTGTGAAATGTGTCTCTATATCAACCAGCTCAACAGACTTTATCCACCTGTTTATTCACACCTTCAAAAAAAAAATATACTAGATTTGTGAGATAAGATTTGACTAAATCCATGTTGGCTTTGCCCCATTAAACCACGACTATCTACATGTTCAGTAATTTTGTTCTTTATAATGGTTTCTATCATTTTTCCCACACTGACATTGGACTCATCGGTCTGTAGTTTTCTGGATCACTCCTGGAACCCTTTTTATAAATTGATGTTATGTTGGCCACTCTGTCTTCAGGTACTATAGGCGATTTTAATGGTAGTTTAAAAATTAATAATAGTATTTTATTTATTTATTTGGTTTTATATACCGCGCTATTTGTAATTCACTGAGGTTTACAAGGAACAAGAATGGAAATTACATAAAACAAGTTTGGAGAACATCAAAAAATACATAGTACAGGTTTAGAGAACAACAACAACCTCAGGTTAATAATATAACAATTTATAAATTAGGTGGGGAGTAAACTTGGGTCGTAATAGGGAAACTATATACATTATTAGTGTTGGGTACTTTATATACCTTGAGCTTCATAGGATGGCTTGAGGGTCTGGCTGTGGGATTTGGTTAAGTGCAGTGTTCTGTTTCAACTATACTATGAATATGTCACATAGATGTGTTTTTAGAAGTTTTCTGAAAGTAGTTAGGTAAGAGATGGCACGGATTAGGGAGGGGAGAAAGTTCAAGAGAGGTGGTGCATATAATTTGAATGCTCGGCTGTTCGCAAACTGGGAACTTTTTCTTATTAATGTAGGGACTGAGAGAGTGTTTGCCATGGTAGATCTTCTTACTCTGTTGTCAGGTGTCAATTGTAGACTATCATTAAGCGCAGTAGCAGAGAGGTTATGTAGTATTTTGAATGTTATGATGAGAGCCTTATACTTGAGACGGCTAATGATGGGGAGCAAGTGTAGGTATCTCAGGATAGGGGTGACATGTTTGTATCTTGCGGCTTCAACCAGTGTTCGTGCTGCCGCATTCATAGCCATTTGAAGGGGGTGAATTGCATAATCTGGGAGACCATAGAGAATGATAGTTGCATAATTGAAATATGGGGTGATCAACGCTAGGAATACTGTATGGAAGTCAGCAACTTCAAGTAGGGGACATAGTTGACGAAGGGTCTGTAATTTTAGGTATATTGCTCTGGTAATGTTGTTTATGCATAGCTCTATTGTCAACTGTTGGTCTAGGGCAGGGGTCTCAAACACGCGGCCCGCGAGACAACTTTGTGCGGCCCGCGAAAGAGAAAAACAAAAAAACCCCAAAACCCTGACTTCTGCCGTTGCCGCTGTGGCAGCGGCAGAATCAATTGTCAAATTAAAAAAAAAAAGACTTCTGCTGCTCAAGCAGCAATATCACCTGTCCTGCGGCCCCTTCCCCTGTGCCCGGAGATCCGAATCTGCTCATCAGCGGCGTGCTTTTCAAGCCGCGAAGAGTATTCCCCTCTCGCGCGGCTTGAAACCGCGCGAGAGGGGAATACTCTTCGCGGCTTGAAAAGCACGCCGCTGATGAGCAGATTCGGATCTCCGGGCACAGGGGAAGGGGCCGCAGGACAGGTGATATTGCTGCTTGAGCAGCAGAAGTCTTTTTTTTTTTAATTTGACAATTGATTCTGCCGCTGCCACGGCGGCAACGGCAGAAGTCAGGGTTTTGGGGTTTTTTTGTTTTTCTCTGTCGGGGGGGGGGGGGGTATGACTGGAAATGGGCAGATGGGGGTTAGGACTGGAAGTGGGCTATTGGCAGGGGGGGGGGTTATGACTGGTAATGGGCGATGGTGGGGGCAGGGACGGGAAATGGGCAGATGGGGGTTAGGACTAGAAGTGGGCTATTGGCAGGGGGGGGGGGTTATGACTGGTAATGGGCTATGGTGGGGGCTAGGACTGGAAATGGGCAGTTGGGGGTTAGGACTGGAAGTGGGCTATTGGCAGGGGGGGGTTATGACTGGTAATGGGCTATGGTGGGGGCTAGGACTGAAAATGGGGTGATGGGGGTTAGGACTGGAGGTGGGCTGATTGGGGGGTTAGGACTGGTAATGGCCTATGAGGGGAGGTAAGACTGAAAATGGGGTGATGGGGGATACGACTGCAAGTGGGCTATGGGGGGGACTAGGACTGGTAATGGGCTATGGGGGGGGGTAAGACTGAAAATGGGGTGATGGGGGGGTAAGACTGGAAGTGCGCTATGGGGAGGTTAGGACTGGTAATGGGCTATGGGGGGTCTAGGACTGGTAATGGGCTGGGGGGGTTGCTAGGACTGGAAATGGGCTGAGTGGAAGGGGGGCTTGAACTGCAAATGGCTGATGGGGAGGGGGGCTTGGAATGGAAATGGGCTGTGAGGGGAGGGAGCTAGGATTGGAAATGGGCTGATGGGGGGCTAGGATTGGAAATGGGCTGATGGTGAGGCTAGGATAGGACTGGAAATGGACTGATGCAGGGACTAGAAAGGAGCAGATGCTGGGTGGGGCTGGAACTAGAAGGGAGCTGATGTTGGGGGAGGATTAGAATGGGATGGAGCTGGGAAAGTGAAATGGAGAGGGGAAAAATATTTTGTCTGGAAGAGAAGACAAATCTACAATTGGCCAGGTATTGGGAGAGTAAGTGGGGATTGAGGATGGAGGGGTAAAATTTGAGTGGATGAAATAGGAATGAGGAAAGAGCAAAAGGAGAAAGATTAGTATGTTAAAGCAGATGTAGGGAGAGAGAATGGAAAAAAACTAGAAGAGAGAAGAAAGGACAAATGGACAGCAGACGATGGAGATAGCAGAAGACACGAAGAAACCAGAAGTGGCTGGAGCAATTGCAACTGAAAAAAAATGCACAAAAGGTAGAAAAATATCTCTTTATTTTGAATTTATTAACTGGAATATGTCAGCTCTGGGAAATGTGCATCATTAATGTTTGCGCTTTGTTTAGTACAAGAGGAAATTAATTTATAGTTTTATTTCTACAGTGTTGTTGTACATTCCAAGTTTGGCTTTTGGGGTTCCCAGTTTAATTATTGTCTTCCTATTTCTGAATCTTTTAGTCTTTCTTTATCCATACTCATTAAGAGGCATGTTTACTAAAAGTTAGTGTATGGTAACATTATGCAAATATTTATGCAAATGAGGCCCCTTATGCAAATGAGGCCCCACGTCTTATGCGGCCCCCGGGTTACTTTACAAGTCCTCATTTGGCCCTCAAAGCAATTTGAGTTTGAGACCCCTGGTCTAGGGTGATCCCTAGGTATCGACTTCTTGCTTAGTGTTTAGCTTAGCATCTTTCACTGGTAAGGTGGGAGGGGGTATGAATGAATGGTCCTTAGTGATGAAAAGAGCCTCGGATTTCCTGCAATTTACTCTTAGGTTGTCTAGCTTCAGACAGTCAGATACTGCATTAAAGCAGTCTATGATTCTAGAGTGGTTTGGACTGATTGTAGAGAAGGGAACGTAGAGCAACACATCTGCATAAATGTGGTAGAGTCTATTGAATGATTTCATAATGGAGCAAATAGACAGTCTTCAAATAGTAGGTCTTCAATTTCATTTTTGAGTTCTTTGAGCACTATGGGATGTATACCATCCAGTCAAGGTGATTTGCTACTCTTTATCAAATTGCTGTATTATATCTTCCAGGTTTATCAAGATTTGTTTTGATTCCTCTGATATATCACCTTTTAAATATCATTTCTGGCATGGGTAACTTCACTACATCTTCTTTGTTAAAGACCGAAGCAAAGAATTCATTCAGTCTCTCTGCTATGGCTTTTTCCTCTTAGTACTTGTTTTACCCCTGTTTCATCTAATGATCTGACTTTCTTACAGGTTTTTGAAAAAGTTTTTATTATGAGTTCTTGCTTCCACAAAAAGCTTCTTTTCAAATTATCTTTGCTTTTCTTATCAATACCTTGCATCTGACTTGCCAGTGCTTATGTTTCCTGTTTTCATCTTTTAGTTCCCTTTTCCATTTTTTGAAAGACTGGTTATTTTTGGCTATAACAGCCTCTCTGACCTAACCTTTAAACTATGCTGCCAGTCATTTGGCCTTCCTTCCATCTCTCTTAAAGCGTGAAATACATCTGGTCTGGGCTTCCAAGATACTGTAGTATTTTAAAATAATGCCTGGGCCTGATGTAAACTCTTAATCTTTGCAGTTGCTCCTTTTATTTTTTTCTTAACCATTTTCATTATTTTATTATAGTCTACCTTTTGAAAGTTGAATGGATTCCCTTGCTGTCCTCCCTCCATTTATTAAATCAAATGTGATCATGTTATTATCACTATTGCCAAGTTGCCTCAACACAGTTACCTCTCACACCAGATCCTGCATTCCACTAAGGACTAGGTCTAAAAAGCTTCCCCTCATGTCAGTTCCTGAACCAGCTGCTCCATGCAGCAGTCATTAATTTCATCTAGAAACTTTGGGAAGGATATTTAGTGGTGGCAAGTAACATGGTTTCAGGGGCTAACCATCGCCGCTGAAACTTAATCCCAGATATTCAATGCCCGGGTCATATCCAGACCCTGGCATTGAATATGTGGGTTGTCTGGATTGCCAGGAAGCTAACCAGACAATGGTGATATTCGACCACAGCCTAGTTAGCTTCCACAGTGAAAGGTAGACCAGCCTTTGCTACACCTTACTTTCATCACTTTGCCATAACCGGGCAGCGACTCAATATCACTGCTGCCCTGTTATGGCCGTGTGCCGCCCCTGGTACACCCCAGTGCTAACTGGTTTGCATCAGGGCATGCCACGGCAGCTGCACCTAGTGAATATTCAGCTACATTGCAGCTGAATATCCTGGATAAGGGGATTAACACGGTTAACCGTGTTAATCCCTTTGAATTGTGCCCTTTATCTCCCTAGCACTGTGCTTCTCAGCCTTGTTTTATTTTGTGGCATATTTGTGAGTTCATTCAATCCTTGTGGCAGTTTTGCATGATCGTCACTCTCAGTCCCTCCCACTAGCAGAGGAAGAGTAGCACTTTTAGCCTGTGTGGGTCTCATTCTGTTCGGTTCAGTCTGAGATGTGAATATGTGCACTGTCCTCTTCCTACCAGGGGATGAAAGGACGGGAAGGCTGTTTGATTTCTTCTGGGTGAATCTGGGACACTTGTTCTCTGTTCTAAGCAGGCAGTTCAGTTTGGAAAGCAGAGGGCTTTTCTCTGTGGCACTGTCCAATAGAAATAGGGCAACACCTATTACTTCTACTACTGCTGAACATTTGTATAGCGCTACAAGACATATGCAGTGCTGCACAGACATGTAAGAGACAGTCCCTGCTCATCAGAGCTTACAATCTAGTCAAGACAGACAACACAGTAGGAATAGACATGGGATACATCTAGGGCAGCGGTTCTCAACCTGTGGGTCGCGACCCCCACGGGGGTCACCACAGGATTTAGCAGGGGTCGCCTCACTCCACCAAGTTAAAAAAAAAAAAATCCTCCTGTACCCATGCCTAACTATGCCCTATCAGTCACCCCAAGGCACACCAAGGACTTTACAAAGGCACACCAGTGTGCCACGGCCCTAGCATGTCCTGAGGTGATATTAATTCAGTTGATACTGGGGTAATTGAAATCATTCATTACTGTGTTGTAAATTTTGTTAGCATTTTCTCATCTGTCTGTTCATTCTGGCCAGGTGGATGGTAATACACCCCCACTGCCATTCCCTCTTGTTGCAGAGCTTCCTTTCAATTGAAAGAGACTCGCCTCCTAAACATTTATGCCATGGAGATATTTAGATGTCACAAATTTCAATTACATCTATGTGAAAAATTGTATAATAATTAAGCTACCCATTCAAGACTTGCCATGTTGAAGCTCAAGACAGAATAGGCAGAGGCCTAGGGCAGCACTGTTTTAGAGGCAGCAGACAGCATGCAAGTAATTCAGTTGGCAAAAATCCATAAGTTTTTCACATACTTATCAGTCATGATGTGGCGACCGCATCCCCACAAAGCTGATGGGACCAACATCAGTGATGCAGCAAGGTTAGCTCGTCCTCCTCTCCGTCCCTGCCTCAGCAGCCATGGAGAGCCAGCTTCTTGCTATTTCTTGGAGCCCTGGTGGCCCCCTCTATCTTCCCAGGTCCTTTCCACCCCTCCTGCCTACAGGAAGAAGAAATGACATCACACACAGCTATGATGTCATTGAGGGAACGTGGCTGGCATGTGACTGCAGGCAAGTTCAAGTTGCTCCTTTCCTCTCATGAATAGTGACCATCGGCTCTGGGGCACAGTTGCACTACCATCACAGCAAATCAGGCAGGGCCGGCCCGTCCATTGAGCAAGAATGTTTTTTGCACAGGGCCCCGCGTTTCAGGGGGCCCCGCGCAAAGAACATTCTGCTTTTTTTTTTTTAAATTACATTTAAAAAAAAAACCTGTCTCTGGCTGCTGCCGCTGCCGCGTCCGTCGCAGCAGGGGCAGAATGGAGTGTCCCGCGGGGCCCCCTCTCCTCGTTGAGCCCTCTGCAAGGGCTTTCAGATTCGCGAAGGGAGAGTGCTCCCTCCCGTCTCTGTAAAGCCCGCAGGGGCTAATGGGAAATTTCCCATCAGCCCCTCGCGTCTAAAGGGGCAGATGGGAAATTTCCCATTAGCCCCTGCGGGCTTTACAGAGACGCGAGGGAGCACTCTCCCTTCGCGAATCTGAAAGCCCTTGCAGAGGGCTCAACGAGGAGAGGGGGCCCCGCGGGACACTCCATTCTGCCGCTGCTGCGACGGACGCGGCAGCGGCAGCAGCTAGAGCCAGGTTTTTTTTTTTTTTAATTTGCCAGAAGGGAAGGGAAGGGAAGGGGGGGGGGGTTAAGACTGGTAATGGGCTGGGGGGCTGATGGAGGCTGTCTGGAAATGGGGTGATGGGGGGTTAGGACTGGAAATGTGCTGGGGGGGGTTAGGACTGGAAATGTGCTTGGGGGGGGTTAGGACTGGAAATGTGCTAGGGGGGGTTAGGACTGGAAATGGGCTAGGGGGGGGTTAGGACTGCTAATGGGCTGGGGCTGATGGAGGCTGACTGGAAATGGGGTGGGGGGGGTTAGGACTGGAAATGGGCTAGGGGGGGGTTAGGACTGGAAATGGGCTAGGGGGGGTTAAGACTGCTAATGGGCTGGGGCTGATGGAGGCTGACTGTAAAGGGGGTGGGGTGGGGGTTAGGACTGGAAATTGGCTTGGGGGGTTAGGACTGGAAATGGGCTAGGGGGGGTTAAGACTGGTAATGGGCTGGGGGTTGATGGAGGCTGACTGGAAATGGGGTGATGGGGGGTTAGGACTGGAAATGGGCTGGGGGGGGTTAAGACTGGTAATGGGCGGTGGGCTGAGGGGGGCTGTCTGGAAATAGGGGGAGGGGGGGTTAGGATTGCTAAGGGGCTCTGGGGGGGTTAGGACTGCTAAGGGGCTCTGGGGGCGCTAGGACAGGAAATGGGCTGATGGGGAGGGTCTAGGACTTGAGGTGGGCTGATGTGGTTAGGACTGGTAATGGGCTGTGGGCTGATGGGGGGGTTAGGACTGGCAATGGGCTATGGGGGCTGACTGGAAATGGGCTGATGGGGTTAAGACTGGAAGTGGGCTGATGGGGGGGTTAGGACTGGTAATGGGTTATAGGGGGGCTTAAACTGAAAATGGGTTGATGGGGGGCTAGGACTGGTAATGGGTTGGGGGATTGCTATGACTGGAAATGGACTGAGTGGACGGGGAGGCTTGAACTGCAAATAGCTGATGGGGAGGGAGCTTGGAATGGAAATGGGCTGTGAGGGAAGGGAGCTAGGACTGAAATGGGCTGATGGAGCAGCTAGGATAGGACTGGAAATGGGCTGTTGGGGGGGAGCTAAGATTGGAAATGGGCTGTGGTGGGGGCTTGAATTGAAATGGACTCATGGAGGGGCTAGAACTGGAAGTAGGCTCATGGGGGGGCTTGGACTGGAATTGGGCTGAGTGGAGGGGAGCTAGGATTTGACATGGGCTGATGGTGGGGCTAGGAAATGACTAGAAATGGGCTGATGGGGGGCTAGGATTGGAAATGAGCTGATGAAGGGACTCAGACTGAAAATGGATGGGGGAGCTAGGACTGGAAATGGGTTGATGGGGGGCTAGGACTGGAAATGGGCTGATGCAGGGACTAGAAGGGAATGGATGCTGGGTGAGACTGGAACTAGAAGGGAGCTGATGTTGGGGGAGGATTAGAATGGGATGGGGCTGGGAGAGTAAAATGGAGAGGGGAAAAATATTTTGTGTGGGAGGGATGAAAAATCTACAATTGGCCGGGTATTGGGAGAGTAAGTGGGGATTGAGGATGGAGGGGTAAAATTTGTGTGGATGAAATAAGAATGAGGAAAGAGCAAAAGGAGAAAGATTAGTATGTTAAAGCAGATGTAGAGAGAGAGGATGGAAAGAAAACTAGAAGAGAGAAAAAAGGACAAATGGACAGCAGACGATGGAGAGTTAGCAGAAAACATGAAGAAACCAGAAGAAAGTGGCTGGAGCAATTGCAACTGAAAAAAAATGCACAAAAGGTAGAAAGATATCTCTTTATTTTGAATTTATTAACTGGAATATGAAAGCTCTGGGAAATGTGCATCATTAACGTCTGCGCTTTGTTTGGTACAAGAGGAAATTGATTTATAGTTTTATTTCTACAGTGTTGTTGTACATTCCAAGTTTGGCTTTTGGGGTTCCCAGTTTAATTATTGCCTTCCTGTTTCTAAATTGCGATTCCTTGTTTGGTGATGGTCTATGTTCTGCATGTGTAACTGAGCTGAGGTATTCTGTTTATGTAATTCCTATTTGACATTGCCACTTGTTCTCTTTCCCCAGTATTCTCTGAAATGTACTGGTTTAATATTTGCAGTGTTGCCTTTTGATTGGTAGAGTATGGTGCTTTGTGAGTCCTGGTAATGCTGTCAGGATACAGTGGGTTTGCTATGGGTTCTAAATGGGCAGCGTTTGTAGTAGTTCCTAATGTGCCTGGCGGTTGGCACTGGATTATAGTAATGTAGAAATCTTTTAGTCTTTCTTTATCCATACACTCATTAAGAGACATGTTTACTAAAAGTTAGTGAATGGTAACATTATGCAAATATTTATGCAAATAAGACCACTTATGCAAATGAGGCCCCACACCGAGTCTCCGCACATGGCCCCGCACCCCCCTTGGGCCGCCCCTGAAATCAGGGTGTAGCATGGATCAGTGCTGGTGGTCAGTATTATTTATATGTACCTTGCGTAGACTTTCTTGTTTCCTTCAGTCATCAGAATGGGAGGGGGCACAAAATTTCACTGTCAGCTGCACGTAGTATAATAGCATCACCCCCCCCCCCTCTAGATCTCCCACCTGCCTAGCAGCACCTCTAAATCCAGAGTGGCAGTGGTGGGAGCTTGTTTCACTCTTGTTGCTGTAATTGTCCTCTCCCAGCTCTGGCCACTGGCACTGGGAGGGTTTGAAACTGAAGAACAAGTGCTACAGGAAGTACCTATTCTGTGATTTCAAAAGCTATGTGGTGTCGGTGGCTAGAGCCAGCGGAGGAAAGAACAAGCCTCCGCTGCTCTGGATTCAGAGGTTCTGGGCATAGGGGGGCTGATGCTGAGAATAGAGCTGGGAGATGGGTCTGACGTTCATGCTAAGGCTGTGAGTGGGGCAGGTGTTAAGGGGGAAGGATGGAGTCTGGGGGCTGTAGATGGGAGAAGGGGGCAGATTCTAAGGGATGAAGATGGGAGAAGGGATCGGATGCTGGGGCTGGAGAAGGGGGCTGGAGGGTAGGAGCTAATGCAGGAGATGAGGCTGGGAGAAAAAGGCTGGGGGCTGATGCAGGGTCTGTGGCTAAAAGAAGGGAGCTGGGGGATGATGCAAGGTTGGGGATGACAGAAAAGGCCTCATAAATGGTTGGGGTGGCAGAAAGAGGCTGATGCTGGGTGCAGGTGGAGGGGGGGACATATGGTGTGGGGAGAGGTTCACGGCATGGGGAGGGCATGCCTAGGGCGCCAGATACCCTTGAGCCTGAGTGAAGAGTAGATTAGTGGTTGAAGTGGCAGGTTATAAACTAGGGATTCCAGGATACAAATTCCACTGATACTCCTTATGACCTTGGGGAAGTCACTACCTCTGATGCAAACTTGGGTGCAGAGAAATAGCTACTGTACACAAATATAATTCACCTTGAACTCATTGAAAAGGTGTGAGAAAAATCCAAAAGAAATAAGACCTGCCATGCTGAAAAATCTGATTTTACAATGCAGTTCATTTTTGCTCTAGTTAAGGCCTACAGCCTGGTATATCAGCAGTGTTTCAGCCTGAAGTAGGGTTGCCAACCGGCTGGTATTCAGCCGGCCTGGCCGGTTTTTCCATGGCCAGGCTGGCTGCCAGCAGAGATGTAAAACCGGCCCTTGAAAAGCCGTTTTTTTGCTCTGGCTGCAAGATCGGGAGCGGCCAGAGCAAAAAAACGGCTTTTCTCCCAAAGTCCGCGGGGGAGGGAGCCAGGGAAGCCTGCGTGAGGCCCCGGCTCCCTCTGTACAACCACCAGCATGAAGATATTTTTCCTTCACGCTGGTGGCTGTTTATGTGAAGCCGTGATTGCTGGGAAAGGTTAAAGGCAATGCCCTTTAACCTTTCCCAGCATTCGCGGCTTCACAGAAACAACCGCCAGCATGAAGGAAAAAGATCTTCATGCTGGCGGTTGTACAGAGGGAGCCGGGGCCTCGCGCGGGCTTCCCCGGTTCCCTCTGAAGCACCTCAGACAGCCGTGGGGCTGGTCGAGGGGGGGGGGGTGGAAGCTAGGACTACAAATGGGCTTTTGATGGGGGGGGAGGGGAGGCCAAGGACTGGATGGGCTGTGATCAATGTTCCCTCTAATTTTCTGTAGGCTGTGTGCGCATAAAATTTCAGCTGTGCGGCTTTTGAAGGAAGGTTAAATTTTTTGTGCGCTACATAACGACACTTGGAGTTATATACTTTAAAATTTGACTACACATTAGAATACAGTATGTACACCACATTGATGTTAATCAAATTAAATGAAAATAGACGATTACTAAATGAAGCGGAAAATTTCTAGTAATTACAATCACAAGTGTGGTATTATTTCAGTTAATTTTTATTGAAAGCCATTGTTGTTCCATGTAAATAATTTATGTATGGAAGAAGAGTTCGGTGTCCTACATGGAGTGGTGGGTTCACCGCTAAACAAAGACATGGGGAGAGGTGGCCTGCACAGAGCAACAGGTGCACCTACTCTTGCTGGGCAGACTAGATGGACCATGCTGGTCTTTATCTGCTGTCACTTACTATGTTCTCAAAATTTCTCTCTTCGATCTTTCAAATGTACCCAGTCTGAATAAATTTTATCAAGGTCTACTGATCCGCCATCTTGAAGATGACTCTTAACACGCATCAGCATTTCCAAATGTTCTAAATGTAAGCGATTCCTTATTTTGGTTTTTAAACTGTTCATCAAGCTGAAACCACGCTCACAATCTGCACTAGAAGCCAAAAATGTTCCACCAATATCAATCAGTTTCGCTAAATCTGCAAACTGAGCATTCTGAAACGCCAAAGTCACCATATCCGGAAAACTGTTTATCAGTTTGCTTTCGATTTTTTCTGCGACTAAAAACTTGAAGTCATTGTACTGCTGAACAATAATATGTTCCTCCATAAGAAATTGTTTGTACTTTAAACAGAGTGATCGGACGTTTTCAATTCCAAATTCATAATCACACTGTGCTATTGCTGTCAAATCAAAAGCAGACCATTCCTCAATTTCATTTTCAGGAAATCTTTCCCCTAAATGGAGACACAGCATATTAATGAAAGTAAGTGTGGAACCAGTATCCACTGAAACGTCTCCAGGTATCTTGTCGAGAAGATTTTTAACATTATCAGTCCATTTTACTGTGTCACCAAAGTATTGCATTCGGATTTTGTTCAGCTTACCCTGTGCAAGATGATATGCTTCCAGTGGTGTTAGCCCACGTTTCTGAAATGCCATTGTTAATGAAGCTAGTTCAGATAAAACATCATTCAAAATTTGCAATGTTATATGAAATTGATGGCTGTTTAGCTTTTTATAACAGTACTTTGCAATGGGATCATTATCCTTATCTTCTTCAAAGTATTTTAATAATGGATCATAATTTCGAATAATTGCTTGAAGAGCAAAATGTCTAGATAACCACCGCACTTCGTTCAGAGGTCTAAAAGCAATTGACTCGCATTCAGAAGCATCTGCTAATTCTTTAAATTGTGACCTTTTAGTAGAAGATCGACAAAAGGTTGTGTAAACAGTTCTCATGAAAGTTTCAACTTCTTTCATCAACTTTACTTCCTTCCATGATTCAGAGATCCCCAAATCTTCACGATGGGCAACACAATGCTGCTGCACTAAATGCAAAATATTTTGTTTGAGCTGCGCAGCAACACCATTTATTCTGCTTGACATGACAGAGGCACCATCCGAAGTAAACATGACCATTTTGTTAAGGTCAAGCTTGTATTTCCCATAGAATTCCTGGAGTGCACTGACTATTGATGCAGCATCGCATGCTTCCAACTGTAGCATCCCACCAAATGAAGTTTTATACAGACATGAATTTACTGGCCGATATTTGAAGTACAATATTAAGTATTTGTTGACAGAAATGTCTGTGCTTTCATCAATAGTTAATGTATGATACGCTGCTGATGCAACATCTGCCATGAGCTTATCTTGGACATTCATGTTTATAATTTCAAGAAATTCAAACAAATAGTTTTTGCTTCTCCAGCTTTCAGGTATGGTTATGTACTTGGACATGTGTTCATTAATATCTTGAACAGAGAGCATGGAAATATTCATCCGAACCGCCAGCAAAACACTATCAATTAGAATTTTAATTTCTTCTGGTGTAGAACGCTTCCGTTCATTACTAATTTGCCTTTTCTCTTTTCAGCGGTGCTCTCAAGCAACAAGTTAAATAATCCTCCTCTTAAATTTGGATTTTTAGCTCTAAGTTTCTTAACACTTTCAGCATGAGTCTTACTAGACAGATGTCGTTTCAAAAAGTCCAGTTTCCACACATCATCCCAAATTTTGCCATTCGAAAACTCTCTGATGGTTTTTGCATCTCGGCAGTATAAACAGATTACTCCGTCATCCTCTTCGTAAGTGAATATTTCACGCAGTTGAACGCACGTTTTATCCCGAGATTTCGGTGTCTCCGTTTCAATCATTTCTTCAAGCCATTCAGGCTTAAAAGCTCTGGCCGTTCTCTTACGTTTTGCACCTCTCATTGCTATTGGTTTCGACATTTTAAAAGTGGTGTGGTGGTCACAGCAGGTGCTTTATTATTCAAAAGAAATGCCCACAGCCTACAGAAAATTAGAGGGAACATTGCTATAAGGTATGTACATGTATAAAAACATACACCAAGATTTTATGTAAAGCAACTCAAAAAAAAAAAACATGGCATAGTGACGTACCAAAAAGGTCAAAACATTAAAATGACATTAAAATAGCTGAACACTAAAAATCGACGACCGAGGGATAACAAGCATCAGTAACATGGGGGGGGGGGGGGAGGAAGGGGGAAGGGGAAGAAAAAGAAACTGACATTGTATTGTAAGAGCCCTATCTGTTTAAAAGAAAAGGGAGGAAAACAAATGGGACTAAAAAAGTACCACTAATAAAGAGGTGATGGATGCATATGTAGTAAAAATAATAAATACTTTTGGCATTAAAAGATCTCTCTGAAGATAAGTACAAATGTATGATAAGCACATTTGGCAAAAAGAAAGATCATCTCTGGTTGAAAGAAGAGAAAAGTGGGGGCAAGTCAAGGACATTTTCCCTCTTTCACAGGGTTCCTACGCCTGTACTCGCCAGCTCTATGGGGAAACCACCTGAAATAAAAAGGGGGCAAGAACTTAGAAATCCCACTCCTCATTTCTTAAGTGCTTTCCTGCGACATTCTTCACCTTCTCATTAAAACAGATGAATAGTACCATTTAGAGAAGAGCAAAACACACACTGAAATTCTAGGGGGCCTTACACAACAGGTAAGAATGGTGTCAGGGAATAAATGGCTTTAAACAAACTTTCTGAAGAAAGTAGTCAGTGACAGTTGTGAGAAGAGCATCCTCAGTAGGAGCAGCAGTCCCATCACACCACATAAAAAATCACTGTATATTGAATAAATATATAAACAACAATAAAACATAGATAAAACATAAAAATCCATAAACAATCATAACATATATAAACAAACCATATCATAAAAAGCAAGCTAAAGCCATAGATACTCGATGTAAATAAATAAGAACTTCAAAAGAACATATACATACATGATAAAACAAGGATACCATGAGGACCTATAAATGAAGAAATCCTGAGGGAATGTAAAACATAATCCAACTATGGAGGATTAATTACATACAGAGAAGCAGGAGTGAAAGAATTCATGGAGAATTGATGAAAAGGCAATTTACCTTGGACCAGAAGAGGCCACAGTACGAACCACCCAATCTACTGTGGAGTATTAAATAAATGACTTACTGTAAAAAGATAAAACGGGTCGATACAAATAAGTAAGTAAAAAAATTGGAATCGCTTGTTGACCAGACAAGCCATAAATTTCCATTAAAAGGAGGTCATTTTGAAACAAAATGTTGAAATGAAAGAATGAAAAAAAGTATATACCATAGACAAGCTGATGAAGCGGCTTTCACAGCATGAACCAAGGTGCCAGCAGCAATCAATGTGAAAACAAATCGTGTTTATAAATATAACAAAAGAAATAAAAATGAACCACTGAAAAGGTATGGCAATAAAAAAAAACAAGTGTTTAAACTATAAAAACAGCACGGTCTGGTCGTAGCGGCTTTGTTTAAAGCGCCCTTAAATTAATATGTAGAGCCGCGGGAAACAAGAAAGGGGGGGGGGGAGGGAGCTATAAAAGTTGTTGTTTTACTAACAGCCATTGCTCAGCCATTTTGAATGTGAATTCTGCTTGAGACTTGTGCACAAATAAATGATTTGGACCTTCTGAACTGACTCTTGGTATCATTGGTTTGTCTGCGCTCTGCTGCTACAGTCCGAAAGATCTCTCTGCTGTTTTCGTTTTATTTGGTACCAAATGAATTATATTCTTCTGTTGATTTGTCTGCTTGGAAGTGATAATGTTGCTTAAACCTGGATTTAAGGTGTCCCTTCCCCCATACCCTACACACACACACACACACACACACACACACTTCCAGTAAGTGTTCCTGGTACTAATCTTAGGGATGAGCATTTTATTTAACAAATAAATGATATATGCCCTCTACCCCAACTTTGCCACACGCCCCCAAAAGGATGCCACCTTTTTGAAAGGTACGGCGTTCTCTCTGTCCTTGCTAAAGGCCGATTGCCCCCAGACTGACATTTCTGGGAAGGAAGCCTGCCATAATATTCGGAGGGGGGGGGGGGTGTGTGCAGAGGCTGAATCGGGCTACGCGAAGGTGGGCTGCAGTGCCCGGATTCGGACGTTAGGAGGAGCAGTGAGATTTATCTCCGTCTCCCCCTGCTCACAGCAGCTATTGCTTCCGATCACGCTGTCTGAATGTGCCCGTGTCAAACTCGCGTGCCCGGGGCTGGGGGAAGGGAAGAAAGCGCGAGCGGGTGATAACAGAGCACATTGCTACCTGCGCTAGGGGACGGGGGATACCTGGCCTGAGTCCCTCTGCTCCCCTAAATCGGGCGGGCGCGGCAGTGAACCGCCAGGGACCCCCTCCCTCCCTTGATCGGGCACCTGGCATCGGTCTGGAGGTCCAAGATCACCGGGGGCCAGACCGGGAAGGAGGAGGAAGGCAGATCGCTCCGTGCTTGCATCTCTGATTTCATTTTTTTGCTCGTCTCTCTGCCAGCGAGGGTGGCATTTTATTTTATGCTCTGCTGTTGCTGGGGGAGCGGCGATTCGCAGAGAGCTGCGAGTGCGAGTGCGAGCGCGCCCCCCCCCATGTTGCGCCCGGCCCCCCCTGCACCCCCCACGCTACGCCTCTGCCATTGACTATCTGAAAATTAGCCTTTTTCCATTAAATAATTGGAAAGTAGGGTAACACTGCTGTTAGTAAGTTTGTCCTTGGTATCCAGCTCTTAAGGATTTACATCTAAAAGGACCTAGAGAGGGGAACAGCGTAAGAGTGCACTGCTTGCTGTTATCTTTACTTACATATGGGTGACGTCGGCATGCGCGGTCCCCTTCCCGCCCAAAAGGCAAATGTAAAAAATTAAATTAAATTAAATAAGCTATAACTTATCAAAGAAGGAAGCACTACCTAAAACATCCGTGTCCCGACTCCCGATGCACCGGTGTGTTGCTCTCGCATCCAAGGCAGCACGTGGCACTGAAGGCTGGCTGAGGGAGGGATCCAAGGAGGTGCGTGGCTGGCAGGCAAGCAGGCACAAGAGCAGAAAGAGGCTGGCTTGCTGGCTGCCCCTCCCTTTTATTTCCCTCTAGCCTGCCATGATTCGTCAATCGTCTGGTCACATGTGAGAGGAGTGAGGGCAGGGGACTCAGTGCAGACAGAGGAAGAGATTCGCAGAATGGCAGTAGATCGGTGGTGCAGCCGCGGCCTTAAAAAACCCAAGGTATGAAATCAGTGATTTTTGTGCGCTCCTTGAAAAGTTGTGTGCGCTCACTCGGCGAGGTGTGTGCGCGCGCACAGCTTAGAGGGAACAGTGGCTGTGATGGGGTGTACCTGGACTGGAAATGGGCTATGGGCTATGGGGGTGGGGGACCTGGACTGGAAATAGGCTATTGGGGGGGATGACTGGACTGGAATTGGGCTATGGGGGGGGGGGGTGAACCTGGACTAGAAATGGGCTATAGGGGGGGGGGAACCTAGACTGGAAATGGGCTAAGGGGGGTGTAACCTGGACTGGAAATAGGCTATGGGGGTGGATCTGGACTGGAATTGGGCTATGGGGGGGTGTACCTGGACTGGAAATGGGCTATGGGGGGGGGGGGAACCTAGACTGGAATTGGGCTATGGGGGGGGGGGTGGAACCTGGACTGGAAATAGGCTATGGGGGGATCTGGACTGGAATTGGGCTGTGGGGGGGGGGGGGGTACCTGGACTGGAAATGGGCTATGGGGGGGAAACCTGGACTGGAAATGGGCTATGAGGGGGCCTGGACTGGAATTGGGCTATGGGAGGGGACCTGAACTGGAAATGGGCTATGGGGGGGGGGCGCAATGGAATTGGGCTATGGGGGGGGGACCTGGACTGGAATTGGGTTATGGTGGGGGGAGGGGGAACTTGGACTGGAAATAGGCTGTGATTAGGGGGGCTAGGACTGCAAATGGGTTGTGATGGTGGGGGGGCCTAGGACTGGAAATGGGCTGTGATGGTGGGGGGTTAGGACTGGAAAGAGGGTGTGATGGGGGGGGGCTAGGACTGGAAATGGGCTGATGAAGAGCTGGAATAGAACTGGAAGTGGGCTGACGAGAGGGCTAGGATTGGAAATTGGCTGATGGGGGAGCTTGGAGTGGAAATTGGCTGATGGGGGCTAGAATGGAACTGGAAAAGAGCATATGTGGGGCTAGGACTGGAAATGGGCTGATGAGGAGCTGGAATAGGACTAGAAATGGGCTGATGGGGGGAGCTTGAACTGCAAATGGGTGATGGGCTAGAATAGGACTGGAAATGGGCTGATGGGGGGCATGGGAGAATGGGACTAGAAGGGAGCGGATGCTGGGTGGGTCTAGAACTATAAGGGAGCTGATTTTGGGGGAGGACTAGAAGGGATGGGGAATGAGAATGGAGAGGGGAAAAGATATTTTGTGTGGCAGAAAAGTCTACAATGGGCCGGGTATTGGGAGAGTAAGAGGGGACTGAGAATGGAAGGGTGAAATTTGAGTGGATGATAAAGGAATAAGGAAAGAATTGGGGGAAAGAGCAAAAGGGAAATGATCAATATGTTAAAGCAGATATAGAGAGAGAATGGAAAACATCTAAAAGAGAAGAAAGGACAAATGGATAGCTCGCAGAAGACACGAAGAAACCAGAAGAAAGTGACTGGAGCAATTGCAACTGAAAAATAAAATTCCCAAACAGAAGGTAGAAAAATACTTTTTATTTTGAATTTATTAGCTGGAATATGTCTGGTCTGGGAAGTGTGTATTGATAACATCTTTGCGTTTTTGTTTAGTGCAAGAGGAAATTACTTTATAGTTTTATTTCTCCAGTGTTGTACATTTCATGTTTGGCTTTTGGGGTTCCCAGTTTAATTATTATCTGACCAAGGGAGTTAGCCTACACTTATCGTCGGTAATTTTTGTGGGTGGGGCTGGGGTGCAGCAGGGGTGGGGCTAGGGGCAGAGAATGGGTGGGGCATGGCGAGCCACAGGTGTTGGGTTTTTCTCGGTGAAACAGTTGGCAACCCTAGCCTGAAGTAATTAAACTTTGTAAATAATGCAGGATTTCAATTCTTCTTTTAAGCTCTGAGAGCCTGAATAAGACTTGAAGACTGAGACAGTATGGGTTTGTACTAGTGTTCATATTTAGCAGTAGGCAAGCTAACAAAGTCTTAATTAGTCCTGCAACCACAGTTCACATTTCTGTCAGTTCCTCAAGGGTCAGCCCTCTCTGCTCTGGTATTTAAACATATTTATCCAACCAATCTGCTTTATTATACGATCTAACACCTATTATCATATTTATGCTGACGATGTTATGATTTATTCACCAATTAATATACAAAACCCTGACTTCACAAATATTAACAACTGTTTCACCATAATAAACTCCTGACTTACGACCCACAACATGTTAATAAACCTAAAGAAGACTGAATCATTAATTACTAGAAATACAAACTTCATCCCACCAAACACAATCACCTTAAACGGAACCCCACTTCAAATAAAGCAAGTAGTATGTTATTTGGGTATTATCCTTGATCAAAATTGAATATTCTCATCGCATATTAAAAGCATTGTTAAGAGTATTATTTACAAAATAAAAATAACTCAACCTCTCAAGCCCCTTATACATCAACATGATTTTTGCACTCATTTTCCTCCATCTAGACGTTTGTAACATCTTCCAAGGCCTACCAAAAGCATCAATTCATCCTCTTCAAATGGTCCTTAATATGGCAGCACGCACTATACATAATGCAAAATTTAGTGATCATATAACACTTTATTAAAACAGCTTCATTGGCTCCCAGTGATTGAGTGTATAAAATTTAAAGCAATTCTTACTACATTCAAGATAATGAACAATTTGCCATCCACCTACCTTCTTCGCACTATGCTCCAAGAGTCCAAAGACATCAGGTCAAGGAGAACAGGATCTCTATACACATTATCCCCACCAGTACATTTTGCTAAATCTAACTCATCTACTAGAAGAGCTTTCTCTCTATATTCACCAAGTATTAGGAACTCAGTTCCACCAAATCATCAAGGACTTACTTTCATTTCGTAAAGCCTTAAAGACTCATTTATTTGCAAACTATTTTGAAGATTAATTGTGTACAGAATATACTCTAATCTCTTGTTATTATTCTTTATACTTATACTAACATTATTCCTACATCACCCTTGATCTTTTATTTTTGTACAAATGCTTGTTATTCAGTTGCATGGTTACATTGTTTTATGTTCTGTTTTGTTTGAACACCACTTTGACCAAGGGATAAAGCGGTATAGAAGATCTGTTACACAAATTTTATTTAGTTATGTATTTATTTCAGACCCTATCAGTGAATCACTGATAAAATTCTGTGTGAGATAAACATTTGTTTTGCATTTTGGCATATCTAACTTCTGCAAATGTGGTGCTTGGTCACCATCCCCACCACCATCAGATAGTCCCAAGGATATTGGGCACTCAATGAAACGTCAGCCTGATACCCCCTCCCCCTGCAATTTTGATAATTAAACTTAATTATAGTCATCCCAACCCTCTCCCCTCACAATAATCTTGTAAAAATGAATATTGAAAATCATACCTTAAATATTACACTTTGCTTTGTGAGAGTAACTTTATAAGGGAGCGCCTAGTTAAAGCTCCTTTTAAGGCTCCTATGTTAAGCCTCTGTTATGAAAGCAAGTAGGTGCCTACTTATCTTTATTAAATACTAGCGTAACTGACCGAGATTGTGCCTTAAGTTAAGGCCCAGACTTTACACTAACCCTATAGCTGGTGTAAATGCCCATACCAATATTTTTCAAAAATGACTAAATTAACCCCAAAATAGGCACATATTTGGCAGCTAAAAGTACACACCCCCTTATAAAACTATCCCCGTATGTGTGTGCCTGATCTCCCTCTAGGTAAATGAATGTGCTTATGAGCCACTGGCTATAAGGAAGCCCTAGTGATGGGCCTGACCTGTATCTACCACCATCCCAGCTCCCTTCATTGCTCAGTGAAGAGCTTTTCTATTTCCTCTGGCTGCCAAGATCTCTGACTTGTCCTCCGCATCTGGTTTCTCCTCCTGTCCTGTCATCGGTACTTGGCCTGGTTCCTGATCCTGCCTGGTTCCTGCACTTCTCTACCTGGCCTGGGTCTAGCTTCTCCTCCCACGCTCCTGCCCAGGGTGGACCCTAAGTTAAACCACTTAGCTATCGGGACATCCATCCACGCTATTCAGCCCCTCTGCCGACCACGACTAACTTCCCCATATGTTGTACAGGGAGGTTAAACGGGGGTGGGAAAGAGGCATTGTGGGGGAGGAGTTAGGGTGGGCATTGGGCGGTCTGGGGCCCTGGACATACAGGACCGATTCCAATGTCAGCCCTGCACGTCTGGGGCAAGTGGGCTGAACGGGGAACTTATTCCACCTCTGAGGTGGAATAAGTTCTCCTAGACGGGTGCTTTCAGCAGGCCCAGGACACAGCAGAGGGGGTAGAGGGGATTCCCCGCAGCCTGACCCTGGCCTTGGGAGGCCAGATCGGGAGTCAGGCTGTGGGGAATGAAGATTCTTTTCCAGCGGCCGGAGATCGCGGCTCCATGGCAACTGGATGCCATGGCGCTGTGGCTCCATTCAGGAGTCTTGACTGAGTTAGCCGGGCTAGGCCTGTATGTGCAGGCTGACCAGAATTGGGGTCCCGGCCTGCACGTACAGGCCTGGACGCGATTCTGATCCTGCAGGATTAGAATCCAGTCTACCTTTTTGTGTCCGATTCCGATCGGGCACACAGAGGGCCAGGATGTCCAGGACAGAATTGGGCCCTATATGTATAGCACTCGGTGGTAAGCACTGTCTACATATATTCAGTGCTGCTGCCTATTCAGATAGCAGCACTGACTAATATTAAACACCACAGCCTGCATTAAAAAAAATGTTTGCCACTGGGTCTAAATACTGCCCCAATGTGTCTACCAACAGATTGTTGTATAGACAGGACCCAACTTACCTGTTAGTTGACCCTAGGTGCCAGAACAAGGGGGAGGGTCCCCCTCCATGATGTGAGACTTTTCTGACTGACAGCATCCTCTTGCACCTGCCCCTTAAAGGTGCACAGGTGGCCTGGCAATGATTCTATTTTACAGTTTGAATCCTTCAACCCTGACCTTTGAGAGGGCAGGTTTGATGGAAGAGAACCTCTCTTAAACTGTGAGGACGAAGGAGGAGACATTCTTTTCAACCCAGTGCATGTAGGCAGCTGCCTACACCACCTAGAAAGAAAGCCAGGCTTCTGTACAGAGAGACTGCTTAACACTGTCAGCAACATTCTCATTAGTTGTCACAGATAACTGTTTCCAAAAATACATTTAAAAAATTGTAGTCATTAAAGTCAGCTACAGCATCTCCTCAGTAACTCTGGAGTTGCTTTGAAAGATTCTTCCAATTCTAGTGATGATGAGTTTCTAGATGCCAATGAGCAACATTGATGATACCAGTACAGTCCCCCTCTTCACTCACAACTTTTCCCCCCTACCTCTGCTACCCTTACTTCCTCTTCTATGATCTCTGGGGAGGAAACCACTCACCTCCCTTCCTCATCCAAACTCACTACTTGCTCCTCTGATCCCATTCCTACCCGTCTCCTTAGCTCCATCTCCTCTACTGTAGACCCTTCCATCTCTCATATTCTCAACCTATTGCTCTCCACTGCAATTTTCCCAGAAGCCTTCAAGCATGCTGTGGTCATTCCTCTCCTCAAGAAATCCTCACTAGACCCTACCTGTCCTTCTCACTATCAACGCATCTCCCTCTTCCCCTTTGTTTCTAAACTACTTGAACATGTAGTTCATCGCTGTTGCCTCACCTTTCTCTCCTCTCAAGCCCTTCTGGATCCTCTACAATCTGGCTTTTGTCCTTTTATATTCTACTAAAACAACTCTTGCCAAAGTCTCCAGTGACCTATTCCTGGCAAAATCCAAGGACCTTTACTCATTCCTCATCCTTCTTGACCTTTCTGCTGCTTTTTTTGACACTGTTGACCACAGCCTTCTCCTTGATACCTTGTCCTCGCTTGGTTTTAAGGGCTCTGTGCTATCCTGGTTTTCTTCTTTTCTCTCCTATTGTTCTTTTATTGTTTGTTCTGGTGGATTCTCCTCTGCTGTAATCCCGTTCTCGGGTCCACTCCTTTTCTCTCTCTACACCCAGTACCTTGGTGCGCGCATCTCTTCCCATGGTTTTCAGTCCCATCTTTATGCTGATGACTCCCAGATCTACCTCTCTACACCCGAAATCTCTTCAGTAATCCAGGCCCAGATCTCTGCTTGCCTTTCTGACATTGCTGCTTGGATGTCTCACCACCACTTGAAATTGAACATTGCCAAAACCGAGCTTCTTATTTTTTCCCCCTAAACCCTCTTCTCCCCTTTCTCCTTTCTCAGTCTCTGTGGATAACTCTCTACTCCTCCCTGTCTCCTCAGCTCACAACCTTGGGGTCGTCTTTGACTCTTCTCTCTCCTTCTCCACACACATCCAACTGAAAGCTAAAACCTGCCATTTCTTTCTCTACAACATCAACACAATTCGAACAGTCCTTTCTGAGCACACTACTAGGTCACTTATCTGCTCCTTAGACTACTGCAGTCTTCTCCTTGTTGGTCTCCCTCTGAATCATCTGTCTCCCATTCAATCTGTTCAACACTCTGCTGCGCGGCTAATCTTCCGCCAGCCTCATCATGCTCACTTACCCCTCTCCTCAAGTTACTTCATTGGCTGCCTATCCGTTTCTTCATCCATTTCAAACTTATTCTGCTGGCCTATAAGTGTATTCACTCTGCAGCTTCTCACTACCTTTCCTCTCTTATCTCTCCCTAAACACTCCTTGGGAACTCTGCCTTCTGGCAAATTGCTTCTATCTGTGCCCTTCTCTTCTATTGCTAACTCCAGACTTCACTCCTTTCACCTTGCTGCTCCTTATTCATGGAACAAACTACCTGAGTCTGTACGTCAGGTGCCTTCTCTGACCCTTTTCAAATCCAGGCTGAAAACTCATCTCTTCGCTGCTGCTTTCGGATCTTGACTCACCTGGTCTCCTTTGTGTTTCCTTACCGTTCCCCCTCGCTGTATTCCATATCTACAGCTACTGTGTTGTCTGTCTTGACTAGACTGTAAGCTCTGATAAGCAGGGACCGTCATTTACATGTGTCTGTGCAGCGTTGCGTATGTCTTGTAGCGCTATACTAATGTTAAGTAGTAGTAGTATGAAAAAAGACATTATCCTAGAGCATTTAGAGTACATGTCCGGGAATGCGCTGCGATTATTTGCACAGTGGACGCACAATCTGAGTATTCAGTAGCAGCTGTTAGCAGGCTACTGCTGCTAAATATCCAGAGGCTATTTAAATGCCATAGCTGACCATCATGGTGATTAAATATCTGGGGCTTTGAATATCGGCCCTGAGCACCTACATTTAGGCTCCTAAAATTGTGCCCTAATTTCAGTCAAACTTAGAAGCTTAAATTCTCAGCTGAAAATTCACCTTCCTTTAGGAGCTGAAAAGATATTCTTTTGGGGGACATATTCAGAGCATTTTAGCTGCTTTGCAGATCTGCTAAGCGGCTAAAAAGTGCTGATCCCATTATTCAGTGGCCCTATCTAGACAGTGCCGCTAGATATCGCCACAGGTTGCAGAAAAGACACCCAGTTAAAACTGGGGTGGTGTGTAGGCAGATCAGGGATGATCCCGGTCTTTATCCAGTCAATGGAGATATTCAGCCACTAACCAGATAGCTGAATAAAGATAAAGAGAGCACAGATCAATGGCTAGTTTTTGCCGTGCGGTAAGTAGCTGACTATTGCTGCTGTCTGGACAGCAATGGCGCTGTCTGGTGAAACTGGATATTCAGCACTGAATGCCAGACAGGTTCTGCTGCCGAGTATCTGGTTTAGATAAAGCAGCGGCTGTTAGGTGCTTTGAAGCGCCCAGCCACTGCCTCAGAATATCAGCCTCTTAAACATTTAGGCCTGGCTTTATTATCCTTCTTTATGAGCCTAGTACTGAAAATCAGTGCTAAGCTCATAACATTTTCCCTGCCCAAAGCCTGCCCTAGTTCCCACCCACATTTTATGTTCCAAAATTTAGAAGTGTGAAGGCTCTTTTTAGAAATGACGTCCAGGTGCAATCTGGGATATCCAGGTCTAAACATCGCTAAAACGGCCGTCCACATGCAAGTTTCGTCCTCATTTCAGAAACTGGCACATGTCCAAAATGGATGGTGTTGGGCCTGGATACTACGGAATAATAGTTCTCACTATGGGTGAATATTGTCTGCTATTACTTAATAGTGCATGTCGTCACGCAGTAGTGCACACTACTGCATGCACTATTGCTCAATAGCATGTACTATGAATGACAGAAAGTGACACAATTTCAGCTTTTTCTTCCATTCCATTTGAAAATAACATGAAACAATATATTATCTATGTCATTTAAATGAATGCACATCCCTAATTAAAATAATGAAGGAACAAGTGCATCAGAATACACCACCATGTTGTACAGACTCACAGGGGCATGTTCACTAAAGGTTAAGTGCTTTCACTGCCCGTTCATTTCTATGGGCCATTGTGGCATTTAACATCCATTAACCTTTAGTAAACGTAACCCATAATCTTCAGGAACAAATAACATATAATAATGTTTACAGGGTACATTAGATAACCAAATCACACCTTTAAGCCCCCAGCACACCTTTAAGACTGGTTGCTCGTTCTCTTAAATTCAGATGTACACATTTCTACCCAGGCTTTTCCTGGAATTTCTCTTTGCAATTAATGTCTTTTTTGGCTTGCTCAATTGCAAAGAGCGATTGATCAGGTAGAAATGGTGAAGTGTTGCCCTGCTTCTTATCACTCCGTTGCCATTTTTCTCCATCCCATCATGAGTCAATTAATTGCACAGCTAATCTTTTAGGTTTAAAATATGCCAGTTATATACATAGTCAATTATTTTAATTTAAGAATGTACACACTGCCTATTCAACCAAAGCAATATAGCGCAATATAAAATCATTCAGAAAACAAATAGAATCTTTCTGTATGCAATCAATAAAACAAGAAATAGACATGCAAATTAAAAACAGCACAGCACGTAACAACAGTCAAAATCTGCAGGATTTGAACCCCAGAACACACTAAGGTTTATTTGGTAGGCAGAGAGCTACTTGACCTTCAAGAAGTTCCTAAATTGGTTTTTATGTCAGGAATAAGTCTTATCATGGATTGCCCTTCAGTTATTTATCTGTGGCAGTTGAGGTTTTCACAGTGTGTTTTTGATTACCAAGAAGGTACATTTAAGATGCCTCAGGTACGGTCTTAAACTGTAAGCTTTCTGGGAACAGAGAAACTTGCCTTGAACTACTACAGGAAAGGTGTGAACTAAAAGCTAAAAAAAAAAGGGAGTGGTGATCAAGGCCTTGCAGAACTTAAGTGACTTATTCCCCACACTCCAGCACATTCTAGAGTGAAAAAGGGATTTTCCTTGCATTGTATGTTACTTTCACCAGCTACCAACAGCTCTTAATAAAACCATATCTCACTTTCACATTACCTGTGAATGATCCACACAGAGCTGGAATGAAACGTTTGGAGGTGGCCCATAGATTCTGTGTAAATCATAGACTTAACCATTAACTCTGAGACTTTTCAACACTTTCCCTTCACCTCACATAACAATGATTTTCTGTCATTCTGTATTTAGGAAAATAGAACTCCCTCTCTCAAACTCCTGCCCCCTGCCCAGATCTATCTGGATAAGGTTTAAGCTCTGTACCGATATGCTGAGCTCAAAATCAAATTATTCTATGAGACTTTGTCAAGCTGACTATGCTTTAGAAAGGTGTTTGACAATGCTGATTTTAAAGTCAGTTGTTTCACCATGGACAAGCAGGCTGAGTCAGCCACGCATAGGTGTCGTCATCCGTTGGTGCCTGGAGTGGAATAGCTCTCTCATAGCTCAGAGGAGCTCTTTTTTTTTTTTCAGGAAGAGCCCCTCTGAGCATGTTCCAACCCCCTCCATCCCTGGAGCATTCCACTTCCTGTCCCAGATATTCCATGGGACAGAGGGTGGGTTGGCATGACTAACTCGCCCTGCTGTCCATGAAGAACCCCCATTAGGGTAAGTAACCTCCATCCCCTCTGGGTGATCGATATGTGGATCATCCTTCCAATGGAGGTGGTTGAGATGAATTATATCTGCATTCGAGGAAGCATGTGGTAAATACAGCGGATCTCTGATGGAGAGGAAGGGATTGTAGAGCTTAATAGTTCATAGGTAGGTCAAATGGTCTTTATCTGCCTTTGTTTTCTATGTTTCTATGCTCCCCCGGCAACATAAATTGAGCCTCCATGACTTCCATCTCCAAACAAAAGATAAGCCTTGAGGCTATCCTGAATCCACCTCAAAGACAAGCTTCTGGATCCTCTACATCTGCTCCTCCCCACAAACCAAAAGATAAGTCTCCATACCCATCCTGGAACACAATAATGGGCCTCCCACTCTCCCAAATAAAAAGACAGGCCTCTGTATCACACTCCCCCCGCCCCCCCATACTGCCCCACTTGCATCAAAAACACAAAGGCAGTCCTCTGGTTCCATCAGTCTCCAATGAATCTCTACACCCATAAATCCCCACTTACCCTAAGATGCCCAATTACTTTTTTAAAAGATTTTTTTATTTTTTTACCAGTATGAAACCCCCTTAATCAGTTTGGTAGGCCTTCTCTGAACTGCCTCTATCCTTCTGGAGGTACAGCACAGTCCAAAATTATACATATTGCTCCAGTTGAGGTCTCACTGAATATCTGCACGAGGGCATTATCACCTCCTTTTATTTGTTTATGTTTATTTAAAACTTTATATTCTGCTCTATGGCACACAGTACCAGAGCAGTTTACAAATCTAAAATAAGACACACATTAAAAGAAAAGGAACTGCAATAAAAACAGGAAAGAAAAGAACAAAGTGAGAATAGTTTAACACTGAAGACAAAAACCATCTAGTACCTACCTGCCCTCATCTTGCAACCCTCTGAAAAGCTGTAGTAAAGAGATGTCTTTAATGTTGCCTTACTACTACTACTGAGCATTTTTATAGCGCTACCAGTCATACGCAGCGCTGTACAGACATGTAAGAGACAGTCCCTGCTCATCAGAACTTACAAATTTCTGAAGAGAGGACTCTAACTAGAGAGGGGCTGGAAGCACATTTCACAAAGTTGGAGCTAAGAAATATAAAGCCAATTGACATGATTCTTCAAGGCGTGCATTTGAAATGGCCAGGATGACCAACAAATTGGAATTTACTGGTTATATCTCTCCCTATGTACCATGACTTTACTCAGGTGCTGGTCACTACCTTGTTGCACTGTTTTGCTACCTTGAAATCATCAAACATGATCTTCTTAAGTCTCTTGGCTTGGCATACATTTGGTATCTCACATCCCATCATGCAATGTTTTCTGGGACTTCAGCACCCCATCACTTAGTGCATAGACAATGATTAGTCAAGTATTCCATCACTCCTTAGAGCTTAGATCACGTCAAGATCTGTCTGCTCCTTTAGGAGTTTCCACTCTGATACATATTTTAGTGCCATCTGCAAAAAGACAAACTGTTCCTATAAACCCTTCTGAAATATCATTGAAGCGCGGATGCCTGAGGCACCCCACTGATCACCTTTCTTTCCTTAGAACTAACTCTCTTTACCTTCACCCTCTGTTGTCTATCATAAATAGTTTCTAATCTGCTCAGTTCATTCATGAGCCTCCTGTTGGACAATATGAAAACTTTGTTGAAATCCAATTACACCATATCCCAATCCAATTCTCTGGTTGCCTAATCAAAGAACCCAATCAGATTTGTTTGACAAGGTCTTCCTCTGGCAAAACCATGTGGTCTCAAATCCTGCAACCAGCTAGATCCAAGATCTTTCAATATCCAGTGGGTTAGGGCAGGGCTTACCTCAAGGAGAAAATGCTGCATCCAAAGCCTGTGGTATGAAAAGAATTGTGCTGTTAGTTCTTTCTTTTGTTCAGTTTTTATCTCCTTGACCCCTCACAAGAGAGTTCACATAGCTTAGTCTCTCATTTCATGCCTCTTCTGTTTCAGGGCCGGTGATGGCGGCATTGCATTCATTTCTTTGGCATCCTAAAAATGGCAATCCTTGTTTTAGAACAGAGCATTTTTGTAGCAATAAGGAGACATGCCAAAAATAGTCTTGGATATTTCCTGGAAAATATTGCCTTTTGTTTTCATGGATATTTCCAGCATGTAGCATATTACGTCACAAGGTTCCGAACATGAGCTAATGATATTAAAATTCAGTGAGTTAATAAGAATCTTTGCCAAGAGGCATATGAAGGAAGGATTAAATACTTGCTGTTCTTGTGGGTGCTCCTCTTAATGGCAGTAGTCTAACTGTTTTTAACCGTAGTCACGTGGAGGGCAATTTCATAAGGAGGCGCTTGCTTTAAGCATGAAAGTAGGCATCTACTTACTTGCTATTTTATAAAGAAAAGTAGGTGCCTACTTTTCTTTATAAAATACTAGTGTAAGGAGCAGAAATTGTCCTTAAGTTAAGGTGCAGAACTGGTATAAATACCCGTGCCTAGATTTTGCAACACCACGTGTAAATTACAATATTTTATAATTTATGCACATACATATACACTCCACCCACCAGCAAAATAAAGGCCATCGAGCAATGGGCATACTTTTATGCTGGGCAGACAGTTATAAGAGATTATTAATCTGCCTATGTGGCCACATACACACATTAATGATTAAAATAACTCCCAGTTATGCACATACTTGGCGCCTAAATGTAAACACCCTTCATAAAATTATTCCTGAAATGTGAGAAAACTTCAGTGCATATGGTCTGCTATTTTGTTTTAAGTAAATGTATACAGAGATTCCATTTTACTATTCCATCATTTTGAGTTCATCAGTATGGCTTTAGGCCCTTTTTGAATTTCGTAAATGAGGTTTCGATACACAAGGGGATGGGTAGGGAATTCCATAGAGGCAGGGCCACAAAAAGGAAAGCGCCGTTATGTGTGCCTTCAGAATAGATGCTGGAGACAGAGGGAGGTTGCCATTGGCCTTCATACTATAATCACACTGGAGTTTAGAATTAACTGGTACCAGATGATTTGATAAATAGAGAGGGAAGCCATAGTAGGATGCTTGGTAAGCCAACAAAAGAATTTTGAAGTTAATTCAATGAATTATTGGTAGCCAATGTTCCTTCACCAATAAGGAAGTGACTTCATCAAATATAGTTGCAGAATAAAGCATTTTACAGTGATATATTTTGCCCTCATTATCACTTCAAAGGGGACACAGGGAGGCCACAATGAAGACTATTACAGTAATCCAAGCAAGATAGGACAAACAAAGGCATTAAAGTCCAACTAGCTTCCCTATCAAGGAGTGGAGGAGTAGCCTAGTGGTTAGAACACTGGCTTGGTAACCAAGCAACCAGCATTCAATTCCCACTAACACTCCTTGTGGCCTTGGGCAAGTCACTTAACCCTCCATTGCCTCGGAAGAAAGGCCTGGCAATCTACTTCCGGTGACACTGCCAAGAAAACCCAGGAGCTTCTGGGTCGCCAGGAGTCAGGACTGACTCGAAGGCACACATTGCATTTTGCATCAAGGAGGGATTTAACAGACCTGAGTTGATGCAAAGAATAAGAGCACTGTTCAATTACAGTCAATATTTATTTGTGGTATACAAGCTCACTGTCAAAATGGCAGTCTAAAATTTGTAAAGAATCACAAGAGTAATTGATAATCCATAAACTGTAGGTGTCAGATCCAATTTCGACTTTCTGCTCAGAAGTCACATTGCATAAGATTTTGCATGATTGAGTTTTAGGAGTATGTTTACTAAACCAAGCTAAAGGAGCAAATGTTCCGTTAACGTGTGTTAACAGGGCATTCTCCCCGTTAACACGTGCTAATGTGCTGTTAGCGCATGCTAAAGCAGCATTAATGTGCGCTAACAGGATCGGCAGAGTAAAGCGCTCTAAGGGTGGAGAGTAGGTGGAGAGTAGGGATCAGTGGGTGGGAATAAGGACCGGCTCCCTTAATGACGACACCTTAACACCAAGAACCTTACTGCTTATCAAAACCTGTTGGTAAGAGTGCATTTTGAGGAGAGAGAGCCTATTTAAACATCTGCAATGTGCTACACAGACAGACAGGTGAGCCCAAGAAAGTGATAGTAGTGCTCCATTAGCAGCAACCGCCTAGTGCCCAAGTATGAAAGGACATTATGCTGATGGTGCAAATGGGGCAAAGGAGGTTGCATGTGGATCATGCAGTGGGGGATTCTGGTGCACAGGGTGGACCAGGAAGTTGCCTAGGTGGCATGTAAGCACATAGAACCTGAAAATATGCCGGACTGTGTCAGACCAAAGTCCATCATGCCCAGTATCCTGTGTCCAACAGTGGCCAATCTAGGTCACAGGTACCTAGCAATTTCCCCAGAAGATACTGTGATGTAGAGACCCCTACGGAGCCCATGGAAGTAGAGAGAAAGGAAGATTCCACCTTTAAAACTGACAGGCAGCTAGAGCACATGGCTCACTGTTTACAAAGAAAAGGTAAACAGAGAAAGACAGGAGCTGAGCTGACACGCCCAAGCTCTGACGTAGCAGCAAGCCTGGAGCTTGATCAATCAGACCTGTTCAGGTTGAGAGCAGAGCCAAGCCCAGGGGAACAGAATTATAAAACTTCGTCATTAGCTCCCAGAAAGGAGAGAGGAGAAGCAGGAGAGAAAAGAAGCTGGAGAGGAGGCTGGAGTGGTAATTGCAGTTCGGACGGCAGTTGGAGCCGTGGCAGCAGAGAAAGTTGGAGTTGTGGCAGAGAAGGAAAAGAAGCCACGCAAGGAAGGAAAGGAGGAGAAAGAGGAGTCCTGGACAGCAAAGACAGGAGAGAGGAGAGACCTCCGGTAAGACCAGCTTGGAGAGGCTCAGAAACTCCTGAGGGTTGGATACCGGGTAAAGGAAACTACCTACAGGTCTGGGAGAAAAGCCAGCAGGCTAGGAGGAGGGAAGGCACGCCCTGTGACCAGGAACTGGCTGGAACGGAGAGAGCAGGGAGCCCTTCAGTCAGAAGGAAGCCTTCAGAGTTTGCACAGGTGGGAACCCAGCACAAATGTATTTCCTCATAGCTGCCAAGAATTAGAGGAGAGCCAAAGAAGAAACTCCAGAGCAACAGGTATTTTAAACCCGTGCTGCTTTGAGTTGTGGAAAGGGCAAACACCTGAGTTTACAGAGGGAAGTTATCTTAAATCCCATAGTAACGGTTTGCAGACAAACACTGTTAGTCCTGAGACAGAAGATATGCAAATAGACTCTAATGTTGATGAAGTGGCAGATATGCAAATGGATTGCACGCTTTGTTTGGCTGACAACATTGTGTCACTGTGTTAAGCCTTGAAATAAAAGTGCTGAGAAACAGCAAAGAAATAGGAACCATTTTTCTTTGCTGTGAGAAGCTGTTTTGTTTTCCATTTTGTAGTTGCAATGAGCACTGCATGTTTTGGAACCAGAGAGTGAATAAGCAATTACCTTAGTTATTGTATATAAGCCTCATGCTAAACTCCTGGAGACTGTCCTATTTTTGTTCTGCACCAAAGTTCTATTTGTGAGGGGAATAAATCCTTGTCATTTTGCCTTAAACACTCGGACTACAATTGCTTCTTTATCAGAGAGCTAAAAAAGGGACTACAACTCCCAAGAGGCCTTACAAGAGCCACAGCTGTAGTCTCACTTTCTGAATAGAGGATTATCATGGCAGACCAACCCTCTGCACCCTAGGCGGAGGGCTGGCCACATGGTGACAATACACAAGATCCATAATGCTTGTAATAGGGCAAGCAGTGCATATCCTGGGTCCTCTTTAACAATGGTTTATGGACCCTCCCCAGGAACCTGTCCAAACATTTTTTAAACCCAGCTACACTAATAGCCTTCACTACATCCTCCGGTAATGAATTGCAGGGTTTGCTAACATGTTGACTGAAAAAATATCTTCATCTAGTAGTCCTAAATGGGTTACACAATAGCCACATTGCATGTCCCCTAGTCTTTCTAAATTCTGACGGCATAAACAATTGATCTACATTTACCCGTTCAGGCAATATTTTCTAGACCTCTAACATAACACCCCTCAGCTATCTCTTCCCCATGTTGGAGAGACATACCATTGGCAGGCGGTGATGGGGTCACTGGAGAGGCATATGGTTGTGGGTGGGGGGGATGAGTGGCCATACATGTATGCCTCCACCCTCCCCCCCCCCTGCTGGACCCTGTGCACTAGGCACCCACCTATCTCTATGTTGGCTGGCCTGTGGCTGCACACCACCAACACTGACAGCACATGGACATGTCAACATGGCATGGGGGGTGTTGGCAGAGGGGGCAGCAGCACCCGCCTGCAGCAGACCAAAGCCATGCCCTGATCCACTGCGCCATACGCAATGCAACATGAGCCAAAGTCTGTCTGATGGGAAGCATGTCAGCCCCAGGTACTGTTGTAACACTGTGGTGCACTACACACAGTTGGTGTGTATAGGAGCAGAGGGTCACAGGTTCAGGTCCTAGCTGTGGATCATGAAGTGCACATCCCTGTGGTTACATTTTGTACCTATACTGTGGGATAACACCAACATGCGCAACCCCAATGAATCGGTGAACAAAGGTACAAACACCCAGACAGACTCCACTATCCTCAGCTGGATGGAGAGTCAGGCTGATAGCACCAGCACACTGAGCGGCCATTAACACTAGAGCGCACTACTAGCCCCTGCACAATGAGTACATCTTAACAATGCCTGAGCTGAGATTGCGACCAGAGTGGCAGGAGGGAATGCCAACCATCCCCATTTTGCACAGTGCATCGATATATGTGTGTGTGTGTGTGTGTATCCATTGTTTTGTGGCTTTCTACTCCTCACTGCCTAAACTGTTTCCAGAGTTAGCCTGCAAATGTGCATGATGAGCAAAGTATTGTGGGTATGGACCGAACAGGGCGGATTGGCCAGGATGAGTCTGCATTATAGGTAGGGCAATGGCTGGGACATCATAGTGCCCGAATGCCACTTGCATGGAGCAAGTGGCCACATCATATCAGGCTGGGAGGGCACTCTCACTCTTGACTGAGCAGGGACCATGGCATGGCTATGTATTCACATAGTGCTTATATAGTGTCTGGTTCTAGTGATGTAAGTGCGCTTCCTGTCCTGGGGCCCGATCACTGAACCAACTGCTGGGTGTCCATGCTGTATATCCCAAGCCTGGGTGCACATGGTTGCTCTGTGCACATGTAATGCATACTGGCCAGTGGGCTGTCTGTAGTTGATATGTGCATGGCTGGGACACCCAGTGGTGGGCAGCAGGTACTTGCTGCGGGTGAATGTTAGACCTAGGTGGTTGGGAAGTGAGGTATTCCAGGCCTACTCTCAGTATTACTGGTAGGGCCAGCAGGACCCTAGTAACAACCCCATGCATGTCTAGAGGCCCCTTCCCCCTAGTGGTTGGCAGCCATTGTATCAGCCTTGTAGCAATAGGTAATGCAATGCACTGTTCTAGGTGGGTCAGGGTCCAAGAGGGCCAAATGTGATTGGTGCATACAGCAGGACACGAGGTGATTAGCATATCACACTGCATACAGTACCTGCCACACACTGGTGGTGATGGGGATCTACAGCAAAGACCATCTCTAGCATTGCAGGTACAGGGGATCTGGGGCTGGGCGCATATCCCAACCCTCAGGGTGACTGCAGAAACTGCTCAGTAGCACGGTTTGTAGCTGCTCTGTGCTTGTATCACACACTGTCAGTTTGTCTTACTGAGCTAAAGTGATGGATATGTGCATTCTCTATTCGGTGATCAGCTGTAGACTGCTGTTCTGCATGTGCACTGTATCATGGGTACTGGTGGGCTACCTTAGCACCAGCACACACAGCAGACATTTTATGTGGTGACCTGCAGTCTCTTTGTATCCAGCCATTGCTGTGCAGAGAGGTGTGGAGGTGTAGCCTATTGGTTAGTTCAAGGTCTCCTTAAGCAGAGGACAGGGGTTCAATTCCTACCTGTTCTTTTTCTGACTGTGCTACTCAGATCATTTTCATGCCTGAAACAGTCCGGACTCTGCAGATATGTGCTGCCAGCCCATACCACCCTCTCCTCAGCCACCATCTGTCCTTCAGCCCATCTAGCTGCCTCTGTCGACTATGTACAGTCCTGTCTTCTTGTGCAGACTGCTACTCCATGACCTACACTGGTACCATTTTCCGCATTATGGCTCTTCGTGCTCGCCTCTCCTGTGCCTGATCTGCACATAACCACTACAACTTTGTCCTTTTATTGCTGCAAACATCCTGCCGTTTCTGCCTCCGCTGGGGGACACGTCATCCCCATCCTATGCCACACACTGTCACTGCAGCACGTTACATTGGCACCACCCTGTTCATCAGTACAGCTGCATCCCACATGCACATCTGCTTTACTGGCTGCCACATAGGGTGCCCACCAATATGGCAGGTCCATCAACTCCCACCTGTCCTTCCTTCCATCACCTTTACATTGATATTCCTTGGTGCTCTGTCCAGCGTTTGGCTTACAGCCGTGGTCCTGCTTTAAGGTGCATGTTTTCCACCTTAGAGCACCTTATCTCTCCTTAGGACACCTTATCTCATGTTTGGACACCTTATCACATCTTAAGGCACCTTATCTCCTGTAAAGGTGCCTTATCACATCTTAAGATGCCTTGTCTCTCCTTAAGACATCTTGTCACCTTACCGCACGTGGTCCTGTTAACTCACATTAAATGGCCCAAGGCACCCTAACGCCAGCAGGCCCCCTACCCACCCACTGCCTTATATGGCTTCAGGCACCTTAACACTGCCCTTACCGCCAGTGACTTTACCGCAGTTTAGTAAACATATCCTTTAGTCTATGTTTTCTAGCCAAGAAGATATTGTATTTAAACAAGAATTAATGGTAAGGTTAGGGTTAACTTGACCATTAAAGTGTATTAGTTCTATGAAATCAGTATCAAACATCCTTTTATGCCAAATGATTGAATCAGTAATGCTAGCAGACTTAAACATAGATTGAAAGTATTGGTGACAATACAGATCCTTGGGGAACTCTACAAGGCATTCTATAGACTGGTGATTGTCTTGAATTGAATGAAACTCTAAAAGAATGTGAATCAAAAGAATGAAGAAAACCAATTAAGGACACTTCCACTAATATCAATGTCCTCCAGAAGAGAGCAATAGCACATGAATCACAAGGTTGAAGGCTGCTGTCAGGTCAAATAACACTGAAAAGACAATGCTTGGTGAAGGGGTTGCACTCTGTTAGAGAGGACATTAAGGAAATAAATACACAGTAGAATCTCTATGGATAGAAATTCCATGTAAAAAGGTGAAGGCAATGGACAGTGGGGGTGTATTACCGTCTGCCTGGCCAGAATGAACAGATGGATGATGAAATGCTGAAAGAAATCAGGGAAAATAGCAAAAGTTACAACACAGTAATAATGAGTGATTTTAATCACCCTAGCATCAATTGGGTCAATGTCATAGCAGGACATGCTAGAGAGAGAAAGTTTCTAGATAAAATAAGTGATTGTTTCTTGGAGCAGCTGGTTCATGAACTGACAAGAGTCCTTAGTGGAACATGTGATCTGGTGCAAGAGATAAGAGCCACTTGGCAATAGTGATCATAGCATGATCATATTAGATTTAATAAATGGAAAGGACAGCAAGGAAATCCACAGTACTACCTTTTAACTTTCAAAAGGGAGACTATGATAAAATGAGGAAAACAGATAAGAAAAAACTAAAGAGAACAACTGCAAAAGAGGTTAAAGATTTACATCAAACATGGATGTTGTTTAAAAGTACTATCATAGCAGCCCAGACCAGGATGTATTCCACACTTTAAGAAAAGTGGAAGGAATGCAAAAAAACTGCCAGCATGTGTTAAAGGCAAGGTCAGAGAGGCTGTTGTAGCCAAAAAAAACCCTATCTTTCAGGACATGGAAAAAGGAGCCAAATGACGAACACAAGAAACATAAGCATTGGCAAGTTAGATGCAAGGCATTGATAAGGTAGGCAAAGAGAGAATTTGAAAAGAAGTTTGCCGTGGAAACAAAAATACGTATTAAAAACGTTTTCAAGTATATTCTGCCACACACCCATTCCCGGGACCTTGAGGGTTTCAGGAGGGGGTGGCCTTTGATGCCCTTCAGGGTTGAGAATTGTAGTTGTGTGTGCTCAAGTAGTAAGGCAGGCAAAGAAAATTTCTTTGAGGTTTATTTCCGCATTGCAGTTCAAGTGCAAACAGATGCACATAAAGTATAATAGCACAAAACAAGAGTGAGAAACCAAAACAAGGTATTGCACTGCTAGGCTAAATGTCCATTATCTTCTGTGATCACATTCAGTTGTCATGTTGAGGCAGCCATGAGGTCTAGCTGTAGGTAGCCCTTCCCCCAAGCCATGAGGTAATCGGCCTGCTAAGAGAAGGCATTGAGATTTCAGTAGACACCCTTCCCCCACTCCAGGTCTGAGCACAATAGCCCCTAGCCCAGAAATCAGCAGACCTGAGCATACCGGTTTGGACAGGTCACCCAGGTACCTTCCCCAGGGGCTGCTGATTGGTGGGCAGGAAATACCTGTGGCAAATGGGATTGTAGAATGAGTTTAAAACTGTACTGTATATAAGGCATTGTAGGCCGTCCCTCGGGGCTCAGACCTTTTGTGGAGGGTACCGGCTCTCTGTCTGATCCTGTGTGCACATTAAAGATCCTGTTTGCATTCCAGCCTGTCTGAGAGTTTTCCTTCTGTGGGTGAGTGATTGAATAAGAGCTTTTCACAGCGTTTGCTATTACAATGTGACCCTTTTCACTAACGGAAGAAACAAACTTTGGCAAACAGCAATGCTCCTGGTATGCAGACAATTATGCTTTGACTTATTCCCTTCTGATAAGTTCCTCAGCATAGGAATCAATAGAGCAACTTCTGTTATATTGCTTCATATAAAACTTTGTACAGCATTTCAATTAAATGTCCTTCTCAATGACACAAGCTGAACAGTCCATTGGCATGTCTGGCTCTGTGAACGGTAGAGAAGAAACTAAAGGCATTTCCTCTTCACAGCTGTTTGTGGGCTGTGCTACATTAGAGGAAGAAACTGCCCTGCTTTCAAGGAACTCTCTGAAATCTTTAAGAAGCAATTCAGCCTGTGTTCTTCCTGGGCTAAGCTGATTATGTCTTCCTCCTTCAGGTAATTGTTTGTTTAAACTGCTTATCTCTTGATAATTAGCAATGCTGCTTTTACTAGGACAACAATTCCACGTGTTAGGATTATCCTTCCCCCACTTATCACTAAACGTTAGTGCTGGGTTTAAAATTTCAGCTGTGAGTGGAGAGTTTCTCAACAGAGTGTTAAAAGTAGAACCGTCAGACTTCTCTTGGCTCCTGTCTCTGTAATAAGACTCAGCTGTTCCTTTACTATAGGTTTCTGCTGGCTTGTGAGAATAGCCTAGGCTGCTTACATGCTTTTCAGACTGCAACCAATTGCTACCATGTTGTCTGACTTTGTCTTGGCTTTTAACGTTAGCCTTCACTCTTTCTGGCTTCCCAATGTTAAACTTGCTAGCTGCTTCAAACCCACTGTGTACCTTGTGCTGTGGCTTTCTCCAGGGTAATTCTCTGTCCCTCTGCCTTCGGTTCCAAGGTTCTGCTTGGTCCTCTAGAAGCCTGTGCTGTAGCCTTGGGTCTCTCAGTGCTCCTGAATCCTTCTGGTCACAGAAGATTCTCCCTGCCCCTGAGTCTCCCAGGTACTTGCTCCGTGAGTCCAGTCTTCTCCTTAGTGGATCACAGCTGCCTAATTGCTCTCTCTCCAACTCTTCCTGGTCATGTCCTTCTGAGTCTCCTCCTTTCAAATCTGACTCTCTTTGTTTCTGAGTGCTTAACAAGCTGCCTGTGTACTGCACTGCCCGCCTCCTGCTTGGGCGTGCCCAATCAGGGACTTGGCTTCTCTCCTTCCTTGAGGTGAGGTGTGGTTCCTGATTAGCTCTGTGTTTTTTTCTCTCTGAAGAGAAAATCCTGCATTCTCTTGCAGTACCGGTTCTCTCCACCGGATCACTATCTGTTTCCATAGCATCTTGAGAGGCTTCTACGTCACAAATCATAGCAAAAAAACTTGGACCATTGGATGACAGAGGTCAAAAGAGGAGCTAAATGAGGACAAAGCCATAGCGGAGAGACTGAATGAATTCTTTGCCTCAGTCTTAACTGAAGATGATGTAGGGAAATTACCCATGCTTGAAATGGTATATAAAGGTGATGTATCAGAAGAAATGAAAGAAATATCAATAAACTGGGAAGAAATATTGTAACTATTTGATAAATTCAAGAGTAGTAAATCATCTGGACTTGATGGTATACATCCAAAGGTGTTGAAAGAACTGAAATATGAGACTGCAGATCTACTACCGTGTTTCCCCGAAAATAAGACCGGGTCTTATATTTATTTTTGCTCCAAAAGATGCACTAGGGTTTATTTTCGGGGTAGGGCTTTTTTTTTTTTATATATACAGCTTGACAGCACAGAATGAGTGGCGCTGCAGCTCCCGCCCGCACAGATGATGGAAGTGGCCCACAGCACAGCACAGGCACCCAATCGGCGTCGGGGAGTGGAGCAAGAGGAAAGCTCCTCCCCAGTCCTCCCACCGAAGCCAATCAGGCCACAACAGTACCATCTTCCAAAGAGCAGAGCGCCCTTGGCACAAAGGAAGCGGCCCACAGCTCAGCACCGGCACCTGATCGGCGTCGGGGAGTGGAGCAGGAGGAAAGCTCCTCCCCGGTCCACCCACCGAAGCCAATCAGGCACAACAGCACCAACAACTTAAAGGAGAGCGCCCTTGGAGCGAAGGAAGAGGCCCGCAGCACAGCACTGGCACCTGATTGGCGTCGGGGAGTGGAGCAGGAGGAAAACTCCTCCCCGGTGACTCCCCCCCCCCCCCCCAGGTTCCGAATCTGTCAGACATGATCTGCACTAGGGCTTATTTTCGGGGTAGGGCTTATATTAGAAAAACGTGCTAGGTCTTATTTTCAGGGTAGGTCTTATTTTCGGGGAAACACGGTATTTGTATTAGTAATCTGTGAACTATCATTAAAATCATCTGTAGTAAGAGAAGATTGGAGAATGGCCAATGTAATGCCAATATTTAAAAAAGGGTTCCAGGGGTGATCCAGGATACTACAGACTAGTGAGCCTGACGTCAGTACCAGGCAAAATAGTAGAAACCATTATAAAGAATAAAATTACTGAGCATGTAGATAGTCATAGTTTAATAGGAGAAAGTCAACATGGATTAAGCCAAGGAAAGTCGTGTTTTACTAATCTGTTATATTTTTTTAAAGGTGTGAATAAATAGATAGACAAAGGTAAGCAGTTGATACAGTATAGCTGGATTTTCAGAAAACCTTTGACAGGGTACCTCATGAAAGACTTGGTGAAATTTAAAAAAATCTTGGGGTATTGTGGATCAGGAACTGGTTAAAAGATAGAAAGCAGAGAGTAGAGCTAAATGGCCAATTTTCTCAATGGAGAAAGGTGAATAGTGGAGTTTCCCAGAGATCTTTGCTGAGACCACTGCTTTCTAACATATTCAAAAATGACCTGGAAATAGGAATAATGAGCGAGGAGATCAGATTTGCAGATGACACAAAATTATTTATCAAAACGCAAGAGGATTGTGAAAAATTGCAAGAGGACCTTGATAAATTGGAAGACTGGACGTCCAAATGGCAGATGAAATTTAATGTGAATATGTGCAAAGTTATGTGTCTAGGAAAGAATAACCCAAATAGAATTCTAGGAATCATCAGGAAAGTAATGGAGAATAATTCAAGAATGTTATATTTTACCTCTATCGTTCCATGGTGCGACCGCACCTTGAACATTGTGTGCAATTCTGGTCACCATATCTTAGAAAGAATATAGCAGAATTCTAAAAGATACAGAGATGAGCCACCAAAATGGTAAAGGGGATGGAAGATACCCTTAGAGGAGAGGCTTAAAAGGTTAGGGTTCTTCAACCTGGAAGAGACAGCTGAAGGGTGATATGATAGAGGTCTATAAATTAATGAATGGAATGGAATGGGTAAACATAGATTAGTTGTTTACGCTATCAAAAAGTAGAAAGACAAGAGGATATGCAATGAAGCTACAATATAACCCATTTAAGACTTATAAGAGAAAATATTTTGTCACTCAACAAGTAATCAAACTTTAGAATTCATTACCAGAGGATATAATAAAAGCTGTTAGTGTAGCTGGATTTAAAAAAGGTTTGGACAAGTTCCTGGAGGAAAGATCCATAAACCATTACTAAAGAGAGGACCCGGGAAATCCACTGCTTACCCCAGGACAAGCATTGTGGAATCTGTTTGCCTTTTTGTGAACTTGCCAGGTACTTGTGACCTGGATTGGCCACTGGTGGAAACAGGACACTGGGCTTGATGGACCTTGGTCTGACCCAGTACTACATTTCTTATGTTCTTATGTACTGCTATCTACAACCTCAAGGATATCCCTCAACAAAGAGGTTAGGGCAGTTTTGGTACTAAAACCTGACTGGTATGGGTGGAGGATGATTTTCTTATCCGTAGAAGCAGATAGCTAATACCCACTTCCTCACATCTGTGAGGTCACCGTAGCTCCAATGGTTTAGGAGAAATCCCCAATCTTTCCTGACCTTTTGACCCCATTTTCAAAATGTGACCTGCTGGCCCTGAAGCTGATGTCATTTTGTTATACAGCTGCATTACAGCATATCTTGCAACCCCTAGTTCGAGATAGCTATTCAATTTTTAGTTCCTCCCAGCGAGCACATGCAAGCTAAATTGTAGGTATAGGACAGCATGCCACACTGTTTCTCTTGAACATGTGATGTCCTTTCATTTGCATGGAGTGGAGGAGTAGCCTAGTGGTTAGAACACTGGCTTGGTAACCACTAGCACTCCTTGTGGACTTGGGCAAGTCACTTAACCCTCCATTGCCTCGGAAGAAAGGCCTGGCAATCTACTTCCGGTGACACTGCCAAGAAAACCCAGGAGGTTCTGGGTCGCCAGGAGTCAGGACTGACTCGAAGGCACATATCGCATATCACACGCTAATATTTGTTTGTACACTCTAGTATGTTATAACCCGGGTTTCGTGTGCATGCCATTCATTATTATATAGCTCGCTATTTTAAGCCCATGATAGATGACTTTTGCATACAGACTAGCTCTTATTGCATGGACTCCTTAATGAAGTAGTTACACTTTATTGAAGTTGTTAATAAAAGCAAAACAAGAGTTTAATTAAAACTAATTTGCAATGTACAATGCTCAATGAGCTGTTTGAGATGCTCTTGCAGTATGCAGAGCTCTGAATATGATTTTTTGCTTTGCTGCACTCATATGAAGGTGCAGAGGTTTATTTTGATGTCTAATATTGCTGTGCTGAACTTACTAAAAGCCCATTCACTGAGAGTCAAATGTTAAACAACTATGGGGCTTGTTTACAAAGCCGCAGTAGCGGTTTCCAATCGTTATCAATGATTTCAATGGGGCCGCGGCTCCGATAACGATCGGAAACCGCTACCGCGGCTTTGTAAACAAGCCCCAATGTGTCATATGTACATACTAATAAAAAGTAACCAAATTAGTGTCTCTTGGTTGGCCAACTTACAAATTCTATCTAGTCTATTTACATGCAAATATCTCTGGCATGCACAAGCACACTTTTTGGATGGGTAAGCCAATTATCTCCTTCCTCCTATTCTTTCCATAGTCACATTGGACCAGGGCCATACCAAGGGATATGCGAGCAGTTTTGGCCACACAGGGCACAAGTACAGAAAGGACACTGGTGTCATCAATGGCTTCCAGAAATTCAAACAAGACCAAGTTCCTGCATTCGATTGGGTGGAGGGTGGGCACTAGGTTCACAAGTCACATAAGGGTTATTTCTAGCTTGGTAGAATCTGCATTGGACCTCTTGTTGTCAGAAACCTCTCTCTTCTGCCAGACTTAATAAAACTAATGTTTACTAAAGGGACATGATGACACAGTTTGGTTGAAATGTTTTAGGATGTACCTTTAGACTTCTTTTGGGTCACAATCAGTTGCTTTATACGTGGAAAGCCAGAACCCATATCTGCAATGATCTACAATAGTGGTTCCTGACATGTAGTCTGTGGAGCCCTAGAGGTCCATTAAATGATTACAGGGAGTCTTCTGGTCACAGGGAAGAGAAAGCGTAGTTACTCACTTGTAACAAGTGATCTTCAGGAAAGGCAGGAATCAATCTTCACATACAGATGAATGTCACCGACGGATCCCACATGGGAACATTCCAGAGCGTCCAATAGGAAAGCCTTTGGGAGCAGTCCACTGTGCATGCACCTCTGCCCTCCCACCTTCCGAACTCCTATCCTCAGTTGAGTTTGTAGCTGAGAAATAGAGGTAAAAATAGAAAATGTCTTACAACTCCTAGGGGAGGAGGGCAGATTGTGAAAACTGATTCCTGCAGTTCCTGGAGATCACCTGTTACAGGTGGGTAACTACGCTATCTCCAGGAACAAGCAAGAATGCAGTCTTCACATATGGGACTCACTAACTCCCAGGAACCAGACTGGAATGGGGGAGAGTGGAGTGATCCCCTAGTAGAAATGCAGTAGCCAATGAGAACGAAACATTCGAGGGATCTCTGACTCGGTTTTATGAGGGATGGTTCTGCAAGGCAGTCTGTATCCTAAGAAGTCTGGGACGAAAAGTAGGAGTTGAGTTTAAGTCCCAAAAAGGGTCTAGAGAACAACCTGGCCAAAGATGGTGTCCCAACGGGAGTCTTTGTCGAGACAATAGTGGGCTGCAAAGGTGTGTATGGAGGACCAGGTGGCTGCCTGACAGATCTCCTCAATGTTTACTGAACTGAGATTGGCTACCAAAGTTGCCATCACCTGTATGTTGTGAGCAGTTATGTGACTTCTAAGGAGAGTCCTGCCTCAACATAGGCAAAAGAGATGCAGTCTGCTTTCCATGTGGATAAGGTACATTTTGTCACTGGGAGACCAAGGTGACTAGGATCAAAGAAAATGAACAGTTGAGAAGACCTTTTGTGATTTTTGGTTCGGTTCAAATAAGCCGACACTCACTTGCAGTCCAGAGTGTGCAGCGCTGCTTCAGCCTGAGACTTGTGGGAAGAAAAGCAGCAGGATAACCGACTGGTTCAGATGAAACGAAGAAACCACATTTGGAAGGAAGTGTAGATGTGTACGATGAACCACCTTATCATGGCCAAAACGAGTATAGGGAGGATCCACTACAAGGGCTTGTAGCTCACTGATTTGATGAGCTGAAGTGAGAGCAATGAAGAAGATGACCTTCCAAGAGAGGAACTTTAGTGAACTGGTGGCTATAGGTTTGAAGAGTGGCTTGAGAAGTAGAGCCAAAACCACATTGAAATCCCAGGCCACCGGAAGTGACTTAATGGGGGGTTTTGAGAGCAGAAGACCCCTCATGAAGCATGTCACTAAAGAGTGCAAAGAAATAGATTACCCATCCAGAGTCTTGTGAGCTGCTGCTATGGCACTAAGATGCACTCTGACCAAGTTAGTTTTTAATCCTGATAGGGATAAGTGGAGGAAGATACTGAAACAGTGATTCCACTGGGAAAACAAAAGGATTGATTGCTTTGTAGAGCCCCAGGATGCAAACCTCACCATCTGAAGGCACTCCTTGTTGCCTTGGGCAAGCCACTTAACCCTCCGGTGCCTCAGCTACACATGTAGATTGTGAGCCCTTTAGAGATGAGGAAATATAGCCAGTATCTGCTTGTAGCATTTGTAAATTGCTCTAATGCCTTTCAGCCTGGGCAGTATATCAAGAAAGAAAGAACATAAGAGTGCCTAGTTGAATCTTTGCGGGAAGAAGGATATTCTTGAACTCCTCTGGAAGGTCGAGGCCAGCGAGTACTACCCTTTCAGGAGCCAAGTCGTTAGGCATAGGGAGTGTGGATTGGTATGGAGGAGTGTCCCGTTGTCCTGTAAGAGGAGGTCAAGTGTGCATACCAGGCTGAATGGTTGAGCCTGTGCAAGACGTAGAAACAGAGGAAATCATGAGTGGCAATGCCAAAAGAGGGCTATGAGGATCATTGAGCCCTTGCCGGCCTGGAGCTTGAAAAGCATTTTGGGTATCCGGGATATGGGTGGGAATGCGTAGAGCAAGCCTTGCCCCCAATTGAGAAGGAAGGCATCTGGGGCTGTTAGTGTATTGACAGGGTCCTGGAACAGAAGAGCGGAAGCTGCATATTCTGCGGAGTGGCAAAGAGATCCATGAGTGGAGTTCCCTATGTCTGGAAGATCTGGGCAGCCATTTCCTGATGCAGCATTCATTCGTGCGGATGGAGGATACAACTGAACTTGTCCACAAGCACATTGAGCTCGTTTGAATGATATACTGCTCTCAGATGGATATGGTGTGAAATGGCCAATATCTAGAGATGAGTCACTGCGTTGCAGAGGAGACAAGATCCTGTCCTCCCCTGCTTGTTCACATAGAACATTGCAACCTGGTTGTCTGTTCTGACCAGGACAGATTGGCCAGCAAGGTGGTGTTGAAAATCCCGCAGAGCATTGGTGAGAGCTCATAGCTCCAGGAGATTGATCTGTTCAGTGGATTACTGTGGTGTCCACAACCTTTGAGTGGTCAGGTCATTCAAATGGACAACCCAACCCAGCTTAGACACATCTGTCATCAGTGTGCATTGAGGTGAAAGCATCTAAAAAGGTGACCCGATGAGCAGGGTTTGGGGGAAACACCACCACTGCAGTGAGTTGATCAAATGAGGGGTGATAAAGATCTTGTCTCTGAAATGCCCCATTGCCTGCGTCCACCAAGAAGAGAGTGTCCACTATTCTTGAAGCATGTGTAAGTGAGCATAGGGGACAGCATGGATGGTGGAGGCCATGTGACTCAAGAGGCATAACATTTCTCAAACTGCTACTTGGGTTTGTTGTTGCATGACTCTTACTAGCTCGGTGAGGCAGCAGCAACTATCCTGAGGAAGGAAGGCCTTGGCCTGTAGGGTGTCTAGAAGTTCCCCAATGAACTTTAGCTTTTGCGTTGGAGTGAGGTGAGACTTTTGAAAGCTTATAATGAAGCCCAGATGTTGGAGTATTGTTATGGTACAGTGAAGGGTGTTTGTTACTTCCTAAGGAGAGAATCCCCTTATCAGCCAATTGTCTAAGTAAAGGAAGATGAATATCCCCTAGGTACATAGGTAGGCAGTGAGAACTGCCATACATTTTGTAAAGACCCTTGGGGCAGAGGCAAGGCCGAAGGGTAGAACACGATATTGATAGTGGTCTCTCTGATATATGAATCACAGATACTGTCTGTGAGATAGGTAGATCAGTATGTGTGTGTATGCCTCCTTCAAGTCCAGAGAGCAAAGCCAATTGTGTTGCTGGAGGTACGGTAGAAGAGTTCTCAGAGAAATCATTTTGAATTTTAACTTGGACCATGAATCTAAAATGGGTCTGAATCCCCCTGTTTTCTTTGGGATGAGAAAGTAAGGAGTAGAAGCCCATCCATTCTCCTGAAAGTGGAACTCTTTCTATGGCAGCCTGTGCCAACAAGGCGGTCACCTCTGTGCTTAGTAGAGCACTTTGGAGGATTTGAAGGTGGTATTCCTCCTTGAATCTGGTGGGGGTTAAGGTTTGGAAGAGAAGTTGGTGCCCCCTTTAGACAATTTGCAGTGTCTATTGTTTTGTTGTGATGAAGTGCCACCTGTGGGCAAAATGGCAAAGTCTGCCTGCGATATGGGTGGGCTGGGGTCCCACCAGAGGCAGATTGGCAATGCTCTGCATGCAAGAGTCAAAATCCAGGTGCAGGTTGAGGCTGTGCTGGAGGCTGCCCTAGACATCTTCTGCTGGCAAGGAGCCTATTGCCTTTTGTTGAGTCTGCTGAGGATGGTAGGCAGTAGAAAGTGTACAAGAAGGATAGTACTTCTTTTTGGGGTAGAAACTTCTTGGTAAATGGTTTCCTTTGAGGGATCAGCAGTTTTTCTGGAGAGACGTTTCAGGGTGAGATCATCCGTCTCAATCTCTCCTGCTTTTTCTCTCCAACCCTTACTGAATAGATTTTCCCCCATACAGAGAATTTTGGCTACTTTATCCTGTACCCTTTGTTCTAGGTCTGAGGCCTGCAGCCAAGCCATCCTGTGAGCCATCCATTGCAAACAGAGGATGCCTTTCTGGTCAATTCAAAGACTTTGAGTGCCTGATAAGCACTTTGCTTGTCGTCTGGAATCAAAGGAGTAAAAGCATCCAGAACCCTGTTGATGTCTTTGAGGAACATGCCCATATAGAGCATGTAGGAGTTAATCCTAGATTCTAATATGCATGCCTGGAAGCAGCATCTAGCAAAAGCATTGAGTGTTCAACTCTCGACACAGTGGAACAGAAGAGTGCTTTTTGTAACTCTTTATTCGGCGCATCGTTGATTCCACTTCCATTAAGTGATGTGGGAGTTGAGGCTTCTGGAAACCTGGAGACTCTGGTACTTGATACATTGTATCAAGCCTTTTACTGGTTAGTGACACTGTTAGTGAGGCCTCCCACATATGGAGCATCAGATCCTGGAGGATGCGATGCACCAGCAGGGTAGCTGCTTCCTTAGGCGTCGGAAGGTATTGGAGAATTTCCAATTCGTCCACCCTCAGTTCCTTCTCTGATGTCATGGTGATGGAAAGACCCACTGCCATGTCCTGGATGAAGTCCTGGAAAGACATATCCTCTGGAGAGGATCAGCGTCACTCATGAGGAGGTGATGGGTCTACTGGGATATCAGGAAGGTCTTGGGAATCGAGCGATTCCTGCTCAGATTCAGATAAGATGGAATCTGAGTCCAGAAGGAAGTCAAAGTATCAATGTTCCTTGGATATAGCTCAATGACCTTTGGAAGGTCGATGCCCACATTGGTATTCCATTATGTTGGAATCCAGCGGTTTGTCAGCTTGAGGCTGCTGAGCGATACCAGTTTTGATTGGTGCCAGAGAAGGCATCAATGCTGATTCTGAGGGTTCCAGTGGCATTGATTCTGGTACATGTACCGGTGGTTGTGTCTCTGGGTGGAGGCTGGGAGCTGACAGTTGCACTCTTGGTACTCTCAGTGATATCAGTATTGAGGCTGCCAGGATTGCTGCCAAACTTCTTTCAATAGTTAGCATGCACTGATCTAAGGAAATTGCCGATGCCTGGGTGGATTCAGCAATGTGGCTTTGAGCCATCATCCCAGAGCATGGCACTGGTAGCTCTCCAGAAGTCGATGCCTCAGAAGCATCCCAGAGCCCCACCTGAGCATTGGAGGGCAGATCCTCCCGTCGGAGCTGTTTGGCTGGTCGGTCAGCATCTGAGGCGGACCCTGGAGTTTTAATGCTTATGAGACTTTTCTCTATATCGGTATCAGTCTCGGATGCTGATATCAATGATTTGGACTTACCTTTCTGCTTGGACTTCAGGGATACCTGAGGCATATGTGAGGAAGTGGAGGCCTTTGATGACAGGGAAGCCACTAAAACCGAGTCCGAGGCAAATGGCTCTGTTTTGCAGGCCCCTCTTTGACAGAAGGAGCAGGTAGTGGGTTGCTGCTCAGGACCTAAACACTTTAGACACCAGTCATGTGTGTCTGTGGCTGAAATTGTGGCCGAGCACTTTGTACATTTTTTAAACCCATGTGATTTATCTATGCCTTACTGGTGAACGTTTGTGAGAAGTGAAGGCTTTGTAGGCCTATAGGCCTGAGTTGGTGTTAAAAACTGTGATGAAAAAGGAAGAAAAGAAAAGAAAAAGAAAACTTTAAATCGGACCGGTGGCGACTATGCCGGTTACTGACATTGACGGGAAGGCAGAAGCACAACTATTGAAGAGAATTATATGTTTTTCAGTGATGACAGGAAACAGAGTGACCTGGCGGCTCTATAGAAAATGAAGAACTGAGGAGAGGAGGTGGGAAGGCAGAGGTGCAGGCACAGTGGACTGCTCCCAAAGACTTTCCTATTGGACGCTGGGGAGCATTCCCACACGGACTCCGTTGGTGACGTTTATCTATATGTGGAGACTGCATTCCTGCTTGTTCCTGGAAATAATGCCTTTCCATGCTTTTTCCGCCATGATAGGAAGCTCTACAACAAGGGGTCATAAGATGAAAGTGATAGGGGAGATATTTTCTCAGATTATTCCAGAGTATTTCTTTATAGAAGGGGTGGTGGATGGGTGGAGACGAGAACTGTATCTGAATTCAAAAAAGCATGGGACAGATACAGAGGATTTCCGAGGGAGAGGAAGGGATCAGAGAACTCATGGATAGGCCGTATTGTCTTTATTTGCTATCATTTTCTATGTTTCTGTGTTTCCACACCGCTATAATCCATGCGAGCAGAATATAGAGGCTGCTGTAGGGGCAGAACCAGCTGTGTCTGTGTATGGCAGTAGTACCAGCAGCTGTGGGGGTAGGATCAGAGGCAGTTGCACAGACTGGGCACAAAAGTGGCAGTGAGAATGGGGCTGGCAGTGTTGTTGGTGGGGTGAGATCAGAGGGCGGCCATAAGCAAGCATGCTGGGACCGGTATCTGCACGGTCTGGGAACAACAGTGCAGCATCAAGAGAGGTGAAGAGAGGGAGAAATACTAATGCCGAGAACTAGTCGGAGGGAAAGAGGGAGACTGACTGACGGGGGGAAACTGGCTGGAGGGGGAGCAAGAGACGCTCCAGGGAAATAGCCGGAGGAGAGGGAGGGGGAAATAGAGACTGGTGGAGACAGGAAGGGAAAGGGAGATACAGAGGGCTAGCAGGGACAAGCTTGGTGTTGAAGGAAGATGGTCTATGAAGAGTGGTGGGGTAAACGGAATCTCTGGACTTTTTGGAGGTTACTAAAGGGCCCACACAACCACAAAGGTTAGGAACCTCTGGTCGACAGCATTTCTTCATATGGAATAAAGTTCATCATTAAAAATGTATTCCCTATTGCTCTTTGGTCTTCTCCTTCATTTTCGTGTTTGGAATGTTTGCCTTTCTTTCGTTTTGTGGACCTTTTTTCTGGTGCATGACTATTGATTTTGAGATGTATTTTGTACGTATTTCTCCTTTTTTTAGGCTTACCAAATTTTCAGGGGTCCATATTTATCTGTGGCAGTCAGCATTTTTTTTATACACCAGTCACCATGATTAAATAAAATCCAGTTATTCAGTGACAGTAGCCAGATAGTGGCTGGTGCTGAATATCTGAATTTATCCGGCTGCTGATGCTATCTGGATAGTAGTGGTATCGAGCCTGCTATCTTGTTAGCTGACCGCATAATATTAGGACAGCCTTTATGTTATCCTAAATTTATGTGGCTAACTATCTGGATAGTGGCCTGATTATCGTCATTAACCAGATATTTTTGTCTCCTCTCCAGCTCTCATAGAATGCCCCAGAGGAGCTCTTCAGCATCACTACGCGGATCGTGCCTAGGCAGTCAAATGCTTCCTGAATAATCCTTTTGGCCATCTTGAATGCAATACCTGATTGCATCCATCATGGACTGGAATGAACCATTTTGTGAGCTACAGTTTGAATAACCACCTACTTCTGTATCACTAAGTGGTGCCCCTGTGTTCATAACCTAAAGATTACAAAGCAGATGGTAAAAATATGCCATCCTATATCATAATGCATCCCAAAGATAACTTTGCAAGCAACTATGAAATGCTAGGCACTGATGAGAGCTTACTCTAAAAGTACATTTAAGAAAAACATCTTTTTGTATGGATCTTTTTTCATTTTTTAAGTGCCGTCAAGTCAGTGCTGACTCCTGGCAACCCGTCAGCCCCTGGGCTTTCTTGGCAAGATAAGACCAGAAGAAGATTGCCAGACCTTTTTTTCCCAAGGCAATGGAGGGTAAAGTGACTTGCTAAAGATTGCAAGGAGTGCCAGTGGGAATCAAACCCAAATTTCCTGGGTGCTAGGTTGTTACTCCTCCACTCGGGTATTATAAAGCCTAAACTGGGCTTAGTCTGCAGTAATAAGGACCTGCGTGCTAAACATTTTTCCCACTGACACAAAAATGGGATAATGCATTGAATACAGAGGCCCTAAATGAGAAGAGTGAGCGTTGTGTACAGGGTTTCAAATTCTACTGTGTCTTAATCCAGTTTTGGGTTGAGTTTCTGCAGAACTAAAAATACAATTTAACAATGATCTCTATTATCAACAATTATCTCAATTATCAATAATGATGCTGAGATGGAGTTAATGCAGGCTAAAATGCACACACTTTAATTTGTGCAATTTCTTTGAACAGAATTATGTTAATAAAACAGTAGAGGAAACTGTGAATGATTATTCGTTTAGCAAAATATTCCACTGTTTTAGAAAGGAAGAAAAAACATTCTTCTGTGCAATCTGAAGCGCTGCTTGTTTTATTTGTGCAGATTGTTCAGAGACTTAATGACCAACCTGCAGGCAATTTAAAAACAGTTAGATGTGTCTAATAATAATTTGAATTTATAGATTATAGCACTTTTATTCACATGGGATCACAAAGTACGGTGGTATTTTTATTATTTCAGTAATATGCATGCAACCACTTCTAGAATGCATGACCTGACCGCATATTTCTGGCCCTTGGCATATAGGAAAGTCCATCAGGAACAATGTAATTGTGTTTTATTGCCCACCTGCAGTGGGTGAAGCGAGACAGGCAGTGGCAGACGGGATTCTTGAATGCACATCAGAGGACTTCTCCCATCTGTGAGACCAGTTTTCCTCGGAGGTCTTTGCAGTTGATTATAACAGGGCTTTCTTATTGTATTTAAAAACACAAGGGAGGATTTTAGATTAAAAAACAGCAGCAAAACCTAGAATGTCTCTTCATAGTCATACTACTTTGGAAAGGGATTTTTGCAGGATATTAAAAGTATTAGGCTGCCTTGGACCAGCTGTTAAGACACTAGCAAGAGTTAACACAGGAAGAATACAAGTGCTGTTGACCCATGTGCCTCTGGTGTGTGGTGTGTAGTGCCACAGTACTATGTAAACATTCTGGGCCCGATATTCATCAGCGGCGGCCAGCACAAAGCAGCTAGCTGCCACCTCTGAACCTGAAACCTGGATATTCAATGCCGGGGCCATATCCGGGTTGCCTGGACTGCCAGGAAGCTAATATTCAGCTGCTGCCTGGTTAGCTTCTGTGGTGAACGTTTGGCCAGCCTTTACTATGCCTGACGTTTGCTGCATGTTGATAACCGGGAAGTGGTTCAATATCACCACTGCCTGGTAATCGATGGGTGCCATCCCCGGAATGCCCCGATGCTAACTGGTTAGCATCGGGGCGTGCACTGACGACACCCACGGATATTTACATACCTCACTATGATTAATTTCTCTCAAGCAAATTGTAAACAATTAAACTAGATAATCTCTATGGCTGTCATTGAACTACATACATCAGTATGATTAAGCTTTTTCAACCAATGTAAATAGTTAATACGTTATAATTATATTTTTAGTTCCCTATGTAACTAATTTTTACTAATGTTCTCTGTAAACCGCTCCTGATCTCTGGAAGGGGCGGTATAGAAAAACACACAAATAAATAAAATAAATATTCTGGACAAGGGCATTAACGTGGCTAGCAGGTCTGCTAACCTTCTTAATCCCTTTGAATATCCCTCCCTCCTTTTCTTACAAACGTTTGCTAGAGATCCTCTATCCACTCTCATCTCTTTTGACAAGAGACATTTGTTGAGATATCAAACTGGGCAGGTGACTTATCTTTCCAATCCAAGGGTATCTGACATCCTAGATGTACTGTTGCCAACCTCCCCCTGGTGGCCGGTGGCTGAAGGGGGAGGCTGGGCATATAGTTAATTTTAGGAGAGGAGGGTTCTTTAAGGCCAGGTGCAGCCTGGTCTATGTAGTCCTGCTCCTGGTGCAAATAAGTCATGTAAGCCAAAGTGGAGGGAGAATAAGGCTTTTATTTCCCTTTCACAAAAAGATTCGTTGGGCTACAAAAATTAAAGAAAGTCCTTCTTTTCAGGCATAAACCAAACTCAAGGTACAAGGTAAACTGTTATAATCTTCACAGTTGTGGAAAGGATTTTAACCAAGGATTCTTTCAACATTGGAGTAAATTACATGTCTGAACATTCTTCTTTCAATCAGCACAAATATGAAAACTTCTTAAGGTAATATCTGTAAGACTCACGGTTCCAGCAGTGATTCCAAACTACCCACAATGCACATGGAACAATCCATCAATTCCTCCTGCGATAAGGGAATAGGGTCTATAAGCTCCACTTGCATCGGTTCTAAATCACTATTATCTTCTTCTGGGCTGGGGCTTTCTCTGGCTGTTAGCACTGGCCAGTCCCTATTTCTGTTCCCTTGTTTTCCATACAATTGTTCTAAGGTTCTTAAATGAGCATGGCCTGGTTTATAGCCTCTATATCTTGGCTGGTGAAACTCTGGCCTGCTTTCTCTTCCTTTAAACTGGGCATCTGTTTTATAAGGGCTTCTAGCAGCTGAGCCTTTCTTCATGAATAAAGAATCATCATACCTTGGTTTCCTGTAATAGGCATAGCTGGAAGTGTCCTCCTCAGGTATTTCCCTTAGGACCCAGTCTCTCTGAGAATCTTTCTCTTGAAAGCTTCTGGTACCTTTCAATCTGGTCCCCGGGCTTTCTGGCAAGCGTAGGCCTCTCTCCAAGCCTGGCTTCCTGCTTCTTAGTTCTTTACCTCTGGAGTTTCTGGCTACCATGACTTCCACAGGACTGACTCTCCTCCGTCTGTCTTTCTCCCTGGGACCCTCTGGTTCTCTTCCAGTTCCTGCAGCCGTGCCACTAGTCCTGGTTCCACGGCTCCGTTTCTCAGCAGTGCTCTGCTCTCTGGTGCTGCTCTGCCCTCCGGTGCTGCTCTGCTTTCTGTCTCCAGCCTCTTGCTTATAAAGGTCTTCTGCCTTTGAGCTTCCCGGGCTAGTTCTCAGGTGCTGCTGATTAGCTAGGTGTGTCCACTCAGCCTCTGTAAGTGCACGCCTGCTCCCTCTAGCTGTTTTGCTAGACAATTGCATTCTCTGCACCTCATTTGTTTTGGGACAGACAGCTTCTTTTCCTATATCATCACTTTTATTAGCTCCTGCTCTATAACAGTACCTTAAGTCATGCAACCCCCTGCACACAAAGGAGTGCCCCCTCACAGATCTGGCTAGGGAGCAGGGAGGTCCTTTCACTGAGAACATTGTCCAGAGAGTTGCCCCAAGAAAACAAATAATGAAATTTACATTCCCCGGCTATATAACAAGGAAATGAAAACTTTGCAATTGCTGCTTACACACAGCCTAGGACTCTAATGTTGACCCCTGATCCTCACGCTAAACTGTCATGGTGTTAAACATATATTTTGCATCCACAGAATTCCCATTTGTCCAACAATGGGTGCAGAGCAGAACTAGGACATTGCCCCATAGAACCCACCATACAAAAAAAATTCCTGATTCTGGTTTCATCTCAGTTAATAGCAACATAAACCTGCTCAAATAGCAGGCATACTATAGAGTAATACAAACCCCTATTTGTCACTCAGGACCAGAACTCTCACAGCAAGCAGCTTACCCATAAAAAGTCAGCAATTTAAATATTGCAGTGGGCTCTAGATCATCAATATAACTACTGGGGAAATGCAACAAGTGGATTACTAGAGATCCCTACATAGAAACTCCATGCAAACAGAATACCTGGCCTCTGTCACACATTGAACAGAGATCCACACAAAGTACAGAAGAAGTGACCACAAGCTAAAAATAGAAATACGTAGGCAAACATTTCTGGTTTCCTCTGTCTCCTCTTAACTCTGTTTCCAAAGTTTTTGGTGCATTTGTCATTTCTGTTCTCTCCTTCTGTCATTACTTCTTCCCCTACATCCATTCTAGGGCATTGATCTTCCACTTTCAGCTTACTTCCATTTCTTTTTCTGCTTCTCTGTCACTCAGATATCACCCCTCCTTTTCACCATTCAGTTCTCAATCTCCTTTTTTTTTACTGCATCTACCTACAGTTTTCCATCTTTCTCACCACACCTTTTCATTCTTCCACCTGTCTCTCCAAACTCAGCTTCTCACTAACTCCCTCTCTCTCTCCATCTCCTGTTCTCCATATCCAGAATTTCTCTTTCCCTATCTCTGTCCTGCATAGGCCATCATTTCCCCTTTTCTTTCCCATCTCCCACCCATAGTCCAGCTTCTCCCGTTCCCTTCCCTATCCCCCCCCCCCCCCAGGTCAGAGTGCCTTGCTTGGTGCTTATCTTCAGATTAAAGAGCAGGGGCTTCTTTTTGTTTTTTAAAGAAACATTTAGTAATCTTTCAATAGGTAATTCAAAACAATAAAACTACAAAAAAAAGGAAAATATAAATAACCCAAAAGATTACAAACTGGAAGAAGGGCTAACCACATAAAGAAGAAATGAACTAGAAAAAAAGAAAAAAACTCCTGAATACCACTTTATATTGCTCGTATTTAAATATTACCCTTATAAACCACAGGTTAAATATGAAAAACAAGCACAATTAAGTAGCAATAGAGTCTTCCATACTCTGAAAAAAATGCTTAAAGCAGGCCTTGATAAATTTTCTTGTAGCCAGATTAAAAATTTAGGAACAGACCGCTGAGACCTAGGTCACAGTGCATATTGCAACTCCTTTTTCAGGGCCTAATTTTTTTCCACACTTTCTATGGTAAAAGAAAGCGTAATCAATCTGGCCCTTACTATGCCATTGAACAGTGCTAACAGCATGCAGTGATTTTTATCTTCCTCTCCCTCCTGCCATTCCAGTGAGCATGCTGACCCTTTATAACTGCACCTGAGGCAACCTCTTTTTTTGCTTCATGTATCACCATGGCCTGGTAATATATGAAGCAAAAAAAGTCTCTCTCCTAACCCCCACACCCTGCATTCATCCAATCTCTCTCTACCTTCACTCAGTCTCTCTCTCTAACCCCCACAATTTACCTTCATCTCTAGGCTCTCTTGCATAACCCCCCAGCCTCTCTCTCTCATAGCCTCCACACCTGGCCTTTGTCCAGTCTCTCTTTCTCTCATAGCCCCCCAGCCTTCACCCAGCCTTTCTCTCTCACTATTCCTCTTGTCTACTGCTTGCAGCTGAAATAAAAATTATGCACCTTTTACTTTCCCATCACAATTGGCTCTCTGCAAGCCGCTCGAACCATGTGGTAGAGGAAGCTTGGGTTGATCTTGTGGTTTCCTTAGACATGTTATTGAATATTTACCTGATTCTCTTTTTCAATCAGACAATTAGAGTTTTCCCAGATATTTGTAAGGCCACCCAGAGTAAGCATGAAGCATTTTTGGGTTGGTACCAGCAGAGCTTTTCAACCATCGTGGGTTTCTTTCTTAAATTTTCCTCAAAATATTAAATATAAGAGAGTGATTTCTTTTCTCTGATCCTATATAAATGGAGGGGTTTTTGAAGGTGCATTAAGCAGGAACTAATGCTATTTAGTTATAAATTGAGATTGAATTTCCTTAGAATAGCGAGGAGCTAATGTAGTGCCCTTTTGGCTTTATGGAATAAATTTAATATATATTGCCCCTGGCGTCCGCTTAGTCTTATTACACAGACATCACCATAGAATGATTCTTCTTCTTTTCCAATTGCTTTTATAGAGGATTTGAATCGCAGTGAAAACTGTCATCTATTCTTCCTCCTTTCCCTTTTTTATTTTTTGAATTATTTTCACAGAAATGTGTCCTGCTTTTTCATCTTTTTTTTTAAAATAATACAATAAATGTAAACCATAAAACAAATCAGTATGTGTTTTAGTCACAAACATTTTCTGTTATAGCCTAGTTTAAGGACTGTTCTACTGAATTTCAGCACATTATCAGGGATAGAGAAAGGTACACATGCCTTATGGGGCATGTTTACTAAACCGAGCTCGCTGGTAGCATGGTGTTTGTGGGGGGCCACATGCTAAAAATCCCACACTAACTGGTTAGCACAGGATGGGGTGGGTAAAGAGTGGAACGTGGGCGTTGATTGCGCATCGCTTTTAATGCGGGCATTATAGATGCACACCAAACACAAATGTCATGGTTAGATGGGTGTACTAAGAGCACCCGTGTGCACTTAACATGGGCTATGCATTAGCATTGCACTATCAGCAGGGGGATGGACACATCTATTCCCAAATATTAGCATGGACCTCTGTGCTACTTAGTGGCACAATGAGTCTGTTAGTAAACATGCCCAAAATGTACACAGAATATATGACAAAAGTCTTTAGCGCTTGCCTGGCAAGAATTATTACCCTCTTAGCGCAAACATTTGAGTCAAACTTTCAGCAAAGTCACTTTAATATCACTAACATTTTTCCACACTTGGTTAGAAGTACACCAAAATGTATTAAGTCTGATGTTATCTGCCAGAAATGAAATGTTATTCAGAGTTTAACTTTTTTTCAATTTGACCTTCAGGATCCCCTTAAGTAAGCCTATAAACTATGCAAAATGGAATCATATAGATACAAGATATTTTTAAGTGATAAGTAAACTATAGTAAACTAAGAACCCATAGTATCAATGGGCTCACGACAGACTAAACCAGTGAGTACATTCTGAAAAAGAATTTGACTAGCTTATGGTCTTTTTTAACTGATAGCCTTTTAACAGCTATCAGTTAAACATTAACAGCAGCAATGGCTTAAACATTAATAAAACCAACATAGGAAAGATTACTGAGACAAGCAGCCTATCTTTGAATTACTACAAAAAAAGCCCCAACAATATTCTGGCTTACTGCCCACTGCCTTAATTTATTCATTGATTCAGCTCCGCATGTTCAAAACAGTGAGCCTTAGGGATATGTTTACTAAACGGCAATAAAAGAGCATGCGTTACTGAGCATTAACGGCAGCGAAAAGGGGTTTACTGTGCAAAAAAGGCTCTGGGTGTGTAGATGGCATTCTGGCGTTAAGGGCTGTACGGGCTATTTAACATGCGGTAACGGGACATCGGGTGTTAAGGTGTCGAGCAGGCATGTTAATGTCCGATAACGGCTTGTAACCCTAATGCTGGATAAAGGAGCAGCAAGGAAAGACAATCTGAAGGTGATGGATGGAAGGACAGGTGGAAGATGGATCTGTTAAACCAGTGGGCACTCTATGTGGCAGCCAGTAAAGTGGATGAACATGTGTGAAGCTGGTGTATGGATTCACAGGGTGTGCCAATGTAATATGGCGCAATGTCAGTGTGTGGCATAGGATGTGGAATACGTGTCCTCCGGTGGAGTCAGAAGTGGCAGGATGTGTGCAGCGACAGGAGGACAAAATAGGAGTGGCGACGTGCAGATCAGGTTCAGGAAAAGTGTGTGTGTGCGCAGAGCCAAATTGTGGGAAAGAGTACCAGTGGGGGCCATAGTGTAGCAGCCTGCATGAGAAAACATGACTGCATCCAGCCTACAGTGGTAGATGGATGGGCTGATGGACGGATGGCGGTGGAGGAGAGGGTGGTATGGGCTGGTAGCACCGATGTGCCGTAGGTGCCATCCCCAACATATCTCTACTGTGCATGAAAATGTGTGGCATTGCCACCTGGAAGGCCTGATACCAGACATGTTGGATTCACACCTGTCCTAGCCACACAGCCACCATATAACACCTCAGACAAATGTGCTGATAACAACTTCACAGGTGTTATCCATACTGGGCAAATGGGGTACGTATGAACATGAGCTTTACCTGCAGGTGGATATCCGAGGGGTAGGATATTTACAGTAACAGACATGATGTCACACATGACTCATGTTTCCCAAGTATGTTACAGATGTTTGCATGTAACTGCCTGTTAGTATACTGCTGAAGCAGTGCAGTCACATCAGGGTACATCTTACCATCAATAATGTCTGATGAGAACCACAGACTGTACGGATCTGCAGTCAGCTGAGCCATTGGTGGATTATGTGGCCTGCACAAGGTCACAAGGAGGTGCTGTCAGTCCATGAAAGTTGTGGCTGACATAAAATGCGACAATAATTCATTCCGAAATGTCAAATAGGGAGTTTTAGTGGGCCTCAAACTGTGATATCTTGGCCCCCAAGCCATTGCCATTATCATCATGCCACACCTCCAAGCAGGGTCCTGACATATGCAGGGTGAACATGTCAGACCCCCTGCAATGGGCTGTATCAGAGGCAATAAAGCCGTGCTCGTAGAAGGCCATGACGTGGAATAGCATGTTCGCTGACCCAAAGTGTGGCCAGAAAGCATAACAAAATAGAAGGATGAGTGTCTGCAAGTCACAGTAGAACCAGCACAGTTAAAGACAGGGAAATGACCTGAGTAGCACCCAGGCCCAAAATGACCAAGTGGAAAATGAACCCCTGTCCTCTGCTTATGTAGACATTGCACTAACGAGTAGGCTATACCTCCACACACAGCAATGTCAGGATTCAAAGAGCCTGCAGGTCACTGCCTAGATGCCTGCTTTGTGTGTTGGTATAGGTTAGCCCCTCCAGTACTCATGAGGCACTGCACACACAGAACAGCAGTCTGCTGTTGATCACCAAATGGAGAATGCACTGATCCATCACATCCGCTCAGTAAGACACACTGACAATGGATGCAACATACACATAACAGCTACAAACTGTGCAGTTTTAGCAGTCACCCTGAGGGTGAGGATGGACACCCAGCACCTGGTCCTCAGAACCTGCACTGCTCAACATGGCCTCTGCCAGTTGTGCTGCAGGTTCACATCACTGCCAGTGTGTGGCAGGTATTGTCTGCAGTGTGTTATGCTAGTCTCCTTGTTTCCTGCACAATTGCAGTATGCTATAGGTGCCAGTCACAGCTGGGCCCTGTTGGACAGGGACCCTCCTAGAACAGTGCATGTTAGTCCCCAGTGTGAAAAAGCTGATATGGATGCTAAATGCAGTGGGGACTTGTAAGGCTGGTGCGGGGCTGCAGCTACGATCAGGAACAACTGCTGTCCCAACCACTGAGGACTAACAATCCACCACAGCAAGCTCAGTCAGGCTGCACATCACTGCATGTGCACAGAGCGACCATGTGCACCCTGGCTTGGGATAAACGGCATGGACACCCAGCATGTGATCCAGTGATTGGGCTCCCCAGACAGAGATTGCACCCACATCACTGGAGCCAGACAGTTTATAGCACTATGTGGATACATAGCTGTGCCATGGTCACTGCTCAGTCAGAGTGAGAGTGCCCTCTCTGCAAGCTGTGGTCATGCACATGACAGATGGGCACAATGAAGTCTCAGCCATTGACCCTACTGCCAAGGCAGACACATCCAGGCCAATCCGCTGTGTTTCAAGCCATACCCACAGTCCTCTGCTCCTCATCATGCACTTTTGCACACTAACACTGGGAGCAGCTTAGGAAATGTGAGGCACAGTGAAGTGCAGAAAGCCACATAAAAATGGACAGACATACACAGGTCCACAGTCTTGGTAAGTTGTCATCGTTACATGGCTCTTTGTGCTCCAAAAATGCTCATCCATTGATAAACCCTGCCCTGTCTGCAGGCATTATTAATATGCTCTGTACATTACAAACACCATCACCACCCACTGATATCAGTTTGCTCTTCCAGCCAGGCTTTCATTGTGCAGTTCATGTGTTTGACATCTCAATGTGTGGAACAATGATGGACATAATGTGGTGGGTGGCCCCTGCAGGTCCTTTGCCAGAAAGGACTGATAAAGTAAACACCTTTGCATACCATAATGGATCCACAGGCTCCATTATACCCATGACTCCTCAGTTGCACACAAAGGCACCTTGTGTTTGGAGCCACAGGGCAGCCATGTGGTATCTGTGGTGCAGCGGCATTAGGAGGGGACATTGTCCGGTTGCATGGGGGTCAGGACTTGGGGTGTGATGATGTGCACTTAGAACCACTGCATCAGACCAAGGTCCATCAAGCCCAGTATCCTGTTTCCAATAGCGGCCAATCCAGGTTACAACTACCTGGCAGGTTTCCAAAGAGGTCACAGGCTCCACAATGCTTGTCCCAGGATAAGCAGTGGATTTCCCGGGTCCTCTTTAATAATGGTTTATGGATCTTTCCTCCAGGAACTTGTCCAAACCTTTTTTAAACCCAGCTACATTAACAGTTTTTACTACATCCTCTGCTAACGAATTCTAGAGTTTGAATACATGTTGAGTGAAAAAATATTTTCTTTTATTAGTCTTAAATAAGTTATCCTGCAGCTTCATTGCATGTCCCCTAGTCTTTCTATATCGATCTACGTTTACTCGTTCCACTCCATTCATTAATTTATAGACCTCTATCATATCTCCCCTTAGCCGTCTCTTTTCCAGGTTGAAGAGCATCTCTTCATAGAGAGACATTTCCATCCCCTTTACCATATTGGTGGTTCTTCTCTGTATCTTTTTTAATAACGCTGTATCCTTTTAAAGATACGCTGACCAGAATTGCACACACTAAATAATAAACAACAACAAGGAGTGCAGCGGAATGCAATGGCCACGGCCTACAAGGGAATTTGGTTAAATTCTTTATTAAGGACCCAACTTAACAAGTTTTGGCCGAAGCCTTCATCAGGGGTCTAAAAAACAAACACACATAAAATAAGCATAATAATAAAACAAAACTTAAAATATTACAAAAATTGTGTTGTAAAATAATAAAGTTACCAGAGAACAACATAGAAGGTGTAAGGACCATGTCTATGCGGTGGAGCAATCACTCTTCCCAATCTGGAACACAGTAAAGTTACAGGCATAAGTAATATCATAACAAAAAAGAATATAAAAAAGGGAATATACAAAGAACCAATAAACTCATTAAAACGCAAAAAAACATACATATGTAAAACGTAATAGTTAAATTACATATAGAAAAACAGATATGGATAAAACAAACTAGAAACTTATCTATGAGCAACTAAATATGTGTAAAAAAATGCATTGAAATAATGAAACATCTATAATATATACACGTATGTGAAAACCTTCATGCCCAAAAAAACACATATAATGTCATAACTGAGCATAAGATAAAACATAAATCAGGACAATGAAATAGCTGAGCATAAGAAATAAATGTTTGGCAAAAGGAACAACATTGCCCATTAGGGACTTTGTATATTTAAAAGATGACAAGGAGATACAAAAATGCCATTGGTAAGAAACTTCATTGGTAAAAAACTTCATCCGTTGTATATGTGGTGAGAGTCCATTAAAGTGTGAAAGGGGAGGGGAGAGGGGGAGAGGGAAAGGAGGGGGGAAGGGAAGGGGGGGGGAAGAAGGAAGGAGGGGGAGGGAAGGGGAGGGAGGAGGGTCCGTTTGGCAAAGGACATTTGGCAAAAAGCATATTACAAAAGAAGTACAAAATAAAGATAGCAATAACACGGGCATGTAACAGGAAGATGCATTGGCCACAAGCTTAAAAACAGTATACTTATAAAAAGACGGTTGTGCTGAACCACAGTCAATATAAAAAGAAAATATAAAAAGAAAAAGAAAAAGAAAAGGAACAGAAAATCCATTTTTTGGTGGATTTGGCCCATATAGCCTTGACCAGAAATTATTTCCTGTTCAATGACCGGTTCTTTCAACAAATTAAAGGCACAGCTATGGGTGCCGCCATGGCACCTGACATAGCTAATCTATATGTGGCACAATTTGAGGACACCCATTTACAGGATTGTCCCTTTGCATCCTTTGTCGTTTCCTGGAAGAGGTATATCGACGACATTCTAGTACTATGGAAAAGCACCAATTTCCAATTACATCAATTCCATAATTGGCTCAATAGTTTAGATGTCAATCTTACATTTAAGATGCAATCTAGTACTACAGAACTCCCTTTCCTAGACATTCTCATCAGAAAATCTCAATATGGCTTTACCACCACCATCTACCGCAAACCCACTGATCGTAATAAGCTTCTTCGTTTTGAAAGCTTTCATAACAGCCATCTCAAAAAGAATTTACCTCTATCACAATTCTTACACCTGCGGAGTCTATGTTCTAACAATGATGACTTTAAAGAGAAATCTTTTCACATGGCAGCGTGGTTTCATACTCGGGGCCACACTTTGGGTCAGTGAACATGCAATTCCACATCATGGCCTTCTGCGAGCATAGCTTTATTGCCTCTGATACAGCTCATTGCAGGGGGTCTGACATAGTCACCCTGCATATGTCAGGACCCTGCTTGGAGGTGTGGCATGATGATAATGGCAATGGCTTGGGGGCCAAGATATCACAGTTTGAGGCCCACTAAAACTCCCTATTTGACATTTCGGAATGAATTATTGTCGCATTTTATGTCAGCCACAACTTTCATGGACTGACAGCACCTCCTTGTGACCTTGTGCAGGTCACTTAATCCACCAATGGCTCAGCTGACTGCAGATCCGTACAGTCTGTGGTTCTCATCAGACATTAATAACACAGGTACACTAAAAAAAATTTTTTTTAAACTGCCTCTAATGTTTCGATTGATTTTTACGTTTTTTGGTGCGCTGAATCCACATCTGGTAACCAATTTGCTCCATCACGTACAGATTTTTTGCTACATTGGGTTAGCAGTTTGAGGTGAACGTTTCAGATTGAGTGTGATCGAGATAAAAGTTTCTTGGATGAATTCTTTATACTAATTGTTTAGTAGTTATTCAAATAAGAATAAAGAAAATTGTAACAAGGCAGCACATAAGAATAGAGTAATGTCAACAAAACACACTGTGATGGTAGCAAAATTGTCTGCACTTAAAACAGCCACATACATGTGCACAAACATTGAGCATATAAGAGCGAGGTTAGACACAAAGCAAAGCAAAGAAATGTGCAAAAAATGTTGTACAGGTATGTATGTAAGAATAGAAAACGCAAACCGCACCATTGCAATACATGAAGACAAACACCCGATGGTGTGAAAATAAAATTCTAATAAATGAGATCCGACACTGTGGTAATAACTAGCAAATTTTTATTTCAAAGTTTAGTAAAAACACGATATTTGTCAACACAGTTTAGATTTTAAAGTCATTCTTGGGTCAATCAATCTCCTGGTGGGCCCGTTTCTTCTTCCCCCGAATGCTTCTCTTGGTGCGCTGCTTGGCGTATTTTTCATCTGGGGTTTCCCGCAGCAGCAACCAGCAGAAATCAGCCATCATAGTGGTGTTCCATCTTCCTTGGTACCTTCTCTCTGTGTCCTTGATGTCCTGGTGAAACCTTTCACCTTGTTCTTCACTGTACGCCCCCAGGTTTTTGGGAAAGTAGTTCACATGGGAGTGCAAGAAATGGACTTTCAGGCTCATGTTACAGCCTTGTTCTTTGAAGGCATTGAGCATCCTGGCAACAATATCCTTATAGTTCTCATCCCGCCTGTTCCCCAAGAATTTGAGAACAACATCCTTGAAGGAATCCCAGGCTTCTTTTTCCTTCTCAGACATCGTTTCAGCGAATGCTCCATCTGAAATGAGTTTCCTTATATCAGGGCCAACAAACACTCCTTCCTTTAGCTTTGCTTCAGAAAGTCGGGGGAACTTTGAGCAAAGGTACCGAAAGCACTCACCATCTTTTGGAAGGGACTTGATGAATTGCTTAATGAGACCCAACTTAATGTGGAGAGGTGGTAATATAATTTTATCATGAGGTACCAAGCTCTCATGAAGAACATTTTTCTCACCGGGTCTCAAATACTCCCGAATTGGCCAGTCTTTTTTTCCCCCAGTGTAGGTCGCGGGCCCGGCTATCCCACAAGCAAAGGAAGCAGGGATATTTGGTGAAACTGGATTGCTGCCCTAATAGCATGGATAGAATTTTAAAGTCTCCACAAATCATCCACTTATGCTCATCATAACGAATCTTCTGAAGAATCAGGGCCAAATTCTCGTATTTTTCTTGGAGAATAACAGAGTGAGCAATAGGAACTGAAGCGAATGTGTTGCCATTATGAAGAAGAACACCTTTTATGCTGTCTTTTGACGAATCAATGAACAGCGGCCATTCAGCAGGATCATACTTGAGTTTAAACTTTTCCATCACTCCGTATATATCGTTGCAAAATACCAAATCTTCCTCTTTGCTGAAATACTTCAAAAATTGTGTCTCGCGGTTGCGGTACCAATAAAAAGTTGTTCCTGGTGACAATAGATTTTTCTGTTTAAGCCGAGAACCTAGCAGTTGGGCAGCATCTTTTGGGAGTCCTAAATCCCGGACTAAATCATTCAATTCAGCTTGAGAGAAAAGTTCAGGTTTCGGATCTGGTTCAGTTTCAAACTCGGAAGTACTGGACTCATCGGGAAAAGCCATCTGATGAGTCTCATCATGATCAGAACCGTCCACACAAATATGATCCAAAGATTTTGGTGGTTCAGGTACAGGTACTTCGTTGCTATGAGGCATAGGCCTAATTGCTGAGGGAAGGTTGGGGTAACTTATTACGTTCTTATTTTTTAAGTTGTATCCCTTCACAATGCAAGAGCAAAAATAGCAGTCACTGCTGTGGTCTCTTTGTTCACGCCACATCATAGGTATTCCAAAACGAAATGCTTGTTTTTTTACCTTTCATCCATAAGCGTAGATCTTCCTCACATGTCTTGCACACTTTGTGAGGAGCCCACGGTTTGTCTTGATCGCCTAACTTCAAACCGAAATAGGCGAAATATACTTTTTTAATAAATGCAGAAATGTTCCTCTGCCGCTTTTTCACGGTATATTCCCCACAAATAAAACAAAAACTGTCCGGAGAGTTGACGCAACCTCTGGCTCTGTGAGCCATCACAAATACACAGCACTGCAAACTACAACTGTAGTGAACCACTTCGGAATAAAGCTGGATTACGACTGAGCAAACAAAAGGTAATAATGAACTTGCAAGAAACTGAAATTTGACAGGAACGTTCATGTCGCAACCATCGTGTTTGAGCGAGCGAACGAGGCGAGGCGAACAGGAAAGAACATGCGCCAGCGCGAGTACTGGATTTAGCCCCCCGCCTCCCAATTGTCCTGTTAATGTATAAAATGAATACAAAACACTCTAAAATATCATGAGGGAGTGTTTCTAGTTAGTTAACCATTACAACCTCTATTTTGGGCCAAGAAAATAAACTGCAGTCGGCTAAAAAGAAATTATGTGAACATTCCTTATATGGGTAAGAAATCTAATTTTGCAAGAAAATGTGACGTGATGGAACATTTTGGCTATTTTTCCTGGATTCAGCACCCCAAAATCTATAGGAATCAGTTGCAAAACTGGAGGCAGTTTTTTGGTAGTGTACCTGTGTAATTGATGGTAAGATGTACCCTGATGTGACTGCAGTGCTTCAGCAGTATACTAACAGGCAGTTATGTGCAAACATCCGTAACATACTTGGGAAACATGAGTCATGTGTGACATCATGTCTGTTACTGTAAATATCCTACCCCTATTCACCTTTCTCCATTGGGAGAACTGGCCATTTAGCCCTACCCTCTGCTTTCTATCTTTTACCCAATTCCTGATCCACAATAGTACACTGCCTCCTATCCCATGACTTTTTAATTTCGCCAAAAGTCTCTGATGAGGGAACTTGTCAGAGGCTTTCTGAAAATCCAGATACACTATATCAACAGACTCACCTTTGTCTACCTGTTTATTCACACCTTCAAAAAAACAACAGATTAGTAAGACAAGATCTTCCTTGTCTAAAGCCATGTGACTGTCTCTCATTAAGCCATGACTATCTACATGTTCGGTAATTTTGTTCTTTATAATGGTTTCTACCATTTTTCCCTGTACCAACGTCAAGTTCACTGGTCTGTAGTTTCCCGGATCATCCCTAGAATCCTTTTTAAAAATTGGCGTTACTTGGCCATCCTCCAATCTTTAGGTATTACAGATGATTTTAATGATAGTTCACAGATTACTAATATCAGGTCTGCAATCTCATATTTCAGTTCTTTCAACACCTTTGGATGTATACCATCCAGTCCAGGTGATTTGTTACTGTTTAGTTTATCAAATAGTTGTAATACTTCTTCCCGGTGTATCAATATTTCTTTCAATTCTTCTGCGACATCACCCTTAAATACTATTTCAGTAATGGTTAACATCCCTATATCTTCCTCAGTAAAGACCGAAGCAAAGAATTCATTTAGTCTCTACACTATTGCCTTGTCCTCTCTTAGTGCTCCTTTTATCCCTCTATCATCTAATGGCCCATTTGACTCTCTCACTGATTTTTTGCTATGAATGTACTTGAAAAAGTCTTTATTTCGCATTTTTGCTTCCACAGCAAGTTTCTTCTCAAATTCTCTCTTTGCCTGCCTTTTGTAATATGCTTTTTGCCAAATGTCCTTTGCCAAACGGACCCTCCTCCCTCCCCTTCCCTCCCTTCCCCCTCCCCCCTCCCCCCTTCCTTCTTTCCCCCCTTCCCTTCCCCCCTCCTTTCCCTCTCCCCCTCTCCCCTTCCACCCTCCCCCCCTCTCTCTCGCCTTGCATCTAAGTTGCCAGTGCTTGTGTTTCCAGTTTTCATCAATTGGATCCTTTTATCCATTTCCTGAAAGTTGCTTTCTTGGCAACAACAGCCTCTGACCTCTCCTTTAAACCATGCTGGCAGTTTTTTGGACTTCCTTCTACTTTTCTTAAAGGGTGGAATACAGCTGGTCTGGGCTTCCAAGATAGTATTTTTAAACACCACCCAAGCTTGATCTAAATCTTTAACCTTTGCAACTGCTCCTTTTAGTTTTTTCTTAACTATTTTCCTCATTTTATCATAATCTCCCTTTTGAAAGTTAAAAGGTAGTACTGTGGATTTCCTTACCCTCCCTCCTCCATTTATTAAATCAAACACAATCATGCTATTATCACTATTGCCAAGTGGCTCCATCACCCTTATCTCTTGCACCAGATCTTGTGTTCCACTAATGATTAGGTCCAAAATGGCTTCCCCTCTGGTCGGTTCATGAACCAGCTGCTCCAAAAAGCAATCACTTATTTCATCTAGAAAATGTATCTCCCTAGCATGTCCTGCCGTGGCACTGGCCCAATTGATACCGGGGTAATTGAAATCACCCATTATTATTACTGTGCTGTAACTTTTGTTAGCTTCCCTGATTTCTTTGAGCATTTCATCATCCATTTGTTCACTCTGGCCAGGCGGTCGATAGTAAACCCCCACATGCCATTGCCTTTCCTTTCCCCTTTATACATGGAATTTCAATCCATAGATTCTTCAGTGAATTTTGTTTCCTTCAAAACTTTAATCCTTTGTGACTCAATGCTCTCTCTAACATAGAATGTAACCCCTCCACCAATTTGATCTGCTATATCATTATGATATAGTTTGTACCCAGGTATCACTGTATCCCACTGGTTGTCCTCTTTCCACCATGTCTTTCAGACACCATCATATCTAACCTCTTCTTTCGTGCTATATATTCTAACTCTCCCATCTTATTTTTTAGACTTCTGGCATTTGCATACAAGCATTTTAGAGGCATACAAGCATACAAGCATTTTATTCATATTAATCTGGCTATCAGTAGGCAGGGTAGTTTGGAATCTTTAAGCTCTGTCTGCTGTGTACTCAAGGGCATTTGGTCTACTTTTGCCTTTATTGGAACCTCTGTTGATTTGCCCTAACTTCAGTCTTTTGCTAGTATCCTTCATAAGAACATAAGATATGCCATACTGGGTCAGACCAAGGTCCATCAAGCCCAGTATTCTGTTTCCAACAGTGGCCAATCTAGGTCATATGTACCTAGCAGTTTCCCCAAGAGACACAAGTTCCACAATGCTTGTACTGGGTCAAGCATTGATATCTTCAGTCACTTCTTAAAAATGGTTTATGGACCTTTCCTCCAGGAACTTGTCCAAACCTTTTTTAAACCCAGCTACACTAACAGCCTTTACTACATCCTCCGGTAACAAATTCCAGAGTTTGATTACACGTTGAGTGAAAAAATATTTTCTTTTATTAGTCTTAAATAGTTTACCCTGTAGCTTCATTGCATGTCCCCTAGTCTTTCTATATTCTGATAACGTAAACAATCGATCTACGTTTACCCGTTCCACTCCGTTCATTAATTTATAGACTTCTATCATATCTCCCCTCAGCCGTCTCTTTTCCAGGTTAAAGAGCCCTAACCTTTTTAGCCTTTCTTCATAGGAGTATCCTTCCATCCCTTTACCATTTTGGTGGCTCTTCTCTGAACCTTTTCTAAAATCGCTATATCCTTTTTAAGATACGGCGACCAGAATTGCACACAATATTCAAGGTGCGTTCTCACCATGGAACGATATAGAGGCATTATAATATCTTTTGTTTTATTTTCCATTCCTTTCCTTATCATACCTAGCATTCTATTTGCTCTCTTGGCCGCCGCTGCACACTGGGCCGAGGGTTTTAACATGGTATCCACAATGACGCCTAATTCTTTTTCCTGGGTGGTGGTTCCTAATGTGGAACCTTGCATCGTGTAACTATAGTTTGGGTTGTTCTTCCCTAGGTGCATAACCTTGCACTTGTCCACGTTAAATTTCATCTGTCCACATTCAAGGATACATTGTTCCGAACCATGTGCTCCTAGGTGACTGTCGGCTTTCCCCTATTATCTAGTTTGAAAGCTGCTCTCTCTCCTTTTTAAAGGTTAGTGCCAGCAGCCTGCTTCCATCCCAGTTGAGGTGGAGCCCATCCCTTTGGAAAAGCCCCTTCTTTCCCCAGAATGTTCCCCAGTTCCAAACAAATCCAAAACCCTCTTCCTTCCACCGTCATCTCATCCATGTATTGAGACTCCGGAGCTCTGCTTGTCTTTTGGGTCCTGCGTGGAGAATGCTACCCTAGAAGTTCTGGATTTCAGCTTTCTACCTAAAAGCCTAAATTTAGCCTCCAGAACCTCCCTACCACACTTTCCTAAGTCATTGGTACTAACATGTACTAAGACAGCAGACTCCTCCCTAGCACTCTCAGACCTTGTTGAGGTGGCACGTGAGGTCCGCTACCTTTGCACCAGGCAGGCATGTTACCAGGCAATCCTCACATCCACCAGCCACCCAGCTATCTACATGCCTAATGATCAAATCACCAACTATAATGGCTGTCCTAACCTTTCCTTCATGGGCACATGGCCCTGGAGAAACTTCCTCAGTGTGAGAGGGTTTTACAACACCTGGAGGACAGGTCCAAGATAGAGGATCACTTCCTGCCACACCAGGGTGATGCTTTCCTGTCACGTGACCTCTCTCATCTATGGCAACAAGGATGCTGCCAGACTGGAGTTGGGACTTCAGTACTACATCCCTGTAGGTCTCGTCTATGTACCTCTGTCTTCCTTATGTCCAAAGACTGAAAGCCCCCATCTCGCTGCTGGATTGCTCTCTGCATCTTAGTTTTAGGGTTGTGTTTAGGTGTTTAAGTTGTTTACTTATTAAGGTTTTCTGGGGATACTTATACTAATAAAACTATACCTAATATGTTTAATGGACTTTGTTCACCTCATGCTTAACTAATCTCATGTCTTTAATGTATGCCTGATGAGGATAAGCAGCTACACCTGAGAGTTAATTGGCATCTCCTTTCCTTTAAGAGGGTTTAAGCACCTATAAAGCTATGATTTATCCTAGGGATGGGTGGGGATCAGGGAGGGAGGGAGGGAAAGAAGCCTTATTAAAAGCTGGCTGCTACACAGTACCCTTCCTGTGCTTCTAAGGTAATCTGTGATCAATTTCCTGAGTGATTCACAGAGCCCTTGCTTGTATAGAGGGGGTCTTTCAAAATGCCCCTTTGATCTGTCCCTTAGCTTTAACACCTATTTAAAACAATATCACAAGGCTCTTGCCCCCTATCTAGAAGGCCTCTTTGTAAAGGTCTCTAGAAACAATTTATTGCTGAAAGAATACGGATCCTGTTTTTCCTTTTATGCTAAGTTATACTCTGAGTTGATTTAAATTAAAGCTCTTTGCTGATACTAGGCTCTGACTGAGTATTACATTTAAACTAGAAACTCTCTGCTGGGTTTTTAAATTTAACCAGAAAGCTCTCTGCTGTGTTTTGATTTTAAACTGAAAGCCCTCTACTGGATTTTAAATTTAAACTGATAGTCCTCTGCTGAGTTTTAAACTTAAACTGAAAGCTACCTGTTGCGTTTTCAATTTAACTAGAAACCCTTTGCTGATACTAGGCCCTGACTGATTTAACAAATACACTGGATTCTAATTTACACAGATTAATCAGTTTTAATCTAAATAATTTCCTTTTCCCCAAGATTTAGAAAAAAATTCCCAAAAGTAAATACTTACAATTTCAGATCTCTCTCCAGAAGTAGCAGTCCCTTTTTGCAGTTCTTCAAGCTTAGCTGTCTGCAGGCTCTGTGACATCCTTATGCATTGGGATTTGTGAAGTGTCTTAGCTACATGTCTCGGGGGGGGGGGGTCTATGTATTGCACTGCCCTGCTTTGCTGCCTGTATATGTGACAGGCATATCTTACTGATGCAATATGTCCAGTCACAGTGGCAGGCCATAGCACATGGACACACATATTCCAGGCCCTGGATGTCTGATCATACCGCACTCTGTATCCATTGAATGATGTGTGCTTGTGAATGAGTCACGTACCACTCACATATGTTCTCATGCGCAATGGGTACTCTTTATTCACATGTGTTTGGGATGCTTGTGTCTGGCTGCATACTGAGTTACGGAGGTGGCCCCGGTGTATTTAACATTGAGGGACATCATTTAGCATGTGAGAAAGCAGGGTGTGCATGTTTTAGAACCATATGGTCAGCTCTTGGATTGCATTTTATTGCTGGCTACGTGACCTGTTTACACACCAAGGCCACATACCCACTCTCTTATCACATGTCTGACTATCCTAATCCGAGGCACAGGCGATCACCTTGGAACACAAGTCATGTGCCAGGTCCCACCACTGGTGATAGGCAGCAGGGTGGCAACTCCAGCAATCCATGCAGCCATGCATCCACTAATACCACAGTGCTACCTGTTGACAGATTTTGGTGAGCTGCATGTGGTGAGTCACAACATGGCACTCCTGCCCCCCTCCCCCAGGGGCTGTAGCCACAGATGCCACCACCTTACCCCTCAGGTGGTGGGGAGGTGGATGTGCCGCTATGTTTGTCATCCCACCGACAGTGGCAACTGCTGCATTGCACCTCTCCCAGACCAAGTGAGCAGATATCACCCAAGTTGCAGGATGCAACACACACACTCACACAGCAGTGCCATGGCAGCAGGGTGACATTGGGGGTGTCTGAACTCAGTTCTGACTTCAGGGCATGTATGTGTGCTGCCACTATCAATGAATATTATCAAAAAATCCTCAAGGAGCCAGTACAACACAATAAATTATAGAAACCCCAAACAAGGCTGACAAAAACAAAATGAAAAAACAAAAAAACAGCATGTGAGACAGAAACCAAAAAACCAGATGGGGTGAATGTGACAGAGGGAAAAAGACCTCAGTAACCCTCCATACAGAAAAGGGAGGAAACGAGTCTCACTAAAGGGGACAAGTCCCATCAGACGTGTGAAGACTCTCTTTACACCAAAGGTCTGAAAAAAACCTCTCACGCCCCATCAGCTAGGTAGCTTGAAAACAGAGCAAAGCCAAAAGAAGCATTCAGCGCTAGAACTGTTCAGCATGAAAACTTATCTGAAATCCAGAAGAGAAATGTCCAAATGTCCAAATATCAAACGAGCCCCGATAAGAGCCCCGACACCAGATGTTTCGCCTTGCGGCTTCTTCAGGGAGCTGCAACAAAAGGGAACTGCAGTTTGAGAAAGGAACGTTGGCTGAAACACGCTGACTTCAAAACTATTTGTTTCAAAAGAGCTATGTGGAGCGGTAAGCTGAACCAAATCCCGGCATCAATGGAGCCCTGAACAGCAGGGCGTCTTTTTGCTGTTCAGGGCTCCATTGATGCCGGGATTTGGTTCAGCTTACCGCTCCACATAGCTCTTTTGAAACAAATAGTTTTGAAGTCAGCGTGTTTCAGCCAACGTTCCTTTCTCAAACTGCAGTTCCCTTTTGTTGCAGCTCCCTGAAGAAGCCGCAAGGCGAAACATCTGGTGTCGGGGCTCTTATCGGGGCTCGTTTGATATTTGGACATTTGGACATTTCTCTTCTGGATTTCAGATAAGTTTTCATGCTGAACAGTTCTAGCGCTGAATGCTTCTTTTGGCTTTGCTCTGTTTTCAAGCTACCTAGCTGATGGGGCGTGAGAGGTTTTTTTCAGACCTTTGATGTAAAGAGAGTCTTCACACGTCTGATGGGACTTGTCCCCTTTAGTGAGACTCGTTTCCTCCCTTTTTTGTATGGAGGGTTACTGAGGTCTTTTTTCCTCTGTCACGTTCACCCCATCTGGTTTTTTGGTTTCTGTCTCACATGCTGTTTTTTTGTTTTTTCATTTTGTTTTTGTCAGCCTTGTTTGGGGCCACTATCAATGAGGCATCATACCATGTATCATATATGTTCCCCTAGGCAGCTGCCTTGTCACACTCAAGGATCTTAGAGGCACACAGCAGCACCTACATAGCACCTTCTCCACCACATAACAGCACCCACTCAACACCTCCTTTGCCACATTGACACCTTCAGCATAATGGCTTGTCATAACAGGACACTATACCATTGCTGCTAGTGTACCACTACTATCACTGTCTTGGTCTCCCCTGTCTGTGCATCACATTGCGGACATTTAAATAGACTATCTGCTCATCAGACACCCTTTCCGCGAGGTTTCACATGGCAGTGAATTTACAGGTGTTAAGGGGCTCTAGGAGGTGTTAGCACATCAGACGTTAGAGGTTGTGGCAAGGAGGCCTATCCAGAGTCCAAGGGAGGACAAAGAGACAGGGAATTCACCCTAGTAAAGGGCCCCCTTTCACCAAATCAGGGTAGGAAAGCCATAAACACCTCCAGGAATCAGATAACTTCCACGTGGACCACATTTCATGCTCTCCCTAGTGGAATGAAGGAGAGAGGATACAAGGCTCAGAACCCCTTAGGCAGTGAATGCTCCAAGCATTCAGGTGCCCGGAGTCAGGCTGATTGCCGTCACCTGAGTAGGAAGGGGTGGAAGCTAGAGCCCTGGAAGTATAAACCCAGAGCAGAGTATGTTTTAGTAGAAGAGGAAAGGAGGAGAGGAGAAGCAGGAAGCCAGGCTGAGCAGAGCAGAGGAACGGACCTTCCAGCTGGAGAGAGTGCTATTTGGCATGTAGCACGGCTGCAGGAGAGTTTGGAGCCAGGAACAAGAGAGACTCCAGGATTCCCCGGAAGGCTGTTAGCTGAGCACTGTGAGCAAGGTGGGGAGTCAGAGCCTATGCAGCTGGGAGAGCCCGAGGTGAAGCTGATTGAGGTGGACACACCCATGGACTGTTCCTTATGCCAAGCTGTAAACCTGGGGAACGTAGAGAAAGCAAGCCAGTCCTGAGAGAAGGTTATCCAGGAAAAAGGTACCCTTATTCCAAGCAGGGTGGCTGAGATCCCCATGTGTTTATAGAGGGGAAGTTTACCACAGACTGTAAATGTGATTTGTTTTTGGTTTGTGCTTTAACCCCAGCAAAGCTGAGAAGGGAATACAATAAGCTTGCTGGTAAAGACTGTGTATCCTGCAATAGAGAGAACCTTTAAAACTGCATTTTTGTGGTTGGATATGTTTTGGACAATTTTTGCTTCCAAGAGTCCTGAACCAACAATCCTATGCGTGGTATGATCGAACCATTGTGTATATAAAAATAATAAATTTCTGTCATTTTGCCTTACCTACTTGAGCCCGACTACAGCTTTCTGCATGGTGCACTCATACAGCTGAATAAGGACTACATTTCCCAGAAGGCATTGCAGGGAAATTGTTTAAGAAAAAGCTGAAAAAGCATACAGCAGAGAGTTCCTTCAATAATCCACGCCCCTCTAACCTAGAGGCAAATGGTGGTGGCGTGACAAGGTACACACTGCCCACTCTCCACCCCTTGATGCCCACTCTCTGCCTCCTGTTCCCATTATGTTTCAGGAGCCTTTTACGCTCGGAAATTCTGCATTTTTGCAGCATTAAGGGGCCATGTGTGCCGTTACCATGCGTTAACGGCACACTTGCTCCCATATTTCTGTTTAGTAAACATACCCCTTAGAGACTCTTTTACTACCACTTAGCTCAAGCTGTCTGCTGCATGTCCCATTTTATGCCTGTGGGAGGTGTGGCAGATGGCTCAAGCTAAATGCTAGGAAAAGGGATCCTTATTGTCTAAACCTAGTGTACATTTTATTATACAACAATATACTATCTGCAAACACAGCAGATTTCTCCCTCTCTGCTCTTTCTTTAAATAGCTCCATGAGAGGCAGACAAAGCTAAGGAAGTTGTGGCTTTAAATGAGAGAACAGATTAAAGATTCCTTGAAAGGAGATGGGTGCAGATAGTTTTTAATTAACCTCATTTCCAACAGACTGAAGGAAATTTTGGACTAATTCTTTCCAGATATGATCTAGATCTACAGGATGACCAGAGATACAAGCTGGAGAATCCTTCTGCTTGCCTGGAAACTGATGTATAAAGACCATCTATATCCAAAACCACTTTTCTCTCCCTTCACCTCGTTTACGGGGTACCATAAATTCAGTGAGGGACCTTAAATTTAAAGGTGGCCGAATAAAAACCTCAAGCTGCTACAGGAAAATGCTGCAAGGCCATAGAAACAAGTTACGACAGCCAAACCCAAATCCTCAGCTGGATGCACACAGTAGAATTGAATTGCCTTAAACCTGCATTTTTGGCTTAGTCCATGGACCCACATCCTGAAGGCTGATGGGTCAAATTACAGAAGAGCAAATAAATCCCATCTGTGCACTATTCTTCCTGCCTCTTTTTAGTTTGAGTAGGTGAGGTAATTGTTTCAAAGCTAAGCAAGTCAAAATTTAAAACAGAGTAATATGTTGAAAAATCAACTGAACTCTTATTTCCCAGCCAGACTTCCTGCTGAAATGTACTGATGTTGTTTTAAACTGCATAAGAATTGCAATTCAAAACCTAGAGGGGTCTGAATCAAAATCTCCACCATATGGAGGCACAAAACTGAGCTGCATGACTGTGATGGAATACCCCATAATCATGCCTTTATAGGATTCCAAGAAATCTATAGTAGATGATGATGGCAGAAAAAAGACCAATTTACCTCATGCCATCTGCTTAGTTATTCTTATCCACTCTGCAAAGACATATCCCTGCTGCCAGCTACAGAAATTTCACCTCTTGTCAGGGCCAGTCCAAAGGTATCTGACGCCCTAAGGAAATCTTCAGCTGTGTCTTCCACCCCTCCCATTAATTTTTGAAAATGTAATATGATTTTCCAAATGCAGCACTTCCCCAGTAGACACACTATCCATGAACATTCACTGCCCATATAGCCTCCATCCAAGAGGTAAGCTGCTTTGTATATCTTGCTGGTTGAAAAGGAGGGTTATAAATTTGTAAAATTAAACTGAATTAATCATAACCTCCCCAAAAGAATTATCCTGTAAAAAAAATGCACAATTAAACATCATACCCTTAAATATTAAACTTTAATATTAGTTTTGGATAGGGTCATGTCCAAGATAGCGGCATGTAGCTGAGTTTTTGAGATTGCAAAAATTTTTCCTGGTATTTGTTTCTACTGATCTTGATGGTTCCCAAAAAGAAAGGGAAAGGGATGGTTAAAACTTCCAAAGCCTCCCCGGTTATCCCTAAGCAGCTGGCCATTATAGTCCAACTATGGAAAACCTCCACTGATTTGAATGCTGTAAGTGAGTCCTCTGCTGTGGTGCTGGATGGTAGAGGCCAGTTACTGCTTGAAGGTGATTCAACTTTGTTTCTGTGGCAGCACTTGACACCTCTTGATCAGCGACTGGTTCCGAACAGGAGCAAGGTGGCAGCTGATACTCCGGTCTCTCATTGAGAGTATGAGCGGGTTATTGGCAGCTTTGCATCAGACATCTACTCCTTGTTGTGATAAGGTAATGGCGGCTGACTCAACAGCTTCGGTATCTGGCAATACAAGAGCAAGCTGACTCTGCAGAAGCCCAGGAACATCACCCTTCTGCTCAGGCAGTAGACTTGGTTCCTGAAATTTTAAATTCAATTTAGACTATGTTGCTTAAATTAGAAGGTATTGTCTCCAAGAGTGCAGCTGATTTAAATTCCTTGTTACAGATGGTTGGTTTAATAGCTCAGAAGCAGAACAGTATGCATCAAGAGGTTAACTCCAAGTTTGTGGATCTGGAGAAGAGAGTGATAGATTTAGACCAAGCGATTGAGTCTTTACATAGAGAATTTTGATACACAGAAACCAACTCGACGGCACTTAGCAACATCTACCATCTGGAAAGCTTTGAGAAGTGGGTAGTATTCAACAACCATTGAATATCTCTGCTCTGCTTGAAACTTCAAGTGTTGACTCTCGGGAGAGAACAAAGCTTTATTTTTTTAAGACTTTTAAGTTTTCATATTTAGACAGATTTGTATATACCATCTTATCCTACAATCAATGTGGTCACATCACAATTGGAGGGTTACATTTAACATGAGCGTATTTAACAACATTATACAATGAATTGGTATGTCTAGTTGGGATGAGTGGGTATCGAGTTGGCGGAGGTAGTTGCATTACTGTCTGGGTGGAGACTGTTGTTTATCTGCTCTTAGGTTTCTATAAAGAGCAGGGTTTTTAAGGGCCTTGTGGAAGTCTAAGATGTCATTTAATGCTCTCAGGCTCGTTGGGAGGGAGTTCCAAAGTGTGGACGCCAGTAGTGGAGGAGCTCTTCTTGAAGTAGTTTGATTAGTTTTGTGGTATCCTACAGGTGTGCCGATCATGTTGTCATTATTGGTCCTTCTTGGTCTATTGCTGATATCTCTTGTTATGATATCTTGGAGTGCATCTGCCGCGAGATGGTGGATGATTTTAAAGATGATCAGGACTGTTTTAAATTTTGCTCTGGCCATCATTGGGAGCCAGTGCAGTTGCTGTAAGACGGGGGTGATGTGCTCAGTTCTTGGAGTGTCTGTAATGATACGTGCCGCAGTGATTTGCACCATTTGGAGTGGGTGTAAGGTCTGCTGAGGGAGGCCTTGATATAACGAGTTTCCGTAATCAAGCAGAGGTGTGATGAGTGCTTGGCACACTGTGCGGAAGTAGTCCTGGCGGAGTAATGGCTTGATCTTTCTTATGGTCCTCAAACATTGATCATATTCATATATTCATATTCATTTATTTGATATACCGCCCTTCATGGGTAGGCAGAGCGGTTTACAATAAAATCACAGAGGGGCACGAGGCCAGGAAACAGAAAGGAAGTTACATATTGCACAGAAAAGAGGAACGAGAGAAAAAATAGAAGGAGGAAGGGGGGAGAGATGGTTAAGGGTCGGGAGGGTAGAGGTCAAAGGCAAGGGAGAAGAAATGAGTTTTAAGGGAACGCTTGAATGCGGCTTGATCGGCTTTGTTTGCGGTTTTGGTGATGTGGGATTTCAGGTTCAGTGCTCTGTCCATTGTGATGCCCAGGTACTTAATTTCATCTTTGACTACTCTGAGTTTGTTTAGAATGCTGATAGTTTGTGATGGAATGAAGGTGGGGTTCCTGATGACGAACATTGCCCCAGTTTTATCGTAGTTGACCGTCAGGTTATTGGCTGTGAGCCAGGCATTCATGTCTTCAAGGCATCTGGTTATTGTTATGGTGTTAAGTGCTAGTAGGTTGATTGGAGCATACACCATGATGTCGTCAGCATAGATGTGATAGTGGAGTTTGTGGCGTTTGATGATGTTGCATATGGGTTGGATGTAAATATTAAAGAGCATTGATGACAGTGCTAAACCTTGTGGTATTCCTTGCGTGACAGGGAACTGCAATGATTTCTTTTGGGCGCATTTGACTTGTTGCATTCGATCTTCCAAGTAGGAAGTAAACCACTTCAGGGTATTATTACGTAATCCTATCTGTTGCAGGCACTGCAGTAATCTGGCGTGGGACACTGTCAAAGGCTGCCAAGATGTTCATGAACACTAACAAGAATCCGTTCTTTATGTTATCTATACCTCTTAGGAGATTGTCAAAGAGGGAAGTGAGTAGCGTTTCCACACCGTGCTGGGGTTTAAAGCCATGCTGATGGATGTCCAGTGGGGCATTCATGTCAATATGGTCCTGAAGTTGCCTTTGCACAGTCTTTTCAATGATTTTCACAAGGAATGGTAGGCTGGAGATGGGACAGTATGATTTTGGTTCAGAGGGGCTTAGGTTGTTGCTTTTAAGTATCGGACATATCATGGCGTGCTTCAGGGATTGTGGCATGTATCCTTGTTGGAGTGAATCTTTGATGATTTTGTGAATGTTATGGGAGAGCTGGCTTCTTGTGGCTTTGAGCCAAGACACTGGGCAAGGGTCTGATGGTGAGGTGGTTGTGTTGAGTCCAGTTATTATGTCCTCTACTTGAAGTGTTGATGGTATGCTGAAGTCCAGGTTTGAAGTTGCTCTTTCATTTCATGGTCATCTGTCTGTGGTGTGATGGATCATGTCTGGATGGTGTTTTTCGATTTCATGTAGTCCGCAAATTCCTGTGGGTCAAGATGGTGGGTACAGTGCTGCGTGCTATCCGTAGCGAGCTTTTGGACAATACTAAAGAGTTCTCTCAGTCTGTTGACAGATTTCATGATTAGGTTGGTATGGTGCTGCTGTTTACGCTCATTTATCAGATTGTTATATTCCAGTTGCTTGGCTCTATATTGCGTCAGGGAGTTGTGCGACTTGTTCCGCCTCCATTTTCTTTCCAGTCTTCGGAGAGTGCGCTTTGCATTTCTGATATCACTTGAGTACAACATTGCCACAACTGAACACAAATACACAAGTATTATCTCTGTTCCCCCTTTCCCCAACACCCCGGCTCCATACTAATATATAACAAAACAAATATTATATACATTTGTTACAGACATTTGTTGCTAGGTGGAGGATAACGACCTTATGATATAGTCAGAGGGCTTTCCATTTCCGGCAGTTAGAAAAGATCTGTTTCTGGGATATATAGTAAGCCATTTCATATCATTGATACTGACAAATCAGACTCCACCAGTGGTGCATAGTGACCGAAGAAGAGTCCTTCCAATATGTAGGTATAATCTTAATAGCAATGCTAATTGGGAAAATCTGCTTTGGAGAGAGAGACTATGCCCGCAAGGGATCTATAGATGACAATATGATAAGTGAGTGATTCAGTGAGGTGGAATAAGAACATAAGAACATAAGATATGCCATACTGGGTCAGACCAAGGTCCATCAAGCCCAGTATTCTGTTTCCAACAGTGGCCAATCTAGGTCATATGTACCTAGCAGTTTCCCCAAGAGACACAAGTTCCACAATGCTTGTACTGGGTCAAGCATTGATATCTTCGGTCACTTCTTAATAACGGTTTATGGACCTTTCCTCCAGGAACTTGTCCAAACCTTTTTTAAACCCAGCTACACTAACAGCCTTTACTACATCCTCCGGTAACAAATTCCAGAGTTTGATTACACGTTGAGTGAAAAAATATTTTCTTTTATTAGTCTTAAATAGTTTACCCTGTAGTCCCCTAGTCTTTCTATATTCTGATAACATAAACAATCAATCTACGTTTACCCGTTCCACTCCGTTCATTAATTTATAGACTTCTATCATATCTCCCCTCAGCCGTCTCTTTTCCAGGTTAAAGAGCCCTAACCTTTTTAGCCTTTCTTCATAGGAGTATCCTTCCATCCCCATTACCATTTTGGTGGCTCTTCTCTGAACCTTTTCTAAAATCGCTATATCCTTTTTAAGATACGGCGACCAGAATTGCACACAATATTCAAGGAGCGGTCTCACCATGGAACGATACAGAGGCATTATAATATCTTTTGTTTTATTTTCCATTCCTTTCCTTATCATACCTAGCATTCTATTTGCTTTCTTGGCCGCCGCTGCACACTGGGCCGAGGGTTTTAACATGGTATCCACAATGACGCCTAAATCTTTTTCCTGGGTGGTGGTTCCTAATGTGGAACCTTGCATCGTGTAACCATAGTTTGGGGTTGTTCTTGCCTAGGTGCATAACCTTGCACTTGTCCACATTAAATTTCATCTGCCATTTTGATGCCCAGTCTTCCAATTTATCAAGATCCTCTTGCAATTTTTCACAATCCTCTTGGGTTTTAACAACTTTAAATAGTTTTGTGTCATCTGCAAATTTGATCACCTCACTCGTTATTCCACTTTCCAGGTCATTTATGAATATGTCAAAAAGCAGCGGACCCAGCACAGATCCCTGGGGTACACCACTATTCACCTTTCTCCATTGGGAAAATTGGCCATTTAGCCCTACCCTCTGCTTTCTATCTTTTAACCAGTTCCTGATCCACAGTAGTACACTGCCTCCTATCCCATGACTCTTTAGTTTTGACAAAAGTCTCTGATGAGGGACCTTGTCAAAGGCTTTCTGAAAGTCAGATACACAATATCAACTGACTCACCTTTGTCCACCTGTTTATTCACTCCTTCAAAAAAAACATAACAGATTAGTAAGACAAGATCTTCCTTGTCTAAAGCCATGTTGGCTGTCTCCCATTAGGTTGTGACTATCTACATGCTGAGTAATTTTATTCTTTATGATGGTTTCTACCATTTTTCCTGGTACTGATGTCAGGCTCACCGGTCTGTAGTTTCCCGGATCACCCCTGGAACCCTTTTTAAAAATTGGTGTTACATTGGCGATCCTCCAATCTTCAGGTATTAGAGATGATTTTAATGATAGTTCACAGATTACTGATAGCAGGTCTGCAATCTCATATTTCAGTTCTTTCAACACCCTTGGATGTATACCATCCGGCCCAGGTGATTTGGGAAAGTTTTATCCAGACTCTATGCTAAAATGTCTGAACACTGGGGCAATCAAACAACATATAGGCGAAGGTTCCCACTTGTGTACCACAAGTCCAGCATCTATTGCTTTGTTGTGGAGCCTGTTTTACCAAGGCAACCTGGGTAATATACGCCCTATGTGCCAAGTAAAATAATGTCTGGGTTAAGGTGGCTGAATAGGATGTATGTACCAAAGAGCTCCAAAAACATCTGCCAATGATGGTGAGTGAGACGTTCCCCCACATCCAATGCCCATACTTTCTCTACTCCAATACATAGATGCAAAGTCACCTATCAGAAATAAGTGTACAACCGGGAGGAGACTTTACCTAAGCTCGCTATCACCTGAAGTTTAGTAATTTGGAGCCCCTCTGACAGGAGCTGGGAAGGAGTATTTCCAGTTATCTGCAGCCAATGTTTAAACAGGATGAACTGATAGGCCCATTTAGAGGACAAGTCAAACTCCCTCTGGAGGTTCTCAAACAATTTAAAGCCCGTGGAGATAAGTAACTGATTAATTGTCTAAATATTACTGAGAACAAAAACATTTAGGGGCTTGTTTACAAAGCTGTGGCTCCAATAACGATCGCGAACCGCTACCGCGGCTTTGTAAACAAGCCCCTTAGTATCCTTGGTTTTTTAGCAAGATTTGAATCTTGTTTTATGTTTATATTTAGAGAAGATTAAAGAACTGTTCTACAGGCAAATGGTCGGGATTGTGTGACCTCTTCCTTTGGTATACTGGCAGAAATTAACCATTAGTAGTTCCTGGAGGTTTGTTTTTTTATTGTGTTTTTTCCATAAGTGTTAAGAGGTTGTTTGGATAAGCATTGAAGCAGTGGCATACCATCAGCCTCCACTGTGTTGGGTGAAGGGGGCTCATTGACTGCAATTCTTTCTCCCTTTTCTAGTCTTCCCCCCACACACCTTCTGCCCTTTATCAGTTCATTTGTTTCCTCTACTTCACACCCTTCCTTATTATCACTCTTCTTACATTTCTCCTTCTCATCAGTTATTTCCCTCACCCCCTTTTTCCTATTGCCTTCCCCATCTCTCTCCCCTTAACCTCTTCATACCCTCCCTTCTCATCTTGCTCCTTCCCATCACTCTCCCGTCCATCTCTGATCTGCTTCCTCCTTCATATCTCACCTGTACTCGTCCTCACTTCTCCTCTCTTCTCTGCTCATTAGCATCCAGAGGGAGCAGGTTGCAGCAGTAGCTGGAGATACTGATCCCCAGTCGGAGATGGACTTTAAAAATTGGGAACATCTGGTAGCTTCACTTAAAGGCACCCTATCACTGGAAAAGCCTCCCTTTTGTTGGCTACTATTGAGCAAGGATTTTTAATGGGCAGCCCCAGGACAGCATAAATGAATTATTAATGCATTTCCCTTTAAGAACTGGGAGTGGCAAACAATACCAGAGAGGTGGAAAACATTTGCTAGTCAATATCAAATTCAGTCACTAAATGGTAGGACTTAGATTGTGCCAGGAAGGCAGGAAACGAGCTGGCTTCATTGTGGGGCAGTCAACAGGCAGGAGCAGTAGTGCTCCATGCTACGTGGTTTCCTGGTGTTCGGGCACCAGCATGGACTGCTGGGACTCTGAGCATGTGCAGTGCTGCTGACCCCTGTGGACTAAGTTCTATATTTAAATAAAATACTAACATAGGACACCACTGGCATGCACAGAAGAAAAGACGTACCAAATGTCTAAAAGTCTGCATGTACGTCATGTTACCCTACCCCTCTCGTTCAATGTAGACCCTTTCTGTTGTCGACCACTTTGATTTGAAGGATAAAGTGGTATATGAAACTGGTTAACTAAATAAATACATTTCCCTCTCTGTTAGCAAGCCTCCTTTTTCAAAATACATGCAGCAGGAAGAGGAACAGGGCCGTGGGAATCAGCAGCAGTGCACATGCTCAGAGCCCTCACCTGGCAGGGGAGGAGTTAGAAGGTGGGCTACACTGTTTGGGGTCATCATATCACGTGGCCATGCTACCGCCACTAAGCTGCCTAGTTGGAGGCTGGTAGGAGGGGCTGACCTTCAGCGCTCTGTGTTTAGCAGTCCTGATGACAGTGGTCAGGGTGTTGGGCTGCCATCAGAGAACTGGTATGTGACTGATGTGCATTAGCACTTTGTTTCCTACAGTTCTAACCCCAGAGCTGTGCTGCCCTAGGCAGTTACCTAGGTGGCTTAGTGCTAGGGCTGGCCCTGCCTCTCATTAAATATTACTGCTTATTCATGTTAACTTCCCCATTGCTATGCAGGAATCCATTGATCTGCCTTACTAAAAAGCCTCTGAGGATGCTGGAAATTACCGTTTGGGGGTTGAGAAGAAAGGAAAGTAGACATCAATAAGAGGGAAATAGACACATCCTTCAGTATATATTATTTTATTGTATTCTTAAGGTAAATGCTTGTGAAAATAGAAGTCAGTATTGTGTCAGTGAAGTTATGTTTTTAGAACTTTTTTAATGTGCTTATTTGACTTTACATTTTTCTACCTCTCTTCTCTAGCTGTAAAGTTATTAACTTGACTGTGAGCTCTTTGAGAATCTGTGCTGATGGAAGATAAAACATAATAGCAATTCATTCCCGGTGGCTTAGCTGCTTATATAAACAGCTGATGTTAGGAAGATAAATTGTTTTACATAGACGTTTCAAGGGACACATCATTGGGTGGGGGACCCAATAATGTGCTTGACTGGTAATCTAATGACAGCCATTTTCCTTTCTCATGTGGTTCAGATTTCAGCCACCCTCTGCACATTTTTACGCCCATGATTTTGCAGTTTGTTAAGCAGGGAGCCTGGGAGCAGATCTGAAATGAAAAAGCATCTACTGCCTGCCAAAAGGTTTTGCATGGAGAACAACCCACGCACCCTCTAAATGAGAGGAAGGAATGAAGTGCCGAGTTCTCTCAGTCACTTGAAGCTGATGACAGGAAAATTCCTTGTTTAATTGCAGCGCAGTCATGTTTCTTGACAAACTGGCACAAAGACAAGAACGCTAATGTAAGTGGTGAAAAAAGTAACTTTTTTTTCTATTTTACTTGGTGGCTCCCCTAATGAGGCCCTAATGGAGAGGGGCTCGATAGCAGTGCTTTCTGCAGCAGTGTTCCTGGCCTTGATCCCAGAAGTGAACTGGTTGCAGTGGGAGGAGCTGCAGGAGCCGCAGGGTTGCGATTGCAGCAATCGTGACAGTGCAGGATTGCAACAGCAACAGGTGCAGAGGCAGCTGTGGGACAGTCAGTGCATTATTTCCTCCCCCATCAAAGTTGGATCACGAGGAGCAGCATTGGGCCCAGCCAGGAGAGTAGCCACAGTCCCACGGGCAGTCATAAAGGAGCCACAGCTGAAAAGAGAAAAGGCAGGAGCAGCATAGACAGCGACTGCGGCAGCACACAAGGCTGCATGAGGAGAGAGAGCCTTACATGCTGCAGTAATTCCCACTACAGGAGCCCGGTGCAAGCCAGCCCCATTGCAGGGAAGAGGAAGGTCCGTCAACCCAGAGGGGCCCAGACAGAAGCAGGGGTAGAGCACAAATGTTCCCTCCGCCCTACAGTCTGCTCCCAGAGGAAGAAAAATTCCTATCCCAACTGGCTAAGCACCAGAAGCAGCAAGTGTACTAAGGAACCCTAGAAGAGGAAGAGGTCTGACCAAGGGAGAGCCCTAGATGTGGTGTATTTGGATTTCAGTAAAGCCTTTGACACTGTTCCTCACAGGCGACTTATAAACAAACTGAGCACCCTAGAGATGGACTGTAGAGTGAAGGACTGGGTTAGAAATTGGTTGAGTGGGAGGCGTCAAAGGGTACAGGTAAATGGAGCTCACTCTGAGGAGGTGGTGGTTACCAGTGGTGTGCCCCAGGGATCTGTCCTTGGTCCAATTCTTTTTAACATCTTTGTTAGTGATATAGCGGAAGGGCTGTCGGGTAAGGTTTGCCTCTTTATGGATGATACCAAAATTTGCAATAGAGTAGACACCCAGGAAGGTGTAGATAACATGAGGAGGGATCTAGCTAAGCTTGAAGAATGGTCTATAATTTGGCAGCTGGGATTTAATGTTAAAAAAAGGTAAGGTCATGCATTTGGGCTGCAGCAATCCAAGGGAGCAATATAGTATAGGAGGTGAAGTACTTTTGTCCATTAAAGAAGAGCGGGATCTAGGCGTGGTTGTTTCTGATGGTCTTAAAGTAGCTAAACAGGTAGAAAAGGCGACGGCAAAAGCTAGAAGGATGCTTGGGTGCATACGGAGAGAAATGACTAGCAGAAAAAAGGAGGTGATAGTGCCTCTGTATAAGTCTTTGGTGCGACCTCATTTGAAGTATAGTGTGCAATTCTGGAGACCGTACCTTCAAAAGGATATAAACGAGATGGAGTCAGTACAGAGGGTGGCTACTAAAATGGTTAGTGGTTTTCATTATAAAGCATATGAGGACAGACTTAAGGATCTTAATATGTACACCTTAGAGGAAAGGCAGGATAGAGGTGATATGACTGAGATGTTTAAATATCTCCATGGCATAAATGTTCAGGGGGAGAGCCTCTTTCGATTGAAAGCAAGTTCTGCTACGAGGGGACATGGGATGAGGGTGAAGGGGGATAGATTCAGGAGTGATAAGCAGAAATATTTCTTTACGGAAAGAGTGGTGGATCCGTGGAATAGTCTCCCAGTGGAGGTGGTAGAGATGAGGACAGTATCTGAATTCAAAAAAGCATGGGACAAACACAGAGGATCTCTAAAGGAAAAAAGGGGACTGTTGTAGTTGTTGATATGGAAGGACAGACTAGATAGGCCATGTGGTCTTTTTCTGTCGTCATATTTCTATGTTTCTATGGCATCAGTGGAGCAAGAAAACATCCCCCCTCCCAACAACTGTACTTGGGACTTCAAAGAAGAAGATCAGAATGAAAGACGGATACCAGGGAGTCAGAGCCTGCCTTAGAAGATTACAGAGAACATGTGCTGAAGAGACAGAAGATCAACGGACCCATGGACTGTGAAGACAGAAGCCCATAGAGCTGTGAGGATCTGAACTGAATCAAGATAAGAAGCTCCTTACCCTCTCTCCTGTAGGGCTGGTAAAATTTGAGCCATGCAACATGGCTTCCTTACAAGAATTGTTCTGAACCAGACAAAATGGATTCCTTCTGCTACTGTCTAAGTTTCAAACCTGTAAATCAAACAATTCTGCAAGCTTATGTACCATACAGCAGAGCTATTGATCTCCAGGAACAAGCAGGAATGAGTCTTCACATATGGGTACGTCGGTACCGACGGAGCCTGCACGGGAACGCTGCCCAGCTTCCAATCAGAAAGCTTTTGGCAGCATCTCTCGCGCCTGCGCGCTGACTTCCCGCCTTCTCCAGAGCCTCTCTTCAGTTTTCGTTTTTCCGCGGAGCCGGCAGGACGTCCTCCTGTCACCGCAGAAACTTTTCTTTTTACTTACTTTAATTACTTTAGTTTTTCTTTTCTTGTGGTCGCGGCTGTATTCCCCGCTGCCACCGGTATCGCCGGTGGATTTTTGACTAAATTCTGAGAAACTTTTTCTTCAGTTTTTTGCCTTAACTTGTTGGGCCTACCAGGCCTCTTCATTATGGAGCCTTCTTTTCCTAAGAAGTGCATTCGATGTGGAAACACCTGTTTCTTTAAAGACACCAATAGTTGGTGTCTCAACTGTGTGGGTCCTGACCCTTTTTCCCCTGACTTGTCAGGGGATAATTTTGTGAGGAAGCCTTCAGTTTTTAGAGTTTCCCTCGATACCGTTTTTTTCCTCGGCAGTGAGGGTACCCGGTTTCTCCACTTCACAGGATCAGGTAACCCACAAACAGTCTGTTAAGACTAGTCAATGCTTGAGTGGTATGTCCCATGCCCAGCATGGTGACGGCTCCGGCCTTACCCTCAAGAATCCATTGGCATTACCCCTGCAGGAGTCTTCGAGCTCCAAAGCGTTAAAGGGGTTTCAGGTTGTTCCTGGGGCTCACCCCTCACAGAACATACCTGAGCCATGCTCGGGGGTGGTATCCGCTTCGAGCGGTACCGAGCCTCCGGCATCGGCACCGGTGTCGAGTGTTCCACTCTTCACCAGGGATCGTCATCGGGCATCCTCGGTACCTTCGGGACCGATCGATATGCACCGGATTGACTTCCCTCAATCCCAGCCATCTACGGTGCGGGTATCCGCTTCGAGCGGTACCGATACCCCGGCATCGGCTTCGGTGTCGAGGGTTCCACTCTTCACCAGGAATTGTCCTCCACCATCCTCGGCGCCTTTGGGGCCGGTCGATACGATACCGATGGACATTTCCATATCTCAGCCATGCTCCGGGACAGTACCGGCGTCGATCGGTTCCGATACCCTGGCATCGGCATCGAGGTGGACCGCCTTACCCTTTGCAAGGGGTGGTCATCGTGTATCCTCGGTACCGTCGGTACCGATCGATGTAACCCAGGCTGCCTTAGTGGTATCGGCATCGCCGATACTACCACCGGCGTCAGAACCCTCGCGACATGCATCGATAGCCTCACTTTCTTCAATGCCGAGTCTTGAACCGATATCTAGTCTCGAGGACTGGGTACCGACGCGTCCCGGAACCGACTCCTGTCATTTCCAGATAGGCAGTTCCGAAGATCCTAGCCATAACTCTCTTATGCTCTCGGTACCACTGCAGCAGTCCCCGATGGCAACTTCAACTGCTGGTCCTGTATCAGTATCGATGTTGATGCCTGTTCTTGCACCGATTCCACCGATGCCTAGTTTGGAACCGATACCTGGCATTGATGCAGTACCCACTGCCTATAAGTTAACATGCCAGTATCCCTGTCCATCTACTAGGTTTCTCTCTTCACCCCACTATACGTCCTCTGGTGCTCAGCCTCTTTCTTTAGCCTTACCAGGGATGGTTCCCATAGGAGATCAGTCTTTTCAGGCTTTTCTCCTGGATATGGCAACCTTTCTTAATATCTCTATCCCTGGTTGTGATGCTACTCATGGCTCACCGGCACAAATGGAAAATATGATGCTTCCTTTACATCCTGCTCTGCAGGATCTCCTTCTGAGGGTCTGGAAATTGCCCTTACGACTTCCTCTAGTTTCTACAGCCACTGAGGTTCGGTACCGGGTGCCACCCTCTCCAGGGTTTCAAAAGCCTCAACTTTCTCATCGTTCCCTTGTAGTGGAATCAGCACTAAGGAAAGTTAAGAGCAAGAAGAAGCATTCTTCTTATCCGCCAGGTCGTTCTTCAAGAACACTCGATGCTTTTGGTCGTCAGGCCTTCCAAACCTCTATGCTGGCCTCCAGAATTCTTTCATATATTTTTCACATGAGTCTAACACTCCAGGAAGTCACAGAGAAATTGTCTCTTTTGACACCTTTTTTACCAGAGCCCAGGGCTACTGATTATTCCTTGCTCGTCAATCACAGCCGGAATTTATCCTGGTTCCTGTCTCGTGCTTCTATAGACTCTTTTGAGTCCGTTAGCAGATCCTCTGCTATTGCCATTGCAGCACGTCGCAGAGCCTGGCTTGAAGCTTCAGACTTGAGCAGATGGGCACAAACTATACTGGCTCATTCTCCTTGTACAGGAGAAGGTCTCTTCAATAAGGAGGCTTTACGTCAGGTTGCTCAATGCTCCACTGACTCTCCTTTCACTAAAGACCATTCTAAGCCACCTCCTTCTTCAAGGGGTAGGAAATGTCCTACCAAACCTTCTTTCCCTAAGAAAAGAAAGTTTCATTCATCTCCTGCCCATCATTCGGCTGTACCTAAACAAGGGACGCCTCAGCCTAGCCTGAAGTCCCCCAGCTCTGGCCAGTCTCAGCATTCCCAGCAACCATAGGGGCCGGGAATTGTAATCTACAGTTCACTTCTACCCATTAGAAGTTTATTCACTGTGCTCTCTTTTTCAGTATACTAACCTGTCGGAAAATTTTTGTTCAGGGACTACAGATTTCTCCTCTTCTTACTCTCTAGAAGAGCAGTTGCAACTATCCCCTGATAGTTCTGTCCCAACTGAACATTTTTTCCTTCAGTTGACTTACCCTATGGGTACGTCACCCTCAAATTACTTACTCTACCCTCTCAACCGGTTTTTTTCCCTGACTGAGGGGTACCATACTGAAAAGCTTCTCTAGCAAGCTCGTTCCTCAGACAGGGAGAAGGGATATCTCCTCTCTTTTCCTGTCTGTTTTTCTTTATTGGGCACAGGACAATCTCTCTGCTGTTTCCGTCAGCAGCTGTGCCTGCAGGAGTTACAGTAATGGTATTACTGGTAATTTTTCCAAGTTCCAGTCCCTTGTTCAAAATTTTGTCTAGCCTCAGTAGTGATTCCAAGCTATTCGTCATTTATCTTGGATCCTCCTACTCGTTTAGGCTTTCTCACATTATTCTAACCATCTCCTCTCCTAGGATATGGCAACACACCTGACTTCAGTCAGTTTGTCTCATATCTCTCCTGTACAATGCTCTCTGCAGTCTTCAGAGAAGCTTTCTACTATGAGGGCCTTGCTATAGAGCATTGACCTTGTCTCTGAAGCTTCTCTATTAGTAGGGAAAAGCTTATAAACCCTTCCCATGCCTGTGAGGGTTCTCCACACCCTCTAGCCTGGGGTGTTAACACGAGATATCAGTTCTTCTGCGTGAAAATCCAAGGCTGATGTTTACGCATGCTACCTCTGGGTCCCTCCAGTAGGTCCCTCTGGTATCTTCTTCTGCGTTTCCGCACATCTGCCATGTCAGTGTTCTGTGGAACTCCTGCCTTGTTCCTTACAGATTCATATGATCATCTGTTTTCACGCGAACATCACAGTTATCTTGTTGGATTGCCTTCCTGCATCCCTCAATCCACGGAAATAGATTCTCTATACATATCCCAAGTGGGTTCACCCTCTTGTAGAGCGCAGAATCTTTTTCTTTTATATTCCCCATGTACAATTATGGGGCTGGGTGGTAGACATGTATCTTCAACCTGTTGTCTTGTATGTAGCATCTCCATATATGTCTACATACCTATATCATTACTCTGGTGGTGCAAAACCATGCCCCACAAATGTATCTATATTTAGGTATATTATATCTATATATATATATATTTTTTTTTATACATTTCTCCACCCATATCCTAATATACACATCTGGATATATGTATATATATATATATATATATATATATATATATATATATATATATATATATATATATATATATATATATTCCATCCACATATATATATCTGTATATATATGTGTCTGTTGGGGGGCTTCTTAAGGGTTGATATGTCTTACACACTATCACCCTTGCTGTCTATACTAAATGTTTTACCTCCTAGAGGTTTTAGACAGTCTATCGCCCTACTTCGCATACCATATTACGATGCAGAAACTGTTAGGCACCAATAACCACTGTGGTGCTAACATCTTCCATTTTTTCTTTAAGTCCTTGAAGCATCAAGCTTCAATATTTTTCCTATCTCTCGCCAGCTAGGAAAAACAGTGTACATCTTTATCTTTGAGTACACAGCTGTTCTCCTTGGGAATAGGGGTTTTTCCAGGCCCCCTCTTCCTGCCAGGACTGGGCTAGTTCTCCAACTCCGTCAGTCTTCTTCCTTTAGTCCTCAATGTTAATGACCTTATGCCTAAAGGAGTTTTCAGCTTTTTTCCATAAAGCTTTCCATTAAAGACCTGACATCTAATCCTACCCAGTTGACACCTGGATCGTCTACTACCTCCAGGTCTGGACCTTCATCCTCACTGCTGGGAGGTCACCTTGAAGATTCCGCCACTGCTTATCCAGTAGACTCCATCATGCTTTCTACTTCCTACAATACAGTAGGTAAGCTGCACATTTTGAGTGTACATTAAATGTGTTTTAATGCTACTCTTCATATATACCAAGGACTCCTGTAGTCTGTAGAACCCTCTAGTCCTTGGCTATGCTGTTTCTTTCCTCACAGCTCCTTTATTGTCAACTCCTACCCTCCATCCCACATTGGATGCCGGGGATTCCTGGAAACAAAATGCACCCCTGGTCCAGGCTCCTGCATTTTTATGGGATCTCCCCCTGGCATCTCCAGCAAGGGAGTCCCCATATGTGAAGACTCATTCCTGCTTGTTCCTGGAGATAGCACAGTTACTTACCTGTAACAGGTGATCTCTGGGAACAGCAGGAATTAGTCTTCACAACCCTCCCACCTCCCCTAGGAGTTGCATCTCTTTATCTTCTTCTTCCTTCTCTCTCGCCTTTGTCTCAGCTTTGAAACTCAACTGAAGAGAGGCTCTGGAGAAGGCGGGAAGTCAGCGCGCAGGTGCGAGGGATGCTGCCAAAAGCTTTCTGATTGGAAGCTGGGCAGCATTCCCGTGCAGGCTCCGTCGGTACCGACATACTCATATGTGAAGACTAATTCCTGCTGTTCCCAGAGATCACCTGTTACAGGTAAGTAACTGTGCTTTTATGACTATGGGCTAGAGAGAACTCACTCTCATCCAGAGACACTGCCACTGGGCCTAGGATTTGCAACAATGGATGCACCTGCATACCAGCGTCTTTCCTGCACCATAGACCTTTGTTCAGAGAAGGACCACCTGACCACTGTTTCAGGAGTTGCTGAAGATCTTGAAGGACTGGAAAGGGGGGCTGTTACTTCTGGAGAGAAATCTGAAATTGTGAGTATATACTTCTGGGAATTTTTCTGAAAGGAATTTTTTTTCTTTTAAAGCTAATTAATCTGTGAACCCACTATTTTTTTTGTTAAATCAGTCAGGGCCTAGTAGCAACAGTTTAAGATTCAATTTAAAAACACAGAAGAGAACTTTCTGGTTACCTTTCATACCCAGTAGACAGCTGTAGTTTAAATTTCATAGTCACTCAGGGCCTAGCATCAGCAAAGTACTTTTAGTTTCAAATTAAAACACAGAAGAGAGCTTTCTGGTTAAATTTAGAATCCAGCAGAGAGCTTGTAGTTTAAATTTCATAATAGGTTAGAGCCTAGTAGCAGCAAAGAGCTATAATTTAAATCAAATCAGAATATAGTTTTCCTCAGCAGCACAGGACAAGGTACTGTGTAGCAGCCCTTTTTTAATAAGTGTTATATTCCTCCCTCCCTCCCCACACCCACCCTCCCCTGGGAAAATCACAGCTTTATAGGTACTTGCACAACTTAAAAGACAGGAGGTGCTCTCAGGTGAAGCTCATTACCCAAATCAGTCATACACCAAGGACCTGAGATTAATTAAGCTTCAGGTGAACAAGGTATATTAAACTTCTTAGGTACAGTTTTAGTGGTATAAATATCCATTGCACCCTTTAGTACATATAGAACTTAAAGATCTAAACACAAACTTAAAACTAAGATGCAGACAGCAGTCCAGCAGCGGGATGTGGGCTTTCCAGTCTTTTGCATTGAGTGTCACATGTATGATTTTCTCCCAGCTGGTGAGAGGTCTTACGTGTGCACTAGGTGCAAGGAGCTCTCTGCTCTCAGGGAACGAGTCCGTTCTCTAGAGGCTAGAGTAGCAGACTTGGAAAACATAAGACAGACAGAGAGGTACATAGACGAGACCTACAGGGATATAGTCCTGAAGTCCCACCTCCAGTCTGGCAGCATCCCTGTTGCCATGGAGGAGAGAGGTCACGTGACAGGAGAGCATCACCCTGGTGTGGCAGGAAGTGATCCTGTAACTAGGACCTGTCCTCCAGGTGAAGTAAACCCCTCTCGCACCGAGGAGGTTTCTCCAGGGCCAAGTGCCCATGCGGGAAGGGTTAGGACAGCAGTTATAGTTGGTGATTCGATCATTAGGCATGTAGATAGCTGGGTGGCTGGTGGACGTGAGGATCGCCTGGTAACATGCCTGCCTGGTGCGAAGGTAGCGGACCTCACACGCCACCTAGATAAGGTCTTAGATAGTGCTGGGGAGGAGTCTGCTGTCTTGGTACATGTTGGTACCAATGACATAGGAAAATGTGGTAGGGAGGTTCTGGAAGCTAAATTTAGGCTTTTAGGTAGGAAGTTGAAATCCAGAACTTCCAGGGTAGCGTTCTCCGAAATGCTTCCCGTTCCACGCGCAGGACCCAATAGGCAGGCAGAGCTCCGGAGTCTCAATGCGTGGATGAGACAATGGTGCAGAGATGAGGGGTTCGGATTTGTTAGGAACTGGGGAACATTCTGGGGAAAGGAGGGGCTCTTCCGAAGGGATGGGCTTCACCTTAACCGGGATGGAACCAGGCTGCTGGCATTAACCTTTAAAAAGGAGATAGAGCAGCTTTTAAACTAGATAATAGGGGAAAGCCGACAGTCGCCCAAGAGCGCATGGTTCGGAAGAATGTATCCTTGAAGGATACTACAAAAAGCAGAGAGGTTCCAAAAAAGAGTAAAGTAGCCCAAATGCCCTCGAGTATGGAGCAGACAGAACTTAAAGATCCCAAATTACCCATGTCTACCAATAGCCAAATTAATATGAATAAAATACAGTCTCTAAAATGCTTGTATGCCAATGCTAGAAGTCTACACAACAAGATGGGAGAGTTAGAATATATAGCACTAAACGAGAGGTTAGATATGATTGGAATATCAGAGACATGGTGGAAGGAGGACAACCAGTGGGACACTGTGATACCTGGGTACAAACTATATCGAAATGATAGAGCTGATCAAATTGGTGGAGGGGTTGCGCTCTATGTTAGAGAGGGCATTGAATCAGAAAGGATTAAAGTTTTGCAAGAAACAAAATTTGCTGTAGAATCTCTATGGATTGAAATTCCATGTAAAAAGGGGAAGGCGATGGCAGTGGGGGTGTACTATCGTCCGCCTGGCCAGAATGAACAAATGGATGATGAAATGCTCAAAGAAATCAAGGAAGCTAGCAAAAGTTACAGTGCAGTAATAATAATGGGTGATTTCAATTACCCCGGCATCGACTGGGTCAGTGTCACAACAGGACATGCTAGGGAGATAAAGTTCCTAGATGAAATAAATGACTGCTTCTTGGAGCAGCTGGTTCATGAACCGACCAGAGGGGAAGCAATATTAGACCTAGTCCTTAGTGGAATACCAGATGTAGTGCAAGAGATAAGGGTGTTGGGGCCACTTGGCAATAGTGATCATAGCATGATCGCCTTTGATTTAATTAGTGGAGGAGGGATAGTAAGGAAATCCACAGTACTACCCTTTAACTTTTGAAAGGGAGACTATGATAGAATGAAGAAAACAGTTAAGAAAAAACTAAAAGGAGCAGTTGCAAAGGTTAAAGACGTACATCAAGCTTGGGTGTTGTTGAAAAATACTATCTTGGAAGCCCAGACCAGCTGTATTCCACGCTTTAAGAAAAGTGGAAGGAAGTCTAAAAAATTGCCAGCATGGTTTAAAGCTGAGGTCAGAGAGGCTGTTGTTGCCAAAAAAGCATCTTTCAAGAAATGGAAAAAAGAGCCAAATGATGAAACCTGGAAACAGCACAAGCACTGGCAAGTCAAATGCAAGGCATTGATAAGGCAGGCAAAGAGAGAATTTGAGAAGAAGCTTGCTGCGGAAGCAAAAACGCGAAATAAAGACCTTTTCAAGTACATTCGTAGCAAAAAACCCGTGAGGGAGTCAGTTGGTCCATTAGATGATAAAGGGGTTAAAGGAGCACTAAGAGGCGACAAGGCGATAGCGGAGAGACTGAATGAATTCTTTGCTTCGGTCTTTACTGAGGAAGATGTAGGGATGTTACCCACGACTGAAGTGGTATTTAAAGGTGTGGAAGAATTGAAGGAAATATCGATACATCGGGAAGATGTCTTACAACTATTAGATAAACTGAAGAGTAGCAAATCACCTGGGCCGGATGGTATACATCCAAGGGTGTTGAAAGAACTGAAATTTGAGATTGCAGACCTGCTATCAGTAATCTGTGAACTATCATTAAAATCATCTCTAATACCTGAGGATTGGAGGATCGCCAATGTAACACCAATTTTTAAAAAGGGTTCGAGGGGTGATCCGGGAAACTACAGACCGGTGAGCCTGACATCAGTACCGGGAAAAATGGTAGAAACCATCATAAAGAATAAAATTACTCAGCATATAGATAGTCATGACCTAATGGGAGACAGCCAACATGGCTTTAGACAAGGAAGATCCTGTCTTACTAATCTGTTATGTTTTTTTGAAGGAGTGAATAAACAGGTGGACAAAGGTGAGTCGGTTGATATTGTGTATCTGGACTTTCAGAAAGCCTTTGACAAGGTCCCTCATGAGAGACTTTTGGCAAAACTAAAGAGTCATGGGATAGGAGGCAGTGTACTACTGTGGATCAGGAACTGGTTAAAAGATAGAAAGCAGAGGGTAGGGCTAAATGGCCAATTTTCCCAATGGAGAAAGGTGAATAGTGGTGTACCCCAGGGATCTGTGCTGGGACCGCTGCTTTTTGACATATTCATAAATGACCTGGAAAGTGGAATAACGAGTGAGGTTATCAAATTTGCTGATGACACAAAACTATTTAAAGTTGTTAAAACCCAGGAGGATTGTGGAAAATTGCAAGAGGATCTTGATAAATTGGAAGACTGGGCATCAAAATGGCAGATGAAATTTAATGTGGAGAAGTGCAAGGTTATGCACCTAGGGAAGAACAACCCAAACTATGGTTACACGATGCAAGGTTCCACATTAGGAACCACCACCCAAGAAAAAGATTTAGGCGTCCTTGTGGATACCATGTTAAAACCCTCGGCCCAGTGTGCAGCGGCGGCCAAGAGAGCAAATAGAATGCTAGGTATGATAAGGAAAGGAATGGAAAATAAAACAAAAGATATTATAATGCCTCTATATCGTTCCATGGTGAGACCGTACCTTGAATATTGTGTGCAATTCTGGTCGCCGTATCTTAAAAAGGATATAGCGATTTTAGAAAAGGTTCAGAGAAGAGCCACCAAAATGGTAAAGGGGATGGAAGGCTACTCCTATGAAGAAAGGCTAAAAAGGTTGGGGCTCTTTAACCTGGAAAAGAGACAGCTGAGGGGAGATATGATAGAAGTCTATAAATTAATGAACGGAGTGGAACGGGTAAACGTAGATCGATTGTTTACCTTATCAGAATATAGAAAGACTAGGGGACATGCAATGAAGCTACAGGGTAAACTATTTAAGACTAATAAAGAAAATATTTTTTCACTCAACGTGTAATCAAACTCTGGAATTTGTTACCGGAGGATGTAGTAAAGGCTGTTAGTGTAGCTGGGTTTAAAAAAGGTTTGGACAAGTTCCTGGAGGAAAGGTCCATAAACCATTATTAAGAAGGGACCCAGGATATCAATGCTTGAACCAATACAAGCATTGTGGAACCTGTGTCCCTTGGGGAAACTGCTAGGTACGTATGACCTAGATTGGCCACTGTTGGAAACAGAATACTGGGCTTGATGGACCTTGGTCTGACCCAGTATGGCATATCTTATGTTCTTATGTTCTTATGATGTACAGTATCTGAGACCTATCAATCACTGTGCCATGACGAGGAGGTCAGGACAAAGAATTATATGCTGTGGGCAGAGGGACAAGGAGTGCTACACACTTTTAGTCACCTCTCAGCAGTTCCCCTTTCAGCTCTGCCATTTTCTGCACTGCATGTGTTTTGCTTGCCTGTCTCTTTCTAAAGACAGTGTGCTAGTATAAAGACAAACCTCAGGAAAGAGTAAATCTCTCCCACAGACCTGAAGTTCGGTGTTATCATGCGCTCGGCTCTACTGCCTGTAGCCGACGTTGGACCTCTGCCATACTTTGGACTTCGTGCTGTTCCAGAGATGACTTCTCGGACCCAGCCACAAATCCTCTGGCAAGAGCTAAGGTACTGGTCCTTAATTTCCCCCGAGGCTGGGTCTAGCTTAAACAAACAGATAACGTACTGTATGTCTGAGTGCAGAGCGAACCAATGACATTGGTTAATAAAAAGTGACTAATTAGAACATAAGAACATAAGATATGCCATACTGGGTCAGACCAAGGTCCATCAAGTCCAGTATTCTGTTTCCAACAGTGGCCAATCTAGGTCATATGTACCTAGCAGTTTCCCCAAGAGACACAAGTTCCACAATGCTTGTACTGGGTCAAGCATTGATATCTTCGGTCACTTCTTAATAATGGTTTATGGACCTTTCCTCCAGGAACTTGTCCAAACCTTTTTTAAACCCAGCTACACTAACAGCCTTTACTACATCCTCCGGTAACAAATTCCAGAGTTTGATTACACGTTGAGTGAAAAAATATTTTCTTTTATTAGTCTTAAATAGTTTACCCTGTAGCTTCATTGCATGTCCCATAGTCTTTCTATATTCTGATAAGGTAAACAATCAATCTACGTTACCCGTTCCACTCCGTTCATTAATTTATAGACTTCTATCATATCTCCCCTCAGCCGTCTCTTTTCCAGGTTAAAGAGCCCTAACCTTTTTAGCCTTTCTTCATAGGAGTATCCTTCCATCCCCTTTACCATTTTGGTGGCTCTTCTCAATTATCTTGGTAATCATAATCATAGGGCTACCTAGCTTTACTACCTCAGAAAACGAATTAGTTTTTATATCTGCACTATTTTTCTATCAGCAATAAAGTCTAATTTATAAAGAAATACAGGGTTGGTTCCTTTATCACATGGTTTATTTGCCAGATGGACCTATAGAATGTTGGGAAAAGTGGATGTAGCAATTACCCCTAGACTTATTGAGTATTTATATGTATATATTTGCCATGGACAATAATCCTTACAGGTTTTGGTTTCATCCTCTGGGATGAGTAATCCTCAATAACTTCTTCCTACACTCCTCTAAGAGAGAATGAAGGCAGAAGAGTAAATGAGAGGACAAAAAGCAAGAAAAAGCTGGGAGTTAAAGAAGAAAGATTAATCCAGCAGAAGGAAAAAAGACAAGCCAAAGAAGGGATCAGTCAGAATTGCAGCCTTAGGGAAGCTTTAGAGAAAAAAACAGATCCAGTGAATGGCTATCAGTGTGCCCAAAGAAGAAGCAACCAACTTAAAGTTAAGCACTGGGTATAGTGCTGACAAAGGTAGGCAATCACTGTGCAGGGAGAAGAGGAACTGCATTAGTATCTCAGTTGCAGCAGGGAGAGAGAGACAGCAGGAGGAACTAACAGCTTTTTAAAGGCAGGTGTAAATGTTTGTGGCTTTAATAAGCCATAATATCTGCTGGTTTACCCCTAGTATTTTATAAAGACACATAAGCACCTATATATAGGCATCTCCTTGGCTTCTCAATCTAGGTGTCAAAAGGAAAGCTAGTTTCTAGCAACTCAGTCTTTGAGGGTTTTTTTGTTTAAAGTGCAATCTAAAAAAAAAGAAAATTACAACATGTGGGGATAATTTTATAAAGCCTTTTCTGTGTGTAAAGCTTATTTTGCATATGGAAAAGGGCTTTTATAAAATTGTGCAACAGGCGCACCTACTCTTGCCATCTTGCTGGGCAGACTAGATGGACCATGCTGGTCTTTATCTGCCGTCACTTACTATGTTACTATGTAATACGCGAGCGTATGAAATATGCACACCTAAAACGACATCTACTTATATATGATTTGCATATAGGTGTTCCCAGGGGGGAGGGGCATAGTTTGGTACAGTATTTACATTTTCTCTGAGCATGTGTAAATTTGTGTATGTGCTTTTGCACTCTGTTGGGGCCAGTTCTGGCTGCCTTTATTATAAAAGTTCATACTGTAGGCACCTATGTTGTCTTATGAAATAGGCTTAAAATAGGCACCTTTTTGGGCTACTCACATAGGTGCCTGTTACAAAATCAGGCCCAAAAACAGCTTTATAATTTGCTGTAGTTGGGTAGACCATGGCTTGGATCCTTCTGAGCAAGCTTCCCTCTTGCAAGGACATTCTCCCCTAGACTCCCCTCTTCTTCCTCTGAAAGACACATAAGATGCAAAATCCACAAAACGTCACAGCATCACCATGGTATAGTGTACTTTTGTGCCTTGGGCCTCTGGTTGGCAGTCACAAAATCATTTCCAAAAATAGAACCTCTGGGGAAGGCACCAACCATAAAGAAGTATATCACCTCCCCAAAGACAAACGGACTGATATTTAACCTGCACAGTCGGTGTTTAAATGCCAGCTGTGGTATTTAAATTGAAATCGTATAATCGGTATCAGAATATAGATATCCTCTGGCACTGGTTTCATTGCTGACCAGAGGTACTATCCAGATAGCGGCGATATTCAGTCACTCCGGACAGCAAACCACATAAAGTTAGGCCTGCCTTTTTTGTGGCCTAAATTTATGTAGTTTTACTATCTATTAGCAGACTGGATATTGCTGCTACCGGATAATGCCAGGAATTGCCCTTGCCCTGCGCCGGCACTGTCCACATAGTGCCACAACTGTCAGAGGAACTATTCAGCAGCACTATGCATAGTGCTGCTGAATATGCCTCTCACCAGCACTTATCCTGATAACAGGTGCTGCTAACCACATAAATTCCTTTGAATATTTGGCCCAAAATTATTAAAAGTGTTCAAAACTTCTTCCTAAGTGCTAGGGATGCACTAGGGTTTGGTCCCTCACACCACAGTCTGGACTTCCTAGGATGCATCTGAGGTACCGAAAAATCCTGCTAGTAGTGATGTTATAGCATAGCTGCTGAAAAAGCTCTAATTCTCTCACTCACCCACAGAAGGAAAACTCACAGACAGGCTGGAATGCAAACAGGAACTTTTAATGTGCGCACAGGACCAGATAGAGAAACCAGCAATCTCCACAAAAATCTGAGCCCCGAGGGACGTCCTACAATGCCTTATATACAGTACAATTTTAAACTCATTCTATAATCCCATTTGCCACAGGTATTTCCTGTCCACCAATCAGCAGCCCCTGGGGAAGGTACCTGGGTGACCCGTCCAAACCGGTGTGCTCTGGTCTGTTGATTTCTGGGCTAGGGGATATTGTGCTCAGACCTGGAGTGGGGGAAGGGTGTCTACTGAAATCTTAATGTCTTCTCTTAGCAGGCTGATTACTTTATGTAAGAGCCTCATGGCTTGGGGGGGAGGGTCAGGCTGATCACTTGTGTAAGAGCCTCATGGCTGCCTCACTCCCCCCTTTTTAAGTGAGACCTCAACCGCTAGAGGCGGTTGAGGGCTGTATTACTGGAGGCAAGCCGCAGAGGGGTGTATTGGGTCAGGGCCATGACAGTGGTAACCGCCTTGCGTTCTACCAGGGTATCAAGGGTGGTGGTAATGAAGCGGTAAAGAATGGGGATACAACATGGCAGCATGGCACATAGCAGTAAATAAAAAGAACCCCTACCACTGGGATTTTTAGTCCCCCTAGCCAACTGAACCACTTCATAAACCACCCAGGACCCATGGACCGGTCAGTAATATGATTAACTAGATCACTTAGATCTTGGATAGAGTGTTCAATGGAAACACTTGCATCAGTGAGTTTAAAACAACACATACCCTATACCCTCTATAGCAACTCCTGCACAAAAGTTTTTTGTTCCGTGTGCAAAAGTTGCTGTTCTGACTGTAAAAGGTTGCAGGGCCTGCAGAGGCCTCTTTCCTTTGGGACAAAGGAGGGCCGTGTGCAAAAAGTCTGCAGAGGCCTCTTTCCTTTGGGGCAAAGGCTCTTTCCCTGGGATCCACCCTTATCAGCATATTAATGGCTTTTATTCTTGCTAGTGTTGAGTCATTCTGGCTGCACCCTGCCATTCCCTTTGCTTCATTAATCACTGGCACTGTAGTCTTCAGGGCATATGAGTGCTTTGTATCACCAGCTTTGTTTGGCCTGTTTAACTTGTCCAGGCTTGCCCAGCTTGCTCAGGCCTGTTCAATCTGTTCAGGCCTGGGCTGTCTTTTCTTAGCTGGGTCCATTTTCTGTGCACTTCTGCTCAGAGTATGGTTCCCCCTGACTTTACTCTTGTTGTGCTGGGCTCTGGGTGCTCATTTTCTTAGCCCACATGCTTTTTTCGTGCCATCATAATGTATTACAGCCTCAGGCAAGGATGCAGCCATACTAGACATACCTATCAGCCAATTTCCCTTCATTCCCAATTTTTCTTTTTCTTTTCTTGTGAATGGGGCAAAGGTAATCCCACTAAGGGCAATGGACAAACAACCATTTGAGACAGATAGGGGTCATCAGAAAAGCAGCTTCTGGTACTGTTCCCTAGAGACAACATACATTGTAACATCATTTTCTTGCAGCTGGTCAATAATATTGAAAACACATAACATGAAAGTATGTCAAAAGCAGCAGTGCTTAATAATGTGATAAAGAAAGCTCTGAGAATAGTACAGCAAAAAACTTGAGCTGGTGTGGGTATTGCAGTTGCTGAAGCTGAAATGGCTTGTGGATTTCAGTTACTTTCTAAGAAAACAATATTAAAAGGATAACAATACAATCATTCACAGAAGCCCCCAAAATCCCCCAGTCAGTCCAATAGTTCTTTTTCCTGCCTCTCAGCAGTTCCCCAGGACCTCGCAGTGTGCTCCACCTTTCTCTGAAGTTCAAGTTCTGTCTCTCTCAAAATTTGAACCTCTCATTCTCATAGGCAGACACCCTGGCCCGTTTTCAATGTGACACACTGATCCAGATAGGGACTCCTTCACACATCTCAGCGGTGGGCAGCTCTGAGTTCTCGGGATGGTCTGCTCCATCTGGACCCCGGCCACCTCCCTCCGCTGGGCTTCTTGGATTGCAATTTGGTGACATGGCTCCAGGCCCCATTCAGGAATAAAATGCTCATCTCTTTTTTTCTTTTTTTTTTTGTTTACATATTCATTAGCCAGATACATCACTTCAAATTACCTTCATCAGTTTAATGTCCATCAAAAGTCCTTCTTCTTAATACCCCACTTCATCCCTCACAACACTCCCCCATCACCTGCATCATTCCACCAATCGCATACATAGGTACTAATGTATCCTTATTATTGCTGTGTATACTGGACCTCTACATAATGTACTGCTACCAGTATATTTGGTAACAAAGTGCAAGTGTATAAACTAAAAAGATTTGTTTCTCACAGTGCTATAATATACTGTACTCCTGAAACTGAAAAACCCTCAAAACAAGGTACACTTTTTCTCTGGACCCCAATGCGTAAAATTCAAATACAGAATAACAGGTGAATTTATTCCAACATCCAATAGTATAGCATCTATGATGTTACTGTTCTGTTCATCATTTGTCAGCACAGTGCTTAACAAGGCAAAGTAATTACCTTGAATCCTACAGTTCAAAACAAGCATGAAACTGATACTTTTCTATAAAAAGGTTGGTGGGTACCTGGAATGCAATATCATTGTAGTATCAGAAAAATGAATACAGTTGATCAAGGCAGTTTAATGTACCAAGCAGGAAAGAATGCAATCATCAAAACAGCATTTACTGTCTGCAGAATAAAATGTCAAAGATGGCATATCATGCAGAAGTATTACTTGTTTAATTTTGTATGTGCAGTCAAAACCAAATATATGTACCAGAGATACAATTCAGGCTTTAAAAAAGACAAGTAAAAGAAATCTTCATTTCTTCATAATCTTATAAGGATTTTCTTCAGCCTTTGTTTGCTTCCAGCAGACATTTGAGGATGCTCAAAGGAGGCACCCCCCATGGTTCTAGAAGCTCAAAACTCTACAATTAAAATTGATGACAAGAGGATTGTTTGCAGGCTAGGTGTGGCTAGGTGAATTGGGGTTCTTTGTCCTCTAGGAGAAAGACTCCTAGGTGATTTTTTCTTTTGCCCTCTCTAATGGGCCTCCATTTATCTGCTAGAAGAAGGGACTCCTCCCAGTATCTTTCTATAGCTATGCAAACTATCTCAGCAGTTTCAACCACCCCTTACTCACTGCTGAAAGGTGTGATCAAAAATTTGGTTCTTTGACTATTGACTATGCATGAAACATAGTAATGAAACTGGACATGCATTAAATAAAGCAATTGTCTTCCTTCACTCTCTAATAGGCCTCCATTGATCTTCTAGAAGAAGGAACTCCTCCCAGTATCTTTCTATAGCTATGCAAACTATCTCAGCAGTTTTCAACCACCCCTTACTCACTGCTGAGAGGTGTGATAAAAAAAACCTGGCTCCCTGACTATTGACTATGCATGAAACATAGCAATGAAACTGGATATGCATTAAATAAAGCAATTGTCTTCCTTCACTGCTATACCAGTACTACAGTCTACATACAGCAAACCCCACCCCCCTTTCTAAACTGTCCCTTTCCCTGCAATCAGTAGACCTGGTGTTTTTCACTGTTTGGGGACACAGGGGCGATTTGTTAATAACTTCACCTTTTACTGATAGAGTATCAAAATCAATCCTGAAATATAAAGACCTAATGTCTGGACAAAAACTTTCTTTCCCTAATCTTTCCCTAATGTCACAACTAAACACAGAGACACTCTAACAAACACAGAGACACTAACAGTTTCTACATAACAGCACATTAACTATATGGGCCAGCCATGAATCTATATAGGGAAGCTGGTCCGGATACTCCTTCACTACAATTTAGCCTCCGGACCCCATGCTCTAATCACAATTTGCAAAATCACAATTTACAGTGCAAATCTTCTAATCTCAATTCTAGGAATGCAATGTTCAGTGTAAATTTTCTAATCTCACTTCTGGGAATACAATATACAATATAATCCAGGTAACAGGCAGAGTTTGGTTGCACAAAACACACAGGACCACAAAGGGAAAAAGAAAGAGGGAAAACAGAAAACAGAGACGTCTCAGCAGCGAATACGTTACAAATACACATTACACATTACACACACTAGCATAGGATTTAACTTTTACCATGAGGATAATAGTAGCTAGCTATTTTCTAATGTCCACTAGATGGAGCTCCAGGATCACTAGCACAAAAGAAACCCCCAACACTAAAAGCACATGGCAACACAAAAAAAGCCCCCAACACTATAGGAGCACATGGGGCAAAGGCTCTAAATAAATCGCCCCGATCATTGGAGAATTGCGATCAGCGCAATTATTCTTGAAAGGCACACTTAAGGGGGTTAAGTACTAATATTTTAGGCAATTTTTAATAGCTTTGGCAGCGCTGCACTTTAAATACCTTTAAGGGGCCCGAGGTGGCAAAGTTAAATTTATACTGCAGTCATTTACTGGCGCTCGCAAGCAAGCGCCCTCCCCCCCATTCCTACCAGATTTCAACCAGATTTACCAGATACCAGATACAGACAGGACGAGCAATGGTTTCAGAGCCCCCCCAGGACCCCTACTCGGAATGCTCGCTGCGGGTGATTGGGCCGCGACAGGTTCACAGAATTTTACCAGGATTTCCAGATACAGAAACAGAGGACTACCCAAAACAGTAAAACAGTAAAGTAGTAGTACTCACCAGAACTTCTGATCAGACAGAGAGTTTGGATGCCAGTCTATCCAGCCGGTTTTCAATCGGGCGGTCAGCCACAGGGACCGACTGACCAGACAAATCAAGGTGTCCTTCCGGAGCACAAAGTGGCCCGGGGCGCCAAGGACCGCTAATTACCTGGAGGGGCCGGTCCCTGACTGGTGGAGGCCTGATCCTGCAAAAAGCAGTAGTCTTCCCACCGTGGGTGTGATGAGAGAGGCTTTTCTTTTAATTTAAAAGGGTCCCACCTGGGGGTGCCAGAAATGTTATAGCATAGCTGCTGAAAAAGCTCTAATTCTCTCACTCACCCACAGAAGGAAAACTCACAGACAGGCTGGAATGCAAACAGGAACTTTTAATGTGCGCACAGGCCCAGATAGAGAAACCAGCAATCTCCACAAAAATCTGAGCCCCGAGGGACGTCCTACAATGCCTTATATACAGTACAATTTTAAACTCATTCTATAATCCCATTTGCCACAGGTATTTCCTGTCCACCAATCAGCAGCCCCTGGGGAAGGTACCTGGGTGACCCGTCCAAACCGGTGTGCTCTGGTCTGTTGATTTCTGGGCTAGGGGATATTGTGCTCAGACCTGGAGTGGGGGAAGGATGTCTACTGAAATCTTAATGTCTTCTCTTAGCAGGCTGATTACTTTATGTAAGAGCCTCATGGCTTGGGGGGAAGGGTCAGGCTGATCACTTGTGTAAGAGCCTCATGGCTGCCTCAGTGAGAATCATTCAGAAACACTGGGCTGAGTCTCTTCTGACCCTTGCTGCTTCCATTAGCTGCTCACAGCTGGTATATCACAGCAGATCCTCATCAGGTTTATACTCCCCTCCAATCTCTTCCCTTTTGTAAGGCTAAGCTGGCCTAGGGAACCTCCTTCCTCCAAGGCCTACTCTGCCAGGCAGAAAACGCTGCTCCTAGTTTGAACCTCTGGGGTCCCACAAGAGCCCGAGCCCTTGCCCTGCACTGGCTAGTGAGTCCCACAACCTTTAGAGCACAACTGAAACCGCACCTATCCCAACAAGCTTTTGGTGGCTGTATCCTCCAGGGGCTCAGGTAGTCTCTCTCCCTGCTATCCTCTTTTCTCTCCTATCCCCCAGAAGGTTATGTCTCTTTTATCTGTCCTATCAAATTACTTAAGCCTTGTACAGTATTTGTATCTATTGTAAACTGCTTTGCCTGTAGAAGGAGGGCAGTATACATAGTTTTAATAAACATAAACAAGAACCAAGTCCCAAAGTAAAAGACCTTTTATTGTTCCTGCCAAACACTATAAGGATACACCTATTGACAGGATGAAGGTCTTGGCCCATTCTCCATAAGAGCAGAGTCACCTGAAAGGTCCTCACTGTGTTGCCTTTTGTAACATAGTAACATAGAAAATGATGGCAGATAAAGACCAGTATGGTCCATCTAGTCTGCCCTGCTATATGGCAGGAGTAGGTGCACCCCTTCCCATGTCTTTGCTTAGTAGTGCACTCACCAGGAGCAGGTGCACCTCTCCCCATGTCTTCACCCCTCCCCATATCTTTGTTTCTTTGTTTGTTTAGGGGTGAACCCATCGCTCCATGTAGGACACCCCTATCTGTTGAGAAATTAGATGGTTCAGTTTATTTTGATTTTATCCTGTTGCTGTAAAGGGATCCACTGTGTCTGTCCCAGGCCACTTTGAATTCCGTCACTGTGTTTGCCCCCACCACCTCCATCGGGAGGGCATTCCAAGCATCCATCACCCTTTCAGTGAAAAAGTATTTCCTGACATTCACTTAAAATTTACCACCTTGCAGCTTCATGTTATGCCCTCTAGTTTCACAGCTTCCCCGTCTCTGGAAGAGGTTTGTTTGTTCATTATTCCTCTTTAAGTATTTAAAGGTCTGAATCATATCTCCCCTGTCCCTCCTCTCCTCCTTCCTCCTCCCCCCTCCCCCATCCCATCATTCACTCTTACATGCCACCACTACCTGGACATGTACATTGAACATCTGTACTCGCACTCCAACACTTAGACCTATCATTCATGCACACACGTCACACTAAAAGACAAGATTTAAATAGCATGTGGAAACTGGAATTGCGATGTTGCAGTCAGGACTTATAGCATGCCGCCCATATTTTAGAAAAGGCAATGCCAAATGTTCGGCCTTTTGTACAAGAGGTATAAGGACATGTAGGGGTGCCAGAGAATCTATTTTACAGATCTACATGTGAAAAAAAAATCAACGGAGGTGGCCCTGCAGCTTCTGTGTGTTAGTGCCGGCATTTACATGGGCACGCGGGCCATTTTACAAACCTAATGCTTCTAATTAACTACAAAGGCCACTGTCTTTATTTTAAATTTGGAGGGAGAAAGAAACAGGGGATTAAGGAGGACACCTCCTTCACTTCCTCAGTAAAGGGCTGGCCAAAATAAACACTTCTATAAAACCTATACATGCCAGAGATCAGCCGTAAATCCTGACATGAAAATTATAGGTACTGCGTGTTCATTCCCATGACGACATGGGGAGCACACAGCAGATTTTTGTCTCACCCATGTTACACCCAAACCATGCCCCCAAGATGCCCTTTTGCAATTTCTACATATTATGGACTTTTCTAAAATCACCATTTCCAGAACTTCCATGTGCAAATTGTGAATAAAGCTTCTAAAATAACCCCTAAACTTATTCAGTCATACACACAGGAGAAAAGACACTGAAGTTATACAACTTTCATTTAAAGAAGAAAAGAAGCTTACATTTCCCCTTCTTTCCAAAGTGAGGGGTACAGAGGGTGGCATGTCCTGTCACCTTTTCTTTGTGGAGAGAGATTGTGACTCCTGACTCTGGCAGGCCTCCTCCTCTTCCCACTGTTCCCAGAGGAGCAGCATCAGCACCCTGTACACACAGGCTTTCCTTTTGAAACTTGATGGGGTGCAGAGTACTCCTGGACGTTTGCACCCACTTTTTCAGCAAGTAGATTTTCTACTGAAAATATGCATAGTCTTGAGGGTACCACCCCCCCTCCCCCCCCATGTTATCTTTGGATCCTGCCCAAAGCATATCTCCAGAATCACCTCCTCGAATGTATCCAAAGGTACACATACTATGGAACCCCTTGCAGAAGAGGAGCTTAGTGGAAAGACCAGGGTTCAAATCCCACTAAAGCCACTTAAAAATCCATTGCCTCAGCTACAAACTTAAATTGTAAGCCCTTTGGGGATAGGGAGATACCTACTGTAGCTGAATGTAACTCACCTTGATTATGTACTGGAAAGGTGTGAGATAAATAAATAAAATACTTTAGCTATATTAATAGCTAATTTTTGGACAGCCAGTATATGTATGTAAATGGCTTTGAAATATGACCTTTCAGACTGAAGCCAGTCAGAAGAGAAGGCAGATATAGGCAAAAAGCACTATTCCCCTTGAAAGAGCAGGAGAAAGAGAGGGGAGGACCCCTCCAGGGGGATTATTAGGAGGAGTGCACTGCACAGTAGGGAAAGAATCCAGAACCCACTATGTAATCAGATCTTTGCATTTAAGTTACAATTGTTTTTTGTTTTCCACCATAAGTTATATGTAAAACTTACAATGTTCTCATGGAATTCTTCGATTGTGCAGAGTTTATTGTAAACCGCTTTGACTATTAAAAAGGCAGTATAAAAAATGTTAACTAAATAAATAAATACTGGAGGTGGGGAGAATTGTGCGCGGAAGAAGGGTAAGGACCACATAGAGATAGTAGGAAAGAATATGTATCTTGGTTGCTCATTGTAAACCCCCCTTGATCTTGGGGAGGGGCAGTATAGAGAAACTTACAAACAAATAAAATAGTACTGGAGGGAGGAGGGGAGAGGATAAGACCCCCAGATTTGTTACGTATCTAGTAATATCTCTGGGATCACATTTTACTAAGAAGAATGAATAAAAAATACAGCAGCATGATGGAAAGAAGAAAAACGACTGAATAGTATCTAACACAAAGACAAGCAATGTAGACACTTCTTATCAAATAACGATTCCCAATGACAAGAAATGAAGCACTACACACACGTATACAGATGCAAGAGGGATAGGAGTGAGCATGCATTCTGGAAAAGCTGTCCCAAATGATGCATGCAAGCTAGATAAAGGACCAAAACAAATGTCAAACAGAATGGGCAATGCATGAAAAGATACTTGCAGATGCACACATACAAGTTACCATTGTGAACAATGACAAATATGTACAAGGAAATTATAACAAGAAAACAAAAGAAGCAGATGCAACAAACAGTGTCATCAGGTTACCAACTTTATTCCAGCCCCAACATGTTTTGGCAACGCCTTCCTCAAGGGGCACACACCTCAAGCATAAAAACAAAAAAACATTACATAAAAATATACAGAAGAACGAGTAGAAAAATATATATCATAAAAATGAACATATATAAACATCCACACCTTATGATCGCGAACCACTGGTGATGAAAGAAGAAGTTGAAGCAGCATGGAAAGCCTTATCAAAGAACAAAACACCAGGCATTGATGGCATTCCTATAGAAGTATTACAGCAATCTGATGCAGCTGTTACCATACTTACAAGGCTCTGCCAAGAAATATGGAAGACAACATCATGGCCAACTGACTGGAAAAGATCTGTGTTTATACCAATACTAAAGAAAGGTGATCCAACTGACTGTGGAAATTATCGCACAATCGCTCTGATCTCACATGCCAGCAAGATTCTACTGAAGATTATTCAAAAGAGACTACAACCATACCTGGAACAAGAACTCCCTGAAGTGCAAGCAGGGTTCAGGAAAGGGCGAGGAACGAGAGACATCATTGCGGATGTGAGATGGATCCTTGAAAAGACTAAAGAATACCAAAAGGATATTTATTTGTGCTTTATCAACTATAGCAAGGCTTTTGACTGTGTAAACCATGAGAAACTCTGGGCCACATTAAGAAGCATGGGTATACCAGAACACCTGATCGTACTCTTGCACAATCTGTACATTGATCAAGAAGCAACAGTTCGAACGGAACAAGGAGAATCAGAATGGTTTAAAATAAGCAAAGGTGTAAGACAAGGCTGCATACTTTCCCCCTACCTGTTTAATTTATATGCAGAACAAATCATCAGAGAAGCAGGATTGTATGAAGACAACAGAGGTGTGAAGATTGGTGGAAGACTCATCAACAACCTTCCCTATGCTGATGATACCACATTACTGGCTGAAAGTGAAGATGATCTGAAACATTTGCTTCTCACAGTCAAAGAACATAGTCTCAAAATGGGCCTGCACCTTAATGTAAAGAAGACAAAGATCATGACAACTGGCATAATCAACAGGTTCATCATTGAAGGAGAAGAAATTGAAATTGTGAACAACTTTAACCTAATTGGATCAACTATCAATAAAGAAGCAACAAGCAGTCAAGAAATCAGACAACGCATTGCTCTTGGCAGAATGGCTATGAAAGACCTAGATAAGAGTCTCAAGAGCAGAGATGTCTCTCTCCATACAAAGATTCGACTTGTTCAAGCCATGGTATTTTCAATAACATTGTATGGATGTGAAAGCTGGACAGTGAAAAAGATAGACAGGAAAAAAATTGATGCCTTTGAATTATGGTGCTGGCGGCGAATACTTTGTATACCATGGACTGCCCAAAGAACAAACCATTCGGTACTAGAGGAGATCAAACCTAAGCTTTCTTTGGAAGCTCAGATGACAAGACTTCGACTTTCATACTTTGGACACATCATGCGAAGAGAGAGATCATTAGAGAAAGACATCATGCTTGGCAAGATAGAAGGTCAACGCAAAAGAGGAAGGCCAGCAATGAGATGGATCGATACAATAACAGCAGCTACGGGTACCAGTCTGTCAACAATGAGCTGCCTGACTCAAGACTGAACACAATTTAGGATAGCTATCCAGAGGGTCGCCATGAGTCGACTCCGACTCGACGGCACTTAACAACAACAACATAAACATAAACATCCATAAAGAATAATAATGATGCAATAGAATAAAAAAACAGAACGTTAAAAGCCATTAGAAACCAATATTAAAAGTTGGACATTATAAATCAAGGTATGTAACAATTTAAAAAATGTGACAGTTAAAACCAAATATGAATGTGGTACATAGAACATGTGCCAAGAAGGGACAGTTAAAAAGTTATAATCCAATCAGAACCACAAATTGAAATAAAATAACATTGGCAGTAAGCAATGATTATGTGGAGTACACACATTATAAAGAAGAAAGGGCAAACACCTGTAGAAGGGGGTAAGGAGGACATAAATCTTTGTACAAAAAAAAGGGGGGGGGGGAGGACCAACCCCGCTATACTGATAAACCAATAAAAACAACAAAACAAAAAATAAAACCAAAAGGGGGGCAGGGGAAGAGGAATTGGAAGGGAGAAAAGAGAGAAAAAGACAGAAAAAAAGAGAAGGGAGAACGAAAATGAGGGGATAAAAGGGAGGAAAAAGGGAAAAAACACCTCACTGTGATACTGTATGCAATACGTAATATGTTGAAACACATGAGTTCTCCAATTGAAAGCAGAAAATTAACAGGGGGACCCCCCAAATTAACAGGGGGACCCCCTCCCCCAAACAAAAATCCTGATTCATCAATTGGAATCTGTGAAGGGAAAGGACCCACCAGGATAACAACCCCACCAGGATAACAACCCCACTTTGCTCTCATAGAGTTGCATTGTATGTGGGTATTATGTTATGCAAAACAGTAAAAACAGAACATGAAGTAAAAACCACTGGAACATAAATATCAAGATTTGTGCACAAGTAATAAAAAAACATGAAGTTGAAATTGTAATGCTCTTAGGGAGATTGAAAGCTTAACTTAAAATTACAATAGCTGAGAGGTGGTATCTGTGTAGTCTATTAGCAACCAAACAGGACAGGCGCAGGGGTTGAACCAGACCCTAAGAATAAGAAAGAAACCAATCTTGTCTGAGCAGCAGGTCAGCCACTTGAAATGCCAGTAAGGCAAATGAGGGCTGGAGAGGGAAAATCCTGTGGTTTTATACTGCATTTGGTACTAAACAAAGGGTCAAAGGTCAGGGCGTCGACATGAAGAAAGTGAATCCAAAAGCAAATACTCTGCAAACAAAAAAGGTCTCATGGAAACTGTAATCCAGTTGGTGTGCTCTGCAGAAAAAGGGGAGGACCATAGCAAGACCATTGGATGGATTACAGGCTGAAAACATAGCCAGCAAAAAGGAACCATAAAACCCAAATGTGATGAGGGTCCAAAATCATAAACCAGGGGGCAATAAAAATATTTCTAAAAAAATTTTAAGACTAAGAACTGCAAGTAAAAATAAAAAAATAAAAACCTTATAGTATAAGTAAAATTAAAAATTAAAAAAATGAACAATAAAAAAGAAATATGAATAAAAAGCTGCCCCAGATGTCATAAGAAGGAAAATCAAGTAATGTACAATAAAATCATAAAACCATAAATACACAAACTAAAAAGCAGACTCCTATGTTTGCCATGACTTCAAAATGAGACCTAAAAAAAAGTCTGTGCCAACGTGTTTGACACACATGAACAGCTGATGCCAAATTGTCTCACTAATACTAAAAATGCACGTAACCAACATAAAATGGAGGGGAGAGGAGGGAAAAAAGGGGATGGAGTGGGAGAGGGAGAGGGAGGGGAGGGTGAAGACAGGGAGGGAAGGGGAAGGAAGGGAGAAGGGGATGGGGGAGGGGAAAGGGGGAATGGAGGAAAATGGGAAGGGGAGTGGAGAAAGGGAGGGGAAAGGGGAGGGGAAGCAGAAGGGGAAGGGTGGGTGGAAGGAAGGGAAAAGGGGGAAGGGAGAGGGAAGGAGAAGGAGAAGAGGGGGGAGGTGGAGGGAAAGAGAAGGGAAGGAGGAAGGAAGAAGGAGAAGGGGAAGGGGGAAGGGCAGGAGGAAAGGGGTATGGGGAAAAAGGGGAAGGGGAGGAGGAAAGGGGGATGGGGATGGGTGAGAGGGGGGAAATGGAAGAGAGAAGGGGAGGGGGAAGGGAGGGATGAGGAAGGGGGAGGAGAAGGGGAAGGAGGAAGGGGGAAGGAAAAAAAAGGGGTGGGAGAAGGGAGAAGGAGGGGGAGGGGTAAGGGGAGAGGGGGAATGGGGAAAGGAATGGGAGGGGGATAGGGAGGGGAAGGGAAGGGAAAAGGAGGGGGAGGGAAAGGGGAAAGAGGAACGGGGAAAGGAAGGGGGAGGGGGAGAGGGAGGGAAAGGGGGGAGAGGGGAGGGGGAGGGAAAATGGGGGACGGGGAAAGAGGGAAAGGGGAAAGAGGGAGGGAAAGGGGGGAGAGGGGAGGGGGAAAGAGGGAAAGGGGGAGGAGGGAAAGGGGGGAGGGGGGGGGAGGGGGAAAGAGGGAAAGGGGGGAGGGGGAGGGGGAAAGAGGGAAAGGGGAAGGGGGGAAAGGGGAGGGAAAGGGGAAAGAGGAACGGGGAAGAGGAAGAGAGGGGGAGAAAAAGGGAAGGGGAGGAGAAGAAGAAGATCAGGGAAGGGGAAGGCAGACAGGGGGAGGGGGAAGGAGGGAAAGAGGGAAAGATGGGGAAGGGAAGGGGAGGAGGGGAGGGGAAAGGGGAAGGGGAAGGCAAGGGGATGGGGACGGGTGAGGTGAGTGGAGGGGGAAGAAGGGAGAGGAGGGGAGGGGAGGGGGACGGGGAAGAAAAAAGGGGGGAGAGGAAGGGGAAGGAAGGAAGGAAGGGAGGGGGAAGGGATGGGAAGATAAATAAATGCAGATCTAAAAACATTAAAACCATATAGATTGGCACAAATGAATAAAAAATAATTAAAAGCATGAATAAAAAACTAAACCAAGTGGACTGTAAAAAATTCCAACTAAAAACCGTAGGGTAAAAACTTCAAAAAGCTACAAAAAACAGAAAAATCATGTACCATGTTCAGTCCACGAGGATACACTGTATCTAATATGAAGATGAATCTTTTCTCTGCAAGTAGCAGCAACTTGTTGATGTCCCCGCCCTTCCAGTGGGACTTCAATACCTTCAGGACTTAGAATTTCAAATTAGTCAAGCTATGGTGGAATTCAGTCCAATGGTTAAGAAGAGATTTATCAGAAAGTAGATGACGTATACTGCTTTTATGTTCTATGATTCTAGATTTGACGGCTTGCTTCGTTTTGCCTAAGTAAAGGGGTCCATAGGAGCAAACAATTCGATATATCACACACTCAGTCTGGCAGTTGGAAAAATCATCTAAATAAAATATCTTCTGAGTTGATGGATGTACAAAACTTTCTTGTAACCAAGGCATTGATGCAGACCGAACATCAACTGTAGCAGAAGTGGCCCCGAGCTCTTGATGTATTACGAAGTTTTGTCAAAGTTGATGGCACCAAGAATAAAGATTGTATAAACGTGTAAAAGTTGGAGAGAGAGTTACTTTTGGACAGATGGGGGTAATCTATAAAGCGGCAAGTAGTTTTAGGCGTCAAGTGTGCATCTTAAAGGAGCTATTTTAGTCATTTTTGTACATAAATGTCTACATTTGTGTGTAAAAGTCTTCTGATAAAATAATGCCCAGCATAAAATTACAAGTCTTGATTTGATGACATGTATTCTGCCGGTGGGCATACATTGGGTGGAGTTTGGGTGGAGCGTGGACAAAAAGCACAAGTGTGTACATAGACTATAAAATACATATATTATAAAATTATGCACATACTTGAAAAATATACATGTGGATACTAAAGCTGGTGTAAACATCAGCACCTTAACTTAAGGCGTGATCTCTGCCATTTACCCTAGTAATTTCTAAAGTGATAAAGATATCCTCATAGTGACCTTTTATGTCAGAAGTTGTAGGCTCTGCATATACTTAGACTTTGGTGGTTTCTTTCTAAATGTAGTAAGGGGGGGGTGGCTTCACTGAGTTGCATGAATTGAGCCCACAATAGTTATAGTTAGGGCTTCCAGTTTTCAGTTATGACCAGAAAACCACGATGATCCACCCTAGTGGAGAAATTGTGGTTTCAGGTTATAACTGAAAAGCCCTGAAAATTGCCTCCTTTACCAGCAACTAATGACATTGGGCCACTGCTGTTGTGGACTGATGATGTCATGAGACCAGGCTGCTGCTCTCATTGTTGGGCTCCCGACAGGAGAGACAGAGTCAGCACAGGACATATGAAAAGAGCATAGATCCCACCTGTAACCCATACATGTTCTGAGTGGCTCTGATACATCCCACCACCTCCAACATCCCCAACGTCAAGGATGTTGGAAGAGGTGGAATACCTCAGAGCTGCACAGTGCGTGCATGGCCACAGGTAGGCCACACGCTCTCTTTGTTTGTCATGTGCTGCCTCTGCTCTGCCTCTTTTGCAGACCACAGTTGCTAGACTGGGGATGTCATATTGCCTGTCTGCTCATGGTAAGGCTGAAGGCAGGAGATGGGGAGAAGGTGGGCCACTGGAGAAGGGGCCAACTGAAGAAACAGAATGAAGATGCTGCGCATGGGGAGGGAGAGGAGATTCTTTTGTTGGGACTTGGTCTTGGAGAAATGGATTGCTGGCACTGATGCTGTTGCTGGGGCTTGGGGAAGGGGGTACTAGCGCTGGAAAATTGTGTTTTGGGTCATTCAGTGGAATCCACCAGGAACACATAAAGCGCCACAATTTTTTTAACAACATGAAGAAACCAATAAAATCCTATTTTTCTGATGCTGGGAAGGCACTAATTGGCTCAAAAATAAACCGCTAAAATCCCAAATGATAAACACCTAGGACCGGAAGCCATAGCTATTGTACACTTGGATAGGGCTTATTTGTGGTCTTTAAAGCGCTTTGCAACCATCAGCTAAAACTGATTCGATCTTCACCTGATGCAACTCATAAGCATAGATGTTAGGATGATAAACCCAGCTACCTCTGCACTATATGGCAAAACATACTCACAAGCTCTATTTTTAACTGCTTTTGCCTCTGCAGTTGAATATACCAAAGTTTTAGAACTACTTAGATACTGAGAAGTCAATATTGCTGTGTAATATGATTGAAGATCTAAAGAAGCAGCATCCAAGCATGAGTATTGGACTCTGTATCAGACCCTCAGGAGACTGAGTGGTAAAACCAAGTCAACCAATGATCAAGAAAGTGGATGGTATCTTCGTGAGCTCTCCTAGTTAACGCCTGCAATGATGGAAAGAAATCTTCCAACAGCTATATACAACCACAATCTGCCCCAGGGACCACCACCCGAGCCACCACCCATCAACCTGCTGGAGAATCCATTCCTCGACAGTGAGCCAACAGTCAATGAAGTGAAGAATACGATAAGATCATTAAAGAACAGAAAGGCATCTGGAGTGGACCAAGTCACTGTCAAAATGATAAAAGCTGGGGGAGACATCCTGCTGCAATGGCTTCACGTCCTCCTAACACTCATCAGGTGCATGGAACGAGTTCCATCAGCATGGAAGATAGCCATCATTGTGCCAATCCTGAACAAAGGCGATAGCTGGGAATGCAAAAACTACAGCAACATCAGCCTCCTTTCAATCGTTGGCAAGGTGTTCATGGGGATCATACAATCAAGGCTGCAGAAACATTGTGAACAGACCAGCCGAGAAGAGAAAGCAGGATTTAGGCCACATCGGGGCTGCACCAATTAAATATTCAGCATTCGTCAACTAGCAGAAGAAAGGATCAGGTGTGGAAAACGAACCATCATCGTCTTCATTGACTTCCAATCCGCATTTGACTCTGTTCACTGGCCCACCCCATGGAAGGCATTACAGAACAACACATGCCGCTGAAGATCATCCAACTTCTCCAAACATCATACAATGTCTCAACCAGCAGTGTACGATCTGAAATGAACTATCCAAGGAATTTCCTATCCAAACTAGAGTCCACCAGGGAGATGTTGCCTCACCCCTGCTTTTCAATGTTGTGATTGATGCGATTATGAGGAAAACATTTGAGGACAGATATGGGGTCCAGTATAATGTGAACAACTTCCTGACTGACTTGATGTTCGCAGATGACAGTGCCATATCAGCTGATGCAGACGAAGAGGCCACTGACACTCTTTACCACATCGCCCATATTGCCCAATCTTATGGCCTAAGAATCAATGCGGACATGACCAAAGTTATGACCACAGATGGATCACAGGCCAATGTTCACCTTGATGGAATCCAAATCAAGCAGGTCCCAGAATTCCAATACTTGGGATCACTGGTGCAGAAGAAGGCAGCATTCACCACTGAAGTCGACAGCAGGATTGGCCAGGCAATAGTAGCATTTGCCTCACTCAAATGGTGTCTCTAGAAGAAGGCCAATATCTCCACCAAGGCCAAAATTTGTCTCTTTCGTACACTGACCCTGCCAATTCTCCTGTATGGATCAGAAACTTGGATTCTGCTCAGGTCTTTCAAATGCGATGCCTGAGACAGATTTTGAGTGTCTCTCTTCGTGATTGCCATAGAAGCGAGACAATTCAGACAAGGTGTGACCATCAACCTTCAGTCGAAGAACAAATCCAAAAACACAGACTGCGATGGTTTGGCCACATTTGCAGAATGAACACCAATCGGCTGCCATACAAACTCCTCTGGTGAAAGCAACCTGTTCACTAGAGCGGTCAACGAGCAGCACCAAAGAAAATGTGGCTCAAACACATCATGGAAAACCTAAGCAACCAATGACTGACCATCAACGAGGCCAGAAATATCACCACCGATCGCCAAGGTTTGAAGCGTATTGTAAACAACACATGGAATCCAGCAGCACCTACATCAGCGTATTGGTTGAGAGGACGACCTGCTCCCCAAACACCAGCTAAGGATTAAAGAAGAAGAAAGAAGATGTTATTATGACAGAAGACCGTTAAATTGACTTTAAGGAAAACCCTCACCTATCTTATAGGTGCAGGTCGCTAACCAGGCAGCATGCAATATCACTACTGTCTGGTTATCAATCATCTCAGCCTCTGCTCCTCCCTAGAATGCCCAGACACGCCCTGATGCTAAGCGGTTAGCATTGTGGTGCGTAAGGGCCATAATCGGGGATATTCAGCACCTCTAGCCATGTTAGTGCTGTTGAATATCTTTTTCAGCGATAGTTAAAGGGATATTCAACAAGGCTGTAAACTATGTAACTGCCTTCGAATATCGGGCCCATAACTATTAATGTGTGTAAATCACCTATTTTCAGTGAGCTATGCCTGTAAATAGGCCTTTATACATGCACTTTAGCCAATCACTATTCTGTAAGTCTGCACATCATGCCGATGGTGTGTATTTTCAGACTGGGCATGCACTTAGGAGGAGTGCAAATTTACACAGCTAAATTATAAAATACTGTAATTTGTGCACTTTCTTGAAAAATCTAGGCACGAGCTCTAGGACTGGTGTAAATGATCATGCTCAGATTTTCCGTGTGTATCCCACCACTTATGTCCCTATTTTATAAAGTTAAGTATGCCAATTTATATATAACCAAGTTTGAAGAGAAAAATCTCTATCCATCATTCTGGTCCCAACATATTATGGTCTGGCTGAGGTTTATAGATGTTTTTATGATATAGTCAACTACAGAACAGGAACTCAGAGTTCCTTGGCTGGTTAAACACATGATTCACATTTGCAGTTTACTCTTAATTTTTCCTTCCAATAAGTTGTTTTTCTAGATGTGTTGGTATATGAGCAATCATCAGTTCTTAACAATTATCTATGGGAAATCTGTGGAAAGAAATAATTTGCTAAGGTATGAAAGCCACCATCCTATGAAGTTAAACCAAGCTTTACCAACTGGATAGTTCTTGAGACTGTTCCGCCCACGGCTGCACTTACTGCCTTCCCTTGAAGTAGCATTAAGTGCACCCTTGCCAAAGGCAACATTTGCAGTTAGGACACACCTAGGGCTGGCACAAGGAAATGAGGTGCTCTAGGCGAACCTCATCCCTTGCTCCCCCCTCCCCCCGGCACCCATTGTTGATGCCCTTCTCCAGGACATACAGCAGCAGTAATGACTGCAAACAGCCCCATGATGCTTACTTTTAAACTTTAAAGAAAAACACCCCTGGGAATCAACCCCATAAATCCCATAAATATTTGATTCCCCAAACTACCTATTAAAGAACTACTCCCACCCCCCAAAAAGAAAATTGTATTTTTTTGTCGGATCACTCACCCTGACAGGAAACATTTCATGTCTCGTAGTGAGTCCTCCTTTTTAATCAATTTAAAAGACCGACTATCTCGGTCCTGATTAGACAGGACAACACCCGTTGCCGTCAACTGTTACTACTTGTAGCAACAGAAAAGTTAATCCCTTAGCTGGTTTAGTGTAGGCTAAAATAGACGAAGTAATCCACAGCGTCAAAGGATGCTCAGTCTCAAACAACAGCAAGGAATCAAAAGTACTTAGCTGAATCTCCCCATAGAGTAACTTTCACAGTCCAACCTTCAGGGGTCAGCTCACAGAATACATCCCCGGTAGGATTCTCGCAACACTGACAGTGTTTCAAGCCGCTTCACAGCTCTTACAGCTCTTCTTCAGGCGAATAAATCCTCCAGCAACGTAGTTCGATTTAAGTAGAGCAAGAGATGACGTCAGGACCAGCAGCAATAGGTGAAACTCCAACTCCTCCTCTGAACGTCACAAGTGCAGGCTCCACCAATCAATATCCACATTCATACCTGCAGGTGCTACCGACCCCAGCCGATAAATCCAGTATTGTTCGGCATGTTGTAAACGTGCCTGGCGATCTCCCCCCCCCGAGACATCAATGGGATGACTTCCAGAATCCACCACCGTAAATCTTCAAAATAATGACCAGCCTGTTGGCAATGTGTTACTAAGGGGGCAAAATCCTGGCGAGCATTTATCCTCGATCGATGTTCCATTAATCGCTTCCTTACAGGGCGGATAGTTCGTCCCACATACAACTGGGGACACTGACAAAGTAACAGGTAAACCACAAAAGAAGTCTGACAGTCCGTATAAGACTTAGAGGTATAATGAATGCCAGTAATCGGATCTTCCCAGCTGGCTCCTTCTAACGATGTGGCACAAAAATCACATTTACCACATGCAAAATGTCCAGTCTGCGAAACTTGAACACTCGAGTCAGACACCTCCGTGTGTATTAACCAATTAGCTATTGTTCGAGTCCTCCGATAAGCAACCATCAAAGGTTGTTGAAAACAAGGGTGCCATGATAACATCCCCCAATGATTTTTGAGTATGCGCACCACCTGAGCTGCTCTAGGGACAAAAGGAACTACTCCAATAACCCTGCGTTCGTGTTTTGGGGCCTCGGAATCAGTCTCCCACCAATCTGGATGATTGTTTAAAGCCCGTTTAAAAGCTTTACGCAACAAAACCTCAGGGTATCCTCTAGCTAACAATCTTTGGGTTAGATCTCTAGCATGTAATCGATACTGTGCTCTTGAGGAACATAACCGGCGAATACGGAGGAACTGTCCGAAAGGAAGCCCCGTCGAAGGGCCGGAGGATGAAAGCTAGTGTACTTCAAAAGTACGTTCCGCTGAACTGGTTTCCTATAGAGAGTACTCTGTAACGAAAACCCCTGTATAGATAACAGTAGATCTAGATATTCAATTTGATGACAATCATATTTGGGAGTAAACTGAAGATTGGTATCTAAGGAATTCATCCAGCTGCAAAATTGTTGAAGGGATACCTCCGATCCAGTCCAAACAAAAAAGATGTCATCTAAAAACCGGCTCCAGGCTAAAACATGGCTGAACCCTTCCGACCCATAAATGAATTTCTCCTCAAAATCAGCAACATATAACGAGGCTACCGATGGGGCCACAGTGGCACCCATCGCAACTCCGTATATTTGATGGTAAAAGTGGTGAAGTCCATAAAGTCATATGTACGAGATTCCTTTCATTTTTTATCGGTGGTTTCTAAATTGCATATTCCCCAGGGATCTATTTTAGTGACCCTGGACGTGGTCTCCTTATATACCAACATCCCTCAGGAGCAGGCTTATAACATATTAGCACGTTTGGATTGGAGTCCCCCAGCTCGTATCCCTCGAAATTTCATATTGGCTTTATTAAACTTGGTGTTACATCACAATTATTTTTTGTACAACGGCCACTTTTACCATCAAATATACGGAGTTGCGATGGGTGCCACTGTGGCCCCATCGGTAGCCTCGTTATATGTTGCTGATTTTGAGGAGAAATTCATTTATGGGTCGGAAGGGTTCAGCCATGTTTTAGCCTGGAGCCGGTTTTTAGATGACATCTTTTTTGTTTGGACTGGATCGGAGGTATCCCTTCAACAATTTTGCAGCTGGATGAATTCCTTAGATACCAATCTTCAGTTTACTCCCAAATATGATTGTCATCAAATTGAATATCTAGATCTACTGTTATCTATACAGGGGTTTTCGTTACAGAGTACTCTCTATAGGAAACCAGTTCAGCGGAACGTACTTTTGAAGTACACTAGCTTTCATCCTCCGGCCCTTCGACGGGGGCTTCCTTTCGGACAGTTCCTCCGTATTCGCCGGTTATGTTCCTCAAGAGCACAGTATCGATTACATGCTAGAGATCTAACCCAAAGATTGTTAGCTAGAGGATACCCTGAGGTTTTGTTGCGTAAAGCTTTTAAACGGGCTTTAAACAATCATCCAGATTGGTGGGAGACTGATTCCGAGGCCCCAAAACACGAACGCAGGGTTATTGGAGTAGTTCCTTTTGTCCCTAGAGCAGCTCAGGTGGTGCGCATACTCAAAAATCATTGGGGGATGTTATCATGGCACCCTTGTTTTCAACAACCTTTGATGGTTGCTTATCGGAGGACTCGAACAATAGCTAATTGGTTAATACACACTGAGGTGTCTGACTCGAGTGTTCAAGTTTCGCAGACTGGACATTTTGCGTGTGGTAAATGTGATTTTTGTGCCACATCGTTAGAAGGAGCCAGCTGGGAAGATCCGATTACTGGCATTCATTATACCTCTAAGTCTTATACGGACTGTCAGACTTCTTTTGTGGTTTACCTGTTACTTTGTCAGTGTCCCCAGTTGTATGTGGGACGAACTATCCGCCCTGTAAGGAAGCGATTAATGGAACATCGATCGAGGATAAATGCTCGCCAGGATTTTGCCCCCTTAGTACCACATTGCCAACAGGCTGGTCATTATTTTGAAGATTTACGGTGGCGGATTCTGGAAGTCATCCCATTGATGTCTCGGGGGGAGATCGCCAGGCACGTTTACAACATGCCGAACAATACTGGATTTATCGGCTGGGGTCGGTAGCACCTGCAGGTATGAATGTGGATATTGATTGGTGAAGCCTGCACTTGTGACGTTCAGAGGAGGAGTTGGAGTTTCACCTATTGCTGCTGGTCCTGACGTCATCTCTTGCTCTACTTAAATCGAACTACGTTGCTGGAGGATTTATTCGCCTGAAGAAGAGCTGTAAGAGCTGTGAAGCGGCTTGAAACACTGTCAGTGTTGCGAGAATCCTACCGGGGATGTATTCTGTGAGCTGACCCCCTGAAGGTTGGACTGTGAAAGTTACTCTATGGGGAGATTCAGCTAAGTACTTTTGATTCCTTGCTGTTGTTTGAGACTGGGCATCCTTTGACGCTGTGGATTACTTCGTCTATTTTAGCCTACACTAAACCAGCTAAGGGATTAACTTTTCTGTTGCTACAAGTAGTAACAGTTGACGGCAACAGGTGTTGTCCTGTCTAATCAGGACCGGGATAGTCGGTCTTTTAAATTGATTAAAAAGGAGGACTCACTACGAGACATGAAATGTTTCCTGTCAGGGTGAGTGATCCGACAAAAAAATACAATTTTCTTTTTGGGGGGTGGGAGTAGTTCTTTAATAGGTAGTTTGGGGAATCAAATACTTTTAAACTTTGGCACATTGGAGCTGTTTGCTCCCACCCCATCTCTGACACTGGCTTTTTCTTGGCAGCAGCCTAATTTGCCTAGAAACATAGCAACATAGAAACATGATGGCAGAAAACGACCACATGGCCTATCTAGTCTGCCCTTCCATATCAACCACTACAACAGTCCCTTTTTTTCCTTCAGAGATCCTCTGTGTTTGTCCCATGCTTTCTGGAATTCAGTTACTGTCCTCATCTCTACTACCTCCACTGGGAGACTATTCCACGGATCCACCACTCTGTCCGTAAAGAAATATTTCACATATCACTCCTGAATATATCCCCTTTCACCCTCATCCCATGACCCCTCATAGCAGAGCTTGCTGTCAGTCAAAAGAGACTCTCTCCCTGAACATTTATGCCACGGAGGTATTTAAACATCTCAATCATATCACCTCTATCCCGCCTTTCCTCTAAGGTGTACATATTAAGATCCTTAAGTCTGTCCTCATATACTTTATAATGAAGACCACTAACCATTTAGTAGCCACCCTCTATACAGATTCCTACCTGTTTATATCCTTTTGAAGGTGTGGTCTCCAGAACTGCACACAATACTCCAAATGAGGTCGCACCGAAAACTTTTACAGAGGCACTATCACCTCCTTCCTTCTACTGGCCATTCCTTTCCCTATGCACCCAAGCATCCTTCTAGCTTTAGCCGTCGCCTTTGTGTTTGTCCCATGCTTTCTGGAATTCAGATACTATCCTCATCTCTACCACCTCCACTGGGAGACTACCACTCTTTCCGTAAAGAAATATTTCTGCCTTTTCCACCTGTTTAGCTACTTTAAGATCATCAGACACAATCACGCCTGGGTCCCCCTTTTCTTTTATGGGCAGAAGTACTTCACCCCCTATACTATATCGCTCCCTTGGATTGCTGCAGCCCAAATGCATGACTTTGCATTTTTTTTAACATTAAATCTCAGCTGCCAAATTCTAGACCATTCTTCAAGCTTAGCTAGATCCTCCTCTTGTTATCTACACCTTCCTGGGTGTCTACTCTATTGCAGATTTTGGTATCATCTGCAAAGAGGCAAACCTTACCCAACAGCCCTTCCGCAATATCACTAACAAAGATGTTAAAAAGAATTGGACCAAGGACAGATGCCTGGGGCACACCACTTGTAACCTCCTTCTCCTCAGAGTGATGGCAGCACTGGCTCTGGACACACCCATAATACTTGTACTAACCATGATGCGCTATCAACACCAATGTTATGTCCTTAATCCACCAAGTCCCCACGCAATCTGATGCTAACTGGTTAGCATGGGATTTTTACCACGAGGCCACGTAATGTTACATGGTACGCTTAGCCTGTGCTAACGATTAGAGCAGTTTAGTAAACATTCCCCATTATGTCTATAAATTTCTCCAAGTGACCTATAAATGCACTCATTCTATTGTTCCTCACTACCTTTTCTCTCTCTCCCTACACTCCTCCTCATGAGCTCTGGTGGATTGCTTCTGTCTGTGCCCTTTTCTTCCACTACCAACTCCAGACTTTGATCCTTTCACTTTGCTGCTCCTTATGCCCGGAACAAACTACCCGAGTCTGTACGTCAGGCCTCATCCCTGGCCCTTTTCAAATCCATGCTAAAAACTCACCACTTTGAGGCCGCTTTTGGATCCTGTTCTGCTTAATCTCATATGTGCCTCCTTATCTTCCCTAGTTGTTTCCTTGTCCTTAACTGTTGCATTGTCTGTCTTGACTAGACTGAAAACTCTGATGAGCAGGGACCGTCTTTACCTGTATCTGTACAGCGCTGCGTACACCTTGTGACGCTATATAAATGATCAGTAGTAGAAAATCAAATCAAATCAAATATTTCTTTAAACAGGCCACTAGAAATAAAGGTTGAGTCCAGGCTGGAGGCATCACCCTTTTTTGGATTAACTTAATTAATTTGTGTCTAGCTTTGGAGAATTCTGCTCCCCTCACAATACCAAATAAACAAATTAAAACCAAAGCCCATGTCAAAGAATTAGCAAGGCTTCATGAACACACAGACATATTCTGTCCCTCTTACTCAAGCACTGGTCAGAGGCCAAGTCACGAAATGAATGTTGCTTCAGAGCCTCCTCTGGAAGACTTGGCCTTTATCAATGTTGGAGGAGGGGAGTGGGTTTGAGCTGTCATCTGATATTTTCTCAGAGCTCAGGGTTTTATCATATAGTATGTGCCAAATTTTCAGCAAGTAGGAGGCATTGCTGTTTCAATTAATTATGATTTAGTGGAGCAATTTGATTTTCAAACGTATAGATCATCTCTTTCTAACTAATAGGTAGAGCTTGTAATTTATTAGCAGCAAATATGTACTACATTTGGACCCTGTACCAAGAGGTCTCCGTTTTACAGTCCTTATGACTGTATCACCATAGAAAAGACATTATGGAGTGGAGGAGTAGACTAGTGGTTAGAGCAATGAGATGGAAGCCAGTGTTCAAACCCCACTGTTCCTCTTTGAGTCCTTGACATGTCAATTATAGCTCTCCATTTACTCACGTACAAGCTTAAATCGTAACTCCCACAGGGAAATAACTGAATGTAACTTACTTTGAACTTCTAGTGAAAGGCATGAACTAAATATAAAATAAATTAGAAAAAATGATTATAGATAAAATGTAGTCTGCAGGATTCTAGTAACCTAAGGTAGCTGGAATCAAACCTTTCTTGTGAATAAAAGGAATGGAAATTAATAAAATCAGAAATTTAAAACACAGAAAAGTAAGGCAAGTGACATCATAAAGCAAAAGCACTTTTCAAGCTAATCTGGTTCAAGTGGTGAAAAGCTCTTTATTTCTAAGGGAAAAACTCCTTTCTGAATAAGGTGGCAACTCAAAAGAAATGATGACATCCACTGGGTATAACACTGTAGAAAGCATCCGAGGCCTAATGCAAATGTCCCTCCTGTTTCTTTGGGTTTCCATCTGGTTTCAAGTGACAGTACCATGAGCCTTCATTCCCAGCTACCCAGAAATTTTCTTTTATTTTCTATTCTCTTCACAACTCACTAATCCCTGTTATTGTACAAACAATTCTTAGATGAGAGGGGCAATCAGCTCTAAATCTGCCCATTTGGCATTGCCAGGGACAGACTGAATGGTCAGACAATTGGACAGTGCCCAAGGGCCCGTAGCAGTAGGAGGCCTCCATCTAGTATGGAAGCATGCACATACCTGCAAGCAGATAGAACAGGCTACAAAAAAAACCCCAACACAAAACAAATATATACCCACCTATGCAGAGGCAATGCAACTACAGATGGAGTTGGATAGAATTTCATAAGATTTGCTCTGCATGCTTTCTCCACTTGTTTTTAATTAGCAAAGTAATAGGACACTCAGGCGCCGAGCACAACACTGCCAACCCGATCAGCACCTCTAGCAGGGAACAGGAAGATGAGTTTCTCCCCACCGCTGCCGCCAAACAAGTCCAGCAACTAGAATTCAAAATGAAAGGCACACTTGGGCTCCGAGCCCCTCACTGCTGGCCTAATCAGCAGCTCCAGCAGGGAGCAGGAAGGTGAGCTCATCCCCACCACCGCTGCCAATCAAGCCCAGCAGCCAGAATTCAAAATGAAAGGTGCGTTCAGGTATGCCCACACCTGGCAAACTTCCATCTAAGAGCCTCACCAGAGGGCCTTTTACATGGCCCTTAGGTGTGGACCAATTCAAAACAGCTCCACACCCAATGAGAAAAAGGATCAGGTCCCCAGCCCTCCCTGAGACTGGCGTGGGAACAGCCAACTGCTGTAGTGGTGAGCCGGGTAGGTAACCCCTCCCTGCTTCCATGTGTCTCCCAATCATAGAAACATAGAAACATGATGACAGAAAAAGACCATATGGCCTATCTAGTCTGTCCTTCCATATCAACAACTACAACAATCCACTTTTTAACTTTAGAGATCCTCTGTGTTGGTCCCATACTTTTTTGAATTCAGTTACTGTCCTCATCTCTACCACCTCCATTGGGAGACTATTCCATGGATCCACTACTCTTTCCGTAAAGAATATTTCCGCATATCACTCCCGAATCTATCTCCCTTCACCCTCATCCCATGTCCCCTCGTAGCAGAACTTGCTTTCAATTGAAAGAGGCTCTCTCCCTGAACATTTATGCCACGGAGGTATTTAAACATCTCAATCATATCACCTCTATCCCGCCTTTCCTCTAAGGTGTACATATTAAGATCCTTAAGTCTGTCCTCACATGCTTTACAATGAAGCCCACTAATCATTTTAGTAGCCACCCTCTGCACCAACTCCATCCTGTTCACATCCTTTTGAAGGTGCGGTCTCCAGAATTGCACACTATACTCCAAATGAGGTCGCACCAAAGACTTATACAGAGGCATTATCACCTCCTTTTTTCTGCTAGCCGTTCCTCTCCGTATGCATCCAAGCATCCTTCTAGCTTTTGCTGTCGCCTTTTCTACCTGTTTAGCTACTTTAATATCATCAGACACAACCACGCCTAGGTCCCGCTCTTCTTTAGTGGACAAAAGTACTTCACCTCCTATACTGTATTGCTCCCTTGGATTGCTGCAGCCCAAATGCATGACCTTACATTTTTTAACATTAAATTCCAGCTGCCAAATTCTAGACCATTCTTCAAGCTTAGCTAGATCCTTCCTCATGTTATCTACACCTTCCTGGGTGTCTACTCTATTGCAGATTTTGGTATCATCCGCAAAGAGGCAAACCTTACCCAACAGCCCTTCCGCTATATCACTAACAAAGATGTTAAAAAGAATCGGACCAAGGACAGATCCCTGGGGCACACCACTGGTAACATCCTTCTCCTCAGAGTGAGCTCCATTTACTTGTACTCTTTGTTGCCTCCCACCCAACCAATTTCTAACCCAAGCAGTAACATTAGGGTCCATCCCTAGGGTGCTCAGTTTGGTTATAAGTCGCCTGTGAGGAACAGTGTCAAAGGCTTTACTGAAATCTAAATGCACCACATCTAGAGCTCTCCCTCGGTCCAACTCTCTGGTTACCCAGTCAAAGAAATCAATCAGATTTGTCTGACAAGACCTGCCTCTGGTGAATCCATGCTGCCTCGGATCCTGTAAGCTGCTGGACTCCAGAAACCTCACTATTTTCTCTTTCAGCAGCGTTTCCAATAATTTACTCACCACCGAAGTTAAACTAACCGGCCTGTAGTTTTCAACCACATCCTTACTTCCGCTTTTGTGTAAAAGCACCACATGAGCCTCTCTCCAGTCCTTTGGCACCACTCCCGACTCAACGAGGCATTGAAAAGGTCAGTCAGTGGAGTTGCTAGAACGTCCCCAAGTTCCCTCAGTATTCTAGGGTGTATCCCATCCAGTCCCATCGCTTTGTCTACTTTAAGTTGAGCTAGTTTCTCACGAACACAGTCTTCTGAAAATTGTTCAAGATCTCCCTCGCTTCTGTTCCTATTTGTGGGTGTTTTCTGAGGTCCTGCTCCTGGTTCTTCATCTGTGAACACAGAACAAAAATATTTGTTAAGCAATTCCGCTTTATCCTTATCAGCTTCTACATATTCCCCCCCTGCAACCTTGAGTCTGACAATACCACTTTTGCCCTTCCTCTTCTCACTAATATATCTGAAAAATGTTTTATCCCCCCATTTTATTGCATTGGCTATTTCCTCCTCCTTTTGAATCTTTGCCTTCTTGACTACTTTGCTAGCTTCAGAACTCCAGGAAGGGAATTTTAAAAAGGTCCCATGTGGCCCTTAGACAAAGACCAAGAAAGGAGAAATTCAGAACAAAAATAACAGCAACCAATTAGCTGCAACCCCTTAACACCAATACGCAAGGCTTTAATAAGACCGTCAACCTCTGAACTCACAACAATGTTGTACATATACCTAACCCTCTATACCTTGCTCACATTCCTTCTCATAACCTTTGCCCACATCATTTATAAACCCCTCAACGGCTCCCCATACATATACTACACACCTAACCTCATATAATACGGGTACTACGTTTTCCAGCTAGGTTGCCCACAACATCAGTACATAAGGCAATGGAACCCCCTGCATCTCAAACAAATCAAAATCAATGCCAACTATGCGACACCCACCCTAAAGTACAAAACACACACACATATACTCAACTGTGCTCTTATAAATTCATGGTCAATAAAAAAATAAAATCCCTGCCATCAGAGATCTACTTACCACCCAACACCTTGACATTCTAGCCATCACTGAAACATGGCTTATGGACACAAATACCGTTCTTCTAAACCAAATCACACCAGATTGATATACCCTCTTTCACTGTCCACGCTCCCAAAGAAGAGATGGGGGAGTAATGATCATAGCCAATTCCTACCTCAATTTCCAATACCTCACAACCGAAAGCCTGGATGAAACGGATTCTCTCACCATAACAAATAGACAATTGACCATCTTCTTCACATATAGAACACTAACCACATCCACTGCTGACCTGTCCAACATCCTAGAAAAAGTACTCACAAACACCAAATCAAACAGGACTTCATTGTACTAGGAGACTTTAACCTACCTTCAATTCCCCCCAAAAATGCTACCACATTCATGGAAGTAAAGTCAGCCATGGACCTCAAGCAAATCATATGCATATCCACACATGAAGAAGGCAACACTCTTGACCTCGTTTTTATCAACAACCACACAACACACACAGGCTCTCCAAACTCAATACAAAACCAACCAGTACCATGGTCTGAACACAGACTAGGCAGTCTCTCCATTTCTATTGAGAATACAATAACACCCCCTTCCCCCCCAACAACTAAGACGATGCTTCAAACAATTCAATAAGGACACATTCCTTGAAGTCATCCTCCCACAACTAGAAACCATCACAACCAACCCCACCACTCTTAACGACAAATGGAATGAATCATGTTAAATGTAACCCTCCAATTGTGATGTGACCACTTTGATTGTAGGATAAGGTGGTATACAAATCTGTCTAAATAAATAAATAAAATATATAACACCCACCAAACCACTCACAACCAAGAAACCCCACAAGACCATATGTTATGCCCTCGTCCTCTGCAAACTCAAAACCCAACTTAGAAAAATAGTACAAAGATGGCGAAAAACAACCAACCATGAAACAGAACCAACTACCTAAAACTTCTACAGATCTACCACAATGAAACAGACAATGCCAAATGTAAATGCCACACAAAATTGACTAACTGCCCAAGAGAACTTTTTGACCTCATCAAACAGCTGACAAGGACACCTACTACCACCAATCTAAATACATCCCTCACCCCCCAACAGCTGGCAACCCAATACAAACAACTTAACTTTCAACTGAACCCAATCCCTGCATCCCCAATCACCATAACCACCTACCAGTTCCCATAGTCATCCTTCAACACCATCAGCACAGAAAACACTGAATCCATCACCTCAACCCTTAACACTACAACCTCCCCTCTTGATCCCTGCCCAGTCATCTGGATCAAAGCAACAGAAAAGGAACTCAGCCCCATACTCACCAGAATCTCTCAATTAAACCTGCAGCATGGATATATGCCACAACCCCTAAAACCTTTCTCCATACATCTCACCCTAATATTGACTGTCCTGGACCCAGTCTCATACAGACCAATTGCCAGTCTCCCCTTCACTGCAAAAATCATTGAAAAAACTGTTCAACAAAAACTTCAGGACCATATCAACAAAAACTCCCTCCTTGATTCCCAGCAACATGGATTCTGTCCCCAGCACGGAGTCGACACACTGATGGTCTCCCTTGTCGACACCCTAATAAAAGGCACCCAAAACCCTACCCAAGGATTCCTCTTGATCTTCCTTGACATCTTGGCTGCTTTTGACATCATCAACCACAACATCCTGCTGGAACACCTTCAATCCATTGGTATTCAAGGCACAGTTCTCCAGTGATTCAAATCATACCTAACCAGCAGATAAAAATTGGAACAAACACATCTACCCCTCTCCAACAAACTCAATGGGTACTTCAAGGCTCCACCCTATTTGCGCTCCTTTACAACATCTACCTTTCTCTCTGCTCCATCATCAAATCTCACAGCCTCAAATTTCATATCTATGCAGATGATATCATGCTTTATGGACCATTCAACACAGAACAACCCTCCTACACCAATCACCAAAACTGCTTCATTGAGATCTCCAACTGGCTAACATGCAATAACCTTACAATAAATTACAAAAAAACTTAAGTTCTACTCATAATGAAGGATAACTCATTCTGTCCACCAACCACCCTAACACTAAACAACTCCCAAGTACAAGTTCAACCAGAAGTAAAATACCTTGGCATCATCCTAGATCAAACATCTCTCCTTCAAACAGCAAATAAACAAAACTGCCAAAGCCATTTACTTCAAAGCCAAAACCATGCAATGCCTCAGACCTCTCCTGGATCCTCCAGACTTCCGCACCACATTCCAAGCCATAATCCTCCCCCACCTTGACTACTGAAACTCCTTCTACCAGGGCTTCCCACAAAATACACTAATTCCATTATGCACTGCCCTACATATAACAGCATGCATCCTGCAAGGAGCTTCAAGACATGACCATATTACATCCATCCTCAAATAACTCCACCGGCTGCTAATAACAAGCCGAATAAAATACAAGACCCTCCTTCTAACCCCCAAAACCATCCACTCACATTCCAACACATACCTCCACACACTGCTCCAAACTCAACAACCCAACAGGACCAGACGAATATACATGAAAAATACCTTCACAATGGCCCACGCTAGAACTAAATACAACCAACAAGCCTGCAGATGAGCCTTCCAGCTATATACCAACTCTATATGGAACACACTTCCAGTCACAATAAGAAACACCACTGACCTCCTTGCCATCCAAAAACAACTAAAAACTCACCTTTTCTCAGAACATTTTAACCCAACAACATAACCCCCCCCCCATCATCTGAACCTACTGAATACGATGTAAACAATTATAACAACCAAAATCTGTTACTCATTGTACATATTTAACTGTTAAATGTATCAAGTATACACTATATGTAGTTTGCATGTTCATTGTAAACCAGTTGATATATTCCTGTTCTATGTAAACCACTTTGGCCTGGAAAAACGTGGTATATAAACACTGCTAAATAAAAGTAAAATAAACAATAAATAAACAAATCTTTTTAACTTTATAACACAGATGCACCATCTGAAAACTTTTACTCTGACCTTCAGTCTCACTCTTCAGGACCTTTGGCATCTCTAGATTGTTGTCTGGGATGTCATAGCCTGCTAGAACCAACCTACTTTTGCTGGGATGGCATTATTCTATATTAAATTGTTGTGATTTGCACAGACATAGTAACATTTCTCAGCTTTCAGACCTCTCTTTAGCATTGCACTATTAGCTTACACACTGCCTTGAGAATGCTAAGATGCAACCCAAAATATACATCACAGATGATGCCATTACTCCCCAGAGTAGCTCTCTGTAACTGTTGGATGTGGTTAGAGGCGGGGCGCAGGGTGGGAGCACATTTCCTTTTCCTGTATATTGCACCGGTTTTTGGGTTGTGGGCAGAAGGTTGAGGGGATGTGGCAGAGCAGCGCATGGGAGCTGGGGCTGTTTTGGTTCTGACAGTAGGCAAAGGAAGTGGATACAATCCAAGCAGCTGCAGTCCCTCTACTTCCAGAAGCAGTTGTAGAACCGGTTCTTCTGGGAGCTCCTCCACCATCTCCAGTTTCAGTCTGGGAGAGAAGAACGGCCCGGCTTGGAGTGGAGGCAGTATGGCAAGCCAGCTTTGTCGTAAGTATGCCTCGCTGCCTCAGCCAAGTGGACCCAGCAGGGGGGTGCACAAAGGCGCTCAGTACCGCACCACGCGGGAAGGGGATGCCCACCCTAAGTGACAAGGGGGCAAGGAACACCACTGCCTTCTTGCATTTGTGTTGCAAGCAGTCTGTATAAAATTCAAGACAAGTGGGAAAAGCATGAGGAGTATAATTCATATGTGTGCGCATCTGACTTGGGAGGGGTGGTTAGAATGGAGCGGTACCGCAGCATTCCATTGGTTTGGAAAGAGTAATAAAATGAAGTAAATGTGATATTAGGATGCCATTGTGGACAGACTGCAAAGGATATATTTTATAGTTTTAACCACAGTGTGTCACTCTCCCATGGCCAGGACAGTGATGCCACTGCTGGAATTTGACATTTATAAGCATATGGTAACAAAATATATAAAATTGTGTTTATATAATGATAACTGTAAAATGTTTTCTATTCAACAGTGAAATATATATATTCAAGTCTAGCACGATTTCATGACTTTGTTATTTCTACTTTAGGTTTTTGTCTAAAGTGAGCTTTGGAAATATTATGACAGATGCAGAATCAGTAATCTATGTAGGATGATTGATTAGGGGCCAATGACCCTTATTGCCTAGGGGACCAGATCACTATCAGTCCTCCCCTGGACATCACCATTTTGTGATAATTTGGCCTTCTTCTCCCACCTCCTGGAAGTTCTGCGAACACTGCCTCTATCACATCCTAAGCTCTGGAGTGGAAGAGTGGTCTAGTGGTTGGGGCAAGGTACTTCAGGCCGGAAGGTAGGGGGTTCAAATCCCACTTGAGGACAGCAACCTTGGGCCGGAAGGACTGGGGTTTCTAGTCCCACAGGTTGCTCTTTGTGGTCTTGGGCAAGCCACTTAACCCTCCATAGCCCATGTTCCCTGTAAAATAGTTATCTCCAAGTTATAATGCCCTGTTCAATGTAATTTCAGTTTGTTCAATGTAAACTGCACTGATGCAGAATAGTGTGGTATATAAGAAAATGTAAATAAATAAATAAGCAATGGTCAACCAGGGGAAGGGACACAAAATGTAGTAACTGAACCCAGGCTCTCTATAGGGCAGTGTGCAGCACTACCACTGAGCTATCAGGCCAGCTCTAGTGTAGCATCTTTCTGAAAACCTAGCAAGCTGAAAATCCTAGAATGATGTCAAGCATTTAGGTCCCGGAGGCTTCCAGTTGGTCCCAGCAAACAGCATCCAGTAGCATGTATCTAGTAATCAACATCTAGCAGAAAAGCACTGTTCCTTTCCAAAACACTATGGCTTCCCGGTTAGGAAGTCCTTATTTGAGGTCCCTTGTATATTTAGGGTGAATTCTGGGGTACACATAAACAGTCCATTTTCAGCCCTCCCCTGTTCTGTAACCCCCTCCCCCAAGGGACTTACAAAGGGGTATTTAGGGAAGTCTTCCCCCCCCACCTAGCAGGAGACCCCAGGCAGAATTCACAACTCCCTTAGTCTATGAGGATGGTATGCAAATGTTCTACTGACCCAGAATCCACGCCTCCCTGTCTTACTGGTCTCCTGCCATCAGCCCAAACACTCAGGGATTTGATATCACTACTCCTCAGATGGGTCAGACCAAATCCTGGTCTGCCCTACCTGCCACCACCCACGTAGCGATCCCTGTCCGAATACAATCGCCCATCTAGCAGGTATTAAGTGATTCTCTCTAACCAGAATGGGAGGTGGGTACCCCTTATATCCAGGTGGTTTGCCTAAATTGAAGGTCCTGACAGGTCTTCTGAGATGGGATATATACTGTCACAAATGATCTAGTAGAACAATCAGACAATGCAACTGGATCTTGTTTAAATGCAATTTCTTCAAGATAAGTATGTAGTTTTATTTCTGATATGTCTCAAATAGTCTCAGAGAACAAATGAAAAGACAGTGGAGGGGGCATATTCAGCGGTGGAAGCCAGTGCCACTTTAAATAATACCTGGATATTCAGAGTTGGGGCCTTATCTGGTCAGTGGCAATCCAGCCACCGGGCTGGCCGGATAGCTAAACCAACAACAATTAGGCCAGCCTTTTTTTTTTGCCTAACTTTACCTGGTTAAGGTTAGTGGCTGAATATCACTGCTGAGAGGTTAACCTTGGGTACAGCCCCCATTCTGTCCCCGAACACTCCCATGCTAAGCAGTTCGCATCAGGTCATTCAACTGACTTCAGAGGAGATATTCAGAAGCACAAACTGGGTACCTTCTACTGAATATCCCGCTTAGTGGGATTAATGCGGTTTGCAGATCCGTATACTCGGCTCCGCCCGGAGGACGTCACCAAGTGTGGCTGACGCAATCCTGCTGGTCCATGGAGAACCATGTTAATCCCTTTGTTTATGCCCCCCTGTGTGTTTACTTACACCAGAATAGGTTTACACCTTATTAACACGTACATATGCATAAGAAGGAAGTGGAGCTACAGCATATTCTATTGCAAAGAAATTCTGTTTGTGGTGATAAAATGTTCTTTTTTTTTTTTTTTGAAAATTTTATTTATATTTTCCAACAACACAACAAAACAACATATTATTCTTCAACACATAACAACAAAAACCCAGCCCACCCACCCACCCAGTCTCCATTGGCCATCCACAGTGACAACAGTTATACAGAGCAATATGTAAGGCAAAACCCCCACTTCAGTAACATAAATGCCGATTATCTGACACAATCCAGACCAAGCACAAAGAAAAATTCCCAGCAGTAGCCTAGGCTCTGGAAGACACACCGGCCGATGCCGCATAGGCATCCAAGCACTTCCACTTACTCTCCGAGTCCAACTGTGGAGCACCGCGTCCCTTCCGGCACCTCCGCTCCTGACTGCAAGTCCATGCCTTTTCGTAGCTAGCATACAGAGAAACTAAATTCCACCAGTGGTTGCTCTCCAGCTTGTCCGCATCCTTCCAACAAATCAGGATCAGCTTCAGAGCAACTGCAATCAGAAAATTAAACAAAAAGTGTTTCTCTTTCTGTACAGGCAGCGTCGGGCTTGCAGACCGAAGGAAGACCAAATCCCACGACAGAGGTGCCCGGAAGGAAAGTATCTTCTGGATTTTACCCCATACCTCCCGCCAGAACTTTTGCACACTAGGGCAACCATACATCATATGCTGCAGAGTACCCAAGGACGCCGAGCACGTCCAACAGCGAGCATCTACTCCAGGAGCCCAACAGGAGAGTCGGCTGGGTGTCAAAAACGCCCTATGAGAAAAAAAATATAAGGACTGGGTAATTACTGCAGCACGGGAGACTCTATTAGCCCTGGACCAGAGAGTGGACCAAAGTTGAGGCGGGATAGAAAACTCTATCTCAGCCTCCCAACTCTTTTTCAGACCAGTTAGAGAGGCGGACCATGCATTTCTGAGAGTCGCATAAAGTTTTGAGACTGTCCCTTTACCCTCTGAGCAGGCAAGCAGCACCTGTTGCAAACCCCATTCCTCTGCCAAGCTAGCTGCAGAGAGCTTTGCCTGCGTTAGACAGCTTTTTAGCTTAACCCATTGAAACCGACAGCGATCAGGCAGATCAAACTCCCTAACGAGTGCCTCCCAGGTTTTCCAACCTCGGAGATGGGCTAAGTGACCCAGCGTCCAAATGCCCTTATCTTGCCAGCTCCTCCATGAAATCGTTTTGCCTCCAATCTTAAATCTAGGATTATACCATATAGGAAACACTCTGGATATGGGTTCTCTTCTGCTAAAACCTCGGCTAAACCAAAGGAAGCCTGCTGAGTGGCTAGAATAGCGGGAGAGACCATATAAGTGGCAGGGAGTTTCATTACGAGCAACAACTGAAGAGGGACTTGCGAGACTATCCTCTTCTCTACTTCTAGCTATATCGGGCTTATCTCTTTGGCCTCCACAGAACACCAAAATGCTCCTGTTTCAGCAAGAAGGCCTGGTGGTAAGCCCTAAAATCAGGAAAATTAACGCCCCCTGTTCCCTGCTCGCTTTGAGCTTGGCGGTCGCAATTCTGGGGGGTTTCCCTGGCCAGAGGAACCAAATCAGTTGCCTCTCCCAACCTTTATACACCCTAGTAGGCAGCTCCATCGGAAGCATCTCCAAGATATAGTTTATCTTAGGACACAGGACCATCTTAATGGCTTCCATCCTGCCCCACCATGTTAGATACAAAGGGGACCACTTTACCAAGAAAGCTCGAAGCAATTCCTCTATAGTCTGACAATTGATTGAGATCGTCTCTTCGGCAGAGAAACAATATTTAACTCCCAGATATTTAATGGGCTTAGATTCCCACACAAAAGGATGATCCCCTAGGGCGGAAGAGAAAATCGCACTGTTCATGGGAAATGCGACGGACTTCCCCCAGTTTATCTTATATCCAGAGATTTCCGAGTAGGCGCCCATAACCTTTAGAACCTCACCCACCTGATCCGGCTGAACAAAAAGCAACAAATCATCTGCATATGCTGACAGTTTTACCTGCAGATCCCCCACTTGGATGCCTAGAATCCCCTCAGAATGTCGAATGGCAATGGCCAAGGGTTCTAGAGCTAGATTAAACAAAATCGGGGAAAGGGGGCAGCCCTGCCTAGTCCCTCGTTGTAAGACGAAGGGAGGAGACAATGTTCCATTCACTAAAATTCTTGCCTGAGGGTTAGAGTAAAGCACCTTGATCAGATTTATAAACGAGTCTCCAAAACCAAACCATTGCAACACTCGGTACATGAAGGCCCATTCCAACCGATCAAAGGCCTTTTCGGCATCCAAAGAAAGCCCGACCAGGGATAGTCTTGCGAGCGTGTTAAAGCAAAGAGATTGATGAGAAGACGGGCATTGTCTGCGGTCGACCTCCCCGGGAGGAACCCGCATTGATCCGGGTGAACTAACCCGGAAACCACCTTTGAAAGTCGTCTGGCTAAGACCCCCGCAAAGATCTTGCAATCTGCGTTTAGAAGAGAGATCGGCCTATAGCTTCCCACCTCAAAGGGGTCCCTACCCTCTTTAGCTAGTACAACTATAGTCGCCGCGTTGAAGCTCCCTATTTGTGGGGATTGTTCCACTAACAGTTGAAAGAAGCAGGCCATCTGGGGAGCTAACTCCTCCTGGAATGTTTGTTAAAATTCTGCAGGGAGTCCATCGGGACCGACCCCTTACCTTTTTTTGCATCCCTAAGGACCGCTTGGACTTCCACCCCTTCTATTTGGAAGCCTAATCCCTCCGCCTGCTGGGCACTAAGAACAGGATGAGGCAGGTCCTCTAAGAATTTTAGATAGACAGAGTCAGGACACTCTCCCATTGAAGAATATAGGTCCTGATAGAAAGACCGAAAACTCTCCCCTATCTCACTACTCCTTGTGAGCAGCCCGTGGTTCTCCGACGCTAAGGCCGCAATGTTGGTTTTTCCCCTAGGGGGGCTGAGCACAGATGCCAGCAGCCCGCCGGCTTTGTTTTGCTCAACATGATATCTCGCATCTTGCGCATGTTGAACCTTTTGGACTTCTGCGCTCAAGATCATGTTATACTGATATCTTAGTTTCTGCAGGCGCAAGAGCACACAAGGCTCCATTTTTGCCCTCAAAAGCCTCTCACCGGCAGAGATTTGTGTTTCAAGCTCAGCCAACTCAGCTTTCCTCTGTTTGGACCAGCGGATAACAACCAAGCCCAACCTGCCGTCTCTGAAGGGAGATTCTTTGCAAAATACTCTTTGATCTCCAACCGGATTAAATCACAGAAGGCCGGATCTCCCAACAGCTCCCTAGGAAAAAACCATCCTGTCTGTCGAGGGACCGCCTGCCCAAGCGCCACAAGCAGGAAGACTGCCGCATGATCTGACACCGTAGTAGCACAGATGCCAGCCTCCGATGTTAATTCCACTAAAGATCTAGATAGTAAGAGGAAATCAATGCACGAGTGCGACTTGTGCGGAAGGGAGTAGAAAGTAAATTCCTTATCTACAGGGTGTAAGGTTCGCCAAACATCATATAAACCCAGGTCTTGCATTAGAGATAAAAGAACAGACACTGCCCTGCCAGGCTTGGATGATCTGATCGGCTGCCGGTCTAACAATGGGTCCAAAACCAAATTGAAGTCTCCGCCCAAAATCATGGGGAGGGACCGCAAGTCATGAGCTTCCTCCGCCACCTTCTGAAAGAAGGGTACATCATCACAGTTTGGCCCGTAAATATTCAATACGGCTAGTTTCTCACCCTTAATATGCATTACAACTTTCGCCCACCTCCCTTGTGGGTCCGCCGACCCTATCTCAATCTTCGGCTGAAGGGCTTTCCGTACCAAAGTTATTACCCCGTTCTTTTTGCCTGCTGCTGCGGCATGTACGGCAACCACATACTGCCCCTTACCCAGTTTCATTGCTTCTGTTGAAGACAAATGAGTCTCCTGGAGTAGGACTACGTCGGCACTCTGCTTAGCACAATATAATAAGACTTTCTTTCGCTTGATTGGATTATTGACCCCTTTCACATTCAGCGAGAGAACCTTAAGGGACCCCATAAAGCTTTAGAAATGAATATACATCAACAGCAGGGCCTTTAGTATTTAGCATCAACCTCCAGCTCTGAGCATTACCCCCAACAGTTACCAATGGAGACAACATCCCTCCCAACCAAACCCTCCACCCTGGGTGAACCATCGATCCCACAAGATTGCCCTCAGAACCAGGGGCGGCCCAAGGGGGGTGCGGGGCCATGTGTGGAGACTCGGTGCGGGGCCTCATTTGCATAAGTGGCCTTATTTGCATAAATATTTGCATAATGCTAACATACACTAACTTTTAGTAAACATGGCTCTTAATGAGTGTATGGATAAAGACAGACTAAAAGATTTCTACATTAGTATAATCCAGTGCCAACCGCCAGGCACATTAGGAACTACTACAAACACTGCCCATTTAGAACCAATAGCAAACCCGCCATATCCTAACAGCACTACCAGGACTCACAAAGCACCATACCCTACCTATCAAAAGGCAACACTGCAAATATTAAACCAATACATTTCAGAGAACAATAATACATGACCTACTGGGGAAAGAACAAGTGGCAATGTCAAATAGGAATTACATAAACAGAATACCTCAGCTCAGTTACACATGCAGAACATAGACCATCACCAAACAAGGAATCACAATTTAGAAACAGGAAGGCAATAATTAAACTGGGAACCCCAAAAGCCAAACTTGGAATGTACAACAACACTGTAGAAATAAAACTATAAATTAATTTCCTCTTGTACCAAACAAAGCGCAGACGTTAATGATGCACATTTCCCAGAGCTTTCATATTCCAGTTAATAAATTCAAAATAAAGAGATATCTTTCTACCTTTTGTGCATTTTATTTTCAGTTGCAATTGCTCCAGCCACTTTCTTCTGGTTTCTTCATGTTTTCTGCTAACTCTCCATCATCTGCTGTCCATTTGTCCTTTCTTCTCTTCTAGTTTTTTTTTTCCATTCTCTCTCTCTACATCTGCTTTAACATACTAATCTTTCTCCTTTTGCTCTTTCCTCATTCCTATTTCATCCACTCAAATTTTACCCCTCCATCCTCAATCCCCACTTACTCTCCCAATACCCGGCCAATTGTAGATTTTTTATCCCTCCCACACAAAATATTTTTCCCCTCTCGATTTTACTCTCCCAGCCCCATCCCATTCTAATCCTCCCCCAACATCAGCTCCCTTCTAGTTCCAGCCTCACCCAGCATCCATTCCCTTCTAGTCCCTGCATCAGCCCATTTCCAGTCCTAGCCCCCATCAGCCCATTTCCAGTCCTAGCAACCCCCCAACCCAATACCAGTCCTAACCCCATCAACCCATTTCCAGTCAGCCCCCCATAGCCCATTGCCAGTCCTAACCCCCCCATCAGCCCACAGCCCATTACCAGTCCTAACCCCATCAGCCCACCTAAAGTCCTAACCCCTCCCCATCAGCCCATTTCCTGTCCTAGCCCCCCCCCATAGCCCATTATCAGTCCTAACCCCCCCCCATAGCCCATTACCAGACAGCCCCCATCAGCCAACAGCCCATTACCAGTCTTAACCCCCCCATTACCAGTTCTAACCCCCCCAACAGCCCACAGCCCATTACCAGTCCTAACCCCATCAGCCCACCTCAAGTCCTAACCCCTCCCCATCAGCCCATTTCCTGTCCTAGCCCCCCCATAGCCCATTATCAGTCCTAACCCCCCCATAGCCCATTACCAGACAGCCCCCATCAGCCAACCGCCCATTACCAGTCTTAACCCCCCCATAGCCCATTACCAGTTCTAACCCCCCCAACAGCCCACAGCCCATTACCAGTCCTAACCCCATCAGCCCACCTCGTGTTAACCCCCCCATCAGCCCATTTCGTCCTAATCCCCATCACCCAATTTTCAGTTTAAGCCCCCCCATACCCCATTACCAGTCCTAACCTCCCCATCAGCCGACTCCCAGTCCTAATCCCACCAGCCCATTTCCAATCCTAATCCCCCATCACCCAATTTTTAGTTTAAGCCCCCCATAGCCCATTACCTGTCCTAACCCCCCCATCAACCCACTTCCAGTCCTAATCCCATCAGCCCATATAAAGACTTAGCTCCCCCATAGCCCATCACCACTCCTAACCCCCCCCAGCCCCCCCATAGCCCATCACCACTCCTAACCCCCCCCAGCCCCCCCATAGCCCATCAGCACTCCTAACCCCCCCAGCCCATCAGCACTCCTAACCCCCCAGCCCCCCCATAGCCCATCGCCACTCCTAACCCCCCCAGCCCCCCCATAGCCCATCAGCACTCCTAAGCCCCCCAGCCCATCAGCACTCCTAAACCCCCCCAGCCCATCAGCAAACCCCCCCCAGCCCCCCCATAGCCCATCACCACTCCTAACCCCCCATAGCCCATCACCACTCCTAACCCCCCCAGCCCCCCCATAGCCCATCACCACTCCTAACCCCCCCAGCCCCCCCATAGCCCATCAGCACTCCTAACCCCCCCAGCCCCCCCATAGCCCATCAGCATTCCTAAGCCTCCCAGCCCATCAGCACTCCTAAACCCCTAGCCCAGCCCAGCCCAGCCCAGGGAAATTTTTTTTTTTAAAAAAAGCTGTCTTCTCCCACTGCCGGGGCCGCTGCGGCAGAATCGAGTGTGCCGCGGGGCCCCCCTGCCCAGCAAAGCCTGCCCTCCCCTGTATCCGCTCTCTCTACAGCTACCTGCAGTCTCACACGCCGGCTTTCAGAGCGCGAAGGGACTAGTTTCCCTTTCGCGGCTCTGTTAAGCCTGTGGGGGCTGATGGGAACTTCCCATCAGCCCCCGCGGGCTTAACAGAGCAGCGAGGGAGAAACTCTCCCCTCGCGCTCTGAAAGCCGGCGCGTGAGACTGCAGGCAGCTGCGACGAGAGAGCGGATACAGGGGAGGGCAGGCTTTGCTGGGCAGGGGGGGGCCCTGCGGCACACTCGATTCTGCCGCGGCGGCCCCGGCAGCGGGAGAAGACAGCTTTTTTTTTTTTTTTTTAATTTTACTTTAGGATCAGAATGTTTTTTGCGCGGGGCCCCCTGAAACGCGGGGCCCTGTGCAAAAAACATTCTCGCTCAATGGACGGGCCGGCCCTGCTCAGAACCCCGCCCCCCTTATGAGCTCCTCATACACAACCCCCTCCCTCCCTCTCACAAAGTTAACATTGTACAACTCGCTCCCATCTCAGACATCCACCCCAAAGTATTCCACTCCCCCCAAACAGATGGCCCAGCACCTACGAACACTCACTCAAATAAACAGCCCACTTACACAGCCACACTCAAATCAAACACTGACGACTAAGGCCAAAGCAACCACTATTGTCCTCGTCACAGCTGGCCCGAACTCAGCTACAGGTAGAATAGACACCATAAACGTCTCCATTAGCGCTCTCAGCACATTACTGTAGCTTCCTGCTCTTCTATAAAAGCCAAAAGGACCTTTGGATCTTCAAAAGACCGAGTCTGATTATGCAACGTGACTCTGAGTCTAGCAGGAGCAAACAGCCCATAATGAGCTTGAAGGCTTTGCAGCCGCGGCCTTAATGCGAGCATCTGCTTCCGACGGGCCACCGTGGCCTTGTTAAAGTCTGGGAAAAAAGCATGTTCGATCCTTCGAACTTTAACGGCACCAAAGCTCGGGCTGCCGACATAACTTGAGCCACTTGCTGAAATCTTAACAGCTTCATGATGATCAGGCGAGGCCGCGATGAATGGGGACTCTGATGCATAGGTACGCGGTGGGCCCTCTCGATCTCAAAAGGCCGATCAAAAACGATCTGTAGTAGATCCGGAACAATTTTGCCCAGAAATCCCAGCATGTCACGACCTTCCGCCCCTTCAGGCATCCCCACTAGCCTGATGTTGTTCCGACGTGCCCGGTTGTTAAGGTCCTCCAGGTTCCGCTCCAAGGCAGAGATGCGTTTAGCATTAACTGCCACCTCCTTCAGATGCTCCTCATGTACCTCCACTCTTACGGAGAGCCCTTCCATTTTCTCCGAGAGTGTATTGAGCTGTGCCTTCAAGTCCTTGAGCTCCGCCACATCAGCTTGCAACCCGCTCAGGGTTTCTCCATTGGCAGTGACCAGCTCTCGCACAGCCCTAATTTCGGCCAAGAGCTCTTGCAGGCCGTCTGTGTTGTCCTTCGCGCCCAAGGCCTTCTGCGGCGAGGGAGGATCAGCTTTCAGCCGCTTAGTTCCCGTGGTCGCGGGCAAACTAAAATCAAGTCTGGAGGGTTAGCTGGATGTCATAGCCGTAGTCTTACAGCCACTGGAGCTCCGATGGCAATAATTCTCCGCGGAGGGGCAGGATAGCTATCAGGATTCCGGGGAGAGAAAGGATCAAGCGGCCATCTTGCACCGTCGCAGGCTCCACCCCCCCGTGATAAAATGTTCTTCATCAAAGTTACTATCAAGCATTTTACTGTCATGTTAAAGCTCAGAACAAAGAATCAATCAGATGGCTAATTAGCTGTAATATTAAAAAAGGATTACCCAGCTTCTTTAGAAAAAAATGGTGTAGCTTGAAGAACTATCTGTTTACTTGAAGTAATATTATGAAGATTGCTATTATGGGAAGAAGATTAAAAAGAAAAGAAAGGATCGTGGGATTTCATTCTTAATTTTAACAGCATTTAAGAGAACACACACAATACCCAGTGTCAACAATAAATCTGAAATAAAGAGAGTGACTGACTGAAGATTGCTGCCATCTGTGTAACTTCTGATCCTGTCTCTGGCCTGCCCCAAGTTCAACACCACTTTAAGGGTGTAGTTTTTTTAACAGGGCAAGTAGGTGCCAATTTTTAGCCTATTTTATAAAGACATGTGGAGGGGAATTTTAGAAGATCCATACAATCTGGGACCTCTAAGCCAGAATGTCTGAAGAAATTGCAGGCATATCCAGGTGATTTCACAAACCTGGATGTGCCCAATATGAATGTCTGCATAGATGTCCCCAGAACAGTATTTCAGAGCCTGGACATCTGGGCTAGCCTAATGGTTAGAGTAGTGGGCCAGCAACAGGGCAGCCAGGATTCAAATCCCACTGCTTGTGTTGTTGACATTGTGATGAGCTGTTTTTCAGCTAAAATGAGCACTATGCTGTTTATGCCTTGGAGCAGGTCTAGGGTTAGATGTGTGACTCCAGAGGTCCGTGACATTTCTGTGATCAGACAGGGACGTCCGGGTTCCTAGAGATGCCCCAACCATGCTTCCAGCAGGCCTCTGCCCTGTTCAGATTCGGAAGTCTCCAGAGCCGGCTTTTAAAATGGCTCTAGAGACATCTTTAAGCCCATTTTCAAATAAGGCTTCTAAAATGACCCCCATAGGTGCCTACGTGTCTTTATAAAATATCAGCAGAAAGCATAGCTAGAATGCACCTGCATATACTTATCCCTGCTCTGGAACAGGGGTAAACGTACACTGGTGAATGTGCATTTTATAAACTACTTGTGTATGTAGCAACTCCACACATGCTGTGCTCAGGTTGCACAGAAGTATGTACGTTCTTGGCACCCATATACTTAAACACGCGTACCCATGATGTCATTTTACAAAAGTTGTTTTATGCATGGGAAAAGATTCTAAAGTTGCTCTCCACACAGGGCCAGCCCTAGAATTGGTTCATGACGTTGGTGCCCTATGTGAACCTCAAAACCTCTGGCTGCCACAATCTATTATTTAGTTTTGAATGCCCCACTTTTGCTGCCCTCCAGAAGTTGCTACCCTAGATGACTGCCTAATTTGCCTAGTGGTTGGGCCATCCCTGCTTCCACATGCCTAATGTTAGGTCCATCACAATCATGCTGGCAGATTTCTAAAAAAGATGTCTGCAGTGTGTGCCCGATACTGGCCAAGTGAGTGGTTTTGAATATTGACTTATCTGTTCTCTGTGTCCCATGGTCCTTCTCACCACTACAATGCAATTTGGCCTAAGCAGAAGGCACTGCGGATGCTCTGGTATACTGTAAGTCCATCAGTTAAATTTGCTCTGCTTTCTTAGATAGAAGATACCGTATTGCCACAAAGCAGCTCCTAATACAAGACCAGAGGTGCAGCTTCATCTGCAGAAGTCACTAATAGGGTCATTCCAGAAGCCGAATAAGAGTTTGTATGTATGCTGGGGACATGTATGTGCTGACAATATCTACGAACATATTCCAGTACATGGTTCCCACGCACATTTATCTTGCTTGCACGGGGATGTCAGAACGTGCTCAGGAGGGGCGCAATGGGAGTGTGGTTTGCTGCGAAGATGTGTATAATATATTAAGGAAAGACTCATGTATGTTTTTGGACTTCCATGCAGAAGACATGGAATAAGATCAGTACTTAGAAAATATTCTGTTGTGTTCTACAATTCGTCCCTGCAAGTGAGAGCGTGTGTGTGTAGTTTGAGGGTTGCATGGAAGGATCTGGTGTGCTGATCTGCAATTCAGGGGGACGTGAATGCCTGGCCAGTACCTGGACCTTATGGATGACTGCAGTGACACCAGGTGCCACTGTGATAGGGCAGTCATACAACAGTTGTGCCAGGCGCTGGGAGACCTGACAGTTGTTGTGCCAACACTCCCCAGATCATGCCATGCGGCCTACATCCTTACTCAGTCCAGGATCTATGCAAACTGCGAACGTGGTGATATATCTGGAGGTTGGCTACTTGGTATGCTGGCACAAGGATCCCCCCCCCCCCACCCACCCACCCACAGGCTTTATCAGGGAAGCAGTGCCAGAAAGAGGACTGTGGGAAGGCAGGCAGGGTATCTCCTAGGGTTGCCAACTGGCTCCAGATGCGCCCGACAGAGTAAATCCAGTCCTGGGTTTACCCCATTGCATGCAGGGATATGTAGTTCTGATTTCTCCATTGCACTCCATAAGAAATGGAAAACTACAAGTCACTGCATGCAATGGGGTAAACCCAGGACTGGATCAAGTCTGTCGGGCGCATCTGGAGCCAGTTGGCAACCCTAGTATCTCCACAGATAACAGATGTATATAGACCAGCATAAACCAAGACAGAGAGTGGACATTTTATGGGACAGGTGTAGCCACAAGTAAGGAGATGCTGTGAGAAGTGTCTGTACCCAGATGTGTGGGAAACAGATGCCATAGTCAGACCACCATAGTCATTAGAAGAGCAAAGTTATGTCGCTAAGCAATACAATGCATCCTTTGGGGAATTGCAGTTAGCTTAGATTTTTGTGAGTTTTGTAAGGGTCCATAATTAGCATTTTAAAGAGTATTTTTAGAGATGACCAATGCAAGAATTACTGAGGCGTTGTTATACTGCTATGTACATTTTGATGCAAGGTATGTCATGACAGACATGTCAATATCTACTTGATCTTATAATATTTTAGAGTGCACTGAGATTATTTTGTAGTGTTCTGGGCATGAAACAGACTAGCATATATAGTCTAGTTTGCATCAGCATTTATGTATCATCAGCATTTATGTCTAGTTTGCATCAGCACAACACTGTCAGTGAGAAGAGCAGCTTAGGAGATGCACAGTTTAACCGAGGAGGCGTGGCCATCTGAGGCGTCCACGGTTATATCGTGGAGATGGACAGGATCGGAAACGTGCAACTTTCCAGAATACGGTGAGCGTGGGGATGTCCAGAACAATTGCAGCGTTTACCCGTCTCCTGTAATATTAGTGGAGATGTGTTTCTCCATCACACGCTTGGCCTGTGCCTGCACCCATGCGCGGTTCTCACGCTGGATATGTGCATGGGCCGGCTGAAAAGTGGTTTGCATGGGCCTTGCTGGACACATCTATGAGCCGATTCCACAAACATGGGCACGTCTATACCCATAGATGCAGAATTAGCATGGAGTCGTGCCTGTATTGATTTAAACGTATCTATGGAATGGACATGGATTTTGTGGAATCTGCTAATAAGCCTTCATGATTTTGAGAGAGCTTTGGGCATCGCTACAAGGAAGAGGGGATTGGAAAGCCTGGATCAGCATGTTTCTCCTTGGACAAGCAGGATGCGTCAGCCACACCTGGTGACGTCCCCCGACGGCGCCATACATGGACGTGCTCTATAGAGCTCAGAACATTCTGAGCATGAGCCAGAGGCCCAACCCATTAGCCCACCTCTAGCCAGCCAGTCTTTCTTCTTCCGCCGTGCCTACCACACGTGGATCCTGCTGTCTCACAGCCAGAGAAGAAATTTACAGAACAACTACTCACGGATACAAGATGCCTTTCACGAAACCAGGATTCAAAAAATGCAGCCACTGCTCAAGGAAGATGAGCAGTTCAGATGCCCACGACCAGTGCGTTAGGTGCTTAGGTGCCAACCACCAGGTCACAGACTGCCAACACTGCTCTCGGATGTCCCCCAGAGCCTTGATGTCCAGAGGCCATGCTCTAAAAGACTTTCTTGCGCTGCATCCGGAACCTGCAACAGCTGTTTCCCCGGCACGGGATGCGCCCCTAGGGGCCTCCATCCCCGGCCGTTCTGCTCTGGATTTGCCAGCTACTACGGAGGCTCCCGCGGCAAAGTTCCACACTCCTGCGGTGAAAAGACACTCAAACACCAGCAGGTAAGCTGGTAACAAAACCACAATCTTCCAAGGCCTCCTCCAGCCGCCGCAGCTCTTCCGGCTCTCCTCGGGACCCCCACAGAACTCAAGCACGCAGGCCTGACCATGCTGTTCCTGGGGGTGGCCATCTTGATGATGTCACAGTCTCCGCCCCCTCTTCTTCTATTGGCCATCGGCACGGACAGCCCAGCCCCGCCCACATGACTCCCATTGGCCAATTGAACGGGTCTTCCTCCCGACGTCATCAGGACTCTCCTTCTCTCGGCGCCGAGGCTGCACGTCGCAGGGACTCCCCTCCTCCCGGCGCTGACAAAAAAACAGATTCCGATGCCGGCGCTGTCACTGTCTCCTCGGATCCACAACATCGGGGAACTTATCATCACAGCGAAGACAGCAGTGATCACAATGTCGATCGGACACTGCAGAGTGCACGTCGCGGTGAACAGAGCAGCCATCACCGTCGGGACAGGCATCGGAGCCGAGAACACAGCAGACACAAGAGGCAACACCGCTCCCGGAGCCCCAGTGCCACCAGGAGAGACAAGCACCGTGGATCCAAGCACAAGCACCTCGCTAACAGCTCTAGTCCCAGATCCAGGCCACATAAGAAGGCCTCATCCACTGAAAGGGCCCCCAAGCCAGCGCAACAATCTGAGTCACTGGCCACCCCTGCGGAAGTGCTTCCTAACCAAGGAGCCATCCTGCAGCTGCTTTCCAACACAGACCTTCTGCGCGAGGCTGTCTCGGATAAACCCACCCCAAATGCTGCTTTAGAAGGGCCACGGGACTGCGGTCCTCCCACCCCAGACAAGACCACCGTGAACCCACCAGACCCTGACCGCAGCTATACAAGTAACACCTCTGGAACCTCTGAATCTCCATCCTTCCTCAGCATAAGTGAAGAGGAGGAGGATACGAACCCACTGGGGTCCGAAGCCCCCATTAGGGCCAAAGCGGCCTCATTATCGAGTTCAGCAGGAGGATCCACAGGGGCATCTGCGGACACGCAGCCAGGCCCAACAGCTACGCCGCCTGAGGACCTCACATACCCCAAGTTTCTGCGCAAAGTGGCCTCCACTTTAAACCTTATACCCTTGGAGACAGATCAAGCTGGACCGGAGATCCTCATGTACCTCAATGCTCCTAAGAAGCCTATCACCCTGCCAATCCACCAGCATCTCCTGGATACACACGTCAAGCTCTGGCAGAGCCCGGCTTCATCCCTGGTGTGCCCCAGGAAACTCGACGTGAAATACCAGGTCCTACAAGCGCCTGGGTTCGGCAAGAGTCAGCTACCACATCACTCCATCGTGGTGTCTTCAGCCCTAAAGCGCATCAAGTCATCACGCAACCACGCCAACTCCCCCCCCCCTCCAGGGAAAGACCCCAAACTCCTCGACGACATCAGGAAAAAAGTCTTCCAAGGAGCCATGCTTCATGCTAGAATCTCCGCGCACCAGTTCCAGCACATACTCTTCCAGGACTCCTTGCTGGCAACTCTCACGGACACTTTGACAGCTCTTCCACCGGAGGAAAAAGCAAAAGCGATATCCACAATAGGGGATCTTAAGGAATGTGGAAAACACCTCATCAGCACTGTGCATGACGCCTTTGAAGTTGCTACACGCACAGCTAGCACCGCCATCTCTACCAGACGGTTAGCATGGCTGCGGGCCTCGGGTCTGCGTGAAGACACACATGAGCACATCGCCGACGTACCCTGCAATGGCGAGTCACTCTTTGGAGAAAGTTGCTGACACAGTCAATGACATGAAAGAACATTGCACCACCCTACAGTCACTCGCTGAGGAAGGCTTCGAGCGCAGTTCCAGCACCAAAGGGAATTACAGCCGCAAAGCGCAACACACTCACAAAGGATACAATGCGTACCACAAATGGCAGCAACCTCGTTACAAGCAGACGCCATTCTGAGCCCCTTATGGAGCTCCACATCAACAGAAGCATCAGAGGGACAGAAAACAAAAGAAACAACCACCCCAGATGGGGAAAAGCACCCTGTCCTTTTGACAATCAATCCGTGGAGGAACGGCCAGTCCTTCCGGTGCGAGGACGATTGAGTACCTTCTGGAGCTCCTGGTGCCTTATTTCCACAGACACATGGGTCCTGCGAATCATTCGGGAGGGCTACCACCTGCGCTTCCTGTCTCCCCCTTGCGAGCGCTCTACACAAGCACCATCCAGCAACATCGAAACACCTCTGCTGATGCACCAAGAACTACTGCATCTCTTGGCATCCCAAGCCATCGAACCGGTACCCTCCAATCAGATCAATCAGGGATTCTACTCTAGATTTTTCCTGGTACCCAAGAAATCGAAAGGGGTGCGCACCATCCTCGACCTAAGAAACTTAAACAAGTTTATCTTCAAGGAGAGGTTCCGCATGTATTCACTAGGGTCGATCCTTCCCCTCCTCCAACCCGGGGACTGGATTGCGTCCCTGGACCTGCAGGACGCCTACACACATGTCCCAATCCATCCACAGGACAGACAGTACCTGCGTTTTCAAGCCCTGGGAAGCCATTATCAATAAAAGGCCCTTCCATTTGGCCTCTCCCCAGCACCATGGGTATTTACAAAGTGCGTGGCCGTCGCAGCGGCACACCTTCGGAAACAGAGCATCCATATCTTCCCTTACCTGGACGACTGGCTCCTATCATCACCATCACCGCAGAAAACTCAGTGGGCAGTCAAACGGACTATCCACCTCCTCACCTCCCTCGGATTCCTGGTGAACCACCAGAAATCGCACCTCGTCCCCACTCAGTGCTTGGAATTCATCAGGGCCGACATAGACACTGTGAAGGCGGGAGCCTTTCTCCCTGCATAAAGGGTGGAGAGGTTGGCCACCCTAGCTTTGACAACCTCCCTTCAGACAGTCTCCACGGCCTGGACTCTTCTTCGCCTCCTGGGGCACATGGCCGCCACCACTCACGTGTTACCCCTAGCACGGTTACACATGTGCACCCTTCAGTGACGCCTACGCCCATGCTGGAACCAGCGCACCCAGCCTCTCTCCACCAACATTGCTCTCGACGCTCGCACCAGGAGGAGCCTCCGGTGGTGGACAGTCAAACAAAACCTCACCGTGGGGAAGCTACTCCAACAACCCAGTCACCATATCACCATCACTACCGATGCATCCCAGATGGGCTGGAGAGCCCACATGGGTCAGATATGCACTCAAGGGACCTGGACAACGGCAGAGGAAAATCTCCACATAAATCTTCTGTAACTCAGAGCCATAAGGTACGCACTGCAGGCATTCCAACCACACATCAAGAATAAGCTCATCCTCATGCAGACAGACAACCAAGTGGCCATGTTCTAGATCAACAAACAAGGAGGGACAGGCTCACGGCCCCTGTGCAAGGAGGCTCTCACCATCTGGGCTCTAATCCTAGCAAGCCACTTCTGGATAAAAGCGGCCTATCTCCCGGGCGAGCAGAACTCCCTGGCGGACAAGTTAAGCTGACAACTGAGCCCACACGAGTGGACCCTGAGTCCCCAGGCCACCACAGACATCTTCCACCGCTGGGACCAACCAGAGATCGACCTCTTTGCGACAGACCGGAACAGGAAGTGCCACCTGTTCTGCTCAAAACGCCTGTCAGCCCACAGCGTGGCCTCGGATGCCTTCGATGTGTGCTGGGGGGAGTGGTCTCTTGTATACGCCTTCCCACCCCCCTCTGATCTCCAAAGCACTGCAGAAGGTAATCCAGGACAAGGCCCAGGTCATCCTCGTGGCCCCATACTGGCCCCGACCACTGTGGTTCCCAATGCTGCTACGCCTGGCGCTGGAGCAGCCCGTTCACCTCCCTCTCCAGCAGTCCCTGCTCACCCAGGACGACGGGCTCACTCTGCACCCCAACCTAAAGGCCCTGGTGCTCACAGCATGGAGATTGAGCGGGTGACACTCTCTTCACTTAGCATCTCGGAGGAGGTGCAACACATCATCCTGTCGGCCAGACGACCATCCACCAAAAAAGTCATACTGACTCAAATGGAAGCGGTTCAGCGGGTGGTGTGCCGCCAAAGGGCTTAGCCCATCCAGCTGCCCCATTTCATCGGTCCTACAGTACCTTGCCTCGCTCTCTGAACAAGGACTTAAAACCAACTCTGTCCAGGTGCACCTCTCCGCCATCACAGCTTCCATGATCGCGAAGGCGACGGAACCATCACCACCTTGCCCCTGGCGGTAAGCTTTATGAAAGGTCTAAACAACCTACCACCTCCAATACATGCCCCGGCCCCGGCTCCGGCTTGGGATCTGAAGATTGTCCTGCAACAGCTGACACAGGCTCCCTTCAAGCCTCTACTTACAGCCTCAATGAAGCATCTGACATGGAAAACTCTGTTCCTGGTAGCCATCACCTCCGCACGTAGAATCAGCGAGCTTCAGGCACTGGTGGCACAACCCCCGTACACTCAGCTCCCCCAAGACAGAGCTGTCCTTCGCACGCACCCCAGGTTCATTCCTAAGGTGGCCTCTGAGTTTCACATCAATCAAACCGAGCTGCCCACATTCTACCCTGAGCCGCACTCCTCCCCCGAGGAGCAGAGGCTACACACTCTCAACTGCCCCAGAACCCTCCGAACCGACATACTCAGGAGAGGCCCTCTCCGCAAAGGCTCCCAGCTATTCGTATCCTATGATTCCAACAGACCAGGGCGCCCGGTCACCAAGCGTACCATGGTCCAATGGATCTCGGACTGTATCTGCCTCTGCCACAAACAGGCGGGCGCACAGATGGCGCCGAATGTAGGACCACACCAGCTCAGAGTGTTGGCAACCACTATTGCGAACCTGCGCTCCATTCCCCTTGCCAACATATGCAGAGCCGCCACTTGGTCCTCTGCCCATACCTTCCAGAGACACTATTGCTTGGACTTGGACACTTGGGCACGCTGTGCCTTCGGCCAGGCGGTCCTTTCCACTGCCAATAGCAGCAACAACCCCAGTAGGGGACACTGACGATACTCAGGCCATATTGGCCCCTCATTCAGCGTTATGTCAGAAACCTGGCCATGTTGGCCTTGTTGTTCGGCCATGTTGGCCATTCTCCTGCTAGTCGGTCATGTTGGCCCAGTTACTTGCAATTACCTTGTGTCAAGTGCAAAAGTTGTAATCTGTCATTGTGAAATTCTAATGTGCAAATAAACACTAATTGGCTTCACTAAACTCGGCCTCCCTCTCCACTGCTACTCTGTGCTATCACACAGCTAGGGAGGCACCAGATGTGGCTGACGAATCCTGCTTGTCCAAGGAGAAAACTGGGTTACTTACCTGTAACGGGAGTTCTCAGTGGACAGCAGGATGAGTCAGCCACACAATCCCACCCACCTCCCCGGGCCGAGGTCAGCCTCCTCTCGCCCCTAGCCACAGTTACGCTGGGCACAGCTTGTGACTCACTGGCTGGCTAGGGGCGGGCTAGTGGGTTTGGCCTCTGGCTCATGCTCAGAAGGTTCTGAGCTCTAGAGAGCACTTCCGTGTACGGCGCCGTCGGGGGATGTCACCAGGTGTGGCTGACTCATCCTGCTGTCCACGGAGAACTCCCGTAACAGGTAAGTAACCCAGTTTTCTCTGTGTCTCTGAAGAGATTTCCTTCAATGAAATAATCTGGAGATACAATAATAGAAAAGGACACAAATATCTCACTTAATCTTACCTGGTTTTACCTGTATTTCTTGACCTAATCACCCAGTAAGTGCAAAAGTTGACTGTTAGTCATATTCAAACATAAAGGCAGTGTATAAAACTCATTAACATAAGCCTTTAAAATGGGTTCATCAGCTCATGTTCATGATCTATGTTAATAGCTAATAAACTTGATTTTTTTTTAAAATAAAGGCGCTTAAAGGAAACATACATAATTGATTTCTCTGAATAGATGAATTCAATTTCTTGCAGGGAATCGTCAAAAGACTTCCAGACATTTAAAAGGGAAATATTAACGACACAAACAGCTTATTATGTGCATTCAATTGAACAGTTTGCTGTTACTACACTGTATACAGTATCTAAGAAATGTCTAATTACGAAGCACTACTACTCATATGGTTAGATAATTAGCTTAATGGCATTCGGATAGCTAGACTTTATTAAACTAACTTCAATTACTTTGAAGGCTAAGCAGCATACTCGTTAACTTTAGATGTAATTGATTACTGACTGAAGATCTGACAGCAAGTGCTTTAGTAAGAACCCAGGGTCAGAGCTCTAATATAAAGCTGGATGAATGAAAAATATGGAGAGGGGAGCCAATGGGGAGGAAGGGATGGGCTGCCATTCTTCAAGGAGCATGATACAAGCTGCAGAATAGGAATGTGTATTTGTGAATGCGCATTGTTAATCTGGGCATCTAAAAATTTAGAGTGTGCACAAACCATTTGTATGCACGCATAGCTGTGAAGTAGCACACATACAATCAATTGGTGTACTTAAAATTCTCGAGCACATACGATGCATGCCTAAAATGAATATGTGAAACGAACATGAAAAAATGTCCAAAATTTGGGAAACATTTGCTTTAAACAAGCATTAACTAATTGTCTTGTCTTTGCACATGCCTGCTAAGGAATCTACCTCCCTTTTGATTCAAGTGAAATATTGTTTCATGGAAAGAGTGGTGGATGGCTGGAATGCCCTCCCGAAGGGGGTGGTGGGAGCACAAAGAGTGGCATGGGGCAGACCCAGAGGATCGCTATAACACAAGGATAGAATCAAAGCAAGCAGAATTAACTTCATAAATAGAGAGGGGTAACCTGCTTGGAGCGGCAGATACAACCTTAAAGGCATGGAGGGGGTTAACCTGCCCAGAGCGGCAGATGCATCTCTACAATTCTAGCCACCTTACTGGGCAGACTAGATGGACCAGGTTGGTCTTTATCTTTTGTCATTTACTATGTGCCCAATTCCAGGACTCAGGTTGCAGGGCCCGATTCCCCCTCTGATCCTCCCCATACGTCCTGATGCTCAGGACAGGGAGAGTCGGGGGGGGGGGGGGGGGATCATGGTGGAACGGGGGCGGAGCAGGGCGAGCCAGCCCAGCAGCATGTACAGGGCCGATTCAGGTCATGGACCTGTATGTCCTGCCGGGAACGTGGGGATGTGCTGCTTATTCCACCTCAAAGGTGGAATAAGCAATGCAAACCCAGCGATCGGGGCTGGGTGCACGGAGCTCCCCACTGCTTGATCCAGGCCAAGACAGCCTTGGGTTGGGCAGCAGGGAAAATGGGGGTCGGAGCTGCAGAGGTCAGAGGCACATGCTGGGAGGATGTCCCCACAGGAGGCAGGGGCATGCTGGGCCATCCTCAGGCCTGATTCTGGCCACCACGCAAATGTTTTGTTCCCGTGGTCCAGAATTGTGTCCAAATGGGTCCATCTTGCTTGGGGTCTTCCGGATGGTCTGGATGTGCCCCTCTCTGAATCAGGCTCTATGTTGTTATGACTGCTTTGCAGTTCTAAGTTATCAGTTCTCTTCCTCCCATTCCTATTCCCACCCACCCTATCTTTCAATCTCAGGGCCGGCCTGTCCATTGTGCATGAATTTTGCCCACAGACGGCCCCGCATCTCAGGAGGCCCCATTCCTGATCAGTTGCAGAGGGAGCTGGGGAGGCCCGAAGCCCCATTTGACCTCTGAACAGCCATGGGAGTAAAGAGCGGCATTTTCCTTTCCCCCATGGCTATAATAAAAAGGAGCCCAGTGGCGCACTGAGTGCTGGGAAGTCAAACAGGGACATGTCCAATGGAGGGTCGCTTCAGGCCTCCCCTGCTCCCTCTACAGCCAATCAAGTGTGGGGCCCCTTTTGGTGTGTGGCTGGAGGAGGGGACTGAGGGCTAGAATGGGAACGGGAACGGGGGGACTTGGGCTAGAATGAGAACAGGGGCTAGATTGGAATGGGGGGACGACAAAGGACTAGAATGGGGGGGCCAGGAATGGAAATGGGCTGATGTTGGTGGATGGGGAACCGGGGCTGGGAGGGACTGGAAGAGACCTGATACTGAGGACTGGGACTAGAAGGGAACTGATACTGGGGGGGGGGGAGGGGGGCGGTGTTAGGCCTGGAAATGCCTGGGGATGGGGGACCTGATACTGAGGACTGGGACTGGAAGGGAACTGATGCTTGGGGTGACTGGAGGAGGACTGATACTGGGGGGTTAGGACTGGTAATGGGCTGATGCTGGCAGATGGGGGACTGGGACTGGAAGGGAGCAGATGCTGGGAGGGTCTGGAGGAGGACTGATACTGGGAGGCTAGGACTGGAAATGGGATGATGCAGTGGGATGGATGAATGGGACTGGGAGTGGATGCTGGGAGGAACTAGAACTAGAAGGGAGCTGATGCTGGGGGAGGACCAGAAGGGGGTGAGGCTTGGACTGGCGGGAGAAAAAAAGAAGATGGGGGAGTGAGGATGGAGAGGGGAATAGATATTTTATGTGGGAGGGAAGAAAAATCTATGCTTGGCTGAGTATTGGGAGAGTAAGTGGGAATTGAGGATGGAAGGGTGAAATTAGAGGCAGATATACAGTAGATAGGGAATGGAGAAAACTAGAAGAAAGAAAAAAGGACAAATGGACAGCAGACAATAGAGAGTTAGCAGAAGACACAAAGAAAGCAAAAGAAAGTGACTGAAAAATAAAATACCCAGACAACAAAAGGCACACAAAACTATTTTATTTTGAATGTATTAACTGGAATATGTCAGCTCTGGGAAATGTGCATCGCTAACATCTTTGTGTTTTTGTTTAGTACAAGAGGAAATTAATTTACAGTTTTATTTCTCCAGTTGTGTTGTACATTCCAAGTTTGGCTTTTGGGGTTCCCAGTTTAAATATTGTCTTCATATTTCTAAATTGTGATCCCTTGTTCTATGTTTGCTGACAGTCTATGTTCTGCATGTGTAACCAAGCTGAGGTATTCTGTTCATGTAGTTTCTTTGTGACTGTCCCACTTGTTCTCTTTCCCCCGTAGGAGATGTATTGGTATTCTCTGAGATGTATTGGTTTAATATTTGCAGTGTTGCCTTTTTGATAGGTTGGGTTTGGTGCTTTGCGAGTCCTGGTAGTTATGATATGGCGGGATTGCTATGGATTCTTCTGCAGTGTAAAGTGATCTTGCTATTTTGAACTCTTGTCTGGACTCGGTCTCTTCCTGACTTCAGACTCATCGCTTAATACTTAATTCTGCAAAAGCATCTACTCTATGGCTGTCTGGTTCCTTCCCTTCCCCAGGTCTATCATCTATCATCCATACCTTCCTGATCCCTTTGGTGTCTTCCCTGAAATATCTTGGTGTCACCTTAGATCCTGCAATTAGCTTCATTCTCATATCAACTCCTTAGCGAAATGCTGTTTCTTTACCCTGTGCCAGATTTGTTCCATTCTTTCTGTTCCTCCCTTCATCATCTTTAGTTAGATTGCTTCTATCTTTGGTAATTTCAAAATTGGATTACTGCAACACCATTTACTCGGGTCTTCCGAAGTATCAGCTTCGTCGACTACAGTCCATTTAAAACATTTCCATACGACTATTACATCAAGTCTCAAGATTTGACCTTTACTCATCAAATCCCACTGGCTCCCTATTGCATACCGTTCTCAATACAACTCACTCATAAGATCATGCACTCTGGTTCCCCGGAGTATCTTCATTCTCACCTCTGTCTCAAGTCCTACGTTCAGTGCATGCTAACTGTTTGTTCATTCCTCCCCCTTCTCAGGCTCATCCTTTTTCTAGCTCCTCATCTCTGGAATTCCCTCCCTTCCTTACTACGTATGGAATCTTCCTTTTTGAAATTTAAAGCTGCCCTCAAAACTCATCTTTTCCAGCTGGCCTTTGATTTTAAGATTGGGTCTGTTTAGGATCCCCCTTCCTAATCTCATCCTTCCTCTTTCTTACTTTCTATCCTATTAAATTGTTGGCGTTCTTTTCCAATTTCTATTTATTATATTTCTGATGTTTATTGTAAACTGCTTTGATTGTCAAGAAAGGCGGTATATCAAGTGTTTAGATAAACCATAAACCATAAATGAACAGGGTGTATAATACTTCCTAATGTGCCGGCTGTTGACACTGGAGCATAGTGATGTAGAAATCTGGTAGTCTCACTGCTCATGCAAATGGTCTTGAGACATTCGTTAAGAGGCATGTCTACTAAAGGTTAATGCGCATTCACAAATGTTAATGTGCGCTAAGTGCAGCAGCACCCATTTATTCCTATTGGCGCAGTGGCACTTAACACACATTAATATGTAGTAAACATGCCCCTAAATCATTGTCCGTACAAAAAGAGAGGACTGTGAAGGGCTCCTTTGAAAGCCACCAAAAATTTTAGATGGGCAATATATACATTTTAAAATAAAATAAATTAAATTTCTGCAAATGAGGTACAGTGCCTATGCAAATGAAGCCTGTCACGGGGTAGAGCAGGAATTACCTATGGAAACAGAAAGGGCAGGGCTAGGTAGATCTGAAACTGACAGATCCAAGCACATGCTGCAGGGTTGCTATAAGCAACCATGGAAAACAAAGGTAACCAGAGGTAGAACGTGCTCCTGCAAAGGATTACCTCATCCTCAATCAGTTAATGAAAGGCAGCTGAGAGCAGGGCAAGGTCAACAGAATGCAGGTAGTGACGCAGTTAAAATGCATACAGAGTCACTTACCGGCAGAACTAAGCAAGATTTCTCAGAGAGAACTACCAAGCAGGATTTCTCAGAGAGCAGAACTAAGCAGGATTTCTCAGAGAGCAGAACTAAGCAAGATTTCTCAGAGAGAGGAGCTAACTGGGATTTCTCAGAGGAGAGAGACATTAAGGATACTACAACAGCTGGGGCAGAAAAGGAGAATACATCTCATTGGAGTTTGAATAAAGTTCCTAAGGAAAGAATATCCAAGGGCAATTACAGGGTGCTAGGAAGCATGGAGCAAGAGGCCAGTGAAAAGAATCACAGAGGAATTCAATCCAGCAGGAAAGAGAAACCCTTGAGAGACGGTCCTTCTGCTAACAGGTACCCAGAAAACAGTAAGGGGTTTAGAAGGGACACTTACCTGTTTAAGAACCAGCCAGTGGCTAGAGGCAGTAAGAAGCCTGCTTTTAGAAGTATCAACGCTGACTTTCCATGCTGTAAAAGCTCGAGAGAAATCCTCCCTGAGGACTGGCTGAAAGCCTGTAATAAAGAGGGCCTTAGAAGCATAAGTTTTCCCTATACACAACTAGGAAGGTTGGGTCCCCTAGGGGCAGACTGTGAGAAATACGGTAACTTCCCATCCTACCTTGGTGAAGGGGGGAAGGGAAGTCTTGCAGAAGACGGAAGCTTGCACAGCCAAGAAAGGAGACACAGCTGTTCAGAGAGTAGCAACCAGAGAAGCTACGAGGCAATGGACTTTGAATTAGCTGAAGATAATACAGAGGTATCTCAAATGGAATGTGCTTTGACCCTGGCTAATGATGTGTCTTCCTTATGTTAAGCTGTGCTAAGAAGATAACCTTTTAAAGAAAAAGGATTTCTGAAAACTACCTGTATAAATTTAGTAGCTGTTATATTTTGAGTTAAGCTGAAATGAAGCGCTTTTGGTTCCAGTAGTATTTTTATTTGTACCAGAAAACATGGTCTGTTTCTGTTAATTTCTCACGTGCAAGAATCCACCCGGAAAGGGATAATAAAAATACCTCTTACTAAAAAGCCTGGCTGCTCGTCACAACTACAACCTTTAGAACGGCTAGTGGGAGATAATTCCCAGGGGGCCTTAAAAGAGCCCCAGCTACATTAAAGAAGAGGCCCCACTGAAAGTCCCCTAGGCTGCCTCCTAGCGGGGTAAGTAGGTGGGTGACAAGCCCTGCAATGAGTCTCCACACATGACCCCTCATCACCCTTGGGCCACCTCTGTTCAATCTTACTATACAGTGACTCCCTACTAGGGGTTAGATTGGACAGAATTACTTGGCACTGGTTGAAAGGGAAGTACACAAGAGTAATTTAGATCCTTGCACCCCTACCAATCAGACTTTAATGTGGGTTTCAGAACTAAAAGAGCCCTTGTATCTCTTCTCAGCGACGTTCATGCCCACCTTGATACCGATCAGATAGTGCTCCTGGTGTCATTGGCTCTCTCTGCAGCTTTTGATCTGGTCAGCCATCAACTCCTTATAATGCAGTTCGCCTCAATTGGTATCACAAGTACAGTTTTGAAATGGTTCACGTCCTATTTACAAGACCACGCTCTTCAACTCGATTTCATGCATTTATGTCACAACTCTGTCAAATTTCATCCGGTGTCCCACAAGGCTCACTGCTCTCATCTATTCTTTTCAATACTTTTCTTAGCCTGTTGGCTATGCTCATACAAGATGCTGGACTTATGGGATATTATTATGCAGGCGACATTCAGATTATTGCATATACAGATTATTTGAACCCAGATCTTACACACCTAAATCTCTGTTTTGAATCCATTAGATCATGGCTCGCTACACATCAACCTAAGCTAAATCCCTCAGAGATAGAGGCAATGTGGATCACCGCTACTACCTACCTTAAATAACCAGCCAGTACAAAGCATAAAAACCAGGAAAATCTTGGCAGATTGGGCATATTCAGGGAAGACAGGGATATGCAATATAGAAAAATCATATGTCTGTGTAGGTGCTAGATGGATGGTTGGTATATACAGTAACTATGATAGATGTCCCTTGTACTAGGAGAACTTGGAACTGTGTGGATTAATGTATAAATTGCCGTGTAGTGTGATATGTGCACTCTTTCTTCTCCAATGATTGTAAATCATCATCTATATGTTAATTTGTTTGTCTATTAAGAACATAAGATTTTCCATACTGTTTCAAACAGTAGCAAATCCAGGTCACAAGTACCTGGCACAATCCTAAAAGTAGACAGATTCTATGCTACTTATCCCCGGGATAAACAGTGGATTTCCTCCAGTCCAGTTTAATAATAATTTATGGACTTTTCCTCCAGGAACTTGTCCAAACCATTTTTAAACCCAGCTATTTTCTGCTAATGTTTTTGCTCACTAAAGATGGCATATCATGTTAATAAACCTCAACCTGAACCTAAGGAAAGCGAGCCATTGGTGAGATCTGCCAGTAGCCAACAGCCAGAAAGTTGCAGAAGACCCAGTCCTTCCCTAGCAATGCATCTGGCAAAGTGGACTTTTCCTCAAGCTGACACCTCAGTAAATCAATTAGTCAATGCCCCCAGAATCATTTTTGCTGCTATAGATTAACATAGCTCTTTCTCAGTAAGCAAATATAACATGAAAATGCTGATTTTTAGATTGGATTATCTATTGTACGGGTGAGTAACTGATGGATTTGAAAAGGCATAATTTTAGGATTGTATATGTTTACTTAGAGTGCCAGCGAGTCAAGAAAAATGCTATTTTCCTGAACTATCCACAAATATGGGACACTGCTGTAGGGATTAACTAAGCTGATTCCTTGGTACTGATGCTTATCATGGACATCCTGCCTCCTCCGCTATGCACATTCTATTTATGTGTCTTCACACAGATACTTGGGGGGAAGTAAGGGGATAGGCCTTATAAGATCGTGGGGTTTATTTCCTAGAGAAAATCAAACTAAAAACTATTTTCACAATAGTCTATTAGCACTGTAACATTTACAATAACTAATTACACTGTGACATACCATTTCTGATAAGGTTTTGCAGGAACACCTTAATATATTAATGGAATGGCGTGGACTGATCTCATGCATAGAATATGTTCAACAGCATTAACTGGTGGGCCCAGGTAAGGTCAGCTAAAACTCTCTATAGAGAGCAGTTTTGTCTCCTTGTGGGCTCTCTGAGAAGGGAGAACGCCGTAGAGGCATGCTGGCAGAGAGTAAGACAGGTAGAGAATGCTTGACGTAACGTGCGATGCAAGTCTACTGCTTGGCTCATAGCTGCCTAATAGCGGATGGTATAAAAGGCATGATTAGGGATGGCTCTGTGGATTATATGCAGGATCACATTGTTGCAGCGCCTGCTGAACTCTTTTTGAACGTCCCCTGCTGCCTCAGGAAAAGTTGAACTTTACTGGTGTCTGTGAGTGAATAGACACCAGGGAGAAATAAAGAGATTGGCTTTTGACAAGTTGCTCTACTCCACTGTTGTTTCTGGCTTAGAAACCAACCATCGGAACCAAGTCACGTGCGGTGAGTCAGAATTTAGTATGTGCTTTCCTCATAGTTTATTTCCTAAATTTACAGTTATCCCATATATATGCATTTCTTTCTCTGGCACATATATTATTGCTTTTTGAGGAACATTTCCAGCTAGTTCTTATTTAGGAAAAATAGCAATTGTAAGCCTTTTTTTTTTATGATGCTCCTCAATTATGCTCTGGAGCTGGGCTGCCGGATTCAGAACTTTCTTTAATCTTTTAATTTTTTATTTATAAAATTATAAAGATAAACATATCCAGCAAAACTGAATAGTGTATCAGAAAAGTACAATACAATAAAGAAACAAATAAAAAGAAAAAACTAGCCTCATATCTAGCCCACAACAACAGATCCAAGAAAAGGAAAATTCATCTGTAGGAGTGTAGCTGATACATCATAGCAGTCGGTATGGGATACTCATTCTTCCACTACATTCTCTCTAGCAAGCAAAAACTCATTCAGTTGCTGAGGTTCGAAAAATAGAAATTGTTTAGATTGGTACAAAATAATACATTTGCATAGATATTTCAAATGATGTCACACGCAAAGCGTTGACTCTCTGGTGAAAGGCTAGGAAGTCTCTACGCTGCTTTTGGGTATCACGTGCTAAATCAGAAAAAATATTCAGGACTTTCTAACCATCTCTAGTCAAAGTGATCTGTACTTACAGTAAATTGTAAGGAGTTGACATGTTTGGCAAGGGCAAGTATCCATGCATGCTACTGTAAAACTGAACCCATGTATTAATCTGTTTCATTCACATGTTGCAATCCATACATAGAAGCTGAGAATATGATACCGGATAAGGTTATAAGAAGCAAGGTCTGCCCATATTGTTTCTTTGTCAAATAACAGATCCTAGCTGATTTCTGGCTTTTCCTTCATTTCCTCACAACCAGAGGCCCCTTTTACTAAAGCGCATCAAGCAGTTAAAAGAAGGATTAGAGCAGACTATTTAGCACTTGCCCACACTAGCAGCTAATGCAGTGGCTTGATACCAAGTGGATGCTAATTTATTTATTTTATTTTTTTTATTTATTTAGTATACATTTGTATACCACTACTTCCAGCAATCAGCAGTGGTTTGATTACAGAATGGAAATTGTCAAATCATGACAGGAAACTTTTGAGGTATAAACACATTGATTAGACAGGAAAGCACAGCACACAGAGAACTATTTTACAGGGAACATGGGCTATGGAGGGTTAAGTGGCTTGCCCAAGACCACAAGGAGCACCTGTGGGACTAGAAACCCCAGTCCTTCCGGCCCAAGTTTGCTGTCCTCCAGTGGGATTTGAACCCCTGACCTTCTGGCCCGAAGTACCTTGCCCCAACCACTAGGCCACTCCTCCACTCCATTCCCATGTTTACTGACCAACATGGAATAAGACGGGGAATGGGAGAGGCCTGGGTAGGGCAGCTCTTTATACTAAATGCACAGAGCGATACCTCATGTTAACTCTTAATGCAGTGGATAACCCAGAGCAATAGCCGACGTTAATACATCTGCGTTATCTGCAATGTGGTTAACGCACAGTAAGTGTAGGCTGGGCAAGCCCCCAGCAGTTAATGTGGAAGCTTTGTGGTTACCACCTGTTAATCCTAATGCAAAATTGTAATGCAACATAATAAAAGGAGGCCTAAGAAACTTCTGTGTTTATCCCAAGCTTCATTGAAGTCTACAGTTGTGGTCAACATTATTGGCACCCTTGCAGGTCAACCCTTTAACGTCCAATATCTCCTAAAAATAAATAAGCGACCAGTGAAATGGTTTTGGACTATATATGCACACATATTTGACACATAAATGAATCAAATAAAACAAGATCAATCTAAAAAGGAAATAGTAGGAAATATTATTAAAACTGGGACATTTCCAGGACATGATTATTGGCACCCTTATAAACAATTCAAATCAGTTTGAACAGAAGAACCACATTCCCATTGCAGTAAAACTAGACGTACCTGTGATCAATTGTTAGTACTCACATGACTTGAATTAACCAATGAATGATGGCTCTAATGTTTAAAATGGCCACATTTACTCCCTGTTCCATTTTTAACAATGGTAGAGACAAGAGAGCTGCCTGAGACTATCAGAAAAGCCATTATCACCAAACTTCAAAGGGGAACAAGCACATCTCCATAAATCTTGGTATTCCTGTATCTACAGTTCACAATGTTATTACAAAGTTTTCTGCTCATGGAACTGTCAAGAACCTCCCAGGACATGGTGGAAAGAGGAAAATTAATCCAAGAAGTATTCAAGGTTAGTACAAACTGTTGTAAAAACACCACATACAACATCCAAAGAGCTTAAGGTTGACCTGAAGCAATCTGGAGTGGTGGTTTCAATCCGCACCATGTGCCGCACACTAAACAAAGAAGACGTCATGGGCTAAGGCCAAGGAGGACCCCACTGCTCAAAGACAGACATAGAAAGGCACGCCTGATCTTTGCCCAAAACCACCTTGAGAAACCACAGTCCTTCTGGGAAAACGTTCTGTAGATAGATGAAACCAAAGTTGAGCTCTTTGGCAGTGCAGAGACCAGGCAAAGAAATGAAGCTTATAAGGGAAAAAAATACCCTTTCTACAGTTACTGTAAATATGGTGGAGGTTTCATAATGTTGTGGGGCTGTTTTGCTGCTTCAGGAACTGGAGACATGGGATATAGTAAAGGAATCATGAAATCAGAGGGCTACCAAGGTATTTTGGAGTGAAATGTGCTACGTAGTGTTAGAAAGCTAAGTCTGAGTCGAACAGGACAGTAACCCAAAACATATATTCAAAAGTACAAAAGAATGGCTAAACAGGAACAAATGGACTGTTTTAAACAGGCCAGCAATGAGTCCTGATCTCAATCCAATCGAGAACCTTTGGAAAGAGCTGAAATCTGCCATTGGTAAAAGGAATCCTGGAAACATTCATGAGCTGGAACAAATCACAGTTGAAGAGTGAGAGAAACTACCAGTAGACAGATGTGCAAAACGTATACCCTAGATGGCTATAAGAAATGTTTGGAGGCTGTCATGACTGCTAAGGGTTGTGCAACCAAATATTAGTGAAGGGTGCCATTAATCCTGTCTAGGTCATATTTTGTTTTTTTCTCAGAAATTGCTATGTCTAAATTGCACAGACATCTTTTATTTGTTGTATACATTTAAACACTATTACAATATGATGATGATGATGACATACAGTTGCAATATTCCCAATTATTTCTCAGGATATTGTACACAACATACCTAAAATGTAATGGTATCAATAATGTTGATCACAACTGCATTACTGTTTTGCCTCCTCCACCTCCATGCATCTTCCTCTTTATTTATGTGATGATATTTTGTTGTATTCTCCTAGAACAAGCAGGATGAGTCAGCCACAAGTGCTGACATCATCCAACAGCACCATAGACGGAAGTACTGTCAATGGCTCAGAAGACTTTGCTTTCTGAGTCTGAGCTACAAGCTCAACTCCCTGGCCTGCACTTAGCTAGCCAGTCTTCAGTCTTCCGCCTTGCCAGCAAGATGGACCTTTCTACTCTCTAGGTTCTTAGCCACAAATTACAGAAAAGAAATTTCAGAAACAAGAAGAGAAAAGCCTCAAAATATCCACATACCAACAATGCTGAAACCGAGATTCAAGAAATGCCCAAAATACTCCAGGAAGATGATCAACTCGGATGCACTTGAACTCTGCCTCCGCTGCCTGAGTAAGGATCATCCAGTGGAGGACTGTGCACTCTCTGCCTGCATGTCTCTGAAGGCTAGGAAGTCTTGTGGCCACGCTGTCAAGGACTTCCTCAGGCAATCTCCTATGCTAGCCTCCTCCGGCCCTACTTCTGTCTCCAGCTGGTCAGGAAAATACCCAGAGAGACTGCCTTAGCCCAGGACGCGCCTCCTGATGCCTCGATCCCCAGCTGCATGCCTTCCAATGCTCTGCTTCCCACTGTGCTCATCGATCCTCCTCCGGTGTCTGTGACCATGTGGGAACCCGGCCACGCTGCTCCTTTGCCTTCCGGTGTTGGCCATGCTGCCCCACTGCCTTCCAGCATTTCTTCCAGCATTTCTTCCAGCTCTTCCAGCTTTGGCAGCTCTTACGGGTCTGGCTCTGCCCTGAAGACATCCAGCGCTCCTCCCACAGACAATGGAGCTCCTCCAATCAGTGCCGAGATAAGAATGGGAGCAGCTTCACCAATCAGTGCCGAGGACACACTGCCTCTGCCTCATCTTGGTGCCATGATCAACACAGTAGGAGAAGCCACAGATGCAGCAGGTCCAAACAGCACAGAAGGAGCCCCTCCAGGTACAGATAAAGTCCCAGACCTCACCACCACCAGTGCAGAAGCAGATCTCGGAAGCGCAGGAATAATGCACGGGCAGGAGCAGAGAATGGGAGCTCAACCACAAGAATCATCATGACCTCAGCTACAGTCCCAGCATACACGGCAGCAGTCCTTCCTCCAAATACAGCAGGTACGGCAGCCCCAGCACATCACCATCCCCGGATAGCGCAGACCTGCAGATGGATCTGGGTGGCCGGACAGAGAGTGTCCCCCTCCCCCAACAGACACCGCATACTGAACCGGGGCCCCCTAATGGTTTTTCTGGAATCCTCCAGCTTCTCTCCAGCATGATGCAGCAGTGGGTCTTAGCTCTCTCCGCTTACTCGGCATCACAGCACGCAGCAGCCACCCCCCTGCCTGCTACTTCTTCATGCTCTCCAGCTCCAGCGGCCTCCCCCTTAACCAATCTACAACCCCCGGCGGAGAAGAGGAGATGGTCAAGCCGCAGCACACCGGAGATGCCCTTAGCTCCACTGCAGCTACAGAGGTCTCCTCCCCCATGCCCACCCCTCCAGAGGACCTAACCTATCCCAACTTTCTGCGCAAGATTGCTGCTGCCCTGTCCATTGCAACTGGTGACAGCACGGACCAACAGATCGAGGTACAGAGGGCAGTCAAATTCCTGGAGCACCCAAGGCCCTGACCACCCTACCAGTTCACCAGCTTCTCCGCGAACACATGACAACATTGTAACAGAGCCCAGCATCCAACCCCACCTGTCCACGCAAGCTGGACACCAAATATCTAGTTCAATCTGCTCCTGGGTTTGAGAAACTGCAGCTTCTACACCAGTCTATTGTCGTGGAGTCGGCTCTCAAGCAGACGAAATCCTCCTGCAACACCGCAAACAACCCACCAGGAATGTACCATAAACTCCTAGACAACGTTGGTAAGCAGGTGTACCAAGGGGCAGTGCTCAGCATGATGGTGACAGCCCACTAATTTCAGCATGCCCTATACCAGGATGTCCTAGTGGCCAAGCTCAAGACCTCTATATCTGCACAGCTTCCTGAGGCACAGTCAGCAATTGCGTCAGCCCTCATGGACCTCGAGGACTGCACCAAACACCAAGTCCGGGCAGCCTATGATGCCTTTGAGGCTGCCTTCCAGACCACTGGAATGGCCATCTCGTGACGACACCCACGACCAGATCGCTGATGCACCCTGCACAGGTGACTCTCTCTTTGGGGACAAAGTCAATAACATGAGGGAGCATTGCACCACCCTCCAGATGCTCACTGAGGAGGGACTGGAGCATCCTAACTCCAACCATAAAGGGACCCACCATAAAACCTACTCCTCCAAACGCTACAGCTCATACCATAAATGGCAACAACCGTGGTACAGGCAACATTCCTATCAGGCACCCTACCATCCAAAACTCCATCAGCGGGAGTGCAAACAGAAACCTGCCCCTTCCTTGGCAGGGAAGAACAAGCCATGTTTTTGACATGAGGACCATGGCCAACCCCCCAATGGGTGGCCAACTTTCAGTCTTCCTGCATGTCTGGGAGACCATCACTATGGATCAGTGGGTCCTCAAGATCATCAGGTAGGAGTACTGGATCAGGTTCTCATCTGCACCCCCCCCCCCCCCCAAGCAGCATTCTGTCACACCTCCTCCTTTCCATGATGTCGGAAATCATCTCCCTTCTGTCATCTCGGGCAATAGAGCTGGTCCCACCCAACGAGCTTAATAAAAGTTTTTACTCCAGATACTTCCTGGTCCCCAAGAAGTCAGGGGGTGTTCGTCCCATTCTCAACCTCCAGAAACAAATTCATCATCAAGGAGAAATTCCAGATGCACTCCCTGAATTCCATCTTACCACTCATGCAGTCAAAGGAATGACTTACCTCACTAGACTTACAGGATATCTACACATATGTTCCCATCCACAAACAACACAGGAAATTTCTGCACTTCCAAGTATTGGGGAGCCACTACCAGTACTGGGTCCTCCCATTCGGACTCTCACCAACCCCAAGTGTGTTCACCAAATGTGTCACTGTGGCAACTGTGCACCTCCGCAAGCATGGCATATGCATCTTCCCTTATCTGGATGACTGGTTGATCTCTGCCCTATCCCCACAGGAGCTCCAGACAGCAATCCAGATGGCCACTTCCATTCTTTCATCCTCGAGCTTCCTGATGAACCATGCAAAGTCACAACTCCACCCTTCACAATGACTTGAGTTCATTGGCGCCGACATAGATATCATCTTAGCCAGGGCATTCCTGCCGCGAACTGCAGAACAACCATAATGAACCTAACACACAGCATCTCCAAATCCACGCACTCAACGGTAAGGATCCTCATATGCCTTATGGGCCACATGGCAACTTCTAGACACATCCTCCCCCTGGCGAAACTACACATGCGCCCACTACAGTGGCATCTGTGTACCCATTGGAATCAATCCTTACAGCCCCTCTCCACAGTGATTCCACTGGATGTGGCTGTAACCAACTCCCTGCTTTGGTGGACACATGAAGTGAACCTCGCACAAGGCAGACCCCTGCAGCACCTCGCACACCAACTGACTATCACCAACAATGCCTCAATGGTGGGATGGGAGCACTGCCTACAACTCTGCACTCAAGGAACCTGGTCAGCCGAGGAGAAGACATTCCACATCAACTTGCTGTAGCTAAGAGTGATTCGTTACACCCTCACGGTTTTTCATCACCACGTCTCTGGCAGGACGGTCCAGATACAGACAGACAACTAGGTAGCCATTTCAACATCAACAAATAAGGAGGGACCGGCTCCCGCTCCCTCTGCAGAGAAGTTCTCTAGATCTGGAGCTTTTCCCTCTCCATCCGATGCCTCCTCCAGGCCTGCTACCTACCAGGAATACACAACAAGCTAGCGGACCACCTCAGCAGGCATCTCAACCCACACAAATGGGCCCTCCACACTCAGGTGACTTCCTTCCTCTTCAGGAGATGGGGCCAACCACAGATTAACCTCTTTACCACCGAGGAGAACACAAAGTGCACCCTGTTCTGCTCCAAATGCCCATCCAACAGCAGCGTGGCAGCAGATGCCTTCAATGTGTCCTGGAGGGAATGGTCTCTAGTGTATCCCTTTCCCCCTCTCCCCTCATCTCCAGGACAATACAGTGCATCATCAGAGACAAGGCCCAAGCCATTCTCATCGCACAACATTGGCCCAGATGGATGTGGTTTCTCTACCTTCGTCGACCGACCCTGGAACCCCCAGTATGCCTCCCTCTGAGACCAGACCTAGTCACCCAGGATGGCGGTGACACCCTTCACCCTAGCCTATATTTGCTGGCACTAACGGCATGGAGACTGAAAGACTGATCCTGTTGTCCCTCAACCTACCGTGCGAGGTCCAGCATGTCATACTGGCAGTGCAGCACCCATCTACCAGGAAGTTGTACAGCTTGAAATGGCGGTGCTTTAGCGCCTGGTGTGTCCCATGGCAGCTGGACCTTTTTTAATTCCCCATGCCTCAGGTCCTCCAGTACCTCACCTCCCTCTCCAAATGGGGTCTAAAGAAACAGTCCATCAGAGTGCACATGTCCGCTATAGGACATGACTGCACTGGCGACTCCTCTATAGGCACATTACCACTTGTCACACACTTCTTGAAGGGCCTGGTAAACCTTCAACCTATCATCCGACCCCCAGTGCTCCCCTGGGATCTCTTCATTGTCCTCAACCAGTTGACCCAGGAGCCCGTCGAACCACCGCAATCTTCAGAGCTCAAGTATGCCATCTGGAAGACCCTCTTCCTCATAGCTATCACCTCAGCCCGACACATCAGCGAACTGCATGCCCTGGTGGCTCACCCCCTCCTCCCCCATACCTTACTCCACCAGGACTGTGCCACCCTCTGGACACACCTCAAGTTTGTCCCCAAGGTGTCGTCTGCCTTCCACATCAACCAAACCATTGCCCTGAGGAAGAGAGGTTCCACTGCATCAGGGCCTTGCACATCTACCTGCACCAGATGGTCCCCCACAAACAAGGGTCACAATTCTTCATTTCCTATGACCCCAACAAACCGGGCTGGCCAGTCACCAAGCGGAACCTCTCCTTATGGATCTCTGCATGCATCGTCTTCTGCTTAACCCAAGCCAGAGCACAGGCCATATAGAAAGTCAAGGCCCACCATCTCCGGGCACTAGCGACCACTATTGCCAACCTACACTCCCGTACCAGTGCCGGACATCTGCAGGGCCACCACCTGATCCTCTATCCATACTTTTCAAAGACATTACAGCCTTGACCTGGCAATGTGGGACAGCGCCACTTTTGGCTAGGCGGTCCTGGTCACAGCGGAGTTCCCGGTGATGCTGGACCATGAACACCCAGCTCACTCCTAACCACGCTGGGACACCCTGCTGAACTACCTCACAGACTCGCATGGACTTGCCCACCTCACTGGTCTACCTCATAGACTCCACCAGACTTGCCTTCAATCCTTGACACTGCTTTTTTGCACAGCTGCCTTGCAGAATTGCTGTTTTTTGCACAGTTGCCTTGCACAATGGCTGTTACGTTGCCTTGCACAATTGCTGTTTGCATATCCTGATGCTGCTAATTGCTACTGCATATCCTGGTGCTGCAAATGTTGCATTTTCTGCACATGTTGATATTTTCCACATGCTGATTTTGTTGTTGCGGTTCTTGCACATGATGACTGTTGCTGCGTTATCTCACACTACGGTGTTGGTACTGTTCCTGTTAATAAATGCTTTGCACTGGATAATGCTCTTGGCCTCAGAGTCTCCCCCTTTCACCTCGGGACATGCCAGCTTGGGAGGCACCACTTGTGGCTGACTCATCCTACTTGTCCTAGCAGAAAGTGAAGTTACTTACCTATAACATGAATTCTCCGTGGACAGCAGGATAAGTCAGCCACACATTCACACCCGCCTCCCCTGGGGGGTGGACCTCCAGCTGGGCCCGCCTACCTATCTACTAGGCAAGCTCTCAGCTAGGGGCGAGCCAGGGGGTTGGGCTTGTGGCTCATGCTCAGAAGGCAAAGCCTCCTGAGCTATGGAGAGTACTTCCATCTATGGCACCGTCGGATGATGTCACCACTTGTGGCTGACTTATCCTGCTGTCCACAGAGAACTCATGTTACAGGTAAGTAATTTCTGAGTCTGAGCCCTTCAAGTGTCTCAAAACCTCTTGCTCTAGAACTTCCTTCCCAGTGAGGTTTTCAGTCCCTCCTGCATTCTTCATACCTCTCAGATACTTGAATGTCTCTATCATATCCTGCAGTCATTTCTTACCTTAGTACTGAAGCCTTCACCCCTGCCACAGTTTTCTTTAGCAATGTCCAAGCCTTGGAATTCTCTAATTATTTGATCCATATAGAGCAGAGGTACTCAAATCCAGTCCTGGAGGGCCGCAAACCAGTCAGGTTTTTGGGATATCCCTAATGAATATGCATGAGATATATTTGCATGCACTGCCTCCATTGTATTTGAATCTATCTCATGCATATTCATTAGGGATATCCCAAAAACCTGACTGGTTTGTGGCCCTCCAGGACTGGATTTGAGTGCCTCTGATATAGAGCAACTACATTTGATAAGAGATTGGACTGAAAAGTATTTTGCTCTACCATGAGTCTGAAAGATGAATCTTTCATCCTATTGTGTCAATAGAGTTCACTCAAGATGTCTTTTCCGCAAAAATAATTGAATTTCCATCACTAAATTCACTTGTTTTGGCTGTGCTCAAACCAATCCTGGGAGGGAGGGGGGGGTTTCCCAACCATGCAAATATGCCTCATGCATATTCATTAGGGATATTCTGAAAAATCAGATATCTAGGAAGGGTCTTGAGAACCAGTTTGAGTGCCACTGCCTTATTTTTCTCAGCAGTATAAAATGTATTTCTGCTGTCCATGCTTTGCAGACCCTAAGAAATAAATTCTCAGTGGAATGCACTTAAGAACAAAACCAATGCTTTTCAGATGAAAACAATGACAGTAATTTATCTAGTACCTGCCATTCCACCTATGACAATAACAATGGCAGACTGAATTACTACACAATCCTGCAGTCTGATGTATTCATCATCCTTTAAGCAGGGCTGGCCCTACCACTAAGCAGACTAGGTGTCCACTTAGGGCAGCAGACTTCGAAGACAGCGGCACAGCCAAAAGACAGCATTAAGGAAGCCCTTTACAGCCACTGTTGACAATGGACTTTGGAGCATCTGCACACCCTCAAGACCTTCCATGTCCCATCCTCATGTCAGAGTGGGAAGGACATGGCAGGCCTTGAGCACACGTGTGCAGATACTCAAAATCCTCCTATTGACAATGGCTTTAAAGGGCTTCCTTGGTGCTTTCTGTTGGCTGTGCCAGTGTTGTGCTGCCACCTCTTGAAGGGTGATTTTTTTGGCCTCCCACAGAGGTAGATGAGGCAGCAACAATAGTAGGTGGAAGAGGAAAGGGGGGATATGGTGGACACCTTCAGAGGGAAGAAAAGAGTGGGACATGCTGGATACCTTGGGGAGGGGGAGGAGAGGATGCTTGAGATCTGGGGGAGCAAATAGGGAAGGGGTGGCCTGTGGATGAGGTAAGGTGGGGCGCATGGCCGATGATCTGCCTGGAGCGTCAGATACCCTTGGGCCAACCCTGCCTTTCAGACAGATTTTATTATAACTTGCTTAGAGTACTATTAACTCTTTTGTCTAGCCTTCCCTTAGTTCAGCACCATCACGTGATATGGTGGCTTATGAAGAACGCCACTGTATGTGTTTTTGCAGTCTTGATTTGGAACTTTCATTTTGCATCAGTCGACTGAACAACTAACAGCAGTGACAATACTGGCTATTGACTGTATAATAAGCCACTTGCTTATGGCACATTCCGCTGAGCATGTCAATTAGCTAAAAATAAATTGGATGCTGTCAAGGTCATCCTGAAAATGATACGGGAACCCCATTGTTCAGGAAAACATTGTTATAATATATCAAGATCAAAAATAAGAGCTTATTTTGTTTAAGTGCTGTCAAGTCAATACTGATTCCTGGAGACCCAGAAGCCACAGGGTTTTATTGGCAATGTTTGACTAGAAGTAGATTGCCAGACCTTTTCTTCCAAGGCAAGGGAAGTAAAGTAGTGTAGTGCTAGTGGGAATCAAACCCCCATCTCTTAGGTGCTAGGCTATTGCTCTAACCACTAGGCTACTCCTCCACTGAAAAGTTTATTTAAAAAACTGGTAATAGCTTTGCTGCCGCATAGTATCTACTACCATTAGTAAAAGAAGACAGTCATGACAGCAAAAAACAGTTTTGTGACCATTTCAGTGTTGTACCATGTAGCCACAAATGTGAAAATTAGTGTGATGCCTGTGAAGGCACATTTTAGAAAGGCCGTATTGGTGAAATTCAGAACCTCCAAGTCAAAATGTCTGAAAATCGGTGGGCGGGGCAGCAGAGAAGGTGTAAGTGTCTTTTTAAATTGTTTGTTCCTCACTCTGAAAGATACAGGGAAAATGGCGACATGCAGTGGGTCAGACACATGCAAGTTTTCGTCCAGTGTTTGAAACTCACACATGAGCAGGCTTGCACAGAGTTCATTTAATACGTTTAAAAGTGTAATATAAGTATTAAGTGATGCTTTAGAAGTACCTTTCCACATTTAAAGAAAGCAAAATGGATTAAGTTTAAGTGAATTTACTTGAGTAATAAGTTCAAATAACTGCAGTCTGACAAACAAGATATAAAATAGTTCTAAGAGGATCTCCAGTGTGGAGTTGGAGATTCGAGAACATAGGTGTGTCCGTGGTCCTATTTCAGAATGTACTCATGTATCTCTCACCGTATACATGTCTCAGCCTGCTGTCTTGAAAATGGGCATAGCACTAACCAGTTAGTTAGAACAGCCACTCACCTGTCCTAGCTTTAACTACTTGTGCTATCGCTGCTAACCGTTTGGCAGCTGTCACCGCCCCGCTCCACCCACAGACCACCCCGGCTTTAACAGGGCATTTCTTCAACAGTCTATGGGGATATTCAGCATCAGAGTGACTACGTTTTCACCAGTTATCAGGTCTGTTAACCAGCTAAAATGCCCCCCTCATTCAATTTTGGCATATAGGGCCCTATGTGTTCAGGCAGTAAAACAGAGAATTTTCTGGCAAAGGGAGATTTTCAAAACCGTATTATAATGGGGAGAGGTAGTAGCTCATTCCCAAAGTTGGGGGCGGTGTATAAGGGTCCGTCAATGAGTCATGAGGTGAGAGTTCAGCAATCAAAAAAGGCAGGATGTGGTTCTAAGAACTGGGGAGGAAGCAAAGGACCACAGCTTTCCAGGCTCCAGTGAGCTAGGAAGCAGCTGTGGCCCGTGGACTGGGCATTCTGGTCGTCACCAAGGAGGTGAAGTTGGTGGAACTCCAAAGAGGGTCTCAGAAGTCTGAAGTAGGGATTGAATGTTTTTTCTGAAGATGAAGGACACCAAATAGATATTGGCTAATAATAGAGAAGAGGATTCAAAAGCTCTGAAGAAATTTTAGATGCATGGAACAGAATTCCTGGGGAGTCCTTGAATTTCAGTAGCTTACTCAAGAGGTTTAGGAGAGAAATACTGTGGATACCCTGGGCCCAGTATTTAAAGGGATTAATGCATTAATGCCCTTGGCCGAGATATTCAGTGGCGCTAATCATATCGGTATTGCCGAATACCCACGGGTGCTGCCACTGAACGTCCCGATGTTAGCTGGCTAGCACCAGTGCATTCCAGGACTACAGCAGAGGCAGCAGCCAGCGATAACCAGGCAAAGGCAGTATTGAGCCACTGCCCAGTTATCAGAATGCAGCAAAAGTCAGGTGCAGTAAAGGCTGGCCAGAAGATCAGGGTTCAATTCCCATTGGCGCTCCTTGTGACCTTGGGCAAGTTACTTGACCCTCCATTGCCTCGGAAGAAAAGGCCTGGCAATCTACTTCCGGTGATACATTGCCAAGAAAACCCAGAGGCAACTGGGTCATTAGGAGCCAGCATTGACTTGATGGCAATAAAAAAAATTAACTTTTGCCGCAAAAGCTAACCGATCTGATACAGTGTAAATTACTCTACTGTTAACCTCCAATATGAGAAGAAACAATATAGTAGGGTATGTTCAATAATATGGCACGGGAACGTCTCAGACAAATCGGCACATAACAAAGATACAATGTATCAAGCAGTGCCCCGATAGCATCAATGACAGTTCACTGGCTCAGACAGTCTCTATTTTTTGTTTTTTCTCCCAGCACACCCGCATCTTCTACAAAATACTTGTGAATCAATTTTACTTAACTTGATTTAGTGTTCCCCGGGCAGTGGTTGAATATCACCACTGCCTGGTTAGATTCATTGCAATCTAGGTAACTGGGTATTCAATGTTGGGCTCCGTATCTAGCCCGTCATGGAATATCTGAGTCTAAAGTTCAGTGTTTTAGTAGCATTAGTCGTCACTGCTGAATATTGGGCCATTTTTTTTCTACTCTTGAACTTCATATTTTTGTGAAGGTTGAACTACGGAACGTTACAGACTGTTTCTTGTACACTGTGGACTCCTTTTTTAACTGTTTTTCAGATTTGTAAAGTTTATTTTTCTTTTTGGAACAAGGCTCAACATGGGGAGCTTACTTTGAGAGAATGATGGATCCCTATGGGTCTCAAAACACATGCTCTTCTCCATCCTAGAATAAGTCGATATTCCAGACACTGCAGCATGTTTCTCAAGCCTCTGGAAGTGTCCCCTTGGGTTTGTAGAAAGTTCCTGCAAAAGGAGGTTACAACAGTCATCAGAAATCAGGCTCAGATTCTGTAAGAATCTGTAAGAATCTGAGCAGATAATAGCTCGGTAGCTTTTGGCACTGTGGCAGGGTAAAAAACAAACCTGTATGTAATAAAATTGTGGAATTTGCCTTCTTCACTCTGATTTCCAGGAATTCTGTAAATCTTGCCCAGGTAGAAAGACTGTGATCATGTAAACCGTGAATGTGAGGGACATTTCTAGTACTGGTTGCAAAAGGGGCTCTGAAGTATCAGCTAAAGCTAGGTTTCTAAAACGCAGCCTTTGGGAGTTTCATTCAGGTCTGCTTAGAGGACATCCAAATTTGATCGTTGGACCAAATATATACCACTATAGCATATAAATTTAAGGATACTTTTCTAAAGTTAGACTGGTTGATGGTCCCTAGCACTGAGTTTTAGAAATCCTGGATTATATTTAATGTGAATGGGAGAAGGGGTAAAACATTGCTGCTCAGGAAAAGGGAGATATCCTTCAGAAAAGATGTGCAAGTAGTTTTATAAAGCATTTTTCACATGCGAAATGGAGATCTTATAAAATGTCATGGCTGAATCTGCACATTTAAGATCACATGTTGACAAGATACTTATATGTGTACTGCACATAGCCATTCCTGGAGGCAGAGTGTGGGCAGAACAGGGACAGAGAAGCAATGAGTGTGCATATTTTATAAAATGCACAAGTACATGCACATTTACACTTTCTTTGTAGCACATGTAAACTTGGATCTGAGTGTTTGAGCACTGTTGTTAAGTGCTGTTGAGTCAGTGTGAATTCACGGTGACCCTCTGGATAGTTGTCCTAAACTGTGTTCAGTCTTCAGTCAGGCAGCTCGTTGTTGATAGAGTGGCACCCATAACTGTTGTTATTGTATCGATCCATCTCATTGCTGGCCTTCCTCTTTTGCGTTGACCTTCTACCTTGCCAAGCATGATGCCTTTCTCCAATGATATCTCTCTTCACATGATGTGTCCAAAGTATGAAAGTCAGTCTTGTCATTTGAGCTTCTAAAGAAAGCTTAGGTTTGGTCTCTAGTACAGACTGCACTGGATGCCTATTTTATAAAGGCACATAAGTGAAGTATAAGGAGATATGAGCTTATATGCTGGCTGAAAATTTGCATATGAATTTCTGGATCTATCAAGAGAAGATGAAATTCCCCAATGGAGGCCTGACCAAAGAGAATGCATGAGACCAAGCTATCCAATTAATAGCCATAAGATATTTTTGCATATTTTGGCTGTCCTGAAAACCATACTGTGAAGATGGGAACTGGGAATCACAAAAGTTCACGTGGAGGGCAACATATTACATTATTCCCTGCACTCAGAAATATACTGGAGGCTTCAGGTGACCCCATTTATATTTTCAAAAGTCTACATCACAAGCAGCCCTCTCCCTAAGGGTCAATGCATACATAGTTCCTGGAAGCGTTACTATGGGGGCAGGATGAATTCCAGTCGAGCAGTGTCAGGGAGATTCCATTCTTGGGAACCACAGCAAAGCATGCTTGAAATGAGAACCAAGTTATGTAAGCTGTTTGGAATTTGATATCTTTTTGAATTAACGTTTATCATAGACAAGGGACTTCAGTGGCTGTTTTGGCAGCCCTCCTTGTAAAATTGTGTGTTTCAGAAAGACTTCTTTTCTGCAGCATTTGGAAATGTTCAATGCACAGTTATACATCTCTAGAAAAAGGAGCTGATTAATCTCTGACTTAGTCCAAATATCGTTTTGCAGCACGAAAAATAATTCTAGATCAAATGTCCAAATATTTGGACATCTAGATGACTTAAAAGCTATTTCTAATGGCCTAAGACCTCATTCCTCTCATGTGAATGTCTAAGTACCCTATTTGAAGATGCAGCCCTTCCGTTCTGTTTCTGGGTTCTTCAGTAATGGTTCATTGGTAGTAGGAGACCCCCAGCCAAAAATATTGACCTTTATGTTTTGCTTGCTTTTTTGTATTATAAACTTAATTGGATTAAAGCCGACCATGTCTTTTCTGCACAGCACTACTTACCACCATTGCACTGCCATTTATAGCAAAACAAAGTAGAGCATAATGCTACAGCCACACAGCCCTGAAAAAGCCGGATCTCGTCTGGTCTTGGAAGCTAAGCAAGATTGGACCTGGTTAGTAGTTGGATGGAAGACCAGGCGCTGTAGGCTTACTGCATAGAAGAAAGACCTGGCAATCTACTTCTAGTTGCACCTTGCCAAAAAACCCCAAGGGATGGGTTGCCAGGAATCAGCAGACTCAACGGCGCAACAACAACAACAAAGTTTCTTTCCTAGAGCATTGCAGAGGTTTTAAATAGGACAGCTTTCAAGTAGATGCATTGGTCTTGGAGAAAATAGACCCTGCAAGTTTGTTACTTGAAGAGGGGACCAACGTGATCTGAAAAGGTCATATTAACATCATCTATGGATAATTCTTATTTTGGTTTAATAAAATCAAAACAAGATAGATTACGGCACATCAGATATAAAATTGTTTTATATTTGTTGGACCCCTCAACATACATGATTCACCTACACTTTTTTAAAGGGGAATAAAGTATGAGTGGTCCTCTTTATTTTTATTAGAAGTAGAAATGATTAAAATCATCCCTACAATCCAGCAACCTATGAGAGGAAGTAATCCTGTTCTTTACTGTTCAGTACGGAAGGAGCATCATCAGTTCTCATTAAATCAATTATCAGGGGAACTGTATGTTGAGATATACAAAAATTGTTTTATATTTTTTGGACATCTGAAAGGCTGGGGTCTTTCTTGCTTTGTTATAATGCCTACAGCTTCCATTGGATATGGTTATATGTATTTTGCTCTAATAAAATCTGCAAAGACTTCAGAGGGCTAGAGTGTAATGCAAGACTATGCTATATTGGACGCATCACTTAGCGAACCTCAAAATAACCTAAGCCAACCAATACCGGACTCAGGCCCCCAACCATTGCAAACAATACCATGCCCAAGAGCCTCTGCCCAACAACTAATACTAACGTCTATCCTGTATATAGTTTCTCAAGTTAAAAGCTCTCTCACCCCCCCCCCCCCACTAATATAAAAACCTCTATATTGTAATGTAAACCACTTTGACTTAAGGATAACGCAGTACAAAAAACCTGTTAAATATTATAAATATTCAGAAGCTGATGCTGGTCGAATAATGGTGACAGTATTAGCGTGCAAACATTTTTGTTTGCTATAAGTTTGGGCTGAAATCTACTCTTCAATATCTATTGAATTATAAACAATACAATATAAATAGACAAATTAAATATTAAAAATACATAGGGGGATATTCAAAGGTATTTACACAGTTAGTGCCACTGAATATCTGCAGGTGCCGCCGCTAGACGCCCTGTCGCTAACCTGTTAGCACTGGGACATGCCGGGGGCATTCCGGGGCGGCACCCATCGCTTTCCAGGCAGCGGCGATATTGAGCCACTGCCCAGTTACTGATATGCAGCGAAACTCAGAAGCTAACCGGGCAGCGGCGATATTGAGCCACTGCCCAGTTACTGATATGCAGCGAAACTCAGAAGCTAACCGGGTAGCAGCTGAATATCGCCACTGTCCGGTTAGCTTTCTGGCAATCTGGGCAGCCTGGATATTCAATGCCAGAGTCCTGATATGGCCCCGGAACTGAATATCTGGCTTTTAAGTTCAGCATGGGTGGCTAGCTGCTTTAGCAGTGCTAACGCTGACGCTGAATATTGGGCTCAGAAATTTTAAGAAGGGATATTCAAAGCAATTAATGCCGTTAGCAGACCTGCCGACCACTGATTATCCCTGTGGTGCCACCACTGAATGCTCCGATGCTAGCACCAGGGCATATCGAGGGCAGATCAGGGGTGGCATCCAGCGATAACCAAGCAGCAGAGACATTCAGTAGCTGCCCAGTTATCGCTAAGTGGCGAACGTTAGGCACCTGATATTCAGTTCTGCTGGCTGGATACAGCCCTCGCATTGAATATCTGGTTTGAAATTCCGCAGCAATGACTAGTCCCTTTACAACAGCTAGCCACTGCCACTGAATATTGGGCCTTAAGTCTTTTTGAATGCAATGTGACCCTGATTGCTGAAGGGAGACTGGAGGCTTGTCCTACCTTTTGACACACCATTTCTGTTGCACTTTAGCAGATGTACTGCTGATAACAAATGAGAGAAGCAGAACACCCTGGAATAGAAATTCAGTCATCAAGACCAACCAAAAGCTTTTGTCCAGAAACTGGGTCGCATTGCATCTCTGTTTTTGCAAAGAACACATTAAGGGGCATGTTTACTAAAGTGCGCTAATGTTTAGCATGAAGTCGCCGCATGCTAAATGCGCTGTACAGCATTCCAAAAATGCAGTCACAGTAAAATTCCACACTAACCTCTTAGCTCAGTGGGGGCAAAGACTGGGTGGTTCAGGAGCCGAGCATGCACATTGTGGTTAGTGTGGGCATCCTTAACGCATGCTAACTGGCAACACTGACGTTAGCATAGGTGTACTTGTGGAGACTCCTGGTAGCCTGCCTTATCTGGAAGTTCTGATTTGTCTGCAAGCCTTATCCCAACTATGCTGCTTGCTAGGCTCGGACCTTTGCCTCACAAATGTGACTTTTGTACATAGCTTTAGGCTTTTTAAAAGGTAATTAAGACATGCTATAAATAAATATTGTATGCAAGTATGTGCCTTCATTTTCATTTAAATGGAAAAATTGACAAAAATCATGATTTTCATGGCATCCTGCTGTCTACTAACTGGGCATGCATGCTCAGAAAAGTTTCATAAATCATCATGCACTTTATTTTCATTGTCTGCACACACTTGCTCAGACACACTGGAACCAATCTGAGAGGGGGAGGAGGTCAAGAAGTAGTCACCAACAGCCAGCATCAGACACTTCAGCCAATCCTACTTTAAATGCTTTATAAACAACCAGAGAAACCTATCCCTGTGTCTGACTTCTGCAAATCCCATAGCTGATGATATCATAGCAGGGCTGCAATATACAGTGAACCCAAAAGGCAGAGAACCATTTTGACTCTGATTTGTCTGTTTATAGGATTCTAAGGGAGAGATAGAAGTTCGGCTGTGACTGGGGTAGCAATGTAAAGAAGAAAGCAAAACATACCAGCTTGATTACTGTTTACTGCCATAGGACTGTGTCCAGGACAAAGGAGGACTTTAAAGCAGAGAAAATACAAGCAAGTTCAAACGTGACTTTTGTCTGGAGATTCTTTGCCTTGCTACATCAAAGCACAATAAGAAAAAATTCAAGCTGGGATTTGTTTTTTGGAAAGTGATTTTGCCTTCCTTTGCAGAGCCTACCACACTAGGGGTTTGAAAGGGAGTACCTTTGCACTTTTTGATATACCACATTCAGTGGCAGAAATAACAGTATCAAAATCTATGTATTCCATTGCACAATCACAAGATACAGTGCAATATTTATTGCATCATTCATTTTCATATATTGTCTGTGACAGCAGTTGTGAAGTTGGGAGCAGACAGGGCATCTTACATTGTTTATAGAATAGTAGCAGACACATAATTTAAAAATAAAAAGCTGCAATACAGATGCAGTCCATGGGAATCCAGTCCCATTGGAGCTTTATAGCTGCTTAGGCAGTGGGCAAATACATCCCCTTCCCCTAAGTCCTTTCAAGAATGTAACAAAGGCAGTCAGCCTTATTGGGCACTAACTAGACTGCAGGGCTGAGTTGGGGGCAGGTAAGGGACCGTGGCAATGGTATCTAAGCCAGGACAGCTATGAAGTTAGAAGGGGAAAGTGTGTCTGTCTTATGTATTCCATTCCATTGTTCATAAAATAGTAATATATAAACGCAAATCTAAAAGAAAAAATATGTAATATAGGTGCAGTCCCTGGGAATCCAGTCCTATTGGAGCATTATAGCTGCATATAACCCCCCCGCCCCCCCCCCCCACACACACACATTATTTTCACAAATGTCTGCAGAGGCATGCAGCCTTACCAGGCACTGTACTGCAGAACTGAGGCAGGTATGGGACCCTAGCCACAGTATCTGAGACAGAGCAGCTATGACATTGGGAAGGGGCAGGGCATATCATTGTCTTCTATATTCCATTCCATTGTTCATAGAATAGTAACAGAAAAATAAAAATGTAAGAAGCTGCAAAACAGGTGCAGTCCCTTTAGATCCAGTCCCATTGCAGCACTATAGATTCATAGTGGGGCAATGGGAAGAGCATTCCCCCTCCTCACAGTCCTTTCAAGAGTATCAGCAGAGACCCCAAGCCTTACCAGACACTGCACTGCAGGGCCAAGGCAAGGCTTATCATAATTCTTGGGAAGAGTATATCTGGAAAATTAAATGATCATAGAAAGACAGAAGGGAGGGAAGGCAAGCAGTTCTGGCAGAAGTGCATAGAGACAGGGCATTCCCAGGGTATGGTTATGGGCTCTTCTAGTCCACTTCCCAAGCTAAAGAGAGTTATCTTTTCAAGGAGACTAGAAAGAGTGGCAGTTTCTAGTATAACTGTGGAAGAGCAGGCGTCCAGTGTTATCTCTACAAAGGAAAATTCACATGGTACAGGGAAAGGTGACATAAGAAAAAACAGCAGGTGAAGGCAAATTGACCTACTAAAAGATTTGTGGAGTTGGTCGTGGTAGATACAGAATGCCTATACAGGCAAAGTCTAAGAAAACCTAATACACGTGAAAGCATTTTAAAGTGCCTGATGATCTGCAGTAGAATGCAATTACTGTAGGCAGCACATTAGCAGAAGGAAACTGATGGGCCATCTTTCGAAAAGTGGCATGCTGCATCTTTTAGAAAAACAGCATTCTTTCCAGCTCAAAACAAAGGAGGCTAGTGCTCATCCTAGGCTGGCGACTCCCGTCAGCAGTGGAAATAGCAGTGATGTAAATGGTACAGGAAAAACAAAATCCCTTTCCAAAGTGGAGTCCCTATCCTCTTCCACCAGTCAGATCTCATGGCCAGCAGACTTGAAGTACATTGAAGCATGCCGCCATGAAAGACATAAGAATATAAGATATGCCATACTGGGTCAGACCAAGGTCTATCAAGCCCAGTATCCTGTTTCCAACAGTGGCCAATCTAGGTCATAAGTACCTAGCAGTTTCCCCAAAAGACACAGGTTCCTCAATGCTTGTATTGGGTCAAGCAGTGATATCCCGAGTCCCTTTTAAAAATGGCTTATGGATCTTTATTCCAGGAACTTGTCCAAACCTTTTTTTAAACCCAGCTACACTAACAGCTCTTACTACATCCTCCAGTAACAAATTCCAGTTTGATTACATGTTGAGTGAAAAAATATTTTCTCTTATTAGTCTTAAATAGGTTACCCTGTAGCTTCATTGCATGCCCCCAAGTCTTTTTATATTCTGATGATGTAAACAATCGATCTACGTTTACCCGTTCCACTCCATTCATTAATTTGTAGACCTCTATCATATCTCCCCTCAGCTGTCTCTTTTACAGTTTGAAGAGCCCTAACCTTTTTAGCCTCTCTTCATAGGAGTAGCCTTCCATCCCCTTTACCATTTTGGTGGCTCTTCTCTGTACCTTTTCTAATAACGCTATATCCTTTTTAAGATACGGTGACCAGAATTGCACACAAATTCAAGGTGCGGCCACACCATGGAACGATACAGAGGCATTATAATATCCTTTGTTTTATTTTCCATTCCTTTCCTTATGATACCTAGCATTCTATTTAATCTCTTGGCTGCCGCTGCACACTTGGCGGAGGATTTTAACATGTTATCCACGATGACACCTAAATCTTTTTCCTGGGTGGTGGTTCCCAATGTGGAACCTTGCATCATGTAACCATAGTTTAGGTTGTTCTTTCCTGAACTGGTTAAAAGATAGAAAGCAGAGGGTAGGGCTAAATGGCCAATATTCCCAATGGAAAAAAGTGAATAGTGGAGTACCCCAGGGATCTGTACTGGGTCCGCTACTTTTTGACATATTCATAAATGACCTGGAAAAGGGAATAACTAGTGAGGTTATCAAATTTGCAGATGACACAAAACTGTTTAAAGTTGTTAAAACCCAAGAGGATTGTGGAAAACTGCAGGAGGATCTGGATAAATTGGAAGACTGGGCATCCAAATGGCAGATGAAATTTAATGTGGACAAATGCAAAGTTATGCACCTAGGAAAGAACAACCCACACTATTGTTACACGATGCAAGGCTCCACATTAGAAACCACCACCCAGGAAAAGGATTTAGGAGTCATCGTGGATAACATGTTAAAACTCTCCGCCCAGTGTGCAGCGGCGGCCAAGAAAGCAAATAGAATGCTAGGTATCATAAGGAAAGGAATGGAGAATAAAACAAAGGATATTATAATGCCTCTGTATCGCTCCATGGTACGACCGCACCTTGAATATTGTGTGCAATTCTGGTCACCGTATCTTAAAAAGGACATAGCGTTATTAGAAAAAGTACAGAGAAGAGCCACCAAATTGGTGAAGGGGATGGAAGGCTACTCCTATGAAGAGAGGCTAAAAAGGTTAGGGCTCTTTAGCCTGGAAAAGAGACGGCTGAGGGGAGATATGATAGAGGTCTATAAATTAATGAATGGAGTGGAACGGATAAACGTGGATCAATTGTTTACGCTATCAGAATATAGAAAGACTAGGGGACATGTAATGAAGCTACAGGGTAAACTATTTAAGACAAATAAGAGAAAATATTTTTTCACTCAACGTGTAATCAAACTCTGGAATCTGTTACCGGAGGATGTAGTAAGGGCTGTTAGTATAGCTGGGTTTAAAAAAGGTTTGGACAAGTTCCTGGAGGAAAGGTCCATAAACCACTATTAAAAAGGGACCCAGGATATCAATGCTTGACCCAGTACAAGCATTGTGGAACCTGTGTCTTTTGGGGATATTGCTTGGTACGTATGACCTAGATTGGCCACTGTTGGAAACAGGATACTGGGCTTGATGGACCTCGGTCTGACCCAGTATGGCATGTCTTATGTTCTTATGTTCCTAGGTGCATAACTTTGCACTTGTCCACATTAAATTTCATCTGCCATTTGGATGCCCAGTCTTCCAATTTATCAAGATCGTCTTGCAATTTTCCACAATCCTCTTGGGTTTTAACAACTTAAAATAGTTTTGTGTCATCTGCAAATTGTATTTATTTTATTTATTTATTTAACACTTATTTATATACCGCATCTTCCAGCGATCAGTTGCGGTGTACAATTAACAACAATTAACAACGCAGAGCTTGTTTTACATAGAACAATTATAACTTTTTACATAAAACATCTTAACTTGTACAACAAAGGGTTTAAAGATTAAGCAGAATGATTCAGTAAATCAACTAACACAGTTTGTGTTATAATTTAAACAGAAGTACTGTCTCTAAAACAGTTGTAACTATATACAAGTGGGGTATCAATGCATAATGAGTGATAACTTCACTCATTATTCCCTTTTCCAGGTCATTTATGAATATGTCAAAAAGCAGCAGACCCAGCACAGATCACTGCGGTACTTCACTATTCACCTTTCTCCATTGGGAAAACTGGCCATTTAGCCCTACCCCCTGCTTTCTATCTTTTAACCAGTTCCAGATCCATAATAGTACATTACCTCCTATCCCAAAGGTTTTGCCAAAAGTCTCTGAGGAGGGACCTTGTCAAAGGATTTCTGAACATCCAGATACACTATATCAACCGACTCACCTTTGTCTACCTGTTTATTCACACCTCCAAAAAAAACATAACAGATTAGTAAGACAAGATCTTTCTTGTCTAAAGTCATGTTGGCTGTCTCCCATTAGGCCATGACTATCTACATGCTGAGTGATTTTGTTCTTTATGATGGTTTCTACCATTTTTCCTGGTACTGATGTCAGGCTCACCAGTCTGTAGTTTCCGAGATCACCCCTGGAACCCTTTTTAAAAATTGCCGTTACATTGGCCATCCTCCAATCTTCAGGTATTACAGATGATTTTAATGATAGTTCACAGATTACTAATAGCAGGTCTGCAATCTCATATTTCAGTTCTTTCCAATACCCTTGGATATATACCATCCAGTCCAGGTGATTTGCTACTCTTCAGTTTATCAAATAGTTGTAATACATCTTCCCAGTGTATCGATATTTCTTTCAATTCTTCCACAGTATCACCTTTAAATACCACTCCAGTCATGGAAGGCTTATTAAAAGCTGGCTGCTACACAGTACCCTGTCCTTTGCTTCTAAGTTAATCTGCGACCAATCTCCAGGGGGAGTCCTACAGCCCTTGTTGGATAGAGCTTTCGGTTCTAAATTTAACCAGAAAGCTCTTCTCAGTGTTTTAAATGTAAACTGGACCCTGACTGAGTATTAAATTTAAACTGGAAGCTCTCTGCTGGGTTCTAAATCTAACTAGAAAGCTCTCTTCTGTGTTTTAAATTGAAACTGAAAGTCTTTGCTGCTACTAGGTCCTGACTGATTCAACAAATACACTGGGTTCACAGATTAATCAGCTTTAATCTATAGAATTCCTTTTCCCCCAAGATTTAGAAAAATTCCCAGAAGTAATACTTATAATTTCAGAAGTAGCAGTCATCTTTTGTAGTCCTTCAAGACTGAGAAGCACAGAACTCTGGTTGAACTATTTATGCCTGTGCTTCTGAGGTAAGCTGTGACCAATTTCCTGAGTGATTAACACAGTCCTTGCTGGAAAGTGGGAGTCTCTCAAACTGGCCTTTTGATCTGTTGCTGGCTTTAACACCTACTTAAAAAATTTCACAGGTTTCTTGCCCCCTATGTAGAAGGCCTCTATGAAAGGGTCTCTAGAAATAATTTATTGCTCAAGGAATACTGACCCTGTTTTGTCTTTTAGGCTAAGTCTGATTTGATTTAATTTAAAGCTCTTTGCCGCTATTAGGCCCTGACTATTACATTTAAACTGGAAGCTCTCAGCTGGGTTCTAAATTTAACCAGAAAGCTCTCCTCTGTGTTTTAAATGTAAAGAATGGGTGATGTTTGATAACACTGTAATGGGGCAAGCAGCAGGCAACATTAAGTGTGATGACCTGGTACATCAGGGAAATGTACTATTAAAGCTTTGGAATTACAGAGCTTAAAAGGGAGAGAGGAGGCATTGTGGGTTAAACTAGAAAGAGGGAAAGAGAAATCTATTTGCATTGGGGTGATATACAGACCTTCCTCACAAGAGGAATAGGTGGACAGAGAGTTAATTGAAGACATACGCAGCATTGCTAGGAAAGAGGAAGTGCTACTGATAGGGGATTTCAATATGCCAGATGTTGATTGGCTCATTCCCGCTGCAGTATCATCTAGAAGTAAAGAGATCCTGGATTCTCTACAGGGAGAACTATTCAAGCAATTGGTAACGGACCCCACACGTGAAGGGGCCATACTGGACTTGGTGCTTACCAATGGTGAAAGTGTTTCTGATGTTATTAGTAGGAGAACATTTTGCAGCCAGTGATCACCAGATGGTGTGTTTCAATATTAGGACTAGGGCTGTTAGAATCCATTCAAAGGTGAGGGTCTTAGCCTTTAGGAAGACTAACTTTGCCAAGCTGGGCCAGTACCTCAGGGAGTCGTTAGCGGGATGGGAACAGCTGGGGGAAGTAGAAAAACAGTGGGCAAAACTGAAAGGAGATATTTTAAGGGCAACCAACCTTTTTGTTAAAATGGTAAATAAAGGTAAAAGGAAAAGGAAACCGCTATGGCTTTTGAAAGAAGTAGCTGAAAAAGTGAAGAAAAAGAGGGAGGCCTTCATGAAATACAAGAGATCACAGAGAGAGGAAGACAGGCATCTATATTTAGAAAAACTTAGAGAAGCGAGCAAAGTAGTCAGGAAAGCAAAGATTCAAAAAGAGGATGAAATAGCCAATGCAATAAAATGGGGGGATAAGACATTTTTCAGATATGTTAGTGAGAAGAGGAAGGGCAAAAGTGGTATTGTCAGACTCAAGGGTCAAGGGGAGGAATATGTAGAAGCTGATGAGGATAAAGCGGAATTGCTTAACAGATATTTCTGTTCTGTGTTCACAGATGAAGAACTAGGAGCAGGACCTCAGAAAACACCCACAAACAGGAGCAGAATTGAGGAACATCTTGAACAATTTTCAGAAGACTCTGTTCATGAGAAACTAGCTCAACTTAAAGTAGACAAAGCGATGGGACCGGATGGGATACACCCTAGAATACTGAGGGAACTTGGGGACGTTCTAGCAGCTCCACTAACTGACCTTTTCAATGCCTCGTTGAAGTCGAGAGTGGTGCCAAAGGACTGGAGAGAGGCTCATGTGGTGCCTTTACACAAAAGCGGAAGTAAGGATGTGGTTGAAAACTACAGGCCGCTTAGTTTAACTTCGGTGGTGAGCAAATTATTGAAAACGCTGCTGAAAGAGAAAATAGTGAGGTTTCTGGAGTCCAACGGATTACAGGATCCGAGGCAGCATGGATTCACCAGAGGCAGGTCTTGTCAGACAAATCTGATTGATTTCTTTGACTGGGTGACCAGGGAGTTGGACCGAGGGAGAGCCCTAGATGTGGTGTATTTAGATTTCATTAAAGCCTTTGACACTGTTCCTCACCGGCGACTTATCAACAAACTGAGCACCCTAGGGATGGACCCTAAAGTTACTGCTTGGGTTAGAAATTGGTTGGGTGGGAGGCGACAAAGAGTACAGGTAAATGGGGCTCACTCTGAGGAGAAGGATGTTACCAGTGGTGTGCCCCAGGGATCTGTCCTTGGTCCGATTCTTTTTAACATCTTTGTTAGTGATATAGCGGAAGGGCTGTCGGGTAAGGTTTGTCTTTTGCGGATGATAGCAAAATCTGCAATAGAGTAGACACCCAGGAAAGTGTAGATAACATGAGGAGGGATCTAGCTAAATTTGAAGAATGGTCTAGAATCTGGCAGCTGGGATTTAATGTTAAAAAATGTAAGGTTATGCATTTGGGCTGCACCAATCCAAGGGAGCAATATAGTGCAGAGGTAGGCAATGAAAATTCATGGACTTATTTCCATACAATGGAAGGCAGTGGATGCAAATAGATCTGATGAATATTCATTAGGGACATCATGAAAACCTGACTGGTCTGTGGCCCTCCAGGACCGGAATTGTCCACCCCTGGTATAAGGGGTGAAGTACTTTTGTCCACTAAAGAAGAGCGGGACCTGGGCGTGGTGGTGTCTGATGATCTTAAAGTAGCTAAACAGGTAGAAAAGGCGATGGCAAAAGCTAGAAGGATGCTTGGGTGCATACGGAGAGGAATGGCTAGCAGAAAAAAAGGAGGTGATAGTGCCTCTGTAGAAGTCTTTGGTACAACCTCATTTGGAGTACAGTGTGCAATTCTGGAGTCCGCACCTTCAAAAGGATGTGAACAGGATGGAGTCGGTGAAGAGGGTGGCTACTAAAATGGTTTGTGGTCTTCATTATAAAGCATATGAGGACAGACTTAAGGATCTTAATATGTACACCTTAGAGGAAATGTGGGATAGAGGTGATATGATTGAGATGTTTAAATACCTCCGTGGCATAAATGTTCAGGGGGAGAGCCTCTTTCAATTGAAAGCAAGTTCTGCTACAAGGGGACATGGGATGAGGGTTAAGGGAGATAGATTCAGGAGTGATATGCGGAAATATTTCTTTACGGAAAGAGTAGTGGGTCCGTGGAATAGTCTCCCAGTGGAGGTGGTAGAGATGAGGACAGCAACTGAATTCAAAAAAGCATGGGACAAACACAGAGGATCTTTAAAGGAAAAAAGGGGACTGTTGTAGTTGTTGATATGGAAGGACAGACTAGATAGGCCATGTGGTCTTTTTCTGTCGTCATCTTTCTATGTTTCTATGATAGCCCTGGATGACCATCCCCTGAACATAGTTGAGATGTTGTAGTTTAAGAGGCTACTTCATCTCTTAGCTCCCACTTACCAAGTGCCCTGCAGGACAACTTTTAGTAGGCAGGTGATTCCCAGTTTCCTTTCTGAACATACTACTAAGATCCTTATCCATTCTCTTGTCACCTTCTATCTAGAAAATTGCAACCTCCTCCTTGTTGGTCACCTCTGAATCATCTCTCTCCCCTTCAATCTGCTCAAAACTCAGCTGCACAGATAATCTTCCTCCAGTGCAGCTATGCTCATATTACCCCTCTTCTCAAGTCACTTCATTGGCTCCCTCTGCCTTTGCGCATCTAGTTCAGATTTCTACTATTGACTTATAAGTGCCTTCATTCGGCTGCTCCTCACTTCCTTTCCTCTCTTATCTCTCCCTACACCACTTCTCTGGAACAACGCACTTCTGGAATATCCCTTCTATCTGTGCCCTTCTCTTCCACTGCCAACTCCAGACTTCAATCTTTCTACCTTGCTGCTCCTTATGCCTGGAACAAACCATCTGAGTCAGTACGTCAGGTTCCATCTATTGCTAAAAATTCACTTCTTTGAGACTGCTTTTGGATTCTTATCCCCCTAACAGGGGCTCTGCATTTCAAGCAAAGGTAGGAATGTGTGGCTTTGAATTACTAGCTGTCTGCCTGAGAGCTCTTAAAGGGGTTTTGGTACATTTTTAAAACAGAGTTACATTCTTTTTAGTGCTTTATTTCAAAAGGGGAAATATTTTCTTTAGTGGTGTAGATTTAAAACTCTGCTCTTAGTCTCTCTTTCCCAGCTCTTTGAAGCCACTGACACCTCATCAGGAGTTAGTGGGCCTGATTATCTTGTGAAAGGGCAGCAGAGGGCTGCATAAAAGTCTTCAGAGCCTTGCAAGTTTAGGCATTCCTAACAGGGGCTCTGCATTTCAAGCAAAGGTAGGCGTGTGTGGCTTTGAATTACTAGCTCTCTACCTGAGAGCTCTTAAAAGGGTTTTGGTACATTTTTAAAACAAAGTTACATGGTTTCCTGGATCATGGAATGATGTTCCAAGGGCTGCAGATCAGAGATGGCATCCATCTGTCCAAGAAAGGTTGATGTGTCTTCTGTAGCAGACTGGCTAACCTACTGAAGAGGGCTTTAAACTAGATTCATTAAGGATGGGTGAAGAAAGCCCCCAACTAAGTGAAAGTCTCCAGGTAAGTGAAACATTAAATACCTTTATGGAAATGGGTATAGAATGTAGAATGAAGAGAAAGTCTCAAGTCCCTTTTATCTTTGGTTATTGCATAAGCCCCCTCTTCAAATGGCAATGAAATTTCTTAATAATTGAGGCTTGGCACACTTATGACATAGGTGTACTACATTACCCACCTGGAATCTCTCCAGTTTTCATTTGGATTGAAGAGACACATTGGAAATATGCCAGAATAATATGACCTACTGTTCTCTCTAATGAGAGAAGGGATAGGAGAGGTCAATATCTAAGATTCTGAATTATTGTAGTAATATAAAATACATCAGCATAATATCAATCATGAATGATGTAAGCTGCGTTGGGTCAGAAAAGACAGTTTAAAAATAGAAATGGGCTGGGGGCAGCTACCTGCATTTGAATCCATTATGTAGATCAGAAGGATGTGAAGGTTTAGATCCATGCAACTGTACGAAGTCAGAAGCTGTGACCTATGGCCTTGGCCAAAGAAAGGAAAAAATAACAGTGGCAACTGAGTCAGTCCAGGGCATCAGCTTCAGAGGTGGGTGGAGAAAAGGGAGAGTGCTGGAGTTCTGCCTAGGTGTGAGGGCATATATGGGCACCTATGAGGAGGCGGGACACTCATCTGCTACTAATTCAAACCAAGCTCAGGGTCACAAGAACTCAGACGTTCCTAGGTTATGTTCATACTAACGTAGATGACTAGATGTCAAACAAAAGACAAAACAGTCCATTCAATGTGCCCATTTCTTGTCCACACTGCTAAAAAGTATATCCCAGCTGCCAACCAGACTGCTTAAAGGATCTCTCTCCTTATCAAAGACTTTTTTTTTGTCTTCCTTCTTATTCTACCCCACTGAGTAGATGAGCATACAAGATCCCCTATTTAGTTCATCCACCCTCTCCCTTCCTGTCGTTAGCCATGTACTAATGATGTTTCTGGGCATGGTAAATTTCAGATACAAAGAGCAAATGTGAAATTAGGATTGAGAAAGAAATGGTCAAAGATAAACATTTCAGTATAGAAAGGAATGTATGTCTCCCTTAGGGATATTCAGTCAATGGAAATTTACAAAAATTCATGAAGTAACCTCTTTGAGATTTGTATAAGAATTCAATAAAGGAATCATGAGACAAATGAAACAAAGTCATATGCATAGACTCTATAGCATACTGAAGATGATCAACGGGGATCATCTAAACCGAGGATAATAAGAACAAGAGGGTCAGTGGCAGCGGCCAGTATGCTTAAAGTGGCTGGCCATCACCACTTTAATTCTGACTCAGATATTCAGTGCAGGGGTCATATCCAGCTGCTGGCACCGACTATCCGGTGTGTTTGACTAGTGGTTTAGCTAACTGGGCAGCAGCAATATCCAGCTGCTGCCCAGTTAGCTAAACCAGCTAAGGTTAGGACTGCTTTTATTTCACCTAACCTTAGCCCTCTTAAGTGAACTGTACAGTGGCTAAATATTGCTGCTTCCTGCTAAATTGTCAGCGCTGTCCCAGAACACCTCCGGAACACCCTGATACTACATGTTTAGCATCGGAGCGTGTAGCAGAACATCGTGGGGATATTCAGCAGCATTAAATGGTTGTGCCACTTAATATCCCACTGACTGTAATTTAACGGGTTAGCAGGTGCCAACCAGTTAAATTGCTTTGAATAGCAACCCCAAGAAGACAACTTTCTGCTACAGAGGAAATATCTGAATGGAAACTAAATCAAAATTGATGGCCAAATATAATAAGAAAGAGTAGAACCTAAAGGAACCAGAAAACTCCAGTTGAGTGATGATTCTTGGGTTAAAATAATAAGTCTACAATGCCTAAGATAAAACATCCTTCTCTAGAAAGAAAACAGCAGAGTTCTGATTCACAATAAAAACCAGCAAATTAGTCACGAGGAGCCCCATTCCGGGAGGGAGATGTCAGGGCCGTCTGGACATCCCCGCTGAAGACGGGGCCATTAGGACCCGATTCTGGTCCGTGGGAGAGCTGGTGGGGGAATAGAGTTTAGGTGGAAGCCCCACAAACCACGTTCTAGAAAGAGGGCCTTAATAAAGTGCCCTCTTGTACTATGAAGCTAGATGGAAAATAGTTAAGGCTATTATTTTAGGACTACAGGAAAACACACTAAAATGGTTTGAATCATACCTCACAGCTGTCAACTCTGACTCAAAGTGAACCACAAGAGATCAGCCCCCTACCAAACTCCAAGGTGTCCCACTAGGATCTGCCTTATCAGCACTTCTGTTTAATATCTTTCTTCAACCATTATGCACAGTAATTCAAGAACACAACATCTAATACCAAATATATGCAGATGATATGATGATTTATGCTCCCTTCAAGACCACCAATCCCACAACAGCACCCATAGAAACATGCCTCATATCCATGAAGAAATAGCTCACTGAACACAATATGACCATTACTACAAGAAAACTGAAGTCTTATACATAACCAGAGACCCCAACTTTACGCCACCACCTACCATCTGCATTGACAGAACAAATCTAATCGTAAAACCCGAAGTTCACTACTTAGGCATTATGCTTGGCCAGCGCCTAACTCTAATAACCCACATTGGCAATAGCGCCAGAGCCATTTATAGTAAAATCAAAATAGTGCAACACTTGAAATCATTACTCAACCCTTAAGATTTTCGCACTGACTTCCAAGATCTCACCTTCCCTCACGTTGACTTCTGCAATCTCCTCCTTCAAGACCTTCCGAAAAACACTCTTCCCCCTATTCATCTGGCTCTAAACACGGCTGCTTGCATCCTCTGCAACGCCACCAGGATCGACTATGTATCCCCACTCTATAAACAATTCAATGGTTACCTATCATGGAGTGAATTAAATATATGGCCAACAAAACTCCAGTACTAGATAACTGTAAAAAAGTCTGGTTTTCAGAGTAGCAGGCCTATGCAAATGAATCTCTTATGCAGATGCATTTTATTTATTTTATTTATTTATTTAACATTTCTTATATACCGCCTTTCATGATATCAAGGCGGTTTACATTAAACAAACTGAAATTACATTGAACAGGGCATTATAACTTGGAGATAACTATTTTACAGGGAACATGGGCAATGGAGGGTTAAGTGGCTTGCCCAAGGCCACAAGGAACACCTGTGGGACTAGAAACCCCAGTCCTTCCGGCCCAAGGTTGCTGTCCTCTAGTGGGATTTGAACCCCTGACCTTCCAGCCTGAGGTAACTTGCCCCAACCACTAGGCCACTCTTCCCTACTTTTATGAATATCCATTGCACTTACCCTGCAAACGATAGTTCATTGTGCCACTTAAGGACTGAAGTTATGTACTCTTGCTAATGTAGATAGTAATTCAGTGGATTAATGTTTTCTTTCAACTGAACTATAAATAGTTAGGTATTGCATATATAATTCAGAGCAAAGCTAAGGACAACTGAATAAAGTGTCTTGCTAAAAAGAAGCAGGACAATAAGGGGCAATTTTATAACAGGATGCCTAGGTTCATAGGGCAGCAAGATGCCTATTTTTCGCCTCTCTCTTTATAATATACTAGCACCAGTGGTGTAAATTCCACCCAATGGCAACGATGGCACACCCATCTGAACACCACCCCTCGCACGTGGCAAACTTACTTATCTTTCCCCCTACACCATTCTCCTCCCTTCCTCCTTTATTTCTGTGAAGAACACTCAACTCCTCTCTGTTTCCTCGGCTCGCAACCTTGGGGTTATCTTTGACTTCTCCCTCTCTTTCTCCACACACATCCAACTGCTCAAACCTGCCGTTTCTTTTTGCATAACATCAGCAAAATTCACCCCTTCCTTTCTGAACACACTACTAAGACCCTTATCCACTCTTTAGTCACCTCCCATCTAGAGTACTGCAACCTTCTACTTGCTGGTCTCCCTCTGAATCATCTCTCTCCCCTTCAATCTGTTCAAAACTCAGCTGCGCGGCTAATCTTCCGCCAGTCTTGCTATGCTTTGAGACGATAACTCCCAGTATTCTTCAAAAGACTTTCCTTTTCATTCGTAAAACCACCTGCTCGGCTGATCCTATTCCATCTCCCTGGCTCCTGGAACCCGCACTAGCTCTTTCTCCCTACATCCTTTCTATGTTCAATTCCAGTTTGTCCTCTGGCACTTTTCCGTCAAGCTGGAAACATGCTGTCGTTCGTCCCATTCTAAAGTCCCGTTCTTCTGATCCCTCTGTTCTTTCTAGCTGGCGTCCTATTTCCAATCTTTCCTTTCTCTCTAAATTTCTTGAGAAGCTGGTCTTTAATCAACTTTCCTCTCATCTTGAAGCCTCCCTCACTCTCCACCCCCGGCAATCAGGTTTTCGTCCCGGTCACAGCACTGAAACTGTCCTCCTTTCTCTTCTTAACGAACTTCACGCTGCTCACGATCGTGGTCTTTTTACTTTAGCTGTCTCCCTTGACCTTTCTGCAGCCTTTGACTTAGTGGATCACCGCACTCTCCTCACTCGTCTTCGGGAAGCAGGTCTTTCTGGTATGGTTCTTCAGTGGTTTCACTCCTTTCTTTCCTGTCGCTCCTTTTCTGTAGTTGCTGGGTCCTCCTCTTCTGCCCCCACTTCCCTCACATGTGGGATTCCCAAAGGATCTGTCCTTGCTCCCCTTCTCTTTAATGTTTTCCTAGCTCCTCTTGCCCTTTTAATCCAACAGTTTGGCATCTCTGCGTACTATTACGCAGACGACATTTTTCTCTTGCTTCATACAGACTCTCTCCTAACATTACCCCTCTTAATCACTGCCTTACTGCTATTGCTTCATGGTTTTCTTCCAATTTCCTTCACGTGAACCCTGCTAAATCCTTTGCTATTTGGTTCACGCTTGGGAGTCTGTCCCCCCCCCACCTGTGCCCCTTCCCTTTCCTCTCAGTCCATTCCTCTTGTCTCCTCACTCCGTTATCTGGGTGTTACCCTTGATTCTTCTCTCTCCTTCACGGCACATATTTCTTCCATCGTTCAGCGCTCTTTTTTCTCCCTTAGACAGCTCCGAGCTGTCCGCCCTTTTCTTTCTTCCTCTGCTCTGGCTACTCTTCTTCTTTCCCTGGTGGTGTCTCGTCTGGACTAGTGTAACGTTTCCCTGGCTGGTCTCCCCCAATCCCAGTTGTCTCGTCTTCAGCGTGTCCAAAATACTGCTATTCGTCTCCTAACTTACGCCTCTCGTTTTGATCATGTCACCCCTCTTCTTCTTCATCACCATTGGTTGCCTGTCTCTTTTCGTGTTCAATATAAAATTCTTATCCTTGCGCACAAAGCTGTTCGCACTGGCACCCCCTCCTATCTTGCTGATCAGATACGCTTTCGTACCCTTCATCGTCTGCTTCGTTCTATTCACACAAATCGGATGTCTCTTCCCTCCCCCTCCCAGGCCCGTCTTGTCTCTACCCATTCCTCTGCCTTCTATTTTCTGGCCCCAAGCCTTTGGAACTCGCTCCCCCCCTCGCTCCGTGCAGAAGAATCCTACCAGTCTTTCAAAACCCAACTTAAAACCCACCTTTTCCACCTAGCATTTGACTTCCCGTCCTCGTTTTCCCCCTCCCTCCCCGTCCCATGATGTTATATTGTAATTGCTATCTGTATTGCTTTCTTCCTTCTTTCCTTTCCTTTTCTTTTCTATTGTTTTAATTGGCGTTCCTTTTCCTTTCCTTTCTTGCAGCCTCATTTTTAAATTGTTTAAAGTTTTATTGTAAACCGCTCAGGTGCCTATGGTGTTGGGCGGTATAATAAGTTTTAATAAACATAAACATAAACATATGCTCATGTAACCCCTCTCCTCAAGTCGCTTCATTGGCTCCCTCTCCGTTTCTGTATCCAGTTTATACTTCTCCTACTGACCTATAAGTGCATTCATTCTGCTGCTCCTCACTACCTTTCCTCTCTTAACTCTCCCTACACTTCTCCTTGGGAATTTCACTCATCTGGCAGATTGCTACTATCTGTGCCCTTCTCTTCCACTCCCAACTACAAACTTTGATCTTTCCACTTTGCTGCTCCTTATGCCTGGAACAAACTACTTGAATTGGTACGTCAGGCTCCATCTCTGGCTCTTTCAAATCCAGGCTAAAAATTCACCTCTTCGAGGCTGCTTTTGGATCCTGATCCACTTAGTCTCCTGCTCTCCAACTATGTGTTTCCTTACCATTCCCCTAGGAGGAACAAACGGAGCAAGAGAAGGAGGTAGGTTTGGAACAGACTGCTTTATTGATGAAGGTCCCTACGCGTTTCGGCTTGCGCCTTCCTCGGGGGACATACAGCTACCATAGGATTAAACAAACAATGTTAGAATAAAATATGCATATATAAAAAAACATTTAAAAACAGAAACATAATATAAAATGTATATTATAATAAATAAATAAATAGAAAATAATAATAATATTAAGAATAATAAAATAATAAATGAATAATAACAATAAACAATATTTTCAAAAAGGGTACAAAAAATCTTACAATATGTAAAAATACACACATATCCCAAAGGAACAGGACAAAGAACAAACAAGGGCCGAGACAAACCTAAATTGGTGAAAAACCTGTAGAGGACTATAAAGTCAATTAGAGATAACCAAAGTGATTACAAAATCAATAGATTGATAAGAATAAAAATAAAAATAAAAATAATAATAATAAAAATAAAATTAAACATAAAATATATGAATATGTTAATAAGATCAGAGTAAGAAATAAATAATAAATAAAATAAAATAAATTAATAAATAAATTAATATACAGAAATATTTTATAAAACATACCAGTGTTGTATGAGATGAGGTGTCTCATAAAGACAGTTTGGTTAAAGTACTATACAATGATAGTGTCGTATCAGATGAATTGTCTCGTAAAGACAGTTTGGTCGAAGCACTATATAATAGCTATAAAAAGAAACAACTGTATAATAACATATATAAACATTTGATAATATAAAATAAAACGATTAGATTACTAGATAACAATAAATAATTGAATATAAATATAGAGATAAATAAAAACAAAGGAATATAAATAGATTACAAATATTATATAAATACATGATAATAGAATCCAAAGACAATGGCAATTGTATGTTAATATAAAGAAAATAAAATCTAATAAAAAATAAATGTATAGAAATATATAAAAAATTAATATAAAAAATTATGTACAAACACAATGATAAAAATATATAAATATATGTACAATTCTCATGTCCTTTAAGAGATGTATATACATATAAAAAGAAATATAAATAAATAAATATAAGGATTATATATATCTCTAAGATATTAAATGTTTAATAAGACAACGAATAAGGGAGAAAAAGCATGAACCTAATGTAGAGGACTATAAACAGAACCATGCACGTATTAAATGAACTGCAAATGAGCCCGGCCCAGGAGTGGAGGAGTGGCCTAGTGGTTAGGGCAAGGTACTTCGGGCTGGAAGGTCAGGGGTTCAAATCCCACTGGAGGACAGCAACCTTGGGCCGGAAGGACTGGGGTTTCTAGTCCCACAGGTGCTCCTTGTGGTCTTGGGCAAGCCACTTAACCCTCCATAGCCCATGTTCCCTGTAAAATAGTTCTCTGTGTGCTGTGCTTTCCTGTCTAATCAATGTGTTTATACCTCAAAAATTTCCTGTCATGATTTGACAATTTCCAATCTGTAATCAAACCGCTGCTGATCGCTGGAAGTAGCGGTATACAAATGTATACTAAATAAATAAATAAATAAATTTAATACGTGCATGGTTCTGTTTATAGTCCTCTACATTAGGTTCATGCTTTTTCTCCCTTATTCGTTGTCTTATTAAACATTTAATGTCTTAGAGATATATATAATCCTTATATTTATTTATTTATATTTCTTTTTATATGTATATACATCTCTTAAAGGACATGAGAATTGTACATATATTTATATATTTTTATCATTGTGTTTGTACATAATTTTTTATATTAATTTTTTATATATTTCTATACATTTATTTTTTATTAGATTTTATTTTCTTTATATTAACATACAATTGCCATTTTCTTTGGATTCTATTATCATGTATTTATATTATATTTGTAATCTATTTATATTCCTTTGTTTTTATTTATCTCTATATTTATATTCAATTATTTATTGTTATCTAGTAATCTAATCGTTTTATTTTATATTATCAAATGTTTATATATGTTATTATACAGTTTTTTCTTTTTATAGCTATTATATAGTGCTTCGACCAAACTGTCTTTACGAGACAATTCATCTGATACGACACTATCATTGTATAGTGCTTTGACCAAACTGTCTTTATGAGACACCTCATCTCATACAACACTGGTATGTTTTATAAAATATTTCTGTATATTAATTTATTTATTCATTTAATTTTATTTATTATTTATTTCTTACTCTGATCTTATTAACATATTCATATATTTTATGTTTAATTTTATTTTTATTATTATTATTTTTATTTTTATTCTTATCAATCTATTGATTTTGTAATCACTTTGGTTATCTCTAATTGACTTTATAGTCCTCTACAGGTTTTTCACCAATTTAGGTTTGTCTCGGCCCTTGTTTGTTCTTTGTCCTGTTCCTTTGGGATATGTGTGTATTTTTACATATTGTAAGATTTTTTGTACCCTTTTTGAAAATATTGTTTATTGTTATTATTCATTTATTATTTTATTATTCTTAATATTATTATTATTTTCTATTTATTTATTTATTATAATATACATTTTATATTATGTTTCTGTTTTTAAATGTTTTTTTATATATGCATATTTTATTCTAACATTGTTTGTTTAATCCTATGGTAGCTGTATGTCCCCCGAGGAAGGCGCAAGCCGAAACGCGTAGGGACCTTCATCAATAAAGCAGTCTGTTCCAAACCTACCTCCTTCTCTTGCTCCGTTTGTTCCTCCTTGTGCCTGCAAGAGTTTCGCTCCTTTTCCTGCTCTCTTACCATTCCCCTAGACATATCCTAGTCCCCAGTTATTCATCTCCTGTCTCGACTACTGTAACCTACTCCTTGCTGGTCTCCCTTTGAATCATCTCTCTCCCCTTCAATCTGTTCAACACTCCGCTGCACGGCTAATCTTCCACCAGCCTCATCATACCCATATTACTCCTCTTCTAAAGTCACTTCACTGGCTCCCTATCCGTTTCCGCATCCAGTTCAAACTTCTCCTGCTGACCTATAAATGCATTCACTCTGCAACTCCTCACTACCTTTCATCTCTTATCTCTCCTTACAACCCCCCTCAGGAACTCCGCTCTTCTAGCAAACTGCTTCTATCTGTGCCCATCTCTTCTACTGCTAACTCCAGACTTCGCTTCTTTCATCTTGCTGCACCGTATGTTGGAACAAACTACCTCTGTCTGTACGCCAAGCACCTTCTCTAACCCTCTTCAAATCCAGGCTGAAAACTCACCTCTTCGCTGCTGCCTTTGGATCTTGACGCACCTAATCTTCTCCCAACCCCCCCCCCCCCCCCGTTTTTACCTTTGTTCTACCCCTGTTTTACTATGTGCTTACACCTTCTGTGTTTGTCTTGACTAGATTGAGCAGGGACTGTCTCTTACATGTCTGTGCAGCGCTGCGTAGACTGGTAGCGCTATATAAATGCTCAGTAGTAGTAGTAATTATTCTGTAGTCTGTATTGAGTAGTTGATCTGCTTTGATGAGCAAGAACTGTCTCTTACATGTCTCTGCACAACACTGCGTATGCCTGTAGTAAACCAGTTAAAGTAGTAGCGCTCTAACTGGTTTGCTTCCCTGCCTCTGCTCTAGGCCCAGCACTGCCATCTTCTGCAAAACCTCAGCCCAGATGGTAACTGCTGCTGGACCTGGAATGGAGGCAGCATGGCAAGCAAGTTAAAGTAAGTTTGCTGCACTTGTGCAGGGGGAAGGGGTGGGAGGAACATCAGGGGGAGGGGACGCGCCACCGCCGCCTTGACAATAGGGGGCCCTCACCAAATTTTGCTTGTGGGTCCCTCAATGGAACTTATACCAGTGACTAACACAAATACACAGCAATTGCACCCAGATTAAAGGCACAGCCTTGACAGCAGACATGTATGTTCGTGCACACTTCATCATGTAAATTGCAGCTCCGTCCAAATTCCTGTCCTGAGCATGCCTATTCTGCAAGCACATGCTAGCTTGCACCATGTGTAGTTTTGGGCAGGATCTAATTTTATAAGAGGCGCTTTATAGAATTACATTTATAGATTGTGAGAAACCACTCTTGGAGGATAAGAGAGTATTTAACCATCAGAAGAAAAACAAATATCTCTGAAAAGGACTCCAGACACTACAGAAGTGTGTGTGTGTGTGTGTGTCTCCTTTGCTACATCCTTGCAGTGCTAACAATAACAAGCCAGAGACTGAACCACATCCCATTTTTCAGCAGCTTAATGTAGTCCATGCTCAAACAATTTTGGTAAACGGACCTGAGGGGTGTGGAACAACAAACCTCTAGGGGAGAACAACAAAGATTGCATCAGTGAAATGCCTTCTTAAATAGATTCCAGGAATTCTTTCAACACTAGGCATATTTTCCAAGAATACAGTTGTGGTTGACATTATTGGCACCCTTGCATTTTAGGTATGTTTTGTACAATGAAATAATTGGAAATATTCCAACTGCATGTCATCATAATATTTAGTAGTATGTTCTAAGGTATACAACAAAAACATGTCTATGCAACTTAGACGTAGTCATTTCTTAGAAAAAAAATCAAAATATGACCTGGACAGGATTAATGGCACCCTTCACTAATATTTGGTTGCACAACCCTTAGCAGTCATGACAGCCTCCAAACATTTCTTATAGCCATCTAGCGTATACGTTTTGTACATCTGTCTGCTGGTAGTTTCTCCCACTCTTCAAGTGCAATTTGTTCCAGAAAAATAGAAGCATGTCAGCAGAAAAAGATCACATGGCCTATCTAGTCTGCCATGACATATTATCTTCTATACTATTTCCCTCTTTTCCTTTAGAGATCCTCTGTGTTTGTCCCAGGCTTTTTTAAATTCAGATACTGTCCACATCTCTACCACCTCTGCTCCACGCATCTATCACTCTTTCCATAAAGAAATACTTCCGCATTTTACTCCTGAGTCTAACCCCTTTCACCATCATCCTATGTCTCCTCGTAGCAGAGCTTGCTTTCAATTGAAAGAAGCTCTCCTCCTGTGCATTTATGCCACTGAGATATTTAAACGTCTCTATCATATCTCCTCTATCCTGCCTTTCCTCTAAAGTATACATATTAAGATCCTTAAGTCTATCTTTATATGCTTTATAACGAAGACCACTAAGCATTTTAGTGGCCACCCTCTGCACCGACTCCAAGCTGTTTATATCCTTTTAAAGCTGTGGTATCCAGAACTGCACACAATACTCCAAATGAGGTCGCACCAAAGACCTATATAGAAGCACTATCACCTCCTTCTTTCTGCTAGCCATTCCTCTTCCTAAGCATCCAAGCATCCTTCTAGCTTTTGTCACCGCCTTTTCAACCTGTTTTGCTACTTTAAAATCATCAGACACAATCACGCCCAGGTCCTGCTCTTCTTTTGTGGACAGAAGTTCTTCCCCCCCCCCCCCCTACACTGTACTGCTCCCTTGGATTTTTGCAGCCCAAATGCATGACCCTGCATTTTTTAGCATTAAATTTCAGCTGCCAAATTCTAGACCATTCTTCAAGCTTAGCTAGATCCCTCCTTATTTTATCTACTCCTTCCTTGGTGTTTACTCTATTGCAGATTTTGGTATCATCCACAAAGAGGTAAACTTTACCCGAACCAAACAGCTTGTTGTTATGGTCTTTATGTTATAATGTAAACCGCGCTGATGCCGAATAGTGCGGTATATAAGAACTTGTAATAAATAAATAAATAAAAAATCACTAACAAAGATGTTAAAAAGAATCGGACCAAGGACAGATCCTTGCGACACACCACTGATAACCTCTCCCTCTCCTCAGAGTGAGCTCCATTTACCTACACCCTTTGTCGCTTCCCCCTCAACCAATTTCTAACCCAATCAGTTAGCGTCCATCCCTAGGGTGTTCAGTTTGTTGATAAGTCGCCTGTGCAGAACGGTGTCAAAGGCTTTACCGAAATCCAAGTACATCACATCTAGGGCTCTCCTTCGGCCCAACTGCCTGGTCACCCAGTCAAAGAAATCAATCAGATTTGTCTGACAAGACCTGTCTCTGGTGAATTCATGCTGCCTCGGATCTGGTAATCCATTGGATTCCAGAAACCTCACTATTTTCTCTTTGAGCAGCGTTTCCAATAATTTTCTCACCACAAACTAACCAGCCTGTAGTTTTCAACCGCATCCTTCCTTCCGTTTTTGTGTAAAGGGACCACATGTGCCTCTCTTCAGTCCTTTGGCACCACTCCCAACTCCAAAGAGGCATTGAAAAAGTCAGTTAGTGGAGATGCTGGAATATCCCCAAGTTCCTTTCTATTCTCCGATGTATCCCATCCAGTCCCATCACTGTGTCTACTTTTAGTTTAGCTAGTTCCTCACGAACAGTCTTCTGAAAAGCGTTCGAGATCCCTGTCGCTTCTGTTCCTATTTGTGTGTGTTTTCTGAGGTCTTGCTCCTGGCCCTTCATCTGTGAACACAGAACAGAAATATTTCTTAAGCAATTCAGCTTTATTCTCATCTACATATTCCTCCCCTTCACCCTTGAGTCTGACAATACCACTTTTGCCCTTCATCTTCTCACTAGCATATCTGAAAAATGTCTTATTCGCCCATTTTATTGCATTGGCTATTTCTTCTTCTGTTAGTATTTTTGCTTTCCTGACTGCTTTGCTAGCTAGGTTTTTCCAAATATAGATGCCTGTCTTCAGCTCTCCGTGATCTCTTGTACTTCATGAAGGCCTCCCTCTTCTTCTTCACCTTTTCAGCTACTTCTTTTGAGAGCCATGGTGGCCTCCTTTGCCTTTTAGATTTATCTTTCTAACAAAAAGGTTGGTTGCCCTTAAAATATCCCATTTGAATTTTGCCCACTGTTTTTCTACATCTCCTAGCTGTTCCCATCCCACTAATGACTCCTTGAGATATTGGTCCATCTTGGCAAAGTTAGTTTTCCTAAAATCTAAGACCCTCGTTTTTGAATGGATTTTATTAGCCCTAGTCCTATTGCTGAACCACACCATCTGGTGATCACTGGATGTGAGATGATCTCGCACTATAACATCAAAAATACTTTCACCATTGGTAAGCACCAAGTCCAGTTTGGCCCCTTCATATGTGGGTTCTGTTATGAGCTCATGAATGTTTCCAGGATTCCTTTTACCAATAGCAGATTTCAGCTCTTTCCAGAGGTTCTCAATTGGATTGAGATCAGGACTCCTTGCTGGCCAGTTTAAAATAGTCCATTTGTTCCTTCTTAACAGAGCCGACCTGTCCATTGTGTGAGAATGTTGTTTGCACAGAATGGCGCACTTCAGGACTGGAAATAGCTGATGGGGGCTAGGGCTGCAAATGGGCTGATAGGGGGAGGTTAGGACTGGAAATGGGCTGATAGGGGGAGGTTAGGACTGGAAATGGGCTGATCGGGGGGCTAGGAGTGGAAATGGGCTGTTGCGGGGGGATAGGAGAATGGGACTAGAAGGGAGCGAATGCTGGCAGGGATTGGAACTAGAAGGGAGTTGATGTTGGGGAAGAACTAGAAGGGAGTGGGGCTGGGGGAGTGAGGCTAGAGAGGGGAAAAGATATTTTGTGTGGGAAGGAAGAAAAATCTAAGATTGGCCGGGAGTAAGTGGGGATTGAGGATGGAAGGGTGAAATTTGAGTGGATGAAGAAGTAATAAAGAAAAAAATGGAGGAAAGAGCAAAAGGGGAAAGATCAGAATGTTAAAGGAGATGTAGAGAGAGAATGGAAAAAAATAGACAAGAGAAGAAAGGACAATTGGACAGCAGACAATAGAGTTACCAGAAGACATGAAGAAAACAGAAGAAAGTGACTGGAGCAATTGCAACTGAAAAATAAAATACCCAGACAGCAAAAGGTAGAAAAATACTTTTTTATTTTGAATTTATTAACTGGAATATGTCAGCTCTGGGAAACGTGCTTTGCTAATGTCTTTGCGTTTTTGTTTAGTACAAGAGGAAATTCATTTATATTTTTATATCTCCAGTGTTACTATACATTCCAAGTTTGGCTTTTGTGGGTCCCAGTTTAATTATTGTCTTCCTATTTCTAAATTGTGATCCCTTGTTCTTTGTCTGGTGACGGTCTATGTTCTGCATGTGTAACTGAGCTAAGATATTCTGTTCATATAGTTTCTATTTGACAATGCCACTTGTTCTCTTTCCCCAGTAGGAGATGTATTGGTGTTCTCTGAGATGTTTTGGTTTAATATTTGCGGTGTTGCCTTTTGATAGGTAGGGTTTGGTGCTTTGTGAGTCCTGGTAGTGCCGTTATGATATGGCGGGTTTGCTATGGGTTCTAAATAGCAATGTTTATAGTACTTCCTAATGTGCCTGACATTTGGCACTGGAGTATAGTAATGTAGAAATCTGGTAGTCTTTCTTTATCCAGACACTCATTAAGAGGCATGTTTGCTAAAGTTAGTGCATGTTATCATTATGCAAATATTTATGCAATGAGGCCCTTATGCAAATGAGGCCCCACAATGAGACTCCACATATGGCCCTGGACCCCCTTGGGCCTCCTCTGCTTCTTAACCATTCTTTTGTACTTTTGGATGTATGTTTAGGCCATTGTCCTGCTGAAGGACCCATGTCCTTCGACCCAGACCTAGCATTCTGACACTAGGTAGCACATTTCACTCCAAAATACCTTCATAGTCCTCTGATTTGATGATTCCTTTAATAGGTTCTAGGCCTCTAGTTCCTGAGGCAACAAAACAGCCCGACAACATTATGGAACCTCCCCCATATTTAACTGTAGGAAGGATGTATTTTTCCTTATAAGCTTCATTTCTTCACCTGTAAATATATCACTAGTCTGTATTGCCAAAGAGCTCAAGCTTGGTTTCATCTGTCCACATAATGTTTTCTCATAAGGATTGTGGTTTCTTAAGGTGGGTTTGGGCAAAGATCAGGCATGCCTTTTAATGTCTGTCTTCGAACAGTGGGGTCCTCCTTGGACTTTGCCCATGAAATCTGTCTTTGTTTCGTGCACAGCATATAGTGGGGGTTGAAACCATCACTACAGATTGCTCCAGGTCAGCCTTAAGCTCTTTGGATGTTGTATGAGCTGTTTTTCAAACAGATCGCACTAACCTTCGAAGACTTCCTGGATTAATTTTCCTCTTCCCACCATGACCTAGAAAGTTCTTACGGGGAACACCCTGCCCCTGCTCACCTTCTCTCTTGGGCCCTCCACTGTGCTCCGTGAACCTCGGGGGAACTTATTCCACCTCAGAGGTGGAATAAGTTCCCCGTGTAGATGGCTGATCCCAGACATACAGGGCCGAATCAGAATCGGTCCTGTACGTCCGGAGTCAGGGGTATGCCTCTGGCCCACCCTTGCTCCTCCCTAGGCCCGCCCCCTCCCGCCTTCATACTGAGCTCCCTGAACATCTCTGCTGTATGTGCAGGGTGCTCATTTGCCTGCATAGCACCCAGGCATTAAGTGGAGAATGTACATCCACCCTGGACATATATCTCCACTAAACACAGGTCAGAATGACCCCCATAGAAATGTATTCATATAATTCATTGTAATTACAGCACTGCCTATATTGTCCATAAGCAATTTAAAAGATTTGTTTCATAGGGATAGTGAAGCTTTTTACCTGCAACAGGTGTTATCTGAAGATGAGAAGGTCACATAATTACTCACAGACTCCCTAACTAAGGGTTGTCTTCAGCAAAAAATGAAAAACAAGAATCAGAAATGGATGAGTATTTTTGTTGGAAAATCCCTTGTGTAGTTTTGTTGATTTGTTAAAAATAAAATGTGGCCCTTGGAAGGAATAGAATTGAGCTTTACCTATCAATAAGCCCAATGGAGAACAAAGTCCAAGCCATCAATTCAGCTGGGAGACCACATCAAGACAGTAATAGTATCTGAATCTGCTGTCTGAATTCCATGTTGCAACCCTGCAGATCTATTTATTACAAATAAAACATAGGAGACCAGCTTCACCATGGCCCTAACATGGTCCTTCTAAGGTCTGGGCACCATGGAAGATATAATAATTGCAGTAGTAGTATCTGCTAAGCAATGAGAAATGGTGTGTTTTGTCATTGACCTGTTAACAAGCAAGAGAAATAGTTTTATTATTTGTTATGCAGAAACTCTTTTTTTTTTTTTTTTTTAACTCTGGTGTACTTACTGTATCTCACAAATTCATACTGTGGCACACCCGATGAGGCCTATGTTTCACTTCTCTTTGCTGCATCAGGAGTATGTACACAATAGTGATATGGAGAGACTTAACCTAAAAATATGATAAAACACCTTAACAATAATTATACCAAAATATGATAGAATATTCTTTAGCATGACTAAACAAAACTCCTTTGGTTAGAACCAAGTGGACTTCTTTTAAGAAAATATTGGTGAGAAATTATTCTGCATACCCGCTCCATTTCTAGTGACACATGTCTGAAATGAATTACATGCCGACTTCCCCCATTAGACACTATGGGGTATGTTTACTAAACCGTCTTAACGTGCGCTCCGCGACGTTATCACGCGATAAGGTACCTTATCACGTGATAATGTCGCATCTTGTGGCACACAGCTATGTTATCGCGCGATAATGCACGCCGCGGCGAAAACGAGTGATGAAGGCGGGCAAAGGCTCCCAGAGGGCAGAGGAAGGCTCCTCAGGGGCGGAGAGAAGGGGTCAATGGGTGGAGAGTGGGAGGGGAGAGGCTCCCCGCACACTAACGCTGTGAAATCCGAGGCAAAAAAATATCGCCAGAGAAACCCTCGCGTTACAGCCGATTTAAAGGGAAAAGAAACCATTTACGTCTGCAATGTACAGCAAAACCAGGGAAACCTACAAAAAGTGATAAGTGTGATACATGTACACGGAACAAAAGGGCAAAGAAACAGTGAAAATGACCTCAAAAAAATGGAAAAAAACTTAACCAAGCTGGCCAATAGTGATATCAATGGGCAACATCAAAAAACACTCCTAAAAAACCTCCAAAAAAAAGAAAAGAATTTTGAAAGGGTCTACGCTCCGTCCCCATACAAGGTGAATGAGCCCACAGTGAAATTGTCCAGAGCAGGGTTTCCGACCCCATTGGCCAGGTTTCCTATCTCCAGGGACTGCACTGTCTCTGTGGCCACAGTGTGGTGCAGTGAACACAGCCAGTGTGTTCAGGAGCAGAAGGTCACCGGTTCAAGTCCCAGCTGGGGCTCCTGCCAATCCAGTCCCCATATTTTAATCACTACTAAACCGTGAAAGTACAGAAAAACCTTTATTGCAGAGAACATAAGCATGGTTCAAACGCCTATATTTTACCCTACAGAGCACAGACACCAGAAACATGGACATAACCTAGAGCACATTCCCCCAAATGCAGCCCTGGAGGGCCACAAATCATTCAGGTTTGATGCTGTCTCCAATATAAGGCCATGTCAGCATGGTGGCAGAGGAGTACCGGTGGTGGAGGGGGCAGTGTCTGCTGCCCACAGCACACCATGGCCTAGCCCTCTTCACGTGGGTGCCATGCACTGCAATAGACAGGCCGTGTCTGACGAGCAGCCATGGACTCCCCAGGGAATGCACTGTTTCAGTGCCAAGATGGTGGTGCAGCGCACACAGCCAGTGCCTTCAGGAGCAGAAGGTCACAGGTTCAAGTCCCAGCTGGGGCTCCTGCCATCCCAGTCCCCACATTTTACCCACCACAAAAATGTGATAATACACACAGAACCTTTAGTGCATATAACGTAAACATGCCCAAAACATCTACATTTTACCCTACAGAGCACAGACACCAGAAACATGCACATTACCTAGAGCACAGTCCCCCAAATGCAGTCCTGGAGGGCCACAAATCATTCACGTATATGCTGTATCTAATAAAGATGTGTGTGCTACATTTCAATGCGCCGCCTCCATGGTATGCAGATGTATTCATGCATATTCATTAGGGACAGCAGGAAAACATGAACAGTGTTTGGGCCACCAGGACTGGAGTTGTAGACCTCTGCCCTAGAGCAGCGGCCAACAGGAGCAGAAAGAACCGCACCCACAGGCTCCATTATGGAAAGCCCACGGAGAGGCAGGATATTGGGCCTTGCGTACATCTCACAATACTAGTACGTGCATACCTTACCAATGCCACAATAAACCTGGGAATATGGTACACATATATCAAAAGGTTGCTATGATTACTGGCAGATAGCAATTCCTAAGTTAAGCACAATATGCTCATTGAGCTGTATCATACCAATATCTCTGATGTCTGTGGAGTGTATTTCAGGTCTGGTTTCTGACAGTGTTCACCACCCTGGGGAATGACCACAACAGTATTGCATACCATAGCCATGCCTGCGCTTTATGCAGGACTGGTGAGGTGGCCTGGACTGCAAAAGCTCTCTATAGTAGCACAATGCTGGCATAGGTGTGGGAGTGTGTGTCTGTCCATCCAGTGTGTGGTGGTTGCAACACCTTACTCAGTCCACACTGTTTGCACTGTGTCCAGTGTTAGCTTGGCAATGTGCATAATGAGGAGCAAGGTACTGTGGGTATAGCTCGGACAGGGTGGCCTGGGCAGGATGCATGAGCACAGGGCATAGGGCAATGGCTGGGACATTGTAGTGGCCAGCCATCACCTGCATGGACAGGGTGGCCCCTGCATGTCCTGCTGGGAGGTCAATCTCACCCTGAATGAGCAGTCACCATGGCATGGCTAGGTCCCCCCTAGTGCTAATAGTATCTCTTTCAAGTGATATGTATGGACTGCCTTTTATGGGGCCCAATCACTAACCTATCTGCTTAGTGGGTGTGCTGACATCCCGGTTTTGGGTGCACACATCTCTTCCAGTAATATGCACTATGGACTAGCTAGCAGACTGTTTGCAGTTAGTATGTGTGAGGCTGGAACACTTTGCAGGGTGCAGCGGCTGCAGATTCACTGTGCTCGCTGCTGGAGAATGTCAGATAGTGGTGGTGGGCAGCTGAACATTTCCAGGCCTCCTGTCTGTCTGCTATCACCGTATGGATGCGTACAGAAATGCATGGACTGCCCTGTATGTTGTCTGTCCCCCAGCTGAACTGAGGTTGATGGTCCCCTCTACCAGCACCATTGTAATGATGTAGAATGTGGATCTGTTGGTGGGAGATCCAGAGGGCAGTTTGGGTGGTACTACAGAATCCGCCTATGGGTCTAAAGAGCCGGCCCAGCCTGGCCCCCCCGCCCACATAAATCATGTGGCCATGGCACCCACACAGGATATGCACTATTCTGGGTGCCTCAAAGTGCTCAAGGGCTAAACTTGACTGAGAAATCAAAGATGGACACAGGTGTATTTGGCAGTGTAGCTGCAAGACCAACCCATCACACACTGGCACTGATGGGGACTCGCACCATAGCCTATCTCAGCTAAGCCATGTGCTGTGGACATGGTGCTGGGTGGCCCACCTCCCCCTCAGGGTGAGCACAGGACCCGCACAATGTGACGGTCACTACCTATCTGTGCCAGTAACACACATGCTCAGTACTCCCTACCATGCTGAGTTGGTGTGGGGGTGCATAACCCATCCTGTGTTTATCTGTAGACTGTTGATTTGCATGTGCAGTGCATCTTGGGTATGTGTGGTTTAACCCTATCCTGCCAACCACAGCAGACAGTTCGTGTGGTGGGCTGCAGTCCAACTGTAGCCAGCCAGGAGTTTGTTAGCAGCTAGGGAGATGTAGCCCACGGGTGACTGCATTGCCTGTGGAGCCAGAGGTCATGGGTTTGATCCCACAGTGGGGTTATGTGATAGGGCTGTCTGAGGAATTATTTGTTATAATTTTAATTGGTGCTGCCACCACCAACACCCTCAGTCCTGTAGCCTGAAGGTGCCTCCAAAGCGCCCTATAAGGTTCCCCAAAGGGAACATTATAAGGTGCCGTGTTGGACAGTGCACCTTATTATGTGTCCTCAAGAGTGCCGCATAGGGCGCATGATGTGGCACCTTAGGATATGCCAATGGGAGGGTGTGTTTGCTGGCAGCAGAATTAAATACAAAAATCCAAATGCCTCACAAAGCACTGCTGATATTAAAGGGTAACGTCTCAGGCAATCATATGCAAAAGCCACAATGTTGCATTGAACCCATGACCCCTGTACCATCAGGCAATTTGTCAATCAATGTGCTACACCTACCTCCACTAGGTCTGTATGCCAGCACACATGCCTAGGATTCACACACAGTAATCTGCTACACCTACCTCCATCGTGTCATAATGTGCAGTACATAACCTATTGCGTGAGTCCAACGTTTAGGCCAGAAGGCCCCCTCCACCCCCCCCCCCCCCCATGGCATCCGGCACATCATTGCTGGATGCACATTAAGATGGATTTATGAACATACCCCATAGGCACATAAAACCCCATATCACCAGGGTGAGTGACAGCCCACCTTGATGGGCTCCTGGGGATAGGGAGAATGTATTCAACTGTCTAGTCACATACAACCATATCACCAGGGTGAGTGATAGCCCACTTTGATGGCCTCTCACAACTCCTGGGGATAGGGAGAATGTACTCAACTGTCTAGGCACACAGAACCATATCACCAGGGTGCCTGACAGTCCACCTTGATGGCCTCTCACAACTCCTGGGGATAGGGAGAATATATTCAACTGTCTAGGCACACAGAACCATATCACCAGGGTGCCTGACAGCCCACTTTGATGGCCTCTCACAACTCCTGGGGATAGGGAGAATGTATTCAACTGTCTAGGCACACAGAACCATATCACCAGGATGCCTGACAGCCCACTTTGATGGGTTCTCAGGACTCCTGGGGATAGGGTGAATGTATAGAACTGTCTTTGCACACAAAACTATATCACCAGGGTGAATGATAGCCCACTTTGATGGGCTCTCAGGACTCCTGGGGATAGGGAGAATGTATAGAACTGTCTTTGTACACACAACCATATCCCCAGAGTGAGTGATAGCCCACTTTGATGGGCTCTCAGGACTCCTGGGGATAGGGAGAATGTATTCAACTGTCTTTGTACACACAACCATATCACCAGAGTGAGTGATAGGCCACTTTGATGGGCTCTCAGGACTCCTGAGGATAGGGAGAATGTATAGAACTTTCTAGGCACACACAACCATATCACCAGGGTGCCTGACAGCCCACTTTCATGGGCTCTCAGGACTCCTGGGGATAGGGTGAATGTATAGAACTGTCTTTGCACACAGAACCATATCACCAGGGTGAATGATAGCCCACTTTGATGGGCTCTCAGGACTCCTGGGGATAGGGAGAAGGTATAGAACTGTCTTTGTACACACAACCATATCACCAGAGTGAGTGATAGCCCACTTTGATGGGCTCACAGGACTCCTGGGGATAGGGAGAATGTATTCAACTGTCTAGGCACACAGAACCATATCACCAGGTTGCCTGACAGCCCACTTTGATGGGCTCTCAGGACTCCTGGGGATAGGGTGAATGTATAGAACTGTCTTTGCACACAAAACTATATCACCAGGGTGAATGATAGCCCACTTTGATGGGCTCTCAGGACTCCTGGGGATAGGGAGAATGTATAGAACTGTCTTTGTACACACAACCATATCCCCAGAGTGAGTGATAGCCCACTTTGATGGGCTCTCAGGACTCCTGGGGATAGGGAGAATGTATTCAACTGTCTTTGTACACACAACCATATCACCAGGGTGCCTGACAGCCCACTTTCATGGGCTCTCAGGACTCCTGGGGATAGGGTGAATGTATAGAACTGTCTTTGCACACAGAACCATATCACCAGGGTGAATGATAGCCCACTTTGATGGGCTCTCAGGACTCCTGGGGATAGGGAGAAGGTATAGAACTGTCTTTGTACACACAACCATATCACCAGAGTGAGTGATAGCCCACTTTGATGGGCTCACAGGACTCCTGGGGATAGGGAGAATGTATTCAACTGTCTAGGCAAACAGAACCATATCACCAGGTTGCCTGACAGCCCACTTTGTGGGCTCTCAGGACTCCTGGGTATCGGGTGAATGTATAGAACTGTCTTTGCACACAGAACCATATCACCAGGGTGAGTGATAGCCCACTTTGATGGGCTCTCAGGACTCCTGGGTATAGGGAGAATGTATTCAACTGTTTAGGCACACAGAACCATATCACCAGGGTGAGTGATAGCCCACTTTGATGGGCTCTCATGGCTCCTGGGGATACGGAGAATGTATAGAACTGTCTAGGCACACACAACCATATCACCAGGGTGCCTGACAGCCCACTTTCATGGGCTCTCAGGACTCCTGAGGATAGGGTGAATGTATAGAACTGTCTTTGCACACAGAACCATATCACCAGGGTGAATGATAGCCCACTTTGATGGGCTCTCAGGACTCCTGGGGATAGGGAGAATGTATTCAACTGTCTAGGCACACAGAACCATATCACCAGGGTGCCTGACAGCCCACTTTGATGGGCTCTCAGGACTCCTGGGGATAGGGTGAATGTATAGAACTGTCTTTGTACACACAACCATATCACCAGGGTGAATGATGGCCCACTTTGATGAGCTCTCAGGACTCCTGGGGATGGGGAGAATGTATAGAAGTCTTTGTACACACAACCATATCACCAGAGTGAGTGATAGCCCACTTTGATGGGCTCTCAGGACTCCTGGGGATAGGGAGAATGTATTCAACTGTCTTTGCACACAGAACCATATCACCAGGGTGAATGATAGCCCACTTTGATGGGCTCTCAGGACTCCTGGGAATAGGGAGAATGTATAGAACTGTCTAGGCACACACAACCATATCACCAGGGTGCCTGACAGCCCACTTTGTGGGCTCTCAGGACTCCTGGGGATAGGGAGAATGTATTCAACCTTTTAGGCACACAGAACCATATCACCAGGGTGAGTGATAGCCCACTTTGATGGGCTCTCAGGACTCCTGGGTATAGGGAGAATGTATTCAACTGTTTAGGCACACAGAACCATATCACCAGGGTGCCTGACAGCCCACTTTGTGGGCTCTCAGGACTCCTGGGGATAGCGAGAATGTATTCAACCTTTTAGGCACACAGAACCATATCACCAGGGTGAGTGATAGCCCACTTTGATGGGCTCTCAGGACTCCTGGGTATAGGGAGAATGTATTCAACTGTTTAGGCACACAGAACCATATCACCAGGGTGCCTGACAGCCCACTTTGATGGGCTCTCAGGTCTCCTTGGTGTAACTGTTTAGACAGTCATTGCTATATGAAAACGCATAGCACACCGGTTCCAACAGTACCCTAGGAACCAGTGTTGGTGGGTTCGAGACCCAAGTGTGAAAACAACAAGGAAAACTTATAATTTTGTTTTCTAATGTCAGACACATCAGTGCAATGTCTGTCTGCATCATAGATCTGTATAAATATTGTTGGGGACACCATACCCTGTGCGGCAAAAAAATGCGCATGGCGCGGGCACAACTGTGGGGCATGGGGCGTTGCGCATGCGCACGTGTTGCATCGTGTGAGCATTCCTCATTGGTGACAGTGTAGAACATGGCAACCAGATCCAGGAAGCCTGCCTTCACCACCCGGGAGCTACGCTGCCTGGCACAGTTGATTGCTGTGCGCCAGCACAAACCTTTTCCAGGTTCATTAAGGCGTCAGGACCAGATCAGGGTCCGGAGGGCGTGGGATCAGCTGACCCAGCGTTATAATCGTCTGGCTGATTATCCACTTGAGGTAAGTCTATGGGGACAGGTCAGTAGATCCACATATATATATGCAGTGTTGATTGTAGCTGTGCATGCTGATGTGTGTAGGTAGTCTATCTCAGTGATGTGTATCAGGTAAATCCACATGCCATATTGTCTATATATCACATCTGAGTGGCTTGCCCTGTACCCAGGGGGCTAAGGACCTGTTCACAGAGTTCCTGATGCCATCCTGGTGTCATGGCAGCTGCTGCTGGTGATATGCTACAACACACCGTAACATAGGTAGCCCATAGATCAGACTAAGGAGGGTTTCTAAACATCCTGCTGGTATGATGGGGTCTGCATTTGCAGGGTAAAACATCTGCCCCACCCCCAGGGGCTGTGAAACGTGCCCAAAATGGTATGTTAGTCCCAATGGTAATATGCGTGTGTGTGGCCCAGCAGTCCAAAACATCTGCCCTACCCCCACTTGGCCAGAAAGACCAAACGCCTGGGTCCACAGCACCCCTGCTGGTATGGAATATGCTGCTGTTGCTGTTTTCCAATACACCCTACCCCCAGGAGTCCTGAAAGCCCATCAAAGTGGGCTATCACTCACCCTGGTGTATGGTTCTGTGTGCCTAAACAGTTGAATACATTCTCCCTATCCCCAGGAGTCATGAGAGCCCATCAAAGTGGGCTATCACTCACCCTAGTGATATGGTTCTGTGTGCCTAAACAGTTGAATACATTCTCCCTATCCCCAGGAGTCCTCAGAGCCCATCAAAGTGGGCTATCACTCACCCTGGTGATATGGTTCTGTGTGCCTAGACAGTTCTATACATTCTCCCTATTCCCAGGAGTCCTGAGAGCCCATCAAAGTGGGCTGTCACTCACCCTGGTGATATGGTCCTGTGTGCCTAAACAGTTGAATACATTCTCCCTATCCCCAGGAGTCCTGAGAGCCCATCAAAGTGGGCTATCACTCACCCTGGTGATATGGTTCTGTGTGCCTAGACAGTTCTATACATTCACCCTATCCCCAGGAGTCCTGAGAGCCCATCAAAGTGGGCTGTCAGGCACCCTCGTGATATGGTTGTGTGTGCCTAGACAGTTCTATACATTCTCCCTATTCCCAGGAGTCCTGAGAGCCCATCAAAGTGGGCTGTCACTCACCCTGGTGATATGGTTCTGTGTGGCTAGACAGTTCTATACATTCTCCCTATCCCCAGGAGTCCTGAGAGCCCATCAAAGTGGGCTATCACTCACTCTGGTGATATGGCTGTGTGTACAAAGACAGTTGAATACATTTTCCCTATCCCCAGGAGTCCTGAGAGCCCATCAAAGTGGCCTATCACTCACTATGGTGATATGGTTGTGTGTACAAAGACAGTTCTATACATTCTCCCTATCCCCAGGAGTCCTGAGAGCCCATCAAAGTGGGCTATCATTCACCCTGGTGATATGGTTCTGTGTGCAAAGACAGTTCTATACATTCACCCTATCCCCAGGAGTCCTTAGAGCCCATCAAAGTGGGCTATCACTCACCCTGGTGATATGGTTCTGTGTGCCTAAACAGTTGAATACATTCTCCCTATCCCCAGGAGTCCTGAGAGCCCACAAAGTGGGCTGTCAGGCACCCTGGTTATATGGTTCTGTGTGCCTAGACAGTTGAATACATTCTCCCTATTCCCAGGAGTCGTGAGACCTGCGTAAGGTGTACTGTCAGTCACCCTGTTGCTATGGTGTATGCAGCTGATGATGTGTGCTAGGACACCCAACCCCCAGGGGGCCAGAGACCTGATTGCAATGGTGGGTATGTCATTCAGATATTGTGTTAGGTTATAGCAGGTAGGTTGCACATCTCCCGTAGTCTGTGAGGTCAGCACCTCATCACACCCGTCTTTGATGTATCCAGATGGTATGCTAGGTGCAGATGTGGATGTGTGTAACAGCACCCCACCCCCATGAGCTATGAGATCTGATTACAAAGGCCTGTAACAGAGCCATGTCCCCATAAATGTATGCTGAGTCAGGTCACACATCTGCCCACTTACTACGAATCCCAAACCTTATTGCAGATGAACATTAATGATGGTGTTGGAAGGATACATGCACCTGTTGTGGTTGCACAGCACAGACAGAAACCCTAACATGAGCACAGGTGGCAATAGCCTATTCTGGTGCAATGGCCCCTGCCCCTGTTGTTGGCAAGCACACCTGTCGTAAGCATACAAGGCCCAGGTCATAGGAACATAACAACATAAGATAGCCCATACTGGGTCATTCCCTCGTCCTTCACGCCCAGTATGCTGTTTGCGTCCAAACTAGGTTATACGTACCTAGCAGTATCCCCAAGAGAGACACGTTACACAATGTTTGTAGTGGGTCAAGCATTGCTATCCTGGGCCTTGTAGAAACCCAAATGTCATGGTAGTGGCCCCTGGCAAGGTGAATAGGGCCACCCACACAATGTTCCATGTATGGACATAGCACCCATGATTGTTAGGATATCATTTTGCCAGTGTGGTTGGGTCCGAGGATGTGCGTAGATCATGACAACACAAATGTGTTCAACAGACCACATACGGGGTTAGGGGGGTTACCATGGACACCATGATTGGGAATCAAAATGTGGCATGGTCATGCAATGTCATGCAAGGGGGCCTCAGGGGACTGGAATGATGTGCTCAGGTTGCCAGGCACACTGCACATAGGTGTCACTGCACACATGTCCAGAGACACAGCTACGCATGCAGGTGGCACTGGGAACAGGTAATCACCTGGAACAAGCAGGAAGTAGTCCTTACATGTGGGTATCATCGGTACCAACGGAGCCTGCGTGGTAACGGTCTCCAGTGTCCAATAGGAAAGCTATTGGAAACACCCCACAGCGCCTGTGTGCTGCCATCTTGCCTTTCCCAAATGGCACTCTCCAGTTCATTGCTTTCAACAGAGCCAGCAGGTCATTGTTCCTGCCATTGTTGAAAAACAGCTATTGTAGTGCCACTCCTGTGGCAGTGTCTGCCTGTTTTTCTTTACTGGTACCACTGGTCTTCTAATTTTTTTTTCTAAAAGGTCAGATTCCCCCACACAAAGAAACCTTTTTAACAAAAGAGCAACAATCCCCTTTGTAGGTCTCCCCCCGGTTTGGCATTAGGCCCTAATCCCTCCTCCATCATGGAAAAGCACTCCTCGGCTGCAGAACCTATGCTGATAATGTGCTGGTACCTTCTCAGTCACTGACAACCATGATTGGTGTCGCAAATGCTAATGGCCAGATCAATGCATGTCTGAATGTTTGGCCTGTGGGATGTTATCCAAGAGTGGTTGGCAGAACAGAGCAGCCAAGCTCGGTACCCTCTTTCCCGCCAAAGTGCCCTCGGTGGCAGCCATGTCGTCAAAGGCTTCCTCCTCCTCCCGTGGATCTCAGGTAACCAAACACAAATCTGTCTGTTCCTGAAAGGGTACATCCCCCTCAAATATCGGACTGCCACTGGCATTGCCCTTGAGGAGCACGCGAGGGGCAAACAGCCCCAGTGGGAGTCCCTGGCCTCCAAAGGCACTTTGGGACTCCATGAAGTTCTGGAGGCCACAACCTGGTCTGACCATCTGGTGCTATGCTCTGGGGTCCTGGCTTTGGCCAGTACTCAAACACAGACATCGTCAGTGTTGATTGACCAGAGGATCAAAGACCTTGGTTCCACCCCAGACCCTGCAAAGTGCAGCAACGGTATGTGCAGCAATTGCAGGACCGGCATTGGCAAATGCACCAATGGTGCTGATGAGTACCAGTATCCACACACCGGTACCGTGTCACTCCGATACTGAGGCCAATTGGTACCGCTACCTCACTTTACCTGAGCCTCCGTAGAGAAGATACATCCAATCTCCTGAGGGATCTGATGACTCTGACAGCTCAGAGGGTAACGATGTACCTCTCCAGGACAAGCCTGCCTCTCCCAAGAGGAGAATGTCCCCTCCTCAGGATATGTCCTTCCTGGATCTCCACACACATGTAGTCAAGGCCCTCTCCATTTCATTAGTAACTCAATGTGAGCACAGGCCACAGGAGACAGAGATTCACCAATATCACCAAACTCCATAGGAGGCAGACATCCTGCCAATACATCAGATCTTAAGGAATCCTCTTTTGAGAATGTGGAAGATTCCTCTTACCACCTCTCCACATTCTCACATGTGCCTACTATGTATCGTGTGCCTCCGTTGCCTGGTTTGCAGAAAGGACACCTCCCTGATCACTCCATCATGGTGGAGTGTGTTAGGAGGAGAATTAAACGTTACAAACAACATGCCACCAACCCTCCTGGTAGGGAGTGTAAGACATCAGAGATGCCTTTGGTCGCTGTGTCGTCCAAACATCCATGCTCTCAGGCAGGACAGGTTCCTATATCATGTACATGGGAATGTTCCTGACGGAGGTCACACGAGATCTACAACTGGTAAGTCCACATCTCGCAGATCACAGAGGTCACTACTATGTAGCACCTGTCAAGCATGCCCAGAACATTTCAAAAGTTGTGAACAGGGCAGCTTTTGACTGTTTTCATGCAAAGGCAGAGTCTCTGCCATTGCTATTGGGGCAAGGAAACCTGGCTGGCTGCAAGCCTCTCACCTGGAACACTGGGTACAGGATAAACTGGCCAACACCCCCTGTAGTGGTGAAAACTGGTTTTTAAAAACCGGCAGGACAAGTATACCTTGACAAGGCTTTCAAATATTGTAGATCCTGCAAAGATGAGAGCCTTAGAAAAGCGCTTCCTCTCCAAAAAGAAAGGATACTATCAGTCCTATGTTCAGCAAGGACAACCTGCAGTACAAGCTGCTAGAAAGGGTCAACAAGCTACTAAGCAGAGAAAGCCGAGAGCTACTCTGCCTCAGCAGACCCAGCAGCCTCAGCCCCCACAGGGCCTTTGACTTCGTGATGGAGTACCTGCCCTTCCTGGCCCTCCAGGGAAAGCAACCGTCAACAATCCCAGGAAGATTAGGTCACCTCATCCACAGATGGAGGCAAATAACATCAGAACCCTGGACTGTGTCCATCATAAAAGAGGGTACAGGCGTCATTCACATAGCCTGCCGCCTCCTACAATAGTAAGGACATTCAGTTTGCAAACGTCCCCCCAACTGAATCCTGAGGTAAAACATCTTATACCTCAAGAAGCAATGGAAGAGGTACCTTATCTCCAACAGGGTTCTGGGTCCCCCCCCCCCCCAATTTCCTCATACCAACAGAAAAAGGAGGTCACAGACACATCTGAATTTCAGAGAACTGAACAAGTTCCTGTTCCAAAAGACATTCAAAATGATTTCTCTAGGAAACGTACTTCCTGACCTACACAGGCAGAACTGCCTTTGTTCTCTAGATCACAAGGATGCGTACACCCATCTTCTCTGCCAACAAGCACAGCGAAAGTTCCTTTGGTCCCCCCATCAAGGAAACCACTATCCAGAAAATGTTTTCCCTTCAGCCGTGCCTCAGCACCCTGAGTATTCACAAAGTGCCTGTCTGTGGTAGCCGGTTTGGCAGTACCAGGGGAATTTGTTTGTGGCCCTACTTGGACGACTGCCTCATCCAGGCACAGTCACATACACATGCCCAGGCCTCTCTCTCTTACACAATGCGTGGACTCCAATATCTAGGCCCTGTCAGAGATCTCGTGATCCTTTCTGACTCCCACGTAAACGCTGGAGCTCATAGGAGCATACCAGACTGCCAAAGACCTACCTGACTCTGCCTCGCTGTCCGTGCATTGTGCAACGTGTTTGGACAGCACTACAAAAAACTCACCTCTCGCCTCGAGAGATGCATCAGCTGCTGGGTCACATGGCAGCTACGGTGCATGTGGTCCCCTACGCTTGTCTCCACATGAGACCAGCCCAATGGGCCCTCTCTTCCCAGTGGACGCAAGCAACAGGCTGTCTCTCAGATGTGATAGTAAACTCAAACCGCCATACCCTGTCCCTGGACTGGTGGCGGTCAGCACAAAACCTGTTGGAGGGGTCACCTTTCTTGCAAACCCCTCCTCAGATCCCACTAACAACAGCTGTCTCCAAAGTGGGGTGGGCTGCACATGTACTGGACACCTCCACCCAAGACACCTGGAATTGTCAGGAGAGTCATTTCCACATAAATCTGTTTGAGCTCTGAGCAATTTGCCTGGCTCTTCATGTCTTCCATTCCCTTCTACAGGCCAATGGAATACTACGTTACGCAGACAATCAGGTAGCCATGGTCTATGTGAACAAACAAGGAGGAACAGGCTCTGTCCCTTTGCAACGAAGCTCTTCAACTGTGGTCGTTTGCCAGACAGCAGCAGATCCATCTCCTGCCAGTCCATCTCCCTGGCAATCAGAACTCTTAGCCATACAAACTCAGTCATGTTCTGCTTCCACATAAATGGTCTCTACACATGGACCAACTCTGTAGAGTATTGCAACTCTGGGGAATTCAAGATTCATACCTCTTCGCAAGTTCATCATATGCCAAACCTACTCGGTTCTGTTCACGAATCCCAGCTCAGAGCTACCAAGTGAGGGATGCTGTCCTCCTCAACTGGGGGCAGGAATGTGCATTGTGTGTTGCACAGCTAGAACATGACATATGTATGTTTCCCTTGTGTTTTCCAATGCACAGGACATAGTTGTTGAAGCTCCTGGTGCTGTGGTGCATTGGCAGGGGACTGTACATCAGCCAACATGCTGTGGGCTGGGGTAGGTGGAACTACAGCTATATTGTCTGTGCCAGCAGTCAGGGGGAACACATGTTCTCGGTGATCTTTCCTATTGTCCAGATGTTGTGGCTCACCTCTTTTCCCTGCACTTGCCTAAACCATATTTTGCTGTTGACACACATATCCCCATGTGTTCCTATTCCAGTATGTCTTCAGCAACACTGTCTCTGGGACATGTCCAACAGAGCTGTATGTGTGTGGAGGTTGTAGGTTTATGGGTGGTGGCCTACACGTGCACCCTTCCCCGACATTGTACCATGAGCCAACACCAGGGTGTCATTGCATTTCACAGGGCCTTTATGTGTACAAATCTCCACTTGTGGACATACAGGCCATATGCTACTGCTGGCACGCTGCCCTTTGCATACTGTGTGTGTGTGTTCTTGTGTTGGCTGTGTGATGATACAGTGTTCAGGCTTTTTACATTATCATGTGTTGTGAGGGGTCTGTACACCTGGGGGGTGGTGGTGACTGTGCTATCTCTACCTTACAGATGTTTACTGTGTAACCATTGTGGACATGTGTTGTGTGTTGGGAACAGAACTGTGTCTTGTGTTCTGACATACCACTGTTGACCTGCTTTTTATATCACAGATATCAGCGTGACATGGAGATTCTACATATTTCGCTGACATTGTGTCCCTTCACTGTGACCTGTTATGGCCTTTGAGTGGCTCAGAGGATCCAAGACATACACCTGATGCAAGCACAAGGTAGTTTGCACCTTTGTTCTTTTGGTAATGACATCAGCCTTTACATGTTAATGATTTACTCTTTGTGTCATATACATTTCATGTTGGCTCTGTGTTCACGAACGCTGATGCACATAGGATGGAGCTCTGAAACGCCTGTGTCACATGGGCATGGACAGAAACATATCCATGTGACACCCGTGTGTATGCTTCCAATTCTAAATGTCCCCAACATGCAATGTTTATTGTGTTGTGATCATGTCATGTTTGCCTGTGTGTCTTCATTATGTGCTTCTTAATGATTGACTCTCTGCAATTTGTGCTGATGTTGCAAGGTGCATACCAATACAATATTTCTCCTCTTCTGACACAGGGCAGAGAACAAACCAGACACATCTATTACAGTGCATGTGGCATTGCCATCACCCACTTGTTGGGGGACAGAACACCATGGAATTTTCCCTGGAAAATGGTGCCTAGGATGTTTGACCTGTGCGAGTGTGACACATGCCTAGGATGGACAGTATTATTTTTGGATTGCTACTTTGCCCATGACAGACCTGTCCAACACACTGTTGCTGCCGTGCTCTGGTTGGGAGTCGTGCTCATCGCAGGAGACACACAGGACCTTTCATGTACTGTGGCATATTGGGATGTGACACTTCACTATGCATGACCAGGGTTGCAAGGATAGTCTTAACCTGACGTGTTGGATTGCAGATACGCTTTGGACTTTGCACACTGTGTACTGGTCCCCACGTGTGAATCAGGGACTGCCATTGTCACTGTATGTTGCACATTCCTCCACAGTTGTTTCTTTTGGCCATGTGTGTGACATGGAACACAGGATATGCTCGTCTGTTTGTTTCAACACAAGCATACAGCCATACGTGTGGCATAGGGGTAGTGATGGAGAGGTCCTGTTGTCTATGTCCACCTAATCTCCACCTGGAGCTGATACAGGTTTTGCAACAATACCGCTTTAATGCACGCCAGCATCCTGGATTGATGTTTTCAATCAACAAGGGTCTTTGCGTGCATGTGTGGCATCACTGAATCATGTTGAAATATCAATGGTGCATGTGCATATGACTGACTATGTTGGGAAAACACAGCACGTGGCAATATGGCTTCTGTGTGGTTTACTGTAACATGTTTGCCCTTAATTTCCCTCTCTATATACTGTTTCTTGGTCTTGTTTACTGTACAGACGTGCCGCTCTGCATTGATTTACAAACCTTGCATTGCATGTCTGCACAGTCCTATTTATCCCGAGGTGACGACACTCACATTGCCACGTTATATTTGGAGTGTCGCAGTATGACACTCCATGTCATTGTCTTCCTTCAATTGTGCATTCCATGTACGGTGATATATGTGTACAGACACGGTCTACACACCAACCGCTTCAGGGGGACCTCCTGCATGGTGTTATCTCTGCATGTTTCTGCAGGTAGTTTTAATTTGAATTCTGTCTGTGTCTGCCTCTGCTACCTGTTAGCATATCCTCATTGTGCATTTGATGATTGTTTAGGGTTACATTGTTGCACCTTGGATTCCTATATCAGGCATTATGTGATAGCTGTAACATTATTTTCAATCTGTGGTTCTAAAGTTACAACGTTTCAACAACATATGCTGTTTTCATTTGTGTGCCTCCTGTGTTGCCAGATAGATATATTTTAGGGAACAGATCAGGATTGATGTGTGTTGGTCCCTCATCATGCACCGCCTACTGTCTACATGCACTCATATGTGAGTAACACATTTGAGGCGTGCGTCAGCATGTGGGGGGTGAGGGACTTATGCATAGTGCTGCACATTATGTCTCCTGCCCCTCATTTGTAGACAGTCCAGTGACCTTTCTGTCTTTCACTTTGGATCCACTCACCTTGATATTATGATGGCGGGATCTACACTATCTGAGAAGATGAACCCAAATAAACATATGTGTTTGATATACATTTGTCTCTGCTGCTGCTTGATCATGGTGACAAACTTGCAATACAATGTGTGCTTTGAGACAGTCCTGACTCCTTGTGACCCAGAGACTCCAGGGTTTTCTTGTCAGTGTCACTGGAAATAGATTGTCAGGTCTTTCTTCCAAACTAATGGAGGGTTACGTGACTTGCCCAAGGCCACATGGAGTGCTAGTGTGAACTGAGCCCTGGTTGTTTGGTGACCAAGCCAGTTTTCTAAACACTAGACTACTCCTCCACTCTTTGATCACATTGACACTTGTATCTACTGATTTGCTGGTCATGTACATGGCTCACCTGTGCTCACATCCTTGTACGGTGGCAGCTGTGTATCTGCCAGCCATTTGCCACATCACTGGGTATTACAGGTTCCCATACACACCCTCCCTTTGGGGTATTTTTTTTGCATTGTGTTCAGTGTGCTGTTTGGGGTAGTGGTTAGAGGCATGTGTTATAACTCCCTAGTTTGCAGGTTTGATCCCCACATGTGGTTTGTTTTTTTCTTTTCTGTTGTGCTAACTGGACCATTAGGTACCAGCAGGTTCATCACCTCTACACACACCCTTCCCTCTCTTCACTGTACACCAAGGTGTGCCCTCTGTGCTGCCTAGCCATCAGATATTATCTGTTACATAGGTCTCTTTCTATATGGTGTTTACATGGCAGTGCACCTGGGGGGTTTGTATTGCTGTGGTTCAGCTGGTGTGTGGTACACCTGTTTGCATGTTGTATTCTCTCCTGTCCTGTTCCAGATTTTTCACCAGCTCCACAGAGCATCCTCTGTTGCCCTTGGGGTTTAGTTTCTTTCCTCTTTTGCATGCTGTATCCACTGCATAACATTTCATTGTGTGTGTGCATGTGTATCTGGTCCCAATTACAGACTTTGATCTGATCTGTACACAGCAGATCTGCATGTGCATTTGGTCATGGTTACTGTTGGGGGTTTGCCTGTCCTGACAGCCAGCAGTCGTCTTGTGTGATGCTCTGCACTATTTTTATATGCAGCCTTTGCTGAGCTCACATTGGTGGTGTGGCCTACCGGTTTGTGCATTGTCATTTGTGGCAGTGGTCATAGGTGTGATTCCTCTCTGTTCTCTTTCATTTGTATGCTTGTCCTGCAGAACTAGTTTTCATTCGTGTGACAGTCATATCTGTGCTGTGAGCACATTGTACCCTCATCAGAGTTGTGAACCATCCTTCTGTCCATCTTTTATTTGCCAGCTGTGTGCCATCCTACCCTGATGTGCATGCTGCTACCCCACGTCCTGCACTCCTACACATTCCTGCATTGCAGCTCTCCCTGGTTGCCTCTCCTGTGTGTGCTCTGCATAGCACTGCTACTCCACTGTCATCCTGATATTTCACCTATCCTGCCATTTCTGGCTCCTCTGCTGCACACATCTTCCCATCCTCTGTCACACACTGTCATTATAGCATGGTACATTACCATCACTCTGTGCATAGCTACAGCTGCCCCCGATATGTTTGTCCATTTTTCTAGCTGCCACATGGGCTGCAGCTGATTTGTGTGGTCCATCAGCTCTGATCTATGTCCTTTTTTTACTTATGCATTGTCTTTCCTTTCTGCTCTGTGCAGTGTTTGGTTTACGTGTGTGTTTTCCACATACCTCTCTTGCCCTTCAAATTGGGGGACCTTACTGCTCTTGGCCAACGTTTTTGGGTTCACCTATACATCCTTGGGGCATCTTACACCACACCTTCTATTCAGGCAGCTTATGGGGTGCCTACTATGGTGCCTTGGGAGTTGGCAACCTTTCAACATGGCCTCTAGGGAACATTATAACTCGCCTTTGCTGACGTGGTTGTTTAGGATGTGCCTTCTGGTGCACCCTAAAGGGTGCATTAATTTATGGCACTGGGGTGGGGTTCTTTTTAGATGGTAGCACAGATTGTTGTACAGTTGCAAGCAGAAAAAGGAACTACCTCAGCCAACCTTATTCATTAGGTACACTGGGGATTTCAACTCATGGCCCCTGCACCATCAGTCAGTGTCTTAACCATTGTGCTACACTGCTGTTCCTCCTTGCATGTCAGTGCACCTACTTAACATTTCCATGCATTAAAATGCACAGTGCTGCCATCAAAAACAGTGCTATGACCGTGCGGGGCCTCATACGGCACCCTATAAAGTGCACTATAAGGAACATATTAGGGTGCCTGGGCGGACAGTGCACTTCATAGTATGCCCTCTTGAGTGCCTTTTAGGGCGGCTGATGCGGCACCTTATGTTACAGCACTTTGAGAGTGTGTTTGCTAGCAGCACTAATTAAAACAATATTAAATTGCCTCATAATGCAATATTACACATAACAGGTAGTGCCTCAGCCAGCCTTAGTCATTGGGCACAGTGGGGAATTGAACCCATGACCCCTGCACCATCAGTCAGTGTCTTAACCATTGTGCTACACTGCTGTTTCTCCTTGCATGTCAGCACACCTACTTAACATTTCCATGCGTTAAAATGCACAGTGCTGCCATCAAAAACAGTGCTATGACCTTGCCGTGCCTCATAGGGCACCCTATATGGCACCCTATCGGCCACCCTTTGAGCAACATTGTAGGGTGCCGTGGCAGACAGTGCACTTTAAAATGTGCCCTATGGGGTGCCTTATGCAGCACCTTGTGTTACAGCGCTTTGAGAGTGTGTTTGCTAGCAGCAGTAATTAAAATAAAATTAAAAAGCCTCATAATGCAATATTACACATAACAGGTAGTGCCTCAGCCACCCTTACTCATTGGGCACAGTGGGGATTGAACCTATGACCCCTGCACCATCTGTCAGTGTCTTCACTATTGTGCTGCAGCCCTGTTCCTCTGTTTACACATCAGCACGCCTGCTTATGCTTCCCACACGCATTTCTCATGCGCAGCGCACAAAAGCACACGATAATCCCAGTTTGCTAGGTTAAGACTGAAACACCCACTCCTTATATGGCATCCTGCACACTAGCGCCAAGCGCACATTAGGACAGTTTAGTAAACATACCCCTATGCTCATCCAGACATCACTAATAACACTCTTCAAAGTGCCTGAGGATTACTAGGCAATCACTCCTTTTAGGTTAGCCGTACAGTCTAGGACTAAAAGATGATACTCTGTTTTAATTGCTGGATTAGCCAAGCATTACTAATGACACTTTCTAAAGTACCCCAAACCTCTTTTTATGTTAGTATGAAAAGGTGGAAAGAATATAGTTTTTATATGATAAAGGTCAAGTGGACCAACAGCCATTTCAACCTGTACCTTATGATCCGGAAAGGTTCAGAGAAGAGCCATCACAATGGTAAAGGGGATGGAAGGATACTCCTATGAAGAAAGGCTAAAAAGGTTAGGGCTCTTTAACCTGGAAAAGAGACGGCTGAGGGGAGATATGATAGAAGTCTATAAATTAATGAATGGAGTGGAACAGGTAAACATAGATCAATTGTTTACGTTATCAGAATATAGAAAGACTAGGGGACATGCAATGAAGCTACAGGGTAAACTATTTAAGACTAATAAAAGAAAATATTTTTTCACTCAACGTGTAATCAAACTCTGGAATTTGTTACCGGAGGATGTAGTAAAGGCTTAGTATAGCTGGGTTTAAAAAAGGTTTGGACAAGTTCCTGGAGGAAAGGTCCATAAACCATTATTAAGAAGGGACCCAGGATATCAATACTTGACCCAGTGCAAGCATTGCAAAACCCATGTCTTTTGGGGAAACTGCTAGGTACGTATGACCTAGATTGACCACTGCTGGAAACAGAAACAGGTAAAAAGTGGACTGTTGTAGTTGTTGATATGGAAGGACAGACTAGATAGGCCATGTGGTCTTTTTCTGTCATCATGTTTCTAGGATACTGGGCTTGATGGACCTTCATCTGACCCAGTATGGCATATCTTATGTTCACCATTGGTGATGAAAGAAGAAGTTGAAGCAGCATTGAAAGCCTTATCAAAGAGCAAAACACCAGGCATTGATGGTATTCCCATAGAAGTATTACAGCAATCTGAGGCAGCTGTTACCATACTTACAAGGCTCTGCCAGGAAATTTGGAAGACATCATGGCCAACTGAATGGAAAAGATCTGTGTTTATACCAATACTAAAGAAAGGTGATCTAACTGACTGTGGAAATTATTGCACAATTGCTCTGATCCCACATGCCAGCAAGATTCTACTGAAGATTATTCAACAGAGACTATGACCATACCTGGAACAAGAACTACCTGAAGTGCAAGCAGGGTTCAGGAAAGGACAAGGAACAAGAGACATCATCACAGATGTGAGATGGATCCTTGAAAAGACTAAAGAATACCAAAAAGATATCTATTTGTGTTTTATTGACTACAGCAAGGCTTTTGACTGTGTAAACCATGAGAAACTCTGGGCCATATTAAGCAGCATGGGTATACGAGAACACCTGATCGTTCTCTTGCACAATCTTTACATTGATCAAGAAGCAACAGTTCAAACAGAACAAGGAGAAACAGAATGGTTTAAAATCAGCAAAGGTGTATGACAAGGCTGCATACTGTACTTTCCCCCTACCTGTTTAATTTATATGCAGAACAAATCAAAGAAGAAGGATTATATGAAGACAGAGGTGTGAAGATTGGTGGAAGACTCAACAACCTTACTATGCTGATGATATTACATTACTGGCTGAAAGTGAAGATGATCTGAAACATTTGCTTCTCAAGATCAAGGAACATACTCTTAAAATGGGTCTGCACCTTAATGTCAAGACAACAAAGATCATGACAACTGGCAAAATCAATAAGTTCATCATTGATGAAGAAGAAATTGAAATCATGAACAACTTTAACCTATTTACATCAACTATCAATAAAGAAGAAATAAGCAGTAAATAAATCTGAAGCATTGCTCTTGGCAGAATGGCTATGAAGGACCTAGACAAGAATCTCAAGAGCAGATATCTCTCTCCATACAAAGATTCGACTCGTTCAAGCCATGGTATTTTCAATAACATCATATGGATGTGAAAGTTGGACAGTGAAAGACAGGAAGAAAATTGATGCCTTTGAATTATGGTGCTAGCAGAGAATACTGTGTATATAATGGACTGCCTGAAGAACAAACCAGTCTGTACTAGAGGAGATCAAACCTAAGCTTTCTTTAGAAGCTCAGATGACTGTCATACTTTGAACACATCATGCAAAGAAAGAGATCATTAGAGAAAGACATCATGCTTGGCAAGGTAGAAGGTCAACGCAAAAGAGGAAGGCCAGCAATGAGATGGATCGATACAATAACAGCAGCTATAGGTGCTAGTCTGTCAACAAGGAGCCACCTGACTGAAGACTGAACATAATTTAGGATAACATCCAGAGGGTTGCCATGAGTCGACACCAACTCAACAGCACTTAACAACAACAGTATGATATCAGTCAGCACCATTTTGAAAAATGGAATGAATAGGACAGGAACAATAGGATTTCTGTTGACAAGTAGGATTGAGTCAGACATACAGCTTTCTCAGAGCTCAAACTTAGTATAAAGTTTTGAGCATACATGATGGCCCTTCCCAAGTGTAGTGGTCTCCTCAGCTCCCCAGGTTTTTTCTGCTCATTCAAACAGGCACTAAACAAAGCTTGCTCTAGTCTAAATGGGAACAGGTATATACCAGCAACATTCAAAAACAGTCCACCCAAGGAATCCCCAAAATAAAGGTGTAAGAAATTGTTTTTGTAGGACTACCAATTGCATCGGTCAGCCAAGAAAGGGCTGACCTATCCCTCAGTCTATTTTAATTTATTAGAAAAGCCATAATAGATACAAAGAGAATTCTCTCATAACAAAAAAACTGCCAACACAGAGCTTGGGTTTCAAACTGAGTTACATCCAAACATTTCTGCTTCAGAGCTAAAGTACTTATCTGCAGTCTAAGAGATCATTGCCAAACTTTCAAATCCAACTGCAGATAAGTACTTTAGCCCTGATGCAGAACTGTTTTTTGTAACTCAGTTCAAAACACAGGCTCTGTGTCAGCAATTCTTTTCATTTTTTATTTTTTATTTAACAAGTTTTGTATCCAGCTTTTTCCTTCAATCAAAGTGGTCACAATACAATACAAGGTTATACAAAAGGTAAGGGAAGCATGCACCACTCTATCATTACATCAAAGCAGTAGCAAATGGGGGTACATTACACCAGGAATACAGTACAGTACATGCATAGCATTACATTTAAATTACAATAAGCATACCGGCAAACAGACCCAACCATAGAGCAGCAGTTTCCTCAGTCCCACTCTGACCCTCCTGCGTGGGCTCACAAGGCTCGGGCTTGCCCCTGCAGTGGCGGTTATAAGGTCTGTCCTCATGATATGGTGGAGGTTCCGTGGAGTAGGTGTAGGGTGGAGGCGGCTTCATTGTAGGACCCTGCCAAGGGGCCCTCTGGCAAGGCCCTCAGGCACAGGCCCACCAGGTGCTCTCACACCAAGGTGCACCATCTTTTTAAAGGTGGAGGCGGCATGCTGCTTGGGCCTCAGGCAGCCGATCAGGGAGGAGTGCTTCTTCCCGCTCTACTCCCCGCTGCTGCAACATTCTCTTTTTATCTATTATGACTTTTCTAATAAATAAAACAGACTATGTGGGATAGGTCAGACCTGTATTGGATGACTGATGCAATTGGTAGTCCGACAAAAATAATTTCTTACATCTTTATTTTTGGGATTTTGTGTGGTTCTGGTATACCAACCAAACAGCAGAAGAAGGAGGTATCCACAAAAAATACAGGGGAGAGTAGCAGAAACCACAAACCATGCCCAAACATATTAGGGGTATCCAAGAAACTTTATTAGTAGGCCCTACTGTGTTTGGCCATGGTTTGTGGTTTCCGCTACTCTCCTCTGGTATACCACCACCACCAAACTGCTATTTTAAATTTGCAATTATATCAGAGACAATTAAGCTTTTATAGCTATTTGTTTTTAAATAACTAAATTATTATTGCATGGAGAAAAAAATGTTGCAGAAAGATCAAAACTTTCATACTCCTCCTAAGTGTTTAATGTGCTTGGGTGCAGATCGTAAGCAGAGTGCCTGCAAAAATTATACTTGTATGTCTCCTAGAGCCCACAAAGATTGCCTCTACAACCACCATGAAGCTGAGAAGTGTGCAGAAGGATAACAAAGATCTCCTCTGCACATATGAGTTGAGAATCTTCCAAGGAATGATCCTCAACCTCCTAGCACAGTGGCTTTGAAAGTCCAGTTGCCAAAGAGAATTGCAAGATAATACTGCTACTGGTACGTGCTTCCTCAGGTTTCCAACCACCACCTGAGTGCTTGCACAGACCTCAAAAGGAAGGTGGCATCCTCAATCCCTTCCAAAGGGGCTTGGAAAAAAAACAGAAACATGCCAGTGCCGTATCTCCTCATTCCAAACACCAACATTTGGACTCTTCATCTGCACTACAGTTCAGGGTAGAGTGCATACATGTCCCAGACACAGTACAAGAGCTTTTCAGCACAGAGCACTGTCCCAGGGCAGAGCTTGTCTGTTCCTCAGTATATAATAGACTCTCATCAACTCCACTACTGGTCACATTAGCAGACAAACTGGCTGACCATTTTGTTACATCTTCTGGAGAAGCTGCATTCTTTCCTACAAAAGACGTTTAATGAATTTGTGAAAGGTTATAGCAAAGTTTAGCCAAATGTGTGGTACTAACATCCTAGTGGAATACCTTCTTGTTAAAACAGGTATTACTCCAGCTCAACAGGATTCACGAACTCAGAATCCTACAGTAGCTTCATTATCTGCTTCTCAAGCACATTCATTGCCGCCCTCCTTTCCAGGATCTAATCTTTCTCCAATGGAAGAGCTGCTGGATCCACTAGATATCTATCTAGCCTCTCTTGAGCAGGTGGAAAAATATTCCAGAGAAATCCATGATCCCTCTCCTACCCCAGAAAGAAATGAATCTCCCTATGAAAACATCTCTTACTGTTTCCACCACAAGAGACAAATGCACAGGCAGGTAAAATAAAAGAACTACGGTTCTGAGACAAGTGGGGATTATGTTTCTCAGTAGCTTCTGGCCAGTCCTACCAAACAGCCTTAAAACAGAAATTCATGCAGGGAAATAAGTTCAGTTAATGCATTTGCTGTGTTGGAACATCTAACAGGCTGATGCAGAAAGCTGGTGCTAGACCCGCACTGAAGCAATTTTTACGTTCCTGACAACGCACATATTTTAAACTAAGCAGGAAGGATAGGGAATGCAAATGACCCCCGTGTTAACTGTATGCATGCAAATGAGCCATTGCTGCCTTAAACTGGGAGAGCAAGCCAAACACATGTGCACAAGAAGCCTGCGCTAGTTTGGCTTGCTCTCCGGACACAGTGTGGCTAATTTGCATATTAGCCCTGACAGTATTTTGATGGCATTGGGGGATGATCACAGCATTGGGAAAAGCCCCCAGTGCCATCAAAATACTGTCAGGGGCCAGTGTCCCAACAATAAAAAAAATCCCTGGTATTCCAGCGGCCCCGATCTCCCCCCCCCCCCCCCGATAGTATTTAGATGACATCAGTGACAACTGCAGTATTGAGCAAGGCCACCAATGCCATCAAAATACTGTTGGGGGCCAGTGCTCCGACAATAAAAGAATCCCCGGTGGTCTAGTAGGCCCTGTACCCCCTCACCCCTCACCCCCCCCCCCTCATTAAATTAAAAAAATAATAACCTGGTGGTCTAGGGGCCCCTGTATCCCCCTACCTGGCAGGAAAAGCACAGCAGCGGGAAAAGCACAGCAGCGACCTCAGCAGTCTGCCTCCAGCCCAATCGGGGCTGTGGGAGGAGCAGCAGCTCCGTGAAATTAAAACCACCGGCAGGCAGGCCCACGCCTGAGGGCCCTTTGGCAGTGGCCATCTTCAAAGGTATCCTGCTGTTTCATACAACCCCTGCAGTACACTTTACTCAGCAAACAAGAGACAGGAAAAGCTACCCTCCATCTTCAGTGCCTCAAGATCCCAACTCTCCAACAAACCGTCTTCTATCTGCCACTTGCTGCAAGTATACCAGCCATTTCATATTATGGACTTTAGTCTTTCACTTTCGTAACTGCTCTTTACCGCAACTGTATTCTGTTACATAATTGTTTACTCTTGCCTCTACTCATAGGTATTTAGCCACTGTCTATACCTTGCAATTGTACTACTTGTTATAAAAGTATCAACTCCAACCAAATTGACAAAATATTTAACTGCTACTTCTTGCATTGCAATTGTATTAGTCTCAACTGTTGCCGCTTCTCACTCCTATTCTCCACTTACTCCACTCCCCTTAATCCAGACTGCCTTCTTATTCCTCTTCCCTCCCAAAAATGGCTACTCCCAAATCATGCTCATCCACACTGTGGCTTGCCCTCAGTTTACTTTACCTCTTCTTGCTTACCTTCCCTTATGTGCTCACTTTAATCCATAGCACCCCCATTCCAATTATCTACTCCCACAGGCACCTATATTCCATACCACCTTTCTCTTACGCCCATCATAACCCCCATGCAAACTACCGTCCATGCAAACTCAAGGCCATTCCTATAAACTCAAACCTTAAAACCTACTCCTCACCTGAGCTCCCTCGTCCCTCCCTTAAATGTGCCCTACTCAATGCCTGTTCAGCCAGGAACAAAATCCCCTTACTTGCTGACCTTATTACTGATCACAACCTCGATATTCTTTGCCTCACTGAAACCTGGTTTCAAGACTCTGACACAGTTCTAACAAATCAACTATGCCCCAAAGAATTTTCTATCAATATATGTAACAGACTACATGGAAGGGGAGGAGGTGTAGCTATTATCTCCAGATCTAACTTACAATTCTCCTCTGTAGAATCTACTTCCACCTCAGGAATGGATGCTATTACTGTCTCTAATTCCATGCTTTCCTTGCACTTACTATACCGTGCCCCCCAGACTGACTCATCTGACCTTTCCACGATCCTAGACACAGCCTGCTCTCCTCAACCTACCTCACGCCCCCTAATTATCTTAGGAGATCTAAACATGCACTCCACATCCTCAATGCAATCATCCTCCTTCCTTCAAGCAATGAAGTCACTTGACTTCACTCAAATACTCCAACTCCCTACGCATTCTAAAGGAAACATCCTTGACCTTATATTTATCCCACAACATCCTTGTCTCAATGATCAGATACAACACTCCATTCATCCCATACCTTGGTCTGATCATGCAGTCATCCTTTTTTCCGTCCCCTACTCCGCCCACAGAAGCCAACCACACAGCCATCTCCAACATACACGTAAATTCAAGCAATTTAATGCAGCCAACTTCTTGGCGCAAACAATCCCTTCACTTGACCAGCTAGATAACGACAACCTAAACCAAGAGTCCTTCATAGCTAATTGGAATGAAATCTTATCCGCAGCCTCCCTACTCCCACCCAAGCAACTTCCTCAAAAACACCGAACAACCCCCTGGTTCTCTACAAACCTCAGAAACCTTAAAAGGGATCTCAGACATCTTGAACGTAAATGGAGACGTACTCAAGACTCCAATTTACATGTCGCCTACACAACTAAACTCCAATCCTACTGCTTAGAAACACTCACTCACAAAAGAGAGTATAATGAGAATATCATCCAAAGAGCTCTTAATAAACCACGAGAACTCTTCTCTATCACCAAAACTCTAATTAATGAGCCTCTACAACATGACCAACCACCAAAAATATCTGCACAAACTATAGCTAACCATCTTACTTCTAAATTCCTCCCACCTTTAACCAATAACCCCCAATCCACTTCTTTCCATGACACCCAAATACATGAGGCAACCCTTCCAAACTCATGGAAGGAGTTTCATACCATCACATTAGCCAATGTATCTGATGTTATTAAAGAACTGAATGCTTCAACTTCTGCCCTTGACCCTTGTCCTGTCCCCTGGATTAAATCTACCAGAAGTTCTCTCTCCCCTTACATCTTGAATATTGTACAAACCTCTCTCCAGTCAGGCTCCATTCCACCTTCACTTAAGAGTGCCTCTATCCGTCCAATCCTAAAAGGTACAAAGCTAGACCCCACCTCTCCATCTTATTACAGACCCATATCTAGTATCCCCTTCCTTGCAAAAATAACCGAGAAACGTGTCCAAATCCAACTTCAGGATTATATTGATGACCACTCCCCCCTTGACTTATTCCAACATGGATTCAAAAAAAATCACAGAGTTGAAACCCTCCTCACTTCCTTATTAGATTCCCTGTATGCACACACCCAGAACTCCACCCAAGGATGTCTACTTATTTTCCTAGACTTATCTGCTGCTTTTGACTCCCTCCCCCACCATCAACTCCTATACAGACTTCATGATATAGGACTGAGAGGCACAACCCTAAAATGGTTCCAATCCTACCTAGACGACAGAACCCAACAGGTCCGTATTGGAAGTGATACTTCCCTCCCTTTTACACTAAAACAAGGAGTACCTCAAGGATCCAATCTATCTGTGTTACTCTTTAATATCTTCCTCCAACCTGTATGCACGATCTTCCAAAATTATGGCATCCAGTATCAAATATATGCAGACGACATGATGTGTTTCACCCCATTTAACCTCTCTAACCCTAATTTCTCTAAGCTAAATCAATGTCTAACCAGCCTCAAATCTTGGCTCTCTCAACACAACCTAATAATCAGCCAATCCAAAACTGAGGCACTCCAAGTTTTCTCTAACCCCTCATACATCCCCCCCACAACCCTCACCTTTGACGATCTCACTCTCTCTATAAAAAAAACAGGTGAAATATCTTGGAATCATACTCGATCAGAACTTATCTTTCTCTGATCAAATAAAGAAAACCACTAACACAGTATACGCTAAACTATGCACTCTCAGGAACCTCAAACCTCTCCTAAGCCCCGACTCCTTTCGCACTGTCTGTCAGGCCCTTACAACCCCCTTGCTTGACTATTGTAATCTGATCTATCAGGGCCTCCCCAAGAACTCTATTCAACCCCTCCAACTAGCCCAGAATACATTAGCGCATCTCATAACAAACAATCCTAGACGAGCTCATATTACACCAATCCTCTATGATCTCCACTGGCTCCCAATTCATCACCGAATGAAATTCAAGGTTCTTACTCTAATACACAAAATTATTTCCAAGGAGTCAGCTCCATGCCTCTCCCCTCTCCTTATCTTCTCCAACACCACTAGAAATCACTGTTCTATCACTAAAAACCTACCGACTATACCTACATCTAAAAAACACTGTAAACAATCCACATGTAACAGGACCTTTTCCCTCTATGCTCCATCCCTTTGGAACGCCCTTCCGCATGAGCTGCGCAACTGCGTGAGCCACACTGATTTCCGGAAAAAGTTAAAGACCCATCTCTTCCTTGATCATTTTTCTCTCCCACCCTAAGACCTAAACCCCTTATTTTTTACCTCCCTGCCCTTGTTCCTTCAAACTTTACAACACTCCCCTCCGTAGCTTTGCACATACATATGTAAATAGTTGATCATTGTTCACTGTAATTAATTGTATAATATAATTTAGTTCTTCATGTTTTTTATTCTGTACCCTGTTATTCGTTCCTTGTAAACAGTTGAAATACACTGCTTTTTATTGTTCTATGTAAACCGTTTTGATTCGTAGAAAGACGGTATATAAAAAATGTTAAATAAATAAATACCTTCCATTAAATACACAAAAAGTAACCTGGTGGTCTAGCAAACCTTCTACTCCCCCATTAAATAAAAAAAATAACCTGGTGTTCTAGCAGCCCCTGTATCCCCCCACCCTCCATTAAATACAAAAAAAAGTAACCTGGTGGTCTAGTGGCCCCTGTACCCCCCCCCCCCATTAAATACAAAAAAATAATAATCTGGTGGTCTAGCGGTCCCTGTTTCCCCACCCATTAAATTTTAAAAAAGTAACCTGGTGGTCTAGTGGCCCCTGTACCCCCCACCCCATTAAATAAAACAAAAATAACCTGGTGGTCTAGCAGCCCCTCCCACCCAGTACCTTAAAATAAGCGGGAGTGCTGCCTACATGTTCCTGCTCTGCATCTGCCATCTTGAAAATGGCGGCATCTGGCCCCATGTGGTGTATCCTGGGCAAGGTCAGACACCATATAAACCACACCCGGTACATCCCAGGATGCATCTTAGAATGAGCTCGGCAAAGGTATGTTCGTGCTTTCACTATGATGGTTATCTGCGCAGGGGTCTCCTATATTGTGAAAAATCACATTAGTTTTATTATGAAATTGGGTAGTGAAGACCTGTGGCTGGAGTATGCATTCAGTATGCTGTAATGACATGCCCTTTGTGAGGAATTGATGTCAGGGTTAAGGTTGGGTAGGGTTTCTTCAAGGAATGCTTCTTTGACTGGTCTAAAGCAGGGGTGGGCAATTCTGGCCCTAATGCACCACAATCCAGCCTGGTTTTCGTGATGCCCCTAATGAATATTCATGAGATCTATTTGCATCCATTGCCTTCCATTGTAAGGAAATAGACCCATGAATATTCATTAGGGACATCATGAAAACTAGGCTGGATTGTGGTGCATGAGGGCCGGAATTGCCCACCCCTGGTCTAAAGCGATGCACTGGTGGAGATATGTTAGTGTAAGAGGCATTAGAGGCAGGCGGGGAAGATGGGATGTTGAAAAAATGGCCTTGTGGTCTGACCAAGGTACTGGCAGAATTTGTGGTTGGTTAGTGTGCTGGTTCCAAATGTGGAAGAGGGTGCAAAGATAAGGTCCAATGTATTTCTTTTAGTGTGAATAGGGGCATGTATTCGTTGATCATAGTTTAGTGCAGACAACACATCAAGAAAGACTGTGGAGTTCTTTTTTGATAAGGCTGGGAGATTGAAGTCGCTCAAAAGCCAGAGTGGTCTACTCTTTATTGAATGGTTCCATGCTAGGTCAAGGACTATAGAGAGGTCATCAGTGCATGTGGATGCGGTTCGATAGACTAGAGCTGTTGCTAAATTATTATTTGCAATCATGATGGCATCAAGGCTGTTAGAGTTATGTGATGTGAGGCATTGGAATTGCAGGTCAGATCTGGCCATGATAAAGATGCTCCACCTCTTCTGCTAGCTCTTGGACAATTAAAGATGTCATAGTTAGGGAGCTTTAGTTCATTTGTGAGCACTGCGTTGATGTCGGTGAGCCATGATTTAGTAATAAAGAACATGTCTAACTTATGACTTTCAATGTAGTCACCAGTAATCTGACATTTATTCCGGATTGATCTTGCATTTATGAGTATACAAGTTAAAGATTTTTCTTCTGATAACTTCCATCTGAGGCTCTTGGCTGGGGGCTAGCATACAATATGAATGAGATGATGGTGTCTTATCGGGCATGGTGGTCTCAAATTGGAGAAAACATCATCATGTCCTCTCTGGCCATGGCCATGTATAGTGGAGATCAGGCCTTCTTGGTGCGAGAAGGTTCCAATTCAAGCAAATATGAAGAATTGGGCCAGCAACATAGAAACAACATGAGAAACATGAGAGGAATCAGGTCTGGCATTGTGAAAGGGAGGGAAGGTCACCATTTGCAGGTGAAATGCAACTAATGGCACTAATCTAGACTAGATAGTGAGAGTAAAATGTGAAAGAACAGCCTAGATAGCATGGAGAGTTAAATAAAACCCTCATGAGCCTTGAAGGTTAAATTCAGCAAAGGTAGTGATCAAACTAGGCAAAATAACAAGGACATTCAATGAGGATTAATCCAGAGGGCTGTATAACCCATAAGCATGTAGCTACGGTATTTATGACTAATTTAGAATAGTTAACACCGTATGTTATACATTACAGTGTGCAAGGGTAGGGGAAATATACAGAGAGTAGTTAACACATGAGCATAGAAGACATGACTGTTGCTCCATAAGAATAAGATAATTTTAGCCCACCTTAGGTCCCCACCTAAGGGCCATGCCAAAGAGCGTTCTGGGGAGGCCCTCCGGCACAGGTGCACCTCAGGTGAGGCTTTTAATTCAAATGGTGCTGTTGCAGGCGATTGGTGGAAGCCGTAGGGAGTGAGGGAGGAGCTCCTGTTCTCACCCTTCGGTCTCTGCTGCTGCTGGTCTCCCGCGCCTCCGGTGAGGCTTTTAATTCAAATGGTGCTGTTGCAGGCAATTGGTGGAAGCCATGGGGGAGTGAGGGAGGAACACCAGCCCCTGGCAGTGTTTTGATGGCATTGGGGGCTTTGCCTGATGCCTGATCATCTCAGGAGAAGATGATATAGGTATCGGAGAAAGCACCTGGTGCCATCAAAACACTGTTGGGGGCACGGCATTAGAGGTTAATGTCTACTCAGACCCTGCAGTAAAGGTTTTTGCACTATGGCTGGTTGCAAAATCCTCTACGCCCTTCTCTGCATTGGCATAGCCATGATTTGCACACCAGACTAGTTGACTAAAATGCATTTAAATAATTAAAAGTTCTTTTATAGTTTTAAATATGTGTAGTGTTAGTTGGATGCTAGTTTTTCCGTTGGCATTTACATCTGTTTTCTGCATTTAAAAAATCCTAACGTGCGCTTACACATGGCATTAGAGGCTCGTAAAGCTCATGCTAGCTTTCTGCATCAGCCCATAAGACTGTGGTGATACTTGATAGGATCACAAACTATGCAGTAGAGAAAGCCTATATCATTCACATTTTTTGGAAGTTTATTTTTGAGGCCTATAGAAGGGTATGCCTTATCACTGCATGAAACCAGCTGCACTTAACATCGGAATTTTATTTTTAAGCAGAAATAATTACAAAGAACAAGATAAGAGGTTAACGATTAACTTACACACAGCAAGGTCTCTCAGTAAGGGTGTGTCTGATGCACCAGTAGGAATATTTGCTACAAGCAATCCCTTGATGGCATGACGGGACACCAGTAATTAAAACCCTGGGGGAGCAGAAAACTGCTATCCTCTCGCAGACTTCATTTGTTGCTAAAGTGCCAGTGTTAGATGCCGAGGGACTAGATTTTCAGCGGTGCTTGCCAACGTGTTAATTTAGATACCAGCCACAGTGTTTAAATGTATGTTTAGTGCTGCTATACGTGTAGCTCACGGCGCATTTGCAAGCCTGTAGTTTCTGGGTAGAGATCTGCTGTGGTTTACAAAGCTGAAATATTTTTTTGATATACTGGAGAAATTGTTGGATGGAAGGGGGAAGCCTTAGCCACCTAGTTTCTGATTCCATCTAATACTGAAAGCATCTTAATTTAGCACTAGATTTCATGTAAGAACTTCGAAAAAGATCAAGGTTATAGCCTGGCATCCATGAAATAGTTTTAAAGGACTTATCCAGTTAGCTGCAGAGCCAGATAAGCTCTCCATGAGGGCGTCTGGCACTATCAGATAATCACCATAGGCCACTTCGGTACTATCGATGGTCCAGAGAAAAGAGGCAGGGCAGAGCGGGAAATTATCTGGACAGTGATAAATTTCAGTGCTGCTAGCTGTATAATTATTCACGTAACTTAAACCAGCAAAAAAGGGTGAAAGGATATAGACTCAGGAGTAATATGCGGAAATATATTTGCGAAAAGAGTGGTAAATGTGTGGAATAGTCTCTCAGGGACTTTAGTATTTGATATGGAAGGGCAGACTGTTGATAACCCTCTTCTGCTGCCTGTTTCCTCAGCCCATAAACGTATTTATTTATTTAATGGTATTTATATACCGCCTTATCATTCAATCAAAGCGGTTTCCACGGCAAACAATCAAGGGGGCAAATGTTTTCATGCAGTGTACAGAGTGGTGTGTATGTGTTGGCAGGGATGTGATTAGATTTGGTTTATCTACATAGTGCGCTATTATACATCATGAGCTATTATACAGTCTTGGGGTGGTGGGGGGCGGTTGATGATCTGACTTGTATGCTGGTTCAGGGGGTATGTCCATAGTAATCAATGAACAGGGTTGTCTTCAGCTGTTTTCGGAAGTACTTGATTTCTGTGATTAGTCTCCGATCATCTGGGAGGGAGTTCCATATGGATGGAGCAGCCAGGGAGATTGCTCGTTGTGCAGTGTCTTTGCGGGTCCTGGTGAAGTCTTTTGGGGTGTTAACCCGATTGGAGGTGCCTCTTCTTCTTGGCCGTGTGCTTGTGTCGGGTTGTATGAGTGTGTGTAGGCTTATGGCGGAGGAGTGTTGTTTGATCTTGAATATGTTTATGATAGTCTTGTATTTGATGCGTGAGATGATTGGGAGCCAGTGCAGTTCTTTCAGTATGGGTGTGATGTGATCATGTCTTGTAGTACCAGCTATTATGCGGGCAGCTGTGTTTTGGGCCAGTTGTAGTGGTCTGAGGGTCTGCTTTGGTAGCCCGGTGAATATTGGATTGCAGAAGTCTAGTAGAGGGGTTATCAGCGCCTGGCAAACGGTGCGAAAGTGCTCTGGGTCGAGGAGCGGCTTGAGTCTTCTGATGAGTGCCATTCTTAGGTATGCACTTTTGGTTGCTCTGCCTATGTGTGCTTGGAGGTTAAGTTCTTTGTCTAGGATGACTCCGAGGTACTTAACTTCTGATTTTATGGGTATGAGTGCATCTCTTATCTTGATGTCGGGTGGAGGGATAAAGGCCGGGTTTCACGTGATGATCGGTGCCTCCGTCTTGCTGTAGTCGATTGATAGGTTGTTTTCCTGAAGCCAGTTTGCCATTTGGGTGAGGCAGTTTGTTATGTTGGTGTAGTCTGGGTTGTCGACTGAGATGGGTGTGTAGATCATGATGTCATCTGCGTAGATTGTATAATGTATGTGGTGCTCTTTCATGATGGCACATATTGGCTGGATGTATAGGTTGAATAGGAGAGCTGAAAGGGCCGATCCCTTGGGGTCATCTTCGACTCCTCCCTCTCCTTCTCCACATATAACCAATGGATAGCAAAATCCTGTTTCTTTCTCTATATTATTAACAAAATTTGTCCCTTCCTTTCTGAACACACTGCTAAAACACTTATTCACTCTTTAATCACCTCTCACTTAAATTACTGCAACCTCTGCCTTGCTGGTCTCCCTCTGAGTCACCTTTCTCCCCTTCAGCCTGTTGAAAACTCTGCTGCACTGCTAATCTTCCACCAGTCCCAATATACTCTTATAACCCCTCTTCTGAAATCTCTTCATTGGCTGCCCTTCTGTTTCGATATCCAATTCAGACCTCTCCTTCTGACCTATAAGTACATTCATTCTACTGCCCCTCACTACCTTTCCTCTCTTCTCTCTCCCTACATCCCTCCTTGTGAACTCCGCTCTTCCTCTGGCTTACTTCTCTCTTTGCCCTTCTATTCAACAGCCCAAATCCAGACTTCAATCCTTTCATCTTGCTGCTCCTTATGCCTGGAACAAGCTACCTCTATCTTTACATCAGGTTTCATCTCTCCCCCTTTTCAAATCCATGCTAAAGGCTCATCTCTTTCAGGCCACTTTTGGATCTTAATTCTTTGGTCTCCTTCTGTGGTGTCCTTACCCTTCCTTATTGTGCCCTTGTTCTCATCTATTGTACTGTCTGTCTTCATTAGATGGTAAGCTCTGATGAGCAGGGACCGTCTTATTATATGTGTCTGTACAACGCTGCATATGCCTTGTAGTGCTATACGAGGGGGTACCCAAAAAAAACAGGAATTATTTTTTAAAAGCTATTTATTTCAAATTCTTTACAAAACAGCCTTATCCCCTACAAAACACTCTCCATTACAACTGATACATTTGTCCCACCGGTGCTTTCACAGTTCGAAACATTTTTTGTAGTCATCTTTAGAAATGGCTGACAGCTCCTCCCTCTTTTTTTTCTTGACTTCTTCAATGTTGTCAAATCGGTGTCCTTTCATGCCCCTTTTCATACATGGAAATAAGAAAAAGTCGCATGGAGCCAGGTCAGGCGAGTAAGGTGTGTGGGGCAGCGGAACCATGCCATTTTTAGCCATCTCTGTTAAACAGTGTTTGGCTATGTGTGCAGGTGCGTTGTCGTGGTGGAAGAACCAGTCTCCTGTCTGCCACAAATTGGGTCTTTTTTGACGAACACTGTTGCGCAATCTTCTTAAAACTTCCAAATAAAAGGTTTGATTGACGGTCTGACCTGGGGGAACAAACTCTGAATGAACTACCCCCTTGGCATCAAAAAAGCAAATCAGCATTGTTTTGATGTTTGATTTGACTTGACGACATTTTTTTGGACGGGGTGACGATGACGTCTTCCATTGGCTTGACTGTTGCTTTGTTTCTGGGTCGTAACCATAGCACCATGACTCATCACCTGTAATGACCTTTGACAGAAAATCTGGATCAGTTTCAAGCTGTTGTTTCAAAACACGACATGTTTCAACTCGATGTTCCTTTTGATTGTCAGTCAGAACTCAAGGAACAAACTTGGCAGCAACCCTTTTCATTCCCAAATCTTCCGTTAAAATTCGCTGAACCGAGCTCCAAGATAACCCACTAATCTCTGACAGTTGATCAATTGTCTGTCGACGGTCTGTGAGCACAAGCTCTCTAATTTTTTCAATATTTTCGTCGATTCGGGCAGTTGATGGATGCCCAGAACGAGGTTTGTCATCAATCGACATGTCGCCATTTTTAAACCACTGGTACACTTGACTTTTTCCCATAGCATCATCTTGATAAGCTGTTTTCAACATTAAAACAGTTTCAGCAGCATTTTTACCGAGTAGAAAACAAAATTTCACAGCTGCACGTTGTTCACTTAAACTTGTCATCATAAAAAAGAAACAAGAACAAAACAGCGCTAGCAAAAACAATCACTGCAGATGAACAGAACAAGCCAGGTCGACAACACAGGCGGCACTGAACTGACAATGAGTTGCACTATATACGCCTAGCGGCAGAAGTGCGTACTACACACGCTCCGCCCACGGCAATGTTATTCCTGGTTTTTTTGGGTACCCCCTCGTATACCCCTCATAAATGATTACTAGCAGTAGTAATAGTAGACTAAATAGGCCATGTGATCTTTTTCTGATATCATGTTTCTAGCAAAAGAAATTTCTTATGCTATCCAGATATAGGGGGTCATGTTAGAAAGCTAAACACAATTTGGACATGCCAGTGACGCAGGAAAACCGTATAAAGTTGAAGGCACGTACAAATCACTATTTTGGAAAGACAGTGATGTACATGTTTGTACCAGATTTGTTCACAAACATTTATTTATTTATTTATTTAGTGTACATTTGTATCCCGCTGCTTCCAGTGATCAGCAGCGGTAACTATACATGGTGAGAATGGCTGTACGGGCCAGAAATTAGGGATATATACATTGTGATCAGGGAGGGGGGGTAGTACACAGCAAAAATATGGTTACAAATTTACAGTAGATTGATGTTGAGACTTCACACAGGGTACATTACATACATATTTACACATGGTACTTATATACATATTTACACATTGCAGATTTTAGGACCTCACACTGGAGCAAACTACATATTTACACAAGACTGAGGGCATTTCATGAGGCTAAATTAAAATGTGATTGGAAGAGGTGCGTCTTAAGTTTTTTTCTGAAGTCTTTCAGATCACAGTTTGCACGCATATCACTTGGTAACCGGTTCCAGAGTGCTGGGGCTATAAATGAGAAAGCCCTGTTACTGGGACAAGCATTCACCTTTCTGAAGCACTTGGGGAGACAGAGGGTACTGAGGTTCGCTGTTCTTCTACTTCTGTTGCTGGGGAGATTGGATACTAAGCTGCTGAGATGTGAGGGTGCTACATTATGGATGAGTTTGAAGGTAGTGATTAACATTTTGTATTGGATGCGGGCCGTGATGGGGAGCCAGTGTAGCTCAATTAGAACAGGTGTAATGTAGTCAGAGACCTTTTTGCATAATGATTCTGGCAGCGACATTTTGTGCCATTTGCAGAATATTAATAGTTTTTCTTGGCAGGCCTTGCAGTATGGCATTGCAATAGTCCAGGTGTGGGATGATGAGGGCTTGAGCGACAGATCTGAAGTCGGTGTGATCGAGGATGGTACGTAGGGGCTGCAGTACTCTTAACTTGTGGAAAATAGCCGATTGGTAATTCGAAGGTGCTTGTCCATATTAAGGTTGCTGTCAAGCATCACTCCTAGATATTTTATTTCTGTCTTGATGTTGTAGTTGTTATTGTTCATGGTGACCGTCGCTGGGGGTTCGAATCCCGGTTTCCTGGAGATACACATTGCTTCTGTTTTCTTGTGGTTAATGGACATGTTGCGTTGAAGCCAGATTTGAAGTTCGAAAAGGCATTTTTCAAGCTTGCTGAGGTTTGGGTTATTTAGTCTAGTTACGTATAAAGCATTAGGTCATCTGCGTAAATATGGTAGTTGATGTCATGGCCTTGGAAAATCTTGCATACTGGTTGTAGATATAAGTTGAATAGGAGGGAGGAGAGGGCGGAGCCTTGTGGAATGCCTTGCGTTTGAGGGAAAGGGGTAGCTTTGTCATTGTTGAATTGGATGTTTCTGATTGGTATCTTCTGGGGTCATGTTCAGGCGGGGCAAAGGCATGACCAAAAGCTGTGCATCCAGGGTGTATTTCGGAAGTGCCCAAACATGTTTAGGGTGCTGGCATTGCATGTGCCATGCTAGACCTGCTATAAAGGTGGAATAAGCAGGAGACTTTGCTGGCTGCTTGAACTGGTGCATTGCTGGTGATTGTAGATGACTGTCATCTGTGTGCACACAGGTGTCCTGTCATTACCCCTCCATGTGCCTTGGCCATCTAGTGCCTGTCTGCATCTCAAAGCCTCCTAGGCTCCATCCCAGCTGTCCTAAGCCTGCAACCCTGTTGTACCAAACCTATTCCAATGCTTTATCTATTACCTCTGTGCGCAAGTTTCCTATGAGCGGCTTTCAAAGGAGCCCTTATAGGCCTCTTTCTCCTAGCAATGATTTAGGGGCATGTTTACTATGTATTAATGTGCACAAAGTGCAGCAATACCCATTTATTTCTATTGGCGTAGTGACACTTAACGCACATTAATATTTGTGAATGTGCGTTCACTTTTAGTAAACATGCCTCTTAATGAGTGTCTGAATACCATTTGCATGGACAGTGAGGATAAAGAAAGATTACCAGATTTCTACATTTAGGTATTCCAGTGCCAACTGCTAGGCACATTAGGAAGTACCACAACCCTGCCCACTTAGAAACCATAGCAAATCTACCGTATCATAACAGCACTACCAGGACTCACAAAGCACCAAACCCTACCTATCAAAAAGGCAATACTGCAAATATTAAACTAATACATCTCCGAGAATAGCAATACATCTCCTACTGGGGAAAGAGAACAAGTGGCACTGTCACACAGAAACTACATGAACAGAATACCTCAGCTCGGTTGCACATGCAGAACACAGACCGTCATAGAACAAGGGATCACAATTTAGAAATATGAAGGCAATAATTAAACTGGGAACTCCAAAAGCTAAACATGGAATGTACAACAACACTGGAGAAATAAAACTATAAATTAATTTCCTCTTGTATTAAACAAAACACAAAGATGTTAGCAATGCACATTTCCAGGAACCGACATATTCCAGTTAATAAATTAAAAATAAAAAAATAATTTTCTGCCTTTTGTTGTTTGGGCATTTTATTTTTCAGTTGCAATTGCCACAGTCACTTTCTTCTGGTTTCTTCATGTCTTCTACTAACTCTCCATTGTCTGCTGTCCATTTGTTCTTTCTTCTCTCCTAGTTTTTTTTTTCCATTTTCTCTCTACATCTGCTTTAACATACTGATCTTTCTCCTTTTGATCTTTCCTCCATCTCTTTCTTTATTCCTTTTTCATCCAATCAAATTTCACCCTTCCATCCTCAATCCCCACTTACTCCCGGCCAATCTTAGATTTTTCTTCCTTCCCACACAAAATATCTTTTCCCCTCTCTAGCCTCGCTCCCCCAGCCCCACCCCCACCTAGTTCTTCCCCAACATCAACTCCCTTCTAGTTCCATTCTCCTATCCCCCCGCAACAGCCCATTTCCAGTCCTAGCCCCCCCCCCATCAGCCCATTTGCAGCCCTAGCCCCCCATCAGCTATTTCCAGTCCTATCCTAGTCCCTCCGCAGAGTTGGGGAGACCCGAAGCCCCGACTCACCTCTGTACAACTGCTGGAGTGAAGAGCTACATTTTCCTTCGCTCCGGTGGCTGTGTTCTCTTGCATCCCATGGGTGCACTGAGTGCAGGGACAATAAAAGGCATTTCCTGTCTTGCGCGAAACAGGAAATGCCCTTTAACCTTCCGGCATTCAGCGCTCCGGCAGCCTGCAAGAGAACACAGCCGCCAGGGTAAAGTAAAATGCTGTTCTTCACTGGTGGTTGTGCAGAGGTAAGCTGGGGCTTCGGGCCTCCCTGCCTCCTTCTGAAGCCAGTCAGGCAGGCGCGGGACCATGTGTGGGCAACATTTCCACAAATGGACGGGCCGATCCTGCAAACGGTCAGACAGCATGTGCGGCATGAAGTTGGCGCGGGGCCCTGTGTGAACAACATTCTTGCACATGCGTTGGAACAGCCTTGTATGTGGACGTCACTGGGTAATGAGGTGCACTTGGGTGCTGGTGGTGGGAGGTAGCTGGCATGGAGGAAATGAACACATTGTTTGTACTTACAATACTGTATGAGGCCCACAGGGAGAGCAGGACTGCAAGGAGACATCCATATTACAGGCTCAGTAGGGCCAGAACCCTGTATATGGACTAACCTACAGTGTGAACAGTGCCTCATCAGGTTCTGCTTTGATAAGGCAGCCATCCATCATCTGTGCTAGGAGACAGAGCCACACCTTAGCTCCACCACACACAGGGACCTGTTCTTTACAATGTTAAGTATCACATTTTTCTGTTTAAATAGTTTAACCTGTTCTCAAATGTTTTATGTAAATTTTAACCCGTTAATCAACCATGTTCCATGTAAAGTTAACGTTCTTGTTCTCTGTACGCCACTGATACTTGTAGATACAGCGGTATAGAAATGTGGCTAAATAAATTAATTGCCCTCTTCAAAATCACTATGGCCTTCACCTTCTTTGCAATTGGCAGTTTCCAGACTGTTTTGGCTGTCACTGCTTATCTCAGCAAGTCTGCAATTTCACAGTGCATCTCATGGTCCCTGAAGTTGTTCCTAACTCACACAGCTGATTATGTAGCCTTCCCACAGACCGTGCAGCAGAGGCAACAGACAATATTACAATTCTATGAGGTGGCTGGATGCCAATCAGTGCTGGGATTTATAGAAGTGGTTCCCAAACTGTGGAATGGAGTCACATCATCAGTGGGTGGGGTCACTGGAACAGGGCCACTCTTCATCTATCTGGACCTCCACTATGACATATATCAAATAATTGCAATCAGCATAGGGCCTATGAATCAGTGAATGTTCACAGGCCCTGCCCCTTCTTGTTAGACTTGAAACCCAGAGGCAGTACACATCAACACACAGAGCCCTGTTCTGACTGCTGCTACCATTTCCCCTGCTGGTGTTGCATTCGTGCTTTGAATAAGAGGGTGGGTGGGAGGAGGAAGAAATTGGTGAGGTATAGGAGGGGGGAGTGCAAGTCTATCTGTTTTCACATCATCTGTGGTCACATGAATGATTAAGTGCTAAAATGGGGTCATATCGGGTAAAGGTTTGGGAAGCATTGGTTCATAGACTGCACACATATGGTCCTCAGGCCCCTATAAGAGAGGGAGCCGACCTTCTAGAACAGAAACGCATTCCATTCCCTGTTCATGCCAGTTACTGACATGCATTGCTTGTCCAAGTGCTTTTCTGATTGGCACCTCTCTCAGTGCCATCTGATCCACCACGCATTTTGACTTACCCTGCCCCTGGTGGATCTGCCGCCGTATCTGCTGCAGCAAGCGGAGTCTAGTCCACCACATGGCACAGTAATGGACCTTGATTGACTCAAGATCCCTCACAGGATGGGGAAGTGCCTGTGGAGAGGGGGAGGGAATAGCATTTACCATGCTCTGGCCCTTCAACCCTCCTGTCATACCCCTGATTCTGTATATCATTTCTTTGGGAGGAGGGCCCTTCCAAGCACTGGTGTGCCTGTATCCTGCAATGGCAGCCTGTATCCTGTTTCCTTACCTGCTGACATCCTTCTCACTAGCACATTCCCTGCACAACCCATGCCCCTCACTGAGGGCTGCCATCAGTTGATGTGCACTTTTCGATCACACTGTGGCTGCTGGGCAAAGCTGCTGCCCTTGTGTACCTGCTCCTCCTCTATCCATCACTGTCTGCCACACTTTCCAGCTGCCTTACTGTGCATCTGCCTGCTGCTACTGTACATATTCCTCCAATGTGCAGTATCCTTGGTTGACTCACTGTTTCAGGATGGTACAGACATACTCCCAGAACCTTCTTGCTGCAGCATGTGGGGGAAACATGGAGGAAACAGCAGCTAGAGTTTCCTCTAGCACAAGACTGTGGAGGAGTAGGTTTTCCTCCCTAGTGAGCTTGGCTTGGCTGGTGGCCATAGTGTTCCTGTGTCCTGTGCAGATAGTGGTGAGGTTCCATGGGTGGGGGAAAGTGAGGGGGACTGGCCACATCCTGTTTCCTGCCATTTGTGCACTTCTCCCTTTACAGCAATGTGCACAATTTCATTAATGAACACTTCTACATCCCTGCTAGCCCATTTCAATTGGCGCAGACCTCCTCTCTGATGACCAACATCCTCGTCTATATTTCTGGACATCCATGCCACCATTTTACATGCGTTGTGAATGTTCATTGGCACATTTATGAGGTTGTCATCCTCCTAGTGATGTTTATAGTTGCAGGTCTCCAAGCTGACTTTCACATGACTGGCACTGAATATCCAGATTTTATTTAAACACTATGGCCAATATTTAAAAAATAAACCACCAACCGCAGATTTTAAATATTGCCCTGTAAGATTTTAAGCTAATGAAACAGTCAGATATAATCCCCCTGGAACATCTCAAATATCTTATTTTTGAGTCACATCCCAGAAGCAAATCTTCCTGTGCACCTACCACCGTAAGCAATCAGCCTATGTCCCTCCAATAGCTTGCATTAGCAGCATGCAATCATGAAAATGATCCCCAACTACCTGAAAAGATATTCCTCTCATCCTTAAACAAGAGTGTCTGTTACACACCTTTGTATGATCCACCATTCGAGAAACAATAGACTCCTTCTCTGTTTGGGACAATTTTTATAATAAAGGGAACCCTGTGACAACAGTTATCAGTTCCCCCTTCTCAAACATACACATGAACCTTTTGTTAAATAAAGGGCACAGTACTAATCAAACCTCTTCAAACCCATTCTCACAGAATACAGGTTCTAGTCTATCAGCAATACTCTTCAATATCTACATCCAACCATTATGTCAGATCTTCAAAGCACACAAAATCTTATACCAAATCTATGCAGATGACAATGTTTTTCACACCCATTAATCTCTTCTCTCCAGACCTTGACAGCCTACATAAGTGCTTCACAGATGTAAATGGTTGGCTTGGTAGACATAACCTACTCATCAATCAGGAGAAGACCGAAGAGCTCTACATAACCACTAACCCATCCTTTGTCCCACCATGAACAATAGAACTTGGTAACGTAAAAATCAAAGTCAATTCTGAGACAAAATATGTGGGCATAACAATAGATCAGCAACTATCCTTCCAACCCCACATAAAAAGAACTACAACTACAAACTAAGAATCCTGAAGCACCTCTGCCCACTACTCACCTCAGACCTTTTCCGAACAGTATGCCAAGCAATGATTACACCTGTACTAGATATTTTTTTTATCATCTACCAGGGCCTACCTAAACAAAATCTTCACCCACTTCAAATGACCCAAAATACTACAGCCCGAATAATTCCTGGTGCCCCATACTGACACAGCTTCACTGGCTTCCCATCTCAGCCAGGATCCGATACAAAATTCTCATCACAATATTCTAAATACTTCACAATAAATCCACTACATGCCCCAACCTTTCATCTGAAACACAACGAATGAAAGACTGTGAAGAAACTCCATCCTCAACCTACTCACCATTCCACGGCAAAAGACAAAAAGCAAGCAGTCTACCTGCAATAGGTTATTCATACTATTCACACCACCAACATTCAGTGGCAGCCCAAGAGGGGTGGGGGCCATGTGAGGAGACTCGGTGTGGGGCCTCATTTGCATAAATATTTGCATAATGTTACCATACACTAACTTTTAGTAAACCTAGACTGACTACTGTTGGAAACAGGATACTGGGCTTGATGGACCTTGGTCTGACCCAGTATGGCATATCTTACGTTCTTATGCCTCTTAATGAGTGTATGGATAAAGAAAGACTAAAATATTTCTACATTACTATAATCCAGTGCCAACCGCCAGGCACATTAGGAACTACTACAAACATTTAGAACCCATAGCAAACCCGCCGTATCGTAACAGCACTACCAGGACTCACAAAGCACCATACTCTACCTATCAAAAGGCAACACAGCAAATAATAAACCAATACATTTCAGAGAACAACAATACACAACCTACTGGGGAAGAGAACAAGTAGCAATGTCAAATAGGAATTACATAAACAGAATACCTCAGCTCAGTTACACATGCAGAACACAGACCATCACCAAACAAGGAATCACAATTTAGAAACAGGAAGACAATAATTAAACTGGGAACCCCAAAAGCCAAACATGTAATGTACAACAACACTGTAGAAATAAAACTATAAATTAATTTCCTCTTGTACTAAACAAAGCGCAGATGTTAATGATGCACATTTCCCAGAGCTGACATATTCCAGTTAATAAATTCAAAATAAAGAGATATTTTTCTACCTTTTGTGCATTTTCTTTTCAGTTGCGATTGCTCCAGCCACTTTCTTCTGGTTTCTTCGTGTCTTCTGCTAACTCTCCATTGTCTGCTGTCCATTTGTCCTTTCTTCTCTCTTCTAGTTTTTTTTCCATTCTCTCTCTACATCTGCTTTAACATACTAATCTTTCTCCTTTTGCTCTTTCCTCATTCCTATTTCATCCACTCAAATTTTACCCCTCCATCCTCAATCTCCACTTACTCTCCCAATACCCGGCCAATTGTAGATTTTTCTTCCCTCCCACAGAAAATATTTTTCCCCTGTCCATTTCACTCTCCCAGCCCCATCCCATTCTAATCCTCCCCCAACATCAGCTCCCTTCTAGTTCCAGCCCCACCCAGCATCCACTCCCTTCTAGTCCCCGCATCAGCCCATTTCCAGTCCTAGCTCCTCCATCCATTTCCAGTCCTATCCGAGTCCCTCCATCAGCTCATTTCCAATCCCAGCCTCCCTATCAGCCCATTTCTAGTCCTTTCCTAGCCCTGCCATCAGCCCATGTCAAATCCTAGCTCCCCTCCACTCAGCCCATTTCCAATCCAAGCCCCCCATGAGTCTACTTCAAGTTCTAGCCCCTCCATGAGTCCATTTCAATCCAAGCCCCCACCACAGCACATTTCCAATCTTAGCACCCCCAACAGCCCATTTCCAGTCCTATCCTAGCCCCTCCATCAGCCCATTTCCTGTCCTAGCTCCCCCCCCCATTCAGCCCAGTCCTAGCTCCCTCCCCTCACAGCCCATTTCCATTCCAAGCCCCCTCCCCATCAGCTATCTGCAGTTTATGCCCCCCTTCCACTTACCCCGTTTCCAGTCCTAGCCCTCCCATAGCCCACTTCCAGTCCTAACCCCCCATCACCCCATTTTCAGTCTTAGCCTGCCCCTATTACCAGTCCTAACCCCCCCCCATCAGCCCACTTCCAGTCCTAACCCCCCCCCATCAGCCCATTTCCAGTCTTAGTCCCCCCATAGCTGAATTACCAGTCCTAACCCCCCCATCAGCCCGCCTCCAGTCCTAACCCCCCCCCCAGCGGTCCATTTCCAGTCCTAGCCCCCCTTCATCCCATTACCAGTCCTAACCCCCCCAACACCCCATTTTCAGTCTTAGCCCCATAGCCCATTATCAGTCCTAACCCCCCATCAGTCCCCATAACCTAACCCCCCCATCAGTTAAGCCCGCCGGTGCTCAGCCCCAGCGGGCTTAACAGAGCCACGAGACAGAAACTCTTTCCAAGGGGAGTGATTCAGGGAGGGCTCTGCCGGGCAGGCGAGGGGGGGGGGTGGACCGCGGACCGCGGCAGCAGCCGTTTTTTAAAAAATTTACCTGGGCTGATGGGCGGCGGTCTTTAATGCAGAATGTTGTTTGTGCGGGGCCCCCTGAAACGTGGGGCCCTGTGCAAATAACATTCTTGCTCAATGGACGGGCCGGCCCTGCCAACATTACAAGGACTCTCAGACCTGTCAGATTCCAGAAGGAAATTAAAAACGCATCTCTTCAAAGAAGAATTTAACATATCCTCAGACCTAGAGATTCACCCACCATAAACCCTTACTGTAAAAATCCTACAATTCAACTCAGAAACAAACAATGGAATAAGGACTCAATAAGACAACCACACAACTCTGTAAATAGTTCATAGTTAAATTTACCAAATGTTATGCAGTTGTATTTTTATCTTGTTATACTGTTCCAGTTCTCTGTAAAACAATATACCTGTTGGTCATGTTAATCTGTTGTTTAACTGTAAATCGCTTTGAATAGTAGAAAGATGGTATAAAAATAAATCTAAATAAATACATAAATAATCATCAAACTGAGTGCCTAGATCCAACTCATACTAAACATGTTTTGTTCCTTTTAAGACTTTTCTCCTATCTTGGCTATGGAGAAAAAGCTTAGAGGTCAGTATTCAGCTAGCCAGCCACCCACCAAGCTTAGATAAGCAGATAAGTCAGCTGTTTATCTTCATGCTGGATATGCAGCAGTCACTGTTCATTTAATATGGCCTGCTAAATATGCTGTCCTAAACTTTAATGGTTAATTTATTTTTTTAATTTAGGGTGACTATTTATTATTTATTTAACATTTCTTTTATACTGCCTTTCAGATATTCAAGGCAGTTTACATAGAACTGCAAACTTGTTATACATGGAACGGTGAGTATAGAATGTAATACAAGAACTAGGGGATAGGGGATGAACATATTAGGAGGGTGGTGTGGTAGAAATATGTACAGGGGGACAGTATAGGGCTCAATACAGGGGTGATCCGGAACCTGAAAGCATATTGGTAGTAGAGGGGGGATCATTTTACTTCATGTGTTGAAGCTGAAGTATTCTTGGAATAGGAAGGTCTTTATTTTATTTTATTTTTACAAAAACTGGTGCAGTCATTGCTGTCTTAGTGTGGTTGGAAGCGAGTTCCAGAGTGTGGGACCGTATAGAGAGAAGGATCTCAGGCAGGTTGCTTGGGTGCTAGTTGTCTTGAGTGTTGGAATGTTGAGCAGGTTCTGGTTGTACTGTCTTCTTGATCTTGTACTAGTTGGTTTTTGAATGAGGTCACAAAGGCAGCCCAGGGCTTGGTCATGGATGGATTTGTAGGTGAGCATGATGGTTTTGAATTTGACTCATAGTTGTATAGGGAGCCAGTGAAGAGTTTTGAGCACTGGGGTGATTTGTTTGTGTTTTGGTGTCCCTGTTATAAGTCTTGCTGTGGTGTTCTGAGCCAGCTGGAGAGGATGGAGGGCATGTTTTGGAAGGCCTCGAAAGATGGAATTGCAGTAGTCTAGTTGCAGGGTAGTTATAGCTTGGCTTACTGTCCGGAAATGACTGGGGTCCAGGAGTGGGCAAAGGTTGTGTAGGGTCATCTTATAATAGGCAGTAGATGTGATATTTTTTATGTGAGCCTGCATGTTCAGTTGCTGATCCAGGGCGACTCCAAGGTATTTGGCTCTGTTTGACTGGGAGGATAATCTTGTCAAATGTAATTGTTCTTGAGGGGTGAAAGAGGGATCTCGAGATGAACATGGCTTCAGACTTTGCATAGTTTATTAGGAAGTTGTTGTATTTTAGCAATTCTGCCACAGCATTGAAACAGGATTTTGTGGGGGTTAGTTGTAGAGATGGGGGTGTAGAACATCAGGTCGTCAGCATAGATGTGGTACAGGTTATGTTCTTTAAAGATTTTGCATACTGGTTGGATGAACAGGTTGAAAAGTAAGGATGATAGGGTTGACCCTTGGGGTACTTCCTACTGGAATTTGAAGGGTTTTGACGTTGCGACTCTTGTTCTTACTTGTTGTGGAAGGTCAGTGAGGTATGAACGAAACCAGGTCAAAGGGGTGCTGCTTATGCCAAGGTTTATTAGGTGTTCCAGGAGTTTCTTGTGGTTTGCTGAGTCGAACATGGCAGAGATTTCAACAAACATCAGTAGAAACCCTTGTCTGGTGTGTTCAATTCCCTTGAGGAGGATGTTTAAGAGTGAGGGGAGCAGTGTTTTGAAGCCATGATTGGGTTTAAACCCATGCTGTTGGGAGTCGAGTGGGGCTATGTTGATAAAGCCTTGGAGCTGCAGTTACTTGGTCTTTTCAATTATTTCGGCTAGGAGGGGGATGCTAGAGATTAGCTTGGTGTCAGCTGTGGGTCCTTTTGGGATGGGTCTGATGGAGGTGGTTTTTAGATTGGCAGATATGTGCCCTTGGGTAAGTGATAGATTTATTATCGCAGTTAGGATATGGGAGAGCTCCGTTCTTGTCATCTTGATCCATGACACGGGGCATGGATCGAGTGGGGAGGTAGTTTATTGATCATGTTGAGGATCTCATCTAGGCGCTGTGTTGAGATTTGTTCGAATGACATCCATCTGTGTGTGGCTCTTGTGTCATTGTGGGTTAGATGGTTTGTGGTAGTGCTAGCTAGGCAGGGGGGGGGGGGAGTTTATTCTGTAGGTAGTTGGCAAATTATTCTGGGTGGGACCCCTGTGAAGGATCAGACAATGCCAAATAATTCTCTGGATCAGTTTAGGGATTTGAGAAGAAGGTTGGTGTGGTACTCTCTTTTATGTTTTGATATCACATTATTGTACTTCTCTTGGTTAAGTGAGTATTCACTCTGAAGCTGTGGATCTCTGGTTCTCCTCCAACATTGTTCGATTTGCCTTAGTTTGAGCTTGGCTTCTTTTATTTCCCGGGAGTACCAAGGTGCATTGGATTTACAAGTTGAAGGAGCTTTCGGTGGGACCTGAGCATAGGCTGAAATGATGATATTCTATTTATCTACAATTTCCGAGGTGTGGATGCATTGAGTCATGGGATAATGTGGTTTAGTAAGTCCTCTTAGCTGAACTCTCTGAACCTGCGAGGCCTTGGCAGTTGTTTCAAAGTCGTAGTTCCATTAGGTGTCAGGGGTATGTCAAATGATATGACATGGTGATCTGAACAGGGGATAGCAGTGACTTGGGAGATTTCTGAATTGCCATTGCAGAGTGAACTTGGTACGAATAGTAGGTAGAGGATATTTCCTCCCCTGTGAGTGGGTGCTGCTGATTTGGATGAGATCCATGGCGTTCATGGCTTCTAGGAATGCGGATGTGTGGGTAGCAGGAACAGCATTGAAATTAAAGGTCACCTAGGAGAATGAATGGCTTGTTTTTTGTTGAGTGGGTGCATGCTAGTTCCAGTAGAGTAGAAAGCACGTCTATATTTGCATTAGGTGATATGTACGCCAGGCAGATAGTTAACTGCTTGCTTTCGATTACCAGTTTGTTGGAGATATTGCTGGCGGTGGAAGCAATGGTTTTTAGGAAGCGATGTCTTCTAGCTAGGATGAATATTCCTCCACCTCTTTTATTTGGTCTAGGGCAGTTGTGCAGGGATATTTCTGGTGAGATGAGCTGATTTGTAAGTGGATTATGTTTCCATGAACCAGGATTCAGTGACACACAAGGTCTAGGTCATGGTCATTGAAATAGTCTGAAATGGTATGGATCTTGTTGCGGGCATTTATTAGGGTGCAGCTCAGGTATTGTGTGGATGCTGGCTGAGGTATGATGAGTATGGCTGGATGTGTGTTTATGAGTCTTTGTTGTGGTTGCTGGTGAGGTGCATCCCAATATGATGATTCTCTGTCTGTGCAGGATTGGGATCATACCATGAATAGTGATGGTTTGACTGGAGAGAGTTAATAGTGGGAGGGTGAACAGGAGGAGACCTGTTGGTGTTAGAGTCATTTTTGTTAACTTGACTTGCATGTGAAGATGTTTTGTCTGTTTGATTGTTATGGAGTGTGTGATCCAGGTGTATAGTAGGTTGCTTACGGAATGTGATTGTCTCTAGCAGGGAGCTTGTTTGCTGTTTGTTTGTGGTGATATAGGGAAGTCTACCTCTGTTTGGATAGGCTGTTTCTGTTGTCAGAGTTCGTCCTTCAGTGGAGTGGCAGCTGCTTCCTGTGGCTGTAGGGTCCACTTTCTGGTTCACGCCTAAGGGCCATGCCAAAGGACCCTTTGGTTTGGCCCTTAGGTACAGGCATGCCATCACGGCTGCGGCTGCCCTTTAATAAGCAGGAGGCCACACTTGATGATGCAGCTGTAGGAGGGGCTTACCTCCATGGTGCCTGTAGCCAGCAGAGAGATCAGGCCTCAGAGTGGAGAGGGTCTCTTCTTGCATCGGGGGTACCTTTTGGCTGGACACTGAGCTACCTCGTCAAAAGGTAGCTGCCCCAAACGGGGGGGGGGGGGGGGGGGGGGGGGATAAATTTGTGTAGTTAACTCTAAAACCATTTAAATTGCAACCCTCACCCTAATCAGTACCTTTAATCCAAACATTGTCCAATATAGTTCCTTTTATAGAACTATAAAGTATTTGGGTACCCCCCCCCCCCCACACACATTGGCACAGGCACCCAGTACTGTGCTCTCACTTTACCACCTATAAGGCTGTCCTTGTTCTGTCACCAGCAATTTCACATTTTCATTCTTTTTTTTTTTTTTTTTTTTTTTTAAAGGTAAACATGGGAAATAATGAAATGTTTAAAAATCTAATAATGTCTATAAGGTGAGAAATCTAGAATTGTGTAAACATGGATAAATAACTGAAAAACTATTATGGTGTATAAACTGAGATAAACTCCTATTATGGGAAGCTTAGACTCTTGTATTGAAACTTTGATTACTACACAATACCAAATCAAACAGGGCGCAGTATAATCATTGCTTTACCATTACTGAGTCTCTTGTAGGGTCAAGGAGAAGTGCAGCATAAACTTCATTAGCTGTGATTGGTGAATTGCTGTGCTTTTCTTAGGGAGTGAGATTATAGTTCCCTCCAAGTCTTGCTGGGTACCCTCACATGACGACCCCTTTCTACAAAATCTATACTGAATCTCAGCAAAGAGACACTATCATTGAGGTACAGCAGTACTGAAAAAGAAACATATACTGGCTGCACATCACCCAGTATAAAAAGGTGCCCACCCGTAGCTTAAGCACTAGGGTTAACGATGGTGGTTGCAAAAGTGCAAGCACTACAGATGTAGATAACACCCTTGCCACAAATAAAGACCATGGTGAGCATGTCAATGGACCCACTGTGGCAGGACATAAACCACAAAAATTAATGAAAAAGCTAAGAGGATTAACTACAGTTAAGTGGACTTCTACAGATAAGGAGGAGATAATGTTCTGCTACTTTTATGCTACAAACCATATATTTAAATCAAGAGTGTATACAAACAGAATCCGCCAAAAATTGGAAGAAAGAGAAAAATAGCCACAAGAAAAACTGCAAAAAGCAACAAATGCAGATTTAAGATCTTTAATTTCACAGATCAAAGCAAAGAAGTATGTGAATGATAACATCTTCAAGCAACTAGAGGTTTCCATGGAAAAAGAAATACAGAGAGGCGGCGACCTGGCTGAGAGTACCAGAAGAAAGGGATACAGGGAAACAGAAAGAGCAGTTGAGGGAGGGCGGGGGGGGGGGGGGGGGGGGGAGATGGAGCTTAGAGATCTGGAACTGCAGGAGAGTGAGATGAATAAAGGACAGGTCAACAAATCAATTGAAGAGGAAGACGAAAAGGAGGAGAAAGACCCAGAGGTGGAGGAATTCAAGATTGAACTCCTAGTCCACATGGAAAAAGACAGGTCTCTAAAAAGATTAAGATCAAAGATATCAAGGAAGAGACAAGATATCAAGCTGAAACATGCTGCATTAACAGAAGACCACCCGAAATTTACATGTTCCAACAATAAATTGAAAGTAGCAGCAGAAGTGGAAAAACTGTTTAGATATGAAGAAAACTGAAAAGAAATAAATCAAAATATGCTATTTAGAGAGAACCCAAAACAATTCCACAGGGAATTGGGAAAGAGCATTAAGATGGTAAAAGCACCACCAACCAAAGCTGAATCAGAAAGCTTTTGGAGAAAACTATACAAGGACCCTAATAAAGCACAATCAAGAAGCAGAATGGTTACCCTGCATACAGGAACATTTAGAAAAAGCAAACGTCAAATCTATGGAATGGCCTGCAGTAACAACAAAAGAGCTGGAAAGCAGGTTAAAGCCCTAAATTGTAAGAGCCTTGGCCAGATAAAGTAACCAACCTTTGGCTCAAACAGTTAGCATCACTCCATCCAGACCTGGTGAATTGCAAAAATCAATTGTTTAAGCAGCCAGACTTACCACCACAAAGGCTTACTACAGGAAATACAGTTCTCCTTCCAAAAGGGAACCCAATACTCCCAAAAATGATAGACCAATAACTACAATCTATAAGCTGTTCACTGCAATAGATGGAGACAGAATATATGATCATATTGAGTCCAATAACATCATGGTAATAGAGCAAAAGGGCAACAAGAGAGGAGCAATATGGCATCAAAGACCACTTAATGTTGAATAAGGCCACCATGGTCAATGATAAGAAAAGCAGAAATCTCAGTATAGTTGGATTGATTATAAGAAAGCTTTTGACAGCATCCCACACTCTTAGATAATAAATTGCCTTGAAATGTATAAAATAAATCCTGCTTTGATAAAGTACATTAAGTTCACCATGATAATGTGAAATATGAAGATGGTCAGTACATCATTCCTAATTATCAGGATCCAGTGAGGAATATTTCAGGGGGATTCCCTGTCACCCCTTCTGTTTTGTGTGGTGCTTAATCCAATGAGTACTCTCATCAACTCTTTGAGATATGGATTTAGCCTGAATCCTAAAGATAACAACCCAGAAACATCAGCTCATTTATTATTTGTAGACAATCTGAAGCTCTATAGTTCCAGTGACCAACAATTAGCAGAGCAACTCCGTGTGGTGAAAAGCTTTTCTAATGATATCAGGATGACCTTTGGCCTTGCCAAATGTGCTAAGGCAACTTTTTTTTTTAAGAGGAAAATTGAGCAAAACAGAAAACAGGTTGTGATATCAAGGACCTTGAACAGGAAAGCATATACAAGTATCTCGGAGTAGAGGAAGGAACGACACTCAAGGGGAAATTACTGAGAGAAAGATCAGCAAAGAATACTACAGGAGATTAAAATTATTAAAAAGTGCTTTAACACCATGGAATAAGATACAAGCCATAAATCAGTTGGCAATTTCTGTACTTTCATAAAGCTTTGGGATTGTGGACTGGCCTCTTAAAGATCTTGAAAAACTGGATGTGCAAACAAGAAAACTCCTCCATGCCCAAGAAGTAATTTACAAGAATCAGTGTATGCCAAGACTGTACATTCCTAGAGCTGAAGGAGGGCTAGGGACTCAGATTGACTACACACACAAAGCTACTATTATAGGTTTACAGGCCTATTTAACAGCATCCTTGGATCTAAATACGCAAAAAGTGCTGAAATATGAAAGTAAACATCCAGAATCTGTCTCCATCATCAAACTTGGACAAGTTTAAAAGTTTGATAAAACCCACAAGCATGCACAAGGAAGTAATAGAATTTGCAACAAGAAAAAAAAAACTCTTCAAAGAATTAGAACAACAAACAAGGAAAAACAAGTGGCAGATGCACAAATACAGTGGGAAATAGAGTGTTACTCCAGGAACCCTTTGTCGATCAAGAACGGACACATGAATGGTTAAGAAGAAGTTGTAGCCCAGGACAACAGCTTACGGACAAGATGATTTACAGCAAGCACTGAAAAAATTGGCAACACAGACATATGTTGATTCTGTAAGAAAGACTTGGAAACGGTGTCTCACATCATAGCTGGCTGTGAAGTTCTGATGGCAGAAAATTTCTCTATAGAAGAGCATAATAAAATAGCACGCCTCATCCACTGGAAATTCTGTAAGCACTACAACATCACTGTGCCCAAAAAGCACTGGGATCATGATCCTAAGAGAATTACAGAGAATGAGGAGGTTATGATCACCTGGGATACTCCCATTCTAAACGATAAAAAGCTGGATGCTAGGAAGCCTGATATAATGGTTAAGGAGAAAAACACCAGAACGACATTGATGATAGAGGTGTCAGTTCCAAGCGGCTATTCTGTGAATCGCGTGGAAAAGCAGAAGATCCTGAAATACCAAAAATACAGTCAGAAACCAATAAAACGTGGCAGAAAGATACAGAAATATTTCCCATCGTGTTAGGTGCCAGGGACTTGATAAAGAAAAATTTCCAAGCATATCAAACTACCCATACATATTACATCTTACGAACTCCAGCAGGAGGCTGTCTTTGGCATGATGCAAGTACTACGCCAAGCATTAGCAGTAAATTTGAGATAATGAGATCATACTCCACATGCCCTGGCTCAGAAGTGAGATTCATGACTGTCATGATATGCGCAGAACTAACCCATTTGGAGAAACTGCACCGAGACAAGTCTCTTGCATTTTCTTTCATGGCCCTGTATTTGGGAATCATGTTCACCTTATTTTATAAGAGAGTTCAATTCATTGTGCACTAAAATTCATATCCATTTCCAGTCATTCAAAACTAAGAGTAAATTAGACTTACCTGCTAATTGTTGTTCCTTGCGGAACTCTAGTCCAGTCCCGGAACCATAGAGTTGTGAACCTCCACCAGCAGCTTTGGAGACTGAACATCTTCATCTCTTTGATCATCCAGCTATATGCAGCCCCAAGGACCGCCCACACATCAGTACCTATTGACAAAGCATACTAAGCAGAGCAACAAATAAGTAGATATAACAATACAGTGGAAAAAAGGACCCTGACCCTAAAGTTCCCACTACGAGCAAAAATTCTCTTTTTTTTTTTTCCAATTGCGTAAGAACAACCTCCCGCCTACGGGAAGGCGGACCAGAACGGCCGTGGCGACCCTTGTGCAAAACGCATGCAACAAGAGGCGCCACCGCTCACCCCCAAGATTTGACCCCGAAAGGAAACTAAGGCGTGCTGCAAGCAGAGGAGCTCTGACCTAAAGTATAGAGAACAAAAACCCTGGCAGACTCCTATAATGAATTTACCTTCTTGGCTGGCAGCGAGAACAGATAGACAGGGAGGGATCCGGGACTGGACTAGAGTTCCGCAAGGAACAACAATTAGCAGGTTAGTCTAATTTACTCTTCCTTAGCGTCCCTCTAGTCCAGTCCCGGAACCATAGAGGATGTAACAGAGCAGTAAATCTCAACGGGAGGGCCTCGCTAGTCCAGCCTGAAGCACCCGAGACCCAAACCGCGCATCCGACGCCGCCTGCACATCCAGACGATAGTGCTTAGCAAAGGTGTGCAAGGAAGACCACGTCGCCGCCCGACAAATATCCACCGCCGGTACCAAGCTCACTTCTGCCCAAGACGCCGCCTGCGCCCTAGTCGAGTGAGCCCAAAGCCCGGCAGGAACAATCCTGCCGTGTAAAAGGTATGCCGACGAAATCGCCTCTTTCAACCAGCGGGAAATGGAAGACGTAGACGCCGCTTCCCCCTTGCGCGGACCGCCAAATGCGACAAATAGGCGATCGGACTTACGGAAGGCTGCTGTTTCCCTCAAATACCGACGAAGAGCTCGACGGACATCCAATGCGTGCAAGGAGTTATCCGCGTGCTTGCCCCGTTCCTTGGCAAACACCGGGAGAGACACCACCTGATTCATGTGAAACGCCGAAACTACCTTAGGCAAAAACGCGGGAACCGGTCGCAATACCACCTTGTCGGCAGAGAAAGACAGATAGGGTTCCCTACACGAAAGAGCCTGCAACTCCGAGATCCTGCGAGCTGACGAGATCGCTACCAGAAACACCGTTTTCAACGTCAAGTCCTTCAACGAAGCTTGCGCCAAGGGTTCAAACGGCGAAGCCACCAGAGACCTCAACACCAAATTCAAGTCCCACAAGGGCACTAAAGCCCTGCATGGAGGACGCATAAGCAACACCGCTCGCAAGAAGCGCTTCACGTCCGCATGGGACCCCAATAACTGGCCCTGAACCTTGCCTCGAAAACACGCAAGAGCTGCAAGTTGGACCCTCAACGAACTGGCCGCCAGGCCCTTGTCCACCCCTGCTTGCAAGAAGGAGAGGATCTGAGGAATGGAGGTCCGCAAAGGCCGCAACTCGCGAGCCGCACACCAGCTCTCAAAAATACGCCAGACCCGGACATACGCTAGCGACGTAGACCGACGCCGCGCCCGCAACAAGGTAGCAATGACCTCCGGAGAATAACCTTTGGCTCTCATTCGCGCCCTCTCAATAGCCATGCCGTAAGCGAGAATCGAGCCACCTGAGGCATCTGCAGCGGCCCCTGCCGAAGGAGATCCGGCCGAGGAGGAAGGAGTCACGGATCGGCCACACTCAACCGCACCAGATCCGCATACCAAGGCCGACGAGGCCAGTCCGGGGCAATCAGAACCACGGGACCCGGATGCCGTTCGATCCGCTGTACCAGGCGACCCAGCAGAGCCCACGGAGGACAGACATAGAGCAGCCCGTACCTTGGCCACCTTTGTGCCAATGCATCGAGGCCTTCCGACATGCGTTCCCGACGCCTGCTGAAGAACCTTTCGACCTGCGCGGACTCGAAGGTCGCCATGAGGTCCATTATCGGCAGACCCCAACGACGGACCAGCAACGCAAATACCTTGGGATGTAGAGACCACTCTCCGGGGTCTATCCTGCGACGACTCAGAAAGTCCGCCTCCACATTGTGAACCCCCGAGATATGCTGGGCCGACACACTGAAGATGCCGCTCTGCCCAATCCAGAAGCAGATCCGCCTCCGCTTCCAACGCCGCGCTGCCTGTGCCTCCGTGGCGATTTATGTAGGCTACCGTGGAGGCATTGTTGGATAGCACCCTGACCGCCGCTCCCTGCAGCCAAGGCTGAAACGCTGTCAGAGCCAACCACACGGCTCTCATTTCCAGTCGGTTGATGGACCACCGGCTCTCCCGCGAGGACCATTGGCCCTGAGCAATCTGGCCCTCGCAATGAGCCCCCCAGCCGTCATCAGCAGACGCCAGACGGGAGACTCCAAGGGCATACCGTTCGCCAGAGAGCGCCGACGCAACCACCAGCGAAGGCTGCGCCGAACCCCCAAGGGGCAAACTGACGAGCTAGCGAGTCGGACTGATGACACCATCGACGCAGCAGTGCTCGCTGCAGGGGCCGCATGTGCGCCCTTGCCCACGGAACTACCTCGATGGTCGCCGCCATCGTGCCGAGAAGCTGAAGGTATTGCCAAGCCGAGGACGCCCGTCTCGCTAGAAACTGCTCCACCAGCCGCCTCAGGGCCCGCGCTCTGTGCACTGGGAGAAAAACCTTCCCATTGCCGGTCTCGAAACGCGCCCCCAAATACTCCAAGGTCTGCGAGGGAAGAAGGCTGCTCTTTGCCCAATTGACACCCAGCCTAACGACTGCAAAACCTGTATGACCCGCGCCGTCGCCCGGAGACTCTCCTCCCTCGACTTCGCCCGGATCAACCAGTCGTCGAGATAGGGATGCACGAGGACACCCTCCTTCCGCAGGAACGCCGCTACCACCACCATGATCTTCGTGAAGACCCGTGGCGCCGTCGCTAGGCCGAAGGGCATGGCTTGAAATTGAAAATGGCCCATTGGTAGCACAAACCGCAGAAATCTTTGATGTTCCCGGCGAATGGGAATGTGCAAATAGGCCTCCGTAAGGTCTAGGGACGTTAGGAATTCCCCCTCGCGGACCGCCGCTATGACCGAGCGCAGCGTTTCCATGCGAAAATGCGACACCCGGAGGCACCGATTCACTCTCTTTAAATCCAGGATTGGTCGAAAGGTGCCCTCCTTTTTCGGCACTACGAAGTAGATGGAGTATCGACCGGACCCTAACTGCCCCTCCGGCATGGGGGCGACCGCCCGGAGCCGAAGCAGCCGGGAAAGCGTATCGGATATGACTTGTCGTTTCCAGGGAGCGCTGCACGGGGACATAACGAAGGAATCGAGCACCGGTCGATGTAGCTCGAGGGCATATCCCTCTCGTATCACTTCTAACACCCACCGATCAGATGTGATAGCGGCCCAGGCAGTGTAGAAATCCCGCAGTCTGCCCCCTACGGGAATCACCGCCACCGGAGCCGGCCTCGCTTCATTGTGACGTTTTGGGGACCTGCGCCTGGAAGGAGCCAAAACCTCTACCTGCCCTCCGAAATCCGCGGAAACTCTGTCCGCGCCCCAGATATCTGGAACCCTGGGACTGACCAAAGCAGGAGGCACGAAACCTCCGAAAGGACTGCTGAGACCCCCGGAAGGTGAAGGTCGGCTTCCCCTGCTTGGGCTTATCCTCCGGAAGCCGACCCCCCTTAGAATCCCTGAGATCTTTTACCAACCTATCCAAGTCCTCTCCAAATAACTGCATGCCCTTAAACGGCAGCTTACTAAGGCGAGCTTTAGAAGAGCCATCAGCCGCCCAATTGCGTAACCAAAGAGAACGACGCGCCACTACCACCGACGCCATGCCATGAGCTAACCCCCTAATGAAGTCATAGTGGATATCCGCCAAATAAGCGGTACCCGACTCCAATCTGGACGCCGCGGCCTCTTGTTCCGCCGACTGGGGCCCCTGGAACTGTTGAGACCAGCGGAGGCAGCCGCGCGCCACCCAGGCCCCGACCACCGCCGCCTGCATTGACAGGGCAGCAACATCAAACGCCTATCTCAACAAGCTATCAACTTTCCGATCCTGCGGGTCCTTCAACGCCGCAGCACCTTCCACCGGGATAGTAGTCCATTTAGTAACCGCGGAAACTGCTGCCGCGTCCACCTTCGGCGAACGAAAGAGCTCTCTATCAGCCTCCGACAGAGGATACAATTTAGGCAACAGTCTAGCCCCGCGCAAAGCGGACTCTGGACTGTTCCACTCCTCCTGGATCATAGCTTTAAAAACCCTATGGAGCGGAAAGACTCTGTGGGAAGTGCGCACCGCCTGCATCAAGGGATCCTCCAACTTGTCCTCCGCAGTGGCATCTTCCACGGGTATGTTCAATACCTTGAGGGTTTCGGCAATCAGTGCCGGAAGTTCCTCTTTACGAAATACACACACTATTCTACTACTCTGCTCGTCGTCCAATAACTCGCCGTCTTCTAAATCCTCCGCAGACTCCAGCTCGAGAGCCTCCCCAGCCCCTCGTGGAACTCGTCCCCAGGAGGCGCAGAATCCGCAACACTCGGGGGCCGGCTCTTCTTTTGTGGACCAGTGTCTCCCTCTACTGAAAGTGGACACTTTAGCCCACGGCGGGGCAGGACCGAGCCTCCCCCCCGCCGGCTGCAAGAGAGCCAGAGCCTCCTGCATGAGAGAGAAAAAGGCGGGCGGAACTCCCAGGGATCCCTCCTGGACGCCCCCCCGCCAACAGGCGCTCCGGCACTGCAGAAATCCCCGGACCAAGGACCGGCTCTGCCTGCTCTGATGTCCCTTCTGTAGATACAGGTGGGAGATCTGCACTGGAGCCCTCCAGAGGGTCCTCCATGCCAGCACCCACAGCAGAACAAGTGGCACAGACTCGGGCTTCCAAATTACTACTTCTACGAATGCCACAGACCAGACACCGAGGACTAGGAGGCATGGCTATGCACACAGCCCTTTGCCAGCAAAGCAGGAACACCTTGCTGAAGCAAACAGAGCAGAAAAAAAAATTGCGATTTTAAAAGTGCTCAAAAACGCTCCAAATTGCAGGATTAGATAGAGCTGGAGTCAATTAGCTGATATCTGACCAAGAAATTGCTTGGAGACTGAGATACTGATGTGTGGGCGGTCCTTGGGGCTGCATATAGCTGGATGATCAAAGAGATGAAGATGTTCAGTCTCCAAAGCTGCTGGTGGAGGTTCACAACTCTATGGTTCCGGGACTGGACTAGAGGGACGCTAAGGAATATTGCTTATTTAAAGGTTCTTTGCCATCTTAGTCTCCATATAATCACCAGTGCTGAATGAATAACAATCCCTGCTCAGTCTGAGTTTCAACTTGACGGTCTGCTTCATGGAAAAAAAAGACGACATCTAATATATTGAAAATCAGAAACCTTGCAAGCAGCCTTCAAAAGTTCCTGCATCCAGACTGTGCACTGTGCTTTCACAAAGCCTTTATTGAAAAAAGGAGACTTTGCAAGTTCATGAAAAGGTTCTTTGTAAAGGTCAAGAGATATAGTTCCTCTTCTGAGGACCCATCCCATCTTCAGCTTGTTGATAACATTCCAAGGCCTGATTACTGATCTGTCAAGGAGCCGTCCACAAGAAGTGAAGCAAGGAGTGTGGGTGATACTGCGTGCTATTTTGACTTTTAGCTAGCTGTGGTAATTAAAGGGGCATGTCCAACTGACTGACTGCTTTATAGGTCGCATTGTTCCCCACAGGCACAATATCTCTAAAAATAACACATTACATGTCTTCAGAAAGAGAAAACAATATTTTAATGCTATTTAATAATTTTGTATCTTTCAGGGTTGGTTGGTGCATACACAGCACCTTCTGAGCCAGATCTCCCAGTAGACTCAGTGCAGGGGGGAGGGGGAGAAAAGGTGTCTGACAGGAGCTGGTAGGAAGCAGGAGCTTTCTGTTCTGCACTGTAAATAGCTTCTAAGTGAATAAATCTTTTCCTTCTAAATATAACACCCACATTTTCTTCTAATATGCCGATTGGCTAATGTTGGAGTGCACCTCTAATACTTAACAGTTCTGAGAACTTGGAGAATTCATCTTAAATTACTTTTTAGGACAGAAATGATAGTGAATTTTTGGTTTTGTATGTTTTTATATATTATATATATATAATGTGCAGACTGAACTGAATTATGAACACAGACCGCCCAAGGCCTTTTTACCAGATGGCAATAATTATGAGCATGAAATCTGAACTGCATCCAGTGCACCTTTTGGCTAAGGCATCTGTAATTGTTCCTAGGAAAAGCACTCCCAAACATACAGAAAAATGATGGGTTATGTTTTCTGAGCATAAAACAACTGTCCATGATGTAACCAAAATGAAATTGCTCTCATATTGTGACAATGAGTTCTAAAAGCAATTTCCCCTCATTTTCAAAGTTTGGATGCTTTCTCTAATGCACCCTGTCCCTGCAGCGATCAGCAGAAACTCCGGCTACTGTAATAGTGTTCCGTCACTGCACTGAAACCCAGTAACTCCCCATTGCAGTCAGTTCATGCTGCCCGATTCAGGTATTCAGTTAGCCTCGCTGTTTTCAAAAGCAGTTGTTCACAATCGTACCATGGGGAAGAAAAGAGATAATAATTACAGAACCAACTAATTATGCCTAGCAGTTAACGATCTGCTTATGTAGTGAAATTTCATGAAGGTCCATTACCTTTCAAAGTATTTTAGTGGAATAAAGCCCCTATGTCCACTCTTGATCGAGCAATCTCAGTGAACCATAATAATTAGCTGGGACTGGGTATGCTACAGAGTTCAGAGCCCATATGGATTGAGATTGTCAAATCGTTAACCAAATCCCCATCCAACAATACTCACAAAATTTGTATTAACCCACAAATACTTGCTGATCATTTTGCAAATAAACTCAAACTTAACAGCCATTTCACCCCACCTAACCTATCTCTTTCAGATAATAACCAACTGGAATGGAAAACCTTTCATCCTATTACCAACAAGCTCCTCCTTCAGACAATCTCCAACCTAAATACTACAACCTCTCTTCTCGATCCTTGTCCAGTGAATTGGATAAAATCAACAAAAACAGAACTTGCCTCAGACTTACTGAACATAGTAAACCAATCTCTACAACAAGGACGTATACCAGACGTCCTCAAAAGGTCAGCAATCCGACCGCTGTTAAAAAACAAAGCTCTAGACAGCAATGACCCAACTTCATATCGTCCCATTGCAAGTATTCCATTCCTTGCCAAGATTATTGAAAAGATTGTGCAAACACAGCTGCAAGATTATATTTTATTTATTTATTTATTTATTTAACAGTCTTTTCTATACCGCCCCTTCCAGAGATCAGGGGCGGTTTACATTGAACATTAAACAGAACAATTGTATACTTCTGTATACATTTACAAGGAACATTATGCTTTAACTATGTACAGGTGTACTTACAGGGAACATATTTTGAACATATTTTGAACAACATTTTGAACATATTTTGAACATTAACTATAACAGAGCTTTTCAAACTATTTATAAGTTATATACATTGAGCGCATCTTAGTTAGTTACAGTTACAGTGGTGAAAATAGTCCATTGTTTGAGTGGTTCATTAGCGTGTTGTGTGGGGTTAGTGAATTTTCCTGTGTTAGTCATTTGTTCTGTCTTGGGTACAGTGTATGTGTTTCTGTGATTGTATTGGCGAAGTTCTTTGTTGGTAGGGGATTTCAAAGTGTTTTGTAAAGAGGTAGGTTTTTAATTCTTTTTTGAATTGGTGAAGGTCTTTTATCATGCGGAGTGTTAATGGTATTTCATTCCAGAGGGTGGGGGCGGCAAAGGAGAATGCCCTGTCACTTGTTGTCGCTTTAGTTTTTCTAAAATTTGTTTTTATGTTGAGGGAGTGGGTTGCGTTCTGTCTGCGTGATCTAGTATCTGATGGGGGGTGTATTAGGGTGGATAGTTGTGATGGGGAGATGTTGTTGATGATTTTGAATGTAGTTAGGAGGATTTTATATTTTATTCGGCTGTTTATAGGGAGCCAGTGTAAGTCTAGGAGAATTGGGGTCACATGGTCTGTTAGATTAGCTTTAGTGACCATCTTGGCGCATATGTTTTGGGCTCTTTGGAGATAGTATATGCTTTTTAATGGAAGTCCATTTAGGAGACTATTACAATAGTCGAAGTGGGGGGTTATGAGTGTATTGACTACAGATCTAAAGTCATCGGTGTTGAGTAGGGGTCTCAGATGTTGTATTGTCTTGAGTTTATATAAATATGGTTTTTACTGTGTGTTTTATGTGTGGAATCATGGAGAGTGAGTGGTCTAAGATTATTCCAAGGTATTTTACCTCCTTTTTAACAGGTATAGGTGTATTATTTATTGTGATTGTATTGGGGTATATGTATTCAGTGTCTGATTTCCTCGTTATGAACATTGCCTCTGTTTTTTTGAGGTTAATGCTTAGGTGGTTGTCTTCAAGCCATTTAGTAGTCTCGTTCATACATTGGAGTAGGCTATCATATTTGGGATTGTTAGGGTTTATGGGGGTGGCAAGCATGATATCATCTGCGTATATGAAATGGTTAATTTTGTGCTTCTTAAATATGTTTGTAATGGGCTGGAGGTATAAATTGAAGAGGAGGGCTGAGAGGGCTGATCCTTGGGGGATGCCTTGACCTTGTGGGAAAATTTCGGATGTGTCGTTACCTAATTGTATCCGTATTAACCTGTTTGAGATGTATGATTTGAACCACTCAAGGACTGTCCCTCCTATTTTTAGGTATTCTAGTCTGTTAATGAGGGTATTATGATTGATGCTATCGAATGCAGCAGACAGATCTATGAAGAGGAGAAGGAAGCCTTTGTTGTTGTCATTGGTGCCTCTGATGAGTAGATCTGTTAGGGCGATTAGGAGAGTTTCAACTCCGTGGAAGGGTCGGAAGCCAAATTGATGCTCATCAAGGAGTTTTTGTTCATCAATGTAGTCTTGTAATTGGAGTTGTATGGTCTTTTCTATTATTTTGGCAATTAGTGGTATGCTAGCTATTGGCCTGTAGGAGTTGGGGTCTTTTGGGTCTAGTTTATTGTTTTTTATTATGGGACGGATCGAGGAGAGCTTTAGGGCATTGGGCATGGTTCCTTGAGAGAGTGATTGGTTTACTATATGTTGGATATTTTCTGCAAGAAATTCCTTAGTATGTTTGATCCATGATACAGGGCAAGGGTCAAGCGGTGAGGTTGTGGTGTTAATCATTGTTATAATATTAAGGATTTGCTTTCTTTCAATCTTGTGAAAGGTTGTCCATTCATAATTACTGATATGTTTAGATATTGTGGTGGTTGGAGAGTAAGGTTTTACCTTTAGTTTCTCAGCAAAATGTAATGCTAAGGTTTGTACACTGAGTCTTGGTTCAGTTCGGGGTTTTGTGTTTTTGTTAGTGTATTCACAATTGAGAAAAGTTCTCTTGGCCGATTGATAGCATGATTTATTAGTTTGGAGTAGTATTCCCTTTTTGACTTATTGATTGCTTCCTTGTATCTATTAAGTATGTTTATATTTAGTTTTGTTATCGTGTGATTTTGTTTTTCTCCAAATTTTTTCTTGTTTCCGTAGTTGCTTTTTTAGCATGGCAATTTCTTTAGTGAACCATTTTTGTGATTCCTTCTTTATCTTCTGCATTGTTTGAGTGGGGGTTGCTGCTTTTTGGATAGTTTGGTTCCAGTTCTCTATTGTTTGTTCTATGTCATTTAGACTTGTGGTGAGTTTAGGTAGTATGTTGTCAAGGAATGTGTCATTATCAAAGTGGGGAAAGCGTGAGATATGTGATATTGTGTTTGTGGACTGTGATGTTGTTTGTGCTAATAGGTGGAATGTTATCAAATGGTGGTCAGACCATGGTACTTCCCTAGCTATCGGGGAAGAATGGAGTTTATGTAGGTTAAATGGGGAAGGGAGGAAAATAAGATCAAGTGAGTTTCCTTTATTATGTGTGGGAGTATGGACTATCTGGTTAAATCCTATGTGGGACATTGAGTCAATGAAGTTGTCTTTTTGGGATTGGTTCAGAGATGGGAGGTTAAGGTCACCTAAGATTATGAGGGGTTTTCTCTGAGATGTTGTGCATGCGAGTTCAAGGATGGGGGAGAGATTTTTGTGATCAGCTAATGGGGGTCTATAGATTAAGGAGAGTGCTAGTGTTCTGTTTTCAATGTTTATTATGTCCATTCCTTCGACATTGTTTGAGTTCGTTAGGGTGTATTGTAGGTTTTTTTTAGTGAGGATGAGTGCACCACCTCCTCTTTTTGTGTCACGGTGGCAGTTGATTTAGTAATATTGTGTCTGTAGGTGTTAGTCAATTTTAGTTTGGTGTCCGTGCAAGTAGAGGATATTTTGTAGTCATGGTTTTTACAGTTTATTTGGATTACTCTAGGAGGATGTCTGTGGGAACTATTTGGTGGCGGGTTGTATGAGTGATGGTGTAGCGGAGAGCGTGTTAGATTGCGGTTGGGGTTGTGGATGATGGGGATGCTATTACAAGGGGGGTTGTTGAATTTATATGTGTATATTAGTTGCAGAAGGAGGGCTATTAGAAGGAGAGTGGTTGGTAGTGACTTTATTTTTAGGTAGGCCATTATGTTTTGTATTTTGTTTTGTAAAAGAGAAGTGTTTCTGGCGGGCTATGGAAGAGGGCTTGAGTGTGGTTGTGTTGAGTTGTACGTGATTAAGATAGAACAGCAAAGTATCAGTTAGAAGAGTTAGAACAGCAAAGTATCTATTAGAACAGTAAGTTAATTTTGGCTGGTTGTTTGTCACAATTGTATGAGATTGTTACAATTGTATGAGATTTGTTACAATTGTATGAGATTGTTACAATTGTATGAGATTGTTACAATGTGTCAGCTATTTGTAACAGCAGTGCAATGATTTGTAAGTGTAGCTTTATGAGAGTATTGCTGACTACAATAATGCCATGGGTAGTAACTATTACAGGCTAGTTACTAACATCCTTATAACAGTAATAGTTATGGGTAAACTACTGACAACAGTACTAAAATGATACCTATTGAAGGATGACTACTGGCAACTGGCAACAGTGCAGGTTGAAGGTATTCTACTGGCAGTAGTAAACTTTGTGCTAGATAGCTAGTGGCAACAGTACTATATGGGTAATAATCTTTTGACAATAGTAATAAACTGTGGGGGCAACTAACAATAGTAGCACAGTAACAATAATCTATTGACGATGGTAAAAAACTGTGTGGGGCTACAATAGTAATAAACTATGGTGGCTACTAACAATAGTATCACAGTAACAATAGAAAGTATTGTTTTGTTGCTTGTTAATGTTACTTAATATACTATCTGGCTAGCTACTAGCAATAGTACCGTATGATGAAAATAAGGTATTCGCTGGTCTGCGGTCTGGGAGATGCAGTGGAGAGAGGGATTCCTCCGGAGAGCTCTGTTGTGGGGTTAATGTCAGGGGCAGTCTGCTGATTATTCGGCTGAATATGGTTGATTGAGTTGCTTTTGTATTTTATTCAGGTCAAGTGGGCTCCCGCCAAAGGGCCACGCCTAAGGGCCCTCTGGCGAGGCCCTCAGGCGCGGGCCCGACAGGCGCGGGCCCGCCTGATGGCGGGTTGCTTTTCAGCTGCTGCTGCCCCTCCTCCCACAGTCCCGATTGGACCGGAGCTCTCAATGAGAGTAGGCAGCAGCGACGATGGTGCTCTCAGCCAGAGCAGGGATTTAAGATGGCGTTCCCGCCGATCGCGGGTTGCTTTTCAGCTGCTGCTGCCCCTCCTCCCACAGTCCCGATTGGACCGGAGCTCTCAATGAGAGTAGGCAGCAGCGACGATGGTGCTCTCAGCCAGAGCAGGGATTTAAGATGGCGTTCCCGCCGATCGCGGGTTGCTTTTCAGCTGCTGCTGCCCCTCCTCCCACAGTCCCGATTGGACCGGAGCTCTCAATGAGAGTAGGCAGCAGCGACGATGGTGCTCTCAGCCAGAGCAGGGATTTAAGATGGCGTTCCCGCCGATCGCGGGTTGCTTTTCAGCTGCTGCTGCCCCTCCTCCCACAGTCCCGATTGGACCGGAGCTCTCAATGAGAGTAGGCAGCAGCGACGATGGTGCTCTCAGCCAGAGCAGGGATTTAAGATGGCGTTCCCGCCGATCGCGGGTTGCTTTTCAGCTGCTGCTGCCCCTCCTCCCACAGTCCCGATTGGACCGGAGCTCTCAATGAGAGTAGGCAGCAGCGACAATGGTGCTCTCAGCCAGAGCAGGGATTTAAGATGGCGTTCCCGCCGATCGCGGGTTGCTTTTCAGCTGCTGCTGCCCCTCCTCCCACAGTCCCGATTGGACCGGAGCTCTCAGCTCCATTAGATGATCATCAATATGGATTTCGCCCATATCATGGTGTAGAAACGCTCCTAACAGCACTATTTGATACAATCATCAGAGGTATCGATAATACCAAGCGAGTCTTCATTCTCATATTCATTGATATCTCCTCGGCCTTTGATACTGTAAACCATATCACACTCATTTCAAGACTTTCTCAAATAGGCATCAAAGATAAAACCCTTGAATGGTTCATATCTTATTTTACTAACCGGACCCAATATGTGCAAATAGATCGAAATGCCTCATCCCCATTTCCACAAGAACAGGGCATCCCTCAAGGTTCTGCCCTTTCGGCTCTTTTGTTTAATCTCTATCTTCAACCCATCTGTTCCATATTTAAACGTTTCAAAATCAACTACCACATCTACGCGGATGACATCATGTTATACTCGCCTTTTGATGTGTCCAACCCGGATTATAGCAACATGTGTCATTGCCTCACTGAAGCTGAGCTATGGCTGAAATCAATGAATATGAATATTAATTTTAAAAAAACTGAAGTTTTATTTATAACAAGAAACACAAGCTTCACTCCCCCACTTGAAATCAACATTGGAAAAACCTCTCTCCCAGTCAAAGATGAGATCAAATATTTGGGAGTCACTCTGGATAAGACCCTCAGGCTCACCAAACATATAAAACAATCTGTAAAAACAATATATTTCAAATTAAGGACAATCCAACAACTTAGACCATTGCTAGATAACACTGATTTCAGAACCATAGTACAAACACTTATTACACCACATTTAGACTACTGTAACAGTATTCTTCAAGGGACCTCTAAGAAAAATATTCACACTCTTCAATTAGCCCAAAATGTCACCGCAAGGATTATCTATAAAGCAAAACTTTCAGATCATATATCTCCGATTCTCTACGCCCTCCATTGGTTACCAGTCTCATGCAGAATCATCTACAAGTCCTTAATCAGTACATTCAAGATCTTTAATATAGCTCCTTCCTTCTTATCTACGCTCATCAACGTCCCACATGAAAATAGATCAAGACGAAGAATAAACCTTCACATGCTACAAGTCCCTGATTCTATTCGAAAGACAAGTAAGACGACAAGCAACACAGCCTTCTCATACTTTGCCCCTACGTTATGGAACAACCTCCCGGCTGAAATCAGAGCAATCAAGGACCTTCAATTATTTAAAAAAAAATCTAAAAACTCATCTATTTACTCTACACTACAATAACCTCCACATTGAAGATAATCCTAACACAGAGACAACCACTGATCAGCAGTCACTCACTGACCCTACCTAAACAGGGCATAAAATCTTTCACACACATTCACATTGCTCACCTAGTAAAGCTTACTCTTTGAAAGCAATTACTTGTCGCTAATGTGAATAACTAATTTAATGTAAATATATCCCATTACTGTTGATATACTGTTGGTAGCCTGTTATCTCATTGTATTTTTTGAGCTACATTTAATAGTTGAATGTTCATTGTTCTAAATATGTTCTATGTAAAATAATAGTACTCTATTATTAAAGTTTATGTTACCTGTAAACTGCTACTGATCGCTGGAAGTGGCGGTATAGAAAAGATGTATAAATAAATAAAATATGGAGTTACTACACCTGTGCAATTGTGATACATCTGTACTGTGAGTCTATCAGGTTCAAAAGCTGCTGTGGTTTGTGTCCTCCTTGCTCAAGCATTATTGCTGCAATGGGAGAAGAGGTTATAAATAAAGCAAGGTAGTTATGAATGAAGCTTCCTGGCTCCATAGCCCATTAGGGGTCACTTCCAATTGAGCTGAAAGCCCAAAGGAGTGAAGGAAACTGCCAGACCTCCCAAAAAATGCATACATAGGAAGAGAAGCACCAAGAGAAGATATTTTTAAAACAGGATACAATTATTGTACCAGATCCCCAACTTTTATTCTAAGTAAATGTGGACGTGCAAGAGTTTGCTAGGTTGGGCTGCAGCCTTAATATTCTTGGAATAAGAAAGGTTTCTGAATAAGACTAAAGGGAGCTGAAGATGGATATTTTAAGAGCTATTTCTAGGTAAAGTTGATACTTTAAGAAGTAAGAAATATATTCAATATCAGTTCTCGAGAGCAGCACATCTTGATAATGAATATCTTGTCATTTACTAAGAAAATTGCCATTTAAGTATGTGATGCAGCCTTTGGTCATAAATCTACCGACATTGATTGAATTTGAAGTATAAATGTGATTTATTGCGCAAAAGACAGCTTACAGTCGCCCGTGGCTCAATTAGGCATGAGATGAGAATTTGAAGAACAAGGAAGGACAATTTGCTCATCTTGTCACTATGGAATTTGGTAGGTTAGGCTGGCAAATGGAATAAAATGTCTACATTAAAAAACATGATATGCCCTGTGGGGTTGACTTGTTTTTTAAAATGATGCAAAATTGTTCCAGATAATCAAAGTCAGAGCTGATAATGTAGCAGATAAACGAGTGAAGAAAAACACCCAAGGAGTCTTAGAAGGAAACAACGGTTTAATGTGCACGGACCCAGAGAAAATAGTTTTTCCAAATTCTAGGCCTCCACCAGAGGGCTCAGAGAGATTATATAAGACCTCTTCTCAGGTTATTACAGCATTTCTTCACGATTGTTCACTTTATTATAGTATAGTCCCAATTGGAGAAAATTTACTGTACTCTTATCTCTAGCGAAGCAGAGGAAGAGTAGTTATCTCTAGCAAGCAGAGAGAGCAGCAGGACAAAGGAATAGGGGAGGGACAAGCATGTACCAGGGTATGACTTCACCAAGCGGGGTGTATCCTTTTCACTTAACCCTTCCAGCTCTCAGCCCTGCCTGGATTTCTACCTCAATAAGACCTCATAAAATGAGTGTGTGGGCAAAAATGTGGCATAGAAGTTAATTGGTAAGTGCACATGGGAAAAAACAATTCTAACTTCGCAAATGACAGGGGTACGCAAGTTCAGCCCTTGAGGGCTACTAAGAGGCTATGTTTTCAGGATCTCTGTACTGAATATGCATGACATTTATTTGCATGCAGCTCTATCTGATACATATTCAGTAGGGATATCCTGAAACCTTGAGGCCATCATTGTCTTATGCAGAAATGAGCTCCAAGGTGGCTGCTACCTCTCAGGAAAGGAATCTTGGAGAGTTCATGGAGAAGGTTCACAAAATATTGTTCTAATGCTCAATGGTAGTTAGAAAGGCTACTACAATATTTATGTTACTACTAGCCCCTGTCCACAACCCTCTCCTGGAGGCACACTTACCCAGTTGGGTTTTCAGGATTCACACAATGAACATGTTTGGGATAGATCTGCACACATACACACACACACACTGTGTATGTATATATACAGTAGTGCTTGCAGGAGAGAGTTGTGAAGTATTGCACTACAAGCCAGTGGGTCAAGGATGGACCACACTGCATATAATCTAATCTTATATGCTTCCTCTACGTACCTGCTATCTACCTCCATAAAGTTGAGGATGCTGGAACAGTTGGACCTTTTGTTCAACCTAGTTTGGCAGGTCTTATATTCAAATGTGGGACCGAAGGAAAATGTTTTCTCTCTTTTCCCCAAATCTGTCAGTGTTTAAAATTGATTAATTAAAAACACATTCAATATGTTTGTTCTTTTAAAGACTGCAGAATTTAAAGGAGAGCCTACTGTCAAAGTCCAGCAGCTCTAGTATCTACTTTAGGTGAGGACGTGCTGCCTTCCTGTACACACAAAAGTGGAAAGAAATATTGTATAGGTTAAACAGACACAAACACACACCCCAGGGCCTAGAATGTTAGAGCATGGTGGGAAAGAAATATTGTAAATAAATGATCAGAAGCAGGATGAGTTAGTGACATTGGCTGGTTCTTGTTTAAGTGAATGGACCAATACCACTGTTCCTACTGATAGGCTGAAAAGGAGAGGAAGAATATTCAATGGTAATATGCTTTTTGGCATCTTTGCAGTAAAGGATCATGGAAGAAGAGTGACTAAACTTCCATTTCTGAAGACTTGTTAGGGCCAAAGTATCATTGAAGGCTCAAGACAAAAGTGTAAACGAGTGAGTGAGTGTTATGGGCAGAATCAGATATTACAAGCAAAAATGAACTATTTGCAGGAAAGACAGAAATTGGCCTTCAAATTATATTCTTATACTAGAGTTAGCATGTACTGTTGGTACACACCTGCAGTAACTATTACAGTGCTGGCATGACAGCATGTGCTAATTCACTCGCTAACTGCATACTGTGGTATGGGGTGGGCACTGGATGGGTTATGGGCAGAGAGTGGGCATAGCAGCCACATGCTAGCTATCATTTATTTATTTATTTATTTACATTCTCTTATATACCACACTATTCTGCATCAGTGCAGTTTACATTGAACAAACTGAAATTACATTGAACTGGGCATTATGACTTGGAGATAACTATTTTACAGGGAACATGGGCTATGGAGGGTTAAGTGGCTTGCCCAAGACCACAAGGAGCACCTGTAGGACTAGAAACCCCAGTCATGACTGCTGATAGTGCTGCTGCACCTAACACCCCCCTCAATAAGTGGCAATAAGTGCAGCCATCTTACCAGCCTTGGTAGAGTGGCCACTGAGTGCTGGAAAGGTAAAAGAAAAAGAAAGGCCAACTAGAACGTGCCCTGATGTGATCCCCTCTTCATAACTACCCACCTGGACAGTGGCAAACCCCACAACTACCAAATAGATCTTTCAAGGTCCCCCACACTGCTTTGGGAGATACAGGACTCCAAGGTTATCCTCCCTACCAGGAACGTCCCCCCTCAGATTCAATATTGACCAATATTGTCCAACCGCCCCCTGAGGGCCACAGACTGTAAGAAGTGACCAAGGTAGAAGCAGTTCCCCTCCACTCCTGCCTAGTTGGCTCAAGCTTCCACAATCCCTAGCAATAGTCTCACAGAACTATCACTAAGGCCCACAATGTCAGTCAGAGGAGATATCATTAAAATGTATACAACACAACATATTAATGCAATGCATGACTGCAGATAAAATTGGTAAACTTTGTATTTCATGAGGCCTTTAGTTTAGTTTTAGACAGTGAGGTTGTCAATTCTGGTAGATATGGGAGATAGTGGATTTTGTGGGAGAGGTTGAGCCTCTAGAATACAAGGCTATTCTGTTATGTTTTGTTAGATATTATGTATTGTATTCCATTTGTATTAACTTTGTAATTATTTTGGAGAGCTTGTTTATAGAAATGAGAAAGAAACCTGAATAAATGAAATAAAGATCAATTATCCAAAACCAGACTGCCCGCCGAGCTGCATTAGATACTACTACTCTGGGCAGATAAGCCTATAAATTCCCAGACTTAAACACCTGTACTCTCCCCATCACATACACATCCCTAATGGCCTTTAGCCAGCCGTTCCTGTTCCTACCATAGCTCACTATTACGTGACCCAAGCAGGTCTAAATTATGTTACTACAACTGCTTAACATGTCTATAACCCTAATAGGTATAGGCAGCACTATTCAGATGCATAAAATAGAGAAAGTCCTCACTCCATGCAACTTTACAATTTCTGTTTCGCTTTGGATTTATATAAAACACTCTTCACAAGGGATTCAGAGTGGTGCAAAACAAACCAAATCACATTTGCAAAAAAACATAACACTTCATAATAAGCTAACAATACAAAATACATGAGGATTAAATATAGAAACATAGAGGCACGTCTGATCTGTATGCCTCCCGGCTGTCCAGATATCAAGATGGTCGGGAGAGACAGCCAATTCTGCTCCCATGGGGGCTAGACATCCCCACAGGAGCAGAATCACAGCAGAGTGGCTGGACATCCAGACATCCAGCCACTTATCCAGCTACCTCAGTCAGGCTCCTCAATGGAACCGTGGTGCCATGGCACTACAGCTCCATTAAGGAGTCTGATCCCTGCCACCGCCAAATGTTTCTTTCACCACAGCCAGACCCCCGATCTGGCCTCCCATGGCCAGAGTTTGGCTGCGGGGAACTTCCTGCATGCCTACCTCCTTTGTCCACACCATCTGCCACTGAAACACCATGTTTAGGGGGACTTATTCCACCTCTGAGGTGGAATAGGTCCCCCATCTACCCAGCCAACCCCAGTCATACATGGCCAACTTCAGAATAGGTCCTATATGTCCAGGGAGTTGACCCCCCCTCATTCCGCTCTCATCTAAAGCTCCCCATACAACTCCAATGTTCATATGTGGAGCCTTTAGCCGGCAGCTACATCTGCAAGAATAGTGGGGATGAACATCCAGACTATTCATGGTTATGAATGACCCCCATAGCATATAAAGCATAGTTACTCACATTTAACAGCTGTTCTCCAGGGACAGCAGGAATCAGTCCTCGGATATGGGTGACGTCAGCACAGACGGAGCCGTCGCAGAAGCATCCCTCCAACTTTCAAAGAAAGTCTTTGGAAGATGCTACCACGCATGTGTGGTCCCCTTCCTGCCCAAGGGTGCCATCTTGCTCAGTCAGATGACATAGCTAAAAGACGGCAAAAATAGAAGATGGTAATGGAGCAACTCCAAGGGGAAGAGGGAGAGAGTTGTGAGGACAGATTCCTGCTATCCCCAGAGAACACCTGCTACAGGTCAGTAACTACGCTTTCTCCGGGAACAAGCAGGGAGTCCATCCTTACATATGGGACACCCCAGTTATAGGCTACCGAAAGCCCATAGCAAAAACACGAACTCCCTCACAGGGAGCCGCGAGCAGCAGCAATTAAGTCTGTGTCCACAGACCACAGTAGGACCCCTGTGTCCGATGAAAATCAGCACTCCGGTAGCCTGAACACCAAAGGGTCAGAGGCTGTTGCCTAAACCCTGAAGAAGAAAAAAAAAGATTACAGATCACAGCCTGGCCAAAGGCACTGCCCTGTCAGGACTCTCTTTCCAGGCAGTAATGGGCTGCGAAGGTATGGACTGAAAGTCCACCATCGGGATAGAGTGCAAGTTTGCCACCGAGGCCGCCATGGCCCTGACACAGCCTTCCAGTAGGAGCCCCACCTGCTCATTGGTGAGGGCAATACAGTCTTCCACCCAGGTGGGCAGCGTACGATTGGTCACCACCTCCCCCAGCCTACTGGGGTCATAGCAGACAAAAGCTGAGTAGCTTTGCAGTGGCCCTGAGTGCATTGGATATAGAAGGACAAAACCCTCTTACAGTCCAAGGCGTGAAGGACTGTCTCCGCCCTACTGGAGTGAGGTCTCGGAAAGAAGGTAGGGAGTACTACTTCCTGGCTGAAATGGAAAGACGATACTACCTTCAGAAGAAATTTAGTGCATGCGGAGCACCACTCTGTTCTTGTAGAACCTGGTATAAAGGTGCTTTCACCACTGAGGCCTGAAGCTTGCTAACTCTGCAAGTAGAGGTGAGTGCAACCAGGAACGTCACCTTCCATGAGAGGTATTGTAGGTGGCAAGTAGCCAGAGGCTCAAAGGGTGGGCAAGTGATCTGTCCCAATACCATGTTGAGGTCCCATTCGGTTGCTGGAGGGTGAACTGGGGGCTTTTATAAGAGCAGACCCCTAAGAAAGCGGGTCACAAACAGCTGGACCGAGAGGGGCTTGCCATCCACCGGGTGGTGGTGTGCCACCAGGGCACTAAAGGTGCACCCGGATGGAGTTAGACTTGAGCCCAGATTGCAAGAGGTGGAGAAGGTACTGTAACACCAAACCCACCGGAAAGGAGAACAGGTCAGCTTCATGCTCAGCACATCAGGCCGAAAACCCACGCCATTTAAGGGCATAAGCTCTTCTAGTAGAGGCCTTGCGAGAGGCCAGCAGGATCTCCTCTACCTCACCTGAAAGGTTGAAAGGGGCTATGTTCAACCATTCAGCTGTCAGCGACAGGGAACCCAGGTTGGGGTGCAGAAGAGAGCCCCCTTCCTGAGACACGAGTCCTGGAGAGGTCCCCAACGGGATGGAGATCTACACCATTAATCGGAGGAGCAGCAGGAACCACGACTGCCTGGGCCATAGAGGGGCTATCAGGATGAGCGAGGCCCTATCATGGAGAGTCCTGAACAAGGTTTTGGCAATCAGCGGCATAGGAGGGAAGGCGTACATGAGATCCTCTGACCATGAGACGAGGAACGTGTCTGCTGCCATCCTAGAGGGGTGGGCCTGCTGGGAACAGAAGCAGGGCAACTGGAAGTTGTCCAGACTGGTGAACAGGTCCATCACGGGTTTCCCCCAGATCTGGAAGAGCCAGTCAGCCACCTTGGGGTCCAGCTGCCACTTGTGTGACTGGAGGACTTTGCTCAGCCTGTCAGCCAGTGGGTTGTTCTGGCCTGGTGGATATACTGCCCACAGGAGGATACTCTGTTGGATTGCATACGAACAGAGGACCACTACCTCCTGACAGAGGGCACGAGACTCCTTTCTCCCTGTTTGTTCACATAGAACATCGCCACCTGGCTGTCTGTCTGGACCAGCACCGGTTGGTGCTCACAGGGCTAAGTATATTGCCTGCAGTTCCAGGAGGTTGATCTGCTGGGTGCTCTTCTCTGGTGACCAGCTGCCCTGGGTGCAGAGCTCCTTGTAGTGGGCTTCTCAGCCGAGGCATCTGTGGTGAGGATCCTTGAGGGGCTTGGGGCCTGAAACAGCATGCTCACTCAAGATATTGGTGAGACTGCCACCAGATTAGAGAGTCCGCCAATTGGCAGGTTACAGAGATTGTCTTGGAGGCGCCCCATGGCTTGAGCCTACTGGTCTCGAAGACACCACTGCACTGCCCTCATGTGGAAGCGTGTCTGGGGTGACATGGACCATGGAGGCCATGTGCCCGAGAAGGCGCAGAAGCTGCCGAGCAGGCACAGAGGGATGGTACTGTATGTCCCATGCCAGAGTCCTGAGATGGTCGCTCGGTCCCTGGGTAAGGTGGTCTTTGACTGGAGAGTGTCCAGCTTTGCCCCAATGAACTCCAGACATTGTGTCGGGAGGAGGTGAGACTTGGGGTAGTTTATGACAAAGCCCAAATGCTGCAGAATCTGGATGGTGCATGCAGTGGCCTGCTGAACCTGAGGCCATGCCTCCCTTTATGAGCCAGTCGTCCAGGAAGTGGAAGACAGAGAACCCCTGAAGACAGAGGAAGGCAGCCATGACTGCCAGGCATTTTGTGAAGACCCTTGAGGCAGAAGCCAAGCCGAAAGACAGCACCCTGTACTGATAGTGCATGCCCCCCCACTATGAACTACAGGTACTGCCTGTGGTTGGGGTGAATGAGGATGTGGGTTATAGGCATCCTTGAGGTCTAAGGAGCATAGCCAATCTCCCTGCTAGAAGTAGGGTAGAAATGTTCCAAGGGAGAGCATCTTGAACTTCTCCCTCACCAGGAATTTGTTGAGGTTGCGCAGGTCGAGGATGGGCCTTAGGCCCCCTGTTTTTTTTCTGCATGAGGAAGTACCTGGAGTAGAACCCCTTACCCTTGAGATGGTGAGGCACCGGTTCCACCCCTTTGTCCTCAAAAAGACCTGCCAACTCCTTCAGTAGAAGGTCCTAATGAAGGGGAAACCTGAGAGGCTCTCCTGAAAAATAAGGGGGAGGTGTCTGAGTCAGGTGGAGGAGGTAACCCTCCCCGACTACCCAGGAGTCAGTAGTGATAGTCAACCACTTTTGGGCATAGAGGGTCAAACATCCCCCTGTGAACTGCTAATCTCCTTGGGGTAGATAGGCTATGTTCAAGGAGTCAAAAACACCCCCCTGGCTGGGCTTTTGGAACTTTCTGCTTGCAAGGGCCATGCCCATGTCCCTTGGCCTGCTGACCCTGTTGGGGAGCCAGGGAGGCCTGAAAAGGTGGATAGTTTCTGTAAGCAGCCCCTTTCTTTGGGTAGAAGGACTTTTACCTGAGCCCTTCCATTGGAAGGGCAGCGGTCTTTTTAGAGAGTCTGGTCCTCGTTATGAACTTGGTTTCCAGCTTGGCAGCCTTGTCGGTCATGGGTTTGCCAAAGAGGTTCTCTCCTTGGCATCGGACATCGACCAATTTGTCCTGAACCCACTGCTTGAGGTCGGATGACTGTAGCCATGCTTGGCATCGTGCACCAATGCCCGCCGCCACTACTCGAGCTGCCGACTCTAACCCATCATAGGCCACCTGAGACATGAACTTGGAGCACTCACAGACTGCCTTAGCCAGATTCTTGATCCGCTGCAGGAGTTCTTCTGAGAGACCAGCTTCGCCAGGTCTCTCGGGTATATGCCCATGAGCATCGAGCCCTGGTAACACTTTCTGCCGAGGGTGTCCAAAGGTGTAGGACTCCCTAATGGGGGGCACCGAGGAGTGTGTCTTCTCGCTCTTCAGCTGACGCATGGCCGACTCCACCACCATGGAGTTATGCAGCAGCTGTGATTTCTGGAAGCCCAGGCTCCAGCAGACTTGATATATCGAGCCATTTGCTCACCACTGGCCCTGACCCCGGTGTCTCCCACATATGAAGCATCAGCCATTCCAAGATGGGAGAGATAGGCACTGTGAGCGATTCCCTTGGAGGAGCCTTGTACTGGAGGATTTCCAGCTCATCTACCCGAGGGTCCTCCTCTGACTCTGCCTTAGATGTATCCTTGACAAAATCAAGCAGCCCATATCCTCTGGCGGGGACCGCTGTCGAGGCTCCAAGACGGGACAGTCTGATGGGATGTTGTGGTGGCAACGGGAATCGGGGACTCCTCATCCTCCATCTCCTGTTGAGGACTTGAAGGAGGGCTGCTCTGCAGGCTTTGGGGCTCCCAATGCCCCACGGCTGGTGGCCAGCACACTTGTTGAGGATGATCATGGTCCCGTCGAGTGGAAATCTGATCGAGACATCGGCCGAGGATCGACTCGAGACCGAAGGATCTCTAGGATTGGCTCGGCCTCTAGGGATGTCTTTGATGTAGAGGGCCCAGTGGTCAGAGCGGATGAACCGGTCGTACCAGACAACAGCACCTGCTGCTGGTCCATGAAGGCAGATGAACTGCACTCCAGGGCCACCATTCTGGACTCCAGGCCAGAAGGCTCCAGAGAGACTCGGGCCCAGCGCTGGCTCCCCCAAAGGGGAATCCGACAACGATGGTGTCTTGGGACTGAGGCCATTCTGAGGTTGAATCCTTCTGGGGGAGGGTCTCTGCAGGCTGCTCCTTCTCCGATGCCTTGGACGAGCGTCTTGGACTGCAGGACCTGGCCAGTCGGATCCAAGGGCGCCACCTTTGAGGGCTGCTTCTTCCACGGTTCCCTCAAGGGAGACCCCCTTTCTGAAGACCCATGACAAGGCTTATGGTCGGGCGGGTCTGTCCGAGGTATCGAGACTTCAAACGTGACCCTGGCCTTTGGAGGCACCGGGAACTCAGGGAAAACTTATTGTGCTGCTGCTGGCAGCTTGCAGGACATCCTCTTGCAAAGACCGCATGCTGCTGGGTCGTGGTCCAGCCTGAGGCAGTGGAGACAGCAGTTGTGTGTGTCGGTTAAAGACATAATTTTTGAGCGATGATCACACTTCTTAAAGCCACTGGTAGCCATGGGGGAAAGAAGTACCCCTACAAGGTCAAAGACTTACCAGACTGCCAGTTGGGAAAAGAAGGAGCAAAGACACCAGAAAATTAAAGAACGAAAAACTACAAAAAAAGTCCTGAACTCGATGCCAAGGCAGTGAGGTCAGCTGGTGGGAAGAGTACCGGTGTGATAACCAGAGAGTATGACACTTGGAACGAAAAATCAACTTTTTACAGGGACAAGCCAGACAAACGTCTGAAAGGCTCAATGTAAAAATAGGAAACTGGGCAAGATGGCAGCCTTGGGTGGGAAGGGGACCACGTGTATGCATGGTAGCATCTCCCAAAGACTATTTGAAAGCTGGGGGGATGCTTCCATGAGGGCTCCGTCGGTGCCAACATCACCCATATGTAAGGACTGACTTCTTGCTTGTTCCCGGAGAATCTAGTTGAGACAGGGCAAGACAATTTCTAGAGCTCACTTACATATTACAGTGAAACATTTACCATCAGAAGGTGAAGCTCAGGAAGAGTCATGGCTTTTGGATTTAATAAGCAATCACAAAGAGCTTGGCCTTTAAGGGGAACTTGAATGCAGCCAGAGATGAAAGATGACAACTCCTCAGAAAGTTGTTCCAGACCAGTGCTAGCCTTTGGGTAGGATTAGTTGGGCAGTTGCTTAGGCTGTCATGAAATAAGAGGTGCCACTTGTATAACCTATCTAGGTGGAGCACAGCTCTGGAGAAAAAGATGCAGTAGAGATTCCCAGGCCCCTCCAGCCAGAAAAGAGTATCTATGGAAAATAAAGAAAAGTGCAGGCAAGGATCCCCAGGACACTGATGGCTGAAGATGCAGAGCAGCCCCAGTTTCTCATGCTGTGCAGCCCTAAGTTACCATTACCAGTTATACCAAAGCTTCCCTTTATCAGCCAATTGCACTGTCTTCGGTGTAACTGGCCTCCTACATAGGGGGAAGAGAGTGAGCATGCTGGAGTGAGTATGTGTGTGTTGGAAGGGGAGACAATTTAACAATCTAAAATAGAACAGAATAGAGCATGGGGTGAGTGAGTGATGGAGAAGAAAGATTTCATGGGGGGGGGGGGGGGGGAGGATGCAAGTACAGGAAAGAATAGATGAAGAGAGCACATAGGAGCCAGTGAGCTGGGAGAAGAGAGCAGGGGGCTGTTTGGGGCTGAAATATCATGGGAGCAAAAGAGGGAGAGAGAGTGGGAGGATGGAGCAAAAGTATGGGTAAGTGGGAGAGAAAGCATAGAGTGTGAGTGATGTGGAAGAGCAAGGGGGGAAGTGTGGATAGTAGGTAGAGCAGATGAAAGATCTGCAAGTGGAAGAGCAATGATAATGGAGTGGGAGCAAGTAGGAGGTGGGAGGAGGTGGGAGGATGTGAGAGGGACAAGAGGTGTCTCAAAGAGCCAGGGAGGGAGATAGTGAGGGGGTGGGGGAGAGGAGGATAGGTGGAGTGGAGAGGATGCACAAAAATATGGGACATCCTATTATGTCTCCTCCCAAAACACACATCACAGCTCCCTTTTTACATACCCAGCCACTGTCCCATGAAAAACTGCAAAACACGCAGATGGAGGACATGGAGTCATAGAATGAGGTCACTGAAGTTGCCATTTACTTCTAGAATTATTTTGTATGATAAGTTGTAAGGAGAAATGTCCTAGCTCCATTGTTGAATATGGATTCTATGTTACAGAACTGAAAGTGCAGGGTTAATACTGAGATTCTGTCCTATCCTGTATAGACACAGAACAAGCAGGAAAACAGGAATCCTTGGAAGGAAGAAAACACGTTATTGATAAAGGACCACCCTATACATGTTTTGACCAAACTGGCCTTCTTCAGGGGACTGTTACCACTAAAATCATAAAAATACACGAGATGACTTATAATAACTTAAACAAGCCAACAACTCCATAAAGTAATCTATACGTCAATCACATCAAAAACCAATAATACAAACAATAGCGAATGATGGTATTTCATTATGCAACTAAACATCAAATGATATCACAAACTTCATACACTAAAAGATATGTAATCAAATGGATAAAACCATAAAAATGCAACTTACATAGCATCAAAACATACATTAAAACACATGTATAAACTACCAATGTGCCAAGAATAAAGCAAACAATCATATATAAATCTTTAGTATGTAAATTATCTCAATTGCAGAAATACAAGTCATAATACAGTTGTAAACTCAAATGCTGAAAATAAAGTAATATGCTCTTGCAAACAGTACTGACAGAACACTGAAACTAAAACAGAAGGGGTAAGTGACACAAATAAATAATATGAAATCTATATGTATCAAAAGTACACAGTAATATCATAACAAACATTAAAGCTTCCAAAAAGGAAAACAATAAATGTTGGCAAGGAGGACTGACCACCGGCTAGTAGTCTCATTGGAATTATTCTGTGATGCGAAAGACATCATAATTGAGGGGCCAAATGAAGAACTCTAATGAAAATGTAGAACATTACCACAATCTATCGTGGTGCACAGTTGCAAAAAAGCTTAAGAGTGTTCATGAATTGACTTGGGACCTGCTGTGGGTGCTTGCAGCAGAGTTTTATACAACCTGAAATGTCAGATTAGGGCAGCTTGTCCGCTAAACTTCCAAAAGGCTCAAGTTTCCAAATGAGACAAATGTTCTAAATGAAGTAGAATATAAATCCTAACCTACAGATCATCATCAGTGTGAAGAGAATAGTCTTCAGCTGTCAGCATGTTGCTGATTTTCATGCGATTCTTGGGACTACATCACAGAATTTAATTTCTACCCATTTAGTTGAAAAAAAATACATAGTGCCATCAATCCTTAAATTCTGGGTGAAATAATATCAGTCTCTAGATGAAAATAAAACGTGCCCGACATTCACCTCGTCTAACGCTAGAGAGTTCAAACGGAAGAAAAAGCCCACACAGATATCATCTAAATATGGACTAGAGGTATGATGTCACATTAACATCAGCAACAGATGAATCTCATTAATATACTGATGAAAACGTCACATTTTTATCTATAAGTTTCTAATTAAAAACTGAATCTGACATCGGGAAAAGCCCCAAAACACATAACCTATCTAGGTGGAGCACAAAAAAAAAAAATCAAGTGATTACTAGCATAAAAAGGCCCTTCACACACCATAAATACATATGTACTGTATAGCACCAATGACAATGGACTAAAGTCAGTCATGTAAAACTAAATCACTCCAATGATAAAAATAATAGGCTTAAACATATCAAAAAAATTTCATAGGTTTACTGGGTTGTTGAAATGGGCTGGGGAGCGTTTTATTTAAACACAGAGGGACTTTCTTCTTGTAATGGATAATGGTTGTGAAGATGATGGTAGGAACAGTGCTAAGAAGGTAGACATGATGTATACAAATGTCACTTTGGCTTGCCCACTTCCATATCTAATTTCCCCCAAATATTTCCGTCTAGGGACCTACTGGTAAAATGAGACCCGCATGAATTCAGACTCAGAAAATGAGATTGCTAGGGAGGGAAGGAACGGAGATAGCATGTGTGAGACAGGGGGACAAGGGAGAGAAAGTCTGGCCCCTCTTGTCCCATTCCAATCTGGGAGATAGGGTAGAGAAAACTTGCATGAAATGTCCTCTCTACTAATCGCCATTAAGGGCCAGGAGGGAGTACCTTTGATGATTTTTGCCTAGACATAAGTTGGTTCAAAACAGTCAGAATGCCTTGTTCAGGTGTTCGAGATACACCACCTCTTGCAGCAGGCTATTTCAGGTCTTGTCATCTTCCTTTTTGATTCTTACAAGTACATATCCATAGTCCCTTTCATCTCTTAACTGCAAGTTTTCTAATAATCTGTATAGTCACTGTCAGATGCTGCTGTCAAAAAAAATCTAGTCTCTTTATGTGCATTGATATTTGGGATTTAACTATGGTCTCTCTAAGCAGGTTACACCAGAATTCTTGAAAACATTGTGCAGTAGTACTGCTGATGCTTAGGCTTCCAACCTCTGCTTAATGTAGGTTTCTTCAGTGGCATTAGGGTTAGGCTTGGGATTAATGGAAATAACCAACAAAATTGCCTAGAGTCCTTCTACCACAAGGGGCCTCACTTGCCTGGAGCTGAAAGGAACATAGTCCAAGGAAACCCAATAGATGGACAAGCCCACTGCAGGCCTGTAAGCATGGATGAACTCACAGACCATCATGCAGATTTTTCCTGTTAGTCCCACCATTCTTATCTGAAAACATCCACTGGGCTCAAGACTAGCCAAATGAGGACCCAAGAAAGGGCCATTGAGATTAAGAGGAAGAAAAGCAGAGAAGGAGCCATAGTGGGTAGGAGGGAGGGAGATGACCTGGGAATGGACCATGAGAGGGGAGGAAGAAGCTTAGGGCTAAAAATCAAGGGAGGTTAGAATGTGGGACAAGAAGACCTAGGAAAGAGGCCATACAAGGGGAGAAATTAAATAGCCAAAAACCAGGAAGAAGATGAAGGTTCAGAGACTGGAGGTTGGGATAGAAGAGAGGACCATGAAAGGAGCTGTAAAAGAAGGGGGACCTATAAATAGGAGTATCAAAAGCAAGAGATGGCTCCAGGGAAAGACTCAACAAGAGAAGAGGGACAGGAGTAGAAGGAAGGCGATGTAGAAGGAAGGTGATGCAGGAAAGAGCTATGTAGGGAGGGGGATGGAGGAGGAAGAAGGAAAGGGCCTGGGATAGGGGTGGTGGAAGAAAGAGAAGAGATCTGGATTTTGGTCCTATTCTCAAGGTTTCCGCCATGGGGCCAAATATTGTCTAACAGCAAACCCAGTTGTGTTGCATGGCTTCTTTGTACAGCTTACCACCATTCTCTGCCCATTGACATATTTTCACCTCTTTTGCAGAATTCAAGCCACCTCCTACATGTGTTCTACCTGTTTCTTCTAAGCTGCCATTACCAGGTTTAAACTCTATTTTCTTTACCCTTCTCTTCCAGTTGGGTTTTCCATGCACCTATCATCATCCGAGTACAGGTGTAGTGTCATGTTTTCTTTGAGCTTTCTTCCCTGAAGCTTATGATCATTAGTATTTAGTTCACCTCTTTCCAGTAGTAGCTCAAGGCAGGTTACATTCAGGTACAGTAAGCATTTCCCTGTCCCGAGGGCTCACAATCTAAGTTTGTACCTGAGGCAGTGGAGGGTTAAGTGACTTGCCCAAGGTCACAAGGAGAAGTAGTGGGATTTGCCCCCTAGCTTTCCTGATGCTATCCCACTGCTCTATCCATGGGGCTATTCCTCCACACCTATTATCCTTCATATTCCCTTTTTTATGGAAAATTTAATCTGTCAACTACTTGAATGTTTCTAGCATGTCCTCCCATTCCTTCTTGTGTCCAGTGAGTCTATTTTGAGCATCTCAAACTCGTCATTGTAGGGTGTGGTCTCAGCCTGATATATTTTCTAGCCCTTTTCTCAAGCACATCTATCCTCCTAATGTTCCTACTGAAGTGCACAACCTCCAAAAGTGAATTCTCAAAATGGCATTCCCTAAAGCAATATTAACCTCCCTTCAGGGTGAGCCCCAGAGTTGTTTCAAGGTGTTGGTGCCTTAGGCAAACTGCTCCATCCCAAGGCTGTAGATAAGAATGAAATGTTCAAACCACAGCTTGATCTTGTCCATGTTCTGCAAGACTACATAGAATACAGTACTAGTAAACACAACACATGTTTGAGCAATTTACTAATTTCAAGGATGATGTATGCCTAGTTTAATCAGCAAAGGTGTATGACAAGGCTGAATACTTTCCCCCTACCTGTAATTTATATGCAGAACAAATAATCAGAGAAGCAGGACTATATGAAGACAGTCAAGGAGTGAAGATTGGTGGAAGATTCAAACAACCTTCACTATGCAGATGATACCACATTACTGGTTGAAAGTGAAGACAAATCTGAAACATTTGCTTCTCAAGATCAATGAATATAGTCTTAAAATGAGTCTGCAACTGGCAAAAAAAAAAAAATCATCAATAAATTCACTGTTGGAGAAGAAATTGAAATAGTTGATCCAAGTAGGTTAAAGTTGTTCACTATCAATAAAGAAACAAGCAGTCAAGAAATCAAACACAGTGCTCTTGGCAGAATGACTATGAAGGAACTAGACAGGATTCTCAAGAGCAGAGATGTCTCTCTACATACAAAGATTAGACTTGTTCAAGCCATGGTATTTTCAATATCATATGGATGCAAAAGTTGGACAGTGAAAAAGATAAAACAGGAAGAAAATTGATGCCTTTGAATTATGGTGCTGACAATGAATACTGTGTATATTATGGACTGCCTGAAGAACAAACCAGTCAGTACTAGAGTAGATCAGACCTATGATTTCTTTAGAAACTCAGATGACAAGACTTCGACTTTCGTACTTTGGACACATCATGCAAAGAGAGATCATTAGAGAAAGACATCATGCTTGGCAAGGTAGAAGGTCAATGCAAAAGAGAACGGCCAGCAAAGAGACAGATCGATACAACAGCAGCAGCTATGGATGCCACTCTGTCCACAATGAGCCACCTGACTGAAGACTGAACACATTTAGGACAACTATCCAGAGGGTCACCATGAGTAGAAACAGACTCGACAGCACTTAACAAGCAACTCTGGGTGGGATATTTCAAAGTACAGCAGTAGTATTTCGAAGAAGAGGAGTTGTTAAGTGCCGTCGAGTCGGAGTCTACTCATGGCGACCCTCTGGATAGCTATCCTAAATTGTGTTCGGTCTTCAGTCAGGCGGCTCATTGTTGACAGACTGGTACCTGTAGCTGCTGATATTGTATCGATCCATCTCATTGCTGGCCTTCCTCTTTTGCATTGACCTTCTATCTTGCCAAGCATGATGTCTTTCTCTAATGATCTCTCTCTTCGCATGATGTGTCAAAAGTATGAAAGTCGAAGTCTTGTCATCTGAGCTTCTAAAGAAAGCTTAGGTTTGATCTCCTCTAGTACCGACTGGTTTGTTCTTCGGGTAGTCCATGGTATACACAGTATTCGCCGCCAGCACCATAATTCAAAGGCATCAATTTTCTTCCTGTCTGTCTTTTTCAATGTCCAGCTTTCACATCCATATGATGTTATTGAAAATACCATGGCTTGAACAAGTCGAATCTTTGTATGGAGAGAGACATCTCTGCTCTTGAGAATCTTATCTAGGTCTTTCATAGCCATTCTGCCAAGAGCAATGCGTCGTTTGATTTCTTGACTGCTTGTTGCTTCTTTATTGATAGTTGATCCAAGTAGGTTAAAGTTATTCACGATTTCAATTTCTTCTCCTTCGACGATGAACCTGTTGATTATGCCAGTTGTCATGATCTTTGTCTTCTTTACATTAAGGTGCAGGCCCATTTTGAGACTATGTTCTTTGATTGTGAGAAGCAAATGTTTCAGATCATCTTCACTTTCAGCCAGTAATGTAGTATCATCAACATAGCGAAGGTTGTTGATGAGTCTTCCACCAATCTTCACATCTCTGTTGTCTTCATACGATCCTGCTTCTCTGATGATTTGTTCTGCATATAAATTAAACAGGTAGGGGGAAAGTATGCAGCCTTGTCTTACACCTTTGCTTATTTTAAATCATTCTGTTTCTCCTTGTTCCATTCGAACTGTTGCTTCTTGATCAATGTACAAATTGCACAAGAGAACGATCAGGTGTTCTGGTATACCCATGCTTCTTAATGTGGCCCAGAGTTTCTCATGGTTTACACAGTCAAAAGCCTTGCTATAGTCGATAAAGCACAAATAGATACCCTTTTGGTATTCTTTAGTCTTTTCAAGGATCCATCTCACATCCGCAATGATGTCTCTCGTTCCTCACCCTTTCCTGAACCCTGCTTGCACGTCAGGTAGTTCTTGTTCCAGGTATGGTTGTAGTCTCTTGAGTAATCTTCAGTAGAATCTTGCTGGCATGTGGGATCAGAGCGATTGTTCGATAATTTTCAGAGTCAGTTGGATCACCTTTCATTAGTATTGGTATAAACACAGATCTTTTCCAGTCAGTTGGCCATGATGTTGTCTTCCATATTTCTTGGCAGAGCCTTGTAAGTATGGTAACAGCTGCATCAGATTGCTGCAATACTTCTATAGGAATGCCATCAATGCCTGGTGCTTTGTTCTTTGATAAGGCTTTCAATGCTGCTTCAACTTCTTCTTTCATCACCAATGGTTCCCGATCATAAGGTACAGGTTGAAACGGCTGTTGGTCCACTTGATCTTTATCATATAAAAACTCTGTATATTCCTTCCACCTTTTCTTGATCTTCTCAGCATCATTCAACATAGAACCTTGAGCATCTTGTAACATTCCAATTCGAGGCTGGAACTTTTTCTTTAACTCTCATAGCGTTAGGAAAGCCGATCTTGTTCTTCCTCTAATAGTTTCTGCTTCTATTTCCTTGCATGCGTCGTTGTAGTACTTTTCCTTGTCCTGTCTTGCTGCACATTGGAAATCTCTGTTGAGTTCTGCAATTGTCTTTCTCCTCTGGCTTTAGCTTCTCTGCGTTTCTGGGCAATTTTCAGAGTTTCTTCCGTCATCCATTTTGGCCGTTTTTGCTTTTTCACCTTTTGTAGAGACTTCTCGCTTTCTTCTAACACAACCTTCTTGAGGTCATTCCATAACACTTCCGGAGCTCTGTCATTTGTATCTAAAGCAGCAAATCAATTTTGCAGGCAGTCTTTAAATTCCAGTGGTATATTCTCAAGGTCATATTTTGCTGCATTCATGAGTGGTTTGCTCTTTTTCAACTTTAGCTTGAGTTTGCATACTAGTAGTTGATGATCTGTACCACAGTCAGCTCCAGGTTTTGTTTTGGTTGATGTTATAGAGCTTTTCCATCGTTGACTTCCACAGATGTAGTCAATTTGATTTTTATACAATCCATTGGGTGAAGTCCATGTGTACAGTCGCCGCTTGTGTTGCTGGAAGAAGGTGTTTGAGATGAATAGATCATTGGTCTTGCAGAATTCTATCAGTCTTTCTCCAGCTTCATTTCTGTTGCCAAGTCCATATTTTCCAACTACTTTGCCTTCTTCTTTGTTGCCGTTTGCATTCCAGTCACCCATGACTATCAGGATATCCTGTTTGCATGTTCTGTCAATTTCAGCTTGTACTTGTTCATAGAACTCTTCAATTTCATTCTCTTCTGCAGCTGTTGTTGGGGCATATACTTGAATTATAGTTGTGTTGATAGGCAATCCTCATAGACGAATAGAGATTAAGCGTTCGCTGACTGCATTGTATTTCATTACAGTTCTTGCAAATTTCTTCTTTATTATAAATGCAACACCATTTCTTGTCTTTCATTTCCAGCATAGTAGACCATGTGATCATCTGATGCAAAGTGCCCGATGCCAGTCCATTTCAGTTCGCTGACATCCAACAGATCAAGTTGTACACGTTCCATTTCATTCTTGACCACCTCCAACTTCCCTTGGTTCATAGTTCGTACGTTCCATGTTCCAATGTGTAAGACATCTTTACAGCTTCTGACTCTCATTTCATGCGCAGCTACATCAGCAGTCAGACTTCCCGAGGGCTTTGATCCAACCACATCATAAATGCTGGCTTTACTCTGAAAAGTCTTAAGCTCTTCCCCAGTAGCTAGTTGAGTGCCTTCCGACCCGGGGGTCTCATCTTCCAGCACCATAGCACAATTTGTTTTGTTGTAACTATCCATTGGGTTTTCATGGCAAGATACAGAAGGAGATTGCCGAGCCTTTCTTCCGCGCAGTTTAAGTTTGGTGTTGTTGCCGTTGTCACAAAAATGTGATCCTCCACCGTCAACACTATCCCCCATTCTGCTGCTGCCCAGATGGGTGGTTTGTCTTGGTCTGGCAGAAGAAGAAGAGTATTTCACATTTAAAATTTCATGCATTTCTTAAAGAGACATTTTCTTTATTGTAAGAGCAACATGACTGAGCTCAAATTCACTGTCTAGTTTTGTACGTTTTAAGCTGAGCAAATTTATCTCTGCATGAAGAATCTGATGTGATTTTAGCAACAGTCTTCGGCCAAGACTACAGTAAGACACTGATACAAATCAAGTCACTCCTGTGTAGGCTGAGAGATGGGGGAAAACAAAGGTCTATCTTTGTTCAATTCCTCTTCTCCATCCAGAAAAATAATTTCCTTTCTTTCCTAGTGTAAAACATATAAAATTTTGTTCACGTCACTTTGTCCAATTTATTCTCTTTCAACTTAGTTTCACTTTGCCTCTGTATTAAGTACCATGGTGGTAGCAATGTTTGGGAAAAAACACACACACATCAATAAAGATTAAGAACTACAGCACATGAAATCTTAAACAGCTTAACTTATTTACTTTAGCAACAGTGAAAACCTAAGATCAGAGAAGTTTTCATTTCCAAGGACCAGCTTCACCAAAGCAAAGACATGTAGCATTTACTATTTACACTGTCTGTCCAGTCTCACTCTTATCAGCAACACTGCCAGCGATGTCCACAAGTGATAGTAAACCTGAAGGATTACAACCTGTGTTTTGTTACTAGAAAGGAATTTTCAGAGTGCCCTTTTAAGCCAGACCTTTGTTTTTCTTCCTCCCCCTCCCCCCACCACGTATGAGCAGTGTTTTTAAAAAAAATGGCACATTTTAAGAAAATTCTCAGCGATTTAGAAGAAAACATAACCCTGACACACACTGTCACCTTGATTGATCAACTATGGTGCCGATCTCTTCCTAAGACACATCTTTGTTGTGACCTTAGCATTTCTGCTGTGTGGCCAGATAAAAGAAATAAAAAAACAAAAATGAACAAGATTGACTCTACCAGCAGAAGGGAGTTTCTTGGGCTTTGAAAACATGAGACAAAATACAACAAAGGGTGATTGAATGCTGCTGCCAGCGATGGGGATCCCTTGGCTATCCTGCACCTTGTCAGATACTGGTTTCAGACATCTCTCAATAAGCTTAGGCTAGTCCTATTACTACTTCTTATTTGTATAGCGCTACAAGGCATTTATTGCACTGTACCCTACCACAAAGAAGAAAGAGGTAGGAATGGATAGAGCTGAAGATTTAAAGGAACAAAACGTGAGATTTTAGGAACAAAATAAGTGATATGCATTGTAATCTCCCCATCTATGTTATAACCCAACACTATAATTAGTGTTCGGAGTAATTAGCAAACTAGACCTCTTGTCCTGTGACACCATGCTCTTCTTAAGTCCATTAATAGAATGGGAGTATTTGACCCCTGCATGACATTCACCTACTGTAATTCTGACAGCTGTTACTATGGGGCAAGTCAAACACTACTATAAAGAGCTATAGCATTAAAATCATACTTATTTTCAGTCACGATGCTCCTCTAGCCTGGAACAGGAATCCCAGTCATCTCCTACCACATCTCTGTGCAGTCACGCTGTCTCTAGGAAGTTTTCTTCCAGCTTCAGTCTCTCTCCGCCCCAGACAACTTAATTTCTCCAGAAAAGACTGGGGACCTCTTCTTTCAGTCTCCACTATTTGAGAGTCTATGGGGGATAGTCCCTGTACGCTCAGGGTGAACAAGACAAAGTAATAATTACATTTCCCAATACAATTCAAAAAAAGGTAAATCACTTTTCTCCCCAGAACCAGAGTCTGTGCCTTCCTGGCTTCCTCCAAGTCCAGGGAAAAGCCTCTTATAGTAGTCCAATGGTTAGTGATGCAAATGAGGTAGTCCCTCTCTCCCTAGTCTTTAACAGGTCCAAATCTCTCCAGATTGACTCAGGCCTCCAATTGCCTGGTTGACCTGCCACCGACCATATAGTGGTCAAAACCACTTCCACCCCTTCGCAGGCCCCACCTGGTGTCAGCTACAGAGACATCCATGGCCTCAGAGTCCTTCCCCTGACATAAGCCTCCTCACTCTGGAGGGAGCTCCATTTCTATGTTCTGGTCAGAGGCAGCGGTTCCTCCCCCTACTGCCAGTTCTATAGGGCTTATTTTTGGGGACTCCACTACCTCCTGCTTTGGTTCCACATGGTTTTCCCACTTCTGCCCCCCCCCCCCTCCCCTCCTCTTTCCCAGAAACCAGTTTGTCTTTCGGGAAATTGCTAGGTACTTGTGACCTGGATTGGTCACTGTTGCAAACACAATACTGGGCTTGAAGGACCTTAGTCTAACCCAGTATGGCATTTCTTATGTTCAGGCTGTCCTCCAGTTCTATGGCTGTAAAGAAAAGGCTTAAGCCCATGATCATTTTCTTAGCTGTGCATAACCATAAGCTATGTATTTACTTAATAGTTCATTAGCCCATTTGCTTGTCATGGTTGGCTGTAAACACCACCTGCTAAGGTGGAACTCTAGTGCCCTCTGCCGTTCAGTTACAGCAGACTAAAAACAACTAAAACTAGTGTTAGCCAAACTAATAAATGACAGGTTTCTTCCAATATAGAATGTGACTTTATTCACTGCTGGATAAAATGACTTCAATATGTTCTATAACTAAAGATGCATTAAGTATTTCTATAGCACAAGAAGAGCAACTTTGAAACTTGATGGGTCTGCAAGCCATGGACACTATTTTATAGGTGCAAAATGAAATATCCCTCTATATTAATGATATCGTTTAACAAACCAGATGTATGAGCTATTAACACAGCAGATAGAGTGGTTACTCACCTGTAACAGGTGTCCCTCCAGGAGCAGCAGGAATCAGTCCTCACATATGGGTGACATCGGCAGAGCCCCCATGCAGAGCATTTCCCCAGCTTTCAAAGAAAGTCTTTAGGAATGCAGGCATGCATGCACGATCCCCTTCCCACCCAAAGGTGCCATCTTGCTCAGTCAAATAACATAGCTATAAGACAGCACAAAAAAGAAAATGAACTATATACAACTGCAACTCCAAGGGGAGGAGGGAGGGTCGTGAGGACGGATTCCTCCTGCTGCTGGAGAACACCCGTTACAGGTGAGTAACCACTCTTTCTCCAGGACCAAGCAGGAAGTCAGTCCTCACATATGGGTGACGCCCTAGCTCTGGGCTACCAGGAACCCAGGCTGAAAAATAGGACTCCCTCTAGAGCCCCAGCAACAGTGAGAGAATCTTCTCCGAGATCACACCTGAGCGGTAGCCTAACACCAGGGCCGGAGGGTAGGAGTTGCCTAAACCTCAAAGAGATTACGGAGTACCGCTCTCAAGGCAGTAGTGGTCCACAAAAGTCTGGCTTGAAGACCAAGTAGCAGCCCAGCAGATGTCTGCCAACAGAACAGGGAAGAAGTGAGCTACTGATGCGGCTTTTGCCCAAACTCGGTAGGCAGTGACTCGACCCTCCAGGGAGAGGCCAGCTGACCTGTACGCACAGGCAATATAGTCTGCCACCCAGATGGACAACATACGCTTGGTGATAGGCAACCCCAATTTATTAGGGTCAAAGGAAATGAAGAGCTGAGAAGCCCTTCTATGCCCCTGCGTATGTTCAAGGTAAAAGAACAGCACCCTTCTACAATCCAAGGTATGCAAGACAATCTCTGGTCTACTGGCATGTGGCCTGGGAAAGAACGCTGGAAGTACCACCTCCTGGTTGAGGTGGAAGGAAGACACCAGCTTTGGAAGGAACGTAGGATGAGTCCGCAAGACTACCCTGTTCCTATAGAACCTGGTATACAGCCTATCCAAGACCAAGGCGTGAAGCTCACTCACCCGCCTAGCTGAGGTGAGTGCCTCAAGGAACAATACCTTCCAGGAGAGGAAACGTAAATGGCAGGTTGCCATTGGCTCAAAAAGGTGGGTGAGTCAGTTGCTGCAAGACCACATTGAGATCCCACTCAGGAGCAGGTGGACGAATAGGAGGCTTAAGCAGAAGCAGGCCTCTTAGAGAGTGGGACACCAGAGGGTGGTGAGAGAGATTGTCCATCCACCTGCAAGTGGTGAGCTGAGAGGGCACCGAGGTGAACCCAGACAGAGTTGGACTGAAGTCCTAGGATGGAAAGGTGGAGCAGGTATTGAAGCACCACCTGGACAGAGCAGGAGAAAGGGTCCTCTTGCTGTTGAGAACACCAAATAGAGAACCTACGCCACTTTAGAGTATAGGCCTTCCTGGTGGAATGTTTCCTGGAGGCCAACACCACCTCTTCAACCTCCCTAGATAGGAGCAAGGACTAGCCTTTCAGCAGCCACGCCATCAAATTGAGAGATTTGAGGTTGGGATGCAAGAGGGACCCCTGGTCCTGAGTCAGAAGGTCGGGTTGCAACCCCAGAGGAAGTGGAGTATCCACCGCCAACTGCAGAAGAAGAGGGAACCACGGCTGCCTGGGCCACCTGGGGGCTATCAGGATCACCGTGGCTCGGTCCTGCTGGATTTTGAGTAGTTTCCGGGCCACCAGAGGTGTGGGAGGAAAGGCATACAGCAGGCCCCCTGACCAAGGGATCAGGAATGCATCTGGCGCTGTTCGCAAGGGATGCGGTTGCCTGGAACAGAAACAGGGTAGTTGCCTGTTGAGCAGACTGGCAAAAAGATCCATGGTCGGAAGACCCCCACTTCAGAAAGATCTTTTGCACTACCAGAGGATCCAACTGCCACTCGTGAGGCTGCAAGAGTCTGCCGAGTCTGTCCGCCAGGTAGTTTTCCTGGCCTGGGAGGTAGACTGCCTTGAGGGTCATGCCCTGGGTGACAGCCCAGGAGCAGAGAGCTTGTGATCCTGTGCCTCCCTGCTCGTTGACGTAGAACATAGCCACCTGGTTGTCTGTCTGAACTAGGACAGACTGGTGAAACAGGATCTGAGAGAAAGGCCAGCCGAATGGCCCTCAATTCCAACAGGTTGATCTGCTGGGCGACCTCCCATGGAGAGACCACAGGCCTTGGGTGCAGGCTTCCTGGCAGTGAGCCCCCCCCCACAGCCCTGCAGGGAAGCATCGGTTGTCAGTACCTGAATGTGTGGGGAGGCCTGAAAAGGAACGCCCCTGAACAGATTTGGGAGAGGCCACCACCAGCGTAAGGAGTCCACCAAGGGTTTGGACACCTTTATTCTGTAACAACTTCCCTGTGGCCTGCAGCCACTTCATCCTGAAGTGCCACTGAGCTGGCCTCATGTGTAGACGGGCATGTGGGGTGACATGCACGGTGGAAGCCATGTGACCTAAGAGCCGGAGGAGGTTTCTGGCCGAGAACATAAGAAATGCCATACTGGGTCAGACCAAGGTCCATCAAGCCCAGTATCCTGTTTCCAACAGTGGCCAATTTAGGTCATACGTGCCAGAGAGTCCGCCCGAAACTGACCGGCCAACTTTCTCAGCTTGTGAGCTCTGTCCACAGGCAAAAAAGGCCTTTGATGGAGGGTATCCAACCTGGCCCCTATGAATTCCACGTCTTGTGAGGGGACCAAAGTGGACTTTGGGAAGTTTAACGAACCCCAGGTGCTGAAGCAGGGATATGGTTCTGCAGGTGGCCTGCCTGGCCTCTTGTGGAGACTGGCTTCTGATTAGCCAGTCGTCCAGGTAAGGGAAACAAAGATCCCCTGGTTCCTGAGGTAGGCTGCAACCACCGCCAGGCATTTTGTAAAAACTCTGGGGGCGGAGGTGAGGCCAAAAGGAAGCACTCTGTACTGGAAGCGCTTTCCTCCCACCACAAATCTGAGGAATTATCTGTGGCTTGGATGGATGAGGATGCGAGTATAAAGCATCCTTCAGGTCTAAGGAGCATAGCCAATCTCCCTGCTGGAGGTAGGGCAGTAAGATTCAAAGGGTAAGCATCTTTAACTTTTCCCTCTCCAGAAACTTGTTCAGATTTCGCAGGTGGAGGATGGGTCTGAGGCCTCCTGTTCTTTTTGGTACCAGGAAGTACCTGGAGTAGAAGCCTTGCCCTTTCAGGTGGTGAGGCACCAGTTCCACCATCTGGTCCCTTAGTAGACCTTCCAACTCCTGAAGGAGTACGTTTCTGTGCAGAGGGGGTCTTGGAGGCTCCCCTGGAAAGTAGGAGGGGGGTATATGGGTGAAGTGGAGCAAATAGCCCCTTTCGATGATACTTAACACCCAAGTATCCCCTGTGATGGCTGGCCACCTGTGTGCGTACAGGGTCAGCCGACAGCTTGTGCCCTGGAGAGGAGAGGCTATGCTGGCATAGTCAAAAACCCCCTCCCTGCTGAGCAGGAGCCGGAGTAGGAGGTTTAGGAGCCTTCTGCCTACGGGGCCCATGACCCTGCCCCTTGGCCTGCTGGCCCTGTTGGGGAGCTGCATAGGCCTGGTAGTGAGAGTAGGTTTTATAGGCAGTGGTCTTCCTCGGGTAAAAGGTCTTTTCCCCCAAGCCCTTCTTTTTCTGAGAAGGGGCAGAGGTCTTCCTGGACAGCCTTGTCCGGGTAAGAGTCTCGGTCTCAAGCTCTGCAGCCTTTTCAGCCATGGGCTTGCCAAAGAGGTTTTCACCTTGGCAAGGGACATCGACCAACTTGTCCTATACCCACGGCTCGAGGTCCGAGGATTGTAGTCAGGCCTGACGGCATGCACCGATGCCAGCCCCTGCTACTCAGGCCGAAGCCTCAAATCCATCGTAGGCTGCTTGAGAGATAAACTTCGAGCACTCTCGAATACCAGAAGACAAGGCCTTGAACCTCTGCAAAGGTTCCTCGGACAGACCAGCAGAGAACCCAGCAATCTCCTTTGCCAGGTCTCGAAGGTACATGCCCATGTACAGCAGTAGGTCTGGTCGCAGCAAGCAAGCATAGAGCCCTGGAAGCACTTTCTACCGAGGGCATCCAGGTTCCGGGATTCCCTGCCGGGAGGCACTGAGGAGTGCATCTTCTGGACTCTTCAGGCGATGCATGGCCGATTCCACCACCATGGAATGGTGCGGTAGCTGTGCCTTCTGAAACCCGGGGCTCTTGCGGACTCGATAGATGGAATCGACCTACTTGCTTAGAACTGGCATCGAGGCCAGCACCTCCCACATGTGGAAGAGCAACCGCTCCAGCATCGGAGGAACCGGAACAGTAAAGGCCTCCTTGGGAGGAGAGTCATACTGCAGAGCCTCGAGCTCCTCGGCTCGAGGCTCTTCCTCGGGGTCCGCAGGGAATGCCAGTGCCTTGGCCATGTCCCGTATGAAATCTGAGAACCTAGTATCCTTCGAGGGGGACCTTGTCCGATGCTCATAGCCCGGTGAGTCCGAAGGGACGCACCGAGTCCGGAAGGTGTCAGGGGACTCCTCCATCTCCCAGACCGATTCCTCCGAGGAGGAATTGAGTGGCTCCGAGTGGGCGGGCACCGATGCCATCCGCCCCGACGCTGAGGGAACCGGCAGAGACGACCTCGGTCCCAAACAGGAGGCAGAGGGTGACCGTGGCCGAGGATTGACTCAAGTTCGCATGGTCTCGAGGATCGGCTCGGCCTCCAGGGTTGACTTGGACGTCAATGTCCTGGTGGTCGGGGCAGATGCACCGGTAAGACCGGCGATCAGCACCCGCTGCTGTTCCATGAAGGCAGACAATCTGCTCTCCAAGGCCATCAACCTGAGTCTGAGCTCAGGAGACCCAGCAGCCTCCACGTCAAGCTGACGTCAGCTCCCCCGGAGGAGAGTCCATGAGGACTACAGTACTCACGTGACCCGGGGCCTCCGACTCTACACGAGGATGCTTGGCAGGCTTCTCCGACTCCAAAAACCCGGGACGGCGATCGGGGCTATGCAACCTGGCCCTCGAGGAGCCAAGAGCGTCCATCGATACCGCCCTCGCGGGTTTCTTCTTCTTTCAGTGCTCCCTCGAGGGGGACTCCCTTTCAGAGGAGCCCCAACGATGCTCGGGGTCAGACTCCCGAGACGTCGAGGCCTCTGACGAAGTCCGGACCCGTCCAGAGGCAGACTCGGAGAATATCCTCTCACACTGGTGCTGACGGCTCCGCAATGCCTTGGAAGACATTTTGCCACAGGGACTGCAGACCGTAGAATCATGGTCTGGACCCAGGCACCGGAGGCAGTCATGTGTGTCGGTGAGAGACATCAGTTTCTTGCACCGATCACACTTCTTAAAGCCACTGGCAGCCATTGAGGGAAAAAGGGCCCCTGCAAGATCAAAAAATTGGGCTGCCAGGGAAAAGAAAAAAGGCGCGAACGCAGACTCGGTTTTTGTCCTTAGAAAGAGAGAGATCCGGGCTCGGCACCGGTGTACCAAGTCCAGGCGGGAAAGGAACAGACGTCGAACCGATGAAAAACTCGACCCAACACTGGAAAAATCAACTTTTCACGGGTGACAAGGACAGGCGTCTGTAGGGCTCTGCGGAAAAAAGCAGACTGAGCAAGATGGCACCTTCGGGTGGGAAGGGGACCGTGCATGCGTGCCTGCATTCCCAAAGGCTTTCTTTGAAAGCTGAGGAAATGCTCCACATGGGGCTCCGTCGATGCAGACGTCACCCATATGTGAGGACTGACTTCCTGCTTGGTCCTGGAGAAAGCCCATATTGGAAAGGGCACGGCCCTTTCCCATGCTAGATGAGGGGAGAAGCAGGAATGCGGTGGGGAGAACGTATGACGACAGGAGACAACCAGCCTATGAGCAAGTGTTATGCACCAACTGTCCAAAATGCCAATAGCATAGCTGCAGAAGATGCCTACTCTTGAGGTAGTGTTAAGTGCAACCAAGCTATCTATGGGGGCGGCAGCAGCTGCAGGTGACTCTCCAAACCAAAACTAATCTGATCAAAAGATCTACAACACCAAGATATGGCCCTCCATACCATCCCCAACCCCACCCAACAGTATTCCACACCTGGCAGTGATCATCTCAGCTAGCCAAACATGCCCTCTGGACCCCACCTCCACCCCAGCTTTCCTGGTGATCAAGTAATGATCAGGCCAGGACCAGTCTCCAACATCTTCGAAATGGCCCTGGTCTCACAGTGCTGCCCCCTTGTGGTTAAATATCCTACCACAATGGGGTAGCACTGCGAAATAAGCACCATTTTGGAAGGCACCAGAGACAGGGCAAGAGCAAACCCACTCTGCCCAGACCAATGCTGGATCACCAAGGAAGCTTCAGTACGAGGGGGGGGGGGGGGTTGGCCGCTTCATGGCTCTGCCAATGCATGGCACTTATACCATGTTGGCAGGGGGGGGGGCTTCCCAAGGGTGGCCAAAGGGGGGGAGGGTTACATGTCACCACTGCACACTGAGGAGGGTAGAGAAATTACTTACTCTGTATTCCCCCTGCTCCCTCCCTTTAGCCAGCATTCCCTGCACTGATGGGGGGGGGGGGGGTGTAAGGGAGTACAGGGAACACAGCCCAAAGCGGCAATTGCTTCCCATGGCAGGTACCCCACAGCTTGTGTACTCACGTATACCACATGGTAGGTGCAAAAGCAATACTGCACTTTACTAAAACAGACCCCTTATTTGCGATGTAAAACCTAGTACCCTCTTCGCACATACTGCAAAGGCAGCAATTTTCAAAAGGTCTCTTTTTCCATGGCTAAAATCTCTTTTGAAAACAATATAGATTTAACTTCTAGAGCAAGGCATTTCAAAGAAGTTCCATACAGTGTAACAGATCAACATTGTGTTGTAGTAGTGCAGTGGCAATCTCAAACCTTGATTGGACATTAGGCTGAAAAGGTAAGAAGCTTTTTTGAAAGTAGGTTCTAAAGGTACATGATTTGCTCATGCTCTTCTAGGAGTAGTTGAAGGCAATTTAAAATCAGGTACAGTAGGTATTTCCCTGTCCCTGCAAGGCTTACAATCTAAATTTGTACCGGAGGCAATGGAGGGTTACGTGACATACCCAAAGTCACAAGGTGTAGCAACAGGATTTGTACCCCAGCTTCCCTGGTTTCAGTCTGCTGCTCTAACCATTGGATTATCCTTACTTTGACTCTGTGAAGATCATTACTACTTGTATCAACCACTGATCTATGTAGCAATCTTTTTTCACATAGCTATAATGTGGGATGTCTATGTCACCAGATGCATTGTAGAGCAAAAGGAACAGGACACTACACCATAGGATGTAAGGAGAGCCCAGGTTTCAATGACATCATTCCTATGCCTTTATTCCCCTCAGCCATCGGATGTCTCTTCAGTATTCATCCCAAAGCATATGGGAGAAACAATCACAAGCCTTGCACAACCTCAATCATGGGCAACAATGAAGAATCAACAGTACATAACTATGTACAGGAAAGCATAAAAATAGAAAACTGTCAGAAGACAAACCTGCAGAGCCATGTATAAAATCATAGAATATAACCGTGAACTATATCTCACACGATAACTACCAACACCATAACAGATATATCAGAAAAGAGAAAATAATTTTTTGTCGGAACTACTGCCGTGAAAACTTAAGTCCTCTTGAAGCAGAATATTCCTTTTAATCAGAATTTGAAATAGGGAAAAACAACCCTAATTTATACCCCAAAAAAAGGTACCAAAAACCCACAGGGTAATATAAAAGGTGAAAGATGAAACCATAAAAAACTGCTAGATCACTCCCCACAAGGGTTTCATAAGAGGACCCATATTCCAATTCATTGGGCAGTATATACCAGCAACGGAGTTTTGAGAAAGGGCTAGGAATTTTACAAGCCCGAAACACAACGTTGGGTCAACAACAACAAATAATGAAAGTTGCGGGACATTGGTTATGCTAGCAAGGACATTCCCCCCCTGCTTGAGAAAATTTGACTGAGACGGAGGACTGCTTCTTCAATTAAGTGTCTTATTCATTATATTCTGTGGCTATTCTGCCCGATGAATTGGAATATGGGTCCTCTTATGAAACCCTTGTGGGGAGTGATCTAGCAGTTTTTTATGGTTTCATCTTTCACCTTTTATATTACCCTGTGGGTTTTTGGTACCTTTTTTGGGGTATAAATTAGGGTTGGTTTTTCCCTATTTCAAATTCTGATTAAAAGGAACATTCTGCTTCAAGAGGACGTAAGTTTTCACGGCAGTAGTTCTGACAAAAAATTATTTTCTCTTTTCTGATATATCTCTTATGGTGTTGGTATGTATAAAATCATAGCAGACCCAAGAGTACTGCAGCAGAACACAGCAAATACAGTTACAAGGGTGGACCCTGGACTGGTCTAGCAAGACAATATGGAAGGTGACATTTTACATACCAGTTAAGCAAGTGTGACATACCAAAGCTATGATTCTAATGGGCAGGACAACAGCAGCTTGCAAAACCCTTAAGCCAAAGGCCGTGGTCACCTGTGTGTGGACATCCAAGCGGTAATGCTTAGCAAAAGTGGAAAAATGTCCACGTTGTCAGGCAACAAATGTCTGCAGGGGGCTACTGAGCCCCACTCCCCACTCCCTCCACCCCCCCCCCGGACACGTGCTCAGGTTGAATGAGCCCACAAACCCTTCGGCAGCAGCCGGTTCCACAACAGATACATTGAGTCAATGGCCTCCTTAATCTAGTGCCCCAAAGTCGACTTAGCTGTCGCATCACCCTTGCACAGGCCAGCAAACTAGCACAAAAGATTCAGACTTATGAAAAGTATTTGTAACCTCCAAGTACCAGAGGAGCACTCTCCGGCCATCCACAAGGCAAAGATCCTTATCCTTCACCCAACACTGCACCTTAGAGAAGGAGGGCAGGCAGACCACCTGGTTCACATAAAAGGAAGAAATCACCTTAGGCAAGAAAAGAAGGCACAGGCCAAATGGAAAAAGTCTCCTTCAAAAAAGACAGATAAGGATCTTGGCAAGACAGAACCTGCAACTTGTAAATCCACCTTGTGGAACGTATCACGACCAAGAAAACGGTCTTTGAGCATCAAATCCTTCAAAGTAGAATGCTTCAATGGCTCAAGGGGCACCATCATCAAGGCCTTGAGCACCAGACAGATCCCAGGAAGGGACCAGAGGGGAGGACAGATATCAAACCCCTGGAAAAAGCACAAGACATCTGGGTGCAAGGCTAGAGACTTACCAGCCAATGGACCTCGAAAAAAGGACAAAGCTGACACCTGAACTTTCAGGAGCTAAAAGGAAGGCTCTTCTCCAGGCCATCCTGTAGAAAACAAAAAACAAACAGATGGCACCTTGGCTACATCACAAGCCACCTGCCGAGTGCTGCACCATCACTCAAAGAGGCACTAGACCCACACATATTTGCTCAGAGTCCGGAGGTCTACCAAGCTGAGTGGAGACCACAGCTGGAGAACAGATCTTATGCACTAGTCCTCTCCTTTCAGAGCCAAGCTATAAGCAAGAATAGAATCAGGTCATGCAGGGCAATTGGTCCCTACCACAATAGGCTCTGAAACGGCAGCAACTGAAGAGGAAGCACCTGCAGGAGCCGCATCAAGTCTCCAAACCACACTTTCCTCAGCCAATCCAGCACCACTAGAACAATCCTGCCGGGTGGCGTTCTATACCCCAAAAATCATACACCCCACACCCCACCAGGGGCCATGGAGGAAAAATCGCTTGGCTCAATCCCTCTTTTTCTCCTTAGCGTGTATGAGACCATTTCCCATCTAATGTGATGGATTTCCTTTTCCTCCTTCGTTGGGTTGTTCTATTGTAAACTGCTCTGCCATATCATGAAGGGCGGTATATCGAATTTTAATAAAACAAACATAAAAGACATACAGCAGGTGCTGACTTGGCCAAGGCATAGACACCCTCTGTCTCAGTCTCCATGTGGCAACTGAAGAAGCGGTAAACTTTGGCATTGGAGCAGGTCACCATCAGGTCCATTTCAGGGCAACACCAGCAGCACAGGATCAACTGAAAGGCCTCCTGATTCAACTTCTACTCTCCAGTATCCAGAGAGTGCCGACTGAGGAAGCTTTCTTCCACACACTGTCCATCCTAGCAATGTGCTGAACCAACAAGGCTAGGAGGTTCTTCTCTGCCGAAGCAAACAGGAGAGCTACCCCAGCACACCTCATGCCACCTTGTCAATTGACAAACCACTGCCATGATGTTTGAAAACACTCAATCCGCCCAGCCTTGACCAGGGGCCGGAAATGCAGAACAGCTGACCTGATGGCCTTCGCATCAAAACAGTTGAAGGATCACACTGCTTCCCTGCTATTACAACAAACCTGGGCCATACAGTCTTGGAAATGGGCTCCCTGGCCCAAGAGATTGGTATAGGACATCAGGAGGATCCATCAAATAGCACGCCCTTCCTCATTTGACAGAGCTGCTGCCATCACCGCAGACTGGATTTCACCATCAACGGGAGCAGAAGCTTGCTCTCGAACTCCTGAGAACTCTGGGACCACCGAGCCAGGAAGGACCGCTGGAGTGGTTGCATATGAATAGGTGTCTATGGCACCATCTCTCTGGTCGCTGCCATTAATCCAAGTAGCTGATAATCCCAGACTCTGAGAGCCCAATGTACAAAGAACAGTGTGAGGCAATCCAACAGGTTTTGTTTTTGTTGTTGGCTGTTTGGGTTTGTTTTTTTATTTTTATTTTTTTAACTTCCTCTTCTGGCAGGAAAACTCTGCCCACTCGAGTATCGAAACATGTTTCCAGAAATTTCTGGGATTGGAAAGGCAACATCTGGCTCTTTCCCCAACTGATCACCCAGCAGAAGCTTTCCAAAATAGACACCACCCGAGATGCTTCTGAAAGGGAAGGGCCCAGATGAGCCAGTTGTCCAGATATGGACACAGATCCTTCAGTACTGCAGCACCACCACCACCTCGGGGTGGTGGATAGCCTAAAAGGGAGGTGGCAAACTGATAGTGAGAGCCAAGCATGGCAAAACGCAGATATCTTTGCTGATCTGCCTGTATCGGGATATGAAAATATGCTGCAGCCAAATCCAGAAAAGCCAAGAACTCCTCTCTGTGCACTACTTGAATCACAGAGTGCAAGGTTTCCATTTGGAAGTTGCAGGACGTGCAAGTGCTCATTGATCCCCTTCAGGTCCAGTATGGGCCAGAAGGAACCATTCTTTTTGAACACCACAAAATAGATGGAGTAGCTGCCCTTGTCCCACTCATCTGGGGGGAGGGGGGGGGGGAATGGCCACCACTGCCTTTAGGTGCAGCAACTTGTCTAAAAGGTGGCCCTTTTGATCGCAGACCCACAAGGGAAGATGAAGGCATCTTGAATTAGCAATCTGCACTCCAGGAAATAGCAGAACTGAATAATGTCTAGCACCCAGCGATCACTGGAAACCCTGGTCCATTCCTGAAGGAAAAGGCGAAGTCTATCTCCATTCATCTGGAAGAACCGGGGAATGGACTTCCAAACCTGCAGTGCGCAAGCCAGGGAGGGTCCCTCTGGAGGGGACAGATTCCCTGGGCCAATGCACTCCAAGAAAAAGAATGAGCCTTATGCCCGGAAGCAGAGGGTAAGAAAGGTTTTCCAGGTCGGTAATGAGGAACGTCCCGAGGCCCCTGGGGATCTGGCCAGTGTGGCCTTGGATGATGGGTGAAAGCCAACACGAAAGGGGCAGAAGTCCGCTTCACAGGCACCCTGGACCCATCTTCCAGAAGGCGATAAGATTTTGTCTCGTCCAGGTCCTTCACCAGCTTCTCCAAACTGGCTCCAAAAAGAAGCTTCCCCTTAAAAGCCAGTTTAGGCTAACCGGGCTTTGGAAGATGAGTCTGTTGTCAGTGCACCATCCCTGGCCACTAAACATACTAGGATGTACTTGGCATCAGAAAGGAGGGCTGTAGCAGACTCCAAAAGAGGATTAGTATCATCCGGCAGAAGAGACAATCCACTGGAGCAGGCTGTCACAGACCACCAGCTGCAGAACAGCAGCAGCCATGGTGAACTGGCTCTTCAACAACGAATCCACCTTATGATCCAGAAAATCCTCGAGGTTCATCCATCAACAGGAATGGTGGTCTGACTGGTAACCACTGAGACCTGTACATACACCTTGGGAATACAAACCATTCAATGCGCTCCTCCTCCAGGAGTATAGATCTTCTTACACACCCTTAGCCCTTAGGCGGGGAGTTGGGAGAGTCCCACTTCAACCGGATCATATCCTTGATCACATTCAGGAATGGGAAAACAGTATGTTTATTGCATTTGATATACCACCCTTCACATATGCAGCAGGGTGGTATAATCAAGGGCAGGGGTACCTTCAGCTTCTGCTCCATGCTGGAAGCATCCATCAAGTTCAAGTCAGATGAGACCCTGGCAATTAACACTGCCAGCTCCCTCTTCCGGAATAGGTAGATCTCATCATCCTCCTCACAATCTTCTGAAGGCTAGAGTACTTCTTTATCCATATCAGAGCACAGTACCCGAGCCATCTGAATCCAAGTCAGTCAAAATCTTGGACAACTCCCAGCTGTTCCCCATCTCTAGGGGGCACCCCACATCTGGGAGACTTAGCCAAAGGCAAACTAACAGGGCTTCCACTCTCCACCTGCCCTGCATAACTGCAACCGGGTGCATCCAGAGGCTGCAGGGTCCAAACTTCCATTTCAGAATGATCAGGCCTGCTGCAAAAAAAAGGACAGAATTCTGGGGAGGACAAACTAGAGTCCAGAAGCTCTCCTCTCGGAAATGATCCCAACACCAGGGGGGCACAGCCGCTGAAAACCCCCTAGAGGATGAGCAGTGGCTCACAGCATGGTAGCTGGATTCTTCAGCCAGCTGAATATCCTTGCTCATCCATCACCTCCTGCCCTGAAAAGGCAAGACCGAACTAACTCCATTCCCCAGCTGAGAGAGGGGGAGCAGGCCCTCCAGGGATGATTCAGAAGTTACCTTGAAAGAAGAGCAAAGTCCAGAATCTGAAGAGGCGGCATCGCGGCCAAGCAACGTTTCCTGGAAAAAAGAGAGAGTTAAGGCAAACATCACAATAGCACACGCAAAGACCATGGAGACCCGAAGGCGTGTGTTAACTGCACTTTTACTGTGGCTTGTGTTGCAGGTGCTAGGGTAGGAACCTGCATTAGAGCCACTTGGGCAGAATGCACATACAAACTACACAATCGCCCAAGTACACAATAGGAGAAAATGCTACTAATGTGCAGAAAACTGTGGAGACCCCCACACACCAACAGTCATCAGCAGTATCCCTGAATTGCATCTCACACAGACTGAATCGGGCGTCTCCCACAAGGACAATGACAAGGTACTCAACCCGAGACCCCCAGGCAAAGGTTCCATACCAGGTTCAGCTCTACTCCCCTGATACTGTTTCACTGGCTTCTGTAGCACTGCATTTAAGGTGGCTGCCAGGCAGATCCCTCTGAGAGCCTTCTGAGATCTTCAGGAGAAAGCAGAACAGAGGGAGAGAGGGAGCATTGTGGCTGTTGCACTCTTCCCGATCCTTCCAATTTCTGGCTGCTCAATAGGCTCTTATCATAAGCGTGTGGAGCTGAACCAATTTTCTCTCCTCCTATGGCTACCGAAAAGACCACAGTCTAGTGGAGCCTCCCACCTCACGTTCAAGTGAAGAGACACCCTCAAGATGGTCATTCACGAGTGTTTAATCAATCTTTTCCTCTCAATTTTCAGATTTTCTGCAGAGAGCAGAAAATCCACCCACCATCTGCTGTAGACAAAAATACTGAGGAGACCTCTGGTGGTTGAGGTGGAAAAAAAAGCATAGGAGTGAAGTCAATGAAACCTGGGCTTTTCATTGGTTCTTTGTTTCCATCAATCTGCTAGTAGGGGAACACAACCCACTTGTCTGGACTGATCTAGGACAATATGGAATAAGCATTTTTCATATTTCCCCTTTCTCGCTCTGTCACATGATCCCTTTGCCCTGAATTTATTTTTTATAACTATCACCACCTTGTTCTTCACTGCAACATGCTAAATACTTCAATGTTTCTCTTTCATCAAGTACTGTACATTTTAAAGTTCTTCTCAATGTAGGGTTTGAAACACGTCACCACTTAACTACTTCCATCCTTTCAGTATTTTTATGAAACGGGTATGCTCCACCACACTGGAACAGTCCTCAAGATTTCACTAGTGATCTGAACCAAGGCTATTTTTTTTTTAATGATGTAAGCTCTCCTTATGCACAAAAATTTATTGTTAGCTTTTATTCCCATTTTATTACATGTACCAGTAACCTTTAGGTCAACTGAGATACATCACCTCTAGGTCTCTTTCTGGTTCAGCAGTTGACTTCTCTTAAGACGACAAGAGTAGACAAGTAGATTGGGTAACACTTTTCTGCACTGAAACACCACCATTCTATCAGGTTTTCAAGTGCCTGTTCATATTTTTCCAAGGTACTATATTTTCACACAATACGTGTTATACTTTTTTTTTTTTTTTTTGCAAAAGCCTCATCCCCTGCATGTTATACATACATGTGTTTTATATAAGTAATTATTAACTCACACCCCAAAAAAAAATTCAAGGTAGTTTTTAAACTTTAATAACCAAATTTCAATAAGACTACATGCAGTTTGGCATCAGACCACTCGAACCCTCATTGTCAGTATCCAAATGTGTCTTATTCAGCTGGGATTGTCTACCAGCATTTCTGAAGCCATTGTGAATGGTTTGTGGTGTAGTTTTATACCAAGACGGACACACCCACTTGCAAACTTCCAAAAACTGTGCCTGCTTCAGTCTTCCTGATGGTGTGAATTCATGAATCCTGGACTACATCCATTTGTCCCACTCTTTTCTCACAAATGTCCTGAATGGGTGGTTAATTGCTATATCTATCGGCTGTAGCTTGCAGGTAAGACTGCTAGGTATTACAGCTATGTAGGCACCAGCAGAGTCGATATAGTTTATGTTTTTTCTTCTTTATGGGCAGTTATGGTGTTGAAAATTAGTAAGGACTTATTCGAGAAGAATTCCCCCTGCCTGTCCCTAACACATTTATCAATCCAAATTTTCATAAGGTCACAGTCCATCCATCCATCCCTTCCTATTGCAATGGACAACCACACCGGTGGGCAATTTTTCACAGGGCATGATAACTCTTGAAAAACTACCATCGGCTTTAATTTCACCCCACTTGCAGTGCGCATCAAAGGACTACAGTGAAGTAGGCCCTCTCATGCTCAGTGGTTGTAATAGATACAGTTTTCGTACCTGAAGCAGCTAGTCCTGGTGGCAGGGATGTTAAAAGACATTGGAACCTCGTCCATATTTATAATGTCCATTGAAGAGATACCATGTTCAGAGATTTCTTTGGAGACGAATTCATGGAAACGCTGTTCATCTTTTGCTCCCAGTTGTCTGGAAGTCAATGGCCTACAGTGGTTCTCATTTGCACTGAAAAAGTCCATTTCTTTTCATGAATCTAGAAAGTCAGGTAAAACCTGCTTTGAAATCAGCTTGGATCTGAATTGAGAGAGATAGCTCGTTTGTTTCCTCTGAGAACGAGCCAAGTCATTCCCTAGTTTAGGCCATTTTGCTTCAGGCCCACAACATTCACATTTGCAGGGATTCATATTCTCAAGTTCCTTTTTCTCCATTTGCAAATGGACATTTCTCCAATCTTTAACTCTCATTGCTGCTCTGTTGCTTGTTCTTCCACTCACAATGAATTTTCGTTTGAAGCCAGCAGTGTAGGACTTGTGTATCATTCCCAGCATAGTCAGCAGCAAGAAGGGCATATGCAGTATACACATGGGCATGTTATTTTATTTATTTATTTTTTTATACCACGCTCTTTAGAATCAGTGCGGTTTACATGCATACTAGCAGGTATTTTTTATTCCCTTGTCCCCGAAGGGCTCACAATCTAAGTGTACCTGAGGCAAAGGAGGGTTAAGTGTCTTGCCCAAGGCCACAAGGAGTGGCCATGGGACTAGAGACCCCAGTCCCTCCGGCCTGAAGTTGCTTGTCCCCATGCGGGAACTGAACCCCCGGCCTTCCAGCCTGAGGTAACCTGTCCCAACCACTGCGCGTGTGTGTGTGTGTGTAATTAAATATCAATCTTTAAAGTTACAAAATCCTAAGATATTCTAGCAATATCTTCCTACTATTCTGATATGGACGATTGGATAGTTTCAATTTATAGATATATTGTCTATTGAATGATAAATGTGCTTTGTAAACCACAAAGAGTGGATTTCAGACATGTGGTCTGTAAGTGAAAATAAATGTCAGAGGTAGTGCACAAATGTGTAAAACGTAGTTACACACCTGTAACAGGTGTTCTCCAGGGACAGCAGGAATCAGTCCTCACATATGGGTGATGTCGGCACTAGATGGCGTCCACGCGGAGCATTTCCCCAGCTTCCAAAGAAAGCCTTTGGGAATGCCTCCACACATGCATGGTTCCCTTCCCACCCAAGGGTGCCATCTTGATCAGTCAGATGACTTAGCTCAGGCAAAGGATAAAAATCCAAGAAAATGAGTGGCCAATTCCTAGGGGAGGTGGGTGGATTGTGAGGACAGATTCCTGCTGTCCCTGGAGAACACCTGTTGCAGGTGAGTAACTATGGTTTCTTCAGGAACAAGCAGGAAATCAGTCCTCACATATAGGAATCCCCAGCTACAGGCTGAGGACAAATAGAAAAATGCCACGGCAAGCCGTGATCAGAAACTGGTAACCGAAGACAACCTGAGGACCCCGAGTCCCTATAAGACCACACTCCTGGTAGACGCAGAAAAATGGTCAGAATTGCCTAAACACCGAACAGATTACAGAGTACAGCCTGGCCGAAGGCACTGTCCCAACAGGGCTCCCTCTCCAGGCAGTAATGCGAAGGTGTAAGCCGAGGACCAGGTTGTGGCTTAACAGATGTTTGCCAGAGGCACAGAGCATAGATATGCCACCGACACTGCCCTTGCACAGACACCATGCACAGTGACTCGGCAGTCCAACAGTAGCCCAGACAGGGCCTGGGCGAATGCGATGCAATCCACCACCAAGAGGGAAAGGGTATTATCTCCTGGTTGAGGTGAAAATCCGAGACAACCTTTGGGAGAAACTTGGGGTGCATTCGAAGAACCACCCGGTTCCCATAGAATCTCGTGTAGGAAGCGTCTGCCATCAGGGCCTGTAGCTCACTGACCCTCCGGGCCGAGGTGAGAGCTACCAGAAAAATCACCTTCCAAGAAAGATGCCAAAGTGAGCAGGACACCATCGGCTCGAAGGACAGCTGGGTTAGTCGCGTGAGGACAATATTGAGATCCCACTCCGCTGGAGGTGGTCAGATAGGAGGCCTGGAAAGAAGCAGCCCATACATGAAGCGGGAGACCAGCGGCTGGCCCGAGAGGGGTCCGCCCTTGACTAGGTGATGGTTGGCTGAGACGGCACTCAGGTGGAACCTGACCGAGTTGGACTTCAGGCCCACCTGCGAAAGATGGAGCAGGTACTGCAGGAGCAGGTGGGTGGGCAAGAGAACAGGTCGGGCCCGTACCTCCGAGCACCACACCACAAAGACACCACTTAAAAGGCATAAGCCCTCCTAGTTGAGTCCTTGCATGAAGCCAACAATACATCCTCAATCTCCACTGGGAGACAAAGAAGGGCTAGTGCGATCTGCTCAGTCACCAAGCCATGAGGGAGAGAAACCTCAGATTTGGGTGAGGCAGGAGACCCTCCTCCTGGGTCAACAAGTCAGGCGCACTGCCAAGGGGAACCAGACACTCCAACGAAAGGTGAAGCAGCAGCAGGAACCAGGGTTACCGGGGCCACTAAGATCACAGAGGCCCCATCTCGCTGAATCTCGAGAAGAGCTTGCGATATGAGCAGGGTAGTAGAAACACATACAGAAGACCATGTGTCCACAGCAGCAGGAAGGCATCAGAGGCCTCCCTGCTTGAGTGGGGAACTGGGCCGCAGAGCCACAAGTTCATAGAGCTGGCAAAAAAGGTCCAGGACTGGGGTCCCCCAGCACTGGAACAGCCACTGCGCTGTCTGCAGGCAGAGGCACCACTCATGTGGCTGGAGGATCCAACTCAGTCTGTCTGCCAGAACATTGTCATGACCTGGGAGATAAGTAGCCCAAAGGGCTATGCCTTGGCTGATCGCAAAGGATCATAAGGCTATCACCAATAGGCAGAGGCTGTGAGAGCTGGTGCGACCCTGCTTGTTCATATAAAACACATTGCCACCCCAACTGTCCATCTGGACAAGCACCGACGGATGGCGGATGTGATGCCTGAATTCCTGGAGGGTGAGGAAGTTGATTGGCAGTCAGGACTCCGAGGGACCATGTCCCCCTGCATATGGAGCACACCGCAGTGTGCTCCCCAGGCAGTGAGAGAAGCATCCATGGTCAAGACCATGTCGTGCTGTGGAGCCTGGAATGGCATGCTTCAAAGCAGATTCCGAATGTCCCGCCACCAGTCAAGGGACTCTGACAGTTGGCATCCCATAGACAGCCCGCCGCCTGAACCCACTGAGTGTGAAGACACTACTGCACCACTCACATGTGTAGATGGGCTTCGGGGATGACGTGGACCATCAAGGCCATATGGCTGAGGAGGCAGAGCATTGCCCAGGCCAAAGCAGCATCGTAGCGCTGGACTGGTGGCCAGAGCAATGAGGCAGTCTACCCTGTCCTGGGGAGGAAGGCCATCACCCACTGGATGTCGAGGCACGCGCCGCTTAACTCCAGGGATTGGACCAGAGTGATGTGGGACTTCGGGTAATTTACCACAAAGCCGAGGTGCTCAAAGAGATGGATGGTACAGGCTGTAGCCTCAAGTACTTCGTCAGCAGTCTCACCTGTAACAAGCCAATCGTCTAAATAAGGGTAGATGAAGGTGCCCTGCAACCTAAGGTGGGCTGCAGCTACCGTGAGGCACTTGGTGAGCACTCACGGGGCGGACACAAGACTGAAGGGAAGCATCCTGTATTGGTAGTGGTTCCCTTGCACTCCGAAGCGTAAGTATTTTCTGTGCTTCGGGTGGACCAGAATATGAGCATATGCATCCTGAAGGTCCAAGGAGCATAGCCAGTCGCCAAAAGGAGAGCAGAGCATTTTGAACCTCTCCCGCACCAGGTATTTGTTGAGATTTCTTAAATGATGGGCCGGAAAGAGTAGTTACTCACCTGTAACAGGTGTTCTCCAGGAGCAGCAGGAATCAGTCCTCACATATGGGTGACGTTGGCACCGACGGAGCCCCCATGCGGAGCATTTCCCCAGCTTTCAAAGAAAGCCTTTGGGAATGCAGGCACACATGCACGGTCCCCTTCCCGCCCAAAGGTGACATCTTGCTCAGTCGAATGACAAAGCTAAAAGACAGCACAAAAAAAGAAAAATGAACTATATACAACTGCAACTCCAAGAGGAGGAGGGAGGGTTGTGAGGACTGATTCCTGCTGCTCATGAAGAACACCTGTTACAGGTGAGTAACTACTCTTTCTCCAGAACCAAGCAGGAAGTCAGTCCTCACATATGGGCGACTCCCTAGCTCTGGGCTACCAGGAACCCGGGCAGAAAAATAGAGCTTGCTCTAGAGCCTCAGCAACAGTGAGAGAATCTTCTCCGAGACCACACCTGAACAGTAGCCCAACACCAGGGCCGGAGGGTAGGAGTTGCCTAAACCTCAAAGAGATTACGGAGTACCGCTTGCCCGAAAGCACTGTCCCTCGAGGCAGTAGTGGTTCACAAAAGTCTGGCTTGAAGACCAAGTAGCGGCCCGGCAGATGTCTGCCAATGGAACAGAACGGAAGTGAGCTACTGATGCGGCCTTCGCCCTGACCCGGTGGGCCGTGACTCAACCCTCCAGGGAGAGGCTAGCTGCCCTGTACACCCAGGCAATACAGTCTGCCACCCAGATGGACAACGTACGTTTAGTGACAGGCAACCCCAATTTATTAGGGTCAAAGGAAATGAAGAGCTGAGAAGCCCTATGCCCCTGCGTACGTTCTAGGTAAAAGGACAGCGCCCTTCTACAATCCAGGGTATGCAAGACAGTTTCGGCCCTACTGGCGTGCGGCCTGGGAAAGAACGTCAGAAGTACCAGCTCCTGGGTTGAGATGGAAGGAGGACACTACCTTTGGAAGGAACTTAGGGTGAGTCCGCAAGACTACCCTGTTCATATAGAACCTGGTATACGGCCTATCCGAGACCAGGGCCTGAAGCTCACTTACCCGCCTAGCCAAGGTGAGTGCCACAAGGAACAATACCTTCCAGGAGAGGAAATGTAAATGGCAGGTTGCCATCAGCTCAAAAGGTGGGCGAGTCAGTTGCTGCAAGACCACATTGAGATCCCACTCAGTGGCCGGTGGATGAATAGGAGACTTAAGCAGAAGCAGGCCTCTGAGAAAGCGAGACACCAGAGGGTGGCCTGAGAGAGATTGTCCATCCACCGGCGAGTGGTGAGCTGAGAGGGCACTGAGGTGAACCCGGACAGAGTTGGACTGAAGTCCTAGGATGGAAAGGTGGAACAGGTATTGTAGCACCACCAGGACCGAGCAGGAGAAGGGATCCTCCTGCTGTTGAGAACACCAAGTAGAAAACCTACGCCACTTTAGAGCATAGGCCTTCCTAGTGGAATGCTTCCTGAAGGCCAACACCACCTCTTCAACCTCCTTTGATAGGAGCAAGGACTACCCTTTCAGCAGCCAGGCCATCAAATTGAGGGATTTGAGGTTGGGATGCAAGAGGGACCCCCTGATCCTGAGTCAGAAGGTCGGGTTGCAGCCCCAGAGGAAGTGGAGTATCCACTGCCAACTGCAGAAGAGGGAACCACGGCTGCCTGGGCCACCTGGGGGCTATCAGGATCACCATGGATCGGTCCTGCTGGATTCTGAATAGAGTCCAGGCCACCAGAGGTGTGGGAGGAAATGCATACAGTAGGCCCTCTGACCAGGGGATCAGGAATGCATCTGCCGCTGTTCTCAAGGGACGCGGTTGCCTGTTTAGCGGACTGGCAAAAAGATCCACGGTTGGAAGTCCCCACTTCAGAAAGATCTGTTGAACTACCCGAGGATCCAACTGCCACTCGTGAGGCTGCAGGAGTCTGCTTAGCCTGTCCGCCAGGTAGATTTCCTGGCCTGGGAGGTAGACCGCCCTGAGGGTCATGCCCTGACTGATAGCCCAGGAGCAGAGAGCTTGTGCTTCCAGGCACAGGAGTCAAGATCCTGTGCCTCCCTGCTTGTTGATGTAGAACATAGCCACCTGGTTGTCCGTCTGAACTAGGACAGAGTGGTGAGAGAGGACCCGAGAGAAAGTCCGTAAGGCTAGTCGAACGGCTCTCAATTCCAACAGGTTGATCTGCTGGGCGGCTTCCCAAGGAGACCACAGGTCTTGGGTGCAGGCCCCCTGGCAGTGTGCCCCCCAGCCCTGCAGGGAAGCATCGGTTGTCCGTACCTGAGTGTGTGGGGAGGCCTGAAAAGGAATTCCCCTGACCAAATTTGGGAGATGCCTCCACCAGCGTAAGGAGTCCACCAAAAGTTTGGACACCTTTATCCTGTCTGACAATTTCCCTGTGGCCTGTAGCCACTGTGCCCTGAGGCACCACTAAGTCGGCCGCATGTGCAGCCGGGCATTTGGGGTGACATGCACTGTGGAGGCCATGTGACCTAAGAGCCGGAGGAAGTGTCTGGCCGAGACCAGAGTGTTCACCCGGAACTGGCCGGCCAACTTTATCAGCCTGTGAGCTCTGTCCACAGGCAAATAGGCCTTTGCATGGATAGTATCCAATCTTGCCCCTATGAACTCCATGTCCTGTGAGGAGACTAAAGTGGACTTTGGCAAGTTTATAACGAACCCCAGGTGCTGAAGCAGGGATATGGTTCAAAAGATGGCCTGCTTGGCCTCTTGTGGAGGCTGGCCCTTGATAAGCCAGTCGTCCAGGTAAGGGAACACAAAGATCCTCTGGTTCCTGAGGTATGCCGCAACCACCGCCAGGCATTTTGTAAAAACCCTGGGGGAGGAGGTGAGGCCAAAGGGAAGCACTCTGTACTGGAAGTGTTTCCCTCCAACCACAAATCTGAGGAATTGTCTGTGACTTGGATGTATGAGGATGTGTGTATAAGCATCCTTCAGGTCTAAGGAGCATAGCCAATCTCCCTGCTGGAGGTAGGGCAGTAAGATTCCAAGGGTAAGCATCTTGAACTTTTCCCTCTCCAGAAATTTGTTGAGATTTCTCAGGTCCAGGATGGGTCTGAGGCCCCCTGTTCTTTTTGGTACCAGGAAGTACCTTGAGTAGAAGCCTTGCCCTTCCAGGTGGTGGGGCACCGGTTCCACCACCTGGTCCTGTAAGCAGACCTTCCAACTCCTGAAGGAGTAAGTTTCTGTGCAGAGGGGGTCTTTGAGGCTCCCCTGGAAAGGAGGAGGAGGGTATATGGGTGAAGTGGAGCAAATAGCCCTTCTGGATGATGCTTAACACCCACGTATCCCCTGTGATGGCTGGCCACCTGTCTGCGTACAGGGTCAGCCGACCTTCTGTGCCCTGTAGAGGAGGAGAGGCTATGCCGGCATAGTAAAAGATACCCTCCCTGCTGAGCAGGAGCCGGAGTAGGAGGTTTGGGAGCCTTCTGCCTACGGGGCCCATGACCCTGCCCCTTGGCCTGCTGGCCCTGTTGGGGAGCTGCAGAGGCCTGGTAGTGAGGGTAGATTTTGTAGGCAGTGGTCTTTCTCGGGTAAAAGGCCTTTTTCTCCAAGCCCTTCTTCTGAGAAGGGGCAGAGGTCTTCCTGGACAGCCTTGTCTGGGTAAGAGTCTCGGTCTCAAGTTCTGCAGCCTTTTCGGCCATGGGCTTGCCAAAGAGGTTTTCACCTCGGCAAGGGACATCCACCAACTTGTCCTGTACCCATGGCTTGAGGTCCAAGGATTGTAGCCAGGCCTGGCGGCGTGCACCGATGCCGGCCCCTGCTACTTGGGCCGAAGCCTCAAATCCATCGTAGGCTGCTCGAGAAATAAACTTCAAGCACTCTTGAATACCAGAAGACAAGGCCTTGAACCTCTGCAAAAGTTCCTCGGACAGACCAGCAGAGAACCCGGGCAATCTCCTTTGCCAGGTCTCAAAGGTACATGCCCATGTACAGCTGGTAGGTCTGGACACGGCAAGCAAGCATAGAGCCCTGGAAGCACGTTCTACCGAGGGCATCCAGGTTCTGGGCTTCCCTGCAGGGAGGCACCGAGGAGTGCATATTCTGACTCTTCAGGTGATGCATGGCCGATTCCACAACCATGGAGTGGTGCAGTAGCTGTGCCTTTTGATACCCGGGGCTCTTGCGGACTCGATAGATGGAATCGACCTGCTTGCTTAGAACTGGCATCGAGGCCAGCGCCTCCCACACATGCGGAAGAGCAACCGCTCCAGCATCGGAGAAGCCGGGACAGTAAAGGCCTCCTTGGGAGGAGAGAGTCATACTGCAGAGCCTTGAGATCCTTGGCTCGAGGCTCCTCCTCGGGGTCCGCAGGGAATTCCAATGCTTTGGCCATGTCCCTTACGAAATCCGAGAACCTGATATCCTCCGGGGGGGGGGGGGGGAATCTTGTCAGAGGCTCGGATCCCAGTGTGTCCAAAGGGATGCACCTCCGGAAGGTGTCAGGGGACTCCTCCTCCATTTCCCACTCCGATTCTTCCGAGTGGGCGGGCACTGTCGCCATCCGCCCCGATGCCGAGAGTACCGGCGTTGACAACCTCGGTCCCGAACGGGAGGCCGAGGATCGACTGGAGTTTGCATGGTCTCGAGGATTGGCTCGGTGTCCGGGGTCGACTTGGACATCGATGTCCCGGTGGTCGGGGCAGATGCGCCGGTGAGACCAGCAATCAGCACCCGCTGCTGCTCCATGAAGGCAGACAATCTGCTCTCCAAGGCCATCAACCTGAGTCCGAGCTCAGGAGACCCAGCAGCCTCCGACTCGGGCCCGACGTCGGCTCCCCCCAGAGGAGAGTCCACGAGGACTACAGTACTCACGTGACTCGGGGCCTCTGACTCTACACGAGGATGCTTTGCAAGCCTTTCCGACTCCGAAGACCCGGGACGGCGATCGGGGCTATGCGACCTGGCCCTCGAGGAGCAAAGAGCGTCCACCGATGCCGCCCTCGCGGGTTTCTTCTTCCTTCGATGCTCCCTTGAGGGGGACTCCCTTTCAGAGGAGCCCTGATGATGCTCGGGGTCAGATTCCCGAGACGTCGAGGCCTCTGACGAAGTCCGAACTCGTCCAGAGGCAGATTCGGAGAAGATCCTTTCATGCTGGTGCTGATGGCTCCGTAATGCCTTGGAAGACATTTTGCCACAGGGGCTACAGACCGTAGAATCATGGTCTGGCCCTAGGCACCGGAGGCAGCAGTCATGTGTGTCGGTGAGAGACATCAGTTTTTTGCACCGATCACACTTCTTAAAGCCACTGGCAGCCATCAGGGGAAAAAGGGCCCCGTCAAGATCAAAAAATTGGGTTGCCAGGGAAAAGAAAAAAAGGCGCGAATGCAGTCTCTAAGGACAAAAACCGAAAAGAGAGATCCGAGCTCGGCACCGGTGTACCGAGTCCAGACGGGAAAGGAACCGATGTCGAACTGAAGAAAACACCCGACCCAACGCAGAAACATCAACTTTTTTTCAGGGTGATAAGGACAGGCGCCCATAGGGCTCCGCGGAAAAAAAAATGACTGAGCACTTCCGGTGATGCGATGAGCCGGAGCAGTTGCACGCTGCTCGGGCTCTGGGCCCCCTCACCCCTCCGGCGAAGAAGCATGCTGTGACTGGGGCTAATCTCGGGGTTTTTCGCCCCCCACGGGCTCTCCCGATTGGACCGCCATAGGGGCTGGTGCCCCGGTGCTCTCCGCTCACCCCCACACGACGACTTTTGGAGGCGGCCTGGATCCAGGAGGCAGACGCCGTGCGGTGAGTGCAGCTGCACTGCGAGGTGAGACGGCGGTCGGAGCGGGGCCCCGCGGCGGCGGCAGCCCTCTGATTAATGCATCCCGCCCCCCCCCCCCCGCGTGTATTTACTGAACGGGCCCTGAGAGGGGGGCCGACACGGCAGCTACTGAGGGGGCCGGGGGCTGTTGTTGGGCCTTGATCTGGGTCGCCGCTTGCCTCTCCCGCCCCCCGAGAGATCCTCGAGGGCCGAGCAGCCCGCCGGAAGATCTGTGCGCCCACCAGAAGACCCGTGCACCCTGCAAAGTAATCCACCCTGCTGTCCACAAACCACCACACTGTACTCTAGCAGACACTGCACAGGGGACTGTGCCCTATCTTCAGCATACAGATGTCTGGGTCCTGAGTCTGGCCTTTGGCACGCGGAGTCTGAGTTGTGCCCCCCGCCTCCTGCCTCTGACCGGCACCCTGTTGCTGCCGCACCACCAGCACACAGCAGCCTATACCCCGCACCCCGGGCCCTCCCCCCGGCGCACCGGAGTATGAGACCTGTGCCTCGTGTCAGACACGTCGGAGCCTGAGACCTGCGCCCTTCTTTCAGCACTCAGGAGCCTGAGACCGGTGCTCTGCCCTTGGCTCTCGGAGGCTTGCGACCGGCCCCTGCCTCTGGTGCACGAGAGTTGGAGACCCCTCCCTTGCCCCCAGCGCCTAGACGCCTGAGACACGGGCCCTTTCCCTAGCGCATAGCGGCCTGAGACCTGCACCCTTCCTCCAGTGCACGGGAGCCTGAGAAAAAAAAAAAAAAAAAATTGTGACGCCTGAGACTTGGGCACAACAGAGGCCTTGGTGATGGCGGCAAAGGGAGGCCGCCGGGTGGAGAAGGAGAAAACCCCCCTGCCGCCAAGGGGGGGGGGGAGCAGTCCTCGCCACCGAAGGGAGAGGCCAAGGCCACGGCGGGGATGGTGGACGAAATCTCCCTGGCCGTGGCGGGGGCGCTGTCTGCGCAGTTTGACGACCTGCGGGGCCGCATGGACCTAATCCAAACTTCAGTGGAGGCCCTGGGCGGCCGACTGCAGGAGGCGGAACACCGGATAGAGAGGTCAGAAGAGCATGTGTTGGAGCTACAGCAGGAGATGGCCCGGGTGAAAAAGTTACTCCAGGGGCAGGAGGCCAAGCTAGACGACCTTGAAAATAGGTCCCGCCGTAATAACCTGAGATTTCTTGGGGTTCCGGAGGTTATAGAGGACCGGGACCTACAATCCTACGTAGAGGACCTGGTGAAACAAATTCTGGCGAACGATCCTGAAGGCACCTTAGTGCAAATTGAGAGGGCGCACCGGGTCGGGCCTAGGAGAACCAGTGACGGCCGACCTAGGGTGGTCCTAGCACGGTTCCTGAGATTCCAACAGAAAGAAGCAGTCCTGCGGGCCGCGCGAAAGAAAGCGACCATTCAAAAAGACAATGTCCGGCTACGTATCGTTCAGGATTACTCAGCGGCTCTGGGACAGCGACGACGAGAGTACGGACCCTTGTGCCAGATCCTGATAGATAATAATATCAAATTTATAGTGCAATACCCTGCCCGGCTGATCTTCACTCATGGGGGGACCCGTCGGTCCTTTGACTCCGCGACAGCAGCAACGCCCTACGTGGAGGAGATACGGCGGAGGGCTGCAGTGGCGGTCGAGTCCTGAGGTCCGGAGGGGAGGACTATTGATGTGAAGAACAAGCCAGGAGTCTCCACTTTGGACTTTAAAGCGATGGTGATGGTAACCGGGGTGGGGGAGGGGGGAGTACGGGGCCTGTTCAAATTACTTCTAAGTGGGGTTGGCTGTTTTCCATGGGTGTGGGGGGCGGGTGGGGGACGGCTCGAGTAGTTGGGGGTGTTTTGCCGGGGGGGGGGGGGGTGGGGAGGGGGAGTGAATTTGGGGGGGGGCTCCGGGGGGCCCCCCCGGACGATTTGTAGCAGAGCCGGCACAATGGAGGGGTGAGGGGGTACCTCACGCATCTAGGAATACATAGAGGAGGGGAGGAGGATGATAGATGGGATAAGGAATTGGAGTGGGGAAGAGAGGGGGAGGGGGTGGGTGGGGGGGAGGGGGGGAAGGGGTGGGAGGGAGGGGGGGGAAGGAGAGGGTGGGAAGGAGAGGGAGGGAGGGAGAGGGGGTGTAGGAGGGGAGCAGTATTCTCGGGGACCAATGGAGGGGTGGACGACAAGAGGGATTATCCTTGTGGAGAAGAGGGGAGGACCTCAGGCTGGGGGGGGGTCCCTTCCTTAGATCAGGTATGGTTTATGCTGTATTATAATAGGCCTACTTTTGTATTACATGCCACTTAAGATAATTTCTTGGAATGTATGTGGTCTGGGTAGCCCCATTAAACGGGCCAAAATCCTGCAGGCTCTAGCAAGGCAGAAGGCGGACATCGCTATGCTCCAGGAAACCCACCAGACTGCCGAAGAACACCGTAAATTATGCCGGGAGTGGGTGGGACAGGTCTGGGGGGCCCCAGCTCAGGGGACGAAGGGGGAGTAGTACTCCTGATTCATAAACGGGTGAGGCTGGAGGTTGTCCAGGACTTTGTAGACCCGACAGGCAGATTTATCTTGGTGCAGGGAGTCCTCGAGGGGAGGCCTGTCATACTGGGCAACCTGTACTGTCCAAATGTGCTTGACTTGCCCCTTTTTGCCCGTCTTGCCTCCAAGATCGAGACATTGCCGGAGTCCCCCTTGATTTTGGGGGGAGATTTTAATGGGGTCATGGATGTCGATCTCGATACTTCTAAGGGGGGGGGGAGCAGAGAGACAGAATCGCGACGGTTCGGGCCTTGCGAAGTTTATGTTCCCGGCTGGGGTTGGTGGACCCTTGGCGACTACTACACCCGGCCGAACGGGATTACACGCATATATCTCGGGCTCATGGCACTAGCGCCCGTATAGATTACCTGTTGATCTCTACCGGTCTGTTTGTTAAAGTAGCGGATGCTCAGATAGGGCCTATGGAGATATCTGACCATGCGTTTGTTTGGCTCGACGTCCATTGGACTGGGAACTCTCCCCGGTCCCCGACATGGCGATTCCCGCTTGAACTATATAGGGACGCGCAATTTCGTTCTTTTCTTCAGCAACGATGGCAGGAATTCGAAGCTGATCATAGGGGTCACCAGGATGACCCCGAACTGCTCTGGGAAACTGCAAAGGTGGTTCTGCGGGGGGACATAATAGGGTTCCTTGCCCGGAAGAGAAGACTGAGGGCCGAACGTATTATTGGTTTAGAGAAGTTGGTGACGCGGCTACGGCGTCAAGGGGCTCAAAACCCGACGGCAGGGCTTAAAAAGCAGCTGTGGGACTCTCAAATGGAACTAAATGAACTCTTGCACCAACGGGCAAAGAAATCTGTGTTATACTATCGGTACCAACTTTATCGTTATGGGGATAAGCCCGGGAAACTATTGGCCAGATGCCTTCGGGGACCTAGGGGCTCTAAACTGGTGCCGGGTTTGCGGGATGACTCGGGGGTGCTACATCGGGAGAACCCGGAGATTGTGCGGGTTTTTCGTTCCTTTTTCCAGAGCCTCTATACCGCGGAGTCGCCCTCCCTCACGCAGATGGAGGAGTATGTGGGGGCCTTGGAGTTACCGCGCTTGACCGCGGAGCAAAGAGCGCAGTTGGAGCGGCCGATAACGGCGGCTGAGTTGCAGGGGGCTATTTCCAAAGCCAGCTGTTATAAATCCCCGGGATCCGACGGGCTTGGTGCGGAATTTTACAAAATTCTTAACGATTTGATTTCCCCAACGCTGGCCGCCGTACATAATCGGAGGGCGCAACAGGGCTACTTTCGGTGGGGGGCTAATCATGCCCATATTGTCCTTATTCCTAAACCGGCGAAGGATCCCCTCTCTGCGACTTCGTATCGTCCTATCTCACTGCTTAATTTTGATCTTAAATTGATGGCCAAAGTTCTGGCAGACCGCCTGGCGGAGTTTCTGGGGTTGTTGGTGCATGATTGTCAAGTTGGGTTTGTGAGGGGGTGATACGCAGTCCGCAACCTGCGCAAAATTGTGGCATCCTTAGAGTGGGTCCAGCATAGACAGCTGCCCTCTTTACTTGTTAGCTTTGACGCGGGAAAAAGCCTTCGACCGGGTGGACTGGCAATATCTGAAGTACATCCTTCCTTGCTATGGTCTAGGGCCTTTATTTTGTAGCATGGTTGCGAGCCTGTATGCCGACCCGACGGCGGCGATACTTTGCAATGGGGTGGTATCAGAGAAGTTTACGCTGCAAAGGGGGACTCGTCAGGGCTGTCCCCTCTCCTCTCCTTTTTGTCCTGTCTTTGGATCCTCTCCTGCGGAGAGTGGCGGGAATGCGTTCCATAAGGGGGGTGAGAATGGGCGCTCAAGAATTTAAGATATCTGCTTTTGCCGATGACCTGTTGGTACATTTACTTTCGCCTACAGACTCCTTGCCGCTTCTCCTAGGAGAGCTCCGAACTTTTGGACAATTTGCGGGGCTACGTATTAATAGGGACAAATCCGAAGCCATGGACGTGTTGGGGAGCCTTCGGAGTGGCTGGCCGGGGGTCTTCCCTCTTAAATGGGCTGAGAATCAATTTGTATATTTGGGGATTGTACTGCCCTGCCATCCGGGACGATTGTATAGGTGCAACCTGCAGCGAATGCTGACCAAGGTGCGAACTCAATTGCAGGCCTGGCGGCCTCTCCCCCTGTCCCTATTGGGAAGGATTGCGGCGATTAAACTGGTGCTCTTGCCGCGGATCTTGTATTGGTTGCAGACCCTCCCTGTTTGGCTTCTCCGGAGGGATGCCCGGCGCTTTGAGGTGGAATTCCGAGGCCTTCTCTGGGGGGGGGGGCGAGAGCCCGTGTCCCCTACGGTTGGCTGGTGGGGAGGATGCGCAATGGGGGGTGGGGGCTCCCGGATCTCGGTGCTTATGCATTGGCCCGCCAAGCGCGCCATTTGGGGGATTGGCTAGGTGACACTGACCTCTACACGCCCACAGCCTTGGAGGAGGAATTTGTGGCACCCCACTCTCTGCGGGCCCTCTTGCACCTGGAGGTTAGCCAGTGGGCTACCCACTTGGCTGAGAGTGTGTTGCTACTCCCGGTATGCAAGACCTGGCGGCAGTTGAATACCTATTGGGGCCGTAATTGGAAGGCGTCAAGTTGGCTACCCCTTCGGGGAAATGCCAACTTTACCCCGGGAACGGAGACCGCGGCCTTCCGTTTTTGGGGGGAGAGAGGGGTCCATAGTGTGGGAAACGTGGTGGACTTGACGGGGAGGCCCAAACCCTTTCTTGCGCTTTCCCGCGAGTTTGACTTGCGGCCTCACCATTTCTTTGCATATATGCAAGTGGCCCACTATGTGGCCTCCCTTCCAGGAGAGGAGTTACATGGCGACCGCTCGGTCCAGATTATGGGTTTTTTTGGCTTGGACGACACGACACGACCGTCAATCCGGGGTTTTCACCTCCGGTTGGAGCAGCTTCGCCAGCGCCCAGACTATGGTAGAGTGGAACAGGCTTGGGGGGCCGAAATGGGGCGGGAAATCCCCCGTGGCATTATTTTAGTGGCCCTACGGCGCGTGGTGAGCCTGGTGGAGGGGGCCCGTTGGCGGGAAATACAATTTAAATGTCTAACCAGGATCCACTTCTCCCCGCGGAGGGCCCTTCGCTGCCACCTGACTGCGGATGGCAGTTGTCCGCGGTGCGCGGCGCCCATGGCGACTTTGTTACACATGTGGTGGGGATGCCGACGGATTCACCCATATTGGCGGAGGATCGCCCTGTACGTAGCTAATCTGCTGGGACAACCTATTCAGTGGGATGCAGCCTTGGTGGTCTTGGATGTTTTGGCCCTTGCCTCTCCGAAGGGGAAGTGGGGTCGCTGGCTTGTGCGTAAGGCCTGTCTGGTGGGTAAAGGACCTCTGTTGCGGCGGTGGAGGGAGATCCACCCGCCCTCTTTTTGGGAGTGGCGGAACTCTTTCCATCAGCTTATGCTCCTGGAGTGTAGGGCTGCCCGGGGCCATGTCCAGCGATGGTCCGCCTTCTTGCTAATTTGGGATCCATACATTCAAAATTTGAGTGCCCGGACCCGTAACACGGTCTTGCAGTTGGGCTGTTAATACCCTCATCCACTGTTTTGTTATTTGGGTGAAATGTGGAACTCTCAGATGGTCCTGCGTGGCCGTGACATGTGGGGGGGGGGGGAGGTGGGGGAGGGGGGAGGGGAGGGGGTAGGGGAAGGGGGTGAGGGTAATTAATCTTTGAAAAATCCATGTAACCATCAATGGGTATTGCTCCTGGGGATAAGAGCTAACCCCAGAGAGTGGCGATTTTCTGTGTGTCTTGTATTTGTTGTTTGCTGTTGATGGTTCTAAATAAAATTTTGAAAAAAAAAAAAAAAAAATGACTGAGCAAGATGGCACCTTTGGGCAGGAAGGGGACCACGCATGCATGCCTGCATTCCCAAAGGCTTTCTTTGAAAGCTGGGGAAATGCTCCGCATGGGTCTCTGTTGGTGCCTACGTCACCCATATGCGAGGACCGACTTCCTGCTTGGTCCTGGAGAAACCACCCGTCCGCTTTGGCACAAGAAAGTAACAGGAGTAGAATCTGCTCCCTCTGAGGTGCGATGGAACCACTTCCACTGCTCACTCCTCGGAGGAGGTTGGCAAGCTCCTGCACTAAGACAACCTAATGTGCAGTGGGCCGAGAGGGCTCTGCATGGCAGAAGGATGGAGGAAACCATTCCAGATATCGGTAACCCTCCCAAACGACCTGAAGAACCCAGGTGTCTGATGTGACAGACTCCCATGGGGGGGGGAGGGGCAAAGTGGACCAGGCATCCCTCTCACCGGTAGCTGTGTTGCCAGAGGGCAAGCGGCTATGCATCTGGCCAGGGTCTGGCTCTTGGGGCCCTTTGGCTTACGTGGATCCTGGTGGCCACTCTTGCTCTGTCCACCTTGAGACGGAACCGGTGCCAGAGGATCAGGTGGGTAGCCCCAATAGGGGAGGCCCTTCCTCTGAAAGAAAAGCTTCTTGCCCTGCTGCTTCTTCCATGGAAGGGAAGTCGTCTTCCGGAAGAGATGGGTGCGAGTTACGTACTCTGTCTCAATCTCCGCCGCTTTGACCTCCATCTGTTTGCCGAATTGTTCACCCAGGCACGGATCAAGCAGCAGCTTTTCCTGGACCCATTGTTCGAGGTCTGAGGATTGGAGCCTGTTGCCTGGCTCCAATGCCTGCAGCTGCTACCCAATCCAGGATTCGAAATGGTCATATGCAGTGCAAGCGAAGTATTTTGAACAGCCCCCCACTGATTTCAGGAGGGACTGGAAAAAGGTAATCGCCGTCTAGGCCCGCTTGGAAGCCCCCCCCCTCCCGAGTTCCTTTGCGAGGTCACAAAGGAACATATATAGCTGGTAAGCCTGGATGCGGCAAGCCAGCATGGAGCCTTGGTAGGCCTTTTGCCTGAGGGCGTCGAGGGCATGAGACTCCCTACCCAGCAGGACCAAAGAGTAGGTTTTTGGACTCTTCTGCTCCCGCATGGCAGATTCCACTACCACTGAGATATGGGGAAGCTGGAACTTCCGGAAGCCAGGCTCCCGCTGGAACCTGTACATGTCATCCAGGTGCTTGCTGACAATGGGGATAGACGCAGGCGTATTACACATGCGGAGAAACAGCCGGGTCAAAATGGATGGGACCAGGACCGTGAGGGATTCCCTCGGTGAGGCCTTGTATTGCAAAATATTGAGTTCCTCCGTAGGGGGGGGGGGGGGGGCGCTCCTCGGATTGTGTAGAGAGAGGGCTCAAGCCATGTCCTACACAAACTCCAAAAAGGAAGTAATCCTCAGGAGACTGCCGCTTCTGAGCGGGCGGGGAAGGATCCGAGGGGAGGTCCCATTGAATCTGAGATTTAGGGGAAGTATCCCCATCGGACTCCCAGTCTGAAATCTCCGAGGGGAACTTGGAAGTAGGCTGCTCGAGCAGAGCTCCTGAAGCGCATTGGGCTCCCGAGGCCAGAGCCCTTTTGGAGCCGGAGGCGCTGGCCCAGGAACATCTCGCACCCAAAGACCAGGACAGAGATCAAGACCTCTGCAGAGGTCCACATGAGGCCCCTGGCTCTCAGGGGTTACTGCGGCAGTTTGGGGAACCAAGAAGGCATCGCCTATGAAGTCTGAGTGCATGCCAGCAGTGCCTGGCACCAAGGACGGCAGAGGCACTCTGCTCCAGTGCCAAGATTCGGACCTCCCACTCAGGAGTGGGGCCTTGTGACGCCGACACTGGGGTAACCGGGTCAGGCGTCAAGGAGGAGAGGGGGTCCTCGCCGGGATGACCCTCCAGAGACAGGATGCCATCGCTGGAGGCCTCCGCACATCTGTATGAGGTACCTTTTGGGGCCGCCGAGGAGGGCTAAGGGACTGAGCACAAGAAAGCTCACACTTGTCCAGAGCCCCCGACCGGGTCCTTGAGGCCTCCTCCTTCCGCTCCCTTTCGGGGGACCCGTGGTCAGAGTGATGCCGGGGCCGCAGGTGACCCCAGAGGCAGAGGGTCAGTGGAGCAGGAAGCTACCGGGGACACTGGGGCCGTCTTCAGAAAATATCATCCAGTTTCTGCTTATGGCTCTGGATGGCCTTGGGATATCTTTTAACAAAGAGAGCAGAGCTCCAGGTTATGGTCAGCTCCTAGGCACCTAAAACAGTCATGGGTGTCCGTGAGCGACATGTTTTTAGAGCATCTGTCACACTTTTTGAAACTGGAGGCCATGGGGGCAAAAAGGATCCCCACAAGGTTGAAGAACTTCGGTTCAGCCAGCGGTTGAAAAGGGCATGAAACACACTGGAGACGAAGAAAAAAGAACAAAGTCCTGGGGTCCGCTGCCGAAGCAGGGGCACTGGGATGGCAAGAAGAGGACTGGGAAACCGGAACAGAAAACAATACAAAAAAAACTTTTCTGAGGTACAGGGAACAGCAAGGGCTTAGCAAGTTCATTTTAGTTAAATCCCCTAACTTTAAAAATTAGCACTCATTCAGCTGAAGTCAGGATCTCAATTGATTGCCTGCCATTTTTAAATGGCCAATATAGAAGACAGGAGCCAGGAAAGGCAAAAAGTAGGGCTAGAGATGTGAATCATATCTAACCACTAACATTTAAAAAATCTGTAATAAAATTAGTGATTTTGCTACCATTTTTACATATATTTTACTCATTTTTGTGCATTTTTAGTACAATTTTTTTAAAATTTCCACTGCATTTGCATATAGTTTATGACAAAGAATTAACTTTTATAACGATGAACAAAGAAAACGTGGGCTAAAATGTAGCACACATTTTATTCATAGTTCACTGCATTGGGCTCAATGTGACTGATACTGCAATCTTTACTGCTACCACCCACTGCTGGTACAGCTGATATGAGTTTCTTCTGGTACCAAAGCAGCATAGGCCCACTTCTACATCACATTCTCCCTGCTACACATTACAGGTGTTCACAGCCTGACTCCTCACGACAGACAGTATCTATTAAGTAATAAGCAGGTTTTGACACCTTGTGGCTATTGTTGGTATGGCAGCCTCATTTCCCAGCAGACAAAATAGGTAAGTGATGCTATTTAAAAAATAAAAATAAATAGACCGGAGGAGTTACTTTGTTTCCTACCTGCGGTGAACTTTTCATTTGATTGGCCTGGTGACCCGCAGCTGCTGCTCTCATTGGGGCTGCTTGATTTGACGGGCTATAACACTCTGCCCACAACGCGGGACGCGTAGCGGGCGCGTGCCCGAAGGGGTGTGACCAAAGGGGTAGGTCACGCCCCTTTGGCGCGCATTCGGTGAGTAGAATCTCATTGATGGGGAAAAGGAAGAAACATCCTTTGCCGGCTGCAGTACCGAAAGCGGGTAAGGTAGTCGGTCCAATGGACGCTCATGTACAGGTCGGGAGACTGTTGCCTGAGACTCAAGAATTGGATTCGGTTATGGAAGGAAAGTCAACCGTGAGTACTGTGTCTTCTGACATTTCCCCGGATTTAAAGGACTTACCCCCAACTATACAAAAGCAAAAGTCTAAAATTGGGGAACCTATACTTTCCTCTTCTTTTTTGCGGATTGAGTCTGCACCTGTGACTATCTCCTCCACTTCCATCGGTTGTTGTTTTTTCCGTGCCTGGGGAGCCTCGTGTTCCCCCTGATAATGTTTCTCTTAAAGATCTTTGGGCCTTGTTATCTAAGATGGAGTCAACTTTAGATTCGTCTTTACAAAGAATATCTGTTTTTACGAAAGAAACAGTTGAAAAGCTGTCTAATCAGGAATCTAGATTGCTATTAATAGAAAAGTGTGTTGAATTACAGGAGGGGAGGTTTACCTCACAGAAGGGAGTCCTTGACGCTTTGGTTCAAGATGTTACCTTACTTCATCGTGAAGATGAATTATTAGAGAACTCCCAGCGTGCGAGGAACCTCAGTCTCTTAAATTTTCCTAAAACCAACTATCTTACACCTGTTATTTTTTCATAAATATTTGAAAGATGTTCTGCAGTTTTCTGATGTGGAATCAATTGATTTGTTAAATATTTACTATCTTCCCTCTAGAGATTTAACTTTGGCAACTGCTTCTCAGGGGAAGGGTTCTCAGGAGGACCCTAAGGTTTTGCCTTCATTGAATATTTCTGAATTTCTAGAGTCTTCTCAGGATGAGATATCTACAAGAGCCACTTTATTAGTTACGTTGGCTTCAGATTTAGATAGACAAAGGATCTTTCGGGCTTATTTTAGGAAGAGACTTGAAAGATTTTGTGGTCATTGTGTTCAGATCTTTCCCGACGTCTCCCGGGCCACTCAGCGCCGTTGGAAGGTTTTTTTAGAAGTCCGACCACGCGTTTTGGCCTTGGGGGCTTCTTTTTACCTGAAATTTCCATGTAAATGTTTTATTAGCTATCAGGATAAACGATATGTATTTGGTGAGGTTGCTCAGTTGATGGAATTCTTGAAAGAGAAAGAGCAAAGTTAGAGTAGTTTTGATTTAATCAATTTACTTCTGATTTCAATATTGGTTTAACTCTTGTTGGTATAGGGGTTTGCGCCAGGCTTGGATCAGATGTATGTTTTGTTATGTATTATAGAACTCTTCCTGGATGTGGTCTATTATTCTAATGATTATTTTTCTCTTATGTTGATTTCAAATGAGAGGTTGATCTCATTTGTTGTATTTTCTTTTGTATTGTTGTATGTTTCCTTTCAACAAATAAAAATTGAAAAAAATAAAAATAAAAATAAATAAAATAGACCAGCACATTACCTCAGCTTACTCAAGGGTCAATATGGCTACTAGAACTCTGTATTGCATTAGTAATTAAGCAAAATCAATGAAAATGGATCTATACAAAAAAGGTTTCTTGTGCAGACAGAACCTGGCATTCTTGGATACTTCCTAAAATGTAAGTTTGGTATTCTTATAATCAATAATGATCATAGAAGTACAAAAAAAAAACCTAATAGTGCATTTAAATAGCCAGAAGTAGATGAGAGGTAAAATTAAAACAGCGATGTTGATCATGCAAAGACTGGAAGACTGCTAAACAATCTTCTCTCAGCACTACCAGAAAAAGATCCAATGAAATCATTAGAAACTGTTTTTAATATGCAGCTCAGAAGAGATATTTTGCTTTAACTATTTAAAATAGTAAATATTTTAGCATACTTTACACTGCAGGCATGTCAACTCTTAAGTTTACTCATGAAATGTATCCTCAGCTGATCACAGAGGGGCCTTGGGTACTATACAGTACATACAACTGGAACTAGGCCTATAATTTCTATTCTTCAGATTGGACAGAGGAAATTCAGATGTATAAATCATTTGAAACCATAGATTTGACCCTTCTTAGATGAAAACATGTAGAGTTTTGTGATATTGCATACATAGAGAACATTACTGTGCAGAGAGCAACCATATCTGTATACATACAGATATGTAACAGTTTCCCAACCCTGACCCAGCAGCACATTTAGCCAGTCAGATTACACTTGACAATTAACATTCATATGATAGATCAGCATGCTGTAAAGGTAGTACACGTAGATAGAGTATATCCCATGCAAATTCATAGTGGATGTCTTGGAAACCCAAAAAGTGGCTTTGAACTCAACAGCAGTTGTGAACCAGGGAATCTTGTCGTGATTGGTCATGTCAAAAAATTAACTCAAAGACATGTCAGGACTTCACACCCGCTGCTAAAGTAAGCTTTTTCACAAAATATGCATAGAGTAGAATAAATCAATGCCCAAAGTTCTAAGAATAGAAAATTCAACCAAGGAAAAAAAAATTCTGAACAGATTATCCTGAAGAGTTAGAATTTCCATATTTACGACTATAGAAGAAAAACAGTATAATGCGTTATCAGCATGCTTGGGTGAAATGAAATGAATCCTGTCAAAGAACACAATGTAACATTTTATACTCTTTTCACTTTCGGTTTTAAAGTTGTGGCAAAATGTGTACCCTTGTTTTAAGTGCACGGCTAAAAGACATTCTAGCTTAAAGTGCTAAAAACAAAAAAAATTTCCCATGTACCAAGACATCTTATGAAAGACCTGACCTCAAAACACATGGCCATCATTTAAAAAAAAAAAAAATAATAATGTCTAAACGCATTATTTCTGGACTAGCTAAGACCATGTGACATTAAGGTTTGCCATAGAGGCTGTGCAAATTCTACATCTGGAAAACTAGTGCTCCCATTATATATTGTATTAGTTGCCAATTTTCCTTTACAACCCAATGAGGATTCGGTGACATGCTGGATTAGTTCTCAGACCACTCAGAGAACATGCATCATTTTCTGTGAAGCAGAAATCAATTATCAGTTAAAACAGAACCCCCCCAGAAGCACTAAGTGTGGTCATGCAGAGACCCTGCTTCAATTCCTGCATCGTTTTTGCATTCCAGGATGGTTGCTATGTTCACAGCCCCAGGGGAGGTCATCATTTAGAGCAATACCTAGCAGCCAGATTTAGGGCCATATTTACTAGACATTAGTACATGCTTATCTGCTTCAGAAGTTATGATATTCCTATGGACATATTGGCAGATAGCAAGTATTAATATCTAGTAAACATGACTCTTAAGAGTCTAGAAGGAGCCTTGATGTATATATATATATCCTGTGCCCAGAAGCATAGAGATGGGCAGGATATTAAACTGAAATGGCAATAACCATCAGCCTCAGGTCCACTGCTGCAATGGCGAGTGTTAGAACCTTGTGCCTGTAGAGGTTCAGCAGGGTAGCTGGGGAGTGGACCATCATAAAAAGGAGAAAAAAAAATAATCCCCAGATAGTTTCAAATGAAGACTCATGGCACCAGGATTACAGCACTGGTTCTGAACGAGCTGGAATGAGGGAAAACAACTAATGGACCAAAAACGAAAAAGTAAAATAAATCACTTGGAAAAAGTGATGCAGCACAGATGTCTTTAATGCTAAATAAGGTGAAGGGTGTAAGTTGAATGGAGAAGTGTGCACAGAAAGAGGTGGGAATCTTTATAAAGAATTGTTCTATGATGTAATAATGTCATTTTAAAAAAAAGAATCCACCAGTCTCTGATCTACCATACCTCTCACATTTTACAAGAAAGGGCAGTTAGGTTCACTCGTCATTTATGCTCATGGAAAAAACCCCATCGTTGTGAAGAGAGACCTTCAAGACAAAACAATCAGCTCTTAAGAGTAGGAGGAGCTGTTTCCCTGAAGACTTCTGGTATACCAAAAAAGTGTGTTTCTCTGCATAATACCATTTACAGCAAGACTAAATAAAAACTAAGGGGGGTGGGATTTCAGTGGTGGCACCAGCACACTTAAAGCAGCTAGCTGCCACTTAATTTCACTCCAGATATTCCATGCTGATGCCATATCCAGACACCAGCACTGCATCTCCGGGTTGCCTGCGCTGTGATTGTGCAATCCGTTTACCATCAATATTTAGCCACTAGCCGGATTGCAAAATCAGCTAAAATTTAGCCAGTTGGGGGTAACTGGGCAACGGCTAAATATCGCTGTTGCCTGGTTAACCCATGATGCCACTCCCAGAACGTCCTGTTTAGTGGCACAAACTGGGGATATTCAGCGGCACTAACTGGGTGAGCAGTAGGTATGCAAACCATGTAAATGCCTTTGAATATTCCCCCTAAATATTTTGACCTAATCTTTCAAAAATAAAAATCATAGAACCAAACTTTCAAAATAAAAATATGCACCATAAGCATGAAATTTCACAAATTAAGGCCTGGTATATAATCTCCCAAAGTAGCGCTTTCTAAGGGAACTCTGAGGTAGAGTGGCATCAGCTTTCAAAACAGCTTAACCCAAACCTTGCCATAACATGTTTAGCTGACAAATCATGATAGGGAAACACATTTACTGCAACTGCAACTATCAAAAGCATGCAGCTTTATTCTTAGCAAAGCAAAACACACCTAGTTCATAAACACACCACTATATGAAAGTTTAGAATTCTGAAAATATATTTAAAAAAATTAAAACTTCATTTACATGTATTCCATGATCTTAAAATATAAATATTAGCTGCTTAAATGAAGGTGAGGGAGAACAAATCAAGCTACCAGATGAAGGGTTCTTGCAACAATAGCCTAGGGAAAAGCAACCAAGTATTAATTTTTACTAGATGAAGGAAACAGAAGTAAGGCTTATCAAGTTTTTTTCTTGATGAAATGTGGAAATGCAGTACTAGGAATACTCAAACTGCAGACATGACCAAAAGAAGAGTTACTAAGTTTTCATGACCTAGAACTCCCCAATCTTTACCATATGTGGCTCCATTTTTAAAGGGATAGTCTGGGTATTAATGCAGCGTGCAATCAGTTGCACTGGAAGGAGTCATGGTAGGCTCCTCAGCATCTGTGCAAGCCACTAAAAGATCCAGTTTAAGTAGTAGGGCGAAGAGAAGCCTGCAAGGCAGGGATGGAGACATTTTACTTACCAATAATTTCCTTTCCTGGAATCCTGTTAGACCAGTCCAGGCTAATGGGTTGTGTCCTCCTGCCAGCAGATGGTGAGACGAGAAAAAATCCTAAAGCTTTGTGACATCACCCTTGGTATAAAAACCCATCCAAAGGGGGAGCTTCAATATATCCATAACAAGCAGCAGGAGTTCAAACAACCAAGGAAGCACAAAACCAGTGCCAAAATGAGTTCATAAAGAAATAACTCTTATAACAAGTTAAATTGAATCATGTGAAACAGGACCCGCAGGCCAGGAAAGTACATTGCGAGGTACAGCAATATCACCGATACGTAAAGAGAATCTTAGCTAGGCGACAGACTAAATAGTTTAGAGGGGCAGGTCGTGGACTGGTCTAGCAGAATTTCAGGAAAGGAAATTGGTAAGTAAAATTTCTCCTTCCAAATACATGCCGCTAGACCAGTCCAGACTAGTGGAGAGTACCATAGCTGATCCACTCCAGGGCAGGAAGAATCAGCTGCAGCCAAGACAGACTCTGAAGGAAGCTGCTTCTTGATCTTGGACATCCAAGCAATAGTGACATGCAAAAGTAGAGAAGGAGAACCAAGTGGCCGCCCTGCAAATATCTAGCAGAGCGCCCCATGAGCATTATGCCCAGGAGGTAGCCTGGACACATGTAAAATGTGCCTGAAGACCTACAGGCACAGGTTTGTTCAATAAAATATAAGCTGACTCAATGGTCTATTTGATCCAGCGCACAATGGTCGCTTTGGAAGCAGCTGCTCCTTTTCACGGACCAGAAGCCAGGACAAAAGTTAGTCGGAGAGACAAAGCATATCGATGAATATGAGGTAACATAATGCCCTACCAGCATCCAACAGGTGAAGAACTCTGTCACCTGAAGACTGCTCCTTAAACAAGGAAGGAAGGAAGCAATCGATTAGTTTACATTCAAATCCAAAAAGGACCTTGGGCAGAAAAAAAAAAAGCCACTGTTCAAATGGTAACCCCGTCCAGGGGAAGAGACAGAAGGATCCCGGCGCTCCAAAAAGCACTGAGCCAGTGACTGCTATAAGAAAAACAGTTTTGAGAGTCAAATCTGAGAGATGCCCTATGGAGAGGCTCAAACGAGGCACAGGTGAGCACACACTAAGGACAGATCCCAAGAAGGGATGATTGAACGAATGGGGGAGGGGGGCGGCCGCCTCAGGAAGCGAACATCCCACAGAAAACGGGAAACATCTACATGAGAAGCAAGAGACTGCCCATGGAGAGGCCCCTGAAAGCACCTTAATTCTTTAAAGGGCGAGACCCTTATCAAATCAGTCCTGAAGGAAGGAAAGAATATCTGAAATATCAACTCGCCAAGGGGAGAGGGATCTCTTAGAAGACACCAGATCCAAGCATAGGCATGTGAGGTAGAAGAATGGTAAGCCTGTAGTAGTGGCCACTACTAGGAGTAATCTTTGCAATGCAAGTGACGCCATTCAATAGCCAAGATGTAAGCGAGTAAAGAGCGGGGTCGTCCATGAGAACTGGCCCCTGAAACAGGAGACCTCTCCAGAAACCGAGGGGTAGGGGCACCTCCTTCAGGAAGCAGAGATTGGCCTCTGCATCCATGCTATGCCGATCTGGAGCCACCAGCACTACCCGTCCGGCGTGTGACTCTATCCGACAGTGGCCAAGGAGGAAAAATTCAGAGAAGCTGATTCAGGGCCAGGTCTGAACCAGAGCTTCTAGGCCGTGAGTTTGATTCCTATCAACAACTGAAAAATACTGATGTCTTGACATTGTGTGGCCATTAAGTCTAGAGTCCGATGACCACGGACGCACAGAGTCCGCTCATCGGGATCCAGGATAGGACGACTCAGGAAATCCACTTGAATGTTCTCCATGCCCACATGTGCTGTACAGAAAAGAGCCAGGAGGTTGGATTCTGCCCAGGGAAATAGAAGACCCATTTCCACAGCCACTCCAGGACATTTAGTCCCACACTGTCTGTTGAGATAAGTCACAGTGGTGGAATTGTCAGAAAGTACTTGGACTGCTCGACCCTGGAGTTGGGACTGAAAGAAGAGTAGAGCCAGACGAACAGTCCGGGCTTCAAGGCGACTGATGATCCAAGAGGTTTCTTGAATGGACCAAGAACCCCGCGCTGCCTGTCCCTGGCAGTGCATTCCCCTACTTGCAAGACTGGCATCCGTGGTTATCACCCAGTGCAGAATTTCCAAGGGAAAGTCCTTCAACAAGTGATGAAGACAAAGCCACCAGCGAAGACTGTGGTGAACCACTGAAGAAAGGAGTAGACAAATCTGATAGTTCTGGGTGGATGAGGACCAGCATGACAATACTGAAGTGGAAGCATATAAGCATGAGCCCAGGAGCCTACGTCAAGAGCAGAAGACATGGTGCCAAGGAGCTGTAGGTAATCCCAGGCAGTGGGAGCTGCCAGGCACCGGAAGGCATGGACTTTAACGCACAGTTTCTTGCATCTGTCGTAAGAGAAGAAAACACGACCCACTTTCGTGTTGAAGCGGGCGCCGAGGAATTCCAGAGACTGAACTAGGTACAGATTGCTTTTGGCATAATTGACCACCCAGCAAAGACAGTCCAGAAAGGAGAGGACCTGAGACTGCAGAAGCAGCCTTCTTGAAACTCATTGTTCTGATCAGCCAATCATCTAGAGAATTATGAACCCTGGAGAAAGTGCGAGGAGCTGTGGCAAGACTAAAGGGCAGAGCATGAAACCAATAATGTTGACCAAGGACTGCAAAAATATCAATACTGTTGCTGATCTTGGCAGATTGGAATGTGAAGATACACTTCCACCAGATCCAGGAATGCGAGAAATTCACCTGGCCAAACAGCCTGAATGACTGTCCTGAGGGTTTCCATCCAGAACCGCATCACCTGAAAACAGCGACTAACTCCCCCTAGGGTCCAAAATAGGGAATGACAAAGTAAATGGAATAGTGACCAGAACCTCTTTTTTGAGGGAGGAACCGGGCCTACCTGCATTGAGCTGAAGGTGGTAGTGGAGACTCAGATGTACAGCTGCTGCCTTGGCTGCAAAACATGGACAGATGAGGAAGACATTTGGCACAGGCTCTGTGACGCTGACAGCATAACCTTGTGTTATTACCTCAAGTAGTCCGATATTATCTGGGTCCATTTGCAGGAAAATTACCGTAAGCATCTGACCACAGGAAGCACCCCAGAATGGACCCCAAAACAGTCAACCGAAAGACTTGGTGGAACCAGAAAACTTGGGCAAGGAGAAATTGTCCCGGTTGCGAAGGATACCCCAAAAGGACTGAGGCTTAGAACCAGCCCTATTTGAAGGCCAAGATTTGCCAGGCTAGTAGCAATGAACGTCTCTGAAGTGGCATCTGCAAGGCAGGCAGTGACAGACTAAAACGAGGCAAAACCAGATAATTCGGAAATGACTGAAGCCATCAGAGCAGAGCGCGTGCAGAGAGACCTCCATAAACAGAAGCCTGCAATGCCAAGGCTGATGACGAGATAGTGGTTTAAGAGGACCTCCACCTTGCGATCCATCTAATCACAGAGGGCAGTGCTATCCTCCACAGGAATGCTGTGCATTCAGTGAATGCACTAACCAGGGAGTCTACGTTTGGTCTTCGGATGATCTTGACAAGTGGTTGTGTTTCCCTAAAGTAAACACATTCCAAGCAACGAGCGGAGCATAGAGACACATCAGGAGAATCCCACTCTAAGGAGACCATCTGTTGTAGTTCCAGAGGAAAAGGAAAAGCCTTAGGTTTCCTGAAGCCCACGATGATGGGGTCTGCCTTAGAGGAATCCGAAGGCTATTGAACTTGAGAGTCCGAGAGGTGCAGAGCCTCTAATTTGAGCAACGAGAGCAGGAAGCTCTTCCTTACTGTCTTCGAGGTTCCTGGTCATCTTCTAATGGTAAGAGCTCTCCTTCTTCCCGGCCAAACTCAAAAGGGATAGAATGTTCACCATCTTCCTCTGCAGGATGCTAGTCCCTTGGAGGAGAGGAGGTATCCTTGGTCAGATCTAAAGAAGATCCAGCCAAACTTTGGTAAGCATGCTTTCTAGACTGAGATCAGCGGCGATTAGAGTAGCCGAAGTCCCTGAGTGCTACATATCTCAGGCTTGACAGAATAGCTGCATAAACTGGAGATCAGAACCATCAGTTAAAATCTACATAGGCTGACGAGAGTTGTAGAGGGTGAGCAAGCTGCTCAGGCAACAAAACTGGAGAAAGGTCATCTTGAGATCTAGCATCACCCCGAGGGAGGAGTGGCCTAGTGGATGGGGCAAGTTACCTCAGGCCGGAAGGTCAGGGGTTCAAATCCCACTAGAGGACAGCAACCTTGGGCCAGAAGGACTGGGGTTTCTAGTCCCACAGGTGCTCCTTGTGGTCTTGGGTAAGCCACTTAACCCTCCATGGCCCATGTTCCCTGTAAGTATTAGTGTATGTGTCTCATATCCCCTCGTGTTAAATGTATCCCCCAATTGTGTTGTGACCGCTTTGATTAAAAGGATAAGGCGGTATACAAAACTGTCTAAATAAAGCAAGAGAGACCTGAAAGGGCTACCAGAACCAGGACCTGCAGATGTAGAAGGGCCCCCTTGATCAGAACCACAGGAGGAACACAAACTACCTGTCAAAGTCTTACATTTCTTCCTGCAGCCCAAGCAGCACCGTAGGGAAGAAGGCATTTTCACAACAGAAGAAAAAAAAAAGTCACAGGAAGAGCCAGGGAGCCAAAAATCAGACTCTGAAGAAAGAATGGCAGCCGTGGCACAAAAAGTATGGCAAGAAACAGCAAAAAACAAACAAACAGAGGACTAACCGTGTGAAGAGAAGCAGGAAAAAGGCAACTGCAGAAAACAGAGCACACTGAAAAAAAAATAGGTGTACACGGTCAGAAGAACAAGATAACACCGTAAAACAGATCAGGATGCTGCTTTAAAAGAGAACCACAAAAGAAAAAACACTCACTGCTCTCCAAGGAGGGGGAAAAAATAAAGAACCCACAGATGAGGAACAGTCCAGAGAAGAAAAAACTGCCCAACAACTTCCTCAGCAAATGGGTCCTTGAATAAGGTGTGTTTTTTTTAAACAAAGAAGTAATTAGATCTTACCTGCTAATTATTGTTCCTGAAGGAACGACAGTCCAGTCCCTTTACTTCAGGGTTGCGTAACCCTTCCAGCAGCTTGGAGGCTGAGCCCAACCTTTTTGGAGGTGGAGCGGTACAAATACCACTGAGACCACCCACCAACCCCAGTAATCGACTGAAAAAGTAGCCTAAGTGAACCTTGTCACAACTAAAAATCAAACCTAACAAACATGCAAACTTTTTTTTTTTTTTTTTTCATAAGTAAATAGGAAAAAGGAGTAGAGGGGGGAGAGGAGGAGAGGCGCCGAAGGAGGACTGCTTGCCTACTTACTCCTGGCCTCCCTCACCCCGATCTGGTCCCCCGCTCGGTTCGCTGTTCCGCCTTATTCCGACAGGCCTTCAGGTCCGACATAGCCGGGTGGGGTCAGGGACTGGACTGTCGTTCCTTCAGGAACAATAATTAGCAGGTAAGATCTAATTACTTCTTCCTTATCGTCACTCCAGTCCAGTCCCTTTACTTCAGGGAAGTACCCGAGCAGTTCAATTCTGGGTGGGATTCGGCAAACCGGACTGAAGAACCGCTAGGCCAAACCGAGCATCCGCTGAGCTCTGCACGTCCAGCCTGTAGTGCTTGGTGAAGGTATGTAGGGAGGACCAAGTTGCCGCTCTACATATATCCAGCGGGGGGACTAGACTGAATTCTGCCCATGAGGTAGCCTGAGCTCGGGTGGAATGAGCCCGCAGCCCCCCCGGAACCTGCTTGCCTTTCAGGATGTAGGCGGAGGCAATCGCCTCCCTAATCCACCTAGAGATGGAGGCCTTGGCCGCCGCTTCCCCTCTGTGGGGGCCTCCGAACTTGACAAACAGCCGGTCTGACTTCCGGAACGGAGCGGTTCGGGAGAGGTAGCGCTTTAGGGTTCTCTGAACGTCCAAAAGCCGCAGCCTGCTATCCTTGCCTGCCAGGCCCCCGGTTGGGAAGGCCGGGAGCGTGACAGTCTGGTTTACATGAAAAGGAGAAATAACCTTGGGAAGGAAGGAGGGCACCGTGCGCAGAACGACCTTGTCCTTGAGGAAGGCCAGGAAGGGGGGCTTGGAGGAGAGAGCTTGTAGCTCGGAGACCCACCTGGCCGAGCAGATCGCAACCAGGAAGACTGTCTTCAGGGTTAAGTCCTTCAAGGAGGCCCTCTTTACCGGTTCAAACGGTTCCCCCATCAGTGCATTTAGTACCAGGTTAAGGTCCCAGGTGGGTACGACCGACCTCCGCTGGGGACGCAGCCGTCGTACTGCTCTTAGGAACCTGGTGACGTCCGTGTGCACCCCTAACGGCTTGCCGTGGATCTTTCCTCTATAGCACGCGATAGCGGCTAGTTGTACTCGAAGTGAGCTGTGCGCTAGACCCTTGTCGAACCCTGCTTGCAAAAATTCCAGGATTTCTGGGACTGAGGCGGTCAGGGGCTTCCTACGGCGCTCCGCGCACCATGCCTCGAAAATGCGCCAGACCCTTACATAGGCGAGACACGTCGAGCGCTTCTTAGCGCTCAACAACGTCGAGATTACTGCCGCCGAATATCCGCGCTTCAGAAGCCGTGCCCTTTCAAGAGCCAGGCCGTAAGCGAGAACCGATCCACGTGAGGCATCCGGACCGGGCCTTGCCTGAGAAGGTCGCTCCTGCAGGGCAGCCGCCATGGGTGGTCGGCTAATAGTCTCACCAGGTCTGCATACCAGGGGCGGCGGGGCCAATCCGGAGCTATGAGGATTATCCGGCCCTGGTGAGATTCCACTCGTTGAAGAACCTTTCCGATCAGAGCCCAGGGAGGGAATACATAGAGGAGGCCCTCTGCCGGCCACTTCTGAGACAGGGCATCCAGACCCTCGGACATCCTCTCCTTTCGTCGACTGAAGAATCGGTCCACCTTGGCCGAAGAGAATCTTGCCATGAGATCCATTAGTGGGAGACCCCACCGAGCTACTATTTGGTCGAAGACTGCCTGCTCCAGTTCCCACTCTCCGTGGTCTATTCTGTGCCTGCTGAGGTAATCGGCCGTGACATTGTCCGAGCCTGCCACGTGCTGGGCCGAAAGCGCTTCGAGGTAGACCTCCGCCCACTGGAGGAGAGTGTCTGCCTCCTTTTCCAGGGCCGGGCTGCTGGTGCCGCCCTGGTGGTTGATGTACGCCACCGTTGTGATGTTGTCGGAGAGGACGCGGATTGCCCTTCTTCGTACCCGGGGCTCGAGTTTCTTGAGCGCTAGGGTGACGGCCCGTAACTCCAGTCTGTTGATGGGCCACTGAGATTCCATCGGGGACCAGCATCCCTGAACGAACTGGTCCTCGCAGTGTGCCCCCCAGCCTGACAGGCTGGCATCCGTCGTCAAGAGGACCCACTGGGGGGGCTCGAGGGGCATTCCCCGTGCCAGGTTTCTCGGGTGTTGCCACCATCGAAGAGCTCGTTTGGTCCGCGGAGCGCAGGGTAACTGTGTTGTCAGAGGATGAAGTTGCGGAGACCACCGACACAATAGGGATCGTTGCAATGGGCGCATGTGGGCTCTGGCCCAAGGTACTACCTCTATCGTTGCTGCCATCGTGCCCAGGACCTGAAGGTAATGCCATGCTGAGGGGTTTCGCCTGCTTAGGAACCGAGTGATCAGAAGCCTTAGGTTCCCGGCCCGGGAAGAGGGCAAGAACACTCTGCCCCTGCCGGTGTCGAACCTTGCGCCGAGATACTCGAGATTCTGGGAGGGGGTCAGCCTGCTCTTTGCTCGGTTGATCACCCATCCCAATTCTTCTAGCAAGCGAACTACTGTGTCCGTCGCCGAGCGACTTTCTTTCTCTGACTTTGCCCGGATCAGCCAATCGTCTAGATACGGGTGAACCAAGATCCCCTCCTTCCGGAGGAAGGCCGCTACTACCACCATCACCTTGGTAAATGTTCGTGGAGCTGTCGCTAGGCCGAAGGGAAGGGCCTTGAATTGAAAGTGACCCGCTGGTACCGCAAACCGTAGAAACTGCTGATGGGATTTTCTGACCGGGATATGCAAGTAGGCCTCTGACAAGTCGAGGGCTGTCAGGAACTCCCCATTCCTTACGGCAGCAATGACTGACCGCAGGGTCTCCATCCTGAAGTGCGGGACCCTGAGGCAGCGATTGACCTGTTTTAAGTCCAGAATCGGTCGGAAGGTGCCTTCCTTCTTTGGCACCACGAAGTAAATCGAGTATCGACCTGAGCCGCACTGATCTGGGGGCACTGGAGATACGGCCCCGAGTGCAATTAAGCGCGTGAGGGTAGATTCCACCGCTGTCTTCTTTGCGGGGGTACTGCAGGGGGACAGAACAAAGGCTGGTGTTATTGGCTTCGAAAATTCGAGGGCGTAGCCCTCCCTGATCACCTCTAGTACCCATTGATCCGACGTGACCCGGGACCAGGCGGGAAGGAACTGTCTTAAACGTCCTCCTATGGGCAGCTCTTCCCCCTGGGCCCCCGCGGCTTCATTGTTGTTTTCTGAGAGACGAGGAAGAGGAGAAGGAGGTGGTTGCCCCAAAACCGCGACCTGCTCCCCGAAACCCTTGAAAGCCCTGGCCCCTCGAAGGGAAACGCCCCCTGGAAAAGGAGCTGGATCTGGCGGGGCGAGATCTCCGGAAATCCCTGGGCTGAGTACGTGCCGGGGGAAGTGAGCGGTTTTGCTTCGGTCTATCTTCCGGGAGTCTGCCACCCTTTGACTCGCCCAGATCCTTTACCAATTTCTCTAAATCCTCGCCGAACAACAGTTTCCCTTTAAAGGGGAGGCGACTCAGGCGAGCCTTCGAGGAAGTATCCGCTGCCCAATTGCGTAACCATAGATATCGCCTGGCCGCCACTACCGAGGCCATGTTCTTCGCCAGGCTCCTGATGAGGTCATACTGACTATCCGCCAAGTAAGCTGTGCCAGATTCCAACCTGCTTGCGTTGGTCCGTGTCTCATCTGCGGGGCTCTCCTCTGTCTGTAGCTGTTGTGACCACCTTAGACAGGCCCTGGCCACCCAAGCTCCAGAGACCGAGGCTTGCAGGGCGAGGGCGCTTATGTCAAAGGCCTGCTTCAAGAGAGTATCCAACTTTCTGTCCTGAGGATCCCTTAAGGCTGCACTGCCCTCCACTGGAATAGTGGTCTTCTTGGTGACCGCTGACACTGCCGCATCTACCCTGGGAGACTTTAGCAGTTCTCTGTCTACCTCTGGGAGGGGATAGAGACGAAGCATGGACCGAACACCCCTTAGACTAGACTCCGGTTGGTCCCATTCTTCTTGGATCATCTGTCGCACCACCCTATGTACAGGAAAGACCTTTTGAGATCTTCTAATGGCTTGGATCAACGGATCCTCCAACGCTTCCTCTTCCGCAGGCGTATCGGAGGTCATGTTGAGGGCCTTCAGGGACTCGTTAATCAAGGCCGGAAGCTCCTCCCGGCGGAATACTCTAATTATCCTAGCCTGGTCTTCTTCCGGAATCTCCCCCTCTTCTAGCTCCTCCTCATCCTCGCCCAAGTCCTTGTCCGATGGCGTCTCTTCCGGGGATCCCTGTGAAAGGGTCTCCTCTTCGCTCATCCGGGGGCGCTTAGGTGGGACATCTGAATCTGGATTGGTCGCCCTCGAGGGCCTGGCTGTCTTGACCTCCGCTGCCGAGGGCGCCGCTCCTGCTGCCCCTGAACTCTGCTTACGTAGGCAATACGCCTTGTGAAGCAAGAGAATGAAATCCGGGGAGAAGAAATCTCCTACCCCATCCTCCCCCGCCGGGAGGGGGGAGGGGGATAGGGAAGGGGTGGGCAAGTCCGATGATGTAGACGGAGGGGCTTGTGACCCCCCCTCCCCTACTGGGAGATCGTCAGACCCCTGGGAGGCCTGGGCCATGGTTAAATTAATGTCCTGCTCCGCAGAGGCCGCCAACGCAGTACAGCTTCTGCAGATACCTGTTTCAGCAGACGTACCCCTGCGTATTCCACAGGAAAGGCAGCGGGATTTGGATGACATGACCCGGGGCTGAGGACTTTCCAGTCCCAGACCTCCAGACCCGGGGTGGGGTACTCTCCTTGAAGATGGAGACTAGCTGTTCCCTGGCCAACAGATCCGAGGTTTCTTTCCCCCTCGAGGAACCCCAGGGAAGAAACCGGCTATTAATCTTGAGGTAAAGAGGTAAAGGAAACCACAGAACAAAGGAAAATGAGCTAAAAGTAAGGAAACCACTGTACTCCTAAATAAATTTAAAAGAAATTTAAATTAAATTTAAAACATAAAATTTGTAAGTTAAGCGCTCTGTTGCTAGTAAAATTAAATGTAGGATTAAAACCAATTGCAGTCACATCCCTTTTACTTGCGGTTAGCTGCGATGAGGAACTGGGCCGATTCAGCGCTGTGTGCCCGTTGGCTCTACACGTGGTAGGCCTCACCACGTGGAGCCAGAACGGGAAATTGTAAGGCTCTCTCCCGGCCGCGGTCCGACTCTGTCCTTGCTCCCCGGAGCCGAAAAGCCTTTAATTCCTGTGGGGATCGCTGCCTGCGTTCTCCCCTCGCGGTCCCCGACGGGGCCGAACCTCGCCGCCGCGTCCTTCAGTCTCTGGACGGGTCTGGCGGTAGCGTCAGGCCAGCGGTGCTGCCTCAAGCGCTCAGCCTCCGGGGGGCTTCGGCGCGAGGCAGCAGCGATCAGCGCAGCTCAGCAGCAGAGGAGCAAAGCAGCCGTGAGACCTCCTCGATGCTGCGATCCGCGGTTCTCCTCCGACGCCTGAACCGGTAGGGGGGGGGGGGGGGAGGAGGGAGAGGATTTGAGAGATCAGGAGAGTTAAAGCAACAGAGCCCTTGCAATTAATTAGATACAAACAGTATAGAAATTAAAATAAATCAATTAAATCAATTAAATCAACAGTAAATAAATTTAACTAAATTTAAAGAAGGACTCCAGTAAGCCCTAGGCTTACGGAACCCTCCAGCTGCTTGGAGGCTGAGATTACTGGGGTTGGTGGGTGGTCTCAGTGGTATTTGTACCGCTCCACCTCCAAAAAGGTTGGGCTCAGCCTCCAAGCTGCTGGAAGGGTTACGCAACCCTGAAGTAAAGGGACTGGACTGGAGTGACGATCCTTGAATAAGGTGTGTTTTTTTTAAACAAACTTTGAGTTAGAAAAAGTGACTGCTAACTTAGCTGATAGAACAGAAGGCTGCAGCTGCTCCTCATAAGCAGAAGCACTTCCCTTCAGGTGGTGTTCTACTGGTCCTCTTGACCAGGAGCAGCTCTGGAAAGTGAAGAAAAAAAAACCTGTTAACAAAGAAGGGGTACTACAGTGTGCCCAACTGCCAAAGATAGCTACACTGACACCACATCTCTTCTCAGAGAATGCCAGGAGCTAGGAGAAGTCCACCATCTGCTGAGACAGAGAAAATACTGAAATTCCCCTTAGGGGATGGGTTTTTATGCCAAGGGTGATGTCACAAAGATGCAGGAATTTTTTTCTCTCTCACCATCTGCTGGCAGGGTGACAACCCACTAGGTCTGGACTGGTCTAGCAGGATGTATTTGGAAACAGGATTTAAAAATTAAGTGAAAGGAAAAAAGAACATCACAGGATCAAGAAAAACAGAAAAAAAAAATCAAAGGAGGAATGTGAAAAAAGGGATAGCGCCGAAGAATGACTGCATGTTTTGCATATGGAACAGTTTTAGGTTTATATCAGGATCTAACATTCATTATTCCAAAAATCACAGGGCATCAGGATATCACATAACAAGATTATCTGAGCATTTCCCCCACCTTACCACATTTTGGTCTGTTAATAGGGGCTCACATCAGACTTCATCTCCACACTCAAACTACTTTTTGTAATACCAACTTTTACCATTTGCTCAAGTAACTAGAACAGCAATACCATCTGAGCACACAGCATGAAAAACCTGTATTGCTATCTTAAGTCTATGCACTTAACTGAAACCCTGCAAAATCCCTTCAAAATTCTAGCTTCAGTGGCAGCCAACTGATCAGTCCAAATAGGTTTACTGAAGATCCTGAAACAAAATTATTGCTTGGCACCATTTCTCGAACATATTAGTAGGCCCTCACATTGATAAAACCTTTGAGGGAGCTTTCAATGAATCAAAGCTGAATCTGGACAAACTGGTATGAAGAGTCAGGCTCATTTCAAAATACATAAAGGTTGGGGGCTACTGAGCCCTTTTTCGCTGCCTCTTGGTCAAAAATGTAACAAAAGTCTCAATGTAACCAGGGTTAGGATGCATCCTTTGCATCCCAAGAGCTCACAGTGCGCTTTCTTACAACATTCTGGGAGAACTTCCCATCAGCCTGCTCAGTTCTCTCTTCATCATCGTCAGAAACATCAGCCTCATCCTCTTCTTCATTTTCCACTTTCTGCATCAGCCTGGATGTTTCAGGTGGTAGTTTTCCTTAAACCCAAAACAAAAACCAGCTACTGAGATGCAAAGGATTCCACTACCATAGTACTAATCACTTCCTAATTTTACATTAACAATTACTACTGCTTATCTCATAGTTACAGAATAAGTAGTCACCTATTGAAAGTCCAATAATTTTTTTGAATATTTATACAGTATCATTTGACATAAAACTTATGTTCTAGATCTTCAAGTTACACACGTTTTATCAGTTCCAATCAAAGTTAAGATGTATATAGTATAATGAAGTGGAGAGTCTTGGTTAATTAGTGATGGGGTATCATACTACATAGACATATAGGTAGGGGAAGGACTAGAATGAATGCAGAGTAGTACTTATAAGAACATAAAAAATGCAATACCGGGTCAGACCAAGGTCCATCAAGCCCAGCATCCCAATTTCCAACAGTGGCCAATCCAGGTCACAAGTACCTGTCAGGTTTCCAAAAAGGTACACAGGTTCCACAATGCTCATCCTAGGGTAAGCAGTGTTTTGTTTTCTGGGGTCATGTGAATGTTAAATGACTAAAATGGGGTCACATCAGGAAAAAGGTTTGGGAAGCACTGCTTTAGGTAGTTGCAAAGGCTTAACACGTCATAACCTCAGAAAGGTCTAGTTCCCACTGAAATGAAAGTCTAAATGAGCAAAAAGAACATTCTAAGAGGGGAAAAAGATCTACTTACTTGGAAAAGAATATGGCTGTGGTCTGTACCTCTTTGATGGACATATGCAGTCTGCTATGAATACTAATATCTGCAACCAAAAAATAAATTAAAAGAACGATTGACCTACTGGCAATTTATTTTTCTGAGTCTCCAATCCAATAAGGAAATGTGGGGGGGGAGGGGGAAAAAAAACAAAACAAAACACACAACAGTCTAATAAGATATTATGTAATAATACATTTGACTAGCTCTTAGGAGTTATACACATTTCATCAGGTCAAACAGAATGAAAAAAAAAAAAAAACCCCACCAGTATATGGTAACTGATAAAAGACTGAATTCACCCCTTCTGGTTCACTCTCTCCAATAAATACAAGCATAGCATTTAAAGAGTGCCACTGTCCCTATACATATCAAATCTGCCGAAAAGCATAGGCGAGTTTCAAAGAAAGCAATTATTTCTTGCGTTAATTTCTAAAGCTTCTTTTGGCATGTAACAGCACAATTTATTTTAGTGGATGTGAATTATGCTACTTCTGCAAAGTTTTGTGCTTCAACAGCCCAGAAATAATCCTTCAAAATAAGGTAAAATGAAGACAGACTGTCAAAAATATGTAAGGAACAGTGCAGACATCAGGAAATTAGGAATTCTTAAAATGATTGTCCGGTAAAAAAGGAAGAAAAAAAAAAAAGGGTTAAGATTTTAAATTTTTTCTTCATTAGCAAATCTCAATAGACAGAATAAAAGGACAGAATTCTTGCAAATTACATTTTAAGTTTACAAGAATATTTTATAATTGCTTAATAATCATTACTCAGTAAGTCCACAGAACCCTTTGGACAAAAAGGCATAGCCTAGTGCCAATCTCTGCACTGACTATAAGACATGATGATAATTATATTGTATCACTATCAACAGTCTGACTCTAGGTTGTGTTTGTATTTGTGGTGATACAGTTATATTTATTTATTTATTAACTTTTTTATATACCACACTATTCATTATCAGCACGGTTTACATGGAACAAGGTCTTATCTGGTTATTACATATAACAGGAACATTAACTTGGATAACCGGGTCAATTATTTACAAGAAAACAACAAGAGTAACTATTTACATACAAGTGTTATATTATATAAATGTACACAATTTTGTTTGTGTGATGACTTGTATATAGATTCCAGTTTTCTGGTTGCACATGCAGGTCACGCAATGTGCAGTGTTCTGGCAATACGTAGCAGACAGTGAAACACACAGGTCCAGACAAGGCTTTTTTATTTTTTATGTAGAGATGGTTGTTTTTACTCACCAGTCCTAATACTAAGCCTGAAAAGAGAGTTGCCATGGCAAAAATAATATAGGATCCCCAAACTGGTATACCAATCTCTTCTGTAAAATAATTGTGGCATTCCTAAAAATAGAACACAAAACAAAAAAAAACAAAAACAAAAAAAGAAAGAGGACTTAGCTAATCAAATAAAAATTACGTTGTTTATTGGGTCAGTGACAAATAAGTTTATATTACATACCCTAATCCACATGGACAGCTGAAACAAAGCAGACATACTGCTCATCCTGAAAGATATCAAAAGTAAACAAAGATTGGTGAACAATAATTAAATTTAGTGTAAAATCACACCCCCTTGGAGTTAACCCAATTTGAGACCGAGACAAAGGGTGAGTAATAAAAAACAAAGAAAACTTTGTATTTTAAAGCTTGGGCAAAGGTTGTACTGTAAACTGAACAGCAGTAATCCAGGCACTGAGGAGCCTATCATAAGAGAACTGGGGCTAGGGAGGTCAGGAATACATCTCTCAGGTTCATGACATCTGTCCCCCTTAGACAGTGAAATGGCCATAAGCATCCATAGGCTATGACATCAGGACAAGTCATCAAAAATGGCAGTCCATATTTTAGTCATGACAAAAATCAGACATATAAGAATTTACTACGCAAGTCCTAATCTTACCCAGTAGCACTACTTAGTTAAAAACGAACTACACATTTTTTGTGGAAATACGTTAGTCACTTCCCATTCAGATCTAACCAGCGGTGCTGAAATTGGTGTACTTTCTTCAATTACTTGCTTTCAGCTGTGCAGAAAATCCTCTTCCACCCCCTCCACTCAAAAGACTTTCTAAGCTTTTTATCAATTGCTCCCTAAATCTGGGAAGCAGCACACATTTGTTAATTGTTAATCCCTGTTATCCATGTTTTTATTCCCTGTTCCTTGTAAACTTAACATTTGTTCTATGTTTAAGTACAAAATTGTTAAAATGTAAACCGCGCTGATATCAAAAGTGCGGTATATAAAAGCTGTTAAATAAATAAATAAATAAATATCAATGTGACTAAACTCTCCCCACATGCTCCAATAAAACCCACACTTGTGTATCCTGACCCTTCTTGGAAATGTATCATCCTATCAATAAAATGTTGCCTAACAAATGCCATGAACTAGCCTGTGAATATAGCCAAAATATAAAACTTCACACTATACAGCCACCCTATGTGGTCCATTCACCTCCAATGTGTGCTTTTAAAAGTCTTAAAATGAATTTAAACAACGCAGAACCCCCATATCCTATCCCCCCCCCCCCCCCGGCCACCCAAAACACCCCTCAGATACTTACAGAAAAGAACAAGGGCCTAGCCATGAGGAAACAGGTTCAATGCTTTCCCATTCTCTCTCACTTATGAAGCTTATAAAATCATTCTTGTTCCTGGGACCCTGATACCTTCGGAAAATTCCATCTTTACAACTGCGGAAGAGAGCAGTAACTTACACCCATCGCATATCCATGTGCATTTTGCTTATATGGGAGGACCATTACTATTTTTTCCTACTGAAAATGTTACAGGAGCATACTATGTAAAAACATCTAGAAGCTATATACTAAAAAGTGGACTCTTTGGAGGTTACCTGTCAAAAATTACTGCGCACTAAAATCTAATTTTGGCACATAATGTACTAACGTACAGGCTGATGCAGAAAGCTAGCGCAGCCTTTAAGCACTGAAAATGGCACATTTCAGCACACTTTAACCACATTTAAGCTGACATCATATGTAGAAACGAGACGGACGGACGTGTAAATGGCAATGGAAAAACTAGTGCTCGATTAATGAAATGAGTATTTAAATAGCAGGCAAAACGAGCCACACATAATAATCTGCTGCACCTGATGCAGAGACAGGTGTAGAGAGAGTAGTGCTAAAGGTTGGTTATGAAATCCTCTACGCCTGGGGCTGAGGTGGCTTAAACCTCTAATGCATGCCCCCGACAGGATTCTGATGGCCTTAGGGGCTTTTCCCAATACCACAATCGCCCCTGATGCCATCAAAATCCTGTCAGGACTGATATGCAAATGAGCCATGAAGTGCTCGTTTTCTGGGAGAGCATGCCAAACCAGCGCCGATTTCCTGTGCACGGCTTGCTCATAGTTGTACTGAAGTTGTACACTATTGGTGTGCTGCAGACAGGCGTAAAAAGCTGCTGGCGTGCAACTTCAGCACCCGCTTTCTGCATCGGCCGATAATTTTAACAAGAAAACAGATAGCGTAGTTACTCACCTGTAACAGGTGTTCTCCAGGAGCAGCAGGAATCAGTCCTCACATATGGGTGACGTCGGCGCCGACGGAGCCCTCGCGGAGCAATTTTCCCCAGCTTTCAAAGAAAGCCTTTGGGAATTGCAGCGCGCATGCATGGTCCCCTTCCCGCCCAAGGGTGCCATCTTAGCCAGTCAGATGACATAGCTAAAAAAGACAGCATAAAAATTTGCAAAAAAACTAAAGCAGATGATTGCAACTCCAAGGGGAGGAGGGAGGGTTGTGAGGACTGATTCCTGCTGCTCCTGGAGAACACCTGTTACAGGTGAGTAACTACGCTTTCTCCAGGACCAAGCAGGAAGTCAGTCCTCACATATGGGACTCCCAAGCTTAAGGCTACCGGAGACCCTAAGCACAAAAATGAGCTCCCTCTAGCTCAGCAGCACAGAAGGAAGGAATCTTCGCTGAATTATTACCCACCGGTAGCCCACATCCGGGATGGAGGGTAGGAGTTGCTCAGACCTCAAAGAGATTACGGAGGACTGCCTGTCCGAAAGCACTGTCCCTGCGGGACTCCCTCGCGAGACAGTAATGGACCGCAAAAGTCTGGCTCGAAGACCAAGTAGCGGCCCGGCAGATGTCTGCCAGCGGAACAGAGCGGAGGTAAGCCACTGACGTAGCCTTTGCCCGAATGCAATGAGCCGTGACTCGACCTTCCAAGGAGAGTCCGGCTGCCCCATAAGCCCAAGTGATACAGTCCGCAACCCAGATGGACAGAGTACGCTTGGAGACCGGGAGCCCCAATTTATTGGGGTCAAAAGACACAAAAAGCTGAGCAGCTTTACGGTGCTCCCGCGTACGGTCAAGGTAGAAGTTCAATGCCCTTCTACAGTCCAGGGTATGGAGGACCGTTTCAGCTCGGCAGGAGTGTGGTCTGGGAAAGAAGGTCGGAAGTACCACCTCCTGATTGATGTGAAAAGGGGAGACCACTTTTGGAAGAAATTTTGGGTGAGTCCGTAGGACTACCCTATTTTTGTAGAACCGAGTGTAAGGGGGATCAGACACGAGGGCCTGCAATTCACTTACGCGTCTAGCGGAAGTGAGGGCTATCAAGAACAATGTTTTCCAAGAAAGAAAACGGAGAGAACAGGTAGCCATAGGTTCAAAAGGCGGACAGGTGATCCGCTGTAACACCACATTCAGATCCCAGTCAGGTGCTGGCGGGCGCAGAGGTGGTTTAAGTAGAAGGAGACCTCGGAGAAACCTCGCTACGAGAGGGTCGCTGGAAAGAGGTCTGCCGTCCACCGGCACATGATGTGCTGAAAGAGCACTGAGGTGAACTTTGACGGAATTGGACTTAAGCCCCAGATTAGAGAGGTATAGCAAGTACTGCAGAATCACCGACACCGGGCAGGAGAAGGGATCCTGAGACTGTTGGGTACACCAAACGGAAAAGCGACGCCATTTAAGGGCGTAGCATTTGCGGGTAGAAGGTCGCCGAGAAGCTAGGACCTCTTCCACCTCTGCCGGCAGAAGAAGGGGAGCAAGGACTACCCTCTCAGCAGCCAGGCCATTAGATTGAGAGATCTGAGGTTGGGGTGTAGCAGAGACCCCTGATCCTGAGTGAGGAGATCCGGTTGTAACCCCAGAGGGAATGGATCCTCCACCGCTAATTGCAGCAGGAGTGGAAACCACGGCTGTCGGGGCCAGCGAGGGGCCACCAGGATCATGAAGGCTTTGTCTCGGAGAACCTTGAAAAGAGTTCGAGAGACTAGCGGGATGGGAGGGAAAGCGTACAGAAGGCTCTCCGACCATGAGAGTAGAAAAGCGTCTGCCGCAACTCGAAGGGGATGTGGCTGACGAGAGCAGAAGCGAGGAAGTTGCCGGTTGAGAGGGCTGGCAAAGAGATCCATCGTGGGGAGGCCCCACTTTAGAAAGAGCTTCTGAACTACCAAGGGATCCAGGCGCCACTCGTGCGGCTGGAGGATCCTGCTGAGTTTGTCCGCCAGGCAATTTTCTTGGCCTGGGAGATAAACTGCCTTGAGATGGACGCCGTGACTGACGGCCCAAGAGCAGAGCTTCTGTGCTTCCCGACAGAGAAGGAAGGAGCCCGTGCCCCCCTGCTTGTTCACGTAGAACATGGCAACTTGATTGTCCGTCTGGACAAGGACGGACTGGCGAGAGGTCAGGTGGGAGAAGGCCTTGAGAGCCAAGCGGATCGCTCTGAGCTCCAGGAAGTTGATCTGCTGAGCAGACTCCCACGTGGTCCAGAGGCCCTGAGTACGGGCCCCTTGGCAATGTGCTCCCCAGCCCAGGAGGGATGCATCTGTCGTCAGCACCTGGGCCGGCTGAGGTGACTGAAAAGGCATGCCGAGTACCAGGTTCGGCCGATGAAGCCACCACCGGAGAGACGAGATCAGCGGCTCGGAGACGCGCACTAGGTCTGCTAGGCCGCCTGTGGCTTGTTGCCACTGCTTGCGGAGACACCATTGAGCAGGCCGCATATTCAGGCAGGCATTGGGGGTCACATGGACGGTGGAAGCCATATGGCCGAGTAGTCTCAGGAAGCGCCTGGCGGAGACCAGGGGCTGGCTGCGAAAACGGTCAGCTAGGTCCATGAGCCGTTGAGCCCTGTCGAGCGGTAGGAACGCTCGTGCCTGAGGAGTGTGCAGCCTTGTGCTGATGAACTTGAGATCTTGTGAGGGGAGCAAAGTGGACTTTGCGAAGTTTATAACAAAGCCCAAGTCCTGCAGAAGAGTCACCGTGCGGCGTGTGGCGTTGGTGACCTCCGGAGCGGACGCTGCTCTGATGAGCCAGTCGTCGAGGTACGGAAAGACAGAGGCCGTGAAGCCGGAGATGGGCCGCCACCACCGCGAGGCATTTTGTGAAGACCCGCGGTGCGGAGGACAGGCCAAAGGGCAGTACTCTGTACTGGTAATGATTTCCTGCCACCACAAACCTTAGGTATTGGCGGTGGCTTGGGTGGATGAGGATGTGCGTGTAGGCATCCTTTAGATCCAAGGAGCATAGCCAATCTCCCTGCTGGAGGTAGGGCAGAAGGATTCCAAGGGTAAGCATCTTGAACTTTTCCCGCACGAGGAATCTGTTGAGGTTGCGCAGGTCCAGGATGGGTCTGAGGCCTCCTGTCCTTTTTGGTACTAGAAAATACCTGGAATAAAAGCCTTGACCTCTCAGGTGGTGGGGCACCGGTTCCACCGCCTGTTCCTGTAGAAGACCTGCTAACTCCTGAAGGAGTAATTCCCTGTGCAGAGGGAGTCGTGGAGGTTCTCCCGGAAAATAGGAGGGAGGGACCTGTTGGAAGTGGAGAAGGTAGCCTTCTCTCACGACTTGAAGCACCCAGGCATCTGAGGTGATGCTGGACCACCTGTGGGCGAAGTGAACCAGCCGGCCTCCGGTGCTGGGAGGAGCCAGCGGAGGGGGAGAGGCTATGCTTAAGGAGTCAAAAACCCCCACCCTGCTGAGCAGGGGCTGGTGGTGCAGGAAGCCGCCTTTCTCGGGTAAAAGGACTTCTTTCCCGAGCCCTTCTTTTTCTGGGAAGGGGCGGAGGTCTTCCTAGAAAGCCTAGTCCTGGTGAGAGTCTCCGTCTCGATCTGTGCAGCCTTTTCAGCCATGGGCTTGCCAAAGAGGTTCTCGCCTCGGCAGGGGACATCGACCAACTTGTCCTGCACCCAGGGCTCAAGGTCAGACGACTGAAGCCAAGCCTGTCGGCGGGCACCGATGCCGGCTGCGGCCACTTGAGCTGATGCTTCAAAGCCATCATAGGCTGCTCGGGATATGAATTTTGAGCATTCCCGAATGCCAGAGGACAAGGCCAGGAACCTCCGCAAGGGTTCCTCGGACAAACCAGCGGAGAATCCGGCTAGCTCTTTAGCCAGGTCTCGGAGATACATGCCCATGTATAGCTGGTAGGTCTGGACATGACACGCAAGCATAGAGCCCTGGAAGCACTTCTTACCAAGGCCATCCAGGTTACGGGCCTCCCTGCCAGGAGGCACCGAGGAGTGCATCTTCTGGCTCTTAAGACGATGCATGGCCGATTCCACTACCATGGAATGGTGTGGTAGCTGTGCTTTTTGGAAGCCAGGGCTCTTGCGGACTCGATAGATAGAATCGACCCGCTTGCTCAGGACCGGCGAGGAGGCCGGACTCTCCCACATGCGGAAGAGTAGTCGTTCCAGCATGGGAGGAACCGGTACAGTAAAGTGTTCCCTGGCGGGAGAGTCATACTGGAGGGCGTCGAGCTCTTCGGCTCGAGGCTCCTCCTCGGGATCCGCAGGGAAGGCCAAGGCCTTGGCCATATCCCTGACGAAGTCCGAGAACCGGGCATCCTCCGGGGGGGGACTGCTTCCGAGGTTCGGACTCAGGTGCCTGGGCCCGGATCATGAAGAAATGATCTGTGGGCCCTGCGGCAAAATGTCCTCCAAAGCGTTGAGAAGTCGGCGGCATCAGCGGGATAGGATCTTCGCTGACCCCAGCCGTACCCGGACCTCGTCGGAGGCCTCCGCGTCCAGAGGTTCCAGCTCGGACCGTCGCCGGAGTTCCTCCGACAGGGGTTCTCCCTCCGGGGACCATCGACGTAAGGTGAAACCCGCGAGGGCAGCGTCGGTGGACGCTCCTGGCTCCGCGAGGGCCAGGTCGCATAGCCCCGATAGCCGTCCCGGGTCCTTGGAGAAGGAGCACCTCCCGAAGCGACTTCGCCTGGAGTCGGAGCTGCCTGCTCGGGTAAGTCCTGTGGTCCTCCTGGACTTGCCTCCGAGACCGCCGCCGTCGGGGCCCGAGTCGGGGGCTGCTGGGTCACCTGAGCTCGGACTCAGGTTGACGGCCTTGGAGAGCAGACTGTCTGCCTTCATGGACCAGCAGCGGGCACTGCTCGCTGGCTTCGCTGGCGCCGCTGCCCCGACCGCCGGGACGTCGACATCTAAGTCGACCCCGGAGACCGAGCCGTTCCTCGAGTCCATGCGAACTCGAGTCGATCCTCGTCGATGGTCCCCGGAGGGAGAACCCCTGTCGGAGGAACTCCGGCGACGGTCCGAGCTGGAACCTCTGGACGCGGAGGCCTCCGACGAGGTCCGGGTACGGCTGGGGTCAGCGAAGATCCTATCCCGCTGATGCCGCCGACTTCTCAACGCTTTGGAGGACATTTTGCCGCAGGGCCCACAGATCATTTCTTCATGATCCGGGCCCAGGCAGCGGAGGCAATTGTCGTGTGTGTCAGTTAGTGACATATTTCGGTCACACTGACCACACCGCTTGAAACCACTGGCAGCCATCGGGGGAAAAAGGGCCCCGGCGAGGTCAAAGGACCGGGCTGCCAGGGAAAAACCGAAAACGAAACTGACTAAGTCAGAAAAACCGAAAAAGAAGAAGACGACTCGTGACCGGCGTCGCGAGTCCGGGCGGGAAAAAGACCGGCGTCGAACCGAAGGAAAAAAGAGAGAATTATGAGTAAAAATCAACTTTTTCGCGGGGACACGACGGGTACATCTGTAGGGCTCCGCGGAAAAAAGAAGACTGGCTAAGATGGCACCCTTGGGCGGGAAGGGGACCGCGCATGCGCGCTGCAATTCCCAAAGGCTTTCTTTGAAAGCTGGGGAAAATTGCTCCGCGAGGGCTCCGTCGGCGCCGACGTCACCCATATGTGAGGACTGACTTCCTGCTTGGTCCTGGAGAACTTCCAGAAATAAAATGAATAAGTCTATTAAATAAGAATTAAATCATAATACACAAATACAAAACCCAGGAAATCTAATTAAAAAGACCAGACATAACCATGTTTTGGCTTTGCTTGAATCAGGGCCCTTACAGAATTTATCTCCTATAATAGTGTATATCATAAATTACAACACTTTCAGAAACCACTCAAAACAACTTACACCAATCAAAATCAATGACAAAACTCCTAATTACATAGTTGTGGTCAACATTATTGGCACCGTTGCATTATAGATACATTGTGCACAATACATTGAGAAATAATTGAAAATATTCAAATTGTATATTGTCATATTTTAATAGTATGTCTAATGGTATACAATACAAAATATATATATAGATAGAGATAGAGAGATAGATATAGATATATATAGATCTCTTTAAACAAAGTGGAAGTAAGGATGTGGTTGAAAACTACAGGCCAGTTAATTGACTCGCCACCAAATTTAAACTATTGGAAACGCTGCTGAACGAGAAAATAGTGAGGTTTCTGGAGTCCCGCAAATTACAGGATCAGAAACACTATGGATTCACCACAGGAAGGTCTTGTCAGACAAATCTGATTGATTTCGTTAACTGGGTGACCAGGGAGTTGGAGAGGGAGAGCCCTAGATGTGGTGTATTTAGATTTCAGTAAAGCTTTTGACACTGTTCCTCGCAGGAGACTTAAAAACAAACTGAGCACCCTAGGGACAGACCCTAAAGTTACTGCTTGGGTTAGAAATTGATTGAGTAGGAGGCGACAGAGTACAAGTAAATGGAGCTCACTCTGAGGAGAAGGAAGTTACCAGTGGTGTGCCCCAGGGATCCATCCTTGGTCTGATTCTTTTTAACATCTTTGTTAGTGATATAGCGAAAGGGCTGTCGGGTAAGGTTTGCCTCTTTGCGGATGATACCAAAATATGCAATAGAGTAGACACCCAGGAAGTTATAGATAACATGAGGAGGGATCTAGCTAAGCTTGAAGAATGATCTAGACTTTGGCAGCTGGGATTTAATTTTAAAAAAATGCAAGGTCATGCATTTGTGCTGCAGCAATCCAAGGGAGCAATATAGTATAGGGGGTGAAGTACTTTCCTCCACTAACGAAGAGCGGGACCTTGGTGTAGTTGTGTCTGATGATCTTAAAAGTAGCGAAACAGGTAGTAAAGGCAACAGCAAAAGCTAGAAGGATGCTTGGGTGCATAGGGTGAGGAATGACTAGCAGAAAGGTGATAGTGCCTTTGTCTTTGGTGCGAACTCATTCGGAGTATTGTGTGCAATTCTGGAGACCACACTTTCAAAAGGATATAAAACAGGATGAAATCAGTACAGAGGGTGGCTACTAAAATGGTTAGTGGTCTTCGTTATAAAGCATATGAGGACAGACTTAAGGATCTTAATATGTACACCTTAGAGGAAAGGCGGAATAGAGGTGATATGATTGAGATGTTTAAATTCCTCCGTCACAAACGCACAGGGGGAGAGCCTCTTTCAATTGAAAGCAAGTTCTGCTATGAGGGGACATGGGATGAGGGTGAAAGGGGATAGATTCAGGAGTGATATCCGTAAATATTTCTTTACGGAAAGAGTGGTGGACCCATGGAATAGTCTTCCCAGTGGAGATGGTAGAGATGAGGACGGTATCTGAATTCAAAAAAGCATGGGATAAACACAGAGGATCTCTAAAGGAAAAGAGGGGACTGTTGTAGTTGTTGATATGGAGTGGAGGAGTAGCCTAATGGTTAAGAACACTGGCTTGGGAACCCAGAGACCAGGGTATGATTCCCACTAGCACTCCTTGTGGCCTTGGGCAAGTCACTTAACCCTCCATATCCAAGTTATCAATGTCCCTGTTTAATGTACATTACCAAGTTTAAGTTTCAATGTAAACCACTTTGATTGAAATAAAGCGGTGTATAAAACCTGTTAAATAAATAAATAAATATGGAAGGACAGACTAGATATCAGAAGTGGTCTTTCTGTCGTTATGTTTCTATGTCTGTGCAACTTAGATGTAGAAATTTCTAAGAAAAACACAAAACGTGACCTGTACAGGATTAATGGCACCCTTCACTAACATTTGGTTGCACAACCCTTGGCAGTGATGACAGCCTCCAAACATTTCTTGTAGCCATCTATAAAAGTTTTGTATATTTGTCTGCTGGTTGTTTCTCCCACCCTTCAACTGCAATTTGTTCCAGCTCATGAATGATTACAGGATTCCTTTTACCAATGGCAGATTTCAGCCCTTTCCAAAGCTTCTCGATTGGATTTAGATCAGTACTCTAATGGCCTGTAAAAGTCCATTTTTTTCCTTTTTAACCACTTTGTACTTTTGGATGCATATTTTGGGTCACTGTTCTGCCGGAGGACCCATGACCTTTGACCCAGACCTAGCTTTGATACTAGGTAGCACATTTCACTCCAAAATACCTTGATAGTCTTCAGACTTCATGATTTCTTTAACATGTTCCAGGCCTCCAGTTCCTGAAGAGGCAAAAAACAGCCCCACAACATTATGGAATCTCCACTATAACTATAGGAAGGGTGTTTTTTCCCCTCATAATCTTCATTTATTCGCCTGTAAATTTATCGCTGGTCTGCATTGCCAAGGAGTTCAAGTTTGGTTTCATGTGTCAGAATATTTTCCCAGAAGGATTGTGGTTTCTCAAGGTGAGTTTGAGCAAAGACTAGGCATGCCTTTTTATATCTGTTATTGAGCAGTGGGGTCCTCTTGGACTTCACCCATCAAGTAGTTCTTTGCTTAATGCACAGCGTATGGTGCACCAGATTGCTCCAGGTCAGCCTTAGGCTCTTTGGCTGTTGTACGTGGTATTTTTCCAACAGTTCATACTAACCTCTGAAGACTTCTTTGACTAAGTTTCCTCTTCCCACCATGTCCTGGGGAGTTCTTGACATTTCCATGATCAGAAAACTTCTTAACATTGTAAGCTGTAGAAACGGGAATCCCAAGGTCTTTGGAGATGGCCTTGTACCCCTTTAAAGTTGGACATTTGTATAAATGCTAAATATAATACCCTTTGTGTATATATGATTTATAGTCAGAGTTACAGATTTCTCAAGCTTTCTGCAAATTTCTGTAGCAATTATGTGATATATTTTCATTGGTTTACATTTTAGACTTTTAGAAAAATGTTATTTTCTGGCATGTGTGTGTCCATTTTAAATTTTTTTTTTTTTTGGGGGGGGGGATATGTGATTGATACAAGAAAGGGAAGAGAAGAATAGTGAATAAAGGAAGAAATTGGGGGAAGGGAAGGAGATCACGGGAAGGAAAGGAAAAAGGGAAGGGAAGAGAAGAGAAGAAGATCCTGATCCTGCATTGGGAAAAGGAAAAAATTAAAAAGGGATTCCCTTATACCCCTCACATCTCCAAGCACATCTGATCCTTGTCTGCCACCCTGGACTCTCATTCACACCAGAGTACCTTTGATCCCTATCCTCTTGCAACTCTTTGGATCCCATCACTCTCTCCCCCCACATGTCCCCTTCGAATCTCTTCAGCTTACCAACCTCCCTCCCTTCACATAACCCATAGGCCCTTCAATCGTCTCACTACAGCCCTCTTCCATACCACCTCCCACATACTATTTGCAGGGGGAGGAGGAGGAGGCTGACAACAGTAGCAGTGTGGTGCCTTAGGTTACATTCTTTCCCTCTTCTACATGGGGCTGATGCATCATGCTTTGAACCATGCATAACTCCAAAAGTGTTGCACTGTTCAAAGTAAGATACCCCAAGCCAGCAGAAAGCTGTAACAGAGGTTCTCAGTGTACAGCAGGCTATATCAGCCACACAGATGAGACCAACCTGATGCTGTCAGAGGTCACCCACCTTCCCAGAGTCAAGAAGAGTCTGGAAACACCGAGTATGCGAAAGTGCTCCCACCCATGTATTCAATGCTCCACTCCATCAGTTTAATCCAAAGCTTATGACAAAACTTCAATCGCAAAAGGGATATGGCAGACTGTGTGATCAATATCTATATATATCCTGCTGTCCGTGGAGAACCCCTGCTACATATAAGTAACCTCTCTCCATAGACAAGCAGGATATAATCAGCCACACAGATGGGCGACTCCCTTGCTGAGAATGTAAGGATTGTGGTATTCAGGTTACTAACATATAGCCCTCGCAAACTGGTTGTCACAACTGTAGTAGTTTGATGCTATATACTGGAGGTATGTTTATGGATGGCTGTGAGGTTCTGCAAGTGGTCCAGGTTGGGAGTGTTATCCTATGACAAGACACTGGGGGCAGGAATAGGATTGGCTATTCATGGAGTGCATCGAGGGATGACATTTCCCAAGGTGGAAATTTGAGGCAATGCTGCTGATAGCTGAACGCAGTGCCTTCACAGCGTAAGGAGACAGAGACTAAGAGGCAACAAGGCGATAGCAGAGAGACTGAATGAATTCTTTGCTTCGGTCTTTACTGAGGAAGATGTAGGGATGTTACCCATGACTGAAGTGGTATTTAAAGGTGCGGAAGAATTGAAGGAAATATCGATACAACTATTAGATAAACTGAAGAGTAGCAAATCACCTGGGCCGGATGGTATACATCCAAGGGTGTAGAAAGAACTGAAATATGAGATTGCAGACCTGCTATCAGTAATCTGTGAACTATCATTAAAATCATCTCTAATACCTGAAGATTGGAGGATCGCCAATGTAACACCAATTTTTAAAAAGGGTTCCAGGGGTGATCTGGGAAACTACAGACCGGTGAGCCTCACGTCAGTACTGGGAAAAATGGTAGAAACCATCATAAAAAACAATATTAGTGAACATGTAGATAGTCATGGCTTAATGGGAGGCAGCCAACATGGCTTTAGACAAGGAAGATCTTGTCTTACTAATCTGTTATGTTTTTTTGAAGGTGTGAATAAACAGGTAGACAAAGGTGAGTCGGTAGATATAGTATAGCTGGACTTTCAGAAAGCCTTTGACAAGGTCCCTCAGAGACCTTTGGCAAAACTAAAAAGTCATGGCATAGGAGGCAGTGTACTACTGTGGATCAGTAACTGGTTAAAAGATAGAAAGCAGAGGGTAGGGCTAAATAGCCAATTTTCCCAATGGAGAAAGGTGAATAGTGGTGTACCCCAGGGATCTGTGCTGGGTCTGCTGCTTTTTGACATATTCATAAATGACCTGGAAAGTGGAATAACGAGTGAGTTTATCAAATTTGCAGATGACACAGAACTATTTAAAGTTGTTAAAACCCAAGAGGATTGTGGAAAATTGCAAGAGGATCTTGATAAATTGGAAGACGGGGCATCAAAATGGCAGATGAAATTTAATGTGGACAAGTGCAAAGTTATGCACCTAAGGAAGAACAACCCAAAACTATGGTTACACGATGCAAGGTTCCACATTAGGAACCACCACCCAGGAAAAAAGATTTAGGCATCTTTGTGGATAACATGTTAAAACCCTCGGCCCAGTGTGCAGCGGTGGCCAAGAGAACAAATAGAATGCTAGGTATTTATTTATTTATTTCTTCTATACTGCCCCTTCCAGAGATCAGGGGCGGTTTACATGGAACAATTCAACAACTTGTGTATACTTCTGTATACGTTACATAAGGTATCATAAGGAAAGGAATGGAAAATAAACAAAAGATATTATGATGCCTGTATATTGTTCCATGGTGAGACCGCACCTTGAATATTGTGTGCAATTCTGGTCGCCATATCTTAAAAAGGATATAGCGATATTAGAAAAGTTTCAGAGAAGAGCCACCAAAATGGTAAAGGGGATGGAAGGATACTCCTATGAAGAAAGGCAAAAAAAGGTTAGGGCTCTTTAACCTGGAAAAGAGACGGCTGAGGGGAGATATGATAGAAGTCTATAAATTAATGAACGGAGTGGAACTGGTAAACGTAGATTGATTGTTTACGTTATCAGAATATAGGAAGACTAGGGGACATGCAATGAAGCTACAGGGTAAACTATTTAAGACTAATAAAAGAACATTTTTTTCACTCAAAGTGTAATCAAACTCTGGAATTTGTTACCGGAGGATGTGGTAAAGGCCGTTAGTGTAGCTGGGTTTAAAAAAGGTTTGGACAAATTCTTGGAGGAAAGGTTCATAAACCATTATTAAGAAGGGACCCAGGATATCAATGCTTGACCCAGTACAAGCATTGTGGAACCTGTGTCTTTTGGGGAAACTGCTAGGTACGTATGACCTAGATTGGCCACTGTTGGAAACGGGATACTGGGCTTGATGGACCTTGGTCTGACCCAGTATGACATATCTTATGTTCTTATGTTTAGGGGCAGGTCAGTGGGTAATTTTGAAGTGCTCTCTGGGACAGGGACAGTTCATATTTCTTGGCAGGGTTAGATTCCCATTGGCATGCCTTGTGGCCTTAAGCAAGTCACTTTACCCTGCCCATTGCCTCAGAAGAAAGGCCTAGCAATCTACTTCCAGTCACACCTTGCCAAGAAAAGCCAGGGGCTGCTGGATCGCCAGAGGTCAGCACCGACTTGACGGCACTGAACATATAAGTTGCTTACGACATGGAGAAAAAGGGAAAGAAAAAATTACCTACCAGTCAAATCGAAGGCCTTGAAGGGGCTAATAGTATTGATCTGTAGCATGGATGCCAGTGGGCCAACTTAGTAGAAAAACTGAGATTGCAACATTTTTTTCTCAACCAAACACTTTGGCCTGGGAAAGGCTGATGAATAAGCATGTTAACATGAACAATAAAATTAGAATAAAATGTATGTGTTTGAATGAACCATGTCAGAGCTAAGGAAGTTATGGACCCATCTGCAGAATGGGGTTCTAGCATCATGCTTTTTGATGTCGAGTATGGGCCTGAGAAACATACAAATGCATAGAGAGCCCTAAGACCTCATTGTTTTGAAACTAACTGATGTCACTGATATGGTAATTCACGTAAGAGCAAGGAGTCTTGGCTCCAAACTGCCTCATCACAGAGGAAAGGCAGAAGGGTGTCTAGTGCAGGGGTGGGCAAGTCCGGTCCTGTAGAGCCACAGACCAGTCAGGTTTTCATGATGTCCCTAATGAATATTTATGAGATCTATTTGCATCCACTGCCTTCCACTGTATGGAAATAGGTCCATGAATATTCATTAGGGACATCATGAAAACCTGACTGGTCTGCGGCTCTCCAGGACCGGACTTGCCCACCCCTGGTCTAGTGGATTGGCAGCTTGTAGCCTGGCTATCTCCCCCAATGTTCATTCCCCTCGTAGGCACTGCAGGGATTGCTTCTTGGACTGGTAGGCTGTGTGCAGTATATGGTTTAATAGCAAGGAGCAGAGGCTATCTACCGAGGACAGCAATGAGGTTGTTTCATGGCATGTAGGTATAACATTAAACTGGAAGGCTTCCCTACAGACTTGTGCAAGAGCAGCTTGCTGGTTACGCTGTAGCCAAAAAAAGCAAGAATCTGGGACAGGACAGGACAGAAGTTAAGGAGGTATAGAAGGGTTGGTCAAAGTATATACACTGTAAGAGTACAAGATGGATTGCATATTGTTTCTTTTGTAAAAAGAGTACAAGGAAACTACCTCAAGGCAAAGGTAAGAATGAAGGCCTCTACAGCGACTAGAGGTATGGCAGAATTCTGACCTGAGGGAGTGATAGTTTGCTTTCTGGGGGTTGTACAGCTCCTGAGGTGAAGTAATATACCTGCTGCAAGCTTGCAACAAATACGAGAGTTGTCCAAACTCACAGGGGCCCTACCAAGTGATGGAGTTGCTGATACAGCTCACAAATAAACGATCATTTAACCTGCCTTTGGTAGGTTCAAAACTTCAGGGAAACTGCAAGCCTTGGCCAGCAGTGAGAAATGAAGCGCCTATAAGTACCAATGGTATTTCCAGAGGGAATCACTTTGCCTCTCCTTTTTTCCCCAACTTGTTTTTTGTTTTTTTTATTGTGAATGTAGGAGTTAAATGTGCATGGGGGGGGGGGGGGGGGTGAACCAACTGCTTCTTTGCACGGAGGTGTGTGGAGCCAGGGCAACGGCTCGGGAGGCTGCTGTTGCCGCTGCAGCTGAGGCCTGTCTTACCAACGCAGGCACTCACTGGACAGCCCTACCTGCAGGGACTTCCCTTCGGGGAATAAAGTGGTACCGGGAGGTGAGAACTGTGAACCAGCTGCTTCTTTGCACGGAGGTTTGTGGAGCCAGGGCATCGGCTCGGGAGGCTGCTGTTGCCGCTGCAGCTGAGGCCTGTCTTACCAACGCAGGCACTCACTGGACAGCCCTACCTGCAGGGACTTCCCTTCGGGGAATAAAGTGGTACCGGGAGGTGAGAACTGTGAACCAGCTGCTTCTTTGCACGGAGGTGTGTGGAGCCAGGGCATCGGCTCGGGAGGCTGCTGTTGCCGCTGCAGCTGAGGCCTGTCTTACCAACGCAGGCACTCACTGGACAGCCCTACCTGCAGGGACTTCCCTTCGGGGAATAAAGTGGTACCGGGAGGTGAGAACTGTGAACCAGCTGCTTCTTTGCACGGAGGTGTGTGGAGCCAGGGCATCGGCTCGGGAGGCTGCTGTTGCCGCTGCAGCTGAGGCCTGTCTTACCAACCCAGGCACTCACTGGACAGCTCTATTATTGAGGTCTTATTTTGTTCTATAATTTTGGAGTTATTCTCTTGACGCGGAGCGTGTGCGCGGGGCGTGTGTCGAAGGGGCGTGGTCAAAGGGGCCTGTTTGGCCCCTTTGACGCCCCTTCGACGTCACTTCGCAGCACCGCACCGCTGTATACTTCTGTATATTTTTACTTCGTATGTCCGGTGTTGGTATAGGTTGTTTAGGCTTACTTGCTTGGAGTTCTTTTGTTAACATTTTGGAATTGTTTATCAGCATCGGTGGGTTATCCCCCCTCTCCCTTTTATAATGGGGAAACGGAAGGCCAAGCCCGGGAGTAAGGCTTCAGGGACTACAACCGGAGATTCTAAACCGGTTGGGCCCTTAGATAAGCATTTTGCTCCTGTTCCAGTGGCACACTCTTCCCCGGAAGGGCTGTCTTTGAGTTCAGGTGGGAGATCTCCTCCTTTACGCCCTGTTCCCGGTGATATCTCTGGCCATTCTACACAGTCCTCTTCTTTGGTAAGGGATTTACCTTCTCTTAAGTTACCCACTCCTGTTTTGTTTTCAGAAGTGGGAAGCGCTTCAGCGTTTCCTATTGTCTCTTCTGAAGCGGAGATTACTATGCGAGATTTGTGGGGGGCCTTAAAATCTATTGACCATAAAGTATCAACGTCTATAAATTCCCTATGTGTTTTCTCGCAAGAGGCCACAGTAGCTCTGCGGCAACTTGACGATAAAATAACTTCTACAGATTTGGCTATAACAACATTGGAATCCCAGGTTCTTCCTTTACAAACGTCAAGTATTGCTGCTATAAAGGATTCATTATTATTACATAGTAAGGTCGAAGCTCTGGAGAATTCCTTAAGGTCTTGTAATTTGCGTTTTCTTAATTTTCCTTATTCCTCTTTGCTTTCTCATAAAATTCTGTTGGATAAGTACTTTAAAGATGTTTTGGCCATCTCAGATTTAATTGACATTTCTTCTATATATTATATTCCCTCCTCAGTCAAGCAAGTTAATGCGGTAGAGGGTGAACTTGATAAAATTGTTGCCCCCTTAGAGAATCTTACTGCCTTTTTGGAGGACTCACAGGATAATATTGGTACGCGGGCCACTCTACTGGTCACTTTTACCTCGATTGAAATGAAACAACGTATTCTTCGTGCTTTTTTTAAGGCGAAATTGACCAAGTTTTGTGGCCAACGCATTAATATTTTTCCTGATGTCGCCCGAAGCACTCAACTGCGTAGGAAGCAATTTCTAAAGTTGAAGCCTCAGGTGTTGGCCTTGGGAGCTTCGTTCTTTTTGCGTTTTCCTTGCAAATGTTTAATTGGTTTGGGTGATGCTTCCTATGTGTTTATTGATGTGCTTCATTTAGAAAGATTTCTGGCTGATAAGAAAGTTGTAGTATTGGATCAGTGATTAATAATTGACCTCCTATTTGGGACTTTTGTTCCTTTATTTCTGTATTTTGTTATTTTCATTTTTGAATGTAGTTCAGCATGGTTCCATGATGTGGACTGTATCGTGTTTGTTTTTCCTTCTTGTAAATTTGCTGTAAGAGGTAGTTTATCTCTTGCTTTTGTATTCTGATTGACCTTCACTTATTTGGTTATTGTAATTGACTAAAATCTCAATAAAAAAAAAAAAAAAAAAAAAAAAAATGTGCATGGGTAGGCTTTGCGGCCTAAAGCATGCAAGGTTTTTTTTTGTTTTGTGGTAGTGTGACGTAGAAGCTTCTCAAGAAGCAAGGGAGATAGACGGAGATCTGGTGGAGAAAACTGGTACTGCAAGGGAAAGCAGGATTTTCTCTTCAGGAAGGAAAAAAACATGTAGCTGATCAGGAACCACACCTCACCTTAGGGGAGGAGATAGGTCAAGTCCCTGATTGGACACGCCCAAGCAGGAGGAGGGCAGTGCAACACACGGGGAGCTTGTTAAGCAATAAAACACAGAAACAGTGGGTGGAGAGACAGGAAGAGTTGGAGAAGGAGAGAGAGAAACAGCAATGGCAAGGAGAGCAACAAGGCAGCTGTGTTCCACGGAGGAGCAGTTTGGAGTCACGAAGTACTTGGGAGACTTCTATGGGAAGAAGGGCTCAAAAGCACTGAGAGACCTGAAGATACAGCCCATGATTCCAGAGAACCAAGCAGGACCTTGGAGCAGAAACCAGAGGGATAAAGATTTCTCCTGGAGACACTCTCAGCACAAGGTACGAAGTGGGGTTGAAGCAGCTAGCAGCTATAATATTAGGAAGCAAGAAAGCTGGAAGGATAACTTTAAAAGCCAGAACAAAGTCAGACAAAACTGTGGCAGTTTGGTGCAGCCTGAAAAGCATTCAAGCAGCACAAGATATTCAAATAAGCCAGCGGAAGCCTACAGCCTAGAAGCTAATAGAAAGAAAACTGCTGAGCCTTATTGGAGAGACGTGAGCCAAGATAAACCTGACGTTTCTACTTTTAAAAGCCTGTTCAGAAACTCTCCAGAGCCAGTTGAAGTTTTAAAGGAAAACCCAGCACTTACTTTTAAAGATAAGTGGGGGAAGGGTTTTACTAGCACTCCGAACTGTGGTGTTGACAAAAGCAGCCTTGCTAATTACCATGAGATAGACATCTTAAGCCAATGTTTACCTGAAGCAGGAGAAAGACTTCAGCTAGCAAAGGGAAAACGCAGGCTGATTTACTTCTAACAGAGTTCAGGGAATTCCTAGAAAGAAAGGCAGTTTCTCCTGCTAATTCAGCACAGCATGCAAACAGCTGTGAAGAGGAGATGCCCTTAGAGGTTTCCCTGCCTTCCAAAGAGCAAGAGATAGCAATGGATTGCTCAACTTGTACCATTGAAAAGGACATTAATTAAAGTGCTTTAAAAGTTGTATGAAAGAAATATAACAGAAGTTACCTTACTTGTTATCATGCTGAGAAAACTTATGAAAGTTGAATAAGTTAAAGCATTTTTCTGGATATAAGAAGCTTTGCTGTTGTACCAGACATTTTAGTTTCAGTTCATGAAAGAGTCACATGACAATTTGAATGGGAATCCAGAAGCTAATGGACACTTAAACCCAGTATTGCAAACCCTGTATATTTTGGTTCTCACTCTTGTTTTTGTGCTATAAAAACTTCTTAGCGTCTGTTTGCACTGAACTGCAAAGCGGGAAATAAACCTCATAAAAAGAAATTTCTTTGCCTGCCTTTAACTACTTGAGCACACAACTACAATCTCAACCCCTTTAGGAGGCTCAGGACTACATCACCCAGAATCCCTAGGGTCTCATTGTAGTACCTTACCCCTGAAGGGCACCAAAGGCCACCTCCTCCTGGAAACCCTCAAGGTCCAGGTAGTTGGTGGGTGGCAGTAGATATTGGGACCTCTTATCTCAGGTCATCTCTATCTGAAAACAGCTGAAGAAAAGGGCACAGAGAGTTAGATGCCACTCTGCCAAGCTCTACAACCCCCAAGAAAAAGGTGGAAAGAATATAGAGTCATTATACGATAAAGATCAAGTGGATCAACCACCACTGGTGATGAAAAAATAAATAAAGTCAAAGCAGCACTGAAAGCCTTAAGAACAAAGCACCAGGCATTAATGGTATTCCCACTGAAGTATTACAGCAATCTAATGCAGCTTGAACAATTTTCAGAAGACTGTGTTCGTGAGAAACTCGCTCAACTTAAAGTAGACAAAGCGATGGGACCAGATGGGATACACCCTAGAATACTGAGGGAACTTGGGGACATTCTAGCAGCTCCACTGTCTGATCTTTTCAATGCCTCGTTGGAGTCGGGAGTGGTGCCAAAGGACTGGAGAGAGGCTCATGTGGTGCCTTTACACAAAAGTGGAAGTAAGGATGTGGTTGAAAACTACAGGCGGGTTAGTTTAACTTCGGTGGCGAGTAAATTAATGGAAACGCTGCTGAAAGAGAAAATAGTGAGGTTTCTGGAGTCCAGCGGATTACAGGATCTGAGGCAGCATGGATTCACCAGAGGCAGGTCTTCTCAGACAAAATCTGATTGATTTCTTTGACTGGGTGACCAAGGAGTTGGACCGAGGGAGAGCCCTAGATGTGGTGTATTTAGATTTCAGTAAAGCCTTTGACACTGTTCCTCACAGGCGATTTATAAACAAACTGAGCAACCTAGGGATGGACCCTAAAGTTACTGCTTGGGTTAGAAATTGGTTGAGTGTGAGGCGACAAAGTACAGGTAAATGGAGCTCACTCTGAGGAGAAGGATGTTACCAGTGGTGTGCCTCAAGGAACTGTCCTTGGTCCGATTCTTTTTAACATCTTTGTTAGTGATATTGCAGAAGGGCTGTCCGGTAAGGTTTGCCTCTTTGAGGATGATACCAAAATCTGCAATAGAGTAGACACCCAGGAAGGTGTAGATAACATGAGGAGGGATCTAGCTAAGCTTGAAGAATGCTCTAGACTTTGGCAGCTGGGATTTAATGTTAAAAAATGTAAGGTCATGCATTTGGGCTGCAGCAATCCAAGGGAGCAATATAGTATAGGGGGCGAAGTACTTTTGTCCACTAAAGAAGAGCGGAACCTAGGCGTGGTTGTGTCTGATGATCTTAAAGTAGCTAAACAGGTAGAAAAGGCGACAGCAAAAGCTAGAAGGATCCTTGGGTGCATACAGAGAGGAATGGCTAGCAGAAAAAAAGGAGGTGATAATGCCTCTGTTTAAGTCTTTGGTGTGACCTCATTTGGAGTATAGTGTGCAATTCTGGAAACCGCACCTTCAAAAGGATGTGAACAGGATGGAGTCGGTGCAGAGGGTGGCTACTAAAATGATTAGTGGGCTTCAGAAATCATATGAGGACAGACTTAAGGATCTTAATATGTACACCTTAGAGGAAAGGTGGGTTAGAGGTGATATGATTGAGATGTTTAAATACCTCCGTGGCATAAATGTTCAGGGAGAGAGCCTCTTTCAATTGAAAGCAAGTTCTGCTACGAGGGGACATGGGATGAGGGTGAAGGGAGACAGATTCAGGAGTGATATGCAGAAATATTTCTTTACGGAAAGAGTAGCGGATCTGTGGAATAGTCTCCCAGTGGAGGTGGTAGAGATGAGGACAGTATCTGAATTCAAAAAAACATGGGACAAACACAGAGGATCTCTAAAGGTATAAAGGGGACTGTTGTAGTTGTTGATATGGAAGGACACAGACTAGATAGGCCATGAGGTCTTTTTCTGTCGTCATATTTCTATGTTTCTAGCTGTTAACATACTTACAGGGCTCTGCCAGGAAATTTGGAATTCAAATTCATGGCCAACTGACTGAAAAAGATCAGTGTTTATACCAATACTGAAGAAAGGTGATCCAACTCACTGTGGAAATTATCGCACAAATCACTCTGATCCCACATGCCAGCAAGATTCTACTCAAGATCATTCAGCAGACACTCCAACCATACCTGGAATGAGAACTGTCTGAAGTGCAAGCAGGGTTCAGGAAAGGGCAAGAAATGAGACACATCATTGCAGATGCGAGATGGTATTCTTTTGTCTTTTCAAGGATCCAAAAGGATATCTATATGTGCTTTGACTACAGCAAGGCTTTAGACCTTGTAAACCATGAGAAACTCTGGGCCACATTAAGAAGCATGGTATACCAGAGCACCCGATTGTTCTCTTGCACAACCTTTACATTGATCAAGAAGCAACAGTTTGTACGGAACAAGGAGAAACAGAATGGTTTAAAATCAGCAAAGGTGTATGACAAGGCTGCATACTTTCCCCCTACTACTTTCATTTATATGCAGAACAAAATCAGAGAAGCAGATGTGTGAAGACTACAGATGTGTGAAGACAGCCTTGCACCAACAACCTTCGCTATGCTGATACCACCACATTATTGGCTGAAAGCAAAGACGATCTGAAACATTTGCTTCTCAAGATCAAGGAACAGTCTTAAAATTGGTCTGCACCTTAATTTAAAAGAAGGCAAAGATCCTGACAACTGGCAAAATCAATAAGTTTTTCATTGATGGAGAAGAAATTGAAATAGTTGATCCAAGTAGGCTACAATTGTCAAACTATCAAACAAGCAGCAATCAAGAAATCTGACAACACATTGCTCTTGGCAGAATGGCTATGAAGGACATAGACAAGATTCTCAAGAGCAGAGCTCTCTCTCTCTCCATACAAAGATTCAACTCATTCAAGCCATGGTATTTAATATCATAATATGGGTGTGAAAGATAGACAGGAAGAAAATTGATGCTTTTGAATTATGGTGCTGGCAATGAATACTGTGTATACCATGGACTGCTCGAAGAACAAACCAGTCAGTACTAGAGGAGATCAAATCTAAGCTTTCTTTAGAAGCTCAGATGATAAGACTGACTTGACTTTCATACTTGGACACATCATGCGAAGAAAGCAAATCATTAGAGAAAGACATCATGCTTGGCAAGGTAGAAGGTCAATGCAAAAGAGAAAGACCAGCAATGAGATGGATCGATACAACAGCAGCTATGGGTGTCATTGTCAACAATCAGCTGCCTGACTGAAGACCAAACAGTTTAGGACAACTATCTAGAGGGTCACTATGAGTAGCCATCGATTGGACTGCACGTAATAGCCAAGTGAAGAAAGAAGTCGACACTGCGCACAATGTCTGAATATCCCTGCACAGTGCAGAGAGAAAGCAGGGGGATCTTTATTTGAATTCCATAATGCTATGTAGTGAGCTAATGCATAGGCTGTCATAGAAAGAAAAATGGGCATGCAAATACAGCAGCAGGCATTTGCGATAGTGACACATGGAGCAATTCAGGTAGGGGGTCCTGCGCACTAGATCTCCAGGTTGAGCCGAAAAACAGAAACTTGCTGGTCTAGAGGCTTCCTTTTCAATGGCCATAATCAACATTATGGTGGGATATACATACCAGAACATATCAGTATACATGCCGCCGGGGGGGGGGGGGGGCTTTTTTAAAACGCTGCTTGCACAGGTTCACTGTGCTGGCACGATGCAATATTTTTGAAATGCCGTTTTTAGGTAAAACACATAGGTACAATTTTTCTTCTTCTCTCTTACACAGGATCCACCATGTTGAATTAATAAGAGCCTTCTTTTTCAAATAATTTTTTCAGTCTAAATAGTATTTGTTAGCCTATATATCCTAGTGTTTTCATGGCGGACTATACAATTTAATTGAATACAAAGATGAATGAATGAGTTACAAATATATACAAAACATTCATATAAAAGGTGGCAAAAGAATTCATGCCATCTCCTCGTTTATCCAATATTGCTGCCACAAGTTAGTTTGTGCCAATATGATATAAAACCTCTAAACTGTCAATGTATATACAACCTTTTTGGTTATTAAATACATTTAATGCATCTATACATATCATAATTACATTTGATTTTCATTTTTAACCTTGTTTTTATTTTGTCAGTAAAATGATCGGAAAGATTTGAAACTTTGTACTATTAGCATTAATTGCATAAGAATATTTTTGCCGTGTGATTTCAACTCTGCCAAACATCGGTAGAGAATTTCATTATGAAAATCGTGAAAAGATTTCCAATTAGTGCTGCCTGTACGGAACAGCCGTTTTCTAAACAAGAATGCATCTTCTATATAATGAATCTCCAAAGTATGAGTAAATCCCCTTCACATTTGATTTAAGATTTTGGGCACATATTTTCAATCCATTAATGGTCTTGAAGGTGAATAACATTTTTGCACATGTTTTTACGATGTGACAAATTTTACAAATTTGATGTTGGTACAAGATAGTTTACATTAGGTTTCTCTATTTATATTTCCTTTTTATTGGACAGTTTTCACTTTTTTTGCATTAAATTAGTTTTGGTAGCAGCGACTTCAGTGTTCCTTAAAAAAAGCTTTGCATATAATCGTAAAATCTCAAATTCTTTTCAGATTGTTAAATATTTAGTAATGGCTTGGTTATACTTGAGCTCCTCCTTTGCCCAGCTTTGTTTGTTTTTAGAGGTTCTTTAGCCTTTATGGTTATTCTCATGGGAATTTCATGCAGATGTTTCACACAAATTTAGTTGAGATAAGTGGTAAAACATATATACAACCCTTCTAAGCGTATTAAGCTATTTTTATCTGTTTTCATTTTTTATATTTACTTATATATATTTTTTATTTCAATGGTCAATGTCCTTATTTATATGAAAGATTTTATCTGAAGGTATTGGTGTTTACATGTATTGGTTTAATGTTTTTATGCTCACTATTATTATTCCGATTTACCTGCTATATTACATCCTCCATCTCTTTTCTCACATACAATAAGTTTGATATATAATTGTTTCACTGCACACATTAATATTCCATTATACATGCTTTTATTGCACACATTTATAATCTATTGTTTAATTTAAATTTGGCCTATTGCCATATTTTTATTCATGGATAACAATTTACATGTTTATATTTGGTTTTAATTTATTTATTTGCCATTTGATCTTTTGATTGTGTTTTAATATTTTTCTATTGATATGCTTTAATCTTACTTTTTTGAGGTTTGTTCCCTCGTATGATATCCCCCTGAAGAAGGCTGGTGGCCGAAACGCATAGGGGTCATTAATAAAAGGGGTCTGTTCAAACCTGAATTTCTGCCAGTCCTTGTATCCGTTTCCTTGCTCCCATAATCAACATAAGTAAATTAAGTAATTAAGTGCCATATGCCTCTACATTTTTTTCTTCCCTGCAAAATCCAAACGAAATACTGCACTGTATGTTTGAAAAAGTGCCTGGAACAGTGTAACAGCCCAGGAGAGTGTTAATCTTCACTGATGGTCATTGACCAGTAGGTAGACTGACTTCACTAGATTGCAGCTCTGAAGGGATCATGGGAGAGGACATTCTCAGAAAGATTCTATATAGGTATGGATATGCTGGGGGGGGGGGGAGGAGTAAAGAGAGGAAGACACTTTCATGTTGGCTCTCTCGCTCTTGAGTTGTCTGCATGGTATTATTATATCAGAGTGCTAGGTTGCCTTTACAACATATCCATGATCTGCTGTGGAATACAGAATCTGAAGGAGCTAGACACTAAGGGGCCCCTTTATTAAATCTTAGTATCCAGTTAATGTGTTTTTTGATGTACAGCAACTGGCAGCCAGGAACACTAGCATGGAGGCATGACAGTGACCATGCGGCAAAGCACACTGTAAATCAGCCATAACATGGCGAGGATTGGGCAAAGCAGGGGGGGAGGAATCACACTGTCATTAGCACAAGGGTAATTTCCATGTGCTAAGAGCCCATGTAACAATTAGCACAAGCAAACCTAATGACACATCTATGAGTATTGTTAGGTAAAGAGTTAAGGACACTGAACATTAAGGTACTGCTGCTGGAAACATGTTGGCCATGCCCTAATAGCTATCGCAGAGGCTTTGCATTTAGCATACATTTGTATCACCCATTAAGTGCAAACTCTTAGCAGGCTTTAGCAGAAGGGGATCCACCCCCCCCCCCCCCAAGTGTTGAGGAATTTGATTTTATCATCAATGTCAAGTTAAAGCAAATTCTGGAGAATTTTGGTATATTCAGGAGTAACTCTTAGAAAAGAGGAATTTAAATTACTAATATAGAAACATAGAAACATGATGACAGAAAAAGACCACATGGCCTCTCTGGTCTGTCCTTCCATAACAACAACTACAACAGTCCACTTTTTACCTTTAGAGATCCTGTGTTTGTCCCATGCTTTTTTTGAATTCAGTTACTGTCCTCATCTCTATCACCTCCACTGGGAGACTATTCCATGGATCCACTACTCTTTCCGTAAATAAATATTTCCGCATATCACTCCTGAATCTCTCTCCCTTCACCCTCATCCCATGTCCCCTCGTAGCAGAACTTGCTTTCAATTGAAAGAGGCTCTCTCCCTGAACATTTATGCCAAGGAGGTATTTAAACATCTGTCATATCACCTCTATCCCGCCTTTCCTCTAAGGTGTACATATTAAGATCCTTAAGTCTGTCCTCATATGCTTAATAATGAAGCCCATTAATCATTTTGGTAGCAACCCTCTGCATAGAAACACGACGACAGAAAAAGACCACATGGCCTATCTAGTTTGCCCTTCCATATCAACCACTACAACAGTCCCCTTTTTTCCTTTCGAGATCCTCTGTTTGTCCCATGATTCTTTGAATTCAGATTCTGTCCTCATCTCTACCACCTCCACTGGAAGAGTATTCTACAGATCCACCATTCATTCCATAAAAGAAATATTTCCGCATATCACTCCTGAATCTATCCCTTTCACCCTCATCTCATGTCCCCTCGTAGCAGAGCTTGCTTTCAGTCAAAAGAGGCTCTCCTCCAGTGCATTTATGCCACTGAGGTATTTAAACGTCTCAATCATATCACCTCTATCCTGCCTTTCCTCTAAGGTGTACATATTAAGATCCTTAAGTCTGTCCTCATATGCTTTATAATGAAGACCACTAACCATTTTAGTAGCCACCCTCTGTAACGACTCCATCCTGTTCACATCCTTTTGAAGGTGCAGTCTCCAGAATTGCACACAATACTCCAAATGAGGTCACACCAAAGACCTATACAGAGACACTATCACCTCCTTTTTTTCTGCTGGCCATTCCTCACCCTATACACCCAAGCATCCTTCTAGCTATATGATCATTAATAGGAATTTTCTTGTTTCAGAGCTAGAATCCTGTGGTAGTAACTCAATTAAAACCTAGAATATCTGGATAAAACAAACTCTTTTCACTTGAAAACTAGTATGGCTGGCTGTCAGTGATGTCAAACGTGTTCATGTTATGGCCTGTTGTATAGCTATGAGAAAAGGCTGTTGGGAGGGGGGGCACTGTGTGTGGTTCTGATGTTAGAACACACACAGGCCTCAAGATGAGATGTGCTTCTTGGGCAATGTATCAGCTTATGATTCATAGTGCTTAACGATTGCAAATTTTAAGCCTGTATACATAGACAAAACGTTTACACCAATGATAACCAGAATTCAGTTAAGTGTCACATTTCTTGTAGACTAACTGGCACAAACCACAAACCTCTTCCCCAATTGTACTACTGAGGTCCTTGGATACAGGTTAAATTCAAACATAAAAAAACTTGCTCTCAAGACAATAAGAAAATAAACTTAAATTCTAGGTTCTGAAACTTTCTTGAATGTGGTGGTTCAGAATCTGAGCAGGCAAACACATACGTTTTACTTCTTGCAGTGAGTAAAAGACAGTCTTCCTTCAAGTCCATGATGCCAGACCACTTTCCTTTCAGTCACAAAGCAAAGCATGCCGGAGCAACTGCGCAGTTCCTACTGAAACTTCCAGAAACGGATCCTCCCTCCCAAGCCTTGCAGTTTAGAACCCTTAGCGACAGGCGGTGGGTATTCCCCTGTCCAATAAATCTTGCCAAGCACTCTTTTTGCACCGGATCTGTCGGTAGTTCACAGGTGTCAATCGAAAAACACTTAAATAACGAAAATGGGAAAGGAGAAGACTCACATTAACATCGTCGTCATTGGGCACATAGACTCCGGCAAGTTGACCACTACTGGACATCTCATCTACAAATGTGGTGGTATCGATAAGAGAACCATTGAGAAGTTCGAGAAGGAAGCTGCCGAGATGGGAAAAGGTTCTATCAAGTATGCCTGGGTACTGGACAAACTGAAGGCCGAACGTGAGCGTGGTATCACCATTGACATTTCCCTTTGGAAGTTTGAGACCAATAAATGTGTCACCATCATTTATGCTCCTGGCCACAGAGATTTTATCAAGAACATGATCACTAGCACATCTCAGGCCGATTGTGCAGTCTTGATTGTTGCTGCTGGTGTTGGTGAATTTGAAGCTGGTATTTCTAAGAACGGACAAACTCATGAGCATGCCCTCCTGGCCTACACCCTGGGTGTAAAGCAGATTATTGTTGGTGTTAAGATGGATTCCACCGAATCACCTTACAGCCAGAAGAGATATGAGGAAATTGTCAAAGAAGTCAGCACTTACATCAAGACGATTGGCTATAATCCAGATACTGTAGCCTTTGTACCAATTTCTGGCCGGAACGGTGACAACATGCTTGAGCCTAGTAGTATGCCTTGGTTCAAGGGATGGAAAGTCACCTGTAAGGATGGCAATGCTAATGGTACAATTCTGCTTGAAGCCTTAGATTCTATCCTACCACCAAGCCACCCAACTGACAAACATCCTGAAGTGGCAGACAAAGAGGTCTACAAGATTGGTGGTATTGGAACGGTGCCAGCTGGTCATGTGGAAACCAGGCATGGTGGTAACCTTTGCCCCTGTCAATATCACAACTGAAGTAAAATCTGTTGAGATGCACCATGAAGCTCTGAGGCTCCTCCTGGTGACAATGTTGGCTTCAATGTCAAGAATGTGTCTGTCAAAAGATGTCCGCCGTGGCAATGTTGCTGGTGATAACAAAAATGACACCCCCCCAGGAAGCTGCTGGCTTCACAGCACAGGTCATCATCCTGAATCATCTTGGTCAAATTGATGCTGGTTATGCACCAGTACTGGATTGTCACACTGCTCATATTGCTTGCAAATTTGCTGAACTGAAGGAAAAGACGGACCGTCGTTCTGGTAAGAAACTGGAAGACAATCCCAAGTTCCTGAAGTCTGGTAATGCTGCCATCGCTGATATGATCCCAGGCAAACCCATGTGCGTGGTAAGCTTCTCAGACTACCCTCCCTTGGGTCGATTTGCTGTCCGTGACATGAGACAGACTGTTGCCGTTGGCGTCATCAAGGCAGTTGAGAAGAAGGCAGAAGGGGTTGGCAAGGTCACAAAGTCTGCTCAGAAGGCCCAGAAAGCCAAATGAATGTGTGTATCACCAACCACCTCAGGTCTTAACCAGTGGTGGAAGAATGGTTTCTGAACTATTTGTCTCAATTGACCATTTAAGTTTAATAGTAAAAGACTGGTTAATGATTACAATGCATCATAAAAGCATCCGAAGGAAAGGAATGTTTTGTGGACCATTTTGTTTGACAGTTTAAGTTATTAGTCTTTTAAATCAATAATTTTAATGGAAACAACTTGACCAAAATCTGTCACAAACTTGAGACCATAAAAAGTTAATGCAGAAAAAAAAAATCAAATCTTGCCAAGCACTATAAGTCTGCTACCATTAAGTCTTGAAACTTTCTCTCACGCCGCATTCAAGAAATTACTGACAGTGAGCATTTAACCAAGTCCGCCTGTCAATTATGCCTGACCTTGGGAGGCACTAAAGATGGAGTGGTCACGAGAGTGGTTTCCTGTGGTACCTAGCTACTGGGTGGGTTTGCTCAGCAAGAAATTGGACAGGTGCCACCATTGGCACAACTTGCCAATCAGGGAGTCTGGTCAGCTCATGAATGGCATTATTGAATACTTGTTGCTTTCTCTCTGGAGATCAATGGTTTGAATTTCAGATAGCAAATAGCTCTTGTATCTGGGGAAGCAGTGTCCTGTTTCTCCTGCTCCTCCTATGGCATTAATGGTGCAGGTCAAGGGGAGAATCTAACTAGTCTCCGAGATGTGCTGCCCCTGCCAGAGGAAAAAGAATTCCTCTGGTTAGTACAGCTGATGGTAGTGTGAAAAATCCCATAGCCGAGCAGAGGCCCCCAGAAAAGAGGACCATGTGCTCAGGTCGTGGCTGCCATTACCCAAGGGAGAACTGCTCCAGGTATACAGGTGCAGAGGCAGATAGTGGAAAATTCCCCATGTCAGCAAAAAACACCCCAAACCCAACTAACCCCAGGCACTGGTTCCAGAACTGTGGACCTGGGCCTACCATCAAGCAGCAGCTACCAAAGAGAACCCCCCCTCCCCATATTGGGTGAACAGGTATAAAAAAAAGACTAGAGAAGTCGTGTGTTTTATTTTTTTTCCTTCCCCAAGCAACAGCACAGCAATCCCACAACAGAGGACCATGTGCTCTTAGCTGCACTGCTGCTGCCAGAGAGAGACTGCTCCAGTTGTATAGTTGGAGACAGGTCACAGAGGCAAACTCCAAATAGGGACCGAGTATCAATCCCAGAAATGGGACCTTGAGCTCATGAGCGAGGTGCAACAACTGAAGGAAAACTGCTTTAATTAGCAAAGCTGAAGAGTCAGTCTTGTCAGTGCGGAACCAACGGAGTCTGTTGAGACAGGAAACTGATGGAGGGAGACAGTGAAAATGATAAAAAAAAAAGGGGAGAGCTGCGTCCACATTAGTCTGTGGATGAAAAAGACTGAGGAGGTGGAGCATCGAAGCACAGGAGGGAGCACTCACACATGCCCAAAGAGTTTTTCCAGACTATGAGATTTACGAGAGAGTCGAACCCCTTGTTCTCAGGGATGCTATCATCCATTTGTGTGGCTGATCATATCCTGGTTGTCCACAGGGAAAGTGGTCCGAGGTACTGCACACTCCTGATGTCGTCTTCACCATCTATGGAACCTCCCCATCTATGACCACCCATAGGACAGACCCGATTCCTTTCACCACAGTGGGTCATGCTTAATAAACTCCATGCTGGTAACATGCATATGTGCCATATTACCAGCACAGAGATTTGGACTACCTGCAGGAGGGCAGGTATATCAGTCCCCCTGCAGTTAATGTGCATCAATGCAGCCAACCAGCCACAAGTGCAACATCACTCACCCAAGCACAGATAACGTGGGACGACAAGACACCTGCCTTATGCTGCCCTGAACACCCCCACCCTGCCAGTCGCCAACAGGGTAGTGCAGGATTCTTGGTGCATGACCCCATGCTACTTCTGAGTGCCACGCCAAAACCATGCACTAACCCTGTACAACCCTTAAGTCAACATGCCCCTTTCTACAGCTTCATCCGTCTGTAATTTAGCTCACAGCTTTTCAGTAGCAGCTCAAGGCAAGTTACCTACAGTACCTGAACATATTTCCCTGTCCCCAGAGAAGTTATAGACTAGGGAGTATGTTCACTAAACAAAGCACCAGCAGCACGCATTTGAGGTGCAAAACTAACTAACAGGCACACAGCTAGTATTAAGTGCGCCCATACTAATGGCAACAGATGTAGTTAGTGCAAGTCCAAGATGCCCACACTAAGCATGATGCGCCATTAACACACAGGTACTGCCCCTAACCTGCTCAGTCCATGCACTCAGCAGTTAGTGTGGGTTTAGCAAGGAGTCCTGCACTGTTAGGACCAAATGTGAAGCATGCGGCAAACCATGTACTAACTGCGCACATTAGTAAATATGCCCCTACGTCTATACTCGAGGCAATGGAAAATTAAGTGACTTGTGCAAAGTCACAAGGTTTGTGGATGGCCAGCACCATGTTTTCTGAATGCATTATGTACTAGGGAATCCTTTGGCACGTCAAATTTTTTTCTCTTTTTCCCTACCGATTCACTCCCCGAATGCATTTTTAAGGCATCAAAACTTATGGGGAGCTTCTAATTGGCAACCTCCATGATCATATTATCAGAAGTTTTATCTCAAAATATCTGGCCCTCCTTATTCAGATGTTAACTGTGGACTTTTGTATAGTAATAACAGATGACTTAATACCTATTTGAGATATCTGTGAAAAAAATATGACTTCTTGTGGTTGGATGAAATCAAAGCTTTAAGTTGCAAGGATTAAACTATTCAAGGTTTAACATGTCTCTTATAAATGCAGCTTTAAGTAAATTCAAAAGCCTCAAAATGTGTGCACCCAGAACATAAAAGCTAAAAAGTGAAATTTAATCTACTTAAGAAATTCAACTTTCATTGCCCAACAAAGTGTCTACCACTAGCATTAAACAAGTATTACTGGCATTTCCACCGTTTATATTTTCAAAAACAGAAACCAGTTAGCTAAATGTGTTTTTTTACTGAATGTATGGACAATAAAACCCTCACTTTGTCCACCATAGTCTATCAAATTAGTAGGTTTCAGGTACTTACTGGTAGATAGTGGGAAGTGCTGTTATGATAAATCGGCCACTCAGTCCTGCAAAGGGATACATGATTTGTTAGAACATGCATATATTTTTAAATTAAATACAGCACTAAGGAAGCTAGTAAATTAAATACAAATTCCTTATTTAAATTAAAAATCGCCCAATGTTCTGACCCACATGGAGGCACCTACACCAATAGGAGAACCTCAGCAGGGCAGCATGGCCATGAGGCGAGACTCTGTTGTACATTTTGAGGCATGTTTCCTAAACTGCACTGTTAGTGTGGGGTTGCCTTGCGCTAGGCTAGGAAAGGAAGAGAGCAAAACAGAATATGATGCCCCTCTATTGATCCATGGTGTGACCACATCTCAAGTGCCATGCGCAGTTTTCTTGTTTTTGTATCTTTTTAGATTAGCCACTAGAACCGCAAATGGTCTTGAGATGTGGTCACACCATGGATCGATAGAGAGGCATCATATTCTCAGTTTTGCTCTCTATTCCCTTTCAAATATCTCCTAGCATTCTATTCAGTTTTTGAACTGCACACAGAGCAGAAAACATTTGGTTTCTGTTTAAAACAAATTTTTCCAGATTATACAGTATATGCTTTAAAAATGGGTACAAACGCAAGAACTAAGTGTGCAAATCAATTGTATGTTCAGTTGCCTAAAAATTCAAAATGCCAACTAAAAGGTGAAATTATACCTTACCTGCTAATTTGCTTTCATCGAGTCCTTCCAGTCCAGACACATGGGTTATTTCCCATTATCAGCAGATGGAAACAGAATACGTCAGGTATAAGGACTGAGAATCATCTCAAACCAGTAACTCTGACAAAGCAGATTCCAAGAAGAGCAAAGTTAGAAATAGTTAATTTTTTTTATGTAGAAATTTAGATAAGAGGAAACGTGTTGGAGTAATGCAATGTGTGCCTTTGAGTCAGTCCTGACTCTGGAGTACATGCTCCTAAAAAAAAAAAAAAAAAAAACCCACAAAACCCCATCAAAGGGTTTAGCATGAACTATTCATACACCTTGATTGAACCAAAATGAAAAAGGAAGACTCCGGACCAGACCAAACCTACATCCTTACTACTCTTAAACAGCCTTCTTACACTTTCGGGCTCACGCGATTACAGGCTGGAGGGACGCAAGGAAAGCAAATTAGCAGGTAAGATCTAATGTCTCCTTCCATATCGTTCCTCCAGTCCAGTCGAGACATGTGGGATCCACTGCAGAAGTAATCAAGATTTTGTAGCAAAACGAGTATCATTCCTGGCTTGCACATCTAGGCGATAGTGATGTACAAAACGTATGAAGAGAAGACCATGCCTTGCCCCTGCACTGTGGAACTCACTACCTACCACCCTCCATGCTGAACCCTCCTTTACCCAGTTCAAGGCCCTCCTTAAAACCCACCTATTTCAGTCAGCCTACGACCTGCCTCCTCCTCACCCCTAATATTTATCACCCCCTTAGGTCTCCTCCTCCCTATTAGTATTCCCCCCCTTTACCTCTCCCCCCCCCCCCCGATTCTCTTCTGCTCCATCTATCCGTCTATTTGATGGCATTCCTTTCAAAAGGAGCAGTTGAAAAGGTTAAAGACTTACATCAAGCTAGGGTGTTGTTGAAAAATACTATCTTGGAAGCCCAGACAAGCTGTATTCCACACTTTAAGAAAAGTGGAAGGAAGTCCAAAAAACTGCCAGCATGGTTTAAAGGGGAGGTCAGAGAGGCTGTTGTTGCCAAAAAAGCATCTTTCAGGAAATGGAAAAAAAAAGAGCCCGACGACGAAACCTGGAAACAGCACAAGCACTGGCAAGTCAAAACGCAAGGTGTTGATAAGGCAGGCAAAGGGAGAATTTGAGAAGAAGCTTGCTGCAGAAGCAAAAACGCAAAATAAATACTTTTTCAAGTACATTCTTAGCAAAAAACCTGTGAGTGTGTCAGTTGGTCCATTAGATGATAGAGGGGTTAAAGGGGCACTAAGAGGCGACAAGGCGATAGTGGAAACACTGAATAAATTCTTTGCTTCGGTCTTTACTGAGGAAGACGTAGGGATGTTACCCATGACTGAAGTGGTATTTAAAGGTGCGGAAGAATTGAAGGAAATATCGATACATCGGAAAGATGTATTACAACTATTAGATAAACTGAAGAGTAGCAAAACACCTGGGCCGGAAGGTATACATCCAAGGGTGTTGAAAGAACTGAAATATGAGATAGCAGACCTGCTATTAGTAATCTGTGAACTATCATTAAAATCATCTCTAATACCTGAAGATTGGAGGATCGCCAATGTAACACCAATTTTTAGAAAGGTTTCCAGGGGTGATCCGGGAAACTACAGACCGGTGAGCCTCACGTCAGTACCGGGAAAAATGGTAGAAACCATTATAAAGAATAAAATTACTCAGCATGTAGATAGTCATGGCCTAATGGGAGACAGCCAACATGGATTCAGACAAGGAAGATCTTGTCTTACTAAATCTGTTATGTTTTTTTGAAGGTCTGAATAAACAGATGGACAAAGGTGAGTTGGTTGATATAGTGTATCTGGACTTTCAGAAAGCCTTTGACAAGGACCCTCAGAGACTTTTGGCAAAACTAAAAAGAGTCATGGGATAGGAGGCAGTGTACTACTGTGGATCAGGAACTGGTTAAAAAATAGAAAGCAGAGGGTAGGGCTAAATGGCCAATTTTCTCAACGGAGAAAGGTGAATAGTGGTGTACCCCAGGGATCTGTGCTGGGTCCGCTGCTTTTTGACATATTCATAAATGACCTGGAAAGTGGAATAACGAGTGAGGTTATCAAATCTGCAGATGACACAAAACTATTTAAAGTTGTTAAAACCCAAGAGGATTGTGGAAAATTGCAAGAGGATCTTGATAAATTGGAAGACTGGGCATCAAAATGGCAGATGAAATTTAATGTGGACAAGTGCAAAGTTATGCACCTAGGGAAGAACAACCCAAACTATGGTTACACGATGCAAAGTTCCACATTAGGAACCACCACCCAGGAAAAAGGTTTTAGGCGTCATTGTGGATAACATGTTAAAACCCTCGGCCCAGTGTGCAGCAGCGGCCAAGAGAGCAAATAGAATGCTAGGTATCATAAGGAAAGGAATGAAAAATAAAACAAAAGTTATTATAATGCCTCTGTATCGTTCCATGGTGAGACCGCACCTTGAATATTGTGTGCAATTCTGGTCGCCGTATCTTAAAAAGGATATAGCGATATTAGAAAAGGTTCAGAGAAGAGCCACCAAAATGGTAATGGGGATGGAAGGATACTCCTATGAAGAAAGGCTAAAAAGGTTAGGGCTCTTTAACCTGGAAAGCAGACGGCTGAGGGGAGATATGATAGAAGTCTATAAATTAATGAACGGAGTGGAACGGGTAAAACGTACATCAATTGTTTACCTTATCAGAATATAGAAAGACTAGGGGACATGCAATGAAGCTACAGGGTAAACTATTTAAGACTAATAAAAAAAAATATTTTTTCACTCAACGTGTAATCAAACTCTGGAATTTGTTACCAGAGGATGTAGTAAAGGTTGTTAGTGTAGTTGGGTTTAAAAAAGGTTTGGACAAGTTCCTGGAGGAAAGGTCCATAAATCATTATTAAGAAGGGACCCAGGATATCAATGCCTGACCCAGTACAAGCATTGTGGAACCTGTGTCTTTTGGGGAAACTGCTAAGTACGTATGACCTAGATTGGCCACTGTTGGAAACAGGATACTGGGCTTGATGGACCTTGGTCTGACCCAGTATAGCATATCTTATGCTCTTATTTCCAAGCTATGTTTTATTTTACCATTATACACCGCTCTGATGCCCCGACGCCACGGGCGGTATATCAAGAACTAATAAAGATAAAGATGTTGCTACTCGACAAATAAACTGGCAGCACAAACTCTGTCCAGGAAGCCGCTTGAGCTCTGGTAGTGTGAACATGCAACCCCACAGGCAGAGGCTTGTGCTTCAACAAGTAAGCAGAGGCAATCACTTCTTGCAACCAATGAGCCACCGAAGCTCTGGACAAAGTCTCACCCTTGCACAGACCACAAAGAGGGACTAAAAGGTGGTACATATTTCCAAAAAAAGCTTGGTACATTTCAGATACTAAATTATCTTTCTAATATCCAAGAGATGCACCAGCCGATCTTCCCAGCTCTCCCCCAAAGATTAATCTGGAAGGGAAACTGGATGATTAGGATGGAACTCCGAAATAACGTTTGGTAAAAATGATGGAACTGGCCTCAAGACAACCTTCTCCTCTGAAAGCACCAGAAAAGGCTCCCTACACAAAGCCCAAATCTCTGAAATTCTGAGCGGAATAGATGGTAACCAGAAACACTGCTTTCAGGGTAAGATCTTTGATGGTAGAACCAGAAAGTGGTTCAAAAAGGAGGACCAGTCAGGGCCAACAAACTCTCACTGCTTTGTCCGTAAGAGAAGGAGAAAGAACTGTAAAACCAGAAATGCTGCTCTCATCTTAAGCCGCTTGATGGATCACCACTTTCTCCTTGAGACCAGAAACCTTGGGCTACTTGAGACAGACAATGACCTCCCCACCCGGAGAGAATGGCATCTATGGTCACTATTATCCAAGTCAGGTGGTTCCAGCAGCATCCCCGCCAAAGGAGCAGCCACAAGCACAGGCTCAACCTGATCTCCACAGGATATGGTAATTGCTTTGTGAGCTCTGTTCCATGGTACTAGATCCAGTGTCACTGCCATGGAAGCCAGGATTTGAAGGTAATGCCACGCCAAGGGCACCCACATTTACAGAACTGCCGAACCTGTGACCGCACTGTCTGCTTGCTCCAACAGAAGAGATACCAGACCCTTTACCGTGTCAAATCGAGCACCTAAAGACAAGATCTTGGGATGGCTCCATCTTGCTCTTGGAAAAGTTGATTAGCTAATCCTAGCTCCTGGAGAAACTGTATGACTCACTGAGTCACCTTGCCACTTTCCTCCAATGATTTTGCCCTTATCAACCAATCATCCAGGTAGGGATGAACCAGAATCCCCTCTGTCAAAAAACTGTTGCTACTACCACCAGGACCTTTGTAAAAGGTTTGAGGTGCAGTTGCTAGACCAAAAGACAGAGCCCGAAATAAAGTGACACAGCGGTACTGCAAACCTCAAGAACCACCGATGCCCCTGGCGAATAGAAATACGTAGATAAGGAGAAATTTCACTTACCGTTAATTTCCTTTCCTGGAATACTGCTAGACCAGTCCAGACAAACGGGTTATGCACCCCTGCCAGCAGATCTTGGAGACAGAGAATTCTACCAGAGCTCTGATAGGCTGGAGCCTGGTGATATAATCCTACCCACCCCTAGGGGTCTCCCTCAGTTACGTCCACAAGCTAATGCAACATGAACTGTAACATCACCCCAGAGGGTCTCAAGTGAACTATATACAAGGGAGTCGAAGAACTCCCTAGAGCTGAAAACAGTATCCACCTACGAACCCATGGACTGCCCATGGCGAGGCATACCGGCAAAGAGAAGAACCGCGGTCGGCGGCTGCACCGCACCAGCGGCGCTCCAACCAACAGCAGGGCGGGTCCTGGACTGGTCTAGCAGTATTCCAGGAAAGGAAATTAACGGTAAGTGAAATTTCTCCTTCCAGTTCATACTGCTAGACCAGTCCAGACAAACGGGCAGTACCCAAGCTACCTGCATTCAAGGGGGGGCAAGGCCGCCGACAGCTCAGCAACTCCAAAACGGACCTCCTGACGGGCATGAACGTCCAACCTATAATGACCGACAAAGGTGGAGAGCGATGACCAAGTCGCCGCCCGGCAAATATCAAGAGGAACTACATGAGACCTCCCGGCCTACAAAGTTGCTTGCGCCCGAGAGGAGTGAGCACGGAGTCCCGCTGGAGCTGGCTCTCCCAGAAGAAGGTATGCCGCCTCAATGGCCTCCGTAACCCATCTAGAAATGGTAGATTCGGAGGCTGCGGATCCCCGACGAGAACCCGCGAACAAGACAAAAGAGCAACAGTCATATGGAAGGGTTCCGCGACCCCCAGATACCGAAAAAGAACCTTCTTAAGGTCCACCGCCCGCAACGGAGACCGACCACTGTCACACTGCGCCTTTGTTAAAGACGGAAAGAAAAGAGGCTGGTCAACAGCGAACGGCGTCAGCACTTTGGGCAACAAAGAAAGGGACAGTTCTCAGAGAAACGCCTTCGGAGGAAAAACGAGAGAGATAGGGATGTCGACACGAGAGAGCCTGGAGCTCAGAAAGACGGCGTGCCGAAGTTATGGCCACCAAGAAGACTGCCTTCAGAGTCAAATCTAGAAGAGAACATGCCCTCAGAGGCTCAAAGGGAGGAGCAACGAGGGCACAGAGGACAAGCACGAGAGCTCACGCCTGTACAGGCGAACGCAGAGGAGGCCGGAAGGCCTAACTCCGCGGAGGAACCAAGACACGTCCAAATGCGAAGCTATCGATCGCCCCGCTATAGGACTCCGAAAACAAGTTGAGGCGACCACTTGTACTCGCAAGGAATCGAGCGCTAATCCCTTATCCACTCCGGCCTGTAAAAAGGACAGGATATCCGGAACACTGCAACGCCAGGGTGAGAGGTTATTTCGCCAGGGTGAGAGGTTATTTCGCAAAACACCAACCATCAAGAGATGCCAAACATGAGCGTAAGTCAGCGTCGTGGTAGACCGCTGCGCCATGAGAAGCGTCACGACCACGCTAGGCGAATAGCCGTAGCGAGCAAACCGGCGGCGTGGAATTGCCAGGCTGTAAGCGAGTAAGGAGCCGGGTCTTCCATCTCCACCGGTCCCTGAATCAGAAGGCCGAGAAACGCCTTGAGGCAGAGCATCGACGCCCCAGACAGACGGAAGAGATCCGCATACCATGGTCCGCTAGCCCAATTCGGAGCCAGCAGGAGTACAGGGTCGCGACGGTCTTGGAACCGCTGGAGAACCATGCATATCACGGATCAGGGAGGGAAAACACACAGGAGAAGATGAATCGGCCATGGTTGAGAGAGAGCATCTATGCCGTGCGTTCCCTCGTCCCTCCAATGGCCGAAGTACAGCGAAGCCGTGGCAGTCTGCGCAGTAGCCATTAGATCCATGGTCAGTAGTCCCCACAGGTGAACAATGGACCGGAACGCATCCGGCTGCAGAGCCCAGCCCCCGGGCTCCAGAGAGTGCCGGGTGAGAAAAATCGGCCTACACATTGTTCACGCCTGCGATGTGCTGTGCCGACAGCATGAAGATGTTCCTCCGCCCACGGGAGGAGCAAACGCCTCTCCTGTGAGACATCCGGACATTGCGTGCCGCCTAGGCGGCTTAGGTAAGCAACCGTCGTGGCGTCGGACAGGATCCAAACCGCACACCGCCGCATTAGAGGCTGAAACTGAAGAAGGGCGAAGCGCACTTTCCACGTCTCGAGAGGATTGATAGACCCTTGGGCTTCGCGAGGTGACCAACTCCCCTGCGCCGAGGCTAAGCCGCAAGGCGCTCCCCAACCGGAGAGGTCGGCGATTGGCGTCATCAAGATCCAGCGCAGAGACTCCAGAGGGACCACCCATAGAAGATTGTGTGCCTGAAGCCACCAGCGGAGGCTGCGGTGCACCGGCAGAAGCAAAGGCAACCGGATTCGATAACTCTCCGATACCGGCGACCAACGAGATAGAAGCACCGTCGGCAAGCAGCGCAAGAGCGCTCTTGCCCACGGAACGAGGGCTATCGTTGCTGCCATGGACCTCAAGAGTTGAAGGTAGCCCCAAGGCCGAGGCGCCGCTTGATCCAAGCAGCGGCGGAGCTGAAGAGAGATCTTCTGAAAACGTTCCTGAGGTAGAAACACCCGTCCCCTACGAGTGTCGCACCCAGCCCCGAGAAAATCCAGGACCTGAAGTATTCCAAAATAGACAGAGTAACGGCCCAGTCCTCCTTCCAACGGTGGACCGGGACGAATGGCATCTAAACGCTGGAGCCTTTAAATGGAAGCAACATCCGCTGCCCATTGACGCAGGCTGAGCCATCTCCGAGCTACCGACACCGGTGCTAGGAAGCGAGCTGACAGCTGCAAGAGATCACAGAATGCCTCTGCCCGGAATGCAGCGATGGATTCGAAATGAACCAACTCGGGAACACCTGGAAGCTGCGGAATCCATCGAAAGGAGGCCCGAGCTGCCAGACCTCCGCACACCTGCAAGAAGGAAATAGCGGGCGAAGGAAAACCGGACTGTAGCAGTCTCCCAACTCTTCAGGTCTAGCTGGTCGCGGAGCGCCTCTCCGCCCTCAACCGGAAGTGTGGTATGCCTGATGACCCTGGTCAGAATGCATCAACTGTCGGGTATGTCAGCCAACGGTCCAAGTGAAAGGGAGACCAAGGGTATAACCGACCAATACCACATGCCGTACGAATGCTCTGGAAAATGGGATCCGGCTGCAACCGGAGTTGAGAATCCAGAGGAGCAGGCGTGTCAGCTAGGGGGAGCGACTCCATCACCTGTGTGATTAGAGCCGGCAACTCCTCTTACCGAAAAAGGCTGAGAACCGTCAGCGAAGAAAACAGACGGAGAATATTCCCTATCTCCGTACTCCAACGAGTCAGGGCTGACCTCCGAAGATTTAAAGTCTTCTTGAATATCCATAGTACCCCGCAAGGCACATGCTACGCCCCAAGGAGGACGTACTGCTCTAAGGTCTGAGGACTTATGGGACCACTCGCGAGACCACGCCATATGCTTGCCTGCTACTGGGCAGGTGTAGGAGATAATCCAAAAGACTGCAAAAGTCACAGGCGTCATGCCAGATGGAAGAGTGTGAGGAAGGCACGGTCAGTCAAGGCTGCTGTGGCCTCCAGCGGCTGTGGAAGCGACATGGGAGCTGACAATCTTCTCCTGCAGGAAGATCCTGCAGCAGGGGCTCTGAGGAGGGGGGAGATAAGGTGCTGATGAACCCAGCTAGCAGCGCAGTGGGAATGGAGAAAGTCTCCGGGATGCAGCGTGCAGGTGGAACACAAGCAAGCTATTAATGCCCCCTTCGGCTGATTACATATCTCATATAAGACAGCCAGAGAAAGAAGCATTGTAGAGACTTAAACCACCTTTCCTCTTCTTGTGTTTTTTTTTTTTTTTTTTTTTAGCATTTAAAACAAAAAGCAAGGTAGGCTCAGGGAAACCCAGGACTCTTCAAGAAAAGGATCTTGAAACTCCACAGCATGTTGAAATGTGTGGAAACTGCTGTCTAGAGCTGTTTCCTCCAAAAAGAAACACTGAAGAGAAAAACAAAATGGCCGCTGGCACAGAAAAACTGTCAGGTATTCACTGAGCTGAGAAGGGAACTGTCAGTCATTCACTGTGCTGGCACAGAGAAACTTTCAAAGTCAGGGTAAGGCAATTACAGTGACTGAAAGTAGGGAAATTAGAGTTTGATCCCTCCGCAGCCATTCAGACCTCCATGGTAGGGGCTGAAAGGTGTTTCTGGGGAGGGATGTAGAAGCTGAAACCCAGCTGTATGAAGATTACAGTGAGTATGCTTAATTAGGCCGAGCCCAAAACAGTCAGGATCCAAAACTGACTTAAAATTCCAATCAAATGGTATATTGAATAAGACAGGTACAATATTCAGTAAGACGTACAAAGTAACCCGGCTGCAGTTTGTGGATTAAAAATTTAAAGCAGGAACTTCAAAACTCAGAGGCAGCCGGTCCGGATGCAGTTGAAATCATCCCAGAGCAGCTGGGGCAAGTAAGAAAAAAAACAAACAGGCTACTCACAGTTTTCTTTCAGAAAATGATACCTGAACTTCCTGGAGGTATCCAAACTCTCGTGGGAAAGACTCAGCGCAGCGTAAAGCCAATGGAGAGCTCCACTGAAGCCAAGCTCAGGAGTTCCCAAGTTCATCTGGGGAAGCAAGATGCTGGGGGAAGAGCACAGCTGATTCATGAGGTCCCTGTGTTTCTTCTGACAGCCTATGCAGCGCAAACCTGAATAAGGCATAGTGAGAACTAAAAACAAATAACTGCGTCCCGCAGGAACAGGCATTTAACAATATTCCCCATAATAGGTAATGCCTCAGCCAGCCTTCTTTATTGGGCACAGTGGGGGATGGAACCCATGAGCCCTGCACCATTGGTCAGTGTCTTAGCATTGTACTGTGGCTCTGAATTGCATCCTGTTCTCTATTCATGCCTTCCGTACTTTTTATTCATTATGTTAATACATAGGCAGAGAAAAAGGAACCCCTTCACAACTCACAGCTAGCAAGTGTTGTGGAAAAAAAAAACTTAAACAGCAATATAGCTGTTAGAAGCCAGCAGAGAAGGAATCTGGCTTCCCGCCAAAAACCGGGGCTCATTAGCTATTCAAAATGGCCGCCGGCAAAAATAAACCTCAAAAGAGTGAATTAAAACCCCCAAAAGCTAAGGAATTAACTTAAAAAGTCAAAGGAGAAGGTGGGAGGGTTGCAGGCATGAGAGAAATGCCTAAAATCGCTGAAAAATCAAGAAAAATAAATCGAGTTACCACAGAGTTGCAGACAGCAGTGGGAGAAAGACAGTTTCTGTACTTACCGTACCGAAAGTGCAGAGAAGCCATGGACCGCTGCTCAAACCACTGCAGCTGCCTCACCACTAAAATCAGCCCCAGGGACTGGATTTTAGGAGGCTTACCATCCAGCTAAATAGCCCTCATGACTAGTGCTGGGGAGTCTGCACATCAGTGATCTCTACTGTGACAGAGGACACAGGAGCTTCAGCTGGAATCATCCTGGTGCTCAGATAAGTACACTGGCAACTCAGGGCATAATCTCTCCAAGAGAAATCAAAGAAATAAAGCATTTTAAATTTTGTTTGAAGGAGCAATAAAAAAAAGCATCCAGATCTGCTGGAGACAGAGAAAAACTGAGGGAGACCCCTAGGGGTAGGATTATATCACCAGGCTCCAGCCTATCAGAGCTCTGGTAGAATTCTCTGTCTCCAAGATCTGCTGGCAGGGGTGCATAACCCGTTTGTCTGGACTGGTCTAGCAGTATGAACTGGAAGCCTCATTATGATCGAGAGGGGTCAAAAATTTGCTCTCTCTCTGCTACAATCATGGATCTTAGTCTCCATGCAAAAATGAGGTACTCTTAAGGGCTCTGTTGATGTACTTTAAATCCAGAATTGGGTGAAAGGAAGCCTCTTTCTTGGGGATTACAAAATAAATGGAGTACAGATGTTGACCTAACTGATCTGGGGGAAATCTCCATCACTGCCTCCAACTGAATTAGTCTGTGCAGTGTGTCTGAAACCATTTGACTTGTCTGGGGCCATGCAGGGGGACAACATGAAGGCATCTGATAGAGGTCGTGCCAGTTCTAAAGCATAAACTTCCTGTATCACATCTTAACATCTACTGGTTGGAGGTAATCTGGACTAAGGTAGATTAAAAATTTTGTAGCCAACTCCACCTGTGCCCCCCCCCCCCACCCCCTCACTTCATTGTGGCTTTTTGGAAGCTGCACTGGTCCCCGAACAACCACCTCTAACTACTACCACCTCAAAAGGGACGATCCAGAGTGGAATAGCAGGCACGCTGAAAAGGGGCGAAAAACTGAATGAAAATGATGGAAATCCCTGAATTGTTCTTGCCCAAGGGCAGGCTTACTAGATTTAGGCTTATCCTTTGGAAGCCAAGCCCCCTTAGTCTCCCCTAGGTCCTTGACTAACTTAACAAAAGCCTCTCTGAAGAGAGGTTTGTCCTTGAAGGGAAGCTTAGTGAGCTGGGTCTTAGAAGACATCGCCGAACAATTACGAAGCCAAATTTAAAAAAACCACAGAGCAGCAATTACTGAGGCCATGCCCTTAAAAGCAAGCTCTAACTAGATCATAAAAAGGCATCTGCCAAATACAAGGAACCAGATTCCAACCTGGCAGCCTCCAACCTTGCTTATTAAGAGTGTTTCCAACTCGAGCAATTTTGGGACTCTCAAAACAGGCTCGCGAAACATAAGCCCACAAATGGAGGCCTGCTTCAACAAAGATTCCAGTTTCCTATCTTGAACATCCTTCAAAGCTGCTCCACCTTCAACTCCGATGGTAGTCTTCTTAGTAACTGCTGTAACTAGAGCATCCACCTTCAGCAACTTAAGGAAGTCATTTTCCACCTGTGGAATAGGGTACAAACAAGACAGCTTGTCCTCCTCTCAGTCCTCCTTCCATTCTGCTTCAAATCATTTGCTTAATGGCTCTGTGGACTGGAAAAGAAGTCTGAAACATACATATGCCTTGCAGAAGAGGATCTTCCAGCAGAACTTCCATCATCGGAGCCTCCTGAGGAATATAAAGTGCCGTCAATGACCGTGCAATCAAGGCTGCCAACTCCTCAAGCCTAAAGACCCTGATGCTAGAATCTTCTGGAGGAATTTCTCCTTCTTCCAGATCCGCCAGTGAAGCCTTCTCCCAGAGACGTGAAGGACCTTCCAGAGGATCCTTTGAGGCCCGAATATAACAAAGTTTATCCTCCACAACTTCAACCTCTAAATGGCATCTTAGGTCTAGGCTTAATGACATCTAGTGTAAACTCCTGCAGTGGCCCCAGCAAACCTTCCTTCAGTGAAGATGGGACTTTGGGAGCAGAATGCTCCACCAAGCCCTGCTTCATGAAATAGGCTTGGTGAAACGGTAAAACAAAATCCAGGGAAAAAGGAGCCAAGGCAGAACCAAAGGTTACATTTTGCTGTAATAAGTTGCCAGAAGGAGTAGGAACCACATCCTGACACCCCCCCTCCCCCCCTTGATGTCTGTGAGAGCTGTTTTATGCAAGGTAAAAAGGCCACAATTCCCACCAAAACTGCAGGAACCCATGGCTGAGAAGAAACTTCAGCAGTGTGCTCAGGCAACTCTCCTGATGAAAGGACAGCTTCCCCCGATGAAACCCTGGGAGCCACCCTGAGCACTCCTCGGCTGCACAACCCTCCTGTTTGCACCTACAACAAAACCCCACTATGGACACAGACCCCAGCTGAGTTCCACATGCGACACAAATTTGCTTGATCACCAATGAAATGAACAGCAGAGACCCTCACACAACACTTAAACAACCACAGAAAACAGCAAAATGCCTCTGGGAAGAAAATGAAAATAGTACTCACTGCAGGATGGCTGACTGCTACAGAAACCAGCAGCTGCTGACAGGATCTCTGTCAGCCAACGCCAGCGTTTACCATTCTAACTAAATTTAAAAAAAAAAAAAAAAAAAAAAAAAAAAAAAAAAAAAAAAAGGCAGCGATACATGCACTTCAAGCATAATAAAACAGATAAAACTGCCTGGACCCTACCTAGGTCAGGAGCACATGACCCCACCAGAGACACTGAAGAACTCAGCCAGATATGAAAGAGGGGGAGGGATCTGGACCACCAGGTTTAAACACCGCAGCAACCGCAACTGACTCAACAGCCTGGGTTGTTTAGAGGAGTAATCCCCTTCTTAATCCTCTAATAAAAATAATCCTCTGTTTTGAAAAGTTGTTATTGTTTTGTTTTTTGTATGTGCCTTTAGTGAAGTCCAGACTGCACAGGAGCTCATCACCATCTGCTGGACACTGAGAAAACTGGTTTGAGATGATCTGCACAGAGTCCTTATACAGCAACATCACAAAAAAACCTGGCATGTTCAGTATCCATCTGCAGGCAATCAGAAATAACCTACACGTCTGGACTGGAGGAATGATATGGAATGTGAACGTCCCTACTGTATATAATGTTTCCTAGATATATTTGTTAAGTGGTAGCTCCTATTATGAAGCCCATGAATGTGTACCTAAAATTTGGCTCTTTGTCTCCTATGTGTACCACTTTATATTTCTGTCTGTTAAATTTTATCTATAAATTAGATGCCCAGCTCCCCAGTCTCAGTTTCTACTGTAGTTAGTTTGCAAGCTGACAACTCCTGAATAAATTTTGTCATATGCAAAATTTAGCAATTGCACTTTTTTTTGCCCTTTTCCATGTCATTAAATACACACTGCCCATGTCATGTTAAGCCACAACGGTCCCAGCACAGATCCCCAGCACACCACTATTAACTCCCCCCCCCCCCATTCGGAAATCCATTCATTTAATCCTACTCTCGATTTCCTCTCTTTTAACCAATTTCCAATCCACAATACGATATCCCCTCCAATTTCATTGCTATTTGAAGTTCTTCAGGAGTCTTATGAGGGACTTTGTCAAATGCCATTTGAAAATACAAGCAAGTATACCTTAAAAAAAAATCTGATAGACTGATAAGGCACGACGCCTCTACTAAATCAGTTAGCTCTTTCCCATATGTTCATCGATTTCCTTCTTAACTTCCACCATTTTGTCCAGCACCAAATGTCACTCACCAGGCTGTAGTTTCCTGGTTCACCCCTCGAATCTCCGTGAAACTGGCGTCACATTTGCTACCTTCCAGTCCAAGTATAGCACCAGATTTTAGTGGCAGGTTATAGATAAATGTCAAATAGATTTGCTACTGGTAAAATTCTTTCAGAACCCTGGAGTAAGCAAGTCACCAGGACCCAATGGGATTAAACTTGTCATGTTCTTCTAATGTATCTTCCAGTTTCCTTGCAATTTGATTAAGTTCCTTAGAATCTTTACCTTTAAAGCACAGCTTTGGTATGAGCATCTCCCCAACTATCATTCTCTTTAGTGAGGACAACCAAAGAATGCATTTGTTTTTCTGCCTCTTACTTCCTAGTTATCTAGCCTTCGCATGCTTCTTGCTTCTGATAGCATCTAAGAAGACTATTACTAGAGTTTGTTTCTTTGACCTGCCCAGTTACTGCTTTACAACTAGCTTCTCATTTAGGTTTTGATGTTTTAAAACATGCCTTTTTGGCTTAATAACCTATTTTAGCTCATAATTTAATCATGCTAGCAGTCAAGTGGAATCCCTTCACCCTGCCCTCCCCCACCCCCCCACCCCAAAAAAAATCTTTTAGCATATGATATTTTCTCAGTGTTCTAGGATGGTGTTTTTTAAATCTCCATGCCTCATGCAAACTGTTAGCTCTTGTAACTGCAAATTCCTCATTTTATCATAGTCTCCTTTCTTAAACTCTAAAAAATCCCCCCCCCCCCCTTCAAACGAATGCTGTCAAATTGGACATTTACTTATTGACTGATAGAAGCTTTTGATAGGTGGGTAAAAATATAAAGCAGCAATAAAGAATATTCATCATAAGTTAACACATTTAAACAGTAATACAAATATCACAGGTTAAACACAATTTAAGAGAGCCAATTTGGACTTCTTATGAAAATCCAGGTAAGCTGAATACCTTGCATGGAAGAAAGAAGAGCAGAGCATTCACAAATGTTGGCACAAGCCATCCCCATCATACTTAGTTATTTAAAGAACTTAGACCTGCTCTGAGATGCAGTATATAAGTGGTTCACAATTTAAACATATGAAATAAATTTCATACATAAATCATAACACATATAAAACTATTAGTTGACACCAATAAAACCCTAAGTAAAATAAAATGCCTTATAACTTATTTTTGAAAAGTGAAAAAAAAAAAAAAGTATCATTCAATAATTTAACATCCAAGGGTAACTGATTCCAGATCCCTGGCCCTTATTTATAATTTTAGGCTAAAGAATGCTGATGTAGTCCAGTGCCTTGATATCTTGATTACTGTGAAGAATTCTAAAAACCCACCATTCTATGGGTAGTCAATGTTACTAATATAAAACCAGAGAAATATGCTCTCAATGTTATTCCCGTTATGACTGAGTGACAAAATTCTGGACAATCTGCAGAGACTTATTACAGACAGAAGGTAAGCCAAAAAGTACTGAATTTCATTAATCCAGAAGTGAAAGAATCAATTACTAAAATCTATTGCCCTGTAGCTAGCTTACCTATATGAGTTAACCAAAAACTGTTAAGCTGTGGTTGCAGCACAATTTAAAGAAATACTGGAACAATCGGATGAATTATTGCACAGCTCACTTCTACATAACATAAGATATGCCATACTGGTTCAGACCAAGGTCCATCAAGCCCAGTATCCTGTTTCCAACAGTGGCCAATCCAGGTCACAAGTACCTAGCAGTTTCCCCCAAATGAGACAGGTTCCACAATGCTTGTATTGGATCAAGCAGCGACATCTCAGGTCCCTTTTAACAACAGTTTATAGACCTTCTCTCCAGGAACTTGTCCAACCTTTTTTAAACCCAGATACACTAACAGCTTTTACTACATCCTCTGGTAACAAATTCAGGAGTTTGATTACACGTTAAGTAAAAAACTATTCTCTCAGTCTTAAATAGGTTGCCCTATAGCTTCATTGCATGTCCCCTAGTTTTTCTATATTCTGATAACGTAAACAATCGATCTACGTTTACCCGTTCCCCTGCATTCATTAAATTTATAGACCTCTATTATATCTCCCATAAGCTGTCTCTTTTTCAGGTTGAAGACCCTTAGGAACCTTTTTAGCCTCTCTTCATAAGGGTATCCTTCCATCCCCTTTACCATTTTGGTGGCTCTTCTCTGTACCTTTTCTAATAACGCTATATCCTTTTTAAGATACGGTGACCAGAACTGCACAGAATATTCAAGGTGCGGTCGCAAAATGAATACAGAGGCATTATAATATTCTTTATTTTATTTTCCATTCCTTGCCTTATAATATCTAGCATTCTATTTGCTCTCTTGACCGCCGCTGCACACTGGGCAGAGGGTTTTAACATGTTATCCACAATGGCACCTAAATCTTTCCTGGGTGGTGGTTCCTAATGCAGAACCTTGCATCATGTAGCCATAGTTTGGGTTGTTCTTTCCTAGGTGCATAACTCTGCACTTGTCCACATTTAAAAATTTCATCTGCCATTTGGATGTCGTGTCTTCCAATTTATCAAGATCCTCATGGGTTTAAAACAACTTTAAAATAGTTTTGTGTCATCTGCAAATTTGATAACCTCACTCGTTCTTCCTATTTCCAGGTCATTTATAAATATATTAAAAAGCAGCAGACTCAGCACAGATCCCTGGGGTACTCCACTATGCACCTTTCTCCATTGGGAAAATTGGCCATTTAACCCTACCCTCTGCTTTCTATCTTTTAACCAGTTCCTGATCCACAATAGTACACTGTCTCCTATCCCATGACTTTTTAGTTCTGCCAAATGTCTCTGATGAGGGACCTTGTCAAAGGCTTTCTGAAAGTCCAGATGCACTATATCAACCGACTTACGTTTATTTACCTGTTTATTCACACCTTCAATAATACATAATAGATTAGTAAGACAAGATCTTCCTTCGCTAAAGCCATGTTGGCTGTCTCCCATTAAGCCATATAAAAATGTGTTTATCAGCTCAACAATTAACCTTGAGTTCAGTAGTTATTTATTTATTACTATATCTAAGCCTATCCACCATATGCAAAGAGGTCTCAGAATTTCATGAGGCGTTAAATCAGCCAGACTTGCTGGAATGACAGTGCCTTCTACAACATCAACGACCTCTATTCTTAGTGCATTGTGTGGTTTTATTTATATTTTTTTTGTCTTTTTTGTCTTTGAAAATTTGTTAATTTTTGTTATACTTAAACTTTTCAATAAAATCAGCAACCTTTGTTATTGCTTATTTATAGCTTATCCATAGTTACTAATAAAATATTCTGTTGATAGAAGAAATACTAACACTCAATACCCTAATTTGTAGGGCTCGATGCTTGTCTCCACAGTCCATCAAACTAAATTCATTAGTCTTTCCATCTTATCCACATTCTTTTACAAAGTAGGAAAGACTGTGCTTATCTGTTGCTGCTTATAAGAAACTCCGGAAGGTGTCCAATAGAAGAAACTTCACAGATGGTTTTGTTTCCAAAAGATAGTCTCAGATAATCCCGACGTCTAACCGTGAAGCGCTCACTCGTTTCACTCTGTTTCTTTAGGGGAATCGTACTGTCTTTATCCACCCGTCTTGTAACTAGACAAATTTTAGTTCAAGGAAATTAGACTTCAAGCTTTCATTCAATTTGTAACTGCACGAGCTAAAAACGGAATATATTATTTACACGAATAACCACATACTAAACTCTCAAATAGTTGCACTTAATAATCAAGGACCAATCAAAAAATCAATACCTTTTTTATCTTTCTTTTCTTTTTCAGCCTACGCTTAAGTTCTTTAACAGACGTTGGAGATCTTCTGTGATGTCCAAAAAACGCCGCGCATGCGGACTCGTCTTGTTTTCTCATTTAAATACATAGACCCCTGGGAGGAGCTTCTCTCACATGTGCTTATCAGGATTCCTAAAGCCCAATTTTTTAATTACATAAATGCCAGTCTACCTGCGCATTTAACCCTTTTGGTGAAACTGTGGGCAGGGAAAATATCCAACGTTGTTCACGATAGAGTTGTTCTCTAGTGCGACCTTTCATTCCCTTCGAAACTTGTTCAATATTAAAACACCGAAACTCCTCAAAACTATGATGAAATTGGAGACAATGTTCAACAATCGGTGCCTCTTTTCGCTGGCATTTTAGTCTACTGCGGTGTTCCTGCATACGGATTTGCAATGAATGCGTCGTTTTTCCCACATATCCTGATAAGCACATGTGAGATAAGCTCCTCCCAGGGATCTATGTATTTAAATGAGAAAACAAGACGAGTCCGCATGCGCGGCGTTTTTTGGACATCACAGAAGATCTCCAACGTCTGTTAAAGAACTTAAGCGTAGGCTGAAAAAGAAAAGATAAAAAAGGTATTGATTTTTTGATTGGTCCTTGATTATTAAGTGCAACTATTTGAGAGTTTAATATGTGGTTATTCGTGTAAATAATATATTCCGTTTTTAGCTCGTGCAGTTACAAATTGAATGAAAGCTTGAAGTCTAATTTCCTTGAACTAAAATTTGTCTAGTTACAAGACGGGTGGATAAAGACAGTACGATTCCCCTGAAGAAACAGAGTGAAACGAGTGAGCGCTTCACGGTTAGACGTCGGGATTATCTGAGACTATCTTTTGGAAACAAAACCATCTGTGAAGTTTCTTCTATTGGACAGCTTCTGGAGTTTCTTATAAGCAGCAACAGATAAGCACAGTCTTTTCTACTTTGTAAAAGAATGTGATAAGATGGAAAGACTAATGAATTTAGTTTGATGGACTGTGGAGACAAGCATCGAGCCCTACAAATTAGGGTATTGAGTGTTAGAAGAAATACTATCAACAGAATATTTTATTAGTAACTATGGATAAGCTATAAATAAGCAATAACAAAGGTTACTCATTTTATTGAAAAGTTTAAGTATAACAAAAATTAACAAATTTTCAAAGACAAAAACAAAATATAAATAAAACCACACAATGCACTAAGCATAGAGGTCGATGTTGTAGAAGGCACTGTCATTCCAGCAAGTCTGGCTGATTTAACGCCTCATGAAATTCTGAGACCTCTTTGCATATGGTGGATAGGCTTAGATATAGTAATAAATAACTACTAAACTCACTTGGTTTGCAGCTTGTCGTGCTGTGAGGGCTTGCGTGCATCAGTGATGCTGAGAGCTAAACTATCGGTAGTTTAACTACTGGCAGGGTCTCCCAAGATGGACAGGTCTCAGCTGAGGTGCCAGACGAAGACAAACCACCCATCTGGGCAGCAGCAGAATGGGATAGTGTTGACGGCGGAGGATCACATTTCTGTGACAACGGCAACAACACCAAACTTAAACTGCGCGGAAGGAAGGCCCGGCAATCTACTTCTGTATCTTGCCATGAAAACCCAATGGATAGTTACAACAAAACAAATTGTGCTATGGTGCTGGAAGATGAGACTCCCAGGTCGGAAGGCACTCAACTAGCTACTGGGGAAGAGCTGAAGACTTTTCAGAGTAAAGCCAGCATTTATGATGTGGTTGGATCAAAGCCCTCGGGAAGTCTGACTGCTGATGTAGCTGCGCATGAAATGAGAGTCAGAAGCTGTAAAGATGTCTTACACATTGGAACATGGAACGTACGAAGCATGAACCAAGGGAAGTTGGAGGTGGTCAAGAATGAAATGGAACGTGTACAACTTGATCTGTTGGGTGTCAGCGAACTGAAATGGACTGGCATCGGGCACTTTGCATCAGATGATCACATGGTCTACTATGCTGGAAATGAAAGACAAAGAAGAAATGGTGTTGCATTTATAATAAAGAAGAAACTTGCAAGAACTGTAATGAAATACAATGCAGTCAGCGAACGCTTAATCTCTATTCGTCTACGAGGATTGCCTATCAACACAACTATAATTCAAGTATATGCCCCAACAACAGCTGCAGAAGAGAATGAAATTGAAGAGTTCTATGAACAAGTACAAGCTGAAATTGACAGAACATGCAAACAGGATATCCTGATAGTTATGGGTGACTGGAACGCAAAAGTTGGCAACAAAGAAGAAGGCAAAGTAGTTGGAAAATATGGACTTGGCAACAGAAATGAAGCTGGAGAAAGATTGATAGAATTCTGCAAGACCAATGATCTATTCATCTCAAACACCTTCCAGCAACACAAGCGGCGACTGTACACATGGACTTCACCCAATGGATTGTATAAAAATCAAATTGACTACATCTGTGGAAGTCAACGATGGAAAAGCTCTGTAACATCAACAAAGACAAAACCTGGAGCTGACTGTGGTACAGATCATCAACTACTAGTATGCAAACTCAAGCTAAAGTTGAAAAAGAGCAAACCACTCATGAATGCAGCAAAATATGACCTTGAGAATATACCACTGGAATTTAAAGACTGCCTGAAAAATCGATTTGCTGCTTTAGATACAAATGACAGAGCTCCGGAAGAGTTATGGAATGACATCAAGAAGGTTGTGCTGGAAGAAAGCGAGAAGTCTCTACAAAAGGTGAAAAAGCAAAAACGGCCAAAATGGATGACGGAAGAAACTCTGAAAATTGCCCAGAAACGCAGAGAAGCTAAAGCCAAAGGAGAAAGAAAGACAATCACAGAACTCAGAGATTTCCAACGTGCAGCAAGACAGGACAAAGAAAAGTACTACAATGACACTTGCAAGGAAATAGAAGCAGAAACTATTAGAGGAAGAACAAGATCGGCTTTCCTAAAGATGCGAGAGTTAAAGAAAAAGTTCCAGCCTCGAATTGGAATGTTACAAGATGCTCAAGGTTCTATGTTGAATGATGCTGAGAAGATCAAGAAAAGGTGGAAGGAATATACAGAGATTTTATATGATAAAGATCAAGTGGACCAACAGCCGTTTCAACCTATACCTTATGATCAGGAACCATTGGTGATGAAAGAAGTTGAAGCAGCATTGAAAGCCTTATCAAAGAACAAAGCACCAGGCATTGATAGCATTCCCATAGAAGTATTTCAGCAATCTGATGCAGCTGTTACCGTACTTACAAGGCTCTGCCAAGACATATGGAAGACAACATCATGGCCAACTGACTGGAAAAGATCTGTGTTTATACCAATACTAAAGAAAGGTGATCCAACTGACTGTGGAAATTATCGCACAATCGCTCTGATCCCACATGCCAGCAAGATTCTACTGAAGATTATTCAAAAGAGACTACAGCCATACCTAGAACAAGAACTACCTGAAGTGCAAGCAGGGTTCAGGAAAGGGCGAGGAACGAGAGACATCATTGCGGGTGTGAGATGGATCCTTGAAAAGACTAAAGAATACCAAAAGGATATCTATTTGTGCTTTATCGACTATAGCAAGGCTTTTGACTGTGTAAACCATGAGAAACTCTGGGCCACATTAAGAAGCATGGGTATACCAGAACACCTGATCGTTCTCTTGCGCAATCTGTACATTGGTCAAGAAGCAACAGTTCGAACGGAACAAGGAGAAACAGAATGGTTTAAAATAAGCAAAGGTGTAAGACAAGGCTGCATACTTTCCCCCTACCTGTTTAATTTATATGCAGAACAAATCATCAGAGAAGCAGGACTGTATGAAGACAACAGAGGTGTGAAGATTGGTGGAAGACTCATCAACAACCTTCGCTATGCTGATGATACCACATTACTGGCTGAAAGTGAAGATGATCTGAAACATTTGCTTCTCACAATCAAAAAACATAGTCTCAAAATGGGCCTGCACCTTAATGTAAAGAAGACAAAGATCATGACAACTGGCATAATCAACAGGTTCATCGTTGAAGGAGAAGAAATTGAAATCGTGAACAACTTTAACCTACTTGGATCAACTATCAATAAAGAAGCAACAAGCAGTCAAGAAATCAGACGACGCATTGCTCTTGGCAGAATGGCTATGAAAGACCTAGATAAGATTCTCAAGAGCAGAGATGTCTCTCTCCATACAAAGATTTGACTTGTTCAAGCCATGGTATTTTCAATAACATCATATGGATGTGAAAGCTGGACAGTGAAAAAGACAGACAGGAAGAAAATTGATGCCTTTGAATTATGGTGCTGGCGGCGAATACTGTGTATACCATGGACTGCCCGAAGAACAAACCAGTCGATACTAGAGGAGATCAAACCTAAGCTTTCTTTAGAAGCTCAGATGACAAGACTTCGACTTTCATACTTTGGACACATCATGCGAAGAGAGAGATCATTAGAGAAAGACATCATGCTTGGCAAGATAGAAGGTCAACGCAAAAGAGGAAGGCCAGCAATGAGATGGATCGCTACAATAACAGCAGCTACGGGTATCAGTCTGTCAACAATGAGCCGCCTGACTGAAGACCGAACACAATTTAGGATAGCTATCCAGAGGGTCGCCATGAGTCGACTCCGACTCGACGGCACTTAACAACAACAAACTCAAGGTTAATTGTTGAGCTGATAAACACATTTTTATATGATTATATAAGCTCTATAAAGTGACCACATAAGATTTTTTGTTTGATCCCATTAAGCCACGACTATCTATATGTTCAGTAATTTTGTTCTTTATGATAGTTTCTACCATTTTTCCAGTCTGTTTCCTGGATCACCCCTGGAACCCTTTTTAGAAGTTGGCATTACATTAGTCATCCTCCAATCTTCAGGTATTACAAATGATTTTAATGAACGTAATCTGTGAACTAATAGCAAGTCTGCAATCTCATATTTCAGTTCTTTCAACACCCTTGGATTTATACCATTCGGTCCAGGTGATTTGCTACTCTTCAGTCTATCAAATAGTTGAAATACATCTTCCCGGTGTATCGATATTTCTTTCAATTCTTCCGCAGTATCACCTTTAAATACCACTTCAGTCATGGGTAACATCCCTACATCTTTCTCAGTAAATACTGAGGCAAAGAATTCATTCAGTCTCTCCGCTACAGCCTTGTCCCCTCTTACTGCCCCTTTTACCCCTCTGTCATCTAATGGTCCAACCGACTCACAGGTTTTTTGTTGCTACGAATATACTTGAAAGTCTATTATGTATTTTTGCTTCCATTGCAAGCTTCTTCTCAAATTCTCTATTTGACCGTCTTATCAATGCCTTGCATTTAACTTGCCAGTGCTTGTGCCATTTCCAGTTTTTGTCATTTGGCACTTTTCCATTTCCTGAAAGATGCTTTTTTGGCAATAGCCAATCTGACCTCACCTTTAAACCATGCTGTCAGTTTTTTGGACTTCCTTCCACTTTTCTTAAAAAAGCTTGATGTAAGTCTTTAACCTTTGCAACTGCTCCTTTTAGTTTTTTCTTAAATTATTTTCCTCATATTATCAATCTCCCTTTTGAAAGTTAAAAGGTAGTAACTGAGGATTCCCTTACAATCCCTTCTCCATTAATTAAAACAAACACAATCATGCTATGATCACTATTGCCAAGTGGCCCCAACACCCTTATCTCTTGCACCAGATATGGTGTTCCACTAAGGACTAGGTCCAAAATAGCTTCCCCTCTGGTCAGTTCATGAACCAGATGCTCCAAGCAGCAGTCATTTCATCTGCCTTCCACAGCCAATATAACACTGCACAGTTTTGCTTAATGTCTGTATTATGTTTCATAGTGGGTAGACAAACCATATTTATACAATGTGATCTTTTGGCCGCTTTTGATCAGATTTGATTATTGCAATATTTTATACCTAGGTCTTTCAAGTAAACTTCTCACACCTGCAGGTCTTGCAAAATACAGCAGTTGAGATCACCCAGAAGCACAGTAGGTGGGAACAGCTACACCATTTCTTTTTTTTTTTTTTTTTTTTTTTTTTTTAAAGCTTTATTTTCATTTTCCAACAAAACAAGCATATCAAACCATACAGAAACTAAATACACACAGCAATACTAACACTATAACGAAACAATACAGAAAGAAAAGAAATCCCGGGAGAACCCTCACCCTCCCCCCACCCACCCCTGCACTCTCCTCCAGGTATCGCTGTCTAGGCTCCCGGGTGGAGCCATAACAATACCAAGACTTGGATAACTATATTAGTTGGCGGATGCAATAAAGTCATTTAACAGTTGCCATTTAAGAAAATGTTTCCCAGACAATAATAGAGATTTGTGTGAGTCTTGTTCGAAGCGACTGTACAGGCTAACTCGGTTCCACCATTCCGGAAAGGTAGCATTCATGGTTGCCTTCCAGTGACTGATGACCAAGCATATCGCTATGCCGATCAAAAAATCCAGCAGAAAGGCACCATGCTTATGCAGTGAAGGTAGATCTGCTGCAGATCGGAAAACTACAATCTGCCAAGAGAGGGGCTCCCTGATCTGTAGAATGAGTTGCACCAGCTCCCACACGGAGTCCCAAAAGGTACGCACCGCCACACAGTCGTAGACAATATGCCTTAAGGTGCCAGTCTCAGCTCCGCACGTCCAACAAAGGGGGCTGAGAGAGGTATCCCATCGGGCAAGTTTAACAGTAGTATAAAAACAGTTATGAGCAAAATAAAACAAGGTCTGGGTCAAAGAAGCAGATCGAGTCACTCTGACTTGTTTGCCCCAGAATCTCTTCCACTGAAGTTCAGAGAGCTCCCTCCCTGCTTCCCGTTCCCATCTCTTTTGGACCTTTCCCATCAACAGAGATGAGGACTCAGTCAGTTCCTTATAAAGCAATGACACTATTCCCTTCCCTTGGCTAATTTTATGAAGGATCTCGGTAGCACCTTTTAACCTCCCTCCTCCAGTCCCGTCCTCTTCTTCGTCATAGGACTAATCATGTCAAATCCTTAAACCCTCCTTCCTGCACCTTGTGTGTTGTCAATGTCTCCCCCCTCCCTTCATGTCTGCCTCAACCTCCACCTTCCAGCCCCACCCTCTTCTCCTATTTAGTAAACTTACGTTAGTTCCTAATTCCTCTTTCCTGAGCTTCTTTGTTTTGTCTATGTGCTCCCTTCCTTCCCTCCATGTCTGCCTTCTGTATCCCCTGACTGCTATCTGTTTCTATCCCTGTTCTTTGATTTTATGGCGTTCTTTTCTGTTTCTTTTTCCGCAGCCTTCCTTTTAAATGCTTTTATGTATTGTAAACCGCCCAGATGCTATTTTGTATTGGGCGGTATATAAAGTTTTAATAAACATAAACATAAAACCTTCTAAACCAGAATCCTGTCCCGGGACCATGCCCGCTCCAACGAGACAATGCCGGAGTTGAAGCCATTGAAAATAACAGGATGGGGGAAGATCAAATTCCTGGCTAAGCTCCCCATACGTTTTCCACATGTTGGAAGTGCATAGCTGGCTCACGGTCCAGATTCCACGGGAGTACCATGTTTTCCAGGCAAAAGACTGTTTATGAATTTGAAATAGAGGGTTGTACCAGATAGGCAAGTGGGAGCGAGAGTGGCCCTCGGGATCGTGCGTTTTAATGAATAGCTGAAAAGCCTTAAGTGTATCTAGAATTACAATGGGAAGGGAAAATGCAGTGGGAAAGCACATCCCTGGGGCGCACCTCAGTGGGACTGGGGTTAGCAATTTTTCCTCTAAGATAACCCAGACCGGCCTCCCAGTAAGGGGAGTATCTAGCCAGCGAGACCCCTGCTTGAGCAGGAAGGCGTGATGATAAGCCTTAAAGTTAGGGAAATTCACACCTCCCTTCTCACGATGAAGTCTTAGTTTGTCCTTAGCAATCCTCGGTGTTTTATGCTGCCACAAAAATTGGAGGAGAAGCCTCTCAAGATGTTGATACATTGAAGCAGGGAGATAAGGCAACATCTCCAAAAAATAGTTAACCTTGGGGACAATCATCATTTTGATAGTTTCTAGCCTGCCCCACCAGGAGAGTGTTAGGGGAGACCACCGCGTGGTCAGCTCTCGAGTTAGGGATAGAATCTCTTCGGCATTACGTTTAAGCGTTTCTTCAAAAGGGTAACAATAGCGGACGCCTAAATATTTCACAGCTCCCGATTCCCAAATGAAAGGATGCGTGCCTAGGTCTTCCTTATGAGTCCATTTGTTCAAAGGAAACATCACGGACTTGGACCAATTAATTTTATAGCCTGAATATCGCGAGTAGTGCTCTATTTGTTCCAGCGTCAGGGGAAGAGAATCGGGCGATAAAAAGAGAAGGAGGTCGTCCGCATATGCGGAGAGTTTGGTCTCCTGCCCCGCGACTAAAGCACCATGGATATCTGGATTTTGGCGTATAAGAAGAGTTAAGGGCTCCATCGCCAGGTTGAAGAGCATGGGGGATAGTGGGCAGCCCTGTCGAGTGCCGCGCCGGAGAGCAAGAGATGGCGAGGCCACACCGTTGACACAAATCCGTGCGGTGGGATCCGTATATAAGAGCTCTAGAGCCCGAAGAAAGACCTCTCCGAAGCCAAACCAACGTAAAGTCGCAAAGAGAAAAGGCCACTCCAAGCGGTCAAAGGCTTTTTCTGCGTCCAAGGAGAGACCGACCAGTGGTTCCTCCATCACGTCGGCTCCCAATAAAATATGGCACAAAAGACGCGCATTATCAGCAGTCGAGCGGCCTTCGGTGAAACCGCACTGGTCAGGGTGTATTAAAGTCGGGATGATCCCAGAAAGCCGGGTTGACAATACAGTTGCATATCTTATAATCAGCATTAAGCAGCGAGATGGGGCGATAATTGGATACTAATTGAGGATCCCTACCTGGTTTCTCAAAAACCACTAAGTTAGCCGCCGCAAAAGTGCCGATTGGTTGCCCTGACGCAGATAACAATCGATAATACTGCTCCAGATGAGGAGCAAGGGCCTTGGCAAAACTTTTAAAGAATTCCACTGGTAGCCCATCTGGTCCCGCCGCCTTCCCCGGGGCCATTGATATTATCGCCCGCTTAATCTCCTCGACTGTAAGGGGAGCATCAAGCTCCGCACGATGATCATCAGAAAGAACAGGATGCTGTAAAGTAGCAACCAGCTGCGCGAAGCCATCTGGTGAAAATGCGCATTCTGAACTGTACAACTGAGAGTAATAGTCCCGAAAGGTCTCGGCAATCTGCTCATCCTTGACCAATAAATCCGAGCCCGATGGAGTTTTGATGGCACTGACACGCTTGATCTCCCGCTTACCCTTCAAAATGGTTGCTAGCTGTTTTCCCGCTTTATTCCCCTCGCGATAGTAGTTACCCTGTTGCCTCCGAACGTACTGAGAAGCCGCGGTAGACATAAGGGTATTATATTGGAATCGCAAGCGCCGAAGACGGATTAAGATACACGGGTCCGTGCGCCGCGTGAGGACTCTTTCCCCCGCCTTGATCTGCAGCTCCAGATCTTGTAACCGGTGTTTCCTTTGCTTTTTCAATCGTATATCAAATCCAGTAATAACCGCTCTAAGCGTGGCCTTGAAGCCCTCCCACCAGGCCCATACAGATGTGGCATGGGCGGAGTTGAACCGAAAATAGTCAGAAATGGCCTCATTTACCACAATCTGAAATTCAGGGATGTCAAGGAGAGATCGATCTAAGGTCCAAGCGGGGGTCGGGTTGTGTAAGGAATCATCTTGTAAAATCATTGAGATGGGGGCATGGTCTGAGATGTGGATTGAATGGATGCTGGTAAGACCTATATTAGGGACCAAGGCCTTGGAAATTAAAAAATAATCTATTCGGGATTGCGACGCGTGCGGTGCAGAGAAAAAGGTAAATTCCAGATCTTCCGGGTGCTGTAAGCGCCAAATATCTATTAGAGCTAACTCCTGGGTCATGGAGGAAAGAACAAGTTGTCCCCTGGGTCTTTTAACCGTTCGGGGAGGTTGCCGGTCAATAAGAGGATCGAGTGCTTGATTGAAATCCCCCCCGACGATAATCAGCTTCCCGCTATCTGCATGAAGCACTTTCGCAACCGCGGTGAAAAAGGCTGTGTTATCCGCGGTGGGAGCGTATATACACATGAGGAGCACTTCGAGCTCACCTAGCTTAAATAGCACTTTGGCCCAGCGACCCTCCCCATCAGCACTACTACTTAGTACAGTTAGCCTAAGAGAGTTTCTGGCCAGAATGGCCACCCCGTTATGTTTCCGAACAGCAGGGGAATGTGCTATGACTTTATAAGGACGCTGACCGAGTTTCAAAGACTCATGTAAATTTAAGTGCGTCTCTTGTAGCATCAGTATGTCAGCCCCTTCTCGACGTGCATAGTCTAGAATTTTACGCCTCTTTATCGGGCTGTTTAGACCCTGCACATTGAGGGAAACAACTTTACAAGGAGCCATTGGGGTTTATATCGGAAAAAGCCCCTAAGGGCCTGGGCATAAGGTTTATGGTAACCTGGGAGATCAGCCATTTATCACAAAACCTAGTCTTGGCAAAGCTGTGATAAAGAAGTATTAGCAACATTTCCCACAAACAACCATAGCAAGCGAACAGTACAATCCCTGGAGGAGAGGCGAAACCCTGAAAAAATGTCGGTGAGCGCAGGCCGGCTGAGCTGGCTCAGGAGACCTGAGAGAACAGACAGGGCCATATCGCTACCGACAGGGACCACCCGGGGGGTAATCGCAATTGGAGATGTGTACGGACCTAATTAGGCAGAGTGTAACAACATGCAAGAAATATCATACAATTAGTTAAATATCAGTGAATATATTAGCGTAGAGAGATGGAAAACCATAACAGAGGGAAAATCCCCCCCCAGTCCAGTCCTCAAGCGACTCCAAATCTGGTGGCGCTGGAAAGATTCCTCCAACCAAAGGAGAGCGCCATTGGGTGCGTAGCACTATTCTGAAGGTAACAATTCTATAGCGCTGTGAGGTGCGGTACAGCAGTGCGAGTTTGGCCAGTCGTGTTCGACATCTCAGCGCATCTGGGCAGCTTCCGCTTCTTCCAGGAATTGTAGCAGTGCGTCTGGTTCCTCAAAGGTGCGAGTGTGGTTGTGGTAAGTAACGCGCATCCGCGCGGGATACAAGAGGCCAAAGCGCGCCTGAATCTGCTGAAGTCGGGGTCGAAACTCTAAGAGCCTCTTGCGTCTGTTGACAGTGTGTTTGGCGAGGTCCGGGTAAAAAGAAAGTTTGCGCCCCTCGAACTCTATCGGAGCTCTTGTTCGCGCCAGCTCCAAAATCTGTGCAGCCTGTTGGTAGCGCAGAGTACGAAAGATAACAGGCCTCGGTCTGGAGTTGTGTAGCGTGGTGTAAGCAGGGATGCGGTGTGCACGATCAATTTCAAAGTCCTTATCAAAGGTACAATGCAAGATCTCAGGAATGAGCTTATATAGAAAAGCCCGCATATCTTTCCCTTCTGCACCCTCCGGCAGGCCCACCAGTCGCACATTATTGCGGCGTGCTCGATTGTTGCCATCTTCCACCTCACGCTGCAACGCTTTGAGCTGTCTTTCCAGCTTAGATATTGTTTCTATGCGGGCCTCGTGTGTAGAGAGAGTTGCCTCCACTTTGTCCTGACGCACAGATAGGCCCTCGATTTTAGCATTGAGACCGGCCAACTCTTCTTGCACTGAGGTTAACGTGGCCCCATTAGCCTTGACTAATTCCTTGACTCCTCGTATTTCAGTGAGAAGCTCGAGGTGAACATCAGGCCCCTCTCGTGCGGGCGCCATTTTTTGTGGGGAGATGGGCTCCGTTTTAGTCCGTTTTGCACTGCTATTCGATGTCCCCGAGTAGTCCAAGCGTTGCGGTTTTGGTCCCGCCATCAGGAAGGTACCGTGGTGCGATTCCGGCAGTTTTTGCTGATAGAGGGTACTTATGAAACAGGATTCTTGAAAGATCTCCTAAGAGCCACCGCACTAGGCGTCTACTCCGCTCGGCATCAGGCTCCGCCCCCCCCAGCTACACCATTTCTGATTAATCTACGTTAGTTCTCAATTCCAGCAAGAATTACTTAGAAATTATGTTGTGTTTTTAAAATGTACCATAATCAAGGGCTTTGCCTTCGGTGGATCAAAATTTGCTAACCACTCTAAGCAAATTATAATTGACAAGCATATTGTATCAATAGTTTTGTTATAAGGCTGCCAAAAAAGGACTATATTGTCATGCAGTCAGAGATTTTACCAATGATATACTTTTTAGAACTTTTCAAAAAGGCTAGTTTTTAACAAAATTATATATCAGCCCAGGCCATGTATATTTAGATAGAGACTTGAGGGTATGCTTACTAAACACGGCTACCTAACAGTTAATCCGGGCTGTCTGCAACTAGGTCTCATTCAATAACCTACTTGCAGATAGCCCGAGTTAACAATTAGCCTGGTTTAGTAAGTATACCCCTAGATCATCTTGTTAAACTGAGTTTTTGTATTTGTAATGGGAGCATGCTTGGGCTTGTCAATTTGGATTATAATTTACTTAGAACTATTCGTAGAGAGACAGAATATAAAAAGGTTAAATTACATTACACATAATGAACTAACGAGGGAGCAGGTGGAATGAGAGGCAGTATAAGAAAGCTGAAGCAGCGATATGGAAATTACACTTACCTGGTAATTGATGTTCCTTGAGGGAGTACAGTTCAGTCCTCCACCACTGGGTAGTGCACCTCCTCCTGCAACATGGAGACTGGACAAGTCAAACTTGTGACATCACCGGGTATATCCTGTTGGTCTTCTCCCATGATCCCCCAGTGACCTACTGTCAAAGCAGACTCAAAAGGAGCAAACAAACCAGTTAAAGTACTAAATACAAAGCTATGCTCAAACTTCAACTTTAAAATCACAGGGCCCCAAAAAGAAAGGCCGAAAACACCCTCCTCCGTGCCCCTGTCCCCCTGCGCAAACAGCGGAAGACAGAGAGCTAGAAGGAAGGAGAACTAAGGAAGAGTATAGGCAGAAAAGGTTGCTCTCGCGATTACCTGCCAATCAGAGCCCGTTGCCGACTCTAGGATCCGAAAGCATACTCGGAACTGACGCCTCGCGTCTGAAACATCCATCCCCGGGCGGGAATGAGGACTGAACTGTACTCCCTCAAGGAACATCAATTACCAGGTAAGTGTAATTTCCATTTCCTTATCGGTCCTACAGTTCAGTCCTCCACCACTGGGATGTACCAGAGCAGTAATCATTGGGAGGGACCTATCCAGTCGGCTCGGCCCCTAAACGAACAGAGCAGGCACCGACCCCAGCCCGCTCCTCACGTCAACAGGCGGTAAGCCAACCAGGAAGACACGACCGAGAGCCCACTTGGATCCTCTTCACTGGTGAAAACAGCACAGAACTCTGCCCCAAGCAGCACTAGTGCTTCAGAAAGACAAACTCGCCATCGCAAACACACTGAACGTCCTAGAAACAGACCTACTGAGAAGGCTACCGGAGCTCCGCCTGAAAAATCCGCTTGAGCTCCCCCTTGGCTCTCGACCCCACCAGGGTGTCAAGTGTTAGCAACCGCTGCTTTCCCGCAGAACCCGCCTCCACGGAGGGACAGGCAGCGAAGAGACCTCCCAGAAAGCGACGGAACCTCACCTAAGGTCCAAGGAACGCAGGTTACAAGCAAAGTGTTCCTGCGTAAGTCCCAAACCGACAACTAAACAGGCACAGCCGGATTCCACGAGGGAGAACGGAACCGAGGTCCATCCAGACAGAGATGGGAAGCAAAATGAGGGAAATGGAAAAAACCACCAGCGTCAAACACCCTATTTGTCACACCTCTTAAGGGCTTTATTCTTTGCAACACAAAGTAGCTCTACAGCTATGTCCTGGACCAGTTGGAGTCTTTTTAATTGAGAATGTGGAATGCAGCGAAGCAATGAGTTGCAATAAACCAAGCGTGATCCACCAAGGGCATATAAGAGGGTGTCAAGTGCCCCAGAGTCCAGCGTTGTTTCAGAAGATGTGGAGTCTTACATGGTGTGACAAAAAAGAAAGGAGACTCTGGTAGCCACGCCCACGACGCAATGCCAGTAGGCCAACCGCTTACATCACCTGGATATGCCCTCCGGAATTGCAGGAACCATGCAGAAGTAGCAATCGCCGACGTGATCCATGGGCCCTCTCCAGATCATTGGAACCACAAAAGACTTTGATGGTCTTTTCCCATCCATCCACAGCCTGAGATCTGCTACACATGTATTGCAGCATATGTGTGGCGCCTAGCTTTTATCCTGATCTTTTATTCTGCAGCCAAAATATAAATTGTAGGCTTTCTGAACCGCCACAGTCATATGCCATTTTTGTGATGTAAAAGTCACATCACCACAACTAGAGCAGAAATTATCTGCATGATTAACACCAGGACGAGGAATCGCCAAATATGCTGTGAGTGACCTATCGGTATAAAATAAATATGTCTTTTTTGTTTTTTTTGTTGTTTTTTTTTTTTACTGTCAAGCGAGGCAAATTTAAGTAGTGACTGCATCAACTGGTTTTGGACAGGTATTTCGATTGGTTGCAAGTAAAGATTATGCAAGCTCACGCAAATGTTGCAGAATACACTGGTAATGGTCCCCACTGACTAATGAAGAGCACATATCTTAGCAACCAGACCCAGTCGGCCATTTTCACTATGACCTCTGAAAGGCATAGAATGGACCGGGCCACGGCCCCGTACCAATGCGTCGACGCTATCCAGTAGCCTCATATGTCCTCTGCTAAACATCGACCCGTCGCCGCAGACTGACAGGTCGCCATGAGGTCCAATATGGGCTGACCGCATCTGAGCACACGCGGCGCGCACACCGCCTGATGCAATCTCACTCCTCCGGCAAACACTCGGACCCCGCTAAGGACATTCGACACCACAGAGTCCCCACCGAAACGCAGGCCGCCAAGGCTTCAACCGCGCACGCTGTCCCTTCGCTCGGGCCACCCTGACCACCCAACCGACTCCACCCTGCCGATCGAAATAGGCCACCATCCCGGAGATCTCAGACAGCACCTACAGCGCTCGATCCGCTACCGTGTCCGTGAACGCCTGCCACGGCTGACGTACCGCGTACCGTTCCACTCAGACGATGGAACACTGGGCGTACTGCGTACACTAAAACGCCTTGTACATAAAGGATCCCCAAAATGTAGCTGAGTCTAACCACGCTCCTGCCAAGCTCCCGGAAGAAAGGGACAGAACCTTATAAAAAAGAAGAAGTGGGGACAATTAGGAAGGCTTTCCTGTTTGATTATTCTTTTTTTTTTGTTGTTGTTTTTGTTTTTCCTTTTTACAACTCCATAAGGGCCACAAGGCACACAACCGAACAGGGCATTGTCCAGAGAACGCAAGGCCCCTCCTCCAGGCTGACTCCACAGCCTAAACCGGCAGTCACCTTGGCTGATGCCGAGCAGCGCGGAAGCCAACTTGTAAGCCCAGCATATGAAGTATGCCTACTAGTACAGCATTCCACAATGGAGGGACATGTAACCGGACGGCTTTGAATATGAACCTACAGATATCCCGCGCTTGCTCCAAGACAAGCACTGTGCAGCCTACTGGTCTTCTCGGAGCACCGCCACGACCCGAAGACCTAAACCGGCCAGCAAAAGACGACGTATGCTGGGCCTGAAGGAACCTGGTTGAACGGATCCCAGCACTCCCTGTATCGTTAGGATCGGAGCCTCCCCCCCAAGGACTCAGCCCTGGCTGGAACCGGCTGAGCATAACTCCAGGCCCTGCGGCGAGCCCCCACGAAGAAGTGGGACGCAACGATGCCTTGAGGAAAGGGAAGGCCCAATGGGTGAAGCAAGTTGCTAGCTGACCAAGGGAGTAAACCCCACACGCGCACCTCAACGGAAGGTTGGAAGAACCGAGGATTCTGGTCCCACAGGTGCGCCTGCTAGCCTTTAACAACATACACCTCCGCAGGTACAAAAAACTTAAATTGTGAGCACCTTCAGGGGTAAGGGGAATAGACGACAGCCTCCGACTGTTGACCACCTTGTCTTGCACAACAGACAGCAGCACCCCACCAAACAAATGATTGGGAATATATGACCTCAGAACCCCAAGACAGAGGTAAAACAGTAGAACGTGCAGTGGACGTGAATTTCCAGATCTGCCAGCCCCCCTGCCCACATTGAGAAGAGGCAGAGAAGAACTGGACCGGCGGATCTGGAGGGGTGCCTCCTGGACAGCCGGGCCACCGAAGGGAAAGCTGATGACTGAGGCCCAAACTCCTCAGGATGGCCCCGTCTTGCATTGGCAACCCCATGCAACACCATGACAACCCCGCTCACGATATCCCAAGCGATCTCTGTCATTGCTGCAACAATCACCTGAGCATGAGATCACAGACGGAACACGGACATGCAGACGCACCTCAAGGAGAGTGCACCTAAGAAGTATGAGCCTATCCAACATCCAGCACCACATGTCCAGGTGTCCCACTCCTGTCACCCAAAACACAGGACGCTTGAACCTAGGTGACCGTCATAGCAAAGACAGGGAGGCCTGACTGCCGCTATCAACCCTTCCAGGACCCTGGAACACTAAGCCCCGGACTGTGCCATCCAGCAACACTTCTCACGATCCCCAGCAGGGGCCTTTCCCCAGATGGGCAGTGTTCCCGCCAAATGGGCAAGCTGCGCTGATAACAGTGCAGAAAACCAAATCAAAGTGTCTTAACCTAGCTAATTTTTGTCTAATAGTGATCATTCATAATATCAGCCAGACTCAATCATAACATTAGTATTAATGATCTCTAAAGATTGAAGAGTTACTAATGTAACACTAATTGTTTTTTGTTTGTTTGTTTGTTTTAAAGAGCTTCAAAGGCGATCTTGGAAACTACAGACCAATGAATTTGAGTTCAGTGCCAGTTAAATGATAGAACTTGTTCTGAAAAGCAGCACCAAGCTGTCTTTTCAAAGGGTTAACAAACATGTGAGTAAGCCAAATGATATGTATCTGGATGTTTTAGAAGGTACTTGACAAAGCCCCTTATGAACTTCTCCTGAGGAAGGAGATGATGTGCTATTATAGAATGGGAAATGGATCAAAAACAGTAACACAATAGGACTAAATGGCCAGTTTTCTCACAGGAGACCCGTAAATAGTGGAATGTCTCGGGATCTGCACTGGAACTGGCATCTGGTAACATCTACTGCACTGAAATGATCTGGAAAAGAGATCAGCAAGCATGGCGATCAAATTTGCAGATGGCATAACGACATTTAGAGGCTGTCTGCACAATTTCCAAGCATATAAACATGGAAATAGCATCCGTATGTAAATGACAATTTCAGAAAGGGCTCAATTTGTAGGTGGTTGTGCCGCCGATGACCCTGAATGGCCAAATCCTAGCACGGAAACCTGCTGCTGACAGACGTCGCTAACTGCCAGAATGCAGACAAAGGTAAAGGCACCCCGCAAGAAGTAAAACCCAAACCAATCACATTGCAGTCAAAGAACTATAAACTATCATGAAATTAAAAGGAAATTAAAATTAGAATTAAAATTAAAAGTAACAGCAAAAGGAAGTCCTTATCTGGGTGTAGCCGCGTGGAACAGCGTCGTCTGCTCAAACGCGGGGCTGCTCCGCTCTCCGCCACGAGGCCTCAGCCCTGCCGAGAAAATGGCGCCAATCCGAAGCAGGCCCGTTTGGCGCCAAACACCACAGAGGCGGCAAGAGCTCAGAGCCCCTCCATGCGGACTCGAGAGACTCCCTTGTGGCGTCGGGATGCAGCAGTTACCCCTCTGTAGCTGCGGGGTGAAGAGCTGTCCAGACACGCTGCTGCCTCGCGCCACCAGAAGTAGCAGACGCTGCGAGCCCCGGCCCACCGGCTAAAGAACCTCGAACGGCCTGAGGCTCCTGCCGCGATGGGAATCTGCCACATGGACACTGCCAAAATGCAGGTGTTCCACAGAGCTCTCCCCCGTACAGTCCTGGGGGAGAGATCATCACCGGGCACAGAGACCGAAGAATCCCAAGCAGAGAGGCTAGCTGGCAGCGTGAACTTTGAAAAGGGACAGAACCCCCCTTTACACTAAGGCAGACTAGGTGAAAATAAAGTAAAAGTAAATGAAATTAAATGAAAATGAATTCAATTTACAGGATTATACCTAAAGAAGGGCAAAAGAAATGCAAGGTAAATCAAATCCTGACTAACTGCTCCTAAACTGCTTCTCAAGTGAGCCCAGCACCTAGGCTCACTACGTCCTCATGCTGCATGGAGACTGGACACAATGGGGGATCATGGGAGAAGCCCAGCAGGATATACCCGGTGATGTCACAAGTTTGACTTGTCCAGTCTCCATGTTGCAGGAGGAGGTGCACTACCCAGTGGTGGAGGACTGAACTGTAGGACCGATAAGGAACCAATACTTACCAGTTAGGCTTCACATACACTATTTATTTTAAAGGATTTAATAACCACTTTGATTTCAAGATAACAGTATAACACAAACAAATCATGTGGCAGTGTGTGTGCGCAAATGCATGCAGTGGTTAATTCGAGTGAGTGAGTGAGTGAGCTAGCTAAGTACAAGGAACTATATACATGTTACAGGGGGGGAGGCAGAGGGGTCAGGCAGAGGAGGGAGTAGACAGGTCACATGAAGTTCTTATAGTGTTCTATGAAGAGCCTACTTTTGAGCATCTTCCTGAAGTCCTTGAGGTCTACAGTTGATCTCAGGTCATCGGGGAGCGAGTTCCATAGAGTGGGTGCCGCCAGGGATAGTGCTCTTCTTGAGGTGTCTTGTCTTGTTCTAGCGAATGCTCTGGGGGGTGGTGATGGTGTCTGAAGTTCCTCTTCTCCTGGGTCTGTTGCCTTGGTCAGCTCTGATGAGGGGTTGAAGACTATTCGCTGAGAGGTTCTGTTTTATTTTGAATATATTTAGTAGAGCCTTATATCGAATGCGGGAGCTGATTGGGAGCCAGTGGAGGTGGCTGAGAATGGGGGTAATGTGATCATGCCTGGAGGAGCCCATTATTATGCGGGCAGCAGTGTTCTGCGCTATTTGTAATGGTCTGAGTGTTTGTTTTGAGAGCCCAAGGTAAATGGGGTTGCAGTAGTATAATGTGGGAGTGATTAGCGCAGAAGTGATCCTGTGAGAGAACAGGTTTGAGGCATGTCATGCATTTATGGTAAAGACTTCCAGGAGGGGGGGGGGGGGGGGGAGGGAAGGTCATCAAGCATCTACAGTGGTGTGCAAAAGTCTGGAATCACTTGTAAATTTGACGTTTTTCCAAATTCGTGACCTTATATCTTAATTTATTTCCCTCCCAGTGGCTTTTTCTGTGTATCTCATGATAAGTGATAGATTTGGCTATTAGGGCCAACTTTTAGTATTGGTTTGGCCCTTATTTTCTGAGTTTGTTCACCATAGTTGTCCCATTGATAGATTTTCTGTGAAAATCACGTAATGTACATTGTTGGCCAATGATATATTATTGTAAGTATGCTTTAAAATATTATGGATGCATGCCAGGTTTCCTTCAAATTAATGTATGTGGCCTTGAAAAAGGCCGTTTTTATGTGTCAGTGATGGCTCGGTATTTGATAGGCCACCCTTTGTTCTTGATCACCTGACTGCACCTTGTCGGCATTGAATGAATCAGTGACAAGGTGATCGTTGGTGACAACACGGTTCCAGGCTGCAATGAGTGACTCAATCAGCTCATGCTTTGATGGCGGATGCCTCTTGGATATTTCCAAGGCCACCTTGTGCCACAGATTCTCGACTGGGCAGGCCAGTCCAGTCCATTGACTTGATGTTGTTCCGCTGCTTCAAGCTGATCACCTGTCTGGAGCGATGGCAGGGTGCATTTTCATCTTGGAACAGGAACTGGCCAGGAAACAGCTGGTGTGCTGATGGCACCATGCACTTTTGCAGTATGGTGATGTACTTGGCCCCGTTGACCATTCCATCGATGATGTAAAGACGTCCAACGCCACTGGCAGCCATGCAGCCCCAGACCATGACCTTCAAAAAGGATGCTTCACAGTGAGGTTGAGACACTCAGGCTTGAATTCCTCTCCAGGAAATCTCCTCACATAGGTGTGGGCCTGGTTACCAAACAGGTAGAAGGTGCTTTCATCGCTGAATAGCACCTTTTCCCACATTTCAGTCGACCAGGTTGCGTGCTCTCTCGCCCACACAATCCGGTTGCGCCTTTGTATGTCAGTCATCAGTGGCTTATTCCGTGCTTTGCAGCCCCAGAGACCAAACTGCAGGCACCGGCGATGAACTCTTGATGAGCTGACACTGACCTCACTCTTTTCTGACCACTTTCGAAGTAGCTGAGGAGAGGTCATCTTGCGATTAGTCAGTGAAATGCGTCGTAGTGCACGGTCCTGGCGTGATGTTGATGCACGTGGATGACCTAAATGAGGCTTGTCCACCACTGAACCCATTTCTTTCTTCTGTACAATCTTAACAGCAGCACTCTGACTGCAGCCAACTTTCCTGGCTGACGGCTTGAAAATCTTTCCTCGCTCATAAAGGACATATGAACACGCTCCTCCAACGTCAAGGTCCAAGTCATCTTTATGGTCGATCCAGAAAGTGTATGAAATTCAAAAAACTTCTGCGCGTTTTTATAGCTGCATTGTTGGCTAGATATCTGCATTGTGATTGGTCAGAAATAACATGTGCATATTGGATAACCTCGATCCAGTTTTGACGCAGGATCCACAAAAATCGCAGTAGCTATCTCCCAGTGTCTGTAAAGTATTTAAATTGGAAGCAAGGGATACAAAAAAGTCAACTCTAATAGCTAAATGTATCCCTTTTAACGTGGTAGAAAGATGAATATGCTGGGCTAATGCAAAAAAAAAAAAAAAAAGTTAGAAAAACACAAAACTCACAAGTGATTCTAGACTTTTGTACACCACTGTAAGGTGGTTTGGGATAATCTGCATGGAGTTAAAATTCCTACTTCAAATCAGCAAGAGGAAGCTAGAAGGTCTGTGCAATAGACTTGACAGTTTTTGTAGCTGCGTTAGAAAGCTTGGTGCTAACACATGGAGGGGGACCTAGGTGTTGGGATCAAGTGTTGATCTCATAAGAAAAACCTTAACTGGCCTACTAGTGGAGGTGGTAAAAGCTAGTATTAACAGACTCTAGACATGTTTGAGACCGATATTTAACATCTTTGTGTATACTGTCTATCAATCAAGACAATATAAAAGGAAATAGTAGAAAAAAAATAAAGTTGAAGGCTGCAGTAAAAGACATGGGGCCAGGGATCTGCTATTAGGAATTTATATGCTCACCTACCCAAAGGGAAGGATTGCAACTGTTATTTTTCTTGTAACACGATCTTAAAAATTCCTTAATGTAAATGTTAAGTTAAAAAAAAATGTAAAAAACATTCTCTTAGGGGGGGCGGAGCCTGATGTCCAGCGGGATGGTCGCATAACGCTGAGGCTCCCGAGAGGCCTACTCAGAATCCTGAATTAACACCTCACATTTTTGGAACTTCTACTCTGATCTTGCCGGGGCACATTGGTGAGATGGCGGGGACCAAACCAACGCGCCTGGAATTTGGGTCTCCAGCGGCTTCTCACGGCAAACGTTCCAAAACCGAACCTCTGTCCCCGCAGAAGGGGCCGGCCTTGTGCGAGGGCCCCGAAATGCAGCAGGAAATCCTCGTAGAGATTAGAGGGGTCAAAAACCTTGTGCAGGCAAACGGTGAAGCACTCCGAGCGCTGCGGGACGATTTTGGTGTGCTGCAAAGCAAGCTAGAAGGGCTTTCTTCGCGTCAGGACAAAATGGAGGGCATATTGGACTCCCATGCGGCCCGGTTGTCCAAACTCGACAAAGTTGAACGACAGGTGCGGGCCTTGCAGAAAGAGGTGGAAGATGGCAATAATAGAGCGCGCCGCAACATACGACTCGTGGGCATACCGGAGGGAGCGGAATCGGGAGACATGAAAGAGTTTTTATGCAAAATCCTCCCTTCCTTGCTCCAAATCACCTTTACCAAAGATTTGGAGATTGATCGCGCTCATCGTGTACCCACAAGCATAACGCTCAACAGGAAGACCCCGCGGCCTATCATTTTTCGACTATTGAGATATCAACACGTGGAGCACATTCTAAGTGCCTCTCGGGCAAAGGGCCATATGGAGTTTGAGAGCCACAAGATCTCCTTCTATCCCGACTTGTCTAAACCCACAGTCGACCGCCGAAAGCGCTTTCTGGAATTCCGGCCGAGGCTTCAACAGCTACAAGCACGCTATGGCCTGATGTACCCGGCCAAGCTCCGAGTCACGCTTCACAATCAGACAAGAACATTCGAGGACCCTGATCTACTAGCGGAGTTTTTGGATTCCAAAGAAGCCGACTTGATGCGCTGACTTCCAGAATATTCCTGCAAGTCTCCTTCTATCCGCTGCACCTGCCATATTGGATCTGCCGCAGCCTAGCAAAGAGTCTGGCGTTGGCAGTCTGTTGCCTTACTCTTGATGGTATCTGTGACCCGACTCCATCTACCCACAGTAGCCTCGATGAGTATCAGAGACAGTGTTATTATGGACTCTGGTGTTTCTTTTCTTTTTTTTACATGTCTTCTATTTCCTCTCTAGGGCCTCCTCCCGCAGACATATGGTCGCCATATTCTTTGGGGGTTTTGCTTCTTCTCTAAGATACGTTGGTACATACTTTTCAATATGGGGTGTATTAGCCAGAATAATCGGTGATTATGACATTGTTGTACAGATTCTGCTTATGTTCTATGTTATCAAGCGCCCTTACCTAAAATGTCTACTACCGATTTATGGCACCATGTAAGATTTTTTCATTGAACGTAAAAGGCATCAATAATCCGATAAAACGGAAGAAAATCCTAAGCTATTTCCTGATTTTCTTAGATATCATCAAGCCTTTCTACTTAAGCAAGGTGCCCGATGGCTAGATACCTCAACAGACCGCCGACCAGTTTGGCTTGATATAGAAGAGGAGCTTAGTAGCCCAATTCCGTTGACCCATCTCCCCGGTATGTCTTATCATGTAGACACCCGCCATCCATCAATGATTGTCGATACTCTTGCGGCCTTTAACACTCTCATTCTATCACTGGGCCCGAATGTATGTCCTCAGGACGGACTCCCGCTATGGAATAACCCCAGAATTCAAGTCCTAAATAGAACAATAGCCTGGAAACCCTGGTACTCCAGGGGATCTGGACACCCCAACAGCTTTTCTCTGCAGCTCGTTGGAAAACCTTTTCGGATTTACAAAAGGAATTTGCGTTACCAGCGAAACACTACTTTCAATTGATGCAGCTTCAACACTGCCTCAAAAGTGCTCAAATCATGCCGCCCTCTGCCCCTACTGAGGATGGGCTATTAGAGATAGTTCACTCCATTAGTAGTACACATGGGGTAGCCTCTAATTTCTATAAAATACTTTGTCAGGGTACAGATACGGACACTTTTAGAGCCCAACAAGCCTGGGAGCGCGAACTGCAAACCACTATAACCCCTGTGCAATGGAGCGTTTTTTGGAGTAAAGTAGTGCGGGTTTCCCGGTCTGCCTCTGTTACCCAAACTCTCTTCTTCTTTGCACACAGATGCTTTTATACCCCAGGAAAAATAGCCAAATGGAACCCAAATGCTAGGGACCTGTGTTGGTCTTGCCATACTGCTGTGGGATCCATCGCTCATGTTATTTATGAATGTCCTCAACTGCAGGTCTATTGGGGGCGGGTCTGGGGTCGTATTCAATCTATCTTACACTTTCATGAACCTCTTTCTTGGAAGGTCGTGGGACTCCGCTCTGCGGCGGAGGTCCCCTCTCTTCCTAAGAAGGGTCGCTTTCTCCTTGATTTCATGCTAGGTATAGCCATATGCTTAATCACGAGGAATTGGAAGGATAGCTCTCGACTTACTGTCAATGAATGGTGGAACCTTGTCTGCTTATATAGTAAATATGAGCAGATACCTCGGAGAGCTATTCCCCATGTCCAAACTCACTCTTGCTTGTCTAAATGGCAGATGCTTAATGATTATGTACAATCTGCTCATTGCTCCAACATGCCTGTATAATGTGCACTCATCATGTTTTAGATCACCGTTAGGTTTTGTAATACAATAATGTAAGTACACGCCCGCTTCGGGAACGCTTAGTTTCTAGAGAAGAAGCAGGGGGGAGGGGGGTGGTAGGGGTTTACTTTGGTGTATGTATTACACGTTATGTATTTGTCTTTTAGCTGTATGTCTTCCTTTCCTTTGTTGTTATAAAACGTAAATAAAGAATTTAAAAAAAAAAAAAAAAAAAAAACATTCTCTTACATCAATTAGGCCTCCGAAATAAAATTTCCTTCCTGTCTTTAGTTTTGCTGCTTGCATACAGCAAAGTGTAAGTTATTCACACTCTAGTATGTTTTCCAAATAATTACTTTGTTATGCAAATGCTCTGTAACTAAAAGTACTGAAACTGTGTTTCTTTACAGATGCTCCCGACTATTTACCTCTCGTCTTCAGGACTCTGGTAAATGTGTCTCCCTCTTTCTACTTGTGCTCCTGTGTGTATCTTCTCCACTTCAAGAGAAAAAGAAAAGTATCTTCCCAAAAAATAAAATGTGCCTTCTTCCCTAAGTTGTCCAAAGCACTGGTGAGGGTTTATAGGTGTGCAGTTAACTGGGGGGGGGGGGTTTGATAGTTAGAAAATTCTGCAGCCTTCCTTAAGGCCAGCAGGCTCTTGTCAGGTCTGGACTCCTCTTTTCAGCTGCGCTCTGTGCATCGACATCTGTCAACTACTATTCCATCTTTAGCCAAAACAAAAGATAGGAAAACCCTGTCTGGCCTACTGCAGGGTGGAATTAAGATGGTTACTGTTTTTACTTCTTTTATCCCGCTGATGTATTTGTTGTATTTATTATTTCTATAGAACCTGAAGTCACAGGTTCTCCTTCTTAGATCTCTAATTAGTAATAAAATAAAGATAATTATGATTCCCTAGCTATCGAGGCTATTCCCTGGATGAGACACACACACTTCCCTCTCCCCTTCTGGGCTTCTACTTTTTCCTCACACCCCCTTACTCATTTCCCCACAGGAGTGGATTGCTTTGGCAACCCAATTTCTTTATTTTTTTTTAAAGCCTTTCGTCTCCCAGCTCTGCAGCTATAGGCCCCAACACTACAAGACAGCAGCTCCCTAAAGTTCTCCAGACCACTCAGACTCCATGGGACCCGGGTAAATTTAAAATTCTCTCTCTATACCCATTTACACTACTATAAATCTTGACAAGAACTCAGTACACAAGTCATGATTATTTTTAGGAGATGAACAAGTTACCAAATGTGATAAAACAGCTCCCCTAGATTAGTAACTGTTCTTGAAATGGGCTGCAAAGGCACCCTGGAACTCTAAGGGGTATGTTTAAAAAAAAAAGGGTATTAGGCTTTTGCAATTAGGGCAAATAGTGCTGCGTTAGCTGCAAAGTCACACGTTATCTGTTGGGGGGCATGCACAGATTGCAGCACAGCAGCATTACTGATGCAGCTAAGGCCACCTATTGAGATGGCGTAAACTGCACTCGCGATGTCTGTAAACGTACATTTATAGTGCACTGCCAACACCCACAGTAACTGCACATTACAGGCATGTCCACTCTCTACTCACACTGCTAATGTGCGGTATGCAGATAGTGCAGCCCTGCACTATCTACATTTAACCAGCATTAGCTCTTACCACGGCACACTTCTCCCATGTTACTGCTGCGATAACAGCTAGCGCACTTTAGAAAACATGCCTCTAAGTATTAAGTGAACAGTTTCTGAAGATGGTCTCTGCACGTCACCTGACCTCATCTACACTCACGTATACTATACACTGAATCCCATCTTCAATGTTCAGATGTAATTTTTCATTGTAAGCCACATCAACACAAATATGGGAAATGGAGGGTATAAAGTTTGGTAAATAAATATCCAAAACACAGTTTGGCTGCTCTACTCTCTTCTCTAGGTCATAATTGCATATTCATGGCTTTAATTATGATTTTAATTCTACTGGAGCCAGGATAGTGCCTTTGTTAGTAGGCATAGGAATATGTTTGGTATTAGTTTATAACTTTAGACTTCTAAGAAGTAAGACTGTTCAAAAATAGTCTGCAGAGATCAGAACATAATTTATGAACAAGCTAGTGAATTGCTGTGTATCTCAGAGAATTGATTACTCTTGCCGAGTACCTTCACATGGTGGACTCCATTTTATAAAATCTACATCAAATCTCAAGCAGGGGATGACTGACATATGACTTTAATTACTCAAATGTTACCCATTTCATACATTACATTTATATCTCATCTATTTCCAGAATCAAAGCAGATAACAAAAACACAAATATTAAAAAAGACAAAGAAAATTCAACAAAAAAAAAAATCTTCAAAAGAAAAATGACCCAATCCATTTAATGCAAACAGATGGTCTATGGTTGTAGATATTATGAAGTATAGGAAGAAATTGACCGTAGTCCAACAAGAATGGCAATTGTGAGAACTTTAAGCACTTTCCTCGCCTCGTCACTGGGAGCTAGCCTTAAAACTATCAGCTGCTCATTTCACATAGCCAAACAGTTATAGATCACTACCTCAGATTTTGAATTGATAAATTCTGAAGTGAAAAGTTTTGAACCTCTGCACTAACACAGCACCTCCTCTGACATTTTATTGCCTTTACTATCCTATTTCCCCCACCCCTGGTAAATCATGGATGATACCTATCAGGGGTAGGTGGTTCTCTATGGGGAGGTTTGAGGTACATACTTCCTAAGTCTACCTCCCCTCCAAGGTTATAAAGAGTTCTGTGATGGGACCAGCTAACCCTGGATCATTCCCTCTGCCACTTTCAAAATTAATCCAGTTTTCATCTGATCCAATTACAGTTTACTAAAAGTCTAAGTAGTTAAAACAAAAAATGAAACATTACAATACTCAAAATTTCAGTTAGAAAACAATTACATTACTGAAATATGACAAGTGTACTGGCACCTCAGTAAGACATTCTCCGACCAACTTAAGCCAAATCAGTCTACATAAGGTCCCAAATACATGCTTATGAATGGGCACAGAGGCAGGCACTTTGTACAGATGGCACACGCCCAAGAAAGTTAAACAGGGTTTACTCCCAAATAGGACCAAAGTGTAAGTAGCAACAGCAGACACACAACTGTTACCTGGCTGTTCCGTAACATCAACTTTTGCAATGCCGACCTCTAGGTCTTCCCCCCATTCTGCAAATTTTTCCCACTCAGGCTGGAGATTCTGACAGGCAGGACACCATGGGGCATAGCTAGAAAAAAAAATTCAATCAGAAAGAGACAACTACTTTCTCATTAAATTAAAAAATAAGCACACCTAAATGTTTCACAATGTAAGTAGGCAATGATAAATTTTCAGTCTAGGAGTCAGAAGCAGAGATCTCTCAACCCACCTCCTGCCCCACCACTCCCATAGCCCCCTCAGAAACGTTTAACAGCAGAGGAAGGAGAGGTGCTGCCGCAGGTCTGCCACAGCTCTTTAGAACCTGATTTAATAAAACTGTTTTCCCATTCTATTACCATGGGAAAGGAAAGATTAGTAAATCAACCACCTAATAAGTACTGACAGAAGCAGCAGCCTCTATTCCAGCATGCCAGCACCAGATTCTATTGTTTCTTGATTCACTTATCAAGTGCAGCACAGCCTCCTTCATTCTTCTCTTAACCCTGTCCTCTCCCACCCTCCCCTATATAATCAATCAGTCTCTTTCTCACCACCCAAACTCCCTCATTCTACTTTTCTCTTTCATCCCTCCTACCCTGTCCTTCCTCAATTACCACCTAATTTTCCTCATCCCTCCACCTCTTCAGCCAGTCTCCCTTCTCAATTCACCCACTCATCTCTTTTGTCCTGAGCAATCTCTCTCAACCCTGCTCCTACTCAGGAACAGCAACCTTGTTACGCCCTCCAGCAGGGTTAATCAATATTATACCTTCTCCATCACCTTGTTGTCTAAAACTGCGGTTGCCACTACTGCCAAAACAGTTGATCATCTTCAGTTTACATGGCTCTTGAGACTAACATGAGAGTTCCTACACAACATTTTGGCAGCAGCGGCAAATACCAAAAAGACAACCTCACCGGGGAACAAAATCCCATGCACTAGGGTGCAATTTCTAGGTACCATGACAACCTGGTATCTGGGATTGAATGAGAAAGTAAATTCCAACCTTTAATTGCTTCTCAGTGTTTCATCAACAAAGAGTGATCTTTAATAATAGATTCCTCAGTCAAAAAAAAAAAAAAGTTATTGCTTTATATTTTTTTTTTGTTCACCTTTATTTCTGTGCATTCCACAACTTAGTCTTCATTGCACTATAAATATAGCTACCAGCTTGATTTTATTACATCTCCAGGAACAAGCAGGAATGTAGTCATCACATATGGGTATCGTCGGTACCGACAGAGCCTGCACGGGAACGCTCCCCAGCGTCCAATTAGAACGCTTTTGGGAGCATCCCACAGCGCCTGCGTGCTGCCTTCCCGCCTTTCCCAACTGCCTTTCTCCAGTTTTTTCCGCGGAGCCAGCAGGTCGTGTTCCTGTCACCGCAGAAGAATTTCTTTTTTCTTTATTTCTTTTTGTGGTCGCGTCTGCCTTCTTTGACGCTCTACCGGTACCGCCGGTCTGTCTTTTCTTATTTCTAAAAAAAATAAATAAATAATAATATCTGTTTTTCTATTTTCTTCAGGTGCACCTGCCTTTTTGGGCCTTAGGCCCCAAAACTTTCCTTAACATGGAAAAACCTGCCTCAGGTTTTAAAAAGTGCACCAAGTGTGGCGGTACCATTTCCGTCAACCAACACCCATGAATGGTGTTTAAAATGTTTAGGTCCTGACCACTCCATCACGGATTGTGTGTCCTGTGCCATGATGTCTAAAAGAGGTCGGCAGAACCGAGCTGCCAAGCTCAGTACCCTGTTTCCTTCTGATGCGGCTTTGGTGGCATAGACGTCTTCCAGGGCTTCTTCTTCCTCCCGTGCATCTCAGGTAACTAAACATAAATCCAGCCGGTCCTTGAAGGGTAGATCTCCATCTAAGCATCGAGATGCCTCTGGCGTTGCCCTCGAGGATTCTGCACCAGCAAAATTACCCCGGCAGGAGGCTTCGGCTTCCAAAGCATTATCGGGGTTCCAGGATGTTCTCGATGGCTCGGCCTCGACAGATCTCCTGGTGCCATGCTCTGGGGTACCGGTGGTCTCCACCGGTACTGACATCCAGGCATTGGCGGCATCTATGGACCAGAGAATTCTGACCATGGAACGCAGTCTGGCTGCTTTCCTTGCGGCATCAACGCCCTTGGTACCGCGACAGACAACTCCACTGGTACTGGCACTGGCACCGGTACCGATAGCATCGACATCAGTGTCTGCTATGCCGGTACCCTGTCCTCCGATACTGGTTATTCCCGGTACCGACCTTTGTCGGTACGGGTATCGGGCTCTGCAGGAGCATCCGGACAGACGATACTTCAAGTCCTCAGAAGAATCTGAGGATTCTGAAAGTTCTGTCGATGCAGCGATGCTTCTTCCAGAGGAGTCCTCCTCCCCTAGACGCAGGATGTCTCCTCCAGAGGACATGTCTTTCCAAGACTTCATCAGAGAGGTGGCTCGGGGCCTGTCCATTACTGTGGCCCCTGAAACAGAGCCACGGTCCAAGGAGTTGGAAATTTTACAATATCCCAAAACTCCTAAGGAGGCAGCTACCTTACCCATTCATGAGATTCTATATGATCTCATGTTGAGGATGTGGGAAACACCTCTTACCACCTCTCCTCATTCTCGTAGGTTAGATACTATGTATCGTGTCCCTCCTTGTCCTGGGTTCCATAAGGCTCAGCTTCCTCACCACTCTATTGTAGTGGAGTCAGCTATGAGAAGGATTAGAAGTGCAAAAAGACATGCCTCTAATCCTCCAGGACGTGAATGCAGAACCCTGGATGCTTCTGGACGTAGAGTCTTTCAAGCTTCCATGCTTGCTGCAAGAATCAGTTCCTATAGTCTCTACATGGGAATGTTCCTAAAGGAGGTCACAGATAATTTACAGACTTTAAGTCCTTTCATTTCTGAGGATAAAAGACAGGACTTTCTCACTTGGGTCAAACATGCCCAAGATGTCTCTAAATTCTTCAACCGTGCAGCCTTTGACTGCTTTGAGTGTATAAGCAGAACCTCGGCTATCGCCATAGGTGCATGTAGAATTGCTTGGCTCCAGGCATCTGATTTAGAGCTCTGGATACAAGATAAATTGGGAAATATCCCTTGTACTGGTGAGAACCTGTTTGGTAAAGATTGGCAGGAAAAAGCCAATGAAATGGATGCTGAAAATTCCACCTTGGATAGACTATCCAAGTCCACTGCTGATCCTGTTAGAAAGAAGTTGTTCAAGAAAACATCTTTTTCTAAAAAGAAAAGATTTTATCCTGCTTATGGTCAGCAAGCATCTTCTGCAGGTCAGTTTTCAACCAAACGTCAGCAACCACCCAAACAGAAGAAAGCAAAGGCTGCTAGGCCTCCACCGGCCCAGCAGCCTCAGCCTCCTCAGGGCCTTTGACTTTCAGCTAGAGAACTTAGCCTTTCTGGTTCTGGAAGGACCAGAACCGTCCACCATTCCAGGAAGGTTATGTCATTTTGCCCCCAGATGGGGGCAAACAACAGCAGAGCATTGTACACTCTCCATCATAAAGGAAGGGTACAAACTTCATTTTTCAAGCATGCCCCCTCGCACAATAGTGAAGCAGTTCAATTCTCCGGCCTCTCTCATCAACCTGTTAGGTCAGGAGGTTGCCATCCTTCTTGCCCAAGGGGCAATAGAAGAAGTGCCTCTTCATCAACAGGGCACAGGGTTCTATTCCCCTTATTTGCTTATCCCAAAGAAAACAGGGGGATACAGACCTATCTTAGATCTTAGAGAATTGAACAAATTCCTTGTCAAGGAGAAATTCAAGATGATTTCTCTCGGAGCTCTGCTTCCATACCTTCAGAGTCAGGATTGGCTTTGTTCTCTAGATCTCAAGGATGCGTACACCCATGTCCTCATCCATCCAACCCACAGAAGGTTCCTTTTTCAAGGAAAGCACTACCAATACAGGGTGCTTCCTTTTGGTCTGGCCTCTGCACCAAGGGTGTTCATGAAATGCATGGTTGTAGTAGCAGCATTTCTCTGCACTCTGGGAATATTCGTCTTCCCTTACATGGACGACTGGCTCATTCGAGCTCCAACACAGTCAGAGGCCAAGACTTCTCTATCCTGCACAAAGCGTATCCTTCAGTATTTAGGGCTGGTAATAAACATCCCAAAATCCAGTCTGACTCCCACTCAGTCTTTAGAGTTCATACGAGCTCTTCTGGATACCACAAGGGCAAGGGCCTATCTTCCCCAGGCCCGTTTCCTTCGCTTGGTGCAGTTAGCTTCTCAAGCAGTGCTAAAGCCTCATCTAACTGCTTGAGAAATGTTGCAATTGCTGAGCCACATGGCATCCACCGTGCATGTGGTTCCATATGCTCACCTCCACATGAGGGCAGCTCAGTGGACTTTATCCACCCAATGGACCCAGGCATCAGGGTGCCTGTCAATCAAAATAGCAAACACAAGTCGCCTCATGTTGTCCCTCCAATGGTGGACGTCCACTCAAAATTTGTTGCTGGGGTGCCCCTTTCAACAACCCTTATCCCAAGCAACTCTCACAACAGATGCTTCTCCAAAGGGTTGGGGAGCTCATCTGCAAGACTTCTCCACCCAGGGCACCTGGTCTCCGCAAGAGAGTTGTCTGCATATCAATCTCTTGGAACTCAGAGCAATTTTCCTTGCTCTGCGAGTGGTTCCACTCCCTGCTCAGCTACAAGACTGTCCGTATGAATGAGGACTATCAGGTAGCCATGTTCTATGTGAACAAGCAGGGGGGAACAGGCTCTGTGTCACTTTGCAACAAAGCTTTGCGACTATGGGCCCTCGCCAGAGAGCATCAGATTCATCTGCTGGCAGTATATCTTCCAGGCATTCAAATCTCTTGGGCGGACTGACTCAGTCGAGTTCTCCTTCCACACGAGTGGTCTCTGCATGCAGACCAGGTGACCAGGATATTTCAACTTTGGGGAACCTCGGACATAGACCTCTTTGCAAGTCCGTGGAATGCCAAACTTCCCCGGTTCTGTTCCAGAATTCCGGCTCAGGGGGCTCAGGCCAGGGATGCTTTCCTCCTTTACTGGTGTCAAGACTTCCTGTATGCCTTTCCACCCATTCCCCTAATTCCCAAAACCCTCTTCAAGCTTCAGAGAGACAGAGGCCACGATTCTCATAGCACCACATTGGCCACGGCAAATGTGGTACCCTCTGCTTCTAGATCTCTCTCAAGCTCCCTCTCCCTGGAGTTAGGGTCTGCTCCAGATCTCCTATCTCAGGAGAACGGAATGTTATGACATCCCAATCCCCAGTCTCTGCATCTCAGGGCTTGGTTGCTCAAGGCCTAGATCTCCAAGATCTTCATCTTTCTCAGCAAGCGAAAGATGTTCTTTATGCACCAGAAAACCTTCCACTAGACGTTCTTATGCTTTCACGTGGAAAAGGTTTACTATTTGGTGTTCGGAAAAGGGTCTTAACCCCCTTGCGATACCTCTGGAATCTTTGCTGGAGTATCTCCTCCATTTGGCTAATGCCGGCCTTAAGACAAATTCAGTAAGAGTCCATTTGAGTGCTATTGCAGCTTCTCTTAAACCCCTAAATGGACAACCTATTTCCTCTCATCCTCTTATAGCAAGATTTATGAGAGGCCTCTTTCTAACTAAGCCTCCCATTAGACCACCTCCGGTGGCATGGGACTTGAACCTGGTTCTTGGGCAGCTCATGAAGCCACCTTTCAAACCTTTAGCTACCACCTCCTTGAAATTTCTTTCTTGGAAGGTTATCTTTCTCATTGCAATCACATCAGCACGCCGCATTAGTGAATTGCAAGCCCTAGTAGCTAATCCACCTTATACAAGGTTCCATCATGACAAGGTAGTCCTTAGGACTCATCCACACTTTATGCCTAAGGTGGTCTCGCCTTTTCATCTCAACCAAGAGGTCTACCTACCTGTCTTTTTTCCAGGACCTCATGCATCAAATGCAGAGAGGAATCTTCATACCTTGGACTGTAAAAGAGCTCTAGCTTTTTACTTACAAAGAACACAGCAATATGGAAAGTCCTCTCAACTCTTTGTTGCTTTTGATCCTTCTCATTTGGGATTTCCAGTCTCCAAGAGAACACTATCTAACTGGATTGCTCAGTATTTCTTTCGCCTATCAGAGTAAGAACCTTTCTCTGGAGGGCCATGTCACAGCTCACAATGTGAGAGCCATGGCAGCCTCAATGGCTCATCTGAACTCTGTGTTTATTGATGACATCTGTCGAGCAGCCACTTGGGCCTCGGTTCATACCTTCACAGCCCATTACTGCTTGGGCAAGGACTCCTGCCGGGATGCCTTGTTTGGTCAGGCTGTTCTCAAACACCTGCTCCATATCTAATCAACTCCTACCCACCATCCCTGGTAGGATGCCAGAGATCCATGGGGGGAAGTGAAGCCCTTCTCAGGGACACACAACTTCTGGGGTCTCTCCCTGGCACCTAAAGCTAGGGAGTCCCCATATGTGATGACTACATTCCTGCTTGTTCCTGGAGATAGTATAGTTACTCACCTGTAACAGGTGATCTCCGGGAATAACAGGAATTTAGTCCTCACAACCCACCCACCTCCCCTAGGAGTTGTATCTATCTCTTTTCCTCGCGCTCTCTCTCTTTGTCTCAGCTCTAAAACTCAACTGGAGAGAGGCAGTTGGGAAAGGCGGGAAGGCAGCACGCAGGCGCTGTGGGATTCTCCCAAAAGCGTTCTAATTGGATGCTGGGGAGCGTTCCCGCGCAGGCTCCGTCGGTACCAATGATACCCATATGTGAGGACTAAATTCCTGCTGTTACCGGAGATCACCTGTTACAGGTGAGTAACTATGCTTTATCTACAAAAGAAATGTTTTCAAACAAATATTTCACTGCTAGATACTGAGAGTTCACTGCAGCAGCACCTCCTACTTTTACATTTAGAGGCCTATATACTAAAATGCATTAAGATTTTATGCCTAGTGTTGTGCTAGCCATTAACGCTAAGGCACATTTGGTTAACTGCTGGGCATGTTCTCAGCACTTTTGGGAAGACAATCATGTAGGCAATGTAGAGAAATTATTAGCAACACGTGTTAACATGGCCAATAACAGAATACTTCTGGAGGTATAGCTAAATGTAACATGTTATTTATTTAGCCAGTTTTGTATACCACCTTTTCCTTCAATCAAGGTGATTAGGGACATGACAAAGGGTCTACTTTGAACAGAGGGTGGACAGACAGACATAATTCTGGGGGGCGAGCCCAGATCTGGTTTGTTGGTGTTTGGTGTCTGTATCGGTGGTGATTATGGGGGTTGTTCAAATGAGTCCATGAACAAGGTGGGTTTTAAGGGATTTGCGGAATAGGCTTCAACATTACTACAAGCAGGAAACCAAACCTTATTGCTATAAGAAAGAACTATTTTACATGGTTTCAACAGCTGCTCCACTTTAAAAAAAAACACACAACTCATTTTTAAATTAACTCTAAAGTAAGAAAATGATTGAAGAGCCTTCAATCTTTCTTCCTCTTTTCTTACCTCTCATACCTATGAACACTAGTATCAAATATATTCTATTTTACTTCAAGCTCAGATAAAATAAAAGCTTAGAATATCAATATGGAAAGCCAAAACAAAAACAAAGATAAGTTATCATATACTGACAAACCAGCAACTTTACTTCTATATTTGGAAATATGCAGACAGAATCCACTACTTTAATCAGGACTAGGACCATGAAAGACAAAATTCTACTTAACCTGCTGTAGGAAATTCAGGGACCTGCTTATTAAAGAGCAGTAAGCAATTATGTGAATTAGTGCATTGTAACAGCTATCACATGGCCATAGCTAATACACACAGTAAATGTTTCCAGAGTAAAGGGGGGGGGGGGGGTTGAGAGAGAATGGGCAAGCAATAGGCAGACTGCACTTGCAGATAGTGCCCTGTCATTGCTGCAGATGAGACGATAAGTATACCAGTGCTATTAATATGTACTTACTGGCCCAACGCGTAAAGAAAAATACCCCTCTCCTAATAGCATTCTAAAGGAGCACCTCTACCCTCTTCTTATTTGGCAGCTTGACCCCTAGCATTGGTACCATAGGACTATGGCTAGGGGGTCAGAGCCATCATTCGGAATCCAGGCCACAGACACGGCAGGAACATTTGGGAATTGTTCCTGCCTCCCTCCCCAATAACCCATCAGGGACAACCCCAGTAAGTGCTTGGGAGGGGGGTGTAAGGGTGCTCCTCCAGGATGCTAATGTGGTGAGGGGTTGCAACATGAAAGGAGTGATATTGGTTTAAAACTAATCAGCTTATTAGCATTTAAAACAATACTGGATAAAGTAAGGTGGATTTTGGGATAGCCCTAATGAATACATGAGAAGTTGTCATACTATTAAGGTAGTGTATATAAATCTCTTTCATGCACAGTCATTAAAGATATTTTAAAAACCAGACTAGCTGGCAGGGGGCGGGGGTGTATTAGGGTAATAGTGTTTCAGCACTATCGAGGATTTTAATTAAGAGCATATGCTTAAACAGAAAGGGAACTTAGAGAATGGCTCAACTATCATTTTTTTATATTATAAAAGCGTTAAAAAAATACATTTAGCACCACAGCACATTAACTACTAAGTAGTCTTCTTTTCTGTACCAACTGTAAAATATTACTTCCCCTCGAGATCACTTCCAGAAAGGTAAGCAATCCTTTGCAGTTTGAACGAGTATAATAACAAGGATCAGGAAGCCAACATATTTCTCGATAATAAACAAATCGTCACAAATTGGCATGGCAATGTGCATAACATATGACGTGATCATATCCAAAGTAAAAGAACAACTTTACAGAACAATTCTTTACTGCCACCCTCCGCGAGTTGTTTCTGCCTGCTCTTTATAGCTTTACTCTCTTCGCTAAGTCGCTTTCAACACCCTTCCCCAAAACCCGCCTTAGTTAATTCACCATCCTTTAACGAGCTCAAGCACACACCAAAACGTGCTAAAGCGTCAAGTATCCGAGCGTGCCGAGGCGCCCGCCCTTACAATTCAATCATCCATTCCCCCTCCAGGATCTCCTGCCAGTTGCTGTCGGTGACGACCCGCACCTCGCTCTTCTTTGCCAGCGCTACTTGCGCCATAAGAAGTACCCAACAACCCAGGCAGAGGAAAAGCAGCCGGCTGTGGAGCGCCATGATAGCTAGCTCTCGCGCTCAAAGCCCACACTGCGCAGGACAAGCCCTCACCGACAGTCACGAGACCCACAGCCCTCCCGACTAAGACAAGTCCGGAAAACGTGTCTATAGCGCCCCCTATAGCTGACGTCACTGAGGCCTCTGTTCTCTCCACCCCTCGCGTCTTTCGGCGTTAGAGTGGCGGAGGACAGGTCACGTGCGCTCCGGCAGAGCACGAGCAGTGCTAAGGCTGCACTGGGAAGGAAGCTGTTGCGGTGGGAGATTTCTAGCGATTATGATTCAAATTTAGAAATAGATGTATTAAAGAAAGTGTTAAGCATGTCTTAGCTACGTCACCACGTGTCAGCGTGGTAGCACAGTTCTAATTTACAGTTACTTCCATATCTGGAAATACGGGTCAACAAACAAGTGATTGGAGTGCTATGTTTTTAGAAGACTAATTTAATTAATTGTGACGGGCTTTCACGATCCTGGTCTCCTTTAACCATTAGGCCACTGCCTAGGGCTGCCAACTGGCCGGTTTTGTATGGTCAGGCCGACTGCTGGCATATAGCCGAAACTGGCCATTCAAAAGCTGTTTGGTTTTTTGAGGGAGGCAGCACAGTGAGCGGCCAAAGAATTCTCCAAAAATAGCCTCGCCGTGGCCGTCTCTCTGCCTTCACCTGATGCTGTTGGCATTACCGTCGCTTCTCTCGGGTCTGCACGTGGCGGCATAAAGCGTAGTTACCTGTAACAGGTGATCTCCGGGAACAGCAGAAATTTAGTCTTCACAGATGGGTATTGTCGGTACCGACGGAGCCTGCACGGGAACGCTCCCCAGCATCCAATAGGAACGCTTTTGGGAGCATCCCTCAGCATATGCGCGCTGCCTTCCCGCCTTTCCAACTGTCCCTCTTCAGTTAAGTTTGTAGCTGAGTGAAAGGATAGAGGGAGAGAGGAAAGAGACAAAGAGATAGAGAGACAACTCCTAGGGGAGGTGGGTGGGTTGTGAAGACTAAATTCTTGCTGTTCCCGGAGATCACCTGTTACAGGTGAGTAACTACGTTATCTCCAGGAACAAGCAGGAATGTAGTCTTCACATATGGGGACTCCCTAGCTGAAGATGCCAAGGAGATAGCCCCAGGAAGGTGCCACCCTAGAAAGGTAGGCATCCTTCCTCCCATGGATCTCTGGCATTCCACCAGGGTTGGTGGGTAGGAGTTGAATTAGGTCTGAAAGAGATTTTGAAGAACAGCTTGGCCAAAGAAGGCATCCCGATGGGAGGCTTTATCCAGGCAGTAATGGGCTATGAAGGTGTGTACCGAAGCCCAGGTGGCTGCTCGACAAATGTCATCGATAGACACAGAGTGGAGATTAGCCATGGAAGTTGCCATGGCTCTCACGTTATGAGCTGTGACATGGCCTAGAAGAGGAAGACCCTTACTCTCATAAGCAAAGGATATGCATTGGGCAATCCATTTAGATAAAGTTCTTTTGGAGACTGGAAGTTCCAAATGACTAGAGTCAAAAGCTATAAAAAGTTGCGAGGACTTTCTATGTTGCTGTGTTCTCTGTAGGTAAAAGGCTAAGGCTCTTTTACAATCCAAAGTATGAAGGTTTCTTTCTGCATTAGAGGTGTGAGGCCTCGGAAAAAATACAGGAAGATAAATTGATTGATTTAAATGAAAAGACGAAATCACCTTTGGCATAAAGTGTGGATGAGTTCTAAGAACAACCTTATCATGGTGAAACCTAGTATAAGGAGGATCAGCCACTAAAGCTTGCAGTTCACTAATGCGACGTGCAACGGTGTTTGCAATTAGGAAGATGACCTTCCAGGTCAAAAACTTAAGGGTTGTAGTGGCTAAAGGCTCAAAAGGCGGCTTCATGAGCTGTCCGAGAACTAGATTTAGATCCCATGCCACCGGTGGTGGCTTAATGGGAGGTTTGGTTAACAGAAGACCTCTCATAAATCTGGATATGAGTGGATGAGAGGAAATTGGTTGTCCATTCAGAGGCTTATAAGAAGCTGCAATTGCACTAAGATGGACTCTTACCGAATTGGTCTTTAGACCAGAATTCGATAAGTGAAGGAGATACTCTAGTATTGATTCTAAAGGTATGACAAGAGGGTTTAATCCCTTCTTGGAGCACCATATAGAAAACGTTTCCACTTGAAGGCATAAAACCTTCTTGTGGAAAGTTTTCTAGAAGCCTGAAGGATATCCTTTATCTGTTGGGACAGGTTGAAATCCTGGAGGTCTAAGCCTTCAGCAACCAGGCCATGAGATGCAGGGACTGGGGGCTCGGGTGCCATAGCGTCCCGTCCTCTTGGGAAAGGAGATCTGGAGTATGCCCTAACTCCAGAGGTGTAGCTTGAGAGAGATGTAGACCCAGGGGATAACATGCTTGGCCTGGCCATCGTGACGCTATGAGAATCATAGGACCCCTGTCACTCTGAAGCTTGAAGAGTGTTTTGGGGATGAGGGGAATGGGTTGGAAGGCATAAAGGAAGTCCTGACCCCAATGAAGGAGGAAGGCATCCCTTGCCTGACTTGTGAGCCAGGATCCTGGAACAGAACCGGGGAAGTTTGGCATTCAGTGGACTTGCAAAGAGGTCTATGTCTGGAGTGTCCCAGAGATTAAATATCTTTGCCACCTGGTCTAGGTGGAGCGACCACTCGTGAGGCAGCAGTACTCGATTGAGTTTGTCTGCCCAAAGGATTTGAATGCCTGGAAGATATACCACTAGAAGGTGAATTTGATACTCTCTGGCGAGGGCCTACAGTCGTAAAGCTTCGTTGCATAACGACAGAGAGCCTGTTCCGCCCTGCTTGTTCACATGGAACATGGCTACTTGATTGTCCGTCTGGACTAGGACTGTCTTGTAGCTGAGCTGGGCGTGGAATAATTGAAGAGCTAAATAGATTGCTCTTAATTCCAGGAGATTTATGTGGAGACCAGGTGCCCTGTATAGAGAGATGAATCAGGTGTGCTCTCCAATCCACCTGTGATGCATCTGTTGTTAGGGTGGCCTGAAAGAGGGGTTGATGAAAAGGAGACCCCACTGTCAGATTTTCTAGTGATTGCCACCATTGGAGGGACAAAATTAGTCGTTGAGAGTTTATTATTTTGTCTGATAAGTTTCCTGTGGCCTGTGTCCACTGTGTGAATAGGGTCCACTGAGCTGCTCGCATGTGGAGGCGAGCATATGGGACTACATGAACTGTGGATGCCATATGTCCCAGCAACTGTAGTAGCTCCCGAGCAGTTAGGGAGGATTTCCCTGCTGCTTGAGAAGCTAGTTGCATTATGCGAACACACCAGGACTGTGGAAGGAAAGCCTTTGCCTGTCTGGTATCTAGACAGGCTCCTATGAATTCCAGGCATTGGGAAGGAACATTGGGAAGTTTATTACCAACCCCAAGTATTGGAGGATTCGCATTGTGGCCTCTGCAACTGTAGGGGCTCGAATGAGCCAGTCGTCTAAATAAGGTAAGATGAATATCCCCAGGGTTCGCAGAAATGCAGCTACTACTGCCATGCATTTCGTGAATACTCTTGGTGCTGAAGCCACACCAAAGGGAAGAATCCTGTACTGGAAATGTTTTCCCTTGAAAAGGAATCGTAAGAATTTCCTGTGATCTGGATGGATCAGAATGTGAGTGTATGCATCCTTTAAGTCTAGAGAGCAAAGCCAATCCTGGCTTTGAAGGTATGGCAGAAGAGTTCCTAGAGAAATCATTTTGAACTTCTCTCAGAACAGGTATTTGTTCAATTCTCTGAGGTCTAGAATGGGTCTGTGTCCTCCTGTTTTCTTTGGAATAAGAAAATAGGGGGAGTAGAACCCTGCACCCCGTTGAAGAATGGGTACCTCTTCTATTGCCCCTTGGGCAAGAAGTGTTGATACCTCGTGATCTAGCAGATTGTCTGCGGAGGTTGGAGAATTGAATTGCCTTAGAATTGTAGGAGGGGGCATGCTGTGAAAATGAAGCTTGTACCCCTCTTCTACAATGGACAGAGTCCAGTCTTCTGTTGTTATCTGATGCCATCTACTGACAAAGTGGCATAACCTGCCTGGGATATTGGGGGGTTGGGGACCCCTCAGAGGCAAGAAGGCTAAGCTCTCTAGGAAGGAGTCAAAGCCCTTGAGGGGGGTGAACCTGCGGAGCTGGTTGGGCTCTAGGGCCTTTTGGTTTCTTTTGCTGTCTAGTTTGTCCCTTTTGGGCAACCTGACTCTGAGTTTGACTCTGCTGGATATAGGAAGGATAACATTTCCTCTTTTTGCTGAAAGAGGGTTTTTTATAAGGCTTCTTTTTGGCTGGAGTAGCTGTAGATTTTGACAATCTATCTAGAGTGGTATTGTCAGCATCTAACTCGTTAGCCTTTTCCTGCCAGTTCTTGCCAAAGAGATTCTCTCCTGTGCAAGGAATGTTGCCTAACCTGTCCTGTACCCAAGTCTCCAAGTCTGATGCCTGAAGCCAGGCAATCCGTCGTGCCCCAATGGCAATAGCAGAGGTTCTGCTGATGCATTCAAAGCATTCAAAGGCTGCACGATTCACAAACTTGGAGACATCTTGAGCATGCTTAACTAGAGCAAGAAAGTCTTGTCTCTTGTCATCTGGGAGTAATGGGCTCATAAGCTCCAAGTCTCCTGTAACTTTCTTGAGGGACATTCCCATATATAGTATATATGAACTGATCCTAGCTGAAAGCATGGAAGCCTGAAATGTTCGGCACCCAAAAGCGTCCAGAGTCCTGCATTCACGACCTGGAGGATTGGATACATGCCTCTTTGCACTTTTCATTCTACGCATGGCTGACTCCACCACCATTGAATGGTGTGGCAGCTGAGTCTTTTGAAATCCAGGACATGGCGGAACTCGATACATAGTATCAAGTCTCCTAGAATGAGGAGATGTAGTCAGAGGCGTCTCCCGTATTCTGAGCATCAAGTTATGCAGAATTTCATGGATGGGCAGAGTAGCTGCTTCCTTTGGAGCTTTAGAATATTGGAGAATTTCCAGTTCCTTTGCTCTGGGTTCCTCTTCAGGAGCTACCGTGATTGAAAGGCCCTTGGCCATATCACAAATAAAATCCTGAAAAGACATGTCCTCTGGAGGTGACATTCTGCGTTGGGGAGAAGAGGGATCTTCCAAGAGAAACCCTCTGGTACATCAGAATTGTCAGAGTCTTCGGAATCGGAGGATTTGAAGTATTCCTGACCATGATGCTCATGCAAAGCACGATCCCGGTATCGATCGAAGTCGGTACCGAGTTGATCCGGTACCGATCTGTCGATTCCAGCCACAGATGGCGTGGGAATAATTCCCACCAGGGCCAGTATCGTCGGTACCGGTATATGTACCGGCATCGGTATCGATGTCGGTACAGGTGCCCTTACCGCAGCTGTGAGCAGAGCTGCAATGCTGCGTTCGATAGTGAGGAACCTCTGGTCTATCGACGCTGCAGATGCCTGGGTGTCGGTACCGGTGAAAACGGCTGGGATCCCTGAGTATGGCACAGGTAGTTCTTGCGAGGTCGAGGCCTCGAGAACATCCTGAAGCCCCATTGATGCTTTGGAAGCCGAAGCCTCCCGCCGGGGCTGTTTTGCCGGTTTGGTTCCCTCAAGGGCAATGCCAATGGCCTCTCAATGCTTAGCAGGAGAGCTACCCTTTAAGGACCGGCTTTTATGTTTAGTTACCTGAGATCCATGGGAGGAAGAGGAGGCCCTTGAAGATGTCGATGCAATGGATCTGGCATCCGAAGAAAAGAGGGTACCAAGCTTTGCAGCCCGGTTCTGTCTTCCCCTTTTAGTCACGAAAAGGGCATTGGTGGCACCGCACTAGAATGGTGCAGATCATATCTATCTGAAAGATGGCAACACGTTCGAGTCGGAATTTCAACATCGGAGCCATTCCACCAGAGACAAGGAGTTCCGCAAGGTTCCTCCCTATCAGCCCTCATGTTCAACATTTACATGCAACCCATCTGTAAGATCATCCGATCTTTCAGTGTGGACTGCCTGATTTATGCTGACGATGTTCTGCTTTACATGCCGTTTTCCACAAAGCAGCTGGACCTCTCTCCACTAACAGAATGTTTCAATGCCGTATCCGACTGGTTGCAGTCCCAAAATCTTCGAATTCAACACAAGAAAACGGAGGTACTCTTCATCACGAGGAACCAGAATTTTACCCCGCCGCCCCACCTAAAGGTTAAGGAAGCAGAGCTGCAGACAAAATCCACAATTCGATATCTTGACGTCACACTGGACCAGCGCTTGGATATGAAGGTGCACATGGGCAACACAGTGAGAGCAATCTACAACAAGATCCGGACGCTCAGGCACTTACGCTCCCTCCTAGAGCCCGAGGACCTCCGGACAGTCTATCAGGCATTGATTATACCTCACTTTGACTATGCTAATGCCATCCTACAAGGCCTCCCACAATCCACCCCTACAGCTCGCAATGAACACTGCAGCAAGAGTTCTGCATGGTGCTTCTAGGGGCCTCCATGTGACCCCCATCCTGAAACAGCTACACTGGCTCCACCTACAAGGCAGACTCACCTTCAAGACATTATTGCTGACCTTTAAAGCCACCAATGGGCTCTCATCCTCCTCACTCAAAGAACTCATCCAAGCCAGTCCACCTAATAGATCCAGGAGATCTACTGCAATTAACACTCAATGCCAAAGGCATTAACAAAATGCACCACGACAACAGCTAACAGGGCCTTCAGATTCTGCGCTCCAAGATGCTTGAACGCACTACCACCTTACATCCGGGCAATCTCTAACTTACCACAATTTAGAAAGGCACTCAAACATCACCTCTTCTTCAAACACTTCCCAGAAAACAATGTGGCAAGACAACCCCCCAATGACTAGCTATACCAACACTCTCAGCTAGCTACACCAACACTCACCAGTTCATCCAAGACCATTGAACCCGTGTAATATGTAATGTTATGATGCCTCTATGTATATAGTTACCCCATGTTATCCAAGTTTCGGTCCCTATTCTCTGTATACTCAGAACAACTTGTTGTTTTAGTGATTTTGTTGGATGTAAACCGCACTGATGCCGAATAGCGCGGTATAAAAGAAATGTAAATAAATAAAAATAAAATCCCCATACAGGAGAGACATTCAGATGGACAATGTTCAGGCCCTAAACATTTAAGACACCAATCATGGGTGTCAGTGACAGAAATGGTACCGCCACACTTAGTACATGTTTTGAAACCACTAGTTGGTTTTTCCATGTTTCAGGAATATGGGGCCTAATGCCCAAAATGGCGCCTAGCACCAAAAAAGAAAAGTTTCTGAAGAGAAACAGTTCAAGTTTGTTTTGTTTTTTTTAAAGAAAAGAACCGGCGGTACCGGTAGGCGTCGTGCGGAGGCAAATGCAACCACAAGAAAACTATTTTAAAGACAGAATTTTCTGCGGTGACGGTATGGGTCCTGTCGGCTCCGCAGAAAACGAAGAACTGAAGAGGGACAGTTGGAAAGTCAGGAAGGCAGCGCGCATGTGCTGAGGGATGCTCCCAAAAGCGTTCCTATTGGACGCTGGGGAGCGTTCCCGTGCAGGCTCCGTCGGTACCGACGATACCCATATGTGAAGACTACATTCCTGCTTGTTCCTGGAGATATAATTCATCTCACCCCAGCTGACAAGCAGCGGCTTAATAAAAGCGCGGGGTCCTGATTCCAGCGTGCTTGCCTCTGCCAGTCCTGACCTGCCCCCTTCTGATAGGGAAGTATGCATCAAAAGGAGGCTGGACCAGCAGAGACAAGTGCACTGAAATTGGGACCCTGTGCTTTTGCTTGTTTTTTTGTTTTGTTTTTTTATTTCTTTTTTTAAGCTGTCAATGCCTCTCTCAACCTCAAGGCAGCAGCGGCTTAAAAAAATGAATAAAAAAAAAAAGAAAAGCGCGGTGTCCGGATTCCAGCCCGTATAAGTCTCCGCGGGGCCTGGCCCTTCTGACATGGAAGTATACGTCAGAAGGGGGCGGGACTGACAGAAATTTAGAAGAGTGCTGGAATTGTTACCCCAAGCTTCTGCAGTCACTGTTGCTGCTTGAGTCAGCTGGTGGGCGGGCGTGATTTAATGCCGCCATGCGCAGACTCAGGAGAAGCGGTGGTGATGAGGGCAGCAGTAGGTCAGGGAAAAGATGTGGGAGGGGGACCATGCTGGCCAGGGGGGAAGGAGGGCCATGGGATGAAGGGAGCAGGGGCTGAAGCTTGCCATAGGAAGGATAAAGAACAGCTGCTGGGGGGGGGGGAGAATAGGGGAAAAAGGACAAAGTAGGCTTGATGGGGGAATAGGGAAGACAGGGTGGATGCAGGACATGGGGGTATGGAGGGCAGATGCTGGACACGGGGGGATGGAAGTAAGGGTAGATGGGGGATATAGGGGAAAAGGGCAGATATTGGGCATAATGGGGGCATACAGAAGACAGGGCAGATGCTGGGCATGTGGGACAATCGGGGAAAGGGCAGATGCTAGGCATGGGGGTTGCTGGTAAACAACACTGAGGAGACATGCTGGACATGGAGAGGAGATAGGGACACGGGAGATTTTGGACAGAGGAAAGATACGGCTATAGAGGGGAAGTGCTGGACATGGGGGGAGAAGAATAGTGACAGGAAACAGGGGCGATGATGGACATGGGGGATAGGGACATAGAGGAGAGATGCTGGGAATGGGGAGAGAGAGGAGGAGATTTAATTAGAGGCTGGGGAAGGAGACAGAGGGAATGGGAGGGTTGGGGTGAGGGAAAGTGATGGAAAGCTGCAGCTAAATACAGTAAAAAAAAAAGTCAAATTGAGAAGTAGTTGGTAAGGAAGAGTGAAATTTGGATAGAGAAGCAGAACAATAATTGGAGGAAAACTGATAAAAAGAAAATCGTTGTTGGAGACTGACCTAAGGGAGGAAGTGAAGACAGGAGGAGAAAGAAGATATAGAAACATAGAAACATGATGACAGAAAAAGACCTCATGGCCTATCTAGTCTGTCCTTCCATATCAACAACTACAACAGTCCACTTTTTACCTTTAGAGATCCTCTGTGTTGGTCCCGTGCTTTTTTGAATTCAGTTACTGTCCTCATCTCTACCACCTCCACTGGGAGACTATTCCACAGATCCACTACTCTTTCCGTAAAGAAATATTTCCGCATATCACTCCTGAATCTATCTCCCTTCACCCTCATCCCATGTCCCCTCGTAGCAGAACTTGCTTTCAATTGAAAGAGGCTCTCTCCCTGACATTTATGCCACGGAGGTATTTAAACATCTCAATCATATCACCTCTATCCCGCCTTTCCTCTAAGGTGTACATATTAAGATCCTTAAGTCTGTCCTCATATGCTTTATAATGAAGCCCATTAATCATTTTAGTAGCAACCCTCTGCACCGACTTCATCCTGTTCACATCCTTTTGAAGGTGCAGTCTCCAGAATTGCACACCATACGCCAAATGAGGTCGCACCAAAGACTTATACAGAGGCATTATCACCTCCTTTTTTCTGCTAGCCATTCCTCTCTGTATGCACCCAAGCATCCTTCTAGCTTTTGCCGTCGCCTTTTCTACCTGTTTAGCTACTTTAAGATCATCAGACACAACCACGCCTAGGTCCCGCTCTTCTGTAGTGGACAAAAGTACTTCACCTCCTATACTGTATTGCTCCCTTGGATTGCTGCAGCCCAAATGCATGACCTTACATTTTTTAACATTAAATCCCAGCTGCCAAATTCTAGACCATTCTTCAAGCTTAGCTAGATCCCTCCTCATGTTATCTACACCTTCCTGGGTATCTACTCTATTGCAGATTTTGGTATCATCCGCAAAGAGGCAAACCTTACCCGACAGCCCTTCCGCTATATCACTAACAAAGATGTTAAAAAGAATCGGACCAAGGACCGATCCCTGGGGCACACCACTGGTAACATCCTTCTCCTCAGAGTGGCAGATCAATAGGAGACCATGAAAGGAGAGGTAAGAGAAGACAGAGGAAAGCAGACACCAGAGACTGGGACCAAAAAACAAAAAAATAAGATGACTTGACATCAAAAATAGAAAAAAGAATTATATTTTCTATTTAGTAATTGGAATATGTCAATTTTTGGAATGTACATTTGCCAGGACTGGTGTTAGACACGGCTGGGGCCCAGCCCAGGCAAAAATTGGAGGGAATCCAAAACTGTACTAGCAAGGTGTTCAGCATCAGACTGATTTGGGGGCTTTCTCGTCTTGGGTGTCCAGAGCAATTCCCCTAGTTGAATTCCTCTTAACGCCAGTCCTAAAACCTGCTATCTTTTAATTTGTACAGTACAGGGGGAATGCATCTTTCTGCTGTTACATTGCATTCAGGGTCTGGCTTTTTGAAGTTTGATTCCCTTTTGTGTACATATTTCTATTTTCACTTTTTAGTAATTTATTTTTTATTTGGTGAAGGTCCATCTGTGTTCTACATGTGCAACCAAGGCTAGATATTCTGTTAGCATGTAATTTAAGAACATGTAGTAATCTGACTTATTCAATTTTCCTAATAGATTTGCTAATGTTCTAGAGCCCATTGCAATATTTACAGTGCTGCCTTTTCCTTAGAGTGTCCTTAGGTGTGTTTTGGCAGTTAGTGCTGGCATGGTAGATTTTTCTGCTCTGAAGGATTATTTTTTATTTTTTTTTAATATTTGTATTCATTTCCAGTAGACCTGATACTTGGAGGGTTTGTATTGCAGTTACTGAGATCTTTGTTTTATATGGTTAGTTCTATGGGAAAGCAGCCTAGCTCTGCTCTGCACAGATTGTCGGGGAAGGAGTGGGGGGTGGTGGAGTCAGGGCCGGCCCGTCCATTGAGCAAGAATGTTTTTTGCACAGGGCCCCGCGTTTCAGGGGGCCCCGCGCAAAAAACATCTTGCATCCCAGCAAAGTTTAAAAAAATCAGAAACCGGCTGCGGCTGCTGCTGCCGCCGTGGCAGCGGCAGAATCGAGAATCAGCCCATTTACAGTCCTTACCCCCCCCCCCCATCAGCCCAGCTAAGTTAAAAAAAAACCCAGAAACCGGCTGCTGCTGCTGCCGCCGTGGCAGCGGCAGAATCGAGAATCCCGCGGGGCCCCCCTGTCCTGCAGTCTTCTATGCGGCCTCAGCGTCGGCTGTCAGAGCTGCGCGAAGAGTGAGAGCTTCTCCTCTCGCAGCTCTGTTAATCACGCCGCGGGGCTGATGGGAAATCCCATCAGCCCCGCGGCGGGAATAACAGAGCCGCGAGAAAGGGAAACTCTCCCTTCGCGCGGCTCTGAAAAGCCCGCGCTGAGGCCGCATAGAAGACTGCAGGACAGGGGGGCCCCGCTGGATTCTCGATTCTGCCACTGCCACGGCGGCAGCAGCAGCCGGTTTCTGGTTTTTTTTTTTTAAACTTAGCTGGGCTGATGGGGGGGGGGGCGGGTAAGGACTGTAAATGGGCTGATGGGGGGGTAAGGACTGTAAATGGGCTGATGGGGGGGGGGAGGGAGGGAGGGGGTTCGGACTGGAACTGGGCTGATGGGGGGGGTTAGGACTGGTAATGGGCTATAGGGGGTTCGGACTGGAAGTGGGCTGATGGGGAGGTTAAGACTGGGAATGGGCTATGGGGGGTTAGGACAGGTAATAGACTATGGAGGGGCTAAGACTGGAAATGGGCTGATGGGGGAAGTTATGACAGGTAATGGGCTATGGGGGGCTACGACTACAAGTGGGCTGATGGGGGGATTAGGACTGGAAACGGGCTATGGGGCGGTGGGCTAAGACTGGAAATGGGCTGATGGGGGGTGTTAGGACTGGTAATGGGCTGTGGGGGGCATTAGGACTGGTAATGGGCTATGTGGGGGTTACAACAGGTAATGGGCTATGGGGAGCTACGACTACAAGTGGGCTGATGGGGGGATTAGGACTGGAAATGGGCTATGGGGGGGGTTAGGACAGGTAATGGGCTGATGGGGGGTTACAACAGGTAATGGGCTATGGGGGGGCTAAGACTACAAGTAGGCTGATAGGGGGTTAGGACTGGTAATGGGCTGTGGGGGGCGTTAGGACTGGTAATGGGCTGGGGGGGGTTAGGACTGGTACTGGGCTATGGGGGGTTACAACAGGTAATGGGCTATGGGGAGCTACGACTACAAGTGGGCTGATGGGGGGATTAGGACTGGAAATGGGCCATGGGGGGGGTTACGACAGGTAATGGGCTGATGGGGGTTACAACAGGTAATGGGCTATGGGGAGCTACGACTACAAGTGGGCTGATGGGGGGTTAGGACTGGTAATGGGCTGATGGGGGGTTAGGACTGGTAATGGGTTGATGGGGGGGTAAGACTGAAAATGGGCTGATGGGAGGGTAAGGACTAGAAGTGGGCTGATGGGGGGGTTAGGACTGGTAATGGGCTATAGGGGGTTCGGACTGGAAGTGGACTGATGGGGGGGGTTAGGACTGGTAATGGGCTATAGGGGGTTCGGACTGGAAGTGGGCTGATGGGGGAGCTAGGACTGGTAATGGGATGGGAGGTTGCTAGGATTGGAAATGGGCTGAGTGGAAGGGGGCTTGAACGGCAAATAGCTGATGGGGACAGGGGCTTGGAATGGAAATGGGCTGAGTGGAAAGGGGGCTTGAACTGCAAATAGCTGATGGGGAGGGGGGCTTGGAATGGAAATGGGCTGTGAGGAGAGGGAGCTAGGACTGGAAATGGGCTGAGTGGGGGGGGGGCTAGGACAGGAAATGGGCTGATGGAGGGGCCAGGATAGGACTGGAAATGGGCTGTTGGGGGTGCTAAGGTTGGAAATGGGCTGTGGTGGGGGCTTGAATTGAAATGGACTCATGGAGGGGCTAGAACTGGAAGTAGGCTCATGGGGGGCTTGGATTGGAAATGGGCTGAGTGGAGGGGAGCTAGGATTTGACATGGGCTGATGGTGGGGCTAGGAAAGGAATAGAAATGAGCTGATGGGGGGCTGGGATTGGAAATGAGCTGATGGAGGAACTGATAGGACTGGAAATGGATGGGGGAGCTAGGACTGGAAATGGGCAGATGGTGGGACTAGGATAGGATTGGAAATGGGCTGATGGGGGACTAGGACTGGAAATGGGCTGATGCAGGGACAAGAAGGGAGCAGATGCTGGGTGGGGCTGGTACTAGAAAGGAGCTGATGTTGGGGGAGGATTAGAATGGGATGGAGCTGGGAGAGTGAAATGGAGAGGGAAAAATATTTTGCGTGGGAGGGAAGACAAATCTACAATTGGCCGGATATTGGGAGAGTAAGTGGGGATTGAGGATGGAGGGGTAAAATTTGAGTGGATGAAATAGGAATGAGGAAAGAGCAAAAGGAGAAAGATTAGTATGTTAAAGCAGATGTAGAGAGAGAATGGAAAAAAAAACCAAGAAGACAGAAGAAAGGACAAATGGACAGCAGATGGAGAGTTAGCAGAAGACACGAAGAAACCAGAAGAAAGTGGCTGGAACAATTGCAACTGAAAAAAAATGCACAAAAGGTAGAAAAATCTCTCTTTATTTTGAATTTATTAACTGGAATATGTCAGCTCTGAGAAATGTGCATCATTAATTTTTGCGCTTTGTTTAGTACAAGAGGAAATTAATTTATAGTTTTATTTCTACAGTGTTGTTGTATATTCCAAGTTTGACTTTTGGGGTTCCCAGTTTAATTATTGTCTTCCTGTTTCTAAATTGTGATTCCTTGTTTGGTGATGGTCTATGTTCTGCATGTGTAACTGAGCTGAGGTATTCTTTTTATATAATTCCTATTTGACATTGTCACTTGTTCTTTCCCCAGTAGGTCATGTAGTGTTGTTCTCTGAAATGTATTGGTTTAATATTTGCAGTGTTGCCTTTTGATAGTTAGGGTATGGTGCTTTGTGAGTCCTGGTAGTGCTGTTAGGATACGGCGGGTTTGCTATGGGTTCTAAATGGGCAGTGTTTGTAGTAGTTCCTAATGTGCCTGGCGGTTGGTACTGGATTATAGTAATGTAGTAACCTTTTAGTCTTTCTTTATCCATATACTCATTAAGAGGCATGTTTACTAAAAGTTAGTGTATGGTAACATTATGCAAATATTTATGCAAATGAGGCCCCGCACCGAGTCTCCGCACATGGCCCCGCACCCCCCTTGGGCCGCCCCTGGGTGGAGTCTGTGGATGCAGAATATATATTTGGATTTAATACTATTTGTGAGAGTATATATGTCTTGGGGGTCTGAGGAGGTACTGTGGTGGAATGGATGTGGAAGAATGCAACCTTTTGTACTCCCCCACCCTTAGATATGGCCTGCATATACTAAAACCTGCATTGCTACCCTCTCTGCAGTTATTTGGTGGGGGTGGAACATGGGTGGAGTGGGAGGGGGAGGGGCACAAGTAAAGTAGCCACAGGCGGCAGGCTTTTCTCTTTCAAAAAGTTGGCAACCTACTGCTGCCTAGGGCAGGGGGCAGCTGCAATCAATGCAAAACAGATCATGACAATCACTCAAAGAGCCATCAGAGCATAGTTTAATTGGCAAAGAAGGTAGGTAATTTTCCAACAGTTCATTTACCTGGGTAGATGAGTTTGTCTTGTTCCTCTATAGACACACATACATATTAAAGGTCAACATTTAAAAGTCTGATGTTCAATCATGTATTTTTACAGTCTTATAGTGGGAGGGGTGGTATTGGAATTATCATGATTGTTAATTATCAAAAGCTTGAGGGGGAGGAAGTGCTAGGTGCCTGAAAGTTAATTGATGGGGGGGGGGGGGGCGCTGGAGGTTGTTGTAAGACTGAAGATTCACCTAAGGCTTCATCGTCTGGTTAGAAAACAGGGCAGACACTGTGCATAAATACATAAATAATAATAAATAGTAGAGAATAAAACCACAGTTTTAAGTTTAGAAATCTTTAATAAGTCATAAAGGTCTAGCAATAAACCCAAGATGTCCATGTTTTGGAAAAAAAAAGATAAAAGCACAATATGGTAGTCCAAAAATAATCACAAAAACACACAACCTTCCTTCTGTCTCCAAATCACTCAAAGCTTCCAAATCTAATCACATCCAAGGATGTTTCTAGGAAGTATGTTAAATACAGCAACTGAGCCTCCAAGATCACAGAAAGTGGTAGTGGGATTCAAAGCAGTTTCTCAGCCCACTGCTCTATATCTCCATTTTGTACTTTGGCACCCCTGCTATATGGAGTTTAGGTTTCAGGTTAGGTGATCACTAGAGGACTAGAACTAGGGAAGCAGGAATGTTTCTTTCAGTAATTCATCCTTCAGAAATAAAGACTGAAGATCTTTTTAGCATTTTCCATCGGTTTTCTAGTTCTGGACTAAACTGCAGTTGGTTTTCCCTAGGTGTTTTGAGTGAGGATGCCGTTTTCTTGGAGATGATGTTGGAGTGATAGCCCTTTTATCTGAAGAATTCTATTAGAGCTTTAAGGTGTTTATTGCATCTGTTCTGAAGTACTATGATGCTGAATAGCTTAGTCGTGCATACTTAAGGACAGACTTAAGGATCTTAATATGTACACCTTAGCGGAAAGGCGGGGTAGAAGTGATATGATTGAGATGTTTAAATACCTCTGTGGCATAAATGTTCAGGGAGAGAGCCTCTTTCAATTGAAAGCAAGTTCTGCTACGAGGGGACATGGGATGAGGGTGAAGGGGGATAGATTCAGGAGTGATATGCGGAAATACTTCTTTACGGAAAGAGTAGTGGATCCATGGAATAGTCTCCCACTGGAGGTGGTAGAGATGAGGACAGTATCTGAATTCAAAAAAGCATGGGACAAACACAGAGGATCTCTAAAGGAAAAAAGGGGACTGTTGTAGTTGTTGATATGGAAGGACAGACTAGATAGGCCATGTGGTCTTTTTCTGTCATCATATTTCTATGTTTCTATAACGAATTGTTTATGGATGAAGGATGAACTATAGAGTTATGAGTGTAGTTCCATCTGTCAATTGATTTCCTGTATATAGATATTTGTAGGTAATTTGTTGTTGACTGAGACTGTAATGTCTAAAAAGTTAACTCTTTCCATGCCGTAGTCCATTTGGGGATTTGATGTCATCAACTGTATCGCACATTGCGCGTTCTTGGTCCATATCTTTGTGCCTCAAAGCTCAATAAAAAAAAATGCCAGCACTGAGGAGAGGAAGAAGCCATATCCAGCCCTGTGTTTGTCTGACTCATTATCAATTGTGCCGATTCTCCCACTAGTTTTTTGGGACTTAATGTCATCAACTGTTTCACATACTACACTGTCTTGGTTGAGGGGCTGATAAGCTCCATTGCTTCCATCTCTCTATACCCCAAAACCCTTACAAATGCTAGCACTGAAGTGCACTGTTACAGGCACGCCAACAATGGGGCACACCCTTTTGTGCAAACTTCGTGCAATCATTTTGCATCTTTGTGTGTTGTTTGGTGTACTCCCTGATTAAGAGGTTGATGGTGAGTGTTACTTTTTACTTTAGGTGGGTATTTTTGTTATTTTGCAGTGGGAGTATATGTAAGCTGATGGGTATGGTTGTGATTCTGGGTTTTTATGGGTGGGGGAAATAGGATAGTGGGTTTGGGAGTGCTTCTGCTGAGGTTGTTTGGAGAAGATTGTTTGGGGGCATTATGGGTTTGATTGGAGATATAGGATGGGTAGAGAAGATCAGGTGCTAGTTGATAAAAGTGGAACATGGGGATTGGTATAGGTGTGGAGGGAAAAAAAAGCTTATTGCAGGGTAGAGATATATGGTGGTTAAGATTAGTTAATGCTCATTCTGTAAAGAAGAAAGGACACATTTTGTAGGATATTATACCACTACAACTACTATTTATTTGTATAGTGCTACAAGATGTATGCAGCGCTGTACAGACACATGTAAAAGACGGTCCCTGCTCATCAGAGCTTGCAATCTAATCAAGACAAAACACAACAGCTGAGAACAGCTGACCGGGCCATCACCTCCTCCCCCGGTTGCTCCTGCCCAATCCGGGCAGTGGGAGCTTGCCTCGGCGCGCTACAAAAGCGGCGTCCCTCCTGCAGGGAGCCGCTGACCGGGCCATCACCTCCTCCCCCGGTTGCTCCTGCCCAATCCGGGCAGTGGGAGCTTGCCTCGGCGCGCTACAAAAGCGGCGTCCCTCCTGCAGGGAGCCGCTGACCGGGCCATCACCTCCTCCCCCGGTTGCTCCTGCCCAATCCGGGCAGTGGGAGCTTGCCTCGGCGCGCTACAAAAGCGGCGTCCCTCCTGCAGGGAGCCGCTGACCGGGCCATCACCTCCTCCCCCGGTTGCTCCTGCCCAATCCGGGCAGTGGGAGCTTGCCTCGGCGCGCTACAAAAGCGGCGTCCCTCCTGCAGTGAGCAGCTGACCGGGCCATCACCTCCTCCCCCGGTTGCTCCTGCCCAATCCGGGCAGTGGGAGCTTGCCTCGGCGCGCTACAAAAGCGGCGTCCCTCCTGCAGGGAGCCGCTGACCGGGCCATCACCTCCTCCCCCGGTTGCTCCTGCCCAATCCGGGCAGTGGGAGCTTGCCTCGGCGCGCTACAAAAGCGGCGTCCCTCCTGCAGGAGCCGCTGACCGGGCCATCACCTCCTCCCCCGGTTGCTCCTGCCCAATCCGGGCAGTGGGAGCTTGCCTCGGCGCGCTACAAAAGCGGCGTCCCTCCTGCAGGGAGCCGCTGACCGGGCCATCACCTCCTCCCCCGGTTGCTCCTGCCCAATCCGGGCAGTGGGAGCTTGCCTCGGCGCGCTACAAAAGCGGCGTCCCTCCTGCAGGGAGCCGCTGACCGGGCCATCACCTCCTCCCCCGGTTGCTCCTGCCCAATCCGGGCAGTGGGAGCTTGCCTCGGCGCGCTACAAAAGCGGCGTCCCTCCTGGGCGCGCCCGCGCCTGGCGGGCCCGCGCCTGAGGGCCCTTTGGCGTGGCCCTTAGGCAGTGGCCAGCAGACAAGTGATCGACTCTATATCCATCAACAACACTTCCCTGCGCGGAGGACGGGAACACAACAACTCCGCTGCCCTGCTGCAAGAAAACAACAGGACCCACGGTCCATCGAGCCGACTGAAAACCAACTACAAACCTAAAACCACATCAGGAACCTCGACCAAGCTTGAGCTCCCTTTGCAGGTTGAGCTCGCGAGAAACCGAACCAATCCCACAGCGCCTAAACCAGGTAAACACTCCACGCCAAATTCTGGTGTCTCTACACCAACCACCGAAGAAACTTTGATAAATGTGATTCAAATTTAGAACTATTTTGCCAAATGCTTTTCCATTTGTAACTAAATAATTATTTGTTAGTCTCACACTTCCTAAATGTAAAAACTAGCTATGAAGCATTAACACGTTACGAACCAGCAAGCTACCTACGGCAAAGCTTAAAAATTTTATTGCTGTATGTACTAACGCATGCATACCTGATGTTCCCTGACATAGTTCTGATTAGCACTCTGGGGTAACTCTGATTGCCGTGGGAACCAAAGTTGTGTACATATTTGTGTTACGTAACGTTGCAACAATGGCTCCCCCTATTTATGCTCTTCTCTTGTGCCTTTGTCTCATGATGTTTACATGTGCCACCAACCCAATCATACATTACCACCCAACCTTCATCTTTAGTCCAATATATGCTTTTTACCCCGTATATAACCCTGTCATAGTGCCTACCATAGTGCTACCCAACCTCCTTCCTAGACCCACAAACGGGTATTTACATGTAAGCCAAGACCCAACCTCAGGCCCCACCAGGCCTTCACGACCGCAGCACAGGACAACACCAAAAAAGCAGCAACGAATAAGCAAACTGGCAACAACCAAGCAAAGCAAGAACCCCCATCCCAGCAACTCTCCACAGGCTCCAGTCTCCTTCATGCTAATCAACGCCAGGTCAATCAGGAACAAGACTCACATCATACACGATATCATCACTGATGCAAAACCCGATATCCTATGCATCACCGAAACCTGGATCTCCAATACAGACTCAGCCATCAACCAAATTACCAATCCTGGCTACGATATCTACAATTGTCCCCGATCAAGCAAAAGAGGAGGAGGAGTCCTCATCATCGCCAAGGCCTCCTATCACCTAACAAACACATCTCAAAGCTCAAATGACGGCATAGACTTTATCAGAGTGGAAAACAAAACTATATCCATCTGTCTGACCTACAGACCCCCCGCATCACCACATGAAAGCCTAGCCACTGTCCTGGAACTCATCAGCACCACCTCAATCAAAAAGCAGCAGATCATTCTGGGAGATCTAAACCTTGCATCAGTCTCTTCAGCACAAGCTAGAAGCTTCCTCGAAGCCATGGAGCAACTTGGATACGAACAAATAATCCACGACGCCACACATATCAAAGGCAACACCCTGGATATGGTGTTTCTGCCCTCAAATTGTCAGGAACCAAAGCAATCAAAACTGCAAATAACCCAGGTACCATGGTCAGATCATCACCAAATAGAATTCTCCTTACACCTCCCTGTCGCTCCAGTCCATTCACAATCCAAATCTACCACAAACTTACGGAGGAGATTCCAAAAATTTGATAAAGAAGCCTTGACAACGTCCATAACGTCCCACATGACACTGGAACACTCGGACCTGGAAAAATTAGTGAAACAATGGAATACAGGAATTGAAGCAACCTCTCAACCATCCCTGAAACCCCCAATCAACCCATCTAAACCCAAAACTGAAGCATGGTACACCTCTACCCTAAGAGAGCTAAAGATAGATTTGCGCAAGCTAGAACGAAAGTGGAGAAAATCCAAAACTGAAGAACATAGAAGTGAATACCTTAAACTTCTCACAACATACAAGAATGAAATCAACCTGGCGAAAAAATCCCACCACTCCTCCATACTCAATAAGGCCCTCAACAGACCTCGAGAACTTTTTGAACTTGTCAAATCACTCACCAAGACGTCCCAAGCAACAAATCAAAATGGAACAATGACGGCCCAAACTCTAGCTGATCATTATGCCAGCAAGCTTAACCCTCAAGACAGCAAGCTAAAACTACAAACACCCACACACCACACTAAAGAGCTGGATGTAAGCCTCACCCAACAAAAAATTCCCACGTCTGAAAGTGTAAACCAGTACCAAGAATGGGATACCTTCCGAAACATAGATGACAGACAAATCCTAAACATAATTACCTCCTTAAACACCACAACTTCCCCCCTTGATCCATGCTCAGCTGCCTGGATTAAGGCTGTGAAGCAAGAAGCTGCCAAGTATATCGCCCATATAGTGAACCAATCTCTACTACAAGGGATCATGCCAACTCAGCTCAAGCAATCTCTCATACGACCCATCCTAAAAAACAAAACTCTTAACGAAAGCGACCCTGCATCATACCGTCCCATTTCAAGCATACCCTTCCTAGCCAAGATTATCGAAAAGGCCGTCCAGCAACAATTGCAAGATCACATTGATGGCAACAATGCCCTTGATGCTCACCAATACGGCTTCCGCCAACATCATGGCGTGGAAACTCTCCTACTAGCCCTAATGGACAAACTACTCAAGGGGCTTGAAAACAGAAACAAAATGTATATGCTCATTTTTATAGACATATCATCTGCCTTTGATTCAGTGCATCATTCCACCCTCCTGGACAGACTTGCTTCCATAGGCATATCTGGGACCCCCCTGAAATGGTTCTCATCTTACATAAATAACAGAATGCAGCAAGTCCAATTCAACAACGCAAATGCCTCCAACTTCCCCCAGACCCAAGGCATACCACAAGGCTCTGCCCTATCCTCACTCTTGTTCAACCTTTATATACGACCTATTTGAGAAATCCTACAGGACCACAAGATCAGTTACCATATCTATGCTGATGACATGATGCTCTACACTCATCTCGACATAAACAACCCCAACCTCAACCAACTTGAAAAATGCCTAAGCGAACTACAAAGTTGGCTGCAACGGAATAATATGTCAATAAACCATAAAAAAACTGAAGTGATGTGCATTTCCAGAAAAACCTGACTTTAACCCACCATCAACAGTTACCATGAACAATAATGTCTATACCACAAAGTCTGAAATAAAATACCTAGGTGTAATACTGGACAGCAACCTAAATATGGAAAAGCACCTCCGTATTACCAATCGGGCCATCTTCCACAAACTAAGAGTTCTGCAACCGCTACGGAATATTATCGATCACTCGGACTTCAGGACAGTGGCACAAGCCCTCATCATTCCCCACCTGGACTACTGCAACGCTATATTACAAGGTCTGCCTAAAAAAACCCTTAACATACTTCAACTAGCACAAAACGTGGCAGCCAGAATCATCATGAAAAAAGGACTAACTGAACACATCACTCCAGTCCTAATTGAGCTTCATTGGCTCCCCATCACGGCCCGCATCCAATATAAGCTCTTAGTAACCACATTCAAGCTCGTTCATAACATAGCACCCTCATACCTCAACACCTTAATCTCCGCCCAGCCAACCATCAGAAGCAGAAGAACAGCAAATACCAACACCCTACATGTCCCGAATAGCATGAGAAATTGCAACGCAAACACCACCAAAAGAGCGTTCTCCTTTACTGCTCCAGCACTCTGGAACCAACTGCCCTATGAACTGAGAGCAAACAAGGACCTGAAGGATTTCAGGAAAAAACTTAAGACACACCTCTTTCAAACCCACTACAACCTAACCTAATCAGAGTGTCATATACTACTAGAGCAACATGCCCACTTAAACTAATCATACCCGCAAGAAATGTGTTCTGTAATAACGTAAAGTATGTACAGTCAAACCTCGGTTTTCGTATGCCCTGGTTTTCGTACGATTCGGTTTTCGTTGACTTTTTTCATCAAGATTTTGTTTCGGTTTTCGTACGTTGTCTCGGTTTTCGTACAGCATTTTACCCCCCCCCCCCCCCCCCGTACCTGCCATGGATTAGCGTGAGCCAGCGATCTCCCACGGAGCTTGAGCCAGCGATTCTGCGGGACCTCTGGGGAGCCGAGGAGTTCAACGCTCCAGCGTGGCCTGCCCGAAACTGCTTCCTGCCCCGGACTCTCCCCCGATTGACGTCTGCCTGCTGCCTCTTCCCCTGCACATCCCTTGAACCGGGACAGGAGCTGGTGACCGAATCTGCTTCTCCTTGGCGGCCCAGTCTCCCGCCGGGGCCCCTGCCCTCCCGATTGGATTCTGGGTGTCCTGCAGGCCTGCACACGCGGCCTCTCCTTGAAACCTTGCAGTCTGCAGCTGCAGGCTCCTGCTGGCACAGCCCCACGCTGTTCTCTGACTCTCACCTGTGTCAGGCTGCTACCTTAGGGGGGCCGGAGGCAGCCTAAGACTCTCTGTCCCACTGTTTCTCAACTGCCTGCTGCTTGGCTGACACTGCCTCTCCACCTCTCCCGACACTGTGTAGGAGTGGCTGCCCTACAGGCTGGTGTGACTTCGGGCACTGTCCTCTTTCTGGTGCCCTTACTTTTGCTGACATTGGCACTACCTCTCCTGACACTGTGAGCTTGGTAACTGGGTGTGATGGCTGCTAAGTTAAAAGGCAGGCTGGAGCCCCGATTGTGCAGACGGCCAAGATGGCTGTTCCCACCTCCGCTGCTGGTGGTGATTGCTCGATCCCCAGAGGGGAGAGCAGCTGGAGCTGGCTGGAGTGCGTCCCATATGCCAACAAAAGTCTTCAATAAAGGTAAAAGTGATGTTACATGCTCATTTATCCATTTCATTAGTCATTTATATGTATTTCTCATTGTTTTCTGTATGTAAAAAGATAGTTATTCTCTATAAAATGTATTTTTTGTCAATATTTTTGGGTGTCTGGAACGGATTAATTGAATTTACATTATTTCTTATGGGAAATCTTGCTTCGGTTTTAGTCCGTTTCGGTTATAGTCAGACTTTTTTGAACGGATTAATCATGAAAACCGAGGTTTGACTGTATATATGTAAAGCCGCTTCTTATGCAATCAAATGTATATATGTAAGATTCCTCTCAACCAAATCAAATGTAAACTTGTAACCGTTTGCTATGCTAATTACCCATCCCTGCAATCATACTGTATGTTCTAATTCTGGCCTGTACAGCCTCTCCCTTATGTATAGAAAACCGCTGCTGATCGCTGGAAGTAGCGGGATACAAGTGTACGCCAAATAAAAATAAAAATAAAACAAGGATATATCTAGGGGAATGTTAAGGAAACACATAGGAGACTAAGTGGATCAGGATCCAAAAGTGGCCTTGAAGAGGCATGTTTTCAGCCTGGATTTGAAAAGGGCCAGAGATAAGCTTGACGCACAGATAGTCTGTTCCAGGCATAAGGAGCAGCAAGGTGAAAGGATCGAAGTCTGGAGTTGACAGTAGAAGAGAAGGGCACAGATAGAGCGGAGTTCCCGAAGAGGGTTGTAAGGAGAGATAAGAGAGGAAAGGTAGTGAGGTGCAGCAGAATGAGTGCACTTATAGATAAGTAGGAGAAGTTTGAACTGGATACAGAAACAAATAGGAACCAGTGAAGCGACTTGATGAGAGGGATTATATGAGCATATCGAGACTGGCAGAAGATTAGCCGCACAGCTGAGTTTTGAACAGATTGAAGGGGAGAGATTCAGAGAGAGACCAGCAAGGAGGAGGTTGCAATAGTCTAGATGAGAGGTGACTAAAGAGTGGATAAGTGTCTTAGTAGTAAGGAAGGGATGAATTTTGCAAATGTTATAGAGAAAGAAGTGACAGGTTTTAGTTGTGACCCCAAGATTGCAAGCTGAGGAAACGGGGAGGAGTGTAGTGATATCCACAGAAATAGAGAAGGAGGGAGGTGGGTTTAGGGGGAAAGATAAGGAGCTCAGTTTTGGCATGTTCAGTTTCAGACGGCGGTGAGACATTCAGGCAGCAATGTCTGATAAGTAGGCAGAGATCCAGGCCTGGATTCCTAGAAAGATTTCAGGCACAGTAAGGTAGATCTGAGACTTGTCAGTATAAAGATGGTACTGAAAACCATGGGAGGAAATAAGTGCACCAAGGGACTGAGTCTAGAGAGCGAAAAAGAGAGGTCCCAAGACAGAGCCCTGTGGTACACCAACTGAAAGTGGGATAGCGGTAGTGGAGGACCCACCAGAACAGACACTAAGGGGGTCATTCTGTCCCCCTGCTGGCCTCGTCAATACCCTCCTCATATGTACAGCAAGTTTGTACGGGGAGCCCTAGATGGGGGCATTCTAGAGGCAGAGTGAGGGTGGGGCATGGGCAGGCTGTGACCCTGGATGTACAGGGCCAATTCAGAGGTTGGCCCTGTACATCCGGGGCCTCAAATCTAGACGGGGGATTAAGTCTCCCCAGACAGAGGGGGATCGAGGCATGGGACCCGGGGACACAGGTGAGGGGGTGCAGGGGATTCCCCGCAGCCCGACCCAGGCCTCAGAAGGCCGGATTAGGGGGTCGGGCTGCTGGGAACGGGGTTCGAGGATCGCGACTCATGAATGGAGCCACAGTGCCATGGTGACTGTACATCATGGCATCGCGGCTCCATTCATGGGACCAGCTGAGTTAGTCAAGTAGTTGCTTAGACATACGGCCAGACAGAATTGGGTCCAGACCTGCACGTCCAGGCGCTAAACCGGATTCTAATCCTGCAGGGGCTGCGGGATCAGAATCTGCTCTAACTTTGCATACCCGATTCTGCCCAGCTGTACAGGGGGCTGGACGTACATGAACGCAAATAGAATGCTAGGTATCATAAGGAAAGGAATGGAAAATAAATCAAAAGATATTATAATGCCTCTATATCGTTCCATGATGAGACCACACCTTGAATATTGTGTGCAGTTCTGGTCGCCGTATCTTAAAAAGGATATAGCGTTATTAGAAAAGGTTCAGAGAAGAACCACCAAAATGGTAAAGGGGATGGAAGAATACTCCTATGGAGAAAGGCTATAAAGGTTAGGGCTCTTTAACCTGGAAAAGAGACGGCTGAGGGGAGATATGATAGAAGTCTATAAATTAATGAACGGAGTGGAACGGGTAAACGTAGATCGATTGTTTACCTTATCAGAATATAGAAAGACTAGGGGACATGCAATGAAGCTACAGGGTAAACTATTTAAGACTAATAAAAGAAAATATTTTTTCACTCAACGTGTAATCAAACTCTGGAATTTGTTACCGGAGGATGTGGTAAAGGCTGTTAGTCTTGCTGGGTTTAAAAAAAGGTTTGGACAAGTTCCTGGAGGAAAGGTCCATAAACCATTATTAAGAAGGGACCCAGGATATCAATGCTTGACCCAGTGCAAGCATTATGGAACCTGTGTCTTTTGGGGAAACTGCTAGGTACGTATGACCTAGATTGGCCACTGTTGGAAACAGGATATTGGACTTGATGGACCTTGGTCTGACTTAGTATGGCATATCTTATGTTCTTATGAATGGAATTGGCCTCTAAAAGTGAGATGGGAGAGATAAGAAGAAAACCAGGACAGAACAGAGCCCCTAAATCCAATTGAGGGCAGGGTATCAAGGAGATGGTGGTGAACAACAGCATCAAAGGCAGCAGAAAGATCAAGAAGAATGAGAATAAAATAGAGGCCTTTGGATTTGGTGGAGAATAAGTCGCTGGAGACCTTGCAAGAGCCGTTTCTGTGGAATACAGAGAATGAAAGCCAGATTGCAGTGGGTCCAGAAGATCTTGGGAGGACAAAGTCAAGACAGGATAATGAACCGTTTGTCCAAGTAGTTTTGAAGCAAACAGGAGAAGAAAGAGGTTGATAACTGGAAGGACTGTTAGGATCTAGTGAAGGCTTTTTGAGGAGAGGTGTAACAACAACATGTTTGAAAGCCATAGGAACAATTGCAGTGGAAAGTGATAGGTTAAGGATATGACAGATGGAAGGGATGACGGCAGAAGAGACAGAGCTTAGTAGATGGGTGAGGATGGGATCAGAAGAGCAAGTAGTCAGTTTGGAGGAAGAAAGAAGATTTGCAGTTTCCTCCTCAGTAATTTCAGAAAAGGAAGAAAGGGAGACCGAAGGTGAGGGAAGGATATGGGCGTGAAGAGGGGGAACATGAGGTGGAGGTGACCCTGCAGAGAATTCAAGGCTAATCTTCTGGACTTTGTCATGGAAATAGTCAACCAAAGTCTGGGCAGTCAGTGAAGGAGGGATTGGGGGAGGAGGGACCTTGAGGAGAGAGTTGAGCATAGCAAAGAGATGGCGAGGGTCAGAGGCAAGAAAGTCAGATGAACATAGTACTCTTGCTTGGTAAGTGCTATGGCCGACTGGAAAGAGGTTAGCATGAAACTGAAATGTAGATAGTCAGCAATGGTATGTTATTTAAGCCAAAGGAGCTCAGCTGAATGAGCACAGGACCATAGGTAGTGGGTTGTCGAACAGCTAGGGTTGAGGTACGGAGCGCCTCACAAGGCATGGAATGGGAGAAGCCAGTGCATCCAAAGCAGAGGAGAGTATAGTGTTATAGGAGGATACTACCCCATCAGCTGACTCAGATGACATACCGAGGAAAGAGGTGATAATACAGCAGTGGAAAGAGCTGAAGGGTTGACTGTGTGAAGATTCCTAAACATGTTGGTGGAAATCGGGCGAGACCAAGATGGGGAGTGGTTAAGGGTGAAGGTTAGCAGATGATGGTCAGATAAGGGCAGAACTGACGTGGAGAGGTTTGAGGGTGAGCAGTTGGAGGAGAAGACAAGATCAGCGCAGTGGCCATGCTTGTGAGTAGTAGCAGTAGAGCACAGCTGGAGTTTGAATGAGGAGGTTAGGAAAAGGAGCTTTAAGGCAAAAGGGTCAGAAGGGTAAATAAACATGAATGTTTAAAAAATCCTCAAGAATAAGAGAAGGGGAAGATGCATCCAGAAAGGAGGAGTGCCAGGAGTCAGTCAGTGAGAAAGGTAGAGGTGGATTTGTTGGGGTGGGGGTGGGGGGTTGATAAATGGCATCCACCCAGAGAGGTAGTGGAGAAAATAGATGGATGGCATGGACTTCAAAGGCAGCAAAATAATTAGATGGAGGAAGAAGGACGGGCTGGAACTGGCAGGAATGAGCGAGTAGGAACCCAACAGCGCCACCACAGTCAGTGGGCCGAGGTATATGGGGGGAAAAAGGTAGCTTCTCCCTGAAGGCTCAGCTTCAGTTGCTGCCCTCTGTCACAGAGGCTAAGTTTCAGTAAGAACCAGGAGTTGTAGAGTATTACAAATAAAGAGGTCAAGAATGAAGGCAAGTTTATTGGAGACAGAATATGTATTTCACAATGTGCATGAAAAGAGGGAGAGGAGAGGGATATGAACAAGATTAGAAAGGTTATGCATTGACCTGCCATGGGAATGTGAAAAAATTCTAGGGGGGCCAGGGTTGGGGTTGACATCTCCAGATAGGAGAAGGAGTAGGAGAGAACAGGGAAGAGAGGAGGCGGCAGGGTGGAAGCGAGGGTGAGGTTCCCTCATTGAGACTAGAGATGACTGAATGAGAGTAAGAAAAAGGTGAAGCTTGAGGGCAGATAATGAAGTAGAAGACAAAATGGTAGGGGAGCTGGGGACAGTAAGGAGTGGGCAATGAGAAGTAGGGCCATGGAATTGTGGGAATGAGCGGAAAAGATTAGGGAGAGTTAACATCAAGGACACAAATTGATGTAGAGCCGTAGGAGATGGTGAAGAGGAGAGAATGCAAATCAAGGAAATACAGGTGGAAAGGGGGGAGCAAGTCCTGGTGGCTTCAGGTCCACCTGAGTAATTGTATCAATGAGCAGAGGAAAGCTATGAAAAGAGTGTTAGTCCAGGGTTGGGTAGGTAATAAAGTGTTGAGAAGGGAGACACAGCACTGCAGAGGGCAGGAGCTGGGTAAAGGACAGACAGAAGATAGGACACACACTGACAAAACAGAAATATAGACAGAACAATAAATAATAAGCTAGATTCTGAACAGGTAAAGAAGAATGCCTGAACAGAGCACGCAGCCTATGTGCTCACAAAGGAAAGCTTCTGAACAGAGCAGGGGGAGGGGCAGGGCACCTGCTATATGCAAGTAAGTGGAAGGGGGCACATTCCACCCAAAGTGCCCTAGTAAAACTCAAGCAAGGTAAAAAATGTAAGACTTTAAATACCTACTGATGGAAAGGAATTAAAATGTTATTTTTACAGTTATATTTAAGATAGTGCTAGCTTAAATATAATATGCTGCTTTGCAGAGCTGCCCATCCCCAGGCAACTTCCCTATTTAACCCTAGGCAAGAACGGCTCAGAGAAGTGGCCAATAACCAACTTCTCCTTTCTCTTTTCTGCAGCTTATGTAAACTCCTCAGTTTCTTTGCAATCCTGCAGGCTTGACTTTAATAATATATGTACATTTGGTTCTTTTTACACCTCTATCTTTGCAAGTTTGGCTAGGTAAAAACTCTGATAGGGAAAGAAAGAAACACACTGGAGGGGGAGGAATATTTCATGTGATGTCTGTAAATAAAGGCACACGAAGGTACTGATAAACCAGCACATAACAGAACAAAATTTCCCAATGAGATTACTTTAGCAGAAAATTAAAAAGTTGCAGGCTTCCAGCAGAAAATAAATTGTTTCTTGAGGAGGCGACAAAGGGGGGCTGCTAGTATTCCAATCACGCCTACTTCTCCTTTTTAGAGGCCAGTCAGAGAGCCGAAAAGGCCTAACACCTAGGACAATCGAAAAATCAGATAAAGAACAGGAAAAGGGAGTAGATCAAGACAGAAGGAATAAAGATGACCTACACTGTTCTGGGTGTGTGCTTGCTTTGGGCTTGTCACCCATCTTTGACAAAGACGAATAAAAGAGCTCTGAACTGTTTCACAATATTCCTCTCTGAGTCTCATTGGCCAGGTTGGCCACAGGTAAAGGTGTTTATTACACCTACAAGACAGGCTTTATAGAGGAACAGGGAGGAGAAAACAGGGTTACTTACCTGTAACGGGAGTTCTCCGTGGACAGCAGGATAAGTCAGCCACACCTGGTTTGTCCTCCGATGGCGCTGGACACGGAAGTGTTCTCTAGAGCTCAGATCTTTCTGAGCATGAGCCAGAGGCCCAACCCATCAGCCCGCCCCTAGCCAGCCACTGAGCCTCTAGCTGTGCCCGGTGAGCCTGTGGCTAGGGGCGTGCAGAGGCCTACCTCGGCCTGGGGAGGTGGGTGGGATTGTGTGGCTGACTTATCCTGCTGTCCACGGAGAACTCCTGTTACAGGTAAGTAACCCTGTTTTCTCCTTGGACAAGCAGGATTCGTTAGCCACACCTGGTGCCTCCCTAGCTGCGCTATAGCGCAAAGTTGCTGTGGAGAGGGAGGCCGAGTCTAGTTGAAGAAGGTTGTTTATTGTCGTTGCAAAACATGGTAACACATATTGCATATTAGTAACGTCGTCGGCTGTCGCCCAAGGTCAAGGCCGACCTGGTCGGGACATGGCATTACGTCAATCAACATGGCATTGCACACATTAGGTGGCCAACATGGCCGGAGAGGTCAACATAGTATCAGGTGGAGAGGTCAACATAGTATCAGGTGGCCAACATGGCCGTAGAGGTCAACATAGTATTATACTGAACATCAAGGCCAGCATGGCCAGCGCATACTGTCGGCGACTACAGGCTCAATAACTTGGTTTATGTGAAATTCCGAAGCCACCTTGGGTATGAATTTTGGGTGAGTGCGCAGAGTGGCTCTGTCAGTGGCGAGTACCGTCTTACCAAACCCAGTCCGCGCCTGAGTGTCCAAGTCCAAGCAATAGTGTTGCTGGATGGTGTGGACCGAGGACCAAGTGGCGGCTCTGCAGATGTCCCTAAGAGGAATGGAGCAGAGGTTCGCAATGGTGGCTGCCAGCGCTCTGAGCTGGTGCGGTCCCACATTCAGCGCCACTTGCGCGCCCACCCGTTCGTGGCAAAAGCCGATGCAGTCGGAGATCCACTGGACCATGGTTTGCTTTGTGACCGGGTGGCCCGGCCTGTTGGGATCGTAGGATACGAACAGCTGAGAGCCCTTCTGGAACGGGCCTGTCTTGAGCATGTAAGCTCGGAGGGCCCTGGTGCAGTCTAGCATGTGTAGACTCTCCTCTTCGGGGGAGGAGTGCAATTCAGGGTAGAATGTTGGTAGCTCAATAATTTGGTTTATGTGAAATTCCGAAGCCACCTTGGGTATGAATTTTGGGTGAGTGCGCAGAGTGGCTCTGTCATGCAGGATCTGGGTGTACGGAGGGTGTGCCACCAGCGCCTGGAGTTCGCTGATTCTGCGAGCGGACGTGATGGCTATCAAGAAGAGCGTTTTCCATGTTAGGTGTTTCATCGAGGCTGATAGGATAGGCTCAAAGGGTGGTAGAGTCAACTGCTGTAGGACGAAGTTGAGATCCCATGCTGGGGTAGGGGCTCGTACTGGGGGTCGCAAGTTGTTGAGGCCCTTCATGAAGCTTGCCACCAGGGGTGAGGCAGCAATGGATGTGTCGCCCTCACGGTCGTGGAATGCCACAATGGCTTCTAGGTGGACACAGACGGAGGTGGTTTTTAGCCCCTGTTTGGAGAGGGCCATGAGGTACTGCAGGACGCATGGAACGGGGCAAGTCGATGGGCTTAGCCCTCTGGAGTTGCACCAGAGGCTGAATCGCTTCCACTTAAGTTCGTAGGATTTCCTGGTGGAGGGGCGTCTTGCTGCGAGGATGATGTGTTGGACCTCCTCCGAGATGCTGAGTGATGAGAGGTTCATCCGCTCAACCTCCAGGCTGTTAGTGCAAGGGCCTTGAGGTTGGGGTGCAGGGCAAGATTGTCATCCTGGGTGAGCAGGGACGGTTGAAGGGGAAGGTGGAAGGGGCGCTCCAGTGTGAGGCGTAGGAGGGTCAGGAACCACATCTGGCGGGGCCAGTATGGGGCCACCAGGATGAGGTGGGCTTTGTCTTGGATCACTTTCTGCAGTGTTTTGGAGATCAGAGGTGTGGGCGGGAATGCATATACTAGAGACCACTCCCCCCAGAACACGTCAAAGGCATCCGAAGCTACGCTGTGGGGTGATGGTTGTTTGGAGCAGAATCGGTTGCACTTCTTGTTCTGCTCCGTGGCGAACAGGTCGACCTGGGGTTGGCCCCAGCGATGGAAGATGTTGCTGGTTATCGCGGGGCTCAGGGACCACTCGTGTGGACTCAGTTGCCGGCTTAATCTGTCCGCCAGGTAGCTCTGTTCGCCCGGCAGGTAGGACGCTTGTAGCCAGCAGTGGTTCTTTAGGGCCAGTGCCCAAATGCTGAGGGCCTCTTTGCACAAGGGTTGTGAGCCCATTCCTCCTTGTTTGTTTAGACAGAACATGGCTACTTGGTTGTCTGTCTGAATGAGCACCGATTTCTTGTAGATGTGCATTTGGAAGGCCTGTAGGGCATATTTTATGGCCCTGAGTTCCAGAAGGTTTATGTGGAGGCACGCTTCTGCCACTGTCCATGCTCCTTGTGTGCGTAGGTGACCCATGTATTGGATACATCCTTGGTGATGGTGATCTGATGGCTGGGTTGTTGCAGTTGTTTTCCCATGGTGAGGTTCTGTTTGGACGTCCACCAGCGGAGGCTCTTCCTGGTCCGAACATTGAGAGTGATGCTAGTGGAGAGGGGTTGCTTGCGCTGGTTCCAACAGGAGCATAGCTGCCACTGAAGGATGCGCATGTGTAGCCACGCTAGAGGCAGTACTTGGGTGGTGGCGGCCATGTGGCCTAGGAGCCGTAGGATGGTCCGGGCTGTTGAGGCTGTCCGGAGGGAGACTTACATAGCTAGAGCGGCCAATTTCTCTGCTCGTTGCTTGGGGAGAAACGCTCTTGCTGTTACGGTGTCTATGTCGGCCCCGATGAATTCTAAGCGTTGAGAGGAGACAAGATGTGACTTCCCGTAGTTTATCAGGAATCCAAGGTCGTTGAGGAGGCGGATGGTTTTTCTGACTGCCGCCAGTGTTCCTTGTGCTGACGGTGATGAGAGAAGCCAGTCGTCCAAGTATGAGAAGACTTGGATGCCTTGTTTTCGCAGGTATGCAGCTGCAACGGCAGCACATTTTGTGAATACCCTTGGCGCAGGGGAGAGTCCGAATGGTAGGGCTCTGTATTGGTAGTGGGCTCCCAGGGCTTGAAACCGTAGGTACTGCCTGTCCTCTGGATGGATTGGGACGTGGGTGTAGGCGTCCTGTAGATCCAGGGATGAGATCCAGTCTCCGGATTGGAGAAGTGGGAGGATTGAGCCCAATGAGTACATATGGAATTTTTCCTTGTGGATGAATTTGTTTAAGGCCCGGAGGTCGAGAATAGGGCGCACCCCTTCCGATTTCTTGGGTACCAGGAAAAATCTGGAGTAAAAGCCCCGGTTGGTCTGGCTGGGGGGCACCGGCTCTATGGCCTGAGATGCCAGCAGGCGTATCAGTTCTTGATGCATCAGTAGGGGTTTTCCTTGGCTTGGGATGGTTTGTAGTGCTGGAAGGGGAAGGTCCAGAAGCGCAGGCGGTATCCCTCCCGGATAATCTGTAGGGCCCACCTGTCTGTGGAGATTAGTTGCCAGGAGGCCGAGAAGGCAGTCAGTCGACCAACTGGGAGCGTTGTCAGCTCCTCCGCGGATTGATTGTCAAAAAGAAGGGCCGCTTTTCCCCAGTTGGGGCTGTTGTTTCTTTTGCTTTCTGTCCCTCTGGTGCTTCTGCTGGTTCGATGCTCCATAGGAGGAATGGTCTGCTGGCTGCTTGTAGCGAGGCAGCTGCCACTTGCGGTAAGAGTTGAACTTTTTGTATGCCGGGTAGGATTTGCTGTTGTATTTTCCCTTGGTGTTGGAGCCACGCTCTAGACCATCTTCTGCAGGGGTTTGCAGGGTGGTGCAGTGGTCCTTCATGTCATTGACTGTGTCCGTGACTTTCTCACCAAAGAGTGACTCGCCGTTACATGGGGCATCTGCAATGCGTTCGTGGGTGTCCTCGCGCAGGCCCGATGCCCACAGCCATGCCAGCCTCCTGGTGGATATGGCGGTACCGGCTGTGCGTGTGGCCATCTCAAAGGCGTCATGTATTGTGCTTATCATGTGCTTACCACATTCCTTGAGGTCCCCGATGGCGGAGTTGGCTTTAGCTTTTTCCTCGATGGGGAGAGATGCTACCGTGTCCTTTAAGGTGGCCAGCAGGGAATCTTGGTAGAGTATATGCTGAAACTGGTGTGCAGCAGTTCTTGCGTTCAGCATAGCCCCTTGGAAGACTTTTTTCCCTACGTCATCAAGAAGTTTGGGATCTCTCCCGGGAGGGGAGTTGGCATGGTTGCGCGACGACTTGATGCATTTCAAGGCTGAGGACACAACAATGGAATGGTGGGGTAGTTGGCTTTTTCCAAACCCTGGAGCCTGTTGGACCTGGTATTTTGCGTCCAGTTTGCATGGGCATGCAGGAGCAGAAGCTGGATTCTGCCAGAGTTTGGAGTGCGTATCCAAAAGGCGCTGGTGGACTGGTAAGGTGACAGGCGTTTTCGGAGCATTGAGGTACATGAGCACCTCTGGTCCGGCTTGTTCCGATGGCTCTGATGGTATAAGGCTTAAGGTGGATGCGACCTTGCGCAGGAACTTGGGGTATGTGAGGTCCTCTGGCGGAGCTGACAGGTGCAATTACAGGTTGGTAGAGGTCACCGTGGATCCTCCTGCCGTGGATGAAGTTGACACCGTTTGGGTGTCCTTACTTGGGGGTTCGGATTCAAGTGCGGTCGTTTCTTCCTCCCCCTCTCATGTGCTGAGGAGGGACGGAGATCTCTGAAGCGCTGTCATCATGCTGCATGGAGCTGTGGATGGAGCCACAAGGTCTCTCGGGGGGCTCATTTGATATAGGGGTGGTTTCCGTGATACCCTCCTTTAGAAGGTTGGTGAGGCTGGACAGGAATTGAAGTATAGGGAGCACTGTAGCAGTGGGATTTGCTGTTGGAATAAGCTGACCTCCTTGTGCTGAGCAAGATCTTGTAGGAGTAGCCTTTTTGTGTGGCCTGGATTCAGGGCTGTCTGAGACGCTTCGCTTCCGGCGTTGAGCTCTGTGGGACCTGTCAGAGCTGCGGGAGCTGCTGTGCTTCCTTTGGTGGTGTTTACCATGGTCTCGGCTTCTGTCCCTGCCCCAATGTCCCCGGCGATCGCTGTCTCTGCTCCAATTGCCATCCCCTCCTCTGCTCCGATGGCTCTCTCAGGCCCGATGCTGCCTGCGATGTTTTGATGTCGGTGGGGAGACGGAGCCGGCGTGCTGAGGAGTCCCTTTGTCAGCACCGGTACTGTGTTTCAGGGAAGCCCTTTCTGCCTGTCCAATCGGCGATTTGTAGGTGGGTCCATGGGCGGAGCTTGTGCCACGTTGTCCAGTAGAAACTGAAGGGGCAGAGCTGCCTGCGATGATGTTGGATCCATGACGTTGTCCAATGGCTGGGGATGGGGAGGAGCTTCCAGCAGTGACGTCGGCAGCATGGCAGCCTCCAGGAGCCTCGTGGCGAGCATGGTGATTCTGCTCACTGCGGGGGGGCACCAGAGGAGCTGCGGTGGGAAGGCTTGAGTTTCTTTGCAGGTTTCCCGGAGGAGGCACATTTTTTACTCACAGTGCCAACAGGAGCTTCTGGAGAGGCCGTGAGTCCCGCTGCTGGCTGACCAGGGATGGAGGCCCCTCGGGGCACATCCTGGGTTTGTAGAGAAGAGCCGGCTTGAACAGCAGAGCAGGAAGCCATCGGGGAAAAGTCCGGGGGCAGCTGAGAGGAGAGGAAGTCTCTCAGAACGTGGCCTCTCGATTTCAGCGCTCTGGGAGACATGTGAGAGCAGTGCTGGCAGTCGGAGACCTGGTGGTTAGCCCCTAGGCATCTCACACATCGGTCGTGGTCATCAGAGCTGCTCATCTTTCGGGAACAGAGGCAGCATTTCTTAAATCCTGCTTGGAAGGCATTTCTTACTGTAAGTGGATGTTTTCTTACTTTCTTTCTTCTCTGGCTGTAGGAGAGCAGGGGTCCGCGTGTGTATGGCATGGCGGAAGAAAAGACTGGCTGGCTAGGGACGGGCTGATGGGTTGGGCCTCTGGCTCATGCTCATTAAGATCTGAGCTCTAGAGAGCACTTCCGTGTCTGGTGCCGTTGGAGGACGACACCAGGTGTGGCTGACGAATCCTGCTTGTCCAAGGAGAAAAAAGAAATCTGCAGTCAGATAGTACTAGTCAGAGAAAATGATGTTACTTACCTGTAATAGGATTCTCCGGGGACAGCAGGATAAGTCAGCCACACCTGGTGATGTCATCCGACGGCGCCGAGACGGAAGTCTTCTCTATAGCTCAGAAGGGCTTTTTGCCCATCTGAGCATGAGCCCACTAGCCCAACCCCGGTCCTGCCCCTAGCTGATCAGTTTGTCACTAGCTGAGGCTTTTTCGCTAGAGAGCGGGATTGAGAATGCCAGAGCGGCCCCTGATAGGGGAGGACGGGCGGGATGGTGTGGCTGACTTATCCTGCTGTCCCCGGAGAATTTCCGTTATAGGTAAGTAACATCGTTTTCTCTATAGCCCTTCTGAGCTATAGAGAGGACTTCCGTCTCGGCGCCGTCGGATGACATCACCAGGTGTGGGTGACTCATCCTGCTTGTCCTAGGAGAACCGAGGCAGTAGAGGGTTGAGAAGGGAGACACAGCACTGCAGAGAGCAGGAACTGGGTAAAGTACAAACAGAAGATAGGACCCACACTGACAAACAAAATACAGGATAAGCAACTGAATTTCTTATTTGTTACCTAGACTTGAATGGAAGATGCTGTTGATGTTTTGTTAGTACAGATGCCCCCTATCTATAGATTTGTTCATAGTTCAAGATGTGGTAAAAGGATTGGGGGAGGGAGGGGAGGGTGTTGGTAATTTTCAGAAAGATTTAATGATGAATGGAAAGTGCTTATTTAGATCCTAATTGTGAGGTTAAGTTTGAAAATGGGAAATTATTTTATTTGACATATAGGCCTCCAGATAGTCCTAAGGATTGTTTTCATGATCCAGGGGATGGGTTATTAAGTCAGGATATATAGGGGATTTTATTCCATCTGTGTTAGGAGATTTTAATGTTCTTGCTGACAATCAGAGGACTAAATGAGCATTGGAACTCCTGGACTCTGATTCAATCCAAAGGGTTAATTTCTCCACTCATGAAAATGCTCATTCTCTGGATTTAATTTTTAGTATGGATCTGGTGATGAGTTTGAAGGGAAGGAGGTTCCATGGTTGGAAATGGCATCAGTAAGGCAGGAACAACAAGGGACCACTCCTGCTCCTTGAGGGTCCCAAGCAATGATAGGATAAGCTTCGAGTGGGAGGATAATTAGAAAATGTACAGGGCTTTGTGGCAGAAAGGGGTAGGGCTGCTATGGGGAGGGACCAGCACAGGGGTTACTTTTGAATTTTGACCCATGGAGAAATAGGGAAAGGTCTCCCACATGACCTCACAGGCCACCAGAGATTGAGAGCGAGGAGCAGATTCTGGGCTGGACGAGTCCTTTTTAAATGTTCAAACATGTTCATGCATTCCCATGGCTAAGAAACTGTAAAGTTCCCTGCCATGGCAACGCACATAACTCTTCTCTCCTTAGTAAAATCATAAGAACATTTTAAGTTGCGTCTGTAGCTAAATATGGCTACGCCTAGGTGTGTCACCCTCTGGGACCGAAGTAGCTCTCCCAGTAGCTCAGAGGAATCTGTTTATTCCTCTGAGCTTCCTGCTTCCTCTTCCTGCTTCAGTTTTTTCATCCGCCATACTGGGCGGACTGAAACCTTAGCTCTCTTACTCTTCACCAAAACAAAAAAAGCATAGAAATAGAAGGCCCAATATTTGAAGGGCCTTACATGGGTAACTTCCTTAGTTACCCATGTAAGGGCCTTATCTGTGATATTCGAAGGGAACCTACATGGGTAGTACCCTTCGAATATCACGGATAAGGCCCTAACGTGCCCAGATGCTATCCATATAGCATCGGGGCATGTTAGGGGCATTCTGGGGCGGAGCGGAAGCAGAGTAAGGGGCTACCCGTGTAACCTCTGCGGCTGCCGGGGCATGCAGTCTTACCTGGATTTTCACTTCCATAGGCGCAGAAGTGAAAATCCAGGTTAAAGGGGTCAGCGGGCAGGCTATGCGCTGCCATGGCACATAGTCTGCCCAACTCGATATTGGGCACAGAGACTTTAAATCACCAAAAATTAGAACTATGGATCCATCATCTAAGAAATGCTCCAGCTGCAGTTGCAAGATCACCGGTGCTCAGGAATGAAGCCCCCAGTGCTGCAAGCCAAAGCACGTGGACTCTAAGCAGGAGAAGAGCGAGGACACCCGGGCAGCTGCCGCCCCCATTGATCTCAGGAGGAGCGAGCAACACCATCGCACCCACAGGGGACAGCCAGAACCCACAGCAATCCCTCTTGTGTGCCCAGCATTTTCACAGATGAGCCTTCCCTCTGGCACCCCTGTTTCCCAGGCCCGATCATCTACCTGCCTCTGCTGTGCCTGCCTCTGTGCCTCCAGCTCCTGCTCCTTCTTCTGCACCCCCCCCCCCCCTCTGCTGCCAAATATGGCCTTCTCCACGCCTCCGCTGCTCCTCCTGGCTGCACATGAAACTTCCGTGAGCCTCCCCAATGCCCTTGAACTACACCGCGGCAGGGACGACATAGATCCTGCACCCACTGACTCTACTGATCCGGGGACACCCCGCCTGCAATTCACAGACAACCGCTGCCACTCCAAACACCTCCTCTGGAGCAGAAGCAGCCATCGGGAAAACCACCAGCACCACAGGAGCAGCCGCCGTCACCGCAGCAAGTCCTCTCACAGCCACCATCATTTAAGGGGATGGTGGCGCTCCTCCCCTGCATGCCACTGTCATTCAAAATGCGACGACGCAGCAGGCACTCAACTTCCTCCTCTTTGGGCCCAGAGCCCCCTCCTCAGTGTCTCAGCTCGGGCAGCCTTCAAATGGCTCCCCCACGCCACCTGCAAGCTGCACTAGTATTGCATCACCCTCAGGACAAGCAGGATCAATGGACAGCTTCTCTACTCCCAGGGCTGCCCTGCAGCACCCTGAATTGATGGAACTGTGGGGACGCTTTATGGCCCAACAATTCCTAGCCCCTCCACCAACACATCGCAGCCCTGCCACCAGTAAGATCCACGCGGCACAGCACCCATGACCGGTCCCTGCAGATGGAGGCCCCATACTTGGAGGAAGAGGGTAAACTCCTGGAACCCAGGGACCCTGCCAGGGGGACCGATGGTGTGGACCCTCCGATTATGCCTACTTCCCCACCAACCCGGGCCCTCTCCTGGACACAACCCCCCCCCCCCCACCTCTGCCACGCCTGCCTCCCCACTGGAGGACCTAACATACTCAAAGTTTCTTCAGAAGATCACAGCGCATCTAGGCCTGTTACCAAAAGACACCCCAGACACCAAGAAAGAGGTTCTGGGGATCTTCAAGTACCTGGACACACCCAAGACCATGGTTGCAGTCCCCATTCACCAAGACCTACTGGACTGCAGAGACAGACTCTGGCAGACCCCTGCCATGACTCTGGCTGCCACTAAATGACTTGATTTGAAATACCAGGTCTGACCGATCCCTAGCTTTGACAAGTCCCAACTCCCACACCAGTCCATCGTGGTGGAGTCTGAGCTAAAGCGCAACAGGAATTCATGCACCCAATCCAATACCCTGCCTGCATGGGGTGGGAAAGAGTCTACCAGGGCATAATGCTTTAATGCGAGAACATAAGAACATAAGATATGCCATACTGGGTCAGGCCAAGGTCCATCAAGCCCAGTATCCTGTTTCCAACAGTGGCCAATCTAGGTCATACGTACCTAGCAGTTTCCCCAAAAGACACAGGTTCCGCAATGCTTGTACTGGGTCAAGCATTGATATCCTGGGTCCCTTCTTAATAATGGTTTATGGACCTTTCCTCCAGGAACTTGTCCAAACCTTTTTTAAACCCAGCTACACTAACAGCTTTTACTACATCCTCCGGTAACAAATTCCAGAGTTTGATTACACGTTGAGTGAAAAAATATTTTCTTTTATTAGTCTTAAATAGTTTACCCTGTAGCTTCATTGTATGTCCCCTAGTCTTTCTATATTCTGATAACGTAAACAATCGATTTACGTTTACCTGTTCCACTCTGTTCATTAATTTATAGACTTCTATCATATCTCCCCTCAGCCGTCTCTTTTCCAGGTTAAAGAGCCCTAACCTTTTTAGCCTTTCTTCATAGGAGTATCTTTCCATCCCCTTTACCATTTTGGTGGCTCTTCTCTGAACCTTTTCTAATAACGCTATATCCTTTTTAAGATACTTCGACCAGAATGGCACACAATATTCAAGGTGCGGTCTCACCATGGAACGCTATAGAGGCATTATAATATCTTTTGTTTTATTTTCCATTCCTTTCCTTATGATACCTAGCATTCTATTTGCTCTCTTGGCTGCCGCTGCACACTGGGCCGAGGGTTTTAACATGTTATCCACAATGACGCCTAAATCTTTTTCCTGGGTGGTGGTTCCTAATGTGGAACCTTGCATCATGTAACCATAGTTTGGGTTGTTCTTCCCTAGGTGCATAACTTTGCACTTGTCCACATTAAATTTCATCTGCCATTTTGATGCCCAGTCTTCCAATTTATCAAGATCCTCTTGCAATTTTCCACAATCCTCTTGGGTTTTAACAACTTTAAATAGTTTTGTGTCATCTGCAAATTTGATAACCTCACTCGTTATTCCTCTTTCCAGGTCATTTATGAATATGTCAAAAAGCAGCGGACCCAGCACAGATCCCTGGGGTACACCACTATTCACCTTTCTCCATTGGGAAAATTGGCCATTTAGCCCAACCCTCTGCTTTCTGTCTTTTAACCAGTTCCTGATCCACAGTAGTACACTGCCTCCTATCCCATGACTCTTTAGTTTTGCCAAAAGTCTCTGATGAGGGACTTTGTCAAAGGCTTTCTGAAAGTCTAGATACACTATATCAACCGACTCACCTTTGTCAAAGGCTTTCTGAAAGGATCGCCACCCACCAATTTCACATGGTCATGTACCACAAACCATGACACTCTTAGCCAAAGCCAGGGATGCATTGCTTTCCCTGACTCTGGACGCCCGCAGCAGCACTAGAATTCATAGGGGCCCAGATCCGTATCAACCAATCCAAAGCCGTCCTACCAATACAGAGGGCAGACAGAATCATTGCCCTGGCCACACAGATCACGGGAGCAAGCACGACCTCGGCATGCTTCTTTCTGCGTCTTCTTGGACATCTGGCAGTGGCGGTCCACGTCATCACGCACGCCAAGCTCCACATGCGCCAACTCCAATGGCACCTCCGCTGCCACTGGGACCAGCACAGACAACCCCTGGGCCACAGGATCCCTCCTCTGGTGGCAGACAAGGTGAAACCTAACCAGAGGATGGCCCTTGCAGCCCCGCAGACTTGCATCACGCTCACCACCAATGCATCGAAAAAGGGATGGGGAGCGCACCTCTGCACCAGTGGGACATGGTTGCTGACAGAGTCACGACTCCACATCAACCTCCTGGAGTTCTGGGCTGTCAGAAATGCCCTGCGCATCTTCCAGCCTTAGGTCCAGAACAGAGCTACCTTGGTACAAATGGACAACCAGGTAAGTATGTTCTACATCAACAAGCAAGGGGGCACGGGCTCACACCCTCTTTGTAGGGAGGCCTATCGGATCTGGACCTTCGCCATCTCCATAGGTGGCCTGGAGGTGGGTCCCTATCTGCCCAGGCACAACAACATGCTAGCGGACAACCTCAGCCACCAACTTGTGCCCTACAAGTGGTCTCTAAACCCTCTGTCACATTGCACCTTTTACAACTTTGGGGATGCCCAGTAATGGACCTCTTTGCCAGCGAGGACAATTCCAAATGTCAAGCCTTCTGCTCCAGGCAGCCCTCCCACCGTAGATCAGCAGCGGATATATTCTCAGTCAATTGGGGCTTGCAGACCTGCTATGCCTACCTGCTGACACCTCTCATTGTCAAGGCACTCCAAAATATCATGCAGGATAGAGCACCAGTCATCTTTGTGGCCCCCTTCTGGCCCAGACAGCAATGATTTCTGCAGCTCCTGGATCTTTCCAACGGGCACTTATGCCTGTCAATGCACCTAGACCTCATCACACAAGACGACAGGTGAACGCTCCACCCCAACCTGAAAGCACTGGCGCTCAATGCCTGGATGTTGAGCAGGCAACCCTGAGGCTTCACCAACCACTGCAGGACATCATGGAGGTCCTCCTGGCAGCCAGGCACCCTGCAGCCCAGCAATCCTCTGATGCTAAATGGGACAGGTTCAGAGCATGATGTGAGACCAAATGACATAACCCATTCACTTGTCCCACCCTGGCACTCCTGCAATACCTCCTCACCCTCTCCAAGGGGGGATTGAAGCCGTCCTCCATCAGGACACACCTGAGCGCCACAGTGGCGTATCATGACAGTCAATGACAAGTCATCTTGGGACATCCCCTGGTGGCCCACTTCATGCACAGCCTCGACCACCTACACCCCTCTGTGAAGCCACCGACACTGAGGTGGGACCTCAACATCATCTTACAACATCTCACCAGGCACCCATTCGAGCCCCTCAAACAGGCACCCCTGAAGTTTCTCACTTGGAAAACCATCTTCTTGGTGGCCATTACCTCTGTGCGATGCATCAGCAAACTGCAAGCCCTGGTAGACTACCTCCCTACATTCAGATCCAGCATGACTGGCCATCCTCAGGACACACCCCAAGTTCCTACCCAAGGTAGCCTTGGCATTCCACATCAACCAAACCATCGTGCTACCCAGCTTCCACCTGGAACTGCACACAACACAAGAGGAACACTGCCTCCATACACTCGACTGCACTGGCACCCTCAGGACCTACATTGACAGAACGAAAGCCAAACACAAGGCTTCCCAATTGTTCCTTGCCTACGACCCGAACAGACCGGGCATGCCGGTGACAAAGCACATGCTGTCCCGGTGGCTATCTGACTTCATTGCATACTGCCACATACGGGCTGCAGGCCATGACAGCCTCACTAGCACACCTGCACAATGCGTCCCCTGCAGCATGGCCACCTGGGCCTCCATCCATACTTTCACCAGGCACTACTGCCTCGACTGCTCCCTGTACTCTTCCACTTCCTTTGGACAAGCCGTCCTACAAACAGCATCGGGGGACGTGATGTTTCCTCCACTCCCGTTCTGGCATAGCGCATGCCTGGCATAGTGGCCAACGTATCTCAGAACAATGTACACTGTTGTTGCCTCCTGGTCACACTGCTTGTTTTTTTTGGTTTTTTTTTGTTGCCTGGGTTTGTTTTATGATTGCACAATTGAATAAATAATCTGGTTTTACACCTGGACACTCAAGGTTTTTCTTTCTACGGTATGCCTTGAGTTCACTCCTATCACAGGCTCTCCCGACCACAACACCCCAGATGCGATGGGGAGCCCCCTCTCAGGACAACCTCTCCACTGCCTCCCCACCCCATCCTTGCTCGGGAGTCACCTAGGATGGCTGACTCAGACTGCTTGTCCATGGAGAAAGTGAAGTTCTCCATGGACAGCAGTATGAGTCAGCTACGCCATCCCGACCGTCTCCTCCCCTAGGCTAGGAAAACACTGAAGCAAGAAGGGCCAGGGACAGGAAGAGGAAAGGGAAGCAGGAAGCTCAGAGGAATAAAAAGATTCCTCTGAGCTACTGGGAGAGCTACTCCGGTCCCAGAGGGTGACACGCCTAGGCGTGGCTGACTCGTAATACTGTCTACGGAGAACCTCCGTTACAGTAAGTAACTTCACTTTCACAAAAATCATAGCAACCTAAGACCCCCACCAGAACAACAACAGAAGAACAGCATCCTCAGTATAACAACCCCCTCCACGCCACAAAAACAGCAGTGACTTGGCAACCTCATTATAATATTACCTCCTTACCCTTTGCATTACTTTGCCCCAGCCCTGACCCCACCCTTCTCATACCCTTTGCCATGCACTAGTATTTCTATAGCTCTCAGCTCCTCTCTCTGCCCTACCTCTTCTCCCTCTTTGTCCCCACCTCTTTCTCTCTCCTCCTGCGTCCACTCTCTTACTCCTTCCCCATGCCCCCTCTTTGTCTTGTTTCCTGCCTCCACTCCCTCCCTCTCTCTCTGTACCACCCTTCCACCCCCTATCCAGCAGCAGTATCCTCTCAGTGCTCAACAGCAGTTTTCCAGCCTCCCCCCTAAGGCCCCTTTCTCCTACCTGACGCTTGAGTCTTACCTGTAGCTTGGGTCTGTCTTGCTCCCTAGTGCTGCTGCTTCACTTTACCATCTTTTGTGCTGGCAGCCGCACTCCCATGCAGGTTGGAAGAGACACTACAAGCTGTTCCTGGCTGCTGGCTACAGTGGCTTACTGCATCGCCATTGCAGCACAGAGCATTCTGTACCTGTACAGTTTATGCCACTGTTCCTTTCCCATTGGATTGACTGTAATGAAATCAACAACAATGTGGAAGAACCAGGGCTGGCACGACCCAGTGGGAAAACCAGGTGGTCGCCTAGAGCATTGACGTTTCTGGGGCGATCCATTGCCACCTCTCTCCAGTACCTGTAGCAATGGCATTTAAACCGCAACACAGCACTTATCCGAACTCCCAAGCGCTGTCTTGCATTTCCTGCAATCTATGACCTGCTATTTCTGCCCCCATTCAAACTGAAAGTCTGCATTGAAGGGGGTGGAAATGGCAGTTTGTAGAGGGCAGGAACTGCGAGAGTTTGGGAAGCACTGCATTGTGGCTTAAATGCCATAGAGGGGCAGCAATGGTGGCATTGGGGGCTTACTTAAGGCACCTCTAATTCTTGCACTGGCCGTGGGAAGGACACCACCAGCAGGGAAGAGGGTGCTAATAGGAAAGAGGGCGGCACCTTAGACATGGCTGCACATACCTCAACTCTGGCAGCATTGGTGATTAGGTAAGCCACTCTTTAAACGTTTGGGCTTTAGCTAATTTGTCTATGACTTAATTTAGCTCTGGCTGTCAAATGGCAGGCTGTAATCCTCCGAGGGGAGTGCAGTTTTTCAGCTGGAGGAATTTACCCAGCTCCTCTGCCAAATTCCTTTGAAAACAGCATTTCCAAACTGAAGCTGCAAGAGCATACAACAGGAAATCAAAGAGGCATGCATACAGAAAGATAAAGACCATATCTTTTCTTCTAAGTTTGCATACGTTTTCCTGGTTTCAAAATGCTAAGTGCCCTTCTTTAGTTGATTCCTACATGCCCTTCCTTTCATTTGTTTATAACAAAGAAGTAATTGAAGCATATTGATACAGATAATTTGATAAACAACCAGTAAGAAATATAATTATTAAACGCCTAACATGCAATAAGGATACACTAATGAATACCTTGAAAGACTTTAATAGCTGAAAACGATCCATCAGGGGATTTAATCTCTTGTAGACTCTTGTTTATCATACATCCAGTCTTGGAGCAGACTGCATAATCCCCAGGGCGAATATTCTTACACACTCTGCAGGTCCATATTAATTTATCTTTATCTTTATTAGTAGTGCTTGATATACTGCCCAAGCAAGGCATCAGGGCAGTGTACAATAAAATACAGGCTGCAAGAGGAAGAGAAAGAGAAAAGGAACGCTATTGTTTGTACAATAAAGTGATAGGCAAAAGACAAAGAGAGAAAAGGACAGAGACTCCACAATAGCACAAAGTTCATGCACAGTTGATACATCATTCACAGTTTTTATATACTAAATTCAACTTTGAATCTCTCTCTCCCTCTCTCTCCTGAGGCTGAAATAGTCAAGTGCCCTGTTAGCCAGAAAGAAGTACTGCAAATGGGACTTTTATCTAGAGCTGAAACACACAACTCAAACTCAGTTCCTCCAAGAGGTGAATCATTTTGGAAACCAATTTATCCCTATCTGACCATGGAAAACTAAAGTGGCTAGATGCAGTGTTTCATAAGAGTGCAGCCGAAGAATCAACCGAACTCTGTGAGCTTTCATGATGCTTGAAAGAAGACCACAGCAAGGGGGAGGAAAGGAAAGGAAATGGGGAAAGGGACAAGGGACAAACTTGCTAAGTTCATCTTTCACAACTGGGGTTGGCCTTTCAGTTTTCTTTGTGGGGTTTTTTTTCTTTTATTTGTCAGTTTACTCTCTTCTCCAGGAGTTATTTGCTTCAGTTTAAAAATGTAAATGAATTTAGGTACTAGAGCAATACATAAGTACCGCTTGTAAAGCAGGGGAAATACACAGTTACTGTGCTTTTTTACTGCAGCAGAGCCTAAGTAGACACAAGGGGCATAGCCGGCTATTACTACTGCGCTAGTTGCCTCACTAGCATGATAGTTGGGAATGTGCCGCCATACAGAGCCGGATTTACCTTGAGTGAGGCCCTACGCCAACAAAAATTGTGGGCCCCCAGCAGGGGCGGCCCAAGGGGGGTGCGGGGCCTCATTTGCATAAGGGGCCTCATTTGCATAAATATTTGCATAATGTTACCATATACTAACTTTTAGTAAACGTGCCTCTTAATGAGTGTATGGATAAAGAAAGACTAAAAAATTTCTACATTACTATAATCCAGTGCCAACTGCCAGACACATTAGGAACCACTACAAACACTGCCCATTTAGAACCCATAGCAAACCCGCCGTATCCTAACAGCACTACCAGGACTCACAAAGCACCATACTCTACCAATCAAAAGGCAACACTGCAAATATTAAACCAATACATTTCAGAGAACAACAATACATGACCTACTGGGGAAAGAGAACAAGTGGCAATGTCAAATAGGAATTATATAAACAGAACACCTCAGCTCAGTTACACATGCAGAACATAGACCATCACCAAACAAGTAATCACAATTTAGAAACAGGAAGACAATAATTAAACTGGGAATCCCAAAAGCCAAACTTGGAATGTACAACACTGTAGAAATAAAACTATACATTAATTTGCTCTTGTACTAAACAAAGCGCAGACGTTAATGATGCACATTTACCAGAGCTGACATATTCCAATTAATAAATTCAAAATAAAGAGATATTTTTCTACCTTTTGTGCATTTTTTTCAGCTGCAATTGCTCCAGCCACTTTCTTCTGGTTTCTTCGTGTCTTCTGCTAACTCTCCATTGTCTGCTGTCCATTTGTCCTTTCTTCTCTCCTAGTTTTTTTTCATTCTCTCTCTACATCTGCTTTAACATACTAATCTTTCTCCTTTTGCTCTTTCCTCATTCCTATTTCATCCACTCAAATTTTACCCCTCCATCCTCAATCCCCACTTACTCTCCCAATACCCGGCCAATTGTAGATTTTTTATCCCTCCCACACAAAATATTTTTCCCTTCTCCATTTTACTCTTCCAGCCCCATCCCATTCTAATCCTCCCCCAACATCAGCTCCCTTCTAGTTCCAGCCTCACCCAGCATCCATTCCCTTCTAGTCCCTGCATCAGCCCATTTCCAGTCCTAGCCACCCATCAGCCCATTTCCAGTCCTAGCAACCCCCCCACCCAATACCAGTCCTAGCCCCCCATCAACCCACTTACAGTCCTAACCCCCCATCACCCCATTTTCAGTTTAAGCCCCCCCTATAACCCATTACCAGTCCTAACCCCCCATCAGCCCACTTCCAGTCCTAACCCCATCAACCCATTTCCAGTCAGCCCCCCATAGCCCATTGCCAGTCCTAACCCCCCCATCAGCCCAAAGCCCATTACCAGTTCTAAACCCCCCCAACAGCCCATTACCAGTCCTAACCCTATCAGCCCACCTCCAGTCTTAACCCTCCAGCCCCTTTCCAGTCCTAGCCCCCCCATAGCCCATTACCAGACAGCCCCCATCAGCCCACAGCCCATTACCAGTCTTAACCCCCCCCAAAGCCCATTACCAGTTCTAAACCCCCCCATAGCCCATTACCACACAGCCCCCATCAGCCCACAGCCCATTACCAGTCTTAACCCCCCCAAAGCCCATTACCAGTTCTAAACCCGCCAACAGCCCATTACCAGTCCTAACCCCATCAGCCCACCTCCAGTCTTAACCCCCCCAGCCCCTTTCCAGTCCTAGCCCCCCCATAGCCCATTACCAGACAGCCCCCATCAGCCCACAGCCCATTACCAGTCTTAACCCCCCCCCAAAGCCCATTACCAGTTCTAACCCCCCCCCCCCAACAGCCCATTACCAGTCCTGGGTTAGAAATTGGTTGGGTGGGAGGCGACAAAGAGTACAAATAAATGGAGCTCACTCTGAGGAGAAGGATGTTACCAGTGGTGTGCCCCAGGGATCTGTCCTTGGTCCAATTCTTTTTAACATCTTTGTTAGTGATATAGCGGAAGGGCTGTCGGGTAAGGTTTTCCTCTTTGCGGATGATACCAAAATCTGCAATAGAGTAGACACCCAGGAAGGGGTAGATAACATGAGGAGGGATCTAGCTAAGCTTGAAGAATGGTCTAGAATTTGGCAGCTGGGATTTAATGTTAAAAAATGTAAGGTCATGCATTTGGGCTGCAGCAATCCAAGGGAGCAATACAGTATAGGAGGTGAAGTACTTTTGTCCACTAAAGAAGAGCGGGACCTAGGCGTGGTTGTGTCTGATGATCTTAAAGTAGCTAAACAGGTGGAAAAGGCGACAGCAAAAGCTAGAAGGATGCTTGGGTGCATACGGAGAGGAATGGCTAGCAGAAAAAAGGAGGTGATAATGCCTCTGTATAAGTCTTTGGTGCGACCTCATTTGGAGTATGGTGTGCAATTCTGGAGACCGCACCTTCAAAAGGATGTGAACAGGATGGAGTCGGTGCAGAGGGTTGCTACCAAAATGATTAATGGGCTTCATTATAAAGCATATGAGGACAGACTTAAGGATCTTAATATGTACACCTTAGAGGAAAGGCGGGATAGAGGTGATATGATTGAGATGTTTAAATACCTCCGTGGCATAAATGTTCAGGGAGAGAGCCTCTTTCAATTGAAAGCAAGTTCTGCTATGAGGGGACATGGGATGAGGGTGAAGGGAGATAGATTCAGGAGTGATATGCGGAAATATTTCTTTACGGAAAGAGTAGTGGATCCATGGAATAGTCTCCCAGTGGAGGTGGTAGAGATGAGGACAGTAACTGAATTCAAGAAAGCATGGGACCAACACAGAGGATCTCTAAAGGCAAAAAGTGGACTGTTGTAGTTGTTATGGAAGGACAGACTAGATAGGCCATGTGGTCTTTTTCTGTCGTCATGTTTCTATGTTTCTATGTAACCCCATCAGCCCACCTCCAGTCTTAACCCCCCCAGCCCATTTCCAGTCCTAGCCCCCCCATAGCCCATTACCAGACAGCCCCCATCAGCCCACAGCCCATTACCAGTCTTAACCCCCCCCAAAGCCCATTACCAGTTCTACCCCCCCCAACAGCCCATTACCAGTCCTAACCCCATCAGCCCACCTCCAGTCTTAACCCCCGCAGCCCATTTCCAGTCCTAGCCCCCCTATAGCCCATTACCAGACAGCCCCCATCAGCCCACAGCCCATTACCAGTCTTAACCCCCCCAACCCCCATTACCAGTTCTAACCCCCCCAACAGCCCATTACCAGTCCTAACCTCATCAGCCCACCTCCAGCCTTAATCCCCCAACCCATTTCCAGTCCCAGCCCCAGCCCCCCCAATAGCCCATTACCAGTCCCCCCCAGCCTAAAGTAAAATTTAATTTTAAAAAAAAACCTGCTGGCTGCCGCCGCGGGGCCCCCTCTGCTGCCGCGGCAGCATGGACTGACCCGCGGGGGCCCCCTCTGCAATGTCGGTCGGTCCCTCCCTCCCTCCGTGCAGGCTGTGAGAGGCGCGAAGGCAGACTGTTTCCCTCGCGTCTCTGTTAAGCCCGCAGGGGCTGATGGGAAATTTCCCATCAGCCCCTGCGGGCTTAACAGAGACGCGAGGGAGACAGTCTCCCTTCGCGTGTCTCACAGCCTGCACGGAGGGAGGAATCGAGCTTGCAGAGGGGGCCCCCGCGGGTCAGTCCATGCTGCCGCGGCAGCAGAGGGGGCCCCGCGGCGCAGCCAGCAGGTTTTTTTTTTAATTTTATTTTTAAAAAAAGCCTAACTTGTTCATTTTTGTGGGCCCTTGCCAGCTGTGGGCCCTACGCCATGGCATACATGGCGTATAGGTAAATTCGGCCCTGCCGCCATAGCACATGCACATAGTGAATGCATTCATAACACGCACCTGCAAAGAAAAGCCACAAAAGTGGTGTTAGGGCAGCAGTGAGCAACGGAACCACTGCGGACAGTAATAAATGTGCCCAAACCACACCTACAGGAAAGTAGCAACTGGCCAGAATAGCTGCACAGCTCAGAGCATAGGAGTTAAGTATAAGAGGGCGGAGCATGCAAATTGAAAAAGCAAACACATGCAGGCAATCTGTGCTGAATCCTTAACTGTGGGAGATAGGGTGCAAATGTATTTGAAGATGCAGGGGGCCTTGTATGGGATCAGGCACGGTGTCCATCATAGAGGACAGGTATATGTACCCCCTCACTCTGAGGTGCCCAGCATGCCTGTTCACCAAGACTGCAGGCAACACAGCACAAGGCTTGTGGTGTGCGGAGAGAGTACTATAGTGGAATATATCCCCCTCCTTTTGTGGGGAGAAAGGGGTACCAAAGCTAGTTGGTCTGGGGGCCACGCACAATCAGTAATTCCTTATCGTCCCTCCAGTCCCATTCCGAACCTCTGGGTAGTGCACCTCCTCTAGCAGCATGGAGACTGAGCATGTCCAAAAACTTGCAGCCACCAGTATAAGTATCACTGGCACTGCCCCTCAGCTTCCAGTATGCTCAGTCTCCAAGCAGCTGGAGGGGGTGAGACAGGGGTCTCACTGAGGAGCAAATAAGGAGAGTTTGGGGTTTGGTAGTTTTAGGCCTTTGATGTCAATGCCCTATCAATGCAGGCCTCCATCTGTGGGGCCTGGGTGGCGAGAGCCTGCCTGCAGTGGTTGCAACGCCTGCAGCAGTCAGACGGTCCGTTGGCTGACCAGGTGTTGGAGATTGCTAAATTGGAGTCAGGGGCAGCATATCTTTCTGACATTCACTATGACCTCATACGCGGACTCGCAAACAGCATGGCGTCCTTAGTGGCGGCCCGTCGTTGTGCAATTGGGCAGCTAGTTCTTCCAAATCAAGGCTTAGTAAACTTCCCTTCAAGGGGAAGTTGTTGTTTGGCGAAGATCTTGACAAATTGGTCAAGGATTTGGGAGATTCAAAGGGAGGATGTCTCCTGGAGGACAAGCCTAAGCAGGGTCGCTTGGCTGTCTCTTCTCAGGGTTCTTCCTGGGATTTTCGCTGTTTTCGGCCTCCTCCCGGGGTTTAAGAAGCCCCAATGAAGCGAGGGGGATCCAGGCAGAGACTCCATCCATAGGGGGCTGGCTGCGGGAGTTCTACTCTGCCTGGGTCCAGATCATCTCTGACCAGTGGCTCATGGAGATAATTCGCAAAGGATATGCCCTCGAGTTGCTACAACCCGTGCATGAGGCCTTCGTGCAGTCACCTTGCAGGGCTCCGGACAAGGAGGAAGTGGTCAGGCTTACTCTGATGCAGCTGCTTCTAGCTCGGGGTGGTGGTGCCCGTGCCCCAGGAACAATGCAGGTGCGGTCGATACTCCATATATTTTGTGGTACCCAAGAAAGATGGGGCCTTTCATTCCATGTTGGATCTCAAGCACATCAACCGCTGTTTATGGGTGCTGCATTTTCGCATGGAAACCTTAAGATCAGTCGTGGCAGTGAGAGAGGGGGAATTTTTGACTTCCCTCGATCTTACTGAGGCGTACCTGCACATTCCCATAAGGCCGGAGCATCATTGTTGGCTTCGATTCACGGTGCTCATGGATCACTTTCAGTTTCAAGCATTGCCGTTTGGTCTGGCAACGGCTCCTCGTACTTTCACCAAGATTATGGTGGTGGTGGCCGCAGCTCTCCAAAAGGAGGGCGTTTTGGTTCATCCCTACCTCGACGATTGGTTGATTCGAGCAAAGTCCAAAGAGGAGAGCCTATGGGTCACTTCACGGGTGGTTCAATTCCTGGAGGAGCTCGGTTGGGTTGTCAACCGGGTCAAGAGTCACTTCATACCCGCTCAGGAATTGGAATATCTGGGTGCACGCTTCGACACTCGAAGGGGAAAGGTCTTCCTTCTGGATCAGCGCGCCCAGAATCTGTGGTGATTGGTATGGGAATTTCTGCGCCAGTCGGAGTCGACACCTTGGCAATATTTGTTCTCGCTTGGTTTTAGTGGCTCTGTACTATCCTGGTTCTCCTCCTATCTCTCCCATCGCTCTTTCAATGTGTGTTCTGGTGGCTCCTCCTCCTCTCCTACCCCGCTCCCAGTTGGTGTACCCCAAGGATCTATCTTGGGTCCGCTCCTTTTCTCTCTCTATACCCAGTCCCTTGGTGCGCTTATCTCTTCCCATGGCTTTCAATACCATTTGTATGCCGATGACTCTTAGCTCTACCTCTCTACACTTGAAATCTCTCTGGCAATTCAGACCGGGATCTCTGCCTGCCTTTCTGACATTGCTGCTTGGATGTCTCACTGCCGCTTGAAATTGAACATGGCCAAGACTGAACTTCTCATCTTTCCCCCTAAAACCTCCCCTCCTCTTCCTCCTTTCTCAGTCTCTGTGGATAACTCTCTACTCCTTCATGTTCCCTCGGCCCACAATCTGGGGGTTGTCTTTGACTCCTCTCTCTCTCTTTTTCCATACATATCCAGCTCGTAATTAAGACCTGCCGGTTCTTTCTCTATAACATTAGCAAAATCCGCCCTTTCCTCTCTGAACACACTACTAAAATGCTTATCCACTCCTTAATCACCTCCCGTCTTGCGTACTGTAACCTACTCCTTGCTGATCTCCCTTTGAATCATCTCTCTCCCCTTCAATCTGTTCAACACTCTACTGCGCGGCTAATCTTCCGCCAGCCTTGTCATGCCCATATTACTCCTCTTCTCAAGTCACTTCATTGGCTCCCTATCTGTTTCCGCATTCAGTTCAAACTTCTCCTGCTGACCTATAAATGTATTCACTCTGCGGCTCCTCAGTACCTTTCTTCCCTTATCTCTCCTTACAACCCCCCTCGGGAACTCCGCTCTTCTAGCAAACTACTTCTTCCTGTGCCCTTCTCTTCTACTGCTAACTCCAGACTTCACTCCTTTCACCTTGCTGCACCTTATGCCTGGAACAAACTACCTGTATCGACACGCCTCTCTAACGCTCTTCAAATCCAAGTTGAAAGCTCACCTCTTCGCTGCTGCTTTTGGATCTTGACTCACCTGATCTCCTTTTCTCTCCCCTTTTCTTTCCCCTAGTTTATCCCTGCTTACACCTTCTGTGTTTTGTCTTGTGTTTTGTCTTGACTAGATTGTAAGCTCTGATGGGCAGGGACTGTCTCTTACATGTCTGTTCAGCACTGCATACGACTGGTAGCGCTTTACAAATGCTCAATAGTAGTAGTTGTAATATTTACAGTTGCTGGGAACCATGGCAGCGACTCTGCAATTGGTTCCATGGCTGAAGGCTCACATGCGGCCCTTGCAGCGAGCTCTGTTATGACGCTGGTCTAATCAATCCGATGCACTGACACAGCGGCTTCCTTGCCCCTGGGGAGTTCGCAGAGCCCTTCGCTGGTGGTTGTGATCGGAACACCTGGCGGTGGGGATGCCACTCAAAATCCCGTGGTGGGTGCAGCTGATGACCGATGCCAGCCTATCGGGTTGGGGAGGTCATTGCGAGGGGCGCTTTGCCCAGGGGACTTAGTCTGCACAAGAGGCGAATTGGTCGATCAACATGCTGGAGCTGCGAATGATTGCCCTAGCTCTCCAGGCCTTCGAGTCACAGGTAACCGGAAGTGCAGTAAGAGTGCTCTCGGACAATGCGACCGTGGTGGCCTACATCAACAGACAGGGAGGCACCGGCAGCGTGGTCTTGGAGGAAGAGGCGGAGCAGTTGTTTGCATGGGTAGAACCCTGGCTCCAGGCTCTGTCGGCGGCTCACATGGCAGGTGTGGACAACTTTACAGAGGATTACCTCAGCCGAGTGCAGTTGGATCCCGGGGAGTGGGAACTTCACTCGGAGGTCTTTGCGCAGGTGGTGCATCGGTGGGGTCCACCTTGCATGGATTTGATGGCAACACTCAGAAACGCCAAGACGAACTGCTTCTTCAGCAGGAGGCGAGAATGAATGTCAGAGGGCCTGGATGCGTTGCTGCAGCCTTGGCCAGTGGAGGACCTTCTTTATGTTTTTCCTCCTTGGGCTCTCATAGGCCGTCTGGTACAATGGATAGAGACGCACCAAGGCAAGTCATTCTGATCGCTCCAGACTGGCCGCGGCATCCCTGGTCTGCCGACTTGATGCGGCTTCTGGTGGATCGGCCGTGGCTTCTCCCGGCTCACGGGGACCTGCTGATTCAGGGACCAGTGCGCATGCCTCAAGTGAGTCAGTTCTCGCTTACGGCCTGGCTCTTGAAAGGGCAAGGTTAAGGAAGAAAGGGTATTCAGCTCCGGTGATTTCAACCTTGTTGAAGGCGCGTAAGAGTTCTACATCTTTGGCCTACATTCGGGTTTGGCATGTTTTGGCGTGTTTTCTAAGCTTGGTGTGAGGACCGTTGATTGCAGTCCACCGTGGCTTCTATTCCGGAGATTTTGGCCTTCCTATAGGATGAGTTTGAGAAGGGCTTGGCAGCCAGTTCTTTGCGGGTCCAGCTGGCGGCGATTGTCTGCTATAAGGGTAAGGCTGGTAAAGTATCCTTAGGTTCCCATCCAGATATCTTGCGTTTTCTCAGAGTGGTGTCTAAGCTTCGTCTGCCACGTGCAGCGGTGGTTCCTTCTTGGGATCTCAATCTAGTCTTGAGAGCGATGTCAAAGAAGCCTTTTGAGCCTCTGAATCAAGCCTCTCTGAAGGATTTGACCTTGAAGATGTTTTTTCTGGTTGCTATTTGTTCCGCACAGAGGATTTCTGAGTTGCAGGCTCTGTCTTGTCAGGAGCCTTTTCTCTCTTTTTCAAAGGAGAAGGTGGTCTTACGGCCTGTTCCTTCCTTTCTTCCTAAGCTGGTCTCAGTTTTTCACATGAATCAGTCCGTCATGTTGCCGGCGTTGGGCAGGTCTGGTAGTGAGGAAATTGACCGTGATCTCCATAAACTGGATGTCCGTAGGGTTCTTAAGCATTATTTGGTGGTGACAGCGACGTTTCGCAGATCGGAACGTCTCTTTGTTCTGTTTGGAGGAGTGCATAAAGGAGAAGCGGCGGCCAAGGCTTCCATTTCTAGGTGGATTCGGGAGGCCATTGCCTTGGCGTATCTGTTTGGCGGTCGGTTGGTTCTGCCAGGTTTACGCGCTCACTCCACCAGGGCACAAGCTGCTTCCTGAGCCGAGTTTAGTCTAGTGCCGCCTGTGGATATTTGCAGGGCGGCAACGTGATCTTCTCTGCATACCTTTGCTAAGCATTATCGATTGGATGTTCATGCGGCGAGAGATGACGGTTTTGGGGAGGTGTTTCTTCGAGCTGGGTTTTCGGGTCCCTCCCTTTAGTGTGTACTGCCCTTTTACATCCCAGAGGTTCAGTACTGGACTGGAGGGACGATAAGGAAAGAGAAATTAGACTTACTTGCTAATTGTTGTTCCTTGAGGAACTCCAGTCCAGTCCTGTATCCCACCCGTGTTCGGCATAGAAGTTCAGGGTTCCGGATTCGGTGCAGGTTGTTCTAATTGCTGTCCGGTTGGTAGTTTCAAGAGTTCTCTCAATTTCTGTCCTTGTCTTCTTCCTATATCTTCCCTTCTCAGAGATGGTTGGATATCCTCTAGGTTGGGGGAGGGTTTTTTCCGGACAGGTCTGTTTGTGCTTAGAATGTAGTATAATATTTCTACTTATTTGTTGCTCCTTTGAGTCTGCTTTGTCAATAGGTTCTGGAAGCTGAGGGGCCAGTGATACTTATACTGGTGCCAGTGATACTTATACTGGTGGCTGCAAGTCTTTGGATATGCTCAGTCTCCATGGTGCTGGAGGAGGTGCACTACCCAGAGGTTCGGGACTGGACTGGAGTTCCTCAAGGAACAACAATTAGCAGGTAAGTCTAATTTCTCTTTCTACCACATGGGTCCTTAGGTCAAAAAGCACTTCCATGGCTCACCATATAGAACACCCACTCCTGTAACTTGACATCTACAATTTGGGAGAAGGCGTGGAAGGCCATCCACCCAGAGCGCCTTACTGGGAGGAGCTCTGGGAGAACTCACATGGAGGTGGTAAATCTCAAACAGCCCCCAGGTTGAGCACCTCAACTGTCAGGGAACCAAAGGCCCACCGCACCAGGGAAAGCCACAAGGGTTCCCCAGGTCTATGGATTGCCTCTGCCCCTGGCAACCAATGGCCCACCACACCAGGGAAGACCACAAAGGCTCCCTAGGTCTATGGATTGCCTCTGTCACTGGGCAAAGTAGGGATGGTGATCAGTGAACTGTAAAACAGGAACCCCATGTTTATTGTTGAAACTATTAGGCTGCTCAGAGCTGGTATGCATCGGCCACATCCTTCCTTGGTCAGGATAAGGGGCCATCTGTCCACAGGAACATGGCCCATGGCAACAGCATGGCTCCCCAGGTGCATATATGCACGGTTACATGCTCCCCAATGCAGGGGAGGCAGGGATTGGATGTCACCATTTGATGCCACACTGTCATATTGCCAGTATGTATTATACCTAATTTACATGCCCCACCCTCCACTATACTGTGCTGTCTCCAACTCTGGTTATGTGGCCAGTACTGGCTGAAGCACACAGGCTCTATGTCCTGATACCTCCACAGCACACACCAGCAGCCCTCTGACAACTATTCACTCCATATGCAGATGTAAACAGCAGTCCATCAGGACAGTTTGTGCTGTTTCTGTGGATGTTTGCCCACCGTCCCAGCAGGGTCTCTCCTGACCTGCAGGCCCTGGTTTTGTAGTTGTCAAGTTGCTGTGGTGCATGGTGGTGGCAGCTGCACTATGCGGGCCCTCTTCCCTAGTGGTCTAGGCATGTGCCTAGATAGATTGCTGTCTTTGCTGTTTGTCTTTCATTCTTCCAGTGTAGTTTCCCTGTTTCTGCTCTTCCAGTTTCCTAACACTCTTGTACTGAACACACATTAGTGACATACTAGCAATGCAAGTGCAACTACTACCTCGTCTGAGGCAGGCGTTAATTGCACCTGCGATAGTGGCATGTTTGTGTAGTGCACCTGCCCCAGCCGCCCGCCACATCTCCACCCATTCTCTGCTCGGGTAGCATGGCATTTTTAGTGTAGTCACGTTTGGCCTGCATGCTTCTTGCTACCACATGGCCAAAACGTGCGTTAGCCCCGCACTAAACCCTGTGCAACCGACTACCAGGCTTTTGTAAACATGCCCCCCAAGTAGAGCATGCCAACATTTGGAAGATGTTAAGAAGAAGATTTGAAATAAAGAGATGATTGGAAGGAATTGGGATAAATAGTGACTATTGGGGATTTTGGATATGCTTTGGGACTTCAATCAGTCAAAGAGCCTATTGAATAGCTGGATGAGTCTACTTATCATTAATACATAGTAACATAGCAAATGACGACAGATAAAGACCAGTATGGTCCATCTAGTCTGCCCAGTAAGATGGCAGGAGTAGGTGCCACTCTGTACAGGCCACCCCTCCCTATGTCTTTGTTTAGTGGTGAACCACCGCTCCATGCAGGACACCCCTATTTGTTGAGAAGTTAGATGGTTCAGTTTATTTTGATTTTATTCTGTTGCTATAAATGGATCCATTGTGTCTGTCCCATGCCATTTTGAATTCTGTCACTGTATTTGCCCCATCACCTCCATCGGGAGAGCATTCCAAGCATCCACCACCCTCTCAGTGAAAACGTATTTCCTGATATTGCCTTTCAATTTTCCACCTTGCAGCTTCATGTTATGCCCTCTCGTTTTACAGCTTCCCCGTCTTTTGAAGAAGTTTGTTTGTTCATTATTTCTCCTTAAGTATTTGAAGGTCTGAATCATATCTCCTCTATCCCTTCTCTCCTCCAAAGTGTACATATTTAGGTCTTCAAGTCTCTTCTCATAAGGCTTCTGATGCAGGCTCCAAATCATTTTGATCACCTTCCTCTGAACAGTTTCCATTCTTTTTACATCCTTTGCAAGATACGGTCTCCAAAACAACACAGTATTCCAAGTGAGGCCTCACCAGTGACTTATAAGGTGGTATTAGAACCTCTTTCTGCTGGTAATTCCTCTTCGTATGCAGCCCAACATCCTCCTGCCTTTTGCCACCACCTTGTCGCACTGCTTTGCTACCTTGAGATCTACAGAAATAATCACACCAAGGTCTTTCTCCTGATCCTTGCACACCAACCTCTCACCCCCTAGAGGCGCTACTAAGCATATGCAGCTCTGTGAGTGCCCCATTTCCCTTCACTTTCCCTGCTAAAATTTCATTTCCTGTTGAATTATGTTGTGTCTAGCACTGGTGCTGACATGGCCGACCCATCCATTGTGCAAGAATGTTGTTTGCACAGGGACCCACGCAAACGTCATTCACGCACAATGGACAGCTTCAGAGGTGAGCCAGGGAAGCTGCACGAGGCCCCAACTCACCTCTGCAGAGCCGCCAGCTTGAAAAGCGTTATTTTCCCTCACGCTGGCAGCTGTGTTACTGTGAAGCACGCCAGTGCCGGGAAATGCCCTTTAACCCTTCCTAGCATTCAGTGTGCTTCACAGTAACAGCCACCAGCTTGAGGGAAAACAGCGCTTTTCACGCTGGCAGCTGGGAAGATGTGAGCCAGGGCTTCACACGGGCTTTCCCGGCTCATCTCTGAAGTAGCTTAGATAGACGCGGGGCTCTTTGGGGGGGAGGGTCTAGGATAGGAAAGGAAATGGCCGATGGGGGGCTAGGATTGGAAATGGGCTGATGGAGGTGGGGCTTGGACTGGAAATGGACTGATGGAGGCTGGAGTATGACTGGAAATGGACTGATGGGGGGCTTGGACTGGAAATGGCTGATGGGGGGCTTGGATTGAAAATGGGCTGATGCAGGGGGATGGGAGAATGGGACTAGAAAGGAGCGGATGCTGGGTGAAGCTGGAAATAGAAAGGGGAGGACGAGAAGGGGATGTGGCTGGGAGAGTGAGGATGGAGAGGGAAAAAGATATTGTGTGTGAGGGAAGAAAAATCTCCGATTGGCCGGAGATTGGCCGATTGGGAGAGTAAGTGGGGATTGAGGATGGAAGGGTGAAATTTGAGTGCATGAAAAAGAAATAAAGAAAGAAATGGAGGAAAGAGCAAAAGGGGATCAGTATGTTAAAGCAGATGTAGGGAGAGAATGGGGAAAAAACTAGAAGAGAGCAGAAAGGACAAATGGACAGCAGACAATGGAGAGTTAGCAGAAGACACAAAGAAGGTGTCTGAAGCAATTGTAACTTAAAAATAAAATGCCCAAACAACAAAAGGTAGAAAAATACTTTTTTATTTTGAATTTATTAACTGGAATATGTCAGTTCTTGGAAATGTGCATTGCTAACATCTTTGCATTTTTGTTTAGTACAAGAGGAAATTAATTTATAGTTTTATTTTTCCAGTAGTGTTGTACATTCCAACTTTGGTCTTTGGGGTTCCCAGTTTAATTATTATCTTTCTATTTCTAAATTGTGATCCCTTGTTCTTTGTTTGGTGATGTTCTATGTTCTGCATGTGTAACTGAGCTAAGATATTCTGTTTATGTAGTTTCTATTTGACAGTCCCACTTGTTCTTTTTCCCCAGTAGATGTATTGGTATTCTCTGAGATGTATTGGTTTAATATTTGCAGTGTTGCCTTTTTGATAGGTAGGGTTTGGTGCTTTGTGAATCCTGGTAGTGCTGTTATGATATGGTGGGTTTGCTATGGGTTTTAAATGGGCAGTGTTTATAGTACTTCCTAATGTGCCTGGCGGTTGGCACTGGAGTATAGTAATGTAGAAATCTGGTAGTCTTTCTGTATCTAGACACTCATTAAGAGACATGTTTACTAAAAGTTAGTGCATGTTAACATTATGCAAATATGTATGCAAACGAGGACCTGCAATGTGTCTTTGCACATGGCCCCGCACCCCCCTTGGGCCATCCCTGGCTGACATATCATTTAAACTTGTGCATATGCCTCTAAGAAGTACTTGCAAGTGCTGGAGCAAGTAGGAGCTGGTGAAAAATCAGATTTAATACAGGGTGCTTTCAGTGAGTATTTCTGAGGTCTTGCTATCTTTGTCCTTTATATAATGCCCATCTATAAAATGCTTACCCTGTCTATCAATTAGAAAACTACTCAAAACAGCCAACAAAATTATTCAGCAATTAAAATACAATATATATTACAAACACAAGCCAATATGTAAATGCAATAATACGAGTATATAAAAAATCAGTTCAGCAATTATTCTTCAATACATATTACAAATAGAAGTTGATCACTAACACATTTGAAATATCTGGATGAATAATACTTATTTTCAGTGCATTTTTCCTAGGAAAAAAAGGTGCCAATACTCATATGCAGGGCTCTTTCATTAATTAATATATGAGTGTCATGGATCAGTTTTAGCAGACAATGAAAATGTTGGCAGTACTCTGTACCACTGCATATGTCCTCAAAAAAAAGAAAAAAAAAACCCTAGCTTATTTTGGTTTGTGCATTAAGCCTCAGCCTGTTACCTATAATCAGCGAGTCTGGTTGCATGTGGTATCTTTTTGGCTAGTTTTGATATCGGTCCTTCATTTGTTTTTGAATGCAAAGCTGAGGATTAGGATGAGCAATATTTTAAAGCTGCAAGTCTACAAATAAAACGTAAAGTAAAACCTTAGTACTTGTAGCTAAATCAGCAAATTGCAATTCCTGCACTTTCCAGCAGATGCCCACAGTGGGCCAGATGATTTATGAAAAGAGGACGAAGCAGACTGTGAATGAGGAGCTCCTATATGAAGACGCCTAAAGGACATAAGTCTCAGAATATTTGCACCAAATCTTTTTAGATGCAATAAATTGCACTTAAATTAAGAAAAATAAATATGAAAAAGAGATCAGTGGTATTTTTGATGCAATTTTTCAAAGTCATACATTCTACCCTTAAACTACACTTCGTTTGAGAAACTTAGGGGTATGTTTACTAAATGGCGGTAGTTGCTTCCATGCGATATCGGAAATCAATGGGGCCGTTGCTCCGATATCGCACGGAAACCGCTACCACCATTTAGTAAAGATATTTCTTAGATGCACCATCATCTGCAGAGAGCAATTAGTTTCAAGTTCTTTATCCAACAAGGTATATGGCAGACAAACTCTGATAAGTATGCTGTTAATGAACACTCCCTCCCACACTGATTTAGCTATCTTTTCTTGTTTTATGGATCTTGAATTTCACAAATGAGGTCCAGAAAGTATTGTCTCCAAATAAAATAAGTAGAGAATATGTACAGAGGTGTGACAGGGTTCGCGTAGGTGTGTAGTGCTTTTGTGGTTTATGGTTACAGATTAGAAGTGCTTTTATTTGACATTTTTGATCTTACTTATTTTTGTTAGATATTTTACGTAATAGAATGCTTTTAATCTGTGATGTTCTCTGCTGAGATTAAAATTGTTTAGATCAAGTGGAATAGAAATTGAAATAAATCATAAATAAAAAAAGAAACAAATAATACAATCACATTTTTCATAATGATTGTAGGAACATTAAAAAAATACTGCTGTATTTATTTATTTATTTTTTTACATTCTCTTATATACCGCGCTATTCTGCATCAGTGCGGTTTACATTGAACAAACTGAAATTACATTGAACAGGGCATTATAACTTGGAGATAACTATTTTACAGGGAATATGGGCCATGGAGGGTTAAGTGGCTTGCCCAAGACCGCAAGGAGCACCTGTGGGACTAGAAACCCCAGTCCTTCCGGCCCAAGGTTGCTGTCCTCTAGTGGGATTTGAACCCCCGACCTTCCGGCCTGAAGTACCTTGCCCCAACCACTAGGCCACTCCTCCACTCCTTTAATTTTAACAATAAATTGAGGAAATTTCAACTGCTCTTTTAGTTAATGTTCTAAAGGTTAACCATTCACATGAGGCCTGGATTTTTTAAAAATGATATCCTGAAAGCATAAGCTAGATGTAGTCCATGCTTAGAAAAGGTCAAAGAAAGGCCAAACTAATACCAGCATGGCTAAAGGGTAAGGTGAAAGAGGCTACTATGAAAGCTAAAAGGATGACTTTCAAAAGTGATGAAAATAGAAGAGAGCATGTGTTGGCAAGGTAAGTACAAGGCATTAGTAAGACAGGCCAAAAGGGAATTTGAAAGTAATCTTGCCAGAGAGGCAAAAACTCTGCTTAAGAGGGAGCATCCAGGGAGGATAAGGCTATAACGGAAAAACTAAATAAATTCTTTGCTTTAGTCTTTACTTTCCACCATTATTAACTCTGTTGCTGTCGCTAGGTATAGTGTCGATCAAGGTAGGCCCCTTTAACAATGAGATTAAAGATTGCTATTTAAAGCGCACTGACGCAGCGTTCCCGGTTGAATTGATGCAGCGGATGCAGAGCAGCGCCATGTTTACCCTTTGGAGAATGGCATTACAGAGTTCCTTATCGTCCCTCCAGTCTTGTCCCGAACCTCTAGGGTTTTGCACCTCCTCCCGCAGCACTGGAGACTGAGCATGTCACACTTTTGGTGACACCGTATATCTAGTCCAGGGTCTGCCCCCACAGCTCCAGTAATCTCAGTCTCCATGCAGCAGAAGGAGGTGTGAGCCCTAGAGGTTCGGGGCTCACTGGAGAAATAATTAAGGATCATGGTAGATAGGATAGGTAGAGAGTTAGTCCTTGTAAAAAAAAAAGAAGAGGTAATACCTCTTTAAATTGGCGATTTGAGTTCGAAGCTAAGTTGGTAGAAAGAAGTGCTGCTCTGGCTGCTCCCCTTCTTCCCCCTCCCTGAAGCAGTAACTGTGCAGGGGAGAGTGAGAGAGTCATTGGAGGGGCCTCCTGCTTCTGATCCCCTGTTCGGATGTGAAGCAGTTGAGGCGAGACCCGCTGTGCACTCTGATGGAATGGCCCGATTTCTGCCGCGGCTTGGCAAGCCGTGGGTCGAGGCAGGTGGATCGCTGTAGCGTGGAGCGACCGTCTCTCTTCCATCAGGCTTCGGCGGTCTGCGCAGCAGCTGCTGGTCAGCGAGAAGGTAAGCGCCGGCAGGCAAGAGTTCACGCGCGGCGAGTGCATTTAGCTGAGCGGCAGGAGATGTCGGGCCCAGACCGCGTGTCTGAAGCGTGGGAAACCCGGGCAGTGTGAGATTGCCTGTTTTCCTCTGTCCTCAGGTTGGTTCTTGAATAGAACATTAACGATTTTCAGGGCCAGTAGCAGGGAATTAAGAGTGTTAGTGTAGGTATAAAAAAAAAAGGATTTATATTTATATTGTACGGCCTCCAGATGCCTTCTAAGCCTATGTGTCTGATGTGTGGGATGAGAAGGGGTTCTGTTTCGGAGGCAGGAGTGTGTAGGGGCTGTGCGCAGGAGACAGTTGCGGCGCAGGTGATGGAGGACAGTGTGTCCGTGGAAGTAAGGGGGCAGACGGAGTCAGTTGAGGCTCTTCACCCGTCGGGGCCTCTTATGGAGCCGGTACTGGGGACGTCTGCAGCAGCAGATACCCTCTCTGCCCAACCTTCATTGCAAGGGAGGTTGGCAGCTATTTTTTCACAGGACTTTATGGTGCTGCTACAGCAGGCCCTGGGGGGGTCTGGAGGTGGGGTGCCAGGGTCTGTGAGTGGTGGAGCGATCGGGTTAAAGAGATCAACGGCTCCGCTAGGAGGAGGACCAGGTAGCGTGCCCCTTAAAAAGCCCAGGCTGGTCCCAGGTAAGGATGAGCCAGGGGTGGGCCTGGAGGAGCAGTCAGAGTCTATGGACGACTCTGAGTTAGAGCAGGACCTAGAAGAAGGTGAGATACTGGAGTAGGAGGACCAGGCGAGTGTGGTCCGGGTATTCCGGCAGGAGGAACTGTCAGCGTTAATCTGAGAGACGTTGAAAGCCTTGAACATGCCAGTTTCAGGCCAGTCGGAGGATTCTACTTTGCAGGATCCTTTGTTACAGGCGGTACGGAAGACCCAAAGGGCAATCCCAATACATAGAGTATTCAAGGAAATGATTCAGGAAGAGTAGGACACGCCAGAGGTGAGTCTAAAGGGCTCTAGAGTGATGGTGCGCCTATACCCATTGGAGGAACCGGATAAGGATCTTTTTAAGTTGCCTAAGGTTGATGCGCAGTTTCGGCGGTTACAAAGAAAACCACGATTCCAGTGGAAGGGAGTGCCACTCTTAAGGATACTCGGGATAGGAGATTAGATACCTTGTTAAAGCAGGTTTTTGAGGTTAATGCACTGTCCATGCAGGCTTCAATTTGTGGAGCATGGGTGGCAATGGCATGCCTTCGATGGTCCCAGAGAATCAAGGGGTTACAGGAGGAGGCGGTCGAAGAAGCGGCCCGCTTGGAGTCGGGGGCGGCGTACTTAGCAGATATTCAATATGATCTTATCCGAGGCCTTTCAAACAGTATGGCGTCCATGGTGGCGGCACGGAGGCACCTCTGGCTGCGCAATTGGGCGGTGGATGGGGCCTCTAAGGCTAGGTTAGGTAAGCTTTCATTTAGAGCCAAGTTACTCTTTGGAGAAGATTTGGACAAGTTGGTCAAGGACCTAGGAGAGTCTAAAGGAGGGAGATTACCGGAAGACAAGCAGAAGCAGAGTCGGCCGGCAGCGCCTTCCAAGAATCAGCAAAGGGAGTTTCGGAGATTTTGTCAGTCGCGATTTGCTCAGTTTCAGAGAGGGCGGTCGCAATATAGATCGCAGGGGTTTCGGGGGTTTAGAGGAGCAGGCAGAGGCTTTGGAACCTCCTCTTCCCCGAATATCAGAAATCGCAATGAAGCAAGGGGGCCCAGGCAGGGTTTGTGCCCGTAGGTGGGGCATTTAAGAGAATTTTTCCCTGCCTGGGTCCAAATTACGTCGGATCGGTGGGTATTGGAAGTCATTCAGAAAGGATATGCGCTCGAATTCCAAAGGCTGGTGGCCGACTCTTCCGTGCAATCTCCCTGCAGGACGAAGTCAAGGTTGGCGGTAGTTCGCGAGACTGTGGAAAGGCTGCTAGCGCTAAAGGCAGTGGTGCCGGTACCGGCAGGCCAACGAGGATGCGGTCGGTACTCTATATATTTCATGGTGCCAAAAAAGGAGGGCACCCTGAGACCGATTCTGGACCTAAAGAGGGTGAACAGATGTCTCACGGTGTCGCATTTTCATATGGAAACACTGCGCTTGGTCATTGTGGCGGTCTAGCAAGGAGAATTCCTCACGTCGCTAGATCTTTCGGAAGCATACCTTCACATACCCATTCGATTGGAACATCAAAGGTTTCTGCGGTTTGCGGTGCCCATGGGGCATTTTCAATTTCAGGCGATGCCGTTTGGTTTGGCGACAGCTCCCAGAACTTTCACCAAACTAATGGTGGTAGTGGCTGCGGCTTTGTGCAAGGAAGGGGTGTTGGTTCATCCATACCTGGACAATTGGTTAATTCGGGCAAAGTCGAGGAGCGAAAGCGAACAGGCCACCCGCAGAGTGGTGCAGATTCTGCAGACCCTCGGGTGGGTGGTCAATCTGACAAAGAGCAAGTTGGTCTTGTCGCAGGAATTTGAGTATTTGGGGGCTCGCTTCGACACAAGCTGCGGGAGAGCGTTTCTACCCAGCCTCAGGTCACGGAAACTGAGGCAACTGATACATGCCTTTTTGAAGAAATGAGCTCCATCGGCATGGCACTACTTACAGCTACTGGGGACAATGGCGGCTATGATAGAGTTGGTGCCATAGGCCAGAGCGCACATGAGACCGCTGCAGAGAGCACTTCTCAGAAGATGGTCCCATCAGTCGGATCGGTTGTCCCAGAAGCTGATCTGTCCTCAGGAGGCACAACAATCTCTGCAGTGGTGGCTTGTGTGGGGCTGTCTAGAGAAGGGAATGTCCCTCGAATCCCCAGAATGGAGACCATTGACGACGGATGCCAGTCTGTTCGGCTGGGTGGCCCATTTCGAGATGCAGAATGCCCAAGATCAGTGGACAGACCGGGAGAGGTCTGGCCAGTAAACAGGTTGGAATTGAGAGCAGTTACTCTGGCACTGAAGACCTTTCAGCAACTCCTGCAAGGCAAAGCGATTCGGGTGCTGTCAGACAATGCCACCGCAGTGGCATACATAAACCGGCAAGGCGGCACCAGCAATGTGGCTCTTGAGGAAGAAGCGGAGGAACTTCTGAGCTGGGCCGAGTTAAATTTGAAAGCGTTATCGGCAGCACATGTAGTAGGAGTGGACAATGTGACGGCATATTTCTTGAGTCGAGTCAAAGGTGATCCAGGAGAGTGGAGTCTCAATCAGGAGGTGTTTGACTTGCTGGTGAATCGCTGGGGCAATCCGGTGATGGACCTCATGGCATCGTTCACATCCGCGAAGGTCAGCAGGTTTTACAGCAGACAAAGAGAACGAATTTCCAAAGACCTGGATGCGCTGATACAGAGATGGCCAGAGGAAAAGCTCCTGAATGTATTCCCACCGTGGGCCTTAATAGGTCGAGTTCTGCAGAGAATAGAACGGCACAAAGGTCCGGTGATCCTAATCGTGCCAAATTGGCCAAGGAGGCCATGGTATGCAGACCTGATGCGTATTCTAGTAGAGGAACCGTGTCGCTTGCCAGTCAGGAGGGATCTGTTAGTGCAGGGGCCATTAAGTATGCCTCAGGTGGATCGGTTCTCACTTTTGGCTTGGCTCTTGAGAGGGCAAGGTTGAGGTCCAAGGGATACTCGTTGGCGGTGATTTCTACGTTACTGAAATCCAGACGAAGATCTACATCGGTGGCGTATATCAGGGTCTGGCGTTTGTTTGAGTCGTGGTGTGTGACGAAGCAGGTGATGGCGTTGAGCGCCTCCACTCCGCAGATTTTGTCCTTTCTGAAGGATAGCTTTGATAAAGGACTGGCGGTGGCGTCCCTGAGAGTGCAGTTGGCGGCACTTTCCTGCTTTAGGGGGAAGGTGCAGGGGATGATGCTGGGGGCGCATTCAAATGTTAAGAGATTTTTACAGGCGGGAACTTTGATTAGACTGCCCACCAGGGCCTCGGTACCGGTCTGGAACCTTAACCTGGTGCTGGAGGCTTTGGTGAGAGAGCCATTCGCGCCATTAGCGAAGGCAACGTTGAAGGATTTGACACTCAAGGTGTTCTTTTTGGTGGCTATATCATCGGCGAGGCGCATTTCGGAGTTGCAGGCTTTATCATGTAGAGAGCCTTTTTTGACCTTTGATAGCAAGAAGGTGGTTTTGAGGACGGTGCCTTCATTTTTGCCTAAGGTAGTCTCGGCGTTTCATGTGAACCAGGTGGTCTCTTTACCAGTGTTTGAATGTGAGAGCAAAGATAAGTCGAGTCGGTTGGATGTTGGCAGAGCTCTGAAGAATTATTTGCAGAGAACGTCATTGATCCGCAAGACAGATTGTGTAATTTGGGGGTCCAAAGCAAGGCGAGCTGGCGTCAAAGTCGTCCATTGCGCTGTGGATTAAGGAAGCGATTGTGGCGGCATATTTTGAAGAATAAGAGTTCCGAAAGGTTTAAAACCGCATTCGACTAGGGCTCAGGCGGCTTCCTGGGCAGAGTTTAACTTAGTGCCAGCAGTGGAAATTTGTAGGGTGGCAACGTGGTTGTCCTTGCATACTTTTGTGAAGCATTATAGGATTGACATTCAGGCAGAAGGTGACTCTAGGTTTGGATCAGCGGTGCTACAGGCTGGTTTGACCGGGCCCTCCCACTGACGTGATAACTGCTCTGTTACATCCCTAGAGGTTCGGGACTAGACTGGAGGGACGATAAGGAAGATGAAATTAGACTTACCTGCTAATTGTTGTTCCTGGAGGAACTCCAGTCTAGTCCCACTTCCCCCCCCCCCCCCGGATGATGTGGACCAGACCGCAGCCTGAAGCATGGTAAGAATTGTCAGCAGACCAGTCAGACGGTTTGTTGGACAGCGGTGCTTTGGGGGGGGAGCGGGTATGAGTGCAGCTTGTTCGTTTAGTACTCTAGGCTTTCCGAGAGGCCTGGAGAGAAGGAGTTAGCAGGCCTAGGCACTGCTTTACAGGGGGGTTAACAGCACAGGTCATTGTTAGCTCTTTAAATTGTTTGCTTGAGTTAGGTTTACAAAGGTTTAAAGTTTAAGGATGTTTACAGATGTACTTACTTATTGCTCTGGTGAGTCTGCTTTGTCAATAGATTACTGGAGCTGTGGGGGTGGACCCTGGACTAGATATACGGTGTCACCAAAAGTGTGATATGCTCAGTCTCCAGTGCTGCGGGAGAAGGTACAAAACCCTAGAGGTTCGGGACTAGACTGGAGTTCCTCCAGGAACAACAATTAGCAGGTAAGTCTAATTTCATCTTAGTAGTGAAGAATCATTGATTGCTTAGTTGGGCAACATGAAATGGAAGATCGATTATGCCTATTTAGTAAGGTAATATGGTGGCCAGACAAGGGGGTAACATTTTGAGACATTGGTTCACAGTGGGGAGCGTAATGGGGAATAATTCTTGAGCATAGCCTTTGCTATTGTCCGGTATGAGTAATTATGTTTAGGAGTGCTAGTTTAGATAACCCAAAGTTAAAAGATTTTCTATCCTTGGGAGGATTCACTAATATATTTTCTTGCAATATTTTTCTAATTTTAATCAGTAGTTGGATAAGCAAATGGATATTCTCCCTGGTGTAAGCTATTGGATGCAGCTCGTGGTGAAACACTAATAGCATTGGCCTAGCAGAGACAGCACAGCAACATGGCTTGCAACAGAGTCCATACAAAAGGGAGATAAGCAAAATGCTTTTGGGGGAATGTCGTTACTCCTGTTCTCTGTAAAGCAAAACATGTTATCCAAGTTGTTACTCCTGTTCTATGTGAAGCCAAGCAGTTTGTTATGGTCATTTTGTTGTATGTAAACCGCGCTGACAATAGTGCGGTATATAAGAAATTGTAATAAATAAATAAATAAATAATAAATAAATATCAAGTCTATTGTTTGGATAAAGTTTGTGGATAAAGTTTTTGTGCAATAGCACTTCATGTGACATCACAAATTTAAAGCAATATTGCCCACGGAAAGGCTTATAATAGAGAGTATTAAGTTTCTATATGATTAAAATATATATGGTTAGGAGGTTTTTTTCTTGACCTGTAATGTGATGTGGATGATCTCACATACTTCTTACCTGGATCACGTTGAGATTTCTGCACCTTCCCCAGTCTATTGTTTTCCCCTATATGTATCTAACTCCTTTACTCATTTAATTGGCATTTTCTTATTCTTGCTGTTTTTATTGAAAACTGCTGCTGTAGAAGGGCGGTATATCAAGTTTTTAAATAAACCATGAGCATAAATCTTAAAATAAGCCTGAAATTCTTTGGCTCGTGTAACACTGAGGTCTTTTTCCTCCTATTTCTCTTCCTTTTTTGAGTATATTTACTATACTCTAATTTGGTGTAAACAAATGTAAGCAACTGGTCTGAGTAGTGTACATGAACTTCACTCTTCTTAGGGTATTGTATATAGTGGGAAAATATCCAGGCCAGAAACGCTCTTTGATGGTTGCTATTTAGAAAGCTGAAGCAAATCACAGTGAACTTGGAAGATGCAATAAAGCAAATTGACAAGCTAAAGAATAGCAGATCACCTATACTGGATGGTTTAGGTTCTTTCTGTGGTTCTGAAAGAACTCAGAAATGAAATTGCTACTAACAGGTCTGCCATCTACCTCTCCACACCTAATATCTCCCCAGCAATCCAGACCAGGATCTCAGCCTGCCTTTCTGACATCGCTGCCTGGATGTCTCATCGCCGCTTGAAGCTGAACATGGCTAAAACTGAACTTCTTGTCTTCCCCCCCAACTCCTCCCCTCCTCTTCCCTCCTTCTCAGTCTCCATGGATGGATCTACAATCCTTCCTGTTCCCTCAGCCCACAATCTAGAGGTTATCTTTGACTCCTCTCTCTCTCCTTCTCCACACATATCCAGCTCATAGCTAAGACCTGCCCACTTCTTTCTCTACAATATTAACAAAATCCGCCCCTTCCTCTCTGAACATACTACCAAAACGCTTATCCACTCCTTAATCTCCTCTCGCCTCGACTACTGCAACCTACTCCTTGCTGGTCTCCCCGTGTGCCATCTCTTTCCCCTTCAATCTATACAAAACTATGCTGCTCGACTAATCTTTCGCCAGTCTCGCCATACCCCCATCACTCCTCAAGTCGCTTCACTGGCTCCCTATCCACTTCTACATCCAATTCAAACTTCTCCTGCGGACATATAAATGCATTCATTCCACAGCCCCTCAGTACCTCTCATCTCTTATCTCTCCCTACATCCCCTCTCGTGAACTTCGCTCCGCTAACAAATTACTTCTATCTAGGCCTTTCACCCGCACTGCTAACTCCCGACTTCGCTCCTTTCACCTTGCTGCACCCCACACCTGGAACAGCCTACCTGTGTCTATACGCCAAGCACCCTCCATGGCCTTCTTCAAATCCAGATTGAAGACCCACCTCTTCACTGTCGCTTTCAGATCCTGACTTCTATCCCTTATCTCAACCTGACTCCTGTCAATTTTCATGACCAAATTGTTAAGACCATATTGTGCTTTGCACCAAATTGACTATGCTCTGTATTGTCTCAACTAGATTGTAAGCTCTGACGAGCATGACTCTGATGAGTAGGGACTATCTCTTTTATATATGCCTGTACAGTGCTGCGTGCGTGACACTATATAAGTGCTAAGTAGTAGTAGTAGTAGTGATCTGTCATTAAAACTGGTGCTACAGTGGCCACTCTCCAATCCTTGGGTGCCAATTTTTAAAAATGGATCTAGGGGATATCCAGGAAGCTATAGGACAGTAAACCTGGTATCGGTACCAGGCACAATGATAGAGGCCATTTTGAAAAGCAAGATTACTGAATATATGGATAGGCATGGTTTAATGGGTCTGAGCCAACATGGATTTAGCAGAGAGAAGTCTTTTCTTACCAGTCGCTTAGATTTTTTGAAGGGATAGTTGATATAATGTATCTAGAATTTCATACTCATTTGATAAAGTCCCCCATGAGAGACTCCTGAGGAAATTAAAAAGTCATAGGATAGAAAGTAAAGTCTTAGTGTGGACAGGAAACTGGTTAGAAAATAGAGAATAGACAATTCTCATGAACAAGCAGGAAGTAAGTCCCCATGTATAAGTGATTTCCCCGACAGAGCTCCATGCGGGAACACTTCCCAGCTTCAGTTGGAAGCTTTTAGGAGCATCCATTGCATATCCGCGCCTGCCTTCCATATTTGTAAATTATCTGGAATGAAGAACAAGTGAGGTGATCAAATCTGCAGATTACAGAACATTGTTCAAAGCTGTTAGATCACCAGCAAATTATGAAGAATTGCAGGGGGACCTTACAAGACTGAAAGTCTGAATGGCTGTGGTAGTGTGGCATGCGGTGGGAAGGGGTTTTCTTTACAACACAGACCAGACAGCAGTTCAGGGAAAAAAAAAGCAGTTTTTATTCTGTCCCATCTTGTTAAATCTCCACAAAGCAAAACCCAGAGCAGACGGCAGTTCAAGGAAAACAAAATCAGCTTTACTTCTGTCCCAACTTGTTAAACCTCCACAAGATGGTTCCCCCAGCCCTTCCTCCAGCCCTACTTCAGAACTCCTTTGCATGGCTTGCCTTGGAAGGACTTCTGGCTGCACAAGCCTTTCTCCCTCCTGCAGCCTGCTGGGTTCTTAACCTCGCCCTGTGAGCCACACCCTCCAGCCCTGAACTCTGGGCTACAGGCTCTCTTAAGGGGGACTGTTGATACTCCTTTTAGAGAGGGACGGGAACATTGTATAGGCCCCATCACAATGGTATATGTCATTTAATGTGGACGTGATGCATATAGGGAAGCATAACTCTAAGTACATCATGCTGAATTCCATATTGAGAGTTGCCACCCAAGAAAAGGATCTTGGTGTTATTCTGAACAATATGTTGAAATCCTCAGCTCAGTGTGCTACAGCTGTCAAAAAAGCAAATAGAATGCCAGGTATTATTAGAGACTATCATAGGGCCTCTGTATCAATTCCTATTGTGTACTGGTCACCTTTTCTAAAAAAAGATATAGCAGAACTTAGAGGTATAGAGAAGGATGACAAAAATGATTAAAGGGATGGAACAGCTCCCATATGAATAAAAGCTGAGAAGTTAGGGCTCGTCAATATGGAGCAGAGACAGCTGAAAGAAGATACAGTTTGTAATATCACGAGGGGGATTGGTTGTTTACCTTCTCAAAAGATACTAATGCTAGGGGACGCCCCATGGAACTAATAGCACGTTTTAGATGGGTGAAAAAAACATTCCTTCCAATGTAAAATTAGGATATGCAATTTGTTGCCAGAAGATGTGGTGAATGTAGTTAACATGTTGTTGTTGACTCCTGGTGACCCTGTGGATAATTGTCTACGTTGAGACTATCCCCTTGAGGTTTCCTGGCAAATTGCAACCAGAAGTCGATTGCCAGACCTTTCTTCCATGCAACTATCCTACACACCTGACATTCCAAGGTGGTTTCCCATCCACGTATTAACCAGGCCTAACCCTGCTTAGCTTTCAAGATCTTCATCTTTATCTTTATTCGGTTTCTTGGTATCTCACAGTGCAGCTGTTATCGTGAGACTTTGGCCTAGTAGATAACAGCTGCCAGGCCTGGTGCAAACCTAAGAGCGGTGGCAATGCGGCAAATGTTTTGAAGTAAGTTTGCCACTCTGCCTTACTGCCGCTGTGTGGGCCTCCTTCCTACCGGTGCCCCCCGCATTACAGAGGCCGCTTGTGCAGAATTTATGCCCCTGACTGGGACGCTGCCCTGTTTCTCAGCAGGGTATCTCTTTTTGCTTCCTCTACTGTACCCTGGCACTTTACCCTCACCAATCAAATCTATGCATTAATTCCTCAATAACTGGGTAACTCAGTCATTCTGACTCTTCTCTTTCAAATGACTGTTTTCTCTTCAAGTACATTAGAAGAAATTATCTCTCTTAAAGGCAAAAATAATGTTATGGTTTTCATATAAATAGAATACAAAAACAGCTTATATAACTTTGGTTGGATGATCAGGAAATAACTGCTTATGCAGGAAACAGTTACTATAGGAACCACAGAAGATTAGTTGTTCAGAGTCAGACCCTCAGGGGAGTAGTTACTAAAGTGCCTCTTACCACATGGTAAAGGGCTAAAGCATGCATTATTTTCCCATAATGCAGAATATTTTACCACACTGCGTGGTGAATAATGAGATGCAAAGCATGCAAATGCATGTAAAATACCTTATTTATTTAAATAGAATAATGAAGCTCAACTCAAGCTGCATTATTCTTGGAAAACTGAAGCTAGTTCAAAGCTGGTATCATGTTTCCTGGCCAGAGGCATCGGGCCACTAGTATGCGGCCCAGTGCTCCAGAGCTAGCGATAGTTAAACAAAATCCATAATCCAGGAGTCCTCTCCCGTTGGCACCAGCAAACAGTCTGTGCCTTCCAAAGATATAGGGGTATATCACAATCAAAGACCCCAACTGAACACCCCTTCACTCTCCCCAAGGCCTATGGTTTAGTGGGGACCGAACAGGAGCTATCCCACTCGTTTCCACCCAGGTCTGCGCTGGGTTCCAAATGGCATCTGTGGCCCCTAGCGATAGCCTTGCGGTACTACTGCTGAAGTTGACCAAGGACAGGAGGGTCTTTGATTCTGGCTTGGCGAGCATACATTATGTGTGGGGAGGGGATATCGTTGAAGGGGGGCCCCTTTTGCCAATGCTGGGGGGAAGGGGCCCTCGGACTGTGGATATTTTTAAACATTGATGGCTCCTTTAAGAATGCAGCCTGGAGCATTCTGTGTGCTGGGCTCATTTTTTCCCTCAGAATAATAGAGCTTGCAAGTTACGTTATTCCTTTATCGCGGGTGTCACAAACCTGCGATACTGAGCTACCACAGATAAATGACTCCCACGATAAATTAGGCTGCAGTAAAATGTCAGATTTTACCACAGCTACGTAATTACCCCCCTCCCTTAATATTATTGTACTGCAACTTATAACTTTTCTCAAGTCTTTTTAGCCCAGTAGTTCCTCCTTTCTACTTCCAGCTCCTCTCTGTCTTTTCTTTCAGCTCAGTCAGAATCGGTGCTGGGATTCAGCACAATGCATCTTGTATGTTATTGTATATCACTGCTAAATGTTTATTTATTTAAAATATTTATATTCCCCTCTGAAATCCTAGGCAGATTACAATGGTACATACATAAAACCACATATTTTGAATTTGTATGTTTTATTATTGTAAACTGCTTGGTAGTCTTGGTTGGAAGAATGAGAAATAAAATTAATGAAATTTTCCTTCGCAGATATTTAGGACTATTTCCTAGTTTGGTCATTAGAGCAGTGTCCTGAGCCTGGGAAGTCTGCACTAGGACTCTTCCGGAGTCATGGGCTCTAAGTCTGGCCACCAGGTGTCACTCTTACTAATAGCCCCCCTCCCCATGGGCAATGAATGCTGTCTTATCCAATCTTGGAATTGAACTGCGGACCTACTGGGCTTTGCCCCTTTCTTTTGCTTTCCACTAAAACACTAAATGGAATATTGGAAAGAATTATGTAAGGGGATTGATGTACATCTGTCCATCTCTCTGTTGCCTTTCCCTATTTCAGTAATATTTCAGATGGATTTCCTTTGCTACTGTATGCTTCACTCTAGCTCTCATCATTGCCCTTTCACATTTTTGTTGTAATAATTTTTTTCTGTTTTTCTTTAAGTTGATTTGTTTATTCTAACAAGTTCCTCCTCTAGTTTATTTTTACTCTCCTTCCTTTTGCTAACGTGCTCGCTGCATAGTTCAACTGTATAATTCAAATTGTCTCACCAGATGTCTCTTTTACTTTTAAACAAAGGACACTGGCTTTTTGAATTCATCTGTAAATCAGTTTGTCATGCATTTCATCATTCCAAAGCTAATTGTTAAGGCTCCAGTATTCAGATGTTCCTGGGCTCCTCCCTGTAGTAAACATTGTTGGTAGAGTACAGTGATCTAAAAAGCTTTTTTTCTAAAATTCTGTGGGGCTATTATATGCCTCTGTGCGAGTTCTCAGATTGTCAATTAGTAATCAGTTCTTGAGGGGTTTTTCTAGTGGTATCTGCTTCGAACTCTGCTACTTGCTCACATTGCCCCACAGATTCCAAAATGTGAAGATGTGGACTAACACCATCTAACATGCTCTTTTCTCCAACCAATCCAACTGTGCTCACTAAGAGATGTTGTGGGATGGGGTAGAAGTGTGGCCCAGGGCTTCCTCCTCAAATCATGCCTCCACCTTCTCGCTCATAAAACATCCATCCAAAATTTCTCCATTTATGAGGTTGTGTTAACGAGCACCAAACAAGACAGCCACCTAGAGCTTCAGCTCTGCCAGAACCAGATTAAAAAAAGGGTAACAAAGTCCCCATAGTGATGATCAAGTTTGGATAATTTGATCTCTGTGCCTATTCATTAAGAGGGTCATTCTAAAAGGTTTAGTTATGGTTTGGACATCTATAAACATGCACATGGATGTCAAAATCACAGACATGTCTCCGTAACCATTCCACAAATGCCATTCGCAGACGTCTCCAGGATGGGGACGTTCAAGAGGCATGGGGGGTGTCTGGGGAGGGATCCCAGAAACAGCGGAGCCGCCTGCAGGAACATGCATGTTTATTCCTGCTCCCGTCATGAATAGGCATTAAGAAAGTGTGTTTTTCACTGTAAAACATCCAGAGAGCATAGAGAAGATGGAGAATTAAGTGACTAGCTTTAGATTACAAAGTCCTACACTGGGATTATGAACCCTGGCCACCCAGCCTTAAGTCACTACTCTAACCATTATGCTATTAGACGTCTTGGTTCTGAAATGCTCTCCTGGTGACGTCTATATAGACATTTGATACGTGTGCATACTGGGCACATCCATGTTTCTGGAACTGTGTGCCTGCCTTTCTTATCAGATGCTCCGGCTTTGACATCCCAGATTGCACGTGGACGTCCCATTTGGAATGTGCCTCTTTGGCAATAAGTAAAACTGGCAAATTGGACTTTAACAACCAGTTGGGAAAAGGAATGAAACAATCAAAGGTTGAATCCCTCATGCTACAAAAAATAGTGCTGGGTAAGACATAAAAAAATAATTCTTATAGGATACTTATCTAGCAAAGCTTATTGAGTGTGCTGTTTTAGAACAATTACAGGCTTATGTAGAATTGAATAATTTACTGGATAAGCATCAGTTGAGATTTTGTTATTGTCACTTTTTAACAATTTATGGTGTAGTCTTGACTGAGCAGGTGCTGTGGTTATGATAATATTCTCCGGGAACAAGCAGGACGTCAGCACCAACGGAGCCCTCGCGGAAGCATCCCCAGCTTTCAAAGAAAGCCTTTTGGAGATGCCACCATCCGTGCATGGTCCCATTTCCGCCCAAGGTTGCCATTTTGCTCGTCTTCTTTTTTCCGCAGAGCCCTTCAGACGTTGTCTGGCTTGTCCCTGGAAAAAGTTGATTTGTTTTCTTTCCAAGTTTCATACTCTCCTCCGGTATCGCACCAGTACTCTTCCCGCCACCTGACCTCGTTGCCTCTGCATCGCGTTCAGGTATATATTTTGTAGTTTTCATTCTTTCTTTCTTTTTCTGGCGTCTTCGCATCTTTTTTTCCAACTGGCATACCCCTGTGAGGTCAAAGCCTCTCCAGGCTGTTTTTCCCCTATGGCTACCAGGGGCTTCAAAAAGTGTGATCAGTGCTCTAAAATCATGTCTTTGACTGACACATGTGACTGTTGTCTCCACTGCTTTGGGCCATATCACAACCAGGCAGCCTGCGGTCTCTGAAAAAGGATGTCCAGCAAGGCCCTCAAGAGCTGCCAACAGCAGCATGATAAGTTTTTCCCTGAGTCCCCACCCTCGCAGAAGCATCCCCCCAGCTTCCAAAGAAAGCCTTTGGGAGATGCCACCATGCATGCGTGGTCCCCTTCTCGCCTAAGGGTGCCATCTTGCTCAATCAGATGACATAGCTAAAAGATGGTAAAGGAACAACTTCAAGGGGAGGAGTGAGGGTTGTGAGGACCGATTCCTGCTGTCCCTGGAGAACACCTGTTACAGGTGAGTAACTGCGCTTTCTCCGGGAACAAGCAGGAAGTCAGTCCTCACATATAGGACTCCCCAGCTACAAGCTACTGAAAGCCCATAGCAAAAAGCAGGGGCTCCCTCACGGGCAGCCACAAGCAACAGCAATTGAGCCTGTATCCACAGACTACAGTAGGGACCCCTGTGTCCAATGAAACCAGCACTCCAGTGGCCTGAACACAGAAAGGCGGAGGGTAGGAGTTGCCTAAACCCCAGAAAATGTTTCGGAGCACAGCCTGGCCAAAGGCACTGTCCTGTCAGGACTCTCTTTCCAGGTAGTACTGGGCTGCAAAGGTATGGACTGAAGATCAGGAGGCGGACCGGCAGATGTCACCATCAGGACAGAGCACACGTTTGCCACCGAGGCTGCCATGGCCCTGACATGGTGCGCCGTGACGTAGCCTTCTAGCAGGAGCCCCATCTGCTCATAGGCGAGGGTGATACAGTCCGCCACCCAGGTGGACAGTGTACGCTTGGTCACCTCCTCCCCCAGCCTACTGGGGTCATAGGAGACAAAAGCTGAGAAGCTTTGTGGTGGAACTGAGTGTGTTGGATATAGAAGGACAAAGCTCTTTTACAGTCCAAGGCGTGAAGGACCATCTCTGCCCAACTGGAGTGAGTCTTGAAGGACTACAAAAGGGGACTGCTACTTCTGGAGAGAGATCTGCAATTGTAAGTATTTACTCCCGGGAAGTTTTCTGAATCTTGGGAAAAAAGGACTTCTTTAGATTAAAGCTGATTAATCTGTGAACACAGTGTATTTATTAAATCAGTCAGGGCCTAGTAGCAGCAGAGAATTTTCAGTTTAAATTTAAAACACAGCAGAGAGCTTTCTGGTTAAATTTAGAACCCAAGACTTCCTCTATCCAAGCAAGGGCTGTAGGACTCCCACTAGAGATTGGTCACAGATTACCTTAGAAGCTAAGGACAGGGTACTGTGTAGCAGCCAGCTTTTAATAAGTCTTCTTTCCCTCCCTCCCTCCCTCCCCAACACCCACCCACCACTGGGATAATCGTAGCTTTATAGGTGCTTAAACCTCTTACATAAGAATATAAGATATGCCATACTGGGTCAGACCAAGGTCCATCAAGCCCAATATCCTGTTTCCAACAGTGGCCAATCAAGGTCATAAGTACCTAGCAGTCTCCCCAAAAGACACAGGTTCATCAATGCTTGTATTGGGTCAAGCAGTGATATCCCATGCCCCTTTTAATAATGGTTTATGGACCTTTCCTCCAGGAACTTGTCCAAACCTTTTTTAAACCCAGCTATACTAACAGCTTTTACTACATCCTCCGGTAACAAATTCCAGAGTTTGATTACATGTTGAATGAAAATATATTTTCTCTTATTAGCCTTAAATAGGTTACCCATTAGCTTCATTGCATGTCCCCTAGTATTTTTTTATATACTGATGATGTAAACAATCGACCTACATTTACCCGTTCCACTCCATTCATGAATTTATAGACCTCTATCCTATCTCCCCTTAGCCGTCTCTTTTCCAGGTTGAAGAGCCCTAACCTTTTTAGCCTCTCTTCATAGGAGTAGCCTTCCATCCCCTTTACCATTTTGGTGGCTCTTCTCTGTACCTTTTCTAATAACGCTGTATCTTTTTTAAGATACATGACCAGAATTGCACACAATATTCAAGGTGCGGTCGCACCATGGAATGATACAGAGGCATTATAATATCTTTTGTTTTATTTTCCATTCCTTTCCTTATGAAAGCTAGCATTCTATTTGCTCTCTTGGCTGCCGCTGCACACTGGGTGGAGGGTTTTAACATGTTATCCATGATGACCCCTAAGTCTTTTTCCTGGGTGGTGGTTCCCAATGTGGAACCTTGCATCGTGTAACCATAGTATGGGTTGTTCTTTCCTAGGTGCATAACTTTGCACTTGTCCACATTAAATTTCATCTGCCATTTGGATGCCCAGTCTTCCAGTTTATCAAGATCCTCTTGCAATTTTCCACAATCCTCTTGGATTTTAACAACTTTAAATAGTTTTGTGTCATCTGCAAATTTGATAACCTCACTTGTTGTTCCCTTTTCCAGGTCATTTATGAATATGTCAAAAAGCAGCGGATCCAGCACAGATCCCTGGGTTACTCCACTATTCACCTTTTTTCCATTGGGAAAATTGGCCATTTAGCCCTACCCTCTGCTTTCTATCTTGCAACCAGTTCCTGATCAACAATAGTATATCACCTCATATCCCATGACTTTTTAGTTTTGCCAAAGGTCTCTGATGAGGGACCTTGTCAAAGGCTTTCTGAAAGTCCAGATACACAATATCAACCGACTCACCTTTGTCTACCTGTTTATTCACACCTTCAAAAAAATATAACAGATTAGTAAGACAAGATCTTCCTTGTCTAAAGCAATGTTGGCTGTCTCCCATTAAGCCATAAATAAGAATGAGATTAGACACCCTCAATAAATAAAAGGAATAAAGTCCAATTTTATGATGCTATACCTGTTTACTGTTCTTATTGTTTTTTTATGTTAACAAGTATTCAGCATTAAAAGAACCCATGGTCTCAGACTGAGTCGGCAGCACTTCTGAATTGAAATCTTACAGAAGATATATGCCTATATTGCATCAACGACCATTTTAACTACGGTTCTTTAAGATGTAAAAATCCCAGCTTTCTTTACGTATCATCTTAATACCATTTGGACTTTCCTTATTATTGTCTCATAAAGTAAAGAGATTGTGCTTATCTTAGAAAAGAAAAATGAACGGCCCCAACGCCACCTTCCCGGTACTAATCATGCGTTTCGATTCTTCTTCAGGGGGTTGGTTCGTCAAAACAATCTCTATTGGAAAAGATATGTACAGAGTTAAATTTATCTTGTACCCACAAGCTCATTGTCATGTTTAGAGGTGAATTCTATAATCAAGTCCTAGCGGTGATTTTAAGTTTGCAAAAGTCATATAAACGATGTGCGGTTTCTCTGTCCCAACAATGAGGCTCACCTTTCCTGGAACGCCGCGCATGCGGATCAGCAACAATGGTGGAGCTTTTAACTCTATGGATTGCGGAACGTGTGATGTCATCGAAACTTTACCTTGCCGTGAATTTTTTGGGGCAGGATCAGTTGAATCGCCCATTAAGCCATGCCTATCTACATGCTGAGTAATTTTCTTCTTTATGATGGTTTCTATCATTTTTCCTGGTACTGATGTCACCGGCTCACCGGTCTGTAGTTTCCCAGATCACCCCTGGAACCCTTTTGAAAAATTGGCGTTACATTGGTGATCCTCCAATCTTCAGGTATTACAGATGATTTAAATGATAGTTCACAGATTACTAATAGCAGGTCTGCAATCTCATATTTCAATTCTTTCAACACCCTTGGATGTCTACATTCTGGTCCAGGTGATTTGCTACTCTTCAGTTTATCAAATAGTTGTAATACATCTTCCCGGTATAGCGATATTTCTTTCAATTCTTCTGCAGTATCACCTTTAAATACCACTTCAGCCATGGGTAACATCCCTACATCTTCCTCAGTAAAGACCGAAGCAAAGAATTCATTCAGCCTCTCCGCTATAGCCTTGTCCCCTCTATCATCTAATGGTCCAAATGACTCTCTCACAGGATTTTTGTTACGAGTGTACATGAAAAAGACTTTATTACGCGTTTTTGCTGCCACAGCAAGTTTCTTCTCAAATTCTCTCTTTGCCTGCCTTATTAGTGCCTTGCATTTAACTTGCCAGTGCTTGTGCTGTGTCCCGTTTTTGTTATTTGGCTTTTTTTTCCATTTCTCAAAAGATGCATTTTTGGCAACAGCGTCTCTGACCTCACCTTTAAACCATGCTGGCAGTTTTTTGGACTTACTTCCACTTTTCTTAAAGCATGGAATACAGCTGTTCTAGCCTACTAAGATAGTATTTTTAAACAACACCCAAGCTTGATGTAAGTCTTTAACCTTTGCAACTGCTCCTTTTAGTTTTTTCTTAACTATTTTCCTCATTTTATCATAGTCTCCGTTTTGAAAGTTAAAAGGTAGTACTGTGGATTTCCTTATTATCCCAACTCCATTAACTAAATCAAACGTGATCATACTATGATCACTATTGCCATGTGGCCCCAACAAACTTCTCTTGCACCAGATCTGGTGTTCCACTAAGGACTAAGTCCAAAATGGCTTCCCCTCTGGTCGGTTCATGAACCAGCTGCTCCAAGAAGCAGTCATTTATTTCATCTAGAAACTTTATCTCCCTAGCATGTCCTGCCGTGTCACTGACGCAGTCAATACCAGGGTAATTGAAATCACCCATTATTATTACTGTTCTGTAACTTTTGTTAGCTTCCCTGATTTCTTTGAGCATTTCATCATCCATTTGTTCATTCTGGCCAGGCAGTCAATAGTACTACCCCCTTGCTATCGCCTTCCCCTTTTTACATGGAATTTCAATCCATAGAGATTCTACAGCAAATTTTGTTTCCTGCAAAACTTTAATCCTTTTTGACTCCTGCAGGAGGATACCCTATTGGATTGAATATGAGCAGAGGACCACCGCCTCCCAACAGATGGAACGAGACCCTGTGCCCCCGTGTTTGTTCACATAGAACATCGCCACCTGGTTGTCCGTCTGGACTAGCACCGGCTGGTGATGCATTTGGTGGCAGAAAACTCGCAGGGCTAAATATATGGCCTGCAGCTCCAGGAGGTTGATATGCTAGGTGCTCTCCTCTGGTGACCAGTTGCCCTGGGTGCGAAGCTTCCCACAGTGGGCTCCCCAGCTGAGCAGGGGAGGCATCCATGGTGAGGGCACTTGAGGGGCTCAAGGCCTAAAAAGTCATGCCATCCTCGAGATGCTGGAGAGATTGCCACCAGACCAGAGAGTCTACCAGTTGGTGGGTGCCAAACTCTATCTTGGAGGCATCCCATGGCCTGAGACCACTGGTCCTGGAGACACCACTGCACCACCCTCATGTGGAGGTGAGCGTTTGGAGTGACGTGGACTGTGGAGGCCATGTGCCCGAGGAGGCACAGAAGAAGCCGAGCAGACATTGAGGGACGGTACTGTATGTCCCGTGCCAGAGTCCTGAGATGGTCTGCTGGGCAAGGATGCCTTTGACTGAAGAGTGTCAAGCTTTGCCCCGATGAACTCCAGACACTACGCCGGTAGGAGGTGAGACTTGGGGCACTTTATGACAAAACCCAAGTGTTGCAGAATCTGGATGGTGTGTGCAGTAGCCTGCTGCACCTCTGAGGCTGTGCCTCCCTTTATGAGCCAGTCATCCAGGTAGGATAAGACAAAGACCCCCTGGAGCCGGAGGAAGGCGGCTATGACTGCCAGGCATTTTGTAAAGACTTGGGGCAGAGGCAAAGCCAAAAGGTAGTACCCTGAAAATGCCTGCTCCCCACTATGAACTGCAAGTACTGTCTGTGGTTGGAGTGAATTTGGGTATTAGCATCCTTGAGGTCTAAAGAGCATAGCCAATCTCCCTGCTGGCGATATGGCAGCAATGTCCCAAGGGAGAGCATCTTGAACTTCTCCCTCACCATGAATTTGTTGAGGTTGTGCAAGTCGAGGATGGGCCTTAGGCCCCCTGTTCTTTTTGGCACGAGGAAGTACCTGGAGTAGAACCCCTTGCCCTTGAGATGGTGGGGCACTGGTCCCAGTGGAGGGGAAACCTGAGGGGCTCTCCCAGGAAATAAGGGGGAGAGGTGTCTGAGTCAAAAGGAGGAGATAACCCTCCCTGACCACCCGAAGTGCCCAGGAGTCGGTGGTGATTGTCAACCACCTCTGGGCATAGTGGGCCAGACATCCCCCTGTGGGCTGCTGATCTCCTTGGGGCAGAGAGGCTATGCTCAAGGAGTCAAAAACTCCCCCTTGACTGGGCCAGAGCCGGTGCCTGGGGTTTTGGAGCCTTCTGCTTACAAGGGCCGTGCCTAAATGCCTTGGCCTGCTGATCCTGTTGGGGAGCTGGGGAGGCCTGAAAAGGTGGGTAGTTTCTGTAAGCAGCCCCTTTCCTCAGGTAGAAGGACTTTTTACCCAAGCCTTTCTGTCGGGGATGGGCAACGGTCTTTTTTGAGAGCCTAGTCCTCATCATGAACTCTGTCTCCAGCTCGGCAGCCTTGTCGATCATGGGTTTGCCAAAGAGGTACTCTCCCTGGCATGGGACATCAACCAGTTTGTCCTGAACCCACAGCTCGAGATCGGATGGCTGTAGCCAAGCTTGGCACCATGTGCCGATGCCCGCTGCCGCTACTCGAGCCGCCGACTCAAACCCTTCATAAGCTGCTGGAGACATGAATTTGGAGCACTCACGGACTGCCTTTGCCAGGTTCTCGAACCACTGCAAGGGTTCCTCAGAGACCATTTGAGAACCCGGCAAGTTCCTTTTGCCAGGTCTCTCAAGTACATGCCCATGTACAACTGGTAGCCTGGATGTGGCCGATGAGCATCGAGCCCTGGTAACACTTTCTGCCGAGGGTGTCCAGAGTGTGGGCCTCCCTGCTGTGGGGGCACAGAGGAGTGCGTCTTCTGGCTTTTCAGCTGACGCATGGCTGACTCCACCACTATGGAGTTATGCAGAATAGTGATGAATTCGTTTTGAGGCTTTTTTGACAGATCGTTACCAGCAGGTTAGCATGGGATGTTGGGAATCTTGTTGATCGCCAGTAACACAAGGCGGTCCGCAGGACTCAGCTCTGTCGGTTCTTCAATTTAACTTATAGTTGTCTTCTGTATGTTAACTTAAAAAATGTTTTGGACTTACTTATCATATGTATGTTGATTTCTATATGCCCTTTGATATTCATATTGGTTTCTGTTCTTTGCCACTTTTCGACTGCTATCTTATGGTTTTCTGAACATGGGTTCAACATTAATTACAGGAAGACTGAAGTGCTATTTGTAACATGCGATACATTTTTCGTGTCCCCCAAAGCTGTGGTATTAAATGATCAGACCGTGTTAGTAAGTAGTTAGGTTACATATTTAGATATAATGTTGGATCAATTGTTAAATATCCACACTAATTTTAGGAAAATTGCGCAATGATCCTTGGTCCAGATAAGGATGCTATGGCATCTTTGCCCCTGTTTGTCAGATAATGATTTTCAAACTGGTTTTTGAGCTTTTTTTATTCCCTACTTTGGATTATGCCAATGCCTTACAACTCGAGCAGGATGTGGCTGCATGGTGTGACATAGTGGGTCCTTCTAACCTGTGTAATGAAGCTAAAAAGCCAGGAACAAAAGCAGAGCTGAGCTGTAAACAGAAGCACATGGCTCCTGGTTACCGTGGGAACCAGGCACAGAGGCAAGAGAAACGCCGGTGCTATCATTCAAGGGGTGAATCACAGGGTAATGTAGAACACCTGCTAGTAGGTGGGGTTGAGCACGGCCCCAGAATTCACCCTATTAAAGAAGGTTCAGGTGAGTTAAGTAAGTGGAGTAGGTGGAGTAAGGTAGGCGGAGAAGGAAGTACAGAGGAGTTGGCTGAAGAAGCAGGAAGTGAGGCATACGAGCTGAAGAGAGAAGCTATTGAGAGCTACACTGAAGACAGCTATGCCCAGAGTAAGCCAGAGTCTCTATGGAAAGGAGAGACAGATTCCTTCTTGAGGAGAAAGAAAGAAACCCTGAGAACAGGATATAACAAGGGCAAAGGAGAGTGTCTGCAATATCCTGGGGAGCACGGGAGAGACAGAAAGCCTAGGAGGCAAGTGAAATGCTATGAACAGGACTTAGGTTGGGAACCTACAGCTGTTCAAAAGCACCAGAGAAAACCTCCACCTGTAAGGCTGAAAGGTAAGCCAAAAGGCTTGAATATACTTAATTACAGTGACTGTTTGTATCCAGAAGGGTGGTGCTGGGAAAAGAATACTGAGCCTGCTAGTTTGTGTGAAAGCCAGTTTTTAACCCAAGCATATCGTGTAAAGCCTGGATCAGTAAGAAAGGGCGTGGCACCAGCAGTGCCGGTTCAAACATTTCCTTATGAGCAAGAGGAATTAATGGACTGTGAACCAGAGTGTATTGATACTGGAGAAGATATAGATATAATGGACTGTATATTATCTCTGGCCAGTGGAATAGTTTAATTGCGCTGAAAACCTGTTTGAAAAGAGAATACAGCACAGATAGCACGTGGAAACAAAAGAGCTGTGAGGAAACAGCATGGTTTTGTTTGAATGTTTGTTTTCACCTTGCTTAATGCTGAAGAAAGCCTTTTTCTGTCGAGGAACTTTTGTTTGTCCAAATACCAGTAGATACCTGGATTGTGTTTTCTGTTCATGGTAAAATCCACCCCGGGAGGGGAAATAAAATCCTTTGGTTGCTTAACCCCTTCTTTCACAACTGCTCCTTATTGATTGGGCGAAAAGACTACATTTCCCAAGGGGCCTTGCTCCAGGATCTGTAAAACAGCTACTTCAATAGGGAAAAAGACCCACTCCCTTAACCTCTACTCGGGGGTTTAAGGAGAGCTGGTGACAATGGGTGATATGTAAATCTTGATTTGATCATATTGTACCATGTTTCTGCTTTTTATATTGGCTGCCAGTTCAGCAGCAGATCTCTTTTAAGATCTTATGTGTGGCCTGCATAAGAGGGGGTCAGAAGAGGCATATAGGAGAAGGGAGAAAAGGCGACATAGCTGAAGCGTTTAGGTAAGCACTGCATTGTCACTGCTACAGGACCCGGAGAGGGGCGGTAGTAGGGGCGGGGGCAGCAGGATAGAAGACTTGCCTAGCGCACCTCCAATCCTTGCAGTGGCCTTGAGTACAAGCACTGGAAAGATATCTGGTTATTTAAATATTGCAGCCATTGGATGAGGAGTCTGAGAGCCTCGTATCATGAGTCTTTTGGAGGCTGCGTTACCAAAATTCTTAGATCTACAGTTTGAATGGCCCTTTGAATTGGAGAGAGCTCACTGGTCTCCTTCGGTAAGGTCTCTGTTCCAAAGTCGCATGGCCAATAGTGCTTAAGGTGATAAGATACCAACAGACTCTAATAATTCTGCAGGTGGCTAAGGGGAAGGCCCACTGAAATACAAGGAACCAGTCTATGCATGGTATGGAAAATACTTTATTAAAGGATTCATACATCAGGGGTACACAGGAGACACACTAGCCGAACACCCAACACAGGCCGTTTCAGCAACACCTTCCTCAGGGGTATTTCAGCATAAAGCAAACTACAAACAATAACATAAAAATAAACACAAAAAATGAATGAAATTGCACCAAAAAATCAATAAATAACTGAAATCATAATAAAATCTATAGTTAAAATACATATTGAGGACTGCCCGCACCCTGCCCACGGATGCCCCACCACTGTCTGGATAGTGCCGAGGTAGCTAGAGGAGACATTCAGCAGCACTATTCAGCTGGTGCCAACTATCCCTCTCAACAGGGTTTATCCAGTTAGGAAATCCTGCTAAACAGATAAACCCTCTTGAATATTGGGTCCCTAGACCACATGCTCATAGTGGCACCTGCCTCAGAGCAGGTGTACATTTGTGTGAGAAAATGTGTGCCCTACTGGGGATTATAAAAGCACATAGATGCCTCGTATGTTGCCTTTTTAAACTGTGCACAAAGTAGCTGTATGTTTTGGAAATGTTTATAGATGCTGTGTTCCAAATTAGCTCCTCCTCGTGTGCCTCCATACAGCACCGTATACATCTGTATGCACTACATAAATGATTAATAATATGCTCCTGCATGTTATTTGACTGCTTGGCAAAGAGATGGCATTCAGCCTACCTTGCAATGAAACCACCTAAAACTAAGGCTGTCTCCTTGTGAATCAAAAATCCATGAGAGATATCCAGCTTGCACCATACCTATTCCTAAACATGGTGACATTACAAGAGAAGGAGAAGTCTAGTGACTACAGCAGCAGGCAAAGAGCCAGAGAAATCAGAGTCTGGATCCCACTTCTGCTGCCCAGGCTTCTTGTGGCTGTGGGCAAGTCGCTCTGTCCTCTCTTGCCTCAAGAACCAGCCCAGATTTGGGCATAGGCAGCTGCCTGAGGCACTAGGTTTTGAAGGCACCAGATACGTGGGCTAAACGGCAGCCTGATGCCTCTTACTGTAATGTCGTTCCCCACTGCTCTTCTGGTCTGCTTATGGAAGCCAACATCTTAAATCTGGCCCTGCTCAAGAACAAATTTAGATCATAAGCCCTCTTCAGACAACGAATACCTGCTGTACTGACTGTAGCTCTCATTCATTTACTAATGAAGAGCTTGAGCTAAATCCAAATATTTAGCTAAATTTATTTATTTAACATCTCTTCTATACCGCGCTATTAAAATCAGCGCGGTGTACATTGAACAAAATATACTGCAATGCATACAGGCAACATTGAGTTTACAGAGAACAGGGGAATATATAACATGGAGTAACAGGGATAACTATGTACAGTCAACATTATTCTATATGTAAACTTTAACTATATACAATCTTCAAGCTCGAGTGGATATTGTGCGTGTATTCATGTGGGTGGTACGGGTAAATGGTAGTCATGTGGGCTATCGTGTAGTCTAACCATTTTCTGGTTGTATTAGGGTGCTAAGGCGTCTGGTGTATGTGGGAGGCATGTTGGTTGTGTGAGTGTCCATGATCACTTCTGGGTAGTATTTTGTGAATAGGTAATGCTTCACGGCTTTTCGGAATTGTAATAGACTTTTGATGCCACGGATTTCATGGGGAAGTGTATTCCAATTTAGGGGTGCGAATATTGAGAAAGCTCTGTTAGATGTAGCTTTAGTACATGATGTCATCATCTTAGGAACTATTAAGGTGTTCATAGCGGTAGCCCTTCTGTTTCTATTTTCGAGGGTGTTATGAATTAGTTTGCTGATTGGTGTCGGTGGGTAATTATTCATGGCTTTGAAGGTCAGGACTAGTGACTTATATAGGAGTCTGGCTTGTAGAGGTAGCCAGTGTAGGTTTTTCATGATAGGTGTTATGTGAGCAGATCTTGGTGACCCAGAGAGGACTCTTGCAGCTGCATTCATAGCCAGGCGAAGTGGATTTAATGTTGATTGAGACTAAAAGGTATCTTAGGATGAAAAGGAATATATTTTAACGCCAGGGAGTGATTGTCTCATATGTGCAGGATATATGACTTATAGACATTAATTTGCTGGAATCCATCAAGAGCCACTGATATTCTCATAACGGGTTCATTAGAGTTTCCTATTAGGGCAAGAGGAGAAATTGGCCTGAAGCTGACTGCTGCAGTAGCAGCTCTCATTGCTGTGGCCTCTTTGTAAGGGAATCGGATCACAGAGTAGCTTTTTGTCATGAGTTTCATGCTTTCCATTCACTTATTCTTAAACAAAAGCTCATCGGCCTATCATTCATTCCCAAAGGATATAATGGTGCTAATACCAAACAAACTGCACACAAATGGACATTTAAATAATGTGACAATACTGTATATTGCACCAAAGAATCATCCAAACAACTCTGTCAACTTAATAGGATTTTTGCTTCATGATGGAATTCATTTTATTTATTTATTTGCAATGTTTTTTTATACCACCCCTTCCGAAGATCAAGGGCGGTTTACAATAAACGAACAAGTTACATAGAACAATGTCAAGAGTGGAACAAAAGTGAGGAGTTGATTGCTTTCTATGGATCTGATTGCAAGTTTGTTGAAGTTAAGTATCTAGTGGAATGCTCTAGGGGAGAGTCGAGAAAATTAAATTAAATGGAATTGAACTTTATGAAATGAAACAATGTAAATGGGAGGAGATTTTTTAGGCCATTGATGTGGTGGGAGTGAATAGGTGCTAGATACATGCACCAGGTTTTTAACTCCATGTACTCTGAGGCCTTTTTCTCCTCTTGTTTGACGTGTGCCCTTTAGTAAACATGCCTCTTAGTTTGCATAGTTTCTAATATAGAGAAATAATCAAATTGCTCGGATTGTTGCAGAGTTTATGGGTCCTCGTTACTCAGAGGCTTTCCACCAGTAGTCAAGGAAAAGTATGTCCACACTTTTAATTATTGCCCTTGTTATTTCCATCCCCCTCTCCCAACCTAAACATACTCTTAGGCATGCATATTGTAGAAAAACACATGGCATTTTCACCCATATTGATGGAGGACAATTTTAAAACACTGTTGTACTTCCAGAAATGGCTTTAGATATGATTTCCAGTTTCTGTGAAAATCCTTCCTTTTGATAGCTTACTGTTCTGATTTAACGCAGCATCTTAGGTGGGTATGACAGAGAATTTTAGTTACATAGCATCTTTTATATCTAAGGATCCCTTTGGGGCCCTCATTAGCTAAGTAAACTCCTGGGAACAAGATTATACGTCCTTTGTGTAGTGAGGAGGTGTAAACCAGTTTGCTATAGTGCCCCATCTGAAGTGGCTGCAGTGGTTCTGCCGAAACCTTTGTAAGCCAGAGACCCTTAGATGGCAACACAGGGGGGGGTTTCTTTGGTGTTTTTTACCTTGCTGTGAGAAGCTGTGTCTTTTATTGGGCTCAACCCTTGGGTCTTTATAATTTGTCTTCCAAACAAGTCTCTCTTGAGTTTAAGTTTACGTCCTTTGTGAAGTGCATCTGAGAAGACAGAAGTCTGACGACACAACAAGAAGTGAACCAAGGAGCTCGGACAACAAGCGCACAAAGAATGAAAGAGAGAGAGAGCGCCAAACTGGAGCTTGACTGCAGGTGGAAAGATACTGTGTGGGAAGTCTCCCGAGAAGAAGGGATCTGGCTAGAGGAGGATCCCAAAATGAAAAGAAAAGCCCTTGTAGATCTGCACCGAAAAGCTCTATTTACCCAGCCCCCAGGAGATCACAAACACAAAAGAACTGAGACGTGTAAAGGCATCACAGGCCCAGATGAAGGCGCGGTATGCTGTAGTGATACACTGAAACAGTGTTTAATCAATACTGTACAGCTCTGGAAAGAAAAGATTATTTCAAAACAATCTGGGACCAATTTTCAAAACAGACAATACTCAAGACACCACGGCAGTCAGCTGTGACACTTGAATATCGGCAGGCTATTCAGCTGAATATTCTGGCCGAGCGATGCTAACTGTATAAATGATGACTTTAACTGGCTAGCATCAGTATCCAACTGCTACCTATCAACCTTGCAACTTAGACTTGTTTTCAAGTTTGGCAGATTAGTGCCAGCTGAAAATCGAGCTAATCAGATAGTCACAATTTATCTGATTAATGCCGATACCACCCCTTCCCTGGACTTCCACGGACTGCCCCCCACCCCCCTTGCACTTACTGCATAGTGCCAGGGCGGTATGTGGAGATCTTCAGTGGCGCTATCGTTGAGTATTGTAGTATTGTGGTAAGTGTGCTTGGCCAGCCAGCTAAGTGCTTTGAATATCAACACCTCTAGGTTTTGCAGAATCTTTTAGAATATCAGTTGAAGGATCCCAAAAGGACTCTGTGTGTTCTTGGCAAAAGGTGAAAACATATACCTTGGATCTTGAAGAGAAATCCATCCTCCCCATTGAAGAGCCTGTCCCTGGAGGCAAGAGCTCATGTACTGAGTGAAAATGGAGAGAGGACCAGGCACAATATGTTTTTTCAAATCTGCTCTTGGGCAAGGACCATGGCATATCTGAACCAGGGATTATACATATAATTGAATCCCCAAATAGTTTAAAATCAGTCCAGAAAATACACTTAAAAATCACTCAGTGCTCATAAGCAACAGCTTGAAAAGAATGCGAGGGAGCATAGGGAAGTTGATCAAGGTATTGATTGTGATTAACAAAATGCAGAAGAATCAAAACAAGGGCAAAAAAATGACTTGTCCTCAAACATTTGAGGAAGGAGAGTTGGTCCACTGTCAGCGTCGTATTTCACTGCCCCAGGACCAATGTCATTTTTGTTTACCCCAAAACGTTGTCAGCCCCAGTCAGAAAGCATTGTTTTTAAATACAGCATCAACTCTTGCCCTTGGAAGAACCATGGATGGGATCAGAGGAGTCTAAGGGGGGGGATAATTGGTGGCATTCCAAGCCCCATGGGCACCCAGGATGGGTCTTCCTCCTTGCGGCCGACTGCCCCCACACAGAAGAGCCAGTGCGGCAGACTTAAAGCCGTGGGTGGCTTGTCACGCTGCCTCCTCTGCGGGTCTGGTGGTTGTTCTCTCCCAGCTTTTTTTCAATTTGCAAGACTTTGGCCTGGGAACGAACAGCTGCCAGGCCTGGAGCGGAGGCAGTGTGGCAAGTCACCCACTGCTTTAAGTTAATTTTACTGCGCTGGCTTCAGTGCAGGTGCACCCTCCCTCCTGATTTGCACCCAGAGTGGGCTGCACCCACCACCCCAAATTTGGTACGCAACTGGGAATAATAAGAAAAAGGTGTAGGGAACTTCTTAAAGTGTAAATCATGGGATTTTTTTCAAGGATTGGGTAGTGCTGACTATTTGGATGTTGGTTTTAGTGTGCACTGTTGGCAAATAGCATGCACTAAAATGGAACAAAACAGAATAACACATTAAATAAAACCTAACCTCTACACCAATGGAATGAAAAAAGAAACATCCCCCAACAAAGAATATGAGTCAAGCCTTGACCGGACTCTTCCACTGCCATTGTCAATCAACCTTAGAAAGATTGTCTTGGAGCATCCACCAGTGCCGTCAAGGCTCAGACTAGAGGATATCATCATAATTAATCTTTCACTTTTCCAGGAAGCATTCATAAAGAATTTGTTAGCACCATTAAGGGAAATTTACTGTATAATGTGAGTAAAATAATGACATGGAAAACACCTACACTAAAACTTTCCTTCTCATCAAAACCTGTGATGTATGGGATCAGCCCCTAATTCGCATTCTTGCATCTGTTCTACGTTGCCTTGTGTTTCAGATATAGACCATGGACTCCTCCTCCTCCTCCTCCTCCTCCGCTCCTGCAGGATCTGTTCAAGCTGCGCAGCACAGTCATTCTTTCAGCCTACAAAACTTGAGTCACACTGAGGAGGAATGTTAGCATATTACATAAGAGTCAGACTCTCCACGTCAGGGATAATTACTTAAATATATTTTCTTCCTACATTTCAGCAGTTTCCTCACATAACATTTTTGTAGCATAATCTAGTGTATGTAAGCTTCTTAAAATGATTTTTAAACCTCTACTAAGATCAATCTCTTTACTACGAGAGTCATCATGCTTGGCAAGGTTGAAAATCAATTCTAAAGAGAAACACCAGCAATGTGATGGATTGATACAATAACAGACGCCATGGATGCCACTCAATCAATAATTAGCAACCTGACTGAAGAGCAAACAGTTTAGGACAGCTATCCACAGGGTTGCCATGAATTCACATCAACTTGATGGTACTTAACAACAGCAGCAACAACAAAGACCAATCTCTTTATGCAATCCTTTACCTCACAGAATGACACACATATAAACTGCCCAAAAACAAAGTCTCTGAGAAACAGAGATCAAGTATCACAATACAATAAACATAACATAACCACTGAATAAAGCTATAAAGTGAAACATTTTTTTAAAAAATAAAAATGGATCTCAAGTGTAGAGCTTATATAGCTTCCAGCAAATAGAGCCTATAGAGACCCAAGTCTACCAAGCCAGGATTGTTCTTATATCATCATTGGTGCATCATATGCTCCAATACCCAGAGCTAAATCTTTCCTTTTTTTCCCTATTTATATATAAAGTCCAACAATAATTCAAAATAATATTTATTCAAACCACTTTTGTATTCAAGAAAATGTTTGTAAAACGTCCGTGCTCACATACACCAACAAATCCAACACAATATTGTGTTTCAAACAACTTACCTGCATCAGGGATTCACAAAAAAAATCCTTGTTGATAGGCTTCATCTTCCTTCAAATAGTAGTAAACTGTAGATAAATGGAAGTAGCACAATCAGCTCTCTCTGCCATCATGGCGGTGTCACAAGGTGAAAAAGATGACTATGTTTGGTCATGTGCATTTTCAGTCAGTCCCATAGTTTGCAACAAACCAATTATCCCTTTAATGATATTAAATGAAAATCATCCAATCAATTGCTTGATTTAACCCTTTAGGCTCCACAGAATTCGATCGAAAAATTCAAAGTGAAAACATTGTAAATGGATGGGCATGATTATCTAGTTAAAAATGTGTATCCTTGGTTGGAGAAAGATCGTCCAGAGGAATCTGAGAAGCATATATCCTTTAGTGGTCTGTCTGATGAATCGGATTGGAGCAGTGCTGATAGTTGTGATCGGGATGGTAATATTTTAGGCAAATGAAAAGGGAAGAACCATGGATGAGGGAGAGGACAGGGCTAGGGGTGGTATTACCATCAAGGTCTGGTAACTAAATTCACAGACGCGCAACAATCAGCAATAATAAACATAAGAGGGAGGAGTGGCCTAGTGGTTGGGGCAAGGTACTACAGGCCGGAAGGTCGGTGGTTCAAATCCCACTAGAGGACAGCAACCTTGTGCCGGAAGGACTGGGGTTTCTAGTCCCGCAGGTGCTCCTTGTGGTCTTGGGTAAGCCACTTAACCCTCCATTGCCCATGTTCCCTGTAAGTATTAGTGTATGTGTCTCATATCCCCTCGTGTTAAATGTATCCCCCAACCGCTTTGACCCGGTGAAAAGCGGGATTATAAATGCAGCTAAATAAATAAATAATTAAATAAATATCCCAGTTTCAGCTTACCTCATTGCAGATAAGTGTTTTGAATCGAGGTCTGGGCTATGTTCCTACAGTTTTCCATGACCCGTTTCAATTTCGAATTGCCTTTATTCAGTTTATATGTTCTTTACAATTGAAGGTGTTTTTTTGGAAAAAAAAAAAAACAGCGTATCAAGATAGTTCCATTCCATCATGAGACCTAAATAATCTTGGGTCCCTCCAGGTGGTATGAACTCAGTTATCAGTACTTTTAAAGATTGGGGGCCTGATATTCAGCAATGGTAGCGCAATTACAGTGGCTAGCCATTGCCACTGAACACTAAACCAGGATATTCAATGTGAGGGTCATATCCAGCCATTGGCATTGAATATCCAGGTCACCCACAAAGCTCGGAAGCTAACCGGGCAGCGGCGATATTGAGCCACTGCCCAGTTAGATTCAGCAGGTAAAGATTGACGTAGTAAAAGCTGGCCTATCTTTACTCGCAGGCCACTAACCGGGAAGCAGCTAAATATCACCCCCAGAACACCCCAATGCTAAGCGATTAGCATCAGGGTGTATAGGAGAGGTACCTGGGGATATTCAGCAGCACGAACTGTGTGTGTGCCGCTGAATGCCCCACTTAGAGGCATATATGTGGGTTACAGGCCTGTAAACTGTGTAAATGTCTTTGAATATGCCCCCTTGGTGTTTAAGATATTAGTTGTTTTGAGGACTAGTTGTTTAAATCCAGATCAAATTTATCAAGAGATGAATGGATGGCTTTAGATGAGCTCCATCAGGAAGATTTTATCGTGATTTCCCTGGCTGATAAGGGGAGTTCTCCAGGACCAAGCAGGAAGTCAGTCCTCACATATGGGTGACGTCGGCGCCAACGGAGCCCTTGTGCGGAGCATTTCCCCAGCTTTCAAAGAAAGCCTTTGGGAATTGCAGCGCGCCTGCATGGTCCTCTTCCCGCCCAAGGGTGCCATCTTGCTCAGTCGGTTTTTCTCTTTTTTCTCCGGTTCGACGCCGGATCCTTTTCCCGCTCGGACCGATATGCCAGTATTGAGTCCTTTTCTCTCTTTTTCGTTTTTTGTCCTTTGTGACTGGCGTTAGCGCCTTTTTTCTTTTTTCCCTGGCAGACCGGTCTTTTGACCTAGCAGGGGCCCTTTTTCCCCTGATGGCTGCCAGCGGGTTTAAGAAATGTGATCGGTGTAAGAAACTTATGTCTCTTACCGACACACATGACTGCTGCCTCCGTTGCCTCGGACCCGATCATGACCCGATGATCTGTGGTCCGTGTGGCAAAATGTCCTCGAAGGCGTTGAGGAGTCGGCAGCACCAGAGGGATAGAATTTTTTCTGACTCCGCGTCCGGCCGGGCCTGGACCTCGTCAGAGGCCTCGACGTCTCTGGACTCCGGCCCCGAGCAGCGTCGGGGTTCCTCTGAGCGGGGGTCTCCTTCGCGGGAACATCGCAGGAAGAAGAAACCTGCGAGGGCGGCGTCGGTGGATGCTCCTGGTTCCTCAAGGGCCAGGTCGCATAGCCCCGATAGCCGTCCCAGGTCTTCAGAGTCGGAGAGGCCTGCCAAGCATCCTCGTGTCGAGATGGAGTCTCCTGGACACGTAAGTGCTGTTGTCCTCGTTGACTCTCCTCCGAGGGAGCCGACGTCGGGCCCGACGCCGTCAGGGCCCGAGTCGGGGGCTGCTGGGTCTCCTGAGCTCGGACTCAGATTGACGGCCTTGGAGAGCAGCTTCACTGCCTTCATGGAACAGCAGCGGGCATTGATCGTCGGTCTCACCGGTGCATCTGCCCCGACCACCGGGACCTCGACGTCCAAGTCGACCCCGGAGGCCGAGCAGATCCTCGAGTCCATGCGGGCTCGAGTCGATCCTCGGCCAAGGTCTCCCTTGACCTCCCGTTCGGGGCCAAGGTCGTCGACGCCGATACCCTCGGCGTCGGGGCGGAGGGCATCGGTGCCTGCCCGACCGGAGCCGCTCGATTCCTCCTCCGAGGAGTCGGGCTGGGAGACGGAGGACGAAGAGTCACCCGACACTCATCGGACTCGGTGTGTCCCATCAGACTCGCCTGAGTCCGAACCTCGGAGACGGTCCCCACCGGAGGATACCCGGTTCTCGGACTTCGTGCGGGATATGGCCAAGTCCTTGGCCTTCCCTGTGGATCCCGAGGAGGAGCCTCGAGCCGAGGAACTCGAGGCCCTCCAGTATGACTCTCCCCCGAAGGAGGCCTTTACTGTTCCGGTTCCTCCGATGCTGGAGCGGCTGCTCTTCCGCGTGTGGGAGACCCTGGCCTCGACGCCGGTGTTAAGCAAGCGGGTCGATTCCATTTATCGAGTCCGCAAGAGCCCCGGGTTCCAAAAGGCACAATTACCGCACCACTCCATGGTTGTGGAATCGGCCATGCATCGACTGAAAAGTCAGAAGATGCACTCCTCGGTGCCTCCCGGCCGGGAGGCCCAGAACCTGGATGCCCTCGGTAAGAAGTGCTTCCAGGGCTCTATGCTTGCTTGCCGTGTCCAGACCTACCAGCTCTACATGGGCATGTACCTCCGAGACCTGGCAAAGGAGACTGCCGGGTTCTCTGCTGGTCTCTCCGAGGAACCTTTGCAGAGGTTCCAGGCCTTGTCCACCGGTATTCGAGAGTGCTCGAAGTTTATCTCTCGAGCAGCCTACGATGGCTTCGAGGCTTCGGCCCGAGTAGCCGGGGCCGGCATCGGTGCCCGCCGACAGGCTTGGCTACAGTCATCCGACCTCGAGCCATGGGTCCAGGACAAGTTGGTCGATGTCCCCTGCCGAGGTGAAACCCCTTTGCAAGCCCATGGCTGAAAAGGCTGCAGAACTTGAGACCGAGACTCTGACCAGGACTAGGCTTTCCAGGAAAACCTCTGCCCCTTCTCAGAAGAAGAAGGGCTCGGGAAAAAAGACCTTTTACCCGAGGAAGTCATCTGCCTATAAACAATACCCTCATTATCAGGCCTCTGCAGCTCCCCAACAGGGTCAGCAGGCCAAGGGGCAGGGTCAAGGGCCCCGTAGGCAGAAGGCCCCCAAGCCACCAACACCAGCCCCTGCTCAGCAGGGTGGGGGTTTTTGACTCAAACAGCATAGCCTCTTCTCCTCAGCTGGCTTCTCTCAGCACAGGAGGCCGGCTGGCCCACTTTGCCCACAGGTGGTCAGCCGTCACATCAGATACCTGGGTTCTTCATATAGTCCAAAAGGGCTATCTTCTCCATTTTCACCAGGTACCTCCCTCCTATTTTCCAGGGGAGCCTCCAAGACCTCCTCTGCACAGGGACCTACTCCTTCAGGAGTTGACAGGTCTGCTAAAGGATCAGGCTGTGGAACCGGTGCCCCACCACCTGAGAGGTCAAGGCTTTTATTCCAGGTACTTTCTGGTACCAAAAAGAACTGGAGGCCTCAGACCCATCCTAGACTTGCGAAACCTCAACAAGTTCCTGGAGAGGGAAAAGTTCAAGATGCTTACCCTTGGAATCCTGCTGCCCTACCTCCAGCAGGGAGACTGGCTATGCTCCTTAGATCTAAAGGATGCATATACTCACATCCTTATTCATCCAGACCACAGACAATATCTCAGGTTTGTTGTGGGAGGAAACCACTATCAGTACAGAGTACTATCCTTTGGCCTGTCCTCCGCTCCCAGGGTGTTCACTAAGTGCCTGGCAGTGGTGGCGGCCTACCTGAGGCTTCAGGATCTTTTTGTGTTTCCGTACCTGGACGACTGGCTCATAAGGGGCCAATCTTCCCAGGAGGCCAACCAGGCCACCCTTCGCACTGTGGCTCTGCTTCAGCACTTGGGGTTTGTCATAAACTTCGCAAAGTCCACTTTGCTCCCGTCCCAGAACTTGGAGTTCATAGGGGCCAGGCTCGACACTCTTCAAGCAAAAGCTTTTCTGCCTCTGGACAGGGCCCACAGGCTAATGGTTCTGGGCAGCCAATTTCGCAGCAATTCCCTGGTCTCTGCCAGGCAATTCCTGAGACTACTCGGCCATATGGCTTCCACGGTTCATGTCACCCCCAATGCCCGCCTGCACATGCGGCCTGCTCAGTGGAGCCTTCGCACTCAATGGCATAAAGCCACAGGGATCCTAGCGGACTCAGTAACGATATCCGACCTACTGGTCTCCTCTCTGCAATGGTGGCTTCATCTTCCGAATCTGGTGCTCGGAGTGGTTTTTCAATCCCCTCCACCTTCTCAAGTGCTCACAACAGATGCTTCTCTTCTCGGTTGGGGAGCACATTGCCAAGGGACATGTACTCAGGGTCTCTGGACCCCTTGGGAGGCTACTCAACAGATAAACTTCCTGGAGCTACGGGCGATACGCCTCGCTCTGAGAGCCTTCTCCCACCTCGCCTCTCACCAGTCTGTACTGATTCAGACGGACAATCAAGTTGCCATGTTCTATGTGAACAAACAAGGAGGCACAGGCTCCTTCCTTCTTTGTCAGGAGGCTCAATGGCTGTGCTCTTGGGCTGTCAATCACGGGATCCTTCTCAAGGCTGTCTACCTCCCAGGTCCGGAAAATTACCTGGCAGACAGACTGAGCAGGATCCTGCAACCACACAAATGGAGATTGGACCCATTGGTGGTTCAGCAGATCTTTCTCAGGTGGGGACTCCCCACCATGGATCTTTTCGCCAGTCCTCTGAACTGGCAACTCCCGAGATTTTGCTCCAGACAACCGCATCCCTTCAGAGTAGTAGCGGATGCGTTTCTGATCTCGTGGTCCACAGGCCTACTGTATGCGTTTCCTCCCACACCACTAGTGTCCAAAACGCTGTTCAAAGTCCTCAAGGATGGGGCTTCATTGATTCTCATTGCCCCCAGGTGGCCGAGGCAACCGTGGTTCCCGCTTCTGCTACAGCTAGCGGTGGACACCCCTCTGCCTCTGGGGTTTCAACACGATCTCCTGTCTCAGGATCAGGGGACTCTCTTGCACCCCAACCTCCAGTCCCTTCATCTGATGGCCTGGCTGCTGAAAGGGTAGTCCTGGCTCCTCTACTACTGCCTCGAGAGGTGGAAGATGTCGTCTTAGCTTCTAGACGGCAATCCACCAGGAAATCCTATGCTCTTAAGTGGCATAGATTCTCCACATGGTGTGCTCAGCACAACGAGAATCCCTTCTCGTGCTTGGTAGCGGTGGTATTGCAATATTTGCTTTACCTCTCCAATCTGGGCCTTAAGTCTAACTCTGTCAGAGTTCACCTGAGTGCTCTCTCAGCACACCACTCGCCGGTGGATGGCAGGCCTCTTTCCAACCATCCTTTGGTGGCTTGTTTCCTCAGAGGCCTCCTTCTGCTTAAGCCTCCTTTGCGTCCACCGGCCCCTGAGTGGGATCTGAATGTGGTATTGCAGCGGCTTACTTGTCCGCCTTTTGAACCTATGGCTACCTGCCCTCTCCATTTTCTCTCCTGGAAAACTTTATTTCTGGTAGCTCTCACCTCTGCTAGGCGAGTGAGTGAACTGCAGGCACTAGTGTCTGATCCTCCTTACACTAGGTTCTACAGGAATAGGGTAGTCTTACGGACTCACCCTAAGTTTCTTCCTAAGGTTGTCTCACCTTTTCACCTCAATCAGGAGGTGGTTCCTCCGACCTTCTTTCCCAGGCCGCATGCCAACCGGGCTGAGATGGTTTTGCATACCCTGGACTGTAGGAGGGCGTTATCCTTCTACCTTGACCATACGCGGGAGCATTGGAAGGCTGTTCAGCTTTTCGTTTCTTTTGACCCCAATAAGTTGGGGCTCCCTGTCTCCAAGCGTACGTTGTCCATATGGGTCGCTGACTGTATCGCCTGGGCTTATGGGGCAGCCGGCCTCTCGTTGGAGGGTCGAGTCACAGCTCATCATGTCAGGGCGAAGGCTGTGTCAGTGGCTCATCTCCGCTCTGTTCCGTTGGCAGACATCTGCCGGGCCGCTACTTCGTCTTCAAGCCAGACTTTTGCGGCCCATTACTGCCTTGAGAGGGAGTCCCGCAGGGACAGTGCTTTCGGACAGGCAGTACTCCATAATCTCTTTGGGGTTTAGGCAACTCCTACCCTCTGGCCCTGGTGTTGGGCTACCGGTCGGGGGTGTTCTCAGAGAAGATTCCTTCCTTCTGTGCTGATGAGCTAGAGGGAGCTCATTTTTCCGCTTGAGGTCTCCGGTAGCCTTAAGCTAGGGAGTCCCATATGTGAGGACTGACTTCCTGCTTGGTCCTGGAGAAAGAGTAGTTACTCACCTGTAACAGGTGTTCTCCAGGAGCAGCAGGAATCAGTCCTCACAACCCTCCCTCCTCCCCTTGGAGTTGCAGTCATATGATTTATTTTTGCTAATTTTTTTGCTGTCTTTTAGCTATGTCATCAGACTGAGCAAGATGGCACCCTTGGGCGGGAAGAGGACCGCGCATGCGCGCTGCAATTCCCAAAAGCTTTCTTTGAAAGCTGGGGAAATGCTCCACACGAGGGCTCCGTCGGTGCCGACGTCACCCATATGTGAGGACTGATTCCTGCTGCTCCTGGAGAACACCTGTTACAGATGAGTAACTACTCTGAACAGTTGTTGTTCAGGACCACTTGTCTTATCATGCTGAAGCGATGCGTCAGCTATCCGATGTAAAATTCTATCTTAAATTATTTCTTTTATTTATTTGGTTTTATACCGCCCTATTCATGATCAGCATGGTTTACAATAGAACAACTTATTACATGGAACAGTTATCTGACCTGACTCTTGAGCTACAACAGCAAGTCAAGAGTTTGATTACAGTGGCTGAAGCTAAAGGATTTTTGACTTTGAAAGAAAGAGCATTTCTGTTGCAAACATGCTTGGTTACTACAATGATATATTTTTTTCCTAAAATTCATAAGAATGTTCAGCAACCCCCAGGGAGAGCTATTGTGTCAACTTGTCAGTCTGTGTTTGAACCCTTATCCCAATTTATTGATTTTTTTTCTTCTTCCAATAGTTAGGACAATTAGATCTTATGTGCAAGATACAGCATATTTTTTTACATCTATCAATATGCAGACATGAACAGCATACTGTCAAGACAACCATTGCTGTACACTCTCATCTGGTACATATGTGCTGTGGGCCTTAATTTTGTGGCTGGCAGGCTATGGTGCTCCGCTGCCTTGGCAGCCGCACTATGCCACATCTCCAATGCCCTAGCCGAGCCAGTAACCTTTGTTATCCAGAGTTGTGATGGTGGGATGATTATGGCCTTTAAACTATGTGGGATTCATTGCCAGAATGTGTGTTCATGACGCGCTAGCAAGGCAGGTGCAACTACCTCCTGGTCAGAGGCCGGTGGTAGTTGCACCCATGCTAGCTGAATCTTTGTGTCTCTACCACACAGCTGCGCACAGATGCTACCACTCCTTCTCTGCCCTAATCCTATCTATTTGCGGCTGCTCATAAGAACATAAGATATGCCATACTGGGTCAGACCATCAAGCCCAGTATCCTGTTTCAAGTAGTGACCAATCTAGATCACAGGTACCTAGCAGTTTCTCCAAGAGACACATGTTCCACAATGCTTGTATTGGGTCAGGCAGTGGATATCCGGGTCCCCTTTGATAATGGTTTATGGACCTTTCCTCCAGAAACTTGTCCAAACCTTTTTTAAACCCGGATACACTAACAGGTTTTGCTACATCCTCCGGTAACAAATTCCAGAGTTTGATTACACGTTGAGTGAAAAAGTATTTTCTCTTATTAGTCTTAAATAGGTTACCCTGTAGCTTCATTGAATGCCCCCAAGTCTTTCTATATTTTGATGGCATAAACAATCAATCTACGTTTACCCGTTCCACTCCATTCATTAATTTATAGACCTCTATCATATCTCCCCTCAGCCATCTCTTTTCCAGGTTGAAGACTCCTAACCTTTTTAGCCTCTCTTCATAGTGGTATCCTTCCATTCCCTTTACCATTTTGGTGGCTCTTCTCTGTACCTTTTCTAATAATGCTATATCCTTTTTAAGATACGGCGACCACAATATTCAAGGTATGGTCGCACCATGGAATGATACAGAGGTATTATAATATCCTTTGTTTTATTCTCCATTCCTTTCCTTATGATACCTAGCATTCTATTTGCTCTCTTGGCCACTGCTGTACACTGGGCAGAGGGTTTCAACATGTTATCCACAATGACACCTAAATCTTTTTCCTGGGTGGTGGTTCCTAATGTGGAACCTTGTATCATGTAACCATAGTTTGGGTTGTTCTTTCCTAGGTGCATAACTTTGCACTTGTCCACATTAAATTTCATCTGCCATTTGGATGTCCAGTCTTCCAATTTATCAAGGTCTCTTGCAATTTTCCACAATCCTCATGGTTTTAACAACTTTGAATAGTTTTGTGTCATCTGCAAATTTAATTACCTCACTGGTTATTCCCATTTCCAGTTCTTTTACGAATATGTTAAAAAGCAGCGGACCCAGCAGAGATCCCTGGGGTACTCCACTATTCACCTTTCTCCATTGGGAAAATTGGCCATTTAGCCCTACCCTCTGCTTTCTATCTTTTAACCAGTTCCTGATCCACAATAGTGCACTGCCTCCTATCCCATGACTTTTTAATTTCGCAAAAAGTCTTTCATGAGGGACCTTGTCAAAGGCTTTCTGAAAATACAGATACACTATATCAACCAACTCACCTTTGTCTACCTGTTTATGCTCAAGTAGCATAGCACGTTTAGCGCAGGAACCTTCCGCTACACACACACGGCTACTGCAGACTGAAACCAAGCTTTAGCCCCAAGTTAAACCCCACGCTTTAATAAACATGCCCCTTAGTTTGGAGGGACCATGGGGCTCTCCCTACAAAATGCTTCAAATGATGGTGTTAAATTGGCTCCCTTTAACCCTGACTTCTAATGTGACTGTCCTACTCCTTCTCTCCTCAAACTAAACAAGAAAACACCACCAAATGGATTTGTTTCATTAACTGACTATTGAGGCAAATACAGTGATTTGACTATGTAGCCCTTTGGCTCATTTTAGTATTGATATGCCTGGAAACATTGCTTTGCGATACACCCCAGGAGCATTGGTCCAATTTGATTGATTAACCAGAAGCTTTTCATGAGAGAGTTTGAATATTAGCAGCTACACCTGAGATTTCCCTGATGTGGAAATATAGTACATCATTCCTCATCGTCCTGCTAGACCAGTCCAGAAAAGTGGGTGTTCCCCTATCAGCAGATTGGTGTAGACAAAGGAACAATGAAGAGCCCAGATTTCAATGACATCACTCCTATGCCTCTATTTTCCTCAGCCACCAGAATTCCCTTCAGTATTTCTTTGTTTCTAACAGATGGTAGATGGATTTGCTCCTCTTTGAAGAAAAAAACCCCTGAAGATTAGGAGGTAAAGATTATTAAACACTCGTGAAGGTGACTCACTCACTTGAGCCTTATGTGGGAGGCTCCACTATATTGCGGTCTTTTTGGTAGCCAAAGGAGGAGGGAAAATTGGTTCAGCTCAATGCTCTTACCCTGGATAAGAGCCTGTTGAGCAGCCAGAAAATTGGAAAGATCTAGAAGGTTGGAACAATTTTAGCAGCCTCTCACAACCTCAGCACCCCATCTCTCCTCCACTGTCCTTCCAGCTCTCTCCAGAAGATTGCAGAAAGCTCTCAGAGGAATCTGCCTGCCAGCCACCTTAAGCACAGTGCTGCCAAGCCAGAGAAACTGTTTCAGGGGAGCAGAGCTGAGCCCGGGACGCATCCTCTGCGTGGGGCTCTTAGGGGGTGAGTACCAAGGCTTGTCCTTGTTGGGGGCTCCCGATTCTGTCTTCCTGTGACACAATTTGGGGTGGACTGCTGGTGACCATTGGCACAGTGTGGGGTTTTCCTGCCATTTTCTGCACGCGTTGGTAGCATTTTTACCTATTGTGCACCTGGCAGCCATGCGCTCCTAGCGCGCATTCTGCCCAAGCAGCTCCAACACGTTCTCCTTCTCTAGGGCCTGTAACACATGCCTTTGGGCTGCCGCAGCCTTAACACACACTGTTGTGATACTTACCTTAACTGTCTAATTCCAGAAAACGTTGTTTGACTTGTGGCAAGCAAGGTGGTTCATCTCTGGATTCTGGACTCTGCTCTTTTTGCATGGCAGCTTTTGAGTCATCCCTGGAGGGTATGCTTCACCTCTCCCAGCTGGGGGATGCAGTTAGTCACCTTAGGGCAGAAGATCCACCACCACAATGATGATCTCCAAAGATGGCAGTAGCGGCCATGGTGCTGCGCCAAGGGATCTGTGTCCATCCATTTTTTCTGTGGTCCCTGGTGGGGTGTTTGCTTCGGCATATAGAACGCCTCCCAGGCAGGTGGCACCGGATTGGATGAGATGAGTGTAGTTTGGAGACCTGATGTGACTCCTGCAGGTGTCTCCTCTTCGTTTGCCTCCATCTCGGAGAGGCCTATTGCAGCATGGACTGATCATCCTGGAGAACCCAGCTCACTTCTTGCTTATGGCTTGGACTTTGAAAGGAGACAGCTAACACTTAAGGGCTACTCTGCAGTGGTGGTCTTTTTTCTCTGCTCGAAGCCTGGAGGAGATCTTCCAAGCTAGCATGAGTGTGGATCTGGTTCCTCTTTGAGCAATAGTGTGGCGCTCGGCAGTTGGCTCCTGAGGTAGCCAAGGTGCCCTCCCTGCTGACCTTTCTGGAGGATGGCCTGGATAAGGGCCTTTCCCTTAGCTCCCTTGATTGCAGTTATTCCACAAGGAGGATTTCCAAACTGCAGGCTCTGTCTTGCCGGGATCCTTATCTGTCTTTTTTCAAATGAGGCCATTTCCATTTGGCTTGTGCCTTCCTTTTTGCCTAACGTGGTTTCTCCCTTCTCATGAACCAGGTAGTCTGCCTGCCCTCCTCCTCTGAGTAGTGTCAGAGGTCGGATAAGGATCTTTGCTTTGTGGATGTCCGGAGGATGCTTCTCCAGTACTTGAAGGTTACAGATTCCTTTCATAAGTCTGACCATCTTTTTGTGTTGTCTGCTAGCTCGTGCAAAGGTGACATAATGGCCAAGTCAACTTTGGGGCACCAGATTGAAGAGGTGTAAAGGAACATACTAGCACTCCTTGTGGCTTTGGGCAAGTCACTTAACACTCCATTGCCTCAGAAGAAAGGCCTGGCAATCTACTTCCAATCACACTGCCAAGAAAACCCAGAGGTTTCTGGGTCACCAGGAGTCAGCATTGACTCAAAGGCACACATTGTATTTGCAAAGGAATATATAGAGAATATGCAAGTGCGCACATAGATTATAATAAACCCGAGTACATGTAAGCATGCCCACACTCTTCCTAGACCACACCCCTACCGGAAAAAATACACACATATACAGGGTGGCCCAAAAAAGTGAGAACATCTCGTAGCATATACAGTAAGTTATTTAAAAATTCAAAAAGACAGATGTAAACGATTGACAAATTAAAAAAAAAAAGATGGTGACCGGAAATTGTCGAAATAAAGATGTTATATAGCTAAAAAGGTAAATAAGTAAACTATTTAAGCTTTTAATTTACGAGATGTTCTCACTTTTTTTGGGCCACCCTGTAGGCCAATGCTCATACTTTTTATGCCAGTTGGTATTGTATAAGTGGCCATCTATGCATTTATGTGGTCACGACTAGGATAAGAGAGAAAGAAAGCACCTATTTTTTTAGCTTATTTTATAAAGACACACTTCCAAGAAAACCTAGGAGCTGGTGGGTAACCAGGAGTCTGTATTGACTCAAGGTACACATTACATTGCATAAAGACACATAGCGCCTTATGGGGGTTATTTTGGAAGCCCTATTTGTTCTTTAGATGTCTGAAGTTATATTATTCTGGGGATGTCTATGTAGATGCCCACAGACGTCCATATTTGGCATGTCTACATTTGTGAAATTGTGTCTACACCTGGACGTGCCTGCTTTTTTTTTTTGAGACTGCACTTAGACGTCCCTTCTAAAATGCCTCTTCTAAAATCCTAGGGGTAAATGGCAGAAATTGTGGCTAAATTAAATACAAATGTAAATCATGATGCTACCCTCACTCTGCCCAAACTCCAACCCCAATCACACCTAAACCCACATCATGTAAAGGTACACATGCCTTGTCGCTATGTGTACTCTTATATGCACAACCCCTGGGGTATCTTTATCATACCCCTTTTACGTGCATAAAACAAGGTTTCCTGCATAGGAAAAGTTTATAAAATTACCTCGTAAAGGGGTCCCAGAAGACATTAGGGTGAGATTGCAAAAATATGTAAAATTACATATTCAAATGAAGGAATGTCATATGCAAATGAAGGATTATTAAACTGATGCTAAATAGAATGGTATACACACCCTCTGCACTACTTTATGAGCACCTGCTAGCTGGAAGCTATTTAATACCTGCTAGGACCTGGGGTTAGTTTATTAACGTGAGCATATTCTTTTTCAAGAGCAAGCTAACTAGTGAGATCCCAGTGCTAAGCATGTTCTTGAGAGGACTGTAAGGGCCTACCAATCTATTTGCTATAACATCAGCATAAGGGTTAATAGAGAAACCGTGCTGAATTACCTTCCACTCAGGTTTGGAGGCAAAACTCCTTGGACACTCACCTAGTGCCTCCGAAGTGTTGGGGAATTACCTGGGATAGCCTTCCCCTGCTATATTCTCCCTCTCCCTTCAGGCATACATACACATGCTAGCAAGCATACAAAACAAATTATTGCAGTGCTTTAACAAAAATCTTTATTATAAAAGCTTGAGTATAATATCTAATTACACCTAGCAAGCAAATGGCATAAGCTTACCTAATAAGAAAGAAAGAGGTTGGCACAGCGCCCCTCTGTATTCTGTTCCCACTAACTCTCCCTGTACATTTCTTCTCTTACTTACTTTATAGGCCCAGTTGTACAGCGAATACACATACATTCTTATCTCTTTGTAGTTCGTTCCCAGACTTTGTGTCTCATTTCTTTCTGCAATATGTCTTTTTTTCTGTTTAGTTAACTCATATCCTGTCCCTGATGTGTTACCAGGGGCGGCTCTATAATGAGGCAGAGTGAGGAGGCGTCCTCATGTGGCAACTTTTTGGGGGCAGCAAAATTTGCCCCCCAAAAGACCATCTCACTCGGCCTTCAAACAAAAAAAAAAGATCACAGAAGCTGCTACCGCTGCGGCAGCAGCAGAATGAAGTGCCCCGTGGGCCCTCGCCTCCCCAGAAGAGCCCTGCCTTCTATTTCTCCCAGTGCTGGCTCAGCTTTTCAGAGCCGCAAAGGGAGAGTGTTTCCCTTTCCCACGGCTCTGTTAAAGTTGAGCCCACCGGCGCTGATGGGAAACAGGCATTTCCTGTTATGCTAATATGGTATTGTATGTAGATGTGCTCTTTGTTGTAGGGTTTTGTATTAGTTCACAAAATGCCTGGTACTGGAGAGTGTTTGTTGTTGTTAAGTGAGATGAGCAGAATCAAAAAAAATTTTTTAAGATATTGAGTTCTGTGCGTGAATATCCTGGCCCCAAGGCCAAAGAAAACTGTGCTGAATTACTCATTCAGGTTTTCTATTAACTCTTTATGCTGATGTTATAGCAAACAGATTGGTAGGCCCTTACAGGACTCGGCTGACAGGAAACAGAAGGCCTGAAAAGTGAAGGCCATGAACTGAAGGTGACCTTGCACAAATAAATCTTCTCAACTAGGCAGTGGCACATCACAGAAGCTCTTCATGTATTGCCCTGCACGTCACAATATACAATTGACTGGCATGGAAACGGATAGACCTTGGGTGTAAGGGAACCCATAAATTTCCCTCTTACTAAAAGGATTCAGAGCCTTCATAAGCTCTGCTAGTAATGAGTTACGAATGGGAGAGGGACAAGACACACTCCAACCAGAGCAGGAGGCATATGAGTAGTTTGGGGGGAGCATGGGGGGGATAGAGGTCCCCCTCCCAAAAGTTACAGGCATTAATGGTGATCTAGTACTCCTGCTCCCACTGTCGGTATGACTTCCTCACCCTTTGCCTCCCCCCAAAGTAAGAAAGCAAACTACACCAATGGCTGGAGGTTTGTTCCAACTCAAATGTTGAGGTTGGGTGCTGTGTTCATGTAATTACTTACCTCTTCCAAAGTTGAATTACATACACAGTTACAGCTCATGGGTCCCTACCCTTGGTAATTTACAATCTAAGCTGTATATCAGGGTGAAGTGATTTAAACCCTATTTCTCCGAGGTCATAGCCTGCTGCTGTTCCATTAGGCTATTCCTGCAGTACAAGGAATCTACTATGCCACATCTCCAATGCCCTAGCCGAGCCAGTAACCTTTGTTATCCAGAGTTGTGATGGATGCTATATATCCAGTTGGTTTATAAGCATGTCACATTGGAAAACTGAAATTGGTTGGCTCAGATTCAGAATCACTTTTTTTTACTGCCTGCAGTGCTAGGCAGTAATATTTTATAATGCTTTTACAAGGGAGCATGCATTTTGTCTGCAGGGCTGTGAAAGGACAGGATATGTGCTTATTGCAGAAAAATAAATAGTGTCTTTGAATCAATGCTGACTCCTGGTGACCCAGCAGCTCTTGAGTTTTCTTGGCAGTGTGACCAGAAGTAGATTGCCAGGCCTTCCTTCTGAGACAATGGAGGGTTAAGTGACTTGCCCAAGGTATGCTAGTAGGCATCAAACCGTTACTAAACCAGTGCTCTAACTGCCAGGCTACTCCTCCACGCCACTGCTTATTGCACACTAAAATAGTGTTTGTCAATTTTCACTCTACTTGACTGCCAAACTGTGCAATAAAACTTTTTGCTTAAGAAATAGCTTATCTTTCATCCAACCCAGCATGTTGCAAATGAATGTACACTTACAAATGGCACAAACTCTTCAGTAACTCCCAGCATGAGACCTCATCAGGAAAACAATAATCAGATGGTAAGCTTTTTTCATAAGGAACCTCTCTTCTGCAAATTGTATAGTGCGATCAAAAAGTCTCTCCACACTGAGCGCCAAACCTAAAGCAAAAGCAAACCAACCTGACTGTATCCAGATTCCCCCAGCTCCAGAGTTCATCCCCGCGGTGGTGTATCTTCCCGCCAGAACCAGAACAGCTCAGCCGGACACAGTCACAGCTGAGTTGCTTTGGTTTTGTTTGGAGGGTTTGCCACTTTGTCCCGAGGACCCCCAGTGACGTACTTTGTCTGTCCAGAGAGGCACAGGGGAACCGGCTGATCAGCGATGCCCGACGTGCTCAGGGGGAGCAACATTTGGTTGGCAACTACTGCGGCGGGATGAACTCTGGAGCTGGGGACATTGGTTTGCCTTTGCTTTTGGTTCGGCGCTCAGTGCGGAGAAACTTTTCAATCACACTGTATATGCCTTATATTAACGAATAACTGAACTTGTAATAAAAACAAGCTTTAACATTATTTTTAAATTACTTCACATGTGCTAGCTCAGAGGTCCCCAGCCTGTTTAATTGTGTGGACCTCTTATTAACTTCTAAAAGTTCAGGGGCACTCCCCTCCCCCCAGTTCATCCTCACTATTCTCCCCTCCCTTCTGCACTAAGCCTGTCCCTACTAGCCCTCTTTATCTTTCTTTCCTTTCCTGTCTCCGCTGGTCTCTCTCTCTCTTTCTCTCTTCTGCATCCATTCCACAACAATCTTTGTCTTTCTCTCACCCCCAGTCAGTACCCTCCAGTCTCTGTCTTTTTTCTTTCTCTTCCCCACAATCAGTTCCGCCCCCCCCCCCCCCCACCAACCTTTCTCTTTATCCACGGAGAACTCCAGTTACAGGTAAGTAACTACGCTTTACCTGTAATTGTCTCATGGGCCAGCAGGGGTCCATGGTCTACAGGTTAGGAACCACTATGCTAAGCCACTCCTTTTCCTCACAAAATATAAAAGTGTCAATTACCTTTTCAGGCTCATGGAAAATGTGATTGCCAACCCTGAATGATGAGATTTCAGTACAACTATTTCTTACTTATTTTCACATTATACAAAATGGAAGTCAAAGAGAAAACCCTGCTTGGGTCACTGCCGAAGAAGATTGGATACTTGTGGAGATGTCCCTGCTTTGTGAGAATCCTGGGACAGCAAACATCACTTATTTAGCAGTTCGGTGCCCAGTTGGCGCCTCTTGGGCTCCTGTCTATCACCTGTAGTTTTTGTTGGCTCACATTTTCTTTTTGAACTCTGAATTCAATGTATGTTTGTGTTTCACATTCTGCTTTCAGTAAAGAAATCCTTCCACGGGTTAATCAATAAAACAGAAGAAAGGAAATTACCTTCTGAACAGAGCGACGGGCATAGACTTATTTATGAGGATGCTGTCAGGTGTGGCAGGATCTGTACAATCAGCTGCTTGAAAAATCACCTAATTACTAAATCTCCACCTCAGTGTGGTTTGCAGGCTTATCTCCATTTTTTTGTTCTCTGTCAGTTGAAAAACCGTATCAATATCTTCTGCTGCTGAAAGAAAGAGTGTTTTTGAATATTGGCTTCTCAGTCTCCCATATGGCAGAATCCTTAGCAGCAAAATGCCACCAGTGACCACTCTGCTTCCTCTGCTAAATTCTCTTATGAAAAGAGCACTCTCTTTACAGCACATCACTGTTTGTTAGGCCTTAATTCTGTCACATCACCAAGTCACGTAAATGACTACCCTTGGGAAGAGATCCTGCCTGCAGCTTTTTTTCTCCTACCTTCAGAAAACAATCCCGCTGACTGGGGGGACATTGGACTCTGTCCCTTGAAGTTTTAGCAGGAGTGTGCTCTTTTGGTTTTAAACACATCTCTAAATGTTATTTAATCAAACTCTTAGTAAAAGACGGGGGCAGTGCACACAGATCTGTGAGATGGTAAGTGATAAAACTGCTTGCTGATTGTTGCTAGAGCCGGTATCATTTTTCAGGACCACCAACAGCTCCCTGCAGGCAAGAATGCGTTCCAGATGCCATTGTGATTGAGGGCTGAATCATTCAGCGAATCATTCATACACAGCCCTCATGGTAGAGGCAGCAAGTTGCTACCGTGGTTTTGGTAAGAATATCAACAGACACATTTTCGGTGCTAGGGTGACAAAGATGCTATCGATTTGTGTCCTACCCATTGCACTTCATTATCACTCACTATACTTGCTCAGTCTTCTGTGATTAATTCTTCACACTGATTCTGATCATCTCCTAACAATCTTTAGGAAGCCTCTTCTGTTTTCTCTCTTCCTGAGATGGAAAACAGGGGCACTTTAGGGATTTCCACAGAACACAACAAACATTATGGGGCTTATTCACTAAACTGTGCTGCAACAGCCCTATGTACTAAGTGCAGTAAGATATTGCAAGTTACCACATGGAAACTGCCAAAATTAAGATTGGTAACTGTAAAAACCTCCGTGTTAACTGTTGAAGGTGTTCCAGCTTTTTTGGGAGGGCACCTGTGCAGTTAACACATGGTAAAGACTTTTTATTCTGTGTTAACTGCATAGCTGATAATATTCAAAGTAGTTGGTTGCACTTCTTAAGGTGGGTTTAACTGGTCTGCATTATCTGCCATGTTAGCATGGTAACAATGTCTACCTTAACCGTGAGGTGCACTTGCTGCCCATGGAGTGAAAGAGTAGCTTAGAGGTGAACGAAGCAGGTTGTAAACCAAGGAAGCCTGCTGCTCCCTACACATTCCTTGAAACCTTGGGCAAGCCAGTTCCAGGGCCGGCGCGACCATTAGGTGAACTAGGCAGATGCCTAGAGCACCAGCCCTCCAGGGACACCCACTGCCGCCACTCACTGGGAGATGTACAGTGGCGGCAGTCCTTTTAAACTGGCACCAAAGTGCTGGAGCTACCTTCAACTCCGCCACTTGTACTTTCACTCCCTTCTGATTTCACTTCCTTTGCAAGGGGGGAGTGCAGACAGGCAGTGGAATTGAAGGTGGGGGGGGGGGGGGTGGAAGCACAACGGAAGGTAACTCTGGCACTTTGGTGGCATTTTAAAAGTATTGCGGCCCCTGCACATCTCACTGAGGGGCAGCAGTCAGAGCGGGGCTGAAGCAGAGGGGACACAAGGAATGAGGTTTGCCTAAGGCGCCTCGTACCCTTCCACTGTCGTTGGTCAGTTCACTATCTGTAATTTGGGGCAAGGAACTAGCTTGTCTACCTAAATATAACCTGGCTTGGAAAAGGTGAATAATATATTCAAATCGAAAATGGCCTTTCCCCCACACTTCATCTCTTCAGGGGTAGCATGAGGAGAACTGTGGGGCCTAGTTCTGAGCGTTGCGGCAGGAATAGGGACTTGTGCAAGTGGAGTGGCCTAGAAGCTGGGCAAGTCAGTTTTACCGTCTGTTGTCTCTGGTATAAACCAAAGATGTCAAGGGTAGACCATCGCGGAGAGTGAGATTTACTGGCAATGCGTCTGAGGTATAAATCCAGGCAGTGTTAAAAAGGCAGCAGAAATGAAAGAAGCAACAGAAAATGATATTTAGCTTTCTTGGGTGAAAAGATATAGGCACTGTTATGATAGTTTCTAAAGGAATTTGTCCAGATAACTGAATATTTACCTGCGGTAAATTCTCCAGGCTGAAAATGTCCCTCCACTTAGTATGCACTAGTGGTTTCTCTAGTCCAGGTTTTCACTGTGCCTGCCAGAGAAAGATCTAGAAGCACACATGCATTCATCAGTCATTGTCTGACATGTACACATGCGCGCTCTCGCTCTTCTGATGCTGCGCTGCTGCCTGCCGCTTCTGTGTTCACTCAGTGAGTGCTCCCAATACCATCATCAGCTCTAGCCATCAACATGTAAAGTTCCTGTGGTTGCTGCTAGCTCCTTTCCTTAGCCTGCTACAGCTGACTCCCTCATTCCTCTTCCAGTCCTTCCCTTTCTCAGCAAATACTCACTGATTCTCTCCAGTGCCCTTCGCAGAGCTCAGTACCCCCAGCTCATGCAGAATCCTCACTTGCACACCCTACAGGTTTCCCCAACTCACTCGCTCTCTAGCTGCCTTCAGCTCCTCCCATTGGCTGCATCCTACCCACAGTCTTTGTGACTCCTATCCTGGGTCCTTCCTGCATGAGACTAATGTGGGAAATTGGTATTATCACCCGGATTTGATGGGCTTGCTGGTGCTGTTAATGACACTGGAAGCAAACAAGGCAGGCTCGCTCACTCAGCGGAGAGGGTTGGAGAACTGCAGATAGACGTCTAAATTCTGAACATTGTTTAGATACTTGAGCTATTCTTCTGGCTTTTGGACATTAATGAAAAAATCTGTATAGTCCTGAAAAGAGACAGACAACTGGTAGGCCTAGCCTCCTGATTCCTCAGTACATTTGTCTATGCCTTAATCTCCAGGAACAAGCAGGAATGTAGTCTTCACATATGGGTATCATCGGTACCGATGGAGCCTGCGTGGAATCGCTCCCCAGCGTCCAATAGGAACGCTTTTGGGAGCATCCCTCAGCACATGTGCACTGCCTTCCCGCCTTTCCAACTGTCCCTCTTCAGTTCTTTGTTTTCCGCGGAGCCAACAGGACACATACCCTGTCACCGCAGAAAATTTCTTCTTTAAACTTGTTTTCTTGTGGTTGCGCCTGCCTCCGCACGACACCTACCGGTACCGCTGGTTCTTTTTTTTCTTTTCTAAAAAAAAATATCTATATATATATTTTTTTTTTAACTGTTTCTCTTCAGAAACTTTTTCTTTTGGTGCTAAGCGCCATTTTGGGCATTAGGCCCCATTTTTCCCAAAAGATGGAAAAACCAGCTAGTGGTTTTAAAAAATGTACGATATGTGGCGGTACCATCTCCGTCACCAACATCCATGACTTGTGTCTAAAATGTTTAGGCCCTGACCATTCTCCATCTGAGTGTTCCTCCTGTATGGGGATGACTAAAAGATGACTTTTCTTCGGATACCAGGTCCATTGCATTGACGTCTTCAAGAGCCTCGTCTTCCTCGCATGGATCTCAGGTAACTAAACATAAGAACTGGTCCTCAAAGGGTAGCTCTCCTTCAAAGCATCGAGAGGCCATTGGCATTGCCCTTGAGGAAACTACACTGGCAAAACAGCCCCGGCGGGAGGCTTCTGCCTCCAAAGCATCAATGGGGTTCCAGGATGTTCGAGGCTTCGACCTCAGCAGAACTACTGGTGCCATGCTCAGGGGTTCCGGACGCTTTTACCGGTACCGATACCCAGGCATCGGCAGCGTCAATAGACCAGAGATTCCTCGCTATCGAACGCAGTCTTGCAGCTCTCCTTACAGCTGCGGTACCGTTGACACCACTACCGACGGTTCAACGGGCACCGGTACCGACACCGGTACCAGCACCGACGGTACCAGCCCCGATGGGAATCCTTCCCATGCCGACTTTCTGGCATCGACAGATCGGTACCGGACCAATTCGATACTGACTTCGATCGATACCGAGACCGTGCTTTGCATGAACATCGGGATCAGAGATACTTCAAATCCTCTGATTATGACGACTCTGATAATTCTGCCGGTACCAGAGTGTTTCTTCTGGAAGACTCCTCTTCTCCCTAATGCAGAATGTCTCCTCCAGAGGACATGTCTTTTCAGGATTTTATTCTTTTTTTTTTTTTTAATTGTTTATTTAAATTTTCTCAAATGCAAGAAACATTACAAAAAAACAAATACCACACAGAATAATACATTCAAGAACATAATACCACGCCCTTATACAGAACACATCAAGGGAGAAAAAAAACTACTACACTCCCCTAAGGGATCAATATAATTTGAAGAAAAAAGGAGTTTATAAACTCCAATCAGGGAGCCAACATTCTAGCCATCCCACCTATACACCCTCCTGCCCACCAACACCCTCCTTATCCACAAGAAACTGAGATAAAGAAGCCACATCAGTATAAACATAATCATGACCTTCATAAGTGACTAGACAGCGACAGGGGAACAACAAACAAAAGGAAGCCCCCAGCGCAATCACTCTAGCTCTAAATTCAAGAAACTGCTTCCGACGAGCTTGAGTGGCCTTACCCACATCTGGGAAAACCTGCAGTTTATAACCACAAAACAGCAAATCTTTGCACTTGAAATAAGCACGAATAACCTTCAATTTAAGTGATTCAGACCCAAAGGTCACCACCAAAGTACACCGTTTGGGGATGATATCGAGTGAATCTTGTAGAAACTCTGTAAGATTAGGGCCCACCGAGTCAGCCGAGGGAGAATCACCCTTGGCCTGCCCGGAGGCCCCAACCTTAGGAAAAAAAAGAGTACATATGCACAATATCCACAGTATCATCCAAATGCAAGATTTCAGATAGATATTTTTTCAACAAAATCTCAGGAGACAGTAAATGTGTAGATGGAAAATTTAGAAATCGAAGGTTCCTGGCACGCTGGTGATTTTCAAGCAGCTCCAATCTATAAGAAACAGAAGAAATATCTTTAAGATAACCAAGATGAGAATCTTGGTATGAGTGGAGTTGAGAATCCACCAGAGTCAAGGAACCAGCAAAATTGGTCATTTGATCATCAATAGCTTTAACCCTATTAACAACATCATGTGAAAAATTACAGAGAGGTAACAGTAGTAGATAAACGTGTATCAATTTTCTGAAGCATTAACCAAATATCTGAAAGAGTCACCTCACTTTTAAGTGATAGAGAATCATTATCAGATGCAGCAGGGTCTACTGGAACTAACACCGGAAGTGTGGCAGATGACGATAACTTCACAGGAGTAGATGACAAAGTAGGCCGAGGGAAGGGAGGTGGTGTCCGGATATCTGGGCTCAAGGAGGCCCCATCCAGAGACTGGCTAGCAAGCGGAAGGGCAGTAACATGTTTGTCCGTGGGACCAGACACCTTACCTCCCTCTCCTGACGGTGCCTTGGCTGATGGTTTTGCCTTCCGCTTTCCCATTGACAAACCGAACTGCTGGAACTCCTATATCACCAAAGGAGCATACAAGGAGCAAGACATGCCCCTTGTAACACGCCCCTTAGAACGCGACCCCGCAGGTCGCGAACACGCAGCTGCGTGTAAGCCGGCTGTGTTTTGTAGGGCTCGTGGGGGGGTCCTCCACTCCAGGGGCGGCCTCTCTGTGCCTGCAGCTGACTCAGCAGGCACCGGGCTCCAACCTGCTGCTCGCTCCGCGGCAGAGAAACCACCGTGGCTACTCCCACTCCAGGCAGATCTCTCTCCAACACAAACACAACGCCGGCTAGGTTTTGTAGGGCTCGTGGGGGGGTCCTCCACTCCAGGGGCGGCCTTTCTGTGCCTGCAGCTGACTCAGCAGGCACCGGGCTCCAACCTGCTGCTCGCTCCGCGGCAGAGAAACCACCGTGGCTGCTCCCACTCCAGGCAGATTTCTCTCCAACACAAACACAACGCCGGCTAGGTTTTGTAGGGCTCGTGGGGGGGGTCCTCCACTCCAGGGGCGGCCTCTCTGTGCCTGCAGCTGACTCAGCAGGCACCGGGCTCCAACCTGCTGCTCGCTCCGCGGCAGAGAAACCACCGCGGCTGCTCCCACTCCAGGCAGATCTCTCTCCGCAGGATTTTATTCTTGATGTGGCCCAAGGCCTTTCAATCACAGTAGCTCCTGAAAAAGAACCTAGAGCAAAGGAATTGGAAATTCTCCAATACCCTAAGGCTCCCAAGGAGGCAGCCACTCTGCCCATTCATGAAATTCTTCATGATTTGATGCTCAGAATGTGGGAGACACCTTTGACCACATCTCCTCATTCTAGGAGACTTGATACCATGTATCGAGTTCCACCATGTCCTGGTTTTCAAAAGACTCAGCTGCCACACCATTCAATGGTAGTGGAGTCAGCCATGCGTAGGATGAAAAGTGCAAAGAGAGATGCATCCAATCCTCCAGGTCGTGAATGCAGTACTCTTGATGTTTTTGGGCGTCAAACTTTTCAAGCTTCCATGCTTTCAGCTAGGATCAGCTCATATATTTTATATATGGGAATGTTCCTCAAAGAGGTCACAGGAGATTTGGAGCTTATGAGCCCCCTTCTCCCTGAGGACAAACGACAGGACTTTCTTACTCTTGTCAAGCATGCTCAAGATGTCTCCAAGTTTGTAAACCATGCAGCCTTTGACTGCTTTGAATGCATCAGCAGAACCTCTGCTATTGCCATTGGTGCACGTCGGATTGCCTGGCTTCAGGCATCAGACTTGGAGATTTGGGTACAGGATAAATTGGGAAACATCCCTTGCACAGGATAAACCCTCTTTGGCAAAAATTGGCAGGGGAAGGCTAATGAGATAGATGCTGACAATATCACTTTAGATAGATTGTCAAAATCTACAGCCACTCCAGCCAAAAAGAAACCCTATAAAAAACCCTTTTTCAGCAAAAAGAGGAAGTTTTATCTGTCCTATACCCAGCAAGGGCAAGCTCAGGGTCAAGTTGCCCAGAAGAAACAACAACAACAATCCAGACAAAAGAAGCCAAAAGGCCTTAGAGCTCAACCAGCTCCACAGGCCCAGCCCCCTCAAGGGCTTTGACACCTTCATAGAGAACTTAGCCTTCCTGCCTCTGAAAGATCCAGAACCCCTAAACATTCCAGGCAGGTTGTGTCATTTTGCCAACAGATGGCACCAAATAACAGAAAACTGGACTCTGTCCATTGTGGGAGAGGGGTACAAGCTTCATTTTCAGAGTATGTCCCCTCCTACAATCGTAAGACAGTTCAATTCCCAAACCTCTACAGGCAATCTACTAGATCAAGAGGTCTCAACACTCCTTGCTCAAGGAGCAATAGAGGAGGTGCCCATTCTTCAGCAGGGTGCAGGGTTCTACTCCCCCATTTTCTGATTCCAAAGAAAACAGGAGGACACAGACCCATTCTAGACCTCAGAGAATTGAACAAATATCTGTTCCAAGAAAAGTTCAAAATGATTTCTCTGGGAACTCTTCTGCCATACCTTCAAAGTCAGGATTGGCTTTGTTCTCTAGATCTAAAGGATGCATATACTCACATTCTCATCCATCCAGATCACAGGAAATTCTTACGATTCCTTTTCAAGGGAAAACATTTCCAATACAGGGTTCTTCCCTTTGGTCTGGCTTCGGCACCAAGTGTATTCACAAAATGCATGGCAGTAGTAGCTGCATTTCTGCGAACCCTGGGGATATTCGTCTTCCCTTACTTGGACGACTGGCTCATTCGAGCCCCCACAGTTCCAGAAGCCAGCTCCCCACTGTCTCCCACAATGTGAATCCTTCAATACGGGATTGGTCATAAACCTCCCAAAATCCCAACTTGCTCCGTCTCAGTCCCTAGAGTTCATAGGAGCTTGTCTAGATACCAGTCAAGGGCTTTTCTCCCACAACCCCGCTGTCTTCATATAATGCAGATAGCTTCTCAAGCAGCGGTGAAGTCCTCCCTAACTGCTCGAGAACTACTACAACTATTGGGACATATGGCATCCACGGTTCATGTGGTTCCCTACGCTCACCTTCATATGCGAGCAGCCCAGTGGACCCTATCCACACAGTGGACACAGACCACAGGACGTCTGTCGGACAAGATATCAAACTCACAACGACAGATCTTGTCCCTACAATGGTGGCAATCACTGGAAAATCTTCTAGTGGGGTCTTCTTTCCAGCAACCCCTATTCCAGGCCACCCTAACAACAGATGCATCACAGGTGGGATGGGGAGCACACCTGCATCATCTCTCTACCCAGAGCACCTGAACTCCACAGGAGACTTGTCTCCACATAAACCTCCTGGAACTCAGAGCAATCTATCTAGTTCTTCGAGAATTCCATGCCCAGCTCAGCTACAAGACGGTCCTAGTCCAAACAGACAATCAAGTAGCTATGTTCTACGTGAACAAGCAGGGGGGAACAGGCTCTCTGTCATTATGCAACGAAGCTTTACGACTATGGGCCCTCGCCAGACAGCATCAAATTCGCCTTCTCGTGGTATATCTTCCAGGCATTCAAAACCTTTGGGCAGACAAACTCAGCCGAGTACTGCTGCCTCACAAATGGTCTCTCCACCTAGACCAGGTGGCCAAGATATTTCAGATCTGGGGAACCCGAGACATAGACCTATTTTCAAGTCCACTGAATGCCAAACTTCCTCGGTTCTGTTCCAGAATTCCGGCTCAAAATTGCCAGGCAAGGGACACCTTCCTTCTTCACTGGGGTCATGACTTCCTCTATGCCTTCCTACCCATTCCCCTCATCCCCAAAACACTCTTCAAGCTTCAGAGAGACAGAGGTCATATGATTCTCATAGCGCCACGGTGGCCACATCAAACGTGGTATCCCCTGCTTTTACATCTCTCTCAAGCTGCACCTCTGGAGTTAGGCTATGCTCCAGATCTCCTCTCCCAAGAGAACGGGATGCTATGGCACCCGAATCCCCAGTCCCTGCATCTCAGGGCCTGGTTGCTGAAAGCTTAGACCTTGTGATGTAGCAGGCTCTTATGAAGCAAGAGAAACTAATAGTGATCCGGTGGAGAGAGCCGGTACTGCAGGGGAATGCAGGATTTTCTCTGATGAAAGGAAAAAATGCAGGGCTAATCAGGAACCACTCCTCACTTCAAGGCAGGTGAAAAGCCAAGTCCCTGATTGGGCACGCCCAAGCAGGAGGCGGGCAGTGCAGTACTCAGCTAGCTTGTTAAAAACCCAGAAACAGTTAGACAAGAGAGAGGACCACCAGGAGAGGGAAGAAGGAGACAAGCACCTGGACGAGGACAGGTCAGATGACCAGGAACAGGAACCGTGGGAGAGAGAACCACTAAGCAGCTGTGATCCAAGAAGGAGCAGACAGGAGCTGGGAGACTCAGAGGCAGAGAAAGATTTCTGGAAGCAGAAGTATTCTAAGGCACTGAGAGACCCAAGGCTGCAGCTCAGGAGTTTAAAGGACCCAGAAGAACCTTGGAATAGGAGGCAAAGGGATAAGGAATTACCCTGGAAGAAGCCCAAGCACAAGGTGGGTGTGGCACGGCTAGCAAACTTAACAGTGGAAAGCCAGAAAGAGTGAATTTTAATTGTGAAAGACAGGATAAAGGCAGAAAGTTTGATACTAACTGGTTAAGTCAAGAAAAGCCTGTTTTCCTTTTAACACTCTGAGAGAATCTCTAAACACAGCTGAAGCATTTTACCCTGCACTGCCATGTGGAGATAGGTGGGGGAAGGGAAATGCTTGCATGCTGAAATGTTGTCCAAGTAAAAGCACTGATAATTGCCTAGAGATAAGAAATATAAACAAGCATTTACCTGAAGGAGGATTTGCTCAGCCTAGCTCAGAAAATACACAGGCTGAATTACTTCTCACTGAATTCAGAGAGTTTCTTAAAAGCAGAGCAGTTTCTACTCAGAACGTAGCAAAGCCATTGATCAGCTGGGAAGAAGAAAAGTCTTTGATTTCTTTGCCATCTACAGAACAGGAAGTTCCGATGGATTGCTCTACTTGTATGATTCCAAAGGACATTTAAGTAATTTGCTTGCCTGTGTTGTATGTAAGAAAATAGCAAAGTTACCTCACTCTTTGCTGTGATAAAAGAGCTTGTTTGAAGTGAATAAGTGGAAGCATATTCTATGCAATTCAGGAGCAGTGCTGTGATCAGAGCTTTCTGTTACCTTAATAAAAAGGAGATCACATGACAGGTGAATGTGATCAGTAATGGACATTCTGTCAAGCAGTGAAAAAAGCCTTGTTTAAGTTCAGTTTCTTAACCTTGTTTTGTACCACATATTTCATTTACGTCTGCTGCATTTGAACTGCGAAAGCGGGAAATAAACCTCAGAAAAAGAAATATTCTTTGCCGTGCCTTATCACTTGAGCACCAACACAACTATAACATTAACCCTCCAGGGCATTCAAGGCCAGCCCCTCCCTTAACCCTCAAGCTCCAGGGAGTGGGTGGGTGGCAACCTTCAGGATCTCAAACTTTCCCAACAGGTAAAGAATATCTTTCAGGCTTCTAGAAAACCTTCCACAAGACGCTCTTACACTTTCAAGTGGAAACGTTTTACTATATGGTGTTCACAGAAGAGGTTAAACCCCCTTATGATACCTTTGGAATCGATACTAGAGTATCTACTTCATTTATCAAATTCTGGTCTAAAGACCAATTCAGTAAGAATCCATCTTAGTACAATTGCAGTTTCCTATAAGCCTCTAAATGGACAACCAATTTCCTCTCATCCACTCATATCAAGATTTATGAGAGGTCTTCTATTAACAAAGCCTCCCATCAGGCCTCCACCGGTGGCATGGGATTTAAAGTTCTTGGGCAGCTCATGAAACCGCCTTTTGAACCTTTAGCCACTACAACCCTAAAGCTTTTGTCCTGGAAGGTCATCTTCCTAATTGCAATCACCTCTGCAAGTCGCATTAGTGAATTGCAAGCTTTAGTGGCTGATCCTCCTTATACTAGGTTTCACCATGATAAGGTTGTTCTCAGAACTAATCCACACTTTATGCCAAAGGTGGTTTCGCCTTTTCATTTAAAATCAATCAATTTATCTTCCTGTATTTGAGAGCCATGACAGCCTCTATGGCTAACCTTCACTCTGTGTCTATTGATGACATTTGTCGAGCAGCCACCTGGGCTTCGGTACACACCTTTACAGCCCACTACTGCCTAGATAAAGCCTCCCATCGGGATGCCTTCTTTGGCCAAGCTGTTCTTCAAAATCTCTTTCAGACCTAATTCAACTCCTACCCACCAACCCTGGTGGGATGCCAGAGATCCATGGGAGGAAGCATGACCCAACTTACTATAGGTGGCAGTTTCCTGGGGCTATCTCCCTGCCATCTTCAGCTAGGGAGTCCCCATATGTGAAGACTACATTCCTTCTTGTTCCTGGAGATAGCGTAGTTACTCATCTGTAACAGGTGATCTCCGGGAACAGCAGGAATTTAGTCTTCACAACCCACCCACCTCCCCTAGGAGTTCTCTATATCTCTATATCTCTCTGTCTCTTTCCTCTTTCCCTCTATCCTTTCACTCAGCTACAAACTTAACTGAAAAGGGACAGTTGGAAAGGCGGGAAGGCAGCGCGCATGTGCTGAGGGATGCTCCCAAAAGCGTTCCTATTGGACGCTGGGGAACGTTCCCATGCAGGCTCCGTCGGTACCGACGATACCCATATGTGAAGACTAAATTCCGTAGATCACCTGTTACAGGTGAGTAATTACGCTATCTGGCCCTGGTAGCAACCATTGCACCACATTAACATTGCAGCTGTCTTCCCCCAAGTACTGGGAATGTTTCCAATAATTAACACATAGGGTTTGCATTTAACATACCTTAACTTTGGCTGTTAACACACATTAGGTGCAAAACCCAGTTAAATCTTTAATCTTCTGTAGATCTTTAGTGGGATCCAACTTCAAACATACATAAACATTGGTGTCCATCAATTTACACTCTGCTTCATGTATATAGTCCTCTTCATGTATATAGTTAACTGGGTTGGCTCTAGAGGCCAAGATTATGTCAAAAAAAGAATGTTTGTTTTTGAATGTTCAATCCCCAGTTTTAGCTAAATTTTATTTACCTCCAAAAAATACATAAGAATTGTATATGTCCACCTGGTAGGCCTATTGTCTCCACTAGGGGTACAGTGTTAGAGCCATTATCTGTCTTTGTTGATTCCTTTTTACGTCCCCTGCTGTTGGATATTCCATCATATCTTAGGGATACTACCCATTTTTTGCTAGTCTGTCCTTCTTTATCCTTTTATCTTTTAATTTTAACTTGTGTTCATTATCATCTCTCTATATTCATTTATTATGCTTTGTTGTATATATGCACTCTTAATTTTGATGTTTTGATACTTTTAAGGTTATTTTTATAATTGTTATATTTCTTCTATATGTTTGGTTATGTTGATGTTTTTATTTATTTATTACTGTTTGTTTGCAGTTCTAAGCCCCCTGATGAAGGCGTTGCCGAAATGCGTTGGGGTGTTTCTTTATTAATAAAGCACATGTGACCACCATACCTCTTGCCTTTTGTCTCTGTGTTAAATATTATTCCAGATCTAGAAAATAAAACAATCAGATGTGTGTGGAAATGGCAATGAAATTTTCAAGATCATCTGTGTCCCTCAGTATTACGCCCATTATGTAATAGAATGGATTATGAAAGTGGCCACAGGGTTTGTGGGAAATGTTCAATCTGTGGTGTTTCCAGTATATGGGATTTTGTGCCCGTGTGGATTATTGTACATAGGTAAGACCATTAGACCTTTCAGGAAGCGCATTTTGGAACATAGAAGTAGGCTATCTTGTAAGGTATATGAAGCCCCGATAGTGCAGCACTGTTGCGAGAAAGGCCTTTTGTTTACTGATTTACGGTGTTTTTGTTTGGATCAAGTGCTAATGGGTAGAGAGAGCCATACTCAAGAGCAATCTTTGGTGTTGTGTGAGCAGAGGTGGATTTTTACAGTACGTACTGTGGTACCTGAAGGTTTGAATGCACAGATCAATTGGGGAATTTGTATTTGATTGGTAGCGAGTGTTAGCTGAGGTTAGTGGGGGCGGAGTTTGCTCATTCAAAGACATGATGATGTTGAGGTAGAGGAGGTGTTTAAAAAGGGAGTTGAAGTTAGGGTGGATGCATGCGCGTTGTCTTGGAGCTGATAGGCTTGTTTAAGCAGAGCTAAAATATATGCAGCTGGTTGCTAGCGTGCAGCGCCCTGGTGCATTAGGGTGAGTGAGGTGGTTTTTTAAGTTTAACAATTGTTTAAATGTTTTTATGTTTCTGATGGATGTATTTCATAATGATTGATGTGTGCTTATGTTTTTAGTTAACAATATCCCCCTGAAGAAGCGACATGATATGCAAAACGCTTGTAAGCGCTTGATTGAGGTGTCGGAGTTGGAGTGACCGCGTTAAGCAGAAATGTTTGAAAGCTAAGTCTTTGATTTGCGGGTCTTCCATATATTGCTTGGGGATTTACAAAGGAGGTTATTGATGTGAAAGGGCATTCAGAATAGGTGTCTGTGATCTTGTGTCACGGTGAACACTGGCCCGTTAAAGCTGAGACCTTCCTTTGTAAGAAATAATTTATGCTAATAACCGTAGCAGTTGGATAACGGATTCAATCCACATATTGCATAAGAACATTTTTGTTATATTTGAGTGTGTGCTAGCTGATTTTTGGATTCGTACCACTCTAATAGTGACCTGTGATATTTTAGGACATGATTATTGGTACCCTTATAAACAATTCAAATTAGTTTGAACAGAAGAACCATATTCCTATTACGGTAAAATTAAATGCACCTGTGATTGTCAAGACTCATAACTTGAATCAACCAATGAATGATAGCTCTAATATTTAAAATGTCCACATTTACTCCCTGTTCTATTTTCACAATGATGAAGACAAGAGAGTTGCCTGACCTGGTCAGAAAAGCCATTATCATCAAACTTCGAAGGGGTACAAGGCCATCTCCAAAGACTGTGGGATTCCTATGTCTACAGTCGCAATATTATTAAGACGTTTTCTGCTCATGGAACTGTCAGGAACCTCCCAGGATGTGGTGGGAAGAGGAAAATGAATCCAAGAAGTCTTCAAAGGTTAGTGCAAAGTGTTGGAAAATTACCATGTACAACATCCAAAGAGCTTAAGGCTGACCTGGAGTAATCTGGAGTGCTGCACACTAAACAAAGAAGAACTTCATGGGCAAAGATCAAGGAGGACCCCACTGCTCAGACATAAAAAGGCATGCCTGATCTTTGCCCAAACCCACCATGAGAAACCACAATCTTTCTGGGAAAATGTACTGTGGACAGATGAAACCAAACTTGAGCTCTTTTGACAATGCAGACCAGCGATACATTTAGAGGTGAAGACATGAAGCTTATAAGGAAAAAAAACACCCTTCTTACAGCTGAATATGGTGGAGGTTAAGAACATAAGATCATAAGATATGCCATACTGGGTCAGACCAAGGTCCATCAAGCCCAGTATTCTGTTTCCAACAGTGGCCAATCTAGGTCATAAGTACTGTGAGACCATGCCGGTCCTAGGCAGTTGCCTAGACCCGGGATAGCCTGGAGTTGTGGTAAATAAAGGATACTGTAGTCGTGATCCAAATGAAATTAAAGTTGGGTTTTATTCCCCTTCCCTTGAGGATGTCGTAGAATAAGGGACAACATAAAGAACGGTTGTTTTCACCAGGGTAAAGGATGTTTAACCAAAAATAATCATGCTTCTTTCCAGCAATAAAGTCCAACACTTTTCAATGTGGTAAAAATACAGTTTCTTTCTTGCTCTTTCTGTTTAACAAAGACTCTCTATATCATCAGTCACGCATACAGCACATTCCATCGGTTCAGGGATATTTTCTGAGCTATTGCTCTCCCATTGCATAGGGCTAGGACCTGCCCCTGTATAAGGACACTGAGCCCCTATGAAGCTGCTCTCTGTATCTTGCCCTGGGGAAACTTTAGTTGTCCCCAGTTGGAGCTGCTTTTGTAAGTCCCAGATATCAGGAGCTGTGCTGGGGATTTCTTCCCACGGCTTGGGCCAATAAGAGTTCCCTTGCCAGTTATAAGCCTGGCGTCTATCCCGGAGACTCCCTTTTCTCCCCTTAGCAGAAACAGGGTACTTATCTTTTCCTTTGGAGAAGATGGTCTCAAACTCCTCTGTCTCCAGCCAAGGCTTTCTTTCTGCCCTGCAGCCTGCTCTTCTGTGAGAACCCTGGTTACGATGTCTGGCTGAGGGAAACTCACTTCCTGCTTCCTGTGTGCTTCTTTGGACGTGACCTCTGCCTCCTGTTAACTGGACAGTTTGCCTTGGTGTGAGGACCCCTCTAGCTGGGAAGACCTTGCTGCAGTTTTGCTTATCCCACCTGGGTTTGCCAGCCTGCCTTTCTCCAGCCCTGGTTCTCCAAGGTAACGTGTCTTCCTGCAATTGCTTGGGATTTCTACTCTCACCTTCTCTCCAAGCCTGCCTGAAACAGCAGTCAGAGTTCCTTTGGTCTCTGCTTTCCTCCTGGCATTCAAGCTCCGGCTCCCGCCCTAATCCAGGCTCCAGCTTCCACTGCCAATACTCATTCTGCTGCTTCCAATTCTCTTTCTCCTTTCCAATCTGCTTCCCACTCCAACTCTGTCTCTGTGAGATTCCCCACCTGCTTTTATCTCTCAGCTCCTCTAACGTGGAACGTGAGTCTTGAGTCCAGGTGAGCTTGATTGGCACTCTCAATTCTTACTGCGTCACTACACCCATGTGGAAAGTTTGTTTTCCTATTCCCTGCCTCTTTGTACTGTGAATGCTGCAACTGCCCCTGAGGCTGCAAGGTAAGCTCTTCTTCCTTTTCATTTCTTAATATTTCAGGGTCTGTGCTGTCTACCTCATGACAGTACCTAGCACTTTCCCCAAGGGACACAGGTTCCACAATGCTTGTATTGGTTCAAGCATTGATATCCTGGGTCCCTTCTTAATAATGGTTTATGGACCTTTCCTCCAGGAACTTGTCCAAACCTTTTTTAAACCCAGCTACACTAACAGCCTTTACTACATCCTCCGGTAACAAATTCCAGAGTTTGATTACACGTTGAGTGAAAAAATATTTTCTTTTATTAGTCTTAAATAGTTTACCCTGTAGCTTCATTGCATGTCCCCTGGTTTTTCTATATTCTGATAAGGTAAACAATCGATCTACGTTTACCCGTTCCACTCCGTTCAGTAATTTATAGACTTCTATCATATCTCCCCTCAGCCGTCTCTTTTCCAGGTTAAAGAGCCCTAACCTTTTTAGCCTTTTTTCATAGGAGTATCCTTCCATCCCCTTTACCATTTTGGTGGCTTTTCTCTGAACCTTTTCTAAAATCGCTATATCCTTTTTAAGATACGGCGACCAGAATTGCACACAATATTCAAGGTGCAGTCTCACCATGGAACGATATAGAAGCATTATAATATCTTTTGTTTTATTTTCCATTCTTTTCCTTATCATACCTAGCATTCTATTTGCTCTCTTGGCCGCCGCTGCACACTGGGCCAAGGGTTTTAACATGGTATCCACAATGACGCCTAAATCTTTTTCCTGGGTGGTGGTTCCTAATGCGGAACCTTGCATCGTGTAACCATAGTTTGGGTTGTTCTTCCCTAGGTGCATAACCTTGCACTTGTCCACATTAAATTTCATCTGCCATTTTGATGCCCAGTCTTCCAATTTATCAAGATCCTCTGGCAATTTTCCACAATCCTCTTGGGTTTTAACAACTTTAAATAGTTTTGTGTCATCTGCAAATTTGATAACCTCACTCGTTATTCCACTTTCCAGGTCATTTATGAATATGTCAAAAAGCAGCGGACCCAGCACAGATCCCTGGGGTACACCACTATTCACCTTTCTCCATTGGGAAAATTGGCCATTTAGCCCTACCCTCTGCTTTCTATCTTTTAACCAATTCCTGATCCACAATAGTACACTGCCTCCTATCCCATGACTCTTTAGTTTTGCCAAAAGTCTCTCATGAGGGACCTTGTCAAAGGCTTTCTGAAAGTCCAGATATACAATATCAACTGACTCACCTTTGTCCACCTGATTATTCACTCCTTCAAAAAAACATAACAGATTAGTAAGACAAGATCTTCCTTGTCTAAAGCCATGTTGGCTGTCTCCCATTAGGTCATGGCTATCTACATGCTGAGTAATTTTATTCTTTATGATGGTTTCTACCATTTTTCCCGGTACTGACGTCAGGCTCACCGGTCTGTAGTTTCCCAGATCACCCCTGGAACCCTTTTTAAAAATTGGTGTTACATTGGCGATCCTCCAATCTTCAGGTATTAGAGATGATTTTAATGATAGTTCACAGATTACTAATAGCAGGTCTGCTATCTCATATTTCAGTTCTTTCAACACCCTTGGATGTATACCATCCGGCCCAGGTGATTTGCTACTCTTCAGTTTATCTAATAGTTGTAATACATCTTCCCGATGTATCGATATTTCCTTCAATTCTTCCGCACCTTTAAATACCACTTCAGCCATGGGTAACATCCCTACATCTTCCTCAGTAAAGACTGAAGCAAAGAATTCATTCAGTCTCTCCGCTATTGCCTTGTCGCCTCTTAGTGCTCCTTTAACCCCTTTATCATCTAATGGACCAACTGACTCTCTCACAGGTTTTTGCTACGAATGTACTTGAAAAGGTCCTTACTTTGCGTTTTTGCTTCCGCAGCAAACTTCTTCTCAAATTCTCCCTTTGCCTGCTTTATTAATGCCTTGCATTTGACTTGCCAGTGCTTGTGCTGTTTCCAGGTTTTGTCGTTTGGCTCTTTTTTCCATTTTTTGAAAGATGCTTTTTTGGCAACAACAGCCTCTCTGACCTCACCTTTAAACCATGCTGGCAGTTTTTTGGACTTCCTTCCACTTTTCTTAAAGCGTGGAATACAGCTGGTCTGGGCTTCCAAGATAGTATTTTTCAACAACAGCCAAGCCTGATGTACGTCTTTAACCTTTGCAACTGCTCCTTTTAGTTTTTTCTTAACTGTTTTCCTCATTTTATCATAGTCTCCCTTTCGAAAGTTAAAAGGTAGTACTGTGGATTTCCTTACTATCCCTCCTCCACTAATTAAATCAAAGGCGATCATGCTATGATCACTATTGCAAAGTGGCCCCAACAACCTTATCTCTTGCACTAGATCTGGTGTTCCACTAAGGACTAGGTCTAATATGGCTTCCCCTCTGGTCGGTTCATGAACCAGCTGCTCCAAGAAGCAGTCATTTATTTCATCTAGGAACTTTATCTCCCTAGCATGTCCTGACGTGACACTGACCCAGTCGATACCGGCGTAATTGAAATCACCCATTATTATTACTGCGCTGTAACTTTTGTTAGCTTCCTTGATTTCTTTGAGCATTTCATCATCCATTTGGTCATTCTGGCCAGGCGCTTGATAGTACACCCCCACTGCCATTGCCTTCCCCCTTTTACATGGAATTTCAATCCATATAGATTCTACAGCAGATTTTGTTTCCTGCAAAACTTTAATCCTTTCTGACTCAATGCCCTCTCTAACATAGAGAGCAACCCCTCCACCAATTTGATCAGCTCTATCATTACGATATAGTTTGTACCCAGGTATCACAGTGTCCCACTGGTTGTCCTCCTTCCGCCATGTCTCTGATATTCCAATCATATCTAACCTTTCATTTAGTGCTATATATTCTAACTCTCCCATCTTATTTTTTAGACTTCTAGCATTTGCATACAAGCATTTTAGAGAATGTATTTTATTCATATTAATTTGGCTATTGTTAGACATGGGTAATTTGGGATCTTTAAGATCTGTCTGCTCCATACTCAAGGACATTTGGGCTACTTTACTCTTTTGTGGAACCTCTCTGCTTTTGGTAGTATCCTTCAAAGATACATTCTTCCAAACCATCTGCTCTTGGGCGACTGTCGGCTTTTCCCTAATATCTAGTTTAAAAGCTGCTCTATCTCCTTTTTAAAGGTTAATGCCAGCAGCCTGGTTCCATCCCGGTTAAGGTGAAGCCCATCCCTTTGGAAGAGCCCCTCCTTTCCCCAGAATGTTCCCCAGTTCCTAACAAATCCAAAACCCTCATCTCTGCACCATTGTCTCATCCACGCATTGAGACTCCGGAGCTCTGCCTGCCTTTTGGGTCCTGCGCGTAGAACAGAAAGCATTTCGGAGAATGCTACCCTGGAAGTTCTGGATTTCAACTTCCTACCTAAAAGCCTAAATTTAGCCTCCAGAACCTCCCTACCACATTTTCCTATGTCATTGGTACCGACATGTACCAAGACAGCAGACTCCTCCCCAGCACTATCTAAGACCTTATCTAGGTGGCACGTGAGGTCCGCTACCTTTGCACCAGGCAGGCATGTTACCAGACGATCCTCACGTCCACCAGCCACCCAGCTATCTACATGCCTAATGATCGAATCACCAACTATAACGGCTGTCCTAACCCTTCCCTCCTGGGCACATGGCCCTGGAGAAACTTCCTCGGTGCGAGAGGCTTTTACATCACCTGGAGGACAGGTCCTAGTTACAGGATCATTTCCTGCCACACCAGGGTGATGCTCTCCTGTCACGTGACCTCTCTCCTCCATGGCAACAGGGATGCTGCCAGACTGGAGGTGGGACTTCAGGACTATATCCCTGTAGGTCTCGTCTATGTACCTCTCTGTCTGTCTTATGCTTTCCAAGTCTGCTACTTTAGCCTCTAGAGAACGGACTCGTTCCCTGAGAGCAAAGAGCTCCTTGCACCTAGTGCACATGTAAGATCTCTCACCAACTGGGAGAAAATCATACATGTGACACTCAATGCAAAAGACTGGAAAGTCCCCATCCCGCTGCTGGACTGCTGTCTGCATCTTAGTTTTAAGTTTGTGTTTAGATCTAAGTTCTTTACTTACTAAGGGTTGCTATGGATATTTATACTAATAAAACTGTACCTAATACGTGTAATATACCTTGTTCACCTGAAGCTTAACTAATCTCAGGTCCTTAGTGTATGACTGATTTGGGTAATGAGCTTCACCTGAGAGCACCTCCTGCCTTTTAAGATGTGTAAGTACCTATAAAGCTACGATTATCCCAGGGGTGGGTGGGTGTGGGGAGGGAGGAAGGGAAATAACACTTATTAAAAGAGGGCTGCTACACAGTACCCTGTCTTGTGCTGCTGAGGTAAGCTATATTCTGATTTGATTTAAATTATAGCTCTTAGCTGCTGCTAGGCTCTAACTTCTTATGAAATTTAAACTACAAGCTCTCTGCTGGGTTCTAAATTTAACCAGAAAGCTCTCTTCTATGTTTTAAATTTAAGCTAAAAGTACTTTGCTGATGCTAGGCCCTGAGTGACTATTAAATTTAAACTACAAGCTCTCTGCTGGGTATGAAATGTAACCAGAAAGTTCTCCTCTGTGTTTTAAATTTAAACTTAAACTGCTGCTACTAGGCTCTGACTGATTTAACAAAAAATAGTGGGTTCACAGATTAATTAGCTTTAATACAAAGAATTCCTTTTAGAAAATTACCAGAAGTATATACTCACAGTTGCAGATCTCTCTCCAGAAGTATCAGTCCCTTTTTCTAGTCCTTCAAGTTCCATAATGTTGGGCTGTTTTGCTGCCTCAGGAACTGGAGGCCTGGAACGTATTAGAGGAATCATGAAGTCTGACGACTACCAAGGTATTTTGGAGCAAAATGTGCTACCTAGTGTCAGAAAGTTAGGTCTGGGTCGAAGGTCATGGGTCCTCCAGCAGGACAATGACCCAAAACATATATACTAAAGTACAAAAGAATGGTTAAAAAGGAACAAATGGACTGTTTTACACTGGCCAGCAATGAGTCCTGATCTTAATCCAATCAAGATCCTTTCAAAAGAGCTGAAATCTGCATTGGTAAAAGGAATCCTAACATTCATGAGCTGGAACAAATTGCAGTTGAAGAGTGTGAGAAACTAACAGCAGACAGATGTATGAAAATTATTGATGGCTACAAAAAACGTTTGGAGGCTGTCACCACTGCCAAGGGTTGTGCAACCAAATATTAGTGAAGGGTGCCATTAATTCTGTTCAGCTCATATTTTGGGGGGGGGGGGGGGTTTCTCAGAAATTAATACATCTAAGTTGTACAGACATCTTTTTTGTTGCATACCTTTGAACATGCTACTAAAATATTATGATGATATACAGTTGAAATATTTCCAATTATTTCTCAAGATATTGTAGAAACCATACCTAAAATGCAAGGGTGCCAATAATGTTGACTACAACTGTAGATTTCCTGAAGAAAAGGAAGGAAAACTATAGCCAAAGCATTTCAAATCTAAATCAGATGTTTTGAGGCAAATGTGAGGTTAACATTTTTTCAAATGCTGGTAATGTGACTAACGTATTCTAAATTATGATTTATACAGTGGTAAAATGCCACAGCATCTCAAGACTGGCAAAACCTGCATAGGATGAGTTTCTAGTGATATTGGCCTGTCAGTAAAAGAAAATGCAATAGCTTTCAGGAGATAAAACTGTCAGGACATATTAGAGGAGCATCATGATGCATTATCTGAGTGGAGATGATGTACAGGGCAACGTGCAGAAAATTGCTGGAGACATCTATGTTTTGGCTTGATTATGGAAAGAGACATTCTTGATGTGGATGCCCACACCTGCATCCACATCCACATCCACATCTCTGCACAGATAACGCTTTTTAAATACTCCCCCTTTAGTGTAAAAGGTACATTAGACTCTTTCATTAGCACATCATAGACAGAGCTACAGCCTTACATTGTCGGATTTATACTGTGTTTTGTGCTGAACCATAGCTTATAGGAGGCAGTGGAAAGATCTATCTGCAGTCAAACTATTAAATGAAAAATGCATTCATAAATTTATACCTGGTTATTTCCCTTTAAACAAAGTGCAATCTATAGTTCTGCTGCTTGATGTCAACGAAAGACTCTCAGGGCTTCATTATATCAGTGAGGACTCTCAGGGTTCCTTTGAATCAGTAATCAAATGTGGATGCAACTGGGGGCTGTAAAGACCGTTGGTTTGTTTCAGTGTCAGTTTTGTTACCTTTTTCACTCTTTCCTGGGCACTTGGCCCCTTTGGACTACTTGCTGAAGAAAAAGAGAGCTTATGAGATCACTAGCGCATGTATGCCTCACTAAAACACCAGCCTAGTGTTGGGAGGAGTGGCTTTGTGGTTGGGGCAAGTTAACTAGGGCCAGGGGTTCAAATCCCACTGGAGGACAGCAACCTTATAAGAACATAAGATATGCCATACTGGGTCAGACCAAGGTCCATCAAGCCCAGTATCCTGTTTCCAGCAGTGGCCAATCTAGGTCACGAGTACCTAGCAGTTTCCCCAAAAGACGCAGGTTCCACAATGTTTGTATTGGGTCAAGCTGTGATATCCTGGGCCCCTTTTAATAATGGTTTATGGATCTTTCCTCCAGGAACTTGTCCAACCCTTTTTTAAACCCAGCTACACTAACAGCTGGAACAGAGGGACTGGGGTTTCTAGTCCAACAGGTGCTTCTTGTGGCCTTGGCCAAGCCACTAAACCCTCCATTGCCTCAGGTAGAAAATGTAGATTGTCAGCCCTTTGGGGACAAGGGAAATATATACCATACCCGAATGTACACCACCTAGATGGCACTTGCAACAAGAGGCATATAAATGTCTATAAGTAAATTAAAAAAACATTCATTCATGTTCAACACTGTTATTATTAGAAGTGGTGGCCCTGAATACAAGAAGTACCAAATGCCACAGATAACAGCAATATCAAATAGGTGCCTACAATGCACACAGATTCTCACACATCAGTTTACACCTGCTCCAAAGAAGATATAAAGGTATGCATGTACATACATTTTTTATAAAATATGAGTGTACATTGCAACTTTGCCTGTTCTCTGGAGCCTCCAAGCCACCATGCGCTTGAAGGCTGTTTGACGTTCTGCCCCCTTGTCAACACGAAGTGGACACAGAAGAGGCTTCAAGCACATGGCAGCTCGGTGTGGAGCTCATTCTGTTTGGATTCGCCTGCTCTCATCAATGGGGGGAAAGGTGGAGGGGGCCAAAAAGCAAAACATCATGGTAGCAGCAGGCAGTGGCAGCAGTGGGAGAGAAGGAAGGAGGGGGTCTCCCTATGCCTATGCCCTGCTTTTGGCTTGACTGGATAATATAGTGTCTGGTTACAACTTTTAACCAGATACTGTACAAAGAGTCAGAAAGCCAGATTGTGCGGCTGATCATCCTATAGTCAAAAAGTAAAATGATAAAAGGCATCAGTCAAAGTGTAGCAGCAGAGCGCAGACAAACCAATAATACCAGGAGTCTGTTCAGAAGGTCCAAATCATTTATTTGTGCACAAGACTCAAGCAGAATCAAATTCAAAATGGCTGAGCAATGTTCTCTGGCAAAACAACAACTTTTATAGACTTTTGCTCCATTCTAGGTATAGAAAAACATTTCATTGGTCCCGGTAACCTCCCGTACCTCCCGTACCCCTTCTATTGGTCCCGGTACTGATATGATTATCCAATTATGTACTTGGAGTGGGCTCAGCACCTGCTCACTCCCCTTCTAGTCCCAATTACAATGGCCAGTTTACCAACTTGTTACTTTCCTACTTCCAAGGCCATTGGGCTAGTTAGTACGTGTAGGGAAGCAGGGCTCTGTAACCTTTCTGTCAGCAGTTTTAATTAAATCCCTTACAGCTGTATTTTCTTATCAGTGGCTTTCAAACATATTTTTCTGTATTTTTCCAACTTTCAGTTCTGCTTGTCTAAGCTAATTCAATACTTTTACTGAGTTCTAATTCTACAATAGCAGCATGTTGGGGGATGTGCAATTCCTTTTAGCCTCTCCACAGACTTCATTTACAGGTCAAGCTAGTTGGGCCTGTCTGCTTATGTCAGACACTGTGGATCACAGGCCTTCACCTGCCACATTCCCCCCTTTGATTAATCTCACCTTATTACTTAATAAGGTGTGAGAGTTAAATCACTTATCTTTGGTTACACCATGGCCGGAGGATTCCGACTATATGCAGGAGGTTTTGGTTGGTATAAGGCCATAATCTTAGTTGCGGTCTTCCGCTCAACTGTACTTTCAATAGCACTATGAATAGAGCGCATACAACATGGGATTATGCATGGCAATAAGAAAATCACAGCAACAACTATTAGTACTAGTATAAGGAAAGTCTTAAGTCCTCCTAGCCATGCGAAAAGATTAGCAAACCAGTTAGGAAACTTTAGTGAATGCCAAGTTTGTACTGGCACATAAGCTTGTTTTCGCATAGTTTCAGCAATTTCTTCAACCACTTGACCTTTGTCATCTATTTTCAAACAACAATTAGTTAAATTCAGCTTACCACATACTCCTCCTTCAGCTGCCAACAAATAATCAAGTGCTAAGCGGTTTTGATATATAGCAGTGCGCATTTGGGTACTCTGTCTAGCTAAAAGTGTAAGAGCTTGGCTAGTCTCATTGGTTATTATTTCAACTACTGCTTGTAAGCGGATAATACGATTAATCATATAGATTGGGGTTCGATAGCCCCACATACCATCATCATTCCAGGTGGCGGCCCATAATATTCAATGATTCTTTCTGGTGGCCAATCATCACCCTTCCACTTCTCCCACTTGCCTACCTGGAGGGGTGCTCTCTTCTGTCTCAGTGCTCTTTTGTGTCTGTGATTAGTTGTGTACACTGGGTATCCTAATTGTTCTCCATGTTCCGTGTTTAGAAGAAAGAAAGAAGGTCTGATGGTCCCTAAAACACACGCCCCTCCCCAGTGTGTAGGGAGTCGGGCATATGCTCGGTTTCCACAGATCCAGTATAGGCCAGGTGGGGCTTGCCAGGCATGAGGCTTGGCAAGATTAGTCCATAAATGAGAAAGCTCAGGAAATCTGGCTAATGGGTTAGGTGGTTCAGGTTCTTTAATTCCTGACCACCAAGACGTCTTTTTGGTGGTGTCATTGTAGAATTTCTGACTAAGACAGACCAGCTGTCCTACCTGTTGCTTGAACTGGGGTCCAGTTCGTGCATAGCAAAGACGTCCAACTATTGAGTGCGCTAACACCCATTCGCTGGTAGTCTTATGTAGTTCAGTTTGATTGTAAGTCATAGAATAATTCAATTCTTGGGCTTCCCATGGCCACTGGTCACCCATTTGTGTCCCCCCACAAAAGTAACAATCTGAGATTTTTAGACTGGATACTACTGCTCCAGCTAATTCTAAAAATAAGTTCTGAGAGGGATGGGGAATTTCAAACTTATTTACATGCATGGCTTCATAGAATGTGTCATGGATATGGTACTTAGATGATTTATGGGCTTGGGTATTTAATTTTATATATATTATGGTTCCTGGATCTGATCCAGACCCCGCAATTCGTAGACCAAATCGGAATCCTCGTTTCCAATTTTCAGGTCTCAGAACAACCAACTCTAAGGGATTGCAAGCATTTTTCTTGCATTTGTCTAGGTCTTTGACATATGGCTTCCGCAATGCAGCCATTCGGTTATCTCTGGTATTCTCTACCATACCAATCCAGGTGGCATAGAAGACACATTCCCATCTTGGGCAGAAGTAATCTGACTCTGGGGCTGTACTATATACATCGGCTGAGACTTTCTTTCCTGTGCATACTCCCCATCCAGTGGTCCCTTCTGGACACATATATTTGTCATTCCATGAGTATGTTTTTTCCCAATTACCACACTTAGAACGACTATCTCTGTTGATTACTTCACAAGCATCAAAATACAAAATAGCATATTTACTAGGATCTGTGAGTGGGCGTGTGGCATTGATCAAAGGTCCATCTGCATCTTTCCATCGCATTTCCAAGGTGTAATAGGATGGATTCTGATGCGGATTAAAGCATACTTTAGATTTACCCTTGGTACAAACATTCAGTTCAGTGGTGTTATAAATACACTGAGTCACTTTACCAGTGCAGGAATAGTAAGAGTGATAAATCAAAGTCTGAGTTACTTTCAATCCAGTCCGAGTAGAAGTAATGCAAGCAGTGCATGGAGGCAAGGCATGAGTCAGTTCCAAGCCTCCAAAACAGGCAACCAGGGCAAAGCAAAGATAAGGATACATGTTGATTGGAGTTCTTCTGAATCCTCAGCTTGAAAATCTTGACCACGACGTTCTTTTTCTTTGTCCCGTTTGCTAATGAAGCAATTCAACGGGCGCTGAGTGTTGATTGAAGATCCTCAAGTTTTTCATCACACATTAACCAACTTATCAACTTTAGTTGGTTCTAAATATTGTTAATCAATGTAGCATCAAAGTAGTGTGTAAAATCACACACATGAGGTTCGTTGAAACAAACTCTTGCTGTATGGAAAACAGCAATCCTCTTCGAAAGACTTGGCTACTGCAGGGCACTGTGATAAAGTGTCTAAGCTGCTGGTTGCCATCTCAGAGTAACTCGCAAAGGTGCGTCAGGATGCTGCTCTGCTGTCCACTGCTCAGGTTCTGGATCAGCTGCGGGCTTGACTCTGCTGTGGTGGATCCAGGAATCGATTTCTGCTACCTTTACTGCAGTTGGGGTAGACAGGATGACGGTGTATGGTCCCTTCCAATGGGGTTCCAGCGGTGTCTTCTTCCAATCTTTGATCCACACCGAGGTACCAGGCTGGTAGGGATGCAAGGGTTCCGTCAAGTTGATAGGCAACTGGTCTTGGATCCACGCATGGAGAGTCTGCAGAACAAAACTAAGAGCTAGGAGTTCTTGCCTGGTTATTTCTGAACCAATTTGGGCTAGACTTCCTTTAATTCCCTGCACTATTGGTGGGGGTTTACCATACAGAACTTCAAAAGGGGAAAATCCTGTTGACTTCACAGGAGCTGAGCGTATTCTGAGTAAAGCTATCGGGAGTACTTGGGGCCACTTCAGGCGTGTCTCCTGACAAAGCTTAGACATTTGGGCTTTTAAGGTACGATTCATTCGCTCAACTTTCCCTGAACTCTGGGGTCTGTATGCAGTGTGAAGCTTCCATTGTATCTGCAAGGCTTTTGCTAACTGTTGAGTAATCTGAGAAACAAATGAGGGCCCATTGTCTGACCCTATTACTGCTGGAATTCCAAATCTAGGGACAATCTCTCTCAGTAAACTTTGGTGACTTCTCGAGCTTTCTCAGTTCTGGTTGGGAAGGCTTCTACCCACCCAGAGAAAGTACAAACTAATACTAATAAGTAGTGGTATCCATTGGCTTTTGACATTTCAGTAAAATCAATTTGCAGGTGGTGCATGGGGGTTACACCTCCTGACTGAACTCGGGGTGCTGGTGTGGGACCTTGCTTGGCATTATTTTTGGCACAAATTAGACACTGGCGTGCCACTGAAGCTGATAGGGCTGCTAACATGGTAATGCAGAAATGTGGTCTGAGTGCTTTCTCCATAGCACTTTTTCCATAGTGGGTGGCTTCGTGGAAGGCTTTGACAAAGGCTGGACCTAACAATTCGGAAATTACTATTCGTCCTGGGGGTTGACTGCCCTCTGCTGGTGGCAGCTCAATCCACCCATCTTTCAGTACTCCATCTTCCTTATTTCAGTACTCCATCTTCCTTATTACACCTAATTCTTTGGTGGTATATCGTGGTGTCCATAAGTTCAAGGGTACTGGAAACAATGCTGCCTGCATCGGCATGGCTTGTGGCGAAATTTGTCCTGTCATGGCTGCTTGTCGTGCTGAGGCATCTGCAAACCTATTTCCTCGAGCAACTTCTCCTTTTCCTGCTTGGTGTCCTCTGCAATGCATGACAGCTACACGAGTTGGGGCCCATACTGCATCAAGTAACATCAGTATCTCTGGGCCATACTTGACTGATTTTCCTCCGGATGTGATGAGCCCTCGTTCTTTATAGAGAGCTCCATGAGCATGTAGGGTAGTGAAGGCATACTTAGAGTCTGTATATACATTTAACACAAGTTTTGCACCTAGCAGTAGTGCTCGAATAAGTGCTATTAATTCTGCTTTCTGGGCTGATGTGCCTGAGGCTAGAGCTGATGACTCAACAACTTCATGTTGAGTGACTATTGCATATCCGGCGCAGCGTCGTCCATTGATGATGAGACTGCTTCCATCTACGTAATAAATTTGGTCAGAATTGTCTATGGGCACATCTGTCAGGTCAGGTCGGCTTGAGAATACAGTGTCCATGACTTCTATACAGTCATGTTCTGGGAGTTCTTCACTAATAGGTATCAATGTGGCTGGATTCAAGGCATGGCTCACTTCCAGTTGTATCTGTGGGTTTTCACATAACATGCTCTGATATTTCAACATTCGGGAATTGGTGAGCCAATGATTTGCTTTCTGTTCCATAAGGGCAAGGACTGCATGTGGCACAGTGACTCGTAGATTCTGTCCTAGTGTGAGCTTATCTGCTTCACTCACTAACAATGCTGTAGCTGCAACTGCTCTCAGGCAAGGTGGCCATCCTTTGGCCACAGTGTCCAATTGTTTCGATAGATATGCTACAGGTCGCTCCCAATTTCCCAATTTCTGAGTCAACATGCCTAAGGCATTTCCTTGTGCTTCATGTACAAACAAGTGGAAAGGCTTGTGAACATCTGGTAGTCCAAGTGCTGGTGATGACATCAATTCTTCCTTTAACGTCTTGAAGGCTGTATCCTGCTCAGGTCCCCACTCCAGTGGCGACTTTTCTTCTCCTTTTGTGGCTTCATACAGTGGTTTGGCGATTTGAGCAAAGTTGGGAATCCAGATTCGGCAATATCCTGCTGCTCCCAGAAAGGCTCTGACTTGCTTTCTGGTAGTTGGGGTTGGAATTCTGCATACTGCTTCTTTTCTTTCTCTGCCTAACTTTCGGCTTCCTTTGGTTATGCGAAAGCCCAAGTATTTCACTTCTTTTTGGCATAGTTGTGCTTTTGCTCTGGAAACTTTGTATCCAGCTTCATCTAGTAGCTGCAAGAGGTATTTGGTGGCTTGTATACACTCATTTTCTGATACAGCAGCTATCAGCAGATCGTCCACCTATTGGAGAAGCACTCTCTTCCCCGGGGCCACTGGATAGCTTGAAAGGTCTTGATTTAGTGCAGCGCTAAAGATGGTAGGCGAATTCTTGAATCCTTGGGGTAATCGTGTCCAAGTAAGTTGGCCCCCTCTTCCAGAGATAGGGTCCTGCCATTCAAATGCAAATAATATCTGACTTATGGGGGCTAATCTTATGCAAAAGAATGCATCTTTTAAATCTAGTACAGTAAAGTGGGTAGCTTCAGCAGGTATCAGTCCTAGAAGAGTGTAAGGATTGGGTACAACTGGATGTATAGTCTCAACTGCTTCATTCACTCTTCTTAGATCTTGCACTGGGCTGTAGTCATCTGTTCCAGGCTTTTTCACTGGCAAAAGTGGAGTGTTCCATGGGGATTGACATACTTTTAGTAGGCCATGTTCTAGTAATCTTTGCAAGTGGCGGTGGATGCCTTCAATAGCAGCTCTTGGGAGAGGGTATTGTTTGACATGTACTGGTGTAGCACTAGGCTTAAGAGTTACAATTATTGGAGCTATATGTTTGGCTAGGCCTGGAGGACTGCCTTCTGCTCATACTCCAGGTGGCGCATCAATGCTTTTCAAAGTTTGTTCAAAATAGGTGTCTTGGGCAGATTCATCACTGTAATATCTCCATTCTTCTTCTCGGGGAACTGTAAGCAGCATTATTCCTGCTGGCCTGGCTTGAGAATTTACTGTCATTTGCATTTCTCCTTTTTCAGTAAAGGATATTTGGGCTTGTAGCTTGGCTAGCATATCTCGTCCCAGTAGTGGCACTGGACATTCAGTCATGTAAAGGAATTGATGAGTTATTTGTTGTCCTCCTAGACTGCATATGCGATTCTGAAGAAAAGGTTTTGTAGCTTTGGCACCAGTTGCTCCTACAATGGTGACTGCTTTTGTAGAAAATGGGGCTATCTTTTTGTCTACTACTGAATGTTCTGCTCCAGTATCAACCATAAAGTTCATAACTTGGTCTCCTATTTGTATTCCGACCATAGGCTCCTGGAGACCTAAAGCAAATTCGGAGCCCGGTCTGTCCTAATCCACGTCATCTTCATCATGGGCTGTTGCAGCCAATGCTTGTACAGCTTCTCCTCTTTCTCGCTGGTATTGTTCTCGATTGGCTCCTCCGCGGTTTCGGGGACGGCCTCGTATTTCTTCTCTCCATTGATGATTGTTTTCGTCATCTTGGTGGGCATCTTCGAGTTGCGGGCATGCATCTCTCCAATGTCCTTCCTCCCTGCAGTAGGCATATTGGTTTATGCCTAGCTGGGGCTGGCTTCCGCCTCGGCCCCGCCCCCTTCCTCTGCTCCGTCGACTAGGGATACCTCCCCTTTTCTGTTCAACTATGGCCACAGCCAAAAAATCAGCTTTCTTCTTCATCTTTCGATCACATTCTCTCTGCCTTTCATTATCACGATTCACATACACTTTATGAGCGACTTCCAATAACTGAGTTGGATTCATGCCCGCAAACCCTTCTAATTTCTGTAATTTACGTCTAATGTCTGGTTGAGACTGATTTACAAAAGCAGAATTCACCATGCATAAACTTCCTGGTGCATCGGGATCATAGGGAGTATACATTCTATATGCTTCAGTTAATCTTTCATAAAACACTGCTGGGCTCTCATCTATACCTTGGGTAACTTCAGTAACTTTGGAAAGGTTCATAGCTTTCTGGCCCCCCCTTTTCAGGCCTTGTATAAAGCCTTGGCGAAAACGGGCTAGGGCTCTGGATCCTCTTTCTGTATTTGGATCCCATCGGGGGTCTTCATTCGGGAATTCTCTCTGGGCCGCTTCCCGATTATCTATTCTTTCCTCCCCCCTTTCTCCTGGAGCTACAGGGTTATCTGCCAGCCAGTCTATAGCTGCTTTTCTAATTTGTGTCCGCTCCTCTCTAGTAAATAAGGTGGACAGAAGCTGGCGGCAATCTGCCCATGTTGGTTGGTGAGTTTCCATAATAGTATTCACTAATTCTGTAAGCTCTTGGGGTTTATTGGTATAGGAGGCATAATGTGTCCTCCAATTTAACAAATCAGTGGTAGAGAAGGGGACATACTGTGGTGAGGAAAGCAATACTGAGCCTATGGATACACAGGGAAATGAGCCCTGCACCTTTAAATCTGAAAGCATCCAGGGTTTCCCCGGTAACCAGGAGTCTCTGACTCACAACATAGTCACCCTTAAGCCCCGCCCACAGCAGCATGTCAGGGGTAGAGAGAAGCCTGACTCTGCTCACATGTGCTGGGAGCAAGGAAGAAGAGCAGTTTAAAAAGCTGACTTGTAGAAACTCAGAGAGGAGAACGAGCACAAGCACGGAAAGCCCAGGAGCAGGCAGAAGCGTGCCAAGCTCAGCCAAAAGAGAGGAGAGAACGCCTGAGAGAATAAGGAAAGGTGGAGCTGAAGAAGGTATTGTTGAACCTTTAAGAGAAGGCAGCTCTGAGAAGTGTTACAGCCAGAGAGGAAGCCAGCAGGGAACCTTGAGAGATAGAAAGGCTGCTGAGTTTAAGCTTCCAAGAGAACAGGGGAAACTGATTGGAAAAGTTCCAAGGCAGTCCCAGCTGAAAGGAAGGCTGTTTCAATCAAGGGGATTCTCTGCAGACGGAAGACAGCATGACTTGCATACAGGACAAAGAGAATTGCTGAATACTCCTGCTTTAAGGCAAGTGTGTCCTCCTCAGTTCATCTCTATAAAAGGCTTAGGAGAATTAGCATCTGAGATAAAGGCTAATTCTAGTTGCCAGCTAAACCCCAGAATAAAGAGGGAAGATTTAACTGACTATCACTTGGCTCACCTTGCTGAAGAGTTAGGGCAGAAGCAAGTCCTTCTCAAAAAGCTGAATGATTTGATCCAGAAAGAGAATAGTCAGCTCTCCCTACAGGTACCCTGGGATAAGTGTGAAAGGGACAGTGTTGAAGAAATGGAAATAGGAGATATGGAAGATAACTCATGTGAAATGCAGTGTGCTTATTGCCAAGCCTCTAGCTTGGAAGAATGCTAAACTGTAGAGCCTTTTAAAGTGTGAATGCTATAAGAGAATCTTGACTTGTGTGAAAGGCACAGCAGAAGGAAAACAGCTGAATGCTATATTCTACTGATATTGTGAAGCCGAAAGCTGAAGGGAATAATCAGAGGACATTCTAAGAGCTGTTTTGCTTCAAGAAATAAGGTTCCTATGAAAGAGAAGTTTTTGTAAAGCTTAAGTTTTTTAATAAGCTGCATTTACTAAACACAGGCAACGTTGTGACTGCTTCTTTTGAAAAGTTAAAGCTTTTGCGTTGGAGTAAAAATCCTGTATTTTTGTTTTCCACTTATATCCTGTGTATGATGGAATCCCTGATTACAAACAAATAAATTTTCTCTGTTTTGCGCCTAACCACTTGACTACAACTCCTTTGCCTAAGTAAATAAGACTACAACTCCCAGCAGCCCTCCTGGCAGCCATTTTGAGGGAGAACTTATTGAAAGGTAAAAAGGCGACCCTTCCTGGTACCAGGTTATCTGCCCGGCCAGGTGGGGGCGACAATACACATAGCTTAGGGGTCCCGCCACCACCTCATTATCTTCATTTCTTACGGGTATTCCCGGGACTTGCCGTAAAGGAATCATCTTGGCAGTAGATGTCTTTTGGGATCTGAGAGATATTTTCGTAACTTTCCTGTCAGGGGTTATTTTCTTCTTCTCTACATGCTTTACTTTAGATTTACTTTTTACTGGCGAGCTAACACTGGCAGCCGCTTTTACACTGTCAGTATCACTCGGAATTTTCAGTTTCTTCCTTCTCTGTTTCTGTATCTGATTCTCCTTTTTCTGTCTCGGTAGAATCATCTTCTTCAATTAAAGGGAGCTCATCTACCTGCTCTTCGGGTGATGGCTCAGGGGTTGGGTCCCGTTCCCGCTGTCTCCGGGGCTCTGGGGCAGGGCGCGGGGCTGCTCTCACTGGGCGCGGGGTTTGGGGCTGTCGGGTAATCACTTCTGGGGAATCAGGATCTACCAGGATGGGCTTCTTCCTGGATTTCTCACCTTTCCCTTTCTTTCTAGGCTGTTCTATTTTCTGACTATAATCTGTCTTTGCTAACATTATTCTGCACTGCTCTTCATAACAGCGCTTCGCCCAAGGGGGCGGATCTTCACAAATACTTAACCAGGAATCTATATAGGGGTACTGATCGGGGTGCGCTATTCGCACTCTATGGTGAACTAACTGAATAATTCCTACATTAAAGGTTCCCTCTCGGGGCCAGATAGGGTCTAGATCGGGCCACTCCCTAGTACACAAAATCTGTAAACGGGCTGCAGTCATTTTAATACCATAATCTCCAGAATATCCTTCTTTAAAATGTGCGATCATACATTCTAATGGAGTGTTCCTAGTAGACCCCGCCCCTCCCATTTCGATGTGTGCGCGCAACAACAGACAAAAGGGAAAAGGAGGGCGGACCGTGGGTAAGGGGTCCTCACGGCCCTAGAAACGTATAAGGGAAACAAATAACAAGACAAGATGACAATCGCTTCCCCCTTTTTACGACCTGAACGCGGTCGCCCGGTCAGGAACTGCGTTACTCAGGGGTCCGCCTTCGCTTGGTCCATGCTGCTAGACCTCTCATTCACACTCCATTCACACAATCATGCTAGCAACGTATCCCAGAATGCATTCATTTCTGTCTATTCTGACTAGTCTCATGCAAGTTCCAAATGCTAGAAGACGGGGGTTTCACCCTGCTTTACTTACGCAGGGGTAGTCGGCCCGTCTTTGAGAGGTGATCAAGCTCTCTTTCATGCGAGTGCTAAATTCATGCCAAGTTCATGCAAGATTGGCAGTACTGCTCTTTCTTATCTGTCTAGACACATGCTAAAATCAAAACTCTACTCACCGGATCCGGTCCTCAAAGTTCCCAAGCAAGCGCATGTGTTGGACCTCGGACTCCCCTCACTCGGGTTCGAGGTGTTGGCTCCAGCCGGGCCCGGCACCCGCCGAGGTCCGACTAGCTCCCTCCGATGCAAGGGACCGATGGCGCCAGGGAGCGAGCCCCCGTCGGAAGGGCGCGATCCCGGCAGGACCAAACCTGTAGAGGCGGAAAGTCGTGGTATATTGCCCTATATACCCTCTAATACCACACCTTCCCGGCCAACGCACCAAGAATATGTAGCAGCAGAGCGCAGACAAACCAATAATACCAGGAGTCTGTTCAGAAGGTCCAAATCATTTATTTGTGCACAAGACTCAAGCAGAATCAAATTCAAAATGGCTGAGCAATGATCTCTGGCAAAACAACAACTTTTATAGACTTTTGCTCCATTCTAGGTATAGAAAAACATTTCATTGGTCCCGGTAACCTCCCGTACCTCCCGTACCCCTTCTATTGGTCCCGGTACTGATATGATTATCCAATTATGTACTTGGAGTGGGCTCAGCACCTGCTCACCCCCCTTCTAGTCCCAATTACAATGGCCAGTTTACCAACTTGTTACTTTCCTACTTCCAAGGCCATTGGGCTAGCTAGTACGTGTAGGGAAGCAGGGCTCTGTAACCTTTCTGTCAGCAGTTTTAATTAAATCCCTTACAGCTGTATTTTCTTATCAGTGGCTTTCAAACATATTTTTCTGTATTTTTCCAACTTTCAGTTCTGCTTGTCTAAGCTAATTCAATACTTTTACTGAGTTCTAATTCTACAATAGCAGCATGTTGGGGGATGTGCAATTCCTTTTAGCCTCTCCACAGACTTCATTTACAGGTCAAGCTAGTTGGGCCTGTCTGCTTATGTCAGACACTGTGGATCACAGGCCTTCACCTGCCACAAATGGAAGAAATGTTTTTGACCTTAACTGTTTGAGAGAATAATTAGAAAGACTGGATGGGCCGACGGGTCGTTTACCCCATGATGTACTGGGCTACCTTAGATCTTGGGCCTGGCAGGCCAGCTCTGAAAGGGGATATAACCTCCAAATAACATAATAAAACACCCCAGGGCTGAGGCGCAGCTGGGGACGTGGAGTGGGATTTTGAGAACTGTTAAGTTTACAAATTTTGCAAAAATGCTTTGTAAGTGTTATACTCTGGAGAACTGGAAAATGTAAAATGTGGTTGAAAAATGATAAAAACACTAGCCTCCTTGACTACAGAATATTCCTGACAGACCTTTTGAAAAAGAGAGTTCATTATCACTAACCTAGAGTCTTTTTGGGGCTTAGCTGTTTCTGTCATTGCTTTCCACCTTATAAAAGCACACTGGGGGCTGATTACTCTTTCATCAGTCACTAATCAGAGTCTGGTACTTCTGGACAATTCATTTTTTAAAAAACGATTAAACATTTATTACTAATTATTATTATTATTATTATTACATGTTTGATGTGGTACCCAGTCCCCTTAGAGAACTCTTTCTTCACAAGTGTCAGCCGGAGTGAGAGGTCCAGTATTTGGCATTCATGAGAGCAGTTGCTAGTTGCCAGGTAAGAATAATGATGATCTGAACAGCATCAGACTCTGGGCCTTGATGGACTGAAGGAGAGGAATGACTAGAAGAAGCACCTTCTGAGGAAAAATGGAAATGGATTTCCAATCCAGAAGACTAGAAATCCATCACAGAATTTCCAACACCCATCTTGGAAAACCAAACAGATAAAGGCAACTCGTTTCCCCAAATCTTCATAAATATTTTCAGATTTTTAGAAGATCTGACTTGGTGCATCTGAGGGCTACGGGAAGCTTCTGAGTTCTCTCTGATACATACTTTACTTACCGGGGATGAAGCAGCTGTCCAGTTGCAATAGGTTACTACTACTACTATTATTAATCATTTATATAGTGCTACAAGGCATATGCAGCGCTGTATAAACATATAAAGAAGACGATCCCTGCTCATAGAACTTACAATATAATCAAGACAGACAGAACAATACAAGAGAAATAAGGGGGGGGGGGGGGTTCAAATAGGGAAGACAAGGAGAACAAGGGATTAGGATCCAAATGCAGCTTCAAAGATATAAGCCTTTAGCATAGATTTGAAGAGGTGGAGCGAAGAGACTTGATATAGAGATGTAGCGGCAGAGCGCAAATGATCCAATAATACCAGGAGTCTGTTCAAAAGGTCCAAATCATTTATTGTGCACAAGACTCAAGCAGAATCACATTCAAAAATGGCTGAGCAATGGCTGTTAGTAAAACAACAACTTTTATACTTTTCTTCTCCAGTCTAGACATAGGCAAACTTTTCATTGGTCCCGGTAACCCCTTCTGCCCCATCTATTGGTCCCGGTACCTTTACGTAGTTATCCAATGAGGACCTTTGTCTGGGCTCAGCACCTGTTTCCCCCCCTTACAGCCCTCATTACAATGGTCAGTTCTTAGGCTCTTGATACATCTCTTCTCCAAGGTCACTAGCTGGCTGGAATATGTGTGAAAGCAGGGCACTGTAACTTTTCTTTCAACAGAGTTAATTAATTCCATAGAAGCTCCTCACATTCTTATCAGTACCAATTAAAGCAGTTTTTCTATTTCTCCTAAGTTTCGATTCTGCTTAGCTATGCTTGATTATGCTTAGTTAAGTTTCGATTCTATGGTGGCAGCATTCAAAGGGTTTTTCCATCCCTCTGGCCTAGCCACAGGCTTCATTTACAGGTCAAGCCGCTTAGGCCTGCCTGCTTAGTTCAAGCAGCATGGATCATAGGCCTTCGCCTACCACAGAGATAGAGGAAGTTTGTCCAATGCAGCAAAGTCTGGAGTTTGCAGAAAAAGAAAAAGACATAAAGAGAAGAAGGCCAGAGAAGGAGTGGAGTTCACAAAGGGAGGTGTAGGAAGAGAGAAGAGAGGAAAGGTAATGAGGGGCAGTAGAGTGAATGCATTATAAGTTATAAGCTGAAGTTTGAATTGGATTTGGAAATGAAAGGGGAGCCAGTGAAGTGAATTTATATGAATGTATCGGGGCTGGTGGAAGATTAGCTGCGCAGCAGACTTCTGGATCAATTGAAGAGGAGAGAGATGACACTGAGGGAGACCAGCAAGGAGGAGGATGCAATAGTGAAGATGGGAGGTGACCAAAGAGTGGACAAGAACCTTAGTAGTGTGTTCAGAGAAGAAGGGACAAATTTTGTTAATGTTGTAGAGAAAGAAATGACAGGTTTTAGCTATATGTTGAATATGTGTGGAGAAGAAAAGGGAGGAATCAAATATGACCCTAAGATTTCAGGCAGAGGAAACAGGAAGAAGAAGAGTGTTGTCAACAGTGATAGAGAAAAGAGGAAGGGGGAAGGAGGGTTTAGGGGGAAAGATAAGAAGTTCAGTTTTGTTGTTGTTGTTAAGTACCGTCGAGTCGCAGTCGACTCATGGCGACCCTCTGGATAGCTATCCTAAATTGTGTTCGGTCTTGAGTCAGGTGGCTCATTGTTGACAGACTGGTACCCGTAGCTGCTGTTATTGTATCAATCCATCTCATTGCTGGCCTTCCTCTTTTGCGTTGACCTTCTATCTTGCCAAGCATGATGTCTTTCTCTAATGATCTCTCTCTGTGTCCGAAGTATGAAAGTCGAAGTCTTGTCATCTGAGCTTCTAAAGAAAGCTTAGGTTTGATCTCCTCTAGTACTGACTGGTTTGTTTTTTGGGCAGTCCATGGTATACACAGTATTCGCCGCCAGCACCATAATTCAAAGACATCAATTTTCTTCCTGTCTGTCTTTTTCACTGTCCAACTTTCACATCCATATGATGTTATTGAAAATACCATGGCTGAGAAGTTCAGTTTTAGTCATACTCAATTTTAGGTGGCAGTGAGACATCCAGGCAGCAATGTCAAATAAGCAAGAAGAGATATGAGTTTGGAGCGAAGGAGAGATGTCAGATGTAGATAGATAGATTTGAGAGTCATCAACATAAAAATGATACTGAAAGCCATGGAAAGAGATGAGGGCACCAAGGGACTGGGTATAGAGAGAGAAAAGGAGAGGGCCCAGAACAGACACTTGAGGTACACTAACTGAGAGAGGGATGGCAGAAGAGGAGGAACCCCCAGAACAAACACTGAAAGAGCGATTGGAGAGATAAGAAGAGAACCAAGACAGTGCAGGGCCTCTAAAAGCAAGAGAGGATAAAGTGTGAAGGAGGAGGAAGGGTCAACATTATCAAAAGCAGCAGCAAGAGCAAGAAGAATGAGAACTGAGTAAAGGACTTTGGTGAGGAACAGATCACTGGAGACTTTGGCAAGAGCTATTTCAGTAGAACGAAACGGACAAAAAACAGATTAAAGTGGATCAAGGTGGGCTTGAGAGGAGAGAAATTTGAGACAGAACTGCAAGTTCAAGAATTTTGGAAAAAAATGGAAGAAGGGAGATGAGTCGATAAGCAGATGGACAAGTAGGGTCAAGTGAGGGTTTTTGAGGAGAGAAGTGATTACAGCCTGCTTGAAGGGACAGTTGCAGTGGAAAGCAAAAGGTTGAGAATATTGAGATGAAAGGAATGAGAGAGGAGAAGATGGAGTTGAGGAGATGGGTGGGGATAGGATCAGAAGAACAGGTAGTGAGTTTAGAGGAGGAAAGAAGAAGAGAGGTTTCCTCAACAGAGATTTTAGAAAAGGATGAAAGGGTGATAGAGGTTGAGGAGAAAAGTTGGGAATGGAGAGGGGGAAGAGGGGGTGAAGAAGATTTAGTGGTGAATTGAAGAGTAATCTTATGCACTTTGTCATGGAAATAGTATGCTAGGGTTTGGGCAGAGAGAGAAAGAGGGATTGGAAGTGGAGTTGCCTTAAGAAGAAAATTAAGAGTAGAAGTGGAGTGGAGGAGTGGCCTAGTGGTTGGGGCAAGGTACTTCAGGCCGGAAGGTCGGGGGATCAAATCCCACTAGAGGACAGCAACCTTGGGCCGGAAGGACTGGGGTTTCTAGTCCCACAGGTGCTCCTTGTGGTCTTGGGCAAGCCACTTAACCCTCCATAGCCCATGTTCCCTGTAAAATAGTTATCCCCAAGTTATAATGCCCTGTTCAATGTAATTTCAGTTTGTTCAATGTAAACCGCACTGATGCAGAATAGCATGGTATATAAGAGAATGTAAATAAATAAAAATAAATAAATAAATAAATAGAAAAGAGACAGTGAGGGTTAGAGGCAAGATGATTAGTCAGAACAAGAAAATAGTTTTGCTTAGTGAGTGCAAAGGCAGACTGGAAAGAAGAAAGCATGAATTTGAAGTGAAGAAAGTCAGAGAGAGAGCAGGATTTGAGCCAAGTGCACTCAGCTGAGCAGGCACAGGAACGTAAGATAGCGGGTAGTTGAAGACGACCAGGGCTGAGGTGAGGTGCGCCTCACAGGACATAGAATGAGCGGAGCAAGGGTATCCAGAGGAGCGGAGAGAGCAGTATTATAGGAAGCTATGGCTTCATCAACAGACTTAGAGGACAAAGTGGAAGAGAGAAGAGATGAGACAGTGGAGGATAGTGTCAGTGGATCAATAGTATGAAGATTCCTAAAAAAACATAGAAACATGATGACAGAAAAAGACCACATGGCCTATCTAGTCTGTCCTTCCATATCAACCACTGCAACAGTCCCCTTTTTACCTTTAGAGATCCTCTGTGTTTGTTCCATGCTTCTTTAAATTCAGATACTGTCCTCATTTCTACCACCTCCTCTGGGAGACTATTCCACAGATCTACCACTTTTTCCGTAAAGAAATATTTTCGCATATCACTCCTGAATCTATCCCCTTTCACCCTCATCCCATGGATAGAAAGAGCTGGGCAAGATTGAGGGAGAGAGTAATGAAGAGTGAAAATTAACGGGTGATGATCAGATAAGAGAAGAGTGGAGATATGGAATCTCGGAGACATGGTGGAAGAAGGACAACCAGTGGGACACTGTGATACCTGGGTACAAACTATATCCTAATGATAGAGCTGATCAAATTGGTGGAGGAGTTGTGCTCTATGTTAGAGAGGGCATTGAGTCAGAAAGGATTAAAGTTTTGCAGGAAACAAAATTTGCTGTAGAATCTCTATGGATTGAAATTCCATGTAAAAAGGGGAAGGCGATGGCAGTGGGGGTGTACTATCGACCGCCTGGCCAGAATGAACAAATGGATGATGAAATGCTCAAAGAAATCAAGGAAGCTAACAAAGGTTACTGCACAGTAATAATAATGGGTGATTTCAATTACCCCGGTATCGACTGGGTCAGTGTCACAGCAGGACATGCTAGGCAGATAAAGTTCCTAGATGAAATAAATGACTGCTTCTTGGAGCAGCTGGTTCATGAACCGAACAGAGGGGAAGCCATATTGGACCTAGTCCTTAGTGGAACACCAGATGTGGTGCAAGAGATAAGGGTATTGCGGCCACTTGGCAATAGTGATCATAGCATGATCGCGTTTGATTTAATTAGTGGAGGAGGGATAGTAAGGAAATCCACAGTACTACCTTTTAACTTTCGAAAGGGAGACTATGATAAAATGAGGAAAATAGTTAAGAAAAAACTAAAAGGAGCAGTTGCAAAGGTTAAAGTCTTACATCAAGCTTGGGTGTTGTTGAAAACTACTATCTTGGAAGCCCAGACCAGCTGTATTCCACGCTTTAAGAAAAGTGGAAGGAAGTCCAAAAAACTGCCAGAATGGTTTAAAGGTGAGGTCAGAGAGGCTGTTGTTGCCAAAAAAGCATCTTTGAGGAAATGGAAAAAAGAGCCAAACGACAAAACCTGGAAACAGCACAAGCACAGGCAAGTTAAATGCAAGGCATTGATAAGGCAGGCAAAGGCAGAATTTGAAAAGAAGCTTGCTGCAGAAGCAAAAACGCGTAATAAAGACTATTTCAAGTACATTCGTAGCAAAAAACCTGTGAGAGAGTCAGTTGGTCCATTAGATGATAGAGGGGTTAAAGGGGCACTAAGAGGCGACAAGGCGATAGCGGAGAGACTGAATGAATTCTTTGCTTCAGTCTTTACTGAGGAAGATGTAGGGATGTTACCCATGACTGAAGTGGTATTTAAAGGTGCGGAAGAATTGAAGGAAATATCGATACATCGGGAAGATGTATTATAACTATTAGATAAACTGAGGAGTAGCAAATCACCTGGGCCGGGTGATATACATCCAAGGGTGTTGAAAGAACTGAAATGTGAGATTGCAGACCTGCTTTTAGAAATCTGTGAACTATCATTAAAATCATCTGTGATACCTGAAGATTGGAAGATGGCGAACGTAACAGTAATTTTTAAAAAGGGTTCCAGGGGTGATCCGGGAAACTACAGACCGTTGATCCTGACATCAGTACCGGGAAAAATGGTAGAAACCATCATAAAGAACAAAATTGCTGAACATGTAGATGGCCATGGCTTAATGGGAGACAGCCAACATTGCTTTAGACAAGGAAGATCTTGTCTTACTCATCTGTTATGTTTTTTTGAAGGTGTGAATAAACAGGTAGACAAAGGTGTGTCGGTTGATATAGTGTATTTGGATTTTCAGAAAGCCTTTGACAAGGTCCCTTATCAGAGACTTTTGGCAAAACTAAAGAGTCATGGGATAGGAGGCAGTGTACTATTGTGGATCAGGAACTGGTTAAAAGATAGAAGGCAGAGGGTAGGGCTAAATGGCCAATTTTCCCAATGGAAAAAGGTAAATAGTGGTGTACCCCAGGGATCTATGCTGGGTCCGCTGCTTTTTGACATATTCATAAATTACCTGGAAAAGGGAATAACGAGTGAGGTTATCAAATTTGCAGATGACACAAAACTATTTAAAGTTGTTAAAACCCAAGAGGATTGTGGAAAATTGCAAGAGGATCTTGATAAATTGGAAGACTGGGCATTAAAATGGCAGATGAAATTTAATGTGGACAAGTGCAAAGTTATGCACCTAGGGAAGAACAACCCAAACTATGGTTACACAATGCAAGGTTGCACATTAGGAACCACCACCCAGGAAAAAGATTTAGGCATCTTTGTGGATAACATGTTAAAACCCTCGGCCCAGTGTGCAGCGGTGGCCAAGAGAGCAAATAGAATGCTAGGTATCATAAGGAAAGAAATGGAAAATAAAACAAAGGATATTATAATGCCTCTATATCGTTCCATGGTGAGACCGCACCTTGAATATTGTGTACAATTCTGGTCACTGTATCTTAAAAAGGATATAGTCTTATTAGAAAAGGTTCAGAGAAGAGCCACCAAAATGGTAAAGGGGATGGAAGGATACCCCTATGAAGAAAGACTAAAAAAGTTAGGGCTCTTTAACCTGGAAAAGAGACAGCTGAGGGGAGATATGATAGACGTCTATAAATTAATGAATGGAGTGGAACGGGTAAACGTAGATCGATTGTTTACGTTATCAGAATATAGAAAGACTAGGGGACATGCAATGAAGCTACAAGGTAAACTATTTAAGACAAATAAAAGAAAATATTTTTTCACTCAGCGTGTAATTAAACTATGGAATTTGTTACCGGAGGATGTAGTAAAGTCTGTTAGTGTAGCTGGGTTTAAAAAAGGTTTGGACAAGTTCCTGGAGGAAAGGGACCCAGGATATCAATGCTTGACCCAATACAAGCATTGTGGAACCTGTGTCTTTTGGGGAAACTGCTAGTTACGTATGACCTAGATTGGCCACTGTTGGAAACAGGATACTGGGTTTGATGGACCTTGGTCTGACCCAGTATGGCATATCTTATGTTCTTAACAATTAGAGTAGAAAACAAGGTCAAGGCAGTGACCAAGTTGATGAATGGGGGCAGAAGAGCAAAGCTAGAGGCTGAAAGAGGGGGTAAGGGAAAGGAGCTTGGACGCATAGGGGTCAGAAGGGCTATCAATATGAAAATTAAAGTCACCAAGAATAAGGGAGGGGGAAGAAGAATCTAGGTATAAGTAGAGCCATGAATCAAAATCAGTGAGGAAGGTAGAAGAGCACATGTCAGGGAGTCTATAGATGCAGCAATCCGGAGAGATAGGGGATTAAAAAGACGGATGGAATGTTCTTCAAAGGAGGGAAAGGAATGAGGTTGAGGGAAAAGGAGGGGTTGGAATTGCCAAGAAGGAGAAAGTAGAAACCCAACACCACCGCCAAGGCCACTGGGGCGAGGAGAGTGGGAGAACTGATAGCCGCAGTGGCAGAGAGCAACCAAAGCAGTGTCATCAGGAAGGATCCAGGTTTCAGTAAGAGCGAGAGGATGGAAAGCACGAGAGATGAAGAAGTCATGAGTAAAGGGAAATTTATTAGAAATGGAATGAGCATTCCATAAGGCACATAAGAAGGGGAGAGAGGAGGGGGAAGGGAGAGGGATGTGGAAGAGATTAGGGTGGTGGAGAGAGGAACTAACATGGGAGTGAGAGAGAAGTGAAGGGGGACCAGGGTGCGATTAATGTCCCCAGAGGACAGAAGGAGAAGAAGAGTGTGAGGGAGAGAGGAGACAGCACGTCGGAAACAGGGATGAGGTTGTTTTAGAGACGAAGGAGAGGGATGAATGAGAGGAAGGAGAAGTTGAAACTGAAGAGCTGAGGAAAGGGTGGAGGATAAGATGGGGAGGAAATAGGGAGGGTGGAGAAAGGGTGAGAAAGAGGAGGGGGTATTAGGTTGGTGGAGTGAGGGAAGGAGGTTAGGGAGGATCAGAAAAAGGAGCAAAGAATGATGTGGAGCCATAAGAAATGTCAGAGAGAGCAAGTAAAGTTAGAAGAGGAGAGGGATAATAGGTAGTAAGGGAATAAAGGTGAAATAAAGTAGAATAAGTAAAATAGAATAAGATACAGATAAGTAAAAGTCTTAAAAGACCCTGAGATTATCAGATAGGGAAAATTATTAGAGGAAATAATCACTAACAGTGATTGAAAGCAGTAGGTAGGCAAGCCTTATCTCAAGCAGACTATAAGTCTATAAAGTATAAAATATTAAAATATTAGAGACATCAGACATGCATCAATTGAAGTCATGTGAGCAGCCTCAGTGCAATGGGAATAAGGGTCCCCAGCCCAGAATAACTAAGATGCAATACAGGAACCAGGTATGACCAGGTAATGTCTAATAAACTATATCTTAGGACTTTTTATAGCAGGTAATGTGAGAAATTAAAGTAATTGTTTCTTTGAAAGAGGAGGGGGAGTAGCCTCTAAACCGCACGTATTCCCTCTTTTTTCTTCTGCCGGTGCTGCTTGTGCTCGTTTAGCCGGTGGGTAAGCTGCAGGCTGTTCGTCAGTAGTTGTGCAGAGCTATTATGAAGTTTGGTATTACCCGATCGGCTAATAAAGTACTCAGCCTTGATCATATTTATTTATTTAATACCTCTTTTATACCGCCATATCTACTAGTCATGGCGGTTTCATAGAATGGATAGGAGCTTACTTAGAACAATTCTTAGCAAAGTTAACTGAATCAATTAAACTATAGAACACTTGACAAAGCAACAGAGTATATCATATATGTAAGACATAGCTGGACAGGAGGTTGTGGTTACCGGCACTTAGAGACCACTCTAAGGGCCACGCCTAAGGGTCTTTTGGCATGGCCGTTAGGTGCAGGCCTGCCAGGCATGCGTGCACCTATTAGCCCTTTAAATTTAAACAGTTTGTCGGGCTGCCTGGTTGGAGAAGCAGAGGAGTGGGGGAGGAGTCATCTCCTCGCTGTCTGCTACGGCTGAAGGGAGCTCTGACTAAACACATAATCTATACTTCTGAGGTGAGACTGAAACCACAGCTCTTTCCTTCTCATAAATGCTTGTGGGAGGATGACAAATCACACTCACTGAAACACAGACTGCGTGTGCTGTTTCTTTCTCCCTGTTCAGTCACAGCTTCCGGCAGGTCCTGCCAAGGAAACCTCGTAAACTTTCTGCTTACTGCTACCTCACATTTCTAAAATACTACTAAATCTCAGCTCTGATTCTGACACAAGGCCCAAAAGGTCCTTTGTCATGAGCAAGACTGAGTTAACCATTAGGCAAGACTAGGTAGTTTCTTAGGGTAGCAACTTCGAGGGGAACAAGAAAGAGCAGCAATAGAGGCAAAACAATAGTCCTGATAGCCGGACTGACTCCAAGAACCATCAGCACATACTTTTATGCACAGGGAGGTGGGTAATTATCAAATAACCAATTTATTCAGAAAAATGGCTTTAGGAAAATACCCTCATTATATAAAGAGAGAGAGAGAGAGAGATAAAATAAAGTTAACCGAGAGGGTAGGGGTGCAGGACTGAAGGTTCACCAAGGGCACCTACTACCTTTGCATCAGCCCTGTTCATGAGTTTTAATCAAAATAAGGATGTAGGAACTGACTTCATTGGTGTACACTAGAAGAAGAATCTTCACTAACGTCTACAAACTAGTTTGCTATTTATTTATCTATTTTCTACATTTCTAGCCTGCTTTTCTTTTTTTTTTTTTTTTAAACTTTTATTTTCATTTTGCAACAAACAAAAGAAACAACACACCAAAAGAGACAAAACAAGTATACAATAAGGAAAAGTAAACCCATTACCCCCCACCCCGATGCTTCTTCTCTACCCGATTATATCAGCATGTGAGCGCTTCCAATTAACAGTGATTATACATCAAACGATCAAAAGAGTATCTACAATACAGCATGATCATGGGACAAAGATATATACAAAGTTAGACAGTCAAATGAGAGCATTTAGCAAAATGTACATAGTCATTGAGCAGCTTCCATTGAGACCAATGAGAAGGAGTCTGAACGGAGGAAGCGAACAGACGAGGTATTTGTTCATATTTACTGTAAAGACAGGCATGATTCCACCATTCATTGGGGCTCAAATGGGAGCTAATTTTCCAGTATTACTTAATTAGGGAAATAGCAATGCCAAGCATAAAATTCGAAAGGAGATAAGCCATTTTTGGGAGAGAGGGGATCCCCGCAACTGGGCGAAGTCCCACTATCCTCCAAGAAAGGGGCTCCTGAGAGTGCGAGATAGACTAAATACGACCCCAGACCCGACGCCAGTAATACTGTAGTACGGGATATTCATGCATAACATGAGGCAATGAACCAATGGCCGCAGGACGTGTCCAGCAACCATTGCCCTGAGTAGTGTTCCAGTTGTCTAATCTGTGAGAAGTGTAAAAACACCGGTGGGCTAGAAAGAAGAGGGTCTGAATGAGTGAGGCGGATCGGGAACCCGTGTCCCTCTACTCCTGATAAGGCTCTATTGCTCCGAGATCAAAGTCACATGCAATTCTCTCTCCCATACTTTCTGCGCTATAGGGGTATCTCTAGGTATAGCGTTACAGAAGGTTTAGTAAAATTGGATGCTACACCCGGTGAATGACCGAGAGATCGGAAAGTCTCCAATCAACCTTATATAGAGAATGCCGATGGCGGGAGTACTCTAGCGCTCCGAAGGCGATGCTGAAGTTGCACTGACCAGAGTCGGGAGTCTAAAGATTGCATAAGAGCATTAAAGGCACCTAAAGTGTCTAAAAGCATTGGTGGATGGTGGGAGTCTGATGGGAGAGTCATACCAGGGAGGAAGGTAAGAGGAATCGGTTTGCAAAGGCCCGCTTCTGTATCTAGCCACACAGGTCTACTCGGTACTGGCTCTTCCAACCAACGAGCACCTTGTTTGAGAAGAAAAGATTGAGGGAACACTTGAGTAAAATCGCCACCAAGTATTAATGGAGCATTGGCAGAGGCCGAGGCCAACTGCGCAATACTTGCATAGTAAGCAGGGTTGTCCACATTCGGGGCATAATGCAAATACACGGGAATTCACTATCTCCAACCTCAAGGTGTACACGGGCCCATCTACCCTTCTTGTCAGCGCTAATATCAGGTACAGTAGCGTGCTAAGACTTCTTAACCAAAGTGGCTATCCCGTACCATTTGAAAACGGTGGGAGAATAGGCAGCTACCATGTGAGGCTTAGCATTGAGTTTCAGTGTTTCAGCAGAGTTTAAATGCGTTTCCTGAAGAAACACTAAATCAACATGCTCATGGCTAAGATAGCTAAGGATTTTCTTTCCTTTGAGTGGACCATTAATGCCTTTGACGGTGAATGATAAGATTTTACATAAGGCCATACAGAAAAGTTAAAAATTCTGAGCATGATAGCACACATAATTTCACTATGTCCCTCAAACTGACTGTATCTGGCTGTACACATGACATAGGAAAAATAAACTAATATAATACAATGAAGCGCCCCACATTAACAAAGAAAACCGCAGTACGGTAGAGGAGAAGCAAAACCCCAAAATTACTGGCGACCATGTGTCTGCGGGGAGAAACCCCAGAGAAGGCCGAAATTGAAAAAACACATAACCTGTAGGACTGTGCGTGCTCCGAATCCGACCGAGGCACACATCATGAAGGGATAGGAGACCAAAAAACAAAAGTCATATAGAGAAAGAAAGAAAGTCCAGGCTATTTCTGTGCTTGGCTATGACCGCCACATCGGGCCCTTCAAAATGGCGGATAGAGCCGGCAAATAAGAGTCCAAACTTTGGGATTAGCGCATCTGCTCTGCTTCTTTGGAGTCTAAAAATGTTGATAGTAGATCAGGATCTTCGAACGTCCTGGTTTAGTTGTGGAGAGTCACTCGGAGCTTCGCTGGATACAACAGGCCAAAGCGAGCCTGTAGCTGTTGAAGTCGAGGGCGAAAAGCAAGGAGTTTCTTCCGACGGTCAACGGTAGGCTTTGCCAAATCAGGAAAGAAGGAGACCTTACAACCTTCAAATTCCAAATGATGATTCGCTCGGGCAGCATGTAAAATTTGTTCCACTTGTTGATATCGTAGCAAGCTAAAGACAATAGGCCGGGGGGTCGTGCGGTTGAGCGCCATGTGGGCAGGAACACGGTGTGCACGATCGATTTCCAGTTCTTTATGAAAGGTGATCTTCAGCAAGGAGGGAAGAGTTTTGAGCAAGAATTCTCTTATATCTCCTGCTTCCACCCCCTCCGGCACTCCGAGGAGCCTCACATTGTTGCGACGGGCTCGATTATTGCTATCTTCTAACTCCTTTTGAAGATTCTGTATCTGGCGCTCAGCCTCGTCCAGTTTGCCCAAGCGCACCTCGTGCGAGTCGAGGACCCCCGCCATGTTGTCCTGCCGTAATGAAAGACTTTCAAGTCGGTCTTGGAGCACTCCAAAGTCTTCTCGCATGGCTCGAAGCGCTTCTCCATTGGACTGCACCAATTCCTTCACGCCGCGTATTTCTTCCAAAATCTCCAGGTGCATCTCGGGGTTTTCACGAAATGGAACCATCTTCTGTGGGGAGGACACCTCTGTTTTAGAGCGTTTTCCGTGAGAAGAAGAAGGAGACCCGAAGTCCAAGCGCGCTGGTTTATGGGCCGCCATTCCCCCCGAGGTGCCCCGGTCAGCTCGGAGCGAAATAGTAAATTTGTATAGGTATTAAGTCAGGATTCTAAGTAGGCCTCTCGGGAGCTTCAACGCAAAGCGTCCTACCCGCTGGACATCAGGCTCCGCCCCCAGCCTGCTTTTCTGCTAACCCCCCCCCCCCCCCACACACACACACACACATCCATGGCCTGCTATTCAGCCCATGCAGTTGGTGGTTTCTTTAACCACCAGCCACCCTTCCCGGGCAAAATATACTGTGTATTCAGTGGCAGTGTCTGGATAGCGGCTGCTACTGAAGAGCCAGTATTTGCGCTCATTGCCGATGACCATCCAGTTGGCAGCAATCTTCAGCCACCATCCAGAGACTTAGGACTGCTTTCTACCATTCCTGAGTTATGCAGGTACCTCTCTAGATAGTGGTGCTGAAAGTCACCCCTCTGGATAAGTGCCATCTGCTCCCCAGTTTCACCCATGGACTGCCCCGACACTATCCAGAGAGTGCCACAGCGGTCAGAGGAAATATAGTGACACTATCTAGGCAACACCGCTGAATATTGGCCTCACTTGAGTTTATGCGGTTAGCTTGTCATGAATATTCCCTTCCCCTCTGTGTTTGCGATCTACATAAATTGATCAAATAAGTAGATTTATTTATCAAAACCAAATGGGAGGCAACAAAGGGTACTGGTCAGTGAAGTTCACTCAGAGGGTAGGGGCATTACCAGTAGTATGCCACAGGGATCAGTCCATAGTACGGTTCTTTTCGACATTTTTGTAAACAATATTGCCAAAGTGTTATCAGAAAAGGTTGCAATTTGGCAGAGAGTATTAGAATCTGCAATAGGGTAGACACTCTGGAGGATCTGGATAACATGAGGAGGGATCTATAAAGCTTGAAGAATGGTCTAGAGTTTAGCAGCTAAGATTTAAAGCTAAAAAAAACTGCAAGGTCATCTATTTGGGCTGAAAACAAAACAAGGGAGCAATATAGTGTATAGGGTGAAGTTTTTATGTGCTACTAACAAGAGCAGGCTCTGAAGGTGATTACACTTGATGATCTTCAAGTAGCCAAAACAGACAAGGCAACAGCAAAAAACAGTAAAATGCTTTGCTTCAAAAGAGAAAGTAACAGCCGGCAGAGGAAAGGAGGGGATACTGCCTCATAAGACCTCATTTTGAGTACTGTGAGCATTTCTGGAGACCATACTGTTTATATCCTTTTGAAGGGACCGGGACTCCACAGAGAGGCATTGGGGAGTAGAGCAGGAAGGATCGTTCCTCCCCGATCTGCACCACGAGGCCAATCAGGTGCCCCTCTCCACCTTTAAACAGCCAGATGCCCCGAGGAAGCCCCCGCCATCACCAGCACATCGGGACTCCACAGAGAGGCGTCGGGGAGTAGAGCGGGAAGGATCGCTCCTCCCCGATCTGCACCACGAGGCCAATCAGGTGCCCCTCTCCACCTTTAAACAGCCGGATGCACCGAGGCGGGCCCGCATCTGAGGGCCTTGCCATAGGGACCTTTAGCGCAGCCCTAAGGCGCATAAGATACACAGAGGCAACCCTCAGATATAACAGCAGTCAAAGGGTGATCCTATCCTGGAGAATCAACAATTCCAATGCAGGTACACATTCTAAATACACAAAGATATAATTTCATTGGTGCATAATCAGATCTTAATACAGGAAACGATCAATGATACCAGTCAAGATGGAAAGACTCCATATAATGAATTGCATCACCAAATAAAAGTTCAAGGACAACCAAAGCAAAAAGAAACAATATCACAAGTGGAAAACACAGCCCATAAGAACACTCCGTACTCAAGAAACCAAATCTACTAAACATAAAGATTCACAGGGAACCTCACAAGAACAACCAGTTACCACTAGTCACAAATATTTTAACAACCATGGCTCCACATAACATAATATACTACATGATCATCCTCCTAGCAACAGTTCTCTTCACATCATCCAACCACATAAATAATAAATGGAACAGAAGTATACAGGTACTACATAGAAAAAATCTACTACACTTCACAACTCACCACAAATCCCCACCCCTCAAACAAGCACAGAGACTCATACATATCAACATAGAAGCACTAACAATGACCACAACAACCTCTAAACATCAGCAGCACCCAATCAAATGCTCTCTCATCAACGCTCATTCAATACGCAACAAAATTCAGATTATCGCAGACTATATTCACAACAATGACACAGACATAATGTGTATCACGGAAAGCTGGATCAATGACTATGATAACGTCCTACCAAACCAACTAACAACATCACAATATACACTATTTAGCTGCCCCAGAGCACAGCAGAGAGGGGGAGGGGTGCTCATACTTACAAATAAGCATCTGAACTTCACACTTACAAATTCTCAGTCCCTTCAAACATTAGACTTCCTAACCATCTCTAACCCTGGTCATACCATATCCATAACATACAGGAAGCCAACCCCCAACTCCGAAGATCTAGCTGCAATAATAAATGAGGCATATACCCATACAGCCACAGGAAACCTCTACATCCTGATGGGCGACATCAACCTTCCTTCAACCTCAAACAAGCTAATACATTCATAGACGCAATGGAAGCCCTCCAATTAACCCAAATAATTGATACACCAACTCACTCCAAAGGGCCTACTCTTGACCTCATCTTTGTATCCAACAAACTACAAAAAGAAAATCTAGACGTACAAACTGAACCAGTATCATGGTCAGATCATACCATGATAAACATCAACATACCAACTAACATCACGCAAACAAAATCCACTCAACAGCAACAATTCCAACGTCACTTTAAGGCATTCAATGCACAATACTTCCTGGACCACACCTCAGCGCTAATAGACACAGACATAGCTGATCTAGATGAATACATAGACTTGTGGAACCATACAATAAACAATGCTGCAGCCTTCCAAAAAAACCCCACCACAAAACACCAAAAATCTACGCGACCAGCATGGTTTTCCAAAACACTGGACCAGATACGAAAAGATCTTAGACGCCTCAAAAGAAAATGGCAAAGAACACAAGAAAATACAATAAAGACACAACTATGCATCTTACAAAAGAAATACAGCAACTTATGTAACAAGACACAAAAGGAATACATTACAAACACAGTAATGAAATCACTTAACCGCCCAAGAGAACTATTCTTCATTGTAACTCAAATGACAAACAACCCCAACACAACGGATACAACAACGGAAAAAACACAAATTGACCCACAAATCATGGCTGACTTCTTACACAGCAAACAACAAACAACTACACAACCATGCCTCATACTTCCTCAACAAAATAAAGATACAGAAAAGAAACACCTATGGCACAACTTCAACCTCATAAATAAACAAGAAATACTTTACATCATCAACAACATCAATACAACAACCTCACCTCTAGACCCATGCCCCGTGACATGGCTGAAAAATCTACGCAACCAGTTTGCCCAAACCATCCTACAGATCGTTCACTCCTCCCTAACACTAGGATACCTACCTCCAATGCTCAAACAAGCATCTGTACACCCTATCCTCAAAAAGGCTTCAATAGACAAGACCATCCATAGCTCCTACCGGCCAATTGCGAGCATTCCATACCTGGCGAAAATAATTGAAAAAAACGTACAACAGCAACTACAAGACCATGTAGATACACATGCACCACTAGACCAACACCAACATGGTTTTCGTCCACAACACGGCATAGACACCCTCCTAACAGATCTCTTCAACAGACTAATCACTGGTCTGGACAAACCCCGACAGGGATTTGTGCTACTATTCATCGACATAAGTGCTGCATTTGACTCAGTGTCTCACCCCACCATGCTAAACAGGCTAAGAGAAATTGGCCTAACAGATACACTAAAATGGTTCGAATCTTACCTTTCAGACATAACCATGCAAGTGAAGACAGGCACAACCAACTCCAGACCATTCAAATCATCTCAAGATATCCTTTAAGGTTCAGCTCTTTCCAGCCTACTATTTAACTTATATATTCAACCTGCAACCTTCTACAGAAATGGAACATGCAATACCATCTCTATGCAGACGACATCATGTTCTACACACCGTTCAGCACTACTAATCCAGACGTTTCGACTATAACCGATGTCTTCAATGCCATGACTAACTTCCTGGCTAATATCAACCTCACGGTAAACAAAAATAAAAAAGAGGCACTACTCATCTTCAGAGACCAAGAATTCAAGGATCCAAAAAAGATAGTAACACAAGATACCGATATAGCTATAAAACAACATATCAAATACCTAGGCATAACCATCGACATCAAACTCAACATGGAAACCCACATCAAAAACTCAGCGAAACTGGCATACTGGAAGCTAAAGCTAATCAAACCGCTTCGACACATCCTACACGAGACTGACTTCAGATCAATACTGCAAGCCATAGTCACACCACACCTTGACTATGGAAATATCATCTACCAGGGCCTCAAAGAATCTACGCTATCACCACTAAAACTAGTTCAAAACACCATTGCCAGAATCCTCACCGCAAGTCCAACAATCCTTCATATAACACCAATACTAAAAAACTTGCACTGGCTCCCAACTGCACAATGAGCAAAATATAAAGCCATCATCACCACCTTCAAAATCATTCATATTCTATCAGCCCCCTGTCTCTACGAAATGATCACATCTTCACACGCAACAAGACCAAGAAGATCTGCCAGTCAGAATCTCCTGAGCATCCCACTACTCAAGGCCAAAACCACAAAACAGACCAGCAACAGAGCATTCTCTTTGTATGCTTCATCAATATGGAACACACTTCCAGACAACATAAGATCAGCTAAATCCATCAACGATTAAAAAAAACAAGTGAAAACGCATCTATTTAGAGAGTACTATGGACTTGATGACAAAACATAAATCAACCACTAACATACCACACAGAAGACCAGAAAAAATAAACCAACCAACTCTACACAAAAAGACTAATTCTGCATGTAAATAGTTCATTCCCCCACCTATCTCCAAGTCCCACACCTTTGTTTAATGTAAAGCAATTCTCTGTAATTGTTAGGTCATGTTGTTTGATGTAAACCGCCTTAGATAAAGGCGGTATAGAAAAGCTGTTAAATAAATAAATAAATAAAGGTGTGCTGTCAGCCCAGAGAGAAATTACTAAAATGGCCATAAATCATATGGATATTAAAAAGTCCTGATCAGCAATCTGGACAAAAGTCAAACCACCAAAAACTAAACTAGATTAATAACTTAAGCAGATTGAGTTAAGTTATCAATCTGGTTTGGTTTTTGGTGGTCATAAATCATATGGGGACAGACTTAAAGATCTAAATATGTATACCCTGTAGGAAAGGTGGGATGATACGACATAACAGGGGCATTTAAATACCTCCAAGGTACGGGCCTTTTTTGGCAGAAAGGAGGTGCCAGGGACCATAGATTGTGGATGAAAGGAGGTAGACTCATAAGAACATAAGATATGCCATACTGGGTCAGACCAAGGTCCATCAAGCCCAGTATCCTGTTTCCAACAGTGGCCAATCTAGGTCATACGTACTGTGATGAAGCTGACACCACTGAGCCTATGGAGTTAGAAAAAAACACTCATTCTGTTAAAGAATCAGACATGTGTAGAGTGCAGTTAGATAGAAGTGCAGCTAGAGGGAGCAAGCAAGGACTCTCATGAGGTAAGCTGACACGCCCTAGAGTAGAGGAGGCAAAGCCTAATTCAAAGAGTAATCAAACACACCTGTTTAGAATGCCAGGAACTTTAGCCGAGGAACGCTCTTATAAGCAGTCCCCAAATAGGAGAGAGAGCAGTCCACATGAGAGAAGCCCTCAGGAGAGAAGTCCTCAGGAAGGAAGTCTTCAGAAGAGAAGTATTCCAGGGAGAGAAGCAGAAAGCGTTGCTGCTGTAGAGAGGAGGAGAGCTCCTACTGATACTGAGGAGAGAGAAAGCAGAAGGCTCCAATTCCAAAAGGAAAGGCAGCTGAACTGGAAGTCCTTACAGGGAAAATACAAGTTCCAGGAAGGACAGTCTCATATTGGAGAGCCCTAGAGAGAGGTCTTCAGAGGAGACAGAGAAAGCAGGAGAGTGCCTTGCAGACGATACGCTGGAGATCCACAGCTCAGAGAGCCAAGGTACAGATACAATTCCTTTCCTAGATCTGAGCCAGGTCTTAGAGAAGCCTGGAAGTCAGGGAGCAGAGGCTATAGCAAACCTAGTTGGCAGAAGGTGTGGAAACCTGTACAGAAAGTACTAGCCAAAGAGCACATTACCTGTTTGCCAGAACAAGCAGAGCAGGGCTGGCAAGGTCTGGAGAGAACCACTGACGTATTGCCAGACATACCGAAGGGAAACCCAGGTTTAGCAATTAATGTAGCAGAGGCAGAGGCTATGCAATGGGACTTTGTGGAACCTGAATTACCCCAGTCTGAATATCCTATGAACTGCACACTATGTATTGCAGGGAGTGTGGAATCCCTACCTGAACTATAGTGGCTAGGACAGACTTGGAAACACTGTTTGCTTAAGCTGAAAATAAGAAGCTTTGACTTTGATTTATTTGACCTGTTTGCTTGCTTTCAACCTGCCTAAGTAACAAGAACTGTGAAACACGTACAACAGTTTGGACTTTGTAAATGTTTGGTGATAATCCAGAATAAGGTGAAACCTGTTTGCTTTCATTTGGAAACCTTTTGTGCTGTATGGGAATAAAACCCTTTACCTTACCACTTATATTGGCATTCACAACTATTCATTACAAAGAGGTGAACTACTAGTCCCAGAATCCCTCTGGGCAAAAGAAGTTTCTCACGTCAAGAAAGAAATAAATGTCCACCCTGACCTCCAAGCACGTTGCCAAAGGGAAGGGCTGTGACAGTACCTAGCAGTTTCCCCAAAAGACACAGGTTCCACAATGCTTGTACTGGGTCCAGCATTGATATATTGGGTTCCTTCTTAATAATGGTTTATGGACCTTTCCTCCAGGAACTTGTCCAAACCTTTTTTAAACCCAGCTACACTAACAGCCTTTACTACATCCTCCGGTAACAAATTCCAGAGTTTGATTACACGTTGAGTGAAAAAATATTTTCTTTTATTAGTCTTAAATAGTTTACCCTGTAGCTTCATTGCATATTCTGATAACGTAAACAATCGATCTACGTTTACCCGTTCCACTCCGTTCATTAATTTATAGACTTCTATCATATCTCCCCTCAGCCGTCTCTTTTCCAGGTTAAAGAGCCCTAACCTTTTTAGCCTTTCTTCATAGGAGTATCCTTCCATCTTCTTTACCATTTTGATGGCTCTTCTCTGAACCTTTTCCAATAACGCTATATCCTTTTTAAGATACGGCAACCAGAATTGCACACAATATTCAAAGGGTGGTGGATACATGGAATACCCTTCCATCAAAGGAGGTTGAGACAAGGACAGTATCTGAATCCAAGAAAATATGGGACAACTAAGCATCTCGGATGATGAGGAAGGAATTGTAGAGATCAACTGCATGGGTAGACTGGACGAGCTGTATAGTCACATTCTGCTGTCAAATTCTATAAAAAAATGATGAGGTTGATATTCAAAGGCACCTGCTAACCCAGATAAGTGACACTGAGAGGGAAATTGAGCAGCGCTATATGGTTAGTGCCAGTGAATACTCTGTCTGACTGTCATGGATAGAGCAAGGATAGAGCAGATTGTTATCCTTATAGTGGTGGTTTCCAGCAACACTATACAAATAGCTATTTGGATATCTTAGGACAGCAATAAAAGCTATCCTGAATGGTTATCTCTATGGGAAGGCTGAAAATCGACACTATAGGGCTAGTGCTGGTGCTGACCAAGGGTTTCAGATATTCAACACCATTTACTATCTAGATATCAGTGCTGAACATCTAGATTTAATCAGCCTTCATGGTCGGCATTTAAACAAACACTGATTGCTGTCGCTAAATATTGACCCATATGTTTTCAAAATGGAATAATACACTCCATATTGTGCATGCCTTTCACCCTCTGTGTATCTACATCTTTATCAATGCATAGCCTCTCATGTCTACTCGTACCTCCCGAGAGTTACACATCTGACTGCAGGACCAGATTAACACTATATTGGGCCCTTGGAAAACATATATTTGTGGGTCTCTATCACAGATCTCCATTAATCTCTTTTATCCAGTGCCCCCTCCCCACACTCACATTCACTCTATGCCTGCCCCCTCCCCAGATCTTTGTTCATGGCCTTCCGCCCCTCTCTCAGGCTGCAACACTTCATCTCTACAGAAGTAACATGGGGAAAGCTCTGGCTTTGGCGGCAGCAACAGCAGGTAGTGGGTGAGTGTCAGCACTGTGCAAACACATGCTTTCAGTAGGGTGGTATTGGGTTGAATACCACAGGAGCTGGGCAAGTCATTTTCACCCTCCATTGCCTCTGGTTCAACCCAGAGTGGACTGTCCCAAAGGGAGATTTATGGATGATGTGTCTCAGATATAAATTTCAAAAAGAATCACAAATGAAAGTAGTAAAAGGAAATATTTTGCTTTCTTTGATGCATTTGAAAGGATATAGGCAGAATGGAGGCAGTATTAGGACACTTTTCTAAAGAATTTGCCCAGGTCCACAGAATGAAATGTCCTTCCACTTAGTATGTACAGGCCTGATATTCAAAGGCATTTACCTGGTTTACAGACGTGTAAACGCTGGATATGCCTCTAAGCGGGATATTCAGCAGTACTGAATATCCTTGGCTACTGCCGCTATACGCCCACTTAGCATCGGGCATTCTGGGGGTGGCACCCGTTGCTAACCAGTCAGCGGTGATATTGAGCCGCTGCCCAGTTAGCCACCCATGGGTGAAGATTGACGTGGCAAAAGTTGGCCTAACTTTACTCGTGGGAGCTAACCGGGCAGTGGCTCAATATCGTCAGTGCCCGGTTAGTTTGCAGGCTGTGCGGCTGACCTGGATATCCAATGCCAGTGTCTGGATATGGCCCTGGCATTGAATAGCTGGGTTTTGGGTTCAGCAGGGATGGCAAGGCGCTGTAATTGAGCTAGCTGCCTCTGCTGAACATCTGTATCACTGGGCCCGATATTCAGTGGCCATGGCTAGCTTTCACTGCTGAATCCAGTACCCAGATAGTCAATGCCAGGGTCAAATCGGGCCACCGGCTTTGAATATCTGGGTCAGCTGGATAGTATTGAAGCCAACTGGGCATCAGTGATGTTCAGCTGCTGCCCAGTTAGCTTTGGTAGGAACATTTAGGACAGCTTTACTGTGCCTAGCTTTCTCTGCCGAGGGATATCCAGGCAGTGGCTGAATATCCCCAGTGCTGTCTCTGCTCCCCCCCCACCCCGAAATGCCAGCATCGGAGCACCTAGCACCATGTTAGTGCCTCTGAATATCCAGGTCAGCGCAATTAACACAGCAAGTCTGTTAATTGCGTTAATTGCTTTAAATATTGGACGCACTATTTATATGACACTGTCTATAGCAGGAAAAAATACAGAAACCCGCATGCACACACACACACACACACTCGCTCTGACACCGACACAATGTGCTCTTTCACTCTTCAGCTACACATGTGCACATGCGGATACTCTGTCACTCTTCAGGCACACTCACTTCTGGTGCTCTGCTGCTCACGTCTCACGTACTCATTCAGTCACTGTCGTCCCCCCGACCCTCACCCCTCACCATCCAGCTCTGTCCATCATCACGTAAAGCCTTTGCTGCCGGCTCTTTTCCTCAAACTGTAGCAGCTTCCTTGCCCTTTCGCCAGCTCCCTCCCCAAAAGGAGATGTGCAGGGAATTTTATAAAGTCACGCCTAGTTGATGCACAGTCTAACACGCATCTATTGCACCTATTTTATAAAGTCAAGTGGGTGTGTACTTAGCTTTATAAAATTGGAGGGGAGAGTAAGTGGTGGGATACATGTGGCAAATCTAGGTGCGATCAGTTACATCAACTCTAGGCTGGCGTAAATACCTGTGCCTAGATTTCTAAGGAACACCTGCAAGTTATAGTATTTTATAAGATCTGCATGTAGATTTGTGCTTCGCACCTGTGCATGCCCACACTAAAAATACGCTTCCTTGGCTTGATGCATGTACTTATAAAAGAGCAACCAGTGAAAGTATGCTCATAGGGGTCCATTCTTCAAAGAACTGTAAGAATGAAACTCGCCCTACAATTTTCATACATGCCCCTGTAAGGTTCTTACTTTATATTCTGGACAGTTTTATTGTGCTACCCCCCTGTTTACCTTCCCCATTCAGTTGGGTTTTAGCCCGTCATGCCATGATTTATGTGGTTCCATTAAGTTGTTTTGTGGTTCTGTAAAACTATAGCCTGGGTAACCTGACACACTGTAACATATTATGGGGTTATAAACATTGGTTAATGATCTGGGGGGGGGGGGGGCTTTCATTCCTGCAGTACTTTGAATTTATTATAATTTATTATTTTTATTGACATACATTAGCTATATATTATTGCATTCTATTATGAGAAAATCATCTGTTTCTGCAATGTGTTTGCATTAAGCAGATGATAGTTCCATTTTTTGATTAGATACACATGTCTTTATACCCCCTTTTTCACTTACCCAGGCTCCGCTTCTTCCTTCTATAGAATATTAACTAGAGAATTATAGATCATCCATATAGTTGTTTCTTTGACTCTCCATCTGATGAACAGCACAACTACAACTTCTGATGATCACCCTAACATCTGCACCATGACATCATAGCCTCGCTTTAAATGTGGTGCCATAATGAATGAAGAGCTCTTTCACACTGAACACATTGTGGTAAGCTGGGCAGTTGTTTTTAAGTCTGTATATAATTTGGTGATACTGTTTAACAATACAGGCTTAGCACAATATTGGCCTTAAAACTCTTATATGGCTCTTATACCCTATTTGTCAGTATGTTGAGTTTCTCAAGTGAGATGCTCCACAGTCCTTCACTTACTGAGATTTATCCTCGCCCCAGGTCCTCAGAATGGCTTCATGGGTGGTTTTTTGAATGTATGATGGCTCACTTTGAGTTAGAGTAACTTATCTTATCTTTAGGTGCTTTTCCTATTTGTTTTTTTGTGACAATCTCCTGTTGGTGAGTAATTGACCTCTTGGTTCTGTGCATACATGTTTTGATTTCTTGTTCTCTGGGTTCTTTCAGACACATATAGGTATCTTTTGAATTAACATTCAGTGCAATGTATAACATTCACTTTTTAGTATATTCTCATGAACGATTTAGCTCTGCATATGTAACTCGTGTCTATTTTTGATGGCTTTTTTCCCCTTGCGCTGTTCTTTATGAAATTGATATATCTTTGTATGTTCATGTTTAGCATACTTTTTTTTTACATTTTTTATTTATAAATTTTGCAGTACATCATCACAAACAAGTGAGACAAAGCAATAGGCAATATGACTACATGAATAAGCAAATAAGCAAAGTACAAAAGTTAAACAGAGCACAATATAAGGAAAAAAAAAAGAAGGACCCAAGTAAAGAGAATTACCACAAAGGAAAACAACAAAAAATAGAGGGAGCACCTCAAGGCCAATGCCCTAAGGACCACTACAGTGGCGTCTGCGGGTTAATTCCAGGATTCAACAATCCTTCCCTAACTACCAGAAATTCTAATAACATTTTTGGCTCAAAAAAAGAAAGTTTTACCTTCACAAATTACAATACAAACACAAGGAAATTGTAACATATATTGCAACCCATTGACAAGGACCCTAGAGCGCAGGGCCAAAAACCCCTGACAGTGCTTCTGTGTACTTCTAGAAAAAAACAGGAAATATAAGAATAGGAGAACCAAAAAACTATTTATGCAAATGACAGAAATAAAGTTTAAACACCAGGTTACAGTCTACTTCCAAAGCAAAAGTCACTAATAGGGTGGGTCACAACCTCCAGGGAGGACTCCAAAAATTCTGTTAGGTTATCCCAATAGCTACCTCCTGGCCTGAGCCAGGGGAAAGGTATTGGGCCCTCACCATTGGAGGAAGATTACCCTGGTCCATACCCAAAACCTTGGTCAAATATTTCCTCAACATCTCAATCAGTGAAATTAACAGAGACCTAGGAAAACCTAAAAGGCACAAATTATTACACCTTGCCAAGTTCTCCAAAAACTCCATTCGCCTGGTTAGGATACAACTGTCCTTCACCAGAGTGTCCTTCACCAGATGAAAAGCATCCATTTTAGACTCCAGTTCATTTATCCTCGATGCATTCCATTCCACTGCCTTGGATTACTCAATCACAGCCTGGGCCACCAAGGACAAGTCACCCCCAAAGCATCCTGAAACAACTTGAAGAGAAGAGTTTGTCCCCTGGATAATAGTCCACAGTGACTCCAATGTCACAGCCTGTGGAATCTGCACCTCACCTTCTCAACCAGAACACACACTCCGCTCCTGCGCAATATCTTCCAAAGTTCTTTGCATACCCTTCTTCACCTCCTGAGCGCCAATCTACAGGAGCGGAGGCATTACGCAATCACACCTCCCTGCTAAGCTGAACTTGCTACCTCATCCGGTTACAAATGCCCCAGAGCTCCGATGGCAGATTCTCTTCTGGGATGGGGAGGCGGCATACGCTGGATAGGACTCAGAGAGGCTCCTTCACTGTTGCCCGTCACTCCTCCTCTGGGCAGGTCAAGAGCAACTGGCGTAGAAGCAGCCAAAGCAACGCCAAAGCTTTCCAGAGTCGGGGAGAGAGATCCCCAGGAGGTTAGTCTGCCCCTTCCCGTTCCTCTTGCCCATACCAAACAGGCAACAGGTCACTCCAAAGCCAGCAAGAAAGGAGAGCTAACACGTCCTCCAGCATGTGCCATCTTGGATCCCCACAAGCTCAGCATACTTTTTATATACATGTATTGTCTTATTTTGAAATGTCAGGTTGTGCCTCTGGTTTTTACTTCTTATGTTTTAACTTTCTATTTATTTATTTGTTTATTTATCTATGACTGATTATTATTTATTTATTTATTGTGATGTTTTTAATTATTATAATGTTGTTATTTTATTGTAGAGGTCTTATTCCCCTGAAGAAGGCCCCCCGGCCGAAACACCTGTCAGGAGACCTCATGTTTGTCTGATTAAAATAGTCCTTCCATGATTAATTATGCCCTGCTCTTTGTTTGTGCTGACGCTGCAGGAAGGGTGTTCCTTCTGGACTTGTCATGGGAATATATACATGACATTTATGTCAGCAGCATGCCTCCTTAGTAAAACTGCATGTGTCCTACCTGACGTTGACCTGTCCATGTATTTATTTATTTATTTATTTAACTATTTCTTTTATACCGCCCCTTCCAGAGATCAAGGGCGGTTTACATATATAGTACATGTATAGTCTCCTGCTGCACACCTTTGTTACAATGGTGCAGCTGCTCCACTATCCAGCACATTGTATGTGGTAGGGGGGTGTCTCAGAAGCACTACACAGATGGTCCTTGCTTGGGCCCCTTAGGGTCTGCCATCTGCATATTTCTACGTATGTCTATGGCAGCTCCATCACTGACTGCATGATTATGTCCCTTGAAGTGGTGCCTGGAGATTGCACTTCCTGCCTCCATTGCAAATTTCTGCTATCCCATTGTCCACATGTAGCTGATATGTGCCATCTGGACCCAAGGCACTGAGTGCCCTGAGTTGGGGGGACTGCATTTTGTGCCCTGTGGACCCCTAGTACCTGTGTGTCTGGGGATGTGCTACATGCTACATTCCTGGTAGATTTCAAAACCTGCAATCCATATCCATACACAGTTGTGCATGGCAATTCATTTCCCGTGGACAATGGCTCATATGTGCAAATAAGTAGAAATTATTGGTTGCAAGATGGTATTTCCAGTGAGACGATACTATTGAACTTTTGATGACAGTGGTTATCACATTTAATGGACTTTCCAAGTTTTCAGTAAAACGACCAAGTAAGACTGAAAGTAGTGGTATATTCAGCACTGATCGACAAATAAAAGCCAAAATTAAATTATTACTTGATAATAGGTGAGAACTTGTCATTTCATGTTTATGTGCAATACGGCTTGATGTTTTGAGATTTTGGTTGCAGCCCGTGGCATATGCACATTGCTCCTGTTGTGTACTTTGCCATTGCATCAGCAGCTGCCACATATGGCCATGCTCACCTTCATAATTCCCTGAACCTGTTTTTCCCTGCCCCTATGGCCTTTCCTAGGGTTCCCCTTCATAACTACTGCCAATCCATGTTTTCTGTGATTCCACATCCTGTGTCTCTCCATACAAAAATTCGACTTGTTCAAGCCATGACATTTTCAATAACATCATATGGATGCAAAGGTTGGACGGTGAAAAAGATAGACAGGAAGAAAATTGATGCCTTTGAATTATGGTGCTGGCGATGAATAATGTGTATACCTTGGATTGCCTGAAGAACAAACCAGTCAGTACTAGAGGAGATCAAACCTAAGTTTTCTTTAGAAGCTCAGATGACAAGACTTTGACTTTAATACTTTGGACACATCATGTAAAGAGAGGACTCATTAGAGAAAGACATCATGCTTGGCAAGGTAGACGGTCAATGCAAAAGAAGAAGTCCAGCAATGAGATGGATTGATACAATAACAGCAGCTATGAGTGCCAGTCTGTCAACAATGAGCCGTCTGACTGAAGACCGAAGACAGTTGAGGACAACTGTCCAGAGGGTCGCCATGAGTCGACATCAACTCGATTGCACTTAACAACAACATCCTCTTGAGCACCCTTTTGGCCCACTCTTCAACATTTGTCTACAGCTGTGCTTGGCTCCCTTCTGCATGCAGTCATTGCAGCAAATATTCTGACAGCTGTGATTCTTCATGATACTCCATTTCATGGATTCATAGTGCTGGCATGTATCGCTTGGCTGTGCACACTGCAGATGGAAATCCATGGTCCTGTCCCTATGTGAAACATCTCTGTCACATGTTGCAGCTCCTGCAAAGCCATTTTGGCAATCGAGGCTGGTTCCTCTGCATGGCCTCGTATTGTGTCTTCACTGACTCCAGGTCATGGAGTATATGGAAATGTCTGTTAGGCGAAAGTGGAGAACTTATGATTAGTGATACAGTCATTTCACTGGTTCTTCCCCTGCCATCCTGCCTATCTATCTCCCTCTTGAGGTCCTTCAGTTACTGGCCTTTGGGTTGAGGGTCTGCCCTGTCCAGATGTGCAGGAGCTGTGTCATGTGGTCATTGGAGATGCCACAGTAATAGGTGCAGGGCACATCTGGCAGACCTCACTTCTGGCATCTTGGTTCCCAGTAAAACCCTTGTGCCTTGCTGATGGCTGTCATCTCTGGTTGCACATTATCTGGCTATGGTTTGGCTGCATTCCTTATGTTATGGCTCTGTGTGCCAGCACTATCTGCAACTATGTGCACTTTGTGCTCTGCATGCATCCTGACCTGGAGGGGGCCAGCCTTGAAGGTCTTCATGAATGCCTGCGGGCATGTTCTTGACTCTCAGTGCCCATGGCCCATGGCATTTTGACACATCCCTACATGCCACCACTTGCACATCCCTGCACTCTCATCATGCACCAGCCCTGTCCTGCCAGTATCATTCATTGATTGCCATATCCTGCTGTGGAATGACCAGAGCCAGCAGTGTGTGTGCATGAGAGACAGTAAGTGTCTGTGTGCGACTGTAGAGGAGACTGCTCTTTGGCAGGCAGAACATGTGTGCCTAGCAATGCCCACATACCTGGGGCTGGCAAGTTGGGTGCCCTGGGCACACCTACCTTGTGCCCCTTTCTCTGTGACACCACTCCTCCAACTCCCATCTTGTCTGGCGATATCATAGAACATGTTAATTTGCCACTGCTGTTTGTATGTGTATGCCTACTCTCCCTGTCAGGTTCTGATTGTGCCACTCAGTGTCTGTGGGTCTGTGGCTGCATTGATCTCTTTAATTGCTTTGACTTCTGCTGCTCTTTCCTGACCCTCAGAAGGTACTGCCCTGGGAAACTCCCCTCATTTTTGACCCAGCCCCCCCCCCACCTCTGCTGCTGTCACCCCACCACCCTACCTTCACAGGAGGTCCAAAAATGGGGTTTAATGAGGCTGCAGTGCAGCACCAGGAAAACCATTTTCAGTGACAGGCTTTTGAGCATTGTGTGTGCTCATGTGTGTATGCTTGAAGTCTGACATGTCCCAACGTCACAGGCTTTGAGCGCACACGTATGCATGTACACAAATGCTCAAAACCCTACCGCTGAGAGTAATTTTAAAGAGCTTTCCCGGCATTATGCTGCCGCCCCCTGAAACCCTTTTCTTGGGTCTCCTGTGGATGTAGGGTGGTAGGTGTGGCAGCAACAGTGGTAAGGAGTGATGCTGAACACCTTGGGAAGGAGGAAAGGAAAGATAGTAGATATACAAGATATCTTGGGAGGGAGAAGGGAAGGAGAGAGATGCTGGAGAGCTGGGATGGGGAAATACTGGACTATGGATGTGGTGGGATAGGGTTAGAGGATGGCAGAGAGGGTGTGACACATGGCCAGTGCTTCACCCAGCATGTCAGATATCCTTGGTCCGGCCCTGCTGCCTGCGCACTGGGTATCTGCCAGTAGCTAGGTGTTCTCTGTGTAATCTCTGTCTATAGGTGTGACATGGTGGTCTCACCTCGCTACAGTCATGCAGACTGTCTCCCTGCCATGCTGAGGGGTACCGCAGCTCCTCTTCTGAAAGCACCTTGTGGCACAGAATGAGGAATTTTGCCCTTTAAAAGTTTGACTGTTGGGTAGCTGTCCTGCTCCTTTCTGGGCATGGGAACAAATAAAGGAGCAGTGCTTCTGCGCGGGGAGGGTGAATGTGCATAGGTGTGTGGAGACTGGCTGTGGCAATCACTCATGTGCAAATTGCAAAAAAACCTGCCCATGCATCTTTATTTTGGTGCAAAGATGCCCGTCGCTACAGCCATTACCTTCTATGGAATCTATGCACATGTGCAGTGGCCATTCTCCATCACGCACATGAGCAAGTCTCCTTCGCACATTTCTTTTTATGTGTATATTCAGGAGTGGGGTGGGACAGTTTTAGACATGCACATGCTCAGTGCCATTGAAGTTCACACATTTTGTCTTGCATGTCCCAGCTACTGCCTACACAGCCTTTCTAAAATTTGTTTTTATACGGGAGTTCCTTAGGGTAAAGAATGGGTGCAGTAGGGGCAGGATTGGCATTTATGCATATATTTTATAAAATATATGCTTATTTATTTGGATTTAGCTCATGCCGTTTCAATTGCAGTTCAAGGTGAGTTACACTCAAGTATGCTAGGTATTAGGACCAGCCCTTCCACTATGCGTACTAGGCATCCACCAAGAGCAGCCAAATTTGTGGTGTGGCATTGCAGCTCCTACATGGCTGGAGAGCAGCATTTTAATGGTGCATCAGCACAGCAGTGGGCCCTTCAGTACAGACCCATGTTCAAGCCCTGCACGTCCCATTCTCTCTGACAGGCAATCTGCATCAGAGGGGTGTGGGACTCAGCAGCATGAGCATGGGCCTGTGCTGAAAGATCTCTGCTGCACTGTCTCATTGCAACTTCAGGCATGGGAGGGGAGGAGGGTGGCAGCAATAGCAGCAGGCCTAGCAGGGGGAAGGGAAGAGGGGAAAGATGCTGGGCAGTGGAAAGGGAGATGAGATGAGATGCTGGACCCGGGTGGAAGGTAGGGAAGGGGATAAGAAATGCTGGCTACCGTGGGGAGGAGAGGAAGGAAGCAAAGGAGAGATGCTGGCCACTTGAAGGGGTAATGAAGGGAATGGGGAAATGCTGGATACCCGGGGGGGGGGGGGGGTAAGGAAGGGAAGATGTTGGTAACCTGGAGGGGGGCCAAGAAAGGGAAGCAGAGATGCTGGAGACCTGGGGGGGTGGGGTAGGGAAGGGAAGATGCTAGACATGGAAAGGGGGGTTAAGACCTCGAGCCACTCCTGGGGTATATATTTGGCTGAAAGTTCGCCTAGGGCAGCGATGGCGAACCTATGGCACGCGTGCCAGCTGTGGCACGCGAAGGCCTTGCAGCTGGCACGCGGGAAGGTCCGCAATCGAAAAAAAAAAAAAACAACCCTGTCTGCTGCCGTTGTCGGGGCCGCCGCGGCAGAATCGAGCATGCCGCGGGGCCCCCCTGTACCCGGCAGATCCTGCCCTCCCCGTAGCAGCTCTCTCTTTGGAGCTACAGTCAGACGCGCAGGCTTGCAGAGCGCGAAGGGAAGAGTTTCCCTTTCGCGACTCTGTTAAGCCCGCGGGGGCTGATGGGAACTTCCCATCAGCCCCCGCGGGCTTAACAGAGCAGCGAGGGAACTCTTCCCTCGCGCTCTGCAAGCCGGCGCGTCTGACTGCAGCTCCAAAGAGAGAGCTGCTACGGGGAGGGCAGGCTCTGCCGGGTACAGGGGGGCCCCGCGGCACGCTCGATTCTGCCGCAGCGGCCCCGACAACGGCAGCAGACAGGGTTGTTTTTTTTATTAATTTTCCCTGGGCTGGGCTGGGCTGGGGGGGGGGGGTGGGGGTTAGGAGTGGTGATGGGCTGGGCTGGGCTGGGGGGGGTTAGGAGTGGTGATGGGCTGGGCTGGGCTGGGGGGGTTAGGAGTGGTGATGGGCGGGGCTGGGCGTTAGGAGTGGTGCTGGGCTGGGGGGGTTAGGAGTGGTGAGGGGCGCTGGGGGGGTTAGGAGTGGTGATGGGCTGGGCTGGGCTGGGGGGGGTTAGGAGTAGTGATGGGCTGGGCTGGGGGGTGAAATGAGAAGTGATGGGCTGGGGTGGGGGGGGTTAGGAGTGGTTATGGGCACTGGGCACGGGGTGTAAGGAGTGGTGATGTACACTGGGCTGGCTGGGGGGTTAGGAGTGGTGATGGGCGCTGGGCGGGGGGGGGTAGGAGTGGTGATGGGCGCTGGGGGGTTAGGAGTGGTGATTGGCTGGGCTGGGGGGGTTAGGAGTAGTGATGGGCTGGGCTGGGCTGGGGGGTGTTAGGAGTAGTGATGGGCACTGGGCTGGGGGGTTAGGAGTGGTGATGGACACTGGGCTGGCTGGGGGGGGTTAGGAGTGGTGATGGGCACTGGGCTGGCTGGGGGGGTTAGGAGTGGTGATGGGCGCTGGGCTGGGGAGGGTAGGAGTGGTGATAGGCGCTGGGGGGGCTTAAACTAAAAATTGAGTGATGGGGGATTAGGACTGGGAGTGGGCTGATGGGGAGGTTAGGACTGGAAATGGGCTGGTGGGATTAGGACTGGGAGTGGGCTATGGGGGGCTAGGACTGGTAATGGGTTGGGGGGGTTGCTAGGACTGGAAATGGGCTGAGTGGAAGGGGGCTTGAACTGCAAATAGCTGTTGGGGATGGGGCTTGAAATGGGCTGAGGGGAAGTGGGGGGCTTGAACTGCAAATAGCTGATGGGGACGGGGCTTGGAATGGAAATGGGCTGAGGGGAAGTGGGGGGCTTGAAGAAGGGAATGGATGCTGGGTGAGACTGGAACTAGAATGGAGCTGATGTTGGGGGAGGATTAGAATGGGATGGGGCTGGGAGAGTAAAATGGAGAGGGGAAAAATATTTTGTGTAGGAGGGATGAAAAATCTACAATTGGCCAGGTATTGGGAGAGTAATTGGGGATTGAGGATGGAGGGGTAAAATTTGTGTGGATGAAATAGGAATGAGGAAAGAGCAAAAGGAGAAAGATTAGTATGTTAAAGCAGATGTAGAGAGAGAGAATGGAAAAAAAACTAGAAGAGAGAAGAAAGGACAAATGGACAGCAGACGATGGAGAGTTAGCAGAAAACATGAAGAAACCAGAAGAAAATGGCTGGACCAATTGCAACTGAAAAAAAATGCACAAAAGGTAGAACGATATCTCTTTATTTTGAATTTATTAACTGGAATATGTCAGCTCTGGGAAATGTGCATCATTAACATCTGCGCTTTGTTTGGTACAAGAGGAAATTCCTATTTGACGTTGCCACTTGTTCTCTTTCCCCAGTATTCACTGAAATGTATTGGTTTAATATTTGCAGTGTTGCCTTTTGATAGGTAGGGTATGGTGCTTTGTGAATCCTGGTAATGCTGTCAGGATACGGCGGGTTTGCTATGGGTTCTAAATGGGCAGCGTTTGTAGTAGTTCCTAATGTGCCTGGCGGTTGGCACTGGATTATAGTAATGTAGAAATCTTTTAGTCTTTCTTTATCCATACACTCATTAAGAGACATGTTTACTAAAAGTTAGTGTATGGTAACATTATGCAGATATTTATGCAAATAAGACCACTTATGCAACTGACGTGCTGGCACTTTGAGGAAATTCTTTGGTTTTGTGCGGCAGTTTGGGCACTCGGGCTCAAAAAGGTTAGCCATCACTGGCCTAGGGTATCAGATATCCTTGGGACAGACTTGCTTGGTATTTCCATATGCACTGATTCTTACCAGAACATATGCAGGAAAAAATATTCTGACTCAAAACAGGTTTATTTTTATCAAGGAGGCTATTTTTTGAAGGCACATAGACATATATGTTGCCTTTATAAAATGGGTGCAACATATGCACATATGTGCGTTCCTGCCTAGGTACTCTGGTATAAAATTACTCTCCATCTGGCTAGCTCCTGCAAAGCAATTAAGTGTCTTGTGGACATCCATGATTTCGGACAGACTGCTTAGGAACTGGGCTGTCAAAGATGCTAATCTATAGTTGACTAATACAGTGATAACTTACTCATAAAAGAAACAGTTCAAAAAACAAATGCTGAAATGAGTAAAGGCCTGTATTTCTTCCAGAGGATTTCTGCCTGACTCAAAGCATGGTTAGATGGGCCATTTAACAGCTTGGTTTTTCCTATATCCCTTCCCATCCTGGATGGCATGCCCTCAGCATGCAGGAGCCCTTGCTGGTCTGAGGGCTGGAGGGAGGATTTTGTCCTCCAGGGGGGCAGAGGAGGGATGGGAGCTGCTAGAGAGCCTGTTTCCTTCCTCCCTGGAATTATTGGCTCTCACACTCTTCTCACACCCGAGCCCACAGAGCTCTTGTCAAACCATCCAGCTGCCCCACAACACTACATTTTAATATGTCAGATGTCAAGTTTGATATAATCTGAATTTGGAACCAAATACAGTATGTTTCTATATCAACGTTTGTCTTAGTTATACTCCAGCCAACATTAATCTTGTGGAAATGCCATCTGTTTCTAAACATAGCTCTGGCATCACATATGCCATATAAGGCATGAGCGTGCCACTGAGGAATAAATATAGCTAAAAATAAAAAAGCAAGTATTTGGTCCCAATTCTCTGAAAATTCCCTCATTTTTCGGCTACATCAGGGCTTCCCAAACCTGTTCTAATGACCCCAGATCAGTTAAGCTTTCAGGATATCCCTAATTAATATGCATGAGCATAATTTGAACATATTGGAACGAGGTTTATGTCATGCATATTGAGCGTGGGTATTCTGAGAACTCAGTTGGTCTGGTGTCGTATTTAGAAGCTAGATTGCCATCTTTCTCTGGAAACTCTAATGTCAATAATGGGGTTTTGTCTTCGGAAGCATAATCCTTGCTGTTTATCTATTAGCCAGTGCCAGTCCCTCAAACAGCAGGGGAACCTATTTCTTTTTTAAAGAATCTAGTGCACATTTCAGTTAACAATAAGGAAGAACAGTTTCAGAGTGCTGTGGGGTCAAGAAGGATTGGAGACACATGCTGTTAAAGGAGAGTTAAGTGAAATCACTTAACTGTTACAGGGATTCTCCATGGAGAGCAGAATAAGTCAGCCACACATAGATGTCATCATCCGATAGTGCTACAGCATGGAAGCCCAGAGGAATGTTTTTTAGTCCCTCTGAGTGTGCCAGCCTCCCCCACCACAGGGTCATCCCACTTTCTTCTTCAGTGAGTTATCTACCACTAGCAGGTTCATCAGAGGGGATGGTGGGTGGGTTTTGTATGGCTAACTTATCATGCTGTCCATGGAGAACCCCTGTTACAAGTAAGTAACCTTGCTTTATCCTAGGACTAGCAGGATGAGTGAACCATTCATAGGTGACTTCTGAGGCAAGGGGTGTAAGGAGGCCATGGAGAAACATAGACCATACAGCCTATCCAGTCTTCCCTTCCATACCAACTACTAAGCTTTACGATCCCTTTTTTTTTCCCTTCAGAGATCTTCTGTGTTTGTCCCATGCTTTCTTGAATTCAGATACAGTCTTTGTCTCTACTACCTCAACTGTGAGACTATTCCATGCATCTACCACTCATTCCTAAAGAAATATTGCAGCAAATTAATCCTGAATCTCTCCCCTTTCACTGTCCTCCTATGCGCCCTCGTTGCAGAAGGAGGAGTGTTAGTTTGAACATGCAGCCATCCCCTTACAGCCTGTGAGGTGCTGTGGTAGGATTAAGCTGTGAGGAGAATGAATGGCTTAATGGAGAAAGAGAGAGAGAGAGAGAGCTGGGGCAGAGAATGGGGCAATTTTATTGGGCTCAAAGGAGCCTCAGTCACCAAAATGAAAATCTTGGTTGGCCCAACATTAGCCTTAGCATCACACAATATCATCAAGAAAATAAGGGAAGAAACACTTTTTTTTTAAGTTGCAAAGCATAATGAATGCTACTGAAACAAACCTTTTTGGCAATGACAAAGGTGTGGCCAGTCTTGATGGAATAACTAAAGCTACTCAAAAAGAAAGATTTCTGATGATGACCAGGGTATGGCTAGTCTTGGCAGCTGGATACACAGTAGAGGCATAGGGCCCGATTCTGGGACATCAGTTGTGCGGCTGCACATCCCGGCAGGACGTGCAGCCCCGCAAGCCGTTCTGGCCCAATTCCCCCTCCAGTCCCCTCCCCAGTATGTCCTGAGCATCAGCATGGGGAGAGCCGGTGGGGGGCAGGAGAGAGCGGGATCGGAGCGCAGCAGGGGTGGGCCAGCCCAGCAGGACATACAGGGCCAATTCAGGTCACGGCCCTGTATGTCCTGCCAGGCCTGTGGGGATGTACTGCTTATTCCACCTCAAAGGTGGAATAAACAGTACAAATCCCATGATTGGGCTCAGGGATCCCCCCATGGCAGGGGCTGGGTGTGGAGGGATCCCCGCTGCCCGATCCAGGCCATGGCAGGCCAGCCATGAGTCAGCTGGCAGGATATACCATTGTAAATAGTTGTTCACTGAGCATGTAATTGTTCACTTTGTTTTCCTTATTATTTTTTTCATATATTTCTTTGTTACTTGGTTCCATGTAAACAGTTGAAACATACTGCCACATTGTTTTATGTAAACAGTCTTGATTTGTAGAAAGATGGTATATAAAATCTGTTAAATAAATAAAAGAGGGGCCAGAGCCGCAGGAGTCAGGGGCGCCTGCGGGGAGAATGTTTCTGCAGGCGGCAGGGGCATGCTGGACCATCCTCAGGCCCAATTCTGGTTACCGCAAGAATGTTTTGTTCCCACAGTCTAGGATCGGGTCTGAATGGGCTCGTCTTGCTTGGGGCCATCCGGTCAGCCCGGACGTGCTCTTACCAGAATGGGGCTCATAGTGTGCACATGGTATGCTGTATCCCCCTGCAAGAATACTCTGCCATGGTTTTCTGGGCAGAATTAGGAGGCCGGGTCTGGGGCAGGAGGCTATCTGGGGATATTTAGCGAGAGAACTGTCTAGAGAGCAGAGTGTCTAAGGGAATTGGTGCTCTGGAAGGCCCGATCAAGGCAGTAATGCTTGGTGAAGGTATGGATGGAGATATCCACAAGGGGAGAGGAATGAAGGTTGGCAAGCATGGTCGCCATGGATATGGCAAGCCCCAGAGTTGCCCCCTAGGCAGACCTTAAGGTTTACTTCTCCTCTAGCTGTCAAAAGCTATAGATTATTTATTTATTGGTGTGTTTTATATACCGCTATACCAGGTAATCATAGCAGTTTACAATTAAAACAACAGGTACATTAAACATTTTAACAATATTACTGGTGCTGAAAAATGCAATCAAAAATTTACATAATTCTAGAGATATAACTTATCTACAATTCTAATGACTGAAAATGTTAGTCAAACTTAGGATAAGTTCTAAGGGGAATGAAGGGGGCTGTTAACTATGTTAAAAGTTTGGATTATATCTTAGATAAAGGAGGGGAGTGGTTATTTATGTAGGGTCTGTATAAGTTGTAGTTTCGTTCTGACCAAAATGTTAAATGAAGAGGTGAGTTTTGAGGGTGAACGGAACAAGGATAGGTCTGTAATGTTTTAGAGGGTAGCTGGTAATGAGTTCCGGAGCATTGGGGATATATATTCAAATGCTCTGCTGCTAGTGCATTGTTTAGTCTTATGGAATTCTGATGACGTAGTGAGAGTGTTGTTCATTTGCCCTCTTCTTTGCCCATCATTGGGTGCAACTTTGATTAATTGTGAGAGAGTCAGGGGCAATCTTTTAATGATTTTGAAGGTAGTCATCAATAACTTGTATTTTATATGTCTTTGAATGGGTAACCAATGTAAGTCATGTAAGATTGGTGTTATATGATCGATCCGGCGTGAGTTATGGAGGATTCGTGCAGCTGTATGTTGTGCCATTATGAGTGAGTGTAGGGATATTTTAGGTAGCCCATGAAGTAGATTATTACAATAGTCTATATGTGGTTATCATTGCTTGCATTAAAGTTCTAAAGTCGGAGAACTGTAGTAGAGGTTCTAGGTGTTGCAGTAGTCGGATCTTGTTGAATATTGTTTTTGCTTTATTTTTGATGTGGGTCTGGAAAGAGAGGTGTTTGTCTAATGTTACACCTAAGTATTTTACCTCATCCTTAACTTTGAGTTCAATGTCATCAATTGATATGCTTTGTGGTGGGTTGTAGGTTTGGTTCCTGGTGATTATTAAAACCTCAGGGTTTTTTGAAGTTGATGTTTAAACCAAAATTCTTAAGCCAAGTTGCAATTTCTTTGAAGCAGAATGTTATAGAGTCGAAATAGGGTATGGTTATGTTGAAGGGCATGAACCGAATCATGTCATCTGCATAGATGGCATAATCAATCTTGAATTGTTTTATGATTTGACAGACTGGTTGTGTAAATATATATATATATATATATTATATATATATAATTTATATATTGTCACCGCCCCTCTCTCCCAGAGGCCTCAGCGTGGGTAAAGCGAGTGGGGTGATGTGTTCCTTAAGCTTGTGAACTTGAATTTGAGGCTTTGCAAAGCCTCCTGGGAATTGTAGTTCCGTGGCTTAAAGAAAAATAGTTGTGTACACGAATGGTAAGGTTTCAAAATGGATTTATTCCCTTCCCAGGGTTGGAATTTTGACCTTTAGAACATCACAACAGAAAAGTCCATACTTCTGGTATAAGGTAACAAAGGAACCAAACAACTTAGGCAATGCTTATCTTCAGCTTAACAGAAAAATGAAATACAAAAACAGTTTTCCTCCAAACTTGCTTTTGGACTGTTTTTCTCCTGCAGCAGTGGTTATAGCAAGACTAGCACAAGGATTGTATATTATCTGATACCGTGTACGTACAGTCCATATAGGTTTCAGTGTCTGAAGTTGGATAAAATTCACATTGCATTTCATGCACGTTATCCTCAACTTCCTCCGGGGAGAACTCTGCCCTTTGCTCATTCACAGTGTTCCCATCCCCCAACAGTTTAGCTGAACTCAGGTGTTTTGCATAAAGCTCTCGGTCAGCTCTCTCACACAACTCTTGATACGTACAAGGGCTATTATCAAACTCCTCTGCAAAGCTATCTGGAAATATTCTTCTGTCTTCCAGCCACTGCTTATCCAGGGACCTTTCTTGGCTATAATATGGCTCCCTGTAAAACTCTTTCCTTTTAGTTTGCCTAGGGTTTCTTACAGGCAAAAACTCTTCTTCAGAACAACAAGTTTCCTTTCCACTATATTTAGTGCTAGAGGACTGAGACTGTCTTCTCAGGGGATTTAAAAGGTATTGCTTGCCTTTAGGAGAGTGGAGTTCCTCTGTGCTTTGCCCAGCCGTATATTGCCGCGCTGATCGCAAATAGTGCGGTATATAAGAGATGTAAATAAAATAAAATAAATAAATAAAATAAATCCTGTCTTTCACCTTTTTCCCCTTTCTCATGCCATTCAATCCTTTCCGTCTTCTCAGACCTTGTTCTGTCTGTCGTGGTTCTTGCTCTCCTGGTTCCTGCCCCAGTTCTCTCCTCTCCCCTAACTAGAGGATTTTTAACTGTGTTGCTTTTCCCGGTGGCTGAAACTCCGCTCCCCATCAGCTGTTTCTCTTTTGCTAATGAGTCATGTGTTAGCTCTTGGCTCGGGCGTTCCCTAGCACTGAGTGACCTCATTTGTTTGGGGTTTCTATGCCAACCCTTCTCTCTGTTTTGCTCTGAGCTATCAAACATGCATTCATTCTGATATGAAGTCCCTGTTTCCATGGGCTCTGACTCTTGTTCCTTATGACTATATATATATATATATATATATATATATATATATATATATATATATATATATATATATATATATATATATATATATATATATATATATATATATATATATATATATATATATAGTGAGAGATAGTGAGTGATAGCTACCTCTTGTGACCCCATTATGCGGCTGCCTAGGGTGTTAAGATTTAAGTTGCCTTTAATACAAAAAGAGTCTTGTAGTCAAGTGGTAAGGCAAAAATAATATTATGGCTTTATTCCCTGCCCTGAGGGGATATTCCTGGGATACAACAAACAATATGAAACAAAAGAACTGCTGCACAGAAATATCTTCTTTCCTTCAGGTACCATCAGCTGGCTGCTTTGCACACGCTCAACATAAAGATACAATATCGTCAGATAAACAAATTGTACAATCCATGGGCACAGGGTCAGAATTATAGCTGCTGTTCTCCCACTGCATTAACTCAGAGTCACTTACAATTGCATATGGGTCACACTCTTCACAGCTGCTGTCTCCTTTAAAACTCTCCTGTGAGTCATGGGCTAACTTTCCTAAAAAGGGCTCTTTAAATCCAGGGCTCTGAATGCCTGGTATATTAAAAGCTTCCTTTTTGGCTTTCCCTTCTTCTCCACACAGGTGGAATTACTGTATAACTTTCAGTATCAAAGTTACTTCTGGTGCCACGCCCTTGCCTTTCAAACCAAACAGAACTTCTTGCCTTTTCTTTAGCAGAGCTAGGTTCCCACCTCTTAGCTGTGGTTCTGTCTCTTATCGCTGGGCTTCTGGCAGCTCTCTCCTGGGCTTTCCAACTACCAGGAATCCTAGCAGGGTTCTGGGCACGGCGCTGGCTGTTTCCTGCTCTGCTGCCCCACCTACTGCTTCCTTCCCTCAGAGGGTTTCCTCCAGCATAACGTGTGTTCACTGGATGCTGGCTTAGTCCTCCCAGGTCGCTGCCCCTACTGGCCTTCCCTGGTTCTACCCTGCAGCTTTTATCCTTGTTCTCTTTGCATGCTGCCTGGGTTTCTGAGAACAGGTGTTCCTGATTAGCCTTCCTGCTTCTAGCAACGTCAGGACTAGTGCAAGGACATTTTACCCTAATGCCTTTCTGCTTTTCTTGTGCTGAGTTTGTCTGCTGCTCAGCTAATTCTACATGAGCTGGGTTTGTTTGCTGCTCAGCTAATTCTACATGAGCTGAGTTTGTCTGCTGCCCAGCTGATTCTGAGGTAAGTTCCTTACTTTCCCCTAACTCCATGGGTTCTGTGCCAGCTGCTGTGTCTCTATATCTATCTATCTATCTATCTCTATATCTATATCTATATATGGTGGCCCAAAAAAAGTGAGAACATCTCGTAAATTAAAAGCTGAAATCATTTACTTATTTACCTTTTTTAGCTATATAACATCTTTATTTCGACAATTTACGGTCGCCATCTTTTTTTTAATTTGTCAATCGTTTACATCTGTCTTTTTGAATTTTTAAATAACTTATATGCTACGGGATGCTCTCACTTTTTTTGGGCCACCCTGTATATATATATTAAAAATAGTACTGAAAACGCAGATCCTTGAGGAAGGCCTGTGGTTTGAGAGTAAGCGTTAGAGAATATGTACCATATGCTGACCTGTTGGAATCTTTCAGAGAGATAGGATATAAACCATTTAAGTATTGTGTTGCTTAGACCTATTTGTCTTAATCTTTGTATTAGGAGTGAGCGGATGACAGAGTCAAACACAGCAGCTATGTCGAGGAAAATTAGTATGTAGGCTTGGTTTTTGTTATCTATCCCCTTAATGATTTTATTGTATAGGACTAGCATAAATGTCTCAACACTGTGGTATGATCTGAACCCAAACTGATTATCATCAAGTGGAGCAAAGAGGTCAGTTTGGTCTTGTAATTGCATTGTGACATTTTTTTCAATTATTTTGGCAAGGAAGGGTAGACTAGAGATGGAACAGTAGGAAGATGGTTTTGTCAAGGGCTTTGTTTTTTAGGATTGGACGTATGATAGCTTTGAATGCCCTGCGTTTGCCACCCTTCAGAATTTGCTATCATAGGCAACTGTCTAGTTGGCCTAATGGTTGGAACAGCCTGGGCCATGGCCCTCAAGTAGTAACTGAAAATCCAGTCTGTGAGATCAATGCCACCCAGTCATAGAATAAAGAGGTTCAGTCTGATATTCATCAGGTTAGTGTACACTTTGTGATGGGGGTCCCAGGTCTGTTGGGGCCAAAGGTGAAGATGAAGAACTGTGAAGCCTTTTGGAGAGGTTTTGTTCTGTCAATATAGGCCACAGAGGGTGTGGGTGAAGTCCAAGGTATGTAGGTGCTGTTATTCCAGAGTGGCATGCCGTTCAGGGTAGTAGGAGGGGAAAATGATAGTTTGATTGATGTGGAAAGGTGAGATGATCTTGGGCAGGAATTTTGGGTGAGTTCTGATGATAGTATAATCATGAAGGATCAGTGTGCAGGGTGGATAGTTCATGAAAACCAGTCCTGGACAATATCCACTTCTGCACGGTATGCCAGGTTATAATCATGCCTATACTGGACTACACCAACTTTGCTCTATCAAGGATTGCCCAAGCAATATCTCCACCCCCTACATCTGGTACAAAACATGGCGGCCCGGATCATTACAAACACTGCAAGAAGTGAGCACATCACACCAATACTTCAGCAGCTGCACTGGCTACCCATCCATTCACAGATAAGATATAAAGCAACCTTAAATATCTTTAAAATCTTTCATAACCTCTCAGCCTCTGCACTACAGCACATTATAACCAAGGACTCCAGCTCAAGACCCAGATGAATCAACATGACAAACAAAATCATCACTCCACCCGCCTTCCAACGTGCCAATCAATCCACCACCAAAAGAGCCCCTTCTCTCGCTTCACTTACAATTTGGAATTCCCTCCCTGAACCAATGCGCTGGACAAAGGACCTTAAGGATTTCAGGAAGATGCTCAAGACACTACTCTTTGCTGAACACTATGGCTCCATCAACCAATAATCCCCACACTCTATTACCTACAGCATTGTTTATTGTTCTGTATTGTTTTCCTCTCCCCCCCCCCTTAAATGTCCCCTCTACCCACATTTTTGTAACCATTTTGATTGAAGGGAAAAGGTGGTATATAAAACGCTTTAAATAAATAAATAAATGAAGGCTTGGAGTTCATTGATGCACCTGGCGAAAGTTATGTAAATTAAGAAGAGGGGCTTCCATGTGATGAATTTGGAATGGGAATCCTCCAATGGTTTGAAGGGGTAGCATGAGTTGCTGGAGAGAAACATTGAGATTCCATCCAGGGGACTGGCACACTAGAGAGCGCACTGACACTGTTTTTTTTCACAAATCAGTCATGGTATGCTGATATGGTGCTAAGGTGAACTCTGATGGATGCTGTCTTCTGGCCTGCTTCAGACAGGCTGAGGAGGTATTGGAGGAGATGAGAGATGGGGCAAGAGAATGGGTCACATTTTGCAGAGGCACACCAGACTTGGAATCTCTCCCATTTGAAGCTGTAGGACTTCCTTGTGGACTGCCTCCTGGCTGCTGAAGACATTCAGGATCTCAGATGACAAGCAATGGTGGGTAAGGGTTACCCTTTTAATATCCATGTGGTGAGGATCAGGGTTTGCAGGTTGAGATGGAGTATGAGTTATGAAAGCCAGATGCTCTGGTAGTCTGATGGGCGGGAGAATAGATAAGAAATGGAGGTAGGGGAACCATATCTGTCTTGGCCAGTGTGCTGCAATGAGAATCACAATGGCCTTGTGTATAATCTTTTGCAGTGTTTTAGTTATCATACGGTAGGTGGGTATATACAAAGAAGACAATGGCCCCATTATATGGCATCTGGGGCAAATTTGCCTGTGGACAGGTGTTTGGAGCAGAAGAGGGGGCACTTTGCATTGATCTTGTAAGTGAAGAGATCCAGTCATTGTGCTCCCCTGTTGAAAGAGTTCCAAGGCAATAGTGGGGTAGAGACACCACTTTTGGGCTTGATGAATGAGGCTGTCTGCCAGGCTATTGTGCTCCCCTGGAAGGTAGGACGCATGGAGGAGTCATCTGATGAAGACTACATATATCCATATTGTGTAGGCTTCTCTGCAAAGCTGAAGAGAGCCCATGCCCCCTTGTTTGTTGATGTAGAACATAGTGATTTGATTGTATGGATGAGGATGGACTTTCCAGTGATCCAGGGGGTGAATGCTCAGAGAGCATTCCCAATGGCCCTGAGCTCCAAAAGGCTGATATGAAGATGTGTATAAGGGGAGATCAAGAGCCCCTGGTGCATAGGTGGAGGAGGTGAGTACCCCAGCTATGCTTCAAGGCAGCTGTTGTGGAACCGCATTTGGACGTCATCAATAACATTGTATTAGATGAAAAGTGAGCTACGGGTGGAGCCCAGATAATTAGTGGTTACTTTTCTCTAAATTGGTTGTTTGAATTTTGTTTGGATTGGAAAATACGGGAGTTTGGGTCATTGATGTGAAGGGGTAATGTGAGTGTATGAATGTCCAGGTGGGCGTCATCAATAATTGTGTGCTATTCACATGACAGTACCCCAGTGTTTCTGAGACCCTTGATTCTCCTGATTTTTTTCCTGGGCTTTGAGCTGTTTCCTCCCTTTTCATAAGCTGCTGTTATATAGTGAATCATTAGAGTGCTATATGTTTTTTTTTGTATAGCTAATATGCATAGGCAAAACCAAAAGTATGGTTCATATGCGGATTGTGGAACATCAAAGTTGCATTAAAAGTAGCATCCCACAGAAACCGTCGGTTACACACTGGCGTGAATTGTCACATAGTCCTGTAGACCTTAGGTTTATAGTGTTGAAACAGGTACATCCGCATTGGCGTGGAGGAGACACAGAGAAAACACTGTTGCAGCTAGAACACAACTACATCTTCCAGATGAACTCTATGACCCCTTCAGGGTTAAATTTGGAAACTGATCTCTCTGTCTTTCTATAGAAAGGATCATTTTATTGTATTCTTAATGCCATATATTTATACTTATATATAATCTGGTTATGTGCATGTGGTCATTAATGTTATACATGGAGTAGAGGAGTGGCCTAGTGGTTGGGGCACGGTACTTCAGGCCAAAAGGTTAGGGGTTCAAATCCCACTAGAGGACAGCAACCTTGGGCCGGAAGGACTGGGGTTTCTAGTCCCACAGGTGCTCCTTGTGGTCTTGGGCAAGCCACTTAACCCTCCATAGCCCATGTTCCCTGTAAAATAGTTATCTCCAAGTTATAATGCCCTGTTCAATGTAATTTCAGTTTGTTCAATGTAAACCACACTGATGCAGAATAGCACGGTATATAAGAGAATGTAAAATAAATAAAACATGAACCTTTTTTTCAAAAGCTCTAGACATATGTCTCATTTTGGTTGGATTGTGCTTTGGAATTATTATTATTATTATGGTATACTATGTCTGCATTACAAATAATACTGCATAAGTTAGACAGCTGCGGTCTCAGTATTAAAATATAAAGAAGGTGTTTAAGTATATTGTGCAAAGGTTAAGTTTTGAGTGTCTCTCTTACAGTATGTTGCTGCCCATAAATAACATCTGTGTTCTTGTAAATAGATTGGAAGCTGAATTTTGGTGGTTGTGCTTTTGTATTGTCTCATGAGTCGTAGGAATAACACAGGAATGGCAAAGGGAGCCGATGTTGCCGCCACTTCGGGATCTATTATTCCTTATGCATATATAACATGTCAAAAACAAAAACCCTTGAGGCCAAAAGAACACCACCTACCCCCATAAAGTCAAAAAAAGAATAAATGGCAGGTTCCAACACTATATATAACAGCTCTCCCAAAAATCATTTTTTTTGTCGGACAATAACCTCCAGGCAAGGAACAACCGTAACTGGAGGAATGTGTCCTTTTAATCACATGCAGTAAAACATTTTTTCAAACAGCATCGCATATATCAATTTTTACTTAGCTGAGAGACAGGCGCAGCAAAGCCCAACCATAGGTGAACCAACGACACAGTCCTGCATTTCGGGTTTCAACCTTTATGAACCCTGCTTCAGGTTTCCTCTCACCATGAAGTATGCCGCACCAGTCTTAAAACCACAACATTGAAGACAGCTATTTAAACCCGGTGTCTGACGTCATTAACAAACCACCTGCTTACTGCTAAGCCAACCAGGGGCAGAGAACAACCATGTAAACGTCTCCCAGTCGACTTTAAAATCAGAATCACAGCAAACTATACCAGTCTAACTCCAGATTTAGACCATTTGGAGTTACCGAGTCCCATTTGAAAATCCATTGCTGTTCTCTAAATTGTAGTCAAGAAAGTCTATCACCACCTCGCACTGAAGGGGGAACCCAATGAATAACTCCACAAAAATTGAGCAAAGGCACGATCATGTTGCAGTACATGTTGTACAATCAGAGCTGATGTAACTTTAGTATGAATCCGTGAGGCACGTTCAGCCAGCCTTTTAAACGGCCGCGATGTGCGGCCAACACACTTGAGACCACAGGGACACAATATTAACTCTTTTAGTGCGGATGTCGACAAAGGTCGACTCAAGGGGCCAGGTGCTGACGTCAACTAAAGTCGACAACTAGGGGTAGGGTGCTGTTAGATAGCTATTAGTCTACAAAAGTCGCCTGGCGTATGCATAGCTATCTGTAGTCTGGTACAGCTATGGTCTGTAAGTAATAATCTGGCCTAGTTCCCCTGCGCATGCTAGTGAATGTTTATGGAATTGTGAAGTGTACTTTTACAATAGCGTCATGAGGTGGAATGCGTCCAAAACATCTTTTAACATCTTTGTTAGTGATATGGCAGAAGGGCTTTCAGGTAAGGTTTGCCTCTTTGCGGATGATACCAAAAGCTGCAATAGAATAGACACCCAGGAAGGGGTAGATAACATGAGGGATCTAGCTAAGCTTGAAGAATGGTCTAGAATTTGGCAGCTGGGATTTAATGTTAAAAAATGTAAGGTCATGCATTTGGGCTGCAGCAATCCAAGGGAGCAATATAGTATAGGGGGTGAAGTACTTTTGTCCACTAAAGAAGAGCGGGACCTAGGCATGGTTGTGTCTGATCTTAAAGTAGCTAAACAGGTAGAAAAGGCAACGGCAAAAGCTAGAAGGATGCTTGTGTGCATACGGAGAGGAATGGCTAGCAGAAAAAAGGAGGTGATAATGCCTATGTATAAGTCTTTGGTGCGACCTCATTTGGAGTATAGTGTGCAATTCTGGAGACCGCACCTTCAAAAATGTGAACAGGATGGAGTCGGTGCAGAGGGTGGCTACTAAAATGATTAGTGGTCTTCATTATAAAGCATATGAGGACAGACTGAAGGATCTTAATATGTACACCTTAGAGGAAAGGCGGGATAGAAGTGATATGATTGAGATGTTTAAATACCTCCGTGGCATAAATGTTCAGGGAGAGAGCCTCTTTCAATTGAAAGCAAGTTCTGCTATGAGGGGACATGGGATGAGGGTGAAGGGAGATAGATTCAGGAGTGATATGCGGAAATATTTCTTTACGGAAAGAGTAGTGGATCCGTGGAATAGTCTCCCAGTGGAGGTGGTAGAGATGAGGACAGTAACTGAATTCAAAAAAGCATGGGACAAAACACAGAGGATCTCTAAAGGTAAAAAGGGGACTGTTGTAGTTGTTATGGAAGGACAGACAAGATAGGCCATGTGGTTTTTTTCTGTCGTCATATTTCTGTTTCTAAGATAGTAAAAGAGAGTTTTCTGTTCAGGATGTGCTGAATATTGTTGCTGATTCAGACTCTGACTTATCAGACATCGATTTTGAGGCTGGTGATGTAGAAACTGAAAGTGAACATGAGGCTACTGTCCAAACAAACGAAAGTGTAGAACACGTGCCATCAACTATTGCATGGGATGACTATCCAGATATAGATATATACAGTCAAACCTCGGTTTTCATTATTAATCCGTTCTAAGAAGTCTGACTAAAACCGAAACGTACGAAAACCGAAGCAATATTTCCCATAGGAAATAATGTAAATTCAATTAATCCGTTCCAGACACCCAGCTCCTGTCACTTCTCTCACCTGCCCGATCGTCCACAGGACAGCAAACACACAGATATTGTACTGTACGGCACTGTAATCTGATCGCTGACTCCGTCTCAACAGCAATTTGCAAGCGTACCCTGCAAGAGAAAGAACTGCCTCCCACATTCATTCAACATCTCCTGCTTACATTGACAGCTACCCTGCTACCTCCGAGCCTGAGGGGGCGCTCCAGAGAACAGGCAGGCGGTGGAGAGATCGGGGCCTTCCTCTCTGTGCAATCCTTGGCTCTTGACTCTGACTCTTGCTCAGCTGACTTTCGCTTCAACACGCGATCGGTGAGTCCGGAGGGTAGTGCTGCCGGGACTGGGCGGGCAGTGTATACAGACCAGCGCGAGGTTGACACTTCTTCAGGAGTTGGGAGTTGTACAGTTTTCAGATCTGGCAGCACAACGAAAACCGAGGCGATATCCGATAACCGAGACAACATCTCAGTCAGAAAAGACGTCGAAAACCGAAACGTACGAAAACCGGGGCCAACGAAAACCGAGGTTTGACTGTATGAGCCGTCATGGTTACCAGACTTTTCCAGGTGAAATGTTGTTTTAGTTGATAAAACTGACTATAGACCTGTTGACTACTTCAAGCTATTTTTCCCAGAGATTGTCTTCGAACTGATGGCTGACGAGACAAATAGATATGCTGCACGTTATCTTGAACAAGGGTGTGAAATGTCACCAAAGTTATGTTTTAGGAAATGGAAAGAAACAACAAAAGATGAATTGAAAGGCTTTGTTGCTCTGCAAACAGAGATGGGTATGAACTGGCATTTCAATTACAAATAGCACTGGTCCACGCGTGACATTTCTCCAGGTGGCTTTGGGCGTGTCATGTCACGTGACCATTACATTTTGATTCAAAGTTTTGTGCATTTCTGTAATAATGACCAGCAAGTTGTCAGGGGTGAACCTGGATACAACCCCTTATACAAAGTTCAACCACTGATCGACATTACATCACCGACGTATCGCGCCTGCTACAACCTGGCCGTGACCTGTCCATTGATGAATCAATGATAAAAGTATAAGGGGTGATTGTATTTCCATCAATATATGCCAAACAGGCCAACGAAATATTGTATATATGATTTTGTTCTAGCTGAAGCCAATACTGGATACTGCTTGAAAATAATAACCTACACTGGCAAAATGTCTTTTCCCAGGCAGGACTGTCCATTGACCAGTCTGCAGTTGCTTGATGGCTACGAGAATGATGGACATGTTGTATACATGGACAATTTTTACACATCACCAGACCTGTTCATACAATTGCAGAACAAAGGCATTGGTGCATGTGGCACTGTAAGGATAAACAGAAAGAACATGCCTCTGCAACTACGACCAGAGAAACTGAAACTAAAACGTGGTGATGACCCTGTATTTGTTCAGGCAGATAATTTGGTTGCTGTAGCTTAGCATGATGTCAAACGAGTGACAGCATTATCAACAGTTCACATTAACAACACATGTGTTAAAGTCATTCGAGAAAAAGGGAAACCAGAAGGATGATTGCTAGATAAGCCTGTTAAAATCGAAGAATACATATGAAAATGGCTGGCGTCGATCGTCTCGACCAGATGCTCGGGTCATATGCTTACAGCCACAAGTCTTCGAAGTGGTACCACGTTGTCTATCATCTCATACGTGAAGTAGCACTTACTAATGGTTACATACTGTACAAACAGCATAACCAGGGTCAACCACTGACTGCAGCTAATTTTCGTCAGCAGGTTGTCAATGGTTTATTGTCAGACTATGTTCTAGTTCAGATCCCTGCTTGAGGATGAAAATGCAAGGATGACATTCCAGCCAGGATGATTGGTCGGCATTTCCCTGCTGCTTATGAGAATAAAAATACAAACCAGACTGTCATTTGCAGCAATAGACAAACTAAGCGTCATCAGTGCAACACTTATTGTAAGCAGTGTGGTGACCCAATGCATTCTACCACATGCTTTGAATGTTACCACACGTTTCACAATTATCAAATCTAGAACGAACATTGCAGTGACATGGTTAGACATTGGTTGGCTAAATTTCATAGATTCTTAACACTGAACATTAGTTTTAGACATATACAGTATGTTGATACCATTGCTGTTTATTTGTGTCAGGACTGATTACAAACAACGCTTGCACATTTAGCAAAAATAACTCATTTTTCGTAAAACAATTCAGCACTGGAAACAAATGTAAAAATTTTAATTCAGCACCAAAAGAGTTAAGTATACCACAAAAGAAGTGTCATAAGTGGTACATTTGATCATACTATCAGCCTGTAAAGCGTAGTTACTCACCTGTAACAGGTGATCTCCTGGAACAGCAGGAATTAAGTCTTCACTCCCCAGCGTCCAAAAGGAAAGCTTTTGGGAGCATCCCACAGCGCATGTGTGCTGCCTTCCCGCCTCACTGCCTCTCTCACTTCAGTTGCGTTTAAAGCTGAGCCAAGGAGAGAGAGAGAGAGAGAACTCCTAGGGGAGGTGGGTGGGTTGTGAAGACTTAATTCCTGCTGTTCCCAGAGATCACTTGTTACAGGTGAGTAACTACGCTATCTCCAGGAACAAGCAGGAATGTAGTCTTCACATATGGGGACTCCCCAGCTGAAAGATGCCAGAGGAGTGACCGCAGCGAGCTGTGAACCTGTGTGAACAGGGTCATACTTCCTCCCATGGATCCCTGGCATCCTACCAGGATGGAGGGTAGGAGTTGCATTAAGTTTGAAAGAGATGCTGTAGGACAGCCTGGCCAAACGACGGGAGTCCTTGTCCAGACAGTAGTGGGCTGTGAAGGTATGCACCGATGCCCAAGTAGCCGCTCTACAGATATCATCTATAGACACAGAGCGGAGATTAGCAACCGAGGCTGCCATTGCTCTAACATTATGAGCTGTAACATGGCCCTCGAGGGAAAGACCTTTACTATCATAAGTCAAAGATATGCAATTTGCAATCCACTTAGAGAGGGTTCTTTTGGAAACTGGAAGTCCCAAATAACTAGAATCAAAAGCAACAAAGAGTTGAGAAGACTTTCTATGTTGTTCAGTTCTTTGAAGGTAAAAGGCTAAAGCTCTTTTACAATCTAAGGTATGAAGGTTCCTTTCTGCACTGGAAGCATGAGGCCTAGGGAAAAATACAGGAAGGTAAACCTACTGGTTTAAATGAAAAGACGAAACCACCTTTGGCATAAAGTGTGGATGAGTCCTGAGGACTACTTTGTCATGGTGGAACCTTGTATAAGGAGGGTCAGCCACTAAAGCTTGCAGTTCACTAATGCGCCTAGCAGAAGTTATTGCAATTAGGAAAATGGCCTTCCAGGAAAGGAATTTTAAAGTTGTAGTGGCTAAAGGTTCAAAAGGCAGCTTCATAAGCTGCCCAAGAACAAGATTCAGGTCCCATGCCACCGGTGGCGGCTTTATGGGAGGCTTTGTCAATAGTAGACCCCTCATGAATCTTGACACAAGTGAATGAGAAGAGACTGGTTGTCCATCTTGGGGCTTGTGAAAAGCCGCAATAGCACTGAGATGGACTCGCGCTGAATTTGTCTTAAGACCAGAATTTGAAAGATGGAGGAGATACTCCAGAAGCGACTCCATGGGCACGGAAAGGGGGTTAAGCCCCCTTTTCGAACACCATATAGAAAATCTTTTCCATTTGAAAGCATAGGAACACCTTGTGGAAGGTTTTCTTGAAGCCTGAAGGATATCCTTCATTTGCTAAGAGAGGTGGATATCTAAAGGTTCTATGCCTTCAGCAGCCAGGCCCAGAGGTGCAGGGACTGAGGATTGGGATGCAGAAGCTTCCCGTTCTCCTGAGAAAGGAGATCTGGAGCATATCCGAACTCTAGAGGAGTTGCTTGAGAGAGACGCAGAAGCAGAGGGTACCACAATTGCCTTGGCCAACGTGGAGCTATGAGGATCATATACCCCCTGTCTCTCTGAAGCTTGAAAAGAGTTTTGGGAATTAGGGGAAAGGGTAGGAAGGCATAGAGGAAGTCCTGACCCCAATGGAGCTGGAAAGCATTGTTTGCTAGACAGTATTGAGCCGGAATTCTGGAACAGAACCGGGGAAGTTTGGCATTCTGTGGACTTGCATATCTGGTGTTCCCCAGGTTTGGAACACTCAAGCCAGTTGGTGTGACTGGAGAGACCACTCGTGTGGCAGCAGTATTCGACTGAGCTTGTCTGCCCACAAGTTTTGAATGCCTGGAAGGTATCCCACTAGAAGGTGAATTTGGAGCTCTCTGGCGAGGGCCCATAGTCGCAAAGCTTCATTGTATAGCGACAGAGCCCGTTCCGCCTTGTTTGTTTATGTAAAACATGGCAACCTGATTGTTGGTTTGGACCAGAACTGTCTTTTGACTAAGCTGGGCCTGAAATGCTATTATAGCATTGTAAATGGCTCTTAGCTCTAAGAGATTTATTTGAAGCGAGGCCTCTTGTGAGGTTCAGAGACCCTGAGTGGAAAGATCGTGCAAGTGGGCTCCCCAACCCAGCTTGGACGCATCTGTTGTCAGGGTGATTTGGGGCAGTGGTTACTGGAAGGGGGAACCTACCAGGAGGTTTTTGAGGGACTGCCACCACTGTAGGGACAAAATGAGACGTGTGGAATTCTTGTTTTTATCCGTTAAGCGACCTCTGACTTGTGCCCACTGCGAAGAGAGGGTCCACTGAGCCGCTCGCATGTGTAGGTTGGCATAAGGGACCACATGCACAGTGGATGCCATATGCCCCAGCAGTTGAAGCATTTCCCGAGCAGTTAGGAGGGTTTTCTTTACTGCTTGGGAAGCCAATTCTATTATTCATAGACAGTGCGGCTGTGGCAGGAATGCCTTTGATTGCTGTGTGTCTAAGCGAGCCCCTATGAACTCTAGGGATTGAGAAGGGGTGAGATGAGACTTTGGGTGGTTGATTACCAGACCCAAATACTGGAGAATTCTCCTGGCACGAGAAACAGCTCGTTCTGTTTCTGGAACTGTTGGTGCTCTGATGAGCCAGTCATCTAAGTAGGGGAAAACGAATATCCCCAGAGTTCTCAGGAATGCCGCTACTACAGCCATGCATTTTGTGAAGACTCTTGGGGCAAAGGACAGCCCGAATGGAAGGACTCTGTATTGGAAGTGGCTTCCTTGAAAAATAAATCAAAGGTACTTCCTGTGATTTACATGGATGAGGATATGCGTGTACGAATCTCTTAGATCTAGAGAACATAACCAATCCTGATTCTGAAGGTATGGTAAAAGTGTTCCGAGGGAGATCATCTTGAACTTTTCTTGGAACAGATATTTGTTTAATTCTGAGGTCCAGGATAGGTCTATATCCCCCTGTCCTCTTTGGAATAAGAAAATAAGGGAAGTAGAACCCCCTCCCCTGTTGGGATATGGGTACCTCTTCTATTGCTCCTTGAGCAAGAAGTGAAGAGACCTCCTGACACAGGATGTCAGTGAAAGGGCCTTGAGAATTGAATTGTTTTATGACTGTAGGCGGGGGCATGCTGAGAAAGTGAAGTTTGTACCCCTGTCCTACAATGGACAGAGTCCAGTTTTCTGATGTTGTTTGTTGCCATCTTTTGGCAAAATGGCATAATCTGCCTGGAATGGTCAAGGGCTCTGGACTCTTCAGAGGCAAAATGGTTAAGTTCTCTAGGTAGAAGTCAAAGCCCCTGCGGAGGCTGTACTTGCTGAGCTGGTTGAGCTCTTTGAGCTTGCGGCTTTCTTTGTTGTCTAGGTTGCTGCCCTTTCTGGGGAGCATGAACTGGACAGTGAATTGGATGAGCATAAGAATGGTAAGATTTTTTATTTTTGTCAAAAAAACTTCTTGCCTGTTTTTTTCTTTGATGGGTTGGCTGTAAACTTTGATAGTCTATTCAAGGTGGTATTGTCAGATTCAATCTGATTAGCCTTGGTCTGCCAATCCTTCCCAAATAAGTTTTCACCTGTGCAAGGAATGTTTACTAACTTCTCTTGCACCCACTTCTCCAAGTCTGATGCTTGGAGCCAGGCAATGCGCCGTGCTCCGATAGCAATAGCAGAGGTTCTGCCAATAGCTTCAAAGCAGTCAAAAGCTGCACGGTTCACAAATTTGGAGACATTTTGAGCGTGCTTGAGGAGAGTGAGGTACTGACCCCATTTATCTTCGGGAAGAAGAGGGCTCATGCGTTCCAGATCCGCTGTAACCTCCTCTAGAAACATTCCAATGTAAAGGGAATATGAGCTAATCCTAGCTGCTAGCATGGAGGATTGAAAGCATCGACGCCCAAAGGCATCAAGTGTTTTCGATTCACGGCCTGGTGGGTTGGAAGAATGCATTTTAGCACTCTTTATTCTCCGCATGGCTGATTCCACTACCATGGAATGGTGTGGTAACTGAGTCTTCTGAAACCCTGGAGAAGGTGGGACTCAGTACATGGTATTGAGGCATCGAGAATGCGGTGACACCGTTAAGGGAGTTCCCCACATTCTGAACATAAGATCTTGAAGGATCTGATGAATGGGCAGCATTACTGCCTCTTTGGGAGCCATAGGGTACTGCAGAAATCTTAGTTCTTCTGCCCTAGGTTCCTTCTCAGGAGTAACCGTGATTGAAAGCCCCTTAACTACATCACGTATAAAATCCTGAAAAGACATGTCTTCTGGAGGAGACATTCTGCGCTCAGGAGAAGGAGATGGATCCTTCAACAGAACTGCTTTTGTATCGGTAGAGTCATCGGAATCGGAAGACTCATTGGAGCTTTGCATTGATTGATGCTGCATCGATTGATGCTGGTACCGATGAATATATGTATTGTGGCGTTTCGGTTCCAACCCTTCGATGCCGGAGAAACTCTCGAGGCTTGGCATGGGAGGAAGCCTTCCCACCTGAGTGGGTGCCACTGGAGCCGGTACCGGTGTCGGTACCGAGCTCATTTGAACCGTCTGTAGCGGTCTTAGCAGTATCCAGGCAGCTAAGAGGGACACTAGACTGCGTTCAATAGCAAGGATTCTCTTATCCATTGCTAATGCCGATTCCTGGTCGGTACCGGTGGAAGCAGCTACGACCCCAGAACATGGCAACAGAAGTGGAGGCCTCTGGAACATTCTGAGACCCCATTTGTGCTTTGGAGACCGAAGACTCCCGCCAGGGCAATTTTGCCAGTGTACTTTCCTTGAGGGTAGTGCCAGTGGCATCTCAATGCTTTGCAGGAGATTTCCCTTCAAGGACTGGCTAGTCTTTACAGACTATTGTTTAGTTACCTGAGATCCATGAGAGGAAGATGAAGCCCTGGAGGACGTCGATGCAACTGACATCGTATCAACCGTGAAAAGAGAACCGGCCTTTGCAGCTCTGTTCTGCAGGCCTCTTTTGGACATCTTTCGACAGGAGAGACACTCCGCTGGACAATGCTCAGGACCTAAACATTTAAGACACCATTCATGGGTGTCGTGACAGAAATAGTACCGCCACAGTTTGAACATTTTTTTTAAAACCACTAGTTGGCTTCTTCATGTCTGGAGATTTTTGGGCCTAGTGCCCAAAATGGCACCTTACCCCAGGAGGGGTGAGGCACTGAAGAAAAGAAGAAAAATTTCTTTTTTCTTTTTTTTTTTTTTTTTTTAGAAGAAAATAAGAAAAGAGAACCGGCGTTAGCGGTAGGCATCGAATGAAGGCAGACGTGACCACAAAAAACAAGAAAGAAGATAATGTTTTCTGCAGTGACAGGAGAGACGTCCTGTCGGCTCCATGGAAAACGAAGAACTGAAGTGAGAGAGGCAGTGAGGCGGGAAGGCAGCACACATGTGCTGTGGGATGCTCCCAAAAGCTTTCCTTTTGGACGCTGGGGAGCGTTCCCATGCAGGCTCCATCTGTATCGACGATACCCATATGTGAAGACTACATTCCTGCTTGTTCCTGGAGATATAGTTACCTACCCAGGTCCCATGTTAATTGTAAACTGTTGGAAACATTCTATTGTTAGATAATCTAGTTAAATTATTAATTTCTTATTTACCTGTTTTTATGTAACGTTATACCTGTTCATTGTATTAAACCACACTGATTGTAAAAGTGTGGTATATAAGAATGAATAAATAAATAAATAAAATGATACTTGGAAGGCCATATCTTTTTTTATATTGGGTCAATCCAGGTATCCCCCACCAGAGATCCAGAGCAGTATGTGCACTGCCTGCAAGGAAAGTGCCCGGCCTGCTCAACTACACTCTGGGTTCTGGGATTAGCTTGTACTAACCAATAGCGTAAATTTTTACCGCTAGTATAAGCCAAACAAAGACGTTGCTGAAAACAAGCATGGAGATGCAGTACATGCAAGTGTTTGCGAGGAATAGATTGTACAGTCAAGGCTCTGTTGCTGAAGGGTAAGACTCCCACAAAGGTGTCCTTATGTCCAGAAAATCTCAGATGTTGAACCAAAGGAGTCAACAACCATTCCCTATGATTGCATACCGCCTGTTTACAAGCCCTTCGAACAATGGATTTAGGATAGCCCCAAGAATACAACCTTTCACATAATTCATGGGTATGAATCTTGAAATCTTCTGTTGAAGAACAAATACGTCGAAGCCATAAAAATTGACCAAATGGAAGACCATGCTTCAGTACTGGAGGGTGACAACTACCACATTTAAGTAAAGTATTATGCTGTACAGGATTTCTGAACATAGATGTGGTCAAAACATTCTCTGAACAGATGACCAACACATCTAAAAATTCAATTGAGTGAACATCACACTTAAGGTAATTTTTATATTATCATTCGTCTGATCTAACCAGTCAGCAAACTGATGTAGTCAAGAAATACTACCTTTCCACAATATAAAAATTTCATCCAAAAATTTCTTCCACAGTATAATATCCTGAAATCATGGTGAAGAATAAACAAAACAGAGTTGAAAATCTGCTATAAATAAGGTGGCAATAGATGGTGCAATAGTTGCTCCCATAGCAATTCCAAAAACTTGCAAATAAAAAGAACCCGCATAATAAAAGTAGTTCCTGCCCAGTACCAGCTGTACTAAAGACAAAATAAATTATTATGGCAACCTTGTGGGTAATTACAAAGGAATATCTGAAATAACTTTTAAGGCTTCAGTCTGCGGAATATTAGAATATAATGCCACCACATCCAAAGTAACCAATAAAATAGGAGAAGGTTTCAATGTCACGGCGGTTAAAAGAAGGCTGGCTGAACATGCCTCACGGATTCTTACTAAAGTTACATCAGCTCCGATTGTACAACATGTACTGCAACATGATCGTGCCTTTTCTCAATTTTTGTGGAGAGTTATTGATTGGGTTCCCCCTTCAGTGCGAGGTGGTGATAGACTTTCTCAACTACAATTTAGAGAACAGCAATGGATTTTCAAATGGTTTCAGGAGCCCTAGGCGCCCAATCTCACCACTAACTGCAACAGTGCAAAGCAAGTAGGTCCCTTCCTGTATCCTGCCATGCACTTCTTAAGATGGGAGGCAGGAGCAATGCTCACTTGCTCCTGCCTGTGTGCCACCATCTTGAAAATGGTGGTGCCTGACCTTGCGTGACGGGTCCTACCTTAAGAGGTGTGCAGGGGTATGGGGTATTGAAGGGGGCATACTTGCCTTGTGCCACTGCAGTCTGTGATGGGGGTCAAGGATCTGGGATTCAGGTCCAGGGCACCTGAAACATTGGCAGTGTGGGGGGATCCTGGAGGGGTGGCACAGGGTTGATGGAGGGCCCACTTGGGTCACCAATGATTTAGCTTGTGGGTCGAGAGGCAAGGGATTATGGGATCAGTGATCCACTAATGTTGTTTGTAGGAAGAATGGGAAAGGATTGGCATGTTTTCTTTTTATCTCCCTTCCTGTTAGTATGTGATCCAATGCCCGCTCACACTCTGACAGGAAGGGAGATGTTTATTAGCATTCCAGCATATGTGCACAGATAGATACTGCTAACACAGGCCATTGTATTGATCCATCATATTGCCGGCCTTCCTCTTTTGCGCTGACCTTCAACCTTGCCAAGCATGATGTCGTTCTCTAATGATCTTACTCTTTGCATGATATGTCTAAAGTATGAATGTCGAAGTCTTGTCATTATGAGCTTCTAAAAAAAGCTTAGGTTTAATCTCCTCTAGTACTAACTGATTTGTTCTTTGGGCAGTCCATAGTATATGCAGCTTTTTTACCAGTGGCATAATTCAAAGGCATCAATTTTCTTCCTGTCGGCCTTCTTCAATGTCCAACTTTCACATCCATATGACATTACTGAAAATACTGTGGCTTGGACAAGTTGAATCTTTGTATGCAGAGATATGTCCCTGCACTTGAAAATCTTGTCTAGGTCCTTCCTTGCTGTTCTGCCAAGAGCAATGCGTCATCAGATTATGTGTTTGCTTGTCATTTTTTTATTGTCTATTGATCCAAGCAGGTTAAAAGTGTTATGAAGGCATTTATCAAATTGTAATAAACTATAAACCATACTAAATCTATTTTTTCTCCATCAAGGATGAAATTATTGATTTTGCCAGTGGTCGAGATCTTTGTTATCTTTACGTTAAGGTGCAGGCCCATCTTAAGTCTATGTTTTTTGATCTTGATCAGCAGATGTTTCAGATCATCTTCACTTTCAGCCAGTAATGTGGTATCGTCAGCACAGCAAAGGTTGTTGATTAATCTTCCACCAGTCTTCACACCTTGGTTGTCTTCATACAGACCTGCTTCTCTGATGATTTGTTCTGCATATAAATTGAACAGGCATGGAGAAAGCATACAGTCTCATTGTCTTTTTCTGTCGTCATATTTCTATGTTTCTATTGTACACCATTGCTCATTTCAAACCATTCTGTTTTTCCTTTGTTTTTTGTTTTTTTTGAATTGTTGCTTCTTGATCAATGTAAAGATTGTGTATGAGAACTATCAGGTGTTCTGGTATACCCATGCTTCTTAATGTGGCCCAGAGTTTCTCATGATTCACTCAAAGGCTTTACTGTAGTCAATAAAACTTATACAGATATCCTCTTGGTATTCTTTTGTCTTTTCAAGGATCCATCTCACATTCGTGATGTCTCTTGTTCCAAACCCTTTCCTGAACTCAACTTGCATTTCAAGCAGTTCTTGTTCTAGGCATGGCTATAGTCTCCATTGAATGATCTTGAGTAGAATCTTGCTTGTGTGTGGGATCAGAGTGATTGTGCAAAAACTTCCACAGACAGATCACCTTCCTTCAGTATTGGTATGAACAGAGATCTTTTCCAGTCAGTTGGCCATGATGTCTTCCAAATTTCCTGGCAGAGCCTTGCAAGTATGGTAACAGCTTCATTCGATTACTGTAATACTTCAATGGGAATGCCATCAATGCCTGGTACTTTGTTCTTTGATAAGGCTTTCAATGCTATTTCGACTTCTTCTTTCATCACCAATGGTTCCTGATCATAAGGTACAGGTTGAAAAGGCTGTTGGTCCACTTGATCTTCATGGTATAATGTCTCTGTATATTCTTTCCACCTTTTCTTGAGCTTCTCAGCATCATTCAACATGGATCCTTGAGCATCTTGTAGCATTCCAATTCAAGACTGAAAATTTTCTCTTTAATTCTTGTAGCTTGTGATGGCCAAAATGTTCCCAAGCCCTTAGGAAAGGGAAAAGAGCACACTTTTACCTTAAGGGAGAGAAGCAGCAGGCGGGGATGTGAAACACAAAATGTTTTGAAACAGGAAAAAACTCACCTAGTGAATAGCTGCAGGCCACGCCCCAGCTTAGGAACAAGCTGTAAGGGTAATGAAGACCAGCTGGGGAAGCAGCACTGATCACTGCTCAGACACGTGCAAAGGGAGTTCCCAGGGGATTACAAAAGGAAAGTAACAGAACAGTCAGGGTTAGAGCAGATGGGGTTGCAGCACTTGGAACACAGACACAGAGTGGAGAGAGCTGAGTCAGGCAGTTCAGACAGTAGTGAAGAAAGTCTGAAGAGCAGCCTGCTTCCTGAGGCATATTCTGATGCCTATGCCAATGCTGAGGTAGAGCAGCAGCATTACAGGAAGAAGGGAGTTCCCAGGGGAGGAGCTACTGGAGACTCAGAACGGAGCAGGAAGCCTAATGTGCTGGAGGGAGGAAAAAGCTCTCGAGTATCTGAAGAGAGAGGTATTTCCCAGGACAGCCCAGTCTTAGAGGAAACTGCTAGAGTATTCAAAGGAACAAGCCACAAAGCAGGGAAGTTTGCTTTGGAACCTGGAGGCAGGAGATTTCCTTTGGAGAGAGATTTGAATGAGGACAGTTTTATTACAAGCCAAAGGCTTGGTAAAAGCCCATCTGATAACAGGAGAACCGTGAGTAACTCTCTGTCTAACAGACAGTTAAACAAGCTGAAAGCATTAAGCCATTCATGGAGAGAGGAAGAATTGCCAGTATGTGCTAAGCAGCCTAGAGACAGAAAAACCTCTAGGTGGAAGGAAATTCTTAAGCTTTTAGAAAGCGTAGCGCCAGGTATTACCAGGAGGAGTTTTAATCTTGATGTATCAGAGCCAGACACTGAAGATATGGAAATAGGAAGTTATCCTTCTGACAGTGAAAGTGAATGCCCGATGGAATGTGCTATATGTTACAAGACAAGCGTTTGAGCCTTGGAAAGGGAAAAGCTCAAACAGCTGCCTTGGAGAGTTAAAAGGTGTAAACAGGCTGGACTGTGTTTTAAAAGCCTTGTTTCCTTTTAGAAATGTCCCTGGAGTAAAAACAGAAAGTGCTTGCATGTGAAGAAGTTTTAGCAAGGCAAACTAGCCCTGGTGTTAAAGAGGCTAGGAGAAGTAATGAAGCTTTTGTTCATGAAGTCTGGAAGCATTTGAAGCTAATTGTATCAGGAGAAGAAAATCCTTTTACTTTCTTGTTTTGCGTTGAGCTCTATACAAGCTCTATTTTGGAGAAGCAGTGAAAATCAATAAATTTCCTGTGTTAGCCTTACAGCCTCTCGGACTTTCATTTGTTTACATGAAAACCCACAACTACACAATAAAGAGGTGACGCGCCCTATTAGGTGACTGCCTAGGGTGGCCATTAGGGGGCAAGGACATCACAAGCTTTAGGAAAGTCAATTTTGTTCTTCCTCTGATAATTTATGATTCTATTTCTTGCATGCATCATAGTAGTACTTATTTTTGTCTTGCCTTGCTACAAGTTGGAAATCTGTTAATTTCTGTGATTACCTCTTTTTCTGCTTGTCTTTAGCTTCTTTGCATTTTTGAGCAATTTTCAGAGTTTCTTCAGTCATCCATTATGTCTGTTTTTACTTTTTCACCTTTTGCAGAGACTTTTCACCTTTAAGCACAACTTTATTGATATCATCCCATAACGTTTCTGGTGCTCTGTCATTTGTATCTAGAAGGGAAAATTGATTTTGCAGGCACTTTAAAGTCTGGTAGTATATTTTTATGTTCATATTTTGCTACATTCATGAGTGACTTGCTCTTTTTCAACTTTAGCTTGAGTTTGCATACTAGTAGTTGGTAATCTGTACCTCAGTCAGCTCAAGGTTTTGTCTCTGTTATTTTATTGAGCTTTTCCATCACTGATTTTAACAAATGTAGTCAATTTGAGTTTTGTACAATCCATTGGGTAAAGTCCATAAATACAGTCACTGCCCTCCCCCTCCTTCCTCCAGGTCAGACAGACAAAGAGGATACACAGACATAGACGCACACACATATGCAGAAAGGTTGGAAAGAAGCTCTGTATGTGTATAGCCAAAAAAGCTTTATTTAGTGTTCATGTATTCCAAATTTTTCCTGATTTTCCTTTTTTTGTGTGAGTTTGCACACATTCATCTTAAATACACACCTCCTGCATGCAAAAATGTTGTACTTACAGTGACTAATTATGTTCTGAAAATCTTTCTCTGCTTCTCTTAAAGAATCATTTAAGTTGCATTTACAGCTCACATTTTTATCTTATTTCATATTTGCAGATCCTTAAAGCCATTAAACTAATTGTCACCTCAGTAACCATCCATCTAAATGTAAATTATAGAACAAATGAACCCAGAGATTATCATCTCTGAAGTGAGGCTGAGACATAATTTGTGAGTTACTATTAAAGGGAAAGACAAATCTGATTCATGTGTTATTAGGTCCTTAGGTACATTTATTTTGTATGCTGTCAATAAAAATAACCTTTTGCTGATTAAAAAATATTTTTTTTCCTTCCCAAGGGGAAGAATGTCAATACATTTTTTGGTTCATATATAGTTTCTTATGCAAAAATAAGCACAGATTTCATGGCAGATAATGCAGAAGGCATGTAGGCAAATTTTAGATAGGACGTGTAGAATGCAACTGAAACATCCAGGTCAGAATGTTAAAATTTCTAGTTGTATTTTACAAAAGGCTCTGCCAGATACAGAGCCTCTTGTAAAATACGTGTAAGGATGTCCAGCAGGAACAGTGATTCTGTGGGGCATGTGCAGCCTTTCTCCATATGTGCACGGGAGCAGCTTTTTTAATCACTGTTTCTGATTTCCATCCATATCCAGATCTTACAATGCCAATCCTCCACCCTGATCACTCCCAATATCAGTACTGCCCCCACAATTACCCTGCCTGACTCTCAATACCCCCACTCCTTCCAAGATACAAGATATCCATTCCCCTCCCAGAGAACTATCCAATCCCTTCATGTGACTCCCTCCTACACATAAAGTCCCCCCCCAACTCAAGAACTCCAAGCTGCTGAATAATATATACTCTGTGCCCGATTGTCATCGGGGCCTGTCCAGACATCCAGAATCTGGACAGACCGGATTGGCACCCGATTCTGAACCTGCGGGAGCTATAAATTCCAACAGGATCAGAATCAGGTGCAGGGGCCTGCACTTGCAGGATGTGCCCAGACTATGTGCAGTTGTACGTACACGCCCCCCAATCCAACCCAGCTGGAGCACCATCACCATGGCACTGGAACTCCATGCAGGTGCCCTGTTTCCCTGCCGGGCCACATACCTTCCTTTCCCCATTGCCTGACCACCACCAGAGGGGCTTGCCACAGCCCGGATCGGGTGGTGGAGCTCCTCCTTCTATGTCCCAAGTTCTCGGGGGGGGGCCCACCAGTGCAGTTCCCTGTCCACAGGGGACATTCCACCTCTGAGGTGGAATAGGTTCCTCGTGCATTCTCAAACATACAGGAACGTGACCAGAATTGGTCTTATATGTCCAGAGTCAGGGTCCCACCTCCACCACGCCCACGCTCCTCTGGCCCTCCCCCTCCCGCCCCCCCCCCCCCCATCCAGAGCTCCCTGCACATCTCCTCTGTACATGCGGGGGGGGGGGAGCTCTGTATCTGGTATCGGGGCCAGGCATTAGCGGGGATGTACATCCAAACTGGACATGCATACCTGCTAGACACTGCTCAGAATGACCCCCTATATATCTACTAGTTCTTACCAGCTCATCTAATCAAAAGAACTAGTTGCAGTACTTAATAGAAAAGCAATTTCATTCACAAAAATTATGAATTAATTTTCACTCCTGCTTCATCAAGCTGAAAGAGAATAGTTAGACCTATTATACCATGGAATATACTGGAATACTAGTAACGTAGAGGAAAACTGGGTTGCCTGGCTGAACATATAGGAGCATGTTTACTAAGATGCATGCCAGTAGAGCATGATTGTGCCGCCAAGTTAACGTGGAGGTCTATGCTAATATTTGGGGGGGGGGGGGGGTGCATCCATCCGCCTGCCAATAGCATGATGCCAACACACAGCACTGCGCTAACCGGCATGCAGGTGTACTTAATGCCATCCGATGCTAAAGATTAGCGCACCTTAATAAACATGCCCCATAGTTTGTAAATTCCCCCTTCCTTTGTGTTTCTTCCTCCCAATTTTGCTAACCCACTGGTCAGTTTATATCACTATCCTTTTCACATATAAGGCCTGATTCACTAAGAGGTATGTTTACTAAAGGTTAACGTGCATTAAGTAAAGTTAACATGCATTAAGTTTCTGTCACTGCCCATTCATTTTTGGGCCATTGGAGCACTTAACCCACATTAACTTTAGTTAATGCCCGATAACCTTTAGTAAACATGCCCCTAAGATTTTTCTCTTATACAACTAGAGACACACACATAAGCACAGTACATATACCGAGGCCTGTGATCTTACCCAAATCCTGAATATTGCACACTGCTAAGATAATTTTCTTTTAACCTTTTTTTTTGCTAAATTTATCAAGTGTGTGGAGCAATTAGCCCCCTGTTGAATCTGCATTATTTAGTTTAAATAAGCATAAGGGATTTCACTGCTGTGGGTTCCAGTGTATAGTAAACGCAGAGGTGACATTAGCTTCTATCAGAACCAGAGTGGGGGGGGGGGGGGAAGGGGCGAGGAGGAAGGAGGTTTAACTTTCTGGACTGTGCTGAGAAACTGTTTTATCCATTGCATCCCTGCAGTGATTTTAATGATAAAATAAAGACATCAATTTGGGGCTGGTCTCGATTTAAGTTACAGCAAAACAAGATCCAAAGTTGAACTCTGTGGAGAATAACCACCAAAGCTAAAACCTATGGGAAATATTTAAACTTACATCTACAGCAATAGGAGTATGGAAGGGGGTTAAAGGCCTCAGAAACCAGTTTACATCAGTATTGTAAGATGTGGTAGATTTTGATCAGAGATAGTAATTTCATTTCTGCAATAGTGTAAAAAAACATCATAAAATGAAACGACTGTCCTAATTTAAAAATGTGTCTTAAAAGATTCTTCTTTCATCTTTCACTGCGCAACCTGATGGAAAAACCTTTATTTCACCCTTTGGCTGCGTCATGGGATTTTTCTTAAATTAAATATGAGCATCACAAAGCCCATACCAAATCTTCTGGGGGGTAATTTTAGAACAGGATGTCTATGTGAGAAATACAAAAATGCACCTATTCCAATGCACCTATAAAGGTACCTATGTGTCGTTGTGAAATAGTGTAATCCTGGTGTTCCTCTAGAGGTGGCACCTTACTGTACCCAGGTGTGATATGTGTCACGTTGACTGAATGAAAACCTCAGGCGCACCACCAGTAGGAAACTAGATATACAGTTTGCAAAATGTTTGTCAGTTTGCTATTTTTCCTCAGAAGAAAATTTATTGAAAAGTGTGTCAGTAGCATGTGGTCAGGGCATGAACCCAGAGCAGAGGCCTGTAGCAACTTCAGGGGACGTGTGCATCCATCTGTCTGCTGTTGGCACATCACTAACAAGCAGTACTGCGGAACCCTATATATGGGGGCACCTAATGCCACCCATTAAAGTGTCATGAAGTAAGCTCAGAAAAACAGCAACAATCATGGTTATCATGCACCCATAACATCCCCACTAACTGTATGTGCTGTCAATGCCATTGGTCCACCCCCAACCTGCCCTGTCTCCTCCCACTCATGCACAAACTTGTCTGTGCCACCGTAAAATGTTGCCCGCCCAGGCACGTAATGCAGGTTCTGCTGTGCTGCCTGCAAAAGCAGGCAACATGACTCCCATGTGCGTTAAGTATGCCCTGTGTTCAGTAAATGCAGTGCAGATGTTGGCAGGGGCGGTTCTATCATTTGACCAACTGAGGCGGTGGCCTCAGACAGCAGTTTCTAGGGGCGGCACTCCAGCTGGGTTTATTTCTGATCTAGAAACTGACTAATGATAGAACCACCAATCTTCCAGCAGGACCGGCGCTACCCTGTAAGCTGGGTATGCACAGCATGAGGGCGCTGGCGGGGGGGAAGGTCGAGGTCACTGCTGCTGCCGCCGCTTCCGCTTCTGCTTCAAAAAACAAAGCAGCCATGGGAATATTTCTCTGTTCCCATGGCTCTGCTAACTTTTAAACTGCTTCTGGGTTGCGGAGTTTCTAAAGGCAAGAATAAGCACTTCCTACAAGAAATAGGAAATGCTTATTCTTGTCTTTAGAAACTCCGCGATCCAACAGCAGTTTAAAAGTTAGAGCCGCAGGAACAGAGAAATGTTCCCATGGCTGCTTGCTTTTTTTTTTTTTAAAGGACGAATCAGTGAGGGGGAGTAGGGAAGGGCGCCAGAAGGGAGCAAACATGGGGGGGGGGGGAGCTGGAAGTGAGAAGAACAGACATAGGGGGAGCTGAAAGGGAGCAGATATGGGGGGAGAGCTGGAAGGGAGCAGAACAGACATGGTGGGGGGGGGAGCTGGAAGAGAGCAGAACAGACAAGGGGGAGGAGCTGGAAGGGAGAAGATATATGGGAGAGCTGGAAGGGAGCAGACACTTGGAGATGGGGCTGGAAGGTGGCTGGGTAATAGGAGGGGGGTTGGAAGAGAACAGAGGGGGGAAGGTGGGGGCTGGAAGGGAGCTGACATGGAGATTGGAAGGGGCTGGAGGGAAGGTGGGGGCTGGAAGAGAGCTGACACCTGGGGATGGTACTGGAATGCGGATGGACAGAGGAGAGGGTGACTGGAAGGGAACTGACATGGGAGGGAGCACTAGGACTGGAAGTTCGCTGATAGCTGGGATGGTATTTTGACTAGAAGGGGCTGGATGGTGGGGAAGGGAGGGACTGGAAGGGAATAGACACCAGTGGCAGTACTGGGAATGCAAGGGGGTTGGCAATGGAAGGTACTGGGAGGGGTGGCTATAAAGGATGCTGATACTGGGAGAGTTACTGGGACTAGGAAAAGGCTTATGGAAGAAAATGAAGAAAGCAAAAGGAGAGACTAAATGGCAGATGGACTATAGACCATCGCAAAAGAGCTAAGAGAAGACAGAGGAAACAGAAACCTCAGATCGGGACCAGCATGATCAAAAATCGTCAGACAACAAAGGTAGAAAAAATGATTTTATTTTCAATTTAGTGATTGGACTTTGCGCTATCTATATTTCACACAGTATGGGGAACTGCATCTCTTATCTGGTGTGGCGCCGCATATGGAGTCTGGCTTCTTGGGGTTTCATTTTAATTTTTGTCTACATATTTTTATTTTTGATTTAGGTTGTGGTCACTTATTCTGTACTTGGTAAGGGTCTGTGTTCTGAGTGTGTGACCAAGGCCAGGTGTTCTGATAACATGGTGTTTGTATGTAGGGATCTGTACTGTAGTAATTTGACATGTACAGCTTTTCAAATAGGTGTATGGATGTTTTGGGGCCCATTGCAGTGTTTATAGTGCTGCTTTTTTCTGGGTAGGCCCCTTATTGTATGAGTTTTGGAAGTGTATGCTGGTATGGTATGGCAGATTTGGCCTTGCAGATCTTCAGTGACTTTAGTAGGGTTTTATATTAGTTCCCAATATGCTTGGTACTGGAGAATGTTTGTTGTTGGTGAGATTACCAGAATCAGATTTTTTTTTTGTTTTAATAAATTGAGTTCTATGGGTAAATGTCCTACTTCTGCTCTGCACCCATTGTTGAGGAGGGAGTTCTGTGAATGCAAAATATATGTTCAAAAAGAAAAAGCAAGCACCATAACACAGTTTATAACAACAAAATACAAATTAATTATAATTTGGAGTTATAAACTGCTATGGTTCTCGCTCTTTCTTTTAGTTCCTTGATGTGCGAACATCTTGCATTTGCTCCACATTATCTAATCGACTTTTTGGTTTGGTTCAGTCCCTGACTGGAGTTTTGAGAAAGATACCCCCTCTCCGAGGGGAGGGGACGCCATCTCATCCCTCACCTCAGGCAGCAGATTACCTTGAGCCGCACCTGGATGTTGGGTATGCCGCCTGTATTTACCAGCATAAAAAAAAAACACAAAATAGTCAACAAAAATCACTTTCCATTTATATTTGCCTATCGATGTTACTAATAAACTATATTTCAGTTAATAATTATACTCTTAGAGCCAGATATTTGAAAGGCCATTTACATGGTTTACAGCCCTGTAAACCATGTAAATGCTGCTCAGTGGATATTCAATGGTACTAACACAGTTAGTGCCGCTGAATATCCCCGATCTTCTCCCCTACGCGCCCAGATGCTAACCACTTAGTATTGAGGCGTATCAAGGGCGTTCCGGGTCGTGTCGTGGGCAGCAACAGAGACTAACTGGGTAGCGGTGATATTGCACCGCTACTTGGCTATCTTCTACGGGTAAAAGATAGGCCAACTTTTGCAGCACCTATCTTTACCAGTAGAAGCTAACTGCACAGTGGTGCAATTTCACCACTACCCGGTTAGCCTCTGTGGCTTCTGGGCATGTGCGGTGACTCCAGATATTCAATGCTGGGGCCACATATGACCCTGGCATTGAATATCAGGGGTTAGAGGATGGCAGTGACGGATAGGCACTGTACTTGCACCTAGCCATCCTAACTCAATATCGGGCCCTTAATCTTTAATTCCAAAATGGATTCAAACTATCCTCATTTGGGTTTCTCATCATATTCATATTTCTTCTTTTAGATTATATACTGTATATGTAAACACATGTAAGGTTATGAACTCCCTTCAGTCTTGTTCATACACAAAAGGTGATATGAGAACTTTTCTTAAACACCAAGAGTTAGCTCAATCAAAACCTGCAGTGCATGTCACCCACTGACATATAACCTTTTATCATTTCTAGTTCTTGGTAAAAAAAACAGTATTTTTCAAAGTCCGTCTGGAATAACATTCTGAAAGTTTCTTAAGATTTTTCTGCAAATAAGAAGTATAGAAAAAAGAACTTACTTTACAGTGCAAACTTCCCCATTGCAGCAATTTAAGGGCCAATGCAATACCGCTTATAGCCAATGGCGTCTCGTCTCTTCCTCAATTAACCAAAAATGTTCCTTTGTGGAACTTCAACAGTAGTGCAACATGGAGCATATCACCATCGGGACAATCATCTGGCCAAGGTTTCACCCTCCTCTGGGTTTCATCAGGGAAAATCTAAAAATGAACAAAAAATGAAGGGAAACAAAACAGCGCCACATTCAAACATTCTTCTTGCTGCTCCTAATGATGCCTACTAGGAGCATTCACCAACTTATAAACATTGCACAGGCATGGTTCAACGTCCTTTTAAATGTGGACTGACCCAAATGAAAGAGAGTAGACACTCCCACTTAGCTTACAGCACAGAGCAAAGAACCATTCTACAGTAGTGGGTCAGTGCTTCGAAATTCTTCTTCATCAAGCCTGTGGCACCCAAAATGATGGGAAGGATAAGGCGGGATAGAAATACCCTTTAAATAAATAAATAAATAAACAACTTGGTACCTTTCTGACGCATTTTCTTGGTCTCTGACTGCATTTCTTGGTACCTGAAGATCTTCTTCCTCTCAATGTGATTCACAGAATAGCTGTATAATCAATGCTGTTCTGATGTTCTTCTCCTTTACCACTATGTCCGGCTTCTTCACATCCAGCTTTTTATCCTTCGGAATGGGAATGTCCCAGGTGATCATAGCCTCGTAATTCTCTTATGGTCATGATCCCAGTGCTTTTCCAACACAATGATGTTGTAGTATTTAAAGAGTTTCCAATGAATGAGGCATGCTACTTTATTGTGCCTTTCTGTATAGACATTTTCTGCCATCAGAACTTCACAGCCAGCTATGAGGTAAATCACTCTTTCCAACTCTTTTTTATAAAACTGGCATATGTCTGTTTTGCCAGTTCTTTTCAATGCTCACTGTAAACCATCTTGTCCATAGTCCGCTGCCCTGGGCTGCAGCTATCAATCTCTCATCCTTCAGTTTCCTCCTCTGATGAGAAGCCACTGCTGATTTTGCTTGCCTTCTCCATGCTGGATCTGTTCACCTCTTCAGGGGCATTAGGCCTGGGTGTGGCTGCTTCAAGTGACAGTGGTGGTGGATGGTGATACTGTTGTTGCTGCTACAAAACAGGCCTTGCTTAATGCTATGCTGCATGCTGATGGATTAAAAAGAGCTACATATGACAGATAATCCCCCAATGGCCTTACTACACAGCCTTGTTCATTTCCTTACAAGCCCTAACCTGGATCTCTGGTCTGCTGATAGCCAACATTGGGACAGGGATGCTGATGTTCTGAACAGCTGGTAGAGGGGAAGATGTTGTGCTAGGGTAAATCTGCCAATGCATACTTAAGGGTGTTTAGGGAGTCCACGTGCATATTGCTATGTACTCTGTAGTGCAGCTGTATCCACAATTGTGTTACAGTACTGTTCAATGGTGCATAACACATACACCTCCTGCAACTATGCAAATCTTGTGCTGCATTTCTAACCAATAGGTAGGTGGAACATAACATCACAACCTTATGCAACATGTGTGCAAGAGAGGGTAGCCACTGCTTCTAGTACTCTCAGTCATCTTGTTTGCATGTGTCTTGGAAGGTGGTGCATGATGAATCCCGTGTTGGTGTAGAGGTACCTGCCATCAGAGGTCTCAACAGTGTTGGAGTCTAGACATGTGAGGAGTGTCAGAAATTTGAATATGTGTTATCCTCCTACATATCTACATCTAGAGCATTCATCATCCAACTCATATATATACCCTGCCCTGTGGTTTCCCCCCCCCCCCCCATAAACACACACACCTCTTCCTTTCCCAGTGGCTTTTTCCTTTTCTCTGGACTCCCTTGCCGCCATGAACTGTGTACAGGCTGCTTTGTCACATTTTTGACATGTCAGGGGCTCTCTTACACTTTGACAGTTGCCCTTGGAACTCTGCCAGATGCAGCCATTCTAGCTTATCCCCTTGTCTGGAGTGCTAATGAGGCTGGCAGTGCAGGTTGGCACCCTATGCTGTGGATGCATGTTACCAGCATTTATTTTATGGCCAGGCAAGGTACAGATGCCCATCCATTGGACCTATCCTGTTTATGTCATGTATGCCTCGTGCCATAACTTATCTTCTGGCTGATGTAGCTCCTCTCGGATGTGCTGCAGCAGTCAAGGCTGAGTGTTCCGTATGGCCAAGAACCATGTCTTTATGACTTCAAGACTGCTCATTAGGCAAAAGTGTCTACAGAAGAAGAGTGGGGTGCACACAGGGTTAGCCCGACTAGGCAAACTAGGTAGTTGACTAGGGCATCTGCTTCTGGGGACAGCAAAGAGCAGGACATTCCAAACTAAACAATAGATTCTGACAGCGAGGGGGACATTAGGCATAAAGATTGCCTAGGGTGCCAATACTATGAACCAACTCTGGGGCCAAACCTGGGTGCACACTATTAAACATCCATTCAGTTTGCTTGCTCAGCCCCTACCATCCTCACAACTGATATCTCTGTTAGACTACTAGGATAAAAGACCCTCATCTAGGGGGTCAATACTGTCCAGGTGACTGGGAGCTGTGGTATTTGAACATAAAGGGTGATGTGCAAACAGCTGCTATACATGAGAGCACACCCTCCCATGCTATGTTCTAGTGCCTGGCACAACTTGTATGCCTTTGCTTTGTGGATATGTGTTATATAAGCCCTGAATGGTTAGGACCCTTATGGTAGGGCTCTGTGTCTGCAATATCTATGCCTATGTGATCGGTGTAATCTGCCTCTGTCATGTATGGAGGGGGAGGAGCCTTGCCTGCCTAGATGTCTGCATACATGTATTGCCTTGCTGCTATGGGTCCATGGCTCATGGTATTTACACATCTCCATATGACACCACCTAGAATACCTTACCTTCTCATCATGTGGCAGCCCATCCAGCTGGTCCATATCACAGATTGGTTGACCATGCTATAGCATAGATCAATGCAGCTGTGTGTTGTGTGCAAGAATGCATACTGATGCATTTTGAACCCCAGAGGCAAGGGAGAGCTCCAGCATAGGGTTGAGAGCTGTAGTAAGTACTGGGGAATCACTAAGGAAATCCAAGTCCTCCCTTAAGGTTCACTTACAAGGAATCACCTTAAAGAAAGTGAAAGGGACTGCCTGGGCAGGGCCAGGGTGTAGTCCTGTCAGGCAGTTAAAAATATCAAGGGAAGAAACAAGGAGAGGCTCCAGGAAAAACTCAAACCTCAATGACAATAACTTTCAAAAAGTATGCCAAACCACAATAATACCTATTCTGGACTATTGCGATGTAATCTACCAACTCCTTCCAAAGCACAAAACACACCCCCTCCAAATGGGCCAGAACACAGCCACATGCATAATCTCAGGAACTGCAAGACATAATGCCTACTCTACAACAATTACACTGGCTTCCAGTGTGGTAGGCTATGGCCTAGCATGGCCTGCTACTATGAAAGGCCTGTAAGTTAGGCCTGGATCCTAACTCCCATTATAGTGTGACGCTCGCGCCCCTACCAGGCGGTTGCCTAGTAGGGACGGCTGGCCATCTGATATCCCTTCTAGGATTTTTGTAGTTGTGTACGAAAGAAGAGCCAAGTGGTTAATAAAGCGCACAGGAAATTTTATTCGGTTTCCATGCTGGTAAGTGGTGAACATAAAATTCTTCAAGCATAACTTTTGGTTTCTCCAGACAAAAAAGGAAATACAGGATAATTTCTCCCAGAAATCAAAATGTCCAAAACAGTGTAACCTTGAACAAACTCATACCCGTTCTTGTTCCTTACTGCAACAGCTTAACCTTAGCATCAGAAGAAAAAGGCATTTTAAAACTCTTCACATAGTGAGTGAGGTATCAGCTTCAATCCTGCTGTTGCCACACACAAACAGTTTCAGCTGTTTGAACCTCCACTGAGCTCCTGCAGTTTCAGCTTCTTGGGAGAGTTTCTTAATCCTTTACATTCAGGCTTTCCCCTCTCTTCCAGCTTCTGGAACTGTCTTTAGGCTACAACAGCCCCCCTTTTTATGTTCCACTGTTCTAGCTCACACTAATACCTTAGTGCACAGCTCTCATTCCATTTCAGAGACATCCGAATTAACAACACTTTCCTCAGGGCCTACCTCCATGCTCTCTATTGAGCTACAGCTGGGTGCTCCTTGAAAGTGCTCCGGGCTCTTTTCCTTAAGAGTCTTCACCAGATTAAACAGCCTCTCCCAGTGCCTAGCCTTGCCTTCTCCAGGCTGGTCTCTTGGGGGTCTCTCCTGTTTAACTTCCCTAGTGAGATATTTCTTTCTGTGCTGAGCCTTCTGGGGTATGACAGTCTCCTCTGAGTCAGAGCAAGAACTATCCTCTTGGCAATGCTTGGTCCCTGCGTACCTTTCTTGGCTGCCTCTATAGTGGTTCCTCCTCCTGCTGCTCTCCTTGGCTGAAAAGCTTCTCTTCAGTTTGGCCACAGATCTTTCCGGTCTGTGCCTTCTGGGAACTGGGCTAGAACCTGGTCTAGGCCTGGAACTGCAACTGCCGCTTGTGCTTGCTCTTGAATTCCTCCTGGACCTTCTTCTCAAAGCCCCTTCCTTATTCAAACTGGCTCTCCCTCTTGTATTTGTTTTCTCTCTGTTAACTGCTGAGCAAGGCAACTCCCTTCCTGGCTCCGCCCACTTGGACCTCCTACTCCTATGCAAGGTTGTCCTGTGGTCTGGGATTGGTTTACCTTTAGCTCTGCCCCCTAGGTTCCTTTCAGGGCTTTTAGTATGGAGTATGTGATTTTGTGCACCCATCCCCCGTAAAGAAGAAAAATTCTTCTTTTTTTCAGTTTTCTCTAGCTGGGCTGCACCCTCCTTACCACAATAGTTAGAAAAGAACCAAAAATCTGTGGAAAATGAGAAAACTTTTAAAATGCTTAATAAGAAGTTTTCATGAATCCATAAGTCTTCTATTATTCTCTTGTGTGTGAAAGAACAGAAATGTTTCAGTATATGCATTCCAGAAGCCAAAGTTAACCTTGCAATAGAAAAGTAGCGAAATTCAGAACTGTACCATTGTTCAAGCAATCCTAAAGGAGGGGGCCGGTTGCTAGACTCCGGAGGGATTTCTAATTGGACAGGGCAGGGAATGTATAACCAATGAAAAGTTTGCATGTATCAAGTTGGAACCAATAGAAAATTCTCATGTATCAAACTGAAAAAGAGGTATAAATGGTTATGTCTCTATATAAACTTTTGCTCAGTTCCTTTTGAAGCTTTGAGTGACTGGGCCTGTGCACAATAAACTGGCTTGGACCCTGTCAATTGACTCCTGGACTTATTCATTGATTGCACTTTGCCACAGCATATTCTTGGTGCGTTGGCCGGGAAGTGCGAGTGGTAAATGGTATTCAAGTGAGTAATCCACGTAATTCGCCTTGAGGTTTGGCCCGGTTGGAACCGTGTCTGTCTGACCGCGGGGGAAACCTCAGGCGCCGCCGGCCCCTTTGTGCCGGAGAGGGTTCCGCCTGCCTCGGCGGGCCATCGGGTCCAGCTGGCCAATACCTCCGACCCGGGGGAGTCCAGGTTCCAACTCAGAAGCTGGTGTGGTATTGGGGACCGGATCCGGTAAGTAGACATTTTTGTAATTCGATAATCAGAAAGAACAGCCTGGGACAACGTCTTGCATGCGCAAGTCTGATTTGGTATATTTGGTATAGACTAACTGGGAAATCTCGCATGAGTATGCGCGAGACAAGGGAGCCTGATCACCTCCCATAAGGGTGGTCCTAGTAAGCTCCGCATAAGGAAAGTGGAAGCCGAAGCCATCGACCCTTCTTGTTTGAAATAGTCAGTTAGTCAGAAAACCTGGGCACTTGAAATATTGAAATATGATATCTTGTTAAAATATGCTTGCGTGTGTGATTGAGAGGTCTTGAAATACAGACCGAGCGAGAACTGACTCCTAAGTAGCGCAGTTCCTGGCCGGGCGACCGCGCCCAGGTCGCGAACAGGAGGAAGCGAGTGGTGTTTGTCCCCCCCAGTGTTCTGTAGGCTGTACGGACCCCTTACCTGCAGCCATACTACCTATCCTTATTGTTCGTGGTCTTGTACGTCATTACGTGTACGTAGGGACGTAGGGTACGTAATGTACGCAGGTACGTTGAGTACGTAGGTATGTTTCGATTATGGGAGGGACGGAGTCCACGTAAACTCCATTGGCATGTATGATCAAGAATTTCCGTAAAGGATTTTCGGGCGATTATGGTACAAAAATGACTCCATCCAGATTAAAAATGTTATGTGAAAGGGAGTGGCCCGCATTAGCTGCTTCATGGCCCCGAGGGGGCACCTTTGATTCTGAGACAGTTTTACGAATCCATCAGCTCATATTGAGAGCGTATCCTGACCGGTTCCCCTATATAGATTCCTGGTTAAGTGTATGTGAACAGCAGCCCTCATGGATGAAGCGCTGTTATGAGGAGCACTGTAAAATATTTGTAGCTACTACTAGGGGAACCAAAAAGGCTAAGGAAGCAAAGCCGCCTGTGTATTCTGACCCAGAGTCCCCAGATATTCTGGATAGGTTACCCCGGCACCCACAGAAGTTAGTCCCCACAGCACCGCGACTTGAAGTAGAGCCCGAAGAGGAGCCCCAGCAAATACCGAAGCAACAGCCTAAGAAGTGCCCTACCCCGAGTAAAAGCCCCGAGTCAGGCCCAAGCACAGCAGGGGGGCTCGAGTCCTCTGACGAGATAGAAAGCGGAAGCTCTCCTGCCAGTTCAGGGTCACCCACCAAGGAGACTAGTGCCCGGGAGCCTTATGATTTAAGAAGCGTAACTCCCAAGAAGAAGGAGAAAGCAGGGCACCTAATGCCATTACGCCAAGTGCCTGGAATTCCTGTTTTAAATGATCAGGGCCAGATGGCGCCAGGACCAACCAGCTTAGTTTATGTACCCTTTTCCACCACAGATTTATTAAACTGGAAAACACATTATGTTTCCTACACAGCCAAGCCCCAGGAATTAACAGAATTAATGTCTAGCATTATGCAAACCCATCAGCCTACCTGGGACAATTGTCGCCAGCTCCTGTCCACCCTCTTCACTACTGAGGAGCGAGGCCGAATCAGGCAAGCAGCCCTCCGTTGGTTAGAAGAGAACCCTGTAGAAAGGGGAGGAATAAATCCCCCGCAAGCAGCAGCTGCAGAATACCCCAATGAAGATCACAGGTGGGACCCAAATGAGGAAATGGAGGCGGCGGCCCTAACCAGATTTCGCCAGGCCTTATTGCAGGGCCTGAAGAAGGGAGGCCAGAGGGCCATGAATATCGGGAAAGTATCGGAAGTTCTCCAGGGTCAAGATGAGAGCCCAGCGGCCTTTTATGAGCGGTTGTCTGAAGCTTATAGATTGTATACTCCATATGATCCCGCCGCTCAGGAAAATTTATGCATGGTAAATGCGGCCTTTGTTAGTCAGTCCCAGAGAGATATAAAATGAAAATTGCCGAAATTGGATGGATTTGCGGGCATGAATACAGCTCAGTTAATGGAAGTCGCTCAAAGTATTTGTGAATCGTGAAAATGAACGAGACAGAGAAAGTGAACGAAAGATGAAGAAGAAGGAAGATCTTCTTGCTGCTGCTATAACCGAACGACGTGGAGGAGGTATTCCTAATCAAAGGACCAGAGGACGTGGAAGAGGCTGCGGAAGCGAAAGGCCTCCATTAGGTGCAAATCAATGCGCCTACTGCAAGGAAGAAGGACATTGGAGAAATGAGTGCCCACATTTGGACTCCGCCCCTGCAAGGGGAGGAGGGAGTCCCTGGAGGACCAGAGGAAGATTTCGAAGGAGAGGAGGAATGAATCGAACACAGTTCCAGCAGGAGAGGGAAGAAGCCATTGAGGGAGTGGCAGTAGCAATGGGCTATGACCTGGATAACATAGATGAAGACTAGGCCAGACCGGGCTCCAAATTCACCCTGGGTCCCCAGGAGCCTATGGTCAGTTTAAAGATAGGGGACCAATACATGGAATTCATGGTAGATACAGGAGCAGAAAATTCAGTAGTAGCCACGCCAGTAGCTCCTCTGTCCTCACGATCTGTCACCATTGTGGGAGCCACTGGAAATAAAGCCACAAAACCATTCTTGCAGAACCGCATGTGTGAACTAGGGGGACAGAAGATAACGCACCAATTCTTGTATATGCCTGAGTGCCCTATTCCACTACTGGGCCGAGACATGCTTGCCAAGCTCCAGGCCCAAATATCCTTTGCTGAAGGGGGAGAAATGAAAATGATGGTGAACCCAAAGCCTGCTGGATTGATGGTGCTTACTGTTCCCCGAGAAGAAGAATGGCGGTTCTATAGTGCACCTTCAATAAAGTCAACCAGTCCCTGTATACCTACCAACCTTATAGCCCCACCTGAAGTATGGGCAGAAGATAATCCACCTGGCCTAGCAAAGAACATAGCCCCTGTCATTGTCACCCTCAAGCCAGGTGCAGAACCAGTGCATGTGAAGCAGTATCCTCTCCCTCAACCAGCCATAGAAGTAATTCACTGCCATTTAATGAAACTGCTGAAGTACGGACTTCTCAAGGAATGCCAGTCACCTTGGAACACCCCTCTTCTCCCAGTAAAGAAGCCTGGGACAGGGGATTACCGCCCAGTACAAGATCCTAGGCGAGTAAATGATGCAGTTGAAACTATACACCCAGTAGTACCAAACCCTTATACTCTCTTGGGACTGATCCCCACTGAGGCTACTCACTTCACCGTCCTGGACCTGAAAGATGCCTTTTTCTGTGTGCGCCTAGCACCCACCAGTCAACTTTTATTCGCTTTTGAATGGCAAGACCCCACAACAGGAAGGCGGGGTCAACTCACCTGGACCAGATTACCCCAAGGATTCAAGAATTCACCTACTCTCTTTAGTGCTGCCCTGAATCAAGATCTCTCAAGTTACCCAGTGGACCCAGGAAAAGGGGTTCTTCTTCAATATGTAGATGACTTGCTCATAGCCACCAACTCAAAGTGAATGCCTACAAGCTACTAGTGAACTTTTGTATCTTCTCAAAGATGCTGGATACAAAGTCTCAAGAGCCAAAGCACAACTGTGCCAAACTGAAGTTAAGTATCTAGGATTCCAATTGTCCAGTGAGATCCAACATTTAGGACCAGAACGCAAGGAAGCTGTATGTAATATCCCCATTCCAACCACTAGGAGGCAAGTAAGAGCCTTCCTGGGGGCCGCGGGATATTGTCGCATATGGATCCCCAACTTTGCCCTGATTGCAAAACCACTATACCAAGTCACCAGAGGAATGGAAAAATCCCCACTAGATTGGGGACCCGAACAAGATGTAGCATTCCGGACTTTGAAAAAGGCCCTGATGTCATCTCCAGCTTTAGGTCTTCCAGATGTTCAGAAGCCTTTCCATCTTTTTGTCCATGAGTCACAAGGAAACGCATTGGGAGTATTGACCCAATCTCTTGGCTCCTGGCAATGGCCAGTAACTTATCTGTCAAAACAATTGGATGTAGTTGCAAAAGGATGGCCCCCTTGTTTGAGAGCAGTTGCAGCAACAGCCCTCCTAGTGGGCGAAGCAGACAAACTCACACTAGGACAAACTCTTCAAGTCACCATGCCACACTCTGTTCTGACTCTCATGGAACACAAAGGAAACTTCTGGCTAACCAATGCACGAATGTTGAAGTATCAAAGCATGTTGTGTGAAAACCCTCGGATACAGTTGAAAGTTAGTCAAGCTCTAAACCCTGCTACATTGTTTCCAATTGGTCCTGGGCCACCTGATCATAATTGCTTAGAAACCATGGACACTGTTTTCTCAAGTCGCCCTGATTTGACCGATGTCCCTCTAGAGGACCCAGAACGGACTTTCTTTGTAGATGGAAGCAGTTTGGTCATCAATGGGCATCGTTGTGCTGGATATGAAGTGGTGACCCTTGATCTGGTAGTTGAGTCCTCAGCCCTGACCCCAGGAACTTCTGCACAGAAAGCTGAATTGATAGCCCTCACCAGAGCCTTGACATTAAGAGAAGGACTCTGCATAAATGTGTACACAGATTCCAAATATGCCTTCACTACTTTGCATGCACATGGAGCCTTGTATAAAGAGCAAGGGTTGATCACCTCAGGGGGTAAGGATATTAGGTATGGGCCCGAGATATTAGATGCTATATGGGCCCCCAAACAAGTGGCAGTCATGCACTGCCGAGGTCATCAGGCAGGAGCAGGAGAAGTTACCCGAGGGAATAGATTTGCAGATGCCACAGCCCGAAACGCAGCCACCACAGGACAAGTTAGGACCCAAGATACTGTAATGCAAGCAGCCCTATTCCCTGTGCCCCTTAGTTCCTGGGCACCCTGATATACTACAAGAGTTAGACTATTATTGTGAAAAGGAGGGAGGAGTCTTGACAGAACAAGGTTGGATAGTGCTGCCACCCCCAGAAGGTAGTCCACCTCCAGGTCCTACAGTCATCCCTGAAGCATTAGGGCCAGCCTTTGTTCAAGCTTTTCATCAAGCCACACATTATGGAAAAACAGCCATGAAGAAAGCCCTGAGGCCCCATTTCTGTATTTCATTGCTAGGATCCCTGACCGCCTCGGTGGCACAGCAATGCCTGATATGTGCCAAAAATAATGCCAAGCAAGGTCCTCTTCCACCCCCAAGAGTTCAGTCAGTAGGGGTGACCCCCATGAGTGATATACAGATAGACTTTGCTGAAATGCCCCGTGCAAATGGATATCACTATATGTTAGTGTTAGTCTGCACATTTTCAGGGTGGGTAGAAGCCTACCCCACCCGAACTGAGAAATCCCAAGAAGTCACTAGGGTATTGCTCCATGAGATCATTCCCCGATTTGGAATACCATCAACTATAGGGTCAGATAATGGTTCATCATTTGTATCCCAAGTGACCCAACAGTTAGCTCAAACTCTGCAAATAAAATGGAAGTTACACTCTGCTTACAGACCCCAGAGCTCAGGGAAAGTAGAACGAATGAATAGAACCCTGAAAACTCAGTTATCCAAGCTTTGTCAAGAAACACACCTAAAGTGGCTCCAAGTTCTACCCATAGCCCTTCTTAGGATACGTTCAGCTCCTACCAGATCCTTAGGTGTCTCCCCTTTTGAGATTTTGTATGGGCGACCTCCACCCATAGTGCAGGGAATAAAGGGAGACATGAGACAGATAGGATCTGAAATAACAAGACAACTATTAGCTTTAGGTTCTGTTTTGCAGAAACTCCAAACGTGGGTATAAGACTACCCATCAACCTGACCGAGCCTCTGCATCCCTTCAAGCCAGGAACATCTGTGTGGGTGAAAGAGTGGAGAAAGACCCCGCTGGCGCCACATTGGAAGGGACCCTACGTCATCCTGTCAACCCCCACCGCAGTGAAAGTTGCAGAATTCGAACCCTGGATCCACCACAGTCGAGTGAAGCCGGCAGCTGCTTCTGATCCTGGCCAAAGGACGTCAGTGAATGATCCCGAGACTCCATTGCGACTCACCTTGAGGAGACAGCCAGCTTTATAGAGAATCTTCAGAATCCACTTACGTCACGCGAAAGTGACCATCGCAGCAGAAACAGAATAAAACTCAGCAAAGTTCATCATCCTCAACTTTCCAGTTAATTTCCAAAGACTGTAATCACAATGTTCTTCCACTATTGCCTTGTGGGAGTGGTGATCCTGGGAATCCTGGAAAAGACTTTTGCTCCACCACCCGAACATGACCAAAGATTACTCAGACTTTGCTCTATCATTCCTACTATACTTGCACTGGTACAGTCAGCCAGTGCGTTTATAATGGCACTGAACTGAACATTTGCACAAAGGGGAAAAGTAAGACTTGTTATAACCCTCGACAGAACCCATCATACTATACATTTGAGATACGCTGGAATGATGAAGATGGAGCTATTCTGAATGCTACAAAACCCCTCACCAACCCCACAAAACCTATCATCCTGAACTTTGATGCTTGCGATGCAATCAACAGAAATGCTTACCACAGATGTGGGTCATGAGAGCGAGCATACTACCATGATGATAAATACATGTGTCCAGAAGGAGCCTATGGATGGGGACAGTGTACAGGAAAGAGTACGGCAGCCACCATCTACACCACCTCATCTAGACATGATTACTTTTGCCCAAAATGGGAATGTGTATATTTTGCTACCTGGAAGAATGCACCGACGGGACGAGATGGAGATCATCGCAAAGGCAGCCTAACAAAGATCAGGCTACCAGAACCCAAGAAATGCCAGAGAGGTGCCTGTAATCCTCTACAACTCCTCATAGCCAACCCCAGCCACTGGAAGCAAGGATATAAGTTTGGGTTGCGTATTGCAGGAGGAGGTGTAGATCCTGGAACTATCTTATATCTGCAATTAAACACCAAAACTCATGTATCCTCACCCTATCGTATACATCACTCCTTCTATGAAGCCATGAAATCAGAGTTTGAAATTCCTCCTGCCTCCCAGAACTTATTTCTTGAATTAGCAGGAGCAGTTGCATCTAGTCTCCATGTTTCAGACTGTTTGTTTTGTGGAGGAACAACAATGGGAGACCAATGGCCTTGGGAGGCACAAGAACTGAACTATTCTGTTCCGTATAATCAGACTAATATACACAATACCACAAGTGAATGGGTATTGGCCCACTCCATTGTGGGTAACTTATGTTTTTCTCGCTATGGACCAATGTTTAATATGGAAGTGGGGCAACTGGTCTGTCTCAATCAGAAGTTCTACAACAGTACCACTAAGAAGACCTCTTGGTGGTCCGGAGTCAACACTACTGAACCTTCCAATCCTCTAGTTCAGTTCCCCAAACTTGCCAGTATATGGACTAACTTAGCAGCATATAATTCTTGGCAAGCACCACCTGGACTGTATTGGATTTGCGGAACCCGAGCATATGCCAGATTTCCTCACCATTGGGGAGGCGCATGTGTATTGGGAACCATACGACCTTCCTTTTTCCTTCTGCCTACATCCCAGGGAGAACAGCTGGGATATCCTGTGTACAGAAGTCGACAGCTGAAGGAGGCCTTGAAAATAGGCCAAAGGGACAAATGGGATGCGTCATCTGAAGAATAGCCACAAGAATCATCTCATACTATGGACCTGCTACTTGGCAGCAGGATGGGACTTGGGGATATCGTACTCCTGTTTATATGATTAATCGAATAATACGTTTGCAAGCTGTTGTTGAAATAATAACCAATGAAACTAGTAAAGCACTAACCCTTCTGACAAAGCAAAGTATGCAAATGCGCACAGCCATTTATCAAAATCGTTTAGCTTTAAATTTGTTAGCAGCTGAAGGTGGGGTATGTGGGAAGTTGAATCTAAGTAATTGTTGTCTACAAATTGATAATAATGGGCATGTAGTTGAAGATTTAGCCACCCAGATGAGAGAGCAGACATTTGTGCCTGTTCAGACCTGGCACAGTTTAAAGATGGATGGGTGGGTTGGTTCATTGTTTTCTTGGATTGCTGGTCTGAAATCCCTTATGTTTATCGTACTATTCATATTAGCCATGTGCTTATTGCTCCCTTGTCTCCTACCCCTTTGCTTACGCATGATAACATCATCAATTGATAACACTATAGAGCGAAAGGCAGCTGCGAAAGTATTAGCTATGTGGCAATATTACCCTATACCCCATGACGATGATGCTATTACACCAGTATAATGTGTGAATTAACTAATGAGTGATTTAATTCTCACCCTTCCTCACTTGCGGGTGAGAATAATCAAAGGGGGGAATGTGGTAGGCTATGGCCTAGCATGGCCTGCTACTATGAAAGGCCTGTAAGTTAGGCCTGGATCCTAACTCCCAGTATAGTTAGAAAAGAACCAAAAATCTGTGGAAAATGAGAAAACTCTTTTAAAATGCTTAATAAGAAGTTTTCATGAATCCATAAGTCTTCTATTATTCTCTTGTGTGTGAAAGAACAGAAATGTTTCAGTATATGCATTCCAGAAGCCAAAGTTAACCTTGCAGTAGAAAAGTAGCGAAATTCAGAACTGTACCATTGTTCAAGCAATCCTAAAGGAGAGGGCCGGTTGCTAGGCTCCGGAGGGATTTCTAATTGGACAGTGCAGGGAATGTATAACCAATGAAAAGTTTGCATGTATCAAGTTGGAACCAATAGAAAATTCTCATGTATCAAACTGAAAAAGAGGTATAAATGGTTATGCCTCTGTATAAACCTTTGCTCAGTTCCTTTTGAAGCTTTGACTGACTGGGCCTGTGCACAATAAACTGGCTTGGACCCTGTCAATTGACTCCTGGACTTATTCATGGATTGCACTTTGCCATAGCACCAGTACATGCACACCAAATTCAAAATACTGCTTATCATATTCAAAATCATACACCAGCTATCTCCAGACACCCTCCTATCATTGATCCACAAGAACCCAGAGAACAGTATAAAAAGAGCCAACCACAGAAACTTATTGACCATCCCGAACACAAAAATGAAATCCAAGCAGACAACATGCAACAGAGCATTCTCCATTTACGCACTGTCGATATGGAATATCATCCCGGAAAGTATAAGATCCATCAAAGACATTTGGAACTTCAGGAAAACAATAAAAACATTCCTCTTCACAGAACACTATGGACCCAACACATGACGCAGCAACAACATTGCAGGTCACACCCTATACTAATGCTCATCAACCCCCTTGGTGATACTTGAACTCCTGTATAACCCATGCTCTCTGCCCCTATCCCTATATCCCAATATTCCTTCCCTCCTCTGTAATATTTGAAATTATGTATACTCCAAGTTCATTCTCCCTGTTATAATGTACGCTTCCTAGTTCAAGTTACAATGCAAACCGCTTTGAATCTATGATAAAGCAATATAGAAAACTCATTAAATAAATAAAATAAATAAATCCCTGTCAGTTCCTCTGGCAGGAAGGCCTAGGACAAATTTAGGCATGATGGAAACCTTCAAACCCTACCTGGATATGCAGGAAGCCTTAGGGTCTAGCCTAAGGGAAAAGTGGTGAGAGGCCAGGACATGGCAGGGAACATCTGGGAAGTGGGAGAAACCTCTTGTGATCAGTGGAGAAACTAGTTGACTGAAGGAAAGCTTGAAGGTAAGCCAGTACTCATGATATTTTGGAAAAGAAGTTGTATGAAACCAGCTCTGACAGACAAGTTAGAGACTGGGCAAGAAAGAGGAGGGGGAGGTGTTATCAGTGATGGTTGGGATAAGAAGCTGAGTCCCTCCATAGGTCTGTGTTGACCTGTGGGTCTGCTGCAGGGAGGTGGAAAGTGTGCCCCTGTAAGCAGGAAGAATGTGCTGTAATGACAGACTAGTAGCTGATAGGAATAGAAACCCAGTGAGGAAAGCAACCTGAAGCAAGCCAGCCTCCGTAGCATTGTGGCAAAAGTGAAAGGCAGAGTTAGAGTGGATGCTTTTGTGTGTGTACAGGCCAGGGACCATGTGGAACTCTACAAAGCTGCAAGTATTGATCTCCTGTGAGGCTGACTGAGCAACTTACTCAGAGAAACCCTAAAGAGAGTTACAGTTTATGAACCCAAGGAGGAAGACAATCGGGATTGTCAGAATAGCGCATCTCCTGTAAAAATGCAACATCAGCCATCAGACCTTTCAGTAGCGAAAACTGCTTTGTATTGTGACGCTCGCGCCCCTACCAGGCGGTTGCCTAGTAGGGACGGCTGGCCATCTGTATCCCTTCGAGGGTTGTAGTTGTGTCAATAAGAAAAGCCAAGTGGTTATTTAAAGCGCACAGGAAATTTTTATTCGGTTTCCAAAGTTGGCAAGTGATGAACATAAAAATTCTTTAAGCACTTTTTCCAGACAAAAGAAATACAGGATAATTTCTCCAAATCAAAAAATGTCCAAACAAAACTCACAGCAGTTTCTATTCTTCACTGCACTTGCTTGACACTTACAAAACAAAAGCATTTGTAAAAACTCTTCACAGCTTCCAACCTGCTGTTGCCACACCCATACAAACAGTTCTCACTGTTTGGGCCTTCACTGAAGTTCTGCAGTTTTACTTCTTAAGAGAGATTCCTAACCTCTTGTCTTCAGGGTTACTCTTCTCTTTCAACTCTTGAAAACTGCCTTTAACTTGCAACAGCTTCCTTTGGTATTTCACTGTATTCTAACTCACAATACTATTGTATTTTAGTGCACAGCTCACATTCCATCTCAGAGGCTTCTGACTCAATAACACTTTCTTCAGGGCCTACCTCCATGCTCTCAATTGAGCTACAGCTAGGTGCTCTTTGAAAGTGCTCTGGTGTCTTTTCCTTCAGAGTCTTCACAATGTTAAACAGTCTCTCACACTGCCTGGCCTTGGCTCCTCCAAGCCGGACTCCTGTGTGTCTCTCCTGCTTAACCTCCCTCCCGAGATACTTCTTGCTGTGCTGAGGCTTCAGGTGTCTGAAAGTCTCCCCTGAGTCAGAGCAAGAACTATTCTGGTGGCACTGCTCATTCCCTGCGTACCTTCCTTGGCTGCCTTTGTAATGGTTCCTCCATTTGCTGCTCTCCTTGGCTGCAAGGGTTTTCCACAGCTTGGCCCCAGACCTCTCCTGTCTGTGCCTCCTGGGAATTGGACTTGAACCTGGGCTAGGCCTTGAACTGCAGCTGCCACTGGTGCTTGCTCCTGCACTCCTCCTGGACCTTCTGCTCACAGCTCCTTCCTCCTCCTGCAAACTCAAACTGTGCCTCTCTCTTTTGTTTGTTCTTCCTCTGTTAACTGTTGAGCTGGGCAACTCCCTTCCTAGCTCCTCCCACCTGGACCTCCTACTCCTCTGCAGGCTTGTCCTGTGGTCTGTGATTGGCTTAGCCTTAGCTCTGCCCTCTAGGTTTCTTTCAGTGCTTCTAGTATGGAGCCTAGGATTTTGTGCTCCCATCCCCCGCAATGAAAAAAAATCCTTCTTTTTTTCAGTTTTCCCTAGCTGGGCTGCACTCACCTCATCACAGTATGTATATGTGTGCCCACTCTCCCTGCAGTTAGACTATGCTGATGGCTCTGTATGTGTGGATCTATTTTTTTGCTTTGACTGCTGCTGTCCTTTGCTGGCCCTCAGAAACTGCTGCCCTGATGGTTGTGGCAGCCCCAATTTCCACATTTACTTGCTTGCACAATGAGTATTAGTCTGCAATTAGGTGGTTCCCTGTGAGATGTAGATATACTGTAGGTATGAAAAACATTTTCTTACCTGGCCAGGGCAATGAGGATCTTCCTCCATACCCATGCTGTAGGATGGTAGAGGAGATCCTCATTAGCCAGTACTAGGTGGAGAAGGAACAGGGTCTCAGCCCTCAAAGTTAGGCTACCACCTAGTGGCCATTTTGATGCTCTCCTTATGACGAATATGATTGGGCACAGGCATATATGGGGACTGGAAACATGTCGACATGATGTGCCATACTCATGTGGGGCACAGGTAGGCATGTGTGTTTTTCCACCATCAGTAGAGATGCCTATCAATCTGATTTTAGGATGAAGTTGTATACTTATGCTGCCACAGTTGCCTGCCAAAATTTGCATGTGTAGGTTGTTGGCGCGCCCCCGTGTGGCCAGGCGTTTGCCTAGGGCTACAGGGGAGGTGCCGATTGTCCTTTGTTGAAATTAGCCCAGTAGCATGTAGTTGTGTCCCCGAAAGGATTAGAGCCAAGTGTAAAGGACGCAGGAAATATTTCTTTATTTTTAGAAACAAGGATTTCCTAACCGGTTCAATTCTTTAACATGAATTGATTGAAGTTGACCAAAACAAAATTCAGGATACTTCTCCAAATAACAGCACACAAGCCTATTATACAGTCCTTGGCTTGATACAGCTTTTAAACTTGCTTTCTAGTAAAACTCTATTTTCAGCAGTATTCTGTTTCCTGGTCTCCAGGAGGCGCTATGCCACCCTCTGTTACTTCACAGTAGGTGTAGCAAGACTTCCTGGCCCACCTAGATACTTTCACAAGCAATAGAATTCTTTTCCAATTATAACACAAACTTTCAGCACAGCTTCTTCCCAAGCAGCTTTAAACAGGACAGCTACTTTTAAAAGCACAGCTAAAAAAGTAATGGGCTTTAAAATGTCCTTGCAAAAGAACTTCTGGGTTTCTTCCAGACAACCCTTCCTTCAGTTCTTTTACTTATCACGAGGTAACACAGATGCATTCAGTAATCAAGACCAGCTGGGTTTCTTTCTGCTTTCAAACCCTATTTGGTTCCTTTATACTTCTTTAGCACAGATTGCACAGCTTATTTCCATGTCTGAGACATTGTCTAAATCCACAGTGTCTCCCAAGTCCATATCCTCCACACTAGACTCTTCTTGGTAACTGTTTCCCCTGGTATCTTCCTGAGAAGCCTCACTAGCTTGCACAGCCTTTAGGAGCTTCTCCCAGGTACCCTTAACAGTGTGTGAGCTTGTGGGGAAGGGCAGGAAAAACCCTCTTTGTCTAATAAGCCTTTCAAACGTTGTAAAGGGCTCACCTTATTAGTGCTGCTTTTCCTCCTTACAGATTCCTTACTAGGAGAAGAGTTGAGCCATGAACTCTTGGAGAATATTTCCTCCTCTGAGGACTCCTCCCCTGAGCTTTCCACAGGCCTTGTCAGCTCTTTGCTCCTGGTTCTCAATTGCTTCTGTGCAAGGGATTTCCATGGGTTTCTTGTCCTTCCTTCCTGGAACCCTCGTGTCCTCTGTGTCTATGTCCTCTCTCTCTCTCATACGGTTCTTCCTTCTCTTTCTCCTTCTCTCCTGTATAAGTGCAGCTTCCGTTCCTAAATGTTTGGGGCTGTCCTATCCCCTTTGACTCCTCCCCCAAACCACTCCCTTCTCCTCCCTCTATCTCCATGGGAACAGGGCGTGTGCTTAGGTCTGCACTTCTCTGTGAGAAATCTTTACCTTTAGTGTTGGTGTTAACCCTTTCAGTGCCTGCAGTTTTAAGGGTAAAAGAAAAAAAAGGCAGTTTCCCCTTTTTTTTTCTGCCCTCAGCGGCTGCTTCTCCACCACAAGGTGCCACCATTTCACAACACTTCTACACGTAAACATGTATATATTTTTTTAAATGACGGCAATTTTGAGGTGCAGAGATATGTCAGTTTTACAATAGCCACAGACGTGCACACCCTCTCCTCTGACACTGACATAGATTTGGAGACATTCTCACTTGCACGCCTCTTCCACAGCATAAAGGATCTTTCTATAATGTGCCTTCACAGAAACAGCAATGTTTGGATACACCCTCTCTAAATTCTGATGACATCTTCCCTACATAAATCTTTTCACAGGGACAAAAAACTGCAAAATCAGTAGCACAAGCAGTCATAAGCTTTAATTTACAAGTACATTTGGATGGTAACTCAACATACAAGACAATGTCTGCATTTCAAAGGTCCCAAAGGATAAAAACCATCTGATTTAGTAGACTCTTTACCTTTGTGCCCCTCTATTCAAGGAGCCCCACTTCACTTACAGGACTTCAGTTTCTTGTTAGATCACTATTTAACACTCAAGCCTCTGTGGTAGGCGAAGGCCTATGATCCACGCTGAATAAAGGCAGGCAGGCCTAAGCAGCTTGACCTGTAAATGAGGCCTGTGGTTAGGCCCTGAGGAGTGAAATTCCCCCCCAATATTGCCTCCATAGAATTGAAAACTAAGCTTAAATGAACATAGCTGAGCAGAAACGAAACTCAGAGAAAACAGTAAACCATTTTAACACTGATAAGATGTGTGCAGCTTCTATGGAATTAATTAACTCTGTTGAGAGAGAGGTTACAGTGCCCTGCTTTCCCACATATTCCAGCTGGAAAGTGACCTTGGAGGAGAAAAGTATCGAAGTTGGTGAACTGACCATTGTAATTGGGACTGAAAGGGGGGAAAGCAGGTGCTGAGACCAGTCAAAGGTTCTAATTGGATAGCTACGTAATGGTACCGGAACCAATAGAAGGTGTAAGAAGGGTTACCGGGACCAATGGAAAGTTTGCCTATGTCTAGAATGGGAAAAAAGCTATAAAAGTTGTTGTTTTGCTAGAAACCATTGCTCAGCCATTTTGAATTTGATTCTGCTTGAGACTTGTGCACAAATAAATGATTTGGACCTTCTGAATTGACTCCTGGTATTATTGGGTTGTCTGTGCTCTGCTGCTACATATTTTTGGTGCGTTGGCTGGGAAGGTGTGGTAGTAGAGGGTATACAGGGCAATATACCACGACTTTCCGCCTCTACAGGTTTGGTCCTGCCGGGATCGTGCCCTCCCGACGTGGGCTCGGCTCCCAGGCGCCACCGGTCCAGTTGTATCGGAGGGAGTTGGGCCAGGCCTCGGCGGGTGCCAGACCCGGTTGGAGCCAACACCTCAAACCCGTGGGGGGAGTCCGACTTGCTTGGGAGCGGGAACCGCATCCGGTGAGTATAGTTTTGATTTGACTAGACAGCTGAGTCAGAGCAGAACTGCTGTTTGAACTTTGAAACTTTGGAATTTGATATTGGTAAGAGAGCCTGATCAACTCTCAAGACGGTCCGATTAACCCTGCATGAGTATGCGCAGGGCGAAACCATCGTCTTTTTGATTTAGATTTTGGAATTTGATATAGCCTAGTCAGCAGAGACAGGATTGGGCTGTTTTTGGGATACGTTGCTAGCATGATTGTGTGAATGAAGTGTGAATGAGAAGTCTGGCAGCACGGACCAAGCGAAGGGGGACTCCTGAGTAACGCATTTTCTGGCCGGGCGACCGCGTCCAGATCGTAAAAAGGAGGAAGCGACCGTCGTCTTGTCTTGTTGTTTGTTTCTCCTAAATGTCTCTAGGGCCGTGAGGACCCCTTACCCACGGTCCGCCCTCCTTTTCCCTTCTGTTTGTTGTTGCGCGCACACATCGATATGGGAGGGGCGGGGTCTACTAGGCACACTCCGTTAGAATGTATGATCAAGTATTTTAATAAAGGATATTCAGGAGATTATGGAGTGAAAATGACTGCCTCACGATTGCAGCTTTTGTGTACTAGGGAGTGGCCCATTATAGACCCCCTGTGGCCGCGAGATGCCACATTTAACCTAGGAATTATTCGATCAGTTCATCAGAAGGTGCGACTAGCGCACCCTGATCAGTACCCTTATATAGACTCTTGGTTAAGTATTTGTGAGAATCCGCCCTCTTGGGCAAAGCGTTGCTATGAAGAGCAGTGCAGAATATTGTTAGCATTGACAGATCAGACCCCGAAGGCAGGGACAGCAGAGAAATCTAGTCAGAAACCTATTCTGGTAGATCCTGAGTCCCCGGGAGTTGTAACTAGACAGCCCCAAGCCCAGCACCCAGTAAAGGTACCCCCGCGTCCTGCGGTAGTTCCGCAGCGACAGCGAGACCCAACTCCGGAACCATGCCCGGAAGAGCAAGTAGATGATCCCCCTCTTGATGATGATTCAGGCACACTTGAGGATCAAGACAAGGCAGTCAGAAGAAGAAGAGTCCTCTCAGGGCGACACAGATAGCACAGTATCAGTAGCCAGTGTAAGCTCGCCTGTAGCGAGTGAAGCGCCCCAAGCCAAACGTATTGTGCACAAGCAACCCATTGCTAAGAAAGTTTCTGTAAGGCTACAGAAAACTTCTGTTAAGAAAATGATGCCATTACGGCAAGTCCCGGGACTACCCGTGCGAGATGAAAATGACCAAATAGTCGCGGGACCCCTGAGTCTAGTATATGTGCCTTTCTCCACTGCTGATTTGTTAAATTGGAAAGTGCACTATGCATCTTACACCAATAAGCCCCAAGAATTAACAGAATTAATGCATACAATTATGGAAACTCACCAACCCACTTGGGCAGATTGCCGTCAGCTCCTGTCTACTTTATTTACTACTGAGGAGCGGACACGAATCAAGCGAGCAGCTATTGACTGGCTGGCAGACAATCCCCTGGTAGAGAGGGAGGAAGCAGGAATAGACAACCGCGAGGCAGCTCAGAAAGAATTTCCTAACGAAGACCCCAAATGGAATCCAAATACTGAGATGGGGTCCAGAGCCCTATCCCGGTTTCGCCAAGGCCTCATGCAAGGTCTGAGAAGGGGGGGTCAGAAAGCCATGAATCTCTCTAAAGTAACCGAAGTTAATCAGGGCATAGATGAGAGCCCTGCAGTATTTTATGAAAGATTGACTGAAGCATACAGAATGTACACTCCCTACGACCCAGATGCACCAGGAAGCTTATGCATGGTGAATTCTGCTTTTGTAAACCAGTCACAACCAGATATTAGACGTAAGCTACAGAAATTAGAAGGGTTTGCGGGCATGAATGCAACACAGTTACTAGAAGTCGCTCATAAAGTGTATGTGAATCGTGATAATGAAAGACAGAGAGAAAGTGATCGAAGGATGAAGAAGAAAGCGGATTTTTTGGCTGCGGCCATAGTGGAACAGAAAAGGGGAGGTGTCCCTAGTCGAAGGAGCAGAGGAAGAGGGCGGGGCCGAGGAGATGACCGGCCCCCATTAGGCGCAAACCAATGCGCTTATTGCAGAGAGGAAGGACATTGGAGAAGTGCATGCCCGCGACTCGAAGAAGCCTCTCAGGATGAAGGGGAACACGCCCCTTGGAGGGAAAGAGAGAGAGGCCGGCCCCAAAATCGCAGAGGAACCAATCGAGAACAGTATCAACGCGAATGCACGGAGGCCATCCAGGGAGTGGCAGCCGCCACAGCCTATGATCTGGATGAAGCAGATTAGGACAGACCGGGCTCCGAATTCGCTTTAGGTCTCCAGGAGCCTATGGTCAGTATACAAATAGGAGACCAATTCATGGACTTTATGGTTGATACTGGAGCAGAACATTCTGTAGTAGCTAAACAAATAGCCCCTCTTTCTACAAGAGCAGTCACCATCGTAGGAGCGACTGGTGCTAAAGCCACAAAGTCTTTTCTCCAAAATCGTATATGTAATCTAGGAGGACATCAAATAACGTACCAATTCCTTTACATGCCCGAGTGCCCAGTGCCATTACTGGGATGAGATATGCTAGCCAAACTGCAGGCCCAAATATCCTTTACTGAGAAAGGAGAGATGCAGATGACAGTAAATTCCCAGTCAAAACCTGCTGGACTGATGTTGCTTACTGTTCCACGAGAAGAGGAGTGGAGATATTATAGTACCGAGCCAAATACTGAGCCAATCGTTGATACCTATTTTGAACCTACTCTGAAAAGCATTGATGCCCCTCCTGGAGTATGGGCAGAGGGCAATCCACCAGGCCTGGCCAAACATATAGCTCCAATAATTGTGAACCTCAAGCCTAGTGCACAACCAGTACATGTCAAGCAATATCCACTTCCAAGAGCAGCAATTGAAGGCATCCATCGCCATTTGCTAAGGCTACTGGAGTATGGCCTACTCAAAGTTTGTCAGTCGCCATGGAACACTCCTCTCCTGCCAGTAAAGAAGCCTGGGACAGGTGACTACCGCCCAGTACAAGATTTAAGGAGAGTGAATGAAGCAGTTGAGACCATACATCCAGTTGTGCCGAACCCTTACACACTCTTAGGATTGATTCCTGCTGAAGCTACTCATTTTACTGTTTTGGATTTGAAAGATGCATTTTTCTGCATAAGATTAGCCCCAATTAGCCAACTGCTGTTTGCCTTTGAATGGCAGGACCCTGTCTCCGGGAGACGGGGCCAACTCACTTGGACACGATTACCTCAAGGATTCAAGAATTCGCCCACCATTTTCAGTGCTGCACTAAACCAAGATCTTTCAAGCTACCCAGTGGCCCCTGGGAAAAGAGTACTCCTCCAATATGTAGATGACCTACTGGTAGCTGCTACATCGGAAAGCGAATGTATACAAGCCACTACTGACCTTTTGCAACTATTGGATGAAGCTGGATATAAAGTCTCCAGAGCAAAAGCACAGCTATGCCAAAAAGAAGTAAAATACTTGGGTTTCCGTCTAACCAAAGGAAGCCGACAATTGGGACGCGAGAGAAAAGAAGCCGTGTGCAGTATCCCAACCCCAACTACCAGAAAGCAAGTCAGAGCCTTTCTGGGAGCAGCAGGATACTGCCGGATATGGATACCCAACTTTGCTCAGATTGCCAAACCACTATATGAAGCCACCAAGGGAGAAGAAAAGTCGCCACTCGAGTGGGGACCTGAACAAGACGCCACTTTCAAAACCCTGAAAGAAGAATTGATGTCGTCACCAGAACTCGGGTTGCCAGATGTCCACAAGCCATTCCATCTATTTGTGCATGAGATGCAAGGAAATGCCTTAGGCATGTTGACTCAGAAATTGGGACATTGGGAGAGACCCGTAGCATACCTATCAAAACAATTGGATACTGTGGCCAAAGGATGGCCACCATGTTTAAGAGCAGTCGCAGCCACAGCATTATTAGTGAGTGAAGCAGACAAACTCACCTTAGGACAGAATCTACGTGTTACCGTACCACATGCGGTACTTGCCCTGATGGAGGAGAAAGCAAATCATTGGCTCACCAATTCTCGAATGCTGAAATACCAAAGCATGTTATGTGAAAATCCACAAATACAACTGGAAGTGAGCCATGCCTTGAACCCAGCTACATTGATACCAATCAGTGAAGACCCTCCAGAGCATGACTGTATAGAAGTTATGGATACTGTATTCTCAAGTCGACCTGATCTGACAGATGTGCCCCTGGAGAATCCTGATCAGACTTATTTTGTGGATGGAAGCAGCCTCATTATCGATGGACGACGCTGTGCCGGGTATGCAGTAGTTACCCGGGATGAAGTCATTGAATCATCAGCCCTTGCGTTGGGCACATCAGCACAGAAAGCAGAATTGATAGCACTCACCAGAGCCCTAGTATTGGGTGCGAAACTTTTGTTGAACGTATACACCAACTCGAAATATGCCTTCACCACTTTGCATGCACATGGGGCTCTCTACAAAGAACGAGGGCTCATTACGTCAGGAGGCAAATCGGTCAAATATGGCCCAGAAATATTGATGTTAGATGCAGTATGGGCCCCTACACAGGTTGCCGTCATACATTGTAGAGGACACCAAGCAGGAAAAGGAGAAGTGGCCCAAGGAAACAGATTCGCTGATGTTTCAGCACGAAAAGCAGCCATGACAGGCCAAATTTCACCACAGGCCACACCAATACAAGCAGCATTGTTTCCAGTACCTCTTAATCTATGGACACCACGATATACCACCAACGAATTGGATTACTACTGTAACAAAGAAGGAGTACTGAAAGATGGATGGATTGAACTGCCACCACCAGAGGGCAGTCAACCTCCAGGACGAATAGTGATTCCTGAACTCTTGGGACCAGCCTTTGTCAAAGCCTTTCATCAAGCTACACATTATGGGAAGAGTGCTATGGAAAAAGCACTTAGACCGCACTTTTGTATTGCCTTATTGGCAGCCCTGTCAGCCTCAGTGGCTCGCCAATGTCTGATTTGTGCCAAGAATAATGCCAAACAGGGTCCCACGCCACCACCCCGAGTTCAGTCCGGAGGTGTTACTCCCATGCACCACCTGCAGATAGACTTTACCGAAATGCCAAAGTCTGGCGGATACCGCTATATGTTAGTATTAGTTTGTACTTTCTCTGGGTGGGTAGAGGCCTTTCCCACCAGAACTGAGAAAGCCAGAGAAGTTACTAAAGTGTTGCTGAGAGAAATTATCCCCAGATTTGGAATTCCAGCAGTAATAGGGTCGGACAATGGGCCCTCATTTGTATCTCAGATTACCCAACAGTTAGCAAGTGCTTTGCAGATACAATGGAAGTTACACACAGCATATAGACCTCAGAGTTCAGGGAAAGTTGAGCGAATGAATCGAACTTTGAAATCCCAGATATCCAAGCTATGTCAGGAGACCCACCTGAAGTGGCCCCAGGTTCTCCCCATAGCCTTACTCAGAATACGCTCAGCCCCTGTAAAATCATCAGGATTTTCCCCTTTTGAAGTTATGTATGGCAAACCTCCACCAATAGTCCAGGGTGTGAAAGGTAGTTTGTCACAGGTTCAGAAATAACCAGACAAGAACTTCTAGCTCTTAGTTCTGTTCTGCAGACTCTCCATACGTGGATACAGGACCAGTTGCCCATCAATCTGATGGAACCATTACACCCCTACAAGCCTGGTACCTCGGTGTGGGTCAAAGATTGGAAGAAAACACCGTTGGAACCGCATTGGAAGGGGCCTTATACCGTCATCCTGTCTACCCCGACTGCAGTAAAGGTAGCAGAAATCGACTCCTGGATCCACCACAGCAGAGTCAAGTCAGCAGCAGTTCCAGATCAGGACCAGTGGACAGCAGAGCCGCATCCTGACGTCCCTTTGCGTCTCACCCTATGGAGGCAGCCAGCAACCTAGAACCTTTTGAGGACACCCATGAGTTGCAGTGTCCTACAGCAGCCAAGTCTTTCGAAGAGGATTGCTGTTTCTAATACAGCAAAAACATTTGTTTTCTTCATTGAACAACTGTGCTCCCATAGACTTTCGTAAGACCAGCTGTAATTGATAAGCTGGCACCGCAGCAGGACATTTGAGGATCTTCAATCAACATCGACACCCGTTGAATTGCTTTATTAGCAAACGGGTCAGCATCGTGCCAAGAACAAGAAGACGTCGTGGTCAAGATTTTCCAGCGGAGACCCAGAAGGACTACAATCAACATGCATCCTTGTTTCTATTTGGTTCTGGTTGCCTGCATGGGGAGTTTTGAACTTGTTCTTGCTTTACCCCCATGTACTGCCTGCATTACTTCCACTCGGACTGGAATGAAAGTAACTCAGACTTTGCTTTACCATTCTTACTATACCTGTACTGGTACAGTAAGCCGGTGTATTTATAACACCACTGAACTGAATGTTTGTACTAATGGAAATACTAAAGTTTGCTACAACCCGCATCAGAACCCATCTTATTATACTTTAGAAATACGATGGAATGATGCAGATGGAGATCTACTTAATGCTACCTCCCCACTCACCGACCCTACGAAGTATGCTGTGTTGTATTTTGATGCTTGTGATGCTATTAATAGAGATAGTCGTTCCAAATGTGCCAATTGGGAGAGGACTTATGCTCTTAATGATAAGTATATGTGTCCAGAAGGAACGACTGGATGGGGAGAATGTACAGGTAAACGAGCTCTAGCCAATGAATATAGTACAGCCCCCATTGCAGACTATTATTGCCCAAAGTGGGAATGTGTTTTCTATGCCACATGGAAAACTGGTATGGTAGAGAATACCAGAGACAATTGAATGGCTGCCTTAACCAAGCCATATGTGAAGGATATAGAAAAGCATTGTAAGAAAGGTGCTTGTAATCCATTACAATTGCTCATAGTTAATCCTAGTGCGTGGAAACAAGGGTATAAGTTTGGTCTACGTATTGCAGGTTCTGGATCAGATCCAGGAACCATTGTATATATAAGATTGAATACCCAAGCCCATCGCTCATCACGATACCATATACATAACACTTTCTATGAGACTATGCATGTAAATAAGTTTGATATCCCTCACCCTTCCCAGAATTTGTTCCTAGAGTTAGCAGGAGCAGTAGTCTCCAGTCTACATATTTCAGATTGCTATTTTTGTGGTGGAACTAAGATGGGTGACCAATGGCCCTGGGAAGCCCAAGAATTGAATTACTCAATGACTTATAATCACACTGAACTACATAAGACCACTAGTGAATGGGTCTTAGCACATTCAATATTTGGACGTCTGTGTTATGCTCGAACTGGACCCCAGTTCACCTTGCAGGTGGGACAGCTGGTCTGTCTCAGCCAAAAGTTCTATAATGACACCACGAAGCAGATGTCTTGGTGGTCAGGAATTAATGAATCTGAACCCACCAATCCATTAGCAAAATTCCCTGAACTTGCTGATCTATGGACGAATCTCGCCCAACCCCATGCTTGGCAAGCCCCACCTGGCTTGTATTGGATCTATGGAACCCGAGCATATGCCCGACTTCCTCTTCACTGGGGAGGAGCATGTGTCTTAGGAACCATTCGACCTTCCTTCTTTTTGTTACCCACAGAACACGGAGAGCAGTTAGGATACCCAGTATACACTAAGAGACAGAAAAGAGCAGCTCTCCAGATAGGCAAGTGGCAGAAGTGGGATGGGGAAGATTGGCCACCTGAGAGGATTATTGCCTATTATGGACCTGCCACTTGGGAGGAAGATGGCACTTGGGGGTACCGGACCCCAGTGTATATGATAAATCGTATTATATGTTTACAAGCAGTAGTTGAACTAATCACTAATGAGACTAGTCAAGCACTCACACTTTTAGCTAGACAAAGCACGCAGATATATCAGAATCGCCTGGCACTAGATTATTTACTAGCAGCTGAAGGAGGGGTATGTGGGAAATTGAATTTAACCAATTGTTTGAAAATCGATGATAAAGGTCAAGTAGTTGAAGATATTGCTGAAAATATGCGAAAACAAGCTTATGTGCCAGTACAAACCTGGCATGGTCTTATAATACCTAATTGGTTTGAATCTATCTTCTCTGGATTGGGGGGACTTACCACTTTCTTTATGATAATCCTAGTGGTTGTAGGTTTGTTTCTATTATTACCATGTATAATCCCTTGTTGTATGCGGTCTATTAATAGTGTGATTGAAAATACTGTAGAACGGAAAACTGCTACTAAGATTTTAGCTTTATGGCAGCCCACCCCCGGAACCATTGGTAAAAACCCTACTCCTGTGTAGGTAAGTGATTTACATCTCACACCTTATTGGCATTCGGGTGAGATTAATCAAAGGGGGGAATGTGGTAGGCGAAGGCCTATGATCCACCCTGAATAAAGGCAGGCAGGCCTAAGCAGCTTGACCTGTAAATGAGGCCTGTGGTTAGGCCCTGAGGAGTGAAATTCCCCCCCAATATTGCCTCCATAGAATTGAAACGTAACTAAGCTTAAATGAACATAGCTGAGCAGAAACGAAACTCAGAGAAAACAGTAAACCATTTTAATTAACACTGATAAGATGTGTGCAGCTTCTATGGACTTAACTCTGTTGAGAGAAAGGTTACAGTGCCCTGCTTTCCCACATATTCCAGCTGGAAAGTGACCTTGGAGGAGAAAAGTATCGAAGTTGGTGAACTGACCATTGTAATTGGGACTGAAAGGGGGGAAAGCAGGTGCTGAGCCCAGTCAAAGGTTCTAATTGGATAGCTACGTAATGGTACCGGAACCAATAGAAGGTGTAAGAAGGGTTACCGGGACCAATGGAAAGTTTGCCTATGTCTAGAATGGGAAAAAAGCTATAAAAGTTGTTGTTTTGCTAGAAACCATTGCTCAGCCATTTTGAATTTGATTCTGCTTGAGACTTGTGCACAAATAAATGATTTGGACCTTCTGAATTGACTCCTGGTATTATTGGGTTGTCTGCGCTCTGCTGCTACACCTCAGCTCGCCTTATTTTGCTCTTTGCAGAATTAACTTGCTGGAAATATTGGCTGACTACACAAGCTCTCACATCTCTTCTTCTCAGAGAATGTTTTGGTCAGTTGGCAGACCTGTCAATGCCGCTGAATATCCCCATAGACCGCCGAAAGAAGCATCTGGTTAAAACTGTAGTGGTCTGTGGGCGGAGCGGGGACAGTAACAGCCGCTATCCGGCTAACAGCAATGTTCAGCCGCTAGCCAGACAGCTTACATGGATAAACCTAGGATAGGTGAATGTATGTTCTGACTTTAACCACCTAGCACTATCTGGATAGCAGCTTAATATCTCTGCTAATTGGATAACTGTGACGGGATATTCAGTGGTGGGAAGCAGATACGTTCCGCTGCTGAATATCTGGCTTAAATTAAAGAGGCAGCAGATACGTTCCACTGCTGAATATGCCCCTCATTGTGTTTGAGAAACGCTGTGCGCTGCATCGCTTATGTCTTATTAAGGTAGTGGGGTCATGAAAAGAGAGAAAATCATGGGATAATAAAACATTTCCCCTAGGAACAACCCCAGCATTATGTTTACCCAAAAAGGAACTCTGCTTATATTTAAACAGTGAATAGTAAGGAGGGGAAGAGAATTGCTGAATCATTAATACACATTCGTCTCAGTTTGTTTTCTGTTCAAAGAGGTCCTTTTCCAAACAGTATATTCTGTTTAGCACATTAATCTGTAGGAAAAAAAATGTCTCCCATTTGTTTTCTGAACAGCACTGCTTTTAGGTAATATTTCTACAGTCATGAACAACCAGGCTGTGAGCAGAATCCATGGAGGTTGCCATGGAAGCAGAAGACATGTGTAAGGTACCAGAAAGTAGTTCCCTGAGGTCTATAAAACCTAAAAGCTAGTCAGGCTGCCCGTTCAATTTCCCCCTGTTTTATGGCTGTTCCCAGCAGCATGTAATGCAGAGTCTTTGAGAGAAAAAGACCTTGAAATTCTGTAATCTCACCAAATGAATACAATAAACTTTGTTGATAGCAAATAGTTTAAATCAGGCAACTACTATAAATAAAACACTTGGCTATTAAGAATATTTATTGACTTTTCCCTCTTCATACTTATCCAGAGTTATGGGGCCCTGTAGCCAAAAAGCAGCAAAGTTTGGCGCTTACCATTCATTTAGCATGAAAATTAACTTCTGTTAAGTGCAAAGGCTCCGCAGTAATTGTCAACAAATTCCCAGCAGTTACCACGGGGCCCCATAGCACATGTTGGAGCCATGCACTATTAGCACAGGTGCACTTTCCGCAATCATTGAGGAGCAGTAAGAGCACCACCGGTAATTGCAATATTGACATTTAGTGTGCGCCAACAGTCTTTGCGCTAATCGCAATATGCTCTCCATGCCCACTCTGCTCTCATGGCCGGTGCAAGGATATAAGGCACACTAGGCAACCCTCATTCCCAGCGCCTCCTCTGCTCTAACCCCTGTGCCCGTTACCACCATTGCCGCCCCTCTCCAGAATGTGCAGCAATATCAATACTTTTAAAAAGGCACCACGGCCTTGTGGTAGGCTATGGCCTAGCATGGCCTGCTACTATGAAAGGCCTGTAAGTTAGGCCTGGATCCTAACTCCCATTATAGCTAGAAAAGAACCAGAAATCTGTGAAAAATAAGAAAACTGTTTTAAAATGCTTAATAAGAAGTTTTCATGAATTCATAAGTCTTCTATTATTCTCTTGTGTGTGAAAGAACAAATGTTTCAGTATATGCATTCCAGAAGCCAAAGTTAACCTTGCAGTAGAAAAGTAACGAGATTCAGAACTGTACCATTGTTCAAGCAATCCTAAAGGAGGGGGCCGGTTGCTAGGCTTCGGAGGGATTTCTAATTGGACAAATGAAGGGAATGTATAACCAATGAAAAGTTTGCATGTATTGAGTTGGAACCAATAGAAAGTTCTCATGTATCAAACTGAAAAAGAGGTATAAATGGTTATGTCTCTGTATAAACTTTTGCTCAGTTCCTTTTGAAGCTTTGACTGACTGGGCCTTGTGCACAATAAACTGACTTGGACCCTGTCAATCGACTCCTGGACTTATTCATTGATTGCACTTTGCCACAGCATATTCTTGGTGCGTTGGCCGGGAAGTGCGAGTGGTAAATGGTATTCAAGTGAGTAATCCACGTAATTCGCCTTGAGGTTTGGCCCGGTTGGAACCGTGTCTGTCCGACCACGGGGGAAACCTCAGGCGCCGCTGGCCCTTTTGTGCCGGAGATGGTTCCGCCTGCCTCGGCGGGCCATTGGGTCCAGCTGGCCAACACCTCTGACCCGGGGGAGTCCAGGTTCCAACTCAGAAGCTGGTGTGGTATCGGGGACCGGATCCGGTGAGTAGACATTTCCGTGATTTGATAGTCAGAAAGAACAGCCTGGGACAGCATCTTGCGTGCGCAAGACTGATTTGGTATATTTGGTATAGACTAACTGGGAAATCTCGCATGAGTATGCGCGAGACAAGGGAGCCTGATCACCTCCCATAAGGGCGGTCCTAGTAAGCTCCGCGTAAGGAAAGCGGAAGCTGAAGCCATCGACCCTTCTTGTTTGGAATAGTCAGTCAGAAAACCTGGGCACTGGAAATATTGAAATATGATATCGTGTTGAAATATGCTTGCGTGTGTGTGTGAGAGGTCTTGAAATACAGACCAAGTGAGAGCGGACTCCTAAGTAGCGCAGTTCCTGGCCGGGCGACCGCGCCCAGGTCGCGAACAGGAGGAAGCGAGTGGTGTTTGTCCCCCCCCCCCCCAGTGTTCTGTGGGCTGTACGGATCCCTTACCTACAGCCATACTACCTATCCTTATTGTTCGTTGTCTTGTACGTCATTACGTGTACGTAGGGACGTAGGGTACGTAACGTACGCAGGTACGTTGAGTATGTAGGTAGTGTACATAGGTATGGTTAGATTATAGGAGGGACGGAGTCCACGCAAACTCCGTTGGCATGTATGATCAAGAATTTCCGTAAAGGATTTTCGGGCGATTATGGTACAAAAATGATTCCATCCAGATTAAAAATGTTATGTGAAAGGGAATGGCCCGCATTAGCTGCTTCATGGCCCCGAGGGGGCACCTTTGATTTTGAGACAGTTTTACAAATCCATCAGCTTATACTGTGTAACACGCTAGTACCCCACAGCCTGGGCATGCAGAGTTAAGCGGCCTGATCCCTTCTTTAGATAGTAGAACAGAGCTTGGGGAAAGCACTGCCTCCTGGGAGTTGTAGTATTTACTATCCAAATAAAAGAGAGTAGTTGAGCACGAATGGTTTCAGGCAAACAGGATTTTAATTCCCCTCCAGGCGGCTTTACATAGAGGAAATGAAGAACAAATTGCCATACATCTTCTGGCAGGAAACAATATAAGAATTGAACAAAAATAGCTTCTTATATCAGCATCACATATGTTTCACAGTAATCCAACTTAAACAAGCATTTCTCTGCACAAACCTTTTGTGTTTTTCTTCCAGCTGCCTCCTGCAGCTCTCTGAACAGCTTAGTATTAGCACACAGGTATTATATTATCAGAAACAGATAATGTACAGTCCATTTCTTCCACTGGCATGTATTCTACAGCTGGTTCTGTCTCCATTGCTTCATAATGGTTATCAGCTGGGAATGTTTGAAACTGGCTACATGGTGTTTCCAAGCACACACCCAGTTCCTGAGCTCTAGACTTTTCTCTGCAGCCTTCTGCTAGATACGGTTGAGAATTACCACAGTATTTACTACGAGGAGAGCCCCACCCTTCTGGGCTAACACTAGACCACTTCTTAAAAACAGTTTTGTCTTTAAACCAATCACTCAGCCTACCTTTTGGCCTTCTTACAGGAGATTCTCTCTGCACCCCAGGGTCAGCTAAAGATCCAAACCTTGGAGTTTGTGAGTGCTCCCAAGTCAGCCTTCTTGGTAATCTTTCCCTTTGGCTGCCTTTCAGACACGGCACCAAACCTGGGCTGTTTCTACCTGGCTTCTTGGCACTGGTTCTCCAATTGTTTCTCTTGCTGGTTTCCCTCTCTGAATTAAACCTCAGAGAATCTTCTATTACCATCAGCTCCTCTGGGTCCTCATTCCCAAGCAGTTCCTCTGCTTCTGAGCTTAACTCCTGTTCTGGCTTTGGTCTTTCTCTCCGTTCCCGTAGCTGTTCTCTCAGCTGTTCTCTTGGCTGTTCTCCACTTGGTTCTCCTGGCTGTTCTAACTTTCTCTCTAATGAGCATTCTTTATATCTCTGCCTTCTAGGGTTTAACCTGACCCCTCCTCCCAGCAGGTGTTCTGCCTCAACTCGTGACTGTGGAGCTAAACTGCAGCAGGGGCGTGTTTTCCTTTCCTGTGACTCACTCTGCTTGTGGTTTCCCTGGAAACCATGAGCCATGTGCTTTTGTTTTCTGTCAGCTACTGAAGCTAACTCTTCCATTTTACCTCTCTCTAAGGGATCAGAGGGACCTTCTACACCACAACTGAGAGCGTATCCTGACCAGTTCCCCTATATAGATCCCTGGTTAAGTGTATGTGAACAGCAGCTCTCATGGATGAAGCGCTGCTATGAGGAGCACTGTAAAATATTTGTAGCTACTACTAGGGGAACCAAAAAGGCTAAGGAAGCAAAGCCACCTGTGTATTCTGACCCAGAGTCCCCAGATATTCTGGATAGTTTACCCCGGCGCCCACTGAAGTTAGTCCCCACAGCCCCACGACTCGAAGTAGAGCCCGAAGAGGAGCCCCAGCAAATACCAAAGCAACAGCCTAAGAAGTGCCCTACCCCGAGTGAAAGCCCCAAGTCAGGCCCAAGCACAGCAGGGGAACTCGAGTCCTCTGATGAGACAGAAAGCAGAGGCTCTCCTGCCAGTTCAGGGTCACCCACCAAGGAGACTAGTGCCCGGGAGCCTTATGATTTAAGAAGCGTAACTCCCAAGAAGAAGGAGAAAGCAGGGCACCTAATGCCATTATGCCAATTGCCTGGAATACCTGTTTTAAATGATCAGGGCCAGATGGCGCCAGGACCAACCAGCTTAGTTTATGTACCCTTTTCTACCACAGATTTATTAAACTGGAAAACGCATTATGCTTCCTACACAGCCAAGCCTCAGGAATTAACAGAATTAATGACTAGCATTATGCAAACCCATCAGCCTACCTGGGCCAATTGTCGCCAGCTCCTGTCCACCCTCTTCACTACTGAGGAGCGAGGCAGCCCTCCGATGGTTAGAAGAGAACCCTGTAGAAAGGGGAGGAATAAATCCCCCACAAGCAGCAGCTTCAGAATACCCCAATGAAGATCCCAGGTGGGACCCAAATGAGGAAAGGGGGCGGCGGCCCTAACCAGATTTTGCCAGGCCTTATTGAAGGGCCTGAGGAAGGGAGGCCAGAGGGCCATGAATATCGGGAAAGTATCGGAAGTTCTCCAGGGTCCAGATGAGAGCCCAGCGGCCTTTTATGAACGGTTGTCTGAAGCTTATAGATTGTATACCCCATATGATCCCGCCGCTCAGGAAAATTTACACATGGTAAATGCGGCCTTTGTTAGTCAGTCCCAAAGAGACATAAAGCGAAAATTACAGAAATTGGATGGATTTGCGGGAATGAATACAGCTCAGTTAATGGAAGTCGCTCAAAGTATTTGTGAATCGTGAAAATGAACGAGACAGAGAAAGTGAACGAAAGATGAAGAAGAAGGCAGATCTTCTTGCTGCTGCTATAACCGAACGACGTGAAGGAGGTATTCCTAATCAAAGGACGTGGAAGAGGCCGCGGAAGCGAAAGGCCTCCATTAGGTGCGAATCAATGCGCCTACTTCAAGGAAGAAGGACATTGGAGAAATGAGTGCCCGCATTTGGACTCCGCCCCTGCAAGGGGAGGAGGGAGTCCCTGGAGGCCCGGAGGAAGATTTTGAAGGAGAGGAGGAATGAATCGAACACGGTTCCAGCAGGAGAGGGAAGAAGCCATTGAGGGAGTGGCAGTAGCAATGGGCTATGACCTGGATGACATAGATGAAGACTAGGCCAGACCAGGCTCCAAGTTCACCCTGGGTCCCCAGGATCCTATGGTCAGTTTGAAGATAGGGGACCAATACATGGAATTCATGGTAGATACAGGAGCAGAACATTCAGTAGTAGCCAAGCCAGTAGCTCCTCTGTCCTCACGATCTGTCACCATTGTGGGAGCCACTGGAAATAAAGCCACAAAACCATTCTTGCAGAACCGCATGTGTGAACTAGGGGGACAGAAGATAACGCACCAGTTCTTGTATATGCCTGAGTGCCCTATTCCACTACTGGGCCGAGACATGCTTGCCAAGCTCCAGGCCCAAATATCCTTTGCTGAAGGGGGAGAAATGAAAATGACTGTGAACCCAAAGCCTGCTGGATTAATGGTGCTTACTGTTCCCCGAGAAGAAGAATGGCGGTTCTATAGTGCACCTTCAATAAAGTCAACCAGTCCCTGTATACCTACCAACCTTATAGCCCCACCGGAAGTATGGGCAGAAGATAATCCACCTGGCCTAGCGAAGAACATAGCCCCTGTCATTGTCACCCTCAAGCCAGGAGCGGAACCAGTGGATGTGAAGCAGTATCCTCTCCCTCGACCAGCCATAGAAGGAATTCACTGCCATTTAATGAAACTGCTAAAGTACGGACTTCTCAAGGAATGCCAGTCACCTTGGAACACCCCCCTTCTCCCAGTAAAGAAGCCTGGGACAGGGGACTACCGCCCAGTACAAGATCTAAGGCGAGTAAATGATGCAGTTGAAACTATACACCCGGTAGTACCAAACCCTTATACTCTCTTGGGACTGATCCCCGCTGAGGCTACTCACTTCACCATCCTGGACCTGAAAGATGCCTTTTTCTGTGTGCGCCTAGCACCCACCAGTCAACTTTTATTCGCTTTTGAATGGCAAGACCCCACAACAGGAAGACAGGGTCAACTCACCTGGACCAGATTACCCCAAGGATTCAAGAATTCACCTACTCTCTTCAGTGCTGCCCTGAATCAAGATCTCTCAAGTTACCCAGTGGACCCAGGAAAGAGGGTTCTTCTTCAGTATGTAGATGACTTGCTCATAGCCACCAACTCAGAAAGTGAATGCCTACAAGCTACTAGTGAACTTTTGTATCTTCTCAAAGATGCTGGATACAAAGTCTCAAGAGCCAAAGCACAACTATGCCAAACTGAATTCAAGTATTTAGGATTCCAATTGTCCAGTGGGATCCGATGTTTAGGACCAGAACGCAAGGAAGCTGTATGTAATATCCCCACACCAACCACTAGGAGCCTTCCTGGGGGCCGCGGGATATTGTCGCATATGGATCCCCAACTTTGCCCTGATTGCAAAACCACTATACCAAGTCACTAAAGGAATGGAAAAATCCCCACTAGACTGGGAACCTGAACAAGATGTAGCATTCCAGACTTTGAAAAAGGCCCAGATGTCATCCCCAGCTTTAGGTCTTCCAGATGTTCAGAAGCCTTTCCATCTTTTTGTCCATGAGTCACAAGGAAACGCATTGGGAGTACTGACCCAATCTCTTGGTTCCTTGCAACGGCCAGTAGCTTATCTGTCAAAACAATTGGATAAAATTGCAAAAGGATGGCCCCTTTGTCTGAGAGCTGTTGCAGCAACAGCCCTCCTAGTGGGCAAAGCAGACAAACTCACATTAGGACAAACTCTTCAAGTCACCATGCCACACTCTGTTCTGACTCTCATGGAACACAAAGGAAACTTCTGGCTAACCAATGCATGAATGTTGAAGTATCAAAGCATGTTGTGTGAAAACCCTTGGATACAGTTGAAAGTTAGTCAAGCTCTGAACCCTGCTACATTGTTTCCAATTGGTCCTGGGCCACCTGATCATAATTGCTTAGAAATCATGGACACTGTATTCTCAAGTCGCCCTGATTTGACTGATGTCCCTCTAGAGGACCCAGAACGGACTTTCTTTGTAGATGGAAGCAGTCTGGTCATCAATGGACATCGTTGTGCTGGATATGCAGTGGTGACCCTTGATCTGGTAGTTGAGTCCTCAGCCCTGACCCCAGGAACTTCTGCACAGAAAGCTGAATTGATAGCCCTCACCAGAGCCTTGACATTAGGAGAAGGACTCCGCATAAATGTGTACACAGATTCCAAATATGCCTTCACTACTTTGCATGCACATGGAGCCTTCTATAAAGAGCGAGGGTTGATCACCTCAGGGGGTAAAGACATTAGGTATGGGCCTGAGATATTGATGTTGTTAGATGCTGTATGGGCCCCCAAACAAGTGGCAGTCATGCACTGCCGAGGTCATCAGGCAGGAGCAGGAGAAGTCACCCGAGGGAATAGATTTGCAGATGCCACAGCCCGAAAGGCAGCCACCACAGGACAAGTTAGGACCCAAGATACTATAATGCAAGCAGCCCTATTCTCTGTGCCCCTTAGTTCCTGGGCACCCCGATATACTACAAGAGAGTTAGACTATTATTGTGAAAAGGAGGGAGGAGTCTTGACAGAACAAGGTTGGATAGTGCTGCCACCCCCAGAAGGTAGCCCACCTCCAGGTCCTACAGTCATCCCTGAAGCACTAGGGCCAGCCTTTGTCCAAGCTTTTCATCAAACCACACATTATCGAAAAACAGCCATGAAGAAAGCCCTGAGGCCCCATTTTTGTATTTCATTACTAGGATCCCTGACTGCCTCGGTGGCACAGCAATGCCTGATATGTGCCAAGAATAATGCCAGCAAGGTCCTGTTCCACCCCCAAGAGTTCAGTCAGTAGGGGTGACCCCCATGAGTGATATACAGATAGACTTTGCTGAAATGCCCCGTGCAAATGGATATCACTATATGTTAGTGTTAGTCTGCACATTTTCAGGGTGGGTAGAAGCCTACCCCACCCGAACTGAGAAAGCCCGAGAAGTCACCAGGGTATTGCTCCATGAGATCATTCCCCGATTCGGAATACCATCAACTATAGGGTCAGATAATGGTCCATCATTTGTATCTCAAGTGACTCAACAGTTAGCTCAAGCTTTACAAATAAAATGGAAGCTACACACTGCTTACAGACCCCAGAGCTCAGGGAAAGTAGAACGGATGAATAGAACCCTGAAAACTCAATTATCCAAGCTTTGTCAAGAAACACACCTAAAGTGGCTCCAAGTTCTACCCATAGCCCTTCTTAGGATACGTTCAGCTCCCACCAGATCCTTAGGTGTCTCACCTTTTGAGATTTTGTATGGGCGACCTCCACCCATAGTGCAGGGAATAAAGGGAGACATGAGACAGATAGGATCTGAAATAACAAGACAAGAACTATTAGCTTTAGGTTCTGTTTTGCAGAAACTCCAAACGTGGGTGCAAGACCGACTACCCATCAACCTGACCGAGCCTCTGCATCCCTTCAAACCAGGAACGTCCATGTGGGTGAAAGAGTGGAGAAAGACCCCGCTGGCACCGCATTGGAAGGGACCCTACGTCGTCATCCTGTCAACCCCCACCACAGTGAAAGTTGCAGAATTTGAACCTTGGATCCACCACAGTCGAGTGAAGCCAGCAGCTGCTCCTGATCCTGGCCAATGGACATCAGTGAATGATCCCGAGACTCCATTGTGACTCACCTTGAGGAGACAACCAGCTTTATAGAGAATCTTCAAGAATCCACTTACGTCACGTGAAAGTGACCATCACAGCAGAAACGAAAGAAAACTCAGCACAGTTTATTATCCTCAACTTTCCAGTTAACCTCCAGAGACTGTAATCACAATGTTCTTCCACTATTGCCTTGTGGGAGTGGTGATCCTGGGAATCCTGGAAAAGACTTTAGCCCTACCCCCTTGTGCAGCTTGCATAACCACCGCCCGGACAGGACAAAAGATTACTCAGACTTTGCTCTATCATTCCTACTATACTTGCACTGGTACAGTCAGCCGGTGTGTTTATAATGGCACTGAACTGAACATTTGCACAAAGGGGAAAAGTAAGACTTGTTATAACCCTCGACAAAACCCATCATATTATACATTTGAGATACGCTGGAACGATGAAGATGGAGCCATCCTGAATGCGACAAAACCCCTCACCAACCCCACAAAACCTATCATCCTGAACTTTGATGCTTGCGATGCAATCAACAGAAATGCTTACCACAGATGTGGGTCATGGGAGCGAGCATACTACCATGATGATAAATACATGTGTCCAGAAGGAGCCTATGGATGGGGACGGTGTACAGGAAAGAGTACTGCAGCCAACATTTACACCACCTCATCTAGACATGATTACGTTTGCCCAAAATGGGAATGTGTATATTTTGCTACCTGGAAGAATGCACCAACGGGACGAGATGGAGATCATCGCAAAAGTAGCCTAACAAAAATCAGACTACCAGAACCCAAGAAATGCCAGAAAGGAGCCTGTAATCCTCTACAACTCTTCATAGCCAACCCCAGCCACTGGAAGCAAGGATATAAGTTTGGGTTGCGTATTGCAGGAGGATGTGTAGATCCTGGAACTATCTTATATCTGCAATTAAACACCAAAACTCATGTATCCTCACCCTATCGTATACATCACTCCTTCTATGAAGCCATGAAATCAGAATTTGAAATTCCTCCTGCCTCCCAGAACTTATTTCTTGAATTAGCGGGAGCAGTTGCATCTAGTCTTCATGTTTCAGACTGTTTGTTTTGTGGAGGAACAACAATGGGAGACCAATAGCCTTGGGAGGCACAAGAACTGAACTATTCTATTCCATATAATCAGACTAATATACACAATACCACAAGTGAATGGGTATTGGCCTACTCCATTGTGGGTAACTTATGTTTTTTTCGCTATGGACCAATGTTTAATATGGAAGTGGGGCAGCTGGTCTGTCTCAATCAGAAGTTCTACAACAGTACCACTAAGAAGACATCTTGGTGGTCCGGAATCAACACTACTGAACCTTCCAATCCTCTAGTTCAATTCCCCAGACTTGCCAGTATCTGGACTAACTTAGCAGCATATAATTCTTGGCAAGCACCACTTGGACTGTACTGGATTTGCGGAACCCGAGCTTATGCCAGACTTCCTCATCACTGGGGAGGCGCATGTGTGTTGGGAACCATACGACCTTCCTTTTTCCTTCTGCCTACATCCCAGGGAGAACAACTGGGATATCCTGTGTACAGAAGTCGACAGCTGAAGGAGGCCTTGAAAATAGGCCAATGTGACAAATGGGAGCACCTTAAACTGTGTAGGGATTGGGTGGGGCAGGAGTGGGGAGCCCCTGTGATGGGAAAGAAAGGGGGATTGTTCATTTTGATACATAAACGTGTGAGATTTGTGCAGGAACAAGTGTATATGGATCCTTCGGGACGATTTTTGTTACTGCAGGGGGTTTTGGAGGGCAGGCCCATTGTTCTAGGCAACTTATACAGTCCAAATTTTTTGGACCGTGAGCTATATGCATGTTTGGCCTCAAAAGTGGAACAAATTCCGGATGTCCCTCTGGTACTCGGAGGGGATTTTAATGGGGTCTTTGATGTTGAACTAGATACAACTAGAGGAGGGAGTGATAGGATGTGTTTGCAAACGGCACAAGTATTACAGAGATTTCGGCGACGATTAGGAGTGGTAGACCCCTGGTGTTTGCTGCATCTGCTAGAAAAGGACTATACACACCAGTCACGAGCACATGGGTCCAGTGCTAGGATTGACTATGTATTGATATCGGAGGGTGTGTTTGCCAGGGTGGCGGATGTGCAGATTGGCCCAACAGAGATTTCAGATCATGCGTTGATTTGGGTGGAATTGGAGTGGTATGGCATGGAGTCACAGTCACAGTCTAGAATCTGGAGGTTTCTGCTTGATTTGTACAGAGATACTGAGTTTCATCAGTATGTTTGTCAAAAGTGGCAAGATTTAGAGGTATATAATGAGCGGCATCGAGAGGAACCAGAACTGTTTTGGGAGACCGCTAAGGTGGTGTTGTGAGGGGATATTATTGGCTATGTGGCCAGGAAACGTAGAATTTTAATGGAGCAGATAGTTCGACTTGAAAAGCTAGTGACTAAGGAGTGAAGGAAATGTGCGGGCTGTCCTAGCGCAGGGAACAGGCAAAGTCTGTGGGAGCTGCAGGCAGCCTTGAATACATTACTCCATAGGAGAGCAAAAAAATCCCATATGTATTACAGATACCAGCTTTACTGGTTTGGGGACAAGCCCGGGAAACCTCTAGCGAGGTGCCTTCAGGGTAGTAGGGGGGCAAGATCAATTGCAGTAGTGCAAGATGACCAGGCTAAGCTGCATAAGGAGGCGAAGGCAATTGCCCAAGTATTCAGAACCTTTTACCAAGCGTTATATGTGAGAGAAGAGGGATCCCCAACTCAAACGGAGGAATACTTGCGGAGTCTTAAGGTTCCCCGTTTGGGGGAAGGTCAACGAGCTCAAATGGGTAAACGCATAACAGCTGAGGAAGTACAACAGACTATTCAGAAGGCTAGCTGCAATAAGACACCCGGCCCAGATGGCTATGGTGCAGAGTTTTATAAGTTGTTGGATGACCTGGTGACTCCATCTTTAGTGGCGATGTATCATATCATAGCAGAACGGAACAGGGGGCTTTTAAGTGGGGGAAGAATCACACACACATTATGCTAATACCTAAGCCGGGAAAGGACCATACACAGGCGTCCTCCTATAGACCAATTTCTTTGTTGAATTTTGATTTGAAGATACTATCCAAGATCCTGGTGGACAGATTGGCTCTGGTGTTGGGCGATTTGGTGCATGAATCACAAGTAGGGTTTGTAAAGGGGCGATATGCAGTATGTAACTTGTGGAAGATTCTTGCCTCATTGGAATGGGTGCATGAATGAAAATTACAATCCCTGTTAGTTAGTTTTGATGCTGAAAAGGCATTTGATCGGGTGAACTGGCAATACCTGAGAAGTATACTGCCGCATTATGGTCTGGAAGGCCCCTTTTGTAGTATGGTGGAAGTTCTTTACGCACAACCTGCTGCGGGGGTGATATGTAATAGAGTACTGTCAGAGGACTTTCCCCTGGAGAGGGGAACGTGGCAGGGTTGTCCCTTGTCTCCCTTGCTGTTTGTGCTGTCACTTGATCCCCTTATACGGAGGATAGAGGAGTCTAAGGATATTGTTGGAGTAAGGATTGGAAAACAAGGATTTAAGATGTCAGCCTTTGCTGACAATATGTTGGTGCATATGCTTTCTCCACAACGTTCGTTATCTCGGGGTTTTGGAGGAGTTTTCACACTTCGGAGGTTTGGCGGGGCTTCGTATTAACATGGAAAAGTCAGAGGCATTGGATATGTCTGGACAACTTCAAGCGCAGTGGGGATCATCCTTCCCACTTAACTGGGCAGATGATTTCTTTGTGTATTTGGGCATTCTTTTGACTAGAGACCCTAAGGAGTTGTAAAAGCGGAATTATGATAGGGTATTGCATCATCTTAGGAATCAGCTTCAGGTTTGGAACCCATTGCCCCTGTCACTGTTGGGTCGGGCGGCAGCGCTGAGGATGGCTGTATTACCTCAGGTGTTTTATTGGATGCAGACCCTCCCATTGTGGCTGTTAAGATGGGACGTTAATCAGCTCGAGCACGAGATTCAGGGATTTTTATGGAAAGGGGCTAGGGCACATATTCGCTTGAATCGCCTGCGGGGAAGATGGAGGCAGAGTGGAATAGGGGTCACAGACCTAATGTTATACGTTATAGCATGCCAAGCTCATCATATAGGGGATTGGCTGGGAGACACGGAAGTATACACCCCCAAGGTTCTGGAAGAAGCTTTTGTGGCCCCCCCCCCCCCGTCGTTATTGGCAGTGTTGCATTTGGAGGGTTCGCAGTTACCGGGAAGGTTGACTCAGAGTGTGTTGTTAACATCAGCTCGATGAACTTGGTGACAATTGTGTGTATATTGGCGTAGATCACCGAGGGTTTCTAATTGGTTGCCACTACAGAGGAATGCCAGATTTACACCTGGATCGGAAACGACTGTATTCCAGATATGGGGAGAACATGGAATCTGGAACATAGGACATGTGGTGGAACTGTCGGGTCAATGCAAAACCTTTGCAGCCCTGTGTGCGGAGTATGAACTGAGCCGACAACATTATTTGGCCTATGCCCAGATCTCCCACTATGTGTCCTCCTTTACGGAAGCAGAGTTAAAGGTGGAAAGCTTGGCACAGATATTAGAATTTTTTGCATTAGGGGAAGAGCATCCCCCAACGATATGGGGGCTGAAGGGGAGGTTACAGAATTATATTGCCCCACTGGATTATTCTGGGATAGGGAACTCGTGGATGCAGGAACTGGGACATGAGGTGGTGTCAGGATCAGTTAAGGAAGCTCTAGGGCATGTGGCCGGACTGGTGGAAGCAGCAAGATGGAAAGAGGTACAGTTCAAGTGTATTATAAGGGCACATTTTTCCCTGAAACGAGCGATGAGAAGTCATTTAACTTTGGATGGGAGATGTCTGAGATGCTCCGGCCCCCTGGCAAATTTAGGACATATGTGGTGGAGATGTCAGAAAATTTGTCCATACTGGACACAGATTAGTAATTATTTGAGCTGTTTACTTTGGCAACAAGTTAAGTGGACCGGGTAATCGTTTTGGATCAATTAGGACCACTTCATCAAAAGTGGAGGTGGGAGCGGATATTGGTGCACCAGGCATGTCTGGTGGGGAAGGGTCCGATCCTCCGACGATGGAAGGAGCAAGTGCCTCCTACCTTTTGGGAGTGGCGGAACAGCTTTCATCAGTTGATGCTGTTCGAGCGATGAGCAGTGTGTGGGAATGTCTCTCGTTGGTCCTCTTTTCTGCTGGTGTGGGATCCTTATATCCAAATATTGAGGCCACGTACCCATAATGAGGTACTGAATGTGGGATAAGGTCACAGTAGACTAATACTGTAAAGGGTCTATGGGGTAGGTGGATAGGTTGGTAGCAGTTGGTAGTAATATTCCCCTGGGGCAACTCGACAGTCTAGACTGCAATTGGGGAGGAGGGGGTTGGGGGGAGTTGAAGGGGGGAGAGAGCTGGGGGAGGAGGGGGGAGGGGGTGTAAACTGATATAACCCACATGTGGTCGGAAAATTGTTACTGGGTGGTGGATAAGAAACACACCCCACCCGGAGGTGGCATGTACATATGTATTGCTGTATACCTTGTCTGTGTGGATTAATAAACAGAGTTGGAAAAAAAATTGCTCTCAAAATGTTCTGCTATTTAGAATAGGTCAGGTACTATTCACTAACCATCCATCAGGTGGCACAGGCCCAGTAAAACTAAAAATAAGGGTCTTGGTGGATTACAGTGTCTCGTTAGAGTTCAGCCTGAAAGATCAAAGGCCTTGCTGTCAGTGCCAGTATATTAAAGGTCTGTGACTTGCTTCCTTGATGTGAAAATTTTCCCTGTAACTAAAGCTCACTCAGGGCTCCTTTTACTAAAGCCCACAATTAACAAGCCAAACAAATGCATGTTAATTGCAAAGCCTCTTCAGTAGCTGTTAGGGGGCGACTAGTATGCAGGACCATGCTAAGCTAGAAATGCACTCTGTGCGACTAACAAATCTGGTGCCCTCCCTCCACCCAGTCACGTGCAGTAACTCGCTCTTTCTGAGTTTCCTGGAAACCCAGCGATGATATTAGTACTCTTTCTATACTTGCGCCCTGTGTGGCCACATTGTTCGTATAGTCCTTGCTATGGCCCTGCCAGTATGGTCCTGGCAGCTAATGCATGATGGACCAATCTAACGTGCTCTCCGCCAAGGGAGATTCACTCACTGAGGAGTCATTCAGTGAACTCACGTTAGGAGCTGCATTGCTGCTAGAACGCACAGTCATAGCCCTGACGCTAGTGGTAATGAACTCACCAAGCCGCCCCGTCCCAGCCCCATCCCGCGATAGCCGTGAATGTGTGTTTTAGCGTGTGCTGGCAGACACACTTGTGCATTAGTGTTGCAACTACCAGTTGCTGCGCAATAAAGTGCATGTTGACCAGCTAACGGGCTGCTGAGGCTTCAGTGAAACAAGGGAACGTTTTTAGCAACTAAAGAACAGAGTCATAAACTTTCTCGAGATCTCCTTCAACCAGTGACCCCAAAGGTTAGAGAATCCTTTAGCTTAATACAGTTTGCAGGGGCTGAGATTCATTGACTAAAGGAAGAGATGTTAGTTCATAGACTGCAGGAGGTGACACTTCTCTGTCTCTAGTTCTGATGTCCTTGGAAGCCCAGCTGACTGGGACTTAGGCTTGTAGAAGAACTCTTTGTCTTTCGCTGCAAGCAGGTTCAGACCCAGGGGCTCACAGTGGCAATGAGCTGACACACAAACTTTCATATTTAAACTTAGATTGGTCAGACATACCTAATCCCTACTCCCTAGCCCAGCAGCTTCTGAAAAATGAAACAGTTCTTGCTTTCTCTCTTTCGCTGACTGACAGGAACTAAGCATAGAGGGCAGTTCTATCGTTGGCTAGTCGTCTCTTTCATTGAAGCAGAAGCTGGAAAAGATATGTATGGAACATACTATCAGACCAATGCAGAAAACCGGTGCTAGACGCGCGCTGAAGATGACTTTAATGCGACCCGACAACACATTTTATAACGCCTGATGCAGCAAAGATAGGGCATACAAATGACCCCCCGCATTAACCATGTGCATGCAAATGAGCCATCGCAATGTTAAACGGGAAGAGCAAGCCAAACACATGTGCACAAGAAGTCTGCGCTAATTTGGCTTCTCTCCAGACACCGTGTGGTTAATTTGCATAGCAGCCCCAACAGTATTTTGATGGCATTGGGGAACAATCGCGGCATCTGGAAAAGCCCCCGATGCCATCAAAAATACTGTTGGGGGCCATGCCCTATAATAAAATTATCCCTGGTGGTCCAGCGGCCCCTTCCCCCCCCCCCCATTAAATAAAAAAAGATCCTGGTGGTCTAGTGGCCCCTTCCCCCCCCTAAATAAAAGAAGAACCTGGTGGTCTAGTGGCCCCTTCCCCCCCCCCCATTAAATAAAAAACAAAACCTGGTGGTCTAGAGGCCCCTACCTGGTGATCTGGTGGCTCCCAAATGCACCTTAAGTGGGAGCGCTGCCTACGTGCTTCCGCTCTGCATCTCCCATCTTGCAAAATGGGGGTGTCTGGCCGCGCGCGGTGCATCCTGGGATGCACCCAGGGCCGGCCCGTCCATTGAGCAAGAATGTTTTTTGCACAGAGCCCCGTGTTTCAGGGGGCCCCACGCAAAAAACATTCTGATCCTAAAGTAAAATTTAAAAAAAAAAAAAAAGCTGTCGTCTCCCGCTGCCGGGGCCGCCGCCGCAGCAGAATCGAGTGTGCCGTGAGGCCCCCCCTGCCCAGCAGAGCCTGCCCTCCCCTGCCCATCAGAGCCTGCCCTCCCCCGTATCACCTCTTTCTTCGTAGCTGCAGTCAGACGCGCCGGCTTTCAGAGCGCGAGGGGAGAGTTTCTCCCTCGCTGCTCTGTTAAGCCCGCGGGGGCTGATGGGAAGTTCCCATCAGCCCCCGCGGGCTTAACAGAGCCGCGAAAGGGAAACTAGTCCCTTCGCGCTCTGAAAGCCGGCGCGTCTGACTGCAGCTACGAAGAGAGAGGTGATACAGGGGAGGGCAGGCTCTGCTGGGCAGGGGGGGCCCCGCGGCACACTCGATTCTGCCGCGGCGGCCCCGGCAGCGGGAGAAGACAGCTTTTTTTTTTAAACTTTTCGCTGGGCTGGGCTGGGCTGGGGGGGGATTAGGAGTGGTGATGGGCTGGGGGGGTTAGGAGTGGTGATGGGCTATGGGGGGGTAGGAGTGGTGATGGGCTATGGGGGGGCTATGGTGGGGTTAGGAGTCGTGATGGGCTATGGGGGAGCTAAGTCTTTATATGGGCTGATGGGATTAGGACTGGAAGTGGGTTGATGGGGGGGGTTAGGACTGGTAATGGGCTATGGGGGGGCTTAAACTAAAAATTGGGTGATGGGGGATTAGGACTGGAAATGGGCTGGTGGGATTAGGACTGGGAGTGGGCTGATGGGGAGGTTAGGACTGGTAATGGGGTATGGGGAGGCTTAAACTGAAAATTGGGTGATGGGGATTAGGACTGGGAGTGGGCTATGGGGGGCTAGGACTGGTAATGGGTTGGGGGGGTTACTAGGACTGGAAATGGGCTGGGGGGATTAAGACTGGAGGTGGGCTGATGGGGTTAGTACTGGGCTGTGGGCTGTTGGGGGGGGTTAGGACTGGGCTGTGGGCTGTTGGGGGGGGTTAGGACGTAATGGGCTATGGGGGGGGCTAGGACTGGAAATGGGCTGATGGGGGGGTTAACACTGGAGGTGGACTGATGGGGTTAAGACTGGTAATGGGCTATGGGGGGGTTAGGACTGATAATGGGCTATGGGGGGGCTAGGACAGGAAATGGGCTGATGGGGAGGGGTTAGGACTTGAGGTGGGCTGATGGGGTTAGGACTGGTAATGGGCTGTGGGCTGATGGGGGGTTAGGACTGGCAATGGGCTATGGGGGGCTGACTGGAAGTGGGCTGATGGGGGGTTAGGACTGGAAGTGGGCTGATGGGGGATTAGGACTGGAAGTGGGTTGATGGGGGGGCTAGGACTGGTATTGGGTTGGGGGGTTGCTAGGACTGGAAATGGGCTGATGGGGTGCTAGGACTGGAAATGGGCTGATGCAGGGACTAGAAGGGAATGGATACTGGGTGAGGCTGGAACTAGAAGGGAGCTGATGTTGGGGGAGGATTAGAATGGGATGGGGCTGGGAGAGTAAAATGGAGAGGGGAAAAATATTTTGTGTGGGAGGGATAAAAAATCTACAATTGGCCGGGTATTGGGAGAGTAAGTGGGGATTGAGGATGGAGTGGTAAAATTTGTGTGGATGAAATAGGAATGAGGAAAGAGCAAAAGGAGAAAGATTAGTATGTTAAAGCAGATGTAGAGAGAGAGAATGGAAAAAAAACTAGAAGAGAGAAGAAAGGACAAATGGACAGCAGATGGAGAGTTAGCAGAAAACATGAAGAAACCAGAAGAAAGTGGCTGGAGCAATTGCAACTAAAAAAAAATGCACAAAAGGTAGAAAGATATCTCTTTATTTTGAATTTATTACCTGGAATATGAAAGCTCTGGGAAATGTGCATCATTAACGTCTGCGCTTTGTTTGGTACAAGAGGAAATTAATTTATAGTTTTATTTCTACAGTGTTGTTGTACATTCCAAGTTTGGCTTTTGGGGTTCCCAGTTTAATTATTGCCTTCCTGTTTCTAAATTGTGATTCCTTGTTTGGTGATGGTCTATGTTCTGCATGTGTAACTGAGCTGAGGTATTCTGTTTATGTAATTCCTATTAGACATTGCCACTTGTTCTCTTTCCCCAGTAGGTCATGTATTGTTCTCTGAAATGTATTGGTTTAATATTTGCAGTGTTGCCTTTTGATAGGTAGGGTATGGTGCTTTGTGAGTTCTGGTAGTGCTGTTAGGATACGGCGGGTTTGCTATGGGTTCTAAATGGGCAGTGTTTGTAGTAGTTCCTAATGTGCCTGGCGGTTGGCACTGGATTATAGTAATGTAGAAATCTTTTAGTCTGTCTTTATCCATACACTCATTAAGAGACATGTTTACTAAAAGTTAGTGTATGTTAGCATTATGCAAATATTTATGCAAATAAGGCCACTTATGCAAATGAGGCCCCACACCGAGTCTCCGCACATGGCCCCGCACCCCCCTTGGGCCGCCCCTGGATGCACCTGGTAAGGTCAGACTGCCATATAAGGCATAATCTACCTTATGAGCTGGGTGCACTAATTCCCCAAGTTTCGATCACCTTTGCTGTGCAGGCTTCCTCACTGTGTATAGCAACTTACTGCTCACCCAGCATTCACAGGAGTGACAGGCAAAGCAGCAAGATTCTCCCAATCTTTGGTTGGGTTACATTAGCAATCTGCCAGGGAAAGTGAGTATGCAAATTCCCAACAGCTCTGCCCCCTTGCCTTTCACCTAACCTCTTAACTTTGCTCTCACCACCACCTTTCACAACTGTGCTTTTCCACTGTGCTCTGTGCCTACCTCAGGCATTTTTTATATGTGCTAATGAGGCTCTCCTGCAAGAAATAGCACAGTGTGGCACCCTCTCCCCACAGAGCAGTGCTAGAAGTGCCCCAAAAATACAATATCTAGGAAAATGCCCCAGTCACCCCGCCTTAGATCTGACACTGACAGGAAACTGGGCACACAAGGGGAGCAGAGCCTCTGACTCACTGACAGGAAACTGGACATTTTTAAGCAGTGTTTATTTACAATAAATCCAAAACCTTTATTTTATTTTTACTGAAACTTCATAAAACCACTCCAAGAAATTGCATCTTGTAACAGAGAACCAGAAATAAATCAATATTCAAAGCATTAAAAAAGAAAAAAAACTAAATTAGGTAATATACGAATCTTCTCCATACCCATTCCACAAATGTGAGGGGTCAAGAACTCAATTTAGAGAAAAACATAAGAGAAAAATAAGAAAAATATAAAACCCTTCTTTACATTTAATAGGACACCGAAGACCTGGAAGCTTTAACTATTTACAGTAAAGCGCCTATAAATTTACTGATATACTCATGCTGGAAAATGGAACTCAAAAAGGCCACCTGGTATGCTGGATCATAAAGGGCCCAATTTTGATTTACGCAGGTTGTATGCCGCATTGGCGCATAGCCTGCCCGCTGATCCCCTTAACCCAGATTTTCACTTCCACGGCAACAGAAGTGCATATCTGGGTTATGCTTTATGCGTCGGCAGCCACTGAGGCTGAGCAGGTAGCAGGTAAGCGGGTTACAGGTAAATAACCTTGTTTTCTCCTAGAACAAGCAGGATGAGTCAACCACACCTGGCGACTCTGTAGTCATGGCTGTTAGCTGTGCTTCTGCTGCAGTGGATGAATTAGGTTAATGAATCGAATGAAGTTAAGAGCCTTTATTAAAATGCAGCAACAAATGATTTATAAGTGTAATGGCCCCTGGTGCAACAGGAGTTCGGGTCAAGATCACACAATAGAACAAGGAAGCTGGAGTTGTAAGCATCCATATGCAACCAGGTCACCGCCAACAGTCAGTGAGATAAGAAACAAGTGCATGAACAATCGCAGTGCAACATTATGAACAACAGCACTGGAAGACATGGCAATATCAGGAACACAACAATGAGTCTTAGCATGGGCGCCGGTCGCCTGATGGGGCTGCTGCACAGGGGTCAGGGAGACGTTGCTGAAGTCAGTGTCACTTAGCCAAAGGAGCTGTCTGCTAGAGTGCCCCGGTCCAGGCAGTAGTGTTTCTGGAAGGTGTGCACGGAGGAGCAGGTGGCGACTGTGCAGATGTCCTGTACCAGGATGGAGTAGAGGTTTGCAAAGGTTGCGGCCATTGCTCTGAGCTGGTGGGCATATATTTTGCCCCCTAGTTGGGCCCCTGCTTGGGTGTAACAGAACACTATGCAGGCCAATATCCAGAGTGACAGGGTGCTCTTGGTGACGGGGCATCCAGGCTTGTTGGGGTCAAAGTAGACAAATAGCTGGGCCATCTGGCGCTGGTGCTCTGTTCTGTGGATCTAAGTCCTTAGAGCGCGTACGCAATCAAGAATGTGGGGCTCGGGGTAGAAGACTGGCAGATCAATTATTTGGTTGATGTGGAATGGGGAGGCTACCTTTGGTACAAACTTGGAGTGAGTCCACAGGGTGGCACGGTCCTGACAGAGCAGGCTGTAGGGAAGATGTGCCACCAGGGCCTGGAGTTCACTTACACACTTGGTGGAGGGAATGGAAATCAGGAAGAGGGCTTTCCAGGTGACATACTTGAGTAGGACAGATATCATGGGCTCGAAGGGGGCCTGTATGAATTGGTGCAGCATGATGTTGACGTCCCAGGGCAGCACAGACTGTCTAACAGTGGGCCTGAGGTTGGCCAGGCCGCACATGAATGGTGAGACTGATGGGTGTGTGGAGATGGGGGCATCATCCATATGGTAGATGCAATTTAATGTGGCAAGTGCAAAATTATGCACCTAAGAAAGAACAAACCAAAATTTGGTTACACAATGCAAGACACCACCTTTAGAAACCACCACCTAGGAAACCCTTCGTCCAGTGTGCAGCGGCAGCCAAGAAAGCTAACAAAATGCTAGGAATCATAAGGAAAGGAATTAAGAATAAAACCAAGGATATTATAATGCCTCTGCATCATTCCATGGTTCAACCGCACCTTGAATATTGTGTGCATTTCTGGTCACCATATCTTAAAAAGGATATAGCAGTCTTAGAAAAGGTACAGAGAAGAGCAACAAAAATTGTAAAGGGGATGGAAGTATACCCCTATGAGGAGAGACTTAAAAGGTTAGGGCTCTTCAACTTGGAAAAGAGACGGCTGAGGGGGGATATGATAAAGATCTATAAATTAATAAATGGAGTGGAATGGGTAAACATAGATCAGTTGTTTACGCCATCAAAAAGTAGAAAAACTAGAGGACACACAATGAAGTTACAATGTAACCCATTTAAGACTAATAAGAGAAAAAAAATGTCCTCAACGCATAATCAAACTCTGGAATCCGTTACTGGAGGATGCAGTAAAAGTTGTAGTGTAGCTGAATTAAAAAAAGGTTTGGACAAGTTCCTGGATGAAAGGTTCATAAATGATTATGGGAGGAGTAGCCTAGTGGTTGGGGCAAGGTACTTCAGGCCGGAAGGTTGGGGGTTCAAATCCCACTAGAGGACAGCAACCTTGGTCTGGAAGAACTGGGGTTTCTAATCCCACAGGTGCTCCTTGTGGTCTTGGGCAAGCCACTTAACCCTCCATAGCCCATGTTCCCTGTAAAATAGTTATCTCCAAGTTATAATACCCTGTTCAATGTAATTTTAGTTTGTTCAATGTAAACTGCTCTGATGCAGAATAGCGTGGTATATAAGAGAATGTAAAATGTAAATAAAGAGGACCAAGGAAACCCACTGCTTACCCCAAGGCGAGCATTGTGGTACCTGTGTGCTTTTTTGGGAACCTGCCAGGTACTTGTGACCTGGATTGGCCAATGTTGGAAACAGGATACTGGACTTGATAGACCTTGATCTGACCCAGTATGGTATTTCTTATGTTCTTACGATCATGATAAGCTGTGATAGCAGACAGATGGCATCGTATGGACATCATCTTGAGACCTGTGCTGATGAGGGTGGTGAGGTACTGAAGAACTCAGGTGATCAGGCAGGAGCTGGGGTCAAGTCCTTCCAAAGCATACCACATGGCGAAGTGCATCCACTTAAGGCCATAAGTTGTTTGCATGGACGGGTGTCTGGCAGCCAGGATGACTTGCTGCACTTCTATAGTGAGGATGAGGGACGAAAGGATTAGCCTTTCAACATTGATGCTGTCAGCTCAAGTATCAGCAGATTGGGGTGCATGGTCATGTCCTTATCTTATGTGATGGGGTCTGGTGTCAGCTGTAGGCTGGTCAGTGGTTCCTGCACTAGATGGCTCAGAAAGGGGAACCACATCTTCCTGGGACAGAATGGGGCATTGAGAATGACCCATGCCTGATTCAGAATGATTGTTGGGATGATCCTGGAGATTAGTGGTGTAGGCGAGAAGGCATACAGGAGCGGACATTTTGAGCAGAAGTGGGCACACTTCACATTCATCTCACTGACAAAGAGGTCGATGTGTGAGTGCCCCCATTTGCGGAAGAGGTCTGCTGCTGTGCGAGGGTTGAATGACCATTCATGTAGGTCGAGTTGGCAGCTGAGGGAGTCTGCTAGTTGGTTGTCCTTGCTCGGCAGGTATGAGGCTAGAAGCAGGCAATCCTTAGAGCAGGGGTCACCAACCTGCGGCCCGCGGGCCGCATGCGGCCCGCGAGGTCCCTCCGTGCAGCCCGCGAGACTCTACCCCGGTGCGGCCCGCCAAGGCAAACTCACCAACTCCTTCTTCTGCAGCCGCGGCTCCCTGCCTCTTAGGGAACCGCGGCTGTGCTTGTAAAATCATCGCGGAGCCCTTCCTGTCTTGACGGGCTCCGTGCAGCATTGTCCCGCCTCCAAAGGAAGTGGTAAACAACTTCCTTTAGAGGTGAAACTGGTGAACTGTGATCTTTGTGTTGAGCATCATGCTGTGGAAGATTTTCTTTCCCAGCTCATCAAGGAGCTTGAGGTCTGTTCCGGGCAGTGCATTGGAGTATGTGCATGATTTTTTGGCATGCTTAATGGCTGATTCCACTACAATGGACTAGTGTGGAAGTGGTGTCTTCTCAAAACCCGGGACAGCCTGCATCTGATACTTAGTCTAGACTCTAGACTCTCTCCTTGAGGTGGCAGGTCCGGAGGACAGGGTCTGCCAGACTTTTAGGATGTTGTCACAAGGAGCTTGTGGACTGGTAGAGCGACCATGGTATTTGAGGACTGCAAGGACCTCATTCCTTGGATCTGAAGTATCTGCTGGGGTGAGGGAAAGCTGAGACACCAGTTTTGGAGGAACTTGAGATATGTGAGGTTCTCCGACGGAGACGGCAACTGAGATGGTGAAGGTTCCAATCCTGCACTCAGTGAGCTGAGGGAGTGACAGTTCCCTGCCATGGAAACCTGGGTGGCCGCCTCTTCCCCTTTGGTGTCTGTCATCAGAGGTTCCAGGGAGAATCATGGGGGCGAGGGCGATGGCAGGATGGCGGAGTCCACACCTCTCTTGATGGTAAGGATATGGGAGTTTGGCATACCTTGTTGGTGGCCACAGGTCCCATGATTGGTTGTGCCCATGGGGGGGGGGGCATGTTGCTTGAGGAAGCGGGCAAAGAGGTCCAGGATCGCATATGCTGATCCATCCCCACTATTGCGGCTGTGGTGTCCTTTGTTCTGGTGTGTCCTGTGGGATGGGGTACCATCGAGGCGTAATCGGTGCCTTCTGTGGGCCTTGGAGCTGCGGTGCCACTTGTAGCATGTGCAGCTGGAGTGGCTACCACTGGTACTGGTGTTGCTGTTGCTTTGATGTCTGCTATGCCTGCTGCACCTGGAGCCACTCATTCAGGCAGTGCTGGTGCTGGGAATGGCCGGCTGTGCTTCCCTGCACAGTGCGTGGAGATGGGCACCGGCATTTTGATGGGGCCAGGCCTGTTCTGTATTGCCACGATCAGCTGTTTTCCTGGCATGGGGGAGTTGTGGAAGACTTTCCCCACATGGGTGTAGGTATCTTTTGTTGGTGCAGTGACGCGCCTTGCTACAATGACGCGCCATGTTCTGGGCTTCACTTCTGGGTTGCTGACCAATGGCAGCAGAGGAGGCACCATTTTGAAAGATGGTCATACCCGCATCGTCTGAAGAAAGCATGACTGGAGAGGAACTGCCCAAGCCCAGGGTTGCAAGCGCGGTCATCTGTGCAAGCAGAGGCTGGATCAGAGCAGGAGTCTCTTTGCTGGCCCAGCTGGGGATGAAGGCCATTTCCAGCACATCCTGTGCCATGGCTGCATGCTGCTTCTTGTGATGAGTTTTCTTGGCCATGTGGGAGGACTCAGTCTGCTGTTAGTCTGAAGAGGTGAGTGCTTCCGTGAAGTCATGATGAGCGTGGCCGTGGTATTTCTGTGCCCTAGGTGACATCTGGTTATAGTGTGGGCAGTTCTCGACATGGTGACTCACCTCCAAGCACTGGACGCAATGGTCATGGACGTCCATGCTATTCATCTTTTGTTTGCATTTCAGGCATTTTTTAAAACTCAGTTTAAAACTGTTGCTGGTAATAGCTGGTCTTCTTCTGTCCTTCTGCAGGCTATGAGGTATTCTTTCATTATTCTTCTTGTTCTTTTTTTTTTTTTTGTGAAGAGCTGAGTTTTCATCTTTGCTGGCAAGGCGGAAGAAAAGAGACTTGGCTAGGTAGGGACAGGCCAGGGAGGTAGGGCTACCTGGCACATCTCAGAAAGGCTTGCCTTTCTGAGCTCTGGAGAGCACTTCCATCCATGGTGCCATCGGATGCCATCACCATGTGTGATTGACTCATCCTGCTTGTCCTAGGAGAAGAGCTATAACTTTGCAGTCAAAAAAGTGGGTCTTTTAGTTATGCAAAAATAACCGTAGCACCTAATCTCTGTCTTGTTCCAGTATTAAAAAAACAATTAGAGTAGCTTGTGATACTGTTTTGACTTCAACCTTCTCCACAATCTAAAAAAGGTTGAATGAGTCCAGAAACACCTCAGGCCCATACTCTGAGCCTGGTCAGTCTTTTTCTTTACAAAAGGTGGCAAGTAGTAGGCCCTGGCAACAGTAGGATGTGATGATTCTGCAAGTAATACCTCCTGCATATATCTTCTAAGGGGACATTTTTTGAAGCCCTGTTCATGATTTGGACATCGGAAAACAGCCATTCGATCCATTTTAGAATGCCCCAAACTACACATGTCCAGCGTGATCACGTCCATGTCGCACAGGGGCATGTCTGGAGCATTCTGGCAAAGAAATATGTGTGCACCTGATATGATAAAGGAGCCTCTATTTTAAACTGGCAGCAGATAGGTTCCTGTCTATAGAAAATAAACCATAGAGCGGAGAACAGACCAAGCCAAGACGTCCAAGTTGTAGATAAATAAACGTTATTAGCGACCTGACATAGCCGTGTTTCAGCTATTTGCCTGTGTCAGGGATCATTAATACATTCAAATTAATCATACAATGTTCTCTTAGAACCTCCTCATGCATAAAACAATGAGTGTATCAAATACAGCAAAGTTGTTGTTGGACAAACAGAGAGTAGTTCTGGCTCCTGCCTAACTCCAGTGCCGCGAGACCAATACCATTTTCAAAGTCGCCAGAGACAGGGCAGGAGCTAAAGGGGTTCACTCTTGCTCCAATCCCCACTGGACCACCAGGGTGCCCCCAGTAAGACCCATGGGGGCCTATGGGGTGGGGCCTTCTTATCAAGCTTTGTCTCTGGGAGAGAGGGATTGGGAGGTGGTTTACTGAGGGTTTTGGCCTGTGTCGCTGTCCAGGAGGATAGTTCTGAAGGTGGGAGAGATCAGCGGGGATACTCTCTGGGTGGGGGGCATTTATAATCTGCCTCACTGTTCTCTCCAATCTGACCGGTGGGGGGGGGGGGGGCGTGCTGGGCGTATGTGACCTGATCTGCTGCAGATGGGGAGGGCATAGCAGCTACTGGTCCTTTCCCTGCTGTTTCTCTCTGGACCCATGTTCAGGTAGTGCAGGTGCTCCTCTCTTGCCTGCTGTGGCAGGGAACATGGGCCCGTGCAGTAACTACAGAGCAGATGCTGGGCCCGCCCCCCCCCCCCCCCCCCGCAATAACTGCACAGTATTTACACGTATCATGCTGCATTTTGACATACTGTATGCCACTCGGTAGGTGCAAAACACTTACTGCAGCCTTGTAAACACTCCTCTAAGCATCTGCCATCTTTGGCTTGAAATAGTTCCATAGAAATGAATAGTTAGACTCCTCTTCCAGGAGATGAGAATAATATCTAAAAAAATTACTTTTATGGTGGATATTTAATTCAAATAAATAAAAGAGAGGTTAAAAGTTTGAAAGTTACATTTTCTGACATCTAGTACAATTTGAGACAGGGAGTAGGAGAAAGGCATTATTAATTTATTAACTATAATCCCATTTAAATATGAAGAATGTTGATGTATAAACAGCGAGGAGATATGAACAGTGTAAGAGCAGGTTGGACACTGATTCTGATTGGTCAGAATGATATGGAGTGAGACTGACATGTTGGGTAAATTATCTTTTTCTCAAAATTCTGCATCTCATTATCAATTTTGAGAAAAAGTCAACTCTAGGTAAGGTAAAAACTATCACGTCAATTTGAGTCATGGCATGAGCAGTTTTTTAAATGCCAGCTGCCATAGCTAAAGTTTATTTTGGATATTCAGCACTGATATACAGATAGTGGCTGGTGCAGAATATCAAAATACAGCAGCAAGCACCGCTACTCTTCAGAGAATTGCAATAGTCAGCCCAATATCTGGATTACCTATCTGGATAGCTCTTAGGACAGCGTTCTTCTGTCCTACATTTTCTGGATAGTTATCCATATAGCAATGCTGAATTTAATTTAATTTCAATCACTTATATTCCATTTATACAAGAAAGGATCTAAGCAAATTGCAACCAACTATACCAAAAAGTGTTGCAAAATAAATTAAGATAAAAGAAGATATAGTCCTAAAATATATTTAGGTACAAACAAATATTCTATACTAACCCTACTAAACTCTACAGAATTTGTTCTTTTCATAAATGGTCCAGCCAAGGACCATGACCACTACTTTGACTATGCATTGGATAGATATTCTCTAAAACGTCTACGGGGAGATATTCAGCGGAGGCGGCTAGCACGATTACAGTGGATAGTTGTCGTTGTTGAAACTTATACCCGGATATCCAGTGCCCGGACCATATCTGGCCATCGGCATTGAATATCCGGGTTAGCTGGAGAAGCAGGAAACCAACCAGGCTACAGCAATATTCAGCTGCTTCTCGGTTAGCTTCTGCGGGTGAAAGATAAGCCACCCTTTCAGATGCCTAACTTTCACCGCTTGGCGATAACCAGGCAGCAGCTCAGTATTAGCACTGCCTGGTTATTGCTGGATGCCACCTCTGCTTGTGCAGTGGTAGCACCTGGAGATATTCAGAGGCACTAACCGCATTATTCCTGCTGAATATCCCAGTGAGCGTGATTAATGCTGATAGCGGGTCTGCTAACTGTGTTAATCACGTTGATACAGCATTCTGTATATGTTTACTGCAAAGAGATATAATGTACCCACTACCCCCAACCCTTAAAGCTCTTTGTAATACGTTGACATTCTCCCTCCCCCCCCCCCCCCCCTCAACTTTAGCAGATGTCTAAACTGCCTAGAATAAGTCATGTTGCTGTATGGAAAATTGTTGGCTCTGCTCATGGACCGCCCTGGCACTATCCAGATAGTGCAAGGTGGTCTGTCAAGATATTCAGCGACACTATCCATTTATTACCATTGAATACTGGCCCCTTTGTAAATCAATGGCAGTGCTGTACTGTCATACAGGAGGCTGTCATTTAGAGCGCCATGTCAGATCTTTCTTCATGCCATCTGCTGTGCGCCAGACATTTAACTATAGCTTGGCCAATCATGTCTATGGCTCATTATACGTTGTTTATTGTTGTGGGGGTAGAAGGCTAATTGGGGATGCTGAACTCAATACAAATCATATTGAAAATGTGTCTTTTATGTATTCGAGGACTCAGAAGAAAAGCAAAAAACGGCGAGACAAATTGATCAACAACAAAATTTATTGAGCTCAATAAAAGTTTGTTGCTGATCATTTTGCCCCCTTGCTTTTTGCTTTTCTTTTGGTTTTTGTTGCAGGGGTGTCCCTTTTTGTTTTTGTTTTGCTTTTTTGTTTCATGACTCAGAACCAGGTTGGCCTTGAAATGCCTCATGGAATACTCTTTAACATCTTAGTCCGCACTATTCCGTTTTCCAAGGATGCATTTTCCAAGCAGAGGACAATGTGTTTGTGCAGCTCTTTCAAACAGCAGATCACCACAGCCTCCTTTCCAGCCCCACATTGCAAAATTTGAATCCGAAGTTGTACAAAGTGGAAAACTCAATGTGCATACCTTGTGGTACTGCAGACCCTCTGCAGACAGGAGAAAATGCTTTAAGCTTAGAAAAAAGAGGCAGACACCGGCTGCAGCATTACAAGGAGCCATATAGGGGGAGCAAGTGGGACCTCCGGAGGACTGAGGAGCCACGCCCCAGAGCCAGTGATGCAATACCGGCCTGCACCCAATCAGAGGAGGGAAGAGTTCCTCTTAAAAAAAGTCCAGATGACTGGAGAAGAGAGGCTTTCCAAGAGGGAGAGAAGGACCAGGAAATAGGAGTCCTGGGGAAAGGAACAGGCCCAGCAGACTCAGCAGAGCCAGGTGAAGGAGTTTGCCCCGAGTATCCCAGGAGTGGAGAGGACACGCCTTCCAAGAGGGAGAGATACAGAAAGGGAGCTACCCCTGGAAGCAGAAGGACTGTGCTAGAAAGTCCTGGACCTGAGTTTGGCAGAGGCCAGCAACCATTGAAGGACATAACATGGAGTAACCAAGAAGAAGATGAAAGAACTTCTTTAAAAGGTAACATTCTGGGCTCAGACAGAAGGAAGCTTTGGTGTGAATCTGGTTTAACACCAGCAGAAGGCCTCCGGGAGAACCGAAAGCCTACCATTGTGCAAGTAAGGCCAAACCCCAGCAGGAACTGGCCTCAATCCTTACCTTGCCGGGATAAACCAAGAAAGAAAGGTAATCACTGTTTTTCTGATTATAATTTCCTGAACGCTGTGACGCAGGAGGAACAGGGAATAGAGGAATGTTGTCCTACTAGAACTGTTTATACTTCAGGATACAAACCTATAGCAAGTAAGAGACTCTCCAGTAAAAGAGCCGTGTGCAAGAGAGACTGTTCTCAGTCTAGAGGTACACAAAACCTGGGCTTACCTTTGAACACAGAACATTGGGACATCGTGCAAACGTTGTATAAAAAGCCTGAAGGCAAGCTACCAGATATTGATGACCTTGAACCAATGCAGGTGGACATAGCTGACGACCTTTCGGACCCTGAAATGGATTGCAGCTACGGCCAGGCGGAAGGCTTTGACCCTTTAGACAAGGAATAGAGCTGGAGCCTGGGGAATGTGTGAATCTTTGTTTTCTCATATTATTACTGTGAAGTTAACAGGTTTAATACAGTTTTTGTTTGTTTTCTTTCAACCTGAGATAAGGACAATTTCTGTTGCTGTAAAGATCTGAGCTTTTGAACCTTTTGTGCAATAGGGGAAATAAAAGCCTTTATTCTCCCTTCACTCGGACTATTATGTTCCTTTGAGCTTTTGGTTACCAGAAGGCTACTAGGACTACAAAGAAAACCTGGGCCCTGTCTTTAAGCCAAACTCAATTACAAATATTTTTGTGTCCACCCTCTCTACCGTGATGCTTCTTCGCCACTAGGGCGGCGTTGGGACAACCTTTAATGAACTTGCACATCTCTAAGCTTAAGCCTGAAGCACCGCCAATAAACAATTTAGCAAATGCTCATACATGTTAAGAACCATCGAACTATCTCAATGCATATTTTAAATTCTGCACTTACAAACCTTATAAATGGTTTGTAGGCAAAGATGTGTTTGAGTGGGAGCAGGAACAATTAAACAGCTTGTCAAATTTTCTATTTCGGTGTACAAAAATTTCTAGTTTCCATAGTAACTAAATTGATAATAATAACATTTGTTTCTTAAAATGTCAGAACACACAGTTTGACTTTTCTTAATTCTTACAACCTTGATCTAAAATGCACAGTGTGTACCTAAGCTTGTTCAGGGGTAAGGGAATTTCATTTTAAAAACTGCTGTAACTAGATAAATAAATTTAAAAAAAGCCTGTTATCCCGTTGGGGACTGGCAGCTGCCAGTGGTAGCTGAATTTGTTTTTTTTTAAACCTCAGATGGCTGCGGGTGCTGCCGTGTGCAGGTTGCAGCTGTTTTGGTTTCATGGGCTGAGAGCAATGGCCTCGGTGAGCTGTGCTCCTGCGCTGTCACCGGGCCTTGCTCTGGGTGTGGCTGGAGGCAGCGATTGCCAGATTGGGGCAGCAGGAGCACCTCCACTGCTCCCGATCTGGCAGAGAGAGAGAGGAGGAATGGCTGCCGGCAGCGGGAGGCCCGCAATCCTCACGGCTCCCGCAGGAGGAATGCCACTGTGTTGATGGCTGCTGCCGGAACTACTGGGGGATCGCCGTCCTCATTTTGGTCCTGAGGGGTGGCTGAAGCAGCACCAGGTGCCAGTGCTGCAGTGAGCTGGGGACGGGCCATGGATCATGGCCAAAGCAATGTCAAGGGCAGGAGGAGAGGTGCTGTCTGTCAGCATCGGGTCTGCTCTTGCTCCTGGGGCTGGCAGACAGCATCGGGGGGCCCGGGGTTGGAGAAAGCAGGTAGGCACTATTGGGCCTTGGTTTGGGCCTATAGTTCTTGGAGGCAGAGCCAGCCTTAAAGGGCCAGAGGCTCTTTTTGAATGCTGCAGCTACTGGAAGAGAGGTTGGGGAGTACAAAAGGGGGACATCGAGGTATGAGTGTGGCCAGTGCTGGGGAGCCTATAAATTAATTTTTAAATTTAATTAAGGGACTTCCAGTAGCATGGTGAGCTGAGTGGGTCGCAACCCTCTTAGCTCTGAGGCCCGTTCTCTCCCCTCAACCACTGAACTTGATGTGACTGCCTTCTAACTATTCGGAAGTGGGAGAGCAACTTTATCACAGATCGGAGCTTCATTGGGTTGCGCGAATATCTCGGGGAGCATCTTGCATGGCGACCAAAACCTCCCAACGGGAGAAGCCACGTGGAGGAGAGGCCAAAATGGCGGAAGGGGTCTCGGGTGGCTTGATGCTGGTGACCGCGGCGGCGATGGTGGCGGAGGTCTCTAAGGCGGTGGTGGACGCGCTGGAAGACCGCCTGGGAGGGCTAGCGACACAGATTAATGCCGTGGCACAAGCGGTATCGGATTTTATCTGCCACGTTGAACGGGCGGAAAACCGCATTGGCTCTCTGGAGGACTTGCAGGTGCGGGATGAGGCCCGGCTCAAGAAACTGGAGGAGGCCTTGACCAAGCAACAGGACAAGCTGGAAGATCTGGAGAACCAGAGCCGACGCAACAATTTGTGTTTCATTGGTATTGCTGAGATGGTGCAGGATAAAGATCTGAGGCATTACTTGGAGAAATGGATCCCTGAGCACTTGCCCCTGGACGGTGAGGTGGGGAACATCGTCTTGGAACGAGCACACCGGCTGGGGCCTTATCGGGCCAGTGATAATAGACCAAGGGCTGTCATCGCTCGTTTTCTGAATGCGGCGCAGAAAGAGGGAGTTCTGCAGGCCTCACATCAGTCCCGGCGCTCGGAAGCTAATGTCTGCAAGGTTCTAATTTTTCAAGATTACTCAGCCGGGGTCGCACTGTGCCGCAAGGCCTTCAAGGACGCCTGCGGCAGGCTGGTGGAGAAAGGAATCCGGTTTACTTTGGCTTACCCCGCAACGCTGAGAGTAGACTGTGAGAGCGGACGTCGGGTATTCTCTTCGCCGCAGGAGGCCCTGGAATACTGTAATGGTCTCGGCTGATCGTTTAGGGCCGGAAAGGCCGTGACGGTTCTGCTTTTTCTGTCGGTGCAGCTCTCCAGACCAGACACTTGCAGAGTTTTCTCTAAGGGTCCTGGGATGCGCTGTGTATACTTTAGCGCGTAGCCTGGACGCAGTACTTCTCCCTCCAGGAGTGCGGGTTTAAAACTCGCCCTTGCACGGGCCAGATTATTTGAGGGGTCGTTGATGCCCCCAGCCCTATTGCAATGTTCTTCTGTACTGTTTTGTGCAGTTCTGTACTGTTTTGTGCAGCATGTTAGCTTGTTTTTGAGCCTGTTTTAGTCTGGGGGGCCTTTCGTTTTCTTCTCTTTTTTTTCATGTTTTCTAATATTTTTGGCTCCTTCTACTGTGGTTTGGCTGATGTTTTTTCATTCTAATGTACTCTCTTTGCCCCCCCTCCCTGCCTGGGATTCTCTCCTTACCTTTTTTGTTTTTGTATCCTTTTTTCCTTCTCTTTTCCCTTTTTCTTTTTTGTTTGATAATGGAAATGTAAGTACAATTTTTTGTTTTCCAATAGAAATGGAACTACACTGCTATGTTTGATTTGTTTAACTTTGTTTGGCTCTTATTAATCGGTACGGTGTGGATTCGTTTACTATACTTCCTGTTGGGTTGGTGGTTAGAGGGCTATGCGTGAGGTTTTGGGGGGGTTTGTTCTGGGGAGTGTAATCGGGGGGATGGAGGGGGGAGGGTCCTGTAGTGTCCACGGATGCTTATGGCAAGGCGTGTCGTCATAGCATTTGGCCTGCCTGCCGTATTTAGGCTACGGACCCTATGCTTGTCGGGAGGGTAGCTGGCCTGTGCTTCCTTTGTCCTGTAGTCATGGAGGCACCGGAGGAGGTGGGCTGGGGATTGGATCTGCCACCTGGCCCTGGAACTGGGAAGGAGGTGGGCTGGGGATTGGATCTGCCACCTGGCCCTGGAACTGGGAACCGAGAGATGCAGCTCCGGGGAGGGAGCTGGGGGTGACTCCCCTGCGTCTCTCTCCGCCTCGTACTCTTGGGGCTATCATGGATATAGCTGCACGTCCCCCTGGGTGGGGTTTAGCGTAGGGACCCTGACTTGTGTTGCTTTGGGGGGGGGGTTGGATTGCTGCAGGCATTGGGGGCGTGGTTTCCAGTTTGTAGTGGGTAGTTAAGTGTGAACCTTGGGTTTGTTGAGGGGCTTCTGGCGACAGGTAGCGTAGGGTTTGTTAGACTAGTCTAGTGGGGGAGGGAGGGGGAGGGCCTTGCATGCGTAGGAAGTCATGGTGGGGCCAGAGTGGATAGTCTGGCGGCTGGTGGTTGATAGGGCAGTTGGGTTGTACTGGGGGGGGGAAAGGGGGGACGGGGGTTGGGTTGGTAGGAGGGAGGGCTTGTTACAGGGGGGGGCTGGGAATGACTGTTATTTGCAGGGCTTGCTTGGGGTGTTGTATGGGTGCCTGTGTGTGTGGATGTGGCTGTGGATGTCTTGGGTTGGTCGGATGTCGAAGGTGGGGGGGACCCTAGGCTGGGGGGTCTCCACCTGGTAGAATGGTGGGTTCTTCTTTTCTGGGGACGCAATTGGAGCGTAGATCCTGGGTAGTGACACCCGCTTTGCGACTTGGAACGTTTGTGGACTGGGTTCCCCGATTAAGCGTTATAAAGTGCTTCAGCATTTGAAGCGTCAGCGACTTAGTGTTATCCTGTTACAGGAAACGCACCAGTCGGAGGCGCAGCACGACAAACTGTGCAAAGGTCCTATTTCGCATGTATATGGGGCCCCAGCTCTGGAGAAGAAGAGGGGTGTGGCTATATTAATTGCTAAGTCTGTCAACTGGGTTGAGGAGCATGTGGACGTTGATTCGGAGGGAAGATATGTTTGTGTGTGGGGGTTGTTAAATGGCCTGAAAGTGGCTATGTGTTCGGTTTATGGGCCCAACGTGTATGAAGCTGGCTTTTACCAGGCTCTTGCTCGCATCTTGGCGGATACTTGGGGGTATCAGGTCGTACTGGATGGGGACTTCAATGAGGTGTTGAATGTTGCCTTAGACCGCTCTGGCAGAGGAGGGGGTGGGAGTCAGCGGACCCGCAGACGATTGTGGGGGATCTGTGAAGCGCATAAGCTGTTGGACATTTGGAGAGTCCTCCACCCAGGAGAACGAGATTATACTCATATGTCTCGGGCACATGGGAAGTGGTCTCGCATCGATTATTTTTTTATTTCGGACTTGCTGTTTGGGCGGGTTTCGAGGGCAGAGATTGGAGCTTCTATCCTTTCCGATCATGCGATGACCATTTTGGAGTTCCGCGATCGTGGCTTTAGTCGGAATCGGCTTTGGAGATATCCCTTAGACCTTAGTGGGGATGCGCAGTTCGAAGCGCATCTAAGGCACTGCTGGGGGGACTATGCGTCACTTAATGCTCAGCCGGAGATTTCTCCCGCTCTTTTTTGGGAGGCGGGTAAGGCGGTTCTTCGTGGAGAAATTATCAGTTATCATAGCCAGCGGCGCAAGCGGTTGAACCAACGGATCCTTTTGCTAGAGAAGGATCTGGGGAGGGCTAGGAGAGTGGTAGCCGGACACAAGTCCACAGCGAATCAACGTAGGCTGCGGGAACTTCAGCTGGAGCTGGAGATGCTTCTCCATAGAAGAGCTCAGAAGTCAATGTTGTACTATCGGTATAAGTTATACCAGCACGGTAATCGGGCGGGTAAGCTGTTGTCCTCCTTGGTGCGGCCCGCAGGGGGAGCCTGGCATATTGGGGCCATTCGGCACCCGGATGAGACCATTCGACGGGATGCGGGGGATATTGAGGCCGTTTTTACTGCTTTTTTCCAGCAACTTTATGCGAGCGATGGTGATCGGGGGGTCGAGGGTCGGGTTTTTCTTGAAGGTTGCGCTCTACCACGGCTTGCCGCTGAGCAGCTACAGGTTCTCAACCAGCCTATCTCAGGGAGGGAGGTCCAGGAGGGTATCAAAAATTTGAAAAACGGGAAGGCCCCGGGAGTAGATGGCTTCCGTAGTGAATTTTATAAGATCTTGGGCGATGCTTTAGTGGTCCCCCTGGTGGGGTATTTTGATGATCTGGTACAGCGGGGGGTGTTCCCGTATGAGGCGAATAAGGCTTTGGTTACTGTCTTACCCAAACCTGGGAGGGACCCCCTTCTTCCGGGTTCATACCGTCCGATATCGCTCCTCAATGTAGACATTAAGCTCCTAGCTAAAATTATGGCGGATCGGTTAGCACCTTTTTTGCCGACTTTGATCCATCCGGATCAGGTGGGTTTTGTGAGGGGCCGTCATGTGGCATATAATTTGCAACGTATCCTACTTTCCTTCTGTGCGGAGCACGTAGCCAGCCGTGGCTCTTTACTTATTAGTTTTGACGCTGAAAAAGCGTTTGATAGGGTTCAGTGGGGCTTTATGTACCAAGTTCTCGAGGTAATGGGGTTTACTGGATTTTTTGTAGATGTGATTCGGTTATTGTACGCTAACCCGATCGGAGCCCTCCTGGTGAACGGGGACATGACCGCGGACTTTGCTATCCAGAAGGGGACTCGTCAGGGATGTCCGCTGTCCCCACTTTTATTTGTTCTGACCTTGGAACCTCTTCTGCATAGGATTCGCATGGCCTCGCAATTTTGTGGTGTCCCGGTGGGGAGGGAGGAGTTTCGCGTTGCGGCCTTTGCTGATGACTTGCTAGTGCACTTGGGGGACCCATAAATTGGGCTACCTCATTTACTACAATTAATACGGGAGTATGGGTTGGCCTCGGGGTTCAAACTCAATCTAGATAAGTCGGAAGCGATGTTATTAGGGTCGGTGGCAAGACATGGCTGGAAGGGTGACTTCCCTTTGAGATGGACAGCTGGGTACTTTAAGTACTTGGGTATCTACTTGCCCACGGACCTAGGAGACCTTTATCACTTGAATGTCACTAGAGTGCACACGGCTGTATCGCTCACGGTGGATAAATGGCGAGACTTACCGTTGTCCTTGGGGGGGCGTGTAGCTCTGTGCAAGATGACCCTCTTCCCTAAGCTCCTATATCTGCTCTAAACACTCCCGTTGTTCTTAAAGTGCTCTGATCTTCGACGGGTAGAACAGTTGTTTAACAGGTTCCTTTGGCAGGGCCGCCAACCTAGGGTGCGTCTGGAAATTCTTAGTCAACCTCGGGAGTTGGGTGGTCTGGGTTTTCCGGATCTGCGGAGATACAATGTTGCTTGTTTGTTGCGGTTTGTCCGCGATGGGTTGTGGGATTTAGAGGACTATTCCCCTGTGGGGACGCTCACAGCTGTGGTTCATCCATTCCACCTGCGGTATCTTTTGCATGCTCAAGCGGTTAGGGGACTGTCCTCCTGTGCGAGCGGCTTGGCGGTGTTTTTGCATGGGCCGCCGGCTTTCGGCATTTCACTCACCTTATCTCCCCATTCGGGGGAATGCCGATTTCGTGCCGGGCCTGAGAGGATTGCACTTCGCGCAATGGGACCGACTGGGGATTGTTAATTTGTAGCATGTGTTAACCCCAGTTGGGGGGGTAGCAGATTTCTCCGTGCTTTGTCATCAATACCCGCTGGGAAGTAAAGATGTCTTTCAGTATGCCCAACTTCGTAGTTATATTCGTGCGGTTCCTGCGGCAGCTTTGCGGGGGAAGGTTAGTTCTGAAATCGAGGTGGCGCTTTTGGGGGGAGAGCAGGGGACACGTGTGTCTTGGCTACATAAGATGTTATGGGATGGGATTTCTCCTCTCGCTGTGGCGCCGCTGGCGGTAGCATGGACGGCTGAGTTAGGGGAGGAGGTTAGTGCTGACGAGCTCCTAAGTGGGTTGGCTGCTATTCTGTCTCTGAGTGTGATGGTGCTTCACAGGGATACGCAATATAAGATTTTGCGTCGTTTATATTTTGCTCCTCTTAGGGCGTGGCGGGTTCGCGAGTTCAGATTTTCTGGGGGAAGGTTCTGTCTTACCTGACCACTTGTCTCCAGCAGTCTGTGCTTTTGAACGCTAGGAATATGGTGTTAGACGTGTGGGAAGACTCGTGGATGACTGAGTTGGGTACAGTGGGTTTGCGCTGGATGCGGTTGGTGTTGGTGACTGCTCGAATGACAGTGTTGCAACAGTGGCTGGATGCTCGGGGGCCCACGTATAGTATTTGGAGATTCCACCTTCATAAGACCATGCTTATGGAGCAGATGCATGCTCGTGGGAGTGAGAAGAGATGGCAGCGTTTTTTAGAAGGCTGGGGACCCCATCTGCAATCACTATCCTGGAGAGATCGTAGTAGGGTCTTGAGTGGACCCTGACGGCCTAGATTGGTGGGATGATGAGCCCATCCCAAGATATCTGCAAGCCCAGAATGTTTGTCTGTGTGTCTGTTTGTTATAGGGGGGGGATGGGGGAGGGGGGGGAAGGGGAGGATGGGTGGAGGGGCTTGGGGGTAGGCTAGGGGGTTAGGAGAGATAGTGTGGGCTTTGGTATGCCTGCGGCTCAATGGTTGCTGACGGGTCCGGGAGCAGAGTCAACCCTGGGCCTGTCGGTATTATTATTCTTGTCTTCCTGTTCCTATCTTCCTATGCTGGGTCTGTTGGGAAGCACCCCTGTTGTTTGAAGGGCGAGGGGAGGGAGGGAAGGAAGGGGGGGACTTTAGCTGTGCTTCTAACTGTGGAACCTGTATTTTGTTTTTTGCCACTTGTTTTTGATGCATAATTTGTTTCTGCGGTGTTGTTTCTTTTTGGAAATTTGAATAAAAAACAGATTAAACATAAATTTAATTAAGGGGCCGTTTTGCTGAAAAATTGCGGTAAAGTGCAGATTCAGGGAGAGGTGAATCCCGAGGCCCTTGGTGGGCTCTAGAGCCTCGGTTTTAAATAAAAATTGCAGAATACAAGTTAGGAAGCTCAGGGAGCTTTAATTGTAAAATGAAAAGTGTTAATTTTAAAAGTACTAGGATATAGAAGCACAAGGTACTGAGCGATCAGGCTGTGCCGGGACCTCTCAGGGGAGCTGTGTGAAAGCTGATTACAGGCGGGAAGGCAGAAATTAGAGATGCAGATTGATATCTCTTGTTACTGATACATTTAAATTTAAAGAAACAGTACTAACATACACTAAATATAGTAATTAGGGTTGTAATGGGGGAATTTCCATGATTTAAATGGTAAAGTTGGGTTCTGAGGGATGTTTTGGAACTATTTTGTTTTGGAATAAGTGGAAGAATACTTTCCTGGCTTGCTTGAAATATGTGTGTGTCTGAGTGGAGAGTCAGTTGGAGATCATTGCGAAGAGTGAGCGGAATGTGCTGTTGGTGGTATGTGAGGAATTCGTTTTGGATATTTTTGAAAGGAAAAGAAGAGAAAACTCTGAGCAACTTAATAGATGAGATCTCACTGTGTTTTGAGAAGAAAGCAAAGAAGGTGGTAATTTCAGGAAAGAATCTCCTTAAGGGTTTTAACTTTGAACACCTTGGAGCAGCTTCTTTAATTGTAGCTTTGAAAGTTAAATAAACTATCTAACATTAACTTATTGAAAGCTAAGAAAATTATGTTTTTTTTAAAGAAAGTTTGGCTAGTCAGAGAAATTATTAGTTGTCTTGGCTGACCAAAATTGTCAAACTGTTCTGAAACCTCTTGGGAAAGGAGACGTTTTAAAAAGTATTTTCAGTCTTGAACTGATTTTAAAATATATTTCTGTAATTGCTGTGAGGAACTAGTGTAAAGTGTCTCAGACAGTTTAAATAAGTGATGCTGTCAAAAGAAATGTAAGCTAGAGAACTGTTGCTGTGTTGTGGATTGTATGCACAGGTAAAAACATAGAAACATAGAAATATGATGACAGAAAAAGACCACATGGCCTATCTAGTCTGTCCTTCCATATCAACAACTACAACAGTCCCCTTTTTACCTTTAGAGATCCTCTGTGTTTGTCCCATGCTTTTTTGAATTCAGTTACTGTCCTCATCTCTACCACCTCCACTGGGAGACTATTCCATGGATCCACTACTCTTTCCGTAAAGAAATATTTCTGCATATCACTCCTGAATCTATCTCCCTTCACCCTCATCCCATGTCCCCTCATAGCAGAACTTGCTTTCAATTGAAAGAGGCTCTCTCCCTGAACATTTATGCCACGGAGGTATTTAAACATCTCAATCATATCACTTCTATCCTGTTCTTATTTTATTTATTATATTTAACATTTTTTATATACCGCTTTTCATTTTATCAAAGTGGTTTACAGAAAACAAAACATTCTTACAAGGAACGGTAATAGAACTATTTACATTTAATAGTTTACAACTCTATAGTTTACAACTCTATAACTATGTACAATGTATAGGTACAAGCTTGGACGACATCTTGTTGAGGGGGGACAGTTGTGTAGGGACCTCCACATCAGCACACCTAGCACACCAGAGAGCAGCCAGCCCCAAAGCTTCAACCTGTGATAAGGAAGCTTATCATAGCTCAGGAAGGAGCTATAGAAAAGGTGAAGTGACTCTGAACAAGCAACCTGTCAGTTCTGGTAGAAATAAGAAAACAGAATTTTCCCATAAAAGACTACCAGTCCCAGAATGCACCAGGTTTCCAACAGCCATTAGAGGAGCTGAAGTGGGGAAACGTGTGTTCAATCAGGAGGGCTATGAGGTAATCCCTAAGCACTCATCTCAAAGGGCAGGGCCTGATTCAGCACAGCTGCGCTGTATTAGGGAGGAGCACTCATCTAAGCAGAATAAGAGTAGAGTTTATTCTACAGATGACCATCTTCATGATCACCTTGGATATCCAAAGAATTGTCCTCAGTATCCTGAGAATCAGCTTGAGTTTGATCATCAGTTTCATCTGAAGGATCATCAGAAGCAGAAGCCAAACCGGATGGACAGAGAGGGAAAAAGACCCTTTGGAAGAAGGAAGAGAAAAGCCTTTGAGAGGTCTAGAAGAGTCCAAAGCAGTACGTATACTGGGAGGTATTCCAAGGGCCAGCATACACCATTGGACTGGGGAAAGCCAGAGGAATGGTGCTGCAGAGCTAGGAATCACCAGACGCTACCTGTGAGGGAGACGGCTGCACGTGGAAGGGACCCTAAGACCCGTGCCAGAAGGTATGTGAAGAGAGATCCAGTGTCCAGGGATCTGGATTGGAAGGCTGGACATAAGAACTGGACTACATACTGGCCAAGCTATATAGAGAGGAACTCTAGCAGCAATGGAAGCTCAGGTATGAACACTGATCTATGCCCTAGCTATAACCTTGAAAGACAGCAGGGAAACAAGTATTCTCCTGAAAGTGCTCCATTGAGAGATTCATCTGTGCCAATTCATGATATTGAACCTATGCTTGTTGAAGATGGGGGAATGATTGCAGATGAAGAATGTGTTTATATGGATTGCTCTCTATCTAAACTCCGTTGGTAACTTTCTGTTACAAAGTACAGCAACCATCACAAAGAAATACAAATTTGTTCTTTAATCTACCCAGAAAAGCTCCTGAAGCAGGATTTGACCCACACAGTAGAAAGCAAGCCAGCTAAGGGGTTTCAGCTGGATAACTGCTAGCAATTAAGCCTTACCTAATTGCTTGTGAGCTAGGAGAGAATCACTTCTGTATCTATGTGGGAAGTAATCAGAAGTTAACCTGAAAAGAACAGTTTGTTTCTTGCTTTGTGGCTTTTCATTTGTTGTTTTCCTGATTTTGACTTTGTTTTTTTCAAGTTAACACTGAAAGCAAGTAACCTAATTTATGTGCTACCAAGCATATCTGTGTTGGGAGAAATAACCCCATAAATAAATATCTTATTGGCTTTACCCAAGAGCACAACTAAATTATTGTCAGCAGCTGTGTCTGGTGTGAATGAACTACATTGCCCACAATACCTTGCAAATCATATAGATATATGCACTTGCCAAGACTGTGAAGATTCACACCCAGGCAGCCGTCTGACAAATGGCGTAGATTTTCGGATTGCTTTTGCACAAAGGGGATTTACTTGCTGAGGATTACAACTAAAGTTCAAGTTTAAAGCTGGAAAAAAAGATTTTCCCTCAACTACACTTTGGAGGAAAAGGGGTTGTTCCAGGAAGCTGTCCCAGGAGGAAAAGACCCTGTGCAGAGCTGGATTCATCACTGAGACAAGGTAATAAGTACCTGGGCATGTCTAGTGGTGGATGGGAGTAAGGCACAGGGGTAATTGAAAAAAAAAAAAGTAGAAAAAACACACCTGTTTGGAAGGTGGTGCACTGTGTTTTTTTTCTTTGTATTTTCTTACAGGGTTCAAGATGGATTCAAAGGAACTAGCTCAGTGGATGGCAGCCCAGTTCAGCAGGCAGCAGGAGCTAGCACAGCAGGCTCAGGACACTGCTATGAGAGCCTTAATGGACCAGCAGAGGCCAGTGCTTGATCTGGTGCAAGCCCTAGTTGAGCTGAAGAACCAAAGTGGAACAGATGCAAGACCAGCAGTAAATACTGGTACACCACATGTGGACAGTGTGGGACTCAATCAAGGGATTGGGGCATTTAGTTTTGGGAAGCTAACTCCAGATGATAATGTTGATGATTTTCTAGAGTCTTTTGAAAGAGTGGCACAAGCATTAGCATGGCCAGAGACCCAGTGGGCAGTAAGGCTGGCAGCCTCATTAACTGGAGAGGCGCTTGCAGCTTATAGAGCAATGCCAGCAGCCCAGGCTTTGAATTATAAGGATGTAAAGGCTGCTATTAGAGATCGCCTAGGGTTGTCTATTTCAGAGTATAGGCGAATGTTTAGAGCTACTACATTGAGAGTGGGTGAAACACCCAGGGCTCTGAGTCAGAGAATCAGAGGTTTAGCTGTAAAATGGTTGGAGCCTGAGCAAAAGACAGTAGAAATGTTATTAGATATTATAATGCTTGAACAATTTATGTCTGGGGTGCCTAAAGATTTGCACACTTTCCTTATACAGCAAAATTGCCAAAATCTTGGAGAGGCAACCATGCTAGCAGAGAGATTCTTGGAAGCCACGCAGGCTTGCCATAGAATGGGTAGCCCTCTGAAGATTGGTGCTGAGGCTAGATGTGCTGTATCAGAAAAGAGAATAATTAAAAATGTTTCTGAAAATGAATGTACTGTATCAAACCAGATGACACAGTGAAATAGAAAGAAATGTTTCAAGTGTGGAAAATGGGGACATTTAGAAAAGAGATGCCAGACACACACTAGCTTAATGGGGGTGGATTTAAAACAGCCCAAAGAAGGATTTCTTTTGATGGTTGATGTGCAAGGAATTACCACAAATGCTTTGTTAGACTCTGGGGCAGACCAGAGTATGATGTCAAAAAGGCTTTGGAAGAGGATAGAGGCCCAAGAAGGATTTGTGCCTAGAACCCCTGAAAGCCAAGTTCACATCAGATGCATTCATGGTGCTGCAACATCATATCCCACCTATAGGCTAAAGGTTAAGTGCCTGGGGCAACAAGAGGAAGTCCTGTTAGCAGTGGTGCCTAGGCTACCCTTTGATTTGGTTCTAGGAAGAGACTGGCCAAGATTTAAGCAGGCTCTAGTGGAAGGACTAGGAAAGAAGGAGGGAGAAGGTTTAATGGTAATAGCTCCCGGGCCTTTATTTGGAAGTCCTCAGACCCCAGCTAAAAAGATGGTTAAGCGTCCAGAAGACCAAGCTACCCCAAAGCAGACATTCGTCCTAAAGTACCATAGGGTCACAGAGAAGGCCCAAGCTCCTAAGCCGGCAACCCCTCAAGCTGCTGGGTTTGACCTGTGCAGCATAGAAAATGTGACTGTACCTAACCAAGGGAGAGCCCTGGTGGACACTGGTCTCCAAGTGGAAATACCTATTGGATGTTATGGGAGAGTAGCCCCAAGGTCCGGATTAGCCCTTAAATATTTCATCGATGTGGGTGCGGGAGTAATTGATCCCGATTACAGGGGCAATATTAAAGTTCTGTTGTTTAATTTTGGACAGAATGATTATCACGTGAAGACAGGAGACAGAATTGCCCAATTGATCTGTGAGAGGCTGGGTTTTCCACCTGTGGAGGAGGTCACATCCCTGGAGAATTCTGAGCGTGGAACCAAAGGTTTTGGTTCTACTGACGTCAAAGGGGTTAAAAGCCTAGCTGCCACCTGTGCCCGAGAGAGGGAGGTGAATGAAGAGGAAGACTTGGGACCCCAGGTATCTGATTGTAAAGAAAAATCAGAGCCCCAAATAGGTGAGGACCTGACAGTGGTACAACAGGAAGAAATTAGGAAATTGCTTAAAGAATTCCCAGATGTGTTGACACCCATACCTGGGGAGACACATTTGGTTGCCCATGAAATAATAACTCCACCTGGGAAATTAGTTCGTCAAAGGCCATACCGCTTGCCTGAAGCCAAGAGACAGGAAGTAGTGGCACAAGTCCAGGAGATGTTGGACATGGGAGTAATAGAGGAGTCAAAGAGTCCCTGGAATAGCCCCATAGTCCTGGTGCCGAAGCCTGATGGATCTTTAAGATTTTGTATTGACTTCCGGCAGGTAAACGCCATATCAGTTTTTGATGCATATCCAATGCCAAGAATTGAAGAGCTGTTGGACCAGCTGGGACAGGCTCAATACTTAACCACCCTTGATATGACAAAAGGATATTGGCAAATCCCTCTCACCAGGGAGTCGAAGCCGAAGACTGCGTTCAGCACCCCCGTTGGCCTTTTCCAGTTCAAGAGGATGCCTTTTGGACTGCATGGAGCAGCGGCTACCTGCCAAAGGTTAGTGGATCAGGTACTTCGACCCCACCAAAATTATGCTTTTGCATATATGGATGATGTCATAATCCATAGTAACACCTGGGCGGAGCATCTGAAGAGGATCAGGGCAGTCTTGTGCTCCATGAAGCAAGCGGGAATCACTTTAAACCCGAAGAAGTGTGCCTTTGCAAATAGGGAGGTAAAATACCTGGGCCACCTAGTGGGAAGAGGAAAAATTAAACCTCTAATGAGTCAAGTAGATAGCATCAGGAATTTTCCTCCTCCAACAACAAAAAAACAACTAAGAAGTTTCTTAGGACTTATTGGATACTACCGCAGATTTATACAGCAATTTGCAGAGAAAAGTGCAATTTTCACGGATATGCTGCGGAAGAATTGTCCAAACCAGCTAAAGTGGACACCTGAAGCTGAAAAAGCGTTTTCAGTCTTAAAAGGAAAATTGTGTACAGGACCGTTACTGAAAGGGGTGGACTTCAAGAAACCCTTTCTGGTTCAAACGGATGCATCGGACGTAGGGCTAGGAGCGGTTCTATCCCAGTGTCACGAAGGGGAGGAGCATCCTGTGATGTACCTGAGCAGGAAGTTGTCACCGGCTGAACAAAAGTATTCCACAATAGAAAAAGAATGTTTAGCTATCAAGTGGTCAGTGGAGGCGTTAAGGTTTTACCTTACAGGGAGAAAGTTCCATTTGGTCACGGACCATGCCCCACTTAAGTGGTTGCAGCAAATGAAGAACCACAATGCCAGGTTGACACGCTGGTACATGGCCTTACAGGCATTTGATTTTCAAGTTGAACATCGTGCTGGGAAGTTACACAAGAATGCGGATGCCCTTTCCCGTATTACGGACTGTAGAGAAAAAGTTTCACCAGTGACACCAGTCCGTAATAACTTAAGCAGGGGGGTATGTGATAAGGAAGCTTATCATAGCTCAGGAAGGAGCTATAGAAAAGGTGAAGTGACTCTGAACAAGCAACCTGTCAGTTCTGGTAGAAATAAGAAAACAGAATTTTCCCATAAAAGACTACCAGACCCAGAATGCACCAGGTTTCCAACAGCCATTAGAGGAGCTGAAGTGGGGAAACGTGTGTTCAATCAGGAGGGCTATGAGGTAATCCCTAAGCACTCATCTCAAAGGGCAGGGCCTGATTCAGCACAGCTGCGCTGTATTAGGGAGGAGCACTCATCTAAGCAGAATAAGAGTAGAGTTTATTCTACAGATGACCATTTATTTAACAATTATTTCTATACCGCTCTTTCCCAAGTATCAAGTGCGGTTTACAATGAACAGTAAATTATATGGTATGTGAAATAGCATACCTAGTCGTTTTACATAGAACAGGTGGAACTATTTACAAGTAACAATATAAAATTTGGACAGTAAACTGTTAGAACATATTTACATTGTAGATACTTACAAGTTATACCATAGATCAATTGTGATGCATAAATTATTCTAAATGTGGCAGATAATATAATTAAATTGGGAGAGTCGTCATCTGTATATTTGAGTGGTGTGGTTAATTATTGTGTGGTTAAGTTATTATTTGTTATTTGTTATGTGTTTTGAAGTGTTGTAGTATGGTTGTTAACCTGTGTCTCTTTGTGTAATCTGATTAGATAGCGTGTTGTAGTGTAAAGAGAATAAATGGGTTTTCAATTTCTTTCTAAATTCCTTTATGTCAGACAGTAGGCGAATGTTGTCAGGTAGATTATTCCAAAGGATAGGTGCTGAATGTGAGAAGGCTCTCTTGTTGGAACCATCTTCATGATCACCTTGGATATCCAGAGAATTGTCCTCAGTATCCTGAGAATCAGCTTGAGTTTGATCATCAGCTTCATCTGAAGGATCATCAGAAGCAGAAGCCAAACCGGACAGACAGAGAGGGAAAGAGACCCTTTGGAAGAAGGAAGAGAAAAGCCTTTGAGAGGTCTAGAAGAGTCCAAAGCAGTACGTATACTGGGAGGTATTCCAAGGGTCAGCATACACCATTGGACTGGGGAAAGCCAGAGGAATGGTGCTGCAGAGCTAGGAATCACCAGACGCTACCTGTGAGGGAGACGGCTGCACGTGGAAGGGACCCTAAGACCCGTGCCAGAAGGTATGTGAAGAGAGATCCAGTGTCCAGGGATCTGGATTGGAAGGCTGGACATAAGAACTGGACTACATACTGGCCAAGCTATATAGAGAGGAACTCTAGCAGCAATGGAAGCTCAGGTATGAACACTGATCTATGCCCTAGCTATAACCTTGAAAGACAGCAGGGAAACAAGTATTCTCCTGAAAGTGCTCCATTGAGAGATTCATCTGTGCCAATTCATGATATTGAACCTATGCTTGTTGAAGATGGGGGAATGATTGCAGATGAAGAATGTGTTTATATGGATTGCTCTCTATCTAAACTCCGTTGGTAACTTTCTGTTACAAAGTACAGCAACCATCACAAAGAAATACAAATTTGTTCTTTAATCTACCCAGAAAAGCTCCTGAAGCAGGATTTGACCCACACAGTAGAAAGCAAGCCAGCTAAGGGGTTTCAGCTGGATAACTGCTAGCAATTAAGCCTTACATAATTGCTTGTGAGCTAGGAGAGAATCACTTCTGTATCTATGTGGGAAGTAATCAGAAGTTAACCTGAAAAGAACAGTTTGTTTCTTGCTTTGTGGCTTTTCATTTGTTGTTTTCCTGATTTTGACTTTGTTTTTTTCAAGTTAACACTGAAAGCAAGCAACCTAATTTATGTGCTACCAAGAATATCTGTGTTGGGAGAAATAACCCCATAAATAAATATCTTATTGGCTTTACCCAAGAGCACAACTAAATTATTGTCAGCAGCTGTGTCTGGTGTGAATGAACTACATTGCCCACAATACCTTGCAAATCATATAGATATATGCACTTGCCAAGACTGTGAAGATTCACACCCAGGCAGCCGTCTGACAAACCTCAAGTAAGCTTCACTGCGCACAGTACAGTTACTAATGTATATAATGTAAATAAGTTATAGACAGTTACCCCAGTTCCTAGCCAAGTTATATTTCCTGTTTTATTGTAAATACAATACAGTCACGTCTGTATTGTATAAGCTACAGTTAAATGTACACCGCACTGATATTGAATAGCGCGGTATAAAAGAGAAATTAAATAAATAAATAAATAAATTCAATCCTGTGATTGTGTGTCTCATATGCTGTTGTAGTGTTTATTGAAGAGGTAGGCTTTTAGATATTTTCTGAAGTCGGCGATGTCTGCAATATCTCTTAGGTTGTGTGGGAGTGAGTTCCATAGTGGTGGTGTATGATATTTGAATGCTCTGTGAAGCACTCTTTGTGAGGAGTTGGGCGGTATGATTGGAGGCTATTGATAGGGTGTTTTAGTGGAACTTCCTCCTTGAGCGTGTGTTTGGTACTCTTCTGATTATTTCATTTAAACATTCAGCAGACTGATTAGTATCTTGTATGTCATCGTTATGGCATTATATTCAATTCTGGATCTGATGGGTAGCCAGTGGAGGTCTTTTAAGGTGGGGGTTATGTGCTCATGTTTCTTTCACCCTGTAATCAATCTGGCAGCTGTATTTTGTGCCAGTTGCAGAGAGTGAGTTGTGCTTTTGGGTAGGCCATGGAGTATCATATTGCTGTAGTATAGCTGCAGGGTGATTATTGCCTGGCAAACAGTTCTGAAGTGGTTCTGTTCCAATATGGGTCATAGGTTCTGTAGGATCTTAAGTTTGTAGTAGACCTTGGAGGTGGTTTTGTTGATATGAGCTTGGAAATTGAGCCTCTGGTCCAGGTGTATTCCCAGATATTTTACCTCGTTCTTGATTGGGATTGGACAGTTTCCAATTAGTACATTATTTGGGGGGTTGAATGAAGTGTCTCTTGCGATCACGAGGGCTTCAGATTTCTTGTAGATTGTTAAATTTTGCTGTGCTAGCCATTCAGTTGCTTCTATCATGCATGCGGAGATGGATAAGTCTGGGGTCGTGGTGTCAATTGAGGAGTATATCATAACATCATATGCATATAGATGATAGTGCATTTTGTGTTTTTGTATGATCTTGTAGACTGGTTGAATGTATATGTTGAAGATTAAAGCAGATAAGCCTTAAGGTAGGCCTTGATGTAGATTGAATGGTCTTGATTTGCTGTTCATTATCTTCACCTCTGCAGTTCTTTCAGTTAAATAGGAACGGAACCAAGTCAGTGGGGTGTCAATCTCTGCCAGTCTGTCCAGGAGTGAGGAGTGTATTATTGAGTCAAATGCAGCAGAAATGTCAATGAAAATAAGGAAGAAGCCATGTTTGGTATTTTCGATCCCTTTAAGGACTGTCTTCATCAGTGATGTGAATAGAGTTTCAACTCTGTGAGATTCTCGGAATCTATGCTGTTATGGATCAAGGGGAAAGTTTGAGTCAACGTGGTCCTGGAGCTGGCACTGTACATTTTTTTTTCAATTATTTTGGAAAGGAGAGGTATGCTTTATATTGGTCGGTATGAAGATGGTGAGTTTGGGTCAGAGGCTGTGCTCTTTATGAGTGGTCTTATTGAAGAGGTTTTGAGCTGTGGTGGCATAATTCCTTGTGCGAGGGAAAGGCTTACTATTCTGCATAGCATTGGTGCTAGTTCTTGTGATATGGCTTTTATCCAGGTGGTAGGGCAGGGGTCGAGAGGTGATGTTGTTGTATTGAGAGCTTTTAGTAGGCTGGTGCCGTTTTCTTCGGAGATTGAGTAGAATGATGTCCATTTCTTTGAGGTATCCTGCTTTTGTGATGGTGATACTGGAGGGGGAGGCAGGTTCGTTGGGGTATGTGAGCAATTGAGCTTGCTTTGTAGATGAGTTGCATATGTCTCAGGGGATTGTAAGTCTGCGTTGTTGTTATAAGGTGTTCTGGTTAGGTATTTGACTATTGCGAAGAGCTCTCTAGGATGGTTGAGTGACTTCATTATGCTGTTTGTATGGTGTTGTCTTTTGTGGTCCAGTATCAATTTGTTGTATTCTTGTTGTTTTGCTCTGTACTCTTGTCTATCAGTCTGATCTTTAGTTCTTCTCCATTTACGTTCCAGTCTTCGTAATGTGAGTTTTGCTCGTCTTATCTCGGAGGAGTACATGGGAGCTTTGTTGTTTCTATGGGTTGTGTTCTTCTTGGGTGATGCAAGGGCTACTGAAGATATGCTGTTATTCCAGTTAGATATAAGTGCTGGGAGGTCTGTAGAATTGTTGTCTAGGGTTGGAAAGAGTTTTTTTTAGAGGGTGTCTTTATTGAATTATTTGAAGCATCGTGAGTTATTGGAGCAGTTGTGTCTTGGCTGGGTCGGGTTGACAGGTAAATTGAAGGTGATCATATGAGGGTCGGACCAGGGTACTGGGGATACATTGTAGTTGATGTATGGAGATTGGAAGGGATGAACACTAGGTCAAGGTTGTTTCCGCTGTCATTGTTTGGGTATTGATGACTTGTGTGAAGTCCATGGAGTTTAAGGCATTGAGCAATGATGTGGCTTGTGTAGAAGCTAGGAAGTTCAAGTTGAAGTCTCCTAGTATTATTGGTTGTTTCACCTTGTTAGAGTATCTTGTGGCAAGCTCAGTTATATGAGAGAGGTCATCAGGATCAGAGGGTGGGGCTCTATATATTAGGGTTATCATTATGTTCTTGTTTTCTAGGGTTATAGAGTTTAGTGTGAGGGTTGACAGGGTGTCTGTGATCTTCAGGTTTAGTTGCTTGTTGGAGAGGATGAGGGCTCCTCTGCTTCTGCGTCAAGTTCTGGGACAGTGGTGGAAGTCCATGGTTGCATGTTCTTATGATGTGCAGCTCTGAAAAGAAATTTCTGTGATCATTTTAAAGTTCTGATATGGTGCCGGGATTTCTCCTGTCCCATGCACTAGAATACCAAATCTACCCCTGTATTTATAGAAGGGGTGAGGGTAGGGGATGGTCATATTACAGTCTTGGAGTAGGTTGTCATTGGGTGGGGGTACCCATCATAGTGGGGGGCAGGCCTGACATCAGGGAGCATTCAGATCATGGGGATCTGATCGGGGGAGGGGGCTGTCATACAGGGGGGTTATGAGCTGAAAGGATTGGTTTACAGTGCCACATGCTGGCACTTACATAGCGCAATTTTAAGACAGCATTTGCTCAGATTGCAGCTGAGGCCTGCTTTTCATGTAGGTTCAGTTGTCCAGACAAGGGCTACTGAAAGTTCTGCTAACTGGGTAAGTGCTGGTACCACCCCCCACTGTGCCCACAGAGCACCCTTGCACTAACTGGGAAATGTCGGGACAGTCCATGGAGATATTCAGCAGCATTATCTGGGTAGTGTCGCTGATCATCGCTGTCTACCCCCTTAGCCAGCTAGCCTCCCATTCGCTAGCTGGAAAAGGGCTTTGAATATTGGCCCAATAATTTCACTTGAGTGTTTATTTAATGTTCTTTCCAAGCCAAAGGAATGTTTGGGAACCATCTCATTGGAACAGCTCCTCCTCTCACCTTCAAGTTAGAGAGACACAGATAGAATACAGATGCACACAGACACACAGACACAAAAGAACATAAGAAATGCCATACTGGGTCAGCCCAACGTCCATCATGCCCAGTATCTTGTTTCCAACAATGGACAATCCAGGTCACAAGTGCCTGGCAGGTTCGCAAAAAGCATGCAAGTTCCACAATGCTTGTTCTGGAGCAAGCAGTGGATTTCCCGGATCCTCTTTAATAATGGTTTATGGACTTTCCTTCAGGAATTTGTCCAAACCTTTTTTAAACTCAGGTACACTAACAGCTTTTACCACATCCTCCCGTAAGAAATTCCAGAGTTTGATTACACATTAAGTGAAAAACTATTTTCTCTTATTAGTCTTAAATGGCTTACATTGTATCTTCATTGTGTGTTCCCTACTCTTTCTGCTTTTTGAACAACTGATTTACGTTTACACATTACATTTATTCATTTATAAACCTCTATCATATCTCCCCTCAGCCGTCTATTTTCCAAATTGAAAAGCCCTAACCTTTTAAGCCTTTCCTCATACGGTATCCTTCCATCCCTTTACCATTTTGGTGGCTCTTCTCTGTACCTTTTCTAATTCCGCTATATCCTTTTTAAAATATGGCAACCAGAATTGCACACAATATTCAAGGTGCAGTCACATCAAGGAACAATACAGAGGCATTATAATATATTTTGTTTTATTTTCCATTCCTTTCTTTATGATTCCTAGCAATCTATTTGCTTTCTTGGCCGTTGCTGCACACAGGGCGGACGGTTTCAACATATTATCCACGATGACACCTAAATCTTTTTCCTGTGTGGTGGTTCTTAATGTAGAACCTTGCATCATGTAACCATAGTTTGGGTTGTTCTTTCCTATGTGCATTATTTTACACTTGTCCACATTAAATTTCATCTGCCATTTGAATGTCCAGTCTTCCAATTTATCAAGGTCCTCTTGCAATTTTTCACAATACTTTTGTGTTTTAACAACTTTGAATACTTTTGTGTCATCTGCAAATTTGATGATCTCACTCGATATTCCTATTTCCAGGTCATTTATAAAGATGTTAAAAAGCAGCGGGCCCAGCACAGATCCTTGGGGTACAGTCAGACCTCGGACATTCGCGAGGTTAGGTTCCAGAACCCGTCGCGAATGAGGAGGATTCGCGGATGTTTAGTAGAGTCACTAAAAATGGTAATATATGCAAAATAGTAAATTAACTATTTTCTAATATTTATGTAACCATTAGCGTTCCAAAGGGAATAAACGTTGTGAATGGGATTCACATCTTGTAAAGGTACAGTACAGTATGTACATAAAAAGGAATGTTTCCATAAGAAAGCTACATTTTTTAAGGGATTTTTTAACTGATTTATATTGTATGTCTTTAACTTTCCCCAAAAACACAGTAGAATCTTCATTAACTAAAATTTTCTTACCAATTTTACACTTAAAAGCATGAAAGCTTATAAATTACTATGAAAATTTAACATAAACACTTCTGTAGGGTTTTTCAAGGATTTCGCGGATGTGCGAAAAAATTGCGGATGCAAATAAGTTCAGTTCCAATGAAATTTTCACAGATCTGTGAATTTGCGAATCACGAAGCGCGAATGTACGAGGGCATACTGTACTCCACTATTCACCTTTATCCATTAAGAAAATTAGCCATTTAGCCCTACTCTCTGCTTTCCATCTTTTAACCAGGTCCTGATCCACAAAACTACATTGCCTCCAATCCCATGACTTTTTAATTTTACCAAGAGTCTCTCATGAGGGACCTTGTCAAAGGCCTTGTAAAAATCCAGATACACTATATCAACCGGCTCCCCTTGGTCTACCTGTTTATTCACACCTTCAAAAAAATATAACAGCTTAGCAAGACAAGACTTTCCTTGGCTAAATCCATGTTCCTTTGCGTCCCTCTAGACTTACCTGCTAATTGTAGTTCCTTAAGTAACTCTAGTCCAGTCCCGGAACCATAGAGTTTAGAATCTCCTCCAGCAGCTTTGGAGACTGAAAGATGTCATCGTTCTGATGTCATTGGTATAACTAGCCAAGGACCACCTCCTTCCACCAGTACTTTCAGTCTCCAAGCAGCTAGGAGGTTCTGAGCCCGGGACTGGGCTCAGTGGAAAGCAAATAAGCAGACTTGTTTTTATCTGTATTTACTTGGATTTTTTGTTTTTGATTCCTTTAGGTCCGGTGCCGCTGCTCAGAGTGTCCCTGTCTCTCGGGGGGGGGGGGGGGGTTCACTCTTTATTTCTTCTTTCGGGCTCTGTTCCTCTTCTCTTCCCTTTCCGCTCCTCTTTTCCTTCTTTCTCTTTCTTATTTGTGTCCCCAGCCTTTGAACGAGCACAGGGGGGCTGTGGTCCTGTGTTTGCCTCCCTGCTCCCGAACCCACAGAAAAAGGGTGAGGAGCATGTGGAAGGCTGAAAAAAGTAGCAGCAGCATGTCGGGGCAGAACACCGAGCACAGCAGACGTCAGTCTGTGCATTGTCAGAACGCCGGAGCTGAGGCCGCATTAGGCTGTGCTCCGAGGCTGGGGGTGACTTTCCTCAGGGCTCAGACAGTGGCGGTGAGTCCGCGGCAGCGATTTGCTGTTTTTTCTTTTCTTCTTTGTCTCTCTGTGCTGGTTGTGGGGTTAGAGAGATGGGGGAGAGGCCTTGAGGTCGGCACGCGCGTCTCTTGTAGAAGCGCGGGAGGACGAGTCGGCTTGCGCGGGAAAAATTGCCAGCGGCCATTTTCTCTTCGCGTTTCTTTGGGCGGTGTGCCATGCATTTTCGCCGGCTCTCTGAGCTTCGTTTTCACTTTTGTGGGCCTAGGTCGAGCTAGTTAGCTAGGTGGGCAGTGTGGGCTGTCCAGTATAAAAGCAAAAAAAAAAAAAAAAAACCTTTGAGGACAGGGCCTGCCTGTTTGTTTGCCGATGGCTTCAGAGTGAGTGTACTGGTATTCTGAGTGCCTGCAGGGGTTCATTGGCAGATCAGGGGTAGTCGGCAAGGTAGCTTGCCTCGGTGGACCATGCCGGCTAAGCCTCGCTGCCTCTTCTGTGGGGCACGGCGCAGTGAGGTGTTGGAGTCCGGTGTTTGTAGGGGCTGTTCCTTGGAAACAGCAGTTATGGAGAAGATGTTGGGAGACTCCACTGGGGATCAGGCAGTGGTCCTTTCGGAAGTCCCGCCTTCCTTGGTTTCTGTGGAGCCCGTGGCAGGGCCTTCCTCGGCTGAGGAGGCCTTGCCGTCGTTGGCAGCTAGTCAAGGAGGGGGTCTTCCTGTGATTCCTCCGACCTTCTTCTCGCTCATGCAGCAGGCCTTTGCCCTACTGCAGCCCGAGTCGGGGTCCTCAGCTCAGACCTCTAGGAGTCAGAAGCGGGCAAGGTCGGGAGGTCAGACGGTGCAGGAGTCTGGTCCGGCCAAAAGGAGTAGAGGGCTAGCAGAGGATAGTCCGCCTTCTTGGTTGGAAGAGGAGCTAGGTGAGCCAGAGATGGAGGTAGAGGCCTCTGACGAAGAATTGGAGGACGGTGAACTGCCAGAATCGGAGGAACAGAGTAGGGTAGTCAGAGTGTTTCATCGGGAGGAGCTGCCAGCCCAAATTGCGGCGACTCTTAAGACGTTGAATATGCCCTCGGTGCCGCCGGTGACAGAAGAGGCATTGGAGGATACGTTGTTGCAGGCGGTGAGAACGTCCCAACGGGTGTTCCCGGTTCATAGGGTCTTTAAGAACATAAGAACATAAGATATGCCATACTGGGTCAGACCAAGGTCCATCAAGCCCAGTATTCTGTTTCCAACAGTGGCCAATCAAGGTCATATGTACTGTCGTGCCCTCTCTGGCCAAGCGGTAGCCACTAGTATTGCAAGGCTCTGGAGGATGGTAGTTGTGCCTTCACTGATATAAATCACAAAACACTTCTTTCCAAATTAAAGGGTTTTATTCCCCGTCCCTTGAGGGTACTTTATCTTCAGGAACATAAATCAAATGCCTTGCTTGGACATATAACATAAAGTAATAAAAGCAAACAGAACTTGCTTCCTTCAGCTTCCAAAACAACAAATAAATGAAAAGAACAAAACAGCTTAAATATTTCAATATGGTTCTTTCTCCTGTAGCTGACAGCACAGCTTATATCTGCTTCACTTAGAGAGAGCTGCAGCCTGTTGCTTATAACACTAAAGCTAGGACACAAACTAATTACTTATCTGAGAGAGAACTCAGGTTCAATCAAGGTCAAAGAGCAGTCCATCAATTCTGGCATATCATTTTCTTCTGCATTTTGATATTCCATTAACTCCGGCTGACTGGAAGGTTCATTCTGGACCTCAGCAGTAACGTGGGAGAATGGCTGGTTAACCTCGTCAGACAGGAAGTTCCTCTCTTCCTTAGAGCTAGTGTCTCTCTGGGAATTACCATGTATTCTAGAGTTGAGCTTTTCAGGGCACTGCCCCTGCTGGTATTTTAGAATATAGCTCAACTCCTGGTTTGCTCTGCTAGTGGGATAATTAAGGGAATTTCTCTGCCGGTTCAGGCTTCCCTTTTGTAACCCAGCTGAGCTAGATTGGAGAGCTCTTGACGGAGTTTCACAGGGAGCTGTGAGCTTACAATGACTACAAAACTCTTCAGCTTTATCTGGTAAGTAAAACCTTTTTCTTCTAGGGTTTTTAAAACCAGAAGAAGGGATATTTTCAGCCTCTAGATAGTGGGACCTTGTGTGCCTATTTCCATACCTCCAGGGTTGTCTTCTTTCATATGGCAAATCACTCTTGCATTCACTCTGTGCACTGGAACCTGCAACTGCAGTCTTCTTGCGTCTCTCTGGCTCAAACACACTATCTGGCTGTTGATATCTCTCTGCTTCACCCAGGTCTTCGGTTCCCCTCTGACCTTCACGCTGGCTCTCTAGTTGCTCCAAAGCCTCATTGTCACTCTCTCTTACATTCTCATACCTGCTCCATGCTTCCCAGGGTTTTAGCTGCCTTTGCTGTATTCCCTCAGAGTGTGTCCGTGGCTGCTTCAGCTCCTCTCCCTCTCTGATTGTCTGGGAGCCTATTTTATCCCAGTGTTTCCTTGCTCCACCCCCACCCAGCTGAACCCTGTCAGGTAAAGTGAATTCCCTTCCTTTGCTGGCTGGGTGTGCCCTCATTGGGCTTTTGCACGTGTTTCTAGGTTGCTCACGGTAACTATCTGACATTTCCTTGTTTACCCTGTCACTTTTTCTGTGCTCCTTTATGCTGAACTGCATTTTCTCGGGTTGTTCGGGGTCTGCACTGTTACATATTCCCCTCCTTAAAATATTACTTGCTGCCGTAGTTTTTAGCGGACAGCAAGTAATCCTTGAAAGTGCATCAGCGTTTCCATGCATTTTCCCCGCACGGTGCTGAACTGTAAAATTAAAGGCCTGAAGGGCCAAATGCCAGCGGGTCAATCGGGCATTGTTGTTTCTCATTAAATGAAGCCACTTCAAAGGAGCGTAATCCGTCACTAACAAAAACTTTCTCCCCGTTCCGGTATAGGGATCCAAACCTTCTCTATATAAAATATTGTTATCCAACAAGAACCGGGGCAACACCTCCCGCTCTTCTTGGGCCCATTCGAAAGCTCTTTTGAGAGCTTGGTCTGCTCTCTGCTCCATTGGGAACGATGGAAATTTTTGTACAAGGGCGGCAGGGACCCAGGGTAGTCCTTCTCCCATTTCTAACTCCCTTCTCTCGTGGGCTCTTTTGTTTCTTCCCTGCTGTTTTTTAGCCCTAGTTTTCTTACCTTCTCCCTCAGGGTTCTGCACCAAATCATCATGATTAGGTAGCGGATTCACCTCTTCTGCCTCTTCTGTCTTTTCCTCAGGAACTTCTTTTTCCCCTTTTTCTGTAGGTATTTCTACTTCCTCTACGGGAGTTTCTTGGGGTGTATCTATGGGGATCTGGGATCGCGTTGAAACTAAACCTGCCTTCATGGTTATCCCCTGCCTCAACCCACCTGTAAAAGAAGGCCAGTCTCTGCCTAAAACTAATTTTTGGGGCAGCCCAGGGATCACCGCTACTTGCACCTTCCTTTCTATTCCTAGTGCTTTTACCTGCACTTGGGATAAAGGGTAAGGAAGCTGTGTGCCATGTACGCATTTTATTTCTATTTGTTTTGGGGCTACTGGGCGAGACTGTTTCAGAGTCTCCCAAAATTCTCGGGCTATTAAACTTTGCTCCGCCCCTGAATCCATTATGGCTAGAGCATCTGCCCCCTCAACCTGTACCTGCAGGAATATTCCTTTTGGAACTGATTTTCCTGCCCCTACCATAAGAACTGTTTTAACTCGGCAATCTTTTATCACATGACCAGGTTTGTTACATCTGTAGCACCTTCTAGTGTTCCTATCTCTACCCTCTTTGCTAGGGTCATATGCAGTCACTCTATCTCCCGCGTACTTTTCACACTCATCCACTCCAGTCACACTTGCACCTTTTGAAAGGTTCACCTTAAAAGTACTAGTATGTGCTGCCTCCCTGAACACTTCAGCCATCTGAGCTGCTTCAACTGTGTTTAAACAATTTTGCATGGTTAAAAACATTTTCATTTCACCTGGTATTGACATCAAAAACTGTTCTAGGACAATCTCATCAAGTATGGACTCAAGCGTTTTGCCATCAGGATCCAACCACTTATAGGCTAGGTTCTTGAGCCTCTGGCATAAGGCTTTCGGAGTCTCGTTTTCCATCATTATTGCCTCTCTAAATAATCTCCGGTAGTGTCTGGGCGTGAGACCAAGGCGGTCTTTCACGGCCTTTTTAATTTCATTATAATTATTTGCCAAACTGGCAGGCATGGTTTTAAAAGCGGATAAGGCCTCGCCACTCAAAGTCATTGCGAAACGCATAGCCCATTGTTCCACAGGCCATTTTGAGTTCTCAGCAATGCGTTCAAAGGCCTCTATGAAATCGTCGGGGTTATCTGCCCGCCCTAAATGTTTGCATACAAGTCCCGTATTCATTTCTACTTGCGGTATTGTAGCTTTGTCTTCCCGAGCCTTTTCCAGTAACGCTGTCATGGCTTCCAGCAATGGTTTCTGCTGTTCCTTCAGTGTAGTCATATACTGTTCTTGCAGGTGTTGGAGCATCCTGGCCTGCTTCTCCTGCTGCTCATTCATCCATGCTAGTACATCTTGGGGATCCATCTTCCTTTTTGCTGCACCTGAAAATAAAAGAGAAGAGACCCACCAAGTGCGGCACACACATAAAGGTTGTTTTTTGGGGTTTTTTTTGTTTTTTTTTCTTTTTGGCTCCCCTTTTCTCACGGTATCCTATACCCGTTTACCCAGGCTACCAATACCTTAGTCTCCTGGTGACATCAGCATGTGAGAAGGGGTCTTTTCCACCGCTGGCCGCCTTACCAGCCGAATCCTCCTTGATTAGTGCTTTAAAACACTTCTTTTTGCCTTTCAGCAATGTCCTTTCAGGCAAATCTTTATTATGCCCCCGAAAATTTTATCCTCTTCTCTACGCCATTTATGTCGTGCCCTCTCTGGCCAAGCGGTAGCCACTAGTATTGCAAGGCTCTGGAGGATGGTAGTTGTGCCTTCACTGATATAAATCACAAAACACTTCTTTCCAAATTAAAGGGTTTTATTCCCCGTCCCTTGAGGGTACTTTATCTTCAGGAACATAAATCAAATGCCTTGCTTGGACATATAACATAAAGTAATAAAAGCAAACAGAACTTGCTTCCTTCAGCTTCCAAAACAACAAATAAATGAAAAGAACAAAACAGCTTAAATATTTCAATATGGTTCTTTCTCCTGTAGCTGACAGCACAGCTTATATCTGCTTCACTTAGAGAGAGCTGCAGCCTGTTGCTTATAACACTAAAGCTAGGACACAAACTAATTACTTATCTGAGAGAGAACTCAGGTTCAATCAAGGTCAAAGAGCAGTCCATCAATTCTGGCATATCATTTTCTTCTGCATTTTGATATTCCATTAACTCCGGCTGACTGGAAGGTTCATTCTGGACCTCAGCAGTAACGTGGGAGAATGGCTGGTTAACCTCGTCAGACAGGAAGTTCCTCTCTTCCTTAGAGCTAGTGTCTCTCTGGGAATTACCATGTATTCTAGAGTTGAGCTTTTCAGGGCACTGCCCCTGCTGGTATTTTAGAATATAGCTCAACTCCTGGTTTGCTCTGCTAGTGGGATAATTAAGGGAATTTCTCTGCCGGTTCAGGCTTCCCTTTTGTAACCCAGCTGAGCTAGATTGGAGAGCTCGTGACGGAGTTTCACAGGGAGCTGTGAGCTTACAATGACTACAAAACTCTTCAGCTTTATCTGGTAAGTAAAACCTTTTTCTTCTAGGGTTTTTAAAACCAGAAGAAGGGATATTTTCAGCCTCTAGATAGTGGGACCTTGTGTGCCTATTTCCATATCTCCAGGGTTGTCGTCTTTCATATGGCAAATCACTCTTGCATTCACTCTGTGCACTGGAACCTGCAACTGCAGTCTTCTTGCGTCTCTCTGGCTCAAACACACTATCTGGCTGTTGATATCTCTCTGCTTCACTCAGGTCTTCGGTTCCCCTCTGACCTTCACGCTGGCTCTCTAGTTGCTCCAAAGCCTCATTGTCACTCTCTCTTACATTCTCATACCTGCTCCATGCTTCCCAGGGTTTTAGCTGCCTTTGCTGTATTCCCTCAGAGTGTGTCCGTGGCTGCTTCAGCTCCTCTCCCTCTCTGATTGTCTGGGAGCCTATTTTATCCCAGTGTTTCCTTGCTCCACCCCCACCCAGCTGAACCCTGTCAGGTAAAGTGAATTCCCTTCCTTTGCTGGCTGGGTGTGTCCTCATTGGGCTTTTGCACGTGTTTCTAGGTTGCTCACGGTAACTATCTGACATTTCCTTGTTTACCCTGTCACTTTTTCTGTGCTCCTTTATGCTGAACTGCATTTTCTCGGGTTGTTCGGGGTCTGCACTGTTACAGTACCTAGCAGTTTCCCCAAGGGACACAGGTTCCACAGTGCTTGTATTGGTTCAAGCATTGATATCCTGGGTCCCTTCTTAATAATGGTTTATGGACCTTTCTTCCAGGAACTTGTCCAAACCTTTTTTAAACCCAGCTACACTAACAGCCTTTACTACATCCTCCGGTAACAAATTCCAGAGTTTGATTACACGTTGAGTGAAAAAATATTTTCTTTTATTAGTCTTAAATAGTTTACCCTGTAGCTTCATTGCATGTCCCCTAGTCTTTCTATATTCTGATAAGGTAAACAATCGATCTACTTTTACCCGTTCCACTCCGTTCATTAATTTATAGACTTCTATCATTATCTCCCCTCAGCCGTCTCTTTTCCAGGTTAAAGAGCCCTAACCTTTTTAACCTTTCTTCATAGGAGTATCCTTCCATCCCCTTTACCATTTTGGTGGATCTTCTCTGAACCTTTTCTAAAATCGCTATAGCCTTTTTAAGATACGGCGACCAGAATTGCACACAATATTCAAGGTGCGGTCTCACAGTCACATCAAGGAACGATACAGAGGCATTATAATATCTTTTGTTTTATTTTCCATTCCTTTCCTTATCATACCTAGCATTCTATTTGCTCTCTTGGCCGCTGCTGCACACTGGGCCGAGGGTTTTAACATGGTATCCACAATGACGCCTAAATCTTTTTCCTGGGTGGTGGTTCCTAATGTGGAACCTTGCATTGTGTAACCATAGTTTGGGTTGTTCTTCCCTAGGTGCATAACCTTGCACTTGTCCACATTAAATTTCATCTGCCATTTTGATGCCCAGTCTTCCAATTTATCAAGATCCTCTTGCAATTTTCCACAATCCTCTTGGGTTTTAACAACTTTAAATAGTTTTGTGTCATCTGCAAATTTGATAACCTCACTCTTATTCCACTTTCCAGGTCATTTATAAATATGTCAAAAAGCAGCGGACCCAGCACAGATCCCTGGGGTACACCACTATTCACCTTTCTCCATTGGGAAAATTGGCCATTTAGCCCTACCCTCTGCTTTCTATCTTTTAACCAGTTCCTGATCCACAATAGTACACTGCCTCCTATCCCATGACTCTTTAGTTTTGCCAAACGTCTCTCATGAGGGACCTTGTCAAAGGCTTTCTGAAAGTCCAGATACACAATATCAACCGACTCACCTTTGTCCACCTGATTATTCACTCCTTCAAAAAAACATAACAGATTAGTAAGAGAAGATCTTCCTTGTCTAAAGCCATGTTGGCTGTCTCCCATTAGGTCATGACTATCTACATGCTGAGTAATTTTATTCTTTATGATGGTTTCTACCATTTTTCCCGGTACTGATGTCAGGCTCACTGGTCTGTAGTTCCCGGATCACCCCTGGAACCCTTTTTAAAAATTGGTGTTACATTGGCGATCCTCCAATCTTCAGGTATTAGAGATGATTTTAATGATAGTTCACAGATTACTAATAGCAGGTCTGCAATCTCATATTTCAGTTCTCTACAGTTCTCTACATGCATATTTCAGTTCTCTACAAGGGTTATTTAAGAACATGATTCAGGAAGAGTGGGATGTGCCTGAGTCGGCGCTGTGGGGTGCTAGGGCCTTGACTCGGCTGTATCCGCCGTCCGATCTGGATAGGGAGCTGTTTCGCTCTCCGAAGGTAGATGCGGCGGTGTCGGCGGTTACCAAGAAAACCACTATTCCGGTTGAAGGGGCCGCGGCTCTAAAGGATGTGCAGGATAGGAAGTTAGATATGTTGTTGAAGCAGGTTTTTGACATCTCTGCCCTTTCCTTGCAGGCCTCGATAGCGGGGGCTTGGGTGGCGAGGGGCTGCTTGAGATGGTCCCAGCGGTTGCAGGGCGATCAGTTGGAAGGGCTGATGGATGAGGTAGCACGGCTGGAGTCTGGCACAGCTTATTTATCGGACATTCACTACGATCTTATTCGAGGGCTGGCGAAGAGTATGGCATCGATGGTGGCAGCTCACCAGTATCTTTGGTTGCGTAACTGGTCGGCGGACGGATCCTCGAAGGCGCGTCTTAGCAAGCTCCCGTTTCGAGGGAAGCTTCTCTTTGGAGAAGACTTGGATAAGTTGATCAAAGATCTCGGGGAGTCCAAGGGCGGTCGACTTCCGGAGGATAAGCCAAAGCAGGGCAGCGGGGCAACAGGGTCCAGGGGGGTCCACAGGGACTTTCGTAGATTTCGAGCCTCGCGGTTTAGCCAGCCTCAGAGGGGGACATTTCCTGTTCGTGGCCAGGGATTTCGAGGTTTTCAGGGGGCGGGCAGGGGCTTCGCACCTTTCCAGTCCTCTGGTGTTAAAAAGGCCTAATGAGATAAGGCGGGCCCAGGTGGCGGTGGTGCCCATGAGAGGAAGGTTACGGTAATTTTACCCTGCCTGGGTCCAAATCACCTCAGATCAGTGGGTGTTGGAGGTCATTCGAGAGGGTTATGCCTTAGAACTCCATCGGCCCGTGTTAGATTCCTTTGTCCAGTCCCCCTGCAGAGCTCCGCGAAAGTTTCAGGCAGTCGCCGGAACGCTCCAGCAGCTGCTTCAACTCAAGGCGGTGGTGCCGGTGCCGGCAGCGCAATACGGGTGCAGTCGATACTCCATCTACTTTGTGGTTCCAAAGAAGGAAGGCTCTTTTCGTCCGATTCTGGATTTAAAACGGGTGAATCAGTGTCTTCGGGTGACCCATTTCCGGATGGAGACGTTCCGCTCCATTATTGCAGCGGTCAGAGCGGGGGAATTTCTGACATCTCTGGACCTTACGGAAGCGTATCTCCATATCCTGGTGTGGCACGAGCATCAGAGGTTCTTGCGCTTTGCGGTGCCGATGGGGCATTTTCAGTTCCAAGCTCTTCCCTTCGGGTTGGCAACAGCGCCTCGCATATTCACCAAGGTCATGGTGGTGGTAGCGGCAGTGCTCCGCAAGGAAGGGATACTGGTACACCCTTACTTGGACGATTGGTTGATTCGAGCGAAGTCGTGGGAGGAGAGCGCCGCAGCCACCGCCTGGGTGGTGAGGATGTTAGATGGCCTCGGCTGGGTGGTCAACTATGCAAATAGTAGATTGGTTCCCTCGCAAACTCTGGAATACTTAGGGGTGCGCTTCGAGACAAAGCATGGACTGGTGTTTCTTCTGGATCAGAGGGCTCAGGGATTGCGGCAGCTCGTGCGGCAGTTTCTAGCTCGCAGGGCACCGTCAGCCTGGCAGTACCTGCGATTGCTAGGTACCATGGCAGCCACGATCGATGTGGTTCAATGGGCCCGGTAGCATATGAGGCCATTGCAGAGCGCTATCCTCCTCCGTTGGTCTCAACAGAGGGATGCGTTATCGCAACGGCTAGTTTGTCCCCTAGAGGTGTGGCAGGAGCTTCGGTGGTGGTTGCGGGCTGAAAACTTGGCAGCGGGCGTACCTCTAGAACCTCCATCCTGGAGACTGGTTACAATGGACGCCAGTCTCGTAGGATGAGAGGCACACTGCGAAGGAAGGTTTGTCCAGGGACAGTGGTCAGCGGAGGAACAGACATGGTCCATCAACAGATTGGAGATGCAAGCGGTGTTTTTGGCTCTTCAGGAGTTTCAGGAGTACCTGGGTCACGCAGCGGTACGGGTACTTTCTGACAATGCGACGATGGTGACCTATATCAATCGCCAAGGGGGCACGGGCAGTGTGATGCTGGAGGCGCAAGCAAGTCGGCTGTTGTATTGGGCCGAGCGAAATTTGACAGCATTGTCGGCGCAGCACGTGGCCGGGGTGGACAATGTCGAGGCGGATTTTTTGAGTCGCCGCAGGGTGGATCCAGGGGAGTGGGGTCTCCATCCGGACGTCTTTGCTCTGTTAGTGCGATGCTGGGGGATTCCGATAATGGATCTCATGGCGCGCTTCGAGTCCGCGAAGGTGGCTCGGTTCTACAGCAGGCAGAGAGAACGGATGTCGGAGGGCCTCGATGCGTTGGCACAAGGGTGGCCGGAAGAGGGGCTTCTCTATGTGTTTCCGCCGTGGGCTCTCATCGGCAAGGTGGTGCAGCGCATAGAAAGGCACCGCGGACTAGTGCTGCTGGTGGCGCCCGATTTGCCCAGGAAGCCGTGGTATGCGGACTTAATGAAGCTGCTAGTAGACAGGCCATACCGGCTTCCGCCGCGGGAGGATCTCTTGCTTCAGGGACCGTTGCACATGCCTCAGGTGAATCGATTCTCGCTTACGACATGGATCTTGAAAGGGCTAGGATGAAGGCCAAGGGTTATTCTGCGGCGGTTATTTTTACCTTGCTAAAGGTGCGCAGGCGCTCCACGTCATTGGCTTATGTCAGAGTGTGGCGTGTTTTTGAGGCCTGGTGCATGGAGCGAAATTTGCGACCGTTGGGTGCGTCGGTACCGCAAGTCCTTTCGTTTCTTTAGGATGGCATGGACAAGGGTCTGGCGGCTAGCTCCTTGCGGGTACAGTTGACGGCCATCTCCTGTTTCTGGGGGAAAATTCAAGGTCAGCTGTTGGGCGCGCACTGCGATGTTCGGCGGTTCTTGCGAGTGGTTCTGCTGCTGCAGCCGCCGCGGTGGAGTTCGGTTCCACTGTGGGATTTGAATTTGGTGTTAGAGGCTTTAATCGGGGAGCCATTCGAGCCATTGAACAAGGCTTCGCTGAAGGATTTGACGCTAAAGACTGTTTTCCTGGTGGCTATTTGCTCGGCAAGGCGGATTTCGGAGTTGCAAGCTCTGTCATGTAAGGAGCCTTACTTGTCCTTTTTCAGTCACAAGGTGGTGTTGCGCATAGTGCCGGCTTTCTTACCTAAGGTGGTGTCGGTGTTTCATGTTACCCAGGTGGTGTCGCTGCCGGTGTTTTCGGAGGAGCAGAAAGATAGGTCTGCAGGTCGGTTGCATCGTTTGGATGTTCGGAGAGTGCTCAAAAGGTATCTCTGAAGAATGGCGCCTTTTAGAAAGTCAGACAGGTTCGTTGCTTTTGGCGGTTCACGAAAAGGAGAGGCGGCGGCTAAATCGTTGGTTTCTCGGTGGTTGAAGGAGGCTATTGCGTCGACATACCTGCTAAAGGGTAAAGTCGTACCAGAAGGTCTTCGCGCGCACTCCACTAGAGCGCAAGCGGCATCGTGGGCAGAAGTCGGCTTAGTGCCAGCCACAGACATCTGTAGGGCGGCGACTTGGTCGTCACTACATTCCTTTGCTAAGCACTACAGGCTTGATGTGCAGGCGATGGGAGATGGGCGTTTTGGCTCAGCGGTGCTTCAGGCTGGGCTTGCAGGTCCCTCCCATTGATATTCACTGCTCTGTTACATCCTCTATGGTTCCGCAGTCCCAGATCCCTCCCAGGGTTTTAAGGGGGCAGGCAGCCTGAAGTTGGGAGGGGTATGTATTTCAGTAGGTTTTCTTTCGGGGGATGAAGGAATGCTCCGGAGGACTTCTTTGGGCAGCAGTACTTAGTGAGCTCTGGAGTTAGTAGTGTCAGAACCCCAAGGAGCTGGATTTTTGCCATATAAGCAGTGGAGTTAGTAGTGTCAGAGCCCCAAGGAGCTGGATTTTTGTTTTGGCCATATAAGTTGCCTTTATTTATTAAGGTTCTGGGGCTTTGGCTACTTCTTTTATCTTTATTCTATTTACTACTTATTTGTTGCTCTGCTGAGTCTGCTTTGTCAATAGGTACTGGTGGAAGGAGGCGGTCCTTGGCTAGTTATATCAGTGACATCAGAACGATGACATCTTTCAGTCTCCAAAGCTGCTGGAGGAGATTCTAAACTCTATGGTTCCGGGACTGGACTAGAGTTACTTAAGGAACTACAATTAGCAGGTAAGTCTAATTTACTCTTAGCTTTCTCCCATTAAACCATGACTTTCTACAAGTTCAATAATTTTATTCTTTATAATGGTTTCTACCATTTTGCCTGGTAACAATCTGTAGTATCCCGGATCCCCCTGGAACCCTTTTTAAAAACTGACATTACATTGGCCATTTTCCAATCTTCAGGTACTACCAATTATTTTAATGATAGTTACAGATTACTAATAGTATGTCTGCAACTCTTCAGTTTATCAAAAACTTGTAAAACATCTACCTGGTTTAAAGCGTGGGATACATCTGGTCTGGGCTTCCAAGATAGTATTCTTAAACAACGCTCATGCATGATGTAAATCTTTAACCTTTGCATCTATTCCTGGCTCTATCATATACTTTCCTCACTTGTTTTTAAAATGCCAGATATATCAGGATAATGTTTGGCCCTATAAGCCCATATACAGCTGAAGTTTCTTTATAACTGGAGGAGATGCCAGGGTGTTCCGGAAGAAGAACAGCGTTATTCAGACAGTATTGGTATAGTTTATCTATCCAAGTCTAAATGCTGGAATAGCAGGGATAACATTATATGGATACTTACTGTACCTGACTGTAACTCGCCTTGAACCTCTAATGGAAAAGCATGAGTTAACTACAAACCAACAAATGCATAACATTCGTCTGTCAAATTCAGGCTCAGACTTGAAGCAAGAGCTAGGCCAGAATACGCATGAATATCAACTCAATGATGTCCACTTATACTTTTTATAGGATTATGCTGGGAGGTGTGCTGTTTGAGTTTATCAAAATTTTGGGGATGTCCTAGGGTCTGAAAGGTAATGGGGGAGGGGGAGTAACACAAAGCTGAAGGTTTCCTAGGGTGCCTAATCACCTTTCACCAGTCTTGCCTCTGAGTCAGATGGGCCAGTGAAGTCATCACAGGCACTTACTCTGCCTACAAGCCTGCACTGCTTATCATTTGAGGACAAATAGTGGGAGTCCTGCACCTACCAAAGTCTCATAGAAACATAGAAATATGACGACAGAAAACGACCACATGGCCTATCTAGTCTGTCCTTCCATATCAACAACTACAACAGTCGCCTTTTTTCCTTTAGAGATCCTCTGTGTTTGTCCCATGCTTTTTTGAATTCAGTAACTGTCCTCATTTCTACCACCTCCACTGGGAGACTATTCCACGGATCCACCACTCCTTCCATAAAGAGATATTTCTGCATATCACTCCTGAATCTATCCCCCTTCACCCTCATCCCATGTCCCCTCGTAGCAGAACCTGCTTTCAATTGAAAGAGGCTCTCCCCCTGAACATTTATGCCACGGAGGTATTTAAACATCTTAATCATATCACCTCTATCCCGCCTTTCCTCTAAGGTGTACATATTAAGATCCCTAAGTCTGTCCTCAAAGGCTTTATTATAAAGACCACTAACCATTTTAGTAGCCACCCTCTGCACTGACTCCATCCTGTTCACATCCTTTTGAAGGTGCGGTCTCCAGAATTACACACAATACTCCAAATGAGGTCACATCAAAGACTTATACAGAGGCACTATCACCTCCTTTTTTCTGCTAGCCATTCCTCTCCGTATGCACCCAAGCATCCTTCTAGCTTTTGCGGTCGCCTTTTCTACCTGTTTAGCTACTTTGAGATCATCAGACACAACCAGGGTGCATATATGGTGCCCTGGTGCACATACACACACCTCAGGTCTCTGATAGCAAATTCCACTTTCCAGAGGCTATGTATTTCATGTATAGAGAATATGTAAGAGCATCATACTCCATATACTGTGTTGTTGGTCACTGTGAAGTTCCTACTGTTTTTAAAAAACGCAGGCACAAACTCTCAGATTATTAGGGCATGCCCTCCCAAGCCACAACAAAAGAAGCTTATTTGTAATGGCATGTTTTCCTTTGACTGACAGTGGCCAAGCCATTTCTGCTGGGAACAAGATAAGGTGGCAAATTAATTACTAACAGGGAATATTCAGTTTCATGTGTCCGCTCCCAGCTTCTCTGCAAACAGAGAATTTTCTATTGATTTCCAAAGAGCTCTTATTTCTCACATGCCTCTGCTTTCATGCTTTCTAATGCAGAAAGAAGAGAGAGGAGAAAGGAAAAAAAACATTTTTGGTAATCATAGCTAGAATTTGGCTCTAATTTTTCTTAGTGTAAAGCACAAAATGCAATTTAATGTAGCAGGATCGATGCAGCTCCAGACTGCTTACCATAGTGCTGCTTATCTGCTATGCTATGAGCCTTTCACAGAATGGATGTGGTTTGTCTAATAGCTTTACAATAGTGTTCTTTGGGGATAACCAATAAAAAGAAGGCACTCTGGCCAGCTGAGTCTTTCATGAAGTACTGTGTTCTTTTGCCAAATCAGTCTAGGGGCCAATGTGGTAGGTAATCCTTTTAGCAGCTTAGCTGAATGGAAACAAAAAACAAAACAAAACAGTAATGCAATTCAAAAATTAATGGCACAGACACAGACGATCCCTAGATAGCAAGAGGACAGAAAAAAAAGAAAATCCTTAAATAACATTTACACTTCAAGCGCAGCGGGTGCAAAGCTAAACAGAGCATAGAGGGGAATAACCACCACGGAGCAGCGGGTGCAAAGCTAAACAAAGCATAGAGGGGAATAACCACCATGGAGCAGCAGGTACAACCCTAAACAAAGCATAGAGGGGGTAACCTGCACAGAGCAACAGGTACTATGTTTCTATGTGCCCTAGGACTAACTGGAATTGTAGTTCCTTGTTCCCTTATGTGTACCCTGGGACTAGGAAAGGAGTTGGCACTTAGGCATTATAGTAATATAAAGGGAACCACAGTGCTAATCTGAATTAAGGCTTCTGACTTTTTGTGCTGAAGCCTAACGTCCCATAAAAACACCTAGATTATCAGCCACTATTGGACACAGGGAGTGGAGGAGTAGCCTAGTGATTAGAGCAACTGCCTAGTACCCAGAAGATCAAGGGTTTGATTCCCACTAGCACTCCTTGTGACCTTGGGCAAGTCACTTTACTCTCCATTGCCTCAGAAGAAAAGGCTGGCAATCCACTTCCAGTGATACATTGCCAAGAAAACCCAGGGGTTGCTATGAGTCAATACTGACTTGACAGCACTAAAAAAAAAATTGGACACAGGATACTGGGCTCAATGAACCTTGGTCTGCCCAAGCTGGAGCCTTTTCTAAAATGTATATAGGCATGTGCAGAACACATATATGTGCTGATACACGGAGCTGGAGGAACCATTTTACAAATCTACACACAGGAAAGATCAACGGAGGCAAATTATATATGTAAATCTGTATTTTTACAACTTACATGTGTAACCTGGTATTTACAAACCTATGGGGGCTCATTTTAGAAGCTCTATGCATGATTTGCATATGTGAAAACGCCTATTCAGACATGCCAATTACAGCCATGTCCGAAGAACCATTTTAGAAAGCCACAAATTTACAGGTATCTAGTGCAAACACGTCTGCATTGCTGGGGCATTCCGACAAAGATATGCATGTGAGCCTGATTTTAGAACAGTGTCGCATGTCTCAGCCCATAGGAGACACGTCCATGTCTATACCTGCTCCTAGGAATGAAGAGCCGTCTGAAAAATGCTTGATCCAGCAACCTGACAACTGTTTTGGCTCCTTCAAAAAAGCATGCCAATAAATAGAGGGGCCTTTTTTCTAGCTGCCGCTCCTCTGCAAGTCTCAGTTTGCAAAATGGCAGGCTGGGCCGTCTATGTGGTGACAAATACACATGCATGTTTTGAAATAGTCTCACAGACACGTTTATGTTCCTGGACCTGCCTTCACCCATATCTGACACGTTCAAGTTTTCAAATCAGTCAAAACCTGCACATGTCTGCCCCAGTATTCTGTATGTCCCCGTTTTTTTGCTTTTGCTGGAGACATTTATCTTTAATGGTGGAGACCATTTGATTTTAGATAGCACTTACACATGCCCACCTTCTCTGCTGCCCCTCCCTCAGACGTTTTGACTTCAATACCCCAGATTGCACCTACTGTGCTGCCATAGTTTTGGCCAAGAAGTCTTATTATTCTTTTGCTCATCCACCAGGACACTAGTTCTTCCCAGCTCTATCATTTAGTTTGTCATCTCACTTCTCCTGCCCCCCCCCCCCACCCCTCCCCGATTGCTTTACTGCGACGCCCCTCTGCTGCCAAGACTTTGCTGCTGCCTTTTGTCAGAAGGTCTTGGATGTTCAGTCCACTTTGACTACTCCTTCCTCTACTCCACACAACCTCCCCTCTGCCTTCTCTCCTCCCTCTTCCTCCGGTATCTCTGTTTTTGAGATTCCCACTTACTGCGAGCTTTCTCGCGTCATCTCTCAGTCGAGTGCTACCACTGCCCCGTCTGACCCTATGCCTACCCATCTTCTCAGATTGGTGTAGGCTTCCTTCGTTTTCCCCTTGCACTACATTATATCTTCTTCCTTTTCCTCTGATTCTTTCCTTTCATGTTGGAAGCAAGCTAATGTTACTCCCACTCTCAAACCTGGGAAGGTGGACCCTCATGATCTCCTTCATTACTGCCCCATCTCTTTATTGCCCTTTCTGTCTAAGATCATGGAGCGTGTAGTGGCTCAGCAGCTCCAGGCGTTCCTCCTCCGGACCAATGCTCTTCACCCAGCCCAAACAGGTTTCTACCCCCAAGCTCTCCACTGAGCACTCTCTTGTAGCTATCTCAGATTATCTTCACACTGCCCTAGACTCACATTGTGAGGTTCTTCTGGTTTCCCTTGATCTCACTGTTGCCTTCGACTTCGTGAATCACTCTCTTCTTCTTTCCCAGCTCCACTCTTGGTATTTCCGGATCTGCTCTGCAGTGGTTCTGTTCCTATCTTCAGGGTCACTCCTTTTGGGTTTCCTGGTCTTCTCAGTTCTCTACTCTGTTGCCTCTTCACTGTGGTGTCCCTCAGGGTTCTGTATTAGGGCCTTTCTCTTTAATATTTTTCTTATCCCCTTGGCCTCACTCATTCGCTCTCTGGACATAACGTCTTTCTGCTACGCTGACGATATTCAGTTTCTTTTTTGCTTGCCCGTCTGTTCTGGTGCTGCCATATCTCAGGTTTCTACTAAGCTCGTCCAGGTCACTGACTGGTAGTCACTTCATGGTTTTAAACATAATCTACTCTGTTCTCCTACTCTCTTCCCCCATCACTCCCCATGCTTCCCTCTATAAACGGTATTCCCGTTCCTCTGCACAATAATTAAGATTCTCAGAGTTTACTTCAATTTATCCCTTTCCTTTTCTTCTCACATCTCTCATACAGTTCAGCGGTGATTTTTTCTGCTTTGCTAACTGTTATTTTATTTATTTAACAGTTTTTTTATATTGCTTTATCATTTCAATCAAAGTGGTTTACATTGTAACCTAAACTTGGTAAACATACATTAAACAAGGACATTGATAACTTGGATTTTTCTGAGCAATGGAGGGTTAAGTGACTTGCCCAAGGCCACAGGGAGTGCTAATGGGAATCAAAGCCTGGTCTCTGGGTTCCCAAGCCAGAGCTCTAACCACTAGGCTACTCCTCCTTCCCTTTGTAAGTAGCTTGACAATTCTTCTCCATCTGCTACTACATTCTCTTTTGATTTCTAGGTTAGATTATACAAACTCTCTCTTTTCCGATCTTCCCCACTGTCAGATTTCTCATCTTCAACTGCTGCAGAACACGGCTGTAAAACTGCTTCATGGTACCTGCTGCTTTGATAGTCTCACTTCTCTTCTTCTTTCTGAGCACTGATTGCTGGTTTCCTTCCGTATCTCTCACAAGGTGCTCACCCTCACTTTTCATGCGTTCGGTGCTGGTAATCCTTCCTTCCTGTCTCAACTTCTCACCTCCTACACTTCTGTTCACTCTCTTCACTCGGCTTCTCATAACCTCTTAGCGATCCCAGGTCCTCGAGTGGTCCACACTAAAGCCACCCACTTTCCGAGTCGTGGCCCCCGTTCTTTGGAATTCCTTCCCTAATCATTTGTGCACCCAGTTCTCTTTTAGTCGTTTCAAAGCTCAACTCCAAGGTTATCTTTTTGCACAGATCTTTCCATCCCACACTCTCTGAGTCGCTTATCCTTGCCTTGACCTGCTTCCGGCCAGCAATTCCAGTTGCATTGTTCCTTTGTCTCCCCCTTCTTTTTGTAGTCTTATGTAGCTGTGCTGATCTTGTATCCTAGGCCTCCTGCTCCCTCCTGTCCTTGCAGTTTTCCCGTCATTTTTGTTATTTTTTGTTCTTTGTTCTGATTTTATTGTACACCGCCAAGATGTGGTTCTCGATGGACGGTATATCAAGTTAATAAACTGTAACTGTAATTGGCCTAAAACATGCTTCACACATTCAAATGCCACCAGTTAAATACACAGACTACTATCTTTCATTAATTTTAGGTTGGAGGGGGAAATAAACTGTGGGGGATTAGAAAGGATAATCCTTCCTAAAAGGGCCAAAACAAGCACTTTTTAAAAACTTGTATGTGCCGGGCAGCAGCTGTAAATCCCAGTGTGGACAATTGTGGTCATACACCTGCCCAGACCATGCCCTAACCATGCGCCCACTATGCTCCCTTGTCATCCATGCAAGACTGGCACATGGAGAAGAGGCACCCTAGGCAAACCTCATTCTTTGCGCCCCGAGGCTCCTGCTCCCATTGCCTCCCCGGCCGCTACTGTCACCCTTCTCCAGTATCTGCGGCAGTGGCAATGGTCACAGGCAGCTCCACAGGGTTTCCCTTCATGCCCCAGTGCTGGGAGGCTGTTTCTGTTCCGCCCCTGCTGAGACCCATTGCCAACTTCATGTTTGCAGAACTGAAATAGGCTTGCAGCGCCAGGGGTTGAAGAGAAGTGCTGCAGGGATGTTGGCGACCACTGGTGCAACAGGTCCCAGAAGTGCAGTAGCAGCAGCAACAACGGGGTGCCGCAGACCACTGGTGCTCTAGGCAGCTGCCTTGTTTTCCTAATGATTGCACCGCCCTGCTTCTATGTGTAAGCTTAATCTTTTCTGAAATCGCCATTTACACATGGATGCATTTCCACGTGTAAATGCCAGATTTTATATGTGAAAACTGCAAATAAGGCTTCTAAAATAATCCCCATAGGGCCTGATGATTCTATAAGGTGAAAAGCGGGACTGTACGTTCTGGTGGGACGTGCACCCCGCTAGCTGTCTGGACCGAATGCAGAGAAATTCTCTTCCCACACACACGCAGAGCCTCTTGTGTGGGGAGAGCTGGATGGTGTCGCACAGGGGTGGAGAGTGAATGAGCCAGGCACCCAGACATACAGGTCCGATTCAGATCACAGCCCTGTATGTCTGGGGATCCTCGGAGGAGGAATAAGTGTGGGGCGCCCATGCACTCTGGCCCTGGCAGACCCTGCTGAGGGTTGAGCAGTGGGAAAACTGGTCTGGTGGGGTGTCTGGCCATTGGCACTCCTGCTGGGCATCGTGGTGCCATGGCAATGGGACATCACGGCACCAGCACACCAGCGGGAACAGAGGGAGGCCTGGCCAAATTGCTGCCTGGACGTCTCTCGTGGCTGCTGCAGGGGCATGCTGGGCCATCTTGGTGCCCGATCCTGCTACTACAGGAGTGTCTTGCTCCCCCAGTGCAGAATCGAGTACAGTCTGGCCCATCCAGTGCTTGGCCATCCAGACAGCCCGGACGATCCTCTTATGGGATCGGGCACATAGTGTATTAATGTGATACCTGCATAAAGTTCTTGTAAACTCTGCTGCTTTGAAGTATGTAACATACTAACATAGTAAACAATGGCAGATAAAGACTTGCATGGTCCATCTAGTCTGTCTAGCGATATGGTGAGGGCTGTACCCGCCGTTCCATGCAGGTTGCCTCTCTCTATTTGTTGAAGTGTAAGTTATTTAAATTTCCTTTGATTCCATCCTCTTGCTATATCTGTATCTGTCCCAAGCCTTTTTGAATTATGGCACTGTTTTTACTCCCATCACCTTCACTGGGAGGGCATTCCAGGCATCCACCACCCTTTATGTGATGTTGCTTTTGAATATACCTCCTTGCAGCTTCATTTCATGTTCTCTAGTTCTACAACTTCCCTGTTTTTGAAAAGGTTTTGTTTGTTCATTAATACCCTTTAAGTATTTAAACGGATGTATCATATCTCCCCTGGCCTTCCTCTCTTCCAGAGTTTACATATTTAGGTCTTCAGGTTTCTCCTTATACGTCTTCAGGTGCAGACCCCATATCATTTTGTTCGCCTTCCTCTGAACAATTTCAAGTCTTTTTATATCCTTTGCATTGTGCGTTCTCCAAAACTGAACACAAGATTCCAAGTGAGACCTCACCAATGACTAGTAAAAGGGCATAAATACCTCCTTCCTTCTGCTTGTCATGCCTCTCATCAGTCTGGCTTTGGCCACTGACTTGTTACATTGTTTTGCCACCTTGAGATCCTCAAGACGCTGTCACGCCAGGGTCCCTCTCCTGGTCTACACACCAACTTCTTGCCCACTAACGCATATTAATCCTTTGGATATCTGCATCTCAAATGCATCACTGCACTTCTTCACATTAAATCGTAACTACGAAGTATTAGACCATTCTAATTTTTATAGATCTTTTCTCATGTCTACTCCCTCCGTAGTGACTACTCTGTTGCAAATCTTTGTGTCATCCATGTGTTGCTTACTGCTGTGAGTTTTGGATTTAATAAATGAGTAAACAGCTGTTACTACCCCCTTATTATTATTGAACTGTGTAATGTTTATCATGAGGAAAGAAGCATCGGCATACAAGTGGAAATCTGCAACTTTACTTTATTTCTGTTAGTTGACAGAACATGCCTGGCCTGATTCCTTTGTGTACTTGCACGTTTAGTCATCATAGATAAAAAGAAAGCAAGAATTAAAATTCTGCTTCCAGGATTCTGGTAAATAGTCCCAGTCTGTCACTTCATGCCAGGGAGATGCAGCAGACTGCAGAAATTTGATCATTTGATTAATCTATGTTTATATTCCACTCACAGAAAGTACAAAGCCAAGCACAACACGGCAAGATTGCATTCAGGCTCGGTCGGTATTTCCCTGGCCCCAGAGGCACAGTCTAATGTACCTGAGGCAATGGAGGATTGAATGACTTGTCCAAAACAACAAGGAGCAGCAGAAGGATTCGAACCCTGGCTCTCTGCCCACTGCTCTAACCATTAGGATACTCCACCACTCCACACAGGCTATAGCACAGGGTTTAGCTTGGTTTAATTTTGGTTTTGGTAACAGCTTTCTGCAGGAATACCTGTGCTCAATATGTTACAAAACTATATTATCAAATAACAAAGCACTATTAAATAAGCATATTCTATCAAACACATCTGTTGGGTGTCAGTGAACTGAAATGGACTGACAATGGGCACTTTGCATCAGATGGTCACATGGTTTACTATGCTGGAAATGAAAAAAAAGAAGAAATGGTGTTGCATTTATAATCAAGAAGAAACTTGCAAGAACTGGAATGAAATACAATGCAGTCAGTGAACGCTTAATTTCTATTCATCTACAAGGAATGCCCATCAACACAATTATAATTCAGGTATATGTCCTAACAATAGCTGCAGAAGAGGATGAAGTTGATGAGTTCTATGAAGTATAAGCTGAAAATGACAGAACATGCAAACAGGATATCCTGATAGTCATGGGTGACTGTAACGCAAGAGTTGGCAACAAAAAAGAAGGCAAAGAGGTCAGAAAATATGGGCTTGGCAACAGAAATGAAGCTGGAGAAAGACTGATGAAACTCTGCAAGACCAATGATTTGTTCATCTCAATCAACTTCTTCCAGCAACACAAACGGCGACTGTACGCATGGACTTCACCCAATGGATTGTGCAAAAATCAAATTGAATACATCTGTGGAAGTCAACGATGGAAAAGCTCTATAACATCAACAAAGACAAAACCTGGAGCTGACTGTGGTACAGATCACCAACTACTAATATGTAAACTCAAGCTAAAGTTGAAAAAGAGCAAGCCACTCATGAATGTAGCAAAATATGACCTTGTGAATATACCACCAGAATTTAAAGACTGCTTGCAAAATCAATTTGCTGTTTTAGATACAAATGACAGAGCTCTAGAAGAGTTATGGGATGACATCAAGAAAACTGTGTTGAAAATAAGCAAGAAGTCTCTACAAAAGAAGAAATTCTGAAAATTGCCCAGAAATGCAGAGAAACTAAAGCCAGAGCAGAAAGAGAGGTAATCACAGAACTCAATTAAGATTTCCAACGTGCAGAAAGAGAAGACAAATAGAAGTACTACAATGATGCATGCAAGGAAACAGAATCCAAAACTATTAGAGATAGAACAAGATCAGCTTTCCTAAAGTTACTAGAGTTAAAGAAAGAATTCCAACCTCAAATTGGAATGCTACAAGATGCTCAAGGATCCATGTTGAGTGATGCTGAGAAGATCAAGAAAAGGTGGAAAGAATATACAGAATCATTATACCAGAAAGATCAAGTGGACCAACAGCTGTTTCAAACTGTATCTTATGATCAGGAACCAATATTGATGAAAGAAGAAGCCGAAGCAGCATTGAAAGCCTTATCAAAGAACAAAGCACCAGGCATTGATGGCATTCCCATTGAAGTATTACATCAATTGGATGCAGCTGTTACCATACTTGCAAGGTTCTGCTAGGAAATTTGGAAGACAACATCATGGCCAACCGACTGGAAAAGATACCAATACGAAAGAAAGGTGATCCGACTGACTGTGGAAATTATCACACAATCACTCTCATCCCACAGACCAGAAAGATTCTACTCAAGATTATTCAGTAGAGACTACAACCATACCTGGAACGAGAAGTGCCTGAAGTGCAAGCAGGTTTCAGGAAAGGGCGAGGAACAAGAGACATCATTGTGGATGTGAGATGGATCCTTGAAAAGACAAAAGAATACCAAAAGGATATCTATATGTGTTTTCTCAACTATAGCAAGGCTTTTGACTGTGTAAACCAGGGGTGGCCAACTCCAGTCCTGGTGCACCACAATCCAGCCTGGTTTTCAGGATGTCCCTAATGAATATTCATGAGATATCTCTGTATACAGTGGGAGGCAGTGGATGCAAATATACCTCATGAATATTGTAATATAGTGGATCTTCCAGAAGCTATGGATCTGGGTGAAGCTGAAGAAAGTGTGTCTGAAACTGACAGCATAGAAAAGCACATGGCCCAGGGTTACCATGAGCAACGTAAACAAAGAGTGTCATGAGGGGAGAGAACACGCCCAAACTGCAAACAAGCCCCGAGCTCAGTGTGTAATGAGAGGCAGCTGGATGAGGGCAGGGTGCAGTTAAGCCCTAGGACACACGCACATAAAAATTACTCACCTGAGGATAGTGAGGGAGCAGCAAGAGAGGGAGCAGCAAGAGAGGGAGCAGCAAGAGGAAGAACAAGGAGAGGACTCAGAACCAGGAGGAGTCTCAGCAGGAGAGTTGATGAGAGACCTGGCTGCAGGACTGAAGGAAGCCTTGGTCGGAGAACTGGTTGGGGAACCAGTTGGAGAAAGGGACCAGAGGAAAGTGTCCTCGTTGAAAGCTGCAGGTCCAGTGAAGCAGAGATGTCCTGGCCAGAGGACATTTATATGTCAGAGAGAAAGCAAAGGGTAAAAGGCAGGAGAACGCAGCCGTGCTATGAAAGCCTTATTGACCCAGCTATGCTGAGAGGTTCCTGTGTGAGAAAGCCGGAAGGTAGGCTGTATAAACCTTATAGAAGAGAAACTGAATGTAAAAGTTTTCCCTGTAACTGCCAGAGTTTGTGGGGCTCTCCTATAGCAAACTCCAGTATATGTGGTAATCTTCCACCCTGCTCTGTAGCAACGGGGGAAGGGAAGTCTCGAGGCAGTGAAGAGAGACTGCTCTTTGGAGGGACGTATAATAATCCACAAGAATACTTAGCTGGGGGTGAGTGTGAAGAAATGCCAATAGAATTTCTTATGGAACAAACCCCAGAAGAAGAAATGGATTGTACGCTGTCTGTAGCAGACCATGTCACATCTCTATGCTAGAATAGCTGTTTAAATGTTTTGGTGAAACAGCACTGAAAGCAAGAGAGTTTGCCTTTGAGAAAAGGGACTGCTGCAGTTACGTTTTTGTTCAACTAATTGTTTATGTGAGCTGAAGATAGAAGCTGTTTCTGTTCCTGTTTCGTTTCATTTTTGTACCAGAAGTACGGTCATTTTTGTTCTTGTTTTTCTTGCAAATGAATCCACCCGGAAGGGGAAATAAAATCCTGTCTTTTGCCTAACTCCACTCAACTACAACTCATTCCTTGCTTAGTAAGAGGGACTACAATACCCAGAAGGCAGTGCAGGGCCAACTGCACTATCCTTCTTGCTAGGTTTGGACATGCCCAGGCTGACCTACCCCCATGCTTTTGCCTCTGGGGAGGGTTACTGGTGACAATATTCATTAGGTATATCCTGGAAACCAGGCTGGACTGTGGTGCACCAGGACTGGAGTTGGCCACACCTAGTGTAAACCATGAGAAACTCTGGGCCACATTAAGAAGCATGGGTATACCGGAACATCTGATAGTTCTCTTGCACAATCTTTACATTGATCAAGAAGCAACAGTTTGAATGGAACAAGTAAAAACAAAATGGTTTAAAATCAGCAAAGGTGTTTAATTTGTATGCAGAACAAATCATCAGAGAAGCAGGACTGTATGAAGACAAAAGAGGTGTGAAGATTGGTGGAAGACTCATCAACAACCTTGGCTATGCTGATGATGCCACATTACTGGCTGAAAATAAAAATGATCTGAAACATTGGCTTCTCAAGATCAAGAAGCATAGTCTTAAATGGACCTGCACCTTAATGTAAAGAAGACAAAGATCCTGACAACTGGCAAAATCATTAAGCTCATCATTGATAGAAAATAAATTGAAATAGTTGACGACTTTAACCTACTTGGATCAACATCAATAAAGAAATGACAAGCAGTCAATAAATCCGATGATGCATTGCTCTTTGCAGAATGGCTATGAAGGACATAGTCAAGATTCTCAAGAGTAGAGATGGCTCTCTCCATACAAAGATTTGACTTGTCCAAGCCATGGTATTTAATGCATCTACTGCAGATAACTGATACACACTCATCCCAAATAAGCATACAGGATAATGACATAACACCAACTCAATACCCACTCACCCCAAACACTCACCTAATCAAACATAATATAATGTTGTTAATTACCTCGTACTGTCTAAATGTTACCCTTAATGATAAATGTAACCCTCCAATTGTACTGTCTTGATGTTGTTAAGTTCCCCTATGTTAAATGTAACCCTCCAATTGTGATGTGACCACTTTGATTGTAGGATAAAGTGGTATACAAATCTGTTTAAATAAATAAATTTTCAATATGGATGCGAAGGACAGTGAAAAAGATAGACAGGAAGAAAATTGATGCTTTTGAATTATGGTGCTGGTGACGAATACTGTGTATGCCATGGACTGCTCAAAGAACAAACCAGTCGCTACTAGAGGCTCAGATGACAAGACTTCAGCTTTCATACTTTGGACACATCATGCAAAGACAGAGAACATTAGAGAAAGACATCATGCCTGGCAAGGTTGAATGTCAGTGTAAAAGAGGAAGGCCAGCAATGAGATGGACTGATACAATAACAGCAGCTATGGGTGCCAGTTTATCAACAAAGAGCTGCCTGACTGAAGACCGAACACAGTTTAAGACAACTATCTAGACTAGAGGGTCACCATGAGTCGACACTGACTCAACGGCACTTAACAACAACAACATCAGATACATAGCCCTCTTCCATTTTCCCCATCCATTCTGGTTGGTTTTCTTTCCTACATGTTTTCCCATGCTGACATTCTGCTGCTGACTCAGCTCAGGATGATCAGATGGTCCATTATTTGTATGAAGCTAACTGATGGTTAGAGACTCTGCCTCTTTACAATGCTTTAGAGCAGTGATGGCTAACCTTTTTGAGCCCGAGTGCCCAAACTGCCGCACAAAACCAAAGAATTTCCTCAAAGTGCCAGCACGTCATTTGCATAAGTGGTCTTATTTGCATAAATATTTGCATAATGTTACCATACACTAACTTTTAGTAAACATGTCTCTTAATGAGTGTATGGATAAAGAAAGACTAAAAGATTTCTACATTACTATAATCCAGTGCCAACCGCCAGGCACATTAGGAACTACTACAAACGCTGCCCATTTAGAACCCATAGCAAACCCGCCGTATCCTGACAGCATTACCAGGACTCACAAAGCACCATACCCTACCTATCAAAAGGCAACACTGCAAATATTAAACCAATACATTTCAGTGAATACTGGGGAAAGAGAACAAGTGGCAACGTCAAATAGGAATTTCCTCTTGTACCAAACAAAGCGCAGATGTTAATGATGCACATTTCCCAGAGCTGACATATTCCAGTTAATAAATTCAAAATAAAGAGATATCGTTCTACCTTTTGTGCATTTTTTTTCAGTTGCAATTGGTCCAGCCATTTTCTTCTGGTTTCTTCATGTTTTCTGCTAACTCTCCATCGTCTGCTGTCCATTTGTCCTTTCTTCTCTCTTCTAGTTTTTTTTCCATTCTCTCTCTCTCTACATCTGCTTTAACATACTAATCTTTCTCCTTTTGCTCTTTCCTCATTTCTATTTCATCCACACAAATTTTACCCCTCCATCCTCAATCCCCAATTACTCTCCCAATACCTGGCCAATTGTAGATTTTTCATCCCTCCTACACAAAATATTTTTCCCCTCTCCATTTTACTCTCCCAGCCCCATCCCATTCTAATCCTCCCCCAACATCAGCTCCCTTCTAGTTCCAGTCTCACCCAGCATCCATTCCCTTCTTCAAGCCCCCCACTTCCCCTCAGCCCATTTCCATTCCAAGCCCCGTCCCCATCAGCTATTTGCAGTTCAAGCCCCCCACTTCCCCTCAGCCCATTTCCATTCCAAGCCCCATCCCCAACAGCTATTTGCAGTTCACGCCCCCTGCCACTCAGCCCCTGTCCAGTCCTAGCAACCCCCCAACCCATTACCAGTCCTAGCCCCCCATAGCTCACTCCCAGTCCTAATCCCACCAGCCCATTTCCAGTCCTAACCTCCCCATCAGCCCACTCCCAGTCCTAATCCCCCATCACTCAATTTTTAGTTTAAGCCCCCCCAGCGCCTATCACCACTCCTAACCCCCCCCGTGCCCATCACCACTCCTACCCCCCCAGCCCAGCGCCCATCACCACTCCTAACCCCCCCAGCCAGCCCAGTGCCCATCACCACCCCTAACCCCCCCCAGCCAGCCCAGTGTCCATCACCACTCCTAACCCCCCAGCCCAGTGCCCATCACCACTCCTAACCCCCCCACCCCAGCCCATCACTACTCCTAACACCCCCCAGCCCAGCCCATCACTACTCCCAACCCCCCCCAGCCCAGCCCAGCCAATCACCACTCCTAACCCCCCCCCCAGCCCAGCCCAGCCCATCACCACTCCTAACCCCCCCCCAGCCCAGCCCAGCCCACCCCATCACCACTCCTAACCACCCCCCCCAGCCCAGCCCAGCCCAGCCCATCACCACTCCTAACCCCCCCCCAGCCCAGCCCAGCCCATCACCCCTCCTAACCCCCCCAGCCAGCCCAGCACCACTCCTAACCCCCACCCCCCACCCCCAGCCCAGCCCAGCCCAGCCCAGGGCAAATTAAAAAAAAAAAAGAAAACCTGTTTGCTGCCGCTGTCGGGGCCGCCGCGGCAGAATCGAGCGTGCCGCGGGGCCCCCCTGTACCCACCGGCAGAGCCTGTCCTCCCCGTAGCAGCTCTCTCTTTGGAGCTGCAGTCAGACGCGCCGGCTTGCAGAGCGCGAGGGAAGAGTTCCCTCGCTGCTCTGTTAAGCCCGCGGGGGCTGATGGGAAGTTCCCATCAGCCCCCGCGGGCTTAACAGAGTCGCGAAAGGGAAACTCTTCCCTTCGCGCTCTGCAAGCCGGCGAGTCTGACTGCAGCTCCAATGAGAGAGCTGCTACGGGGAGGACAGGCTCTGCCGGTGGGTCCAGGGGGGCCCCGCGGCACGCTCGATTCTGCCGCGGCGGCCCCGACAACGGCAGCAGACAGGGTTGTTGTTTTTTTTTTCGATGGCGGACCTTCCCGCGTGCCAGCTGCAAGGCCTTCGCGTGCCACAGCTGGCACGCGTGCCATAGGTTCGCCATCGCTGCTTTAGAGAATAGCTTTTCTTAGAGCATGCTTTTTCTCAGACATTCTTGTCTGCTGAAGACTCACTTGCCAGATTGTTTTCTTCTTTTTGTATTTGGTTACAAGCGATGGTGCTCTCCAGGTTCCAGGATTTGCAGAGCATATCCAGCTTTCTCAAACCTGCCCTGGTGACCCCCCAACCAGTAACGTTTTTGGGATGTCCACAATGAATATGCATGAGATATATATGCATATATAGAAAACCTGGTATGTATACACTTACCTCATGCATATTCATGAAGATATCCTAAAAGCCTGACTGGCTGTGGTTCACCAGGATTGTTTTGAGAAACCCTTATAAGGCCAGTGCCTAATGATGCTGCTGCACATTCGTATCCTTCAATAATGATATAATGAATTGTAGCACCTGAAAAATTTTCTGGCTTCAAATCAATCCATTGTTTTCTTCCAGGAGGTGGTTCCATGGTTTTTAACATATGCTTCATTTTGGTTCCATGCATATGCAGCAGCTTGTAGCTCTCATCTACTGAGGTGCGTAGGATTTTGTTCCATTGCCTTTGACATATCCTTTCACTTGGTAGGAAGCCAGGTATTTAATTGTCATTGTTTAAATGTGTTATATTACCATGCATGAAAGTAAAAGTCATAGTTAAATGGTAGAAAACTAAGGAAATACAGCAGGCAGCATCATACAAACTTGGCAAGAAGAAAGCATGCATCTGATTACTGGAATGCTAGATTTGTTTGAAGAAATATCTACGAAATATGATCTAGATGACATAACAATAATGGCCATATTAAAGTAGCTATGTTCATGGACCTGCATGGTGGAATTATGTGGGGCCTCTTTGTATATAAAATTTGAAATATTTAATAAATAGCAGGCTAATGAGAGAGCGCATATGCTTGGTAGTATTACTTATAAATTGTCTTTTCAAGCCTGAAGGAATGACCAAAGCAGCGTACAACACAAATTCAATACAAAGTACACAATTCAAATTTAATAAAATAAAAAATAAAAAGGACCCAGAACCAGCCCTCAACCAAATTTAATATATACTGTAGAATTAAATGAGATACCCACCACCACCACCCAGTCACTCAAATAACTGAAAAATTCCTAAACTCAGTTAGTCCACAACTGTCCAACAATAGCAACAGGTTACAGTCCTATAACTGGTAAGTAGTAGTAGTAGTAAATCTCACATCCCTGCAAACAGCCATGGTTTAACAGTTGTATTGCAAAAGGGGTATTTTTGTGTTCTTAGGCAAAGCTTTTTTTCTGCAGTTATAGTTTTTTTTTCCTTCTCCTCTAGCCTTCAGGTTCAAAGATGAAGGCAAGCTCTTTGAAGTCACTGTCCTTCTCAGGTGTTAGATCCCTCCCTTCCCACCCCAGCTCCCACTCACCCCATGTGAGAATTATTGCTATATATAGGACAACTCACCAATTAGCTTGTTAGCAAAGATAATAAATTTTTTATTGGTTGGTAGGGAAAATCTAAGAAGTAAACAGTTCCACATTTAAATAGCTACTAAATGTAAACAATTTGATATGCTTGAAGGAGCTTTGATTAGGTAATTTTACAAAGGGAACATATTAAACAATATACCTCAGATGCATAATATCAGAATTTAGTAGTGTAAAATAATAGCTGTTTAGCAAGCTAGCAGTACCACACACAGGTACATAGAACACAGCTGTTAGAACACACATAAAAGAGACCAGCTGCTTTTTCTCTGAGGAAAAGTTAGGGATTTTGGTAGGTCTTTCTCATTTCCTTCAACAGGTAGTACAGCTCTACCAACTGAACTATGGCTGGGAAGAATCATGTTGCCAAAGCTGTTGCCCCTGTTACAGCTTCTGCCTCTGTCCAGATGCTCCACCTAATCGCAATCAATGGACGAGTTCCATGTGCATGATGCCTGCAAGCTGAAGCCATCATGAAACAAGTGAAGGAGGTGGCGAGGCTGAGAAGCATCTGTGATAGTAAGACATACACTGATGAGATGGTTCTTGAGGTATCCAAGCTCTCCAACAGAGAAGAAGATGGTATGTTACAGAATGAAGAGAGTTGGACACGAGTCACCACAGCCTGCATAATTGACAATCCATCTCCTCCAGCCATCAAATTGAAGAACCAGTATGTAGGCCTGGAAGTGGAGGAGGTGAAAACATCCCAGGAGTGGGGAGAATCAGAGCTCAAGCCCCCCATTGATGCAGAATCAGTGACCACAAGGAAGCGAAGGGTAGTGGTGGTTGGTGACTCTCTTCTGACAGGTACTGAGATGCCCATCTGCTGACAAGACTTGATATCTAGGGAGGTGTGCTGTCTCTCAGGTGCCAAAATATGAGCTGTTTATGGAGAATTTGCCAAGATTCATCAATCCTACTGACTATTATCTGATGATGCTCATCCATGTCTGCACAAATGATTCAGCTAGGTATCCCTCCAAGCATATCAAACAAGACTTCATGGCTCTGGGAGAGGTGAAACAGATAGGTGCACAGGTTGTGTTCTCTTCAATCCTCCCTGTTGAGGATAAAGGCCGAGGCAGAGAAGCTCAAAACCTGGTAATGAATGCATGGCTATGTGGATGGTGTCATAGAGAACGTTTTGGTTTCCTGGACCTCAGGATGATTTTCCATGGGCTACTGAGCAGAGATGGTGTCCACCTATCCAAGAAGAGTCAAAGTGTCTTCTGCAGCAGACTGGCTTTAAACTAAATTCATTGGGGATGGGTGAAGAAAGCCCCCAGATAAGTAGAAGCCCTCAGGTAAGTGAAACATTTAATACTTCTGTAGAAATGGGTAAAAAAATTAATGTCTGGAAAGCCGTGTGCATTACTGCCCATATGTTGAGGCTTTAATGAACGAGGCTGACTTGGATTTAGTGGCAGGTACAGAGACAACCATTACTGGGATGTAATTATACTGGGTTATGCTTTATTCAGGAAAGACAGGATAGGAAGAAAGGGAGAAAGAGTCACACTATATGTTAAAAATCATATTAAAGCTACAGAATTACAAGACTTAGAAGGGAAGGAGGCGGCACTGTGGGTTAAACTAGAAAAAGGGAATGGGGAATCCATTTGCATTGGTGTGATATGCAGATATCCTTCACATGCAGAAGAAGTGGACAGAGATTTAATTGAAGACATTCACAGTATTGCCATGAAAGGAAAAGTGCTATTGATAGGTGATTTCAATATGTGGATGTTGTTTGGCACATCCCTGCTGCAATGTCATCTAGAACTAAGGAGATCCTGGATTCTCTACAGGAAGAATTATTCCAGCAACTGGTAATAGAACCCACATGTGAAGGGGCCATACTGGACCGATGCTTACCAATGGGGAAGGTGTTTCTGATGTTATAGTGGGGGATCTTCAAGTGATGACCAGATGGTGTGGTTCAGTATTAGGACTAAGGCTGATAAAGTCCATTCAAAAAAGAGGGTCCTAGACTTTAGGAAAACTAACTTTGCCAAGAAGAGCCAATACCTCAAGGAGTCGTTAGAATGGGAACAGCTGGAGGATGTAGAAAAGCAATGTGCAAAACTGAAAGAGGATATTTTAAGAGCAACAAACCTTTTTTGCTAGTAAAGTAATTAAATGTAAAAGGAAAAGGAGGCCACTATGGGTCTTGAAAGAAATAGCTGAAAAGGTAAAGAAATAGAGGATGGCCTTCATAAAATACAAGAGATCACAGAAAGAGGAAGACAAACATCAATATTTGGAAAAACTTAGAGAAGCTAGGAAAACAGTCAGTAAAGCAAAGATACAAATAGAAGAAAAAATAGCTAATGCAGTAAAATGGGGCAATGAGACATTTTTTTAGATAATTGCCCAAGGCCACAAGGAGTGCTAGCGGGAATTGAACCCTGGTTGCTTGGTTACCAAGCCAGTGTGCAAAAGTGGTATTGTCAGATTCAAAGGTGAAGGGGAAGAATATGTAGAAGCTAAGGATAAAGCAGAATTGCATAACAAATATTTTTGTTCTGTGTTCACAGATGAAGGGCCTAGAACAGGACCTCAGAAAACATCCACAAATAGAAACAGTAGTGAAGGGGGATCTTGAACAATTTTCAAAAGACTGTGTTTGTGAAGAACTAGCTAAACTAAAAATAGACAAAGTAATGGGGCCAGATGGGATACATCCCAGAGTATTGAAGGAACTTTGGGAAGTTCTAGTTGCTCTATTGTCTAACCTTTTAAATACTTCTTTAGAGTCTGGAGTGGTCCCAGATGACTAGAAAAAGGCACATATGGTCCCTTTATACAAAAGCGGAAGTACAGATGAGGTTGAGAACTAGTTAGTCTGACCTCTGTGGTGAGTAAATTAATAGAAACACTGCTAAAACAGAGAATAGTGAGGTTTCTGGAGTCCAATGGATTGCAGGATCCGAGGCAGCATTGTTTTACAAATCTAATTTCTTTGACTTGGCAACCGAGGAAGGGAGGGAGTTGGACCAAGGGAGAGCCCTAGACTTGTTCTATGTAAACTGCGCTGATTATAAATAGTGCGGTATATAAAAGATGTTAAATAAATAAATAAATAAAATGTGGTGTACTTAGAATTTCAGTAAAGCCTTTGACACCGTTCTGTGCAAACGACTTATAAATAAATTGAGCATCCTAGGAATAGATCCTAAAGTGGTTGACTAGGTTAGAAATTGGTTGCATGAGATGCGACAAAGGTACAGGTAAATGGAGCTTACACTGAGGAGAAGGATGTAACCAGTGATGTGCCGCAGGGATCTGTCCTTGGTCCAATTCTTTTTAACAGTTCTGTTAGTGATATAGCGGAAGGGCTGTTGGGTAAGGTTTGCCTCTTTGCAGATGATACCAAAATCTGCAATAGAGTAGTCACCCAGGAAGGAGTAGATAACATGAGGAGGGATCTTGCTGAGCTTGAAGAATGGTCAAGAATTTGGCAGCTGAGATTTAATTCTAAAAAATGCAGGGTCATGCATTTGGGCTACAAAAATCCAAGGGAGCGGTGCAGTATAGGGAGTGAAGTACTTCTGTCTGCAAAAGAAGAGCGGGCCCTGGGGGCGATTGTTTATGATGATCTTAAGGTGGCTAAACAGGTAGAAATGGTGACAGCAAAAGCTGGAAGGATGCTTTGGTGCATAGGGAGAGGAATGGCTAGCAGAAAAAAGGCAGTGATAATGCCTCTATATAAGTCTTTGGTGAGACCTCATTTGGAGTATTGTGTGCAATTATGGAGACCGCACCTTCAAAAAGATATACACAGGATGGAGTCGATGCATGGCTACCAAAATGGTCAGTGGATTTTCTCATAAGGCATATGGGGACAGACTTAAGATCTCAATTTGTAAACTTTGGAGGAAAGATGTGAGATAGGAGATATGATAGAAAGTTTAAATACCTCCGTGGCACAAATGCACAGGAGGAGAGCCTCTTTCAATTGAAATAAAGCTCTGCAGTGAGGGGGCATAGGATGAAAGTGAAAGGGGATAGGAATAATATGCGGAAATATCTCTTTATAGAAAGAGTGGTGGCTGTATGGAACAGTGGAGATAGTAGAGACCAGGATAGTAACTGTATTCAAGAAAGCATGGGACCAACACAGAAGATCTCTAAAGGAAAATAAAGGACTATAGTAGTTGGTATGGAAGGGCAGACTGGATTGGTCATATGGTCTTTTTTCTGCCATCATGTTTAGATGTAACTCATTATCAAAAGCTATGAGCTTTGCTCCCTTTTGTGCCCCTCCCAAATCACTCATCAGTTTAAAAAAGTGGAAATGTGAGGATTTATCTCCATTCAGGTTTGGTAGAAGTGGGTTGATCCACTTCAGTGTCATAAAGGACACATAGATATATATATACACACACAGAAACACACACTGCATGCATTTTTTGTAAGTGCCAACCTTTCCCCACACCTCTCAGGTCTCTCAAATTGCTCACCAAATTTGCAAAGTAGAAACATCAGATTCTCACCCCTCCCTGCACAGAATCTACCTCCACATTAAACTGGTGCAGATAGGTCTAATGGTTCGAAAGTTATAAGGGAGCACAGATGACTAAAAATGCAAACCATAACAGATATATTTTACCATTCAATAAGCCTCTCTGTTCAATTGAGCTGAGGCCAGTTTTGCAGATTGTATTGCCAAGTATACAGACAGACAGAGGGAGTCTAGAGAAGAGCTGCCAAAAAGAAAGTCTGTGCCATAAAACCTATGAAATTGGACTTTAAGAACCTAGAAGAAAGAGAGAAAAGTTATAATAAATACATTCAAGTACCTCAAAGTTATCTATAATGCTCAAGAAGCTATTTTTTATGGAATAATTGCCTCATGTGAGTTATATACATGCTGGTCTGTATGTGGGATATTCAATTGCTGTACTGTTCTGTAAGAGGTAAGGAGGAGGCAGTGGCCTTCAGATACTTCATCCTCCCTCCCCGCCCCCCACAGACCAGCACAGTCACTTGATGCTCCCCCCAACATCCCTGGACAGCCATCGGTTCCCCCCCCCCTCCCCCCACTGAGGTATTTTAATGCTTTTCTCCTAAAGAAATCTTTCTTCACAGAAAGGATGGTAGATGCATGGAAAATCCCCTAATAAAGATGATGGGGAGTGGAGGAGTAGCCACTGTCATTCCTTGTGACCTTGAGCAAGTCACTTTACCCTCCATTACTTCGGAAGAAAAGGCCTGGCAATCTACTTCCAGTCATACATTGCCAAGAAAACCCAAGGGCTGCTGGGTTGCCAGGAGTCAGCATTGACTCGATGGCACTTAAAAAAATAAAATAAACAGATGATGGAGGCCAGTATAGTAAGAGAATATAGTAATTGGCCTAGTGAGCTCTGCCATATTTATTTACTCAGATTTACTGTAAGTCCCCTGCATCTAGTGGGACTCCAGGCAGTGTACAGCAATAATATGAAACACCAAGAAGCATACAATGCACAAGAAGAAAAGAATAGAAAAGTATAAAATTAAAAAATGGGCCCGATATTCAAGGCATTTTCATGGTTTGCAGACCTGTAAACCGTGTAATTTGGAGGGATACTCAGAGGCAGTGACATGGTTAGTGCTGCTGAATATCCGCAGGTACCGCTACTACTTGTTCCAGGGCTAACCGTGTAGAACTGGGGTGTGTTGTGGACATTCTGGGACAGAGCAGAGGCGGAGCCCGTCGCTAACTGGTCAGCAGTGATACTGAACTGCTGTCCAGTTAGCGGCCCGCAGGTAAAGATAGGTGCAGGAAAAACTGGCCTATCATTACCCATGGGAGCTAACTGGGCAGCAATGATATTGAGCTGCTGCCCCAGTAGCTTCCATGCAGGGCTGGCCCGTCCACTAGGTGAGCTAGGCAACCAGCCTGGGTGGGCAGCGGCAGTGGCACACATGATTGGCCATGCCACCCCCTCTGCTGCCGCCGATTCAGTTTGGGGGAGGCAAGCAGTGGCAGCAGCAGTATTTCCAAAAGCAGCTGCTTTTTGCTGCCAATCTACAGGCAAGAAAGTGGCGGCAAAAAGCCTTTGCTTTTTAAAATACTGCTGCTGCCCGCTTCCCCCTCCCGAGACAGAATTGGTGGTAGCTGGGGGGGCAGAAGCAGTAGCTGGGGGGGGGGGGGCGGTGGCAGCTTGGGGGGACAGCAAGGCCAGGGTTTATACCTAGCGAGGCAGAAACCCTTCGGTCAGCCCTACTTCAACACCATGCGGCAGACCTGGATATTCCATGCTGGTGGCCGGATATGACTTCTGCATTGAATATCTGGGATTAAGGTTCAGGGGTAATGGCTATGCAATTTATTAGCGCTAGCCACCACTGCTTAATATCGGGCCCAATAGGAATAAGCAGTCTTTGGACACAGTTCCTGAAAGAACCGAAAACCATTTGTTTCCTTTTATATGCACAAAAATTTGTATGCTTTAAAAAAAGATGGAAGGAAGGTCAAACAACTGCCAGCGTGGTTAAAAGCTGAGGTGAGAAAGGCTATTATAGCCAAAAAACATATTTCCAAAAAAAATGGAAAAAGAACCTGAATGAAGAAAACAAGAAACAGCATAAGCATTGACTAGTTAGATGCAAAGCACTGATAAAGTAGGGAAAGGGAAAATATGAAAAGTAGCTTGCTGTGGAAGCAAAAACTCATCATAAAAACTTATTTAAGTACATTTCAAGCAAAACACCTGTGAAAAAGTCAGTTAGGCCATTCGATGATAAAGGAGTAACAGGAGCACTAAGGGAGACAAGGCCATAGCAGAGAGACTAAGGGCCAAATTCTGTAAGGCAAATAGTGAGGCTGCATGTCTTGACTTTCATACTTTGAACACATCATGTGAAGAGAAAGATCGTTGGAGAAAGACATAATGCTTGGCAAGGTAGAAGGTCAACGTAAACGAGGAAGGCCGGCAATGAGATGCATTGATACAATAACAGCAGTTATGGGTACCACTCTATCAATAATGAGCCACCTGACTGACAACCAAATATAGTTTAGGTCAACTATCCAGAGGGTTGCCATGAGTTGACACCGACTCAACGGCACTTAACAACAACAAAATGTCCCAGTGGGACATGCAGCCCTTATGGAAGGACAGACTAGATAGGCCATGTGGTCTTTTTCTGTCATCATGTTTCTATGTTTCTATGTTTCTAGTTGTCTGGCCCGAATGCAGAAAAACTCTCTCCCTGCACGCACAGAGCCTGTGTGAGGGGAGAGCTGCAAGGGGTGGCACAAGGGCGGAGAGTAGGCAGAGCAAGGGCGGGCCAGGCACTTGGATGTACAGGGATGATTCAGGTCACAACCCTGTACGTCCAGGGAGCACCAGGAGGACACCCAGCTTATTCCACCTCAGAGGTGGAATAAGCAAGGGGCACCCATTCGCTCCAGCCCACTAGGCCGCCCCCCCCCCCAGGAGCAACAGAGCCACAGAAGGTGAGACCCCACCACCTGATCCTGGCCCTGACAGACCCCACCGAGAGTCGGGCGGAAGGAAACCTGGTCCGGTGGGTGTCTGACCTTCGTCGCTCCTGCTAGGCATCCTGGTGCCATGGCAATGGGATACCACAGCACCAGCACACAAGTGGGAACAGAGGGAAGCCTGGCCATCTTATTGCCTGAACCTGTATCCATGGGAGCGTCCAGATGGCCCAGACATGCCTCTTTGGGGATTGGGCTCCACATGAATTCTTTGCTTCACTCTTTACTGATAAAGGAGAAAAAGGATCTCAGTTCATAACTTGTCATTCATAGATCCACTCCATGTACTGTATATGGCAAGATATAAACTGAGATCCCTTTTTCTCCTTTTAAAAGGTTTTTATTTCAGTCAGGTTTTTTTATTTTTTGTATTGTTAAATATCTCCCTGATATCCCTATTTGTTTGAGTACATATTTGGGAGATACCCAAGCCAAAAATTATATTTAAAGGTGCCAATCTGGAAGAATTCAAACAAATCTTAGTGAACTTAGAAGCTGTAATAGGGCAATTTGACAAACTAAAGAGTAACAAATCACCTGAACCAGATGTTATACATCTAAGAGTGCTGAATGAACTGATAAATGAAACTACAGACTATTAATATAATTTGTAAACAATCATTAAAATTGTCTACAATATCTGGCCAACATAAAGCTAGTTTTTAAAAAGAATTCCAGGGGGAGAGGCAAGATGGCGTCAGAGCTCCCCCGTTGGTGCCGCAATTGTTGTGTGCCTGGGGGCTGTTTCGGCGCCTTAGGTGATGGGACGCCAAAAGAGAAAGAAGGCTTCCCTACCCTCAGGGTTGCCTGCATCTGAAGCTACAGGCCAGAAAACATTGGCGGCATGCGGTTTTACCTCTGTGGGGTTTAGAGCGGCGTTGTTGGAGGCGTCGGCTCTGAGTGTATCAGGGGTGTGGTTATCTCCGGAGCTGCGTTCCCCCCTCCTCGACCTGGAAGCGTTGACCCAGTTTGCAGTGTACTGTAAGATGCTCGTCGGCTATTGGGAGTGAAGAGGGCACTGATCCGGTGGGAGAATTGACAGCGTTTTTACCTTCTGCGCAGGTGGCTGTGGATGGGAAGAGAGTGGAGAAGATCGTCCAACATAGTGGAAGCCCTACTGAGATGCCAGACGGTTTGGACATGCTTCCAGTTTTGCAAGGTTTGATTAAGCCATCTAATGTAGATATGGAAGCACTATGGGACGCTGTTGCTACCTTTAATACTTCCCTTATGGCAGTTGTTGGGGTATTAAAAAAAGGCTCTCTATCGATGCATAAAGACATTTCTTAAGCAAAAAGTGTCCAGTTGGAGCAAGTCTGACGTTTGGAGGGAGTGGAAAAAGAACTGGAGCATTTGTGTGGGCTATGTGCTGCCCAAGCTAAAGATAAGATCTTATTGTCAAAAAAGACTGAGTACTTGGAGAACTGTACTTGTAGGAATAATTTAAGGTTGTTAAATTTTCCTAAATCCCCAGTCATGTCTTCTATTGATATGGTCCGTAAATATCTCCAGGAGGTTCTTAAGCTTCCTGTGGATAATTTACCTCCAATTGTCCGAGCACAATATTTAACTATAGGGGGTGGTACTGGTAGGTCTACCTCTGGGAGCCCGGTGGTGGGAATTGGGGATCTTACCGCATTTCTGGAAGACTCCTTAGAGGTAGTGACCAGCCGTACTACCCTACTTGTGACTCTGGCCTTGGAGCTTGATAAATCTTTAATTCTTCGGGCGTATTTCAGGAATTTCAATTGTAACTTCTTGGGATCTAAAGTTTGTTTCCTGACCTATCTCATGCCACCCAGTTGAGGAGGAAAGAATTTTTGGGCTTGCGCCCTAGAGTTCTGTCCTGGGGGGCTAGTTTTCAATTAAGATTTCCCTCTCGTTGTGTAATTTCCTATGATGGAAAAGTTTTTCCTTTTTTTGAACCAAGTCAGTTGCTGGATTTTCTGATAGCTAGGGAGGGAATTGGGGTGCAAATTGCAGCCACTATGGCTGACGCTTAAGTCTCTGCTCTGTAGTATTAAAAAGGGTTTTTTTCCTCTTTTAGTAATTTCCTGTGGCCTCTCCTGATTTTGCCTTGAGGTTGTGGAGTAAAAATGGATGATGTATATTTAATGGGTTTTGGTATACTTGGTTTCTTGTTTTTGTTTTTATCATATATGGAATATACATATCATCTTTTGCTATTTCATTCCTGTTACGCATGAATGTAAAAATCTAATAAATAAAAAAAAATAAAAAGAATTCCAGGGATGATCCAGGAAGCTATAGGTAGGTGAGCCTCACATTAGTTCCAGCCAAAATGGTAGAGACCATTATAAAGAACAAAATTACTGAATCTATAGATAGTCATGGTTTAATGGCACTAAGCCTATATGAATTTAGCCAAAGGAAAGTCTCATCAATCTGCTATATTTTTTGGAAGGCATGAATAAACATGTAAAGGTGAGTTGTTAATGTGAAGGCAGATTTTACATAGTACATGGAAAGGGGAATTCCAGGTCAGGATATGGAGAATTCCGACAGCATTTTACAAGATACTTGGCCAGTCATAGAGCCTCTTGTAAAATAGGTTCAGGAGTGCATGTATATATGCCTCTCCACATACAGCAAAAACAGTGATTTTTAGAAAGCTGTAAACAGTGTATAAAAACATTGAAATATCCTTTGCCACATATGTGTGGGAGCAGCTTTCTAAAACTGTTCCCCCCCTCCTCTGGATACCCCTTTGACACTGATACTAACCTCAATCACCCCCCCCCCAACCCACCCTTATATGATCTGATCTCCCCTAATCCACCCCAGTCAGGCAATCTCCTGACCTCCCCCAAGGCACCTTACCCCCCCCCCCTTATATCTGATCTCTTGGCAAGTCGTCCCCACACTCACCCAACCCTTTGCAGCATGAATAACTCCCTTCGAACCCTCACACATGACCTCCTCTCCCCAATTCCATTTCCGGCCTTACCAGAGGTCTCTGATGTCTAGGGGCATAGGAGTAATCCCCAGTCGATCTTGCTTGTGTTAATTCCTGGTTCAAAATGGCGCCCATGACCTCTGGCAGTAGTCTAGCAATACTACCACTAGGGTCAGGCTTCAAAATAAGGGTGTTATGAAATCAGTGCTGGTACAAGGAAGAGGTTGTGCAGCTGGTAGTGTTGTGGTTCTGTGCCAAGTGACCTGATCTGGAAAGGTTAGTGCACTCTGATATGCAGGTGCTAATACCTTTTATTACTGATCACCCTTTGGATTTGGATTCCTCCAGGAATAAGTGGAGGTCCCTTTGCATTGAGAATGTGCACCTCACAATCCTACAATTTCTGTTATCTACAATTTTTGTCATCAACTGTACCACTACATACACTGTCGTCAGCACACCCTGGTGGCCAATGGCTGTAGGGGTAGGCTGCGCATTTTTATTGTTTCAGGGAGGAAAGGGCTCTTTAAGGCCGTGCAGGTTAGTCTTTGTAGTCCAGCTCCTTGTATGAACAAATTGTATAAGCCAAATAGAGGGTATTAAGGCTTTTATTTTCCCTTTAACGCAAAGGCTCAGTAAGGCACAGAAATAAAGAAAGTCCTTTCTTTCAAGGTTTCACCAAACATAAGCAAGAAGAAAAACTGTTACAAGTTTCACAGTTGATTGGAGAGATTAACTAAAAGATTCTTCAGAGCAACTTAAATAAGCAAAACAGTTCTCTGGCACTTAGCACAAAAGATGAGCATTCTTAAAGCAAAAAGTCTGTTCAATTCACAGTTCTGCCAATGACTCAAGGCTGCTAGCAATACACAAGGTACAATCCATAAATTCATCTGGAGGCATGGGAATAGGATTCTCTAGGTCTATTTCCATGGACTCTGGGTCACTGGCCTCGCCCTCTGAATTGGATGTCTCCCTTGCTGCTATACTTTCCCAGACTCTGTCTCAGTTTGCTTGTTTCAAATAGGGCTGTTCTAAGGCTCCCAAACGAACATGTCCTGTTCTTCTACCCTTAAATACTGGTTTGTAAAGCTCTGACTTGTTTCCTTTTCTCCTGCACTGAGCATCTGTTTCACCAGCGCATCTAGGAGATAAACTTTCTTTTATAAATGAAGTGGTACCATACCTGGGCTTCCTCCTGTAGCCGGTATAACTGGAGCTTTCTCTCGGAGGCAGCTCTCTCTGGAGGTAGGCTTTCCCTTGGAACCTTCTGAGGAGTGCTTGCCCCTTCTGTAGTTTAGGAAAACCTGGTGAGGAATCCGGATTTCCTTGCTTCTGGGTAAAGGTAGTTCTGCTATCAGAAGCTTTCCTTCTTATACCTATTATTCAGAGTCCTCCGGTGAGCGTAGGCCTCTCTCAAAGCATGGCTTTCTCCTCTCAAGCTCTTTGCCTCTGTGGTCCTTTGCTACCGAGTCTCTCTCCAGACTGACTCTCCTCGAGCTGTCTTTCTTTCTGACTTTCTCTGCTCCTTGTCCAGCACTTACTGTTCTGGGCGTTCGGCTTGATCCAGCTACGCTGCTTGGGCTGGAGGTGTCACTCCTTCCATCTGAAGTGCTTCTTCTGGCAGTCTCTCTCTGGACTGCTTTCCTCCAGACTGCTTCCCTCTGGACCGGTTCCCTCTGAACTGGTACCTTCAGCTGGCCTGATTTCCTCTGGACTGGTTCCTCCTGCTGGCCTGCTTTCCTCTGGACTGCCTTTCTTTTATAAAGGCATTCTACCTTTGAGTTTCCCGGGCTTGTCGTCAGGTGCAGCTGATTAGCTCTTACATAATCAGTGGCTGGGTGTGTTAACTCAGCCTCAGTAGTTTTACTCCTGCTCCCTCTAGCTGGGCTGCAAGGTAATTGCATCCTCTGCACATCAAGAGCTCTATGAAAGACAGGGTTTTTTCCTGAGTCTGCACTCTCAGTAGCATCAGCTTCATGACAACACATATTTATTGATCTGTACTATTTTTATAAAAGTCTTATGAAAAGATGCCCCTGATGCAGGCGCAAGCTGAAACATGTTGGGTGTATTAAGTATGTATGGCTTATTTCTTATCAGTATGGATAATGTAATACAGCTATAATGGGCATTTTGATGGTTATATTAGTTCTGTTGGTCTTTCTCGAGCCACCACTTCTGTTGTGTTACAATTTATATGTGTATACAAAGCTACATGTGCAAATGCTGCTAGATGCACGTGAGAATGCTTCTAAAATACCCACCATCATGTACCTGGATTTCCAGAAAGCATTAGACAGTGTCTCTCATGAAAGACTCTTGAGGAAATTTAAAAAGTCATGGAACTGGAGGGAATGTCCTTTTGTGAATTGGGAACAGGTTAAAAGGTATAAAAGAGAGAATAAGACTAAATGGTTTATTTTCTCAGTTCAAAAAGTTCAATGGTGGAATGCCTCAGGGATCTGTACTGTGTGCACTGTTTTTAACATATTTATAAATAATCTGGAAATGGGAACAGCGTGTTAGGTGATCAAATTTCCAGATGAGACAAAATTATTCAAAGTTGTTAAATTACAAAAGGATTGTGAAAAATTGCAAGAAGACCTTGAGAAACTGTGAGATTGGTCATCCAAATGGCAGATGAAATATAATGTGGACAAATGCAAAGTTATACACATAAGGAAGAACAATCCGAACTACATGTATACAATGCGAGATTCCATATTAGGAGTCTCCACCCAGGAAAAGAATCTGGAGGTCATCGTGGATAATACTTTGAAATCTTCTGCTCAGTGTACAGCAGTGGCCAAGGAAGCTAATGGAATGTTAGGAATTGCAGCGCTGGACATATAGAAGTAAGACACAGTCCCTGATCATTAGATCTTACAATCTAATCAAGACAAAACGCATAGGGGTATGTTTACTAAACCGTCTTAATGTTACCGGCATTAGTTGCAGTCTTACTGTGACGAATGCCATATAAGGTAATGGGTGTTCCGGTCTTAAGGTAGCATTTCGGGTTATCGCACGATAAAGTCTGTTATCGTGCGATAGAGGGAGCCGGGGGAAGTTAACGTGCGTTAGCCTTAATTAGGCACGCTGACCTGCAATCACAGCAACAGAGGTGTAGCACACTGGTTAATACATTGACTGCTGATACAGTGGTCATGAGTTTGATCCCCCAGTGGGCTCAGTTAAAAGACTGTCTGAGGCAATCCCTTTTCCTGCCTGTCATAGTCAGACACATCCCAACAATTTGCACTGCCAGCCAAAAAAGCCTCACCCCAGTGCCGCAACCTAATGCACCTTTTAGGGCGCACCATAATGCACATCATAAAGCACCACGTCATCCAAGGCAGGTCATAATGTGCCCCAGAGGGCGGCAGGAAAGGTTGGCACCCTCCAAGGCAGCATATAAGGCACCCCATAAGCTGGCCAAATCCAAGGTGCTGCGAAAGATGCCCCAGGGATGCCAAGGTGACACAGGAGATGGTGCCCAGGGGCACAAAGGTGCCCCAAAGTCACAAGTATGAAATGTATGGCTCAAACACAGATGTAACCATAACACTGCACAGAGCACCAAGGAAAGGCAATGAACAAGTGATGGAAGGAAGTAGATAACGGAGCTCATGGACCAGTCAAATCTGCATGCAGCCCATGTGGCAGCAGGTAAAGTAGACAAACATATCGGGGGCAGCTGTACCGATGTACAGGGTGATGGTAATGTACAGTGCAATAATGACAGTGTGTGGCAGAAGATGGGGATACGTGTCCACCAGAGGAGGTAGAGGTGGCAGGATAAGTGCAATGCCAGGAGGACAGAGGAGAGCAGTGCCATGCAGAGCAGATACAGGAGAGGCAATCATGAAGAGCCGCAATGCAGAAAAGTGTGCCAGTGCAGGACATGGGGTAGCAGCCTGCACATTAGGGCAGGACGCCACACAGCTGGCACACACACATAGATGGACAGAAGGATGGATGGCAACAGTGATGAGGGTATAATGTGGCGGCAGCACAGATCTGCACAGATATGACTGTTACATGAATGAAACGTAGTTGTGTAGGACAGCCATAAAAAAAAAAGGGGAACAGAGAGGAATTGAACCCATGACCTCTGCTACTGAAGTCATTGCATTCACCATTGTGCTACATCACTATGGGAGTTAGCATACCAATGGCTGGCTACAGAAAGAGTGCACGTCACCATAAAACTGTCTTCTATGGCTACCAGGATAGGATAGAACCAACAGTACCCATAATGCAATTCACATGCAGAACAGTATTCTACATCTGCTCACCAGATGGGGTATGCACCTCTACAGCACGTCAGCTTTGTAGGGGGGGAATGACCGTGCATGTTACTGGCACAGAGTACCCACAGGCCATGCCAATGTGCGTGTTCTGTGCTCACCCTGAGGGTGAGGTGGAGTGGCCAGCACCAGGTCTGCAGTACCCGGGTTAGTTGAGGTGGGCTGTGCTGCAGGTCTCCATCAGTGCTAGTGTGTGACAGGTATTTGTTGCAGACACCTTTAGGAGGTCTCTGTGTCCATTTGTAATTGCCAGTCATGTCTGGCCCTTGTGGACCATGATGCACACAACATAGTGCATATCCACGGTGCTTGCTATGGTCACCTGTTTAGGGAGCAGGGGTGTGTCAGGGCTCACATGGCGACAATGTACTTAGCAAACTGCCCTCTCTGGGTCAGGGTGGGGGACATGATCTGCCCCCAACAGACCCGCACTCTCAACCTTTGCAAGGGGGGTAGTGGAGGTACATGAGGACATGCTGTGGGACCAGCAACCCCAGTCCTGATGGCGAACTGACAGTTGCTGAAGATCTGCACTTGGGACAGGGCCACTGGCACAAAGGTAGTGGGCCCAGTCAGCTCAGCTGCCCCCCACTACGATCTGACATTCACCAGCAGAGGGCAGTCAGTGTGCACCTGCTATACCCTGCAAGGTGGTGCGGCCATACAGATGCTAACTGCAGACAGTCTGCTAGCTAGTACATAGTGCATGTTCCTGGAGGAACTGTGTGCACCCAAAACTGGGATGTCAGCACACACACCACACAGGTATGTCAATGATTGGACCACAGAAAAGAGAACCCATAAATATCACTTGAGAGAAATACTGTATAACACTATGGGGGAACCTAGCCATGCCGTGGTCACTGCTCAGTCAGGGTGAGAGTGACCTCCCCGCATGACATGCTGTGGCCACCCTGTCCGTGCAGGTGGTGGTCGGGCACTACAATGTCCCAGCCATTGCCCTATACCCTGTGCAAATGCATCCTGCCCATGCCATCCTGTCCGGGCCATACCCACAGTACCTTGCTCCTCATTATGCACATTGGCAGGCTAACACTGGAAACAGTGCAAGCAATGTGGTCTCAGTAAGGTGTAGGCAGCCACAACACACTGGATAGACAGACACACACTCCCACACCTATGTCAGCATTGTGCAAATATAGAGGTTTATGGCAGCCCTGGCCACCACACCAGTCCTGGGCACAGTGCGGGCATTGCTATAGTACTCAATACTGTTAGGGTCACTCCCCAGGGTGGTAAACACTGTCAAAATCAATATCTGAAACACACTCCACAGATATCAGAAAGGTTGCTATGACGAATCTCTATCAACAAATTATGTTTAACTTAGGAGTTGTTAGCTGACATTAATCATAGCAACCTTTTGATATATGTGGAACATGTTTCCAAGTTTAGGACGGCATTACTAAGGTATGCAGGTGCCAGTATTGGGAGATGCTGCTCCGTGCAGGGCCCAACAGCCTGACTCTCCATGAGGCTTTGGATAGTGGAGCCTGTGGGTGTGGGTGTTTTTGCCCCTGTTGGCCGCTGCTCTAGGGCAGAGGTTCCCAACTCCGGTCCTGGTGGGACAAACACTGTTCAGGTTTTTATGCTGCGCCTAATGAATATGCATGAGATACATTTGCATACAATGTGGGCGGCGCATACAAATGCAGCACAGGCATATTTATTAGGGGCAGCATGAAACCTGAATGGTGTTTGGCTCTCCAGGACTGCAGTTGGGAAACTCTGCTCTAGGGATTGCACATGTTTATGGTGTCTGTGCTCTGTAGGGTAAAATATAGGCGGTTCAGGCATGTTTATTTTATCTGCAATAAAGGTTCCATCTTTATTACCATGGTATAGTACTGGGTAAAATATGGGGACAGGGTTGACAGGAGCCACAGCTGGGACTTGAACTTGTGACCTTCTGCTCCTGAACACACTGGCTGTGTGTACTGCACCACACTGTTGCCACAGGGACAGATCATTCCCTGGGGATACCATGACTGTTTGTCAGACAGACCCTGTCTGTTGCAGTGCACGGCACCCACCTAAACGGGGCTTGGCCATGGTCTGCTGTGGGTAGATGCCACTGCCCCCTCCGCCACCAGCACCCCTCCGCCACCATGCTGCCATGCCATTATGCCAGTGATGCTGGTGGTGTGCAGTCCCAGGCCATCCAGTGTGCCGGTAGGCAGCTGCCTATGGTATGGGTTCTCGGGTAGGGGTGCCTACATGGACATGCGCGCTTTCCCCCAGCACCGCCTGCCAATGTTATGTGCCCTTGGGGGTACCTGCTGGGTAATATCCCCTGTGACACTGTGGGACACACACTCATGCCCATGTTGGACCCTTGTCAGTTGCTGTCTTGCTGCTTTACAGTTTCGACATTCCTATGTGCCACTAGGCATCTGCCTAATCCGCACTGTGCCCCAGCTGGACCACAGCATGTGCCGCCTGCAGCCCCCTGTATCCCATTTACAGCATCAGTACAGTTGCCCTTTCCTACATGCCCACTCTGCTATTGCTGCACATGTGCACGGCATAACAAACCTGCCCAATCTAAATGACAGAAACCCTGATCAGCGCTATTTCAATGTGGGATCATTCACTTTGAAGGGGGACAGAGCATAGACCCTTCCAAACATGATATCTTAATTTTTATGCTTTGTCAGTAGTGTTGCTTTATGTTTATCATTAATATCACTATTGGCCAGTTTGGGTATTGGGATTTTAAATGTGGTTCTGGTCATTTTATGTTTATTTGCCTTTTTGGTTCCTGCACATGTATCACTACTGTCACTTTTCTGGGTTTCCCTGCCTTTGCTGCACATTGCTGACTGAAATGGTTTCTCTTTCCTGCAAATGTGCCTAACGCGAGGGTTTCACTGACGTTAGTGTTCAGACCCGAATTTCACAGCGTTAGTGTGCCTGGAGCCTCTCCCCGCCCACTCTACACCCATTGACCCTTTCTCTCTGCCCTCTAGGAAGCCTTACTCCACCCTTCAGACCCGGATTTCACAGCGTTAGTGTGCCTTAACGCTGCCACCGCGTTATCGCGCGATAAGTGACGTTATCGCACGATAATGTTACATTATCACGCGATAATGTCACTTATCGCGTGATAATACCACCGCTGCGACATTAAGACGGTTTAGTAAACATACCCCGTAGAGGCAGATTCTATATAGGCTGGTTAGCTCTGGTGGAAACATTTCAATTGGGCACAAGCACTTCGTTTGCAGCTTGTCGTACTGTGAGGGCTTGTGTGCATCAGTGATGCTGAGGGCTAAACTATCAATAGCTTAATTACTGGCAGGGTCTCCCAAGATGGACAGGTCTCAGCTGAGATGTCAGACCAAGACAAACTACTCATCTGGGCATCAGCAGACTGGGATGGTGTTGGCAGTGGAGAATCACATTTCTGTGACAACAGAAACAACACTAGAATGAAACTTCGCGGTAGAAAGACCTGGCAATCTAATTCCATATCATGCCATGAAAACACAATGAATAGTCACAACAAAATAAATTGCACTATAATGCTGGAAGATGAGATCCCCAGGTCAGAAGGCACTCAACTGGCTACTGGAGAGAAGCTGAAGACTTTTCAGAGTAAAGCTAGCATTTATGGTTGGATCAAAGTCCTCGGGACATCTGACTGCTGATGTAGCTGCACATGAAATGAGAATCAGAAGTTGCAAAGATGTCTTACATACTGGGAAATAGAACGTATGAAACATGAACCAAGGAAAGTTGGAGGTGGTCAAGAATGAAATGGAATGTGTACAACGCAATCTGTTTGGTGTCAGCGAACTGAAATAGACTGGCATCGGGCACTTTGCATCTGATGATCACATGGTCTACTATGCTGGAAGTGAAAGACAAAGAAGAAATGGTGTTGCGTTGATAATTAAAAAGAAACTTCAAGAACCATAATGAAATACAATGCAGTCAGTGAACGCTTAATTTCTATTCGTCTACGAGGAATGCCAATCAACACAACTATAATTCAAGTATATGCCCCAACAACAGTTGCAGAAGAGGATGAAGTTGATGATTTCTACGAACAAGTACAAACTGAAATTGACAGAACATGCAAACAAGATATCCTGATAGTCATGGGTGATTGGAACGCAAATGCTGGCAACAAAGAAGAAGGCAAAGTGGTTGGAAAATATGGACTTCACAATGAAGCTAGGGAAAGAATTATGTAAGACCAATGATCACCTCAAACACCTTCTTCCAGCAACACAAGCAGTGACTGTACACATGGACTTCACCCAATGGATTGTACAAAAATCAAATTGAATACATCTGTGGAAGTCAATGATGGAAAAGCTCTATAATATCAACAAACACAAAACTTGGAGCTGACTATGGGACAGATCACCAACTACTAGTATGCAAACTCAAGCTAAAGTTGAAAAAGAGCAAGCCACACATAAATGTAGCAAAATATGACCTTGAGAATACACCACCGGAATTTAAAGACTGCCTGCAAAATCAATTTGCTGCTTTAGATACAAATGTCAGAGCTCCAGAAGAGTTATGGGATGATAATAAGAAGGTTGTGTTGGAAGAAAGCGAGAAGTCTCTACAAAAGGTGAAAAAGCAAAAACGGCCAAAATGGATGACGGATGAAATTCTGAAAATTGCCCAGAAGCTAAAGCCAGAGGAGAAAGAGAAGCAATCATAGAACTCAACAGAAATTTCCAGCATGCAGCAAGATAGGACAAGGAAAAGTACTACAATGACGCATGCAAGGAAATAGAAGCAGAAACTATTAGAGGAGAACAAGATCGGCTTTCCTAAAACTACAAGAGTTAAAGAAAAAATTCCAGCTTCAAATTGGAATGTTACAATATACTCAAAGATCTATGTTGAATGATGCTGAGAAGATCAAGAAAAGGTGGAAAGAATATATAGAGTCATTATACCATAAAGATCAAGTGGACTAACAGCCGTTTCAACCTGTACCTTATGATCAGGAACCATTGGAGATGAAAGAAGAAGTTGAAGCAGCACTGAAAGCCTTATCAAAGAACAATGCACCAGGCATTGATAGCATTCCCACTGAAGTATTACAGCAATCGAATGAAGCTGTTACCATATTTACAAGGCTCTGCCAGGAAATTTAGAAGACAACATCATGGTGAACCGACTGGAAAAAAATCTGTGTTTATACCAATACTAAAGAAAGGTGATCCAACTGACTGTGGAAATTATCACACAATCACTCTGATCCCACATGCCAGCAAGATTCTACTCAAGATCATTCAGCAGAGACTAAAACTATACCTGGAATGAGAACTGCCTGACGTGCAAGCAGGATTCAGGAAAGGGCGAGGAATGAGAGACATTATCGCGGATGTGAGATGGATCCTTGAAAAGACTAAAGAATTCCAAAAGGATATCTATATGTGTTTTATTGACTACAGAAAGGCCTTTGACTGTGTAAACCATGAGAAACTCTGGGCCACGTTAAGAAGCATGGGTATACCAGAATACCTGATAGTTCTCTTGCACAACCTTTACATTGATCAAGAAGCAACAGTTCGAACGGAACAAGAAGAGATAGAATGGTTTAAAATCAGCAAAGGTGTACGACAAGGCTGCATACTTTCTCACTACTTGTTTAATTTATATGCAGAACAAATCATCAGAGAAGCAGGATTGTATAACGACAACAGAGGTGTGAAGATTGGTGGAAGGTTCATCAACAACCTTCGCTATGCTGATGATACCACTTTACTGCTGAAAGTGAAGAGGATCTGAAACATTTGCTTCTCAAGTTCTAGGAACATAGTCTTAAAATGGGCCTGCACCTTAAAGTAAAGAAGACAAAGATCCTGACAACTGGCAAAATCAATAAGTTCATCGTTGATGGAGAGGAAATCGAAATAGTGGACAACTTTAACCTACTTGGATCAATTATCAATAAAAAACAACAAGCAGTCAAGAAATCCGATGACGCATTGCTCTTGGCAGAATGGCTATGAAAGACCTAGACAAGATTCTCAAGAGCAGAGATGTCTCTCTCCATACAAAGATTCAACTTGTTCAAGCCATGGTATTTTCAATAACGTCATATGGATGCGAAAGTTGGACACTGGAAAAAAATAGAGAGGAAGAAAATTGATGCCTTTGAATTATAGCGCTGGCGACGAATACTGTGTATATGATGGACTGCCGGAAGAACAAAGCAGTCAGTACTAGAGGAGATCAAACCTAAGTTTTTTTAGAAGCTCTGATGACAAGACTTCGACTTTCATACTTTGGACACATCATGCGAAGAGAGAGATCATTAGAGAAAGACATCATGCTTGGCAAAGTAGAAGGTCAACATAAAAGAGAAAGGTCAGTAATGAGATGGATCGATACAATAACAGCAGCTATGGGTGCCACTCTGTCAATAATGAGCTGCCTGACTGAAGACCGAACATAGTTTAAGACAACTATCCAGAGGGTCGGCATGAGTCGACACTGACTTGACGGCACTTAACAACTGAGGCTCCATTCAGGAGCCTGACTGAGGTAGCTGGGCAAGTGGCTGTGCATGCAGGCCGATCAGAATCAGGTTCCGGCCTGCACATTCAGGCCCTAGACCCGATTCTGATCCCATGGGCACGTCTAGCCCCATGGGATCAGAATCGGGTCTACTTCTGGGCATTCCAATTCCAATCGGCCACACAGGGGCTTGTACGCCCACATTGGAATGTGCCTCCATGGCTTTCTGGCTATGGTATCATTTTCCCGTATATCTGGGTACTGGATTTCTCACAGCAACTCCCTACATGTGGCTACACCTGTTTCATACAATGTCCACTCTCTGTCTTGGCTTATATCGATCTGTATACATCTGCTATCTGTGTGGCAACCCTGCCTGCCTTCTCACAGTCTGCTCTGTGGCAATGCTCTCCTGGTCAGTCCTGTGTGCGCATGGGAAGGGGGATCCCTGTGCCATCATACCAAGTAGCCAGATGTATCACCACTCTTGCAGCTTGCATAGATCCTGGACTGGGTAAGGATATAGGCTTCATGGCAAAATCTGGGAATGTTGGCACAATATTAGTCATATCTCCCAGTACCTGCACAGTTGATGTATGGCTGCCCTATCACACTGGCACCTGGTGACACTGCGGTCATCCGTAAGGTTCAGGTACTGGCCAGGCATTCATGTCATCCCTGAATTGCAGATCAGCACACCAGATTCTGCCATGCAACTCTCAAACCACACACATACTCTCTCTCACTTGCAGTCATAAAAGACATAATTCTGCCAAAAAGATGCTCAGAACCTATAAATAAAAGTTGGTATACCATAATAGCATGAAGTTCCAGGACTACAAATATGATCTCCCTTTCTCACTCAAACAAATTATTTTTCAGACTCACTCACACAGTTCTTACATCAACATTTCCGTTTTTCATAATACAGAAATTGTTAGGGCCCCTAGATTAGCTGTTAGCGCAAACAGCAAATTTCAGCATAGCCAGAATAAACACTATTGCTCTTCTTAATATTTCTTTAAGGGTAGTTATTAATGACTCTTTAGTTTACTGGATTCCCTCACCTCTGATTTCTGTTCATTATAACTGCATCTTGTAGTGTTTTTCCAGATTGCAGTCACACCAGCTTAAAACATACTTGTCATAACCTTTATACAATTTGGGACAAATAGTAGAACACAGCAGAATATTTTCCACATCTCCAGCAGGAATAATGGGCACATCTGTGGGGAAGTAAAAATATGTACACAGGCCTTTCCTGAATATGCTATCTGTGTCTCCATGGCAAACTATGCCCCCATTCCGCATCTCCTGGGCACGTTCTGACATCCCTGTGCAAGTGCCGTGGACGTGCACGGGACCATGTATCAGAATACAGTCGTAGACGTTTTTGCAAGATACGCATCTCCTGTGCACGTGCAAACAGCCTATTCGGGTTATGGAATAACCCCCATAGTGAAATTGGGGACTAGAGTCTGGTAAGATAAACATAAGTAGTGGACAAAAGAATGAGGAGTATCAGGATCCAAAAGTGGCTTCAAAGAGGTGGGGTTTTAGCCTGGATTTGAATAGGGCTAGAGAAGGAGCCCGATGCACAGACTCAGGTAGTTTGTTCCAGGCATGTGGAGTAGCAAGATGGAATGCACAAAATCTGGAGTTGGCAGTGGCAGAGAAGGGCACAGATAACAGGGATCTGCCAGAGGAGCGGAGTTCCCAAGGAGGGGTGTAGAGTGAGATAAGAGACGAAAGGTAGTGAGTAGCTGCAGAATGAATGCACTTGTAGGTCAGTAGGAGAATTTGAACTGGATGCAGAAACTGATGGGGAGCTCTGGAATTTGATGCTGGAGGATAGGGTAAAAGCTGTTAGTGTAGCTGGGTTTAAAAAAGTTTTGGACAAGTTCCTGGAGGAAAAGTCTAAAAGCCATTATTAAAATTTGGAGAAATCCACTGCTTTTCCCTTGGAGGAGCAGCATGGAATCTGTTTACCTTTTGGGATCCTGCTAGATACTTGTGACCTGGAGTTTTGTTTTTTTTTAGTGCCATCAAGTCAGTGTTGACTCATAGCGACCCAGCTACCTCTGGATTTTCTTGGCAATGTATCACCGGAAGTAGATTGCCAGCCTTTTCTTCCGAGGCAATGGAGGGTAAAGTGACTTGACCTGGATTGGCCACTTGGAAATAGGATACTAGGCTTAATGGACTTTTGGTCTGATCCAGCAATTCTTATGTTCTTATGAGCCGATGATTCAATACCTTGATGTTTCCCTCATTCCCTTACCTGTAGCTTAGCTTATGTAAAACTGCTGCCTTTTTCCAAAATGACAGCAGATGAAGAGGACACTAGAGGATGCTTACTCAGGACCAGCTAAGTACTATGGTCTATAAAGGATACTGGATGTTTGGAAGCTCTTTAGTTGAGGCTTCCCTGTGCCAGGACTGAAGCTCTCTGGGTCAGGGGCCTTGGGCCAGGTGTACTCTATTCTGAGGTACCCAGGCCAAGAGTACCTGCGGGTGAGGAGTGGGAGAAAGCAGCCATTATCTGGCAGTCCCTCACCTACAGTCCAGCACAGCCATCAGATGGACCTCACAGACTGACATAGCCACTGGATAACCCCTCCCTCCAGCAGATTAGTCTGAGCATTGAGTGCCCACTCTCAGTATGTGGAGATACTAAATGACTATACCAGAGATGGCCGATGACTATATTGATCTGTGGAGATACCCAATGGCCATGGTAGGCTGTTTGGGGGTAGCCAATGACTATGCTCTTTTGCAGAGGGTGGCCTATGCCTGGGTTATACATCAGGATGTAAGAGGAAGATAGAGGCACTGGCCATCAGCTACTTCCCCCCCCCCCCTTTCACAGGCCTGTGCTTCGTATACCACCAGAGTCACTGGCATACCCCCACAGATAGCACCTAGCGACATGGGATCTCACATTCTTGAAACTCACTGTTAAAGAGTCCAGAATTGCTTCCTCCATTGGCTCTAATGATCCAAATTAAGCAAATGAGTTAGGATCTCTGAAAATGAATTAACCAAATGAAAATGAACAAATCCAAAAATGAACTGAACCAAAATTGTTTTTCTGCACGCATCCCTATACAACAGTACATAAAGTAATATTTGATCTATTAATCATATTCCTCAAATATGCCTTGTAGTCCTTATCTGCTCTCATTTTTCTGTTTCTACACACAACATTACAATATAGTGTTATACCCCTTCCCCAGAAAAAAAAAAGAGTCTTTTCTCTTTAATGTGAGGCTTTCTTCTCACAGGAGGAGACTGCTATCAGGGCATATTCTGTGGGAGAATATTATTCGCATAGGGCCCCACTCTTTAGGGGGCCCCACGCCAACGACATCCTGCACATGCTGTTTGGCTAATGGCACACCCTACTCACCTCTCTACAGCGGCTCCCGGCAGGATCAGAAACACCTCCCTACTGCGGCCTGAAATGAAGAGTGCCATTTTTCTTCACTTCGGCACTGTGTTGTAATATAGGTCACTGGCTCGCTGGAGATCAAAGGACATTTCCTGTGTCCAGGCGCTCAGCATGCCAGCGACCTATATTACCATACAGCTGCTGAAGTGAAGAAAAACAGCACTCTTCACTTCGGCGACTGTAGGGAGGTGTTTCTGAGCCTGCCGGGAGCCACTGTAGAGAGGCGAGCCGGGGCCTCTAAAACCAGTCGTGGGGCTCTTCGAGGAGGGGGGGCTAGGGCTCAAAATGGGTTGAGGGGGGGCTAAGACTGGAAATGAGCTGATGGGGGGCATGGGAGAATGGAACTAGAAGGGAGCAGATGCTGGGTGGAGCTGAAACTAGAAGGGAGGTGATGTTGGGGGAGGACTAGAAGGGGATGGGACTGGGGGAATGAGGATGGAGAGGGGAAAAGATATTTTGTGTGGGAGGGAAGAAAAATCTGATTGGCCGGGTATTGGGAAAGTAAGTGGGGATTGAGGATGGAAGAGTGAAATTTGATTGGATGATAAAGGAATAAAGAAAGAAGCGGAGGAAAGAGCAAAAGAGCAAAGATCAGTATGTTAAAGCAGATATAGAAGAGAGAATGAAAAAATATAGAAGAGAGAAGAAAGGACAAATGGACAGCATACAATGGAGAGTACGCAGAAGACACGAAGAAACCAGAAGAAAGTGACTGGAGCAATTGCAACTGAAAAATAAAATGCACAAACAACAAAAGGTAGAAAAATACTTTTTTACTTTGAATTTATTAACTGGAATATGTCAGCTCTGGGAAATGTGTATCGCTAACGTCTTTGCGTTTTTGTTTAGTACAAGAGGAAATTAATTTACAGTTTTATTTTTCCAAGTTTAGCTTTAGGGATTCCCAATTTAATTATTGTCTTCCTATTTCTAAATTGTGATCCCTTGTTCATTCTTTGACGGTCTATGTTCTGCATGTGTAACCGAGCTAAGATATTTGTTTATGTAGTTTCTATTTGACAGTGCCACTTGTTCTCTTTCCCCAGTAGGAGATGTTTTGGTATACTTTGAGATGTATTGGTTTAATATTTGCAGTGTTTACTAGGTAGGTTTTGGTGCTTTGTGAGTCCTGGTATTGCTGTTATGATACAGCAGGTTTGTTATGGGTTCTAAATGGGCAGTGTTTATAGTACTTCCTAATGTGCCTGACGGTTGGCACTGGAGTATAGTAATGTAGAAATCTGGTAGTCTTTCTGTATCCAGACACTCATTAAGAGCACATTTACCAAAAGTTAGCGCATGTTAACATTATGCAAATATTTATACAAATGAGGCACCACAATGAGTCTCCGCACATGGCCCCCACCCCTGACTGCTATCCAACGTCTGCACAACTCTGAACATGAGGCATGCACTCTCTTCTTACTGCAGGATACTGTACTCCTTCCAGGAAGAAAACAAGAGTTCTTTTGGTGTCCCCCTGGCCAGAATGAACAAATGGATGATGAAATGCTCAAAGAAATCAAGGAAGCTAACAAACGTTACTGCACAGTAATAATAATGGGTGATTTCAATTACCCCAGTATCGACTGGGGTCAGTGTCATGGCAGGACATGCTAGGGAGATAAAGTTCCTAGATGAAATAAATGACTGCTTCTTGGAGCAGCTGGTTCATGAACTGACCAGAGAAGAAGCCATACTGGACCTAGTCCTTAGTGGATCACCAGGTCTAGTGCAAGAGATAAGGGTGTTGGTGCCACTTGGCAATAGTGATCATAGCATGATCGCATTTGATTTAATTAGTGGAGAAGGGATAGTAAGGAAACCACAGTACTACCTTTTAACTTTCAAAAGGGGGACTATGATAAAATTAGGAAAATAGTTAAGAAAAAACTAAAAGGAGCAGTTGCAAAGGTTAAAGACTTACATCAAGCTTGGGTGTTGTTGAAAAATACTATCTTGGAAGCCCAGACCAGCTGTATTCCACGCTTTAAGAAAAGTGGAAGGAAGTCCAAAAATGTGCCAGCATGGTTTAAAAGTGAGGTCAGAGTGGCTGTTGTTGCCAAAAAAGCATCTTTCAGGAAACAGAAAAAAGAGCCAAACAACGAAGCCTGGAAACAGCACAAGCACTGGCAAGTCAAATGCAAGGCATTGATAAGGCAGGCAAAGGGAGAATTTGAGAAGAAGCTTGCTGTGGAAGCAAAAATGTGAAACAAAGACTTTTTCAAGTAAATTTGTAGCAAAAACCCTGTGAGAGAGACAGTTGGTCCATTAGATGATAGAGGGGTTAAAGGGGCACTAAGAGGCGACAAGGCAATAGTGGAGAGACTGAATGAATTCTTTGCTTCAGTCTTTACTGAGGAAGATGTAAGGATGTTACCCATGACTCAAGTGGTATTTAAAGGTGCGGAAGAATTGAAGGAAATATCGATACATCGGGAAGATGTATTACAACTATTAGATAAACTGAAGAGTAGCAAATCACCTGGGCCAGATGGTATACATCCAAGGGTGTTGAAAGAACTGAAATACGAGATTGCAGACCTGCTATTAGAAATCTATGAACTATCATTAAACTCATCTGTAATACCTGAAGAATGGAGGATCGCCAATGTAACGCCAATTTTTAAAAAGGGTTCCAGGGGTGATCCGGGAAACTACAGACCGGTGAGCCTGACGTCAGTACCTGGAAAAATGGTAGAAACCATCATAAAGAACAAAATTACTCAGCATGTAGATAGTCATGGCCTAATGGGAGACAGCCAACATGACTTTAGACAAGGAAGGTCTTGTCTTACTAATCTGTTATGTTTTTTTGAAGGTGTGAATAAACAGGTAGACAAAGGTGAGTCGGTTGATATAGTGTATCTGGACTTTCAGAAAGCCTTTGACAAGGTCCCTCATCAGAGACTTTTGGCAAAACTAAAGAGTCATGGGATAGGATGCAGTGTACTATTGTGGATCAGGAACTGGTTAAAAGATAGAAAGCAGAGGGTAGGGCTAAATGGCCAATTTTCCCAATGGAGAAAGGTGAATAATGGTGTACCCCAGGGATCTGTGCTGGGTCCGCTGCTTTTTGACATATTCATAAATGACCTGGAAAGTGGAATAACGAGTGAGGTTATCAAATTTGCAGATGACACAAAACTATTTAAAGTTGTTAAAACCCAAGAGGATTGTGGAAAATTGCAAGAGGATCTTGATAAATTAGAAGACTAGGCATCAAAATGGCAGATGAAATTTAATGTGGACAAGTGCAAAGTTATGCACCTAGGAAAGAACAACCCAAACTATGGTTACACGATGCAAGGTTCCACATTAGGAACCACCACTCAGGAAAAAGATTTAGGCGTCATTGTGGATACCATGTTAAAACGCTCGGCCCAGTGTGCAGTGGCGGCCAAGAGAGCAAATAAAATGCTAGGTATGATAAGGAAAGGAATGGAAAATAAAACAAAAGATATTATAATGCCTCTATATTGTTCCATGGTGAGACCGCACCTTGAATATTGTGTGCAATTCTGGTCGCCGTATCTTAAAAAGGATATAGCTTTATTAGAAAAGGTTGAGAGAAGAGCCACCAAAATGGTAAAGGGGATGGAAGGATATTCCTATGAAGAAAGGCTAAAAAGGTTAGGGCTCTTTAACCTGGAAAAGAGACCTCTGAGGGGAGATATGATAAAAGTCTATAAATTAATGAACGGAGTGGAACGGGTAAACGTAGATCGATAGTTTACGCTATCAGAATATAGAAAGACTAGGGGACATGCGATGAAGCTACAGGGTAAACTATTTAAGACTAATAAAAGAAAATATTTTTTCACTCAACGTGTAATCAAACTCTGGAATTTGTTACCGGAGGATGTAGTAAAGGCTGTTAGTGTAGCTGGGTTTAAAAACGTTTTGGACAAGTTCCTGTAGGAAAGGTCCATAAACCATTATTAAGAAGGGACCCAGGATATCAATGCTTGACCTGTACAAGCATTGTGGAACCTGTGTCTTTTGGGGAAACTGCTAGGTACGTATGACCTAGATTGGCCACTGTTGGAAACAGGATACTGGGCTTGATGGACCTTGGTCTGACCCAGTATGGCATATCTTATGTTCATAACACAAAGGCCTCTATTTTGCAAAATTGCTGAGCTAACTACATTTCTGTCCAGCTAGAGATAGTTGAGCCATGGAGGTTTCACTCAGGTAGCAAGTGGCAGAAACAGCCTGGACAAGATTCAGCTCTGGCCCACGCAGGTTTACCCTGTGCATAATATTTTGCACTACTCCAATTTCACAAATGTGCAGCATATTTTTTCATAAATTTAGAAATGTGAAGGGAACTTTTAAGTGGATCAATAGTTGCATCATCCAAGCTGAAAAGCCTCTTTAATGTTAGGCAGGGTTTTCTTTTTAACTTATATTAAGATTACTGTTGCTTGCGGGGTCAAATTCAACAGCAGACTGAAGAGGAAGACAGAAGTGAGATCACCTTCAAAGAAGATGCTGCCCTTGCAGGGAGAAGTAAGACCATTACAAAAAAAAAATCATTAGACTCAGCAAAATCTTCAGGCACATTTTAACAGATTTTTCCTTTCAAATCTGTTGGAATGCTGCGGACATGTTTTGTTTGAGACTACGCTGTGCGTTCCAGAAGAGAGAGCAGAAAGGTAGTGCTGCACTCCTACAGCTGCCATGTTAAAAGGAATTTCCAGAGGAAGGACAGCCGTAGCCGAGGAAGAATGATTTCACTTGTGCCAGGAAGCAGACGGGGGAAAATAAATGAGATGAGGTGAAAAGAGCAGGTGACCAGTGGAAGAAAAAGGTTGAGCTTCCTTATTGAATTAAAAACAGGCTGGAGAAATATTTCACATTGGCTCACATTTATTTATAATTTGTTTTAAGTGGGGGGGGGGGGGGAGAAGATGCTCCTTGAAACAAGCTATAGCGCTTGGTTTTAACAGGGCACTGAAGTGAATACTAAAGCCAAAGCCGTCGCATGGTAGAAATGCGCCCTGTGCCGACTTGCGAAGTTGGCCTCCCCTCTTCCCTAGCCACACACAGGAACTTGCTCCTATTGGGTTTCCTTGAAGTCCCGGTAATGACGTCGGTGCTCCTTCTCTACTTGTTCCCTCTGCGACTGCACTGCTTGCATGGCCCTTGCTACGGCCTTGACTGCAGCGATGGTGCTTCAGGCCACCCTGGCAACAATGAGTTGAATACTACGGAGAGAAGGAACAGAGTTAGCTGCATAATGCAGCTCAGGCCACGCTTCAGGCGGTGACATGGAAGTGTAACCATAGCAGCAATGCTAGAGAAGGCCATGGTGGTGATGGTGATTCAGACCCAAAGAGGAGAGGGGAGTACGGCTTGGGGGCATTAGCAGCTGCAATAACATGGATCTGGGAATAAACAGTGTCATTACAAGCATCAAATAGCAGTGCCAGCTGGGAGAAATCACAGCATTGATTTCTGACTGCAAAGAACTGAAATCAACCATAGATACAAGAGATCTTGGATTTTTTCCACTATTCCTTTGTTCCTCTGAGGCCAAAATACAATTAATCCAAAGCTTAGTAAGAGGCTTTTCTTACTGCCCCTGCCAGTAACAAAACAGACAGCGATACAGTAGATGATGACAAAAAAGACCAGCTAATGCCATCAGTCTGCTTACTTTCTCCTGCCTTCACTGTAAGGATATCCCAGCTGCTAACCTTGGAAGTGTGACTGCCTTTAGGATATCACTCTTTATCCAAGATAATGTTTGTTTTCTTCCTCATTGGTTCTCAACCATCCTGCTAAATGAGCATTAAAACTTTACTTGATCCAGCACCACTCCCCTCCCCCCTTCCATCCCATATCTTAGTTCCAGTCTTTGCAATAATCTAAACAGTTGTCAAAACTAGCAAGGCTGTTGCCCAGTCATTCAGCCTCCTAGCTCATCATGGCTTTATTAGCAGGGCCGGCCTGTCTGTTAGGCAGACTAGGCATCCACCTGGAGCATCAGACCTCAGGGGGTAGCACTGAGTCCCCTCTACATTCTGCAAAGACAGCAGCAGAGCAAACCTCTATGAACATGGCAACAAACCTTTAAGCACCGGCATGTGTGTGCTCGAGGCCTGCTGTTCACATCCACTCCGAAAGAAAGTTTGAATCAGAGAAGGCAAGACCAATAGGCCATGAGTGTGTGTATGCAGCTGCTTAAGGTCTGCTGCTATGCTAACAGCAATTTGCTCTGCCACTGTCTTTGTAGGATCCTGAGAGCCTACAGCGCTGCTTCCCAGGCACTTTGGTGTGAAGGAAGGGAAGGGACTAAATCCATAAATCCATATGGGGTGGGGGATGTGATTAGGGAAAGGATGAAGAAATGCTGGACACCTGGATGAGGGAGAAGGGAAGGGAACAGGAGAGGCTGGACATCTGGGGAGAAGGAAAGAAGAGATATTGGATTCTGGGAGGTAGGGTAGGGTAGGGAAAGGGAGAGGAGATGGGGGCATGCAGGAGTCTGAGCTGTTTTGGGGGGACACCTGGCTGAAGCTTCATCTGGGGCACCAGACACTCTTGGGTTGGTCCTGCTTGCTGGAGCGTGCCCAGCCTCTGGCAATATACTGGCACAACCCAGTTCGTTTCTGGGGTCTTGTTATCTGTTAGTCCCAACATAGCTGCCCCACAACCTACAATACAATACCTTTAAGTTGTGTTTCCTTTATCTGCCCATTGTTTTATGTCAATCAATTGTCGCCTTGCCTCTGTCCTAGAAGAAGTGAAAGGCAATTGACCTTTCCTCAAAACAATACTATCTGATGATTCTCCTACCTAAGAACATAAGATATGCCATACTGGGTCAGACCAAGGTCCATCAAGCCCAGTATCCTGTTTCCAACAGCGGACAATCCAAGTTACAAGTACCTGTCAGGTTCCCAAAAAGGTACAGATTCCAAAATGCTTATCTTGGTTTATAGACTTTTCCTCCAAGAACTTGTCTAAACCTTTTTTAAACCCAGCTACACTAACAGCTTTTACTATATCCTCTGGTAACAAATTCCAGAGTTTGATTATGCATTGAGTGAAAAAAATATTTTCTCTTATTAGTCTTAAATGGGTTACATTGTCACTTCATTGCATGTCCCCTAGTCTTTCTACTTTTTGAAGGAGTAAACAACTGAACTATGTTTACCTGTTCCACTACATTCATTAATTTATACACCTCTATTATATCTCCCCTCAGCCATCTCTTTTCCAGGTTGAAGAGCCCTAGGTTTTTAAGCCTTTCCTTCACAGGGGTATCCTTCCATCCCCTTAACCATTTTGATGGCTCTACTCTGTACCTTTTCTAATTCCGCTATATCCTTTTTAAGATATGGTGACCAGAACTACACACAATATTCAAGGTGTGGTCTCACCATGGAACAATACAGAGGCATTATAATATCCTTGGTTTTATAGTCCATTCCTTTCCTTATGACTCCTAGCATTCTATTTGTTTTCTTGGCCGCTGCTGTACAATGGGCAGAGGGATCCACTGTATTTCCACGATGACGCATAGATCCTTTTCCTTGATGGTGGATCCTAATGTGGAACCTTGCATCATGTAACCATAATTTGGCTTCTTCTTCCCTAAATCAGAGGCGGCCCAAGGGGGGTGCGGGGCCATGTGCGGAGACTCAGTGCGGGGCCTAATTTGCATAAGGGGCCTCATTTGCATAAATATTTGCATAATGTTACCATACACTAACTTTTAGTAAACATGCCTCTTCATGAGTGTATGGATAAAGAAAGACTAAAAGATTTCTACATTACTATAATCCAGTGCCAACCGCCAGGCACATTAGGAACTACTACAAACACTGCCCATTTAGAACCCATAGCAAACCTGCCATATCCTAACAGCACTACCAGGACTCACAAAGCACCATACCCTACCTATCAAAAGGCAACACCAAAAATATTAAACCAATACATTTCAGAGAATAACAATACATGACCTACTGGCGAAAGAGAACAAGTGGCAATGTCAAATAGGAATTACATAAACAGAATACCTCAGCTCAGTTACACATGCAGAACATAGACCATCACCAAACAAGGAATCACAATTTAGAAACAGGAAGACAATAATTAAACTGGGAACCCCAAAAGCCAAACTTGGAATGTACAACACTGTAGAAATAAAACTATAAATTAATTTCCTCTTGTACTACACAAAGCGCAGACGTTAATGATGCACATTTCCTAGAGCTGACATATTCCAGTTAATAAATTCAAAATAAAGAGAAATCTTTCTACCTTTTGTGCATTTTTTTCAGTTGCAATTGCTCCAGCTACTTTCTTCTGGTTTCTTCATGTCTTCTGCTAACTCTCCATCATCTGCTGTCCATTTGTTCTTTCTTCTCTCTTCTAGTTTTTTTCCATCCTCTCTCTACATCTGCTTTAACATACTAATCTTTCTCCTTTTGCTCTTTCCTCATTCCTATTTCATCCACTCAAATTTTACCCCTCCATCCTCAATCCCCACTTACTCTCCCAATATCCGGCCAATTGTAGATTAGTCTTCCCTCCCACACAAAATATTTTTTCCCTTTCCATTTCACTCTCCCAGCTCCATCCCATTCTAATCCTCCCCCAACATCAGCTCCCTTCTAGTTCCAGCCCCACCCAGCATTCGCTCCGTTCTAGTCCCTGCATCAGCCCATTTCCAATCCTATCCTAGCCCCGCCATCAGCCCATTTCCAGTCCTAGCTCCCCCATCCATTTCCAGTCCTATCTGAGTCCCTCCATCAGCTCATTTCCAATCCCAGCCCCCCATCAGCCCATTTCTAGTCCTTTCCTAGCCCCACCATCAGTCCATGTCAAATCCTAGCTCCCCTCCACTCAGCCCATTTCCAATCCAAGCCCCCCATGAGCCTACTTCCAGTTCTAGCCGCTCCATGAGTCCATTTCAATTCAAGCCCCCACTACAGCCCATTTCCATTCTTAGCACCCCCCAACAGCCCATTTCCAAACCTATCCTAGCCCCTCCATCAGCCCATTTCCTGTCCTAGCCCCCCCCCCCCACTCAGCCCATTTCCAGTCCTAGCGCCCTCCCCTCACAGCCCATTTCCATTCCAAGCCCCCGTCCCCATCAGCTATTTGCAGTTCAAGCCCCCTTCCACTCAGCCCACTACCAGTCCTAAGCCCCCCCACAACCCATTACCATTCCTAAGCCCACATCAGCCCACCCAGTCCTAACCCCCCATCACCCCATTTTGTCTTACCCCCCCCCACAGCCCATTACCAGTCCTACCCCCCCATCACCCCATTTTCAGTCTTAGCCCCCCCCACAGCCCATTTCCAGTACTAACCCCCCCCCCATCAGCCCATTTCCAGTCCTAGCCCCTCACATAGCCCATTACCAGTCCTAACGCACCCCATCAGCCCATTTCCAGTCCTAGCCCCCCCCCATAGCCCATTACCAGTCCAAATCCCTCCATCAGCCCACTTCCTGTCCTAACCCCCATCACCCCATTTTCAGTCTTAGCGCCCCCATAGCCCATTACCAGTCCTAAACACCCCCCCCCCCCCCCCATCAGCCCAGCTAGATTAACAAAAAACACAAACCGGCTGCTACTGCCGCTGCCGCCGTGGCAGCGGCAGAATTGAGCACCCCATGGGGCCCCCCCTGCCCTACAGAATCCTTCATAAAGCATCAGCTCCCAAAGCGCGGACTTTTCAGAGACACGAAGGGAGAGCTTCTCCTCTCGCGGCTCTGAAATCCCATCAGCCCCGCGGCGGGATTAACAGAGCCGCGAGAGGAGAAGCTCTCCCTTCGCGGCTCTGGCAGCCAACGCTGAGGGAGTTGATGCTTTAAGGAGGACTCTGCAGGGCAGGAGGGGCCCCGCGGGGTGCTCGATTCTGCCACTGCCACGGCAGCAGCAGCAGCTGGTTTGTGTTTTTTGTTAATCTAGCTGGGCTGATCGCTGATGCAAGATGTTTTTTGCGCAGGACCCCCTGAAACATTCTTGCTCAATCGACAGGCTGGCCCTGCCCTAAGTGCATAACTTTGCACTTGTCCACATTAAATTTCATCTGCCATTTGGACATCCAGTCTTCCAATTTATCAAGGTCTTCTTGCAATTTTTCACAATCCCCTTGGGTTTTAACAACTTTAAATAATTTTGTGTCATCTGCAAATTTGAACACCTCACTTGTTATTCCAATTTCCAGGTCATTTATGAATATGTTAAAAAGCAGTGGGCCCAGAACTGATCCCTGGAGTACTCCACTATTCACCTCTCTCCATTGAGAAAAGTGGCCATTTGGCCCTACCCTCTGCTTTCTATCTTTTAACCAGTTCCTGATCCACAATGATACACTGCCTCCTATCCTATGACTTTTTAATTTTGCCAAGAGTCTCTCGTGAGAGACCTTCTCAAAGGCTTAGTGAAAATCCAGATACATTATATCAACCAGCTCACCTTTATTTACCTGTTTATTCACACCTTAAAAAAATATAACAGATTAGTAAAACAAGACCTTTCATGGCTAAATCCATGTTGGCTTTCTCCCATTAAACCATGACTATCTACATGTTCAGTAATTTTATTCTTTATAATGGTTTCTACCATTTTTACTAATACTGACACCAGGTTCACTGGTCTTTAGTTTCCAGGATCACCCCTAGAACCCTTTTTAAAAATTGATGTTACACTGGCCATTCTCCAATCTTCAGATACTATTGATGATTTTAATGAATGCTCAGACTGAAGGACAATAAAAGGGGACTTCTTCTGTAGAGATCTGCAATTGTAAGTATTTACTTCTAAATCTTGGGGAAAAAGGAATTCTTTAGATTAAAGCTTATTAATCTGTGAACCCACTGTATTTGTTAAATCAGTCAGGGCCTAGTAGTAGCAAAGAGCTTTCAATTTTAATTTTAAAACACAGCAGAGAGCTTTCTGGTTAAATTTAGAACCCAAGATTCCCTCTATCCAAGCAAGGGCTGTGGGATTCCCCCTGGAAATTGGTCACAGATTATAGAAGCTCAGGATAGGGTATTGTGTAGCAGCCAGCTTTTAATAAGTGTTTTTCCTTCCCTCCCTCCTTCCGCAACACCCACCCACCCCTGGGATAATTGTAGCTTTATAGGTGCATAAACCTCTCAAAGGAAAGGAGGTGCCATATTCACTCTCAGGTGCAGCTGTTTGTCCTCATCAGGCATACATTAAGGATCTCAGATTAATTAAGCTTCAGGTGAACAAAATACATTAAACGTATTAGGTGTAGTTTTATTAGTATAAGTATCCCTACCAACCCTTAGTAGGTAAAGAACTTAAATACCTAAACACAACCTTAAAACAAAGATGCAGACAGCAGTCCAGCAGTAAGATGGGGGTTTTCCAGTCTTTTGCATTGAATGTCACATGTATGATTTTCTCCAAGTTGGTGAGGGGTCTTACGTGTGCACTACGTGCAAGGAGCTCTTTGCTCTCAGGGAACGAGTCCGATCTCTGGAGGCTAGAGTAGCAGACTTGGAGGACATAAGGAAGACAGAGAGGTACACAGACGAGACCTACAGGGATATAGTACTGAAGTCTCACCTCCATTCTGTCAGCATCCCTGTTGCTATGGATGAGAGAGGTCACGTGACAGGAGAGCATTACCCTAATGTGGCAGGAGTGATCCTGTAACTAGGACCTGTCCTCCAGGTGATGTAAAACCCTCTCACACCAAGGAAATTTCTCCAGGGCCATGTGCCCATGAGGGAAGGGTTAGGACAGCCGTTATAGTTGGTGATTTGATCATTAGGCATGTAGATAGCTGGGTAGCTGGTGGACATGAGGATAGCCTGGTAACATGCCTGCATGGTGCAAAGGTAGCGGATCTCACGCGACAACTAGACAACGTCTTAGATAGTGCTGGGGAGGAGTCTGCTGTCTTGGTACATGTCGGTACCAATGACATAGGAAAATGTGGTAGGGAGGTCCTGGAGGCTAAATTTAGGCTTTTAGATAGGAAGCTGAAATCCAGAACTTCCAGGGTAGCATCCTCCGAAATGCTTCCCGTTCCACACGCAGGACCCAAAAGGCAGGCAGAGCTCCGGAGTCTCAATGCGTGGATGAGACAATGGTGCAAGGATGAGGGTTTTGGATTTGTTAGGAACTGTGGAACATTCTGGGGAAAGGAGAGGCTCTTCCGAAGGGATGGGCTTCACCTTAACTGGGATGGAACCAAGCTGCTGGCATTAACCTTTAAAAAGGAGATAGAGCAGCTTTTAAACTAGATAATAGGAGAGAGCAGACAGTCGCCCAAGAGCACATGATTCGGAACAATGTATCCTTGAAGGATACTATCAAAAAAATGAAGTTAGGGCATATAGCAGAGGTTCCAATAAAGACAAAATTAGCCCAAATGCCCTTGAGTATGGAGTAGACAAAGATTCCAAATTACCCATCTACCGATAGCCAGATTAATATGAATAAAATACAGTCTCTAAAATGCTTGTATGCAAATGCTAGAAGTCTAAAAATTAAGATGGGAGAGTTAGAATATATAGCACTAAATAAGAGGTTAGATATGATTGGATCTCAGACATGGTGGAAGGAGGACAACCAATAGGACACTGTGATACTTGAGTACAAACTATATCGTAATGATAGAGCTGATCAAATTGGTGGAGGGGTTGCGCTCTATGTTAGAGAGGTCACTGAGTCACAAAGGATTAAAGTTTTGCAGGAAACAAAATTTGCTGTATAATCTCTATGGACTGAAATTCCATGTAAAAAGGCGAAGGTGATGGCAGTGGGGGGTGTACTATTGACCGCCTGGCCAGAATGAACAAATGGATGATGAAATGCTCAAAGAAATCAGGGAAGCTAACAAAAGTTACAGCACAGTAATAATAATGGGTGATTTCAATTACCCCGGTATTGACTGGGTTAGTGTCATGGCAGGACATGCTAGGGAGATAAAGTTTGGAGATGAAATAAATGACTGCTTCTTAGAGCAGTTGGTTCATGAACTGACCAGAGGGGAAGCCATTTTGGACCTAGTCCTTAGTGGAACACCAGATCTGGTGCAAGAGATAAGAGTATTGGGCCACTTGGCAATAATGATCATAGCATGATCGCATTTGATTTAATTAATGGAAGGAGGACAGGAAGGAAATCCACAGTACTACCATTTAACTTTCAAAAGAGAGACTATGATAAAATGAGGAAAATAGTTTAAAAAAACTAAAAGGAGCAGTTGCAAAGGTTAAAGACTTACATCAAGCTTGGGTGTTGTTTAAAGCCCAGACCAGCTGTATTCCACGCTTTAAGAAAAGTGGAAGTCCAAAAAACTGCCAGCATAGTTTAAAGGTGAGGTCAGAGAGGCTGTTGCCAAAAAAGCATCTTTCAGGAAATGGATAAAAGAGCCAAATGACGAAAACTGGAAATAGCACAAGCACTGGCAAGTTAGATGCAAGGCATTGATAAGGCAGGCAAAGAGAGAATTTGAGAAGAAGCTTGCTGTGGAAGCAAAAACGCATAATAAAGACTTTTTCAAGTACATTCATAGCAAAAAACCTGTGAGAGAGTCACTTGGACCATTAGATGATAGAGGTGTAAAAGGGGCACTAAGAGGGAACAAGGTGATAGCGGAGAGACTGAATGAATTATTTGCTTCGGTCTTTACAGAGGAAGATGTAGGGATGTTACCCATGACTGAAGTGGTATTTAAAAGTGATACTGCAGAAGAATTGAAAGAAATATTGATACACCGGGAAGATGTATTGCAACTATTTGATAAACTGAAGAGTAGCAAATCAACTGGACTGGATAGTATACATCCAAGGGTGTTGAAAGAACTGAAATATGAGATTTCAGACCTGCTATTAGTAATCTATGAACTATCATTAAACTCATCTGTAATACCTGAAGATTGGAGGATGGCCAATGTAACACCAATTCTTAAAAAGGGTTCCAGGGGTGATCCAGGAAACTACAGACCGGTGAGCCTGACGTCAGTCCGGGAAAAATGGTAGAAACCATCATAAAGAACAAAATTACTCAACATGTAGATAGTCATGGCTTAATGGGAGACAGCCAACATGGCTTTAGACAAGGAAGATCGTGTCTTACTAATCTGTTATGTTTTTTGAAGGTGTAAATAAACAGGTAGACAAAGGTGAGTCGGTTCATATAGTGTATCTGGACTTTCAGAAAACCTTTGACAAGGTCCCTCATCAGAGAATTTTGGCAAAACTAAAACGTCATGGGATAGGAGGCAGTGTACTATTGTGGATTAGGAACTGGTTAAAAGATAGAAAGCAGAGGGTAGGGCTAAATGGCCATTGGAGAAAGGTGAATAGTGGAGTACCCCAGGGATCTGTGATGGGTCCGCTGCTTTTTAACATATTCATAAATTCATGGAATAATCTACCAGACGAACTGAGAGTGAACAGCGACCTACAGGATTTCAGGAAAAAGCTAAAAACCTACCTATTCCAGGAATATTATAGCATGTCATAAACAAAAGCAGAATGAACCAAACCTTGCAACACAACATAACAAGGGTACTAAGAACTTACTTCTGTTTCAACTACAACTGTATATAGTTCCAACTATATAAATGCAACTATAAATAGCTCAAGCTGTATAAATGCAAGCATAAAGTAAGCCAAAATGTATAAACACATATCCCTGAAATGAAGATGTAAATAATGTGATTCTTAACCTATGTAACCATTGTTTTGCTGTGTAAGGTAAACCGCTACTGATCGCTGGAAGAAGCGGTATACAAATGCAACCAAATAAATAAATGACCTGGAACTGTGAATAACAAAATAGGATATCAAATTTGCAGATGAAACAAAACAATTTAAAGTTGTTAAAAACCTTGAGGATTGTGGAAAATTGCAAGAGGGTCTTGATGATTTGGAAGACTGGGCATCCAAATGGCAGATGAAATTTAATGTGGACAAGTGCAAAGTTATGCAACTAGGAAAGAACAACCCAAACTATGGTTACATGATGCAAGGTTCCACATTAGGAACCACCACCCAGGAAAAAGATTTAGGCATCATCATGGATAACATGTTAAAACCCTCCGCCCAGTGTGCAGCAGCCGCCAAGAGAGCAAATAGAATGCTAGGTATTGTAAGGAAAGGAATGGAAAATAAAACAAAGGATATTATAATGCCTCTGTATCGTTCCATGGTGCGACCGCACCTTGAATATTGTGTGCAATTTTGGTCGCCGTAGCTTAAAAAGGATATAGCGTTATTAGAAAAAGTACAGAGAAGAGCCACCAAAATGGTGAAAGGGATGTAAGGATACCCCTATGAAGAGAGGCTAAAAAGGTTAGGCTCTTCAACCTGGAAAAGAGACGGCTGAGGGGAGATATGAAAGAGGTCTATAAATTAATGAATGGAGTGGGACAGGTAAACGTAGATCGATTGTTTACATCATCAGAATACAGAAAGACTAGGGGACATGCAATGAAGCTACAGGGTAACCTATTTAAGACTAATAAGAGAAAATATATGTCACTCAACGTGTTATCAAACTCTGCAATTTGTTACCAGAGGATGTAGTAAAAGCTGTTCGTGTAGCTTGGTTTAAAAAAGATTTGGACAAGTTCTTGGAGGAAAGGTCCATAAACCATTATTAAAAGGGACCCGAGATATCACTGCTTGACCCAATACAAGCACTGTGGAACCTGTGTCTTTTGGGGAAACTGCTAGGTACTTATGACCTAGATTGGCCACTGTTGGAAACAGGATACTGGGCTTGATGGACCTTGGTCTGACCCAGTATGGCATATCTTATGTTCATATCTTATGTTCTAATAGTAGGTCTGCAATCGCGTATTCAGTTGTTTCAGCACCCTCAGATGTATACCATCCGGTCCAGGTGATTTTTTATCAAATAGTTGTAATACATCTTGTCAGTTTATCGAAATATGTTTCAATTCTTTCACCTTTAAATATCATTTCTGGCAATGGTAACTTCCCTACATTTTCTTCAGTGAAGAACAAAACAAAAAATTCATTCACTTATTCTCTGCTATAGCCTTGCCCTCCCCTTAGCCCCCTTTACCCCTCTATCTCTAATGGTCCAATTGACTCACAGATTTTTTGCTAAGAATGTATTTCAAAAAGTTTTTATTGAGCATTTTTGCTTACACTGCATGCTTTTTTTTTAATTCTCTTTTTTGCCCGCCTTATCAATGCCTTGCATCTACCTTGACAGCGCTGATGTTGTTTCCTGTTTTCACCATTTGACTCCTTTTTCCATTTCCTGAAAAATGTTGTTTTGGCTACAACAGCCTCTCTGACTTTGCCTTTAAACCATGCTGGCAGTTTTTTGGCCTTCCTTCTACTTTTCTTAAAACGTGGAATACATTTTGCCTGGGCTTCCAAGATAGTATATTTTTTAAAGAACAACTATGCTTGATGTAAATCTTTAACCTTTGCAGCTGTTCCTTTTAGTTTTTTCTTCCTGTCCTCCCTCCATTTATTAAATCAAATGTGATAATGCAATGATCACTATTGCCAAGTGGCCCCAACACCCTTATCTCTCATACTAGATCCTGTGTTCCACTAAGGACTATATCCAAAATAGCTTCCCTTCTTGTCTGTTCATGAAACAGCTGCTCCAAGAAGCAGTCATTTATTTCATCTAGAAACTTTTTCCTTAGAATCTCCTGTTGTGACAGTGACACAGGCAATACCAGGATAATTGACATCACCCATTATTACCATGTTGTAACTTTTGTTAGTTTCCCTGATTTCTTTTGGAATTTCATCATCCATCTGCTCATTCTGGCCAGGCAGATAGTAGTAGGAACAAAAAGAACAGATACAAAGACAGGCAGTATTTCAGGTTAAAAAACCCCTTTTATTGATGACCCCTACGCATTTCGGCCAACAGCCTTCTTCAGGGGGGTAACTTATGAGAGGGCAAACCTCAAAAAGATATAATGTTAAAAAATCAATGAACAATAGAAAGTAATAAACATTAAAATTAAAGATAAAAACATATCAATCTAAGAAAATATTATACCTTCAAACGATAAGAACATAAATAAATAATGTAATAAAAACAAAGTGTATCAAACACTAATATGTAAATTAATATCATAAGATAATAATAATAATATGATAAAAATATATACAATGAAATAAGAACAATTGTGTGTGAAACTTATTACATATAAAAGAAGTGGGATGAGGAGGATATGATGTCAATTTAGAATAATAAATAAATAATAGAAAAAATAAGAAGTAAAACCATATAGATACCAATACCTTCAGACAAACCTTTCATATAAATAAAGACATTGACCACTGGAATAAAATATAAATAAATAAGTGTAAAAATGATGTCTGTAGGAAGGAGATCCTGGGGAATCCAAGATGGCGATTTGGTGAGGCGTGTGTTCGGAGTGGTGTTTACCTATGGGAAAAAAACGGAAGTCCAAAGGGGCTAAACAGCCTTCTACTGCCCCCTTGGTTGCCTCCCAGTTACCTGTGGATACTGGTCCATTGGATTCGTATTTTCTGCCTGCTCCGAGACAGCTATTGGGTGCAGGGGAGAGTAGCCTGGCTAAACAGCAGCCGGAGGTAGAGTCCTCGACTTTTGTATCAGGCGGTGATCTGTCTTCCCCTGGCTCGGCACGAGCCTCGAAGGTGCCTCGTCAAGATACTGACATGAAAGGGAAGTTGATGGAGGGGGTTGAGTCGTCAGACTCCACTGTGGTGCAGCGCCTGCCAGTGGAGTGCGGGGCGGTTGCTGGTCCTTCCCCGGTGCAACGTCAGAGGTCGCAGGTCGTTGGAGAGTTGGTGGATGAAGGTGCGGGCCTAGTTTCTGGGCCCATCACATCGACCCCTGTTTCGGGTGTTTCTTTATCATCTGGTGGAGTGGGGGATGGTGTTTCTCCGTCTCCTATGGTGCCTCCGGCGGTGGTGACTCTGGACACAATATGGGCCGCTATTATGCAACTCCGGGAAGAGATGGTGCCATGGATCTCTGGACTAGCTTCTCAAGTTAGCAACACTGAATTGATTCAGGAACATGCAGTTAAAATAACTAATTTGCAGAAGGTAGTTGCTGATTCCCAGGAAAGTTTTGTGCTTTTGGAGAAGGAGGTGGAAACCTTGAAGAATATGGTGCCTAATGGTGCAAAATTGGAATTGCTGGACAATATGTCTAGAGTTAGTAATTTACGTTTGGTAAACTTTCCTAGATCAACTATGGTATCTGCGAGAGATATGTTTAGAAGTTATTTGGTAGATATTTTGGGGATCCCCCCTGAGTTTCATCCCCCGATAGTGAAGATGTACTATTTACCTTTGGGGAAAAAAGCTGTGGGTGGGGGGGGCGGTTAAGGGCTTATCTGATGTAGATGTTTTGAATGTAACTGCAATGTTGGAGTCATCGCAGGAAGATCAGGTAGTACCGTCTACCTTGTTGATTACATTAGCTTTGCTTTCTGACAAAGAATGGTTGATGAAGTTATTTTTCAAAAAATAAAGTTTTGTTTAAGGGGTTGCAGGTCCGTATGTTTCCAGACCTCTCTAGGGAGACCCAACGGAGACAGAGGGATTTTCTTCTCCTTCGCCCTGGGGTACAGCAATTGGGTGGGCTCTTTTTGCTAAAGTTTCCCTGCAAGTATCTGATTAAGTATCAATCAGATTCTTTTATTTTTTTTTTTGAGCCATCCCAATTGCTTGCCTTTATTAATGCCCTTCTTAACCGGGCGATGGATGTACCCCCACCTCTCCACTCCGAGAATTAGGTCTAGCTGTTTGTCACGCCTCTAATTTCTTGCTGAATTTTGTTAGTTTGGTAAATTTCCTTTCTTTGGTATTCCCTCCTTTCTATATTGTGGGCTAGAGTGGGTGGGGTTGTTGGATTAAGTTTGCCTATGCTTTTCTTTTTTTTGAGATTGTGTTTAACTTGTATTGCTTATACCCTCCTCAGTTTCTGTTTCAAGATGTATTCTTGAATGTAATTTGAAATTTATAAATTTAAAAAAAAAATGATGTCTGTAAACTTTCTGAACTAAATTAAAACAACCAAAGGACCAACTGCAAGGATTAAAAACCTATATTAGATAAAAGCGATGATCAAAAATAAAAAAATTGTGGATCTATTAAGATCATATAAAATTACCATTACTGAACCCAATATTCAAAGAATTATAAAGAAGAGTCATTTCTAATTATCAAATAACCTAAAAACATAAAGGAGGAGCTCAAGTACATGAAGATATTTAAAACTGTGAAAAATCCTAACGCTACGATAGAAATTTGGGAAATTGTAAACAAAAGTCATTTTATGTCAAATCTGAACATCATAACTTGAATGGAACTTAATTTAGAAAAATGACATTCTTACTAGGAATATTAATTGAAAATATTTGCACAATTCTCAATGTTGATTTAAATGGAAAAAAACACATAGCTGAACAATCCACGTGCAAGTTAAAAATGGGTAATGCTTCTAGCCGATGCAAAATGGAATTATGTTCCTGTGGTTTCTATAGATACTTTGTTGCTTTTCTCTGTGTGTTTCAGGCAGACAGTCGTACACGCCTACTCCCATTGCCTTCCACTTTTTACATGGAAATTCTACCCATAGAGATTCTATAGTGCATTTTGTTTCCTGCAAAACTTTTATCATGTGTGACTCAATGCCATCAGGGACGGCCCATGGGGGGTGCGGGGCCATGTGCGGAGACTCGGTGTGGGGCCTCATTTGCATAAATATTTGCATAATGTTACCATACACTAACTTTTAGTAAACATGCTTCTTAATGAGGGTATGGATAAAGAAAGACTAAAAGATTTCTACATTACTATAATCCAGTGACAACTGACAGGCACATTAGGAACTACTACAAACACTGCCCATTTAGAACCCACCGCTGTATCATAACAGCACTACGAAGACTCACAAAGCACCATAACCTACCTATCAAAAGGCAACACTACAAATATTAAACCAATACATTTCAGAGAACAACAATACATGACCTACTGGGGAAAGAGAACAAGTGGCAATGTCAAATAGGAATTACATAAACAAAATACCTCAGTTCAGTTACACGTGCAGAACATAGACCGTCACCAAACAAGAAATCACAATGTAGAAACAGGAAGACAATAATTAAACTGGGAACCCCAAAAGCCCAACAACACTGAAGAAATAAAACTATAAATTAATTTCCTCTTGTACTAAACAAAGCACAGACGTTAATGATGCACATTTCCCAGAGCTGGCATATTTCAGTTAATAAATTCAATAAAGAGAGATTTTTCTACCTTTTGTGCATTTTTTTTTAGTTGCAATTGCTCCAGCCACTTTCTTCTGGTTTCTTCGTGTCTTCTGCTAACTCTCCATCGTCTGCTGTCCATTTGTCCTTTCTTCACTCTTCTAGTTTTTTTCCATTCTCTCTCTACATCTGCTTTAACATACTAATCTTTCTCCTTTTGCTCTTTCCTCATTCCTATTTCATCCACTCAAATTTTATCCCGCCATCCTCAATCCCCACTTACTCTCCCAATATCCGGCCAATTGTAGATTTGTCTTCCCTCCCACACAAAATATTTTTCCCTCTCCATTTCACTCTCCCAGCTCTATCCCATTTTAATCCTCCCCCAACATCAGCTCCCTTCTAGTTCCAGCCCCACCCAGCATCGGCTCCCTTCTAGTCCCATCTCCAGTCCTAGCTCCCCCATCCGAGTCCCTCCATCAACTCATTTCCAATCCCAGCCCCCCATAAGCCCATTTCTAGTCCTATCCTAGCCCCACCATCAACCCATTTCCAGTCCTAGCTCCCCCATCCGAGTCCCTCCATCAGCTCATTTCCAATCCCAGCCCCCCATCAGCCCATTTCTAGTCCTTTCCTAGCCCCACCATCAGCCCATGTCAAATCCTAGCTCCCCTCCACTCAGACCATTTCCAATCCAAGCCCCCCATCAGCCTACTTCCAGTTCTAGCCCCTCCATGTCCATTTCAATCCAAGCCCCCCTATCAGCCCATTTCCAGTCTTAGCCCCCCATAGCCCATTACATCCTAACCCATCAGCCCATTTCCAGTCCTAACCCCCCCATCAGCCCACTTCCAGTCTTAGCCCCCCCATAGCCCATTAGTAGTCCTACCCCCCCCCATAACCCATTACCAGTCCTAACCCCCCTCCCCCCATCAACCCACTTCCAGTCTTAGCCCCCCCTCCATAGCCCATTACCAGTCCTAACCCACCCATAGCCCATTACCAGTCCTAACCCCCCTCCCCCCATCAGCCCTGATAGATTTAAAAAAACAAACCGGCTGCTGCTGCTACTGCCGCCGTGGCAGCGGCAGAATCAAATATCCCGCCGTGGGGCCCCGCCTGCCCGGCAGAGCCTCCCTGCAGCATCAGCTCCCGAGTCCCTCCCAATGTGTGGGCTTTCAGAGCTGCGAGAGTTTCCCCTTTCTTCTCGCGGCTCTGTTAATCTCGCCAGGGCTGATGGGATTTCCCATCAGCCCCAGCAGGATTAACAGAGCCGTGAGAGGTCAGAGAAGCTCTCCCTTCGCAGCTCTGAAAGCCCGCGCATTGGTTGGGACTCGGGAGCTGATGCTGCAGGGAGGCTCTGCCGGGCAGGCGGGGCCCCGCGGCGGGACATTTGATTCTGCCGCTGCCACGGCGGCAGCGGCAGCCAGTTTGTTTTTCTTTAATCTACTTGTGCTAATGAAGAATGTTTTTTGCGAGGGGCCCCCTGAAACGCGGGGCCCTGTGCAAAAAACATTCTTGCTCAATGGACGGGCCGGCCCTGAATGCCATCTCTAACATAGAGCGCAACCCCTCCACCAATTTGATCTATCCTATCATTGCAATATGTTTTGTACCCTTCTCCTTTGACGAAGTAGACAACATGAGGAAACATCTACCAAAGCTGGAAGAATGGTCTAGTGCTTGGCAGTTAAGATTTAATGCAAAGAAGAGCAGAGTCATGCATTTGGAATGCAGAAATCCAAGGGAACTGTATGCGAGAGGGGGCAAGAGATAGGTGTGCATGGACCAGGGGAAGGACCTCTGACTGATTGTTTGTGAGGTTCTCAAGATGGAAAAACAATGTGACAAGGCAGTGGCCAAAGCGAGTAGGAGGTGGTGGAGGCAAATACAGTGACAGAATTCAAAATGGCATGGGACAGACACAGTGGATCCCTTTATAGCAAAAGGATAAAATCAAAATAAACTTAACTGTTTTTTATACTTCAACAAATAGAGGGGGTGACTTGCAAAGAGCAGAGGATGCACCTACTCTAGCTGTCTAGATGGGCCATACCGGTCAGGGCCGGATTTACCTATACGCCCATTACGCCGTGGCGTAGGGCCCACAGCTGGCAAGGGCCCACAAAAATCGAACAAATTAGCTTTTTTTAAAATAAAATTAAAAAAAACTGCTGGCTGCCGCCGCGGGGCCCCCTCTGCTGCCATAGCAGCATGGACTGACCCGCGGGGCCCCCTCTGCAAGCTGAATCAATCGGTCCGTCCGTCCCTCCCTCCCTCCGTGCAGGCTTTGAGAGGCGCGAAGGGAGAGTGTCTCCCTCGCGTCTCTGTTAAGCCCGCAGGGGCTGATGGGGTTAGGACTGGTAATGGGCTGTGGGCTGTTGGGGGGGGGTTAGAACTGGTTATGGGCTTTGGGGGGGGTTAAGACTGGTAATGGGCTGTGGGCTGATGGGGGCTGTCTGGTAATGGGCTATGGGGGGGCTAGGACTGGAAATGGGCTGGGGGGGTTAAGACTGGAGGTGGGCTGATGGGGTTAGGACTGGTAAGGAGAAATTAGGCCTTACCTGCTAATTGTCTTTCCTTGAGTTCTCTCCGGGTCAGTCCAGGGCACAGTTGGGTAGTCAATCCCTTCCAGCAGCTGAGGACTGAATGCTGAAACTTTTACTGGCCGGTGCTATAGCTCCCCCTGGCTTCAGGAAACCAGTAACCTATTGTCAAAGCAGCAGACCAAAATTACAAAACCATGAACTATTGGAACCAAACTGAGCAGTCCCTCAAAACAAGAAAAACTGCGGAGCACGCTCAACCCTGTGACAAAGCGCACACCTAGAAGCATAGGATGCTTCTCACCATCCGACATGTAGGTCCATATCACCCTTATGTCCTTCATTTTTCTTTTTGTTTTTTTTTTGTTGTTTTTTTTTACTGTTTGTGATTCCGGTATGGACCCTTGTTAACCCGCTATGCTACCAGAACTCCTAATATCCTCTTCCCGACACAAAGGCCCCAGCAGAAAGCGCGAATCCGAGCCATGGGAAGATGCGAAGTGATCGGAAAAAAACCTGAAGTGCTTGCAGACGAAATGGGAGGGACCTGGACTGGCCCGGAGAGAACTCAAGGAAAGACAATTAGCAGGTAAGGCCTAATTTCTCCTTCCTCTTCGTCTCTCCGGGCCAGTCCAGGGCACAGTTGGGCAGTACCAAAGCAGTCCCTAAACTGGGGAGGGTCCTGCAAGCCCAGCCAAAATAGCCGAGGCCCCCACCTGAGCATCCGCGCGAGCCTGTACATCCAACCTGTAGTGCTTCGTGAAAGTATGGAGAGATGACCAGGACGCCGCCCGACAGATATCGGCGGGTGGAATCAATGCAAACTCCACCCAAGAAGTAGCTTGAGCCCTCGTTGAATGGGCTCTAAGCTCCCTAGGAGGAACCTTGCCCCTGGTCTCATAAGCCGCTACGATCGCCCGTTTCACCCACCGAGCGATAGATGCCTTGGTAGCCGCCTGACCCTTACACGGACTACCAAACAGAACGAACAAGCGATCTGACTTCCGAAAGGAGCGTGTCCGGCGAAGATACTTCCGCAAGACCCGTCCTAAATCTAAGCTGCGAAGGGCGCGATCCACCTTCCCGCCCCCTGCGGAGCGAAAGGTAGGAAGAGAAACCGACTGATTCACGTGAAAAGCTGAAACCACCTTCGGCAAAAATGAGGGAACCGGACGCAGAACCACCTTCTCCTCCGAAAAGTGCAGGTACGGCTCCCTGCAAGACAGCGCCTGCAAATCTGAAACTCTACAAGCTGAACACAAGGCCACCAGGAAGGCTGTTTTCCACGAAAGCTCTCGGAGACTGTCATCGTCAGCCAACTCAAAGGGCGGCCCGGTTAAGGCCCCCAGAACCAGATTTAAGTCCCATGGAGGCACCACGAGACGTACGGGCGGACGGATATTCCTAGCCGCCCTGAGAAAGCGTTGAACATCCGGGTGTGAAGAAAGGGAAGACCCATTCACCCGACCCCGGAAACAGGTGAGAGCCGCGAGATGAACCTTAAGCGTACTGAGGGCCAGCCCTTTTTCGAGCCCCCCCTGCAGAAAGGCTAAAATGTCCGGTAAGCCGGTCGCGCTGGGCCGCAAACCCCAATCTCTAGACCAGGCCTCAAAAATGCGCCATACGCGAACATAGGCCAGTGACGTCGAAGGCCGTCGAGACTTCAACATAGTAGAGATTACTGCTGCTGAGTAACCTCTCCGCCGCAATCGCTCCCTCTCAAGAACCAAGCCGTAAGCAAGAACCGATCCACCTGCGGCATCAAGATGGGACCTTGACTCAAGAGGTTGATTCTCGAAGGCAACCTCCAGGGCGGAACTACGAGGAGGCGAATCAGATCCGCATACCAGGTCCGACGTGGCCAATCCGGAGCAATGAGAATCACCGTGCCGCTGAAAGCCAAAATCCTCCGAATGACCCGACCTATCAACGGCCACGGAGGGAACACATAAAGAAGTTTCCCCGCTGGCCAGGGCTGCACCAGGCCGTCGAGACCTTCCGACATGTGCTCCCTGCGGCGGCTGAAAAACCGCGACGCCTTGGCATTGGCCAGCGTTGCCATGATATCCAGGACTGGCTGACCCCACCGCACGGTAATGGCATGAAACACCGCCCAGTTCAGCTCCTACTCTCCGGGATCCAGGCAATAACGGCTGAGATAATCGGCTTGAACGTTGTCCTTTCCTGCCACGTGACCGCTGAAAGAGCCACAAGATGCAACTCCGCCCACTGAAACAACAGCTGACTCTCTCGCAGCAAGGACGCACTGCCCGTGCCCCCCTGCTTGTTGATGTAGTACACCGTCACCAAATTGTCGGAAAACACTCGGACAGCTTGACCCTCAAGGAGATCGGAGAAACGCAGAAGCGCGAAACGCACTGCGCGGAGCTCCAACAGATTGATCGACCAAGTGCTCTCCTCCGCCGACCAGCTGCCCTGTGCCACTCGAGACCGACAATGAGCTCCCCAACCGGACATGCTGGCATCTGTAGTGACCAAAATCCACTCCGGATCCCGCAGCGGAACCCCCGCCTGCAGGTGTGCAGAAACTTGCCACCACTGTAGACTGAGCTTGACCTCCTCCGGGCACCGAAGGCTCTGCCCCAAGGGATGCACTTGCGGAGACCACCTCGAGATCAAGGCGTGTTGCAGGGGCTGCATGTGAGCTCTGGCCCAAGGCACCATATCCAAGGCCGCAGCCATCGAACCCAGCAACTGCAAGGACCTCCACGCAGTTGGAGCCGCCAACCCCCCGAAAGCGTCGACCTGGGCTACCAGTTTCCGCACCTTGTCCGGCGGAAGAAGAACCCTGCCAATCCGCGTGTCGAACAAAGCCCCAAGATAGACCAAACGCTGTACCGGGAGCAAGTGACTCTTTGCTTGGTTGACGACCCAACCGAGGTGTTCCAGGAACTGCACTACTCTGGCCGTCGCCGCGACGGATTCCTGCCGAGATCCTGCCCGTATAAGCCAATCGTCCAGGTAGGGATGTACCTGAATTCCTTCCTTGCGAAGAGCTGCCGCTATCACCACCATCACCTTGGTGAAGACACGAGGCGCGGTTGCCAGACCAAAGGCTAACGCCCAAAACTGAAAATGACCCAGAGGAACTGCAAAGCGAAGAAACCTTTGATGTTCCGGACGTATGGGAATATGTAAATAGGCTTCCGTCAAGTCTATGGAGGTGAGCCACTCTCCCGGCTTCACCGCCCGAATGACAGACCGCAGTGTCTCCATACGAAAATGCGGAACTCGCAAGGACTGGTTCACTCGCTTGAGATCCAAAATAGGTCGAAACGAGCCCTCCTTTTTGGGCACTACAAAGTAAATCGAGTACCGACCTACGCCGCACTGGTCTAAAGGCACGGGAACCACGGCCCATAGTCGCAACAACCGCTGAAGAGTGCAGTTGATCGCCTGAGTTTTCCAGCGTGGACCACCGGGGGACAACACAAAGGCATCCGCTAGAGGAGAGGCAAACTCTAGAGCATAGCCGTCCCAGATGATCTCTAGCACCCAGAGATCGGAAGTGGTGTTGGCCCAGACGGAGAGAAACTCCTGTAAACGTCCCCCGACAGGAACCTCCACCTGGACCAGCGTCCCTTCATTGAGGCTTCTTGGAGGAGTTGTGCTGGGCGTTGAAAAACCCCCTGCCAAACCCTCTGGCTCCACGAAAGGACTGCCCCCTGGAGGGAAAGTGACTCCTCTGATAAGGTACAAAACGAGAGCCGTGGAACCTACGAACGTCCCGGCCGAGCGCCCTTTGTGGCGGAACAGATTTAGAAGACCTGGGCCGATCCTCCGGAAAATGGCCGCCCTTAGAATCGCCCAAATCTTTCACAATCTTTTCCAAGGCTTCCCCAAAAAGCAGCTTGCCCTTATATGGAAGCTTACTGAGCCGCGACTTAGAAGGCACGTCAGCCGCCCAGTTTCGCAACCACAGAAACCTTCTCGCAGCAATCAGCGACGCCATGGATTTCGCTGTTATCCTAACCAAATCATAGAAGGCGTCCGCGAGATAAGCCGCTGCCGATTCAAGCTTCGCCCCCTCCGGAGATGGATCCGCCAACTTTTCCGCCGCCTGCTCACCTTGAATCCAACGGATAGAGGCGCGGGACACATACGCTCCGCAAACTGAAGCTTGCAAGGCCAGTGCGCTAGCGTCAAAAGCTTGTTTCAACAGCACTTCTAATTTACGATCCTGAAGGTCCTTAAGGGCTGCGCCCCCTTCGACCGGGATCGTGGTTTTCTTAGTGACCGCCGACACTAGCGCGCCAACCTTAGGCATCCGCAGTAACTCCTTCTCCTCCTGCGGAACCGGATAAAGACGGGCAATAGAGCGGCTACCGCGCAAGCTAGCTTCAGGGCATTCCCATTCGGACTCAATCATTTGCTTAATAACCCTGTGCATAGGGAAACACCGCTGCTCCGGCTTAAACCCTTGTAATAAAGGATCCTCTAAAGGCTCCTGCTGCAGCGCCGGAGGCACCAGATTTAAGGCAGCCAGGGACTGAAGTATCAAAGCCCCCAGCTCCTCCTTACGAAAGACCCTGAAAACATTGGGGTCCTCCCCGGGCCCCAGCTCCCCCTCCTCCAAGTCCAAGGGCCAGGAATCCAACCCCCCTTCAGACAAAATTTCTCCTTCCTCCGGCAGGAATGGATCGGGGAGCTGAGGGCCCGAAGTCCCCAAAGGGAAATCTCCCCCTGGGCCCTGCGCGAAGGTCCCCTCCCCCGGATCCGAGAGGATAGGGTCCCCGCCTTCGCAATCACAGCCGTACCTCCACGAGACAGGCTCCCGCACCAAGGCACCCTACGCAGATCCGGCTCTACACCCACGGGACAGGCTCCCTTCACGGGACAGGCTCCCGCACCAAGGCACCCTACGCAGATCCGGCTCTACACCCACGGGACAGGCTCCCGCACCAAGGCACCCTACGCAGATCCGGCTCTACACCCACGGGACAGGCTCCCGCACCAAGGCACCCTACGCAGATCCGGCTCTACACCCACGGGACAGGCTCCCGCACCAAGGCACCCTACGCAGATCCGGCTCTACACCCACGGGACAGGCTCCCGCACCAAGGCACCCTACGCAGATCCGGCTCTACACCCACGGGACAGGCTCCCTTCACGGGACAGGCTCCCGCACCAAGGCACCCTACGCAGATCCGGCTCTACACCCACGGGACAGGCTCCCGCACCAAGGCACCCTACGCAGATCCGGCTCTACACCCACGGGACAGGCTCCCTTCACGGGACAGGCTCCCGCACCAAGGCACCCTACGCAGATCCGGCTCTACACCCACGGGACAGGCTCCCGCACCAAGGCACCCTACGCAGTTCCGGCTCTACACCCACGGGACAGGCTCCCTTCACGGGACAGGCTCCCGCACCAGGGCACCCTACGCAGATCTGGCGCACCCACCAAGGAACAAGCTCACGCAACAAGTGCAACTCTCCCCAAACAGACAAAATCTCAAGAAAACAGGCGTCACCCTAACAGAACATCAGAAGGGAAAACATGCACCCCACATACTTCCTACCACTCTACCTACTAGTCACACAACTCCTCCCACCAACCACACACCTCCACTACCCACAAGCAAACACAATATGGCATCCACCAACTGCATTACCATACTCAGAACCACAGCACACACACAAAGAGACACTCAGGGCTTACCAAGCAAAGCGACCGAACAGACACAAATCAAACTCCCACGCAAGCACAAAGGAAACTCATGGAACACCAACCTCAGCAACGAAAACAACAACGATTGAGCTCATAAATGCCAGATCCGTCTGCAACAGGATACACACTATTGTAGACCACATAGAAGAGCGACAGCCCGACATAATATGCATCACAGAGACATGGCTCAACCCTACCGACAACGTACTACTCAACCAACTGGTACCGGACAACTACTCAGCATACAACAGCCCACGCACCCACAAGCGTGGAGGAGGAGTCTTGATAATAGCGAAAACAAAGCTAAAATTCAAGACACAGAACTTCACAGATACACAGCAATGTAACACAATTAGCATCAAAAACAAGAACATTGCAATCTGCCTAACCTACAGAGCACCCAGAGCTCCACCCGATGAACTAGCCCTCACTCTCGAAGAAGCCTGTGCCATAACAACAAACAACAAACCAGCGCTAATGATCGGAGACTTCAACCTCAAGTCCACCAATGCCAAAGACGCAGAGGCCTTCCTTCAAGCAATGACCTCACTCCAATTCACACAAATAATCAATGCACCAACACACAGACATGGATCATCCCCAGACCTCATCTTTGCATCCAACTACCTAACATCAAGAGACCTAATTTCTCCACCCACCATTACCCCAGTGCCATGGTCTGACCATTACTTAATCGAGACCAAACTACGATATCAAGAGGACCAGACGAACGAAAGAGCTAACATCTCTCACACGCAAAGACGATTCAAACGTTTCGACAGGGACGAATTCATACAGGACACAACACAACACTTAAACGTTACCACAGACGACCTAGAAGAACAAGTCTCCAGCTGGAACAGCATTCTAGCAAACGCCGTCAAACCATCTGATGGCGGGATCAAGAAACAACACCACAACAGGAGACAAAACAAGCCATGGTACTCAGAAAAAATACGAAAGGAAAAGAGAAAGCTCAGGAAGATTGAACGGAGATGGAGAAAAAACAAGTCAACCGCCGACCAGCATCTCTACCTAACAAAGCAAAAACAATACAATGAACTCATCAACCAATCAAAGAGGGAATTCCACACAAACATGATAAATACTTCTATCAACAAACCCAGAGAGCTTTTCGAAATAGTAAAGATCCTCACAAAAGAACAAACAACAGAAGGCGAAGTACAAGTTGACCCACAGGATTTCGCAGATCACATCAAAGACAAATTTCACTCCACGGAGCGAACAACATCTAGTGGGACCACCAGGTCGGACGTACACCCCAAAACCTGGGGCACATTCTACTCACCCTCAACTGAACAGATATCCCACATCATCTCTACAATCAATACAAGCACTGCCCCTACAGACCCGTGCCCAGTGTCATGGGTCAAAGCCACCAAATCCTGCTTCATCCCCACCATACATAAAATAATACACAACTCACTCACTCAAGGACTCGTGCCAAAGCAACTAAAGCTTGCTTCAGTAAGACCAATCATAAAGAAAACAAATCTCGACAAAAAAGATCCAGCAGCATATCGACCAATCTCCAGCATACCCTTCCTTGCAAAAATCATCGAAAAAACGGTCCAACTACAACTTCAGGAACACATCGACAAACAGGAAACACTCGATGACAACCAACACGGATTTCGTCCCAACCATGGAGTCGAAACGCTACTGATCTACCTCTTCGACAGCATCCTAAGAATAATCGACAACACCATGAATGGAATCATAATGATCTTCATCGACATCTCCTCAGCCTTCGACACAGTGGACCACAACACCCTCCTAGAAAGACTAAAGAACACTGGTATACACGGTATCACATTGAAGTGGTTCCACTCGTACCTAACCGAAAGACAGCTACAGGTCAAGTCAGGACACAACACCTCCCGACCCATAAACGTCCAACAAGGAGTACCTCAAGGATCCGCACTCTCAGCTCTCCTATTTAACATCTACATACAACCAATTTGCAATATCATGAAAAAGAACAACATTCAATACACAATATATGCAGACGACATAATGATTTACACCCCAATATCAATCAACAACCCAGACTTCTCTAAGATAACAGACTGCCTCACCCAAATGGAGAGTTGGTGTCAAAACAACAACCTAGCAATAAACTACAACAAGACCGAAGCCCTAATCATCACCCGGAACCAAGGCTTCAAACACCCACCAAATTTAAAGATACAAAGCACCACTATACCAATAAGATCAGAAGTGAGATACCTCGGAGTTACTCTGGACAATAAACTCAATCTCAAACCACACATAGACAAAACAACCCAAAAAGCCTACTACAAGATGCGAATCATCAGGAGACTAAAGCCGCTCCTTGCCCCGGAACACTTCCGTACCGTCTGTCAAGCACTGATAACCCCACTACTGGACTTCTGCAATCCGATATACCTCGGCCTACCGAAACAAGCCCTCAAACCTCTACAACTAGCACAAAACACTGCTGCACGAATCATAACAGGAACGGCAAGACAGGAGCACATCACACCCACCTTAAAGGACTTACACTGGCTTCCAATTGGTGCACGCATCAAATACAAAACTATCATAAACATATTCAAGATCAAACACCACACATCAGCCAACAGCCTACACACACTCATACAATCAGACACCAGTACGCGTCCCAGAAGGAAACAAACCCACAACAGAGTCAGCACCCCCAGTGAATACAAACACACACGCAAGGACACAACAGACAGAGCACTCTCAATGGCCGCTCCAACAATATGGAACAAACTCCCGGACGACTTGAGGGCCGCTACAGACCTAAAAGACTTCAGAAAACAGCTAAAAACCATACTGTTCATAGAACACTATGGACACATCACATAACTTCAGAGAATGAACAACAGCACATGATCCCGCCTAACCAATGTATGCATGGAATTTGTTTTTGCACCACTGTATATAGCCCACTCTGTAAATAGCTCATACCAATCTAGCACACAACACGACACACACTCAATTTCCCCCCACTGCATGTATAACACACTCACCTGACCTGATTGTTTGCCGTGATACCACCTTGATTATTAAGATAAGGCGGTTTAGAAATACTGTTAAATAAAAATAAGAAAAATTAGCAGGAGGCTTAGACAACTGGCTTTCAGCAGGCTGAGACATTTTTATCATATATGCTTTATGCATGGCCAGAATAAAATCAGGAGAAAAAGGAGAATCCAAGAATCCTGGAGCTCCAGGAGCCGGAGTCTTATCAATCTCCTGTACCACAGTAGCCTTGGAGGACTTAGACCTCTTTTTCCCAGAACGTGGCAACGCCGCGGGAGAGGCTGCCGCCTCTGCAGACACTATGGCTGCCGTTCCCGCCTTAAACAGAGACCCCGGAGGCTTCTCTCCAGCCCTATCCCCAGAGCCAGAGCTCTCCATATGGGCCAAAAGTCGGAGAAACAGGAAAAATACAACCAGAAAATTCAGTACAAACCCCGAAGAGCTATCTCGAGAAAAAAACGGAAGCGCAGCAGCTCCCTGCCGAAAACACCACGTGAAAGAGAAACAGAAGAAAATGGCGCACGCGGCGTTCCCGCCGGCGAAATGCTACCTGCAATGAAACTGACCGGTGAGAAAAGAACACCAAACCTGCACAGATGTCTGAACAAAGAAATGAAATACCTGAACGCAGGAGACTGAACCGACGACTCCAGGAGCACGCTGCTAGCGCGACTGAGAGACACGGTATTTTGCAGCGGGAAGAGGATACCGGGGTTCCCGGCTCCTAAGCCCCCCGCTGAAGAACGGATCCTGCAGGAGACAGGCTCTGTCCCCGAAAACGGCTATCAACCCCAAGTATAGCCGAGGATCAACGTCCTAAGGCTGACAGTGTGCCATCAACGGACTTCTCTGAGTAAGGGAGTCCAGCTCGCAGAAGATCCTGCTAGGACCAGCGAAGAAGCCTTTCCCCTGAAAGACTAATCAGTCTGTCTCCAGTAGTCTGTGCAAAATTAATCAATAGTTGCTCTATAACACTACTGACACGAACACAGCTGTAAAATGCAGGTAAACTGGGAGCCAGCCAGAGAAACGTCCTTTCCAGCTGCTGAGGACTGAAGACTGGTTTCCTGAAGCCAGGGGGAGCTATAGCACCGGCCAGTAAAAGTTTCAGCATTCAGTCCTCAGCTGCTGGAAGGGATTGACTACCCAACTGTGCCCTGGACTAGCCTGGAGAGACAAAGAGGAAAGGGCTGTGGGCTGTTGGGGGGCGTTTAGAACTGGTAATGGGCTTTGGGGGGGGGGGGTTAAGACTGGTAATGGGCTGTGGGCTGATGGGGGGCTAGGACTGGAAATGGGCTGATGCAGGGACTAGAAGGGAATGGATGCTGGGTGAGGCTGGAACTAGAAGGGAGCTGATGTTGGGGGAGGATTAGAATGGGATGGGGCTGGAAGAGTAAAATGGAGAAGGGAAAATATTTTGTGTGGGAGGGATAAAAAATCTACAATTGGCCGGGTATTGGGAGAGTAAGTGGGGATTGAGGATGGAGGGGTAAAATGTGAGTGGATGAAATAGGAATGAGGAAAGAGCAAAAGGAGAAAGATTAGTATGTTAAAGCAGATGTAGAGAGAGAATGGAAAAAAACTAGAAGAGAGAAGAAAGGACAAATGGACAGCAGACAATGGAGAGTTAGCAGAAGACACGAAGAAACCAGAAGAAAGTGGCTGGAGCAATTGCAGCTGAAAAAAATGCACAAAAGGTAGAAAAATATCTCTTTATTTTGAATTTATTAATTGGAATATGTCAGCTCTGGTAAATGTGCATCATTAACTCTGCGCTTTGTTTAGTACAAGAGCAAATTAATGTATAGTTTTATTTCTACAGTGTTGTACATTCCAAGTTTGGCTTTTGGGATTCCCAGTCTAATTATTGTCTTCCTGTTTCTAAATTGTGATTACTTGTTTGGTGATGGTCTATGTTCTGCATGTGTAACTGAGCTGAGGTGTTCTGTTTATATAATTCCTATTTGACATTGCCACTTGTTCTCTTTCCCCAGTAGGTCATGTATTGTTGTTCTCTGAAATGTATTGGTTTAATATTTGCAGTGTTGCCTTTTGATTGGTAGAGTATGATGCTTTGTGAGTCCTGGTAGTGCTGTTAGGATACGGCGGGTTTGCTATGGGTTCTAAATGGGCAGTGTTTGTAGTAGTTCCTAATGTGTCTGGCAGTTGGCACTGGATTATAGTAATGTAGAAATCTTTTAGTCTTTATTTATCCATACACTCATTAAGAGGCACGTTTACTAAAAGTATATGGTAACATTATGCAAATATTTATGCAAATGAGGCCCCTTATGCAAATGAGGCCCCGCACCCCCCTTGGGCCACCCCTGCTGGGGACCCACAATTTTTGTTGGCGTAGGGCCTCACTCAAGGTAAATCCGGCCCTGATACCGGTCTTTACCTATCATCATATACTTTTACTATGTTGCCCAGGTATCACAGTGTCCCATTTGTTGTCCTCCTTCCACCAGGTCTCTGAGATGCCAATTATATCTAACCTTTCATCACATGCTATATATTCTCTCTCCCACCTTATTTTTTAGACTTCTAACATTTGCATACAGCCATTTTAGAGGTTGCATTTTGTTCATACAGTATTAACAATATGGATATTAGTTGACATGGGTAATTTGGAATCTCTCATTTCTGTCTGCTCTGTACTTAAAGTCATCGGGGTTACTTTAATCTTTATTGGAACCCCTCCATTGGTATGCCCAGTCTCCCTCTTTTGCTCTTGGGCGATTGAGGCTTTCCCCTCTTATTTAGTTTAAAAGCAGTTCTATCTTTTAAAGGTTAATGCCAATAAAGATAGAGCCCATCCTTTCAGAAATGATCCCCCACCCCCTTCTCTTGTATCTAACTGGCCTCTTCCCATCAGAGCATCATATGTTTTAGAACATTTTTTTCCTCCTGAAATAACGATGTGCCCTAGTTGTACCTTTGACATAGTTGATTGCTGCTGTGATATCCCCCATTGCTCCCTTTCTCGTATGTTTTTGCTATAGACATATCAGCTTGCAACATTTTGATTATCTTTCCCTGGACTCTTGTAATCTATCTATAACGTGATATAGGAACTCCAAATGTGTATTTTAAACCTTAATTTATTATTCACAACTCACCTCATCCAAATCTGAGCTCAAGGTACGTTACATTCGGGTACATAAGTGCGCAAAGAGAAACTAGAAACTAGTGTCAACAATACTATTAATGTCACAACTTCTCTAGGTTCCATTTGAACCTTCCTCTTCTTTCACCCCCTCCAAGGCTTTTTTTCTTCCAAACAAATCCTGTTTTTAAAGCTTTCCTCCCATTTTGTGTCCAAACAAAATGGTTTGTTTGTTTTTAAATTAGAGTCCCCCCATCTTCATCCTCTCCCGTTGCAAATAGCAAAACACATCCCAAGCACATTCAAAAACCCGCAGCCAGAGCCGCTTTGTCTTAGAGCGGTGCATCGCCGTATCGAAGCAGCAGGTGCCGTCCAGCCTCTCAGAAGACGCCTTCTTCCCAGCGGGCCACCCACACGTACAATCCCCCCACCCCTCCCCAGGCTGACTGACAGCCGTTCCGACAAATGGGCGGTCCCTGGCCGCTCGAGCGGACCAATGAGAAGCGGCTGGCGGGGGTGGGGAGCTTGGCCGAGTTCGGCGATTTGCCTCGCGCGCTGCAGCTGTCAGGGTGAAAGACTAGCTGCACGAGCTGCAGCTGTGGTCCACAGAGAGTCTCGCGACGTGAGTCGCATCTCTTCGGCGGCGGCGGCAGCAGCAGCGGCAGCGCGTTGGGAGAACGGCCCGAGGCGTCGCCTATGGAAGAGATGGAGGAAGAGCTGAAATGCCCCGTGTGCGGCTCCTTCTACCGGGAGCCCATCATCTTGCCCTGCTCGCACAGCATCTGCCTGGCGTGTGCCCGCAACATCCTAGTGCAGACGCCCGACGCCGACTCGCCGCAGAGCCGCCGGGCCTCGGGCGTCTCCGATTACGACTACTTGGACCTGGACAAGATGAGCCTGTACAGCGAGGCGGACAGCGGCTACGGCTCGTACGGGGGCTTCGCCAGCGCCCCCACCACCCCCTGCCAGAAGTCCCCGAATGGCGTGCGCGTCTTCCCGCCGGTGATGCCGCCCCCGCCGCCGCACCACCACTCCGCCTCCCTGCTGCCCGTGCCCCGCAACTCGTGCATCACCTGCCCGCAGTGCCACCGCAGCCTGATCCTGGACGAGCGGGGGCTGCGCGGCTTCGCCAAGAACCGCGTGCTCGAGGGGGTCATCGACCGCTACCAGCAGAGCAAGGCGGCAGCGCTCAAGTGCCAGCTCTGCGAGAAGCTGCCCAAGGAGGCGACGGTGATGTGCGAGCAGTGCGACGTCTTCTACTGCGAGCCCTGCCGCCTGCGCTGCCACCCGCCCCGGGGACCCCTGGCCAAGCACCGCCTGGTGCCGCCCGCGCAGGGCCGCGTGAGCCGCAGGCTGAGCCCCCGCAAGATCGCCACCTGCACGGACCACGAGCTGGAGAACCACAGCATGTACTGCGTGCAGTGCAAGATGCCCGTCTGCTACCAGTGCCTGGAGGAGGGCAAGCACTCCAGCCACGAGGTCAAGGCCCTGGGGGCCATGTGGAAGCTGCACAAGGTGAGTGAGGGCGGCAGGTGCGCTCCGCAGGGGCGGGCCGCCTCACCGAGCCCCTTGAAAGGGAGATCGGGCATCCCCGTGCACATGCGGCTCTTTCGTTGTGGGGGCGGGGAGCAGTGCTGCACGCCGCGAGCTTCCCTGAATACTGATCAGCCGCCGGCGTGCTTGAAAAGCCAGGCTTCCTTCACTGCAGTACAAGGATTTTCTGCAGAGTCGAGCATCGCAGTGTAGTTTACTGATGAAAAAGCATTGTTAAGAACCTTTCGGAAGGAAGCAGTGTTTTTAAGGATTTGGATGCAAGTCATCTTGCATACTGAACCGATGCTGCTTTTATCCGAACGTCTAATATTGCGTTTCAAGTGGATCGGTAGAAGGGAGTATCTCTCGTTTTAAAGAGCTATAAGAAAATAGATTTTTAGGTGCAAGTACAAATTGCCCTTTATAGGTCATCTCAGTGAACTATTTCTCTGCAATATTTTAAATTTGTGCAGGATGCGTCTATTTTTCAGAATACTTGAATATAACTTCTTTGCATTATGCTGTTTCACTGCACTTATATATATATATATATATAAATATAAATAATTTAGTTAGTTAGACATAATATAAGTCTACCTTAACACCATGGTTTTCTTGACTGGCTTATTGGAAAGTATGAATTTGAGAGATTCAGTTAAACTATCTCTAAGATTAGTTTTTGCTTTAAGATAGTTTAAAACGTTTTTATACAAACTACATCTCATCCAGAGCCTACAGACCATCACTAGGGCTTTTCTAGTTGATTTGTGATTTTCTTCCTTAAACATTTTGCTGTTATAAAATTTATATTTGAAACACAAAAAAACCCAGTTAGGTAGGGGTAAGTAGGGGATAACTTAAATGTGTTAACAATCTAGTAAAATATGACTAGGGGATGCACTTTACTTTCCACCTCATAATTGCATAACAGTAAAGATTTTCATTTCTAAGGAATGAGACATTTTGAAAATTGGGCAGGTATCATTTTTTACATGAAAGTGAAATTTATTTTATTTAATTTTCTTATATACCGCTCTTTGTCATCAGTGCGGTTTACATTGAAACAATACAACAATTGGTCAGATATAACAGACCTATTACAAGTAACAGGAAAATTAACATGGAAGTAAACAGGGAAATCATTTATATTTCTAGAAAATACATGTTGGAGATATATAAAATCTGTACAGTTAGGGTAGGTATGAGGTTAAAAGGATGGGGGAGGGGAAGGGGTGTTTAGGTGTTTGAAGTGTGTGAAGAAAAGGTGGTGTTTAAGGGCTTTTTTGAATTGTTTGTCTTTAATTGCTCTGATATTGGAAATGTATTGGAAAAACAAACATACATATCTAATTTAGGTACATGAAACTGCATATAATTGCATTGAAGGCTACATTCATTTTCAGTTTGCATAAATGCATACTAAAATCAGTATAATTTTTTTGGAGGGGGTGTCTATCAATTTATTCCTTCTGCTTTGTGCTTTTAGCTCTTTTGGAATGAGCCTTCCTGATCGTGTAACCGGTCTAGTCCCGGACCTCTGGGTTCCCTATCTCATCCAGCAGCTTTGGAGACTGAGAAACTCCTCCTTTTTATGATGTCACAGGTATATCTCTCCGGAGTCCGCCTCTCAGCACCAGTTACCTCAGTCTCCAAGCAGCTGGATAGATAGGAGCCCTGACAGCCGGGCTCACTGGAGAAACTGTTTACTTATTTTCTTTATTTCTCCATTTACTTACTTTATTTTTTGGTGGGTATTTCTTCTTTGGAGGAGAGTTGGTTCTTAGCTATACTGTGCCTTTAAGTTGCAGCAGGCTGTTCTCTCTCCTCCTGTCTCCCTCCTTTTACCCCCCCCCCCCTTTTTTCCCCCTCCCTCCTCTCTTTCGGGGGTTCAATGGGTCTTCTCCTGTATCACTCTCTGGGGTCCCCCTGATCGCTCAGCTGACTTAATGGGAGAGACCCGGAGGTTTGCCTAGCCAGCGCCACACAGAAGCTTGCCTGTAAGTGCGCTGGCAGGCCCTCCCGTTTGCCGGCCGAATTGAGCTGTGGGAGAGTGTGCTGCCTCCGGCGTTCTGACCGCGATCGGGGAGCAGAGCGGTGCGATCCCGGTGAGTGTGCTGCACTCCTGGCCTTTATGGCCCGCAGGTAAGAGGGCTCTTCTTTTTGGGCGCGGGAGTGTTAGCAGGCAGTTTTTTGGCGCCAAAATGGAGCGAGCAGGCCTACTCCTCTGCAAAGCTTTAGGGTGCTTGCTCCTGCCCTGCACTCTTGGGAGTCTTCTTTTCCTGGCTGGGTCTTCCTACTACTTGGCTGAGATACTAGAGCCAAGCAATAAAAAAAAAAAAATATACCGAGGGATCCGGGTTTGTCTTCCCTGGAGGGGGTGGAGAGCTTTGGCCCTGGACAATTTTTCCTCCCATTTCTTTTCTCTCCCTTGGACATGCCTTCTAAGCCCCTGTGCCTAGTCTGTGGCATGAAGAAGGGGTCTTCCACGGGTGTGTGCAAGTCCTGTGCCAGGGACACGGACGCCCGGGAACCTCCCGGTACTGCTTCAGGGGACGGTCCGGGCGGAACGTCAGAGACCTCGGGCGCGCAACTACAGGATTTGCCAGTGGGGGATCCGGTGGCAGGACCCTCATCAGCTCCGGTCTTGTCACCTCCTCCTCCGGCGCTCCCCGGGGACTTGTCTGCCATTTTTTCTGCGTCCTTTATGGCGCTCCTTCAGCAGTCTTTCCTAGCAACACCTCCGCTGGGCTCAGGGGGACTTAAAAGGTCTGTGCCCCCGGCCCAGTCTGAGGTCCTCTCCAGTGCAGCCAAGAGACCGCGCTTGGAAGGACCGTTGGCAGACTGTTCGGTGGCTGCCGAAGGGCCGCTGTCGGATGGCGAGGTCGCTGATTTGGACGCTGAGGAGGAGCTGGAAGACGGTGAGCTGACTGAGCGGGAAGATCAGGCGCGTGTAGTACGTGTCTTCCGCAGGGAAGAGCTTCCTGCGTTGATCTTGGAAGCCCTCAAGGTGTTAAATATGCCGGTTCCCGGGGCCACAGAGGATGACTCTTTGGAGGATCCCCTGCTTCAAGTTTTTCGGAAGACTCAGAAAGTGTTTCCCGTTCATAGGGTCTTTAGTGAGATGATACAGGAGGAATGGAACCTGCCGGAATCACCTGTGAAGGGGGCCAGGATCATGAACCGCCTTTATCCTTTATCAGATCAGGATAAGGAAGTGTTTAAGTCACCCAAGGTGGATGCGGCAGTCTCGGCAGTCACAAAGAAGACTACCATTCCGGTGGAAGGTAGTACGGCTCTTAAGGACGCTCAAGATAGAAAGCTCGATGTGCTCCTCAGACAGGTGTTGTCAATGCGCTGTCTCTTCAAGCGGCTATCTGCGGTGCTTGGGTGGCTAGAGCCTGCTTTCGCTGGTCGCAGCGGGTTCAAGGGAGCCCTGAGGAAGCCGAAGCGGGTGAAGCGACCAGGTTGGAGTCTGGCGCAGCCTACCTAGCAGACATCCAATATGATCTTATGCGGGGTTTGGCCAAGAGCATGGCGTCCGCAGTGGTGGCTCGTCGGTATCTGTGGCTCCGTAACTGGGCAGCGGATAGCGCCTCGAAGGCCAGGTTAAGCAAGCTCCCGTTTAAGGGTCGTCTCTTATTTGGGGAAGACTTGGAGAAGCTTGTTAAGGACTTAGGTGAATCTAAAGGGGGCAGGTTGCCGGAGGACAAGCCGCGGTCTGCCCGGCAGTTCTCGGCTGGAAGGGGGCAGCAGTGCGATTTTCGCCGTTTTCGTTCCCCCAGATTCAGTGCTGCCCAGAGGGGATGTTTCTTTAATAGAAGTCAGCCCTTTCGGGGGTTCCGTGGTGCCGGAAGAGGCTTTGGTCCTCCAGCCTTCTCCTTCACCGCCAAAAAGCAACAATGAGATACGGGGGGCCCAGGCGCCCTTACTCCCGGTAGGGGGGTGGTTGCAGGAGTTTTATGCTGCCTGGGCCCGAGTCACATTGGATCAGTGGGTGCTGGACGTTGTGCGAGACGGGTACGCTCTCGAATTCTTGCGGCTGGTGCGCGAGTCCTTCGTGCTGTCCCCCGGAAAGTCTACCGCCAAACGCGAGGCGCTGCGGGTGACGGTCCGGAGGCTTCTCGACCTCAGGGCAATAGTGCCTGTTCCTCCCGACCAATGCGGCGCCGGTCGCTACTCAATTTACTTTGTGGTCCCCAAAAAGGGTGGGGGCGTCCGTCCGATCCTGGATCTCAAAGGAGTAAATCGTTGTCTCCGCGTTTCCCGCTTCCACATGGAAACCATTCGGTCGGTCATTGTAGCGGTGCAGAGCGGAGAGTTCCTCATCTCGCTGGACTTGTCGGAGGCCTATTTTCACATTCCCGTACGACAGGATCATCACCAATTTCTCCGTTTCACTGTCCACTTCGGTCACTTTCAGTTTCGGGCGTTGCCCTTTGGCCTGGCGACGGCTCCTCGCACCTTCACCAAGGTTATGGTAGTGGTGGCGGCGGCTCTCCGAAAGGAGGGGGTCTTGGTGCATCCGTACCTGGACGACTGGTTGATCCGTACGAAGTCCAGGTCGGAGAGTGTCTCGGCCACGGCTCGAGTAGTGTCTTTTCTGGAGGAGCTCGGTTGGGTCGTCAATCTGGCAAAGAGTCACTTGGTTCCCTCTCAGACTCTGGAGTATCTCGGTGCTCGTTTCGACACCAAGGTGGGCAAGGTGTTTCTGACGGAGGGAAGGGCAATGGGTCTTCGGAAGCTCGTTGCCCGGTTTCTTCGATTCAAGGCGCCTTCGGCTTGGCTTTATCTTCAGTTGCTGGGCACGATGGCAGCGACGATAGAGACCGTCCCGTGGGCGAGGGCTCACATGAGACCTCTGCAGAGAGCGTTACTGCGCCGCTGGTCGCACCAACAGCACCCTCTGTCCCGGAGGTTGCCCTGTCCGGAGGATGCTCGTCAGTCCCTGCAGTGGTGGTTGCTTCCCGAGTCCTTGGCGAGAGGCCGGGAGCTGACTACTCCGGACTGGGTGCCTGTAGGGACCGACGCCAGTCTCCTCGGCTGGGGCGCTCACTGTCTTGGGGTGTTTGCTCAGGGACAATGGACAGTGTCGGAGTCAGAGTGGTCCATCAACCGGTTGGAGTTGCGGGCGGTAACATTAGCGCTGCGGGAGTTTCGACAGCTGATTCAGGGCAGGGCGGTCCGCGTGTTTTCCGACAATGCTACGGCGGTCTTGTATATCAACCGACAGGGAGGCACCAGCAGTGCGACGCTGGAACTCGAGGCTGGGGTCTTGTTCGAGTGGGCCGAGGCGCACCTCCTGGACCTGTCAGCAGCGCATGTCGCCGGAGTGGACAACGTGCAGGCGGATTTTCTCAGTCGGGTTCGGGTGGATCCGGGGGAGTGGGTCCTCCATCCCGAAGTCTTCCAGATGATAGTGCGTCGTTGGGGAACGCCAGTCATGGACCTCATGGCGACCTTTGCCTCGGCGAAGGCCAGACGTTTTTTCAGCAGGCGCAGAGAAAGGATGTCAGAAGGCTTGGATGCACTCGTCCAGCGGTGGCCAGTAGGACAGTTGCTGTACGTGTTTCCCCCGTGGGTTCTCATCGGCAGAGTTCTGCAGCGGATCGAAAGATGCAGGGGTCAGGTCATCCTGATCGCTCCGGACTGGCCTCGGCGGCCGTGGTATGGGGATCTGATGCGATTGCTAGTGGCGAAGCCCTGGTGGCTCCCGTCGCGTCCGGATCTTCTGTCGCAGGGACCTCTGCTCATGCCGCACGTGGATCGATTCTCGCTTACGGCCTGGCTCTTGAAAGGGCAAGGATGAAGGCACGGGGCTATTCGTCGGCGGTTATCTCTACCCTTTTGAGGGCTCAGAAGAGCTCCACCTCGCTGGCTTATGTCCGGGTCTGGAGGGTTTTCGAAGCCTGGTGCCTAGACCGGAAGCTCGAGGCTTTGAAATCCTCTGTTGCGCAGATCTTAGATTTTTTGCAGGATGGTTTTGCTAAGGGTCTCGCAGCGGCGTCGTTGCGAGTCCAGGTTGCGGCCTTGTCCTGTTACCGAGGCAAGATAGGGGGCCAGTCGCTCGGCTGCCATGCAGATGTTAAGCGTTTCTTGAGAGCAGGATCCTTACTGTGCCCGCCGGTGCGGCCGATCGTCCCGAAATGGCATCTCCCATCAGTTTTGAACGTGCTGGAGCGCGCGCCTTTTGAACCTCTGTCCCGAGCATCGCTCAAGGACTTCACTTTGAAGGTGGTGTTTCTAGTGGCCATCTGCTCGGCGCGGAGGGTCTCTGAGTTGCAGGCGCTCTCCTGTAGGGAGCCTTATCTCGTTTTATCCGTCGAAGGTGGTGTTGCGAACGGTGCCGGCCTTCCTTCCTAAGGTAGTCTCCCCTTTCCATGTGAAACAGGAAATTACTTTACCGGTTTTTTCGCAGTCTTCGGGTCAGCAGAGTTTCCATTTACTGGATGCTCGTAGAGCGCTGAAGCGGTATCTTCGGCGCACGGCTGATTTTCGCAAGTCCGACAGGCTTTTTGTCCTTTTCGCGGGGCCCAGGAAAGGGGAGGCGGCGTCCAAAGGGTCCATCGCGCGGTGGATCAAGGAGGCGGTTGCCTCTGTCTATATCTTGGGAGGTCGTCCGGTCCCGGAAGGGCTGCGGGCTCATTCCACTAGGGCGCAAGCATTCTCCTGGGCCGAGGTGCATCTCGTGTCTCCAGTGGAGATTTGTAAGGCGGCGACTTGGTCGTCTCTGAATTCTTTTGCACAGCATTACCGCCTGGATGTGCAGAGGGTGGAGGAGACCGCTTTTGGATCAGCAGTACTTCAGGCTGGTCTTCCAAGGCCCTCCCGGATCTGAATTTTTCACTGCTCTGGTACTTACCCAGAGGTCCGGAACTAGACCGGTTACACGATCAGGAAGGTGAAATTAGACTTACCTGCTAATTGTTGTTCCTGGAGTGTAGCCGGTCTAGTCCCGTATCCCTCCCCTAGGGTTGCAATTCTGCAGGGGCTTGCTGTGCTCCGGATCTGTACAGGTAAGGGTCTTTTTTTCCTGTGTTTTTGTTTCGATGGCCGGTAATTCTCTTTATTGGGGAAAGGACCAGCCTGCGTAAGTTTGTCACAGTTCTGATCAATTAGTTCAAAGGGGTGTTCCTCTAGCATAAATGTGGGGGGTTGGATTTTGGTTGCATTTCATTGTATTTTTGGCTAATTTCTCCGGTGAAGCTGCTTTGTCAATAGGTTACTGGTGCTGAGAGGCGGACCCCGGAGAGATATACCTGTGACATCATAAAAAGGAGGAGTTTCTCAGTCTCCAAAGCTGCTGGATGAGATAGGGAACCCAGAGGTCCGGGACTAGACCGGCTACACTCCAGGAACAACAATTAGCAGGTAAGTCTAATTTCACCTTTATTGAGCTAGGATACGATGACTCTTCATTTACAGCCTCCTGGGAAGGGCTCCCCCTGTTTATATATTCCCAGACAAAGCAGCAACAATCCTTGACACGGGCCTGAGGAAATGGTAAAAATTGGCTCTTCTGGATCCTCTGGATTTCATGAATCAACCTTAAATGAGAGAGGCTCGATCAGCTGGTTTTTGTTTTTACTGCATTGATTGGGCAGATCCTCCAGTTCTCAATCTGTGCATCAGAGCAATTTAGCACTTAGTGCAGGAGTGGATAAAAAAACAGTTCCTAATCATCCCTCCAGTCCAGTTGCACGGGTTATGCTCATCCAACAGCAGATGGAGACTGAGAAAACAAACTGAGCTGGAAGCAGCCCATAAGAAGCCTGCACACCCTCACTCGGCCAGTATTTTCTCAGCCTGTACTCTGAACTGATTTGGTTGCTGGCATTTGGCCTGCCGGTCTTTCTCTTTCCTTTTCCGGGCCTGGGGATGCAGAACCTGGTGGTTTGGATCCCTCCCCCCCCCCCCCATTCTCCCCTAGCTGCACTTGGAGCTTTCCCGTTCCTCCTCCCTAACCCTTGGGAGGGGTCCTGGGGTTGAGGCAGTAGTAGGCACTGCATGCCTTTTTACAAACAACAAAGAAGGCAAGGCAGACCAGGAGACTCTGCGAGAGCGGCAGTGTGGCCGCAACGTGGTTCCTAGTAAGAGGGGCTGGTGCTGGCCTGAGTGCAGATGTCAGGGGAGTAGAGCGCCATTAGCAATAGCGCAGATTGCTGATCGAAAGGTTCACGGTCAGTGCACAACATGCAGCAGCCAGCAGGTGCATCCCTCAGCAGAGGGGCTGTTTGAAGGCAAGCTATGTGTGCGCAGATCTTCTTTCCGGTGGCCAGATTATGCAGGGGACTTGGAAAGTACTCCCAATGAGCGCAATCACGCTGCTGTGCTGGATGCCGGCCCCAGTTTTTTGGTGGGAATGGATGCCATTTTAAATGCAGCTGTAAGCCAGGCGGTATGCAGAGACCTCCCCTGGTTTTGCAGCTGGTGTCAGTTGGGAGATCGGGGGGAGTTCCAGGAGTTAGGGACCTTGCCTTTTTCTCCTGAATTTATAGTGTTGCTGCACCAAGTTTTTTTTTGTTTTTTTTTTTTCCTTCGGGGCTGGGAGGGGGGAGCCCTCAGCTAGTGGGGGGTTCCCTGGTGACTCAGGGGAGGTCCTCCCCTACAGCAGAAAAGTGGTCTTAGATTGAGCCTCTGCATGTGGATGAAGATGCAGCATTTGTGGGGTCGCTGGACTCCTTAGGGGCCTTGGAAGGCACTTCTAATCTCTTGGAGGAGTTTCTGCAGGAGGATTTGGAAGAGACCGAACTCCCTGTGGGTGAGGATATGATGGTGGTTTGGATTTTCCACAGGGATAAGTTGCTTCCTCATATTTCCTATACTGTGGCAGAATTGAGGATCTCAGAGGAGCCGCAGGAGATCCAATCTTGTGGGAACTCTGAAAGCCCCACAGGGCTTTTCCCTTTCACAATGCCGTGAAAGAACTTATTGAGAGAGTGGAAAGTTCCTGACACGTGGTTATGTGTTAGTAGAACTATGGCAAGGATTTGTTCTATTGTCTCAGAAGAGAATGAGAGGTTACGTCTACCACGTGTGGATGCCTTGGTGGTGGTGGTCTCTAGGAAGACCACCGTTCCTGTGGAAGGCAGGGCCACCTTAAAGGAGCCAAAGGATCACCACATGGAGGCCCCTTCTCAAGCAGTCCTTGTTCTGCCCTGATGCTACAGGCTTTGGTCGCAGAGGGTCCTGGAGGACTCCTTGGTTGAGTTAATGAGCCTTGCTGAGGTGGCTCAGCTGGAGTCTGCCTTTTTGGCAGACCTGCTCTGTGATTTAATTTGGGCCTTTGTGAAGAACATGGCTACCGTGGTCTCTCGACGATTCCTGTGGCTTCATAATTGGTTGGCTGATGTTGCCTCTAAGACGCGTCTTAGCAAACTCCTCGTTGTGGGACAGTTGCTGTTTGATGCAGACTTGGAGAAGCTGGTCAAGGATCTTGGCAAGTTTGAAGGTGCCTCAGCTGCTTAAGGATCGACCCAACAGATCTGGGAAGTGAGCCGCCTCCCAGGGCAAGGTTCATGATTTCCGGAGGTTCCAGACGGCTAGAGGTGGTATCTTGCAGAGGTTCATGTTTTTGCCTTGGGATCAGCCCTTTTGGGGGGGGGGGCTCATTAGGGTGGCAGAGATGGGCCTCTTGGAGGGTCAGGGGGTCTCAAGCTGGCCCAATGTAGGTTTGGGGGCTCTGAGGGGGTGCTGCCAGTAGGTGGCTGTTTTGCAGCGTTTTTAACCTACCTGGGCCCAAATTACTACCGACGCTTGGAGATCTTTCGGGAAGATTATATGCTAGTTAGAGCATCCCCTTGCAGATGCCTTTATACTTTCTCCCTGTTGAGCTCCCAGCAAGGCTTGGACAGTTCAGGCCACTCTAGAGCAACCTTTTCAACTCAAGGCCGTTGGAGCAGCCTTTGGCACTAGCCTTGTGGTCCCCAAGAAGAAGGGAACCTGGCAGCCCATCCTGGACCTCAAAGGGGTCATCAGAACGTTGAAGGGCCCCCTCTTTTGTATGGAGACCCTGTGCTCAGTGATAGTAGCTGTTCAAATGGGGGAATATCTTACTTCCCTGGACCTCAAAGGCCTATCTTTGTATCCCCATTCATCCCGACCATCAGCGCTGCTTGTATTTTGTGGTCCCGATGGAACATTTCCAGTTCCAGGCTCTCCCATTTAGCCTGGCAAAAGCCCCCCGAGTGTTTTACCAAAGTAATGGTGGTAGTGACGGCAGCTGTTCAGAAACAAGGACTCCTTGTCCACCCATATCTGGATGACTGGTTGATTTGGGCAAAGTCCCTGAAGAGAGTTGGGAAGTCACCAAGTTGATTGTCCGGCAGAAGCTGGGCTGGGTGGTCAATTTTGTGAAGAGCAGAATGGTCCCTTTGCAATCTCTAGAGTACCTGGGGACCCATTTTGACACGCAGAGGGGCATGGTGTTCCTGCTAGAGGACAGGATTGTGAAGCTACAGGCTCAGGTTCAGGCCTTGTTGTGGGCCCCATGTCTGAGGGTGTGGGATTATCTGCAGGTCCTGGGCTCAATAGCTGTGACCCTGGAACTTACCTGTGATTGTGGCTGCACATGTGTCCCCTGCAGTTGGTATTTGTCACATTGGTCTCCACAGATTCAGTCCATGGAGACGCAGATGACTCTGCGGGGAGCGGCCAGGGTGAGCCTCCATTGGTGGCTGGACCCGCTCGGCTCGTGGCATGTGTCGTTCGAGCATCCTGATTAGATAATGGTTATCACGGATGCTAGTCTAGTGGGCTGGGGAAGCCACTGTCAATTGCAGGTGGCTCAGGGTCAGTGGTCCTCAGCAGAGTCTTTGATCTATCAACCGGCTGGAGACCTGGACAGTGTTCTTGACCCTGCAGATCTTTCTTCCCTTCATGCGGGGCAGGGCAGAGAGAGTGTCAGGCAATGTGATGACAGTTGCTTATATCAATCGAGGGGGCACGAGGAGCTCTGCGGCAGCGGAGGCGTTCCTGCTCCTTCAATGGGCGGAATGTGATCTTTTGGTGCTCTTGGCAGCCCAGGTGGCAGGAAAGGAGAATGAGCAAGGCACCTGTTGGACCCAGGGAGTAGTCTCTCAGAAGAAGGGTTCTGGCTGATTGTGCAGTGTTGGGGAATGCCCATACTGGATCTGATGGCAACTGTGGCCAGTGCCAAAACCCTCTGTGTTTCCACTCTGGCTGTTGATTGGCAGTGTGCTTCAGAGGGTGGAAGCACAGCACATCCAGTATTGATGATTTCTGGTGGCATGCAGACTTCGGGACCCATTTCCCCTCCCGGAGGAGGGAGATCTCTTAACTCGGACCCTGTCCTGATGTCGGTGGTGGATCAGTTCTCGCTTACGGCTTGGCTCTTGAGAGGGTGCGTTTGAGCCATAGAGGCTACTTCCTGCAGGTGGTTGACACCTTGCTGCCTGCGTGATGGCGTTCCACATCCCTGGTTTACATTCCCGTGTGGTGGATATTTGAGGCCTTGTGTGAAGAGCGCAGGTGCAGCCTTTTTCGTCCTCTTTCCTGGACATCTTAGCCTTTTTACAGGTGGGCCTTTAGAAGTTCCTTGAGGGTGCAAGTAGTGGCTTTGGTCTGTTTTTGCGGCCAGGTGCAAAGGCAGTCCTTTGCCGCACAGACGAATGTTGTCCATTTTCTCAAGGGGGTCAAGCATCTTTGGCCTCCTTGCTGCTCGACAGTTCCATCCTGGGATCTGAATTTGGTCCTTTTGGTTTTGGCAGGGGCTCCGTTTGAGCCCCTATGGACTGCTTCTCTCAAGGATTTGATGCTGAAAGTAGTGTGTTCAGCGCGCCAGATTTCTGAATTGCAGGCCTTATATGCAGGGAGACTTATTTGATGATGTCTAGGGAAAAGGTGGTGCTTGATCATGTCCCTTATTTTCTACTTAAGGTAGCTTTGGCCTTCCATCAGAAGTAGAAGCCCTGGTCATGCCGCTGTACATGGCAGTGGCGGCCTGCGGCAGGCCATGTGCTTTGGCACGCATGGCCTGCCACTTCAGACACCCCTCTGATACAACTTCCTCTTGCTGCCCACAGAGGTCTCCTGCACTCGGCAGCCGCTTAGTCCGCCTAGTGGATGGGCTGGTCCTGCCTGCCAGTGTTTTCTGGGGCGCAGGACTCTGCTGATTCATGGGTCTTGCATTTGCTGGATGTGCACAGGGCCCTCAGAAGGTATTGAGGTTTACGTAGGAGTTTAGGAAGTCTGGCTCTGTGCGATGTTTGGAGGTCTGCAGAAGGGTGATGCAGCCTCCAGGGCTGCCATTTCATCAGCGTATGGGATGAAGGGCTTTTCTATCCCGGCTGGACTGCAGGCCCATTCCATTCGAGCTCAGACATCTTTCTGGGTGGAGGTTGGCCTTGCTCCACCTCCAAGATATTTGTAGGGCTGAACCTTGGTCTTTTCTTCATTCCTTCGTGTATCACTATCTGGATGTGCAGGTCCAGCAGGATGCAGCTTTTGATGCTTGGGTTTTGCAGACAGGTGTTTCTGGTTCTGCCTGTCATTAGTACTGCTCTGATATGTCCCAAGTGTCTGGACTGGACTGGAGGGACAATTAGGAAAGTGAAATACCTTACCTGCTAATTTTCCTTCCCATAGTACCTCTAGTTCAGTCCAGAACCCATCTGGGATTTTTGCAGTGTTTTCTGGGATGTGCCTTCGCATTGACTTGAAGGTTAAGGTGTTGGCATGACTTCAGGTCGTGCCCTGCTCCAGGTACTGGCCTTGTTTTCTGGGACCCTGCTGTATTGCACTGCTATGAGCTTTTGGTTTGTTGCAAAAAAAAAACAAACTTCCCCACAGATATTTGGTTTGGAGTATTTCCATTTAACATGATTTTGGGGTTAGAGATAGTGTTCTCATTGAGCTCTTAGTTGTTGCTCCAAGGAGATGTTTTGATGCTATGTTTGTTACTGTGAGGTTAGCGAAGAATTGGGGTTTGGGATTACATATCTGCTTTTGTTGTGTTCATACTGGCTGAGTGAGGATGAACAGGCTTCTTATGGGCTGCTTTCAGCTCAGTTTGTTTTCTCAGTCTCCATCTGCTGGTGGATGTGCATAACCTATGTGTCTAAACTGGACTGGAGGAACGTCAGGAAAGAAAATTAGCAGGTAAGAAAACTATGGTTACACGATGCAAGGTTCCACATTAAGAACCACTACCCAGAAAAAAGATCTAGGTGTCATTGTGGCTAATACATTGAAACCCTCCACCCAGTGTGCAGCGGCAGTCAACAAAGATAGAATGCTAGGAATCATAAGGAAAGGAATAGAGAACAAAAACAATATTATAATGCCTCTGTATCATTTCATGGTACAATCACACCTTGAATATTTTGGGCAATTCTGGTCACCATATCTTTAAAAAGATATAGCGGAATTAGAAAACGTACAGAGAAGAGCCACCAACATGGTAAAGGGAATGGAAGGATACCCCTATGAGGAAAGTCTTAAAGGTTAGTGCTCTTCAACATGGAAAAGAGACAGCTGAGGGCAGATGTGATAGAGATCTATAAATTAATGAATGGAATGGAACGAGTAAACGTAGATTTGATTGTTTTGTTTTACGCCATCAAAAAGTAGAAAGACTAGGAAACATGAATGAAGCTACAATGTAACCCATTTAAGACTAATAAGAGAAAATATTTTTTCACTCAATGCGTAGTCAACTCTGGAATTCATTACCAGAGGATGTAGTAAAAGCTGTTAGTGTAGCTGGTTTTAAGAAAGGTTTGGACAAGTTCCTGGAAGAAAGAGGACCCGGGAAATCCACTGCTTATCCCGGGACAAACATTGTGGAACCTATGTATCTTTTTGGGAACCTGCTAGGTACTTGTGACTTGGATTGGCCACTGTTGGAAACAGGATACTGGGCTTGATGGACCTTGGTCTGACCCAGTAAGGCATTTCTTATGTTCATTTTAAGGCCTTATTTCAGCATTTGGAAGAGATCCGTTGGATATCCCTTGTCCTCCAGATCAAAACCATACCAAGCTAGAAATATGCCCTGTGTGACTTGCGAACCTGGTGCTCCTCAACACTCAAGCTGTGTGCAGCAATTTGCTCTTGTTGAGCTTCCTGCAACCCCAGTGATGACATCAGTGCTTCTGCTGGTTTTGTGCCTTGTAGAACCACAGCTGTTGGTATGGCCCTGTTCTAGATCCAGTTTTATTCCTGCAGCAAATGACTGTGACTGCAAAGAAGGGAACAGAGGCAACGATAGTCAGTGGATGAAAAAATTGTGGAAAGTTCATTACAAAGCACAGGCTCTGGTGGGGCCTCCAGATCCCAAACAGTTGGTGAAAACAAAATCCAACTGATCAGCACATCTTATTGAAGACAGGAATCACAAGAGGATCTGGCTTTTGTCTATTCCTTCTTCCCCCCCCCCCCCCCCGACTGGCTAATGTGAACCCTAATTCTACCCATGCCTTTGAATGACAGCTGAAGCTTCCCTCCTTCACACGTGCTGGGATTGCTGCTTCCCTAGCACCTTAAATCCCAACTGGTCCAGAACCAAACCCAAGCTGTTCACTAAGCCACCATGCTTGCTGCCTCTCTGATCAGTTTTAGCCACTGTATGTTGGATCGCTTAAACGCTAATGAGGCTCTCCTTACAGAAACTTGCAGAAATGTGAGCCAGGTTTGCAATTGTACTGTAACGGGGACATTTTAATTGAGGAGCTACTGAACACTGCTGACAAATGTACTTAACTAATCGCATCTGAAAGAGAAATGCCAAAAGCCCTGGGCTGAGATGTAGCAAAGCCGAGTCAGACTCGGCAAGCGGCCCTGTCTCATACTGGGCCAAGGAAACTCGGCCAGAAGATGTGATTTGCTGCACAGCTTTTTAATATGTTTATATCCGAGTTCATTTTTATTTATTTTCACTGTAATGGGGGCCTTCCCCCTTGCAGTAGCTTACAACAAGTATGTGTGTATTTATGCTCACAAAGTTTCAGACCCCCACCGTGCATAAATAATTATGCTCCCTGAAGCCCTGCATCATGACTCTTTATTCACAAGTACAACTTTCCAACTTTATTTCTGGGGACAACTGTTGTGCTTAGTTAATCAAGCAAAATTAAAATTTATTAGGCCTACTAAAATGTCTGCCAAGGGATGCTGCCTGGGTGTTGAGATCTGATGGCGCGAGCCCTGTAAGTCTGGGTGAGCAAACCCAGTTTAGACAATAGAATAGCACTCCCTGTCTGCTAGGGAGGCTCTAAGAGGGGTGATAGTCAATATTGCTTTTGTGAGCTTGTTGGTTGAGATTTCTGTCCTGCTGCTGTTCTTCAGTGGTGGGTGAAAAGGTTTCTTTGCACTTACAAAGAAAATATTTGCTGCTAGACCAAGTGACTGGAATTTGGAAGCTTTGCCCTTGAAGCTCCTACTTTTTCCCAACCCCCATTTTACTGCTGTCCATCACTTTTCTGAAGCCCCATTGTAATCCCCCTCCATCCCCCCACTGCTAAAGGGGGATTTCCTTTCTTTGTCCCACTATTTCTCTCTCCATCTCAAGATCTAAGGAATGTTATCAGCATGAAAAGTTGTATTTGTGTAGCTAAAGTAGTACAGGGCAACAGTCTCCCACTGGAGGTAGCAGAGACCAGGACAGTATCTGAATTCAAGAAAGCATGGGACAAACATAGAAGATCTCTAAAAGTAAAAAAGGGACTATAGTAGTTGATATGGAAGGGCGTGCTAGATAGGCCATATAGTCTTTTTCTGTCATGTTTCTGTCCTATTGCTGTTTGCAAAACGTGCTTAGTCTATGGCTTCATTTTCCATTGTCCCCTTGAACAATAATGGGGGCATTCGTTCTAGATGTCTTAAAATTTGTTTGCTCATTTGGTATCTTTCATTTGTAAGAAGCAGTAATACACAAAATGGCATGATTACATTTATTGTGATTTCACACCTGGGGAAATACTTGACAATTTAGCATCTTGAATTGCCTTCCAAAATGTCCTGCACGCAGAAAACACATGTCTTTGCTTTTGATATAAGAAAATCGGCTTTAATCACTAGTTTGCTCTATGTTCAGCGATCTTGGTTGAAATTTAATGGTATTAGGCCAGAGCACACTGTGGTGGTGATATGGGTAAAATGCCTTGCGGGGGTTTAATTGTGCAGTGCTGAATTTAAGCTGCTGTGAATATTTTAATTTCAAGCTGTCATGGTACATTTTAAAATGAGAGCAACTACCAGACATCTTTAGCTTAACATTTTACAAACCTGAAGTTCGCATAGATAGAATTTAATTGATGAGCTTACCAAGGAAGTACTGTGACAGCCACAGTTCCCAAAGGAATGAACCGACTCCTCATGAAATAAAACAAATGTGATTATTTCTTTTTTTTATGGGATTGTTATGGGAGGGGTGGTGTTGGGTGCTCATGATTGTTAGATAACTCAAGTCATAAGTACCCATCTAAATCTTGGGGAGTCGTAACTGAGGTTGATTTCTTGAGGCCATAAGTGCTGACTGTATCAACTATTGAAGAACATGACTTCCCATTCAGTAAAAATTTGCCTTCTCATCTGTTTTGTCTGATGCAAGTTCAGCCTCTCATCACGGTCAGGGTTGTATTTCATTTAGTTCGTGTGCCTTGGAGTTAGTGCTGACTCCTGGTGACCCAGCAGCTCCTGGGTTTTCTTGGCAGTGTGAATGGAAGTAGATTGCCAGGCCTTTCTTCCAAGGCAGTGGAGGGTTAAGTGACTTGCCCAAGGCCACAAGGAGTGCTAGTGGGAATTGAATCCTGGTCTCTTGGTTTTCCAAGCCAGTGCTCTAACCATTAGGCTACTCCTCCACTCCATTTAGTTCTTAAATAGATACAAAATGTTTGGCTAGAGTCACTGCTGTTTTCTCGCAAGTTTTATGTCTATTGCAGGATTTTTCTTTCTCGTTTGTATATCGCCCATCTACCATTCTGTGTGGTCTAGTCAACATCAGAAATAACAATAAAATCCTAAAAGATCACTGACTAGGCAATAAAAAACATAAGTACAACATAAAGATCTGTTTAAAAGCAAACTGAAAGCATATAGCAATATCTTTTGAATCAAGCGGATATATCCTAAGCTGGCATTAGTGATACAGGCATTCCTATTTACATAATTAATATTGCTGGTTTTACAGCTCTTTACCTTGAGAGCACCAGTGGCTTGTTTTCATGGAAGGTTGATTTAAAAAGAAACAGGAGAGATGCTAATTAAATAAATGAATTGAAATTTATTTCTGTTTAAGCAACTTTATTTCCCAGCTATAAGCATTTGCGTTCATGTGTTCCATAATCACAATTAGCTGTGCGACGGCCATCGTTTGAGAAGTGCAGCCGCACCTCCTTTTGCTGTTCATGGAGTAAAATCTTCTGGCAGATCATGAGCTACGACGAGCTGCCTCCCTGTCTTGGCAACATGTGTTGGGAGGTGCATTTTCCCTACTTCAGCACTCTTCTCTCTCTACAGGCCCACGCTGGGTCTGCCCACCTCATGACCCTGACACATTGTTTGCAGGCATCAGCTGTAGGCTAATGAGAAATCTAATTTTGTTCCATGCTTTTTACAGCCCACATTATTCTACCCTGTTATAACCTACCAGATCTTATTGGTATTGGCTTCACACTGTGTGTGCTTCAGGAGGCAGTGAGAGGACATTCCCTGTCCTTCCTTGGAAGATTTTGTCCCTAGGAACCCAGAAAGATGTGAATAAATCATTTAATGAGCATATAAAGAAGTGTTCTAGATTACCCTGACTTTGAGCCTAGACAGGATAAGATTTAGACATAGGCGGCTTGCCTAGGATGTCTGATTTTGAAGACTGATTTTGTGCTTGCTTTAGGATTGTTCTCTGATGCCTAAAGAAGAACCATCCCTTCCCTTCTCATTGCTGTCTGGTCTTGCCTTTGGGCACAACTATCTTAAATACAGCCCTGAACCAAGAAATGTTATTTGTCCCGGGAAACATGCCTGATAGCAAACACTAGAGCAGGGGTGGTGAACCCTGGTCCTGGAGAGCCGCAGACCAGTCAGGTTTTCGGGATATCCCTAATGAATATGCATGAGATATATATGCATTAGAGATATCCTGCCAACCTGACTGGTTTGTGGCCCTCCAGGGCTGGATTTGGAGACCCCTGCCTTACACCTCTGTCATTTAAGATTGTGAGTGGGTAAGGTGCAGATGTCCTAGACATCGAAAGGGTATATAGAATGTGTCACATTCCTCCTTGATTCTCACCACCACCAAAAAGTTGTCTAATAGACAATATTTTGGTGGTGGTGAGAAGTGAGGAGGACTGTGACACATTCTATCTAACCTTTTTGATGTCTTGGACATCTGCACCTTGCCCACTCACAATCTTAAATGACAGAGGTGTAAGGCAGGGGTCTCCAAATCCAGCCCTGGAGGGGGCCACAAACCAGTCAGGTTGGCAGGATATCTCTAATGCATATATATCTCATGCATATTCATTAGGGATATCCCGAAAACCTGACTGGTCTGTGGCTCTCCAGGACCAGGGTTCCCCACCCCTGCATTAGAGGGTCAATAGCTCAGATAGGAGCAGGTGGCCAACTGCTTATTCAGGTTTTCAGTTCCTCCTTGAAAACAGCACCACCAAGTGCTTAAGGGGTGTCACTGAAATAGTGTTTTGGGGGGTTTTGTGTTCCTTTTGGAATAAAAGTTGAAGACTGCATGGCAATTAGAGGAATGTTGTGCACAATATAATTGATCTATTTTTGTAAAATAAGTTTTTCATTGACCTAAGTTTAATTCCCAGCAATTTGGCCTTCATTTCCCCTCTTCCTTTACCAGACTCAAAAATGCCTTTATGGCTTCAGCTTGGGCACTTGAATGGTGCTGCGTACAGGCCTAATGACCCAAGCTGTCTTTTATGCTGCATCCTAAACAGTCTGTTTTAAAATAAATGCTTGTAATTCCTGTAGTAGGAGATAAATACACCATGGGAATAATTGACCTCATAGGTAATATTTTTTTATTTAAAAGGATTTATATACTGCTTTGTCCTGAAATCAAATGATGTTGGATGGAGATAATCCTGTAACGTCATGCCCTATTCATCCTGGGGCAAGAACAGTTCTACAACCAGGTTGGAGTAAATATTTAGGTGCCCATAGGCAAGATCAGACAGCGGATCAGAGGGGGGGGGGGCGCAGAGGACTGTCGGAGATGATTGGAGAGCCAGAAAAGAGAGAGAGGAAAGCCAAAGTGTGACAATTGCTCCCTCTTGAAGAAGCACTTGAATATACGACCCTAGAGACGAGGTTCTCAACCCAGTCCTCAGAACACACTTAGCCAGTTGGGTTTACAGGATAGCTACAATGAATATGTATGAGAGAGAGATTTGCAGGCCCTCCTCCATTGCATCTCTCTCTCATCTATCTTCATTGTCGTTATCCTGAAAACCTGACTGGCTAGGTGTGTCCTGAGGACTGGTTTGAGAATCCCTGCCTTAATGTAAGTGGAAGACATCAAACGCAAAAAAATCCCCCAGCTGGTTCACATAAAATGGAACAAATGACTGGACAAACTCAATCACTTTTTGGTAAGAAATGGAGCATCAATAGGCACAAAAACAATTTTCGTTCTAACCATTGCTTCTGTCATTTGTTCCAAATCATTTCTTCTTTTAATAAAAATTAATGTTTTGTCAAAGTACTCTGTGCTGAGTGCTGAAAGATAATTTGATTCAGAGTACATATATTTCATAGTATGCAGTAAAAAAATATTTGCAGTTCATCAATGTCCTCAGTATACTTGTCATTTCTAAGATTATTGAAAAACAAAAAACACTTTTTTAAACTCTACTCTACGGAAATTCTTTAGGCTAAAGTACTGCTCCAAAACTACTTACAAAACTCAGAGGCAACTCTGCTGTCTCACTTATTGTGCCAACAGTGTCTGTATTTTGTATATACAGCTGATACATCACTGTTTCAAAGGGTTAAAAAGTTCTCTGCATCAGGGGTTGTCACTTTGTCCTTGATTCAGAAAAGCCCACAAGGTAGCATTACCCTTCAGTTCTTTCAAAATTGTCACTGGACGATATGATTGATGCCGTGACGCCACAAACGCCTTTGCACTACCTCTGCAGAGACTGATGCATGTCAAGTCTTAATCATGTCTTCTTCCACGGAGACTCCACCTTTAAGATAATCACACTGATTTAGAAATGCGAAATTAAAGAGACCCATTCAGTTTATGAATTTAATGCACCAGGTGTGACGTACCAATGTAAGTTATCGAACGGTTCTGGATTTTTAATGAGACTGAATATCACCATCCCAGGGGCCCAGAAAAGCTCCTTTTTATACTGTACCATCTAATTTGATCAAGAGTGTGATTATATTGCATGCAGTGCTCCACTGTGGGAGCCTGCAGATGGCGCACTGCACTGTGTTCCGCTAGATGACGTTTTATCTAACGCTGGGTGTGCCTGATGTAGCTTAACCCACATAGAGAAATTAACAGATGAATTGCATTGTTGGAATTGCAGGTAGTTTGAACCCTTTGGGGAAAAAAAATACTCCTGCTCATCTTTGGGATTTATCCATGCAGTACTGTGTGGAGCCACAAAACCCACGCTGCCCAAAGGCACATGGCATGGTGTAGATGCCTGTTTACAAATATTCTCAGAAGCGAGCCCAGCATGAGTGTCTCTGGCTAACAAAGCCCAAACTACGGAACCATGAATGTTCACATTCCTCTTGTTTAACCACTGAGTGTAACCTTAAAACTTGCCAGTGTCTGTGGATTATAAATGCTATAGCTGCTGCTTTATGAAAATGATAGCACACGGTCTATTGTCAGTAATAGAACCCTTGTAATTCAGTATTAGTTCTCGATTTAGCTATTTTTTATTGCACTCTGGGGGTAGCCTCTTGAGACAAACTGTTGCATTAATTCTCAGGCTTGTTTAAATTCCAGAAGTGTTGTATCTTATTGTTTCTGCTCTATCTCAAAAACTAACCCACCGGTAAATGTTTCAATCGCAACAGATGACTCTGATAAAGGGTGGTGTGATTAACTGTGTCTCCTTCATATTAACATTTAAAAAGAAACTTGTAGAAAATCCCATTGTGCTTTAAAGTACAAACACCGATCTGTTGCGTTAATCCACATAATAAATGATATTCTTATGTAATTGCACTACTTCAACACATGCTGATACTATTCAGAGGGATACAGATATTTTTGTTGAAAAAATGTTACATATGAATTGGCCACTGATGGGGCCATTTTGGTTCCCATCGCTGCACCATAAACTTGCAAATAAAAATCTCCATAAAAATAAAAATTTCTGCAAAGTGCCAATTTGATAATAAAGAATGTAGGAATTCAAGAAAGTTCATGTCTCATATACAGTGCTCTGGAGATGACCTCTAATATGTCTTTTTGAGAAATATTCGTATACAAAGCATCCACATTTAATCTGACCAATGTCATGTCGATACGGCATAATCATTTTGATAACTCTAACGTGTGTGATGCATCTTGGACGTATGAAGCTTATGAAGAATATTAATGGCTTTAAGAAAAGATCAACAAAAACAAAAGAAAGTGTTCCGACACTAAACCATTATTTGCTGCTGTAGGTTGACCAGGTGGATTCCCCAAGGATTTATGCGTCTGAAGAATTCCTGAATTGTATACAGTTCTTAAATGAACAGCCCTTTTACTAAAGTGTTGTGATTTGCGTCTAATGTGCGACTAGCATGCAAAACCATGACACGTTAGCTGCAGCACCCCTGTTAACTGTCGGTGATGTGAGAAACATGTTCCCATCGGTTAACACCTAGCACTGTCCCCTATGCATGCCTGTTGAGGTGGAGGTGATTACTCTCGCACTAATTGTCCATCTGGAAGTTAGTGTGGGTGTGCTGATTGGAAGGCATTTTCTGCCCCAAACTTATCCACTTGCTTCCTTAACACGCTGTGGACAGTTAGCCTGGAAATCCAGCTGCACTAATTGTCATGGGCCCATGCTAGCTGTCAACACATGTCTTAGTGCCCTTTATCACATGCCAGAACATATGTTGAGAGCTAGTGCCCTTTACTAAACAAGCCCCTAAAAGTTGATATCCTATAACTGAGGTATAGAATCTTCACGAAGTTCACAATAATAGGTGGTATTAGACACTTAAAGGTATGTTTACTAAAGGGTGTTAGCTCTCTTCACGGCACTACACAGGATTGTCATGCCGCGAAGACAGTTAAAGTAGGAAAAATGCAGACATCATGCCGAGTTTTGCACGGTAGATGCAGACATAGGCGGGATTAGGGCATAGAGTGGGCATGCCTGCAGTGCATGATTAACACAGATATTGTCATCACACAGTAATTGCAAATGTTTGCATGCCTTGCAGATGCAGCAATCGCTACCTCGATGGGTAGCGATCACTGCATCTCGGAAGCTTGCCCCTGTGATCTCAACGTTTCCTCCGCTTATCCGCAACGTTTCCACTGCTGCTTTTGCATCTAGAGCGGAACTTGTGTAGCTTACACTGGCTTTTTGTAGCCGTTGCCTGGTGTTGCCCACAAAAGCCTAATGGGGTTTACTAAACATACCTCTTAATGGCAGGCACATATTGAACATGATTCTGCACCACCACACTGCCCACTTTCTCAGCTGGTTTAATAATCAAGGTGTATTCATTTTTAATTTCCATAAAGCTTTTTTCCCTCTTCAGACATGTTAAAAAGAAATCCCAAACAAGTAAATGTCTGTGGTTTCTTGCTCCAGATTTTGAAAAAACAAATCTGGAAAGGTAGCAATAATACGATCCACAGTGCCAGGAAGTATCCAATGTGATTTCTTTCTAACTAATGAAGATTCCTGAGATGAAGATGGATTATTAGCAAAATGTAACTTTAATTATAAGAATCATATCACACTATAGGAATATGAGACCTTGGTAAGTAGTAGCTTTTGATCTGAAGATAAATCTTGACCTTACAAATTAATTACTTCCGTGGAGATGTGCTCCAAGATCACATCATTGGTCCTTGCCACTCCTCTTCTGTCTAATTGTACCTGCAGGGTCTGTGAGTTCTTGATTGCTGATTTCATAAAAAGAAATCTCTTTTAGTAACACTGCCTTCTGAAAAATCATCAGAAGATGGTTCAAATGTTACATTCCTTGCTGTGGAAGGAAGCTTCTCTATGGCTTGGGTATTCAGTGCCTTCAAAACTTAACACCTTGTGTTGCCTCTGTCTACTGCTTGGATCTGATCCATTTTTCATTGTTGCCAATAGTCCCATTCCATTTCGTAACTCAAGGAAAGACAATTAGCAGGTAAGGTCTAATTTCTTCTTATTTATTTAAGGAACGATTGCATGTTTTATTTACTGGAAGAGGCTGGATGCCTGAAAGATTGGTTAATCCTGTCTTCATTGAAACTGGGGTGCAGCTACGAAAGAGAAGAAAAACTTAAGTAGGCTCTTATGAGCAGAAGCATTCCTACAGCCCCGTGGATACAAATCTGAGCACCAAAAAAACAAAAGTAACGAGTCTCACTGAATTTGCCTATTTTAGATTACAGCTTCAGATTACTGTCTCTGTCTGTCTGCAACCACCTAGAGTCATAATATTCACGGACAGTCTTCAAGTTGGCTTTCTGAGCTATGCCTTATGAATATGCATATGAGTTTTTCATGTGTATTCTCTCCATTGTATGTAAATCTCATACCTATTTATCAGGGCTAGCCTGGAAACCAGATCCTTTTATTGCTTTTAAGGATTTGAAGTGAATACTAGTGATGTACATCTTTTACATACCCATCTAATTTTAATAAAAAAATCTCTCTTAAATTTTGTGAATATCCATTAACTTAATTTTACTGCTTTGTCCTTATGCACGATAAGAATATAATGTTTATCGTACTGGGTCAGATGAAAGGCCCATCAAGCCCGGCATTCTCTTTCCAACAGTAGTTCAGGCAGGATTCCTTAAGATAGACAGATTTCATGCTGCTTAATCCTAGGATAAACGATGGATTTTCCCCAGTCCACTTATGTTTTATGTTTTGTTCAAGGCTTAATTTCTTTATTGTCTCTCCAGTCCAGTCCCGTTACTTGTGGGTTGTCACGCCTCACCAGCAGCTTGGAGATCGAGCATGTCACAACTTGTGACATTAGGATACTTGGGCAGCTGGTAGCTCCTCCCAGTCCCTTGTATTTCAGTCTCCAAGCAGCTGGAGTGATGTGACAACCAATAGGGGAACTCACTGAGGGACTTTCAGTCTTCTATTTTACCCTTTTTTGTTTTTGAGGCACCAGTTACTCTGAGGAAGGGAAAGGGGAAGCCCTCCTAGTAGTATCTCTTCTCTGTAATATCCCTTACCGTATTATACCAGGGGTTTCTTGTTTGCAAAAAAAAATAAAGGAAATCTGGAGCTCTGTTAATGTAAGCAAGCCTAGAAGGGCAGTTTTCAATTTGCCGGCAGACAGTAGGCCCCTCAGTTTCAGGCGAAAGGGGCCTTGCAGAGTCGCAGTTGTGCTCCAGCGGCTCGTGAGCCCTCCTGAGGAGCGTAAAGACTATCTGAGTCGGACTTCCCTCCGGGACCTCTCGCAACTACCAACACCAACTGAGAGACTGAGCGGTGCATGTTGCAGCAGCTGACCACCTGTCTATTTTCTCTTCCTTCCTTCTGACATACTTTTTATTTTGGGGACAAGACATCAGGGTGAGTTTTTTTCCCATGGCTCATTTTCAGCAGGAAACCACGTGGCTTAGCTGAGGCCTGTTCAGTTGTGCAGGAACCAAGCCATTAAAGATGGTTGTGGGGTGTTTTTAACTCTCTCTCTCTCTCGTACGTGCTTCCTTTATTAGGGAGGAGTTATCCATCGCGGTTTCATTTATTTTACCCATTGGACATTTTCAGGCTCACAGGTTAAAAAAAAAAAAGTCTGGCCTTACAGGGATCCAGGGGTGTTATTTTGGTTTCACGTTGGTTACTGCCAGGTAGCATGCCATCAAGACATATGTGCCTAGACTGTTGCTCCTGGAAGGGGACAGTGTCAGAGGAGGGCTTCTGCTGCATTTATGAGGCAGAAGCCTGCTTTGTAGAAGATGGCAGGAACCTTGGAGGGGTCTTGGCTGGTGACAGGTGAGAGGCGCTCTGCAGCAAGGGTGAGCTCCAGGGGCGAGCTGGGGGATTCCTCTGGCTGCTCCATATCCACTGCAAAGGACCAGGAATCTAGATCTTATCGGTCCTCCACCTCTCAGGAGGTGCTGGCAGGGGACTTCTCTGGAAGCTTTTCTCCAGAATTTGTGATTCTCAATTACAAAGCCTACTGCATCAAACAGAAGAGGGAAACGGGCCCTTTGTGCTCCAAAGGGTCCTGAAAGAGATTCTCGACAGAGATAGGAGCATCCACCAGCGCACAGGAGGAGCCCCCGTCCAGTTGTAGATGCGTGGACTAGGATTCCTTGGATGACTTTGGGTCGGCTCAGTCTGATGAGCAGGAGGAGCAGCAACATTCCAGGCAGTTAGGAAGCTGCAGATGGTTTTCTCTTTGCATCAGGTCATCAAGCAGATGATCCAGGACAAATGGGATGTGCTGGAAGCTGGCCTGAGGGGCATGAACCATGTTCGCATTTACTTGCTGCCTGAACATGAGAAGGACCTGAGTGGTCTCGGCAGTAACCAAAAGACTACCATTCCGATGAAGGCCAGCACGGCCCTTAAAGATGTCCAAGACAGGAAGCTGGAAACTCTACTGAAGCAGGCTTTTGATATCAACGCTGCTTCTTTATAGGCTTCAGTCTGTGGTCTTTGTGGCTCGCACCTGTCTGTGCTAGGCTCAAGGGCTTCTGGAAGAGTTGGGGGATCCTGGGTCTTCCCTGCAGAAAGCCACCAAGTTAGAATCGGGAGCCACATACATGACAGATGTCTTTTATGATCTGATTTGGTGTCAGGCATGAAGCATGATGGCAGTGGTTTCTGCATGCAGGTATTTGTGGCTACAGAATTGGTCAGCAGATGTGTCTTCCAAATTACGCTTGAGCAGGCTCCCATTCAAGGGAAAGCGCTTATTAGGCGAGGCACTGGAAAAATTGGTCAAAGACTTGGGAGGCTCCAAGGGAGGAAGACTCCCTGAGGATAGCACTCAGCAACACCGACTGTGGCCAAGCGCGGGAATCCCATCGTTTCAGAGCAGTGCACTTTGTGCTTTTACCAGAGAGGGAGGTTACCCTCCAGGGGGCAGTCCTTTCCAGGTTTCCATGGAGCAGGAAGAGGTGGTGGGTTTTCTCCTCCTTTTCCTCCACTGACAAAAAAACTGCAATGAAGCGAAAGGGGCCCAGTTGGAGTTAGTTCCCGTGGGGGGAAGACTGTGTGTTTTACCCCAGCTCAGCCCGAATTACCTCCGATCAGTGCGTCCTGGAGATCATCAAAGATTGTTATGCCTTCGAGTTCACGCGACCACTCAAAGAAGAAATTCTTTGATCTCCCTGCGGGGCGTCTTGCAAACGTCAAGCAGTGCGGGACACTCTAGAAAGGCTATGAGAGCTACAGTTGGTCGTGGAAGTGCCATGCTGCCAGTACAACTGCAGTCGATACTCCATTTACTTCATGGTACTGATTAAAAGAAGGGTTCTTCAGACCCATTCTGGATCTCAAGCAGGTGAATCACTGTCTCGAGCTTCTGCGTTTCCACATGGAAACGCTGAGGTCAGTGATCATGGCTGTCAGTGAAGGCAAATTCCTCCCCTCCTTTGAATCTCACGGAAGCCTACCTGCACGTTTCGATTTTGGCTGGAGCATCAGCATTTTCTGAGGTTTGCAGTGCCCATGGGGCATGTTCAGTACACCGTGCTGCCCTTCAGCCTGGCGACCACTCCCAAAACCTTTTACCAAGATTATGGTGGTGGCTGTGGCCACCCTGAGAGAGGAGAAATCCTAGTACATCCGTACCAGAGCTGACCCAAGGGTTTCTACGGCCCCCCACCTCCCCCTGCTGATGCCCCCCCCCCCTCAGCTGCCATTGCTGCTGCCACCAATTTCCATTTCGGGAGGGGGGAGGCAGGCAGCAGCATTTCCAAAAGCAGCTGCTGCTTGCTACCGCTTTTGGAAATGCTGCTGCTGCTGCCTTCTGACACCCCCCCCCCCCCATACACACACAATGGAATCGGTGGCAGCTGGGGGTGTGGTGTGGCTGCCCATGTGTGTCGCTGCAGCTGCCTAGTTCACCTAGTGGATGGGATGGGCCGGCCTTGCCCATACCTCAATGATTGCTTAGTCCGAGCAAAGACTAGGGATGAGAGTGAGAGGGCCTGGCTCAGGTCAAGTTCCTCTAGAGACCAGGAGAGGAAGTGTCCGGTTACTTGAAATGGCAGAACGCAGCTCTTAAGAGTTGGGCAAGAAGAATAGTGTTAGGTAAGAGCCTTTCCTCCTCGGATTGAGAGCATTGCAGTCTGGGGGGATGTTTTTGATGCATTTCCATTTCACGCACTGTGCTTACATGTTTGTATGTTTTCCTACTGTGAGTCTGCTTTCCCAATAGAATACTGAGGGCTGGGAAGTGCTACCAGCTGCCCAAGTATGCTGATACCATGGTGTGACATGCTCGGTCTCCAAGCTGCTGGTGAGGTGTGACAACCCACAAGTTATGGAACTGGACTGGAGGTACTCAAAGACAATTAGCAGGTAAGGTCATTTCACCATACCACTTATTTGCAACAGTGGTTTATGAAAATAGAACTAATAACATAAATGAGTTTATTTAAGAAAACAAATAATAAATGAATACAGTACTGGTCTCATCAGCAGCTCAGGGGCTCGTTCCCCCTACAGGATACTATAAGCTTGTTCATAGAAATATGTCTTAATTCTATTAATTCCTTAAAAAAAACAAAAAACCTTACCTTGCCGAATATAGAGGGGGATCAAATTCTACAGGGTAGGAGCTAAGAAGTAGAAGGTCGACTGCCTCGTGGATTCAAGTCAAGAAAGGTTATTAGATGGAATCACCAGTCTATTATGGGTTTTAGAATGTAAAGTTCTGGAGGGTGTATAGGGAATGCTTTATATGCACTTTAATGTTTTATTAATTTTTCCTCCAGGAACTTGTCCAAACCTTTTTTTAAACCTAGCTACCCTTACAGCTTTTCCTACTTCCTCCAGTAACTTAATTCCAGAGTTTAATTATGTGTTGAGTGAACAAATATTTTGTTCAATTCAGTCTTAAATGTATTACCTGGTAACTTCTTTGCAAGCCCCCTTTTGTTTGTATTTTTTGAAGAAGTAACAACAAATTGACAATTACCCATTACATTACATTACATTCATTTATTTTATAGACCTCTGTCACCTCAGCTGTCTTGTCTCCAAGCTAAAGAACTTTAACTTTTTTAAGCCTTTCCTCATAGGGGTGTCCTTCCATCCCCCTTATCATTTTGGTTGCCCTTCTTGGTACCTTTTCTATTACCACTGTTTCTTCTACCTCAACAAATAGGGCTGATCTTCAGCTTGTCTTCTGGGAGCCAAGCTGATTTGAACTCTCCAGATCCTTGACTAATTGCTCCAGAGCCTCCCCAAAGAGAAACCTACCCTTAAAAGGTAAGCAATTCAGATGGACCAATTGCGAAGCCAGAGAAATCGGCGCGTTGCCACAATAGAGGCCATGCCTCTGGATGAAGCCCTAAGGAAGTTGTAAAAGGCATCTTCTAGATAGGCACAGCCTGACTCCAGCTTGGCCACCTCCGCTAAGGACTGCACCTCCAGCAGTCTCTGGGAACAGCACATGCAGGCTCTAGCCACACATACTCCACAGACTTGAGGCCTGGAGCGTCAGGGAATTCACTTCAAAGACTTGCTTCAATAAGATCTCTAACTTCTTATCCTGGGCATCCCTGAGGGCTGCACCCATTTCCACAGGGTTAGTGGTCTTCTTGGTGACCGCTGTCACCAAAGTGTCCACCTTAGGAACCTTGAGATTTTTCTTAGCTGCCGGTACGGGATATAAACGAGCAGTGGCTCCACCCCCCCACAACCCTGCCTCGGGCACTTTCCACTGTAACTCCATCATCTGCTTAAGGGCCTGATAAACCGGAAAGGCTATTTCTGAAGCTTGAATCCCCTGGAGCAGGGGGTCCTCCAGTGAAACCTCCAGTTCCTGAGAGGTCTGTGGGATATTCAGTAGCTTAGTGGTTAGAACAACTGACTAGTACCCGAAGATCAAAGGTTTGATTCCCACTGGCACTCCTTGTGACCTTGGGCAAGTCACTTTACCCTCCATTGCCTTGGAAGAAAAGGCCTGGCAATCTACTTCCAGGGATACATTGCCAAGAAAACCCAGAGGCAGCTGGTCACCAGGAGTCTGCACTGACTTGACGGCACAAAAAAAAAAAAGACTGAGACATCAGCTGCAGAAGCTTCTCCCACTGGAACACGCAGATGATCGAGGGTCCTTCCCTTGCAGGATCTCCCCATCCTCCAACTCCGCAGCACCAGTGGAAAGACCCAATCCAGAGGGCTCTTCCAAGGGATCTTCTGAAGCATCTGTCTCCAAAAGCAGATCTTGTGCTTGCCCAGCCTGTACCAGGTCCAGCCCTGCCTCTGCAGCAGTAGCTGTTGTTGCAGCTAAGGCTGACCCCCCCCAGGCCTGCCCCCCCTCCCCCAAACCCTGGCCAAGCACGAAGAGACTGATTTTCCCCGAGTGCCCTAGATCTGTCTGAGGCAAAAAGCCTTATGCATAAGGAGAATAAACTCAGGGGAAAAGGCTGTCTCTACCGGTTCCGACTGAACAGGAGCCTGTGTGGTTGGCCTCTACTGAGGTGTCGGTCGGGAACAAACCCTGTCCCTCTTGCTTGTTTGATGCTGCCAGACTGGAGGCATCTAAAATGACTGGTTCCCACCAAAATTGCCTAACCCAGACATTTCTACTAATTCACACACCTTGAGTGTCTAAATAGTGACTGAAACCCAATAATTCCAACTATAAGTGTGTTGTTTTTTTGTCAGAAGTTTTTTGCCATGAGTGATTTCTCCCTCTCGAGGCGTAACTTCCCTTTTAATTAAGACTATGGTATAACAACCACTATAATAAATACGTATTGTGAAATAATTGCACAAAATTTCAGTGCTATAACACAACCACTCATGATTTGATATGCTGAAAAAATCGGCTCAACTTTAGTCATGCAGATAACCATGACTAAAGTTGAGCCGATTTTTTTTCGGCATATCAAATCGTGAGTGGTTGTGTTATAGCACTGAAATTTTGCACTGGCTTCCGATAAACTGCAGAATAACATACAAAACCCTCCTCATCACATTCAAGGCTATTAATAAATTATCTCCTGCATCGATCTCAAATCTCATCACCCACACACCAAACAACAGACCCAGGAGACTAGTAGCAGAAAACACACTAGTTACTCCCAGTATCTCCACAAAATGGACACAACAAACTATTAACAGAGCTTTTGTGTCCTATGCCCCCAAGTGCTGGAACAAACTACCTCCAAACATCAGATCAATCAGGGATATCACCCAATTTAGAAAGTCCATCAAGCACTATCTATTCACTTTACATTTCAAGCTACCATACACACAATAGAATCCGTCTCCCGCATCTCTCAGATAACTACTACACATAGAAACAATCCAGAACAAAGGATCAAAATGTGAATACACTATATTCTTATCAAATATCAAAACTTGATGTAACCTATTCAATGTATATAATTATGTAGATAGTTATTCCCCAGTTAACTCCCAGTTTATCTTCCCTGTTATCTGTAAACCTAGATCAGTCATGGATTGACAGGTATGTTGATGTTCAATGTAAACCGCACTGATGATGAATAGTGCGGTATATAAAAAATGTTAAATAAATTATTTATGCCATCAAAATTTAGAAAGACTAGGGGACATACAATGAGGCTACAGTGTAACCTATTTAAAACTAATAAGAGAATTGTTTTTCACTCAACGGGTAATCAAACTCTGGAATTTGTTACCGGAGGATGTTGTAAAAGCTGTTAGTGTAGCTGTGTTTAAAAAAGGTTTGGACAAGTTCCTGGAGGAAAGGTCCATTAAACCATTATTAAGAAGGGACCCAGGATATCACTGCTTTACCCAATGCAAACATTGAGGAACCTGTGTCTTTTGGGGAAACTGTGAGGTACTTGTGACCTGGATTGGCCACTGTTAGAAATAGGAGACTGGGCTGGATGGACCTTGGTCTGACCCAGTATGGCATATCTTATGATGTTATGTTCACAATTCTAAACTGCAGAGGAGAGCAGTAGAGGATGTCTATGCATTTTTCTGTGTCTATCATTAGAGTATTTCTTCTAGCACTTTATATTGTGATGAACAGTATAAAAATAAAAGGAAGGTAATGCTATTATTTTTATACCATATCAAAATTCTGGCTTTGTTTTTCTGCTCCTGAAGAAGCCTGTTTTACGGCAAAACAAATATCTTTGTAGAGTAGTGTGAGCTATATTTATAGCAGAATGAGCTGTATTAAGAAATACTTGATATTAAGAGAGAAAATAGAGTTGTGAGTAAGTTGTACGAAGAAATTTTGATGGGCCACATCGTGGTGTTGCTGTGGAGTAACGTTCAGCGTTCAGATAATTTAAACAATTGAGGGTGTTATGGGAGAATTTTCTGATGCCCTATTTACCTTGGTGGTTTGATTTGCAGGTTCTTCGCTTCGTCAGACAGTGGGTAGTTCCTATATGAGCTCAAAAATATGCCATTCTAAATTGTATCTTATGAAATTTTCAGATTCATTCAATGTTGAACGTTTGTCTTATTTATGTAAGCATTAGGTATTATTTAGGGGCCCTTTTAAATACCCAGTGATTGATAGGTATTTATAAAATTGAGCTTTTAGAAATTTATAGGAATATATTTAGTGGGGAGCTTTTAGCATAGCCTATGATGAGCTCTCTATTCCCCTACGGCCAATTATTGCCGTGTAGCGGATGAGACGATGTCCTGCGGTATTTCTCTCCCTAATTGTAAAGTTTTGAGTATTTGCTTGCCTATGTGAACCGTCAAAGCTTGATTGATGATTTTTTATAGTGATTTTGCTTTAAAGAGTCTTCCTTATTGTCCTTCCAGTCCAGTCCCGCACCTCTGGGTAGTCAACCTCCTCCAGCAGCTTGGAGACTGAGCATGTCATCTTTTGATGACGACAGTGTACTTATGCAGCTGGCTCCTCCTTCCAGTCCCAGTAAGCTCAGTCTCCAAGCAGCTGGCCAGGATGCTGGGCTCACTGAAGAGACTACTATGGAGAGTTTAGCTTTTTCTTTTGCTTTGCTTTTGTTTTCCTCCTCTCTTAAGGCTTATAGATTTTCAAGTCAAAAAGTCAGACCCCCCCCCCCCCAAGCACTAAAGGTGTGGGGGGGGCTTGGGTAGATCCCAGGCAGCTGGACTATTTTTTTTTTTCTTAGAGCTCCCAAACCCGTTACCAGGTGAGGAGCTTGCAGTACTAAGGCCTGCAGGAACTCTGGGCAGTGCCTCTGTCCTGACACCGGAGGAATCGGGCTGAGCGCAGGGCAGTTAGTCAACAGGAGCAGCTCCTTTTGCAAGCACTGTGGTGCAAGTGCAAGCCGGTGAGTTGGGTATGTTTTTTTTTGGGCCAGCGGGAGCTCGGCCACATAAGGAAAAATCCCCAGGAGTGTTGGTTGGTGCACTGCTGAGAACAGTGTGGTTAACGGTGGTTGCTCAGCAGTGTGGGAAAAGTGCCATTGTGCAGTGATGCAGAGCAGAGATCGAAGAGAGCCGCGGAGGACGGGAAGAACTCCGTGAATGTGGTCGGGGGGGGGGGGGTGGCAGAGACCACCTTTAGGACTTTTGTGGTTTACCTAACATAACATAGTTGATTAGCTGTGTGGTTTTTTTCTTCTAAGCAATTTTCTGGCTGCAGAGTAAGACCCTTTAAGTTGTTTTTTTTTCCCCTCTGGCCAATACGGTATGTATTTGAAAGATACAGCAGCTCCCAACAAACCATCTGGGTCAGTGAGGAGCAGCTAGATGCAAACAGCCAAGGCCTGTTAGTTTACCCCGCAGAGGACTCCCATCGCGGCCAATGCTAGTAAGTAAGGGTCGGGCGAGCAGATGGGACTGCTGAGGCAGGCAACGAGTGAGGAGTTCCTTGGGGTTCCTTCTCCCCTACTTCCAGTATTTGGGCTGCGTCTCCTTCTCTCCTCGAACGGCAGAGGCTGCGGCTGGGTGGTGGAGAAGGCACCCGCCTGCAGGATGCAGGTGGCACCATTTCACCTGTCAGTCCTAGTTATAGGTGGAGGAGGAAAAGAGTTGGAGCAGCCTCAGACATGGGGCCCTTTTTATACCACGTTTTATTATTTTAGTAGCTGGCTACTTCTCTGACACTAACTCCCTTTCTCATCGGGAGGTGAAAAATAAACAAGCGTCTCAGTCCCAGGAGAGCTGAAGGGTTCTTACGTGTGTGAACTGTGGCTGGTGACTAGCAGGGTGCCGGTTAAGGCCATTTGGGATATCAGTACAGAACTACCTGGTTCTTTCACAAGGGCTGGAGATACTGTACTGCCTTGTCCAAAGAGCAGAATCTGGGATATTGGTGGGGTGGTCAATGTGTAAGGGAAGTGGCTGACAATGGGCTAGTGGCCCAGGATCCAGGAGACTGGATTGGGCACCAACCCAGTTATGAAGTGGAGAAGTGGCCTAGTGGGTGGAGCACTGGCTTGAGCCAGAAGATTTGGTTTTTGTTTCTCGCTGGCGCTTCTAGTGACCTTGGATGGGTCACTTGGCCCACCATTGCAGCAGACGGTCCAGGATATCAATGTCCCTCTTGAGTGTTCATTGCCAAGTTATGGTTGGTAGTGTGGACCTCTTGGGCTGAGGTGATGGAGCAATACAAAAAAAAAGCCTTTAACCTTTGCAGCTGGTCCGCTTTTTATCATATTTCCCCTGTTGAAGGTTAAAAGGGAGCACTGTGTATTGCCTTATCATACTTTCTCCGTTTATTAAATCAAATGCTATCATGCTATGATCACTATTGCCAAGTGGCCCCAACACCCTGATCTCTTCCACCAGATCTTGTATTCCACTAAGGGCTAACTCCAAAATGGCTTACTCTCTTGTCGCTTCATGATCCAGCTGCTCCAAGAAGCAGACATTTATTTTATCTAGAGATATCTCCCTAGCAGGACGGGGGTTCTTTAGCACCTCCTCGTCCTCAGGAGCTAAGGAATCACAAGAAAGTGAGGTGGACCCAGGTGGCAGTGCTGCCCATGGGAGATCTGCTGCAGGACGTTTACCCTGCCTGGGTCCAAATCACGTCTGACCAGTAGGTCCTAAAAGTAATCCATGAGGGCTAGGGGCTGTAACTGGCCAGACCGGTGGGCCCGTCCTTTGTGCAGTCCCACTGCAAGGAGTGTGTCAAAGCTGAGGTGGTGAAAGACACCCTGACAAGGTTTTTGCAGAGAAGGCGTCTGCAGTTAAGTGGTGTGGTGCCGGTTCCAAGGACCAGTACGGGTCAGATAGGTACTCAATCTATTTTGTGGTTCCCAAAAAATAAAAATTTTCCTTTCAGTTTATTTTCGACCTCAAGTGAGTAGCCAGGGGTCTTAGAGTGCCATGTTTTCACGTGGAAGCATGGTGGTCCGTAATAGTGGCTGTGAGAAGCGGGGAGTTCCTGATGTCCCTCAACCTTCATGGGGGCGTATCCACACTTTCCTATAAGGCCGGAACATCAAAAGTGTTTTGTTTTTGTTTTCTCCGCTCCGTGATACCTAGGATAAATTTGCAGTTTCGGCCATTGCCATTCAGGCTAGCGACAGCACCACGTACACTCACCAAGGTCATAGTGGTGATGGCGGTACGCCACCAGGAATGGGTTCTGGTGTAACCCTGAAGACCTAGACCCAACTTACCTCTTCAGGAATCCATGGAGTCATTCTGTTTCTCTCAGGCCCAGTAGTGTTGGAAGCCATGGGTAACAGAGCTGGACACAGGCAACTGCCGGTTCCAGGAGACAGGGATGTACCTGAGCTGCAAGCAATGTTGGGCCTACGGTCTGTCAAAGGTATGGGCCTAATTGCATTGCTGCAGCAGTCCAAACACCTTGCCACCTGCTGGTGGCAGATGAATATTGGCTTCTCTCAGTGCTGCACCAACAGATATAGCTGAGTGATGGAATCACTGAAAGTTGCTCAGGTTTGCCACCACATGCTGGCAAGAGCATAACCCACACATCTGGACTGAACTATCAGGATTCAAGGAAAGAAAATGATCAGGCATGTAAAATTTCTCCATTGTGATGTGCCCTCACTAACCTCCAGATTTGTTAGCAAGTTGCTGGTGCATATTATCACTATTACCAAACAAATCTACAAATCTCTGATTACATTAAAGTCCACCCATACAAGGGTTTAGACTGAATCAAATCCTTGCTTCAGCTTAATATGCAGATTTAATACTTACCCAACCCCTCCACACCCTCCCCGAATCCAAGAGAAATCTATTTTACAGTTTTTACATGCTACTGAAGAAACCATGTAACCCAATTTTCTTTCACGTAATCTGCCAGGGTTAATTGAGAGTGCTTTTAGTCACCTTCTCTCTCACCTGAAAGCCTTGACCTTGTACATTATTAGTTGAGACCTTATACTAAGACTCAAACCTAGATGAAAACACATCACTTTTTATTTATATAATATGTGATTCATCAAAGAAAAATCTGCTATTCTGCTGTTTGTAATGAACAATAAATAGTATTAGATTACATCATAAATAGTAATGCAGTCACTGGGGTTTTATCTTGACTTAACCCTATGTACAGTAGGCTTTGTGTTGGCGTACACTCCATTGTTCTATGTCCCACTGCAACATATATTCTGTTGCTCACATCTTTGGTCACACTGAGTTTTTCTATGTGCAGTCCTTGAGGTTTTTTTAATATTAGGCAGGGTGTTTGAGGAAATATTGATCTGTTCACCGTTCTGTATAGCACCTATGTAATTGATCATTCCCAAGGCTCAGACAAGTGCAGTACGTGATCTGGTAGTTAGCAGATATAAGAAACAAATCTGTGCTGCTCTTGGATCAGCCAACAGGGGGCAGCCTAGATAAACAGCCATTAGTCTTCTGTAAGATCTTAAATGGCTTCCTGGCCAAGGAGGGCTGGTGCCAAGGGTATTAGGTGCCTTAAGTAAACTTTAAACCTTACATCCCTTCAGTCTCGCCCCCTCACCCCCCTTCCCAGGTTTATATTAATAATCCCAAAACTACCACCCCTCCCAGAAAGATCTTGTTAATATGCATAGTTGGGCATCATGCTTTTATATGTTAAACATTTTGTATCTGCATGTAAATACAAGAGGGGGATTAATTTTTATAATGTTTTTTTTCCGTAAGGCCTGTTTTACATTCAGAGAAGGACTTCTTTTGCAAAATTTCTGAATGCGTACATGTGTAAAAGGCAGCCTGTAAATAGGCATTCCCAAGGGTGTATTTTATAAAATACATGTCTACATGCATGGAGGAGTTAAGTGCCGTTGAGTTGATGCCGCCTCCTGATGACCCTGTGGATAGCTGTCCATGTTGGGGATAATCCCCGTGGTTTTCCTGGCAAGGTACAACCGGAATGCATGCATATATTTATACCCTTTGAAATGGGTGTGCATTTGTGTCTATTTCATAAAGGATTTCCTCGAACTGTAAATGTGTGTTTTTTTGTAATGGGATTATATATAATCTGTCATCGTGAGCTCAGAACACGATCTTGAATACTTTTGTCTGAATGCTATTAGAAGCAGTGGCATACCAAGAGCAGGGCAGTGAGTGCGGTTTGCCCCAGATGCCAGCTGGGTGGGGCTGCACCCTTGCCAGGCCCACAGAAGCAACACGGCAAACTTAGCATGGCAAACCAGCTTTAGGGTATCTCTGTGGGCCTGGCCGCTGTTTGCTCCTGCCTGACGTCTTGCGAGACTTTGACTAGGAGCAGTCGGGCCCATGGAGACAGCACGACAAGCCAGCTTTAGGGTAAGTTTGCCATGCTGCCTCCCTGGTCCTGGCAGAGGGCAGGAACATCTCTGATTAGAGGGCAATGATGATGGGAGTTAAAGATGGGGAGAAGAAGGGGATATCTTGACCCTAGAGAAGGGTAGTAGAGAGTGTGGGGTGTCTCACCTGTGGGGTATAAGAAACAAACACCCTCTACAGACAGTGTGTTCTGTTTGCGCATTCTTGGTGGAGGGACTGGAGGGGTTGTGGAGATCTTGCTACTGTTACCTATTGGATTGATAAATTGTCCTGTTGGAATTTGTAGACTGTTTATTACAGCATGCTCTTGAGGGGCAAGTTGCACTATGGTTCCACAGGATTTTAATAGCATGCTTTTGGCATACATTTAAAGATGTCTGCAGCGAGAACTGGGTGGTCGAAACCTCCAGAAGGCTGTAATGTAACGATGTGTGTTCATTCTAGTTAGTGGGGTGGGATGGTGGCTGTGATCCAGGGGTGAAAAACTATATTATACCTTGTAAGTGAGATTGTGGGGGAAGTCTCCATCTTTGTTCAAGTAAGATTGATGTAAATATGACAGATTTCCTGTGGGACATAATTGCCTTTAATAAAGAGATTTAAACATATAAATGCTTAAAATAGGCACCTTTTTCGACTTCTCACATAGGCATCCTGTTATAAAATAACATCCAATGAGGACAGTTTCCTTAAGCCATTTACTCAGGCAAATGGGCTCTTTGAACATTATCCACCCTTCCTGCTGGTAAAGATATGCAGCGATTTTTAATTGTCTGGATGTCATGGCATATTCCATTTTAACTGCACTGCTCTCTTGCTGCCTACTTCCTCCCCCCCCCCCCCCCAAGCCGCCATCCTAAGCCACAGCCTAGTTCCTTATCGTTCCTCCAGTTCAGTCCTCCACCTCTGGGTAGTGCACCTCCTCCTGCAGCTTGGAGACTGGGCATGTCAAACTCGTGACATCACTGGATGTATCCTGCTGGTCTCTCCCGTCAGCCCCAGTGTGTCCAGTCTCCATGCAGCAGGAGGACTTAGTGAGCCTAGGTGCTAGGCTCACTTGAGGAACGGATAAGGAGCATTAGTTAGATAGTAGAGTTTAAATTTTTCTTTGATCACTTTATATTTCTTCATTTAGGGGTGCTATACCTTTAAAAATAAATAAATAAATAAAATTAATACCAGAAAGCTTCAGCCTCGATCCGGTGCCATTCTTCTGTCTCCTTTTTCTGCCTGCGTTTCCTTGGGACGGCTCTCCCCTCCTTGACTGTACGGAGGGGAGCCCGGCAGGGGAGAGAGTGATCAGCTCACTGCTGCCCCAGATCGCTCGGGGCGTTGGAGAGCTGGTGACGTTGAGGTCAACCCTCACTGTGAACGCTGCTTGCAGCGTAGTGGTTTGAAGGGTGGCGAATCGGGCCGGACTGGCAGAGCGAGTGTAGTGGGGTTGTAATCACCTTCGGAGGTGAGTGTCCTCTCTACCGTGCAATTCTTTCGGCAGGGTATTGAGCGGGAGGTGGAATTTTTGGCACGCTGCAGGGCTGAATTCAGGCTCGGGAAGTTTCCTGCGCTTCTCAGCCTCGTGGCAGCTGCAGCGCTACTCTGCACATTTACAGGGAGGCTGGGCAGACACGCAGCTCAGACACTTCAGGGTCTCGGTTCCAGCTTTATTTAGTCAGTTAGGCCCCGTTTGAGTTAATTTTCTAGATTTTGGGGTTTAGCTCACTTTTTCCTTTTGTTAAAGTATATATTAAAAAAATAAAGAGGTGAAGAGATTTTCTTTCTTTTGTTTTGGTGGCATCGGAGTTATTGGAGGCCATAGCTCATGCCTTCGCGGCCCCAGTGTCTGGTGTGTGACTCCCATAGAGGCACAGTATCGGACGCAGGAATCTGTCAGGGCTGCGCTGCAGCTTTGACTATGGAACAACATTTAGAGGATAAGATTGCACAGGAGACTCGCAGTCCTTCGGCAAGGCCTGAGGGGGGGGGGGGGAGCTGCTGGTGCAGGGTCCTTCGTTGTCTTCACAGGAGACCCCAGCAGGACCATCTAGCGCTGGGCTTTCAACGTCTTCGGAGCCGTCGCTCGGAGACTTTCCCCCAGATTTTGTCTTGATAATGCATCAAGCCTTTTGTTTGCGGCAACAAGGGAAGGGGCCTGAACCATTGGCGGTTACACTGCAGCAGTCAGGTCTAGAGCGAATTGGTAGTGAGCTCGTAATACCCCTTAAGAGGGCAAGACCTCTTAACCTTCCGCTCTCAGATGGGGAATGGCCCAAGATGGAGGAGGCTGGCTTGGATCTCGAATCGGGGATGGATGAACTGGAAGAAGGCGAGATTCCAGAGCCAGAGGATCAGGCAAGAATAATCCGGGTCTTCCGGAAGGACGAGCTTACGGCACTCATTACGGAGTCTCTTCAGACACTCAATTTGAGTTTGATCCAACCGTCTGAGGAAGAGGGATTGGATGACCCTCTCATTCAAGCGGTGAGGCAATCTCAGGTGGTGGTCTCTGTTCATCGGGTACTTGATCGCATGATCCAGGATGAATGGGATCTTCCAGAAGCGGGACTAAGAGGAGTTAGAACGATGAACAGACTTGGCAGACGAGGAAAAGGAAAGGTTTCGGTCCCCACGGATAGATGTGGCGGTGTCAGCCGTCACAAAGAAGACCACTATCCCTGTGGAAGGCAGTGCAGCCTTGAAGGATGCACAAGACAAGGAAGGTGGATGGTTTGTTGAAACAAGTCTGAGGCGAACGCTCTGTCGCTGCAAGCTTCCATTTGTGGGGCTTGGGTAGCGAGAGCTTGTCTTCGGTGGTCTCAACGCTTAGGGCAGTCCGTTCATCCGGAGCAGGAGCTATTGTTGGAGGCGACAAGACTGGAATCTGGTTCGGCGTATTTAGCAGATGTTCACTACGGTTTGATTAGAGCATTAGCGACTAGTATGTTCTCATTGGTAGCTGCTTGGTGTTACCTGTGGCTAAGAAATTGGTCAGCCGTTGGTTCTTCTAAAGCGTGCCTCAGCAAGCTTCCCTTTTAAAGGGAAGTTGTTGTTTGGTGAAGATTTGGATAAACTGGTTAAGGATTTGGGAGAATCCAAAGGTGAGAGACTGCCAGAGGACAAGTCTAAGCAGGGGAAGGCTCTACTGTCGGCGCGAGGCCAGTTTCGAGATTTCTGGAGGTGTCGTACTTCTCTGTTAGGAGGTTTCCAAACAGGAAGATTTGCTTCTAGAGCACAGGGATTTCGTGGGTTTCGGGGAGCAGGAAGAGGTTTCGCAGCAACTGCTGCAACGTCAGCTCGAAAGTCACAATGAAACGAGGCAGGCCCGGATAGGAAGTCAAAAGATTGGAGGTCGACTTCGGGAGTTCCTTCCTGCCTGGGTCCAAATAACTTCTGACCAATGGGTGTTGGAATTAATACGCGGTTATGCTCTTGAATTGGCTCGTCCCGTACTAGATTTGTTCCTACTTTCCCCTTGGAGAGGCCGGCAGAAAACGTTGGCAGTACAGCAAACGTTGGATTGTCTCTTGCAGCTGGGAGCTGTGGTGCCTGTGCCTCCAGCGGATTTTGGCATCAGTCGTTACTCCATTTATTTTGTAGTTCCAAAGAAAAGGCTCGCTCCGGCCTATACTGGACCTAAAAGGAGTGAATCGTTGTCTTCGAGTGCCTCACTTCCAGATGGAAACCTTGCGTTCGGTAATAGTGGTGGTTCAGCAGGGGGAATTTTTGACCTCACTAGCCCTTACCGAGGCGTATTTACACATCCCGATCAGAGAAGCTCATCAAAGGTTTTTAAGGTTCACTCTACCGTGGGGACATTACCAATATCAGGCTTTGCTCTTCGGTCTAGCGACGGCTCCACACACCTTCACCAAGGTCATGGTGGTGATCATGGCGGTGCTGCAGAAGGAAGGAATTTTGGTACACCCTTATCTAGATGATTGGTTGATTCTGGCAAAGTCCAAAGTCGAGAGCGCACAGGTGACGGACAAGGTTGTGAAGTTACTACAGAGCCTCGGCTGGGTAGTCAATTTTGCCAAGAGCAGCTTAGTCCCATCACAGCTTCTAGAGTACTTGGGAGTATGCTTCGACACACAGCGGGGAGCTGTGTTCCTGCTGGACTGGCGAGCGCAAGCTCTTCGACAATTAGGCCGCAGATTCATGTCCAATCTGGCTCCATCAGCGTGGACCTATCTTCGGGTGCTAGGTAAAATGGCGGCAACCCTAGAAGTGGTGCCTTGGGCCAGAGCTCACATGCGCCCATTGCAGAAGTCATTGTTGCAGCACTGGTTTCATCAGAACGATGCTCTGAGCAAACGTCTCCCCTGACCTCTTCGAGTCAGGCGATCTCTCCAGTGGTGGCTTTGCCGAGGAAATCTGGAGGTGGGCTTGCCCCTGGAGCAACCGCAATGTGGCTTCCGGTGCTCACAGATGCGAGCCTCACCGGTTGGGGAGTGCATTGCGGGGATCTCTTCACACAAGGGACTTGGATCGACCAGGAGGTCCAGTGGTCGATCAACCGTCTAGAGCTATGGGCGGTGGCTCTAGCACTTCAAGCATTTGAAGTCAAAGTAAAAGGTGAGGCGGTGCGAGTGCTGTCGGACAATTCCACGACGGTGGCTTACATCAATCGGCAGGGCAGAACGGGAAGCGCTGCCATGGAAGAGGAAGCAGAGGCACTGTTCGCCTGGGTGGAGCCTCAAATCCAGGTGATCTCGGCAGCGCACATTGTGGGAACGGACAATGTGATGGCAGATTTTCTCAGTAGAGTCCGGGTGGATGCCGATGAATGGGAGCTCCATCCGGACGTGTTTGCTCAGAGAGAGCCCGCAGATGGGGGGCCACCGATCATGGATCTCATGGCAACCTTTTACTCGGCCAAGGCGAATCACTGCTTCAGCCAAAGGCGAGAGGGGATGTCGGAAGGGATCGATGCCCTGATGCAACATTGGCGGTTGTCCGGTCTCCTCTGTCTTTCCTCCGTGGGCGCTCATAGGACGAGTGGTTCAGCGCATCGAAGCTCATCCGGAAAGGGTGCTGTTAGTGGCACCATATTGGACGAGATGGCTGTGGTATGCCGATTTGGTTCGGCTTCTCGACGGAGATCCTTTGGAGGTTGCTGGCAACAGGTAATCTGATGCAGGGTCCACTGCGGATGCCTCAGGTGGATCGGTTCTCGCTTACGGCTTGGCCATTGAAAGGGTGAGGTTAAAGAAAAAAGGTTATTTGGGAGCCGTTATTGCAACCTTACTTCGGATCAGAAAGCGGTCCACATCCTTAGCATATGTATGAATATGGTGTATATTTGAGGACTGGTGTTCGCGACGACAGGTCCGTGCTGCCACAGTTTCGGTGCCTTTGGTATTAAGTTTCTTACAGGATGGTTTTGATAAGGGCTTGGCGGCCAGTTCGTTAAGAGTCCAGCTGGCAGCTTTGGCTTGCTATAGAGGTAGGGTTCAGGGAGTTTCCTTGGGCTCTCACATCGATGTGGTGCATTTTCTGAAAGAGAGAATACGGCCCTCTCGCAGAGTAGTGGTGCCTCCGTGGGACCTCAATTTGGTGTTAGGAGCGTTAACTAGGGAACCCTTTGAGCCCTTATCACAGACTTCAGTCAAAGATTTGACCTTAAAGACATTGTTTTTAGTGGCTATTTGTTCGGCTCAGCGAGTCTCGTAGCTGCAGGCATTGTCTTGCCAAGAGCCGTTTTTTGTCTTTTTCTAGGGAAAAGGTCGTGTTGCGTCCAGTTCTGTCGTTTCTGCCTAAGGTAGATACACATTTTCACGTGAATCAGTTAGTGTCGTTACTAGTATTGGCTGCTTTGGAAGAAAGCGTATCAGACCGTAGTCTACGTCAATTGGATGTAAAGAGAGTGCTGTGTCAATATTTGAAGGTTTTGGAGTTCTTTCGTAAGTCTGAACGTCTATTTGTTCTTTTTGGAGGCCCTTGTAAAGGTGAGACAGCAGCTAAAGCTTCAATTTCCAGATGGGTCCAGGAAGCAATAGCGTCAGCGTATATCTTGCAAGGTCATCCGGTACCAGATGGCTTAGGGGCTCATTGTACTAGAGCGCAAGCGACGTCTTGGGCGGAGCACAGTTTGGTTCCGCCTGTGGAGATTTACAGAGCGGCAACTTGGTCGTCTCTCCATACCTTCAGCAAGCATTATCGCCTGGATGTGCAGGCGGCAAGTGATGCCTCTTTCAGGTCGGCGGTAGGAACGATAAGGAAATAAGGAAATAGAAATTACACTTATCTGGTAATTGTTCCTTGAACTCCAGTTCAGTCCTCAATATACCGTCTGGGGATGATCAATTCAGCAGTTGGCCATCGGTTGGGGGGGGGGGGGGTCCGGTCACTAAGAGTGTAATATTTTTAGATATTATGGAAATCGCAGTGTGTCTTTCTCTGACCTCTCTTTGTCTTCTTTCTTCCTTTCTGTCTTACTCTGATCTTGGGGGAAGAAGAAAGGACAAGGAGGTTGTTGTTTTCCCCCTGATTTTTAGGGGGCTTTAGTTTTAAAAGTTAATAGTTAAGTTTAAAGTTGTAATTTAATGCTTTAGCTACTTATTTGTTGCTCCTTTGAGTCTGCTTTGTCAATAGTTCACTGGGGCTGATAGAGACCAGCAGGATACATCCACTGATGTCACAAATTTGACATGCCCAGTCTCCAAGCTACAGGAGGAGGTGCACTACCCAGAGGTGGAGGACTGAACTGGAGTTCCTCAAGGAACAACAGTTACTAGGTAAGTGTAATTTCTATTTTTGACTAATAGTTACATCAGCCCTACTGCCAAGCCCTCAACTAGCCTTCACATTCTCCTTTTAATCATGCCTTTTATATAAGATTCTAAGAATGGAACGGTAAATCTGTTTTAGATTTCTTTTTATGGAATTGTTCAATGCAAATACATAATACACAACCTGGCCAAAAATTAAAAGAGCTGCAGGATACTTCTGTAACTTTTGTCACATAAACAATAGCTTCATACATGCCAATTAGCCTTGGTGCATTCACCCAGCAGCTGGTGTTCTGCAAATGTGCACAATTTTAAAATGACACCCACTTGCACGCAGACAGCTGAAAATAAGATTTTTCAACCTCAGAGTGGCTATAGCGTGCAGTCGGAGATGCAATTCCCCCCACCTTACTCTGAAGCAGTGTCCTACCAAGGGTGGGGTGGTGGGAGTGTTCTGTCCTGGGTTCAGGCGATAAGGGACTGCATTGAATAGAGAATTTACAAACCAAAATAAAGCGCCACCGATTCTTCAGCTTCTATGAGACTCCAGGCTGCAGTAACTTGGGCAATTTTATTATTGAGCAGTGCATGATACCATGTACTGTCTGTGTGGAGTTACCGGTGTGCCGTGAGGATTGGCTTTTATAATGTTAATGGGGCTCCCGCTTCGGCCCTAACTAAGTTGGGGCTGTTGGAGTGAGGCTACTGAGGTCTGGCCAGGAACAACCATGGTAGGGGTCAGATTAAAGCAAATACGTTTAAGGTTTGGCCTCTGCACAAGCATGTCGATTTACCGGGCCTTGGTTTTATGCTTGAAGGGCTTGCTTCCGAGTGTGCAGGATCCTGTTGGGTGTAGTGATTAAGAAGTACTGTGGCCGCGGGCCACAAGCTACCTCGTCACTTCGCGTCTGGAGGAGATTTTAGATAGGGCTTGGCTTTCTGGCGCTCCCTTCTATTACCTGCAGTACTTGAAATGGGATTATAAATCCTCTAATTTATAGGAAGGCAGTTCAAAAATCCAAGACTGCATATGAGTCTTCCTAGACGCGGAGTCTATTGGCAGCCCTGCAGGTTCCTTTTCCTCTTTAATGTGCCTACATGCAGAGGAGAGAGGAACCTGACGTACAAATATTAATATGTTTATTTGCAGAGCCTCCATATTCTCTTTGTAAAGAGACTAAGAAGCGACGTACAAAGAATTTGTAGTCTGAAGCAGAGGCTGGGCCTAAAAAGGAGAAAGGGCTGGGACTTTGGAATGGGTCTGATGCTGCGACTGAGAGGAATGGGCTGGGATAGGCCAAGATTACATGGGTGGCAATGTTCCCTCTAATTTTCTGTAGGCTGTGTGCGCATAAAATATCAGCTGTGTGCAGCTTTTGAAGGAAGGTTAAATTTTTGTGCGCCACATAACGACACTCAGAGTTATATACTTTAAAATTTGACTACACGTCAGGATACAGTATGTACACCAAAATGATTTTAATCAAATTAAATGAAAATAAGACAATTACTAAATGAAGCGGGAAATTTCTAGTAATTACAATCATAACTTTTAAATTTTAAGACGTCTGTGTTTTCTATCAGAATCAGAGCCGTAATTTTTGTGCGCTCTGTTGTAAAGTATATGCGCTCGCTCGGTGAGGTGTGTGCGTGCGCACACGCGCACAGCTTAGAGGGAACAGTGATGGGTGGGTGTATAGAGGAGAGGGGTATTTAAAACACAAAATGATCCAATTCTAGTGTCAAATGCGCTACATACGCCACAGCTCTGAAGTCAAGCGCATTTACCTAAAACAATCGTTCACATTCAGATGAAGGCAGGCCTAAGATGAAGACGTTATGCCTTTCAGGAGACAGATGGGGTCTGAGGAAGGAATATTTGGCCTCCCTGTTAATGCCTCATTTCCTGTGCTGTGCTGTGCTGTGCTGAAACCTGTAGATCAGACAACCTACCTTGCTTTCTTCCCTTCCCAATTCCCAGTGTTTTGTTCTTTGCCAGAATCTTCTCTGGTGTTCAGTTGTCCTCTGACATTTTGTATCTGTGCTCCCTGGATCTGTAGATGTTTGATAGCAGCAGGCTGCCACAGCATTTACGACTGATTTTCAAATGCTCTGCCATGATTCACAGTCCGCTGGTACTTTTGAACTGTGGACTTTGTATCAGATTTTGCATCTACATTGCCTCTTTGAAAGCTGAAGATTTGACATGTGGGTAGATTACCTGTGGATTTTTGCACCTGACTTTAGGTGTGCAGAATTTTGTGAAGGACAAAAAAAGCACATGCAGATTTGAAATGTCAGGATACCCGCATTATTTACAGAATCTATCCAAAGCAATGCAATGCAATGTGTGCCTTCGAGTCAGTCCTGGCGACCCAGCCACACCCCTGGAAATCTCTCTGCCCAGTATAGCTAGAACTACACGCACGCTTTGAAACCCCTTTGCTTTTTCTACTAGTTAATCTGGCGTGAATATAGAACTTGCAAGTTTATTGTAAACTTTGAGCTTAAAAAAGAAAAGTCTCTCCAGGTATGTGTCCTCTAGCCCATGGGCAACATGGTAGGCCCATTGAACCTCTATGTTGAGGCCTCCTAGTGGTATATTTGAGTAGATATGGGCATACTGTAGCTCGGAATACTCTGAACCTCAAGGATCCTCTATTTGGAAATCTGAAACTCCCAGAATCCTCTGCAAAATAACTCCCATGCTTTGACCCGGTTACAAGAATGCCTTAACTTTAAGCAAGACGTGCAAAGGTCCAGGCACAGCATGAGAGCTAACCTTGTACTCCAAAAATAATTACAAGCATAGAGGATGAGCTCTTACTGGCACAAGCTCTTATCAGAAGGCTATAATTAGAATGTAGCTTAGATTAGATGAGATACTGAAGCTTTGCTAACTTGGAAATAAGGGATTACATAGCAAATCATAAATGCAGCTAAAAGGGATCTAGCATAGCCCATTGTATCGTGGGTAAATTTTGCATGGTATCATCTGTACCAAGGAAAAGTGCATAAGTGATCAAAATGCAGGAGGTGCAGAAAACTCAAATGCTGAAATTGGTGGCGCTGATCCATAGGAGTAGCACATAATATTTACTTGGGTGGGAGAGCCAGGTCATACTACTACACTCGAGCTGGTGTGGTGTGGCAGTGACAGCCAAAGCAGGAAGCCAGAGTGGCCCAGGGCTACGTCTGATGGCACGCATTCTCCAGAAATAAAGGGTGGTGATGCCTATGTCTGCCGCAGGGCTTGGGAAGAGGAGAAACAGAATGTGTCAGAGGACCTAGGCAGCAGGAGCTAGGGGAAGCTCCCCCATACCATTTTTCTACAAGTCAAACTGGTTTACACGGAACTGAGTTGATACAGTAAAGTATGAGGGGCCAGATTTTAGGAATATCTCCTCACTGCTGGTGCATGGTGCCACTGTGTGTGGGTGCAGGCTGAATGGTGTGGCCAGTTCAAGAGCTTTGGTGTCCTGTAGTGACGGATCACCCTAGAGAGCTTGTGCTGTTTCAGGAAATTAATGGTGCCACAGTTCAGTGAGCAGAATAACCTGACCCATCATTGAAGGAAATATGTCTGCGGCAGGGTTTTCTAAGCACAAGCTGGTTTCCGGAGATCATGCTGCAGAGGTGAACTGGGGCCAAAGGTAAATGTGTGATCAGAGGTGGTTGAGAGAAGCAACTGGGACTTGGAAGGGAAAGGAGGCCATGAAGTTGAGCTGCTGCTCTGTGGGCTACATTTGTATGGAAAAGTGTATTTCAAGTTTATTTAAAGGGTTAAAGTGTTCTGAAAGGAATTAGAGAGAACAGCAGGCTTGTTGATTTGGATTCAGAAAATAGATATATAGTCATGGTTTAATGGGCGAAAGCCAACATGGATTTAGCCAAGGAAAGTCTTGTCTCACTAATCTGTTGTATTTAAGTTTTTAAATAAACAAGTAGATAAAGATGAGCCAGTTGATTTAATGTATCTGGATTTTCAGAAAACCTTTGACAAGGTCCCTCATGAGAGACTCGTGAGGAAATTTAAAGAGTCATGGGATAGAAGACAGTGTCCTATTGTGGATTGGAAACTGGTTAAAAGATAGGAAACAGTAAACAGCCAATTTTATCAATGGTGAAAGGTGAATAGTGGAATATCCCAGGGATCTGTGCTGGGCCTGTTTGCTTTTTAACATACTCATAAATGACCTGGAAATGGGAACAGCAAGTGAGGTGATCAGTTTTGCTGAAAACACAAAATTATTCAAAGTTGTTAAAACACAAGAGGATTGTGAAAATTTACAAGAGGACCTTGATAAATTGGGAGACTGTGCATCCAAATGATAGATGAAATTGATTGTGGATGAGTACAAAGTTATGCACTTAGAGAAGAGCAACCCAAATCATAGTTGCACGATGCAAAGTTCCACATTAGGAACCACCACCCTGGAAAAAGATTTAGGAATCATCTTGGATAATACATTGAAACCCACTGCTCAGTGTGCAGTGGTGGTCAAGAAAACAAACTTATTTGTTGGGCCAGGTGTCATGAGGGCATACAACCCAATCGAGACAATCCAGTTCTTTTTAATATGAGAAAACATTCAAAACTAGTGCATAAGAGCTCAAAATCCATTTTACAAGGCTGTTTAACTATGTACGCCAGCTTTGTAAGGGAGGAGTGGCTCAGTGGCTGGGACAGGTTACCTCAGGCTGGAGGGCCGGGGGTTCAATTCCAAGGTTACCTCAGGCTGGAGGGCCGGGGGTTCAATTCCCACAGGGGGTCAAGTAACCTCAGGCTGGAGGGGCTGGGGTCTCCAGTCCCATGGCTGCTCCTTATGGCCTTGGGCAAGCCACTTAACCCTCCATTGCCTCAGGTACACTTAGATTGTGAGCCCTGTGGGGACAAGGGAATAAAAAGTACCTGTTAGTATATACATATAAGTATACTGCTCTGATGCGCAAGTAAAGGGTGGTATATCAAGTGCCTAAACCACAAATACAATGCTAGGAATCATAAGGAAAGGAACGCCAAATAAAGTAAAGGATATTACAATGCATCTTTATCGCTCCATGGTGCTACTGCACCTTGAATATTATGTGCAGTTCTGTTCGCTTTATCTAAAAAAAGGACATAGTAAATTAGAGATGTATAGTGAAGAACAATCCTAAATAATAAAGGGGATGGAAGGATACCCCTATGAGGAAAGGCTTAAATGGTTAGGGCTCTTCAGCTTGAAAAAGAGACAGACAGCTGAATGGGGAGATATGATAGAGATCTACAAAATGAGTGGTGTGATATGGGTAAACATAGATCAGTTGTTGCTCTTTCAAAAAAGTAAAAAGACTAGGAGATGTCGAAGCTACCATGTAACACATTTAAGATTAATTGGAGAAAATATTTTTTCACTCAACACGTAATCAAACTCTCAAATTCATTGCTGGAGGATGTAGTAAAAGCTGTTAGTGTTGCTGGGTTTAAAAGAGGTTTGGACAAGTTCCTGGAGGTGAAGGACCCGATTATTTGAAAGACATTTACATGGCTTAAGCCCAGTAAACCATGCAAATGCCTTAAATAGGGATATTCAACAGCACCTACACAGCACCAATGTCCCCTGTGAGTACCGATGTTATCCGGTTAGCATTGGGGTGTGTTGGAGATCTTCTGGGATGGAACGGAGGTGGTGAGTACCTCTAACTGGGTAGCGGCGATATTGGACTACTACCCAGTTAGCGATCTGTGGCTAAAACGAGGCCAGCTTTTGGCTTGCTAGTTTTAGATGTGGATGCTAACCAGATAGTGGCCCAATATCGCTGCTACCTAGTTAGGCTTTGTGGTGATATTCACTGGGTGCCATCAATGCTGTTGCCATGGTGTTGAATATCTTGGGTTAGGGGTGAGCAGGCAGGGCTATGTGCCATAGCGGTGCATAGCCTGCCTACTTGAATATCGGGCCCAAAGTCTATAAACAATTAGTAAAGTGGACAGTGGAATTCCACTACTTCCCCTAGGGTAAGCAACATGGAATCTGTCTACCTTTTCAGAATCTGACAGGTACTTATGACCTGGACTGGCCACTGTTTGGAAACAGGACACTGGGCTCAATGGACCTTTGTCCTGACCTAGTATAGCATATCTTATGTGCTTATATTTCTCCTGATAGTGGTTGTCTTTTCACCTGCCCTCTTTCTTAGTGGAGGATCTCTGAGCAGATCCCTTGCTGTTGAATGTGAAGAGGTGGTGAAGTATCAGACTCCAATTCCTTCTGTAGGTTGGACCAATTTTTTGCTGTAATTCAGTTGTTTTGAGAAAAGAACAGGCTGCAATCAAGTCCTCAATTGCCCACTGTATTAAGGAAGCTGCTATTTCAGCCTACTTCCTATGTGGGAAGCAGGTGTCAGATGAAGTCTAAACTTGTTCCATTAGGGCACAAGTCTCCTTCTGGGTTGAGTCCACCTTGCTGTCCCAGAGGACATCTGTAAGACGGCTACCTGGTCCTTACTATCTCTGCAAGGCACTACAGGTTACATGTGGGAGCTGGAATAGATGGCATTTCTAGTAGAACAGTTCTGTCTGGTGTGGCGTGTTCCTCCCAATCTGGGTCCTGACTGCTTGAAAACCTTCCATTAAACTGTACTGGTCTAGCAGGATAAAGTAGAAATGTTCTTTATCTGTTAATTTGCTTTTCTTGAGTTCTGCTGGACTAGTCGGGACCTACTCTGGGAAAACTTCTTCTACGGGTTGGGGAGCCCTGCTGCCTTGTGGATTCATTTACAGTTTCAGTGCCTAAGCAGAGTTAAGAACGGCAAGAGAGCAAGTAGCTTGAATACAGTCCTTATTGTTGCTTAATACCTTTTGGAGTTTTTTAGTCTTGCTCCCTGCTTGGGAAGGATCCTTTTGCCTTCTTTCAGTGCAGCACCAATGTATATATTAGTGATGACATCAATAAATGTTGCTCTAGTCTGTCTCCAGCTACTGGCTGGGGAGCATAACCCACTCATCTGGACTGGTCTAACAGGATTCAAGGAAAGAAAATTAACTTCTGATTCATTCTTGCATCATAAACCAGCTAAACTCTTGTAGTTCCTACACTTGCCTTACACGCTTCAATATAAGCACCTCCAGTTATTGCAGAATACTACAGTAAAATTCCTTTATAGGGCCAAAATATCATATCATGTCACCCCACCCTTCAAAGACCCCTGGCTTCCCTCTCTCCAAGAATAACATGTAAAGTTTTAAAATTGCTTTATTGGACCCGCCCCACAGGCTGGCTGCTCTACTTTTCTGTTCAGTCTCCTCTTACATCATCACAAGGACATTATCTCCAGGAACAAGCAGGAATAAGTCCTCACATATGGGTAAGTCGGAACCGACGGAGCCCGCGCGGGAAAGCTCCCCAGCTTTTCAGATGAAAAGCTTTTGGGGCTTCCCACAGCGCATGCGCGCTGCCTTCCCGCCTTCCTTACCAGCTCTCTTCAGTTTCTCTTTTTCCGCGGAGCCAGCAGGTCGTGTTCCTGTCACCGCTGAAGAGATTGTTATTTTAATTTGTTTCTTTTGACCGCGTACCTGCCTTCCCCATACCAAAACCGGTACTGCCGGTCTCTTTCTTTCTTTTAAAAAAAAAATAAAAAAATATTTTTTTATTTTCTCAGCACAGCTTGGTAACTTTTGTTAGGCCTTCAGGCCTACACAAATTCTCCTCATGGAGAAACCAGCTCCTGGTTTTAAAAAGTGTACCAAGTGCAATGCTGTTATTTCTCTCACAGACACCCATGAATGGTGTCTTAAATGTTTAGGACCTGACCATTCCATACCGGACTGCCCATTCTGCTCCCAGATGTCTAAACGTGGTATGCAGAACCGGGCCAACAAGTTCCATGTGCTGTTTGCTTCAGATAATCCAGCATCACAGTCATCCAGGTCTTCCTCTCCGGATGGATCTCAGGTAACCAAACTTTCTGTGGGCAAATCCTCTAAAAGCAAATCTCTTTCAAAAGATCGAGAGGCTCTCAATCTTGAGTTCGAGGATTCTGCCCAGACCAAAAAACCCCGGCGGGAGGCTCCAGCCTCCAAAGCATCACCTATGGGGTTACAGGTTGACATCGATGGCACGGCCTCGACTGATCACCTGTTAGACTGCTCTGGGGTACCGGTCGATACCGGTACCGACATCCAGGCAGCAGTGGCGTCCATGGGCAATACTGTCCAGACCATGCAGCAGGCCGTTTTGGCTTTCATTAAGGCTGCGACGCCCTCGGTACCGATTCCATCGGTACCGACCCCGGTTCCGGTATCCACACCGGAACCGAGACCATCGACTTCCAAGCGTCGATCAGTTCCGCTTGCTGGATTCAGGCTTTTGCCCGATACCAATCCCATGCCCAATACGCCCGATGTCGATATCGATCGGTACGCGTATCGTGCATTGCAAGCACAGAGAGAATACTCAGATTCTTCTGATGAGTTCAATTCCTCTGATGACTCTGCTGAGTTTGATCTTCCTGAGGAGCCCTCTTCTCTAAAGAGGAGGATGTCTCCTCCAGAGGATTTATCCTTTCAGGATTTCATTGTTGATGTAGCTAAAGCACTTTCTATTGCTACATCTGCTGAAAAGGAACCCAGATCAAAAAAATTGGATATTTTAGGATACTCTAAACCTCCTAAAGAGGCAGTTACTCTGCCTATCCATGAAATCCTTCAAGAACACTTGATGGATTTGTGGGAGACTCCTCTAACCCTGTCTCCTCATTCCCGTAGGTTGGACACCAGGTACCGGGTCCCTCCTTCTCCTGGGTTTCAAAAGACTCAGCTGCCTCACCACTCCATTGTGGTGAAGTCTGCTATGAAGAAGATAAAGAGTCCTAAAAGGCATTCCTCTACCCCTCCAGGGCGAGAATGTAAGACCCTCGACTCTTTTGGTAGAAAGATCTTTCAGGCTAGTATGCTTATAGCCAGGATCAATTCTTACAGCCTTTATATGGGCATGTTTCTCAGAGAACTTGCCCTAAAGGTACGGCATTTAGCCCCCTTTATCCCTGAGGATAAAAAGGAGGACTTCACTACTCTGGTGACACAACTTTCAGAGGTCTCCAAGTTTTCCAACAGGGCAGCCTTTGATTCCTTTGAGGTTGCTGGCAGGGCTTCGGGAATCGCTATTGCAGCCCGACGTCTTGCTTGGCTCCAGGCTTCTGACCTAGAACCCTGGGTCATGGATGGCTTAAGGAATCTGCCCTGTACAGGAGAGAACTTATTTGGTGAGGACTGGCAAATTAAAGCTGCTCAAATGGACGCAGAAAATGCCACTCTAGATAGACTTTCTAAGTCTACTTCTACTCCTACCAAAAAAACCTTTTAAAAGGCCGTACTACAAGAAGGCCAGATTTTCCACAAATACTGGCCAACAATCTTCTCAGCCTCGCTTTGCTGCTAAACGTCAGCAATCTAAGCAAGTAAAGTCAAAGTCGGCAGTGTCTGCTACACCCCAGCAGGCTCAACCCCCTCAGGGGTTTTGACTTGCCCCTAGAGAACTTACCATTTCTGGCTCTGGAACAACCAGAGCCTCTCACCATACCGGGAAGGTTAGCTCACTTTGCTCCCAGATGGGAGCAAATAACATCAGAGCAATGGACCCTCTCTATCATCAGAGAGGGCTACAAACTTCATTTCTCCAGCCTTCCTCCCCATACCATGGTGAGGCAATTCAGTTCTCCCCCATCTCTTCTGACCCTGTTGGGTCAGGAAGTCTCCTCTCTCCTTGCCCAAGGGGCAATAGAGGAGGTACCTCTTCCTCAACAGGAGTTAGGGTTCTACTCCCCTTATTTTCTCATAACAAAGAAGACAGGGGGCTTCAGACCTATCCTAGATCTGAGAGAATTGAACAAGTTTCTATTCAAGGAGAAATTCAAAATGCTCTCTCTGGGCATTCTCCTTCCATACCTTCAGAGTCAGGATTGGCTTTGTTCTCTAGATCTCAAGGATGCATACACTCATATACTCATCCATCCATCCCACAGAAAATATCTTCGATTTCTGTTCCAGGGAAAACATTTCCAATACAGAGTACTTCCCTTCGGTCTCGCCTCTGCTTCAAGAGTATTCACAAAATGCATGGCAGTCGTAGCCGCATTTCTAAGAGGCATGGGAATCTTCGTGTTCCCATATCTGGACGACTGGCTCATCTGAGCTCCATCTCAGTCAGAAGTCCAGATTTCCTTGGACCGCACAAGGCGTATTCTTCAATATCTGGGACTTGTGGTAAACATTCCCAAGTCCCAACTCATCCCTACTCAGTCCCTGGAATTCATAGGGGCTTATCTGGATTCCACCACTGCAAGGGCCTACCTTCCTCTGGTCCGAGGCCAACGGCTAATAAGCTTGGCCTCCCAGGCTCAGTCCAGAAGTCACTTGTCAGCCAGAGAAATGCTGCAACTTCTGGGCCACATGGCCTCCACGGTTCATGTGGTGCCCTATGCTCGTCTCCATATGAGAGCAGCTCAATGGACATTGGCCACTCAGTGGTCTCAAGCATCGGGACTGCTGTCAGACCAGGTACTCACCTCAAAACGTCTGTTTTGGTCTCTCCAGTGGTGGACATCCTCCAAAAATCTGTTGTTGGGGACCCCCTTCCAACCTTCGTTGCCCCAAGCAACCCTCACAACAGATGCCTCCCAAACAGGGTGGGGAGCTCATCTTCAACATCTCTCCACTCAGGGAACCTGGTCTCCCCAAGAGACCACCCTTCATATCAACCTTCTGGAACTGCGAGCAATCTTCCTTGCCCTCACAGTCTTCCATACCCTCCTTGCCAACCTGACTGTCCTAGTTCAGACAGACAATCAGGTAGCCATGTTCTATGTCAACAAGCAAGGAGGGACGGGCTCTCTGTCGCTTTGCAACGAAGCTCTCAGATTATGGGCTTTCGCCAGAGAGCATCAAATTCATCTTCTGGCAGTGTATCTTCCAGGAGTTCAAAACTCTCGGGCAGACAGACTCAGTCGAGTTCTGCTTCCACACGAGTGGTCCCTGCATATGGACCAGATACACAGAATCTTCCAGGAATGGGGGACCCCGGACATAGACCTCTTTGCAAGTCCGTGGAATGCCAAACTTCCCCGGTTCTGTTCCAGGACTCCGTGTCAGGGAGCTCAGGCCAACGACGCCTTTCTCCTGCATTGGGGTCAGGAATTCCTGTATGCTTTTCCACCCATTCCTTTGATTCCCAAGACTCTGTTCAAACTTCAGAGGGATCACGGGTCGATGATCCTTATAGCTCCACGCTGGCCACGCCAAGTGTGGTTCCCTCTACTTCTACAGCTCTCCCAGGGCTCCTCCCTGGACCTGGGAGCTGCGCCAGACCTTCTGTCTCAGGAGAAAGGGACTTTGTGGCACCCAAACCCCAAGTCCCTACATCTCCGAGCTTGGTTACTGAAGGCTTAAGCCTTCATGAGTTTAATCTTTCTCAGCCAGTGAAAGATATCCTTCATGCCTCTAGGAAACCCTCTACCAGGCGTTCCTATGCTTTCAAATGGAAACGTTTTTCCATTTGGTGTGCTCAACAGGGTCTTGACCCTCTGGCACTTCCTTTGAATTCTCTACTAGACTATCTCCTGCATCTTTCCAATGCAGGCCTCAAGACGAATTCAGTACGAGTCCATTTAAGTGCTATTGCAGCATCCTTAAAACCTATAAATGGACAACCTGTCTCCTCTCATCCCCTCGTTGCAAGGTTCATGAGAGGCCTGACCCTAACTAAACCTCCCATCCGACCTCCGCCGGTAGCATGGGATTTGAACCTAGTTCTAGGTCAGCTTATGAAACCACCTTTTGAGCCTTTGGACTCTACCTCCTTGAAATTTCTTTCCTGGAAGGTTCTTTTCCTTATTGCAGTCACTTCGGCTCGCCGCATCAGTGAACTGCAGGCTTTGGTGGCTAATCCACCTTATACCAGATTTCATCATGATAAGGTGGTCCTTAGGACGAATCCCCACTTTATGCCCAAAGTGGTCTCGCCTTTTCATCTTAATCAAGAGGTATATCTACCTGTTTTTTTCCCGGCTCCTCATGCATCCAGTGCAGAGAGGAACCTTCATACTCTTGACTGTAAAAGAGCTCTCGCCTTTTACCTCAACAGGACTCAGCCACATCGAAAGTCTTCCCAACTTTTTGTGGCTTTTGATCCTTCTCATTTGGGACTTCCAGTCTCCAAACGTACACTTTCCAATTGGATTGCTCAGTGTATTTCTTTTGCTTACCAGAGTAAGAACATTTCTCTGGAAGGCCATGTCACAGCTCACAATGTGAGAGCCATGGCTACTTCTATGGCTCATCTTCACTCTGTATCCATAGATCAGATCTGTCGAGCAGCCACTTGGGCCTCGGTTCATACCTTCACAGCCCATTACTGTTTGGACAAGGACTCCCGCCGGGATGCCTTGTTTGGTCAGGCTGTCCTCAAACACCTGTTCCATACTTAAGCAACTCCTGCCCACCTTCCCTGAATGGATGCCTGAGATCCATACGAAGATGGTTTACCCTTGGAGGGGGATCTCCCAGGCATCTTAGCTAGGGAGTCCCCATATGTGAGGACTTATTCCTGCTTGTTCCTGGAGATAGCACAGTTACTTACCTGTAACAGGTGATCTCTGGGAACAGCAGGAATTAGTCCTCACAACCCACCCACCTCCCCTAGGAGTTGTATCTTCTATCTATCTACCTTCCTTTCCTCTCTCTATTGTCTCAGCTATAAACTCGAACTGAAGAGAGCTGGTAAGGAAGGCGGGAAGGCAGCGCGCATGCGCTGTGGGAAGCCCCAAAAGCTTTTCATCTGAAAAGCTGGGGAGCTTTCCCGCGCGGGCTCCGTCGGTTCCGACTTACCCATATGTGAGGACTAATTCCTGCTGTTCCCAGAGATCACCTGTTACAGGTAAGTAACTGTGCTTTCCTTCTTGTTCACCCCCCTTTGTGGGTCAGATTAGAAATGACCAATGTTTTGCCTTTTGTTGTTTAGGCTCTGGATTAACAAACATGTTTCCATGTTTGCTATGGGCTGAAAATTCCTATTGGACATTTAAATCTGTAATGAAAACCTGGCTGTGTAATGTGTGATAGAAGAATGCACCGGATGCGTTTGTTTCCTGTTGCCTTAATTTAAACTCCTCTTCTTGTTGTGTGCTGTCGAGTTGATCCTGATGGCTGGAGACCCATCCCCCTTGGTTTTCATGGCAAGGTGTGACCTGAAGTACATTACCAGGCCTTTCTTCCATGCACCCAGGGGCAGCCCAAGGGGGGTGCGGGGCCATGTGCGGAGACTTGGTGCGGGGCCTCATTTGCATAAATATTTGCATAATGTTACCATACACTAACTTTTAGTAAACGTGCCTCTTAATGAGTGTATGAATAAAGAAAGACTAAAAGACTTCTACATTACTATAATCCAGTGCCAACCGCCAGACACATTAGGAACTACTACAAACACTGCCAATTTAGAACCCATAGCAAACCCGCTGTATCCTAACAGCACTACCAGGACTCATAAAGCACCATACCCTAAATATCAAAAGGAAACGCTGCAAATATTAAACCAATACATTTCAGAGAACAACAATACATGACCTACTGGGGAAAGAGTACAAGTGGCAATGTCAAATAGGAATTACATAAACAGAATACCTCAGCTCAGTTACACATGCAGAACATAGACCACCACCAAACAAGGAATCACAATTTAGAAACAGGAAGACAATAATTAAACTGGGAATCCCAAAAGCCAAACTTGGAATGTACAACACTGTAGAAATAAAACTATACATTAATTTGCTCTTGTACTAAACAAAGCGCAGACGTTAATGTTGCACATTTCCCAGAGCTGACATATTCCAATTAATAAATTCAAAATAGATATTTTTCTACCTTTTTGTGCATTTTTTTTCAGCTGCAATTGCTCCAGTCACTTTCTTCTGGTTTCTTTGTGTCTTCCGCTAACTCTCCATCGTCTGCTGTCCATTTGTCTTTTCTAGTTTTTTTCCATTCTCTCTCTACATCTGCTTTAACATACTAATCTTTCTCCTTTTGCTCTTTCCTCATTCCTATTTCATCTACTCAAATTTTACCCCTCCATTCTCAATCCCCACTTACTCTCCCAATATCCGGCCAATTGTAGATTTGTCTTCCCTCCCACACAAAATATTTTTTCCCTCTCCATTTCACTCTCCCAGCTCCATCCCATTCTAATCCTCCCCCAACATCAGCTCCATTCTAGTTCCAGTCCCACCCAGCATCCGCTCCCTTCTAGTCCCCGCATAAGCCCATTTCCAGTCCTAGCCCCCCATAAGCCCATTTCCAGTCCTATCCTAGACCCACCATCCAGCCTATTTCCAGTCCTAGCTCCCCCATCTATTTCCAGTCCCATCCGAGTCCCTCCATCAGCTCATTTACAATCCCAGCCCCCCATGAGCCCATCAGCCCATGTCAAATCCTAGCTCCCCTCCACTCAGCCCATTTCCAATCCAAGCCCCATGAGCCTACTTCCAGTTCTAGCCCCTTCATGAGTCCATTTCAATCCAAACCCCCATCACAGCCCATTTCCAATCTTAGCACCCCACAACAGCCAATTTCCAGTCCTATTCTAGCCCCTCCATCAGCCCATTTCCAGTCCTAGCTCCCTCCCCCTCACAACCCATTTCCATTCCAAGCCCCCGTCCCCATCAGCTATTTGCAGTTCAAGCCCTCCTTCCACTCAGCCCATTTCCAGTCCTAGCAACCCCCCCAGCCCATTAACAGTCTTAGCCCCCCCCAGCCCATTACCAGTCCTAACCCCCCATCAGCCCATTTCCAGTCCTAGCCCCCCCATAGCCCATTACTAGTCCTAACCCCTCCATCAGCCCATTACGTCCTAACCCCCCCATCACCCTATTTCCAGGCCTAGCCCCCCATCAGCCTATTTCCAATCTTAGCCCCCCATCAGCCCATTACCAGTCCTAACCCCCATTAGCCCACTTCCAGTCTTAGCACCCCCCCATGGCCCATTACTAGTCCTAACCCTCCTCCATCAGCCCACTTCCAGTCTTAGCCCCCCCCCATAGCCAATTTCCACTCTGCCCCCCCATAGACCATTACCACTCATAACCCCCCCATCAGCCCACTTCCAGTCTTAGCCTCCCCCCCCATAGCCCATTACCAGTCCTAACCCCCCCCCCAACAGCCCACTTCCAGTCTTATCCCCCCCATAGCCCATTACCAGTCCTAAACCCCCTTCCCCCCTATCATCCCAAAAGTGTTAATCCCGCCGGGGCTGATGGGAAATCCCCGGTGGGATTAACAGAGCCACGAGAAAGGAAACTCTCTCGCGGCTCTGAAAGAAGCCTGCGTTCGGGGATTCAATGCTATTCTACGATGCAGGGAGGCTCTGCCGGGCAGGGGGGGGCCCCGCGGCGGCACTCTTGATGCTGCCGCGGCAGAAGCAGCTGTTTTTTTTTTTTTTTTGAACTTGGGATGATGAAGAATGTTTTTTGCACGGGGCCCCCTGAAACGCGGGGCCCTGTGCAAAAAACATTCTTGCTCAATGGACGGGCCGGCCCTCCATGCACCCCTCTTAATGGATTGTAATTTCTACTCCATATGTTTCATGTCCATGGTATAACTCTTGTTTCAGTTCTTGCAATGAATATTATAAACCTCCTAGCTCTTATAATCGCAGCAGATGCTTTAAATAGAAATGTTTATTCTCGAACAGAAGTAAAGATTCCTATAGCACAGTATTGCTGAAAATTCATGTCATCCACAGAGCTCAGGCAAAGGGATTTTTTGATACATTTTGGTAAGGACATCACTACTTTTGTTTAGTTTTCTATCTGTAGCTAGATACAGTGAACATCAAGTTATCCAGGGAAGAAAGGGGCGTACTGCCAAGAGAAGCTTGCGGAAGGTGGGTGGTGCAGTGTAGGCAAATGCTCTTGAGTTAAGATCATAGAAGCTTACAAAGACGACAGAGGTCCAGGAACAAAGGAGAAAAGGCTGCCTAGCCCTCCAAGCATCATACTCGGACTGCAAATGCACCATCACCGGAGATCAATATAAGTTATCTGGTCACATACTTTTTTTTTTTTTAAAGGAAGTTACCTCAGGCTGGAAGGTCAGGGGTTCAAATCCCAGTAGAGGACAGCAACCTTGGGCCAGAAGGTCTGGGATTTCTAGTCCCACAGGTCTTGGGCAAGCCACTTAACCCTACATTGCCCATGTTCCCTGTAAAATAGTTCTCCAAGTTATAATGCCCTGTTCAATGTAATCTCAGTTTGTTCAAAGTAAACCACCTTGACATCATGAAAAGTGGTATATAAGAAATGTTAAATAAAACTTTTAAAGTATATTTAAAATAGACTTTTTAGGGGTTTTAACAAAGAGGTATACTTGCATTCAAGATTCTTTATTTTGGTTCTCTAAGTTTTCATTCTTGTAAATTTCCATAATGAGAGAACATACAAAAGGGATTTAAAGAAAAAAAATCAAATTCAGCATCACTTAAGAGTTTCCGGGGGGGGGGGGGGGGTTGTGTTTCATTTAAACAGTATTGTGGAGAGTCTGGTCATCTGTGTGCTTCCAAAATTAAACTCATGCACTGATGTACAGAAAGCCTAACTTCAAACTCATAACTTAACTGTTTTCTCGGCGAATAGTGCAGCCAAGCATAGAAATGCCAACTGTTCTACAAGTAAAATTTGGCCATTTAGCGAGTTAATGGCCCGATTTTATCCATAGAAATGCTGAAAATAGACATGCAAGGAAGTTATACATTCACTAGCTGACAGCAAATCATAACTCGCTTTGAAATATCAAGCCCACCGCAAGCGAGTTCCACTCATGCTCCACCCTCCCACCCATAAAGAACTCTAAGACCAATCGGGGCATCTCCCCTGCCACCTTGGCTTTTCAATTGACGTAGTATTTTAGGTTTGAAATGTTGTTGGTATTTCTGTCTTATTTCGGCACCTAGTTTTTCTAAATTATCCAGCTCTTCAGTCAGTCTTGATTTTCCATCGGTTCACTTTTCAACACTTGTTAAACATTTTTAGAAACCAGCATGTTTTCATCCGAGTTTGATGCCATTAAATCCACCCTGTTACCCAGTAATTGGGAAAGTATATTTCGTTCTTGAGCAGTTGGTGTAGTGGGAAGGAGTTTACCTAGTCTTCTATTTCATTTTGCCCTGTAGTCCTAGCAGGGAATAACTATAGTTGTAGTAGTTTGATACCTTTTTTTTAAAAGACCAGCAAAAATAGATGTGGTTACATGAGCTTTTGAGAGCACTCTGGGCGCTGTGCAGCACAGCCTTTAAGCCATGGGCCACCCTTGGATTTCTCTGTTTGTGGCCATTGAGAAAACTGCTCAGTGTAGTTGGCCCCGTGAGCACAGCTTCGATGGAAGTATGGAAAGATGCAAAACACTGTGTTGTATGCTGCATCACCTTTTTGCCATTTTATAAGAAATTTAACATGTTTGTATGTAGCAGATTGTACTCTTAATTTGTTCATTTATGTGTATTAGTGTGAATTTAAATGTCAAATTCTAAGCATCTGCTAATAAAACCGTATGGCAGTGGCTGTGATACAGATGGTTCTCTGTGATGAGACTACCAGTCACTCATAGTATAGACATACAGAAGGATTATTTGGAGCGTCTTTGGCTGGTGAGTCTATCCATCAGTTTTATTTTTAATTGAGAGCAGGCGGACATGCAAATCCCTGGTAAAGTTCTCTGAAACCTCATCACTGGTCAACCATCTCTTTGTAATGTTTCCCTCAGACAGAAGTATTCCATCTTTGCAATTTATCAGACTGCTGAGAAAAAAATGAATAGCCCTTGGTTTTACCCTTGGTGCTGGACTTGCCAGATTTGTACCAAGTGCCCCCTGCAGGTGCTCGTGTGGTCTATAGTGCTAGACAGGTCTCTTTGCTGCTCTTCAGACACTATGCAAGACCAGAAGAGCCTTTCAGCTTCCGTCATTCAAAAGTAAAATCCAGAATTTTCAAGTTCTAACTACTGCAAAATGAGAGCTACTGAATCCTTGGATAAGAAAAGCTAGACACATTTCCCAGAGGAGTTTTTGTCTCTTTAGGCAGAGTAGGAACAGACTTTTACATGAAGGAGAAGTTGGACCAGTCATAGCCCTGAAGATGAACCAGTAGAGAGGAGCTGTTAGTCTATTTATTTTTATTTACTTTTTTGCTATTCCGCTGTATACCTAGTAGCTTAAAGTGCTGAGAAAAAATGTCTCAAATGGATACAGCTATCAGCTAATGCATACATTCAGCCAAAGGCTGAAATGGCATGAGATGCCAGGCATGGACTGTGAAGCAGAGTATTGACGAGAGCCATATTTATGTTGTTGCAATTGTTGCCAAAAGCTGGCATTTGCTATTGCAGTGCTTGCATGCTGAAAGAGAGCCAGGACTGTGCCCACAGTGCCCGGGAAAGGCTTGTTATGAGGTGGTAAGATTGTCTTGGATGCTAAAGAAATCTATTGCCTGAAGGTGCTCTTTAGCTTTCTGAACTATTCCGACTGAATTTTAAGAGCATGGCACAGCATGCAATGGATTATCCCTAGACCTCGAGCTGTGAGCAGGAAATTGAGGCTGATTGCTCCCGTCACCATTGAGCCTGTCCTTCAGGAGCTATTGAAACATCCCTTTTCTCAGTTCACACACTCACGGTACTCTGGACTGCAGCTGAAGAAAGCAGTGCGATATCTTTTTCTGGATCGTATTCAGTGGTATGAAATCTCAGCTCAGTCCACCTTTTTTGGTTTTATTTTTTTTTTTTTGAGTTGATTCCTTAATTTGTAACTGGATTATCTGAGAGCTTAAGCTGCTGACCAGAAAGCAATAGCTGTGATGAAAACCTTTAGTACCTAGGGATTTCTTCCCAGAGGATTTGTCAGAGGTAAAGTATCTTTCATTGGAAATGACTTTTAGACTAAGCTACTGCTAGCAACAGCAACTAGACCACTGTCATATGCTGGTGACTCTACAATTTCCCTTCTCTTTTGTCTATTGCATTATTAAATTTCATAATCCCGATCATTAAAAGGTGGTAAAATAAGGAGAGTGTAAATAATAAGCTAGAAGTAAAGAATCTGTCAGGTTACTACCCCAGTGTGCTTTATCAGGATAAAATAAATTCTGCGTACAGCTTAATTCACTGTGGATATGACTGCATTAATGAATCTCAGACGCCATCGTGCTCCGTCTCAAAATGAAATCCCATTATGGACACTCAACTAGAAAATTCAGGCATGAGAGAACTTGCCAGTCAGAAATCTGCACACTCAACTTCCTCCTCGTACTGACATTGTGAAATACAGCACTTTTAAATTGGATATTTGTAAATATGTTTAAGTCTACAATTGAGTTTTGAATGGAAAATGTTTGGGACTTAGTGGTATACTGTATAGATGTAGCTTGTGTGTTGCAAAATTATTCAGAGGAATAAAACACCTGAGCTGTCTCTGATACATTTTTGCAACTTGAGGGGGAAGAGAAATGCCCCAGGCCAAGTATTTTTAAGCATTAAATCGTATTTAGTAGAGCCAAACGTGTTGTTTTTTTTTCTCTAAACTAAATGGAAGGCTACACATTCTGATACATTCTATGGGACCAGTGGAAGAATGACTTAATGGGATTGTATTTAAGTTTTCATGATACCAGAGGTGCCTGCCTCAATATAAATGGCACCTGAGGAAGAGACCTCTGTGGTCTCCAAACCTCGGGCATCAAACTTTCTCTGGATGATTCTTACATTGTCCCAATTTAAAGGCAAACGACAGACACTATGTCTCGTAGTTAAAAAGTCTATTCTGTTGTGTTGGAAAGAGGTATATCCCACAAATTTGTGGCTAAACCAAATGAAACAATCATTTTTCAAAAAAGTCATCCAAGAGAAACTTACAACTGTGGTCTGATTTGACAACATGTAGACTGGGGGATCTCCAGGAACAAGCAGGAATGTAGTCATCACATATGGGGTATCGTCGGTACCGACAGAGCCTGTGCGGGAATGCTCCCTAGCGTCCAATTAGAAATCTTTTGGGAGCATCCCACAGCGCCTGCGTGCTGCCTTCCCGCCTTTCCCAACTACCTCTCTCCAGTTCTTCATTTTCTGTGGAGCCAGCAGGTCGTATTCCTGTCACCGCAGAAAATTTTTCCTCCTTTTTTTGTGATTGAGTCTGCCTTCCTCGACGCTTTACCGGTACCGCTGGCTTTTCTTTCTTTCTTTTCTTTAAAAAAAAAAAAAATTCTTAGTACTTTTTTCCTATTTTTCCAGGTGCACACGCCATTTTGGGCCATAGGCCCAAGATTTTTTTCCACAATGGAAAAACCCTCTTCGGGTTTTAAAAAGTGCACCAAGTGTGGCGGTACCATCTGTCACCGACACCCAGGAGTGGTGTCTGAAATGTTTAGGTCCTGACCATTCCATCTCGGAATGTAGGGCCTGTGCCATGATGTCCAAGAGGTCGACAGAACCGAGCTGCCAAGCTCGGTACCCTGTTTCCCTCTGATGCAGCTTCGGTGGCATCGACATCTTCCAGGGCTTCGTCTTCCTCCCGTGGATCTCGGGTAACTAAACACAAGTCTAGCCGGTCCTCAAAGGGTAGATCTCCTAAGCATCGAGATGCCTCTGGCATTGCCCTTGAAGATTCTGCACCGGCAAAATTGCCCCAGTGGGAGGCTTCGGCTTCCAAAGCATTATCGGGGCTCTAGGACATTCTCTAGGCCTCAACTTCGGCAGAACTACTGGTGCCATGCTCTGGGGTACCGGCGATCTTCTCCGGTACCGACATCCAGGCATCGGCAGCGTCGATAGACCAGAGAGTCCTGGCTATTGAGCGCAGTCTGGCGGCTCTCCTTGCGGCATCGATGCCCTCGGAACCGCGTCAGACATTTCAACCGGCACCGGTATTGGTACCAGTACCGATTAGCATCGACATCGGTGTCCACATTGCCGACACCCAGTCATCCGATGCCTTCCGGTACTGATTATTCTCGGTACTGATTTCGGTCGGTTCGAGTATCGGGCTCTTCAAGAGCACCCGGACAGGCGGTACTTTGAGTCCTCAGAAGAATCTGAGGATTCTGATAGTTCTGTCGATGCAGGAATGCTTCTCCCAGAGGAGCTCTCCTCCCCTAAGCGCAGGATGTCTCCTCCAGAGGATATTTCCTTTCAGGATTTTATCAGGGAGGTGGTTCGGGCTCTGTCCATTACTGTGGCCCCTGAAACGGAGCCCAGAGCAAAGGAGTTGGAAATTTTACAATATCCCAAAACTCCTAAGGAGGCAGCTACCTTGCCCATCCATGTGATCTTGCATGATCTCATGTTAAGAATGTGGGAGACACCTTACCACCTCACCTCATTCTCGTAGACTGGATACTCTGTATCGAGTCCCTCTTTGTCCTGGTTTCCAGAAAACTCAGCTTCCTCACCACTCTATTGTAGTGGAATCAGCTATGAGAAGGATCAAGAGTGCAAAGAGGCATGCCTCTAATCCTCCAGGACGTGAGTGTAGAACTTTGGATGCTTTTGGATGTCGTGTCTTCCATGCTTTCTGCCAGGATCAGTTCCTATAGTCTATACATGGGAATGTTCCTAAAGGAAGTCACAGGTGATTTAGAGGCTTTGAGTCCTCTTCTTCCTGAGGATAGAAGACAGGATTTTCTCACATTGGTCAAACATGCCCAAGATGTTTCTAAATTTGTCAACCGTGCAGCTTTTGACTGTTTTGAGTGCATAAGCAGAACCTCTGCCATTGCCATAGGTGCACGTAGAATTGCTTGGCTCCAGGCATCTGATCTGGAGCTCTGGGTGCAAGACAAACTGGGAAATATCCCTTGTACTGGTGAGAACCTGTTTGGTAAAGATTGGCAGGAAAAGCCAATGAGTTGGATGCTGACAACTCCACCTTGGATAGATTATCCAAGTCCACAGCTGATCCTGCTAGAAAGAAATCTTTCAAGAAACCATTCTTTTCTAAAAAGAAAAGATATTATCCTGCTTATTCTCAGCAGGGACGTTCTGCAGGTCAGCTTGTCAGGAAGGTCAGCAACCACCCAAACAAAGAAAAGCAAAGACTGCTAAGCCTCAGCCATCCCAGCAGTCTCAGCCTCCACAAGGTCTTTGACTTTCAGCTAGAGAACTTAGCCTTCCTGGCTCTCCTTGGACCAGAGCCTTCCACCATTCCAGGAAGGTTGTGTCACTTTGCCCCCAGATGGGGGTAGATAACAGCAGAGCATTGGACACTCTCCATCATAAGAGGGGTACAAGCTTCATTTTTCGAGCATGCCCTCTCCCACAATGATAAGGCAGTTCAATTCTCCGACCTCTCTCATCAACCTGTTAGGTCAGGAGGTCACTATGCTTCTTGCCCAAGGGGCAATACAAGAAGTACCCATCCATCAGCAGGGTACAGGGTTTTACTCCCCCTATTTCCTTATCCCAAAGAAAACAGGGGATACAGACCTATCTTGGACCTCAGAGAATTGAACAAATTCCTTGTCAAAGAGAAATTCAAGATGATTTCTCTCGGAACTCTGCTGCCATACCTTCAGAGTCAGGATTGGCTTTGTTCTCTAGATCTCAAGGATGCGTACACCCGTGTTCTCATCCATCCAACTCTCACAGAAGGTTCCTTTGGTTCCTTTTCCAAGAAAAGCACTACCAATACAGGGTGCTTCCATGTGGCCTGGCCTCAGCACCAAGGGTGTTCACGAAATGCATGGCTGTGGTAGCAGCATTTCTCTGCACTCTAGGGATATTCGTCTTCCCCTACTTAGACGACTGGCTCATTCGAACGCCAACAGAGTCAGAGGCCAGAACTTCTCTATCCTGCACAATGCGTATCCTTCAGTATTTGGGTCTGGTAATAAACATCCCAAAATCCAGTCTAACTACCACTCAGTCGTTAAGAGTTCATAGGAGCGTTGCTGGATACCAGAAAGGCAAGGGCCTATCTCCCCCAGGCCCGTTGCCTTCGCATGGTGCAGTTAGCTTCTCAAGCAGTGCTAAAACCTCATCTCACTGCCTGAGAAATGCTACAACTACTAGGCCACATGGCATCTACTGTGCATGTGGTTCCCTATGCTTGCCTCCATATGAGGGCAGCTCAGTGGACTTTATCCACTCAATGGACCCACGCATCGGGATGCTTGTCAGACAAAATAGCAAATACAAGTCGCCTTATTTTGTCCCTCCAGTGCTGGAAGTCCACTCAAAACCTGTTGCTGGGGTCCCCTTTTCAACAACCCTTACCCCAAGCAACTCTCACAACATGAGCTCCCCAACCCATCGGAGAAGCATATCTGCAAGACCTCTCCACCCAGGGCACCTGGTCTCCACAAGAGACTCATCTACATATCAATCTCTTGGAACTCAGAGCAATCATCCTTGTTCTTCGAGTGTTCCACACCCTGTTCAGCTACAAGACAGTCCTCATTCATACGGACAATCAAGTAGACGTGTTCTACGTGAACAAGCAGGGGGGGAACAGGCTCTGTCGCTTTTCAACTAAGCTTTGCGACTATGGGCCCTCGCCAGAGAGTATCAGATTCATTTGCTGGCAGTGTATCTTCCAGGCATTCAAAACTCTTGGGCAGACAGACTCAGTCGAGTTCTGCTTCCACACGAGTGGTCTCTACATGCAGACCAGGTAACCAAGATTTTTCAAATTTGGGGAACCCCGGACATAGACCTCTTTGCAAGTCCATGGAATGCCAAACTTCCCTGGTTCTGTTCCAGAACCCTGGCTCAGGGGGCTCAGGCCAGGGATGTTTTCCTCCTTTACTGGGGTCAAGACTTCCTGTATGCCTTTCCACCCATTCCCCTAATTCCCAAAACCCTGTTCAAGCTTCAGAGAGACAGAGGGCGTATGATTCTCATAGCTCCACATTGGCCATGGCAAGTGTTGTACCCTCTGCTTCTACATCTCTCTTAAGCTCCCTCCCTAGAGTTAGGATCTGCTCCAGATCTCCTATCTCAGGAGGACGGAATGTTATGGCATCCTAATCCCCAGTCTCTGCATCTCAGGGCTTGGTTGCTGAAGGCCTAGATCTCCATGATCTTAACCTCCCTCAGCAAATAAAGGATATCCTTTATGCTTCCAGGAAGCCTTCCACAAGGCGCTCTTATGCTTTCAAGTGGAAGAGGTTTACCATATGGTGTTCGCAAAAGGGTCTTAACCCCCTTGCGATACCCCTGGAATCATTACTGGAGTATCTCCTTCATTTATCCAATGCAGGACTTAAAACTAACTCAGTAAGAGTCCATTTGAGTGCTATTGCAGCTTCTTTCAAGCCTCTAAATGGACAGCCTATTTCCTCCCATCCTCTTATAGCAAGATTTGAGAGGCCACCTTCTAACTAAGCCTCCCATTAGGCCACCACTGGTGGCATGGGACTTAAACCTGGTTCTTGGTTAGCTCATGAAGCCACCTTTTGAACCCTTAGCTACCACCTCCATTGAAATTCCTTTCTTGGAAGGTTATCTTTCTCATTGCAGTCACATTAGCACATCGCATTAGTGAGTTGCAAGCATTAGTAGCTGATCCACCTTATACAAGGTTCTATCCAGGATTGGCCTAGTGGTTGGGGCAAGGTACTTCAGGCCGGAAGGTCGGGAGTTCAAATCCCACTAGAGGACAGCAACCTTGGGCCGGAAGGACTGGGGTTTCTAGCCTCACAGGTGCTCCTTGTGGTCTTGGGCAAGCCACTTAACCCTCCACAGCCCATGTTCCCTGTAAAATAGTTATCTCCAAGTTATAAAGCCCTGTTCAATGTAATTTCAGTTTGTTCAATATAAACCGCACTGATGCAGAATAGCGCGGTATATAAGAGAACGTAAATAAATAAAATCATGACAAGGTAGTCCTTAGGATTCATCCATACTTTATGCCAAAGGTGGTCTCGCCTTTTCATCTAAACCAAGCGGTCTACCTACCTGTGTTCTTTCCAAGGCCTCATGCATCAAATGCAGAAAGGAACCTTCATACTTTGGACTGTAAAAGAGCTTTAGCTTTTTACTTACAAAGAACACAGCAACATAGAAAGTCCTGTCAACTCTTTGTTGCTTTTGATCCTTCTCATTTGGGACTTCCAGTCTCCAAGAGAACACTATCTAACTGGATTGCTCAGTGTATATCCTTTGCCTATCAGAGTAAGAATCTTCCTCTGGAGGGCCATGTCACAGCTCACAATGTGAGAGCCATGGCAGCTTCAATGGCTCATCTGCACTCTGTGTCTATCGATGACATCTGTCGGGCAGCCACCTGGGCCTCGGTTCATACCTTCACAGCCCATTACTGCTTGGACAAGGACTCCCACCGGGATGCCTTGTTTGGTCAGGCTGTTCTCCAACACCTGTTCCATACCTAATCAACTCCTACCCACCATCCCTGGTAGGATGCCAGAGATCCATGGGGGGAAGTGGAGCCCTTTAACAAGGGTTCACAACTTCTGGGGTCTCTCCCTGGCATCTAAAGCTAGGGAGTCCCCATATGTGAAGACTACATTCCTGCTTGTTCCTGGAGATAGCATAGTTACTCACCTGTAACAGGTGATCTCTGGGAACAGCAGGAATTTAGTCCTCACAACCCACCCACCTCCCCTAGGAGTTGTATCTCTCTATCTCTTTCCCTTTCACTCTCTCTTTGTTTCAGCTTTAAAACTCAACTGGAGAGAGGTAGTTGGGAAAGGTGGGAAGGCAGCTCGCAGGCGCTGTGGGATGCTCCCAAAAGCTTTCTAATTGGACACTGGGGAGCGTTCCCGCACAGGCTCTCAGTACCGACGATACCCCATATGTGAGGACTAAATTCCTGCTGTTCCCGGAGATCACCTGTTACAGCTGAGTAACTATGCTTTCTCAACCTAGTCCTTGGGACACACCTGCACAGTCTGATTTTCAGGATATCCACTGTGAGCATGCATATGAGAGATCTAGAGACACTGCTTTCATTTCATGCAAACCTATTGCATGCATGTTTGTGGATATCCTGAAAACCAAATTGGCTGGGTGCATTCTAAGGACTGCAGTAGGCTGGGAACTCCTACCGTAGAATTACAGATCATGAAACTGTCATTGTGAAAATAAATGGTAATCTAATACTCGTCAATGAGGATAAGTAAGAAAGAATGAGGGAATGCATGCAAGAATAACTGAGGGGGGAAGATTTTGAAATTGAAAAAGAATGTAAAACAGTTATTACACAGTGGAAGTCAGTTGAAAAGTATCTACATGTGGAAACCGCTCTATATGCGTGCAAATAACTTTCAGAAAGCCATTGATGCTAGCTGTAGGTGCTCTGAGACAGATGTGAAGGGGGCAATGGTTTATGTGAGCCAAAAATTCTACCGTAGTTCCCAGTTTACAGTGGAAAGATGTGTATTTTAAATTCCCACATCATTTTTCTGCACCAACATGACGATCGTGTAATTGCCAGCTATCTGCGTGTTTGAATGAGGGGTCTTCACCAGTGACTGAAGGGATAACTGTTCACCTTTGTAGTTTTAACACCATTATCAAAAGTTCATTAAAAGGAGTTTTCATTTGACTCTTTAATAGGCTCCTTTGTTTAAATCTGGCACTCATGTAAGTGCCGGTAAATGCACATAGGGATTGCAAGATCTCTGCCCACACGTGATTACATGTGTAGAGCCGCGACTGACGCCATTCTGTTCCTGAACTTTTTTTCTGAGAGGCTGCCCCGATGTAGGTGTTGGCAGATACATGCGCTGTTCACTATTCATGTGGATGTCCTATGTGAAGCAGGCACCCAATAAAAACCCCAAAAGAAGAGAATGGCACAAGTCCCTGCAGTATATCAGGTTGCAGATTATGCCAATACATAGCACAGGACCCCACAGTTACCCATGCGCGAAAAACATTCAACACATGCTCTTCCTCCTAATGTGGTATATTTTATTCAATGCTGAAAATGTGCACAGGGCAAGCCGAATGTTAAACACAAGAATGAACCCAAACAGTCATAAGATCACTTGGCACAGAGGTGCAGCTTCTGCTGTTGGACAGCATGTCACAGGTCTAGAACATGGTATCGGTGATTTTAAGGTGAGGGTCCTGAAAGGAACATTTAAATCAATCTTGAGAACTTAAAACTTTTGAAATGAAGATTTGACGTTTTCAATCAGACCAGATAAAGATATCTATCTTTTTTTATCTTTATTAAAAATTTGATATACCGCTATGGCAATAGCATTAAGCAGTGTACAATTAAAACTGATTTACACGAGAGGTCACGTGATGCGGGCAGAGTAGTGGTCGCATCTTAGGTGTGCTCCACAACCCCCTAGCCCAAACCGGCGAATTTGAACCGTTAAAAGCTGCGGGTCTGGGCTCAGACTTAGTGATTTCAGGACCGGAACATCTACCGTCCTTAAAACCGGCCTTGGTGCGGCGGAGAGAGGCATGGCGGTGGCGGTAAAATCTGCCCGAAGAGACAGGGAGCGCATGGCGGGGACCGCAAAGATGGCGGAGGCGACGGTGGCGCCAAGCTCCCCGAGATCCCCTGCACGCGTTGACGAGATGTCCGCAGCCGTAGCAGCGGCTCTGTCCCCACAATTTTCAGCCCTCCACGAAAAAATGGATGGGCTGCGGAGCTCCATTGATGCGCTGGGGTGCCGGATACAGGAGGCGGAGGACCGACTTGGCCGGACGGAGGACAAGGTGGAGACGCTGTCCCGGGAGGTGGCTGACCTGAAGACCCAGGTCGAGTCACAGGCCACGAAGCTTGACGACTTGGAGAACCGCTCTCGACGGAAGAACCTTCGCATAATGGGGGTCCCTGAAGCAGTGACCGCTAAAGACCTCCTTCCCTACCTAGAAGCCTTGATAACCATGCTGCTGAATGCTGAAGGGTCGGAGGATCCGATCCATATCGAGCGGGCGCACCGGGTGGGCCCCTCTCAGGCCCGTGATGGCCGGCCCCGGATCGTACTGGTGAGCTTTCTGCACTTCCCCCAGAAGGAACGGCTGTTGAGAGCGGCCCGGCAGCGGGGAGAGGTGGTCTACCAGAATGCGAAGCTGCGCATAGCACAGGACTATTCCGTCGCCCTGAGTCGGCGCCGCAGGGACCTTGCACCGCTCTGCGAGAAGTTGATCATGGCCCGGATTCGCTTCACGGTGCAATATCCAGCCCGACTGCATGTGACCCACGAGGGGGCCCATCGTGTTTTTGAATCCGCTGCAGCCGCACAGTCTTACGTGGACCAGCTTACTGCGCGAGAGCGGGTGAATCATGCACATCCCTCGGCCACCTGATGGCATGGAGGTCTCCACCGGGCTATCCTATGACAGGCCGCTCTGCTACCTACCCGGACACTTGCGGTGGACTGCTTTGCGGGTTTGGACCACGGAGCCTTACGGAGGAGCGGAAGCCTGAGTAGGGCTTTGCGGGCCTGCTGTGTGAGGAACTGGAACCCTGCTCCCTTTCTCTTTGTTACTTTTGGTTACTTTGAGTTGTAAATGCTACCGTGTTAACTGTTGCCTCGTAGCGCCACTGTTGCTAATGTGTCTCAGGGGAGCTTGGTCAGCCGCTCTCTTGGGGGGAGGTAGTGCGGGTTCCTCTTGAGGCGCGGGTGGGGACCCCCCGTGGCTCAGGCCTGGCTGGGGCCTACGGACAGGCTCCCTGCTGCGATTCCGGCGGAGGGGGGGGGGGCAGTCCATTGTGGGTTGCTCCCCCTGCTTCTTTCTCTCTCCCCCCCCACTTTATTCCCCTTCTCTGCACCCTGTATTCTCTCCCTCTTGCTGTTACATTTGTGATGTGCTTGAAATGTGGGAATTGGGAGGTTGATAGTGAGGGGGAGTAGTGATTTTTAGCCGGCTTGGGATTAGGTTAGTCACTAAGGGGAGAGGGCCTAAGGCAGACGTTGGGGCCTGTAGTGCGGTGGGTTGGGGGTGGCGGTGGGGGGCATCTAGAGGGACCTTGTAGGTTCCCTAGGGAGGAGGGGGAGAAAGACCTAGGGGGGGTTTCTTTGGGGTAGTGAGGGGGGGGTAGGGCTAGATGGGATGGGGGGGGGAGGCGGGAAGAGGCCCGGCAGGGAGGCACTGAGGATGAGTGGTGTGGTAGCTGGCCTGATAGGGCGGACAAGGAGGATGGGGGAGGTGGGGGGGAAGCGGGAGGGGGTGGGGGGTGGGGGGGAAGCGGGAGGGGGTGGGGGGTGGGTGGGTGGTTGGGGGGGTGGGGGATATGGGTCACCTGGTGCTCCTAAGTTGTTTATACTGCTAGAGGAAAGGAACATCTCCTTACTGCGGGGGGGACCTCAGGCTGGGGAGGTCCTCCTTTATTGCTGCCACATACCGGATACATATAATCTGTTTATCTTTGATCCGCCCTGAAGGTAGTCTCCTGGAATGTATGTGGTATAGGGAACCCTATCAAGCGATATAAAGTGTTGCAGAATTTAGCCAGACTGAAATGTGATGTTGCCATGCTACAGGAAACCCACCAGACAGCCGATGAGCATGCCAAACTACGGAAAATGTGGGTGGGGCAGAGTTGGGGCGCCCCGGCTAGGGGAAAAAAGGGTGGAGCGGTCATTCTGGTCAGCGCCCAGGTCCGCTTTGAGATGGAGCAGCAGTGCTCGGACCCGGAAGGTCGATATATCCTGCTCTATGGATACTTGGAAGGTAGGCCCATCGTGCTGGGTAATGTGTACGGGCCCAATGTATTGGATCGGCCGTTTTATGCCCGACTGGCCTCCTGGGTGGAACAGCTGCCGGATGTGCCTTTGATTCTGGCAGGGGACCTGAACGGGGTGTTGGACCTGGACCTGGATATGTGTGGAGGGGGGAATGAGAGAGCGCGTGCCCCGACGACTAAAGTCTTGCGAGGGTTGTGTCGTCGCCTGGGGACGGTAGACCCCTGGCGCCTGCTTCACCCATTCGAAAGGGATTTTACTCACCAGTCGCGGGCACACGGCTCTAGTGCGCGCATTGACTACGTTTTGGTTTCGGAGCGGCTCTTTGAAAGGGTGACGGAAGCGCAAATAGCCCCTCTGGCAATATCAGATCATGCCCCAGTCTGGGTGGAACTCCGATGGGGAGACTTGTCCTCTTCTATGCGTGTCTGGCGGTTCCCCATGGATTTGTACTATGATACTAACTTTCATACTCGCCTCGGGCAGTGTTGGCAGGATTTCTTGACGCACAATAAGCAGCATGAGGCAGAACCAGAATTATTCTGGGAGACGGCCAAGGTTGTATTGCGTGGTAATGTTATCGAGTACGCTGCACGGAAGCGCAAACTGCAGGCCGCGCAAATCGTGCAGTTAGAAAGACAAATAGTTCAGGCCCGGAGGCGCTGTGCGGGGGATCCCAGTCGAACACACAAGCGTAGACTTTGGGAATTGCAAACCTCACTTAATGAATTGTTACATCAGCGGGCCAAGAAGTCCCATATGTACTACCGTTACCAGCTTCACCGCTTTGGAGACAAGCCGGGGAAATTATTGGCACGTTGCCTGCGCGGCAGTCGGGCGTCTAGGCTGATTGCGGCCCTTCGGGATGAGCAAGGGGGATTGCAGAGGGGAAAAAAGACTATAGCCCGTACGTTCAGATCCTTTTTCCAACGGTTATATGCGCGGCGGGAAGGGTCTCCGGTTGTTATGCAGAACTACCTAAGTAAACTGGACCTACCCAAGTTGGGGGCGGACAAACGGGCGTACTTGGACACCCCGATCACAGTGGAGGAAGTTCGTAGAGTCATACAAACGGCCGCCTGCTGTAAGGCGCCAGGCCCAGATGGATTCGGGGCGGAGTTCTACAAAATCTTGGGGGACATCGTGCCCCCTACCCTGGTCGCCCTGTACCACCATCGAGTGGCGCAGGGCAGATTTGAATGGGGCCCTAACCATGCCTATATTACTTTAATACCCAAACCAGGGAAAGATCCCACTCAGGCGTCGTCTTATAGACCGATTTCCCTGTTGAACTTTGACCTTAAAGTGATGGCTAAAGTTTTGGCGGATAGATTGGCAACGGTACTGGGGGAATTGGTACATGACTCGCAAGTCGGCTTTGTTAGGGGGAGATATGCCGTGCGTAATCTGCGAAAAATCTTGGCCTCGCTAGAGTGGGTGCACGAGCGCAAGTGGCGATCGTTGTTGGTCAGTTTTGACGCGGAAAAGGCGTTCAATCAAGTGCAATGGGACTATCTGAAAAGCCTCTTGCCATATTACGGGATTGGTGACTCTTTTTGTAAGATGGTGGAGCTATTATATGAAGCTCCAACAGCGGCAATATTATGCAACGGGGTAGTCTCGGAGGAATTTAACTTGGAGAGGGGCACGCGTCAGGGCTGCCCTCTTTCCCCGCTGCTTTTTGTGCTGTCCCTGGACCCGCTGATACGACGCATAGAGGAGTCTCCTGAGATCCCCGGGGGTGCGTATTGGATCGTATGGCTTTAAGGTGGCAGCCTTCGCGGACGACCTCCTGGTTCACCTTACGAAGCCCCAACAATCGCTACCCCGGTTGTTGGAGGAGCTTGCCCTCTATGGTAGATTTGCGGGCCTACGGCTTAACTTGGATAAATCGGAAGCATTAGATGTGGGCGGGAATATGACAGATAGTTGGCCTGGGGTTTTTTCCTCTTCGTTGGGCCACCGATTCCTTCGTCTATCTCGGTATCCTGCTGACCCCTAGCGCCCTCTCAGATTTATAAAGCGAACTTTGATCGTATTTTTTCTAAAATTAGAGCGCAATTGCAGGCGTGGGCTCCCCTTCCATTGTCCCTCTTGGGGCGAGTAGCGGCCTTGGGGATGGTGGTCCTTCCCAGGGTGCTCTATTGGCTGCAGACCCTTCCGGTCTGGCTAATGAAACGAGACCTACGGCGTATTGAAAAGGCAATTCGGGGATTTCTCTGGAAAGGCACTCGAGCACGCATTCCTTTGGCCCGGATGAAAGGGGGGTGGAAGGCAGGTGGGGTGGGAGTTCCGGACATTTGGAAATATGCCTTGGCTTGCCAAGCCCGACATCTTGCTGATTGGCTGGGGGACACGGAGGTTTATACTCCCCGGGCGTTAGAGGAGGCCTTTGTGGCGCTGCAAACTCTGGATGCGGTGTTGCATCTTGAGCGGGGGGTTCTGCCGGCACGTCTGACTGGAAGTGTGCTGCTGCAAGCAACCAGGCGTACCTGGCAACAGTTGAATAGATATTGGGGGTGTGACCCGGGGGTCTCCAGTTGGTTACCCTTAAGGGGAAATGCCTGTTTTACCCCGGGGTCCGACTCGGTGTTCTTTCGGCGTTGGGCGCAACTGGGGATTACGCGGGTGGGCCATGTGGTGGACACGGAGGGGCGATGTAAGGCCTGGGACGTTCTTTGCAGGTGACTTGGGCGGGGGGGGGGGGATGTCCGGGTGAACTTGCTATGATATTCTGTAGTGTTTGTTCGTTATTGATATACTCCCGGGGCGGTGGACAAGACACAGCCCCGCCCGGGAGGTGCCCTGGTACAAGATGAGTGTATATGATTGGTTATGTTTGGTTGATGTTTGTTATTGTATCCTATATCTTCAATAAACAGATTTAATAAAAAAAAAAAAACTGATTTACACCACAATCCAGGAAATAGAACGCCAAAGTTAAAACAGGAAAGAGGGTAAAAGAGAGAAAAACAAATCACAAAAAGCATTTAACAATACATCATAATAAATTACACGCAACTCATTTTAACAAATCAAATCATATTGTAACAAATCATAAGAAAGTAACAATAACCAACCAGGATACAGAGACACATAGGTGGACAAACATGTACAATACTTGGGTTTGAACACACAGACAAGCCAGTTAGGGGGAAGTTCCAGAGGGTAGGTCAAAAGCTTTCTGAAAGAGGTAAGTGTTTTGAGTAACAACTTAAACTGAGGGTAGGATGGTTCCAGACGCAATGAGGTGGGTAGCATGTTCCAGAGTGAGGGGCCAAGGAAAAACCAAGCTGAGTGCCGTGTCTGCTCCAGACGGGCTTGTGATGGTGAGGGAAGAGATAGGCGGTTAGTGTGAGTAGAGCGGAGTAACCGATGGGGGGTATAGCGGGAAATACAATCGGCCAGATAACGAGGAGTACATGTGTAAATGGTCCGGTGAAGGAGAATCAAAAACTTATAGTGAAAGCAGTATTGGAGAGGAAGCCAGTGTAGTCGGAGCAAAATCGGGGTGATGTGATCGAATTTACTAGAATAGGTAACGAGACGCGCTGCAGTATTCTGGATACGTTGCAGCCGCTGGAGACAATATTTGGGAAGATTGGCCAAATATACATTACAGTAGTCCAATCTATTAATAACAAGAGAAATAACAAGTGTAATGAGAGCACTGGGGGGCAGAACAGACCGGACGGCCCTAATTTGCCGTAGAACAGAGAAGGAGCAATGGGAGACCTTTGAGATGTGTTCAGAGAAAGTTAGAGAAGAGTCTAGAATTACGCCCAAATACCGGACAGAGGAAGTAAGGGGAATGTTAACTGAGCCAATAGAGGGAGCAAGAGTGGGGCATGCACCACTAAGGGAGACCCACATTGCTGAAGACTTTGCAGGATTGAGATGGAGGAATTTTTCTGATAACCAGGAGGCAATATGGGAAAGACAAAGGTTCAGCTGTGTAATGTCAGGGGAGAGAGGTGTGGAGTGGAAAAGAAGAACTATATTGTCTGCATATAAGTAGGATGAAATCGAGTATTGCTGAATAATTAGGGGCAGGGGGGCAAGAAAGATATTGAACAGTAAGGGGGAGAGGACTGAGCCCTGTGGAACACCACAAGTGAGGGGAACGGTGGATGAAGCTTGACCATTTACATGAACTGAGAAGGAGCGAGATGAGAGAAAAGAATGAAACCAGCACCAAACAGTACCATGAAGTCCAATATCAGAAAGCCGAGAAAGAAGGGTATAGTGGTCAACCAAATCAAAAGCTGTGGACAAATCAAGAGATATAAGAAGAGTGATGTCACCTCGATCATGGGATGTGTGTAGCTCATTAAGAAGAGCCAGTAACACAGTCTCGGTGCTGTGTCCCTGGCGAAAACCCGCCTGACGGGGGTGGAGGGCGTTGGTAGCTTTCTATCATATTTTACAGCCTGGTCTCTGTCAGATCAGCCCCCTCCCCCCCCCCCCCACCTTCTTCCCCTGAGACTGTCAATGGAATACTTTTATGGTATTTTGTCATCTGTTGCTCATACTGTCCTGATTTGAAGAAGGTTTTAACCCTCAAAAGCTAATCCAAAAATGTATCATCTTATTTTCCTTTTTTCTTTCTCTTTTTATTTAACTAATATGTAATCAATTAATCGATGAACGAATTGAGAATTTGTATGCAGGACTTAATCCTGTTGTAGCAAAACTTAGCAGGTAAACCTTCACTATGCATCTTCCCAAGGAAATGCTGGTTCTCAGGGGTGAATACACTGAATGATGTGAATTCAAATACGCTGCTGTTGTATTGGACTTCTGAGTTTGAGCTCACAAGACACCTTCCAGGCAAGCTACCAGTGTCCTGGAAAACCAGCCCATACTGATATTTCCGTTTGCTGCATTTTTTTTTCGCTCCTAACTCCTCCATCTCTTCATGTTTCTTAAGGCAACAGAATAGAGCGAGGGAGTGTTTGGCAACTCATGGGTTGGAGGATGAATGCACACTTATGTCATTAAACACTTGGCAAAACAAAGCAGAGTGAGTGTGTCTTATGGAAAGGAAAATGCATTTGTTCCTTAACGTTTTCAAAAAATAGGGAGCATCTGGTAGCTGCTAAAATCTGTACAATTCAGGACCATAGCAAGCTAGAAATGCGCTGTGTGACTCATGAACATGGTGCCCCGCACCCAGCCGCATGCAGAAACTCGTTCTTGTTGGGCTTCCCGGAAGCCCAATGATTGCATCAGCACCCCTTTCCTACTTGCACCTTGTGTGACGACACCCCTCGCAGAGCCCATGGTACAGTCCTGGTACGCTTGATTGACTAAGAACAATACATTGAGCCTGTACTGTTTGGTCTTATGTGTCCCTGTGGCGAGCTGTACTATAGTCCTATAACGTGTAAATACTCTGAAGTACTTTTATTTGCCAGTGAAGTTTCCTATTTTGTTTTTAAAATGAAACAAAAGCAAAATGGTTTCTGGTTTATTTTAAGAGTACGCCTCTAGCAAATAGTATGGCTGTGATGGACAAGGTGATGAGCTTCTGTGGCCCAGTCCAGGGAAAAATTAGTATATTGTTAGAGGTGGATCATAACATCATAGCGCAACCTTGCGATCCATTACTGTGCCCACTGTTGAAGTTCATTGGATTGTGACAGTTGATTGGAGAGAATTTGGTTAATCATTACAGGGTAACTTTATAAATGGGCTTTCATGCAGAAAATGGCTTTTATAAAATCACTCAGGGCTGCCACACGTATAACTAAGCATGGAGGATGCTTCTTACATCTACTTCATGACTCAAGTGTGGGCATGTTCGGGGAGAAGTTTAGGCAAACAGCAAGCTGAGTCATGAAGTACATGTGGATTTTATATACTATATATTTACATTCATATTAGCTCCCAAGCAGATATAAATGACACAGGCACGTTTACCTGGGATTTTTGCAGGTAAGGCTATTCTATAAAGAGATGTAGGCACCTAGGGTCTGTCTGAAGGGCAGTTACACGGTTTACAGCCTAGTAAACCGTATAAATGCCTTAGCTGCGGATATTCAACGGCATACTGCTCAGAAGACAAGGATTTTAAAACACAATCAAAAATATTAGTACATTTTTGTGAAAGGGGATATCCTCTAACTATAGTTCAGCAAGCTTATAGTAGAGCAAATTTTAATAATAGAGCACTATTGTTAAATCCTTGTGAAAAAGGACAGATGGATGATACCACACAAATAGATTTTATCACCAATTTTTCACCTATGAGTTTTAAAATCCACCGAGTTCTTAAACATTTGAACGTTTTGAGTAGTATCCCTGGATTAACCCTTTGAAGGCCTCCTTTAATTTTTTAATCCACAATCTCCAGAAACAAGCAGGAATGAGTCTTCACATATGGATACGTCGGTACCGACGGAGTCTGCACAGGAACGCTTCCCAGCGTCCAATCAGAAAGCTTTTGGAAACATCCCATCACGCCTGCGTGCTGCCATCCTGCCTTTCCCAACTGCCTCTCCTCAGTTTTCGTTTTTCCGCGGAGCCAGCAGGACGTCCTCCTGTCACTGCAGAAAATTCTTCTTTTAATTCTTTAGTTTTCTTGTGGTCGCGGCTGTCTCCCCGATGCCACCGGTACCGCCGGTGTTTCGTTTTTTCTTTTCTGTAAAATCTTCTTTTAAGGAATATTTTTTCTCCTTAGTGTCTTACGGTTTCTCAGGCCTTTTAGGCCTCTCCATGTCCTTCATGGAACCGCCAGCCACTTTCTCCAAGAAATGTTCAAACTCTGGCGGTACAACTTTATTTTTAGACTCCCAGAATTGGTGTCTAACCTGTTTGGGTCCTGACCTTTTTCCTCCGGAGCCCTTGGGCAACGGTATTTTGAGAAGAGGTTTTCAGCATTGAGTTTCTCTCGACATACGGTTCCCTTCCAACCTCAGGGCACTGACCATTTCTTCTTCTACAGAGGATCAGGTAACCCACAAACAGTCTGTTAAGACTAGCCAACCCTCGAGTGGTAGGTCTCATGCACTGCATGTAGACGGCTCCGGCCTTGCCCTCGAGGGCCCATTGGCTTCAAAACCCCGGCGGGAGTCTTTGACCTCCAAAGCCTATGTGGGGTTTCAGGTTGTTCCTGAGGTTCACCCCTCACAGAACATACCTGAGCTATGCCCGGTGGTGGCATCCGCTTCGAGCGGTACCGATACCCCAGCATCGGCACTGGTGTTGGATGAAACACTCCTCACCAGGGATCGTCGTCTGGCGTCCTCGGTACCTACGGGACCGGTGGACACGTTCCAGACTGACTTTCCAGTATCTGTACCGGCACCGATACTACCACCGATGTCAGTACCCTCCAGACGTGCATCGATAGACTCGCTTCCTTCGATGCCGAGTCTGGAATCAATCTCTAGTCTGGAAGACTGGGTACCGACACGTGTTGGTACTGACACTTGTCGGTACCAGACGCTCTGTACCGAGGATGACTGCCGAAGGCTTTCGGTTACCTCGGTACCGATTGGGCTGTCACCGATTGCTGCTTCGATGTTGGTGTCCCGTTCGGTTCCGACAGTGGTACCGGTACCGGTGTCCACAGTAGCATCGTGGCCAGCTCCTTCCATGCTTCTTTCAACAGGATCGCTCCCTTCTATACCAAGTTTGGAGTCGATACTTGTCATGGACCATGTGGTACTGACTGTCGCTGGTCCTGACCTCCAGTACCAGCGACCATCCCTTAAGGATCCCATACTGCACCGTGCAGGATCTTATATTCCTACATACTTAGATCCTTCGGTGCCCAGGCTAGTTCTTTAGATCTAACCTGTCCAAGGGAGGTTCCCTTTGGAGATCCTTCTTTTCAGAGTTTCCTCCTGGATATGGCAAGATCACTTGCCATTCCTATCCCTGGACATGATCCTACACAAGGTTCTGTTTCTACCGAAGCAAAGGAGAACATAAAGCTTCCTTTGCATCATTCCTTGCAGGATCTCCTTCTAGGACTGTGGGAAGCACCTTTAAGGGTACCCCCACCTTCCAGAGCAACTGATCTCCTATATCAGGTGCCCCCCTCTGCAGGGTTTCAAAAGACTCAACTTCATCATCATTCCATAGTACTGGAATCAGCAATGAGGCGGGTGAAGAGTAAGAAAAAGCACTCTTATCTGCCAGGTCGTGAGTCTAAGACACTAGATGCCTTTGGACATCAAACCTTCCAGACATCCATGCTTTCAGCAAGAATTCTCTCATATATTTTTTGTATGAGTCTATCTCCTGAGGAGGTCACAAAGAAATTACATCTTTTGACTCCTTTTCTTTCAGAGCCCAAGAGTGCAGACTATTCCTCACTGCTTAGTCATATTCAAAATATCTCTTGGTTTCTTACTCGTGCTTCCCTAGACTCTTTTGAGTCTGTTAGCAGGACTTCTGCTATAGCTATAGGGGCACGACGTAGAGCCTGGCTCCAAGCTTCAGACTTAGACAAATGGGCACAACAAAGACTGGGTAATACTCCTTGCACTGGAGAAAATCTCTTCAATAAGGAGTCTTTACGTCAGGTTACTCAGTGGTCCGCTGACTTACCTGTTGCTAAAGGCTGTTCTATGCCTTCTTCTTTCCCAGTAGGCACTGTTCCCTCTAAGCTGTGCGCGTGTGCGCGCGCACACACCTCACCGAGCAAGCGCACATACTTTACAACAGAGCGCACAAAAATTATGGCTCTGATTCTGATAGAAAACAACACAGACGTCTTAAAATTTAAAAGTTATGATTGTAATTACTAGAAATTTCCCGCTTCATTTAGTAATCGTCTATTTTCATTTAATTTGATTAAAATCAATGTGGTGTACATACTGTATTCTGACGTGTAGTCAAATTTTAAAGTATATAACTCCGAGTGTCATTATGTGGCGCACAAAAATTTAACCTTCCTTCAAAAGCTGCACACAGCTGATATTTTATGCGCACGCAGCCTACAGAAAATTAGAGGGAACATTGCCAGTAGGTAGGAAATGTCCTACCAAACTTTCTTCCCCTAGGGGGAGAAGGTTTTATTCATCTTCTGCCCATCATACAGATGTTCCCAAACAGGGGAAACATCGCCCTGGTCTGAAGAATCCAAACTCTCACCAGGCTCAGCAAACCCAGCAACCGCAGGGTTTCTGATCAATCATCATATTTTTGTGCCTCTTGGGGTTTTGAACCTGCAGTTGGCTTCTCAGTAGAAGCCTTCCACTGCTTTCATTCTAAACTCCAAGCATGGATCTCTTTTCACAAGACATCCATTTTTTCTCTGTTATACGAGCTCTTAGGATATTCATGCCTATAGGTCACAGGTTTCTCCTCTTCTTCCTGTTAGGGAAAGAGGTTTAACAACTATCAAACAATAGTTTTCTGTACCAGCATGAATTTTTCCTTTCTACAGACTTACCACTTTGTAAGTCTCCATTCAGCTCCATCTTCTCTACCCTTTTACCAAGCATTTCCTCTGTAAGAGTGGTACTATTACACTGGAGGGCTTCTTCTTCAGCTCCTCTAGTTTTGTCACTATTCCATTGTGGAGTTTTCCTCTCTGAGTTAACTCCCTCCTTCATTTTTGCTTTGGGACAGCTTATCAGACAGGTCCAGAGTTTTCTTACTCCTGTTCTGTCCTTTCTGTTTTTAAACAGAGATTCCTTCTGCTGTCTTACTAGCAGCTGCTCATGCAGGAGCCCTAGTGATTGGACCACTGGTTCTTCTCCACAAGCATCCAGAGTTGTCCTCCACTACATTCTTCTGACCTTAGTAGTGACTCCAAGACAGTGGATTCATCTTTCTTGGGAAATCTTATCACTACCGGTTTCTCGGATTGTCTTCTATTCTTGTCATCTCCAATTCCCTTGGGTTTGGCAGCATAGTTGACGTAGGTACTGGCTTTTCCAGCAGCCAGTTCTATCTCCTAATTCTCCTGCATTATGCTCTCTGCAATTCTACAGAGAAGCTTTCCACCATGGGCCCTTGCTAGAGAGCATTAGGATTTTCTCAAACAGCTGTCCTAGATGGTTGGAAAAAGCTCCCTCAGTCATGCCCCTCATGACTGGAAGGGTTCTTCCTACCCTACTATCTTCTTTTTAAAACAAAGGACATGGGCCTTCTCTTAAGTGAAAGCTTAAGAGTTGTTCAGTTCCCTGGTTTGGTCCTCAGGATTCCCACCGGGAATATGCTCTTTTTTTCCTTGCAGCTCGTCCTCATGGTATCCTAATCCGTCATGGACAGCGCATATTTAGCTAAAGAACGCATGATACCCTTTTTGCCCCTCAAGTAGGTCAACATGGTATCTCATTCCTATGTGTTCTCTGTCCATTTACCATGCTAGAGTTCTGGAGGACTCGGGACTTGCTGCCTGCAGACTGATATTATCCTCTGCTTTTCACGTAACCATCCTGGTTATTTCACTGTCTAGCATTCTTGCAGCAATCTAGTCTGTTCCTTGTCAGGGAAATTTTTCCCCTGACTTCCTTCCTTCATAACCCGGGGGAATAGATTTCTCTATATATCTTCTCAAGTAGGTTTCACCTTCTTGTTAGATGAATCTTTCCTCTTCACATCTCCTATGTGAATATACTTTCTATAGGCATATCTCTGCTTAATTGCAGACATCTATATATAGGCCTATATATTCATTATCTATCTATCTCTGTATGCATCTCTATAGATATATATGTCATTTGTGTGTGTATAAGTTATGCCCCTCTATATCTCACTATAGATATATATTCTATATGTCTATATCTCTCTATCTCTCTCTCTGTCGAGATATTTATTATAGGTAGATATGTATTTACAGACTTATCTATCTGACTGTCTATGCTCATATAGATATATATGTCTCTATATGATTCTGACAGTTGGGCTCTACCCATACTCATGCTGTTCCAGCATGTTTGGGGTGCTACACACACAACCACTCCCGTGGTAGTTAACACCTTTTCTACCATAACCTTAAGGGTTAGGTACCCCTGAAGCTCTCCATGTTCCAGTATCTTTCCTATCTACCACCAGTTAGGAAAGACATGGTGGATCTTCAGTAAATCTGAGGCTCTAACGCCTCAGACACCTGTCCTTTTCTTTTTGGGATACAAGGTTTTTTCCATACCCCTTCTTCCCTCAAGGATTAGGCCGGTTTGTCCAAATCGGTCAGCCTTTCCTCTTTTTGCTCCTAAGAGTGAGCCACTCTGCAGCCAAGAGTTTTGGCTTTTTCCATAAAGCCTTCTGCTGAAGGCCTACCGTTTTTGTACTACCCCAGTTGATCCCTGGGGTTACCACCTCACCTTTCAGGATTCTGACCTCCACTGTTTGTCCTACAGGTTTATTACCTCCACTTTTCAGTGAGGTCCTCCTTGAGGTTCCTCTACTGGATTCCCCAGTAGATCCCATGAACCTCTATACTTTCCTGCAATCCTGTTAGGGGAGGTCCATATTGCAATATTTCATTTCAATATATTTGATGATAATTATCATCCACACAAGGACTCCTTGCCTGCAGTCCTATGCTAGGTTAGCTGTCTTTACAGGACCTTTCTGTTTCAACTCCTACCCTCCATCCTGAGGATGCCTGGCGATATGAGGTGTAGCATGTTCCAATCTTTAACATGCTGGGACTCCAGGCATCTTAGCTTGGGAGTCCCCATATGTGAAGACTTGTTCCTGGAGATAGCACAGTTACTTACCTGTAACAGGTGATCTCTGGGAACAGCAGGAATAAGTCTTCACAACCCACCCACCTCCCCAGGAGTTGTATCTCTCTAGCTATCTTTCCTTTCCCAGAGATCACCTGTTACAGGTAAGTAACTGTGCTTTCTGCAGCCGGGTTATTTTTGCATATTTCAGGAAAATTTGTACCTGTCTTATTCAATATGTTCTAATAGTGATCTTCCTTCTGCTATGGTCATGTATTATATACCATTCCTTTGCGTCCCTCTAGTCCAGTCCCGGAACCATAGAGTTGTCAACCTCCACCAGCAGCTTTGGAGACTGAAAGATGTCATCGTTCTGATGTCACTGGTACAAATAGGCAAGATCCGCCCCCTTTCACCAGTACTTTCAGTCTCCAAGCAGCTTGGGGGTTCTGAGCCCGGGACTGGGCTCAGGAGGAACAAATAAGCAGAGCTTAATTCTCTTAGTTAGCCCTTGGTTGGGTTGTTTTTTTGAGTTTTTGTTTTGTTTTTTGTCCTTAGGTGTGACTCTGCTGCTGCTAACAGAGATCCTGTGCTGCTGTGGGCGTTTTATCTCATCTCTTGCCAAACTCCCTCTCCCCTCTCTCTCCCTAAAGAGATCTCAGAGTGCCCCAGCGTTTAAAACGAGCACAGGGGTGTACAATAGCCTCCCTGCTCCCGAACCCGATTTGGAAGGGTGAGGAGCAGGTAGAAGGCAGAAGAGACTGGCAACGGAAAAGCAGTGCTGCTGAGGTGCCAGTCAGTTCCTGGGGCTGATGCCGTGAGAAAGGCTGTGCTCCAGAGGTGCTTAGCGCTGCCCTTCCTTCCTCTCCTCTCGACATCGTGGTGAGTACCCCCGAACTTCGGGGCTCGCTGGGGGAGCAATTATTAGCCGGTGGGGGGTTCTGGCGGCTCCGGAGTGTAGCAGGGGGCCTGACCGCATGATTTTTGGAGATGTGAACGTTGCGGCGGCCATTTTGAGTGCCGTTTTTTCAGCGCCAGTTTTCTTTTGCCTTTTCCACGGCTTGGGAGCTTCGTTTTCAGTTCAGACTGCCAGGGGGCAACTAGTTAGGGCTGCCTTTGTGAAATTCAATTTAAAAAAAAAAAAAAGACCCCTATCGGGCTTGGCTTCCTGGGCTACAGCGCTAGATAATAATATGCCTGCTAAGCCCCGCTGCCTTGTCTGTGGCGTGAGGCGTGGCGAGCTTTTGGAGGCTGGAGTGTGCAAGGCCTGCTCCTTAGAGGCGGTAGGCATGGAGAAATCCTTGGGGGAAGGCTCTGGTGATCAGGCAGAAACTTCCTTCGACGGCAGGGGATCCGGGCCACCCTCCTTGGATACTTCGGAGCCGGTGGCAGGTCCGTCCTCGGCTTGGAGCGCTCCTTTGTCAGGGGAGGGGTCCCAGGGGGCCGGAGTGTCTGGGATCCCTTCGGATTTCTTCGCGCTAATGCAGAAGGCCTTTGCCTTACTGCAGCCCGGGTTGGGAGCTCGGTCTCAGAGCCCCACTGGCCGGAAAAGACCAGGGTCGGGGGGTCTTCCGGAAGGGGAGATGGCCCCGCCTAAGAAGTGTAGAGAGAGTCTGGACCCGACCTCGGATGCCGGGTTGGATGAGGAGGTTGGAGCGCCTGACTTAGAGGTGGACGACGCCTCGGAGGAAGAGTTAGAGGAAGGAGAATTGCTGGACGCAGAGCAGCGTGGTCCGCGTGTTTAGAAGGGAGGAGCTGCCAGCATTGATTGCTGAGACACTAAAGACTTTGAACATGCCCGCGGGGTCCACGTCCACTGAGGAGGCGTTGGAGGATCCGCTTTTGCAGGCCGTGAGAACGTCACAACGGGTGTTCCCAGTGCATAGGGTCTTTCGAAATATGATTCAGGAGGAATGGGACTCGCTGGAGTCGGCTTTGCGGGGGACCAGGGCTTTGGCCCGGTTATACCCGCTTTCCGAACAGGATAAGGAGATTTTTCGTTCTCCCAGGGTGGATGCGGCGGTGTCGGCAGTTACCAAAAAGACCAACATTCCGGTTGAGGGGGCCGCAGCGTTAAAGGACGGGCAGGACAGGAAGTTGGATACCTTGCTCAAGCAGGTGTTTGATATGTGTGCCCTATCTCTGCAAGCCTCGATAGCGGGGGCGTGGGTGGCGAGAGGCTGTTTGAGGTGGTCTCAGCGACTTCAGGGAACCCTCTTGGAGGAACAGACTGAGGATGTTGCTCGTCTGGAGTCGGGCATGGCCTACTTGTCCGTTATTCACTATGATCTAATCCGCGGCCTGGCCAAGAATATGGCGTGGGTCCGTGGCGTGTGAGTAAAACCTATTTTATATTTGTGTATGCAACTATTATGCTGCTATATTACGGCTGTAATCTATTGTTCTCCTTTCTCCTTGTCTCTTCTATCCTTTTGTCTAGTACTGTATCTCTTATTCTGTCCTATCTTATATATGGCGTTCTTTTCGTATCTTCTATAATTATATTGTATTGTAAACCGCTCTGATGCTTTGGCCTGAGCGGTATATCAAATGATTAAACATAAACATAAACATGGCCTCGGTGGTGGCGGCTCGCCGATATCTGTGGCTACGTAACTGGTCGGCGGATGGGTCTTCCAAAGCGAGGCTCAGTAAGCTCCCCTTTAGGGGGGAAACTCCTCTTTGGGGAAGATCTGGAGAAGTTGGTTAAGGACCTCGGGGAGTCCAAGGGGGGGTCGCCTCCCGGAGGATAAGCCGAAGCAGGGTCGTGGGGCTTCTGGGTCCAGGGGCGTCCCGAAGGATTTTCGTAGATTTCGGTCCTCGTTTTACTCAATCGCAAAGGGGCAGGTTTCCAGTACGTGGCCAGCCTTTTCGGGGATTCAGAGGGGCGGGCAGAGGTTTTGGCTCCTTTCAGTCCTCGGGTACCAAGAAGCCGCAATGAGATAATGCGGACCCAGGTGGCGGAGGTTCCCGTGGGAGGAAGGTTGCGGGAGTTCTACCCTGCCTGGGTCCAAATTACCTCAGACCAGTGGGTGCTGGAGGTTATTCAGGACGGCTATGCTCTGGAGTTCCAGCGTCCCGTCTTAGATTCCTTTGTTCTTTCCCAGTGCAGAGCTCCTCAGAAGCTCCGAGCAGTAGCGGTCACCCTGCGGCGTCTGCAGCATCTCGGAGCAGTGGTGCCAGTTCTGGAGGAACAGTGCGGTTCAGGTCGATACTCCATTTATTTCGTGGTTCCCATAAAGGAGGGTACTTTTCGGCCGATTCTGGACCTCAAGCGGGTAAATCGTTGCCTTCGCGTGACCCACTTCTGAATGGAAACCTTGCGTTCCGTCATTGCGGCAGTTCGGTCTGGGGAGTTTGTCATCTTTAGATCTTACGGAAGCTTATCTGCATATCCCCATCCGGCAAGAGCATCAAAGATTCCTGCATTTTGCGGTGCCGATGGGGCATTTTCAATTCCAGGCGTTGCCTTTCGGTCTGGCGACGGCTCCTCGGACGTTCACCAAGGTTATGGTCGTGGTGGCGGCCGCGCTTCGCAATGAGGGGATACTAGTGCATCCTTACTTGGACGATTGGTTGATTCGGGCGAAGTCGAGGGAGGAGAGCTCGACAGCCACCGCTCGGGTGGTCGGTTTGTTGGAAAGCCTCGGTTGGGTGGTCAACGTAGCAAAGAGCAGGCTGAACCCCTCTGACGCTGGAGTACTTAGGAGCGCGCTTCGAGACACAGCAAGGAGTGGTGTTTCTTCCCAGCAAAAGAGCATAGGCTTTGAGGGAACTCGTGCGACGGTTTCTGGGGCGCAGGGCACCGACAGCCTGGCAGTATTTGCAGTTACTAGGAACCATGGCGGCTACAAACGACTTGGTGCTGTGGGCCAGGGCGCATATGAGGTCGTTGCAGAGTGCTCTCCTTCGGCGTTGGTCTCATCAGCGGTATGCGCTGTCGCAATGTCTGCCGTGTCCGCCGGAGGTGCATCGAGACCACCTATGGTGGTTGAGGCCCGACAGTCTGGTAAAGGGCGTGCCTCTGGAGCCTCCGTCCTGGCGGCTGGTCACGACTGATGCAAGTTTGGCAGGATGGGGGGCGCATCTCGACGGATCATTTGCTCAAGGGACTTGGTCACTGGAGGAGCGCCATTGGTCCATCAACAGGTTGGAAATGCGAGCGGTGTATCGAGCTCTTCTGGAGTTCCAGGAGGTTTTACGTCAGGAGGTGGTATGTGTGCTGTCAGACAACGCGACGACAGTTGCCTATATAAATCGGCAGGGCGGCACGGGGAGTTCGTCCCTGGAGGAGGAGGCCAGTGTGCTGTTGGTCTGGGCGGAACAGAACTTGAAGATGCTGTCAGCCCAACACGTCGCCGGCGTAAACAATGTTGAGGCGGATTTTCTCAGCCACCGCAGGGTGGACCCGGGGGAGTGGGCCCTGCACCCGGAGGTCTTCGAGCTGATTGTGCGACGTTGGGGGGTCCCGGTGATGGATCTCATGGCAACCTTGGAGTCTGCGAAGGTGGAGCGGTTCTTCAGCAGACGGAGAGAGTGGATGGTGGAAGGCCTGGATGCCTTGGCGCAGCGTTGGCCGGTAGAGGGTCTTCTTTGTATTTCCACCCTGAGCGCTCATAGGCAGGGTGGTCCAGCGTATAGAACGACATCAGGGCCTCGTGGTGCTGGTGGCGCCGGATTGGCCAAGGAGACCGTGGTATGCAGATTTGATTCGGCTGTTGGCAGACGCTCCGTGGCGGCTTCCGCTTCGAGAGGATCTGTTACAGGGGCCGCTACGAATGCCGCAGGTGGGTCAATTCTCGCTTACGGCTTGGCTATTGAACGGGCTCGGTTGATGGCCAGGGGGTACTCGGCGGCAGTCATCTCTACCCTCCTAAGCGCACGCAGGCCGTCTACGTCGCTGGTGTATATCCGCGTCTGGCGTGTCTTTGAAGCTTGGTGTTCCGAGCGAGCTCTCAATCCCTTAAAAGCCTCCGTTCCTCATATCCTTTCCTTTTTGCAGGCTGGGGTAGAGAAAGGGCTCGCGGCCAGTTCCTTACGAGTGCAGCTGGCGGCTCTTTCCTGTTATCGGGGAAAGGTTCATGGTCAGGTGATCGCAGCGCATAGTGATATTTGGCGTTTCCTGCGAGCGGTGCTGTTGCTAAGACCGCCTAGGTGGACGGTTATTCCTCCGTGGGACCTCAATGTGGTGTTGGAAGCCTTGGTTGGGGAACCGTTCGAGCCCTTAGGTAGGGCTTCGCTGAAGGATTTGACCCTGAAGACCGTTTTCCTGGTAGCTATTTGCTCCGCCAGAAGGATTTCGGAGTTGCAGGCGTTGTCTTGTCAGGAACCTTACTTGTCCTTTTCGGGTGACAGGGTTGTTTTGCGTACGGTTCCAGCCTTTTTGCCAAAGGTGGTTTCGGATTTTCATGTGAATCAGGTAGTATCGCTGCCGGTGTTTTCTGCAGAACAGAAGGCTCAGTCGGGTGGCCGTTTGCATCGGTTGGATGTGCGGCGAGTGCTCAAGAAGCATTTCCGTAAGACGGCGTCTTTCCGAAAGTCCAACAGGCTGTTTATCGCCTTTGGTGGTCCGCGGAAAGGGGAGGCGGCAGCGAAGTCCTCTATTTCTAGGTTGCTGAAGGAGGCTATTGCTTCGGCCTACCTTTTGAAGGGCAAAGAGGTTCCGGTGGGCCTGCGGGCGCATTCCACTAGAGCGCAGGCGGCATCTTGGGCGGAAGTCAGTTTGGTGCCGGTGGCTGATATTTGTAGAGCGGCGACCTGGTCCTCTTTGCATTCTTTTGCCCGGCACTATCGGCTGGATGTGCAGGCGCGGGGAGATGGCCATTTTGGTTCAGTGGTTCTTCAGGCTGGGCTTACAGGTCCCTCCCGTTGATGTTCACTGCTCTGTTACATCCTCTATGGTTCCGGGACTGGACTAGAGGGACGCAAAGGAAGAGTAAATTAGACTTACCTGCTAATTGTTGTTCCTTAAGGAACTCTAGTCCAGTCCCGGATCCCTCCCAGTAAGTGCATTGGGGGCAGCCTGAAGTTTCATGAGAGAGGAGATCAAGGCGGTGCACAGGTAATGAAGAATTAGTAGCATTTTTTTCAACCAGGTTGAGCACAGAGCGGAGATGAGATGAGACTAGGTCTCAGGGGGACTCTATTTTTGTTTCCGCAGCAGGCCCTGCTGGGTGCTTGAGTGCAGTAGGATCGCCTTTTCAGGGCGGTTATTTTTCTATTCTTGATGTTCGCAGTTCATATATGAACCACATTTGGGCGGGGCAGTGAGGGTTCTTGTTTTTTCACTGCTACCCTGTCTTGTTCGATATTTTTTCATATAACTACTTATTTGTTGCTCTGCTGAGTCTGCTTTGTCAATAGGTGCTGGTGAAAGGGGGCGGATCTTGCCTATTTGTACCAGTGACATCAGAACGATGACATCTTTCAGTCTCCAAAGCTGCTGGTGGAGGTTGACAACTCTATGGTTCCGGGACTGGACTAGAGTTCCTTAAGGAACAACAATTAGCAGGTAAGTCTAATTTACTCTTTGATGGGATCCAAAATTCTGACTAAATATTCCTAAGAGTTTTGGGCTTGGCCTGGAAAGGGTTAATAGATAAGAAGATACGTTGTGTTTGGAAAGAAATCAAAATCTAAAAGAGAAACTGAGTCCAGTGATGGTACACCCTCTTCCGATAGACTGGCCATTAGAAGATAAAGAAAAAGGCCATCGTAAGTGTGGGCATTGTGACATCTGTGATATAACTAGAGATATAGATAGCTTTGCTTATCATGGCAAAATATATAAACTACACGGGAGCACCTCTTGTGATACATCATATGTGATGTATGCGATTCAATGCCCGTGCAATCTATTGTTTGTAGGTAAGACAATTAGATCTTTGAGAATAAGGTTGCGAGAACATAAGTCGTATAAAGTGCAAAATGATAGAGGCACCTTTGGTGCAACATTGTTTGGACAAAAACCATATGTTTTCTGAATTGAGATGTTTTGCGTTGAACAAGTAATGGCGGGAAAAGCTGCAAGATCATGGGAACAAACTTTACTTGTGCAGGAACAACGATGGATATTCAATTTAGAATCAGTAATCCCTAAGGGATTAAATGGCCAAATAGAATGGGGAGCATGTTTATAAACATCAAAGAGGAAGTTGCATAAAACATGATTGGATAGATAGATTATTATGCCATCAATGGGGAGGAGCTAAATCGCATTTCAAAAAGGAGGGGCTAGGAATTGATCCGCATGCGCAGCGTTTTTTGAACTTGGATAATTGATTAGGAGTAATGGGTCTGCAGCATCAAGGTATGAGATATTCGTTCTCTTCCAATTTGGATAAAAACATGTAGAATCATCCCGAGCACTTCCGTATGGTATACCAAGCACTAATAACCCCCATATTAGACTTCTGCAACCCAATCTACCTTGGCATAGCAAAACAAACACTCAGACCACTACAACTAGCACAAAACATGGTGGCCCTCATACTATCTGGCTCAACAAGACAAGAACACATCACACCCATTCTGAAAGATTTACACTGGCTCCCAATCAGCTCACGCATCAAATACAAAACAATCATAAACATCTTTAAGATCAAACATCATTCTTCAGCCAACAGCCTACATACCCTCATACAACCAGACACCAGCACATGCCCAAGGAGAAGAGGCACCTCCAACCGTGTGAACACCCCAAAAGACTTCATAAAAACTCGCAAGGACACCACAGAACGAGCACTCTCCCTGGCTGCCCCAGCAATCTGGAACACCCTCCCAGACGAACTGAGAATAACGACAGACCTCAAAGACTTTCGCAAACAACTGAAGACAACGCTATCCAAAGAGCACTATGGACATGACACATGATCTACTAACAAGCAAGAAACAACCGACATACCCACTCCCATGACCCTTGTATATAAGAATGTATATAGCACACAATGTATCATAACGCACAATGTATAGAAGAATGTATAATAGCACATGATGTATTATAGCGCACAATGTACATAGCTCCGCCTAATCAAACACACAACACATCAGACACACCAAACACGCAATGCGCTTCACTGCATGAAAACACATGTTCACTCCTTTGTTGTGAAACTGCTTTGATTGTAGGAGAAGGCGGTATAGAAATACTATTAAATAAATAAAAATGATTATGTGAAAATAAAACACTGCATATAGTCTTTCAATGTTGAAGATAAGAACGGTTGGTAGATTTTAAGGTTAAAATTGTTGGGAGAAGTATTGACATAACACTTCACTGTTTTAGATTGGTCTTCTAAAAATCATTGTGGGATAAACCCCTGAAGAAACTCATAAGAGTGAAACGTGGCAAGGCGCCAATAGGAGGTGTTGGGAAGAAGATAAGTTATACAATATGGGAAAGAAGACACGTTAAGAACAAACATACAGGGAAGATAACCCATTAAGATAAGCACATTTTATACATCAATATAATATATAAATATGGAAAAGAAACATTAGGATTAAGAAATGTTTGAAGTAAAAAGGACTGCGTAATAACGGCATCGAAGGGGTCATTGATGCAAGTAGGCATTGACAGTTCTGATAAATTTTAAAGTCAGTAAATTTCTGCCGATAAGTCTGAGACCCTGGTGCATCTTTCAAATAATTTAAATAATTTTAAAGTAAATTTAAAGTGAAGTGACAATTAATACTTACTGATGAAAATAGAATTTTGATAGATATGGAGTGATTTTGATATTGAATGGTGACAATATACACGGTTAGTGCCATTCAGTATCCTTCTCTGTCCCCCACGTGCCCTGATGCTATCCGATTAGTATCGGGGCCTGTTGGGGGTATTCCAGGGCAGAGCGGAGGCAGTGATTGCTGTTAACCGGGTAGCGGTGATATTGGACCGCTACCCAGTTAGTGATCCATGCCTTAAAATTAGGCCAGCTTTTGGCTCGCCTAGTTTTAGCTGTGGATGCTAACCAGGTAGCGGTCTGATATTGCCGCTACCTGGTTAGGCTCTACAGGTGGATCCACTCGGCGCCAAACCCAGATATTCAGTGCCGTCGCCACAGCATTGAATATCTGGTTTTAGGGGTCAGCGGGCAGGACTATGCACCATAGTTGCGCATAGCCTGCCCAGTTGAAAATCGGGCCCCTAATGTCTTTATTAAATAGCTCCTGTTTGGGCTTCCTATCTAGGTGCTCTGCTGTGAAATCACTGTTAAGTGCTGAGTTTTGGCCGGCTATTTTATCTCTTTCTACCTATTTGTTTTATTTCTGTTTTGTTCTGCTGATTCTGTCAAATGGTATGAGCCCTGTTTTCAAAAAAAAATGTCTGTCTCTTTTCAGCTCTTGAATTTTGATCACTGGTTGACATTTGGGATGAGTTCATTATGTTGATTTTGGACTTGAGTCAGTCTCCATCCTGTTCCCCATTCTGACAACGCTGATAGTTTCTCTGAATTCTTTCTAAACAGCTTCTCAAAATAATAAGCCTGTTTTACATCCCTTGCCTACTGTTGTGCTTAGTTTGTCATTTAGACAAAAGGGTAACAAAAGCTAAGTGAATTAATTCTGGTCAGTCTTCTTTCCAATGACACTGATTAAGTTAATTTAAAAAGACTGCTTTTGAGCAGCCCTGTTATCTGCTGTCTGTATTCTGTCTTCCTAGGTCCTGCTATTATGTTGCTCCTCGGAGAGGAGGGATAGCGTCAAGTGGAAACTACCAACAACATCAGGGTGCTGCTGCAGCAGAAACCTTTAATTTTCGTATTTGTTCTAGGTCACTGAAATGTTCATGGTGCTAGTAACATTCTTACACTTATTTCAGTGTTCACAAATATTGAGCTCATGTGACTTATTTTTGTCTGCTCTGCGGCCTCGTTGTATTAATTCAGAGCACACTCCCCCCCCCCCCCCTTTGCACCTTAGTTTTGACCAGTGTGAATGACTATGATCTCTATCCTGAGACTGAGAACCTGCATAATATGGAAGATGTTAATGCCCTACCACTTAACCCACTGGGAACACAAAATATGCCTAAAGATTGAATAATCCAAGAAGATTAAACCTCCCTTAAAAATGAATGTATGTCTAGTAGCCATGGCTGAGCACCACCCTAATCCCAACACCACCCCTTCCACAAAAATCCTTTTAACGTGCATAATCGGACACCATACTGTTAACCACCATAAAAAAGGCAAGTATAGGTGACAGTCAACACAGTCATAAAAAATCACCCATGAAAGATTTATGTTTACATCTTTTACAATTCTTCTTTAAATTTGTAGTTGTATACTCTCATCAATAAAGTGCAAAAAAGTGGGGGGAAAAAGGGGAAAAGACCTCAGAAACGTCCCGTTAAGCTTATAAAGGCCTAAGGCACTTATCCTCATAGATCAGAAAAACCCCTTCATAACCACCTGGACCGGATGGTATACATCCAAGGGTGTTGAAAGAACTGAAATATGAGATTGCAGACCTGCTATTAGTAATCTCTGAGCTATCATTAAAATCATCTGTAATATCTGAAGATTGGAGGATCGCCAATGTAATGCCAATTTTTAAAAAGGGTTCCAGGGGTGATCCGGGAAACTACAGACCAGTGAGCCTGACGTCAGTACTGGGGAAAAATGGTAGAAACCATTATAAAGAACAAAATTACTCATGTAGATAGTCATGGCTTAATGGGAGACAGCCAACATGGCTTTAGACAAGGAAGATCTTGTCTTACTAATCTGTTATGTTTTTTTTTGAAGGTGTGAATAAACAGGTAGACCGAGGTGAGTCTGTTGATATAGTGTATCTGGACTTTCAGAAAGCCTTTGACAAGGTCCCTCATCAGAGGCTTTTGGCAAAACTAAAAAGTTATGGGATAGGAGGCAGTGTACTATTGTGGATCAGGAACTGGCTAAAAGATGGAAAGCAGAGGGTAGGGCTAAATGGCCAATTTTCCCAATGGAAAAGTGGAATACCCCAGCGATCTGTGCGGGGTCTGCTGCTTTTTGACATATTCATAAATGACCTGGAAAAGGGAATAACGAGTGAGGTTATCAAATTTGCAGATGACACAAAACTATTTAAAGTTGTTAAAACCCAAGAGGACTGTGGAAAATTGCAAGAGGATCTTGATAAATTAGAATATGAAATTTAATATGGACAAGTACAAAGTTATGCACCTAGGAGAGAACAACCCAAAACTATGGTTACACGATGCAAGGTTCCACATTGGGAACCACTACCCATGAAAAAGATTTAGGCGTCATTGTGGATAACGTGTTGAAACCCTCCGCCCAGTGTGCAGCGGTGGCAAAGAGAGCAAATAAAATGCTAAGTATCATAAGGAAAGGAATGGAAAATTAAATCAAAGGATATTATAATGCCTCTGTATTGTTCCATGGTATGACCGCACCTTGAATATTGTGTGCAATTCTGGTCGCTGTATCTTAAAGGATATAGCGTTATTAGAAAAGGTGCAGAGAAGAGCCCCCAAAATGGTATAGGGGATGGAAGAATACTCCTATGAAGAGAGGCTAGCCAAAATCATTGACCACTCGTTCTCCTCTGATCAATTCCCTTCAAGCCTTAAGCAGACATCCATTAGGCCCCTCTTGAAGAATGCCAAATTAAATGCTCAGAAGGTGGAATCATACCGACCCATCTCAAGCATCCCGCTTTTAGCTAAGATAATTGAGAAGGCTGTTCAACGACAGATACAGGATCCCATTGACTCCACTGCTCCCCTCGACCCAAGCCAACACTGCTTCAGAGAATCTCATGGTGTCGGAACGCTTCTCACCACTCTAATCAACACACTTATCACCGGGATTGACAATATCAAACAAGGGTACCCACTAATTTTCTTAGACATCGCTGCCGCATTCGACTCTGTAAACCACGAGCAACTCCTAATTCGGTTCAAAGATAAAGGGATAAGCGAATCAGCATGGCATTGGTGCAAATCTTATCTAACTGATAGGTGGCAGCAGGTTCGAACAGGAACCACAACCTCTCAGCCTTTCCAACAGCAGGATGTTCCCCAGGGCTTGTCTCTTTCTGCCCTCCTATTCAACATCTATATGCAAAATAATCCACTCATTTAACATCTCATGCCTGCTCTATGCGGACGACGTGTTGCTCTTTACCCCTTTCACGATTGAAAACCCGGACTTCACCCAACTGATAAAATGCTTCGACGCCATAACCAACTGGCTCCAATCCCAAAGCCTCAAGATCAACTTTAACAAGACTGACATACTATTTGTGACTAGAAACCAGTCCTTCTCTCCTCCGGCACCCTTCGAAGACAAGAGATGCAAAACTCTCGAGCAGACCCAGCATCCGCTACCTAGGCGTTACATTAGACCAACAGCTCAATTTCAAAGTACACATCAGCAACACCATCAAACAAATATACCACTAGATACGAACCCTGCTACATCTTCGACCCTTGTTGCAACCTGAGGACTTCAGATCAGTTTTTCAGGCGCTGGTTATCCCCCACCTTGACTATGCCAACGTGATCCTGCAGAGCCTACCCAAAAACACCTTAAACTCCCTACAGTTAGCTATGAATGCTGCTGCGCGCGTCCTAAGTGGAGCCGCCAGAAGTGATCACATCACCCTGGTCCTTAAGGACTTACATTGGCTACCGATCTACTGTCGGCTATCCTATAAAGTAATCATCATAACCTTCAAGGTCATCAACAAAATAGACCCTACAGCTTTAATGGACCTTGATCACCCCATGTCAGCAAACAGAGAAAGGAGAACCTGCACAGCCAATACTCTACAGATCCCCAGCGATAACAAAATGCAACAAAACCAGAAGGAACAGAGCCTTCAAGTTCTATGCCCCCAGCTGCTGGAATGCTCTCCCAGCGTCCATCAGAGCCATAACAGATCTGACCCAATTCAGAAAGGTGCTAAAACACCACCTCTTTCTCCTACACTACTCTCAGCCCTCCAACCCAACACCACCTATCATGCACACAACAAGGAACACGTGAAATACTGTCAAAGGATGTACATACTGTAGATATGTATTGTAGATAATCTGTTAATATTGTACATAGTTCCCCCAGTTGAATTCCGAGTTTAATCTCCTGTTTCATTGTAAGTGCCTATTTGGCACAGTATCGTTATGTGTAAACCGTGCTGATTTTTAAGAGTGCGGTATATAAGAACAATAAAATAAATAAATAAAACCTGGAAAAGAGACGGCTGAGGGGAGATATGATAAAGGTCTATAAATTAATGAATGGAGTGGAACGGGTAAACGTAGATCGATTGTTTACACCGTCAGAATATAAAAAGACTAGGGGACATGCAATGCAGCTACAGGGTAACCTATTTAAGACTAATAAAATAAAATATTTTTTCACTCAACATGTAATCAAACTTTAGAATTTGTTGCCGGAGGATGTAGTAAAAGCTGCTAGTGTAGCTGGGTTTAAAAAAGGTTTGGACAAATTCCTGGAGGAAAGGTCCATAAACCATTATTAAAAGGGACCCAGGATATCACTGCTTGACCCAATACAAGCATTGAGAAACCTGTGTCTTTTGGGGAGACTGCTAGTTACTTATGACCTAGATTGGCCACTGTTGGAAACGGGATACTGGGCTTGATGGACCTTGGTCTGACCCAGTATGGCATTTCTTATGTTCTTAATTATTTAAAAATCCATTTCCACACTTGAAAAAAATAACAACTTATCTCAAGAGTGTCTTGCTGTATTCTAGTTAATGGTTGTACACTCGATGTGGCTGCTGTTCACAAACATGCTTCATCAGGACTGTGTATATAAACTCCAAAGTAACTTTCCATATCATCCCTCCAGTCCAGGCCAGAAGCATGGGTTGTGCCCCCAACCAGTAGGTGGAGACTGAGCAACACAAGCTTGCTGATATCACCTATTAAGGGTGCTGTGCATTACCTGGCTGGTCAATATTTGCTCGGCCTCCAGAAAGTGAGGGACACTGCTATGCATCTGCATCGTCTGGAAGGTTCCCTGGCTGGCAGTAGAAGAGGCCCTGGGTTGAGCGGATCCAGGGTATCGGGGTAGTATTTGGCAGTCCAAGAGGGCTCTGATGTGGCTTATTGATTGAAGAACAAAGAATTATATTTAAGAATTTCTTAAGTTTGTCTGTCTGAAAGCCTTACAAGGTGTCTAAAAAGAAAAGTAAAAATCTTGCAGTGTCTTGGGGGATTATTGGCTACAGACAGGTGGGCCCGGTCCACTTCGCCCACAGGTGGCTGCCTATCACCACCAGCTTGTGGGCAATTAAGTTGGTCAGGGAGGGTTACCTCCTCCACCTGGACCAGCTGCCTTTACCTTTCTTTCTGGGGAAGCCTCCGCCGTCTCACCTGCACAAGGCTCTGCTCAAACCATAACTCGCAGGCCTTCTCAAGGACAGGGCTGAGGAACCCAAACCACACCACCTGAAAGGAAAGGGGTTTCACGCCAGGTATTTTCTAGTCCCAAAATGGACAGGTGGACTAACGCCCTTCCTGGACCTGAGAAACCTGAACAAATTCCTGGTACAGGAGAAGTTCAATATGCTCTCCCTTGGAATATTGCTGCCCTACCTCTGGCAGGGAGATTGACTGTGCTCCTTGGACCTGAAGGATGCTTATACCCACATCCTTATCCGTTCCAGTCACAGACAGTACCTAAGATTCATGGTCAGAGGCGACCACTACCAGAACAGGGTACTTCCCTTTGGCCTGGCCTCTGCCCCACGGGTCTTCACCAAATGCCTGGCAGTGGTGGTGGCCAATCTCCATCTCCAAGGGGCCTTTGTCTTCCCTTACTTGGATGATTGGCTTGTAAAAGGCGACACAGCCTCAGAGGCGCCACAGGCTGCACTGAGTCCTACAATACCTGGGATTTGTGATAAATCACCCAAAATCCCATCTCACCCCAACTCAGAACTTGGAATTCATAGGGGCCCAACTGGACACCCTCCAGGCCGTGGCTTTCCTCCCCCAAGAAGGGCGGATCACCTTGTGGCCCTGGCAACTGAGATATAGTGCTGTCGCACCTTGTTGGCGCGGTCAGTGCTTCACCTCTTCAGCCACATGGCCTCCACGGTCCATGTCATCCCCAACACCCGCCTCCACTTGTAGGCAGCTCAGTGTGGTGTCTCTGCTCCCAGTGGGTCCAGGCCATGGGCAAACTCCAGGACAGGGTCTTGGTGTCCTGTCAGCTGACGGAGTCTCTCAGTTGGTGGCAAGTTCCGTAAAACCTGCAGAGGGGCATGCCCTTCCAACTCCCGAGCTTCCAGAGGGTCCTCACGACAAATGCTTCCCTGCTGGGCTGGGGTGCCCATTGTGAGGATTTGCGCACCCCGGGTTTCTGGACCTTCAAGGAGAGCCAGCAGCAAATCAACCTGCTGGAGCTCAGGGCCATTTTCCTTGCGCTCAATGCTTTCCAGCACTGCCTGCAACACAAGTCGGTGCTTGTTCAGACTGACAACCAGGTCACAATGTTCTTTCTGAACAAACAGGGGGTGCACTGGCTCCTGCTGCCTTTGCCAGGAGGCAGTAGCCCTCTGTTAATATGCGATCAGACAGAGAATGCTCCTCCAAGCGGTGTACTTCCCGGACCAGGACAGTGTCCTGGCGGACAGGCTGAGCAGGGTTCCCTATCCGCATGAGTGGCTCCTGGACACCAGGGTAGCACAACGGCTGTTGAGGTTATGGGGCACCCCGAGCCTTGACATCTTTGCCAGCCTGACCAACGCTCAGCTGCTGCGTTTCTGCTGCCCACAGCTGCACCCAATCTGGGTGGCACCGGATGCCTTCCTCATCCCATAGTCGAAGGGCCTGTTGTATGCCTTTCCTGTCATCTCTGATAGCATGGACCCTCTTCAAGGTCCAACGGAACAAGGCTTCCCTGAAACTAGTGGCCCCACAGTGGCCCAGGCAGCCTTGGTTCCCTCTCCTGCTTCGTCTCGCGATGGAATCCCCAGTCCCTCTTGGGAGCTTACCAGGACTTCTCACTCAGGAGGAGGGCTCAATCCTCCACCCAAACTTGGGATCTTTGTCTCTCATGGCATGGCTGCTGAACGAGTCACCCTAGCACCCCTCAACCTTCCCAAGGAAGTGGAGGAGATCCTCCTCACCTCCTGCAAGGATTCCACGAGATGGGTCTGTGCTTTCAAGTGGCGCCGGTGCTCCTTATGGTACATGGAGAAACAGGTGAAACCATTCTCCTGCCCGGTACAGGCGGTACTGCAGTATCTACTCCACCTCTCAGTCCGGGCTTAAATTCAATTCCGTCAGAGTGCACCTGAGTGCACGTTCCACAAAACACCACTCTATAGAGGACAAGCCTCTTTCCGTGCAGCCCCTCATCACTCGATTCATGAAGGTCTTACTGCTCTCGAAACACCCCCCCCCCCCCCAGCTGGCCACCCCCAGCGGAATGGATCTCATTGTGGTCCTGGTGCAGCTTACTAAACTGCCCTTCGAGCCCTTGGCTACCTGCCAATTTCGATGCCTATCCTGGAAGGTAACCTTCCTGGTGGCACTTACCTCGGCACTCCGAGTCAGTGAGCTTCAGGCCCTAGTGGTCAAGCCACCCTACACCAGGTTCTACAAGAACAGGTTCGTGCTCCACATCCACCCGAAGTTTCTTCCGAAGGTGCTATCGGATTTCCACTTCAATCAGGAAGTGGTACTCCCTACCTTCTTTCCGCAGCCCCACACCGACAGGGCGTTGGCCATTCTCCATACTCTGGACTGCAAAAGGGCCATGTCCTTTTATCTACTGCGCACTCAGAGCCACCGCAAAGCCGCACAGCTCTTTATCTCATATGATCCCAGTCGTCTGGGGGAGGCTGTCACCAAGGGGACCCTGTCTATCTGGGTGGCAGACTGCATCACTTTTGCCCACAACCAGGCTGGGCTGCCGCTGGAGTGCTGGATCTCGGCGCATAATGTCAGAGCTATGGCAACCTCAGTTGCCGGCTTCCACTCAGTTCCCATGGCCAACATCTGCTGGGCTGCCACCTGGTCTTTGGTCGACACTTTTGCAGCTCACTACTGCCTGGAGAGGAAGTCCCGATGGGACAGTGCCTTCGGCCAGGCTGTATTCTGTAATCTGTTCGAGGTTTAGGCAACTCCTGCCCTCCGACCTTTCTTGTTCAGGCTACTGGAGCCGTGGTTCTCCTTGGACACTGGGGTCCTCTGAGTCTGTCCTCTGATGCACTTATGGCTGCTTACAGCTAGGCCGTGCTTTTTCTTCCTGACCTCAGTAGCCTGGAGCTAGGGAGTCCCATATGTGAGGACCTGCTTGTTCCTGGAGAAAGCGTAGTTACTCACCTGTAACAAGTGATCTCCAGGAACAAGCAAGAATGTAGTCTTCACATATGGGTATCGTCGGTACTGACGGAGCCTGCGTGGGAATGCGCCCCAGCGTCCAATTGGAAAGCTTTTGGGAGCATCCCACAGCGCCTGTGTGCTGCCTTCCCGCCTTTCCAACTGTCCCTCTCCAGTTCTTCATTTTCCGCAGAGCCGACAGGTCGCATACCCTGTCACCGCAGAAAATGTCGTCTTTAATCTTTGTGTTTGTGGTCGTGTCTGCCTTCCCTCGATGCTATACCGGTACTGCCGGTTCTTTCTTTCTTTTTCTGAAAAAATAAATAAATATATATATTTTATTTATTCTGAAGTAGTTTACTTCAGGAACTTTTTTTCCTTGGTGCTAGGCGCCATTTTGGGCACTAGGCCCAATTTTTCCTTAAAAATGGAAAAACCTACTTCAGGTTTTAAGAAATGTTCTAAATGTGGCGGTACCATTTCCGTCACTGACACCCATGATTGGTGTCTCAAATGTTTTGGTCCTGACCACTCTATTTCAGAGTGCCTCTCCTGTGGAATGATGTCAAAAAGGGGCCGGCAGAACCGAGCTGCTAAACTTAGCACCCTTTTTTCCCTCAGACGCAGCACCTGTTGCATCGACATTCTTCAGGGCTTCATCTTCCTCCCATGGATCTTGGGTAACTAAACATAAATCTAGCTCAAAGGGTAGATCTCCTTCTAAGTATCGAGATGCCCCTGGCGTTGCCCTTGAGGAATTTTCACCAGCAAAACTGCCCCGGTGGGAGGCTTCGGCTTCCAAAGCATTAACGGGGCTCCAGGATGTTCTCGGGCCTCCACCTCGGCAGAACTACTGGTGCCATGCTCTGGGGTTCCGGCCGCTTCTACCGGTACCGACACCCAAGCATCGGCAGTGTCGATAGACCAGAGATTCCTTGCTATCGAACGCAGTCTAGCGGCTCTTCTCACTGCTTCGGTACCATTGAAACCGCTTCAGAGACCTCAACCGGTACTGACACCGGTACCAGTACTGACTGCATCGACATCGGCGGGTATGCCACCCGTACCGAGTTGTGCGTCTGTCTCCAGCATACACAGATCGGTACCTAAGCAACCCGATACAGACTATACCGGTACCATGCTTTGCATGATTACCAGAATCTGAGATATTTTGAATCCTCTGAGTCTGAAGACTCTGCCGATACCAGAGTACTTCTCCCCGAGGATTCCTCTTCTCCTCAGTGCAGAATGTCTTCACCAGAGGATATGTCCTTTCAGGACTTTATCCGTGATGTGGTCCGAGGCCTTTCCATCACAGCAGCTCCTGAAAAAGAACCTAGGGCAAAGGAGTTGGAAATCCTCCAATACCCTAAGGCTCGCTCCCAAAGAGGCAGCTACTCTGCCTATTCATAAGATCTTACATGATCTTATGCTAAGGATGTGGGAAACACCTTTAACCACATATCCTCAGTCTCGAAGACTCTTTACCATGTATCAGGTTCCACCTTGTCCTGGCTTTCAAAAAACTCAATTACCACACCATTCAATGGTGGTGGAATCAGCCATGAGAAGGATGAAAAGTGCAAAGAGACAGGCATCCAATCCTCCAGGTCGTGAATGTAGGACTCTCGATGCCTTTGGGCGTCAATGCTTCCATGCTCTCAGCTAGAGTGGTCAGTTCCTATATCTTGTAGATGGGAATGTTCCTTAAAGAGGTCACAGGGGACTTGGAGCTTATGAGCCCCCTTCTTCCTGATGACAAAAGACAAGATTATCTCACTCTTGTCAAACATGCTCAGGGTGTTTCCAAGTTTGTTAATCGTGCAGCCTTTGACTGTTTTGAGTGCATAAGCAGAACCTCTGCTGTTGCCACTGGTGCACATCGGATTGCCTGGCTTCAGGCATCTCACTTGGAAATTTGGGTACAGGATAAATTAGGAAACGTTCCTTGCACAGGAGAAAATTTTCTTTGGCAAGAATTGGAAGGAGAAAGCTAATGAAATAGATGCTGACAATATCACATTGGATAGATTGTCCAAATCTACAGCCGATCCTGCAAAGAAAAAATCTTCTAAGATACCATTTTTCAATAAGAAAAAAGTTTTATCCTTCCTATACCCAACAGGGACACCGGCCAGGTCAGACTGCTCAAAAGGGACAGCAGCAACAACCTAGACAACAAAAGAAGCCAAAAGCTGCAAAACCTCAGCCAGCTCTGCAGGCTCAGCCTCCTCAGGGGCTTTGACTCCTTTCTAGATAACTTTGCCTTCCTGCCCCTGAAGGGTCCAGAACCCTTAACCATCCCAGGCAGGTTATGTCATTTTGCCCAGAGATGGTACCAAATAACAGAAAATTGGACTCTGTCCATTGTAAGAGAGGGGTAGAAGCTTCATTTTCACAGCCTACCCCCTCCTACAATTATAAGACAGTTCAGTTCTCAGACCTATCTCGACAATCTGTTAGGTGAAGAAGTCACAATGCTCCTTGCTCAAGGAGCAATAGAGGAAGTACCCATTCCCCATCAGGATACAGGGTTCTACGCCCCCTATTTCCTTATTCCAAAGAAAACAGGAGGACACAAACCCATTTTAGACCTCAGAGAATTGAACAAATATCTGTTCCGAGAGAAGTTCAAAATGGTCTCTCTAGGAACTCTGCTGCCATACCTTCAAAGTCAGGATTGGCTTTGTTCTCTAGATCTCAAGGATGCGTATACTCCTATTCTCATCCATCCAAATCACAGGAGATTCCTCTGATTCCTGTTTCAAGGAAAGCAATACCAATACAAGGTTCTTCCCTTTGGTCTGGCTTCTGCACCAAGAGTGTTCACAAAATGCATGGCTGTGGTAGCAACATTTCTCCGCACTCTGCAAATATTCATCTTCCCTTACTTAGATGACTGGCTCATCCGAGCCCCTACAGTGTTGGAAGCCGGCTCTGCTCTGTCTCGCGCAATGCGGATCCTTCAGTATTTGGTACTGGTCATAAACCTCCTAAAATCCAATCTTGCTCCCACTCAGTCCCTAGAGTTCATAGGAGCTCATCTGGATACCAGACAAACAAGGGCTTTCCTTCCGCAGTCCCGCTGTCTTCGCATAGTACAACTAGCTTCCCAAGCAGTGCTCAAACCTTGTCTCACTGCTCGGGAAATGCTACAATTGCTAGGCCACATGGCATCCAATGTGTATGTGGTTCCTTATGCTCGCCTCCATATGCGAGCAGCCCAGTGGACTTTATCCACTCAGTGGACACAGGCCTCAGGTTGCCTGTCGGACAAAATAACAAACTCAGACCGTCTTATTTCGTCCCTCCAATGGTGGCAATCACCCAGAAACCTTCTGGTGGGGTCTCCTTTCCAGCAACTGTCCCAAGCCACCCTAACAACAGATGCTTCACAGGTGGGATGGGGAGCCCACCTGTACAATCTCCTCTACCCGGGGTACCTGGACTCCATAGGAGGCCTGTCTTCACATCAACCTCCTGGAGCTCAGAGCAATCTTCCTTGCTCTTCGAGTATTTCACGCCCAGCTCAGCTACAAGACAGTACTAGTTTATTTATTTATTTGGCATAAATTTATACACCGCTCCTTCCAGCGATCAGAAGCAGTCCTTAGGAAGACAAGACAAGGGAATATGTACAGCACAAAATTTAGGAATACAGTATGATTGCGGTAGGGGGACTAACAACCACCAGTTCAGTTATACAATTGATTATTCAGTAAATTACAGAATTGAGCAAACAGAGCAGGTTATAAATGTACATAGAGATCGCAACAATACAAGCAATTAGCAGAGCAATATATACATATAAACAAAATTTATTCTCTTTTTTTTTTTTTTTGTTTAAGAATCTTCAAGGATGTGATGCAACAATGAGAATTTAGGTTCCTATTGACCTTGTGCTTACGAGGTGGAAAGGCAGGATGGGAAGATAAAGTTGAGTTCAGCTAGGTGATGCCATAATACGATTGGAACAGGTGTGTTTTAAGCTCTTTTCTGAAGGTGTGTAATTCTTTGGTCTGCCATAACTCGTGTGGGAGCTGGTTCAAGAGCATAGGTGCTGAATACGTGAATGCCCGGTTGCTCGTCCGTTCTTTGACTGATCTTATGCTGCTGGGAACGCAGAGTGTGTTTAGGTTTGCGGTCCGTCGGCATCTGTTGGGAGGCTGGGTGGTGATTAGTATATCAAGGAAAGTGGGAGATATCTTATGGATAATTTTGAATGCCATTATCAGCATTTTGTAAATTATTCTTGCGGTTATGGGGAGCCAGTGGAGCTCCATAAGAACTGGAGTGATGTGATCTGTCAGGCTCTTATTCATAATAATCTTGGCTGATACATTCTGCGCCATCTGTAGGATGCTTATTGTTTTTTTCGGTAGCCCTTGTAACAGAGCATTACAGTAGTTGAAGTGGGGAATGATGAGCGCTTGTGCTACTGTTCTAAAGTCAGAGTGGTCAATGATGCAACGCAAGGGTTGTAGGACTTTCAGCTTGTGAAATATTGCTCGATTCGTTATCCGGAGGTGTTTTTCCATTTTTAGGTTAGCATCAATTATTACTCCTAGGTATTTGATCTCGTTTTTTGAGTGGTAAGTGTTCCCATTCAGAGTGATAGATGCAGGAGGATTGAAGTCCTGTTTTCCTGATATGAACATCACTTCTGTTTTCTTGTGATTTATAGACATATTGTTGCATTGGAGCCAGTTTTGCAGTTCTTGTAGGCATTCTTCTAATTGGTTGAACTTAGGATCATTTATGTCAAGTTGTGTGTACATCATAATGTCGTCTGCATATAGATGGTAGCAGATATTATGCTTTTGGAAAATTGTACATACTGGCTGGATGTAGACGTTGAATAGCAGGGAGGAGATTGCTGATTCCTGAGGTATCCCTTGGGTTTGGGGGAATGGCTTAGCTTGCTCGTTATTGAAGCGTACCTGTTGCATTCTATTTGTTAGGTATGATTCAAACCACTTTATTGGTGTGCCCGTTATACCTATAGACTCAAGTCTGCGCAAGAGTATTTGATGTACTGTGTCAAACGCTGCTGATATATCTAAATATCAGTATGAACATCTTGCTTTTGTTTTCGAGTCCCTTGATTAGGTTGTCTAGAAGAGCTATGAGTAGTGTTTCGACACCGTGGTGGGGTCGAAAACCGTATTGATGATCGTCAAGAATTTTGTTTTCATCAAGGTGGTCTTGAAGTTGTTGCTGAGTTACTTTCTCGATAATCTTTGCAAGAAAAGATATACTTGATATCGGCCGGTAGGAGGTAGGATCATCTTTGTTGAGAGATTTATTTTTCAAAATAGGCCTAATTAGAGATCTTTTCAGTTGTGCGGGCATGATACCTTGCTGCAGGGATTGATTGACTATGTGTGCTATTAGATGAGAAATTTCATTTTTAGTAGATTTGATCCATTCTGCAGGACAGGGATCCAGGAGAGATGTAGTTGTATGGAGGTTTGAGATGGTAGTTAAGATTAGTTTTTTGTCAGTTGTATGGAAAGAAGACCATTCTTCTTTCAGGTTAAAGCTTGTGTTCTTACTGTCTGTCAGCTGTGTACATGAGGCCAGCACATTCGGGGTTTGGAGATGATGGTTAGGGGGATTAAGTTTGGTAGCATAGTGATCCGCCAGGTCTTGAGCCTTAATTTTTTCATTGCAGTTGAGTTCAGGTAAGGGTTTTGTGAGTGACTTTACTAGGTCAAAAAGCTCTCTGGGTCTGTTAATGGCCTTGTTGAGAACTTTGGTGTGATGCACTTTTTTGCTTTGTTGATCTCATTTTTGTATTTGGCTAGGAGCTCAAGGTATTCCATCTTTTGTAGATCATTCTTGGTCCGTCGCCATTTTCTCTCCAATCTTCTTAAATCTTTCTTCATCTTGTGCAGCAGGGGAGTGTACCATGGTTCAGTTTTTGTTTTCGTCAGTCTGGCTGATGATTTCCAATTTGGTTTAGAGTTGTCTTCAATTGTAGAGAACCATTTTTGAGTTAGGTCTTCAATGTCGGTGTTGTCAAAGGTTATGTGTTCATCAAGAGAGCTTATTAGGGTTTCCATGTTGAGTTGTTGGAATCTTCTACGTTGTTGAATAGGTGCTTCGGCATCTAATTTGTTTGTTGCAGGGCCTGGGTATATGGTGAACTGAATTTGGTGGTGATCAGACCATGGAACTTGAGTTATACGGGCTTTGGGTTGCACAATTTCTAGTTGCGGTGAGCTCTTGGGAAGGAATATCAGGTCCAGGATATTTCCTTTTGTGTGGGTCTCCTCTTGAATTAATTGATTATAGCCGAGCTGGTCCATGGCTTCTAAGAAGGAGGTTGCCTGTATGTGAGTGATGGAGTTAAGATTGAAATCTCCCAGAATTATCTGGTATTTCTTAGCTGCAGTGGAGGAGAGGGTTCCCAAAGCATCAGCGAGGGCTTTGTGCTGAGATGTTGGTGGTCTATACAAAAGGCATATTGACAGGGTCCTATTCTCCACTCGGAGAATGTCAATTTCCTGTGTGGTGACTGTTGAAGTGTTTGTAAGCCCGAGAGAGGCCCTCGCCATTATTAGGACTCCGCAACGGACAATCAGGTAGCCATGTTCTATGTGAACAAGCAGGGCGGAACAGGCTCTCTGTTGCTGTGCAACAAAGCTTTGCGACTATGTGCCCTCGCCAGAGAGCATCAGATTCATCTCCTTGCGGTATATCTTCCAGGCATTCAAAACTCTTGGGCAGACAAACTCAGTCAAGTTCTGCTTCCACACGAATGATCTCTCCATGCAGACCAGGTTGCCCAAATATTTCAGATTTGGGGAACCCCGGACATAGACCTCTTTGCAAGTCCGCTGAATGGCAAACTTCCCCGGTTCTGTTCCATAATTCCGGTTCGATGTTGTCAGGCAAGGGACACCTTGCTCCTTCACTGGGGTCAGGACTTCCTATATGCCTTCCCACCCATTTCCCTCATCCCCAAAACCCGATTCAAACTTCAGAGAGAAAGAGGTCATATGATCCTCATTGCTCCACGTTGGCCACGGAAAACGTGGTACCCTCTGCTCCTACATCTCTCTCAAGCTCTGCCTCTGGAGTTGGGATCCGCTCCAGATCTTCTCTTCCAAGAGGACGGGATGCTGCGGCATCCCAATCCCCAGTCTCTGCATCTCAGGGCCTGGTTGCTGAAAGCCTAGAACTTCAGGATCTTAACCTTTCCCAACAGGTAAAGGATATCCTTCATGCTTCTAGGAAATCTTCCACAAGACGCTCGTATGCCTTTAAGTGGAAAAGGTTTACCATATGGTGCTCGCAGAAGGATCTTAACCCTCTTGCGATACCTCTGGAATCGATACTGGAGTATCTCCTTCATTTGTCAAATGCGGGTCTCAAGACAAATTCAGTAAGAGTCTATCTTAGTGCTATTGCAGCTTCTCACAAGCCTCTAAGTCAGCGATGGCGAACCTATGGCACGCGTGCCAGCTGTGGCACGCGAAGGCCTTGCAGCTGGCACGCGGGCCATAGGTCCGCAAAAAAAAGAAAAAAGCTGTCTCTGACTGCTGCCGCGGACGCGGCAAGGGCAGAATGCAGCGTCCCGCGGGGCCCCCTCCGCCCGCTAAGCCCCTCTGCAAGAGCTTTCAGATTCGCGAGGGAGAGCGTCTCCCTCGCGTCTCTGTTAAGCCCGCAGGGGCTAATGGGAAATTTCCCATCAGCCCCTTTAGACGCGAGGGACTAATGGGAAATTTCCCATTAGCCCCTGCGGGCTTAACAGAGACGCGAGGGAGACGCTCTCCCTCGCGAATCTGAAAGCCCTTGCAGAGGGGCTTAGCGGGCGGAGGGGGCCCCGCGGGACATTGTAATCTGCCGCGGCAGCAGCCAGAGCCTGCTTTTTTTTTTTAAAAATTTGCGCGCGCGCGGGGGGGGGGGGGGGGGGGGGGGGGGGGGGGTTAGGACTGCTAATGGGCAGGAGGAGGGGGGGGGGGTAGGACTGCTAATGGGCAGGAGGAGGAGGGGGGGGTTAGGACTGCTAATGGGCAGGAGGAGGGGGGGGGTTAGGACTGCTAATGGGCAGGAGGAGGGGGGGGTTAGGACTGCTAAGGGGCAGGAGGTGGGGGGGGTTAGGACTGCTAATGGGCAGGAGGGGGGGTGTTAGGACTGCTAATGGGCAGGAGGGGGGGGGGTGTTAGGACTGCTAATGGGCAGGAGGGGTTAGGACTGCTAATGGGCAGGGGGGGGTTAGGACTGCTAATGGGCAGGAGGGGGGTTAGGACTGCTAATGGGCAGGGGGGGAGGGTTAGGACTGCTAATGGGCAGGGGGGGGGAGGGTTAGGACTGCTAATGGGCAGGAGGGGGGGTTAGGACTGCTAATGGGCAGGGGGGGGAGGGTTAGGACTGCTAATGGGCAGGAGGGGGGGTGAGGACACCTCAACGGCAGGAGGGGGGGGGGTATGACAGCTAATGGTCAGGACGAGGGGGGGTGTTAGGACTGCTAATGGGCAGGAGGGGGGGTGTTAGGACTGCTAATGGGCAGGGGGGGAGGGTTAGGACTGCTAATGGGCAGGGGGGGGAGGGTTAGGACTGCTAATGGGCAGGAGGGGGGGTTAGGACTGCTAATGGGCAGGAGGGGGGGTTAGGACTGCTAATGGGCAGCAGGAGGGGGGGTGTTAGGACTGCTAATGGGCGGGGCGGGGGGGTTTAGGACTGCTAATGGGCTGGGGGGGTTAGGACTGCTAATGGGCAGGAGGGGGGGGGGTTAGGACTGCTAATGGGCTGGGGGGGTTAGGACTGCTAATGGGCGGGCTGGGGGGGTAGGACTGCTAATGGGCTGTGGGCTGATGGGGGCTGTCTGGAAATGGGGTGATGGGGGTTTAGGGCTGGAAGTGAGTTGATGGGGGGGGGCTAGGACTGGTATTGGGTTGGGGGGTTGCTAGGACTGGAAATGGGCTGATGCAGGGACTAGAAGGGAATGGATGCTGGGTGAGGCTGGAACTAGAAGGGAGCTGATGTTGGGGGAGGATTAGAATGGGATGGGGCTGGGAGAGTAAAATGGAGAGGGGAAAAATATTTTGTGTGGGAGGGATAAAAAATCTACAATTGGCCGGGTATTGGGAGAGTAAGTGGGGATTGAGGATGGAGGGGTAAAATTTGAGTGGATGAAATAGGAATGAGGAAAGAGCAAAAGGAGAAAGATTAGTATGTTAAAGCGGATGTAGAGAGAGAGAATGGAAAAAAAAACTAGAAGAGAGAAGAAAGGACAAATGGACAGCAGATGATGGAGAGTTAGCAGAAAACATGAAGAAACCAGAAGAAAGTGGCTGGAGCAATTGCAACTGAGCTGAGGTATTCTGTTATGTAATTCCTTTTTGACATTGCCACTTGTTCTCTTTCCCCAGTAGGTCATGTATTGTTATTGTCTGAAATGTATTGGTTTAATATTTGCAGTGTTGCCTTTTGATAGGTATGGTGTGGTGCTTTGTGAGTCCTGGTAGTGCTGTTAGGATACGGTGGGTTTGCTATTGGTTCTAAATGGGCAGTGTTTGTAGTAGTTCCTAATGTGCCTGGCGGTTGGCACTGGATTATAGTAATGTAGAAATCTTTTAGTCTGTCTTTATCCATACACTCATTAAGAGACATGTTTACTAAAAGTTAGTGTATGTTAGCATTATGCAAATATTTATGCAAATTGACGTGCTGGCACTTTGAGGAAATTCTTTGGTTTTGTGCGGCAGTTTGGGCACTCGGGCTCAAAAAGGTTAGCCATCACTGCTCTAAGTGGACAATCTATTTCCTCTCATAGCGAGATTTATGAGAGGCCTTCTTTTAACAAAGCCTCCCATTAAGTCAGCACCAGTGGCATGGGACTTAAATCTGGTGCTTGGGCAGCTCATGAAACTGCCCTTTGAACCATTAGCCACTACATCTTTGAAATTCCTTTCCTGGAAAGTCATCTTCCTCATTGCAATCACATCAGCATGTCGCATCAGTGAATTGCAGGCATTAGTGGTTGATCCTCCTTATACAAGGTTCCACCATAAGGTAGTTCTTAGGACTCATCCACACTTTATGCCAAAGGTGGTTTCGCCTTTCCATTTAAACCAAGCGGTTTACCTTCCTGTATTCTTTCTGAGGCCTCATGCCTCCAGTGCAGAAAGGAACCTTCATACCTTGGACTGTAAAAGAGCTTTGGTTTATTACTTGCAAAGGACACAGCAATGTAGAAAATCTTCTCAACTCTTTGTTGCTTTTGATCCTAGTCATTTGGGACTTCCAGTCTCAAAAAGAACACTGTCCAACTGGATTGCACAGTGCATATCCTTTGCCTATGAGAGTAAGAACCTTCCTCTTGAAGGCCATGTCACCGCTCACAATGTGAGAGCCGTGGCAGCCTCAGTGGCTCATCTTCACTCTGTGTCTATCAACATCTGTCGAGCAGCTACTTGGGCTTCAGTACATACCTTCACAGCCCACTATTGCTTAGAGAAGGACGCCCGCCGGGATGCCTTGTTTGGCCAAGCTGTTCAACACCTTTTTCAGACTTAATCATCTCCTACTCACCGTCCCTGGTAGGATGCCAGAGATCCATGGGGGGAAGTAGGGTCCTTTCACAAGGGCTTACAACTTCCTGGGGCCATCTCCCTGGCATCTGCAGCTAGGGAGTCCTCATATGTGAAGACTACATTCCTGCTTGTTCCTGGAGATAGTGTAGTTACTCACCTGTAACAGGTGATCTCCAGGAACAGCAGGAATGTAGTCTTCACAACCCGCCCACCTCCCCTAGGAGTTTGTGTGTGTGTGTCTCTCTCTCGTCTCAGCTATAAACTCAACTGGAGAGGGACAGTTGGAAAGGCAGGAAGGCAGCATGCAGGCGCTGTGGGATGCTCCCAAAAGCTTTCCTATTGGACGCTGGGGAGCGTTCCCGTTCAGGCTTCGTCGGTACTGACGATACTCATATGTGAAGACTAAATTCCTGCTGTTTACGGAGATCACCTGTTACAGATGAGTAACTACGCTTTCTCCAGGGACAGGAGGAATCAGTCCTCAAACCTTCCCTCCTTCCCTCGGAGTTGCTCTTCATTTTGGCCATCTTTTCTTTATCTGCTCTAGCTATGTCATCTGACTGACCAAGATGGTATCCTTGGGTGGGAAAGTGACCACGCATGTGTGGTGGCATCTCCCAAAGGCTTTCTTTGAAAGCTGGAGAGATGCTTCCACGAGGGCTCAGTCGGTCTCAACATTACCTATATGTGAGGACTGATTCCTGCTGTCCCTGGAGAACACCTGTTACAGGTAAGTAACTAGGTTTCCCTGCCTCAGCCTCGAGTTCTTTTAGGGAACCACAATGAAGTGATGTGGGTTTAGGAGAGAAGGCAGGGATCAGAGGGAGACTCCAGTTTTTCGCCTCCGCCTGGGCTCACATCGCATAGGATCAGTGGGTACTGTGGTGCTGCACCCTGTATAGGTGGCTGTCTATAAAGAGCACTGCGTGCCAACTGTTCTTGTTAAACTGACTTTTTACCAGAGCAAATGCTGCTGGGAATTTTTAGTTGTGGTTAATAAGCAGTCCGAGTAGTTTTAGGCAATTTGCAGAAAATTTATTAATTTTCTTTTGTATCAGACTTTAGCAAAGTAAATTTTCTTTAGAACATGAACAAGGTATAATAGAAACAATAATGAACTCAAGTAGCTTTCTTCAGCATACAGGACTAATGCTTCAAACGGTGTTAAGCAAAACACATTTGTAATCCTTTCCTTTTGCTTTCAGTATTCAAAAACCTCAGAGCATTTATCACAGTTCTGAATTTTCTCTTTGGCTAGCAATTCAGCTTTTCCCCTTATGAAACATAAGCTGTTGAGCAATCCATTAGAGACTCTGTATCCTGCTCCAATCCAGTTAACTCTATCTCCATGTCTTCAGTTTCACCCCTGAAACAGCTCTGGATCTTTATTTGCACAATCAGGTTTCAATCGTTGCATTAACTTAAACATTTCATCCCAGGGATTCCCTTTTCTCCCTTCAGGCTTCTTATATGAGCTGCACACGGCTTTGCACTTCTGGGCAAGATACTCACAGGTTTCTGCTGTCTTCCCTGGCTTTTAGGAACAGTTTTTTCTCTCAGGCTTTCCAGAAGGATAAATCTCCCTTCTGAATTCTCAGCAGCCTCACTGCTATCTGAGCTATATTCTACAATTCTCCCAGAGTTTGGGTTCCTACCTTCACAAGGGCTTGCAAACTCTGTACAGCTGTCTCTGGTAGAAGAGCTGCTGTTAGAATCCCTTCTGTGCCGAAGCTCAGATTTTCTCTTCCATTCTCCAGAGCCTCTAGTCAGACTCCTCAGTCTTTCTCTCCTAGACTGTCCAATCTGCCGGGACTCTCTGGGCTTTGGCTTCTTGCCTCTCTGCCGTGACTCCCGTGTCTGCCTTGTCCAAGACTCCTGTCTTGACTCTGCTCCTTCTGTTCCTTCCTTTGCTTCTCTCCCTGCTTCTCTCTCTCCCTGCCTTTGATCCTGAGAGCTTAAATGTTTTAGTGTGAGACCCGTTTCCTTGCCCCATTCCCCCAGGTGTTTCTCATTTGCACTCTGTGTTGCCATGGAGGCAGGGTGTGGTCTGTACTCAGCACTCTCAATCATGTGGCTTTGCTCTCTAGGTGCTGATTTAAATGAATGCCTGTCTGAGCCATGCTTTAGCTCAGAAGAAAAAGTTTTAAAAGCAGCCCTTTTCCTATGCTTGTCAGAAGCCTCATTACCACAGTACTCAAGGTCATATAGGAAGGTTACACTCTGGAGCTGGCACACCCATCTCCTAAGACTTTTGTACTCTCTCTGTGCAAATCGGTGGCAAAGAGAGGAAGTAAAAAAAACACCCTGTCCAAGCTTGTTCATATGAAAGCCATCCATCCGGTACCCATAGAGCAATGCGGGTTCGGTTGATACTCTTATTTTGTGGCTCCCAAAGAAGGAAGGCTCCCACTGTCCCATCTTGGACCTCAAGCACGTGAACCGATCATTAAGGGTGCCATGCTTCCGCATGGAAACCTTGAGGTTGGTGATTGTAGCCGTCCGAGTGGGAGAATTTGACCTCTCTGGATCTTTCAGAGGCGTACTTGCATATTCCCTTTCAAGAGGGACACCAGCGTTTTCGTCAGTTTGCTGTCTCTATGGGGCATTTTCAATTCCAAGCCTTACCATTCAGCTTGACCACAGCTTCACGAACCTTCATGAAAGTGATGATGGTGCTAACTGCTGCCTTGTGGCGAGAAGGTGTGCTGGTGTATCCGTACTTTGACTGGCTGATCAGGGCAGTCATTCAAGGAGAGCATACAGTCCACCAAGAGAGTGGTAGAGTTCCTTCAGAGCTTGGACTGGATGGTCAACTTGAGAAGAACTGGTTTCAGCCCACCTGGCAGTTGACTTACCTAGGAGCGTGTTTTGACACTGCCAGAGGGCGAGTGTCTCTCCCCCCGGAGAGGATCAACAGGAAAAGGTCAGGCAGTTTGTCTACCTCAAGCGCCCCCACAGAGTGGCACTACCTGTAGCTTTCAGGCACCATGGCAGCAACAGTCAAGTTGGTGCTATGGACAAGGGCCCATATACGTCTACTTCAACATGCCGTCCTGTCTTGTTGGTCCCCACAGTCAGATCTTCTGTCACAACACCTCCCCTTCTTAGAGGTGGTCAGGCACTGCATGACATGATGAGGTTCGGGGATGACCCTGACAGCAGGTCTTCCCCTTGAGTTTCCAGTGTGGATAACGGTCATCACCGATGCCAGTCTCCTCAGGTGGGGAGCACACTGCTAGGACAGCTTCATTCAGGGCCTCTGATCGGAGGAGGAGGCAACTTGATCAGACAGTCGATTAGAGCTGCAGGCTGTAGCATGGGCCCTCTACCATTTTGCTTCTCTCCTGGAGGGGAAGCCAGTACAAGTGTTTTCAGACAACGCCACAGTGGTCACATATATCGACTGTCAGGGAGGCATGGCCGGTGCGCCGCTAATGGAAGAGACCACGACTTTGATGTGGGCAGAGAAACATCTGTCAGCCCTATCGGCAGCCCATGTGGCCAGAAAGGAGAACATCCAGGCAGATTATCTTAGCCAGTTTCAGAGTAGACCCATCAGAATGGGTGCTGGACAACACTGTCTTCTAGGAAATTGTAAGTCGCTGGGGGCAGCCAGTGACGGCAGACAACACTAAGATGGCAAGTTTCCTCAACCACCGAGGGAAAGGATACCCTAACCCAGCAGTGGTTGCAGGAAGAGCTCCTGTACGTGTTTCTGCCATGGCAGTTGATAGGCCAGGTGTTGCACAGGATAGAGAACCACTGGGGCAGTGTTCTGATTTGCCCAGGACTGGCTCCAGAGACCATGGTATGCAGACCTGGTGTGTGGCTCTGGGGAGGCCGGGGTTGCTACAGCAGGGACCTCTTCGCATGCTACAGGTGGAGCGCTGTTTTCTTAGGGCATGGCCTTTGAACGGGTACGGCTGACTAGGAGGGGCTACTTGCCCAAGGTGGTGGCTACGCTCCTCAAGGTAGAAAAGGTGATGGTAAAAGCCAGAAGATTGCTTTGGTGCATAGGGAGAGAACTAGCCAGCAGGAAAAGGAGATTGTACCTTTGCATAAGTCTCTAGAGAGACCTCATTTGGAGTATTGTGTATAATTCTAGAGTCAGCGCCTTCAAAAGGATATAAACAAGATGGAATCTGTGCAGAGAGTGTCTAGTAAAATGATCAATGGTCTTCATCATAAAGCATATGGGGACAGACTTAAAGGTCTCAATATGTATTCTTTTGAGAAAAGGTGGGCAAGGGGAGATACAATAGATAAACGTTTAAATACCTCCAAGGAAGCTCTGGAATGAGGGGTATCATAGGATGAAGGTGAAAGGGGATAGACTTTAGAATAATTATAGGAAATAATTCTTTATGAAAAGGGGGATGCATCAAATAGCCTCCTAGAGGAGGTTTTGGAGATGAGGACTATCTGAACTCAAGAAAGCATCCGGGTCAAATATGATCACCCCAGGTCTCCCTCTTTTTTTTATTTATTTATTTATTTATTTTTTATGTATTAAAGTACTTTACCCCCCTATATTGTACCACTCCTTTTGTTTTATGCAGCCCAAATCAAGGAGTTGAACTCTGGCTTTGTTGAGTTCAGTCAACTTCTCTAACCCCACTAGGCTGCTTTTCGACTATTTACCGGCAGCTACTCAGCACGAGTCCTCTGGCTGCTGCTGTTTTCTCAAGGCATTATATGGATAGTGCTAGTGGAAATTTCTCTGGCCACTTTGACACTATTCATGTAAAGTGGCATTTAAATAAGGATGTCTAGGTTGAATCTGGCACTTCTAGAGCGGAATGTCCAAAAGCAGTGTCTTCTGAAATCACCCCATCTTCACCCCAAAAAATATATGTCCCAGTAAGCGGTTCTGGACACAGGCCTCACACAGATAGCAAGGCTGGGTACATGCACAGGTATAGGCCATTTTACAGATGTGAATATCCTCGAAGCACACCCCCATAGAACAGAGTACATGGACACCCCACCCAAGAGAGATCAGAAGGGGAGCATCTGTGTTATTAGATTAGCATATTCTGCCCTGACATTTCATATACTCAGATGTGCAGTAGGCTAGAAATGTTTGCAGAGTGTATTTACTGGAAAGTTTCTTTGGCCGGGAAATAGTAATCGCTGTCATATAAGCACAATTTGCTCTTCCCCCTGGAAGCATTGCAGCCATGAAACGATCCGTTTTTTGCACCTTATTCATGGTGAGGAGTAGACATAGGCATGGCCATCTCACCAGCCAGGGCCAGGTATGCTTGTGCTATTTTGAAATTACACAATTCCCTTGCTCTGCCCAGAGCACGCCCCCACTATTCCTCTATGCTACCTGGATGTTCTTGTGCTGGGCACGTCTATGTACCCAGCTTTCTAAAATGGCTGTGATTTAATGGGAGAAAGCAAACATGGATTTAGCCAAGGAAAGTTTTGTATTACTAATCTGTTATATTATTTTGAAGGTGTAAATAAACAGGTAGACAAAGGTAAGCTGGTTGATATAGTGTATCAGGATTTTCAGAAAGCCTTTGACAAGGTCCCTCAGATTCTTAATGAAATTGAAAAGTCATGCAATTGGAGGCATTATAGTATTGTGGATCAGGAACTGGTTAAAAGATTAAAGCAAGAGCGTAGGACTAAATGGCCAATTTTCTTAATAGAGAAAGGCGAATAGTGGAATACCACAGGGTATCTCTGCTGGGCTCGCTGCTTTTTAACAGATTCATAAATGAGTTGGAAATGGGAATAATGAGTGAGGTGATCAGATTTGCAAATGACATAAAATTATTCAAAAAACACAAGTAGATTATGAAAAATTGCAAGAGGACCTAGATTAATTTGAAGACTGGACGTCCAAATGGCAGATGAAATTTAATGTGGACAAATATAAACTTAAAGCACCTAGGAAAGAACAACCCAAACTATGGTTCCACATTAGGAACCACCACCCAGGAAAAGGATTTAGGCATCATTATGGATATACATTGAAGCTCTCCAACAGTGTGCAGTGCTGGCCAAGAAAGCGAATAGAATGCTAGGAATCGAAAGGAAAGGAGAAAAAAATGAAGGACAATATAATGCCTCTGTATCGTTCCATGGTGCGACCGCACCTTGAATGTTGTGTGCAGATCTGGTCGCCTTATCTTCAAAAAGGATATACTGTAACTGAATTAGAAAAGGTACAAAGAAGAGTGACAAAAATGGTAAAGGCAATGGAAAGATACCTCTATGAGGAGAGGCTTAAAAGGTTGGGGTGCTTCAACTTGGAAAAGAGGCGGCTGAGGGGGCATATGATAGAAGTCTATAAATTAATGAATAGAGTAGAACGGTTGTTTATGCCATCAGAAAGTAGAAAGACTAGAGGACACACAATGAAGCTACATTACAACCCATTTAAGACTAATAAGAGAAAATATTTTTTTACTCAATGCATAATGAAACTCTGGAATTTGTTACCGGAGGATGTAGTAAAAGCTATTAGTGTAGCTGGGTTTAAAAATGATTTGGACAAGCTCCTGGAGGAAAGGTCCATAAACCATTATTAAAGAGGACCCAGGAAATCCACTGCTTGCCCCAGGACAAGCATTGTGGAACCTATGTGCCTCTTTGGGAACCTGCCAGGTACTTGTGGCCTAGATTGGCCACGGTTGGAAACAGGATACCGGGCTTGCCAGTCCTTGGTCTGACCCAGTAAGGTATTTCTTGTGTTCTTATGTATGTTTGGAGCATCGTTTGTGGTTGATGCCCTATACGACTTGCAGTATCTCTAAGTCCATGATGGCAGCTATGGTGGCCCAAAGGCATCTCTGGCTCTGGAATTTGTCTGCTGATGCTGCGTCCAAGCAGCAGTTGAGCAAGGAGGAGGTTCCTTAAGGAGGACCCGGAGAACCTGATGAAAGATATTAGGCTCATCCACAGAGGCTCCCGAAAGATAAGCGCAGAGTCTCCAGGTTTTCGTCATAGTGGGGAGCATGAAGGCAGTTGAGGGCCAGAAAGAGTTCAGACATAGCTTGTTCCTCCCTCCTGTAGGTCTAAGCCCTAGAAGAGTCTGTCCTTTCAGGAATCCCAGCGATCTTGGAACTCAGCTGGTTCAGGGGTGATATTTCATTTACTTTGTGGTGCCCAAAAAAGTGAGTCCATCTGACACATTTGAGACATGAAGGCGGTCAGTGCCAAGCTAAGTGTCCCACTTTCACATGGCGATCTCAGGTCAGTCATTATGTTGGTTCATCAAGAGAACTTTCTGACCTTCTTGAACCTCTACAATGTGTACTTCCATATTCTAATGTAGTAGCAATATCAATGGTTCCTTCACTTCTGCATTCTGGACCACAATTTTCAGTTTCATGCCCTGCCTTTTGGCCTGGCCTCTGTGCCTCACACTTTCTTGAAAATCATGGCGGTGGTAGCTTTTCTGCACAAGCAAAGAATCTGGATTCACCCGAACTTGAATAACTGGCTGATTTGGGCCAGTTTTTGGAGTCCAGGGATCCAGGTGATCTGGTGGTTGCAGCAGCTGGGATGGATAACCAACTTACTTCAAAATCAGTCTAGTACCCACTCAAGGCTTGTAGTATCTGGGTACCCACAGCATTCTCTTGGGCAGAGTGTACACCAGAAAAGTTGCAGGTTAGAGGCTTTTGCTGTCAGGTATCTCTGAGGTGGGACTACCTGCAGCATTTGGGGTCAATGTCATTGACCCTGGAACTGGCACCTTGGGCCAGGATGCATAGCTGTAGGAACACCACCTGACTCACTGGTCTCCTTGCTCACAATTGTTTGAACAGCGCCTTCCTCTTCCCTGGAAGCTCAAGGTGGATTTCGCTTAGTTGCTAAAAACTCCTCTGAACATAAGAAAATAGAAAAATGATGGCAGATAAAGGCAATATGGCCTATCCAGTCTGCCCTTCATACTAACTTCTAAGATTTACAGTCTCTCTTCTTCCTTAGAGATCCTCTGTTTACCCCATGCTTTCTTGAATTCAGATACAGTCCTAGTCTGTACTAGGGATGTGCTTTTGTTGAGCAATAGTGTGCCCCAGTAGACAACTGTGCACACTGTTTAAAAAAAAAACAATACGAAAATGAAAACCCCCCAGAAATCCAAATAAAATGAAACACAATTTTGGCTTGCACATCCCTAGTCTTTACCACCTCCACTGTGAGGCTATTCCATGCATCCGTCACTCTTTTCATAAAGAAATATTTCCCCAGATTACTTCTGAGTCTGTCCCCTTGATATTCATCCTGTGCCCCCCCCCCTCATTGAAAGAGGCTCTCTTTCTGTCCCCATATGCTTTATGATGATGACTAACCATTTTAGTAGCAGTCTTCTGCATAGGCACCATTTTGTTTATATCCTTTGAAGGTGTGGTCTCCAGAATTGCATACGGTACTCCAAATGAGGTCTCACCAAAGACTTACACAGAGGTACTATTACTTCTTCCTTCCTGCTGGCCATTTCTTTCCCAATGCACCCAGGAATCCTTTTGTCTTTCACCATCACCTTTTCTACCTGTTCAGTCACCTGCAGGTCCCTCTCTTTTGTAGACGGAAGCACCTTTGATACACTATCTGAATTTTTAGAAAGCATTTGACAAGGCGAAATTAAAAAGCCATGTGTTAGAAGGTGATGTCCTATTGTGGACTGGGAAATCGTTAAAAGAAAGCAGAGTACAGCTAAATAGTCAATTTTCTCAGTGGGCACAGATGATTAGTGTCCCAGAGATCTGTTCTGAGCCTATTGCTTTTTAACATATTTATAAATGATTTGGAAATGGGAAACGAGCAAGGTGATCAGATTTGTAGAACAATTACTCCCTCACAGCTTACCAACTAACCCCCACCCCAAATGCTGCTACCATGAAATACTCTTCACAGCTGTCTCCCATCCTGCTAACTGCCCCACTCCCCCTAAAAATACACCCCCACAATTGTCCCACTATATCGCAAACTACTCCAACTCCCAAAACAACCACCTTCAGATACCCCACTCCCCCTCAAACTGCCCCACCCCCAGAAACTACATGCTGGTCAATTAAGCCACAAACTGCCCCACTATCAGAAAACACCCTCCACAACTGCCCTGCACCCCAAAAACCCACCTTGAAAACTTAATTGCTCCTGCAACTGGCTTACCACCTTGTCCACTACCCATCCCCAAAAACTACCCTCCCCCTATAACTGTCCCATCACTCTGCAAGCTGTCTCCACCCATAAACATTACCCCGCCACAACTGCCCCACTCCTCCTGCATACTGCCCCACCCTAAAAAACAACCTCATGCAACTGCCTCACCACCCTGTAAACTGTCCCCCAAAATAGTTCCCTGCCCTGGAAACTACACTCTAAATACCCCACAAAACTGCCTCACTACATCAGTTACACCACCTTCAAAGATTATCTCAGTTGCTGCCCCACCGCTGCACAAACTAAACCAACCCCAAAAACTAGTGTGATCTTACTGCCCCTGCACTTAATCCCCCTCCCCCCCCAAAAAATACCCCTCCATAACTGCCCACCATCCTACAAACTACCCTATGCCCCAAAAATCTACTCGCACTACTGCCCCTCCATTCTGCAAACTACACCACTCCCAAAACTACCTCCACACATCTGACCCCATCCCCAAAACTACATAACTCTGAAATGCCCCATCACCCTCTACCTATGCCAGCCACAGACACAACATGTGCATAGCACACACACAACACACAACAGAGATTATTAATAATTCCCTAGCTGGGATGGACTGCATTTTAACTTACACACATGTTTATTTCATTTTCTTTGCTGTTATTTCTACTGTGAAAGCTGACTGAATTTTACTGCTTTCTCATTGGGTGGTGTTTACTGGCAAATAAGAGTTGCCAAGTTACCTAATTCCAGGAGTGAAATACTGTGCCAGTTCTGGTTTTAAATTTGCATTGCAATGCAGTATGGTATTTGTAGTCTCAGTGCTGCAAGTCCCATAATGCATGAGGATGAGTGTCAGAAATCCAGGACTGGCTGAAAATCTCTCATGGAACTGGGTAACTTGGCACCTCTGAAATAATTCTGTTGCTATGGACAGGGCTAGATTAATGAAGTGGCAAGCTGGGAACATACTTATGTCTCCCCCCCCCCCCCACCTCCCCTGTAAGCCTGCCCTTCCTGATTTCAATGTAATTAGCAGCAAAGGGCTGTGGGAACGGAGCACTGGAATGTTGCTCCTGTCGCAGAAAGGGAGGTAGTAAGTAGGGGAAAGTTCTTGTGATGTACAAGTTAACATTCTGCGTGTGGTGGGAGATGGAAGAGAAATGAAGGCCCCCCCCCATTAAAAAAATGATGACATAAAAAGTGCCTCAATACATTTCTTTAGGAAAAGCTGTTCAACAGGTCCAACATACAAACACTGATTCAGAGAAACATACTGTAGCGATTACAGAATTGCACCTGTCGAACAGACCTCCCCTCTCATCTCCTCTCCCGATCTCGTCCAAACAGAGAAACAATACAGATGTAAATACACACGCACATGCACACACAACAGGCACACACGGACAAACACACATGCAAAGACACTTCTTGTTAATTACCATCTAGTCGGTGTCAACTCATGGCGACCCTCGATAGTTGTCCTAAATTGTGTCTGGTCTTCAATCAGGCGGCTCATTTTTGACAGACGCACCCATATTGATCCATCTTATTGCTGGCCTTCCTTTTTTTTGTTGACCTTCTAACTTGCCAAGCATAATGTCTTTCTCTAATGATCTTTCTTTGCATGATTTGTCCAAAGTATGACAGTCACAGTCTTATCATCTGAGCTTCTAAAGAAAGCTTAGGTTTGATCTCCTCTACTACTGACTGGTTTGTTCTTCAGGCAGACCATGTATTCGTCGCCAGCACCATAATTCAAAGGCATTAGTTTTCTTCCTGTCTTTTTTCACTGTCCAACTTTCGCATCCATATGACGTTATTGAAAATGCCATGGCTTGAACATGTGAAATCTTTGTATGGAGAGACACTTCTGTTCTTGAGAATCTTGTCTAGGTCCTTCATAGCCTTTCTGTCAAGAGCAATGCATTGTCGGATTTCTTGACTGCTTGTTTTGCTGCTTTATTCATAGTTGATCCAAGGAGGTTAAAATGTCCACTATTTCAATTTTTTCTCCATCATCAACGAACTTATTGATTTTGCCAGTTGTCATGATCATTGTCGTCTTTACATTAAGGTGCAGGCCCATTTTAAATCTGTTCCTTGAACTTGAGAAGCAAAATGTTTCAAATCGTCTTCATTCACTTTCAGTCAGTATTTTGGTATCATCAGCATAGCGAAGGTTGTTTGAGTCTTCCACCAATCTTCACACCTCTGTCTTCGTACAATCCTGTTTCTCTAAAGATTTGTTCTGCATATAAATTAAACAGGTAGGGGGAAAGTATGCAGCCTTGTTGTACACCTTTGCTGATTTTAAACCATTCTGTTTCTCCTTGTTCCGTTCAAACTGTTGCTTCTTGATCAATGTAAAGATTGTGCAAGAAAATGATCAGGTATTCTGGTATATCCATGCTGCTTAGTGTGGTCCAGAGTTTCTCATGGTTTACATAGTCAAAACACTTGCTGTAGTCTAGAAAGCACGAATAGATATCCTTTTGGTATTCTTTAGTCTTTTCAATGATCAATCTCACATCCACGATGATGTCTCTCGTTCCTTGCTCCTTCCTGAATCCTGCTTGCACATCAGGTAGTTCTCGTTCCAGGTATGGTTGTAGTCTCTGAATAATCTTCAGTAGAATATTACTGGCATGTGGGATCAGAATGACTGTGTGATATCTTCCACAGTCAGTTGGATCACCTTTCTTTAGTATTGGTATAAACACAGATCTTTTCCAGTCAGTTGGCTATGATGTCTTCCAAATTTCCTGGCAGAACCTTGTAAGTATGGTAACAGCTGCATCAGATTGCTGTAATACTTCTATGGGAATGTCATCAATGCCTGGTGCTTTGTTCTATGATAAGGCTTTCAATGCTGCTTCAACTTCTTCTTTCATCAGCAGTGGTTCTGGATCATAAGATACAGGTTGAAATGTTTGTTGGTCCTCTTGATCTTTATCATATTAAAAAACTGTATATTCTTTCCACCTTTTCTTGATCTTCTCAGCATCATTCAACATAGATCCTTGAGCATTTTGTAACATTCCAATTCAAGGCTGGAATTTTTTCTTTAACTCTCGTAGCTTTAGGAAGGCCGATCTTGTTCTTCCTCCAGTAGTTTCTGCTTCTATTTTCTTGCATGCATCATTGTAGTACTTCTCCTTGTCTTGTCTTGCTGCACATTGGAAATCTCTGAGTTCTGTGATTGCCTCTCTTTCTCCTCTGGCTTTACTTTCTCTGCATTTCTGGGCTATTTTTCAATATTTCTTCAGTTATCCATTTTGGCTGTTTTTGCTTTTTCACCTTTTGTAGAGACTCCTCACTTTCTTCCAATACAATCTTCTTGATGTCATCCCTTTTAACTCTTCTGGAGCTCTGTCATTTGTATCTAAAGCAGCAAATCGATTTTGCAGGCAGTCTTTAAATTCCAGTGGTATATTCTCAAGGTCATATTTTGCTACATTCATGAGTGGCTTGCTCTTTTACAAATTTAGCTTGAATTTGCATAACTATCAGTTGGTGATCTGTACCACAGTCAGCTCCAGGTTTTGTCTTTGTTGAAGTTTATAGAGATTTTCCATCATGGACGTCAACAGATGTAGTCAATTTGATTTTTGTACAATCCATTCGGTGAAGCCCATGTGTATATTCGCCACTTGTGTTGCTGGAAGAAGGTGTTTGAGATGAATAGAAATCTGCAAGACCAAAGATCTATCAGTCTTTCTCCAGCTTCATTTCTGTTGCCAAATCCATATTTTCCAACCATTTTGCCGCTTTCTTTATTGCCAACTTTTGCGTTCCAGTCACACATGACTATCAGAATATCCTGTTTGCATTTTCTGTCAATTTCAGCTTATACATGTTCATAGAACTCATCTTCATCCTCTTCTGCAGCTGTTGCTGGGGCATATACAAAATCATAGTTGTGTTGATAGGCATTCCTCGTAGACAATTAGAAATTAAACGTTCACTGACTGCATTGTATTTCATTACAGTTCTTGAAAATTTCTTAATTATGAATGCAACATCATTTCTTCTTTGTCTCATTTCCAGCATAGTGACAATGTGATCATCTGATGCAAAGTACCTGATGCCAGTCAATTTCAGTTTGCGGTCACCCAACAGATCAAGTTGTACACATTACATTTAATTCTTGACCACGTCCAACTTCCCTTGGTTCATGCTCGTATGTTCCATATCCCAATATGTTAGACATCTTTGCAGCTTCTGACTCTCGTTTCATGTGCAGCTGCATCAACAGTTAGATGTCCTGAGGTCTTTGATCCAACCACATCATAAATGCTGGGTATACTCTGAGAAGTCTTCAGCTCCTTTCCAGTAGCCAGTTGAGTGCCTTCTGACTTGGGGGTCTCAACTTCCAGCACTACAGTGCAATTTGTTTTGGGGTTTCGTGAATAGTTTGCCAAGCCTTTCTTCTGTGCAGTTTAAGTTTAGTGGTGGTGCCATTGTCACAGAAATGTGATTCTCCGCCACCAACACTGTCCCATTCTGCTACTGCCCAGATGGGTGGTTTGTCTTGTGTGGCACCTCAGCTGGGACCTGTCCATCTTGGGACCCGGTCCGTAGTTAGGCTATAGCTTAGACCTCAGCATCACTGATGCACACAAGCCCTCACAGCATGACAAGCTGCAAATCAAGTGAGAGCTAACACACTTACCAGACCACGAATACAAATATATGCACACAAAATAGAGAGCGAGACACATGCACACGCACATGCAACAGATAAACATACAAAGCAGAGATGTGTAAATTTGACGTTTTTTCAACTTCGTGACCTTATATCTTAATTTCTTTTTTCTCCCAGTGGCTTTTTCTGTGTATCTCATGATAAGTGATAGATTTGGCATTAGGGCCAACTTCTAGTATTGGTTTGGCCCTTATCTTCTGAGTTTGTTCCCCATAGTTGTCCTGTTGATAGATTTTCTGTGAAAATTGCGTAATGTACATCGTTGGCCAACGATATATTATTGTAAGTATGCTTTAAAATATTATGGACGCATGCCAGGTTTCCTTCAAATTAATGTATGTGGCCTTGAAAAAGGCCATTTTTATGTGTCAGTGATGGCTCAGTTTTTTGATGGGCCACTCTTTGTTCTTGATCACCTGACTGCACCTTGTTGGCATTGAATGAACCAGTCTGACAAGGTGATCGCTGGTGACAAAGCGGTTCCAAGCTGCAATGAGTGACTCAATCGGCTCACGCTTTGATGTCGGATGCCTCTTGGATATTTCCGAGGCCACCTTGTGCCACAGGTTCTCGATTGGATTCAGATCTGGAGACTGGGCAGGCCAGTCCATTGACTTGATGTTCCGCTGCTTCCAGCTGAACACCTGTCTGGAGCGATGGCAGGGTGCATTGTCATCTTGGAACAGGAACCGGCCAGGAAACAGCTGGTCTGCTGATGGCACCATGCACTTTTGCAGTATGGTGATGGACTTGGCCCCATTGACCATTCCATTGGCGATGTGAAGATGTCCAATGCCACTGGCAACCATGTAGCCCCAGACCATGACCTTCAAAGGATGCTTCACAGTGAGGTTGAGACACTCAAGCTTGAATTCCTCTCCAGGAAATCTCCTCACATAGGTTTCCCACATTTCAGTCGACCAGGTTGAGTGCTTTCTCGCCCACACGATCTGGTTGTGCCTTTGTATGTCAGTCATCAGTGGCTTATTCCATGCTTTGCAGCCCCAGAGACCAAACTTCAGACACCAGCGACGAACTGTTGATGAGCTGATATTGACCTCACTCTTGTCTGACCACTCGAAGTAGCTGAGGAGAGGTCAACTTGCGATTAGTCGGTGAAATGCATCGTAGTGCACGGTCCTGGCATGATGTTGTTGCACGTGGACGACCTGAATGAGGCTTGTCCACCACTGAACCCGTTTCTTTCTTCTGTACAATCTTAACAGCGCTCTGACCGCAGCCAACTTTCCTGGCTGGCGGCTTGAAAATCCTTCCTCGCTCATAAAGGACACGCGAACACGCTCCTCCAACGTCAGGGTCCGAGTCATCTTCATGGTTGTTCCAGAAAGCATATGAAATTCAAAAATTCCACGTGTTTTTATAGCTGCACTGTTGGCTAGATATCTGCATTGTGATTGGTTAGTGAAATCAGCCTCCTGATTGGTCAGAAATAACGTGTGCATATTGGATAATCTCGATCCAGTTTTGACGCAGGATCCACAAAAATTGCAGTAACTATCTCCCAGTGTATGTAAAGTATTTAAATTGGAAGCAAGGAATGCAAAAAAGTAAACTCTAATAGCCAAATGTATCCCTTTTAACGTGGTAGAAAGATGAATATGCTGGGTTAACGCAAAATTTTAAAAAAAAGTTAAAGTACGAAAAACACAAAACTCACAAGTGATTCCAGACTTTTGCACACCACTGTATAAATTGTAGTGTGTTTTCCCCATTTAATTAGGGGTTATTTGAGGGTACAAGAAGTCAGTTTTTACCAGTGTTTTTATGATACTGTTGCTATTGCTAGGTTCCTTTTTCTAGTTAAATCAAGTGCATACATTTGTGCATCTGAGGAGTCTTCAGCACAGAAAAGATGCAAAAACACAGTGGAAGATCCAAGACCGACGGTTGAGACATAACGGAATTAGGGGAAGTCATATCTTTTCAATTATTACTCCCAATAAACTCCTATCTTATTTTTTGGCATCAGGGCTGTTTATCAATTAAAACCTAAAATCAGAAGCCCTAATCATAACCTAATGTAATATTTATTATCCTTTACTATGACATTTTTCTGTTAGTCAATTAAATTCACAAATGACTTATCTCCGGTAGTTCTGGCAAACGGCCAAGCAGTATGATGAACGGTGCATGCTAATGACAAAGCTGATGTGGTTTCCTGATGTCTTCTCTTTTGAAAGCTGTAAAAGAACTAGTTCAGTTTTCTTTCAGTTTAGAACTGAAAAATATAGAAACTCACATCAACCCAGCATTTTATCAATTGGTTCTCAATATACTTAAGTAGATAGAGCTGGAATTAGGAAGGGGCTTAACACCATAAAAATATTCTTAGTACAATTTTGAAAGCTATCATTCCATATTTCTGGACGTTTCACATGTAAGAACAGAAAATCTAGATGGCGGGTGAATATTTGCAGTAAATGCAAATTCTGAATGCATACTGTTTTAAAGAGATCTCTAATGCAGGAGCAGATTGCTTTACTTAAAGCTTATAAAACATCTCATCTCAGGACCTGCTCAAGAGATTCTGAGTCGAACATTTAGCCATGTGCTGCCCTATACCCCCTAGTCTCTTACATATCCAACATCCCTCCTTTTGCTTTCCTTCTCGGTGGTCAACATTTTTGGCACCCTTGCATTTTAGGTGGGGTGTGCAGTATCGAGAAATAATTTGAAATGCTCCAACTGTATGTCATCATAATATTTTAATAGTATGTTCAAAGGTATAAAAAAAAAAAAGATGTCTGTGCAGCATAGACATAGTAATTTCTGAGAAAAAAACCAAAATATGACCTGGACAGGATTAATGGCATCTTTCACTAATATTTGATTACACAACCCTTGCTAGTGATGACAGCCTCCAAACGTTTCTTGAAGCATCTACCATATAAGTTTCGTACATCTGTCTGCTGGCAGTTTCTCCAACTGCAATTTGTTCCAGCTCATGAATGTTTCTAGGATTCCTTTTACCAATGGCAGATTTCAGCTCTTTCCAAAAGTTCTTGATTGGATTGAGATCAGGACTCATTGCTGGCCAGCTTAAAACAGTCCATTTTTAATTTAACGGTTTATTTGTACTTTTGGATGTATGTTTTGTCATTGTCCTGCTGGAGGATCCATGACCTTTGACCCAGATCTAGCTTTCTGACATTAGGTAGCACATTTAGCTCCAAAATACCTTGGTAGTCCTTGGACGTCATGATTCCTTTGATACGTTCCAGGCCTCCAGTTCCTGAGGCAGCAAAACAGGAACATATTTAACTGTAGGAAGGGTGCTTTTTTTTTTCCTTCATTTCTTCACCTCTAAATGTATCGCTGGTCCGCATTGCCAAAGAGCTCAAGTTTGGTTCCATCTGTCCACAGAACATTTTCCTAGAAGGACCTTGGTTTCTCAAGGTGGGTTTGGGCAAAGATAAGGCACGCCTTTTTATGTTGGTCTTTGAGCAGTGGGGTCCTCTTTGGCCTTCACCCATGAAGTCTTTCTTTGTTTAATGCACAGCGTATGGTGTGGTTTGAAGCCACCACTCCAGATTTATTTATTTTATATACCGCGTGTCCGAGGATCAGTGCAAGGTCAGCCTTAAGCTCTTTGGATGTTGTTCGTGGTGTTTTTCAAACAGTTAGCACTAACCTTCGAAGACCACTTGGATTAATTTTCCTCTTCCCATACGTCCTGGAAGGTTCTTAACAGTTCCATGAGCAGAAAACATTTTAATAACATTGCGAGCTGTAGACGCAGGAATTCCAAAGTCTTTGGAGATGGCCTTGTACCCCTTTGAAGTTTTGTGTGAATGTTTTTTCTGATGGTCTCAGGCAGCTCTCTTGTCTTCACCATTGTGAAAATAGAACAGGGAGTGAATGTAGTCATTTTAAACATTAGAGCCATCATTCATTGGCTGATTCAAGTCATGTGAGTACTGACAGTTGTTCACAGGTGTCTAATTTTACTGCGGTGAGAGTGTTGGTTCTTCTGCTCAAACTGATTTGAATTGTTTAAGGGAGTCAATCATGTCGTGACAATGTCTGTCTTTTTTATACGGCTTCCTACTATTTCCTTTTTTAATTGGTCTTGTTTTATTTTATTTGTGTGTCAAATATGTGTGCATATATAGTACAAAGCCATTTCACTGGCCACTTTTTTTTTAAGGAGTTATTGTCATTAAGGGGTTGAACTGCAAGGGTACCATTAACCTTGACCACAACTGTAAGAGCAATAAAAGCTCAAACATGAAATTGCTAACCTGTTGTTAATATGAAACCAATCATTTAAAATAGCCACAATACCAAGTAGAGGGTGACCAGGCTAATGTCAACTTTTAAAAAGATTCCGGGATAATCTGGGAACTATAGACCAATGAGCCTGACATTGGTGCTAGGCAAAATGGTTGATGCTAAAAAAAAAAAAATTATTGACCATATGGAGAAAAAAAAGGTTTTAATGGAAATGAGTCAGTAAAGTCCAAATTTGCCTTATCAATTTTAGTTTGTTTTGTTTTTTTGTTTGTTTTTTTAAGTGTGTTCTAGTTTGTGTGCATTAATTTCTGTTTGATTAGCAAACCTTTTTTCTTATATAAAAGTGGGCTGGTAAAATGACCTGGTGGCAGTGTTGTGTGCTACAATTCAGGAAATTTAGGTGAGTCAGGCATCCATGTAGGGGCAGTATGTTTAGGGATGCTGTGAATGACAGTTTGGACTTTTCTGCATCCTAAACTACTGTTTGAAAGGTAAAACTATGTATTATATACTTTAGGGAATATCAAGTTCAGTCCTTGCCTGGGGTTTGTAAATTCCTTGCTGCATCTGATTTCAGCGTCCAAGCTTATTTTTAGCTCATTAGGCAGTCAGAAGTGGAGGGTGGTACCAAAGCAACTTTCACAGCCTCTTGGGGACAGCGAATGCCAGCCACCCTGCAAGGATGATGCCTAAACCTTGGGATTCAGTGCTCAAAAGTGAGCACCTGCCATGGATTATTGCCCGAACAGGTGGATTCTGATTGAATTTGGAAGCCCAAAAAAGGAGGGGCAAGCTGCCGAGGTCATAGATTATAATTTTAAATTTATTCGTTATAATTTTGTTTCTTGGGTTAATGCTTCACTATTGCCATGAGCAACCCTTTTAAATTAAAATATGGGACGTTTGGTTTCAAGTAAGGAGGCTCGGTAATACAGAACATTTGATGAAATAAAGTCTTTATTTAGCTCTCTAGTAACTGTTCATTTTATAATGCAAGTAACACTTAGATTTGCACATCTAGTCATTAAAACTCATTTGATATTCACTGTGGTAGCAGGAGTCTTAATGAATATGAACTGTGCCTGTTGATCCCAGTTGATTCCGCAGGTTCCTTAATATGGCTCAACATTACTGAATATTGCTTAGTCAGTTAAACTTGTTTAGAATGTGAAATATGAATTTTTAGTTGTGTGATGCACTCCATCTCTTTCCTAGTATGAGTGAGGGATGAGTGAGGCTGCATTTGGGATTGTTTAAATCATTCACTGCCGTGTTGATACTGTGCCGTGTTGATGTATTATCTCCAGGAACGAGCAGGAATGAGTCTTCACATATGGGTATCGTCGGTACCGACGGAGCCTGCGTGGGAACGCTCCCCAGCGTCCAATAAGAAAGCTTTTGGGAGCATCCCACAGCGCCTGCGTGCTGCCTTTCCCAACCGCCTCTCTCCAGTTCTTCTTTTCCGCAGAGCCAGCAGGTCGTGTTCCTGTCACCGCAGAAGAAGTTCTTTATTTTTTCCTATTCTTTTGTGTCGCATCTGCCTTCTTCGACGTCGGACCGGTACCGCCGGTCTTTTCTTTCTTTCTTAAGGGTTTTCTTTTTTTTTTTTTTTTCCTTCACTGTGCATTTTCAGTTTTTGGGCCTTAGGCCTAAAAATATTTTCCTCATGGAAAAGCCTGCCTCCGGGTTTAAAAAATACACAAAATGTGGCGGTACTATTTCTGTCACCGACACCCATGACTGGTGTCTAAAATGTTTGGGGCCTGACCATTCCGTTACGGATTGTATGTCCTGTACCATGATGTCTAAAAGAGGTCAGCAGAACCGAGCAGCCAAGCTCAATACCCTGTTTCCCTCTGATGCAGCTTCGGTGGCATTGATGTCTTCCAGGGCTGCTTCTTCCTCCCATGGATCTGAGGTAACCAAGCATAAATCTGGCCGGTCCTCGAAGGGTAGATCTCCTTCCAAGCATCGAGATGCCTCCGGGCTTGCCCTCGAGGATTCCGCACCGGCAAAATTACCCCAGCGGGAAGCTCCGGCTTCCAAAGCATTGTCTTTGGGGTCACAGGTTGACATCGATGGCTCAGCCTCGACAGATCACCTGTTGCCGTGTTCTGGGGTACTGGTGGCTCCCACTGGTACCAACATCCAGACATTGGTGGTGTCGATGGATCAAAAGATCCTGACCATGCAGCGCACCCTAGCGGCATTCATACAGGCTGCGACGCCTCTGGTACCGCAACAATCCCCATTGTTGGTACCGGCTCTGGCACCAGCATCACTCCCGGCGCCAGTACCGATCGCATCGACATCGGCTTCGGTGTCTGCTGCAACGGTACCCTGTCCTATGATGCCCATCGGTACCAAACCGGTACCGGTTACTCCCGGTACCGATCCTACTCGGTACGGTTATCGGGCTTTACAGGAGCATCCAGACAGGCGATACTTCGATTCCTCTGAAGACTCTGAGTCTGAGGGTTCTGTAGAGGCATCCATACTTCTTCCTCAGGAGTCTTCTTCTCCTAAGCGAAGAATGTCTCCTCCCTCCAGAAGACTTGTCTTTTCAAGACTTCATCAGGGAAGTGGCCAGGGGCCTCTCCATCACAGTGGCCCCTGAGTCAGAACCCAGAGCCAAGGAATTGGATATTTTACAATATCCTAAAACTCCTAAGGAGGCAGCTACCTTGCCTATCCATGAGATTCTGTATGATCTCGTGTTGAGGATGTGGGAGACACCTTTTACCACCTCTCCTCATTCTCGCAGGTTAGACACTATGTATCGTGTCCCTCCTTGTCCTGGCTTCCACAAGACTCAGCTCCCTCACCACTCTATTGTGGTAGAGTCTGCCATGAGAAAGATAAAGAGTGCAAAGACACTCATCTAATCCTCCAGGACGTGAATGCAGGACCCTAGATGCTTTTGGCCGAAGGGTTTTCCAAGCTTCTATGCTAGCTGCCAGGATCAACTCCTATAGTCTCTCTATATAGGGATGTTTCTAAAAGAAGTCACAGATCATCTGCAGACTTTAACCCCTTTTATTTCAGAGGATAAAAGGCAGGAGTTTCTCACTTGGCTCAAACATGCCCAAGATGCCTCCAAATTTTTTCAACCGTGCAGCCTTTGACTCTTTTGAATGTGTAAGCAGAGCTTCGGCTATTGCCATAGAAGCACGCAGAATTGCTTGGATACAAGCTTCTGATTTGGAGCTCTGGGTACAAGATGAATTAGGGAATATCCCTTGTACAGGTGAAAACCTTTTTGGTAAGGATTGGCAAGCAAAGGCCAATCAGATGAATGCTGAAAACTCTGCTTTGGATCGACTTTCAAAGTCTACCTCTGCTCCTGTTAAGAAAAGATTGTTCAAAAAGACATCTTTTTCTAAAAAGGGAAGATACTATCCTGCTTATAGTCAGCAGGCATCTTTTGCAAGTCGTTTTGCTGCAAAGCGTCAGCAACCACCTAAACAGGCCAAATCAAAGGCTGCTAGGCCTGCCATGACCCAGCAGCCTCAGCCTCCTCAGGGCCTTTGACTTGCAGCTAGAGAACGTAGCCTTTCTGGCTCTGGAAGAACCAGAGCCCCTTACCATTCCAGGAAGGTTGACTTACTTTGCTCCCAGATGGGAACAAATCACAGCAGAGCAATGGACACTCTCTATCATAAGGGAAGGGTACAAGCTTCATTTCTTAAGCCTTCCCCCTCACACCATAGTGAAACAGTTCAATTCTCCAACATCTCTCCTCGACCTTCTGGTTCAGGAGATTGCCACCCTTCTTGCCCAAGGGGCAATAGAAGAAGTACCTCTTCTTCAGCAAGGCACAGGGTTCTACTCCCCTTATTTTCTTATTCCAAAGAAAACAGAGGGCTATAGACCCATCTTAGATCTCAGAGAATTGAACAAATTTCGATTCAAGGAGAAATTCAAGATGATTTCTCTCGGTGCTCTGCTTCCATACCTTCAGAGTCAGGACTGGCTTTGTTCTCTAGATCTCAAGGATGCGTACACCCATGTTCTCATCCATCCAACACACAGAAGGTTCCTTCGGTTCCTTTTTGGAGAAAAGCACTACCAATACAGGGTGCTTCCTTTCGGTCTGGCCTCCGCACCAAGGGTGTTCACGAAATGCATGGCAGTAGTAGGTGCATTTCTACGCACCCTGGGAATATTCGTTTTCCCATATCTGGACGACTGGCTCATTCGAGCTCCCTCTCAGTCAGAGGCCAAGACTTTTCTAACCTGCACAATGCGTGTCCTTCAGTATTTGGGACTGGTAATAAACATCCCAAAATCCAATCTCACCCCTACTCAATCTCTGGAGTTTATAGGGGCTGTCCAGGATACTACAGCTGCAAGGGCCTATCTTCCTCAGGCTCATTGCCTACGCTTGGTACAGTTAGCCTCCCAAATACAGTTTAAGTCCCATTTAACTGCTCGGGAAATGTTACAACTCTTAGGCCACATGGCATCCACCGTGCATGTGGTTCCATATGCTCGCCTTCACATGATGGCAGCTCAATGGACTCAGGCATCAGGTTGCCTGTCAGACAAAATAGCAAACTCCAGTTGCCTTTTTTGGTCTCTCCAGTGGTGGAAGTCCTCTCCAAATCTGTTGCTGGGGTCCCCTTTTCAACAGTCACTTCCCCAAGCAACCCTTACAACAGATGCCTCTCCAATGGGTTGGGGAGCTCATCTGCAAGATCTCTCCACCCAGGGCATCTGGTCTCCACAGGAGACTTCTCTACACATCAATCTCTTGGAACTCAGAGCAAATTTCTTAGCTCTCAGTGTTCCACTTCCTGCTCAGCTACAGGACAGTCCTCATCCATACGGACAACCAAGTAGCCATGTTCTATGTGAACAAGCAGGGAGGGACTGGCTCTGTCGCTTTGCAACGAAGCTTTGCGACTGTGGGCCTTCGCCAGAGAGCATCAGATTCATCTTTATGGCACTATATCTTCCAGGCGTTCAAAACTCTTGGGCAGACAGACTCAGTCGAGTTCTGCTTCCACACGAGTGGTCCCTCCACATGGACCAGGTAGCCAGGAGTTTTCGAATTTGGGGAACCCCGGACATAGACCTCTTTGCAAGTCCGTGGAATGCCAAACTTCCCCGGTTCTGTTCCAGAATTCCGTGTCAGGGAGTTCAGGCCAAGGATGCCTTCCTTCTTCACTGGGGTCAAGACTTCCTTTATGCTTTTCCACCCATTCCCCTAATTCCCAAAACACCTTTGAAGCTTCAGAGAGACCGAGGTTCCATGATCCTCATAGCACCACATTGGCCACGCCAAGTGTGGTACTCTCTACTTCTGCATCTCTCTCAAGCTCCCTCCCTGGAATTGGGCTCTGCACCAGATCTTCTATCCCAGGAAGACGGAACGTTGTGGCACCCAAACCCCCAGTCTCTCCATCTCAGGGCCTGGTTGCTGAAGGCCTAGACCTTCAAGTTTTTCATCTCTCTCAGCAAGTCAGAGATATTCTTCATGCTTCTAAAAAGCCTTCCACTAGGCGTTCTTATGCTTTCAAATGGAAAAGATTTACCATTTGGTGTTCAGAGAAGGGTCTTAACCCTCTTGCAATACCTCTGAATTCTTTACTAGAGTATCTTCTGCATCTATCCCATGCAGGCCTTAAAACGAATTCAGTAAGAGTCCATTTGAGTGCTATTGCAGCGTCCCTCAAGCCTCTCAATGGACAGCCTATTTCCTCTCATCCTCCTTATAGCAAGATTCATGAGAGGCCTTCTTTTAACTAAACCTCCCATTAGACCACCTCCAGTGGCATGGGACTTAAATCTGGTTCTTGGCCAGCTTATGAAGCCACCCTTTGAACCTTTAGCCACCACCTCCTTGAAATGTCTTTCTTGGAAGGTTATCTTTATCATTGCAGTCACCTCAGCACGTCGCATCAGTGAGTTGCAAGCCTTGGTGGCTAATCCTCCTTATACAAGGTTCCATCATGATAAGGTAGTCCTCAGGACCAATCCACACTTTATGCCCAAAGTGGTCTCGCCTTTTCATCTGAATCAAGAGGTATACTTACCTGTCTTTTTTCCAGGACCTCATGCATCAAGTGCAGAGAGGAATCTTCATACTTTGGATTGTAAAAGAGCTCTCGCCTTTTACTTACAAAGAACACAGCAACATAGAAAGTCTTCTCAACTCTTTGTTGCTTTTGATCCTTCCCATTTAGGACTTCCAGTTTCTAAAAGAACACTGTCTAACTGGATTGCTCAGTGTATTTCTTTTGCCTACCAGAGTAGGAACCTTTCTCTGGAAGGCCATGTCACAGCCAATATTCCCTCTAATTTTCTGTAGGCTGTGTGCGCATAAAATATCAGCTGTGCAGCTTTTGAAGGAAGATTAAATTTTTGTGCGCCACATAATGACACTCTGAGTTATATACTTTAAAGTTGACTACACATCAGAATGCAGTATGTACACCACATTGATTGCACTAGAAAACATTGTATTACTTGTGAAAACCGTAAATACATAACAACTTTTAAATTTTAAGACATCTGTGTTGTTTTCTATCAGAACCAGAACCGTAATTTTTGTGCGCTCTGTTGTAAAGTATGTGCGCTCGCTCGGCGAGGTGTGTGCGCGCGCACACGCGCACAGCTTAGAGGGAACAGTGGTCACAGCTCACAATGTGAGGGCCATGGCAGCCTCAATGGCTCATCTAAACTCTGTGTCCATCGACCAAATCTGTCGAGCGGCCACCTGGGCCTCGGTTCATACCTTCACAGCCCATTACTGTTTGGACAAGGATTCCCGCCAGGATGCCTCGTTTGGTCAGGCTGTTCTCAAACACCTGTTCCATTCCTAATCAACTCCTACCCACCTACCCTGGTTGGATGCCAGAGATCCATGGGGGGAGGTGGAGCCCTTTTCAAGGACACACAACTCTGGGGTCTCTCCCTGGCATCTGCAGCTAGGGAGTCCCCATATGTGAAGACTCATTCCTGCTTGTTCCTGGAGATAGCACAGTTACTTACTTGTAACAAGTGATCTCTGGGAACAGCAGGAATAAGTCTTCACAACCCACCCACCTCCCCTAGGAGTTGTATCTCTCTATCTTTCCTTCCCTCTCTCTCTCTCTCTCTCTTTGTCTCAGCTTTAAAACTCGAACTGGAGAGAGGCGGTTGGGAAAGGCGGGAAGGCAGCACGCAGGCGCTGTGGGATGCTCCCAAAAGCTTTCTTATTGGACGCTGGGAAGCGTTCCCGCGCAGGCTCTGTCGGTACCGACGATACCCCATATGTGAAGACTTATTCCTGCTGTTCCCAGAGATCACCTGTTACAGGTAAGTAACTGTGCTTTACCTTCTATGCGTCAATCACTTTGGGTCGCCTTGTGGGAGAGCAGCTGTTATGTAAGAGTGGATATAGCACACAATCCAGAGCCCTCTGGTGTCTAAACACCTCTTTGCCTCCCTCAGAAGCAGTGGTGTTAGTTCTGCCCAAGCGACCCCTGCAGTTCAGGGGGCCCCAAGGAAGAAGGGGGCCCACTTGCAGCTGCTCCCTTATCTTCTGAAGTGGACTTCCCCTGCTCAGGTGGAAACTTAAAACAAATATAGCTATGGTCTTGGCCTGTTGAGAATTTGTAATAGCTATTCTGTATTATGATCGTTTGTCCTATTCTCTGTTTTGTTGTCTTAATAAACAGATTTTAATATAAAAATTGTTGCTTGGGAGGCCCATAATTTGAATTCTGTCACTGATCAGAAGCAGTGATCTTTGTAAGTAAAATCAATAATGTTGTAAATCAGCTGGTTTAAAGATTGATAACGGGGAGGTTCCATATTCTTTTTCTTGTATGGTTGCGCTTGGATGCTATGGAGCCCCCTGGCTTTTGCCAGGTTAGGAATGGGTGCTATGAGATGAAACCTGTGGATTGTGTGACTTTTCCCATTGAGTATGTCACTCTGCAGTGCAGGTTAGTATTAATTCACATTACCACACATTAAGTTAGGCACACAGTTAGTAAATAGGCCCCATTGAGACTGAGGCTTCTATTATTTAACTGGCATTAAATCACATTAATAAGCATTAATGTGAATTAACTTGAATAAACTGGTTAGCAGACTTTAACTAAATGTATAAACCTTTCATACAACTACTAATTTGATATTTTTGGGTTGTTCCACCCTAATTTTGCCCCAGCACTATATGGATAGTGACGGAGTGCCTAGACTGGGTTTTAGCTCACCTCTGTATAGGGCCTGAAAATCTATGGCCCAATATTCAACTGGGTAGGCTATGTGCTGCTACGGTGCATAGCCCTGCATGCTCACCTCGAACCCTGTATATTCAGTGCTGCAGCGATGGCATTGGATATTATCCGGGTTTTGGCGCACAATGGAAGCCGCCACAGAGCCTAACCGAGGAGTGATATTGCATCGCTACCTGGTTAGCATTCGCCAAAAGATGGCCTGGGTTTTAGCCACAGATCACTAACCAGGTAGCGGTGCAAAATTGCTGCTACCCGGTTAGCAGCAATCTCCACCTCCGCTCCGCCCCAGAACGCCCCCAACATGCCCCGACGCTAACTTGATAGCATCAGGGCACGTCGGGAAGTTAGGGGGATATTCAATGGCACTAAACGTGTAAGTGCTGTTGAATATCCCCTGTTAAGGCATTTACACGGTTTACCAGGCTATTAACCGGTAAATGCCTTTCGATGTCGGGCCCTATATGTTTACTGGCCGCCAGTAAATATCTAACTTCCTTGGAAATTGACCTATAAGTCTTTACTTGGTGATGAAATAAAAGTAGACAAAAGCTTTGTTCTCCTCAAAGAAACCTGAGAGTGGAGATTTTTGAGACCTTTTTTTTATATCTTTGGCCTACTATCCCTGTTGGCTTAGAGCCATAGACGAAGGAAGAGATTTTGAAATTTTCCTACTGGGATGACCCCAGTGAGTTCAAGGAACTTGAAGTGAGGAAGAGGAAGGGTTAAGTGTTTTGGGAGTTTGTGACGTGTCCTGTGGGTGTAGAAGCTGGAGTAGCTTAGATAGGATTGCTTCTCCTTGCTTTTCTCATATCTGTTGAGGAATGACCCTAGATCAGCACATAGGAGTCATCCTCAATGCCAAAAAGAAGAGAAGATAAAGGAGTTTTTAGCTTTGGCAATGGTTTGGCTTTGGTTTCTATCAGCTTGTCTGCAAATTACTTTCTCTTTAGTCCTATAGTCAACATTTAGGATCCTAGCCTGGCAGTGCAGTCACTCTGACCTTGAATGCTAATCCTGCTCAGGCATGTTTATGATTTATTTTCATTTGCTCTCTACTTCTTTTAGGTAGATCTAAACAACTCTTCTCCCAAACGTCTTAGACTTCTTCAAGCTAGTAACCTCCTGAACCCTGGATCACTAGAGTTGCCAGACTCTCTACTGATCTATGAGTTCGGCCTTTGGCTGAATAGGAAAGAAGGAAAACAAATCTTTTTTCCTTTATCACCAGGCCCTTTGGTTTTAGGCAATCCGGCCCCTGAGATTCAGGCATTCGTCTTGAGTCCTGATCTTTGTCAACACTTGGCAATATAGTAAATAATGGCAGTTAAAGACCAGCATGGCCATTCTGGTTTGCCCAGTAAGATGGCTAGGGTTGTATCTGCTGCTCTGTTCATGTTACCCCATCATTGTTTTTAGGGTTGTACCTAACTCACACAGGTTATCCTCTCTGCCTTTTTTGACATGTGAAAATCATTTAGGTTCTGCTTTTAGTGCAAATGTTCTACTACTTTGCCCTACAAGAGAATAGAATCAATGTATCTAAATGAGTCAGTTTTACACATACCATTGAAATGCCATATGCAGATCCTCTGTATCTTTTTAAATTAAGAACATAAGATATAGAAATATCTAAGGTATAGAAATACTGTTAGATAAATAAATAAATAAAGATATGCCATACTGGATCAGACCAAAGGTCCATCAAGCCCAGTTTGTTTCCATCAGTAGCCAATCCAGGTCACAAATACCTGTCAAGTTCCCCAAAGGTAGACTGATTTGAAGCTGCTTATCCCAGGGGTGAGCAGTGGATTTCTGTACTCCATTTTAATTTAAATAGTTTATGGACTTCTCCTCCAGGAACTTGTCTAAACCTCTCTTAAACCCAGCTACACTAACTGCTTTTACTATATCTTCCAGTAACAAATTCCGAAGTTTGATTATGCGTTGAATGAAAAAAATATTTTCTCCAATTAGTCTTAAATTTGCTACATTGTAGCTTCATTGCATGTCTCCTAGTCTTTCTACTTTTTGAAGGAGTAAACTACTAATCTATATATCTCCAGAAACAAGCAGGAATGAGTTTTCACATATGGGTATCGTCGGTACCGACGGAGCCTGCGCGGGAACGCTCCCCAGTGTCCAGTAAGAAAGCTTTTGGGAGCATCCCACAGCGCCTGCGCACTGCCTTCCCGCCTTTCCCAACCGCCTCTCTCCAGTTCTTCTTTTCCGCGGAGCCAGCAGGTCGTGTTCCTGTCACCGCAGAAGAAGTTCTTTATTTTTTTCTTTATTTTTCTGTGTCGCGTCTGCCTTCTTTGACGTCAGACCGGTACCGCCGGTCTTTTCTTTCTTTAAAAAAAACCCAAACTATTCTTTACTTCAACTGTGCATTTTCAGTTTGGGACTTAGGCCTGAATATTTTTCTCCTCATGGAGAAGCCCGCTTCCGGGTTCAAAAAGTGCACAAAATGTGGCGGTACTATTTCTGTCACCGACACCCATGATTGGTGTCTAAAATGTTTGGGTCCTGACCATTCCATCACGGATTGTGTGTCCTGTACCATGATGTCTAAAAGAGGTCGGCAGAACCGAGCAACCAAGCTCAGTACCCTGTTTCCCTCTGATGCAGCCTCGGTGGCATCGACGTCTTCCAGGGCTGCTTCTTCCTCCCATGGATCTCAGGTAACCAAACATAAATCTAGCCGGTCCTCGAAGGGCAAATCTCCCTCTAAGCATTGAGATGCCTCCGGGCTTGTCCTCGAGGATTCCGCACCGGCAAAATTACCCCGGCGGGAAGTTCCGGCTTCCAAAGCATTGTCTATGGGGTCACAGGTTGACATCGATGGCTCGGCCTCGACCAATCACCTGTTGCCGTGTTTTGGGGTACCGGTGGCCTCCACCGGTACCGTCATCCAGATTCTGGTGGCATCGATGGATCAGAAGATTCTGTGCATGCAGCGCACCCTAACGGCGTTTATGCAGGCTGCGACGCCTCCAGTACTGCAACAATCTCCGTTGCCGGCACCGGCATCGTTCCCGGTGCCGGTACCGATTGCATCGGCTTCGGTGTCGACTGCAACGGTACCCTGTCCTATGATGCCCATCGGTACCGAACCGGTACCGCTTACTCCCGATGTCGATCCCACTCTGTACGCATATCGGGCTTTACAAGAGCATCCAGACAGGCGATACTTCAATTCCTCCGAAGACTCTGACGAGTCGGAGGCTTCTGTCGAAGCATCGGTACTTCTTCCTCAGGAGGAGTCTTCTCCAAAACGAAGAATGTCTCTTCCAGAAGACTTGTCTTTTCAAGACTTCATTAGGGAAGTGGCTAGGGGCCCCTCTCCATTACAGTGGCCCCTGAGTCAGAGCCTAGAGCTAAGCAATTAGATATTTTGCAATATCCTAAGGCTCCTAAAGAGGGCAGCTACCTTACCTGTTCATGAGATTCTCTATGATCTCATGTTGAGCATGTGGGAGACTCCTCTTACCACCTCTCCTCATTCTCGTAGGTTAGACACCATGTACCGTGTCCCTCCTTGTCCTGGCTTTCATAAGACTCAGCTTCCTCACCACTCTATTGTGGTAGAGTCTGCCATGAGGAAAATAAAGAGTGCAAAGAGACACTCATCTAATCCTCCAGGACGTGAATGCAGGACCCTAGATGCTTTTGGCCGAAGGGTTTTCCAAGTTAATATGCTTGCTGCCAGAATCAACTCCTATAGTCTCTATATGGGGATGTTTCTAAAAGAAGTCACAGGTCATCTGCAGACTTTAGCTCCTTTTATTTCAGAAGATAAAAGGCAGGAATTTCTCACTTGGCTCAAACATGCCCAGGATGTTTCCAAATTTTCCAACCGTGCAGCCTTTGACTCTTTTGAGTGTGTAAGCAGAGCCTCGGCTATTGCCATAGGTGCACGCAGAATTGCTTGGTTACAAGCTTCTGATTTGGAACTCTGGGTCCAAGATGAATTGGGAAATCTTCTTTGTACAGGTGAAAACCTTTTTGGCAAGGATTGGCAAGCAAAGGCCACTCAGATGGATGCTGAGAACTCTGCTTTGGATCGACTTTCAAAGTCTACCTCTGCTCCTGTTAAGAAAAGATTGTTCAAAAAGACATCTTTTTCTAAAAAGGGAAGATATTATCCTGCTTATGGTCAGCAGGCATCTTCTGCAGGTCTTTTTGCTGCAAAGTGTCAGCAACCACCTAAACAGGCCAAGTCAAAGGCTGCCAGGCCTCCCACGGCCCAGCAGCCTCAGCCTCCTCAGGGCCTTTGACTTGCAACTAGAGAACTTAGCCTTTCTAGCTCTGGAAGAACCAGAGCCCCTCACCATTCCAGGAGGGTTGACTTACTTTGCTCCCAGATGGGAGCAAATCACAGCAGAGCAATGGACCCTCTCCATCATAAGGGAAGGGTACAAGCTTCATTTCTTAAGCCTTCCTCCTCACACCATGGTGAAACAGTTCAATTCTCCAACATCTCTCCTCAACCTTCTGGGTCAGGAGATTGCTACCCTTCTTGCCCAAGGGGCAATAGAAGAAGTACCTCTTCTTCAACAGGGCTCAGGGTTCTACTCCCCTTATTTTATTATTCCAAAGAAAACAGGGGGCTACAGACCCATATTAGATCTCAGAGAATTGAACAAGTTTCTATTCAAAGAGAAATTCAAGATGATTTCTCTCGGTGCTCTGCTTCCATACCTTCAGAGTCAGGACTGGCTTTGTTCTCTAGATCTCAAGGATGCGTACACCCATGTCCTCATCCATCCAACACACAGAAGGTTCCTTCGGTTCCCTTTTCAAGGAAAGCACTACCAATACAGGGTGCTTCCTTTGGGTCTGGCCTCTGCACCAAGGGTGTTCACGAAATGCATGGCAGTAGTAGCTGCATTTCTACGCACTCTAGGAATATTCGTATTCCCATATCTGGACGACTGGCTCATTCGAGCTCCATCCCAGTCAGAGGCCCAGACTTGTCTAACCTGCACAATGTGTGTCCTTCAGTATTTGGGACTGGTAATAAACATCCCAAAATCCAATCTCACCCCTACTCAGGCCCTTGCAGTAGTGGTATCCAGCAAGGCCCCTATAAACTCCAGAGACTATCTTCCCCAGGCCCGTTGCCTACGCTTGGTGCAGTTAGCCTCCCAGATACAGTTGAAGTCCCATTTAACTGCTCGAGAGATGTTACAACTATTAGGCCACATGGCATCCACCGTGCATGTGGTTCCATATGCTTGCCTTCCCATGAGGGCAGCTCAATGGACTTTGTCCACCCAATGGACTCAGGCATCAGGTTGCCTGTCAGACAAAATAGCAAAATCCAGTCGCCTATTTTGGTCTCTCCAGTGGTGGAAGTCCCCTCCAAATCTGTTGCTGGGGTCCCCTTTTCAGCAGTCGCTGCCCCAAGCAACTCTGACAACAGATGCTTCTCCAATGGGTTGGGGAGGTCATCTGCAGGATCTCACCACCCAGGGCATCTGGTCTCCACAGGAGACTTCCCTGCATATCAATCTCTTGGAACTCAGAGCAATATTCTTAGCTCTCAGAGTGTTCCATTCCCTGCTCAGCTACAGGACAGTCCTCATCCATACGGACAATCAAGTAGCCATGTTCTATGTAAACAAGCAGGGCGGGACTGGCTCTCTGTCGCTTTGCAACGAAGCTTTGCAACTGTGGGCCTTCGCCAGAGAGCATCACATCCATCTTCTGGCAGTATATCTTCCAGGCATTCAAAACTCTTGTGCGGACAGACTCAGTCAGGTTCTGCTCCCACACGAGTGGTCCCTCCACATGGACCAGGTAGCCAGGATTTTTCGAATTTAGGGAACCCCGGACATAGACCTCTTTGCAAGTCCGTGGAATGCCAAACTTCCACGGTTCTCTTCCAGAATTTCGTGTCAGGGAGTTCAGGCCAAGGATGCCTTCCTCCTTCACTGGGTTCAAGATTCCTTTATGCCTTTCCACCAATTCCCCTAATTCCCAAAACACTATTCAAGCTTCAGAGAGATCGAGGGACCGTGATCCTCATAGCACCACATTGGCCACGCCAAGTGTGGTATCCTCTACTTCTGCATCTCTCTCAAGCTCCTTCCCTGGACTTGGGCTCTGCACCAGACCTTCTGTCCCAGGAAGAGGGAACGTTGTGGCACCGAAACCCCCAGTCGCTCCATCTTCTTCGACGTCAGATTGGTACCGCCGGTCTTTTCTTTCCTTTCTTTAAAGCAACATAGAAAGTCTTCTCAACTCTTTGTTGCTTTTGATCCTTCTCATTTAGGACTTCCAGTCTCTAAGAGAACACTGTCCAACTGGATTGCTCAGTGTATTTCTTTCGCCTACCAGAGTAGGAACATTTCTCTGGAGGGCCATGTCACAGCTCACAATGTGAGAGCCATGGCAGCCTCAATGGCTCATCTAAACTCTGTGTCCATCGACCAAATCTGTCGAGCGGCCACCTGGGCCTCAGTTCATACCTTTACAGCCCATTACTGTTTGGACAAGGACTCCCGCCGAGATGCCTCGTTTGGTCAGGCTGTTCTCAAACACCTGTTCCATTCCTAATCAACTCCTACCCACCTACCCTGGTCGGATGCCAGAGATCCATGGGAGGAGGTAGAGTCCTTTTCAAGGACACACAACCTGGGGTTTCTCCCTGGCATCTGCAGCTAGGGAGTCCCCATATGTGAAGACTCATTCCTGCTTGTTCCTGGAGATAGCACAGTTACTTACCTGTAACAGGTGATCTCTGGGAACAGCAGGAATAAGTCTTCACAACCCATCCACCTCCCCTAGGAGTTGTATCTCTCTATCTTTCCTTTCCTCTCTCTCTCTTTGTCTCAGCTTTAAAACTCGAACTGGAGAGAGGCGGTTGGGAAAGGCGGGAAGGCAGCACGCAGGCGCTGTGGAATGCTCCCAAAAGCTTTCTTACTGGACGCTGGGGAGCGTTCCCGCGCAGGCTCCGTTTGTACCGACGATACCCATATGTGAAGACTTATTCCTGCTGTTCCCAGAGATCACCTGTTACAGGTAATTAACTGTGCTAACTGCAAAGGACCCTATCCATAAACACTTATTAAACTGTACGTTTTTCAACTCTGTATTACTTCTATCTTTTAGTTGGGACATCTAGTCTCCAACCTGAATATTATTCAACTGGAGAGCTTCTTACTGAAGCTATAGGAATTCCTACTCCAGTAAATCTTTCCAATACAGAGCTTTTTCCTTTTTGGGTCCTTCTGCACTGGGGTTTTTTACAGGATGCATTTCAGCATTCTGAAAGCCCCTACCAGATTTAGTCTATACATTTGAGCAAGGTCAGCTCAGAAGGCTTCTAAAACTATCCATACTGGAAATATGAATAACCCACCAAGTGGTTACATGTGCTTCTTTAAACAGATAGCTCACATGGGTTTCCGCCTATTCTACGCTACTTGCGTTTGTTAGAGCTTACCCCTCAAATACTTCCTGTTCAGTTAATCATTGCAGGGCAAAAGCCTCTCTACCATTTTTGCCATCCTCAATTCTGTTTCAACAGAATTGATTCGGTTGCACACTGGCTACCCAACAGCCAGGTCTCATCTAAGCAACCTATAACATGCTCTCTGCAACTATGCAATGAAGCTCTACAACTATGGGCCTTTGTCAGAGAGTGTCGTAGTCCACCCCTGGTAGGTAACTTCCAGGCGGTTAAAGAACCTTTGACTAGCAGTCTCTACCCAGTCATGCTCCCACATGGCTGTTTGTTCCTAATTTTCCATTTTCCTTAAAAATTCTTTCAAGGAGAAGGAACCAGGGCCTGGACGACTTCAAGTTTAAGGAATAGCACCACTCCCTAAGTTGTTCCTTATCCTCAAGGGAACTCCTACAACAGGGATGCATTCCTAATCATTGCAGTTGATCCTTATCTACTGCAATTTTTCTACACTGAAGTCTTGAGAAGCAAAGAACGCATGATACTCATACTGCCCTCATAGAGAGACAGACATGGTATCCCCTTACATTGCGTTTTTTTCTTCCAGCTTCTATTCTGAAGTGATAAAAGGAATCCTCTATCTTAGGATTAAGGATCTCCTCTGCACACCTTCGGGTACGTCTCAAGACCTAATTATGAGGACTAGTCGTTTTACGACCTAGACCTCTTGTCACGGGTAAGAAGCATCTTATTGGTTTCCATGTAACCTTGCATATGTTTCTTATACCTTGACTAATAAGTGATCCTCACTAACTATCTGCAATAAGGTCTTAACCCTTCTTGTTACACAAGCATACAATCTGATCCTGAAATATTGTTGCTGTCCATATCAATGCTGTCAGCATACATACCATAAACTTCTTAAATGGACATGCAATTTGTCTGGTAAAGTTAGGAAACTCCTTTTCTTTACCATAACCTTTTTTTCTACCAGAATCGGGTTACCTTCTATCTTAAGCTCTCTAGGTAAAGTTGTTAGCCTAAGTGCTATCACTTACGCAACACACATTACTGATCTTCAGAAATTGTGGGCTAAACAGCCCAATACAATTTTCTCGTCTGGATTAAGGGGTTCTATGAACTCATCCCCTTTTTCTATAAAGGTATCTTGACCTTTTCTTCCAGACCAGTCAGATTTGTCTTTTCTTTTCTTTCCCAAGGCACCATCCTGCTCTAGGGACAGAAAAGTTTTAGACTTTGGACTATAGAGAAGTTTAGACTTCTCTCCAAGGTCCCAACTTCTTATAAAATTCCCCAGTTTTTCCCTGGGGTTATGTCTAGACATTAATATTTCTTATTTCTGTCTATATTGCAAAACTTTTTCCTTTACTCCTCACAGTAAGGGAATTCCATATGAGGACAATGTGATGGTTCTTTACAACAGACCCATATTAACTTCCCCATATGTGTAATTTTTTGCAGTCCTTGGATAACTTTTTTTTTCAAGAATTGGGACTTCCTTTTTCCTTACTAACAGTTATTTCTACACAAGGGCACCTTCCCCGGTTCCTTGTTTAGTCTAGCTGTTCCACAGCACACCCTTTTACACTGTTAGCTCAACTCCTGCCCTCCATCCCTTGGATGCCTAAAGTCCTTGGGGGGAAGCATGGCCCATCCATTAGTTTTTGTAATATGCTGGGCCTCTCCCAGGCATCTCAGCTTGGGAGTCCCCATATGTGACGACTCATTCCTGCTTGTCCCTGGAGATAGCACAGTTACTTACCTGTAACAGGTGATCTCTGGGAACAGCAGGAATAAGTCTTCACAATCTCTCTCTCTCTTCCTCTCCTCTCCTCTCCTCTCCCCTCCCTCTCTCTCTCTCTCTCTCATTTGTCTACTTCCCTCCTTTGGTCTCGGCTACAAACCCAACTGATGAGGGACGTGTTTAGGCGGGAAGGCAGCGCGCATGCGTGTGGGATGCTCCCAAAGGCTTTCTTTCTGGATGCTGGGGAGCGTTCCTGCGCAGGCTCCGTCGGTACCGACATACCCATATGTGAAGACTTATTCCTGCTGTTCCCAGAGATCACCTGTTACAGGTAAGTAACTGTGCTTTACCCTTGAGCTATAAGATTCTCAGTAAATCTCTTAGGCCAGATACACTAAGGACAAGCACTAGTAAGGGACTGTTTAACACACACTCCCCTCCCTTTACATTTACATCTCTTGCCTTCTTCCCCAGAAAACAGATGGAGGCTCATCGTGATACTACTATTTTATTGCAGTGCAAGAGCGCTAGTTATGTAGAGAGACTGGCATTCTGTGTACTGTAGAAAATAAAAAGAAAGGGATTGTCTTGTCTCCATCTTATAATAGATGCGTTTCTGAAATTAGGTTTGAAGTGCAGCAGTCAGAGATGTAATGGAAGCAGACATGCTGGAAGCAATAAGGTCCTTTTTCTACACCATTAAACTCCTGTCATGTTGCTTTGGCTGCCTGGTACCAGTTTTGATTGCTTTTGTTTTATCTGTGTAGCATTAATATACCCTTTGACCTTGGCTTTTCTTGTATAGAGATCGCAATGCAGTCCTGCACCAGAGAGGTGATGGTGTGTGCAAGACCCCAAGGGGGGGTGAGAGAATGAACTGTCACATCGAGACATTAGGACTAATTATGAGCCTTGCAAAGCATACCCCTGATTAAGAGCAGGTTTAATGACATGGAAGGTGCTGAGCTGAGAGTTGTCGGGTTAATTTCTTTGTCTCCAAAGAGGCTTCAAAGAAAATGTGGGCTTAAAATATCTCAGGGCAACTATGTGTGAATCTAATTCTTCTGCATTTCTAACAGGAGGGAGGCGTGGTCTAGTGGTTAGGACAAGGTACTTCAGGCCGGAGGGCCGGGGGTTCAAGTCCCACCTGGGACAGCAATCTCAGGCCGGAGGGTCTGGGATTTCTAGTCCTATAGGCACTCCTTGTGGTCTTGGGCAAGCCACTTAACCCTCCATTGCCCATGTTCCCTGTAAGTATTAGCGTATGTGTCTCATATCCCCTCGTGTTAAATGTATCCCCCAATTGACCGCTTTGACCCAGTGAAAAGCGGGATATAAATACAGCTAAATAAATAAAATAACATGGGCCAAGTATGTCCTGGATAACCTTGCAGATGTGTATTCAGATAGGAATAGAATAAGAATATTGTAGCTTGGTTCTTTTGATTCTTCTAGGGTTTATGCAATGACAGTCTGATGTGTACGATTCAAGAAGATAAACTAGTTTTCCTAAATGTCTATTGTATTGTTCTATTCAGCTGGAAAGGCTATACGATAAAATAGGAGGCCAGGGTTTGGTAGAGGTTTGTTCCCATCATTTTTGTGCAGGGAGTTCTTATTGCTCCTGACACGAAGAATGAAATATTCAATAAAATGAAGCCCCATGTTCCCCTTCCTCATCCTCTGCCTACTACCCTTGCAATAAAATGAAGTCCCAATTCTCCTCTGCCCCTCTACTTTAAGACCTTTGCAGTAAAATGAAATCCCACTTCCCCTCCTCTCTGCCTGTTGCCTGTACAATACATTATTCTGTCCCCGCTGTAGAAGAATTTGCTGTACTTACATACTTTGCTTGTTCTCTTTCCAGTTTAGCTACGACATTCTGCTCTAAAGCTTTAATTTTAAGAGACTGTAAATAGTTAGTTGTGCTCTGATTGCTTGAGCGCAGCTGGTTTGCTGTCAGATTTTGATTTGCGTAGTATGTGAGCAACTGATTGATTGCGCATAGATCATTCATTCCAGTTTCTGCCCGATGAGAAGTTGAATCTAAGTGCCGTTCCATAGGACTGCCTACTGAATTAAGTATGGGGTATGGCCTGATCGGCTTCATTCGAAATAATGCATACTAGCTTCGAGTCCCAGCCTGGGCTTCTGCTTCCCAGGATGGTTGGGGTTGGGGATGGGGATGCTAGAGGCGACATTCACGGCAAGGCCATTGCTCACTGACGACACCAACGGCTAGATTGCGGGTCCATATTAGCTGGCTTCTGGAGGGAGCCGTGGTTTGCGACATCTGGGCAGAGTTTGGAAGCAGAGAGGAATTGTTCCGATTGAGCAAAACAAGAGGCGGAAACTGCCAGACCAAAAACAAAACAATGTGAGGAAAGATACATTTCTTAAGGTTGGAGGAAAGCTGAGGTTACAATTAAATGACTGACTGTCGTCCTCGTTCAAACAAAAGTGATGGCAGTGATTAGGATTATTAGTTTGTGACTGGGCTGTATATATTGATAAAGAAGCTGATATATTACTTCAACACAAATGTGCAGTTCAGACTGTTACTTGTCCTTTTGGATTGTAGGACCTTTGATGGAATGGCGTCTGTTCGTTTTTAAATGTTCTCATTAACCGGGAAGCCTACAGCCTGCAGCATGTGAAGATTTTTAATGTTAAGATGGATTTTAAGGGTTTCAGAATGTTCTTAAAGCCCCAGTTAAATAAATCAAGGAGCTGAATGGAAGCCAGCGACTTCTGTTAAAGACAGTAATGCTGTATTGACCTTCATGCTAATGAACGATTGGTGCTTTCACTCTGATTTTAGAGCTGTGGCAAATCTAATCTGAATTGTATTCCAGCTTCTAGCATCTCTGTGAGGTTGCATTCTTATGCTTGGGCACAGCTGGTTTCTATTCTGCTTTGAAATTCATCGGTGGGATATAGCGAAGGTCATGCGCAAGCAAGCATTTGCTAGCATTCCCGTAGGAGACGTTTCATACTCTGACAAGGACCACTATCCAGTATGATTATGGTATTGTATAGCATTGTCGGGTAGACACAGTGCTTCATAGACACACAGGTCCCGATATGCAGCTGTCCAGACCTCCGAAGGACGGCGCATATTCCTCCCCACTGACCTCTAAACCAGATATTCAATACTGCAGCGACGGCATTGAATATCTGGTGATCACTGCAAAGGTCGGAAGCTGCTGAAGCTAACCAGGCAGCAGCGACATTGGATACTGCCTGGTTAGCTCCTGCGCCTTACCTTTAAGGCAGAGATTGCTAACTGGACAGTGTTCAGTATCGCTGCTGCCCGCTTAGCACCATTACTCTGCTTATGCTCCACCCCAGGACGCCCTAATGCTAACCGGATAGCATCGGAGCACATAGGGGACTTTGATGGGGATATTCAACGCCACTAACCATGTAAGTGCCGTTTGAATATCCCCATCTAAGGCATTTACATGGTTTACTGGGCTGTAAACCATGTAAGTGCCTTTCGAATATCGGGCCATTCATGGACAGCCCCAGCTTCTTGACACTTTTAGTCTAGTCAAGATTGGCAAGACATAGAAACAAAGAGTTTGATTTTGAGTTGGACAGGCTAAGCGCCCTTATGGCAGATAGCCCTGCTTGCTGACCCTTAACCCTAGATATTCAGTGCCGGGGTTATATGTGGCCCCAGCATTGAATATCTGGAACATAACATAAGATATGCCATACTGGGTCAGACCAAGGTCCATCAAGCCCAGTATCCTGTTTCCAACAGTGGCCAATCTAGGTCATACGTACCTAGAAGTTTCCCCAAAAACACAGGTTCCACAATGCTTGTACTGGGTCAGGCATTGATATCCTGGGTCCCTTCTTAATAATGGTTTATGGACCTTTCCTCCAGGAACTTGGCCAAACCTTTTTTAAACCCAGCTACACTAACAGCCTTTACTACAAGGGTCTCAAACTCAAATTGCTTTGAGGGCCAAATGAGGACTTGTAAAATAACCCAGGGGCCGCATGAGACGTGGGACCTCATTTACATAAGGGACCTCATTTGCATAAATATTTGCATAATGTTACTATACCCTAACTTTTAGTAAACATGCCTCTTAATGAGTGCATGAATAAAGAAAGACTAAAAGATTTCTACATTACTATAATCCAGTGCCAACCGCCAGGCACATTAGGAACTGCTACAAACAAACACTGCCCATTTAGAACCCATAGCAAACCCGCCATATCCTAACAGCACTACCAGGACTCACAAAGCACCATACCCTACCTATCAAAAGGCAACACTGCAAATATTAAATCAATACATTTCAGAGAATAACAATACATGACCTACTGGGGACAGAGAACAAGTAGCAATGTCAAATAGGAATTACATAAACAGAACATCTCAGCTCAGTTACACAAGCAGAACATACACCATCACCAAACAAGGAATCAAAATTTAGAAACAAGACAATTAAACTGGGACCCCCAAAAGCCAAACTTGGAATGTACAACAACACTGTAGAAATAAAACTATAAATTAATTTCCTCTTGTACTAAACAAAGCGCAGACGTTATTGATGCACATTTCCCAGAACTGACATATTCCAGAAAATAAAGAGATTTTTCTACCTTTTGTGCATTTTTTTTCAGTTGCAATTGTTCCAGCCACTTTCTTCTGGTTTCTTCGTGCCTTCTGCTAACTCTCCATCGTCTGCTGTCCATTTGTCCTTTCTTCTCTCTTCTAGCTTTTTCCATTCTCCCTCTACATCTGCTTTAACATATTAATCTTTCTCCTTTTGCTCTTTCCTCATTCCTATTTCATCCACTCAAATTTTACCCCTCCATCCTCAATCCCCACTTACTCTCCCAATACCTGGCCAATTGTAGATTTGTCTTCCCTCCCACACAAAATATTTTCCCCTCTCCATTTCACTCTCCCAGCTCCATCCCATTCTAATCCTCCCCCAACATCAGCTCCCTTCTAGTTCCAGTCCCACACAGCACCCGCTCCCTTCTAGTCACTGCATCAGCCCATTTTCAGTCCTAGCCCCCCATCAGCCCATTTCCAATCGTAGCTCCCCCCATCAGCCCATTTCCAGTGCTAGCTCCCTCCCCTCACAGCCCATTTCCATTCCAAGCCCCCCTCCCCATCAGCCATTTGCAATTCAAGCCCCCTTCCACTCAGCCCATTTCCAGTCCTAGCAGACCCCCCAGCCCATTATCAGTCCTAGCCCCCCATAGCCCATTACCAGTCCTAACCCCCCATAGCCCACTTCCAGTCTTACCCCTCATAGCCCATTACCAGTCCTAACCCCCCCATCACCCCATTTTCAGTGTTACCCCCATCACCCCATTTTCAGTTACCCCCCTCATAGGCCATTACCAGTCCTAGCCCCCCCCCCATAGCCCATTACCAGTCCTAACCCCCCTCCCACCATCAGCCAAGGTAGATTTTAAAAAAATGTATATTTGCTGCTGCTGCCGCCGCAGAATTAAGCGTCCCGCGGGCCCCTCTGCATGGCAGAGTCCTCGCCTCCCTGCAGCATCAGCTCCAAAAGCGGCGGCTTTCAGAGCCGCGAAGAGAGAGAGTTTCTCTCTCGCGGTTCTGAAGAGCAGCGAGAGAGTCTTCAGAACCGCGAGAGAGAAACTCTCTCTCTTCGCGGCTCTGAAAGCCGCCGCTTTTGGAGCTGATGCTGCAGGGAGGAGAGGACTCTGCCAGGCAGAGGGGCCTGCGGGACGCTTAATACTGCGGCGACGGCAAGTTTGGATTTTTTTTTTTTTTTTTTTTTACACGCCGGTAAGTGCTTCGCGGGCCGTACAAGATGCTCTCGCGGGCCGCACTGCGTGTTTGAGACCCCTGCTTTACTACATCCTCCGGTAACAAATTCCAGAGTTTGATTACACGTTGAGTGAAAAAATATTTTCCTTATCGTTCCTCCAGTTCAGTCCTCTACTTCTGGGTTGTGCTCCTCCTCCTGCAGCTTGGAGATTGGGCATGTCAAATTTAATGACATCACTGGATGTAGTCTGCTGGTGACTCTCATAATCCCCAGTGTGTCCAGTCTCCACGCAGCAGGAGGACGTAGTGAGCCTAGAGGTCTGGGCTCACTTGAGGAACAGATAAGGAGCAATAGGATAGGATAGAGTAGTCCAAATTTCATTGGGTGTTTTACCTTTAAATTTCCTTTTGCATTTACTTTTATTTGTCTAGAAGAGGAGTGCTGTTTCTTCAAGAGCAAGGTATTTGATGAAGTAAAACTTGCCTACAGTACCGATTCCTGCCTGCCTTCCTTTGGCGGGGCCTGGGGGTCTCAGATTGGTAGATTTTCAGAGTGGCAGATCTCTCCTCCCAGACGGGATGGAGAGGAGCGCTGGGGCAGGAACACAGGCAGTTTCCCCAACGGCGCAGAAAGCAGGGAGCTGACCGGCGGTGGCAGCATACTGATGGTAGGCTCGCCTGGCAGTTCTTCCCTCAGCACGGGGATCGGGAGAACCATGAGGGCTGGAGCTCCATCGAAGATGGGTGAGTTTTTAGTTATTTTAGTTTACCTCTATTTTCGCTGCGCTGCTTGCTTCGGGAGCTGGAGTCGAGTGGGAAAACCGCCAGCTTCGTTGCTGTTGATTTGGCGCCTTTTTTTCTTGCTTTCAGGAGCAGCGGCCATCTTGTGTGCCCGGCAGCCACGTGGCACGAGCCCCGGTGGGGCCTCTGAGCGTCGGGTTTGTCTCATTGAGGGAGCCTCCTTTCCCAAGGGTCTGGGGGGGGGGCAGTCCTTCATTTTAGAGGGGTCTCGACGCCTTGGTCGTTCTGAATTTCCTTGGGCACATTGGTTTATGTTGAGGTGCTTATAGTGAGTTCCTGGTGAGAAGGTCCTTGGTTATTCTCAGTTCAGCAACTACGTGGAGACCAGGGAAGCTGGGCTGGTTTCTGAATGTGTAGCCCCTCCAGTCCTGAACAAAAATATTAAAAAAACCCAAAAAAACCCAAAAGTGCTATCAGCATGGCGTCGCGGCCGCAGTGTGTGGTCTGCGGCACTCGCAGAGGCACCGTAGCGGACTCTGGTATTTGCAGAGACTGCACTGCGGTGTCCACTGATGTGGAATAGCAGATGGAAGCTAAGGCTAGCCCTGACCTATTGCTGGTGATGGTAGCTCCTGATGGGGAGAAGCTGGGGGCCTCGGCCTCAGGAAGTGGTCAGGCGGTCAGTGTAGGGCTGCCGGCGGCGAGGCCAGGGCTGGGGGCTGGGCCGCTACTAGAGGACTTTAGTCCGGATTTTGTGTTGCTCATGCACCAGGCCTTCTGCATGAGACGACAAGGAAAGATGCCATATTCCGCGTCACGGCAGGCTCGCAGCAGCCTAGGCTGACTGGAAAGGGTACGAATTCCCCTAGGCCCTCGAAGAGGGCTCGGCCTTGGGAGTTATCTTCGTCTGATATTGAGGGTAACGAGTCTGAGGCCGATCCTGACCTGGAGGAGGATACGGCTGACCTGGAAGAAGGGGAGATTCCGGAGCCGGAGGGTCAGGCAAAGATCATTCGGGTGTTTTGGAGGGAAGAGCTGACTGCTCTTATCACGGAGTCCCTCCAGACATTTGAACTTGGCGGCTGCGCCAGCAACGGTGGAAGACAGTGTGGAGGACCCTATCATTCAAGCGGTGCGGCAGGTGCAAGTGGTGTTCCCCATCCACCGTGTAGTGGACAAGATGATTCAGGATGAGTGGGATCAACCTGAATTGGGACTCCGAGGAATTTGAACGATGAATAGGCTGTATCCTCTAGCGCAGAGGTCCTCAAACTTTTTAAACAGGGGGCCAGTTCACTGTCCCTCAGACCGTTGGAGGGCCAGACTATAGTTTAAAAAAAAACTATGAACAAATTCCTATGCACACTGCACATAATCTTATTTTGGTGATCTGTACCATAGTTGGCTCCAGGTTTTATCTTTGTTAATGTTGTTGAGCTTTTCCAACATTGACTTCCACAGATGTAGTCAGTTTGATATTTGTGCAATCCATTGGGGAAAGTCTGTGTACAGTTGCCACTTGTGTTACTGGAAGAAGTTATTTGAGATGAATAGATCTTTGGTCTTGCAGAATTCTATCAGTCCTTCTCTAGCTTCATTTCTGTTACCAAGTCCAAATTTTCCAACCACTTTGCCTTCTTCTTTGTTGCCCACTTTTGCTCTCCAGTCAACTAATAAATTCTATAGGAAAGAGGAAGCTAGAGTCCTCCTTTAGGGAGAAGTATGGCCTAATTGTATTTTTACTTCTGAAATAAACTCAAATGAGATGTTTTGAATCAAGATGATAAATATCGGGGAGGGGGGGGGGAGTATTTTAGGAACACTATTCTTGCTTTGAAAATGGACATACCGATGTTCAAAGCATAGAGGCATCCCTGGAGCCATTTTATAAAGCAGTTCTAAGGATGTCACCAGCGTGAAATCATCCAAGGCTGAATAGAGGCATGTTTGGGGCTTTCCCAAGACCTTGGATGTCCACACCCAATTTCAGCAATGCCCTTCACATATTGAATCCAAGTTTATACAGTACCTCCTCCAGGACATGAATACGCATCAGAAAAGTTCTCATTCTGCCATAGACAAGAAGGTGTTCTAATACCCCCTACCTTTTTTATGGTCAGCATCGGGGAGGTAAGTGGGAAGTGGAGCCCCTCCCCCGATCACCCTTGCAAGACCAATAGGGCCACCGGAACACCAAAGAAAGGCAAAGCGCCTCTAGGCATGAAGGAAAAGCCTGCCACACAACCAGCAACTGCAGCCGCCTCACTTCGCCTCATGGTAGAGCCGCCCCTGAGGACAGGCAGCGGCAGCAAAAACACCCGGTGGACCGGATAGATGTCCTCGGCGGGCCGCATGTGGCTCGCGGGCCGTAGTTTGAGGACCCCTGCTCTAGCGGATAAAGACAAAACGTTTTCATTCTCCCCGCATTGATGCAGTGGTGTCGGCAGTCACCAAGAAGACCACTATCCCAGTTGAAGGCAGCGCGGCGTTGAAGAACGCGCAGGATAGGAAGATGGACAGTTTGTTGAAGCAGTCTTTTGAGGCGGATGCGTTGTCCCTGCAGGCTTCCATTTGTGGGACCTGGGTGGCAAGGGCATGCCTCAGATGGTCTCAACGCTTGCGGCAGTCCTCTCGGTTGGAATCGGAGGGGGCGGCAGAGCTAGATAGGTTGGAGTCCGGTACTGCATACCTGGCAGATGTGCATTATGACTTGATTCGAGCGCTAGCTAACAGCATGGCTTCCTTGGTGGCTGTGTGCCGGTCTCTCTGGTTGAGGAATTGGGCGGCCAATGGTTTGTCCAAACCGCGTCTAAGCAAGCTTCCTTTTAAGGGCAGATTGGGGACGATCTGGATAAGTTGGTAAAGGATTTAGGGGAGTCTAAGGGGGGTAGGCTCCCGGTGGAAAAGCTGAAGGCAGGAAGGTCATCGCCGGCCTTTCAGGGACCGTATAGGGAAAGCAGAAAATTCTGAGGGTCCCAAATGGGCGGCTTTCAGAGGGGCAGGTTTGCTTCCAGAGCCCAGGGGTTTCGTGAGTTCCGGGGAGCCGGTAGAGGTTTCTCGGCGTCCCCCGCCCAGACCTTCTGCAAATCACAATGTAGGTTGGCGGGTCCCATGGGAAGACAGTCAATAGGCGGGAGGCTCAGGAGGTTTCTTTCTGCCTGGACCCAAATTACGTCCGACCAGTGGGTCTTGGAAATTGTCCGAGAGGGCTACGCGCTGGAACTGGCAAGCCCCGTCCGGGATTCATTTGTCATGTCTCCCTGCAGAAATCCGCAGAAAGCTCTGGCGATCCACAGTACCCTCGATCAGCTTCTGCTCTTGGGGGCGATCGTTCCGGTTCCGTTGTCAGATTACGGTATGGGTTGATACTCAATTTATTTCATCGTGCCAAACAAGGACGGTTCCCTGCACCCTATCTTAGACCTCAAGGGGGTGAATCGGTGTCTGCGGGTTCCACGTTTTCGTATGGAGACCCTGAGGTCGGTAATTGTCGCAGTTCTCAAGGGAGAGTATTTGACTTCCCTGGACCTTACGGAGGCGTATTTACACATTCCGATCAGGGCCGCCCATCAGAAGTGGCTGCGATTCGCCCTTCCGTGGGGGCACTATCAATTCCAAGCGTTGCCTTTTGGGCTTGCGACAGCGCCACGCATCTTCACCAAGGTGGTGGTGGTGGTGGCGGCGGCGGCGCTGCAGAAGGAGGGGGTGTTGGTTCATCCCTACCTCGACGACTGGCTTATTCGGGCTAAATCAGAGGCCGAAAGCATTCGGGCTACCTCCAAGGTGGTAAAGTTTCTAGAAGGCCTCGGATGGGTGATAAACCTGGCCAAAAGTCGATTGGTGCCTTCGCAGGATCTCGAGTATCTGGGGGTGCGGTTTGACACGCGGAACGGGCTTGTGTTCCTTCCACATCGCCGTGCACTAGGTCTGCGGAACTTAGTCCGCAGGTTCCGTGCCGCTCCAGCCCCGACGGCATGGGAGTACCTGCGGGTGTTAGGCACGATGGCGGCAACTCTGGAGGCTGTGCCCTGGGCCAGATTCCATATGCGGCGGCTTCAGTGGGCACTCCTTCGGCAGTGGTCGCATCAGGACGACTCGTTGAGCAAGCGTCTCCCCTGTCTGCCCTCGGTCAGGCACTCCCTGCGGTGGTGGCTCCGGCCCGGGTCCCTACAGGCGGGGGTGCCTCTGGAGCAGCCGGCATGGCTACCCCTGCTGACGGATGCGAGTCTAGCGGGTTGGGGAGCTCACTGCAGAGACCTTTTTGCGCAGGGCACTTGGTCGTGACAAGAGAGCGGCTGGTCGATCAACTGGCTAGAATTGAGAGCGGTTTGTCTAGCGCTGCAGGCCTTCGAGTCGACGGTGACAGGTCGAGCGGTGAGAGTGCTGTCAGACAATGCTACAACGGTAGCTTACATCAATCAGCAGGGTGGCACCGGCAGTGCGGCCATGGAAGAGGAGGCAGACTTGCTGTTCACCTGGGTGGAGCAGCGCCTGCCGGCGCTATCGGCGGCTCACATTGCAGGAAAGGACAGCGTGACAGCAGATTTTCTCAGCAGAGTGCAGGTGGATGCCGGAGAATGGGAGCTGCATCCAGAGGTGTTGGCCCTAATAGTACGCAGATGGGGGCCCGCCGATCATGGATCTCATGGCGACCTTTTGGTCAGCGAAGGCAAGTTGGTTTTTCAACAGGCAGCGGGAAAGAATGTCGGAAGGTCTTGACGCCCTGATGCAACCGTGGCCAACGGAAGGGCTCCTCTACGTCTTTCCCCCGTGGGCACTGATAGGCCACGTGGTGCAGCGCATCGAAGCTCATCACGGCAGGGTGCTCTTGATAGCCCCGGACTGGCCGAGGCGGCTGTGGTATGCCGATCTCGTTCGTCTTCTGGACGGTGAACTGTGGCGGTTGCCAGTCTCGAAAGATCTTCTCCTACAAGGTCCACTCCGCATGCCTCAAGTGAATCAGTTCTCGCTTACGGTTTGGCCATTGAAAGGGCACAGCTGAAGAAAATAGATTATTCTGCAGTGGTAGTGGCGACGCTGCTTCGAATTAGGAAAAGGTCGACCTCGCTGGCTTATGTTCGAGTCTGGCGGATTTTTGAGGATGGGTGGTGTTGGCAGCAAATCCGTGCAGCCACAGCCTCTGTTCCAGTGGTGTTGACTTTCTTACAGGACGGTTTTGATAAGGGGCTGGCAGCCAGTTCTTTGAGAGTGCACTTAGCGGCTCTGGCCTGCTATAGGGGCAAGGTTCAGGGTAGTTTCTTAGTGTCCCCTCCAGATGTCGTGCGCTTCTTGAAAGCGGTGTCCAGGCTTAGGCCGGCTCGTCGGCGCATCGTACCGCCGTGGGATATTAATGTGGTCTTAGGGGCGTTAGTGAAGGGGCCCTTCGAACCCTTACGCCAAGCTACGGTAAAGGATTTGACATTAAAAACGGTGTTTTTAGTGGCCATTTGTTCGGCGAGACGAATATCGGAGCTGCAGGCGTTGTCTTATAGAGAGCCCTTTTTATAATTTTCAAACGAAAAAGTGGTTTTGAGACCTGTGCTGTCCTTTCTCCCTAAGGTCGTTTCTCCTTTTTCATCTAAATCAAAGGGTGTCGCTGCCGGTGCTGGTCTCAGGTGAGGGCTCGGCGTCGAATCGTACTTTGTGTTTATTGGACGTCAAGCGGACGCTGCGTCAGTATTTGAAAGTCTCTGAACCTTTTCGGAAGTCGGACCGTCTCTTTGTGCTGTTCGGGGGGCCTCGAAGAGGCGAGGCGGCTGCAAAAGCGTCCATTTCTCGATGGATCAGAGAAACCATTGCATCGGTGTACTTGCTTCGGGGGTGCGTGGTTCTGGCAGGGTTGCGAGCACACTCTACCAGAGCGCAGATGGCTTCTTGGGCAGAACACAGCTTGGTTCCGCCAGCAGACATCTGTAGGGCGGTGACGTGGTCGTCGCTCCATACCTTCAGTAAGCACTTATCAGCTGGATGTGCTGGCGGCGGGAGATGCCTGTTTTGGTTCGGCAGTCTTGCGAGCCGGATTTAAGGGTCCCTCCCAATGAACACTGCTCTGTTACATCCCAGAAGTAGAGGACTGAACTGGAGGAGCGATAAGGAAATAATTACACTTACCTGGTAATTGTAGTTCCTTTAGTGACGACAGTTCAGTCCTCAATCCCGCCCGGGGTGGTATCGTCGGTGGAACTTCAATGGCGAAATCGAGACAATTACAAGTAAGCATAAATTTTTTAGTGAATGTTGTCTCTTGATTCTGCTCTGTCCTTTCCTCTTGCCTTCCCTAGAGCAAGCGAGAAAACAGTATGGGGCAAGGTTTACTGTGTTGAGGTTTTAAGGTTTAGTAAGTGTTGAGTTTATATGTTGGCTACTTATTTGTTGCTCTGTTGAGTATGCTTTGTCAATAGTTCACTGGGGATTATGGGAGTCACCAGCAGACTACATCCAGTGATGTCATTAATTTGACATGCCCAGTCTCCAAGCTGCAGGAGGAGGAGCACAACCCAGAAGTAGAGGACTGAACTGTCGTCACTAAAGGAACTACAATTACCAGGTAAGTGTAATTATCATTTCTTTTATTAGTCTTAAATAGTTTGCCCTGTAGCTTCATTGCATGTCCCCTAGTCTTTCTATATTCTGATAACGTAAACAATCGATCTACGTTTACCCGTTCCACTCCATTCATTAATTTATAGACTTCTATCATATCTCCCCTCAGCCGTCTCTTTTCCAGGTTAAAGAGCCCTAACCTTTTTAGCCTTTCTTCATAGGAGTATCCTTCCATTCCCTTTACCATTTTGGTGGCTCTTCTCTGAACCTTTTCTAATAACGCTATATCCTTTTTAAGATACGGCGACCAGAATTGCACACAATATTCAAGGTGTGGTCTCACCATGGAACGATATAGAGGCATTATAATATCTTTTGTTTTATTTTCCATTCCTTTCCTTATGATACCTAGCATTCTATTTGCTGTCTTGGCCACCGCTGCACACTGGGCCGAGGGTTTTAACATGTTATCCACAATGACGCCTAAATCTTTTTCCTGGGTGGTGGTTTCTAATGTGGAACCTTGCATCGTGTAACCATAGTTTGGGTTGTTCTTCCCTAGGTGCATAACTTTGCACTTGTCCACATTAAATTTCATCTGCCATTTTGATGCCCAGTCTTCCAATTTATCAAGATCCTCTTGCAGTTTTCCACAATCCTCTTGGGTTTTAACAACTTTAAATAGTTTTGTCTCATCTGCAAATTTGATAACCTCACTCGTTGTTCCACTTTCCAGGTCATTTATGAATGTCAAAAAGCAGCGGACCCAGCACAGATCCCTGGGGTACACCACTATTCACCTTTCTCCATTGGGAAAATTGGCCATTTAGCTTTACCCTCTGCTTTCTATCTTTTAACTAGTTCCTTATCCACAGTAGTACACTGCCTCATATCCCATGACTCTTTAGTTTTGCCAAAGGTCTCTGATGAGGGACCTTGTCAAAGGCTTTCTGAAAGTCCAGATACATTATATCAACCGACTCGCCTTTGTCCACCTGTTTATTCACACCTTCAAAAAAACATAACAGATTAGTAAGACAAGATCTTCCTTGTCTAAAGCCATGTTGACTGTCTCCCATTAGACTATGACTATCTACATGCTGAGTAATTTTATTCTTTATGATGGTTTCTACCATTTTTCCCGGTACTGACGTCAGGCTCACCGGTCTGTAGTTTCCCGGATCTCCCCTGGAACCCTTTTTAAAAATTGGTGTTACATTGGCGATCCTCCAATCTTCAGGTATTAGAGATGATTTTAATGATAGTTCACAGATTACTAATAGCAGGTCTGCAATCTCATATTTCAGTTCTTTCACCACCCTTGGATGTATACCATCCGGCCCAGGTGATTTGCTACACTTCAGTTTATCTAATAGTTGTAATACATCTTCCCGATGTATCGATATTTCCTTCAATTCTTCCGCACCTTTAAATACCACTTCAGTCATGGGTAACATCCCTACATCTTCCTCAGTAAAGACCGAAGTATAGAATTCATTCAGTCTCTCCGCTATCGCCTTGTCGCCTCTTAGTGCCCCTTTAACCCCTCTATCATCTAATGGACCAAGGCATTAATGGACGAGCGCTCGAATGGTGCAGATCCTACCTGTCCAAAAGATGGCAACATGTTCGTTCTGGAGGGACAAATTCTGAACCTTTCCACCAAAGTCAAGGAGTCCCACAAGGATCCTCCCTTTCTGCGCTCTTGTTCAATATTTACATGCAGCCAATTTGTAACATCATCCGGTCCTTCAATGTCGACTGCATGTTATACGCAGACAATGTCCTTCTCTACATACCTTTCTCTACTGAGCATCTGGACCTCTCCCCACTGACAAGTTGTTTCAATGCAATATCTGACTGGCTTCTTTCTCAAAACCTCAGAATACAACATAAGAAAACGGAAGTACTCTTCATTACGAGGAACCCCAACTTTACCCCACCACAATATCTTAAAGTAAAAGAAGCTGAGCTGCACTCTAAATCATCAATACGATACCTGGGAGTCACCCTAGATCAACGCCTGGATATGAAGGCTCACATAGGAAACATAGTCAGGTCAGTCTACTACAAGATCCGCTCACTTAGGCATCTACGCTCCATGCGTGAACCAACTGACTTTCGGACAATTTTCCAGGCATTGGTCATACCTCATTTTGACTATGCCAATGCCATATTACAAGGTCTTCCCCAGTCTACACTAAACCCGCTGCAGCTAGCCATGAACACGGCAGCAAGAATCCTCCATGGAGCCTCCAGGAGCGACCACTTGACGCCTCTGCTAATACAGTTGCATTGGCTACCCATCCAGGCTAGAATAGTTTTCAAAATCTTGATGATCACTTTTAAAGCTGTTCACAATCTCTCATCCACATCCTTAACCTCCCTCATCCATGCCACATCACCAAATAGAGTAAGAAGATCCACGGCTATAAACTCTCTAACCGTACCGAAGGCACTTACTGTTTGCACTAAATCGACAGCCAACAGGGCCTTCAGTCTCAGTGCCCCAAGATACTGGAATGCATTACCCCATGATATCCGGGCTATTAAGAATCTACCACAGTTTAGGAAAGCCCTCAAAGGCCACCTCTTCAACAAGTACCTTATTGAGCACAACTGCATCCCTAGTGCTCCAAGACACCCCCCATACCATCCACATTCCCAGACAAACTTATAGCATACCAACAACACACCAAGTTGACACTCAAACCCATGACGTGGATTGTGTTTCCTATGCATCCTCTTTGATTATGATTCCATGTAGTAAGTTTTGTAAATAGTTACCCCTGTTATCCAAGTTTTTGTTCCCTGTTATCTGTAAACTCATACATGTTATTTGTACTGAGCATTTTGTTCCATGTAAACCGCGCTGATGCCGAATAGTGCGGTATATAAGAAAATGTAAATAAATAAATAACTGACTCTCTCTCAGGTTTTTTGCTACGAATGTACTTGAAAAAGTCTTTATTTCATGTTTTTGCTTCCGCAGCAAGCTTCTCAAATTCTCCCTTTGCCTGCCTTATCAATGCCTTGCATTTGACTTGCCAGTGCTTGTACTGTTTCCAGGTTTCGTCGTTTGGCTCTTTTTTTTCCATTTCCTGAAAGATGCTTTTTTGGCAACAGCCTCTCTGACCTCACCTTTAAACCATGCTGGCAGTTTTTTGGATTTCTTCCACTTTTCTTAAAGTGTGGCGTACAGCTGGTCTGGGCTTCCAAAATAGTATTTTTGAATAACACCCAAGCTTGATGTAAGTCTTTAACATTTGCAAATGTTCCTTTTTAATTTTTTAACTATTTTCCTCATTTTATCATAGTCTCCCTTTTGAAAGTTAAAAGGTAGTACTGTGGATTTCCGTACTATCCGTCCTCCACTAATTAAATCAAAGGCGATCATGCTATGATCACTATTGCCAAGTGGCCCCAACACCCTTATCTCTTGCACTAGATCTGGTGTTCCACTAAGGACTAGGTCTAATATGGCTTCCCCTCTGGTCGGTTCATCAACCAGCGTCTCCAAGAAGCAGTCATTTATTTCATCTAGGAACTTTATCTCCCTAGCATGTCCTGTCGTGACACTGACCCAGTCGCCTCAGACAGACAGCGGAAGCCACAGTAGCTAACAGGGCAGCAGTGATATTGCATGCTGCCCAGTTAGGTGAGGGCTTGGCACAGATCGCTATCTTTAAGGTGCAGGAGCTAACCAGGCAGCATGCAATATCGCTGCTGCCTGGTTATTGCTTATCACCACCTCCGCTCCGAGAACTCCCCCGACACACCCCAATGCTAACCAGATAGTATTGGGGCTTGTAGGGGAGTTAGAAGGGGATATTCAGCGGCACTAACTTTGTAAGTGCCATTGAATATTCCTTTTAAGACATCTGCACAGTTTACTGGGCTGTAAACCATGTATATGCCTTTCAAATATCGGGCCCAAAGCAAATAAACTTACAGAAACTCAGAACTATTAAACCAGAAGAGATTCATCAAAGTTGAAGCAACTTAGATGGAATGAAATTGTGAGGAAGGAAGCCTCTTAAGAAGCTATATAAAACTACTAATGGGGTGGGTGAAACTCTAGAAAAAGAATGATAAAGTAGAGTACAGTTTTAGGATAGGAACCATTTAATGTAGTTAGGGAAAGCTGTAAAAAGAGAAAATAAATTTTAAAAAAACAGCATTTAGCCAGTCAATAAGAGAAAACGAAGACTGGGCTAGCAGAATGTCCTGGAATTTGGTCTTCCCTCCTGACCTGAAGTGAGAATATATCTCTGATTGCAGTGAGTTGCTGACCCGGTGTGTGTTCTCTTCACAGAGCCAGCTGTCTCAGGCATTGAATGGACTGTCGGACAGAGCCAAGGAAGCCAAAGAGTTCTTAGTGCAGCTTCGACACATGGTCCAGCATATCCAGGTATGTTTTTTCACCTGAGAGAGGAAATATAAAAGAAAAGATTCATATGCGATTTGTGATTCTTTTTTCCTTGATGACTGGGGGTCTTGGTGTCATTGCCCTTTTGTAATCTGTCGTCAAGCAAGAAACGCACTTAGTTTCCCTTTCTATCATAGTATCAAGCTTATTCTCATTTCTGCATAGGGGGAGTAGGGGCAGCTATTACTCGGCTTTTTTCCTTTAATCTTTCTGAACATGACACGTGGTCTGTATTGAAAAAGAATGCAATATGAAATCAGGCTTAGGTTTAAAGCAGTGATTCCCAAACTTCAGGTCGGGACCCCAAATGGGGGTCACATCATCAGTGGATGGGGTCACAGAAACATGGCCATTCCCCCATCTTTCTGGACTTTGACTGTGACCTGTGCCAAGCCACCAGTCAGCATGTGGCCTGTGAGCTAGTGAATATTCATAGACCCTTGCCACTCCTGGGTAAGTTTCCTGTTAGGCTGGAAACTGACGGCGAGTACTGTGGTTTATAAGAAGACACTGCACATTGACACCAGTGACCCTGTGCTGACTGCTGTTGCCACTAGTGTCGCTGCTGCCTTCCTACTTTAGATGAGTGCAGGGAGGAGAAAGAGGCTGGAGATCTGCCAGTGTGATGTCATCTTCTGAGGTCATGTGGATTTTGTTGTTAAAATGAGGTCATACAGGATAAAAGTTTGAAAAGCACTGGTTTAAAGCCGCCTTCCTCCTTCCTCATCTCCCTTCTCCTCACCAAAAGTACCCCCTGTAGTCATATTCCAGTAGGTTTATCTCCCTTGTGCTTGAGGGTTGCTACATTTTGAGCTTTTTAATCGATAAAAAAAATCCACAGGCATTGAACACCTGGGCTCTTTGCTCATCTGGTGGGACCTTCGAAATCTTGAAAGCCATGTACTACTGTAAACATCTGTTTTGTTGGTCCTTGTAAAGAGTATCGCTGTATATTAATGCTTCAGTTTTCTTTAGGGCCAGTAGAACTCCTCAGGCTTCCCCTTTGAGTAAAGAATTTTGGATATTTCCATGAGCCTTCCACATTCATTTTTTGACACCGAGACATGTCTGTCCTGCCTGTATTCACTCTATAATGCAATGTATCAGGAATCTCTGCGTATCCAAGCAGAAACTAAATAGCCTATCACTCTAGCTTCTGTCTTGGTAATGCAGTCTTTTGAACTTTGTTAAAATCTGACTAGTTTTCAGACTTCTAATTTATTATAACTGAAATAAAGCAAAATGTTGATGTACTCAGGTGTAGCAATGCGGGATACAGTGTGAGTGAAATCCAAACCAGTTACACATATCCTATGACTGCTGTTTTGGTCATGTCCAAGGAAATGTAGCACAGCACTCGTGGAAATGCATTTCTCAGGCTACTATTAAAAATGAAGCAGCCAGTCAGATTCAGCTTAGAAAAATGTGGCCAGGTGTTCAGATTTGACAGAGGAGTCATGTCATCCAAAGGCCTTTTCCTCTGAATTAAAGGACCAGCCCTGTGCAGAGGAGCTGAAATGTCTCTCATTCCTTCCCTTGTCGGGGTTGATGCTGTTGAATTAGGCTGGGCACCACTGGTGTGGAGGTGATGGTCCTTTAACAGGTAGTAGCCTGGCTGCAATCAGATCCTCAGGTTTGAGTAGCTAGTTGCTCCTGGATAAAATATTTCTCATGACGTGGAAGATTGAGCAGGAGGAAAGCAGAGCAATTAGTGGAGTAGGATGTTCAAGAACATAGTAGGTAAGACTGTTCCCAGTTGGGATGAAGCTGAACCCAAGCTTACACATGGGCCGTCCAGGAGGCAGGAAAGCGGGATAGAGCCTCTCCTATCACTTAGTCAGAGAGACATAATTACAAGAGAAATGAACAGTGGGGGGAGAAAGTGAAGAGGAAGGGTGGGGCAGGGGGCAGAGGTGAGAGAAGTGGAAGAGGGAGAAAGCACCCTTCCTGCAGCATATTTCATGGCCTACCAAACGCCACTATATGATGTATTCTGACTGGTTCACCTTCATGTCTATTGTATCGCTCTGGGTGCATTTGTTAACATTGACACTCTGGGTTTCTGGGTTTGCACTAAATATATTACTTTCCTTTGGCAAAACCTATGTACAGATTCTCCCTGCCTCGTGTCCCCTAGTGGAAAGTGTGCTTGGTCTTTTCTGGTACTGACCATGAGCCCAGCTTGTGTTCAGTTGAGGTAGTCTGTACTGTGGCCTTCCATTAGCCTGCATGTTTCTGATCAGTCCACACTGTTTCAAGCATCAAGAAGCATAGGAGTATGTTTGCTAAAGTGCGCTAAATGATCATCCCATAGCGTGCAGTGCATGCTGACTGATTGGAAGGGGGGGCATTCCCATTATGTGCCTGTGTAGTTTGTCTGGGTTAGAAGATCTACCGTACTAAACAGGTGCCACTTACCGCCATCCTTTATGGTGGCAGTAAGTGCACCTATGCTAAACTGCACAAAGTTGGGTTAATGCAAACTAAAGGTGACCATAGAAACATGACAGCAGAAAAAGACCACATGCAGGGCTGGCCCTAGAGTTGGTCCAAAGTGTTGGAGCCCTAGGCAAACCTCAAGCTTTACACCCCCTCTGGATGTCAAAATCTATTTAGCTTTGAATGGCCTGCTTTTGCTGCTCTCTAGAGGTGGTTGCCCTAGGCGACTGCGTAGTTTGCCTAGTGTTTGAGCCAGCCCTTACCACATGGCCTATCAACTACGATAGTCCTCTTTTTTTTTTTTTTTTCCTTTAGAGATCTTCTGTGTTTGTCCCCTGATTTCTTGAATTCAGATACCGTCCTCGTCCTCCCTACCTCCACTGGGAGACTGTTCCACACCTCTACCACTCTTTCCGTAAATAAAGTGTTCCGCATATTACTCCTGAGTCAGTCCCCTTTCCCCCCTCTATTACCAGTTGCCGGAAATGTTCTCCCTGTAGAGAATCTAGAATCTCCTTACTTCTAGATGACACCACAGCCGGTGCCTGCACGAACTACTATGTGTAGTCAGTGCTCACACTCTGCCCCCCTCCGGGCCCCTGTCCCTACCCACACTAAGCCATTATTGTGGGAGTTTTACCGCGGCGGCTGTTAGTATGCAGTGATGGTTATCACAATCCCGAGCTAACCACTTTTCATGGGAATTAGTGCATGGTCACTGTTACTGCACTTTAGTAAACATGCCTCATAGTAGTGAGCTTTTCAAAGTTTACAGCAAGTTGTCCTTTATAAGTAGCCTAAAGAGTAGCTGTGAGTGCCAAAACGTATCATAATATTATCCCAAAAATATTGTGTTTCTGCTCTAAGACTGTCATATTGAGAATTTGGGGGCTGGCTTTACTCAGCCTTTTGAGACAGTTATGGGGACGTTGTGCAGACTAAAGAAATCAGTTACTACCACTGTGAGATTTGTTTTTGTTAAACAGGAGAACAGCGTGGAATTTGAGGCCTGCCTTGTTGCCCAGTGCGATGCCCTCATCGATGCTCTGAACAGAAGAAAAGTACAGCTGCTTGCTCGAGTGAACAAGGAACATGAGCACAAGTTAAAGGTCAGTAAGCCTGGTGGATCGGTGCAGTGCTGTGTACTATCATATCGGAGCCTCCCATTAGTGGTATTAAAGAACGTACATTTATCAAACACTCATCATAAGGCCTCTGTTAAGCATTTATTATTTCCCTTACTCCCAAACAAAACATTTTTTGTTGGATTCTCTTCTAGCTCTGCTACAAAGCACAAGATAATTAGCAACCAGTGGAACAGCTCTTAATTCTAAATGTCTTAATAGCACCACTACAAGGAGCACCAGTAGTTTAAGTTCAGTGTCCCGAGGAATAAAAGACCTCAGATGAGGGACCTGGCTCCTGCCGGATTGCTCAGCAGTTATTTTGTTAAGCACAGGATAAAAAAAACCCACATGTATCTATCATCAGCCTATTGCTAAGAGTTTTTCAATTTTTGAAATGTATTTAAAAACCCAAAAGCACTTAGCTGAGAATAGTAGTAATTCTCAAGTTCCAGTGTCTAAGTGCTTTTGGGTTTTTAAATGCATTTTAAATGCATTTCAAGAATTAAAACCTCTTAGCAATAGGCCAATGAAAGATACAGATGGGGGGGTTGTTATCCTGTGCTTAACAAAATAACTGCTGAGAAATCCGGCAGGAGCCAGGTCCCTCATCTGAGGACTTTTATTCCTCAGGACGCTGAATTTAAACTATTGGTGCTCCTTGTAGTGGTGCCATTTAAGATGTTTAGGATTATGAGCTGTTCCACTGGTTGCTAATTGTCTTGTGAATATATAGTATGGACACTTGCATGTATTTTTTTTATTTTGTGAATCCGCTACAAAGCACAGCTTTTTAATCGCTTGAGTCCTTTTTATTTTTAATGTTCTATCAACCCAACCAAATCAACAACTCTTAAAGTTAATTAAATAAAATTGCTGCACCCCAACACAGCACTGTGTTTCGGATTGTATAATATCAACCATTATGAATCCTGCTTCAGGGGCTTTAAAAGGTTTTGCTTGTTTGGGAGCATACAATTACTGCTCCTTGCGTTCTTACACGGTTTCTTTATTGCTCAATCGGGATATCCCTTATTTTAGCCTCACAAGTTCAGAGTCCATTTGCACGATTTTGTCATTGTTCACTCGTGGTATCCATTATTTCACTCTCACGAGCTCTCCATGTCCATTTCCAGTTCGATTATAAAGCTTTGCTTTTTCTACCTCTGCTACAAGAGCCCAACAAAAAAATGTTTTGTTTCGGTGTAAGGGAAATAATATATACTTAATAGCATGCATCATGAGAAGTCCTCTATCATATGGCAGGTCCCTGGTTCAATCCATGAATTGTGTCTTTTGTGCCATGGGTCAGCTGGGTCTGGGGGGGTGCTGCATTCATAGTGTCCATGAGGGAAGGGGAGTCATGGTCCGTGCTTAAGGGTGACACCTAATGGCTGGAGTGGAGATCCATGATTGCAGGTTTCTGTAGGGAGCCGTGGAGCCCGATTCAGGGAGGGGGACGTCCAGGCTGTCTGGATGTCAGTGACAAAGACTGACCCAATTCTGGATCGTGAGAACAAAATGTTCCATTGGTGCACAGAATTGGGCCCATGGACAGCCCAGCATGCCCCTGCTGCCTGCAGGGACATCCTCACCATAGGTGCCCCTGACTCCCGCAGCTTTGGCTCTCCATCCTGAGCCGGGGTTTGGATTGGGCGGCAGGAACCCCCCATCCCCCCAGGCCCAATCGCTGGGTTGATGCTACTTATTCCACCTTTGAGGCGGAATAAGCAGCATATCCCCTCTGACACGGCAAGGCGTACAGAGCCATGATTTGAAATGGCCCTGTATGTCCTGCCGGGTTGGCCTGCCCTTGCTGCGCCCAGATCCCACCCCCTATTGGCTCTCCCCATTCTGATGCTCAGGATGTACGGAGCGAGCTGGAGTAGAAATTGGGCCCGGACGGCTTGTGGGATGTGCAGCCCTGCAACCCGCATCCCAGAATCGGGCCCCTAGTGAATAGCCTTCAGCTCAAGATCATCACTGCGATGACTAGATTCATTACGATTGAAGGGAGGGATATATAAAGGAGAGGGGGGAATCCCATGGTGGTTATGACTGAGCTGGAAGGTAAATAAATGAGGAGGAAGAGGAAAACTGCTAGATTAAAAAAAAATATATATCTGGTCTTAACCTGCATTCTCCTCAGATCCTCATATCTAATATGATACACGGCAGTCTGAAGAGTAAAATCATAATGATTCATGAACTCTTGTCCCACTGGGAGTCCAGCTAGTACAGTTCACCACAGAAAGGCTTTGACAAAGGAGGAACAGTGTGCACAGTCACGTAACAGCTTGTAAGCCTCCTTCCCGCTGGATTCATGCTGCATTTTTGTATTGTGACTGGTTCCTACCTCGTGTGTACACGTGTGCAGCTCGTGCGCACATTCTCTCACGCACACTTGTCTTGCATTCTCACATGCTCAAAGCAGAAAGAGGACGGAACATCTTGGAGTAATTTTTATAGATCCCTCTTTACATGTAAAGCCTGGTTTATAAGAAGGAAAGGGCTTTTATAAAACTGTGCAGCTGCATACCCATGTAAAAATAGGCATTTGACAAAGAGCAGGGCCGGTCCCACAGTCAGTTAAAGGTGCTGGTGCCCTAGACAAACCTTAAGCTTTATCTCCCACCCCCTCCCCCCATCCCCGTCAGAACCCATTGATTAGCTTTGAATGCCCTGCTGTTTCCGCTTCCTGGAAGCTGCTGCCCCAGGTGACCACCTAGTTTGCCTAATGGTTGGGCTATCCCTGGGCAAGAGTGGGTTTGTCGCATTTATGTGATCTGGGCAAAGACAGACGTGTAGTTTGGGTGGAGCTGAAGCCACATTTTCATGTGCGTGAATAGTTTATAAAATACGCGACACAGAGTAAATGTGTACCTGTATTAGACCAGATGCATTCGTGCAAGAGCATTTGTGTGCTGTTGAGACTAGATCTGGGACTTCTTTTATCTCCAGGAACAAGCAGGAATGTAGTCATCACATATGGGTATCGTCGGTACCGACGGAGCCCGCGCGGGAACGCTCCCCAGCATCCAATTAGAACGCTTTTGGGAGCATCCCTCAGCACATGCGCGCTGCCTTCCCTCCTTTCCCAACTGCCTCTCTCCAGTTCTTCTTTTTCCGTGGAGCCAGCAGGTCGTGTTCCTGTCACCGCAGAAGAATTTCTTTTTTATTTCTTTCTTTTTGTGGTCGCGTCTGCCTTCCTCGACGCTCTACCGGTACCGCCAGTCTTTTTCTTATTTCTGTAAAAAAAAAAAAAAAAAAAAAAAATATATATATATATATATGTGTCTATTTTCCTTTTCTTCAGGTGCACCCGCCTTTTTTGGGTCTTAGGCCCAAAACCTTTCCTCAACATGGAAAAACCTGCTTCAGGGTTTAAAAAGTGCACCAAGTGTGGCGGTACCATCTCCGTCACCGACACCCATGAATGGTGTCTAAAATGTTTAGGTCCTGACCACTCCATCACAGATTGTATGTCCTGCGCCATGATGTCTAAAAGAGGTCGGCAGAACTGAGCTGCCAAGCTCAGTACCCTGTTTCCCTCTGATGCGGCTTCGGTGGCATCGACATCTTATTTATTTATTTTTACTTCTTATATACCGCACTCTTTTAATCTGCGGTTTACATATGAACAAATTTAAACGCAATGATACATTCAGCATTGGTTTTTTACAATGAACAGGGCTGCTTCTTCCTCCCGTGGATCTCAGGTAACTAAACATAAATCCAGCCGGTCCTCGAAGGGTAGATCTCCTTCTAAGCATCGAGATACCTCTGGCGTTGCCCTCGAGGATTCTGCACCGGCAAAATTACCCCAGCGGGAGGCTTCGGCTTCCAAAGCATTATCGGGGTTCCTGGATGTTCTATATGGCTCGGCCTCGACAGATCTCCTGGTGCTATGCTCTGGGGTACTGGTGGTCTCCACCAGTACCGACATCCGGGCATTGGCGGCGTCCATGGACCATGGAATGCAGTCTGGTGGCTTTCCTTGAGGCATCAACGCCCTTGGTACCGTGACAGACAACTCCACCGGTACCGGCACTGGCACCGGTATCGCTACCGGTACCGATAGCATCGGCATCGGTGTCTGCTATGCCGGTGCCCTGTCCTCCGATGCCCTCCAGTACCGATTCTCCGGTACTGGGTTTTCCCAGTACCGACCTGGGTCGGTACGGGTATCGGGCTCTACAGGAGCATCCGGACAGACGATACTTCGAGTCCTCAGAAGAATCCTGAGGATTCTGATAGTTCTGTCGATGCCGCAATGCTTCTTCCAGAGGAGTCGTCCTCCCCTAAATGTAGGATGTCTCCTCCAGAGGACATGTCCTTCCAAGACTTCGTCAGGGAGGTGGCTCGGGGCCTATCTATTACTGTGGCCCCTGAAGCAGAGCCAAGGGCCAAGGAGTTGAAAATTTTGCAATATCCCAAAACTCCTAAAGAGGCAGCTACCTTACCCATTGATGAGATTCTATATGATCTCATGTTGAGGATGCGGGAAACACCTCTTACCATCTCTCCTCATTCTCGTAGATAGATACTATGTATCGAGTCCCTCCTTGTCCTGGGTTCCATAAGACTCAGCTTTCTCACCACTCCATTGTGGTGAAGTCAACTATGAGAAGGATCAGAAGTGCAAAAAGACATGCCTCTAATCCTCCAGGACATGAGTGCAGAACCCTGGATGCTTTTGGACGTAGTCTTCCAAGCTTCCATGCTTGCTGCAAGAATCAGTTCCTATAGTCTCTACATGGGAATGTTCCTAAAGGAGGTCACAGATAATTTACAGACTTTAAGTCCTTTCATTTCTGAGGATAAAAGACAGGATTTTATCACTTGGGTCAAACATGCCCAAGATGTTTCTAAGTTCTCCAACCGTGCAGCCTTTGACTGCTTTGAGTGTATAAGCAGAACCTCGGCTATTGCCATAGGTGCACGTAGAATTGCTTGGCTCCAGGCATCTGATTTAGAGCTCTGGGTACAAGATAAATTGGGAAATATCCCTTGTACTGGTGAGAACCTGTTTGGTAAAGATTGGCAGGAAAAGGCCAATGAAATGGATGCTGAAAATTCCACCTTGGATAGATTATCCAAGTCCACTGCTGATCCTGTTAGAAAGAAATTGTTCAAGAAAACATCTTTTTCTAAAAAGAAAAGATTTTATCCTACTTATGGTCAGCAGGCATCTGCTGCAGGTCAGTTTTCAAGCAAACATCAGCAACCACCCAAACAGAAGAAAGCAAAGGCTGCTAGGCCTCCACCAGCCCAGCAGCCTCAGCCTCCTCAGGGCCTTTGACTTTCAGCTAGAGAACTTAGCCTTTCTGGTTCTGGAAGGACCAGAACCGTCCACCATTCCAGGAAGGTTATGTCATTTTGCCCCCAGATCGGGGCAAATAACAGCAGAGCATTGGACACTTTCCATCATAAAGGAGGGGTACAAACTTCATTTTTCAAGCATGCCCCCTCACACAGTAGTGAAGCAGTTCAATTCTCTGACCTCTCTCATCAACCTGTTAGGTCAGGAGGTTGCCATCCTTCTTGCCCAAGGGGCAATAGAAGAAGTGCCTCTTCATCAACAGGGCACAGGGTTCTATTCCCCTTATTTTCTTATTCCAAAGAAAACAGGGGGATACAGACCTATCTTAGATCTCGGAGAATTGAGCAAATTCCTTGTCAAGGAGAAATTCAAGATGATTTCTCTCGGAGCTCTGCTACCATACCTTCAGAGTCAGGATTGGCTTTGTTCTCTAGATCTCAAGGATGCGTACACCCATGTCCTCATCCATCCAACCCACAGAAGGTTCCTTCGGTTTCTTTGTCAAGGAAAGCACTACCAATAGAGGGTGCTTCCTTTTGGTATGGCCTCAGCACCAAGGGTGTTCACGAAATGCATGGCTGTGGTAGCAGCATTTCTCCGCACTCTAGGAATATTCGTCTTCCCTTACTTGGACGACTGGCTCATTCGAGCTCCAACACAGTCAGAGGCCAAGACTCCTCTATCCTGCACAATGCGTATCCTTCAGTATTTAGGGCTGGTAATAAACATCCCAAAATCCAGTCTGACTCCCACTCAGTCTTTAGAGTTCATAGGAGCTTTTCTGGATACCACAAAGGCAAGGGCCTGTCTTCCCCAGGCCCGTTGCCTTCGCTCGGTGCAGTTAGCTTCTCAAGCAGTGCTAAAGCCTCATCTAACTGCTTGAGAAATGTTGCAATTGCTAGGCCACATGGCATCCACCGTGCATGTGGTTCCATATGCTCGCCTCCACATGAGGGCAGCTCAGTGGACTTTATCCACCCAATGGACCCAGACATTAGACCGCCTGTCAGACAAAATAGCAAACACAAGTCGCCTCATTTTGTCTCCAATGGTGGAGGTCCACTCAAAACCTGTTGCTGGGGTCCCCCTTTCAACAATCCTTACCCCAAGCAACTCTCACAACAGATGCTTCTCCAAAGGGTTGGGGAGCTCATCTACAAGACTTCTCCACCCACTCAGAGCAATTTTCCTGACTCTGCGTGTGTTCCACTCCCTGCTCAGCTACAAGACTGTCCGTATGAATGAGGACTATCAAGTAGCCATGTTCCATGTGAACAAGCAGGGAGGAACGGGCTCTCTGTCGCTTTGCAATGAAGCTTTGCGACTATGGGCCCTCGCCAGAGAGCATCAGATTCATCTGCTGGCAGTATATTTTCCAGGCATTCAAAACTCTTGGGCGGACAGACTCAGTCGAGTTCTGCTTCCATACAAGTGGTCTCTGCATGCAGACCAGGTGACCAGGATATTTCAACTTTGGGGAACCCCAGACAGAGACCTCTTTGCAAGTCCGTGGAATGCCAAACTTCCCTGGTTCTGTTCCAGAATTCCGGCTCAGGGGGCTCAGGCCAGGGATGCTTTTCTCCTTTACTGGGGTCAAGACTTCCTGTATGCCTTTCCACCAATTCCCCTAATTCCCAAAACCCTCTTCAACCTTCAGAGAGACAGAGGCCACATGATTCTCATAGCACCACATTGGCCACGGCAAGTGTGGTACCCTCTGCTCCTACATCTCTCTCAAGCTCCCTCCCTGGAGTTAGGGTCTGCTCCAGATCTCCTATCTCAGGAGAACGGAATGTTATGGCATCCCAATCCCCAGTCTCTGCATCTCAGGGCTTGGTTGCTGAAGGCCTAGATCTCCAAGATCTTAATATTTCTCAGCAAGTGAAAGATGTTCTTTATGCTTCCAGAAAACCTTCCACCAGACGCTCTTATGCTTTCAAGTGGAAAAGGTTTAGTATTTGGTGTTCGGAAAAGGGTCTTAACCCCCTTGTGATACCTCTGCAATCTTTGCTAGAGTATCTCCTCCATTTATCTAATGCAGACCTTAAGACAAATTCAGTAAGAGTCCATTTGAGTGCTATTGCAGCTTCTCTTAAACCTCTAAATGGACAGCCTGTTTCCTCTCATCCTCTCATAGCAAGATTTATGAGAGGCCTCCTTCTAACTAAGCCTCCCATTAGACTACCTCCGGTGGCATAGGACTTAAACCTGGTTCTTGGGCAGCTCATGAAGCCACCTTTTGAACCTTTAGCTACAACCTCCTTAAAATTCCTTTCTTGGAAGGTTATCTTTCTCATTGCAATTACATCAGCACGCCGTATTAGTGAGTTGCAAGCGCTAGTAGCTAATCCACCTTATACAAGATTCCATCATGACAAGGTAGTCCTTAGGACTCATCCACACTTTATGCCTAAGGTGGTCTCGCCTTTTCATCTAAACCAAGAGATCTACCTACCTGTCTTTTTTTCCAGGACCTCATGCATCAAATGCAGAAAGGAATCTTCATACCTTGGACTGTAAAAGAGCTCTAGCTTTTTACTTACAAAGAACACAGCAACATAGGAAGGCCTCTCAACTCTTTGTTGCTTTTGATCCTTCTCATTTGGGACTTCCAGTCTCCAAGAGAACACTATCTAACTGGATTGCTCAGTGTATATCCTTTGCCTGTCAGAGTAAGAACCTTTCTCTGGAGGGCCATGTCACAGCTCACAATGTGAGAGCCATGGCAGCCTCAATGGCTCATATGCACTCTGTGTCTATTGACGACATCTGTCGAGCAGCCACTTGGGCCTCGGTTCATACCTTCACAGCCCATTACTGCTTGGACAAGGACTCCCGCCGGGATGCCTTGTTTGGTCAGGCTGTTCTCAAACACCTGTTCCATACCTAATCAACTCTTGCCCACCATCCCTGGTAGGATGCCAGAGATCCATGGGGGGAAGTGGAGCCCTTTTCAGGGACACACAATTTCTGGGGTCTCTCCCTGGCACCTAAAGCTAGGGAGTCCCCATATGTGATGACTACATTCCTGCTTGTTCCTGGAGATAGCATAGTTACTCACCTGTAACAGGTGATCTCCGGGAACAGCAGGAATTTAGTCCTCACAACCCACCCACTTCCCCTAGGAGTTGTATCTCTCTATGTCTTTCCTTTCCCTCTTTGTCTCAGCTTTAAAACTCGACTGGAGAGAAGCAGTTGGGAAAGGCGGGAAGGCAGCACGCAGGCGCTGTGGGATGCTCCCAAAAGCGCTCTGATTGGATGCTGGGGAGCATTCCCGCGCGGGCTCCGTCGGTACCGACGATACCCATATGTGAGGACTAAATTCCTGCTGTTCCCGGAGATCACCTGTTACAGGTGAGTAACTATGTTATACAGGTACATAGGCACCTATTGTATTTTGCCTTTATAAAGTAGGCCAAAAATAGGCACCTTTTTGGACATCACATAGGTATCCAGTTATACAAGACCTTATGAGAGTAATTTTGTTGTTTTTTTCCATATTGTGTATTCGGTATCAACCTCCCGAAGTTTGCAATCTGGCACTGTAGTAAGAGAGAAGTCACTGGATTTAGTTTCATGCTGGTTCAATGGTTAAAAAAAAAAAGTAGGGCTCGATATTCAGCAGCGGTGGTTAGTGCTGTTACAGCACCTAGCTGTCACTGCTGAATGCTAAACCTGGACTAAGCCAAGACCATATCCGATCACCAGCATTAAATATCTGGGTCATCTGCACAATCCCGGAAGCTAACCAGACAGCAGCGATATTGAGCCACTGCCTGGTTAGTTCCTGCCTATCTTTACCCGCAGATCGCTAACCAGGTAGCAGATAAATATCACCTCATCTTGCCGTGCACATTGCCCTGCCTGTGGTTTAAACTGTAGACATGCGGTAGAGCGAGTTGGGTGTAAGTTTTATAAAGGGTTTATTCCCATGTATGAAGCCTGTTTATATAATTGCAATAAATGTTTGTATAAATGCATGAACGCGTATATGCATAAAAATACGTGCACGAAAAGAGTGCACCTCTCTTTGTGATTGGCATGCAGGCTTTCCGGGCGGCCTAGTTTGTGTGGCACTGTGATGGCCACATATATTTTATGAAATACAATGGTATACTCGGTGCACACACACATTTAGACCTTTTTCAGGGCAACAGTAAATTTGTGCCTGGGTCTTGGCATGCTATTGAGGCAGATTCTGGGAGCCTCTCTTATAAAAGCACATAGGGTCCTATATTTCCTTCATAAAATAGGTTTAGTATGGGCACATTTTTGGACATTTCACAGAGGCATCCTGTTTGTATAATAACTAATTCAAATTCTGCCCTTTTAAGGGGGTAGAGCGAGCTTAAGAGCTCGCTTCTGTAGCTTAAACCTGGATTTTTGTTATCTTGTAAAAGTGAATAAAACCAGCTGTGAATGGTTGCCAAAGGAGTCTTGGCGTCTTGTGAGTTTGTTTAAGGGCCTGCACTCTGTAGAAACAGCTGGCCAGCAGGAAGAACCAGACACTGCTCCGTCACCGAGCCAAGATTATAATATCGCTGCTGTTTAATTGTCAGTGTTGCTAGGATCAGATCCTAACGGAATCTTAATCTAAAGAACATACAGTGGCACTGTTAGTGGCAGTGTGAACCTGGCAGTAATAAGCACGTAATATCAAAGGAAAGAGAGCACATAGCTGCTTGTGGTGGCATTGTGAGTGAGATATGGCTTTATTTTAAAGGATATGCTTTCTTTGTGGAAAAATTATTTATTGAATAGGGCCCATAGAGTGGACAAGTGGGGTACTTGAGATGCTGGCATGAGTCACGTCACTCATTAGATACTCTTTCTATCATGGTGGCATAGCAGAAGTCCTGCAACTACTTTTATTTCAAATAGCTAGAAAGAACAGTTTTTCACAAAATGAAGGTATAGTGAAAATAGGGAAGCTTTTGGAAGGCTGCACTATGCTTGCATGTCTGCCTTCTTGCTGCTGCCGTGGCACCATCTTTTCCAAGCATTGTTTTTCCACGGAGCCCCCACGGATGTTGAATTGGTCCTCCACCGGTAAACACTGTTTTTTTCCCCCTTTGGGGGGCCTTCTGTTAAAGTATCCTGTTGGTGTTCGTGTTTTGCCTGCCATCAGTCACGTCTGTTCTGTGGATCACAGTTCCTTCCTCTGTTCCAGCAGTTTTTGGTGAAGTCGTGGGGTTTTTTTTTTTTTTTTGGTTCTTGTTGCCCTCTGGGCCTGTGGTCAAAATTGAGCCATTTGATTTGGCCAGGGCCATTTTCCCAGACATGTCTTAGAAACCAGCCAGTGGGTTCAAGAAGTGCTCCAAGTGTGCTAGGACATCTCTGTAACCAACAGGCATAACTGGTGCCTCCAGTGCCTTGGTCCCAATCACCAGCCCTCTTCTTGCAATTTGTGCTTGCAGATGAGGAGAGGTCTGAGGGGTCAAGTGAAACAGTGGGAATCCCTCTTTGACCAGAGGTCCAATTCATCATCTTTTGGCACTGCCGTCATTCTCGATGGCTTCCCAGGAATCCGCCAAAGATGCATGGACATCGAGAATTTCTTGGCTTCAATTAGACCAGAGCACCTGCAGTGCTCTGGAACATCAGCCATCGGTCAGTCTCCTCCTGGAGTTGAGAGAGGATTTGATATCTGTCAGTCTAAGGGGGATTCATCCGAGCACTGAGCGAAGGCTCAGGTGCATCGGCATTGGAGCCCTTCCAAGTGGGACATCAAGAGTGATGAGCGTGAGTGACCCATCAAGGTGCCCAGGAGGGAAGGCCCCTCAACCTCCTGAGTTTCGGAATGGCACCAAATGGCTCCCGATAGCCGAGACCTTGCCAATACCCCTCATGGATGCTGGAGACATTGGTTGAAGCTGCTCAGATCCTTAAGCCTTCAGAATCGGCAGCCGTGGAGGTACGCCACCTTCAGGCACTTAGTCCACATTGCATTGCTGCTGGAGAAACAGCTGGCTGGTGCCTTGATGCCCACGGCATTGTCATTGAGCATTGTGCAGCTGATCCTCGAGACACACATGCTTTTCCTGCGGTGGCATTGACATCGAAGAGATCCTCTATGCTTATCCCAAGCTTTCTTGATTTCTGTTTCTGCCACGTCCACTGGAGGGTGGGGGGTTATTCCATGGCTTTTTTAAAAATAAATAAATAAATCGAAATGTATTACTATTCTTTTATTCAGAATGAAAGGAAAAAAATTTGGCCAAAAAATAAAGGGCAACCCTGAGAACTTTCACAGAAAAATGTAAATGTCGCAGCTGGCTACATCAACATGGCTTGATTTCTCCCTAGATCCAATATAGAACAAAAACTGAAGTTGTAAACAATCTAATAAGAAAAACCTTGGTGTATCTTAACAAGTCATTATTAAAACCGTATTCTAAGAGACACTAAAACAAGGAGAACAAAAATCTTAGTAATTTTGATATCCCTCTATGTGTCAGCTATGCTTGCCTGAAGGGGAATTGCTGTAAAGCACCATCAGTGGTCTAAACTCCTTCTAGATTTACTTTTTCTTTTACCACACAATGAGCTGATTGGAATACTTTAGTATTTTGCTTAATATAGCTCCACATTGTTATACACAACCCAGCATGGCTCCATACGGTCAGACTTGCCACCACAATATCCAGTGCCTCACAGTGCACAGCATCCACAGTGGTCCTATAAGAAAAGATGATATCCTAAGAGCCAAATTCTTCTATGGTCGCAAAATAGACTCAACAAACACTTATCTTTAAAGTGTCATCCAGGAACATGTAACCGTTGCAACAAACATCCTACGAAGATCTCCATTTCGCAAACACGTCGCTTCATCAGGTGCTGACTTCACCACTCCAAGCTAGATAGGGTTCTCCTTGGAACACACTTAGCCAGTCAAGCTTTCAGGATAACCACAATGAATATGCGTGAGAGAAATCTGCATGCATAGCTCACTCAACAAAAATACCTTAACCAGAATTCAGAATTACTGGATATCAAGATAAATATTGATCAGTCTAGAAATCGGAAAATATAAATTCACTGACAGCACTAGGTTCCTTTTCAGTCATTTCCTGGTACATTGGCGACCACATGCATGAACAAACTGAGCTAGGTGAATAGAGAGAAGCTACGAGTGGGAGATGAGCTGGTTGGCAGAACTGTGGTCTCTTTAAAGGGAGGAGTGGCCTAGTGGTTGGGGTAAATTACCTCAGGCCGGAAGGTCAGGGGTTCAAATCCCACTAGAGGACATCAGCCTGGACTGGGGTGCTCCTTGTGGTCTTGGGCAAGACACTTAACCCTCCATTGCCCATGTTCCCTGTAAGTATTAGCGAATGATCACCTTTGATTTAATTAGTGGAGGAGGGATAGTAAGGAAATCCACAGTACTACCTTTTAACTTTCGAAAGGGAGACTATGATAAAATGAGGAAAACAGTTAAGAAAAAACTAAAAGGAGCAGTTGCGAAGGTTAAAGACGTACATCAAGCTTGGGTGTTGTTGAAAAATACTATCTTGGAAGCCCAGACCAGCTGTATTCCACACTTTAAGAAAAGTGGAAGGAAGTCCAAAAAACTGCCAGCATGGTTTAAAGGTGAGGTCAGAGAGGCTGTTGCCAAAAAAGCATCTTTCAGGAAATGGAAAAAAGAGCCAAACGACGAAACCTGGAAACGGCACAAGCACTGGTAAGTCAAATGCAAGGCATTGATAAGGCAGGCAAAGAGAGAATTTGAGAAGAAGCTTGCTGCGGAAACAAAAATGCAAAATAAAGACCTTTTCAAGTACATTCGTAGCAAAAAACCTGTGAAGAGAGTCAGTTGGTCCATTAGATAATAAAGGGGTTAAAGGAGCACTAAGAGGCGACAAGGCGATAGTGGAGAGACTGAATGAATTCTTTGCTTCGGTCTTTACTGAGGAAGATGTAGGGATGTTACCCATGACTGAAGTGGTATTTAAAGGTGCGGAAGAATTGAAGGAAATATCGATACATCGGGAAGATGTCTTACAACTATTAGATAAACTGAAGAGTAGCAAATCACCTGGGCCGGATGGTATACATCCTAGGGTGTTGAAAGAACTGAAATATGAGATTGCAGAACTGCTATCAGTAATCTGTGAACTATCATTAAAATCATCTCTAATACCTGAAGATTGGAGGATCGCCAATGTAACACCAATTTTTAAAAAGGGTTCCAGGGGTGATCCGGGAAACTACAGACCGGTGAGCCTGACGTCAGTACCGGGAAAAATGGTAGAAACCATCATAAAGAATAAAATTACTCAGCATGTAGATAGTCACAACCTAATGGGAGACAGACAACATGGCTTTAGACAAGGAAGATCTTGTCTTACTAATCTGTTATGTTTTTTTGAAGGAGTGAATAAACAGGTGGACAAAGGTGAGTCGGTTGATATTGTGTATCTGGACTTTCAGAAAGCCTTTGACAAGGTCCCTCATCAGAGACTTTTGGCAAAACTAAAGAGTCATGGGATATGAGGCAATGTACTATTGTGGATCAGGAACTGGTTAAAAGATAGAAAGCAGAGGGTAGGGCTAAATAGCCAATTTTCCCAATGGAGAAAGGTGAATAGTGGTGTACCCCAGGGATCTGTGCTGGGTCCGCTGCTTTTTGACATATTCATAAATGACCTGGAAAGTGGAATAACGAGTGAGTTTATCAAATTTGCAGATGACACAGAACTATTTAAAGTTGTTAAAACCCAAGAGGATTGTGAAAAATTGCAAGAGGATCTTGATAAATTGGAAGACTGGGCATCAAAATGGCAGATGAAATTTAATGTGGACAAGTGCAAGGTTATGCACCTAGGGAAGAACAACCCAAACTATGGTTACACGATGCAAGGTTCCACATTAGGAACCACCACCCAGGAAAAAGATTTAGGCGTCATTGTGGATACCATGTTAAAACCCTCGGCCCGGTGTGCAGCGGCGGCCAAGAGAGCAAATAGAATGCTAGGTATGATAAGGAAAGGAATGGAAAATAAAACAAAAGATATTATGATGCCTCTATATCGTTCCATGGTGAGACCGCACCTTGAATATTGTGTGCAATTCTGGTCGCCGTATCTTAAAAAGGATATAGCGATTTTAGAAAAGGTACAGAGAAGAGCCACCAAAATGGTAAAGGGGATGGAAGGATACTCCTATGAAAAAAGGCTAAAAAGGTTAGGGCTCTTTAACCTGGAAAAGAGACGGCTGAGGGGAGATATGATAGAAGTCTATAAATTAATGAACGGAGTGGAACTGGTAAACGTAGATCGATTGTTTATCTTATCAGAATATAGAAAGACTAGGGGACATGCAATGAAGCTACAGGGTAAACTATTTAAGACTAATAAAAGAAAATATTTTTTCACTCAACGTGTAATCAAACTCTGGAATTTGTTACCAGAGGATGTAGTTAAGGCTGTTAGTGTAGCTGGGTTTAAAAAAGGTTTGGAGAAGTTCCTGGAGGAAAGGTCCATAAACCATTTTTAAGAAGTGACTGAAGATATCAATGCTTGACCCAGTACAAGCATTGTGGAACTTGTCTCTTGGGGAAACTGCTAGGTACATATGACCTAGATTGGCCACTGTTGGAAACAGAATACTGGGCTTGATGGAGCTTGGTCTGACCCAGTATGGCATATCTTATGTTCTTATGTAATGTGTCTCATATCCCCTCATGTTAAATGTATCCCCCAATTGTGTTGACCACTTTGATTGAAGGATAAGGTGGTATACAAAACTGTCTAAATAAATAAAATGTCTTGGAAGTCCATCCATCCTGTTGTGTTGACACGTGGAATGATACAGTAGTTCCAATTAATCACTCAGTGGGTAATAATAGCAGGCCTGGTTTGTATGCTAAAGGCCTCACAACATGCAGATATAAATATTTATAACCCATCGGTTAAATCTGTTGGCATTATTAGACAGTGCGGCCCAGGAAAGATTGCACTGTCTGATATGGTTACGCTAACAGTGTTAGACTTCTGATCTTTCTGCTTTATAAAGAACGAAACACAGAGGCGCAGACATGAACTATTAAAGTATGGCACTCATGTTACCTCAAGGTTCGCTTTCATGCTTCCTTGTTCAGTTGGCCATAAAAGTGGGGGAATCATATGTACTGAGAGTCTGAAGAAAACATTGGTGCCATCAGTAATATTTTGGAAGCACTGAATTTCTTGGATTAAGTAAATAATAAAGCCATTAGCCAAAAATAAATGAGTATAGATTTAAACTGTTCAGTACACAGAAGTGTTTCAGCAACCCTGTGTTCTTCTGTCAGATGTTGACAGGCTGAATAAATGGGCTGCTTAGCATTGACTGAAGTGTAACATGCTGATTTCTTGTGCTTGTTGGTCCATTGTGCTTCGGTCACAGCCACTTCAGATGCAGAGTGCTTCCTTCCCTGGCAGCGCTTTGGGAGACACCATCTCAGACGGAAGGAAAAGTATACAGGGAATCTACGCCTACAGAATGCCAGTTCAAGGTCATGGTCAGATGCTTCAATCTGAGAGACCGCTATGAGCAGGCAGTGCCTGCAGGATTGCTGCAGAATGAGAGGATGGCATGAAGAGGAAAAAGCATTAATCGGGAGCAGGCTTAGTGATCTGAAACAGAGCTGCTGGTATTTAAGAGTTTTGTTTAAAATAAAAAAATCAATACATAATTTAAGCGCCAGAATATGTGGTCAAGGCTGGCGGTTATAGATGGGGTTTGAGCAAGTTTCTGAAGATCGTCGATAACAGTGCTTAGCCAGCTAGGTTTTGGGGACTCCAGCTCTTACTTCCAGAGGTGAGCAACATGGAATGGCCTTTCCTGTTAGAATTTATCAGGCACCTGCAAGTGACCTTGCCTAGCGAATGTCAGCGTTTACAGGGCTCAGTGAATCATTGGTCTGACCCAGCTTGGCACCTCTTATATCCTTAGGCATTTTACAGAAATACACAAGACGTTTACTGCCCCTTAGTCTATACAGGACAGAAAAGACTCGCCACAGAATAAATTAGAGGCTTTTAGTTAAGAAGACGAGGCCTCGATAGGGAACATCTAAAGCAGGGGCTATAGCTGAGATTAACAGAGGAAGGGGCAAAATTCTCCTGACATTTTGATCTTGGCAAGTCCATTGCCACCGGTACAACTTATAGCATAAGCCCATTTAAGGCAGGGAAGTAACTTGTGTACCCGAGTTCTAACTCTCCTTGAGCTCCAATTTGGAAAAGGTGAATAATTAAGTCTAAAAAAAAAAAATGAAAATCCCCCAGTGGATCAAGAGTGGGATTTTTCATATTTTGTGGCAGAGGTGCATGAAAAACTTTCTAGGCCCCATCTGGCTTTTGTTTTTTGCATTGAGTTAACTGTTTTTTTCTTTGCTACCAATGTAGATGTGAGTTTGAGAGAACAAATAGCAATAGCCACTTGTATAGCATCCTTAAGCTAGAGGTACTGGGGTTTCTAGCTCCACGGGTGTTACTTGTGGCCTTGGGCAAGCCACTTAACCCCCTGTTGCCTCAGGTAGAAAATGTAGATTGTGAGTCCTTTGGGGACAAGGGAAATTGATGCCATATCTGAATGTATACATCACCTAGATTGCCCTTGTACCAGGCAGTATATAAATGTCTATAAATAAATAAAGTTAGGTTAAAAGGCTGTTAGAATGAAGATAGTGATGATGGTTCCTCTTCCCAAAAGCGGAAGTGAGGAGGAGACTGGGAACCATAGGCCAGTTAGCCTGACCTCAGTGATGAGTACAGTTAATTAACAGAATCGCTGCTATAGCAGATGGTACTACAGTTTCAGGAATCCAGTAGATCACATGATACAAGGAAACATAGATTTACTAGAGGTACGTCTTGTCAGATGAATCAGATTGTTTTTGTTGACTAGATGAGCAGAGTAGATTAGCGGAGTGCATTAGATATAGTGAATTGGATTTCAGCAAAGCTTTTGACATAGGCAAGTTATAAATAAGCTGAGCCCCTTTAGTATGGACCCTAAAAACTTGTTGGGGGGTAGATGTAGTAGTAAATAGAATTCACCCTGAGGATAGCGGCGTTACCAGTTGTGTGCCATAGGGATTGGTTCTTGGTCTGGTTCTTTTCAATACTTTTGTAAGTGAAATTGTGGACTGGCTGTTGGAAATGTAAAGGATTGCCTTTTTGCAGATAATACCAAAATCTGCAACAGGGTAGATTGGAAGGTATGGATAATATGAGGAGGGATCTAGCAAAGCTTGAGGGATGGTCTAGGGTTTGGCAGCTAAGCTTTGATGCTAAAACATGCAGGGTCATGCATTCGGGCTGAAAAAAAACAATGGAGCAGTATATTAAAGGAGGCAAATTACTTCTGTGTATGAAAGAAGAGTGGGTTCTGGGGGTGATCATATCTAATCTTGAAGATGTACAGAAAAAATTATGGTAAAAGCCAAAAGTATGTATGGTTACATAGGGAGAGGAATGCCCAGCAGGAAAAAAGTGATGAGCCCTCATTTGGGAGTACTGGGTGCAATTCTGGATCGTGCCAGAAGGCAACTACTAAAACAGTCAACCTTCTTTGTTATAAAGCATATAGGGACATACTTAAAGATGTAAATATGTATCAACAGGAATAAGAAGGAATGTAGTCTTCACATATGGGTATCGTCGGTACCGAAGGAGTCTGTGCGGGAACACTCCCCAGCGTCCAATAGGAAAGCTTTTGGGAGCATCCCACAGCGCCTGCGTGCTGCCTTCCCGCCTTTCCCAACTGTCCCTCTCCAGTTCTTCGTTTTCCGCAGAGCCGACAGGTCGCACATCCTGTCACTGCAGAAAATTTCCCTTCTTATTCTTCTTTTTTGTGGTCGCGTCTGCCTTCCCTCGACGCTATACCGGTACCGCCAGTTCTTCTTTTCTTCTAAAAAAAAAAAAAAAAAGTTGTTTCTGGAGTCTCTCTCCAGTAATTTTCTTTTCGGGTACCACACACCATTTTGGGCACTAGGCCCAATGTTTTTCCCTCAAAATGGAAAAACCCACTTCGGGTTTTAAAAAGTGTTCTAAGTGTGGCAGTACCATCTCCGTCACAGACACCCATGAGTGGTGCCTCAAATGTTTAGGTCCTGACCACTGTATTTCAGAGTGTGTTGCCTGTGGAATGATGTCGAAAATGGGCCGGCAAAACCGAACTGCTAAACTTAACACCCTTTTTCCCTCCAATATAGCCTCTGTGGCATCGATGTTTTCCAGGGCTTCATCTTCCTCCCATGATCTCAGGTAACTAAACATAAATCTGGCCGGTCCTCAAAGGGTAGATCCTCCTTCTAAGCATCAAGATGCCTCTGCCATTGCCCTTGAGGGACTTTCACCGTCAAAATTGCCCCAGCGGGAGGCTTCAGCTTCCAAAGCACTAACGGGGCTCCAGGATGTTCTCGAGGCCTCAACCTCGACAGAACTACTGGTGCTATGCTCTGGAGTTCCGGCTGCTTCATCCGGCACCGATACCCAATCATCTGCAGCGTCGATAGACCAGAGATTCTTGGCTATTGAACGCAGTCTGGCGGCTCTTCTCACGGCCTCGATGCCCCTGAAACCGCTTCAGACAATTCAACCGGCACCGACTGCATCGACATCGGCAGGTATTCTGCCGGGACCGAGTCATGCATCTCTATCCAGCATCGACAAGTCAGTACTGGACCACTCCGATTCCGACTTTGATCGGTACCTGTACCGTGCCTTGCACAATCACCCGGACCGGAGATATTTCGAATCCTTGGATGAGTCTGAAGACTCTGAAAGCTCTGCCGATACCAGAGTACTTCTTCCTGAGGATTCCTCTTCTCCTCAGCGTAGGATGTCTCCACCAGAGGATATGTCCTTTCAGGATTTTATCCGAGATGTGGCCCAAGGTCTTTCCATCACAGTGGCTCCTGAAAAAGAGCCTAGGGCAAAGGAATTAGAAATCCTACAATACCCTAAAGCTCCCAAGGAGGCAGCTACCTTACCTATTCATGAGATCTTACATGATCTTATGTTAAGGATGTGGGAAACACCTCTGACCGCATCTCCTCACTCTCGAAGACTCGACACCATGTATCGAGTTCCTCATTGTCCTGAGTTTCAGAAGACTCAATTACCACACCATTCCATGTTGGTGGAATCAGCCATGAGACGGATGAAGAGTGCAAAAAGGCATGCATCTAATCCTCCAGGACGTGAGTGTAGGACTCTTGACGCCTTTGGACGTCGATCCATCCAGGCTTCCATGCTTTCTGCTAGGATCAGTTCCTATATCTTCTATATGGGAATGTTCCTTAAGGAGATCACAGGAGACTTGGAGCTTATGAGCCCTCTCCTTCCTGATGATTAAAGGCAAGATTATCTTGCTCTTGTTAAACATGTTCAGGATGTTTCCAAGTTTGTGAATCGTGCAGCCTTTGACTGTTTTGAATGCATAAGCAGAACCTCTATTGCCATAAGTGCACGTAGAATTGCCTGGCTCCAGGCATCTGACTTAGAAATCTGGGTACAGGACAAACTGGGGAATATACCTTGCACAGAAGAGAATCTCTTTGGCAAGAATTGGCAGCAGAAAGCTAATGAGATAGATGTTGACAGTATCACTTTGGATAGATTGTCTAAATCTACAGCTGATCCTGCAAGGAAAAGATCCTCTAAGAAACCATTCTTCAGTAAGAAGAAAAAGTTTTACCCCTCCTATACCGAGCAGGGACATCGTTTAGGTCAGTCTGCCCAAAAGGGACAGCACCAACAAACTAGGCAACAAAGGAAACCAAAAGCAGCTAAGCCTCAACCGGCTCAGCAGCCTCAGCCTCCACAGGGGCTTTGACTCCTGTCTAGAGAACTTTGCCTTGCTGGCCCTGAACGGCCCAGAACCCTCCTCCATCCCAGGAAGGTTATGTCATTTTGCCCCCAGATGGGGTCAGATAACAGCAGAAAATTGGACTCTATCTATTGTAAGAGAGGGATACAAGCTTCATTTCCTCAGCATGCCCCCCCCCCCCTACAATAGTAAGACAGTTAAATTCTCAGACCTCTCTAAACGACCGGTTAGGTCAAGAAGTCACTATGCTCCTTGCTCAAGGGGCAATAGAAGAGGTACCCATTCCCCAATAGGTTACAGGGTTTTACTCCCCCTATTTCCTTATTCCAAAGAAAACAGGAGGACACAGACCCCTTCTAGACCTCAAAGAATTGAAAAAATTCCTGTTCAGAGAGAAGTTCAAAATGATTTCTCTAGGAACTCTGCTGCCATACCTTCAGGGTCAGGATTGGCTTTGTTCTGTAGATCTCAAGGATGTGTACACTCATTTTCTCATCCATCCAACTCACCGAAAGTTCCTTCGCTTCCTGTTTCAAGGGAAGCGCCTGGCCTCTGCACCAAGGGTGTTCACAAAATGCATGGCTGTGGTGGCAGCATTTCTCCGCACCCTGGGAATATTAGTCTTCCCTCACTTAGGCAACTGGCTCATTCGAGCCCCTTCAGAGCCAGAGGCCAGGGTTGCTCTGTCTCGCACAATGTGCATCCTTCAGTATTTGGGACTTGTCATAAACTTCCCAAAGTCCAGCCTTGTTCCCACTCAATCCCTAGAGTTTATAGAAACATAGAAACATGATGACAGAAAAAGACCACATGGGCTATCTAGTCTGTCCTTCCATAACAACTACAACAGTCCACTTTTTACCTTTAGAGATCCTCTGTGTTGGTCCCATGCTTTTTTGAATTCAGTTACTGTCCTTATCTCTACCACCTCCACTGGGAGACTATTCCATGGATCCGCTACTTTTTCCGTAAAGAAATATTTCCGCATATCACTCCTGAATCTATCTCCCTTCACCCTCATCCCATGTCCCCTCATAGCAGAACTTGCTTTCAATTGAAAGAGGCTCTCTCCCTGAACATTTATGCCACGGAGGTATTTAAACATCTCAATCATATCACCTCTATCCCGCCTTTCCTCTAAGGTGTACATATTAAGATCCTTCAGTCTGTCCTCATATGCTTTATAATGAAGACCACTAATCATTTTAGTAGCCACCCTCTGCACAGACTCCATCCTGTTCACATCCTTTTGAAGGTGCGATCTCCAGAATTGCACACTATACTCCAAATGAGGTCGCACCAAAGACTTATACAGAGGCATTATCGCCTCCTTTTTTCTGCTAGCCATTCCTCTCCGTATGCACCCAAGCATCCTTCTAGCTTTTGCCGTCGCCTTTTCTACCTGTTTAGCTACTTTAAGATCATCAGACACAACCACGCCTAGGTCCCGCTCTTCTTTAGTGGACAAAAGTACTTCACCTCCTATACTGTATTGCTCCCTTGGATTGCTGCAGCCCAAATGCATGACCTTACATTTTTTAACATTAAATCCCAGCTGCCAAATTCTAGACCATTCTTCAAGCTTAGCTAGATCCCTCCTCATGTTATCTATACCTTCCTGGGTGTCTACTCTATTGCAGATTTTGGTATCATCCGCAAAGAGGCAAACCTTACCCGACAGCCCTTCCGCTATATCACTAACAAAGATGTTAAAAGAATCGGACCAAGGACAGATCCCTGGGGCACACCACTGGTAACATCCTTCTCCTCAGAGTGAGCTCCATTTACTTGTACTCTTTGTCGCCTCCCACCCAACCAATTTCTAACCCAAGCAGTAACTTTAGGGTCCATCCCTAGGGTGCTCAGTTTATAAGTCGCCTGTGAGGAACAGTGTCAAAGGCTTTACTGAAATCTAAATACACCACATCTAGAGCTCTCCCTCGGTCCAACTCCCTGGTCACCCAGTCAAAGAAATCAATCAGATTTGTCTGACAAGACCTGCCTCTGGTGAATCCATGCTGCCTCGGATCCTGTAATCCGCTGGACTCCAGAAACCTCACTATTTTCTCATTCAGCAGCGTTTCCAATAATTTACTCACCACCGAAGTTAAATTAACTGGCCTGTAGTTTTCAACCACATCCTTACTTCCACTTTTGTGTAAAGGCACCACGTGAGCCTCTCTCCAGTCCTTTGGCACCACTCCCGACTCCAACGAGGCATTGAAAAGGTCAGTCAGTGGAGTTGCTAGAACATCCCCAAGTTCCCTCAGTATTCTAGGGTGTATCCCATCCGGTCCCATCGCTTTGTCTACTTTAAGTTGAGCTAGTTTCTCACGAACACAGTCTTCTGAAAATTGTTCAAGATGTCCCTCGCTTCGGTTCCTGTTTGTGGGTGTTTTCTGAGGTCCTGCTCCTGGTTCTTCATCTGTGAACACAGAACAAAAATATTTGTTAAGTAATTCCGCTTTATCCTTATCAGCTTCTACATATTCCCCCCCCCCCCCCCCTGCACCCTTGAGTCTGACAATACCACTTTTGCCCTTCCTCTTCTCACTAATATATCTGAAAAATGTCTTATCCCCCCATTTTATTGCATTGGCTATTTCCTCCTCCTTTTGAATATTTGCCTTCTTGACTACTTTGCTAGCTTCTCTAAGTTTTTCCAAATACAGATGCCTGTCTTCCTCTCTCTGTGATCTCTTGTATTTCATGAAGGCCTCCCTCTTTTTCTTCACTTTTTCAGCTACTTCCTTAGAAAACCATAGCGGTCTCCTTTTCCTTTTGCCTTTATTTACCATTTTAACAAAAAGGTTGATTGCCCTTAAAATATCCCCTTTCAGTTTTGCCCACTGTTTTTCTACATCCCCCAGCTGTTCCCATCCCACTAACGACTCCCTGAGGTATGGGCCCATCTTCGCAAAGTTAGTCTTCCTAAAGTCTAAGATCCTCACCTTGGAATGGATTCTAACAGCCCTAGACCTAATACTGAACCACACCATCTGGTGATCACTGGATGCAAAATGATCTCCCACTACAACATCAGAAACTCTTTCACCATTGGTAAGCACCAAGTCCAGTATGGTCCCTTCACGTGTGGGGTCTGTTACCAATTGCCTGAATAGTTCTCCCTGTAGAGAATCCAGGATCTCCTTACTATGATACTGCAGCAGGAATGTGCCAATCAACATCTGGCATATTGAAATCTCCTATCAGTAGCACTTCCCCTTTCCTAGCAATGCTGCGTATGTCTTCAATTAACTCTCTGTCCACCTCTTCCTCTTGTGAGGGAGGTCTGTATATCACACCAATGCAAATAGATTTCTCTTTCCCTCTTTCTAGTTTAACCCACAATGCCTCCTCTCTCCCTGTTAAGCTCTGTAATTCCAAAGCTTTAATAGTAGTTTTTACATATAGTGCCACTCCTCCTCCCCTTCTTCCTACCCTGTCCTTTCTGAATATAGTATAGCCAGTTCTCCAGGACCAAGCAGGAAGTCAGTCCTCACTTATGGGTGACGTCGGCGCCGACGGAGCCCTCGCGGAGCAATTTTCCCCAGCTTTCAAAGAAAGCCTTTGGGAATTGCAGCGCGCATGCGCGGTCGTCTTCCCGCCCGAGGGTGCCATCTTAGCCAGTCTTCTTTTTTTTCCCGCGGAGCCCTGCAGACGTCCCCGTCTTGTCCCCGCGAAACAGTTGATTTTCCTCTTTATTTTATACTTTTTTCTTTCGGTTCGACGCCGATCGTTTTCCCGCCCGGACTCGCGATGCCGGTCTCGAGTCCTCTAGCGTTTTTTTCGGTTTTTCTGACTTAGTCAGCTTTCATTTTCGTTTTCCCTGGCAGCCCGGTCCTTTGACCTCGCAGGGGCCCTTTTTTCCCCCGATGGCTGCCAGTGGCTTTAAGCGGTGTAGTCGGTGTGACCGAAATATGTCACTAACCGACACACACGACTTTTGCCTCCGCTGCTTGGGCCCGGATCATGAGGAACTGATCTGTGGGCCCTGCAGCAAACTGTCCTCGAAGGCGTTGAGAAGTCGGCGGCATCAGCGCGAGAGAATCTTCGCTGACCCCAGCCGTACCCGGACCTCGTCGGAGGCCTCCGTGTCAAAGGGCTCCAGCTCGGACCGTCGCCGGAGCTCCTCCGACCGGGGTTCTCCCTCCGGGGACCATCGTCGGAAGGAAAAACCCGCGAGGGCGGCGTCGGTGGACGCTCCTGGCTCCGCGAGGGCCAGGTCGCATAGCCCCGACAGCCGCCCCGGGTCCTTGGAGAAGGAACATCTCCCGAAGCGACCTCGCCTGGAGTCGGAGATGCCTGCCCGGGTAAGTCCTGTAGTCCTTCTGGACTCGCCTCCGCGACAGCCGACGTCGGGCCCGACGCCGTCGGGGCCCGAGTCGGGGGCTGCTGGGTCGCCTGAGCTCGGACTCAGGTTGACGGCCTTGGAGAGCAGACTGTCTGCCTTCATGGACCAGCAGCGGGCACTGCTCGCTGGCCTCGCTGGCGCCGCTGCCCCGACCGCCGGGACGTCGACGTCCAAGTCGACCCCGGACACCGAGCCGATCCTCGAGTCAATGAGAACTCGAGTCGATCCTCGGTCGAGGTCACCCTCGGCCTCCCGTTCGGGACCGAGGTCGCCGACGCCGACTCCCTCGACGTCGGGGCGGCTGGCGCCGCACCCTGCCCGGGCCGACCCCACCGAGTCCTCGTCAGAGTCGGTCTGGGAGTCTGAGGAGGAAGAGTCACCTGATTCTTTCCGGACTCGGTGTGTCCCATCGGACTCACCGGGGTCCGAGCCTCGGAAGCAGTCCCCCCCGGAGGGTGCCCGGTTCTCGGACTTCGTTAGGGATATGGCCAAGGCTTTGGCCTTCCCTGCGGATCCCGAGGAGGAGCCTCGAGCCGAAGAGCTCGACGCCCTCCAGTATGACTCTCCCGCGAGGGAGCACTTTACTGTGCCGGTTCCTCCTATGCTGGAACGACTACTCTTCCGCATGTGGGAGAGTCCGGCCTCCGCGCCGGTCCTGAGCAAGCGGGTCGATTCTATCTATCGGGTCCGCAAGAGCCCTGGCTTTCAGAAGGCACAGCTGCCACACCATTCCATGGTAGTGGAATCGGCCATGCATCGTCTTAAGAGCCAGAAGATGCACTCCTCGGTGCCTCCTGGAAGGGAGGCCCGTAACCTGGATGGCCTTGGCAAGAAGTGCTTCCAGGGCTCTATGCTCGCATGTCGTGTCCAGACTTACCAGCTCTACATGGGCATGTATCTCCGGGATCTGGCTAAAGAGCTAGCCGGATTCTCCGCTGGTCTCTCCGAGGAGCCCTTGCGGAGGTTCCTAGCCTTGTCCACGGGCATTCGGGAATGCTCAAAGTTCATGTCCCGAGCAGCCTATGATGGCTTTGAGGCCTCGGCTAGAGTGGCTGCAGCCGGCATCGGTGCCCGCCGACAGGCTTGGCTTCAGTCGTCGGACCTTGAGCCCTGGGTACAGGACAAGTTGGTCGATGTCCCCTGCCGAGGCGAAAACCTCTTTGGCAAGCCCATGGCGGAAAAGGCTGCACAAATTGAGACTGAGACTCTCACCAGGACCAGGCTTTCTAGGAAGACCTCCGCCCCTTCCCAGAAAAAGAAGGGCTCGGGAAAAAAGTCCTTTTACCCGAGGAAGGCGGCTGCCTACAAACAGTACCCCCATTATCAGGCCCCTGCAGCTCCCCAACAGGGCCAGCAGGCCAAGGGACGGGGTAACGGGTCCCGTAGGCAGCAAGCCCCCAAGCCTGCACCACCAGCCCCTGCTCAGCAGGGAGGGGTTTTGACTCGCTCAGCATAGCCTCTCCCCCCCCGCTGGTCCCTCCCAGCACCGGAGGCCGGCTGGTTCACTTCGCCCACAGGTGGTCCAGCATCACCGCAGATGCCTGGGTGCTTCAGGTCGTGCGAGAGGGCTACCTTCTCCACTTCCATCAGGTCCCTCCCTCCTATTTTCCGGGAGAACCTTCGCGCCCCCCTCTGCACAGGGAGTTGCTCCTTCAGGAGTTAGCAGGTCTTCTGCAGGAACAGGCGGTGGAACCGGTGCCCCACCACCTGAGAGGTCAAGGCTTTTATTCAAGGTATTTTCTGATACCAAAGAGAACAGGGGGCCTCAGACCCATCCTGGACTTGCGCAACCTCAACAAGTTCCTTGTGCGGGAGAAGTTCAAAATGCTTACCCTTGGAATCCTTCTGCCCTACCTCCAGCAGGGAGATTGGCTATGCTCCTTGGATCTAAAGGATGCCTACACGCACATCCTCATCCACCCAAGCCACCGCCAATACCTAAGGTTTGTGGTGGCAGGAAATCATTACCAGTACAGAGTACTGCCCTTTGGCCTATCCTCCGCACCGCGAGTCTTCACAAAATGTCTCGCGGTCGTGGCGGCCCATCTCCGGCTTCACGGCCTCTATGTCTTTCCGTACCTCGACGACTGGCTCATCAGAGCAGCGTCCGCTCAGGAGGTCACCAACACCACGTGCCGCACGGTGACTCTGCTGCAGCACTTGGGCTTTGTCATAAACTTCGCAAAGTCCGCTTTGCTCCCCTCACAGGATCTCGAGTTCATCGGCGCAAGGCTGCACACTCCTCGGGCACGAGCGTACCTACCGCTCGACAGGGCTCAACGGCTCATGGACCTAGCCGACCGCTTTCGCAGCCAGCCCCTGGTCTCCGCCAGGCGCTTCCTGAGACTGCTCGGCCATATGGCTTCCACTGTCCATGTGACCCCCAATGCCCGCCTGAACATGCGGTCTGCTCAATGGTGTCTCCGCCAGCAGTGGCGACAAGCCACAGGCGGCCTGGCAGACCTAGTGCGCGTCTCCGAGCCGCTGCTCTCGTCTCTCCGGTGGTGGCTCCGGCAGCCGAACCTGATATTCGGAATGCCTTTCCAGTCACCTCAGCCGACCCGGGTGCTGACCACCGATGCATCTCTCCTGGGCTGGGGAGCACATTGCCAAGAGGCACGTACTCAGGGCCTCTGGACCACGTGGGAGTCTGCTCAGCAGATCAACTTCCTGGAGCTCAGGGCGATCCGCCTCGCTCTCAAGGCCTTCTCCCACCTGACTTCCCAACAGTCCGTCCTTGTCCAGACGGACAATCAGGTTGCCATGTTCTACGTGAACAAGCAGGGGGGCATGGGCTCCTTCCTCCTCTGCCGGGAGGCACAGAAGCTCTGCTCTTGGGCCGTCAGTCACGGCATTCTCCTCAAGGCAGTTTATCTCCCGGGCCAAGAAAATTGCCTTGCAGACAAACTCAGCAGGGTCCTCCAGCCGCACGAGTGGCGTCTGGATCCCTTGGTAGTTCAGAAGCTCTTCCTCAAGTGGGGTCTCCCCACGGTGGATCTCTTTGCCAGTCCTCACAACCGGCAACTTCCTCGCTTCTGCTCTCGTCAGCCACACCCCCTTCGGGTTGCGGCGGACGCCTTTCTGATCTCGTGGTCGGGGAGCCTTCTGTACGCTTTCCCTCCCATCCCGCTGGTCTCTCGGACTCTTTTCAAGGTTCTCCGAGACAAAGCCTTCATGATCCTGGTGGCCCCTCGCTGGCCCAGGCAGCCGTGGTTTCCACTCCTGCTGCAACTGGCGGTGGAGGGCCCAATCCCTCTGGGGATACAACCGGATCTCCTCACTCAGGATCAGGGGTCCCTTCTGCACCCCAACCTCAGGTCTCTCAACCTTATGGCCTGGCTGCTGAGAGGGTAGTCCTTGCTCCCCTTCTCCTGCCGGCGGAGGTGGAGGAGGTCGTCTTAGCTTCGCGACGGCCTTCTACCCGCAAATGCTACGCCCTTAAATGGCGTCGCTTTGCAGTCTGGTGTACCCAACAGTCTCAGGATCCCTTCTCCTGCCCGGTGTCGGTGATCTTGCAGTACTTGCTGCACCTCTCTAATCTGGGACTTAAGTCCAACTCCGTCAAAGTTCACCTCAGTGCTCTTTCAGCACATCATGTGCCAGTGGACGGCAGACCTCTCTCCAATGACCCTCTCGTAGCGAGGTTTCTCCGAGGTCTCCTTCTACTTAAACCACCTCTGCGCCCGCCAGCGCCTGACTGGGACCTGAATGTGGTTTTGCAGCGGATCACCTGTCCGCCTTTTGAACCTATGGCTACCTGTTCTCTACGTTTTCTGTCTTGGAAAACACTGTTCTTGATAGCCCTCACTTCCGCTAGGCGCGTAAGTGAATTGCAGGCCCTCGTGTCTGATCCCCCTTACACTAGGTTCTACAAGAATAGGGTAGTCCTACGGACTCACCCAAAATTTCTGCCTAAAGTGGTCTCCCCTTTTCACATCAATCAGGAGGTGGTACTTCCAACCTTCTTTCCCAGACCACACTCCAGCCGAGCTGAAACGGTCCTCCATACCCTGGACTGTAGAAGGGCATTGAACTTCTACCTTGACCGTACGCGGGGGCACCGTAAAGCTGCTCAGCTTTTTGTGTCTTTTGACCCCAATAAATTGGGGCTCCCGGTCTCCAAGCGTACTCTGTCCATCTGGGTTGCGGACTGTATCTCTTGGGCTTATGGGGCAGCCGGACTCTCCTTAGAAAGTCGAGTCACGGCTCATTGCGTTCGGGCAAAGGCCACGTCAGTGGCTTACCTCCGCTCTGTTCCGCTGGCAGACATCTGCCGGGCCGCTACTTGGTCTTCGAGCCAGACTTTTGCGGTCCATTACTGTCTCGAGAGGGAGTCCCGTAGGGACAGTGCTTTCGGACAGGCAGTCCTCCGTAATCTCTTTGAGGTCTGAGCAACTCCTACCCTCCATCCCGGATGTGGGCTACCGGTGGGTGATAATTCAGCGAAGATTCTATCCTTCTGTGCTGCTGAGCTAGAGGGAGCTCATTTTTGTGCTTAGGGTCTCCGGTAGCCTTGAGCTTGGGAGTCCCATAAGTGAGGACTGACTTCCTGCTTGGTCCTGGAGAAAGCGTAGTTACTCACCTGTAACAGGTGTTCTCCAGGAGCAGCAGGAATCAGTCCTCACTACCCTCCCTCCTCCCCTTGGAGTTGCAATCGTCTGCTTATGTTCTTTTTGCAAATTTTTATGCTGTCTTTTTTAGCTATGTCATCTGACTGGCTAAGATGGCACCCTCGGGCGGGAAGACGACCGCGCATGCGCGCTGCAATTCCCAAAGGCTTTCTTTGAAAGCTGGGGAAAATTGCTCCGCGAGGGCTCCGTCGGCGCCGACGTCACCCATAAGTGAGGACTGATTCCTGCTGCTCCTGGAGAACACCTGTTACAGGTGAGTAACTACGCTGTATAGTTACATCCCAATCATGGTTTTCTGTGAACCATGTTTCTGTAACTGCCGCTAAATCCAAGTCAGCCACTCCCACCAAAGCTTCAACATCAGGGATCTTATTTCCCATGCTACGGGCATTTATACACACTGCTTTCCATATGTTACCCCTGTTACCCATTTCCATAAAGGTATTTAATGTATCACTTACCTGGGGGCTTTCTTCACCTATCCCCAACGAATCTAGTTTAAAGCCCTCTTCAGTAGATTAGCCAGTCTACTACCGAAGATGCGTTGACCTTTCTTGGACAGATGGATGCCATCTCTGCTCTGCAACCCTTGGAACAGCATCCCATGGTCTAGGAAACCAAAACGCTCTCAATGACACCATCCACGCAGCCATGCATTCATCTCCAGGATGCGAGCCTCTCTGCCTTGGCCTTTACCCTCAACAGGGAGGATTGAAGAGAACACCACCTGTGTACCTAACTGCTTCACCCTCTGTCCCAGAGCCATGAAGTCACTTTTGATACCTTCCGAGGTATACCTGGCAGTATCATTTGTTCCAACATGGATTAGCAACATTGGGTAATAGTCAGTGGGCTTGATGAGTCTCGGCAAACTCCGTAACATCTTGGATTTTGGCACCAGGCAGACAGCATACCTCTCTGGACATCAAGTCTGGTCGGCAGATGGACACCTCAGTACCCCTCAGAAGAGAGTCTCCAACCACCACTACCCTTTGTTTCTTTCTGGTTACTGATTCTGCAACTTTGGGGTACTTGAACTCTGGTTCTTCCCTTTCCAGGGATGCTTTCACCTCCTCCACTTCCAGGGCTGCATAATGGTTCTTCAATTGAAGGGCTGGAGAAGTTGGATTGGTGATTTTGCAGGCCCTGGTGACTTGTGTCCAACCATCGACATTCTGTTGGCACCCATCTTCTCCTGTGCTGGAGAGCTTGGTTGCTGCAAGAAGCATCTCATCACTGTATTTCTCACTGTCTTGAATGCTCCTCAGCCTCGCCACCTCCTCTGAGTTCCTCCACTTGTTTCCTCAGAGCTTCAGCATGCAGGCACCCTGCACATGGAACTGGTCCTTCAACTGGCATTAGGACTTCTGTCTGGACCGAGGCAGAAGCTGTAACGGGGGCAACAGCTTTAGCAATACGATTTTTCCCAGCCATTGTTCTGTTCGTGGAGCTTAGGTATCTGTTAAAGCAAAAGAGAGAGATTTACCAAGTACCAGCTGGTTTCGCAGCTGTCCTTTCAGAGAAAAAGCAGTTAAATCTCTTTAATTATATTCAAAATGTGCTGGTCCAATTCTCTGTGATTTGTTAAAGGGGGAGGTGCCCTATAAAGCAAGACTGCTCACTAGGGGTGGGTGGGAGTCGGGGTGGGTAGGGAGGGAACTAACACCTGATTAGGTGGTAGCAGTTTCTAAACCTGAGGAGGTTATAGGAGCTCTTCTGGATACCAGACCAACAAGGGCCTACCTTCCACAGCCCCGCTGCCTTCACATTGTGCAGTTAGATTCCTGAATAGTGCTAAAACCTCAACTCACTGCTCGGGAAATGTTACAGTTGCTAGGCCACATGGCATCCAGCGTGCATGTGGTTCCTTATGCTCGCCTCCATATGAGGGCAGCTCAGTGGACCTTATCCACTCAGTGGACTCAGGCATCAGGTTGTCTGTCAGGCAAAATAGCAAACTCGGATCGCCTTATTTTGTCCCTACAATGGTGGCAGTCACCCAAAAATCTTTTGGTGGGGTCTCCTTTTCAGCAACCCCTACCCCAAGCCTCTCTAACAACAGATGCTTCACAGGTGGGTTGGGGAGCCCACTAGCAAGGCCTCTCCACCCAGGGTACCTGGACCCCACAGGAGGCCTATCTCCATATCAGTCTCCTGGGGCTCAGAACAATCTTCCTTGCTCTTCGAGTATATCACACCCAGCTCAGCTACAAAGACAGTCCTAGTTCAAACGGACAATCAAGTAGCCATGTTCTATGTAAACAAGCAGGGTGGAACAGGCTCTCTGTCACTCTGCAACGAAGCTTTGCGACTATGGGCCCTCGCTAGAGAGCATCAGATTCATCTCCTTGCGATGTATCTTCCAGGCATTCAAAACTCTTGGACAGACACTCAGTCGAGTTCTGCTTCCACACGAATGGTCTCTCCATGCAGACCAGGTGGCAAATATTTTTCAAAATTTGGGGAACCCCAGACATAGACCTCTTTGCAAGACCGCTGAATGCAAAACTTCCCCGGGTCTGTTCCAGAATTCCAGCTCGAGGTTGTCAGGCCAGGGATGCTTTCCTCCACTATTGCAGTCAGGACTCCTGTATGCCTTTCCACCCATTCCCCTAATTCCCAAAACCTTGTTCAAGCTTCAGAGAGACAGAGGTCATATGATCCTCATAGCTCCACGTTGGCCACGGCAAAAGTGATGCCCTCTGCTTCTACATCTCTCTCATACTAAGCCTCTGGAGTTAGGATCTGCTCCAGATCTCCTTTCTCAAGAGGACGGGATGCTGTGGCATCCCAATCCCCAGTCTCTGCATTTCAGTGCCTGGTTGCTGAAAGCCTAGAACTTCACAGTCGTAACCTTTCCCAGCAGGTAAAGGATATCCTTCATGCTTCCAGGAAACCTTCCACAAGAGGCTCTTATGCATTAAGTGGAAAAGGTTTACCATGTGGTGCTCGCAGAAGGGTCTTAACCCTCTTGCGATACCTTTGGAATCATTACTGGAGTACCTCCTTCATTTATCAAATGCAGGGCTTAAGACTAATTCAGTGAGAGTCCATTTGAGTGCTATTGCAGCTTCTCTCAAGCCTCTAAATGGACAACCTATTTCCTCTCATCCTCTCATAGCGAGATTTGAGAGGCCTTCTTTTAACAAAGCCTCCCATTAAGCCACCACCAGTGGCATGGGACTTGAATCTGGTACTTGGGCAGCTCATGAAACCGCCCTTTGAACCATTAGCCACTACCTCTTTGAAATTCCTTTCCTGGAAAGTTATCTATCTTATTGCAATCACATCAGCACGTCGCATCAGTGAATTGCAAGCCTTGGTGGCTGATCCTCCTTATACAAGGTTCCATCATGATAAGGTAGTCCTTAGGACTTATCCACACTTTATGCCAAAGGTGGTTTCGCCCTTTCATTTGAACCAAGCGGTTCACTTTCCTGTATTCTTTCCAAGGCCTCACGCCTCAAATGCAGAAAGGAACGTTCATACTTTGGATTGTAAAAGAGCTTTGGCCTTTTACTTGCAAAGGACACAGCAACATAGAAAATCCTCTCAAATCTTTGTTGCTTTTGATCCTAGTCATTTGGGACTTCCAGTCTCCAAAAGGACACTGTCCAAATGGATTGCACAGTGTATATCTTTTGCCTATGAGAGTAAGAACCTTCCTCTTGAAGGCCATGTCGCAGCTCACAATGTGAGCGCCATGGCAGCCTCAATTGCTCATCTTCACTCTGTGTCTATTGACGACATCTGTCGAGCAGCTACTTGGGCTTCGGTTCATACCTTCACAGCCCATTACTGCTTAGACAAGGACTCCTGCCGAGATGCCTTGTTTGGTCAGGCTGTTCTTCAACACCTGTTCCAGACTTAATCAACTCCTACCCGCCATCCCTGGTAGGATGCCAGAGATCCATGGGGGGAAGTGGAGCCCTTTCACAAGGGGACACAACTTTCTGGGTTCTCTACCTTGCATCTGCATCTAGGGTGTCCCCATATGTGAAGACTACATTCCTGCTTGTTCCTGGAGATAGCATAGTTACTCATCTGTAACAGGTGATCTCCGGGAACAGCAGGAATTTAGTCTTCACAACCCACCCACCTCCCCTAGAAGTTGTATCTCTCTGTTTCTCTCTTTCCCTCTCTCTTTTGTCTCAGCTTTAAACTCAACTGGAGAGGGACAGTTGGGAAAGGCGGGAAGGCAGCATGCAGGCGCTGTGGGATGCTTCCAAAAGCTTTCCTATTGGATGTTGGGGAGCGTTCCCGTGCAGGCTCCTTGAGTACCGACGATACCCATATGTGAAGATTAAATTCCTGCTGTTCCCGGAGATCACCTGTTACAGGTGAATAACTGTGCTTTCCTGCCACATGCAACTAGTGCTGCAGTACTTGTTGCACCTCTCGCACGCTGGCCTGCAGTCCAATTCGGTGAGGAATGGCCTTGTCGTTGGGGCAAGTTACCTCAGGCTGGAAGGTTTGGGGGTTCAATCCCACTAGAAGACAGCAACCTTGGGCCGGGACTGACTGGGGTTTCTACTCCCACAGGTGCTTCTTGTGATCTTGGGCAAGCCACTAAACCTTCCAATGCCCATGTTCCCTGTAAAATAGTTTTCTCCAAGTTATAATGCCCTGTTCAATGTAACTTCAGTTTGTTCAATGTAAACCACCTTGATATCATGAAAGGCGGTATATAAGAAATGTTAAAATAAATAAATAGCCACTCGCCATTACCCTGTAGAGAGAAAGTCTCTCTCAAACCAGCCTCTAGTCTTCAGGTTCCTCCGGGGCCTCTTGCTATCGAAGCCCCCACTCCGCCCCCCCGGCAGCGGAATGGGATCTTAATGTGGTGCTCTTCCATCTCACCAGAGTGCCGTTCGAGCCCCTGGCCACCTGCCATTTGAGAAACCTCTCCTAAAAGGCGGTCTTTCTGGTGGTGCGCACCCCAAGTTCCTCCCCAAGATGGTATCTCCCTTCCACCAACTGGGAGGTGGTACTCCCCACCATTTTTTCCTGGCTCCATGCAGGCAGGGAGGAGATCATATTGCATACACTAGACTGTAAGCCGGCCCTGTTCTTCTACCTGCAGAGGTCCCATGCCCATCGGAATAGGTGGGGAGGCAGCAGTCTGGGGATGCAAAAGGTACTAAAAATTTGGGACCAGGGCGCGTAAATGGGAAGGAATTAAAGAGAAGAGGACCAGATTTTCATTAATGACCCCACTTAGAGGGTTACCTGAGTTTCAGTCTGGATGGGAGGGGGCAATTTATGGGTAGTGGGACCCAGTAGAAAGGTTTGCCGTATTTTCACCAATTCGTGGATGATGGGGATTTAGTACCCTTTGATGAACTGCAGGAGACTTATAGTTTGAGGGGGGAGGATCACTTTCAATATGGAGAAGTATGTCACTTTCTGAGGTGCAAATTAGGGAAGGAGGGGTTACAAAGGGACTTCACAGATTTGGAAGTGTATGCTATGGGAAGTAGAGATCACAGGGACTTACCTCAGTTCTGTATAGAGCATTGAGAGGAACTCCATTTCCATACTCTGTTATATGAGGGAGTGGGAGAGGGATTTAGGCCAGGAGTTGAATCAGAAAGCGTGGAAACAGATAGTGGACCAGATACGCCGATCCCCCATGTCAATAGCGGTTAGGGGAAATTGCTATAAGATTCTAATGCAGTGGTACTACATACCTGAGTGTTTACATTGGATGTTCCTGGGGGTCTTGCTGGAGTGCTGGTGGAGATGTGGCGAGCGGGGCACCTTCTGGCATATTGGGTGGACCTGCCCCAAGATCCAGGTGTATTGGCCTAACATCCAGGGGTGGATTGGGCAGTTGATGGGAGTGCACTTACCGCTCGATCCTGATATTTTTCTTTTTTTGCTGTCCTGGGAGGGACTGGGGGGAAAGGTGGGGAGGAGGAGGGCTGTTTTGGCCTGTTTAAGTGCGGCGTGCTGTGAGCTGGCTGCTCATTGGAAATGTGAGGAGGCCCCTGATCTGGAACGGTGTACAGTGAGGCTGCACGAGGTGCTGATGATGGAGAGGCTGACTGCACATAGGCGCTAACGAGTGGAGAGCTTTGATCGTGATTGGAAGAAGCTAATTCAGGCTCTGGAGGGGGAGGATGGGGGTATTGGGGGGAGGAGTAAACGTAAAGTTAAGGGAATAAAGGCCTTGGACGTAGGGAGGGTAGGATGGAGAGGGGAAGGGGTGCCTCTGGATTCAGAAATATTGATGGTGGTGGGGTAGAGGTGGGAGGATGGGATGTGCTATATAATAACTGGTTAAGAGGGAATTGCCTGCAGTTAAATACCTAGCAACTGGAAATAAGGGAACGCAAACAGAGAAACAGTCTGGCTTTGGCAGAAAAGCTTTCTTAAAAATTATTTCACATATGATTTATATTAGGAAGTTGGGATCTAGGTAATAGCGGGGACACAGATATATTAAGAGATCCTTCTGCTTGGTCTCAAGCTTTGGGGGCCTGTCTCATCCTGTTTCATCTTGGATGTCATTGATATATGAATATGCATAGGAGTTCACAATAGGAAGCGGAAAGACTAGATGGTAACTGGCAATGGGCAGTATAATATTTGAGGAAATATTAGACCGATAGCTTATGTATGCAGCTCATGGAATACAAGACAGGAAACAGAGGTGTATAAATAATACCAGTTATTAGGGGTGAGCTATGATAACAAAGAATACTATTCTAACATGTTTACTTAGAGAATAGTATTTACTAAACATGAGGTTTTGTTGTGTATAGGGGCCAAGTTATAACCAGTTGGACTTGTAAATATGGATGTATGACAAATGTAAATGTTGTACATTGGAAATTTTGACTAAAAATAAATTTAAATTATAAAAAGCAACAACATTAAGAAGCAAACTACAAAATCTTAATAAAGGAAGAAACCAGAAAGAAAGAGAATAGCGCAGGATTACACACATTACAACATTATCTTGCATCCAGTGGTATCAGAGTGGGGGGAACAAGTTATCCAGACAATCGGAGAAGTCCAGCATCTGGAGTATCCCGGCAGAGAGACAAGCAAAGCCAGTCCCTGTGCTCGTCCAAGATCCAAAGGGCTTCCTAAAAAGGTGGGTCTTCAAATCAGCCTTAAATTCTCAAGGAAGCATGGGATGAGGGCCATATCTGAATTCCACAAAGCATGAGACAAGCATGGAGAATAATTGAGGGGGAGGAAGGGACTGTAGAGCTGAGCAGTTGGTAAGGATGAGCATACTGGATAGGCTGTATAGTCCTTTATCTGCTGTCATTTCTTTTTATTTTTCTTTTTTATTCTTTTTTTAATTTATTAAAGTTTAGATAGCATATACAAAAAGTAAATCAAAGCAATATAAATCCAAAGAAAAATATTCTAATACTACTACATGCAAAAGCTAGTCCACATCAAGAAGCTTCATAAATCCATAGAATTAGACGAGATTGACCCCGGACAGTAAAAAATTAGCTCATCATATAAAGCCAAAAGCTAACACAATAATTTAAGTATTAATCCTTATCTTTAAGAAAATTTTTCAACTGATCCACTTCAAAAAAACACGTAGCGTTTACCTTGGAAAACTACCTGGCACTTACAAGGAAATTTAAGATGGAATAAGGCACCAATAGCTACCACATGTGGGCGTACTTCCAAAAAGGCATTACGCCGAACCTGTGTAGCCTTAGAAACATCTGCGAATATTTGAATAGACTAGCCACAAAATTTTTCAGACTTCCTTTGAAAGAAAAGGCGCAATATTCTGTCTTTATCCATTTCTAATACAAATGTAACTAACAATGTATCTCTAGAGGAAATAACGTCAGTAGACGATTCCAAGAACTCGGAAATATCCAAAGTAGAAGACACTAACTGATCGTATTGTGCCTCCCCAACCCCGACCTCACTCCCTTTAATCAATTTTCCTTTAGGAACATAGAGTCGAGAAATAAGAATACTCTCCACATCGTTAATTAATAACACCTCTTTTAGGTACTTTTGAAACAAAATTATAGGAGAAAGGTAATGTGTTCAGGGGAAATTAAGTAACCGCAAATTCTTAGATCTTATTAAATTTTCTAATAATTCATCTTGTCTATGCAATGAACAGACATCCTGAGAAATTGTAGCTATAACATTCTGTTGAGAAGAAATTTTTACATCATTAGATTCTATAACTTTCTCCACCGACAAGTCTTACATCCACATCAGATAATTTCGTTAGTTTCCCGTGAGAACAGTGCCACCTTCTGCAATGAACTACCAAGAAATGATTCCATACGTGAGACTATCGCCCATATATCTTTAAGGGAAACATCCACAGGCAGTTCCACAAACTCGCCAGAAGCCATGGAAGGAAGAGGGGGAAGCAAGTTTCTCGAAGGGGGTTCATGTCTCAGAAAAAATTCACCAAGTAATGCGGAACAGTTTTCTTCCTCACCGACTTCCGGTGGGGAGCCCACAATGGGACCAGAGTGTCCAATCTCGTGGCTGGGCTGAACTATACCCAAGACATCAGCAGAGGTGGGAGAGAACGCACTACTCACAGAAGATGCATCCAGCGAATCAGAGGTCGACGGATCGGTTGAAGGCAGACGGCTCACCACATGTACGTGGGCATCCATCGGCCCAGCAACTTTCACCGCCTTCAGCTGTTCAAATTGTAAGTGGTGTTTTCTCCTCTTCCCCATTACAGGGTCTCCTCTCTACTCAGAGTGCTCCAAAGGGGCGGGACCTGCCCCTTTGGTCAGGCGCCCACGGGCACACACTCGCTACCGCGTCCTGTGGTGGAGCCGGTGTGTTATGGCCCTCCTCTTAGCAGCCACCCAATCGGGAGCTGGATAACCGGGCACCAAGACCAATCAAGTCACTCAGTAAGGAAATCAGGAAATGAAGCTGCTCGGTGTCCTGCGGTGGAGCCGGTGTTATATGGCCCTGCTCTTAGCAGCCACCCAATCGGGAGCTGGATAACCGGGAACCAAGACCAATCAAGTCACTCAGTAAGAAAATCAGGAAATGAAGCTGCGCGATCTCTGCTGTCATTTCATGTGTTTTTACATTTCATTTTGGTTTTGGATAAAGATTTGATTTGTAATTTAAACTTTATTCAGGTTTTCAAAGTAAATCCGTTAAAAATGGCTTAGAGCCCCTTTTGCTAGCACATATCTCAAGCTATCTGCCACACAGCCCATAGGGATAAAATGGGCCATGCAGCAGATAGCATGAGTTGTGTTAGTGCTTTCACTAAGGGTTCTTTTACTAACAAAAAACCACCTTGTCCCCTACTCCTACAGATTGGTGAATTGGCAAAAATCAGATCTTTGATAGCCTAGCTATATCAAAGCAGAGAAAAGACTGGGTGAGTAAGGGGAAGCGTGGAAGGGCCCCCAGACGCTATTTGTAGAGCAGACAGCTAGTACAGTAGTCCAGCAGGTTTGTCTCTTTCTGTCACTGCCATTTTGGGTCATTCAGGGGTGCAAGAAGGAGCAGTTGTGCAAAAAGCAGGGGACTGTACGTGCAGGCCGAGGTGAGAACAACAAGCAGTGGAGAGAGGAAGTGTGAGAAGTGTGAAGGGAAAAGAAAATAGTAGATGTAAGGGTGAAAGCTTGGAGTAGAGAGACGGAAATGAGCGAATGTGTGTTGAAGAGGAAGGAGAGATGACGAGTAGTTTGAAGCATGGGATGTACAGTAGAGGTGGTGATGATGAAATGGGTGAGAGAGAGAGAGAGAGAATGGGGAGATGGTCTAGTGATGGGCACAGAAAGTGGGAGAAGGATAGGAAACGTGACCCCTGGGAGAGGGAGGAGTAATTCCATCTGTCCCTATGTCAGTTTCGGAGCTGAAAAACAAGATAGTGAGGGATGTTGAAACTTGGTTTATTCCCAGGGAGAGCAATATTGAAGACATCTCTCTGGGTAAAATACTGTAATAAGCTCTGTGATAACTGTCGGCAGCGCATCTGCTGTTACTCCACTAGTTGAATAGGCATTCCCAGAGAGGGATTAGGTCTACAGAGGCGAGGTGAGGCGCATTCACGCATGTAGCTTAAAATACCAGGCATACACTTGCATGGATAAGCCATAGGGAAAACTATTGCAGCAAAGTGGCTAGGTGCTTTTGAAAATTTCCCTCAGTATACCAGCATAACACAGAAAGGAATTGCAGATAATGTTTTCAGGACAATTATGATGCCCCGTGGGCATTTTCAGGGCTTCAGGACTGGCACCTGAACCTGTGTGTTTGCACTGGCACTGAAGTACATAGGGGGCTTTCAGATTCAAAGCTCTGCATGTGCTCTCTCGCCCCAGACCCAACCTTGTCCCCTTTTGCCCATGAGTAAAAATACTTCTACTCAGATGAGAAGAGACATTTTGGAGGTTCTTTTTCCACGAGGAAACAGCTGTTTACCTATGGACAAAATTTTGAAAACTTCTCTCCCTGTGATGCAAGTTCAAAATGTAACACTACCCTGGGATGTGTTAGATCAGAAATTGCGCACATTTCTAATTTACCTTTTTTACTTCTGCCTCCTTTAATCTCTTTTCTGAAACATACGTCTTAATAAGGTTCCCTTATGAAATACCCTTTTATACGTTCTCCTCTCCCTATCTTATTATAGGTGGTACGAGACCAAATATCTCACTGCACAGTCAAGTTACGCCAAACCACTGGTCTTATGGAATACTGCCTGGAAGTCATCAAAGAAAACGACCCCAGTGGTTTCCTTCAGGTCAGTAAATGGCCACTATGTGTCCAGAGCTTTTCTGGTAGAGATGGGGTAGAAGAGACTTGGTCATTCCAGTTCTCAAGCTATTAACGTGTTAGCCCCTATGGAGCAAGGAGAATCCAGGAATAAATTACACGGGAAATAGACGGAGTTGCCATTGATTAATGGGCTGTTGTGTAACAGGGCAGCATTGTCATTATACCAAATTTGCTTGCAGCTGGATTTTTGTCATGGTACAAAATCAGATCTTCTAGTGCTCTAATTGAATTACTGTATGAATTGCTGTACTCCAGGGCTACAAGATAATCTTGGTGAATATTTTTGAGTGTTTGGGATTTTTTTTCAAATAGGTCAGAATTATGTCATTACCGCTTACACCTTCAGATACCCGTTTGCTGTCCCTGTGCTAAAACCCCGGCACTGTCTTCACATTAAAAGCCTTACATAGTAGTCTGTTGCATCCATGGTGCATTGCAGACAGTCTCATATTGTGTATGATTCATGGCATTTGTGATTTTGTTCCATCCCATTAGATATCAGATGCGCTCATCCGCAGAGTCCACTTAACAGAGGACCAGTGGGGCAAAGGGACACTCACTCCAAAAATGACCACAGACTTTGACTTAAACCTGGACAATGCACCTCTCCTGCAGACCATCCATCAACTAGATTTTGTACAGATGAAAGGTAGGACTGCTCTGGAAATTATGGTCATTTGATTAGGAAGTTCACATTAGTACTTTACATTGTTTTGTACTCTTGTAAGAATTTTATCTAATTTAACCTAAAAAATGACAGAATATTTTCATAGATTGTTTGATATAAATGGAATTTTAGATCATTCTGTTTTGCTATGAGATCTGTGAAAACGAATTCTGGGTTTTTTCAATATTCAGAATATTGTAATTATTATCTCCCTCTAATTAATACCATTTTTTATGTATAGTGTGTTACACTTTGGTATGCCCCTGTTAGATCTAATTAATTTTGAAAGAGCAGAGATGTGTGAAAGCATGGAGTAATTTCACACCTGTCAGGGGCTTTGGGCTGTGATGGAACACTGAGCGGATGTGACACCAGCCGTGGACAAGAAGCTGAGCTGCCGGCACCCCTTGGATTTGCTGCTCAAATGTTAATTAAGTTTTACATATTCATTCATAGCGTTCCTCACAAGGGGATTTCTGTTAGTGGTGTGCAAAAGTCTTTCTTAGGCTGCATGATCAAGCTATTCTCAGCTTTATTTTGACAGTCTTTCCAAATTCAGTGGCAGAATCCTGGCTTACTATATACTTTTTTTTGTTGCAAATTTAATTTGGTAGCTATTTCTGAATTCAAAATTACTTGTCTGAACTTTTGTATGGCTGTCATGAGGAAACGATGTCCCAGTATGATCAACCGGATTCTTTGTCAAAGCAGGATTGAAATGAACCAATAGAATGCTGCGTTTCCTCAGCCAATAGGAAGTCCTATTTGTTAGCCAATCAGTGCATGATATTTTGGCAGTGCACAGAGTTTGAATTTAACAAGATCCACTGGTGTGTATCGCATCTGATGCTCAACATCCTGGCATGGTGAAGACTGCATTTTCTATCAATGGAGAACTGGGTCTGGGTGGTGGTTCTGCAAGAGGGGGGAGGATATTCCAGCCTGCAGATTGCAGCAAAGGTCGGCTGTAATTAGAGCACGGTTGTCTGCATTCTGCAGAAGCATAAGGAGACAGGAAATACGCAGGATCTACATCGTGATTAGCCTAGAAAGTCAACCAAGAGGGTTGACAGGGCCTTGATAAGGACATCTCTTGGCCAACTGCAAGCTAGCCTCTCCTGAGCTTCTGTGGGAATGGAAGGAGAAGTGTTCCATTGCAGTTTTACACTTCCACTGTGAGGAAGCTATGCTTAGAGTACAGGTCGAGTGGCTGTAAGACGCAGAGGAAGCTGCTACTAATGGTGGAACAGAGGAAGAGATGCATTGAATGGGCATCCAAGTACTCAACATAGAGCAAGGCTGACTGGGAGAAAGTTCTGTTCAGCCATGAAAGCACGTTTTGCATGCTGGGTGACCGGGGCAAAACCTATGTGAGGAGGTTTCCTCATGAACAGTACAAACCAGCGTGCTTGAATATCTCCATGAAGCATCCAACCAAGATCATGATCTGGGGATGCATGGCAGTCAGTGGTGTTGGAAGACCTCCATATCGTTGGCGGGATGGTAAATGCAGCGAAATACATAGGAATTCTGCAGAAGTGCATGGTGCCATCAGCTGAGCAACTGTTTCCTGGCAGATATTTCTTCCAGGATAATGCACCTTGCCACTGAACAAAAACAGGTACCAACTGGAAGAAAGAAATTGAGTTCAGACCATTGACTGGCTAGCTCAATCACACGATCTCAGCCCGAATCTTTGGTACAAGGTATCTGTTGAGATTGTCAAAAAGCAGCCACGGAATAAGAGAGCTGATTGAGTCACTGATTGCAGCCTGGAATCGCATCACAACAAGAGAACACCTCATCAAACTGGTCCACTCCATTCCAGACAGATGTCTTCTGATGAGAGAGCAAGGGCTGGCTCATCAAGTACTAATGGCCACCACTAACAAAAAAACAGCCCTTTTGAGAGCTACCTAAGGAAATTAAGAAGAAAACCTGCACACTGCCAACATACACAGAACAGAAAACACAACAAACCTTTGGGCACATATTGCATTTTTGTACACAGGTTCACAACCAAACAAACATGGGTATTAAACAATCATAAAAGAATGCTTATGTCATGCCAAATTTTGTCAGATTTGTATAAAAGACAAAAGGGAAGAAAATAGCATGCAGAAGGGGTTGTAAATTGTAATGCATTTTGTCCCTGTGATCCAAGCAACTAAAAACTGCCAATTCGGCACTGCCTATGCAAGACTTTTTCACACCACTGTGCAATACTGAATTTAGTAATTTGCAACAAACTGTATCTTCACAAGTTTGTCATGGAAAAGATAACTTGTGCCCAGCATTTATTTATTTATTTATTTACATTCTCTTATATACCGCGCTATTCTGCATCAGTGCGGTTTACATTGAACAAACTGAAATTACATTGAACAGGGCATTATAACTTGGAGATAACTATTTTACAGGGAACATGGGCTATGGAGGGTTAAGTGGCTTGCCCAAGATCACAAGGAGCACCTGTGGGACTAGAAACCCCAGTCCTTCCGGCCCAAGGTTGCTGTCCTCTAGTGGGATTTGAACTTCCGGCCTGAAGTACCTTGCCCCAACCACTAGGCCACTCCTCCACTCCTGTTGGAGGACTGTGCATGTTAGGGCATGGAGAATCACATTTCCTGGGTACATTCGGGCTCTGCGTATCACTACTCGCATATAAGAAGTGTTTCCTTAATGCTCTGCACTGTGAGCCAAGCACAGGAGCCTGTAAAGAACCTACAAAAAAGGCCTCCGGGGAGGCAGACTAGCTGAAGAGTTGGGTGCTACCTTTTTATATTATGTGTCAGTATTTAGTTTTTAAAAAAATCCCACTTTCTCATGTGTCACATCCACCCCTACATTGCTGACACTGGTAAGGGTGCATCTAGGTCTGATACCAGGAGAAAGTAAAAGTGTGAAGACAGAATTTTAAAAAACCCATAGATTTAGGAGGTTTGGGGTGGGGCATCGGTGTAGATTGTCACCTTTATATCGTGAGGGCAAAGGGTAAGTAAATGATACTGAAGTGGGGGCAGTGAACCAGTTCACCATATGTGCCTGCAGCATTTGGAGGGGCACTGCCCTCAATGCATGCCCCCCCCCAAACTATGCCTAAGGGATGAGGGGATTAAATTGGTGGCTTAGAAAGTAGCATTGCAGATAATCAGTGGTGCCTCTTCCCCCCTCCTGCCCTTCCCAGCAGGCGATCATCTAGGGGTGGCAAAGAGCAGGGCAGATTCTGATGGCCAGGTGGGACATAAGGTTTGCCTAGGGTGCCAACACCTTGAACCAACTCTGGGGCTGGCCCTGTGGGTAGGGGAGCCTGGTAGTTTCTTGCTACAATTGTCGGGGAGAGGTTTGTGTGAGGAAAGGTAGAAGAGTGGAAACATCTAGGCTTGGAGGGGAGCTGGCCTATGCTCAGCACTTGGAAGAGCAGTTTCCCAGGAACGGTTTATCTTTTCGTAAAGACTGCAGAGTAGTGTTGCCAAGATTAGCAGCCCAGAAACTTCTGATGGCCAAAACTGCCTCACAGGCAACTTTACACAAACCAGAGATTAACCCATTGTGTTTAGGTTTAAAGACTGCATTTTTATGAATGAATCAGGGTTTCTTTGCTTATTTTTAGGGAGCAGAATTTTTTTTCCTTTTATCTACCACCCCCACCTCCCAACCATGTCCATTAGTACAGCCTTTGCTTGCAGGATCCCAGTGATAACTAAAGCAATTCTTTTTATTTATGCAGTTATATAGTGAAGGGTGCAGCCTGCCTAGAAAATTGTTTATAGCTAAGGATTAATCATTCTTCTCCACCCACTGCAGAATTTCATGCCATCTATTATTATTATTTGTATGGCGCTTACCAAATAAGCACAACTCTGTACAGAGGCACATAAGTGACTATCCCTGTGTTGGAACTTAATCTAATTAGAACAGACAGAAAAGACATACACTGGCAAAAACAAAAAAACACCTTTGAGTTAACTGGGGCGGGGATAAGGGAGTAGCAAGAAGCAGAGAAAATGACGACAGATAAAAATCATATGGCCTATCCAGTCTGCTCATCCACACCAACTACTACATTCTGCAATCCCCTCCCCTCTCTTGGAGATCCTCTGTTCTTGTCCCATGCTTTCTTGAATTTAGATACTGCTAGTCTGCACCATCTCCAGTGGGAAGCTCTTCCACACATCCACCATTCTTTCTATAAGGAAATATTTCCTTCGATTACGCCTCAGTCTGTTCCCTTTCATCCTATTCTCTTCGTTCCAGAGCTTCTAATCAATTGAAGGAGGCCTACTTCATGTGAATTTATACCATAGAGGTATTGATATCTGTCTAGCCTATCTCCCCTTTCCTGCCTTTCTTTCAGCATATTGAGATCTTTGTCCGCATATGCTTTATGAGGAAGACCACTGGCCATTTTAGTAGCTCCCCTCTGCACCAAATCCATAACGTTTCCATCTTTTTGAAGGTGCAGTCTCCAGAATTATACTTAGTACTCCAAATGAGGTCATACCAGAGATCTATACAGGGACACTATCACCTCCTTTTTCCTGCTGGCTATTCTTTTCCCTGTGCACCCAAACATCCTTCTGGCTTTTAATGTCATCTTTCCTAGTTGTGTGCTGAGTTCATTGGATATGATCGCCCTCAAGTCCTGCTCTTTTTTTCATGCAAAGAAGTAATTCCCTCCCCTCCCCTCCCCTCCCCCCTCCGCAATATTCTACCACTCCCTGGAGTTTTTATATCCTAAATGTATAATTGCATTTTTTAGCATTACATCTCAGCTGTCGAATTCTAGACCATTCTTGAAGCTTCACTAGATCACGTCTCATGTTATCTACACCTTCCAGAGTGTTTACCCTATTAGAGAGATTAGTAGTAGTAGTATTTAGCTCATGCCTTTTCCATTACTAGTTCAAGGTGAGTTACAATCAGGTTCTGTAGGTATTGGTATCATCTATGAGGATATAGCCTTACCCAACAGCTCTTCCACAATATCACTTATGAAAATGTTAGAGAACCAAACCAAGGACTGTGTCAAAGGTTTTACTGAAATCCAAGTACACCACATCTAGTGCTCTTTCCCATCCAATTCTCTGGTCACCCATTCAAAGAAATTAATCAGATTTGCCTGACAAGAGCTACTTCTAGTAAAGTCATGCTGCCTTGGATCCTTCAATCCATTGGATTCAAGAAATTGCACTATCCTTTCTTTTAGAGGAGTTTCTATTAATTTACCTGTAGTTCCCAATCTCCTCCTCCTGATTCTGTGAAGAGGGACTTCATTCACCTTCTCCAGTCCTCCAAGACCACTTGCAACTCTAAAGAAGCATTGAAAAAGGTCTATGATTGGGGAAAATATCAAACTAAATGGATTAAAGGTGCGAATGAGGATGACGCAGCTTCGACTGAGTAAAGCAGCAAGAAATGAAGCTTTTTTAGCATCTACATAAGAAAGGTTCATTGGGCAGGGCAGGAGCTAGTCTACATACTGAATAAACACAAACTGGCACCTAGGTCGATTCACATTTAAAGCTAATTTGACAGGAGTTCTTTGCCGTTTTAAACAGTCTACTTGAAACAGCAGGACAAAGGGTCGGATTTAAATCCTCAAATGTGAGTTAAAAGGCGGGGTTTGATTGAGGTTAAGGACCACTTTAATTGGGCAAAGATGCAAGAACTTTAGTTCCTGGGTCACAAAACAATCTATAAACTGCAGGGAAAGCCATAAAGCATTTGAGCACACAGGGATGGTAGTAATGACAAGGTCCAGCTCATTTACCCAATGCTTAAGTGGACATTTGCTAAATTAACTGAATTTTATTTAGTAGCTGCAAATCTCTGAAGCCACTGCCTTGAAACTGAGTTTAGAATTATTCCACCTCTTACAGGCCGATGCAGAAAGACTAACGCGCCCTTTGCGCACACATAATGGAACTTATACGCACAAGCTCCAACTTGCCAAATACAGAAAAGAGTGTTGCATGCGTAAGCAGCAAAGCACAAGCAAGCACATACAGTAATGCAATTGTATTTAAATTATATGCAAATGAGATGCACGTATTAAAATGGAATGCAAATATCGTCTGCGTCCGATGCAGAGGAATGTGTAGAAGATTACATAACCAGCCGAAGTGCCAATATCTCTATACTTGATCTGAAGAGGCTTAAATGTCTTGCGGTGCTCCTGACAGTATTTTGATGGCATCAGGGGCTTTCCCGATGCCTGGATCATCTGGGGTGAAGTGTCAAACTTCCCCTCGGATGATCCAGGCATTGGGGAAAGCCCCTGTTCCTATCAAAATACTGTTGGGGGGGCCAGTGCCCCAGACACCAACCTCCCACAGAAACCAAATCCCTGGTGGCACAGCAGCTCTTATCCCCCCCCCCCCACGCCCCCACCCAATAAAAAAAAGACATAGTGGCCTAGTGGCCCTGATCCCCACTCATACAATTAAAAAAAAAAAAAAGGCCCTGGTGGCCTACCAGCCCCAAGCCGCCCGCCCATCCACCCAATAAAAAAAAAGGCCCAGTGGTCCCTGAACCCCTCACCCCCTCCTGGTACTTTTACGATGGAATGGGAGTGTTGCCCACGTGTTCCCGCCCTGCACCACTATCTTGAAAATTGGCAGTGCTCTGACCCACTCAGTGCATGCCAGGATGCACCAGGTAGGGCCAGGCGCTGCCATTTTTCAAGATGGCAGCGCAGAGGTAGGAACATGTGGGCAACACTCCCACTCTATCGTAAAGTTACTGGGAGGGGGGGAGGTGAGGAATCAGGGGTCACTGGGCCTTTTTTTATTGGGTGGGTGGGGGGGGGATCAGGGCCACTGTGCCATCAGGGATTTGGTTTGTCAGAGGGTCGATGTCGGGGGCACTGGCCCCCGACTATCTTTGATATTGGGGATTTTCCCAGATGCCTGGATCATCTGAGGTGAAGTGTCACACTTCCCCTCAGATGACCCCGTTTCTCTGGGAGAGCATGCCGAACTTGCCCCGACTTCGCTTGCTCTCCCAGTTTAATGTGTGGCTAATTTGCATATGTGCCCCTTTTTGCTTGGCGGCGCTGAAGTTGTGCACTGCATAGAGGCATACATAGCCGATAGTGTGCAACTTCAGTGCTGGTTTTCTGCATCGGCCCCTTGATTTGTAGGGCCAGTCCACTATAGTGTGTGACATAGTTTGTGTCTTTACAGTCTCCAGCAGTGGAAACTCGCTGCACAGTGGCTTTTTGCTCTCCTGAACTTGTTGCCTAAATATAACTGCTTGTATATGTAATCATGCTTTCTAAAAATGTAAAATTAAAGCTACACATTAATGCTACTACTACTACTACTAAGCATTTATAAAGCGCTACCAGGTGCACGCAGCGCTGTACAATGAAAACACACAAGAGACGGTCCCTGCTCAAAAGAGCCTACAATCTAAAAAAGACAAAGCAAGAAAAGGAGATTCAAGTTATTGTTATAAGAACAAGGGCAAGGAGATGAGAGCAGGAGAGACAGGACAAAGGAAAGAGGTAAGAACAAGTGTAAGAGAAGTAGGAAAGGTGAAATAAAAGAGGGGAAGGAAGGCAAAGGCAGAGGTGAAAAGATGAGCTTTTAACTTAAGTTTGAAGAGGGACAAAGAAGATGCCTGACGTATAGACAAAGGAAGTTTATTCCAAGCGTAAGGTGCAGCAAGGTGAAAAGAGCGGAATCTGGAGTTGGCAATAGAGGAGAAGGGTATAGCAAGAAGCAACTGGGTAGAAGAATAGAGTTCACGAGGGGGGAAGTAGGGAGAAATGAGAGAAGAAAGGTACTGAGGAGCCACAGAGTGAATGCACTTATAGGTCAGACGGAGAAGTTTAAAGTGAATATGGAAACGGATAGGGAGCCAGTGAAGAGATCTGAGGAGAGGAGTGATGTGGGCAAAACGAGGCTGACTGAAAATCAAACGGGCAGCAGAGTGCTGAATAGACTGAAGAGGGAAGAGATGAGACTGAGGGAGACCAGCAAGAAGCAGGTTACAATAATCAAGACGGGAGGTGATTAGGGAATGGATGAGGGTTTTAGTAGTGAGCTCAGAGAGAAAGGAGCGGATTTTGCCAATATTGAAGAGAAAGAAGCGACAGGTCTTAGCGATGAGTTGGATATGACAGGAGAAAGAGAGGGAAGAGTCAAAAATAACACCCAGATTGCGAGCATATGAAACAGGTTGGAGAACAGAGCCATCAACAGAGACTGAAAAAGGAGAAAGGGAAATTTTAGGAGAAAAAACGAGAAGTTCAGTCTTGGCCATTTTCAATTTCAGGTGACGATGGAACATTCAAGCAGCAATGACAGAGACAGCAAGAGATCCGGGACTGGAAAGCAGAAGAAAGATCAGGAGTAGAGATCTGGGAGTCAGCATAAAGATGGTACTGAAAACGATGAGAGGAAATAAGCGCACCAAGGGATTGGGTATAGAGAGAAAAAAGGGGACCCAAGACAGAACCTTGGGGGACACCAACCGAGAGCGGGGTAACAGAGGAGGAGGAGCCACCAGAACATACACTAAAGGAGCGATGGGAGAGATATGAGGAGAACCAGGAAAGAACAGTCCCTAAAGCCAAGCAAGAACAAAGTGTCAACAGTGTCAAAAGCAGCAGAAAGGTCAAGGAGGATAAGGACAGAGTAAAGGCCTTTAGATTTAGCCAGGAACAAGTCACTGGAGAGTTTGACAAGAGCATTTTCAATAGAGTGCAAGGGACGAAAACCGGATTGTAAGGGATTGAGAAGAGCATGGGAAGAGGAAGTCAAGGCAACGGCGGTAAACCGCACGTTTGAGCAGTTTAGAAATGAAAGGAAGGAGAGAAATGGGGCAATAATTAGGACAAGAGGGATCAAGTGAGGGTTTCTTAAGGAGAGGCGTGACCACAGCATGTTTAAAGTCAGCCGGGACATTAGCAGTGGAGAGCAAGAGGTTGAGAATATGAGAAATGGAGGGGACAACGGTAGATGAGATAGAGGAGATGGGAGGAGATAGGATCAGAAGAACAAATGGCGAGCTTGGAGGAGGAGAGAAGAACAGTTTCATCAATAGAAATCTCTTTTATTTATAGACATTTTTCAGTTATACAGTAAAAAACAGTATAAAGAAATACAAAAGCAAGAAGAGAGAATTTTCACAAAACATCATAAGGTACATCAGCCCACGTCTCGGGGAAAGCGCACTTATTAAGCACAAGATAATAAAATAAAGAAAACAAGGCTAAAGATTTATCCCAAAAAGGAAGACCCTAGCCAACCAGACAGCACAGAGAGACCCCTCCGGAACCCCCACTGAAAATAAAGGAAGAAAATTTAAACATAAAAATAAGAAGGTCAATGAGCCTTTTCCCTATCAAGAATCCATTTCTCTAAATCCAGAGACAACAAAAAAACATATTTATCATAACCCAGGGTTGTACAACATTTACATGGATATCGTAGAAAAAAAAGTTGCCCCGAGAGCAAGAACTCTGATTTTTAACCCAAGGAAAGCTTTCCTATGAACTTGCAAAGCAAGGGAACAGTTTCAGTGAGAATACGTTCCGTACGAGACACAATTTGCCAGACATCCAGAAGAGAAATCACAGCACCTGTAGTCTTTACTAGGGACAGCAGGTTCCTTCCAAGAAAAACTATTCAAGGAAGGTCACTATCCCATTGAAGACTCTCATTGGTCTGAAGCTCATTAGACAGTTCCAAAAAACCAGGAGGAAGCGAAGGCATTCGCTCAAAAGAGCTCAAACTCGCACCCTCGGAAATAGGCAGAGAGGGAACAGTACCTGAATCCTTTACCCATGGCGTGGAGATCACGTGCTTATCAATGGCACCGGCTTGTGTCACCTCTGCCGAAGATTTCTTCTTCCTTTTCCCACCAGGCATTACTGAACTCCACACCAACCTGCTCCTACCGTGCTCCTAAGGGGCTCACAAGGGGCGTGTAATGCCCCTTCAGACACGCCCCTTAGGACACGCCCACACAGAGCGCCGACGGCAGAGCGCCGTAGAGATACTGCAGCACTTTTATCCGGGCCGGCAGATGACGTCAGCTGGGCTGCCCCTCGCACGCCGGAGGATCACAGAACCGGTACTCTCTGCCTCCGCGGAACCAGGCTACAGAGAAGAACGCTCCCAGATCAATAGAAATCTTAGGAAAGGAAGAGAGGGTAGGATGAGAAGGGTGGGGGAGATTGAGAGCAGGAAGGGGAAATCAGGGATTTAGAGGGAAATTGGAGAGTGATCTTATGGATTTTATCATGGAAGTAATCAGCCAGGGCCTGGGCAGAAAGGGAAGGAGGGATCAGAGGCGGAGGTACTTTGAGGAGAGAAATGAGAGCAATGAAGAGACGGCGAGGATCAGAGGCATGAGAATTAGTCAGTCGAACAAAATAATCTTGTTTGGCAAGAGCTAAAGCAGATTTGAAAGAGAAGAGCATGAATTAAGGAAATCTTCAAGGGAGCGGGATTTGAGCCAGGCATGCTCAGCAGAGCGGGCACAGGAGCAAAGATAGCGAATAGTGGGAGAGAGCCAGGGCTGAGGTAAGGAACGCTTCACAGGACGAGGGGTGAGAGGGGCGAGAACATCAAGAGCTGAGAAGAGCGCAGCATTATAGGACATCACTGCCATATCAACAGACTTGGAGGACAAAACAGAAGAGAGAGAAGGAGAAATGGTAGAGGAGAGAACCAGCGGATCAATGGCAAGAAGGTTCCTAAATAGAGTGGAAGAGACAGGGCGAGGCAGGGGCGGTGGGAGGTGAAGATTAAAGGAGAGAAGGTGATGATCAGATAAAGGAAGAACAGTATTACTGAAGTTAGAGGGAGAGGAGCAAGAAAAGAAAACCAGATCCAGACAATGGCCACGAAGGTGAGTGGGAGCAAAGGAACAAAGTTGAAGGCCAAATGAGGAGGTAAGAGAGGAGCTTCAGAGTAAGAGGATCAGAGGTGTTATCAACATGGATGTTAAAATCACCAAGAATAAGAGTAGGGGAGGTAGGGATAAGAAAGAGGGAAAGCCAAGATTCAAAATTGGAGAAAAAATAAAGTAGTAGCCTTGTCAGGAGGACGATAGACGACAGCAACCCGGAGAGGAAGTGGGGCAAAGAGGCGATAGAGTGGACCTCAAAAGAGAGGAAGGAATGAGACTGAGGCAGGGGAAGAGGTTGGAAATGACAGGAGGGGGATAGAAGAAGGCCAACCCCACCACCACGTCCTGTAGGACGAGGAGTATGGGAGAACTGGAGGCCACCAAAGCAGAGGGCAGCAACAGAGGCGGTATCGTCAGGGAGGAGCCAGGTCTTGGTTAAGGCAAGAAGATGAAAAGCATTGGAGAGGAAAAGATCATGTGTAAAAGAAAGTTTTAGAGACAGAATGTGCGTTCCAAAGGCCACAAGAGAAAGGGAGAGAGGAAAGGGAAAGAAGGGGAATATGACTAAGATTGGACAAGTTGCGTGAGGAACTCAGTACAGAATGAGACAAATGTCTAGGAGGGGAAGGAATAGGGGTGAAATCACCAGAAAAGGGAGGTGGAGGAGAGGGAGAAGGAGAAGCTAGAGGGATATGGATGAGATTAGCCAGATTGTGCATCACAAAGGAAGGCAGAAGTCAAGGGAGCAGCAATAGGGAAGGAGGAAGACAAACCTAAAGTGGAGCCAATGTAGACAAGAAAGGAGGATAGAATGTAAGCAGTGGGGGTAGGAGAAGAGAGTAGGTTAATAAAATGTAAGAGGAATCAAAGGATACAATAAGTACAACAGGCAGTGAAATACCAAACAATCCGGAGGCAAGAGGAGCAGACAGTCAATGATGCAGCGGAGGATCCCAGGAGAGGGGACAATAGCAGAGGGAGCAGATATTGATGCAGCAGGAGAAGGCCAAGGTGCAGAAAGCCACAGAACCAGAGCACAAAGATTGCCTGCGGACCCCGCCTAAGGGCCACGCGGGGCAAATATTCAGCTGAATGACTGCTGCCTAGAGATATCCTTTGGATGGCTTTATAGGGATTTCCTGCTAGTGTCTCCATATAATTGGGACCGCTGAATACGCAGCCCTGTACCTATATAGATAACTGAATAGTTGTCCCAGTTTTAGATGGATAATTTATCTGAATAGTAAATTAATATTGCTACAGTCCGCATAACCTTTCGCCCTGCTTCTAGAAAGCCCCTGAGTCCCTCCTCAACCTACATGGAAAAATGTACCCATTCGCTGGCAGAAGATTTTAAAAGCAAAATATTTGTGGTTAGCATTTGGCGCTGGCTGCATAAGTGCTTTGAAATAGCGGTCTGAATGTATGGTATGTATTCTATCCAGTGCTCGGCGCCAGAGATGTGCCGTGCCGTTACTGCTAAGAGTAACCCAGGTTCTGACAAACGGTCACACATTCTTGGTTTTTGAATTTGCACCCCAAATGTTTTTGATATTTGTAATCTCCAGGAACAAGCAGGAATGTAGTCTTCACATATGGGTATCGTTGGTACCGATGGAGCCTGCGCGGGAACGCTCCCCAGCGTCCAATAGGAAAGCTTTTGGGAGCATCCCACAGCGCCTGCGTGCTGCCTTCCCGCCTTTCCCAACTGTCCCTCTCCAGTTCTTCATTTTCCGTGGAGCCGACAGGTCGCACATCCTGTCACTGCAGAAAATTCCCTTCTTGCACTACTTTTTTGTTGTCGCGTCTGCCTTCCCTCGAAGCTATACCGGTACCGCCGGTGATTCTTTTCTTTTTTCTAAAAAAAAACAAAAAACTTGTTTCTGGAGTCTTTCTCCAGTGATTTTCTTCTCGGGTGCCCCGCACCATTTTGGGCACTAGGCCCAACTATTTCCCTCAAAATGGAAAAACCCGCTTCGGGTTTTAAAAAGTGTTCTAAGTGTGGTGGTATCATCTCCGTCACCGACACCCATGAGTGGTGCCTCAAATGTTTAGGTCCTGACCACTCTATTTCAGAGTGTTGCCTGTGAGTAATGATGTCAAAAAGGGGCCGGCAAAACCGAGCTGCTAAGCTCAGCACCCTTTTTCCCTCCAATGCAGCCTCCGTGACATCGATGTCCTCCAGGGCTTCATCCTCCTCCCATGGATCTCAGGTAACTAAACATAAATCTAGCCGGTCCTCAAAGGGTAGCTCTCCTTCTAAACATCGAGATGCCTCTGGTGTTGCCCTTGAGGGACTTTCACCGGCAAAATTGCCCTGGCGGGAGGCTTCGGCTTCCAAAGCACTAACGAGGCTCCAGGATGTTCTCGAGGCTTCAACCTCGGCAGAACTACTGGTGCCATGCTGTGGAGTTCCGGCCACTTTAACCGGCACCGATACCCAAGCATCGGCAGTGTCGATAGACCAGAGATTCTTGGCTATTGAATGCAGTCTGGTGGTTCTTCTCACGGCCTTGATGCCCCTGAAACCGCTTCAGAAAATTCAACCGGTACCAGCACCGACTGCATCGACATCGGCAGGTATTCTACCGGGACCGAGTCATGCGTCTCTATCCAGCATCGACAAGTCGGTACCGGACCACTCCGATGCCGACTTCAATCGGTATCAGTTCCGTGCCTTGCACAGTCACCCGGATCGGACATACTTCAAATCCTCGGATGAGTCTGAAGACTCCAAAGGCTCTGCCGATACCAGAGTACTTCTTCCCGAGGATTCCTCTTCTCAGCGTAGGATGTCTCCACCAGAGGATATGTCCTTTCAGGATTTTATCCGAGATGTGGCCCAAGGTCTTTCCATCACAGTGGCTCCTGAAAAAGAGCCTAGGGCAAAGGAATTAGAAATCCTACAATACCCTAAAGCTCCCAAGGAGGCAGCCACCTTACCTATTCATGAGATCTTACATGATCTTATGTTAAGGATGTGGGAAACACCTCTAACCACATCTCCTCATTCTCAAAGACTCGACACCATTTATTGAGTTCCTCCTTGTCCTGGGTTTCAGAAGACTCAATTACCACCCCATTCCATGGTGGTGGAATCAGCCATGAGACGGATGAAGAGTGCAAAAAGACATGCATCTAATCCTCCAGGATGTGAGTGTAGGACTCTAGAGGCCTTTGGACGTCAATCCTTCCAGGCTTCCATGCTTTCTGCTTGGATCAGTTCCTATATCTTGTATATGGGAATGTTCCTTAAGGAAGTCACAGGAGACTTAGAGCTTATGAGCCCTCTCCTTCCTGATGATAAAAGGCAAGATTAACTTACTCTTGTTAAACATGCTCAGGATGTTTCCAAGTTTGTGAATCGTGCAGCCTTTGATTGCTTTGAATGCATAAGCAGAACCTCTGCTATTGCCATAGGTGCACGCAGAATTGCCTGGCTCCAGGCATCTGACTTAGAAATCTGGGTACAGGACAAACTGGGGAATATACCTTGCACAGGAGAGAATCTCTTTGGCAAGAATTGGCAGGAAAAAGCTAATGAGATAGATGCTGACAATATCATTTTGGATAGATTGTCCAAATCTACAGCTGATCCTGCGATGAAAAGATCCTCTAAGAAACCATTCTTCAGTAAGAAGAAGTTTTATCCCTATACCCAGCAGGGACATCGTTCAGGTCAATCTGCCCAAAAGGGACAGCAGCAACAACCTTGGCAACAAAGGAAGCCAAAAGCAGCTAAGCCTCAACCGGCTCAGTAGACTCGGCCTCCACAGGGACTTTGACTCCTATCTAGAGAACTCTGCCTTCCTGGCCCTGAACGGCCCAGAACCTCCACCATCCCAGGAAGGTTATGTCATTTTGCCCCCAGATGGTGACAGATAACAGCAGAAAATTGGACTTTGTCTATTGTACAAGAAGGGTACAAGCTTCATTTCCTCAGCATGCCTCCTTCTACAATAGTAAGACAGTTCAATTCTCAGACCTCTCCCAATGACCGGTTAGGTCAAGAAGTCACAATGCTCCTTGCTCAAGGAGCAATAGAAGAGGTACCTATTCCCCAGTGGGGTACACCTATGTCCTTATTCCGAAGAAAACAGGAGGACACAGACCCATTCTAGACCTCAGAGAATTGAACATATTCCTGTTCAGAGAGAAGTTCAAAATGATTTCTCTAGGAACTCTGCTGCCATACATTCAGAGTCAGGATTGGCTTTGTTCGCTAGATCTCAAGGATGCGTAAACTCATGTTCTCATCCATCCAACTCACCGAAAGTTCCTTTGATTCCTGTTTCAAGGGAAGCACTACCAATATAGGGTTCTTCCTTTTGGTCTGGCTTCTGCACCAAGGTTGTTCACAAAATGCATGGCTGTGGTAGCAGCATTTCTCCGCACCCTGGGAATATTCGTCTTCCCTTACTTAGACGACTGGCTCATTCGAGCCCCTTCAGAGCCAGAGGCCAGGTTCGCGCTGTCTCTCACAATGCGGATTCTTCAGTATTTGGGATTTGTCATAAACTTCCCAAAGTCCAACCTTGCTCCCGCTCAATCCCTAGAGTTTATCGGAGCTCCGCTGGATACTAGACAAGGGCCTTCCTTCCACAGCCCTGCTGCCTTCGCATTGTGCAGTTAGCTTCCCAAGCAGTGCTAAAACCTCACCTCACTTCACTGCTCGGGAAATGTTACAGTTGCTAGGCCACATGGCATCCACCGTGCATGTGGTTCCTTATGCTCACCTCCATATGAGGGCAGCCCAGTGGACCTAATCCACTCAGTGGACTCAGGCGTCAGGTTGCTTGTCAGACAAAATAGCAAACTCAGATCGCCTTATTTTGTCCCTCCAATCGTGGCAGTCACCCAAAAACCTTCTGGTGGGGTCTCCTTTTTAGCAACCCCCACCCCAATCCACTCTAACAGGTGGGTTGGGGTACCCACCTGCAAAGCCTCTCTACCCAGGGTACCTGGAATCCACAGGAGGCTTATCTCCATATCACCCTCCTGGAGCTCAGAGCAATCTTCCTTGCTCTTCAAGTATTTCACACCCAGCTGAGCTACGAGACAGTCCTAGTTCAAACGGACAATCAGGTAGCCATGTTCTGTGTGTACAAGCAGGGCAGAACAGGCTCTCTGTCGCTGTGCAACGAAGCTTTGCGACTATGGGCTCTCGCCAGAGAGCATCAGATTCATCTCCTTGCGGTGTATCTTCCAGGCATTCAAAACTCTTGGGCAGACAGACTCAGTCGAGTTCTGCTTCCACACGAATGGGTCTCTCCATGCAGACCAGGTGGCCAAATTTTTTCAAATTTGGGGGAACCCCGGACATAGACCTCTTTGCAAGTCCACTAAATGCCAAACTTCCCTGGTTCTGTTCCGGAATTCTGGCTTGAGGTTGTCAGGCCAGGGATGCTTTCCTCCTTCATTGGGGTCAGGACTTCATGTATGCCTTTCCACCCATACCCCTAATTCCCAAAACTCTGTTCAAGCTTCAGAGAGACGAAGGTCATATGATCCTCATAGCTCCATGTTGGCCTCGGCAACCATGATACCCTCTGCTCCTACATCTCTCTCAAGCTCCACCTCTGGAGTTAGGATCTGCTCCAGATCTTCTTTCTCAAGAGGACGGGATGCTGTGGCATCCCATCCCCAGTGTCTGCTTCTCAGGGCCTGGTTGCTGAAAACCTAGAACTTCACGGTCTTAACCTTTCCCAGCAGGTAAAGGATATCCTTCACGCTTCCAGGAGACCGTCCACAAGACGCTCTTATGCATTCAAGTGGAAAAGGTTTACCATATGGTGCTTGCAGAAGGGTCTTAACCCTCTTGCGATACCTCTGGAATCATTACTGGAGTATCTCCCTCATTTATCTAATGCAGGGCTTAAGACCAATTTAGTGAGAATCCATTTGAGTGCTATTGCTGTTTCTCTCAAGCCTCTAAATAGACAACCTATTTCCTCTCATCCTCTCATAGCGAGATTTATGAGAGGCCTTCTTTTAACGAAGCCTCCCATTAATCCACCACCGGTGGCATGGGACTTGAATCTGGTTCTTGGGCAGCTCATGAAACCGCCCTTTGAACCGTTAGCCACTACCTCTTTGAAATTCCTTTCCTGGAAGGTTATCTTTCTGGTTTTCTCATTGCAATCACATCAGCACGTCGCATCAGTGAATTGCAAGCGTTGGTGGCTGATCCTCCTTATACAAGTTTCCATCATAAGGTAGTCCTTAGGACTCGTCCACACTTTATGCCAAAAGTGGTTTTGCCCTTTCATTTAAACCAAGCGATTTACCTTCCTGTATTCTTTCCAAGGCCTCACACCTCAAATGCAGAAAGGAATCTTCATACTTTAGACTGTAAAAGAGCTTTGGCCTTTTACTTGCAAAGGACACAGCAATATAGAAAATCCTCTCAACTCTTTGTTGCTTTTGATCCTAGTCATTTGGGACTTCCAGTCTCCAAAAGGACACTGTCCAGATGGGTTGCACAGTGTATATCTTTTGCCTATGAGAGTAACAACCTTCCTCTTGAAGTCATGTCACAGCTCACAATGTAAGAGTCATGGCAGCCTCAATGGCTCATCTTCACTCTGTGTCTATCGACGACATCTGTTGAGCAGCTACTTGGGCTTCGGTACATACCTTCACAGCCCATTACTGCTTAGACAAGGACTCCCGCCGGGATGCCTTGTTTGATCAGGCTGTTCAACACCTGTTCCAGACTTAATCGACTCCTACCCACCATCCCTGGTAGGATGCCAAAGATCCATGGGGGGAAGTGGAGCCCTTTCACAAGGGCACTCAACTTTCTGAGGCCATCTCCCTGGCATCTGCAGCTAGGGAGTCCCCATATGTGAAGACTACATTCCTGCTTGTTCCTGGAGAGAGCATAGTTACTCACCTGTAACAGGTGATCTCCGGTAACAGCAGGAATTTAGTCTTCACAACCCACCCACCTCCCCTAGGAGTTGTATCTTTCTATCTCTCTCTCTCTTTCTCACTTTCCCTCTCTTTTGTCTCAGCTTTAAACTCAACTGGAGAGGGACAGTTGGGAAAGGCAGGAAGGCAGCACGCAGGCGCTGTGGGATGCTCCCTAAAGCTTCCCTATTGGACGCTGGGGAGCGTTCCCGCGCAGGCTCAGTCGGTACCGACAATACCCGTATGTGAAGACTAAATTCCTGCTGTTCCCGGAGATCACCTGTTACAGGTGAGTAACTATGCTATCCTGTTTCTTGCATTAGAAACCAGCACCCACAGGAACCGGAATGCATTAGGAGAAGGGGAGGAGACTGGCCTAAAGTGTGTTGTTTTTTTTTTTTTTATCCAGACAGGTTGTTCACTGGCCTTGGCCGGTTCTGTGATGCTGAAGGACAGTAGCCCGACTAGCTCACACCACAGCTTTTTGAAACGTTTTAAGTTTTTTTTCGCCTAACAAACGGTCTAAAAACTCTTTACAGTATTGAGAATTCCTAAAACATAGTCACAGAAAGGTGTGCTGGGATGGAGTTAGGCACGAGCTGTCTAAATCGGAAAGCCTGCTCCTGGAACATCTTTATCTTGGCTCCTTTTTTACATAGAGGGAACAGCGGAAGTATGACCACAGCCAACCAGATGATGATAAATAATCTTTATTGGGTCCTTAATAAAGATTATTTATTATCTGGTTGGCTGTGGTCATACTTCCGCTGTTCCCCCTTGGTTGTCTGTTTGCGGAAGATACTCTTCTTTCTTCTCCTTTTTTACATAGCCAAATTTGCAATTTGAACTGCACAGACTTAGCCAGTTAAAGGCACCAAATGTTTAGACAAGTAGATTGCCTAGCTAAAATCAGTTTTTAATTGTGCAAATCTGTTGAATACTGGCTCCATAATGTTTAAATAAAGCAATCTAACAATAGTGAGGTGTAACGGGATGTACAAATCCAGTCCCTTGTTCTCTTTGTGCCTCCATTTCACATGTCATGCAGTGAGCCCTTCGGAGAGGTACCTATCAATCAGCACTAATCACCTCTGCATTTGTGATTTTTTTCTTAATGAATTGAAGAAACGCAGAGTTTGACTTGACCATGAATTCTAGTGGACTTGATCCACCTGCTCTTGGGAGCGGATTGGTCTGAAAAGCCAGGCTGACGCTAAATTTTGCTTAGTTTCCTCTGCAGTACCAGCACCCCCAATCCTGCAACTGGAAGAATGCTGTACTGACAATAACAGCGCCACCTTGTCCTGGAAGCAGCCCCCTCTGTCCATCGTGCAGGTGGAAGGCTACATCTTGGAGCTGGACGATGGAAACGGTGGTCAGTTTAGGGTAGGTACAGTGCAGAAGTACGATTATGCTTAAAAAGCTTGTCCAGATCTCTTGAATGAATCAGCCGATCTGTGCCCATATTACAGAATGAACAGTATTCTTTCATTTTGCATTGTTTTCATTTTATGGTCGTCTGCGGGGTGAATAGAACATTGGCAGGTTTTAATCCGTGCATTGCATGGGTTTCTAAGGCTAAAAGGGTATGGCACGTTCCAGAACACATGTACTTTGGACTGCATCTGGGTGAGTCATTTCCAGGAGCATGCTTTGGGAAGGATCAGTAGTGCACATGGATTGCATTTGCATCTTGTGTTTCATTTTCCATACATGACCTATCTGCATGAAAAATGGGTGCGAAAGTCCACTCATGCATTGTACACAGCACAAAAGGAAAGGATGAGTATGTCTTTCCTTGGAAATTTGGTGCTAGATCCCTTAGGTAGAGGTTACCCACAAGCTTTGCACTGAAGCAAATAAATAACTTCAAACTTGCCCCCTGCCGGACTCCTCTTTTGATTAGGAGGGCTCTTAGCTAGTTCAGTAGGATTTGTGATATTTTATAGGTTGTGGTAGGACTTCACAAGACGCTAGCGTCCACAGACTCTACAGCACCAGACAATAGCCAGACTCATAAATCAGATCAGGTGTATATATATGTCTGTGTGTGTATCAGCAACACACAGTAAAAATCCCTGCAGAGTCAGTAAACCCTGACTTACACGTAAGTAAAATATTGACTATACTTAAATATGTCATGAGCTAAGATTTTAATAACATAGTATATGACAGCAGATAAAGACCAGAATGGTCCATCTAGTCTGCCCAGCAAGGCGGCAAGAGTAGCTGCACTTGCTGCTCTGTGCAGGTCACCCCTCTCCATGCCTTTCTTTAGGGGTGTACCTACCGCTCTTAAAACAAATTAAAATAAGAAATAACAGCAGTAAATACAAATACATATCATAATAACAAATAAACATGGACAGCCTCACACCACACAAATGAACAAAAAGGGACAAATACATCTGTACATAGTGCAAACACATCACAGGCAGAGCAATGTGCACCTGAACACCCCAAAATACCATCGCACAATCCAGAGTAGGAGGGGGGAGAGGGGACAAACAGATGGATGATTTGTGAATATACAAAAGTCAACCTACAACATCCATACATGGTGTGGTCACACGTCAAATCCAGACCGTCAACACCAACAGCTGCAAGGGACAATGAAATAGCCAAACAAGTGCATTCAGGTGTATATAAAATAAATCAAAGGACCACACAAAATGTGACTCCAGCATGTGGAAAATACCAAGGGCAGATTGCCAGCATCAAGCACCCAAAAGAAGTGTTACTCAGTGGAGGAGAGAGAAGGCAGCAGGACCCACCCAACTCAGCAGCAGGTCCACGATCAGAACTGTAGCATAGCACCGCCAGTATTTTTAAGCTCCAACATTAGCATCAAAATCTTAAGTGGAGGAGGGGGGGGAGTTATCAGGAGAACGCCCAAACACTGCCAAACCAACGAGAGCAAGAACTTCCATTCCTTTTTTTAAATTTTGAATTGTTATGTTTGCATTGTTTCTTGAATAGTACAAAGAGCGATATAAAACATGAAATAAACCAAACTAAAACAAAGCAAGGGGAGAAAATCCAATCGATCAAGGTCCCAGTGCCCTCTGAGGTGAGACAGCAGCCATGGCACCAAACACCAGCAAACACAAAAACAATGGAAATGTATTTATTTATTTTATTTATTTAAGTTTTTTATGCCGCTTTATCATTTCAATCAAAGTGGTTTACATGGTAACTTGGTAAACGTACATTAAATGGGGACATTGATGACTTGGATTTTTTCTGAGCAATGGAGGGTTAAGTGACTTGCCCAAGGCGTGCTAGTGGGAATCGAACCCTGGTCTCTTGGGTCCCAAGCCAGTGCTCTAACCACTAGGTTACTCTCCCACCAATAGGCATGTGTCCCCCAATGGCCACTTGCTCCAAAGGCTGACAATGGACATGAACACCAAACTGAACATACCGTGAGACGACCAAAAAGGCAAAATATGTCAACTGGAAAATCTCCAGGATACAAAAAATCTGCAAAGGGACTATGTAGAAGACTGCACCATATTGAACTGTCTCTCGTGCCCCAGCATTGCACATCATTCAGTACCAGGGCACGATGAGTGGTAGAGTAGTGTGAGAACACTGGTCCAGTAGAAGGCTTTGGAAACATGTATTTTGTGATCAAGCATTATATTCAGTTTTCAAAAAATAAAAGCAATGTGCAATTATTAAATCTTTCAAAGCATTGGGCCTTGTGTACCCAGTGTACTGATGTTGTAATGTTTAGTGCAGGGATTTTAGTCTTCCAAGGTCACCAATAGACAGCCTTTGGGACAACAAAAATATATAAATGAATCCGCAGCTAAAGTTGGTGATATTCAGATATTTAAAAAATAGTTATGTTGGGTATTCTACAGGCAAGACCTCTTTGCAGCCCTGAATGACCCATTGGATATTTGTAGGTTAGAGCAACTGTACCTAATGTTTCTCAAACCTTTAGCTATGTCGGACCTAGTTCCTGGGATTCTTGTGCTACTATCTCATGGCTGTGGGCATAGTAAATTTAAGGAAAAGGCAGTCACACATATAAAAATAAATTCCCTTTTTATTAAAGTGAAACGAGCAAACTCTCTCTCTTCCATGATTGGCTTTGCTATTCCTGTTAAGAGACTTCCTTCCATAGGGAAATGGATTTCTTTGCTAAGATTTCCTTTGTTAGTGACTGTGCTCTTGTACATGGTAGCTTATTCCTCTTCCCTTTCCTTTTTGGTTATTTAGGAGGTGTTTGTCGGAAAGGAAACAATGTGTACTGTGGATGGACTTCACTTCAACAGCACATACAATGCTCGGGTCAAAGGATTTAATAAAGCAGGGGTCAGCCAGTACAGCAAAACTCTGGTCTTGCAGACTTCAGAGGGTAAGGCAACCTAGACCCAATCTTCCAAGGGACAGCAAGAACAATGGAATAAAAGAGCACATGAGCTATCTAGAACCTTTAGTGAAGATGCTTGAAAACATGGGTGGGAGTAAAGAAACGGGGACTTTAAAGTGGCGATTAATGGTTCTTTATTGCCTTAGGAGTAATTACAAGAGAGAATGGAAAGCTGATGCAACAAGCTAGTAAAATCTGTTCTTAAGGTTATTTTCTAGGAAAAGACGTTTTCTATGCTCGGTGCACTAAATCTGTTTAAGACACATGCTGTGAGCATAAAATCTATATAATTTTCAATAATATGCTTTCATTCTAATTGTATAGTTCTTAACATTCAAATGTCTCTCTGCATACTCAAGACCTTTTGGAAATTCAGCTGCTTGGGTTGAAGATAGATACAGATATAAAGTATAAAATATACCTCAAGCCTCATAGGGTTAGATTTATTAAAAAGCACTACTGCGTTACCACGCACTAATACACAAATGCACATTATTTACTGCAGGTCCCATTTTATGTAATTGGATTTATTTACTAATGACGTGTTAGTGGCATTAGCTTGTACTAACACAGTAACACACGTTAGTAAATCTAGCCCATTGTGTAGTGCTGTAACTATAAGAGCCTGATTTACTAAGCTCTTTTCCCATAGATACAAAATGAGAAGATTTAGGGTCTGTTTACCAAGCTATGTTATTACCATAATGTGTGTTATTGCCCAACGTAATATGAGCTAAATGGGTTCATTGCATATTATGCTGAGATAACACAGCTTTAATGCAGGGGCAGATCAGGCCCAACACGTGTTAAACTTAATGAGCTGCATCATGTGCAAATGCGTGTAATGCATTGGTGTGGATAACTTTCCCAGGGGTGCATCGTTCTGCTAATGCCTGAGCTAAATGCCCCCAGGTATGAAAATAAAGGGGCCAACTTGCTTTTAAAAAGAGAAAAAAAAGTCCCACCATGTGTGCGGCCAAATCCTTGGTGACAGTGGTCAGACAAAGTCACCCATTTGAGGCCTCCCCCCAACTCCTGTAAGTAAAACTGTTTTTTTTGCAAAGCCTAGCCTCCTGTCGTTCCTTTCTAAATCATCCCTTAGTGTGAGTCGTCTTGCCCCTACCCATACCCACACTCTGCTCCCATGGTATTGACCGTGCCTCCTTTACAAAGTGGGACCTCCTTCTCCCAAGCCTACCTTAAGATCCCTACAGGTATAATGGGGGGGAAGTGGGGCAGGAGTGATCCCTAGTGGTGCCCTTATTTAAAATGCCATTGCCTGCCCCCTAGTGGTGTATCAGCTGCAACAGCCCATTGAGTGTTATCACAGACCTGGTAGCATCTTGCTGTGGTTCAGCAGGGCTTAGAGCAGCTGTGTGCAGTCCATCCAGAAGAAAGTCACAAGCAACAGAGAAAATGATTCTCTGTAAAGAGGTTCTATTCTCCTTTGAGAGTGGATAGTGCTATATTGTAATGCTGTATACCCCACAGGGTGGCGGGCTTATTTCAACTTACTCGACTTTTTGAGTCACAGGATGAAACACATCTTTAAAAAGAGAGGCACGTGTGCAGTTTGCATATCATAGTTGAGTCTTTCTCAGGCTAAAGATGATTAGCTTTTCATTCTTGTCTTTGTAAAAGAGCTCCTTTTCTGTCAGATGTGAGTGTATGTTGTTTTTGGTGTATTGTTTGTTCTGTTTCTGATCGTGCCTGGCATGGTGTCCACTGGCTGTACGTAACTGAGACTCTGCATTGACCTAGGTACTGCCACAACTTTGAGCCAACTCTTTTCCGAAGGAGTCCCCGTCAATTCAGATCTGTAACCACTACGGGAGTGATATTTATGCATGCAAGTAATAAAAAGAGCACCTCTATGTGTGTGCTTTTGCTTTTAAAACTTCCCCAGGATAACTGAGCACACCTTTACACTTACTTTTGGGTGCATATGATTTCCTTAAGGAAACATATGCCCATGCTTAAGTAGGCACGTAAGTGCAGACCCCTCCTCTGGGAATGCTGCCTCAACCTGTGGGTATGTGTGTAACTTTACTCACTTATAGGGCCGGCAGTTTTATAGAAGCCCATTTCCTCAAGGAAATCATTCTGAAAATTGCCCTCCATATGGGATGTGGACCTGTTGGTATTGCCACTGGATTCCTTCCCCCGTCAATCAGCAGGCTGTGTACTATGGGGAGCAGTGGGGGCACTGGTGGTATATGGCAGCAAAGGGCCCAAACAATTGATAACACTCAACCAAGGCGCAAAAACAGCTGAACTGGTAACATACTTTTATGGGAAAAAAACAGTCCAGAGGGACAACAGCTAAAACAAGAGGAACAGGAGCTGGCAAAGGCTCCTAATGGCATTTTGCAGGCATCTTGAAAGGTCACCTGCTTGATTTTGCCATATGTGAAGAGCAAATACAACTTTATTTACAAACCAACATTCCTTTGCGTCCCTCTAGTCCAGTCCCGGAACCATAGAGTTGTCAACCTCCACCAGCAGCTTTGGAGACTGAAAGATGTCATCGTCGTGATGTCACTGGTACAAATAGGCTAGATCCGCCCCCTTTCACCAGTACTTTCAGTCTCCAAGCAGCTTGGAGGTTCTGAGCCCGGGACTGGGCTCAGAGGAACAAATAAGCAGAGCTTAATTCCTTGATTTGGTTTTTGAATTTATTTTGGGTTTATTTGTTTGTGTCCTTAGGTGCCTGCTGCTGCTGACAGAGATCCTGTGCTGCTGGGGCCGTATTCTCTCTTCTCTGCTCCTCTCTCATTGAACTCCCTCTTCCCCCCCCCCTCCTCCCCCCCCTCCTCTAGCTCTAAGGGTGCCCCAGCATTTAAACGAGCATTTCATTGAGCACAGGGGTGTGCCTGAAATTGCCTCCCTGCTCCCGAACCCGCTTTGAAGGGGTGGGGAGCAGGTAGAGAGCTGCAGAGACTGACAGCAGCAAGGCAGTATTTTTCAGTCTGTCCGGGAGCTGATGCCGAGTGAAAGGCTGTGCTCCTGAGGGGTTCAGCGCTGCTCTTCCTTCCTCTCCTCAGTGCTTCGCGGTGAGTAACCCCGGCCTGTGGGGCTCTTTGGGGGAGCGCTTTCTGTGACGGAGCAGAGATCCGGCGGCTCCGGATTAGTGCGGGGGGGCCTGGCCGTGTGATTTTTGGTGCCGCGAAAGTTGCGGCAGCCATTTTGAATGCCGGTTTTGCTTCTGCAGTGGTTTTTTCAAGGTTAGGAGCTTCGTTTTTGAAAACGGTTGTCAGGGGGCAGCTAGTTAGGGCTTCCTTCGTGGACTGCAGCAAAAAAAAAAATATATATATATAATACCGGGCCCCTTAATCAGCATTCGTTTTTGAGCTTCAGCGCTGTCTATATAACATGCCTGCCAAGCCACGCTGCCTCGTCTGTGGGGTGAGGCGCGGGGAACTTTTGGAGGCTGGCGTTTGCAAGGCCTGCTCCTTAGAGGCCATGGGCATGGAGAAGTCCTTGGGGGAAGGCTCTGGGGATCAGGCAGAGGCTTCTCTGGACGGCAGGGGGTCCAGGCCTCCCTCCTTGGCTGCATCGGAGCCGGTGGCAGGTCCGTCCTCCGCTTGGAGCGCTCCTTTGTCGGGGGAGGGGTCCCACGGTGCCGGGGTGGCAGGGATCCCTTCAGATTTTTTCACGCTGATGCAGAAGGCGTTCGCCTTGCTGCAGCCGGAGCTGGTTCAGTCTCAGAGCCCTCCTAGCCGGAAAAGAGCGCTGTCGGGCAGTCTTACGGAGGGGGACGTGGCCCTGCCTAAGAGACGAAGAGAGAATCTGGACCCGACTTCGGAGGCTGTTTTAGAGGAGGGGGTGGGTGTGCATGATCTGGAGATGGACGAGGCCTAGGACGAAGACTTGGAAGAAGGTGAATTGTTGGATGCGGAGCAGCAGAGCAGAGTAGTCCGCGTTTTTAGGCGGGAGGAGCTGCTTGCTTTGATTTCAGAGACGCTAAAGATTTTGAACATGCCCGCAGGGTCCACGTCCTCAGAGGAGGCGTTGGAGGATCCGCTGTTGCAGGCCGTGCGAACGTCGCAGCGGGTGTTCCCCATACATAGTCTTTCGGAATATGATTCAGGAAGAGTGGGACTCTCGAGTCGGCGTTGCGGGGGACCAGGGCCTTGGCCCGTTTATACCCGCTTTCCGAACAGGATAAGGAGATTTTTCGTTCTCCGAAGGTGGATGCCGCGGTTGCGGCGGTCACGAAAAAGACCACCATTCCGGTTGAGGGAGCCGCGGCATTGAAGGATGGGCAGGACAGGAAGTTGGATACCTTGCTGAAGCAGGTGTTTGATATGAGTGCCTTTTCTCTGCAAGCCTCCATAGCGGGGGCGTGGGTGGCGAGAGGCTGTTTGCGGTGGTATCAACATCTTCAGGGCTCCCTCTCGGATGATCAAGCGGCAGATGTGGCCCGGCTGGAGTCAGGCACTGCCTACCTGTCTGATATTCACTATGATCTCATTTGTAGTCTGGCCAAATGTATGGCTTCGGTGGTAGCGGCTCGCCGTTATTTGTGGCTCCGTAACTGGTCGGCGGATGGATCTTCCAAGGCGTGGCTCAGCAAGCTTCCCTTCTGGGGTGAACTTCTCTTTGGAGAGGATCTGGAGAAGTTGGTTAAGGACCTCAGAGAGTCCAAAGGGGGGTGTCTCCCGGAGGATAGGCCGAAGCAGAGTCGGGGGGCTTCGGGGTCTAGAGGCCTCCCGAGAGATTTTCGGAGATTTCGCCCTTCTCGCTTTCAGCAATCGCAGAGGGGCAGATTTCCAGTGCGTGGTCCAGTCCTTTTGGGGGTTTAGAGGAGCGGGCAGGGGTTTTGGTCCCTTCCAGTCCTCTGGTGCCAAGAAGTCCCAATGAGATGAGGCGGGCCCAGGTAGTGGAGGTGCCCGTGGGAGGCAGGTTGCAGGAGTTCTACCCTGCCTGGGTCCAAATTACCTCAGACCGGTGGGTGCTAGAGGTTATTCGGGAAGGCTATGCCCTGGAATTCCAGCGTCCCGTAGTAGATTCCTTTGTTCTTTCCCCATGCAGGGCTCCTCGGAAGCTTCGGGCGGTGGCAGACTCCTTGCGGCGTCTCCAGCAGCTCGGGGCGGTGGTGCCCATTCCAGACGACCAGTGCGGCTCCGGTCGATACTCCATTTATTTCGTGGTCCCCAAAAAAGAGGGTACGTTTCGGCCGATTCTGGATCTAAAAAGGGTGAATCGTTGCCTTCGCGTGACCCACTTCCGCATGGAAACCTTGTGTTCCGTCATTGCGGCGGTTTGCTCGGGGGAATTTCTGACGTCCTTAGATCTTACGGAAGCTTATCTTCATATCCCCGTGCGGCAAGAGCATCAACGCTTTCTGCGTTTTGCGGTGCCAATGGGACATTTTCAGTTCCGGGCGTTGCCTTTCGGTCTGGCGACGGCTCCTCGGACGTTCACGAAGATTGTAAACCGCTCTGATGCTTCTTGGCCTGAGCGGTATATCAAATGTAATAAACATAAACATAAACATTATGGTTGTGGTGGCGGCCACTCTTCGCAAGGAGGGGATACTGGTACATCCTTACTTGGACGATTGGTTGATTCGGGCGAAGTCGAGAGAGGAGAGCTCAGCAGCCACCGCTCGGGTGGTAGAGTTGTTGGAAAGCCTCGGTTGGGTGGTCAACGTGGCGAAGAGCCGGATGACTCCCTCTCAGACTCTGGAGTACTTAGGGGCGCGCTTCGAGACTCAGCAAGGCCGGGTGTTTCTTCCCAGCACGAGGGCGCAGGCTTTGAGAGATCTGGTGCGGCGGTTTCTGGGTCTTCGGGCGCCGACTGCTTGGCAGTATCTGCAGTTGCTGGGCACCATGGCGGCTACGATCGACTTGGTGATGTGGGCCAGAGCTCATATGACGCAGTTGCAGAGTGCTCTTCTCAGGCATTGGTCCCATCAGAGGGATGCATTGTCGCAATGTCTGCCCTGTCCGCCGGAGGTGAGACGGAGCCTTCAATGGTGGTTGCATCCCGACAGTCTGGTGCAGGGCGTGCCTCTGGAGCCTCCGTGCTGGCGGTTGCTCACGACCGATGCGAGTCTCGCAGGTTGGGGGGCTCATCACGAAGGCTCGTTTGCTCAGGGGACTTGGTCGCTGGAGGAGCGGCAATGGTCCATCAACCGGTTGGAAATGCGAGCGGTGTTTCGAGCTCTGCTAGAGTTCTGGACCGTGTTAAGACAGGCAGCGGTGCGCGTGCTGTCAGACAACGCGACGACGGTGGCATATATAAATCGGCAAGGCGGCACAGGCAGTGCATCTCTGGAGGAGGAGGCGAGTGTACTGTTGGCCTGGGCGGAACAGAATTTGAAGGCCTTGTCAGCTCAGCACGTCGCGGGCATAAACAATGTCGAGGCGGATTTTCTGAGCCGCTGCAGAGTAGATCCGGGGGAGTGGGCTCTCCACCCGGAGGTCTTCGCGATGATTGTGAGCCATTGGGGGATCCCCGTGATGGATCTCATGGCGACCTTGAAGTCGGCAAAGGTGGAGCGTTTCTTCAGCAGACGGAGAGAGTGGATGGCGGAAGGCCTGGATGCCTTGGCGCAGCGGTGGCCCGAGGAGGGTCTTCTGTATGTGTTCCCGCCCTGGGCGCTCATAGGCAGGGTGATACAACGCATCGAGCGGCACAAGGGCCGGGTGGTGCTGGTGGCGCCGGATTGGCCCAGGAGGCCGTGGTATGCGGATTTGATTCGGCTGTTGGCGGACGTTCCGTGGAGGCTCCCGCTTCGGGAGGATCTGTTGGTTCAAGGACCCTTGCGAATGCCTCAGGTGGGTCGATTCTCGCTTACGGCTTGGCTCTTGAGCGGACTCGGTTGACGGCCAGAGGATACTCTGCGTCAGTCATTGCTACTCTTCTGAGGTCGCGCAGAACGTCGACTTCGCTGGCGTATATACGCGTATGGCGTGTTTTTGAGGCTTGGTGTTCTGAGCGGGCTCTCAACCCTTTGAGGACTTCCGTTCCTCATATCCTTTCCTTTTTGTAGGCTGGAATGGAGAAGGGGCTCGCGGCCAGTTCCTTACGGGTGCAATTGGCGGCGCTCTCCTGTTTTCGGGGCAAGATTCACGGTCAGGTGATAGCGGCGCATGTAGATATCCAGCGTTTCTTGCATGCGGTGTTGCTGCTGAGGTCGCCTAGGCGGTCGGTTATTCCTCCGTGGGATCTCAATGTGGTCTTGGAGGCCTTGATAGGGGAACCGTTCGAGCCCTTGAGTAGGGCTTCGCTTAAGGATTTGACTCTGAAGACTGTTTTCCTAGTAGCGATTTGTTCCGCCAGAAGAATTTCGGAACTGCAGGCGTTGTCTTGCCAGAAACCCTTTTTGTCTTTTTCGGCGGACAAGGTGGTTTTGCGTACGGTTCCCGCCTTTTTGCCGAAGGTAGTGTCTGATTTCCATGTTAATCAGGTGGTGTCGCTGCCTGTGTTTTCCGCAGAACAGAGGGCTCAATCGGGTGGCCGTTTGCATCGGTTAGATGTGCGGCGGGTGCTCAAGAGGTATCTCCGTCGAACAGCGGCGCTCCGAAAGTCTGACAGGCTCTTTATCGCCTTCGGAGGCCCGCGGAAGGGCGAGGCAGCGGCGAAGTCTTCCATTTCTAGATGGCTGAAGGAGGCTATTGCTTCAGTCTACATTTTGAAGGGCAAGGAGGTGCCGGTCGGTTTGCGGGCGCATTCCACAAGAGCGCAGGCGTCATCGTGGGTGGAAGTCAGCTTGGTGCCGGCAGCGGATATTTGTAGGGCAGCGACCTGGTTCTCGTTGCATTCTTTCGCCCGGCATTATCGCCTGGATGTGCAGGCGCGTGGGGATGGTCGTTTTGGTTCAGCAGTTCTTCAGGCTGGGATTTCAGGTCCCTCCCGTTGATATTTACTGCTCTGTTACATCCTCTATGGTTCCGGGACTGGACTAGAGGGACGCAAAGGAAGAGTAAATTAGACTTACCTGCTAATTGTTGTTCCTTAAGGAACTCTAGTCCAGTCCCGGATCCCTCCCGTAATGCTATGTCGAGCAGCCTGAAGTTTTCAAGTGAGAGGGGAGCAAGGATGGACAGGTACTGAACATTCCTGAACGTTTTCAGTGAAGTTGCGCACAGGGAGGCGCCGGGATGGGAGACGGTCTCGGGGGGGAGTCTCTGTGTTGTTGCTGCAGCATGTCCTAGTGGGCGCCGCACTGCAGTAGTTCCGTTTTGTTCGGGACAGTTCTTCTTGATTGTGGCTTCACAATTCCTATATTCACCGTCTTTTGGCAGGGGCAGTGCCTGTTGTTTTTTCACTGCTACCCTGTCTTGTTCCATAGATATATATATAATTTTTAATATAGGTTTTTAATATGGCTACTTATTTGTTGCTCTGCTGAGTCTGCTTTGTCAATAGGTGCTGGTGAAAGGGGGCGGATCTAGCCTATTTGTACCAGTGACATCACGACGATGACATCTTTCAGTCTCCAAAGTTGCTGGTGGAGGTTGACAACTCTATGGTTCCAGGACTGGACTAGAGTTCCTTAAGGAACAACAATTAGCAGGTAAGTCTAATTTACTCTTATTACATATCTGGCACAGAAATATAGTTGTATAGTTAGGGCCAGATGCCCTAAACATATGTAAAGTGAAATATTTAGGTAGTTTGTTGGATAAGATAAAAATTCCCCCTCTGGCTGTCCATATTTATGCATACAGAATCGCAAGGCACACGAATTTTAGCCAGTCAAAAAATGGGCAAGGCCAGAGGCATGCATTGTGCAGGTGTAAAAGTTAGCTAGTTAATGTGTTTTCCTTTTCGTCCCTCTAGTCCAGTCCCGGAATCTCTGGGGTTCTGTACCCTCCTCCAGCAGCTTTGGAGACTGAAACACGTCATTGTTCTGATGACACTGGTATAAGTAGGCAAGGACCACCTCTCCACTCCAGTTAGTTTCAGTCTCCAAGCAGCTGGAGGAAGGGTTGAGCCTAGGGGGGGTCTGGGCTCAATAGACGACAAATAAGCAGAGTTTTTGTTCAAATTGCTTTTAAATTACGTTCAAGTTAATTTTGAATTGGGTTTCATTAGTTTTTAGGTTAGTTTGAGGGCGGTGTACTTGGCCCTCCTGGAGTTCCAGTCATGGCTGAGTCAGGCAGCAGTTCGTGTGCTTTCCGACAATGCGACCACAGTGGCCTACATTAATCGGCAGAGCAGCACAGGAAGTGCGGCGTTAGAGACAGAGGCAGGCCAGTTAAGCTGGGCCGAGCGAAATCTGCTGGCCTTGTTGGCTCAGTATGTAGCGGGCGTGCACATTGTCGAAGCGGATTTTTTGAGTAGTCGCACGATAGATCCCGGGGAGTGAGTGTTGCACCCTGAGGTGTTTGCCCTGATTTTGAGGCATTGGGGGACGCCAATTATGGATCTGATGGCGACCTTCAAATCGGCAAAAGCGGCACGATTTTACAGCAGGAGGCAAGAAAGGATGTCCGAAGGGCTCAATGCATTGATGCAGAGGTGGCCAATTGAGGGTCTAATTTATGTTTTCCCTCCATGGGCGCTTATCGGGCGTGTAGTGCAGCAGATAGAGAGGCACTGGGGCCTGGTGGTCTTGGTGGCACCAGATTGGCCAAGAAGGCCCTGTTATGCAGATTTGGTTCGTCTGCTGGTGGACCATCTGTGGCGGCTCCCGATGCAGGAGGATCTGTTGCTTCAGGAGCCGCTGTGCATGCCTCAGGTGAGTCGGTTCTCGCTTATGGCTTGGCTCTTGGAAGGGCGAGGATGAGAGCCAAGGGTTACTCGCCGGCGGTCATTGCGACGTTGCTGAAGGCAAGGCGGAGATCTATGTCGTTGGCATATGTGCGGGTCTGGCGAATCTTTGAGGCACGGTGTGCGGATAGGGCCGTGCGGCCCATGGTGGCGTCTGTTTCGCAGATCCTTTCCTTTTTACAAGATGGTTTTGAGAAGGGGCTGGCGGCCAGTTCTCTGAGAGTTTAGCTGGCAGCGCTCTCTTGCTACAGAGGTAAGGTTCAAGGTGACGTGTTGGGGGCGCATGCAGATATTAGGAGGTTTTTGAGAGCGGTGGTGCTGATGCGCCTTTCGCGCAAGTGTTCGGTTCCCACGTGGGACTTGATTTTGGTATTAGAGGTGTTGGTGAAAGTACCTTTTGAGCCCTTGGGTAAGGCGTCATTGAAGGATTTGACTCTCAAGACAGTTTTTCTGGTGGCAATATGCTCGGCGTGCAGGATTTCGGAGTTGCAGGCCTTGTCCTGTAAGGAGACGTTTCTTTCTTTCTCGGATCAGAAGGTGGTGTTGCGTACGGTTCCTGCCTTCTTGCCCAAGGCGGTTTCGTTTTTTCACGTTAACCAGGTGGTCTCGTTGCCAGTGTTTTCGGGGGAGAAGAACGAGGCGATGGGACTGAGGTTACGCCTGCTAGATGTTCGTCGAACTTTAAAACGATATCTCAGCGGGACGGTGTCCTTTCGCAGGTCAGACAGGATGTTCGTATTGTTCGGAGGTCCCCGGAAGGGGAGGCGGCTGCTAAGTTGTCCATTGCCAGATGGTTAAAAGAAGCCATTGCAGCGGCGTATATTTTGAGAGGTAAAGTGGTTCCGGAAGGGCTCAGAGCCCATTCCACTAGGGCACAAGCAACTTCTTGGGTGGAGTACAGTTTAGTGCCGGCCGAAGATATTTGTAAGGCAGCAACGTGGTCGTCTTTGAATTCCTTTGTCAAGCATTATCGTCTGGATGTGCAGGCGGCAAGGGACGTGCGTTTTGTATCGGCAGTACTTCAGGCTGGTCTAGCAGGGCCCTCCTGTTAGTGTTTACTGCTCTGTTACATCCCCAGAGATTCCGGGACTGGACTAGAGGGACGAAAAGGAAGGTGAAATTAGACTTACCTGCTAATTGTTGTTCCTTGAGGAACTCTAGTCCAGTCCCGGATCCCACCCGGGGGTTTTGTTCCAGGATTAGGGACAGCCTGAAGTTGTGTTATTTAGTAAAGATCAGAGTGGTTGTGTTGGCGATTTCAGGTATAAGCTGACCAGAAACAAACACCCATCACTGACTACCCCCAGACCCCCTAATCATACCCTCAGATCTATTTTCTAAGAGACTGATGTCCATTGTCTGTGTCCTTAATATCTGTTCAGATCATTAATGATGGCCCCTCCCCCCCCCCCCGGGGATAGCCCCAACCCTAGAATTGATTATTGTTCCCCACCCTTTAATGTTAAACCGCTTTGACCTGGTGAAAAGCGGGATATAAATACAATTAAATAAATAAATAAAATAAGCTGGCCTCTGGGTCTTTTCTTTTTGGGGAGATGTGAGTCTTCCTATGCAATCATTGTTCTTGTCAAAGGTTCTTTTTCTGGGAGGAACTTTGTTTACAAGTTAAACGGGTTGCCGTCAGTTTAGTTTTGAAAGGCTATGTTAGAAAATAAATAAATATATAGATAAAGGAAAGAGTGAGATAGTACAAGTAGGTCTGATATGTTTAGACGTTAACTACTTATTTGTTGCTCTGCTGAGTATGCTTTGTCAATAGGTAGTGGAGTGGAGAGGTGGTCCTTGCCTACTTATACCAGTGTCATCAGAATGATGACGTGTTTAAGTCTCCAAAGCTGCTGGAGGAGGTACAGAACCCAGAGATTCCAGGACTGGACTAGAGTTCCTCAAGGAATAACAATTAGCAGGTAAGTCTAATTTCACCTTAAGCACCACCCAGCTAAATTTCAACCTCACAACTTAAGTCTCACAGTGGCCTGTATCTAGCCAGTAGATAGTGAATGCTTAACTCACTTATAGAGATGCATTTTCAAAAATTACATCAAGCTGAATAGCAGATCTAAAATTAAACGGTCACTGTTTATCAATATATTCATTGGTGATAATTAAAGGGATAGCACCACTGAATGTATATATTAAGCTGCGTGACAGCACCAGTGCTTGACTTTATATGGCAACAGTCCCCCCTCTCCCCCCCCCCCAATTCATACAGCTAGATTTAAGAGCGTTTTCAGTCACAAACCTAGTTAATACAATATGGTTGAAAATTTGTCTCAAGATAACTAGGGAAATGTACTAATTATCTTACCCACTCAGTGGCTTTTTGAAAACTGACTTTAGCCTGGGCTCTGTTAAATACAGAGTGCCTGCTTAGCTACCTCCCAGTATCTTCTGCTTTATTTGACTGCAGTCAGCCATTCACTTTGTTCTTTGAGTTGTTATGAAGTCTAACTCCAGGAAGGCCACCTTTCCCTTGCCTGTAACCACATTTGTCACTTCAAGTGATTAGTCCATCTTAGAAAAATTGCTTTAGTTCTGAGATTCTGATATTAAGAAGTTGGGGGGCTGATTTTAGGGAAATGTCCTGGGAGTCAATAGCAGTGGATAACACAGGTACACTAAAAAAATTTTTTTTTAAACTGCCTCTAATGTTTCGATTGATTTTTACGTTTTTTGGTGCGCTGAATCCAAATCTGGTAACCAATTTGCTCCATCACGTACAGATTTTTTGCTACATTGGGTTAGCAGTTTGAGGTGAACGTTTCAGATTGAGTGCGATCGAGATAAAAGTTTCTTGGATGAATTCTTTATACTAATTGTTTAGTAGTTATTCAAATAAGAATAAAGAAAATTGTAACGAGGCAGCACATAAGAATAGAGTAATGTCAACAAAACACACTGTGATGGTAGCAAAATTGTCTGCACTTAAAACAGCCACATACATGTGCACAAACATTGAGCATATAAGAGCGAGGTTAGACACAAAGCAAAGCAAAGAAATGTGCAAAAAATGTTGTACAGGTATGTATGTAAGAATAGAAAACGCAAACCGCACCATTGCAATACATGAAGACAAACACCCGATGGTGTGAAAATAAAATTTTAATAAATGAGATCCGACACTGTGGTAATAACTAGCAAATTTTTATTTCAAAGTTTAGTAAAAACACGATATTTGTCAACACAGTTTAGATTTTAAAGTCATTCTTGAGTCAATCAATCTCCTGGTGGGCCCGTTTCTTCTTCCCCCGAATGCTTCTCTTGGTGCGCTGCTTGGCGTATTTTTCATCTGGGGTTTCCCGCAGCAGCAACCAGCAGAAATCAGCCATCATAGTGGTGTTCCATCTTCCTTGGTACCTTCTCTCTGCGTCCTTGATGTCCTGGTGAAACCTTTCACCTTGTTCTTCACTGTACGCCCCAAGCTTTCGGGAAAGTAGTTCACATGGGAGTGCAAGAAATGGACTTTCAGGCTCATGTTACAGCCTTGTTCTTTGAAGGCATTGAGCATCCTGGCAACAATATCCTTATAGTTCTCATCCCGCCTGTTCCCCAAGAATTTGAGAACAACATCCTTGAAGGAATCCCAGGCTTCTTTTTCCTTCTCAGACATCGTTTCAGCGAATGCTCCATCTGAAATGAGTTTCCTTATATCAGGGCCAACAAACACTCCTTCCTTTAGCTTTGCTTCAGAAAGTCGGGGGAACTTTGAGCAAAGGTACCGAAAGCACTCACCATCTTTTGGAAGGGACTTGATGAATTGCTTAATGAGACCCAACTTAATGTGGAGAGGTGGTAATAGAATTTTATCACGAGGTACCAAGCTCTCATGAAGAATATTTTTCTCACCGGGTCTCAAATACTCCCGAATTGGCCAGTCTTTTTTCCCCCAGTGTAGGTCGCGGGCCCGGCTATCCCACAAGCAAAGGAAGCAGGGATATTTGGTGAAACCGGATTGCTGCCCTAATAGCATGGATAGAATTTTAAAGTCTCCACAAATCATCCACTTATGCTCATCATAACGAATCTTCTGAAGAATCAGGGCCAAATTCTCGTATTTTTCTTGGAGAATAACAGAGTGAGCAATAGGAACTGAAGCGAATGTGTTGCCATTATGAAGAAGAACACCTTTTATGCTGTCTTTTGACGAATCAATGAACAGCCGCCATTCAGCAGGATCATACTTGAGTTTAAACTTTTCCATCACTCCGTAGCTATCGTTGCAAAATACCAAATCTTCCTCTTTGCTGAAATACTTCAAAAATTGTGTTTCGCGGTTGCGGTACCAATAAAAAGTTGTTCCTGGTGACAATAGATTTTTCTGTTTAAGCCGAGAACCTAGCAGTTGGGCAGCATCTTTTGGGAGTCCTAAATCCCGGACTAAATCATTCAATTCAGCTTGAGAGAAAAGTTCAGGTTTCGGATCTGGTTCAGTTTCAAACTCGGAAGTACTGGACTCATCGGGAAAAGCCATCTGATGAGTCTCATCATGATCAGAACCGTCCACACAAATATGATCCAAAGATTTTGGTGGTTCAGGCACAGGTACTTCGTTGCTATGAGGCATAGGCCTAATTGCTGAGGGAAGGTTGGGGTAACTTATTACGTTCTTATTTTTTAAGTTGTATCCCTTCACAATGCAAGAGCAAAAATAGCAGTCACTGCTGTGGTCTCTTTGTTCACGCCACATCATAGGTATTCCGAAACGAAATGCTTGTTTTTACCTTTCATCCATAAGCGTAGATCTTCCTCACATGTCTTGCACACTTTGTGAGGAGCCCACGGTTTGTCTTGATCGCCTAACTTCAAACCGAAATAGGCGAAATATACTTTTTTAATAAATGCAGAAATGTTCCTCTGCCGCTTTTTCACGGTATATTCCCCACAAATAAAACAAAAACTGTCCGGAGAGTTGACACAACCTCTGGCTCTGTGAGCCATCACAAATACACAGCACTGCAAACTACAACTGTAGTGAACCACTTCGGAAGGTAATAATGAACTTGCAAGAAACTGAAATTTGACAGGAACGTTCATGTCGCAACCACCGTGTTTGAGCGAGCGAACGAGGCGAGGCGAACAGGAAAGAACATGCGCCAGCGCGAGTACTGGATTTAGCCCCCCGCCTCCCAATTGTCCTGTTAATGTATAAAATGAATACAAAACACTCTAAAATATCATGAGGGAGTGTTTCTAGTTAGTTAACCATTACAACCTCTATTTTGGGCCAAGAAAATAAACTGCAGTCGGCTAAAAAGAAATTATGTGAACATTCCTTATATGGGTAAGAAATCTAATTTTGCAAGAAAACGTGACGTGATGGAACATTTTGGCTATTTTTCCTGGATTCAGCACCCCAAAATCTATAGGAATCAGTTGCAAAACTGGAGGCAGTTTTTTGGTAGTGTACCTGTGTAATTAAAGCCTGTGAGCATGTATCTTCAGACTTCAAAAACCCTACAAAGCCCTCCAGAGTCTGGGTCTGTTTTATGAAAGCTCAAGTGTCGTCTTTTATTCCTTTTTTAAAAAAAAGTTGCACATCAGCATTTTCTTGAGGAGAAAACGGTAAAACTGAATTTACTGTTCTGTGTTCTTGTGATATGATGGAGGAGAGATGAGACGTTACTAAAGGAGCTGCCTTTTCATCTTTTCTGATTAGAGGCATGATTCAGCAGTCGTATTGTTTCCTGCCCTTAAACTGCAATTCAACTTCCAGCAAAAAAAAGTGGAATGTTAAATTTCTTTGCTAATGTTCTACACTTCTACTTTTCAAACACATCTCTCTGCCACAGGGAAAAGGATCCTAAGTGAAAAATTCAGGCATTATGTGGACAAGCATTTAAACTAGGGGAAGGGGGTGGCGGATGGAGAAGGACAAATTCAGTACGTCACTCCCAGCAAACGAAAAACATTGGAAACAGCCACACACTTGAACACCACATGAATGGCAAGCGGGAAGGGGTGTGTAGAACAAAACCCATGCAAAAGGCAGGCAAGCCATTCAACAAATGCTAGAAAGCAATGTGTACAAATGCTCGAAGCTTAGTCAACAAAGTTCCTGATCTGGAAGCCCTAATGGTGGAAATGGACTTGGACATTGTGGCCATTACAGAAACATGGTTTAACGAGTCGCATGAATGGGATATAGCCATAGATGGCTATAATCTATTTAGAAGAGATAGAAAGGGTAGAAAAGGAGGAGGAGGAGTAGCCCTGTATGTCAAAAGCAATATTAAAGCTGCTGAAATGCAGGGGACGTGGGGAAAAGAAAAAATGCTGTGGATTGTGTTGGAAAGAGGAGATGGCACTATCATACATACTGGTGTGATCTACAGGCCTCCAACTCAAACCGACGAAATGGATAGCGAATTGATTGTTATTGCAAAGGTAGCCATGAAGGGGGAAGTGATCATATAGGGTGATGTTAATCTACCCAATGCGGATTGGAGTATTCCTTCTGCAAATCTGGAAAGAAGTAAAAAAAAAAAAATTGATGCCTTCTAAGATGTGTTACTTAAACAAATGGTGATAGAACCGACCAGGGAGAGCTCCATGCTGAATTTAGTGCTCACCAATGGAGATAGCGTGTCGAATATCCAGGTGGGTGCCCATGTGAGCAGCAGCGATCCACACATGGTGTGGTTTGAGATAAAAGCCAAGGTGGAATCCATTCACAGCAAACTCAGTCTTAGACTTCAAAAATGCTGACTTTAGTAAAAAGGCCAAGTACCTGAAGGAGGAGTTAATAGGGTGAGAAGGGTTAAGGGAAGTGAAATTGGAATTGGAATGGGCTAAACTAAAGAAAGCAATAAAAGGTGCAACAGATACATACATAAGGAAAGTAAATAAAAACAAGAGGAAAAGGAAACCTATTTGGTTCTCCAAAGTGGCTGCACAAATAAAGGCAAAAAACACAGCTTTCACAAATTCAGAAGCTCGCAAACAGAGGAACACAGAAACATAATACAAGATCAAACTAAAAGAGACAAAATGAGAAATAAGGATAGCAAAATCAAAGGAAGAAGAAAAGATGGCTAAAGATGTGAAGTGTGGTGACAAGACTTTTTTCAGATATGTTCGGGAGAGGGGAAAAATCAGAGGTGGAATTGCAGGACTCGAAACTGCTGGGAACAGATTCGTGGAAAGTGACAATGAAAAAGCGACAATGCTAAATGAATACTTCTGCCCTGTTTTCACTAGAGAAAATCCTGGAGAAGGACCACCTGTGATTGACAAAGATACAAATGGGAATGGAGTAGATACCACTCCATTCACAAAAGATGATGTGTTAGAACAGGTTGCAAAACTGAAAGTGGGGCAAGTCTATGGGACCAGATGGGATACATCCCAGGAAACTGAGAGCTCAGAAGTTCTTGCAGGGCCTTTAAAAGGATGTTTTTAATAGATCCTTGGAGACAGGAGAAGTTCCATGGGATTGGAAGGGCTGAAGTGGTACCTCTCCACAAAAGTGGTAATAGGGAAGAAGTAACAAACTACAGGCCAGAAAGCCTTACCTTTGTGGCGGGAAAAGTAATGGAGGCGCTCCTGAAAGAGCGAATAGTGGACTTCGTTGAAACCAATAGGTTGCATGATCCAAGGCAACATGGTTTTACCAAAGGATGATCTTGCCAAACAAATCTGAGTTCTTTGACTAGGTGACCAGGGAACTAGATCAAGGGCATGCGATGGATGTGATCTACCTAGATTTCAGCAAATTCCTACAGGAGACTTAATAAACTCAACAGCTTGGGGATGGGTCCCAAGATGGTGAACTGGATCAGAAATTGGTTGACTGACAGACAACAGCGGGTGATGGTAAACGGAACCCACTCGGATGAAAGGAAGTTGATTAGCGGTGTGCCCCAGGGTTCAGTCTTGGTACAGGTACTGTTCAATATATTTGTAAGTGATATTGCCGAAGGGCTGAATGGAAAAGTCTGTGTTTTTGCAGATTACACCAAAATTTGCAACAGAGTGGACTCCCCTCAGGCAGTGGAGAACATGAGGAAAGATCTAGAAAAGCTGGAAGAATGGCATAATGCTTGGCAGTTAAGATTTAATGTGAAGAAGAGCAGTGTCATGCACTTGGAAAGCAGAAATCCAAGGGAATTGTATGCAATAGGGGACAAGAGATTGATGTGCACGTAACAGGAGAAAGACCTCGGTGTGATAGTTTGAGGATCTCAAGGTGGCGAAACAGTGTGACAAGGTGGTGGCAAAAGCCAGAAGGATGCCGGGTTGCATACAGAGAGGAATTACCAGCAGAAAGGAAAAGGTACTAATGCCATTGTACAAATCACTGGTGAGGCCTCACTTGGAATATTGCGTTCAGTTTTGGAGACCATATCTCGCAAAGGATATAAAAAGGCTGGAAGAGGTTCAGAGGAAGGCGACCAAAATGATTTGGAGCCTGCGTTATAAGACTTATGAGAAGAGACTTGAAGACCTAAATATGCACGCTCTGGAGGAGAGGGAGAGACAGGGGAGATATGATTCAGACATTTAAATACTTAAGAGTATTAATGAACAAACAAACCTCTTCCAAAGATGGGGAAGCTGTAAAACTAGAGGGCATAACATGAAGCTGCAAGGGGGAAACTGAAAGGCAATCAGGAAATACTTTTTCACTGAAAGGGTGGTGGATGCTTGGAATGCCTTCCCAATGGAAGTGTTGGGGGCAAACAGTGACAGAATTCAAAATGGCATGGGACAGACACAGTGGATCCCTTTATAGCAACAGGATAAAATCAAAATAAGCGTAACTATCGCTTATATCTGAACAAATAGGGGTGACCTACATGGAACGGTGGGTACACCCCTAAACAAAGGCATAGCGACAGGTGCACCTACTCTTGCCGCCTTGCTGGGCAGACTAGATGGACCATGCTGGTCTTTATCTGCCGTCATATACTATGTTACTATGTTATGCAGCTAAAAGTATTTGCACACACTCTTCTATGCCCTCTAAAGTGACATGTAACGCACACATGTCCACTATGCTTTTGCATTTTTAAAACTTTAGTGGCCACACCTTGATTTCTCCCCTGACCAAGTTCTGACCCTCATTCACCCCAGGAACTTATCCTGTTTTCTTCATGGTCAAGCAGGAAAAGTGTTCACATTTGGGTGATGTCACTGATGGAGCCCCATGCAGGAACCTCGCCCACCTCCTTCTAGAAACTTCTTTAGAGTGGTTCTACAGGAAGAGACTCGGACAATTTTTAGAGAGCGGGGCACCCTCTTGATAGATTTATTCACCACTCCTCTAAACAGACAAGTGCCTCAGTTCTTTTCCATGGTGGGGACACGTGGCAAACTAGCCTCAGATGCCTTCCTCCTCCATTGAGAGGAGGGCCTTCTGTGCAGTTATCCTCCTATAGCTATGATAGCGAAGACTCTCCTGAGACTCAAATGACAAAGGCACAATTATTCTCATAGCTCCTTACTGGCCCAGACAACAGTGGTTCCCTGCTACAGGAAAGTAACTTTGTTTCCCTGTGGATAAGCAGGATATGTCCTCAAAACCCTCACCTCCCCTTAGATTCAAACGATCTCTGACATGTCAACCTTTAGAAAGGCAATAAAGACTCATCTGTTCCACCTCTACTGTGACCACGTAACATAACCATAAATAATCATAGGCCAGCCAGTCTCACGGCACTGTCTACCCTCATGCTAAGCCCTTAGGAAACGGGTATTATTATGTACATCATTCTCCCAGTTGCTATCCAGGTTGACACCCCTGTTCGCTGTAAAATGTTTAAAGTTCTTGTTCTGTGTAAACCGCTCTGATTTCAAAAGAGTGCAGTATATAAAATCAAATAAACCAATTAAGCAAGTCATTAGACTGAATAGATGAGGTGCAGCAGTCAGGAATCTGTGCATGCATGATAGAACCATTTTCTAGAAGGAGTTGGGAGAGATTCCGTGCGGGGCTCCATCAGTGACACCACCAATATGTGAGGACTTATCCTGCTGTCTATGGAAAACACCTACTACAGATAAATAACTTTATTTCACTGTAGCTAAAAAGCATGTGTATTGTGAAACTACATGCAAACTTTTAAACCAGCTAAAAATTCACTTTGGGGATTTAGCTGTAATACCTTCCTAGCTCCCCACTAAACATTGGAAAATTCACTCCTAATATTTCAGCCACTTGAAAGCACATGTGTAGCATGGCTGTGCCTCCCTCCTCCTTCTCCACCCACACCTCAGCACTAATTCACCTAGCAAAGGAGGAGTTTTGGGCACACACAACAGTTTTCAGCATAGTGATGAACAAGGAGCTACTGCATTTATTAACGTGTAATCCTCTGATATCACAAAGAGCAAAGAACTGCTTCTGAGGGTTCTTACTGAACACTTATAGAAGAGAAAAGTAATACCTGGGTGATTAGATCATAAGAGTTTTTTAAAAGATGGTTTCCATAGTGTGGAATAGCTGGCCCTTTGCGATAAAGGAGAGAGAAAGGGGAGCTTAGCGATCGACTGTTTTGTGTTGGTTTTTGACATGCACTTGCCTCAAGATCAGTTGGTATACTTACTGAAAACTGGCACCATGAACCTTCACTGGCAGCTACCCAAAGATTTTTCCCCCCTATTTTATATCCCCTTCTCAACATACCTAATGATATTCATTAGCTAGAGATCAATCGTCAGAGCTCATTCTGGAATCTTGCAATCTTGGGCCTCTGAATCTGGCCACTAGGTGTCAGCTTTGCACGATGACCATGAGTCCTTCCTCCCAGGAACTATTAACACTACATCTGTGGCATAATGAGCTTCCGTCAAACTTTCTACATGCTTATTAATCCACCAGGCCAGACTAACAATAGTGAAATGGTATAATGATTTTTCTCCAAACAAGTAGGAAGTAAGCTTTTGGGAGGCTTCACCATAAACACTGTTTTTATCCCTTCGAGGGCCTTCCTGGAAAGTTTTGTGTTAGTGCCTGCCATCGGTTGCATTGGTTCAGGTGCTTTTTGGTAAATTTTCATTTTCTTGCTGCATTGCCTCAATGCCCCCAGCACTGTCATCAGGTGTTGTACAGCCGATCCGCGAGACACACGCTCTGTCTGCGGAGGCATTGATGAGATCCAACATCAGTTCCTGGCAGAGCCATCTGCCTCTTGAGTGTCTCTGGTTCCAGTGCCCCAACGAAACCTCGGAAGCCTTCGATGTATCATCGATCCCGTAGAAGCTCACACTCCCCTTGAGGCAGGAGGGAGCTGCAGGCAGAGTCTGAGGTACTTCGACTTCCTTTTGGAGTTTAACTCTGATGACTGGGTGGAATCGGAGAACTTGTCAAAGGACAGGTCTCCTGAGCTCCTGTCAAAACCCTCCCCTCTGCACAAGCGACATAAGACTCCTCCGGAGGACATGTCCTCCTCGGATTTTTGTGAGAAATATGACAAAGGTCATTCCATTTTCATTGTAGACAGAGGATGAGCCCAGGATGGAGGAGTTAGAGATCCTCAAATACTCCTTGGCCCCTAAGGAAACAGCGCCAGTGCAGGTGCACCACATTCTACAGCAGCTACAAATGAGGATGTGAGAGAACCCCCTCACTGTGCCACCAGTCAGTAGGAGGCTGGACTCAATGCACAAAGTTCAAAAAGCTCATGGATTTGAGAAGCCTCAGCTTCCACACCACTTAAGAGAATTAAGAGCACCAAAACTCATTCCTCAATGCCGCCGGGTAGGGAGGCCGGATATTGGACTCCTTTGGAAAGAGGTGCTTCCAAAGCTCCATGCTTGCGGCTAGGATACATTCTTAACAGCTCTCCATAAGCATGTTCTTGAAGGACATCATGCATGATCTTGCTGACTTGTGTGGGCCACGGCAAAGACTGCTTGAAGTCCCTGGTTCAGGCAATCTACGCCTTCGAAACGGTGTCCAGAATGGCGGCAGTAGGCATTGGAGCCCACAGGCTCGCCTAGCTTCAGTCTTCCGATCTGGAACAGTCGGTGCAAAATAAGCTTGCGGACGTGCCATGCCAGGTAAAGAACCCTTTGGAGAGCAGGTGGAAGAGAAGGCGGGCATCATAGAGAAATATCACGTCACCCTCACCAGTTTTCAAGACACACATCCAAACCAGCTGCCTTCTGCAGGAGGTATCAAAGTGGAGGCCAGAAGAAGACTTGCTACCTGCGCAGGCGTAGGTACTTCCCTGGTCCTTAAACCTCCCAACAAAAAACTCAGGCTCCTCATTCACAGCATCAGGAAAAGCCTCAAAAGGTCCAGTCTGCCCTACAACCAAGTAGGGTTTTGACTGGTTCGTCCACAGGATAGCCAATCTGCCAGTGTCTCCGGTGGCGAGAAGGCTCTCTTTTTGCCCACAGGTGGTCCCTTATAAATTCAGACTCATTTAGCCACTTTGGATTATATGTAGCATCCATGTTGCACTTCACAGAGCTATCGCCACATTGCCCTTCCGAGAGTACATCCCCTTGACCCTCTGCATCTAGATCTACTTTGGCCAGAAGGGTGGAGATTTCTCTCCTATCTCGCCTTTGAGCCTGTGCCGCAGGCCAGATCGGATAGGAATTTTATTCCAGGTACTTTTTGGTCCCCAAAAAGATGGGGGATGGGGGTGGGGGAGGGGTTCGGGCCATTCTGAACCTCAGATACTTTCTGGTGCGAGAAAAGTTCAAGATGATATCTTTGGTACACTGCTCTCGTCTTCAGAAAGATGATTAGCAATGCTCCCTTTATCTAAAGAACGCGTATACCCACATACCGATTCATCCCGTGCGCAGAAGGTATCTCAGATTCGTCCTGGCAGAACAGCACTTTTGGTATCAGGTACTACCGTTCGGGCTGGCCTTAGTGCCCTGAGTCTTCACAAAGTGCCTCGCAGTGATAAGCGGCCTATCTCAGAACCTTTCCTTATAGGAATATCCTTCCATCTCCTTTAGTGTTTTGGTCACTCTTCTCTGTACCTTTTTCAATTATTCTATATCCTTTTTAAGATATGGGGACCAGAATTTCACACAATATTCAAGGTGTGGTTGCACCATAGAGCTATACAGACGCATCATGATATTCTTGGATTAATTTACTATTCCTTTCTTTATGATTTCTAGCATTCTATTTGTTTAACGTTATAACCCGGCTGCACACTGGGCAGCCAGATCGTATCCACAATGATGCCCAGAACCTTTTCCTGAGTGGTGATTCCTAATGTGGGGCCTTGCATTGTGTAACTGTAGTTTGGGTTGTTCTTCCCTAAGTGAATAACTTTGCACTTGTCCACTTTAAATTTCATCTGCTATTTAGATGCCCAGTCTCGTAAATTTTCAAGGTCTTCTTGCAGTTTTTCACAATCCTTTTGCATTTTAACAACTTTGAATAATTTTGTGTCAACTGCAGGTTTGATCATCTCACTTGTTCCCATTTCCAGGTCATTTATAAGTATTTTAAAAAGCAATGGGCCTAGTACAGATTCCCAGCACAGATCCACTATTCAACTTTCTCAATTGAGAAAATTGTCCATTTAACTCTACTTTTTGTTTTCAGTCTTTTAACCAGTTCCTAATCCACAATAGTAAACTGCCTCCTATCCCATGACTTTTTAATTTGCGCAAGTCTCTCATGAAGGACCTTGTCAAAGGCTTTATGAAATCCAGATACACTATCAACTGGCTGACTTATATACCTGAAAAAAATGTAACAGATTACAGAGACAAGGCTTTCCTTTTTACAAAGAAACAAATAATTAACATAAATAGTAATGCAGAGAGATTAAAAACAACCAGCCCACAATCAAGAGTGCGTAAAGAAAAACAAATCAGAGCCACCAAAAACATAATCTTAAATCCCCTTTTCTTAAGCAAGGGAGTTACAATATTCCTATATCCATAAAGCTCATCCCTTACCCTGTAAAAACCTTCCAATTGTAGGGAATCCAAAAAGATATGTCTTGCCCTGTAGTACTATGATACATTTACAAGGATATTTCAGGAGAAAGGAGGCCCTGAGAGCCATAACACGAGGCCTAAGCTCAAGGAAGGCCTTCCTTCTCCTTTGTGTAGTACAAGAAATGTCTGGAAAACCTTTTATGGCCTGGCCGAAAAATTTCTCTTGTCATCTAGCAAAGTATAACCGAAAAACAGAATCTTTATCTTTCTCAAGCAAAAACGTGACCAGAAGAGTTGCCCGACTAGGAATCTCTTCCATTGAAGTTTCTAAAAAGGCAGATAAATCTAGACTTGGGACCCTTCCCCCTCAACTACTCCCTTATCCACCCCACCCTCATCCACATTCTTCACTAACCTAACTCCCCTAGAGAGATAAATCTTAGATAACCGTATAGAGTCAGGATCAGAAATATTCAAAACCTCTTTTTTTAATATTTGGAAAATATAGAGGGAGAGAGCTAATGGGTATGGAGGAAATTCAAAACGAAGATTTCTCATACAAAAGACATTTTCAAGATGTTCATTTTGCCAATGGAGTACTAAGGAATACTGTACCAAGGAGGCTGCAGCTGTTTGCAGGGTCATAATTTGGGAATCAGCCATAGAAAAACGTTTCTCAACATCAGATAACCTAGACTCATGCCCTGTCGGAGTGGCCACAGTCTCCTTGGTAAACTTTGAAAGTTTTACTGATGATGACTTCAATGATAATTCAGTTCTTGACACAATTTGACAAATATCCTGAAGAGTAACATCTTTCAGTGGTTGAGGATTTTCCGGGGCAATAGAAAAATCAAATGGAAGGCAACATCCAAAGGGCTTAATCTCAGGAAGGCATCAGGGAGAGAAACCAGATTAGGAGGACACTACACTTTTTTGAGTAGAGGAGTCCTCAAAACAAGCTCTATTGTTTGGTGGAGATAAAAACCCATCGTACATCAGGAGACATAGGGGGGACACAGTACTCACAGAGGATAAGATATCTCCAACAATGTAGTTGCTACTGCAGGGGCCATTGACTTTAATAAAATGTCCATGGGACTTGCTGCCTTCGCCGTTTTAGTAGTAGATAAGGATGAAGGCAGAGGTCTCTTCTTGTGTTTCCCCATTAACAAGAATTACCTCACCCTCTATGTGCTCCGAAGGGGCTCCAAAGGGGCATGCTTGCCCCTTTGGACACACCCCTTTGGAGCACGGTCCCGCGCCCGCTGTGCGCATCCCGCGATGGGGGCTCAGTTCTTATAGCCCAATCTGCTCATGTGGTCCTCCACATACAGCAGCACAGTACAGGCATCAAGCTTACCGGTCTGTAGTTTTCACGTATCACCCCTGGAACCTTTTTTATAAATTGGCCACTCTCCAGTTTTGAGTACTACAGATGATTTTAAGGATAGTTCACAGATTACTAAAAGTAGGTCTGCAATCTCATATTTGTTCTTTCATCACCCTGAGATGTATGCCATCCGGTCCAGCTGCTTGGCTGCTCTTTAGTTTATCAAATAGCTGTAATACATCTTCCTGATTCAGCAGAAAGTAGGGCTAAATGTCCAATTTTCTCATGAAAAAAAGTAAATAGTTGAGTATCCCAGGCTGGGCCCGCTTCTTTTTAACATGTCATAAATGACCTGAAAATGGGAATAACAAGTGAGGTGATCAAATTTGCAGATGAGACAAAATTATTCAAAGTTGTTAAAACACAAGAGGATTGTGAAAAATTGCAAGAAGACCTTGATAGATTGGAAGATAGGACGTCCAAATGGCATTTGAAATTTAATGTGGACAAGTGCAAAGTTATACATCTAGGTAATGACAATTCAAACTATGGTTGCACGATACAAGGTTCCACATTAGTAACCACCACCCAGGAAAAGGATTTAGGCGTCGTCGTGGATAATACGTTGAAACCCTTTGCTCAATGTGCAGTGGTTGCCAAGAAAGCAAATAGAATGCTAGGAATCATAAGAAAAGGAATGGAGAATAATACCAAGGATGATGATATACCTCTGTATTGTTGCATGGTGCGACCACACCTTAAATATTGTGTGCAATTCTGATTGCTATGCTTTAAAAAGGATATAGCAGAAATGGAAAAGGTACAGACAAGAACCACCAAAATGTTAAAGGGAATGGAAAGATACCCCTATGAGGAAACGCTTAAAGGATTAGGGCCCTTCAACTTGAAAAAGAGACAATTGAGGGGAGATATGATAGAGGTCTATAAATTAATGAATGGAGTAGAACAGGTAAACGTAAATTGATTGTTTATTCCCATCAAAAAGTAGAAAGATGATATTTTTTCACTCAACATGTAATCAAGCTCTGGAATTTGTTACCGGAGGATATAGTAAAAGTGGTTAGTGTAACTGGGTTTAAAAAAGGTTTGGACAAGTTCCTGGAGGAAAGGTCCATAAACTGTTATTAAAGAGGACCTTGGTGTGACCCAGTATGGCATTTATGTTCTTATGAGATTTGTTTCAATTCCTCTGATACATCACCTTGGGATATCATATCTCCAGGAACAAGCAGGAATGAGTCTTCACATATGGGTACGTCGGTACTGACGGAGCCTGCACGGGAACGCTCCCCAGCTTTCCAAAAAAGGAAAGCTTTTGGGAACATCCCACAGCGCCTGCGCGCTGCCTTCCCGCCTTTCCAACCGCCTCTCTTCAGTTCTTCTTTTCCACGGAGCCAGCAGGTCGTGTTCCTGTCACCGCTGAAGAAGTTCTTTGTTTTATTTTATTTCTTTGGTCGCGCGTCTGCCTTTTCCGACGTCGGACCGATACCGCCGGTCTTTTTTCTTTAAAAAAAAACAAAAAACATATTTCCCTCACTTAGTGTGTTTTTTCCTTTTGGGCCTTAGGCCCCACGAAACCTTTTCCTCATGGAAAAACCAGCCTCCGGGTTTAAAAAATGCACTAAGTGCAGCGGTACTATTTCTGTTACCGACACCCATGAATGGTGTCTCAAATGTTTGGGTCCCGACCACTCCATTTTGGATTGTTCGTCCTGCTCCTTAATGTCCAAACGAGGGTTACAGAACCGGGCAGCCAAGCTCCATGTTCTGTTTCCCTCTGATGCAGCTTCAGTGGCATCGACGTCTTCCAGGGCTTCCTCTTCCTCCCATGGATCTCAGGTAACCAAACATAAAATCAGCCAGTCCTCGAAGGGTAGATCTCGTTCCAAGCATCGAGATGCCTCCAGGCTTGCCCTCGAGGATCCTGCACCGGCAAAACTACCCCGGCGGGAAGCTCCGGCTTCCAAAGCTCCACCTATGGGATTACAGGTTGACATCGATGGCGCGGCCTCGACCGATCACCTGTTAGAATGCTCTGGGGTACCGGCACAACCTTCCGGTTCCGAGTTCCAGGCATTCATGGCGTCGATGGATCAGAATGTTCTATCCATGCAGCAGGCTATTATGGCCTTCATTCAAGCTGCGACGCCGCTGATACCACAACAAACTCCGTTGTCGGTATCAGCCCGGGTACCGGCACCAATGCCGATACCGGTACCGACTGCATCGACATCGGCCATGGTGTCGACTGCAGCGGTTCCCTGCCCAGGGGTGCCGAACCGGTACCGATAACGCCTGATGTCGATACCGCTCGGTACGCGTATCGAGCTTTGAAAGAGCACCCTGACAGTCGATACTTTGATTCCTCCGAAGATTCTGATGCATCGGAGGCGTCTGCTGAAGTATCCATAGCCCTTCCTGAAGAGCCTTCTCCAAAAAGAAGAATGTCTCCTCCAGAAGACTTGTCCTTTCAAGACTTCATAAGAGAAGTGGCTAAAGGGCTTTCTATTTCAGTAACCTCTGAATCAGAGCCTAGAGCTAAAAAATTAGATATTTTAGGTTATCCCAAGGCTCCTAAGGAGGCAGTCACCTTGCTAATTCATGAGATTCTTTATGATCACATGATTGACTTATGGGAGACTCCTCTCACTATCTCTCCTCATTCTCGTAGGTTGGACACCATGTACCGTGTCCCTCCTTGTCCTGGTTTTCATAAAACACAGCTTCCTCACCATTCTATTGTGGTGGAGTCAGCTATGAAAAAGAGAGTGCAAAAAGACACTCCTCTGCTCCTCCAGGAAGAGAATGCAGGACCTTGGATGCTTTTGGTAGGAAAATCTTCCAAGCCAGTATGCTCATTGCCAGAATCAACTTCTATAGTCTCTATATGGGGATGTTTCTGAAAGAAGTTGCAGATAAGCTGCACACTTTCCTCCCTTTTCGTCCAGAGGATAAAAGGGAAGAATTTCTTATTTGACTTAAGCATACTCAAGATATTTCAAAGTTTTCCTCTGGCCAGCAATCTTCTACAGGTCGTTTTGCTGCTAAGCGTCAGCAACCTAAGCAAGCCAGGCCTAAGCCTACAGGGGCTGCTGCAACTCAGCAGACCCAGCCTCCTCAGGGCTTTTGACTTCATGCTAGAGAACTTAGCCTTTCTGGCTCTAAAACAGCCAGAGCCTCTCACCATTCCAGGAAGGTTAGCTCATTTTGCTCCCAGATGGGAGCAAATTACAACAGAGCAGTGGACCCTCTCCATCATAGGGGAGGGGTACAAACTTCATTTCTCAAACCTTCCTCCTCACACCATGGTGAGACATTTCAATTCTCCAACATCTCTCCTCGACCTTCTAGGTCAGGAGGTGGCTGCCCTTCTTGCCCAAGGGGCAATAGAAGAAGTGCCCCTTCTTCAACATGGGTCAAGGTTTTACTCCCCCTACTTTCTGATCCCAAAGAAAACAGGGGGCTACAGACCCATATTAGATCTCAGAGAATTGAACAAATTTCTATGCAAGGAGAAATTCAAGATGCTTTCTCTGGGCACTCTCCTTCCATACCTTCAGAGTCAGGATTGGCTTTGTTCTCTAGATCTCAAGGATGCGTACACCCATGTTCTCATCCATCCATTTCACAGAAGGTTCCTCCGTTTCCTTTTCCAAGGGAAGCATTACCAATACAGGGTGCTTCCTTTCGGTCTGGCCTCTGCTCCTAGAGTGTTCGCCAAATGCATGGCAGTAGTAGCTGCATTTCTACGCACTCTGGGGATATTTGTATTCCCATACCTGGACGATTGGCTCATCCGAGCTCCATCTCAGGGCACTTGGTCTCCACAGGAGACCTCTCTACATATCAACCACTTGGAGCTCCAAGCAGTTTTCCTAGCTCTCAAGGTCTTTCATACCCTGCTCAGCTACAAGACAGTCCTCATTCATACGGACAATCAGGTAGCCATGTTTTACATAAACAAGCAAGGAGGAACTGGCTCTCTGTCGCTTTGCAACGAAGCTTTAAGATTGTGGGCCTTCGCCAGAGAGCATCAAATCCATTTCCTGGCCGTATACCTTCCAGGAATCCAAACCTCTTGGGCAGACAGACTCAGTCGAGTTCTGCTTCCACACGAATGGTCCCTGTACATGGACCAGGTACTCAGAATCTTTCAAGAGTGGGGAACCCCGGACATAGACCTCTTTGCAAGTCCGTGGAATGCCAAACTTCCCCGGTTCTGTTCCAGAATTCCGTGTCAGGGAGTTCAGGCCAGGGATGCCTTCCTCCTTCACTGGGGTCAAGACTTCCTGTATGCCTTTCCACCCATTCCCTTAATTCCCAAGACTCTATTCAAGCTCCAGAGGGATCAATGATCTATGATCCTCATAGCTCCACGCTGGCCACGCCAAGTGTGGTACCCTCTACTTCTGCATCTCACTCAAGCTCCCTCCCTAGACTTGGGAGCTGCTCCAAACCTCCTGTCCCAGGAGGGGGGAACCTTCTGGCATCCAAAACCCAAGTCCCTTCACCTCATGGCTTGGTTGCTGAAGGCTTAGACCTTCAAGATTGGAATCTTTCTCAGCAGGTGAAGGATATCCTCCATGCTTCCAGAAAACCTTCTACTAGACGTTCCTATGCTTTTAAATGGAAAAGGTTTTCCATTTGGTGTGCTGAGAAGGGTCTTGACCCTCTAGCACTACATTTGAATTCTCTATTGGAATATCTCCTGCATCTCCCCAATGCAGGCCTTAAGACGAATTCAGTAAGAGTCCATTTGAGTGCTATTGCAGCATCCCTTAAGACTCTCAATGGACAGCCTATTTCCTCTCATCCTCTTATTGCAAGATTCATGAGAGGCCTAACTTTAACTAAGCCTCCCATTAGGCCTCCTCCGGTGGCATGGGACTTAAATCTGGTTCTTGGTCAGCTTATGAAGCCACCTTTTGAACCCTTAGCCACCACCTCCTTGAAATTTCTTTCCTGGAAGGTTATTTTCCTCATTGCAGTCACATCAGCTCGCCGCATCAGTGAGCTACAGGCCTTGGTAGCTAATCCTCCTAATACAAGGTTTCATCATAAGGTAGTCCTCAGGACCAATCCACACTTTATGCCTAAAGTGATCTCACCTTTTCATCTGAACCAAGAGGTATATTTACCTGTCTTCTTTCCAGGTCCTCATGCATCAAGTGCAGAAAGGAATCTTCATACCCTGGATTGTAAAAGGGCCCTTGCCTTTTACTTACAAAGGACTCGGCAACATAGAAGGTCTTCCCAAATCTTTGTTGCTTTTGATCCTTCTCATTTAGAACTTCCAGTCTCTAAAAGGACACTGTCCACTTGGATTGCTCAGTGTATTTGTTTCGCCTACCAGAGTAAGAACCTTTCTCTGGAGGGCCATGTCACAGCTCACAATGTGAGGGCCATGGCAACTTCTATGGCTCATCTAAATACTGTGTCCATCGACCAGATCTGTCGAGCAGCCACATGGGCCTCGGTTCATACCTTCACAGCCCATTATTGTTTGGACAAGGACTCCCACCGGGATGCCTTGTTTGGTCAGACTGTCCTAAAACACCTGTTCCATACTTGAACAACTCCTACCCTCCATCCCTGTTAGATGCCTGAGATCCAAGGGGAAGGTAGGGCCCTTCTCAGGGTCTACAACCCTGGGGATCTCCCCGGCATCTCTAGCTGGGGAGTCCCCATATGTGAAGACTCATTCCTGCTTGTTCCTGGAGATAGCACAGTTACTTACCTGTAACAGGTGATCTCTGGGAACAGCAGGAATAAGTCTTCACAACCCACACACCTCCCCAAGGAGTTGTATATTCTATCTCTCTTTCCTTTCCTCTCTCTCTCTTTGTCTCAGCTCTGAAACTCGAACTGGAGAGAGGCGGTTGAAAAGGCGGGAAGGCAGCGCGCAGGCGCTGTGGGATGTTCCCAAAAGCTTTCCTTTTTTGGAAAGCTGGGGAGCGTTCCCGCCCATGCTCCGGTACCGACGTACCCATATGTGAAGACTTATTCCTGCTGTTCCCAGAGATCACCTGTTACAGGTAAGTAACTGTGCTTTCTGGCATGGGTAAGTTTCCTGCATCTTCAGTAAAGACTGAAGCAAAGAATTAATTCAGTCTCTCTGCTATGGCTTTGTCTTCTCGTAGTGCCTCTTTTTACCCCTCTATCATCTAATGGTCCAACTGGCTGTCCCACAGGTGTTTTGCTATGAATGTACTTGAAAATGTTTTTATTATGCACTTTTGCTTCTATGGCAAGCTTCTTTTCAAATTCTCTTTTTGCCTGCCAGGATATTCAAAACAATCCCTTGAGGACTGCAGCTAGGTTGGATCTCCAGGGTAGCCCAAATATGGAAATTATCTTGCTATTTGGACCATGTTTATGCAGATATATTTCATGAATCTTCATTGAGGGTATCCTGAAAATCACTCCTGTTTTTGTGGCTCCTGGAATGGTATGAATATTGATCAGCAACAATGGGGCCAGAATTAAAACAGAGGATTTTTTTAAACTTTATTTTTAAAATTATTTCATACAAGAAATGACATCTTGCCAGAAAACAGCCATCTAAAATAAATACCCATAGAAAATATAGTAGGCTAAAAATCTAGATTCTGAACAGTTAACTAACATAAAAAGGATCCACTCCACAAATCCAAGAAACACAAAAAGGAAAATTATACATTGTGGTACTATCCTACTCTCTCTTCATTTAAAAAAAAAAAAGCACGGTAAACTGAACTCTCCCCAGAGATAGCAATAGGAGAGAGGGAGGTGTTTTGAGGTCTAATGCAGGGTTTTGTTACGCAAGTTTCTGCATAGACCAGCAGGAATGAGGTCCCTGTGTGGGAACACTCCCAAGCTTCTGTTGGAAACTTTTGGGAGACTCCACCATGCCTGTATACCTCCTTCCTGCCCACTGCCATGGCATCTTGAATTGATCTTTTTTTCTCCTTAGCTACAGATGTGTTCATGATAATCTCCAGGAACAAGCAGGAATGTAGTCTTCACATATGGATACCATTGACACCGACGGAGCCTGCGCGGGAACACTCCCCAGCGTCCAAAAGGAAAGCTTTTGGGAGCATCCCATCACGCATGCGTGCTGCCTTCCCGCCCAACCACCTCTCTCACTTCAGTTCTTCGTTTTCCACGGAGCTGACAGGACGTGTCCCCTGTCACCGCAGAAAATCTTCTCTTATTTTTATATTTTTTGTGGTCGCGTCTGCCTTCCGTCGACACCTACCGGTACCACCGGTGCTTTTCTTTCTTTTCTTCTAAAAATAGCTAAATTTTAGTTGCTTTTTCTTAGGGGTTTCTTCCCTGCTCTGGTGCTTGGCACCATTTTGGGCATTAGGCCCTCTTTTTCCTTACCATGGAAAAACCAGCCACTGGTTTTAAAAAATGTTCAAAATGTGGCGGTACAATTTCTATTACCGACACCCATGACTGGTGTCTTAAATGTTTAGGTCTTGACCATTGCCCTATGGAGTGTCTCTCCTGCAGGAAGTTGACTAAAAAGTCTTCGGAATCGAGCAAATCAACTCGGTGCCCTATTTGCTTCGGACACGTCTGTAGCATCAATGTCTTCCAGGGCTTCTACTTCTTCCCAGGGATCTCAGGTAACTAAACACAAGTCTTCTAAGACTAGCCGGTCCTCGAAGGGTAGATCTCCCTCTAAACATCGAGATGCCACTGGCCTTGCCCTCGAGGACATTTCACCGGCAAAACAGCCCCGGCGGGAGTCTTCAGGCTCCAAAGCTTTATCAGGGCTCCAGGATGTTCCCGAGGCCTCGACCTCAATGGAACTACTGGTGCCATGCTCGGGGGTTGTGGCCGCTTCCACCGGTACCAACACCCCGGCATCGGCAGTAGCGATGGACAAGACTCCTCGCTATCGAACACAGTCTAGCGACTTTTAGCTACTTCGGTACTGCTAAAGTCGCTGCAGATAGGTACCGAGGGTACCGGCATTGGTACCGGTGCCTGCGAACCCGTTTCGACAGACATGCTTCCCTCGATGCCGAGCTTGGAATCTCTCTCCAGCATGGGGGATCAGGTACCGGCATCGAGCGGTACCGACACCATTTACTTCGAGAGAACCCGGTGTGTCCTCCTTTTGAGTCTTCCGATTCCGATGACTCTGATTCCACCGGTACCAGAGCTGAACTTTTACAAGATTCAACTCCTCCTCAACACAGAATGTCCCCTCCTGAGGATATGTCTTTTCATGATTTTGTACGTGATATGGCAAAGGGTCTTGCCATTTACAGTAGTACCAGAAAAGGAGCCTAGGGCAGAAGAATTGAGAATTCTTCAATATCCTTTGGCTCCAAAGGAGGCAGCTATGCTTCCTGTACACCAGATCTTACATGATCTAATGTTAAGAATGTGGGAAGCTCCTTTAACAGTATCTCCACATTCTAGACGTCTGGACACTACGTATCGAGTACCACCTTGTCCAGGGTTTCAGAAGACTCAGTTACCACATCATTCTATGGTGGTGGAGTCCGCCATGAGGCGGATTAAGAGTGCTAAAAGACACTCTTCCAATCCACCAGGTCATGAGTCTAGAACACTGGATGCCTTTGGTCGTCGATGCTTTCAGTCCTCTATGCTATCAGCAAGAATCAGTTCCTATATATTATACATGGGAATGTTTCTTGAGGAGGTTACAAAAGACTTGGAACTTTTGAACCCTTTTCTTCAAGAGGATAAACGGACAGATCATTTGACTTTGGTCAAACATGCTCAAAATGTGTCTAAGTTTATGAATCGTGCTACCTTTGACTGTTTTGAATGTATTAGCAGAACTTTTGCTATATCCATAGGAGCACGACATATTGCCTGGCTCCAAGCTTCAGACTTGGAGGAATGGGTGCAAGATAAGCTGGGAAACATTCCTTGCACAGGAGAAAATCTGTTTGGCAAGGATTGGCAGCTCAAAGCTAATGAAATTGACACTGATAATACAACTTTAGACAGATTGTCAAAATCTACAGCTAACCCAGCCAAGAAAAAGTTTTTCAAAAAACCTTTTTTCTCTAAAAAGAAAAAATTCTATCCATCTTCCACCCAGCAATCGCATATTCCCCAGAAGGGGCAACAACAAACTAAACAGAAAGCCACACGCTCAAAAAGCTCTGCAGGCTCAGCAGACCCAGCCTCCTCAGGGTCTTTGACTGTTGTCTACAGAACTTAGCCATTCTTCCTGTTCTAAACCCAGAACCTTTAAATATTCCAGGCCGTATCTGCCATTTTGCCAAGGCAACAAATTACATCAGAAAATTGGATTCTATCGTGAATCTGGGATACAAGCTTCATTTCCACAGCTTGCCCCCATCCACGCTAATAAGACAGTTCAAATCTCAACCACTGGTCTCAGACCTGTTGTGGCAAGAGGTCACCACTCTTCTGGCTCAAGGGGCTATAGAAGAGGTTCCAATATCCCAGCAGGGCACAGGATTCTATTCCCCCTATTTTCTCATTCCAAAGAAGTCAGGGGGACTAAGACCAATCCTGGACCTCAGAGAACTGAACAAATATTTAGTCTGAGAAAAGTTCAAGATCTCCCTCGGCACACTTCTTCCATACCTTCACGAGCAAGATTGGCTATGTTCTCTAGATTTAAGGGATGCTTACATACATATCCTTATTCATGCAGATCACAGAAAATTCCTTTGATTCCTAGTCAAGGGAAGACATTTTCAATACAGGGTACTTCCTTTCGGGCTGGCTTCTGCTCCAAGGGTCTTTACAAAATGCATGGCAGTAGTAGCAGCATTCATGAGGACACTAGGAATTTTTGTCTTCCCTTACTTAGACAATTGGCTCATTCAAGCACCGTCAGCTCTAGAGGCAAGTCATGCTCTTTCCTGAGCGATGCAAATTCTGCAATACTTGTGATGGTTCATAAACCTTCCAAAGTCCCAGCTCACCCCATCTCAATCCCTTGAGTTTATAGGGGCTCGCTTGGACACACAGCAGTCAAAGGCTTTCCTGCCTCAGCCTTACTGCCTGCGCATCATCGAACTAGCATCTCAAGCAGTGCTACAAACCTTCCTCACTGCCCGACAGATGCTTCGACTTCTAGGACACATGGCATCTACAGTCCATGTGATTCCTTATGCACGCCTTCACATGCAAGCGGCCCAGTGGACCTTAGCTTCCCAGTGGTCCCAGGCCTCAGGATGCCTGACAGACAAGATCAGAGTTACCACACGCCTGATTGTGTCTCTGCATTGGTGTCAATCTCTGGAAAACCTTACAGTAGGCTCTCCTTTTCAGCAACCCCTACCTCAGGCTGTCCTGACGACAGATGTATCCCAGTTGGGTTGGGGAGCCAACTTGGGCGATCTGTCGACCCAGGGTCTCTGGACCCCACATGAGGCTTCTCTTTAAATAAACCTCCTAGAACTAAGGGCCATTTCCAATGCTATTTGAGTCTTTTGCTTCCATCTCATAAACAAAACAGTTCTGGTGCAAACCGACAATCAAGTAGCCTTGTTTTACCTAATCAAACAAGGCGGAACAGGCTCTCTGCAATTAGCAACGAAGCTTTGCAACTGTGGGCCTTTGCCAGAGAGCATCAGATTCATTTGTTGGCAGTATACCTTCCAGGCATTCAGCCGAGTCCTGTTGCCACACGAGTGATCTCTCCACTCATATCAACTTGCCCGAGTATTTCAAGTCCGGGGAACACCAGACATAGACCACTTTGCAAGTCCACAGAATGCCAAACTTCCCCGGTACTGTTCCAGATTTCCAGCTCAAAATTGTCAGGCGAGGGATGCATTCCTGCTCCATTGGGGCCAGGATTTTCTCTGCCTTCCCACCAATTCCCCTAATTCCCAAAACCTTGTTCAAACTCCAGAGAGACAGAGGTTGCATGATACTCATAGCTCCCTGTTGGCCAAGGCAAACATGGTATCCTCTTCTCTTAGGTCTCTCTTGAGCCACTCCTCTGGAGTTGGGGAGTGTTCCAGATCTTCTGTCCCAGAACAACAGATCTCTACCACACCCCAATCCCCAGTCCCTTCATCTCAAGGCCTGGTTACTCAAGGCATAGAATTTCAAGATCTAGGCCTTTCACAACAAGTGAAGGATATTCTTCTAGCTTCCAGAATACCTTCCACAAGGCGTTCTTATGCTTTTAAGTGGAAGAGGTTCTCAGTCTGGTGTTCCCAAAAGGGGCTTGATCCCCTCTTGGTACAAGTAGAGTCCCTTCTGGACTATCTCCTTCACTTGTCAGCTTCTGGTCTCAAGACCAATTCTGTTAGAGTCCATCTTAGTGCTATTGCTGCATCTCATAAGCCCTTCGACGGACAACCAATTTCCTCTCATCCTCTTTATGAGGGGCCTCCTTTTAACAAAACCTCCCATCAAACCACCTCCGGTGGCATGGGATCTTAATCTTGTTCTGGGTCAACTCATGAAGCCACCCTTTGAACCTTTAGCTACTTCGGAGCTAAAGTTTCTTTCATGGAAAGTCATTTTCCTAATTGCTATCACTTCTGCAAGACGCATTAGTGAACTGCAGGCTTTAGTGGCTGACCTGACTTATACGAGGTTTCATCATGACAAAGTAGTCTCGAGGACTCATCCTCTTTTTATGCCAAAGGTGGTATCACTTTTTCATTTAAACCAATTGGTTTATCTTCCAGTCTTCTTTCCTAGGCCTCATGCCTCCAGCGCGGAAAGAAATCGTCATACCTTAGATTGTAAACGGGCTCTGGCCTTTTATCTTCACAGAACTCAGCCATTTAGAAAATCTTCTCAGCTTTTTCTGGCTTTTGACTCTAGTCGTTTAGGACTTCCAGCCACTAAGAGAACTCTCTCTAAGTGGATTGCAAACTGTATTTCCTTTACCTATCAGAGTAAAGGAATCCCTCTTGAAGGCCATGTCTTGGCTCATAATGTTAGTCATGGCAGCCTCAACTGCAAATCTTAGTTCAGTTGCTATTGATGAGATCTGCAAGGCAGCAACTTGGGCTTCTGTGCATACTTTCACTGCCCACTATTGTTTAGACGAGGACTCCCGTTGGGATGCCTTGTTCGGTCAGGCTGTTCTACAGCATCTGTTCCATTCCTAGATCATCTCCTTCCCACCATCCACTCTTGGATGCCTGAGGTCCCTAGGAGCAAGCATGGCCCATCTCACATAGATCCGCAACATGCTGGGGTCATCCCTAGGCATTTTTAGCTGGGGAGTCCCCATATGTGAAGACTACATTCCTGCTTGTTCCTGGAGATAGCGTAGTTACTCACCTGTAAAAGGTGATCTCCAGGAGCAGCAGGAATAAGTCTTCACAACCCACCCACCTCCCCTAGACATTGTCTTTCTCTCTCTTTCTATTTTTCCTCTACTTCTGTCCTTTGGTCTCAGCTTTCAACTCAACTGAAGTGAGAGAGGTGGTTGGGCGGAAAGGCAGCACGCATGCGTGGTGGGATGCTCCCAAAAGCTTTCATTTTGGACTCTGGGGAGCGTTCCCACGCAGGCTCCATCGGTGTCGAAGGTACCCATATGTGAAGACTTATTCCTGCTGTTCCCGGAGATCACCTGTTACAGGTGAGTAACTACGTTTTCTCCGCTTGGTAAACTTTTCTTGGCCCAGGGGGGGAGGGGGTTTCTGTGCTTCGTATTTTTGCTTTTTGCCTGCCGTCGCAATTCTCTTTTCCCTTTAGAGTTTTTTTCCTCCCTTGATCATTGAGTTTTATTTCTTTCTCTGCAGCACCTCTGCCCCCTACACTGGTGCTCCAATTGGACCTTGATTCCAAAATTGAGTCATTTTGATTTTCGCTGCAGCTCTTTTCTGGGGCGACGTCCCAGAAACCTTCCAGTGGGTTTAAGAAGTGTACCCTGTATGCCAGGACCAATCCACCACAGATACACATGGTTGGTGCGTTCGGTGCTTGTTCCTGCTTGTTCATGGAGAAAAGGTAGTTACTCACCTGTAGCAGCTGTTCTCCGTGGACAGAAGGAATTAGTCCTCACAACCCTACACCTTTCCGAGGAGTTGTCTTCTGCTACAGCTGTGATGGTGCTGCTGCGTCAGGTGGGAAGTAGGCGCACAGGCACGGTGGACCCTCCCAAAAGCTTCCAATAGAAGCTGGGGACCATTCCCACGCAGGGGCTCTGTTGATATCACCGATATGTGAGGACTAATTCCTGCTGTCCATGGAGAACACCTGCTACAAGTGTGTTACTACCATAAGCTGCCCGCCAGAGAGTACTACAGCATAACCCACCTCCCTTGATTCTTATGTACATAGTATTGTATAATAGCGCACGCTGTAAATAGCCCACCAAGAATCAACGATACCCGACACATACACGCATTCACAGTCTCACTGCATGCACACATGACAGTATTATTTTGATTGTTTGCTGTGTAGATTGCTTTGATTAAAGGATAAGGCGGTATAGAAATCCATTTAAATAAATAAATAAATACCTTTTAGCGCAGAAGTTTTGCTCAGCGATGCTGTAAGCAGACAGTATTCAGATGAGCTGTGTGCAAAAAGTCTGCACTGAACAAGGAGAGCAAGCCAAGTGCATGCACACATGAAGCTGCGTTAGCAGCACCTATATCCAGCAGACAAACAATTTAGTACTTCTGCACATATGCTGGATTGCTATGCCTAACAGGATAGCCAAGAAGCATCAGTGTCCCGCCCCCCCCCCCCCACCCCCCCCCCACACACACTTCCTTCTCCTTATGGGAGGGAGATAATAAGCCCTAAACATGAGTGCAAGCATTAAGCATTTTCTGTAATCTTTAGAATCTCCAAAAGTACCTTCTCTTTTTTGTAGAGATTTCCAAGGACATTGCCTCTAGAGCTGTCAAAGCAGGTGTAGAGTCGGTAGGGTCTGTTGATTGCTTGAGGGCTAAGCAGCTCTAGACCCTGGTAAGGTGTAAACAGGCAACAGAAAAATCCGGCCTGAGAGAGATCTCTGTGCAGCAGATATCTTGGATTGTAATCTGTTTCTAATCTCTAACATCATCTGGGTATTTACTGACAATCGTGGTTTCTTACGAGACTGATCAGAGACTGGATTAAAATATCTGAAAAGCAGAAAAATAAACCTGTAATTGTGTGAGAGGGGCCGTTAATTTTCCTCAGATTTTCCAGGATCTTGATAATCGGTATGGGAGAATAATCCATTGTGCTCCAACTGCTGCCAGTGAGCTGGGTTGGTGTGTGATTACTAAACTGCCCCAGAAGCCAAGTTTGAAAGGAGGACATGAGCATACCTACAGTGTGCCAAAGCTACCGTTAACTGCAAAATATTTTAAATAGTGTACATAAAGGAAAGAGAATTGGATTTAGCTCCTGCCTTTTCATAGGTACTTTCGGCATCTGAGACATTGAAGGGTTAGGTGGCCTGCTGCTCTAACCATTAGGCTACTTCTCCACTCCATTTTTTTTTTTTTTTTTTTAAGTGCCATCAAGTCTGCGCTGACTCCTGGTGACCAAGCAGCCCCTGGGTTTTCTTACCAGAAGTAGATTGCCAGGCCTTTTTTCCAAGGCAAGGGAGGGTAAAGTGACTTGCTCAAGCTCACAAGGAGTGCCAGTAGGAATCGAACCCTGATCTCTTGAATACTAGGCTGTTGATCTAAACACTAGGCTGCTACTCCATACTTAACGGGAAGCAAAAAAATTGTCTCAACTGTTGGTTTGTGAAGCAGTTTCCAGAGTCATTCAAACAATGTGAAATTGTGTTCAGTGGATAACAAAATGCATAAGGTTTCTTTGTTACTGAAATGCAGAAAGTCTCTGTTGTTCCTTAAAGTGCATGAAGTCTGTTTAGTTATTGAAGTTCGGAAAGTGTCTGTTTCTTGCAGTCTGTGAAGTGTCTTTGTTATTGAAGTGCAGGGGATCTTTGTTTAGGGAAGTAGATGTAAAGTCTTTGTTGGTTCCCAAATTGCCTGGCGTCTTTACTGCTTATATGATTGAATGGAGTTTGTTAGTCATTTGGGTCTGTGAAGCTTTTTGTTGTTGTGGTATGTCTTTTAATTATATTTGCCTTTTCAGGTGCAAAGTACTTTTGCTTCTGGGGAAACACCGAAGTAATTAGAAATCAGAATTCTAATGCATCATAATGTTTTCATGGTTGTATTGCAAATAGACACAGTCATTTTCTCTAACGGTACTAAGGAAAATGAAAGCTGTCATACTTGACATGCAGAGGGACTGAAGTCTTGTTTGAAGAAGGTAGAAGTATGTGGCCAACATAGGCGCCAGCACCATGAATGCTGCGAGTGCTTGAGCACCTCCAATATCTATCCCCTGTCAGCTGTACAGTAGCCTCTCAGATCGATGGTAGAAGATATGGAAAAGGTGTTGTGAAAGCTAACCAAACAGCTGTGTGATTGGCTCTGCTCAAGCATACACAGTTGACGCCTGCGCTGTCCAAGCTCCGTTTCTCATCCTTCTGCTGTTCATTGCATATTGTGGACGAGACTGTCTGCTTCTGCAGCACCCACCGATTAGGAGTCATCAGTTCTGTGCGTGAAGTCTTAGCCTGTACGCAAGTGTTGATGCTGTGTCTTCATGTTGTGAGCACTTATCGAACATCTCTTTGCCCACACTAGGTCCATATCCTCGTCTGCCAGCTTCACTAGCCGCTCGCTTACAAATCAGCACCATTCCCTCTCAGCATGAATTCCTGCAACATTCTGACCAGGAGTCTTGTTTCTCTGCAGGTAATGGCCCCGCTTTCCAAAGCTGCTTATTTTAATCAAGGGAAGGCACGGAACAGTCTACTGGCTCTGGGCGTTCCTTGCTGCAAAGACATTCCAAGTTGTTCTTAAGATTGTTTCTAGGTTCAGAGGTCACTCACTCATAAAGCAAGAAAGTAATTTATTGGCTGGGATGTTTGGTGGGGAAGGGGAACACTTGGGAGCGTGCAGTGATATTTACATCTGGAAAAAGCACTTGTCATGATACTTGGTTTCTCTGGAGTATTTGGTTGCTCTGTGGTCACGTGATTGCCTGGTTAATCCATTTCAGATCAATGCACGTCAGTATTGACCTAGTGGTGAATGGTTAAATGCCAGCCTGGCTTTAAAAAAAAAAAGTTTACTCTGTGCCATTGCCTATTTGGATAGTGGTGCTAAATACACACAGAAAGTACTTGCCGACGGTAGCTCTCCCGATAGTAATATTCAGCCACTGCATATATAGCTAAGTGGTTTAATTCAAGGCTGCTTTTTTTTAGGTCTAAATTAAACTGCGTAACTATATGGATAGTGGCTGAATATTGCTGTTTTCCAAGTCATCCTGCTAGACCAGTCCAGACAAGCGGGTTGTGTCCCCCTGCCAGCCGATGTTGGAGACAGAGAAAAAACTGTACCAGAATCTGATTGGTTAGGACCTGGTACCCATATAGGCAAACCCCTAGGGGTCCCCTCAGTATTTTTCTCTGTCTCAGCAGATGATGGTGTTTTTTTTTTCTTTAGTTCTGAGAATTTTTCCTATTAATTAATTTCCTCTTACTTTGTTTAATTTTATTTAATTTCCTTTGACTGGAGGTTTCAGGGCACACAGGAGGTGTTTCCCTGCATTTCCCAGTCCTACAGTTACCTTTGATCCTCAGCGTTAGGAGCTCCTGGTCTGGAGGATCAGTCAAGCTGCTAACCTCCCCGGGGATCCCTTGGCCAGCTCCGGGCCCGGAGGGCCTGAACTGGCAGGAGCACAGGGTTGCCTTCACATGCTCTGCAGCCTTCCCTTCTCTTTCTCTGGCTCCCCTGCTCGACTTGCTGCATGGAGGCTTAAACAGTGACTTTACGCTAGCTGTCTGGGCTCTTCTCTCTCCCCCCCCCCCACTCCTCCATACCTTCGCGATCGTTTTCGGGCGCTGCTTTCTGCATTCTCCAGGACCAAGCAGGAAGTCAGTCCTCACTTATGGGTGACGTCGGCGCCGACGGAGCCCTCGCGGAGCAATTTTCCCCAGCTTTCAAAGAAAGCCTTTGGGAATTGCAGCGCGCATGCGCGGTCGTCTTCCCGCCCGAGGGTGCCATCTTAGCCAGTCTTCTTTTTTCCGCGGAGCCCTACAGACGTCCCCGTCTTGTCCCCGCGAAAAAGTCGATTTTCTTCATTATTTTATTCTTTTTCCTTTCGGTTCGACGCCGATCGCTTTCCCGCCCGGACTCGCGACGCCGGTCTCGAGTCCGCTTACTTTTTTCGGTTTTTCTGACTTAGTCAGCTTTCGTTTTCGGTTTCCCTGGCAGCCCGGTCCTTTGACCTCGCAGGGGCCCTTTTTCCCCCGATGGCTGCCAGTGGGTTTAAGCGGTGTGGTCGGTGTGACCGAAATATGTCACTAACCGACACACACGACTTTTGCCTCCGCTGCCTGGGCCCGGATCATGAGGAACTGATCTGTGGGCCCTGCAGCAAACTGTCCTCAAAGGCGTTGAGGAGTCGGCGGCATCAGCGTGAGAGAATCTTCGCTGACCCCAGCCGTACCCGGACCTCGTCGGAGGCCTCCGCGTCGAAAGGCTCCAGCTCGGACCGTCGACGGAGCTCCTCCGACCGGGGTTCTCCCTCCGGGGACCATCGTCGGCAGGAAAAACCCGCGAGGGCGGCGTCGGTGGACGCTCCTGGCTCCGCGAGGGCCAGGTCGCATAGCCCCGACAGCCGCCCCGGGTCCTTGGAGAAGGAACACATCCCGAAGCGACCTCGCCTGGAGTCGGAGATGCCTGCCCGGGTAAGTCCTGTGGTCCTTCTGGACTCGCCTCCGCGACAGCCGACGTCGGGCCCGACGCCGTCGGGGCCCGAGTCGGGGGCTGCTGGGTCACCTGAGCTCGGACTCAGGTTGACGGCCTTGGAGAGCAGACTGTCTGCCTTCATGGACCAGCAGCGGGCACTGCTCGCTGGCCTCGCTGGCGCCGCTGCCCCGACCGCCGGGACGTCGACGTCCAAGTCGACCCCGGAGACCGAGCCGATCCTCGAGTCAATGAGAACTCGAGTCGATCCTCGGTCGAGGTCACCCTCGGCCTCCCGTTCGGGACCGAGGTCGCCGACGCCGACTCCCTCGACGTCGGGACGGCTGGCGCCGCACCCTGCCCGGGCCGACCCCACCAAGTCCTCGTCGGAGTCGGTCTGGGAGTCTGAGGAGGAAGAGTCACCTGATTCTTTCCGGACTCGGTGTGTCCCATCGGACTCACCGGGGTCCGAGCCTCGGAAGCAGTCCCCCCCGGAGGATGCCCGGTTCTCGGACTTCGTTAGGGATATGGCCAAGGCTTTGGCCTTCCCTGCGGATCCCGAGGAGGAGCCTCGAGCCGAAGAGCTCGACGCCCTCCAGTATGACTCTCCCGCGAGGGAGCACTTTACTGTGCCGGTTCCTCCTATGCTGGAACGACTACTCTTCCGCATGTGGGAGAGTCCGGCCTCCTCGTCGGTCCTGAGCAAGCGGGTCGATTCTATCTATCGGGTCCGCAAGAGCCCTGGCTTTCAGAAGGCACAGCTGCCACACCATTCCATGGTAGTGGAATCGGCCATGCATCGTCTTAAGAGCCAGAAGATGCACTCCTCGGTGCCTCCTGGAAGGGAGGCCCGTAACCTGGATGGCCTTGGCAAGAAGTGCTTCCAGGGCTCTATGCTCGCATGTCGTGTCCAGACTTACCAGCTCTACATGGGCATGTATCTCCGGGATCTGGCTAAAGAGCTAGCCGGATTCTCCGCTGGTCTCTCCGAGGAGCCCTTGCGGAGGTTCCTAGCCTTGTCCACGGGCATTCGGGAATGCTCAAAGTTCATGTCCCGAGCAGCCTATGATGGCTTTGAGGCCTCGGCTAGAGTGGCCGCAGCCGGCATCGGTGCCCGCCGACAGGCCTGGCTTCAGTCGTCGGACCTTGAGCCCTGGGTACAGGACAAGTTGGTCGATGTCCCCTGCCGAGGCGAAAACCTCTTTGGCAAGCCCATGGCGGAAAAGGCTGCACAAATTGAGACTGAGACTCTCACCAGGACCAGGCTTTCTAGGAAGACCTCCGCCCCTTCCCAGAAAAAGAAGGGCTCGGGAAAAAAGTCCTTTTACCCGAGGAAGGCGGCTGCCTACAAACAGTACCCCCATTATCAGGCCCCTGCAGCTCCCCAACAGGGCCAGCAGGCCAAGGGACGGGGTAACGGGTCCCGTAGGCAGCAAGCCCCCAAGCCTGCACCACCAGCCCCTGCTCAGCAGGGTGGGGGTTTTTGACTCGCTCAGCATAGCCTCTCCCCCCCCGCTGGTTCCTCCCAGCACCGGAGGCCGGCTGGTTCACTTCGCCCACAGGTGGTCCAGCATCACCGCAGATGCCTGGGTACTTCAGGTCGTGCGAGAAGGCTACCTTCTCCACTTCCATCAGGTCCCTCCCTCCTATTTTCCGGGAGAACCTTCGCGCCCCCCTCTGCACAGGGAGTTGCTCCTTCAGGAGTTAGCAGGTCTTCTGCAGGAACAGGCGGTGGAACCGGTGCCCCACCACCTGAGAGGTCAAGGCTTTTATTCAAGGTATTTTCTGATACCAAAGAGAACAGGGGGCCTCAGACCCATCCTGGACTTGCGCAACCTCAACAAGTTCCTTGTGCGGGAGAAGTTCAAAATGCTTACCCTTGGAATCCTTCTGCCCTACCTCCAGCAGGGAGATTGGCTATGCTCCTTGGATCTAAAGGATGCCTACACGCACATCCTCATCCACCCAAGCCACCGCCAATACCTAAGGTTTGTGGTGGCAGGAAATCATTACCAGTACAGAGTACTGCCCTTTGGCCTATCCTCCGCACCGCGAGTCTTCACAAAATGTCTCGCGGTCGTGGCGGCCCATCTCCGGCTTCACGGCCTCTATGTCTTTCCGTACCTCGACGACTGGCTCATCAGAGCAGCGTCCGCTCAGGAGGTCACCAACACCACGTGCCGCACGGTGACTCTGCTGCAGCACTTGGGCTTTGTCATAAACTTCGCAAAGTCCACTTTGCTCCCCTCACAGGATCTCGAGTTCATCGGCGCAAGGCTTCACACTCCTCGGGCACGAGCGTACCTACCGCTCGACAGGGCTCAACGGCTCATGGACCTAGCCGACCGCTTTCGCAGCCAGCCCCTGGTCTCCGCCAGGCGCTTCCTGAGACTGCTCGGCCATATGGCTTCCACCGTCCATGTGACCCCCAATGCCCACCTGAACATGCGGTCTGCTCAATGGTGTCTCCGCCAGCAGTGGCGACAAGCCACAGGCGGCCTGGCAGACCTAGTGCGCGTCTCCGAGCCGCTGCTCTCGTCTCTCCGGTGGTGGCTCCGGCAGCCGAACCTGATATTCGGAATGCCTTTCCAGTCACCTCAGCCGACCCGGGTGCTGACCACCGATGCATCCCTCCTGGGCTGGGGAGCACATTGCCAAGAGGCACGTACTCAGGGCCTCTGGACCACGTGGGAGTCTGCTCAGCAGATCAACTTCCTGGAGCTCAGGGCGATCCGCCTAGCTCTCAAGGCCTTCTCCCACCTGACTTCCCAACGGTCCGTCCTTGTCCAGACGGACAATCAAGTTGCCATGTTCTACGTGAACAAGCAGGGGGGCACGGGCTCCTTCCTCCTCTGCCGGGAGGCACAGAAGCTCTGCTCTTGGGCCGTCAGTCACGGCATTCTCCTCAAGGCAGTTTATCTCCCGGGCCAAGAAAATTGCCTTGCAGACAAACTCAGCAGGGTCCTCCAGCCGCACGAGTGGCGTCTGGATCCCTTGGTAGTTCAGAAGCTCTTCCTCAAGTGGGGTCTCCCCACGGTGGATCTCTTTGCCAGTCCTCACAACCGGCAGCTTCCTCGCTTCTGCTCTCGTCAGCCACACCCCCTTCGGGTTGCGGCGGACGCCTTTCTGATCTCGTGGTCGGGGAGCCTTCTGTACGCTTTCCCTCCCATCCCGCTGGTCTCTCGGACTCTTTTCAAGGTTCTCCGAGACAAAGCCTTCATGATCCTGGTGGCCCCTCGCTGGCCCAGGCAGCCGTGGTTTTCGCTCCTGCTGCAACTGGCGGTGGAGGATCCAATCCCTCTGGGGGTACAACCGGATCTCCTCACTCAGGATCAGGGGTCCCTTCTGCACCCCAACCTCAGGTCTCTCAACCTCATGGCCTGGCTGCTGAGAGGGTAGTCCTTGCTCCCCTTCTCCTGCCGGCGGAGGTGGAGGAGGTCGTCTTAGCTTCGCGACGGCCTTCTACCCGCAAATGCTACGCCCTTAAATGGCGTCGCTTTGCAGTCTGGTGTACCCAACAGTCTCAGGATCCCTTCTCCTGCCCGGTGTCGGTGATCTTGCAGTACTTGCTGCACCTCTCTAATCTGGGACTTAAGTCCAACTCCGTCAAAGTTCACCTCAGTGCTCTTTCAGCACATCATGTGCCAGTGGACGGCAGACCTCTCTCCAATGACCCTCTCGTAGCGAGGTTTCTCCGAGGTCTCCTTTTACTTAAACCACCTCTGCGCCCGCCAGCGCCTGACTGGGACCTGAATGTGGTTTTGCAGCGGATCACCTGTCCGCCTTTTGAACCTATGGCTACCTGTTCTCTCCGTTTTCTGTCTTGGAAAACACTGTTCTTGATAGCCCTCACTTCCGCTAGGCGCGTAAGTGAATTGCAGGCCCTCGTGTCTGATCCCCCTTACACTAGGTTCTACAAGAATAGGGTAGTCCTACGGACTCACCCAAAATTTCTGCCTAAAGTGGTCTCCCCTTTTCACATCAATCAGGAGGTGGTACTTCCAACCTTCTTTCCCAGACCACACTCCAGCCGAGCTGAAACGGTCCTCCATACCCTGGACTGTAGAAGGGCATTGAACTTCTACCTTGACCGTACGCGGGAGCACCGTAAAGCTGCTCAGCTTTTTGTGTCTTTTGACCCCAATAAATTGGGGCTCCCGGTCTCCAAGCGTACTCTGTCCATCTGTGTTGCGGACTGTATCTCTTGGGCTTATGGGGCAGCCGGACTCTCCTTAGAAAGTCGAGTCACGGCTCATTGCGTTCGGGCAAAGGCCACGTCAGTGGCTTACCTCCGCTCTGTTCCGCTGGCAGACATCTGCCGGGCCGCTACTTGGTCTTCGAGCCAGACTTTTGCGGTCCATTACTGTCTCGAGAGGGAGTCCTGTAGGGACAGTGCTTTCGGACAGGCAGTCCTCCGTAATCTCTTTGAGGTCTGAGCAACTCCTACCCTCCATCCCGGATGTGGGCTACCGGTGGGTGATAATTCAGCGAAGATTCTATCCTTCTGTGCTGCTGAGCTAGAGGGAGCTCATTTTTGTGCTTAGGGTCTCCGGTAGCCTTGAGCTTGGGAGTCCCATAAGTGAGGACTGACTTCCTGCTTGGTCCTGGAGAAAGCGTAGTTACTCACCTGTAACAGGTGTTCTCCAGGAGCAGCAGGAATCAGTCCTCACTACCCTCCCTCCTCCCCTTGGAGTTGCAATCGTCTGCTTATGTTCTTTTGCAAATTTTTATGCTGTCTTTTTTAGCTATGTCATCTGACTGGCTAAGATGGCACCCTCGGGCGGGAAGACGACCGCGCATGCGCGCTGCAATTCCCAAAGGCTTTCTTTGAAAGCTGGGGAAAATTGCTCCGCGAGGGCTCCGTCGGCGCCGACGTCACCCATAAGTGAGGACTGATTCCTGCTGCTCCTGGAGAACACCTGTTACAGGTGAGTAACTACGCTTTTTCAGCGGTGGGTAGCCTGTGCCGGCGGAGGAGCGCTCCGGCGAACATGAAGCCATGTGTTCAAGTTAAAGCACCATCGGGACATTTTTATCTGCAAAACCGCTGTTTTTACCACGATTGCGCAAGCAAATCTCCGATCCCCAGCAGCCTTGGTTTTTGTAAGCATGGCTACTCCCTTTCACTACCACACAGCTTATTGGCCCATATTTTACTATTTTGCCTGCAGATCATCCTGTGCTTCAGTGTGTCGTCTCAACTCTGTGTTTTTTCAGTGCGCTGTTTTGGCGGGCTTTTCACGCGGCGGACATTTTGTTTTGTCCTCTCTCGTGGCTGCGGAAGCCATCTTGAACTGCAGTTGTCAATAGCGGCTATTTGTTAATAGGAAGGACTGGGGTTTCTAGTCCCACAGGTGCTCCTTGTGGTCTTGGGCAAGCCACTTAATCCTCCATAGCCCATGTTCCCTGTAAAATAGTTATCTCCAAGTTATAATGCCCTGTTCAATGTAATTTCAGTTTGTTCAATGTAAACTGCACTGATGCAGAATAGCGCGGTATATAAGAGAATGTAAATAAATAAATAAATATACCTTCCTCCTGTCAGCGCTGCATTGTATGCAGCAAGAAAGTGAAAGACCTTAGAGTTTGCTTGGCCTGTTCTTCACACACAGGAGAGTCTTCGGCTGTTCCTGGGGGTTCTATCAGAGATGACCCGCCTGCTGTGTCTGTCCGTGCAGCAAGTCCTCATGTAGCGCAAACAGTGGAGGGATTCACTGATCCTCCTCTATTAATTCCGCAGTCTGCTAATACCACAGCTCTAACGGGAGAACAGCCGTTGCCAACTTCAGATGCAGTTTTTGGCTCTTTTTAAGCAGGCCTGGTCCATCTAGCGCTCTGAGCCCCCTACAGTAGGGGCAGCGCCACAGACCTCGCCTTCAAAGCCATCACACAAATGGCTTCTCGGAAATGCTCTCGTAGTGATTTGTTTCCTAAGAACTCTACCCGTCCCTCCAAAGAAATCTGGTGGGGTTTGGAGGCATCGCCCGCTGAACCAGAGGACGACATATCTTCGGATGCCAGACGTTCGGATCGTGAGGACGGTGAATATTCCCCATCAGTCGCCTCGGCTGGATAGCCAAGGAGATGCCCAAGATCTTTCTTTTCCACAAGGACGAGTTGCCGGCGTTGATTGCTCAAGTCCTAGAAGCTCTATGCTTGTCGGATCCTCCGGCGTCTCAGGAGCCTCAGTCACAACCGCAATCGGATCCCAATCTGCAGGGTATCTGAAAGCCGTCAAAAGCTTTTCCCTTCCCAGCAGAGCTCCAACAAATGGTATCATAGGAATGGGAAGCGCCAGATGCTTATTTGTGCACAGCTCACCGTATCGGTCAATTTTATCTTTCGTCTCCATCAGATCGGGATAAGTGGCTCGCATATCCCAAGGTGGACGCCCTAGTGACGGGGGTCACAAAGCATACTACCATTCCTGTGGAGGGAGGTGCAGCTCTCCGAGACCAGTGGGATAGGAAAGTGGAGAGCCTTCTCAATACGGCATTTTCCTCCTCAACATTAGCTCTCCAGGCCACCGTCTGTGGTGGTCTCGGACCTCGGGCCTTGCTGTGATGGATGCAGCGTCTGCCCGAAGTTCCGGCCCTAGCTCGTCTGGAATCCATCACAGCTTATTTAGCAGATGCCTTTTATGACTTGCTTCGACTCTCCGCTCGTTCAGTTGCTGCAGTCACTGTGGCCCGGCGTTGGCTCTGGTTGTGTCAGTGGTCTGCGGACGTAGCCTCCAAAGCACGGCTCTCTAAGCTATCATTTAAGGGGAGGCTCCTCTTTGGCGAGGACCTGGACAAGTTGGTTAAAGATCTCGGGGAGGTGAAGCTACAACGCCTGCCTGAGGAAAAGCTGAAGTTTTAGAGATACTTGCCGTTACCGATCAAATAGAATGGCATCGTCGGTCTCATCCAATCGCTTTGCCCAGAGGACCCAGTCCTTTCGAGGAGCCAGAACAATGGCTCTTACTCAGGCACAAACAAGTTCACCGGAGCCGTGCGTTCCTCCTGCTGACGGGGCATCTTGCCCACCCGAGAGACCACCCCCAGTTGGCAGACGTCTCTCTCTTCTCTCAACAGTGGGCACTCATCACTTCCGACCATTGGGTTCTTCAGGTGGTAGCTCAGGGTTATGCTCTCGAGACTTATCGACCCATTCGGGATGCTTTCCTTATTTCTCCAGGAGGGGCTCCTCGAAGAAGGAAAATCGTCCTTTCCACTATTCGGCACCTCCTTTTTCTACGGGCAATTTGCCCCGTTCCTCCCACCGAGCGCGGTATTGGCCGCTATTCCATATATTTTGTGGTTCCCAAGAAGGACGGTTCCTTCCGGCCGATCCTCGACCTCAAAGGTGTCAACTGTTGTCTCCACGTACCTCGCTTCTGCATGGAAACCCTGCGTTCAGTCATCCAAGCGGTTTGCAAGGGAAAGTTCCTGGCTTCATTAGATCTTACCGAGGCTTATTTCCACGTCCCTATTCGCAGGGACCATCAGCGTTTCCTGTGGTTCACGATTCTGGGCAGTCATTTCCAGTTTTGTGCCATGCCATTCGGCCTAGCCACTGCACCGCGCACTTTCTCCAAGGTCATGGTGGTGGTGGCGGCGGCCTTACGCAAAAACGGAATTCGAGTGCATCCTTACTTGGACGACTGGCTTATGCAAGCGGATTCCTTTGCGGAAGCCTGCCAAACAGTAGACCAGGTGGTTTCCTTCTTAGAAAGTCTCGGCTGGGTGGTCAATCGGGCAAAAAGCTCCTTATACCCCACTCAGTGTTTGGAGTTTCTTGGAGCTCACTTCGATACCACTCAGGGCAAGGTTTTCCTGACTCGCGACCGGTTTCGCAAACTGTCGCTCCAGATTTGCAGCTTCCTCTCCGGATCCTGTCCGCATGTGTGGGGCTATCTTCAAGTGCTGGGATCCATGGTGGCCACCATAGAGGCAGTGCCGTGGGCCAGGGTGCACATGTGCGGCCTACAACGGGCCCTGCTCGCCCAGTGGTCACCGGTATTGGAAGATTACAATGTTCAACTGCCCGTTCCTCCCTCCACCAGAAACTACCTGCAATGGTGGCTTCTACCATCTCACATCTTCAAGGGTGTTCCTCTAGAGCAGCGATGGCGAACCTATGGCACGCGTGCCAGCTGTGGCACGCGAAGACCTTGCAGCTGGCACGCGGGAAGGTCCGCAAAAAAAGAAAAAGCTGGCTCTGACTGCTGCCGCGGACGCGGCAAGGGCAGAATGCAGCGTCCCGCGGGGCCCCCTCCGCCCGCTAAGCCCCTCTGCAAGAGCTTTCAGATTCGCGAGGGAGAGCGTCTCCCTCGCGTCTCTGTTAAGCCCGCAGGGGCTAATGGGAAATTTCCCATCAGCCCCTTTAGACGCGAGGGACTGATGGGAAATTTCCCATTAGCCCCTGCGGGCTTAACAGAGATGCGAGGGAGACGCTCTCCCTCGCGAATCTGAAAGCCCTTGCAGAGGGGCTTAGCGGGCGGAGGGGGCCCCGCGGGACATTGCAATCTGCCGCGGCAGCAGCCAGAGCCTGCTTTTTTTTAAAAAAAATTTGCCAGAGGGGGGGGGTTAGGACTTCTAATGGGCAGGGGGGGATTAGGACTTCTAATGGGCAGGGGGGGGGGGTAGGACTGCTAATGGGCAGGGGGGGGGTTAGGACTGCTAATGGGCAGAGGGGGGGGGTTAGGACTTCTAATGGGCAGGGGGGGGGTTAGGACTGCTAATGGGCGGGCGGGCGGGGGGGGTAGGACTGCTAATGGGCTGGGGGCTGATGGGGGCTGTCTGGAAATGGGGTGATGGGGGTTAGGACTGGTAATGGGTTATAGGGGGGGCTTAAACTGAAAATGGGGTGATGGGGGTTTAGGACTGGAAGTGGGTTGATGGGGGGGGGCTAGGACTGGTATTGGGTTGGGGGGTTGCTAGGACTGGAAATGGGCTGATGCAGGGACTAGAAGGGAATGGATGCTGGGTGAGGCTGGAACTAGAAGGGAGCTCATGTTGGGGGAGGATTAGAATGGGATGGGGCTGGGAGAGTAAAATGGAGAGGGGAAAAATATTTTGTGTGGGAGGGATAAAAAATCTACAATAGGCCGGGTATTGGGAGAGTAAGTGGGGATTGAGGATGGAGGGGTAAAATTTGAGTGGATGAAATAGGAATGAGGAAAGAGCAAAAGGAGAAAGATTAGTATGTTAAAGCGGATGTAGAGAGAGAGAATGGAAAAAAAAAAACTAGAAGAGAGAAGAAAGGACAAATGGACAGCAGATGATGGAGAGTTAGCAGAAAACATGAAGAAACCAGAAGAAAGTGGCTGGAGCAATTGCAACTGTGTAACTGAGCTGAGGTATTCTGTTTATGTAATTCCTTTTTGACATTGCCACTTGTTCTCTTTCCCCAGTAGGTCATGTATTGTTATTGTCTGAAATGTATTGGTTTAATATTTGCAGTGTTGCCTTTTGATAGGTATGGTGTGGTGCTTTGTGAGTCCTGGTAGTGCTGTTAGGATACGGCGGGTTTGCTATTGGTTCTAAATGGGCAGTGTTTGTAGTAGTTCCTAATGTGCCTGGCGGTTGGCACTGGATTATAGTAATGTAGAAATCTTTTAGTCTGTCTTTATCCATACACTCATTAAGAGACATGTTTACTAAAAGTTAGTGTATGTTAGCATTATGCAAATATTTATGCAAATTGACGTGCTGGCACTTTGAGGAAATTCTTTGGTTTTGTGCGGCAGTTTGGGCACTCGGGCTCAAAAAGGTTAGCCATCACTGCTCTAGAGTCACCCCACTGGATTTTGTTGACCACCGATGCCAGCCTTTCCGGATGGGGAGCTCATTGTCTCAACCACACGGCTCAGGGTGTGTGGTCGCCTCGCGAAGCGCGTTGGTCCATCAACCGCTTGAAACTTGAGCTGTTTGCTTAGCCTTACTGCGGTTTCTGCCGCAGGTTCGCTACCAGGCGGTTCGCGTTCTCTCTGACAACGCGATGACCGTGACCTACCTCAACCGCCAAGGCGGGACAAAACGTCTCGTAGTAGCCAAGGAAATGCTCTTCTCTTCCATTGGGTGGAAAGACATCTTCAAGCTATCTCGGCACAGCACATCGCGGGGACATCCAATATGATGGCAGATTATCTCAGCCGGCATGTCCTCAACCCAGAAGAATGGGAGCTAGCGCCCTGGGCGTTTCAACAAATTGTGCACAAATGGGGTCGTCCCACGATGGATCTCATGGCGTCCTCAACCAACGCCAAGGCCCTAGCCTTCTTCAACCGCAGGAAGGAACACGGGTCACAGGGCCTGGATGCCTTAGCTCAGCCCTGGCCGATGTCCACTCTACTCTACATCGTCCCTCCGTGGCCACTGATCGTCAGGGTTCTCCAGCGCGTCAGGGTGCACTCAGGTGCGGTGATTCTGGTAGCTCCGTATTGGCCTTGGCGGCCGTGATATGCAGACCTCGTGCGGCTAGCCCGAGCTCCTCCTCTGCGACTCGGTTCCCGGAAAGGACTTTTAAGACAGGGTCCTGTCCTAATGGAGGACCCCGCTCCCTACTTGCTTACAGCTTGGCTCTTGAGCGCCGACATCTGAAAGACAAGGGTTATTCTCCCAAGGTACTGGCTCCCCTGCTCAAAGTGCGTCGGCTGTCTACCTCTCGGTGTGGTGTAAATTTGAAGCATGGTGTTCTGACCGTCGGCTATTGCCGTGGCGGGTGCATATTCCTCAAGTTCTAGCCTTTCTTCAAGAATGGCTTAACAAGGGATTGGTGCTTGGGTCTCTTCGGGTCCACATTTTGGCCCTTACCTGCTTTAGGGGCCCAATAGATGGCTTGCATTACACGCTGACGTGGCACATTTTCTTAAGGGGGCAAAGGTGGTCCGACCTCCTTTCCATCCTGAGGGGTTCCTCCTTGGGATCTTTTCTTAGTCCTCGGGGTGCTTACAGAAGCGCCTTTTGAGCCACTTCACAAGACATCACTGCGCGATCTCTCCTTAAAGACAGTCTTTCTAGTAGCAATTACCTCAGCTCGGCAGGTATCGGACTTGCAGGCCTTGTCTTGCCGTGATCCTTATCTCTCCTTCTCGGACGCGGGTGTCATCCTACATACCGTTCGTTCCTTTTTGCCAAAGTTCCTGACACCTTTTCATGTGAACCTGCCTATTTTCTTGCCTTCCTTCCCCAATGAGCAGTCCTCCGGAAAGAAAGTCTCTTCGGACGCTTGATCTCAAAAGGGTTCTTTACTGTTATTTGAAGGCTACCAATTCCTTCCGTAAGTCAGATCATCTTTCTTCTCTTCTCGGGGCCTCGGAAGGGCCTAGCAGCTTCCAAGTCCACCATCTCTAGATGGTTGCAGTAGGCGATTGAGTCCGCTTACATCCTCCGCAGAAAATCGGTACCATCCGGGCTCTGAGCGCATTCTACACGTGCTCAAGCGACGACGTGGGCGTAATGCTCTCAGGCTGCTATTCTTGATATTTGTAGAGCAGCCACCTCATCCTCCCTATCCACTTTTAGCTGTTACCTATTGGCTAGATCTTCAGGCGCGGGAGGACGCTGCATTTGGGGCCAAAGTAGTAACTGCGGCGCTGTCTTACCACTCAGAGGGCAGTTAGCTTGGGTACTACCCGCTTGTCTGGACTGGTCTAGCAGGATGACTTGGAAGGAGAAATTTCACTTACCGTTAATTTCCTTTCCTGGAATCCTGCTAGACTAGTCCAGGACCCACCCATGATGCATACATTCAGTATTGTTGCAAAAGTCTCTAGTAGCGTCATATCTCGAGCAGGGGTTCTCCACTGCTTTTCAGACATTCTTCACACTGTACATAGTTTCTTACTGTTCTTATGTTCTTGTTGCTTGTCAGAGTTTACTGAGGGTGACCCCTAGGGGTATGCCTATATGGGTACCAGGTCCTAACCAATCAGATTCTGGTACAGTTTTTTTCTCTGTCTCCAACATTTGCTGGCAGGGGGACACAACCTGCTTGTCTGGACTGGTCTAGCAGGATGCCAGGAAAGGAAATTAACAGTAAGTGAAATTTCTCCATACATATGGTTGAGCAGAAAGCCTTGCTCCTCCCTAACTCCCCCCAGTACCATCCAGATAGTGCCAGAGTGTGTAGAGAAATTTTTGGTGGCACTATACATAAAATCAGTGCATAAGTGGCCACCACTAAACACTTAAGTCCCTTTGAATTGTGTCGTGGTTCCGATCTGCTGCTCTCAGCTGCTTCTGCCTTCTTCTGAAGTCTGCATTGGAGGGGGGGCAAAAATGGCTGATAATAGCAGGCAGGAACCGCAACACAAAGGTGGAGTCTTAGGTAAGCACTGTGTCACTGTTCCTTTGCCACTGCTTCTGGCCCCAGAGAGGTATGGCAGCAGACACCCCAGAAGGCCGGTGTTGTAGGTGTCCGCCTAGTTCGCCTAATGGTAGCACTGGCCCTGGACAGATAAGATCTAAGCCCTGGAAAATTGACAGATACCTCCAAATTCATGTCCTACCTCACAAGACTAAGGGGCCCTTTTACTAAAGCCTGCTAAGGTTTTGCACTTAAAATATCTGAGGCGTGACCAGCATGTTCCCAACAACTAACGCATGCGGCACACTAATACAGGCGCATGTCACATCCATTGAAGAGTCGTCAGGTGCACCTGTGCTAATTGCTTCCTTAACTGCATTCACATGCTAATATGCTCTCCACACCCACAATCCACCTCTAACCCATTCACTCTCCACATTAGCGTGTGAATGCCAGTTAGGGTGGTTTTTGGCAGTCTCTAGCTGGTATGACCACACATTGGTGTTCCGCCAGCTACTGCATTCTGTAACGAATGTTAACTAGTTAGTGGCACTTATAAATAATGATAGTTTAGGAGCCCTTTTACTTTGTTGCATGCTTTTTTTTGTGAGCACTTATCGAACATCTCTTTGCCTACACTAGGTCCATATCCTCGTCTGCCAGCTTCACTAGCCGCTCGCTTACAAATCAGCACCATTCCCTCTCAGCATGAATTCCTGCAACATTCTGACCAGGAGTCTTGTTTCTCTGCAGGTAATGGCCCCGCTTTCCAAAGCTGCTTATTTCAATCAAGGGAAGGCACAGAACAGTCTACTGGCTCCGGGCATTCCTCGCTGCAAAGACATTCAAAGTTCTTAAGATTGTTTCTAGGTTCAGAGGTCACTCACTCATAAAGCAAGAAAGTAATTTATTGGCTGGGATGTTTGGTGGGGAAGGGGAACACTTGGGAGCGTGCAGTGATATTTACATCTGGAAAAAGCACTTGTCATGATACTTGGTTTCTCTGGAATATTTGGATGCTCTGTGGTCAAGTGATTGCCTGGTTAATCCATTTCAGATCAATGCACATCAGTATTGACCTAGTGGTGAGTGGTGTTTTATAAATGCCAGCCTGGCTTAAAAAAAAAAGTTTACTCTGTGCCATTGCCTATTTGGATAGTGGTGCTAAATGCACATAGAAAGTACTTGCCGACGGTAGCTCTCCCGATAGTAGCAATATTCAGCCACTGCATATACCGCTAAGCAGTTTAATTCAAGGCTGATTTCCTGGGTCCTCTTTAATAATGGACTTTTCCTCAGGAACTTGTCCAAACCTCTTTTAAACCCAGCTACACTAAATGCTTTTACTTCATCCTCCGGTAATAAATTACAGAGTTTTATTACACATTGAGTAAAAAAAATATTTTCTCCAATTAGTCTTAAATAATGCTACATTGGAGCTTCATTGTGTCTTTCTGCTTTTTAAAGGAGTAAACAACCAATCTATATTTACCCGTTCCACTCCATTATTTTGTAGATTTATATTATCCCTACTCAGCTATCTCTTTTTCAAGTTGAAGAGCACTAACCTTTTTAAGCCTTTCCTCATAGTGATATCCTTCCATCCCCTTTACCATTTTGGTTGCTGTTCTCTATACCTTTTCTAATTCCACTATATCCTTTTTAAGATATGGTGACCAGACTTGCACACCGTATTCAAGGTGCAGTTTCACCATGGAATGATACAGAGGCATTATAATATCCTTGGTTATATTCTTCATTCCTTTCCTTATGATTCCTAGCATTCTATTTGCTTTCTTGGCTGTGGCTACACATTGGGCGGAAGGTTTCAACGTATTATCTACAATAATGCCCAGATTCTTTTCCTGGGTGGTGATTCCTAATGGCGAACCATGCATCGTGTAACCATGGTTTGGGTGGTTCTTCCCTAAGTGCATAACTTGTCCACATTAAATTGCATCTGCCATCTGGATGCCCAGTTTTCCAATTTTTCAAGGTCCTCTTGCAATTTTCTACAAACCTCTTGTTTTTTAACAACTTTTAATAATTTTGTGTCGTCTTCAAATTTGATTACATATCTTGTTGTTCCCATTTCCAGATCATTCATAAATGTTAAAAAAGCAGCAGGCCCAGAACAGATTCCTGAGATACTCCACTATTCACCTATCTCCACAGAAAATTGGCCAGTTAGCCCTGTTCTCTGTTTTCTATCTTTTAACCAGTTCCTAATCCACAACAGTATACTGCTTCCCAGGAGCATTAGAAAGCCATTTTCTCTGGGAACAAGCAGGAAATCAGTACTCATATGGGTGATATTGGCACCAACAGAGCCCTTGTGGAAGCATCCCCCAGCTTTCAAAGAAAGTCTTTGAAAGATTCCACCATGCATGCGCGGTCCCCTTCCTGCCCAAGGGTGTCATCTTGCTCAGTCTCCTTTATTCCGCAGAGCCCTTCAGACGCTGTCTGACTTTCCCCCAGAAAAAGCTGATATTTTGTGCCTGAGTTTTCAACTCCGTTCTTGCACCAGTACTCTTCCTGCCTACCATCCTCTGTGCCTCAGCTTCGAGTTTGGTTCATTCTTATAGTCTCCATTCTTTTTATTTTCTGGTGCCTTTGCACCTTTTTTTCTCCGCTGGCAGACCAGAGAGTCTCGCAGGGGTACTTTTTTCCCCCATGGCTACCAGTGGCTTTAAAAAGTGTGATTGGTGCTCTGAAATGTCCTTAACCGACACACACGACTGCTGCCTCCGTTGCCTCGGGCCGGACCATGACCCAGCAGCCTTCGGTCTCTGCAAAAGTATGTCCAGCAAGGCCCTGAAGAGTCACCAGCAGCAGCAGCATGATAAATTCTTCCCCGAGGGCCTCATCTGAGGCCTCGACATCTCGGGAGGAGCTTTCCGAACCTGAGCATTGTCGTGGGTCCTCGGACAGGGGCTCTCCCTCAAGAGAACACAGGAAGAAGAAGAAACCCTCGAAGGCGGCGTCCTTGGATGGTTCCGACTGGCTGGGAACCTCTCGAGCCCGGTCCTGCAGTTTGAGGCACTCATCTGAGGCATCTGAAAAAGAGAGACCTGCCAAGGTCCCCCAGAAGGACCCGGCTGCGGACCGGTCTCTGTCTCTGTCTCCAGACACTATCCTCGTCGAGGATTCCCCTTCAGGGGAGCTGGCTCAGCAGAACGTTCTGGCCTGGAGTCCAGAATGGCGGCCCTGGAGCGCAGTTTGTCTGCCTTAATCCGCCAGCAGTGGGCACTGTTGTCAGGCACGTCCGGTTTATCTGCCCTGATCACCGGGCATTCGATGTCCAAGATGCACCGGAGGCTGAGCCAATCCTTGGCCGAGGTCACGTTTGGCATCCCACTCGACAGGAGCTTGGTCATCCCCGGCCAGTCTACCGGATGGTCTCGAGGGTCTCGAAGCCCATGGATCATCCTGCCTACAAATTATCCTCTGAGTACTCCGAATGGGAGGATGAGGAGTTTCCTGATACCCATCGCCACCGCAACATCCCTTCCGATTCCCGAGTGTCAGAACCTCGGAGGTAGTCCCTGCTGGAGAGCATGGGCTTCTTGGACTTTGTCAAGGACATGTCCAAGGCCCTGGTGTTCCCGACTGAGTCGGAGGGGGACTCTTGGGCGGACGAGCTGGAGATCCTCCAGTACAAGGCCCCTCCTTGGGAATAGCTCATGGAGCCCATTCCTCCTATCCTAGAACGGCTCATGCTCTGCATGTGGGAGACATTGGCATCTGTGCCAGTGGTGAGCAAATGGCTCGAATCGATGTATCTGGTCTGCCGGAGCCCGGGCTTCCAGAAGTCACAACTGCCGCACAACTCCATGGCGGTGCAGTCGGCCATGCGTCGGCTGAAAAGCCAGAAGACGCACTCCTCGGTGCCCCCAGGCAAGGAGGCCCACACCTTGGATACCCTCGGCAGGAAGTGCTACCAGGACGCGATGCTCATCTTCCGGGTCCAGGCCTACCAGCTGTACATGGGCATGTACTTGAGAGACCTGGCGAAGGAACTCGCCGGGTTCTCGGATGGTCTCTCCGAGGAACCTTTGCAGCAGTTCAAGAACCTGTCCTAGGCTGTCCTCGAGTGCTCCAAATTTGTCTCGAGCAGCCTATGATGGGTTCGAGTCTACGGCCCAGGTAGCCATGAGGGGCATTGGTGCACACTGCCAGGCTTGGCTTCAGTCATCCAACCTCGAGCAGTGGGTTCAGGACAAATTGGTTGATGATCCATGCCAAGGGGAGAACTTCTTTGGTAAACCCATGACTGACAAGGCTGCCGAGCTAGAAACCGAGTTCATGACGAGGACCAGGCTCTCCAGGAAGACTACTGCCCCTCCCCGATGGAAGGGCTAGGGTAAAAAGCCCTTTTACCAAAGGAAAGGGGCTGCTTACCAAAACTACCCATCCTATCAGGCCTCCCCGGCTCCCCAACAGGGTCAGCAGGCTAAGCGACATGGGCATGGCCCGCGTAAGCAGAAGGCTCTCAAACCCCTAATTCGCAAAACCCTGTTCAAGCTTCAGAGAGACAGAGGTTATATGATTCTCATAGCTCCACATTGGCCACGGCCAATGTGGTACACTCTGCTCCTATATCTCTCTCAAGCTCTGCCTCTGGAGCTAGGATCTGCTCCAAATCTCCTTTCTCAAGAGGACGGGATGCTATGGCATCCCAATCCCCAGTCTCTGCATCTCAGGGCCTGGTTGCTGAAAGCCTAGAACTTCACGGTCTTAACCTTTTCTCAGCAGGTAAAGGATATCCTTTATGCTTCCAGTAAGCCTTCCACAAGATGCTCTTATGTTTTCATGTGGAAAAGGTTTACCATATGGTGCTTGCAGAAGGGTCTTAACCCTCTTGCGATACCTCTGGAATCATTACTGGAGTATCTCTTTCATTTGTATAATGCAGGGCTTAAGACCAATTCAGTGAGAGTTCATTTGAGTGCTATTGCAGCTTCTTTCAAGCCTCTAAATGGACAACCTATTTCCTCTCATCCTCTCATAGCGAGATTTATGAGAGGCCTTCTTTTAACTAAGCCTCCCATTAAGCCACCACTGGTAGCATGGGACTTAAATCTGGTTCTTGGGCAGCTCATGAAGCCACCTTTTGAACCATTAGCTACTACCTCTTTGAAATTCCTTTCCTGGAGGGTCATCTTTCTTATTTCAATCACATCAGCACGTCGCATCAGTGAATTGCAAGCGTTGGTGGCTGATCCTCCTTATACAAGGTTCCATCATGATAAGGTAGTCCTTAGGACTCATCCACACTTTATGCCAAAGGTGGTGTCACCTTTTCATTTAAACCAAGTGGTTTACCTTCCTATATTATTCCCAAGGCCTCACGCCTCAAATGCAGAAAGGTATCTTCATACTTTAGACTGTAAAAGAGCTTTGGCCTTTTACTTGCAAAGGACACAGCAACATAGAAAGTCCTCCCAACTCTTTGTTGCTTTTGATCCTAGTCATTTGGGACTTCCATTCTCCAAAAGGACACTGTCCAGCTGGATTGCACAGTGTATATCTTTTGTCTATGAGAGTAAGAACCTTCCTCTTGAAAGCCATGTCACAGCTCACAATGTGAGAGCCATGGCAGCCTCCATGGTTCATCTTCACTCTGTGTCTATCGACGACATCTGTCGAGCAGCTACTTGGGCTTCGGTACATACCTTCACAGCCCATTACTGCTTAGACACGGACTCTCGCCGGGATGCTTTGTTTGGTCAGGCTGTTCTTCAACACCTGTTCCAGACTTAATCAACTCCTACCCACCATCCCTGGTAGGATGCCAAAGATCCATGGGGGGAAGTGGAGCCCTTTCACAAGGGCACACAACTTTCTGGTGTCTTCTCCCTGACACCTGCAGCTAGGGAGTCCCCATATGTGAAGACTACATTCCTGCTTGTTCCTGGAGATAGCATAGTTACTTACCTGTAACAGATGATATCCGGGAACAGCAGGAATTTAGTCTTCACAACTCGCCCACCTCCCCTAGGAGTTGTATCTCTCTATCTCTCTCTCTTTCGTCTCAGCTATAAACTCAACTGGAGAGGGACAGTAGGGGAAGGCAGCACGCAGGCACTGTGGGATGCTCCCAAAAGCTTTCCTATTGGACGCTGGGGAGCGTTCCCGCGCAGGCTCCTTCGGTACTGACGATACCCATATGTGAAGACTAAATTCCTGCTGTTCCCGGAGATCACCTGTTACAGGTGAGTAACTATGCTTTGTTATCCCTGTAAATGTTTGGTATCTTCTGGCTATAATAAATTTGTGTTCTTTTCATCTTCAGAATTGGAAAAGAGGATTCTTGAAAAGGAAAAGGCTCAGTGATTTTTTTCCTTTACCTTGGTAATTTACCTTAAGTTGATTGGCAGGTGGAGAGGAGTTGTTGGATTAATAGGCTGTTTTTTAGTAACAAGAAACTCTTTCCTTGGGTTTTGTGGTCTCTTGTTTGGCTTTTTCTACACTTCTTATTATTGGTTATAATTTTCCCTGATATTTGGGCTAATGTACTCTTGTTGTTTTCTATTTGATATGTATTATGCATGAATTATTGTATTTCTCTACATCGTTTTTTTTTCAATTATATGTTAAGAGTATTCAGATTTATAGAATGCCGAAAAAAAAAACAAAGTTTCTGGCTGCATATAATCATTTTTCCCTAGTGATGAAAAAATGGCAGTGAATGCTAGATAATAAAGCAGAGGCTTAGCTGGATATAACACAGGTCATTGTGCATTGTGATGAGCAGAGGCAGGCGTTAACAGTGTATGAGAGATGCATCATGGTGTTTGTGGATTCTCTTGGTTATTGATGCACTAAATCGAAATAAAGAGAGAACCTTGAGTCTCTTTACCCATAGGCCTAATGCTCAATATCTTGTTCCCTCCCGCCCCCCCCCCCAACACACTGCAAAGCGCATTTGTGAGCAGTAGTTGGTGGTGTCTTGCAGTAGAGATTAAGCCAAAACATTTGATTTTTAGACTTTAAACAGTAAGCATCGCTGATACAAAAAAAGAAAAAACTCCACCAGAAAAAAAACCCACTTCTACTAGTACTCGGTCACCCCTCATCTGGCTTGTTTTGTATATGTCACTCAATGTTTTGTGTTTTCTGCATTGACAGCTCCTAAGTGACACAAATGTACATATTTGATTCCACCGGAAAGGTACCCAGCAATATTTCCTGTGGCGTGAAAACAAAGATGAGCACATGGTTTTTTTTGTATCCTCGAAGAACCTCTAATCAACTGGAACAAAAACCCTAAATTAAGACGTTATGAATAGAAACACTAATTATAGCAGCCAAACCAGTGGCAGAATTGAAGCACAGAGAGACCTTACTTTGAAAGAAAGAAAGAAAGGGAGTGAGGGGGCTATATAAGACAGTCGTCTAAGTACAGGTAAATGGGTATTCCCTGCAGTCGGAGGTGAGCTGCGGCCGCTGACAGGCACTTTGTGAAAACTTGCAAGGCAGACGCGAGCCCAAAGGGGAGCACCCTAACTGATAATGGGAATGCCATTTCACAGTGGGCAGATTCAAATGGGTAACATAACATAACATAAGATATGCCATACTGGGTCAGACCAAGGTCCATCAAGCCCAGTATCCTATTTCCAACAGTGGCCAATCTGGGTCACAAGTACCTAGTAGTTTCCCAAAAGACACACAGGATTCACAATGTTCATCCCAGAATAAGCAGTGGATTTTCCGGGTCTTCTTTAATAACGGTTTATAGGCCTTTCCTCCAGGAGCTTGTCCAAACCTTTAAACCCAGCTATGCTAACAGTTTTTACTACATCCTTCGGTAACAAATTCCGGAGATTTGGGTTACATTATAGCTTCATTGTGTATCCTCTAGTCTGTCTTCTTTTTGATGACATAAACAACCAATCTTCTTTTACCTGTTCCACTCCATTCATTAATTTATAGACCTCTATCCTATCTCCCCTCTCAGCCGTCTGTCTTTCCAAGTTGAAGATCCCAAACCTTTTAAGCCTTTCCTCATAGGAGTATCCTTCCATCCCCTTTACTATTTTTGTCACTCTTCTCTGTACCTTTTCTAATTCTGCTATAACTTTTTAAGATATGGTGACCAGAATCGCACACAATATTCAAGGTGAGATCACACCATGGAATGATAGAGGCATAACAATATGATTTGTTTTTATGTAGTAAAGGCTGTTATGTAGTAAAGGCTGTTAGTGTAGCTGGGTTTAAAAAAGGTTTGGACAAGTTCCTGGAGGAAAGGTCCATAAACCATTATTAAGAAGTGACCGAAGATATCAATGCTTGACCCAGTACAAGCATTGTGGAACTTGTGTCTCTTGGGGAAATTGCTAGGTACATATGACCTAGATTGGCCACTGTTGGAAACAGAATACTGGGCTTGATGGACCTTGGTCTGACCCAGTATGGCATATCTTATGTTATGTTCTTATTCTCCATTCCTTTCCTTATGATTCCTAGCATTCTATTTGAATTCTTGACTGCTGCCGTACACTATGCAGAGGGGTATTATCCACAATGATACCTACATCTTTTTCCTGGGTGGTGATTTTTAAGGTAATACCGTGCATCATGTAACCATAGTTTGGGTTGTTCTTTAAGTGCATAACTGCACTTGTCCACATTAAATTTCATCTGCTATTTGGATGTCCAGTCTTCCAATTTATGAAGGTCCTATTGCAATTTTGCGATTTTTCACAATCCTCTTGCATTTTAACAACTTTGAATAATTTAGTGTCATCTACAAATTTGATCACCTCACTTGCTTTTCCTTTTTCCAAGTCATTTATGAATATGTTAAAAAGCAGCCGGCCCAGCATAGACCCCTGGGGTACTCCACTATTCACCTTTCTCCATTGAGAAAATTGTTCATTTAGCCCTACTCTTTGCTATCTTTTAACCAGGTTCTGATCCACAATACTACTCTGCCTCTAATCCCATGACTTTTTAATTTCACCAAGAGTTTCTCATGATGGACCTTATCGAAGGTTTTTTGAAAATCTAGATACACAATATCAACCGACTCACCTTTGGCTACCTGTTTATTCACACTTTCAAAAAAATATAACAGATTAGTAAGACAAGACTTTCCTTGGCTAAATCCATGTTTGCTTTCTCCCATTAAAGCATGACTATCTACATGTTCAGTTATTTTTTTTCTTTATAATGTTTTCTACCATTTTGCCCAGTACTGACATTGGGCTCACCAGACTGTAGTTTCCATGATCATCCCTGGAACCCTTTTTAAAAATTGGCGTTTACATAGACCATCATCCAATCTTCAGGTACTACAGATGATTTTAATGATAGTTCATAGATTACTAATAGGTCTGCAATCTCATATTTCAGTTCTTTTAACACTGATGTATACCATCCAATCCAGGTGATTTACTATTCAGTTTATGAACTAGTTGTGATACATCTTCCCAGTTTATCAATATTTCTTTCAATTCTTCTGATACATCACCTTTATAAACCATTTCAGGCACAAGTAAGTTCCATACATCATCTTCAGTAAAGAGCTAAGCATTCATTTGGTCTCTCCACTATGGCCTTGTCCTCACATAGCGCCCCTTTTACTCCTCTGTCATCCAGTGGTCCAACTGACTCACAGGTTTTTTGCTATGAATGTACTTTAAAAAGTCTTTGATTTTGCTTCTACGGCAAGCTTTTTTTCAAATTCTCTCTTAGTCTGACTTATCAGTGCCTCGCATCTAGCTCTCCAATGCTTATGTTTGCTGTTTTCATCATTTAGCTCCTTTTTTCCATTTCCTAAAATATGTTTTGTTTTGGTTTTTTTGCTACAAAAACCTCTCTGACCTTGTCTTTAAACCTTGCTGGCAGTTATTGGCCTTCTTCCATTTCTCTTAAAGCATGGAATATATCTGGTCTTGGCTTCCAAAATAGTACTTTTAAACAACACCCATGTTTGATGTAAATCTTTAATCTTTTCAGCTGTTCCTTTTAGATTTTTCTTAATCGTTTTCCTCATTTTATCATCATCTCCCTTTTGAAAGTTAAAAGATAGCACTGGATTTCCTTGTTCTTCTTCCATTTATTAAATAATATGTGATCATGCTATGGTCACTATTGCCAAGTGCCCCAAAACCCTTCTCTTGCACCAGATCCTGTGTTCCACTAAGAATTAGGTCCAAAATAGCCTCTTCCTCCTTGTCAGTTCATGAACCAGCTGCTCCAAGAAGCAGTCATTTGTTTCATCTAGAAATTAAGCTCTCTGGCATGTCCTATTGTGACATTGACTCAGTTGATACCGGGGTAATTGAAATCACCCATTATTACTGTGTTGTAGCTTTTGTTAGCTTCCTTGTCGGTATCTCCAGTTTCTATAAAGCCAATATTCAGCAGTGTAGTGATTCATATAACTTTAACTGGGTATTCACAAGACTGTATCTGCTACTGAATATATCTGGTTAAAGTTATTTGGATAGCTCCAGAAGAGCCCTTCAGCAGAACCTCCATAAATGAATATGAGCACAAAGAGTGCATGAAAACTCTTAGATTCCTACAGCTTGACCACTTGACTAGTTAGTTGTATGCAGATCTCTCTCATGCATATTTATTATGGTTATCTTGAAAACCTGACTGGCTAGGTGTGTTCCGAGGACTGGGTTGAGAACCCCTGCTCTAGACGGATAACACTGAAAAGCACTGTCCTGCTAAAGTCAAAATGTTTCCGCAAAGCACCATCACTTGTCGTGCCTAAGCTTTGTCTGACCAACTCAAACAGATAGACTTTAAATTCCAAGTGTTGGAAGTATTTAAAAATCAAGGGCTTTTTCAGGAATTTCTGGAGTTATCTTTTGAATGCCAAACTCCATTTCTGAGGATATTTTTCAGCGAATGCATGAGGTGTAACTTGCTGTCTATTTTAAAGTCTTGGAATATAATGGCGCACCATGTGTGAGAATCAGAGCAGTTGCTAGGCTCAGCCTTGGAAGTATGTATTAGTTTCCATGGCTTTGCTTTTGTAAGTTCAGTATCTGCTATCCCTTTGTATATTTTGCAGAGAGAAAGAAAAGTGCTTGGAAACCAATTCAGAACACCATAGAGTAGGGTTGCTGGTTCTCTAATCTTTTCCCCGATTGACTTGACTTAGTCATTCAGCTCGCATTGTCAAGCTGTAGGGATCTAAGAGTTTTCATGCATCCTTTGTGCTCCTATTCATTTCAAAGGCTTTATCCTTGCTAAAGTTGCCATATCCTTAACAGAATCTGTTTCCCTTGCACATAATGAAATCTTCTAAAATGGATAATAAAAATAAATTACCTGTTAGTATGTACCTGAGAACAGAAGTCCTAAAAATAAAAATGTACTGCATATTAAAAGGCAATGTAGAAGACAAGAGTTCAATCATTACTTTCTATACAGAATAAGATAAATGTAAATTAGAGTTAGTGGCACACAGTCTCTATGTATGCTTTTTTTTTGGGGGGGGGGGTTGGTTTTTGTTTTGTTTTTTTACAGCCTGTGATATCACAGGTATACATAGAGTGCTTGATTTACCTCTTTCAAGGGTTTAGTAAAATTTGAAGCACAAATATATTTGGCAAATAAGCAAACACCATCTGTGCTAAAATGCATGAATTAGACACCCCACATTTCTTAAATAAAGTAAGCAAACTACTTTTACGTAGGCTTTTGTGTTGATCCCCAGTCATAATCTTGTTCCGCCTTATCCTTTCCCAGTACACAGTGGCTTACCTAGAATTAGTCAAAGGAAGCCCATACTGAGAGCAGGAAGTTAAAAATGCTTACCCAAGCTTCAGTCAGCACACACAATATTTAAACATGTTCAGAAGCACTTATACATCCCATCTGCATTAGAATCAGTGTGTGGAAAGGAAATAGAAAGCTTTAATTCCTGGTGTGACAAGGACAATGTTGTTTTTACAAGGACGTTAGAAAATGCTGTACAGAAGTTAAGAATTTTTTCATCTGTGCACAAATCCAAAGGCTTTAAAAAATGGTTCAACCCCCTTATACTCTTTTATCTTGCCCTTGTTGCTTTATCAACCTTGCTGCAAGTCAAAGAGCAATCCATTCACAAACGGTGCATCTGTTTTAAACTGCTGCAAATCTGTCTCCACTGCAACCCTCCTTAGATAGGATGTCTTCACGGTTCAGAACTGGGTATAGAGAGTAGCCTAGCCCAGGAAAGGGATTCACATCTGCTTTTCACGACACAAGAATCTTCAGCTTTCAGGTTTCTATAAACAGAAAAACATAACACAGAAGGGGCATATTGCAAAATGGAAAGTACAATAGACAGTCCCACCTCCATGACACTGAAGAGGATCTTGTATTCAAGTGGCCAAGTGGGTTTCTTTAGTTAAGTTTCATTTAACTTATTTAGAAATTTGCTTAACTATCTCTTGTTGATAAATATTTGGCTTTTTGTATATAAATCTTTTAGTTGTGGGTTTTTTTATTGTTTCTAGTAGGTTATTACTTGGTGTAGGATAGGGGTGAACAATTTCAGTTCTCAAGAGCCACCAACAGGGCAGGTTTTGAGGGCTTGCAGGCCACTTGCTGAGTTTTGCAAAAAAAAAAAAGAAAAGGTGCTTTACTGCTGTTTCTGCTGAAGATCACCTGCTGTGGCCTCGGCCTTAATTAAACATGCAAGCAGCAGCAACACTCCGGCACCTATCAAAATTTGGTACCAGAGGCAATTGCCTATGCTGAAATCCAGGCATGTCCTCACCACAACCTTTTCCTGTCGAAACAAACACATTTAGGAATCTTAAGGCTCCTGACTCCTCTCCACTGCTGTCTTCCTCTGTGTCATCTGAGTTTGAAGCAGTCTCTTCCTATAACACTATATTCTTCTCTGATTTGGGTGCTCCCCACTTCATGCCCCGTGAGGTGTGCTATACCTTAGCCTTGGCTGACCTCTAAAATCTGCTACCCACATTCCTGTGCCCACTCTGCTGAGCACCTTTGACTTAAATCCCATACACATACTGACTTCCTACATGTCAAGCTCTCTCCTCAAAGTGCCTGTGCCCCCAGACCCCTCCTTTACTTTCTGCCCAAACGTTGGCTGACTACTTCCATGAAAAGATTCACAAGATTAGTCCTGAATGCTCCACTGGCCACCTCCATCTCCTTCCTCCTCTTCTCCCACATATCCTTTTTTTCAACCTCAGTCACCTCTTTGTTCCTTTTCTAAAAGTCACTGAGGGGAAAACTGCTCATCTCCTCTCCTCCAAACTCATTACCTGCTTTTCTGTTCCTGTCCATGCCTGTCTACTAAGTTCTCTCTCCCACTATTGTCCCCTCCCTCTATCATATCCTCAACCCATCACTCTCCATTATAGCTGTTCCTGCAACCTTCAAACATGCTGTGGTTACAAGGGCTTACCAAGCCATAATTGTGCCCTATGCTATTTCCACATCTGGCACTCCCCCACCCCCCCAGTTGCCTGCCCCTGTTGCAACTTTTTAGTTTTTTCGGAGGCAGCAACAGTGAGGCAGACCTGCATTTGTAGGCAGGTCAGCCCCTCCTTCCCTTCTCTGATGTAGGTTGTATCAGAGGAGGGGAAGGGACCAGGCCAGCCATGCAAACGCTGCATTGCAAAGACCTGAATATGAATGGCTGGCCTGGTCCCTCCCTCCTCTGACACAACCTACATCAGAGAAGAGAAGGAGGGACCTGACTTGCCTACAAACGCAGGTCTTCCTCACTGCTGCTGCTGCCATCACCTTTGAGAAAATGAAAAAGTGGCAGCAGTAGCAGGGCAACATGGGGTGGTGGGCAGGGGCTGGCAGCCCGAAATGCGCCCTTAATCCTTTTGCGCCCTATGCAGCTGCACCACTCGCACAGGGCTAGGTACGGTGCTGTTGGTTACACCTCTCCTCAAAAATCTTTCACTAGGTTCTACCTGCCCTTCTAATTATCAGTCCATCTCCCTTTTCCCTTTTGCATAGACTCTACTTGAACATGTGGTTCACCACCAAAGTCCTCTTAAGCCATTCTAGATCCATTGCAAATCTGGCTTTTGTTCTCTACATTCTACAGAAACGGCGCTTGCCAAAGACTCCAATGACCTGTTCCTGACCAAATCCAAGGGTCTTTACTAGATCCTCATTTTTCTTGACCTATCTGCTGTTTTTGAAACTGTTGATTCCCACCACCTCCTTGATACCTTTCTCACTTGGCTTTAGGGGCTCCGTTCTGTCTTGGTTTTCCTCTACTCTCTCCCATTGCGCTTTGTGTACGTGCTGGTGAATCTTTCTCCACTGCTATCCCATTTTCAGTTGATGTATTTCAAGGCTGTGTCTTGGAACCTCTTCTTTTCTCTCCCTATACTTAATCCCTTTGTGCCGTGATCTCTTCCCAATTTTATGCTGATGACTCTGATTTACCTCTCTGCACCTGCAATTTCTCTAGGAATCCAGGCCTGTATCTTAGCCTGCTTATTTGACATTGCTGCCTGGATATCCCACTGCCATTTGAAACTGAACATGGCAACGGTAGGGCTCCTTATTTTTCCCCCAACCCCACCTCCTTCCTTTCTCTCTTTCTGAGGATAATACTATCCTGTTTCCTTGGCTTGCAGCCTATGGGCTTTTTTAACTCTTTTTCTCTCTTGCTCTGCACACATCCTACAAATAAACCTGTTTGTTTCTTTGGACGTTAGCAGAATTTGTCCCTCCCTCGCTTTCTGAGCACAATACCAAGACTTTTATCCTTTCTCTATTCACCTCCTGTTTAGACTACTGCAACTTCCTTCTCACTGTTCTCCCCTGAATCATCTCTGGCCCCTTCAATCCATTCAAAACTCAGCCATACAGCTAATCTTCTGCCAGTGACACTATGCTCACATAACCCCTTTTATCAAGTCACTTATTTGGGTCCTTATCCATTTTTGCATCCAGTTAAACTCCTCCTGCTGACAAGTGCATTCATTCTGTTGCACCTCACTGCATCTCCTCCGTAGTCTCCCTACATCCCTCCTCAGGAACTCTGCTCATCGGGCAAATCTCTCGTTGTGTGTTCTTTCTCTGCCAACTCAAGAGTCCATTTTTTCCACTTTGCAGCACCATATACCTGGAATGGACTACTTGAGTTCGTACGTTAGACTCCAAGCTAAAAAAAAAAAAAAAAAAAACCTCTTTTGAAGGCTGCTTTTGGGTCCTAACACCTTTATTCTCCTCTGTGTTATACCATTTCCCCTTAGGTTTTCCCTGGTTCCCTTTTTGTTCTACATAGATCGTAAACCCTATTGAGCAGGAATTTTCTCTTATGTGCACTGTGCATACCTTGTAGGACTATACAACTAAGTAGTAGTAGTGCCTATCTGAAGGTGAACCGATGAATTCTGAACACTTTGAAAGGCTTTTAGCACATTTTCCAGAAAACCCAAATAGAGCTATAGTAATTATTTGGCGCTAATGCATGTTACTGTACAATTCTACAAAAGTCAAGACAATCAAGGAAAGATCTCCACTTTCTAAGCATGTCTGTTGCATCACTGACGCTGCTAGGGGAACCCACATCTTACCCTTGCCTTCACCAAGGTCTCCATGAGAACAAAGCCTCTCTGATGTCTGCCAGATATAATTGGGCCAAGGCATATAGTCTAAAGATAGCATCCTCCTCTCTTCTGACAGCCTTCAAATGACATAAGCCATGATGAACACAGAATAATTGGGAAATGCGTAAGGTAAAAGGCAGCTTGTTAATGTGCAACAGACCTGTATTACTGACGTATGTCGCAATACAATGACTGCTGCATCGTTCACGGGGAGATGATGGGGGAATGAGAGATCTGTTTGCACCTACCTGCCCACTTGAGTTCTGGGTGGTTTATAAATACACACTCATAACACAATCAATTATAAGTCCATGTAACAGACTGATTGAACCATATAACAGAATACACACATATATAAAATCATTACATATAAATTAGGAGCAGCTGGATTATATAGCCACAAATGGGATCGATATTTGTTGTCTAATGGTGATGCTCTCTCCACAAAGATGCGAAAGGACAACCTTATTTGTAGGAATTTCACATTCAGGAAATAGCTGTGCTCTGAACAGAATTATGGGGATTCTGAGATCTGGGCTTGGGAGTTTTTGTCCAGTAATAGTTTACCAACAATTTACAAATCATAGTACTAGCAAAAAGAGAGAAATGATAAACTGAGTGGGAGGGGCTAGTTAGTTCAAAATATTCACGTGAGAAAAAGTGATGCAGAGGAATTCTTTTTCCAGTTTGCTGGGTTATTTTGTTGCAATTATATTTTTCCTACTTTGTTTACATATTGCTACCCAAGACGAGTGTCACTAGTAAATTAAGTCCTTGGACGTACTAGACGTTTGTCTGGCTTCTGTGTGCATTCCAGGGTTGCGTAACCTGGAGATGTAAGAGACAGTCTTAGGCATAATTCCTCTTGATTTAAAGGCCTCTTTTACTAAAGCCTGTTAGTTGGTTAACCGGTGTTTTAATGCATGGCTACAGGCAATTGGGAACGCTAATGCCCGATAGTGCCTGCCTTCCCATGCTAAAACGCGCAGTAATTGGTGATTGCAAGGAGGGGTGGGGAATGGGCAGAAAGTGTGTGTGGAGAGTGCATTATTACTAGTGCCAGGGCAATTGCAACGTGCTCAGAAGTAACGTGGCTCCTAACTTGGGTTCACCTAACAATTCCTCTATAAGAGTTGTTAAGTGAACCCGATTTAATGGAGTGAACGTTAGGAAAACACTTTGCGTGTTAGCTGCCGGGGACACACTGAAAACACCCCATGACAGCTAACCAGCTGCCTTTGACATTAATGTGCGTGCGATCGGCAAGTTAATGGCAAACTCATAATGGGCTTTAGTAAAAGGGGCCCTAAATTTACACCTTCGATGGCTATCCTGCTGCAATATTTTTCTTGTAAAAAAACCAAAACACTGCTTTGTAACTTTTTTTTTTTGCATTGTGGAATATTTAGGCTTTGGACCAAAGAAGCACTGTTTCTAAATCGTGCAAGCAAATGGAGTTGTTAGGTTTTATAGGGTTTCCTAAAGTATATTTGTTTTGGTGAGGTGGGGATGTCCTTCCTTCCAGCCCAGCAGGAGCTCTCATGTCATGGCCTTAATGCATCCATTTTATCTCCAGGAACAAGCAGGAATAAGTCCTCACATATGGGTACGTCGGTACCGACGGAGCCTGAGCGGGAAAGCTCCCCAGCTTCCCAGAAGGAAAGCTTTTGGGGCCTCCCACTGCACATGCGCGCTGCCTTCCCGCCTTCCTGACCAACTCTCCTCAGTTCTTCTTTTTCCGCGGAGCCAGCAGGTCGTGTTCCTGTCACCGCTGAAGAAGTTGTTATTTTTATTTATTTCTTTGGCCGCGTGTCTGCCTTCCCTGATTCCAGACCGGTACTGCCGGTCTTTTTTCCTTTATTTAAAAAAAAAAAAATCTTTCTTTTTTTTTTTTCCCTCACTTGGTGTGTTAGTTCTGTGAGGCCTTTAGGCCTTCACTAATTCTCCCTCATGGAGAAACAAGCCTCTAGGTTTAAAAAATGCACCAAGTGCAGCGGTACTATTTCAGTCACAGACACCCATGAATGGTGTCTTAAATGTTTGGGGCCTGACCATTCCATTCCGGATTGCCCATCCTGTTCTTTGATGTCTAAACGTGGCTTACAGAACCGGGCAGCCAAGTTTCACATGCTGTTTTCTACAGATACTCCAGCATCGACATCTTCCAGGTCTTCCTCTCCTGATGGATCTCAGGTAAACAAACATTCCTCTGGCAGGTCCTCAAAGGGCAAATCTCCCTCTAAGTATTGAGATACCCCTGGGCTTGACCCTGAGGACCCTGCCCCAGCCAAACAACCCCGGCGGGAAGCTCCGGCTTCCAAAGCTCCTCCTATGGGGTTACAGGTTGACATCGATGGCACGGCCTCGACCGATCACCTGTTAGACTGTTCTGGGGTACCGGCTCAATCATCCGGTACCGACATCCAGACAGTCGTGGTGTCCATGGATCATACAGTTCAATCCATGCAGCAGGCCATTTTGGCTTTTATTAAGGCTGCGATGCCCTCGGTACCGCACCCTGCAGTACCGACTCCGGTTCCGGTACCACAACCGATACCGGTACCCATGCCTTCCACATCGACCAGGATACCGATTCCGGTTCCCGGTTCCGGGGTTTTTCCCGATACCGATCCGGTTCCGAGTACCCCCGATGTCGATACCGGTCGATACACTTATCGATCCCTGGAAGCAAACAGACGATACTTTGAGTCTTCTGATGATTCTGATTCATCAGATGACTCTGCTGAAGTATCCCTTACTCTACCTGAGGAGCCCTCTTCTCCAAAGAGGAGAATGTCTCCTCCAGAGGATTTATCCTTTCAAGACTTCATCATTGAAGTAGCTAAAGGTCTTTCTATTTCTGTATCCTCTGAAAAAGAACCTAGAGCAAAAAAGTTAGACATTTTAGGATACTCTAAGGTTCCCAAAGAGGCAGTCATCTTGCCCATCCATGAAATTCTTCAAGATCACATGATGGACTTATGGGAGACTCCTCTCACCCTATCTCCACATTCTCGTCATCTGGACACCATGTATCGTGTCCCCCCTTCTCCTGAGTTTCAAAAAACTCAGCTCCCGCACCACTCCATCGTGGTGCAGTCAGCTATGAAAAGGATCAAGAGTACTAAAAGACACTCTTCTACTCCCCCAGGAAGAGAATGTAGGACTCTGGATGCTTTTGGAAGAAAAATCTTCCAAGCAAGTATGCTTATTGCCAGAATCAACTCATACAGCCTCTATATGGACATGTTTCTGAAGGAAATTGCATTAAAAATACGCCATTTTCTCCCCTTTATCCCAGAGGATAGAAAGGAGGAGTTCCTTCTTCTGCTAAAGCATACCCAAGATATTTCAAAGTTCTCCAACAGAGCAGCCTTTCACTCCTTTGAGGGTGCTAGCAGAGCCTCAGGTATTGCCATAGCGGCTCGCAGAATTGCTTGGCTCCAGGCCTCTAACCTTGAACCCTGGGTCCAGGATGGGTTGGGAAATTTGCCCTGTACAGGTGAGAATCTGTTTGGTAAGGAGTGGCAAATCAAAGCCACTCAAATGGATGCAGAAAATGCTGCTTTAGATAGACTTTCTAAGTCTACCTCTACCCCTGTCAAGAAAAAATCTTTCAAAAAGCCTTTCTACAAGAAGGCCAGATTTGCCACAAATACTGGCCAACAATCTTCTGCAGCTCGCTTTGCTCCTAAGCGTCAGCAGCCTAAACAGGCCAGGGCAAAACCTGCAGGGGCTGCTACAGCCCAACAGTCCCAACCCCCTCAGGGTTTTTGACTTAAAACTAGAGAACTTAACCTTTCTGGCTCTAAAACATCCAGAACCTCTCACCATTCCAGGAAGGTTAACTCATTTTGCTCCCAGATGGGAGCAAATCACATCAGAGCAATGGACCCTCTCTATCATCAGAGAGGGCTACAAACTACATTTCTCCAACCTTCCTCCCCATACCATGGTGAGAAGTTTCAATTCTCCCCCATCTCTCCTAGACCTGTTGGGTCAGGAGGTGACCACTCTTCTCGCCCAAAAGGCAATAGAAGAGGTTCCTCTTCCTCAACAAGGGTCAGGTTTTTACTCCCCTTATTTTCTCATTCCCAAGAAAACAGGCGGGTACAGACCCATTCTGGATCTCAGAGAATTGAACAAATTTCTATACAGGGAGAAATTCAAGATGCTTTCTCTAGGCACTCTCCTTCCATACCTACAGAGTCAGGACTGGCTTTGTTCTCTAGATCTCAAGGATGCGTACATACATATACTCATCCATCCATCCCACAGAAAATTCCTACGGTTTCTGTTCCAGGGAAAACATTTCCAATACAGAGTACTTCCCTTCGGTCTAGCCTCTGCTCCAAGGGTATTTACCAAATGCATGGCAATAGTAGCTGCATTTCTACGCGCCCTGGGAATTTTTGTCTTCCCATACCTGGACGACTGGCTCATCCGAGCTCCGTCTCAGTCCGAGGCTCAGACTTCCCTGGATCGCACCAGGCGAATTCTACAGTATCTGGGACTTGTAATCAATCTGCCAAAGTCCCAACTCACCCCTACTCAATCCCTAGAATTCATAGGGGCCTGGTTGGATACCACCACCGCAAGGGCCTATCTACCTCAGGCCCGTTGCCAACGTCTAGTGCACTTAGCCTCTCAGACTCAGTCCAGAAGCCACTTGACTGCCAGAGAGATGCTACAACTATTAGGCCACATGGCCTCCACAGTGCATGTGGTGCCTTATGCTCGCCTACATATGAGAGCAGCTCAATGGACTTTATCCACCCAGTGGACTCAAGCATCAGGAGCTCTCTCAGACCAAATAGCAAACTCCAATCGTCTCTTTTGGTCTCTCCAATGGTGGATATCCACTCAAAATCTGTTGTTGGGGGCCCCCTTTCAACCATTGTTGCCCCAAGCAACCCTCACAACAGATGTCTCCCAAACAGGTTGGGGGGCTCATCTCCAAGATCTCTCCACTCAGGGCACTTGGTCTCCACAAGAGACCACCCTTCATTTCAACCACTTGGAACTTCGAGCAATCTTACTAGCTCTCAAAGTTTTTCATACCCTCCTCAGCAACATGACAGTCCTTATTCACACGGACAATCAAGTAGCCATGCTTTGCAACGAAGCTCTAAGATTATGGGCCTTCGCCAGAGAGCATCAAATCCATCTCCTGGCAGTATATCTTCCAGGAATCCAAAACTCTTGGGCAGACAGACTCAGTCGAGTTCTGCTTCCACACGAATGGTCCCTGCACATGGATCAGGTACTCAGAATCTTCCAGAAATGGGAACCCCGGACATAGACCTCTTTGCAAGTCCGTGGAATGCCAAACTTCCCGGTTCTGTTCCAGAATTCCGTGTCAGGGAGTTCAGACCAAGGATGCCTTCCTCCTGCATTGGGGTCAGGGTTTCCTGTATGCCTTTCCACCCATTCCTTTGATTCCCAAGACTCTGTTCAAACTTCAAAGGGATCAAGGGTCCATGATCCTCATAGCTCCACGCTGCCCACGCCAAGTGTGGTACCTTCTACTTCTGCATCTCTCCCAAGCCCCCTCCCTGGACTTGGGAGCGGCTCCAGACCTTCTGTCTCAGGAGGAGGGGACTTTGTGGCACCCAAACCCCAAGTCCCTTCACCTCAGAGCTTGGTTACTGAAGGCCTAGACCTTCAACACTTCAATCTTTCGCAGCAAGTGAAGGATATCCTACATGCCTCTAGGAAACCTTCCACTAGGCGTTCTTACGCTTTTAAATGGAAAAGATTTTCCATTTGGTATGCTCAAAAGGGTCTTAACCCTCTGGCACTCCCATTGAATTCTCTTTTGGAATATCTCCTGCATCTCTCCAATGCAGGACTCAAAACGAATTCAGTAAGAGTCCATTTGAGTGCTATTGCGGCATCACTTAAGCCCATCAATGGACAACCTGTTTCCTCTCATCCTCTTATTGCAAGATTCATGAGAGGCTTAACTTTAACTAAACCTCCCATTCGACCTCCTCCGGTGGCATGGGACTTAAACTTGGTTCTTGGTCAGCTTATGAAGCCAACTTTTGAACCCTTAGCCACTACCTCCTTGAAATTTCTTTCCTGGAAGGTTATTTTCCTCATTGCAGTCACTTCAGCTCGCCGCATCAGTGAACTGCAGGCCTTAGTGGCTAATCCACCTTATACAAGGTTCCATCATGATAAGGTAGTCCTTAGGACAAATCCTCACTTTATGCCTAAAGTGGTCTCACCTTTTCATCTTAATCAAGAGGTATATTTACCTGTCTTTTTTCCAGCTCCTCATGCATCCAATGCAGAGAGGAACCTTCATACTCTAGACTGTAAAAGAGCTCTTGCCTTTTACCTCCACAGGACACAGCAACATCGAAAGTCTTCTCAGCTTTTTGTTGCTTTTGATCCTTCTCATTTAGGACTTCCAGTCTCCAAAAGAACACTCTTCAATTGGATTGCTCAGTGTATCTCTTTTGCTTACCAGAGTAAGAACCTTTCGCTGGAGGGCCATGTCACCGCTCACAACGTGAGGGCCATGGCCACCTCTATGGCTCATTTAAACTCTGTGTCCATTGACCAGATCTGTCGAGCAGCCACCTGGGCCTCGGTTCATACCTTTACAGCCCATTACTGTTTGGACAAGGACTCCCACCGGGATGCCTTGTTTGGTCAGGCTGTCCTCAGACACCTGTTCCATTCTTGAACAACTCCAGCCCACCTTCCCTGAATGGATGCCTGAGATCCATAGGAAGATGAAGAACCTTTCAGGGTCTCATACCCTTCAGGGGATCTCCCCGGGCATCTTAGCTAGGGAGTCCCCATATGTGAGGACTTATTCCTGCTTGTTCCTGGAGATAGCACAGTTACTTACCTGTAACAGGTGATCTCTGGGAACAGCAGGAATTAGTCCTCACAACCCGCCCACCTCCCCTAGGAGTTGTATCTCTCTCTCTCTTCCTTTCCTCTCTCTATTGTCTCAGCTATAAACTCGAACTGAGGAGAGTTGGTCAGGAAGGTGGGAAGGCAAGCGCGCATGCGCAGTGGGAGGCCCCAAAAGCTTTCCTGCTGGGGAGCTTTCCCGCTCAGGCTCCGTCGGTACCGACGTACCCATATGTGAGGACTAATTCCTGCTGTTCCCAGAGATCACCTGTTACAGGTAAGTAACTGCTTTATTTGCTGCCCCCCATTCATATCAAGGCCAACCATTGCAGCAACAACCTCCTGGTTAGGAAACCTGGAAGATCTACTATTTCTTCAGACATCTACCACAGCGACAGTCCCTTTTCCCTCTCTCTAGATCAGGAGTTCTTAATCTTTTTACGACTGCAGACACCCAGTGCATTGCCCAGTATGTAAGAACATAAGATATGCCATAATGGGTCAGACCAACGTTCCTCAAGCCCAGTTTCCAACAGTGGGCAATCTAGGTCACAAGTACCTAGCAATTTCCCCAAAATTTATCCCCATACCCCCTTTCCCAGACTGTCAAAATCATATATATGTATATAGCTAGAAATAGAACAGTTTAAAGAAAATCTGAAGGATTTTATCATATTTCTTCAAATCACAAATACACAAGCTAGCTCCAACTAGTGAGATTTTTACTGTTGTTTTTTGTGCAGTCAAAACGGAATTGAGATACATTTACTGACAATGTTACTCGCATATCATCTGACACATCAAGTTGATTTCTCCACTTCGATTTCAGGTTTAATTATGCAGAGAATCCTGTTTCACAGAGATAAGTAGTTGTGGAGGGAACCAAAACATTCATTGCCCTCAGCACCAAGCTAGGGTAAGCTGTGATTTGCTTACATCAAAACTGCCTGATACCCAACCCAGCCTTTCTGAAATCGGATTTCATTCTTGGGTCATCTTGGAATTCAATGAAGTCATCCTTTGCTAAATCGTCATTCATCATAGATATATCAAACGAGAACGGGCTCATGATCCAAACAGATTCCATGCTAAAATCATTAATATTTGAAAAGTAACCCTCAAAATTTGTACTTGGGACTGCCAAATGATTCTTGATTTCTTGAAGTATTTCCACAAGCAATGTTTTATCATCTCCAGTAAGAATATCGTCAAGGATTGGAAAGTTCGCCAGATTTCCGCTTTCAACAGTAATTTCCTTGTAAATGCCACAAGCTTTCCCCTGGCTTGAATAATTTCCACATCCCTTTCCTGCATCGACATAGTCAAATCATTGAGAAGACTGAAAGTACCAATAGTCAAATCATTGAGGAGACTGAAAGTATCAGCCAAATATCCCAGGCCAACAATAAAATGTTCATCCTCAAAATGGTTTGCAAGAGATTGTTGATCCTCTGAATTTAAAAATTTAATCCCAAAGTTCCACTACACGTGCCTAAACATGATCATGACTTAGCCAATGTACAGTATCTCTGTGTGGTACAGTAAAACACAATGTTCTGCTCCAATTCCTTCATAGAATGCTTGAAATAGCCGATGGTTTAATACACATCCATGAATAAAGTTGACTCTTTGCACAACTGTTCCCTTCATGTTTTTAGGTTTCTTTGGCAATGTTTTGGACGCCAAAGTTTGGTAATATTAGAACACGGTATGTGATCAACATCTGTGGAACTTTTTCCTTGACCAGAGCAACAAATCCAGAATTTTCGCCATTCATGTACAAATAGATCCATTCAAATCTCATGCTAACTCATGACGATTAAAAAAACAATTGGATTAACTTAAACACATCAGCTGCTTTGATTGTTGTTTCAAGTCGGTCACACAATAAAAACTCATTACTCTGCTTCTACATAATGCAATAGAATAAATCATCGTATTACTTTTTTTCAAATGCTGATGTCACCCATTAATAAGATCACGGTGACTCATGATGTCCATTCAGGAAAAAGAAATCTGAGGCTCTCTACACTAGGGATGTGCACAGGCAAGAAATATTCAATTAGTTTTCTATTTTTTGAATGAGTTTTTGTCAATTTTCGAGTGGTTGGTTTCACCCATTATATTAAACAGAATTTTTAGGACAAACTAAACCGATTTAGGGAGTTGTTTACTAAAGGGTGATAAGGTGTTGCATCTAATATGCCAAAAGCTGCTCCTTATGCTTGGAACAAACTACCCGAGTCTGTACATCAGGCTTCATCTCTGCCCCTTTACAAATCCACGCTAAAGGTTCACTTCTTTGAGACTGTTTGGATCCTGATTCCTTGTTTGCCTTCTGTCTCCTTACCTTCCCCTATTTGTACCCTTTTTCTCAGCTTTTGTAATCTCCAGGAACAAGCAGGAATGTAGTCTTCACATATGGGTATCATCGGTACCGATGGAGCCTGCGCCGGAACGCTCCCCAGCATCCAATAGGAAAGCTTTTGGGAGCATCCCACAGCGCCTGCGTGCTGCCTTCCCGCCTTTCCCAACTGTCCCTCTCCAGTTCTTCGTTTTCCGCAGAGCCGACAGGTCGCACATCCTGTCACTGCAGAAAATAATTCCCTTCTATTCTTTTTTTGTGGTCGCATCTGCCTTCCTTCGATGCAATTCCGGTACCGCCGGTTCTTCCGTTTTTTCTTTTAAAAAAAACCCCTTTCTTCTGGAGCCTTTTCCAGTTGTTTTCTCCTCAGGTGCCACGCACCATTTTGGGCACTAGGCTCAACTTTTTCCTTTAAAATGGAAAAACCCGCTTCGGGTTTTAAAAAGTGTTCCAGGTGTGGCGGTACCATCTCCGTCACCGACACCCATGAGTGGTGCCTCAAATGTTTAGGTCCTGACCACTCTATTTCGGAGTGTGTTGCCTGTGGGATGATGTTGAAAAGGGGCCAGTATAACCGAGCTGCTAGACTTAGCACCCTTTTTCCCTCCGATGCAGCCTCTGTGGCATCAACGTCTTCCAGGGCTTTGTCTTCCTCCCATGGATATCAGGTAACTAAACATAAATCTGGCCAGTCCTCAAAGGGTAGATCTCCTTCTAAGCATCGAGATGCCTCTGGCGTTGCCCTTGAGGGACTTTCACCAGCAAAATTGCCCCGGCGGGAGGCTTCGGCTTCCAAAGCACTAACGGGGCTCCAGGATGTTCTCGAGGCCTCAACCTCGGCAGAACTACTGGTGCCATGTTCTGGGGTACCGGCTGCTTCATCCGGTACCAAGCATCGGCAACGTCGATAGACCAGAGATTATTGTCTATTGAATGCAGTCTGATGGCTCTTCTCACGGCCTCGATGCCCCTGAAACCGCATCAGACAATTCAACCAGTACTGGCACTGACTCTGGTACAGGTACTGACTACATCGGCAGGTATTCTACCGGGACCGAGTCAGGCCTATCCATCCGGTATCGACAAGTTGGTACCGGACCCCTCCGATGCCGACTTCGATCGGTACCGTGCCTTGCACGATCACCCAGATCAGAGATACTTCAAATCCTCGGATGAGTCTGAAGACTCTGAAAGTTCTGCCGATACCAGAGTACTTCTTCCTGAGGATGATTCTTCTCAGCGTAGGATGTCTCCACCAGAGGATATGTCCTTTCAGGATGTGTCTCGAGGTCTTCCCATCACAGTGGCTCCTGAAAAAGAGCCTAGGTCAAAGGATTTAGAAATCCTACAATACCCTAAAGCTCCCAAGGAGGCAGCTACCTTACCTATTGATGAGATCTTGCATGATCTCATGTTGAGAATGTGGGAGACACCACTAACCACATCATCTCACTCTCGAAGACTTAACACCATGTATCGAGTTCCTCCTTGTCCGGGGTTTCAGAAAACTCAATTACCACACCATTCCATGGTGGTGGAGTCAGCAATGAGAAGGATAAAGAGTGCAAAAAGGCATGCATCTAATCCTCCAGGACGTGAGTGTAGGACTCTTGATGCCTTTGGACGTCGAACCTTCCAGGCTTCCATGCTTTCTGCTAGGATCAGTTCCTATATTTTATATATGGGAATGTTCCTTAAGGAGGTCACAGGAGATTTAGAGCTTATGAGCCCTCTCCTTCCTGATGATAAGAGGCAAGATTACCTTGCCCTTGTCAAACATGCCCAGGATGTTTCCAAGTTTGTCAATCGTGCAGCCTTTGACTGCTTTGATTGCATAAGCAGAACCTCTGCCATTGCCATAGGTGCATGTAGGATTGCCTGGCTCCAGGCATCTGACTTGGAAATTTGGGTACAGGATAAACTAGGGAATATTCCTTGCATAGGGGAGAATCTTTTTGGCAAGAATTGGCAGGAAAAAGCTAATGAGATAGATGCTGACAATATCACTTTGGATAGATTGTCTAAATCTACAGCTGATCCTGCAAGGAAAAAATCCTACAAGAAACCATTCTTCAGTAAGAAGACGTTTTATCCCTCCTATACCCAGCAGGGGCATCGTTTAGGTCAGTCTGCCCAAAAGGGACAGCAGCAACAACCTATACAAAGAAAAACAAAAGCAGCTAAGCCTCAACCGGCTCAGCAGCCTCCACAGGGGCTTTGACTCCTATTTAGAGAACTTTGCCTTCCTGGCCCTGAACGGCCCAGAACATTCCACCATCCCAGGACAGTTATGTCATTTTGCCCCCAGATGGGGTCAGATTACAGCAGAAAATTGGACTCTGTCTATTGTAAGAGAGGGGTACAAGCTTCATTTCCTCAGCATGCCCCCTCCTACAGGTCCTCAGACCTCTCTCAACGACCAGTTAGGTCAAGAGGTCACTGTGCTTCTTGCCCAAGGGGCAATAGAAGAGGTACCCATTCTCCAACAGGGTGCAGGGTTTTACTCCCCCTATTTCCTTATTCCAAAGAAAACAGAAGGACACAGGCCCATTCTAGACATCAGAGAATTGAACAAATTCCTTTTCAAAGAGAAGTTCAAAATGATTTCTCTAGGAACTCTGCTGCCATACCTTCTGAGTCAGGATTGGCTTTGTTCTCTAGATCTCAAGGATGCGTACACTCATGTTCTCATCCATCCAACTCATCGAAAGTTCCTTCGCTTTCTGTTTCAAGGGAAGCACTACCAATACAGGGTTCTTCCTTTTGGCCTGGCCTCTGCACCAAGGGTGTTCACAAAATGCATGGCTGTGGTGGCAGCATTTCTTTGCACCCTAGGAATATTCATCTTCCCTTACTTAGGCGACTGCCTCATTCGAGCCCCTTCAGAGCCAGAGGCCAGGGTTGCTCTCTTTCTCGCACAGTGCGCATCCTTCAGTATTTGGGACTTGTCATAAACTTCCCAAAATCCAATCTTGCTCCTACTCAGTCCCTGGAGTTTATAGGAGCTTTGCTGGATACCAGACAGACAAGGGCATACCTTCCACAGGTCCGCTGCCTTCGCATTGTGCAGTTAACTTCCCAAGCATTGTTAAAACCTCGCCTCACTGCTCGGGAAATGTTACAGTTGCTAGGCCACATGGCATCCACTGTGCATGTGGTTCCTTATTCCCGCCTCCATATGAGGGCAGCCCAGTGGACTTTATCCACTCAATGGACTCAGGCATCAGGTTGTCTCTCAGACAAAATAGCAAACTCAGATCACCTTATTTTGTCCCTCCAGTGGTGGCAATCACCCCAAAACCTTTTGATGGGGTCCCCTTTTCAGCAACCCCAAGCCACTCTAACAACAGATGTCTCACAGGTGGGTTTGGGAGCCCACCTGCAAGGCCTCTCTACCCAGGGTACCTGGACTCCACAGGAGACCTATCTACATATCACTCTCCTGGAACTCAGGGAAATCTTCCTTGCTCTTCGAGTATTTCACACCCAGCTCAGCTACAAGACAGTCCTAGTTAGTTCAAACAGACAATCAGGTAGCCATGTTCTATGTTAACAAGCAGGGCGGAACAGGCTCTCTGTCGCTCTGCAACGAAGCTTTGCAACTATGGGCCCTCGCCAGAGAGCATCAGATTCATCTCCTTGCGGTGTATCTTCCAGGCATTCAAAACTCTTGGGCAAACAGACTCAGTCAAGTTCTGCTTCCACATGAATGGTCTCTCCATGCAGACCAGGTGGCCAAAAGTTTCCAAATTTGGGGATCCCCGGACATATACCTCTTTGCAAGTCCGCTGAATGCCAAGCGTCCCCAGTTCTGTTCCAGAATTACGGCTCAGGGTTGTCAGGCCAGGGATGCTTTCCTCCTCCATCTGGGCCAGGACTTCCTGTATGCCTTTCCACCCATTCCCCTAATTCCCAAAACCCTGTTCAAGCTTCAGAGAGACAGAGGTCATATGATTCTCATAGCTCTGCATTGGCCACGGCAAATGTGGTACCCTCTTCTCCTACATCTCTCTCAAGCTCCGCCTCTGGAGTTGGGATCTGCTCCAAATCTCCTTTCTCAGGAGGATGTGATGCTGTGGCATCCCAATCCCCAGTCTCTGCATCTCAGGGCCTGGTTGCTGAAAGCCTAGAACTTCATAGTCTTAACCTTTCTCAGCAGGTAAAGGATATCCTTTATGCTTCCAGGAAGCCTTCCACAAGACGCTCTTATGCTTTCAAGTGGAAAAGATTTACCTTATGGTGCTCGCATAAGGGTCTTAACCCTCTTGTGATACCTCTGGAATCATTACTGGAGTATCTCCTTCATTTATCTAATGCAGGACTTAAGACCAATTCAGTGAGTTCATTTGAGTGCTATTGCAGCTTCTTTCAAGCTTCTAAATGGGCAACCCATTTCCTCTCATCCTCTCATAGCGAGATTTATGAGAGGACTTCTTTTAACTAAGCCTCCCATTAAGCCACCACCGGTTGCATGGGACTTAAATTTGGTTCTTGGGCAGCTTATGAAACCGCCTTTTGAACCATTAGCCATTACCTCTTTGAAATTCCTTTCCTGGAAGGTCATCTTTCTTATTGCAATCACATCAGCACGTCGCATCAGTGAATTTCAAGGATTGGTGGCTGATCCTCCTTATACAAGGTTCCATCATGATAAGGTAGTCTTTAGGACTCATGCACATTTTATGCCAATGGTGGGTGTCACCTTTTCATTTAAACCAAGCGGTTTACCTTCCTGTATTCTTCCCAAGGCCTCATGCCTCAAATGCAGACAGGAATCTTCATACTTTGGATTGTAAAAGTGCTCTGGCCTTTTACTTACAAAGGACACAGCAACATAGGAAGTCCTCTCAACTTTTTGTTGCTTTTGATCCTAGTCATTCGGGACTTCCAGTCTCCAAAAAAAACACTGTCCAACTGGATTGCACAGTGTATATCTTTTGCCTATGAGAGTAAAAACCTTCCTCTGGAAGGCAATGTCACAGCTCACAATGTGAGAGCCATGGCAGCCTCTATGGCTCATCTTCACTCTGTGTCTGATGACATCTGCCGAGCAGCTACTTGGGCTTCGGTTCATACCTTCACAACCCATTACTGCTTAGACAAGGATTCCCGCTGGGATGCCTTGTTTGGTCAGGCTGATCTTCAACACCTGTTCCATACTTAATCAACTCCTACCCACCATCCCTGGTAGGATGACAGAGATCCATGGGGGGAAGTGGAGCCCTTTTCACAAGGGCACACAACTTCTGGTGTCTTCTCCCTGGCCTCTGCAGCTAGGGAATCCCCATATGTGAAGACTACATTCCTGTTTGTTCCTGGAGATAGCATAGTTACTCACCTGTAACAGGTGTTCTCCAGGAACAGCAGGAATTTAGTCTTCACAACCCACCCACCTCCCCTAGGAGTTGTATCTCTCTCTCTCTTTCCCTCTCTCTTTTGTCTCAGCTTTAAACTCAACTGGAGAGGGACAGTTGGGGAAAGGCGGGAAGGCAGCTCGCAGGTGGGATGCTCCCAAAAGCTTTCCTATTGGACGCTGGGGAGTGTTCCCGCGCAGGCTCTGTCGATACCGACGATACCCATATGTGAAGACTAAATTCCTGCTGTTCCCGGAGATCACCTGTTACAGGTGAGTAACTATGCTTTGTCTGTCTTGATTAGATTGTAAATTCTGACAAGCAGGGACCGTCTTTTATAGGTAACTGTACAGTGCTGCATACGCCTTGTAGCGCTACATAAATAATAGTAGTAGTAGTAGTTCTTTGACACATACAGTGTCGTTGGACAAAGGCACCTTACTCGACTTCTTCACGGCATCCTCTCCCAGCACGTTTTAGCCATCTCCAGCGCACAGGGCTTTACTAGGCTTTCTCAAATTGTGTGAGGCCTCTTTTCTCTGGCAATCATATATGAAACTTTGTAGGAGGCTTCCAGAAGAGGTTTCTCAGAAGGAAAAAACCCATATGATGGAAGTTTCTGATCATAATGAATTCTTTTCAACTTGAAAGCATCGATTGAGGTTCCAGCATGATCACTGTGCTTGGTTTCGAGATGTTCTCTCAGTCCTGATGGTTTCAGATTTCCATTGCTCATTACAAAATTGCAAATCATGCATTGGGGGTTTCAATTCCATCTGTTCTCTCAAACAGGTGAAGACAAAAGCAACATATTCATTTTTCCTCTTTCATTTTTTAACAGATGACTTTTCACAACAAATCTGCGAAACAATAAATTAAATGGAAATTTCAGGTGAAAAATATGTTTTTAATGCAGTTACCGTATCCAAGAAAAAATCATTTGAAATAGACACTCAACATGTAAGAAAAAAAAAGTTGAGTGTAAGGGCAGGGCAGACTGGAGGCTGTAAAAAGCAGTCTCCCAATGCTGCCAGTATATCAACTGGCAACACAGGGAAGTAGGAAGATGTCAGCCTTAAGTAAACTGATCACTAATTGGATAGTGGCCTCACCGTCTCATTCTCTGTTGAGAACTGTGATAATTAATAATCTGAATTTTATTCTAACATCTTTTTTAATTGTTCCGAGATTCAGTTCCATACCCGCCATCATTCGGTTCCCATACCTTCAAGGGGTATGGATACCCCTAGTTAAGAACCCCCTGCTCTAGAGTTTAAATATTGCTTCTGACCAGTTCTTAATGCATATTTATTGATGAGGAAAAAATCTCTGCCTTTTGCATTCAAATTAAAGAAGGGCATCTTTTGCAGGTTTGCTGGTGCAAATATCTCTAATAAGATGTAACCCCTTAAGCAGATAGAAGTGCAAACTCACTTTTTCTGGTTGGTTGACTTTTTTAAAATGCACACACATTGAATATTTTTTTAATAAAAATATTGAGTTGGATGTAAAATAATACAAATAACAGCTGCAAAAATGAAAACAGCGGATCACTGAACTGTCAAATGCTGTCATCCTGAGAGGATTTCAGAAGATGGGCAATCAAAATTGGGACAAAATAAACACAAAAACAATACTTTAAAAAAAATCATAAATTTAATAGATCAAATTCTAAAACATGACAAAACTTCTCAATCAGATTCAGACACTGACATCCATAGCTGCTATTGTATTGATCCATCACTGGCTTTCCTCTTTTGCACTGACCTTCATCCTTGCCAAACATGTCTTTCTCTATTGATCTCTCTCTTTGTGTGATGTGTCCAAAGTATGAACGTCAAAGTCTTGTCATGTGAGCTTCTAAGGAAAGCTTAGGTTTGATCTTCTCTAGAACACGTCTGATTTGTTCTTCGGGCAGTCCATTGTTTTCACAGTATTCTTCGTCAGCACCATAATTCAAAGGCATTACACCATTCAGAACATAAGGATGCAGTGACCATTGTCAAAGCAGGATTTAAAAACCAAAAACTGACACTATGGTCATGTAAAACTCTCAAGATCTGTTTGGGGTCAGTATTCAAAAGTATGTTTCCAATCACCATCAAGTGCTGCATGCATTACTGCTTTCGCTTGAAAATCAGCTGCTGGCGAATGGATAGATTTTGACTGTATAAGTCGATAAATGGCCAAACGTTATCTGTATAACTTGAGGTGGGTCATTCCAGGAACAGAGTCTAAATTTATGCAGATGAAGTATTTAGCTGCTATGGGGTCGATTCTGACCTATCAATAGCTCGGTAGGATGTCCAGGTTGGACGTCCAACCTCCGAGCAGGTCTGGGACTGTGTTCTAGTCGTCCTGCTCCCTGCACGCACAGGGCATTTGTGTGGGGAGTGCCAGGCAGGGGCGGGAGGGATGGAGCGAGGGCAGAGCGGGAGAGGGGCCAGGCACCCAGCCATACAGAGGCCATTCAGGGCACATCCAATGGGGGCAGGATAGATGTCCGACTTATTCCACCTCAAAGGTGGATTAAGTCCCAGAAGCAGCAGCGATTGGGGCATGCAGACCCCTCACAGACAGGTGAGGCCCTGTCACTATTCCAGCCTTGGCTGCCCCTGCTGAGGGTCAGGTGGCGGGGAAAGGAGAGCAGTTCTGATGTCAGGCATTGCGTGCCCCTGCTGGGCATCCCGTAGCCATGGCAATGGGACACCATGGTACCGGCACACCAGCAGGAGCACTGAGCATTGGAGACGGGCAGCATGCTGTACGTCTCACTGCTCTGAATGCCATGCACTCCGGGCCATCTAAGTGCCTGATTCTGCAACTGCAGGAATGTATAGCTCCCGTGGTTGCAGAATCGGGTATAAATGTGCCCCATCCATTTTCTGGACATTTGGATGACTTGGATGTGCAGGGCTCTGAATCGGCCTCCACGTGTTTGTCTGAAGCCAGACTTAAGCAGTGGAGCAGATCAGGGGCCTAGGCTTAGTTACGTATTGATAATATTGCTTTTATATATTAGCATTTATTTTTAATGCTGTAAACCATTTTAGAATGGCTGGATATCAGGAAAGTGGTTTATAAACTTAAATAAATAAATTGCAGGGCTGACTTTCAGTGGAAATTATATCTGCATGACGTGATAACATCTGTCAAGGCCTGCTTTATGCTATGTGGATTTAGGAGCCAGGCCAAAATCTAAGGAGCCAGTGCCTGTGACTTCCTTGCAACCCTTCACACCCCGTTGTCTCTCATGCTTGTCTCATGTTTTCAAGTCTCGTGAGATTAGTGCCAGAGTTCCTACATCGTGCGTCATCATTAGATAGAAATAGTTACAGCTTTAGATAGCAATGTGTGCGTGCGTGCGTGGTGCAACAGTTGTGTGCCTGTCTGTGACGGAGGTGCCTTTGTGTGAGTGGGGTGCAGCGTTGTGGAGCATGTGTATGTCTGCTGCAGAGCTGAGGAGTCTGGGGTGTGCAGAGGTGAGGTGCCCCTGTCTGTGTGTGAATGAGTCTGTTTGTGGTGCAGAGGTGAGGTGCCTGTGTGTATGTAGTATGGCGCTGGGGTGCTTGTCTGTCATATGGAAGTGGAGTGCCTGTGTGTTAGTCTATAGTGAGGGGGTGGGGTGCTTATGTGTCTGTTCTGGAGGTGGGGGATGCACTTTTGTGCCTATGCATTCATTCCTTTAATCTCCAGCACCTTGAGCTCTTCTTCCCCCCCATTCTCCATCTTCCTTCCTTTTTTTAAGCTACTGGCCCTTTGTTTTTAATGCCTCACTCCCCACCTTATGTCTAGCTTTTTTTTTTTTTTCTTTTCTCTTCAGGCCCTGATCGTCTGTTCTGCCTGAGGGAGATCCCTTTCAGGCAGCAGCCGTGATTGTAGTATTCCCCCCATGTTCTGCCCACGGGGATCCGATCTGACAGAGAGGGCCTTTGTAACATTGCGACTTCCTTCTTCTGCCTGTTGGGGACGGGATTCCTGTGGGCAGCCTCTTCTCCCCTGTTCTGCCCACGGGGATCCAATCTCCCACAGGCAGGCAGAATGGGACTGTCCTCGTCTCTTCTGCCTGCGGGGGATGGGATCTCCGTGGGCAGACAACTTTCTTCCAAGCTGTGATCCCAGGCACCAGGTGCAAATTTCTAGTTGTCAAAATTTGCACCTGGTGCCTGGGATTTGTCATGTCCTGAGATAAAGATATACGGATAACTTATCCTTAAAGTTATGACCGAATATACAGTGGTCCCACTTGTATGGATAGGCTAGCTGAAAGTCCACATAAAGATATGCAGATAACTGTATACTGACTTTATTTCTCCAGTGACTAGTACTGCTGTTCCTGTAAGACGACAGTACTGTCTTGATTATTCTTCATCTAATTATACAAAATTGAAATCAATTTGAATCTCATTTGGGGTTTTTAATACTTTTTTGCAATTTTTTCTTGACTCAGCTGTTTTCTCCTCCTCCTGAGTTTCCAGCTAAGTTGGAACCAGGGCAAGGATCTGGCACATGAGCCTTCATTCGCAGCCACTTGGGATTTTTTTTTTTACCCTATCTTATGCCCATTTCCAAATTGCTTAACTGACTGTACGAATGGTGCAGCCACACAGGGCACAAGCATGGAAGGGGTGCTGATGTCATCATTGGGCTTCCAGACAGCTTGATGAGCGAGTTCCTACATGCAATTGAGTAGAGTGGGGGCAGCAGGAGCTCAAGCGACAAAGGGCACGTTTCTAGCTCGTACAATCCCGTTGGCAGAATAGTTCCAGTATGAGACAATATGTAAAAGTGTCTAGGAGGGAAAGAGAAGGGCCTTATTTCTGTGAGCACATTTGAGGAAGTCTTTTCAGGCCATCGTTTTGACAAATCCTTTTAGCTAACTCTAAATAACAATCTATAACTGCTCAAAATGCCTGCCCTAGGTTTGGTTCACTTGGCTTACTGTTTTACCATAAGTTATGTCTTAATGCCAGAAAGCCAAAGTAGAGATTTAAAAAAACAACAAATAAAAATTTTACAACAATCAGTTTATATGTAGGATGTTCTTAAGTGACCACTCAGTTAATACAGTTAGACTGTTTAGCTGGAGTGTTCATAAAAAAAGGGCCCTGATATTCAAGCGGAACGGCTATGTGCCGCTACTATGCATAGCCATCACCGCCAACTTCTAACCCCAGATATTCAGTGCCAGGGTCATATGCGGCTCCATCATTGAATATCTGGGGTCATCGCACATGACCCTGGAAACTAACTGGGTAGCGGCGATATTGCACCACTACCTGGTTAGCTTTTGCTGCACCTAGTTTTACCCGCAGGTCGCTAACCGGGTAGTAGTGCAATATTGCTGCGACCCAGTTAGCGATTGTTGTCTCCCCTGGAATGCCCTGGAAAGCCCACGTCAATCCCGATGCTAAGCAGTTAGCATCGGGGCATATAGAGGCATTAGCTGGGGATATTCATAGTAACATAGTAAATGACGGCAGATAAAGACCAGCACGGTCCATCCAGTCTGCCCAGCACGACGGCAAGAGTAGGTGCACCCGCCGCTCCGCCACCCCTCCCCACGTCCCTGTTTAGGGGTGAACCCACCACTCCATGTAGGACACCCCTATTTGTTGAGAAATTAGATGGTTCAGTTTATTTTGATTTTATCCTGTTGCTGTAAATGGATCCACTGTGTCTGTCCCATGCCATTTTGAATTCCGTCACCGTGTTTGCCCCCACCACTTCCATCGGGAGGGCATTCCAAGCATCCACCACCCTTTCTGTGAAAAAGTATTTCCTGACATTGCCTTTCAATTTACCACCTCGCAGCTTCATGTTGTGCCCTCTAGTTGTACAGCTTCCCCGTCGTTGGAAGAGGTTGGTTTGTTCATTATTTCCCTTCAAGTATTTAAAGGTCTGAATCATATCTCCCCTGTCCCTCCTCGCCTCCAAAGTGTACATGTTTAGGTCTTCAAGTCTCTTCTCATAAGGCTTCTGACACAGGCTCCAAATCATTTTGGTCGCCTTCCTCTGAACAGTTTCCAGTCTTTTTACATCCTTTGCAAGATACGGTCTCCAAAACTGAACACAGTATTCTGAGTGATGCCTCACCAGTGACTTGTTCAGTGACATAAGTACCTCTTCCTTTCTGCTGGTGATTCCTCTTTGTATGCAGCCCAACATCCTCCTGGCTTTTGCCACCGCCTTGTCGCACTGTTTTGCCACCTTGAGATCTTCAGAAATAATCACACCAAGGTCTTTCTCCTGATCCGTGCATACTAACCTCTCGCCCCCTATCACATACATTTCCCTTGGATTTCTGCTACCCAAGTGCATGACTCTGCACTTCTTTGCATTAAATCTTAATTGCCAAGCATGAGACCATTCTTCCAGCTTTTGTAGAGCTTTCCTCATGTTAACCACTCCCTCGGGGGAGTCAACTCTGTTGCAAATTTTTGTGTCATCTGCAAAAAGACATACTTTTCCATTCAGTCCTTCAGCAATATCACTCACAAATACATTGAACAGTGCTGGGCCCAGGACCGACCCCTGGGGCACCCCGCTAATCACCTTCCCTTCATCCGAGTGAGCTCCATTTACCATCACCCTCTGTCATCTGTCAGTCAACCAGTTTCTGATCCAATGTGCCATCTTAGGATCCATCCCCAAGCTACTGAGTTTGATAAGCCTCCTATGAGGAACAGTATCAAAGGCTTTGCTGAAATCCAGGATCTAGCTCCCTGGTCACCCGGTCAAAGAACTCAATCAGATTTGTTTGGCAAAATCGTCCTTCTGTAAAACCATGTTGCCTTGGGTCTTGCAACCTGTTGGTTTTGAGAAAGTTCACTATTCACTCTTTCAGGAGCACCTCCATTACTTTTCCCACCACCGAGGTAAGGCTCACGGGCCTGTAGTTTGGCACTTCTTCCCTGTCACCACTTTTGTGTAGAGGTACGACATCAGCCGTTCTCCAGTCCTAAGGAACCTCTCCTGTTTCCAAGGATCTGTTGAAAACATCCTTTAACGGCCCTGCAAGAACCTCTCTGAGCTCTTTCAGAATCCTGGGATGTATCCTATCTGGTCCCATGGCCTTGTACACTTTCAGTTTTGCAAGTTGTTCTAACACATCATCTTATGTGAATGGTGTGGTATCTACTTCATTCCCATTTTTATAATATTTGGGAGTCACAGGTGGTCCTTCTCCAGGACTTTCTTTAGTAAAAACAGAGCAGAAGTATTTGTTTAGCAATTTCACTTTTTCAATGTCACTTTCCACCAGTCCGTTCGCAGCACTTCTGAGTCCTGCAATTCCACCTCTGATCTTCTTCCTTTCCCGAATATACCTGAAGAAGGTTTTGTTGCCACACTTAACATCTTTAGCCATCTTTTCCTCTGCCTTTTATTTTGCTATCCTTATTTCTCTCTTTGTCTCTTTGAGTTTGATCCTGTATTCATTTTTGTGTTCCTTTGTTTGCGAGCTTTTGAATCTTGTGAAAGCTGTGTTTTTTGCCTTTATTTGAGCAGCCACTTCTTTGGAAAACCAAATGGGTTTTCTTCTCCTCTTGTTTTTGTTTACTTTTGTTACATATTTATTTGTTTCCCCTTTTATTGCCACCTTTAGTTTAGCCCATAACAATTCCACTTCCCTAATCTCCTTCCACCCTGTCAGCTCCTCCTTTAGGTACCCAGCCATTTTATTGAAGTCGGTGTTTTTGAAGTTTAGGACTTTGAGCTTGCTATGATTGGCTTGTACCTTGGCTTTTATCTCAAACCACACCGTCTGATGATTGCTGCTGCTCACAGGGGCACTCACGCAGACATTTGACATGCTGTTACCGTTGGTGAGCACTAAATCCAGCGTTGAGCTTTCCCTGGTTGGTTTCATCACCATTTGTCTAAGTAACACATCTTGGAGAGCATCCACGATTTTTTTGCTTCTTTTCAGATTTGCAGAAGGAGTAATCCAATCCACATCAGGTAGATTAAAGTCTCCTGATATGATTGCTTCCCCTTTTGTGGCTATCTTGGCAGTATCTATAATCAATTCGTTATCTATCTCTTCAATTTGTGTTGGAGGTCTGTAGACTACAGCAGTATGGATGACAGTGCCATCTCCTCTTTCCAGCACAATCCAGAGTGCTGCTTCTTATCCCCATGCCCCCTACATTTCAGTAGCTTTAATATTGCTTTTGACATACAAGGCCACTCCTCCTCCCCTTCCATTTTCTCTGTCTCTTCTGAATAGATTATAGCCAGCTATGGCCACACCCAATCATGCGATTCATTGAGCCATGTTTCTGTAATGGCCACAATGTCCAAATCCGTTTCCACCATTAGGGCTTCCAGGTCCGGAACTTTGTTGGCTAAGCTTCGAGCATTTGTGCTCATTGTTTTCCAGCATTTACCTGGCTTGTGTGTATTTAGCATTTATTTTGTTCTGCCTACATCTTCCCACTTATTTTTGATGTGTGGTTTAAAAGTGTGGCTGTTTCTGATTTTAATCTGCTTTTGCAGGGGGTGACTTCCAGAGCTTGACCTTCTACATCTGTCACCCCCTCTTTCTAGTTTAAATGCATATCCACATATTGCTTGAATTTTTCACTTAGGATTCTTTTCCCTGCGACAGAGAGATGTAGTCCATCAGCACAGTATAGTCTCTTGTTGTTCAATCTGTTACCCCAGTTGCCAATAAATCTGAACCCTTCTTGTTTGCACCAGGTCTGGAGCCATGTATTAAAGCTGTTAATGCGATGCAGCCTTTTTGCCCCCTTACCAAGCACAGGTAGAACCTCTGAGAATGCAAGTGTTAACAATGGGCTTGAGTTTCTGTCCCAGAGTTTGGAAGTCCTTTTGGACTATAGAGGCACTGTTTCTAGCCAGGTCATTTGTGCCCAAGTGGATAACAACATCAAGTTTGGAGTGTTCACGTTCTGTGCTAAGTGCTTCAACAATGTGGTTTGTGTTCTTGCTGGCTGAAGAGCCTGGGAGGCACCTGACTATTTTCTCTCCTTTGAACTGTGTTCCCAAGTTGATGCCACTGATGATGGAATCTTCAAGTAGTAGTAGTTTGCTGTTTGAGGTTTTCTTCATATTTGGTCCTTTAGCAGGAGATTGGGCATTGTCTGTCTCATTTAAGGGCCCTTCAGTTTCTTTGGATTGGGCATCCTCATTTGCCAAGGCAGAGAAGGCATTATGCAGGGATATCTTTTGATGCATAGGATGCCTCTGTGTCACAGGTTGCAATCTACCAGAACCCACTCTGATCCATTTGTTTCTGGGGTGTTTGATGCTTTGTGGGAGCGGTGGTGGATATTATTCATTTTGTATCCTAGAAGAGGTGCGCTTCATTGCAGCCAGTTCCTCCCTCAGTAGGGTCACTTCCTTATGCATAGCAGCTAGGTCTTCCCTTAGTAGATTCAGTTCTTTATGCATGGCAGCTGACCTGAGGCACATAGCACAAGCTCTGAGGTTCCAAATGATTTGTCGTGGAATGAAAGTACTGCAGTTATTGCACTGAATAGATGACATGCTGAATAAGCAGTCCTAGAAGGAGAAGAGGAAGAAGAAAAAAAGGAGGAAGATGTGGGCTCTAACCCAAGTTAAAGGGATAGATGGCAACGTATGCGAGTGCTATATAGGCATTGCAGCCCCTGGGGTGGGTGGGGCGAGGGGTAGGGTGGGCAGGAACCTAAGTGTCTCTGGCCAGTAAGCTGTTCCTGAACTGGGGGTACCCACAGATATCTGCTCCAAGGCTACCCAGAAAAGCAGTAAATCAGATTATCCCCAAGCTTAATTTATAAGCACAGTTAATCTTAATATCAGCTATTCCCACAAAACAGACAGTTGAACTCTGAAACCAGCAGAGATGAGAGAGAACATTAGAGTCTTAGCTTTGTCAAAGATCCACAGCTCCTGCAGCCTGTCTCAGACCCGTAGATGTGGTTAGTGCCGTTGAATATCCCGTTAAAAAAAATAAGAACATAAGATATGCCATACTGGGTCAGACCAAGGGCCATCAAGCCCAGTATCCTGTTTCCAACAGTGGCCAATCTAGGTCATACGTACCTATAGCAGTTTCCACAAAAGACACAAGTTCCACAATGCTTGTACTGGGTCAAGCATTGATATCCTGGGTCCCTTCTTAATAATGGTTTATGGACCTTTCCTCCAGGAACTTGTCCAAACCTTTTTTAAACCCAGCTACACTAACAGCCTTTACTACATCCTCCGGTAACAAATTTCAGAATTTGATTACACGTTGAGTGGAAAAAATATTTTCTTTTATTAGTCTTAAATAGTTTACCCTGTAGCTTCATTGCATGTCCCCTAGTCTTTCTATATTCTGATAACGTAAACAATCGATCTACGTTTACCCGTTCCACTCCGTTCATTAATTTATAGACTTCTATCATATCTCCCCTCAGCTGTCTCTTTTCCAGGTTAAAGAGCCCAAACCTTTTAGCCTTTCTTCATAGGAGTATCCTTCCATCCCCTTTACCATTTTGGTGGCTCTTCTCTGAACCTTGTCTAAAAACGCTATATCCTTTTTAAGATACGGTGACCAGAATTGCACACAATATTCAAGGTGCGGTCTCACCATGTAGCGATATAGAGGTATTATATCTTTTGTTTTATTTTCCTTTCCTTATGATACCTAGAATTCTATTTGCTCTCTTGGCCGCCGCTGCACACTAGGCCGAGGGTTTTAACATGTTATCCACAATGATGCCTAAATCTTTTTCCTGGGTGGTGGTTCCTAATGTGGAACCTTGTATCGTGTAACCATAGTTTGGGTTGTTCTTCCCTAGGTGCATAACTTTGCACTTGTCCACATTAAATTTCATCTGCCATTTTGATGCCCAGTCTTCCAATTTATCAAGATCCTCTTGCAATTTTCCACAATCCTCTTGGGTTTTAACAACTTTAAATAGTTTTGTGTCATCTGCAAATTTGATAACCTCACTCGTCATTCCACTTTCCAGGTCATTTATGAATATGTCAAAAAGCAGCGGACCCAGGACAGATCCCTGGGGTACACCACTATTCACCTTTCTCCATTGGGAAAATTGGCCATTTAGCCCTACCCTCTGCTTTCTATCTTTTAACCAGTTCCTGATCCACAATAGTACACTGCCTCCTATCCATGACTCTCTAGTTTTGCCAAATGTCTCTGATGAGGGACTTTGTCAAAGGCTTTCTGAAAGTCCAGATACACTATATCAACTGACTCACCTTTGTCCATCTGTTTATTCACACCTTAAAAACCCCACAAGATTAGTAAGACAATATCTTCCTTGTCTAAAGCCATGTTGGCTGTCTCCCATTAGGCCATGACTATCTACATGCTGAGTAATTTTTTAATGATGGTTTCTGCCATTTTTTCAGGTACTGACTTCAGGCTTACCAGTCTGTGGTTTCCCGGATCACCCCTGGAACCCTTTTTAAAAATTGGTGTTACAGTTGCGATCCTCCAATCTTCAGGTATTAGAGATGATTTTAATGATAGTTCACGGATTACTACTAGCAGGTCTGCAATCTCATATTTCAGTTCTTTCAACACCCTTGGATGTATACCATATGGCCCAGGTGATTTGCTACTCTTCAGTTTATCTAATAGTTGTAATACATCTTCTCGATGTATCGATATTTCCTTCAATTCTTTCGCACCTTTAAATACCACCTCAGTCATGGGTAACATCCCTACATCTTCCTCAGTAAAGACCGAAGCAAAGAATTCATTCAGTCTCTCCGCTATCGCCTTGTCGCCTCTTAGTGCCCCTTTAATCCCTCTATCATCTAATGGACGAACTGACTCTCTCACAGGTTTTTTGCTACGAATGTACTTGAAAAAGTCTTTATTTCGCATTTTTGCTTCCGCAGCAAGCTTCTTCTCAAATTCTCCCTTTGCCTGCCTTATCAATGCCTTGCATTTGACTTGCCAGTTCTTGTGCTGTTTCCAGGTTTCATCGTTTGCCTCTTTTTTCCATTTCCTGAAAGATGCTTTTTTGGCAACAGCCTCTCTGACCTCACCTTTAAACCATGCTGGCAGTTTTTTGGACTTCCTTCCACTTTTCTTAAAGTGTGGAATACAGCTGGTCTGGGCTTCTAAGATAGTATTTTTCAACAACACCCAAGCTTGATATAAGTCTTTAACCTTTGCAACTGCTCCTTTTAGTTTTTTCTTAACTATTTTCCTCAATTTATCATAGTCTCCCTTTCGAAAGTTAAAAGGTAGTACTGTGGATTTCTTTACTATCCCTCCTCCACTAATTAAATCAAATGTGATCCTGCTATGATCACTATTGCCAAGTGGCCCCAACACCCTTATCTCTTGCACTAGATCTGGTGTTCCACTAAGGACGAGGTCTAATATGGCTTCCCCTCTGGTCGGTTCATGAACCAGCTGCTCCAAGAAGCAGTCATTTCATCTAGGAACTTTATCTCCCTAGCATGTCCTGCCGTGACACTGACCCAGTCGATACCGGGGTAATTGAAATCAACCATTATTATTACCGCGCTGTAACTTTTGTTAGCTTCCTTGATTTCTTTGAGCATTTCATCATCCATTTGTTCATTCTGTCCAGGCGGTCAATAGTACACCCCCACTGCCATAGCCTTCCACTTTTTACATGGAATTTCAATCCATAGAGATTCTACAGCAAATTTTGTTTCCTGCAAAACTTTAATCCTTTCTGACTCAATGCCCTCTCTAACATAGAGCTCAACCCCTTCACCAATTTGATCAGCTCTATCATTATGATATAGTTTGTACCCAGGTATCAATGTCCCTCTGGTTGTCCTCCTTCCGCCATGTCTCTGATATTCCAATCATATCTAACCTCTCATTTAGTGCTATATATTCTAACTCTCCCAACTTATTTTTTAGACTAATAGCATTTGCATACAAGCATTTTAGAGACTGTATTTTATTCATATTAATTTGGCTATTGGTAGACATGGGTAATTTGGGATCTTTAAGCTCTGTCTGCTCCATACTCGAGGGCATTTGGGCTACTTTACTCTTTTTTGGAACCTCTCTACTTTTGGTAGTATCCTTCAAGGATACATTCTTCCGAACCATCCGCTCTTGGGTGACTGTCAGCTTTCCCCTGTTATCTAGTTTAAAAGCTGCTCTATCTCCTTTTTAAAGGTTAATGCCAACAGCCTGGTTCAATCCCGGTTAAGGTGAAGCCCATCCCTTCGGAAGTGCCCCTCCTTTCCCCAGAATGCTCCCCAGTTCCTAACAAATCCAAAACCCTCATCTCTGCACCATTGTCTCATCCACGCATTGAGACTCCGGAGCTCTGCCTGCCTTTTGGGTCCTGCGCGTGGAACGGGAAGCATTTTGGAGAACGCTACCCTGGAAGTTTTGGATTTCAACTTCCTACCTAAAAGTCTAAATTTAGCCTCCAGAGCCTCCCTACCACATTTTCCTATGTCATTGGTACCGACATGTACCAAGACAGATGACTCCTCCCCAGCACTATCTAAGACCTTATCTAGGTGGCGCATCAGGTCCGCTACCTTCGCACCAGGCAGGCATGTTACCAGGCGATCCTCACGTCCACCAGCCACCCAGCTATCTACATGCCTAATGATCGAATCACCCAACTATAACGGCTGTCCTAACCCTTCACTCATGGGCACATGGCCCTGGAGATACTTCCTCGGTGCGAGAGGGTTTTACATCACCTGGAGGACAGGTCCTAGTTACAGGATCACTTCCTGCCACACCAGGGTGATGCTCTCCTGTCACGTGACCTCTCTCCTCCATGGCAACAGGGATGCTGCCAGACTGGTGGTGGGACTTCAGGACTATATCCCTGTAGGTCTCGTCTATGTACCTCTCTGTCTCTTATGTTTTCCAAGTCTGCTACTCTAGCCTCTAGAGAACGGACTCGTTCCCTGAGAGCAAAGAGCTCCTTGCACCTAGTGCATACGTAAGACCTCTCACCAACTGGGAGAAAATCATACATGTGACACTCAATGCAAAAGACTGGAAAGCCCCCATCTCGCTGCTGGACTGCTGTCTGCATCTTACTTTTAAGCTTGTGTTTAGATCTTTAAGTTCTTTACTAAGGGTTGCTATGGATATTTATACTAATAAAACTGTACCTAATACGTTTAATATACCTTGTTCACCTGAAGCGTAATTAATCTCAGGTCCTTAGTGTATGACTGATTTGGGTAACGAGCTTCACCTGAGAGTACCTCCTGTCTTTTAAGATGTGTAAGTACCTATAAAGCTACGATTATCCCAGGGGTTGGTGGAGGGAGGGAAATAACACTTATTAAAAGAGGGCTGCTACACAGTACCCTGTCATGTGCTGCTGAGGTAAGCTATAATCTCCAGGAACAAGCAGGAATAAGTCCTCACATATGGGTACGTCGGTACCGACGGAGCCTGCGCGGGAAAGCTCCCCAGCTTCCCAGAAGGAAAGCTTTTGGGGCCTCCCACTGCGCATGCGTGCTGCCTTCCCGCCTTCCTGATCAACTCTCCTCAGTTCTTCTTTTTCCGCGGAGCCAGCAGGTCGTGTTCCTGTCACCGCTGAAGAAGTTGTTATTTTAATTTGTTTCTTTGGCCGCGTGTCTGCCTTCCCCGATTCCGGACCGGTACCGCCGGTCTTTTTTCTTTATTTCTTTACAAAAAAAAAAAATATATATCTTATTTTCCCCACTTGGTGTGTTTGTTCTATGAGGCCTCTGGGCCTTCACAGAATTCTCCCTCATGGAGAAACAAGCCTCTGGTTTTAAAAAATGCACCGTGTAGCGGTACTATATCAGTCACAGACACCCATGAATGGTGTCTTAAATGTTTGGGGCCTGACCATTCCATTCCGGATTGCCCATCCTGTTCTTTGATGTCTAAACGTGGCTTACAAAACCGAGCAGCCAAGTTTCACATGCTGTTTTCTACAGATATTCCAGCATCGACATCTTCCAGGTCTTCCTCTCCTGATGGATCTCAGGTAACCAAACATTCCTCTGGCAGGTCCTCAAAGGGCAAATCTCCCTCCAAGTATCGAGATGCCCCCGGGCCTGACCCTGAGGACCCTGCCCCAGCCAAACAACCCCGGCAGGAAGCTCCAGCTTCCAAAGCTCCTCCTATGGGGTTACAGGTTGACATCGATGGCACGGCCTCGACCGATCACCTGTTAGACTGCTCTGGGGTACCGGCTCATTCTTCCGGTACCGACATCCAGACAGTCGTGGCGTCTATGGATCATACAGTTCAATCCATGCAGCAGGCTATTATGGCTTTTATTAAAGCTGCGACGCCAGCGGTACAGACTCCGGTTCCGGTACCACAACTGATACCGGTACCCAGGGCATCCACATCGACCAGGATACCGATTCCGGTTCCCGGTTCTGGGGTTTTTCCCGATACCGATCCGGTTCCGGGTACCCCCGATGTCGATACCGGTCGATATGCTTATCGATCCCTGGAAGCAAACGGACGATACTTCGAGTCTTCTGATGATTCTGATTCATCAGATGACTCTGCTGAAGTATCCCTAACTCTACCTGAAGAGCCCTCTTCTCCAAAGAGGAGAATGTCTCCTCCAGAGGATTTGTCTTTTCAAGACTTCATCCTTGAAGTGGCTAAAGGTCTCTCTATTTCAGTAACCTCTGAAAAAGAACCTAGAGCAAAAAAATTAGATATTTTAGGATACTCTAAGGTTCCCAAAGAGGCAGTCACCTTGCCCATTCATGAAATTCTTCAAGAACATATGATGGACTTATGGGAGACTCCTCTCACCCTATCTCCACATTCTCGTCGGTTGGACACCATGTATCGTGTCCCTCCTTCTCCTGGTTTTCAAAAAACTCAGCTCCCTCACCAGTCTATTGTGGTGCAGTCAGCTATGAAAAGGATAAAGAGTACCAAAAGACACTCTTCTACTCCTCCAGGGAGAGAATATAGGACTTTGGATGCTTTTGGTAGAAAAATCTTCCAAGCAAGTATGCTTATTGCTAGAATCAATTCATACAGCCTCTATATGGGCATGTTTCTGAAGGAGATTGCATTGAAAATACGCCATTTTCTCCCCTTTATCCCAGAGGATAGAAAGGAGGAGTTCCTCCTTTTGCTAAAGCATACCCAAGATATCTCAAAGTTCTCCAACAGAGCAGCCTTTGACTCCTTTGAGGGTGCTAGCAGAGCCTCAGGTATTGCCATAGCGGCTCGCAGAATTGCTTGGCTCCAGGCCTCTGATCTAGAACCCTGGGTCCTGGATGGGTTGGGAAATCTGCCCTGTACAGGTGAGAATCTGTTTGGTAAGGAGTAGCAAATCAAAGCCACCCAAATGGATGCAGAAAATGCTGCTTTAGATAGACTTTCTAAGTCTACCTCTGCCCCTCTCAAGAAAAAATCTTTCAAGAAGCCTTTCTATAAGAAGGCCAGATTTGCTACAAATACTGGCCAACAATCTTCTGCAGCTCGCTTTGCTCCTAAGCGTCAGCAGCCTAAACAGGCCAGGGCAAAACCTGCAGGGGCTGCTACAGCCCAGCAGTCCCAACCCCCTCAGGGTTTTTGACTCAACTCTAGAGAACTTAACCTTTCTGGCTCTAAAACCTCCAGAGCCTCTCACCATTCCAGGAAGGTTAACTCATTTTGCTCCCAGATGGGAGCAAATCACATCAGAACAATGGACCCTCTCTATCATCAGAGAGGGCTACAAACTACATTTCTCCAGCCTTCCTCCCCATACCATGGTGAGATGTTTCAATTCTCCCCCTTCTCTCCTGAATCTGTTAGGTCAGGAGGTGACCACCCTTCTCGCCCAAAGGGCAATAGAAGAGGTTCCTCTTCTTCAACAGGGGTCAGGGTTTTACTCCCCTTATTTCCTTATTCCCAAGAAAACAGGGGGATACAGACCTATTCTAGATCTCAGAGAATTGAACAAATTCCTATGCAAGGAGAAATTAAAGATGCTTTCTCTAGGTACTCTCCTTCCATACCTACAGAGTCAGGATTGGCTTTGTTCTCTAGATCTTAAGGATGCGTACACACATATACTCATCCATCCATCCCACAGAAAATTCCTACGGTTTCTGTTCCAGGGAAAACATTTCCAATACAGAGTACTTCCCTTCGGTCTAGCCTCTGCTCCAAGGGTATTTACCAAATGCATGGCAATAGTAGCTGCATTTCTACGAGCCCTGGGAATTTTTGTTTTCCCATACCTGGACGACTGGCTCATCCGAGCTCCATCTCAGTCCGAGGCTCAGACTTCCCTGGATCGCACCAGACGCATTCTGCAGTATCTGGGACTTGTGATCAATCTGCCAAAGTCTCAACTCGCCCCTACTCAGTCCCTGGAATTCATAGGGGCCTGGTTGGATACCACCACGGCAAGGGCCTATCTTCCTCAGGCCCGTTGCCAACGTCTAGTGCACTTAGCCTTTCAGACTCAGTCCAGAAGCCACTTGACTGCCAGGGAGATGCTACAACTATTAGGCCACATGGCCTCCACAGTACATGTGGTGCCCTATGCTCGCCTACATATGAGAGCAGCTCAATGGACTTTGTCCACCCAGTGGACTCAAGCATCCGGAGCTCTCTCAGACCAAATAGCAAACTCCAAACGTCTCTTTTGGTCTCTCCAATGGTGGATGTCCACTCAAAATCTGTTGTTGGGGGCCCCCTTTCAACCATTGTTGCCCCAAGCAACCCTCACAACAGATGCCTCCCAAACAGGTTGGGGGGCTCATCTCCAAGATCTCTCCACTCAGGGCACTTGGTCTCCACAGGAGACCACTCTTCATATCAACCACTTGGAACTTCGAGCAATCTTTCTAGCTCTCAGAGTTTTTCATACCCTCCTCAGCAACATGACGGTCCTTATTCATACGGACAATCAAGTAGCCATGCTTTACATAAACAAACAAGGAGGGACTGGCTCTCTGTCGCTTTGCAACGAAGCTCTAAGATTATGGGCCTTCGCCAGAGAGCATCAAATCCATCTCCTGGCAGTATATCTTCCAGGAATCCAAAACTCTTGGGCAGACAGACTCAGTCGAGTTCTGCTTCCACACGAATGGTCCCTGCACATGGATCAGGTACTCAGAATCTTCCAGAAATGGGGGACCCCGGACATAGACCTCTTTGCAAGTCCGTGGAATGCCAAACTTCCCCGGTTCTGTTCCAGGATTCCGTGTCAGGGAGTTCAGGCCAAGGATGCCTTCCTCTTTCATTGGGGTCAGGACTTCCTATATGCCTTTCCACCCATTCCTTTGATTCCCAAGACTCTGTTCAAACTTCAAAGGGATCAAGGGTTCATGATCCTCATAGCTCGACACTGGCCACGCCAAGTGTGGTACCCTCTACTTCTGCATCTCTCCCAAGCCCCCTCCCTGGACTTGGGAGCAGCTCCAGACCTTCTGTCTCAGGAGGAGGGGACTTTGTGGCACCCAAACCCCAAGTCCCTTCACCTCAGAGCTTGGTTACTGAAGGCCTAGACCTTCAACACTTCAATCTTTCGCAGCAAGTGAAGGATATCCTCTATGCCTCGAGGAAACCTTCCACTAGGCGTTCATACGCTTTTAAATGGAAAAGATTTTCCATTTGGTGTGCTCAACAGGGTCTTAACCCTCTAGCACTTCCTTTGAATTCTCTTTTGGAATATCTCCTGCATCTCTCCAATGCAGGACTCAAAACGAATTTGGTAAGAGTCCATTTGAGTGCTATTGCAGCATCCCTTAAGCCCATCAGTGGACAACCTGTTTCCTCTCATCCTCTTATTGCAAGATTCATGAGAGGCCTAACCTTAACTAAACCTCCCATTCGACGACCTCCGGTGGCATGGGATTTAAACTTGGTTCTTGGTCAGCTTATGAAGCCACCCTTTGAACCCTTAGCCACTACCTCCTTGAAATTTCTTTCCTGGAAGGTTATTTTCCTTATTGCAGTCACCTCAGCTCGGCGTATCAGTGAACTGCAAGCTCTAGTGGCTAATCCACCTTATACAAGGTTCCATCATGATAAGGTAGTCCTTAGGACAAATCCTCACTTTATGCCTAAAGTGGTCTCACCTTTTCATCTTAATCAAGAGGTATATTTACCTGTCTTTTTTCCAGCTCCTCATGCATCCAGTGCAGAGAGGAACCTTCATACTCTAGATTGTAAAAGAGCTCTCGCCTTTTACCTCCACAGGACACAGCAACATCGAAAGTCTTCTCAGCTTTTTGTTGCTTTTGATCCTTCTCATTTAGGACTTCCAGTCTCTAAAAGAACACTGTCCAATTGGATTGCTCAGTGTATCTCTTTTGCTTACCAGAGTAAGAACCTTTCTCTGGAGGGCCATGTCACCGCTCACAATGTGAGGGCCATGGCCACCTCTATGGCTCATCTAAACTCTGTGTCCATTGACCAGATCTGTCGAGCAGCCACCTGGGCCTCGGTTCATACCTTTACAGCCCATTACTGTTTGGACAAGGACTCCCGCCGGGATGCCTTGTTTGGTCAGGCTGTCCTCAGACACCAGTTCCATTCTTGAACAACTCCAGCCCACCTTACCTGAATGGATGCCTGAAATCCATAGGAAGATGAGGAACCTTTCAGGGGATCTCCCAGGCATCTCAGCTAGGGAGTCCCCATATGTGAGGACTTATTCCTGCTTGTTCCTGGAGATAGCACATTTACTTACCTGTAACAGGTGATCTCTGGGAACAACAGGAATTAGTCCTCACAACCCACCCACCTCCCCTAGGAGTTGTATCTCTCTCTCTCTTTCCTTTCCTCTCTCTATTGTCTCAGCTTTAAACTCGAACTGAGGAGAGTTGGTCAGGAAGGCGGGAAGGCAGCGCACATGCGCAGTGGGAGGCCCCAAAAGCTTTCCTTCTGGGAAGCTGGGGAGCTTTCCCGCGCAGGCTCTGTCGGTACCGACGTACCCATATGTGAGGACTAATTCCTGCTGTTCCCAGAGATCACCTGTTACAGGTAAGTAACTGTGCTTTCTGATTTGATTTAAATTATAGCTCTTTGCTGCTGCTAGGCTGTAACTTGTTATGAAATTTAAACTACAAGCTCTGCTGGGTTCTAAATTTAACCAGAAAGCTCTCTTCTGTGTTTTAAAGTTAAACTAAAAGTACTTTGCTGATGCTGTGGCAGCACTGATAGCATGCAATAAATAATACCCGGAGTCAGTTCAAGGATCCAAACCAATTTATTGTGCACAAGGCCCAAGCATCAAAGGACTGAGCAAATGGCGAACAGGAACAACTTCCTTATATACAAGCTTCACAGTTTGATACAGGCAGACTTTCTGTTGGTCCCAACGCCCCGTGCACCTATCCAATCGGGGACCCTCACTGGGCCCTGTTCCCCCTTCTCAGGCTATGCTAACACAGGCTCAGTTTCTAGACATAATACATTCCTGCTGCAAGGTCATTGCATCAGCATAAAAGTATGGAATAAAGGATTAATACAAACTTATCAAAAGCAGTTTAGAGCGGTTTAAGGCAGATCCTCAGCCTTCACTGACTTTGGTCTTTCTCAGCACTACTATTTCTAGTAGTGGGGGTGGGGACTCTGGCCTAGCTTGCAGGCTCATACATGTACAGGCTATTATATAGGCCATAGCCTACCACATTCGCCCCTTTGATTATTCTCACCCGCAAATTAGAAAGGGTGGGAATTAAATCACATATTATACTTGTGTAGCAGCATCATCTTGGGGTATATAGGGTAATATTGCCACATAGCCAACACTTTAGTTGCTGTCTGCCACTTCACAGTGCTATCTATAACTGAGGTCATAGTGCGTAAGCAAAGGGGTAGGAGATATGGGAGAAACAGGCACACAGCCAATATTAATAATACCACTAACGCAAGAGTTTTCAGGCCACCCAGTCCTGAAAACATGGCACCAACCCATCCATCAAGCTCCAGTCTACGCCATTTCTGGTCTGGTACATTAGGCTTGCCTCCGCATCTGTTCGGCTATGTCTTCGACAACTTGGCCTTCATTATCAATCTGCAAACAACGGTTAGTTAAATTCAATTTTCCATACACTCCACCTTCAGCTGCTAACAAATAATCTAGTGCTAAACATTGTTCAGGAGCATTTACACCTGACCACCAGGACATCTTTCTAGTGGTGGCATTATAAAACCTCTGGCTTAGACAAGTAATCTTTATTCCAGTCTGAGTAGTAGTAATGCAGGCTGCACAAGGGGGAAGAGTAAGGCAAAAGGCATTCCAATGGACCCCAGGGTTGTCTTTCTCCCACTGCTTCCACTGCACCCTGGCTCCCATGACGTGTGACAGGAGTGGGGCTGTAGAATCTTAGTCTCTTACAGTAGTGGTTGTCATCGCAAAGTGAGCCGCAATGGAGTTTCAGGGTCATTTACAGAATGGCTTGATGGCCCTGTTCCCAGTGGCTCTGACTATGATGATGCATCGAGAGGACAAAGGGGCTACTGGCTTTAGTATTTTTCTCCTATATCCCCCATAAAGTCCATATATTGGTCCCCTATTTTCAGACTGACCATAGGCTCCTGGGGACCCAGGGAAACTTGGAGTCCGGTCTGGCCTAGTCTTCATCCATGCTGTAGCCCTCTTCGGCTGCCACTCACTCGATAGCTGCTTCCCTCTCTTGCTGGAACACTGTGCTCGGTTTCTTCTTTCATGACTCTAAAATCAACAAAATCAACCTCCTGTTCTCCAAATGCTCCCTCCTCCCCTCCTGGGGATGGAGTCAGTCAAAATGCGGGCATTCACTTCTCTAATGATGTTCTTTTCTGCAATGGGCGCACTGATTCGCACCCAGAGGGGACTAATCATTTTCACAACCCCTTCCACTTTCCTCTGCTCTTTCATTTAGGAAAACCTCCTCCACATCGTTCAACCAAAGCGGCTGCAAGATCATCTGCTTTCTTTTCTATTTTGCATTCACATCCATTCTTACGATTCACATACTTTCTGAACAACTTCCATTAACTGCGCTGTATTCATGCCCGCAAATCCATCCAGTTTCTGCAATGTCTGGTTTATATCTCTCTGGGACTGACTGACAAAAACTGCATTTACCATACGCAAATTCTCCTGTGCTGCTGGATCACATGGCGTATATAGTGAGGGCTGCCTGCGCTATTTGGATTCCACTTGGGGCCATCAAGACTGATGGGTCTGCATAATACTGTTCATTAGTTCAATCAAATCCTATGGTTTCTCAGTGTAGGAGGCATAATGCAGCTTTCAGTTCAGTAAAATCAGTGGTATGAAAGGTGAGTTCCTCATGGCAGCGCTGTATCCAGGAGGATAAATACACACTTCATAAACAATTAACCAGGAATTGCTCGGGGAACATTTTTCCTACAATCAGATATACACGGGAAACTACAATAACATTAGCCTTTCACAGAGCATTTCTAATCGGGACAGAGACATCTTAAGTCAGTAGACTCCAGCAAGCCCTTGCTATACATACATTTCAACAGAATCTGCGCGGACTCCCACCCCTTCCCCCACATGATGACGTACAGAGGGGGCGGGCTGCATTCCCCTGTGGACTAAGCATAATGGATGCGTGTGCTCATTCTAATTAACAACTGTCTAAACCTATTTCAAAGCTTTAAACTAAGACTGTACTTCTGAAACTGAGATTTTAAAAGACCTTACAAAACACAGTACATTCTTTCTCTGGACACCAACACATCTTACAGTTCGGGAAAGACAGGCAGTATCTTAACAAGATAAACAGTAGGTCGCTCTCCTGGCTTTCAAAGCAGCCATAAATTACTAGATACTGTAAACACTAACACTAACACGTCATTGTCCGGTCAGGGCTCTTAACTTCGTAGGTCAAAGGGAAAACAAAAGCAGTTTCATTAATTTCTCTATCATTCCTATCAATTGTTACATAATACATGACCATAGCAGAAGGAACAGCACTATTAGAACATATTGAATAAAACAGGTACAATTTTCCTGAAATAAGCACAAATTAACCCAGCTGCAGAGCGTAGAATAATTGAAACCTCCAAAGCGTTAAGTAAAGGATGCATTCCTTCCCCAGGCATTCCTTTCTTCCTGTCTTTCTCCGGGCTGTGTGAAAGACATGCCCCCCTCTCACTCTTGCAAGAGAGAGACACACGCTCAGTGAGACAGCTGTCTTTGTAGAAGTGACCCCTGAGTTGTTTCTTTAATACTATTCCCTAATCGGTAAACACGAAGGACAAACACCAAACACTTTCTCCTTTCTCGCAACCTGGCAATGCACTAGTCAGGAGCCAGCACCTCGCTTGGTCTGTATTCAAGACCTCATTCACACACGCAGACATTCAAGACAGAATTAAATCCCAACATAAATAAATCCCAATAAACAGAATAAATCCCAATAAAAGCTGACTGACTGAGGGGTTGGTGGGTTCAGTCTCTGCTTATACCTTTAAGACTTACTAGGACCGCCCCGAGAGGGATCAGACTCTCAAGCGCTATTCCAGAATCCCGACTGACTGACAGACTGACTGATTAGCAGAACAGTTCTACTCACCGGATCATGGGTTGGATCCCGGACTCCCCTCAGTTTCGAGGTGTAGGCTGGCCGGAACTGGCCACCAGCGGAGGCAAGGAGGAGCCCTCCCCGATACAAGAGGATGGGTGGCGCCGAAGGCCCTCCTGCAATCAGTCAGGGGCGACTCCAGGCCGGACAAAACCTTTAGAGGCGAGAAGTCGTGGTATATTCACTGGCATACCATCACACTACTCACACTTCCCGGTCAGGGAACCAAGACATGTGGCAGCACTGATAGCATGCAATAAATAATACCCGGAGTCAGTTCAAGGATTCAAACCAATTTATTGTGCACAAGGCCCAAGCATCAAAGGACTGAGGAAATGGCGAACAGGAACAACTTCCTTTATATACAAGCTTCACAGTTTGATACAGGCAGACTTTCTATTGGTCCCAACGCCCCCTGCACCTATCCAATCGGGGACCCTCACTGGGCCCTGTTCCCCCTTCTCAGGCTATGCTAACACAGGCTCAGTTTCTAGATATAATAACATTCCTGCTGCAAGGTCATTGCATCAGCATAAAAGTATGGAATAAAGGATTAATACAAACTTATCAAAAGCAGTTTAGAGCGGTTTAAGGCAGATCCTCAGCCTTCACTGGCTTTGGTCTTTCTCAGCACTACTATTTCTAGTAGTGGGGGTGGGGACTCTGACATAGCTTGCAGGCTTATACATGTACAGGCTATTATATAGGCCATAGCCTACCACAATGCTAGGCCCTGAGTGACTATTAAATTTAAATTACAAGCTCTCTGCTGGGTATGAAATGTAACCAGAAAGTTCTCTTCTGTGATTTAAATTTAAACTGCTGCTACTAGGCCCTGACTGATTTAACAAAAAACAGTGGGTTCACAGATGAATTAGCTTTAATACAAAGAATTCCTTTCAGAAAATTCCCAGAAGTATATACTCACAATTGCAGATCTCTCTCCAGAAGTAACAGTCCCCTTTTCTAGTCCAAGACTGAGGATCACAGAGCTCTGGTTGAGCTATTTATGCCTGTGCTGCTGAGGTAAGCTTAATGTCCCATTTCCTGTGTAGAGGCCCTACAGTCATGGTGCTGGCCTCAAGTAAACAAAATAGCTGCAGCAGTATACTTTGAATGCTTTTATAAAATGTTCCCAAACTGATTCATGACACATTTTTGACTCTTATGTACTGTTTTGGTCTTTAAGTTCTCTTAAACTATGCTTCTTGCATTTGAGTCCCAGCTACTGTGACTTTGGAGACTTGGTTGCAAGTAACCATTTTCTGACATTATTTAAATTGAAAGATTCTGGTACCTATTGCAAAGAAAACTACCTGCTGATAGACTGTTATATTAAAATTCAATATATAGCAACTTAAGAGAGAGTTTACAAGCAGCGAAGCAAATGTTTTATCATAAGCCTCCCTCCTTTCCCTCCCTGCAAAGCTGGTGGTGCATGCAGACCTTTGGAAATGTTAGAAATGTCTATTTCATGTGCTGTTTCTCTCCTGCATGCTTTTCACTGGAACGTCCTCAGTTGACATTAAAAAGGTGGTGGCAGGTATGGCACAATCTATTTCCACTTATAACTGGACTGTTGCACGGGTGCCTAGGACAGACTTTCAGGGTCTTTTCCCAGAGCCGATGTAGCACTGGGTCTGAGAATGTGTCTGCATTCTGTATCCCTCTGAAATAGTTGGATATACTTGGGTGCAGAATTTGAATTCCTTAATATGACATAAATACAAGGCTATTGCATTACACCTAGCAAATTTACATGGAAGCAAACTGAAGTTGCTACTGCAAGAGGTTTTCCTATTTAATAAAAATGAGGTTTAATAAAATTATTTGTTTAAATACCAGATTTAAAAAGGCTGAGATTTAAACTGAATATATAGGTGTGGAAAATGTGTATCTGTGCTGTGGTATAGGTACATTATTGAAATGAGTGTTTTTAACTCCCCTCTCCTATATATGAGACAGTTTTCTCTCTCACCTTTAGAGTGGTATCACTATTTATGTTAGCAGTAATAGTGCTGTATGAGTTTAATCTATCAGGAGTGTCAAGAAGATGCATGTCCTGCCCTTACGCAGATCCTGCAAGTCTGAGCTTCCCAGGATTCCCAGCTGATACCTGACCACCCACTCCTGGCTCATGTTAAATTTCAGGAGCTTGTATACCATGCCCGTTTGTGCTTGAAGTTAATTCGCATTATATAATAATCCCTTCCTTCCACCTCCCCAGTCCCGGGGTGGGAGGGTGGTTCACATGTCGTTATGCTATGGGCAAGGTGCCTTTCCATATCATCCTGCTAGACCAGTCCAGACAAGTGGGTTGTATTCCCCTACCAGCAGAGTGGTGGAGACAAAGAACCAATGAAAAGCCCAGGTTTCATTGACATCACTACCATGTCTTTATTTGCCTCAGCCACCAGGCGTCCCTTTAGTATTTCTTTCTATCCAGCAGATGGTGGATGGATTTTCTCTTCTCTGAAGAAAAGTCTGAAGATTTGAGAGGAAAAGATTGATATAAAATGCTTGTGAATGACAGCCTGTGGGTTGATCTCTCACTAGAACACGATGTGGGAGGCTCCACTAGACTGCGGTCTTTTCGGTAGCCATAAGACAGGGATTCCCAAACCTGCCTCCCAATCAGCCAGGTTTTCAGGATATCCACAATGAATATGCATGAGAGAGATTTGCATACCACTACCTCCATTTTATGTAAATCTTTCTCGTGCTTATTCATTGTGGATATCCTGAAAACCTGACTGATTGGGGAGGCCCCAGGACAGGTTTGGGAACACCTTCTATAGGAGGAGGGAAAATTGGTTCAGTTCCACACTCTTACTCTGGATAAGGGCCTGTTGAGCAGCCAGAAATGGGAAGAATCTGGAAGAGTACGACTGCCTCACACAATCTCAAAGCCTCCTCCCTCCTCTATCCCCCCTGCTCTCTCTCCTGAAGATTTCAGAAGGCTCTCAGAGGGATCTGCCTGCCAACCACCTTATACACAATGCTGCAAAGCCAGCTAAACAGTACCAGGGGAATAGAGCTGAACCCAGCATGGATTCTCTGCCTGGGCTCTCAGGAGGTGAGTACCAAGACTTGACCTCATCATTGTCCTTGTTTGAGGCTCGTGATTAAGTCTGTAGGGGATGCAATTCAGGGTAGATCTCTGGTGACCATTGGCGCTGGGTGGGGGTTTCCCCCTGTCTTCTGCATGCGTTAATAGCTTTTTCTTTATTGTGCGTCTGGTGGTCATGCGGTCCTTGCACATGTTCCACCCAAGCAGCTCCAATGCATGCTCCTACCCTAGCACCTGTAACACGTGCCCTTCAGGCCACTCCAGCCATAGCACACACTGTTGTAGCACTTGCCTTAATTCTTATCTCTTCCAGTTGCATTGTTTGGCCTGTGGCAAGTGAGGTGCCTCACCTTTGGCTTCTGGATTCTGCTCTTCCTACATGGATGTTGCCTGCCTCAGAGCAAGAAGTGGCAGATGGCGCTATGGGTAAGAATATTCAGATGGCCAGAGGATCCATCATCCGTGCTGTGGGCCTCACCCCATCCTCTAAGGGATCAACGGCAACTATGCCCCTGAGTGGCACTGGGCAGCAGATACATCTTCCAAATTCCAGTTGGCTCACCTGGCTTTTAAGGGAAAGCTGCTTTTTGGAGCCGCTTTGGAGAAGATGGTGAAGGATCTGGTTGAGAGAAAAATCTTACCACCTCCTAGAAGACAGGTCCAAGGGGCCTGTAAAGCAGGCTGGTGCCCTTTTCTCATTAGCCTTCGTCCTTCTACTGAGGGCATGCTAGTCAGATCACCGAGACTCTCATCATTACTGACCTGAAGAAAAAAAAAAGTTTCTTTCCTTCTGCTTCTGAGCTTCAGGCTCATTCTCAGTTCTTTCATAGAACATGTGAGCCCAGGGACTCTGTCCCACCCAGAGGAGGATCCTCCTGGGCTGCACAATGAAGGTTTGGGGGCCTATTCCCTGGCTCCTCCAGTTGGAGGCAGACTTTGTCTTTTCTTAAGGAATGAGCCCAAGTTACCTAGGATCACTGGGTGCTAGATACCATTCAGTTCAGCTATGTCCTGGGATGCAAAGAGCAGATTCTGGATGCCTTCATCTCCCTTGGGTCTGTGATTGAAAGAGCCACTGTGCTTTGGACAAGTTGCTGCGCCTAAAGGCCAAGGTGCCCATCCTGCCGGACGAGCAGGGCAAGGGCAGATACTACATCTATTCTGTGGTGCCAATAGAAAAGGATTGTTCTTTCCAGCCCATTCTCGACCTCAAGGGGGTCAATGAGCACTTGCACATCCTGCACTTCTGGATAGAAACCTTGCGCTCCTTGATTCAAGCAGTGCATCGAGGGGAGATCTTGGCTTCTCTGGATCTGGCCAAGGTGTATTTTCATTTCCTGAACTGGGCGGATCAGCCTTTCGGGCTATTCACCACCCTGAGGACGTTCTCCAAGGTCATGGTGGTGGCAGCTGCAGTGTCCATCCTTATCTGGATGACTGGCTCATCCAGGCCTGTTCCCTTTCGGAGGTGTCTCGGATGGCATCCCGAGTGGTGTCCTTTTTGGAAAGCCTCACTAGTTGATCAATCAGGGAAAGAGCCAGCTGTTGCCTTCCCAGTCCCTGGAGTTTCTGGGAGCATGTTTCAACACTAGAGTGGGCAGAGTTTTCCTGCTAGAGGAGAAAGTCAAAGACTGTTGGATTGCCTGATGCTGTTCTGTGCGCAGTGGGCTCCCAGACTCTGGGATTATCTTCAGCTCCTTGGATTGATGGCAGAGTCTGTAGAGATGGTGCCATGGGCACGTCCTCACATGCGACCGCTCCAGCAGTCCTTGCCAGCTCAGTGGTCTGAGTTCTCAGGAGTTTGAGCGCAGGCTGCCGCTCCTGTTGATGGTGAAATCCAGCCTGCAGTAGTGGCAACAACCCTGTCATCTGAGGAAGGGCATGCCGCTGGATAATTTCTCCTGGATCCTCCTGATGACAGATTACCAGTCTCTCGGGCTGGGGAGCCCACTGCAAAGACTGTATGATCCAGGGCTATTGAAATCACAGGGAAGCGGTGTGGTCCATCAGGCACCTCAAAGCAAGAGCCATCAAGTTGGCTCTTCTGCATTTCCGGCCCCTGCTCGAGGGCTGGGCGGTTTGAATATTTTTGGACAGTGCCATGGCAGTGTCTTTTGTCAATCAGTAAGGCGACATGAGTGCTGGGGTAGCTCTGGAGATGGCTGTCTTGTCTACCTGGGCGTAGAAGAAACTCCTAGCCTTGTCAACTTAGCACATTGCCAGGGTGGACAATGTAGAAGCAAACTTCCTCAGCCGGCACTCTCTAAATCCTAGAGAGTGGAAGCTGAGTCAGGAGGCATTTCAGTTGATTCTGTGCCTCTGGGGTCCCCCCCAAAATGGATCTGCTGGTGACCTGCTCCAATGCCAAAGTTTGCTGCTGTTTCAGTCACCGCACGGCGACGGGGTCAGTGACCGTTGACGTCCTGACCCAGCCTTGACTGAGTCAGCACCTGCTGTACGTGTTTCCTTCATGGCCCCTGATGGGGGCATGTGATACAGCATATAAAATGCCACCTGGTCAGGTTTGTTCTGGTGGTGCCAGATTGGCTGAGGAGAGCGTGGTTCGTAGACCTGATGTAGCTCCTGCAGGTTCCTCCTTTTTCAGTTGCCTCCATGTTGGGGCCTGTTGTGGCAGGGACAGGTCATCCTGGAGGACCCAGTTCGCTTCTCACTTACGGTTTGGCTCTTGAAAGGTGACAGCTAGTATGTAAGGACTACTTTCTAGCAGTTTTCTCTACTTTGTTTGGAGCACGGAGGAGGTCTACCAAGTTAGCATATGTGCGGATCTGGTGCCTCTTTGAGCTATGGTTCAGCGCTCAGCAGTTGGCTCATGAGGCAGCCAAGGTGCCATCTCTAATGGCCTTTTTATAGAACAGCCTGGAGAGAAGGACCTTTCCTTTAGCTCTCTGGAAGCTCAGGTGGAAGCTTTGGCCTGTTTCCAAGGTCCAGTGGCTGATAAGTCTCTAACCTTGCACTCAGACATCTCACATTTTCTCCAGAGGGTTTGGCATCTGTGTCCTCCCCTCCAGTCAGTGATCCCTTCCTGGGATCTGTGTCTCGTGGTCAGGGCCCTGATGGCGGCGCCTTTTGAGCCATTGAAACGCGCTGCCTTAAAGGATTTGACGCTCAAGACTGTCTGTTTTCTTGGTTGCGTTTGTGCTACAAGGTGGATTTCCGAGCTGCAGGCTCAGTCTTTCCAAGATCCTTACCTGTCGTTTCTAAGGAGGCCGTTTCTGTTCAGCCTGTGCCTTCCTTCTTGCCTAAGGTGATTTTTACTCTTCATGTGAACCAGGTGGTCTGTAACAGTGTCTGAGGAAGGATTAGGATCTTCGCCTTGTGGGTGCTTCGCCTTGAGGGTGCTTCTCCGGTATGTGGAGGTTATGAATTCCCTTCATATGTCCATCCTTTTTGTGCTGTTTGCTGGCTCACACAAGGGTGAACGCGGTGGCTAAGTCGGCTTTAGGGCGCTAAATTAAGGAGGCCATTGCCTCGGTGTATCTGTTACGGAATCAGCAGGTTCGGGAGGGTTTGCACGCTCATTCATTCTTGTCTCGACTGGCCTAGCAGAACTCAAGGAAAGGACATTAACCGGTAAGTACAATGTCACCTTCTCAGCCAGGTAGTCTAAATTGCATTTTCCTTCCATTCTTGGGCACAGAGAAGGTTACCTCCCTGATGTACCCAAGAATCCCAAGCTCTTGTGCATGGCAGTGGTATCTAAACATTTTCATCACTAGAGCTCAGTTGTTTTCAGTCGCTGCTGCAGGATTTTAACAACTAGTTCTTTCTCTCCTTCTAGTTGCCTGGTTTGGTTTTGACCCTAGCTCAGCCCATTCCGACATCATCTTCTCCAATGACAACCTCACAGTTACCTGCAACAGCTATGACGACAGGGTGGTGCTGGGAAAAACTGGATTTTCCAAAGGGATCCATTACTGGGAGCTGACGATTGACCGTTATGATAACCATCCAGATCCCGCCTTTGGCGTGGCTCGCATGGACGTAGTGAAAGATATGATGCTGGGAAAAGATGACAAGGCCTGGGCCATGTATGTGGACAACAACAGGAGCTGGTTCATGCACAATAACTCCCACACTAACAGGTAACCATGCGTATGGGAAGACACTGTTCTTCCAACTTTTCATGGTTGTATGGTGCCGGGGCAGATGCTAATGGGTTTATCATGGGATATCTCAGGGAGTCGGTGAACCTTTGTGCAAAAAATGTTTTATAGCACATAAGACTGGATATTCAGTGTTTTGTTGTTCAAGAAATGTAGTCTTACATAACAAAGGAACAAAAGACAAAATGTAGTGATGTCCAGACAGCAAGCTGTGCATTGCATACTTAGAAGCCAGGGATTCTTATCCAGCAGTAGGCATATGCATAGAAGCCCACCTCTTTTACATTTGAAAAGACAATTCCTATGCTCAGCAGTGATTGTTTCATATTCACGCTACTACGTGCCATATTTAAGTCTGGACATTTTAAGTGCTTTTCCCATGGATACAAAATGAGATGTTGTGACTATGACATCATATAGGGATCACAAGGTCTCTGCTTTATTTTATTTATTTACATTCTCTTATATACCGCGCTATTCTGCATCAGTGCGGTTTACATTGAACAAACCGAAATTACATTGAACAGGGCATTATAACTTGGAGATAACTATTTTACAGGGAACATGGGCTATGGAGGGTTAAGTGGCTTGCCCAAGACCACAAGGAGCACCTGTGGGACTAGAAACCCCGGTCCTTCCGGCCCAAGGTTGCTGTCCTCTAGTGGGCTTTACCCGATCTGCTTCCTTTTCCAGTGCCAATTAATCTCTGGCATTCCATTTGCCTCATGCACTTAAATTTGCTCTTTTATCCAAAGTGGCATAAACTTAAATTAATAGGAAAATGCATTCATCGGGGTATGGTGGAAAGGAGAAAATTGGCATGTTCTCAGTTAAAAGAACTTGTATTGAAATTTACTCATGGCACAGGGGTTAATTGTTTCTCGAAGCATGTACTGTAGCTACAGGGCCACCATTCAAGGAATAAAAACTGGGGGTCATGTGATGACCTGGAGCAGAGCAGATACCAGAATAGGCAGCTTTGTGTCAGTAGCCCTAAAGCAGCTAATTTTGCAAGGTATGTACTGCACAGCGGGGAATTAATCACAGCAACTGACTGCAAACACACAAGAGAAAAAAATCAGCAACTTTTAAATTGGAGCAGACAGACTGATGTCAATAAAATTGCAGCGACAAACCATGAATCAAAGTAAATCGGACATATAGCTGCCAAAACTCAACTACTTTGTCCTTTGCATGAGCAGGCAGTAAGGGAGCTTACAAGAAACCTGACCATAGTAATAGAAAATAAACTGTCTGGAGCCACATGCACTGAAGCTACAGCTGCTAGAGGTTTGCATCTTATAGCATAAAGACCTAATTGAGATGAGGAACTTGAGAGCGGCTCCAAATTAAGAAACTATTGGAACATCTTGAAGATCAAGAAAATCAGGAAAGAAGAAAAAGATTTGAGTGCCCAAAGCAATCTGAAATTTAGAACTGTGTTAAATTGTGGAAACCTGGCTGTCAGGCACATTGGGCCTACTGCAAGAAGGAAAATCACTAATGTTGGTCTCTGCTTTTCTCTTTCCTATCCTGTTAATATGGTATTTCTTTCCTGATTACATAATTTTCTTCAGGAACAAGCAGAAAGTCAGTCCTTGCATATGGGTGACGTCGGCACCAGCGGAGCCCACATGGAAGCATCTCCCCAGCTTTCAAAGAGAGCCTTTGGGAGATACCACCACGCATGCGTGGTACCCTTCCTGCTCAAGGGTGCCATCTTACTCAGTCTCCTTTTTTCCGCGGAGCCCAGCAGACATGTCTGATCCCCTGGAAAAAGTAGATTTATTTTCTCAGAGTAATTCTTTGTTTTCGGCCGTGGCCTGTCCCTTTCCCGCCCCTGAGTTCACCAACTTGACACTGCATCCTCAGGCCTGTGAATTTTCCTTTTTAGCGCAATTCACGCTCTTTTTCCACTGGCAGTTCCTGGGGTCTTCGATCTCGCCGGACCTCTTTTTCCCCTGATGGCTAGCGGCTTTAAAAAGTGTGATCGGTGTTCAGTAATTTTTCTGTCACTGACACACACGACTGCTGTCTCCATTGTATCGGTCCTGACCACGACCCAAAGACTTGTGGGTCTTGCAAGAAGCTGATCCCTAAGGCAGTCAAGCAGGCAGAAGAAGCACAACCAAATGTTCAGGTCAGACTCTGCATCAGAAACCCGTTCAGAGACCCTGGGATCACGCAGTGACTCTGCAGCCACCAGCCAGGGTCACAAGTCCTCCGACGAAGTGTCCCCAATCTGGATCCCAAAGAAGAAGAAGAAAGCCTTGCAGGGCTCCTCATGAGACTTGGGGAAGGCAGGTAAGTCCCGCGCCAGATCCCTGAGGAGGACCGAAATGTCTGAGCAAGAGCAGCTGCCAAAACATCCCTGGAAGGACTCGAAGGACCTCAGCAATTGGCCCCAGGTCCTCGTCGCCATTCCCACCAATGACTCTTCTCCTCCACTGGCACTGGACCCAATACCCTCAGGGTCCGTGCCAATTGCTGTGACCCCATTCAGGCTGGAGACTGCCTTCTTGGTCACTCAGCAAGCAGCACTGTCTGGCTCTGCCGGTTCATCTGCCAAAAACATCGGGACCTCGACCTCAAACTTCCACCGGCGTCGAGTTGATCCCCCAGAGCTCCCTCGCCCGGGCCGATAACAGACAGAGGTCACGTTCACGATCCTGTTCCTCAGGACCCCGATCCTCCCCAGCCAGTGGCCACGGCTCCGACCATGCTGCCGAGGCCTACGAGCCTCCAACCCTGACCCAGGTCCAGTTGATCGTCAAGGCCACCTCCAACGACTCTGATTGGGAATCCAAGGATGACACTTCCCCAGACACCCATAGGCATTGAGACCTTCCATCGGACTAGTCACCTCTGGAGGCCTGGCATCAGTCCCTGCCGAGGACAAAGCCTTCCTCGACTTCGTGCAGGACATGGCCAGAACTCTAGCCTTCATCACCAAGTCGGAAGACAAACCCTTGGTCAGAGGATCTTGAGATCCTCCAATTCAACTCCCTTCCAAAGGAGTCCCTATCTGTGCCAGTCCTGTCGATCCTCGAGAGGCTGCTCCTATGTATGTACCCACAGTGCATCGCCGGCTCAACGTTATGTATAAGGTCTGCCCAAGCCCAGGCTTTCGCAGGAGCCAATTACCACACAACTCCATAGTGGTCGAGTTAGCCATGCATCAGCTTCAAAGCCAAAAGACACATTCCTCAATGCCCCCTGACAGGGAGGCCCGGATCCTTGGCGCCCTCAGCAAAAAATGCTACCAGGGCTCCATGCTGGGCTGCCAGATTCGGACATACCTCCTCTACATAGGTATGTTCTTTTGGGACACCATGAAGGAACTAAAGGGCTACTCTGCCGGCCTCTCTGGGGAACCCCTTCAGAGGTTCCAGACGCTGGCCAAAACTGTTGCAGACTGCTCGAAGTGTATCACCCAAGCCACCTACAATGGCTTTGAGGCCATGGCCCAGGTCACCGGCACCTTTGTCGGCACCAGGAGACAGGCTTGGCTCCAATCCTCCGACCTCGAGCAATGGGTCCAGGAAAAGCTCCTGGATGTCCCCTGCCCGGAAGAGAAACTGGCAAAGCCAAGGTAGACAAAGCTGTGAAACTTTAGGTCAAGTACGTAATGAGGACCTGGCTTTCAAAGAAAACTTCCTTGGGCCCCAAGTGTAAGGCCCTTGGGAAGAAACCTCCCTTCTCCAGGAAGGACCCAGGATTCCGCGGCTACCAGCGATAACAGACTCCACAGACCCCTCAGTAGGGCGCTCGAGGACCTGGACAACAGCCTCGCAAGCAGAAAGGCCCCAGCCTGGGCCAAACCTTTGACTTGCTGGGTATAGCCCCTCCCCTCCAGGAGATCAGCAGCCCATGGGGAGATGACTGGCCCATTTTGCCCACCAGTGGTCAACCATCACCACCGACACCTGGGCACGCCAAGTTGTCAGTTACCACCTCCACCTGAACCAGATGCCCCCTCCATTCTTCCCAGGAAAGCCCCCCCCCCCCAGGACTCCCCTGCATCCGACCCTGCCACTGCAGGAACTCACGGGTCTTCTCAAAGACATGGCTGTGGAACTAGTGCCCCATCGACAATGGGGCAGGGGGTTCTTACTCAAGGTACTTCCTCTTCCCCAAAAGGACAGGAGACTTAAGGCCCTTCTAGACCTCAGAGACCTAAACAAGTTCCTGGTGCAGGAGAAATTCAAGATGCTCTCCCTTGGAACCTTGCTGCCGTACCTCCAGTAAGTAGACTGGCTATGCTCCTTGGACCTAAAAGATGCCTACACCCACATCCTCATCCACCCCAGGCACAGACAGTACCCTCAGGTTCATAGTCAGGGGCGACCATTACCAATAGAGGGTACTACCCTTCAGGCTTGCCTCTGCACCCAGAGTGCCTGGCAGTCATAGCGGCCTATCTATGCCACCAAGGAGCATTTGTCTTCCTCTACTTAGACAACTGGCTCATCACTGAGGTGCAACAGTCCAGAAGTCGCACCATCGGTATTCTGCAATACCTGAGATTAATGATAAACCACCCCAAGTCCCATCTCACCCCAACACAGAACTTGGAGTTCATTGGGGTGCACCTGGATACCCTCCAGGTGAAGGCCTTCCTGCTCAGTGACAGGGCCGGATTGCTTATTGCCCTGGCAGCAAACGTCCAGGGCAGATGCTTCATGCCGGCACATGGCATGCTCTACCTGCTTGGCCACATGGCCTTGATGGTACACGTCACACCAAATGCCTGCCTTCACATGAGGGTGACTTGGTGGTGCCTCGGGTCTCAGTGGATGCAGGCTACCGGCCGCCTCTGGGACAAAGTCCACGTGACCCAACCTCTGGCAGAGTCACTCTGCTGGTGGCAGACCGCGCAACACCTGAGGGCAGGCATGCCTTTCCAATCCCCCACTCCTCAGCAGGTCCTCACCACGGACACCTCATTGCTGGGTTGCAGAGCCCACTGCGGGAACCCTCTGCACACAGGGCACCTGGTCTTGGAGCTCATGGCCATATTCCTGGCTCTCAAGGCCATCCGCCACAGTCTCCAGCACTGGCCAGTGCTCATCCAGACAGACAACCAAGTGGCGATGTTCTATGTGAACCAACAGGGAGGCACGAGCTCCTACGCCCTCTGCTAGGAGGCAGTAGCCCTCTGCTCATACGCAATCAGTCAGGGGATACTCCTGAGAGCGGTCTACCTGCCAGGCCAAGATAATGTCCTCACGGACAGGCTAAGCAGAGTCCTGCAACTGCATGAATGGCAGTTAAATCCTGGAGTAGCCCACAGGCTATTCTCCAGGAACAAGCAGGAAGTCTGTCCTTGCATATGGGTGACGACAGCGCTGACGGAGCCCGTGCAAAAGCATCTCCCCAGCTTTCAAAGGAAAGCCTTTGGAAGATGCCACCGTGCATGCATGTCCCCCTTCCCACCCATGGGTGCAATCTTGCTCAGTCTCCTTTTTTTCTGTGGCGCCCAATAGACATATGTCCTGTTCCCCTGGAAAAATCCTTAACAAAACTGTTCCTAAAACTTAGTTTTCCAGTAGGTGTACCAGTTCCTCTTCCTGCCTCGAGTTGGCGCTTACTGGCGCCATTCTCGGCTCCTTTCCTTTGTTTTTTATCAAGGTCTCCCTCGACCGGTGTTCGCACTATTTTTCGCCCGAGGGTCATCAACCCTGTCTGGGTTATCCCCCACCATGTCTCCCAGTGGGTTCAAAAAGCGTGACTGCTGCAGTCACACTATGTCTGTTACCGACACCCGTGACTGCTGTCCGGGCCAGGACCATGACAGCACCTCCCGCGACCTCTGCCAGGCCATGTTGGCCAAAACCAACAGAAAACGGTTGGAGTTGCAAGAAAAGTTATTCCCCAGGGCTGACTCTGCTCCCACCTCCCTGGCGCCGAGCTCCAAGCCCAGCACATCTTGAGGCACCTGGGTGTCCTTGGGAGTCCCGCAGACACAGGGCCTCAGAAGACCCTGGAGCCAGAGAAGTAGTAGTTAGTCTGATGAGGTTGCACCGGAGAAACCTGGTAAAACCCCACGGAGGGATTCAAGTGACTCCGAGAAGCACCCCACCAAGGTCCTCAAAACGGATTGATCGGCCGGCGGAGACTGTGCATGGTTCCTCGAAGCTGTAGTCCTCATCAAGGATGCACTGCCAAAAGTGCTGGCGCTGGACCTGAAATTCTCTGTACCCGCACCAAAAGCTGCGGAGCCTTCTGGCTTGGAAACCAAAATGGCAGCCCTAGAGTAGAACATCACTGCTATCCTGGCCCTGCAGCAGACAGTGGTGGCCGGTTCCTCTGCCTCCCTTTACTGTGAGGGAGTCCCCAGTCGTCAAGCTGAGCAGCGAGCACCTCCAGCCTTGAGACAGTCCTCGGCGTCGGTTGAGGTCCTATTTGTCAGATATCCGGTCCTCACCAGCCAGTGCTTGCGACTCGGACCCCAGATCCTCTGCAGGCCATCGATCCTTTAGCACCGGCCTCGACGCAAGGAGTTGCAGAGCCTCGGACTTGTCTTCGCTGCTCAACTCAGACTGGGAGAGGGAGGACAAGGCATCCCCGGACACCAGGAGGCACCAAGACATCCACTCGGACCTGTCTCCCTCAGTGCCACTCTCCTCCTGAGGATGTGGCCTTCCATGACTTCATCAAGGATATGGCTAGGGTCATCTTGGTGCAGACCGAGGCATAGGAGGACCCGTGCACCTAGGAGTTTGAGATTCTCCAGTATGAGACTCCACCCAAAGAAACCCTTATGGTGCCCATAAAGCCGATCCTCAAGAGGCTGTTACTCTTAATGTGGGAGATGCCTGCATCGGTGTCAATAATTAGCAGTCAGCTCGATGCTATGTACCACGTTCAGAAAGGACCAGGGTTCCACAAACCCCAGCTCCCACACAACTCCATGGTCATCGAGTCGACCATGCAAAAGCTCAAGAGCCAGAAGACCCACCACTCCGTCCCTTCCGGTAGGGAAGCCCGGGCCCTTGACACCCTAGGGCACAAATGTTATTGAGGCTCAATGCTGGGTTGCCAGATCCATGCCTATGAATTTTACATTGGCATGTACCTAAAGGCACTGGCCAAAGAAGAACTGTTGGAATTTGTAGCGGGCCTCATCGGGGAACCCTTCCAGGGGTTACAGACCCTCACTTCAGAAATGCAGGACTGCTCCAAGTTCCTCTTCCTATGACTGCTTTGAGTCATTGGCTTGCGTTGCAGTGGCCGGCATCAGGGCCAGGCCTGGCTGCAATCCTCCAACCTTGAGCTATGGGTCCAGGACAAACTGCTTAATGCTCTTGTACTAGTGAGAACCTCTTCATCAAATCCATGGCCGACAAAGCTGCTGAGATCAAGGCAGACTTTGTGACCTGTCAGAGGCTCTCCAAAAAGATTTCATCCCATCCCTGCAGAAAAAAATGCTGGGGAAATGGGCCCCTTTCCTGAGGAGAAAAAGGATGCCTTTGCATAGGGTCCTGACCACGGATGCCGCATCCTTGGGTGGAGTGCGCTTTGCAAGGTACGTCACACACAAGGCAGCTGGACCCAAGCGGAATCCCTGTTACAGATCAATCTTCTGGATCTCAGGGCAATACTTCGGGCCCTACAGGCGATCCACCACTGCCTGAGACACCAGTCAATACTGATACAGATGGACAATTGAATCGCCATGTTCTGCAGGGGGGGCACGGAGTCATACACCCTCTGCCAGGAGGCGGTGGCCCTCCTTTCCTTTGCAGCTTGCAATAACATGCTCCTGTGGGTTGTCCACCTCCTGGGTCTGGACAACCTCCTAGCAGACACTCAGCAGGGTTCTCCCCTCAGCAGGGTTCTCCCAGCTGCATGAATAGCGCCTGAACCCCAGGGAGGCCTCACAGCTCTTCTGCCTCTGGGGGATGCCCATGATGGACAACTTTGCCACCCTGGACATTGCTCAGCTGCCTCACTTCTACTCACGGCAGCCACACCAGGCAAGGGTAGTGGCGGGATACCTTCCTGATTCTGTGGACAGAAGGCCTCCTTTATGCCTTCTGGTCGCCAGGACCTTCTTCAAGGTCCAGCATGTGGGGGGGCAGTACTGATACTAATTGCCCCCAGGTGGCCTAGACCACCGTGGTTTCCACTGCTGCTCTCCCTGTTGGTGACACTCCGGGTCCAGCTGGGCCATGCCCCAGACCTCCTGACTTAGGAAGGGGGCTCCCTCCTGCACCCCCCAGTCTGGGGTCTCTAATGTTAACAGCGTGGCTGCTGAAAGGGTAGCCTTGGTCCCTTTCAATCTCCCACAAGAGGTTGAGGAGGTCCTGTTGGCCTCCCACAAACCCTCCACGTGGCGAGCATACTACTTTAAATGGTGTAGATTCTTGGCGTGGTGTACGGAGAGGTGGGAGAACCTGTTCTCCTGCCAGTGCAACTGGTGCTCCAAAACCTACTGTACCTGTCGCACACTGGACTGAAGTCCAACTCTGTGAAGGTGCACCTGAGCATGATTGCTGCACACCACCACCCTATCAAAGGGAAACCTCTCTCTGGTTAGTCCCTGGTCTCTCAGGGGCCTCCTGCTGTCTGAGCCCCCCCCCCATCCCCCCCTGGCGGTGGAATGGGACTTCAATGTGGTGCTCTCACAGCTCACCAGGCCACCCTTCAAGCCTCTAGCTACTTGCCATCTGCTGTATCTGCCATGAAAGGTGGCCTTCCTGGTAGCTCTCACATCCGCTCGCAGAGTAAGCGAACTTCAGGCCTTAGTGGCAGAGCCTCCATACACAAGATTCTACAAGACCAGGGTGGTGCTCAGCACTCACCCCAAATTCCTCCCAAAGGTGGCATCTCCTTTCCACCTCAACCAGGAGGTGGTCCGTCCCACCTTTTTCCCGTGGCCTCACGCTAGTTGGGAGGAAGCTATACTCCATACACTGGACTGCAAAAGGGCCCTGTCCTACCTACAGCAGACTCAGGGCCATCGCAGAGCTTCTCAGCTTTTTGTTTCCTATAATCCCAAAAGACTGGGGCTTTCTGTGACTAAGCGAACTCTATCCACTTGGGTGGCGGACTGTATTGACCTCGCCTGTGAGCGAGCTGGGCTCTCCCTTGACTACCAGATCGCAGCGCATTGCATGAGAGCGATGGCCACAGCGGTGGTGAGCCTGCGCTCAGTGCCAATGATGGAGATCTGCAGGGCTGCCACATGGTCTTCAATTCATATGTTTGCAGCTCACTACTGCCTGAAGAGTGAGTCCTGTCGGGACAGTGCCTTCGGCCAGGCGGTACTCCTTAATCTTTTCGGGGGTATAGGCAACTCCTGCACTCCGACCCTTATGTGTTCAGGCTACTGGACTGATAGTGCTGCTGGATGCCAAGGCTTTGCAGAGTCTCTCAGCTGGGGTTTCATCTTCTGCAATTCATGGCTACCTGATTCGGTCGCTGTTGGTGCTGTCGTGGTTCGGTCCTCGGCAACCTGGAGCTAGGGAGTCCGATATGTGAGGACAGACTTCCTGCTTGTTCCTGGAGAAGGTTAGATACTTATGTGTAACAGGTGTTCTCCAGGGAGAGCAGGAATCAGCCCTCACAACCCTCCCTCCTCACCTGAGAATTGCTTCCCTACCTTGTTTTCTTTTTACTACTGTCCTAGTTATGTCATCTAGCTGAACAAGATGGCACACTTGGGTGGGAAGGGGACCACGCGTGCATGGTAGCATCTCCCAAAGGCTTTCTTTGAAAGCTGGGAAGATGCTTCGCGCGGGCTCCGTCGCTGCCGACATCACCCGTATATGAGGACTGATTCCTACTGTCCCTGGAGAACACTTTACAGGTGAGTAACTATGCTTTATTGTAAACCACTTTGGTGCCCTTATGGAAGGCAGTAAATCAAATTCAGATTAAACATAAAGACGGAAAGAGCACACCACATAGGCAGTTATAGCAAAACTCTTAAACTATGGAGACAAATCTAAGTTAGTGGCATGCAAAGAAGAGAGACATCTGAGTTACAAAAGGGCAAAAATCCTTTTATTCCATGGTTACATGGCTAACCTGTCGGGGCAGAACAGCCATGACGTCCTATTATACAAATGAGCTCCACAACCGCAAAATAAAATTTCTTATGATTCCCAACCAAGGTGAAATTTGCTTACAAGGATATCACAGCTTTTAAAAAATCAGAGGAGCTAATTAATTTCTTTGAAATGCTGCCAAAAGAATAAATCGCTGTCCAGGGAATGGTGAATACTATAAAGCAACAGTCTCATGACTGTTCACTTTTGAGTGTTACCAGTTAGAGAAGTTTATGGACACTTCAGTTTGTAGAAGAGAAAATATGCTTTGGGATGAGGAGGAGAAAGCCCAGTAGGGTGTGACCAATCCTAGACGAAACTGACATGCAAAGCTGGGAGAAACTAAACAGTCTGGATTGTACGACTGAAACAAATCTTTGTAAATATCAAGATTTTAAAAGCAGAATCGTATAATTGGTAAATGCCTGGTATGGCTGTGACACATTTGTTTAAGAATGTATTTAATCAGGTAAGTCAACATGAATCTCTTCATGGTTCTTAATGATATCAAGGAAGTGCAGGAAGGAAGAGTTCACCATCTGCCTGTACAAAACAACATATTAAAAGCAATGTGAATGAACCAAAGATACAGCCAGCTACTCAGTTGGAGGAAGGTGTTGTTTTCATTCTTGAAATCAAAGCCAGCACTAAATGCTGCAGTTGGAAGCAAAGATTTTTCTACTAATCCTCTCTCCCTGTCCCCTCAGTTGAAAATCTTGCTGTGGGGCCATGAGGAAATTATGCATATTTTAAGGAGAATCATGGCCACTCAGACTCTCAACTCCACAGGGGGGAAAGACATGATAGAAAAGAACTCTGACCAAATAGGCATGCCAAATCTAGAAGAATAGGAACAAGCAGAGCACACAGACTTTGTAATGCACTCCATATAAGGGCCTTTTAAAGATGGCCAAATCATTTAGTACATGCTGAGGGGTATACCATGGAACAGCCTTGATCCCAACATGATTGATAACCTGTAGCTGGGGATTACAGGAACAAGGAAACAAGATGAAGGCAGGTTGGAGAGGGATGAGTGAACGACTAAACGGTATAAAAGAACAGTTAAATAAAATAAATAATAAAAGTAAATGAATGGTAGACCAAATGTGCAATTATAAACATGATTTGGAAATCTAATCAGGATTATGTTCCATTAGTTGAAAAAAGTAAAAATATTATGGAATGGAGGTCTTTTACTAAAGCGCACTTAAGATGTTTCATGTAACATGCTAATGGAGCCGAAACTATGGCATATTAGGTGCAACACCAACAAAAAAACTGTGTAAGAGCAGATCAATCAACAAAAATAATCCACGGCTATATGAAAGATCGTCTCTGTCCTGCTGTATTGCGACGGGGCATAGTATCTGCTGAGACAGGCCATTCGGCATGTAATCGATGCTCTTTTTGTAACGTGCGCTTCGGTTTGTGAGCAGTATCAGAAATATGTACGCAATATATCTTTTTCTACAACCTGTAATACTCCCTATGTAGTATACGGCATTTGGTGTAGTTGTCCAATGCTGTATATTGGGAAAACCACACGGCCCTTGAGGACTCGGTTGTCTGAACACAAGTATAGCCTTCATAAAGCACGCTTGGATACTCCTTTAATACAGCATTGTCTGGATTTACAGCACCAGTTTGAAGATCTCCGTTGTACTGTTTTGGAGTTTGTTCCTCAGCATATTAGAAGAGGTGATCGTAATAAATTACTGCTACAAAAGGAACAGCGGTGGATTTATCGTCTGAATACCTTGCATCCGAATGGCCTGAATGATAAGATTGAGTGGTCGTCATTTTTTTGACCTTGTTGATTTTTGTATGGGGAATCTGTGCAGCTTTAATTTGATTCGCTCTTTTTTTATGTGTTGAATTTCAGGTGTAGTATAGTGTGTATGTAAATTGTGTGATGTCATAGCTGTGTTGAGTTGTTGATTGGCTGTGGGTTCTTGTTATAATAGTGCGTCACACGCCGTTTTGTAAGATGGCGGGATAGTTGCCTGGATTGGAGATGCAGTTGGTCTTTATTATATATTGTTATTGAACCCCTGAAGAAGCCAATTTTTGGCGAAACAGTAGCTTCTGTAAGGTGTATTACAATTGGTTTCAATTTTTGAGAAACGATTTCTTCCCCGCTGTTTCACATTGGGAGATCTTTTGGTCTGGTTTGAAAATTTTGGACTCCGTGTTTGTGATGGGACGTTATGGTGCCAGCTCGCTGTTACGAGGATAAGATAAGTACATGGTGCATTTTTTTGCTGTTGCTTGTTGCTTTAGTTTCATCATTTATATATCCTCTTTTTTAGGTACAAGCTTTCAGCGTTGCTGGTGTTCCATTTAACCCTGTGTTTACGCTTTGTATGTATCGTATGTTTGTTTGGTGAATGTTTTAGAGGTTAGTTAGAGTTTTTTATCCCAGGGGTAATCAGGGAGTGTTTAAGGGTTTGATATGATTATGGTATAGGTGGATGAATGGTCGCATTTTGACCGGTGATGTTAAGCGTAAGCTGCTCCCTAGGGTGACTGCTCACTAATTGAGGGATATAAGCTGTGCTGAGGTCATTTTGCCTGTCAAGAAAGAAAGTGTACTTCGTGTGAATTGTGGTATAAGAGTTTATTAGTGGAGATTTTTGTTTAAGAGCTAATATCTATAGATATTATTTTTGTTGTTGTTAGGTGCAACACCATCACATTAACTGTCAGAGGTGTGGAAAATATTCCCCCAGCAGTTAAAGCGGAGCCCTGGCCTCGGCCCCCAGCACGTGCTGCATTAGCTTGGGTGCACTTAACTCCACCTATTGAGGTGATGTTAGGTGAACCCCGAGCTAATTGTCATGACCCTGCACTCAGGGGCAGCAAAACACCATTTTGGTTGGAGGGGCTAAACAAATCAATCTCCAGTCCTGCTCCCAACCTCTCTATTGCTGATGCTGGGTAATGCAAAATATTGGTGGGGCCATGGCCCCTGTGGCCCACTCCTTTCCGCTGCCTATGCCTGCACTAGCTGGCAACGTGTGTCCCAGCATGCCTTCAGCACGCACCAGAACATGTGCTGCCAACTACAGCCCATTAGGAAAACACCCCTTATGTCTTCACATGTCATACCAACTTTTACCATGTAAGAGTGTCAGTTTAGAGGCACGCCAGCAGGAGAATGTCTCAAACAAGGATCAGCGGGTAGTCTCTGGAGCGATCCAAATGCAGGAACCTGTAGGTACCAAACGCAATATGGCTAATGTAAAATTGATATCTTTAAATGCTGATGGCATGCATTTCCCTCTCTATTACCAACTTTTCCCCTCAGCCTCTATCACCCTTTCATCTTTTTTCTAAAATCTCTGTTGAGGAAACCTCTCTTCTTCTTTCCTCCTCTAAACTCACTACATGCTCTTCTGATCCTATCCCCACCTACCTCCTCAACTCCATCTCCTCCTCCGTCATCCCTTTCATCTCACACATTCTGAACCTTTTGCTTTCCACTGCAACCTTCCCTGCAGCCTTCAAGCATGCTGTAATCACTCCTCTCCTCAAAAAAACCCCTCACTTGACCCTACTTGTCCTTCTAATTATTGACCCATCTCCCTTCTCCCATTGTTTTCTAAAATTCTTGAATGTGCAGTTTGCCGCCGCTGTCTCGACTTTCTCTCCTCCCAAGCCCTCCTTGATCCACTTCAATCTGGTTTTTGTCCATTTCATTCTACTGGAACGGCTCTTGCCAAAGGCCTTTACTCAGCTTTCATTCTTGATCTTTCTGCTGCTTTTGAAACTGTTGACCACCACCTCCTCCTTGACATTTTATCCTCGCTTGGTTTTAGAGACCCTGTACTGTCTCTCCAATCGCTCTTTCAGTGTTTGTTCTGGGGGTCCCTCCTCTTCTGCCATCCCTCTCTCAATTGCTGTACCTCAAGGGTCTGTTCTGGGTTCTCATCTTTTCTCTCTCTATACCCAGTCCTTTGGTGCCCTCATCTCTTCCCATGGCTTTCAGTATCATTTTTATGTTGATAACTCTCAAATCTATCTATCTAACCTGACATCTCTCCAAACTCGTATCTCTACTTGCTTATCTTATATTGCTGCCTGGATGTCTCACCACCACCTAAAATTGAATATGACTAACACTGAACTTCTTATCTTTCCCCCTAAACTCTCCTCCCCCATTCCTCCTTTCTTTATCACTGTTGACAATACTCTTCTTCTTCCTGTTTCCTCAGCCTGCAACCTTGGGGTCATCTCTCATTCTTCCCTTTCCTACTCTACACATATTCAACATATAGCTAAAACCTGTTTCTTTCTCTGCCAAGTGAAAAAGCAAACCTGAAGGCCACTGGTGAAAAAGTATTAAGAATACAAAAAAGAAAAACAGCTAAATACAAAAAATACACAATGGCACTGCAACTATTTCAATCACTCAACATCTAGTGGAGAAAAAGACTTAAGAGCATATCACCAAGCTGACACAATGGCTCTATGAAAAAACAGTGTGCATGAATCAAAGCATCAAAAGCAACAGGGGCATCAAGAATATAGGCTCAAATTGCAAATACTTAGCAGTTAGCTACAACATGGGCTGCAGCAATATCCTGGTGTTTTGCCAAAGCTGTCAGGGCGTCAGACTCTGCCCAAAGTTGCTATTCCTCTACAGCAAAAATAAGCCATGCAATTAACATATTTTCAAGTGCTGAAACATCAATTATATCTCCCAACATAACACTAATGGGATATGCTCATTAAACCAAAGCACCATAATAGAATCTTTCTATCCAACGAGTTGTGAAAATAAGCAAATACAACTTACAGAAGTAATGGACATCTGAGAAGTTGAATTGCCCAAGAGAGCCCCATCAAAAGCACAACCGGCAAAAAAGCCGTGAATGTGCAATTTCAACCCTCACGGCTACGATCCTGCGGCTGTTTCAACCCTCTTGGTGTTTTCCTCTGCAACATTAACAAAATTCGTCCCTTCCTTTCTGAACACACTACTTTTGGCCACTCTTTGGTCACCTCCTGTCTTGACTAGTGCAACCTTCTCCTTGCTGGTCTCCCTCAGTGTCATCTCTGTCCTCTTCAATCTATTCAGAACTCTGCTGCACAGCTAATCTTCCGCCAGCCCCGATACAATCATATAACCCCTCTTTGAAAATCACTTCACTGGCTACCCTTCCATTTCTGTGTCCAATTCAAACTTCTCCTTCTAACATATAAATGCATTCACTCTACTGCTCTCCTTACCTTTCCTACACCCCTCCTTGTGAACTCCACTGCTCCTCTGGCTTTCTTCTCTCTATGCCCTTTTCTTCTTCAAACTCCAGACTTTGATCTTTTCACCTTGCTGCTCCTGATGCATGGAACAAATGTCAAGTTCCTTCTCTCCCTCTTCGAATCCATGCTAAAGGCTTACCTCTTTGAGGCCGCATTTGGATCCTAATCCCTTGTTTTCCTTGACTCATAAGAGCATAAGATATGCCATACTGGGTCAGACCAAGGTCCATCAAGTCCAGTATCCTGTTTCCAGCAGTGGTCAATCTAGATCACAAGTACCTGTCAGGTTCCCAAAAAAGATAGATTCCATGCTGCTTAGTCCAAGGTAAGCAGTGAATTTCCCTGGTCCTCTTAAATATTGGTTTATGGATTTTATTTTCCTCCAGGAACTTATCTAAACCTTTTATTTAGCCCAGCTACACTAACAGCCTTTACTGCATCCTCCAGTAATGAATTCCAGAGTATGATTACATGTTTGAACAAAAATATTTTCTCCTATTAGTCTTAAATGGTATTTGGACACATTGGGATCCAGAAGAAACTGGCTACAGACGTGGATCAAATACTCAGAAAGTTTATATTTGGCCAATAATGTCCAATACAAACAGACAAACCAGAGCTGAAAAGCTTGAACAATTGGATTTGATGGTGCTTCTTTAAAAGAGGGTGAAAAAGAAATTTGGTAAATATGGATAGCATGCATACAGGATAAACATGAAAAGTGCCTTCACAGCAGAAGTTAAGCAACTCAATAAAAATAAATGGAGAAAACTTACATACCTGCTAATTTTCTTTCCTTGAATCCTGACAGACCAGTCCAGATAAGGCGGCTCCTCTATTTGAACTCCCTTGTTTCTCTTGTATTGTTCTGTTTGGCTAGATTAGATTGTAAGCTCTGCAAGCAGGGGCTGTCTTCTTTATGTTTGTCCAGCACTGCGTACTCCTTGTAGCACTATAAATGATTACTAGTAGTAGTAATTTAGCATTTTTTCGATAATTTAAATTTTCCTCTTTTTATTTTTCTCACAACATAACTGTAAGTCTTAGCCATTATGATCATGATCATTTTTTCTGTCATCGAAATCAAGTCGTCTGATTTCGCTGCAGTTAATTTTCCAAGCAGTATGTCCCAAAACTGGCCAGCAGGTTTAAAAAATAGCTTACACTTGACGGAGTTCTGCGCAACACGGAATTTGCACAGACTTCCCCACCCGGGCATTAGTGACTCATGATTCCTCTCCCCTCTCCTGCAGGAATCGTGTGCCAAGAAGAGGTAGCAAATGGCTGCACACCAGGCTGTGTCCTCCTCCTGCCCTCCTGGGCTCCATTTGAATCACACAGTTGTATGGAGGCCCATGCAAATCAAATGGGTAGTTGGGCCTAGGACAACAGAGAAGGACATAGCCCGATGTGCAGCTATTTGCTGCCGTGGCAGCCTCTTGCCACGCGATCAAGACAGAAGGCAGACAAAGCAATTGCAGTAGGTAATGGGGAGGGGTCATTACTCAAGTAAACTGGTGGGGAGTACAATGATGGTGGGGACAGAGAAAACTTAAGTCTGCCATGGTAGCGGACAGAAACAATGAGATAGAAGTGTGCGCCTAGAGTGGAGGAAGAATGAGAAGTGAGGATGTGTGGTGGAGTGGGAAGAAAGAAGACAGCATGGGAGTATGTGCCTGGGAAGGAAGAAGGAGAGAGGTAAGGGAGAGAAAAGAGTAGGTGCAAGGGGACGGGAAAAGGAGAGCCTTAGGGACAGACAGAATTAGGGATCTTGCTAGAAGTTAGAGGGAGAGAACACTGAGGGGCAGGGAAGGTTTCGGGATTGGGGAGTGAACTGGGGTTGAAGTGAGAGAGCTGAAGAGGGAAAAGGCAGGGGGAATTTCAGGGCTAGGGAGGACTTTAAACTTTTATGGTGGGGGAATTCTAAAGCATGCAGAATCTTAAAGTATGGTGTGCAGAATTTTCAAAATATTTGCGCAGAATTTTATATTTTTTTTGTCCAGAAGTGCTCCAGGATTCTGATGCCTCTGAAACCATATCTATTACAGACACATGCAAACGGTTCCTGCAGTACTTTGGGCCCGACCATGAGCTGCCATCTTGTGTTGTGTGTTCACAGATGATTCCAGGTTCAAGAGAAACAGCATAAAAGTATTTTTGGTTCTGAAAAGACTGATCCGTCATCTTTGACATCAGTGGCATCTGTCTTCATGACTTCTGAAGCTGCATCGGATGATGGCGGTGCATCAACATCAAGAGGCCCTCAAGCTCACTCTGAGCCAAACACCAGTATATCTCCCCAGCATCAGACACCCACTGATACTGCCCCAAAGAGGAAGGATTTATCCTCATCCTCAAAGATATTGAGGATGGAAGAAGATGAGCATCAAGTGAAGACATTAGTGCATCAACTTTGAGATCCATCCATAGGCAGTGGAAAGAGTGGGCTACAAGGGCCATGGTCCCACAAATATTTTGTCCAACACTGCATCAGCAACTACAAAGTTTAGGGGCAGGGCTGGAGAATGGCTGGTTTGGCCCCTCCAACCAAAAAACCCCAAAGATGTTCTGCTGCCCCTGGATCCATCTGAGTATAATGTCAAGTGCATCAAGGGTTTGGATGAATTCCAGCCCTCAAAGCAGCCCCAGCCTCCAAAGAGCTAAGACCCACCTGCTAATATTTCCAATTAGAATCTGCAGACATTGGCCAAATCTTTTGCAGGCCTTACACCTTTGCTAGTAGCCTTTAAGAAGTGGCTCATGAAAGGGCTTGAACAGAGGATGACATTCTTCACTCTTAAAGGCTGCACCTATGACAGAATTGATGATAGCGCTATGACATATCAAGCCTATTCTCGAAACCCTTGGTCTGCCTGCGAAAGAGTAATCATTGAAACCTCAAAGCTGTTGACACTGGCTCCTAACTGGCCAATATCACTTTCCAGTGCTTGAGAGGTGACTACATCTCTGTGCCAGAAGTCATCGGTGCCTTGGTGCTCCTGAAGGAGATCTGCCTCCCCTGTGAGACAGAGGTCAACCCAGGCAGAGAGTCTGATGTCCTTGGAGTATTTATCGGAGTCAGATTTTGAGTTTGACTCTGAATATTTCTTGAAGGAAGGGTCTTCAGAGTTTCTCTCAGATCCCACCTCTCCTCATGAGTGTCACAAGTCCCTGCCCAAGGAGCTTACTTTCCATGATTTTGTTAGGGAAATGACCAAATCTATTCCATTTCCATTTGGAGATGGAGGAGGAGCCCAGGGCTGGAGTTGGATGTCCTTTAATATTCCATTGCCCCTAAAAGAGCAGTGACAGTGCCTACTCATCACATTCTTCAGTGGCTGCAGATGAGAATGTAAGAGACTCTCTGCTGTGTGCCTCTAGTCAGCAAGAAGGTCAGCTCTATGTATAGAGAAGTTTCAGTGCCACACCACTCCATGGTGGTCGAATCTACCCTCAAAAGGGCCAAGAGCTCCAAGTCTCACAAGGATCTTGGACTCTTATGGGAGAAATTGTTTTCAGAGCACTTTGCTAACATCTCACATAGTGTCTTACAAGCTCTTCATGGGCATGCACTTGCGGAACTGACCAACTTTCTTCCTACAGAGAAAGTTGAGCAATGCCACTCTCTAGTGGCACAAAGAAAGGAGCATGGAAAATATGTTGTCTGAGTGACATACAATATTTTTGATATGGTATAGAGAGCCTTCTCAGAGTATTGGTGCCCAGAGACTCTCATGACTCCGGGCCTCAGACTTGGTCTAGTGTGCAGGAGCAACTCGCTGACATGCCAGGCTATGGATGCAATCTCTTCAGAGACTAGGTTCAAGAGGCTGCAACCATGATCAAGCAGCATACTGACACCTTCAAAATGCTCTCCAGGCTCACTTCTGACCAAATCTCATCTGAGAGGTTCCACAATAAGGGACAGTGGCAATCCTACTATTCTTGTAAACATGGAATCCTGATTCTCCCAGACCAGGCAATCTTTGCACTCCCACCCTCGGCAGCTGAAGGTTTAGAAGCCTCAGCCGGCATCCCAGGCAAAACTGGGAGCAGGATTTTGACTGGTTCCTAGAGGACATAGTCACTGCTCCTTTCCTACTCCCGGGCAACCTGCCAGTTGGAGGAAGGATCCCCTTCTTTGCCGACTGCTGGCCCCTTGTAATCTCTGACTCTTGGGTCTTAAAAATAGTCTGGGAGAGGTACAGATTTCACTTATTTGAACTCCCGCTAAATTTACCACAGAGTCCAATTCAATCAGCTCTGTCTCTGGACATACTTAGTAGGAACTCTCCACCCTTCAGGCCACCAGTGTAATTGAGTCCATCCCACCAGGGCAGGGATTCTATTGAGGTATTTTCTGATGCCAAAAAAAACGGGGCTACCATCCCATCCTAGACCTGAGGGATTGGAACAAATTTCTTTTCAGGGAGAAGTTCAGAATGGTTTCTCTGGGCACCTTGCTTCCCTTCCTCTAAAAAGGGGATTTGCTACGTTCTCAGCACCTAAAGAATGCCTGCACCCTCATAAAGATACATCCCAGTCACAGGAAGCATCTGTGATTCATGATAGGAGCACACCACATCCAGTACCACATTCTAACCTTTGGCCTCATATCTGCTCCTTATATATTAATAAAATACCTTGCAGTTGTCACAGCATTTCTATGCAGATTGGGCATATGTGTGTTTCCCTACCTAGATGATTGACTGATCAAGAGCATCACTCAAGAAGGGGTTCAAGAATCCATAGCCTTACCACCCAAATGCTGGAGCTACTAGAGTTAGTCAATTATCAATTATCCCAAGTCGAACTTCAGCCCATCCCACCAATTGGAATTCATGAGAGCCCTACTATGCACAACTGGAGAAAAGTCTTCCTATCTCAAGATAGGTTCACTCAACTGATGGCAATAATGGAAGGAGTACAACAGAGTCGACAGAAGTCAGTGAGAGACATGGGCCACATGGCTTTGACAGTTCATGTAACTCCGTTGGCATGTCTCAACATGAGACAAGCTAAGTGGACTCTGAGCATGCAGTGGACACAGTCCACTCACAGACTCAAGGACGTCATCTCTGTCACTTCTCATATCTGGGGCTGCCTATCCTGGTGGATGGATTATTCCAAGCTGGTGAAAGGTCTCCCATTTCAAATTTACCCCTACCAAAAGTTGCTGATGATAGACATGTCTAAACTGGGCTGGAGAGCTCAGGTAGATAGGTTCTATACCAGGGCCTGTTAAGAACTGAGAGCAATATCAAATGCTCTAAAGACTTTGAGATTGCTTGGCCAATCAGATTATGATCCAGACTGACAATTAGGCTGTGATGTCCTACATAAACAAGCAGGGAGGAACTGGCTTCTATTTCCTTTGTTGGGAAAAATCAGGATGTAGAATTTTGCCATCTCTCATGGGGTGATGCTGAGAGCCACATACCTGCCAAGTAAGAACAACATCTTGGCAGACAGGCTGAGCCATGTCTTTCAAACACATGAATGGAGCCTGAACCAGGAAGTGGCTCTGTCCCTTTTTTGAGAGCGGGGCAGTCCCTCGATAGATCTTTTTGCCACTCCTTGAAATAGGCAAATGCCTCAGATCTGCTCCAAGGTAGGGATGCACAGCAAACTAGCCTCAGATGCCTTTCTCCTATAGTAGAGGGTCTTCTGTACAAGTACCCTTCCTCTGATAGCTAAACCTCTCCCCTGAAACTCAGATGGCAGGGGAACGCCAATTCTTTTAGCACCTTATTGGCCCAGGCAGCCAAAGATTCCCCTTCTGCAGGAGCTTTCTATCACATCCTGGTTCACCTGGGTGACTCACCAACTCTGATATGCAGGATCAAGGATCTCTGGTTGTTTCCCAATATCGGGTCCTTAGCCTTCACAGCTTGGATGTTGAAGAGTAATTTTGTCCAGTCTGAACCTGTCAGTTGGTGTTACTTCAGTCATCCTGGCCCCAAGAGGAGGAGATCGTATGGCTTCATAAGGAGAAGTTTTGTTATCTGGTGTGAGTGATGAACCCTAGACACTTTCTAGTTTCCCACACATAAACTGAGTACCTTCTACATTTGTCAGAGTCTGATTTAAAAGACCATCTCTGTCAGGTTTTACCTCATTAAATATGGTGCTTATCACCATCATGTAGAAAGTAAACCCATCTCACTACAACCTTTAATTTGCTTCATGCGGGGCTTGTTTCTTTTGAAGCCTTCCCTAAACCTCCTGCAGTGCCTTGGGACCTCAACATAATTTTAACTCAGCTGATGGAGGCTTCACTCAAGCCACTAGATAACTATTGATTGAAATACTTGACTTGGAAGGTCTTGTTTTTGGTGGCAGTAAGTTTATCACACAAGTTTGTGAGCGCAAAGCTCTAGTAATGGATATACACTTTACAAAATTTTTCAGGAGTAGAGTGGCATTCCATACTTATCCTAAATTCTTTCTTAAAGTGGTATTGGACTTCCACCTTATTCAGTCATTCTTCTGCTGTTTTCCCCAGGGGCAAGAATGTTGCACATATTGGACTGCAAAGGACCCTTGGCCTTCTATTTGGAGCAGACTAAAGCCCATATACTCAGCCAGCTTTTTGTTGTTTTTTTCACCTCAATAGTCTGGGGGCTGTCATCAACAAATGTACTCTTTTATTCGGCTAGCAGATTGCATCTCTTTCATTTATGCCCCGGTATGTCTGACACTGGAGGGTCATGTAATGGCTCACAACGTCCAAGCCATGGCTACGTCTGTGGCCCACTTGCGCTCAGCTTGCATGGAAGAGATTTGCAAGACTGCAACTTGGACGTCAGTTCACACATTCACATCACTACTGTTTGGAAAGGGACTTCCATCGCAACGGCAGATTCTACCAGACAGTACTTTGAAATCTGTTCAGGGATTAGAATCCAACTCCATCTATTCTTGCTGAATCTATCTGTTGCCAAAGGAAAAAAAAACTGTTCTATTAGTTAATGTCTGCCAGTTGTGACATTCTGGTTTACTCTTTTCTTTTCAAGGCAGCTGATAGCTAGGGAATCCCATATGGAAGCACTTATCACATATGTGAACTAATCACATAAATACAAAACGCTTACAAGATAGCCTCTCCTTACAAAGTTACCATAAAAGAGACTTTCACTTGCAGATCACCAAGTCCATAACATCACTGTGGTGATTGCTGCATCCATATTAAACATCATGAGAGGACATTAAAAGTTGTTAAAAGTTACGTTTTCCTCCCCTGTTTCTCCCCAAGTTAATGATTATCTCATGTTAAATTGTTTAATGTATAATTATATTCACGCTGTTTCAATGTATTGTTTTTAGTTCTATGTTAACCGCCTTGATTCACGAAAGGCTCTAATAAATACAAATAAATAAAATAAATAAATCCAGCTTGTCCATGGAGAAAACAGATTTATTTACCTGTAGCATGAGTTCTCCATGGACAAGCAGGATAAATCCTCCCACCTAGTTATATTCTGGTTAAGCTGGTTACTAGACTGAGGGGATGAGGCGTAGTGGCAGGCGAGAATACACATGCATGTGCAGTGGGACTACTGAGTGAACCATGTGGGAGGACTTATCTTGCTGTTCACAGAGAAAACCTGCTACAGGTGAATAACTTTTTGTTTTGCTATTTCTTCTATTGTCATGCAGAACGGAAGGAGGAATATCCAAAGGTGCCACAGTGGGAATCCTCTTGGACTTTACCAGGAGAAGTTTGTCATTCTCCATCAATGAAGACCAGCAGGGTCCAGTGGCCTTTGAAAATTTGGAGGGCTTGTTCTTTCCTGCAGTCAGCCTGAACAGGAATGTCCAGGTATCATGTGTATTCAGTCTAATAATTTATCCCCACAGCTTTCACAACCGCTGGCCAACTGGTCTCGTTGCCATTGAGTCCAGCAACACTATTTTTTGCTTGTAGGGACTTATTTTATAACGGGGTACATATGTCAAAGTTGGAAAAAAGGTGCTTATTTAAAGCCTGTTTTTATAAAAGGTAACATGTACCTATGTGCCTTTTATAAAATAGGCACTGAGCTAGGCCCCAGTAGCACTCAGACCCTCACATACAAATTTACACCTGCTCCAAATTATAAATTTGTACATGCTCTCTATTATAAAATACATGCATACCTCACAACTTTACCCCCCCCCCCCACTCTGCCCAAACTGTGGCCCCAAGAATGCCTCTGAATGGTGCACATATAAGTACACGTCATCTTTTCTGCGTGTGTATCTCTGTGCATGTATACACTTGCACAGTTTTATAGAAGTCAATCTCCAGGAACAAGCAGGAATGTAGTCCTCACATATGGGTATCGTCGGTACCAACGGAGCCTGCGTGGTAACGCTCCCCAGCATCCAATAGGAAAGCTTTTGGGAGCATTCCACAGCACCTGTGTGCTGCCTTCCCGCCTTTCCCAACTGTCCCTTTCCAGTTCTTCATTTTCTGCAGAGCCGATGGGTCGCACGTCCTGTCACCGCAGAAAAAAATCCCTTCTATTCTTCTTTTTTGTGGTCGCGTCTGCCTTCCCTCGACGCTACGCCGGTACCGTCGGTTCTTCTTCTTTTCCTTAAAAAAAAAAAAATATATATATATTTATTTATTTTCTGGAGTCTTTCCAGTCATTTTCTCTTCAGGTGCCACGCGCCATTTTGGGCATGAGGCCCAACTTTTCCTTCAGAATGCAAAAACCCGCCTCAGGTTTTAAAAAGTGTTCTGAGTGTGGCGGTACCACCTCCGTCACCGACACCCATGAGTGGCGCCTCAAATGTTTAGGCCCTGACCACTCTATTTCAGAGTGTGTTGCCTGTGGGATGATGTCAAAGGGGCCGGCAGAACTGAGCTGCTAAGCTTAGCACCCTTTTTCCCTCCGATGCAGCCTCTGTGGCATCAACGTCGTCCAGGGCTTCGTCTTCCTCCCATAGATCTCAGGTAACTAAACATAAATCTAACCGGTCCTCAAAGGGTAGATCTCCTTCTAGACAGCGAGATGCCTCTGGCGTTGCCCTTGAGGGACTTTCACCTGCAAAATTGCCCCGGCGGGAGGCTTCGGCTTCCAAAGCACTAACAGGGCTCCAGGATGTTCTCGAGGCTTCAACCTCGGCAGAACTACTGGTGCCATGCTCTGGGGTACCGACAGCTTCTTCCGGTACCGATACCCAAGCATCGGCAGCGTCGATAGAACAGAGATTCTTGGCTATTGAACGCAGTCTGGCGGCTCTTCTCACGACCTCGATGCCCTTGAAACCGCTTCAGACAATTCAACCGGTGCGGCACCGACTGCATCGACATCGGCAGGTATTCTACTGGGACCGAGTCATGCGTATCCATCCGGTATCGACAGGTCGGTACTGGACCACTCCAATGCCAACTTTGATCGGTATCGGTACCATGCCTTGCACGATCACCCGGATCAGAGATACTTCGAATCCTCTGAGTCTGAAGACTCTGAAAGCTCTGCCGATACCAGAGTACTTCTTCTTAAGGATTCTTCTTCTCCTCAGCGTAGGATGTCTCCGCCAGAGGATATGTCCTTTCAGGATTTTATCCGAGATGTGGCTCAAGGTCTTTTCATCACAGTGGTTCCTGAAAAAGAGCCTAGGGCAAAGGAATTAGAGATCCTACAGTACCCTAAAGCTCCCAAGGAAGCAGCTACCTTACCTATTCATGAGATCGTGCATGATCTCATGTTAAGGATGTGGGAAACACCTCTAACCACATCTCCTCACTCTCGAAGACTCGACACCATGTATCGAGTTCCTCCTTATCCTGGCTTTCAAAAGACTCAGTTACCACACCATTCCATTGTGGTGGAATCAGCTATGAGAAGGATAAAGAGTGCAAAAAGGCATGCATCTAATCCTCCAGGATGTGCATGTAGAACTCCTGACGCCTTTGGGCGTCGAACCTTCCAGGCTTCAATGCTCTCTACTAGGATCAGTTCCTATATCTTATAGGGAGGAGTGGTCTAGTGGTTAGGACAAGGTACTTCAGGCCAGAGGGCCGGGGGTTCAAGTCCCACCTGGGGACAGCAATCTCAGGCCGGAGGGACTGGGATTTCTAGTCCTATAGGCACTCCTTGTGGTCTTGGGCAAGCCACTTAACCCTCCATTGCCCATGTTCCCTGTAAGTATTAATGTATGTGTGTCATATCCCCTTGTGTTAAATGTATCCCCCAATTGACCGCTTTGACCTGGTGAAAAGCGGAATATAAATACAGCTAAATAAATAAATATGGGAATGTTTCTGAAGGAGGTCACAGGAGATCTAGAGCTTATGAGCCCTCTCCTTCCTGATAAGAGGCAAGATTATCTCACCCTTGTCAAACATACTCAGGATGTTTCCAAGTTTGTGAATCGTGCAGCTTTTGACTGCTTTGAGTGCATAACCAGAGCCATTGCCATAGGTGCAAGTAGGATTGCCTGGCTCCAGGCATCTGACTTGAAAATTTGGGTACAGGATAAACTAGGGAATATTCCTTGCACAGGAGAGAATCTCTTTGGCAAGAATTGTCAGGAAAAAGCTAATGAGATAGATGCTGACAATATCACTTTGGATAGATTGTCTAAATCTACGGCTGATCCTGCAAGGAAAAAAATCCTCTAAGAAACCATTCTTCAGTAAGAAGAAGACGTTTTATCCCTCCTATACCCAACAGGGGCATCATTTAGGTCAGTCTGCCCAAAAGGGACAGCAGCAACAACCTAGTCAAAGAAAGACAAAAGCAGCTAAGCCTCAACCGGCTCAGCAGACTCAGCCTCCACAGGGGCTTTGACTCCTATCTAGAGAACTTTGCCTTCCTGGCCCTGAACGGCCCAGAATCCTCCACCATACCAGGAAGGTTATGTCATTTAGCCCCCAGATGGGGTCAGATAACAGCAGAAAATTGGACTCTATTCCCCCTCCTACAATGGTAAGACAGTTTAATTCTCAGACCTCTCTCAATGACCAGTTAGGTCAAGAGGTCTCTCTGCTTCTTGCCCAAGGGGCAATAGAAGAGGTACCCATTCCACAATGGGGTACAGGGTTTTATTCCCCCTATTTCCATATTCCAAAGAAAACAGGAGGACACAGACCCATTTTAGACCTCAGAGAACTGAACAAATTCCTGTTCAAAGAGAAGTTCAAAATGATTTCTCTAGGAACTCTGCTGCCATACCTTCAGAGTCAGGATTGGCTTTGTTCTCTAGATCTCAAGGATGCGTACACTCATGTTCTCATCCATCCAACTCATCAAAAGTTCCTTTGCTTTCTGTTTCAAGGGAAGCACTACCAATACAGGGTTCTTCCTTTTGGCCAGGGTTGCTCTCTCTCGCACAATGCACATCCTTCAGTATTTGGGACTTGTCATAAACTTCCCAAAATCCAACCTTGCTCCCACTCAGTCCCTGGAGTTTATAGGAGCTTTGTTGGATAACAGACAGACAAGGGCCTACCTTCCACAGGCCCGCTGCCTTCGCATTGTGTAGTTAGCTTCCCAAGCAGTGCTAAAACCTCTCCTCACTGCTCGGGAAATGTTATAGTTGCTAGGCCACATGGCATCCACCGTGCATGTGGTTCCTTATGCTCGCCTCCATATGAGGGCAGCCCAGTGGACTTTATCCACTCAATGGACTCAGGCGTCAGGTTGCCTGTCAGACAAAATAGCAAACTCAGATCGCCTTATTTTGTCCCTCCAATGGTGGCAATTACCCCAAAACATTTTGGTGGGGTCTCCTTTTCAGCAACCCCCTCCCCAAGCCACTCTAACTACAGATGCCTCACAGGTGGGTTGGGGAGCCCACCTCCAAGGCCTCTCTACCCAAGATACCTGGACTCCACAGGAGGCCTATCTACACATCAATCTCCTGGAACTCAGAGCAATATTCCTTGCTCTTCGAGTATTCCACACCCAGCTCAGCTACAAGACAGTCCTAGTTCAAACGGACAATCAGGTAGCCATGTTCTATGTGAACAAGCAGGGCGGAACAGGTTCTCTGTCGCTCTGCAACGAAGCTTTGCGACTATGGGCCCTCGCCAGAGAGCATCAGATTCATCTCCTTGCGGTGTATCTTCCAGGCATTCAAAACTCTTGGGCAGACAGACTCAGTTGAGTTCTGCTTCCACACGAATGGTCTCTCCATGCAGACCAAGTGGCCAAATTTTTCAAATTTGGGGAACCCCGGACATAGACCTCTTTGCAAGTCTGCTGAATGCCAAACTTCCCCGGTTCTGTTCCAGAATTCCGGCTCAGAGTTGTCAGGCCAGGGATGCTTTCCTCCTCCATTGGGCCAGGACTTCCTGTATGCCTTTCCACCCATTCACCTAATTCCCAAAACCCTATTCAAGCTTCAAAGAGACAAAGGTCATATGATTCTCATAACGCCACATTGGCCACGGCAATGTGGTAACCTCTGCTCCTACATCTCTCTCAAGCTCTGCCTCTGGAGTTAGGATCTGCTCCAAATCTCCATTCTCAGGAGGACAGGATGCTGTGGCATCCCAATCCCCAGTCTCTGCATCTCAGGGTCTGGTTGCTGAAAGCCTAGAACTTCATAGTCTTAACCTTTCTCAGCAGGTAAAGGATATCCTTTATGCTTCCAGGAAGCCTTCCACAAGACGCTCTTATGAATTCAAGTGGAAAATGTTTTCCATATGGTGCTTGCAGAAGGGTCTTAACCCTCTTGCGATACCTCTGGCATGATTACTGGAGTATCGCCTTCATTTATCTAATGCAGGGCTTAAGACCAATTCAGTGAGAGTTCATTTGAGTGCTATTGCAGCTTCTTTCAAGCTTCTAAATGGGCAACCTATTTCCTCTCATAGCGAGATTTAGAGGCCTTCTTTTAATTAAGCCTCCCATTAAGCCACCCAGGTGGCATGGGACTTAAATCTGGTTCTTGGGCAGCTCATGAAGCCGCCTTTTGAACCATTAGCTACTACCTCTTTGAAATTCCTTTCCTGGAAGGTCATCTTTCTTATTGCAATCACATCAGCACGTCGCATTAGTGAATTGCAAGCGTTGGTGGCTGATCCTCCTTATACAAGGTTCCATCATGATAAGGTAGTCCTTAGGACTCATCAACACTTTATGCCAAAGGTGGTGTCACCTTTTCATTTAAACCAAGTGGTTTACCTTCCTGTTTTTTTCCCAAGGCCTCATGCCTCAAATGCAGAAAGGAATCTTCATACTTTGGACTGTAAAAGGGCTTTGCCCTTTTACTTGCAAAGGACATAACAACATAGAAAATCCTCTCAACTCTTTGTTGCTTTTGATCCTAATCATTTGGGACTTCCAGTCTCCAAAAGGACCCTGTCCAGCTGGATTGCACAGTGTATATCTTTTGCCTATGAAAGAACCTTCCTCTTGAAGGCCATGTCACAGCTCACAATGTGAGAGCCATGGCAGCCTCAATGGCTCATCCTCACTCTGTGTCTATCGACGACATCTGTCGAGCAGCTACTTGGGCTTCGGTTCATACCTTCACAACCCATTACTGCTTAGACAAGGACTCCCACCGGAATGCCTTGTTTGGCCAGGCTGTTCAACACCTGTTCCATACTTAATCAACTCCTACCCACCGTCCCTGGTAGGATGCCAGAGATCCATGGGGGGAAGTGGAGCCCTTTCACAAGGGCACATAACTTTCTGGGGCCATCTCCCTGGCATCTGCAGCTAGGGAGTTCCCATATGTGAAGACTACATTCCTGCTTGTTCCTGGAGATAGCATAGTTACTCACCTGTAACAGTTGATCTCCGGGAACAGCAGGAATTTAGTCTTCACAACCCGCCCACCTCCCCTAGGAGTTGTATCTCTCTATCTCTCTCTCTTTCCCTCTCTCTTTTGTCTCAGCTATAAACTCAACTGGAGAGGGACAGTTGGGAAAGGTGGGAAGGCAGCACGCAGGCGCTGTAGGATGCTCCCAAAAGCTTTCCTATTGGACACTGGGGAGCGTTCCCGCGCAGGCTCCGTCGGTACCGACCATACCCATATGTGAAGACTAAATTCCTGCTGTTCCCAGAGATCACCTGTTACAGGTGAGTAACTATGCTTTTTCCACCTATAAAACATGCTTTACACATGGAGATTCTTTATACCCCCCTCCCGCACACGTCTGGCTTGTTAGCAGTCTTCTCGATATGGGCACAAACAGCAGAGCTGCTACTAAATGCTGTTGAACTGATATCGGCATGGTAACTTTGGGGATAATTGTCCTAAACTGCTGTGGGACAGAACTGCCCTGACAATGTAAAACTCTAAAGATAAAGGGTCATCAGGTGCAGTTTACCATTGTGTTGCAATCGGAATGTTGACTGTGGAGCAATTAGAGAATAATGCAGACTCATCTAGAAGAAAGGCATTTCAAAACTATAACCCGCAGGTGACACTTATGCCTGCTGTCTGACCTTTACTTAGATCTGTCCAGCTCACCAACCAAATCTGTTATTGCAGCACTTCTAATCTAATCTGACACATGCTTATATACTGTCACATTCCCAGACCCAGTGTTCAGTGCAGTTAACAAAAAAAATGAATTCTATGAGAAACACAGGATGCAATCTACAACAAAAAGAAATTGTTTTTTTCAGCATAAGACTGGAGTGATTAGTTGTTCAACAGCCAAAATTTTATATTTTTATGAAAACGTAGAAAGGATAGGGAGGATTTAATCTGTTGGTAACTGTGACCATAATTCTGCAGCCCTATATAGAATTGTCTGCATAAATCTAGATTTTAATCTGATACCTTTACATGAAGGAAACAAAGTAACATTAGACTGTAAACGTTTGGATTTGGTTGCTAAATTTAGAATCAAAAGTGAAGAAAGTTGTTCAGCTGAATTATCATTTAAAGAATTTGAAGAGAATTGTGTAAAATTCAAATTGGTGCTTCACTATGAAAACAATACAGCAGTTATTCTGAGCACTTTTAAGTTTCCTGAAGGACAGAAGTTTTGGACTTTTCAGAAAAAAAAGTGTGGTACGGTTAAAATCTGTACAGTCAGCACTACCTGCAGATCTGGAGAGTATTCGTCAACTGCTGCCGTCAGGCTAAGCAGTCTGGGATCAACACCTCGTTTTTAGACAGGGCGTTGAAGATATTAAACCAGTGTGCGGGCCTCACAACTTGAATTATTAATTCTAATGAAAATATTCACAGCCAGATAATTTGGACAGTGTGAGTCTTACACTGAAGTTCTGGGGAAATTCTTTTATAATCTGTGGGTAGAAAAAAATTAGGAAATTCTCATTCAGTTTTAGTGCTTTAATGCCAGCATTAATTTTTTGTATTTTTTTATCTGATCAATGCCTAATAGTTTAATAGTACCAATAGTACTATTAAATTGATAAATTGATCTTTAATGAATTTCAGAGCATTCCCTTTGCTTCTAGTTGATTAATGCTTAGCTGTGCAGTTTCTGCCCTAGCCTCCATGAACATCTCCGACGCTCCACATTGATGGAACTTTTAATCTCCAGGAACAAGCCTGAATGTAGTCTTCACATATGGGTATCGTCGGTACCGACGGAGCCTGCACGGGAACGCTCCCCAGCGTCCAATAGGAAAGCTTTTGGGAGCATCCCACAGCGCCTGCGTGCTGCCTTCCCGCCTTTCCCAACTGTCCCTGTCCAGTTCTTCGTTTTCCACACATCCTGTCACCGCAGAAAAAAATCCCTTCTTTTCTTCTTTTTTGTGGTCGCGTCTGCCTTCCTTCGTTTTCCGGTACCGCCGGTTCTTCTTAGTTTTTTGGGGGGGAAAAAAGATTCTTCTGGAGTCTTTTCCAGTTATTTTGTCCTCAGGTGCCACGCGCCATTTTGGGCACTAGGCCCAACTTTTTCCTTTAAAATGGAAAAACCCGCCTCGGGTTTTAAAAAGTGTAACAATTGTGGCGGTACCATCTCTGTCACCGACACCCATGAGTGGTTCCTCAAATGTTTAGGTCCTGACCACTCTATTTCGGAGTGTGTTGCCTGTGGGATGATGTCGAAAAGGGGCCGGCAGAACCGAGCTGCTAAACTTAGCACCCTTTTTCCCTCCAAAGCAGCATCTGTGGCATCGACGTCTTCTAGGGCTTCGTCTTCCTCCCATGGATCTCAGGTAACTAAACATAAACCTAACCGGTCCTCAAAGGGTAGATCTCCTTCTAAGCATCGAGATGCCTCTAGCGTTGCCCTTGAGGGACTTTCACCAGCAAAATTGCCCCAGCGGGAGGCTTTGGCTTCCAAAGCACTAACAGGGCTCCAGGATGTTCTCGAGGCCTCAACCTTGGCAGAACTACTGGTGCCATGCTCTGGGGTACCGGCTGCTTCATCCAGTACCGATACCCAAGCATCGGCAGCGTCAATAGACCAGAGATTCTTGGCTATTGAACGCAGTCTGGCGGCTCTTCTCACGGCCTCGATGCCCCTGAAACTGCTTCAGACAATTCAACCGGTACCGGCACAGACTCCAGTACCGGTACCAAGTGCATCGACATCAGCAGGTATTCTACAGGGACCGAGTTATGCGTATCCATCCGGTATCGACAAGTCGTTACCGGACCCCTCCGATGCCAACTTCGATCGGTACCGTGCCTTGCACGATAACCCAGATCGTAGATACTTTGAATCCTCGGATGAGTCTGAAGACTCTGAAAGCTCTGCCGATACCAGAGTACTTCTTCCTGAGGACTCTTCTCCGCAGCGTAGGATGTCTCCACCAGAGGATATGTCCTTTCAGGATTTTATCCGAGATGTGGCTCAAGGTCTTTCCCTCACAGTGGCTCCTGAAAAAGAGCCTATAGAAATCCTGCAATACCCTAAAGCTCCCAAGGAGGCAGCTACCTTACCAATTCATGAGATCTTGCATGATCTCATGTTAAGGATGTGGGGAAACACCTCTAACCACATCTCCTCACTCTCAAACTCGACAGCATGTATCGAGTTCCTCCTTGTCCTGGCTTTCAAAAGACTCAGTTACCACACCATTCCATTGTGGTGGAATCAGCTATGAGAAGGATAAAGAGTGCGAAAAGGCATGCATCTATTCCTCCAAGACATGAGTGTAGGACTCTTGACGCCTTTGGGCATCGAACCTTCCAGGCTTCCATGCTTTCTGCTAGGATCAGTTCCTATATCTTATATATGGGAATATTCCTTAAGGAGGTCACAGGAGATTTAGAGCTTATGAGCCCTCTCCTTCCTGATAAGAGGCAAGATTACCTCGCCCTTGTCAAACATGCCCAGGATGTTTCCATCGTGCAGCCTTTGCTTTGAGTGCATAAGCAGAACCTCTGCCATTGCCATAGGTGCACGTAGGAAATGTGGGTACAGGATAAACTAGGGAATATTCCTTGCACAGGAGAGAATCTCTTTGGCAAGAATTGGCAGGAGAAAGCTAATGAGATAGATGCTGACAATATCATTTTGGATAGATTGTCTAATTCTACAGCTGATCCTGCAAGGAAAAAATCCTACAAGAAACCATTCTTCAGTAAGAAGAGGTTTTTTTCCCTCCTATACCCAGCAGAGGCATCATTTAGGTCAGTCTGCCCAAAAGGGACAGCAGCAACAACCTAGACAAAGAAAAACAAAAGCAGCTAAGCCTCAACCGGCTCAGCAGACTCAGCCTCCACAGGGGGCTTTTACTCCTATTTAGAGAACTTTGCCTTCCTGGCCCTGAACGGCCCGGAACCTTCCACCATAACAGGAAGGTTGTCATTTTGCCCCCAGATAGGGTCAGATTACAGCAGAAAATTGGACTCCATCTATTGTAAGAGAGGGGTACAAGCTTCATTTCTTCAGCATGCCCCCTCCTACAATGGTAAGACAGTTCAATTCTCAGACCTCTCTCAATGACCAGTTAGGTCAAGAGGTCACTATGCTTCTTGCCCAAGGGGCAATATAAGAGGTACCCATTCTCTAACAGGGTGCAGGGTTTTACTCCCCCTATTTCCTTATTCCAAAGAAAACAGAAGAACACAGGCCCATTCTAGACATCAGAGAATTGAACTAATTCCTGTTCAAAGAGAAGTTCAAAATGATTTCTCTAGGAACTCTGCTGCCATACCTTCTGAGTCAGGATTGGCTTTGTTCTCTAGATCTCAAGGATGTGTACACTCAGGTTCTCATCCATCCAACTCATCGAAAGTGCCTTGCTTTCTGTTTCAAGGGAAGCACTACCAATACAGGGTTCTTCCTTTTGGCCTGGCCTCTGCACCAAGGGTGTTCACAAAATGCATGGCTGTGGTGGCAGCATTTCTTCGCACCCTAGGAATATTCGTCTTCCCTTACTTAGACGACTGGCTCATTTGAGCCCCTTCAGAGTCAGAGGCCAGGGTTGCTCTCTCTCGCACAATGCACATCCTTCAGTATTTGGGACTTGTCATAAACTTCCCAAAATCCAGCCTTGCTCCCACTCAGTCCCTGGAGTTTATAGGAGCTCTGCTGGATACCAGACAGACAAGGGCCTACCTTCCACAGGCCCGCTGCCTTCGCATTGTCCAGTTAGCTTCCCAAGCAGTGTTAAAACCTCACCTCACTGCTCGGGAAATGTTACAGTTGCTAGGCCACATGGCATCCACCGTGTGGTTCCTTATGCTCGCCTCCATATGAGGGCAGCCCAGTGGACTTTATCCATTCAGTGGACTCAGGCGTCAGGTTGCCTGTCAGACAAAATAGCAAACTCAGATTGCCTTTTTTGTCCCTTCAATGGTGGCAATTACCCCAAAACCTGTTGGTGGGGTCCCCTTTTCAGCAACCCCCACCCCAAGCCATTCTAACAGATGCCTCACAGGTGGGTTGGGGAGCCCACCTGCAAGGCCTCTCTACCCAAGGTACCTGGACGCCACAGGAGACCTATCTACATATCAGTCTCCTGGAACGCAGAGCAATCTTCCTTGCTCTTCGAGTATTCCTAACCCAGCTCAGCTACAAGACAGTCCTAGTTCAAACGGACAATCAAGTAGCCATGTTCTATGTGAACAAGCAGGGCGGAACAGGCTCTCTGTCGCTATGCAACGAAGCTTTGCGACTATGGGCCCTCGCCAGAGAGCATCAGATTCATCTCCTTGCGGTGTATCTTCCAGACATTCAAAACTCTTGGGCAGATAGATTCAGTCGAGTCCTGCTTCCACACGAATGGTCTCTCCATGCAGACCAGATGGCCAAGATTTTCCAAAATTGGGGAACCCCGGACATAGACCTCTTTGCAAGTCCGCTGAATGCCAAACTTCCCGGTTCTGTTCCAGAATTCCGGCTCAGGGTTGTCAGGCCAGGGATGCTTTCCTCCTCCATGGGGGCCAGGACTTCCTTTATGCCTTTCTACCCATTCCCCTAATTCCCAAAACCCTGTTCAAGCTTCAGAGAGACAGAGGTCATATGATTCTCATAGCTCCACATTGGCCACGGCAAATGTGGTACCCTCTGCTCCTACATCTCTCTCAAGCTCCACCTCTGGAGTTAGGATCTGCTCCAAATCTCCATTCTCAGGAGGACAGGATGCTGTGGCATCCCAATCCCCAGTCTCTGCATCTCAGGGCCTGGTTGCTGAAAGCCTAGAACTTCACGGTCTTAAACTTTCTCAGCAGGTAAAGGATATTCTTTGTTTCCAGGAAGCCTTCCACAAGACGCTCTTATGCTTTCAAGTGAAAAAGGTTTACCATATGGTGCTCGCAGAAGAGTCTTAATCCTCTTGCGATACCTCTGGAAGTATTACTGGAGTACCACCTTCATTTATCTAATGCAGGGCTTAAGACCAATTCAGTGAGAGTTCGTTTGAGTGCTATTGCAACTTCTTTCAAGCCTCTAAATGGGCAACTTATTTCCTCTCATCCTCTCATAGCGAGATTTATGAGAGACCTTCTTTTAACTAAGCCTCCCATTAAAACACCACTGGTGGCATGGGACTTAGATTTGGTTCTTGGGCAGCTTATGAAACCGCCTTTTGAACCATTAGCCACTACCTCTTTGAAATTCCTTTCCTGGAAGGTCATCTTTCTTATCGCAATCACATCAGCACGTCGCATCAGTGAATTGCAAGCATTGGTGGCTGATCCATCATAAGGTAGTTCTTAGGACTCATCCACATTTTATGCCAAAGGTAGTGTCACCTTTTCATTTAAACCAAGCAGTTTACCTTCCTGTATTCTTCCCAAGGCCTCATGCCTCAAATGCAGAAAGGAATCTTCATACTTTGGATTGTAAAAGGGTTCTGGCCTTTTACTTGCAAAGGACACAGCAACATAGGAAGTCCTCTCAACTTTTTGTTGCTTTTGATCCTAGTCATTAGGGACATTCAGTCTCCAAAAGAACACTGTCCAACTGGATTGCACAGTGTATATCTTTTGCCTATGAGAGTAAGAACCTTCCCCTGGAAGGCCATGTCACAGCTCACAATGTGAGAGCCATGGCAGCCTCTATGGTTCATCTTCACTCTGTGTCTATCGACATCTGTCGAGCAGCTACTTGGGCTTCGGTTCATGCCGTCACAGCCCACTACTGCCTAGACAAGGACTCCTGCCGGGATTCCTTGTTCGGTAAGGCTGTTCAACACCTGTTCCATACTTAATCAACTCCTACCCACCATCCCTGGTAGGATGCCAGAGATCCTTGGGGGGAAGTGGAGCCCTTTCACAAGGGCACACAACTTCTGGGGTGTTTTCCCTGGCATCTGCAGCTAGGGAGTCCCCGTATGTGAAGACTACATTCCTGCTTGTTCCTGGAGATAGCATAGTTTCTCACCTGTAACTGGTGATCTCCGGGAACAGCAGGAATTTAGTCTTCACAACCCACCCACCTCCCCTAGAAGTTGTATCTCTCTCTCTTTCCCTCTCTCTCTTTATCTCAGCTTTAAACTCAGCTGGAGAGGGACAGTTGGGAAAAGCAGGAAGGCAGCACGCAGGCACTGTGGGATGCTCCCAAAAGCTTTCCTTTTGGACGCTGGGGAGCGTTGTCACGCAGGCTCCGTCGGTACCGACAATACCCATATGTGAAGACTAAATTACTGCTGTTCCCGGAGATCACCTGTTACAGGTGAGTAACTATGCTTTGCCTTTTCATTGAACCCACTCGAGCTTGTCATTGCTTCTCTTCCATTGAGGATAATACCCCATTATGGAGAGGAAGTCATACCTGCATTTTATGCTAGACTACAGTAGCATCACCTCCTTTCCCCTATTGCTATGCTTTTTATTGAAATAAATTTAAAATTTAGGGCCCCGTTCACTAAAGCGCATTGAGCTGTGACACAAGAATTAGCATGTGCTATTAGCGCATGGCTGCACGACTGGTTAAGACAGTGACTTGACATTTGACATGGGAATAAGCATGCAGGAATGTGTGGGGATTGTGCCTTACCCTTACAAGTTAACAGATAATTTCTTCATGGGTGGCAGTAAGTGCCTCTGTACTAGTTGCAATGCAGTTAGCATGTGGTTAGCGCATCTCCCTGCATTAAGTGTATGAGAAGATGCTGGGCACACTGCCAGCAGTTAATTTAGAGGCTTGACCATTACTGTGCATTATTTTTAGCTGTTCATGTGCAGTAACTGCAAAATTTCAATGTACTAAAAAAAAAAAAAAAAGAGGGGCCCTTAAAGTCAGATGTACCAAAATGGTTTTGCCCCGTTTGGAACCTGATGTGCTAAGGCTTTCTAAACATTTTCAACATCCTAATGAAATTGTCCACAGCTGGTATGCAGCTCTGGCTCATGGTGGTGTTCTTATCACAACCTGGCATAGCCACAGTCCTTACTAGTATTTAGCTCATGCCTTTTCAGTAGAAGATCAAGGTGAATTACATTCAGGGACAGCGGGTATCTCCCTGGCATTGAAAGGCCAGTGCTTAAAGCTCTAGCTCAGGGTTTCATAGTGCGACTTTAATACTGACTCTGTGCTAGAAAGAAATAGTCAAATTACCCAGTGTGCAAAAAAAGTCAGCATTAAACTGGGAGAGCAAGCCAAACACATTCACAAAGAAGTCACCCCAAGTTTGGCATGCTGTCCTGGAGAAACAGGGTCATCTGAGGAGAAGTTTGACACTTCACCTCAGATGACCCAGGCATCGGGGAAAACACCTGATGCAATCAGAATACCGAGTGGGGGCCAGTGTCCCCCCCCCCCCAACTGAAACCAAATCTCTGGTGCTCCTGCCTGCCCTATTTAAAAAAAAAAAAAAAAAAAAAAAAAGACTGGTGGTCCAGCAGGCCCTGATCCAGTCACCCACTCACTCAAAAAAAAAAAACCCTCCCTCCCACCCACCCAATAAAAATAAAGCTCTGGTGGCCCATCAGCCCTGATCCCACCCACCCAATAACAGAGGCCCGGTGGCCCCCAAACCCAGCACCCCCCCTCCCAGTACCTTTAATCTGGAGTGGGAGTGTCGCCCACGTGCTCCTGCCCCTGTACCACCATCTTTAAAAATTGCAGCGCCTGGCCCTGTATTCTGGGATGCACTGGGCAGAGTCAGACTGCCGTACAAGGAGAGAAGGATGTTACCAGTGGTGTGCCCCAGGGATCTGTCCTTGCTCCGATTCTTAACATCTTTGTTAGTGATATAGCGGATGGGCTGTCGGGTAAGGTTTGCCTCTTTGCGGATGATACCAAAATCTGCAATAGAGTAGACACCCAGGAAGGGGTAGATAACATGAGGAGGGATCTAACTAAGCTTGAAGAATGGTCTAGAATTTGGCAGCTGGGATTTAATGTTAAAAAATGCAGGGTCATGCATTTGGGCTGCAGCAATCCAAGGGAGCAATACAGCATAGGAGGTGAAGTACTTTTGTCCACTAAAGAAGAGTGGGACCTAGGCGTGGTTATGTCTGATGATCTTAAAGTAGCTAAACAGGTAGAAAAGATGATGGCAAAAGCTAGAAAGATGCTTGGGTGCATAGGGAGAGGAATGGCCAGTGGAAGAAAGAAGGTGATGATGCCTCTGTATAAGTCTTTGGTGTGACCTCATTTGGAGTATAGTGTGCAATTCTGGAGACCGCACCTTCAAAAGCATATAAACAGGCTGCAGTTGGTACAGAGGGTGGCTACTAAAATGGTTAGTGGTCTTAATTATAAAGCATATGAGGACAGACTTAAGGATCTTAATATGTGCACCTTAGAGGAAAGGCGGGATAGAGGTGATATGATTGAGATGTTTAAATACCTCCGTGGCATAAATGTTCAGGAGAGCCTCTTTCCAGTGAAAGCAAGTTCTGCTACGAGGGGAAATGGGATGAGGGTGAAAGGGGATAGCTTCAGGAGTGATATGCAGAAATATTTCTTTACGGAAAGAGTGGTGGATCCGTGGAATAGTCTCCCAGTGGACAGTATCTGAATTCAAAGAAGCATGGGACGAACAAAGAGGATCTCTAAAGGAAATAAGGGGACTGTTGTAGTGGTTGATATGGAAGGACAGACTTGATAGGCCATGTGGTCTTTTTCTCTTGTCATATTTCTAAGGCAGAAAATGCCTTTTATTGCAGTATGACGCCACCTGGTGCATTCCAGGATGCGCAGTGTGGAGTCAGGTGCCATTTTCCAAGATGGTAATGCAGAGGCAGGAACTGTATCTACGCCTGCCCAAAGCTGTTGTGACGATCCAGCGATAAAAAACACTGTAAAAAAGCTGAGCTAAGTTTCAGTGCAGTTTTTTACATTGGGCACAATTACTTATGCAGCAATTTGTATACCAAGTGTGCTGCCATTTAGCGCAGTTGTTTTTTTTGTGTTTTTCTGGCACCAACTTGCTTCCTGTATCAGAGAGCAGGCTTAGCGTGGGAAAAGCGCCAGAAAATGCCGCGCTAAACATTTCTGCATCGGCCCGTAAGTTTGTACCTCAGGCAGTGGAGGGTTAAGGGACTTTCTGAAAGTGAAAGGGAGTGTGGGGGGATTTGAATCCTTTGCATCCCTAGTTCTCAGCCTGCTACTTAAGTAGTTCACTCCTGCTATGTTATCTCTGTAGCATTTATCCTTCATTCTCCAACAGCACTTTGTCCTCCTTCAGAATTCAATTTCAGTTTTAAAATCCCTCCCACCAGCTCCATATTATTAAATCATAGTGTAAAAATAAGATCTGCTGAAATCTTAAGCGTGATAATAGAGCCCTGGATCATGGGCTGTATTTCAATGTTTCTAGAAGCATCAGGAGTAACATGTTCCTCTAACGTTGTCCCCCTGAGCTAGACGATGAAGCCAGAGGAATTTTGTCACTGAACAGTTCTTGTGTTTTTTTGCAGGTGACTCTTCACACCGGTTTACCAATCCCTGAGTTCTACACGAGAGTATCTATACAGCCTTAAGCAGGGCCTTCGTGGTTGAGAAGCCGGCCGCCGTTCTCACGGCGAGTCAAATTAGATGGTTTATTTTCTTCAAAATAAGAACACTAAGCAGCAGCAGCAATGTCACATTGGTTAATTCTTAATTAGAGACTAGAGAAAAACCAAAAACAGAGGGAAGAACAAATATATAAATGCTTCTGTAGCTTTCTCTCCACACCTGCGCAGCTTCCAGCACATTTTTGGCATTCTCAACAGCATTGACCTGCACTTCCACTTTGATATTTAGCTCTTTCAGCTGATAGGAGTTCATAGATATCCTAAAATGTCACTGAGTCATTTTATTTTCTTAATGTGAGCTTTCCTTTTCTTATAAAGATGTTATATCACTGTGTACCAGCTTAGCTGCTGCCGTGAAGCAAGAGTGTTGACAGTGGTAATGTTTCATTAAATTTTGTGCCAAAACATACGATGAAAAGTTTGATGAGAGAGTATTTGCAAATAGGCATAAATTACCTCCAGGGATTTGGCCCTCCCTTTTGCCTTTCTAACAAATCAGTTGCAGAGGTCCACTTGATTTCACAATTCATCTGAGGGAACCTGGCATTGGGAACGTTTTATGTGGTAAACTGTTCAAAAGAAACACCGTCCTTAAGCACTTGTGGGTTTGGCAAGGCTTGTCCAAGCCACATTACTGGCAGGGGAAATAGGCAGCTTTAGGAATCACGGGCCCAATATTTAGCGGCAGTGGCCAGCACTAGCCACTGCCGCCGAACTCTAAACCTGGATATTCAATGCTGAAGCCATAACTGGATATCCGGGTTGGCCGGTGAAGCAAGAAGCTAACTATGCAGCGGTGATATTCAGCGGCTGCCCGATTAGCTTTGGCGGGAAAAGTTAGGACAGCCTTTTCTCTGCCTAACTTTCACCATGAGGGATAACTGGGCAGTGACTGAATTCCGTCGCTCTCCAGTTATCCTTGGCTGCCACCACAGAGCACCCCCTGGAACACCCCAATGCTAATTGGTTAGCATTGGGGCTGCGAGCGGCGGCGGCATCCGTGAATATGCAGCAGCACTAACCATGTAGTTGCCGCTAAATAGCCCAATTCGTCTCGATTAGTAGCAGCTCTAACCATGTTAATCACTTTCAATTTTGGGCACCACGAGCTTTATTGTAACAACAACTGGAATTTTAGAGTGATGAGAGTAAAGGTGCCTCTTCCTTGAGATTAAGTCAAAAGCTCTTAAATTGGTGTCACTGATTGACTTTGATCCTCATTTCCAGAGCAGATGACATTAAAATGTGATAGAGACTGGCAAGAAGAGAGACCCTAGGACATGCAGCCACACTCTAGGCCTTCTAAGACCTCTGCAAAACAATGGTGCCGTATCTTACAGGATCCACAGTGGACCTGTTTGATAGCAGTGTGTATTTTTGTAGCTGTAGTGAAACCTAGCCTTAAAAAAAAAACCTTACGCTGTCCTTTTTTATCATTACTATAAAGAGCATTGCTTTGGGTAATCTGCCACCCAGATAATACCACAAGGAGACCACAGAAAAACATGCTCTGTGCGTAAAGGGAGTTTCTGAGCCACAGTCCATGGGATTCTTCTTCTCAGGAATAAACATGCTTATTGCCATACCTGTACATTTGTGCCTAAGATACTGCAAAAAAAAAAAGCCTATTTAGAAATCAGTTTCATAAACCATGTCTGATACAGTTGATGAAATGTAATTTTCTGGTAAGTCAGACAGTGCTGTGTACGGATCACGGATCAATGCTGTGCGTAGTCTTACAGTTTGCATGCCGCATGTTCTCACTCTTTCCTTGGTCGGCCAAGACCCTGTGACTTAGCTTAAGGGGCCAGAAAGAGCCTTTGTCCAGTTGCCCATTTGCCAAGCAGTTCATAGTCTCTTGCAATGTACTGCAATATTAACAAAACAAAAATCAAAGTTCAACTATACTGGAAAAGAAACATGTAAATAGGTAATTATTTTACCATTAGTGCTAATTATATTTGGAAGATATATCCTTATTACATTGTTATCCAAGTATCAAGATGACCTAATTTATTTAATGGGTGCTATCTTTGTCACTTTTACATATTGGTTAATCGCAGCTACTGAAGAGCCCTGTTGCAGGACAGCACTGGTCAGTTGTATATTTTCTGATGCAACTCAGTGGCTGGACCACTGTAGAATTGTTTCCTGACTCATTGTAATTCCCAGTTCACTCTGGTATTCGTTATGGCTTATCTGACTTTCAGTGACTCGTTAACATGTAGTTTACAGTGTACTGCAATGGTAACACCGTACAGCTGCTGTATTAAGAAAGTTATGTTTGCTGTTTCATTAAATGACTTTTACGAGAGAATTATAGTTGTCTTCGATGTCTCTGTTCATTTGCTGGGATGAGTTCCTGCCTTGCATGGTGTTGTGGCCCATTTATAGCAGGAAGATGCATAATCTGGTCAGTAGAGACTGGGATATGAGAAAGGATCTCCTGAGTTTAAACTCAAAGGGACTGATGCAGAAGCCCTGCCCTGAAGATCAGTGCAGGATTTCGTAAGGCAAGTCTGACACAGAAGTTTTGTTCACTAATGCAGAAATGTCTGCCCTAAACAAGGAGAGGAAGCCAGACAGATGCACACAAGGGTCTGCGTTAGCAGCACCTATATCTTGCGCACAAAAAAAGACAGGTTGGCACTTGTGCACATATGCTGGAGTGCTATATGGCACCTAAAGCAATATCAGCGCAGTTCTAGTCAGAATAATATTGGTGTACATAAACAGCAATAGTATTCTACACAGTTATTCTGCACAAAATATTGATTTTTATGCATCAGATAACATTCCAGCACATCTCCCCTCCCATTAAATTCACCACTCACTTCGGCAAAGCCAGAAAAAAGTTGCAGGTGCTACACATTCAAGACAAAGAAGAAGCAGGCATAAATCTCAGTCCTTGTGTTTAAATCCTAACATTGAGCTCAGTCGTCTGAGCACGTCTCAGCATCTACGCTGCATAACTAATGGCTTCATTGCCATCCATTTAAATGCATTGGGTGTTGCTGTCTGCTTGAGGCTTTGTGCCCAGTTAGCTTGTGCACAAAACTTGCTCTTGTATTGGTGGCAAACAAAACTCCGCGCTACAACTGAGCTATCCTGTGTACAAAGTCTAGTGCATTTTTCTGCATCCGCCTGCAACTCCTTCACAGACTCCCAGAATCAGGGCTGCTCCCAGAGTTGATTCAAGGTATTGGCACCCTAGGCAAACCTTAAGATTTATGCTGCCCCTCCCCCAGCTGTCAGAATCTATTGTTCCAATTCATACTGCTAGACCAGTCCAGACAACGGGCTGTGTCCCCCTGCCAGCAGATCCTGGAGACAGAGAACTCCACCAGAGCTCCAATAGGCTGATCCCTGATGAGACTGCACCCCAAGGGGTCTCCCTCAGTGTTTCTCTGTCTCCAGCAGACCTGGTAGCTTTTTTGTTTTGCTCCTTTGGAAAAAGGATTAATTTCCCTATTTCAGGACGAAGCTCGGGGGCTCCTCTACTTTGAGAGTGATCCCCTCTATTGGCAGGGTGTTTCAGCTGAGCTCCTGTATAGAAACAGTGACGCTCGCTGACTGAAGACATTCCCAGCAGTTAGCCATGAGGGCAGCCTTGGCTGGAAGAAGGGCTCACTAACACTCGAGGGTTACCTCTGCGTTAGTGGAGGAGTAGCCTAGTGGTTAGAACACTGGCTTGGTAACCAAGCAACCAGGGTTCGATTCCCACTAGCACTCCTTGTGGCCTTGGGCAAGTCACTTAACCCTCCATTGCCTCGGAAGAAAGGCCTGGCAATCTACTTCCGGTGACACTGCCAAGAAAACCCAGGAGCTTCTGGGTCGCCAGGAGTCAGGACTGACTCGAAGGCACACATTACATTAGTGCTTGCTTGGCATCAGATGTGGTTTTCCTGATCCTGCCCTTGGAATCCCTGCACTGGCCGGCATCTGTGAGTACAGCTTTCCTTTGTTTAATGCATGCTGAAGCTCCTGAGGGGTCCAAATCCGCCGAATTTTTGCATTCTCAGAATTGTCCCATTTTTGGCACAGGGGTCAATCCTGGCCTGGGGGGCTGGTTTCTGCCTTTTTTCAAAAATTCGCTGCTTTTTTTACCTTTTATTTAACTTATTTGTCCGGCGGCCATTTTGAATTTCCACGGAGCTCCGATTTTTGGCGGGAAGCTCAGCTCTGCCCTGCTGTATGTGCCTCTGTTCCTTCTCCTCTCTTAAGGGGGTTTTACTAGGATTGTACTATAGAAAGAGGAGTGCTCCGGAGAATAAGATTTAAAATCGTTATTTTTCACACACAATGCCTTCTGGGCTTAGGTGCATTGTGTGTAACAGGAAGCAGAAGGAGCTGCAAAATCAGCAATGCACATCCTGTTTGGCGCACCCCGGGGAGTCTTCAGTGTTGCTGGCCACTCAGGAAGCTACGGCTCCTGACTTACCTGCAGTAGAGGGTCCGTTACCTCCTTTTTCGGTGGCGGCTTTGCAGGGAGACCCTACGGGGGTCTCTCCGGCTGCCCTGAGTTCCTTGGCGCCTGGCTCTCCTTCCTAGGACCAACTTCTCCATCTTTTCCGCCAGGCATGGGCTTTGTGGCGTGCTGAATCCTCGGCTCCCTCGGTGGGGCTTCAGCCAAAGACACCTGAGCGCCTGGGTGCTCCAGCTGGCCGTAAGCGTTCTAAGGGTGCTGTAGCTCGCAAGGGTACGTCTAAGGCATTACACTTGCTTGTGCAGGATGATCGTGACCCTGACGAGGAGGTGTCTTCCATGGGAGAGTCCGAAGACCTCTCTGGGCGCGAGGATGGGGAGTATTCTGCATCGGATTCTTCTATTCCAGGGCCGAAGGAGTCACAGGATATCCGGTTGTTCCGCAAAGAAGAATTGTCCGCCTTCATCGGTCAAGTGACGGAAGCTCTCCATCTTTCGGCGCCGGCGGAGCCTCTCAGGCTCAATCTCAGGCGGATCCCATCTTGCTGGGCATTCGCAAGCCCTCTAAGGCTTTTCCTTTCCCTACGGAATTACAGCAAATGGTGTCCCGGGAATGGGACTCTCCGGACACGCCCTTGCGAAACGCTTGTCGCCTAGGGCAGTTATATGTTTGGCCGCCAGAGCTTCTGGAGCAGTGGCTCATGTACCCTAAGGTAGATGCCTTGGTTTCCGGAGTGACTAAGCATACCACCATCCCTGTGGAGGTAGGAGTGGCTCTCAAGGGTCCACAGGATCGGAAGGTGGAGAACTTGTTGAGGACGGCTTTTTCCACGTCCTCCTTGGCTCTGCAGGTGACGGTAAGCGGTGGGCTAATGGCCCGAGCGCTGTTGCGCTGGATCCAGCGCTTGCCTGAGGATTCCTCTCTCGGGCGTTTGGAGTCTGCCACGGCCTTTTTGGCAGATGCTTTTTATGATCTGTTGCACCTTTCGGCTCGATCGGTAGCAGCCGTGATGGTGGCGAGGCATTGGCTGTGGCTCCGTCAATGGACGGCGGATGTCGTTTCCAAGTCCAGGCTCTCTAAGCTGCCGTTCAAGGGCAAGCTTCTGTTCGGCGAGGAGCTGGACAAGCTCGTAAAGGATCTTGGGGAGGTTAAGCCCCAACGCTTGCCGGAGGATAGGCCTTGAGCTTCGGCTCGCCGGTCTTTGCGGGCACAATCTTTTTGCCGTTTCTCCAGGAGCAGGGCTTTAGGAGGTATCGCTCCTCCAAGCCTCCGACTCAGCCTAATCGCTCTGGAAGAGGAGGTCAGTCCTTTTGGGGGGCCTGCTCCGGCTCCGACTCCTACTCGGCAGGAGGAAAGATCTCAGGGACCGCGAGGTCCTCCCGCTGACGGGGCGCTAGGTCCACTCCGGTCTATGCCGCCCGTAGAGGGTCGGCTGGCATTGTTTTCTCAGGAGTGGGCGCGAATTACCTCCGATCTTTGGGTTCTTGACAGCATCTCTCAGAGTTATTCCCTCGAATGCTCTCGCCCGATCCCTGAGGCCTTCCTAGTCTCTCCGGCGGGATCTCCCGAGAAGCGCCGCATCGTCCAGACAACACTCGAATGCCTGCTTCTTTTGAATGCCATACGTCCTGTCCCGCCTCTCGAAGAAGGGACGGGTCGGTACTCCATTTATTTCGTGGTGCCCAAGAAGGATGGCTCCTTTCGACCTATTCTAGATCTCAAGGGGATAAACCGCAGCCTTCGGGTTCCTCATTTTCGGATGGAGACATTGCATTCCGTGATCCAGGCGGTACGCAGGGGCGAGTTCCTGGCATCACTTGATCTCGCGGAAGCGTACTTTCATATTCCCATCCGCATGGTGCATCAGCAGTTCCTACGATTTGCGGTTCTAGGCTGGCATTTTCAGTTCCAAGCCATGCCTTTTGGCTTGGCCTCGGCGCCACGGATATTTTCCAAGATAATGGTGATGGTGGCCGCGGCCTTACGCAAGCAGGGGATCCGAGTTCATCCTTACTTAGACGATTGGCTGATTCAGGCGGACTCTCTGGCAGAGGCTCGCGAGACGGTAGACCGCGTAGTGGCTTTTCTGGAGGGCCTGGGGTGGGTGATCAATCACTCCAAGAGCTGCCTCCAGCCGTCTCAGGTCCTCGAGTTTCTCGGGGCTCAGTTCGACACTCGCCGCGGGCGGGTGATGCTTACACAAGTTCGCTTCCAGAAAATTGTAGATCAGCTCCAGCAATTCCTGCAGCGAGAGGCACCTCGAGCTTGGGATTAACTCCAGCTTCTGGGGTCCATGGCGGCTACTATCAATGTGGTGCCTTGGGCACGGGCGCATATGCGAGAGTTGCAGAGGGCGCTCCTGTCGCGATGGTCGCCGGTGTCGGAGGATTATCAGGTTCGACTTCCACTTCCGCCGTCGGTCCAGCTCAACCTTCGATGGTGGCTCTGGGCACGCAACCTTCTACAGGGGGTTCCATTGGAGTCTCCACGTTGGCTGCTTCTGACGACGGACGCCAGTCTCTCCGGGTGGGGAGCGCTTTGCGGCACACATGCAGCACAGGGGGTCTGGTCGCCTCAGGAGGCCCGCTGGTCCATCAATCGCCTCGAGGCGAGAGCGGTTCGCCTAGCCTGGCAAAGGTTCTTGCCTCTTGTACATCGTCAAGCAGTTCGCGTTCTCTCCAACAATGCCACGACGGTGGCGTATCTCAACCGCCAAGGGGGCACGAAGAGTCCGGGGGTTTCCAACGAAATGAGGCTTCTCCTTCCTTGGCGGAGCGGCATCTCCTCGCCATTTCGGCACAGCACATGGCGGGGAAGAGCAACATCGAAGCGGACTTCCTCAGCCGCCATACGCTGGATCCCGTAGAATGGGCTCTGGCGTCGGCGCCTTTTCAGCTGATTGTCCACCAATGAGGTCAGCCGGCAGTGGATCCCATGGCAACGTGGGAAAATGCCAAAGCACCGATCTTCAGCCGATGGAAAGACAGCAGGTCGCATGGAATAGATGCGTTGTCGCAGCCGTGGCTGGCCCGACTCCTTCTGTATGTCTTCCCTCCGTGGTCCCTGGTCGGCAAGATTCTTCAACGGATCAGGGAGCATCACGGGCCGGTGATTCTGGTAGCTCCGGATTGGCCTCGCAGGACCTGGTATGCGGATCTTGTCCGGCTTGCGCGAGCAGCTCCTCTGCCGCTTCAGGGTTTTCCAGTGCTTCTGCAGCAGGGGCCGATTGCCATGGAAGACCCGGCTCCTTACTCGCTTACAGCTTGGCTCTTGAACGCCACAGGCTAGTTCATATGGGATATTCGGCTAGCGTGGTATCCACCTTGCTTAAGGCGCGCCGTTCTTCCACCTCCTTAGCCTATGCTCGGGTATGGCGTCTTTTAGAATCATGGTGCTCACAGCGTGGGGTGTCTCCCTAGAGTAGCGGCATTCCTGATATTCTTGCGTTCCTCCAGGCCAGCCTGGACAAGGGGCTGGCTCTCGGTACTCTTCAGGTTCAGGTGGTGGCCCTTACATGCTTCCGTGGTCCGGTTTTGGGGCGCTCTATCGCTTCACATGTCGACGTCTCGCGTTTCCTCAGAGGAGTTAAATCCGTGCGGCCCCCGTGCCGTCCGGTCTTCCCGGCCTGGGATCTCGCCCTGGGCCTTGGTGGTTTCGCCTTTTGAGCCGTTACGGGCCTCTTCGCTCAAAGACTTAACCTTGAAGATGGTGTTCCTGGTGGCAATTACCTCAGCGCGGCGCATTTCTGAGCTCCAAGCGCTCTCTTGTCGGGATCCTTATCTTTCTTTCTTGTCGGAGGGCGTGACTCTTTGGACAGTTCCATCCTTTTTGCCCGAGGTGGTACGTCTTTTCATGTCAATCAGCCCCTCTTCTTGCCATCCTTCTCTCCAGAGCAGTGTACGGGTCGGCATCGTCACTTACGTGCGTTAGATCTCAATCAGGTCCTCTGTTGGTATCTTAAAGTCACCAATTCCTTTCGGCAGACGGATCATCTCTTTGTCCTTGCGGGCTCCCGTCGAGGGTTTGAAGCCTCTAAGGCTACTATCGCCAGGTGGCTAAGAGTAGCTATTGAAGCAGCCTATATTCTTCAACGCAAGTCGGTGCCTGTAGGACTCCGAGCACACTCCATGCAGGCGCAGGCGACGTCTTGGGCCGAGCGTTCCTATGTGGCACCCCTCGACATCTGCTGGGTGGCGACTTTTGTCCGTCGCTATCGACTTTTGTCCGTCGCTATCGAGTGGACGTCCACGCTCGGCAGGAGATGAGTTTTGGCGTGTCAGTGCTTTCGGTGGCTTTGGACCCACCCTTGAGGTCGGTAGCTTGGGTACTGCCCGTTTGTCTGGACTGGTCTAGCAGTATGAATTGGAAGGTGAAATTTCACTTACCGTTAATTTCCTTTCCTAGAATACTGCTAGACCAGTCCAGGACCCACCCTGCTGTCAGTCTCAGTCCTGCTGGTGCAGCGGAGCCGCCGTTATCTTTTGCTTTTTGTTTTTTCCTTCCGGAGGCCTGGCAAGTGAGCCTCTAGTCCCTTTGTCCTTTTCGGCGGCCTTCAGTTTCTGGGAATGCTTTCAGCACCTTGTACATAGTTGAGGCCGGGTCAGTTGACTGGCTGTATGTAGTTGTTTAGTTTTCATGAAGTTCAGCTTGTGGACGGTACTGAGGGATACCCCTTGGGGTGCAGTCTCATCATCTCAGCAGCATCACCAGGGATCAGCCTATTGGAGCTCTGGTGGAGTTCTCTGTCTCCAGGATCTGCTGGCAGGGGGACACAGCCCGTTTGTCTGGACTGGTCTAGCAGTATTCTAGGAAAGGAAATTAACGGTAAGTGAAATTTCACCTTTAGCTTTGAATGGCCTGCTCTTTGCCACCCCTCAGAAGCTGCCCCCCTAGGTGACCACCTAGTTTGCCTAGTGGTTTGCCCAGAGTGTCTTGAGCTGAGTCACTTCTGTCTTGGCTTGGATCACAATATTGTGACTTGTGCCTTCTAAAGTGCCTGCAAAAATCCAGGGTGTCAGATCTGTGTCTGGTACTAGGTCAGGAAGAGAGACAATAACAGACCGATTCAGAAAGCTAGCACACAACACCAAGTTTAAGCACACTTTACAACTTTTTGAAAGCAGAAAGATGTAAACCCCCAGGGAAAACTAATGCCCAATTAACACCAGACACATTTAAACGTATTTTAATCAGCTGCAGGGTATGTGAATCATGGTATGCTGATGCAGAGACAGGCGTAGATGATTTTGCAACCAACCATAGTGCCAAAACATTTACTTCAGGATCTGAGGTGACTTAAACCTCTAATGCATGCCCCCGACAGTATTTTGATGGCACTGGGTGCTTTCCCCAGTGCTTAGCATCCTTACACTGCATGGGGCTAGATGCTGCCATTTTTCAAGATGGCAGATGCAGAGTGGGAGCACGTAGGCAGCGCTCCCACTTATTTCACGGTACTGGGTGGGAGGGCTGAATTTAGGGGCCGGTGGACCACCAGGTGGTTTTTTTTTATTTAATGGAGGGTAGTGGTTCAGGGCCACTAGACCACCAGGGATTCTTTTATTGTCAGGGCACCAGCACCCGTCAGTATTTTGATGGCATCAGGAATTTTTCCCAGTGCCGCGATCGTCCCCGATGCCATCAACATACTGTCAGGGCTAATATGCAAATTAGCCAAGTGGTGCCAGTAGCGCAAGCCAAACTAGCACAGGTGTCTTGTATGCATGTGTTTGGCTTGTTCTCCCAGTTTAATACTACAGTGGCTCATTGCATGCGCACAGTTAATGCAGGGGTCATTTACATACCCCATCCTTCCTGCATCACATGTTAAAATGTGTGCATTGTCAGGAATGTAAAAAATCGCTTCAGCACGGGTCTAGCATTGGCTTTCTGCACCAGTTTGTGCTGTTGCTGGTTGGACCCAAGAAGACAATCATCATCACTTTTCAAGCTTTTAATTGTAACTTGACATCCGTAGCTCTCCTTGCTGTTCTGGAAGGAACCAAATTGAGAAGTCGTCATCTAAAACTAAATTATTTGTTGATCAGAAAAGCCAGTTTAAGATGAACACTGATCTCCAGGAACAAGCAGGAATGTAGTCTTCACATATGGGTGACGTCGGTACCGACAGAGCCTGCACGGGAATGCTCCCCAGCGTCCAATAGGAAAGCTTTTGGGAGCATCCCATTGCGCCTGCATAGCTGCCTTCCCGCCTTTTCAGCTTTCCCTCCTCAGTTCTTTGTTTTCCGCGGAGCCAACAAGAAGCAATTCCTGTCACCCCAGAAAATTTGTTTTTTTTTCTTATTTTTTTGTGGTCACGTCTGCCTTCCTGTCGACACTGGTACCGACCCCATCAGTGCTTGCTTGCTTCTAAAAAAAGAAAAAAAAATCTTTTCTGAGGGGAGAAAGGGTGCATCAACGCCATCTGGGGCTTAGGCCTTTTTTTCCCAAAATGGACAAACCAGCCAGTGGTTTTAAGAAGTGTTCCAAATGTGGCAGTACAATTTCAGCCACGGACACCTATGACTGGTGTCTAAAATATTTAGGACCAGATCATCAACCGTCAGAATGTCCTTTCTGTAGGAAGATGACAAAGAGAGGCCTGCAGAACAGAGCTGCGAAGCTCTGAACCCTCTTTGCCACTGATGCAATGTTGGTAGCATCGACGTCATCAAGAGCTTCATATTTCTCCCAGGGATCTCAGGTATCAAAACCCAGGTCTTCATCAAAGACTAGCTGGCCGTCCAAGGGTAGATCGCCTTGTAAGTATCGAGATGCCCTAGGTGCTGCCCTGGAGGGGGGGGGACACACCAGCCAAACAACCATGGCGGGAGGTCCTTGCCTCCAAAACCTTAGTGGGGTCCCAGGATGCTCCTGAGGCCTCTACCTCTGGAGAACTCTTGGTGCCATACTCAAAGATCATGGCCCGCAATTCCGGTACCAATACCCAGGCATCAGCAAGCTCCATGGATGAAAGTATCCTGGCTACTGAGTCGAGCTTAGCGGCCTTACTGGCGGCTTCCGTACCAGTAAAGCCTCTACAGTTGATTCCTCAGCCAGCCATTGGTACCGATGGTACCAAAAGTGCCTGCATCAACGTTTTTGCTGCTTGCCATGCTACCACCTATGCCGGCCCTTGAATCAGTCTTCAGTACTGAGGTTCTGGCATCGAAACTTTCAGATAACTGCTTCAAATGGTATCGAGTACATGCAGAGTGCGAGCACCCTGCCCATCAATACTTTGGGGCTTGTTTACAAAGCCGCGGTAGCGGTTCGCGATTGTTATCGGAGCCACGGCCCCATAGCCCCTTTGAGTCTTCTGACTCCGATTCATCGGATGATGAATTGGCTGGTGCCCAGGGAAATGAGAACTCTACCGAAGGATCCATCTCTGTCCCCACAACATCGCATGTCCCCTCCGGAGGACATATCTTTTCAAGACTGTATCCACGATGTTGCTCGGGGCCTGTCTATAATGATGACTTCAGAGAAGGAACCTAGGGCTGAGGAGCTCAAAATTCTTCAGTACCCTGCAGCCCGAAAGGAAGCTGCTACTCTCCCTATTCATCGAATATTTCATGACCTTATGCTTCGAATGTGGGAGACACCCTTAACTATCTCTCCACATACTCGAAGGCTCGATGCAATGTACCAGGTACCGGAGTGCCCCAACTTCCAGAAGATGCAATTACCACACCATTCCATGGTGGTGGAGTTGGCAATGCATCGAATTAAGAGCGCTAAGATGCATTTCTCAAACCCTCCAGGCAGGGAATCGAGAACCCTTGATGCTTTTGGTCATCAATGTTTTCAGGTCTCCATGTTATCGGCCAGGATCAGTTCCTACATATTCTACATGGGTATGTTCCTTAGGGAGGTGGCTAGGGATTTGGAGTTGATGGCTCCTCTTCTCCCTGACGATAAGAGAGCTGATTATCTCACCCTGGTGAAACATGCCCAAAATGTTTCCAAATTTGTTACCAGGGAAACCTTTTCAACTGTTTTGAAGGCATCAGCAGAACTTCAGCTATATGTATTGGTGCACGCAGGATTGCTTGGCTCCAAGCCTCTGATCTTGAACAGTGGGTTCAAGATAAGCTGGGTAATATACCTTGTACAGGTGAAACCCTTTTTGGCAAAGACTGGCAGGATAAGGCTTCTCAGTTAGAATCTGAGAACACCGCTCTTAATAGACTTTCTAGATCTACTGCCAACTCAGCTAAGAAAAAGACATTGAAGAAACCTTTTTCAATAAGAAAAAAGTAGTAGTCTTCTTACACCCATGCGGTGCAACAAAGAAAGGCTCAAACTCCCAGGTCTCAGCCAACCCAGCAGACCCAGCCTCCTTAGGATCTTTGACACCTTTCTGGAGAACATAGCCATCCTGCCTCTGGAGATTCCAGATCCCATGCTCATTCCCGGCAGACTGTCACTTTACCCACAGGTGGCATCTTGTAACATCAGAACACTGGACTCTCTCCATAGTAATGGAGAGCTACAAACTTCACTTCCGACGTCTACCCCCCTTCCAGTCTCCTCCAAGAGAGTTCAGTTCTCAACCCCCCTCTCACCACTCTGTTATTGCAGGAGGTCACCTCCCTTCTCACAGGGTTCAATAGAGGAAGTGTCACTCTCCCAGCAACGTCTGGGCTTCTATTCTCCTTACTTCCTCATTCCAAAGAAGATGGGGATACAGGCCCATCCTTTACCTCAGAAAACTGAACAAGTATCTGCTGTGGGAGAAATTCAAGATGGTCTCCCTAGGTGCTCTTCTCCCTATCTCCAGTCAGGATTGGCTCTGTTCTCTAGATCTAAAGGACACGTATACTCATATTCTTGTCCACGCAGAAAACAGAAGGTTCCTGCATTTCCTGTTCCAGGGGAGACATTATCTTTATCTTTATTCCCACATTTGATATACCGCTTTGGTCGAAACATGTAAGCGGTTTACAATAATAAAAAAAGACTATGCTCCCTAACTATAGAAAAAGAACACCATAATAAAATAGGAAAGAGGGAGAAAGGACAGTGCAAACATACAGCAAAATACAATGGAGAGAACAAGACCAAACTCAGGAAAGGATGGTAGAGGGCAGGTCGAAAGCTTGTTGGAATAAATGGGTTTTTAGCAGTTCCTTGAACTTTGTATAAGAGGGTTCAAGATGGAGGGAAGTAGGAAGGGCGTTCCAAAGAACAGGGCTGAGAAAGAAGAAAGCTGCATGACGGGTTTGTTTGAGATGAGCCTGAGATGGTGATGGCAGAGATAAACGATTTGCGTGCAAGGAACGAAGATGACGGTAAGGTGTATGGAGTGAAATGAGGTTATGTAAGTACAATGGGGTGGATGTATGGATAGCTCTATGTGTCAAAATGAGAAATTTATATTGAAACTGGAAACGAAGGGGCAACCAGTGGAGATGATAAAGAATAGGGGAGACATGGTCAAAACGATGAGCAAATGTAAGAAGGCGAGCAGCAGTATTTTGTATGAGTTGGAGACGTTGCAACTGATTAGCTGGCAGATTGGCCAGGAAGATATTACAATAGTCGAGTCTACTAGTGACTAATGCCAGCACCAAAGTAATCAAGGAACTAGTGGGAAGAAAGGAATGAACAGCTCTGATGCGACGTAATGCTGCGAAAGAATGGTGGGTAAGCGTAGAAATATGAGTATGAAAGGAGAGAGATGAGTCTAAGATCACTCCTAGATAATGGAAGGAGGTGACAAGAGGGATCGGAGTCTGATCAATCAGGGGTGCAATTGTCGGACAGGAGCCACTTAGAGAAACCCACATTGCAGTGGATTTGGAGGGATTTAGGTGCAAGAAATTAGAAGATAGCCAGGAAGTAACATGAGAGAGGCATTGGTTAAACTGAGAAATGTCCAACTGAGCAGGTGACGTGTGAAAGAGAAAAATGATATCAGCATATATGTAAGTAGAAACTGGGAACTGTTGGATCAGGAGTGGAAGTGGAGAAAGAAAAATTGAACAGAGGGGAAAGAACAGAGCCCTGTGGGACTCCACAGGGAAGAGACAAAGAGGAGGAGGACTGACTATTGGCATGAACAGTAAAAGAACGAGCTGTGAGGAAGGAACGAAACCAGTCCCACACAGTACCACGTACACCAGAATCATACAAACGGGAAAGGAGAGTTTGGTGATGATCTAAATCAAACGCGGCGGACAGATCAAGTGACACAAGAAGAGTGACGTCTCCTCGGTCGTGAGCAACGTGAATTTCATTTAACAATGCCAGGAGAGCTGTCTCGGTGCTATGCCCCTGATGGAAACCTGCTTGCCAGGGATGGAGAGTGTTAGTTGCTTCGACATGCGAATTGAGTTGTAGAAAAGCAAAACGTTTGAGCAGTTTAGCCAAAAAAGGGAGTGGGCAGGTACAGAGGGATCCAGAGTAGGCTGTTTTAAGAGAGGGTGAACTATAGCTGATTTCCACATAGAAGGAAAAACGCCCATAGATAAACTAGTAGTAATAATTGTAGCCATAATGGGGACAAGTTCTAAGGATGGCTCGGCCAGCCAGTGCGATGGAATAGGGTCCAACCGGCAAGTTGTCTTTCTGGATTTGGAGAGTGTTTGTACCAGTTCAACAGAGGAAATAAGGGAAAAGGAAGACCAGACATGGGCAAGGGCCTGATTGGGAGGGGAGGACGGTGACTCAATATGACCCAGACTAGATGACTTGTCAGTAAGAGCCAGAGCAGAGGAGGAATCCGATAGAGATGTCAGAGGTGAGGGGGGAGGGCTAGGAAATGAGGAGCGTAGGTTCAGGATTTTGTCAACAAAAAATGTAGCTAGCATTTGAGGTGGTGGGGCTTTAGTAGACACATGGGAAGATACAGAGGTAGAAGAGAGCTGACGTAAAATCACAAAGAGTTGCCTAGAAGAATGAGTTGCCTTAGCAATGGCTGTAGAATAGAAGGAGCGCTTGGCAGACTGAACAGCTGCACGATAGGTGGTATAGAGCTGTTCAAACTGACAGAGCGCCTCCTGTGAAGGATGTTTAGACCAATGATGCGCCGCCTGTCTAAGTTGAGTACGCTGAAGGCATAAACCTGGGTGATACCAGGGAGAGCGCACCTGATGGGGGGGCCCTAGAGCTGAGGTAGAGAGGAGCTAAATCATCCAGAGCTTCAGTCAGAACAGAATTCCAGAGAAAGGCTTGGGTGTCAGATGAAGAAGAAGCAAAATTGGAAGGAAAGAGGGAGTGGGCAGGCGGGAAGGCACTAAGTGTTTCTGGAGTCCTACCTTTTGGCCTCACCTCTGCCCCAAGAGTCTTTAGAAAGTGCATGGCAGTGGTAGCTGCATTCCTAAGGACTCTAGGGATATTTGTCTTCCCTTACTTAGATGACTGGCTCATTTGAGCAAGCACATCTCTAGAGGCCAATCTTTCTTTCACGTGCACCGTGCAGGTGCTGCAATACTTTGGATTTGTAATAAACCTTTCAAAGTCCCATCTTGTTCCCTCTCAAACTCTAGAGTTTATAGGGGCTCTCCTAGTCACTCAACAGTCGAGGGCTTTTCTGCCCCAAGCCTGCTGTGCTCGACTCATTCAGCTTGCATTCCAAGCCTGCCTCAAGACCTTTCTCACTGCTCGAGAAATGGTGCAACTTCTGGGCCATATGGCATCTACTGTACATGTGGTTCCATACGCTCGTCTACATATGTATGCAGCTCAATGGACCCTGGCTTCCCAGTGGTCTCAAGCCTCTGGTCATTTGGGAGACAGGATAATACTCTCATCTTGTCTCTCCAGTGGTGGCATTCCCCAGAACACCACCTCGTAGGGTCACCTTTTCAGAAGCCTCCACATCAATGTATCCTGATGACGGATGCGTCCAAATTGGGCTGGGGATCTCATCTGGACAACCTCTCCACTTAGGGTCTTTGGTCTCATCAGAAGTCACAACTCTTCATAAATCTGCTGGAACTCAGAGCCATCCACAATGCTCTCAGGGTGTTCCATGACTACCTTCGCTTCCGCACAATTCTAGTCCAGACGGAAAATCAGGTAGCCATGTTTTACTTGAACAAACAGGGCGGAACAGGCTCTTGGACACTTTGCAACGAAGCCCTACACCTGTGGTCCTTTACCATACAGCATCAGAACCTACTTGTGGTGTATCTCCCAGGCAAGAGAATCTCTTGGTGGACAAACTCAGTCGAGTACTGCTACCCCACGAATGGTCTCTCCATGCGGACAAGGTTGCTCACATTTTTCATATCTGGGGAATCCCAGATATAGACCTGTTTGCAAGTCTTCAGAATGCCAAACGTCCCTGCTTCTGCTCCAGAACGCCTGTTCAGAACGCCTGTTCAGAACAAACAAGTGGTAAATGCCTTTCACCTTCACTGGGGTCAAGGCTTCCTATATGCCTTCCCTCCCATTCCCCTCATCCCCAAAACTCTTTTCAAACTCCAGAGAGACAAGGCCTACATGCATGATTCTTATAGCCCCGCATTGGCCACGACAACCGTGGTTTCCTCTGCTTCTACGTCTCTCTCAAGTCCAACCAGTAGATTTGGTATCTGCTCCAGATCTCCTCTCACAAGAGGACAGGACACTGCTGCATCTCAATCCGCAGTCCCTACATTTTACAGCGTGGCTGCTAAAGGCATAGCATTCCAGGACATCAGCCTCTCTCAACAGGTGAAAGCTAACCTTTTTGGCCTCTAGGAAACCTTCCACAAGGCGCTCCTATGTCTTCAAGTGGTGTAGATTCTCTTTCTGGTGTTCAAAAAGGGATCTTAACCCCTTTTAGCTCCAGTGGAAGCATTACTTGAATATCTTCTCCACCTCTCTTCTTCTGGACTCAAAACCAATTTGGTAAGAGTCCACCTAAGTGCCATTGCGGTTTCTCACATGCCCTTAGATGGTCAACCCATCTCTTCTCAGCTGCTTGTAGCACGCTTTATGAGAGGTTTTCTATTAACTAAGCCTCCCATTAAGCTACCCCCAGTGGTATGGGACCTTAATGTTGTTTTAGGACAGCTTATGAAGCTGCCCTTTGAACCCCTAGCCACTACTTCTCTGAAGTTTCTTACCTGGAAGGTTACCTTCCTTATTGCCCTCACTTTGGCAAGACGCATCTGTGAGCTTCAGGCTTTGGTGACTGATCCTCTTTATACACGATGCCACCATGATAAGGTAGTGCTTAGGACTCATCCTCACTTTATACTAAAGGTGGTCTTGCCTTTTCACTTAAACCAGTCTGTGTACCTATCTGTTTTTTCCCTAGACCTCATTCTTCTAGGGCAGAAGTAACCCTTCATACTCTGGATTGCAAACATGCTTTGGCTTTTTATCTCCAGAGAACTCGGGAGCACAGAAAAGCTTCCCAACTTTTCATCACTTTTGACTCGTCACCTAGGACTACCAGTATCCTGGCGAACTCTCTCCAGATGGATAGCAGATTTGTATCTCTTTTGCTTACAAAAGTGCAGGACTCTCTCTTGAAGGTCACGTCACTGCACATAATGTTCGGGCAATGGCCACCTCCATGGCAAATCTCTGCTCTGTAGCGATTGATGAGATATGCAAAGCAGCAGCCTGGTCCTCTGTCCATACTTTTGCTGCTCACTATTGCCTGGACAAGGACTCCCGCCAGGATGCCTCATTTGGCCAAGCTGTTCTCCAGCACCTCTTTCAGACTTAGATCAACCCCTACCCCTACCCCCCCCCCTACCCCGGTTTCGATACAAGACATCCTTGGAGGATATATGACCTACTACTTAGGCCTATGTTTCACAGCTCGCTCTGAGGTCATCTCTCTGGCATCTCCAAGCTAGGGAGTCCCATATGTGAAGACTACATTCCTGCTTGTTCCTGGAGATAGCGTAGTTACTCATCTGTAACAGGTGATCTCTGGGAACAGTAGGAATTGGGTCCTCACAACCCAACCTCCTCCCCTAGGAGTTGTACTTTTCCTCTCTTCTCCTCTCCTTTTGTCACAGCTACAAACTAAACTGAGGAGGGAGAGCTGGAAAGGTGGGAAAGGCAGCTATGCAAGTGCAGTGGGATGCTTCCAAAGGCTTTCCTATTGGATGCTGGGGAGCGGTCCCACATGGGCTCTGTCGGTACCGATGTCACCCATATGTGAAGACTCGATTCCTGCTGTTCCTGGAGATCACCTGCTACAGGTGAGTAACTATGCTTTTTCAATTAGGTCATAAATGTATAGGGAAATAAATTAATTCTCCCAGCATCATGAGGAGTTGGTTACTATATTGCTCCTCCCCTTTAAATACAACTTGAATTTACTTTTTGTGGCCCTTTCCTCCATTTAAGGGGAAGGGAGCACATGATAAAGGGGGGTTGACCTTTGGCATTTTAAATCTCATTTACCTACCATAGGTACTAATTCTGTAAGCTCAGTTTTTGCATACGTCAACTGGGTAGGAAAAATGGTGTCTAATTTGAGATTTCCAAGGTATTTTGCACAAAGCTTGCTAAAATGTAGAACCTTTCATATAATATCTATAAAGACAAGAGAGGGCATATTTTACAGTACGTATAGTGCAAATAGGCTTTTATCAAAGAAACATACATACACACAAAAAAGAGCAGCTTTACTCGGGATTTCAAACATGTTAGAGGCCAGTTTTGCCAACTAGGTGTTTATGCCAGATTTCATAAAATTGGATTTCATTGTTTTTATTTATAAAAGTTCATATACCACCTTCCCAAAGCATACAAATTTTGTTGTTGCTAAGTGCCATTGAGTCTGTGTCAACTCGTAGTGACCCTCTGGATACTTATCCTAAACTGTTTTTGGTCTTCAGTCAGGTGACTCATACAAACTTTACGGTATACATAAATAACAGAACAAAACAAAAACCCAGCCACAATAACCTATGATACCATTTTCAATATTTTACAAAATGCCAAGAAATGTGTTTCCTGTAAACTTCCTCAGGGAGCCTGTTCCAAAGCTCCAGGACAGCTAGTATGGCAAAAGTCCTGGCTCGCAAACAAACCTCCTTGGGTTAACCAGTAAACAACTCCGACTACATCTCGTGGAGGGGAAGCCAATTAAGAAGTCAAACTACAGGACTCACATTTTTCGCTGATCACTAAAGGTTATGTAGAATTTTCCCCCTCAATTACTGCTCTTGACTTGTTTCAAGTGAGCAAGTATGACACTCATGATTTGAAGCATGTCTAAATGACAACAGGCAAAATGTTTGGAGTATACATGTTTGATTTTGCAAAATAGGAAATAATTTGCATGGTTTTCAGGTCCACCAAAAACCTTCCACTTTTCAAACTATGTAGCAACTTTCCTAAAATCACTGTGTGTCTAGGGTCATCTATATATGTAATCCTGCTATTTACATGTGCAAATACTGCACAAGCTTTCTAAAATGATCTTTTGTATGTTTATTGAAACAGAGCATTATATCTTCAGAATGGCATAGATTCAAGTAGCATGAAAGCTGTACAGGAAATTAACTGCATTCTGGAATCTATATGAATAGAAATTCCATGCATGATGAGGAAGTGTATACTGCCATCCTCTGGAACACCGTGATGAAATAGACTATTTTTTATTTTATTTATTTACATTCTCTTATATACCGTGCTATTTTGCATCAGTGCGGTTTACATTGAACAAACTGAAATTACATTGAACAGGGCGTTATAACTTGGTGATAACTATTTTACAGGGAACATGGGCTATGGAGGGTTAAGTGGCTTGCCCAAGACCACAAGGAGCACTTGTGGGACTAGAAACCCCAGCTAAGAGATTTATTTAGGGCATTCATTAGACATACTACAAAAAATGGGAAACACAATAATATGAAAGATTTAAAATTATCTAAACATTGATTGGGTGACTACTACTTTCACATGCTCTAATTAATAAAGTTTCTTACATACAAAAGTAGCTAGTCTTGAAATTGATGGAAGGAGGAGCTACTTTAAATCTAGTTCTCTATCAAATAAACCTTCTTCATGGAGTAATGGTGATGGAGCCATTTGGCAATAGCGATCATAATACATCAAACTTAATACTGGAGAGAGAATAATAACACTATTTTAACTTTAAAGGGGAATAAGAAGGAAACCAAAAGGAACAGTTGTAATCACTAAGTCTACATGGAAAAGTGGAGATTGTTGAAAAGCACCATTTTGAAAGTCCAGATAAAATATCTTACAGGTGTTAAATCTGAAGGACCAAACAATTGCCAACCTGTCTAAGTAGTGCTGTGAAAGAGGAAATGGGACCCCCCCCCCCTGAAAAGATAAGCACTAGCTAATTAGATGCTAGATATTAATAATGTAACTAAGAGAAAATTTGAGAAGAAATTTACTAGAAGCACAAAACATAAGACAAACCTTTTCAAATACATCCAAAGTATAAATCTGTGAAATAGTCAATTGTACCATTAGATGGCCAGAGCAAAAGGAGTGCTTAGAAAAATGATATGAATAAGTTGCTTTGGTCTTTACAGTAGAGGATGATGGGGCAATTCACCTATTTAAAAAAAAATAGATTGTCATATGGGTGATTCAGAGGAATTGAAAGAAATCGTCATGAATCTGGAAGTGCTAGAGCAAACTAACATGCTACAGTAGCAAACCATCAGAATATTCTCCCACAGTTCTGAAGAAATTAGAAAATGAAATTAAAAGACCTGATAGTGGTAATCTGCAATATATCATTAAACTCTGCCACTAGTAGTCAATTTTTAACAAGTAAAGAAAGCACGCCTAAGCATAACCCAAGAAATGCTTTCTAAACGAGATTTGCAGGAGGCAGAGACTGGTCGAAGGGGCTTGCTCTCTCAGTCAGAGACATGGATAAACAGTGGGACAGTGTTAGCTTGAATTCTTATGTGCCAGACCTACCCCCTTAAAGACTAAAGTTTCATACACCAGCACAAGGAAAGTCCTGGCTGCTTGTTTTCCTATGGACTCTGTTGACATAGTGGGGATAAGTTGCATGTCTCAATATGATTTTTCCAGTTGTTGCAATGCATTCAAACCTTATGAGCTGATTTCAGTGGAAGTAACATTTTGATCAGGGGTTCAATCCTCAAGCCACGCCTAGCTATTCAGAAAAGCCACACTGCATATGCATGAGAAGAGATTTGCATATGGTCAAGCAGTGTATGCAAATTTCTGTCATGCATATGCAGTTTGGCTATCCTGAAACCTGATTGGCTAGGTGTGTCCCAAAGACAAGGTTGAAAACCTCTGATTTAGACAAACCTCAGGCGCCAGGTCGCCTTGGTGACAAAATAATCAGACCTGGCGCCTGAGGTTCAAAGCAGATGCGCAGCAGCATAAAGATGGGCAGAAGTGCTCCAAAAGGCGACCAGCAGTGTCTGCCCGCAGGATCCCATCTCCTGTGGGCACTACTACTACTGAACGTAAGTGCTGACATACTGCCGACCCTGCAAAAAATGGTCGTGGGGGGGGGGGGGGGAGGGTCACTGCACAGACCGCTGAAGAAATGTAAAGGGTAGTAGGTTTGAGTAAATAAAGAAGGATGGGAGGATGGAAAAGGATAGAGAGTCTGAGAAGGGAAATGGATGGGGAGGGAGAGCAGGAGCGGGGTTGGAGTGTGGGGGGAGGGAAGAGTACAAAGGGTTGGAAGCAGGGCCGGCCCGTCCATTGAGCAAGAATGTTTTTTGCACAGGGCCCCGCGCGTTTCATGGGGCCCTGCGCAAAGAACATTCTGCTTTAAAAATAAATTAAATTTTAAAAAAAAGCTGGCTGCTGCTGCTGCTGCCGCCATGGCAGCAGCAGAATTGATTGTCCCGTGGGTTCCCCCCCCCCCCCCCCCCCGCCCGGCTGAGCCTCTCCGTAACGGCTTTCAGATCCGCGAAGGGAGAGTGTCTCCTCGTGGCTCTGTTAAGCCTGCAGGAGCTGATGGGAAATTTCCCATCAGCCCCTGTGGGCTTAACAGAGCTGCAAGGGAGACAGTGAGACACACTCCCTTCGCGGATCTGAAAGCCGTCATGGAGAGGCTCAGCCGGGCAGGGAGAGCTCAGCCGGACAGGGGGAGGCCCCGCTGGACAGTCGATTCTGCTGCTGCCGCGGTGGCAGCCAACTTTTTTTTTTAAATTTTCCCTGGCCCAACGGGGGGGAGGGGGGGTTAGGACTAGTAATGGGCTGTGGGCTGATGGGGGGGGGGGGTTAGGACTGGAAATGGGCTATGGGGGGGGGCTAGGACTGGAAATGGGCTGATTGGGGGGTTAGGACTGGAGGTGGGCTGATGGGGTTAGGACTGTAAATGGGGGGTGCCCGGATGGGGGGTTAGGACTGGTAATGGGCTCTGGGGGGGCTAAGTCTGGAAATGGGGTGATGGGGGGTTAGGACTGGTAATGGGCTATGGGGGGGCTAAGACTGGAAATGGGCTGATGGGGTTAGGACTGGAAGTGGGCTGATGGGGGGTTAGGACTGGTAATGGGCTAGGGGGGCTTAAACTGAAAATGGGGTGATGGGGGTTAGGACTGGAAGTGGGTTGATGGGGGGTTAGGACTGGTAATGGGTTGGGGGGTTGCTAGGACTGGAAATGGGCTGAGTGGAAGGGGAGGCTTGAACTGCAAATAGCTGATGGGGAGGGGGGCTTGGAATGGAAATGGGCTGTGAGGGGAGGGAGCTAGGACAGGAAGTGGGCTGATGGAGCAGCTAGGATAGGACTGGAAATGGGCTGTTGGGGGAGCTAAGATTGGAAATGGGCTGTGATGGGGTCTTGGATTGAAATGGACTCATGGAGGGGCTAGAACTGGAAGTAGGCTCATGGGGGGTTTGGATTGGAATTGGGCTGCGTGGAGGGGAGCTAGGATTTGACATGGGCTGATGGTGGGGCTAGGAAAGGACTAGAAATGGGCTGATGGGGGGCTGGGATTGGAAATGAGCTGATGGAGGGACTCGGATAGGACTGGAAATGGATGGGGAACTAGGACTGGAAATGGGCTGATGGGGGGCTAGGACTGGAAATGGGCTGATGCAGGGACTAGAAGGGAGTGGATGCTGGGTGGGGCTGGAACTAGAAGGGAGCTGATGTTGGGGGAGGATTAGAATGGGATGGGGCTGGGAGAGTGAAATGGAGAGGGGAAAAATATTTTGTGTGGGAGGGATGAAAAATCTACAATTGGCCGGGTATTGGGAGAGTAAGTGGGGATTGAGGATGGAGGGGTAAAATTTGAGTGGATGAAATAGGAATGAGGAAAGAGCAAAAGGAGAAAGATTAGTATGTTAAAGCAGATGTAGAGAGAGAGAATGGAAAAAAACTAGAAGAGAGAAGAAAGGACAAATGGACAGCAGACGATGGAGAGTTAGCAGTAGACACGAAGAAACCAGAAGAAAGTGGCTGGAGCAATTGCAACTGAAAAAAAATGCACAAAAGGTAGAAAAATATCTCTTTATTTTGAATTTATTAACTGGAATATGTCAGCTCTGGGAAATATGCATCATTAACGTCTGCGCTTTGTTTAGTACAAGAAGAAATTAATTTATAGTTTTATTTCTACAGTGTTGTTGTACATTCCAAGTCTGGCTTTTGGGGTTCCCAGTTTAATTATTGCCTTTCTGTTTCTAAATTGTGATTCCTTGTTTGGTGATGGTCTATGTTCTGCATGTGTAACTGAGCTGAGGTATTCTGTTTATGTAATTCCTATTTGACATTGCCACTTGTTCTCTTTCCCCAGTAGGTCATGTATTGTTGTTCTCTAAAATGTATTTGCTTAATATTTGCAGTGTTGCCTTTTGATAGGTAGGGTCTGGTGCTTTGTGAGTCCTGGTAGTGCTGTTACGATACGGCGGGTTTGCTATGGGTTCTAAATGGGCAGTGTTTGTAGTAGTTCCTAAAGTTCCTGGCAGTTGGCACTGGATTATAGTAATGTAGAAATATTTTAGTCTTTCTTTATCCATACTCATTAAGAGGCATGTTTACTAAAAGTTAGTGTATGGTAACATTATGCAAATATTTATGGAAATGAGCCCCTTATGCAAATGAGGCCCTGCAGCGACTCTCCGCACATGTCCCCACACCCCCCTTGGGCCGCCCCTGGTTGGAGGTGAAGAGACGCATGCATAGGAAGTAAAGGGCACAATGTGTGCGTGCAAAAGGCACACTCTTCTCCCGCTACACACTCAAGCAGGCACCCCACCCCAGCACGACACACACACAGGTGCAGCATAAAGGGTCAGCGGGGGTCTAGGAGAGGGAGGAGGAGGAGTGGGACCACTTGCCTTCTTCCCTTTGCATTCTGCAGAGCCTGATTTATTAAACTGTTTCTAATACAAAATAGGATAACAGTAAATCAGACCCTAAAACCTAAACAAATAAAGGTGATGCACTTTTATGGGGGGGGGGGGGGCAGGAGCATGCACTGCAAACTAGGTTTTGGCAGCCGGCTCCTCGATTTTTAGGCTGGCTCCTTGTTTCCAAGAAAATCTGTCAAGGCCTGGACTATAGGTAGCCCAGGATACCAACACTGCATATGCATGAGAGATACTGAATGGGGGCAGTGCGTGCAAATACATCTCATGAATATTCATTAGGGACATCCTGCAAACCTAACTGGAATTGAAGACTTCTAGATGCCCTGCCAAGTCAAATGTTAGTTCACTTCATGAGCTTCACTGGCTGTCTCTCCATGCCAGGTTTGAGCCCCTCATATTGATGCTCTGGGTAGTCAAGAGCAATGGCACATTTTGTCTTGCAGAGAGATTGGGTCGGCAGTAATTTGGGCTACAAGTCCTCTTGATTTTCCATTCTGTAAAGGAGCTGAAGGAAACACATTTAAGTGTAAGGGCATTGTCGGTGCTCACTATAGTGCCATAATCTGCTGTTAGATATAAGATTGGAACTTAACTACTTAACCTTTAGGAATAAAATTGAAAACATCATTTTTCAGTGGAGGTTATTTACCTTTATAAATAGTTCTACATGTAGAAGACACTCAATGAAACTAACTGGTGGTAGATTTAAAATTTGAGCAATTGTTTTTTCAGTCATAAAAACATAAGATAAGCCATAGTGGGTCAGACCAAGGTCCATCAAGCCCAGTATCCTATTTCCAACAGTGGCCAATCTAGGTCATATGTACCTAGCAGTTTCCCCAAAAGAGACAGGTTCTGCAATGCTTGTATTGGAAGAAGCAATGGATTTCCAGGTTGCCCTTTAATAATAGTTTATAGACCTTTTCTCCAGGAATTTGTCCAAACCTTTTTTAAACCCAGCTGCAATAACAGCTTTTATTATATCCTATGAAACTAATTCCAGAGTTTGATTACGCATTGAGTGAAAAATATTTTCTCTTATTAGTCTTATATGGGTTACACTGTAGCTTCATTGCATGTCCCCTAATCTTTCTACATTTTGATGGCGTAAACAATCGATCTACCTTTACCCATTCCACTCCATTCATTAATTTATAGACCTCTATCATATCTCCCCTCAGCTGTCTCTTTTCCAGATTGAAGAGCCCCAACCTTTTTAGCCTGTCCTCATAGGAGTATCCTTCCATCCCCTTTACTATTTTGGTGGTTCTTCTCTGTACCTTTTCTAATTCTGCTATAACCTTCTTAAGATACGGTGACCAGAACTGCACACAATATTCAAGGTGTGGTCACAACATGGAATGATACAGAGGCATTATAATATCCTTTGTCTTATCCTCCATTCCTTTCCTTATGATTCCTAGCATTCTGTTTGCTTTCTTGGCTGCCATTGCACACTGGGCAGAAGGTTTCAATGTGTTATTCACGATGACACCTTAATCTTTTTCTAGGGTGGTGGTTTCCGCATTTCCTTGACGGAAGCAAAGGCTTAGATGCTTGTTGCCTGCTTTGAACCACTTAAGGCACCGTGATTCTCAATGTAGAGCACCCTAACTTGATCTAGTATCCTCTTAGAATTTCTACAGCAAACTAGTAAATCAAAAATGCACCAAGGACCGCACATCCCCAGTTGTCAAGGACAACAGTGGCTGATTGGTCTAAGGGTATGATTCTGGAGAGTTGGGTCTCAGGTCAGTACTAGTCAAGCTAAGGATTGATGGGCACAAAGAATAACACCTAGTAATTTCAAGTGTAAGAGAATAGATAGAATTTATTATTGGGGGGGGGGGAGGTCAGACCAAAGGTCTATCAGCCCAGCATTTCATCTCCAGCAGTGGCGGACTCCATTTGGCAGTACCTGGCAACTCTTGAACAATCCCTTCCTTGCTGCTTATTTCCGGAGTAAACCGTGGATTTAATGAGTCTCCCTAGGCAATATTTTTGGTGGTTTGTTTGTGCTTCCAGGAGCTTGTCCAAAGTCCATATAGGTTTGTTAGAAGGATTTGTTTGTACTGTTATTGATAAATATTTGGTAGCTGTAGACTTGGCTACTTTGAATTTATTCTCAAGGCAGCCAGTTTGATAACAGCCAAAGGTATGCTGGGATGCATAAAAAGAGACATAACTAGCAGAAGGAAATGATCATTCCTCTGTCTTTATAAATTGTTAGTGAGACTTCAACAGAACACAGTGTTCACTTCTGCAGGCTGTATTTCAAAAAAAGGATAGAAATAGGTTATAAGCAGTGCTTCTTAACCCTCTCTTGGAGACACAGCTAGCCAGTTTGGATTTTAGGATTTCTACAATGAGTATACATAAGATGGATTTGCATTCAGTGGGTCTTCAATATATGCAAATATTCATTGTGGTAATCTTGAAAACGCGATTTGCTAGGTGTGCTTCCAGGAGAGGGTTTGACGCATTGCTCTAGGGAGCTTGGACGTTCTCTGTGTCTACCTTGTAGTGCTTTAGAAACGTTGCCTACCTCTTTATTGAGTCTATTACTAGTTACCTGCAGAGTCCTCTTTGAAGAGAGTCTAAAATCTCCATGCACAGTGTTTAGTATACACTAAAATTATTTTCTTTGCCTTATATCCATTCTTCTGGATATTAGGTTTCTCCTATTCTTGTTTGTTCTGTTCATTTTGTTTCCTCTGGTATTCATTTTTTTGAGGCCTAACTACAAAGCTCCATAATAATCAAAATAGCTAACAGTACTCTAATGGACATTACTCAAACTTATGGCTCTTCTAGGCTATGCAGGGGATATGAGGTGCGATCAAAAAGTATTGAGACTTGTACGATAACATAAGAAGTATAACACTGACAGTTATTGCACTCTGTCTCCTTCAAAGTAGTCCCCTTCCGATAAAATACACTTTCTCCAGCATTCCTGACACTGCTGGAAACAATTTTGAAATGCTTCTTTCGTTATGCTGTGAAGCTGCTCTGTCAAATTTTGCTTACTGGGTCTCTAAGTCGTTGAATCTCCTTCCTTTCAGTGGTAATTTCAGCTTTGGAAACAAGAAAATGTCACAGGGTGGGAGGTCAGATGAGTACAGAGGCTGACAGACTTGCTCGATTTGGTGTTTGACGCTATTTAAAGGCGTATTTACAGAGCTTATAATTTGGTGTTTGGTGTTTGGCCAAGAACTGCTGGACAAGATGTGATGTGTGAGCTGGGGCATTATCATAATGAAGCAACCATTCACCATTCCTATGCAACTCTGGCCTCTTACGATGAACTGCATCTCTCAAATGAGTCAGAACTTGGACATGGTACTCCTTATTGATGGTTTGGCCTTTTGGAACATACTCATGATGAACAATACCCTGGTAATCAAAGAAAACTGTGAGCATGACCTTGACACTATTCCTCATCTGATGGGCTTTCTTGGATCTGGGAGAGTTTGGAGTCTTCCATTGTGAAGATTGAGCCTTGGTTTCTGGGTCATAACCATAAATCCATGATTCATTCACTAGTGATTATCTTTTTGATGAAATCTGAGTCATTTTCAACTCATTCCAACAACTCTCTGGCTACAGACAGTTGATTTTCTTTTTGATCAAGGGACACAAGTTTTGGCACAAATTTTGCAGATGCACGTCTCATCCACAAATTGACAGTAAGAATGGACTGTTCCGACCTAAAACCAATGTCCATGTCCTCAGCAAGCTCCCTGATAGTCAATCGACAATTTGAGCATATTGCAGCACGCACTGCTTCATCTTTGTCGTCATTCCTGCTCATGGATGGCCTTCCGGAACATTCTTCACTGTCAACACTTTGGCGTCCCTCTTGGAAATGTTTGTAGCAGTCAAACTCGAGCACGACTCATGCATTCATCACCATACACTTGCTGTAACTTATCTGTCTCTGCACGAATCTCCAACTTTCTGGCAGAATGTAATGCAAATTCACTATTCAATTTTTTCACTCATCAAAAATCTGACGAACTGCTTTTAAACAATACCAAACATCACATGATTTAAAAAAGTACAAGTATGCTACATTCTGCACAGGCGGAGCACATAACTAGGTCACTGCATGTTTAATAGCATCGTGGTGCGACGTATTGTTATATAGCTACACAAGAAGTCTCGATCACACCTTGTGGAAGGCCAGATGATTAGTCAACAGCCACATTAGTATATTGGCTTTTAGATTATAAGAAAACTTTGTGGTTAGACAAAGGAATGGTGGGCTGCTGGAGGGAACTAAGTAGAGTTCTTGTTTGCCTGTCTAACCAGGATGTGGAGTGCAAAGGAGGACAATAAGAAGGAAACTGTTTTGGATAAGGAGTGATATCTTGCAAGAGGTCACATGCTGTTGCTAGCAGCTCAGATATATCCTCGGCAATGTGAACAGAAGAACTTGTTAGACTGGACAGTTCTTTTTCTGTCGCAAACTGTGTTACTATCATCAAAATCATTTGCACAGGTAGGTGTCAAGCTTTCAGTTTTCTTCTAACATTGTTCTTTTAATTTCCTCATTGCTATTCCTGCTCTGTTAAAGTGTTTCTTGTTTTCTGAAACCATTAGCATGTGTGTAGGAATGCAAATTAAAACAGGGACCAGATGCTTTAAATCTTCTTTCTATATTGCACTATACAATAGCACTAATACATCCTGCCACGCATAACATTTCTTTGAATTCACATAGAAAAATGAATCTCCCATAAATAAATTAAACTTTACATAAATGAATAAGTTATAAACAAGCCATTGTTGATTCGGTCCTACTACCAGTTCATTTATGGTCTCAATTCTGCCAAATTCACAAAAATATTTGAACCATCCCAGAAGATAATCAGCCCTCTCCTGTGGTGATTTATCCTATAAATTATTTTTTGTGCACTTTAGAATTTTGCTGAATAAAGGCCTATTTTGCAATATCCTCTTACTAACCCCTTCCATATTGTCCTGCATTGCAACTTACGATTTACTGTTTCTATAATGCCTTGTGCCTTGTGATCTACAATTGTCAGACATTAAATGACTTTGTCTAAGCAATTATGTAAAAACTTCTCATCAAGGAAATTAAAAATGCCAGAAAAAGACCCGCAGTCTTCTCTTCACTATGGACTGTCTAGCAAGACATGCTTAAAATAGAGTTGTATTTATTTTATTTATTTATATATTTAACATTTCTTATATACCGCCTTTCATGATATCAAGGCGGTTTACATTGAACAAACTGAAATTACATTGAACAGGGCATTATAACTTGGAGATAACTATTTTACAGGGAACAATATTCAGAAAACTCAGAATTCATATTGGGGGTTATTCTGAGACACGAATAACGGGAATGGACGTCCCATTGGGACATCCATCCCTGCTATTTGTGGCAGCTGAAGGTCCCGACTTACTTCCCCGCTGGTTGTGCAGGGAAGTTAGTCGGGAGCAGTGAAGAGGCGACCTGAGGGTGGAGAGTAGGCGGGCAGTGGGCGGTTGCCGGCCCTGGATGTACAGGGCCGATTCTAATGCCACTTAACCCTCCATTACCCATGTTCCCTGTAAAATAGTTATCTCCAAGTTATAATGCCCTGTTCAATGTAATTTCAGTTTGTTCAATGTAAACCGCCTAGATATCATGAAAGACGGTATATCAGAAATGTTAAATAAATAAATAGTGTTGGCACTGTACGGCCAGGGCTGGCGAGATGGCCGGGGAAGTTATTCCACCTCTGAGGTGGAATAACTCCCCTAGGCATGTATTTTTAAGTGGCCTGGGATGCGGAAGGGGCTGGGGGGGGCAGAGTTAATTCCCCGCAGTCTTAGGAGGCTGGATCAGGGGTCGGGCTGTGGGGAATTACCTTTTTTTAGCAGCAGCCAGCATCACAGCTTTTAAATGGAGCCGCGGTGCCTTGGCAACAGGACACCATGGTGCCGCGGCTCCATTTAAAAGCCCTGGCTGAGTTAGCTGGGCTGTGGTTATATGTGCAGACCGGGACTGAATCGCATTCCCGGCCTGCACGTATATGCATGTTCGCGATTCTGATCCCACGGGGCTAGATGTGCGCCGCAGGATAAGAATCACGATCTCCTTTGTACATCCAGGTCAGGCCCAGCCGTACAAAGGAGATGTACTTCAGGATCAGAATCGGGCCCATTGGGAAATTGTGATGACTGGCAGTTTATTTATTTAACAGGTTTTTTTATACCGCTTTATCATTTCAGTCAAAGTAGTTTACATTATCAAGGCACTAGGCTGAAATGACTATTGGAGAATCAGGATTCAAGTTAATTTTCAAATGAGAAGTCTGAAATAGGTTGGAAAAGAAACAAAATATAGGATTATAAAGCATATTCTTCATATGTTGCAGTGCTGACTAGTCCTCAATACCTCCTCCCAGACAAGGTCAAAGATGTGTCGGAAACCTTCAATCTTCTCCTTGGATAATGCAGAAATCTCATTTAGGGAGTTCAGAGTCTAAGGCTGAGGATCTCGGCTCCTGCTGCTCTTTTTCTGTTCTATAATTGTGCGGAAGGCATTCAGGATCAGGTCCTTATTGTTCTGGATATTGTAGTCTGTCAGTTTCAGCAGCCTGTCAAATTCAGACTCGCTGTACGTAAAGTTCATCAAAAAATATGGTGACCAAAAGCCACTGACGTTTACATCGCCTTCAGCCATCTCACTGGAGCTGCGTTTCAACCCTGCAGGAAGAACATAAAATGAAACATAGAACACAAGACGGCAGAAAAGACCATATGGCCTATTTACTCTGCCTTTCCTTATCAACCACTATAGTCCCTTTTTTTCCTTTAGAGATCTTGTGTTTGTCCTATGCTTTCTTAAATTCAGATGCTGTCCTTGCCTCTGCTACCTCCACTGGGAGACTATTCCACACATCTACCGCTCTTGCCATGAAGAAATATTTCTCCATATTACTCCTGAGTCTATCCCCTTTCATCTTCATCCTATGTCCCTCTTGTTGCAGAGCTCACTTTCAATTGAAAGAGGCTCTCCTCCCGTGCATTTATGCCATGGAGGTATTTAAACGTCTATCATATCTCCTCTATCCCACCTTTCCTCTAAAGTATACATACTGAGATGTTTGTCTGTCCCCATATGGTTTATAATGAAAACCACTGACCATTTTAGTAGCTACCCTGTTTATATCCTTGTGAAGGTGCGGTCTCCAGAATTGCACACAATACTCCAAATGAGGTCTCACCAAAGACTTATACAGAGGCATTATCACCTCTTTTCTTCTGCTGGCCATTCCTCTCCATATGCACCCAAGCATCCTTCTAGCTTTTGCTGTCATCTTTTCTACCTATTTAGCCACTTTAAGATCATCAGAAACAATCACACCCAGGCCCCACTTTTCTTTTGTGGACAGAAGTACTTCACCCCTTATACTGTACTGCTTCCTTGGATTTTTGCAATCCAAATGCATGACCCTGCATTTTTTTAGCATGAAATCTCAGCTGCAAAATTCTTGACTATTCTTCAAACTTAGCTGGATCCCTCCTCATGTTATCTACTCCTTCGTGGGTGTCTGCTATATTGCAGATTTTGTTAACATCCACAAAGAGGCAAACCTTACGCGACAGCCCTTCTACAATATTACTAACAAAAATGTTAAAAATAATCGGATCAAGGACAGATTCCTGCAGTGCAGCACTGGTAACATCCTTCTCCTCAGAGTGAGCTCCATTTACCTTATTTATTTATTTATTTAACATCTCTTCTATACCGCGCTATTAAAATCAGCGCGGTGTACATTGAACAAAATATACTGCAATGCATACAAGCAACATTGAGCTTACAGAGAACAGGGGAATATATAACATGGAGTAACAGGGATAACTATGTACAGTCAACATTATTCTATATATAAACTTTAACTATATACAATCTTCAAGCTCGAGTGGATATTGTGCGTGTATTCATGTGGGTGGTACGGGTAAATAGTAGTCATGTGGGCTATCGTGTAGTCTAACCATTTTCTGGTTGTATTAGGGTGCTAAGGCGTCTGGTGTATGTGGGAGGCATGTTGGTTGTGTGAGTGTCCATGATCACTTCTGGGTAGTATTTTGTGAATAGGTGATGCTTCACGGCTTTTTGGAATTGTAATAGACTTTTGATGCCACGGATTTCATGGGGAAGTGTATTCCAATTTAGGGGTGCGAATATTGAGAAAGCTCTGTTCGATGTAGCTTTAGTACATGATGTCATCATCTTAGGAACTATTAAGGTGTTCATAGCGGTAGCCCTTCTGTTTCTATTTTCGAGGGTGTTATGAATTAGTTTGCTGATTGGTGTCGGTGGGTAATTATTCATGGCTTTGAAGGTCAGGACTAGTGACTTATATAGGAGTCTGGCTTGTAGAGGTAGCCAGTGTAGGTTTTTCATGATAGGCGTTATGTGAGCAGATCTTGGTGACCCAGAGAGGACTCTTGCAGCTGCATTCATAGCCAGATGAAGTGGATTTAAAGTTGATTGAGAAAGTCCGTGGAGGATGATGTTCGCAAAATCAAGATGTGGGAGGACTAATGCCTGGAATGTTGATCGGTAGTCAGTATAATCAAGTAGGGGGAGGAGGTGGTGTAGTGTTCTGATCTTATGATATATACTCTTTGTCACATTCTTTACATGCATTGACATATCCAGGTGTTGGTCCAATGTGATGATGATCCCAGTCTTAAAAAGAATCTGGTGTGCATTGTTCAGGGTGTGGCTGGTATGAGCATCCCACAGTCCACCACTGTTAACACAAGCACCCACCCAATTAATAGTGCTTTGGATGCTCTTAAATAAGAACATAAGATTTGCCATACGGGTCAGATCAAATGTCCATCAAAGCCTAGTATCCTATTTCCAACAGTAGCCAATGCTTGTCACAAGTACCTAGCAGATCATAAAAGATAGCTAGATTCTATACTGCTTATCTCAGTATAAGCAGTGGATTTTCCCCCAGTCCACTCTAATAATTGTTTATGCACTTTTCCTCCAGGAACCTATCCAGACCTTTTTTAAAACCAGCTACAGTAGCAGCTTTTACTATATTCTCTGGCAACGAACACCAGTCTTTCTATTTCTTAAACATAAGAATATAAGAAATGCCATACCGGGTCAGACCAAGGTCCATCAAGCCCAGTATCCTGTTTCCAACAGCGGCCAATCAAAGTTACAGGTTCTTGGCAGGTTCCCAAAGAGGCACACAGTTTCCACAGTGCTTGCCCTGGGGCAAGCAGTGGATTTCCTGAGTCCTCTTTAATAATGGTTTATGGACCTTTCCTCCAGGAACTTGTCCAAACCTTTTTTAAACCCAGCTACACTAACAGCCTTTACTACATCCTCCAGTTAGCATCCTCTAGAATTTGATTATGCGTTGAGTGAAAAAATATTTTCTCTTATTAGTCTTAACTGGGCTACGTTGTAGCTTCATTGCGACTAATAAGCGAAAAGGAGTAAATAACTGATTCATACAGTATTTATTCATTCCACTTCACTGTTAGATCTTATCATATCTCCCTTCAGCCATCTCTTCCCCAAGCTGAAGAGCCTTTACTTCTTTAGTCTTTCCTCATAGGAGTATCCTTCCATCCCCTTTAGCATTTTGCTGGTCCTTCTCTGTTATCTGGAATCTGAAATCTCACAAGTTTAAGCAATTCCTCCTTGCCTAACTCATCGGGGAAGTGTTCTACTTGATTACTGCAGTTTCTCTACAGTTTTTTGCCCAAAATCTTTCAAAGATGTACAGGGAGTATCCATTTCAAATATTACATCTGGTTAGCATAAAACTCCTTGCAAGTCCTCCCCTAACATAAAACTAAGGTACTGCAAAAAGACCATCAAAATGAGTCACCCGCGTCAATATTTATTTTAAGCTGTCTGCGGCATCTGTTTTAGGCCTTGGCTTCTATGGACAGAGACTTACTAGATCCTACTGCGAGGCCGTGTCAGATGTGTTTTGTACATCTTGCCTGTCCTTTTCCAGCTTGAAAATGGCTGGCTGTAGATTTACAAAACTTGGTGTGAAAGTAGGCCCTCGTGAAGACTTCAGGCCCTGGAGTTTTCAGAGTTGGTAATTAGGGCTGAGTATACGAGGGTGGCTTGTGTATGGGACTGGAACCAAGGGTAGCTTTCTGCTGATTTAGACTTGTATTTGCAAATGAGTCTATCCCTGTAGGTCAAACAGTTTACCTTTTCTTATCACTGGTTACTGTAGTGTAATTTTAGTTGAGGTAAACTGCTCTGATGCTATTCAGTGTAGGACAGTATAGAAAGTTTTGATAAACGTAAATATAGTGTAGCACATGGAACTTGTTCGTATTCAAATGTTTCCTCTTACTTGTGGTTGTTATGAGGTCAGAGTCCTCTGTTTACAACAGAATTCAAATCAGAACGCTGATAAACTAAACTGCATTGGTTTCGACTGGTGATGCACAAAAATATAGTGTTTATTGTGCATACTAATGTCCGATGTCAATGAGCTGCAAATGAGGCAAGGCTTGCTGCAGACAATATGCTACACGTGTCAAAGTGTAAAAGTTAATGCAGTCGGTAAGACAAAAACTGAATTGCACCCCCTAGAGGTGTAGTTAGGAATTTTGTGTAAATCAATCAGTTATATTTTGCATGTTTTAACACTTTAAATATTGAGCTATCTCATTGCATTCCCTCACTAGCATACGTTTTGCACCGACATTAATGCAAGCTAGTTTGTGCTCTTAGCACTCTTAATGCAGATGTTGAATGCAATTAACACTGAGGAGTTACTGGAAGTAGAGGGAAAGATCCCTGGTGTAACACAAATTGTTTTGATAATTAGTGAAGATTGCAAGAACCATTATGCAAGCTCAGCCTTTATGCAATTCCATTCTTGGATGTATAACCTTCTTTTCTCACGGTGACTCGAGGCGGCTGCTTATGATATCGCCAGGACAAGTCTGATACTGATTTGTTAAGTTATGGGCTAGGACATTCCAGACTTCTAAACTAAAGAATCCACTTACAGTTAATAAGGAGTAGCCTAGTGGTTAGAGCAACAAGCAGGAAGCAAAGGTCCAAATCCTTTATTCTCAGTGAGGCCTCTTTATAACTAAGGGGCTAATTTTATGAGGGCTTTTTTGCACATAAAATCCCGCCTACAGTATAATAATTACCCCTGCATTTGGAAACGCAGATTATTTGGGCAGCTTTGTTTCTGAAATCGCAGATGCTGTTTTGCGCTTGCTATATACATGCATCTCTTCAGCCAGCACTGATTGTATTTTACAAAATATTTGCCTACCGTTGTCTGATCTGCCCTTAGTACACTTTTTGGTGCTTCATCTATTTTTACAAAATTATTCTCTCAATCTTCTCCATCCTGAATGTTTGAATGAGACTAGCTGTAGTAGGCTGTCATTGGTTGCCTTGATCTTTTAACCTATATCTAGGGCTGGGGCAAGGGTACTGGGCACAAAACGCCAACCTTTCCACAACAACGCTGTAAAAATGCATAATTGTTCAACATGGGCCCGATAGTGAAAAGGCAGTTACACCATTTACAGCCCTATAAACCATGTAAATGCCTCTAACCAGGATATTCAACGTCACTAACATGGTTATCCCCGATCTTCTCCACTACACGCCTCGATGCTAACCGCTTAGCATCGGGGCGTGTTGTGGGCGTTCCAGGGAGGAGCGGAGGCGGTGATAACCAGGCAGCCGTGATATTGCATGCTGTCCGGTTAGCAACCTATGGTTAAAAGATAGGCAAAGCAAAAGCTCACCTATCTTTTAGCTGCAGGAGCTAACGGGACAGCATGCAATATCGCCGCTGCCTGGTCAGCTACTGCGGCTGGGAAACTGTGCAGCAAACCCAAATAGTCAACGCCGGGGCCACACATGACCCCAGCATTGAATATCTGGGGTTAAAGGTCCGCGCAGATGGCTCTGCGCCATAGCGGCGCATAGCCAACCTAGATAAATACCAGGCTCCACACTTTTAAATGATAAGCTATGTGTGTGCCCGCACTCCATGCAGGGAAAAGAATGTGCTGATGGCTCTCCGTGTTCGTGTACCTGTCAGGGTCTATTTTTCTTTGACTGCTGCTGCTCTTTGCTGTCCACGAGAAGCTGCCGCCCTAGGTGATTGCCTAGCCTTGCCTAATGGTTGGGCTGGCCCTGTTGGAGGAAGATTCTTCCCCAAATGTTTGGTCCCGCAACGTAACAGCAATTAATGAAAGGCAAAATATGGAGAGCTTCCAGTATCCTTCAGTTCTTAATGCTGACAGACAGGAAATCTCCATCCCCAAGTAAACTGGAAAGTATTGGAAGGCGGTTAATAGTATTAGGTCTCTTTGCTATTACTGTTTTTATCTTGCCTTGTGAGTTTCTCAATGAAGGGGAAAATGTTTTTATCTTGCCTTGTGAGTTTCTCAATGAAGGGGTTTCCTGAAACCATTGGCACTTTCATGCGTGCTCTTTGATCTTTTAACTCTGAATAATAAAACCAATACATTTTTTAAAATCCCATTGTCATGCTAAAAATCATTTTCTTTCCTTCCAGCATCTTTCTGCTTAATGTTAGGAGACTCCTGGTGCCATGATGAGAAATGGAGACAGTCAATAATGAGACCAGACATGCAAAGGGTGGTAACGAGGAAATGGGCTAATATACTGAATCCAAAGAGAGGAAGCCTGGACCAGGGAAGCTGAAATGCTGTCCCTGCTGAAAAAACGAGGTGGTTGTATTATATTGACTCTGCTCAGCAAGAAAGTGGATGAAGTCTACTCACCAGGTGCCTTGTGCGTCTTAAAAGTGTCATTCACCAGTGGGAAGTGAAGCACGATGGGGCTTTTTTCATCCATAAACACATAGCACTCCTTTGGATTCCTCCGTTCCTCTTCACTCAGTTCAATTTTTGGGAAGGGAATTCTTTGCTCTGAACAGTACTGGCAGGTCTGCTCTACTGACTATTTAACCAAAGAAAGACTGTTAGAACCCAGTCAAGAGCAATATGCTTGGCCTCCCAAAGCAGGTGACCCATTATAAAATTACCCTCTGCTTGGGTTACTGTACACATATATGTGCCTATTTCTGAAAGCAGTTGCATAAGTGCAAACTCCTCCCCAGCCCTGCCGTCGGCAATGCCAAGAATGTGGCTGCAGTAAACATCTAGCGCTAACCACTTAGCGTAGGAGGAGGCGGGAAGAGTGGACATTAACTGCACATCCTGGTTACTGCAAATATCATTAGCTCATGTAAGCATGATTGTTGCAGTTAGTGCAGGTGCCCTTACCACCAGCTCAATGAGTGGTGTTACTGTATGTACAGCATGGTAGAGTCCTACAACCCATGCTAACTGCATGGAGATATGCCGGGAATGACCTCAGTGGTTACAGATGGGCTGGCCCAGCCCCTGTGCTAGCTTTTAACACTCGAGTCCACTTGTTCAGCCCTACTTATTCTATTTATCTCATTTTTGTCGGATCGTTTGCGTGTGAGAAGGGAACCTTCCCTCTCTCTCATAGCAAACCCTCCTTTTTCTCTTTTAAAAAGAGCAAAAGCCCTTTATAAACTTGATTACCAAGGCAGAATACAAAATACTCCTCAGCTTGTCAATACCTCCATTACCGTGGGTGATATAGTCAGCAGTCAAAAATTCACTTAGCTCAAAGTCCAAAGACGCCGAGTCAAGCACCACCTTCAATCGGTGATCACAGCTTCATTGTCGATGCAGAGTCACTCCACTTGCAATCTATCCAATTAAAAAACTGGAGTCCCACAAACTCCTCCGGCATCAAGAGCCTCCAAATACTGCTGAATATCCTTCAGTACTCATCCACCATATTGAGGTACTTTTCAAGAAGACGCATTTGCCCCATATTCACAGATGCGTCTTCTTGAAAAGTACCTCAATATGGTGGATGAGTACTGAAGGATATTCAGCAGTATTTGGAGGCTCTTGATGCCGGAGGAGTTTGTGGGACTCCAGTTTTTTAATTGGATAGATTGCAAGTGGAGTGACTCTGCATCGACAATGAAGCTGTGATCACCGATTGAAGGTGGTGCTTGACTCGGCGTCTTTGGACTTTGAGCTAAGTGAATTTTTGACTGCTGACTATATCACCCACGGTAATGGAGTTATTGACAAGCTGAGGAGTATTTTGTATTCTGCCTGGTAATCAAGTTTATAAAGGGCTTTTGCTCTTTTTAAAAGAGAAAAAGGAGGGTTTGCTACGAGAGAGAGGGAAGGTTCCCTTCTCACACGCAAACGATCTGACAAAAATAAGATAAATAGTTAGAATAAGTAGGGCTGAACAAGTGGACTTGGTTATCTCTTGTTTATATATAGTAAGGTGTGGGATAACACATACAGTTTTTTAATATTAGCTTTTAACACTCAGCACATGCTAAGGTGCCGAAAATTAGCACACAGTAATAAACATGCCCCTATATGTGCTTAGAAGCATACGCATACAGTCTCTGTGCACATAAGTTCACTCAAACTAAACAAAGGTATTCCCGGAGGAGGGGCGGGGCAGGGTTAGCATTTACACGCAAAAGGCTCATATTATAAAGGACACCCAAGCGCAATTTGAGACATCACAGCAAGAACATCTGGAAAAAAAATCAGGTACATGCAAGTTCAGACGCGTAGATGTGCCCAATATGGACGTCTATGGAGCTGTCTCATACATAGACATCCCAAGAACAGCGTTTCATGACAGGGATGTCTAATAGCATAATAGTTAAAGTGGTGGGTTAGGAGAAGGGTGGCCAGGGTTCAAATCCCAATGTGGGCCTTTGTGGTCTTAGTCACTTAATTTGCCATCTTCTCTACACCCTTTGCATGTTTTTAAGGGTACAACAAGCACTTTCCTGATGCCTGTTCATGCCTGGGAGCAGGTCTAAATGTGGACGTGCCTGCAGACGTCCCTGACATTTCTACCACGTCCCGTGCCAGAGACATCTGTAAATGCCATTTGTGAAATGGTTCTGGAAACGTGTCCGTGATTTTGACGTCCACGTGCACATCTTCAGATGTCCAATCATGACTAAGACTTATAAAAAGACCCCCTTAGTCTATAGAATAAGCACATAAAATAAGCTGGAAATTAGTGTGTGCTGAATAACAGGTATATCTCTGAAAATCTGTATTGCTTAGCATATATTGCTGCACAAGTTAGGAAGCCTGTTGCAGCGCCACCCTCCCTGTGAACTGTGAAGCAGGTGTAATTCTGTGTATGTATGTGCAAATCCTGCACCTGGAAAAGCCTATGCAGTTATCACATAAAGCCGTGATTCTGCATGCCGACTTTCTACATGTATATGCCGCCAGGCAATTTTATAAGAGCTTCTTTGAATACAAAAATCACTATTTACACACTCAAGTTCCTTTTAAAATGAGCCAGTTTATGGGTATAATGAATATCTTACTTGCATGGGCGAGTCCATGGTGTAGTCAAAGGAGAGGATCATGTCCACATTTCTCTCAGACCTCAATAAAGGTGGGTAACTGGCATTGATGAAGTACCCTGCATCTACCAAGCACAGGTTCTCTGCTAGTGGCGTCAGTTGGTTAGGAATTGAGTCCAGGTGACAATCTGAAAGGAAAACGTCAGATTTTCACTGGAGTAAAACATTTATATTATTATTCTCCTTTAGTGCTTGCCTTGTTTTTTGCACTACTGAGCACAAATGTTTGTAAAAGAATGGGCCTTATCTGGATTTAATTTCTGTGTTCATTCATTGTCCCTATTGCTCCACAATAACTTGGCAGTGAGCTTCCACTGTAGCCTCCAGGATCACTCTGCCTTGGTTGGAAAGGAAGTAATTCTTCAGGCTCATATCCCATTTCCCCCCACATTTACATGACACTGATCTCCAGTCATGTGTGTTTATTCATTTATGAAACAATTTAGTCTCATTTTATTCCATGATTCCCAGCACCATAGGCAACCTCTTCTAGTGAACCTCTGACTGTACTTTCCAGAACGAACTACATATGTGATATGAGGGGAAACCAGGCTCCATAGTCATTCAGTACTTCACAGAGGTTCACTAAGGACCATATGTTCTGGCATGCCCTTTGTTGCTAAGTCATTGAATTTTTCTAGACATCAACAGCAACTATTCCTTCAGTCAAAAGGGGAAGAGGTGGTGGCACCTTAGAGACCAAGCAGTTTATTGAAGCATGAGCTTTCAGGGACAAAAGTCCATCAGATGCATGAAGTGTAGTTCAAGAGTTGGATAAAATAACATATGAAGATCAAGTGGATATGGACTGAGATTGCAGGCAGGATACAGAATACAGAGAAAGTATTGAAAAGTGCAGAGCAGGGTGTGGAAAGGAAGTGATGATGTTGTTAAGGGCCGCTGAGTCGGTGTCGACTCATGGTGACCCTCTGGATAGCTGTCCTAAACTGTGTTCGGTCTTCAGTCAGGCTGCTCATTGTTGATAGAGTGGCATCCATAACTGCTGTTATTGTATTGATCTATCTCATTGCTGGCCTTCCTCTTTTGTGTTGCCCTTCTATCTTGCCAAGCATGATGTCTTTCTCTAATGATCTCTCTCTTCGCATGATGTGTCCAAAGTATGAAAGTCGAAGTCTTGTCATCTGAGCATCTAAAGAAAGCTTAGGTTTGAGCTCCTCTAGTAATGACTGGTTTGTTCTTTGGGCAGTCCATGGTATACACAGTATTCGCCGCCAGCACCATAATTCAAAGGCATCAATTTTCTTCCTGTCTATCTTCTTCACTGTCCAACTTTTGCATCCATATGACATTATTGAAAATGCCATGGCTTGAACAAGTCGAATCTTTGTATGGAGAGAGACACCTCTGCTCTTGAGAATCTTGTCTAGGTCCTTCATAGCCATTCTGCCAAGAGCAATGCGTCGTCTGATTTCTTGACTGCTTGTTGCTTCTTTATTGATAGTTGATCCAAGTAAGTTAAAGTTGTCCACTATTTCTATTCCTTCTCCATCAACGATGAACTTATTGATTTTGCCAGTTATCAGGATCTTTGTCTTCTTTACATTAAGGTGCAGACCCCATTTTAAGACTATGTTCCTTGATCCTGAGAAGCAAATGTTTCAGATCGTCTTCACTTTCAGCCAGTAATGTGGTATCATCAGCATAGTGAAGTTTGTTTATTTATTTATTTTATTTGGACAATTTTCTATACTGCCCCTTCCAGAGATCAGAGGTGGTTTACATGGAACAACAAATTACATAGAACAGATTTGAACTATATACATTATAGCTCAGAGGTAACTATTTACATTGGATCTTGTTGAATTATACACATTGTAGCATAAAATGAAACATTGTTGCCGTTTCTTTAGTGGGAGTTATAGAGTTTACTGCAGGTTGTTGATAATAGCAGCATAATTCCGTTAACTGGCAACTCTGATGGGTGTAAGCAACCAAAAACTGGATGATTTGAGACTAGTTAAATCCATTCAGACCCCCTAGGGAGCCATGAAACCATTGTCCCTATTCAGGCCTATGGTGATGGTATTGAGCTTTTTGATGAGTTCCAATTCAGCAGTTTCAGGCTTGAATCTCCCTTTGAAGTTTCTTTGTAAGAGCATCGCAACTTTATAAGGTCAGATAAAATGTCCTGAAAGGCTGAAACGTTCTCCTACTGGTTTTTGGATGTTGCCATTTCTTATGTCAGATTTGTGTCCATATTTATTCTTTTTCTTGGGGACTGGTCTGCTTGACATCACTGGTAGATTATGGTCTATGTTACATTGGAAGAAGAGCAGGTGAATGAGCCCTGAATGTCATAGCTGATGTTGGATCCTGTGATAGTTTTACCTGGGTGAATACGGGAAAAAAGTTGGCATCTGGGTTTCTGATAGAGTCTGGTCCCTAAGCTGAATAGCATCTTTCCCCACATTCATTCGACCAGGTTGAGTGCTTTCTCGCCCACACGATCTCGTTGCGCCTTTGTATGTCAGTCATCAGTGGCTTATTCCGTGCTTTGCAGCCCTGGAGACCAAACTGCAGGCACCGGCGATGAACTGTTGATGAGCTGACACTGACCTCGCTCTTGTCTGACCACTCTCGAAGTAGCTGAGGAGAGGTCAACTTGCGATTAATCAGTGAAATACATCGCAGTGCGCGGTCCTGGCATGATGTTGATGCACGTGGACGATCTGAACGAGGCTTGCCAACCACTGAACCCATTTCTTTCTTCTTCTGTACAATCTTAACAGTGCTCTGACTGCAGCCAACTTTCCTGGCTATCTGACGGCTTGAAAATCCTTCCTCGCTCATAAAGGACACACGAACACACTCCTCCAACATCAGGGTCCGAGTCATCTTCATGGTCGATCCAGAAAGCGTATGAACTTCAAAAATTCTGCACATTTTTCTAGCTGCACTGTTGGCTAGATATCTGCATTGTGATTGGTTAGTGAAACCAGCCTCCTGATTGGTCAGAAATAACATGTGCATATTGGATAATCTCGATCCAGTTTTAACGCAGGATCCACAAAAATCACAGTAGCTATCTCCCAGTGTCTGTAAAGTGTTTAAATTGGAAGCAAGGAATGCAAAAAAGTCAACTCTAATAGCTAAATGTATCCCTTTTAACGTGGTAGAAAGATGAATATGCTGGGCTAATGCAAAATTTAAAAAAAAAAAAACGTTAGAAAGTATGAAGAACGCAAAACTCACAAGTGATTCCAGACTTTTGCACACCACTGTATCATTTCAATCAAAGTGGTTTACACTGTAACTTAAACTTAGTAATGTACATTAAACAGGGATATTGATAACTTGGATTTTTTTCTGAGGCAATGGAGGGTTAAGTGAGTGACTTGCCCAGGGCCACAAGGTGTGCTAGTGGGAATCAAACCCTGGTCTCAGGGTTCCCAAGCCAGTGCTCTAACCATTAGGCTACTCCTCCACTCTTGTCATGGGTTTCTCACTTATCTCTAGTATGCTGCTATAATAAAGACAGACATAAACATATCACTCCATTTCCACACTCTGCTCTGTACTTTTCCACGCTTTCTCTGTACTTTCTATCCTTCCTTCCCACCCCCATCCGAGTGACATCCAGTCCATCTTTACCATCTCCTGAACTACATCTCATGCATCTGAAAGCTTATGCCTCAATAACTTAGCAGATGCCATTTTGCTACTCCAGAATGATACGGCTCCCCTTCTAGACGTTTCCAATCAAGGAGTACCTTTCCATGTAGAGAACTTGCTGTGCTGGCAGTAATCTGCGTGCAGCTGAAAACCTCTTAGAAAGTTATGTTGCTGCCCATGTATTGGCCGGTTGGTTAAAATATCCTTGAGGGTTTTGGAGAGCTTTCCTTCAGGGGTGTATAGCTGAGTCTTCAAGTGGGTTGATGTTATCTTTTTCAACGGCTCATTGTCTTTATCTGCACCAATAAAAACAGAAGTGAGAAGAGGACTAAGGCCTTTACCAAAGCTAGGGTTTCTTTTGTGTACACCACTCAGTACAGCAGAAGAAGACAAGAGATGAGCAGCCTTGTGGAATTCTGAAGAATCTTGCAAATGCTATTGTTTTAATTCTTCTTCTGTGTTACCATGACTTTTCTCATGCTTTTTTTCTTTTTCTTTTTTTTTGTTGTATTATGTATTTTCAATGTATTATTTTTGCCTATTCTGTTTTAAGCCTTCTCAGATGACAAGGTTGGCTAGCTTTAGGGACACTTGTCAGCTTAGAGAGTGCCTCTTCTGTAGCAAGGATTTGGATTTAATTACCCCCCTTTTCAAGTCTGCATTCAAGGTAAGATACAATCAGGTACAGAAGATATTTCCTTGCAGTAGAAGGCTTACAATCTAAGGGGTCTATTTATTACACTGCATTATGGCAGTAACATGTTAATTGGGAATAATGTGCATTATTTCTAAATAACACAACTTAGTACAAAATCCCCTCAGGGTCAATGCATGTTAAAAATAATGAGCTGTGAAGCTTGCAAATGCACACAAAGCAGCTCTTTATTATGCAAAAGGAGTAATACAGTTTGCATTCAACTTTGCTAACAGGTGGTTGAGTGCTCCTCAGAAAGCAGCTTAGAGGTGCAGGCTTCCAAATACAATACCCCCCAACAGCGAGGGCACATGACCCCACTCTGATCTCTAAAGGTGAAGTTAAATTGTGTGCCCAAACCCCACCCCATTTTCACAAAACATCCAGTGCCCTCCCCTGTACCTGTGCCCCACCTCATTCCCTGGCACCAACTGGGTTATCTGAGGAGGACAGAAATGGTCCCTGGTCACGCCTCTCCCAGTGGTATATTTGATATAGGGGGCAGGTTTAGCAGCAGAATTTCACACACCTAGACCCTGGTGGGGGATTCAGGAATGAGAGGAGATATGCTTTCTCTATAACGCCACCAGGGCCTTTGACCGCTAGGATGGGGCAGTGAAGAGTCAGTTTGTATTTGGAAGCTGTCACGCTTTAAACAAAGTGGGCCAGACTTCGGACAGCTATCTTTGCATTGCTGTGCTCGGGAATGCACAATAGAAACATGATGGCAGAAAAAGACCACATGGCCTATCTAGTCTGCCCTTCCATCAACTACAATAGTCTTCTTTTTACCTTTAGAGATTCTCTGTGTTTGTCCCATGCTTTTTCGAATTCACATACTGTCCTCGTGTCCACCACCTACACTGGGAGACTATTACACACATTTACCATTCTTTCCGTAAAGAAATATTTCTACATATTACTCCTGAGTCTATCCCCTTTCACCCTCATCCCATGTCCCCTCATAGCAGAACTTGCTTTCAATTGAAAGAGACTCTCTTGTGCATTTATGCCACGGAGGAATTTAAAGGTCTCTATCATGTTGCCCCTATCCCACCTTTCCTCTGAAGTATACATATAAAGATCTTTAAGTCTGTCCTCAAATGCTTCATAACAAAGACTTCTAACCATTTTAGTAGCCACCCTCTGCACCGACTCCAATTTGCTTAGATGGTATCCTTTTGAAGGTGCGGTCTCCAGAATTGCACATAATACTCCAAATGAGGTCGCACCAAAGACTTATACTGAGGCACTATCACTTCATTTTTTCTGCTGGCCATTCCTCTCCTTATACACCCAAGCATCCTTCTAGCTTTCGCCGTCATCTTTTCTACCTGTTTAGCTACTTTAAGATCATCAGACACAATTACGCCCAGGTCCCGCTCTTCTTTTGTGGACAGAAGTTCCTCACCCCACACTGTACACAACTCCTTTGGAGTTTGAGCCTAAATGCATGACCCTGCATTTTTTAGCATTAAATTTCAGTTGCCAAATTCTAGACCATTCTTCAAGCTTAGCTAGATCCCTCCTCATGTTACCGACTCCTTCCTGTGTATCTACTCTATTGCAAATTTTGGTATCATCCATAAACAAGCAAATCTTACCCGGTAGTCCTTTTGCAATATCACTAACAAAGATGTTAAACAGAATTGGACAAAGGACAGATCCCTGGAGCACACCACTGGTAACCTCCTTCTCCTCAGAGTGAGCTCCATTTACTTGTACCCTTTGCCGCCTCCCACTAAACCAATTTCTAACCCAATCAGTAACTTTAGGGTCCATCCCTAGGGTGTTCAGTTTGTTTGCAAGTCTCCTGTGAGGAACGGTGTCAAAGGCTTTACTGAAATCTCAATACACCGCTAAATACAGCAATGTTTCTGGCTGCACCATTGCAAAGAAATTTACCGTGGTGTACACGGGAAAGGGAATCCCTATGCTAAGTAAAGCACTATATTACTGCACTTTAGTAAATAGGGGCCTAGGTTTGTATCTAAGGTCACGGAGGGCAAAGTGGCTTACCCAAGGAGGATTAGCGAGAGAAGAGGGGTTTGAACCCTGGCTTCCCTGTTTCTTAAGCTACACCTCCACTCCATCCTTAGTGCCACTTCTTAGCCAGTAGGTACAGTAACAGTGGCCCTCTCTCCTGCTTTGGACATACAACCCAATATCCTTTGTGTTCCTTTGATCACAAGATGTTTTTAAGCAGTTTTGTTAAACAAAATTCAAGCAAAATTAAAAACACTGACACTGAAACTGTTATACTAACTAAAGGCAATAGAACCAGATCTTACCAATATCTTTTATATTATTTTTCACCCAGTGTTCCCAAAAGTCCTTGGAACTTGTGGCTAAATTCCAGGTATCCAGCAGATTCAGAGAAAAGACGTTACCCCATATACCTGCAATTATGAACATAATGAAAAAAGATATCAGAAAAAGCCTCTGAATTTCTCACCACTCTTGCTAGAGTTGTTATAATTTTATTCCTGAAATTTGTAGTGCATTTACATCATAGTGTCCTGTAGCACTGTGCAAGGTTAAGAACAGAATGCTTACAGTAGAGGAACAGACCTGGCAGTGAATCAACGCTGCCGGGCACAGGTGGGGCAGCAGCAGGCCAAGGGTTAACCTTGGCGGGGGGCAGAGGGCTGGGGGAGGCAGAGTCGCGGTCGACTATAAAAGTGGGGAACGGGCCGCGGCCACTGTTCCCTCTAAGCTGTGCACTCTCCGAGTGAGTGCACATACTTTACAACAGAGCGCACAAAAATTACGGTTCTGATTCTGATAGAAAACAACACAGATGTCTTAAAATTTAAAAGTTGTGATTGTAATTACTAGAAATTTTCTGCTTCATTTAGTAATCGTCTATTTTCATTTAATTTGATTAAAATCAATGTGGTGTACATACTGTATTCTGATGTGCAGTCAAATTTTAAAGTATATAACGCCGAGTGTCATTATGTGGCGCACAAAAATTTAACCTTCCTTCAAAAGCTGCACAGGTGATATTTTATGCGCACAAAGCCTACAGAAAATTGGAGGGAACATTGGTCGCGGCCCGCCCTCTTCCCCCCTATCCGGCTAGCGGCAACGGGACAAGCGAGCACTCACCTCCTCTCCAGCTAGCGGCACCACCTCCCCTCCAGAGGAGCCGGGACAAGCACGTGAGTCCTCCAAAAGGACTGCTCGTGGAGCGTGCGGCGAGGAAAAGGAACTCCAGGTAGGGGGCGGCAGTAGGGCTGCTAGCTGCGGATCGCGGCCTGTGGCGGGTCAGGGCTATCACTGGGAGTGGAACATATCTTGCCAGAAGTTCCGGCATCGGCGTTCCATGGGGGGGGGGGGGGGAGAGGGGGGTAAGAGACGGTTTTGTGGCATAGTGTGGGCTCCTGAGGTCCCAGGGTTAGAGGGCCTGGCGATTGGTGCCCCGAGCACGTGGGGAGGCTCGTGCCCGCTGATTGCATGTGTGCAGGAGAGGAGTAGGCCGAACGTAGTCCCGAGCACATGAGGGAATGGAACGGGCGTGCCCAGGTAGAGAATGGCCGATTGCAGCCACAAACACGTGGGGGCCTTTGCCACGGGTCGGCAATCCCGCTGAGCCCAGGCAGCAGGCAGGTAGAGGGGAGCCGATTGCGGCATCAAAAAAAAAAATGGGCATTTTGCAGTCATTCAAGATTGGAGGAACACGGAGGGCTAGCATTGCCTATGGCTGCCATCTGGTGGACGCAAGTGGTATAACAGTAACTATAACAGGCAGAGTTTGAATATCGTGAGGGGAAAGGATGGCAGTGGATTCTCACATACTTTAAAAAAAAAAAAGGGGGGGCTAGTGGAGAGATGTAATTAAATATCCAGTTAATTATATAATGCAAAAAAAATGTGTTATTATATGATAGATAGCAAGAAATACAAGTGAATATTGCAGGAGGCTATAGAGGTGTAGCCCACTGGTTAATACAATGACTGCTGAGGCAGAGGTCATGAGTTCAATCCAGCAGTGGCATTATTTAATAAGGGGGTAGCATGACAATAACATTCGGGATTAATTTAGGAACAGGAGCAGAGTATTGACATGTCTTATTCTCTTTCCCGCTGCTTCTTCGTAGTATAATTGCTATATACTATAGATATGCCACGAAAAGTCAGCCAGAGTGATAAAAGGGCCCACAGTGGCCGGCAGAACACAGAGAGTGGTCGCAGGAGCGAGAACTTACAGAGCACAGCAGGCAGGACAACGCGCGGTGCAGCAAAGAGGGCACACACAGCGGTAACAAAGAGAAAGACAAATAGTGGGGACGCATCGCGCAGATGCGATGCAACCAAAACAGCAACACGTCAGGGCAAGCAGGCACTACCGCAGCAGCAAGCACAGCCACCCACGCCTTCTACACCCAGCCAGGAGTTGGATGAACTGTTGCAGGTCATTCGTGAGCAGGTGAACCAACACGGCCTGAGCGCTTTCAGGCAACGGCTGGAAGCACCCAATACAAGGTCGGAAGAATTGCAAACGGCAAGCACCAGCACGGCAATTGATAAGTCAAGGGGTGTAGGGGTGGCACTTGAATTGTTGTCTTCATCATCCGAGAAATCTACTTCTGACACAGACGGGGAGATGGTTTTAGCGAAGGTAATACAGAATGCCTGGAAAACTTTCAAAAAAAATAAAGAAAAAAAGAAGAACCCTCTAGCAAGGGTATGGGCAGCGCGCGGTGAGCTATCCACCCAGAGAAGAGAAAACCAAGAGGCCGGCGTAAGGACCGGTAACAGCGTTCACAGCTGCACCGGCAACCATATCTGCGGTAGGGGGTGATCCACATTGTGCTGTGAGCTCAATAGCCAGCGCAGTGCCTAGAAAGTTGAAGAAGTGCATTTGGTGAAGGGAATATATTGATATATTCTCATTGCTGCTTAGGGACCAGGAAGGGGAGACGAAAGAGAGCAAGGATAGAGACAAAAACTGGGAAAAGGACAAGAAACCGAGAATTGTAAAATCCATAAATAATTGGGTATCGGCTTTCCACATATTCATGAGTGTGGTCATTGAGTGGCAGCCAGAATCCAGTCTATACCTAATTAAGTACCTGGACACCATTACTCAGGTGCACAAGCAATTCGGAGGATGGGCCTGGTTGAAGTTCAGGAAGAGCATGGCGGAGGACCCAACCATGACATGGCAACACAAAATCTTGGATATGTGGCTGGATGAAATGGCCCCCAATAGGCCATGGAGTGAGGAAGGGCTACTGCAGCCCTTTCAGGCACCACAATGGCGGCAGACCAACCAAATGGCCTGCCGCCAAGCATGCTGTCAGTACAATACGGGGAGCTGCACATGGCACCCATGCAAATTCCGACACACATGTTCGAGCTGTGGGGGCAGTCACCCGGCTTCCACGTGTCGATGGGGAAGAGAGACGAAACCATTCCAATCAATGCAGCAGCGGCCAAATGAAGGCCATGGCCCCAATCCCCATCAGGCTTGAACACATGCGCTCGTGGCTGCGGGTCTACCCGCTGTGAGACAAAGCTCTCAGCATTGAGAGTGGCTTCGCCTATGGTTTCCCTATTCCATCATCAGTTCCAACGCAGGGGCACGTAATTCGTAACTCCCCCTCAGTCAAAAAATTCAATTCGGTAGTGCGCCAGAAGCTGGCAAAAGAAATAAGTCTGGGAAGAGTAGCGGGCCATTCAAGAGCCCACCCACTTCGGATTTAGTGCTGTCCCCCTTAGGAATAGTGCCAAAAAAGGAGCTGGGCAAATTCTGTTTGATTCACAACTTATCATACCCAGAAGGGAGTTCAGTTAACGACCACATTGATCCATCGCTATGCTCAGTGAGATATGCGACGATCGATCAGGCCGTGACAATCATACAGAAGTTAGGACAGCAGGCTTGATTGGCAAAGGCAGATATTGAATCAGGTTTTCGACTCCTTCCGGTGCCCCCGGAGTTGTTTTCACTATTAGGGTTCACAACGCCCATGCTTGATGTAAATCTTTTAACCTTTGCAGCTGCTCCTTTTAGTTTTTTCTTAACTATTTTCCTTATTTTATCATAGTCTCCCTTTTAAAAGTTAAAAAGTAGTACTGTGGATTTCCTTGACTTCTTCCATTTATTACATCAAATGTGATCATGCTATGATCACTATTGCCAAATGGCCCCAAAACCTTTGTACCAGATCCTATGTTTCACTAAGGACTAAGTTCAAAATAACTTCCCCTCTTGTCGGTTCATGAGCCAGTTGCTCTGTCCTATTTTTTTATAGGACAGAAAAGAAAACTTCATTATTCAAAAAGCGAAGGACTATCATAACATGAAGACAGTGAGGAGCTCTGTGAAAAACAAGTGTTGACTAATTTATTTTCAAACAATGAGAGAGAATTAATCTGAAAAATGCCAAATTCTTTAGAGAAAGTATCACATGAAGTTATCTGCTACTGTCAAACAGATGTGGAGACCATTACAGTAAGAAAAACCGTCCATGTCAAGAGGAAAGAAATTCAGCCTTGTGGGATAAGAAGCCACTGTTAAAGGTCTCTTACCATTACCAATTTATGGCATGTCAGTGAAGTGAGAGTGTTCAGATCAAAGAAAGCAGAAAAGATATGCTTCTAAGACAAAAGCATGCATCAGCTAGGAGAATCATAGCCTGCTGATGTCTGGTATTTTAGACACTGAACCATTTTCTTTAAATTCAAAATGTTTCCACCGCATGTTATCTTCAAACACAATAGCATTACATTATTTTGCTGGAAAGAACTGTGGAAAATCAACAGTGGCTGTAACACGAGTTTGAAAGTCACAGGTGTGTTCTTTCAAAATAGCCATCTTGCTTTTTTGTCTGATTTGCCAATGTTTTCTTACCTACTTTAATGTTAATCTGCTGATGTTGCTCAGACAACATGGAATAAATGACTTATGGAAAATCGGTCAGATTTATTGCTATCATTATGGTCTCCTTTCATAAGTATGAAGTAACATAGTAACATAGTAAATGACGGCAGATAAAAATCAGCATGGTCCATATAGTCTGCCCAGCACGATGGCAAGAGTAGGTGCACCTGCCGCTCCATGTAGGCCACCCCTCCCCACGTCCCTGTTTAGGGGTGAACCCACCATTCCATGCAGGACACCCCTATTTGTTGAGAAATTAGATGGTTCAGTTTATTTTGATTTTATCCTGTTGCTGTAAAGGGATCCACTGTGTCTGTCCCATGCCATTTTGAATTCTGTCACCGTGTTTGCCCCCACCACTTCCATCAGGAGGGCGTTCCAAGCATCCGCCACCCTTTCAGTGAAAAAGTATTTCCTGACATTGCCTTTCAATTTACCCCCTTGCAGCTTCCTGTTATGCCCTCTAGTTTTACAGCTTCCCCAACTTTGGAAGAGGTTTGTTTGTTCATTATTTCCCTTTAAGTATTTAAAGGTCTGAATCATATCTCCCCTGTCCCTCCTCTCCTGCAAAGTGTACATGTTTAGGTCTTCAAGCCTCTTCTCATAAGGCTTCTGACGCAGGCTCCAAATCATTTTGGTCGCCTTCCTCTGAACAGTATAAGCGGAAAATAAGCTTACACAAAAACACGAGCTTACGAAAATATAGGCCCAGTTTTCAAAACTGCTGAATATCGGCCCGGATGTTTCTCCTTTACTTTGAGAGAACTTGTGGAAGAATTATCTGGACGACATTCAAAGCAACACGAGACCGGTTGGCTAAGGAGGCAGATAGTGCTTCACAGATCGCTCTGGCACTATCCGGCTAGTGCAGAGGTGGTCTGAGGCAATGTTCCCTCTAATTTTCTGTAGGCTGTGTGCGCATAAAATATCAGCTGTGCAGCTTTTGAAGGAAGGTTAAATTTTTGTGCGCCACATAACGACACTCGGAGTTATATACTTTAAAATCTGACTACACGTCAGAATACAGTATGTACACCACATTGATTTTAATCAAATTAAATGAAAACAGATGATTAGTAAATGAAGCGGGAAATTTCTAGTAATTACAATCATAACTTAACTTTTAAGATGTCTGTGTTGTTTTCTATCAGAATCAGAGCCGTAATTTTTGTGCGCTCTGTTGTAAAGTATGTGCGCTTGCTTGGCGAGATGTGTGTGCGCGCACATGCGCACAGCTTAGAGGGAACAGTGGTCTGAGGGTAACGTGGAGGCATTATTGGCACTAATCAGATAAATGCCAATACTTACCTGGTTAGCGTGATTTTCAGCAGCCCTTGTCTGGACAACTTAGACCACATGAAAAGCAGGCCTAAATTGTAATCTGGATTAGCATCAGCGGAAAATCACACTAACCAGGTAAGTGCCAGAATTTACCCGGTTAGCGCTGCTCAGCCCAGATATTCAGCAGTGGCTCCTATCCAAATATTGCCTTTGAATACCTGCCGATAAGTGCCATAGTGTTTAAATATCAGTTGCTTTAAAACTGGACCCTATGTGCTCTAGATTGATGATGATTTACAGATTATGTGATAAGACTTATTTCTAATGTATGGAACAACTTTATTAAAGTATGCCCCTTCCCCTTCCCTCTTCCCCCACCAAAATGATGGACTGGTTATATATTGTAATGGCCAGATGCTTTAATTTCTACAAAAAGGTTGCTCCTGCAATCTGGTTTGCAAATTTTTAGCTCGCTAATTAAGCAAGCAAAATCAAAATTTTCTTTGTATAAGACTATAATCGTTGGGTCAAACAGACCATCTATCTGCAAACCACATCTGTTGTATATCAGTTATGTGACTAGCCCCATAATCAACAGACTCATATTTTGACCTTGCAAGTAGCGGATTCTGGAAGCTCACCCTGCAAGTAGCAGATCCTGGATTCTGGAAGCTTCTCCATCAGCTGTCCCATGAAGAACTTGCTGCCAAACTCTTCAGTCCGAACAAATGCTCCATACTTCAGGAGTCCCACTTCATAGGGAGAGAACTCACACCATTCTACAAATGGATTGAGATATGAGAAAAGCAGATCATGACTCAGCAGCTCCTCCTCTGAATTTTATACTGTCACACTCATAATGAATAAGGCATACTAAAATGCAAAAAGCTTTCATATTTATTTTACATTTCTTATATACTGCCTTTCATGATATCAAGGTGGTTTACATTGAACAAACTGAAATTACATTGAACAGGGCATTATAACTTGGAGATAACTATTTTACAGGGAACATGGGCAATGGAGGGTTAAGTGGCTTGCCCAAGACCACAAGGAGCACCTGTGGGACTAGAAACCCCAGTCCTTCCGGCCCAAGGTTGCTGTCCTCTAGTGGGATTTGAACCCACAACCTTCCAGCCTGAGGTAACTTGCCCCAACCACTAGGCCACTCCTCCCTCAATATTTACTGCACTGGTCTTTGTTAGTTTTCATGACATAATCTCTGAAGGATGTTGGGGGTAGAGAGGTATCGTCCTGCAATGGCTCGTATGGATTTTTGCACTTCAATACATTGATCACGGAGGATAAAGGAAAAGTGGTTGCCATGTTGTTATCGCTGTTAAATATTTGCCTGGTTGTCTGTGCAACTAAGAGCTCACGTCTAGTGATTGAATCCAAAATATCTCCATCCCCTGCCACCCTGGAATACAAGGGTGTCTCTCCACATTCCCAGTATGGCAGCAGAGGTCAGTTCCCAGCAGCTAGTCTCTTCCTAACATACATCCAGCTCAGTTTTCCTAGAAAAAAGGTGGCAGTGCTGATATGCAGGGCTCTTCCATTAATACGTGATGAGCAAGGCGGTTTTTGAGTAGGTACTGGCACCTTTGCCATTGCACCTTGAGTAGGTACTGGCACCTTTGCCATTGCATGCTAAAACTGACCCATGGTCCTCATTTATTAATGAAAGAGGCCAGCATATGAATACCAGCACCTTTTTTTGCTAGGGAAAATGCACTGATGAGAACCATGAGTCAGTTTTAGCAAGCAATGAAAAAGGTGCTGGTACTCAGAACCACCAAGCATCCACTCGATAAAAGCCCTGGTTTAAACAATGATTCTTTTTCACCTGGACTACTGTAATGGTCTCCTCATTGGCCTACCTAAGAGGCTAATGTGGATATTTCCAGTAGTCCAAAATGTAGCCTCTCAAGCGACGTTGAGGTCTTCAAAGAAAGATCCAGCAATGCCTCTACTATATTACAGCAGTTGCAATGGCTTCCTGTAACCTGTCGGAATCAATCTAAAGTGTTCAGGGCAGTAAGGGATAGGGGACCAAAAGTACCGGCTCGAGAAGTCCGAGTGGTCTACTCTGTGTTAAATGCTTAGATCTAGTCAAGGCATGAGACTGAATAGTCCATCAGAAGTAGGACAAGAGCTTTTTCCATAGCTGGTATAACACTGTGGAATAAGCTACTGTTGGAAATAAGGCTGGAAATAAGTGAACCTTGGTTGTTTCAGGTCGATGCAGGAATCTTCTTGTGGAAGTTCAGAAGGGACTAACATTGACTGGAGAGAAGGTGTCTGCTTTCGGGTGATGTGGGGTGGTTTGGGGGTTTAATGCTGGTGATGTGGGGTAGTTTGGGGGTTTAAAGGCAATTCAGAAAGCTCTAAAATAAATTTAAAAAAATAGTTGAATCAGGGGAGTTGGGAAGGGATATAAAATATGGTGGAAAATCCTAAGCAGTTGAGAAAAAAATGCTTATGGTGCCAGATCGCAGCTTTGATTCCAATTATGACAAAAGCGGGGATAAATAAATGAATGACAATTCTATTCAATATGTACTGTGCAATGTTTTTAAAATCTATATAGTAAGTGGTAATCACCATGGGGGTCATTCTGCGCAATGAATAGCCGGGATGTGCCATGATAGCAGGGATGTACGTCCTGTCAGCGGTGTTGTACGGGGAGCCTGTGATGGGGCGGGTGGGAGGGAGTGGTCTGGAGGCAGAGCGAGGGTGGAGTGTGGGTGGGCCGTGACCCCAGACGTACAGGACTGATTCTAAGGATGGCTCTGTATGTCGGGACTTGGCTGGTAAGATGGACGCAGAGTGATAGCAGGGTGGCGATGGACAGGTGAGGGGTGCAAGAGCATCCCTGTAGTCTGACCCTCGCCATGGGAGGCCAGATTGTGGGTTGGGCTGCGGGAAAGTAGGTTTTCGGTGGCAGCCAGCGATCACAGCTCCTGAATGGAGCCGCAGTGCCATGGCGACAGGACGTCATGGCACTGCGGCTCCATTCAGGAGCCTGACTGAGTTAGCCAGGCTTATGGCTGGACATCCTGGGTGCCAGAATCAGGCCACTCCTATGCTGTGATTCTGCTCCCGCAGGAACGTCTAGCCCCCGTGGGAGCAGAATCAGGTGCTTTCCCTGGCCGTCTGGATGTTTGGACATCCGGATGTTTGGACATCCGGATGGCCCAGGAATGCAAAAGCGGAATTGGCCTCCATATGTCTTCTATTAAGGCATGGTTTGGAAACCTTTCAAGGCTCTTCCCTATTAACCCCTGGGAGCCTCTTTATTAAGGCCAGCATCACAGATATCATGTACAATAGCATCTGACTGGCTCATGCTATATGTATGGCACCAGTATAAACTAATTAATGTGTGCATGTGGAAACTATTCTAAACATGGTGGGTTCCAAAGAGCTAGAAGGGGGAGGTCAAATAATTAAAAAAAATACATTCAATAGTAATATACTTAGCTGGCAAAGACTGCACATTACTGGTAGCCCTGCACAATTTACAATTCCTTGTTAGGACATGATGGGTATGGCTTTCTGCTCCTTATAGTTTATAATTCATAACGATATATGCCTGTGATGGGGTCTATAAAGTGTTGTCCATCCCTTTCTAGAGAAGTTACTCATATCAACAGGCCCCTTTAAAAGAGCCTGCAGCCCAGAGTTCCGTCCTAGGGTGGAAGACTTCTGTGGGCAGCAGGCCATGTGCTTTGGCACACATAGACTGCCACCCCCCTATGCACCCAGCTGCTCTGCCCTCCCTCCGTGCTGAACTACGATGCATCCCCTTCGCTGCCACTGATTCTGGCAGTGAGCGGTTAGGCTCAGCGGGGGGGGGGGGGGGGGGGCCGGGGGCCACCCGCTGCTGGAATCAGCAGCAGCGGGGGTGGCATGGCTCAGCATGGGGCGGGGAGGGCAGCACAGTGCACGAGAGGGGGGAACAGCCCGAGTTTCTGCCTAGGGCAGCAGAAATCCATGGGCCAGCCCTGGATGTGTTCACAGGAAGAGGTTAACAAAACAGCAGGCTGCAGGAGGGAGGGAGGCCCCATGGAGCCAGGAGCCAGGAGTTTTTTCAAGGCAAACCGTGCAAAGGTCTGAGTTTTGACTGGGCAAGAAAGAACTTTTACTTGGCTGGAGGAAGAGCCAGGAGACCAGCTTTGTGAAGGTTTAACAAACTGGGTCTGAATAAAAACATGTTTCATTTTCCTTGAACTGCTGTCTGGTGCTTTAACAGAAAACCCATTTCCACCATACCATACACTATACTACCACATATGGTGGCAGCTTGGGGGTTTCCTCTAACCATGTGACTAAGGGCAAATCCATGTTCCTCCAGGGCTGGGCCTCTATAGCAGGTCAAGTTTTTTTTGAATGTTTATATGGGCTAAGAGGGTAAGCCTCGCCTTAGTTAGGGAGCTTGAAGAAGGTATCATCAGTGCTGGACAGAGAGGCTTTGTTTTGACCACTAGAAGCCACTGAAAGTTTGTTGGAGCTGGAATACTGCAGGGTTAACTCAGCTGCAGAAGAGGAAACTGTGGTGGTGTTGCAAGAGAACAGTGGCCAGTCAGGATGGAGCTGTTCCTCCAGATTCTGGCAGAAAGTTAGCAGCAACAGCAATAGTATCAGCAGCAGTTTCAACAAGTCCTGCTAGAAGAACAGCAGCAATAACAATAGCAGCAGCAGCAGCTACAAAATCTTATTCAGGCACAAGGGGAATTACAGAGGCGTTCCCTGGCTTAGTTGACTCAAGCTCTACAAAGACCCCCACTTCACCCTCCAGTGCAAGTGCTACTTAAAATGATGGCAGAAGATGAACCAGATCACTTTTTCGTGAACTTTGAATTAACTGCCCACATGACCAGGTGGCCAGGGGCAACATGGACAACTTACTTGGGGAATCTGCTGACAGACAGCAATCAGGCTGCATTCCAGGATGCCAACCCCTGATGGGCAAGCTACATATGCAGCTGTCAAGGCCGCCATATTGGAACAGGCTGGCTGTACACCAAAGGCCTACTGCCTGCGATTCAGAAAGGGGGGGGGGGCTCCAGATAAAAGAGAGCCCTCTGAGGTCCTTCTGCCACTTGAAGGAGCTCGCATTGAAGTGGCTGCAACCGGAGGGAAAGACCGGGCCAGAGGTAGCCAAAGTAGTGCTATTGGAGCAGTTTTTGGAGGGCTTGACCACCCCAATGAAACAATAGGTATATCAGCATCACAAGCTTACACTGGAGAGTGCACTAGAAAAAGCCGAAGAGTATTGTGAAACTCAGCTGGTGACCGAAGTAGACAGTGAGAAGGGGAAGAAGTCACCCGTTAGCCCAGGAGGATGGAAGGGGAAGCCAGAACAGATGTTGGCTCCTATGTTCCAATGCTCAAAGTAACCTCCTAGGCAAGGGCAGGGCCCCAGCCATGAACCCTTCACCTGCTTTAGGTATGAAGCCTGGGAACACTTTGCTCAGGAGTATCCCCTTAGTGCGAAAGAATCCATGGAGGTCAGCCTAACCACCCCTCAGACTTGCGTTTTTGTGGACACTCCCCACCATAAGGCACAGAACTTTGTGATTCCAGTGGAGTTTGAGGGAACCCACTTCCAGGACTCCGGGAGTGTGCAGACCCTCATCTGCTGGAAAACTGTAAACCAAGTTCAAATTGACTACGCAAAGATGGTATCACTGGTCTGTGTGCATGGAGACTAGAGGCAATATCCAATGGCACAGGTGTCACTTAAGACTCCAGCAGGACAAGCCACATTTAAGGTTGTGGTGCTGCCCTAGCTCCCATATCCAATGGTTATCAGACGAGACTACCCAAACCTCAGAGCGATATCAGCTTGACTAACTGATAGCTCTGCTAAGTCAGACTAGGAAGATTTCCCAGAGATTTTCCCCCTGGAAGACCCAGATCTATATGTCAAGAATCCAAAGCCTGTTAATTTGGTGTCGCTGGGAAAAGTTAAGTTATACCAACAGAATGTGGGAGTGGCTATGGGGGAGGGATCCGGGGAGGTGGAGCCTAGGGAAGAAACACCTGGGGATAGCTCCGGGCTCAGTGGCAGTGACCCAAATACAATTGCCCCCTTCCCAGAGTGGGGACTGGCAGAAAACCCAGGGAGCTTCAGGAGAGCCCAACAAGAAAATGAGTCCCTTAAACATGCTTGAGAGCAGGTTTTGGAGGTGGATGGGGTTCCAGTAGCTACGGAGAGTTCCATGCAAGACTTTTTGTTCTAAAGGGAAATCTATTGCACTTAGTGTCTGAGGGTGCTGTAGAGGGGGAATAGGTAGTTAATAGTTCCCTGGTCCTATCATCAGCAGGTGTTATTGTTGCCTCCTAGCCATTTATTAAAATGACACCTAGGGATGGAGAAAATATTAGAGCGTGTTTTAGCCCAATTTTTCTGGCCCAGGGTCCATAAATAGGTGCAGTTATATTGCCAGTCATGCCCCACCTGCCAGCTTCATAACCCCACTAGAATCCGACCTGCCCCTCTAATGCCTATGCCTATCATTGAAACCCCATGGACCTGGACCTGGTAGGTCCCTTGGCGAAAACCACCAGAGGCAACAAGCATATTTTAGTCATACTAGACTATGCTACCCACTACCCAGAGGCCATTGCTCTAAGGAATATGAAGACTGCTACAATCACAAATGCCCTCTGGGAAGTATTCCTTCAGGTGAGAATGCCCAATGAGATCTTCACAGATCAAAAACACCCTTTGTATCCAAGGTGATGAAGCAAGTGTGTGCCTTGGTGAAGGTCAAGATGCTGCAAACATAAGTATATCACCCATAGAAAGATGGTCTCATTGAGAGATTTAATAAAACTCTGAAACAGATGTTTAAAAAGTTCATGCAGGAGGAGGGAAGAATTGGGACATTCTCCTACCCTATTTGATGTTTGCCATCCGCAAGGTACCTCAGAGTTCCACAGGGTTTTTGCCTTTTGAGTTACTCTTCAGAAGATGGCCAAAAGGCATATTAGACGTGGTAAGGGAAACCTGGGAAGAAGAATGCCGTGCCAGGCATAATTTGGTGGAGTACGTTATACAAATGCAAGAACGGCTGAGGAAAGCTGGCCAAACTCAGTCTGCAAAAAGCCCAACCAGGCAGGACAGGGGCTACAATCAGGCAGCTGTGCACCACACTTTCCAACCAGGAGACAGAGTTTTAGTTTTGCTGCCCTCATCCGAAAGCAAATTACTCTGTAAGTGGTGGGGGCCCTATGAGGTTGAAGAGAAAGTAGGGCTTGTTAACTACATAATTGCCCAGCCAGATAAATGAAAGATAGCCAAAATTTACCATATTAACCTATTGAAAAAATGGATTCCAGTGACACCTATGATGGTACACGAAGATGATTTTGAGCCAGAAATTCAGGCCCATCTGATCTAGCTTGTCCCAGTTGGAGATCAGCTGTCTGCTGCCCAGAGAAGAGACCTAGAAGGTTTGATCCACTGGAATCTAAAGGTGTTCTCCAATGACCCAACTCATTTGTCATGACATCATTTACTGACCCTGGGATGGTTATCCAGCAACGACCTTTTCAGATTCCAGAGGCCTGGCAACAGGCTGGTGCCAAGGTGCTGGAAGGGATGCTCAACTTGGGAGTTATAGAAGAGTCCATGAGTGACTGGACACCACCCATCGTCCTAGTTCCTAAACCTGACAAAAACATCAGATTCTGCATTGACTTCCAGAGGGTCAATGCAGCTTCTAAACTGGAAGCATATCCCATGCCTAGAGTAGATGAGCTAATCAAGCGACTCGGTGGAGCACACATTATATCAACCGTGGACTTGACCAAGGGATACTGGCAGGTACTCTTGACTCCAGCTGCCAGGGAGAAAACTTCTTTTTTGACAGTACGAGGTCTGTTCCATTTTACAGTACTGTCCTTTGGATTATATGGGGCTTCCGCCACATTTCAATGCCTAGTCGAATGCCTACCGAGACTGCACAAGGAGTATGCAGCTGCCTACTTTGATGACATCATCATCTGCAGCAGACTCTGGACCACCCATCTAATCCAAATACAAGCCGTATTGACCAGCCTGCTGAAGCCTGGGTTGATGGCCAACCCCAAGAAATGATTTCTGGGAGGTCGCAATGTTCAATACCTGGAGTATTTAATCGTAAATGAACAGATACGACCTCAAGTCTCCACCTTGAAATCAAAGAAAGAGGTTCAGGCCTTCCTTGGATTGATTGGCTATTACAACTGGTTCATCCCAAATTTTGCAGAAGTGGCAGAGCCATTAACCAATCACCTCTGGAAGAGAGTTCCCAAATGGATCCAGTGGTCACCGGACCTAGACCTGGCCTTCCAGCATCTCAAGAAGGCCATGTGCTCTGAACCCGTCCTGAGTAGCCCTGATTTCTCTGTACTGTTTATTGTGCAAATGGATGCTTCGGAGGTTGGCCAAAGAGCCATTTTGGCCCAGGAATTCAGGGGTGAAGAACATCCCATAGCCTTCATCACAGGAAACTGTTTCCTCAGGACAAGCATTATACAGTGATCGAGAAGGAGGTCCTTGCTTTCAAGTGGGTGCTGGAAACTTTAAATACTACCTGCTCGGCCATCTGTTTATGCTAATAATGGACCACCAGCCCCCTCAAGTGGCTGGCTCAGCAGAAAGAGTCCAGCGGTCGTATTATGTGATGGTTCTTGAATCTCCAACCCTACCAGTTCCAAGTCCACCATAGGGCTGGTTGGACTCACCTGAATGTTGACTTCCTTTCCCGGATGGGGGTCTCGGGTGAGGCAGGCACTCAATGGGGCATGGTTGAGCTGAGGGGGAGGGTGTGTGATGGGCATCTATAAAGCATTGCTCGTCCCTCTCCAGAAGGATTATCAACAGGCCCCTTTTAGCAGGGCTTAATTTGTAGATAAAAAGGAAGTGGAACTGTGGAGGTGGGGCTGTGGGTGAGGCTGTGTGGGTGGGACCAGATCCAGAAGTGACTTCATATCCAAAACATACACACTATGCTTCCCCTCTCCCTGTCCTCCTCCCTGGTATGATCATTTTTTCAACATGGTGATGATAGGAAACGAAGAAACATTCAAATACCTAAAAAATATAAATAATGCACAAGAAACACCCTTTTCATAAGAAATAGCTCTCTAGAGTAAGAGATCACAGTATGAGCCTTCCAGATGTAGATTCACAAGAAACATCAGAAAATATTTCATCATTAAAAAGTGGTATCAGCATCTGCTGCTCCTACTGTCCTTACCTGAGGAAGAAGGTTTTAACTTTTGAAAGCTAGTCTACAAATGTATTGTTAGTCCAATAAAAAGGTATCACCTTATTTTCCTTTGTTTTCCTTTCTATTTAACGAGCAGAAATAGGGCATTTTCTGAGAGTCCATCATACAAAAAAAAATCTAATTTTGGTGTAATCTCAATAAGGGGAATCTTCTCCATTGCCAGGGCATATTGTGAAGTAATATAAATCCCTACAAAAATCACTCAGGATCTATACAGCAAATTTACCATACTATAACAGCATTAACTTACACAAGAGTCACATAACAAGGCCCTATTTAGGAAAAGGCAGCACCATAAATAATGCAGTGGACCCTATTATATCACTGCATCTATTGGGAAATTGAACAAGACAGATTACTACAGATGCCTAGATAGAAACTTCATGCAACAAAACATCTGGCCTTGGTCACACATACAGATAGATCTTCACCAAATACAGAATAAGCAACCACAAACTTAAAATAGAAATATGTAGCCAGAAATTAAATGGAAACCCCAAGAGGTTACACTCTATATGTAGCGCAAACCAGAGAAATAGAGAATAAAGCATTTCTCCCTGCACTCTGAAAATATAAAGACAGCAGATGTGAATTCCCAAAACCGACATATTTCAATCGCTCCATTAAAAATATCATTCTTTTTTTTTGGAGGCGGAGCCTGACTGGGCACAAGATGGCTGCTTGATTTTGAGCTCCCAATAATCCTGTCATAAATCCTGCTCTCCCCGTACAACACGGAACTGCACGAATTCCCCCAAGAAACATTTTGAAGTGAGATGGCGTCGGGTAAACCTGGCCGGTTGGAATTCAGCACTGTTACAAATGCGGGAGTGAAGAGACTGAAACCGGACCCTCCTTCTCCCCAAAAATTGGCGGGCATACGAGAAAACATGGACGCCACGCATGAGGTGCTCGCTGAGATCAGAGCGGTAAGGGAGATGGCAGCGGCTAACGGGGATACGCTATCAGGTGTGCAGGCTTGATATTTCAGAGCTAAAAGAACTGAAGGAACAATTAATTGGGCTGTCGGAGAGAATGGCTGGGCTTGAAGTTAAAGTGGAATGTCATGAAGAGCGTTTAAAACTTACTCAGGCCAACAGCAAGCATATCACCCTGTTAGAGCGTAATCTGGAGGACCTTAATAACAGATCACGAAGAAATAACGTACGTTTAGTTGGTGTCCCAGAGGTGTCGTGAAGTACAGGGTTCAGAACCGATGGAGACGGAGGATTCACTGCAAAGTGAAACCAGAACTGTCAGTGCTGAAACAAGCATGGAGGGTTGGCATGGAAACCCTAAACAAAGAACGTCACAGAGTGTTAGGGAACGCCCATCCCCTGAGCTAGCTCCTGCCTCATCAGGGAAGTGGGAACACCTGGTGGGAGGTGTGGCTCAGCACAACGGAGAAAGAAACTTAGATAAAAAGCCTTTAGTTAAATATAGGACAGGAAAAGAAAGAGAGAAGGAGAAGGAGAAAGAGACGGACATAGTCTCAGATACGGAGACAGAAGGAAAAGGCAGCACAGCAAGCGTGGAGAAAGCTGAAAGAAGGAGAAAACCAGAGAAAGATAGATACTCCGGGGGCAGCCAAGGTCTGTGGCTGAGAGAAGGGAAAAGGGAAAGAAATCCCAATTCCACTCGGAGGAACTTCTCAGAGGAAGAGAGCTGGGGAAGATATTCAAGTCCAGTTCCTAGGGAGCAGTGCTCAACTACAAAAAGCACTGGGGATTTTTATTATCCAAGAAGCAGAGACGTTTACTCTGGGAACCAGAAAAGACAACCACGCTGTGCTCACAACAGACAGCCTGCAGGTAAAGCTTATTTCCCTGATACCAAGCTTTTATCAAAGGGGAAAGAAAAGTTTTACCAACCTTTTTGTAGCCAAGGGAGATTCCTGGGAGAAAGCAATTCTAAAGGCAGACACAGAATTCCCTGTAGCCAAACAGAAGAGGGAAACGTATATCCTTTTAATTACAGAGGGCTGTGTGCACAGGAAGCCAAACACCCATACTCACAGAGCAGGTTGGGGGAAGGGAACCCTGTAATTGGAACGGAGAGGTTTGCGTGGCAGGCAGAAGAACCCTCTCTAAGAGACCTTAAGGAAGAAGGTGATCTTATGCAGTGGGACCCTTATCAACCCCCTGAGTCCGAAGTGTTTATGGACTGCTCTTATATGGTGTCAGACAATGTGCAGTCCCTTTGTTAATAATACTGGATTTTGCTGAAGGAAGAAAAACAGCCAAAAGAAGTATTTTGGAGGGAAACTGTTTTATTCTTTTTGATTCCGTAACAGCTGAAGATAAGCATTATTTAAGTTGCCTATTTTTGTTCAGGAGTATGGTTTCTTTGTAAATATATTCTTTGTTCATGGTCATCAACATCCAACCCCGGGAGGGGCAATAAATCCTAATTTAACCTGAACCACTCGTGCACAACTTGGACTCATTCTTACTACTGTAGGACTACATTACCCAGGAGGCCTTTCCAAACCTCCATTTAAAGTTCACAGTATAAGAAACACAACTACCCACTTGCCTTACCCACGCTAAATGCCTCTGGGAGGGTGAGTGGTGACAGAGGGCACTGAAGCTGGAAATATGTTGTCTTTTTTGGAAGAGCACCTACCTAAGTTGCTGTGGCTGGAGTTCGTCCCACCGCTCGAGTTTGAATGAGCACATCGGGTTCCTGCTCAAGCAGGCCCTCAAGGGCGAAACCCGAGGTCAATCATCATGCATCTGCTGCGTCATCAACAAGCTGTGAAAATAATGACCGCGGCAAAGGCCTTGGCGCCGGTGAGATTCGAAGGCCACAATATTGCATTTTTCCCGGATTTCCACAAAGCAACGGTAGAGAGACGGAAGCAGATGTTGGCTCTTAGGCCACGTCTCCAGCATCTTCAGGCCCGATATGGGCTTTTCTCCCCCGCACGCTTCAGGGTGACATTGCACAACCATACGCGCATATTTCAAGAGCCTCAAGCCCTGCTCAAGTTTGTAGAAAATCAAGAAGCGATGCTGATAAGTTAGAGACCAAATTGTGCTCGCAGTATAATGGATCCTTGGTCTGGCAGGAATCGACATAGCGCGGTTGGACCTTTTGTTCTGGAACTCAGTCGATCTCTTTACTCAGTTAATTTGTCTGTAAAAGGCTTTGCCATAGTTTCGTCACACAATGTTGGTTCTGGTGGGAAGGGGATGGAAACAGGTTTGAAGGTTGGCTATCTAATCGGCAATGGATTCTGCAATCAAACTTGTGATAAACATAGACATTCAAACATAAATAACCTTGGGGGGTAAGATAGAGCATTGATAGGGAGATGTTTATAGCCGGGGAGGGTTTCAAATCTGGGCTGTTGAGGGGAATCAAGGGGTAGTCTTGCGTAGGATGGCTTACCTAGGTTCTGTATGTGGGTTAAGGTTAGGGATGTCTCCGTGTGGGGTTGATCGGTATATGGTGTGTGATATGTTTGTTGAACAGTATGTTGCAAGCTCTAGTGATCTTGTTTTGGTGCTACTTCTGTGCAATGGGTTCACTTAGGATATTATCTCTGAACGTGAAAGGAATCAACAACCCGATTAAACGAAAAAAAAAATCCTTCTATACTGCAATAAGGAAGGGGCGGACGTTGTCCTCCTGCAGGAAACTCGCCTACCCTCAGGCGAAGCAAAAAAGCTGGGTACCATGCAATATGCCCTGGTAGGGTTTGCTGAGGCTTGTCACAAAAAGAATAGGGTAATAATTTTGGTTAAGAAATCATTACAGCCGGTTGTCGAATTGGCCCGAGCTGACCCAGGAGGGAGATGGGCGAAGGTCCTGGTGCAAATCGGAGATTGGAAACTTGGCATTATGAATATCTACGGTCCAAACTGCGATGATGTGTCCTTCTATCATAAGGTAGCGGAGGAAGTCCATGAACTAGCAGTCTATGAGATTGTATTGGGCGAGATTTTAATCTGGTGCTGGACCCTCTGATAGATCAACAACCCTATAGGTCCCTTAGGCCAAGTTGTGCCACTGCCGCGGTGACAGCCAGGAGATGGAACTAATTGATATCTGACGATTGCTCCACCCCACTGAAAAGGAGTTTACTTTCTTTCCCTTCCGCATGGGTCTCATTTGAGGATCGACTTCTTCTTAATCTCTAAGTCCTTAGTCGCATCGGTAGTGGAGACAAAAATTGGGGCCACTACGGTGTCGGACCACACCACTGTCTTCTTGTCCCTTGCATCAGAGACTGCTCCTTTCAGGGGTTCCGGTTGTTATTTTTCAGAGGTCGCTTTTAGCAGATTCGGCATTTCGGGAATGCATGAAGCGTGCAATCAAGGACTATTTTGCTGTAAACCTTCCTGAAGACACGGCTGGATGGGCTTGGTGGGAGGCTTTTAAAGCCTCCATTCGTGCCAAGATAACAAGTTTTTCTATAAACGCGGCTAGACAGAGGAAAGCAAAATTGGTGGAGCTTGAGTCTCAAATCCTAGCGGGCGAAAGACTTCTGAGGTCTAGAGCTGACCGCTGCATTTTGCTTCGCCTGCAAAAATTAAGATATCAATATAATATACTAAGTGCGGAGGCTGAGAAACTTTTGCATACAAAGAGGGTGAAATACTATCGGGAGCAAAATAAATCTGGTAGATTATTGGCATCAACTCTGAATCCCCGCGCCGAGAAAACTAAAATTGCTGCAATTCGGAAGAACCAACAGGTCCTATATACTAGGACTGCTGATATAACTGAAGTCTTTAGGTCTTTCTATTCAGGGCTGTACTCTTCCGAGGGTGGGAACAATGAGAAAGCTTGTGAAGAATTTCTGGAACAAATCCCACACTCTAATCTTACCGTTCAACAAGTTTGTGACTTGGATGCACAATTCACAATGAGCGAACTCCGGGCCGTCCTCAAAACTACAAAAAAAGGGAAAGCAGCTGGCACTGACGGTCTCCCTATCAAGTTTTATCAGGTATTTCAGGAAGACATACTCCCCTATCTAGTAAGGTACTATGAGCTTATTTATGAGCAGACTCCCTCTGTCGGCGGATTTAATACGGCCACAATTGTGGTTCTAGAAAAGGTTGGCAGAGACCCGCTCAAGGTGGAGAATTACAGGCCGATCTCACTCTTAAATGCGGACTATAAATTATTCGCTTCGGGTCTGGCGTGTAGATTGGAAACATTAGCCCTGGATTTAATCCACCTTAAACAGTGTGGCTTCATGGCAGGGAGGTCAACGGCCGATAATGCCCGCTTGCTCCTGAATCTCTTGTCTGCAACAGAGCTGCTAGATTCTCCTTTGGTTGGGATCTCCTTAGATGCGGAAAAGGCCTTTGATAGCCTAGAATGGACTTTCCTGATTCGGGTCTTGCGTTGGTTCGGGTTTGGGGAGGCTTTCATCAGTTTGATCCAGGTAATGTACTCTGGCCTCCAGGCTCGCATTTTGGTGGACAGCCAGCTGTCTACCCCTTTTTCGCTTCATCGGGGGACTAGGCAGGGCTGCCCTTTATCGCCGATCCTGTTCAATTGGGCTTTGGAGCCCTTACTGTTGAAGATCAGATACTCTGAGAGGATTCAGGGCATCATGATCAGATACTCTGAGAGGATTCAGGGCTACGCTGATGACCTGTTGCTTTTCTTAAAACCTAGTTCTATGACTGAGGTGTTAAGGGTCATGGAAGACTACTCCAAGGTATCGGGCTAGAAGATAAACTGGACCAAGTCGGTGGCCTTCCCAATGAATAGGGCCACTTTTTCAGAGCACATAAAGGAATTCCCTTTTTTGTAGGAAGCAAAGGCAGTCAAATATCTAGGGGTAAAATTTTCCTACTTGGCGGAAGAGACCACTCATTTGAACTGTAAACACATTGAGGAATTGATTCAGTCCTTTGCGATAAAATGGTCCCCGTTGCATCTGTCCTGGTGGGGCCGGCTTGAGTCAATAAAAATGTCACCTAAGGTTAATTATAGTCTGGAAATGTTACCAATCTCATTACCTGATAAGATCTTTAAAGCATGGGAACGTTCGCTCACTATCTTTCTATGGCAGGGCAAACACCCCAGGATAGCACTTAGCAAACTGAAAGCAAATAAGGAAAATGGTGGGGTGAATTTCCCTGACTTCAGGTGGTACCATCAGGCCTTTTTGCTCAAACAAGGAGCCTTTTGGTGCTCGAAGGAAGTCCTAGGACAAAGATCGATATGGGTAGAGGTGGAAAGTCTACTGGTCGCGCCGACTCCGTTGCCCCTATTGATTGGTATGAAGTTCCCAACTTCCTCCACAGTCTTTAGGGTAGTGGTGGCAACTCAGGAGGCTTATAGTATCCTGGCGGTATGTAGGGGGGTAGATAATCCACTGTCCTATGTGGTACCTCTATGGTGCAACCCCAGGTTAAAACATGCAGCCGGCGGGAACATCGGCCTCTCGGCTCCTCAACACCATGTGGCACCTGATCGAGCATCGGGGTGGAGGCAGGAGCTGCTCGCCCCTCCCACTCCCACCACCAGGGCCCAATCAGGGCACCGCCAGAGCCAGCAGGACATTTAAAACACGCAGCCGGCGGGAACATCGGCCTCTTGGCTCCTCAACACCATGCGGCACCTGATCGAGCATCGGGGTGGAGGCAGGAGCTGCTCGCCCCTCCCGCTCCCACCACCAAGGCCCAATCGGGGCGCCACCAGAGCTAGCAGGACATTTAAAACACGCAGCCGGCGGGCCCGCACCAGAGGGCCTTTTGGTGTGGCCCTTAGGCGTGGCATGATGGCGAAGCTCGCACCCACGGATGCCAGCACGAAGAGCAACCGAGCGACCCACCTCTGCAGGGTAAGCATCTACCGCATGGAGATGAAACACCAGCAGACCTTTAAATTTAAAAACACTCCTAGGCGCGGCACTATTTATTTTATTTAGTATACATTTTGTATACCGCTACTTCCAGCGATCAGCAGCGGTTTGATTACAGATTGGAAATTGTCAAATCATGACAGGAAAGTTTTGAGGTATAAACACATTGATTAGACAGGAAAGCACAGCACACAGAGAACTATTTTACAGGGAACATGGGCTATGGAGGGTTAAGTGGCTTGCCCAAGACCACAAGGAGCACCTGTGGGACTAGAAACCCCAGTCCTTCCGGCCCAAGGTTGCTGTCCTCTAGTGGGATTTGAACCCCTGACCTTCCGGCCTGAAGTACCTTGCCCCAACCACTAGGCCACTCCTCCACTATGGAATGGTCGCGTTCTCCTCCTCCTCCCCACCCCAACAATTCCGCTGAAGAGCAGACCTGATCTGAGGCAACCAAACCACAAGAAACATCACCATGTAAGCATCCTCTAAATGTAACCCTTGATGTAATGTAATGTACGCCATGATGCCCAGCCTGCCTGTAATGTAACCTCTGATGTAATGTAATCACCCTTGATGTAATGGAATGTAACCCATGATGCCTAGCCTGTTTGGAATGTATGTACAGTAGTTATGTATACTGTGTGTGTAGTTGATGTGCAGTAGTACTAGTAGTAGTTATGGGAGACAGCCAACCTGGTTTTGCCCTAACTAGATTGCTACTCTGTGTGTATTTCTGTTGTCTTAATTAGATTGTAAGCTCTGATGAGCAGGGACTGTCACTCTCTATATGTCTGTACAGCGCTGCGTATGAGGTAGTGCTTTAGAAATGTTAAATAGTAGAAACAGTAGTAGTAAAATCGGGCACAAAACAATAAGATGGAAAAGCTGGCAGAATAAAGGAGTTTGGACAGTAGGTCAACTTGTTCAGGTGGAGGGGTGGAAATCTTGGGCTGATTTACAAAAAGAGTTTGATCTACCAGAGTGTTGTCAATTTCAGTGGATGCAGCTAAAAAATTGTTTGATAAAGTCTGGGACGGTAATTAAGGACCTAGCGGAGGTTTGGGGATTGCAGACAACGGCCCTCTCTTACATCGGCAAGGCCGGTGCAGCATCAAAGTTTTATGCCTTATTAAGAGAGGGTGGGATACAATCCGAATCAGGGCCTCGGAAAAGATGGGAGGATGACCTGGGTATCTCTATCTTGCCTCAGAAATGGTCTTTGATTTGGACTAAAGTCAATAGAGTTTCCAAAGCAGCTGGTATAATCCAAACCTTATATTTTACATTACATCGTGCAGATATCACTCCCACCCGGCTCTGTAGGTGGGATCCGGAAGCCAGAAATAGATGTTGGTCCTGTTCTTCACATGTGGGTACTTTAAAACACATGGTTTTTTATTGCTTTTACCTTCAGAGTTCCTGGTCTTGTGTGTGGGAGAAAATCCAGAAGGTTCTGCATTTTCGGGCACCCCTGACTTGGCAGCTCGTGATCCTGCGCTCATCATCTGGCAACTTCCCTGTTGTGAAAGGGAATTATTTTTTATTTGATTTTTTGGTTGCAATAGCTTTAAAACTGATCATGATTTGCTGGAAAGACTCCAGCAGACTGGATGTTCACCATTGGTGGAACCTGGTCTGCTTGTATGCCAGTTCTGAGAAGGCGCAGGGGACCCTGGGCGCAAGGGGATGCCCGAACAGCGGAAAATTGAGTGCCATGCAGATCGGGAATCTGCAGGGAGACAGGGCAGACCTGAGTATGTCTGCAAATAAGTGGAAACTTTTGGGTGATTATACTGCAAAAGCAAGAACCAGTTTGTGATATCTCATTATCACTACTGGGGCTTAATTGCACTCACTGGATCATTTATTGCATACACCAGGGTGTCCACATGGAGACGGGAAGGGTGGGGGGTTGGGGGGGAGGGTGTTCCCTTATTGCTGTTATTGTTGTATCGTAATAGTGTGCAGTGTGTAGTGTTGTGAAAATTTAAATAAACAATATAAAAAAATCGTTCTTTTTTCTACCTTTGTTGTCTGGCCATTTTATGTTTCTAATCATGTTGGTACCAGTCTCTTTTCTGCTTTTCTCTGTCTTCTCTTAACTCTCTTTCTGAAGTCTCCAGTTCATCTGCTACTACTTCTCTTGTCTTTTATCTTTTTCATTTCTTATATCTATCTTTGACATTGACCTTTCTCTTTCAGCTTTCTTCCATCTATATTTCTGCCTTTATCCACTTAGATTTCACTCCTCAAATCTCCTTTTTAATGCATCTACCTACAGCTTTCCATCTTTCCCTTACCTCAGCCCTTCCATTCTCCTTCTTCTTCTTCCCCAGTCCTTTTCAAACTCTTGCCTCTCTCCCACCCTTCAAGCAGCATCTTCTTTCTTTCTCTCCCATCCTTCATACAACATCTTTTTCCACTCCCGCTCTTCCTCCAGCATCCCCTTCTTCTCCCGCCTTTTGTCCAGCATCTTCTCTGTTCTCTCTCTATGCCCCATTCTTCTATGAAAACAAGCTCTGCTACGAGGGGACAATAGTCTCAGGAGTAATATACGGAAATATTTCTTTATGGAAAGAGTGGTAGATGCGCGGAATAGTCTCCCAGTGGAGGTGGTAGAGATGAGAACAATATCTGAATTCAAAGAAGCATAGCACAAACACAGAGGATCTCTAAAGGAAAAAAGGGCACTATTGTAGTTGATGGGAGAGCAGATTAGATAGGCCATGTAGTCTTTTTCTGCTGTCATGTTTCTATGTTTCTATGTCTAGCATCCTCCCTCTCTGTTTGTATCCAACCTCCTATGTCCAGCATCTCCCACCTGCCCCACCCCATGTCAGCATTTCCTATCATAATACCCTTCCAGTGTCCAGCAAACCCTCTTTGTGTCCTTATCCCCCCAATGTCCAGCATCACCCCCTCTTTTCAAACTCCTCCCCCAATGCCCAGTATCTCCCTATTCCCCTAATGTCCAGCATTCCCTTTGTCTGTCCCTATCACCCTCTTATATTCATTATTCTCTTCTGTCTTGCTACATCCTTCCTCCTAGATCAGCATCTTCTGCCTTCCGATCCCCCCTCCCCCCATGTCTAGCATTTTCACTGCCACTCATCCCCTCCCTCCCGGTATCCCTCTGTGTCTTTATCTGTCCGTTGTGTCTCTATCCCCTCCCCTATTCACCACTGCCCCCTCCTTCTAATCCAGCATCTTCCTTCTCACTGTGTCCAACATCTCCTCCTTTCTCCTCTGAGCAATTTGCTACTCTCACCTGATCCAGGATTGCCTCTTTCCTTTCTCTGCACTCATCGGGTATTCATCTTCTCTTCTTCTCTCTGCTGCATGTCATGCTGCTTCTGCTTCCTTGCACATGCGGCAGCGACATTGGAGAAAAAAGGCGCGGAGCACGTGAGTTTGGGCATGCCAACCGACCCTTCAGAAACAGGAAGTGTTCGTTGGAGGGGGCAGGACTAGCAGAGCCTTAAAGGCAAGCATGCACTCCACAGCCCCGTGCCTTCTCCCTTGCTGCTGCCATGCATCGAGGAAGGTGTCAGCGCATTGCAAGCGCAGAGAGAAGAAAGAAAATACATGCAGCAGCGAATGAGGTAGCCTCAGTGGAAGCTAAGTGAGGCAACCACGATGAAACCGGACATCACTTCCTTTAGGAGGCTCAAGAGGTGCCGAATGCTGTTCTATCGCGTTCTGGCACAAATTTAGCCCTGCGTTTAAGAGAGCCTGCAGCACAGGGCTGGGAGGGGATGGCTCACAGGAAGAGGTTAAAAACCCAGAAGGCTGCAGGAGGGAGAGAGTCCCATGGAGCCAGGAGTTCTTTCAAGGCAAGCCATACAAAGATAGGAAATTTGACTGGGTAAGGAAGGAACTTTAACTGGGCTGGAGGCAGGCCTGTGAGCTGGGCAGCGACAGCGACACACATAGGTGGCTATGCCCCCCCCCCCCCCCACCACCACCACCCAGCTGCTGCCAATTCTGTTTAGGGGGAGGCGGGCAGCAGCAGTATTTCCAAAAGCGGTGGCAAGAAGCCCCCTCCCGAGATAGAATTTGCAGCAGCTGGGGGGCCAGCGGCGAGGCCAGGGTTTCTACCTAGAGTGGCAGAAACCCTTGAGCCAGCCCTGGCTGGAGGAAGGGTCGGGAGATCAGCTTTGTGAAGGTTTAACAAACTGAATCTGAATAAAAACACATTTTGTTTTCCCTGAACTTCTGTCTGTTTGGTGCTTTAACAGAAAACCCACTGCACGCCACACTACCACACCACCCTATCACAAAGTATCAGGTTTACAAGCAAATTTAACTTCAGGCTTGAAATCAGAAGTAAAAGAGGAACATAAAAAGATAGGATTACAGTAGCTTTACAAAACGAGAGCTATTGAGAAGCAAACACAGAGCCACTTACTGATGGGCAATACTGAGCTGAAAATCGGGCAGAATTTTGAACATTCACAATACCTTTAAAGTCTAGAGTGCTGCTGTCATCCTCTTTGACATTGAGGGCCAAATAGATTGGAAGGGGATTTTGGCCATTCTTCACTGCCTGTTGCTGATCCGACAACTTACTTTCATTCTTCTGTCCAAAAGAAAGAAAACATAAGCGGTAAAAAGAGAAACGTGTAGCAAAAGAGGGCTGAAGATACGACAGAATGATTGAGTTGATGTGTGTCTAAGTGCGCTGTCACAGCAGTAATGAGCCCAGCGATAGAAAGGAACAGACGGCATCTAGTGGTTAGTGAATTAGTCTTTGACTCAAAAGAACTGGAATGTGGTAAATGTCATTCTTCCTTTGTCAGTTGTGACATTGGATAATAATGGTAACAGCTGTGTTCCTTCTTGCCTCTGGTCTTTGGAGTCTCGTACAAATCAAGCATAAATGGTGGAAGCCAGTCTGTTCATCCATGAGGTGACCGTTTGTGTTTCAATGTATAAAATTATGCACTATGACTTACAAATAAGTAAGTAAGTTGTAAATTATAAATTATAGTTGAATGTTGTCAGGATGAAAGATTACAGAAATTCAAATGTTTTATGATTATTGTTATCCAGTACTGAAGAGTCATTTTCCACATAATCCTATTTGAAACAGTGGATAGTGTGAAGGAATAGAGATAATTAAAAAAGGTTGGTGAAGATCTTCCCCTGCTTCCCCCAAAATCATGCATCTGGAGAGTGCTCCTGCAAGCTCCTTACCCCATTGTAAAACATGGATTCAATAAGTAGTCCCCACAGGTCTGTAAAAGACGTCTGCCGTCCTCCCTCCACAATCTGTTTCAGCTCTTTCCGATAGTATTTCAGGCAGTCCCAAGAAAAACTGCTGATCTTAGTCTTGGTAACTTGCTTTTTTATATCGTTGACTGGACCCCCAAGGTCCTTGTGTGACCAGTCAGCATCTTCATACAGCTTGGACATGGTCCTGAAAGAATATTATCAAAAGAAGAACAGATGAGTCTTCAGCCAGGCAGAAGATTTTAGTGCTCTAGGCAAACCCTAAGCCTTACACCCTCACTGGGTACCAAAATCTACAGCTTTGAATGCCCTGCTCTTTGCTCCCCACCCCCCTGCCCCCAGAAGTTTCTGCCCTAGGCAACCACCTTGTTTGCCTATTGCTTAGGCCGCCCTGCAGCCAGGTGAAGCGACATGCACACAGCCCCTGGTCCTGACTTCTGTTAATGCACCAGACGTCACACTGAATAGTTACCTGTTCATGGCTTTAGGATGCCTGGCTTTGAAGGAGAAGGTTGATTTTATTAACTTGTCTTTTTTGCTAGAATTTTTCAAGAATTTACAGCATGCATAAATTCAATAAGAAAATGCAAAACAAGCAAACACATAAATAAAGCAAAAATAATTATCAAAAAATAAAATAAGAAAAAGATAAACCTTGTGAGTATATAGCACACCTTATGGAGAAAGGTTACTTATATTACATCGAACAGGAAAAAAATTAGCATAGATCACATTATCAGAGCCCAAACAAAACAAAATGCTTTGTAGTCATTAAACAATTTACATGTGTGTCAGAAAAGAAGTATTTGCATTGTCTATATAAAGTATCTTCCCATTGATTCTTTTGTTTAATTTATTTATATTGGAAGTTTACTTGGTTACACAATTGGTCAGTGCAATATATACAGGGTGGCCCAAAAAAAATGAAGCATCTCGTAAATTAAAAGCTTAAATAGTTTACTTATTTACCTTTTTTAGCTATATAATGTCTTTATCTCAACAATTTCCGGTCGCCATCTTTGTTTTTTTAATTTGTCAATCGTTTACATCTGTCTTTTTGAATTTTTAAATAACTTATATGCTACAAGATGTTCTCACTTTTTTTGGGCCACCCTGTATATTTGGGCAAGCAAAGCTTTGCATTTTGGACATGGATTCTTCTGTGTTTAATATAGTTTGAACGCATTACTGTTTCAGCTGTAACCTCCCTCTGGAGGGAGGGTCTGTTGGGACATCGGTGTATACTTTGGCCTTCCCTCCTTTCGCTCTCAACAGTTGGATGATGATTTAGAGGGAGGGCCTATTTCTGATTTGCATGTCTGAAAATGATCATTCGAATGTGCCAATCACCCAATCACATCCACATCCCAAGCCCTGATTTTATATACGCCCAACGTGATCACATCTATGTCGCATGGGGGCATGGCAGGGCTTGTCCGGTGTGGTCTGTAAAAGATTCATGTGTACATCTGATTTTAGAATGGCATTGCATGTTTATGACCACTGCCGGATACGTCTATGTCTATACCTGCCCCCGGCCATGAATAGGCATTTGAAAAATGCTCATTATAGCTAGCAAGCAACAATAGGGAAAAGATGGGCATGCCCTCTGACTCCCCTAATAATTTTTTCTCCCTTATACAGGTAAATAGTGAGGCCTTTCTGTGATCTGCCATGCTGCTGCCAGGACATGTATGTTACACCAGATACATAAGCGCATTCTGAAATATCGTTGCGGACACATATAGACTGCCGGTTTCACAAACATGCATATTTCACATGTGCCTATTTCTAAAATCATCTATTTGCCTGCACGACTCTGGGGCTTTATTCTGCACATCCACTGGGGCAAATTCCACCCAAGCAGCCCCCGCAATGGGGGTGGGGGGGTCCGGGCAGAAAGGGAGATCACACAGCGGTGGCAGCTGCAGCGCGGCAAACTTACTTAATCATGTTTGCTGCGCTGCTCCACTCTTGTAAGTCTGCCGCGGGCTTGTGGCTGTTCCTCACCAGGTCGAAATCTCGCTATAACATCCACACCGCAGGACTTCGGCCGGGTGGGGAACAACTACTGGGCCCATGGCGAACTTACAAGAGTGGAGCAGCAGAGCAAGCTTAATAAAGTAAGCTTGGCACATTGCTGCGGCCACTGCCGCCGCATTGGGGGGGCCACCGGAAGAAATGGGAGCCCTCAGCAAAATTTTGCTTGGGGACTCTTCATTGTAACTTATGCCATTGTGCACATCCCTGTTTCCTTGTATGTTGGCGGAGATAGGCAGATTTTAGAACACATTCACATGTGCCCATCTTCTCTGCGACCCCTCCCATGGAATTTCAGATGTTTTGATTTGGACATCCCAGATGGCACCTAAACAATCTTTCTATGTTCAGTCCCCTTGGTTTTGTTGTCTTCTAGGGTAGATCTTTGATTCCAGCTTTTTGGAGCTCTTGCAGTGCCTTCTCCACTGTTCATTATTATTATGGTTCTCTTCACTCTTACCAAGAAGCTAAAGGGAAATGTCCAATAGCATTTTATTTTGGCTTCTCAGAGGTATTTGGTGATGTTTCCAAATTCTCATTGTTTTTTGAGTGGTGAGATGTCGGTATCAATCTGTACCACCTGGCCTTGCTATTTCCAGTGTTTTGGCCACCAACTAGATGTTTTGCTTCACTGACTATTCCAGAAAACATACTACAGTGCCACACAGGCAGCTTTTGGTGGAGGGCTAGGTCCCCGTGGGCTCTTTCTGTCATAATGTACCTTAGCTCCAGAATTTGCCCGTGATGGTATTGTAATACATTTCTTCTGGACGACTTCTGTGCAGCCTTTTTGCTTCAGATCCTCCGGCAGGTCTCTTACTCGCAGGCTGCAGTGATGAAGTCTATCTTCTAGTTCCTCCAGTTTGGACTTACTGTCTGATTGTCTTCTCTTGAGTTCCTCTATCCTGTGGTTGAGGATGTTGATATCATATAGGTTCTCTGTTTTTTCCTCTATGGCGTCTATACTGTGGTCTATTTCATTTAGGTCAGTTCAAAGTCCATATTTATTAAATTTTAAAAAAAATGTACAAGTATGCACTTGCTCCAGTAACATAAATAAAAAAATGAACTATGAATGGATTACAAAGAAGCTACTCATCAAGGTTAAGGTAATATCACATTCTTTCTAACTTAAGACCACAAATATAAAGGGAGGGTAGGAGGGAAAATGGGAGAGAGTCCGACAATGGAGACGATGTCAAGCTAACAAGTTTCTTTAGGTCCAGAAATGACCTTAGCTGCTCAGGAGCAAAACAAATATCTAATATTCCTGTATTTGATGACACATTTGCATGGATAATATAAATGAAAAGCAGCCCCCAGTACCTGGGTCTACTGAAAGAACAAGTTCCTTCTTTCTTGCATGAACCATCTGGAGATATCCTTACTGACTATTCAAGGAAAGGTTTCTGAATCTTCTTAAAATATAAATGCAAAAATCATACTGACAGAAGACCAAATGCAGTTTAGGACAACTATCCGGTGCCGACTCAACAGCACTTAACAACATTTGGCATAGTGCACATTAGAAGAAGCATTTTTGCAAACAGAACATACTGTACAAAAAAAAGAGCGACATCACTTAGGGCTTTGTAAATGTAAGCAGAGCTACTTATACATGTAAGTGATACAACTTATTCATGTAAATGGCGGATTTTGGAAGCCTGTTCCTTTACAGGGAATTAAGGAGCTGTCCTCTAGAACTCTCATATTTGCCAACTAAGATGATTTTCAACACCAGAGAGATAAGCAGAAGATCTCCCAAGTCTGGGTTATATGCTGTCGCACCGCTGCCCTAGTGGTCAAAAGTGGTTAAGGCAGGTCGGGTGGACATGAGTTATTTTTCTAGTTTGAGTTTGGTTCTTGTATGCGGGGTCTGGGTATCTGTTCCCAGTGGCCTTCCGTGTACCAAAGCTTCAAGTAAACACAAAGTCCAAGGGTAGGGAAAGAAAGGCTTTTTATTTCCCTTAATGCACAATGATTCAGGTAGTGGAATCTACGTCAACATAAAGAAACCTTACTTCAGGTAGAAAAGAAACATAACCAGATTACTTTATCCACTGTTATCTTCACAGGAATTTATACATTTTAAACACACAGTCTTTGCTTGCTGAGCCCTGCTTTATACACTAGGCAGTGATTCTAGGCTTCCTGCCTGGCAGTAGCTACAATCCATGGGCACTTCAGAAGGGTCCTCAATAAATTCCACCTGCATGGGCTGTGGGTCTGAGAGCTGTGACTCTGTATCAGTGCAGTCTGGTGAAATACGCTGAGGCTTTTCATACACAGCTTATATCAGCCTCCAATGTTCTGGGCCTAGGTTTGGGCCTCGGTCATACGAATGCTTGTTATGAGAATACCTTCCTTTGTCTTGGTGCCTTGTATTAAACAGTCTTTTATCTGGTAAAAGCTTGTGTCTTGTCTTACAAACAGCTAGATAAGGCGAGCACACCCTTGCTCCTTGTGCTCCCTGTGTCACCAGGTTATAACGATTAGAAGTATAAAAATGTGGATTACTTTGTTCTCCAGGCCTATCCCAGTGAGCTGAGGTTTGAGGCCTAGTCCTGCTGCAATTCAGCCTTACTCGAGTAGCATGCCTCCCACTGTCCAGCTGGCCTTCGGGTGGAGTTATCTCTCTTTCACACCCATACCTCTTTCTCCTTGAATAAGGAGTGTTACCTCCTATGGCAATGACTTCACCACCCTTCTGGTAACTTCCACAGGGTCCTGAGTCTGCTGGTACCGGTTCATCAGATAAACCTCTGACCTCTGCTTCTCTCCTGGTACCTTTCCTCCCAGTGTCTCTTTGCCAAGAACTCCTGGTATCTTGCTGCACCGGACTCCCTGTGTCTCCTTGCCAGGAACTCCTTCCTCTCGGGTCTCTTTGCCAAGACTCCTTCTTCTCCTTCTCCTCTCCTCTTCTTCCATTTCCAACTTCCCAGCCTTTCTTAAGAGGAACTCCCCCTTTCCTGGATTGGCTGTTGGCCGGCATCACATCACAAGCTCTGGGGTGCGGTTCTCTAGGCCTTGGAAGGTCTCTCTTGCTCCCCCTATCTGGCTCCTCATAATGTCGCATCTGGTGTTGGAATCTTTTTTCTGAATTTAAAACCTTTTTTTCTGTTTGCATAGGCTCTGCAGTACCACATATCCCCCCTCTTAAAATATGACGGGCTGGTGAAGCCTCCTTCACACAGCACGGAATACGTGGGATGGCGTCGGCATTGAACTGTAATTTGCTGGTACCATATGTCTTCCGCCTGTTATCCACTACTATCTCTTCTGGGTGATATGTGTTGGCTACTGACGCTAGTAAAACCGATCGGTCGTGCCAAGACCGAAGAGCATTAATATGGTAAATTTGTGTGTGTCCTTTGGTATCCTGGACTTCGTAGAAGGTGGGTCCCTTAGGCTTAACTATCACATGAGGTCCCCTCCACCGAGCCTCGAATTTAGGAGTAGCTCCTGATACCAGGACCATCACTTTTTCTCCTGCTTTTAGTTGTCTAGGCTTTGTCCGCTGATCATAATACCTCTTCTGTTTTAGTTGACTTTCCTCCAAATTTTCACTCGCAACCTGGGAAGTGCGTTCCAGGCTCGTTCTTAGATTCTTTAGGAATAGAGGCACCCCTATTTCCGTCTCGACGGGTTCAACCCATTGCTCCTTCAAGACGTCTAATAGGCCTCTGGGAGGTCTTCCATACAGAAGTTCGTAAGGGGAAGTGCCTAAGGACTTCTGTCTTCTTTCCCTGCAGGTGTACAAGACAAATGGTAGAATAGTATCCCACTCGGACATTTGTCCACCCAACGCATGCCGGAGCATCTGTTTTATGCTTTGATTCAAGCGCTCCACCAGGCCATTACACTGGGGAAGGTAGGCTGCGGTTTTCTTGTGGTGGATGCCAAAGGCGTCCCAAACCTGAGCAAGGTATTTTGACAGGAAATTGCTGCCTCTATCTGTCAGGACCTCCTGCGGGAATCCGATCTCGCAGAATAGTTTAACAAGTTCCCCGGCAATTGCTTTAGCCGAAATATTTCTCAGAGGGACAGCCCATGGGAAACGGGTGGCCTGGTCAATGATTACCAGCATATATTGGTATCCTCTAGGTGTTTTTGATGAGGGGACCCACTATGTCCATGGCTAATCGCCTCACTGGATCCGAAATCACAGGCATTGGTACTAAGGGTACTGCAGGGGGTTTGTGCGGAGCCACTCTTTGACATGACGCACAGGATTCGCAAAAACGTGTTGCTTCCCGGAATACTCCTGGCCAGTAAAAGCGGGCCAAAATCTGGTCGAGGGTTCCCTGCGTTCCCTTATGGCCCCCTACGGGATGGTCGTGGGCCAACCGTAGGACCAGTGATTTAAATGTGTTTGGTACTACCAATTGTTTTCGCAGAGACCCAGTTCGCGGGTCCATACTCTCTCGGTAGAGTATCTCCTCCTCCATAATAAACCTGGGGAAGGAACTTCTTTCTTCTTGTGCTTGCTCAAAGGCGTGGGCTAATACCGGGTCTGTAGCTTGCTCCCTTTTGAAGGAGGGAAACTTCTCCATCAAATCCGCTGGTACCCAGGGCATCCCCTCTCCAGCTTCCAATTCCGCACGTCCTCGCGAGCGGCATCTCCGCTCCTTCCTTCGCTCTGCTTTAGTTTTCCGTCCTCTCCCCGAGGGCTCCTCAATTAGGTCTTCATGCGCGGGAAGGACCCCACAAGTAGTGTCCGTAGAACATGAAGGCTCTTCCCCCCCTTGGGTCTGGGACCTTGTAGAAACTAAAGCCTCTCTTGGATTAGCGCCTGTCTTTGAGCTATTTGGCTGTGCCTCCGGGTTACCTACGGGCTCATGCCCCCTACAGGTGGAATTTGGGACCTTCTGAGGAGATAAACCCTCTCTCAGACTCCTTCGAAATTGTGGCCAGTCGCGACCCAATACCAACTCTTGTGGCAACCTTGGGACCACGGCCACCAACATTTCCTTTTTTATTCCTAATCCTTTTACCCAAAGTTTATACACGGGGTAGCTCGTAGCTGATCCGTGAATACACTTTATTTTAACTTGCGCCTCTGGACATTCGGGGACTGACCATCCTTGGCTTCTGATCATAAACCATAGCCGTTTAGAGATCATGGATTGGTCCGCTCCTGAATCCAGAAGTGCCTTTGCGTTAACTCCATGTATTTTCACTTTCAATACAAAGCCCTCTCTCATTGTCTTTGGGACTTCTCCCACTAGTGCAATGCGAGAATAACATTCCTTTTTTACATGTCCTCTTTTACCACAGGAAAAACATCTTTTCACAGTTTCAATATCCTTAGGGTCATTACCACTCCTAGGGCTATACATAGGTCTGGAAGGACTACCTACCCTTCGAGCTTCCATCCCTATATTTGGTTTGGGAACCCCTAGCTTTGGTTGGGTCACTCTCTCTGCTTCCAGATATCTCTCCGTCAGGGCTATTGCTTCGGTAGTGGTACAGCAATTTTGGAGGATTAAAAAATTCTGTACCCTACTCGGCACTGCGTCTAGGAATTGCTCTAATATTATGGCGTCCATCAGAGTTTCAATATTTTTTTTCTCCGGCAGTAGCCATTTATACGCCAGGCTTTTTATTCTATGCCCCAGGGCTTTTGGTGTTTCGTCTGGGCTAAGGATAGTGGCCCTAAACATTTTTTTATATGCCAATGGGGTGAGACCTAGGCGATCTCTGATTGCCATCACTACTTCTTCGTAATTATCTGCCAATGATGGAGGCATTGACCGGTAGGCGGCCAGCGCCTCCCCTGTCAGGGACGCGGCTAGTCTGACAGCCCATTGTTCAGTCGGCCACTGAGCTGACCTCGCTATCCTACTAAAGGAATCTAAGAAATCATCTAGGTTATCATTGGGACTTAATTTCCCCACCGTTAGATCATTGTATGACCATTGTCCAAGCTCTGTATTGTACAGTCCAGTTGCTTGCAACTTCTCGGCCTTTCTTAAGAGGAACTCCCCCTTTCCTGGATTGGCTGTTGGCCGGCATCACATCACAAGCTCTGGGGTGCGGTTCTCTAGGCCTTGGAAGGTCTCTCTTGCTCCCCCTATCTGGCTCCTCATAATGTCGCATCTGGTGTTGGAATCTTTTTTCTGAATTTAAAACCTTTTTTTCTGTTTGCATAGGCTCTGCAGTACCACAATGCGTATTGCTGTTCTAAAATATGGAATACATATAATTCCTAAAGATCCACCCAGAAAAGCATAAACATATAAGTAGTGGCTTTTTTACAATTGCTATTTCTACATGTAAATCAGCTTTGTACATAAATAAATGGCTCGTAAGCCTTCTAACACCCTTACTATCCCACATGAACGAACAAAGTACAATCAACGAACCTGCAACAGAGCTTTCGAACTGTACGCACCCTCCCTCTGGAACTCCCTACCGAGCCAAATCAGAAACAATAGTGACCTCTCCACATTCCGGAAACAACTAAAAACCATCCTGTTTCATGAATACCTTGGACCAGAAACATCCATCCATCACTGACAACCCCCAGTCCTTCTGACATATTCCCAAACCTACCTACTAAGAGACTCATGTCAAATGTCTAAGTCATTACTATCTGTTCGGATCATCAATATTGGCCCCCTCGGTGATGGCACCCCCCCCCCTCTGTAAATTGATTACTGTCCCTCCCCCTTTTTTGTTAAACCGCTTTGACCTGGTGAAAAGTGGTATATAAATGCAGTTAAAATCACGTCTTTTACATGGAAAGTTACTAAACTCCTCCAATTCCACCTCAGTCACTCCTTTTCTTCATATGGATATGTGCCGACACACACCCGTACACGTATATGCAAACCCACACACAATGCTAATGAAATTAGGACAAATGACTTATTTAGGGTAAAAAAAACCTGGCTTTCCAGAGGATCCCCTGTATAATATTTTAATCCTGCTTTAAAGCAGGTTATGACTTCTTCCTCACCATGTCGAACCAGATGCCCCAGTAATATAAGTGATACAGTCCAGAAGATTTAGCTTCTGAAGGGTCGCCAAATGACTGTATAAACACGTCATTGCTCGGGCCCCGCCTCCAGTTGCCATGACAGCCACAACAGGAACCTGTGAAATACGTACACAAATAAAGGAATCAAAGAGCTGCTAAACAGCGAGCCTGTCATCTATATGGCTAGAAAACATTTGGACAGGAGCTTTGCTTATATGTAGGAATCGTCAATTTTCAAAGCCCTTAAGTGGCAATGCATCTGTATGAACTAACAGCCCCGTACTGATCCTGTGATGTTCAGCGTGTCTAAAGCGCTTGACTGCCAGAGGCAAAAGTGAAACTAGATAGTCAGTGCTGGAACCTATCTGTTGTCTGGTGCTTAATTTCCAGTTTTACCACTGACAGTTTTTTTTCTATGGCGATATTCAGCTGCTAACTAGAAAGCAAAACCACATAAAATTCTCTTTCCGATTATTATGCTGAAAATCACCACTAACTGGATAGGTGTGGGAACTGCCCCATTCCTGCCCATGGGCCTCCTGGCAGGGCCAGTGCAAAGACTGGAGGCTTAGATGTTTTAAGGTTAGACAGTGTGCGGGAAATTTTATCATTTGATGTCAGTGTAATAAATTTATGAGTGTTCTATTGGAATCCACTTAGATTTTCATAAGCGGACTATGCATTTGGAAAATAAATAAGGCACGCGCTTTAAGCGGTAAAGTACACGCCTACTTTGGTGGGATTTTAGTCATTTGCACGCATATGAGATAGCGACCAGCATAAGAATACACGTGGTCCACCTACCCCAGGGCCCATCAGACATCGTCACCTCTACAGAGAAATTGAAAAGATTTCACACGGAAGACGAAAAGGTGAAAACTGGCAGGGGCGTATTCAGCAGTGGCAGCCAGTGTGGTTAAAGCAGCTGACCATTGCCACGTTAAAAAATTCACGGCTGTTCAGTGCCAGGGTCGTATCCGGCCAGCAGCACTGAGAATCTAGTTTGCCCGGATAGCAATTTAGCTACAATATCTGGTCAGTGCTGCTTTTCAGCCACTAGCTGGATAGCTACAGTGGCTAACGTTAGCTCAGCTTTTTTTCTGCCTAACTTTAGCCAGTTCAGGTTAGCCGGTTAGCGGCTCAATATCACTGCTGACTGGTTAACCTTATGCGCCGCCCCCTACTCCGCCCCCGAATGCCCAGATGTTAAGCGGTTAACATCAGGGTGTTGAGATGACTTAGGAGAGGATATTCCACGGCAGAAACTGGGTATGCGTTGCTGAAAATCCCGCTCAGTGGGATTAATACAGTTTGCAGGTCTGCATTAATCCCTTTTTATTCCCGCATATTATCTGCAAAATTAAACATATGATTTTTCACGTTCACAGAAGCAGATTAGCATTAATCTCTTGGTTTTGCATTATCTTTATCAGTATTGGTCATCATTTTGTTGCAAATTTTTCACCTTTTGTACCAAAATTTCGGCACTGTGGTGTAAGTTTTCATGACAAAACACAATGTGATTTCTCATGAAATGAATAGATAAAATAAAAACATAGCTTCACATAGATTCTTGCTCTTGAATATATGGTATCATTTTTTGTGGTCCGGATTAAAACCAAGAAAATGGATGTTGAGAAACTGCAGGTTCTTTGCTCATGTACAAAGTCTGAAATATGAACTGACCAATCAAAATGCTGCTGCAGCTTTCTTCCTGCCAATCAGAAAACTGCCTATGTTGTAACAGCTGGTTTCTGATTGGCTGGAACATTTTGCTCAATGACAGGAGACAGAAAACATGCCCTTCTGACCTTTGTCCATTTCTTCATTCTAACATCTAGGCTTTCATTTACCCAGGCCCAGAGGATGCTTGGCAGTATTGTGATCCATATAGGCCACAAACAACAGGTCTGTTTTTCTAGATATTAACAATGAATATTTATATAACATATTTGAATGTATTTGGTTTCAAAAGCAGATTTATTTCCGTATTCTGGTTATCTTGAAATCCAAACACTCAAAGTTACCACTCATTTAACATAGTAAACTATCAAAAGCATTAGAAAGGCCAGTTAAAGCAAATGTCTTCTTCTGCCCCGCTCTAGGTACCTCATGGTCCTTCAGGTCTTCATCCAGTTGAAGAACTTTCTTTAGTGCAGCTGCAACAACCCTTTTCCTCTTCCAAAGAAAATCTTCCTCCTCCTCACACAAATCAAACCCAAGGCGCACATCAAACTTCTCAGGGCTATAAAAGAGGTACAAAGAGCAGGTGGATGAATAATTGCATGCTTTTTCTGAACCTGCAGATAATCAAACATCAAACGGGAAACAACATAAGCACTGGCAAATTAGATGCAAGGCAATGATAAGGCAGGCAAAGAAATAATTTTTAAAAAAGCTTGCCATGGAAGCAAAAACACATAATAAAATAAAATAGGACATTCGTAGCAAAAAACCTGTGAGTCAGTTGGACCATTAGGTGATAGAGAGGTAAAAGGGACACTAAGAGGGAACATTGCCATAGCGGAGAGACTGAATGAATTCTTTGCTTCGGTCTTTATTGAGGACGATGCAGGGAGGTTACCCATGCCTGAAATGGTATTTAAAGGTGATACATCAGAAAAATTGGAAGAAATATCGATAAACTGGGAAGATGTATTACAACTATTTGATAAACTGAAGAGTAGCAAATCACCTGGACCAGATGGTACACATCCGAGAGTTTGAAAGAACTGAAATACGAGATTGCAGACCTATTATTAGTAGTCTGTGAACTATCATTAAAATCATCTGCAGTACCGTAAGATTGGAGAATGGCCAGTGTAACACCAATTTTTAAAAAAGGTTCAAGGGGCGATCCGGGAAACTACAGACCGGTCAGCCTGACATCAGAACCAGGCAAAATGGTGGAAATCATTATAAAAAACAAAATTACTGAACATGTGGAGATAGTCATGGCTTAATGGCAGAAAGCTAACATGAATTTAGCCAAGGAAGGTCTTGTCTTATTAATCTGTTATATTTTTTTGAAGGTGTGAATAAACAGGTAGACAAAGGTGAGCCGGTTGATATAGTGTATCTGGATTTTCAGAAAGCCTTTGACAAGGTCCCTCTTGAGAAACTCTTGGCCAAATTAAAAAGCCATGGGATAGGAGGCGGTGTACTATTGTGGATCAGGAACTGGTTAAAAGATAGAAAGGAGAGGGTAGGGCTAAATGGTCAATTTTCTCAATGGAGAAAGATGAATAGTGGAGTACCTTAGGGATCTGTGCTGGGTCCAACTGCTTTTTAACATATTCATAAATGACTTAGAAATGGGAATGAGTGAGGTGATCAAATTTGCAGATGACACAAAATTATTCAAAGTCGTTAAAACCCAAGAGGATTGTGAAAAATTGTAAGAGGACCTTGATAAATTAAAAGACTGGACGTCCATATGGCAGATGAAATTTAATGTGGACAAGTGCAAAGTTGTGGACAAGTGCAAAGTTATGCACCTAGGAAAGAATAACCCAAACTATGGTTACACGATGCAAGGTTCCACATTAGGAACCACCATCCCAGAAAAAGATTTAGGCACCATCGTGGATAACACGTTGAAACCCTCTGTCCTTTGTGCAGCAGTGGCCAAGAAAGCAAATGGAATGCTAGGAATCATTAGGAAAGGAATGGAGAATAAAACCAAGGATATTACAGTGCCTCTGTGTTGTTCCATGGTGTGACCGCACTTTGGATATTGTGCGTAATTCTGCTCGCTGTATCTTAAAAAGGATATAGCACAATTAGAAAAGGTACAGAGAAGAGCCACCAAAATGGTAAAGGGGATGGAAGGATTCACCTATGAGGAGAGGCTTAAAAGATTAGGCCTTTTCAATCTGGAAAAGAGACAGCTGAGAGGTCTATAAATTAATGAACAGAGTGGAACGGGTAAACGTAGATCGATTCTTTATGCCATCAAAAGGTAGAAGGACTAGGGCACATGCAAAGAAGTTACAGTGTAACCTATTTAAGACTAATAAGAGATACACTATATTAACTGGCTCACCTTTGTCTACCTGTTTATTCACACCTTCAAAAAATATAACAGATTAATAAGGCAAGACCTTCCTTGACTAAAAAGACATGTTGGCTTTCTCCCATTACACTATGACTATCTATATTTTCAGTAATTTTGTTCTTTATAATAGTTTGCACCATTTTGCCCAGTACTGACATCAGCGCACTGGTCTGTAGTTTCCCGGATCACCCTGGAGCCCTTTTTAAAAATTTGCATTACATTGGTCTTTCGCCAATCTGCAGGTATTACAGATGCGTTTAATGATAGTTCACAGATTACCAATGGCCGGTCTGCAATCTCATATTTCAGTTCTTTCAACACCCTCGGTCCAGGTGATTAGCTACTCTTTAGTTTATCAAATAGTTGTAATACATCTTCCTGGTTTATTGATATTTCTTTCAATTCTTCCGATGCATCACCTTTAAATACCATTTCAGTCATGGGTATCTTCCCTACATCTTCTTCAGTAAAGACCAAAGCAAAGAATTCATTCAGTCTCTCCGCTATGGCCTTGTCCCTTCTTAGTGCTTTTACCCCTTTATCATCTAGTGGTCCAACTGACTCTGTCAAGGTCTGACTAGCTGCTGATGCTGCGTTATGCTAAATATTGCTCAGGTCATGGCCCCAATGACCCACCCCACTATGCTGTTTATGTCAAGGTGAACTCCCCTCTTCCCCACCCAAAAGCAAATGTTATAGGAAATGCCAACAGCAGGTCCATCTCATAAAAGGAAAGAAGAGAACTCAAAGTAGTCAGCAGCTTTAATTTACTGGGGGAAGGGGGAGAAGTGGGGAGACTTTACCCATCCTTTGCTCTCAGTTTCAGCTTTAGTTGCTCGTTCTGAAAAGAAAAGAGTCAGAGTTAGCGACAGAGCAGCTCCTGTGGGGAAGAGCTTGAAAAAGAGATTTTGAAACAGAAAAACATAACTTTATCAACAACTTTTATCCAATAATATGATGTCCAAAGAATGGTCTTTGCTGTGTGTTTGACCTTGGTTAAGTCAGTTTTTCCACAGACTTCCTTAGGTTCTGAAGGCAGATGGCCCAGTCAACCATTTCATTTGCTGAAATTCCTGTGAGCTGCTCCTTGTGTGTGATAACCACTCAGAAGCATGACAGTTAGGAGAATGTATGCATGCCTTCGAACTGCACCAATAGACCCTTCCTCCTTCTATCTCACAAATGGGAGCGGTTACTGTGGGGCTGGAAGGTTCCCTGTGTCTCAGCTGAATTGAGCATACAATCAACCATTTATAACAGGGGTCCAGTGGCAGACATTCAAATTAAAGGCCCCCAAGTGAAATTTTGAGAAAGGACCTAAGAGTAGGGGGGGGGGGGTCTACCCTTAAGGTCTGTGAGCAGTTGCAAGTGAGCCCTCTTCTTTCTTAAGGCCCTTCTGAATGCAGGGGCCACTTGGGGAGAATTTATGTTACTGAGGGATCTCCAGACTTTTCAAGGGAAGGGTCACTTAGGACATTTCAATTCACCAAGAGGGCAGAATTGCGGGTCCCCCTTTGGAATCTTACAGTTTACTGAATGGGGGAGGGGGATGGTCACAACTGATCATTTTAATGAGTTGAAATGTTGAGAAATGGTAGAAGTACGGTTCCCAGAGGTTTGGCAGATAATAACACTATCAATAATATTTTGAGTTTTCTCACATTTGAAATAGCCTAATGGTTAAAGCAATGGGCTGTCAGGCTTCAAATCTCACTGCTGTTCCTTGTGATTTTGGGCAAGTCACTTAACCCTCCATTGCCTCAGATGCGAACTTAGATCACAGGCTCTCTGGTAATAGGAAAATAAAAACTGTACCTGAATGTAACATGTCTTGAGATAGTCCAGAAAAAGTGTGAGCTAAGTCCAAATCCCAACACCTCCGGCAACCCCTTCCCAATTCTTCTGCACCTGTTGCCTGAGATGTGGGTGATGAACTCCCTCCTTCCCTTCTCTATTCATTAACAGCCCCTCACTCTCCCCCTCCTACTCTTTCCATCTTTTCCTTTGCCATCACTCTCAGTCTTTCGTCCCTTCCCTCTCATTCACCCTCCTATCTGTTCTTGTCACTCTCACTTTGTCCTTCCCATCTCACCCTCTCATCCCCCTTTCTCTTTCCAACACTGTCATCCTCTCACCACCTCCCTCCCACTTCTCTGCTTCATGCATAAGAGCTTAAGATCTGCCATTCTAGGTCAGACCAAGGGTCCGTCAAGCCCAGTACCCAGTGGCCAATCCAAGTCACCTGTCAGGTTCCCAAAAGGTATACAGATTCCATGTTGCTTGTCCCATAGGCAAGCAGTGATTTCCCCCAATCCTCCAGGAACTCGTCCAAACCTCTTTTAAATCCAGCTATACTAACAGCCTTTACTACATCTCCTGGTAACAAATCCCAGAGTTTGAGTATGTGTTGAGTGAAAAAATATTTTCTCCGATTCGTCTTAAATGTGCTACATTGTAGCTTCATTATATGTCCCCTAGTCTTTCTACTTTTTGGAGGAGAAAACAACCGAACTCCGTTTACCCGTTCTTTTCCATTCATTATTTTATAGTCCTCCCCTCAGCCCTCTCTTCCAAGTTGAAGAGCCCAAACCTTTTAAGCCTTTTCTCATAGGGATATCCTTCCAACCTCGTGTTCACATATCTCTGTACCTTTTCAAATTCTGCTATATCTTTTCAAAATAGGGCAACCAGTATTGCACATAATATTTAATGTGTGATCACACCATGGAGCGTTACAGAGGCATTATAATATCCTATAAGGTGAACTAGGCAGTCTCCTAGGATGACAGCTTCTTTGGGGAGGGGGGGGCGGGCAAGAGCAGCTTCATTTGAGGCAAAGTAATAAGTCCAGGTAGCCACAAAAATGCAAAGAACCATCACCATGTACTTTTAGCTACAGAGAGTGTTGGCAGTTTTCAAATAACCCATTTACCTGGATAAATGACTTTTGGAAATTGTCCTCATTATTTAAATATTGTGACGATGAGAGCGGCCAAGAACAGATGGAGATAGAAGAAAACCATGTTTCTGCCTTTAAAACAAGTGACAGACAAGCTGTGCACAGAGCTTGCAGAGCAGGAAAGAAAAAAAATCCTGTCTCTGCTGAGGCTAAGCCACGCCCAGACTCTGAAGTGGGGGCAGGCTTAGATACTGATCGGAAAGGCCTGTGCGAAGGCAAGGGTGTGGCAGGGAAGAAACGGTTTTTAAAACCTCACTCTGACCAGAGAGGAAGAAAGGAAGGGAGAGTCACTTCCACAGGAGAAGGAGAGATCCTGGAGCAAGGGGATTCCAGTGGGAAGAGATATCCCAGAGCCCTGGGAGATCCTGGAGAGGAAGAAGGATTCCAGGAAGGCTTTCAGGAGAGATCTCATGAGAGAAGGAGTGGAGAAAGGCACAAGAAGTCTGACTTCCAGAAGCTGAAAGAGGTCAGTAGAAAAGGAAGCAGTGGGTGTCTGAGAAATGCTCCTAGAAGTGAAGCCAACAGACGTATAGCTGAACAGCTTACAGATGAACAGGAACAGTTTGCAACAGCTAGTGTACAAGAGCCAGACCTGAGCCCTACAACTGCCAGGAGGTGGGTGGAGACGCTTGAGAGTGGAAAAAGCCAAATCCCAGCAGTGAGCAGAGCAGCTGAGCTAAAAACACTAGAAACATTAGCACAAGTGTTCCCTGAGAGAAAGGCTTATTCTCCCAAAGTAACTGTGCCCAATCAGAAAGATTTGCTGTGGAGCCAGTTTCAAAAGTTCCTACAAGACAGAGAAGCTGAGGAAGCTTTTAAGACTGTAGAAGGCAATGAGCATTCTTTAGCCCAGGAGGAAATGCATGTCAATTCTTATGTGCCAGAGTCTGACCTAGGAATCTCTCCAATGGATTGCTCATTCTGTTTAAAATAAGATTAAGCCTTACTAAGCAGAGCTGAGAAAGAGTGAGAAGCTGTATTGTGCATAACTCTGTAACTGCTAATAGTCTTCCAAAGCTAAGGATGTGTTTTACAAAGTGAGAATTTTCTTCTAAAGCAAAGAAGCTGTGTGTTACCAGAAGTTTGTTTGAACTGGGAAAACCACAGTTGTGCAAAAGCTGTGGGTTATCAGAAGTTTGTTTAAAGGGGAAACAACAGTTGTGCCAAGACGAAAGTGTACCTTTTGTTTGAAAGAGATACAAGAAGCTGTGCTGAGTACTCTTTTGTTTAATGAAAAACAGCTGCTAAGGATAGCAGGACTTTTGGTTTCCGTTTACCTCAGTTGCCAGTTATCTTCTGTTATCCTTTGTGTTGGAGAAGTATCCTAATGCCTTGTGTTTGAATTTTAATGCCTTGGAAATCCCCATAGAAAAATAAATATTCTTGTATGCCTTACCAACAGTCTCACACTACATTTTGTCCTTGCTCAAGAAAAGCCTAACTACAAGTCCCAGCATTCCACTGGGGACCGTCAGAAAAGCTTTATTTAAGGACATTACAAGGCAGCCCTAAGCCTGTAAGCCCTAGGACCCAGGCTAGGGTCCCACAATGTATAGCGCCCGATTTTCATTTGGGCAAGGCTAAGCACCATAGCTGCGTAGCCCTATCCGCTGACCCCTTCGCCCCAGCAATGGAAGTGAAAATCCAGGGTTCGCCGCACAGCCGGAAAGCTGCCGAGCCTAACCAGGCAGCAGCGATTTTGGATGCTGCCCGGTTAGCCCCGGCACCTTAAAGATAGACAAGGGTTTTCCTCGCCTATCTTTAAGGTGCAGAGCGCTAACCGGGCAGCATCCAAAATCGCTGTTACCCAGTTAGTGCCATTCCCCACCTCCACTGTGCCTCAGAACGCCCCCAACACATCCGATGCTAACCGGATAGAATCAGGGCACGTAGGGGACTTAAGAGATTTTCAAAGGCACTAGCCATGTAGGTGCCTTTGAAAATCCCCAATTAAGGCATTTAAATCGGGCCCATAGAAAACAACATATGATATCTATTTTACCCAAGATTGTTCTGGGAAAGGTAATGTTGCGGTTACTATGATTGCTGAGTGTAATTATCAAAATCATGGGTGGGGGGAGAGGGGCTAGGGACTTGAAAGTTAATTGGGTGGGGGAGGGGGAAATGATGGTTTCCCTAGAGCACCTAATACATTTGTGCACTGGTCTTGCTGGTGGGGCCTGAACTCCTCCTGGTGGCTGTTTTCAGCATTGCAAGTCTAGCCAGCAATTCAAGCGGCAAGGCCTGGAAATCCCCATCAACCTGTTTGTTACCAACACTACCGTGGGATAAAATGTTCGGCAGGCTAGGAAAATGAGTTCCATGGGCCGTAGTTTGAGGACCCCTGATGTATAGACCGGAAAATCTGTGAACAGATCTGAAGAACAGTCCACTGATTCCTGCCACAGATTTTGAAGGATATATACTTTGGGTCTCATAATAGATTCAGCATTGCCTTGTCAGCCTTCCTAATTACTATTATATTAGTTTTATTTAATATAGTGACAGTGTCATTCAGACTCACTCCTTATACAGTACTCACGTCTTCTGTAGGAACTGCTACATCCACATATTTTTCTCTTGGAAGTGATTTAAGAGGTACATTCAAGGAGTGAGCAGACATGTCCACTTCATCTGATCCCTGAAGGAAAAAACAGTGTGATAGCTGTGTTAGTCACTTTAATGTAGTTAAATAAAAAAGAGAAACAAAAAGGGAAAATAAGGTGCTACCTCTTTATTGGACTAACTTAATACATTCTTGGACTAAGCTTCCTCAGGTCAGGACAGTATGAGCAAGTCCCTCCGCAGTACGTGTTATGGGTTCTTTACTAGGCTATAAAACAATAAAAACGGTTTTAATATTGAATTGTTATTTATTAGTCCATAACTAACTTACACCTTTATATCAAGTATTGGAAATGTTCCCCATTGTTTCCCAGGCACAATGCAACTCTTCTAGTCTTGTTTATGAAGACATTAATTAATGTCTTTCGTGTAATGGTAGCAGTGTAGGCGGATATTGCTGCTTTCAGCTCCTCGATTGTTTTCGGGTGTCCACAGCTCCTTTTGCTGATCCCCAGAAGTAAAAGTCAGGTGGTGAAAGGTCGGGAGATCGTGGTGGTCAGAGACTCCTCGAAATGGCTCGATCCCCGAAGACATCTTAAAGAACGAGCAGTGTGCATAGTAGCACCATCTTGCTGGAAGTAGACATTCACGATTTTGTTTTCCAAAAGCTGTGATGAATGGTTACAATATTTCAGAACAATACCTATCTGCATTTATAGTGTTCTCAAAAAAAAAAAGGGCCTACAATTAGTTTTCTTGACATTGCTAACCACACACCGATTTTCTTGTCGTGTAAGGGTATTTCATGAATTGTATGTGGGTTTCCTGCGGCCCATAAGCAAGTGCTTTATGAGTTAATGTATCCAGATAAATGGAACCACACTTCATCTGTGTTGAATGTTAAATCCAGCACTTCAATTCCGTTATCACGTACAAATTTCTGATACCATTCACAATAAGCTATCCTTAAGTTATCTGCTGGTTTTAATTCTTGAACAGCTGTATGGAAATAACTGCAATTTTCATCTAACAGCTTTTTGTGCAGATCTATAGTTGATTTCAGTCTCCTGTGCCAATTTTCTCAATGATTTTGATGGGCTGGCCATCAACTTATCAGAAATATTCCAAAGCTTCGTCTCATACAAAACACTAAATTGACCACTTCTTGCAGCATCCGCCATGGAACCAGTACTCGAAAATTTACTTACTGGATCTCGCAGACTATCGCGGTGTGGAACAATGGATTCTGAAAACGTTTCTGAAAATGTTTGTTTTATCACGTCTGTCTACTTGTCACCTGATCCAAACCCATGCTCCACTAAAAATATGTGTTCCTTGATGGTTAACATACTGAGAAAGACTAAGAAATCACACAACTCTATCCACATCCAACGTCTGACAAACATTAGCTAGTTTAAGAAAAACAACAGCGCAGTAGCCAGTGTGCAGCTGGTTCACACACAGCGCCCACTGCAGAGGGATTTTACGTTCGCACTGTATAAGTGAATCACAAAAGCATTCCACTGACAGTCTCGGAGGAAGAGAGTGAGCGGGGGAGAGGGATGGGTGATCAGAGGGCGACCAGGCTATAAATATTTACAGCATATAATGTGATAGAATGCTCATATCTTTATTAAGTCCTGTCTGGGGAAACGACTTAATAAAGATACTGTATGGACTTTCTATTACATCCATCTCTCATCCACCACGACCCTCTTCCCCTGAGACTGTCAGTAGACTGCTTTTGTGATTCACTTATGGTATTGTCACCTATTGCTCATACTGTCCTGATCTGAAGAAAAAGGTTTTAATCCAAGAATGTATTAATTTAGTCCAATAACAAGGTATGAAATGAAGGAAAAAAAGCATTTCAAGGCTGATATAAAATGAAACGGATGGGGGCTCATGCTGTGGATCAGGCTGTTTTGAATCTGTCGTCCAGGAGGGTTGCTTGGGTTGGGAGCAGTATGGAGGCAGCTCGTACAATCTCATGGAGAGGTGAAGGTGGCCTCTGGTAGCCAGACACAGTGGCACTGAGGGATCACTGAAGAGGAGGAAGCCTTCCTGCCCTCAGGAGCCACCTAGGATTAAAGAGGGAAAAAGGGAGGGATATAAATGGAGACGTGAATGAACCACCACTTACGAAGGTCACGTCAAGTGGGAAACTGATATTCTGCAGCCTGGCAGTCAGTTCCGGCTCCCAGCCCTTCATGGAGTGGAAGAGGAACTCATGGCCAGGGCTGGACTTCAAGTCGATGGTGGTGCTCTGGCTGTTTTCATAAGATCCCTTCACTGTCAGCACAAGGTCTTTCTTGTCTGGAGAGAGAAGAGAAATCCAATGGGAGATGCACTGTTATGTGTGAGCATGAGGAGGGTCAGTCATACCACTGTGCCTCCGTAATCAGCCTCTGAATGAGACTCTTGACTTTCGCGTACGTCAACCTGTCACCATTCCTCTCACGCATACATTATTAACAGCCATTCTGAAACTGTTGCAGAAGACAGATTAAAACAAAATCTTATTTTACTTCAGAGATACAAAATTGACTTAATTATATAAAAGCAGTCAGTTACTGTTGGTTTTATAACTTCTCCAAAATTCAACGGGTGGAGATTCGAATTGGTAAAAAATTAAAGACATAGACAGTAATTAGAAAACGAATCAGCAGAGAGGCCACATGACTGCACCTAAGCTCCTGTCAATCTCCAGAAATGAGATATTGATTTGCTAATAGTTTTCTGAACTCCTGATAGGTAAAGAGATGAGCAGGCGGTTTATTGATAGCTCGCTCTCATTTCCTGCCTTCCCACCAGCTCTGATTTAGAGTAATATGACTGTTGCACTCCAATTTGCCAAACTGATTTTCAAATGATTTTGTTTGTTCAATATGTTTTAGGGAAAGGAAGAACAGATGGAACACTGGCAGTCTTCTTCCAACTCCCCGACCTTGTAACCTCCCTCATGGCCCAGGACATTTATAATGGAAGGGGATCGAAGAGAGCCTCCTCCCTTCTGAGGGCACCCATCAGTCTGGGCATTTCATCAGCTTCCACACAAACCTTTATTCAAACATTTGAGAAGTGGCAGTGTATCAAACTTCATTTACAGTGCATCCCAGAATATAGGACTTGGCCTGCTTGCTTAGATTCTAAGGCATCTTGGTCATTATAAAGTTTGCTAGTTCCCAGGCCTGGCAGCACTGTGAAGATAAGACTTGTACCTGCCGCACCATGCAGTCAGTCCCCTCGATTTACTGAAGCATAAAAGATATGTAAGTCTGCTTTGATTTCATCCTCTTGCTATAAAGGGATCCCCTATGTCTGTCCCATGTCATTTTGAATTCTGTCACTGTATTTGCCCCACCACTTCCATCGGGAGGGCATTCCAAGCATCCACCACCCTTTCAGTGAAAAAGTATTTCCTGATGTTGCTCTAAAGGTTACCGCCTTGCAGCTTCATATTATGCCCTCTAGTTTTACAGCTTCCCCTTCTTTGTAAAAGGTTTGTTTATTCATTGATACCTTTTAAGTATTTAAAGGTCTGTATCATATCTCCCCTGTCCCCCCTCTCCTCCAGAGTGTACATATTTAGATCTTCAAGTCCTTTCTCTTACGTCTTCTGACGCAGGCTCCAAATCATTTTGGTCACCTTCCTCTGAACCATTTCAAGTCTTTTTATATCCTTTGTGAGATATAGTCCCCAAAACTGAACATTAATACCTCCTCCTTTCTGCTGGTTATTCCCCTCTGTATGCAGCCCAGCATCCTTCTGGCAACTTTCTCCTCTTGTAATATCCCCGTCCAATTCCACTGAGTCCAACCTTTGCTAGGCTTAAGGTCATTCTCTTAAGAACCAGATACAAGCTTAGAGTGCAAGCCCTCCAGGGACAGAGGAATACCCTCAGTACCTCGGTTTGCTGCAGTAGTGTTTGGATATGTGTGGATGCAATGCCAAATCAATAACACCCAAGTGAGTGCCTGAACTGTTGGAAATAGCAGGAAGCAGTAACGTAAATCCCACCCATGCCGTCCCAGCGGTTCAGGGGTGACCCAGAGGGGGGTGACCCAGGGGGGCCCGTTTACAGCCATTCCCAAGTCATCCAAGGTGGATTCCTCCCAGCTCTGGAGGCCCGTTCAGATATTTTGCTTAGGTGCCTTCTATTTGAATTTCTGCCACTAACAGGAAGCTATAAATAAATCGGATGGTGTAGAGGAGTAGCCTAGAGGTAAGAGCAGAGGCCTGGTAACCAAAGAAAGCAGGATTCAGATCCCATTGGTACCTCCTTATTTATTTATTTAGACCGTTTTGTACACCACCTTATCCTTCAATCAAAGTGGTCAACAAGACATTGGAAGGCATACATTCAACAGGAGGGGATACGTTTATGGCTTGGATTACTCACTTGACCCTCCATTACCTCAGGTACAACATAGATTGTAAACCTACTGGGAACAGGGAATACCTACTGTAACTCACCTTGAACTACCACTACTGGAAAGACATGAGCTAAATAAAACATGCATAAATATCATCAGCATTTTAGTCAATTATACTTTACATGTAAATGACCTCTTATAAGAATACCAACCAGCATATCAATAAAATTACCCATAAGAGGAATGACTCACCTTTGACAGAGTTTGGATTCTTCTGCTTGTCTATCTGGACTTCTAAACAAGAAATCTCTCGGGACTGTAACAGGAAGTCAAAGAAGACGTAGGTTTCAGAGAGTCTTTTCATGATACCACCAGTGTCCAGCTGACAGTCCCTGATCCCTAGATAGCGCCACTGATCTTATTGCGCTCCCTGGCTACAATGCTATGGTTTTGCGGCTTTCCCTACACACATAGAATCGGAGAAGACACTGGATAGACCAGGCCTATGGTGTCATTTATAATGTATCCAAGTCAAGGAAATAATCATCGTAAGTCATTTCATTTGCAGTTTTCAAGGTTGAGCTCCAAGCAGGACTGTAGCAAGCTAGAAATGCACCCTCTGCAACTCATGAAGCTGGTTCCCTCCTCTCCTCCCCCCCCCCCCCAAACTCAGCTGTGCCCTTATCAGGCTCCCAGGAAGCCCCAGCAATGACATCAGTGCCCATACCTGTGCCCTATGTAGCCATGGCCCTGGCTGCTAGGATTGTTCGTTGCCCTGCTGCTGGGCCCCTTGCTTCCTGAGTAGTCTGAGCTGGCTCAGCCATCAGCAAACTAGGCAGTCACTAAGGGCAGCAGCTTCTGGGGGGGCGGGGCTGTAAAGAGCAGGGCATTCAGAGCTAAACAATAGATTCTGACAGCAGGCGGGAGGGGGGGGGGAAGGGGGCGCAAGGCTTAAGGTTTGCCTAGGGCTCAAACACCTTGAACCAACTCTAGAGCCTGCCCCGGGCGATGGCAAGTGAGAACTGATGGGCATCCTGGGACCATTCCAAGAGCTTCCAGGAGGAGCTGGGAAGTGATTCCTGCGCAGAGCTCTGTCGATGACATCCACAGAAAAATTCCTAAAGCACCTAAACGTAACTTGCTCTGAACTACTACTGGAAAGGGGTAAGCTAAATCCCAAATCCTTTTTACATCTTGCTTGAATGTTTAAGAAGATGTGGGCAGACCAACTCCGAGTGGCTTCAGGCCTTCAGGCTTTTAGATTGTCTAGTTTATATCGGAAGATGACAGGGATGGTTGCTGTTATCATGAGACTTTGGAGAAGCAATGGATAAGTTATACTGTATTTTGCAGCTTCTGTGCCCTCTTATTTAATTTTTTTGGGGTGCAGCGTCCTCCCACACAAACTCCCTTATCACCATGGAGGATTTGAACTTACTCCACTGCTGAATATTGATAAGTGCTGTGGAAATGATCAGTCACTACTCATGAAGTCTTGACGACAGGAGCCACTGCTCACAAGTTTCAAATTCTACTAATTCATCCCCTTCGCATGTCTGTTGTCATGTTTTCAACATTGTACACATATTTTTCTTGCATCAAAAATTCTCTTAATATACCTGAGGTAATTTCCCAAATTTTCACCAAATGCCAGTGTTGCTCTATGAATAGTATATAAATAATATTTCAGATCCCTTTTTGTTTTAAAGCAATAGTGTTGACTCAAAGGCACACTTTGCATTGCTGCCATCTTGCGGCCAATATTAAAGTCTGCCATCAAGAGAGGGTGTTGCTTCATTATAGCACACACATCCATCCTACACTTTTCCTAGTGTACATCTGCTCATTAGGATGCCGTAAACCATTAGTTTCCCTCAAGAAAGCAATAAGAAAACACTTTTTTTTAGATCTCGAAGAAAGAACATTTTATCCAAACAGAAGAATTGAATACTTACCACCAGCACTCCATTAGTTATGATTCTTTCTGGTGGATCAGAACTAGAAATACCACAAGCAGGGAAAAAAACATCATTTATGATTACACATTTAAAATGAAGATCATGTTACAGCTGTGGTCAATCTCCGTTACTGGTTTTCTTTCCATATGCTTTATGACAAAGACCACTGATCATTTTAGAAGATACCCTCTGCACCAATTCCATCCTGTTTATAGCCTTTTGAAGGTGCGGTCTCCAGAACTGCACACAGTACTCCAAACAAGGTCTCACCAGAGACTTATACAGAGGTACTATCGCCTCCTTTTTCCTGCTGGCCAGTCCTCTTCATATGCACCCAAATAGCCTTCTGGCTTTTGCTGTTGCCTTTTCTACCTGTTTGGCCACCTTAAGATCATCTGATATGAACGCCTCCAGGTCCAGAAAATTTTCACCTCTGTACTGTACAGCTGCCTTAGATGTTTACATCCGAAATGCATGACTGCACTTTAATTCTTAGCTGCCAAAATCTAGACCATTCATCCACCATTGCTAGATCCCTCTTTATGTTTTCTACGCATTACAGGCTTACTTTGCTGACGATTTTAGTATCATCTGCAAAAAGGTAAACCTTTCCCGACAGCCCAGCTGCAATGTCTCTTACAAAAATATTGAAAACAAGAACTAAAACAAAGGTTGATCCTTGTAGCACACCACTGGTCTTGCCCCTTTTCTCGGAATGAACTCCAGGGCCCGATATTCAGTTACGGCGGCTAACCCTACTAAAGCGGCCAGCCGTTGCTACTGAACTGTAGGCCTAAAGTTTGCCACCAAGGGATAACCAGGTGGCAGCTGAATATTGCTCAGTTATCCCTGGGTGATGCCCCTGCTCCACCCCCAGAACAACCTGATGCTCAAGACACCAGCGGCGGCACCTGCAGATTATTCCCAAATCTGCTGCCTTTCACCCTCATCCAGCATTAGTGCCGCTGAATAGCCCAGTCAGTGTGATTCATGCAATTAGCAGGTCTGCTAATCGCGTTAATTGCATTGACTATCGGGACCCCAGTTACTATACCAGAGTTTGAATCAATGTCAGACAACGATAGTTTTCACTGTGTAGACATTTAAATAACGTAGAACTATTGCTCTGGTGTTATCCTCATCAACAAATCTTTTATTTATAGTTCCATATTAGTTTTGGTTAACTTACATCCTAGTCATCTTGAATTCCACCTCTAGCTCTTCTTCTCCCTGGAATTGGAACATAGTAATGACAAATTTAGTTCCCAAATGGTAATTGTTTCAGTAAATGGCTCTTGCAAATGTGATTATCTTTCCTGCCACTCCTATCTGTCAGACATGAGATATTTCTCTTCTAATGATGTTGGAAGTGCCGTTGATGCAAGGAGCATTCAGCACCCATTGTTCAAAGGTCTGCTTGCTAACTGTATGAAGAGAATGAATCTGATACTACTGTAAAAAACAAAAAAAGTCAAAATAAAAATACTGCAAAAACCAGTAATAAATTCTGAAGCGCCGTCCAACCACGGAGAATCACAGCTTGTGAAGTAGAGCTAGGACAAAAGAGCTTAAGTCAGTGGATCCCAAACTCTGGGTTGTGGCCCCGAATGTGGTCACAGAATCATCTAACGGGGGTCATGAGTGGGTCCTAGTGAAATTTTAGGTCAAGCAAACTGTGTCTTCTGCAGGGCCAGTTTAGGATGTGCAGCCTCATGGGGGTGGGGATAAATCATATTAACCAATGAAGTAGCCAAGCCTGAGAGCAATCAAGTAATAGCCAATTGACAGCTTTTCAGGGCTACGAGCTTATATTTGGACTCTTCCTGGCAGGAAATAAGCATGGAGAAGTACACTTGCCAGTGTCTTGCTTACAGCCTATGCTGGAACCGCAGAAAGCCTGCGGACCACAGCCCTTCTCGCAGGAGCTAGAGAGAGAGCACATGGGCTGGAGATGGGGAAGAGGGTTAAGACCAGCTGAAGGGCATGAGAGGTTAACAGAAGTGAGGTGCTGGTTGAGAGGCAAGTATCTCAACTATAGGAATGTAGGGGGACATATTCAAAGCATTTTAGCTGGTGAGCAGACTTCTTAACCAGCTAAAATGTGGTGAGTCCGATTTTCAGCAACACTAACTGGATATCACTGCTGAAAATTGTCAGACACCACAGAAAAGATACTCGGTTAAACCTGAGGCGGTCTGTGGGCAGATTGGGATGCTCCTGGTCACTCTCTCCAGTCAGTGGAAACATTCGGCTGCTAACCCAGTGAAAGTTAAGACAGGTCAATGACTGTCCTAACTTTAAGTGGCTTTCACTATCTGATTAGCAGATGAATAGTGACGCTGACCGGACAGCAAAGGCACGGTCTGGCAAAACTGGATAACACAGACCAGAAACAAAAGCAGTGGTTGATAAAGGTAGCTTTATTGGAAGACACCCCAACACGTTTCGGCGAAACCGCCTTCTTCATGGAGTACTGGCCTCAAATGAAAACATAAATACATAAAAATGTAAATATACAAATCATATAATAAATCAGTACATATAACATTAAAATAAAAGGTTAAAAACATCACACATAAATAATTCAAAACAGAAAAACCATGTAAAAGGAGAGGAATAATATAAACTCAACAAGAAAATTACCATAATCTACTTAACCAACAAAAACATAGTATATAGGGATGAGGAGGACATGTAATATTGGCATAAATGTAAATTCAAAACTAAGTACGTCTTTAAACAAGGTCATAGCTCAACGAAGAAGACATCAGTTAGACTGAAAAGCAAATTGCAAGAAGGACTGACATATAAAGAACAGTGTGGACACATCAGAAGGAAATTATATGATAATATGAGTAAGTCTGAAAGTGCATATAGGAGGAATACTGAGAACACGCTCATTCTAGGAGAAAAGTGTGTGGAGGGGGGAGGGGGGGGGGAGATCATAAAATCAAAAGTGCCTCACTATGACACTTTGTAAGAAAAGTGGCAACTTTCTGAGAACCATCCAAAAGCACATTTGACAAATCCTGAAAAAAATAAAACAAAAGTGTATCAACGGAAAAATGAGAGAACCGCTCGCCTTGAAGCAGCACCAAACGAAGTAAGAGACTGGAATACAGGCTCACCAGCAGTCTAAGCACACCCAAGTTTTAAAGTTTGTTTTGTTTTCTTTCGGGATTTGTCAAGTGTGCTTTTGGATGGTTTGGGCCATCTGATTCCCCCTACGGCTCTCCCCGTACATCCTGAGCATCAGGACAGGGCGAGCCAACAGGGAGCAGGAAGGGGGCGGGATCAGGGCAGAGCAGAGGCCTGGCCCAAAGGTGGAATAAACATCACAAAATTGGCGATTGGGCTGGGAGATCCTCCTTCCCCCCCCCCCCCCAGGGCAAGGGCTGGGTGCTGGGGGTCTCCACCACCCGATCCAGGCCATGGCAGGTCAGCCATGGGTCGGGCAGTGGGGAAAGGGAGGCCAAAGCCGTGAGAGTCAGGGGCACCTGCGGAGAGGATGTCCCTACAGGAGGCAGGGGCACACCAGGCCGTCCTCAGGCCCAATTCTGGTTACCACGGGAACCTTTTTGTTTCTGGGGTCCAGAATCGGGTCCAAATGAGCCCGTCTTGCTTGGGGCCGTCTGGATGGCCTGGACGTGCCCCTACCTGAATCAAGCTTCACATTCTTGTTGGCTAAATAGATTATGGTGATTTTCTTGTAGAGTTTGTATTATTCCTCTCCTTTTATTTATTTATTTATTTATTTGTGTGCTTTTCTATACCGTCCCTCAGAGGCGTAGCGTGGGGGGTGCAGGGGGGGCCGGCCGCACCAGGCGCAACATGGGGGGGCGCGCTCGCACTCGCAGCTCTCTGCAGTGCTCGCTGTGCGAATCGGTCTGAAGGCACAGTAGACGCTGCAATCGGCCAGTCGCTCAAACCACACCTAAAACAAAAGCAGGGTAATCCCTTTGAGGTGAATGCAGATTGCTGGCCCCCAATGAAGCCGTTTGGTGAAACAAGGACCTTGTTGGGCAAACTGCTTACAAGAATTTATGAGGGACAATAGCGCCATTGAAAGTTAAGTGTGGAATACTTCTGTGATAGAAGTTAGTAACTAAAGTGCTGATGCTTATCGGTGTGGCTTGAGCCACTGATATATTATTTAAGTCAGTAATTATTGAATCATATTTAGGGCTAGAGGAGCTAAGCTTAACTACTCAGCAGTTTGAAATTTGGTCATAAAGTATTGATAATAATAATACTAATAATATATATAATATAATATTATATTATATATATATATATATGTGGTTGTTGTTGTTAAGTGCCGTCGAGTCGGAGTCGACTCATGGCGACCCTCTGGATAGCTATCCTAAATTGTGTATAATAATAGTCATAAAGTATTGGGCATATGTCTGCGCGCATCATTTAAAGTGATTGGCTCCGCTCGAGGTTGAGCTGAGCGGAGCCAATCAGTGCCGCGGGAGCTGCATGTGCTCCGGCGTTTGCAGCATGGCCGGAGCACATGCGATCGGGCGCCCAGGAGGCAGAATCGTTGCTGGGGAGCGTCGTTGGCAGCGGAGGGAGCAGGTCTGGGCCGGAGGCATTGATCGGGCCCGGTGTGTCCTCGGATCGCTTGGAGATCAGCGTGCCGGCTGTGGAGTGATTTGCAGGTGAGTAGGTTTATGGCCACGGTGTTAAAAAAAAAGGAAGGCAGGGCAAGGACGCCGGGGTTGTAGGGCTCGTTTAATATATGAAATAAAGTAATACAAAAAAAATAAATAAATAATAAGGCAAAAAACAACGTAGAATATAACTGGTATTTGGTTCCTCAGTCTAGCGGGAGGGGGTAATATCGGAGGTTTGGGGGGGCAGCCCAATTATGGTGGGTAAGCACACTGGGGGGGGCGGGGGGCTAATGGGGTTGCTGTGGTTAGGCAGGGAAGGGGGCAAAGGGGGAGGGGGTCCGTCAGGGGAGAGAGATCCCGACAGCGGAGTATGGAGAGAGGGATGTTTAGTTTTTGTTCTTGATATTTTTTGTCGTTTACGATGGTTGTGAGGCGACATATAATAGCATGGCCCATGCTAGGTTACTACATTTGTAGATTTGTATTCATAGACCTGCTGAAAATGTGGAGAATGTGTAATGCATGTTCGCACTCAATAAAGTGTTTGAAAATAAACTTGTATTTAGATGCATTTTACTTTAATTACATCAGTATTTTCATAACAAACAATACATGTGCTTAGGGGGTAAGGGTTTCTTTAACTAATCTAGTGGAAGAGACTCGAGTGCTAAAATCCACGGGTTAGGGGGCGCAAATTACTTGCCTTGCCCCGGGTGCTGACAACTCACGCTACGCCACTGCCGTCCCTTCCAGAGATCAGGAGCGGTTTACAGAGAACATGTCAAAGAACTAACACGTCATTAACATGTCAAAGAATTAACAAAGAATTAAGAATTGGCATGGTAAGAATTCCCGGCTTTTCTCTGTTCTGAAGTGAAAATGAAGTATGTGGTATGTAGTTGATATATTTAGCACTCTTTTTATTGTTTTATTTGTTTTTATAGTTCACCCCCCTGAAGCAGCGTCTGCGAAACGCTAAGAGGGACGTCTGATTGTGGCGTCGGGGTTGATGTTCAATGCCATCTTGAAGCTGAGGATTGCTATTTCTACTGATGGGTTTTTGTTTTTTTTTAGCTTTTTGAGTTTTTCTTTGTTTCTATTTTTGAGTAATGGCCACTAAGGGATGTATAGTATGTTATCCGAAGATCTAAAGTATTAGCTACCTATTGATATATGATATTTACTATGTCTCCTTTATGAATAGGTCTGTTTTGATGTATGTAGTTGGACTGTATAAGTGCTGATCTCCCATCAGTATTGTGTAAAAATAAGCTTTTCAGTACTGTTTGATGGATGGTGGGGGTAGGTCACAGACCATTGATGCTATCTTTTCCCCTATGGTTTACTGAAATCCGGTTTCTCCGGTTTTGAAGTATTTAATGAACATTTGGGGATCTGTCTGAGGTCTGTGCTCCCCTGTCACTACGGTACTGTTAGCTTTTATAGTGCAAAGGTTATTCAATTGCTACAATTGGTTAAATTGGTGGAGTTGTTTCTGTTTTGTATAAAGAATTAACACTAACATTACATGGAACATTAACAGTGCAAAAATTTGTTACAAAGAAAACTAAAAATACAAATTGTAAACGTATTAACTATTTACATTGGTTGAGAGAGATTGATCATACTGATGTATGTAATTCAATGACAGTCATGGGGATTATATGCATTAATTGTTTACAATTGATTGAGAGAGATTAATCATACTGAGGAATGTAATTCGACAGTAAAGAGATTATTTTATAACAGTGATACTAGGATTGACTAACATTCAGTATGAGTTACAAATGAGAAAATGTGTTTTGGGTTAGGTTGGGTATGCTTGTGATATTGTTGTTGTTGTTGTTGTTAAGTGCCGTCGAGTCGGAGTCGACTCATGGCGACCCTCTGGATAGCTATCCTAAATTGTGTTCGATCTTCAGTCAGGCGGCTCATTGTTGACAGATTGGTACCCGTAGCTGCTGTTATTGTATCGATCCATCTCATTGCTGGCCTTCCTCTTTTGCGTTGACAATATATCTTGCCAAGCATAATGTCTTTCTCTAATGATCTCTCTCTTCGCATGATGTGTCCAAAGTATGAAAGTCGAAGTCTTGTCATCTGAGCTTCTAAAGAAAGCTTAGGTTTGATCTCCTCTAGTACCGACTGGTTTGTTCTTCGGGCAGTCCATGGTATACACAGTATTCGCCGCCAGCACCATAATTCAAAGGCATCAATTTTCTTCCTGTCTATCTTTTTCACTGTCCAGCTTTCACATCCATATGATGTTATTGAAAATACCATGGCTTGAACAAGTCGAATCTTTGTATGGAGAGAGACATCTCTGCTCTTGAGAATCTTATCTAAGTCTTTCATAGCCATTCTGCCAAGAGCAATGCGTCGTCTGATTTCTTGACTGCTTGTTGCTTCTTTATTGATAGTTGATCCAAGTAGGTTAAAGTTGTTCACAATTTCAATTTCTTCTCCTTCAACGATGAACCTGTTGATTATGCCAGTTGTCATGATCTTTGTCTTCTTTACATTAAGGTGCAGGCCCATTTTGAGACTATGTTCTTTGATTGTGAGAAGCAAATGTTTCAGATCATCTTCACTTTCAGCCAGTAATGTGGTATCAGCATAGCGAAGGTTGTTGATGAGTCTTCCACCAATCTTCACACCTCTGTTGTCTTCATACAATCCTGCTTCTCTGATGATTTGTTCTGCATATAAATTAAACAGGTAGGGGGAAAGTATGCAGCCTTGTCTTACACCTTTGTTTATTTTAAACCATTCTGTTTCTCCTTGTTCCGTTCGAACTGTTGCTTCTTGATCAATGTACAGATTACGCAAGAGAACGATCAGGTGTTCTGGTATACCCATGCTTCTTAATGTGGCCCAGAGTTTCTCATGATTTACACAGTCAAAAGCCTTGCTATAGTCGATAAAGCACAAATAGATATCCTTTTGGTATTCTTTAGTCTTTTCAAGGATCCATCTCACATCTGCAATGATGTCTCTCGTTCCTCGCCCTTTCCTGAACCCTGCTTGCACTTCAGGTAGTTCTTGTTCCAGGTATGGCTGTAGTCTCTTTTGAATAATCTTCAGTAGAATCTTGCTGGCATGTGGGATCAGAGCGATTGTGCGATAATTTCCACAGTCAGTTGGATCACCTTTCTTTAGTATTGGTATAAACACAGATCTTTTCCAGTCAGTTGGCCATGATGTTGTCTTCCATATTTCTTGGCAGAGCCTTGTGAGTACGGTAACAGCTGCATCAGATTGCTGCAATACTTCTATGGGAATGCTATCAATGCCTGGTGCTTTGTTCTTTGATAAGGCTTTCAATGCTGCTTCAACTTCTTCTTTCATCACCAATGGTTCCCGATCATAAGGTACAGGATAAAACGGCTGTTGGTCCACTTGATCTTTATCATATAAAAACTCTGTATATTCCTTCCACCTTTTCTTGATCTTCTCAGCATCATTCAACATAGAACCTTGAGCATCTTGTAACATTCCAATTCGAGGCTGGAACTTTTTCTTTAACTCTCGTAGCTTTAGGAAAGCCGATCTTGTTCTTCCTCTAATAGTTTCTGCTTCTATTTCCTTGCAAGTGTCATTGTAGTACTTTTCCTTGTCCTGTCTTGCTGCACGTTGGAAATCTCTGTTGAGTTCTGCGATTGTCTTTCTTTCTCCTCTGGCTTTAGCTTCTCTGCGTTTCTGGGCAATTTTCAGCGTTTCTTCCGTCATCCATTTTGGCCGTTTTTGCTTTTTCACCTTTTGTAGAGACTTCTCGCTTTCTTCCAACACAACCTTCTTGATGTCATTCCATAATTCTTCCGGAGCTCTGTCATTTGTATCTAAAGCAGCAAATCGATTTTGCGGGCAGTCTTTAAATTCCAGTGGTATACTCTCAAGGTCATATTTTGCTGCATTCAGGAGTGGTTTGCTCTTTTTCAACTTTAGCTTGAGTTTGCATACTAGTAGTTGATGATCTGTACCACAGTCAGCTCCAGGTTTTGTCTTTGTTGATGTTACAGAGCTTTTCCATCGTTGACTTCCACATATGTAGTCAATTTGATTTTTATATAATCCATTCGGTGAAGTCCATGTGTACAGTCGCCGCTTGTGTTGCTGGAAGAAGGTGTTTGAGATGAATAGATCATTGGTCTTGCAGAATTCTATCAGTCTTTCTCCAGCTTCATTTCTGTTGCCAAGTCCATATTTTCCAACTACTTTGCCTTCTTCTTTGTTGCCAACCTTTGCGTTCCAGTCACCCATGACTATCAGGATATCCTGTTTGCATGTTCTGTCAATTTCGGCTTGTACTTGTTCATAGAACTCTTCAATTTCATTCTCTTCAGCAGCTGTTGTTGGGGCATATACTTGAATTATAGTTGTGTTGATAGGCAATCCTCGTAGACGAATAGAGATTAAGCGTTCGCTGACTGCATTGTATTTCATTACAGTTCTTGCAAGTTTCTTCTTTATTATAAATTGTGATAAGGAAGCTTATCATAGCTCAGGTAGGAGCTATAGAAAAGATGATGTGACTCTGAACAAGCAACCTGTCAGTTCTGGTAGAAGCAAGAAAACAGAGTTTTCACATAAAAGACTACCAGTCCCAGAATGCACCAGGTTTCCAGCAGCCATGAGAGAGGCTGAAGTGAGAGAATGTGTGTGCAATCAAGAGAGCTATGAGGTAATCCCTAAGCACTCATCTCAAAGGGCAGGGCCTGATTCAACACAGCTGCGCTGTGTTAGGGAGCAGCACACATTAGAACAGGATAAGAGTAGAGCTTTTTCTTCAGATAACAGCTTCAGGGAGAGTTGGAAGAACAGCTTCAGCAAAAGCCACGCAGATAGAGAGAGAAGGAAACTCTCTGGAAGGAAGAGAAGAAAGGCCATTGGAAGGTCTGGGAGATTCCAAGGCAGTACTCATACTGGGAGGTATTCCAAAAGCCAGCAGAGTCCATTGGACTGGATTCAGCCAGAGGAATGGAGTGGCAGAGATAGGAATCACCAGTGGCTACCTGGAAGAGAGAAGACTGCATGTGGAAGGGACTTTCAGACCAAGGCCAGAAGGTATGTGAGAGAAGATCCAGTGTCCAGGGATCAAGATTGGAAGGCTGGACATCAGAATTGGATTACATATTGGCCAGGCTATACAGAGAGGAATAATGATAGCAGGAGAGGCTCAGGTATGAACACTGATCCAGACCCTATCTATAATAGAGAATGGCAGCAAGGGAATAAGCATTCTCATGATAGTGCCTTAATGAAAGACTCGTCTGTGCCAATGTATGATAGTGACCATATGCTGATTGATACAGCAGATTTAGATACAGTTTACATGGACTGTTCTCTATCTAAATGCTATTGCTAGCTTTTTATGAGCAAACACATCAGCCATCACAAAGAAACCTAACTTTGTTCTTTATTTCCACTGCAAACAGCTCTTAAAGCAGGATTTGGGTTCACACAGTAGCAGCCAGCCAGCTAAAGGCTTACAGCTGGTCAATTGATAGTAATTAAAGCTGCACCTGATTGTGTGTGTGAGCAAGGGAGAATCACTGCTGAGATCTGCATGGAAAATAAGCAGAAGTTAACCTAATCAGCAAAGTTTATTCTTTACTTTGTGCCTTTGTATTTGGTAATTACTTGCTAAGAAAACATTAGCTAATTGCCTGACAAGCTGAAGGTTATTTTCTGGTTTACTTTGTGACTTTTTGTTATCCATTTTAAACACTGCAAGCAAGTAACCTCATTTATAGTGCTATCAAGCATACATGTGCTGGGTGAATTAAACCCCATCAATAAAAGAAGTATTTTATTGATCTTACCACTTGGTTTCACAACTCAAATTATTGTCATCAGCTGTGTTTGGGAGTGAATGAACTACAATACCCACAATACTTTGCAAGAATCATATGAATATATGCATCGTCAAGATTGTGTAAGTTCTCACCCTAGGCAGCCGTCTGACAAATGGCGTAGTTTTTCGGATTGCTCTTGCACCAAGAGGATTTACTTGTTGTGGATTACAAATAAAAGTCAAGTTTAAAGCTGTAAGAAGATTTCTTTCCCTCATCTGCACTTTGGAAGAAAAGTGGTTGTTCCAGGAAGCTGTCCCAGATGAAAAGACCCTGTGAAAAGCTGGATTCATCACTGAGACAAGGTAATATGTACCTCGGCATGTCTAGTGGTGGATGTGTGTAAGCACAGGGGGTAATTGAAAAAAAGTTGAAAAAAAAAAAAACACACCTGGTTGGAAGGTGCTGCTCTTTGGTTTTTTTTTTTTTCTTTTCTTGCAGGGGTCAAGATGGATCCGAAGGAGATGGCTGAGTGGATGGCAGCCCAATTTTGCAAGCAGCAGGAGCTATCACAGCAGGCCCAGGACACTGCTATGAAGGCCATAATGGAACAGCAGAAACCAGTGCTTGATCTGGTGCAAGCTCTAGTTCAGCTGCAGAGCCAAAGTGGAACAGATGCAAGACCAGCAGTTAGTACTGGTACACCACATGTGAACACTGTGGGACTCAATCAAGGGATTGGGGCATTTAATTTTGGGAAATTAACTCCAGAAGATAATGTTGATGATTTTCTAGAGTCTTTTGAAAGAGTGGCACAGGCTTTAGCATGGCCAGAGACCCAGTGGGCAGTAAGGCTGGCAGCCTCATTAACTGGTGAGGCACTAGCAGCTTACAGAGCAATGCCAGCAGCCCAGGCTTTGATTTATAAGGATGTAAAGGCAGCTATTAGAGATCGCCTAGGGTTGTCTATTTCAGAGTATAGGCGATTGTTTAGAGCTGTTACATTGAAAGTGGGTGAGACACCCAGGGCTCTGAGTCAGAGAATCAGAAGTTTAGCTGTAAAATGGTTGGAGCCTGAGCAAAAGACAGTAGAAATGTTATTAGATATTATAATGCTGGAACAATTTATGCTTGGGGTACCTAAAGATTTGAATGTTTTTCTTATACAGCAAAATTGCCAAAATCTTGGAGAGGCAACCATGCTAGCAGAGAGATTCTTGGAAGCCACGCAGGCTTGCCATAGAATGGGTGGCCCTCTAAAGATGGATGCTGAGGCTAGATGTGCTGTATCAGAAAAGAGAATAATTAAGAATGTTTCTGACAATGAATGTACTGTATCAAACCAGATGAGTCAGTGGAATAGAAAGAAATGTTTCAAGTGTGGAAAAGTGGGACACTTAGAGAAGAGATGCCAGACACACACTAGTTTAATGGGTCTGGATTTAAAACAGCCCAAGGAAGGATTTCTTTTGATGGTTGATGTGCAAGGAATTACCACAAATGCATTATTAGACTCTGGGGCAGACCAGAGTATGATGTCAAAAAGGCTTTGGAAGAGGATAGAGGCCCAAGAAAGATTTGTGCCTAGAACCCCTGAAAGCCAAGTTCACATCAGATGCATTCATGGTGCTGCATCATCATATCCCACCTATAGGCTAAAGGTTAAGTGCCTAGGGAAACAAGAGGAAGTCCTGTTAGCAGTGGTGCCTAGGCTACCCTTTGATTTGGTTCTAGGAAGAGACTGGCCAAGATTTAAGCAGGGTCTAGTGGAAGGACTAGGAAAAAAGGAGGGAGAAGGTTTAATGGTAGTAGCTCCCGGGCCTTTATTTGGAAGTCCTCAGACCCCAGCTAAAAAGATGGTTAAGCGTCCAGAAGACCAAGCTACCCCAAAGCAGATATTCGTCCTAAAGTACCATAAGGTCTCTGAGAAGGCCCAAGCTCCTAGGCGGGCAACCCCTCAGTCTGCTGGGTTTGACCTGTGCAGCATAGAAAATGTGATTGTACCTAGCCAAGGGAGAGCCCTGGTTGACACCGGTCTCCAAGTGGAAATACCAATTGGATGTTATGGGAGAGTAGCCCCAAGGTCCGGATTAGCCCTTAAATATTTCATCGATGTGGGTGCGGGAGTAATTGATCCCGATTACAGGGGCAATATTAAAGTTCTGTTGTTTAACTTTGGACAGAATGAGTATCATGTGAAGACAGGAGACAAAATTGCCCAATTGATTTGTGAGAGGCTGGGTTTTCCACCTGTGGAGGAGGTCACATCCCTAGAGAATTCTGAACGTGGAGCCAAAGGCTTTGGTTCTACTGATGTCAAAGGGGTTAAAAGCTTAGCTGCCACCTGTGCCCGAGAGAGGGAGGTGAGTGAAGAGGAAGATTTGGGACCCCAGGTATCTGATTGTAAAGAAAAATCAGAGCCCCAAATAGGTGAGGACCTGACAATGGTACAACAGGAAGAAATTAGGAAGTTGCTTAAGGAATTCCCAGATGTGTTGACACCCATACCTGGGGAGACCCATTTGGTGGCCCATGAAATAATAACTCCACCTGGGAAATTGGTTCGTCAAAGGCCATACCGCTTGCCTGAAGCCAAAAGACAGGAGGTAGTGGCACAAGTCCAGGAGATGTTGGACATGGGGGTAATAGAGGAGTCAAAGAGTCCCTGGAATAGCCCCATAGTCCTGGTGCCGAAGCCTGATGGATCCTTAAGATTTTGTATTGACTTCCGGCAGGTAAACGCCATATCAGTTTTTGATGCATATCCAATGCCAAGAATTGAGGAGCTGCTAGACCAGCTGGGACAGGCTCAATACTTAACCACCCTTGATATGACAAAAGGATATTGGCAAATCCCGCTCACCAGGGAGTCGAAGCCGAAAACTGCGTTCAGCACCCCCGTTGGCCTTTTCCAGTTCAAGAGGATGCCTTTCGGACTGCATGGAGCAGCGGCTACCTGCCAAAGGTTAGTGGATCAGGTACTTCGACCCCACCAAAGTTATGCTTTTGCATACATGGATGATGTCATAATCCATAGTAACACCTGGGCGGAGCATTTGAAGAGGATCAGGGCAGTCTTGTGCTCTATGAAGCAAGCGGGAATCACTTTAAACCCGAAGAAGTGTGCCTTTGCAAATAGGGAGGTAAAATACCTAGGCCACCTAGTGGGAAGAGGAAAAATTAAACCTCTATTAAGCAAAATAGATAGCATCAGGAATTTTCCTCCTCCAACAACCAAGAAACAACTAAGAAGTTTCTTAGGACTTATTGGATACTACCGCCGGTTTATACCGCAATTCGCAGAGAAAAGTGCCATTTTCACGGATATGCTGCGAAAGAATTGTCCAAACCAGATAAAGTGGACACCAGAAGCTGAAAAAGCGTTTTCAGTATTAAAAGAAAAATTGTGTACAGGACCGGTACTGAAAGGAGTAGACTTCAAGAAACCCTTTCTGGTTCAAACCGATGCATCGGATGTAGGGCTAGGAGCAGTCCTATCCCAGTGCCATGATGGGGAGGAGCATCCTGTGATGTACCTGAGCAGGAAGTTGTCACTGGCTGAACAAAAGTATTCCACGATAGAAAAAGAGTGTTTGGCTATCAAGTGGTCAGTGGAGGCGTTAAGGTTTTACCTTACAGGGAGAAAGTTCCAGTTGGTCACGGACCATGCCCCACTTAAGTGGTTGCAGCAAATGAAGAACCACAATGCCAGGTTGACACGCTGGTACATGGCCTTACAGGCGTTTGATTTTCAGGTTGAACATCGTGCCGGGAAGTTACACAAGAATGCGGATGCACTTTCCCGTATTACGGACTGTAGAGAAGAAGTTTCACCAGTAAAACCAGTCCGTAATAACTTAAGCAGGGGGTATGTGATAAGGAAGCTTATCATAGCTCAGGTAGGAGCTATAGAAAAGATGATGTGACTCTGAACAAGCAACCTGTCAGTTCTGGTAGAAGCAAGAAAACAGAGTTTTCACATAAAAGACTACCAGTCCCAGAATGCACCAGGTTTCCAGCAGCCATGAGAGGGGCTGAAGTGAGAGAATGTGTGTGCAATCAAGAGAGCTATGAGGTAATCCCTAAGCACTCATCTCAAAGGGCAGGGCCTGATTCAACACAGCTGCGCTGTGTTAGGGAGCAGCACACATTAGAACAGGATAAGAGTAGAGCTTTTTCTTCAGATAACAGCTTCAGGGAGAGTTGGAAGAACAGCTTCAGCAAAAGCCACGCAGATAGAGAGAGAAGGAAACTCTCTGGAAGGAAGAGAAGAAAGGCCATTGGAAGGTCTGGGAGATTCCAAGGCAGTACTCATACTGGGAGGTATTCCAAAAGCCAGCAGAGTCCATTGGACTGGATTCAGCCAGAGGAATGGAGTGGCAGAGATAGGAATCACCAGTGGCTACCTGGAAGAGAGAAGACTGCATGTGGAAGGGACTTTCAGACCAAGGCCAGAAGGTATGTGAGAGAAGATCCAGTGTCCAGGGATCAAGATTGGAAGGCTGGACATCAGAATTGGATTACATATTGGCCAGGCTATACAGAGAGGAATAATGATAGCAGGAGAGGCTCAGGTATGAACACTGATCCAGACCCTATCTATAATAGAGAATGGCAGCAAGGGAATAAGCATTCTCATGATAGTGCCTTAATGAAAGACTCGTCTGTGCCAATGTATGATAGTGACCATATGCTGATTGATACAGCAGATTTAGATACAGTTTACATGGACTGTTCTCTATCTAAATGCTATTGCTAGCTTTTTATGAGCAAACACATCAGCCATCACAAAGAAACCTAACTTTGTTCTTTATTTCCACTGCAAACAGCTCTTAAAGCAGGATTTGGGTTCACACAGTAGCAGCCAGCCAGCTAAAGGCTTACAGCTGGTCAATTGATAGTAATTAAAGCTGCACCTGATTATGTGTGTGAGCAAGGGAGAATCACTGCTGAGATCTGCATGGAAAATAAGCAGAAGTTAACCTAATCAGCAAAGTTTATTCTTTACTTTGTGCCTTTGTATTTGGTAATTACTTGCTAAGAAAACATTAGCTAATTGCCTGACAAGCTGAAGGTTATTTTCTGGTTTACTTTGTGACTTTTTGTTATCCATTTTAAACACTGCAAGCAAGTAACCTCATTTATAGTGCTATCAAGCATACATGTGCTGGGTGAATTAAACCCCATCAATAAAAGAAGTATTTTATTGATCTTACCACTTGGTTTCACAACTCAAATTATTGTCATCAGCTGTGTTTGGGAGTGAATGAACTACAATACCCACAATACTTTGCAAGAATCATATGAATATATGCATCGTCAAGATTGTGTAAGTTCTCACCCTAGGCAGCCGTCTGACAAAATGCAACACCATTTCTTCTTTGTCTTTCATTTCCAGCATAGTAGACCATGTGATCATCTGATGCAAAGTGCCCCATGCCAGTCCATTTCAGTTCGCTGACACCCAACAGATCAAGTTGTACACGTTCCATTTCATTCTTGACCACCTCCAACTTCCCTTGGTTCATGCTTCGTACGTTCCATGTTCCAATGTGTAAGACATCTTTACAGCTTCTGACTCTCATTTCATGCGCAGCTACATCAGCAGTCAGACTTCCCGAGGGCTTTGATCCAACCACATCATAAATGCTGGCTTTACTCTGAAAAGTCTTCAGCTCTTCCCCAGTAGCTAGTTGAGTGCCTTCTGACCTGGGGGTCTCATCTTCCAGCACCATAGCACAATTTGTTTTGTTGTAACTATCCATTGGGTTTTCATGGCAAGATACAGAAGTAGATTGCCGGGCCTTTCTTCCGCGCAGTTTAAGTTTGGTGTTGTTGCCGTTGTCACAAAAATGTGATCCTCCGCCGTCAACACTGTCCCATTCTGCTGCTGCCCAGATGGGTGGTTTGTCTTGGTCTGGCACCTCAGCTGAGACCTGTCCATCTTGGGAGACCCTGCCAGTAGTTAAACTACCGATAGTTTAGCTCTCAGCATCACTGATGCACGCAAGCCCTCACAGCACGACAAGCTGCAAACCAAGTGAGAGCTTGTGATATTAGAGTTGCATAATCTTGCATAAAACACATTTATTCACCCAGCACTTTCTTGACTTACAACCTACACTCGAACAAAAAGCACAAGATTATGCTTGTGATATTAGAGTTGCATAATCTTGTGCTTTTTGTTCGAGTGTAGGTTGTAAGTCAAGAAAGTGCTGGGTGAATAAATGTGTTTTTAGTTCCTTCCTGAAGGAACTAAGGTCTTTAATCTCTCTCAGATTGCAGGGTAATTTGTTCCATTGACTGGGGGCGTAGAAAGAAAAGGCAGTATTAGTTGTTATCTGTTTAAGCTTTTTCATAGAGTCGGGAATTAGCAATGTATTGAGGTTTGCTCTTCTTCTTAGCCTAGTTTCTGAGGGGGACTTAATTAATGTTGATAGATGCGAAGGAGCTATATCATTAACGAGCTTAAAAATGGTGACTAGTGTTTTGTATTGAATCCTGCTATGAATAGGTAGCCAGTGAAGGGCGTATAAAATTGGAGAGATGTGGTCAGATAATTTGGCTTTAAAAATAATCCAGGCAGTAACATTCTGGGCCCTTTGAAGGATAAGTAGATTCTTCTTGGATGTACCCTGTAGTAAGCCGTTACAAAAATCTAAGTGTGGCATTATCAAGGCCTGGACAACTGATCTAAAATCACTATGTCGATAAGTGGTCTGAGATGTTGGATAGTTCTAAGTTTAAAGAATATAGTTTGGGCAGTCTGTTTTATGTGCTGTGTCATGCTTAGGGTTTTATCCAGAGTAACTTCTAGGTATTTCACTTCGGATTTGACTGGGAGAGTAATGTCTAATAGATTGATAACAGATGGGGGGGTAAAGTTAGAGTTTCTGGATACAAAAATTGCTTCAGTCTTTTTGAAGTTTATATCCATATGAATTGAATGCAGCCATTGTGCAGCTTCAGTGATACAAATTGCGATTACATCGTAATTAGGGTTAGCTACGTCGCAGGGTGCGAATAACATGATATCATCTGCATAGATGAAGTATTTTAGATTGTGACGTTTGAAGATTGAGCAGATGGATTGGAGATAAATGTTAAAAAGTAAAGCTGAAAGAGATGATCCTTGTGGGATACCTCGCTCTTGTGGGAATGGGAGAGAAGGGGAATGATCAATTTGGACATATTGGAAACGGTTAGAGATGTAGGATTTAAACCAGTCAAGTGTTTTATCTTTTAAACCTAATTGCGATAGCCTGGCTAAGAGGATGTTGTGATTTACACTGTCAAAAGCTGACGAAATGTCAAGGAAAATTAGCAAGAAAGCCTGCTTGGAATCATCCATGCCCTGGATTAATGAGTCAAATAAGGATACAAGTAACGTTTCCACCCCATGATTAGGGCGGAAACCGTACTGATGTTCATCTAAAGGAAAGTTAGTGTCAATATGGTCTTGCAACTGTATTTGAATTACTTTCTCAATGATTTTAGCTAGGAAAGATATACTGGCTATGGGACGGTAAGAAGAGGGGTCGTTGATGTTAAGGGATTTATTTTTTAGAAGCGGGCGAATTGCTGTGTATTTAAGGTCATCTGGCATGAAGCCTTGAAGTAGAGATTGGTTTACTATTTTAAGAATGTATGAAGCAAGTTCAGACTTTGCTGCCTTAATCCAATGTACTGGGCAAGGATCAAGTAGTGAGGTGGTTGTATTGAGATTTGATATTATTTCTAGAAGTTGTTTGTTTGAGATTAGATGGAAAGAGCTCCATTCAGTGATATTTGCTGTGGTAGGTATCATAATAGAGCCTGGACGAATATCATGTTTAAGCTTGCTAGCAAAATGGTTTGCTAGGAGTTGGGGGTCTATTAGAGTTTTGTTCATGGTGGGATCTGGAACTTTGGATAGTGATTTAATAATCTGGAAAAGCTTTCTTGGCCGGTTGATAGCTTTTGATAATGTTCTAGTGTGATATAGTCTTTTAGCGGTATTTATAGCTTCCTTATATGCTTTGAGGTTTGTGAAGTATTGTGCTCTGAGTTCAGGTGTTTTTGATTTGCGCCATTTAGCTTCCAATTTCCTGAGATCTTTCTTTAGTGTAGCAAGTTCTGAAGTGAACCATTTTTCAGATGAGTTTTTTCTTAGTCTTTTGTTTGACGGCAAATATTTAGCTTCCGCCCCTATAACAGAGTTCCAAGTTGATACTAGGTCATTGAGATTGTTTGAGTCATTGTCTAGTTTTGTAAGGAGTGATTCAATAAAGTTTTCCTTGCTAAACTGGCGGAATCTTTGTTCTATGGGTTTATTATTGGTATGTGCTGAAATAATGTGTTGGAAAGGGAGAGAGAAATGTATCAAGAAATGATTGGACCATGGGACCTGAGTCATAGTAGGTGGAATAAATTGTGGTAATTGTGTATAGTGTGAAGGGAGGAATATTAGATCTAGAATGTTACCTTTGCAGTGTGTAGGGTGGGTAATTATTTGTTTAAAACCCATTTTAGATGCCTTACCACTTTTCCTGTTTTGAATTATTTATATGTGATGTTTTTAACCTTTTATTTGAATGTTACATGTACTGATTTTTATATGATTTATATATTTACATTTATATGTATTCATATTTTCAGTTGAGGCCAGTACCTCCTCAAGAAAGTGGTTTCGCCGAAACGTGTTGGGGTGTCTTCCAATAAAGCTATCTTTATCAACCACTGCTTTTAGGCGCACCTGCTCTTTGTCTGTGTTCTATGTTGCCTACAGGCGCTTTGTGCTCTCCTGTTGGACTTCTGGCAAAACTGGATATTCAGCACTGGATGCTAAATAGGTTCTGGAGTTGAATATCTGCTTTTCTTTAACATGGCAGCAACTAGCCACTGCTGAATCTTGAGCCCATAGATTTACCTTGCTATTAAACACAATACTAAACATTTAATGTGCATAATCAAAGTAGTATGGTAGTATATTTTATCGGGGGGGGGGGGGGAGTGTGGCTTGGCTCTCCCTCTCCCCTCCCCCCACACAATAATTTTCTATCATCTGGGGCATGTGAATTCTCATGCGAAAAATGGGGTCACATCAACAAAACGTTTGGGAAGCCCTGGCTTAAGTGTTACTGGAAAGTTTTCAATGGGCCCAACTCTTAATCTGCACAGGTTGGACCAATCCCCATGTGTTTCACCATGGGCAAAACACTACTACACAGTTATTAATCTGACTTAGGGAGGAGACAGAATTTGGCAGCTATAAGAGGAGTCTTCCCTGAAATAAATGTAATTTGAGATTTCGTAGTACTGTGGGAAGTCAGATAGCCCTTAAGGAAACATGGACCAAAAGGAAGAGGATTATCCAGTGAGAGATGCCCTTTCCAGGCTACACCTCTCATTTCAGTCCTCACCTCTGGATTCAAGGGAAAGGTCTTGTGGATGTTCTGATGAGGTCTAAGCTGAGCCACATCAAAAACAACAGTGAAGAGATGGTCATCTTGGGTGCTCACATCCATATCATGCATAGACAGCTCCAGGATATTCTGAGATTAAAACAAACAAAACTAATAGTCATTGCTCAAAATGTTTTGCATGACTTTTAATTCTACGTTATGTCTAGGCATACAATAGAATCAGTTAAATAGGGCCTAATACATCAAGGTCTTTTCTCATAGATGTAGAATGAAAAAAAAGTTATCAGGCCTGATAGTCAAAGAGACTAGCATGCTACTGCATGCCCCAGTGCTATCTGGTTGGCAATGGGGCATTCTGGGGGGTGGCACCTGGCCATAAATGCCCGAGGCCGCGGGCCGGGTCCCGCGGCCGACAGTAACCTGGGCCCGGGCCCGGCCGCGGCCTCCAACGTGCAGGGTGAAAGGGGGGGTGCGTCGGGGGGAGGGGGCGGTGCGAGCCAGTGGAACTCGCTCGGGCGCGCCGTCGGTGCGATATCATTGGCCCGCATGTTAAGGGGTGGGCGGTGCTGTTCGCGAGGAGCCGCGTGGCCATCTCCTTCTGGCCGCGGCTCCTCGCGTATCGGTTGCGTTCCCGTGCTCGGTGAGTGGGGTTCGTGGAGGGGGTCCATTTGCTCCCGGGGGAGGTGGGGGAGGTTGCGTTCGGGTGGGGGGGGTCGGCAGCCGGTCGGGGCATCTACAAAAAAAAAAAAAAAAAAAAATCATTAATAAATAAATACAATAAAATAAAATAGCAGGAGTGGAGAACCCCTGCAGCCAGTAGCCTGCTTCCTGGTTGCTGCAGCAGGTTCTTTACCCCTGCGCTGGGCTGCTGCTCTCAACGGTTAGGAGGGAGGGCCGGAGCATGGCCGGAAAAGGCAAAGCAAAAGTGGCTCCGGGTGGAAGGGCTGGGGGGGGCTCGAGGGGGTCCCGCGGGGTTGGGGCAGCCCCAGGGGCCAGAGTAGGCCGTGGGGGGGGGCGGGGAGTAGGGGGGAGGACCAGTAAGCGGAAGGTTGGGGTGGGGATGCGTGGGGCTCTCCCTGCCCCTGCAGCTGCGTTGGGGGGGCCGGAGGAGGTGGTGGGCCCCCTAGAAGGGGTTGTGGGGCCTGGGGCGCGGGAGGCGGAGGAGGCGTCGAGGGGGGGTGCAGGGGTAGGTGGCGTTGAGGAGGGGAGCGTCGCTCGGGGCCGGTGGGGTCCGGCGCGGAGGGGTCGGGTGCGGTGGGGCAGGGGTGGGGTCCGGTTCCTCCAGGAGCCTATGGGCCCGCCCCGGGGGGGTGGGGAAGGTTCGGAATGCGTAGCGATGGGTGGCAGGCTTGGTCCCCGGTACCTGGGAGGGCAATGGGTAGGAGCCCTTGGGGGGGGGGCTGGGGAGGGGAGCATTGGGGGGCCGGTTTTCAAAGTGTTGGGGGACAACTCCCCTGGGGGGCTTCAGGCTGGGCAGTCGGGGGGTTGGGGTCCTCAGGGGGGGTGCAGGGAGGGGGTGTGGGGTGGGGGGTGGGGTCTTATGGGATGGCTTCGCAGGGGGTTGGTTTGCCTCCGTCCCCGTGTGTTGGCTCTCCTCTCCCTTTGCAGGTTTCGGGGAGTGCGCCCTTGACAGCAGGCGGAGTTGGCGGTGGTGCGACAGTGATGTCGGCGGGTGGGGCCAGTCCGGCCCGACCATGATGGAGCAGACGGAGTCCACCTCGGGAGTGCAGGTGGCGGCGGAGCCGGCGGCGGCAGGTGAGTGCTCCGGGACGACAGCGGGGGGAGTTGGGGGGGCAGTGCCGTCGGGGGAGGGTGCACCGCTGGCTAGTAAAGCCAAGGCAAAGCGGAAGCACCGACGGCGTCGGCGGCGGAGCGCGTCGTCTTCATCTACATCGTCGGGGTCTTCGGACACTTCCTCAGCGGACTCCACCGGCGGGCCGTGGGTTGGTGAGGGGGCGGGATCTGCGGTGGTGCGTTGCGCGGAATTGTGGGAGAGTGTTCCGCGCAAGTTGAGGCGGCGGATTGTGAAGCGGCGTTATTTGGATATTTTCCGGCTATTGGAAGGGAGGAAACGCTCGGGGGAGAGTCGTAAGAAGCGCAAGGAAGACGAGAAGGCGGGGAGGGTACGGAAGGTTTCGCGGAACACGTTAAATTGGACTCGGGCTTTTTTTGCGTTTGGCGAGCGTATGGGGGCATGAGGACCCGAGTCGTTATGGTGAGCTGTTGGCTTATGCCGACGCGATCTTGGCGGCTTCCCAGGCCCACGAGGGGTGGGCCTGGCTTAATTACGACGAGGAGTTCCGCGATAGGATGGAGGAGAACCGGCAGTTGTCATGGGGCATGAAGGATATTAACCTTTGGCTCACGCAAATGTCGGCAAAGAGGAGTGGAACGGGGGGGGGTGCAGGTCCGGCTAGGGCGGCGGGCGCGGCAGCTTCGGTGGGCTTGCGGTCCTTTCGGCCAGCGGGCCCGGGGCCCGAGGCGAGTAAAGTTGGGGCTGGCGCGGTCCCGGCGGAGATTTGTGCTGGCGCTTTAACAAAACGTCCTGCCCTTTCCCGGACTGCAAGTTTCGGCACGCCTGCTCCCTGTGCGGAGCCGGTCACTCGGCCGTTAAGTGCAGCCGTCGAGCGGTGCAAGGGGCGGCGGCTGCAAGTAAATGACGGGTTGGAAGGGGGTCTGGCGCCTACCCCCATTAGGATACAGGCGTTGCTGCCATGGCTGGAGCTCTACGCGGCTACCAGGCATGGCCCGGCGGGGACGATGTTGTGGGCGGGGTTTTCTGAGGGCTTTCGTATCCCTTTTCAAGGGGCTGTCCGGGATTTGGAGACGGGGAATGCTCGCTCGGTGATGCGGCTGGCGGATGTGGCCCGCGCGAAGATTGCGGCGGAGTGCGCTCTGGGCAGAGTCGCTGGGCCGTTCCTTCGGCCGCCCTTTTCGCCGTTTATTGTTTCACCGCTTGGCGTCATCCCGAAGAAGGAGCCCGGGCGTTATCGGCTGATACATAATCTTTCTTGTCCCCTCGGGGCCTCGGTGAATGACCATATCCCGCAGGAGCTGTGCTCAGTGCGCTATGCGTCCTTCGACGAGGCTTTGGAGCGTGTGCGCCAATGTGGAAAGGGGGCTTTGCTTGCGAAGGTGGACATTGAGTCTGCCTTTCGTCTCTTGCCGGTGCATCCGTCCGCCTTCCCTTTGCTCGGATTTCGTTTTGACGATTCTTATTATTATGACAAGTGTATGCCCATGGGTTGTGCGATCTCGTGTGCGTACTTTGAGGCCTTCAGCTCTTTCCTGCACTGGGTGTTGATGCGGAGGTCCGGTCGCAGATTTTTTGTTCGTCGGGCCGGCCCAGTCCGCAGTGTGTGCATCCTTGTTAGAGCTTTTCCTGGGTATGGCGGCGGAGTTTGGCATCCCTTTGGCGGAGGGTAAGACAGTGGGGCCGGTGACTTGTATTTCCTTCTTGGGGATTGAGATCGACTCTGTTGAGTTTGTGGTCCGGTTACCGATGGATAAAGTCGAGCGGCTGCGGCTCTTGGTAGCTGAGGTGGGCTCCGCTACGAAGGTGACGTTGACAGAGCTTCAGAGGTTAGTCGGCCACCTGAACTTTGCCTGTCGGGTCGTCGCAATGGGGAGGCCGTTTGCGCGGCGGTTGTCTTTGGCGATGGCCGGGGTGCGCTGTGGGCACCATCGCATTCGGGTGACTGCGGGGATGCGAGCTGATTTGCACGTGTGGGATGCTTTTTTGGCGAATTATAATGGCTGCTCGGTGTTACAGTCTGAGGAATTGTCCAACAGGGATTTGGACTTGTTTTCAGATGCTGCAGGGGGTTCGGGTATGGGATTGTTCTGCCAGGGCTCGTGGTGTGCAGCGCCGTGGCCAGCGGCTTGGTCCGCGAGTGGGCTGACGCGCAATGTGACGTTCCTGGAGTTGTTCCCGATTGTGGTGGCCTTCTGGGTATGGCCAGAGAGGCTACGGGACAAGCGGGTAGTCTTCTGGTGTGACAACGCTGCGGTGGTGCAAGTCATTAATCGTCATTCGCCAAAGTGTCCGAGGGTGGCGGCGTTGATGCGGGTGTTTGTGCTGGCCTGTCTTCGTCTCAATGTCATGGTTCGGGCGCGCCATGTGCCAGGTGCTCTGAACGTTATTGCTGACGCTTTGTCTCGTTTCCAGTGGGAGCGGTTTCGGGCGTTGGCCCCGGGGGCGGACGAGACCGCGGCGGTGGTGCCGGAGCACCTTTGGCGAATTGGGACGCCGGAATGATCTCATTGTTGCGGTCTTCCCTGGCTCCAGGTACGTGGAAGGCTTATCAGCGGGGGTATGGGCGGGTTCGAGAGTTTCTCTGGGGGAGGGGCTGGAGGGGGTTAGAGTCGGGGACATCTTGGCGGGTTCTTTCATAGCGTGGGCAAAAGAGGGTGGTTGGTCCCGGGCGGCAGCACGGGCGGCTTTGGTCGGCTTCTCCTTTTTTAGCAGGGCGGCGGGCTGGGGCAGTCTGAGCGCCTCGTATGTGGTGAAGCGGCTATTAGCCGGGTGGGCGCGAGCGCAGCCCTCCTGCCCGGATTGGCGTCGCCCCGTGTCGCACGCCTTGCTGCTGCGTATTTGGGGCGTTCTACCCGAGGTGGCGGCTACTCCGTATGAGGCAGTCCTTTTTCGGGCGTTGTTTGTCACCGCCTTCTTCGGGGCCTTCCGTGTTCGCGCGCGGGTCCCGCCGGCGGGCGGCCGCGGGGGGCGGGGGGGTTTGCTGGTGCAGCAGGTGGACATACAGGAGGCGCGCGTACGGATTTTCCTGGCCCACTCGAAGACTGACCCATTGGGGCAGGGTCGGTGGGTGCTGCTGAGGGCCATTCCGGGTCTGGGATCCTGTCCAGTGCAGAACTTGGCGGCGTACCGGCGGCAGCGGCCGGATCGGGCCGGGTGTTTCTTCTGCCATGCTGATGGGACAGCTGTTACCCAATTCCAATTCACGGCAGTCTTCCGCTTGGCGTTGCGGCGGCTGGGCGTGGATGAGCGCGGTTATGCGTCTCACTCCTTCCGGATAGGTGCGGCAACGAGCGCAGCCGCCGCTGGCCTGGGAAGTGAGGTGATCCAGCGGATCGGGCGCTGGCGCTCCAGGGCCTACGAGGGCTACGTGCGTATGGAACAGTTGTGAGCTGTGGTGGTGGAAGGGGGGTGGGCGTGGGGGGGGGGTTCTAATGCTGTTTTTTCTCTTTCAGGTCTACTGCTGAACGTGCCGACAGTGGCTGCTGCCCGGAGCACGCCGGGTGTTTGGTGGCTTCTGGGGCATTCATTCGTCTACTGGGCGGAACGCAGAGCCTCAACTCGTCCGCTGGGTACACACCTGGGCTTGGTGTCCTGCAATTTCCGGCTGGAGTGGCTCGGCGAGCGGGGCATGCGATGGTGGCAGCTCCTTCCAGTGGTTCGAGAGCACGCGGAGCGGCGGCAGAGGCCGGTGGGACTCCTGATACATCTTGGAGGGAATGATCTTTCCTGTTGGACGTGTCGGCAACTCATCCGCGCAGTGCAACGTGACCTGCGTGCGCTGCAGGAGCAGTGGCCTGACGTTGCAATCGTCTGGTCGGACATCATCCCTCGGCCGGCCTGCTTGCCTCAACGACGCTGGTCGAGAGGGCTGGCCAAAGTGAACAGGCAGATTGGCCGTTGGTTGCAACAGGCCGGTGGATGGCAGGTCCGGCACCCCTGGGCGGACCCCCAGTGCGCTGGACTGTACCGTACCGACGGGGTACACTTGTCCCCGGTCGGTCAGGACTTATTGCTTAATGATTGGCAGGAAGCGCTGGAAATGATTGGTCGCAGCTTTATGGTGGGGGCGGTGCGAGGATAGTGCCTACCTCGCACCGGTGGCGGGGTACAGAGCCAGCGCTCGCAGGAGCGGCGCGGGCTTGACCTGGTTTACAAGCAGTGGGGGCGAAGTGCTCCCCGGGGTGGGGCGAGACAGCCCGGTTGGGGGTCTCAGCCCGGTAGCGGGGGGGTGGGAGCCGGCCTTTGCTACTAGGATGGCGAGGCAGGCGGCGGGGTTTGGGGGGGAGGAGGATGCTCCGCCTTGCTACTAAGATGGCGGGTGGGGGGGCATCCTCCGGTAAAGGGGTGCGGGGTTGGGTTTTGTTCAATTGTTATCTTAGGCCCGTGTTGGGCCGGTTGTACAGGTTGTAAATAAAGCTGCGACCAAAAGTTTGTACCAAAATTACTGAGTTGGTGAATTTATTGGGGCGGGGGAACAGGATTGGAGGGTGTCAAATCGGGGAATGGAGGCGAGGAGGGCTTCCGGGTTACCAGTGTTAATGCCCGAGACCGCGGGCCGGGTCCCGCGGCCGACAGTAACCTGGGCCCGGGCCCGGCCGCGGCCTCCAACGTGCAGGGTGAAAGGGGGGGTGCGTCGGGGGGGAGGGGGCGGTGCGAGGCAGTTGAAATCGCTCCGGCGCGCCGTCGGAGCGATTTCATTGGCCCGCATGTTAAGGGGTGGGCGGTGCTGTTCGCGAGGAGCCGCGTGGCCGTCTCCTTCTGGCCGCGGCTCCTCGCGTATCGGTTGCGTTCCCGCCCGCCCGCCTGCCCCTGGTTTTGGTTTGTCGGGATGTTGCAGCTGGTGGGGGTGGTGGGGTACAGAGCCAGCGCTCGCAGGAGCGGCGCGGGCTTGACCTGGTTTACAAGCAGTGGGGGCGAAGTGCTCCCCGGGGTGGGGCGAGACAGCCCGGTTGGGGGTCTCGGCCCGGTAGCGGGGGGGTGGGAGCCGGCCTTTGCTACTAGGATGGCGAGGCAGGCGGCGGGGTTTGGGGGGGAGGAGGATGCTCCGCCTTGCTACTAAGATGGCGGGTGGGGGGGCATCCTCCGGTAAAGGGGTGCGGGGTTGGGTTTTGTTCAATTGTTATCTTAGGCCCGTGTTGGGCCGGTTGTACAGGTTGTAAATAAAGCTGCGACCAAAAGTTTGTACCAAAATTACTGAGTTGGTGAATTTATTGGGGCGGGGGAACAGGATTGGAGGGTGTCAAATCGGGGAATGGAGGCGAGGAGGGCTTCCGGGTTACCAGTGTTACTGGGCAGCAGCGATATTGAGCCGCTGCCCATTTATGGCTACATGGCAAAAACAAGGCACAGCAAAGGCTGACATAGCTTTCACTGCAGAAGCTAATCACACAGTGGTTGAATATCACCAATGCCTGGTTAGCTTCTGCAAGTGAAAGCAACCTGCATATTCAGTGCCGGGGATACGATTCCTGCATTGTACATCCAGGTTTAAAGTTCGATGGTGGTGACAAGCCATGATAGACCGGCTAGCTGCCACTGCTGAATATGGGGGCCATAGGGAATTGACCTGTAGACTCCTCATAGTTCTAGAGCTCTAGTAAATGTCCCCCCCCCCATCTCACTACAGTAATATGTATTAGTTTGGTGAACTTTCTTCCCCTATAGAATGAAAGAAGGTTCCATGACAAAATAGAAAAGAAATAGTTTAAAGCTAGGTATAGCCCCTCAGGAAGTATCCTTTTGTCAACATTCTCTTGACATAGTTTGTACATAAAGACATCAGATCGAAGGGTTAAAGAGTTTTCCATATGTTTTTTCCATGTAGTCCGATTCCATTTAGCTGCCCTTCGAAAATCCCAGATAAGGCTTTTACATGGGTAACTATGGAAGTTACCTATGGAAGGGCCTTTGAAAATCGGGTCCTACGTTCACATCCTGTTCCTTTTTGATGTAATTAAGTTGGTTAACTGTAAACCGCATTGATCACATGAAAAGGCGGTATAAATAAAGCACATACATAAATAAATACTATTCATGAACAACTTGCTCACAAATCTTTCACCATATTATTTACTGAATCATCAACCTTCCTATTTACCCACTAAAACCATGTTTTGCCCATGTTCCCTGTAAAATAGTTATCTCCAAGTTATAATGCCCTGTTCAATGTAATTTCAGTTTGTTCAATGTAAACCGCACTGATGCACAATAGCGCGGTATAGAAGAGAATGTAAATAAATAAATACAACTGAAATAACCGACATAACGTCATGTTTCAAACTTTTCATCAACTTTCAAGTTCTACATCAGGGTAGCAAAAAGATTTTTGCTTATCCATTTGGTGGAAGGTTTAAAAAGATGATCTATGACTCCTTCTGTTAAATCTTTTCATCTTGTGTGCATATTTTCACATTGGACTTAATTTGGCTGAACCTTCAAGACAGCTGCAATGTTCTTTTAAAGCTATGACTGACAAATCTCCCACGTCATCATTTAAACGAGGCACCTTTCCTGTGTTCTTTGTGGAATGCTTCATTTCACTATGTTTTATTCTGTTTTAATTTAATCCCTTCCCAGTTTCATTAACAGTATGTACAATAGCTTAATAGTGCATACTATTGAGCAATAGTGCGTGATATGGGCAAATAGCACACACTATTGCTTAATAGGGCGCATTATGGCTCAATAGTGTGCACTATTAATGACAGATTAGTGACAAACATTTTGGGGGAGGGGGTTCTTCCATTTTCAGTTGAAAATGATATAGGAAGTGTCACTGACATCCTTATGCGATACACATGCAAATTCCCACAAGGAACCTGACCCCTTCTCCCATGTCCCTCGCTGGTTTTGGCTGTAAGTGCCGCTCTGTGCCAGTTATCCCTCTACTGCCTCATAGATCTAATGGGATCATACCACTGCCTTTCAGAACTGCAGCAGACACTCCACACAAGTTACTCCGCGCCTTCCAGGAAGCACAGTGCACTCATGTTACTGCTGATTTGGGCTGAGAGAAAACATGGTACCTTACCTTAACCTGATTCTGGATCTGAAAGTAAAAGATCTCATCCCAAATAGGTTGTCTGGAATTCCAAATAGTCTTGGTTCGTTTTTTTTCAAAGCAGGCAGTTGGCAGCCAGAGGGACACATAACAATCAGGTTTACTTACTGAAACACAGTATCAAAAACATGGAAAATAATTATGCAAAGGAGATCCAAATTACTGCTTGCTTGTACTACAAGTGCATGCCAAGAACCCTAAGGGCTAGGTGTACTGGTTTTCCCCTTGTTTGCATGTGGGAAAATGTTTAGTGCGTCTGGCTATAAATGTGCTGTGCAGGACGGTGGAATATCTCCTCTCAGATACTGGTTCACAGGATAAATCTATCGAGCCTGATATTCAGACACCATTGCAGTTAGCCATGGCACTTAAATAGCAGTGGAATATTCAGTGACAGTGTTTGGATAGGAGCTGCCGCTGAATATCCGGCTAAGTGGCACTATCGGAAGACGTGCTAACACTTAGCCAGTTAGCTTGCAGCTCAGCAGGGCTTTTCACACGGCTTACATTGCCCGGATAAGTGCCGACTGAAAATCCCATTAGCTGGATGAAGTTGGCACTTATTCCGATAGCATCAACCCCCCCTCCCCCCTCGGGCCACCCCTGCACTAATCAGATAATGCCAGGATGGTTTGTGGACACTATCTTGATAGTCTGCTGATTATCACAGTAAGTACCCTTAACCAGACAGCTTCCCATTGGCTAAGGGTTCTGAATATCGGCCCCAACATTTACTATGCAGTTTTATGTCTTCTAGTAATTGTCTGGGCGTCTACCGACAGACTTGATTCCTGTTATTTGTTTATGCAGGGAGATACTGAGGTCTTTTTTCCTCCGTTACTGGCTGACAGGCAGTTTTTTCATTTTTAATTTTTTGATTGGGGTGTACCTATATATATTTTTTTCTATTATTTTTTGCCCCTCGAGAAGATTTTGGTTATTTTGTTCACATTCTAGTAATTGTGAAACATTATACACACATAGGGTAATGTAGGCTTGTCTAGCACTATCTTACATCCTTTAATTGGGTATAGTACAGTGAGGTACAGTGGTGACTTAAGAAACAGTCCATAGTCATTGCCTTTTCTTTCTGTGGCCATAGGCACGGCTATTAAATAAACTGTTTAGGCTTTCTCTCTTGCAATGTCCTTCCCCTCCCATGTCCCTAAGCTACTGATGCCTACTGATGAACTTTTCAACCAACTTGACTCAAAAGGTTAACTAGTATGAAATGTTTCTCAAACAAATACCCTCTGTATCTTCACTCTGGGATATTTGACAATATTCTAGACCCAATAGAAAGATAAATAATATTGAAAGATTAGACATTGCATTTCATCTCATCTTACATGAACCCAGAATGTAGTATCAGAGATGTCTCCAATAAGAATCTAAGAAAGAACTCAGAGAGACATAATCAAGGGCACAGTCACAGTTTGCAGACCTGAAAACCACATAAGTGCCACTCACAGGATATTCAGCAGCATTAATGCTGTTAGAGCCGTTGAATATTCCCTCCTAGGCCATCTAAATGCTCCAATGCTAACCAGACAGTATCAGGGTGTTCCAGGGACAGAGCGGGGCAGCAATATCGAGACATTTACTGGCTAACTAAATGCCTAAAGTTAGGGCAGAAAAAAAAGCTGTAATCTATTTGATTCCAGAATCTGCACTATCCACTGTTCTAGCAGCGAGTCCATTAATTTACTCACCACAGAAGTCAGACTAATCAGCTTGTAGCTCCTAACCTCCTCCTCATTTCCTCTTTTGTGAAGGGAAGCCGCATCCGCCAGTCTCCAGTTCTCTGGGACCACTCCCAGCTCTAAAGACGATGCAGGGGATGGCTAATACACCCATGGACTTCCCACTGCTTTGTAGTAATGACAAAGTCCACAGCTTAAATCACCCCTTGGGATTTCAGATGAAGCCCTGTGTGTGGTCGGCTGGTTCGACTTCCCTCCCTCCACTCCTTTTTCACTGTGGGGAGGACAAGTTTTGGGCTTTCTATGTGGGCACACATCTGTTTATCTGCATACATGGCTTTGAAAACTGTTCTCTGTGCTATTAGGCCAATGTATTTTCCTGATTTCGCTGCTCAGAGAAGATTAGGCATGCATCTGCTGTACTTACTGAGATCCGAGTTACGGATGTTTTTGGCTTGTATAATCCTTACGGAGAGGAGGTAGAGAGAAGCTACTTCCTGCAAAGCAAGAGCAGATGAACCACTGAGTCAGGTCATAAGACTGATACAGCTATAACTGTATTTGGATTTTTAGTGAGCTTTTTCATTCAAGGCAACTTACAGTTTTAGTAGATTTCCAGTACAATAAGGTCCTTCCACAAAGAGCTTATAAGTATTATTATTATTAATGAGCATTTATAAAGCGCTACCAGGCGTACGCAGTGCTATACAGACACAGAAAAGACAGTCCCTGCTCGTCGAGCTTACAATCTACGAAAGGAGAGGGACAAAAGGTGCAATAAAGACCTGAAACATAAAGATGGGGCTATTTATTTATTTAACAGGTTTTCTAGACCACCTTCTCAGTTTACATTCAAGATTTCATTATATATGGAATATATCAAGTGGGGGTAACGAGTGCAGGTTAAAACAGAACAAAGTGTTAAAGGGGTTGTATATGATATTTCAGTTTGCAGGATAACTATGTACAGTTGGACTAATGTGAGCAGGTATGAACAGGCAGTAGGTTGGTTTTCCAAAGTCCGACTTCAGTGAGGATAGCCAACCATTCCTTCTTATATTATGTTCCCATAGTGGCCTATGAACAATAAGGTTTTTACGTTCTTTCTGAAGTTTTTGGTATCGTGTAGTGCTCAAAGTCCTTCCGGGAAGGGGTTCCATAGTGTTGGCGCATTCAGTGAGATTGTTCTGTTAACTGCTTTGCTTTGGGATAATCACTGGGTGTGATCAACATGTTCTTGGTATTTGTTCTTCTTGCTGGTTTTGAGGGTCTCTCTTTATGAGGTTTTGAAGTGGTCCCTCTTTATGAGGTCTCAGCTGAACTACTGTGCAGAAGTTCTGAACTACTGTGCAGAAGTTTGAAATGTCAAGAGTAGACTTGTACCTGATGTGACTCTTAATTGGGAGCCACTGCAATTGTTGCAATATGGGTGTAATGTGATCATGTTTCACTGTGCCTGTAATGACAGGTGCAGCCATATTTGGGGCCATTTGAAGAGGTTGGATTGTTTGAGCTTGTAGGCCTTGATATAGTGAATTGCAATAGTCTAAGATTGGCGTTATGGTAGCCTGAATTACCGTGCGGAAGTCAGTCTGACTAAGTAGTTTCAGTGGTTTCAGTTTCCTCATGATCGTCATTTTATGATATGCAGATTTTGTTGTTCTGTTAATGTGTGACTATAGATTCAGGTTCTGATCCAGGGTGACTCCAAGGTACTTAATCTCCTTTTTGATGCTTATGCTTGTATCTTGTAGTTGTATCATGCTTGGAAGGGTAAAAAGCATGTTGCGTGTAATTATGAGAGCTTCTGTTTTTTTGTAATTTATACTGAGGTTATGATCACTGAGCTATGTAATCACGTCCATGAGGCAGTTGGTTATTGTTGAGTAGTCGGGTTTCTCAGTGTTAATGGAGGTGTATATCATAATGCCATCGGCATACAGCTTGTAGAGAATGTCGTCATGCTTTTGGATGATATCACAGATAGGCTGGATGTAGAGGTTGAATAGGAGCGGTGAGATAGCTGAACCTTGTGGAATAACCTGATGTACGTTGAATGGTGTGGATGTTTTCCCTTTACATTTCACATATTGTTGTCTGCCCTCAAGGTAAGAATGGAACCATTTGAGTGTTGTGTTGTGGAGCCTGACTTCTCATAGTCGTTTCAAAAGTATGGCGTGTTTGACCATATCGAAAGCCGTCAATATATCTAGGAATATTAACAGGAATCTTCTCTTTATGTTGTCGATCCCTTTGATTATTGTATCGAAGACTGAGGTTTGCAGTGTTTCCACGCTGTGATTGAGTTTGAAGCCATGTTGATGAGGATTTACTGGTATGTGTGTTTTGATGTGATCTTGGAGCTGCAATTATACCATCTTCTCAATGATTTTAGCCATAAAGGGTAGGCTTGATATCGGTTGATAGGCAGAGGGGTCCTCCTTGTCAAGTGCTGTTTTTTTTTTTTACAATAGGTCAAATTGAGGTCCTTTTGAGGGCTGAAGTATCATGAGCCAAAGGCAATCTCAAAGAGGTGCATCTTGAACCTAGACCTGAAGAGTGTGAAGGAAGAGATTTGATGCAGAGAAAGAGATAGGTTATTCCAAGCAAAAAGGGCAGCAAGGTCAAAGGAGCAAAGCCAAGAGTTAACAGAAGTAGAATGCGGCATGGAGAGAAGAAAAGCAGAAGAGGAACGAAGATTCCGTGAGTGGGTGTAGGGAGAGAGGAGAGATAAAGAGAAGCAGCAGAGTGAATGCACTTATGTGTGAGGGTAAGTAGTTTGAACTGAATATGGCAATGGATAAGGAGTAATGTGATACTAACGAGCTTGGCAGAAGATTAGACGCGCAGCTGTGGTTTGAATAGATTGAAGTGGGAAAAGATGAGATTGAGGGAGACCAGCGAGGAGGAGATTGCAATAATCAAGATGAGGGATAATAAGGGGATGTACCAGAATCTTAGTGGCACACAGAGAGATGAATGGACAAATCTTGTTAATATTATAGCGAGAAAGACGACAGGATTTAGCCATTTGTTGGATATGGGAAGAGAATTATAAGGTAGAGTCAAAAACAATCTCAAGACTGCGAGCTGTGGCAACAGGACAAACAGGTGTGTTATCAAGAAGTAGGGCTTCTATTCCTGGGTGTTTATAAATTGTAAATTTAGGTGTTTATTTTCCAGCTAATTCGGTGTCTTAAGGGAACAAAACAAATCTGTATTTATCAGTGTCTTTGTGTCACAGGTATTATTGCTAGGTAACTTTTCCAGTGGAATCAAATATATATTTTGTAAAATATAGTGGGGAACTGTGAATGTCCTAACCTGGATGTCTCAATTCCTCTCTCTTCAAGTGTCTTATTAGCTAGCAGGAGACCAGTTTCCAGAGAACTATCGGGTACCTTTTCAACAAGGCACCTAACAGCAAAAATATGTACACCCTTTCCAGCCTACAGAACGCAGCCTGATATTCAGGGCTATTGGTGGAGTTCATTTTGTTTTTATTGGTTTATTAATGTGTGTGTGTTTTTTAATGTATTTATGTGTGGTATGGTATTAATGTTTGCTTTAATGTGCATCTAATTGCACAGGATCTCTGGACAAGTGATTTCTAAATATTATTTAAGGGGTTATTTTAGAAGCCTTATTTGAAATTTCCACACGGAAAATCCAGCATTTGCACATGGAATTGGCATCTACAAGGTGCTAAATTTACATGTAGAGGTCCACAATCTGTAGAAACTGCAAGGAAACATGTCAGGAAGACCAAAAAAAGCAACAAAGTATCTGTAAGATAAAACAGGACCAAAGAAACAGATACCAGACTGGCAGAGTTTTCAGGTTTGAAAAAAAACCTCTCTTTATTGCCCCTACGCGTTTCGGCCTGTGGCCTTCCTCAGGGGGTATCTTTAGGGTGCAAACCTCAAGAAAACAAACATTTACAATTAAAATTAATCATATTAACAATCAAATACAATAAAAATTAAAATTGATAAATAATATAGATCATAAAGATGAACATATAAAAATTGAAGAACCAAAAACTGCTACCATCTATAATCACCAAATGATAGGACATGATCTATAGAGTGCTCTGGATCTGTGTACATGAAAAATATTAACAAACAGTAAAAGCTAGAGAACAAACGAGATGAGGAGGATATAACTAGAAACATGAATATTCCAATTGGTACCTTCTCTGTATAGAACTTCCGTTAAAAAACATATATCACTAAAAAAGAATAAGACAAATAAAAGAATTGTGTAAAACAAATAAAAGAAATTAGCCTGCGCACATCAAGCCCATAAAAAAGAAAAAGAAAAAAGAAAAAGGAGTAATTGATTTGTAAATCTCTATTACAGTAGCGACATACTGACAAACTACAAGAATTGTAGTGAAAAAACTTGCCATAGCGGTGTGCATCCACTGTGCCAGAATAAATCCGAGCAATGGAGTAAACATGGCCATCACACCATTGATTATGTTCACCTTCAAATTAGCGCATGTGTATTGCTATACTTTAAAAGGAAAACCAATTTTACGGGCCAGTACGCTGCATTAAATTAAAAAACTAGAAGAATAACCGAACTAGAACATTAAAGCAATGATCAAGGTTATCTATACAAACTGACTAGTTAGAGCTAATGACTGCATGTCATAAACGATGTATCAAAAAACAAGAAAATATATAAAATTAGAAACGGCAAACAGAAGGAATGGAGCGAAGCAGTGCTACTGCATCGGCATTCAAAAACCGAGCTGTTTAAAATTCTCACTCCGTCCTTTCTTATGAAATATTTATTTCCAATGCATGGATTATAGTCATGTTTCTTAAGTATGATTTATTTATTTATTTATTTTTTAGGGCATATTGATTATTGATGAATGTATATTCTATTTACATGGTCATTTATCTGTATGTATAATTTATTTGTCTTATTCTTTTTTAGTGATATATGTTTTTTAACGGAAGTTCTATACAGAGAAGGTACCAATTGGAATATTCATGTTTCTAGTTATATCCTCCTCATCTCGTTTGTTCTCTAGCTTTTACTGTTTGTTAATATTTTTCATCTACACAGATCCAGAGCACTCTATAGATCATGTCCTATCATTTGGTGATTATAGATGGAAGCGTTTTTTGGTTCTCCAGTTTTTATATGTTCATCTTTATGATCTATATTATTTATCAATTTTAATTTTTATTGTATTTGATTGTTAATATGATTTATTTTAATTGTTAATGTTTGTTTTCTTGAGGTTTGCACCTAAAGATACCCCCGGAAGAAGACCGCAGGCCGAAACGCGTAGGGGCAATAAAGAAAGGGGTTTTTTCAAACCTGAAAACTCTGCCAGTCTCGTATCTGTTTCTTTGATCCCAAGGAAACATGTCAGGGACATGGTTAGGGCATGGCCTTGGTGGGTCAAAAATCCACATGTGTACTCCTCATTTCCTATAAGGAACGCACACGTACAACCTAAATTGCCCACATAAATATTTACCAAAAAATTGTGCACCCACTACCAAGTTAAAAACATCCAATAATAAAAGTAAACCTGGTATCAAAAAGACCCGTTGTGCAAAAGATCATTGAAAGTAACTTATTATTTTTTGTCGGATTGGCCAACCAAGCTAAAGGAATTCAACCTTATGCTGTTGTGGCCCGTCCATTTTTTTAGATAAGAACACAGTCTTAACACTTTAAAGACAGCAGCTATTATAGATTACTTAGCTGAAGGTGTAGAAAACGGCTGTAGAGAATTGCCACAGATGACGAAGGGACGACGTGACACGTTTCGGGGTATTTAACAGTAATCCCCTGCTTCAGGTCTAATCCTCTGTGTGCTTCCAGCCCGAATGCCGCTTAACACTGAAAAAATCGGCGTCTTTATAAGTATCAGCCATGCCAGTGTTTGCTTAATCGTTTTCGGATACTCCAATCAAAGGTCAGAGGAAGGAAACAACCAATCAGGTAAGTCATGGGGAGGGATCACAAAATTGAGCTCTGCCCCCGGCACCATCATTGGTAAAAGGTGTATTAGAAAACTGTGTGCCAGTCAATTTGCATATTCATGCCATGAGGCCGCACTGAATTTAATCGAAAGATCCATCTTTGTTCAGAATTCTGAAGCGCTTGAAGACGATCACCGCCTCTTGGATGTTCAGGTATAAAATTCAAAACCCGCCATCTCAAATCCTGAAAAACATGTGATAACTGTAGGCAGTGTTCCACCATCGGAGCTGTTAAATTTTTCGTACGTAGACGGGAGGCATGCTCTGCCAATCTAATTTTGATAGGCCGTGAAGTGCGGCCAACATAGTAGAAAAAACAAGGACACACTATGAGATAAACCACGTAGGAAGTTGAGCAAGTAGTGCACCAGCGGGAAAAACCTTTGATAGGCCATGAAGTGCGGCCAACATAGTAGAAAAAACAAGGACACACTATGAGATAAACCACGTAGGAAGTTGAGCAAGTAGTGCACCAGCAGGAAAAACTTTTGATAGGCCGTGAAGTGCGGCCAACATAGTAGAAAAAACAAGGACACACTATGAGATAAACCACGTAGGAAGTTGAGCAAGTAGTGCACCAGCGGGAAAAACCTTTGATAGGCCGTGAAGTGCGGCCAACATAGTAGAAAAAACAAGGACACACTATGAGATAAACCACGTAGGAAGTTGAGCAAGTAGTGCACCAGCAGGAAAAACTTTTGATAGGCCGTGAAGTGCGGCCTACATAGTAGAAAAAACAAGGACACACTATGAGATAAACCACGTAGGAAGTTGAGCAAGTAGTGCACCAGCGGGAAAAACTTTCTTAAACTTTTCTAAAACTTTCTTAAACTTTTCCCGCTGGTGCACTACTTGCTCAACTTCCTACGTGGTTTATCTCATAGTGTGCCCTTGTTTTTTCTACTATGTTGGCCGCACTTCACGGCCTATCAAAATTTGATTGGCAGAGCATGCCTCCCGTCTACGTATGAAAAATTTAACAGCTCCGATGGTGGAACACTGCCTACAGTTATCACATGTTTTTCAGGATTTGAGATGGCGGGTTTTGAATTTTATACCTGAACATCCAAGAGGCGGTGATCGTCTTCAAGCGCTTCAGAATTCTGAACAAAGATGGATCTTTTGATTAAATTCAGTGCGGCCTCATGGCATGAATATGCAAATTGACTGGCACACAGTTTTCTAATACACCTTTTACCAATGATGGTGCTGGGGGCGGAGCTCGATTTTGTGATCCCTCCCCATGACTACCTGATTGGTTGTTTCCTTCCTCTGATCTTTGATTGGAGTATCCGAAAACGATTAAGCAAACACAGGAATGCTTTCAACGAACTTGCCACTATCTGGAGACTAAAACCACTGATCAGTCATGGTCACTTTCGCAGTCTGCCAAGCTGTTATTACCCCAATTCTAGACTACTATAATTCCCTTTTCTAAGGTCTTCCAGCTCAAACCTCCCACCCATTGCAGTTAGCCCAGAACACAGCCGCCTGGACCATCACAGGGTCAGCCAAGCACGACCACATAACACCCCTCTTGTGTCAGCTTCATTGGCTACCGATCACCTCAAGAGCCAAATACAAAATAGCACTAACCACCTTCAAGATCAGAAACAGCATGTCAGCTGGAATTCTACGGGATCTGATATCCACAAAATCTAACAATAGATCTAAAAGACAAAACACCAGAGACACTGTTCCAACTCTGAGCTCATACACTGGCAGCACCCGCCATCTGGAACTCACTGCCATAGAAAGTACGGGCAACCTCGGAGATAAAGGACTTTAGGAAACAACTCAAAACCTTTCTCTTCTCCGACCACTTCAGAGAAGACACCTAATCCTTCCCCTTATGACACATGTATTTATAAACTCTGACCTTTATACATATGTTTAATTGTAAATAGTTGTGCTCCTGAGTTCCTCCCGCATGTTACCCCTACCCACGTTTACAGCATGAGTTCTCTGTACCGGTTGAGTTATACTGTAAACCGACTTGATTCTATGATAAGGCGGTATAAAAAAACTTGTTAAATAAAATAAATAAATAAATCTATAAAATAAAAATAATCCTGCCTTGCAGATATAGGAAACCATCTCCATTTCAAATCTTATTCTTAAAAATGATGTTTCAGAGAGAGATAACACAATGTTAGCCAGTTTTCAAAATTTGAAATAGCAACTTTTAGAAGTCTTGACTAGTGGTGTTCATGCTGGATTTATTATCTTGACTCAAAATTTTCCAGTGTGCATGCCCATCTGTTTCACCCCTCAGTGCCACTGAGATTCAGTAACAGAATCTTTCAAAGTTTAGCTGCCAACATGGCTCACCAGCACTGTGAGGAGAGACGGTCAGTGAACCAAATTTATTTTATTTATTTACATTCTCTTATATACTGCGCTATTCTGCATCAGTGCGGTTTACATTGAACAAACTGAAATTACATTGAACAGGGCATTATAACTTGGAGATAACTATTTTACAGGGAACATGGGCTATGGAGGGTTAAGTGGCTTGCCCAAGACCATAAGGAGCACCTGTGGGACTAGAAACCCCAGTCCTTCCGGCCCAAGGTTGCTGTCCTCTAGTGGGATTTGAACCCCTGACCTTCTGGCCTGAAGTACCTTGCCCCAACCACTAGGCCACTCCTCCATTCCATTTTGAGTTGAGTCATTTTTCACCTTGCTCTTCCGTTGGTCCACCCTGGGTGCCAGTCAGGAGGGGAGGGGGGAAGGTGCTGCTGCTTCCAGGCCCTCACGGAGGAGGCATGCATGGCAAACATATCTTTGATGGCATGCTGCACTGTCTCTAAGTGAACTTGCTGATTTAAAAACACATTTTACAAATAATTTTCATCTGTGCACATGCCTCGACCCGTGCTGAATTAGTGCTGCTACTGATTACGTAGCTCAACCACAAATAAACAAGAACTTCTGAACTTGCAGACTCGAGCCTGAAATAATGACAAAAATTGTGAAATAAACTGGGAGCTTTTCTTTACAAATGAGCACTGCAATTATTATTTAAATGTTTCCCCTGTCGTTCCAAATAAAAAGAGCTGAACAAGAAATCAAAGTAAATGATAGCCTCTAAACACATGTACAGTCCCCAGCTCAGTGTTTCTTTAATTTGTTTGACGATGTCTATATGTTTGTGTTGTATGTATGTCTACTTTCCAGACCTTTGTGCGTCATTTTATATACAATGTTTTAATCCCTTCATTCATATTTTTTAAAACTCTGTGCATTAACATGTCAGCTTTCTTTGCCCGAGTTAATTTATTTATTTTGATTGTGCCGTCCTAGGTGAACCTTCAGCCTTGTGTCCTCTCTCCCAATACCTTTCAGACCTTAATCTCCACAATTATGATTACTCCCAGAATAATACTGTAAGAACATCGACTCTTCAGTATTAAACACTTAGAAGCACAAGTTGAGGGTTCTCTGGGTTGCTCTGGCTGTCAGCGTCTATTTTATTTTGAGAGCAGCTGCTCTTTGCCACTACCCCAGTAGGTGTCGCCCTATGCAGCTGCTTAGTTTGTCTAATGATTACAACCAGCCCTGACTGTTCCTTTTTCAAAATGAAATAGTTATCCTGAATGATGTTGCTTGCATTGGTCTAATTTCTTTTTTACCTCTGCTTATTTTTTTAAATGCCTTCCATTTACCTATTTCAGACCTTTTCCTCTTTCTTGTCTGCTTTCATTGCTTTGATCTCGTTTTTTGCCTTTATCAGATAGCCTCTAAACATTTTGCTTGGATCTGACATTTTCAGCATCTTTACCACAAGCCGCCCGGGGCTTCCCGTCTCCTGTTCTCTCATCTCTCTCTCCTGTTTGGTTCTTGGCTTTGCACCTCTCTCTCTCCCTCTTGACTTCTCTCGCTGTTCTCTCCCCTTCCACCCTGCTTTGCTTGCATGCCTGCATAAACCTGAAGTCTGCTTTGGAGGGGGGAAGAAGAAGCAGATGATAGAAGACAGAAACTGCAATGCAGCACCAGAGCAGGTAAGCGTTGCATCGTGGTTTTCAAGCCATTGCTGCTACTGCAGGCCCCAGCCTTGATTGGTTTGCTACATAATTATTCTCCAAGTTATGGTTTAGGCAATCAAGTTCTGAGATAGACTAAAATATCCAGGTTTTATAGTGTTGCATAGAAGATAAAAACCCCCAAGTTTATGCAATTCTATAAATGTAGAATTTTTCAAAGACTACATGCTCTTGAAGATTTTTCTATACATTATTCATTGTATGACAAGTAAGGAAATGGCAATAACAAAGCACATATAAGTAGCAGTTTCAGAAAAGATGCTAAATACATGTATATGACTGCAGTATGCACAGATTTGAAGGGGGTGTTCTGGGTTAGAAATACATGCCTACTTCAAAAATTGCAAATGGCAGTATTTAACACCTGCTCCTAGGTATGCGTAAGCTCGCTCGGACCTAGCCACCTCATTTCCGCTAAAGGGATGTGTGGTTCAGTAGGTGTGTTCTTTGCCACTAGTTCAGGGGTGACCAACTCCAGTCCTAGTGCACCACAATCCAGTTTGGTTTTCAGGATGCCCCTAATGAATATTCATGAGGTATATTCACGTCCACTGTTCCCATTGTATGCAAATATATCTCATGAATATTCATTAGGGGCATCCTGAAAACCAGGCTGCATTGTGGTGTACCAGGACTGGAGTTTGCCACCCCTGCACTAGGTGGTTTTCTGAAACCTGCTGCCCTTATCAACATATGAACTCAGGTTTTTAGTCACTTCCATAGCTCCTCTGCACAAGAATGCATTATCATGCTTGTCTCCTATATTCTTTAAGACAAATATGTTTTATTAGAATGTTGCATTGTGGGAGATAGTCACAAGTATTTACAGCTGTTCCAAGGGTTGCAGAGCAGAGATGGTGTCCAGCTGTCCAAGAAAGCTTGACGTGTCTTCAGTAGCAGACTGGCTAATCTACTGAAGAGGGCTTTAAACTAGATTCATTGGGGATGGATGAAAAAAGTCCCCAGGTAAGTGAAACATTAAATACCTTTATGGAAATGGGTAAAAGGGGCAACATATGGAAAGCAGTGTGTATAAATGCCCATAGCATGGGAAATAATATCCCAGATGTTGAAGCTTTAATGGGAGAGGCTGACTTGGATTTAGTGGCAGTTACAGAAACATGGTTCACAGAAAACCATGATTGGGATGTAACTATAGCAGGCTATACTTTATTCAGAAAGGACAGGGTAGGAAGAAGGGGAGGAGGAGTGGCACTATATGTACAAATAATATTAAAGCTTTGGAACTACAGAGCTTAAAAGGGAAAGAGGAGGCACTGTGGGGTAAACTAGAAAGAGAGAAAGAGAAATCTATTTGCATTGGCGTGATATACAGACCTCCCTCACAGAAGGAAGAGGTGGACGGAGAGTTAACTGAAGACATACGCAGCATTGCTAGGAAAGGGGAAGTGATACTGATAGGGGATTTCATTATGCCAGATGATGATTGGCACATTCCTGCTGCAGTATCATCTAGAAGTAAGGAGATCCTGGATTCTCTACAGGGAGAACTATTCAGGCAATTGGTAACAGAACCCACATGTGAAGGGGCCATACTGGACTTGGTGCTTACCAATGGTGAAAGTGTTTCTGAAATTATGGTGGGATATCAACTCGCATCCAGTGATCACCATAAAGTGTGGTTCAGTATTAGGACTAGGGCTATTAGAATCCATTCGAAAGCGAGGGTCTTAGACTTTAGGAAAACTAACTTTGCCAAGATAAGCCAATATCTCAGGAATCATTAGTGGGATGGGAACAGCTGGGGGCTGCAGAAAAACAGTGGGCAAAACTGAAAGGGGATATTTTAAGGGCAACCAACCTTTTTGTTAAAATGGTAAATAAAGGTAAAAGGAAAAGGAGACCACTATGGTTTTCGAAAGAAGTAGCTGAAAAGGTGAAGAAAAAGAGGGAGGTCTTCATGAAATGCAAGAGATCACAAAGAGAGGAAGACAGGCATCTATATTTGGAAAAACTTAGAGAAGCTAGCAAAGTAGTCAGGAAAGCAAAGATTCAAAAAGAGGGGAAATAGTCAATGCAATAAAATGGGGGGATAAGATATTTTTCTGATATGTTAGTGAGAAGAGGAAGGGCAAAAGTGGTATTGTCAGACTCAAGGGTGAAGGGAAGGAATATATTTATTTATTTAAATGTATTTCTATACCGCCTTATCCTGCAATCAAGGCGGTCTGAACAGCAAACAATCAATAAGCTACAGTGTATAGTGTGCACATGCAGTGAGTAGTGTATGCGTATGAGTGTGTCTGGACGTTGATTCTTGTGGTGCTATTTACAGTGTGTGCTATTTACAATGCTATGGGTATCAGTTCCTTGCTTAATTACAATTATAGTGACATCTGGGGGGAATTGAGGTGTCTGTTGCATGGTTTAAGTAATATCACCGTAGTGTTCTATGAAAAGGGTTGTCTTCAGTCGTTTCCTGAACTCCATATATAGAAGCTGATGAGGATAAGGCGGAATTGCTTAACAAATATTTCTGTTCTGTGTTCACAGATGAAGAACCAGGAGCAGGACCTCAGAAAACACCCACAAATAGGAACAGAAGTGAGGGGCATCTTGAACAATTTTCAGAAGACTGTGCTCATGAGAAACTAGCTAAACATAAAGAAAACAAAGAGATGGGACCGGATGGGATACACCCTAGAATACTGAGGGAACTTGGGGACGTTCTAGCAGCTCCACTGACTGACCTTTTCAATGCCTCGTTGGAGTCGGGAGTGGTGCCAAAGGACTGGAGAGAGGCTCATGTGATCCCTTTACACAAAAGCAGGAGTAAGGATTTGGTTGAAAACTACAGGCTGGTTAGTTTAACTTCAGTGGTGAGTAAATTATTGGAAACGCTGCTGAAAGAGAAAATAGTGAGATTTCTGGAGTCCAGCGGGATTACAGGATCTGAGGCAGCATGGCTTAACCAGAGGCAGGTTTTGTCAGACAAATCTGATTGATTTCTTTGAGTGGGTTACCAGGGAATTGGACCACGGGAGAGCCCTAGATGTGTTGTATTTAGATTTCAGTAAAGCCTTTGACACCGTTCCTCACAGACGACTTATAAACAAACTGAGTACCCTAGGTCTGGACCTTAAAGTTACTGCTTGGGTTGGAAATTGGTTGAATGGGAGGTGACAAAGGGTACAGGTAAATGGAGCTCACTCTGAGGAGAAGAAGGTTACCAGTGGTGTGCCTCAGGAATCTGTCCTTGATCTGATTCTTTTTAACATCTTTGTTAGTGATATAGCAGAAGGGCTGTCGGGTAAGGTTTGCCTCTTTGCAGATGATACCAAAATCTGCAATAGAGTAGAAACCCAGGAAGTTGTAGATAACAAAGGGCGGCTTGTGTCTCGCTCCATCTCTGGACTGCAGCTGATTGCCTGATCGGGAGCCGGAAGGGAGTCCCCTCTCCCAACCCTGCTGATCGGCGTCCTTTAAATCGCGGCACCAAAGGGCAGTTTGTGTCTCGCTCCATCTCTGGACTGCAGCTGATCGCCTGATCCAGAGCCAGAAGGGAGTTCCCTCCCCCAACCCAGCTGATTGGCGTCCTTTAAACCGTGGTGCCAAAGGGCACGCCCGCACCTGGGGGGCCTGTGCCTAGGGGCCTCGCCAAAGGGCCCTTTGGTGTGGTCCTTAGGCGCGGGACCATAGCCATTTCCAATGACATCACCTCGTCTGGTATACAAGACAATCTGAACTGTGCTCTCTGTGACTTTCTCGTGCTCCATAACCTGCTGATTCTATATGCTCCCAACCCTATATTATGATTCGATAATTACATTTGATTTGCCCTTCTTGTCTCTCTTGTACTCTGCTCCTCCTTTCCTCCTCTTATCAGGTACGTTAATCCCAAGTCTTATAATGTTATAATGAGGCCTTTACGTAATCTAGCGAACCTTATCTATGTCTTCCCTATTTCTGGTCTCCCTAGTCTTACTTCTCACTCTCTTAGGCTTCCTGCGCTCCCTAAATATTTCTCTCACGTTAGGTCTAGGCCTTCTCGCAACTTATCCAACCTTGTTCAGATTCCTCTCCTCTCCCCTTCTCTTGTGCCTTATGGAATGTTCATTCTATCTCTAATAAACTTGCTTTTGTACATGACCTTTTTATTTCCCGCTCATTTCACCTCCTTGCCTTAACTGAGACCTGGCTTCTTTCTGAGACCTGGCGGCTATAAGTTTTCCCACACTCCTCATCCCACTAGACGTGGTGGGGGTACTGGGTTTCTCTTGTCACTTCCAGACCCTCATGCCACCTCACTCTCATTCCCCTCTCTCCTTTGAATTCCACTCCATCCGCCTCTTCACTCCTCTTCCACTCCGAGTCGCTGTTATCTATCGTCCTCCTGACATTTCCGTCTCTAATTTTCTATCTGATTTTAATTCTTGGCTTTCTACCTTTCTTCACCCTTCCTTTGCCACTCTTATTCTTGGTGACTTTAACATTCATGTTGACAGCCCTTCTGATCCCTCTGCTTTAAAGCTTCTCTCCCTTGCCTCCTCACATAACCTTCAACTCTGTTCCACTGCCCCCACTCACCAACATGGTCACTGCCTTGACTTAATTTTCCTCTCTTACTGCTCACCCTCCAATTTCTGTAACTCTGTCCTTCCCTTGTCTGACCACCACCTTTTAAGCCTTACATTCATCATCCCCTGCCCAGCCTCGTCCTGTCTGCACTAACCTATTTAGAAACCTCCTTGCTATTGATCCTTTAGCTCTCTTCTCCACTATTTCCTCATCACTTTCATCCACTCTGCTTTCCAAATCTATTGATGAGGCTGTGACCTCTTATAACACTGCACTCTCCTCTACCCTTGATACTCTTATCCCCCTCATCCCACGTCCTGTTAGAAGTTCTTCTCCTCGGCCCTGGCTCTCCGCCACTGCGCGCTATCTGCGCTCTTGTGCCCGCTCTGCTGAGCGTGCCTGGCTCAAATCCCGCTCTTATCCTGACTTTTTCAACTTTAAATTCATGCTCTTCTCCTTCCAATCAGCCATTGCGCTTTTAAAACAAATCTACTTAATCCATCTGACTAACTCTCTTTCCTCTAATCCTCGTCGTCTCTTTAGCATACTCAATTCTCTCCTCAGTGTGCCTCCACCCCTGATTCCTCCCTCCCTTCCTTCCTGCCCAAACCTTGGCTGACTACGTCCATGACAAAATCCACACGATCACCCTCCAGTTCCCCTCCTCCCCCTCTTCCCCCCTATTTCCCAATTCTCCCCCCCCCCAACTTCTGCTACCCTTTCTTCCTTCCCTATGGTCTCTGATGAGGAAACGTCACTCCTTCATCTGACCCCTTCTCCACCCACCTCCTTAGCTCCATCTTTTCAATTATTGTCCCTTCTATTTCTCATATTCTTAACCTCTCTCTCCACTGCAACCTTCCCTTCTGATTTCAAGCAAGCTGTGGTTACACCCCTCCTCAAAAAAACTCACTTGATCCCACTTGTCCTTCTAACTATCGACCCATCTCTCTCCTTCCTTTTATCTCTAAACTACTTGAGCATGCAGTCTACCACCGTTGTCTTGATTTCCTCTCCTCTCATGCCCTCTTGGATCCTTTACAATCTGGCTTCCGTCCCCTACACTCCACTGAAACAGCTCTTACTAAGGTCTCTAATGATTTGTTCCTGGCAAAGTCCAAAGGCTTTTACTCTGTCCTCATTCTTCTCGATCTTTCTGCTGCCTACGACACTGTTGACCATAACCTTCTTCTTATCACCCTGTGCTCACTTGGATTCAAAGACTCTGTACTATCTTGGTTCTCTTCCTATCTCTCCCATCGCTCTTTCAGTGTGTGCTTCGGTGGCTCCTCCTCCTCCTCTTCAACCCCACTACCTGTAGGGGTTCCTCATGGTTCCGTCTTAGGTCCACTCCTCTTCTCTCTCTATACCCAATCCCTTGGCACCCTTATCTCTTCCTATGGCTTTCACTATCATCTCTATGCCATCGACTCTTACATCTATCTTTCTGCACCTGTTATCTCTCCTGAAATCCAGTCTAAGATCTCACTCTCTGACATTGCTACCTGGATGTCCCACCGCCACTTAAAACTGAACATGGCCAAAACTGAACTCCTTATCTTTCTCCTGAATGCCTCCCCTACTCTTTCCCCTATCTCTCTCTCTCTCTGTGGATAACTCTGTAATCCTCCCTGTCTCTTCAGCACGTAACATTGGTGTTATTTTTGATTCCTCTCTCTCTTTCTCTCCACATATCCAGCTCATTGCTAAAACATGCCGCTTCTTTCTATACAATATCTGCAAAATTTGCCCTTTCCTCTTTGTTGACACCACTAAATTGATTATCCACTCCTTAATCACCTCCCGCCTTGATTATTGTAACCTTCTCCTTGCCGGCCTCCCTGCAAGCCACCTCTTTCCTCTTCAGTCAATTCAACACTCTGCTGCTCGACTCATTTTCCAGTCTCGCTTTTCCCACATCACTCCTCTCCTCATGTCACTTCATTGGCTTCCCATCCATCTCCGTATCCAATTTAAAATTCTCCTCCTGACCTATAAATCTATTCACTCTTCTGCCCCCCAGTACCTTTCGTCTCTTATCTCTCCTTACACCCCCTCTCGGTTACTTCGCTCTTCTAATAGTCTTCGTTTATTTGTGCCCTTTACTAGTACTGCCAATTCCAGACTTCGCTCCTTCCAACTGGCAGCACCCTTTGCTTGGAATAGTCTTCCTATCTCTGTGCGCCAGGCGTCTGCCATGGCCATTTTCAAGTCCAGACTAAAATCCCACCTCTTCACTACTGCTTTTCGTTCCTGTCTTGCCCTATCTTGATCTCTCTATCAACATTTGCTTACTTTGTCCTGTAAATTTTGTTATTTGTGTTATGTAACTTATTTTGTTTTCTGTCTTATTAGATTGTGAGCTCTGATGAGCAGGGACTGTCTCTCTTGCATGTTTGTACAGCACTTCGTATGTTGTGGCGCTTTATAAGTGTTTAATAATAATAATAATAATAATAATAATAATTATGGCTACAAGAGAACAGCCTATCCATCAACATTAAAAAAACAGAAGCCCTCATAGTGACCAAAGACCCTAACTTCACCCCGCCACCACACCTCATAGGAACCACCCAAATACAAATTCAACCCCAAATAAAATATCTAGGAATCATCATCGATCAAGCGCTTACATTCAACCAACAGATAAAAAAGACTACCAGAACAATATTCCACAAAACAAAGAAAGTACAACGACTCAGACCACTCCTCGACCCAAAGGACTTCAGAACAGTCATGCAAGCCATGACGCTTCCCCACCTGGACTACTGTAATACGATTTATCACGGACTACCCGCCACCCACATCAACCCCATACGAATAGCACTAAACACCACAGCAACAATCATCCAGAAAGCGAAAAAACATGACCACATCACTCCAATCCTAAGAGAACTCCACATCCTCCCTCTCGAAGCAAGAGTAAAATACAAATCTATCCTGCTCATCCACAAAGCCCTCCATCAGACACAATCTTCTCAATTCTGGACTCTACTACCCCAGACCACCCTCAACAAACCAACCCGTCAGAACACCAACAACACACTCACCTTCCCCCACGAACGAACTAAGTTCAATCAACAGACCTGCAACAGAGCATTCGAACTGTATGCACCCTCCCTCTGGAACTCCCTCCCGAACCTGATCCGCAGAAACAGTGACCTCCCCACATTCCGAAAACAACTAAAAACCATCCTATTTCACAAATATCTTGGACCAGAAAAAGACTCCTCTCACTGATTGCACCTCCAGCCCCTAACGACCCCCTCTATCACCAACTATGAAACTTACGTCTTTTTGTCTACGTCTTTTGTCTAATCTGTTCCTTTCTGTTCGAATCATTAATGTTGACCCTCTTGAAGACAGCCCCCCCCTTTTTCTGTCGACTTCATTACTGTCCACCCCCACCCCCCCTTTTTGTTAGGCCGCTTTGACCCGGTGAAAAGCGGGATATAAATGTAGCTAAATAAACAAATAAATAAATAAATAAAATAAATAATGAGGAGGGATCTAGCTAAGCTTGAAGAATGGTCTAGAATTTGGCAGCTGAGATTTAATGTTAAAAAATGTAAGGTCATGGATTTGGGCTGCAGCAATCCAAGGGAGCAATATAGTATAGGGGGTGAAGTACTTTTGTCCACCAAAGAAGAGCGGGACCTAGGCATGATTGTGTCTGATGATCTTAAAGTATCTAAACAGGTAGAAAAGGCGATAGCGAAAGTTAGAAGGATGCTTGGGTGCATAGGGAGAGTAATGGCCAGCAGAAGAAAGGAGGTGATAGTGCCTCTGTATAAGTCTTTGGTGCGACCTCATTTGGAGTATGGTGTGCAATTCTGGAGACCGCACCTTCAAAAGGATATAAGAGGTTGGCTACTAAAATGGTTAGTGGTTTTCATTCTAAAGTTTATGAGGACAGACTTAAGGATCTTAATATGTACACCTTAGAGGAAAAGCAAGATAGTGGTAATATGATTAAGACATTTAATTACCTCCATGGCATAAATGCACAGTAGGAGAGCCTCTTTCGATTGAAAGCAAGCTCTGCTACGAGGGGACATGGGATGAGAGTGAAAGGGGATAGATTCAGGAGTGATATGCAGAAATATTTATTTATAGAAAGAGTGGTGGATCTATGGAATAGTCTCCCATTGGAGGTGGTAGAGATGAGGAAAGTATCTGAATTCAAAAAGCATGGGAAAAACACAGAGGATCTCTAAAGGTAAAAAGGGGACTGTTGTAGTGGTTGATATGGAAGGACAGACTAGATAGAAACATAGAAACATGAATACAGAAAAAGACCACATGGCCTAAGGGGATTCTGGGAAATTAATTTAACATTTAGTATATATTAGTCATGCCTCCCTCATGGTACAAACATATGTAAGGGGAAAATCTGCATTCACTGCCTAAATTGCATGCAAATTTCTCTCATGCATATTCAATGTGGATATCCTGAAAACTTGACTGGCTGGGGTCTCCCAGGATAAGTTGGGAACCACTGAAATAGAGAATATCTTTGGGGAGAGAAGGTACCTCTGTCAGAAGAGAATAGTGCACAAGCAGAAATATTCAGATTAGAATACCTCTATTGGCAAGGAACATAATATACTCGTAAGTTAATATATTCACAACACAGAGCGTCCTCATAGATCTTCACAGACACAAGACTTCCTTGTAGTCAAGGGTGATATCAACAATATCTAATGTATGCTTCAGGTTCAGGAAAGATGTTCTCTGTCTAGGACACAATGTTATGAAAGCAAACTGTTCTCCCATAGACCAAGAGCCACAACTCATTCACCCCAGAACGTTACCTCTTCCTGTGCTAAAATATCACAATAGTGTGAGGTCACATGCAATTCTGTTTCTCACATCCATCTTTCCATAACTTGTCCCTTCTTACAATGTAGAATATAGACTCCTAGGAGAATATTAGCTCAGCAGCGTTAACATTTTCCTGCACCTTAAATACAGAATTCAGCACAAAACAGCTGGAGCTACTAAATGAAGTGTGTTAAGAGTTTAGCATATGCTAACGCTGTTAATGTGCATTATTTCCCCACCCACAAGACTTATTTTATGCAGTGGAACCCAGTTACTAATGATGAGCCAGGGGATAGATCTTCCTCTGGTTGTCTACATGAGCTATATGGCTATAATAGATTCCAAATAAAGCACAGTTTTAAACATCCCCAAAATGCAAAGAACCTCACCAAAAAAAGCACCATAAACCAACTCTCCTCGTCCCTCAAGAATATAACAGGAAAAAGGGAACTGCAGAAATGCTTACGGCACCACTGATTACGAGCATCACACTAGCAGCTAAATCAGAGACACCAGGAGGATTTATTTGTTTTTAAATGCAGGTATTTCAAATTAATATGTATTGTAACCAATCAGATATCGTCCGCCATCCAGTCAGGTCATTTAGCCAACTTCCCGACACCATAACTATCTATTATAAAGGATAAAGAACTTCTACCTTTACTTAAAATATATTGTAAATCTGTTTTTACTATATTTATTTTCTTCAGCTAGTCAACTCATATTTTGATATTCCAAATTATCCTCTTATCTGTTTGAAACAGGAAAACAGCAGGAAGGTAAAGGACACAAAAACATCACCCAGAATCAGCTGAGAAGCACATCTGGGTGACGATGGTTTACCTTGTAGGAACCTGCTGTGGGTCTCCTGACCACTGTAGTTCCACTTCCAGACACATGTAAATTGGATGGAAAAGCCGATTGCGTCTTCTGCTGACACCTCATTAACAAATCCATGTCTGAATGTTGTTTAAGGACAATGCATTATAACTTGTTTCTGAGCCCCACCCCTTCACTATTAATATTAAGTAAGACTTGATTCCCTCCCCTTTCTAATTTAAACGTTATCTCCTGCTAGCAAAACTGTAAGCTGTCAGGTGACTGCATTTAATAGGAGGTCAAATGGTTCTGATGTTTTCCAATCCCAATTCTGTGTTGCCATCCTAGATTTTAATCTAGGAAGAAGCCCCTAGACTGAAGGTGTAGAAAGAGGAAATCAGATAAGACATAAGTGAGGAAGATAAAGAAAACGGGCACAAAGTAAGAATATTGCCAGGAGTAAGAGAGACAGAATGGAAAGGTTGAAAAGTCAAAGAGCTGCGAAATCTGATATACAATAGACCCAGCCAAGTATTTCGGCTATAGCTGTAACTGACATTACTGGCAGCAATATTCTCATCGTACTCAGCTGGGGCTTTGTGACTTTTAATATCACCTACTGCCTCCCGCTTTTCCAGACTGACTGTCCCCTGTTCTTTTAGCTTTGCTGCATAATAAATGTTCTCTCACAGTGGTGTAAATTCTGCCCAAGGGCTCCCTGCAATGCAGGGGGGACTCAAGGAAGAGGGGGCCTATTTGCAGCTGCTCCTAGATCTTCAGAGGCAGGTTCCCCAAATTCTGGCTTGATGGGCCATAATCTGAACTCAATGACCTTCCTACAATCATCAGAACAGAGTGCAACATGCCTGCACACTTTTCGAGGGCCATTTCATAAAGGGTTTTCTATATGTGAAGCCCATTTTACACGCAGAAAAGGCTTTTCATAAAAATCGCATGGGGGCATACATGCATAAAAGGTATGCGAGCCAAATGACTGTGCATACTCTTACATGGATGGCACATAGGTGTTCCATGGGGCATAGTTTGCACAAAACAGAGATGGATTGCAATGTCCGTGATTATGTTGTACAATATGAGTGCACACACAGAATCCATACACAAATCGACACCATCTTTGGCATTTGCACTTTACTGAGCTAGTAACAGGTGTCAATATTATAAAGACATATAGGCACCTATACTGCCTTTATAAAATTTGCTTAAATAGGCAGCGTTTTGGGCTTTTCACCTGGACACTTGTTATAACATTACATCCCTAAGGTTATTCTAAAAGGGTTTTGCCACAAACATGTAAACATAATTATTTTACTGTGGTCGTGAATCAGTTTCTATGCAGTTTGTTGCAAAATGTTATGGCTATTGCTTTGTGAAATGCTGTCTCTCTCGTTTTGTAGGTTTTCATGTGTTTTTTAGTTCTTATGGAATCGCTCATTTATTTTCTTACCAAACATTCACATTTAATCTAGATCTAATTTATTAAGAATCATTAGCTTTCATATATCATAGGATTAAGACAGTATATATGTATGATGTCTGTAGGGTCACCTTCTAGCATGGCGGCGCTGTCATTGATCAATCAGTTTTGGCATTATTCACTAGCGCTATCATCTTATCCCTGAAAAGATTATAGAGGTTATTTTAGAAGCATCTCCCCATGTAAATAGCGGCATTTACACACGTAGAACGGAATATACGCAGAACTACGATTTTAGAAAACTGTATGCAGTGATCCCCACCTTCCAGAGATTCCAAGGTGTATGGCAGAGGCATGGTTTGGGAATGGTCAGGCCCGGTACAAGGAGATGGGGTGCTCTAGATGGACCTCATCCCTTGCTCCCCATCCCCCCGCCGATCAGCCAGCCGCCCTTCATTTGCACTGTTGTCACTGGGACCTACAACAGTGGCAATGTATTGAAATGGCCCCGCGGCGCTTACCTGCAAACGTACCTGTTCCATGCAAACAGGAAGTCAGCTCTCAGTGGGGACAGAAGCAGACAGCCCCATGGTGCTGACGTTTGCAGGTAAATGCCACGGGGCCATTTCAATCCATTGCTGCCGCTGTAGGACCCAGTGAGGGGTGACAGCAGTGATAATGGGTACATCCAGAGGGCCAGTGCCCTAGGCAGTTGCCTAGTTTGCCTAATGGTAGTGCCGGCCCTGGATGTGGCTTGACAGGGCCAAAGCCTGCATGTATAGTCTTCATTTTATAAGGGGAATCTACATATATGGCAACAAATTTCCACACAAGGCTTTACACCAGCTCTGAGGCATGCATAGATTTTTCAAATTGTGCTCATTTAGGCCAGGGTTTTGTAGAAAGGATTGAGGGAGTTATTCTCCTTCCTCTCTCCCCCCGCTGTTTAGTTCCTCCTCCAGAACGAACATTTTTTAAAAAAGAAAGCCTCAGTACTTGATTGGTGGTACTTATATGTACAGGTTGTAAAATGGCCTGCCTACATGGAAATGCTGGCCCTTCCGCATGAAAGCTATGAAACTGATACTTACACATAGAATCTGCTATATTCACGACACTTGACACAGCAGCTAATCCATGTGCATTTTGACAAAGACTCCAAGTTTCAAAAGAACCCCCCCCCCCCCGAGGCAAATCCAAAAAATGTCAATGTCCAAAAGATCACCCCCGTAATGCAGAACTGACCAAAAACTATTTTTGTAGGACAAATAGTCAGGAGAGGAACGAATCACTCTTGTATGACTACAATGTCCTTTTATTCAATTAAGATTCTAAACTACCAGTGAACTTATCTGGTAATAGTCCCATGAAACACAGGTCTGGCGTCAACCACAAAGAGTCCTTCTTGGAACCCCCCCGCACACGACGTGCATGTTTCGAGCCACCTCACGGCTCTGCTTCAGGTGCAGTGGGATATTGTCTGTCGTTCCAAATGAGTGACCACATCAGACGTCAAAGAACCCTCCAAACTGCCAAACACCACCATTTGAGTATCTGCTTATTACTGGTTGTCAGTCCCAACTGCGTCATTCTTTAGAACCACCAATCGGGTGAAAGGGAATTCCCCATAATGTCGGGGATGCCCTCTCCCCATTGGCTCAAAGCTAAAACAGGCTCGTCCAATCATTCTCCATATTCAACCCATAAGGACTCATAGTGTTCAAATGAAAAATCCAAAGTTGCTCCAGCCATTACAATCTGTACATCCGAGGATCTTGGGGGGGGGGGGGGGGTCATAATCAATAATCCTCCACCGCAAATCCTCAAAATTGTGATGCATTGTCAAACAATGATCCACCATAGGAACGGAAAATACCGATGATCGTATACGTGAGAAATGTTCTCCCAAACTTAATTTTAAGGGACGAATAATAGATTGCAATGGCAGCGCAAAAGAGATACCACATAACTAGATGTACAAGAGCTGCACCACCTATATGTGCACCCAGTTGCCGGATTCTCCCAAGAGTCAACCCTCCAAAGTGGTATGACAAAATTGGCATGCACCACATGCAAAATGCCCCGGGTTATCACCATTCCATTCAGGATGGTCGACTGGCAATGCTGATTTTACCACTCGATCTCTTAGATTCGACCCCCTTGTGTGAGCTAGAGTAAGAGATTTGTCAAAACAAGAATGAAGTCTCAAAATTGTCCAATGCCTCTTCAGCAAACTTACAACACAAGGAGTGTATTGCATAAATGGGAGGATGCCCACTACTGAATCATCCCCTGCATCTAAGCATGAGGGTGCTTCCTCCGAGAGCAGCCATTCCCGATGGGTGAATCATGCATGCGTATATGCCCTCTTAATTATGCGTGCAGGATAGCCTCTCTGTAACAACCGTTACCATAAATTGATAACCTGCTGTTGGATATCCTCAATCATGGGACAAATACAACAAAGTCTTAAAAAGTGTCCAAAAGTAAGATCTCTACGTAAAGGTCCCGGAAACCTGAGAGTCATACTTATCAAATCAGTTGGACATATTTATCATATCAATATACACCTCTTCAAGTAAAAAGCCGTTAATCCTACTAGGAGACTTCAACAGCCTCATTACAGGACACCTATGCTACAGCATTCCTGAATTCAATGTCTGACATGGACTACCACCATATAGTCAATGCCCCACTCACAACAGAGGAAACATATTAGACTTAGTTTTCATACTCAATGAAATTTGTAAACATCTTCAACCCTCACCACCACAAAAACAACAAGTACTATGGTCTGACCACCACTTAAAAACTTCCAACTACCATCTCACTTCCCCATACTATCATCAACTACTCAGGACACCCCATCAAGAAGATTTAAGCCCTTTGAAAAGAATAGTTTCATAAAACAAACACTCCAGTGACTAAACCCTGATCTAACAGATCTCAAAGGCACAATAGCTAATTGGAATAACGCCATAGAAAACGCTGCCACTGCGAAAACCCTACCACAAATTAGGAGCAAACAAACACCTTTATACAGCATTTTGGAAATACATTGGAACCCCCTAATACTGATCCCACATAATACCACACCAGAAGACACCTACTAGATGCGCTGCGATCAGCACAAGTCCATGTTTCACTGCACACCCTAAACATGAAAATAATTCTCTCCCTACACACACATACAGAGGACAGTCTCAATATAAATGGCTCACATCAAGACTAAGTCTAGACCCAAGTCTTCTATTCACTGTACATAGTTTCAACATATCTAAGTTACATCTTAAGTTCTTGTTCTCCTGTTTATTGTACATTTAATTATTTTATTTATTTGACAGGTTTTCTATACAGGTTTTCAGACACCTCAATTCCCCCCACATCTCACTATAATTGTAATTAAGCAAGGAACTGATACCCATAGCATTGTAAATAGCGCACGCTGTAAATAGCACCACAAGAATCAACGTCCAGACACACTCACACGCATACACTACTCACTGCATGTACACTCTATACCCTGTATCTTATTGATTGTTTGCTGTTCAGACCGCCTTGATTGCAGGATATGGCGGTATAGAAATACGTTTAAATAAATAAATAAATACCGCCTTATCATAAATTCAAGGCGGTTTATAGAGAACATCACAGCAAACAAACTTTGACATAGAACAGGGTATAGAACTTGGAAGATTAAGCGGGATACAATTTGTATCTTCAACAATTATAAACTATATATCTATATACATTTACATGAGTGCGGTATGGGTTGTATATGTCACATTTACATATATGCTGAGGTAGTAGTCCAGGAGGTTTAATCAGGAAATGTTAATGGGGTAGGTCTATAATTCCATAATTGGATGGACTTTCCTCAGATCAGATATATTGACCGGTATTCTTATGGGGCGGGACCATAGTATTCCATAAAAAGGTAGGTCTTTATAGCTTTCCTATAGTCTATTAGGTCTTTAATTGCTTGTATTGAGGCAGGTAGTTCATTCCATAGCTGGGGAGTGTGTTTTTATACTGCCTTATCCTGAAATCAAAGCAATTTACATTGCATTTCAAATTCGAACAAGATACAGTGAACTAAGCTCAAGGTTGGCATGCAGGGTACTTACAGGGTAAGCACCTATTTACAAGTTGCTTAAGTTATTTACATTTTTTTTCTGTCTATTTACAGCTCTGGGCAGGGTTATCAGGGGCTGTTCTAATAGTACATAGTTATTGACATAATTCATTGCTTTGGACATTGTTCATTGTATATAGTTATTGGAACGTGTAAGCAACCTTGTTGATGTACAATGTAAATGTTCATTGTATATAGTTATTGGAACGTGTAAGCAACCTTGTTGATGTACAATGTAAACCGCATTTGATCTCCGGAAAAAGCCGTATATAAATACTAATAAATAAATTAAATTAAATTATGCAATTCCTTCATTTACATGCATATTTCCATTATGTAGGCACAGGCAAGCATGCTTGAGAGCAGATGCAATTGTTCTGAGATTTGTACAGGTTTATGCTGGTCTTTAGTCATCCTTTTTAGTCATAGTTTATGGACTTTTCCTCCAGGAACTTGTCCAAACCATTTTTAAACCCAGCTACACGAACAGCTTTTACTACATCCTCCGGTAATGATGTAAGATTGTAGGATTGTTTCTATAGTTTTCTCTGGGTTTTGGGATGATCCGTTTGCTGTACGTCGTGAAGGAGGGTTAGGTAGTGATTTGATTTGGTTAAATTAGTGCTTTGACAGGCTTGTGCCCCGTTGTTAGTGTGCTGAATGGGATGATCTGGAGTACAGGCTGTAGTGCGCCAACGCAGTGTCTTCTTTGCTGGGTTTAAAAGCTTAATTAGTTATAGATGGGCTGCTGAAGCTGTCTGTGTTTCAGTACTGACCGCGGTCAATGGCATTTTGGATTTTATTGCACCTGATGAAGTTAAGTAATTGGAGTTATAATAATTATGGGACACTGTTTTTTATATTGGTTGGGTGAAGTCGTTTTTTTTGGGGGGGGGTTGTATATTCGGATTGGTTGGGGCTGTTTTTTCATGCTATTATTTTCTTTTGGTTATTGACGGGGAACAATAGAAGGAATTTTGTTTGGTTAGTAATGTTATTTTTAATTTTGTTTGTCAGGTAAAATCCCCGGCAAGTAGCTTTGGCTTTTCAATGTTGTTTTTGGCTACACCCTGAAGAAACTCCAGTGTAGGTGAAACGCTGATGGTGCCAGGTTTGGCGTTGGTGGTGTTATAGCCTGATTGAAGATATATGATGCTACTCTGAAGATATATTCTGCTGTTATATAATGCTTTTTTGATAGCAGTGGGGTTACCAGTTTGGAATTAATTTATTATTTTGACAGAAGGAACTTCATCTGTTTGGAGCTAATTTATTTTTAGAAATGTTTTTCAATTTTGTTTGAAGTCAGCGGGAACAGTTGCAGTGGAGAGTGAAAGGTTGAGGATATGAGCGATGGAGGGGACAATGGTGAGGGGGATGGGACGTAGGAGATGGGTGGGGATAGGATCTGATGAACAGGTAGTGGGTTTGGAGGAGGAAAGAAGGAGTGCAGTTTCTTCTTCAGAGATCAGAGGGAAGGAGGAGAGGGTGGCAGGGGGAGTATGGATGGGGAAGAGAAAATTGGGGAGGAGGGGAGGTAGATGAGGGGGTAGGGAATTGGAGGGTAATCTTGTGGATTTTGTCGTGGAAGTAGTCGGCTAGGGTTTGGGCAGAAAGGGAAGGTGGGATCGGGGGTGGGGGAACGTTGAGGAGAGAATTGAGGGTATTAAAGAGACGGCGAGGATCAGAGGCAAGGGAGTTGGTCAGATGGATGTAGTAATCTTGTTTGGCAAGTGCTAAGGCTGACTGAAAGGAGCCAAGCATGAATTTGAAGTATAGAAGGTCTTCCGGGGAGTGGGATTTGGACCATGCTCGTTCGGCAGAATGGGCGCAGATGCGTAGGTAACGGATTGTGGGTGAAAGCCAGGGTTGGGGAGTAGATCGTTTGACAGGACGTGGGGTGAGAGGGGCAAGAGGGTCAAGGGCTGAGGATAGTGTTGCATTGTATGAAGATAGTGTCTCGTTGACGGATTTGGAGGATAAAATGGAGGAAAGAGATGGAGAAATGGTGGAGGAGAGAGTCAGGGGATCAATATTATGAAGGTTTCTAAATAGGTCGGAGGAGACAGGACGAGGTTGGGACGGCGGAAGTTGAAGAGTAAATGTTAAGAGGTGATGGTCAGATGAGGGAAGGATTGATTTGCGGAAGTTTGAGGGAGAGGAATTGGAGAAGAGTATTAGGTCAAGGCAGTGGCCGTGTAGATGTGTGGGGGCAGTGGAGCAAAGTTGGAGGTAAGGAGGAGGAGGGATCCATAAAGACAGAAAGCCAGGAGTTGAAGTCAGTGAGGAAGGTTGATTTGGATTTGTCGGGTGGGCGACCTAGGCAGACCTTAAGCCTTACACCCCTCCTTGACTGTCAAAATCTAATGTTTAGCTTTGAATGCCCTGCTCTTGGCTCCCCCCCCCCCCCCATGAGAAGTCATCATCCTGAGCGGTTGCAGGTTTGCCTAATGGTAGGGCAAGCCCCGATTCTATCATATCCTCTTTCAGCTGTGTTTTCTCATGCAGAAGATCCCTAACCTGTTTAGCTTTTCTTCATAAGGGAGATGTTCCATCCCTTTTATCATTTTTGTCACCCTTCTTTGAAGTATTTCTAGTTCTGCTATATCTTTTTTCAGATGGGACGACAAGAACTATACATGATACTCAAGGTGTGGTCAGATTAAGGACCTATACGGGGACATAACTTCAGTTTTGTTCTACAGTACTTTACAAACAATCTCTAATATCCTATTTGGGTTTTTTTGGGCAGATGCAGCACACTGAAGGTGTATTTGCCTTTCCTGTCTCAATCTTATCTGGAATTGTAGAATGCAAAAGTCTGTCATTGACTTACAGCTGCAGTTTATTATATTAGTATTCTGCAAGCATTTGAGCAATGTTGTGAATTTCTACTCTGATCTGCGGTGTGGTAATTTAGATTTGAATATTCTATCTTTGGCTAGTAAAGGGAAAGAAACTAAATTGTGAGGCAGTGGCGTACCAAGGGCAGGGCAATGGGTGCCGCCAGGAGGGGGTACCGGCCAGGAAGGGGGTGTATCCCTGCTGGACCCACGGAGGTGGCACAGCAAACTTACCATAAAGCTGGCTAGCCACTCTGCCTTGTGCTCCAGGCCCAGCCGCTCTTCTCCCCCTGCCGAAGTCTCGTGAATTGCGAGACTTCAGCCGGGAGAGGTCAGCCTAGAGCATGAGACACTGCAGGAAGCCAGCTTTATGGTAAGTTTGCTGCTCTGCCTCTGTGGGCCTAGCCAGGGGGGAGCGTGTGTGCATTGTGGTACACAGTGCCATGCCACACCATGCGGGGGGTGGGGGCACCGGCAGCACAGGGGGGTGCCTGCCCTGGGTGCTCCAATGCTGTGAGGGTCCGATATTCAAAGGATTTATGCTACTTTGAGAGTTATGCTCCTAAATTGGCCTCTTTGAAAATTTGCTAGGGCTAAGTGCCTAAATATTTTCTTAAAATTTCACTAAACTCCTAAATTTAGGAGCATAAAAAGTGGGTGGCAATGTGGGTGGATTTAGGGTGGGGAGAAGAAGTTAGGAGTTAGCACTGATTTTCAGCACTAGATACCTAAATTAGGCTCATCAATCTAAGCAAATGAAAGGCAGGCCTAAATTTAGGAGCATATATTTTCAGCTCCTAAACTGGGATGAATTTTCAGCTGAAAACGTCAGCTCCCAAGTGTGGCTGAAGATAGGGCACCTATTTAAGAGCCTAACATAAGATCTTAAATTTAGGAGCTCAGCTTTTTTTGAATATCAGGCCCTGAGAGACTATTGTACAAATAAGCTTAATTTAGCTACTTGAATGTTGCCACCTCGGCATGTGTGTAGTGGTTAGAGTACAGAGCAGAAGACAGAAAGTTCATATGCACTTACTCCCCCCCCCCCCCCACCAATCCGCATGGAATCACAAGGTAACTATAACTCAAAGGTTCTCAGGGATGACCATTGAAGGCGACTGTAGAACAGTTGTGCTCCTTCTGAACGAGTAAAAAGTGCATTTTATATGTGGAAATGGGCATATTCATGTACTGTAAGTCACGATTTTAGAAAGGACACTACTTATGCATATATGCCGCAGCAGGCAGGAAGCATGTTCTGCACAGCCCTTGAAAGTATACATGTTTTCTATATTTTAGAATTGCATTGCACATGTAGCGCAGAAAATTCCCCCACTGACATATGCACCTGCTCTGAGTCATTCGTAACTCGGACAAATCTCTTTTTCGGATCTAGGGTTGGTGGAGAGCTTAAAGCACGTTGTGGTGCCGCTCTGTTTTACAGCACATTCTTTTCTTACATGGCTGTTCCAGTTGTGCACGATGCCAAATATTTTCTTTTGTGCTTATTTCACGGCGCTTTATTTATTTTACACATTGTCAGAACCATTTCGAAAATACTATCATTTTTTTGCATGCATGCCCTTTTTTCAACCTAGATAACTTATACAAAGCTATCCTCATGAGGGGGTCATTCTGAGCAACAACTACGGGAAAGATAGAAAGGGATGGGAAAGGGGCAGATCGGGGGCAGAATTAGGGCTGGCAGTGGGCGATCGCTGGCCCCAGACGTACAGGGCCGATTCTAATGTCAGCCCTGTACGTCCGGGGCCAGCAACTTGAATGGGGAAGCTATTCCATCTCTGAGGTGGAATAACTTCCCCAATGCAGCAGGATCAGCGGGCCCAGGGCTGGGAAGGGGCAGAGGGCATTCCCTGCAGCACAACCCTGGCCCTGGGAGGCCAGACCGGGAGTCGGGCTGCGGGGAAAGCAATTTGGAGGCCGGCGCCCAGGGATCGCAGCTTTTAAATGGAGCCACGGTGCCATGGCAACCGGATGCCATGGCGCTGCTGCTCCATTTAAAAAGCCCTGACTGAGAGTCAGACAAGACCTGTACATTCAGGCTGCGCTAAATTGCAGTCCCGGCCTGCATGTATAGGCCTGTTCACAATTCTGATCCTACGGGGCTAGATGTGCCCCGTGGGATCAGAATCGCAACTCCCTCTGTTCATCTAGTTTCCGGCCGAGCGCACAGAGGGCTTCTATGTCCGGGATGAAATCGGGCTTATGGTATCCCATGTCTTTATCAACTCTCAATTGCATAAATACTTCCAGTAACTCTTCTGAAATTTGACTTGTAACCATTTTCACATTTATCAATGACAATTCCCAACTTAGATCATCTCCTTTTTCTTCTGTAAATACCGAGAAAAGAGCAGTTTGAAAGCCTTCTGTTCTTGTTTATTTCTGCATATTTTCTTCTGAAGTAATTCCTTGCTTACATACATTTCCTCCAACACCCAGATACCTCAGTTTAATTTGTACACACCCTTGTGTTTTGGGCATTAAGGCAGGGTCATCCCTGTGATGTCTATGGAATTTCCTTGACCCAAACGCAAAATAGCTTTCTGAAGCAAAGTTGGAAGTTTTCATTGACTTGTTTCCTCCTGATTAAGCTGTATCGATTACCATTTATTATGACATTACTGAAAAGCACTAAACAATCTTGAAAGTGAAGATATAATTATTTGGCAATGCTGGCTAAAAAAGAACTGGTTGGGTTAACTATACAAGTGTGTGCATGCAGAGGAAAAATAGGTTACCATTAGATGCCGGAAGTTTCAAAGATAAAGAGGCCAATATTTAGCTGCATGGTCAACAGAAACATTTAACGTTGACGATTTTCAACTCATGTATCTATTCGCGTCACAATCCATTGGGGGAGGGGGATAATTTTATACAAGATTTTTCATGCATATAGCCTTTTTTGTATGCATAAAAGGATTTTTTTAAATAAAATTACCCCAGGAGTTACGCATGTAAAAATATGTGCAGTAACACGTAGGTGTACACTTTTACACAACCAACGTGTGTTCTGTGATAGACTTTTGTGAAACATGGGCAGAGTTGCTTGTGCTTTATGGACTAACATTTCCATTTCCCAAACAGGCATAAATGTCCACACCTTCTTTCTAGCTGGGATTGCTGCTGTTTACCCCTGTTGTTTTATAAAGACACTCGGGGATCTAGGGAACAGGTTTACTAAGCTGTGCTAAAGTTCTGTAGGGATCGCGCGCTGAGATTAGAAATCAATGTGCAGAACCTTGAACAGTCATGTGCTACTTGTCGGGGGCGTCCACACCATGGCCCCAGCAGATACCGCACTGATTCAGACCCTAACATGCACCAGCAACAATTGCACTTAATGCGAAAGTACTAAAAGTCACCCACTAAGGTGGCATTAAGAGCATCCATGCTAACTGCAACATTGATGGTGGATGTATGTTGTCAACCCCACGTTAATCGTGACATGCAATCATGTCCACTCTCTGCCCCTATCCCACCCATTTCCCTCCCCATTGCATGCGAAGCAGATAGTGCAGAATTAATCACGTGCTGTCCATGGTCTGTTTGTTTAGTGCATAAGCTTTTAATGCAGCCCTGTGCATATTCGAGTGAGCTAACAGCTAAAGCAGCCCCACGTGTCTTTATAAAATAAACTAGAAATAGGCAGCCTGTTATAAAGTTGGTTAGATGTTGCAGGTTAAACCCTGCTAGACACGAAGGGCCCAATATTCAATTGGGATGGTTATGCACCACTACGGTGCATAGTCATCGCCGCCAACCTCTACCCCTGGACGTTCAATGCTGGTGTCATATGTGGCCCTGGCATTGAACATCCAGGGTCATCACACAGCCTCCAACATCACAGAAGCCAACCGGCTAGCGGTGCAATATCGCTGCTACCTGGTTAGCAACTGTCACCTCTCATGACATGCCCTGAAATTAAGCAGTTAGCATCAGGGTGTAGAGTGGCATTAGTTGCGGATATTCAGATCCTGTTCAGCAGCATTTACAGGGTTTACAGCAAACAGACTGCTAGGCCTTTGTTCTGCTCAGTAAGCCTACAGCACCTCGTATTCCAAGGTCGTCTCCATCCACATACTAACCAGGCCCAAACCTGCTTAGCTTCTACGATAAGACGAGATTGGGTGTACTCAGGGGTGGTTGTACTGTGATTTGCATATAGAGCCAGCAAAACTAACTGTCTAAGCACTAGTCACATGGAAAGTAATTTTATAACAACAAGTTGCCTATGCATGAAGGTCACATGGGAGCGTATTTGTGGTCTATTTTATAAAGACGGGCTTACATGTCTTTATAAAATAGGGCCAAAATAGACATTTTCTTGCCCTTTGAACCTAAGCATCCTGTTATACAATTACCCTCTGCACGTATAGTTATGTGGTTTACTTTAGGAAAGCTGAACTACAGTATTCCTGCCCTTGGGTCTACCGTTTCTTACTACGGATAAACATACTTGCTAGTGCTGTCTATTCATTGTGCACATTCAGGTTGTTTAATTTAACACCCAAACAAAGATGCATAAAATATCACTTTAATACATGTTATCTTATAAATGAACATAAGTAGTGTTCATTGCCATGTGTTAAAAGGTTTTCACATGCTTTGAAAAGTTTTTATGTGAGAAAAATCAAAATGAAAATATATCCGAAAACCAGGTGAAAATTCCAAAACCAAACCTAAAATGAAATGAATATTCTTCTTGCACATCCCTAACACCCAGTTAGTGAAGCCCATCTAGATTTATGCACTCTAAGGGGATAATTTTCACCTTGCAGGATCTAGTCAGTAAACTATTACAGTAATTCATTTATCATTTTTTAGGAGCCTTGATATACCACCTTTCAGGTTATCAAAGCAGTTTACAAATAAAACAATGTTAGGAAATAAAAGGGAACACCAAAATCACTATAGGAAAGAGGAAAGCAGAAAGCTAGAAGAGGGAGACAGGGACAGGGGGATAAAAATAAGATTGGAGGTTGCTGGGTAACATATCTGCGTCTAATGTGGAATTTTTTATAAAAGGTCAAGTATGTGGCAGCTGTTCCATGGTGCAAGGTCCATGTAGAAGAAAGCGAAGTTCCACTGGATTCCGGCCTAGAGCAGTGAATGGATAGAACTGCTAAATGGTTTTCAGGACTGGCACACAGGAAGCAAGTTAAACAGGGAATTGTAACTGCTATGATGTGCCAATGGATGGCAGTTTATTAAGGGGGTTATTTTAGAAGCCCTATTTGTGATCCGCATGTGTGAAAAGCCCAATTCACACATAAAAATCGCCTCCTCAGCCCAAAAGCCATTTTACAAAGGCCGGGTTTTAAACACGTCACATGGGGGTGTGATGGAGGCATGTCTGGAGTGGGCAAAGAAAGAACCACATGCACCTCAGATTTCACAGTGGTAACACATGTTTAAACCCACTGGCGGGCACGTCCATATGTAAATCAGCTCCCCAGCCAAATAGGTATGTGAAAAGTGCTCGTTTCCACCAGCTATCAGGGTAATGGGCAAATGCCCCTCAATCCCTCAATAAATTCTCCCCCTCAAAGGAGGACACCAGGTATTGCAGCTTACTGCACATCTCCATTTGCAAAATAGTTGACCCGTACGTGGATGCGATGACATACTATGTGCTGGTTCCACAGATACATCTACGCCACCAGCTCTTCCATGTTCATGTTCTGAAATCGACCATCTCCTTGCATGCGGCCGGGCTTCTGTTCTGCACTTTCCCTCTTTCTAATACGCAGATGGAGACATTTACCTTGTGGGTGGAGGATCCGTTTTGAATGCATTTACACTTGTCCACCTTCTCTACTGCCCCTCCTGTGGAACTTCAAGCATTTGGACTTGTACGTCCCAGGAGGCACCTAAACATCCTAAAATGTGCCTTCGCATGTAGGAATAAGCAAACAAACATGATTCCTTAGATTTCTGGTTCAATCCCTTTGAAAAATGCTGGTTGGTTCCAATGGCAAGATGGACTAGAACTACCTGTGGATATTTTGTGTCAGTGTACTGGCCTGACACAATATATCTGCTGGTGGTTTTGCAGAAATAATGCTGAAATTGGGTTTGGGTTAAAGCTTTCTCTGGCCAGTGAACCGAGATCACATTCTGGTTTGCAAAGCAGTAGCCTGTTCTCTGTTTCTCGGCTACTCTTCCCTTTCCTTATCGGAAAAGAGCAGGGTATGTCATCAATCGCTCGTGATTGCCATAATTGCACCATTACATTTCTGGGAGTGTGTCAAATTGCTTAATAATAAAACATACATAAAATTACTCTCACACATGACTAAAGCGAAACACACCCAAACTTGTTCCTCAGAAACATTGGGGGTGGAGGATGGTAGATAGAGAGTGGATGGGTTTTACATTTCAGCAGTACTTGGTTAGTTGATTTAATGCATGAGACTGAAGCTGGTCCCCTTGGGCAGATGATGTAAGATGAAATGAGTGCACCTAGGAAAAGGATACAGGAAAAGCCAAATATCTCTACTTTTTCTCTGCCTTCACTGAGCATGATACTATTTTTTGAGAAAATGGCCTTTTTCACTAAGTTCTATTCCCATAGACATGGAATGGGAGAAAAGCCTTAGTGAATCAGCGTCTTAGTGGTGGTGACAGCGGATGGTGAAGATTATTAGTTAACCCAAATGAAAGATTTATGTAATCTATTCCCAATAAAAGAGTAGCTTTGAATTCAGTAGTTAGCACACAGAGGTTCTTTATGTGAGGTTTGCAACTGAAGAAGGCAATTTTCAAAATACTGGTTCACCAGGGTAAAAGGTGTTTTTTTTTTAAATGTCCACCCTTAATCCAACCATTGTACCCTACCATACAGTATGCCAATACTGCCCAAAGCAGCCAACAAGAAAGTCACAAAACACAAATTCAATAAAAAATACCCCACAAGTTCAAATAATAAATTCACATTCAATTAACATTATGGGGTAATTTTTTAAAAGGCATGTCTGTGTGTAAAGCCTATAAAAGTACATAGAGACAAACAAACATTTAAGCAGGGGTTTTTTCCCTGGTAAAAAAGGTGCAGGGTTCTTTCATTAATGCATGAGGCCCATAGGTCCATTTTAGCAGCCAATGAAAAAGGTGCCAGTACTCAGTTCCACTGAGTACCCCCTCAAAAAAAACACCTGCATTTAAGTAAACCATAGGGCCAGTGTAAATGTAGTTTGGCTCTAGGAACCTGTTTTATAAAGGAGGATGCTTTTGTTGTACTTTTAAAAGCATGCATGCTGTTTTCCAGCCAAATTTAGTCCCCACAAAAAGCAGGCGATAACCCCACAGGCCAAGTATACCCGAGAAATGTTCAAAAAGTGTGACAATGTGTGCAGAATTCCACCGGAGCAAAGGAACCACAGAGTTTGCACTGGGGGAGGGGGCTGTTCTGAAAATTTCCCTACTTGTGCATTTTGAGGGTTATTTTATAAAGCAATTTCCACCTGTTAAACATCTTTTACATGCGGAAAGCGGCTATTATAAAATTGTAGGGGTTTATACGTATGCAATTATGCATGCCGACAAGAACACATATATCCGCTCTGTGCAGGGGGCATTCCCGGGGGCATAATTTGGGTTAAGCTGGGGCAGAGTCACAATGTATTTCATCAAATATCTAGGTACACGCATATATTTACACCATTTTTGGAGCAGAAGTCAATTTGTGCAAGAGAATTTGTGCTCTCCTGGTGATAGTTCTGAAAACCTATTTTATTAAGGCACACAAGCACCTATGCTGGTATTATAAAATAGGTGCTTTTGCAAATATGAGTATCCTTTTATGAAATTATCCCCTTTACGTTTTGGGAGGGGGTGGAAGTGATGGTGTACCTTTTTTGTTACTATTTTAGGGGTATTCGCTAACTAAGAGTACATCCCTTAAAATGTATAAAAGCTGCTTAAAAAATGATGGAGTCAATTTTCAGGCTCCTAACTTTGAGAGTTAGGCTCTTAAATTGGCCTCTCTGAAAATTTACTAGGGCTGACTTTCTAAATTTATGCTCAAAATTTCACAAAACATCTAAATTTAGGAGCCTAAAAAGTGGGTGGCAATAGGGGCAGATTTAGGGCTGGGAAAAAAAGTTAGGAGTTACCACCACTGTTCCCTCTAAGCTGTGCGCGTGTGCGCGCGCACACACCTCGCCGAGTGAGCGCACATACTTTACAACAGAGCGCACAAAAATTACAGCTCTGATTCTGATAGAAAACAACACAGACGTCTTAAAATTTAAAAGTTATGATTGTAATTACTAGAAATTTCCCGCTTCATTTAGTAATCGTCTATTTTCATTTAATTTGATTAAAATCAATCTGGTGTACATACTGTATTCTGATGAGTAGTCAAATTTTAAAGTATATAACTCCGAGTGTCGTTATGTGGTGCACAAAAATTTAACCTTCCTTCAAAAGCTGCACACAGCTGATATTTTATGCGCACACAGCCTACAGAAAATTAGAGGGAACATTGGTTACCACCAATTATCAGTACTAGACACCTAAACTAGAGGCCCGCTTACATAGCCCCGCTAATTAGTTAACGTGCATTATAGCGTAAGGTAACTGGCCAAGGTATAGACTAATGCCCAGGTATGCCAGCGACCAACCACTAAAAGGCACATTAACTGGCATTTCCATGCTAGAGTTGGCAGGTTAGGGGCACAGAGTGGGTGTGGAGAGCGTGTTAGCACATGATCATCATTAACGTGGTGGGTATTATTGGGCGCAGCCATGTTAATTGCACCACACATTAACGTACACAGTTGCACAATAACTTCCAAGAACATTCTGGGCACACTGCCAACAGCTAACCTGGAGGCTTTGTACTCAATGTGCACAGCCTTACCGGGATGTTATCAAAGGCTCCCTTAGTCTAATAAATCTAGACAAAATAATGGCAAGCCTAAATTTAGGTGAATTTTCAGCAGAAAACAGAGGCTCCTATATTTGATTGAAAGTAGGGCACAAATTTAGGACCCTAAATTTAGGAGCTTGGCTTTCTTTGAATAGTGGGCCCCAAGTTTTATGCTGAAAATTCACCTAAATTTAGGATCTTGAAACTTGCGCTCCTACATTTAGGCCTGCCATTGGTTTGCCTAGATCTGTGGAGCCTAATTTAGGTACGTAGTCCTGAAAGTCACTGCTAAGCTCCTAACTTTTTTTCCTGCCCTAAATCTGCCCCTGTTGCCAACCACTGTTTAGGATGCTACATCTGGCGAGTTTAGGGAAATTTTCAGCATAAAGTTAGGCACTGAGCCCTAGGAAAATTTCAGAGGCCACTTAAAAGGGGAAAGTGAAACTCATCTTTTCTCAAGATCTCAGGGCACGTTACATTCAGGTACAGTAGGCATTTTCCAGTCCCCGGAGGGCTTACAATCTAAGGGGCATATTTACTAAAGCACATTAGCTGTTAACATGGCAGATAACGCGGCGCCTCTGGCAAGCGCTAACAGCTAATGCAGGACAAATGCAGATAACGCAGTCATTTTCTGTGCTATCTGCAGAGCACGTGGTAACTATGTGCATGGTGGGGTATGGGCGGAGAGCGCGCGTATCTGAAACACACAGTTACGGTACGCATCAACAGCGTGTGGAAACCGCATGCTTTGCAGACATTGCGGGTGGAACTACCACCTCCTCAGTGGGTGGCATTAGCTGCATCCATGATGTTGCTGGGCCATGTTGTTTGCATTTTCCATGTGCTATCTGCGGGGGGAATACTGTGTACGCGGCTTCGGCTGCTAAGGTGGCACTATTTACACAAATATTCCGCGTTAGCTGCAAGAGACTGATTCGCTTTGGTAAACATGCCCCTCGGTTTGTACCTGAGGCAGTGGAAGGTTAAGTGACTAGCACAAGGTCACAAGGAACAGCACTGCGTTTTGAACCCTGACCTCCCTGGTTCTAGGTTGCTGTTCTAATCACACGATGGTTAGGCTTCTCCTCCATGAGGTGACGTCAGAGCCTAACTGTTAAAGTTGGAACATAATAAATCCTTTGAATATTGGCCTCTCGGTTTTTGAAAGATGACTATGAAGTTTCCTTGAAACATCAGTGAGAAAATCTTTTATTAAAAAGACTATCATTTGAAAAAATGATTTTCAAACAGTCAACAGGCATTTTCAAATGATCCAGAAGTAAAATGAATGTTTCTTTGACTGTATTTCCTTTTCATCATACTGTTGGCACAGTAGGCAACAAGCACCCAATAAATAATTAGCAAATTGTATAGAAGTGCATTAGGTAAATGAAAGCAACTTTCCTCTGAGTTTGCAATGTAAGTCATTTGCATATTTTATGCAATTATGTAAACTTAATAATGCTGTAACAGTCATACTTCTTTTGGTAATAAGGTGTTAGGGCAATGATAATTATCCCTAACAACGGATAACCAGATTAATATGAATAAAATACCGTCAGGCCGTCCATCTCCGCTATTCGTAGCACAGAATAACCCCCATAGTAAAAACTTTTCAAATATATTCATAGCAAAATATCTGTGAGATAGCTCACAGGTCTGCAAAAAAACTTTTTTCGAGAGCTGTTTTGGTTATTCCACGTAATCTTTATGTTTTTTGGTGCGCTGAATCCGAAAATGACCTCCATTTTGTCATAGGACATCACGTTTCCTGACAATTTAGGTAACTATGTTAAATAAGGCAATACCTCAAAATAAATGGAAATAGACTTATAAAATTAAAGTTTTATTACAATATTTTCATGAAAATCCTTTTTTGAACTGAAATGAGCTCACCTACACACACTAAACTCGATTCTTCTTCCTTGTGAGGCTCCTCTTGGTGCATTTACGCTTGTGAGTAGCATCTGGAATGTCTCTCTGAAGCATCCAACAGTAGTCTGCCATCATTTTAATGCTCCATTTTCCCTGGTATCTCCTTTCCATCTCTTTAATGTCTTGGTGGAATCGTTCACCTTGTTCCTCACCCACAGCTCCCAAATTTTCAGGAAAGTAGTCAAGGTGGGACTGGAGGAAATGCACTTTCAAACTCATCAGGCAACCTAAAGCTTGAAATGCTTTCAGCATTCGTCCGATGATCTTTTTGTAGTAAGGATCTTTGTTATTGCCTAAAAATTTCTGTACGACTTCTTTAAATGCAATCCACCCTTCTTTTTGAGGATCCGTCATGGTATTGACAAACTCTTGATCAACTATAAGCCTTCTAATGTCTGGTCCGACGAACACATCTTCCTTCAATTTTGCCTCCGACAGGCCTGGAAACTTGTTGACCAAGTATTTGAAGCATTATCCATCTCTTGGAAGTGATTTTACGAATTGCTTCATCAATCCCAATTTTATGTGGAGAGGTGGTAGAAGAACTTTATGGGAAGGTACCAAAGTTTCTCGGCGGACATTTTTTTCACCGACTGTTAGCACCCTCGGCTGCCAACTCTTCTTGGTCCAGTGATTTTGTTGGTCTCGACTGTCCCATAGACACAGAAAACAAGGATATTTGGTATACCCAGCTTGTTGCCCGAGCAGCATGCACAAGACCTTGAAGTCCCCACACACTTGCCAACCATGGTCTTCATATTTAAGTTTACGAAGAACCAATTCCAAGTTCTCGTAGGTTTCCTTCAAGTGTACGGAATGACCTACAGGTATGGAAGCATAAAAACCGTTGTGGAGTAAAACTGCTTTGAGACTTCTTTTTGAAGAATCTATAAAAAGACGCCATTGCTCTGAATCATATTGGATTTTAAATTGACCCATCAGACCTTCGACATCGATGCAATAAACCAACTTGTCTTCCTGGGCGAAGGAAGGAACGAACTCCTTTTCACGATGTCTGAACCATGAAGATGACACTCCTGGCAACAATAAATTCCTGCTTTTCAGCCTTGATTTGAGTAACTCAGCGGCATCTTTGGGAAGATTCAAGTCTCTTACCAAATCAGTCATCTCCTCCTGAGAAAACAATTTTGGTCTTGTATGATCTTCAAAGTCAGAATTTGATTCTTCATCTGGTTCAGGTATGACTTCACCTTCATCGGAGCTAGGTATCTCTTCCAAGGTAGTAGAGGGCTTGGGTACTGGTATATCTGTAACATGGGGGATGGGACGAATTGCCGAGTGAAGATTGGGGTATGAAATAGAATGCTTCCATTTGGAATTAAACCCTTTCACATCGCATGAACAAAAGTAACAGTCGTCACTATGGTTCTTTTGCTCTCGCCATACCATAGGAATCCCATAACGGAAAGATTTTTTCTTATCCTTGAACCAGTTTCGGAGGTCCTCAACACACCGTTTGCACACTTTATGAAGCGCCCAGACTTTATCTTGATCTCCAATTTTAGTCCAAAGTATGCAAAGTATACTTTTTTCACAAAGTCTGTAATATTCTGCTGTTGCTTCAACACTGTATATTCACCACAGATGAAACAGAAACTGTCTGGCGAATTAATACACTTTCGCGGAGCCATAACATAACGGTTGAAGAATGACGAGCTAACACGAATTGCGATGAAAAAGTGTGAACAGCCTAGAACCAAGAACCTGATGATGATTCGTGCACAAGTGTGGCATGCAGGAGAGAGCAGCTCTGTGTCTGTACACGAGACGTCACAGTGCTGGCCACGCCCCCCTGCACTGACCGGAGCTGCTGCTATCTGCCCTGTGTCTCCCTCCCACTGGATTCTTCAGGAAAGATTAACCCCTTCTACCATTAGAAGCACGGACTTAAAACTTTCTTAGCTTATGTATATATTGCTGACCATCAGATTTACAGTGCTATATTTATTTTTACATAACCCGGACAACCCCTTTAAGGTTTTTTTGGCATTTTATATCTTAAATGCATTTATGTGAATTAATTAATAGTAATTTGAAAAAATTTGATACATTTGAAGACAATTTTGCATGTTGTGGTAAATCATGACGTCTAGGAGTTTTTTCAATATTTTATTTGTTTTCAGCACACCAAAATACATGGAAATTAGATGAAAATAATCAAACAGCTTTTTAATCGCTCAGCTGGACCATTAGATGACAGAGGAATAAAAGGGGTGCTAAGGGTGGACAAGGCCATAGCAGAGATAATGAATCTTTTGAAAGTCAAAAGGTGTACTGTAGGTTAACTTACAATCCTCTCTCCATTATTAAATCAAACGTGATCATACTATGATCACTATTGCCACATAGCCCCAACACTCTTACACCAGATCCTGTGTTCTATTATGGACTAGGTCCAAATTAGCTTCCCTTCTTGTTGGTCCAAGAAGCAGTCATTTATTTCATCTAAAAACGTTATCTCCCTAACATGTCCAGTCGCAGCAATATAAATACTTCATATGAAAAGATGGGTGCACAGTAAGTTCCACTGCCAACTTGATATGCTCAGCAAAAATACATTAATACTGTAGATTCTACTTATCTAAACGCCACTGGATAAAGGTGCTCTTCCCCTCCGTTAGCATATACTGCATCAATATCTTGCTCTGTTCACCACCTCTCAGTCCAACGTGGCCTTTAGGTTTCAAGAAGTCTGCATCTGGGGCAGGAGAATCACTGGAAAACAAAGCAAAATAGGCTGTAGTGCACTTCTGTTTTACTTCAATAACTGCAGCAGATCATTGACTTGTCAAGATGTTGTACAGTATAACCATACACATAACTCCTTTCTGATGGTCCCTACCTTTTTTTTTCAGTGCTGTCTTCTGGTGATCCAACTGCCTCTGGGATTTTTGGGTAATGTATCATCAGAAGCAGATTGCCAGGCAATGTAGAGTAAAATGGCTTGCCCAAGGAGTGCCAGTAGGGATCAAACACTTGATCTTCTGGGTACTAGGCAGCTGCTCTAACCACTAGGCTACTCCTCCACCCCACTATCTATCTATATCTAGATATCTATATATATCTATATATTTAAGAGTTATTCTTTTTGGGTTTCTTCACAGTCGTGTTTGTGAAGGGTCCGTTTATATGAAGCAACTACAATGAATGACCATGTAAGTCATAATTCATAGTCATTCATAGCCAACGTCCACTCTGCTGTAAGAGCAGAGAACCTGGTTGATCCCATCAGCCAGTTTTTCATATGCCTCATCCCTCAAGCCAACACATATTGACTAAAGTCTAGAAGGCCTAGTCTGCCACAGTTCTTAATGCCTTGTAGTACTGTTGCCTCTGTTACAGATGCCTGCAAGTTTGAAGCAAGTTTATTGAAAATGGATAGAAATTCCCGCTGCTACAGTGCGACATTTCTTGTCTCATTGACTTGAAAGGAAACAAATGAAATAAATGATTTGGTATCCAAATCAAACCAAAGGGATAATGTATCTGAAAATGAATCAGTCTGAAAATTTCCCTCGCGCGCATTCCTTGGAGAGAGGGACAGCGGGATCTGAAAGACTAGAGTTGCTTCTCTGTATGTATGCTGGAACTTGCATGTTCTTAGAGATCTATGTATGATTGTGTCTGATCTAAAGGAATTCATCATTAAACCCGTCCTTTGTTTGAATGGCTTCATTTTTGGGAATGACTTTGCTGACTTCTTGAAGGGGGGAAGAATGTAAAGACTCTTTCAAACCACAGTCTGTGGGATGTTCAGACAGTGGCAAAGTGGTTAGAGTAACTTTCACTGACACTTTTTGCTTAGTGCCTTTGAAAATTGGTGGACAGAAGGTTTATATGATTACCATCCACGTTTAGCGACGGCGGACATCGCCACTTTAATTTTACTCTGGATATTCAATGTCAGGGCCATATCTGGGCACCCGCATTGAATAGCTGGGTTTCCCAAATTGCAGTTTTGCAATCTGGTCAGCAGCGATATTCTGCTGCTGGCCAGATTACAAAACCAGCTATCATTCAGCCATCCTAACTTTAACTGGTTAGGATTAACCGGGCAATGCCTGAATATCACCATGGCCCAGTTAACCTGCGGTACCAACCCTGCTCCACTCATGGAATACCTTGATGCTAGCCACAGGACATCGGCATTGGGCCTCGTGGGGGTGGAATGGAAACAGCCTCTCAGCACCAGGGATTGAAGGTAAGTGCTATGGCACTGTTTGTGACCACTGCTGTCACTGTAGGTCCTAGAGAGGGGTGGAAGAGGTGGCGATGGGGCATCCCCAGAGCATTGACGCTCTAAGTAGCCACCTACTTTGCCTAATAGTTGCTCCAGCCGTGATTATTACTCATGTTTTAGTGCACATATTTTTACCCGCTGTAGGGGGAGGCGTTCCTTGGGGATGGAGCCAATGTGTACATCCATTTTCACTTCAAAAATTCTGCAAAGTTCACAGACTGAAAAGTATACATATATGGGCCGATACAGAAAGACTAACTCACCGGATGCATGCAGATAACGCAACTTATACGTACAAGTTCCTACACACCAAATGCACAAAAGAGATTGACGTGCGCATAAAGAGCAAAGCAAAAGCAAGGGCACACAGTAACACCAAATATATTTAAAGTATATGCAAATGAGCTGTGCATATTAAAATAGCATGCTAATATTGTCTGCGCCTGATGCAGAGAAACACGTAGAGAACTGTGTTACCAGCTGAAGTGCCAATAACTCCATGCCTGGTCTGAGGTGGCTTAAACATCTTGCGTGTGCCCCCAACAGTATTTTACAGTAATGGCAATGGGGGCTTTCTCATCATCTGAGGTGACGTGTCAATCTTCCCCTCAGATGATCCAGGTATCAGCGAAAGCCCTGGTGTCGTGAAGGAGCGGTATATAAGAAACCTAATAAACATAAACATATGCAAATTAGTCATGCATTAAACTGTGACGTAAATGTCAGCGTTGAACTAAGAAATCAAGCCAAACACAAGCGCCAGTGGAGTGGGGGGGGGGGCGATGCCCCTGACACCAACCCCTCACAGAAACAAAATACCTGGTGGCACAGCGGCCCCAATCCCCCACCCACCCAATAAAAAAAGCCCTGGTGGTGCAGTGGCCCCAATTCCCCCACCCACCCAATAAAATAACCCCTGGTGGTCCAGCAACCCCAATCCCCCCACCCAACCAATTTAAAAAAAACCTTGTGGCCCATCTGCTCCAAATCCCCCCCCCCCCCGGTACTTTTAAGTTGGAGAGGGAGCATTGCCCACACACTCCTGCGCACCGGGCTGGGTCAGATTGCCCCCCAACAGTATTTTGATGGCATCGGGGGCTTTTCCCAGTGCCAGGGTCATATGAGGTGAAATGTCAAACTTCTCCTCAGATGACTCCGTTTCTCTGAGAGAGAATAACAAATTGAGCAGACTTCTGTGTGCATGTGTTTGGCTTGCCCTCCCAGTTTACGTCACAGTTTAATGCATGACTAATTTGCATGTTTATGTTTATTAGGTTTCTTATATACCGCTCCTTCATGACACCAGGGCGGTTTACAAATTCATAAAATGTACAGTAGTGGCCGAAGGCCAAGAAAGAAAAGAACTACAATATCTGACGACACAGAGATAGTACAGTCACACTAAAAGTGAGGAGAAATAGCAGAAGGCAGGAGGTGGCAAGGGTCAGGGAATAGAGAGAGGCAGATCAAATGCAGAGTGGAAGAGATGGGTTTTCAGAAGATTCTTAAACTTAGGGAAGGAGAATTCTTGACAAAGAGCAGATGGTAGAGATTTCCAGAGAGAGGGAACCAGGAAAAAGAAGGCAGAGCGACATATAGACTGAAGGCGAGTGCGCGATGGAGACGGGAGGACTAGCCGGTTAACATGACTTGAACGAATGCTTCAGGTTGGGATATGAAATTGGAGTAGGCCCGCTAGATATTGAGGCACATCTGTGTCCCCTTCTGCATGCCGAGGCTGACGTCGCGCACTATCGGTGCACTGCACAGAGGCATACGTACATAGCTAATAGCGTGTGACTTCAGCACCAGCTTTCTGCATCGGCCCAATAGGGACCAATATTCAAAAGCACTGATGCAATTAGCAGCACTGCTAATCAGATAAGTGCCAGCCAGTGAGATATTACGTTCTGTTGATTATTTCCTTTGACCCCTCAGCATGATCTGGATAGTACTGGCACAGTCTGGGGGTGAAGCTTATACTGATCTGAAAGGCTGTCCTAAATTTATCCGGTTAGCTGTCAGGATAGTGGGCTTAATGCTGACACTATTGGGATACTGCCGGTGGTCAGTGCTGAATCTGGATATTTGGTACGAGCCACTATCTGGATATTGGCACTAATTGGGAGGTTTTTCAGCCACGACAACCAGCGTTAAAAATAAATAAATAAATAAAACCAACTGCCAAGGCTGAATATCAACCCGTTACTTTTTACCTATGCAGGTTGTTACTAAATCACCTCTAAAATGGCTTGCACAATCATTCCAAACACAAGAGCACTACACACTCACAAACATGAAATGCACAAGTCCAGAGCGAGGTGGTAAAAAGGATTTATTGTAGTACACAAAGGAATTCCAGTTACCCGACATGGCCATGTTTTGGCAAAGCTTTCATCAGGGGCAAAAACAACTACAAACAAAGCACATATATACAAACATAAGTAAAATCAAAAGATAAAAACCATATGAACATGAGTAGTCAAACAATATATAATCTAAAACCTAAATAAATTTAAAATAAAACAAAAGAAAGAAGAACATTCATAATATACAATTGGGTCGATCGATTCACCATGTCGGGTAATTGGTATTCATTTGTGTACTACAATAAATCCTTTTTACCACCTCACTCTAGACTTGTGAGGTTGCAGAATCATTCTACAGAGAACCATTTCAATTAAAACAGTTTAGTGTAAATGAAGACAAGACGACATAAGCATTTGACCCAGTTCAAGCTTGGCATGTTGGGGTATGCATCCCATATAGTGCAAATTTAATCATAAAAAAAAAAAGATAGGCACCCTACATTCACAAATCATGTTGCCTCATTTATTTTACCTCATTCTGATATGCGTCTCCCCTCTAGGCAGGGGATATACACTGGGCTGTCAAGTTTATGCTTTAGTAATAGGGCAGAACCATGTTTATGTTGGTGTAACTCTTCTTTTTTTTATATTTGTCAGGTCTTATTATATCTTTAGGTATAAGAGCGTGCAGGAAATAATATTAAATATAACATTCTAAGGAAACACAGCTCTTATGTGAGATGTTAATAAGACACTTACTCTCTCTGTAACAGCCAGAAAGCATTCCTGTGGTATGTTCTCCTCCTATTTTCATGCAATAAACAGTAATGAAAATATTTTTAATATGCCGCCCCCTCAGTGCCACAAGAATCACAGCAGGAACCTGTCAGCAGGTGAATAATCAATGTTTCCTTGCATCAGATGCCTTTCCTGATGAGAGAACCAGTTTTTCAGCATCTCACTGGTTTGATGATGTTGCCACACCTCTTGCCTGTCTGATCAATGCATAACATGATTAGTGGTAGGTTTACCAGCACATGGTACCTGTCTTGCAGTTTATTTCAGCTCTCATTATAGTTAAGAGAATTGTTAGTGTAGTTTTGGCTGGTTTCTTGGAATTAATTATAACATCACGGTAACTGTACTTGAATATGAAAAAATGTAAATCTAAAAGTCAGGGAAGCAGCAAGGTGGTGTCCTGGCACGTGCTCTTGTAGGGTTGCCAACTGGCCAGTTTTCAGCCAGACTGGCCGGGTTTTAAATGGCCGGGCCAACTGCTGGCAGAAAGTTTAAACCGGCCATGCAAAACCCTGCTGTTGTCGCTGCCTCTGCCGCCGCCGCTGCCGCCACTACCGCTTTTTCCAAGTCTGCGGCGCGGCAACATCAATCATCCCCTGACCTCCTGGCCTCCACCCCATCCCCTAAAGACAGCAGCAGCAGCAGCATCAGTGGTGGCGGCAGCTTAAACAAACAAAAGTGCGGAGTCCCGATTCGAGCGTGGTTGTCTTTGCTGGTCCCACACCCTTCTGATGAATACTTCCATCTCAGAAGGGGCAGGACTGGCAGAGAGAACATACTGGAATCGGGATCCCGCCCTTTTTCTTATGGCAGCAGTTTGGGGTATTGGAGAGTGCAGAGCAGCAACAATGGGCATCGGCAGGGGCAGGAGCCCAGAGGTAGAGGGGTATATGCTGGACACAGGGAGCAGGAGGACAGATGCTGCACAAGGGGGAGGGGGATAGATGCTGGATAACGGGAGGCAAGGAGAGAGATGCTGGACACCAGAGCCAGAGGAAAGATGCTGGACATGGGGGTGGTACAGGGGCACAGATGATGGCCACAGGGAGGAGGTGGAGGGCAGATGCTGGGCATGGGATGAGGGGGCAGTGGGTTGAAGGTTGCTAGAGGAAGGATAGAGAAGAGATTCTAGGCATAGGGGAGATAGGGGAAAAAGGGCAGATGGTGGGGGGAGATAGAAGTAAAGAACAGATACTGGGCATGATGGGGGGCATAAGGGAGACAGGGTGAATGACGGACATGGGGGCATGGAGGGCAGATGCTGGGCATGGAGGAATAAGGGGAAAAGAGCAGATAGGGGATATGGGTAAAAGGACAGATACTGGGCATGATGGGAGGCACAGGGGAGACAGGGTGAATGACGGACATGGGGGCATGGAGAGCAGATGCTGGGCATGGAGGAATAAGGGGAAAAGAGCAGATAGGGGATATGGGTAAAAGGACAGATACGGGGCATGATGGGAGGCACAGGGGAGAAAGAGCAGATGCTGGGCGGGGAAATAGGAGAGAAAGAGCAAATGGTGGACATGGGAACATAAAGAGAAGATGCTAGACATGGGGTTGCTGGTAAGGGGCACACTGAGGAAAGATGTTTTTGTTTTATATGTTATCAATAATGGCAAGTCAAACCCTACGAGTACTAGGCCTATTGGAAATTAATACAAAACGAAATTCTTCAGAGCCAAGAGCAAATCTACCCCGGTATGGGGAAGTGACCTGGGGTAGAGGTGGGGGAGTCTGCAGAATATATATTTAGATTTAATACCATATGGGTGAGCATATGTGTAATGAGGGTCTGTGACTGAATGGATGCGGAAGATTGCAATCTCTTGTACTCCCAGCCGCCAAGTAGACTTGAAGAAGCCACTGCTTGTTCCTGGGAGTAAGCAAAAAGGATTGGATAATATACATTTTGGGATCCTGCTTGAGTGTGTGTGACCCGGATTGGCCTCTGTCAGAGACAGAACACTGGGATCAATAGGTCTATTCTCCGAGCCAGAATGACACATTATGTTCTCATGTTTCGAGCTCTTTCTGTTGGGTTGTTCAAAGCTAGAAATTGGATTACCTGAAGACTTCAGGCAGTAATGAGGCTTATTTTGGCATTCTCAGTTAATACACTTATTTTTGAATGCCGTCAGCAAAAGAAATACTGAGGTTTCAAAGAGAAATGGGCAGTGTCAAAATCAAAACCTATCCGGAAACCAAAGTCCATTTACTGAAAATCTTTCATTTTGACTCTTAGGACCTCATGTACAAAAGTGTGAAGTGACTTTGCAGTAGTGTATTTCATGTGACAAATGGCACAAAACGCCTAGAAATGTACAAAAATGCCAAATTTGAGGCGTTATTTTCACATGAAGCACACTTTTGTGAAGTGTATTTAACTTTGCCATAAGTGAACTGCTGCAATGCAAAATCATGCTGAGTACATAAGAACATAAGATATGCCATACTGGGTCAGACCAAGGTCCATCAAGCCCAGTATCCTGTTTCCAACAGTGGCCAATCTAGATCATTCGTACCCAGCAGTTTCCCCAAAAGACACAGGTTCCACAATGCTTGTATTGGGTCAAACAGTGATATCCTGGGTCCCTTTTTAATAATGGTTTATGGACCTTTCCTCCAGGAACTTGTCCAAACCTTTTTTAAACCCAGCTACATTAACAGCTGTTACTACATCTTCTGGTAACAAATTCCAGAGTTTGATTACACGTTGAGTGAAAAAATATTTTCTCTTATTTGTCTTGAATAGTTTACCCTGTAGCTTCATTGCATGTCCCCTAGTCTTTCTATATTCTGATAACATATACAATTGATCTTCATTTACTCCGTTCATTAATTTATAGACTTCTATCATATCTCCCCTCAGCCGTCTCTTTTCCAGGTTAAAGAGCCCTAACCTTTTTAGCCTTTCTTCATAGGGGTATCCTTCCATCCCCTTTACTATTTTGGTGGCTCTTCTCTGAACCTTTTCTAATAATGCTACATCCTTTTTAAGATACATAGTAACATAGTAAATGACGGCAGATAAAGACCAGTATGGTCCATCTAATCTGCCCAGTACGACGACCAGAATTGCACACAATATTCAAGGTGCGGTTGCACCATGGAATGATACAGAGGACCACATCACACCGATTCTAAGGGAACTCAACTGGCTCCCAATTCAAGCCCGCATTAGGTATAAGATAATAATGACCACATTTAAATTAATTCACATTGCCCCATCCAAGCTCATCAATCTACATTCCCTGAACAGGAATAGAAGAACTTTCAATCAAAACACCCTACTTGTCCCACACACTATACGCAATGTCAAAACAATCACGAGCAAAAGAACATTTACTTATATAGCCCCCATACAATGGAATAAGTTACCAGACACACTAAGAGCCAACCATGACCTCCAATCCCGTAAAAACCTAAAGACACATTTCTTCCAAGAATACTATAACTCTACCTAACTCAATTTCATTCCCTTCACATCCCTCAAATTAACGATATACGAAAGCACTGAATTGACATTTATAAAGGCAAATTCCTCACACCATGATTTACAAATGTAAATATTCTGTAAATAGTTAAATTAAACTGATCTATATCGGATTGTAAATAGTTTGAGGTTTGAGGTTTCCCCCCACCAACCCTTTTATGTACATAGTTAAAAACTGTTCTGGTTGAGTTTACTGTTATAATGTAAATCGCTTCTAATCACTGGAAGTAGCGGTATAAAAATGTAACCAAATAAATAAATAAATAAAATGATAATATCCTTTGCTTTATTTTCCATTCCTTTCCTTATGATACCTAGCATGCTATTTGCTCTCTTGGCTGCCGCTGCACACTGGGCAGAAGGTTTTAACATGTTATCCATAATGACGCCTAAATCTTTTTTCTGGGTGGTGGTTCCTAATGTGGAACCTTGCATCGTGTAACCATAGTTTGGGTTGTTCTTCCCTAGGAGGTGCATAACTTTGCACTTGTCCACATTAAATTTCATCTGCCATTTGGATGCCCAGTCTTCCAATTTATCAAGATCCTCCTGCAGTTTTCCACAGTCCTCTTGGGTTTTAACAACTTTAAATAGTTTTGTGTCATCTGCAAATTTGATAACCTCACTCGTTATTCCACTTTCCAGGTCATTTATGAATATGTCAAAAAGCAGCGGACCCAGCACAGATCCCTGGGGTACACCACTATTCACCTTTCTCCATTGGGAAACTTGGCCATTTAGCCCTATCCTCTGCTTTCTATCTTTTAACCAGTTCCTGATCCACAATAGTACACTGCCTCCTAGTAGTAGTAGCTCATTAACAGCAAGGCTTGCTGAAACTCCTATAGGGTTCTCAATCCTGTCCTCGGGACCCACCTAGCCAGTCAGGTTTTCAGGATAACCACAATGAATATGCATGGAAGAGATTTGCATATAATGGAGGCAGTGTATGCAAATCTCTATCATACATATTCATTGTGGTTATCCTAAAAACCCGACTGGCTAGGTGGGTCCCGAGGACAGGGTTGAGAACCCCTGGTTTCACAGGCCCATTCTCACAACAACCCCCTCCCCTGCGCACTTCTAGAGCTGATGCTTTTCATGTGGTGACAATGGCCAGCTTTAAAGGGGTCAACACAGAGCCCCCCCCCCCCCAGACCTTCCTGGCCTAAAGGTACCTCCCTTTCTCTCCTCATCCCTGATGAGGAACATAAAATTAAGACACCCCCTTCCCCCTGAATGAAGCCTTGCCCTTTAAGAAGAGCCCCCACCCCGAGACCCCCAACTCAACCAAAGGCTGAGTTGCCAAGTTACCCAGTTTCAGGAGTGAGATTTTAAGCCAATCCTGGATTCCTGACAATCTCATTTGGTTGCATTATGGGAGCTGCAGCACTGATTCCTATGGATAAAATCAGGGACTACAAATACCATACTGCATTGCAAAAAATCTCACTCCTGGAACTGGGTAACTTGGCAACTCAGGAGGCGATGGGGGCAGAAGAAATCCCCACTAACTCTTTCCCTGGCAGCTGCCAATTCAAAAATAGTGCTGCTTAATACCTAACCCTAGCCTTGCAGAACTAGCAGTACAGGTCAGACTGCCAAACCTCAGAGCCAGAATCAGCCCCAAAATTCAGGCTTCCAAGTTCAATCCCAGTATCCTTCATAACTAAACTCAGGAGAGGAATTAGTAAGGAAGATCTTTAGCTGAAGGAGAGGGGGTCCTTTCCAAACTTATTGTTCGTAGGTCCCTAATTTGAACCTCTGCCACTGATCCCAGTGCAAAGCATTGCATTTTTCTGTTCCTAATACAACCTGTGCTGAATAGATTATAATCTATATTATAATTATTTCCCTATGGCCTGCCGGTCCTCTATGTCTGACTCAGTCAAATGTTTCAGCCTTTATCGTTCTATTCCATTTTCAATTTATTGCTCACGGGCATGTGACGAATTCCAAAGTCCTCTCTGTTTCTCTTGTCTTTTATTCTATTTCACATGATTGTGCGTCATTTTCTTTGTATATCATGATGGTATGAAGGCGTCATCATAGGATAATAATCATCATCTTAATCCTTAACCCTTTGCTGCCTCTCTTATTGGTTTTAGTATTAAACGTTTTTTCCACTTGTGGAAATTATATATGCTTTGAGTAACAGTATGAAGAGATTTGGTTTCAATTTTGCATAAATTCTTTTTAGATGCTGACATGAATTGTAAAGGTACAGACCGATATCACTGTTCAACAGCCAAAATGCAGCTGTTCTAAACTAATTTAAGGCTGCTGAACACAGAAATCATAATGAAAATGGCTGATTAGGTCTAGTTGCTAATTAGTCATTAGGGGCCATTAACTGTGTATTATGCAATATTTGCGTGAGATTGCGTAATCTCTACTTGCAACCAATAGAAATATCTGTCCAAAACCAGATGATGCAATCAATATTTAAATTTGCATCACTTGACAGTATAAATTTTAAGGTGTATTAGTCACAGAAAAATTAAAAATTACTGTAATTATTTTGCATTATTTTATGCCGATAGGTCAATCACAGCATATTCGGCGATGCATCGTACTTGTGTTAATAATACAGATAATTTCTGCTATATTTGTGGTGAAGTGACTTTTACATCACAAAAACGGAATATGACTGTGCCGGTTAAGAAAGACTACAACTAATATTTTGGCTGCAGAATAGGAGATCAGGATGATTGGGGCGCCACACGTATGCTGCAATACATGTGCAATAAATCTCAGGCAATGGATGAATGGGAAAAGGCAATCAATGCCTTTTGCAGTTCCAATGATCTGGAGAGAGCCCACGGATCACGTCAGCAATTGCTACTTCTGCATGGTTCCTCCAATTCAGAAAGGCATATCCAGAAAGAGTAAGTGGACCCTGCAATATCCAAACATTCCATCTGCAATACGCCCGGTGCCTCATGGAGAAGGGCTGCCGATTCCCAAAATGTCAGAATAATTATCATTAGAATAAAGTGAGCAAGAGGAGGAAGTTTGTAGTCATGAATCGTCAACCTCATGTGACCCAGAATTTCTTCTGGCCACTGCTAATGAGCCACACCTCAACGCAAGGTGAATTGAACGACCTTGTCAGGGATTTGGATCTCCCGAAGAATAAAGCTGAGCTTTTGGATTCCAGACTACAGCAGTGGAATCTTCTGGCTGGTGACGTTCGAATTTCTTTTTTCCGGGACAGTCAGAAAGACTTGGGGGCTTGTTTACAAAGCCACGGTAGTGGCTTCAGCCACAGTCCCCTTCTCCGGCTCTCCCCCTCCCTCCCCCCCCCCAGCATACATATGCTCTCCCATATGGCATTAAATCCAAACATATATTCTGCATCCACTGAACCATACCTTCCCCTGGCCAATTCCCCAACAATCTGTGCTAAGCAGAGCACGAGCTAGAACTTTCTTCATAAAACTTACCATATGAGAAAAAATACCTCTCAGTACCAAGCATATTGTGAATTAATCAGGGCCGGCCCCAGAATTGGTTCAAAGTGTTGGCACCCTAGGAAAATCTTAAGCCATACACCATCCACCGCCGACTGTCAGAATTTATTATTTAGCTTTGCATGCCCTGCTTTCTGCTGCCTCCTGAAGCTGTTGCCCTAGGTGATCGCCTACGTTGCCTGGTGGTTGTGCCGACCCTAGGATTAATACAAAAAAAGTCATTCAGGATCAAGAGCAAATTTACAATTTACCATGCCAGTACTAGCTCCCAAAACTCACACAAGGACCCTACCAAGAAAAAGGCAGCACCATAAATATTGTGATGGGCTCTAAATCATCAAAAAAACTATTAGGAAACTGAACAAGCCAGACTACTGCACATTCTTAAACAAAAACATCATGCTAATAGAATACCCAGTCTTGGTCGCAGACACAAACACAGTACAGCTAGGCCTTCACCATTAAGTGACCACAAAGTGGAAATAGACACAAATTAAATTAAAACTTAAGAAAACTAGATGCTGCATGCAGTGCAACACCAGAGAAACAGAAAGAAATGCATTTCCCCCTGTATTGTACAAAACAAAAGACAGCAGATGTCAGGATTGGCATTAGGAGAGATGCAACCACGGCAATTGCCCTGGGCCTCTAGACCAGCAAGAGCCTCAGACTTGTCTGCAACTGAAAAAAAGCACAACTTGCTAGTGAGCTTTAGGGTCCCTTCTCAGATTTTTGCCTTAGACCAGGCCCCAGCCATTTCCAATACCAGTCCTGGCAGATATACTTTCCAAAAACGGACATTTTCCAGTCACAAAATAAAAAATAAAATTATTTTTTCTACCTTTGTTGTTGGGTCATTTTGCTTTTCTAATTGTGTTGGTCCCAGTCTGTGGTTTTTGTTTTCCTCCGTCTTCTCTTAACTCTCTTTTCATGGTCTCCTCTCCATTTATCATTTCTTCTCTCTCCTGTCTTCAATTCCTTCCTTATATCAATTTTTAACACTGATATCTTCCCTTTCAGTCAGTGGCATACCAATGGCAAGGTGGTGAGTGCAGCCCATCCCAGGTGCCGGAGATAGAAGTTATTTGTTATCAGCTTGAAAATTTTTCTGTGGTGATTTTACTTTTCTGGTCTTAAAACCGTTTTTGTTTCCAGCATTGCATCCCACAGTTGGACACGTTCCCCCTGATGAAGGCTTGTGAGCTGAAACACTGTCAATGTAGGGGTGGTTAATAAAGGCTGGTTCTACAAATGAAGGGTTGAGTCATTTTTCACCTTGCTCTTCTGTTGATTCACCCTGGGTGCCAGTCAGGAGGGGAGGGGGGAAGGTGCTGCTGCTTCCAGGCCCTCACGGAGGAGGCATGCATAGCAAGCATATCTTTGATGGCATGCTGCACTGTCTCCTCTCAACGCCCAGTGGCGGTTCCCTCCTGGCCGAAGTCCCCTGGTGTAGCTGTTCTCGTGAGACTTCGGCCAGAGAAATCAGCTGCTGGCCATAGAGAGGTGGCAGCATGGCAAGCCGGCAAACATATGCTTGCCATGCACACCTCCTCTGTGAGGACCTGGTTGGGGGGGGCATGAGCATCATCACAGGGGGGGGGGGGTGTCTTCTAGGAAGGGGCAAATGCTCCGGCCACCCAATAACAGAACAGCACTGCTTTCAATTGTCTTCCATTTATTTATCTGCTTCTCTATCCAGATTTCACTCCTTCTTACCAACAACTCCTCAATTTCACTCTTTTTACTGCTTCTAGCTATATACAGTAACTTTCCATCTCTTTCCCTCACCCCAGCCCTCTCTACTTCCCCAGCTTATTTACTAGTCTTTTACGGATTCTTCCTCCTCTCTCCCCCCATATCCAGTATCAACTCCTCTTCCCATTCTGTTTTCCTTCCTCCAAACTGTATTTTGCTACCCCTTCTTCCAGGTCCACCATCTTCTCTCTACATCTCTATCCCCATGTCCAACATCTCCCCTCTTTATCCCTTCCTCCTCCTATGTTCAGCATCCCCCCTGTGTACCTATGCCCCCATGTCCAGCATCTCCCCCTTTGCACCCCTATCCCCCATGTCCAACATCTTCCTCTGTGTATTCCTACCCCCCCCCCATGTCCAGCATCCCCCGTGTACATATCCCCCCATGTCCAGCATCTCCCCCTGTGCACCCCTATCCCCCATGTCCAACATCTTCCTCTGTGTTTTCCTACCCCCCCCCCCCCATTGTCCAGCATCCCCCCATGGATCCCCACCCTCCCATGCTCAACATCCTCCTTTGCCCCATCCCCCATGTCCAGCATCTTCCTTTGTGCATCCCAACCCCCGTCCAGCATCCCCCCTCTGCATCCTTCTGCCCCCATGTCCAGCATCCCCCCTCTGCATTCTTCTGCCCCCCATGTCCTATATCCCTCCTCTGCTACTGCTACTACTATTTGCATTGTGCTACAAGACATACACAGCATTACACAGACAAGTAAAAGATAGCCCCTGTTCATCAGAGCTTACAATCTAGCATCCCTATTCTGCATGTCCAGCCTATGCCCTCAGTGTCTCTGTCCCTACCCCCCCCCCCCAACCCCATGTCCAGCATATTCCCAGCACAAGAAAATGCAAGAGCACTGAACAAGACCTGTGTTTAGACCATGCACGCACTGTGAAGGCTCTGCCACATCACACACAATCTGACAATGTATGATGTTAAAGGAGGATTGGACATGGCAGAGCTGTCTCAGCATTCACGCAAGGCTTAAATACAGGCCCTGTGCCAGACTTATGCTACAATAGTTACAAACCTGATCTATGTGTCAAGGGACTATGGGAGCGATTGGCGGCCACCGGTCTCCAGCTTGTAAATCGGCAACCCTGCTTCAGACCTGGGTATGGAATAAAGACCTTATAAGCCCTGCTTGATGATCTCCTTAGGAACTCTGACAGGAGATCCACCTCAGTACTAGAGCTGCTTGATTTCTCAGCAGCCTTTGACACTGTGGACCACAATTCATGTTGGCATGGCTGATGGCTGGTGGAAACAGGTATCATTGGCACAGTATTTGCATGATTCAAATCCTATGTCAGACATAGTTACTTCTGTTGAATAACACCACATCATTTCTTTGGGCACGGAAAAGGGCATCTCCCCTTCTCTTCTCCTTTGTCTCGGGGGGGGGGGGGGCAGCACCATGACTCCTTTACAAACTTAAAAGCAGCAGCTGAGCAAGCTGCTTTGGCTCTGTGATGGGTCTTATTTTATTTATTTATTTATTTACGTTTCTTATATACCACGCTATTAAGATCAGTGTGGTTTACAGAACAATAGTACAATGTAACAAAAACACATTGTGCTTACAATGAACAATGAACAGGGTAATAACTTGGGTGAGAACTATTTACAGGACATTTTACAAAGTTACAGAATATTCACCATTGAGTAGGATTGATGGCACCGGTTTAAGCCAAGGGAAGCGCTGATTATCCATTCTCTCGTTGGCTTAAAGTATTGGGGCAGATATGGAAGAGGGTCGGGGAGCCTATTACATGTTTCCCTGGGTTGCCTTCTGGGTAGTGTTTTTGGAATAGGTGGTATTTTATCGCTTTTCTGAATAGGGTAAGTCTTGTGATAGATCGAATTTCGGAGGGGAGGGCATTCCAGGCTGTGGGTGCATAGACCGAAAAGGCCCTATTGGATGTTACTTTTAGGCATTTTAACATCAACTGGTCAATTTTTCAGAGTGGAAATTAACAAGAAAGGGAAACTCACTCCATCAAAAACACGTGTTTTTTCTATAGGCAATCGCACAATGCTTGATTGTCAGAACAAACCAGGGTCTCAGCATACACGGGCATGTGGTGAAAAGAGGACCAGAAATAAATCCGGACCACAAACACTAACAACAAGCCCAATAACATCAGTGACCTTGGCAGATACTTAAAGCAGCCAGCATAATCCACACTACGCACTTAATTATAAACAAAAAAACAAAGTGCAAAACACTTAGCTGTAAAAGTTGTGCATAGATGTATAGCAACAGCCAGACGCTTTCCCCAACGTTATCACAAAAGAGCCCTCATACGTTTTGCGAGAAAAACCCGCTTCCTCAGGGGATCCTAAAAGACAAACAAACACCCAATACCTTATTTTATTTTACTACAAAAAACACCATATAAAACTTAAAATGCAGAATTCTTAAAAACCACAACTCGGCCACAAATCACATACCTGCCAGCTAATCTTCAACAACGCCGTGCAGAAAAACGCCGCCCATGCGCACTAAAACACCACTTCCTCATTTTAAAGGGAATCCCCTTAGATGACAAACAGAAACAATCCCCACCAAGGCTCCACCCCCAAAACATACCGTCCAATCAATGCGAAGATTCAAGCCCTCAGGGGTCACAGTCCGCAACTGATAAATCCATTTCTGCTCACACATCAAAAGAGTCTGTTCCCAGCTACTCCCATTGTGTCCATGCAAAACCTGCTCCAAACAAAAACACCGCATGTCCTGAAAAGAATGTTGAAACGCCATAAAATGCGGCACCAAAGGTGCCTCTCGAACCCCACATCAAAGCCTACTCTTATGCTCTAAGACTCTCTTACGAAAGGGTCAACAAGTACTCCCCACATACAACAATTGGCACGGACAGCGAATTCCATAAACTACAAAAGAGGAATCGCAAGACGTGCAGTGCTTCAACTTATACTGGGTGCCACGATAATCAAATTGAGAAATCACACAAGACAATTCACAAGCCGAACAATGTCCACAGATACTATGGCCCCCAGCAGTCACAACCCGCTCCCCTGACGGACTTAACAACTCACGCAAATTTCTCTGGCGCTGCCACACACACCTAACAACCTGATTCTCCAAACCAGGGATGGTACGTACCACATCCATATGCTTCCGAACAATGCGTTGGATATTAAAACTAAAAGGTGAATATTTAGAAACAAAATTCACAGACTCATCACCCATCGTACCACTTTTGTTCTTGGGGAGCAATAACAGGGAATGGTTATTATACAAAGCCCTCTTATAAGCATCCCCAACCACCCGCAACGGATAGCCCCTGGCCAAAAAACCTTGCGCCAGAGACTTAGACTTACGTTTAAAATCCCCCACATCCGAACAGTTCCTCCTGTACCGGATGAATTGGGAAAACGGAAGACTATTCCTAAGGGCCTGCGGGTGCGCACTAGAATAGTGCAATAAAGTGTTCCTGTACGTAGGTTTCCTATGAACTGATGTGACCCAACCCTGGCCACTTTTACAAATTTCAACGTCCAAGAACACGATTTCCTTAAAACTAAAAACGCTCGTGAATTGGATGTTCCTATCACAACCATTCAACCAACGCACAAACATTTGAAACTCCTCAACCGTGCCCCCCCCAAAGCAGAAAAATGTCATCTATGAATCTATACCATAAGCGGACATAAGCAGAAAAAGGGGATTGGCTCAACCACTTAGCCTCAAACCGTGCCATATATAAATTGGCCACCGAGGGGGCACATGTCGCCCCCATCGCAACGCCGGCAATCTGATGATAAAGGGAACCCTCAAACTGAAAATAATTCTCATAAATAGCCAACTGGGCCAGCTGCCTAACAAACCCGACCATATCGGAGCCCAAATCCCCCCTGCATTGGAGGCATTCTTCAACCACATCTACTGCCGCAACCTGGGGGATTGAAGTATATAACGAAACAACATCCAGCATGGCAAGTAGAATGTTAGGAGAACTTGCCAAACCTGAATGCTCCTGCAAAATGTTTAAAAAATGCATGGTATCCCGAATATACGCAGGGATCTTCAATAACATTGGTCTCAAAAAAGAATCTACAAACACGGAAAGGGGTTCAAGCACCGTGCCCCTCGTGGACACAATGGGGCGGCCCGGTGGCCACTGCAGATTTTTATGCACTTTAGGCAACAAATAGAACTTAGCTAGTATAGGACTTCGAACATTTAAAAAAGAATGCCCCTTTTTTGAGATCAACTTAGAGGAAAGGGCAGAAGTAGTCAGATCCTGAATGACCTTCTGCAGGTCACCAGTAGGGTCTGTAGACAATACTTCATAAGTGGCAGGGTCAGACAACTGATGTTGGGCTTCCTGTAAATAATCCCCGCTGCCCCAAACAACCACTGCACCACCCTTGTCAGCATTACGTATTACTAGATGATGATTAGCTCTGAGGTCCGCAAGGGCTTTCTTCTCAGCTGGAGTCAAAGTTGAAAACGCCTTTTGGCGAGACTTTTAGGCATTTTGTCATTATCTTAGGGATTTCTAATGCATTCCACATTGCAGATCTTCTGTTCCTTTTGACAGGCATGATGTTGATTAATTTACTGATGGGTGACGGGGGCTGGTTCCTCAGTGCCTTGAATGTCATGACAAGTGCCTTGTAGTGGATTCGAGCTTGTAGGGGTAGCCAGTGGAGCTCCTTCATCACAGGCGTAATGTGTTCTGACCTTGACACACCTACAAGTACTCTAGCGGCCGAGTTCATGGCAAGTCGGAGTGGATTTAGAGTTGACTGTGGAAGGCCATGGAGGACGATGTTGGCAAAGTCCAAGTGTGGGATAACTAGGGCTTGATTATAGTCCAGTAGTCAGTGAAGTCCAGGAGTGGTCGAAGAAGGCGTAATGTTCCAATCTTATGGTATACAGCTTTTGCGACGTTTTTCACATGTGTTATCATGTCAAGTCACTGATCTAGTGTGATGCCTAGATAGCGAATTGTGATTTTAGTTTTGAGCTCGGCATTTTCGACTTGTAGTGCTGGAGGTGGGGTGAACTTCTGATTTCTTGTGATGAAGAGAACATCAGTCTTACTGTGATTAATTCGTAGGTTTTGGGTGAGAAGCCAGTCTGCAACTACTTCAAAGCATCTTGTAATGGGTGAGAAGTCGGGCCGGTCAGTCCTGAATGGGATGTATAGCAGGATGTCATCTGCATAGGCAAGGCAATGCATGTTTAAGGAACAGATCAGGGTGCAGATGGGTTGCATGTAAATGTTAAACAACAGTGCTGATAAGGATGATCTCTAGGGTACTCCCTGTTTCTGAAGGAAAGGCTCAGAAGTCAAGGTACCCGTTTTAACTTGTTGCCATCTGTTGATCAGGTAAAATTTGCACCATTGTAGCGCGGTGCCTTGTATCCCTTTGAAGTCTTGAAGCACATCCACACATGTGCTGCGATGCTCCTGCCTGGGCCCTAGAGCTTACAGGCAGGAGTGGCCTTATATAATGTCCCTTATGAATAAAGCTGGTACTGATCCCTATGAATGCTGGGATTCGTAGTACACTTGTTTTTTTTTTCTTTAGGGATGAAAGTTGTAGTTGTGACTCGAGTGATAAGGCTTGCAAGAAATTTATTACAATTGAAAGGTGCATAACGTAAAGGTGCAACTTTCAACATAAAGGTGAAATCAGGAGGTCAGGAAAACAACTGAAATCAAATAGCTTTAACTCAGCTTTACACAGTCATGGTAGCTTCTACTCAGCTTTGCCTCGTGTGGTTGCTTGAGATTATTGCAGCCTCACAGTAACAGCTGTTCTCACAGCGTGGCTTTACAGAAACAGGTGAAAACAATTTGTGAACTTTCACGGCTAGGCAACAGGTATAGCAAACATTTTGTATTCTTCTCATACAAACTCCAGATGCCTCTTTACACTGTTACTCTCTAAAACATAAAGAGAAATCCATTGCACAAGGATCATAATTCAAGGTAGGCACATCATTATCTATCTGCATACATTCATCTGGGCTAAGGCAATTGTTCTCTTCATCAGGTTTCTTATGTTTCCCTGACTTTAGCTCCAGAAATTGCTGAAACTCTTTTAGAAGCAATTCAGCCTGTAGCTGCTCTTTAGCTGCTTGATAGTCTCCGGTAAGGGTCACACCCTTCCCCCACTCACTATCTGCTCCTGTTGCAGAGTTTGGCTTAGGGAGGTCAGCACAATAAAAGGGTTTCTCCAGCAAGGCATTAAAATTAGGAAATTCAGCTTTACCTTTATCAGAGACGTTGGCATAAGAACAGGCACCTTTCTTCCAAGACTCTCTCCTCTCTAGAAACTCAGGAGCCTTATGGCTAGTTCTTCTGCTAGGGGAATTTCTCTCAGAAAAACTTCTTTCCTGTTTTGGTTCCTGGCTTTTATAGCACTGCTCGCCACCAGACAAAATACCTTTTCTCCAAGAGCTGGGTTTGCTAGCCTTCCCACGTTTAGGCTCTACAGTGTAGTAAGGACCTCCTTGAGAGTATATTGGGCTCCAAGGCTTACTGTTCCAGGGTTCTGCCTTCTCCCAGGGTTCTAGCATCTTTCCCCTTTGATTCCAAGTTCCTCCTGAAGAACAACGTGCACTGGAAGCTGCTTCTCGTCTGCTTCGTTTCTTGCTGCTCTCCTTGTCAGCCTTGCTGCCTGCCTTGCTGCCTCCTTTGCCAGCCTTGCTGCCTCCTTTGTCAATCCTGTCTGAGGATTTAAAAAGGGCTTCATTTCCCGGCACTCCCTGTCGTTCCCCTGGGCGTGCCCAATCAGTGCTGAAGCCTAACTCCTCCCCTGGGCTGGGGTTTGTCTTCAGCTCAGCCGATAACTGTTTTTTCCAAGTTCGTTTTGGAAATCCTGTGTGTGTCATCCCTTCTATCAGGATTTTTCCCTATCTCCATTTCCTCTGGAGGGGAGTCTTCACCACAGTGCACAAATGGCCCGCTTCTGCTGCCCCCACTGACAGGAAGTTTCATTGGAGGAGGCAGAAGCAGCACGTCATGAGTGCACACATGTCTGCAGGTGCATCAAGGCCCACCACGAAGCTGAAGTGGCCTGCTCTGCATCTGCTTTGAAGTATATGGATGGATTGTGGTACCAACTCAGTCTGCCACCTTATGTGGACTTCTAGTCTGCCTAGTGGACAAGCTAACCCTGGCACTGAACTGAGGGGTACCACAAAGATCCATACTGCCGTCCATCTTATTTTATATCTACCTCAAGCTTTGAACTGAGCTGTTTTGGTTAATGGACACAACAGTCTATATCTACACCACTGATGTACTCATCATCATCACTGAACCAGATCTACTCACAGCTTTGAGCAAACTGACTGCTTATCTAACAATAACCAAAGAATGGGCAAAAAACAAACTTTGAGCCCAATTCCGAGAGGAGCACGTCCGGGCTGTCTAGACATCCCCAGGCAGGACAGGGCTGTTAGGACCCAATTCTGTACAGCAGGAACAAAACATTCCCGCGGCATGCAGAATCGGGCCTGAGGATGGCCAGTCATGCCCCTGCCTGCCTGCATGGATGTCCTCCCTGCAGGGTCCCCTGGCTGCCGTGGTTCAGCCCCTCCTCTTCCCATCGCTGACCCATGGCTGGCCAGCTGGGGCTTGGATCGGGTGGTGTGGACCCCCCCCCTCGGCACCCAGCCCCAGCCCTAGGGGGGATCCCCGGGCCTGATCACAGGGTCAATGCTGCTTTTTCCTTCTTCAGAGTGGAATAAGCAGCATTTCCCCACAGACCCTGCAGGACATACAGGGCCGTGACCTGAATCGCCCCTATACATCCTGCCGGGCTGGCCTGCCCTTGCCCTGCCCCAACCCTGCCCCCTCCCGGTTCTCCCCGTCCTACTGCTCAGGACATGAGAGGGGAGGAGGAGGGGGAATTCGGCTTGTGGGGCTGCACGTCCCGCCGGGATATACAGCCCCGCAACCAGAGTCTCTGAATCGGGCCTTTTGCCTGAACCTAAGTAAAAAAGAGATTCCATGGGTTCCTAATACAATGTACAGGTATTTGACATCAAAATCCCTTTTGGGAACTATGAATTCCTCCCTAAAATCACAGGCCAGGAAACTTGGGATACTGCTGGACTCATCCAGCAGTAAATTCAGGCTGTCTTTAAAAACTGTTTCTATTACCTGTAGCAACTATAAAATCTCTCTCCACATAGCGTGAAGATGAGTCTGATCACAGGGGTCCATGTCATTACAACATCATGGCTAGCCTATGGCAATGCCCTGTGTATTGGTCAGACCACAAAGAGTTTCTATCATCTCCAAGTAAATCAAAATGCTGCAGCACAACTGATAGAGGATTGCAAGTGGAATGACCACATCACAGCTTTCCTGCAAAGTTGGGCCATAATGTCTAAAAATAACTTTGAGGCCTCTAAAGTCGTCTCACGAAGCATTCCTAACTGTACCCTTGCCAAGGAAGTCACCTTGTGACACATCCCCATGAGCTTTCTCAGGAGTAGCCCCAATACTCTGAACTCACTCGCAGAGGGACTAAAGACTACCTCTACTTCACGAAGCATGTAAAAGACTGGCTCTTCTCCCAAGCCTTTATTGACTATGATGACTACCTTTCCATTCACTTATACTGCTTCAATACCAGCTTACTGCACATCCTGAAATTGTGACTGGATCCACATACCTTATTCAGATATACAGGGTGAAAACAAAAAAAAGTGAGAACATCTTGTTGCATATAAGCTATTTAAAAATTCAAAAAGACAGATGTAAACGATTGACAAATTTAAAAAAAAAAAGATGGCGACCGAAAATTGTCGAAATAAAGACGTTATATAGCTAAAAAAGGTAAATAAGTAAACTATTTAAGCTTTTAATTTATGAGATGTTCTCACTTTTTTTGGGCCACCCTGTATATAGAGCCGATATTCAAAGGCTCTTACATGGGTAACTTCCTTAGTTACCCGTGTAAGAACCTTATCCGAGATATTTGAAGGGCACCTAAATGGGTAGTGCCCTTCGAATAGCCTGGTTAAGTCCCTAAAGTGCCCAGATGCTATCTGCATAATACTGGGGTGTGTTAGGGGCGTTCTGGGGTGGAGCAGGGGCGGAGGAAGGGCCTACACAGATAGCAGTGATTTTCGTTGCTACCCGCGTAATCCTCTGCGCCTTAAAGATAGGCAAGAAAAACCCTCGTCTATCTTTAAGACACAGAGGCTATGTAGGTAGCAACGAAAATCGCTGCTACCCATATAGCCTCTGCAGCTGCCAGTGCAGAAGTGAAAATCCAGGTTAAGGAGGTCGGTGGGCAGGCTATGCTCCACTGTGGCACATAGCCTGCACAACTCAATATTGGGCCCATAGTTTACACCTCAGAGTGCAGCGGCTTCAAAGAATATTTGCTAACTTCCCTCCTCTTTGAACTTGCAGGGTAAAGGAAATGGGGAAAAAAACAAGCAGGAAAACAGAAAAACTTGTCTAAAACAGAAAAAACCTCTGTGATAACCAGCTACAAAAATAAATCAGTAACTTTAAGCAGCAAAATGTGTTATCTAACAAAACAGCTCCCCTTTTAAAGGGGACTATTCTAGAAGAAAAGGTCATGATATGAACCTCCAAGGTGCTATATTCAGGAGTAACGTCATTCAAATATAACTTCACAGAGAGGTTAGTGGACACATAAGATAGCCTTCTGAAATAAACAGTAGAGGCAAAAATAGTACCAGAATTTAAGAAACGATGCAGTAACTTAGAATGTTTCCAGCCACAAAGAAATAAATGAAAACCAGAGATCAATGGAAGTCTATAGCATGCAATAGGAAGTAGTCTGGGCAGAATGGATGGAAACATAGAAACATGATGACAGAAGAAGACCATGCGGCCTATCCAGTCTACCCTTCCTTACTAACTACTATAGTCTCTTTTTTTCCTTTAGAGATCTTTGTCGCATGCTTTTAGAGTGTTTGTCCCATGCTTTTTCTAAATTCTGATAGTCTCCTCATCTCTACTACCTCCACTAGGAGACTTTTCCATGCATCTACCACTCTTTCCGTAAAGAAATATTTCCGCATATTATTCCTGAGTCTATCCCCTTTCACCGTAATCCTATGCCTCCTCATTGCAAAGTTTTCTTTCATATGAAAGAGGCTTTCCTCCTCTGCATTTATGCAATGCAGGTATTTAAATGTCTCTAACATATCTCCTCTCTCCTCCAAAGTATACATATTGAAATCTTTAAGTCTGTCCCCATATGGCGGCATGCAGTACTTATTTCCTATTACATTCTGAGCACATAAAATCTGTCTATTGAGTCAGACAAAGGGTCTGTCAAGCTCATTATCCTATTTTCATCAGTGGACAATCCAGGTTAAAATTATCCAGCACAATCCCAAAGAATCGATTCTTTCCTTGTTACTTATACATAAGGGGATAAGCAGTGGCTTTCCCAAGTCTACTTGGCTAATAATGGTTTATTGACTTTCCTTCAGGAAGTTAATCTAACCCCTTTTTAAATCCAGCTTCGTTAACTGCTTTCATCACATCATCCGGCAACAAATTTCACAGCTTGTTATGATAAAATGGGGGAGGGGGGGATGACACAAGGTGCAAGATTAGCATAAAATAGGAAAGTTAGGTCAAAGGACTCTTGAGTTGAAGCCTCAGAAGTTGGTTTCAACTCAGTAATATTAAGTAGATTATGAAAATATCCAGTCATCCGGCAAGTAAATAACTAATGTCATGTGCCAGGAGGAGGCCCATGATAAGCTGCATACTTCACATATGCACTGACTTTGTACAAGAACAGCAGACGATGAAACCATGAGGTCAGGCTATTCTGTTTCCAAGTCATGGACCAATATCTGCGAAGCACTGTGTCAAAACATGCCTGCTACAATCAAAGACAGACAAAATGCTTTACAACCTATGGACACAAAACCTTATATAAAGGGGTTCCTTGGATGCCAGCCAATTGAAGAAGATGATCCACAGCTACCAGCAGAGAGACCAGTGGGATATGCTAGCGAGGAAAAAGCTCCATACAAGAGGTGGTGCAGAGAAGTTCTCACTTTTGGCCATGGGGAGAGGTTTCCATTCAGAAGACAGCGTAAACCACAAGGAGACAGATAAGAATAACATATGTGGGCCTGATATTTGAAAGGCATCTACATGGTTTGCAGACCAGTAAACCGTGTAGATGCCTTAGCTGGGGATATTTAATAGCACTTACACGGTTAGAGCCATTGAATATCCCCTCCTAAGTCCCCTATGTGCCCCGATGCAATCCAGTTAGAATCAGGACGTGTTGGGGGCGTTCCAGGGCAGAGCAGAGGCAGAGAATGGTGCTAACCAGGCTGCAGCAATGTTGAATGCTGCCTGGTTAGCAATCTGCTCCTTAAACATAGGCAAGGAAAACCCTCACCTATCTTTAAGGTGCTGGAGCTAACCAGGCAACATCCAATATCGCTGCTGCCTGGTTAGCTTCGGCGGCTTCCAGCTTCTGTGGCGATCACTGGATATTCAATGCTGCCGCGGCACTGAATATCCAGTTTAGAGGTCAGTGGGGAGGGCTGTGCATCGATGAGTGGTTAGGACAAAGTACCTCAGGCCGGAGGGCCAGGGGTTCAACTCCCACCTGGGGACAGCAATCTCATGCCGGAGGGACTGGGGTTCCTAGTCCTATAGGCACTCCCTGTGGCCTTATGCAAGCCACTCAACCCTCCATTCCCTCAGGTACACATAGATTGTGAGCCCTTTGGGGACAAGGGAATGTATCCAGTACCTGCTATTAGCAATTGTAAACCGCTCTGAAGCCCTTAAGCCTGGGCGGTATATCAAGAAATTGTATAAACATAAACATAGCCCTTCCAAAATCCGGACAATTGAAAATCGGGCCCTTAGACTTTAGTGTGAACCACTAGTGGTTGGGGAAAGTTGCCTCAGGCCAGAGGGCTGGGGGTTCAAATCCCATTGGAGGACAGCAACCTCAGACCAGAGGGACTGGGGTTTCTAGTCCCACAAGCATTCCTTGTGGCCTTGGGCAAGCCACTTAACCCTCCATTGCCTCTGGTACAAAAAACGTAGATTGTGAGCCTTTCGGGGATAAGAGAAATATATACTGTACCTGGACAGTGAAAAAGATAGACAGGAAGAAAATCAATGCTTTGAATTATGGTGCTGGTGATGAATACTGTGTATACCATGGACTGCCCGAAGGACAAACCAGTCAGTACTAGAGGAGATCAAACCTAAGCTTTCTTCAGATGACAAGACTTCGACTTTCATACTTTAGACACATCATGTGAAGAGAGAGATCATTAGAGAAAAACGTCATATTTGCTAAGGTAGAAGGACAATGAAAAAGAGGAAGGCCAGCAATGAGATGGATCGATACAGTAACAGCAGCTATGGGTAAAAAGCGGTACATAAGCTTTGCTAAATAAATAAAATCTGTAAGAATGCAAGCCGAAGTGTGCTTCTAGATATATATTGTGAAATAAAGAGATTATTGCTACTACTACTATTACTACTTAAACAAAAATCAAGCTTACTTGTGAGAATGACCGATTGCGTTCTTGTCGAAAAACCGCTACTTTTCAAGCGTACGATAAATTCAGCAAATTTTACTAAACTCTTACTTCAAGTTCTGTTATCGGTTCTGCAGGTGAACATATCACAAAACTTTTTGTAATGCCTTCATTCTACATTTGTTACTAATAAAATATTGCGTGACTGAATTGTTTTATGCGTGGTTTAATATGACCTGAGGCATAAAATTTGAGCGTACCCATTTTGGGGACGCTATGCATAATTAATGGAGTGGATCTCAAAATTAAATTGACCCACAGCAAAAACTCGTTTTGCTTAATGAGTGGCAATGCCAATGAAAGTTATAAACTCCTTACCCTAAATGCTGCCCTCTTTGTGAAGAGAGTTGAAGTTTCCACCCGGAGTGTGCTTGGAACATGCGGAAGCTCTGCTTAACGCTCATGTCAAATATGCTATTGACCATGTGGGGCTGAAGGTATTTAGCATACTGGCCGGAGCCAGTGTGAATAACCAGAAAAATCTCTTTTTGAAACAACTACCAAAGCTCATTGCACTGGGATTTCTGGATAATGATGCTTTCAGTGGTAATTATGCTAAAAACTCCTTCAATTTTCAACATTATGATATTAATTTTCCCGCTCTGTATGTGGATGGTGAACAGGTTCCTGGGAATCCTCTTCAACCTGACTTTGAAAATGGAAGTTGTGTGAGAGAATATATGCAACTGGTGCAAGCAGCTGGCAAACATCTGAAAGACACAGCGTTGATTGACCATCAGGAGTTTTACAAAGGTTATACCTTGCTGGCCGCTGATCAGTAGTGTGCAGACCACTACTCGCTGATTAAAACTGGTAACCTGCAGGCTGAAATACGTTTTGCCAGAGCTTTACTCCACACAGTGAACATGATTGGTCATGGGCTTTTTGACAATGTGATAGAAATTAATCGTAAAAGGAATGTTCTTTTTGACCATTAGTGAAAATGAACACTATACAGATCTTTTGTATTTTAAAGAAGGACACCTGTGTTGCAGAATCCTTTTTAGATGTGCTGCCCAGCGACTAGCTAGCTGATATACAAATATCAAGGAAGCCCATGAGTTTGGTGGTAAAATATACATCCTCATAATCTACCTGGAGAACACTGGTTAGCTCTCTATGTGAGTGCAGATGGAACAGGGGAATTTTTTGAATCTTACGGACAACTCCCAAATAGCTTAGTCTTTCCTAACAGCATTATGAGCTCTTTCAATAAACATTGTAAAGCTGTTTTATACCACAAGCAGTTACAGCACCCATTGTCCAAAGCCTATGGTTATCACCGTGTATTTTTCTTACATCATCACTGTAAAGGATTGCCTTTTGAAAATATTTTAGAAATGTATTTTGAAGATTTAATGTGAAATGATGAAATGGTGTTGAATTTTGTAAACAGCAACAAACAAAGAAAACAAGCTTTGTGTAGATCCTTATGAAATCCGTTTCATAACCCCCAGGAGTGTGTTTCCTACCATGAATGTTATGCTGTTTCAAAATAAAAAGTAACCATCTACGGGGTTTTTGAAAGGAAACCAATGTCTGCAGTCTTTATTTTTGTTTTTAAAAGTATTATTTTATTAAAAATAAGTTTTTTATACACTCAACCACCGGTAGCTATGAGATAATTTACGTTTTTATGAGATAGGGGTTCTTTGGTCTTCACAGGCTTCATGTACATTTCAGTAACCTTCACAGAGGGATTTTCCTTGAGGCGTGCCAGCACATCTCTGTTGGCCGCATTACCCATTACCGTGGAGGGCATATTTAATTCAGCAAGGGTTTGCATGAACTTCCCCCAGCCTTTGGGTATTCTTCATTGTGAAAGAACGTAAGCTGTGTAGCTCCGAGAACGAGGTTGAGCAGGTTAGAACCATTGACAGGTTTTCCCTGGTATACAAATTGGGTGTTTTTATTGGACTCCTGTTAAGTTTTGCTTTACCATTGATAACTTGGCTTCTGACAAACTGCTAATGCAACACACTGAAAAACTGTACCTAGTCAACAACTTGAGCGCTTGAGAAACCCTCCAGATCAAGAAATGAAGAAATGAAAAGCATCTTTCAAAGCGTTCATATGTTTGAACATGAAAAGGTTAAATGTTACTTAGAAGTATTACAGTGCTGTCTCATGCTTAACAAAGGGATATGGAAAAAGAAAAAATGAACTTGTAGATACAGGCAGAAGATGATACATCGATGGGCGCATCTCTAGAAAATATTATACTTCCAGACCCTGTAATTCAAGAAGTGTTAAACAGCATCAACGTGCACTATAGGAAAAATGCTGAGGTGCTGCTTAATAAACTGTTAAAAAAACAAAGACATGGCATCTTCGGAGAGAAATGGGACATTGTCTCACCAATAGCTTCTGTTTTTTCATGGGTAGTCTCTTATCACACAGACTCTTTATGGCATGATGCTTCCCTTTTAAAATCTTTATCTGGTGTTATGAAAGTGGAATGTTACCTTTTAGGGTGTTGAGAGCGATTTCAGCTATAGCAGCCACCAAATCATTAGAAGCTGTATTCGGGATGGCTTTTCCATCCTACAGAGAGGCTTGAACCAAACGTTTTAGAAGGGGAAGGTTTCCCTTTATACGGGTAGACATGTTGTCTGAGATACACAAGTATGTATGAAGGACTGGTTACATATTCACTTCTTTTTATGGGGGGATTGTGTTTTTTCACAGTATACTGTAGTCCAATCTGGCGGGAAGATATCCGTCCTCAGTCTGTAAGCCTCATACGTTATGTTTAAATCCATGATGAGATAACCGTATGGCTTTATGATGGCATCCTCGAAGACTTCTAAAAAGAATTTTCATTTTCCAGGTACATCTGTCTGGCTAGAATGGCAATCTGTAACTTATCTCTAGGATTCTTAAAGGGCACCATGTATTTGGTATCTAAAGTTATAGTTTGGCTTGATTTGCCTTTGGCAGAAAACATTCTGAACATATATGATGCTCAGGTTTCTGTGATGCACATACTTGGTAAAGGCTGTCTCTATTTCACCTCTTCAACAGGCAGAATCCGTTAGACCATCTACAGTAACCAAGTTTATTGTAGAACCACATGTTCATGTAAATGTTCTAATAGATTCGTATTGTTCCATGTAAAATTTGCTATATAATGTAAACCGCCCCTGATTGCTGGAAGGGGTGGTATAGAAAAACATTGCAAATAAATAAGTAAATAAATAAAAGTTTACTTTATTGGTTCAGAACATTCGGTTATCATTAAAAGTATCACGCAAAGTGTCCATAAATGTAATAAAAGAAAATGTATTTAACATTTCTTTATACAAAGGTTGCTAACAACTGTAACACCATACAATATTGTCAGGCATGACAGTCAATACACAACCAGTGTGTTCTAACAGCTTTTTAACAAAGAAGCTCTTGCCTGAATTTGATGGACCTGTTAAAATACAAGAAAATGGTGTGACCAGCGAACATCCACCGTGCCAGTATCTGTAGGGTAGTGTACTAAAGCCTTCCTCCACCTTCACCCTTTTGTCATACACTTTTTGTAGTTTTTTAATCACACTAGTCTCGATTGTCCAGCTCTTTTTATTTCTTATAATACCAGGTTGTTATACTCCTATCTTTTTCTGGGGTAAGTCTGCTGTCCCTGTTTTGTAGTTAAAAACTAGATCTTTCAAACTAGTGAAATTGATTTTCTGACAGTTTTCTATGTTTAGCATAATCCCTTTCACTTTCATACAGGTCTTTCCGCTTGACAGCTTGTAACCATGTGTTATAGGCCCCGCTGATACAAACTCTGTGATATGTTCATCTGCGGGTATCTTGCTTGTGAGCTCGCCAAATAATCACCCAAAGATGGGTTCCAATCTCGACTTAGAAATATCACAGAATCTGTATCGTGGTACAGGCAGTGCTCTTGCAAACTATCTAGAATATTGTACAACTCCAGACGTGCATAAGCCGTTGTAAAACAGGCAATGAAAACATTGGTGCTACCCGACAATATGCAGCGGTCTTTTGAGTGCCTCCAAGACACACAGGCTGTTTCATCATCAATAAAATCGCATGATGAAACCTCGAATTCAGGAGAAACAGATATTTAAAGAGATCATCAGGTTCTCTCACAATGCTTGTGGTAGGCAGATTTGTTCTTTGACCCCACAGAGAATTTCAGAAAAGCTTTGCTTTTTGACACTTAGCGAGATTTACATTAATCTGGTCTGCACACAAAGCACTCCTCTTTTCTGTAGAAATCAGGTATGTACAAATTTTGTTTTTCAGTATCATTACACCACTGGGGGTAGCCAGAAGCCTCTTGTTTTTGACGGAGGTGCATTTTGATGTAGTCAGAGAAGAGACTATCAGATTTTTGCTCGAAATGCCAGATTTCATAGATTTCAACCACCACATACCCTTTTTCAATGGCTGCATTCATTTCCACTGTACACCAAGTCCCCACAAAAGCTCTCTCCTCGTCCGTGTGGGCACACAGTTCCTACTGCCGTGTGTCAGCACACGTGTGACACAGAGGAAACATAAGCTTACCGCCCACACATACAGGTAACACCAGGAAAAAGAGCTGTCGTGGAGGGTATACATTTGCTTTTATAAAACCAAAGTAATTTGTAGGAGGACAAAATATGTCTTAAATTATCTATGGATGGCCTATTGGATATTCCTTTGTTTTATTGACAAAAGGGTATAGACTAGTAAAATCATAGTAGTGTATTTTTCCCCAGGATTTGTTTTGTAGTACAGACAAATGGCATTTGTTCTACCCCAAAAAAGGGCCTCTCATGGAATCAGAGGTTGTGGTAATGCGGAGCCAGCCAGGAAATCTGCACAGCCCCTGCCATTTTCTTTTACCATCCACTTCCACTCGTGCTCCCATAGACTTATGACCCTGAACCCCTGGCTTTCCAGGCATGCTGCCTTTAGCTGAACTTTGTAATAAAAATAAAAAACAAAGACTGTGGCTGTTACAGGATTCTAGTCTATCACTGTAACAACTCAAACAGTCGTGATAAAAACACCCGTTAAATTCAAAAGCTACCCCAATGATCACTGCAGAACCATCAAGAAAATAAGAACTCACCTTTATTTCACCCCCTTTCAGAGCATGTGTGATCTGTATATTTTCTTTGGCCTCTACATACATCAGCCATTGAATAGAGGGTGATGAATATCTCTTTGTCTGCCTGTGATAGTCATCCAGTGGAATGACTGCCACAGTCTTAGTTTCTAAAAACATTAATCTGAACATAGCCATACATACAGATGCAAGGGTTATGTATTGCAAAGGGTCTAAACAACTTGTTAGAATTATTGATCCATCATTCTGCTCTACAACCACATCTTTCTCTGTCATTTTCATGATTTCAGCTCAGTAGAGAACTCAGGCCTGACGCAAAATAGACACATCCTGCTGGCAGTAATAAGCTAACTCTTTTTGCAAATTAAAGGTTTATACAGATTGCCCTTGTTCCATTATAAAAATTCCTCTTTTTCTTCAAGCACTAGGTTTCCAATATCATAATGCTCAACATCAGGCATAGGACTCACATAATTTTGATTTTCCAGAGTATTAAAAAATGTGGGAAATGCCCCTTGCAGTCTGTAAAACCCATGGCTTGTGGAAGTTTGCTAAGTTTTATAGACTCTCTAAATTTCCTCCCGATGAAACAAATAACCAAAGGTTCAACGGTAATTTGTAAAGGTTTACCACCTTGAACCAGCAGACCTGTACCCATTTTTAACTTTAACAGTTGTTTAAGAACAAAATATCTGTCATAACCTTTGGAATTATGAGTTATGAAGGTATAGTCTTTAAATGTTTTGTCACAAAAAATCTGTATAAAGGCAGAAATGCATTCAGGGCCCTTGAATTCCCAGTTTCTTTCATTTAAGTCTGTCACATATATGTAATTAGGGACATGCCAGCCTGTTTCTTGCATACATTCACAATCATAAAAAAATATACTTTTCAGATGTTTCAGGTTTACCAATAGGGGTCATAAAACATAAGTGGCTGCCTTCTCTGGTTAAGGGTTCATAGCATAGCTTACAATGCCTACCCTTACATTTATGTTTCTTGTCCACCTAAGACTCATATTTCTGACACAGTATCTTAGAAAAACAGTCCACTTCTTTTTCCAGTGCAACTGCGTGTGTCTATCTAAACACTCTTTAGAACGACAACAGAGTTTGCATTGTTCACGCACATTGGTATCAAAGACAACACCATAATGGGCAATTATGATCATGACTGTGTGATTTCTGGCAAAAACTACAAAAGTTACACTCCCCATAGAATTTTTTGACATCGGTTATACCATAGAAATGTTCATCATGTAGCAAAAAGAAAACAAGTTCAGGAAACACGGGTCGGTCTGATGTTTCAAAACAACCCCATGAGTTTGTGTAAAGCACAACTCATATGTTTATCTTTAAATGTTGTTCGAATATTGCTACATCATCGAGCATGACTGTTTTATGTACTGACCATCCCAACTCATTATGCAGTCTTTTAGCACCTTCTAACAGCTTGGCATCTGCCAGTTTTATCAGAGACATGAGCGCTGTGAGGCTACCTGCAAAACACAGGTTATTTACCTGTGTTATTTCAGTCTATTAAATACTTCCTTTTCTTATGAATGATTTGGCTAAATGCTGTGGAGGCACATTCTAATGTGTGCGTCCAGGCCCCTGTGCGTCCGATCGGAATCGGGATGCACAGAGGCAGACCCGATTCTGATCCCGCGGGGGCTAGACATGCCCTGAGGGATCAGAATTAGGTCTGGGCCTGTACATGCAGGTTGGGACCCGATTCAGATCGGCCTGCACGTACAGACCCCTGCCCGGCTAACTCAGTCAGGCTGCTGAATGGAGCCGCTGTGCCATAGCGTCCTATTGATATGACATCACGGCTCTATTCAGGAGCCACGATCCCCAGCCGCTGACCACAATCTTTGTTTCCCGCAGCCCGACCCCCAATCTGGCCTTCCATGGCCTCCTTCACCCCCTCACCTCTCTGCCGCTGCCCAGGCCTGCCATTCCCCATCTAGATCCAAGGCTCTGGACATACAGGGCCGACTTCAGAATCAGCCCTGTATATCCGGGACCTCGGACTGCCCACTGCCCACCCTCACTCCGCCTCCACAACGCCTCCTCCTGCCCTCATCTAAGCCTCCCCATACAAACTCCTTGCATCCCCGTTATTTGCAGTACAGAAAAGACCCCATAGCCTTTAAGACCCTAAGGGCCCCACGACCCTAATTTCTTATTACAAGTACAACCATACGGAATATATCACAAACCTGGATTTCTCTGCAACTCTGAAGGAGTTTAGCGATCTGGTCTAAGAAATCATCAGCATCCAATGCTTCTGGGTTTAACTTTCCAGAATACAAGGAATTGTGAAAAAGAGATGAATGTAGATGTACCTGTACATAATCAACAGGTGAAACTCTGCTGCTAACCTCGTCCAGAATATGTTGGATGCCTTGTCAAATGGTGTTTTGAACATCAGTTAATGAAGTTACCCTGTCTAAATTAATAAACCGAAATTATTCTGATTAAATTACAACATTAAACTTGTCCAATTTATGATCCCACCTTTTCACAAATTTGAACATAGCTAACTGGTTCTCGTTCTTCAGAGGGGCCTAATGCAACATTATTTGTTCTGTCCTCTGAAACACTGTTGTTATCAAATACAAGGCTTTCACCACACTCTCCATGTTCTGTACCGGCGTGTGTAGATTCACTGTCCGAGAAGCTTTCGCTGTATGTTCTTTTCCTGTTAGATTTCTCTCTCGGATTCATGGTGGCTGAATCTGATTTTTTAACATTTTCTTGGTCTAAAAAGAAAACATAGGGGGCTAATGCACTTTTTTTTTCTCTTACAATAGTCTTAAAAACTAGGAGGGAGGTAAAACTAGAATACCCACTATTTGGTTTATCTTTTGGCTTCCGGTAAGGAATGGCTGTTGGTTAGAATCTGTAGACTGGGCGACTTGTTTTGTAACAACTTCTTGTTCTAAAATAAAAAAGGATAAGGATGAGATGCATTTTAAAAACATACCTGTTGGAAAATTTTAAAAAATTACTTACTTTTTAACTTTCTCTGTTGCCTTCTTCTGGTAAGAGAAAGCTTGCTTATATAACCTGACTCCTGTGTCTATTTTTAAAAGACAATCATACATTTGGAGACAGAAACATTACATAACTAATATTTAAAAGAAAATAAGATCCACTTCTACTCACCATGTAATTGGCTGAAGTACCTGGTCCTTACAACCTATAGACTGAGCGGCTTGCTTTGGAACAGTTTCTTGATCTAAAAAGGAAATAAAAAGAATAAGGGTGAGACATTTTTTAAAGCATACCTGATGGAAAATAAAAACCATTACTTACTTTTTTTAACTTTCTCTGTTGCCTTCTTTTGGTAAGAGATAGCTTACTTGTAAAACCTATATTCCGAGCCCATTTTAAAAGACAATCATAAATTTAGAGACAGAAACATTATACAACCAATATAAAAAAAATAAGATCCACTTCCACTCACCATGTTAACGACTGAAGAGACCCGATGTAACCTTCTTACAGTCTACAGAGACTACGTGATCTTTTCTGTCATGGCGGACTCTGCTGCAATGTACTATATATTTTATATCCACCCAACTCTCTACTAAATTCTTTGATGGGGTATCCATTGCCAGATGCTTTAACTGAGCAGCTATCTAGTGCTCTGCTCCTCACAATCTTATCATATGGTCTATGGTTTTATAATGTGTATGTGCCCCAGCTACTAATACACATTTCTCCATGTTTTCCCAGACAATACATTGTAGGAGATGCTTTATAGAAACACAGAAACAGGATGGAAGAAAAAGACTACATGCCCTTCCATATCAACCACTACAAGAGTCCCCTTTTTTCCTTTAGAGAGCCTCTGTGTTTGTCCCATGCTTTTTTGAATTTAAATACTGTCCTCATCTCTACCACCTCCACTGGGAGACTGTTCCACGCATCTACCACTCTTTTCGTAAAGAAATATTTCCGCATATTACTCCTGAGTCTATCCCCTTTCACCCTCGTCCTATGTCTTCTCATAGCAGAGCTTAATTTCAATCGAAAGAGGCTCTCCTCCTGTGCATTTATACCACGGAGCTATTTAAACATCTCAATCATATAACCTTTGTCTGGCCTTTCATCCAAAGTATACATATTAAGGACCTTGAGTCTGTCCTCATATGCTTTATAACGAAGACCACTAACCATTTTAGTAGCCACCTTCTGCACCAACTCCAACCTGTTTATGTCCTTTTGAAGGTGCGGTCTCCAGAATTGCACACAATACTCCAAATGAGGTCACACCAAGAATTTATACAGATGCACTATCACCTCCTTTCTCCTACAATCCATTCCTTTCCCTTTGCACCCAAGCATCCTTCTAGCATTCACTGTTGCCTTTTCTACCCATTTAGCTACTTTAAGATCATTAGACACAATCACGCCTAGGTCCCGCTCTTCTTTCATGGACAAAGTATATCACCCCTATACTGTACTGCTCCCTTGGATTGTTGCAGCCCAAATGCATGACCCTATATTTTTTAGCATTAAATCTCAGCTGCAAAATTCTAGACCATTCTTCAAACTTAGCTAAATCCCCCCCTCATGTTATCTAGACCTTCCTGGGTGTCTCTACTCTATTGCAGATTTTGGTATCATCCGCAAAGAGGCAAACCTTGGCATTTTGTTTGTGGGCATTCCAACATTTTACTTATGGCTTATATTGATTATTATTATTGAGTTTTATGTTTTTATTATGTTTTTTTATTTGATTTTATTTATTTGTTGCTTTTAATTAATTTTTATTTTTTGATTATGATGTTTTTATGTACAATATTTTATTTTATTTTATTTATTGTTTCTTCATGTATTTATGGATGTAGCACGCCTGAATTCCCCTGACGAAGAGGATTTGAAACACGGCCTGTGTCGGGCATTTGGGCTAAAGTTGTGTGAAATAAAGTTCTCCTTCCTTGATACCACGAATTAGTACTGGGTTTCATCTGTTCACGTGGTACCGTGCTTTTTTTGTGGACCCCCTTTTTCCTAGACAGTACATTGTAGGAGATAATTTATTAACTAAGAATTCATAAACACACCGCAGAAAGTTGTATGTTCAAAATGTTTTATTTTTTTTTTTGTAAATTTCATTTTTATTGAATTTTTCAATGAACCAAACAGCAAACTCACACATAGCAAGGGATACATCAAAAATAACATCACCAGAGAGCACGCACGAAGCGCGCCCGGCAGACAAGCAAACAAACACTCTATAGGATAATGCGTACCCAATATCCGTCTACCCTCTAGGCCCCCGCTCCCCTGGAGGAACTCCCCGGGCAAAGCTCCACGGGCAAAACTCCCCGGGTTCTGCCCCAGAATCCCCCCTATTCCCCCCCCTCAACCTCCCCCCTCCCTAACTCCCCCCTCTCAGCCCCCCCTCCCCCCAACCCCCCCCCTCTCCCGTACCCCCCTGATACCCTCCCGGCCCCCGTACTCTCAAAGACTCCCCATGGGCTCTCTAGATAAAGCATGAGCGGGCGCCACTGGTCTTGAAATCTCTCCTCCGCCCGTCGGCGAATTGCAGTCAAATGCTCCATCAATGCAATTCGTCGAAGCCGGGACTTCCATGCTGCCAAATCCGGCAGCTGAGGTTGCTTCCAGGCTCTAGCAATTACACTGCGAGCCGCCTGAATACAGGCCCGAGCCGGATGCTCCCGGCCACCGGAAACCTCCCCCACACAACTCCCCAACAGCCCGAACCCCAGGTCCGCCTCACCTTGTATACCCAAAGTAGCCCGAAGGACCTCCCACACCATATCCCAAAAGGCTCGGACTTTGGGGCACCCCCACCACATGTGCACAAAAGTCCCCCTCTCCCCACAGCCCCGCCAGCACTGGTCCGAGGATCCGGGAAACATCTGATGAAGCCGCTCGGGAGTATAGTACCAGCGATAGAGAAGCTTATAAGACGTTTCCCGAATGGCCACAGAGAGCGCCTGACGCCCAATACCCAGGTGGATCCTCCGCCATTCCATGGGCCCCAACTCCCTCCCCAAGTCTCTCTCCCACTGCTCCTGGTGCGGGAACTTCCCCCTTTCATCACTCTTCCCCAACTCCCGATATAGACGGGAAATCAAACCCCTGGAGCCCTCCCAACTCTGCCACATCACCACCCCCGTATCCGGGGCCTCTTCCCACACCTCCCGGAGCAAGCGTTGGGTCAAAAAATGTCTAACCTGAAGGTAGGGGAAGAAATCACCCCCCGGCAACTGATAGCGCACTCTAAGGTCGGAAAAGGGTATCAACCGGCCCTCACTGATAAACTTCCCAAAGGTGTCCAACCCCTTCCGTGCCCACCGACAAAATACCCCCTCCCGACCCGGTATGAAAGCACTAGTTGCCCGCACCGGGGTAAGGGCAGAAAAACTCCCCCCCTCCCGGCACCCACCTCCTCCTCGCCTTCCTCCATTGCATCGCTAAATGCCACAGGAAAGGGTTAGCCCGCCATCTTCCTGATGGCCATTTACCATATATCCAAGGCAGGTCCTTCAATGGAAGATCATCCGCCCAATACTGCTCAATCTCACGAAACCTCTTGACCGTCCCATCCCCCTCCCGCCATTCAAACACCTGTCGCATCTGGGCAGCTCTAAAATAACGGACCAACTCGGGAACCCCTAACCCCCCCACCGCCCTGTCGGCATATAAGACGCGCCTACTCACCCGCGGCCTACTCCCCCCACACACAAAAGCAAATAGCTGGTTCTGGAGGGCCCGTAACTCCTGCGAGGGGATCCCGACGGGGAGTGTCTGGAACAAGTACAGCAGTCGGGGCAAAAGGTTCATCTTCAGAACCGCCACCCTACCCAACCAAGAGAGCTCCGACCCCTTCCAGCGAAGGAGATCCTTCCGCAAGTGGCTAAATACCGCCGGATAGTTGGCGCGGTATAGTCCAAGTGGATGAGCCGTAACTTGGACTCCCAGATATTTTATGGACCCCACGGCCCACTTAAAAGGAAAGGAACTACGCAAGCTGTCCACCACTCGGGGTTCCAAAGTAAGGGACATAGCCTCAGTCTTATTTATTTATTTTATTTATTACATTTTCTTTTATACCGCGCTATTTAAGATCAGTGCGGTTTACAATAAACATTGAAACTACACATCTCAGTTTAGTGATTTGTGCTTACAATAAACATTTAAAATAACTCGGGTATACAATGAACAAGTTTCTTAACAGGGAGAACAGGGAGAACAATAACTATATACAGGCAAGTTAATGTAACTATATACATGGTTACGTGCACAGCACGAGCTTCTCAGAGTAAGTTAAGTATGGAGGCGGTTAAGGTGTGGTTGCACCTTAAAGCCCAACAGCCTCCCATACTTCTGGAGCTCGGCCATCAGAAGCGGTACAGATATCAATGGCTGGGTCAATGCAAAGAGTACATCATCTGCGAAGAGTACCATCTTGTGCTGCGCAGGCCCCACCGCGATCCCCTGAATGTCCACGCTCGCTCGAATTTTGGCAGCCAAGGGCTCCATAACCAATGCAAATAGCAAAGGGGAAAGCGGACAACCCTGGCGGGTTCCCCTACCCAAGGGAAAGAAATCGGAAAAGCCCCCATTAACATTTACCGCCGCTACCGGTGCTGCATACAAAGCCCGAATCCAACCACGAAACCGGGGGCCCAACCCCACATAAGCGAGCACTTCGTGCAAAAAGGAGAAACTGACCCTGTCAAAAGCTTTTTCCGCATCAATTGAGAGAAACATTGCTTTTTGCTTTTCTTGTCTTGCCAGCCAACCGAGCTGTAACACCCTGCGGATCCCATCAGCAGGCTGTCTTCCCACAATAAAGCCAGATTGATCCGAATGGACCAGGGTGGGCATAAGCGGACCCAAACGCAGGGCCAAAACTTTGGCCAAGATCTTAACATCGATATTCAACAATGAAATGGGGCGGTAAGACCCACACACCGCTGGATCCCGACTGGGTTTAGGAATCACCGTTATAGCCGCTTGACTCATCGAGGGTGGTAAAGCCTCCCCATTCAGGACCGCATTAAACACCCGCACCAACAAGGGAGCCACCGTTCCCTTCATCACCTTGTAAAACATTCCCGAAAAACCGTCCAACCCGGGAGCTTTCCCGGGGACCAGGGCTCGGATCGCCTCCTGTACCTCCTCAAGGGTGATATCCACCTCCAAGTCCTCCCCCTCCTGATCCCCCAATTGAGCACTCCCCTGCCCCTCATTATATAAATAGTGCTGGATGTCCACCCCCTCCCCCGGGGGATCCGCTGTGTACAACTGCTGATAATAGGCCCGTAAACTATCCCGGATTTCCCCTGCCTTGAATAACAACTGATCCCTAGGGCCTTTAATTTTAGCGACATTGCGCTTCTGCTGCTGGGTCCGAAGCTTATTGGCCATCAACCGACCAGATTTATTATCAAATTCATAGTACCGTTGCCCCCCCCTATCCATCTGCCCAGATATCCTCTCCAACTGGAGGGCATTCAGCTGTTTACGCACCTCTTCAACCTGGCTCTGTAGCTGCCGCCCCCCCCTTTCCTTATGCGCGTGCTCCAGCTCAGTCAACCGACTCAAGAGACGACATTCCTCCGCCTCCCGTCTCCGTTTCCGTCAGGCTCCCATCTGAAATAAATGACCCCGCGCACCACCGCCTTGAGTCCGTCCCAAAGAATGCCGGTCGAGACTTCCCCAGTATCATTGAGGGCTATATACTCCTCAATCACCCTCTGAAGCTGTTGTTCCACTCCCCCTCCCGCAACGAATACTCATTCAAGCGCCAGAAGGAGCGCTTTCCCCCATTCCCAGTTCCTCCAAGCGAAATCTGCACCGGGGCATGATCAGACCAAGTCACGGGGCCAATAGTAGCCCGCTCCACCTGCTCCCACCAGAAACTATCACCCATCACATAATCTATTCGGCTATAGGAGCCATGCACCGCTGAAAAGAAAGTGACGTCCCTGGCAGAAGGATTAGCAATCCGCCAAAGATCCTCTACTCCCAACCCTTTCATCCACTGTCTCAGAACCTTGAGATCTCCAACCCCCCCCCACCGCGTCTATCGTCCAGATCTATATTACAGTCCCCCCCCCCCCCAGCAGCACCTTTCCCTGGATCCGCCCCTCCAACCACAATCCCAAACCCCTCTAAAACTCCCGCCGCCCCGAATTCGGGCCATAAACAGAAATCAAGGTTACCCTATCTCCCCCCAGTTCCCCCTCCACCACAACAGCTCTCCCATCTTCCTTCCGATGAACCTGGCCAACTATAAGGGGAACCCCTCGCCCCACCAAAATCGCAACTCCCCCTTCTTCCTACCCCCCCCCCCCTCCGCTGCAAAATAACCCTGGTACACCCCCGAGCGCATAAGCCGCTCATCCACCGGGCGCAGATGGGTTTCCTGCAAAAAGGCCACGCCCCATTTACGGGACCGAAGCTCCTTCCACAACAACCTCCGCTTCTGTGGCGAATTCAGGCCCCGCACATTCAAACTCCCCACTATCAAGCCCGCTGCCATAGCCATTGTGCCGCCCACTCACCGCTCCCCCCACCGCCCATCCATGCCCAAGCCCCCAACCTCCCCTCCCGATCCCCCCAACCCTCCCCCCCTCCCTCCCCCATACTACGGACCTCCAATCCGACCACCACGGAGGAAGTGGCGCTCCCCGGGATGCCTCCCCCGCACCCCCCCAGCCTCCCCCAGCCCGGAGTTTCCCATCACCAACCAAATGCATTCCCCAACAAACCCCCAAACAGAAACATATCATTAAAATAAACAGACATGTACAGTCAGCTCTAACACCCCCCCAAATCCAACCAAACCAGTCCCCCCCCACACCCCACTCCCCAACAACTACCCCTCCAGCCACCATTAAGGTAGAGCCCCGAAACGATGTCGGGCATCAGAGACAAGCAAACCAGTCTTATAGGGCACAACAGTTCATCACCCCGTGCCAATAGAAGCTCCACCAGAAGACTCCTCCGGGGGGTCCGATGCCTCTGTCCCATCAGTCCGTCGTCTCAGCCGTTGTCCTCTCACCGGTACTCTCTCCCAAATCGAGCGCCTCTCCTTCCCAGAGCCATGTGATGTTGAGGCAGTACCCAAGTCCGGGAGCCGAGGAGCCCCCTCTCTCTTCAAAATCGCCCAAGCCTCTTCCACGGTGCGCGCCCTGAAGCTCCTGCCGTTGACATCAATCAAGAGAGCAAAGGAGAACAGCCAGCGATAGCGCTTCTGCTCTGATTGTAAATAGCTGGTTACTGGCTTCAATTCCCGCCTCCTCTGCAAAGTCGCCGCAGAAAGGTCCTGGAACACCTCAACGGTCTGGCCCTCCCACTGGAAGCGCCTCCGGGCCGCCACCATTTTCATCACCTGCTCTTTAACAGCATAAGAACCAAGGCAGGCCACGATATCTCGAGGCAGTCCCCTCCGTGCAGGGCCCAGGGCCCTATGCGCTCTTTCCACCGCCACGTCACTCCCCTCCGCCTCCTCACCACGTTGCAAGAGGAAGCGGCACACTTTCTTGACCACCGCTGAGGCGTCAGCAAACTCCGCAGTCTCAGGCAGGCCCCGCACTCGAACATTGTTACGTCTAGAGCGATTCTCTAGGTCTTCAATTTTGTCTTTCATAAGACCATGCTCTAGTTGGTACTGCTGAAGGATGGCCTCCAATTCCGCCCCCTTCTCTGCCTGTTTATCCGCGTGCTCCTCGAGGGTTTCAACCCTAGTGCCCAACTCTTGAATGTCCGCTTTAATTGCGACCAATGTCGCTTTCAATTCACTGCGCAGGCCGCCAATGTCCCGTTTAAGGGAGCGCATCCAACCCCACATGTCGCCGCGCGTGCAGGTATCCTCAGCGCGCTCCAATTCCTCTGCCAACTCATCATCAGAGGCCACGCGTTCAGGGCCCTCTCGGCCCGCCCGATCGTTTTTCAGGGCATAGGAGGACTGGAATTTAGCCAATTTCTTGCTGACTGCCATCCCGAACTCTTCCCAAACCCGTTGCACTGCTGTACTGGGCTGGGGGAAAAGGCTGGCTGCAAATTTCCACCTTATGAGCTACGTCCCTTCAGGAGCTCCCAAGTCAAGCCGCCATCTCCCAGGTGACGTCACTTCCTCCTCCGAAATGTTTTATTTTAAATAAGAAATGTTTTAATCTTATAAACTGATTCATTTGAAAATTACGTGTTTAGATTTTTTTATATATAAAAGCACACTTTTTGTGTTCATCTGCATGTTCATATTCAGCTAATAGAACGTGAAAATATAAACATATTTATTAGAAAAAGAAAGACATTTTTACAGCACTTCATGTTTTTTTGAAGAACGACCTGTAATCTCTGTCACACAGTAAACTTCCAGTAGCTCTACAGGGTCTTTATCTCTCACAGAGCTAAAGAAAGGATCGAGCATCTCTCCTGGATGTCTACATGTATTAATATCTCTGATGAGGAGATCAAGCAAAAAATTGAAATTGCCATTACATAGTACCAGTGTTTCTATTTTATAACCAACTATTGGGGCCACATTTACAATAGGTTCCAGACACAACCTGGCACAAGTTTTCCTGAGTTTCTGCTGTACTTCCCTGTGCCCCCACCTCTAGCAATCATGTCGCCTTTGCCCTGGCACCATTATTACACAGGCCCCACAGTCTTCATCCATCACGGAAACATTTCTTTATAATACAGTATACCATTACCCGTATAACCAATTTAAATGTGCCTTTTCACTGTGCACTGGTGGGGTTTTGGAAAGTCCTATGACAGTCCACCAGCAAAAATCGCATACAACTTCAGGTCTTGATTTTCTGTTGTCCTTTTGGTTAGCTATGACTCCAATCACTAGAAAAAGCACAAGCAGAATAGATTGACTGGTGATATGTTCTCTAGCACTTGTGGGAGTGAAGATCCATCACTTCCCTACAAAAACAAAAAAAACTGTCAATATAAAATGAATTACCTCTTCTATAACACCTTTCAAAATACAAGAACATCACAAGCCCTGTAAAACCCCTGCAACAAAAAAGGTCCCTCTCTTACCTTTGTGGATCCTAGTTTTTCCAGCAAATAAGTTGTTTCCTCATCCATGGTCGCCTGATATAGTTTATGTTTATGTTTATTTGAATTTGATATACCGCTCAGACCAAAAAGGCATTAGAGCGGTTTACAATACTACATGTCTGTTGGATCCACAGCGTTGTCCTCTGTCGGGTCAAAGGCTACATTTCAATTTCAGTGTCTGAATCAAAAAGTCCCTGAGAATCAAGCAATTTTTGTGCATCTGGGAGCTCTTCTATTTCAGTATCTGTTAATTCATATTTTTTTGTTCTCCAGTATCTGCTGGACTCTCCAGTAGTTCAGATTTTCTATTGGTGGGTAACCTCCATCTCTGCATCATGATCTTTAAGAAAGTAATTGATCTTATGCACCCTTTGGAAATCCTCCACAGTGTTCTAACAAAATACATTTTTTTCTTTTTTTTCCCATTTGTTTCCCATTTTCTTTCTCATACAGGCTGCTCAGATTCACACAGTGTTATCTCCAGTCACATGAGCATGTGACTGGAGCGGGGTAGGAGGTAAACAAGATGGCGGCAGCCTGGTAGCGGTGCCGGGAGTTGAGGGCTAGCAGGCGCAACGCGGGAACTGAGCAGCTGTCACTGTTTCTCCCACCGGGCCCCTGCCCTGACAGCATGTGCCGGGCGCGGGGGCCGCCCTTGGCCGGGCGCTGAGGGCAGGGAGCCAGTCATGAGCTGCCACAGCGAGGCGCTGTGAGCGGCCCCGTTTCGGCGCAGGAGGCCGCCGCCAGCGTATTTTAGGAATATAGAGCATGGACGAGGAGGAGGCACAGGAGCTGGACTTCTTTTCCAACAGCGAGCTCATCTCCGTTGGCATGGACACATTTATCCATCGCATCGACTCCACCGAGGTCATCTACCAGCCCCGGCGCAAGCGGGCAAAGCTGATCGGCAAGTACCTAATGGGAGACCTGCTGGGTGAAGGCTCCTACGGGAAAGTAAAGGAGATGCTGGACTCGGAAACCCTCTGCAGGAGGGCTGTCAAAATCCTCAAAAAGAAAAAGCTGCGCCGGATTCCCAATGGGGAGGCCAACGTGAAAAAGGAGATTCAGCTGCTGAGGCGATTACGGCATCGAAACGTCATCCAGTTGGTAGATGTGTTATATAATGAGGAGAAGCAGAAGATGTATATGGTGATGGAGTATTGTGTTTGTGGGATGCAGGAGATGCTGGACAGTGTCCCAGAGAAAAGATTTCCTGTTTATCAGGCTCACGGCATTCTATTTGCTCTCTTGGCCGCTGCTGCACACTGGGCCGAGGGTTTTAACATGGTATCCACAATGACGCCTAAATCTTTTTCCTGGGTGGTGGTTCCTAATGTGCAACCTAGCCCTAACACCACCCAACGACAGAGAACCGGCATTCTGAAATGAAAACTTCCACTCAATGTCCAAGTGGTGTGATGCACACACGAAGATCCTGAATGTGGTCTTCAAGTTCCCAGCAGTTGTCGCAGTGCCTTTATCCTCTGCAACTCGGCACTCAGCCGTAACTTTGAAGAGGGAAACTACGGTGAAGGCTGGCTTATGGGTGATGCTGGATATTGATGGAAGACCTGAATACACCAAGTACTCCCGCAGAGATGCGCTACAATGAGGCACACGTTTCTACATGGGGTGTGATAGAGTGCACCTCTGGGGTCCTCAGGAGTCGTTTCCGTTGTCTGAACCGTTCTGGGGGTGCATTGCAGTATTTATTTATGTATGTATGTATTTATTTAACAGGTCTTATATACCGCCTTATATACATTCAAAGCGGTTTACAATGAACAGTTATAGCAACAAGCTTTACATAGAACAGGGTTATTCAACTTGGAGGTTACATGGGGTAAAACAAGCAATTGTCAGTTGCTAACTATATGCAAGAGCTCTAGCTGTGTTTCATGGTCCAGTTGCTGTTGCTGTTACTGTTAATCATCATCTTCCGGGGTCGTTCCAAAGTATTCCAGGAACAGATGGGTTTTTATCGCCTTTCTAAAGTCTGCTAGGTCTTTGATCTCACGTATTGATGCAGGGAGTTCATTCCACAGCTTGGGTGCAAATAGGGAGAATGCTCTGTTGCAGGTGGATTGGTTTGTTTTCCTGAAGTTTAGTGGGGTCTCTAGGATGTTATCTGTTCCTCTCCTTGTTCTGGTAGGCGATGTTTTCTTGATCAGTGGTTGCAGTGTTGTAGGTGCGAGGTTGTTTAGTGTTTTAAAGATTATTATTATGTTTTTGTACTTGGTGCGTACAGTCATAGGGAGCCCGTGCAGCTGATGGAGCGTGGGTGTTATGTGTTTGTATTTTGCTGTTCCGGTGATTATTCTGGCTGCAGTGTTTTGTACCAGTTGCAAGGAGAGGGTCGTTTTCTTCGGGTGTCAATGGTAAATTGCATTGCAGAAGGTCTAATATAGGCATTATTATGGCTTGGCAGACAGTTCGGAAGTTGTTGTCGGAGAGCAGTGGTTTGAGGTTGCGTAGCATTCTGAGTTTGTGGTAGGCTGATCTGGTTGTCTTCTTGATGTGTGGCTGGAAGCTGCGTTGTTGGTCAAAGGTGACCCCGAGATACCTGACTTCTCTTTTATTGCTTAAAGTTTGGTCAAAGATTTTTATTGAGTCTGGCTGTGAGAATATCGTACTTCTGGTAATGTGTATCAGTTCAGATTTATTATAGTTGGGCCATTCTGACATAGATTCCAAGCATGCTGTGATCTGTGAGTAGTCTGGGTGTTTGATGTTTATGGGGGTGAATATCATGATGTCATCTGCGTATATCCTTTAATCGATGTTGAATTGTTTTATAATCTGCAAATCGGCTGTATGTAGATATTGAATAGTAGCGCCGAGAGAGCTGATCTTGTGGCACTCCTTGGTGCTGGGTTAAGGGTTCGGACAGTCGGGTTTTGTTTCTTACTTGTTGTGTACGGTGGGAGAGGTAGAAGAACCAATCTAGGACTGTGCCACATATCCCTATGACCCGGAGTCTTTGGAGCAGAGTGTTGTGATTTACTGAGTCTACTGTTGTGATTTACTGACCCTACCTAGACAATGATCACAACCACACCTCACATAATCATTCTGTCTCACAGATCACCTTACTCTTCAATACAATAGTATTTTCATTTATGTAAATAATCACCTTTTTAAGGTTTAATTTAATTTGTTATTTGAAGCATTACCAAATGTTGCATCCAGTTTCATTGTTTTTTCTCATTAGTTTCTCAATGTTTTTGAGTTTTAATGTTAATTCTGTTCTAAAATTGTTCTCTGTAAAATAATAGCCTCCCTATTATTAACATTTTTGTTTCCTGTAAACCGCCACTGATCTCTGGAAGTGGCGGTATAGAAAAGATGTATAAATAAATAAATAAATAAAATAAATAAATAAATAAATAAATGTCTCTTTTTTCTCTGTATTGACTTTTTCAAAAGCCAATCACATGTTGTCACATCATTTTCTTCAAGTTTCCTACAATCACCATGACAACTGTGCAGCGGTCATGTCAGTAAGTTCAGACATGCCTCTTCTCTCTCTGTATTGATTTTTTTTTTCAAAGCTGAGGTGGGATTTGAACGCAAGTCTCCCTCTGTGTTTCAGGCTGGTGCACTACTAACAGGTGCTAATTGAGTCAAACACAGATCCCCCCACGCTGAAAGAAAGTCTGTTGTATAGTTATTCTATCAAATGCTTTGTGCCAACACCACATTTTTATTTTCAGGCTGCATTCTTGTATTTTCCTAAAGAATACACATTTTTTTAAAAAAGCCCTTTTTGCCGGTTCCTGTTGCTACCAAAGATTTATTTTTAACAATCAGCTCTAAATAGGTTGGAATACACACCTTTCACTAAAAGCTATGAGGCACTGCTTTGTGAGAAAAAAAAACTCATACAGGGGAAAAAAACATTTTTTTTTTCTGTTTTCATTATACGGCTTCTGCGTTCCAGGGGCATTGCCGGAAGCAGTCACTCTGGATCAGATACTTGGCTTCCAATGATGTCAGCATAAACTGGTAGCAAACACTTGCATTTCAGTGGTCAGACACCCTGTTTTCAGTGATGTCACCGAAAAAGCGACAGGGTCCATTTCCGATGACACTCTGTTTCCGGTGATGTCATCAAAAGCGACAGTATTCATTTCAGATGACGTAGGCTGGGGGTGTGGTTGGGGGTGGGAGGGGAAATCCTGGGGTGGTGTGTGGACATGGCCTAATCTGGAAGTGAGCGCAGATTGGCTAATGTCATCTTTAGAAGATGTGGCTGGGATGGGATGTGGGCATGTCAGAGATGGCGTGTGGGCAAGGCTTGAGTGCGAACTCCATTTCTATGTGAGGGGTGTGGGCAGGGTGTGGGAGTGGCCTAACCCAGAAATGAATGCTGATTGGCTGACATCATCCTTCTCACCTGTCAATCAGTTTGACAAGTAGTGTACCCATTATACTACTGTTGTCAATACAAATGCCATGCATGCACATGTGGTAAGGCTCTTTAAATACCAATGGCAATTCAAAAGAACCAATGTCATTCTACCTGGTTATTTACCCCAAATGGGTCCATGGTTTGCCAATTAAAAATGTATGATTGCTCCCACGGAATCAAATGTTTTTTAAAAAAGCCACCACTAATCCCATGTACTTGTTGAAAAAAAAACACAATCCGTGATTTCATGATGCATTTATTGTCATTGACCAACCAATGGAACAAAATCAACACCATGGTGAATTGCCGAAAGGTGTTCCACATTACGGGTTTTAAAGGGCCAAGAAGTTTGTCCAATATACAATTTATTACATGGGCACAATATAGCATATACTACCCCAGAACTATTACAGGTAGTACTTCCACAAAGACAAAAGGAAAAACAAAAACATGGATGTACAAAAGATTGTATCTGCAGAGTGTGGGAACAAACACATTTCCTGCATTTCCAATGCCCACAGAAGACTCCACCAGTGGTGCCTTCACATATAATCTAGACTGAAGCAAAAGAGCTTTCAAATTCCTTCCCCACTTAAAAGCAAAGCATGGAGACTGCTGGAAAATCGGGTGTACCCAAAGAGTATCCCAATGTCAAAGAATCAATTGTCGAACTTGTGAAGCCTGTGCCGACTAGGGTAATACACACACCAAATGACGTTCTTCTGTACATGATGCATCCATTAATAGCAAATCACGGTTAACATGAAAAGCCCGTTTCTTGGTCCATTGGATAACCTGTGAGGGATATCCCTGTTCCTCAAAACGGCATGTCATAACTCCTGACTGTCACACATAATCATCCCGATAGAACACAAATGGCGTAACCATAAGAACTGGCCCGTGAGTATATTTTCCTTTATGTGCCTGGGGTGAAAACTCTGAAAATTTAATAAACTATTTTGATCTTATGTTTACGAGAAATCGTGGTGGCAAACTGACAACCATCTCTAAAAATCTGAATATCCAAAAAATTCACCTCTTCATCAGAGATAAGGGGACTAAACTGTAAATTCCTATCAACTGTATTAATCCATTCCAAAAACTCAAGTAGTATTGAACGTTCACCCCGCCAGATAAGAAAAATATTAATATACTGGACCCATAATGTCACCCACTGGCAAGACACGGAACCATATATATGGAGTTCCTCAAACCTACGGACATATAAACAGGCCAGTGATGGGGCAACTGTAGCTCCCAATTGCTACACCGTGTATGTGATGGAAAAACTTGCCTTGAAATTCCAAATTTCTCTGTAGGACCAACTTCAATAACCCACCAAGAAAGACCAAATGTATGCTGGAAATCTCAGTACTACATAAATACTCAAAGGAAACCTCCAATGCCTGCTCCCGTAGAATTTTCATGTATAGAGCAGATATATCCATAGTGACCAGGTAGCAAGAAGCCCCATCCATCACAAAAGTGGACAATCTATTAATAAGTGACCCAGAATCATGAATATAGGATGCAGATTGTTGAGCCAAGGGATGTAAATATGTTTCCACATATTGTGAGAGGGATTCTAAACAAGACCCAATCCCAGATACAATGGATCATCCTGGTGGGCGAACCAAGGATTTATGTATCTTCTGAACCACATTATAAATAGGGACTACTGGTTCCTTAAAAAACAAAAATTTAAACTCTGAGATCAACTTCTTGGTCAATGCCTCCTCCAAAACTAACAAAATCTTGTCCCAAATAGCAACAGTGGAGTCATCCTGCAATAGACGATAAAAATGTACATTTTGCAGTTGAAACAATACCTCCGCTACATAATCACGACTATTAAGCAGCACCACCCCACCATCTTTATCAGCTGGTTTAATGACTATGGAGAAGTCCGACCGCAAAGATCGTAAAGCTCTCCACTCCTGATAAGACAAATTATTTTGATTGGTGTTACGTAATCTTAAGGAGATGCAAGTAGGACCTATCATTCAAACGTCTGAATGTTAGGATCAGGAATACCAGCGGCTGCCCAAGAGGATTTAAAATGTAAAACCCCAGGGTTCTGAGGGTTTTGTGCTATATTATATTTAACCTGTTTAATACAACTTCTGTATAAAAACCTGCATATTAAAGTGAAGATCAAACACACTAGGTCTTACAGGAGGGCACAAACGAGAGACCTCGATTCAACAATGTGGTCTTAACGTTTGAAAAAGGACAATCATATAAATTAAATACCAAGGAATGCCCATCCCTGGACCAATCCTCCGCTCTACTAGCGATCATGAAACCCTCAAGGCTGACTCCGGCCGTGGTACTTACCACAAACTCTTGCTCACCCCTGGGGCCCCAACTTTCATCCTCTAAAAAATAATTACAATCAGAACTCCCAGAGGATTCCTCCAAGGTGTCCTCAAAAGTAACTTTAGATCGCTTGGGACATGTCTCATTATGATAAATCCATATGTACACCTGACCCAACTGATAATTAGCAATGTCTCAATGGAATTTCTTCTATTTGGTTTGCAATACCCTCTGATGGGAGTGGAGGAGTAGCCTAGTGGTTAGAACACTGGCTTGGTAACCAAGCAACCAGGCTTCAATTCCCACTAGCACTCCTTGTGGCCTTGGGCAAGTCACTTAACCCTCCACTGCCTCGGAAGAAAGGCCTGGCAATCTACTTCCGGTGACACTGCCAAGAAAACCCAGGAGCTTCTGGGTCACCAGGAGTCAGGACTGACTCGAAGGCACACATTGCATTACCCTCTGATGACATTGGGATACTTGTTGGTCAAAGTCATCCTTACTCTTCGAAAAGCATCCCCTTTTTCACCACTAAACCCCTTCATCTTATGTCACAACGCCGCCCTGGTGGTTACTGGTGGTCAAGGCAGGTCGGACATAAATAAAAGTAAAGTTGGGTTTGGTATGTTTCTCTTTCTAGGGCCCAAGGTTGTATAGCCTCGGTAGCATCCTGTATTACCAAAAATACCCAGAGAACAAAAGGTCATCGAGTGTAGGGAAAAATAAGGCTTTATTTCCCCTGGTTTGCACAAAGTTCAAAGGATCGGCTTCAAACAGCAACAGAAATCTCCTTACATCAGGTTACAAAAATCACAACTCAGATTCAAAACAAAAACTGTTCTTTTCACAGAAAGGTTACAAAGGCAGGCATTCCTATTTACACCGGTTTTAGTGCTCACTGGTTACACAAGCATTCTACGCTTCCCGTGATGCAATAGCTGCAATCCATGTCTTCCTCTGAAAGGGATTCTACCTCTTCCACTTGCATCGGTTCCTCCAGCAAAGTATCTGAGACAAAGTCAACAGTTCCCGGCAAGCTATAGTTAGGTTTCTCATCCAAATGCTGTATGACCTCCCAGTGTTTGGAGTTTAGCGTGGGGCGTCGGCCATGAGCATTTTTACAGTGTGAATCTCTCTCTTTCTTCCAAGGGTTAACATGCACTTCCTGCAAACCTGGCTTACTTAAAAGTTTCTTATTCAATAAAAACTTTTCATACCTTTTCTTTTGAGCAGTGGGACATGTACAGGGAGCTTCTGTCTCTTGCCCTTTCCATAGGCTGTTTCCAATACAATATGGTTTACCTTGTAACTCTTGCTTCTTTCCTGAGGAAGAGGCTTGTGGCCTACTCCTAGGGAGATTCTGCCTTGCTCCAGCAATCTGGCTTGGGTTCTGCCCACAGCAATCACAATGCAGCTTTTGCGTACCTGAATCTCTTGGACCCTTTTGTAGTCTCTGTCCATTCAGGATCCTTTGGCTTGTACCTCTTTCCTGCACTCCAGCAGTGTCTGTAGCTTCTGCAGCTCCTGCCGCTCCTTCGGCGTCTGAAGGTTCTGCAGCTTCTCTGCGGCCTTCTCTGCTGCTTCTGGCTTTAAGGCTACTTCTGCCTGTCCAGTCACTTCTGCTCGGCACAGCACTTCTTCCAGAGCTCTCACTGCTCCTACTTCTCCTCCTGCTCCTCCTGTACTCCCTGCTCCTCCTGTTCTCCCTCCAGTCTTCCTGACTTCCTTTAAAAGGAGTTCCTGTCTTCCTGGATTGGAGGCTGGCTGGTTTTAGGTTACACCCTGTAGGGCGTGGATCCTCAGTCTTCCAGAGGTCCCTCTTGCTCCCCCTATCAGGCTCCTGCAAATACTGCAGCTTGTGCACGTCTTTTTTCAAGTTTAAAACATTTTCTTCTCTGCCCTGCTGGTCTGCTGCATCACACTTAGTATCAAATTCCTGAGTCAAATCCTGCATAACTGTAGTGGTGGTATCAATCAAGAAAAGTATCAAATCACAAGAGCACTTGCTCAATATCACATTCCACTTATCAACAAATTGTTGATTGGACTCAAACATACGTAGTGGTTTTTGAAGGCGTAACCCCTTAGGAATACAATGTTCCCTACAATATTCCTTAAGGGTCTCAGCGTGCAATTTTGTCCAGAATCCAAGTTATCAATGTCCATGTTTAATGTACATTTCCAAGTTTAATTTACAATTTAAACTGCTTTGACTGAAATGATAAAGCGGTATAAAAAAAAAACCTATATGCGCTCCTTCAAAATCTTCAAAGCAGGCCAGTCACAAGCAACATCGCTGGTCACATTAGGATTAAACAGTCTAAAGCCCGCCAACAATTCTTCAGCCTTCTGATCTGAGTAAGAGAAAGTATCTATTTTAGATGCTCCTTGAAGTTGTTCAGCCATAATGAAAATCAACTAGGTGAATTACATGAAATCAAACAAACATATAAATCAACAAAAATGCTACAAACAGGTAAAATACAAGATAGCACAAAAAATAGAGCCTCCAACCTTTAAAACAGGTCATACCACAAAGCTTATCAAATACTTTCAAAAATTAATTTATTAAAGGAAATTTATAAATTCCCATAAAGAAGGTATCATACAATTCTTACGTATAAAAAAAGAAGTATCCAGAATTCCACATATGTAAAATGGAGGACTACATTATTGCCTGCTACTGACTATATGTGTGGAATTCAATTGTGAAGTGAATGCTCGTCCGGAGGGCTGCCGCAGGCCCAATTGGCCATAGTGGTTGGCACTGTCATGGTGGTTCCTGCTGAAGTTTTTGAATGTGTAGAATTTAAAACCGATGGATACCTTTGTATTTATTTGGATATTCCTGTAGCAATTACATGTGAATGTGATTAGAGCGGCTTTTGTTTTTGCTGCGGTTTTGCTATCTTGATTGACAGACCCTTTAGAAATCATTGCATCGGCTTTGTTTAATTTCTCTGGGGTTTGTAGAGCACGTTTCTACACCATTGGATCAAGTGGATTAAAATTTCATCATACTTGGAGGATCTGAGAAACGTTCTTCCGATCCAGGATATTTGCAATTGGCATTATCATCTTGGTTCATTTGAAGTTATTCTGCTTGATCCAGCAAGTGCCTTTAGTTTTTGGTGTTTTGCTATTTTTACAGTGCTTTTTGAAAGGTGTCTTTATGTAATCTGCACAGTTGACTGATGTGTGCAACATTAGGGACTTTCTGTCCCTTGGATGTGTTTTATACGTTTTAGTGTGTTATGGGTTGATATTTGTGACAGCTACTGTATATTGTAATGTATGTGTATTCTCTGTTCTTTTGCAAGGGGATACAACATTTATTTATTTATTTCACCGGGTCAAAGCGGTCAATTGGGGGATACATTTAACATGAGGGGATATGAGACACATACACTAATACTTACAGGGAACATGGGCAATGGAGGGTTAAGTGGCTTGCCCAAGACCACAAGGTCTACAGGACTAGAAATCCCAGTCCCTCCGGCCTGAGAATGCTGTCCCCAGGTGGGACTTGAACCCCCGGCCCTCCGGCCTGAAGTACCTTGTCCTAACCACTAGACCACTCTTCCCTCTTTGCATCATTTAACATCAATTAACTTTGCATCATTTAACATCAATTAACTTTGCAGGTCTCATTTGTTAGACTTGTTTATTGATTATTTTACATATGTGGGATTGTGGATACTTTTTTTATTTGTATGATACCTTCTTTTTGGGTATTTGTACATTTCCTATAATAAACTTTTGAAAGTGTTTGATAAGCTTTGTTGTATGACCTGTTTCAAAGGTTGGAGGCTAAATTTTTTGTGCTATATTGTACTAAAAAGAGTGGACCCGTGTGGTTTAAAGCTTTACAAAGATATTATTGCAAGTAACCTAATTGAGCATAATAGTAAAATGCTTTACAGGTGGTATTATACCCAGTTAAACGACTGAAAATATTTTGCAGTGGCACAGGCAGATGTTCAAGGCGATGCAGGGGTAGAGGGAGCTTCATTCATATATGGCAGAAGTGTGCAAAAATTAAGAAATATCGGGAAGAGGCTTTTTGATACCTAGGACCTGGGGTGGATAAAACTATCCCAATGCAAATGGTGGTTGCTCTTTTAAATTGTACACCCAGATATGTGTTCAGTAAAGGGGCTCAGTTTATTAAAATGGGCTGAATGCAGCAAGAGTGGCCTTAGACCAAGCCTGGAAGCGGGAAGAACTTCCAAAGATAAAGGAATAACAGATTCAAGTGTGTTATATTTATTTAATGCCTAAACTTACAGCTTTGAAACATAAGAGGATTGACTAATTTGTTTAAGTATGGAACATCTATGTCCATTGGCTTGAGAAGGTTTAGGGATTACGCTACAAGAAGTGTAAGGTGATTTCACTTATTCCCAAGGCATGTCTAATGGTGTATGGAGAGTGGGTAAGGGTAGGGAGGGAGGGGGTTGGGGATACAAATCAGGGTTGCGTTTTCATCGTGGGAATGGAAATGATGTTATATTACTACTTATCATTTGTACAGCGCTATACAGACACGTGTAAGAGAAGGTCCCTGCTCATCAGAGCTTAAAATCTAGTCAAGAGAGACAGCACAACAGCTGAGGACATGGATATATCTAGGGGAGTGGTAAGGAAACACACAGGAGACTAAGTGGATCAGGATCCAAAAGCGGCCTCGAAGAGGTGAGTTTCAGCCTGGATTTGAAAAGGGTCAGAGATGAAGCCTGACGCATAGACTAGGGTAGTTTGAAAAGGGTCAGAGATGATGCCTGACGCACAGACTCGGGTAGTTTGAAAGGGCCAGAGATGGAGCCTGACGCACAGACTCAGGTAGTTTGAAAAGGGCCAGAGATGAAGCCTGACGCACAGACTCGGGTAGTTTGAAAAGGGCCAGAGATGAAGCCTGACGCATAGACTCGGGTAGTTTGAAAAGGGTCAGAGATGATGCCTGACGCACAGACTCAGGTAGTTTGAAAAGGGCCAGAGATGAAGCCTGACGCACAGACTCGGGTAGTTTGAAAAGGGCCAGAGATGAAGCCTGACGCACAGACTCGGGTAGTTTGAAAAGGGCCAGAGATGAAGCCTGACGCACAGACTCGGGTAGTTTGAAAAGGGCCAGAGATGAAGCCTGACGCAAAGACTCAGGTAGTTTGAAAAGGGTCAGAGATGAAGCCTGACGCACAGACTCAGGTAGTTTGAAAGGGCCAGAGATGGAGCCTGATGCACAGATTCGGGTAGTTTGAAAAGGGCCAGAGATGAAGCCTGACACACAGACTCAGGTAGTTTGAAAGGGCCAGAGATGAAGCCTGACGCAAAGACTCGGGTAGTTTGAAAAGGGCCAGAGATGAAGCCTGACGCACAGACTCAGGTAGTTTGAAAGGGCCAGAGATGAAGCCTGACGCAAAGACTCAGGTAGTTTGAAAAGGGTCAGAGATGAAGCCTGACGCACAGACTCAGGTAGTTTGAAAGGGCCAGAGATGGAGCCTGATTCACAGATTCGGGTAGTTTGAAAAGGGCCAGAGATGAAGCCTGACACACAGACTCGGGTAGTTTGAAAGGGCCAGAGATGAAGCCTGACGCAAAGACTCGGGTAGTTTGAAAAGGGTCAGAGATGAAGCCTGACGCACAGACTCGGGTAGTTTGAAAAGGGTCAGAGATGAAGCCTGACGCACAGATTCGGGTAGTTTGAAAGGGTCAGAGATGAAGCCTGACACACAGACTCGGGTAGTTTGAAAGGGCCAGAGATGAAGCTGACACACAGACTCGGGTAGTTTGTTCCAGGCATAAGGAGCAGTATATTGTTCACCTGATTGTAATAATCGATTGCATTGCTATTGTTACCGGGCCCGATATTAAAGAAAAAAAAACAGAGCATCTAAAATTAGGCTCCAAATTTATGCTGAAAATTCATCCTAATTTAGGAGCTTAAAATGTTTGCTCCTAAATTTAGGCCTGCCATTCATTTGCCTAGATTTATGAGCCCAATTTAGGTACCAAGTTCTATCTATCAGTGCTAAGCTCCTAACTTCTTCTCCCCACCCTAAATCCATCCCATTGTCACTCACTTTCTATGCTCCTAAATTTAGGAGTTTAGTGAAATTTAAAATAATTATTTAGGCCCTCGGCCCTAGTAAATTTTCAAAGCGGCCAATTTAGGATCATAACTCTCAAAGTTAGGAGCATAAATCCACTTATTGTTTTTATTGGTAAACTTTAATAAAAATTTTCAGATTAAAAAAAAAATTAAAGGATATTTAGTTGGTGGTCACTCATACTGAGGCGAATTTAAACAGGACATTATATCAATTGTATGATTTTTTCAGAGGACATGAGTAGGATGAAAAGTTGAACCAAGTGGAGGTTAAATTTCCCAAACTGGACAGCCAGCTAACTGCTTTACTGTTTTACAGTTGGTTGGAACTGCAAGTATAAAAGAAAGTTTTCACTTACATACCCAACTGGAAATTATGGAGAAGATGGCTAGATGATAGGTCTGCTGTCTCCTTTTTTTTCAAGAGCTACTTTTTTCAAAAGTATTGAAGGAGGTGCTGGGGTATTCCCAGGTTAACACCTTAAAAGTTTATCATTTATATTACTTACCTACAGTCGTTCATAGAATAGCAGAGGAGGAGGGAGGTATAGATCACATTTCATCTGTAGATAGCTTTGAGATTACTGAGATTTTGGAAAATTCTCAAGATAATATTTCTACTCATGCAACTCTACTGGTCACTTTCCATTCTGAGCTGGAAAAAAATTGTTATTTTGAAACTGCATTTTGCAAAAAATAAAAAAGTTCTGTTTTGTGGCCAGAGGATTGCGTTCTTTCCAGAGGTTGTTAGAGTTACCCAATCACGCTCGAAAGCATCCAACAATGAAAATCTAAGGGGGCATTTTCAGAACAGTTTAGCCAGTTAGCAACCAGTTAACTGGTTAAACCACGGTCAGAAGGAAACTCAAAAGAACTAAAATGTTGAGTGCTGCTGAATATCCCCTGCTAGGGGGTCTGAACTCCCCAACGCTAACCACAGTGAAAATCCCCTTCTAAGGTACTAGCATTGGGTGCAGCATTTTTAAGATGTCTGTGTATACGCTTGGTAATCTATTCTGGACACTGGTACATCTTTATTCACCCAATGGATTTAGGAAAAATTCTTTCATGAAAATCTTCTGCTTAATTGTGCTTGAATTCGTGTTTACATTATTCTTAGATTCTGGAGAGAATAATGTGGGTCATAATATAAGTTTGAGTCTCTTGCTCATTTGCAAACTATGGGTTATAATTTTTCCCACTTTTTTTTTTGTGTATTTCTTTTTATTAAAGTTTACAATAACAAACCAGTTTTCACACACAAATTCTGAACCAGAGAGCACGCCTGCAAGCGTGCAACTGAAACACTCAAACAAACACAACAGAGGAGTGTGCATACCCAGGGTCATCGCCCATGCGAAACTCGGCCCCCCAAAAGGATGCAACTCCCATGGACCGTCCCCTAGGGCCCCCATGACCCCGACCCCCCGTTCCCCTGGCCCAGGCTTCCCTGATCACCCCACCCCCCCTAACCTCCCCCAAGTTACTCCCCACCCCTATCATCCCACTAGCCTTTCCCAACGCCCCCCCATCTCATCCCACTAGCCTTTCCCAACGCCCCCCCATCTCATCCCACCCTTCCCCCTCAAACCTCACCCCAACCCCCCTCTATCCACCCGCCCCCCCGAACCCCCCTCCCCCACTCCTCTCTAGCTGGCTCGTTTTGGGCACTCACCCCTTCAAATAAGACAGTAACGGGAGCCAATGATCCTGAAACCTTTCCTCTGCCTGGCGCCGAATTGCTGTCAACTGTTCCATCAAAGCAATCCGTCGAAGCCGGGTTGTCCAGGCCTCCATCCCCGGCAGCTGAGGTTGTTTCCAGGCCTTGGCTATTTCGCTCTGGGCCGCCTGAATACAAGCTCGTACAGGGCGTTCCAAGCTACGGGGCAAACCACTCGGCCATATCCCCAACAACCCTAAGCCCATATCCACTCCCACAGGCTGCCCCAAAAGTGTCTGAAGCTGCCCCCACACCATATCCCAATAAGCTCGCACTCTAGGACAAGTCCACCACATGTGCACAAAAGTCCCCCGTTCCCCACATCCCCGCCAACACTGATCGGAAGACCCGGGAAACATCCGATGCAGCCGCTCTGGAGTATAGTACCAGCGGTAAAGAAGCTTATACGACGTCTCCCGGATAGCCACCAAAAGTGCCTGGCGCCCAATATCCACATTCCTCCATTCCTGAAGCCCCAACTCCCTACCCAGGTCATTCTCCCATTGCTCCTGATGGGGGGAACTTCCCTTCCTCCCCCGCCCCCAACTCCCGATACAAATGGGAGATCAAACCCCTAGAGCCCTCCCAACTCTGCCACAGCGCCACTCCCGAATCTGGAATCCCCTCCCAAACATCCCGAATCGAGCGTTGTGTCAAAATATGCTTCACCTGGAGGTAGGGAAAAAAGTCACCCCCCCTCAACTGATATCGCACTCGAAGGTCCGGAAAGGGAATCAACCTCCCCTCCCTAATAAATTTCCCAAAGGTATCCAACCTCTTACTTTCCCACCGACGAAACACTCCCTCTCTGCCCGGTATAAACTCACTAGTCGCCCGCACCGGTGCCAAGACCGAAAACTCCCCCACGGCAGGCGCCCATCGCCGCCGTGCCTTCCGCCATTGCATAACTAAATGCCACATGAAGGGGTTGGCCTTCCATCTGCCCGATGGCAGCTTACCTAGTATCCAAGGTAAGTACTTCAGCTATTTTCCCACTTTTAAATGCTGTCCCTTAATGTGGGCTACTGCAGTGCTAGGTGGAATTTTTTTTCTTTTTTTGCTTTATATTTCCTTAATTATAACTATGAAATGGTACTGGCTTGCTTTTCCTAAATGTATATGGGACATGCGATTGTAGGCTTAGAAATATTACACGGTTTCAGTCACATGATTTCTTCCATTTTTTATATACAGACAGATGTCTGCTTTTCCCGACAGCCTTCCAACTAAGTGGCAGAGAAAACAACATGGATTATATAAAAAAGCGGTATTTATTCTTTGGGAGTCAGTAATCAATTAACTGAGTCCTACTACAGCGTATAACAAACATTTTTTTGTTGGACTCTGCTCAGATCTCAACATATATCAATGGTAGTATTTAATCACTTGAGTCCTTTTTACTGTTAATTTATACTTATGAAATACTTCCAAATTTTTTTTCTACAAGAAACTAACCATTTTATATCATTTTACTTCAGCAAAATATTCAACTCACCAAGTTGTCCAACTCAGTGCTATGTTTCAGATGATAACACACACATTTAATTGTCCTGCTTAGTTGGCGGTTTGGCTGGTTGTCTATTTATGTAGAAGATGTTCAATAGTTTTTCTTCAATTCTTTATGTCTTGGATGCAGCCAATCACTGATCTCTCCCAGGGGGTGTAACTCAATTTATCTTTCGTTTTAGCTTTTTCCTGGTCAGGGCTAAACTGAGGGCATTCAAAATAGCATCTTTGCTGTTGAGGACATTATAACGGCTCACTTCCACCAGTCTGTCAAAGTGATAGGGCTCATAGGTGAAATTTTTAGTGCGATAAGGAGACTCCCTTCCTGCAATGACAAAGTTTCCGAAAGATTTTTCCTCTTCGGACTGCGGCTCCACTCCTGTAGACAGAAAAGAATTCAGTAACTCAAAATCTCACCATCATACTGTGGTATTTATAGTGCTAATTCTGGTTCCCAAAGGGAAAAATTTATAATAGAATGTTGAACGATAAAGGCTGCTTTGGGTGATAGCAGAAAGTTCCTAGGGCTCTTCCAGTTGTAAAAATTCCTTGGTCCCCCACCACTTTTAATTTCTGTATATAACTTAACTAGACAATGAGCTACGTATTTGTTTAATATGGAGGATGCTGATACCCTCTCATGGAAATCTAGGGGGTTTGGACCACTGCTTAAGAAACCCTGCTTTAGACAACTGCCATACATTACAGCAATGCAGCCACAAATTACAGCAATTTTAAAAGATAAAACCGTCCTTACTATATCTTTCAGAAAACAGCAGAGAGATTTAGACCAACGGAGAGAAAACAAAGCCAAGAAATGAGCATGCTATTCTGAGCGACATAGGCAATACTGCTGCTAAAAGTCAATGTATGCCTAAAATACACGGGGGGGGGATGGGTACTCAGCGGTAGCAGCTAGTTAAAGTGCTTTGCCATCGTCGCTTTAATAAAAAACGAATATTTAAAGGCAGAACATAGCAGTCTCTGCCACCATAGCCCATGTTCCCTGTAAAATAGCTATCTCCAAGTTATAATGCCCTGTTCAATGTAATTTCAGTTTGTTCAATGTAAACCGCACTGTTGCAGAATAGCGCGGTATATAAGAGAATGTAAATAAATAAAATAAATAAATAAACTGAATATCCAGGCTCGCCAGACATCAGTGCCGCTGTTTGCTTAGTGGTGATAGTCAGCCGCTAACAGGATATATCGCTAATCAGGACATCCGTCGCAACTTTAACCAGTTAAGCTATCTGGCTTGCGCCGAATATTGCTGCTAACCAGACAGTGGCCGTCACCACCCTTGATCTGCACAGAGAGTGCCCGATTTTAACTGGGTGTTTTTATCATGACTTGTGGGGATATTCCGTGGCGCTAACCAGTTATTTCCATTGAATATTAGGCTGACCACATTTTAGCCATTATCAAGTCTGCAGACTCAGCCAAATCATCCTTCAACTGATGTGAAATGTCTAGTTCTTGATTTCATATCTTCCTTCTTTCTCTATATAAAGCACTGTAAGTAGCCTCACCTGGCGCCTTGTATTTCTGAAAGGTGTCATTGACCAAAGGGAAATGAAGCACTATGGGAGCCTTGGGGTTCTCCGCATCCACAAACATATAACATTCCTTAGGTTTCTTCTCATCTTCTTCACTGAAACGTATATTTGGGAAGGGGATGCCTCGCTCTTTACAGTACCTTGCGGTCAGCTCTAGCACCTGAGATTAGAGGAGAGCTGTGTCAGATCTTTTCATTGGTAGATTACAATATTTGAAAGACACTCCCTTCTCTCTGTCCATCCTCGTTCTTTAACTCTTCATGAAAATTAAGGAATGAGGACCATGCCTAGAAAACATTTCTCACAAAAGATAGAACGATGATTTAAAAAAGAAGCAATCATTTTTCTCCTTGATTCAGGTGAAAAGCGATATTTGCTGTGATGTTTTAAAAGACAAATATATTTGAGATCAATCTATTTACAGTGTGCATTCAAGCTATTTCTTTTTTCCGTCAACGAACCGTCTAGTTTGCCTTTTAGTGTCTCACAGTTTCTATAGCTCTCTGTTGAGGAAACCTCAAGGATTCAGAAAATCATGCTGTCTGACTGAAGTTGAAGAGATTTACAGACAAATTCTGTGAACAGGAGGGGCTGTGAATCCACAAGAAAATGGGAAAGTAAGAGCAAAACTGTACAACTCTGAGGGCTTTTGTGATTTACATCGCTCATGCCTGTAATCTTCCATCCCCATTCTGTTTCCCCATTGTCTTTTCTTTAATAAGAGGCATGGCTACTGATTTACCCCTTGTAGCTTACCTCGAATGGAGCTTCCCATGAATAGTTGAAGGACAAAATAACATCTACATCTCTCTCTGGCTGCAGCACCAAGGGGAAAGGTGAATTGATAGAAAACCCTCCATCCACTAGGTATAGGTTCTCCTTCATGGGAGTCAGTTGGTTAGGAAAGGCATCTAGGTGACTACCTACAGGTCCAAGAAAAGAAAGAAAGAAGTTACTAAAATACAGGTATTCGGTTACAAGTACAGTTTCAAGACCAAAGAGAACTATTCCAAAAGACTATTAGAGGATTATCTATAGATATTCCAGCAACAGCTATAGAAGGGGGAAGTAGGTATAGGACCATCTTCCTTCAGCATTCTACATGAATAAAGATCTTCACAGCACTTTCCAGTCATCTGTGGGAAACCTATGTAAGGCCTATGCTGTACATTGCACAAAGCTTGACACACATTTCCTTCTTAACATGCAATACCCAGAGGGCATAGAGAAACTAAACTGCAAGGTGATCAGGAACCGTATGCAGTCTAGTGGAAGGAACAGTGAATTACAACGCAGGAGAATTTCTGGGCCTTCTGAGCTCAAATCCTGATTTCCTCCTGACTCCTTCTGTGACCTTAGTCAAGTTATTGTCTCTCTCTGTGCCTCAGCCCCACATACTGAAAATGGCCATTTATAGTAATAAGCAAAAGGATCACGGTAATAGGTTCCATCATAGGCATGTCACAAGGATTAAAATTCAGGTCAGTCTAAGGAGACGCACTCTTTTCACATGCAAGATCTGTCAATGTGCCATGTTTTTCTATGGCAACTCCCTGCAGGCGTCCGTGGTAAGTATAGATGAAACTAAGCATTCAATCAAATTAGGCATCACAGGTGTATACATCCCAGCTATGTTTGATTAATTAATGCTAAAAATAACTTGGTAAAAAGTAAAAATTGCAATCACATATTTCTCATCTGATCGTGATGTAGGAACACAAACTTTCTGAGGTTTCTGTCTATGATGGTAGAGCTAGTTATCAGTGCTGACCCATCCACTAGGCGACTGCCTGTGGCGGCAGATCTCTGTGGATGGCAGCCATGTGCTTCAGCACACCTGGTCTCCCCCCCCCCCCGTGCTGAGCCACGCCATGCTCCCATTCCCTGTTGCCACTGATTCCAGTGGCAGGGGGCGGATGGCTAGGCTCGGTGGCAGGCCATGTGCTTCAGCCACTGCCAGAATCAGCAGTAGCGTGGCTCAGCAAAGGGGGTGGGGGGGGTGTAGCTCGGTGTGCAGGGCATGGGGGGGTGGCACGGCCGGGGCTTCTGCCCAGGGAGACAGAAACCCTTGGGCCAGACCTGCTAGATATGCAATACTGTTGAAGCAAGGTGATAGGAGCAATGGTGTTCCAAACCCCACGTGCACACATAGCAGGTGCCCTCCTTGCGGAATGCACACCCTCCTCGTGGCACAATGCAACCACCCTCTCGGGGCCCACACGGCTGTGTCAGAGCAGCAAACCTATCTTAATGAGTCTCCAGGCCCAGCGGCTCTTGAAATCTCGCAGTTCACAAGACTCAAGACCGGGAGTAAAGAGCTGCCGGACCTAGAGCGGAGGTAGTGCAGCAAGCCACCCATCATATTAAGGTAGGTTTGCCATGCTGGCTGCACCATATGAGCTTGGCACCCACCTGCTGACTGGCACCCGGGACAGGCTGCACCTACTGCCCCGCCCTTGATACACCACTGGACAGGATTAAATCAAAGATTCTGGACCTGTTTAAACTTAATGAGTCTGTGCTCAGTGTAATGCATTCAACTTTTTGTAGGAAACTATGTGTAAATGAAATACATTCTTATTATTAGTTACTAATGATGGTGAAGAACATTAAAGCTTAATGGAGAATTTTAGAAAGAACATCCAAGTGCAATCTGGGACATCTAAGCCAGAACATCTGAAAAAGAAGTAGGCCTGTCTAGGTGTAGACATGATTTCACAAATGTGAGTGTGCCCAGTATGAACATCTGCGGCGACATCTACAAAGATGTCCCCAGAATAGTATTTCAGAACCTACTGTAGATGTCTAGGAATAGCTTAATGGTTAGAGTAGTGGGCTAGGAACAGGGAAGCCAGAGTTCAAATCCAACCGCTGCTATCATTGAAATTGAGTACTGGGGATGATGGCGTGCTTTCTCCTCTACACCTCTGAATGTCTTTCAGCCAAAACGAGCACTTTTCAGATGTCCAATTGTGCCTGGAGCAGGTTTAAACTTATACGCAAAGCTGGACATCTGGGAAGCTTCTGAAATCAGGCGGGGACATCAATGTTCCTGGAAATGCCCCAGCCACACTGCCACCCCACCACTGTTCAGACTTGGACGTCCTCACATTGAGGGTATCCACAGACCTGGCTTCCAAAATGGCTCTGGAGACGTCTCTGTGTTTTGAATATCTCTATCTCTGTTTTTTGGCTCTCCAGAGCATGAATATGGCTTCCAAAATGACCCTCATAGAAACACGATGGCAGAAAAAGACCACATGACCTATCTAGTCTGTCCTTCCATATCAACCACTACAACAGTCCCCTTTTTCCCTTTAGAGATCCTCTGTGTTGGTCCCATGCTTTTTTGAATTCAGTTACTGTCCTCATCTCTACCACCTCCACTGGGAGACTATTCCATGGATCTACTACTCTTTCCATAAATAAATATTTCCTCATATTATTCCTGAGTCTATCTCCTTTCACCCTCATCCTATGTCCCCTCATAGCACAGCTTGCTTGCAATCGAAAGAGGCTCTCTCCCTGAACATTTATGCCACGGAGGTATTTAAACATCTCAATCATATCACCTCTATCCCGCCTTTCCTCTAAGGTGTACATATTAAGATCCTTCAGTCTGTCCTCATATGCTTTATAATGAAGACCACTAATCATTTTAGTAGCCACCCTCTGCACTGACTCCATCCTGTTTACATCCTTTTGAAGGTGCGGTCTCCAGAATTGCACACTATACTCCAAATGAGGTCGCACCAAAGACTTATACAGAGGCACTATCACCTTCTTTCTTCTGCTGGCCATTCCTCTCCTAAAATATCCAGAGGTATAGAGGAGAAAGCACGCCACCATCCCCAGTACTCAGCACAATTTCAATCATAGCAGCAGTGGAATTTGAACCCTGGCTTCCTTGTTCCTAGCCCACTACTCTAACTATTAGGCTATTCCTAGACATCATGATCTTCTGATTTACACAATCTTTACAATTTTGATCAAACTCAGTATCTTTAATAAACATGGGGCTAATGCTTGGTAATTTTCATGGTATGGCTGTTTCCCCTTAATTATCAGTTCTTGCCAATAAAAAAATATTCACCACACATTTTGAAGAAAAAATGGAGCAACTAAATAATCAAAATACCCTCTACCAAGTTGAAAAAATCAGATAGAAAAGCAAAACCCAGAAAAATTAAGCCCGTTTTTCAAACACTTATTCAGTAACCAAGGGTTGATGTCTATAACTTTTTGTCGGAGAGGCCAGCCAAGCTATAAGGAAACAAACCTTAAGCCTTAAGCCGTTGTGGCCCGTCCATTTTTTTATTTAGAAAGACAAACTCAATTACTTTAAAAACCACAGCGTAATGTGTTACTTAGCTGAGTCCTTGAAAAGGCTGTAGAGGAATAGCGGTAGGACGACGTGACACGTTTTGGGGTATCGAAAAATAATCCCCTGCTTCAGGTCTAAGCCGCTGTGCAGTACGCGTTCAGCCATTCAAACTTGTAAAACTGAAAAACGACATTTTTATAGAAGTACCGGCCCCATAGGCTTGCACTCAATTAACAGAAATTGCTCCAATCAAAAAGCCCAGAAATGGGCCTATCAGGGTAGAGACAGGGAGGGATCATTTAACAAAGCTCCGCCCCCTGAAACCCTAGATATTATAGGTGCTGTCAAGAAACTGTGTGCCAATCAATCTGCATGTTCATGCCTTGCGGCCAAACTGAATTCAGTCGAAAAATCCAACGTTGTTCCAAGTTTTGAAGCGCTTGAAGACGATCACCTCCTCGGGGATTATCAGGTATAAAGTCCAAAACACGCCAATGCAAATCTTGAAAAATATGCATAGACTGTAAACAATGCTCAACCAGAGGAGCTGAGAGAGTTTTTGTCCTCAGTCGAGAGGCATGTTCCGCCAGTCGTACTTTGAACGGACGAGATGTACGACCAATATAATAAAAGGAACAAGGACAGGTTATTAAATACACCACATAACTTGTTGTACAATCAGTGTGCCAACGAGACAGGTAAGTAATCGAAGTATGAGTATCCATCCAAAAAGAGCCCGAAAGAGTTTGAGAGCAATATGAACAAGAACCACAAGAATAGTGACCCGGTGACTCATGAGATGTAAGGGGGCAGTCGACTGCCGCCACCGTATGGACCAAACGATCCCTTAAATTTGCTCCACGAGAATACGCTATTCTCTCAGCTCCTCTGGTTGAGCATTGTTTACAGTCTATGCATATTTTTCAAGATTTGCATTGGCGTGTTTTGGACTTTATACCTGAAAATCCCCGAGGAGGCGATCGTCTTCAAGCGCTTCAAAACTTGGAACAACGTTGGATTTTTCGCCTGAATTCAGTTTGGCCGCTAGGCATGAACATGCAGATTGATTGGCACACAGTTTCTTGACAGCACCTATAATATCTAGGGTTTCAGGGGGCGGAGCTTTGTTAAATGATCCCTCCCTGTCTCTACCCTGATAGGCCCATTTCTGGGCTTTCTGATTGGAGCAATTTCTGTTAATTGAGTGCAAGCCTATGGGGCCGGTACGTCTATAAAAATGTTGTTTTTCAGTTTTACAAGTTTGAATGGCTGAAAGCGTACTGCACAGCGGCTTAGACCTGAAGCAGGGGATTATTTTTAGATACCCCGAAACGTGTCACGTCGTCCTACCGCTATTTCTCTACAGCCTTTTCAAGGACTCAGCTAAGTAACACATTACGCTGTGGTTTTTAAAGTAATTGAGTTTGTCTTTCTAAATAAAAAAATGGACGGGCCACAACGGCTTAAGGTTTGTTTCCTTATAGCTTGGCTGGCCTCTCCAACAAAAAGTTATAGACATCAACCCTTGGTTACTGAATAAGTGTTTGAAAAACGGGCTTAATTTTTCCGGGTTTTGCTTTTCTATCTGAAAAAATGGAGCAGGCAAGCACTGCTTCATCAGAGGAGTGTAAATGATTTTGCTAATTTTTACCACCAATTTAATTATATATAACACCCTTTGCCAGTACCTCCACTTCCAGTCTTGCAGAATGTTTTGCCTTCTTCCAGTAAGACAACTGAGCAGCAAGAGGTTCGTCATCATCTCTTAGCATCATCAAGCATTGAGGAACCTGTGTCTTTTGGGGAAACTGCCAGGTATTTGTGACCTGGATTGGCCACTGTTGGAAACAGGATACTGGGCTTGATGGACCTTGGTCTGACACAGTATGGCATTTCTTATGTTCTTATATTCAAATCAGCACTTTCTCGTACAAGGGGAAGATGGGAACTCTGAGGTACTTTTAATACTTCCAGATTTCTGGAGGCACCATAACATAAGCCCTGTTCAGCATTCATTACAACACATACACGGGAGCTATATCTGCTGTGGATATATTTTAGAAATATAGTCGTAGGAAACACATAACTTAGTTGTGAAGGTATATCAAGAGTTAATGAAACTGTTTAAAAAAATCTCCTGAATTCTAAAAGCATTAGAAAAGTAAGATGTGTTTGGAAGCCAGGAGCGAAAGGAGCTGCAGGTGTGTATGATCTAAGAGATAGGAATGTGATAGAGTTCTTTTAACTGAAATATCAGGTGCTAGCTCAAACTTTCCAGAGTGATAAAAAATCTTTGCGTCTAGATAAGCGAAAATCCTGAAACTTTCTGCTTAATTAGGATCTAGCGGCATAAGTGCACCTAGTTCCAAGTACAATAAACAGTTTCTCTTTGATGTTTGCCTATATAAGGGCAACCTTTTGTATAATGTCCGTGGCAATTTCAGATGTACCATAAACTTGGCTTCTGTCTCTTTTATCCAGGCAAAATAAACAAATGAATAAGGCTCAGTACCTGAAGCTGTAATATAGTGTGTCATTATTTTCAGATCTGGTTTACACTGCCCACAATGTACATTTCACTACCATTCCATAATACATAATCGCCGCTTGCTCTAGAAGCAGGTTTCTGCCATAGAATAAATTACCATTCCAGGCCACGAACTCTGTGACATCTACATAGTCTCTGTGGAGGTATAAACCACGTGTGAAGTTGCAGCTCTCTCCAGCTGTGAAACGGGACTTAAACAAATCTTGAAAAATCTGTGATAAAATTCCACCTGGCATCACCAACCGAGTTTTCAACTGCATGGGATCCCTGAAATTTAATTTCCGTGAGTCATCTGTAACACAAGACATGCCATGGATTAGAAAGATCAAACTCTACTCATCAGCATCCAACATTGTACTACTACTCCCTGAGAGCGAAGAGAGCACAACGTATATAAAGATAAACACAAGGAAATTTGTAGGAACCGGCGGTGCAACTCCATGAAAATCACTCCAAAACTATTCCTATAGTTCTTTCATTACTGCTATTTTTATTGATCAGCATCTTTCAATTATTCATTTGTGGGCTCTTGCCTTAAGCAGCCCCTGCTCACCGATGATTGGCTGTCATGACCGTTCCACTGCACCTACACAAGAGTTTTCATTTTTTTTTTAATCTCTTCCCTAGCCTAGCCATCACAACCATGGTCCTCAACCAAGAACATGAGCTTCGGGATCCCAAGGCTGTGAATGCTGTCAGCCCTAGCTAGTCCAAGGAGTACGAGCTGCTTCGGGATCCGGAACCGAGTTTCCCACATGACAGTGCTAGGCCATCCATGAGCGGAGGAATAGCCTAAAGGTTAAAATGGTGGACGAAGAGCCAAGGAAGCCAGGTGTGAATCTCACTGCTGCTCCTTGTGATCTTCAGCAAGTCATTTGACCTTCCATTGTCTCAGGCACATACTTACATTGTAAGTTCCCTGGGGACAGGAAAATACTTACTGTACCTGAATGTAACGCCCCTTGAACTCTGAGAAAGGCATGAGCTAAATCCAATTCGACTGTAATATAAGTCATGCACTGCCCTCCTACCTATGACTTTGATGGCTTCTTTCAAAGAGTCTATCCAGGCAATTCCTGATCCAGCTATTTCTGCCCAGATCTCATCTAAATTGGCAGCAAAGGCACTGCCCCATATACCTGCAGAGAAAAAGGAGAATAAGAGAGAAAAAAATAGTATTTCAGGTATTATGTTCACTGTTTTGTCAACATTTGCTATATTGCCTATCATTGGGTTAACAGCTGAGTGGTTTAAAATCAATTTAAAAATGGCAAGATGCAAGAAAAGAACTACGAACAGTAAAATAGGACAGAGAAAATGAACAAGTCACAGACAACAGACAGAAGCAGGTTGTTGGAAAATGGAGAAATCCACCAGATGCAACCTAGCCGGTGGTCACAGCCTTACAAATTCTAAAGTAAACAAAGTGGGCTTTGAGGTCAATCTAAATTTCCTGTAGGATAATTTGAGTGGAGAGCTGAGGGTGGGGCATCCCACAACAAAGAGGCTTTGAAGAAAAAGGCTGTGCATCTAGCAGATTCAAGTCTCAATCATGTCGAGGAAATTGACAGAAGATGATTGTGTTGGGAACAAAAAGCATGGGCAGAACTATATAGAGTAATGAGGCCACCCATCATTATAGTGCCTCTACAGCAAATTTAATTTAATTTAGCTTATATAGTCTACTCTTACCAGAACAGTTCAAAGCAGATTAAAATAAATAGTAACCTAAAATACACAGTTCATAACAAATTATAAAAAAGACAGCAAAAATACAGCATAACATAAAATAATATTCACATCAAATGAATCTACTATCATAATCTTAAAAGGACTATGGAGAAATTTTACGTACTGTTAATTTCCTTTCCTGGAATTCTGCTAAAACAGTCCAGAAGGAAAAATTTTACTTGCCATTAATTTCCTTTCCTGGATACCTGCTAGACCAGTCCAGACTAGTGGGTTGTGTCCCCCTGTCAGCAGATGATGAGACAGAGAAAAATTCTAGAAGCTTCATAACATCACCCTTGATAGATAATCTTGTACGCCTAGGGGACAGCTTCAGTATATTCGTAGCAAGCATATGGACTTCAAGAAGCCTAAGAGCAAACAGAGTAAGTATTCCTTTCAATGAATTAGTGCAACTGCACAACTTATATACATGGCCTGATGCCAAGGTAGAGACCGGCCAGAATTGCAGACACACATGAGATCATTTCTTATAAACCGGCACAGCCAAGTCAGAGATAGCGAACATGGGAGGGTCCTTGACTGGTCTAGCAGAAATCCAGGAAAGGAAATTAACAGTAAGTAAAATTTCTCCTTCCAGTTCATCCTGCTAGACCAATCCAGACTAGTGAAGAGGACCAAAGCTAAATCTCCTCTGGGTGGGCAGATACAGCTGTAGCCAAAACAGAGGCTCCAAACTGATCTGCTTCCCAGGCATGGAGATCCAAGCAATAGTAATGGGCAAAGGTAGAGAGGGAGCTCTAGTGAAATAGGTTCAGAGGCCAATAGGCACTGGACAGTTCTGGAGGATATAAGCAGATTCAATGGCCTGCTTGATACAGTGCGCAATAATTGTTTTAGAAGTAGTTGCTCTCTTACGTGGGCCAGAAACCAGGACAAAGAGACGGTCGGAAAGGCAAAATGAATTGGTAACTGAGGTAGCAGCGCAAGATCCTGCTAGCATCGAGAGAATGGAGTTGCAGGTTACGTCCTGCCCTGTGGTTCTTTGAAAAGGAAGGGAGAACCACTGACTGATTAATATGGAAATCGAACAAGACCTTTGGCAGAAATGAAGGGACAGTCCGAATAGTGACGCCTTCTGGGGAAAAGGTGAGAAAGGGATCTCAACAAGAGAGCACCTGTAGCTCTGAGAGGTGCTGAGCAGAGGTGACTACAATGTGGAGAACCATCTTGAGAGTCAAATATTTCAGAGATGCGTCATAGAGAGGTTTGAAGGAAGGTCTGGCGAGGGAGTGGAGAACGAGGGATAGGTCCCAAGCCGGAACTACTGGACGAAGAGGTAGTTGCAACATACGGCCTCCCCACGGCTCTCTGAAACACCTTAACACAGCAATCTGAACCCTTATTGAGCAAGGCCGCGATCAAACCCATCTTGAAGGAAGGAGAGAAAGATGGTCGGTAACACGTGCGCTCCAAAGGGATATCACTCTGTGAGAACACCAGAAGGTAAAGAAACGCCAAACTCTGGCATACGCCAGAGAGGTAGAAGGACACTATGCCTGTAGAAGAGTAGCCACCTCCTGCGATGAATAACCTTTGCCTATCAGTCGGTGCCGCTTAAGAGCCAAGCTGTGAGTAAGGAGAGGGGTCATCCATGACAATCAGCCCCTGTCAGAGAATGCCCTTACGCATGTTGAGAGGCAGGGGAGGTTCTCACAGCAGACGAATGAGGTTAGCATACCATGGACAATGTGGCCAGTCTGGTGATATCAGGATGGCTTGGTAAGAGTGGCCTTTGATTCGATGGAGGAGTTGACCAATCAGAAGCCACAGCAGAAAGACATATAAGAGCTGGGCTAGGGGGTCAAGGCTGGACTAGGGCATTGATCCTCTAAGATCGCAGCTCCCTTCGACAAGTGAAGAAGAGTGGCACCTTGGAATTGGAGGCAGTGGCCATCAGATCCAGGAACAGACATCCCCACCAGTTCTCTGCCATCTGAAACGCCCATAGAGCGAGTTCCCACTTGTTGGGATCCAGGACATGATGACTGAGAAAGTCCGCACACACATTCTCTACACCTGCAATGTGCTGCGCAGAAAGAGCTTGATGAGCGCACTCTGCCCATGGGAAAAGGAGAGCCCTTTCCCGGGCTATTCTGGGACATCTGGTTCTGCCCTGCTGATTGAGGTAAGACACTGTGGCTGCATTGTTCAAGAGGATCCGCACTGCTCGATCTCATAGTAGTGACTGGAAGACAAGAAGTTCTAGGCGAACAGCATGAGCCTCGAGGCGATTGATTGGCCAGGAGGCTTCGCACAGCGACCAGGAGCCCCGAGCTGTCCACCCAAGGGAGTATGCTCCCCAGACCGACAGACATCTGTGATCATGAAAACCCAGTCCGGAGTATCCAACGGGACCCTGCGCAAGAGGTTGTCACAGGAGAGCCACCACCAGAGACTGCGGCGCACTCCCAGTCGGAGAGGCAGCTGGACTTGATAGTCCTGGGTGCAAGGCAACCAGCGAGACAAGAGGGACTGCTGAAGAGGACGAATGTGGGCTCAGGCCCAAAGGACAATGTCCAAGGTGGCCGCCATGGTCCCAAACACCTACAGGTAACCGCAGGCTGAGGGAGCTGATAAGCGGAGAAAGGCTCGGAACTGTGTGCAAAGCTTCTCGTATCTGGTTTGGGTAAGAAATACATGGCCAACTTGTGTGTCGAAACAAGCTCCAAGAAACTCCAAAGACTGTGACAGGTGGAGGCAGCTCTTGGCCCGACTACCCAACCGAGGCAACCTAGGAAGGTGACAACCCGAGCCATTCCTGAGATCGCCTCCTTGCGAGACTTTGCACTGATTAGCCAATTGTTGAGATAAGGATGGACTCTGATTCCATGCCGATGGAGGGCGGCCGCCACAATCACCATGATCTTGAAGAAGATCCGGGGCGCTGTGGCCAGGCCGAATGGTAATGCCTGGAATTGAAAATGCTGCCCCAGGACCGCGAAGTGTAGATACCGCTGGTGAGCCAGATGGATGGGGATGTGAAAATAGGCTTCGGCTACGTCGATAGACACAAGGTACTCACTGGCCTTGGCTGCCTGAATGACTGACCTGAGGGTTTCCATCTGAAAGCGTGGTACATGGAGACATTTGTTGACACCTTTCAAATCCATGATTGGTTGGGAGTAGCTGTCCTTCTTGAGAACAACAAAATAGATGGAATAATGACCATGACCTATTTCAAAAGGTGGGACTGGGCATACCGTTTGGAGCTGCAAGAGGCGCTGGAGGGTCACCTGCACCACAAGTCTTTTGTCTGATGCTACATATGAGGAGATGAGGAACAAGTGTGGGACAGGGAGAGCAAGACTGAGAGCGTATTCTTATACAATGACCTCGAGTACCCATTTGTCTGAGTTAACATACTGTAGTAACATAGTAAATGACGGCAGATAAAGGCCAGTATGGTCCATCTAGTCTGCCCATTAAATAGTTAAGTTTATTTTGATTTTATCCTGTTGCTGTAAAGGGATCCAATGTGTCTGTCCCATGCCATTTTGAATTCTGTCACTCTATTTGCCCCACCACTTCCATTGGGAGAGCATTCCAAGCATCCACCACCCTTTCAGTGAAAAAGTATTTCCTGACATTGCCTTTCAATTTACCCCCTTGCAGCTTCATGTTATGCCCTCCAGTTTTACAGCTTCCCTGGCTTTGGAAGAGGTTTGTTTGTTCATTATTTCTCTTTAAGTATTTAAAGGTCTGAATCATATCTCCCCTATCCCTCCTCTCCTCCAGAGTGTACATATTTAGGTCTTCAAGTCTCTTCTCATAAGGCTGCCGAAGCAGGCTCCAAATCATTTTGGTCGCCTTCCTCTGAACAGTTCCCAGTCTTTTTACATCCTTTGCAAGATATGGTCTCCAAAACTGAACAAAGTATTCCAAATGAGGCCTCACCGGTGACTTATAGATTGGCATTAGCACCTCTTCATTTCTGCTGGTAATTTCTCTTTGTATGCAACCCAACATCCTCCTGGCTTTTGCCACTACCTTGTCGCACTGTTTTGCCACCTTGAGATCATCAGAAATAACCACACCAAGGTCCTTCTCCTGGTCCGTGCATATCAACCTCTCACCCCCTATCGTGTACATTTTCCTTGGATTTCTGCTTCCCAAGTGTATGACACTGCACTTCTTCATAAATATTAACTGCCAAGCATTAAACCATTCTTCCAGCTTTTGTAGATCTTTCCTCATGTTATCCACTCCCTCAGGGGAGTCCACTCTGTTGCAAATTTTTGTGTCATCTGCAAAAAGACAGACTTTTCCATTCAGTCCCTCAGCAATATCACTCAGAAATACATTGAACAGTGCCAGGCCCAGGATCGAACCCTGGAGCACCCCGCTAATCACCCTCCTTTCATCCGATTGAGCTCCATTTACCATCACCTTCTGTCTGTCAGTCAACCAATTTCTGATCCAGTTCACCACCTTGGGACCCATCCCCAAACTACTGAGTTTATTGATAAGCCTCCTATGAGGAACAGTATCAAAGGCTTTGCTGAAATCCAGGTAGATGAATCCATCGCATGCCCCTGATCTAGTTCTCTGGTCAACCAGTCAAAGAACTCAATCAGATTTGTTTGGCAAGATCATCCTTCGGTAAAACCATGTTGCCTCGGATCATGCAACCTGTTGTTTTTGAGAAAGTCCACTATTGGCTCTTTCAGGAGAACCTCCATTACTTTTCCCGCCACCGAGGTAAGGCTCACGGGCCTGTAGTTTGTCACTTCTTCCCTGCCACCACTTTTGTGAAGAGGTACCACATCAGCCATTCTCCAGTCCCGAGGAACTTCTCCTGTTTCCAAGGATCTGTTGAAAACATCCTTTAACGGCCCTGCAAAAACCTCTCTGAGCTCTTTCAGTATCCTGGGATGTATCCCATCCGGTCCCATGGCCTTGTCCACTTTAAGTTCTGCAAGTTGTTCTAACACATCATCTTCTGTGAATGGTGTGGTATCTACTTCATTCCCATTTTAATATCTGGTGGTCCTTCTCCAGAATTTTCTTTAGTAAAAATAGAGCAGAAGTATTTTTTTAGCAATTTCACTTTCTCAATGTCACATTCCACGAGTCCGTTCCCAGCACTTCTGAGTCCTGCAATTCCCCCTCTGATTTTCGTCCTCTCCCGAATATACCTGAAGAAAGTTTTGTCGCCACACTTCACATCTTTAGCCATCTTTTCCTCTGCCTTTGATTTTGCTTTCCTTATTTCTCTTTTTGTCTCTTTTAGTTTGATCCTGTATTCCTTTCTGTGTTCCTCTGTTTGCAAGCTTTTGAATGTTGTGAAAGCTGTGTTTTTGCCTTTATGTGAGCAGCCACTTCTTTGGAAAACCAAAAAGGTTTCCTTCTCCTCTTGTTTTTATTTACTTTCCTTACATATTTATCTGTTGTCCCTTTTATTGCCACCTTTAGTTTAGCCCATTGCAATTCCACTTCCCTTATCCCCTCCCACCCTGCCAACTCCTCCTTCAGATACTGGGCCATTTTACTGAAGTCAGTGTTTTTGAAGTTTAGGACTTTCAGCTTGCTATGATTGGACTGCACCTTGGCTTTTATCTCAAACCACACAGTGTGATGATCGCTGCTGCTCACAGGGGCACCCACCCAGACATTTGACACGCTATCACCGTTGGTGAGGACTAAATCCAGCATTGAGCTTTCCCCGGTTGGTTCCATGACCATTTGTCTAAGTAACGCATCTTGGAAAGCATCTACAATTTTTTTGTTTCTTTCCAGATTTGCAGAAGGAGTAATCCAATCCACATCGGGTAGATTAAAGTCACCCAATATGATCACTTCCCCCTTTGTGGCTATTTTGGCAATATCAATTTGTTATCTATTTCTTCGATTTGAGTCGGAGGTCTGTAGACTACAGCAGTATGGATGACAGTGCCATCTCCTCTTTCCAACACAATCCAGAGCGCTTCTTCTTTTCCCCATGTCCCCTGCATTTCAGTAGCTTTAATATTGCTTTTGACATACAAGCCTACTCCTCCTCCTTTTCCACTTTCTCTGTCTCTTCTGAATAGATTATAGCCAGCTATGGCTATATCCAAATCATGCGATTCATTAAACCATGTTTCTGTAATGGCCACAATGTCCAAGTCCATTTCCACCATTAGGGCTTCCAGATCCAGAACTTTGTTGGCTAAGCTTTGAGCATTTGTGCTCATTGCTTTCCAGCATTTAACTGGCTTGCATGTATTTTGCATTGATTTTGTTCTGCCCACTTCTTTCCACTTGTCGTTGATGTGTGGTTTAAAAGTGTGGCTGTTTCTGATGTTATTCTGCTTTTGCTGGGAGTGACATCCTGAACTTGTCCTTCCCCATCCGTCACCCCCTTTTTTTCTAGTTTAAATGCATATTCACATACTGCCTGAATTTTTCACTTAGGATTCTTTTCCCTGCGACAGAGAGATGTAGTCCATCAGCACAGTATAGTCTCTTGTTGGTCCATCTGTTTCCCCAGTTGCCTATAAATCTGAATCCTTCTCGTTTTCACCAGGTCTGGAGCCATGCATTAAAGCTGTTTATGCGATGTAGCCTTTCTGCCCCCTTACCATGAACAGATAGAACTTCTGAGTTTGGAAGTCCCTTTGAACTGCAGAGGCACTGTTTCTAGCCAGGTCATTTGTACCCAAGTGGATAACATCAATTTTGAAGTGCTCACTTTCTGCGCTAAGTACATCAACAATTTGGTTTGTATTTCTGCTGGCTGAAGAGCCTGGGAGACATTTGACTATCTTCTCTCCTTTGCACTGTGATCTGGGTCCATTCATGAGGGAAGAGTTGAAGCCATCTGCCCACGGGTGGCATCCCAGAATGGAGCCCAAGCCCATCAGCAGGAAGTGCGAGCAGTGCCCGTGGATTTGCTATTAGAGGAGAAATTGTCCTGGCGACGGGACCCTTGAAAGGACTGAGTCTTGGAACTGGTCTTAGGGAGGTAAGAGCTTGATTTTCCCAGCCTGTAATGCTGTGAATCCCTGAAACAGCCCCTGAAGGACTAGGCAGGAGCAGCCGTAGTCCTAGAGCGATGAGGGCCAGATTTGGGTCCTCTCACAAATATTGTGGTCTGACCTCACCCAAATCCTTTACTAGCTTGTCCAGATCTTCTCCAAATAAAAGTCTATCCTTAAAGAGAAGCCAGAGACATCAACAAGTGACTGTGACAGCTGCCACTGACCGAGCTGAAAGACGAAGTAGGTCATAGAATGCATCCAAGACAAAGGCAGTGACAGATTCTAATTGGGTCACAGCGGAATTTTCTGGGAGCAATTGAAGCCAGTGCAACTATGCCCGTGCGGCCAAACCACCACACATGAAGGCCTGAAGAGCTAGGGAGGATGAGCCCTTCTACCTTGTGATCAGTGTGATTCCAGGGAGCAGTTCCGCCCTCAACAGGAATGGTCATGTGTTTTGTAATGGCTATCATCAAGGCATCAACCCTTGGGAAGCGCAGCCACTTGTCAAGATCTTCTAGAGCCCAGAGGAGACATCTGGAGAGTCCCACTTCAAGGAAACCATTTGCTGCAATTTAGAAGGAAAAGGAAAGGCCTTTGAGGGCCTCCTGATACCCATGATGATGGGGTCAGCTTGAAGGTTAGCGGAATCCAGAGTGGGCTGTGCTGGTGGCGCAGAAAGGTGAAGAGCCTCTGTGATCTGAGCTATGAGAGATAGGAGTTCCTCTTTATAGAATACCTATATGCCCTGCCCCTCATCACGCGCCTCTGGCTCGTCCTCAGGCGGCGAGAGTTCTCCCTCATCTTGGTCGGACTCTGATTGAATGGAATGGTCCTCGGAGAGACATTCACTGTCCTTACCAACAGGGTACCAGTCCCCTAAGGGAGCGGGAGCCACCTTGAGCTGTGCTGCTAGAGTAGCAGTGGAGCTTGGTCTGGAGGGCTTCTTTGCCGGAGGCCCTGGAGTCGTGGGAGCACCCAAATGCCATAATTCCCAGGCTTGACAAAAAAGGTCCATAAATTGGGAATTTGCAGGAGAAATTTGCAGTTGAGGCTGACGAGCTGATATCTGAGACTGAGGAGAATGTTGAGCTGCAGGAAGTTGTTGCTCAGGAAGGAGAACTGGAGGAAGAATCTCCTGGGGATGAGGAGAGGCAGGAGGCTCCATGGGTGGAGGAGCAGAAGGGTTCAGGAAAGTCAAACCTGGCCCCACAAGTAAACCTATGGAAAAAGGGGGGCCTCCCTGATCAGCCCCGCATGTGGAGCAAAGACTTTCTGACAAAAAGCGGCATTTTCTGCCACACCCCATGCAACGCTGCAGAGAAGATGACATCTTTTACTGCTAGAAGATCAAAATCTGAACAACAAAACCCCAAGGGAAAGATGTGCGGCAGGGTTTCTGCTGCAGAAAATGATGCGTGCAGGGCTTTTGGTGGGAACCACTAAAGCAAAAGGAATCACTGTGAAAATGGCGGCTGCAGGGCTTTTGGTGGGAACCACTAAAGCAAAAGGAATCATTGTGAAAATGGCGGCTGCAGGGCTTTTGGCAGGAAGTGTGGTCTTACTAGTCTGGTGGTAGCGGCGGAGGTCCGATGGGTCTGGGGGTAGCAGTGGCAAGCACAACGGTAGCGGCGGGAATAGGAACCTGGCCCCCTCTGACAGCAATACCCCATAGAGGAGCGGGAACATGAGCACTAGTGGACCGCACTGTGGCAGACAGCCCCGAAGTAGGAAGAACCGGGGGGAGCCCACTGCCCATACCTGGGGAAAAAAACTCACTGCCCCTGGACTGGCCGGTACTGCCAATAGAAAGGAAGTCAGGACAACTGGAGCTGCTGCTGGTACAAGTGCCTGCTGACTCACACTTGTTCAGATGCCTTTGGTTTGTTTGTTTGTTTTGGAAACTTTAAGCAGCTAAAACAAAGTAGGCTGAAGCAGTAGAATATGCTGAAGCTGAAGAGGTGAGTTTCACTGGAAGGCTACACAGCTCCTCATTAGCAAGAGCCCTTCCCAGCAGAGGTGCTCTTCTGATCCTCCTGATCTGGAGCACCTCTGAATAGCCATGGGGAATGTGGAAATCGATGAAAAGCACTACAGTGTACTCAGAAGATTCCCTAAGATGAGGAACTACACTGACATAGGACCCTCAGGGAGAGGTAGCCAGGAGTCCCCATATAAGTCCACCATCAGCTGAGAAAGAGAAAATACTGAAGCTGTCCCCTAGGATACAAGGTTATCTATCAAGGGTGATGTCACTAAGCTTCTAGAATTTTTCTCTGGCTCATCATCTGCTGACAGGGGGACACAACCCACTAGTCTGGACTGGTTTAGCAGGATGAACTGGAATAGTGGGTTATATCTCCCTGCCAGTAGATGAAGGAGATAGAGCAAAAAACAATCAGAAACTTCAGTGAATCATTACTGGCACATATACCTGCTCCCCTAGGGGAAAGCGTCAGTATGATATTGGCAAAGCAAGAGGATTTCAGAACAATGCTCAGAAAAAGAGAACCTCCTCAGCAGGCTGAACAAAATAAACTACTGCACAAACATGCAACTATATACAAGGCAGCAGAGCCACTGGATTCAGTAGAAGCAGAAGAATCGTCAAACAGCCGAGCTAAAGACAAGGTTGATTCTGAATGTTGGCAAGACTGGTTCTCAAACAGAGAGCGGGTGGGTCCTAGACTGGTCTAGCAGGATTCCAGGAAAGGAAATTAATGGTAAGTAGAATTTCATCTCCCAAATCACCCTGCTAGACCAGTCCAGACTAGTGGGAAATATCATAGCTACACAACCCGAGGGCGGAAAGAGCCAGCTACCACCAAAACAGTGGCTCCAAAACAGGCTGACTCATGCACTTGGAGGTCCAAGCGATAATGTCAAGTAAAGGTTAACGAGGATGACCAGGTTGCTGCCCAGCAAATGTCAACTAGTCTGACCCAAGAGCATTCCATCCAGGAAGCTGCCTGTGCTCACCTAGAATGAGCTTTAAGACCTGCAGGAACAGGCTTACCCTGTAAGATATAAGCTTACTCAATGGTATGCTTAGAAGCAGCAGGACCTCAGAAAAGAGGACAAACAAATGATCCAAGAGCCAGTGCATCTAGACCTTGAGATTTCGGCTCCCTCTGATGACTGAAAAGGGCAGGGACCTTGGCATTGGCCGAGGTGCCCATGAAGTCCAGAGTGGCATGACCGCACCAGATCACAATGTGTCTAAACGTCCACTGAACAAGTTCTCACTTGCCCGGGTTGAGAAGGTGACAACTGAGAAAATCTGCATTCACATTGTCTACCACAGTGATATGCTGTGCTGATAGTGCTTGCAAATGACACTCAGCCCAAGAAAACAGGAGACGCATCTCCAAGGCGACCTCTGGGCACTTGGTGCCCCCTGGTCTGTTGAGATAAGCCATCAATGTGTTACTGTCGGAAAGGACTCTAATTGCCCGCACATAAAGAAGAGACAGAAAAATGGTGGAGTGTCAAGCAGACTGCCCGCACCTCCAACTGGTTGATGGACCAACTGGACTCCAGCCGGGACCACCTTCTTTGCACCATCTGTTGCAGACAATGGGCATCCCAACTGGAAAGCCTAGCATCAGTGGTCAGAGCTATCCAAACGTAGACTCTCCAGGGACATCCCTTGCATCAAATGATCGCGTCATAGTCACCAGCAAAGGCTGCGATGAACGGTGGGAGGGAGAGGGTGACAGATGTCATAATTTTGTGAGCAAGGGGGCCAATGGGACTGTAAGGAAAGCTGAAGTGGATGCGTGTGCGCCTGAGTCCAGGGAACAATGTCCAAGATAGCTGCCACAGTTCCTAAGATCTGCAGATAATCCCACATCCAAGGAACTGAGTGAAACTAGAAAAAATGAAGCAGACTATAGAACCTCTGACATCTGTCCTGAGTTAGAAACACTCGCCCTACCCAAGTATTGAAGAGGGCCCTGAGAAACCCAAGGATCTGAGATGGACATAAGGAACTCTTGGCATGGCTGACCACCCAACCGAGGCTTTCCAAGGAGAGGGATCCATGGCATTGCTCCCTGCGCCTCTGCACATGACTTTGCTCGGATGATCCAATCATCCAGATAAGGATGGACACACACACCCCCCCCCGACAACACAAGGCATCTGCGACCACTACCATGACCTTTGAGAAGGTGTGAAGAGCCATGACAAGACCAAATGGCAGGGCTCGAAACTGGAAGTGACATCCCAGTATTGCAAAGCGCAGGATATGCTGCTGGTCCTCTCAGATGGGAATATGGAAGTAGGCCTCTGCAAGGTCCAGGGAAGAAGAACTTGCCCACACAGACCACTTGAAGCACAGACTTCAAGATCTCCCTGCGAAAACACAGCACGCAGAGACAGCGATTGACCCCTCAGAAATCTAGGATGGGTTGAAAGAAACCATCCTTCTTGGGCATGATGAAGTAGATGGAACAGCAGCCGGATCCAACCTCAGAGGGGAAAACCAGACAAATTGCTTGAAGCTGCAGAAGCCACTGAAGAGTATCTTGCACTGCAGCCCTCTTACAAGTCAACCAGCAAAAGGAGATCATAAAGGCATCCCTGATGGGCCTAGCACAGTCAAGAACATAACCCTGGGATATTATGTCAAGAGCCCATCTGTCTGTGGTAACCCAGGCCCATTCGCACGAAAAAAGGCACAACGGCCTACTGACCTGTGGCACCCTGGAAGGGACCCCAGGCCCATCAGCAGGAGGTGCGTGCAGCCCCGGAGAGCTTGTTGGAAGTGGAGTAATTGTCCCGAGATTGACAGATCCCTCGAAAGGGCTGCGACTTGCCACTCGATTTGGGTGTTGAATAAGATGACTTGCCAGGCTGATAGCAGCGCAAATCTCAAAAGTGCACTCTGGAGGAAGACAAAGACATCCTGGGGCCTGACTGACAAAATTTTATTTTATCTATTTATTTATTTTATTTGAAACTTTTTATATACCGCCAATTCCCAAGATCATTGGCGGTTTACATCGAACAATGCCAAAATACATAGAACAATATCTAATCAATACATAAAACATAAAACAATAAGCAACTATATACAGATGCAATATGGTATTTAGAACTATTTACAAGTTGGAACATTTTTACATATATACAATTTGAAGTGTTGGACTAAGGTTCAATTTTGGGTAATTGTTGTTGTATGTGAATCAAGCTGTGGGAGTGTATTCAAGTTGTGTTATGGAGGATGGGAGGTCAAATCCAGGTCACAATCTGTATTGTAGCAGTGTTGGGTGAACAGGTGTGTTTTTAGTTCTTTTCAGAATTTTTGTAGTTCTTTTATCTCTCTTAGTTGGTTTGGGAGGTTATTCCATAAAGTAGGTGCAACAAATGAGAAGGCACTATTACTTGTTACTTGTTTTGTCTTTCTTATTAGGTCAGAGACTAGGATGGTATTAAGATTTTTTCGTCTTCTGATTCTATTTTCTGGAGGGCTATGGATCAGTGTGGATAGATATGATGGGGCAATCTTATTAATTAACTTGAAGGTGGTCAATATAATTTTATACTGAATCCTACTGTCCCTTTAGGTTTGTCTTTGGGCAAACACTGAGGTTTAACCTCACCCAAATCCTTGAGAAGCTTATCCAGATCCTCCCTGAATAGAAGCTTGTCCTTGAAAGGAAGCTTGGCCAGGCGAGCTTTGGAGGCCGTATCAACATTCCAATGATGAAGCCACAACCAAAGCCTCGTCACTGTAACAACTGCAACTGACCGCGCTGCCAAACAAAGAAGGTCATAGAGGCATCTGCCAAAAAGACAGCCACAGATTCCAAATGGGCTGAAGAAGAGTCCTGCAGTAGGAGTTGAATTCATCTAAGCAGGGCACATATTGCTAAACCCCCACAGACAAAAGCCTGGAGAGCAAGGGAGAAAGAAGAAAAAGTCATTTTCAAAAGGCCTTCAATCTTCCTATCCTGCTGATCCTTGAGCACCACTCCTCCTTCCACCGGGATCGTGGTGTGCTTAGTAACCACTGCCACCAGGGTATCTACCTTAGGAAAGCGGAGCCACTTATCAAGGTCTGCAGGTGACCAGACATAAAAATGGCCCAGACGTCTAGCTGAGCGCAAGTAAGTGTCAGGAGAGTCCGACTCCAGGGAAACCATCTGCTGAAGCTCTAAAGAAAAGGGAAGGCTCTAAATGGCTCACTAAAGCCTCTAAGAATGGGATCCACCTAAGACTTAGACTGAGTGGAGTCCTGCTTTTCCAGCAATATGGAGGGACTCCACAATTTGAGAAATGAGAGCTGGCAGCTCCTCCTTACTATAAAGACGTACATCATTTCATTTCATTTATTAAAACTATATATACCGCCCTTAGTGGGAACAATAGAGCGGTTTACATTAAAATGAGAAACACAAGGGGGGAGGGGGTAATAGAAGAAACACAAGGAAGACATTTATATGCCAGGGGAATGGGGCTTTTGTCATCAACTGTAGGGTAGGGTCAGGTAGGATCTGGTGGGTGATTGAAAGCTGTACATAACAGATGACTCTTGAGTAGCATTTTAAATTTAACATAGGTAAGTTCCAGACGGAGTTGAGATGGGAGGTTATTCCATAAGAAAGGGCCCATAAAATAAAAAGTAAAAAGCTGAGTGTTGCGTGGCTTCGAGATGTGCCTGAGAGAGAGAAGGCAGAAAAAGATGATTCATATGAAGTGAATGGAGGGAATGATGAGGAGTGTGCAAAAGAATGACAGAAACAAGATATGAAGGGGTGCCAGTATGAAGTGTTTTATGGACCTGAGTGAAGATTTGAAATTGTACATGGTGAGAAATGGGAAGCCAATACTGGCAAAGCATAAGAGGAGTTATATGATCAAAACAGGATGCATAAAATATTAATCTGACTGCTGTATGCTGGATCAGTTGAAGACAATGTAATTCATAAAGAGGGAGACCAGCTAAAACAAAGTTACCGTAATCAAAACATGAAAGAACTAGAGAGACAACCAAAGTAACCAAAGCAGAATTAGAGAAAAGAGACCGAACAGCCCTGATACGCCTTAAGAAAGAGCCCTGAACAAGTGAACTAATGTGTGTGTGAAATGAGAGAGCAAAATTGATTGCAAACTCCCAGATAGCGGAATGAGGGGGCAAGAGCAATATGGGAACCATTAAGAGTCAGAGTAATAGTTGAAGGAGTTACTGACCAGTGAGCCCATTGCAGTAGTTTTAGAAGGATTAAGCTTGAGATGGTTATTGCTCAGCCAGGTGGCCACTCAAGAAAGACAGGTGTTCCTTGATGATAGATTAGGCTGGAGAGGATCAGTATGAAGTAGTAGTAAAATGTCATCTGTGTATAAATATGTAGAGATGCCCAGTTGTTGGATAAGGACAGCCAGGGATGCAAGAAAGAGGAAATTAGACTTACCTGCTAATTGTTGTTCCTTAAGGAACTCTAGTCCAGTCCCGGTACCATAGAGTTTAGAATCTCCTCCAGCAGCTTTGGAGACTGAAAGGCATCATCGCTTTGCTGGCGGTGGTATAAATAGGCAAGGACCGCCCCCTTCCTCCAGTACCCACTGTCAAAGCAAAACTCAGCAGAGCAACAAGTAAGTAGATAACAGGGCAATGCAAAAAGAAAGCCATAAAATGGAGATATGCTCCCTATATATATACTGTTTTTCTTTTTTTTTCTTTTTTTAACAGAAACTAGAATTAAAAGGACTGCTGCGGAAGGGTTCCCCCCTGTGACTCCACTCTGCGCCCCCTGAGAACCCCCTCCCAATGCAGCAACAACTTACCTATCTGCAGGAGCCTCAAGACCTTTAGGCTGTACAACCCCCTATACAACAGGGTGGGTTCCAGGACTGGACTAGAGTTCCTTAACGAACAACAATTAGCAGGTAAGTCTAATTTCCTCTTCCTTTGCGTCCCTCTAGTCCAGTCCCGGTACCATAGAGGATGTGACAGAGCAGTAAACATTAATGGGAGGGACCTGCAAGCCCAGCCTGAAGCACCGCTGAGCCGAAACGACTATCCCCCGCCGCCTGCACATCTAGTCTATAGTGCTTTGCAAACGAGTGCAACGATGACCACGTCGCCGCCCTACAAATATCCTCTATGGCACCAAACTGAATTCCACCCAAAACGCCGCTTGCGCTCTAGTCGAATGAGCCCGAAGACCCGCTGGCACTACTTTACCGCTTAACAGATAGCCTGACGCAATCACTTCCTTCAACCATCGAGAAATAGAGGACTTCGCGGCCACCTCACCTTTCTGTGGGCCTCCGAATGCCACAAACAACCTGTCCGCCCTCCTGAAGGGCCCGTCCTGCGAAGATACTTTCGAAGTATGCGACGAACATCCAGAAGATGCAACTTGCCCTCTGACTCATCTTTCTGCTGTGCTGAGAACACGGGAAGCGACACTACCTGGTTAACATGAAAACCCGAAACCACCTTCGGTAGAAACGTCGGAACAGTACGCAAAACGACCTTATGATCGAAAAAAGACAGATACGGCTCCTTACAGGACATCTTCCTTGACATCTCAGCAGCTTTCGACTCGGTTAACCATGCACAACTTCTTCATCGTCTTAAAGAAAAGGGAGTCCAGGGATCAGCTTGGGAATGGTGTAGATCCTACCTAAACAACCGCTGGCAACAGGTGCGGATAGGATCTTCAACCTCCGATCCTTTCCAGCAACAACAGGGTGTACCCCAGGGATCCTCTCTTTCAGCTCTTCTGTTTAACATATATATACAACCAATCTGTGAAATCATCAAAACATTTAACGCCTCCAGCTTGATCTACGCAGATGACGTACTAATATTCACGCCAATAAAAATTAATGCCCCTGACTTCTCCCCAATTATCGCCTGCTTCAACGCGATTACAGATTGGCTCCTATCACAGAACCTGCGAATAAACTTCAAGAAAACGGAAGTCCTATTCGTAACCAGGAATAAGAAATTCTCCCCCCCTGCAACTTTGAAGGTGAGAGACGCGGAACTACCATGTAAACCATCAATTCGCTACCTGGGAGTAACCATCGACCAAGAACTGACCTTCAAAGATCACATAAAGCAGACCGTTAAATCCATTTACTACAAATTAAGAACGCTGAAACCCTTAAGACCACTACTCGCCTCCAATGACTTCCGAACAATCTTCCAAACCCTTATAACACCTCATTTTGACTATGCTAATATCATCCTGCATGGTCTACCCAAGAGCACCCTCAACCCACTCCAATTGGCGATGAACTCAGCAGCTCGCATCCTCTGCGGTACTTCCAGTAGAGACCACATCACCCCCATACTAACAGAGCTTCACTGGTTACCCCTACAAGCCAGGATAACTTACAAAGCACTTCTGCTATCCTTTAAAGCAATTAATCAAATAGCCCCACCTTCCCTCTCATCACTTATTATCAACACCCCCACGAACAGACTGAGAAGATCCGCAGCCGCCAATACCCTTGTCGTACCAAAGGAGTACACTAAATGTAATCAAACAACCAGAGACAGGGCCTTCACCTTATTCGCTCCAACTTGCTGGAATAATCTCCCTCCTCATATCCGATCAATAAAAGACCTCTCTCAATTTAAAAAGGCCCTCAAACACTACCTATTCTGTCATCATCTCATAGGCCCTAACCCTACACCTCCTCCCCCCATCTCACAAATCACTCACACAGCCTCTGACATTCCAACAACATAGTCATAACAGAACTCGACCTAGACGCTCTGCACACCCAAAGTTACGACCCAATTTAACTGTAAATTTTCAGAGGTAATATATCTTTCTGTATATAGCTTGTATATAGTTTACCATGTTGTCTCCAAGTTACTGACCCTGTTATAATGTAAGCAAAAGACCTTGTTATAATGTAAGCAAAGGACTGTTCTAATGCGAAATTTGTTATCTGTAAACCGCGCTGATACCAAAGAGCGCGGTATATAAAACTGTAAAAATAAATAAAAATAAATAAATAAACACTTGCAACTCAGAAATTCTCCTCGCTGAGCAGATTGCCACCAGAAAAACTGTCTTCAACGTCAGATCTTTCAGCGTGGCCTTGGCCGCCGGCTCAAACGGCGGCCTGAGCAAGGCCTCCAACACCAAATTCAAATCCCATGCAGGTACGGAAACGCGCCACAGAGGACGCATGAGCAACACGGCTCGCAAAAAATGCTTAATGTCACCGTGCGCTCCCAGCGGCTGACCACGGAGCTTACCCCTATAACAGGAGATGGCCGCCAACTGCACCCGCAAGGACCTAGCTGCCAGACCCTTGTCCACTCCCTTGCAAAAAGGACAGGATCTGAGACACCGAGGCCCCCAAAGGCCGAAAACCACGCTCCGCACACCAGGCCTCAAAAATGCGCCACACCCGGATGTACGCCAGCAAAGTGGATCGCCTTCACGCCTTCAGCAATGTAGCAATGACCGCCGCAGAATAATCCTTGGCCGTCATCCTAGCCCTTTCAAGAGCCATGCCGTAAGCGAGAATCGATCCACCTGGGGCATGCGCAACGGTCCCTGACATAAGAGATCCTGCCGCTGCGGCAACCTCCACGGCCTGTCCACCAACAGCCGCACCAAATCCGCATACCAAGGTCTTCTGGGCCAGTCGGGCGCCACCAGGAGTACCAGGCCCCGGTGCCTCTCTATGCGCTGCACCACCCGGCCTATGAGCGCCCAAGGCGGGAACACATAGAGAAGACTGCCTTCTGGCCACCGCTGTGCCAACGCATCGAGACCCTCCGACATCTGTTCTCGCCGCCTGCTGATAAACCGCGCTACCTTCGCTGACTCGAAGCTCGCCATCAAATCCATTAGCGGGACCCCCCAGCGGTGCACTAAAGGTGCAAACACGTCCGGGTGAAGGATCCACTCTCCTGAGTCCACTCTGCGGCAACTCAGAAAATCTGCCTCGACGTTTTCCACTCCGGCTACATGCTGTACCGAAAGACCCGTCAGAGTTTGCTCGGCCCAACTCAACAGCTGACTCGCCTCTGCTTCCAGCGACTCACTGCCTGTGCCCCCCTGCCGAATGATGTAGGCTACCGTCGTCGCATTGTCGGACAGAAGTCATACCGCCCCCTGACACAAGTCCCTCCGAAACGCCAGCAGGGCCAAAAACACCGCTCTCATCTCCAACCTGTTGATGGACCATTCCTTTTCCTCCTGAGACCACTGCCCCTGGGCAAAACGTCCCTCGCAATGTGCCCCCCATCCCAGAAGACTTGCATCCATCATCAGCAGCCTCCAGGATGGAGATTCGAGAGGCACGCCCGCGTCTAAACTTTCTTCGCGCAACCACCACCGAAGATCCTGACGCACCTCCTGCGGACACACCAGCCGCTGAGACAACGCATCTCTCTGATGCGACCAGCGTCGGAGCAGCGCACTCTGCAACCGCCTCATATGAGCCCTGGCCAATGGCACTACGTCAATCGTGGCTGCCATCGTTCCGAGAAATTGCAGATACTGCCACGCCGTCGGCGCCTGTTGCGCTAGAAACCACCTCACGAGCTCCCGCAACCCTAGCGCTCATTGGACTGGGAGAAACACTGCCGCTTTCTGCGTGTCAAAACGGGTCCCTAAATACTCCATGGCTTGCGAGGGAACTAATCTGCTCTTCGCAAAGTTGACCACCCAGCTGAGACTCTCCAACAGCTGCACCACCCTGGCGGTGGCCGTGACACTCTCCTCCCTGGACTTTGCTCGAATCAGCCAATCGTCCAGGTAAGGATGCACCAGCACGCCTTCTTTGTGAAGCGCCGTCGCCACCACAACCATGATCTTGGTGAACGTTCGAGGCGCTGTGGCCAGCCCGAAGGGCAGCACTTGAAACTGAAAATGCCCCATGGGCAACGCAAACCGTAGAAACCTCTGATGCTCCTGTTGCAGCGGGATATGGAGATAGGCTTCAGTGAGATCTAACGACGTCAAGAACTCCCCTGCTCTGACCGCTGCGATAACGGAACGCCGCGTTTCCATACGGAAATGGGTGACGCGGGGACACCGGTTCACCCTTTTCAAATCCAGAATCGGCCGAAACGTGCCCTCCTTTTTTGGAACCACAAAATAGATGGAGTATCGACCGCAGCCGCACTGATCCAAAGGAACGGGCACCACTGCGTTGAGCTGCAGTAGCCGTTTCAGGGTTTCCGTGACCACTCAAACTTTTTGCGGAGCTCGGCAAGGAGACAGGACAAAGGAATCGCACACGGGTCGCCGTAACTCTAGGGCATAACCGTCCCAAATCACCTCCAGGGCCCACTGATCCGACGTAATCTGGACCCAGGCAGGGTAGAAGTCCCGCAAACGTCCTCCCACGGGAACCACCTCTACCTGAGCCCACCTCATCTCATTGTGACTTTTTAACTGCTGAGGACTGGAAAGGAGCAAACCCCCTGCCTGCTCCCCGGAAACCTCTAAAACCTTGACCTCTTGCCGGAAATCTTCCCCGCTGCGGTTGCAGAAAACGGGAGGAGCGAAATCTACGAAACTCTCTCTGAGCCCCCCTGGACCCCGTAGCACTCCTGCCTGGTTTTGGCTTATCCTCCGGAAGTCTACCCCTCTTAGACTCTCCGAGATGCTTGACCAACTTCTCCAAATCCTCCCCAAACAAAAGCTTACCCCTAAATGGCAGCTTGCTGAGACGAGCCTTAGACGAACCGTCCGCCGGCCAGTTACGCAACCAGAGATACCGCCGAGCGGCCACCACAGAAGCCATACTCTTCGCCAATCCCCGGATAAGATCATAATGAATATCCGCTAAATACGCCGTTCCGGACTCCAGGCGCGCCACATCTTCGAGCTGCTTTTCCAAGCGATCCCCCTGCAACCTTTGGGACCACCGCAAACAGCCTCTTGCCACCCACGCCCCCGCTACCGAAGCCTGCATTGAGAGGGCGCAAACATCGAAAACCTGCTTTAGCAGGGTATCCAATTTCCTATCTTGTACATCCTTTAGCGCTGTGGCCCCCTCCACCGGGATGGTAGTTTTCTTAGTCACTGCTGATACCACCGCATCTACCTTAGGGGAGCGAAACAGCTCCCTATCCTGGTCGGACAGCGGATAAAGACGAGCCAGGGCCCTGGAACCTTTCAGAGCCGACTCTGGCAAGTCCCACTCTTCCTGAATCATACTCCGAAATACTCTATGCACGGGAAAGACCCAGTTGGACGTCCGAACCGCCTGCAACAAGGGATCCTCCAAGACCTCCTCTGTCGCCGCCCCTCCTGAGGGCATATTCAGCGTCTTGAGAGTCTCGGCAATTAAGGCAGGCAGCTCTTCGCGCCTAAACACCCTGACCACTCTGCTCTGCTGCTCTGAGTCAGGCAACAATTCTCCCTCTTCCAATTCATCCTCCGAGTCCTCCTCCAGGTCCGCATCCACCGATCCCAGGGCCTCCCCTAACTGAGCCCCGGGACCCTCATCCTCAGCCCCCTTGCTCTTCTTGGCCAGAGGGGCCTCCGCCGCCGCACGTTCCACAGACCCCAGCCGCTTCTACCCTTGCGACCCCTGAGCTGTCATCGCCGGCTGCAGCAGAGCAAATGCCTGCTGCATGAGGGAGAAGAAATTTCGCGGGATCACCGGAGCAGCCTCCCCCTGCTCAAGTCCACGGTACAGAGAAGACCCTTCCCCCGAGGAAGGCCCTGCAAAGGCTCCGCCGGGTCCAAGGCCGGAGGCAGGACCTCCCCCCCCCCTTCCGGAGGAATTGCCTCCCGACCTGCCGAGGTCCCTTCTAGCGCCTTGTCCATAGCTGGGGCCTCCAGAACGCAGAGAGGACAGACCCTGGAGTCCAGCACCATACCTCGCCATATGCCACAAACTAAACAACGAAGCTTTGCCGGCATGCCGCTGCCAAGCTCACTTTACTCAATCGCAGAAGGCCAAGCCTCCAAAAAAAATTTATTTTTTTTTTTTTAAATAAAACAGCGCACTCCGACAGTTCCCAGGCAAGGTTTGACTAGTTCCCTGCAAAAACGAAGCTGCCAAAACCGGCAAACCGCTGCAGCCCAAACAACTTAAAACAGGGCTGTCAAAATTGCCGCCGCCGCCGCCGCATTTTCCCGCACGGCCCCACGCAGCTGCACAAACCCGCCGAGAAAAAACAGCTCTGCTTCCTGACGCGGCCCCAGCTACCTCCCCCACTCAATGCCTTAAACCAATTGGCCTTCCATATGTATGTCAGTACAAGTAAAAAACGGTCTTCTCGGAGTAAAGTGAAAATTGCACTATGATTAAAGAATACTCCACAAAAACAATAATCAATGTTTCAAAAGCATCAGAGGCTGTGGAAACTGATCCGTTGTTATGTTAAAGAAGAACACTCTATTATAAATTTTACTTTTTCACTCCCAACTTAAAGTCTCAGACCAAACAGCGCTCCAAGTCAATAATAAATTTGTATGAACATCAGCGATTCTTAGCATCAACGACCTAGTTGGGAGTGTTTTTTTTAGTGTAGATATATTTGGATCACCAACTCTCCATCACCTAGTGTTTAGCACTATTTCAATGTAAAACTCTTATCTTAATCGTTGTCCTCTACGCCTCCCTCGGCACCTCTCAAGCGTTTCACTCCATATAGGAGTTTCTTCAGGAGGGTCTGTAAATGAAATACATCAACAGTGCTAAAGATTTTTTTTGTGTGTGTCACAAACCTTTTTACATTGATTACTCTACATATTCAAAAACTCTTCTCATAAAAAACATATATATTCCACGTCTATCTTGATAATAAATAAAAAATAGTGGTAAACAGCCTTTGATTCTTACTTGAGTAGTGCTGCCCGCGTTCATCAATGTCTCTGACTGGGTTCAAAAAAACGCCGCGCATGCGGGCTAGGTAACCTAGCTGACTGTGAAGTATATGAAGAGCTTATAGAAGACCCGACAAGAATGTTACAAACAACAATACGAGAGAGTACCTTAACAGCGTTTCAGAATAAGATAATTTCTAAAAAAGAAATGGTGTTTTTGAATGTGAAAGTTCCTGCTATAGCTCGTTTTTATCTGGCTCCTAAAATACATAAAAGATTGGAGCATCCACCGGGTAGACCAATCGTATCAACGAAAGGAACAGTTTTGGAACCTCTATCCATTTATTTGGATTCATTTCTACGTCCATTATTAAGGGATATTCCCTCTTACATTCGTGATACATCTTACTTCCTAGAAAAATTAGATCAACAGGCTGAATGGACGTTAGACCCGGAAGTAATTATGATTACCTTAGATATCACAGCGCTGTACACTAATATACCTCAAAGTGCAGCGTACAATACAGTAGAGATACAATTAAGGAATAGAGGGGATGTGACCGAGTCTATGATATCTTTTCTTTTAGACTTAACACATCTCACGATTTTTCAAAATTATTTCATGTTTGAGAATATTATCTATAAACAAAAATCAGGAATAGCAATGGGAGCATCTTGTGCCCCTTCGGTGGCGAATCTCTTTATGGGAGATTTTGAGAAAAAATGGCTAAAGACATCCCCGTTTGCACAGCACATCAAGATGTGGACCCGGTTTATAGATGACGTTTTCCTTTTATGGAAAGGATCTGAAGCCAAAGCCTTACAGTTTATTCATTGGCTCAACAGTTGTGATAGGGCCGTACAATTTACACATACGATTAACCCTAAGGAGATCATTTTTTTAGATCTGTTGGTAATAAGAGGAGATAGCAGTTGGAAGTCCACAGTATATAAAAAAGCTATAGCCCGAAACACCTTTTTGCATTATACTAGTGGACATCCACCCCGATTAAAAAAGAGCTTACCTTTTTCCCAATTCTTAAGGTTCCACCGCAATTGCTCGGAATTAACAGATTTTAAGTCACATTCTCGAAAGCTGATGGAAGATTTTTCGAACCAAGGTTATCCCCGTCACATTTCAAAACAGGCGTACAAAAGGGCGCTTTATAATGATCGCACTTGGTTGCTCGGTACAGAGAAGGTGCGCACAGAAACGAGTGATGACTGTGTAAATTTCATCACCAGATTTTCACCGCTCAGTCATAAGATTCAAAGAATAATTTCGAAACACACTGATATAGTGAAAAACGTTCCTGGTCTACACGAGAAGAATATCAGATGTGTATGGCAGAGAAACACCAATCTGAAAGAACAGCTGAGCCCCACAATTTTACGTTCAGTCAGGGTACGAGAGGACAAAGATGATGAAAAAGGACACCGGAGGTGTGGTGATTGCATGATTTGTTATGTTACAGAGAACACAACCGGTTTTGAATATCTTGGCAAACAGTATGTTTTGAAGCAAACAACATCATGCAACACATCTTCGGTGATCTATGCGATCAGATGCCCGTGTAATCAGCTTTACATAGGTAAAACTGGTCGGCCTTTCAAGGTACGGATGTCTGAACACAAGAGTCGCTTACATCGTAAAGTATTGACTGCACCAATTGTTCAACATTGCCTAGAACTGAAGCATGAATTCGACCATTTACGCTGCTTTTGTATAGACTGGATTCTAACAGCAATGAGAGGGAAAACTTTAGATGAGACTCTACTATATCATGAACAACGGTGGATTTTTAATGTTAACACAGTGCAGCCCTACGGCTTAAATTCCTCCATAGATTGGCATGTGTGTATTTAAACTGTTATTTCTAACCAGTTTCAAAGTAACACAAATTGCCAGTTGGGGTTCTGGTGTCCTCCCATTACGGCTAGCTATACTCTATAAATTTTCAGCTAGGATACCTAGCCCGCATGCGCGGCGTTTTTTTGAACCCAGTCAGAGATATTGATGAACGCGGGCAGCACTACTCAAGTAAGAATCAAAGGCTGTTTACCACTATTTTTTATTTATTATCAAGATAGACATGGAATATATATGTTTTTTATGAGAAGAGTTTTTGAATATGTAGAGTAATCAATGTAAAAAGGTTTGTGACACACACAAAAAAAATCTTTAGCACTGTTGATGTATTTCATTTACAGACCCTCCTGAAGAAACTCCTAAATGGAGTGAAACGCTTGAGAAGTGCCGAGGGAGGCGTAGAGGACAACGATTAAGATAAGAGTTTTACATTGAAATAGTGCTAAACACTAGGTGATGGAGAGTTGGTGATCCAAATATATCTACACTAAAAAATACACTCCCAACTAGGTCGTTGATGCTAAGAAGCGCTGATGTTCATACAAATTTATTATTGACTTGGAGCGCTGTTTGGTCTGAGACTTTAAGTTGGGAGTGAAAAAGTAAAATTTATAATAGAGTGTTCTTCTTTAAAATAACAGCAGATCAGTTTCCACAGCCTCTGATGCTTTTGAAACATTGATTATTGTTTTTGTGGAGTATTCTTTAATCATAGTGCAATTAAACCAACTGGCGCCTTAATCCTCCCAACTCACTCACCTCTCCAGCTACAGGTGATGAGAGGAGGTACTGCTGCGACGGAGCTCAGCCGGACCGCGGCTTCAGCTCCGGCGGTGTTTCAAACTGCCTAACCCAACCGACCTCTTGCCAGGCTGCTGAACATCCCGCGCAAGCCTGCCACCTGCTCCTCACCCCTATTCGCCGGTTCAGGAGCAGGGAGGCTAACAACCAAATCTTCCCCCCCTTTAGCGATCCCTCTGCACGTTAACTCGACGGGGAAAAACACCGCAGAAGGGACAGGAGGGGGGGGGGGGAATGGAGCCAGAGGAAGGAGCTTAACGTCCTCCAGCAGCTGCACTCCATCTAAAAAAATAAACATAAATTGAAATAAATTACTTCTCTTAAATTTAAAAGGGAAATCTCAAAAACTATAAATCTATCTCTGCTTATTTGTGCCCAACTGAGCCCAGCCCCAGGCTCAGAATCTCCTCTAGCTGCTTGGAGACTGAAAGTACTGGAGGAAGGAGGCGGTCCTTGCCTATTTATACCACCGCCAGCAAAGCGATGATGCCTTTCAGTCTCCAAAGCTGCCGGAGGAGATTCTAAACTCTATGGTACCAGGACTGGACTAGAGGGACGCAAAGGAATATATATTGAATAGAACAGGTGCTCCAACTGAACCCTGGGGGACCCCACAGATAAGGGGAAAAGAGGAGGATGAGAGGTTACCTGTAGTGACTGTGAATGAGCTGAGAAAGAAAAGAGTGAAACTAGGTTAAGACTGTGCCCCAAAGGTCAATGTCATACAGGCGAGTTATGATAAGATCATGACCAATGAGGTCAAATGCTGACGAAAGGTCGAGACAGTGAGAGTGATGTTACCATGATCGAGAGTGTGATAGACCTCACTGAGAACAGATATAAGGATGGTATCAGCTGAATGACTGGAGTGGAAATCGCACTGACGGGGATGAAGGGAGTTAGTAAGTTCGAGATGTGTCTATAATTGTTGTGCTACAAACCTTTCTAGGAGTTTGGAGATAAAAGGCAGATTTAAGATAGGTCTGTAGTTGGATGGAGAGAGCTATGAGAGATTCTTTAGCAGTGGGTAGATGATAGCTTTTTTCCATAATCAGGGAAAAGTACCTGAAGAGACGCTATTGTTATAATGGACAAAGCGACAAGCAGCAGAGTAAGGGAGTGAATAGAGAACCAAGATGAAGGTATAGGGTCCAAACGATAAGTAGTCTTACGGGATGAGGACACGAGCTTAGAAAAAGAAGTAGCAGACAAAAGATGGAAGTTCTTCCAAGTATGTATCAGGGAGAGAGAAGAAGAAGAAGAAGAAAAGAAAGTACAGGGAGATTTTCTAAGTGAATCATTTGAGGGGGAAGAAATAAACTCCTGTTGGAGGACTAGGATTTTATCATGAAAGAGCATAGCCAGTTGCTGTGGGAAGTGTTGAGTGGCAGCACTGATCTGATGGGTGGTAATGATAGTTTAGAGCATATAGAGTGAAGTTGCTTTGGCTGAGTGAAAGATGCAGAGACCAAGGTTGAGTAGTATTCCTTTTTTTGCTGTTATGATCATACCATGATGAAGTTTATGCTCCTGACGAAAAAGCTGAAGGGAAGGAGGAGTCTGATGATGACGCCAGTGCTGTTCTGCACGGCACAGGCGGGCACGTGCACAATGGGCGGTCGGGATGTACCCTCAGAGGGATAGGGCGAAAAGATGCTATAATATCTAAGGTAGTAGTGAGAAGCGAGTGCCGCAAAGAGGCCTGTTGATCGACAGGCAGTGATGAAAAATCGACTGGAAAGATACAATCAGAGAAAGGGAAGGCTGCAGGAGTGTCCGGTGTAGGCTTATGAGAGTACCTCATAGGGGCTGCATCAGGAGGAAAGCTACAAGAGACTTGGGGGAAGAAAGAAGGACAAAAACAGAGGAGAAAGTGATCAGTCCAGGGAAGAGGGACATCGGCAAGATGTGTAAGTGTGGAGGAAACAGAAGGGGAGGATAAGATGAAATCAAGGGTATGACCAGCTGTGTGAGTGGGGAAAAAGACATGCTGTGTCAGTTTTAAGTCACAGAGGTGAGACAAAAACAAAACGATCATGTACCTTAACAGGAAGGTCAACATGAGCATTAAAATCGCCTAGGATAAAAAGATTGCGGAAGTGCAGAGAGACCTCAGATTTTGTGAGGAGCAAAGAGTCCCACAAAACAGTGGACAAAAGGGGGGGGGAGGAATATAATAGAAGAAAACAGGCTGGAGGAGTTCCTGGACGAGACAGCAATAGGATTCCAGGTAGTGAAGATTATTAGAGTGAACTTCCACAAACCCTAATGAACACCTCCTCCCCCCTCCCCCGCCTGCTCTAGCAGTATGCGGGGTAAAAAAAAAAGTGAACTCTGCGGGCAAACAGCGATGCAAATAGGTTCATCACCAGGTTTGAGCCAGGTCTCAGTCAGAAAGATAAGATCCAATGAGTGATCAACCATAAGGTCATAGAGAAGCGATGTCTTAGAGCGAACTGACCTACAATTCAACAGACTGCAGGACACAGAAACGAAAAAGGAAGATGACAATATCACAATGGGACCAGAGGTTGCAGAAGTTAAGAGCTTAGAGTCATCCTGAAGATCAACGTCCTCTTCTGGAGGTGACAACTTCCCATCTTCGCAGTCAAACTCACTGACCAGATGGCTTCTCTGAGGGATTCCACTCTCCAGGAGCCCAGGAGACCTCCTTGGAGAGCCGCTCCTCCAAGGTAGAGCTCGTTTGCTTTCTGGATGACGGGTCCTTGGATACTGACAGACCAGAAAGGTCCTGGAGAGGGGGCTTTGGAAAGAATGGCCACAGAGCAAGAACGCCAAAGATCCCAGGGCCTGACAGAACAAGAACATAAAACTGGGAAGAATCGGACTCCCCAGGAGGTTGCATTTGTTCTGACAAAAGAGCAGGAGGAAGAGAGATATCCCTCAAGCAGAGCTGGCACACGTTGGGCCGCAGGAGAAGCCACAGTTGAACCATCTGCGCCCTCCTCTGGATCAGAAGTACAGGAAGTAGCTGTCTATCAAAACCCAGAGCTTGCGGCCACAGTCAAGGCAGTGCTGAAGAGAAGAGGGTATCCATACCGAAAAAAAACATGATACGCTGCTGTTCCACAGAGAAAACGAGCAGGAATGCCAAAAACAAGAGCAGCGACGGCCATCTACACTCACAGTGCAAGAAACTGAATGTGGTGCAAAAACAGTGAAAATAGGACTATCGCAGTGAAAAAAATCGATCCGGGAAGCAAACCGTGAGTGTCAGAAGCTTAAAAAACAGCTGGCCCGGTGAAGAAATGCCATAGGAAAAAAAGGCAGGAAAAAACACATTAAAAGGCTGAAGAGAGAAAATGGTGCAGTCAGCTGAGAGAAGTAAAGTGGAGAAATAAAGAGAAGAGGGGGAAGGGGTGCAATAACATGCAAGTTACAACCCGAAGCCTGCAGGAACCAGCCACTGGCTGAGGGAAACTGCTTCACTGAAACAAACAGAGCTCTTCATTTTTTTTTTAAACTTTAATGTAAAAACAACAAAGAAATAAACACCTGACAGCCTGACGGAAAAGCTCCTCTCAAAAGGCAGGAGCTCGGGTTCACCCCTGAGGGCTGCACTGCTCCTCTTAAACAGGCGCACCCCAACTCCAGGCTGCTCAAATGTATCAATCTGATCAGTAACACACAGGCAAAATCCAGGGAAACCCCAGAGGGACGCCTCTTGTGTGCCCCAGGGACGTCCAGTACCAAAACAGAGCTACACTGGACTGTCACTCTCAAAGTGACTGCCAAGAGCAGAGTAGCTGAAGTCCACCATCTGCGGAGACAGAACATACTGAACCCCTAGGGGAGCAGGTATATGTGCCAGTGATGATGTCATTGAAGCTTCTGACCGGTTCTCTCTCTTTCTCTGTCTCCATCATCTGCTGGCAGAGGATATAACTCACTAGTCTGGCTTGGTCTAGCAGGATGATTTGGAAATCATATTAAAGAATTCTGGTGCCATTTTAAACAGGATATCGGACCACACCAGCTGGACATCAATTATCCAATTATAACATTTCCTAAATAGCCTTGTTTAGTAAAGATTGTCTGAAAGACATGTAGTTAGTCTCCTGCTACAACTCCAGATTATTCACCACTCCTTCAACATGCGCCTATGTGTCTTTATAAAACAGGTTTAAAATTGGCCCCTACTTGGCCTCTCAATCTAGATGGCCTCCTATACAATCATTCTCTATTCATTTAGCATTAGTTAATGCAAGTTAATTCAACGAGAATGCCACCCACCGGCGGCTTTGCAGTCACTCATTCCTTACTATGCCTACAAAATGTAAGGGCGCCCTCCACAAACCACTGTTTCGGGCACTATATCTAAGCACATAAACAATTATTACTCCCCACTGAAAACTGTTAGTTTAAATATTATAAAACTGTTATTTTAGACTTTGCTACAGCTGTGTTGTCGCTAGTGCATAAACTTTCTGCACATGCACCCGACACATATTAAGTGCAGAAGTGCTACGCATCTCTCATCTGCATATGTTCTGTTTGGGGCGCACAATATTTGCGGTATTCCTGCTCTAAAAAACCATGTGCACTGCTTTTAGCGCACAGCTCTAACACTGGCTTTCAGCATCAGTCCTTTAGCATAATACTTACTAAAGGCTTAATGAATGCATGAAATTGCACATTAGTGTAAATTGCTCTTATATGAGGTACTGTGACATGTACTGAGGATCAAAGGTATTTTCCAGAGGGTGTGACTCGACTGTAAATCTGAACAGCTTTCTGTCTAATCCAGCCAGCTCTGTATCACTGAATTTTTCAGTCTGCCTTTGCATAATCTGGTCCCTAATCTGGGACCCTTTGTTAAGCCCAGCTCAAATTCTCAGTTAATATGTCAGGGAAAGGTTCATGTGTGCACTGATTGACCTCAAGCCAAGAACAACCTTAGATTGGATTAGATGTTCTTACACCTTTCTTCTGGCCCATTAGAACTAGCTCCTACCTTCCAAATAACAGATCCGGGGCTCCTGACGTCTCCGAATTAGGTGTCCCATGAAGAATTCACTGCCAAAGTCTTCTGTGCGAACGAAAGCGCCATACTTGCGGAAACCGACTTCATGAGGAGTAAACTCACACCATTCTGCAGGCACATTACACAAGAAAATTACTGTTACGACTACTCTTACCAATCACTGAGGTCATTTTCAAGACAAGTTCCTTAAATGCTTTCTGCCAAACCCACCACCATCTTTCTCTTCTGTAAACATGCCCGTTTTACTTCTAAACAAATAGCTAGTAATTTTCAAAAAGCCACATGGAGAGTAATTTCATAACTGGGCATTTAGCTAGGTAAGGCCCAGAAGCACATATGCAACACTGTAACGGCAACTGATCTGTCCTTATAATATAGCCCACCAGAAAGCTCCTGCACAACGCTACACCTGCTCCAAGGCAGTAATACTTTTAACACATGCACATGTATTTTATAAGCTACAGGCATAAACGCCACTTCCACGCCATCTCAGTTCCTACTCCGCCTCCAGGAAGGCCTATGCATACAGAGGAGGAGGGAGGTCATTTTATAACACAATGCCTAGAAAAATTTCCAAATACACGCCTATGTTATAAAGGCAACAGAAGTGTGAATGTATCTTTATAAAATAGGCTCCCAGAACTATTCCTAGCAACGTACAAATGCTCTCGCATAAATTTACACTTGTTCCGGGGCAAGTGCATCTGAGTGCAGTCTATATTTTTATGTGCATGCATTTATAAAGTATGTGGCTGATATTCATCGGCCATGGCTAGGTGCTTTTAAAGTACCTAATCAACGCCACTTAAAATAAACCCAGATATTTAGCGTTGGAACCTATCCAGTGTCTGGCGCTCAATATTTGCATTTACCGGACAGCGGCGTCGCTATCTGGTTGGTGGAAATATTCAGTCGTTAACTGGATAGTGAAGACTGGTTAAAGTTAGGCCAGTTATTGAGATGACCTAACTTTAATTGATTAAGCTAACTGGATAGCGGCTGAATATCGCTATTAACTAGACAGTGACCGGTGCTGCCCCCAATCCGCCGTGATTTAAACCAGCAGTTTTTACGCAGTCTGCGCCAATATTCAGCAGCACTATCTGCATAGTGCCGCTGAATATGGGGGATCAGCATGTTTTACCGATTAGCAGGTCTGCTAACCATCTGAAATGCTTTGAATATCCCTTCCATAGGTGTAATTCATGACGCTGCCCCCTGCTCCACCCCTGTGAACGCATACATATGAAGCACCAAAACATGTGTCAGAGTGTGTATTTAGTCATTTCCTAATAGCCGTTTTCTACAAATAAAATATACTTCACATGCAAAGAGTGCTTTACAAAATTACCCCCTCACAGCAAGCCGTGCGTCACTACCACACACACATGTGTGTATTCCCTTAAGCAAGTTTATAAGTAGGGCTTTATTCCTAGATTTAATTTAGGTGTTTTTCTTCCATCTAATTATGTGCTTTTTGAGGGTACAAAAATATCAGCGTTTATTATCTTTTTTTCACACCACAGGAATTATCACCAGATACCATTTTCCTGTAGAATCAAACATGTTGCTTAAGAGCCGCCAGTGCAGAAGAGACACAAAATCAGAGAGGAGGATACAAGACCAGTCAGAAGAGCAGTGTCTAAGTGCTGGGGAAGTGGCGTTTTTCCAGTGTTTATCCGACAAACACCTAGGCTGATTTATTTTGCAATTTGATTTATTTGTAAATCGTCTGTAAATCAGAGTTTATTGGTTAAAACCTAAAATCAGAAGGCTTATTTCTAAAAGTAAAACACAGCTTTATGCACAAAAGAGGCTCATAAATTAAACCCAAGTGGCTCATCTATCCAGATATTTTCAAGTTACAACCTAGCTGAAATTTAAAAAAAAAATACCCTATCTGGCAAGCCGCTCAGCTACTAATGTAAAGATCCATCAAAAATGAGGGGGCAAAACAGCATACACATGAATACGCTCACTCCCTGGACCCTCCCCTCTCCCCGCCCCCGCCCCCCCCCCCCCCACAATCCTCAGAACACTTCTCTTTTCTGCCATACCCAATGTCTACATATGTACATGTAGCAAAGGCGAAGAGTACACATGCTGTTACATACTTTTAATCACATGCGTACCAGACAATGTTCAGCAGTGTGTTTTCTCTGCATGCACATGTGAGGACCTACAAGAAGTACAGTATATAGACAGGAAAAAGCATAACAGCTCTAGAAGCATAGAAACATGACAGCAGATAAAGATCATATGGCCTTACCCAGTCTGCCCTTCCATACCAATTACTAAGCTCTACAGTCTCTTTTTTCCTCTAGAGATTTTCTGTGTTTGTCCCATACTTTCTTGAATTCAGACACAGTCTTTGTCTCTACTACCTCCACTGGGAGACTATTCCACACATCTCTCCCTCTTTCTGCAAAGAAATATTTCTGCATATTACCCCTGAGTCTATCCTTTTTCACCTTCATCCTATGCCCCCTCCCAACGTATGCTGGCAGACTCGTTTTTGTTGTTTTTTAAATTTGATGTCAGGTCTGCTCCGCTGCTGCTGGTGCCGCCGTGAAAACCAAAAGTGGCAGCAGCAGGGCAAGAGCAGGCAACCGGCTGGGCGAAGGTACGGGTGAGATAAGGTGGGGGGGGGTGACAGAAGTGCAAGTCACACAGGGCGCAATTATGGCTTGGTACGGCCCTGCTCGGTAGCGCCATTGCGCGCCTTTTTATCTCTCCTTTCTAGAGCTCGAAGCTGATCCCATAGTTCAGTCCCTTCTCCCTTTTTCCAAAATCCAAGTTTATCAACTGATCCCACACCACAGCTTTAAACCCATTTCAATCTCTCTAGAACAGTTTACCTTCTTAACTGCCACTAGGTCAGACCTACAAATCCTTCAAATCGCACCTCAAAACGTACCTTTTTGAACACTTGTCTTTGCCCTGGTGACCCTGCTGTGGAGTCTGGGGGTCCTGGTATTGGGGATAACCCCTGTAGGACTAGTCTTTTCTGTGGAAGGGAGGCCTCTTCCCTGGTGTTTTTTTCTTGGGAAGGGTGGAGGTCTTCCTGGAGAGCAAAGTCCTGGTGACGAACTCTGTCTCAATCCCCACCGTCTTATCCTCCATCGGTGTGCCAAAGAGGTTTTCGCCGAGGCAGGAAATGTCGAGGAGCTTTTCCTGGACTCATTGCTCGAGGTCCGATGCCTGGAGCCAGGCATGGTGTCAGGCACCAATGCCTGTGATGGCCACCCTCGGGTTAGACTCAAAACTGTCATAGGTGGTTCGAGACATGTACTTCAAACACTCCGACACATTTTGTGAGGGTCTGGAATCGCTGGAGGTGATCTCCACTGAGACCCGCTGATAAACCTGCGAGTTCTTTTACTAGGTCTCGGAGATACATGCCAATATACAGCTGATGTAAGTGTACTCAGCAACCCAGCATCGAGCCCTGGTAGCATTTGCATCCAAGGTCATCTAGGGCAAGGGACTCCCTGTCCAGGGGCACAGAAGAGCGAGACTTTGGGCTTTTCGGCCAGTGCATGGTCGACTCCACCACCATAGAAACCGGAAGCCGGGGCCCCGCTGAACCTGGTACATGGTTTCCAGGCGTCAGCCAACTATCAGCACCGACGCCAGTGTCTCCCACATTCGAAGAAGGAGTCGCCCGAGTATGGCAGAGATGGAGACCGTCAGGACCTCCTTAGGTGGAGTCTCATAGTGGAGGATTTTGAGTTCCTCCATGCAAGGGTCCTCCTCTGACTCCATGGTGAGAGACAAGGCCTTTGCCATGTCCCAGACAAACTCAAAGAACAAGGTGTTCTTGGGAGTGGACCGGCGTCTCGATGCCAGGGGAGACGAATCCAAGGGGAGATCTCATTGTTTACACGTCTCCGGGGAAATCTCGACCTAGGAATCCCAGTCCGAGTAGTCCATCGAGGACTCGAGGACTGACGGCTCCTGAGGCATTGGGCTCAGATCAGGTCATCAATGACCCAAGGCTGTTGCTTGGCCGGAGCCATAAGCGCTTGCCAGGAGAATCTCGCTCCTGAGGACGGGGAGCGGGATAGAGACCCTCGCCGAGGATCGGCTCGAGGCCTGATGCTTTCAAGGATTGTATCAGTGGCCCAGGAAGTCATTGACATCGAGGTCCCTGTGGTCTCTGCGCAAGCACTAGTGGAGCCGAGCATCGACACTTGCTGCAAGGCAAGGAAGGCAGTGACACTATGTTCCAACGCCATCATCCTGGCTTCCCATTCAGGAGTTGCAGCCTTCAATGCAGAGACCGGGATGACCGGGTCTGGCCTCAGTGAGGAGAGGGAGTCTTCGATGGGAGAGGCCTCGGGGGTCCTTGATCCATTGCTGGAGGCCTCAGCATCTGTTCTGGGCATCTTTGCCGACGGCTCCTGCTCCGACTCCTCGGATACCCTCCAGGGACTGTGGGACCTTGCATGGGACTTGCTGTGTGTGTCCGATTCCCAGGATGAGGTCCTCTAGAATTTCTTCTTCTTGCGCTCCCCCTCTGGAGAACCCTTGTCGGAGTGTCCGTGGACCCGATTGGGTGCCGCGGGGGCTTTATGGGACTCCAAGGATCCATGTGATGCCTTAGAGTTCGAGGTTACCAGGAACTGAATCTGACCTGTGGAAGATGTCGTCCTGCTTCTGCCAACAGTTTTCGATGGTCTTAGCAGGCATCTTTTTGCACAGAGGGCAGACCTCTGGGTCATGGTTGGCACCTAGACACCAGAGGCAGCAGTCCTGTGTATCAGTTAGTGAGATGTTCCTTGTGCACTGATCACACTTTTTGAACCCACTGGCCATTGGGGCAAAAAGGACCCCTGTGAGGTCAAAGATCCTCGACACGGCCAGAAGTTAGAAAAGGTGCGAAACCGTGCTGGAGAAAAAAAACTAAAATGGTTCTGAGACTCGATGCCGAGGCGATGGGGCTCGGAGGCGGGAAAGGGGCTGGTGCTAACCGGAGAAGGAAAATGCACTTAATGCACGAGAAAATAAACTTTTTTCCGGGGGAAGAAGATGAAGTCTGTAGGGCTCCGCAGAAAAAGAGAGACCGAATAAGACAGCACCCTTGGGCAGGAAGGGGACCACGCATGTGTGGTGGCATCTCCCAAATTCTTTCTTTGAAAGCTGGGGAGATGCTTCCGCGGGGCTCCGTCAGTGTCGACATCACCCATTTATGAGGACTGACTTCCTGCTTGTTCCTGGAGAACCTATGAAAAATGATTTATAAAATGACCCTCATTGAGGACAATTTCCATACACCCATTCAGTGTGTAAAGAAACTCAAGTACCTTTACCCGCATTATTTTAGCTGAATTTTCATACACAAACTACCTGGGGTTGTATGCATTTGAAATTCAGCTGAAGCGTAGAGGTCAAGTGCCCTTGTGTCTGCCATTTCTGCAGGCTGCTTTATGGGGGAAACGCGTATGCATATTGAAAAATCCATCAGATGCATGTAGCATTATCCCTGATCCAGGAATATCAGGTTTTTATGCCGCTATCAGTACACAGATTAGGAAATATGCATGTATTTCTTACCTCCAAAGTTTTACAGGGAAAGGCAAACTAACCCTTTTGAAACTGTCCTCTTTAACTGGACTAATTACTCAAACTACAGTGATGATAGAGGATGTTGTGATTCTCTGATATGCATTAAGGAAGCAAGGATTATTTTTGTACCTGCAAAGTCACTGCCACTGATGTTGAACCTGACATTCACCCCGGCATAAATTGGATAGGGATTCTGTGCCCATCGAACAGATTCTTGTTGGTCAGACAACTTTGAAGGGTTCTCCTGAATACAAAAACGGACAGAGAAGGATTATTTCAGTTTTCCTTTTCAAACCCAATGTTGTACAGCAGCCAACCTCCATGAAGCAGAAAGTGTGGACAATGGATAGGACGCATATGATCAAAAGTAAAGCTAGAGAAGATGGAGGGGCTCGAGGAGGTGCATCAGAGGGGAGAGAGGTAAGAGGTGCTGTGTACAGCAAAAGCAAGGCCCATCTATCCGTTTCCTGCATATGCTGCCTGTTATGATGTATCTAGGAAAGAGAAAGACTGATATAGCTACATATGTGCTCAGAAAGGAGTTCCTGCATCTGTAAGAGTCACCATTGGTGTCTCATGGTGCAAAGTGCTGAGAACAGAGCCCATGTGCTGGCCTGGACCTGAGCATGCGGAAAAACTTTTCCAAAATGACCCCCAAGTTATTAATAATAGAGCACTGGCTTGATAACCAAGAAACCAAGGGCTGATTCCCACTAGCACTCCTAGGGGCCTTGGGCAAGTCACTTAACCCTCCACTGTCTTGGAAGAAAGGTCTGTCAATCTACTTCCGGTCACACTACCAAGAAAACCCAGGAGCTGTTGGGTCACCAGGAGTCAGCAATGACTCGAAGGCACACATTGCATTGCATTTCGCAACTAACTTAATGAGCATCAGGCAGTGGTGACCTTTTTCTGCGGCGTGCCTGATCAAGCCTGAAGCCACAGCATTGGGAAACACTAGTTTACTTTATGGTGGACTTCCTTTAGCAGGCAGAGTTGGTGATAAAATCGGTCTAAAGCAGGGGTCTCAAACACGCGCCCGCGAGAGCATTTTGTGCGGCCCGCGACACCATTTCACTTTTCTCACCTGATTGCCTGGCGCGGCCGCGTGGGGTTAAAAAATACTCTCAGTCTTCTCCCGAGTCACGAGCCTGCCCTCAACCAATGAGAGATAGGAAGGAGGAGAGAGGGGGGGGGCAGCCAGCCGAACGCCACGAGGCACCACGCGCCCTTGAGGATCCATTTTGTGCACAGCGCGGGCAGGTATGGAGGCAGCCCCCGGAATTCCCCGATGTTAGCCAGCCCTGCCTCCCTCAGTCCTCTCCTCTTCGGCTTTCAGAGCCGCGAAGGGAGAGCTTCTCCCTCGCGACTCTGTTAAGCTCGCCGGGGCAGATGGGAAATTTCCCATAAGCCTCAGCGGGCTTAGTAGAGTCGCGAGGGAGGAACTCTCCCTTCGCGGTTCTAAGCTGAATCAGAGAAGGACTGAGGGAGGGAAGCAAGCAGGCAGGCAGGGAGGGAGGGAGGGCTGGCTCTGCCGGGCAGGGGGGGTCCCGCGGCACATTTGATTTTGCCACGGCTGATGGGGGGGGGGTTAGGACTGGTAATGACACGGGGGGGGGGGGGAGGGCTGGGAATGGGGTGGGGGTTGGTGGGGGGGGTTTAGGACTGGTAATGTGCTGTGGGTTGATGGGGGGGGTTAGGACTGGTAATGCCACTGGGGGGGGGGTTTAGGACTGGTAATGTGCTGTGGGTTGATGGGGGGGTTAGGACTGGTAATTTCACTGGGGGGGTTTAGGACTGGTAACGTGCTGTGGGCTGATGGGGGGGGGTTAGGACTAGTAATGCCACTGGGGGGGTTTAGGACTGGTAACGTGCTGTGGGCTGATGGGGGGGGTTAGGACTAGTAATGCCACTGGGAGGGTTTAGGACTGGTAATGTGCTGTGGGCTGGGGGGGTTAGGACTAGTAATGCCACTGGGGGGGTTTAGGACTGGTAACGTGCTGTGGGCTGATGGGGGGGGGTTAGGACTAGTAATGCCACTGGGGGGGTTAGGACTGGTAACGTGCTGTGGGCTGATGGGGGGGGTTAGGACTAGTAATGCCACTGGGGGGGTTTAGGACTGGTAATGTGCTGTGGGCTGATGGGGGGGGGTTAGGACTAGTAATGCCACTGGGGGGATTTAGGACTGGTAATGTGCTGTGGGCTGATGGGGGGGGTTAGGACTAGTAATGCCACTGGGAGGGTTTAGGATTGGTAATGTGCTGTGGGTTGATGGGGGGGGGGTTAGGACTGGTAATGCCACTGGGGGGGATGGAGCTGGGAAAGTGAAATGGAGAGGGAAAAAATATTTTGTGTGGGAGGGAAGACAAATCTACAATTGGCCAGGTTTTGGGAGAGTAAGTGAAGATTGAGGATGGAGGGGTAATATTTGAGTGCATAAAATAGGAATGAGGAAAGAGCAAAAGGAGAAAGATTAGTATGTTAAAGCAGATGTAGAGAGAGAATGAAAAAAAAAACTAGAAGAGAGAAGAAAGGACAAATGGACAGCAGACGATGGAGAGTTAGCAGAAGACACGAAGAAACCATAAGAAAGTGGCTGGAACAATTGCAACTGAAAAAAAATGCACAAAAGGTAGGAAAATATCTCTTTATTTTGAATTTATTAACTGGAATATGTCAGCTCTGGGAAATGTGCATCATTAATGTCTGTGCTTTGTTTAGTACAAGAAATTAATTTATAGTTTTATTTCTACAGTGTTGTTGTACATTCCAAGTTTGGCTTTTGGGATTCCCAATTTAATTATTGTCTTCCTGTTTCTAAATTGTGATTCCTTGTTTGGTGATGGAGTATTTTTCTGCATGTGTAACTGAGCTGAGGTATTCTGTTTATGTAATTCCTATTTGACATTGCTACTTGTTCTCTTTTCCCAGTAGGTAATGTATTGTTGTTCTCTGAAATGTATTGATTTAATATTTGCAGTGTTGCCTTTTGATAGGTAGGGTCTGGTGCTTTGTGAGTCCTGGTAGTGCTGTTATGATACAGGGGTTTTGCTATGGATTCTAAATGGGCAGTGTTTGTAGTAGTTCCTAATGTGCCTGGCGGTTGGCACTGGATTATAGTAATATAGAAATTGTTTAGTCTTTCTTTATCCATATACTCATTATGCAACATTATGCAAATATTTAAGCAAATGAAGCCCCTTATGCAAATGAGACCCCGTGTCTTATGCGGCCCCCGGGTTACTTTACAAGTCCTCATTTGGCCCTCAAAGCAATTTGAGTTTGAGACCCCTGGTCTAAAGGAAGTATAAACTATGCCAGCATCTTCCCCATAAACCACAGAAAAGCCAAGAATTTCACCTTGTCAGTACCTGCACCCTCAGCCCTGTTTAATAACAAAGGAGATACTAGAGAGCAATTTTAACAGATCCGTGGAGAGGCCAAATGGGCACCTATTTTCAGCCTATTTTATAAAGACACACAGGTGCTTATGTGTCTTTATAAAATACTAGCACGAACCCTGCAGAAATGGTGGCTATAAGGAACCTGCGCAAATTTACACAAGCTTGAGCGCTGCTGTTTATGCACAGTCATACAATGCACGCCATCGTAGGTATTTTATACAGAATGTGTGTACATTGTGACTCTACCCATACTCTGCTCAAAATCCACCCCTGAGTATGGCCCCGAGTCACATACAAGCACAAACCACCTTGTCATCCCGTATACTTGTACACGTGGGATCATTTCATTAAAAGTCATTTTATGTGTATATACTAAGAACATAATAACATATAAGATATGCCATACTGGGTCAGACCAAGGTCCATCAAGCCCAGTATCCTGTTTCCAACAGTGGCCAATCTAGGTCATACGTACCTAGCAGTTTCACCAAAAGACACAGGTTCCACAATGCTTGCACTGGGTCAAGCATTGATATCCTGGGTCCCTTCTTAATAATGGTTTATGGACTTTTCCTCCAGGAACTTGTCCAAACCTTTTTTAAACCCAGCTAAACTAACAGCCTTTACTACATCCTCCGGTAACAAATTCCAGAGTTTGATTACACGTTGAGTGAAAAAATATTTTCTCTTATTTGTCTTTCTATATTCTGATAGCGTAAACAATCGATCTACGTTTACCCGTTACACTCCATTCATTAATTTATAGACCTCTATCATATTTTATTTATTTATTTATTTACAGTCTCTTATATACCGCACTATTCAGCATCAGCGCGGTTCACATGGAACAGAAATGCTCAGTACAGTTAACACGTATGAGTTTACAGATAACAGGGCAAATAACTTGGATAACAGGGGTAACTATTTACAAAACTTACTACATAAACTTGGATAACAGTGCTAAACATTTTACAAATATCTCCCCTCAGCCGTCTCTTTTCCAGGTTGAAGAGCCCTAACCTTTGTAGCCTTTCTTCATAGGAGTAGCCTTCCATCCCCTTTACCGTTTTGGTGGCTCTTCTCTATACCTTTTCTAATAACGCTATATCCTTTTTAAGATACGGTGACCAGAATTGCACACAATATTCAAGGTGCGGTCGTACCATGGAACGATACAGAGACATTATAATATCCTTTGTTTTATTTTCCATCCCTTTCCTTATGATACCTAGCATTCTATTTGCTTTCTTGGCTGCCGCTGCACACTGGGCAGAGGGTTTTAACATGTTATGCACGATGACTCCTAAATCTTTTTCCTGGGTGGTGGTTCCCAATGTGGAACCTTGCATTGTGTAACCATAGTGTGGGTTGTTCTTTCCTAGGTGCATAACTTTGCACTTGTCCACATTAAATTTTGATGCCCAGTCTTCCAATTTATCCAGATCCTCCTGCAGTTTTCCACAGTCCTCTTAGGTTTTAACAACTTTAAACAGTTTTGTGTCGTCTGCAAATTTGATAACCTCACTAGTTATTCCCTTTTCCAGGTCATTTATGAATATGTCAAAAAGTAACGGACCCAGTACAGATCCCTGGGGTACTCCACTATTCACCTTTTTCCATTGGGAAAATTGGCCATTTAGCCCTACCCTCTGCTTTCTATCTTTTAACCAGTTCCTGATCCACAATAGTACACTGCCTCCTATCCCATGACTCTTTAGTTTTGCCAAAAGTCTCTGATGAGGGACCTTGTCAAAGGCTTTCTGAAAGTCCAGATACACTATATCAACCGACTCACCTTTGTCCACCTGTTCATTCACACCTTCAAAAAAACATAACAGATTAGTAAGATAAGATCTTCCTTGTCTAACGCCATTTTGGCTGTCTCCCATTAGGCCATGACTATCTACATGCTGAGTAATTTTGTTCTTTATGATGGTTTCTGCAATTTTTCTTGGTACTGACGTCAGGCTCACCGGTCTGTAGTTTCCCGGGTCACCCTTGGAACCCTTTATAAAATTGGCGTTACATTGGTGATCCTCCAATCTTCAGGTATTACAGATGATTTTAATGAAAGTTCACAGATTACTAATAGCAGGTCTGCAATCTCATATTTCAGTTCTGTATACATTGTGATGGAGCTGACACTACTGAAGCTATGGAGTTAGGAGAAAACTCTGTTTCTTTAAAAGAAACTGATTTACAGAGAATGCAGTTACCAAGAAGTGCAGCTAGAGGGAGCAGGCATGAGGCTGCAGAAGGTAGGCTGACACACTCAGATTGCAATGATGAAATAGTTAATCAAACGCACCTGAGTAGTGGGCCAGAAAGCGGCTTTATAAGCAGTGCTCGGTTAGGAGAGTACAGAGAGGACCACGAATACAAGGAGGACCACAAATACAGAGGTACAGAAGCCCCTGCTACTAAGGAGAGAGAAAGGAGAATGCTTCCACTACGAAAGGAAAGGCAGTTAAGCTTGGAATCCTTACAGGGAAGGGACAACTTCCAGGAAGGACAAGCCCATGCTAAAAAGCTCCAGAAAGAAGTCTTCAGCAAAGACAGAGTAAGCAGGAGAGTGCCTGGTAGAGGGAATACCACCAACGCACGTCTCAGAGAACAAAGGTACATTCACACTTCCTTTCCTAAATGTGAGCCAGGTCCTAGAAAGGCTTGTAAACCTGAGAACCATAGTGATAAGAAACAAAGCTGGGAAAAGCTTTGCAAACCTGTGCAGAAGGTCCTAGATAAAAGCCATATTAATTACTTACCAAACCAGGTCCAGCCATGATGGAAAGCCCTGGAGAGAACTACTGAAGTACAACCACTGTTGCCTAGGGAAAGCTCAGGCTTAGCAGAAACCGTATCTGAACCAGAGGATATGCAAATAGAGCTGGTAGAACCAGAACCAGTGCTGCCTGAATACCCCATGGACTGTACACTCTGTGTAGCTGAGAGTATAGACGCTCTCACAGAGTTATAGCATAAGACATGCTCTAGAATGCTACTATTTTGTTGAGCTGAAAAGAAGAAGCTTTCTGTGTTTATTTAACCGGTTTATATTGAAAAATCCTGCTTGAATGGAAAAGACTGTGAAGCTCTTATAACAGTTTTGGACTTTGTAAATACTTTAGTAAAAGCCCTGAATGAAGGTGAATTCTGTTGTATTCTTGGAGAACCTTAGCGCATCAAGGGAATAAAACCTTATATTTAACCCTGCACAAGGCTCACACAACTATTCTTTATGACAAAGGGAACTACAAGGACCATAATGCACCTGGTTGAAGTTAGAATGTCTTACTTCAACAATTAATAAATGTCCACCCTGACCCTTCAGCACACTGCCACCGGGAGGGGCTGTGACAACATGCACATACATGCGAACAAGCCTTTATATAATCATCCCCTAAATGGTTAATCTTTTCTTTGTTGTTAGTTTTTCTTTCCTCAACTTCTGACACACACACAAACACACACACACACACACACTCTCTCTCTCTACTGGAAGACACACACACACACCTGACAGCACCCGTCCTTATGTGACTGGTAAGTGCTATTGGATGTGGAGAAATGAAAAGCTCATACTTCCTGCCATTTCAGTTCTGGTAGGAAAACCCTGCTAAAGAAACAGCCAGTGGATCGGATCCTAAGGGATCTTCCTCACATCCTGCAACTCTTTGTGCAAATGCTGAGGGTAACTTAATGATGATTCTTCCGCACGTAAAACCTTTTACACATGAAAAGGGCTTTTATAAACTAGCATGTACTTTTATGCAGACAATGCATAGGTATTCCCAGAGGTGTAGTTTGGGTGGAACGGGGCAGATGTTGTGATGTACGTGTATGTTTTATAAAATACACAGGTCGTGTGTACTGTGCATGCACAAATGTATCCCCTTTCAGAGCAGGTGTAAATTTTGGGTGCCTATTTTTCAAAAACAAATATGTTACTTTATAAAATACAAGCAAAACAAACCTCTACCCTATACTATATATTTGTACTTTTTTTTGTCTGACCCACTTATATTATCTGATCCACCAGTTCATTATTGATGGATCCCTGTAACGAAGGTCCTTTTAATATTAGTAGAAAGGATTTAAAATCATCCCAAATAGCTCAAACAGCATATATATCTTTCTTTAAATTGAATGCACTACAATTTTATAGGCGTGAACCATCCCTATAAAGCTGTATGAACTAGAGCAGTGATGGCTAACCTTTTTGAGCCCGAGTGCCCAAACTGCCGCACAAAACCAAAGAATTTCCTCAAAGTGCCAGCACGTCAATTTGCATAAATATTTGCATAATGCTAACATACACTAACTTTTAGTAAACATGTCTCTTAATGAGTGTATGGATAAAGACAGACTAAAAGATTTCTACATTACTATAATCCAGTGCCAACCGCCAGGCACATTAGGAACTACTACAAACACTGCCCATTTAGAACCAATAGCAAACCCGCCGTATCCTAACAGCACTACCAGGACTCACAAAGCACCACACCATACCTATCAAAAGGCAACACTGCAAATATTAAACCAATACATTTCAGACAATAACAATACATGACCTACTGGGAAAGAGAACAAGTGGCAATGTCAAAAAGGAATTACATAAACAGAATACCTCAGCTCAGTTACACAGTTGCAATTGCTCCAGCCACTTTCTTCTGGTTTCTTCATGTTTTCTGCTAACTCTCCATCATCTGCTGTCCATTTGTCCTTTCTTCTCTCTTCTAGTTTTTTTTTCCATTCTCTCTCTCTACATCTGCTTTAACATACTAATCTTTCTCCTTTTGCTCTTTCCTCATTCCTATTTCATCCACTCAAATTTTACCCCTCCATCCTCAATCCCCACTTACTCTCCCAATACCCGGCCAATTGTAGATTTTTTATCCCTCCCACACAAAATATTTTTCCCCTCTCCATTTTACTCTCCCAGCCCCATCCCATTCTAATCCTCCCCCAACATCAGCTCCCTTCTAGTTCCAGCCTCACCCAGCATCCATTCCCTTCTAGTCCCTGCATCAGCCCATATCCAGTCCTAGCAACCCCCCAACCCAATACCAGTCCTAGCCCCCCCCCCACCACTCACTTCCAGCCCTAAACCCCCATCACCCCATTTCCAGACAGCCCCCATCAGCCCACAGCCCATTAGCAGTCCTACCCCCCCAGCCCATTAGCAGTCCTACCCCCGCCCGCCCGCCCATTAGCAGTCCTAACACCCCCCCCTCCTGCCCATTAGCAGTCCTAACCCCCCCTCCTCCTGCCCATTAGCAGTCCTAACCCCCCCCTGCCCATTAGCAGTCCTACCACCCCCCTCCTGCCCATTAGCAGTCCTAACCCCCCCCCTCCTGCCCATTAGCAGTCCTAACCCCCCCTCCTCCTGCCCATTAGCAGTCCTAACCCCCCCCCTCCTGCCCATTAGCAGTCCTAACCTCCCCCCCTGCCCATTAGCAGTCCTAACCCCCCCCCTCCTCCTGCCCATTAGCAGTCCTAACCCCCCCCCTCCTCCTGCCCATTAGCAGTCCTAACCCCCCCCCTCCTCCTGCCCATTAGCAGTCCTAAACCTCCCCCCCTGCCCATTAGCAGTCCTAACCCCCCCCCTCCTGCCCATTAGCAGTCCTAACCCCCCCCTCCTGCCCATTAGCAGTCCTAAACCCCCCCTCCTGCCCATTAGCAGTCCTAACCCCCCCTCCTGCCCATTAGCAGTCCTAACACCCCCCCCCCTCCTGCCCATTAGCAGTCCAAACCCCCCCACCTGCCAATTAGCATTCATAACCCCCCCCCTCCCACTGCCCATTAGAAGTCATAACCCCCCCACCTCCTGCCCATTAGCAGTCCTAACCCCCCCCTGCCCATTAGCAGTCCTAACACCCCCCCCTCCTGCCCATTAGCAGTCCAAACCCCCCCCTGCCCATTTTCAGTCCTAACCCCCCCCTCCTCCTCCTGCCCATTAGCAGTACTAACCCCCCTCCTCCTGCCCATTAGCAGTCCTAACCCCCCCTCCTGCCCATTAGCAGTCCTAACCCCCCTCCTCCTGCCCATTAGCAGTCCTAACCCCCCTCCTGCCCATTAGCAGTCCTAACCCCCCCCCCTCCTGCCCATTAGGAGTCCTAACCCCCCCCTGCCCATTAGAATTCCTAACACCCCCCCTCCTGCCCATTAGCAGTCCTAACCCCCCCCTCCTCCTCCTGCCCATTAGCAGTCCTAACACCCCCTCCTCCTGCCCATTAGCAGTCCTAACCCCCCCTCCTGCCCATTAGCAGTCCTAACCCCCCCCTCCTGCCCATTAGCAGTCCTAACCCCCCCTCCTGCCCATTAGCAGTCCTAACCCCCCCCCCCCTGCCCATTAGCTGTACTAACCCCCCCCCGCCCTTTAGCTGTCCTACCACCCCCCCCTCCTGCCCATTAGCAGTCCTAACCCCCCCCTCCTCCTGCCCATTAGCAGTCCTAACCCCCCCCTCCTCCTGCCCATTAGCAGTCCTAACCCCCCCTCCTCCTTCCAATTATCAGTCCTAACCCCCCCTCCTGCCCATTAGCAGTCCTAACCCCCCCCTCCTCCTCCTGCCCATTAGCAGTCCTAACCCCCCCCTCCGGCCCATTAGCAGTCCGAACACCCCCCCTCCTGCCCATTAGCAGTCCTAACCCCCCCCCTGCCCATTAGCAGTCCTACCCCCCCCCTCCTGCCCATTAGCAGTCCTAACCCCCCCCCTCCTGCCCATTAGCAGTCCTAACCCCCCTCCTGCCCATTAGCAGTCCTAACCCCCCCTCCTGCCCATTAGCAGTCCTAACCCCCCCCTCCTGCCCATTAGCAGTCCTAACCCCCCCCTGCCATTAGCAGTCCTAACCCCCTCCTCCTGCCCATTAGCAGTCCTAACCCCCCCTCCTGCCCATTAGCAGTCCTAACCCCCCCTCCTGCCCATTAGCAGTCCTAACCCCCCCCCCTCCTCCTGCCCATTAGCAGTCCTAACCCCCCCCCTGCCCATTAGCAGTCCTAACCACCCCCCCCCTGCCCATTAGCAGTCCTAACCCCCCCCCCCCCCCCCGGCAAATTTTTAAAAAAAAAAAGCAGGCTCTGGCTGCTGCCGCGGCAGATTGCAATGTCCCGCGGGGCCCCCTCCGCCCGCTAAGCCCCTCTGTAAGGGCTTTCAGATTCGCGAGGGAGAGCGTCTCCCTCGCGTCTCTGTTAAGCCCGCAGGGCTAATGGGAATTTTCCCATCAGTCCCTCGCGTCTAAAGGGGCTGATGGGAAATTTACCATTAGCCCCTGCGGGCTTAACAGAGACGCGAGGGAGACGCTCTCCCTCGCGAATCTGAAAGCTCTTGCAGAGGGGCTTAGCGGGCGGAGGGGGCCCCGCGGGACGCTGCATTCTGCCCTTGCCGCGTCCGCAGTCAGAGACAGCTTTTTCTTTTTTTTGCGGACCTATGGCCCGCGTGCCAGCTGCAAGGCCTTCGCGTGCCACAGCTGGCACGCGTGCCATAGGTTCGCCATCGCTGAACTAGAGGGTAGAGGTTTGTTTAGATTGCACTGCTATAGACGGTATATCAAGTTAAAATAAACTCTAACTGTTATTGCTCCCTAGTTCTTATATAGGACCGACTGTGTTATTGTCTTTGACCTATATAAATTAGAAACCATTTTGGCCTTTCCACAAAGTTATTCTGATAAAACTTTACCTCCAGTATGTACTAGACGTTCCTAGTGAAGACTGCTCATTCGCCTCTGAGGAGAAGCCATCACATGTTGTCTTCATCACTATGCGTTCTCAAAGACCTACCTTCTGGTATAAGAAATACTCCAGGACCAGGCCCCACAAGTCTGTAAAAGAGACTTTCCTGCCGTTCCTTTCCATAGAAACCAGTTCCTGGAAATAATACTTCATGCGGTCTGGAGAGAATGCCCCGCTCTTGCTGAGGGTCACAGAATTCCGGCAGTTATCGATTGGACCTTGGAGGTCCTTCTCAGACCAGTCTGGATCTTTGTACAAGGAGGACATACACCTGAAAATTTCCAGAGTTATAAGCAGATCAATAGTATCATTAGAGAATTATTAAACACAACTGTCAAGCACTTCCTTTAATACATCCTTAAGTCTAAGGATCACCACCCAATTACTGAACACAATCTAAAAACTAATAAGAAAATGCTTTTTAATGGACTACCTCAATATATCTGCCGCCAGTTTTCAAGAACTCTGCTCCTTTCACCAGGTCAGTAAAGAAACAGTGCAGTTACACTAGGGTTAACTAGAACAATCAACTAGGAATCAAGCAGGTCTACCTATATTTTAAAAGCTCAATAAGGGGAAGGTGGATAGGGGTAACAACCAGTAACATTTTACAGTTGAAAAGGAGCTATGTCTCATCATAGCTGAGACAAACTGATGTTCTTATTTCATTATTTTAGTGGATGATCTCTTGAATTTCAGTTGTTTTGTGTTCTTGTGTACTTCTGAAATTCCCTTTTAAGTATCTTGCTTGTTATTAACGGTCATTAAGGGAGTGATCTTTCCTTAAGAAACTTTCAACTATGGCGTGTCAGTCTGCTTTTCTATGTAATGTGTTAATTTATTTCTGTGAGGTTTTACTCTTGTCCTTAATTTTTGTTTGTTTCAATGATGTAGCGTCCCGATGCACATTCTTTTGCAGTGGATTATAGACACTACATTCACAGAGAGTCAGAAATACGAACTCTTTATGCTGAACGTCTTTGTCATGTAGATAGCTATAGGATCCTGTGATATGTGCTCGAATAGTTTGCATCATGGTATCTTGCAGAATTTTGCGCCATTTTCTTCTATCCTGCCTATTGTTGTACTTCTATCACCTATTATTTTTATTAATTTCTGTTTGAAGCCTATTTCATTTTAGGCCAGAGCATGTGTGCTGTCTTTGTAGTGAAAAAATGTAGTGGTATCACTAAGTATCACCGATATGATATAAAATCTGTCAGGCATAATAAGATTGCTAGAAGATGTATATGGGAAGACCTGGGCATGAAGCCATACACTTTGTGATGAAACTAATCGTGCAAAGAGCACAAGGATAATCAAGGAAAGAGATGGACCAGCTGAGCACTAACAATCCAGACTGAGATAAGAGTGAAATGCAACACTTCTGTCTATGCATCTTACTCGACACCATTAATATTATCACATAAGGTGACTCCTGATCAGAAACTGTTAACTTAAAGGTGCTCCACGAGGTAAATTGGTGATACAGAGGAATGCTCCCTATGTACTGGGTTGAGACCATCAAACTTACTGCAGTGAATATCTCAGCATATCAAGTTATAAACAGATAAATGGCATCTTAATGAAATGATGCTGCGTACAAATATAAGCTTCCAAATCTGTACCCTTGATCTACCCCTTCCCACTCTAGCAGACATCCAGTGATATACAAACACCATTCCAGAATAAACCTTCCTATAGCCCTCAAATTATATTTAGCTAAACATAGAAACAGAGAAAACGATAGTGGATAGAAACATGACGGCAGAAAAAGACCATAGAGTTTATCCAGTATGCCCTTCCATACCAACTATTATAGTCCCTTTTTTCGCTTTAGAGATCTTTTGTGTTTGTCCCATGCTTTCTTGAATTCACATACAGTCCTCATCTCTACTTCCTCCACTGGGAGACTATTCCATGCATCTACCACTCTTTCCATAAAGAAATATTTCCCCTTTCACCTTCATCCTATGCCCCCTTGTTGCAGAGCTATCTTTCAATTGAAAGAGCTGCTCCTCCTGTGCATTTATGCCATGGAGGTATTTAATCATCTATCATATCTCCTCTCTCCTACCTTTCCTCCAAAGTGTACATATTGAGATCTTCAAGTCTGTCCCCATATACCTTATGACAAAGCCCACTGACTATTTTGTTAGCCACCCTCTGCACCGACTCCAGCCTGTTTCTATCCTTTTGAAGGTGCAGTCTTCAGAATTGCACACAGTACTCCAAATGAGTCTCACCAAAGATTTATACTGAGGCACTATCACCTCCTTCTTTCTGCTTGCCATTCCTCTCCCTATGTACCCAAGCATCCTTCTGGCTTTCACTATTGCTTTTCTACCTGATTAGCTACCTTAAGATCATCAGAAACAAACATGCCCAGGTCCCGCTCTTCTCTCGTGGGAAGAAGTTTTTCACTCTCTGTACTGTACCGCTCCCTTGGATTTTTGCAGCCAAATGCACGACCCTGCATATTTTAGCATTAAATCTCAGCTGCCAAATTCTCAATCATTCTTCAATCTTTGCTAGATCTTTCCTCATGTTATCTGCTCCTTCCTGATTGTCCACTCTATTGCAGATTCTGGTATCATCTGCAAAGAGGAAAACCTTACCCAACAGCTCTTCCATATCACTAATAAAATGTTAAAAAAATAATTGGACCAAGGACAGATCCCTGTGGTACACCACTGGTAACATCCTTCTCCTCAGAGTGAGCTCCATTTACCTGTACCCTTTGTCGTCTCCCATTCAACCAGTTTCTAACCCAGTCAATAACTTGAGGGTCTATCCCTAGGGTTCTCAATTTATTTATAAGTCGCCTGTACGGAACAGTATCAAAGGCTTTACTGAAATCTAAGTACACCACATCTAGGGCTCTCCCTCATTCCAACTATCCAATCTCTCAGTCAAAGAAAATCATATTTGTCTGACAAGACATGCCTCTAGCAAACCTAGCTGCCTCCGATCCTGCAATCCACTGGACTTCAGAAACCTCAGTATCTTCCGTTTTTAACAATGTTTCCATTAATTTTATTTACTACAGTGGTCAGATTAACTGGCCTATCTCATCTAACCGTCCAGAAGAACTAGTAAGCTCTACAGTCCCTTCCTCTCCCTCAGAAATTATGTGTACTTGTCCCACGCTTTCTTGAATTCAGATACAGTTCTCATCTTTATCACCTTTATCACTGGGAGGCTATTCTAAACATCCACTCCTCTTTCATAAAGAAATATTTCCTTGGATTACTGTCGAGGACTGTCCCCTAAATGGGAAATGCCCCTGTTCTGAAGAGGAAAACCAAGTAGCCCTGAAACAATGGTAGTCTCTGGCATCTCCCCGTGACGAGGCAGACTACCCTTTGCCGCTATGAGGCTTATCTTTGGACAACTTGCCCACTTTCGACTCCCCTAGACCCTTAACTAGCTCATTAAGGGGCTCACTAAAGAGCAGCTTACCCTTAAAGGGCAGCTTGTTCAAACGGACCTAGGAGAAAACATTAGCCAACTAGTTTCTTAACCAGAGAAATCAACATGCCACTACTACCAATGCCATGCTTTTGGACGAGTATGGCACTAAGTCATAACAAAAAGACAAATAGGATGAGGCTGACACCAGTTTAGGGACCTCCATGGGATCAGAGCCAGAGTCCTTGAGAAGTCCCAGTAGCACCTACATCCATTGCATGCAGGCTCGTGCCACATAAACCCTACACATGGAAGCCCGTAATGACAAAGCATTGACCTCAAATGCCTGCCTCAAAAGCGCCTCCAATTGGCGGTCTTGTGGGTCCTTGAGGGCCGTCCAACCCTCCACTGGGATCGTGATCTTCTTGGTCACTACTGTGACCAAGGAATTCACCTTGGGGTTCCTAAACAACTCTTTCTCTGCTGGCAGAACGGGATAGAGCCAAGCCATCGCTCACCCTCCCCCCCCCCCCCGAAGCCCAGCCTCGGGTACCTCCCACTCTGTCTCAATCATCTGCATAATAGCCTTATATCTCATCCTACTGTGTCCTAAAAGAAAGGTTCAAAGCTGCCAACGATTGTGAAATCAGCCACATCAGCTCTTCCTTATGGAAGACCCTCACAATTGTGGAGTCTTCCCCTGGGGAGGGGTCCTCCTCCTCCTCTAAACCCAGGGCTCCCAGGTTATCCTCAGGGTAGACAGGCCCTCCCCAGCGTCTTTTTCCTCCTCTGACACGTTTTCTCTCCCCATCTCCATCTCTGAGCTCACTTCTGCGAGGCGCAAATGCTTCAACGTGCCCCACTCGCTACAGGAGGCAGGGAGCGCTTAGGGACTCCTGTACCCCAAGCAGAAAGTGCTGTCCCCAAGATCTAACCTTGCTCCAATCTGTATGCTCTATGAAGGAGCAGAACAAACCCAGGGGAAAATAGAGATGCTTCCCCTTGTGCTCTATTGCCTGCCCTCTGGGAATCCTGGCTCTTTTTCTAATGCTAAGGTCGAAGAACCAACCGGCGCATAGATCACAGCAGACCCTATGGCCGTTGACAAAATAGCCCCGGAGACTCTGCATGGGAAACATCCCACCTAGCTGGAGAGGAGGCAGTGAGGCCTATTTCCTGTACTAGGCTTGCCATGGATACCGCTGATCTGCCAGGCAGCCCCAGCTCCTTACACCTTTCCTCAGCATCATGGCTTTCCCTTTCACAAGCACGGCAACAACCCACTTGTGAAAGAGAGGAGTGGCGTGCACCACATGCATCACAGACTGCTTTCGAGCTTGGCATCTGCGCCTCCAAAGGATCAAAACCAAGCAACCCTGCTTTACTGTCCGCTGATTGTGATGCGCTGATGAGGCTGCCTACCACATGGCAGAACTAACCGCCGGCAGGAACTCACTGCTTCAGCTTGAGACAGCCAACCAGCATCCTGCTCAAACTACAGGGTTGTCTGCTGCCATCAGGAGACCTGATGCTGATTCAATGGCTCACAGGTGCTGCATGGAGGTCTCTCCCTACCCACTGAAGGGCTTCGGGTCTGCACATGTTTTTCTTTTTTTTCTTTTCTTTTTTTTTTTTTTTTAACTGTGTTGCTCTAACAATCTGTGCAATGAGACCTCCATTCAGGACAGCTCTGCACTTTGCTCTCCATCTATGCCAAAATCTCTACACTTGGGGTGACTTTAATACCAGCAGACAGACATCAAGAAAGTCTGCCTACCAGCTGCTGGAGACTGAAGATACTGGCAGGAAGAGAGAAGATCCTCTCAACTTCACCAGAAAAACTTGCATATCAGTCTCCAGCTCCTGATGGGTAGACCCTACCTGATTGTCTGGACTGGACTGGAGGGATGCAGATGAAATGTCTCTTATATCTCCCCTCTTCTGCCCTTCTTCCAAACGATATATATTGAGATCTTTAAGTCTGTCCCCATATGCTTTATGACAAAGGCCACTGACCATGCTACTAACCATCCTCTGGACCAACTCCTGTTTATATCCTTTTGAATGTGCAGTCTACAGAATTGCACACAATACTCCAAATTAAGTGTCACCAGATATTTATACAGAGGGACTATCACCTCCTCCTTCCTGTTGGCCACTCTTCTCCCTATGCACCGAAGCATCCTTCTGGCTTTTGCCAAGACCTTTTCTACCTCTCTGGCCACCTTAAGATCATCAGATATAATCAGCCCCAGGTCTTGTTCTTCTATAAGATCAGGCGTAAAGATGACTCCTCAATACATACCAAGTAGATCCTGAAACGCCAGACAGATATGTCATGCAATCCAACAGGTGAAGCCGTTGCAGTCCTGATAAATTGCCATAGAGAGAGATCATTGCTCTTGTTCCACCTCCTGAGCCCACTATGGCCACTACTGGGACCTGAGGGAGCAGAAAAATTAAATGATGACAGAGGAACAAACTGGGCATTACAAAACAGGTGAAGGGTACTTTTATAAAGGCATGCCTAGATTAGCACACGCATTTCACGCCTGGTTTATAAAGTAAGGTATATGCATACTTCCATTCCGGGACTGTATGTTTGTGGCAAAAATTGAATGCAAAGGCCCACGCTAATTTTTGGATGCAAGTGCATCTGTTCCCCTCCCATTAGCACGTTGCTAACACACAGCACCATGCTAGCCAGCACGCCGATGCCCTTAACGCTCCTAACACATCTGGTCTCTGCCCAATCACACGCTACCCAGTTAGCACAAGATTTCTGGCGCCGGGCCCTGCACGGTTAGCACGTGGCAAACTCCATGCTAACGTTTAGCGCACATTAGCGAATAGAACCCTACATTGTCGAAAACATGCGTTAATTTAAGCACAAGCATTTATGCTAGCCCTGTAGCTCATGTAAATGCCCATGCCTAGATTTTTCATGAAAATATTTATGCATGGAACTTTGCACTCTGCCCAAACTCTGCCACTGTACACATTCACAGTCTGCGCAAACAGCCTTACGCATGTACTTTCATAATAATGATCATGTCGTATATGCACGCAAATCCTATTTATGCCGCATATGATTAATACCTAGATTTAAGCAGTAAACCCATGTATAAATCTAGGCACAACTAATAAAATTACCCCCATTACATTCTGGACAAGAAGATGGCACAATTTTGAAATAGGACATCTTTTGGGTAAAAGGTTTAAATTTCATCCCAATTCAATAAGGGAAAAAGTATCAAGGGAAAAGTACTGCGGAAGTCTTCAAAAGGTCAGAGTTACCTATGTTAGGAACAGAAATGAAACTAACCCTCACCCTTTGCTTTCCTTCCTGGTAGATCTTTCCAGTCCCTCTCTCTGGCTCTTTTTTTTCAGGTCCTGTGACACACTCTCCCCTCAGGATGCCATGAACAGCGTAGATCATACTCATGAATATCTTTTCCAGGCAGCTGCCGGTTTCAGTCTCCAGCAGGTTTCTACTCTCCGCTAAAGTGCACTACAGGCTGAATCTAACTGACGGAGCCATACAGCCTGTTTTTGCCATATGAAAATATCCGATCTAAATCAGTTTTCAGTGGATAATCACAGTGAATAGCTTTATAGAAAAAATGATTATAACTGAGGATGCTCAGGGATGTCAGGTTCCTACCTCCTCTTTACATGGGCCCTCTTTCAAATTAAGTGCCTCTTTCAGGGCTCGAGAGGCTCTTTCTTTTCTCTTATCCAAATACTCTCGCTCACCCTTGGACAGGTCAAAGCCGAGACGCATATCGAGATCTTGATAGCTGTTGTCAAAAATGGAAGGCAAGAGTGGATGAACATAAAATTTCAAAGTGCACCGAAGGAAACTATATGTACTTGACTAAAGGGTAGCTCTAACATTCAGCTGAGTGCGACTGCTTTTCTGGTTGGGTCATATTTTGTTTTGGTTTTTAAAAATGCAGTTCATAAAATAAATCAGCTTCATAATTGCTCCCCCTCGGTTGCTAAGCTCATCCATCCTGCTCCCAGCAGTAAAAGTAGTCCATGATATTTAATTCATCTTTCATCCTATTGAAAAGGAAACTCAAGTTGGCATCCAAAGTTTCTGTTGTTGTTTTGTTTTACCATATGCATAGTATAGGACAAAATCTTTGATAATACCAAGGCCCGGTGTGGGAAAGCAATCTGATCTTATTAGCATGCCTTGTGAAAGAATTCATCCCCTTAGTTTTTGTCCTGTCTTGTTGCATTACGTACAACCTGGAATGAAAATGGAGGTTCGTTTGGATGTTAGTAATAAATCTAACAATATAGTCCAAATTGGTGAAGTGGAATGACAATAAAGTACTCTGTATATATAAAAAAACAAGTAAAAACTGAAAAGTTATGAGTGTATATGTAGTCATCCCTTTTGCTATAAAACCTCTAAATAAGATCTGGTCCAAACAATTAACCTCAGAAGTCACATAATTAGTTGATTAGTTGCACCTTGAATATTGTGTGCAATTCTGGTCACTGTATCTTAAAAAGGATATAGCGTTATTAGAAAAGGCTCAGAGAAGAGCCACCAAAATGGTAAAGGGAATGGAAGGATACCCCTATGAAGAAAGGCTAAAAAGGTTAGGACTCTTTAACCTGGAAAAGAGACGGCTGAGGGGAGATATGATAGAAGTCTATAAATTAATGAACGGAGTGGAATGGGTAAATGTAAATCGATTGTTTTACGTTATCAGAATATAAAAAGACTAGGGGACTGCCCAAAGAACAAACCAGTCGGTACTAGAGGAGATGAAACCTAAGCTTTCTTTAGAAGATCAGATGACAAGACTTCAACTATCATACTTTGGACACATCATGCGAAGAGAGAGATCATTAGAGAAAGACATCATGCTTGGCAAGATAGAAGGTTAATACAAAAGAGGAAGGCCAGCAATGAGATGGATCGATACAATAACAGCAGCTACGGGTACCAGTCTGTCACCTGTGTGCAATCAGTGTCACATGATCTGTCACATGATGCCTGTATAAATATATCTGTTCCGAAAGGCCCCTGACTCTACAACACCGCTAAGCAAGCAACATGAAGACCAAGCAGCACTCCAAATAGATCAGAGCCAAAGTATAGATCAGGGTTGGGTTATAAAAAAATATTCCAAATCTGAATATCCCACGGAGCACCATTAAATCCATTATAATAAAATGGAAAGAATATGGCACCACAACAAACCTGACAAGAGAAGGCCGCCCACCAAAACTCACAGACCGGACAATAGGAACACTGAAGGAACTGCAAAGATCCACAATGGAGATGGGAGTATCTGTCCATGGGCCACTATAAGCCATACACTCCACAGAGTGGGGCTTTATGGAAGAGTGGTCAGAAAAAAAGCCATTGCTTAAAGACAGAAATAAGAAAACATGTTTGGAGTTTGCACAACAGCATGTGACGGACCCCGCAAACAGATGGAAGAAGGTTCTCTAGTCAGATGAAACAAAAATTGAACTTTTTGGCCATCATGGGAAACACTACGTGTGGCGCAAACACAACACTTCCCATCACCCCGAGAACACCAATTCCACAGTGAAACATGGTGGTGGCAGCAGGGACAGGAAAACTGGTCAGGACTGAAGGAATGATGGATGGCACTAAATACAGGGAAATTCTTGAGGAAAACCTGTTTCATTCTGCCAGAGATTTGAGACTAGGACGAAGGTTCACTTCCAGCAGGACAATGACCCTAAACATACTGCTAAAGCTAGACTGGAGTAGTTTAAAGGGAAACATTTAAATATTTTGGAATGGCCTATTTAAAGCCCAGACCTCAGTACAATTGAGAATCATAGTAACATAGTAAATGACGGCAGATAAAGACCAGTATGGTCCATCTAGTCTGCCCAGTAAGATGGCAAGAGTAGGCGCACCTGGCGCTCTGTGCAGGCCACCACTCCCCATGCCTGTTTTAGGGATGAACCCACCGCTCCGTGTAGGACACCCCTGTATGTTGAGAAATTAGCTAGTTAAGTTTATTTTGATTTTATCCTGTTGCTGTAAAGGGATCCAGTGTGTCTGTCCCATGCCATTTTGAATTCTGTCACTGTAATTGCCCCCAACACTTCCATCGGGAGGGCATTCCAAGCATCCACTACCCTTTCAGTGAAAAAGTATTTCCTGACATTGCCTTTCAATTTACACCCTTGCAGCTTCATGTTATGCCCTCTAGTTTTACAGCTTTCCCTTCTTTGTAAGAGGATTGTTTGTTCATTATTTCTTTTTAAGTATTTAAACGTCTGAATCATATCTCCCCTATCCCTCCTCTCCTCCAGAGTGTACATATTTAGGTCTTCAAGTCTCTTCTCATAAGGCTTCTGATGCAGGCTCCAAATCATTTTGGTCGCCTTCCTCTGAACAGTTGCCAGTCTTTTTATATCCTTTGCAAGATACGGTCTCCAAAACTGAACACAGTATTCCAAGTGAGGCCTCACCAGTGACTTATACAGTGGCATTAGTACCTCTTCCTTTCTGCTGGTAATTCCTCTTTGTATGCAACCCAACATCCTCCTGGCTTTTGCCACCGCCTTGTCGCATTGATTTGCCACCTTGAGATCCTCAGAAATAATCACACCAAGGTCCTTCTCCTGGTCCATGCACACCAACCTCTCGCCCCCTATCCTGTACATTTCCCCTGGATTTCTGCTTCCCAAGTGCATGACACTGCACTTCTTCGCATTAAATCTTAACTGTCAAGCATTAGACCATTCTTCCAGCTTTTGTAGATCTTTCCTCATGTTATCCACTCCCTCAGGGGAGTCCACTCTGTTGCAAATTTTCGTGTCATCTGCAAAAAGACAGATTTTTCCATGCAGTCCTTCAGCAATATCACTCTGTGGCATGACTTGGATTGCTGTACACCAACACAATCTATTTAACTTGAAGGAGTTGGAGCAGTTTTGCCTTGAGGAATGGGTGAAAATCCCAGTGACTAGATGTGCTAAGCTAATAGAGGAATACCCTAAGAGATTTGCAGCTGTAATTGTAGCAACAGGTGGCTCTACAAAGTATTGACTTTGGTGGGGGAATACCTATGCACACTCCTGATTTTTTTTTTTTATTTAACTATTGTTTGTGTCACAATAAAGGATATTTTGCACCTTCAAAGTGGTAGGCATGTTGTGTAAATTACATGGTGCTAACCCCCAAAACTCCATTTTAATTCCAGGTTGTAATGCTGGGTTGCATACAAGGAATTACCAGCAGAAAGGAAGAGGTACTAATGCCACTGTATAAGTCACTGGTGAGGCCTCACTTGGAATACTGTGTTCAGTTTTGGAGACCATATCTCGCAAAGGATATAAAAAGACTGGACACTGTTCAGAGGAAGGTGACCAAAATGATTTGGAGCCTGCATCAGAAGACTTATGAGAAGAGACTTGAAGACCTAAATATATACACTCTGGAGGAGAGGAGGGACAGGGGAGATATGATTCAGACCTTTAAATACTTAAAGAAAAATATGAACAAACAAACCTCTTCCAAAGACGGGGAAGCTGTAAAACTAGAGGGCATAACAACTGCAAGGGGGTAAATTGAAAGGCAATGTCAGGAAACACTTTTTCACTGAACGAGTGGTGAATGCTTGGAATGCCCTCCCAATGGAAGTGGTGGGGGCAAATACAGTGACAGAATTCAAAATGGCATGGGACAGACACAGTGGATCCCTTTACAGCAACAAGATAAAATCAAAGAAAACATATCTCAACAAATAGGGGTGACCTACACAAAGCAGTGGGTACACCCCTAAACAAAGGCTTGGGGAGGGGCGACCTGCAAGGAGCAGCACATGTACCTACTCTTGCTGCTTTGCTGGGCAGACTAGATGGACCATACTGGTCTTTATCTGCCGTCATATACTATGTTACTATGTAATGCAAGAAAGCAGGACAGACACCGAAGGGGTGAATAGTTTCACAAGGCACTGAACCTGCTAAACCATGCAATGCTGGTAAAGATATTGCTCAAGTGCTCACTAGAATTTCCTGGAGGGTTTAAGCTTCTGTTCTATTTCAATTTTTTTTTTAAAGTAAGATGTGATCAACCAAATCCATTTTCATTAGATCTAAATATACCAGACTGTAGTATGTCAGTATTTCATCATGACATTGGTCTTCTTGCTAGAAAAGATTGTAAAATTTGCAGAAATTGAGAGAGAGAGAGAGAGAGAGAGAGAGAGAATATATTTCACACCTATCTGATGAAGTCAAGTATGTGCATACTTTGTTTTAAAAAGTACTAGCTTAAATGCCTGAAAATATACATTTAAATGTAGTCTCTTACATTGGTATAAATGGCCACACCTAAATTTGTAAGAAGCGTGCAAAACTATAGTAATTTATAATATACACACTTCTACTGTGGACAGCACATCCGCAGTGAAAATATGCACAAATAGGCCGACACATGACATCAGTTATACACATAAATGTCCATTTACACGTTGTTTGTGTGTAAATCTAGGCAGCTCTTTATAAAATAACCCTCATAGCCACGATATTCAGGTGCTATGCTTACAGCTAAGGGCTTTAATTAGGACAGCTTCACTGCCCTGAATGAGCCTGATTTTGACTGGTCTCAGAAGCTAAGCAGGGTCGGGCCTGGCTAGTATGTGGGTGGGAGACCACCTTGGAATACCAGGTGCTGTAGACTTACTGCATGGAAGAAAGGCCTGGCAATCTACTTCCAGTCACACTTTGCCAAGAAAATCCAGGGATTGGCTCACCAGGAGTGAGCATTGACTTAACAGCATCTTTCTTCTCGCTCAAATTAAACCACTTAGCAACCCCCCCCCCCCCCCCCTTCTCACACTATCCAGATAATGCTGAAGCATTTCAAGGGAATTTTTGGCAGCATTCTCTGTGCAGTGACACTGAATATTCATGAATAGGGGAATTATATATTTATCAGTGGCCGCTAACAGTAATTTTATAAATGCATTTTCACACATGTGACAATAAAGGCCCCAAAAATGTTGCTTATTAAATTACCTCATGCGTAAAAGTACATATGATGCCAAGAATATACAAAAGGGGTGGTGGGTGGGCTTTAGACTGAATGTGGGCACAGTTGCAATTTCCGCACATATTTTATAAGGTGCATGCATAAATTTATGCACAAATATTTATGTCTGCTCCCAAGCAGGTGCATTTTAGCAGTGCCTTCTGCAGGTGCCTATGTGTCTTTATAGAACAGGCCACAAAAAAGTGCCTTCTTGCCCTCTCAACCTAGGCAACCTGTTATAAAATTACTCTTTAAACGTGCAAGTCCTTTTGAATACTCACCCAAATAGGTTTCTAATCTGAGAATATATTAGCTTCTAACTCACCTCTCTTCAGTCTTCAACTTTAGGTCTACACTTTGTTCCTGCAAAGCAGCACAATACCCTTAATCAAGAGACAGAGAACACATTCCACACCCTCCAATGAGGCTGATGAAACAGGAGTAAAAATGCACTAAAATTTGCAGATCTCCATGCAAGTCTCATTTAAATGAATGGATTAGCTATTACTCGCTAGTACAGGAGGTGGATGATATTTCCAGCATTAAAAAAGGCATTAAGTAATAAGCACGTCAAACTTTGACTCCTTGTCAGAGGTGGAGTTAAGTTAGCTCAAATTTCTGGAACTAGTATTAGTCTATGTTGCTGTGCCAGCGTGGGGCTGGTTCCTCTTTGCCCAACTATTCCCAATTCCCCTAACAGCCTCTATTAATTGCAAGTACTAAGGTGTGTTAAAATAAAAATAAAACAGAAATCACATAATACTGAGTAACATTACATGGAACAAAATACAATAAAGCATAGTTACTCATCTGTAGCAGGTTTTCTCTGTGAACAGCTGGACGACGTCACTGATGGAGCCCCGCACAAAATGCTCTCCAAAGAAAGTGTTTGGGAGGTACACCATGCATGCACGCCTGCCTTCCCGCCTGCTGTGGCGCCATACTCTCCAGTACAATAACATAACAGAAGCCAAAAAAGACAGCTCCCCGGGAAGGTGGGAGGGTTGTGAGGACTTATTCCTGCTGTTCATGGAGAACATCTGCTACAGGTGAGTAACTATGCTTTCTCCATGAACAAGCAGAAAATAAGTCCTCACATATGGGACTCCCAAGCTACAGGCTACCGGAACCCGAGGAGATAAGCAGCCCAACTGGGCAATGAGAACTGAGGAAGTCAGGAAGATCAGAGAGATAGCCCCGCTGAGGGACTCATCTGATTCAGTATCCTCAGCAGACCTGAGGGGATTTTTGAGCAGGTAGCCTGGACGGACAGAAGGGTCAGTGAGTAGGAGTTGACTAAGACCCAAAGAGATGCCGGGGCATGACCTGGCCAAAACTGCTGTCCCATTGGGAATCCCCATCCAGACAGTAGTGTGCTGCAAATGTATGGCCTGAAGGCCATGTCGCCGCCCTGCAGATTTCCTCTTCAGACACTGAAGAGAGGTTGCCTACCAATGTAGCTATCGCACGGACTTGTGAACCATGACATGACCCTCAAGGCTCAACCCAGCCAGAGAATACACGAGTGACACAGTCTGCTAGCCAGAGGGATAGCGTACACTTCGAGATGACGAAGCCCAGCCTATTGGGGTCGAAGGAGATGAACAGCTGGGTGGATTGATGGTGTGCCTTCGTGAGCTCTAGATAGAACGCCAACACATGCTTACAGTCCAGCGTGTGTAAGGCCACCTCACTACAGTTCACATGAAGCCAAGGAAAGAAATTCAGAAGGACAATGGACTGGTTGAGGTAGAACTCCAAAACCACTTTTGGCAGAAAGCAGGGGTGTGTGCGGTGAACCACCCGGTTTTGGTGAAACCTGGTATATGGAGAGTGAGCAACCAGCTCTTGAAGCTTACTGACATGCCATGCTGATGTGATGGCCTCCAGGAAGAGGACCTTCCAGGTCAAGAATTTCAGCGAGCACGAGCCCAGGAGCTCGAAGTGGGCCCGCATCAGTTGGCCAAGGACTACATTGAGGTCCCAAGTGACTGTAGGGTCTTAAGCAGAGGCTTCAAGAGGAGCAGGCCTCTAATGAACTGGGCCACCAGAGGCTGGACCAAAACAGGCTTTCCCCCACAGCCACGATGGTAGGCCCCAATCACGCTGAGATGAACTGTCACAGAGTTATACTTCAGTCTGGAGTCAGAGAGGTGCAAGATATACTCTAGGAGCCGGTTCACAGGGCAGGAAAAGGGGTCCAGCACCCTACCTGCACACCAGATGGCAAACCACCATCACTTGAGCACATAGGCCTTGCGCGTCAAGTCTTTATGGGATGACAGCAGGATGTTGGTAATGCCCTTGGGGAGATCAAGCTCTGCGAGGACTAATCTTTCATCATCCACATCATGAGCACCAGGGAGCAGATGCTGGGGTGCAGCAGGGAGCTGCCCTCCTGTGAGATGAGGTCTGATTCAGAGCCTAGGCAAAGAGGCTCCCTCAGCGTGAGCTACAGCTCCAGAGGGAACCACGGCTGTCGAGGACAGTACAAGGCGACGAGAATCATGGTGCCCCTCTCGGCCTGGAGCCTCGGGAGAATTTTCACCACAAGTGGAACTGGGGGCTAGGCATACAACCATCCCTCCCCCCAGTGGAGAAGAAAGGCATCCAAGGCCAGGTGACCACAGGCTGTCCTCAGAGAGCAGAACCGGGCCACCTGGGCATTTTGCTCCATGGTGAAAAGATCCACTACCAAGGTGCCCCACTCCTGGAAGATCTGGCCCACCACTTCCTTCTTGAGGGTCTACTCGTGAGGCTGAAGCACCCAACTGAGGGGATCCACCAGGCCACTGAGCTTGCCAGGCAGATAAGTCGCCCTGAGGTCCATGCTGTGGAGCAGGGCTAACTTCCAGAGGTGAACAGCCTCCCAGCACAGGCGGTATGATCCCATGCCCCCCTACTTGTTCATGCAGAACATCACCACCTGGTTATCCATTTGAATCAGGATTACCTGATTCACCAGGTAAGCATGAAAGGTGCGGAGGATGTTTGCTATGGCCTGAAACTTGAAGAAGTTGATTTGATGGAGACTCTCCTGCTCAGACCACAGCTCCTGGTTGCTGAGACCATCCAGGTGAACACCCCAGCTGAGCATGGATGCATCTGTCTTGAGCATCTTGTGCAGAACCGCCGGCTGGAATGGAGGTTGGAAAGGGAGGCTCCACAGCAGTTTGTCTGGCTCGAGCCACCACACCAGGAACTGCGCCAGTGGTACGGTGACCACTATTCTATCCCACAGATGGCCTGTCTCAGTTGTGCGAACAGGGTCCACTGGGCCTGCTGCATGGAGAGGCGGGCCTGAGGATTGACATGCACCATAGAAGCCATGTGTCTGAGGGCCTTCAACAGCCCAAGGGCCGTGATGTGGCACAGGGACTGCAACGCACTGTGATGCAGCAGACCAGCAGGGCTTAGGAAAAAATGTTTTAAACCTGAAGAAAGACATGCACAAGCTGCATTGTTCGCAGGAGCCTGATAGGGGGAGCAAGAGGGACCTCTGGAAGACTGAGGATCCATGCCTTACAGGGTGTAACCTAAAGCCAGCCAGCCTCCAATCCAGGAAGAGAGGAACTCTTTTTAAAGGAAGTCAGGAAGACTGGAGAGGGGCAGAGGTACCGCAAGAGACACAGACACCTCAGGACTGGAAAGCACAGGCACAGCCGGACTGGAAGGCACAGCCGGACTGGAAAGGCAGAAGTAGCGGTAAAGCCAGGAGCAGCAAGGAAGGCAGCAGAGAGGTTGCAGGGCCTTCAGAAGCCGGAGGAATGGCAGGAGCTGCCGGAGTGGCAGAAACAGCAGAAGCTGGAGAAACTGCAGAAGCTACAGACACTGCTGGAGTGCAGGAAAGAGATACAGGCCAAAGGAACCTGAAAGGCCAAAGAATCCAGAAGGGTCCAGGAGATTCAGGTACACGAAAGCTGCATTGTGAATGCTGTAGGCAGAACCCAAGCCATATTGCTGAATCAAGGCAGAATATTACCAGGAGTAGGCCACAAGCCTTGTCTCAGAGGAAGAAGCAGGAGTTACAAGGTAACCCATACTGTATTGAAGATAGCCCACAGAGGGATAGCGCATGGAAAGGACAAGAAACAGAAGCTCCCTGTACATGTCCCACTTCGCAAGAGAAAAGGTATGAAAAGTTTTTATTGAATAAGAAACTTTTAAGTAAACCTGCTTTGCATGAAGTGCATGGAAGTCCTTGGAAGAAAGAAAGTTGTTCACATTGTAAAAATGCTCATGGCCGACGCCCCACGCTAAACTCTAGACATTGGGAGGTCATTCAGCATTTGAGGGAGAAACCTGACTATAGCTTGCCGGGAACTGTTGACTCTAGCTCAGATACATTGCAGGAGGAGCCGATGCAAGTGGAAGAGGTAGAGTCCTTGTCAGAAGAAGAAATGGATTGCAGCTATTGTACTACGGGCAGTGTGGAATGCTTGTACAACTAGTGAGCATTAAAACCGGTGTAAATAGGAATGCTTGTTTTGTAACCTTTTTCTGTGAAGAGAACAGTTTTTCTTTTGAACATGAGTTGTTATTTTTCTACCCTGATGTAAGAATATTTCAGTTTGTGTTTGAAGCCGATCCTTTGTGCAAACGAGGGAAATAAAGCCTTATTTTTCCCTACACTCGATGACCTTTTGTTCTTTGGGTATTTTTGGTATTCAGGACGCAACCAGGGCTATACAACCCTGGGCCCTAGAAAGAATCACATACCAAACCCAACTTTACTTTTCTTTATGTCCGACCTGCCTTGACCAACATCAACCGCCAGGGCGGCGTTGTGACAGCACCCACCACCGAGGCACTGCAGGCTGTCCGCTGGTAGAAAGGCCCATAACCAAGTGGTATCAAGGAGGGCCCCGATGAACTCTAGCTGCTGCACTGAATGGAGCTGGGACTTCGGGTAGTTGACCACGAAGCAGAGACCCTCAATGTACCTGGATTGTGAGCGCAGTAGTCTGCCAAACGCTGGCAAGCATGGTCACCTTGATCGTCCAGATATGGGAAGACAAAGGTGCCCTGGGTCTGTTGGAGAGGATGTGTGATGGTGGGTAATTATTGTCATATGCGGTGAGGATGCTCCTGAAGAGCAAACTTTTGGGATGGGGTGCGGGGGGGGGGGGTTCGAGAGTTCGTGGGGATGGAGCATGGAACGGGCATGGAGTTAGTGGTGAATGTAGCATGAAAGGGGTACTGTTGGGGATTGGAAGGTTGGGTTGACAGGGGGACCAAGGTAGGTTGATCCGAATATGTGTGTTTGCAGCGCATTGTGAAGTAGCACTCCATTGGAAGTCAGTTCAAGTACCTACGGTACAATCCTGGCAAACCCGGATATATAATGTGTTTCTTATGGAAAAATGAACAGCTCTTCATAGCGATAACCTCTTGCAATTCGAGAGGATATGGGGAGTGTGACTAAACATGTGAGACACTTATGCTGTTCGATTTCCACGACCAGGGGGAGGGGGATGATGGGACCAGTTGAGAAGTTGTATTCTAGCTGTTGTATGCTGGGATAAAAGTTTGACTAATAAACATTAAATTAAAAAATAAAAAAAAAGTGCAAAAGATGATATTTATTTATTCATTTATTTTTACTGGCATGCCTTCCTCTCAGGGCTGGCCCTACCATTAAGTGGACTAGAATGTGCCTCTTCTTACATTTGAAACCAGTCATGCAGCCTATGACAAAGAACAGAATAGAGACAGGAGCGAAGAACACGCTCCCACAGCTGTGAAGGGGCAAGCGCATGAGACAGGGTTTTTGGTGCCCTGACCTAATGCCTCTTAAGCCTGGCCCTGGTTGCAGATGGCTTGTGGAACATGGACTCTCACTATGACTTTAGAGCTGTAGATGACTATATATAACTATGGACACGATGTAGGTCCCTCACATATGGAAGAGTTCAAATTAAAAATTGTCTCGATGCTTTTATGTTGCCCTCTGCTGTTACAATTATAAAATATGTTGCTCACCAGAAACCTTAGGATGATGTTACACATGGGAATGCCATGGCAGATTCTTCAGCCAAAGCTGCAGCTATTTCCATACCTCAGGCTCCTCTAATGTTTCTGCCCACCTTAACTGACCAGTCTCCCATGGCACCTCTTAATTATACTGCCTCCTTCAAGATCAGGCTTTAGAATCAGAAAGAGACCCGGGGAGACTGGAAGAGTACCTTTTGAACCCTGACCACCTATGACAATCTGAAAATCTAACCATCTGACAAGATCCTCTCTCTGGATCTCACCAGCTTACAGAAGTGCTTCACAGATGTAAAAGGATGGCTTGGTAGACACAAACTACTTATCAACCAAGAGAAGACCGAGGCGCTTTATATAACCACTAACCCAATCTTTGCTCCACCATTAACACTGAAAATAGATGGCGTAACAATCAAGATCAAATCCGAAACAAAATACCTGGGCATAACAATAGACACCTTCCAACCTCACATAAAAAAGAACCACCACCTCCTTCTACCACAGACTAAGAACCCTGAAGCATCTCCACCCACTAGGGAGGACTGGCCTAGTGGTTAGCACACAGTACCTCAGGCCAGAGGGTCGCAGGTTCAAGTCCCACCTATGGACAGCAATCTCAGGATGGAGGGACTGGGGTTTCCTAGTCCTATAGGTACTCCTTGTAGCCTTGGACAAGCCACTTAACCCTCCATTACCTCTGGGCCCTTTGAGGACAAGGGAATGTATCAGTACTTGTTTGTAGTGATTACATAATGTAAACCGCTTTGATTGAAGGATAAGGCGGTATAGAAAACTGGTTAAATACATAAAATAAATACTCCCTCCAGAACTTTCCCGAACCATGTGCTAGGCAATGATTACACCTGTGCTAGACTATTGTAATATCATCTTCCAGTGCCTACCTAAACAAACTCTCCACCCGCTACAAATGGTCCAAATAATATCTGGGGCCCTCCACCAATCACACATCACCCCCATACTAATACAACTTCATTGGCTTCCCATCTCAACCAGAATCAGATACAAAATTTTAATCACAATATTCAAAAGCCTTCACAAAGAATCTGCCACATGTCTCCAGTCCCTTATCTCAAACACAGAGAATGAAAGACTATGAAGAAACCCCACCCTCATCCTACTCGCCATCCCGCAGCAAAAGACAAAGAGCAAGCAGTCCACCTGCAAGAGAACATTCACCTTACGCGCCCCATCCTTATGGAATAAATTACCGCCAACACCAGGAGGACTCTCAGACCTGTCTGAGTTCAGGAGGAAATTAAAAACCCACCTCTTCAAGGAAATAATATATCCTCAGACCTAAAGACTCATCCACCATAAGTGCTTACTGTTAAAATCCTCCAGTTCAATTCACTAGACACATACACTGTATCAATGATCCAATATTAAATACTATTTCTCACGTACAACAACACTGAAAATAGCTCAAAGTTAAATACACCTACTGTTATGTAATTGTACGGTTATTTTGTTATATTGTTCCAGTTCCATGTACAACAGCGTGCCTTATAGTCCTGTTAAATTGCTGTTTCACTATAGACCGTTTTGAATAGTCGAAAGGCAGTATAAAAATAACTTTCAATAAATAAATAATAAATGATGCATCACCAGATGGTCACCTCACATCATCTATGGTTCTGCTCTCACGCCTTGTTCACACGTAAGCACACGTAAGCAAGGCGGCACATGTAAGCAAGGCGGAGGATGATTAACACCATTAGGATATTTGGAACAAACCAATAAAGTCTTATCAGTGGCTGAGCACATATTGCCATCCCCGCCCCTATCTGCCAAGCTCTTATTAGTAAACCCAGTAAAAATTAAATGGGTGGGGCAGCCCCCACGATGGGTTCCATCTGTAAATGTTCAGGTTGATGTTCTTATGAATGTTTTCTGGTCATTGTATAGATGTATTCAAGATGGGCATAAACATATCCTTGTGCAAAGGCTGACACCACCACTGAAAGAAAGAAATTATTGAAGGATTTTATCCCTGCTTCAGAATATCTTTAACTACTGGCAGCAATCGAGGAACCCAGTTTAGTGGCCAGGTCATTAAGGAAATCTGCAAAGTCTTACCAGTTTATCAGTGTTTTCATTGTCACGATTATCCCCAGGCCTCTGGCCTAGTTGAGCATTAGAATGGCATATGGAAGAATAAACTAGCAAAAGGTTGTACAGAAACTGGCTTGAAGTGCCCAGATGCTCTTCCTTTAGAGCTCGTGAAATCAATATTAAACAGGAAAGTGGACAGAGCCCACATGAAATACCCACGAGGCTGCCATCATCACCCCAGTTCCCCTCATCTTGCTAACATTCACTTAACTGATGACATTATCTTAAACTATTGCAAAGCAAAAATGAAATGTGTTAAGGTCTTTCATTCATAGAACAAAGTTGCTCTATCCAAGGAACCAGAAACCATGTCACACTGCTCAGCCAGGAGACTGGATGCACAGCAAAATTAATCAACTAAAGACTTTACTGGAGCCCTGCAGGGAAGGCCATACCAAACGTTGCTTACTACCCACGCTGCTGTGAAGTGCCAAGGCTCCCAGACCTGCATCCTCATGTCACGCTGCAAGAAAACCGCAGCGCCAAAGGACCCCCAACAATGGATCCTCATGTCACACTGCAAGAAGACCGCAGCGCCAAAGGACCCCGACAATGGATCCTCATGTCACGCTGCAAGAAGACCGCAGCGCCAAAGGACCCCGACAATGGATCCTCATGTCACGCTGCAAGAAGACCGCAGCGTCAAAGGACCCCAACAATGGATCCATCCAAGAGTTGAGCCTAATAGCCTTAGACCACCTCAACTAGAACCTGTGTCTCTGTGTTCCTGGCAGTGGCCAGCCATACTCTCTGCTTTCTATTGAAGCCTTTCAGTTGTGGTAGGATGAATCTGCAGGAGAGAATTTACTCTAATGTGCTAAGAGGAGTTATTTTATGTTGTATTATTGTAATCTGCTTTTGACTGTAGTATCAATGGAATTTTATGTTATGCATTTTTAGATAGGTAAGTAATAAATGGAGATAAATAAATACAAATAAAATGGTTACCTTTCCTAGTGGAACAGTCAAATCCACTTCTTTACCAATAGGAAACGATGAAATTGGTAGACAACTTGAACCTAAAACAGTGGTATGCTTCTCTACGTCAGGGCTCAGTTCATCCTAGAAGTGAACAAATTCCTTATTAAGTATTTATCAGCTACTGAAGAAAGAATGGCTAAGATTTCAAAAACTTTGGGGAGGGGGGATATTTAGCGGCGGTAGCTAGCACCGATAAAGCAGCTAACCATCGCCGCTAAATTTTAAACCCGGATATTCAACGCCGGGGTCATATCTGGCCACTGCCACTGACTATCTGAATTGGCTAGAAATGACTAGCAACAATATTCAGCTGCTGGCCAGTTAGCTAAAGTGGCAAAAGTTAAGAGAGCCATGCAGGTGCCTAACTTTCACCACTTTGGGATAACCGGCTAGTGGATGAATATCAACACTAGTCAGTTATCCCCGGTTGCCACTTCTGCTCCGCCCTAGCGCAGGTCATATAGCGTCGGTGGAGGCACCAAGGGATATTCAGCCACTGCATATCCCGCCAAGCGCCATTTAACATAAGAAATGCCATACTGGGTCAGGCCATGGTCCATCAAGCCCAGTATCCTGTTTCCAACAGTGGCCAATCTAGGTCACAAGTACCTGGCAGGTTCTCCAAAAGACACAGGTTCCACAATGCTTGTATCAGGGCAAGCAGTGGATAATCATGGATTATGAACCTTTCCTCCAAGAACTTGTCCAAACCTTGCAAACCATCTAAGTGGCTTTGAATATCCCATCCTTTGATTTTCAGTACTATGTCTCAAGTATGTATTTATTTATTTAGACAGATTTGTATGCCACCTTTTTCAATCAAGGTGGTCACGTCACATCACAAATGGAGGGTTACATTTAACATTAGGGTACATGTAAACATTTAGACAGTACAGTTACTTAACGATATTTAGACAGTACAATTGAGGTAACATTTAACATAAAAGTACTTAATGTGGTATGATAGGTTTGTGTGTGTGGATAGGATGGGTGTGTGTTTAGTTGGCAGAGGTAATAGCGTCACCGCTCAGGTAGGAGATGTTGCCTGAATGCTCATAGGCCTCTACAAATAACAATGTTTTGTATAAAAGCCATGCAGTACATCCAATATACACTTCCTTTCTAAAGGGTCAAAGCATGCTTTTTGCACCTTAAGCAGAAACATTAACATCCAAAGAAAAAGTACAGAATATGTAATAACCACATAAACGTCTTTATGGCAATCCATTCCGCCAGTCTGCTCCAAATGGAGCAGTGTAAGTTCTGTGCTCAGTAGGCGTTTGGCCAGTTCTATAGCTTGAGATTTGATAGATCTGCAGAAATCTGGTGCCTGTGTACAATAACTCACCTGAAGAACAGTTATGGTTTGCTGAAGTTGTACTTCCAGTTTGGGGCACAGTTCTTTGTCTGCATGAAAGACAAATGGTGTCTGTCTATCCTGATCTGTATTTGCTCTGTAGGGGACACAAGTCTCTTTCTCATAGGCCCCAGGAACGGACAATTTAAAGTTTCTCTCTCCTAGAAGTGAAACAAGGACATGAGAACATGCAACATAAGACAAGGGCCGCAGAATGCCATTTTAGTTGGAGAGAGGTCCTCCTCCAGCCTAGTTCCCCTAACCTCTGCCTATACTCCCCTCTCCAGGTCCCACCATCAATGTCTTACTTTATCATAATGTCTTACATAGATTCTTTGCGTTAGACATATATAGACCAACTTTCAAAGGGTTTAGGTATCTAACTTTGCAAGTTAAAACTCCTAAATTGGCCCTTCCGAAAATTTACTAGAGCTAGGTTCCAAAATTTAGGATCCTAAAAATAGGTGACTGACCTGGAACAGGAAGTCATTTTAGAATCGTTGTATGATATCTGTATGTGTAAATGACAGCATTTACATACATAAATGGCCTACACAAGAAAATGATGCATCTAAATGCTGCTATTTCTACATATAAACTCTGTGGAATGTATGGATTCCAAGAGGATGTGTTCTGAGCATGCGTGTGTGACCCTGGGTGGGGTGAAGGAAGCGATTATTCTTTAGCTGGAATATACTTCACCAAAAGGCACGTTTTATGGTTTGGTTTATGATTTACAGTTTATTAATTTCTTGATATACTGCTTTTCTATTATCAAAGCAGTTTACAATATCAAAATATAAAACCAGATATTGGAAAAGAACTCCATTATGCTTAAGAAAGGATAGACAGAGCAAAAAGAAAGAGAGAGTTATCAGAGAGTAGCCATCTCCCCCACGGTACTCAACACAGAGGCCCAAGCAGAAGCAATGTGTGCCTTCGAGTTAAGGCTGACTTCTGACAAACCAGCAGCTCCTGTGTTTTCTTGGCAGTGTGACTGGAAGTAGATTACCAGGCCTTTCATCCAAGGCAATGGAGGGTTAAATGACTTGCCCAAGGCCACAAGGAATGCTAGTGGGAATCAAACCCTGGTCTCTTGGTTACCAAGCCAGTGCTCTGACCATTGGGCTACTCCTCCACTCACAGAGATCCAAAGGCTTCCTCAAATAGATATGTTTTAAGGGCAAATTGGAACAAACTATAAGATTGTTCCAGACGCAGATACGGTGGTAAGCTATTCCACAAAAACGGAGCTTGAATGAAGAAGGCAGATTGTCTTGTTGATTCACATTTGATATGAGAGGGCAAGGGAATACTTAGGTGATTTTCATGAAGGGAGCGCAATGCTTAAGCAGGGGCATGCAGAGTGAAGTGATGACAGATATTCAGTATCACCAATATGTGGAGCTTGGAGTTTGAAGGAACATATTCTGTACTCCTGCGTAGTCATGTGAAACATCAGTGGGCGATCATGCATCTGCTGAGAATCCTGTGAAGCCCAGACTAGAGGGATCTGCATAAATGCAGAATATGTCAAATGATGACTTTCACTAATGGGTAAAAATCGCATATCTCTGCTGCTCTACACAGAAATAGTAATCCAATGGTAAGGCTAAGAAACACCACGCGCCATCATCCAGATCCATTCCCTGCCCTGCTGCAGTTAGGCGGCCTGTGCTTCCATTGTCCGCTGCAGTGTGCACAGCTCTCCGAGCTCTCCGCACTCTCCGAGGACAGGTAGGAGAAAGAGGCAGTCTCCCTGCCCCTGGAATGCTCCGATGTTAGTCGGTGTTCAGTGGCACTAACCACATTAATGTTGCTGAATATCCCAGTGACCATGTTAATTGTGTTGATTATCATCCCCCCCCCCCCCCCCCAATAGTGTATTCCCCTGCTGGAAGTAACTAAGAAGCAGTTTACAGCGTTTGCAAGCTTTTTCATTCAGTAGTCTTAAAAATGTGGAACTTCGTCCTCTATTACAACAACAGCCCAATTGTCTTGCATTTCGGAGGAAACTTATTCGTTTGGAGAGGCTTTTAAACTAAGGTTTTGTTCTATTTAATGTTTGTTAAAATCTGTCCTTTTTGTTATACAGTCTCTGTATGATCTTAATTATCTTTCTATAAGCTGCCTAGTACTAATATGATTGGTTTTGATGAAATGAAATGGACTTTAGCCGGATAAAATAAAAGCATTTCTGGAGGCAAGTTAGAAAATTGTGTCTTTCCAGTGTATTTTCAAACATATTAGATTTCACAGTCAAATTTAGCCCACCTAAAAAGCAGGTATAAAATTCATGAGCAGTTTTCAAAGGGAAGTATGCACCATCATCCCCTTTGAAAATGTCTGCATTGTGTTGAAAAATACCCAGTGAAGAATTTGTTTCAAAGTATATTTCTTGAATAAACTATTTTCATTTCACATTTTGTGATTTTAAATTAGTTGCAGCCCTACATAGTTTAATATTGACCACCATTTCTTACTACTATAGCCCCAATAGGGATGTGAAATGATTTGTGTATCTAATTTGTCTTGAGCTTTTATTTAGAAAAGGCAAGTAATTAATTAAATCTTAAAAACCAAATCCAAGCCATTTGGACTAAGGCTAAAACCATGAGGTTGACTTCCTATTAGTCTTTATTTATTTAAGTATTTTTTTGTAACACCACGCGGCGCCACGGCCGCGCCGGCAATCTCTACACGCCATTTTTCATGTCGTCACTTCCGCGTCTTCTTCTCCTCTCATACATGACCCGAGTCACGAGTCTGCCCTCAACCAATAGGAGAAAGGAAGGAGCCTAGGAGGAGGTGGGTGGGGGCAGAAGCAGTCTGAGCAAGCCAACCCAACGCCACGCGGCACCACGCACCATCATCCAGATCCATTCCCTGCCCTCCTGCAGTTAGGCGGCCTGTGCTTCCATTGTCCGCTGCAGTGTGCACAGCTCTCCGAGCTCTCCGCGCTCTCCAAGGACAGGTAGGAGAAGGAGGCAGTCTCCCTTCACCTGTGATTTTAGGGGACTTGCTGAGTTGTCAGAGGTTTGTTTTTTCCACTTTTAGGTTGCTAAGCAAATAATGAAGTAAAGCCAATGTATTGATTTAATGAAGTAAATATATTGATTTAATGTTGTATTTTGCTGCAGCTTAGTTTACCGCGGTAACTCAATAATGCAGTTTAGTAACTCCCATGGTAAAGATTAATGCTGCTGGTGATCAACCGTCCTACAAGCTGCGGCGTTGGGCTCTTCTGGATCTTCAGGCCACTAACATGCAGCCTAGTGCTCCAGAACCCTTCTCTAAAGGGGTTGGTACCTAGTGGAAAAGGTGCATGATCCGGGGGTTCCCTTCCCCTCCTGCTGCATTGTAGATATTACCTCTTTAATATTTATTTATGAACAATTTAGCTCAAACGTTGTCACTGGCAGCTCAGGCAAGTTATGTACAAGTGCACATGTAAAGGTCTGGCACTCCTAGAGCCCCACACACTGGACCTCCAAAGGCAAGTGAGAGGGCTTTCTCCTCTTTTCTGTGCAATTCTTCGGTTGCCAAACCGAGCCCTTAGCAGATGCCTATTCGTAATCAGGGGTGGGTACAGACATGGACGTGTCTGTCACTGAGTCCAAACAAGTGGCATCGTGCACATATGTATCTTTTTTGGGAACGTCCCGGCATGCCCCCGTGCGACATAGATGTGATTGCATGGAACATGTGTAAACTCGGAGTATTCAAAGATGGCTCTTGGGACGTTGATATGATTCGCATGTCTGAACGGGTGTTTTTAGATGTGGGAGTCATGAAGAGTGTTTCAAAAAGATTTCCTGAATAGATTTCCACTAAGAGCCTGATTCCAAAAGGGGCACAGCCGAGTAGCGAGGAGCATGCGCGGTGACTTCCGCTTTGTGGGCACATTGCTTCTAATATTATTCTAACACACACCTCTTTTTTTCCAGACCACTGTTTCATCAGAAGGGCAGAGATTCAAATATTTAAATTTGGCAAAGTTTCAAATCTAAGAGGGCACACGAGTCACGACGACCAAGGCTAACACGTGAGAACATTACTGTACCGGAAAAGCATTGTGAGTGCAATCCTAATAATTTAAAATGAAGAGATTATGATCAGAAAAGTCTGGATGCAAGGACAATGGACATAGCAGTAAAAAGAGAAAAATCGCGAACGAAAACAGAATTTTTCAAGAAAAATGGGAGTTATATTTTTTCACTGAGATCAACCATACAATTCAATGTCTCATTTGTCAACAAACGTTAGCTGTTCCGAAGGAGTATAACGTGCGTAGATACTACGAAACAAAGCACCATGAGAAGTATGAAGCATACATGGGCAAAGTTAGAGAGGACAAAGTTACGAAACTTAAATCAGCATTATGCAAAGACGTTTACCACTATTAATCAGTCCAACAAAGATTCAGTAAGAGCAAGTTTTGCTATAAGTGAACTTATTGCAAAGTCATCAAGGCCCTTTACAGAAGGTTTGTTCATAAAAGAATGTCTTTTAAAGGCAAGTGACATTTTATGTCCTGACAAAAAGAAACTGTTTGAAGGCTTAAGCTTGTCACCCAATACAGTTGCCACCAGGATTACAGAATTGGCAAATAATGTGGAGAAACAATTAATTGATGTGGCTAAGGACTTTGAAGCATTTTCAATTGCTCTCGACGAAAGTACAGATGTGTCTGATACCGCACAATGTGCTGTGTTCATCAGAGGTGTAGACTGCATTTTAAATCTGACAGAAGAATTCCCAGAATTAATACCATCGAAGGGTACTACAACTGGACGTGATCTGTTTCAAGCCAAGGAAAAATGCATTGAGAAATATTGCTTACCATGGGATAAATTTGTATCTTTGGCCACAGACGGTGCACCGTCAATGTGCTCTCAAAATGTAGGTGTAGTTGGATTGGTGAAAAACAAATTAAACAGCCTTGAAACAGTAGGAATCAACTTCACTAGTATACATTGCATTTTGCATCAAGAAGTTCTTTAGAGTAATAGCCTACAAATGAAAGAAGTGATGGATATAGTAGTTAAAACAATCAATTTTATACGTTCTCGGGGGCTGAATCACAGGCAGTTCATATCATTTATTGCAGATATGGACTCTGAGTATGGTGAATTCTTTATCACACTGAAGTTAGATGGCTAAGTCGTGGAAATGTTTTGAAGCGTTTCTTTGCACTTAGAGATGAAATTGCTTCATTCATGATAATGAAAAATAGGGCAGTTCCTTTGCTAACTGATTCTATTTTTCAATGCAACCTTGCTTTTCTAACAGATATTATGGATCACTTGAATGGATTGAACTTGAAGCTTCAAGGTAAAAACCAGATTATCACACAGATGTATGACAATGTGAAATCGTTCAAAGTTAAACTACGTTTATGGATGAAGCAGGTGGGTGAGGGCAATTTGGTCCATTTCCCAACCCTGAATTCTTTACAAAAAGTTGAACCCAAATGCTTGAAAAAATATACAGATTTGTTGTCTAACTTATTTCAACAGTTTGATGTGCGCTTTGAAGACTTTAAGATACTGGAGCCACAATTTCAACTTTTTTCAAAGCCGTTTGCTGTAGAAGTTGATAATGTTGCAGAGGAATTGCAAATGGAGTTGGTGGAACTTCAGTGTGATACTATCTTGAAGAAAAAGTATGTAGAATTAGGGATTCCCGAATTCTACACGTTTCTTCCACGAGACAGGATTCCGAGGTTACTCTCTGTTACTGCAAGGATTCTTGCAATGTTTGGAAGTACATATGTATGTGAACAATTTTTCTCATCCATGAAGATTAACAAGTCTGCGCTAAGGTCACGGCTCACTGATGAACACTTGCAAGCAATACTGAGATTGTGTTTTTCTAATAAATTAAAGCCTAATATTGAGGTCCTTGTTGATGCAAAACGCTGCCAGCTAAGTAGCCAGAAAAAACTGACTGAAACATAAAACTTACATGATAATTACATTCACATTACATATTACGGTTATAATAAATGGATCAAAATAATTAAATAAAGTTTATAAAGCACTATGTTCTTATTATGTTGACTTTTATTGACTTTTTTCCATTGTAAAAAAATGTTCCGACAATGCGGCTCTCGGGTTACTTTACAAGTCCTCATTTGGCCCTCGAAGCAATTTGAGTTTGAGACCACTGCTCTAAATCAACCTACTAATCCCCCCACCCCTGGTTCTTTAAGCCACACTTCAGTCCATTTGTCAGTAATGTTTTTGCTGTTTAATGAAATCTTTGATCTTAACTTACAAGACAGAAATAACACAGTAGAATTTTGTAAGAGGTGTGAAAATTGTGGTACATTCAGCTGTCCGCCCAAGTAATAAGTGGAAACACCCCACTAAACTATGTGAAGGAGTTGGGAGTCCTGAAGTTAATAAGGGATCAATTTCCAGTCAATCTCTTGCCACAACAAACAGAAGATCTACTGGTAATAATGTAAAAAACAAAAGCTCAGAAGGAAGAAGTCTACAATTCATTCTCCATTTACCATCAGAGTAGTTCTATGCAATCTTGCCACTTGACATTATCTATAATATATGATTTAAAGTTGCACTATATGGCCATTTCAACAGCATGTCCCAATATTTGGTCTCGTAATGAGAGCCACATTTGAGAGGAGAGAGAGAGAGAGAGAGAACGGAGCTCTGATGCATGAAAAAAGCTGAGCACAGTTTCTAGTGCTGCTGAGGCAATCCTAAATTTACACAACATGTGATTTTTGAAATTGCCCTGCCACATGCCTGGTCTTGTTCATACATTTTCTTGTAAGCATATCTTGAACAAGTCACTACTGAAGAGAGAGTTAGAAACCAAAGGAAATTCAGGTACCCATTAGCCTATAAAGAGTATGTTTTAAATAAGCCATTGAAAAATAGGTGAAAGCAGTACAACGACGTGTTGACAGCTATGACCGAAGATTTTTGACCTTTGGCCTCACGGCACATGTTAGAAGCAATGATCTGGCATTACCACACCCAAGATTATTTTCTTACTTGCACAAGCATGTTTTTCCTTGTCAGTCTTGTAAAATGCTCCACTCTGTACCTGGCTGCATTTGCTTTTAAGCTGAGACACCTCTGCCAAAACAAAGCTCAATATCGCACCAGCTAACCCAGCACGAAAGATGAAAGGGCATGGAATAATGTTATTGGTGCAATAAAATCATATCTATATTTGCAGCTAGTTGTTTGAGACTTTACTCCGTGTGACTGATTATGAGCAGGGATCCCAAATCCCATAATTCTACGGCCATAGTGCATGCCAAAAAATTGACTGCTTAGCATGAAATCGTAGCAAACCATGTCTGCCCCTACATTCAATTATTTGTCGCCAATGGAATTCCTCCTTTTATCTACCACAGCCACAAACTGGATGCACTGCTGAGGTCTCCCTCCCTCAAACCTGCATCTTCCTCATTGGGCCTCAATCTCTTCTCCACCCCAATGGGTCACATGTACTGAGCAGTTTTCCCATGCGATACAAACTAGGAAAAAACCCTTAGTACATCTGGCTCGTTGGGCGGGTGCAGCGCTTCCTCCTCCTCCTCTCACTCTCTCGGCCTCCAGCTGTTTGCATTCTTCTTCCATCCTGCTGCTACAACATACTGCTGTTTTCCTCTGACCGCTGCCACTTTACATACCCCAGATCAACTCCCTTCCACTATGGGTGCTTGGTCCCAATAGCTCCTCCCTGCGTGGCTCAAATTAAACACATTTTATAGATATTGCAATAATCATCTTTATTAAGTAAACCAATGGAATAGAATGAAGAATTTTCATCAATAATTCTCAGTTTTTAATTAAAGAACTATATATCCCTGTAATGTTTTTGAGTGAGGAACTGCTGATTTGTGAAATGATAGAGATGGACCATTACTCTACAGGAACACACTAGGGATAAAGAAAAATAATGTTATTAAAGAAGTGCAATTGATGTATAAACTTTGGTGATTCTATAACTGTTGGGAGAAAAGACACTGTTGATGGTCTATTTTGATAAACCTTACGTTTTACATATAAGTACTTAAGTTTTGAACCAATGATGGAACTGAGTGGTATAAACTATACTCCTGATTTATTACAGATTAGAGTGTTCCCTCATTGATGGTTCTTTATTTTATTCATTAACTTTTGTTGATGGGAGTTATGTTTTTTGATACATTCCAATTAAATGGAGCCACATGATGCCCGCAGCGAAAAGTAAGCTGAAGGATCAGCTGTAGTGGTGTGTTGGGGTGAAGAGGGAATGGTCTAGGTGAAAAACTGGAGGGAAGAGGAAGACATGAGGGAAAGAAAATCAAGGAAGGAAAATAACTGGAAGCAGGAGAGAGAAAGAGATTGGGTGGAGGGAAAACTGGAAGACAGCAAACAGGACAGACAGACAGGAAAGAAGAAACTGTAGGAGCAAGGAACAAAACATAGGAGGAGGACAATGTCATGGCTAGGTCAAGCTCTATGAAGAACACCAGTGCCTTTTCCCTTCAGGTTGAACCCTTTGGTTCTCAAAGGCTGCCAGGACTTGAAACATGAGCCCAAGTTGTTCCCACAGAGGAAGTAGAGATACCAGATGCCAGAAAATTGAAGGTAGACGGGGAGAAGCCAAAGCATTGAAACAGCAGGGACGGGTACTGCAGAGCAGTCTCATAAACCAGGAATAAAAACAAGCAGCAAGCCGAGGAGCAGCCAAGAAGGCGGCATTGGATAGGCAGAACAGGTTCCTAAACAGAAGCCATAATGCACTCAAGGACTCACACATGAGATCTATCCAAGCGCAAGGTGGAATGGAGCTCCTGGCTATAAATAGGTGTAGGGAACCAATCAGAGAAGATGCATTCCCCCAAGAAACGATTAAATTAGGGAGCATCCTCCAAGGGCCAATTGGGGTATGCTGCATCATCAGGCTGAGGCCAGGAATAGCAGAAAAGCAGGACGTGAGCTGCAGCTTCTTTCTATGGAAGGAAGGCTTCTTGGATCCTAAGTATATGACTAATAGGTTGTCGCTTGAGAGGGTGGAGTAACAGAAGAATAAAAGAGAGAAGAAAGTGAGACAAAGAAAGAATGAAAAATAGTTAAAACAGAAGCACCAACATGGGTGTAGTTTGGGGGCTGCGGGGAGGGCACTGCCCCCAAAACGAACTGGCTCTCGCACCTAAACAGCTACAGCCTGCCCCCTCCCCGCCTGCAACGCTGCCACTGTTGCTGCTTCTTCTGTGTCTGCAGCGGCGGCACCATGGGTGGGGGCGAGGGCAGCCATTTTGGCGTGAGAGCCAGCTTGTTTCGGTGGGAGGAGGGGGGCAATGCCACTGCTTTTTCTATGTCTGCAGCAGCATCGACTGTCTCTAATAAAAAGAAAAATATTCCTGCAGCCTCTCCCAAGCTCAGAAGGTTGGTCTGGTCCCACCTCTCTCTAACACATGTCTCGCATCAGAGGGGGTGGGATTAGAGCCGGGGGGGTGGTCTTTTTTTCAAAACTGGGCAAAAGCACCGGCAGGGGGCTGGAGGGATTGTGGAATGGCTGGAAGGGAAATGCTGGGCAAATGTTGGACACGAAGAGGGGGCAGAGGGCAGATGCTGAATAGTACATGTGGAGGGAATGGCACAGGGCAGATGCTGGAGAGAAAGGGAGGTGAAGGGCAGGACACGGATGGTGAGCAAATGCTGGACATGCGGTAGGATCATGAAGGGATGGAGGGCAAGTGACTGCTGAACACAGAGCAGGGGTCATAGCGGGATAAATGACAGATGCTGCACTTGAAGTGGGGGAGCAGAGGGCAGATGCTGGACATGGGGTGAGAGAGGGAGAGGGGGAGATGCTGAACGGGGTGGGGTGAGATGGAGAGATGCTGTATATGGGATGAAGCAAGGGTATTACTGGACATGGGGAGATAGGACGAGAAAAAGGAGAAAGGAAGGAGACTGGGGAGAGGGGGAGACAAGACAGGCAGGCGAGAAGGGGATAGATGCTGAACAGCGAGAGGGTGGAAGAGCGGGTAATAAGCGGCTGGAGAAAGATAGAGAGAGAGTAAGAGGGCTGTGTTAAAGATTGAAAAGTGGTAGATTGACAACTGGATATAAAAAGTTGATAAAGAGAGAAAAATAAATGGAAGAAAGCTGAGAAGAAATTCATTTTCTGTTTAAAGACTGGAATATATCAGTTTTTGGATTTTATATATACCCATCTTTATATTTTGCGCAGTACAAGGGAAATGCTTCACTTTCTATTTCTTGTGTTGCATTGTTTGCAGAGTCTGGCTTGTTGGGATTTCTATTTAATTTTTTCTATATATTTCTACTTTTGAGTTTGTTATAATTTATTCTGTACTTGGTGAGGGGTCTCACTGTGTTCTGCCTGTGTGACTGAGACCACATGTTCTTTAGTATGGAGTTTCTATGTAGGATCTGTAGTAATATGGCTTTTTCAATTTTCTGAATAAGTGTTAAGGATTTTCAGAGACCCACTGCAATATTTATGGTGCTTCTCTTTTCTGGGTAGGCTTCTTACTGGGTTAGTTCTAGAAGCTGATGTTGGTAGGGTATGGTAGATTTGCTTTACAGGTCTTCAGTGACTTTTTTGTGTTAGTTCACAATCAGCCTGGTACTGGAAAGGCTGTTAATGAGATGACACCAGAATCTGATTTAGTTTTTCTTGTATGTTAGGTTTAATGGTGAAATGTCCTAGTTCTGCTCTGCACCTCTGTTATAGGAAGGGTTTTGTTGGACGCAAAATAGATGTTCAAAAAAAGAAAGAGAACCACAATTTTTTTTTGTCCTTTGGTGTGTGAGCACCTTACATCTACTTTGTTTTTTGCAAAATATATATTTACAAGTGTCAGTATTTGTTTTATCTCCGCGTGCCAGGTTAAGTAATTAAACAGCTACAATTTTGCTGCATTTTAATTATATAGCTTGGGAATATGTTGCTTTTCTTTTTCTTTATGTATTTTTTTGGTTAGGTTGCTGAGGGTTAATCTATGTAACAAAAATAATCAAGTCCCTCAAAGGGTTCTTAGGCTATGACTGATAAAGCGTAGTTACTCACCTGTAACAGGTGTTCTCCAGGAGCAGCAGGAATCAGTCCTCACTTATGGGTGACGTCGTCGCCGACGGAGCCCTCGCGGAGCAATTTTCCCCAGCTTTCAAAGAAAGCCTTTGGGAATTGCAGCGCGCATGCGCGGTCCTCTTCCCGCCCAAGGGTGCCATCTTAGCCAGTCAGATGACATAGCTAAAAAAGACAGCATAAAAATTTGCAAAAAAACTAAAGCAGACGATTGCAACTCCAAGGGGAGGAGGGAGGGTTGTGAGGACTGATTCCTGCTGCTCCTGGAGAACACCTGTTACAGGTGAGTAACTACGCTTTCTCCAGGACCAAGCAGGAAGTCAGTCCTCACTTATGGGACTCCCAAGCTTAAGGCTACCGGAGACCCTAAGCACAAAAATGAGCTCCCTCTAGCTCAGCAGCACAGAAGGAAAGAATCTTCGCTGAATTATTACCCACCGGTAGCCCACATCCGGGATGGAGGGTAGGAGTTGCTCAGACCTCAAAGAGATTACGGAGGACTGCCTGTCCGAAAGCACTGTCCCTGCGGGACTCCCTCTCGAGGCAGTAATGGACCGCAAAAGTCTGGCTCGAAGACCAAGTAGCGGCCCGGCAGATGTCTGCCAGCGGAACAGAGCGGAGGTAAGCCACTGACGTGGCCTTTGCCCGAACGCAATGAGCCGTGACTCGACCGTCCAAGGAGAGTCCAGCTGCCCCATAAGCCCAAGAGATACAGTCCGCAACCCAGATGGACAGAGTACGCTTGGAGACCGGGAGCCCCAATTTATTGGGGTCAAAAGACACAAAAAGCTGAGCAGCTTTACGGTGCTCCCACGTACGGTCAAGGTAGAAGTTCAATGCCCTTCTACAGTCCAGGGTATGGAGGACCGTTTCAGCTCGGCTGGAGTGTGGTCTGGGAAAGAAGGTTGGAAGTACCACCTCCTGATTGATATGAAAAGGGGAGACCACTTTTGGAAGAAATTTTGGGTGAGTCCGTAGGACTACCCTATTCTTGTAGAACCGAGTGTAAGGGGGATCAGACACGAGGGCCTGCAATTCACTGACGCGTCTAGCGGAAGTGAGGGCTATCAAGAACAACGTTTTCCAAGAAAGAAAACGAAGAGAACAGGTAGCCATAGGTTCAAAAGGCGGACAGGTGATCCGCTGTAAAACCACATTCAGGTCCCAGTCAGGCGCTGGCGGGCGCAGAGGTGGTTTAAGTAGGAGGAGACCTCGGAGAAACCTCGCTACGAGAGGGTCGCTGGAAAGAGGTCTGCCGTCCACCGGCACATGATGTGCTGAAAGAGCACTGAGGTGAACTTTGACGGAGTTGGACTTAAGTCCCAGATTAGAGAGGTAGAGCAAGTACTGCAAGATCACCGACACCGGGCAGGAGAAGGGATCCTGAGACTGTTGGGTACACCAAACGGAGAAACGACGCCATTTAAGGGCGTAGCATTTTCGGGTAGAAGGTCGTCGCGAAGCTAGGACGACCTCCTCCACCTCTGTCGGCAGGAGAAGGGGAGCAAGGACTACCCTCTCAGCAGCCAGGCCATTAGGTTGAGAGACCTGAGGTTGGGGTGTAGCAGAGACCCCTGATCCTGAGTGAGGAGATCCGGTTGAAACCCCAGAGGGAATGGATCCTCCACCGCTAATTGCAGCAGGAGTGGAAACCACGGCTGTCTGGGCCAGCGAGGGGCCACCAGGATCATGAAGGCTTTGTCCCGGAGAACCTTGAAAAGAGTCCGGGAGACTAGCGGGATGGAAGGGAAAGCGTACAGAAGGCTCCCCGACCATGAGAGCAGGAAAGCGTCCGCCGCAACCCGAAGGGGGTGTGGCTGACGAGAGCAGAAGCGAGGAAGTTGCCGGTTGTGAGGACTGGCAAAGAGATCCATCGTGGGGAGGCCCCACTTTAGAAAGAGCTTCTGAACCACCAAGGGATCCAGGCGCCACTCGTGCGGCTGGAGGATCCTGCTGAGTTTGTCCGCCAGGCAATTTTCTTGGCCTGGGAGATAAACGGCCTTGAGAAGAATGCCGTGACTGACGGCCCAAGAGCAGAGCTTCCTTGCTTCCTGACAGAGAAGGAAGGAGCCCGTGCCCCCCTGCTTGTTCACGTAGAACATGGCAACTTGATTGTCCGTCTGGACAAGGACGGACTGGCGAGAGGTCAGGTGGGAGAAGGCCTTGAGAGCCAAGCGGATCGCTCTGAGCTCCAGGAAGTTGATCTGCTGAGCAGACTCCCACGCGTTCCAGAGACCCTGAGTACACGCCCCTTGGCAATGTGCTCCCCAGCCCAGGAGGGATGCATCTGTCATCAGCACCCGGCCCGGCTGATGTGGCTGAAAAGGCATGCCGAGCACTAGGTTCGGCCGATGAAGCCACCACTGAAGAGACGAGGCCAGCGGCTCGGAGACGCGCACTAGGTCCGCTAGGCCGCCTGTGGCTTGTTGCCACTGCCTGCGGAGACACCATTGAGCAGGCCGCATATTCAGGCGGGCATTGGGGGTCACATGGACGGTGGAAGCCATATGGCCGAGTAGTCTCAGGAAGCGCCTGGCGGAGACCAGGGGCTGGCTGCGAAAACGGTAGGCTAGGTCCATGAGCCGTTGAGCCCTGTCGAGCGGTAGGAACGCTCGTGCCTGAGGAGTGTGCAGCCTTGCGCCGATGAACTCGAGATCCTGTGAGGGGAGCAAAGTGGACTTTGCGAAGTTTATAACAAAGCCCAAGTGCTGCAGAAGAGTCACCGTGCGACGTGTGGTGTTGGTGACCTCCGGGGCGGACGCTGCTTTGATGAGCCAGTCGTCGAGGTACGGAAAGACATAGAGGCCGTGAAGCCGGAGATGGGCCGCCACCACCGCGAGGCATTTTGTGAAGACCCGCGGTGCGGAGGACAGGCCAAAGGGCAGTACTCTGTACTGGTAATGATTTCCTGCCACCACAAACCTTAGGTATTGGCGGTGGCTTGGGTGGATGAGGATGTGCGTATAGGCATCCTTTAGATCCAAGGAGCATAGCCAATCTCCCTGCTGGAGGTAGGGCAGAAGGATTCCAAGGGTAAGCATCTTGAACTTCTCCCGCACAAGGAACTTGTTGAGGTTGCGCAAGTCCAGGATGGGTCTGAGGCCGCCTGTCTGCTTTGGTACGAGAAAGTACCTGGAATAAAAGCCTAGACCTCTCAGGTGGTGGGGCACCGGTTCCACCGCCTGCTCCTGCAGAAGACCCGCTAACTCCTGAAGGAGTAGTTCCCTGTGCAGAGGGGGTCGTGGAGGTTCTCCCGGAAAGTAGGAGGGAGGGATCTGGTGGAAGTGGAGAAGATATCCTTCTCTCACGACCTGAAGCACCCAGGCATCTGAGGTGACGCCGGACCACCTGTGGGCGAAGTGAACCAGCCGGCCTCCGGTGCTGGGAGGAACCAGCGGGGGGGGAGAGGCTATGCTTAAGGAGTCAAAAACCCCCACCCTGCTGAGCAGGGGCTGGTGGTGCAGGCTTGGGGGCTTGCTGCCTACGGGACCCGTTACCCCGTCCCTTGGCCTGCTGGCCCTGTTGGGGAGCTGCAGGGGCCTGATAATGGGGGTATTGTTTGTAGGCAGCCGCCTTCCTCGGGTAAAAGGACTTTTTTCCCATGCCCTTCTTTTTCTGGGAAGGGGCGGAGGTCTTCCTAGAAAGCCTAGTCCTGGTGAGAGTCTCCGTCTCAATTTGTGCAGCCTTTTCAGCCATGGGCTTGCCAAAGAGGTTTTCGCCTCGGCAGGGGACATCGACCAACTTGTCCTGCACCCAGGGCTCAAGGTCAGACGACTGAAGCCAAGCCTGTCGGCGGGCACCGATGCCGGCTGCGGCCACTTGAGCCGATGCTTCAAAGCCATCATAGGCTGCTCGGGATATGAATTTTGAGCATTCCTGAATGCCAGTGGACAAGGCCAGGAACCTCCGCAAGGGTTCCTCGGACAAACCAGCGGAGAATCCGGCTAGCTCTTTAGCCAGGTCTCGGAGATACATGCCCATGTATAGCTGGTAGGTCTGGACACGACACGCAAGCATAGAGCCCTGGAAACACTTCTTACCAAGGCCATCCAGGTTACGGGCCTCCCTGCCAGGAGGCACCGAGGAGTGCATCTTCTGGCTCTTAAGACGATGCATGGCCGATTCCACTACCATGGAATGGTGTGGTAGCTGTGCTTTTTGGAAGCCAGGGCTCTTGCGGACTCGATAGATAGAATCGACCCGCTTGCTCAGGACCGGCGAGGTGGCCGGACTCTCCCACATGCGGAAGAGTAGTCGTTCCAGCATGGGAGGAACCGGTACAGTAAAGTGTTCCCTTGCGGGAGAGTCATACTGGAGGGCGTCGAGCTCTTCGGCTCGAGGCTCCTCCTCGGGGTCCGCAGGGAAGGCCAAAGCCTTGGCCATATCCCTGACGAAGTCCGAGAACCGGGCATCCTCCGGGGGGGACTGCTTCCGAGGTTCGGACTCCGGTGAGTCCGAGGGGACACACCGAGTCCGGAAAGAATCAGGCGACTCTTCCTCTTCAGACTCCCAGACCGACTCCGACGAGGACTCGGTGGGGTCGGCCCGGGCAGGGCGCGGCGCCTGCCGCCCCGACGCCGAGGGAGTCGGCGTCGGCGACCTCGGTCCCGAACGGGAGGCCGAGGGTGACCTCAACCGAGGATCGACTCGAGTTCGCATCGACTCGAGGATCGGCTCGGTCTCCGGGGTCGACTTGGACGTCGACGTCCCGGCGGTCGGGGCAGCGGCGCCAGCGAAGCCAGCGAGCAGTGCCCGCTGCTGGTCCATGAAGGCAGACAGTCTGCTCTCCAAGGCCGTCAACCTGAGTCCGAGCTCAGGTGACCCAGCAGCCCCCGACTCGGGCCCCGAGAGCGTCGGGCCTGACGTCGGCTGTCGCGGAGGCGAGTCCAGGAGGACCACAGGACTTACCCGAGCAGGCAGCTCCGACTCCAGGCGAGGTCGCTTCGTGAGGTGCTCCTTCTCCAAGGACCCGGGACGGCTATCGGGGCTATGCGACCTGGCCCTCGCGGAGCCAGGAGCGTCCACCGACGCCGCCCTCGCGGGTTTCACCTTACGTCGATGGTCCCCGGAGGGAGAACCCCTGTCGGAGGAACTCCGGCGACGGTCCGAGCTGGAACCTTTGGACGCGGAGGCCTCCGACGAGGTCCGGGTACGGCTGGGGTCAGCGAAGATCCTATCCCGCTGATGCCGCCGACTTCTCAACGCTTTGGAGGACATTTTGCCGCAGGGCCCACAGATCATTTCTTCATGATCCGGGCCCAGGCAGCGGAGGCAAAAGTCGTGTGTGTCAGTTAGTGACATATTTCGGTCACACTGACCACACCGCTTGAAACCACTGGCAGCCATCGGGGGAAAAAGGGCCCCGGCGAGGTCAAAGGACCGGGCTGCCAGGGAAAAACCGAAAACGAAAGCTGACTAAGTCAGAAAAACCGAAAAGAAGAAGAGGACTCGTGACCGGCGTCGCGAGTCCGGGCGGGAAAAAGACCGGCGTCGAACCGAAGGGAAAAAGAATAAATTATGAAGAAATATCAACTTTTTCGCGGGGATACGACGGGTACGTCTGTAGGGCTCCGCGGAAAAAAGAAGACTGGCTAAGATGGCACCCTTGGGCGGGAAGAGGACCGCGCATGCGCGCTGCAATTCCCAAAGGCTTTCTTTGAAAGCTGGGGAAAATTGCTCCGCGAGGGCTCCGTCGGCGCCGACGTCACCCATAAGTGAGGACTGACTTCCTGCTTGGTCCTGGAGAACTATGTATAACTGTTGACTTATACCATTCCAATAACCACATAAGCACAATTTCTAGAAAAAGAACTTAAAGGTCTCAGACTAAAATGGGCACTATGACACAGGCAATGTCCTGAACGCGTGCCTTATATGCATCAACGACCTTAGTTCTTTCTATCTTCTATTTTTCGATCCTATGTTCTACTCTTCTGTGTTTACGATCCAATTAATTATTGCATCTATGTTATTTTCATAATGCACAAAATAATAAAACGTCTCATGTGGTTTTCTCAATTCTTGTCTCAAAAATGATTACGGTTATCTTATCCTTATAGGAGATGTTTTTTTTTTGGCAAAGCCACTGAATGAAAACCTTTTCTCCCTCATAAGAACATAAGAGATGCCATACTGGGTCAGACCAAAGATCCATCAAGCCCAGTATCTTGTTTTCAACAGTGGCCAATCCAGGTCAGGTTCCGAAAAGGTAGACAGATTCCATGCTGCTTATCCCAAGGGAAAACAGTGGATATCCCCGGTCCCCTTTAATAATGGTTTATGGACCTTTCCTCCAAGAACCTGTCCAAATCTTTTTTAAACCCAGCTCTACTAACAGCTTTTATTACATCCTCCAGCAACAAATTCCAGAGTTTTATTACACATTCAGTGAAGAAATATTTTCTTTGATTAGTTTTAAATGTGCTACATATCAGCTTTCTATTTACTGAAGGAATAAACAACCGATCTACGTTTACCCATTGCACTCCACTCATTTCCTAGAACTTTATCATATCTCCCCCTCAGCCTTCCCTTTTCCTAGCTGAAGAGTCCTAACCTTTTAAGCTTTTCCCCATAGGGGTATCCTTCCAACCCCTTTAACATTTTGGTCGCTCTTCTCTGTACCTTTTCTAATTCTGCTACATCCTTTCCTAAATATGGTAACCAGAACTGTACACAATATTCAAGGTGTAGTTGCGCCATGGAATGATACAGAGACATATCATCATCCTTGGTCTTATCGTCCATTCCTTTCCATATGATTCCTAGCATTCTATTTGGTTCTTTGGCCGCCACTGCACACTGAGCAGAGAATTTCAATATATTATCCAGGATGACACCTCAATCTTTTTCCTGGGTGGTGATTCCTAATGTGGAACCTTGCATCATGGAACTATAGTTTGGATTGTTCTTTCTTAAGTGTATAACTTTGCATGTGTTCACATTAAATTTAATCTGCCATTTGAACGTCCAGTCCATCCCTCACCTGTTTGATACACTGCTTCCTATCCATCTAGTGTTTTTTTTAAAGTTAACCACAATGTTTATGTAAATGATATGCAAATGATTTTCTAGTAGTTTCTCTGTCTCATCATCTGCTGGCTGGGGGTGATCTAGCAGGATGATCCGGAATATGCAAATATGTCACCACACCCTTTGCTCCCCCCAAATGAACAGTCAAACTACGCCCATGAGCAGCTGTGACCCAGGGTTAAAAAAAAAAGTTATCAAGAAAATTAAAGCAACTATCCAGTTACACAAAGGTTGGCACTTTTCAGTTTTAAAGGAAAATAAATGTAAACCATATGTAAATGTATGTAAATGTGCAGTGGAATTTAGAAAACTCTGCAAAACATTTTTTAACCCTTGCCACAGAAACTATCCTAAGGTGCTACAGGAAACCAGAGACCTTGGATAATGAGATTCTCCAAGCTCTAAATTCTGCTAGACTTGATGTCAGATGTTAGTGAGTAAAGCGGAGTTATCTACCTGTAACTGGACTTGTCCATTGACAGCAGGATTAGTCAGAAACACCTGGTGATGTCATCCGATGGCGCCATGGATATGGAAGTGCTCTCCTAGAGCTCAGAAAGGTGAGCCTTTCTGAGCATGTGCTGTATGTCCCACTCCTGGCCCATCCCCTACCTGGCTCAGTTCATACCCAGCTTTCGCCCATTCACTGCCCAGGTAGGGACGGGGCCAATGGTGCCTTCATCTGAAGGGGAGGTGGGAAATGTGTGGTTGACTCATCCTGCTGTCCATGGAGAACTCCAGTTCTAGCAACAGGCAGGAAGGAGCAACATTGTAACAACAACCGCAAATCAAATAGTAACAGCAAGGCACTCATAGTAACAACGGTAGGTGCATAACAGGGAGTCTGCTCCGCCTGTAACACAGAGCGGCCAAACAAGCTATCAGTCAATGTCCGGCGTGGGACATACAGAACATGCTCAGAAAGGCTCACCTTTCTGAGCTCTAGGAGCACTTCTGTATCCATGACACCGTCGGATGACATCACCAGGTGTGGCTGACTCACCCTGCTTGTACTAGGAGAAAACTTTTTAACAATCTGTGAATGTAATTCATATACTGATTTTTACTGCCAGCTTTTTTTAGGGATATTTTTGGCCTAGTGGTTTCCTTCTGCTTTTTGGACTTCTACCACAATTGAAAATGGTCTGTCCTGGATCAGCGGTGACCTGAACTTTCCGTAAGAGCTCTTCCTCCATTTTCTTCTCTTCCCCCATGCGGCCCAGGCCAGGAACTCTACTTTTGCAACCCGAGAGCTCGGTGTATAGAAAGACCTACCTTCTTCCCTCTGCTGTGACTTGTCACCTCTGCCAATGGTGCCTTGGAGACACAGAGATGGGTGTACCTACATTAAAAGAAAAATGCTCTGTTAAGATTAACCTAGCTGAATATGTTTAACCCTGCATCTGTCCCACAGAAATGCTTACGCTGACTGCAACAAGTTTTGCTGTAAAAGATCTGTAATTGCATGATAGTAAGTCTCATGCAACATGGAAAGCACTTCCCTTGAATGAAGTCTACATCACCGCACAAGAGGCTGTGCCAAGAGGGACTCTCTTGTGGCACATTGTTATACTTAGGACCTTCAAGCTGGAGTGAGAGAGTTCAATGGCTCAGCAGCTGCTATGAATAAAAACAAGAGAGGTTCTTGTAGGATACTCATTTCACAAGTTTTTCAACAAGAAAAGTGAGTAATCCAGAGGCAATGTCTTCTGTCCTCAGCAACAGATGGGGTGGGAAGGCAAAGGTAATGCTTCACCATAAACAACCAATACATAATGGTCAGACAATCTCCGAAGTGGTCACTGGTGCCAACTGACTAGAGTTGGAGGTCGCAAAATAACCACAAATGGGGAAAGAGAAAGAGAGAAGGGAAATGGCCTATATAGAATGGACAAATTAAAATCTTCACTTAAAAGATTATTTGGATTTTTTTCCAGTTTTCCTTATTTACACAACCCCTCTTACCACCCTTCCATACAGGAACCATATGGCCCATCCCATAACCATGTTGCTTCCATATACTCATTGGAAGATGGGAGCACAGTGCATAGAATTTTCCATGCAAAATAGTATTGTTACATGTCCCATATGTTGATGCTCTTGATCATTACTGCTGCTGAAGCCACGATCCTTTTTTAGTCAGTGTCTCAGGACACCAACCAAGTTGGACAGGAATGGTGATGGAGGAAGGGAAGAGGGTTTTATCACACCTCATAACATTCAATTATCCTCATAATAAATTACTAAATTTACTACTGCCATTGCTCACAATATACCCACATGCCCTCTCACTCACCACAAGGACACCATTGGTGATGACTTCCGTTGGAGGATCAGTGCTGTGGAAGAAAGGATTAAGAATGAATTGCATTTTTCCAGTTATGCTCTTACATCCTTCTGACACTCAGAGAACGCTGTCTGGCTTACAGGGCAGCACCATGCACATGACAATCTAGAGAGAGAAGGATCTTTTCTACTAGTAGAAACCTGAGAAGAGTTCTCGCTCCAGGAACAGTAAGGACACTAACTACTGTCGTATAGCTGGAAGAATTTGGTGCTGGAAAGGAGTCCTTTCCAAAGCCGGACGTGCCCCCTACAAATCCCCACATTTAATGGAATAAAAAATGCAACTGAGAAATAAGAAAAAAGGGCAGGACCGGAGATGCTGGGGAGATGCTTCTGTGCGGGCTCCGTCGGTGCTGACATCACCCATATGTGAGGACTGACTTCCTGCTTGTTCCCAGAGAAAGGAAAGATACTGAAACGAACAGGGAGGAGAGGGAATAGCGAGATTCTAGATCATGAGGATAGAGGGGATGGCAGAGGAGATGGGAAGCCATTGGTCTAGAAGTGAGGGAAGAGAGAGAGGGGAGATGCCGGACTAGGAGGGGAGAAGAAAGAGAGAAACAGAGAGAGGAGAGATAATGAGAGAAAGGAGACACTGGACTAGCAGAGGGGAGGAAGACAGAGAGAAACAGAGAGAGGAGAGATAATGAGAGAAAGGAGACGCTGGACTAGCAGAGGGGAGGAAGACAGAGAGAAACAGAGAGAGGAGAGATAATGAGAGAAAGGAGACGCTGGACTAGCAGAGGGGAGGAAGACAGAGAGAAACAGAGAGAGGAGAGATAATGAGGGAAAGGAGACGCTGGACTAGCAGAGGGGAGAAGAAAGAGAGAAACAGAGAGAGGAGAGATAATGAGAGAAAGGAGACGCTGGACTAGCAGAGGGAGGAAGACAGAGAGAAACAGAGAGAGGAGAGATAATGAGAGAAAGGAGACGCTGGACTAGCAGAAGGGAGAAGAAAGAGAGAAACAGAGAGAGGAGAGATAATGAGAGAAAGGAGACGCTGGACTAGCAGAGGGGAGGAAGACAGAGAGAAACAGAGAGAGGAGAGATAATGAGAGAAAGGAGACGCTGGACTAGCAGAGGGGAGGAAGACAGAGATGATGCTGGACCCTGGAAAGAGAGTTTGGAGAAGAGAGACCGAGGAACTAAAGATAAAGTAAAATTCCTAGACAAAAAGAGGAAATAAGTATTTTCTTTTGAAAGTATTAAATGGAATATGTTCGCTTTTGGAAATCGGCATCTCTGGTGTCTTTGCAGGTTGCTCAGCACAAGCAGAAATTCATTTCTGTTTCTCCAGTGTAGCACAGCATGCAGACTCGGACAACTTGAGGTTTCTGGTTCAAGTTTTGCCTTTGTATCTCTATTACTAATCTGTTATTCCTTGTTTCACGTTTGCTGAGGGTCTTTCTGTGCTTTGCATGTATGACCAAGGTGCAGTATTCTGCTAGGATGTAGTTTCTACGTAGAGCTCTGTAGCAATCCTGCTTGTTCTGTTTTTAGTAGGTAGTGTATTGGTATTTTAGGGTGTGATGTAATATTTGTTTTTCCATAGATAAGACTGTTGCTGTATAGTCCTGAGAGTTAGAGCCAGTATGGTACTGTAAGATTCTGCATGTCTCTTTTTCATGACTTTGTGCTACTTCACAGTGCCTGGCAGTGGAAGGACTGTGTTGTCCTTACTGAGGTGACATCAAAACTAATATTATATTTTTGTGGGTTGGATTGTGAAGAAAACATCCTAGTTATGCTCTGTATGCACTGCACTTCTTATCTTCTTATGACTGTTTTATTGTAGTTGTTCTCTGCCTGGAAAAGGGACTTATAAAAGAATAGAATATAAGAACATAAGATTTGCCATACTGGGTCAGACCAAGGTCCATCAAGCCCAGTATCCTGTTTCCAATAGTGGCCAATCTAGGTCATACGTACCTAGCAGTTTCCCCAAAAGACACAGGTTCCGCAATGCTTGTACTGGGGCAAGCATTGATATCCTGGGTCCCCTTCTTAATAATGGTTTATGGACCTTTCCTCCAGGAACTTGTTCAAATCTTTTTTTAAACCCAGCAACATTAACAGCCTTTACTACATCCTCCGGTAACAAATTCCAGAGTTTGATTACACGTTGAGTGAAAAAGCATTTTGTTTTATTAGTCTTAAATAGTTTACCATGTAGCTTCATTGAATGTCCCCTAGTCTTTCTATATTCTGATAACGTAAACAATCGATCTACATCTACCCGTTCCACTCCGTTCATTAATTTATAGACTTCTATCATATCTCCCCTCAGCCGTCTCTTTTCCAGGTTAAAGAGCCCTAACCTTTTTAGCCTTTTTTCATAGGAGTATCCTTCCATCCCCTTTACCATTTTGGTGGCTCTTCTCTGAACCTTTTCTAATAACGCTATATCCTTTTTAAGAGTACGGCGACCAGAATTGCACACAATATTCAAGGTGCGGTCTCACCATGGAATGATATAGAGGCATTATAATATCTTTTGTTTTATTTTCCATTCCTTTCCTTATGATACCTAGCATTCTATTTGCTCTCTTGGCCGCCGCTGCACACTGGGCCGAGGATATTTGCTTTGGTATATGATGGATTAGCTCTGAAGTTTCTATAATGTAGTCTTTGCTTTGTACACAATGTCTGTACTGTACTTACCTGTTTTATTAATACAGATTAATAAGGCATTAACTCGTTGAAGGACCAGTTCCATGTGCAGGGTGCCTGCATGCTGAAGCTCTGAGGAAACAAGTGGAGGAACTCAGAGAGGAGGTGGCGAGGCTGAGGAGCATTCAAGACAGTGAGAAGTACATTGATGAGATGCTTCTTGCAGCAACAAAGCTCTCCAGCACAGGAGAAGATGGGTGCCAACAGAATGTCGATGGTTGGACACAAGTCACCAGGGCCTGCAAAATCACCAATCCAACTTCTCCAGCCCTTGAATTGAAGAACCATTATGCAGCCCTGGAAGTGGAGGAGGTGAAAGCATCCCTGGAAAGGGAAGAACCAGAGTTCAAGTACCCCAAAGTTGCAGAATCAGTGACCAGAAGGAAACGAAGGGTAGTGGTGGTTGGAGACTCTCTTCTGAGGGGTACTGAGGCGTCCATCTGCCGACCAGACTTGATGTCCAGAGAGGTATGCTGTCTGCCTGGTGCCAAAATCCAAGATGTTACGGAGAGTTTGCCGAGACTCATCAAGCCCACTGACTATTACCCAATGTTGCTAATCCATGTTGGAACAAATGATACTGCCAGGTATACCTCGGAACGTATCAAAAGTGACTTCATGGCTCTGGGACAGAGGGTGAAGCAGTTAGGTGCACAGGTGGTGTTCTCTTCAATCCTCCCTGTTGAGGGTAAAGGCCAAGGCAGAGAGGCTCGCATACTGGAGATGAATGCATGGCAGCGTGGATGGTGTCATCGAGAGCGTTTTGGTTTCCTAGACCATGGGATGCTGTTCTAAGGGTTGCAGAGCAGAGATGGCATCCATCTGTCCAAGAAAGGTCAACGCATCTTCGGTAGTAGACTGGCTAATCTACTAAAGAGGGCTTTAAACTAGATTCGTTGGGGATAAGTGAAGAAAGCCCCCAGGTAAGTGAAAGCCCCCAGGTAGGTGATACATTAAATACCTTTATGGAAATGGGTAACAGGGGTAACATATGGAAAGCAGTGTGTATAAATGCCTTTAGCATGGGAAATAAGATCCCTGATGTTGAAGCTTTGGTGGGAGTGGCTGACTTGGATTTAGTGGCAGTTACAGAAACATGGTTCACAGAAAACCATGACTGGGATGTAACTATACCTGGCTATACTTTATTCAGAAAGGACAGGGTAGGAAGAAGGGGAGGAGGAGTGGCACTATATGTAAAAACTACTATTAAAGCTTTGGAATTACAGAGCTTAAAAGGGAGAGAGGAGGCATTGTGGGTTAAACTAGAAAGAGAGAAAGAGAAATCTATTTACATTGGTGTGATATACAGACCTCCCTCACAAGAGGGATTGGAGTGGAATGGAGTGGAGTGGAGGAGTGGCCTAGTGGTTGGGGCAAGGTACTTCAGGCCGGAAGGTCGGGGGTTCAAATCCCACTAGAGGACAGCAACCTTGGGCCGGAAGGACTGGGGTTTCTAGTCCCACAGGTGCTCCTTGTGGTCTTGGGCAAGCCACTTAACCCTCCATAGCCCATGTTCCCTGTAAAATAGTTATCTCCAAGTTATAATGCCCTGTTCAATGTAATTTCAGTTTGTTCAATGTAAACCGCACTGATGCAGAATAGCGCGGTATATAAGAGAATGTAAATAAATAAATAAATAAAAAGAGGAAGAGATGGACAGAGAGTTAATTGAAGACATACGCAGCATTGCTAGGAAAGGGGAAGTACTACTGATAGGAGATTTCAATATGCCAGAAGTTGATTGGCACATTCCTGCTGCAGTATCATCTAGAAGTAAGGAGATCCTGGATTCTCTACAGGGAGAACTATTCAGGCAATTGGTAACAGACCCGACACGTGAAGGGGCCATACTGGACTTCGTGCTTACCAATGGTGAAAGTGTTTCTGATGTTGTAGTGGGAGATCATTTTGCATCCAGTGATCACCAGATGGTGTGGTTCAGTATTAGGGCTAGGGCTGTTAGAATCCATTCCAATGTGAGGATCTTAAACCTTAGGAAGACTAACTTTGCGAAGATGGGCCAATACTTCAGGGAGTCATCAGTGGGATGGGAACAGCTGGGGGATGTAGAAAAACAGTGGGCAAAACTGAAAGGGGGTATTTTAAGGGCAACCAACCTTTTTGTTAAAATGGTAAATAAAGGCAAAAGGAAAAGGAGACCGCTATGGTTTTCGAAGGAAGTAGCTGAAAAAGTGAAGAAAAAGAGGGAGGCCTTCATGAAATACGAGAGATCACAGAGAGAGGAAGACAGGCATCTGTATTTGGAAAAACTTAGAGAAGCTAGCAAAGTAGTCAAGAAGGCAAAGATTCAAAAGGAGGAGGAAATAGCCAATGCAATAAAATGGGGGGATAAGACATTTTTCAGATATATTAGTGAGAAGAGGAAGGGCAAAAGTGGTATTGTCAGACTCAAGGGTGCAGGGGGGGAATATGTAGAAGCTGATAAGGATAAAGCGGAATTGCTTAACAAATATTTTTGTTCTGTGTTCACAGATGAAGAACCAGGAGCAGGACCTTAGAAAACATCCACAAATAGGAACAGAAGTGAGGGACATCTTGAACAATTTTCAGAAGACTGTTCGTGAGAAACTAGCTCAACTTAAAGTAGACAAAGCGATGGGACCGGATGGGATACACCCTAGAATACTGGGGGAATTCTGCACAAAATGTTTTTAAATTCTGTCCAAAAAGTTAGAAAATTCTGTGCACAGTATTTTAAAATTCTGCATGCTTTATTAGTAAACCTTTGTATAGAATTCCCCCATCATAAAGCTTAACTCCTCCTCTAGCCCTGAAATTTCTCTTTTAATCTCCTTAGCTCTCTAGCTCCAATCACAGTTCTATCCCTAGCCTATACTTGTCCCCCATTTTTGCTTCCTCTAACCTCTAGCCGCCAGCCATCCCCCAACTCACCAGCAGTCCTTCTCCTGTCCCCAGCAGCCCCTCCCGCTCACCAGCAGCCCTTCTGTTGCCTCCAGCCAGCCCACATCTTTGTTAGTGATATAGCGGAAGGGCTGTCGGGTAAGGTTTGCCTCTTTGCGGATGATACCAAAATCTGCAATTGAGTAGACACCCAGGAAGGTGTAGATAACATGAGGAGGGATCTAGCTAAGCTTGAAGAATGGTCTAGAATTTGGCAGCTGGGATTTAATGTTAGAAAATGTAAATGTCATGCATTTGGGCTGCAGCAATCCAAGGGAGCAATACAGTATAGGAGGTGAAGTACTTTTGTCAACTAAAGAAGAGTGGGACCTAGGCGTGGTTGTGTCTGATGATCTTAAAGTAGATAAACAGGTAGAAAAGGCGACGGCAAAAGCTAGAAGGATGCTTGGGTGCATACGGAGAGGAATGGCTAGCAGAAAAAGGAGGTGATAATGCCTCTGTATAAGTCTTTGGTGCGACCTCAATTGGAGTATAGTGTGCAATTCTGGAGACCGCACCTTCAAAAGGATGTGAACAGGATGGAGTCGGTGCAGAGGGTGGCTACTAAAATGATTAGTGGGCTTCATTATAAAGCATATGAGGACAGACTTAAGGATCTTAATATGTACACCTTAGAGGAAAGGCGGGATAGAGGTGATATGATTGAGATGTTTAAATACCTTCGTGGCATAAATGTTCAGGGAGAGAGCCTCTTTCAATTGAAAGCAAGTTCTGCTACGAGGGGACATGGGATGAGGGTGAAGGGAGATAGATTCAGGAGTGATATGCGGAAATATTTCTTTACGGAAAGAGTAGTGGATCCGTGGAATAGTCTCCCAGTGGAGGTGGTAGAGATGAGGACAGTAACTGAATTCAAAAAAGCATGGGCGCAACACAGAGGATCTCTAAAGGTAAAAAGTGGACTGTTGTAGTTGTTGATATGGAAGGACAGACTAGATAGGCCATGTGGTCTTTTTCTGTCATCATGTTTCTATGTTTCTATAAAGCAAAGTTGAAGGATATGTGCTAAATAATGGTGGTTTGCCATAAAATCAGATGGGGATTTTAGAATATTTTGCAGGATATGATGTGTACTGAGATGGTTGTCTTTATAGCAGACTTCGGTCTAAGCTGGTTTAAATTAAGCTATGGGACACTGCCTCTGCAGACATCTTTAAATATAATTGAGTTATTTCCTAGTTGTGTATCTGGTTTAGCATTGGTAAGTGCTTGAAAACAACGAGTTTAAAACAGAAGTGCCATGCACAATGCGTGACGACCATTGCAAACTGCTTTCTGAGAAACCAATGTTTAGTTGCATGCAAAGGCATATTTGTCAGTATAACTATAATGGCTCAGACCTGTATGCTAAGTGCCACCACCTTGTTAACCTTGGGTCCCTCCAAAAAAATTGTTCCTGGCTTGAAAAAAATGTCACTACCCTCTCTCAAGTGGAATCACTGGTTCAAATGCCCAGGATGCCAATGTCCTTCTCAGTCAGTGACCACAAGGAACTCCCAAAACATAATAAAATGAAAAGTGCACCCTTAGTGTGAAACAATGGCACGCTTCCCCTTCTTCCATTTAAAAACTCATTCATGTCCTTCAGGAGGAGAGGGGAAAGAATTCAAACAAAGATGATAAAGGGTGGCTTGTTATGATAGCAGAACTGTGTGAGCTATCTTTAGATAGAACTAAATTACACCTGGGGGAATTCTGCACAAAAGTTTTTTAAATTCTGCCCAAAAAGTTAGAAAATTCTGTGCACAGTATTTTAAAATTCTGCATGCTTTATTAGTAAACCTTTGTACAGAATTCCCCCATCATAAAGCTTAACTCCTCCTCTAGCCCTGAAATTTCTCTTTTAATCTCCTTAGCTCTCTAGCTCCAATCACAGTTCTATCCCTAGCCTATACTTGTCCCCCGTTTTTGCTTCCTCTAACTTCTAGCCGCCAGCCATCCCCCAACTCACCAGCAGTCCTTCTCCTGTCCCCAGCAGCCCCTCCCGCTCACCAGCAGCCCTTCTGTTGCCTCCAGCCAGCCCCCCAACTCACCAGCAGCCCAACAACAGTTTTCCCAATTGCAGCAACACAGCCGTGGGGGTACTTCCATTTGCTCCTGCAGCTGTGCTAGAGTTCAACGCCGGTGCGTTTTTAAAGGTACACAGAAGTGCCCCCGTGGCTGTGTTGCTGCTAACAGTGAGGCAGGATCGGGCACGCAAACCTGGGGGGGGGGCCCAAACCTGCCTCACTGTCTGGCTCGCTGATACCTGTGCAGAATTCTGCACACGCTGGGCATTCTGCACAAATTCTGCATTTCACAGGTGTGCAGAATTCCCCCCAGGAGTTATATACACAGTGCGATCGAAAAGTCTCTCCGCACTGAGTGCCAAACTGAAAGGAAAGGCAAACCTACCCAACTGTGTGCAAATGCCCCCAGCTGCAGAGTTTGTCCCACCGCGGGGGTCACCAACCAAGCACTGCCCCCCCCCCCCCGAGTACCTTGGGCATCGCCAATCTCCCCTGCGCCTCTCTGGACTGTCCAAGTAAGTCACCGCGGGTCCTGAGACAAAGAGGCATACTCTCCCACCAAAACCGAGCAGCTGAGCTGCGACTGTGTGTGGCTGAGCTGCTCCATTTCTGGTGGGAAGGTACACTGCCGCAGGTCCCCCAGAGCACCCGCGGCAATGTACCTTCCCACCAGAACCGGAGCAACTCAGCTTCCCCAGTTGTCATCCTCCACTCTGTTTTTTTCTTCACAGAGTCTCTCTCCCTCTCCCTTCCCCCGCTTTGCTTTCTAACCCCTTGCCCTCCATTCCCTCCTCACCATTCTCTTCTGAAACTCACTGGTCCTTTAAATTTCTCCTCCCTTCACTCCATCACCCTCCCCTTACTTCCAACATTTCTTGCTGGAATGCACCTAGGCCCACTGCTAAAATGTGATCGCAGCCCTGCCTCGATCTTCTGCCCGCAAGAAATGAGATACCCATGGGCAGCTACTGCTGGTCTCCACCGCAATTGTGGCTCTTACTAGATCTTCTGCCCATGGGAGACAAGGTCCCCCTGGGCAGACCAAAGCAGTCTTTGCTGCGATTGTGTTGCACAAACAAACCTTCATACAGACAGGAAAAATTTATGCTCAGTTGAACCATTGACAATAAGCACTTGTTGAAAGCAGAATGTGCCTAACAAATGAAGAGACTTCAAAATCATTCCAGAAATCTGAATGTAAGAGAAAACTAATTTCTCTGGAGTGGCCTACGATAATGAAGAGAGCAGAGGAGGTAACACACAAATAGCGAGGGGAATTAGGTGGTCACCAATGCTTTATTAATTAAAACGCCCCAACGCGTTTCGGCAAAGCCTTCATCAGGGGGCTGAGAACTGCAAAACCAACAAATAATAATACATAAACATATATAAGATATGAAAAATATAAAATAAATCATATAGATAATAATAAAAGAAGAATAGAAGAATAAAACATAATTATTAATATAATGTCTAACAACATGTATAGACAACTTCAAAAAATAACAATAAAGAATATATATATAAAAATCCAATGTAATTTATAATATAAATATACAACAAGGACTAAAAAATAAATAGTAAAACGTATATGCAATAAATAAGACAATATTTACAGACAGAATTGGTCAACAACCACTATAAATTGCACAGCAATTGATGTGAACCAATACCTAAAGTAAAAGCTGGAATCATATCTATACATGTTGTTAAACATTATATTAATAATTATGTTTTATTTTTCTATTCTTCTTTTATTATTAACTATATGATTTATTTTATATTTTTCATATCTTATATATGTTTATGTATTATTATTTGTTGGTTTTGCAGTTCTCAGCCCCCTGATGAAGGCTTTGCCGAAACGCGTTGGGGCATTTTAATTAATAAAGCATTGGTGACCACCTAATTCCCCTCGCTATTTGTGTGTTTCTTCTGGTGATTGCGAGAGGTCGCTCCTCTTGTGGCTCCCGAGAGCAGAGGAGGTGGCATGTCCAAACTGAATGCTGGCGTAGCAAATCCAGGCCAATACCATCTTGTGGGTAAAACTACTGCTACAGTAAAAGTTCCTTTACCAATGAAACTTAGGAATTCAGTAGTTTGCAAGCTCCATGATAAAACATTCAGATTGCAGCACTATGAGCTTCCTAGCAGCAATAATGGTTGCAAGGGATGGCAGGGTGTTCAGAGGACTTACCATTCCTCGATATGAAACTCTACCTCTAATTTTTCATTACCCTAGGAAGAGAAAAACAAAGATTAGTCGTCAGTGGTGCAGACTAAAGTGAAAAAGTGAAAGAAAACACTGCAGTTCTCGGCTTCCTGGACGAAAGTCCTCTCCTTACACTGTGACAGCTGGTTCTATGCCTGCATTCCCTTTTCTATTGCTGCCAGGGTCCTGATTCCTTCCGTCCCCTCACTTTTTCCCTCCTCCCCATTCCATGATTTAAAAAGGCACACATTTACACAGGGCTGGTTTAAGGGTATTAGGCACCTTAGACCAACCTTTAGCTTTGCGACCCCTCCTCAACTAACTTCAGGCCCTAGTACTCTTCTCTCCTCAAGATTTGGATAAATAATTCAGATCATGATCAGCACAACACAACTCTCCCAGTCCTGTAAAATCACATAATTGGACATCATACTTTTAAATATTAAACTTTTTTTCATATATATATACATAATAAGAACAATTTTCTGAAAGACGTCTGCCCTGGTAATGCGACATTTTACTTAACAGATAATGTCCTTTCTTTCAGTCCTGTTAGACCAGTCTACACAAGTGGTTTGTGTCCCCCTTACCAGGAGATGTGGAGACAGAGGCAACCTCCATAGTTTTATTTATGACATCATCATGCAACATTAGCCAGAACCACCAGAGGGAGACTTCAATAATAGTCATATCAAAGCATATGGTGAGTAACCTCAGAATTCACACTACCTCAGTGAAGGCAACATGGTTTAACAGAACAATAACCATAACTATGCACAGGATCAACTTCAAGAGAAGGCTTGTCAGAAGGGTATGAGCTTGCATGACCCAGCCGAGTCAGTCTTCTGGATATAGGTATGCCAGATTCCCTGGTACCTAAGCGCAGAGGCTGCAACTATCACCACTCTCAAGGATGCCCTTGAGGTGGTGGAAAGGCCAAAGGGAAGAGCAGTGAACTGAAATGAGCCAGGAAGGGTGAAACAAAGACAGCACAACAAAGACAGTGCAGTTGATCCTCCCAGACAGGGATGTGGAAGTAAGTCTTGTCCAAGACCAGAAGTGCACGGAACTCTCCACAGCATACTGCCTGAATCACTGACTGAAGCAACTCCGAAAGAAGTAAAAAAGATGCGCAGACGAGCGATGATGCTCTTGAGGTTGAGGACCAGCTGAAAGAGTCTTCTTTCTTGGCAGCACAAAGAAATGGAACATCTACCCTGGTTCTGGTCGGCCCGGGATCACCACCCATAGATGGAGGAATCTGTTCAGAATACATTGAACTTCTGCTCTGTTGGTCATGGAGCGACAAGGAGAGATGAAGAAACCTGGAATCAGCTCTTGCATTCCAAAACATGGCTAAATAGAATGGCAACTATCGTTCAGCAGTCCTCGGTGACCAGGACCCACTCCCAGAATGGGTCTTCTGGCCATAATCACACTGGCCAGGAGAAAGCACCTCAGGAGGTATTAGAGCCCCGAGACCCTCACGGTTTATGAAGAGCTGAATCAAAGACTGGATCCCAGAAAGGTATCAAGGAGGACTTGCAGGGATGATAACAACTAGAGTCCAGAAAGCACAGGCAAGAAACATAGGTACACCCCAACTAGAACATGCACCTGTAGGCCTCTCAGGCACTCTCCCTCATGGCTTTTTTTTTTCCTTTTGGGGCTATCCTCCAGATGGTGATGAGGTATGGACTCACCTAAGTCCTTAGCCATCTTATACAAGTCTGCCCAAACAAGAGCCTATTTTTAAGGAGAGATGAGACAATCAGGACACAGAGGATGAAAGTGGAACCATATCACAGTTAACAGAACAATGTCTTTAGCCGCACCCACAGACAAGATAATTTATAGCATCTGACAGGAAAGCTTGTAGCCATCTCCAAAAGGGGCATAATATTCTCTACGCAAGGGACTGAAACCACTGGAGCAGATCCCTAAACATCAGGCACGCACACTCTGTCAACTGAAGAATGACAGTAGAGGCTGAAAACGGACGCCTCAAGATAGTGTCCACCTTGCAATCCTGGGTTCCATCCAGGATATTCTGCCCTCTACTGGAATAGCAGCTGTAACCTGAGTATCTACCCTCGGTGGGTTAAACCACTCCATGCAATGCTCCTATGGCAGGGCAAAGGCCTCTTCAATGGGGAGTCCGACAGGGCCCACTCCAAAAGTACCATGTTCTTGATGATCTCTGGAGGGAAAGCTGTCTTGTACTTCCAAACCCCCTGCCAGAGGGGGTGAACCAGCGGCTTTTGTTCAGCTATCAAAGGGTCAGATAAACTCAGCAATCAGGGCTGTTAACTCAACCTTTCTGAATAGGTGAATAACTCTGGACTCTTTGTGCACTTCAGAACGAGATGACCATAAATTCACCAAAGCAGAATGCATGCCTGAAACATCAGGACTGAACTCTGGATCTCGACCAAAGGCTAGCCAATTTGAAACTCCAACTCATCTCACACAGCGCTTAGAGAGCAGATACTGAGCCGGACTCCAACTCATCTGCTGTTTGTCCTCCGAGCAGGCAGAAGAACTCAAGAGAATCTGGAAGCTCTAGGGTTCGCACTGCCATGTCAGAAGCCCAAACTTGCTGCAGAAGAAAAACTCCAGGGAGGACAGCCCGGGATCTGGGAGCTCTCCACTGGCCAGATGACCCCCATCACTGGGGAGGGGGGGGGGGAGCAGCAGGTGATGATCCCTTCTGCAAAGGGGAGCATTCAGAGGAAAGTGCATTAAAAATGCCAGGCTTGGTGATCATCCTTCTCCAGGGCCACGCCTACTGTCAACAATGGTGCAGGAGATAAGGCTAGGGTATTTCATCTTCTGGCAGTGCAGGGAGGGATGGCCCTTCTGAGTGTGTGCCCAAAGCATCCATGCAGGCAGAACAGATACCAGAATCCAGCCACTAGAGTCTCCGCCATCAGCAGACCAGACAATGCTTCTTCGAAGGTAGTTTAAGAACTCTCCACTGCTACAAACAGTTAGGCAACACAGGCTGAAGGTGCACTTAAGCAGCGTGTTGCATTGCATGCCAAATCTGCATGAGCAGAGCCCCGTGCAATAAATCTGTGAGGCAAGGCCATGAGCACATACACAGATACCGCATAGACAAGCCACGCACACACAGCACATGCCACCAGCATACTAGGAAGGCACAGAATGGGCACAGCAAAGTGCAGGAAGCACTAACAATGTGCAGAGATAGTCAAGGCGGGAAAACACCAGTGCTGATTCCAACAGATACCCTGAGCGGTCCCAGCATGATTTAACGCCCCAGCAATGGACAAAATCGGGAGCCCCCATAAGAAGACAGACAGGTTTAGTCTTGTCTTTAGTACTCTCCCTTGGGGAGCCCATGGCAGGTAAATACCATATTGGGCTCAGTGCTACTCCTCTATTGCCAGTTGTGCAATCACATATCTCTGAAGAGTCCTCTTCAATCTTTGGGGGAGAGCACAGGGAAGGAGGGGTCACCAAGGTTGTGTGCATGGCTGAAGAATCCTTCCAGTTCATTTCCTTCCAATCTTTGGGCTGCTCAAATTGTCCTTAACAAGATAAGTCATGGAGCTGAACGATTTTCCCTCCTATGGCATCCAAAAAGGGCACCAGTTTTAAGGGTGACCCTAAGGAGCCTTCCACGTCATGCTCCAGTGAGAAATACACTCCCAGGGATGGTTGGTCACGAGCAAAATTAAAGTTTCCTCTCAGTTAGAACATAAGAACATAATTCTTCCTTATATGTTCTCAGGTTTTTTCAGAGAGCTGAAAAGACTTTCTCTGGTGGTTCTGGCTGATGTGGAATGATATTGTCATAAAGAAGCTTATGGAAGTTTCCTCTGTCTCCACATCTGTTGGTAGGGAAACACAACCCACTTGTCTGGATTTGCCTAGCAGGACGATATGGAAATTGGTTATTTCACAAACCCTCCTCTCCCTGTAGGTAAAAGAACATGCTAGTGGTTCTTTGAGTTTGTGTGGCTGTCAAGACCTATTTTGTTTTGACTGCAGCCACTCCCTCCCCCAAGGCTGCTGCCCTAGATGACCGCCTAGTCTGCCTAATGGTTAAGCCAGCCCTGTGCCATCACCATTAACATCTTATTTCAACCTTAAAGTTAGCTTAGGTGGGCCAAATCCTAACCATCACCATTATACACTTCGTTGTTATATACCACTTACATTTAGGACATAGCTTTTTATGAACAGAAAGAAGAAATTAGACCTTACCTGCTAATTGTCTTTCCTTGAGTTCTCTCCGGGCCAGTCCAGTCCAGGTACATTAGGGTAGTCAACCTCCTCCAGCAGCTGAGGACTGAATACTGAAAGTCTTTGCTGACAGCCTATCTAGCTCCCTCTGGCGTCAGAGACTCAGTCTACTATTGTCCAAGCAGCGGAAACGGAAACTATAACTCTGAAAAATAACAAACTTGAACTGAGAGCCGGCTATAACCCTAAATATCTATGACCATTCCCTATATCTCACAGGTCTGCGACTAAAAAGCTGTTTGATTATTTTCATCTAATTTCCATGTATTTTGGTGTGCTGAAAACAAATAAAATATTGAAAAAATTCCTAGACATCATGATTTGCCACAACATGCAAAATTGTCTTCAAATGTATCAATTTCTTTCAAATTACTATTAATTAATTCGAATTACTATTAATTAATTCACATAAGTGCATTTAAGATATAAAATGCCAAAAAAACCTTAAAGGGGTTGTCCGAGTTATGTAAAAAAAATATAGCACTGTAAATCTGATGGTCAGCAATATATACATAAGCTAAGCAAGTTTTAAGTCCGTGCTGAAGAATCCAGTGGGAGGGAGACACAGGGCAGATAGCAGCAGCTCCGGTCAGTGCAGGGGGCGTGTCCAGCACTGTGACGTCTCGTGTACAGACACAGAGCTGATCTCTCCTGCATGCCACACTTGTGCACAAATCATCATCAGGTTCTTGGTTCTAGGCTGTTCACACTTTTTCATCGCAATTCGTGTTAGCTCGTCATTCTTCAACCGTTATGTTATGGCTCCGCGAAAGTGTATTAATTCGCCAGACAGTTTCTGTTTCATCTGTGGTGAATATACAGTGTTGAAGCAACAGCAGAATATTACAGACTTTGTGAAAAAAGTATACTTTGCATACTTTGGACTAAAAATTGGAGATCAAGATAAAGTCTGGGCGCCTCATAAAGTGTGCAAACGGTGTGTTGAGGACCTCCGAAACTGGTTCAAGGGTAAGAAAAAAATCTTTCCGTTATGGGATTCCTATGGTATGTCGAGAGCAAAAGAACCATAGTGACGACTGTTACTTTTGTTCATGCGATGTGAAAGGGTTTAATTCCAAATGGAAGCATTCCATTTCATACCCCAATCTTCACTCGGCAATTCATCCCATCCCCCATGGCACAGATATACCAGTACCCAAGCCCCCTGCTACCTTGGAAGAGATACCTAGCTCCGATGAAGGTGAAGTCATACCTGAACCAGATGATGAATCATGTTCTGACTTTGAAGATGATAAAAGACCAAAATTGTTTTCTCAGGAGGAGATGAATGATTTGGTAAGAGACTTGAATCTTCCCAGATGCCGCTGAGTTACTCGGATCAAGGCTGAAAAGCAGGAATTTATTGTTGCCAGGAGTGTCATCTTCATGGTTCAGACATCGTGAAAAGGAGTTCGTTCCTTACTTCGCCCAGGAAGACAAGTTGGTTTATTGCACCAATGTCGAAGGTCTGATGGGTCAATTTAATATCCAATATGATTCAGAGCAATGGCGTCTTTTTATAGATTCTTCAAAAAGAAGTCTCAAAGCAGTTTTACTCCACAACGGTTTTTACGCTTCCATACCTGTAGGTCATTCCGTACACTTGAAGGAAACCTACGAGAACTTGGAATTGGTTCTTCGTAAACTTAAATATGAAGACCATGGTTGGCAAGTGTGTGGGGACTTGAAGGTCTTGTGTATGCTGCTCGGGCAACAAGCTGGCTATACCAAATATCCTTGTTTTCTGTGTCTATGGGACAGTCGAGACCGACAAAATCACTGGACCAAGAAGAGTTGGCAGCCGAGGGTGCTAACATTCGGTGAAAAAAATGTCCTCCGAGAAACTTTGGTACCTTCCCATAAAGTTCTTCTACCACCTCTCCACATAAAATTGGGATTGATGAAGCAATTCGTAAAATCACTTCCAAGAGATGGAGAATGCTTCAAATACTTGGTCACCAAGTTTCCAGGCCTGTCGGAGGCAAAATTGAAGGAAGGTGTGTTCGTCGGACCAGATATTAGAAGGCTTATAGTTGATCAAGAGTTTGTCAATACCACGACGGATCCTCAAAAAAAAGGGTGGATTGCATTTAAAGAAGTCGTACAGAAATTTTTAGCTAATAACAAAGATCCTCACTACAAAAAGATCGTCGGACGAATGCTGAAAGCATTTCAAGCTTTAGGTTGCCTGATGAGTTTGAAAGTGCATTTCCTCCAGTCCCACCTTGACTACTTTCCTGAAAATTTGGGAGCTGTGAGTGAGGAACAAGGTAAACGATTCCACCAAGACATTAAAGAGATGGAAAGGAGATACCAGGGAAAATGGAGCATTACAATGATGGCAGACTACTGTTGGATGCTTCAGAGAGACATTCCAGATGCTACTCACAAGCGTAAATGCACCAAGAGGAGCCCCACAAGGAAGAAGAATCGAGTTTAGTGTGTGTAGGTGAGCTCATTTCAGTTCAAAAAAGGATTTTCATGAAAATATTGTAATAAAACTTTAATTTTATAAGTCTATTTCCATTTATTTTGAGGTATTGCCTTATTTAACATAGTTACCTAAATTGTCAGGAAATGTGATGTCCTATGACAAAATGGAGGTCATTTTCGGATTCAGCGCACCAAAAAACATAAAGATTACGTGGAATAACCAAAACAGCTCTCGAAAAAAAAATTTTTGCAGACCTGTCCTTCGACTCAGAATATGAAATTTTTTTTTCGAAATTTAAAAAGAGTTTCCTCCTAACCCCAGAGGAATCCCCAAATTCCACTTTGACTACAGCCAAACAAACTTCTGTAAACTCCACTCTGCACTAAAGCCGCATCTCCAGACTTGGCATTGACTTGCTGACGAACTGGGCGGGACCTGGACTGGGCCGGAGAGAACTCAAGGAAAGACAATTAGCAGGTAAGGTCTAATTTCTCCTTCCTATTCGTCTCTCCGGGCCAGTCCAGGTACATTAGGGCAGTACCAAAGCAGTACCTAAATTCGGGAGGGTCCTGCAAGCCCCGCCACAATAACCGAGGCCCCAACCTTCGCATCCCCTCTTGCCTGAACATCTAACCTATAGTGCTTCGCAAATGTATGAAGCGATGACCACGTTGCCACTCGATATATATCCACCGGCGGAACCAACGCAAACTCAGCCCAAGACGCTGCCTGACCTCGAGTACAATGTGCTCTGAGTCCCTGCGGAGGCGACCTCCCCTCCGCTTCATAAGCCGCCGCTATAGCCCTCTTCACCCAACAGGTGATAGAAGCCTTCGTAGCTGCTTCCCTTTACGAGGTCCCCCAAACAGTACAAACAACCTATCGGACCTCCGAAACGGCTCCGTTGCTCTGAGGTACCGCCTAAGCACACGTCCCAAATCTAACTTCCTAAGTGAGCGATCCATTTTATCCCCTTCCTGACACGGAAAGGTGGGAAGTGAGACTGATTGATTTACGTGAAACGCAGACACTACCTTAGGAAGAAAGGATGGCACTGGCCGCAACACCACTTTTTCCGCCGTAAACTGAATGTACGGTTCTCGACACGAAAGCGCTTGCAGATCCGAAACTCTTCTTGCGGAGCATAACGCCACAAGGAAAGCCGTCTTCCACGATAGCTCTCTCAGATTCACTGTTGATGTTGACTCAAAAGGCGGCCGCGTCAAAGCCTCTAGCACCAAGTTCAAGTCCCAAGAAAGCCCTATCTGCCTAACCGGCCTATTCCTTGCTGCTGTAAGGAATCGACGAACATCTGGGTGTGACGAGAGAGTGCCCCCCCGCACTCTTCCTCTATAACAAGCCAGCACCGTCAACTAAACCTTGAGAGTGTTTAGGGCTAGCCCCTTTTCAAGCCCCCCTTGAAGAAAGGACAGAACACCCGGTAGCCCCGCCGAACCCAGCTTAACTGAACGGTTTTCACACCATGCTTCAAACATGCACCACACCTGAACATAAGCCAAGGACGTCAACCTTTTCCTGGACTTTAACATAGTGGCTATCACCGACCGCGAGTACCCTCGACGTCTCAACTGTTCCCTTTCAAGAGCCAAGCCGTAAGCAAGAACCGATCCCCCTGCAGCATTAACACAGGCCCTTGGCTCAGCAGGTTGATTCGATTGGGCATCCTCCAAGGCGAATCCACTAGAAGCCGCACCAGATCCGCATACCAAGGCCGTCTGGGCCAATCCGGAGCAATCAGAATAATCTTCCCATCGTGGCCCGCTACCCTCCGAATGACTTGCCCTATCAAAGGCCACGGAGGAAACACATAAAGCAGCTCTCCCGACAGCCAGGGCTGTACCAGGCCGTCGAGCCCTTCCGACATGTGTTCTCTGCGCCTGCTGTAAAACTGGGCCACCTTGGTATTGGTAAGGGTCGCCATGAGATCCATGACTGGCTGACCCCACCGCACAATGATCTCGTGAAAGACCGCCATGTTCAGCTCCCATTCTCCGGGATCCAGGAGATTTCGACTGAGGTAGTCGGTTTGAATGTTGTCCTTCCCTGCTACATGTGCCGCCGAGAGCGCTGCGAGATGGATCTCTGCCCACTGGAACAGCTGTTGACTCTCGTCCAGCAACATCGCACTGCCCGTACCTCCTTGCTTGTTGATGTAAGAAACAGTCACTACATTGTCGGAGAACACCCAAACCGCTTGACCTTCGAGCAGATTGACAAACTCCTGTTGGGCGAAACGTACTGCTCTTAGCTCTAAAGGATTTATCGACCAACTGCTCTCCTCCGCAGACCATGTTCCCTGCGCTATCTGTGACAGACAATGAGCCCCCCCAACCGGACAGGCTGGCGTCCGTCGTAACTAACACCCACTCTGGAAGTTCCAGAGGCACCCCCGCTTGAAGATGCTGTGGAACCAACTGCAGACTGTTGCGCACCTCCTCCGGGCATGCCAGTCTCCGAGAGAGAGGGTGATCCTGTGGAGACCATCTGGACAGTAACGCTTGCTGAAGCAGACGCATATGCGCTCTTGCCCACGGAACAAGGTCCAAGGCCGCCGATGCCATTGAACCCAACAACTGCAAGTACCTCCAAGCCATCAGCGCCTTTACTCTCAAGAATGCCCTTACCTGAGACAAAATCTTCTGCACCCTGTCCGCCGGTAGGAACACTGACCCTATCTCCATGTCGAACATGGCCCCGAGGTACATCAGCCGTGTCACTGGCTGTAAATGACTCTTTGCATGGTTGATGACCCAACCTAGCTGCTCCAGGAATTCTACTACTCCAGAGGTTGCAGCGACCGATTCCTCGAGAGATCCAGCCCAGATCAGCCAGTCGTCCAGGTAGGGATGCACCCGAATTCCTTCCTTTCGCAGTGCCGCTGCAGCCACTACCATCACCTTGGTGAAAGTTTGCGGCGCTGTCGCCAGCCCGAACGGCAATGCTCGAAACTGAAAATGCCCCATGGGAACCGCAAAACGTAAGAACATTTGATGATCCCCTCTGATCGGGATGTGTAGATAAGCTTCTGTTAGATCTATGGAGGAAAGCACTTCCCCTGGCTTTACTGCCTGAATAACCGACCTTAGGGTTTCCATCCGAAAATGGGGCACCCGCAGGCAGCGGTTCACCTGTTTGAGATCCAGAATTGGGCGAAAAGATCCTTCTTTCTTTGGGACCACAAAATAAATCGAGTATCGACCTAAGCCGCACTGGTCTTGGGGCAGTAGCACCACTGCCTGAAGCCGCAGCAAGCACTGCAGCGTGTGGCTGACCGCTGTCCTCTTTGTCTGCGGCCCACCCGGGGACAACACAAAGGCCTCCGCTAGCGGATGTGGAAACTCCAGCACATACCCCTCGCAGACAATCTCCAGCACCCACTGGTCTGTAGTTATGGCGGTCCAGACGGAGAGAAACTCCTGCAAACCTCCTCCTACGGGAATCTCCGCCTGGACCAGCCGCCCTTCATTGTGGTTTCTTAGAAGAGTTCTGCTGGGAGCTAAAATAGCCCCTGCTGAACCCTCTAGCTCCTCGAAAGGACTACCCCCTGGCTACAAAACAGCCTCTTTGATAAGGCGCAAACCGAGGTCCTCGGAACCTGCAAAATTCTCTCCCCGACCTCTTGGTATGGATCCCAATTTTGCCGCTCTTGGACGGTCCTCTGGAAGGCGACCTCACTTGGAATCACCCAAATCCTTTAGAATTTTCTCCAATGCTTCTCCAAAAAGCAGCTTGCCCTTGTAGGGAAGCTTACTGAGGCGAGACTTCGAAGACGCATCCGCCGCCCAATTTCTTAACCAGAGAAGGCATCCGCCAGATAGGCTGCCGCCGACTCTAGCTTTGCTCCTTCCGTGGAAGAGTCCTCCTCTTTACCGGGCCCGATTCCCCTTGTAGAAGCCCTAGACACATATGCCCCACAAATAGAGGCTTGCAGAGCTAAGGCACTGGAATCAAAAGCCTGTTTTAAAAGTGCCTCTAACCTACGATCCTGAAGATTCTTAAGTGCTGCACCTTCTTCTACCGGAATTGTCGTCTTCTTGGTGACCGCTGACACTAGCGCATCCACCTTAGGTATCCGCAACAACTCTTTCTCCTCCTGGGGAACCGGGTAAAGCCGCTCCAAGGCGCAACCCCCTCTCAGGGTAGCTTCCGGGCATTCCCACTCTGACTATATCATCTGCTTAAGTACTCTATGTACTGGGAAACAGCGCTGTTCAGCTTTAAACCCCTGCAACAACGGATCCTCCAGTGGCTCCTGCTGCACCGCTGGGAGCACTATATTCAACGCCACGTGGGATTGAGCGATTAGAGCCCCCAGCTCTTCCTTGCGAAACACCCAGAATACATTCGGGTCTTCGCCTGGCCCAATCTCACCTTCCTCCAATTCCACTGGCAAGGAGTCCAAACCTGTTTCAGAAAGAATCTCGCCTTCCTCTGCTACCTGAGGATTAGAGAACTGCGGCCCGAAGCCATCAAAGCCAGTCTCAAAATCTTTGCCCTTTGTGGAGACCCCCAGGGTCTATCTCCTTGGATGCCTCCTTCTGTGAATCTAACAGGCTGGAAGCAGCCTGACTACCCAAGGACTGAGCCATCTTTAAAAAATATGCCTTATGCATGGCCAGAATAAAGTCAGCCGAAAATAAGGAGTGCAAGGCTCCCTGCACTTCTGGCAACTTCGGCTGAACTGAGACCTCAGCCGAAGGCACGTTTTTAGATTTAGCTTTTCTCTTACCGGACTTAGCTTGAAGAGCAGGAGAAACGGCAGGCTCTGCCAAAATGGCTGCCGTTCCCGCCTTTTCCGAGGAGCCCTGAGGCCTCTCCACAACATCCCCCAATGCTACTCTGTGCTCCATGCACCAAAAGAACCAACAAGAACTAAGAAGCACCCCGATCAGTGGAGCCTGATCCCCGACGCACGCGGCGATCCAAAACCGAAAGAGACGTTGCCGACGCCAACAACCGCCTCAAAACAAGCCTCTGCGATGGCCTAACACCCGCGGTGGCGGACAAAACACCCCCACTGTGAAGCAATCACTTGCCACACTCCTACCTGACCACCCGTGCTTGCGCTCCTGCTCTCCGTCTCCCCGCTGGCAGCGGACAACGGAACTGGAAGCTATCAGTAGAAGGGAAGAGGAATTTGGGGCTCCCAGCTCCTTCCCCGCCTCCCCCGGAGCGACAGATCCTCAGTCGGGGCAGGCTCTGCTCCTTACTGCTTAAAACATCTGGCAGCTGAGACCGTCCGATCCTTTTTTTTTTTTTTTTAAGCAACTTTAAAAGATACTTCCCTTGCCTCTACTGCCCTGCCAGGGCAATCAAGCAAAACAAGTTTTTGTCTTCCTTTTCTTTCTTATTTTAATTTATGTACTTAAAAAGCTAACAGCCTAATTCCTATTCATCTCTCCTGGGAGCCTGTCAGCCACACGTCCTGTTCAGCTGCTGAGGATTGAAAGACTGAGTCTCTGATGCCAGAGAGAGCTAGATAGGCTGCAGTAAAGACTTTCAGTATTCAGTCCTCAGCTGCTGGAGGAGGTTGACTACCCTAAAGTACCTGGACTGGCCCGGAGAGACGAATAGGAATGACTATATTAGTTTTGTAAAGCAGCATTTCAAAATAGCTGACCAGCAGGTTGGCTACACTGAAATATTCTATTGCGTAGGTATAAAGCTGCTATATACAAAGCAATGCGTTCTCTTCAAAGGGGCAGATCTTCATACTGCACACGTTACTGTAAAGTCAGTGGGTACTGTTTACACACAATATCTATATTAATTTTCAAAGTGAAAGCATGCACGTGGACATCTGTTCCTGCTTTTTCTGTGAGTGCTTTATCCATGGCAAATGATGCTTGTAAAGCTGAAAAAGTAATGCACATTCATTATTTTCCTCCCCTGACCTAAATATACTCCAGGAATACTCTCTCCTAATATAGCTAAAAGTATGCACACCAAGAAACCTCATGAATACCTGCATCCAATAAAAGGGCTGCCAATATTCAGACAATGCTTTTACCTGGGTAAATACTGGTACTTACACAGATAAATGGTGTAAAAGGTACTTAGTGTTTTTCCATAGACATACATGGGAATAGCCCTTTAGGATATAATTATATCAACATTTTTTGTGCTTAAAATGCTTATTTACATATATAAATGTCCTATTATAAAATTAGGACACACTTAAAAGTACATATGGTGCAAGTGGAATATTCCTGGGAATACCAAGGACCGTGAGAGTGCATCGTCACCTATAACAACTTCCTTTCCCTTTGGGTTCAGCCCTCTGGTACTAGGGAGCAGCCAGGGCTTTACTCTGCTAGGAACACCAGTGCTTATAGTGGACACCAAATGCCAAGCAGAAGAGGAGGTAGGAGAACCAGGTGTAGCACCAAATCCAAACAGCAGACAGAGGCAGCGACCATGAACAGGCAGAAGAGCACAAGGCAGAGAACCAAATCCAAACAGCAGGCAGCAGTGGTTCAATACTAGAAGGCTAGCAAAAGTCAGATACCAAGAATCAGAGAACAAAGCTCCCACACAAGACAGAGAATACGGTGAGTTCCCGAGTATATACTGTATATGTAAAAAGAACCAATCAGAGGCAACCTTCTTCAAAGTCCATTCGGTACAAGGAATCTCAGGAGGAATCAATCAGCTGGTGCCACCTCATAGGACTGAGACAGGTAGTAGTATAAAAGCAAGAAGAGGGCCTGGTTCCTACAAGGGATGTGTGTGACAGAAAATACATATGCTGAAGGGAGAGGTTTGGGCATAATGTGGGTGGAGTCATGATTTATGCAGATATTTTACAAAATATGCGCCAATGTTTATATCTCCTTCTGAGCAGGCGTAAATGTTCATGCCTTAAAGTTAGATATGATTTCTGCAGGATTTGTGCAAGTATTTTATAAAGACACAACGGTACATATGTGTCTTTATAAAATCAGCAAAAAATAGATGCCTTTTTATATAAATTACCCTCCATGTGCATATGGTGCTAAAATTATTAAATACATTTTCTCTTTCCTCTCTGTCCAAGAGCACCAATAATTGTTCATGTCTTCTCTTGAGGGTCAGTAACACCTAGAAAGGGTCTAAACTAGTGGTTCTCAACCCAGTCCTCTGGGACTCCCAGGCCAGTCAGGTTTTCAGAATATCCCACAATGAATATGCATGAGATAGATTTGCATACAATGGAAGCAGTGCATGCGGATCTATCTCATGCATATTCATTGTGAATACCCTGAAAACCCAACTGGACTAGGGGACCCAGAGGACTAGGTTGAGAACCACTGGTTTAAACAGTACTTTGTGTGGGACAATAAGACAGCTTCAGATTAAAAGGAACTGGAGAGGGTCCTGTTTGGCCCATTCCACATAAAGACTTACAATTCTACTCTGTTCCAAGTCCATCCTTCATATGGGTAAGTTATATAGAAGAACTTATCACTGTTTTTTAAAGTGTTTTCAACTGGTATATGTATGCATGCTATGTGTATTTTATAATGTATACGCTTAATTTCTTGGGGAACAGCCCCTCAATACAGTTCTACCACTGCTTTTCAGAGCAGTCTGCAGGGAAGAGGGAGAGCCTGGAGCGGAGCACTCCTCCCCAATCCTCCCCCTTTTCTCCTCTTGCTCCCCACTACAGAGACCATAAAGGGAGGAGTTGTCCTGAAAAGACACTGCAGAGCAAAGAACAGGTATAAAAAGGAGTTAGCACAAGTCTGAAATTACCCTAGCTTCGAATGGTACTTCAGTTCACAAGTTTCAGACTTGTGCCAGTTCAACCCTGTTTTGTATCTCTTATCTGGGGCTTAATTCCTGGCAGAACAACTTGGACTGATCTTCTGCCATCTTTTTTCCAGGGCCCCAGGAAGATGAGCAGGGCTAGTGGTATAAATCATTTCCATCTCTCTTGTGGGAATGAAGCACAACTGTTGGTGGGCCTGAATTATCTCTGGGACTCCAGCTCCTAGAGGAAGCGGAGCAGAGCCAGAAGTGAAAATCAGTTTGGCTCCTTCATGGCAACAAAGCTGAGTCAGTGGTGTAGATCAGCTCCATCTCTCTTGTGGAAATAGAATAGAGTTGCTGGTGGGTGTGAATCTGCCTGAGAAGGTACAGCAGAGCTGGGAGCATTGAAACTGCGTATCCTGAGAAGGGAGCAATCACATGGTCTTGAGTTTTGCATGATTTTCCTCAAAAAATTAAGGAGAAAGTGAAGGAGAAGAGTTGAAGCCAAAGAGCACAGGAGTGAATTCCTGTCAGGCCCACTGCTTCTTCCACTGCTTGTTTTCAGCTTCCTGGGCCTGCTGCTGTTTATAGGCCTGCCTTTGCGGGGGCCACCATCGTTGCACCTGTTGGTCACAGTGAAGGAGAGAGAAGAAGAGTGAGGGGGGGGAGGGCAAGAGTCAGGAGAATGAAGGGGCTGGGCAATGTGTGGGGAAAGAGACTGATTGAGAAGAATGAAGGTTCTGTGGAATCTGAAGGGATTGGAGAGACTGTTAGGTTTGATAGAACCCTCTGGCAAAAACCTGCAAATCTTTTGTGAAAGATACTATGCATATGCTGAATAAACTAGATCGATATGGGGAGATTGCTGATTCTACCTTTTCAGTGACCCTGGATGTTATTGCCCTCTATACTAACAGGATGAGGCATTATCCATTTTGGAAGGTATGGACCTTGATGACACAAAACTAGCTTGCATTCCAAAGTCCTTAATTTTGGACATGCTGTGTTTGGTCCTTAAGCAAAACATTTTTTTGGTAAAGGGGTCAATCTTATCTGCAGACTTTCGTGATTGCCATGAGGGCAACAGTGGCCACCTCATTTGCTAGAGTATATATGTCTGATTTTGAAGAAAGAATAGTGTATACCTCCCATTGGTTCCATAAGACTGATCTATGGTGCTGCTACTGAATTTTTTTTTTTAAGTACCGTCAAGTCCATGCTGACTCCTCCCGACTCAGCAGCCCTTGGGTTTTCATGGCAAAGTATGACCAGAAGTAGATTGCCAGGCCTTTTCTTCTGAGGCAATGGAGGGTAAAGTAACTTGCCCAAGGTCACAAGGAGTGCCAGAAGGAATCAAGATCTCCTGGGTGCTAGGTTGTTGCTCAACACTAGGCTACTCCTGCACTCCACCCCACTCCATTTGGATGATATTTTCTTCATTTGGAGGGATTTGATTTATTCTCTACATAATTTTGTCTCATGGTTAAATAGTCAGAAATCTACTATTCAGTTTGTACAGTCTTACCATCAGTATCAGATTTATTTTCTGGATATATGTATTACTCAGAAGAATGGATTTTTTTAAACTACTGTTTATTATAAACCTACAGACCCTAATATCTTGTTGAGATATCAGTTTTCATCCTGAAGCCCTCAAAGCTGGCCTCCCAGTGGGTCACGTTTTGAGACTACATTGATTTAAGAAGTCATAGGATTGGAGGCAGTGTAGTATTATGGATCAGGAACTGGTTAAAAGATAGAAAGCAGAGAGTAGGGCTAAATGGCCAATTTTCTCAATGGAGAAAGGTGAATAGTGGAGTACCCCAGGGATCTGTGCTGGGCCCACTGCTTTTTAACATATTCATAAATGATCTGGAAATAAGAGTAACAAGTGAGGTGATCAATTTGCAGTTGACACAAAATTATTCAAAGTTGTTAAAACGCAAGAGGATTGTGAAAAACTGAAAGAGGACCTTGAAAATTTGGAAGACTGGACATCCAAATGGCAGATGAAATTTAATGTGGACAAATGCAAAGTTATGCACCTAGGAAAGAACAACCCAAACTATGGTTAAACGATGCAAGATACCATCACCCAGGAAAAAGATTTAGGCATCATCATGGTTAATACATTGAAATCCTCTGCCCAGTGTCCAGTAGTGGCCAAGAAAACAAATAGAATGCTAAGAATCATAAGGAAAGGAATGGAGAATAAAACAAAGGATATTATAATGCCTCTGTATCGTTCCATGGTGCGACCGCACCTTGAAAATTTTGCGCAATTCTGGTCACCATATCTTAAAAAGGATATAGCTGAATTAGAAAAGGTACAAAGAAGAGCGACAAAAATGGTAAAGGGAATGGAAGGATATCCCCATGAGAAGAGGCTTAAAAGGTCGGGGTTCTTCAACTTGGAAAATAGATAACAGAGGGGGTATATGATAGAGGTCTATAAATTTAATGAATGGGTAAACGTAGATCAGTTGTTTACATCATCAAAAAGTAGAAAGACTAGAGGACACACAATGAACTACAATGCGACCTATCTAAGACTAATAAAAGAAAATACTTTTTTTACTCAACACGTAATCAAACTGGAATTTGTTACCGGAGGATGTAGTAAAAGCTGTTAGTATAGCTGGATTTAAAAAAGGTTTGGACAATTTCCTGGAGGAAAGGTACATAAAACATTATTAAAGGGACCCAGGAAATCTACTGCGTGCCTCGGAACAAGCATTGTGGAACCTGCGTTCCTCTTTTAGAACCTGCCAGGTACTTGTGGCCTGGATTGACCACTCTTGGAAACAGGATATTAACCCAGTAAGGCATTCTTATGTTCTTATGATTGTGTTCCTCGTTGGAGAACTTTGATGTTCAAGCTGATGGGTTAAAAGCCTATCTTAGTGATAGAGGCTATCCCACTCAAGAAAGCATATCAATAGACACATTATGTACAGTGATCGTCACTCCTTTCATATGTTAATATTATTGATAAAGACGTTTTGACCTGTATTTTACCATGCTCGCCAAAAGCTACATCAGTCAAGGCTGTTAAAAAATATTGGGACATGCTATTTGTACATTCAGTTTTTCCTGAACCCCCTGTGGTTGCCTTTACAAGTAGTAGGAATATTGCTGATTGGGTCATTGATCCTATTAAACCTTGGCAGGCAGATGCTGCTAGACCTACTCAAAAACTTGGACATGTCCCCTGCCAATCCTGCCAATATTCTTCTCAAATCTGCCACGGAGCCACATGGCAGGACCTGATCTCAAATTTGATATATTGGGCACAGCACTATACAACATGCATTCCCTCTTATATGGTATATGCAATTTGTTGTACTTGTGCAAAACTGTATATTGGAAGAACTAGCCGCCAGCTAAAGGTTTGCCGTGGAAAGCATAAGTCACATTTAAAAACTCGGTCTCTGTCAGCACCAATTGTGGCTCATTGCTTGGGGGCATGACATACTGTTTCCTCCTTGAAATAGTGTGTGATTGACCATATCCCCCCGATATTGGCAGGGAGGAAATCAGGAGGAATTTTGCAATTTTTTGGGAGCAGCTTTGGATTTATAAGCCACATACAATTACTGCCCTTGGAATGAATCGGGAAGATGAATGGGCATCTTTGGTATGAATGAAGGTTGCCTGGGATTGCCTGTCATTTGATGATCTATTGAACAGAGTTTAACTCATTTAGAATGCTGGGATTTTGAGTTCAAATAGTGGATTGGTAGCCTTGGAAGGGAGAACCAGAAATGGCCACTTTTCAGGCAATAAAAAAGCCACGGATGTAAACGTGGTTTTCAATGAATGCTTAAACTGGAACACCAAGAGGATGTCTCATGTAATCCTGGAGGAAGTTTTCAACGGGATTGTGATACCCTGGCTATCAGCTAAATATTTCCTCTGAAGCAGTGTGATTTGACGCTGGTATATTACCCCCCAAACCTAGCACTATGTTGGGGACAGGAGTTTATTATATATACTTTTTCTGTTTGCTGATAGTATTTAGGGTATGATAACACCTTTTTTTTCTATTATGCATTTAATTTGTTTACAAACAAGTAAACAAGACAGAAAATGACAACCCCACCATTACATAACCAAAAAGAAAAGGAAAATATTTATTTCACAAGTCCACATCTAGAGGAGAATGGACAAAAAAACCCAAATCCTACAAAATGCATGGCTTGCCGAAGAGTGTAATTACATAAATCCATACAAACTATGCAGATTAGCAAAAGATGCAACTAGGTGACAGGACTATTTTGTACATTAAAACGATTTTCCACAACAGAATGAGATTTCAAAAATTCCTCCAGTTGTGATACTTTCAAGAACACATAACTAATCCCACCCGGCATTTACAAGGAACTTTTAAGAAAATGTAGCACCCATTTCAAGCACACGCGGCTTCAAAGCTAAAAAAGCCTTGTGCCTAGCTTGAGTTTGCCTGGAGACATTGGGGAAGATATTAATCTTTTCCCCACAAAAGAGCGCATCTTTCGTTTGAAAATACATTCGAAGAATCGTATTTTTATCCAGCTCAGAATTAAAGGATACAAGCAAGGTAGCCAGAGTAGAAATCTCATCCTGTGATGACTCAATAAAATCAGAAATATTTAGACTTTCTATCGAGGACAAATTATCATGGCCTCCATCCTCCAGATTAGTAACCTTTGCGGCCCGAGGCAGATAACTATTAAGTTTAACAGCATCCTGATAACCTAACACTTCACTCAAATATTTGTGAAAAAGAATTAACGGTGAAAAATAGCGAGTAATGGGAAAGTTAAGACATCTCAGGTTCTTAGCTCGGTAGGCATTCTCAAACAAATCCTGCTGTCGGTGGAGGGCAAGGCTATCCTTCATAAAAGATATAAAAGTTCCTTACAAATTGAAAGCCTGAGTTTCAGTTTTCTTGAGACGAGAGTCCAAAGCTGAAAACTAAGAATCATATTGGCCTAACTTCGCCACCGTTTCCTTAGTAAATTCAGAGAACCGAGAAATAGTACCACTCAAGAAGTCATCAATCTCAGAGAGAACTTGGCAAATATCAATTAAAGAAGCATCTGAGCACTTGTCCCCAAGAGCAGAAACACTAAGAAAACAGTGCAAACAACTGGACACTTCCAGAACCTGCACTACATGAGACAAAGGAATTGCACCGGCTCAAATATAACTCTACACGACAGTTTTTCAACATGGCTAATTGCAGTCTCTTGATAAAATTTAGCTCATGGTGAATGATATGGACTCACCTTTGGATTCAGCTGAAATACACGTTTCAAACATCGCCCTGGTTTAATACTTCCCACATCAAAAATGACAGAGGCAAGATCATCGTTCAGCACAACGTCCTTGTCATACAGTGTCAATTCTAGAATGTTCTGCAAGAAAGAGCGACCATCTGAACTTTTATGGGTTAAAACAAACATTGTTCAAGAGGAAAGAACCTTGCAGGACAGATCCTAAATCATGAGAGATAGAAAAATATCAGTGTGTAGGTATGAACAAACTTAGATGGCCATGGTTGATTACAGGGTGCTTACAATCATAAAGGCTTAAAACTCCACAGCTCCTCGCTCTTTAACTGTCTGACAATCCATTTCCATGGGTAAAACCCAAGATTTTTCATAAGAGTTTGATATGGCCTATCTTCTCACTGGCTGCTCTACTTTCACTCGCTAAACCTCAGCCATGGTTATATGGCAGAGCTACTCCTAGGCAGGAGAATGACGTAGACTGCACATGACCGAAAAGGAGCTTCAGGCTAGTGCAGTACTAGCAGATTCATCAGGATGTATCTTACTCTGTGTGGGGGGAGGGGGGATGGGGGTGGGGGTGGGGGTGGGGGGGTGGGGGTGGGGGACGACAGGGAAGGGCTGTTATTTTCTGAAAAACGAGGCTTTTTCTTAGAGTGTCTGTGCATCACCCCCCCCCCCCCCAACCAGTCTCCATTTACCCCAGCTGCTCTCACCTTCACAGCACCATGGATTCGATAATGGAAGGTTTCATTCCACTCTGGTTCACTGGAATTGTAAATAACTTTAGTTTGGGATGTGATGGGTGATGCTGTCGGGAGTCGCAATGCCACGTAACAGTCTGTTTTGGACACTAAGAAGAAGAAAGAAAGACACTAAAGACCTGTCAGCAGCAAAATAATTCCTGCAGATCTCTTCACCCCAGTTTTTATCCTCCCCCCACCCTCTTTTCCCCAACCCAAAATTTTCCACTTCCGCACCAGAAGGTGCATCTTTACAAACATGAATATTAAACTTGGAACAAAGATTGTTTCTCTCACATATTCTTTGCATACTACAGCAATTATATATAAAAAGATGGTGCCTCTTTCAAACATATATGTTCATTAGGTAAGTGCTAAGCTCCACTGGAATGTTCCTGCCGAAAATTTGAACAAAATCACTGACAGACCAAAAGCATTCTCTATCATATCTTAAGCAGCAATGTTTGAACTGCCTATCTCCGTGCAAGGTCCACAGGTACTTTGCACAAAATTTCACAGGGGATGTCCCTGCATAACTTCATTTTGAAAGCTGCCATGGGTAGCAAATACTCATGAAACTGCTGCACCTTAGTGTGAGAAAAATGTTGTTGAAAAAAATTCACACATACAGGGGCCAAAGCAGAATGCTGTGCTATGCTCTAGTGCACAAGGCTAGCCACAGAGTTGGTTCAAGGTGTTGGCGCCCTAAGCAAAACTTAAGCCTTCTGCCCCCTGACTGTCAGAATCTACTGTTTAGCTGAATGCCTTGCTCTTTGCTACCCACCCCCCAAGAAGCTGCTGCCCTAAGTGATCACCTAGTGTGCCTAATGGCTGGGTCATACCTGCTAGCGCAGCCTTTTGCTGATGATGTTCCCATGCTACTTGCTCTCCAATGCAGAAAACAAGCTAACATGGGAAAATTTAGAAGCGCCAGAAAGCCGTTCCCATTGAGGAGTCCAAGCTCCACCCCTTGGCCAGGCAAACTCAGTGAGGCTGTGATCATCAGCCTTCCTCTCCTGTCTATCCATGGGGAACCGATAACCTATAGGCAGACAGGGAGGTTCTTTGCCACAATCGCCACCAGACATGCAGTGAAGTGCCCGCAGGGATCCCATCCCGCCGGCAGAAGAGCCCCACGATCACAGGAAAAACCCCTCCTGTCTGCCCGCAGGAGATCGGGTCCCCGCGGGCAGACAGGAGGAGAAGGCCAGTGACTGTGGCAGCAAGGCTTTGGTGGTCTACCCCTTTCCGACACCTATGGGAAAATTGCCAACAAAACCACTGCACTAAAGCATAATGCGGTGGGCATGCTAATCGCATGCAGAGTAATGAATGGTTAATTGCGCCCGATATAAAAAAACTGTGCTAAAGTTAATGCTGTATTACTTTCATTTTAACCCTTCTTAACGGATTTCTACACTTAAACAAGTTGTAAAGGACAGAACAAGCTATAGTACTAATGAATTCCGTCTATAATTACCTATAGTTTGGATACACTTAATTTAATTTAGGCATTTTTTTAAAAAATCTACTACTAAGCATTTATAAAGCGCTACAAGGCGTACGCAGTGCTCTACAAACATAGTTAGAGATGGTCCCTGCTCGTGAGAGCTTACAATCTAATTAAGACAGACAAGACAAAGGATAAGAATAAGGGGAAAAGGAGAGTAAGGAGACACAAGGAAAAAGAGGGGTCAGGATCCAAAAGCAGCTTTAAAGAGGTGAGCCTTTAACATGGACTTGAAAAGGGACAGAGATGAAGCCTGAAGTACAGACTCAAAGAGTTTGTTCCCAGAATAGGGAGCAGCAAGGTGAAAGGACCCCCTGGAGTTGGCAGTGGAAGGGCAAAGAGAGAAGCAAGCCAGAAGAAGAGTGGAGTTCACGAGGAGGGATATAGGGAGAGAGAAGAAAGGAAAGAAGGGAAGGAGCAGAAGAGTGAATGCACTTGTAGTTCAGAAGGAGAAGCTTGAATTGGATATGGATATGGAAATGGAAGGAGAGCCAATGAAGTGGTTTGAGAAGAGGGGTTATATGAGAATATCGAGGCTGGTGAAAAATTAGTCATGCAGTAGAGTTCTGAACAGATTGAAAGGGAGAAAGGTGGCTAAGAGGGAGACCAGCAAGAAGGGGGTTGCAAAGTAATTAGAGAGTGAACAAGTGTTTTAGTAGTGTGTTCAGAAAGGAGGGGCAAATTTATGGTCTACCCCAATCCACGCTCATGCCCCTACAAACGGCACTACACTCAACAGCCAGGACCCTACAGGCTGCATCAAGACACATAAAATTCAAAACTATCATCCTAACCCACAAAGCACTACACATGGACCCCCCACATACACCCCTGCACACTATTCCAGACCGCTCAAGCCCAAAGATCTAGATACACATCCACGATGAACACACTTACAATTCCCCATGTTGCTGTTATTAAGTGCCGTTGAGTCGATGTCAACTCATGGTAATCCTCTAGATAGTTGTCCTAAACTCTGTTAGGTCTTCAGTCAGGCGGTTCATTGTTGACAGACTGGCACCCATAGCTGCTGTTATTATATCAATCCATCTCATTGCTGGCCTTCCTCTTTTGCGCTGACCTTCTACTCTGCCAAGCATGATGTCTTTCTCTGATTTCTTTCTTTGCATGATGTGTCCAAAGTATGAAAGTCAAAGTCTTGTCATCTGAGCTTCTAAAGAAAGATTAGGTTTGATCTCCTCTAGTACTGACTGATTTGTTCTTTGGGCAGCCCCCAGGTAAGTGAAAGCCCCCAGGTAAGTTAAACATTCAATACCTTTATGGAAATGGGTAAAAGGGGCAACATATGGAAGCAGCATGTATAAATGTCCATAGCATGGGAAGTAAGATTCTTGTGGCTTCTGGTTCCCACAACAGTTGCCCAAATATCACCAATCAAAGAATTACTTAGACAGCAGTTGCTTTATCTACAAAGACTTTTATTTCCAGCATCATGCAGAACAGCAAGGTCTGTCTATAGAAATGGCAGACAGCATTTTCTTCCTCTCTCTATGAAGGGGAAGAAAACACTGCCCACCCTTCCTCCAAAATAACTGCCTTATATACATTTCTCCCTGTATCAAATGTCTGCTTCAAATTAGCCTCAGTGAATCCATCATAACTACGTAGATGTCAGCAGGACCTCAGGGTTCTGCAACACTTTTCCCAGGGAAGAATCTCTTTACATGTGTACATCTGGACTTGCTCTTAGACCTGCTTATTTATACATGGCCTATGACCTCTATACATCTGGACATGCTTTTAGGTCTGTTTATCTATGCATGGCCTGTGACCTTTGACCCTTCCTGTATTTTTCCTTCTTCTTGGCACTAATTGAAACCAGGCAGAGAGTATTTTGTGCTCATTAGTTTTAATTCTTTGCTTGACCTGTAATTTTGCTAGGCCCCAACATTCTGCATATTCCTATCCAGAATATGGTTTCCCAGAATCCTTCCATAGCAGGCCGCATCCATTATCTTATGGCAAGCATATACTCTCATATAGCTATTGTCTTCTTGTCTGTCTTCTTGTCTTCTGTGCCATCCATCCTCCTGTGTAGTTTCACCAGGCAAGAGTTCAGTCATATAAAGCCAATATATAAGCAGACCTAACTCAAATTTCCCAACATTCTGAAAGAGAAAATGGTGAGGTTTCTGGAGTCCAGCATATTACAGGATCCGAGGCAGCATGGATTCACCAGAGGCAGATCTTGTCAGACAAATCTGATTGATTTCTTTGACTGGGTGACCAGGGAGATGGACCAAGGGAGAGCCTAGATGTGGTGTATTTAGATTTCAGTAAAGCCTTTGACACCATTCCACACAGGTGACTTATAAACAAACTGAGCACCCTAGGGATGGACCCTAAAGTTACTGCTTGGGTTAGAAATTGGTTGAGTGGAAGGCGACAAAGGGTACAGGTAAATGGAGCTCACTCTGAGAAGGACGTGGTTATCAGAGGTGTGCCCCACGGATCTGTCCTTGGACCGTTACTTTTTAACAGTTTTGTTAATGACATTGCAGAAGGGCTGTAGGGTAAGGTTTGCCTCTTTGCAGATGATACCAAAGTCTGCAATAGAGTAGACACCCAAGAAGGTGTAGATAACATGAGGAGGGATCTAGCTAAACTTGAAGAATGGTCTAGAATTTGGCAGCTAAGATTTAATGTTAAAAAATGCAAGGTCATACATTTAGGCTGCAGCAATCCAAAGGACCGATGTAGTATAGGGGGTAAAGTACTTCTGTGCACAAAAGAAGAGCGGACCTACGCGTGATTGTGTCTGATGGTCTTAAAGTAGCTAAACAGGTAGAAAAGGCGATGGCAAAAGCTAGAAGGATGCTTGGGTGCATAGGGAGAGGACTGGCCAGCAGAAGAAAGGGGATGATAGTGCCTCTGTATAAGTCTTTGGTGCGACCTCGTTTGGAGTATTGTGTGCAATTCTGGAGACTACACCTTCAAAAGGATATAAACAGGTTGGAATCGGTGCAGAGGGTGGCCACTAAAATGGTTAGTGGTCTTCGTTATAAAACATATGAGGATAGACTTAAAGATCTTGATATGTATATTTTAGAGGAAAGGTGGGATAAAGGTGATATGACTGAGATGTTTAAATACCTCTGTGGCATAAATGCACAGGAGGAGAGCTTCTTTCGATTGAAAGCAAGCTCTGCTATGAGGGAACAGGATGAGGGTGAAAGGAGACAGACTCAGAAGTAGCCTAGTGGTTGGGGCAAGTTACCTGAAGGCCAGGGGTTCATATCCCACTAGAGGACAGCAACCTTGGGCTGGAAGGACTGGGTTTTCTAGTCCCACAGGTGCTCCATTACCTCAGATACAAAAACAGATTGTGAGCCTTTCAGAGACAAGGGAAATATATATACAGTGCCTGAATGAACACCACTTTGACTTGTAGAAAACCAGTATATAAGCCTAGTTAAATAATATGTGGAAATATTTTTTTACAGAAAGAGTGGTAGATGCATGGAATAGTCTCCCAGTGGAGATAGTAGAGATGAGGACAGTATATGAATACAAAAAAGCATGGGACAAACACAAAGGATCTCTAAAGGAAAAAAGGGGACCTTTGTAGTTGTCGTTATGGAAGGGCAGATTAAATAGGCCTCGTGGTCTTTTTCTGCTGTCATGTTTCTATGTATACACAGTATCATCACCAGTACCATAATTCAAAGGCATCAATATTCTTCCTGTCTATCTTTTTCACTGTCCGTTCACATCCATATGACATTATTGAAAATACCATGGCTTGAATGAGTTGAATCATTGTATGGAGAAAGACATCTCTGCTCTTGAGAATCTTGTCTAGGTATTTCATAGCCATTCTGCCAAGAGCAATGCATCTTCAGATTTTTTGACTGCTTATTGTTTCTTTATTGATAGTTAATCCAAGTAGGTTAAAATTGTCCACTATTTCAATTTCTTCTCCATCAACGATGAACTTATTGATTTTGCCAGCTGTCAGGATCTTTGTCTCCTTTACATTAAGGTGCAGGCCCATTTTAAGACTATATTCCATAATCTTGAGAAGAAAATGTTGCAGATCATCTTCACTTTCAGCCAGTAATGTGGTATCATCGGCATAACAAAGGTTGTTGAGTCTTCACCAATCTTAACACCTCAGTTGTCTTCATACAGTCCTGCTTCTCTGATGATTTAACATAGTAACATGGTAACATTTTATATGATGACAGATAAAGACCAGTATGGTCCATTTAGTCTGCCCAGTAAGGCAGCAAGAGTTGGTGCATCTGTCGCTCCGCGTAGGTCACCTCTCCCCATGCCTTTGTTTAGGGGTGTACCCACCACTCCATGTAGGTCACCCCTATTTGCTCAGATATACCGTATTTTCACGCAAATAACGCACCCACGTATATAATGCGCGGAGAACAGCAATTTGTGTAAAAACGTTTTTGTATAGCACGCTTATGTATATACCGCGTGTCTTTTTGGAAATGTAAATAAAGTTTCCTTCCGCTGTCGACCATCATAGTTTTTGAATAGTCTAATGCTACTCCTTATCAGGTAGTCTTACGTGAAGCCATTCGATTATGATAGTTTACTCGGCATTTCAAAGCCTATTTGTAATGTCGGTCCAAGATCCCTCTGTCGCTCGGTTTCTCCCACTTGGGAGAAGATAAGCCCTGAAACCATACGCAATGGTTTCAGAAAAGCCGGTATTGTTTACCAGCAAAACGTCGAGGAACTATCAAATTCTGACAATGAGAGTGAACTTCAAGATGCCGAGTGCAGCGACGATGACGACATCACGTCAAATGTATCTGAAGAGCATCTTCAATCAGTAATGACTTTATTTGATGATGAGTGTGAATCTGACTCTGACTTCGAAGGTTTTCGAGAATCTGATAATGACGATGATTAAGAGTATTATTGATTTTTGGATAAATAAATATTTTTCAATTACGCTCTGTGTTTCCGTTCATTTCACCATAGGCTTCTTTCATTTTTGACGTCTCGCTGTTATATGTCACAATTGCAATCACGAATATTAATGGCCGCTCGATATTGGTCTATTTCTTACTTAACGGCCCTTGGTTTTAACCAATGATAGATCTTGAAGTCGGCAACTTGTAAAAACATATTTGTATAGTGTGCCTACGAGTGTAACGCGCAGAGGTGATGCGTGGTATGTAAAAACACGTATAATGCGTGCATTATATGCGAGAAAATATGGTAATAGATAGTAAGGTTTATTTTGATTTTATCCTGTTGTTATAAAAGGGATCCACTGTGTCTGTCCCATGCCATTTTGAATTCTGTCACTGTATTTGCCCCCACTACGTCCATCGGCTTTACTCTGAAAAGTCTTCAGCTCCTCCCCAGTAGCCAGCTGAGTGCCTTCCAACCTGGGGGTCTCATCTTCCAGCACTATAGTGCAGTTTGTTTTGTTGTGACTATCCATTGGGTTTTCATGGCAAGATACGGAAGTAGATTGCCAGGCCTTTCTTCCACACAGTTTAAATCTAGAACTAAGAGAAGTAGTTTTGCTTGGCGAGAGCTAAGGCTGATTGCAAAGAGTTAAGCACATGAATTTGAAGTGAAGAAAGTCAAAGAGGGAATGGGATTTGAGCCAGATGCGCTCAGTTGAGTGGGCCCAGGAGCATAGATAGCGGGTAGTTGAAGATAACCAGGACTGAGGTGTTGTGCGTCTTACAGGATATGGGATAGGTAGAGCAAGAGTATCTAGCACAGAAGAGAGGGCAGTATTAAAGGAAACTATAGCTTCATCAACAGATTTAGACAAGGAAGAGGAAAGAGATGATGAGACAATAGTAGAGAGCCAAAGAGTCAGATACCATGAAGATTCCTAAAAAGGTAGGAAGAGACTGGGCAAGACTGAGGTGAGAATGATGAAGGGTGAGAGTGAGGAAATGATGATCAGATAGGGAAAGAACTGAGGTATGGAAATTGGAGGATAGACAGAGATGAAAACCAGATCAAGACAGTGACCATGTTGATGAATGGGAGCAGAAGAACAAAGATGGAGGTTGAACGAGGAGGTAAGGAAAAGAAGTCTAGAAGCATAGGGGTCAAAAGGGTTATCAACATGAATATTAAAATCACCAAGAATAAGGGAAGGGGAAGAAGGATCAAGAAATAGGGAAAGTCAGGAGTCAAAGTCAGAGAGAAAGGTAGAGGTGGATTTATCAGGTGGTCTATAGATAACAGCTATACAGAGAGATAAGGGATTAAAAGGGCAGATGGAATGGACTTCAAAGAAAGAAAAAGAGTGAGATGGAGGTAGAAGGAGGGGTTGCAATTTATTTATTTTATTTATTTAGCTGTATTTGTATCCCGCTTTTCACCAGGTCAAAGCGGCAAGTGACAGGAAGGAGAAAGCAAAAACCCAACATCATTACAATGGCCAGTGGCACAAGGAGTATGGGAAAATTGGTAGCCACCATGACAGAGGGCGGCAACTGAAGCAGAGTCATCAGGATGTAGCCAGGTTTCAATGAGAGCTAAGAGATGGAAAGAATTAGAAATGAAGAGTTCACTAAGTAAGGGGAAATTTATTGGATATGGAATGAGCATACCATAATGAACAAGAGAAAAGGAGAGAGGAAGGGGAAGGAGAGGAATATGGATGAGATTAGAGTGGAAGAGAGAGGAGTGGGAATGAGAGAATAAACTAGGGGGCCCAGAGTTAGGATTAATGTCACCACAGGAAAGGAGGAGAGTGTGAGGCAGAGAGGAGACAGAACATCGGAAACGAGGATGAGGTTTTTTAAGAGAGAGGAGGGAGGGATGAATGAGAGGAAGAAATAAGTGAAGTTCGAGAGCTGAGGAGAGGGAGAAGGATAAGATAGTAGAGGTAATGGGAAAGGTAGAGAGAGGGTTAAAAGGAGAGATGGTACGAGGATGTTGGTGTAAGGGGGAGAAGGTTAGAGAGTGTCAAAAAAGGAAGAAAAAATGATGTGGAGCCATAAGAAGAGAAGAATGGAGAGGAAGAGTTAGAAGACGAGAGAACTTAATGGAATCATTAATTACATTATTATCTGCCCACTCTTGCTCTGCCCATCCTCCCTCCGCTCCTTTCTTATATAGATTGGGTCGGGATGTGCAGACAGATTTCCAGCCTCATAATATCTATATAAAATTTGAAAATTTATGGAAAGTGAAGTCAGATTCACTGGTCCCTGGTGAATCTATAACACTGTTTGACTGTCAGTCCAAATATTTTTAGGGCCATGTGCACTAAAGGGCAATTTCCATTTATATCTATGGGAAAAATGCTCAGTATTCTTAAGGAGTCAATTTGCAGAAGCCATTTCTCTGAAAAAGTGCCAATTTCAAGGTAAGTTACAATGATTAATGAAATAATAACAGATTACGAGTTATTAAAATACACTACACTGAAATAAATCATTCCAACATATAATAAGATCTGACAGTGAATAATTACAAAAGAAACAGAACGATTCACAAGTATCTCTGAAATAACCAAGTCTTCAATGTCAGTCTAAAACAAGACGGAGCCGATCTGAGTTTGTCTATTACTATTATGTCTAAATCTACTGCATCTTAAAAGCCTGGGCTTGAATTACACATTCCCCACATACATCTGCAGCACCTTTTCCCCGATTCTGCCATGAAGCACTTACCCTCTGGGTCCTCATCATGACACGTTCTGCAGTGTTACATCATAGCAGGATCATACAAGAACAGTAACTGGATCATGAGAGATGAAGGTGCTAAGTAATTATTAACTTGACTTTTTGTAATTTACTAAGAGCTATATGACCATTAAGGTACAGGGTTAAGAAAAAATTAAGAACATGCCTCTAGGTGCTGTAAACCTGGTTGCCTAGCCTTTAAGCTCCAACCCTCCTGCAGACTCTATACAAGAATTGCTTTTGGGCTTGTGGCTCACTGATAAGACTCTATAATGGCATAATTTATTATCAGGGAGAGAAACAGGTTTTTTGGCATACAAGAAGCCTAAAGTAACTTTTTGATTTGACTTAGAACAGAGTCTTGAAGAAGCATTACATCCAACATTTTTGTTTATAAGATAACTTTTGATGGCATCTTCCAGAGTTTCTAATAAATTTCAACTAGCGCTCTCCCTTAGGCATGCTAATTTTATGCGCTGGTGGGACAACTTGTCAGCTAGTGCTGGCTATGAGGTCATGCTATCAAAATTATGCACTGTAAGAACTGGAGAAAATGTGTCCCTTGATTTCATATAAATTAATTTTGATTAAAAACTGGGAAGGAGAGTCCACATGACGCATGAGCGAGTGAGGACGCTTCTCTGCTCGCTCCGGGGCTGCCTCACAAATTAATCTTTATAATTTATCGCTCCCGCTTCAAAGAGCCACAATAAAGTGGAAGAAAGGGGCGGAAGAGAGTGGACTATCCAAGAAGGCAATAATTGCACCACAATGCCCTTACCCACAAAGAAAGACCAAGAGTATTCTGCTAGCTCTCCTCTTTCTGTTCTATCAGACATTGTAACTTCCTCTTCATTTTCTGGCCCTGTGCCTTCCTTTATTGAAGTTTTTATTGTAAACCGCTCTGATTATTACTGAAGGGCGATCAAGCAAATAAAATAAACATAAACATAAGAGAGAGTGAACAAGGCCGGAACGTCGACCCCAGTGGTCTCTCAGCCAGTGTCATCTGGGGCAGAAAGTGTGGATTCGGCGACGGAGGAGGTGCCGAAGGAGGTGGTGAAACTCCTGGAACCCAAATTTGATCGTATACTGAAGAAGCTGGAAGAAGTTGGGGAATCGTTGATGGAAGTAGGGTGCAGAGTGAATGAATTGGAGCACCGCGTGGTTGCCATTGAGGATGAGGAGGGACGCCAAGTAAGAGAAAGTGCAGCGCAGCAAGTACATATACAGACCCTACTAGCCAAAGTCGATGACTTAAGAGAATAGGTTAAGATGGAACAACTTGAGGCTAGTGGGGATTCCGGAGAGCATGACAGATCAGATGTTGCTGAATGTAGTGGAAACATGGCTACCAAAAGAACTGGGCCTGGAAAACTTGGTGGGGGTCATGGAAGTGGAACAAGCACACCGCTTGGGAGCAAGGACGGAGGCCAGGCAACGCCCAAGAGTGGTAATCGCACGTATACTCAACTTCCAACACAAGATGCAGCTGCTCCAGGTGTACCACAAAAAAGGAGAGTTAACTTTGGAGAACCAGCGGATCCTCCTTTTCCAGGATTACTCAGCGGCAGTGGCAGCGAAAAGGAAAGAATTTGCCCCAATTTGTGCTTCACTCTTCAAAAGAAAACTACGCTTTACACTGGTCTACCCAGCAATTCTGCGAGTTAGCAGCCAAGGCCAAAGTCACGTGTTGGACACAGTGATAGCGGCAAAAAGGTTTATGGCCGCTTTGGAGAAAAATAAAGATGGAGAGGAAGCTGTTTGAAAAGTAGAATAGAGATAGAGCCTGGCCGAGGACACGGAGTTAAGGAGGGCAATTCAAAATTGGATAGGAATAACTGAGCAGAAACTTTGTAGGTATACTCTTGGACTGCCGAATGAAGAAGGGACAGTATGGTGTTTGTGTGCCTAAGGCGAAAGATGACACGGAACGGAACGGAGAGGAGAAGATGAATCAGCAGAGCAGATTGATGGAGACGAGGCAGCCCTGCAGCGTCCTTCCGGACCACATCTCAGCAGTGAGAGATGAGAGTAGAAGATGAGATGGAGAGGAGAAGATGAATCAGCGGAGCAGACTGATGGAGATGAGGCAGCCCTGCAGCCCTTCTGGACCACATCTCAGCAGTGAGGGCTGAGAGTAGAAGATGGGACTGATTTTGGGGGAAGGGGAAGGGGAAGGGGGGGAAGGAGGAGGGGGGAAGGGAGGGTTAGGATTTATAGCAGAAGGGAAGGGGATCAGATGGGGGGAACGGGGGGGGAGGAAAGGAGTGACGGTTTCGTGGATAGTATATTACTGGATAATTATGAAAATTTTATGGGTACAGAGGCTGCATGCGAGAGTTTGGGGATCTAGGGAACCTGAGGTTGGGGCTGGGCAACCTTGGGTGAGCCGAAGGGAATTATTAAGGGCTGAGAGAAGATTCACAGTAAAGAAAGATAATGGCTGGTGATATACGCATGATAACTTGGAATGTAGGGGGAATAAGTACACCCATTAAACACACCAAAATATTACAAGCCCTGAAGAGAGAGGGTGCTCAAGTGGCTTTCTTACAAGAAATCCACTTAAATGAAAAGGAGCATGGAAAATTAAAACGGGATTGGGTAGGACAAGTGTATGGAGCGTCGTCGGGAGGACAAAAAAAGGGAGTAGCGATACTGATAAAAAAGGATAACCCTGTGGAGATACTTAATGTGGAGGTAGACCTGCAAGGTCGGTACATATTTATGCATGTGCGGGTGTGTGGGGAAGAAATGATGTTAGGGAATGTGCATGCTCCGAATGTATATGACCATAAATTTTTCAAATGTATTCTTCAAAAATTGAGAACACCTAAGATACCTTTAATAATGGTGGGAGACTTTAATTGCCCCCACGACCCAGAGATGGACAAAACAGGCCCAAAATGGCGAGGGGGGTGAAGCCATAAAGGAGTGGGCTATTTATGTAAAATGGGGGGAGTAGTGGATGCTTGGAGGATATTACATGAGAATGAAAAAGATTACACACATCTGTCTAGAGTGCACCAAACATGGTCCAGAATTGACTACTTATTGGTCTCTAAGTATCATTTCGGGAGAGTTATTGATTTGGAAATCGGCCCCATTATAATATCAGATCGTGCAATGGTAAAAATGAATTGGCGAGGGAGGGTCAACCGGGTTGCAGATGGTCATTCCCGAGACATCTATGGAAGAATAAAGATTTTCGGACATACTTGGTCCAGCACTGGGAGGAATATGAACAATTTAATGAGGCACAGCTGGGTAAGGCTGCCCTATACTGAGAAGCCGGGAAAGCAGTGATGCGTTGACATATCATAGCATATGTAGCAAAAGAACGAAAACGGATAAATAGCACGATCATGCAGCTGACACAAGAGCTGCAAGACCTCAAAAGAGAGGCCCAGTCCAGTCTGCAGACAGCACATACAGGGTTATATGTGCAAGTGCAAAACCAATTAAACAAGGTTTTGCAGGAGAGAGTGGTCTACTCCATGCAGTACTACAGACACCAGTTCTTTCGGTATGGAGATAGATCAGGTAGACTCTTGGCAAGATTGGTAAAGGACTGGGGCAGCACTAAAATAGTGTCAGCAGTCAGAGACGTAAATGGAGTGAGACAAAACAAGACGAAAAACATACTGGAGGTATTTAGGCAATTCTATAAGGAATTATACACTCCAGATAAGGAAGATAGGGAAAAAGAGAAGGTGTTCTTAGACGCCGTGTCGCTCCCAATCTTGATGGCTGAAGAGCTATTGGAACTTAACAAGCCTATTGAAGGAGGGGAAATTCAGAGAGTTATCCGAGCAGGGATCCCACATAAGGCACCAGGACCCGATGGGTATGGAGTGGAATTTTATAAAATTCTGGAGACCCATGTGACGTCTACATTAGCAGTTTTATTTGGGGAAGTGATAGAAGATGAACAGTTCCCAAGAAATATGCGGACAGCAACCATATCGGTGATACCTAAGGTGGGTAAAGAACTGGAGGACTCAGCTTCGTACAGGCTGATATCTCTAATTAAACTATGATATGAAATTACTTGCCTCAGTACTAGCTAATCGTTTACAGCATATCCTTCCCTGGTTAATAGGATTACATCAGTCAGGCTCTGTGAAAGGAAAGGAAGCTTTCTTAAATATTAGCAAAGTATTGTTGGGCATGGAAGTGTGCCTGCGAAAGGAAAGTCTAATTTTTTAGTAAGCCTAGATGCTGAAAAGGCATTTGACCGAGTGTCATAGGCCTATATGTTTGAAGTGATGCACAGATTTGGGTTGAGGGACCCTTCATTGGGTGGGTTAAGGCCCTCTATATGAATCCTTTGGCTTGTATTTTGGTAGGGGGTAACTGCTCAAAGCCATTTATGTTAGGAAGAGGCACTCGACAGGGATGCCCCCTGTCACCCCTTTTGTTTGTCTTTCAACTAGAGCCTTTGCTGCTCACATTAATCAGGATGAAGGGGGTGAGAGGCATAGAATGGGGGGCAGGGGGGATAAAAATAAGTGCCTTTGCTGATGATATGCTCCTATACCTTCAGGACCCCCAGATTCTTTAGAGGAAGCCCTAGGACAAATTGAATTGTTTGGCTCCTTCTCTGGCTTGAAAATTAATAGGACTAAACATATGGCGCTGGACGTAGGAGGTTGGGTGAGAGCACAGTGGAAAGGGTGCTTCCCGTTGGTATGGGCGGAAGGTCAAATTTGGTATTTGGGTATTCAGATTCTGGAGAAGATGTCACAACTTTATAATATTAATATTAAAACAGATAGCAAAGACAATAGAACACTTAGCGAAATGGAGAGACCTTCCCATTGCTCTGAAGGGGCAAATAGTTTTGTTTAAGATGATGGAGTTGCCCCGATGGGTATATATATTGCGTAATGTTCCATTGTGGATTACAAGAAGGGACCTGATGATACCGCAAAGTCATATTGGTAGATTTTATGGAGAGAGCGAAAGCCGCGTATAGCACTCTCGGTGCTGACGAGAATGGAGGAGGCAGGAGGGGCGGGTTTTCCATCTCTCCGCGCGTATAACTTGGAATGCTTATTAAGACCTCTGAGAGACCTGCTGCTGGGAATGGTGGAGGTAATGCCAGTGGAATTAGTAGATGAGATGTCAGGGATGGTGCATAGATCCTTCCTATTGCATCAACTATATAGTAGGCTACCGGAGACATGGAGAGCATCGGTTTATTTGAGTTCTCTTCGTCAAGCCTGGAGAGTTGCATGTCAGTATAGGAAGCTAAGTTGGAAAGTGACGGATTGCCTCCCTCTAGCGGGAAATGGAGATTTTGACCCAGGCTTAATGGGAGGGTTAGCGAAAAAATGGGCACAACATGGTGTGTCCTACATAGGGCACTTGAGAATGGAAAAGAGCCCATAGATTGATTCCTTTCAGTCATTACAGAAGCAGTATCAATTAGGATATTGAGAATTCTACTTTTACTTGCAAACAAGGCATTATGAGAGGGATCTAAAGAAGAAGGACCCTACGCTTCCTCAGGTAGGAGGCGTATTGGAATTGTTAGATGCGAATGAAGGGAAAACAACAATGCGAAGACTAAGACTATGGGAAGAGCTTTCCCCGGGTCTAGACGTAGGAGCTTTAGAGAACTTGGCAAACAGATGGCAGCGAGATAGCCTACCGATAATAACAGTAGATATATTACAGAGAGCGTTTGGAGCCGTGAGGCACATATCGGAATCCATAAGGTTACAATAGGAGGAGTAGACTAGTGGTTAGAGCAACTGCCTAGTACCCAGAAGATCAAGGGTTCAATTCCCACTGGCACTCCTTGTGACTTTGGGCAAGTCAGTTTACCCTCCATTGCCTCAGAAGAAAAGGCTGGCAATCTACTTCTGGTGATACATTGCCAAGAAAACCCAGAGGTAGCTGGGTCACTATGAGTCAACACTGACTTGATGGAGCAATAAAAAAAAAGGTTACAAGAAATACAATATAAATTTTGTGGCGGGCATATGTCCATGATGTGTGGGCCTTCAAAGCAGGTATAACTCAGATGTGTGTAAACTATGTAAGAGAAACAAAGGTAAGTTGACACGTTGTTTTTGGGGGTGCCCTCGCATACAAGTGTTTTGCCAAGGGATTTGTGCTAAGATGAGTGGTTGGCTGATGAAACGAGTGGTGGTTTCCTCAGAGTGGTACAAGAAACAGGGAGGCCTTTTAAAAGTTGTCAAAGGCAACTATGTGAAAAAGGTTTTCTCTTAGCTAAACAATGTATATTACGACAGTGGGTATTGGAAAGCCCCCCAGAGGTCTTGATATGGGAGCGGGGAATGACCGAATTGATGAACATGGAACAAAAATCTACTTACCTGTTAGGAGAAAAGAGAGTAATGCTACATAGGCAAGTATGGGACCCAGTGATCAGCCTCCATTCCAGTAGAGACAGTAGAGATGATGGAGGAGATACATAATAAAGACACAACATGCATAACAAATACACAACATACAAAAGTTATACTTTAGTGAATGAACGAGTTAAGTTGATAGCAGCCCAGAGGTAGGGGAGGGAAGAGAGATAGGGAATATAGTTACTCAGTCACTCAGGGGAGGGAGGTATAGGGTGGGGGTAGGGGGGAAGTAGGGGATATAGAGAGGGGAAGGGGATGGGTGGAATTTTCTGTACTGATGTTTAACTTAAAAATATGAAGAGGGGACGAGTTTAGGTTACATTAATATATTAGATACTAGTTATGTATGCCCAGTATTATATGAACTGTGTCTCCGACAGAGGCTAAGACCGCAAGTTAGGGAGAGTGTGTTAAGGAAGGGGTGGGGAAAGAAAGAGAGGGAGGAATATGGGGGGGGGGGTTATTGTCTATTGTCTAATAATAGTTATGTATAGTGAGTTGTACAGCTGATATAATTGTGTGAGAATATTAGTGAGTTTTTTAAGAAGAAAATGAAAATGTTGGCTGTAAGACTTATGGATGTAGTTCAATCAATAAAAATAAGTTTCATAAAAACCAGGAAATGCTCACTTGGATGACTTCCAAGTATAAGGAATGCCATTTCCTCTCTTCTGGGTCCTCCAAGCCCAAGCAAAGGACAGGACTAATAAAGTTGCTTTCCATCATTCAGATCCATCTTGGATATGAACCGTAACAAAGTATGGGAACATCAAACATAAGAAAAAGGAGAGCCTTCAACACTCCCACTTATAATTTTCCTTTTTATAGGCCTTTGGTTCATTTATATGGGCAGCTGTAGAACATAGTGTGGTCATAAAAAGCTGTCCCCACCCATTATTTCTGATCTAATGATTCCAATCTTGTTTCGATAAAGTCAGCCTGATCTTTGCTGCCACTGATTAAGCTCCTCTTAACACAGCAATACTAGCAAAACCTCTTTCATTTATTTATAGTTTTCACACCACAGTACCTCACAGGAAGAGAAATAGAAGGTTGTGAAAGTGTAGTTCTCACCTGTAACAGGTGTTCTCTGGTGATAGCAGGAATCAGTCCTCACATATGGGCGACGTTGGCACCGACGGAGCCCACATGGATTCACTCCCCAGCTTTCAAAGAAAGCCTTTGGGAGTTAGACCACGCATGTGAGGTCACCTTCCCACCCAAGGGTACCATCTTACCTCAATATGATGACATAGCTCAGTCAAGCATTAAAAAAAAAAAAAAAAAAAAAAAAAAAAACACCACAGGGAGGACTGATTCCTGCTGTCCCTGGAGAACACTTGCTACAAGTGAGTAACTATACTCTCTCCAGGAACAAGCAGGAAGAAAGTCCTCAACATAATGGACTCCCCAGATACAGACTACTGAAAAAAAACTGTAAAAAGCCACGGGCAACCCAAAAGGCGAACCATGCAAGGCAGCAAGGAGCGCTGAATGGCTTGAAGTCCAGTGATGTAGCCCCAAAATTGACGATGGAATCACCTCTCCGATAGCCTGAACATAACGGGCTGGAGGGAAGGAGTTACACTATTCTCCATAGAGGTGATGAAGTACTGCCTGGCTGAAGGCGCTATCATGCCGTGAGCTCTCCTCCAAGCAGTAATGCGCTGCGGGTATAGACTGAAGACCAGGTGACGGCCAGGCAGATGTCCAGCAGAGGGAATGAGCGCAGGTAAGCCACCGAGGCCACCACGGCCACCAGTAACATGACGCTCCAGGGAGAGTCCAGCCTACCCGTAGGTGAAAGAGATGCAGTCTGCCACCCAGGTAGACAGGGTGCACTTAGAGACCGCAACCTTGAGCCTGTTGATGTCATAGGAGACAAACTGCTGTGACAAGCAGCGATGGGGCTGTGTCCTCTGAAGGTAGAAGGACAATGCCCTCTTGCAATCCAGGGTGTGAGGCCTGGGGAAGAAAGTGGGAAGGACCACCTCCTGGTTCATGTGAAAGGCGGACACCACCTTAGGCAGGAATTTCAGATGGGCCCGAGGGATGACCCTGTTCTTGTGGAACCTGGTGTAGGGGGTGTGGACCACCAATGTCTGTAACTCACCGACTCTTCTGGTTGAAGTGAGAACTATTAGGAATACTTCTTTCCACGATAGGAACTTGAGATGGCACATAGACAGGGGCTCAAAAGGGGGAGCCATCAGTTTTACGAGGACAATGTTCAGGTCCCAGGCCACCAGTGGTGGTGTATGAGGGGCTGCGAGAGGAGGAGCCCCCTCAAGAAGTGGCCTACCAGAGAATGCATGGAGATGGGCTGTCCATCAATGAGGTGATGATGTGCCGCTAGGGTGCTGAGGTTCACCCTGATTGAATTGGACTTCAGATCAGTCCAGGAGAGGTGCAGGAGATAATGCAGGATATCCTGCACCAAGCAAGAGAAAGGGTTGAGATTCCTGTCTGCGCACCAGATGGAGAATCTACACCATTTGAAAGCATATGTGCGCTGTGTTGCGTCCTTGCGCGCTGCCAGTAAGATGTCCTCCACCTCTCGGGAGACGTGGTGGTGTGCTATGGCGAGCCAGTCAGCATCCATGCTGTCAGGGTAAGGGACTGGAGATTGAGATGAAGAAGGGTCCCATCCTCCTGTGACAGCAATTCCGGGTCCTGGCCCGATGGTATGGGGCTGCTCGGGACAACTTCAGGAGCAGAGGAAACCACAGCTGCCTGGGCCACCAAGGGGCAATGAGGATTATGGAGCCCAGTCCAACTGAATCTTGAGCAACATCTTGGGAACCAGTGGAGTAGATGGGTACGCATACAGCAGACTCTCTGACCAAGGCAGGAGAAAGACATCCGCCACCACTCAGTTTGAGGCTAGCCTCCATGAGAAAAAGCATGGCAGCTACGCATTCTCGGGGCTGGCAAAGAGATCCAATGTCAGGGTCCCCCAACATTGGAAGATGGAGTCGCCACCGCTGGGTTGAAGTGCCACTCATGGGGCTGAAGAACTCTGCTAAGCAAATCTGTGAGAAGACTGTCCTGGCACGGAAGGAAGGCCACACGAAGAATCATGCCATTCTCCGTGGCGAAGTTCCACAGGTGAACCACCTCCCAGCAGAAAAGGTATGAACCCATTCCCCCATGTTTGTTGATGTAAAACATTGCTATTTAGTTGTCCATCTGGATGTGCACAACCTGGCATGCCAGGTGGACCTGGAACACCCAAAGGGCGTTCAGCACTGGTCAGAGTTCCAGGCGGTTGATCTGGGAGGGCACTTTCCTCCCAGGTTCAGGCACCCTGTGACCATATACCGTAGCAATAAGCTCCCCAGCCAAGCTTGGAGGCATCCGTGGTCAGGACGCATTGCACCGGTGGAGCCTGGAAGGGTAGGCCAGCCATGAGATTCTATCGGCTCTGCCACCAGGCAAGAGAGGCCACCAGGGGTTGGATGATCCGGACTCAATCGTCTAGTCAGCCTGTAGCCTGAGTCCATTGAAAACCAAAGGTCCACTGGCCTGATGCATCCAGAGACGTGCCTGCAGGGTCACGTGAACAGTTGAAGCCTTGTGCCCCAACAGGTACAGCAGGAGATGGGCAGACACCAATGAGTGGCCCTGTACCTCCCTTACTAGGGCTGCCAGGCATTTCGCCTGGTCCAGGGGGAGGAAGGCTCTGTCCTGGGTCGAGTCCAGAAACTCCTATGAACTCCAGGAACTAAGTCGGGAGCAGATGCAACTTTGGGAAGTTGAACACGAACCCCAGATGTTGCAAAGACTCCCAGTAAGCAGAGGTGAGTGGTGATGACCACCAGACACTTGGTGAACATCCTGGAGGCCGAAGGGAAGCACTCTGTACTGGTAGTGGCAACCCCTGATGACAAAGTGGAGGTACTGACAGTGCTGGGGATGGCTCAAGATGTAGGTATAGGCATCTTTGAGATCCAAGGGTATAGGCACCTTTGAGATCCAAGGAGCATAGCCTGTCTCCCTGGAGGAGGTACGGCAGCAATATTCCAAGGGATAACATCTTGAACCTCTCCTTGACCAGAAAGCAGTTGAGATCCTGCAGATCCAGGATGGGCCAAAGGCCACCTGTCTTTTTTGGGATGAGGAAGTACTGGGAGTAGAACCCCATGCCCCAGAGGGGCTGAGGTACTGATTCCACCACCCGATCCTCAAATAGGTACTCGAGTTCCTTCTGCAGGAGCTCTCTGTGCAGGGAGGTCATGGGAAGTTCACCTGTAAAGAAGGGAGGAGGCATCTGGTTGAAGTGCAGAAGGTAACCTTCCTGTACTACCTGCAATACCCAGGGCATCAGTGGTAATGCCTGGCCAGAGGTGGGCAAAGTGGACCAGACATCCTCCCATGTGCCATGAGCCCTGGCCTTCTGGGGAAAGACAGGCCATGCCCAGGGAGTCAAACCAACATGCCCCAGGCTGTGGCTGGGGCGCTGTTTGGGGATTGGGGGCTTTTGGCTTACAGGGGCCATTCCCTGGGCCCTTGGCCTGCTGACCCTGTTAGGGAGCCTGACAGGCCAGAAAGTGGAGGTATTTTCCATAAGCCTTCTTTCCCTTTGGGTGAAAGGGCTTTTTACCTGAAACCTTCCAACAGGAAGGGTCAGTCGTCTTCTGGGACGGCCTAGTCCTGGTCATATTCTCTGACTCCAACTTGGCTGCCTTGTCAGTCATGAGTTTGCTGAAGAGGTTCTCCCCTTGGCAGGGGACATCAGCCAGTTTGTCCTGTACTGTACTCACTGCTCCAAGTTCAAGAACTGTAGCCAAGCCAGGCGGTGAACACGAGTCACACGAGTCACAGACTCAAAGCCATCAAAGGCCACTCGAGTCTGGAATTTGGAGCATTCCTTGACCGGGGAAACAGGTGTCCGGAAACACTCGAGGGATTCACCTGCCAGTCCAACTGAGAACCTAGCAAGCTCCTTCGCCAGATCCCTCAGGTACATGCCCATGTACAGCTGCTAAGCCTGGATGTGGGCCGTGAGCATTGAGCCCTGGTAGCACTTTCTGCCAAACCCATCTATGGTATGGGCCTCCCCACCAGGGGGCACCGAGGAGTGCGTCTTCTGACTCCTTTATCCGATGCATGGCCAACTCCACAGCCATGGAGTTCTGAGGCAGTTGTGTCTTCTGAAAGCTGGAGTTCTTGCCAACTCAGTACTGGGAATCAAGTTACCAGTTCACAATTGAGCAGCAACTTCTGGAGAGCAGCAAAAGCAAGCCACTCAAAGCTAAATAATAGATTTTGACAGCCAAAGGGGGTATAAAGCTTGAGGTTCACCTAGGGCTCTAACACTTTGGACCAACTCTAGGGCTGTCCATGCCTGACTGTAAGTCCACTGATCCTCAACTTTTTGATATCTTTCTGCAATAAAATTGAAATGATTAGAGAGAATTTTTCTCATCTTGATTTGGCGAGTTGTCCTATGTCTGAGATATCTGTCAGAATGGTCTGGGGAACCTTTAGATCAAGTTCTTGAAGCTATTTCTTCTTTAAATAACACGTATAGCCCTTTGGACAGATGTGCTGTTATTTAAATCTTTAAAGGAGCCTTTGAGTGGGTCAATTACTGCTAGTAACAGTTCACTGTTAAATGGTATTGTTCCAGATACTTTGAAAAGCGCTTCTGTGTATCCATTATTGAAAATTCCTCTTTAAGTAAGGAAGATCCTTTGAATTATCACTCTAATTCTTCCTTGCCTTTTTTGGCTACGGTTATGGAAAAAAATGTTTCGAGACAGCTTCAGGAATATATTGATAAGCAGGATATACTTAGTGCTTTTCAATTTGGTTTTCGTCCGCATCATGGTATTGAAACTTTTGTTATTGTCACCAATGGACTTTTCTTACTGGTTTCGATCAAGGAAAATCGTATCAATTAATTTTGCTTAATATCTCTGCAGCCTTTGACTTGAATGATCATTCTTTACTATTGGCAAGACTATGTGAGATTGGTCTTGATCACAATGTCCATTCTTGGTTCTCTTCTTTTCTAACTGAGCGACAGTTTCAAGTGAGGTCTGCGGGGAAAATGTTCTTCCTGGCAGCCTATTACAGCCAGTGTGCCACAAGGGTCTGCTCTTTCTGCAATATTGTTTCATATTTACGGTGCCCTTATTTTTAAGATCTTTAATGGCACTGACATGGATTTATGCTGATGATGTTAAGTTTGTGATTCCTATTTCTTTTTCATTAGATGATGCAATGGAGTCTGCTAGTTTGTACATTAGGACTATAAAATCTTGGATGACGCATAATAGATTGACACTGAATGTGAATAAAACTGACATTTTGCTTCTGTCCTGGATACTCCGTGACCCTGTTTCCCTTACTGTGTGAGCTGGTGATTACTGGTTATCGGTGGGTTTTCAAACCTGCAACCTAAGGGTCCTACTTGATTCCCAATTGAATATGCAAGCTCATATACAGAAAGGGCCTGATATTCGAAAGGCAATTACACGGTTTACAGTCCGGTAAACCATGTAAATGCCTTAACTGGGGATATTCAACAACACTTACATGGTTAGTGCCATTAAATATCTCCTTCAAAGTCCCCTACGCACCCCAATGCTATCCGGTTAGCATCGGGGCATGTTGGGGACGTTCCGGGACAGAGCAGGGGTGGAGACAAGTGTTAAATGGGCAGCAGTGATATTGCATGCTGCCCGGTTAGCGATCTGCACCTTAAAAATAGGAGAGCGAAAACCCGCAGCATTGATTATCGGTTTAGAGGTCGGCAGGGAGGGCTATGCGCATGTTGTTGTTGTTGTTAAGTGCCGTCGAGTCGGAGTCGACTCATGGCAACCCTCTGGATAGCTATCCTAAATTGTGATCGGTCTTCAGTCAGGCGGCTCATTGTTGACAGACTGGTACCCGTAGCTGCTGTTATTGTATCGATCCATCTCATTGCTGGCCTTCCTCTTTTGCGTTGACCTTCTATCTTGCCAAGCATGTCGTCTTTCTCTAATGATCTCTCTCTTCGCATGATGTGTCCAAAGTATGAAAGTCAAAGTCTTGTCATCTGAGCTTCTAAAGAAAGCTTAAGTTTGATCTCCTCTAGTACCGACTGGTTTGTTCTTCGGGCAGTCCATGGTATACACAGTATTCGCCGCCAGCACCATAATTCAAAGGCATCAATTTTCTTCCTGTCTGTCTTTTCACTGTCCAGCTTTCACATCCATATGATGTTATTGAAAATACCATGGCTTGAACAAGTCGAATCTTTGTATGGAGAGAGACATCTCTGCTCTTGAGAATCTTATCTAGGTCTTTCATAGCCATTCTGCCAAGAGCAATGCGTCGTTTGATTTCTTGACTGCTTGTTGCTTCTTTATTGATAGTTGATCCAAGTAGGTTAAAGTTGTTCACAATTTCAATTTCTTCTCCTTCAACGATGAACCTGTTGATTATGCCAGTTGTCATGATCTTTGCCTTCCTTACATTAAGGTGCAGGCCCATTTTGAGACTATGTTCTTTGATTGTGAGAAGCAAATGTTTCAGATCATCTTCACTTTCAGCCAGTAATGGAGTATCATCAGCATAGCGAAGGTTGTTGATGCGTCTTCCACCAATCTTCACACCTCTGTTGTCTTCATACAATCCTGCTTCTCTGATGATTTGTTCTGCATATAAATTAAACAGGTAGGGGGAAAGTATGCAGCCTTGTCTTACACCTTTGCTTATTTTAAACCATTCTGTTTCTCCTTGTTGCGTTCAAACTGTTGCTTCTTGATCAATGTACAGATTGCACAGCCCTTCCAAAATGCGGGCAGCTGAAAACTGATTTTGTCTTCTCGGAATCTGTGAACTGTGATTCAAGCTTTTGTTTTGTCACCATTTGACTACTGTAATAGTTTATTTCTTGGGCTTCCCTCATATGCTATTTGGCCTTTGCAATTGATACAGAATGCGGCAGCACATGTTATTACTAATGGTAGAAAATTTGAGCACATTTTTACTGATTTATGTAAATTCCGCATTTTATATAACGTTATTATATTGGTATTTAATCTCTCAATCATAGAGCCCCACAGCTTGTTGGCTTTTTGGCAAGTTTATTGTCCTTATGCTTTACGTTTGCAAGAGACTTTACCGTTAGATGTTCTGTCATTTCGGCAGATTCATTTTCAAGTATTTCATAAAAGACTATTTTCTATGGCTGTTCCACTAATTTGGAATGCTTTGCCAGCAGAATTGTGTTGCATTTTGGATCTTCTGGTGTTTCGAAAAAAACTGAAGGCACACTTATTTCAGCAAGCTTTTTCAACCATTTGCATAAACTAGTTTGTGTGGGCAGGGTCAGGCTTTTTCTTGTGCATTAGCAAGTTAGCAGGTTTATGTTTTCAAGGCATAATTATGTTATGTTATTGCTTTTAGGTGTAAATTTTATATATGTTTTTTGTTATCTGCCTAGGTGTTAGTGTGGAATATAAATGTTTCTAAATAAAATAAATCTTGATAAATTGGGAAGATGTAATAAAGGTTTTCAATAAGCTAAAGAGCAGCAAATCACCTAGACTGGATGGCATTCATCCCAGCAGGGCCGGATTTACCTTGAGTGAGGCCCTACGCCAACAAAAATTGTGGGCCCCCAGCAGGGGCGGCCCAAGGGGGGTGCGGGGCCTCATTTGCATAAGGGGCCTCATTTGCATAAATATTTGCATAATGTTACCATATACTAACTTTTAGTAAACGTGCCTCTTAATGAGTGTATGGATAAAGAAAGACTAAAAGATTTCTACATTACTATAATCCAGTGCCAACTGCCAGACACATTAGGAACTACTACAAACACTGCCCATTTAGAACCCATAGTAAACCCGCCGTATCCTAACAGCACTACCAGGACTCACAAAGCACCATACTCTACCAATCAAAAGGCAACACTGCAAATATTAAACCAATACATTTCAGAGAACAACAATACATGACCTACTGGGGAAAGAGAACAAGTGGCAATGTCAAATAGGAATTATATAAACAGAACACCTCAGCTCAGTTACACATGCAGAACATAGACCATCACCAAACAAGTAATCACAATTTAGAAACAGGAAGACAATAATTAAACTGGGAATCCCAAAAGCCAAACTTGGAAAGTACAACACTGTAGAAATAAAACTATACATTAATTTGCTCTTGTACTAAACAAAGCGCAGACGTTAATGATGCACATTTACCAGAGCTGACATATTCCAATTAATAAATTCAAAATAAAGAGATATTTTTCTACCTTTTGTGCATTTTTTTCAGCTGCAATTGCTCCAGCCACTTTCTTCTGGTTTCTTCGTGTCTTCTGCTAACTCTCCATCGTCTGCTGTCCATTTGTCCTTTCTTCTCTCTTCTAGATTTTTTTCCATTCTCTCTCTACATCTGCTTTAACATACTAATCTTTCTCCTTTTGCTCTTTCCTCATTCCTATTTCATCCACTCAAATTTTACCCCTCCATCCTCAATCCCCACTTACTCTCCCAATACCCGGCCAATTGTAGATTTTTTATCCCTCCCACACAAAATATTTTTCCCTTCTCCAATTTACTCTTCCAGCCCCGCCCCATTCTAATCCTCCCCCAACATCAGCTCCCTTCTAGTTCCAGCCTCACCCAGCATCCATTCCCTTCTAGTCCCTGCATCAGCCCATTTCCAGTCCTAGCCACCCATCAGCCCATTTCCAGTCCTAGCAACCCCCCAACCCAATACCAGTCCTAGCCCCCCATCAACCCACTTACAGTCCTTAACCCCCCATCACCCCATTTTCAGTTTAAGCCCCCCCTATAACCCATTACCAGTCCTAACCCCCCATCAGCCCACTTCCAGTCCTAACCCCATCAACCCATTTCCAGTCAGCCCCCCGTAGCCCATAGCCAGTCCTACCCCCCCCATCAGCCCACAGCCCATTACCAGTCCTAACCCCATCAGCCCACCTCCAGTTTTAACCCCCCAGCCCATTTCCAGTCCTAGCCCCCCCCATAGCCCATTACCAGACAGCCCCCATCAGCCCACAGCCCATTACCAGTCTTAACCCCCCCAAAGCCCATTGCCAGTTCTAAACCCCCCCCAACAGCCCATTACCAGTCCTAACCCCATCAGCCCACCTCCAGTCTTAACCCCCCAGCCCACTTCCAGTCCTAGCCCCCCCCATAGCCCATTACCAGACAGCCCCCATCAGCCCACAGCCCATTACCAGTCTTAACCCCCCCAAAGCCCATTGCCAGTTCTAAGCCCCCCCAACAGCCCAAAGTCCATTACCAGTCCTAACCCCATCAGCCCACCTCTAGCCTTAACCCCCCCCAGCCCATTTCCAGCCCCAGCCCCCCCAATAGCCCATTATCAGTCCTACCCCCCCCCCCATAGCCCATTAACGCCAATTTTTAAAAAGGGTTCCAGAGTGATCCAGTAAACTACAGACTGGTGAGCTTGACGTCTACACTGGCCAAAATGGTAGAAAGCATTATAAAGAATAAAATTACTGAACATGTAAATAGTCATGGCTTAATGGCAGAAAGTCAGCATGGATTTAGTGAAGGAAATGCTTTTCTCTCTTATATTTTTTTGAAGGTGTGACTAAACAGGTAAACAAAGGTGAGTTGGTTCTTATTTATTTATTTATTTATTTAAGTGGCTTATATACCACCTAATCTCAGAGCTGAGGCGGTTTACATCGATCAGATAACATGCGGCTACATAGAATAGTGTATCTGGATTTTCAGAAAGCCTTTGACAAAGTCCCTCATGAGAGGCTCTTAGGGAAATTAAAAAGTCATGGGATAGGAGGCAGTGTACTATTGTGGATCAGGAACTGGATAAAAGATAGAAAACAGAGAGTAGGGCTAAATGGCCAATTTTCTCAATGGAGAAAGGTGAATAGTGTGAGTACCCCAGGGATCTATGCTGGGTCCGCTGCTTTTTAACATATTCATAAATGACCAGAAAATGGGAACAACAAGTGAGGTGATCAAATTTGCAGATGACATAAAATTATTCAAAGTTATTAAAACACAAGAGGAGTGAGAAAAACTGCAAGAGAACCTTGATAAATTGAGAGACTGGGCATCCAAATGGCAGATGAAATTTAATGTGGACAAGTGCAAGTTATGCACTTAGGGAAGAACAACCCAAACTATAGTTAAAGGATACAAGGTTCCACATTAGGAACCACCAAACCAGGAAAAGGATTTGGGCGTCACCAGGATAATATGTTGAAACCCTTCGCCCAGTGTGTAGCGGCAACTAAGAAAGCAAAAAGAATGCTAGGAATCATAAGGAAAGGAATGGAAAATAAAACAAAGGATATTATCATACCTCTATCATTCCATGAATATTGTGTGTAATTCTGGCCACTATTTCTTAAAAAATGCTATAGCAGAACTGGAAAAGGTACAGAGACTGGGTGATCAGAGAACTAGATCAGGGGCATGTGATGGATGTCATCTACCTGAATTTCAGCAAAGCCTTTGATACTGTTCCTCACAGGAGGCTTATCAATAAACTCAGTAGTTTGGGGATGGGTCCCAAGGTGGTAAACTGGATCAGAAATTGGTTGACTGACAGACGACAGAAGGTGATGGTAAATAGAACTCACTCGGATGAAAGGAAGGTGATTAGCGGGGTGCCCCCGGGTTCGGTCCTGGGCCCAGCACTGTTCAATGTATTTGTGAGTGATATTGCTGAAGGACTGAATGGAAAAGTCTGTCTTTTTGCAGATGACACAAAAATTTGCAACAGACTGGACTCCCCTGAGGGAGTGGCTAACATGAGGAAAGATCTACAAAAGCTGGAAGAATGGTCTAATGCTTGGCAATTAAGATTTAATGTAAAGAAGTGCAGTGTCATGCACTTGGGTAGCAGAAATCCAAGGGAAATGTACACAATAGGGGGCGAAAGGTTGGTGTGCACTGATCAGGAGAAGGACCTTGGTGTGATTATTTCTGAAGATCTCAAGGTGGTAAAACAGTGCAACAAGGCGGTGGCAAAAGGCAGGAGGATGTTGGGCTGCATACAAAGAGGAATTACCAGTAGAAAGGAAGAGGTACTAATGCCACTGTATAAGTCACTGGTGAGGCCTCGCTTGGAATACTGTGTTCAGTTTTGGAGACCATATCTTGCAAAGGATGTAAAAAGACTGGAAATTGCTCAGAGGAAAGTGACCAAAATGATTTGAAGTCTGCGTCAGAAGCCTTATGGGGAGAGACTTGAAGACCTAAATATGTACACTTTGGAGGAGAAGAGGGATGGGGGAGATATGATTCAGAACTTTAAATACTTAAAGAGAAATAATGAACAAACAAACCTCTTCCAAAGACGGGGAAGCTGTAAAACTAGAGGGCATAACATGAAGCTGCAAGGTGGTAAATTGAAAGGCAATGTCAGGAAATACTTTTTCACTGAAAGGGTGGTGGATGCTTGGAATGCCCTCCCGATGGAAGTGGTGGGGGCAAACACAGTGACGGAATTCAAAATGGCATGGGACAGACACAGTGGATCCCTTTACAGCAATAGGATGAAATCAAAATAAAGTGAACTATCTAATTTCTCAAGAAATAGGGGTATCCTACATGGAGCGGTGGGTTCACCCCTAAACAAAGACAGGGGAAGGGGTGGCCTGCACAGAGCGGCAGATGCACCTACTCTTGCCATCTTACTGGGCAGACTAGATGGACCATATTGGTCTTTATCTGCCGTCATTTACTATGTTACTATGAGAAGAGCCACCAAAATGGTAAAGGGGATGGAATGATACCCCTATGAGGAAAGGCTTAAAAGGTTCAGGCTCTTCAACTCGACAAAAAGATGGCAGAGGGAGATATGATAGAGGTCTATAAAATAACGGTGGAACATGTAAACATAGATTGGTTGTTTACTGCTTCAAAAAGTGGAAAGACTAGGGAACATGCAATGAAGCTACAATATAGCCTATTTAAAACAACAGGAGAAAATATTTTTTCACTCAACATGTAATCAAACTCTGGAATTCTTCACCAGAGGATGTAGTAAAATCTGTTAGTATAGCTGGGTTTAAAAAATGATTTGACAAGTTCCTGGAGGAAAAGTCCATAAACCATTATTAAAGAGGACCAGGGAAATCCACTGATTACCCCAGGATAAGCAAAGTGGAATCTGTGTATCTTTTTGGGAATCTGACAGATACCTGTGAAGTGACTTGGCCACTGTTGGAAACAGAATAGAGGGCTTGATGGACCCTTGGTCTGACCCAGTATGGCATCTCTTATGTTCTTATATTTTTATGTTGTTCACATTGGGCAGTTGTACTAAGCATTATTCCCAGATTCACAAATTGGAAAAAAAATGTAGTTTGACCCCCAAGTATTAACTGATAACAAGATAACAGGATACAAATAAGACTGAGATTATTCGACTGACAGTTAACAATCCTTATCGCAGCAGCATAGCTGTATTATATTTTGAAAAAATGTAGCAATCAGTTGAAACAAGTCCTGCTTGCATTCTGCTAATTTCTCTGCAGATAATTCATCTGAAAACATTGATATCGGAGGTTGAAAGCAGTTTTCATTTTGATCCTGCTGCCTCCATAATCCTGAGTAAATTGGGAGACTGCTGCTTCTTAGGGGTATGTTTACTAAGCTATGTTAGGCTTTTGCAGGTAATATATTACTATTGTGTAAACGTACACGTATGAAGTACATGCGTAGTTGGGTATTTTATAACCTATATGTGTACTTTGTGACCCCGCCCACACTTCACCTCCGAACATGCTTACATGCAGGTCGTGTATAAACACGCACCTTTTAGTCATCGCACATACCTTTACCTGCTTAACCCATGGGGTAATTTATAAGAGGCCTTTTGTACACATATAATGGGGTGTATGTGTGAAAATTCCTTTACTACCCCCCCCCCCCCAAATGTTAAGCATAGGAAGAAAATATAGTAACACAGTAACATAGTATATGACGGCAGATAAAGACCAGTATGATCCTATATAGTAACACAGTAACATAGTATATGACGGCAGATAAAGACCAGTATGATCCTATATAGTAACACAGTAACATAGTATATGACGGCAGATAAAGACCAGTTTGGTCCTATATAGTAACGCAGTAACATAGTATATGATGACAGATAAAGACCAGTATGGTCCTATATAGTAACACAGCAACATAGTATATGACAGCAGATAAAGACCAGTATGGTCCATCTAGTCTGCCCAGTAAGGTGGCTAGAGTGGTCCTAACTGCAGCTCTGTGCAGGTCAGCCCCCCTCTAAGCCTGTGTTTAGGGTTCTCCTGTCGCTCCGTGCAGATCAGCCCCTCTCTATCTATTGAGTATAAAAGATACTTGTTTGCTTTGATTTCATCCTCCTGCCAGTGGCATCCCTTTATAGCAAGAGGATGAAATCAAATCAAACTTTGATAAGAGAGATAACTGAATGACTTTCCAATAGCCAAAACCACTATATTAACAATACAAAATTCCAAAAGTAAAAATGAATGTCAGATGGAATAAGTAAAATATGTTTTGCACTTTATCACCTGCACGGGCTTAGCTCTTGTCCTTGAGAGGCACAAACAAGTCTGATTTTCGGTACAGTCAAACGTTTTGTTTACTCTTTCAAAAAGCAGAAAGACTAGGGGACACACAATTAAGCTACAATATAGCACATTTAAGACTAATCGTAGAAAATATTTTTTCACTCAACGTGTAATCAAGCTCTGGAATTCGTTATCGGAGGATGAAGTAAAAGTTGTTAGTGTAGCTGGGTTTAAAAGAGGTTTGGACACATTCCTGGAGGAAAAATCCATAAACTATTATTAAAGTGGACTGGGATTATCCACTGCTTGCCCCTGGGATAAGCAGCATGGAATCTATCGACCTTTTGGGAACCTTAAGATACTTCTGACCCAGATTGGCCACTGTTGGAAATAGGATATTGGGCTCGATGGACCCTTGGTCCAACCTAGAATAGCGTATCTTATGTCCTTATGCAAATTAACCTTACCTTTAGACCATACATATATAAATATTCTTTGTGGATAGCCTGAAATCCCAACTGTGGGGGCCCTCACCGAGAACCACTAAGAGTATCAGGCAGCATAACATGATACAGTATATCAGGAGATTGCAACGCTATGCATAAAGCTCTGGCTTAGTGTCAAAGAAACTCTGCAGAACATCTGAGGATACTTAGTGACCAGCAGCTGTGTCTTGAGTATCCCCGTCAACAGTTGTGTGTCATGGAAACATAGCATATAATGACAGCAAGGACCATAAAGGGCATCTAATCTTCCTATTTTGGGGGGATAGGGAAGAGGAGGTGGAAACAGGGCAGATGCCCGGGGGATCCAGTACCACAAGGGTCCCCTTGGCAAGCTGAGTAATGTCACCGAGGCAGAACTTCGGGGCACTTGACACTAGTGACATCCACACCTTCATTTCTGCCATGGGCCCCAGGGTGATGAACACTAACTCTGCCTGGTATAGTGGCATAGATCACTGTTAGTACCTGATTTTCACTTCAGTTCTTGACAGCTAGGATCCTCTGTATTTATCCCATGCTATCTTGAATTTTATCACATTTTTGTCTTCAAGACCTGCAGTGGAAGGCTTTGCCATACATTTATCAACACTTCTATGAAGAAACATTTTGTAATATTACTCCTGAGTCTACCTCTTGAGCCTCATGTCATAACCTCGGTTGCATATCAGGTCTGTGGATCTATATATGCATGTCAGTGGCTGTGTGTCTGTATCTACATTTTGGGGCTTGTTTAAAAAGCTGCGGTAGCAGTTTCCAATCGTTATCGGAGCCGCGGCTTTGTAAAAAAGCCACTTTGCCTTTTGAGTTCTGTAGAAACCATCTGCATCCTTCCCCCTACCCCAGATATTCCAACACCCTAATGTCAAGAGTGACATCTTTATTTAGGTCTTGTCAACTCCTGTCTCTTCAAACTTTGCCTCCAGTTGCTTTTAAGACATTTTCCTTTTTATCTCACAATTTGTTAAAAACAAATGCTAAATATAGTCTTTTACTTAGAAGATGAACCCCCTTGTTGGGGAATTATTAAATTAGAAGACTTAGCAGGCTTTTGTGTACTACCTAGGTCAAGTGTACTGATGTTAGATTAATATACCTCAGTCAATTTGTTTCAAACATTAACTCTCTAAGATGGGTGAGGTGATAAACTATTGCAGATGCCAGAAGAGAGCCATCATAAAAAGAGACTGAATGAATTGCCCATTCAGATGTTCACATAAATGTAAGAATTATTTGCTTTGTAGGAGCATACAGCTAAGTAAGTGACCTGCCTCACTTAACTTCCCTAATTACTAACTTTACTCTCAAACAAGCAGCATAACAAGTGACTTACAGAGGTCTGTGGCTCCGATGTTCCTGGCTCTCAGGATTTTCACACTCAGCTTGTAGTAAGGGTGTGTCTCCCACTGAAAAACAAAAATCTTTTAGATAAAATCTGTTCTGTGCACTTACCTCCCAAATACTGACAAAGCAAACTGAAGGAGCATAATAACCGAGAGAGGTCATCTGGCTCCAGACCATAAATATAACAAGAGAACCAGTTTTGGTTTTTATCCATGTCTCTTTGAATGCAGTCCTGGAATTTCACCATATGCACAATTTTGAAACAAGAGTTGAAAAACCAGAACTGATCACCTGGAGCTAAGTAGTCACCCTAAAATGACGGGCATCATGTTTCTCATCCTGAGTAATTTCCAATGGAATGCACACCTAAGGCATTCTTTGCTACAAGAGAAATAGAATGTCTGTTGTAACACTTGGTCAAGTGAAGATAAACTCTCTGTGCAAAATCCTGATCTAGCACCTGCAAGGCACTAGTTTTGGATGTTCCTGGGTGAGAGAAACAGCAGCACTTTTATACTAGGGCAAGGCCTTCCAAAATGCTTCTAGTGAACCCACAGCCAGACCAGGTTTCCAAAAGAGCCACGGTGAATATGCATAAGATATATCTGCATGCACTAGATATTCATGCATATTCATTGTAGTTCTCAGGAAAATGCAGTTGTTTGTGGGGTCACCAGGACAGGTTTGGGAAGCTCTGTAGAAGGGTATGAGGTTCAATAATAGCAATATAATATAATTCCATGCGCTTATGGGAACTTATCCCGGATTTCTGCAAGATTAATTTTCATTTTCTTTATCTTAATGAAAAATATACAGAACATAAAGGCAACTCAAATGTTCAAGTAAGCACATAAACTAGTACCTCTGGTCCCTATCCGGTATCGGCATGGAGCTTATGTGAGCCAACAGGTGCTTATGGGCCTTGCAATGGCCACATTTCCTCCTTCTGTTACTAAAGAAACCACTGCAAATATTGGGCCCACTTCAAGGCCTGTGAGCACATATCAGCTTACAGGTATTGCACTGATATTTCTTCCTACTGCTGCAATGAGCATGGGGAACACATGAACATAAGACATGCCATACTGGATCACACCAAGGTCCATCGAGCTCAGTATCCTCTTTCCAAAAGTGGCCAATCCAGGTCACAAAGATCTAGCAGTTTCCAAAAAAGGTACAGTTGCCGCCAACATTATTAGAACCCTTGCAGTTCAACCCTTTAATGTCTAATATGTCTTTTAAAAAAAAAGTGGCCATTGAAATGGGTTTGGACTATATACGACATCTATTTGACACATAGAAGAATCAAATAAAACAAGACCAATTAAAAAAGGAAATAGTAGGAAATAGTATAAAAACTGGGACATTGCCAGGACATGATTATTCCATTATTTCTTAACCTATTCCACCAGAATGACACTTATAATAACTAAATTCTAAATAACATCATTTTACCTATCCTTAACAAATGGAGATAATTCCTAACTCACATCAATAAGGGAGAAAAAGGAACACGGCACCCACGAGCTCAATGTCCTGGCTTAAAAAAAATTAGGCTGTGTGCAATATATGTAATGGTCTGAGGCAAAAGGGGTGTGTGTAATATATGTAATATGTATTATATTTTTGTTATGCTTTATGTTTGTGATGAGCTTAAGGGCATACTGATTGTACGTAGAGATGCACTCAGCCACGGATGGTGAAAATTATGAAACTTCCACCTGAAGCAGGGTTTCGAATTGTTCAACCCGAAACGTGCCAAGTTGTGATGTTTTGAGATAAGTAACTTAATTTTCAACACTTTATTAAATTGAGTAAAAAAGAGCGTTCACAGCGAGGCGGTGTTAACACTTTCACCCCCGTTTGTGAGTTTTTTGCTCCGACAAAAAGAGTAATTTTGCTGCTAACTCTACCGGGACTTTTTCTATTAAATCTTTTTCCTGGCTGGTGGTTCCTAAAGGAACCTTGCATCGTGTAACCATAGATTGGGTTGTTCTTTCCAAGGTGCATAACTTTGCAATCGTCCACATGAACTTCCATCTGCCATTTGGACACCCAGTCCCAATTTATCAAGGTCCTCTTGCAATTTTTCACAGTCCTCTTGGTTTTTAACAACTTTGAAAAATTTTGTGACATCTGCAAATCTGATCACCTCACCCATTACTCCCATTTCCAGGTCATTTATGAATATGTTAAAAAGCAGTGAGCCCAGCACAGATCCCTGGGATACTCCACTATTCACCTTTCTCCATTGGGAAAAATTGACCATTTAGCCCTACCCTCTGCTTTCTTTTAACCAGTTCCTGATCCACAATATCTCATGACTTAATTTCACCAAGATTCTCTCATGAGGCACCTTGTCAAAGGCTTTTTGAAAATCCAGATACACTATATCAACCTTTATCTACCTGTTTATTCACACCTTCAAAAAAAAGTAAGACAAGACTTCCCTTGGCTAAATCCATATTGGCTTTCTCCCATTAAACAATGATTATCTACATGTTCAGTATTTTTATTCTTTATAATGGTTTCTACCATTTTCTCCAGTACGGACGTCAGGCTCACTGGTCTGTAGTTTCCCGGATCACCCCTGGAACCCTATTTAAAAATTGGCATTACATCGGCCATGCTCCAATCTTCAGTACTACAGATAATTTTAATGATAGTTTACAGATCACTAATAATAGGTCTGTAATCTCATATTTCAGTTCTTTCAACACCCTCGGATGTATTCCAACCAGTCCAGGTGATTTGCTACTCTCCAGTTTATCAAATAGTTTTAATACATCTTCCAGGTTTATTCATATATATTTCAATTCTTTTGATACATCACCTTTAAATACAATTTCAGGCATGGGTAACTTCCCTACACTCTTCTTCAGTAAAGGCCGAAGCACAGAATTCATTCAGTCTCTCTGCTATGGCCTTGTCCTCCCTTAATGCCCCTTTTACTCTTCTACCATCTAATGGTCCTACTGACTCACTCACAAGTTTTTTGCTATGAATGTACTTGAAAACATTTTTATTATGCATTTTTGTTTCCATTGCAAGCTTTTTTTCAAATTTTCTCTTTGCCCACCTTATCAATGCCTTGCATCTAACTTGCCAGTGCTTAGGTTGTTTTCTGCTTTCATCATCTGGCCCTTTTATCCATTTCATGAAAGATGCTTTTTTGGCTACAACAGCCTCTCTGACCTCACCTTTAAACTATGCTGTCAGTTTTTTTGGCCTTTCTTCCACTTTTCTTAAGGTGTAGAATTCATCTGGTCTGGGCTTCCAAGATAGTATTTTTAAACAACACCCATGCTTGACGTAAATCTTTAACCTTTGCAGCTGCTCCTTTTAGTTTTTTCTTAACTGTTTTCCTCATTTTATCATAGTCTCCTTTTTGAAAGTTAAAAGATAGTACTGTGAATTTCCTTGCCGTCCTTCCTCCATTTATTAAATCAAATGTGATCATGCTATGATCACTATTGCCAAGTGGCTCCAACACCCTTATCTCTTGCACCAGATCCTGTGTCACTAAAGACTAGGTCCAAAAATAGCTTCCCCACTTGTCAGTTCGTGAACCATCTGCTACAAGAAGCAGTCATTTATTTCATCTAGAAACTTTATCTCCCTAGCATGTCCTGCTGTGACACTGAGTCTGTCGAAACCGGGGTAATTGAAGTCATCCATTATTACTGTGTTGTAAATTTTGTTAGCTTCCCTGATTTCTTTTACCATTTTATCCTCCTTCTTCTCCGTCTCCAAGAAGCGAGTCTTTGTCACACGGTTCTTCACTGGTTTCATTCTTTTCTTTCTTCACGTTCCTGTTCAGTTCTCTCCTCTTCCTCCTCCATCCCCCTTTCTGATCCTTTTCCTTTGTTATGTGGTGTCCCACAGGGTTCCGTACTTGCCCCTCTTCTTTTCAACCTTTTTCTCGCCCCCTCACCCTTCAGATTCAACAAACTGTGATTAGTGCTTTCTATTATGCTGATGATATTGTCCTCCTTCACCACACTTCCCCATCTCATCCTGATCTTTCTCCACTTAACTCCTGTCTCACCATGGTTGCTAATTGGTTATCGCAAAACTGTCTTCACCTTAATCTCACAAAGACTTCAGCTATCTGGTTCTCTCGTAGTGGTTCTTCTCCTTCCCTAGCCCCCTCTTTCTCGGGCTCCTCCGTCCCACTTGTTTCCTCCTTCCGCTACCTCGGCGTTATTTTCGATTCTCACCTCTCCTTTCACGATCACATTTCTGATATCGCTAAAACTTCTTTCTTTTTCTTACGTCAAATCCGTGCTGTTCGGTCTTTTCTCACTCCTTCTGCACTCGCTACCTTGCTTCTCTCCTTGGTTATGTCCCGTGTCGATTTTGCAAATTCCCTTTTTCTTGGTCTCCCTAAGTCTCAACTATACCGTCTTCAACGTATTCAATACACTGCCGCCCGCATTGTCACCCATTCTTCCACCCGTGATCATGTTTCACCCCTTCTTCTCCGTCTGCACTGGCTACCCCTACCTTTCCGCTCCCACTACAAACTGCTTACTCTGGTCCACCGAGCTTTCCATACTAACACCCCGCAATACTTGGCTGATCTCCTCACCTACCACACCCCTAGACGCACGCCTCGTTCATTCCACCTCAACCACCTTACTCTCCCTTCCCCCTCCCTAGCGCACCTCCAATCCACCCGTTCCTCGGCCTTCTTTTTCACAGCCCCTGCCCTCTGGAATTCCCTACCTCCCTCCCTTCGACTTGAACCTCACCATCCTACCTTTAAGTGTAATCTAAAAACTCACCTCTTTTCCCTTGCCTTTGACCTTCCCTCCCCTTTTGTATAAATTATCCTTTGCGGTCTGTGTTGTGCTCTTTAATCCCCTCTTTCCTATTAAGATTGTATTTCATTTCTTTTTTTCTGGCTATGGTTTTATTATTGTTTGTTTTAATTATTTTTTAACTGTTTTATGTGATTTTTTATTGTAAACCGTTCTGATCTTCTTGAATGGGCGGTATATCAAATTTTAATAAACATAAACATCAATCTGTTCATTTTGGCCAGGCGGTTGGTAGTACAACCCCACTGCCATCACCTTCTACTTTTTACATGAGATTCTACAGTATATTTTGTTTCCTGCAAAAAAACTGTAATCCTGTGTGACTTAATGCCCTCTTTAACACAGAGCACAACCCCTCCATCAATTTGATCTACCCTATGATTGCAATATAGTTTGTACCCAGGTATCACAGTGTCCCATTGGTTGTCCTCCTCCTACTAGGGCTCTGAGATACCAATATCTAACCTCTCATTTAGTGCTATATATTCTAACTCTCCCATCTTGTTTTTTAGACGTCTAGCATTTGCATACAGGCATTTTAGAGGTTCTATTTTATTCATATTAATCTGGTTATCAGTTGATAGAAGTAATTTGGAATCTTTCAGTTCTGTCTGTTCTGTACTGTACTTAAAGGGCATCTGGGTTACTTTACTCTTTATTGGAACCTCTCTGTCAAGATGCCCTAACTTCTCTCTTTTGCTAGTATCCTTTTTTTTTACATCCTTCCGAGCCATGAGCTCTTGGGCGACTGTTGGCTTTCCCCTGAAGATCTTCTTTCAGCTCAAAGTAGTGGCAGAACCAGATGGTGCCTTTATAATTTGATCCTATAGGCATAAGTTCAGGTATGGGGAGAGAGTCCCATCATCTTTGCTTTTCACAAGAAGTACCTCTAGAATCCAGCCAACTTTTTATCTTTTCTTTGACTCGTGTTTTGCTTCCATCCTACTACATATCTCAGTTCATATCATAGGCTTGTATCAGCCACTGAGTGGCCACAGCCAGAATGTAACAGAGGAATTATTTTCAATGTAGTGAATCACTAAATCGTGAGAATTTTATAACTTATCTTTCGGGGTTTTTCATTGATACCCTTCCCCTTATCCTTCCATCTTCTCTCTCACCTTCTCATATCTCTCTATTTAATCTCTCCCATGTCTTCTCCACAGCTTCATTTTTCTTTTTCCCATCCTTCCATCTCTACCTCTCATTTCTTTCCAAGCACCCCCCTTTCTCACCTCCTGCCACCTCGCCCCAGAATCCTGCCTCACTTCCCTCTCCTTCCCATCTGCCAGTCACTCTTCTCTGATTCTTCAAACCCTTTGACTTTCTCCATCCCTTCTCGTCAATCCCCTTTCTCATCCACCCGAGTAGCAGAGCCTTATCCTGGTCAGCTTAGTTCCACTCTCTGCTTTCCTGCCAGTTGCAGGGTCATTTTCCATTCATGAACAAGTACCTTTAACTGACCGTGGGGCAGTAATAACACAAAGAAACAGAAAGAACATAAGATGTGCCATATTGGATCATACCAATGGTCCATCGTGTCCAGTATCCTGTTACTTGGAAGTACCCAGAAGATTTGAATACAGAGGCTCTTTCCATGTTGCTCATTTTCAGAAGTAAAAGATGCAGTCCTGAAATTTACTGGCTGACAAGTGCTGATGGAGATATTCTCCTGAAACTTGTTTAAACCTTTTTTTAAACCCCGATATATTACTAAAGTTGATTACATTCTCTAATAACAAATTTCATTGGATAATTGTCCATTGAGTGAAGAAAATATTTTAAAAAATGTTTTCAATCTGCTGTTAAGTGCCATCGAGTTGATGTTGGCTCATGGCAACCATGTGGACCAGTTGTCCTAAACTGTGTTTAATCTGCAGTCAGGCAAAATTATTGATAAGAGTGATAGCTATAGCTGCTGTTATTGTGTCAATCCATTGCATTGCCGGTCTTCCTCTTTTGTGTTGACCTTCAACCTTGAAAAGCATAATGTCTTTCTCTTTCTGCATGATTTGCATGATGTACCGAAGTCGAATTCTTGTTATTTGAGTTTCTAAGGAAAACTTAGGTTTGATCTCTTCTAGTACTGATTGATTTGTTCTTAATTAGTTTTATGAGGTGTCCCATAATCCTAGAACCATCTGAAATGGTAAAAAAAACGATTCACTATTAACTTTCTTCATCCCATTTACGATTTAACAAACCTCTGTCATATCTCCCTCTCAGCTGTCTCTTTTCCACACTGAAGAGCCCTGGCCTGTTTAGTTTTTCTCCTTAAAGGAGCCCTTTCATCTCCTTTATCCTAGTTCTGCTATATAGTTTTGGAGATGGGTGATGAAAACGACATACAATAATAGAGATGTGATCGTACTATACATTTATACAGAAGTATTATGATATTCAGAATTTTCTTCTTTATTCTTTTCCAAATAATGACTATTATTATATTTGCTTTTTCGGCCACTCTTGCGCACTGAGTTGAGGCTTTCAATATATTGTCCACATTGACTTCAAGATCCTTTTCCTGAGCTGTACATATCTACTAATGTGGAAGCCTGCAGTGTGCAAATAAAGGATTATTTTTCTCCAGGCTCTTATCCACATTCAATTTCATCTGTCATTTAGATGCCCAGTTCTGCAGTCTTGTATAGTTAAGAAGCATCCTGAGCAGTGGCGATAAGGTTCCTGCCACTCCAACCTGCTTGGAAGTTGGTGGAAATAGACAGGAGCTATAAGGACAAGCTCTTGCTGCTCTAATTTGTTGAGAAGTTGAGGGAGAAGGTGGACAGAAGTAGCAGTGCTGCTCAAATCAGGGGAAGGAGGAGGAAGATGTTATATACCCGAGTCTCACAGTCTGTTACATACACACCTGCCTAGGGACAACTACTATCTGGAGGCTAGTGAAAGGGCAAAAGACACCCTAGATCAGAGGTTCCCAACTCCAGTCCTGGAGGGCCAAACACCATTCAGATTTTCAGGCTGTCCCTAATAAATATGCATGAGATGTATTTGCATGCACTGCCCCCATTGTAGTCAAATGTATCTCATGCATATTCATTAGGGACAGCCTGAAAACCTGAATGGTGTTTGGCCCTCCAGGACTGGAGTTGGGAACCTCTGCCCTAGATGAATCTTCAACTTTGTGCCCCTTCTCCCAATTAGCTTTCAGGCTCCTTGACCCCCTTCCTCTATGATTTTAATAATTAAACAACAATCATGATTACCCCAATATCATCCCTCCCAGAATGATCCTGTAAAAACATAAAACTGGACATCATACTTTTAAATATTAAATAGGTAGAAGCATGTGTTGATGGTTCACTGAGTTTGTGTGACTGACAAGATCTATGTCGCTTTAGCTGCAGCTGATCTTTGCTATCACCCCAGAAGATGCTGCCTGAGGTGACCACCCAGTTTGCCTTATGGTTAGGCCCGCTCTCGGGGCTGTACATGTTTAAGAGTCTATATCCAAGGGGAAAGACAGGATGGAAAAGCAATCTGTGACTAGGGAGGCAGAGCTTCCTGTCCCCCTCCCATGTAGAGCACCTTCAATCTGACTGTCCAGAACATTTGCTCCCCATGATGAGATGAACCTCTCTTATTGAGGAAAGAAGCTGCAGTGTCATAAGATTATCACATTTGGCAATGACCGAATAAGGTCTCTGAAGAACAGAAGAAAAAGCTCAGAAAGGTAATAGTCCCTGCACATAAAGAAGGAAATTTCATAGCCCAGCGAGTCAGCGTGCATTTGAGGCCTTTTTCATAAAGTGAAGCACACATGTACTTTACACCACTACATCCTATTTTATAAGGTAAAGATCTGCGCAAACTGGGCGCGAGCACTTATGCCTGTCCTATGACAGGTGTAAATGCCTTTGTGCATACATTATAGTATTTTATAATTTACACATGTAAGTTTGCGCCCTACACCTGTGAATGCCCACACAAAGTATGCATGATCAGACTTGCGCCTGCATACATCCTTGAGAATAGGTGACTGATGCACGTAAATGGCACCTTTACGTAGGGCCGTACCAAGCCATAAATGCCCCATGTGACTTGCACATCTGGTGCGCCCCCTGGCCCCAATCTTCACAAGCTTGCCATTTGGCCAGCATCTCTTATCCTATAGCTGTCCAGCCAGCTCTCTGCGCTGCCTGCCCTTGCTCTGCTGCCTGCCCTTACCCCGCTGCCTGCCCTTGCTCCGCTGCCTGCCCTTGCCCTGCTGCCATTTTTATGTTTCCCTGGCAATGGCAGGGGGTGATGGCAGCAGCAGAGCAGATATCAAGATAAAAAATAAAAATAAAAACTGCGGCTCTTTCAGACTCCACGCTTGCCCGCATGTCTGATCCCTCCCGTCCTCTGACATATGCCCACGTCAGAGAAAGGCGGGAGCAGACCAGCCAAACACAGGTCTGTGTAACTCCGCACTTGAATGGCTGGTCTGGTCCCTTCCTCCTCTGACATGGGCATATGTCAGAGGAGGGAGGGATCAGACATGCAGGCAAGTAGAGAGTCGGAAAGACTCATGTTTTTTTTCCTCAATTTGATGTCTGCTCCGCTGGTGCCATCGCCCCCCACTGCGGAAACATAAAAAAAAACAGTAGTTGTGCAAGGGCAGGCAGCGTGGGGGAAGCCAAGTTCAGCAAACTCAAATGTGCCCCTATTTCTTTGCGCCCTGTGTGGCTGCACCGGTTGCACAGGGCTAGGTACGGTGCTGCCTTTATATGGCTCCTTATACAATTACCCTTTTTGGGACTGATTTTATAACACAGCACCTAGATTAATAAGCCACGAAGGCTCCTATTTTTAGCCTATTTTATGAAGCCAAATCGATCCCTATATGGCCTTTTAAAATACTAGCACAAATCCTGCAGTCATTTTGTCTAAATGGAAGGTGCGGACATTACGCCTGCTTGACAACAGCCGTAAACGTTAGTGTGCAATTTATGCACATTCGCAAGTATTTTATTAAATATGCAGGAAAATCACACTCTGCCCATGCTCTAACCAAACTCCGCCCCTGAGCACAGTAACTATACAAGTATGCATTGACTTGCACGCACGTAGTTTAAAGCGTGAGATCATTCTGTAAGAGCTCATTTACTCACCTAAATCAGCATTTTACAGGCAACTATGGTTTATAAAATTGTTCTCAAAGTTTAGAAAGTATTTTCTGCACACTGAGGGTAGTCTTATAACAGGCGCCTGCAGAGGTTCTATTTTGTAAAGATAAGTTGGTCCCTACTGGTCTTTATAAAAAACTAATGTATGCGGCAGAGATTGTACCTAGAATGTAGGTGCGAGTAACTGTAAATATTCACACGTTGTTATGCCCATAGGCATGTACATTATGGTATTTTATAATCTACGCATACATGTGAAAACACTGCTCGTGTTCCACCAAGACTGCGCCCCTGGTTACACCTCCCAGCAAAGCATGCCTTTTCATTAATGTGCTTATGTGGCTACATATCTGCAGGAACGACTTCATAAAATTACCTCCACAAAGCCTATTCTGAAGTGGAAGAGTAGCCTAGTGCTTTCAGCAGTGGCCTGGTGAGCAAACGACCAGGGTTCAGTTCCCAGTGGTACGTCTTGTGGCCTTGGAAGAAACATCTGACAATCTACTTCCGGTCGCATCTTGCCAAGAAAACTTGCTGGGTTGCCAGGAGTCAGCATTGATTCAACGGCACCAAAAAACCCAGCCTATTTTATATAAGAAAAGGCATTTTATAAAATGTCATGGGCATATGCGCACTCAAAAAGTACATGTGCCAAAAGATTTGACTTAAATTTGATTCAGTCGCTTATACAACAGAATGTCAGGAATTATTGCAAAAGGACTAGAAAATAAAACAAAAGGATATCACAATGCCTCTGTATTGCTCCATGGTACAACCGCACCTTGAATATAGTATGCCATTCTGGTCTCTGCATCTCAAAAAAGATATAGTGGTATTAGAAAAAGTACAGAAGGGTGACCAAAATGATAAAGGAGATAGAGCGAGACTCCTATGAGGAAAAACTGAAGAGGTCTGGAGAAGAGACGTTTGAGGTGAAATATGACAGGAGGCCTATGAAAGCCTGACTGGAGTGGAACAGACAGATGTAAATCAATTGTTTACTCTTTCAAAAACAACAAGGACTAGGGAACACACCATGAAGCTACAAAGTAATATATTTAAAACAAGTAATGCAAAATATAATTTTCTCTCAAGGCCTAATTAGTCTTTGGAAATGTGATAAAGGAATGCAGTGTAGCTGGGTTTAAAATGATTTGACCAAATTCCTGGAGAAAAAGTCCATAAACCATTATTAAGGTAGAAATGAGGGAAATCACTGCTAATCCCTGGGGGGTAGGTAGCATGAAAACTTTCTACTTTTTGGGATCTCGCCAGGTACCTGTGACCTGGATTGGCCACTGCTGGAAAGAGGACATTGGGCTTGGTGGACCTTTGGTTTGACCTTAAGTTCTGGACAAAATGGTAGAAACCATTATAAAGAACAAAATTACTGAACATGTAGATGGTCATGATTTAATGGGAGAAAGCCAACATGGCTTTAGCCAAGGAAGATCTTGTCTTACTGAAATATTTTTTTTGAAGGTGTGAATAAACAGGTAGACAAAGGTGAGCCAGTCGATATAATGAATCTGGATTTTCAGAAAGCCTTTGACAAGGTCCCTCATGCGAGACTCTTGGCGAAATTAAAAAGTCATGGGATAGGAGGCAGTGTACTGTTGTGGATCACAAACTGGTTAAAAGATAGAAAGCAGAGGGTAGGACTAAATGGCCAATTTTCCCAGTGGAGACAGGTGAATAGGCGTCATCGCGGATAACACGTTGAACCCTCCGCCCAGTGTGCAGCGGCGGTCAAAGCGGCAAATAGAATGCTAGGAATCATAAGGAAAGGAATGGAGAGTAAAACAAAGGATATTATACAGTAATGGCTCTGTATCGTTTCATGCTGTGACCGCACTTTGAATATTGTGTGCAATTCTGGTCATCGTATCTTAAAAAGTATATAGTGGAATTAGAAAAGGTACAGAGAAGAGTCACCAAAATGTAAAGGAAATAGAAGGATACCCCTATGAGGAGAGGCTTAAAATGTTAGGGCTCTTCAACCTGGAAAAGAGACGGCTGAGGGGAGATATGATAGAGGTCTATAAATTAACGAATAGAGTAGAACAGGTAAATGCAGATCAATTACGCCATCAGAAAGTAGAAAGACTAAAGGATATGCAATGAAGCTACAGTGTAACCCTTTTAAGACTAATAAAAGAAACTATTTTTCACTCAATGCATAATCAAACTCTGGCATTTGTTACCGGACGATGTAGTAAAAGCAGTTAATGTAGCTGGGTTTTAAAAAGGTTTGGACAAGTTACTGGAGGAAAGGTCCATAAGCCATTATTAAAGAGGGCCCGAGAAATCCACTTCTTGCCCCTATACAAGCATTGTGGAATGTGTGTGCCTTTTGGGGAAAGTGCTAGGTACTTGTGACCTGGATTGGCCGAGAGAATTATTTGCAATTATAAAAACACTAACAAAAACCCAAACTCCAGAGCCTGAACAATCAACGATAAGCGCACAAACCCTTGCAACTCATTTTGCTAACAAATTAAAAAACAAATCATCTAACACAATCATAACTATACCCACGGACTTAAAACCAACCAATAAATGGATAACCTTTTAAGACATTGAACAAAAACACCTCCTCAATATCATATCAATGATCAACACCACTACCTCCCCCCTAGATCCATGTCCAGTATCATGGATAAAAAACACCAAAAATGAATTAGCTATCCATATACAAAATATAGTAAACCAATCACTATCCCAGGGCATCATGCCAGATGCCCTAAAACTCACATCCTTACGCCCTATAATAAAAAATAATAAACTCAATCCTACAGACCCAAACTCCTACAGGCCCATAGCCAGCATACCGTTTATTGCCAAAGTAATAGAAAAAATCATACAGCTCCAACTACAAGATTTTATCGACACACATGCACCACTTGACTCACATCAATTCGGCTTCCGCCCATCACACGGGGTCAAAACTTTGCTAATAACACTTATGGATGACCTCATAAAAGGCACTGACACATGCAACCAAGGTTACATCCTCATATTCATTGATATAGCTGGTGCCTTTGACAATGTCCACCACAACACACTCATTAACAGACTCCTAAGCCTAGGAATAGGAGGAACAATTCTACAATGGTTTATATCATACATCACAAACCGATCGATACACGTTAAATTAGGCCAAGACACCTCTGAGCCATTCGTACAAGGACAAGGTATTCCACAGGGCTCAGCCCTTTCGGCCCTCCTTTTCAACTTGTATCTTCAACCCATCACAAATATATTTAAAAAACATAAAGTCAACCACTACATATACGCAGATGATATCATGCTCACTCAACCAATAAACACAAACAATCCCACCTACCAGAACTTACTAGACTGCATCAGCGAAGCAAATACTTGGCTAGAAAATAATAACCTCAGCATCAACCTAAAAAAAACTGAAGCAATGTTCGTAACAAGAAAACCAGATACTACTCTCCCTGAAACAATAACAATTAACGACACAATAATCCCAATCAAAAAGGAAGTAAAATACCTAGGCATCATAATAGACCACACACTTAGTATGCTCCCTCACATAAAACAAACCGTGAAAACTATATTCTATAAACTTAAGACCATTCAACACCTACGACCAATACTAGACACACATGACTTCAGATCTGTTATCAGCACACTCATCACTCCACACTTTGACTATTGTAATAGTCTACTTATCGGCCTCCCTCTCACAAATACCAACTTACTCCAACGAGCTCAAAACATCTGTGCTCGAGTAACAGCAAAAGCCCGCCTCACTGACCACATAACTCCCATCCTCGCCGAACTACACTGGCTTCCCATAAATAGTAGAATATCATACAAAATACTCTTAACCACATTTAAACTTATCAACGGCATATCACCCTCACATCTAACCACTCTACTACATGCTCCAAAAGAACATAGAACCCGCAGACAAAATGCAACCCACTCACTAGACATAAAAAAATCAATTCGAAAAACAAAAAAAACACAAGCTCAAGAGCATTCTCATATGCAGCCCCCACCCTATGGAATAAACTCCCACTAAGCCTCCGCAAAATAAAGGATCTCCAGACATTCCGGAAAGAACTAAAAACATATCTGTTTAAAGAACACTTTATAAATCCTAATGAACCCCCCCCCATCCCCCTCACCACACCTCCATAAAAATCCTCCCTAACCACAGATCAAAAAGCCTCAAAACTCAACACACTTAGGAAAAAACAACCCTTAAAAACCACGATTAATAATTGACTAATGTAAATATTTGACTGATGTAAATAGTTAAAGCAGTTGTATAATTATATGTTCCATGTTATTGTTCATGAAAAGTTAATTGTACATAGTTTGAAGAAAATACGATGTTCCATGTAAAACCATGTTCATTATGTTAATTGTAAACCGTTCATTGTTAATTGTAAACCGCCTTTGATCTTGGGAAAAAGCGGTATAGAAGAAAAGCATAAATAAATAAAAATAAAAATAAATTGGCCACTGTTGCAAACAGGATACTGGGCTTGATGGACCTTGGTTTGACTCAGTATGGTATTTCTTATGTTCTTATTTCACCTATACTATGTAATTCTAAGCCGTTTACAATAAAAAAAATTATAACACGATTTAAATCACAGGTCAGAAAATTTACATGATTCAAAAATTTTACATAACAGAATCAACTACGAGAAAATTCAGTTATTCAATAGAAATTGTCTAAATAATAATGTTTTAAATGAGTGTCTAAAACTCATACAATTTCCTGGAGAACGAGTCTCAGTAGACAGCCTATTCCATTCCACCTCAGCTATATTTGCAAATAATTTGTCTAAAGTTTGTTAGTAAATAAACTTCTTACATGAACGAACAGTTAAGTCTATTGTTTGTCACAGAAAGCAAACTCCTGGAAGATCATTTAGTTGCACAATTGAGAATACATATGCAGGAATTAGGCTGTGATACAGCTTGAAAACAAAGCACAACGATCTAAAAATAACCCTTGCAGAGACTGGAGACCAATGTCACTCTGCCCTGTTTCTGACCCCTATAATCTTAGTAGCTGTATTTTGTAAAATCTACAAATATGTGAAAGGTTTTCCCCAAATACAGAATATATTGCATCATGATCAAAGCTTGTGTCAAAGTCTTTGAATGGTTGGTGGTAAAATTGGATAGAGTCTGTCGAATGTATTGTAATTTGATGTATATTTTTCTAAATGAGAGAGCTCATTTGTTCTTCTAAAGATAAGGTCAGATCTATACTCTTACCTAGGACTTTAACTAACTTCAGTAAAGGGACTTTTACTCCAGCAAGAGTAGGAGACCTGTCTGGGAAAGCTGCCATATCATGTTCTATCCATAACAATTTGTTATTAAAGATCTGCGAGTCAAAAATTGAAATTATGGAGATGGTGCTGAAAAGGTTTGAAGAAAAATCTGAGGCATTAGTGTGTGGCTGAAGCAGAAAGGAGAACCAGTGATCTGGAAGAAGGAGAGCACAGAGCTGCAATCGTTGCAAAAGCTATTGGTGACTTTGAAAGAGAGATTAGAGGAATGGAAGCAGACACTCAGACATATGAATTTTTGGCATCCCAGAAGAAGCAGCAGCGGGCAATCTGAGTGCTTTTGTGGAGGCCCCTACTAAAGAACTGCTTCCCTAATTATACTGCGATGCCATCAATCAAGACAGAGAGAGCCCATAAGGAATTGTGCCCTAGGCCCAACCCAGAGAGCCTGCCCAGAGCAATCACTGCCAAACACCTCCAGTTGCATGACCAGGAGTACATAATTAAAAAGGCAAGAAGCAGGGGACATGTGGTGTACAAAGAGCAAAGTTAGAATTGTCACAGACATGAGCAACGAGACTGTTCGCAAAAGAAAGGAATATATCCCTAAATATAAAGAAATACTACAATAGAGGGAATACCATGTTAGAATCTGGTTTCTGGTAAAATTGGTAGTATCTATCAATGGAATAAAAAAAATACTACCTAATCTGGAGGCTGCAGCCAATTTGTAGCTGAAAAATAATATAGTGCTTCAGCCTAGTTATCCAATAGGGAAGAAAGGTGATCTTACCAGAGAGAGTAGAGACATGCCTGTGGAGGCAGGGGGCACTATGTGTGCAGGGTCCTCAGAGATGTCTTACCAGAACAGATCATGAGGATTCACATAGGCGCACTTGATAGTGATATGTCAAAAACGCTTTGGACCCAGCAGGACCTAGACCAAGAAGAGGGAAATTCTCCCATGTCTAGATCAGAGATTGCCACAGCGGCACATGAGGATTGCCCTAAGGTGAACATTACGATGGATGAGCATGCTAGAGACTGAGCAATGACTTACTGTTTCATCATGGTTTGCACCGTACTGAAGGGTTACCAATACACTGGGTGATTAACTGAGACTGAATGTTTGCCTAATAAGACTTGAGTATAGCAGTGGAAGTTTTGGGGCTGAAGATTTAAAAGTAATATATGTGAAGAAACATGACAGGATCTTTTCCTAAATATGGGGTGGGGTGGGACATGATGGACCTTGTAGTTAAGATATATGTTTTATGTTTATGTTTATGTTTTATTTCACTTGATAAAAACCGCCTTTCATGGTATGTATATGTATGTAACCTGAGGTATCTGCAGGAAATTTACTCTGACGGAACACGATGATGGGGAAGGGAGGTAAAAAGGAAGTGGGTGAAGGAAGGGAAAGACATTGGAGGATGAATACTGAATTGTGGTTAGGGGTGTGGAAGATTAAGAAGATGTGGTGTGGAGGGAAAGGGAGGATGACAGGAAGGGTGGGATTTGCTTTCAACGATCCAAAAAGGGTCTGTTGGGGTGAACAAGAATTGAGAACTAAAATGTAAAACCACAGGGACAGGCCGCTTGATAACCTTACCATCTCCAACACCGTCATTTCAAGGATTCCCCTTACAGCTTCATGACTCTATCCACATTCTAAGTATAAATTCTGTTTCAACTCTAACTTTCAGACGATAAATATCAGTAGTTGCCTTCTCCTTACTTCTGACACTTTGGAGGTTTGGAACAATTAAAAATCCAGGCTGACTTTGGCAGACATAAAGCTCCTCTTCCTCTCTCTCTGGTAATTCCAAAAATTGACTACTATAATGCACCATACGACAGGCTTTCCACAGCATTCATAAAATGGATTTTATTAATCCAGAGTACCGCGGTTACGTTTTTATAGGAGGCAAGCTGCTTTGACCACGTCTCTCCATTTCTCGCAGCACAACAAGGGTTATCACATTAAATTTAAGATTTTATTGATTATTCATTACTCTTTGCATTCCAATCGTCCTTTATAATTGCCAGATTATGGGAAGGAAAATAAGGGATGAGGCGATCTCCACTCATCTCAGGCAGCTCTGCTTATCGTCCCTCTCCGCCTAGTAGGATTACATTAGAACCTACCCCAAAATCTGCCTTTGCCATCTTAGCTCCACCCCTATGGAATGCCCTCCCTTTCTACCTTCAGCAGGAATCATCACTACCAAAGTTCAAGATGGTACTGAAAACTTATTTTCAGCGGGCTATTGAGGAGAGGAGAGGTTTCTCTGAGATTTATTTGCTGCAATATAGAGTCCCTGTTTGTAGATTGGTCAGCTTGCTTAATGTTCATAGATTTTTTGTAATGTAAACCGGTTTGATGGGCTCATTACAGGAAGACAAACTGCAATCCAATATCCTTAAGGCAGTCAATCTTATAAATGTGATAAAATCTAGGGGGGGGGGGAAGGAGTGGGGGTGTCTCTAGATGCAAAAAAAAAAATCATTTGACCATGTGGAATGTTTTTATTTGCAGCTTGATGTGGGCAAGAACTTTTGAAAATGGGTGAAATTTTTGTACTGGCACCCATGAGGCAGTATATTTGTCAAATTGTAAATTCTCAGATGAATTTCTATTATTTAGAGAAAACAACAAGGATGCCCTCTTTCTCCTTTACGTTTTGCATTAGCAATCGAACCACTGCAACCTGCAGAAGAGGAAATGGGAATATCCAGCCAATAGTAGTGGAGGGGAGGAGCATAAAATACTCCTTATATGCTGACGATGCACTGATTTTTTAAAAGACCCTGAAGATTCAATTATTCATTTATTGAAGGAGATAAAAATGTCTCCTCAGCTTTAAGATGAACATGAATAAAAAGAGGCAATGATGTTTAATTTGTCCAAACAGGATTTTCCAGATTCTGAGTGGCAAATAATGGAATATGCTATTTGGGGGCACTACTATCATATAAATTGGAAGATTTGTTTAAATTAAATTATACCAGGTCAGTAAATACAAGTTATAAAATGAACTCCACTAATCACTACTTCATGGCCTACCTCACATTCCTACACATGTTTGCACTTTGCGCACACAGCATCAGACTCAACGAACAAATCCCATTGATAAACCTATATACCACCCAAACCATATCTACACCAGCATCACACATATCCAAAGAATACCAACAATCAAAGAATACAGCACACAAACATACAATGCCACACATGTCACACCCTCTCACTACACAAATAATGAACACACAAACCCAATCATCTCAACAAACATCAGGTGTGCTCTACTAAACGCCAGATCTATCAGGAACAAACCAAATACTATCCTTGACCTAATCCACAACAAGAAGCTTGATATAATATGCATCACTGAGACCCAGCTAGACGACTCAGACCAAGTCATATTAAATCAAGTAACCCCAACAGGATACTCAGCATTTAACTGCATCAGAGCACAAAAGAGAGGGGGAGGAGTACTAATACTTACCAGAAAGGAATTCAGATTCAATCGCCACCACTAACACAAGCGAAGCCAACACACTAACTATAACTAACAAGTATCTAACCATCTCCCTCACATACAGACCACCTGGAACCACAACTGAATACTTATCCACAGTAATTGAAACGATATGCGCACATAACAGAAAACACAAACCCCTCATTGCACTAGGAGACTACAAACTAACATCCGCATCCACCAGAGAATCTGCAACGTTCCTAAAAGCCATGGAGTCATTAAAATACTGCCAGACAATTAACGCCCCAACATGGCTCAACTCTGGACATGGTATTCATGCCAACACAACTGGTGGAACAGAACAAAATCACAAAACCAACAATCACCCCAGTCCCTTGGTCGGACCACCATGTAATTGAATTCACCATGACCCTGAATAGCCCCACCCAACGCAAAGAAAAAGAAAGAATAACCAGATGGTTTAAAACATTTAACAGAGACTCATTCATAAACGACATCACCCCACAACTTCAACAGGATCACAATACCCTGGACCTAAACATAGAAGAATGGAACACAATAATATCCAACGCAGCATCTGCCCCAGCCATTAAAGAACCACAAACCTGCAAAAGATCCAATGCCCCATGGTACTCACACGAAGTCAGAGTCGCAAAGCGCACACTAAGAAGAATAGAAAGAAAATGGAGACGGAACAAATCACACAACCTCCTAACACAATACAGAGACAAACAACAGGAATACAACAATCTAATAAATGAGCAGAAACAGCAACACCATACCAACCTAATCATGAAATCTACCAATAGACCAGAGGTACTCAAATCCAGTCCTGGAGGGCCGCAAACCAGTCAGGTTTTCAGGATATCCCTAATGAATATGCATGAGATATATTTGCATGCACTGCCTCCATTGTATTTGAATCTATCTCATGCATATTCATTAGGGATATCCCAAAAACCTGACTGGTTTGCGGCCCTCCAGGACTGGATTTGAGTACCTCTGCAATAGACCAAGAGAGCTTTTCAGCATTGTACAAAAGCTCACCAAGGATGACACGCAACAAAGCACCCACCATCTTGACCCACAAAAATATGCAGACTACATGAAGTAAAAAAACACTAACCAAACATACTCTGCTTCACCACAAACAAATGACCACATGATAAAAAAGCAACACCAAGCATGGGAAAGCTTCAATATACCAACAAAACAGCAAGTAGAAGACATCATATCTGGACTGAACACAACAACTTCACCATCAGACCCATGCCCAGTGTCATGGATCAAAGCCACAAAATGTCAGCTCTCTCATCACATTCAAAAAATCGTCAAAGATTCACTCCAACAAGGATACATGCCACAACCCCTAAAGCACGCAATGATACGACCAATACTTAAAAGTAGCAATCTGAGCCCATCTGAACCAAAGTCATACCGTCCTATCTCCAGCCTGCCATTCCTTGCTAAAGTCGTGGAAAAAGCAGTCCAAAGGCAACTTCAAGACCACATAGATATCAATGCCCCACTGGACATACATCAGCATGGATTGAAGCCCCAACACGGAGTGGAAACACTTCTCACCTCCCTCTTTGACAATCTCCTAAGAGGCATAGATAACATAAAACACGGCTTCCTGCTAGTGTTCATGGACATCTCTGCGGCCTTCGACACTGTGTCACACCCTAAGCTATTGCAACGCTTACAACAGATAGAACTTTGCAAGAATACCCTGAAATGGTTCACATCATACCTGGAAGGGCGAACGCAACAAGTCAAATGTGATCAAAAGAAATCCCTACAATTCCCCGTCACGCAGGGAATACCTCAAGGCTCAGCCCTATCCTCAATGCTCTTCAACATCTACATACAGCCCATATGCAACATCATCAAGCACCACAAATTACACTACCACATTTATGCTGACGATATCATGGTGTATGCTCCAATCAACTTACTAGCACTAAACACTACAACAATAACAAAAAGCCTCGAAGACATGAATGAATGGCTCATAGCCAACAACTTAATGGTCAACTACGAAAAAACGGAGGCAATGTTCGTCACCAGGAACCCCACCTTCATGCCTCCACAAACTATCAGCATCCTGGACAAACACATAGTAGTCAAAGAAGAAGTTAACTATCTGGGCATAACACTAGACAGAGCTCTGAACCTAAAATCCCACATCACCAAAACTGTAAACAAGGCATATCATCGATTGAAAATAGTCAGACAAATCAAACCAATGCTCCATCAAGACCACTTCCGCACAATGTGCCAGGCACTCATTACACCACTGCTTGATTATGGAAACTCACTATATCGCCTTCCTCATCAGACACTACACCCACTACAGATGGTACAAAACACCACAGCACGCATCATCACAGACACCCCAAGAACCAAGCACATCACTCTCATCCTACAACAACTACACTGGTTTCCAGTGGTGGCAAGAGCTAAATACAAAACAATCATGATAATCTTCAAAGTCATTCACCATCTCTCAGCAGAAGTATTCCAAAACGTTATAACAAGAGACATCAGCAATAGACCAAGAAGAACCAATAACAACATGATCGGCACACCTGCAGGCTACCACAAAACCAAACAAACAACCTCAAAAAGAGCACCATCACTACTGGCATCCTCAATATGGAACTCCCTACCATTGAGCCTGAGAGCTTTAGAAGACCTCACAGACTTCTGCAAAGACCTCAAATCATGGTTATTTATAGAAAACTATGAGCATTCAAGCAACATCTCTTACTCAAACAGCAACACTACTACCTCCGCCAACTAAACACACACCCATCCCATCCACACACACAAATTCAACACACCTCATTAGAAAATACCTTTATGTTAAATGTTACTTCAATTGTATTGTCTAAATGTCTAAATACTGTTACGTAACTGTGCTGTCTAAATGATTACACGTACCCTAATGTTAAATGTAACCCTCCAATTGTGATGTAACGTGACCACTTTGATTGAAGGAAAAGGTGGCATACAAATCTGTCTAAATAAATAAATAAATGTGATAGGGTAAGATGCATACTGAAACTGCCTGAGTGGAACGCGTGTACAGCCTGCATGACCGTCAGGTGCACAATAGGAGAAAACGCTACTAATGCGCGCAGAAAGCAACAAGAAACCTCCACACTGCACCAACGGTCACCAGTGCCCCTCCCTGAATTGCATCCCAGGAAGACAGAATCAGGAGCCCCAAATAAAGGACAATGACAAGGTCAAGCCTTGGTACTCAACCCCTGGGAGCCACAGGCAGAGAATCCATGCCGGACTCAGCTCTACTGAAACTGTTTTACTGCCTTTGCAGTACTGCATTTAAGGTGGCTGGCAGGCAGATTTCTCTGAGAGCTTTATGCAATCTTCGGGAGAAAGTAGTGGGGGGACAGAGGTTGTGCGAGGCTGCTGATCCTTCCAATTTCTGGATTCCCAACCGGCTCTTACTATGATAAGCACATGGAGCTGAACCGATTTCCCTCCTCCAATAGCTACTGAAAAAATTGCAGTCTAGTGGAACCTCCCTCGTCAAGCTCAAGTGAGAGAGTCACTATCAAGGTGGCTGTTCACGAGCGTTTAATCAATCTTTTCCTCTCAATCGTCAGATTTTCTTCAGAGAGGAGAAAATCCATCCACTTTCTCCTGGAAACAATGAAATATTGAAGAGACCTATGGTGACTAAGGTGAATAGAGGCATGGGAGCAATATCATTGAAACCTTGGCTTTTCATTGTCTCCACCAATCTACTAGTAGGGGAACACAACCCATTTGTCTGGATTGGTCTAGCAAGACGATATGGAATAGGAGCTGCCGCTGCGAACTGGCTCTTCAGCAGAATCCACTCTTCAAGGCCAATCTGACTTCCACGGAGTGGAGGCCCATTTCGTGACCACTGTGACTGCTGCCTCCACATTGGGCGGGCCAGACCATGCAACACACTCCTCTTGGGGAGAGCTTACATCCCTTTACACGCCTTTCTCCCCCCTAGGCGAGAAATCAGTAAGGACCCATTCTGCCCAGAAGAAGTTCTTAATTATTTCCAGAAATGGGAAAACTGCTGTGAATATCCGCATGGCCTGTAAAAGTGGGGAATCTGCAGCCCCTGCTCCATTGCTGAAGTGTCAACTACATACCAGGTGGAGGAAACTCGAGCAACCTTATATTGTTACTTGTAAATAGTTCCACCTGTTCTATGTAAAATGACTAGGTATGCTATTTCACATACCATATAACTTACTGTTCATTGTAAACCGCACTTGATACTTGGGAAAGAGCGGTATAGAAATAATTGTTAAATAAATAAACCAATGCCACCAGATTTCCCTTCCGGGACAGGCAGAAAATGCCAGCTTTCACATTTCTCTGAGGGAGAAAACACTTTTTTATTTTTTTTTTGCATCAGATTCCTCAACCAAGAGGTCAGAACCAGTACTCAAGTCCAAGTCTCGGACAGAGCCCAGCTAACCCACATCTCCAGAAGGCAACCTCGGTCTGGTTGCTTAGGAGGCACTCAAGTCGGGCTTCTACACTATGCCCATCCCTCACATGGGTGAACTTGAGGGTCTGAGTTTCCGTGCCAAAGACCAGGCTTGCCAAAGAAGGAAAAGAATTCAGGGGAGGATGACCCAGATTCCGGGAGCTTGCATACGTGAGAATGACCCCCAACACAGGGGACACAGCTGGGGCTGAGCCCTCCAAAGAAGGGGAACAGTCTGAAGCGCGGTCACCGGAACTCAAGGCCAGGCTACTTCTATTACCCACAATGCCATCAGTCGCCCCCTACCTTGAGGCGAAAAATGCTGGGCTAACCGTCTCCCTTTGTTAGATGTTGGATGAAGGGAGATGGGCTCATCAGTGACAAGTCAGAGGTTGCCATGCAAGATGAATCCAGTGAGCAGGCTCTTTGCTTGCTAAAGGTCAAACAACGCTTCCTGGAAGAAAACAGAACGAGTTTGTTTGCTTGTTTATTTATTTATGTATAGTGCTCATCTCATACCTTTCCAGGAGAAGATCGAGGCGAGTTACACTCTTATGTACATTGCCCTGTCCCCAAGGGCTCACAATCTAAATTTGTACCTGAGGCAGCGGAGGGTTAAGTGGCTTGCCCAAGGCCATAAGGAGTGTCAGTGGGATTAAACCCTGGTCTTTCTGGCTCTAGGCTGCTGCTCTAACCACTAAGCCACGCCTACACTCCAGTTAAGGCAAGGCAAACATTTGCACACACTAAGGCACATAGGCCCAAAACTGATGCTAACGGAGCACATACATGAGGGCGCTTGGGCAGCAGCTTATGTTGAAGCCGCTCAGGAAGAATGCATGCTGGGACTGCTTGGGTGCAAAGCACACAAAGGCAGAAAACGTTAACAGCGTGCACTGGAAAATGGCAGAAAATGCCAATGCTGAGCTACCAGTCGCCTGCAGTCCACCCCAACTCATGCCCCAAAACGGATGAGTGTGGGAGCCCAACAAGGACAATGAAGAAGTCAAACTTTGGTACTCGCCCCCTGGGAGCCTCAGGCAGGGCATACCGTGCCAGGCTCAGTGCTACTCTAACAGGCTTGCAGCCACATACCTCTGAGGTGTCTGAGGAGATCAAGAAAGGAAGGGCCAGAAGAGGGAGAGGGCATTGAGGATGTCTGAGACTGTTGATCTCTTCCATATCCTTCCAGTTTTCTGGCTGCTCAATAGGCCCTTATCATAACAGGGTTGGCCCATCCTCTAGGCGACCGCCTAAGGCAGCTGGCACAGGTGGGCGGTGGCAGCGGCATGGGTGGATAGCAGCAGCAGCGGCGCACATGGCAGCTTTTGGAAATGCTGCCGCATCCCACCTGTGCCAGCAGCTGGAGGGGGTGGCAGCGAGGCTGGGGTTTCTGCCTAGGGCAGCAGAAACCCTTGGGTCTACCCTGCATGATAAGAGCATGGAGCTGAACCATTTTCCCTCCTTCTTTGGTTACCGAATAAGACCTTAGTCTAGTGGAGCCTCCCATGTCATACTCAAGAGAGAGTCACCCTCAAAGTGGTCATTCACGAGTGTTTAAATCAATCTTTTCCCTCTCAATTGTTCAGATTTTTTTCTGAGTTGAGAAAATCCAACCACCACCTGCTGGAGACTCGCATTGGAGTGATGTCATTGAAACCTGGGCATTTCATTGGCTATCTGTCTCCACTAATCTGCTGGTAGGGGAACACAACCCACATGCAGATAGTATCCATATATGAAAATGATGTCGAGCACAGCTTTTAGCACGAGTTCTCGGACGCGCAGAGCGTTTACAGCCCGCCACACACAGAGGACACATTCATCATTCTATTTTGCAGGAAAAGCGAAGCCTAGTTATATTTGCATAAAGGCATACTCCTAATTTAGCACCACTGATTTCTCTAGTTGGCTAACCGCTGTAACAATCTTTCCTCTACGGAAAGCCCATATCACGGCACTTGACTAAGCCCTTCCCTGAGCATGCTGAGCTCTGCTGCTCTAGATAACCCGAGCCCCTGCTGCTCTAGATAACCCGAGCCCCTGCTGCTCTACTTTGCTACATAGCAGAATGCCAGTACTCGAAATAGCCGCGAGACGAGCTCCCTACGCCAGTCTCGCGCGTGACCTCGTAGAGGAGGGAGGGGCGCGAGAGCTCCTCGGGCTGGCAACGCCGCTGGCCGCATGCACGCGCCCCTTCTCGCACTTACCTTCCAGGTGAGGGGCCGTGGGCCGGCTGCCGCCGCCTTCTTCTTGCGCTGGAAGAGCACCGCGGCCAGCACGGGCAGCGCTTGGGGGTAGAAGGAGGGCGCCCGGCCCAGCATGAGGGCAGCTGGCCTCGGAGACGCGTGGGGGAAGCTGGAGAGCGGCAGTTCCCGTTTCGCTCACAGTAATCTTTCCTCCGGGAGCAGTGCTGCAGGTCCCCGCTGAAGCTCTAGAGCGCCCCCATAGGCAGAAGCGGCAGCATATCAACTACCTTCCTGCGATCGCTTCACCCTTAGCTCACCTCTCCGCTTTCTACCAGGCCATAGCAAGAGCAGTGCCCATTTACGAGTCGTCTTATATTTTTATTACTTTTGCTGACAGAAAACGGGAACTTAGGGAGGAGCGCCAGAAGAAAGGTGTCTACAGCAACAGGAAAAACAAGAGCCTTCTAGAATAAGAACATAAAGAACTAAAGCTAGTGTAGAAGGAGAAAGGATCTGAAATGAAGCACCACAAGAAGGGGATGAGGAAAAAGTACAGAATCAGAAAGGCGGATGCAGTAAAAGAAAGGCTATGGAAAGACACGTCATGAAAAAAAGATTGATAAGAAAGATGAAGCTTGGAATGGAGTTCTAAAAGGAAGACTGAGGTAGAGATGGAGATTATTATGCTCTCTTGCATTTCCACATTGCCTAAGGACAGGTCAAGAAGTGAACTGAAAAGGAAAAAGACCCACAGATGGAAGAAATAGCTTTTGAGCTCCTGGCCTCTGTAAAAATAAATGCCAGTGCAAGTCTGACCCCTGGGCAGATGCCATGAGGTGACCCCCCAGCCCTCCACAAATTTTAAAACTGGCAGCTTTCTGGTGCTGCTTCAGCACTGCAGCAGGCCTAAAAGTACCACACATGCACTCATGACCTACCTCTCCTGCTCCTTCCAACACAACTACCTATTGAAGGGGACAGGAGCAGCAGACTGTGAGGGCACATGCACACTTTAAGACCCGCTGAGAGATGAGAATGGGAATAGTTGGCACTGCAATAGAAGGCAACATGGTGCACAGGGCCACTGCTAGGGTCTCTAGCACCCCCCTGCAACCTACAGATCAGCACCCCCTCCTCCCTCATTACTATTAAGGTGCACCCCCCTGCTCCTTTTACATAGTAGCATAGTATATGACTGCAGATAAAGACCATCATGGTCCATCTAGAATAACTAACTAGTATTCTGTTCCTTATATATCATATGTTCATTGTAAAATCATTCTGTTCCATGTAAATCACTTTGACCCACTGAAAAGCTGTATATAAGTCTACCTAAATAAATCTAGTCTGCCCAGCAAGAAGGCAAGAATAGTGATAGACAACTCATACACATACTGTAGATAGTTATATATAGTTACCCTAGTTGAAACCCAAGTTCGATCACCAGTTCAATGTAAGTGCTTAATGGTGTACCTCTCCTGCACAAAATTGTTGCCTGTGAACCATGCTGATTTTTAAGAGCACAGTATATAAAAAATAATAAATAAATAAGAATAGGTGCACCTGCCCCTCTGTGCAGGTCACTTCTCCCCATACCTTTGTTGAGGGGTGTACCCACTGCTGCATGAAGCTCACCCCAATTTGTTGAGATAGCAGAGACAGTTAAGGTTATTTTGATTTTATCCTGTTTCTATAAAGGTATCCACTGTGTCTAGCCCAGTCCATTTTGAATTCAGTCACTGTATTTGCCCCCATCAAGTCCATGGGGAGGGCATTCCAAGCATCCATCACCCTTTCAGTGAAAAAGTATTTCCTGACATCGCCATTCAGTTTACTCCCTTGCAGCTTAATGTTATGTCTTCTAGTTTTGCAGCTTCCCCATCTTTGAAAAAGGTTTGTTTGGTCCCATGGCCTTGTTCACTTTCAGTTTTGCAAGCTGTTCAAACACATCTTCTGTGAAGGGTATTGTATCCACACCATTCCCATTTATATATTTGTCAATCACAGGTGGTCCTTCTCCAGGATTGTCTTTAGTTAAAAGAGAATAGAAGGGAGGAAGTGACATCACCGAAGCCGATGGTGGTGTAAAACAGCCGCTCCAGTATTGTCCCAAATAAAAAAGCGAGAAATAAGACCCTGAGAGTAGTGTGAACGGCGCAGAGGACGGCTGATGTTATCGGAAGCCACCTGGAGTGGAACAGGGCGACGCGGTGAGCAGAGCTGCAGAGTTGACGGAGCCAAGAACTGGAGAAGGGAGCAGAGAGTCGGCCATGTGGTGCTCAGATAATGGCGGCGCCGGAGGTGGAGGACAACGGCAGGCACAGAGGCAGTAGGAAAACGGAGTGAGCAGCAGTGGAGCAGGGAAGGCACATGTTAAGGCTCACAGGGAAGAGCGGCTGGCAAGACAAGTGCACAACAGTGGAAAGCTGAGCGGTGGAGGAAGAATACAGTACGGGAGGAGGCAAGTGGAAAATATTGGAGCCTGTGGCTGCAGTAGAGGGAAAGTTATTAGTGATTTGGGGCAGTACAGGCAAAAAGAGGAGTCATCGTGGGCAGCATCTTAAAGGAGGAACCCCAACCTGGACAGTGCAATGACCACGAGGAGGAAAGTAGCAGACCTCCGGGAATATGTGTATCCGGGGCTGCAAGCAGGGCGGAATGAAATTGCTGCAAAAGAGGCTACCACTACGATAGAGGAAAGTGGTGACCTGGTGGATGACTCAGAGCTGAGGAGTGTGAGGGAACAAGGGCAAATGCCCAGACCAGGGATTACAAGAGAGGAGTTAAAGGAGTGGTTTTCAGAAATAAAAACAGAAGTGAAATCTGTGAAAAGTGAGCTATTGAGCACATTAAAGGAGGAAATTGGGGACTTGACATGTCGGATGGGAGATCATGAAACTCGGCTGCAGGAGGTGGAACTGCAGCAAGAAGAAGGGGTACAGAGAACCTTCAAAGTACAATCCCAACAGGATGTTATGCTATACAAACTGGAAGATCTGGAGGATCACTCTCGTCGAAACAATCTGAGGATTAGGGGCATCCCTGAAGAAAAAGAATTTCAGAATAGTGAGAAGGTGGCAGTGTCTGTATGTATGGAAATGCTCAAGAAAGGGGGGGGGAGGAGGTGACCCCAGCGGGCATACTAATAGAAAGAGCGCACAGAGCGCTGGGCCCACCACGTGCAAACAGACCAAGAGACATTATAATATGCCTGGCGAGATATAAAATGAAAGAACGAATCATGGCCCTGATGAGGGGGCCTGGAACCCTAATTTGGCAGGGGTACCCAGTGTATATCTATGAGGACTTGTCAACTGAAACATTGCAGAGGAGGAGGACAATGCAGCCCGTAACACAAATTTTGAGGAGGGAGGAGGTTAAATATCAATGGCTGCATCCCTTCGGACTTTCTTTTACACAGAAAGGGAAAACATGGCGGATACAAATGAAGGAGGAGGCAGAAGCGGCACTGAGAGAAGCTGGACTGAGTTCTCAGGGCCCCGGGAAAGCGGCAGGAGCAGTAGACCAGAGGCGGAAGCAACAAAGTGATCAGAGAACAGAGATCGGGATGGACTAAATGGTTGATGGTGTAAATGTGGGGCTGATTATGAGGGGTGCGAAGGGAGGAAGGTAGGTGGGGGAGGATGGGCGGGGAGGGAGAAGGATAGGTGAGTGGAGGAGGTGAGGTGAGGTTGGAAACGGGGTAAAAGAGGAATTGTGGTAGAAGGTGGCAAGTCTATTTGGGCGGGAGGGAGGGAGGATGATGGAGAAGGTATTTCGTAGGAAGGGGATGAACGGGCAGGTAGAGGTGAGGGGTGAAGCAGGGGGGAAGGGGAGGAGGTGGGGGGGCAGTGGTGGAACATAGAGTTTGGGATGCTAAGGGACGCACTACTCAGATGAATCCTCTGGAAGGAGAGGATGTAGGGGATAAGGGAAGGGGGGGAGGGTGGGAGAGGGACAGGGCGGACGGGAGTAGTAGAGGGGAGGGAGGGGGGAAAAGGGAAGTTAATGGGAACGAGAGGAAAGGTGGGAGGCGGAGGGGAGGAACTTTCAAATGTTTACCGGGCGGTGGCGAAAAACATTAACTATTGCGACCTTTAATGTTAAAGGGTTGCGTATGTGGCGGAAAAGGCAACTGGTGGGGCAAGAAGGGAGAAGGTTGGGGGCGGAGATATTGTGTGTACAAGAGACACATTTGAGGGTGGGGCAGGAATATATGCTAACGTCTAAACAATACCCTTTGGTTGTTTTGGCTGGGCAGAGGGCAAATCCCCGCAAAGGGGGTATAGGGATTTTGGTAGGGAGTGAATATCAGCATATGATGAAGGGTACCGGTAGGGGCAAGGGAGGACGCTGGGTAGGAGTGAAATTTGCAATTGGAGAAGGAGGAAGTATGGGTGATTAGTCTCTATGGCCCGAATGAGCGGCAGGGGAAGGCATATGAGCAAATTGCAAAGGAATTGGAGGATGTTGGTAGTACGCCCATAATTCTGGGTGGAGATTTCAACCTGACCTGCAATCCAAAATTGGATAATAGTAGGGGTGCGGGGGAAGAGGGGATAGGAAAAGCTTGAAGAAGTTGAAGGAGAGATTGGAGTTAGTCGACTTTTGGAGAAGTAGGCATCTGGGAAAGAGGAAATATACGTTCTATTCCCCGGTGCATGGAACGTATAGTAGGCTGGACATGATTTGGGGGGGAGGACCGTGGGTGGCAAGGGTACTAGAAGTAGAGCATGGATTGATCACATGGTCAGACCATGCTCCCGTGTGTATTAAACTGGAGGTGGGTAGAGAAGAAGACAGTTTAAAGTTTTGGAAATTAAATGACTCCTTGTTGGAAGAGGAGAGGCACATAGGAAAGCTACGGGAAGGTATAAAAGAGTATCTTAAGTATTAATAATAATGGGGAGGTTTCCATGGGTACGTTGTGGGATGGATTAAAGGCGTAGGTTCGGGGACGGCTGATTAGCATAGCAGCGCGGGCGAAGGGAGCGGCGGAGAAAGAATTATTACAGAAAATGGAAAGATTAGGAAAAATGCATCAGGAGGGGCAGCAGCCTGAGATTATGGCAGAAATAAGAAAGGTGAGGGCAGAATTGAGCAATCTAAGGGCTAGAGAGTTGGCGTATCAGTTAACTGTGCTGAAGCAAACTCATTTTGAAGGCAGGAAAAACTTTGGCTAGTAGACTAAAGGCTTGTAGGCAGGCAGCTTATATAGAAGGCATCAGAAATAGTAAGGGAGAAATGGTACGTAAGAATACGGAAATCAGAAAGGTGTTTAATGAATTTTATGAGAAGCTGTATAAAAGTGAATTGCAGTTGGGGAGGGAGGGGATTGATGACTTTCTGAAGGAGTGTAAGTTGCCACAGGTAGAAGCTGCAGAGAGGGAGTGGTTAGGGCAAGAAATTAGAGGGGAGGAGGTGCGGAGAGCTATTTCCACATTAAAAACCGGCAAGGCCCCAGGGCTAGATGGGTACACGGCATGGTTCTATAAAGTATTGGGGGATCCCATTATACCTATTCTCACGGAGATGTTCAATAGAGTCCTTCAGGGGGAATGTTAAAAAATGACAAGGGTTTATTCCATACCCAAATAATAAAGGTGATAGCATCTGTAATTAAAACATAGAGGGCCCGATTCTGTTCTCGACGTCAATCTTCTTTGTACGTCCGGGCTGACCCGGCCATACAAAGGAGATTGCGATTCTGATCCCATGGGGCACGTCTAGCTCCGCAGGATCAGAATCGCGAACACACTGTACATACAGGCCAGGACTGCGATTCAGTCCCGACCTGCACTTACAGCGAAGCCCGACTAAGGGCATTTTAAATGGTGCCACGGCTCCATTTAAATGCCGTGAAGCTGGCCGCCAACAAAAAAGATAATTCCCCACAGCCCAACCCCCAAACCAGCCTCCTAAGGCAGGGTCGGGCTGCAGGGATTTAACTTTTGCACCCCCCCAGTCCCTTCCGCACCCCAGAGCCACCGAAACTGCTAGGTGCTTGTGACCTGGATTAGCCACTGTTGTAAACAGGATACTGGGCTTGATGGACCTTGGTCTGACCCAGTATGGCATTTCTTATGTTATGTTCTTACTGTCGTGGTATGTGCATTTGGAAAAATTGCCCCAAAAGCGTATATGGTGGCAGCACATCTACTACCTTCTTTCAATCCCCTCAGCATTAGCATAATTCTCCTCTTTCTCAAGCTTCATGAGAAATGCCGTACTGGGTCAGACCAAGGTCCATCAAGCTCAGTATCCTCTTTCCAACAGTGGCCAATCCAGGTCACAAGTACCTAGCAGTTTCCCAAGAAGAGACACAGGTTCCACAATGCTTGTATTGGGGCAAACAGTGTATTTCCCGTGTCCTCTTTAATAATGGTTTATGGACCTTTCCTCCAGGAACGTGTCCAAACATTTTTTAAACCTAGCTACACTAACAGCTTTTACTAAATCCTCCGGTAACGAATTCCAGAGTTTGATTGCACATGGAGTAAAAAAATATCTTCTCTCATTAGTCTTAAATGGGTTACAGTGTAGCTTCAGTGTGTGTCTTATAGCCTTTCTACTTTTTGATGGCATAAACAACCAATTTACGTTTACCCGTTTCACTCCATTAATTTATAGACCTCTATCTTATCTCCTCTCAGCGGTCTCTTTTCCAGCCCCAACCTTTTAAGCCTCTCCTCATAGGGGTATCCTTCCATTACCTTTACCAATTTTGTAGCTCTTCTTTGTACCTTTTCTAATTCAGCTATATCCTTTTTAAGATATGGCAAACAGAATTGCATAAAATATTCAAGGTGCAGTCGCACCATGGAATGATAAAGAGGCATTATAACATCCTTTGTTTTATTCTCCATTCCTTTCCTTATTATTCCTAGCATTCTATTTGCTTTGTTGGTCACTGCTGCACACTGGGCGGAGGGATTCAATGTGTTATCCATGACGACGCCTAAATATTTTTTCTGGGTGGTGGTTTCTAAGGTGGTACCTTGCATCATGTAACCCAGTTTCTCTCAGTTCATTGAAAGATCAGTGCCAATTTATTTCTTTTGCTTCTGTTCCCAAGTACAGCATCCCAGCTTTTTGTTTTAATATGTTTGTTTCATAACCCTCCCTATACAATCAGATGCCCCTGTGTACTTCCTTTCCCCACTGATGTGTAGATTTCCAAAGGAAACGCCTTCAAGAATTATAGCTCTATTGCCAGTATTTTTCTGATTCAAGCATGAGGTGAGTGAACAAGAAATACTTCTCTTTAACACAGATTTTTTTATACTTAAAAAAACAAAACAAAACTGACCAGTCAATGCAGAAAGCTGTCGTCGAAGTCATGCACGATTAGCCGTGTGCATTATTTTGTAGCACATGAGTACCACAAAAATTATACTCCGCTATGCAGCAAAGGAAGCACATGCAATTGAGGTATGCGCAAAACTTTGCCGTAAAGTGCGCAGACAATAGACGTGCTATTGGCAGCAGCGCATAGATTTCACGCACTAACCGTGGCACAGTGGTATGCACAAACATTTTAACATAGTGAGCAACTTCGCCAGCCCTGGTATGGCAAAAGACTGGCACAGTCATTTTCTCCGTTTCTTTCAGGTGCAGCTCTAGCCCGTGAAAGGAACAAAAGAAGCGAAAGGCATTTCTTTGTTTTTTTTTTGTAAACAATTTTATTGAGGATTAAGAATAATAGAAACACAACACAATACCCCATCATTCCCCCTTCCAAGAGCGTCAAACGCAAATGAAGACAGAAGAGACATTACAACAAAATCAGGACATGCCAGGGTAAATCAACACACCTTCGCTTACAGTGATGGTTATGGCACATAAGCATACGCATACATAGTCACAGATTATCAGTCCAGGAAGAAGCGTGATGATAGCGTGAACCTGAGTCCCATCAAAATGTGAAAGTCAAAGATGGCCTCCCCTCTAATTGATGGATAAAAGAGGCAGGAAGCAGAACTCAATCTGTAAGACTGCTACTTGAACCAAATGGTACAGGGAGTGTAACCAAACTGTTCTTTGGGCTCCTCAAGGCTTGCACACCATATGAGAGAAGTTGAGGAGTAAAGATGAGAGCTGCCTAAAAACCTTAACCCTCGTTTATCCTAACTAACCCTCCCTCAACCCCCTAACTCTTCAACTTCATCAGCAGTTTCTGAAGAGGAGGACGGACCATCTCATCCTCCCGCCCATGATAACACAGAATGCAGAGGAGGCTGCAGAAAGAGATAGACCCCTAAGTCGGAACTGAAGCAGGGAGAAGGGCTGCGCAGAAGCACCGTAAGGCAGAGGTAGCATGGAGTAGCTAGCATTATCCCATGTATGGCAATCAGGCGAGAAGGCCTTCAGAACCTTCTCGAGCTTAGCTACTAGGAGGAAGAAAACATGCCCAAAAGTGTTCCACTTTATCTGGATGTCCCCTGAGATCAGCTGTTAACTTTTCCATTTTATAGACGTCCCATACTTTCATCAGCCACTCCCTTAAAGAAGGAGCGCAGGATTTTTTCCTGTACCAGCTTATCACTGAACAGGCTGCTAGTAGTAAGAAATTTATCAGTATAGCAACATCAGGAGAAATGATCTCCAAGGGAAGGTGTCCCAAGACACAGGAATCCAGCTCACAGGGGAAGTCAACCCCAATAGTACTAGTAATCTGAGAGTGGACTGCGGCCCAGAAATCTTCCAACACTCCCACCACATGTGCTTTAAAGGGGGATGTTTACTAAAAAACGGAAATGTGCGCGCCACAAAATAGCGCACGGAAACGCGGCACTGAAACGCTAATAAACGCGTTTAAACGCCCCGCACACGTGCGTGTCACCCCCGCAAAGGTGCGCGGCACACTAACGGGCCCCGTACAAGTGCGGGCCCGCAAATGTCCAATAGAGGCGTGGAATGGCTAAAGGAGGGCGGAGGAAGGCTCCGGAGGGGCGGAGGGACGGGGTCAATGGGTGGAGAGTGGGAGGGGAGAGGCTCCCCGCACAGTATCGGGCCCGAATTTGCATGTAAAAACTACCGCAAGGGAAACCCTCGCGGTAGAAAGCATTTAAAGGGAAGAGAAACCATTTCCGTCAGCAATGTACAGGAAAACCGGGGAAACCAGCAAAACGTGAGCAGTGTGATACATGTGCACAGCACAAAAGTGCAAATAAAAATAGAAAATGACCACAACAGAACTATTAAAAATAGTAATTCATCTGGGGAACAGTTATAGTGATGGGCAAATACAGAAAACACACCCAGCAAAGCTCCAGAAAAAAGAAATGAATTTTGGAAGGGTTTACGGAGCGGAGACTCTTCCAAAAAACATTTCCTTTTGTGGAGCTTTCCTGGGAGTGTTTGCTATGGTTGCCCATTAATATCACTGTTGCCCAGACACCCCTGTATTGCAGGGGACATAAGCATGGGGAAAACACCCATATTTTACCCAACAACGCACACACACCACAACAATGGGCATTACCCACAGCCAAGTACCCCAAATGCAGTCCCGTACTGCCACATTCCAATCAGGTCACCTGCCTTTTATGGGAGAAGCTCATGCCAGCTTGTTGGCGGACGAGTACATGTGGTGCAGGGGGCAGTGGCTGCTAGCGACAGAAGACAGAGGCCTAGCCATGTGCAGGCTGGCACAGTCCACCGCAACAGACAGGCCCTGCCGGATCCACAGTCATGGACTATCCAGGGAATTCAGCCAAGCTGTGGCTACACGGTGGTGCAGTGCACACAGACAATGCATGCAAGAACAGAAGGTCACAGGTTCAAAGACCAGCTGGGGCTACCAGCAATCCTGCCCACATATTTTCCCCACAAATAAACAGTGACAGTAAGGACACACCTTTCGTGACGAGGACATATGCAATGGTAATACGTCTATCTTTTACCCCACTGAGCACAGACACCATGAACAGGGGCAGAACCTACAGCAGAATCCCCCAAATGCAGTCCTGGTGGGCCACACACCAGTCAGGTTCCATGCTGCCACTCATACAAATGCCTGTGCTGTATATCTATGCACGGTATGTAGATGTAGCTCATGCATATTCATGAGGGACAGCAGGAAGACCCGAACAGTGTGATGCAAAACTGGGCTGGAGTGGGGAAGCGCTGCCGTAAAGCAGCAGCCAACAGGGGCAGACACACCCACACCCACAGGCCCCATTGGCCAGTGTCTCCTGTAGAGGCAGAACATTGGACCCTGCGTGCATCTCCCAATACCAGCACCTGCATACCTTAGCAATGTCACCCTACACCTGAGGTACACAGCTCTGAAACGTTTGCTAAGAGTACAGGCTGATAGATATCCCTACGTTACGCACATACTGCTAGTTGACCCCATCCGAACAATCTGTTTGGTGTCTGCGGTGCGTGCTCCAGGCCTGGCCTCTGATGGTGTTCACCACCCTGGGGAGTGACCCCCAGCAGTACTGCGTACCATATCCATGCCTGTGCCGTGCCCAGGACCGGTGTGGTGGCCAAGGCTAATCACCCCCTCAATAGTAGCACAATGCTGGCATAGGTGTGGGAGTGTGTGTCTGTCTATACAGTGTGTGTTGGCTGCAAACACCTTCCCCAACCCACACTGCCAGCACTACTGCCAGTATTGGCCTGCCAATGTGCATAATGAGCAGCAAGGTACCATGGGTATAGGTCAGACATGGTGGGCTGGCCAGGATGCATCTGCATAGGGCACTGGCTGTGACATTGTAGTGCCAGGCCACCACCTACACAGACAGGGTGACCTCTGTATGTGCTGCTGGGGGAGCACTCTCACCCTGAGTGTGCAGTGATGACAGCATGGCTAGGCACCCCCATAGTGCTGTATTGTGTTTCTCTCTTGTGATATATATGGGTTTCCTGTTGGGGTCTCCTCACAGAACTCTCTGCTTGTGTGTGCTGCCATCTCAGTTTTGGGTGCATGCATTTCCATCAGGGCTAACCAGCAGACTGTTCACAGCTGGTATGTGTCTTGATGGAGTGCCTTGCAGGGTGCAGCGGCTGATGGCTTGCTGCAGGTGAATATCTGATAGTGCTTGGGTGCATCTTTGGATATCCAGGCCTAAAGTCTGTCTGATATTGTGTTATGGATGTGTGTGGAGCTGCTTGGACTGCCCTGTAGGGTGTCTGTTCCCCAGCAGGACTGGGGTTGATGGTCAACTCTACTGCCGTGGGGGGTGGGATGGGGGTCTGTTGGTGGGGGGCCCTGTTTGCCACCCTGGGGGGGGGGGGGGTAACTTTGACCACCTAGGGGGGTCCATGGGGGTTTCCACTAACTGAGACAGACAGATATCCAACATGTTTCTGCAGCACCTTCCTATCTCACAGGTTATTACTGTTTTGGAGCTCTGTCATGGCCTCATCCAGCCATGGCTGGTGTTGTGGACCTGGTCCTGGCCGCCACATCACACCCTCAGGGTGAGCACAGTACCCGCACAATGTGACGGTGTGTAGCTACTCTTTGCTGGTAGTCCACCCGCTCAGGACCCCCTACCAGGCCGAGGTGCTGTGTGGGTGCACATGGACAATTCCCCCTACCAGGCCGGGTAGCTGTTGGGGTGCATTCCCCATCTTGTGTGCATCTGTGGACAGCTGATTTGCATGTGCAGTGCATCATGGGTACGGGTGGCCTAACCTTATCCTGTCTACAACAGCAGACTGTCTGTGGGGTGACGTGCAGGCTCTCTGCAGCCAGCCAGGGGCTTGCTATCAGCTATAGAGCTGTAGCCCAATGTTTACATCACTCCCTGTACAGCCAGAGGTCATGGGTTCAAACCCACAGTGGGGCCCTTTGATAGGGCCGTCCACAGCTTTATTTTTATTTACTGTACATATGTCTATGCCGGCAAAACCACACACAGCTTACTATACCCATTAGGTGCCTCTGAGGGTGCTTTATAGGGCGCCCTATAGGCCACCTTATGGTTGCCATCCATATAGGGTGCACTATACATTATCCTGTGTCACAACATACATGGTGCCCTATAGGGGACATTCTAGGGTGCCTTGGCGGACAGTGCACTGTAACATGTGCCTTACGGGCATCTGTATGTTAACACACTGTGAGAGCGGGTTTACTAGTGGTGGGAAATAAGATATAAATGGAAGGCCTCCTACAGCACTCCTCACCATGATACATACTGCCCCAGCCAGCCTTGTTCACTGGGCACTGTGAGGGGTTGAACCCCTGGCCCCTGCACCATTGGTCAGTGGCTTAACCATTGTGCTGTGGCTCTGTTCCTGTGTTTGTGCATCCGCGCGCAGCCTTGTAGCCATCAGTGCGCCATCTTGTGGCGCACTAAATTAACAGCGCGCCGCCTTATGCCGCACAACATGGAAATGCCCCTAAAATAATGCCTCAGCCAGCTGTCTTCAATGGGCACTGTGGGGAATTGAACCCATGATCCCTGCACGAGTGGTCAGTGTCTTAACCATTGTGCTACGGCTCCGTTCCTGTTATTTGCACATCAGCGCGCCACTTATCCCTCCCACTATTGGACTGCCCCCTCACACATCAGCGCGCCGCCTTCTGCCCACCGGCTCGCCGCCTTCTGTTGCCCACATTTATCAGCGCACCGCCTTCTGCCGCCCAAACTTAACAATGCGCCGCCATCTGCCGCCCACACTAAACAGTGCGCCGCCTCATGCCGTAATAAAAATAACAGTGCGCCGCCTTCTGCTGCCCAAAATTAATATGCCTCCTAACCACTTTTGCCCATAAATGTTGGTGCCTCAGCTGGTCTTTTTTGTTGAGCGCAATGGGGGTTTGAACCCCTGGCCCCTGCACCATTGGTCGGTGTCTTCACCGTTGTACTACGGCTCTGTTGTTTGGTTTTGCAGCAGCGCCCCACTTAGCCTTCCCACGCGCTAATGTGGGCCCCGCACATTAGCGCGACGCACACACGTACGGTCCAGTTTTTTGCTTTTTTCTGCCTGGCCCGCCCACTCCTTATATGGCACCAGCACACTAACGGGAACCCGCACAGCAACGGTGTTTAGTAAACATGCCCCAAAGTTTCATACTTGCTGCATAACTGCCAACACAAAAAGTCATTGGCTCGGCCCCATCGATATAAGTCCTCGGGAGTGATAGACATACGAAATAAGATCTGCAATTGAGTGTTAACCAGCGACAATGAGATGAACATTTATGAGAGTTGGTAAAGGTTTCAAACCAGAAATCATCCAATTTGCCTGGAAGATCCCACTCTCAATATCTATGGAAACTACAAACCGGTGAGGAAGACGGTAAATTTGTAGAGAGCTTTATAGAGACGAGCCATAAGAGCCCTAGGATGGGATCTATCAAAAAGTTTCAGAAGGCAATCAGAAGGAAGCAAGAAGACTAAGCGGTCCCTCCAAAGCACCACCACGAAGATTCCAAGCCTTTAACAGAGACCTGATTCTGAGCACAACCCACCCTCTATGCACATCAACTGCTCACGACCCTGAGGATCTGGTCTCCAACTGGAATAAGACACTTAGTGCAATCGCGCTCCTTCCATCACCAAACAAGCCTCCAGCAAAGCGAGCCTCTGCACCCTGGTACTCTGCAGAACTAAAAACTTCACTCACCCACCTAAGAAAGCTTGAATGACACTGGCGCCGCTCCCATTCGGCAGACGATCAAAGAGCTTATAACGACCACCAGGCAACACATCAAGAAGCAGTAACAACAAACATGAGACAGTTCCACACAGACACGCTAAAATGTTCACTGAACAAGTCGCACGACCTCTTCGCTCTTGTTAACAACCTAACAAACGAACCGTCCGCAGTCCAACCAGTCAAGATCCACCCTCAAGAATTCGCAGATTACTACAATCCAAGTTATGTCAGACTAACAAGGCCTCATCACCTAGAGTCTCGCTCGAGCCCAGCCACAAAACACCGCTCACCATTTTCTCCACACCACCCGAGCAGCATATTGAAGACACCATTGCTGCAATTAACATGACCACGGCTCAATCCGACCCCTGCCCTGCATTCTGGATTAAAGAACTACAATCCTACTGGAGCCCTTTTATAGCCAGGCTCATGGACCAATCCTTTGCAACAGGCACATTCCCGCAATCCCTCAAGCAGACATCCATAAGACCGCTGCTGAAGAGCAGCAAGCTGGACCCCAAGAAGGTCGACTCATACAGACCGATATCGAGCATACCCCTATTAGCGAAAGTAATCGAAAAGGAAGTTCAATGCCAAATTCAAGATCACATAGATGCTTCCACTCCACTGGACCCATGCCAACATGGCTTCAGAGAGGCCCACGGGGTCGAAACACTACTCATCACACTCTTCAGCAGCATAATTGCAGGAATAGACAACATCCGTCAAGGATTTGCCCTCATCTTCTTGGACATTGTGGCAGCGTTCGATTCAGTAAGCCATGAGCTTCTCCTTGAGCGCCTTAAAGAGATGGGGATCACAGACAAAGCACTAGACTGGTGCAAGTCCTACCTCTCTGACAGATGGCAGCATGTACGATCAGGGTCCACATCATCGGAGCCTTTCCACCTAAAACAAAGTGTCCCGCAGGGATCCTCCCTCTCCGCCTTGATGTTTAACATATACATGCAGCCCATCTGCAACCTGATCCATTCATTCGATGTCAACTGCCTGATATATGCGGATGACGTACTGCTATACATGCCTTTCTCAACTGAAAACCCAGACCTCTCCCCGCTGACAAACTGTTTTAATGCAGTTTCCAACTGGCTACAAACCCAAAACCTCTGAATTCAGCATAAGAAAACAGAGGTCCTATTCATTACCAGGAATCAAAACTTCTCCACGCCGCCCTCTCTAAAAGTTGACGAAGCAGAACTCCAGTCCAAACCCATGATCAGGTACCTCGGAGTCACACTAGATCAGCGCCTAGACATGAAGACGCACATAGGCAACACGGTGAGAGCAGTGTATCACAAGATCCGATCTCTCAGGTACCTAAGATCCTTGCTAACACCAGATGACTTCAGAGCAGTCTATCAGGCACTAATCATACCGCATCTGGACTACACAAACTCAATCCTGCAGGGACTCTCAAACCATGCTGAACCCTCTACAACTGGCGATGAACGCTGCGGCAAGAGTCCTCCATGGAGCTTCCAGGAAAGACCACGTGACCCCCATCCTGAAGCACCTACACTGGCTCCCAATCCGCGGCAGACTCACATACAAAATCTTACTGCTGACATTCAAGGCTGTCAACGGGCTCTCAGCAACATCACTGGCAGAGCTGATTCAGCCCACACCACCCAATAGGTCCAGAAGATCTACAGCAGTTAATATGCTGACTGTCCCAAAATCAATAACCCAATGTACATGTGCAACCATGAACAGGGCCTTCAAATTCTGTGCACCAAGATACTGGAATGCCCTACCACCCAGCGTACATGCAATCCCAGATCTCTCACAGTTTAGAAAAGCATTGAAGCACCATCTCTTCCTCCAGCATTACCCCCTAGACAGCACCTCAATAGCCTCATCCACCACCTAGCCGACTTAGTTTAGTAAGACCCATCACACAGCCAACCACAATTACATCCAGCGAGATGACACCGATCTGCCACATAGATGTACATAGTTTACCCCTTGTTATCCAAGTTTTTGCACCTTGTTCAATGTAAACACAAATCAGTTAATGAGATGTGTAAGTTGTTGTTTGTAAACCGCACTGATGCCAAATAGCGCGGTATAGAAGAGATTGTAATTAAATAAATAAAATAGTATACGCTCCCAGGTTTTGGTTGGCTGCGTGCCTGCGGTTATGAGCTGTTGCCTGTTGAAAAAGTGTTTAAATTGATAGTACTGAAAATCAGAAATGGAGGTAACCAACAGTTGTTCCAACCGTTGCTTAGGTAGGAAGATAGAGTGGTCATAAAGAGACGATACGCGCACCCTTATGCCGACCATCTGAAAGGGACTACCAAGATAGTGAAGGGCAGAGTCCCGAGCATCGTATAAGGAGACAGTATGGGGTACAGCAAAGATCTCTTACATACCTTTCTCCACATCCTCAACACTGGACCCAGGAAAGTGTTTTGTCTAATGATCGAGTGTCCTTGTGATCTTGGATGAAGCGTGTGGCCAGCAGTGGTATTGGAATGATCCAATCAGCTCCTATAGCCTTCTAAGGTGAGGCAATATTATTTGACCAAAAGTAATTACGTAGACAGGAACATTCGTAATACAGTTCAAAGTCTGGGAGTCCAGTACCTCCCAGCAGCTTAGGGTGAGTCATAGTAGGCCAACTGAGCCGCGGTCCTTGACCTTGCCAGATAAATTTCGTAAGCAGCTGATGCAGTTTCATAAAAATGATTTGGGGAACAGTAATAGGAAGCTGTTGAAAGAGAAACAACAGTTTCAGTAAGAAAAGCATCTTTATCACATTAACTCTTCCCAACCATGATACTGAAAGAGGCAGCCATTTGTGAACATTCCCCTTGAGAGCAGACAAAAGAGGCTGGTAGTTTTTAACATATAAATCTTCCAGTCACTGAGGAATGACACCCAGGTAGCGAAACTGCGACACTATTAGAAAACCATTGGAGTCTAACTGCCCTCCACTATCAGAGGAGGATCGACACAGCAACAAAGTAGATTTTTGAACGTTCACCTTGAATCCCGACACAGAGAAGGTGTACAATATGCTAACAATAATAGGCAATGAGACATCTGGATTCCGAAGGAAAATCAAAGTGCCGTCCGCATAGAGAGATATTATATGATGTTGATTTCCCAAAGGGATCCCAATGGACGAGGCATGCTATCGTAGCTAAGAGGCTCAAGAGCAAAATGAAGTGGGGAGAGGACAGCCTTGTCTCATGCCTTGTCCTAGAACAAAGGGTGGAGAGCAAAACCCATTGACTTGAACTACCCCCTTAGGAGACTTGTAAAGAGCGGCAATCCAATCACGGAAACAAGGTGTGAAACCAAAATGTTGCAGAGCTGCTAATAAATATCACCACTCTACCTGTCAAAGGCCTTTTCAGCATCCAAGGAGAGAACAGCAAATTTTCCCACTTTGTGCCGCAGACTAAATAGCACATCTGTTAGCCTATGTACGTTTTCAAAGTCATAACGTTCTTTTATGAACCTGGTTTGGTCTGGGTGTACAACTTCCTGGATTTTAGAGTCGAGACGCATTGAGAGAATTTTGGTAAAGATTTTATAATCTAAATTAAGTAGTGAGATTGGTCTATAACTGCTACACATCAAAGAATCTTTGTCCTCCTTAGGGATCTCTATGATTGAAGCTTGGTACATAGAGTCCGGGAGGCCACCTTGAGGTAATATTGAAAACTCTAACTAGGACTGGAGCAACAAGGTCATCAGGGCTCGAGGCTTTGTCATTTTTCATGTGTTGAATGGCTACCTGCACCTCTGCCAGCGTAATTGGACGTTCTAGTGCTTCCCGCATTTCTGTCGACACCTGAGGTAAATCTGCCTTCAGGAGCCAATTGTGAATTCTCTGATCATCCACAGAGAGCTGAGAGGCATATAGAGTTTCATAGAAGCATGCAAAACACCGTGCAATGTCTGCAGACTCTCTATGCCTCCGCCCCTTCTCATCCATAATGGCAGAGACTCTTCGGTGTAGATGCTGATGTTTCAGCTGCCAAAGCAGCAGCTTGCCCACTTTATTCCCTTGCTCATAGAAATTACAACGCGTACGTAGTAGTTGAGATGCTATCTCTTCTGTTTCCAACGCTGCTAGTTCATGTCATAAGGCCGTCAGACGATGCCACACTTTAACAGTTTGTCCCTTCCTATGCTTCTCCTCCAGTATAGAGATATGTTGTCGCAACTCATCCTGCCTGGTGATTTTCTTGCATTTAAATGCCTTCAATAAGGAAATTAATTGCCCTCTCAGCACCGCTTTCTCTGCTTCCCAAAGAAGAAAACTTGAAGTACCCACATGATAATTAAACTGCAGATATTCTTTACAACCTTTTCTTAATTGTTCAATAAATTCCTTATTTTTCAGTAAATAACGGTGCAATGTCCAGGACTTAGGGGCTGTCTCTGCATCACTAATCATCCAATCCAAGGCTACTAAATGATGGTCTGAAGGTCCTAGGGCTCCAATTTGGACTTTTGGGATTTGGGAAAGCAGCAATCTGGAAACAAGACACATATTAATTTGAGAATTAGAATGATGCACCTGCAAAAAAAAAAAAGTATAATCCCTTTCCCCAGGGTGCAAAACCACATCTTCTAAATCTAATTCTGAAGCGAAATCCATCAAAGACTGGGAGCCCCTGCTCGATCCAACCCTCAAGCCCGACCTATCCAAATCTGAGAGCCCCTAACAGTATGGTATGGGCTCTAATCACTTCTTCCTTCAATGAGCTAGTTATTTCTTTGGGCAGAATGTAGACATTAACCAATGAAATCGGTGTGTCATGTATCGAACCAGATACTATGAGGAAGCGGCCATAAGGATCCGAATGTTGATCAGAATGTAGAAAAGGACATTTCTGTGAAATCAAGATGGTTACACCTCGTTTGTGGGAGGTAAAGCTAGAAGAAAATACTTGAGGGAACTTCCGAGATATTAGGGGCGAGTGCGCCCCAGGAGTGAAGTGCATTTCTTGAAGAAACACAATATCTGCCCGTTCTCTGAGTACTTGATCAAGAACCCTATGTCTTTTAATTGGGTGATGGAGCCCTCTAATGTTCCATGAAATAAGTTTAAGCATTGGCCCAATAAAAGCTCAGCTTATACTGAATATGAAGCATGATCTGGATCACCACCTTACCCCACCTCCCTTGAAAGAATCCCCCGCCTGCTGAAGAATAAGAGTATATCTTGCTACTATTCCCCCAGGTCCGAAGTGTCATCAGTCCATTCCCCCCCCCTCTAGAATACCCCCCAAAATAGCCCCTTCCCCCGGTCCCCTCCCCCCGCCATCCCCTGGCCCTGGATTTAGAGGGCCAGCCATTCGCTCCCCAATGTAAATAAGCTGAGAGAGGCATAGTAGCCTCTAAGAGGGCAAGGAAGAGACTAGGGAGTCACTGCCTTACCAGTCCCCCCACCAAACACCCCCATTTCCCAACAGAGCCATTTAACCACCATTTCGAATGCATCTTCCCCACCCACACATTCCCGAAATTAGGAACTTCCAGTCAAATATATTGAGGCATAACAAAGGTAATAACCTAGTCAATAAGCAACAGCATTCAGAATAGCACCTATAATAATGAAAAACATGTAACAAAGCACAGCAAATTTACTTCAATAGCAGAAAAGGAGAGATTGCAATGAAACAACTGCATAGACCATTATGGTGGCACTGCTGTATCCATTGCTTTGCCTGATATGTCATTCAGTTCTGCTTCCGACTGTTGGCATGACTGTGGAACTTTCCGCCACTTAAGGGTCGATACCTCCCATTCGGGTTGCACTGCACGCTGTCACAGAGCTCGGCCACCCTCATACTGGATATGGTCTAGGATTTCCATGCACGTGGATATATCTTCTGTAGAGTATTGTTCCATTCAAATACTAACACAAATGGAAAGTTCCAGCGGTACTTACTTGCTTTTGTTTGCAAGATCTGGGTGAGCGGTTTAAAACTACACCACTGCTCCAGCGTAAAAGCTGACAGGTCTTGATATATTTGAAGCTCCCAATATCGGAAGGCTATTCATCGCTTGCCACGGAGAGCTCACAGGAGTGTCACCTTGTCTTCATAATTCCGAAAACAGGCCACAGTGGGGCGAGTTCACTTGTCACCACCTACTCTGGAGCTTCCACTCCTGTGTGCCCTTTCCAATTTAACTGGACTGGACCTGTCAGGGACACATAAGGCATAAATCTCTTCCACTAGCTCCATGATGTTGCCGTTAGTGTTGGTGGACTCGGGCACACCACAAATCCTTATGTTATTACGGCTTTGCCTGTTCTCTGGCTCATCATTGCGCTTCTTCAAATCCGTAGTGAGTTGTTCCAGTTTATGGATCTTAGATTGGAATACAGGAGAACAAATTGATGCTACTGCTAATTTCGTTTTGAATCACCTGATCATCTAAGGATTTCAAATTTGACCGAAAATCAGAAATTCCATCAGATCAGCTTTAGATGCAGGTTGCGCTTCTACAGACATGTCTGTATGCATTCCTGGGGAGCTAGGTAGCGTCGCTTGTGTACACAGAGTATGGCTAGTCCCAGCATTATCGGTTTTCCGCAAGAACTTTGATAGCGCGGTGGCATAAGTATTTTTAGAAGACATATTGGTTGGCGCAGGAGCAGTTCAAATGGACCTCAGTACTTGCTCCTACTGATGTTACTGGGGAGTGGGAAAGGATTTCCCTTTTTCAGGACCTAATCATTGTAGTCCCACCCCAGAATATGGCAGGATCCCCGACCCTTCCAATGCCTTCAATATCAGTTGGTTAAAGCGGAGGCAGATTAATATTGTAGTTGTAACCTTAAAAGCGGAAGGAATTTCCAATATTGTCCACCAGATGGAGCTCTCAGCCCACATTTACCTCAATGTTATTCTAAAAGGATGTCAGGAGACTGTACAAGGAAGAACAAAAGTTCATCAGCATAGAGATCTCACATACCAAAACTGTCTTTTCCTACATGCGAGAGAACAATGGCACTACTGAGCTTTGCGCTCCGCCTTCTGATCCTCTGTGCATTTCTCTGCATCAGGCGATGACTTCATTAGCATCTCATTTTAATACATGCAGCTCATTTGTGTATCAGTTTAATAAGTATGATGCCGTTGTATGTACACCGCTTTCTGCTCAGACACATGCACTCATATTTTCTCTGTATTGCTTGCCGGTGGTAGCTGTGTATACATGTCACACGCTACCCGTGTGCAGAGGATGCGCTAGCATTTCTGCATCAGTCTGCGAATGATGAGTATACTAATTTATGTATATGAAAGATGTCCAAACGACACTAAGGGGTATGTTTACTAAACAACGATAATGGATTCCGTACGATATCGGAGCCGCGGCCCCATTTCACATGGAATCCTCTACCGCCGTTTATTAAACATACCCATAAATAGCATCAAGCAGCGATTGATGCTGCTACTGTTAAGTGTCAACCTTGTACCCACATCCCATCCTGTTTGTGTCACATTTGATGAAAACTACCGATTTATGTAGTCAGCAAACAATCAGGCAAAAAAAACAAAAACCTGTAAGGGGCTTGCTTATTAAAGTACTTCAACAGCACAGGAGTTTAGCGGACACTAAGCATTTGTGTGGACCTCTGCTAATGACTACCATGCACTAAAAAACAGCCAGTGCCCTAAAACTCCCACACTATTTGCCGAGGTATGGGGTGGGAACTGGGCAGAGAATGAGCATTTGCAGTTTGCACAAGCTAAGTTACCATACACTCACCGCTGCAGATAAATGCACCTGCACTACCAGCGTCTCAAGGAGAGGCATTAACTATACCCATGTTACTAGCAGATAGATAACATAGCCCGCTCTGGCCAAGAGCATCCGGGACTCCCCACCCCTCCAAATCTGCATCAGCACCATCTCCCCTCATCTCCACTGTCCTGGCTGATCAGTATAACATCACCCCTTCACCTCCCCCTTTCAAAAGCATCCCAAACCCTCCCCTACATCTGGCACTTAGCAGGAGTTTGGCTACCAAACAGGCAGAAGCAGCGGGGTCTGAGTTTGAAATTGAAGCTCTGACCCCCCTGAGACTGCATCACCCCATTACTTACACAGCTCCACTGGCTCCCCATGACTGCCAGAAGCATATTCAAAGCCCTCACCATAACATTTAAAATCCTACACGAGGAATCTGCAAACTGCCTTCTGCTTCTAATCTCCATTCTTAACCTCCTAAAGATCCCAAGCCAGAAAATCAAGAGGAAGCAGTTCATCTGCAACAGAGCCTTCTCACTACTCATCCCCACACTATGGAACTCACTCCCGCCAACTCTAAGAGAAAGCCCGGACCTGTCAGTATTCAGAATACAATGCAGATGCGGAACCAATAATTCAGCCACCATAAAATACACTCTAAGTACACAACGGACAAATACTCTGCTATATAAGCATAAGTAGACTAATATACCCAGTGAATCCATAACTATAAATAGTTGGAAGTTAAACTGTTAAACTATTGTACCTTTCACTGTTCCTGTTTATATAAACATAAATGACTTAATCTAATCAGTAAAACCATAACTGTAAATAGTTGGAAGTTAATCTGTTAAACTAATTTGTACCTCTTTACTGTTCCCCGTTTTGTGTAAAACAGTGTGCCGACAAGCCCTGTTACACATTTGTTATTTATCCACCGCCTTGAATTGTAGAAAGGTGGTATAGAAGAAAGTTTAAATAAAAATGAATAAATAGTGGTTCTCGCACTGTATAGCACTAGGGATCAAGCTGCAAATAAGGGAGATGGAAGGAGTGATGTTCTGTTGATTGGGAAGGGAAGTGGGGCAGTAATGCTGATGCAGATCAGGAGGGGTCATGTTTAGCACCTAGGGCTACAGTAACTACATCAGCAGATCATGTGCCATTGGCCTTTGCTATAAAGTCAAGGCAGAAAAATGGACCTACCTCACCCTGACATTTACCACACAGGTTCTACCCTTATCCCAAAGGTCCTGACTGGTATCTGTTTCTCCTGCTTTTTTGGACTATTTTCTCTTACATTTATTTTATATACAATGTAATTTTTATGTTGTGTACTTTGTTTTTATTGATGGATGTTGATTCTATTATGCATCAAAGGCTGCTGTTAGACTATATAATATATAAAATGTAATGTAAAAAATCATTTTTCATTTAATATATTTTAGCTCAAATTATACTTGAATTTTAAATCAAAGTTCATACCCCATTAGCTCATAATCAGTACTCTATATTCTAAAGGTTTGAAAGACACCACAAGGGATAATTATTTGGGAAGACCATCACATATTAAAAATCTCCACTATTTAGATTTGGTTTAGAGGCTGTACTGGAGTCTAGACAGCAGTGAATTAGATAATGAATATAATAAAGCACTTAAAGTCTACCTGCTTGAGAATTCCATTTTCAAATATTAGCATTATGATATGCGTGACCAAGATTATCCCTTGGTGCCATAGATCCTCAAGAAAAAAAGGCCGAGAAAATGCACTGAGCATGCACAGGCTGCAACATCAGCACAAGCTCCACATAACTTCATTTGTATGCTCTTGCCACCATTTATTCAGCTCAGATCCATAGAAGCAAAATATACTTCTGTAGTGGAGTAGCCATCTAGTGGTTAGAGCACTGGCTTGGGAACCAAGAGACCAGGATTCAATTCCCACTAGCACTCCTTGTGGCCTTGGGCAAGTCACTTAATCCTCCATTGCCTCAGAAAAATTCAAGTTATCAATGTCCCTATTTAATGTACATTACCAAGTTTCAGTTACAATGTAAACTGCTTTGAATGAAAGCGATATTAAAAACTTGTTAAATAAATAGAAATATCCCAGCACTCATATTTTGAAAACACAGTACACATAACTTACTATTGTCCCCACTGATGTAAGGAGGATAGAATCAATAGATTTTGATAAATACAAAGTGTGCTGTGCGATAGCAAGTCTTTTCTCTACCGTACGGCATTGTACTCATTCTGCTGAGGAATGTTTTCCTTTCCAATATTGTTTTAAACAGCTTGCAGTTGATGTTTCTGGTTGAGATGTCTGAGTGAAGTACTCTCTCTCTTCCAAATGAAGTGGCTGCTTTAGCAATGACACAGAGGATCAGCTGTGGCTAATGGAAAAGAGCCGTCAGTGAGCATTTCTCTACACATCTGTTGCCCGTCCGGGTGCATCTTTATCAGCTACTGGTGTGTTCTCAAGTTTTGTTTGCATGAGTCGTTTGGTTCAATTTTTCCATGCTAGATGCTCCTTTCTGTCTCACATGTGTATTTGAGATGGTCCTTTGTCATCTATATTGGAAATGAAAAATAATTCACCAGAAACCCAGCCAAACAATAGATCTTGCAAAATCAAGCCAGGATATAAAGGGCTAATCACTAATTCAAAGGAAAGCCTCAATGTCTTTTTTGTTGTCTTGTCGGAAATGTTATATGGAGAAGCCAATGCGCCTCATGAAAATTTATTCTAAATAATAGACGCTCAATGGCGTCAGATGTGAAATACCACAAAGTGAACTACAATAAAAGAAAATTATATCATGTAACTTAACACTTAATATATAACACTTAGCTCGAAAGGTCCCATGCAGTTGGCTTCATAGGGATCAATAGCACCAGCTGCCATAGTAAAGATCGTCTAAGACAGCACTGTAATAATAGTGATGCAAAATAGCAGTATAGGATGCCAAATACAGCACCATAGTAGTAATGATGCAGAACAGTGTGATAACAATGTTGCAGGTTAGTGACATGGACTGTTTCGAGCCCAATAACATCACAAGGGCTCTGCTTCAGGCCAAAATGTAACTGCGATCGGCACCAGGAAAGAGCTGCCAGTGAATAGAGGCAAGTGAAAAGGCCCTTATAAGGGGTCTTGCTATGACATCAAGAACCAAAAAGATATTGCCCGTTGGAACAGATGATAATAACCAACAGGCAACAATAAATGTCTATTAAGAGAAGGAAAGCAACATATATCAGAATCTGTCAAATAATGCTCCACCAGTCTATTTCCTGATTGAGCCCCGATGGACTAACAGAATTCAGGAGAAATATCCACCGTTGTTCACAGGTCTGAAGGTGGAGTATCCTGTCACTGCCACGGATCAAAGGAGGGACAGAATCAATGACACGCCAGGTGACTTGTTCAAATGAATGATTATATTCAACACAATGGGGTACTATAGGTGCTGACATTAGTTGTTTGTCCAAATGCGATCTATTTTCAGCTAATTGAATCGTCACAGGACAAGCAGTATGACCCACATAAAAAAGATGGCAAGGGCAAATAAGTAAATATACCACAAATGACGAATCACAAGTGGTCTGCCGTCGTGCTGTGTATGTCTTATGTGTGCGAGAATCAGTCCATTCATGTCCAGTTAGAGTCTGTTGACAAAAGCTACAATGGTCACAAGCTGAATGGCCAGGGGCAGAGTCCATTGACACTGTAGGGGTTGTGTGTACAATCCAATCATGAATGTTACGCTGCCTAGAAAAAGCCACCATCAATTCCTTTTGAAAACAGGGATGAAAAGATAATACATGCCAGTGTTTCCCCAGCAATGATGCCACTGTTGAGGAATTAGACATAAAAAGCAACACACCTATCACATTATCCATGACCCGACTAGCTGAACTCTCACAAGAAGTAGTAGAAGATAACAGCCACTCACGATGGGCTTTCTTGATGATATGCTCAGGGTAATCCCTTTTATGTAAATGATGAATAAGATCAAATGAACTGTAAAATTCTTGCAAAGTAGTACAGACCCAACGCAATCAAAGGAATTGGCCCATGGGTAGTCTATTACGTAGAGAGCAAGGATGAAAGCTATGATAATGCAATAGATTGTTCCTTCGAACTGGTTTTCGATATAAGGTGTTATACAATTTCAGATCTTGTCTATAGACTACTAAGTCCAGAAACTCAATCCTTGTGTCATGGTATTTCGAAGTAAACTGAATGTTAGGTTTCAATGAATTAATCCAATCAAAAAATAATTGTAATTCCTGCATTGAACCTTGCCATAAGAAAAAAATATCGTCCAAAAAATGTACCCAAAAGGGGATATGAACAAACCAAGAAGGAGGATAAAATAGTTCAAATTTATCCATATAAAAGGGTAGCCAATGAGGGGGCAATAGTAGCCCCCATAGCAATCCCAAAAGAATGTAAATAAAACTGGGAATCATATAAAAATAATTATGTTTCAAAACCACTTCCAAAAGTGTCAAGAGAAAGGACTTAGGTAGCCAGGATGGAAGATCAATAGATCTCTCCGCTATGGTAGAAAGTGCTTCATCCTGTTCAATGTTAGTATAGAAAGATGTAGGTGTGTAGACGGTGACCAATTCCTTTATTGAAGAACAACCAAACACCCCTACGCATTTCAGCCACAGACCTTCTTCAGGGGGTATCAAAGCCTCAGATGTGACAAAAAAGATACGAGACTGTGGCAGCCACGCCCATGACTCAATGCCAATTGGCTAACCGCTCATGTCACTGTGTTGTGCAACATCTCGCCACTATTCTGCTATAATATTTTTCATCTCTCTTACTCTGTTTTACAGGTTTTTTTGTAGCACATGATGTTCTCAGCTGTCTTTGTCGTGGAAGGCCGTCCTGACTTGGGGTCATCCTCCACCTCCTCGTGGCCAGTTTTGAAGCATTTGTGCCACTCGAAGACTCGCGGCCTTGACATTGCATCTTCTCCATAAGCCTTTTGAAGAAGTTGGAGACACTCAGTTGGGCCCTTCTCCAACTTAACCAGAAATTTCAAGTTGATTCTTTGCTCCATATTTCTGCCATCTCCAGTTGTGTGACAAAGTGATGGAGCAGATGATAGTTGAGGAGCTCAGCCTGAACAGGGAGTCAGTGCAGACCATCTTGGTGCAGGAGCTGGGGATGCAGAAGGTATGCGCCAAGATGGTGCCCAAGCTTTTATCGGATGACCAGAAGGAGCACTGGGTCAATGTTTGTCAAGACTTGCTAGAGAAGATCGGAGAAGATCCAGAGTTTGTTGGCCGAGTCGTCACAGGAGACGAGATTTGGGTCTTCCAGTATGACCCTGAAAGCAAGAGACAGAGCCTGCAGTGGAAGACTCGTTCTGTCACCCAGACCCAAGAAGGCACGCATGTCCAAATCAAGGATCAAGGTCATGCTGATCATATTCTTCAACCAGAAGGGAGTGGTCCATCATGAGTTTGTGCCTGAGGGTCAGATAGTCTACCAGCACTTCTACCAGCAGGTCCTCAATTGCCTCCATGACCGGGTTCGGCGCAGCAGGCGGGCTCTGTGGAGAGACAAGTCGTGGCTCACTCAGTGTGAGGCAGTTCTTGGCCAACAAACAGATCACAGCTCTCGACCACCCTCCTTATTACCCAGATCGCACACCGTGCAACTTCCAGCTCTTCCTCAGGCTGAAGACTGTGCTCATAGGAACTCATTTTGTCTCTGTAGAAAAGATCAAGGCCACTGTGATGAGGGAGCTGAGGGACCTCAAGGAGGAGGACTTTACCGAGTGCTTCTGTACGTGGCAGAAGCGAATGCAGAAGTGCATTAACTCTGGGGGGATTACTTTGAAGGGGACAATGCATAATTTCTCTGTAGATTTTGTAATAAAACATTTATGGGACAGTCTTGTTTCTTTTTTGTCACACCTTGTATATGTATATATGCTATTATATCCCTTTCCCCTCCCTCTTTCCTCCCCCCCCCCCACACTTTTTTCCTCCCCTTCTTCTCTCTCCTCCTCTTCTTCTTCCCCCTCCCCTTCTTCTTCTTCCTCTTCCTCGTCCATCTTCCCTGCCTTCTTTTCCATTTTTTCCTCCCCCCTCTTCCTTTCTCTACCCCACCCTCTTTTCCCCCTTCTTCCCCTCACTCTTCCTCTCTTCTCCCCTCTTCCCTTCTCCTTCTCCTCATACTCCCTTCCCCCTCCCCTCCCTCTCCTTCATCCCCTTTCCTACCCCCTTCCCCTTCCCCTTCCCCTCCCCCTCCCTTTTTCCCCTCCCTCTGGTTTTTAGTCCTCTTTAGTAGGGTTTCACCACTAGAAGTTTTTTTATAGTTATTTAAGTTTTTTTATCCATTGTATCCCCTATTTATTGTTTTTAGTTATGTATTAAATTGTGGTGCTCAGTGAACCCCTCCTGTCTTGGTATTAGTTTCACATACACATACGTGTCTGCTTCATTTTAGTACATCATCTCATTTTTATTTTCTTTTACTGTACCTGGCATCATTAGTTTTCATGGTTTTACATAAGTATTGGAGTGGAGGAGTAGCCTAGTGGTTAGAGCACTGGCTTGGTAATCAAGCAACCAGGGTTCAATTCCCACTAGCACGCCTTGGGCAAGTCATTTAAACCTCCATTGCCTCGGAAGAAAGGCCTGGCAATCTATTTCCAGTGACACTGCCAAGAAAACCCAGGAGCTTCTGGGTCGCCAGGAGTCAGGACTGACTCGAAGGCACACATTGCATTTTACATAAGTATACATTCAGTGTTTTACTATTATTTATTATTGCCATTACATAGTATGTTTTTAATACCCTTGGCATCTAAACGGGTGCACACCACATCCTCTTTTTTTTAATGTGAGAATCGTATTTTATCATTTTTTTGATCCCCCTTGGTCTGCTTTATAAAATGCTTAGGTTCCTCAGGATTACACTCTTTTACTTTCATGGGAACATGTATATTATAAGAGACAAGAGTATTCTAAATGTGATTCCATGGTGTATTTTAAGACCACACAGATCCTTACAGAATGCCCTTTGAACCTTTCTTGGCACAATTTTCGTGTTTGTCTATATAAGATTACACAATGCTGCTGTTCAGGTTTTACTTAGAGATACTGAAGTGGATTTTCTACAACAGGTTGGTACAACTTTCAAAGTTTTTTCTGATCCTAAGAGCATAGAATTACACTGATATGCAGTAGTTTATCTGGATGATTGGCACCGCTAGTTATCCCCTCGAATAGAGTTTCTCTACCGCCCCTATGACATGTAATTACATGCCAACTCTTGGTCCAAATGTTTTATTTTGATGATGAAACATCAAAAATCGAAAATGTGACATTTCTGCATCTCAAAAGATGTTTCCTCCCCGTGGTTTTCTCTTATCTATACTATACAATACCATTTTTCAAACCGGAAAGTTGCATCTACGTCATTTCATTTCACTTTATTCTCTCCTGTGGTTTTTTGGTATTCTGCACATGGTTAGTTTGAAATGATAATTCCCAAATTGTTGTGTTTTAATGGCACTCTTACCTCCTACATATATTCTTTTTCGGTCTCTACCACCCATAGTTTTGTGTATAGGAATAGCTCTCTGATATATACTTTTCTGTATTACATAATTTTTCTGTCTCCAACAGATTGTTATATTATCAGCTGCTTCTTTGACAGTGCTGCAATAGACTAGTAACATTATTAACCAAGTAATTTTTTAGTTTATAGCTTTGCTTTATTCATTTTGACACCCTAGGAGCCCTGTGGTTCCTTGAACCATGCTTACTATTGGAGAGGGCGTAACATCTAGCCCATTAGGTTGTTCATCTCTTTATTTGTCCTTCCTTTTTCATTTGTCAGCCTTGTGTTTTTTGCCTAATACACTCCTCTTTATTTTTTTAAACACCTAGTAACCAAGCAACCAGGGTTCAATTCCCACTAGCACTCCTTGTGGCCTTGGGCAAGTCACTTAACCCTCCATTGCCTCGGAAGAAAGGCCTGGCAAGCTACTTCCGGTGACACTGACAAGAAAACCCAGGAGCTTCTGGGTCACCAGGAGTCAGGACTGACTCGAAGGCACACATTGCATTCATGTTTTCTGTATTAGTACATTTTTAAATATTTTTATTTAACAGGTTTTTATATACTGCTTTATCATTTCAATCAAAGTGGTTTACATTGAAACTTAAACTTGGTAATGTACATTAAACAGGGACATTGATAACTTGGATTTGTCTGAGGCAATGGAGGGTTAAGTGACTTGCCCAAGGTCACAAGGACTGCTAGTGGGAATCAAACCCTCGTCTCTGGCTTCCCAAGCTAGTGTTTTTAACCAGTAGGCTACTCCTCCACTCCATGTTTTCATAGGTATTCTAAATGTAGTTGTCATGTATACAATTACATGTGGTTTATTGTTTATTATTAGCTTTTTTATGTGTTTTGATTGTTGATTTATTTATTTATTCTTCTTTTGAGATTGTGTTCTTTTATTGTTCTGTATTTATTGATATTATAATATACAGTATATGTATTTACACTATTATTTTATTATTTCCTTATTCTTTATGTTTTGGGTTTTTTCGGTTTTGGTACCCCTTGAAGAAGGCCTGTGGCTGAAATGCGTAGGGGTGCTTGGTTGTTCTTCAATAAAGGAATCGGTCACTGTCTGCACACCTGCTGTCTGGTTTGTTGGTGTTTGTGTGGGTAGTGTTGCTCTTCACTGAATCGTTTAGGATACAAAGATGTCACAGCCCTTGTTGCCATTGAGGCTTTCCTTTAAATTACTGAATAGCCCTTTATATCCTGGCTTGATTTTGCATGGTCTACATTGGAAAGGCAGATGCTGTTCCTTTGTTGCTTCATGCTGCTTGTCCATCTCTCTCTTGGTTGCATTGTACAGTATATGCCTTGTGTAACATAACAGATGACAACACATAAACACTGACATAGCTTATCTAGTCTGCTCAATAACATTGCTTGGTTGAAACCTGCAACATAAATAAAATGCTAGGCATTATAAAAAAAGAATGCTGAATAAAACAGAGAGAATATTATAATGCCTTTGTATGACTCCATGGTATGACCACCACCATGAGTATTTTGTGAAATTCTAGTCCCTGCCGCTCAGAAGAATTAGAAAAGGTCCAGAGAAGAGCAACCACAATGATAAAGGGGAAGAAGAGTTCCCCTATGTGGAAAGGCTAGAGATTAGAACGCTTTCTCTTGGAGAAGATATGGCTGAGGGGAGATATGATAGACGTTCTATAAAAATAACAAATAGAGTGGAACGGGTAAACACAAATCACTTATTTACTCTTTCAAAAAGTACAAGGACTAGGGGACAGGTAATGAAACTACTAAGTAGTTTATGGGACAGACTGCCAAGATCACTCACCCACAACCACTTAAAATGGTCTATATACCGTTCAAATGTAAATAGTCATTAGATCACTGTACAGAGAGTAAATAACTTACTGCCTACCAGTTAAAATGTAAATAGTTAATCGCATTGCAATTCCAGTTGCCTGTACCCAGTTAATTGTACCATGTTTCATGTAACTTGTTCTGTTCAATGTAAACTATCTTGATACCACTGAAAGGCAGTATATAAGAAATGTTAAATAAATAAAGTAGTACATCTAAGACAATCAGAGAAAATATTTTTTCACTCAATATATAATTAAACTGTGGAATGCGTTGCCAGAGGATGTAGTAAAAGTTGTTACTGTAGCTGGCTTTAAAACAAGGACAAGTTCCTGGAGGAAAAATCCATAAGCTGTTATTAAGGTGGACTTGGGGAAATCCACTGCTCACCCCTGAGATAAACAGCATGGAATCAGTCTACCTTTCAGGATCTTGTCAGCTACTTGTACCCTGGCTTAGCCACTGTTGGAAACAGGATACTGGATTTTATCTGACCCACTATGGCAGTGCAGATTACTTTCCCCATGCCTTTGGTTGTGAACAATCCTCAAACATATGGAGGAGTGGCCTAGTGGTTGGGGCAAGGTACTTCAGGCCGGAAGTTCAAATCCCACTAGAGGACAGCAACCTTGGGCCGGAAGGACTGGGGTTTCTAGTCCCACATGTGCTCCTTGTGGTCTTGAGCAAGCCACTTAACCCTCCATAGCCCATGTTCCCTGTAAAATAGTTATCTCCAAGTTATAATGCCCTGTTCAATGTAATTTCAGTTCCTTATCGTTCCTCCAGTTTAGTCCTCCACTGCTGGGTAGTGCACCTCCTCCTGCAGCTTGGAGACTGGACCAATCAGAATCTTCACCTCACTGGATGTAGCATACTGGAACTCCCATCAGCCGCCCAGTGTGTCCAGTCTCCATGCAGCAGGAGGACCTAGTGAGCCTAGGTGCTGGGCTCACTGAAGAAACTGTTAAGGAGCAGGCTAGATAGTTTTGATAGGATTTGGTTTGGTTTGATTTGATTTGCTTAATAATAATAATAGTAATAATAAACTAATGAAGAAGAGAGAATCTGGGTTTATGGGAAGTCCGTTATGCGGTCCCTGCCCTGTCCAGCCCTTTTGTGTTCAAATGTGGCAGTCTTTCTCTTCAGGCTCTCTGCCCCTTGACAGTACGGGGCGAGCTCCTTTCCTGGCACACAGCCCGATGGCCGCGGTGCCTTTAGCCGCGATCTCCAGGGCAGCTCTAGCAGTCTGACAGAGCTCACTGAGGGAATGCCTTAGGAATAGTGGTTTATATTTTTGCTTCACTTTTCTTTCGAAGTTCTTGTGAATTACCTTATTTTATTTATTCAGGGCTGTCTCCTTAAAAAAAAAAAAAAAAAAGAGGTACCTCCCGGTCTTTGGTCGGTGGGGGGAGCCCTGGGCTCATATTGCAGGTCTCTTCCCCTGGACTGGACGGGGAAGAGTCCTGGGGCGAGGACACAGCAGTCCTTGGCAGTCTCGACAGGGGCCGAGTTTTTCTCCGGCACGAGGACGCGAAGCCGGGTGGCTCTCCGGCGGTTGCTGTTATGCTGGATGCAGTACCGCGGAATAGAGCCCGTTAAAGAATCCCGGAGAGAAGTAAGTAATGGGCCTACGTTCTCAGGGTTTATTTTGGGGCTACCGACTTTCCTCAGCACCAGGGCGGCGTAGAGTGCTCACTGGGCCTAGCTTCCCGCGTTATTCTATTGGCGCCTTTTTGAGTGCGTGCCGGTAGCGTCGGCCATTTTGTGGCTGCGAGGGGCATCGGGTGCTGGGCTCGGGATCCGTTTTGTATACTGGGTTTCTTTTTTCAGGGCAGCTCTGCGTGTTGGTTTTTGGCCTTGATAAACTTGTTAGTACCTTTAGGAACTGAGTGCAGAGCACGTTCGAAATTGACGGTACTCCAGGCGGTACATTATCTGAATAGTTGCATCATTTTATGGGTGTCAAAGTCACTTATTCAGATTCTTCTATCCACGTGGGTGATATAGAAGACGTGTATAGAGGTAAAGGGCCCTACTTATCTGCTGTTTAAAAAAATAAAAAAAAAAAGTTACAGGGGGGAGAAAAGATATTTTAGTTACTTTGGAAATTCTTCCCCTTCTAGTGAGTTGAGTTATTTTAAGACACGGGTTCTGCTGGAGATGCTCGCGGTTTGGGACCGTTGCGTGGGCGACATTCCGGACAGCGGGGCCCATAAAGTCAGGGCATGAGCTCCTCTCTCTCTCTAGATGGCAGACGGCTTGGGAGCCTGGCTTTCTAGGGGGATGGTCGCACCGTCGGCTTGCCAGCGACTGTCTGGCGACAGCAGAGACCAAGCCCGGAACCCTCAAGTCTCGGGTCTCGCTGGCAACAGTGTGACTCCAAACAGCCTAGGATCTTCGACATGGGCTTCCTCACAAGCAGAACTTAAAAGAAGAACAGGGCCACGCTAGGGCAGACCAGGGTCTGTGAAGGCCAGTGTCTTGCCTTCAATTGTGGCTGTCCCGGGTCACAGGGTGCTGACAAGTTTCGAACAGTAGACTCTAATCATTAGATCCTGTACATTAGATAGTCTTTCTCTAAGCTCGTTTCTAGGACTATGTACTGATTTTCCTTGTCCTCGCTACCCTTAGACTTCTTGTCTGGGGGTTTATATGCACCCCTTTTGGATTTTCAGTTACGTTCTGCGGAGCCTAGATGCCCTAGGTATTCAGGGACATATAGCTAGGTGCAGCATCAGCGTTCACTGGTGGGACCTGCGGGGTCTCGGGGTGAACTTCAATTGAGGTGTAGGTAGCTATGGGAACAGGAGGTTACAGGTTCAGTTTTCAGGTCCGAAGAATGTATCGGAGAAGCTGCTGGGGGTGGGCATAGCGAGCAGGTTCGCTCGGCTTCCAGCCCACTTCTTACAGGTGGCCGTGGGTTGTGTGCTTCTGTGCCCCCAGCATAGCTTTCGATTTGGTGCCGTCTGATAACCTGACGGTTGGAGCAGGAGCTTGAGGCCAGGGGGCCGGGGTTCTTAGCCCTTTTTTGCCCTTTTTTGTCCTTATTATCCCTTTAATCTGCTGTTAGTCCCCTCTCCCTCCGGGGGCCAGTCTGGGTCGGGAGCAGGCTTACGCTTGGGCAAGGCTGTACCCTTCCATCAAAGCCCTCCTGGACCTTGTCCGTTGCCTACAGGGACCCCCCTCTGCTTCTGGGCCATTCGTAAAAGGTATTGTGGGGGAAACAAGTAGGGAATTTTTAGCAGGTCATCTTCGGTTGCCTTTGGTGTCTTACCCATCAGGAAGTAGTTCCCCTTAGTGGTTAGAGGAAGATTTCTTCATTTTTATGTTTATTCTTCAGTTTGAGGGCAGCAGGGTTGTCCTGAGGACGCATGTTTCCCTCTACTGGTCAGGCTCTGCGGAGCATCTTTTACGGCCCGGGTTATTAAGCAATTTGGGAAACCTGTAGGCGTCAGTGCAGAGCTCTAGCTTGTACTTCGAAAGACAGTCAGTAGTTCTTGGTGGTGTGCTTAAACGTTGGTGGTTGCCCTGGGACAGGTTTAGGAATCTTTAGGTTATGGATGTGGATGTGTGTGTGTATGTAGATATATATATAATCAGTCACCGGCAACCTAGCAGAGTCTCTACTGGGGTCTATGGTCCCCAGGGGGTAGACTGGTGCAAATGTGTATAGGGGTATACATATATATATATTTATAATCAGTCAACCAGCGTCCTAGAAGACTCTCTACTAGGCGTTATAGTCCCCAGGGGGTAGGCTGGTGAAAACCTTGGTGCCGGGCTGGGACCATGCGCATGCGGCCGTCTTCAGGTTCATCTCTGCATGTCGGGGAGGTCCTAGCCACTGGGCCGCCTCTTAGGCTCTCAGGGGTTGGTTCCTAATCCAGCAACTGTGACTTTCTACAATTCAAGGTCTTATGTCCCCGAATTTATGCTCTACTGTCCTAAGGGCCGCAGGATGGCAGCGCTGCTCCTGAATCACATTTAGTGTTCTCGGGCATCATACCTGGGGGGGGGGGGGGGGAGTTTGTGACATGCAGAATCATACTTTTTCTCTCAGGTTAGCACAGGCAGCAACCTCAACTACCTCCATTTGCATGCCCTTTCCGAGAAGCTCTCCTCTGTCTCTTGAGACTGTGCTGTCAGGCCAGGTCTTTAAGCGCTTAGCGAGGACACTAGCCCGTCTGGGGGGTTCAATCCCACTAGAGGTCAGCAGTCTTGGGCCAGAAGGTCGGGGGTTTCTAGTCCCATGGGGGGCTCCTTGTGGTCTTGGGCAAGCCACTTAACCCTCCAGAGCCCATGTTCCCTGGGAAATAGTTATCTCCAAGTTATAATTCCCTGTTCAATGTAATTTCAGTTTGTTCAATGTAAACCGCACTGAGGCAGAATAGCGCGGTATATATGAGACTATAAATAAATAAGTTGAGCTCCCTGTTCTTGGTTCTTACGGTCTAATTCTCCACCGTAAAACCTCAGTGTTCCAGGTAAACCGCACTGATATTGCATAGCGCGGGGTATAAGAGAAATAATTAGAATACAGTAAATAAATTAATCTGTGCCGTTTTGTTCACAGGGACCATGTTCTGGATGAACGGGGGACGTCCAGGTAGCATGGTCTGCGGTCGAGAGTCTTTGGGCACTGGAAAGTTCATGGAGAAAGTTAATGCGCTGTACATGTCCACGGCATTCGGTCTATGGGCAAGAGTGCTCTCCGCACTGGATTTGGTTGCCCAGTACTACGTCGCCCGTGTAGGTAGATGGGCGTTGGTATGTCTTCTCAATTGCTTGGGCTTGTTCTTAGGTGCTTTCGTTGCAGAGTGCAACGGCGTTTCTCTGCTCAGGCGGTAATTTCCGGCTAAGCTCATCTCTCCTGTATTGGGGGGAGGTCAGTTATGCAGTAGGGCGTGGTTTTTGTGCCTGGTCTCGTATGAGCTTGGTGAGGCAGTAGGGAGAACTGCTGAAAGTGAGCCGTGCGGAGGACCCACAGTGTCCGTCATCAGTTTTCCTTAGCTTAAACTTTGCGCCCAGATCTTTCAAGTCCGAAAACGTTTGACTTCGCTCATCTACGTTCATGTTTGTCGGAGCTTGAGGATTGGTGTTTCAGGCATCAGGTCTGCACTGCCCCGGCGTCCGTTCCTGTGGTTTGATAGGATGGTTTAGATAGGGGGCTGGCTGCCAGAGTTTTGAGAGAGCGGTTGGCAACCATAGTCCGGTCCAAAAGCACAATTCAAGCGGTGCCTCTTAGGACGCGCAGTGATGTAGCTACCTTTCTTAAGGTGGTCTCGATTGGGTCCTGCATGGTGGATTTCCGTTTTGCAACTTGGCTTTAGGGGTGCTAGGCGAAGCTTCATTTGAGTCCTTTCGGCAAACTTCAGTCGCGGTTTTCTCGCTCACAGCTGTGTGTTTGGATGCAGCCTGGCTCGGCTCGGCTCAGTTCCAAGCGTTGTCGCGTAGGGAGTTTTTTCTGTTGCCTTTCTTTGTTTTTTCCTCAGTGAGCGGTGCTCCGGCTGGTGCCTTCCTTGTTGCCTAAGGTATCTTCGCCCTCTTTTCATGTGAGTCAACTACTGGTTCTCCCGGTCGCCCGGGCGAGGGGAGAACTCGTGTCTCATTTGGGTCTGAGTTGCTTGGAGGTATGGTGAGCTCTGTCTCGTCCCTTTGCAGTCCCGGGCTCTGCCATAGGTCGGAGCGCTTCGCTGTGGCTGTTCCGGGGTCTCAGGAAGGGTGAAGCTCCGGCACAGGTCTCCATTTCCATTTGGTTCAGGGGGGACGTTTGTTTCGTCTTACTTGTTGCAGAGGGGCCTCCTCCAGTTGGGGGGAGGACTCTTTCTGTTGGAGCGCAGGCAGTTTCCTGGGCGGAGTGTAGTCTAGCACCACCAGTGTAACTGGGCAAAGCAGCATTTTGATTGTCGCGGCTTGCTTTCTTCAGTAAACACTATCGTCTGGATGTGCTAGCGGCACGGGGTGCCTGTTCAGGGTCGGCAGTTTTGCGTGCCGGCTGGCAGGGTCCCTCCCATTAGTACTGCTCTGTTACATCCCAGCGGTGGAGGACTAAACTGGAGGAACGATAAGGAAATAGAAATTACACTCACCTGGTAATTGTAGTTCCTTGAGTGACGACAGTTTAGTCCTCATTCCCGCCCTCAGTTTCTAAGGTCAGCTCGGTACGGGTTCGGGAATGAGAGCCGAATTGGCAGGTGAGTTTTACTTCAGGTTGTACAGGTTTCTTTCCTTTTGGGTAGGTCTCTTCTGCCTATATCTGTGTTTCCTGGCTCGGCAGGGGGGAACAACGTTATTGGCGAGAGTCTTAGCTTTCGGTTTACGGGCATGTTCCTGTCCTGTTCAAGGTTCTACTTGTGTTACAAAAAAATAAAATAAAAAAAATAAAAAATAATAATGATAATAGTTGACTACTTATTTGTGGTTCTGTTGAGTCTGCTTTGTCAATAGGTCACTGGGGGGCTGATGGGAGTTCCAGCATGCTACATCCAGTGAGGTGAAGATTCTGATTGGTCCAGTCTCCAAGCTGCAGGAGGAGGTGCACTACCCAGCGGTGGAGGACTAAACTGTCGTCACTCAAGGAACTACAATTACCAAGTGAGTGTAATTTCTATTTTGTTCAATGTAAACCGCACTGATGCAGAATAATTGCACGGTATATAAGAGAATGCAAATAAATAAATATTGCCCTTGATTAAGTCCCCAGCCCACGTGAGAGCAGAAAAGCTGTCATTCTTTCCGTAGATCAGTCTATCCAAACATTAGATGCATTAGTGCTCACTAATGGAACCAGAGCTGTTCATCAGCTTCAAATTCTCTGCTTATGTTCATAAGTGTTATTGTCTATGTATCCAAGTTTCTTCCCATGTCATCTCCTTTCCCCAGTTAGTCAGAGCATGCAACAGCCTCTCCAAACAGGGCCAGCAACTTGCAGTTAAACTACATCACCTCTAGCTGCACACATGCATTCTTGTGGAAGGGACGTGATGCCTCTTGTAGAAGACATACTTCTGTGCCTGCTTCAATCCTGCTGTACCTATGTTGCTTTTGGTTTCTTTCAGCCTTACTTTAAAATGGTGCTCTTCGGCATCTGAATGCAGTTGGAGATGGGGAGGGGGCTACAACATCTCTTTCCCCAAAGAGGCATGAGGGCATCTGGCAGGTAGGCAGCCATTGCAGGAATCACAATTTATTTACAAGTGACAAAAAAATGTTCCAAATTGGGGCTTTTTCTCCATATATCGCTAACACTTTTTTTGTTTTAAATAAATTTCATTCTAATAGCACCCAATAGACCAAAAGAAACATGTTGGCAGTAGCAACCTCTTATCATGAGGACCTTTTTTTAACAATTAGGGGACGTTTTCCAAAGGATTTACATGGTTTGCAGACTTGCAAACAGCATAAATCCCACTCATTGGGATAGAAGCCCTTACCCGGCTCGTGCTGCAGAACAGACCCTCCTAGGCCAACTAAATACCCTGTCTCTAACCGGCTAGCAATGGGGAGGTCTGGGGGTGGCACTTTTGGCTAACAGGTCAGTGGCAATATTGGACCACTAACTGGCTAGCTTAAATGCCTAAAGTTAGGACAGGTAAAAGGCTATCCTAACTTTAGGTGTTTTTGTTATCCAGCCAGTGTTGATATTGAACTACAGACCAAATAGCAAAAGTGCTAAGTAGGCAAATGATATTTAGTGCCGATCACCGGATATAGCCAGACCCTGAAGATCTGGTTTTAAGTTAAAGCTGTGATGACTAGCCACTCAATATGCCTCCCTATATTTTCCCTCCCTTTAGAAATGGAGCTACGCAGGCAAAAGGCTGTTCTGAGCATGAGTACATGGATTCAAGGGTAGAAAGGCTTAGGGGAATAAATAAAAGCCATTTCCACATCGTCTTGCTAGACCAGGCCAGACAAATGGGTTGTGTTCGCCTACCAGCAGATTGGTGGAGACAAAGAACCAATGAAAGCTCAGGTTTCAATGGCATCACTCCCATGCTTCTTATTTGCCTCAGCCACAAGAAATCATCAGTATTTCTTTGTCTCCAGCAAATGATGGAGGGATTTTCTCCTCTCTGAAGAAAATCTGACGACTGAGGGGAAAAGAATTGATTAAACACTTGTGTACAACCACCTTGAGGGCGACTCTCTCACTTGAGCATGACGTGGGAGGCTCCACTAGACTGTGGTCTTTCCGGTAGCCGTAGGAGGAGGGAAAATTTCTTCAGCTCCACGTGCTTATCATGATAACAGCCTGCAGAAGGTTCTCAGAGGGATCTTCCTGCCAGCCACCTTAAAAACAGTGCTGCATAATCAATCAAGCTGTTTCAGAGGAGTAAAGCTGAACCCAGCACACATTCTCTCTCTGGAGCTCTCAGGGGGTGAGTACCAATGCTTGATCTCATCATTGTTCTTGTTGCGGACTCCCAATTCAGTCCTCCTGGGACATTATTCAGGGTGGACCACACGTGTCTGTTGGCACAGTGTGGGAGTTTCCCCACCATTTTTTGCATGGTAGTAGCATCTCACATGGGGCAAGTTACCTCAGGCCAGAAGGTCGGGGGTTCAAATCCCACTAGAGGACAGCAACCTTGGGCCGGAAGGACTGGGGTTTCTAGTCCCACAGGTGCTCCTTGTGGTCTTGGGCAAGTCACTTAACCCTCCATCACCCATGTTCCCTGTAAGTATTAGTGTATGTGTCTCATATCCCCTCATGTTAAATGTATCCCCCAATTGTGTTGTGACCACTTCGATTGAAGGATAAGGTGGTATACAAAACTGTCTAAATAAATAAATCTCTACCTATTGTGCGCCTTGTGGTCACACAGTTCTAGCATGCATTCCTTCCTTCCCTAGCATTAATAATGTGCATTGCAATAAAAGTGCAGTTAATGCATGCCTTTCAGGCCACCGCAGCTTTAGTGGCACCATTGTGATACTTACCTTAACCCTCTGTCTTCTTCCAGGAACCGTTGTTTCACCTGTGGCAAGGTGCCTCCTCTCTGAATTCTGGACTCTGCTCTTCTTGCATGGTAGCTTCAGAGTTGTCCCTGGAGGGCCCGCTCCCCTTCTCTCAGCTGGGGGATGCAGTTAAGCTGGCCTTGCTTACCTCAGAACAGGAGATGACAGCTGGCCGGAGGGTCTGGTGACCGTGCTGTAAGCCACTCTTCATCCTCTAGAACAGGGATCTCCATCTCCAGTCCTGAAGGGCACCAACCATTCAGGTTTTCAGGCAGTCCTTAATGAATATTAATGAGATATATTTGCAGGACTGCCTCTATTGTATTCAAATTTAACTCATGCATATTTATTAGGGACACCCTGAATGGTTTGGTGCTCTCCAGGACTGGAGTTAGAGATCCCTGCTTTAGAGCATCTGTGACCCCTGATGTTGGGAGTAATTTCTGAGAAAGCATCTGGCCTCCAGATTGTCCTCCCTGGAATTCTTTTCTTTTTTTGCAGTATGCCTGGGTCCTTCTGGTATGGAAATTCAAACCCTGCAGCCTCTGGGTACACCCAGGCAAAGTCTCATGAGGAGCAGTTTGCAGATGGAAGCCCTGTTCGATTGGCTAAACATTCCCAGCGAAGTGCACCCCCTAGAGACAGGGGAACAGCTGGGAGCTTGAGATTTTGACTATGACTTAGACTCAGATAGCTCAGTACTGGGCTCTGACATGGATGAAGTAATACACTTGAATGACTACCAAAAGGAACTACAACAAGGAAATAGATCTACACCTGTGAGTATTAATCTTCTGAAATAAACCCTAAATCTTGGGGGGGAAAGGGAATTCTTTTGGTTAAACCTGATAGATCTGTGTATTTTAGAATTCAGTGTTTTTGCCAAGTCAATCAGGTCTTAGTACCACCAGAGAGCTTTGTATTTGTCAAAACAGAGTATAACTTAGCCTATAAAGTAAATTAAGAGTACATAGACTGAAATTTGTTTCTAGAGAGCTTTTTATCTAAATCAAATCAGAGCACATAGGTAGAATAGGCCTGAGTAGGAAGAAATAAAACTTCTTTCTAGTGACCTTTACAAAGAGGCCTTCCAGTTAGGAGGCAAAAGATCTGTGAAGTTGTCTTGAATACATGATAAAGGGAAGTGACAGATCAAAGGGGCAATTTAAAAGGCCCCTTGTATCAAACCAAGGTCTGCGTGAGTTACCCAGAAAATTGGTAAGCCTTTATCTTAGAAGAAAGTTCACCTATTAAAAGTTGGCAATCAATAAAATCATCAGTTATACCTGAAACTTGGAGGATAGCCAATGTAATGCCAATTTGTAAAAAGGGTTCCAGGGGTGATCTGGGAAACTACAGGCCAGTGAGCCTGACATCAGTACCTGGAAAAATGGTATAAACCATTATTAAGAACAACATTTCTGAACATGTAGATAGTCATGGTTTAATGGGAGACAGACAGCATGGCTTTACTACTCTGTTATATTTTTTTGAAGGTGTAAATAAACAGGTGGACAAAAGTGGGTCATCAATGTAGTGTATCTGTATTTTCAGAAAGCCTTTGACAAGGTCCCTCATGAGAGGCTTAGTGAAATTAAAAAGTCATGGGATAGGAGGCAGTACTATTGTAGATCAGGAAATGGTTAAAAGATAAAAAGCAGAGGGTAGGGCTAAATAGCTAATTTTCCTAATGAAGAAAGTTGAATAGTGGCGTACCCAGGGATCTGTGCTAGGTCCGCTGCTTTTTAACATATTTGTAAAGTACCTGGAAATAGGAATAAAAAGTGAGGTAATCAAATTTGTAGATGACACAAAATTATTCAAAGTTGTTAAAACCCATGAGGATTATAGAAAATCGCAAGAGGACCTTAATAAATTAGAAGAATGGACATTCAAATGGCAGATAAACTTTAAGGTTGACAAGTGCAAAGTTATTCACCTAGGAAAGAAAAACCCAAATTATGATTACATAATGCAGCGTTCCACACTAGGAACCACCACCCAGGAAAAAGATTTAGGCATCATTGTGGATAACATGTTGTAACCCTCTGCCCAGTGTGCAGTGGCAGCCAAGAAAGCAAATAGAACGCTAGGAATCATAAGTGAGGAGTGGAGTGGAGGAATAGCCTAATGGTTAAGAACAATGGCTTGGGAACCCAGAAACCAGGGTTCAGTTCCCACTAGCACTCCTTGTGGCCTTGGGCAACTCACTTAACCCTCCATTGCCTCAGAAAAATCCAAGTTATCAATGTCCCTGTTTAATGTACATTACCAAGTTTAAGTTTCAATGTAAACCACTTTGATTGAAATGATAAAGCAGTATATAAAACCTGTTAAATAAATAAAATAAGGAAAGGAATGGAGAAGAAAACAAAGGATATTATACTGCCTCTGTATTGTTCCATGTTAGAATCGCACCTCAAATTTGGTGTGAAATTCTGGTTGCCGCATCTTAAAAAGGATATAGCAGAATTAGAAAAGGTACAGAGAAGAGCCACCAAAATGGTAAAGGGAATGAAAGGATACCCCCTATGAGAAGAGGCTAAAAAGGTTAGGGCTCTTCAACCTGGAAAAGACACAGCTGAGGGGGAGATATGATAGACGTCTGACTTGGATTTAGTGGCAGTTACAGAAACATGGTTCACAGAAAACCATGATTGGGATGTAACTATACCTGACTATACTTTATTCAGAAAGGAAAGGGGAGGAAGAAGGGGAGGAGGAATGGCACTATATGTAAAAACTACTATTAAAGCTTTGGAATTACAGAGCTTAAAAGGGAGAGAGGAGGCATTGTGGGTTAAACTAGAAAGAGGGAAAGAGAAATCTATTTGCATTGGTGTGATATACAGACCTCCCTCACAAGAGGAAGAGGTGGATAGAGAGTTAATTGAAGACGTACGCAGCATTGCTAGGAAAGGGGAAGTGCTACTGATAGGAGATTTCAATATGCCAGATGTTGATTGGCACATTCCTGCTGCAGTATCATCTAGAAGTAAGGAGATCCTGGATTCTCTACAGGGAGAACTCTTTAGGCAATTGGTAACATACCCCACACGTGAAGGGGCCATACTGGACTTGGTGCTTACCAATGGTGAAAGTGTTTCTGATGTTGTAGTGGGAGATCATTTTGCATCCAGTGATCACCAGATCGTGTGGTTCAGTATTAGAACTAGGGCTGTTAGAATCCATTCAAAGGTGAGGATCTTAGACTTTAGGAAGACTAACTTTGCCAAGATGGGCCAATACCTCAGGAAGTCGTTAGTGGGATGGGAACAGCTGGGGGATGTAGAAAAACAGTGGACAAAACTGAAAGAGGATATTTTAAGGGCAACCAAGCTTTTTGTTAAAATGGTAAATAAAGGTAAAAGGAAAAGGAGACCGCTATGGCTTTCGAAAGAAGTAGCTGAAAAAGTGAAGAAAAAGAGGGAGACCTTCATGAAATACAAGAGATCACAGAGAGAGGAAGACAGGCATCTATATTTGGAAAAATTTAGAGAAGCTAGCAAAGTAGTCAGGAAGGCAAAGATTCAAGAGGAGGAGGAAATAGCCAATGCAATAAAATGGGGGGATAAGACATTTTTCAGATATGTTAGTGAGAAGAGGAAGGGCAAAAGTGGTATTGTCAGACTCAAGGGTGCAGGGGAGAAATATGTAGAAGCTGATAATGATAAAGTGGAATTGCTTAACAAATATTTCTGTTCTGTGTTCACAGATGAAGAACCAGGAGCAGGACCTCAAAACACCCACAAACAGGAACAGAAGCGAGGGACATCTTGAACAATTTTCAGAAGACTGTGTTCGTGAGAAACTAGCTCAACTTAAAGTAGACAAAGCGATGGGACCGGATGGGATAGACCCTAGAATACTAAGGGAACTTCGGGACTTTCTAGCAGCTCCACTGACTGACCTTTTCAATGCCTCGCTGGAGTCAGGAGTGGTGCCAAAGGACTGGAGAGAGGCTCATGTGGTGCCTTTACACAAAAGCGGAAGTAAGGATGTGGTTGAAAACTACAGGCCGGTTAGTTTAACTTCGGTGGTGAGTAAATTATTGGAAACGCTGCTGAAAGAGAAAATAGTGAGGTTTCTGGAGTCCTCGGATTACAGGATCTGAGGCAGCATGGATTCACCAGAGGCAGGTCTTGTCAGACAAATCTGATTGATTTCTTTGACTGGGTGACCAGGGAGTTGGACCGAGGGAGAGCCCTAGATGTGGTGCATTTAGATTTCAGTAAAGCCTTTGACACTGTTCCTCACAGGCAACTTATAAACAAACCAAGCATCCTAGGGATGGGCCCTAAAGTTACTGCTTGGGTTAGAAATTGGTTGGGTGGGAGGTGACAAAGAGTACAGGTAAATGGAGCTCACTCTGAGAAGGATGTTACCAGTGGTGTGCCCCAGGGATCTGTCCTTGGTCCGATTCTTTTTAACATCTTTGTTAGTGATATAGCGGATGGGCTGTCGGGTAAGGTTTGACTCTCTGCGGATGATACCAAAATCTGCAATAGAGTAGACACCCAGGAAGGTGTAGATAACATGAGGAGGGATCTAGCTAAGCTTGAAGAATGGTCTAGAATTTGGCAGCTGGGATTTAATGTTAAAAAATGTAAGGTCATGCATTTGGGCTGCAGCAATCCAAGGGAGTAATATAGTATAGGGGGTGAAGTACTTTTGTCCACTAAAGAAGAGTGGGACCTAGGCGTGGTTGTATCTGATGATCTTAAAGTAGCTAAACAGTTAGATAAGGTGACGGCAGAAGCTAGAAGGATGCTTGGGTGCATATGGAGAGGAATGGCTAGCAGAAAAAAAGAAGGTGATAATGCCTCTATATAAGTCTTTGGTGCGACCTCATTTGGAGTATAGTGTGCAATTCTGGAGACCGCACCTTCAAAAGGATGTGAACAGGATGGAGTCGGTGCAGAAGGCGGCTACTAAAATGATTAGTGGTCTTCATTATAAAGCATATGAGGATAGACTTAAGGATCTTAATATGTACACCTTAGAGGAAAGGTGGGACAGAGGTGATATGATTGAGATGTTTAAATACCTCCGTGGCATAAATGTTCAGGGAGAGAGCTTCTTTCAATTTAAAGCAAGTTCTGCTATGAGGGGATTGGGGATGAGGGTGAAGGGAGATAGATTCAGGAGTGATATGCAGAAATATTTCTTTATGGAAAGAGTAGTGGATCCGTGGAATAGTCTCCCAGTGGAGGTGGTAGAGATGAGGACAGTAACTGAATTCAAAAAAGCATGGGACAAACACAGAGGACCTCTAAAGGTAAAAAGGGGACTGTTGTAGTTGTTGGTATGGAAGGACAGACTAGATAGGCCATATGGTCTTTTTCTGTCGTCATATTTCTATATTTCTATGAATGAAGTGGAAAGGGTAAATGTAGATCGATTGTTTACTATTTAACATCTTTTATATACCACTTTTCAATTTTATCAAAGCAGTTTACATTGAAACATAACAAGGTTACATACAACGGTACAGTAGCAACTATTTACATTGAAGAATTAACAATCAAAATTAATTACAATGAACAGTTAACATTCTCTATATGTTACAACAATAATCCTACAACATTTTAACTCATTGTGACTTCATTAAAGGGGGACATGGTGTGGATGAGAACTGCTGATTGGAAATGCTGTTATGGTTGTGTGTTGTCTGTGTTGTTGAAGTGGTCTGTGAAAAGGTGGGTTTTGAGATGTTTCCTGAATTCGGTGATGTCAGAGATTGCTCTCAAGTGATATGGGAGTGAGTTCCATAGTGCTGGGGTATAATATTCAAATACTCTGTGAAGGGCTGATTGAGAGGAGTAAGTAGTTATGGTAGCTGTTGAGAGTGTCTGGAACTCTTTTAAACATTCTGGGGACTGGTTGTGTAGTATTTTGATCATCATCATTACAGCTTTGTATTTTATCCGAGGTTGAATGTGTAGCCAGTGGAGGGTTATAAGGGTGAGGGTGATGTGGTCTTGTCTTTTGGTTCCGGTGATTAGTCATGCTGCTGAATTTTGTGCTAGTTGTAGTACTTGGGTTGCGCATTTGGGTGGGCTTCGGAGAATCATATTGCAGTAATCTAGTTGTGCCATGATCATTGCCTGGCAGATGGAGCAGAAGTGATCAGGGTTGAGTGTGGGTCACAGGTTTTTTTTTAGGATCTTCATTTTATAGTAGGCTTTGGTGGTTAATTTCTTGATATGGGATTGGAAATTGAGCCTCTGGTCGAGGAGTATTCCTCAGAATTTAACTTCATTTTTCACTGTGATTGTTTGGTTTCCTATTAGAAGGTTTTGAGGGGGGTGAAAGGTGGTGTCCTTTGTGATTATGAGAGTTTCAGATTTGTTGTAGTTAATTGCCAGGTTGCATTGCATTAGCCATTCTGAGACTTCCATCATGCAAGAGAAGATGGTAGAGTAGTCAGGCTTGGTGGTATCAAGGGTTGAATAAAGCATCATGTCGTCCGCATAAAGATGGTATTGTATGTTATGCTTCTGTATAATTTTGCAGACTGGCTGAATATAAATGTTGAAAAGGAGGGCGGAATGTGCTGAGTCTTGGGGGAGTCCTTAGTTTAATGGAAAAGACCTTGATGTGTTATTTTTTATTCTGACCCGTGCTGTTCTTTCTGAAATATAGGAGTGAAACCATGATAGTGGGGTATCACTTATTCCTATTTCCATCAGTCTGTCTATGAGTATGGAGTGTATTATTGAATCAAATGCTGATGCTATATCGATGAATACAAGTATGAAGCTTTGCTTGAAGTTTTTGATCCCTTTGAGAGTTGTGTTTACTAGTGATATTAATAAGATTTTCACCCCGTGGAACTCTCGGAATCCATGCTACTAAGGATCGAGTGGGAAGGTTGAGTCAACATGGTCTTGTAGGTGACGTAGAACTGATTTTTCAATTAATTTGAAGAGGAACAGTATGCTGGATATTGGTCGGTAGGAGGACGGAGAGCTTGGGTCAGCTGCATTGTCCTTTAGAATTGGTCTTCTGGATGATATTTTTAGTGATGGAGGCATAAATCCTTGGGAGATAGATTTATTATTCTGCAGAGTGTCAGTGATAGCTCTTGTGCAGTCATTTTTATCCATACGGTGGGACAGGGGTCAAGGGAGAAAGTGGTTGTGTTCAGGTATTTTAGGAGATTGAGGCAGTGATCTTTGGTGATTGAGTAGAACGAGGTCCAGATGTTTAGGTAATTTTGTTTTCTCTTTGGTGTGAGAAGTTGGTTTGGTGAGGATTGTGTGCAGCTGAGTTTATTCTGAAGATGGGTTGTGTAGATTTCTGGGATTATTGGGATTGCAGCCTGGCTCTGTGGGTCTCTGGTTAACTCTTTTACTATTGAGAATACCTCTCTGGGTCAGTTTAGGGTTCCCCCATCAAAATGTAGAAAGACTAGGGGACATGGAATGAAGATACGGTGTAATCCATATAAGACTAATAAGAGATAATATTTTTTCACTCAACATGTAATCAAACTTTGGAATTCATTACCGGAGGATGTAGTAAAAGCTGTTAGTGTAGCTGGGTTTAAAAAAGGTTTGGACAAGCTCCTAGAGGAAAGGTCCATAAACCATTACACAGGTCTGCGACTAAAAAGCTGTTTGATTATTTTCATCTAATTTCCATGTATTTTGGTGTGCTGAAAACAAATAAAATATTGAAAAAACTCCTAGACATCATGATTTGCCACCATATGCAAAATTGTCTTCAAATTTATCAAATTTTTTCAAATTACTATTAATTAATTCACATAAGTGCATTTAAGATATAAAATGCCAAAAAAACCTTAAAGGGGTTTTCCGAGTTATGTAAAAAAAAACTATAGCACTGTAAATCTGATGGTCAGCAATATATACATAAGCTAAGCAAGTTTTAAATCCGTGCTTCTAATGGTAGAAGGGGTTAATCTTTCCTGAAGAATCCAGTGGGAGGGAGACACAGGGCAGATAGCAGCAGCTGTGGTCAGTGCAGGGGGCGTGGCCAGCACTGTGACGTCTTGTGTACAGACACAGAGCTGCTCTCTCCTGCATGCCACACTTGTGCACGAATCATCATCAGGTTCTTGGTTCTAGGCTGTTCACACTTTTTCATCGCAATTCATGTTAGCTCGTCATTCTTCAACCTTTATGTTATGGCTCCGCGAAAGTGTATTAATTCGCCAGACAGTTTCTGTTTCATCTGTGGTGAATATACAGTGTTGAAGCAACAGCAGAATATTACAGACTTTGTGAAAAAAGTATACTTTGCATACTTTGGACTAAAAATTGGAGATCAAGATAAAGTCTGGGCGCCTCATAAAGTGTGCAAACGGTGTGTTGAGGACCTCCGAAACTGGTTCAAGGGTAAGAAAAAATCTTTCCGTTATGGGATTCCTATGGTATGGCGAGAGCAAAAGAACCATAGTGACGACTGTTACTTTTGTTCATGCGATGTGAAAGGGTTTAATTCCAAATGGAAGCATTCCATTTCATACCCCAATCTTCACTCGGCAATTCATCCCATCCCCCATGGCACAGATATACCAGTACCCAAGCCCCCTGCTACCTTGGAAGAGATACCTAGCTCCGATGAAGGTGAAGTCATACCTGAACCAGATGACGAATCAAGTTCTGACTTTGAAGATGATACAAGACCAAAATTGTTTTCGCAGGAGGAGATGAATGATTTGGTAAGAGACTTGAATCTTCCCAAAGATGCCGCTGAGTTATTCAGATCAAGGCTGAAAAGCAGGAATTTATTGTTGCCAGGGGTGTCATCTTCATGGTTCAGACATCATGAAAAGGAGTTCGTTCCTTACTTCGCCCAGGAAGACAAGATGGTTTATTGCATCGATGTCGAAGGTCTGATGGGTCAATTTAAAATCCAATATGATTCAAAGCAGTTTTACTCCACAACGGTTTTTACGCTTCCATACCTGTAGGTCATTCCGTACACTTGAAGGAAACCTATGAGAACTTGGAATTGGTTCTTCGTAAACTTAAATATGAAAACCATGGTTGGCAAGTGTGTGGGGGACTTGAAGGTCTTGTGCATGCTGTTCGGGTAACAAGCTGGGTATACCAAATATCCTTGTTTTCTGTGTCTATGGGACAGTCGAGACCGACAAAATCACTGGACCAAGAAGAGTTGGCAGCCAAGGGTGCTAACAGTCAGTGAAAAAAATGTCCTCCAAGAAACTTTGGTACCTTCCCATAAAGGTCTTCTACCACCTCTCCACATAAAATTGGGATTGATGAAACAATTCATAAAATCACTTCCAAGAGATGGAGAATGCTTCAAATACTTGGTCACCAAGTTTCCAGGCCTGTTGGAGGCAAAATTGAAGGAAGGTGTGTTCGTCGGACCAGACATTAGAAGGCTTATAGTTGATCAAGAGTTTGTCAATACCATGACGGATCCTCAAAAAGAAGGGTGGATTGCATTTAAAGAAGTCGTACAGAAACTTTTAGGCAATAACAAAGATCCTCACTACAAAAAGATCGTCGGACGAATGCTGAAAGCATTTCAAGCTTTAGGTTGCCTGATGAGTTTGAAAGTGCATTTCCTCCAGTCCCACCTTGACTACTTTCCTGAAAATTTGGGAGCTGTGAGTGAGGAACAAGGTGAACGATTCCACCAAGATATTAAAGAGATGGAAAGGAGATACCAGGGAAAATGGAGCATTACAATGATGGCAGACTACTGTTGGATGCTTCAGAGAGACATTCCAGATGCTACTCACAAGCGTAAATGCACCAAGAGGAGCCTCACAAGGAAGAAGAATCGAGTTTAGTGTGTGCAGGTGAGCTCATTTCAGTTCAAAAAAGGATTTTCATTAAAATATTTTAATAAAACTTTAATTTTATAAGTCTATTTCCATTTATTTTGAGGTATTGCCTTATTTAACATAGTTACCTAAATTGTCAGGAAACGTGATGTCCTATGACAAAATGGAGGTCATTTTCGGATTCAGCGCACCAAAAAACAAAGATTACATGGAATAACCAAAACAGCTCTCGAATCCAGCTCCCCCCTTTCTCATCTCTGTGGATAACACCGTACTCCTCCCTGTTTCCTCAGCTCACAACTTCAGGGTCATCTTTGACGCTACTCTCTCTGCACACATCCAACATTATCCCCAGTTTGAGCAGTTAAGCGGGTGTGCTTTCTAGTATTTCTCAACCCCTGATGAAGCCTCAGATTGGCGAAATAGAAGCTTTTGTAGGGTTGAATCAGTTATGGAGTATAGAGGATGAAATTATTGAAGAGGTCTTATTCTCCGCTAAAGATTTAGCTAGTGAGCTATGCGGATCGCATTTAACTATTGGATTCTGCTGGAGCTGCTGAAGGATTGAAAAGCCCTTGAAGATAAGTAATTGTAGACCTGGATGAGTTGGTGAAATGTTTAAACATTTATTCTATATTTTTCTTCTATAGGGATCCGTCTGCAGTCCCAGTGGAGTTTTGTGCAAATTGGAGTTTTGTGCAAACTGGTGTACTTAATTATTGTACGATTAAATATAATAAGATGCTTTGTGTACGTATGTGGTAGTGTTTGTTTGAGGTATTGTAGAAGGAGTGCTTTCCCAGTGGTATTTGTTTTGGTGTGATTGAGTGTTTGTAGAGAATGTTTCTGGTGGTATGGTAGGCTTTTGTGACCGATGATGTGAGCATCAGCTGTTCCCTATAGTGATTTTTTCACTACATGTAGGGTATGAGCCATCCTGAGGTCAATTTGCCTGATGATATAGTTGTGATTTATTTTCGTGATTTTTTGGAATTGTTTGTGTAGGATTTTGTTTAAGAGCCTATATCGGTTGAGATTTAGTTCAGCTTTTGCACAGCCATTTTAAGTAGTGCCCTGATGACAATGCCATGGCCCTGGATTTAGCTCTGGCACTGGGCAGCAGACTCAACTTCCAAAGCCCAGTTGACCCAACTGGCTTTTAAGAGGGAGCTTCTTTTTGGAGCCAATTTGGAGAAGCTGGTGAAGGACCTAGGAGAGATGAAATCTTACCACCTTCCAGAAGACAGGTCCAGGGGGCCTGTGAAGAGGGCTGGTGCTCCATTCTCATCAGTCTTCACCTGTCCTGGATTGCTGGCGGTCTTGGGACTTTCGTCATTATCGACCTGGAAAACGTTTCTTCCCCTCTGCTTCCAGGCTTCAGGCTCATTCTCAGTCCTTTCATGGAGCACATGGACCCAGGGACTCTGTCCCCTCCAGAGTAGGACCCTCTTGGGCTGCGCAGTGAAGGTTTGGAAACTCATTCTCTGGTTCCTAGAGTTGGAGGCAGGCAGGCTTTGCCTTTTCTTTCAGGAATAGACCTCGTGTTACCAGGGATCGCTGGATGCTAGACAAAATTCAGTGTGACTATGTCCTGGAATGCAAAAAGCCAATTTTGGATGCCCTAGTCATCGCCCCTTGTGGGTCTACAATCAAAATGCCACTGTGCGGACCACCTTGGACAAGTTGCTATGCCTAAAGGTGGTGGTGTCCGTCTCCCCAGACAAGGGCAGAAATTCCATCTACGTTATTTTTCCCTGGTCTCCCCCACTGTTACCTCTCCTCAGATATGAAATATATACCATAAAATTTCCATCATTAGTCCTTGTTATGCTTAAATGTTAATGCTTACTCCTTCTACCATCTGTTTACACAGTCAAAGTCACATGTTATATTGTTTGGTTCATTTGTTAAATTTTATTACCCAGGTTCCATGTAATGTTAATAAGTTTGGTTGAACTGTTAATTAGTTATCTACATTCTATGTAAAGCTATATTTATTAAACTTGTTCCCTGCACACTGCTGTGACTGGTAGATACAGTGATATAGAAAAGTTGCTAAATAAAAATAAATCTATTTTGTGGTGTCCTAAAAGAATGGTTGCTTCCAGCTTATTCTGGACCTCAAAGGGGTCAACAAGCACTTGCGTGTCCTGTGTTTCCAGATGGAAACTTTGTGCTCTGTGATTCAAGCAGTGTGCCACCAAGGGGAGTTCTTGGCTTCTCTGGATCTGGCCGAGGTATATTTTCATATCCCAATCTTGGCTGATCAGCAAAAGTAGCTGCATTCTCCTGTGCTTGGCTCTCACTATGAGTTTGCTTCCCTCCCTTTCAGGCTATCCACCACCCCAAGGATGTTCTCCAAGATCATGGGGATGGCAACTGCACCGTCGAGGGATCTTTGTCCATCCATATCTGATGACTGGCTCATCTGGGCCTTTTCCCTTTCAGAACAGTCTCAGGTGGCATCTTAAGTGGTGTCCTTTTTGGAAAGCCTCAGCTGGGAGATCAATCGGGGAAAGAGCAAGATATTGCCTTTCCAGTCCATGGAGTTTCTGGGAGCATGTTTTGACATTTTAGTGGGCAGTTTCCCTTCCAGAGGAGAAAGTCAAGACTGTTGGACTACCTGGCGCTGTTCTATGTACAGCAGGCTCCCAGAGTCTGGGATTATCTTCAGCCCTTCAGATTGATGGTGCCAACCATAGAGATGGTGCTTTGGGCATGTGCTCACATGCGACTGCTCCAGGGATCCTTGCTGACTTGGTGGTGCCCAAGTTCTCAGGAGTCTAAGCGTAGACTCCCGCTTCCATTGATGGTGAACTCCAGTCTGCAGTGGTGGCAGCAGCCCTGTCATCTGAGGAAGGGTGTTCTACTGAACAATTTACCCTGGATCCTCCTGACAACGGATGCCAATCTCTCGGTCTGGGAAGCCCATTGCCAAGACCTTACAACTCAGGGCTGTTGTAACCGCAGGGAAGCGGTGTGGTCCATCAACCACCTCAAGGCAAGGGCCATCAGGTTGACTCTTCTGTATTTCTGGCCCCTGGTCGAAGGTAAGCAGTTTGAGTGTTTTCAGACAACGTCACAGCGGTGACTTATGTCAATTGTCAAGGCAGCATGAGGAGTACCGTGGAAGCTCTAGAGGGAGCTCTCCTTTCTGTCTTGGCAGAGGAAAATACCTAGCCTTGTCGGCTCAGCACATTGCCAGGGAGGACAGTGTGGAAGCGGTCTTCCTCAGTCGACACTCTGTGGATCCTGGAGAATGGGAATTCAGTCAGGAGGCATTTCAATCGATTCTGCGCCATTGGGGTCACCAGAAAATGGATCTGATGGTGAATTGCTCCAATGCTAACATTTGTTGCTTCTTCAGTTACTGCACAGAGATGGGGTCAGCAGTCATCGACACCCTGGCCCAGTCTTGACCAAGTCAGCACCTGCTATGCATGTTTCCTCTATGACCCCTGGTGGGGCATGTGATTTGGTGTATATTACGCCACCCAGGCAGGATTGTCCTTCTGGTACCAGATTGGCAGAGGAGAGCATGGTTTAGAGACCTAATGCTGCTCCTGAAAGTGCCTCCTCTTCTGTTGCCCCCATTCTGGGCCTATTGCAGCAGGGACAAATTGTTCTGGAGGTCCCAGTTCCCTTCTCGCTTATGGCTTGGCTCTTGAAAGGAAATGGTTAGTGTGTAAGGGCTATTCTCAGGCGGTGATCTCACTCTACTTAAGAGTCTGGAGGAGGTCTACCAAGCTAGCATACATGCAGGTCTGGTGCCTCCTTTGACTGCTGGTGTTGCACTCGGCAGTTGGCTCTCGAGGCAGCCAAAGTACCATCTGTTAGCTTTTCTACAGGAAGGCCTAAAAACGGGCCTTTCCCTTAGCTCCCTGAAAATTCAGGTGGCAGTTTTGGCGTGTTTCCGAGGTCCAGTGGCTGGTAAGTCTCTAGCCTTGCACCCGAATGTCTCACACTTTTGCCAGGGGGTTTGGGGTCTATGGTCCCTTTCTGAGATCTACATCTGGTGCTCAGGACCATTTATTTATTTAGACAATTTTGTATACCGCCTTATCCTTCAATCAAAGCGGTCACAACACAATTGGGGGATACATTTAACACGCAGGGATATGAGACACATACACTAATACTTACAGGGAACATGGGCAATGGAGGGTTAAGTGGCTTGCCCAAGACCACAAGGAGCATCTGTGGGACTAGAAACCCCAGTCCTTCCGGCCCAAGGTTGCTGTCCTCTAGTGGGATTTGAACCCCCGACCTTCCGGCCTGAAGTACCTTACCCCAACTACTAGGCTACTCCTCCCTCTGATGTCGGCACCCTTTGAGCTGCTGAAGCATACTACTTTGAAGGATTTGACACTCAAGATGGTCTACTTGGTCGTGATTTGTTCTGCAAGCCAAATTTCCAAGCTACAGGCTCTGTCCTGTCAAGCTCCTTATCTGTCTTTTTCAAAGGAGGCCATTTCCATTCAGCCTTTGACTTCCTTCTTACCTGAGATGGTTTCTCCCTTTCATGTGAACCAGGTGGTTTGCCTGCCCTCCTTTTCTAAGCAGCAGAGTCAGGAGAAGACTAAGGAGCTTCACATTCTGGATGTCTGGATGGTGCTTCTCTGGTATTTAGAAGTTACAAATTCTTTTCATAAGTCTGACCATTCTTTTGTGCTGTTTGCTGGCCTGCGCAAGGGTAACACAGCGACTGAGTCGACTTTGGGTCACTGTATTAAGGAGGCCATTGCCTCAGCGTATCTGTTGTGGAGTCGCCAGTTACAGAGGCTCATTCTACCCAAGCATATGCATCCTCGTGGGCAGAGCAGAACTCTGTAACCCCTGCAGACATTGGTCAGGCAGTAATGTGGACATCACTTTCCACTTTTGTCAAGCATTACTGCTTGATGTCCACATGCAGGTAGATGCAGCCTTTGACTCAGGGATTTGCAAGCTGCTGTGCCTTCTTCCCACCCAGTAGAGTCTTAGCTTTGTACTCCCCACTTACCTGGACTGGTCCAGCAGGATGATATGGAAGCTGACATTTTACATACCAGTTAATGTCCTTTCCTTGAGTCCTGCTAGACTTCCTCTGTGGTACTGTTGGATCCACTATGAACATAATTCTCTACTGTTGATTGCTCATTCTTGCCCTCTATTGAGGTTGTGTGCGGCTTGCCATGTTCTCCCAAATGCTTTGGGACTAATATTGAAGAGATCTCTGATAGCTGAGGTGAATAGAGGCATAGAAGTGATGTCATTGAAACCTAGACTTTTCATTGGTTCATTGTCTCCACTAATCTGCTGGAAGGGTAACACAACGCAGTTGCCTAGACTATTCTAGCAGGACTCAAGGAAAGGACGTTAAGTAAAATGTCACCTTTAAAAATGCAAAATCCTTTAAATTGAGGACAAAGCAGAACCTAATAATAGCGAGTACAGGCTGGTTCCATCTCCTTATCTATCTTTTTCAAGCCCTTCAAAATAAATTTTGCATCATGGCCAAATATCTCCTCTTATGACAGCAGATAGTTCTAGTGGTGGTTAAAACCTCCAAGAATGAATCAATGTCAGTTCTCTGAAGTTTGAGGTTTCAACAGTTTTCTTCCCCAAGTCTATTTACTTACAATCATAATGGTCAAAGTGGCTAAATTGGAGGAGTTTCCAAAACTTTAAAATGCTTATCTGTCTTTTTTTTCTTCTTTTATTTCTAAAATCAGGATAGTGGGATTTAACTTTTGTTTAAATGCCAAAGAACTGAAAACATTTCAGTACTACTATGAATTATGGGAGTCATTCCAATTGACATTTGCTTTGTAATTTCAGTATATTTTTTAAGGTTTGCCCACATCTTTCCAAGTAGTAGCTCAAAGTGAGTTACATTAACATAGAGTAGCTAGTTCACTACATCAGACTGCTTTCAATCTGTATGCAACTGAGGCAATGAAGGATTAAGTGACTTGCCCAAAGTCACACAGAGTGTCAGTGGGAATTGAACATTGGCTTTATTGGTTCACAGTGAGCTGCTCTAATCACTAACCACATACACACACATACAGGCACTCTGCCTCCATACCACACACATGCAGTCACGTCACCTCCACATCACACATACACACACACCCCACTCCGACACACAGGTGTAGCTTAAAGGGTCACTAGGAGAGGAGGGAGATGGAGGAGGAGTGGGGCAACTGCCTTCTGTTGGCATTGGGCAGTGGCCCATTAAGAGCTTTATTTATTAAGCTTTTTCCCATAGAAAATGGGAAAACAGTCTTAGTAAATCTGGCCCTAAAACCTAAAAAAAGTAACTACGATACACCTCACTTGGATTTGGAGTTCTGTTCTGTCCTGGTTTTCTTCTTATCTCTCCCATCACACTTTTAGGGGTATGTTTATTAAACCTGGCTAACGGTTAACCCGGGCTATCTGCAACTAGGTCCCATTGAATAATATGGGACCTAGTGGCAGATAGCCCGGGTTAACCGTTAGCCCGGTTTAGTAAACATACCTCTTAGTGTATGTTCTGGTGGATCCTCTTCTACTGCTATCCCCCTTTCAGTCGGTGTACTCCAGGGCTCTGTGTTGGGACCTTTCCTTTTCCCTCTCTACACTCAGTCCCTTGGTGCCCTCGTCTCCTCACAGGTTTTCAGTACCATCTCCACGCTGATGACTCCCAGATCTCACTCTCTGCACCTGAAATCTCTCCAGAAATCTAGGCCCATCTCTCTGCTTTCTTATCTGATATTGCTGCCTGGATGGCTCACCACCATCTGAAACTGAACATGGCCAAAACCGAGCTCCTTATCTTTCCCCCTGAATCCAACTCCCCCCTTCCTCATCTCTGTGGATAACACCATACTCCTCCCTGTTTCCTCAGCTCACAACTCCAGGGTCATCTTTGACTCTACTCTCTCTCTGCACACATCCAACAGATAGCTGAAACCTGCCACTTCTTTCTCTATAACACTGAAAAGGTTTGCCCCTTCCTTTCTACACACACTACTAAGACCCTTAACCATTCTCTATTCACCTCCTGTCTTGACTATTGTAACCTTCTCCTCACTGGTCTCCCTCTGAATCATCATCTCTTCTCTTCAATCTGTTCAAAACTCAGCTGCAGCTCATCTTCCACCAGTGCTGTTATGCTCACATCACCACTCTTTATCAAGTCACTTCACTGGCTCCCTATCCATTTCCACATCCAGTTCAGACTTCTCTTACTGACCTACAAGTGCATTCATTCTGCGGTTCCTCACTACCTTTCCTTTATCTCATGTTACGCCCTTCCTTGGGAACTCCGCTTCTCTGGCAGATCCCTGTTATCTGTGCCCTTCTCTGCCACTGCCAACTCCAGACTCCATTCATTCCACCTTGCTGCTCCATATACCTAGAACAAACTACCCAAGTCAGTGTATCGAGCTCCTTCTCTAGCCAAATTCAAATCCCGGCTAAAATCGCACCTCTTTAAGGCCGCTTTTGGATCCCGATGCTCCTCCCTCTCGTGTTCACTATTTATGTGCATCTTACTGCCACCACCCGGCCTGTGACGTGCCAACTCTATTTATACCTAAATATTATGTTCCAGGTGGTTTACCTTGAGTTGACACGGCCTTCAGGGGATGGGCTGCAGTATATACTAAGTCCTAATAGAATTCCCTCTTCAAAACAAAATAGGAATTCTAATTGGAACGAAGATATAAACTAATAAAGGATAAGGCCAGTTCAAAATTGTGTTACAAAAGATGTTACAATGTTTATTTAATTTGTAAACATTCTCTGAATGTAACAATACTATTTGGTCATGTAACAAACCATTAAAGAACACTTTTCTTGGAATAAAAATTTTCTGCAAAAAACCCAAAAAACAACAAAACAATGTTGTGTAAACTTTCTAATGCAGATGTGAAATGAGGCATTAATGGAGCTCAATTTAACTGACCCCTTTGTCCATAAGTACCAGTACTTATCAGTGAGCAGTCTTCTAGGTAGGGCCTGGGTATGTGCAGGAGATTCAGTAGGTAAGTGGAGTTTCTCTCTCATTCAGACTTCCTCCTCCTCTTCTTCTTTTAGTAGCTCCGAGTCTGTTCTGTGGAAAACATCAAAACCTACTCCTAGCAGTCCACCTCCCCACCTTTCTCTTAGAAACTAAAAAGCTTGAAAGCAAATTCCAAGAAAAATATTTTGGACCAAAATCTCCCCAACTCCCTTGTTTCATACACACATCAGCAAATCTGCACAACTCCCTTCTCTCTCATGCACACTTCCAAACTACTCACTCAACCTTTCTTCCATCTCAAATTCACCTGTGAATATTCCGACCGCTGTTCACTTTACTGCTTCTCTCTTACAATCCTCCTTTACTCAAGCACACCTTCACTTTGTTATACTTAAATTATACTTCTTCTTTTTCACTAATTTCTTCCAATAAGGGGTCTCCCTTTCTAAGTTCTAGCCTAAATTTGTTCCTCCAAGGTCTATCCCACTTCCTCCCAAGTATATCCACTATCTCATCAGGACCTTACCCATTTCTCAGACATAACCCTTAGGGAATGGTAAATTACCCCCCTTATAGTTTCTAAAGGGTTTGGAAGCTATTCTTTTTCAATTACTGTACTGCTATTTTAAACCAATTGGCAATTTATCAGACTCTTTACCTCCTCTCATCTGACATCTTCAAAATATCCTCACACTCCTTCCTCATATATTCTTTCATCAAAAATACTCACACCCCCAAATTTCTCTTTCCTGCACATTCCAAGGCCTAGGCCACCAGTCACACAAGCACACATCCACTTCCACCCATTTCCACTCACCGACTGACTCTCTCCAGTCACAGTCACTGACGTTCTATTTCTCCGCACTGTGTCTCCCGACACCCAGTGACCTCACAAAATATTCCTACTGGACCTCTACTCTAACTACTAAATCCCTCCCAATCAAACAGATTCCCCATAATTTTCCCCGCCTTTGCAGCACAAATAGGTTGTAAATTTTCTATCCAATTTAATACAAAGTCACATCAGGAGAAATTAAAATAACTGCATCATCAACTGTAGCAAAGCAAACAGAGCCTCTGTGCAACAGCGTAGCTCAGTAGGATTCTTCCACTACAGTTATGACAGATACTTTTCAATAAATAACCCTAACTTTTAATCATTACACAACATTTTTAATCACCCAGTCATACAAAAATGGATCTAACTAGTACATTCCTAGATTTTTAAATTTTAAAACAGTTAGTTTTCTTCATCACAACTTAGCCATCATTTAAAAAAAAAGTTTTAAAAACACTCTAAAACAATTTTCTCCTACTTAAGTCTTCCCCCACCTCCGTTTTTTCTCCCATTTAAAAACTAATTTTTACGCACTTTTTCAGCTGGGTTCCTCAGAAAACTTTCAGAAAGCTCACTGGGGTTTTTCCTTTATCTCCAACACCTCCTCTCACTCTCACTCCCCTTTCACAGGTCCTTAAAACATTTTTTTATAATGAAACGATTTCAACAGTTTTCGATGGGCATGGCCCCTTTAAAACCGTCCCTCCCTTTCACAGGCCTCAAGCCCTACTACTACTACTGAGCATTTGTATAGTGCTACAAGACATAAGCAGCACTGCAGAGACATGTAATAGACAGTCCCTGCTCATCAGAGCTTACAATCTAGTCAAGACACAGTAGGTATAGACATGGGATACATCTAGGGGGAATGGTAAGGAAACACAAAGGAGATCAGATGTGTCAAGATCCAAAAGCGGCAGCAGAGGTGAATTTTCAGCCTAGAATTGAAAAGGGCCAGAGAAGGCACCTGATGTACAGACTCAGGTAGTTTGTTGCAGCATAAGAAGCAGTAACAGCTGCCCTTGTGGCAGGTGCAGGCCTGTGACCCACGGTGTCTGACATAGGCAGGCCAGCATGGCTAGCTTGACCTGTAAATGAGGCCTGTGGAGAGGCATATAGGATTGCACATCCCCCAATATGCTGCTATTGTAAGATAGAACTCAGTAGAAGTATTGAATTAGCTTAGGTAAGCAGAACTGCAGAACTGAGAAATGGAAAAATACAGAAAAGACATGTTTGAAAGTTACTGATAAGAAAAAGTACATCTGCAAAGAAATAATGAGGAGTGCTGACAGATGAGTTACAGAACCTTACTCTTCTGCACGCACAAATTGGTCCCATAACCTTGAGAGTGTGAAAGTAACAAGTTGATGAACTGACCATTGTAATTGGGACTAGAAGGGGGGCAGGCAGGTGTCATGCCCACAGAAGGGACATAATTGGATAAACTTATCAGTACCGGGACCAATAGAAGAGGTACGGGAGGTTACCGGGACCAATGAAATGTTTTTCTATACCTAGAATGGAACAAAAGTCTATAAAAGTTGTTGTAATGCTTGAAAACTTTGCTCAGCCATTTTGAATTTGACTTGCTTGAGACTTGTGCACAAATAAATGATTTGGACCTTCTGAACAGACTCCTGGTATCATTGGTTTGTCTGCGCTTTGCTGCTACATATTCCTTGGTGCGTTGGCCGGGAAGTTGTGGAATCAAAGTGTATATAGGGCAATATACCACGACTTTCCGCCTCTATAGGCTTGGTCCTGCCGGGATCGCGCCCTTCCGACGAGGGCCGCTCCCTGGCGCCACCGGTCCCTTGTATCGGAGGGAGCTGGTCGGACCTCGGCGGGTGACGAGCCCGGCTGGAGTCAACGCCTCGAACCCGAGTGAGGGGAGTCCGAGGTCCAACTCATGCGCCTGCTTGGGAAGTTTGAGGACCGGATCCGGTGAGTATAGTTTTGATTTTGGGTCTAGACAGAAATAGAAAGAGCAGTACTGCCATTGGAATTTGGAATTTGTAATCTCGAGATATTGGGAATTGGTAAGAGAGCATGATCAACTCTCAAGGAAGAGCCGAGTAGCCTGGCATGGGAATTCGCTGGGTGAAACCCTCATCCTTTTTGTAATTGGGAAAAAGACTAGTCAGAACAGATAGAAACGAATGCATTCTGGGATATGTTGCTAGCATGATTGTGTGAACGAAGTGTGAATGAGAGGTCTGGCAGCACGGACCAAGTGAAGGCGGACCCCTGATTAGCGCATTTCCTGACCGGGCGACCGCGTTCAGGTCGCGAAAAGGGGGAAGCGATTGTCGTCTTGTCTTGTTATTTGTATTCCCTATACGTTTCCAGGGCCGTGAGGACCCCTTACCCACGGTCCGCCCTCCTTTTCCCTTCTGTCTGTTGTTGCGCGCACACATCGAAATGGGAGGGGCGGGGTCTACTAGAAACACTCCATTAGAATGTATGATCGCACATTTTAAAGAGGGATATTCAGGAGATTATGGTATTAAAATGACAGCAGCCCGTTTGCAGATTTTGTGTACTAGGGAGTGGCCCGATCTAGACCCCATCTGGCCCCGAGAGGGAACGTTCACTGTAGAGATTATTCAGTCAATACATCGTAGAGTGCGGGTAGCGCACCCCGATCAGTACCCCTATATAGATTCCTGGTTAAGTATTTGTGAAGATCCGCCCTCCTGGGCGCAGCGCTGTTATGAGGAACAGTGCAGAATAATGTTAGCTAAAACAGATTCTAGACAGAAAACGGAGCAGCCTAGAATGAAAGAGCAGGATAAGAAAGCCAAGAAGAAACCCATCTTGGTAGATCCTGATTCCCCAGAAATAGTCCTCAGGCAGCCCCGAACCCCAGGTCCAGTAAGAGTAGCCCGGCGTCCTGCCCCAGAACCCCAGAGACGGCCAGAGCCGAGGCGGGACCCAACCCCTGATCCCCCTCCTGGAGAAGAGAAGGAGGAAGAATTAGTGGAAAGAGAAGTGGAGGACGTAAAAAGTGAGTCAGAAGCGGAGATAGAAGAAGGAGAAAGAGAGAATTCCCCAGAAGAGGAGGAGAACAGTGTACAAATAATCGAGAAAGCCAGCGCTAGCACTAGCACGCCAGTGAAAGAGAAACCCAAAGCAAAACCTGTTGAGAAAAAGAAAGCGACTCCTGCAAAGGCAACGGCCATAACCCTTAGATCCCAAACCCAAAAGACGCCTGTAACAGCCAAACTGTTTCCCTTAAGGCAAGTCCCGGGAGTGCCCGTAAAGAATGATAATGATGAAGTGGTAGCGGGACCCCTAACTTATGTGTATATCCCTTTCTCTACAACTGATTTATTAAATTGGAGGTCGCATTATGCCTCCTATACTAGTAAGCCCCAGGAGCTGACAGAATTAGTAACTAGTATTATGGAAACTCACCAACCCACTTGGCCAGATTGCCGTCAGCTCCTGACCACCCTATTCACTACAGAAGAACGAGCGAGAATTAGAAAAGCAGCTATTGAATGGATGGCAGAAAACCCTGCAGCTCCGGCGCAGGGGCAGAATATAATAGACCGTAGGGAAGCAGCTCAGAGAGAATTCCCGAATGAAGACCCCCAATGGGATCCAAATACAGATGAAGGATCCACAGCCCTAGCCCGTTTTCGCCAAGGCTTTTTACAAGGCCTGAGAAGGGGGGGCCAAAAAGCTATGAACCTTTCCAAAGTTACAGGAGTTATCCAAGGGATAGATGAGAGCCCAGCAGATTTTTATGAAAGATTAACTGAAGCCTACAGAATGTATACTCCCTATGATCCCGAGGCACCAGGAAGTTTATGTATGGTGAATTCTGCTTTTGTAAACCAGTCTCAACCAGACATTAGATGCAAATTACAGAAGTTAGAAGGGTTTGCGGGCATGAATGCAACACAGTTATTGGAAGTCGCTCATAAAGTGTATGTGAATCGTGATACTGAAAGACAGAGAGAATGTGATAGAAAGATGAAGAAGAAAGCTGATTTTTTGGCTGCGGCCATAGTTGAAAAGAAAAGGGGAGGTGTCCCTAGTCGAAGGAGCAGAGGAAGAGGGCGGGGTCAAGGCGGAGGCCGGACCCAGAGACTAGGCGTGAACCAATGCGCCTATTGCAGAGAGGAAGGACATTGGAGAGATACGTGCCCGCAACTCGAAGACGCCCAGCAAGATGACGACAACGATCATCAGTGGCGAGAAGAAAGACGAGGCCGTCCCCGAGGCCGAGGAGGAGCCAATCGAGAACAATTCCAGCGAGAGAGAGGAGGAGGAGCCATTCAAGCATTGGCCACACAAGCCCATGATGAGGATGACGTGGATTAGGACAGACCGGGCTCCAAGTTTGCTTTAGGTCTCCAGGAGCCTATGGTCGGAATACAAATAGGAGACCAAATTATGAACTTTATGGTTGATACTGGAGCAGAGCATTCAGTAATAGACAAAAAGATAGCCCCATTCACTACAAAAGCAGTCACCATTATAGGAGCAACTGGTGCCAAAGCCACAAAGTCTTTTCTTCAAAACCGAATATGCAGTCTAGGAGGACAGCAAGTAACTCATCAATTCCTTTACATGCCCGAATGTCCAGTACCACTACTGGGACGAGATATGCTAGCCAAGCTTCAAGCACAAATATCTTTCTCTGAGCAAGGAGAAATGCAAATGACAGTAAATTCCCAAGCCAAACCAGCAGGAGTAATGCTGCTGACAGTTCCCCGAGAAGAATGGAGATATTACATTGATGATTCTGTCCAAGATACCTATTTTGAACAAACTTTAAAGAACATTCATGCACCACCTGGAGTATGGGCAGAAGGCAGTCCCCCAGGCCTAGCCAAGCATATAGCTCCAGTGATTGTAACCCTCAAGCCTAGTGCTACACCAGTGCACGTCAAACAGTACCCTCTCCCAAGAGCCGCAATTGAAGGCATCCATCGCCACCTACAGAGATTGCTCGAATATGGCCTACTAAAAGTATGTCAATCCCCATGGAACACCCCACTTTTGCCAGTAAAGAAACCTGGGACAGATGATTATCGCCCAGTGCAAGATTTGAGAAGAGTGAATGATGCAGTTGAAACCATACATCCAGTTGTGCCCAATCCTTACACTCTTCTAGGACTGATACCTGCTGAAGCTACCCATTTCACTGTATTAGATTTGAAAGATGCATTCTTTTGCATAAGATTAGCCCCTGTAAGCCAAATATTGTTTGCATTTGAATGGCAGGACCCCATCTCTGGAAGAGGGGGCCAACTTACCTGGACAAGATTACCCCAAGGATTCAAGAATTCACCTACCATCTTTAGTGCTGCACTAAATCAAGACCTTTCAAGCTATCCAGTAGCCCCGGGGAAGAGAGTGCTTCTCCAGTACGTGGATGATCTGTTGATAGCTGCCATATCAGAAAGTGAATGTATATTAGCCACCAAAGATCTCTTGCAGTTACTAGATGAAGCTGGATACAAAGTTTCCAGAGCCAAAGCACAGCTATGTCAAAAAGAAGTGAAATACTTGGGTTTTCGTATTACCCAAGGAAGCAGAAGATTAGGCAGAGAAAGAAAAGAAAAGAAGCAGTATGCAGAATTCCAACTCCAACAACCAGAAAGCAGGTCAGAGCCTTTCTGGGAGCGGCAGGATATTGCCGAATCTGGATACCCAACTTTGCCCAAATTGCCAAACCACTGTATGAAGCCACAAAAGGAGAAGAGAAGTCACCACTGGAGTGGGGACTTGAGCAGGACACAGCCTTCCAGAAGCTAAAAGAAGAATTAATGTCATCACCAGCACTTGGACTACCAGATGTCCACAAACCTTTTCACTTGTTTGTACATGAAGCACAGGGAAATGCCCTAGGCATGTTGACTCAGAAATTAGGAAATTGGGAGCGACCTGTAGCCTACCTATCGAAACAATTGGACCCTGTGGCCAAAGGATGGCCACCTTGCTTGAGAGCAGTTGCAGCTACAGCGCTACTAGTGAGTGAAGCAGACAAACTCACACTAGGACAGAACATACGAGTCACTGTGCCACATGCAGTCCTTGCCCTTATGGAACAAAAAGCAAATTATTGGCTCACCAATTCCCGAATGTTGAAGTACCAGAGCATGTTATGTGAAAACCCACAAATACAACTCGAAGTGAGCCATGCCTTGAACCCAGCTACTTTGATACCCATCAGTGAAGAACTCCCAGAACATGACTGCATCGAAGTCATGGAAACTGTGTTTTCCAGTCGACCTGACTTAACAGATGTGCCCATAGACAATCCCGACCAGATCTATTATGTTGATGGGAGCAGTCTCATCCTTGACGGACGACGCTGTGCCGGATATGCAGTCGTCACTCAACACGAAGTAGTTGAATCATCAGCTCTAGCCTCAGGCACATCAGCCCAGAAAGCCGAATTGATAGCACTCACCAGAGCATTGTTGTTAGGAGAAAAACTTGTGCTAAATGTATATACAGATTCCAAATATGCCTTCACTACCCTGCATGCCCATGGAGCTCTCTATAAAGAAAGAGGACTCATCACATCCGGAGGAAAATCAGTCAAATATGGTCCCGAGATATTGATGTTACTTGATGCCGTTTGGGCCCCAACACGTGTAGCTGTCATGCATTGCAGAGGACATCAAGCAGGAAAAGGAGAAGTTGCCCGAGGAAATAGATTTGCAGATGCCTCAGCACGACAAGCAGCTATGACAGGACAAATTGCCCCACAAGCTATGCCAATGCAAGCAGCATTGTTTCCAGTACCCTTGAATCTATGGACCCCACAATATACCACCAAAGAATTGGATTACTATTGTGACAAAGAAAATGGAGTATTGAAAGACGGATGGATTGAGCTGCCACCAGAGGAGGGCAGTCAACCTCCGGGACGAATAGTAATTCCTGAACTGTTAGGACCATCCTTTGTCAAAGCTTTCCATGAAGCTACCCACTATGGGAAGAGTGCTATGGAGAAAGCGCTCAGACCACATTTCTACATCCCTTTGATGACAACCATATCAGCCTCAGTAGCACGTCAATGTGTAACTTGCGCCAAAAATAATGCCAAGCAAGGCCTTATTACAGCACCCCGAGTTCAGACAGGAGGTGTCACCCCCATGCACAACCTCCAAGTTGATTTTACCGAAATGCCAAAAGCCAATGGATACCATTATCTACTAGTATTAGTTTGTACTTTCTCTGGGTGGGTAGAAGCATTCCCAACCAGAACTGAGAAAGCCCGAGAAGTTACCAAAGTCTTAATGAGAGAGATTGTCCCCAGATTCGGAATTCCAGCAGTAATAGGGTCAGACAATGGACCCTCATTTGTCTCCCAAGTTACTCAGCAGTTAGCAAAAGCTTTGCAGATACAGTGGAAACTCCACACTGCATACAGACCCCAGAGCTCAGGGAAAGTTGAGCGAATGAATCGTACCTTGAAAGCCCAAATGTCCAAGCTTTGTCAGGAGACACACTTGAAATGGCCCCAAGTGCTCCCCATAGCTTTACTCAGAATACGCTCAGCCCCTGTAAAGTCAACAGGATTTTCCCCTTTTGAAGTTTTGTATGGTAAACCCCCACCAATAGTGCAGGGAGTCAAAGGAAGTTTAGCCCAGATTGGTTCAGAAGTAACCAGACAAGAACTCCTAGCTCTTAGTTTTGTTCTGCAGACTCTCCATACGTGGATCCAAGACCAGTTGCCTATCAACTTGACGGAACCCTTGCATCCCTACCAGCCTGGTACTTCGGTGTGGATCAAAGATTGGAAGAAGACACCGTTGGAACCCCATTGGAAGGGACCGTACACCGTCATCCTGTCTACCCCAACTGCAGTAAAGGTAGCCAAGATCGACGCCTGGATCCACCACAGCAGAGTCAAGCCCGCCGCCGATCCTGAACCAGAGCGGTGGACAGCAGAGCAGCACCCTGATGTACCCTTGCGAGTTACTTTGAGACGGCAACCAGCAGCATAGACACTTCATCACAAGTGCTTTGCAGTAGCCAAGTCTTTCGAAGAGGATTGCTGTTTTCCATGCAGCAACAGTTTTGTTTCAACGAACCCGATTTGTGTGTGATTTGACACACTACTACTTTGAGACTACATTGACTAAGCCAGACTTCACAAGCCAACTAACTGAATTGCTAAGTTGGTTAATGTGTGCTGGACATCTTGAGGATCTTCAATCAACACTCAGCACCCGTTAAATTGCTTCATTAGCAAACGGGACGAAGAATAATAGACCGTCGTGATCAAGATCAGCAAGCTGAGGATTCAGAAGAACTCCAATCAACATGTATCTTTGTTTTTGCTTTGCCTTGGTTGCCTTCTTTGGAGGTTTTGAACAGACTTATGCTCTACCTCCATGCACTGCTTGCATTACTTCTACTAGAACTGGACTGAAAGTAACTCAGACTTTGCTTTACCATTCTTACTATACCTGCAAGGGAACAATAACTCGGTGTATCTATAACACCACTGAACTAAATGTTTGCACTCATGGCAAAATCAAAGCATGCTATAATCCGCATCAGAATCCATCCTATTACACGTTGGAAATAAGATGGAAGGATGCAGATGGACCTATATTAGCTGCTACACCACCACTTAAGGACATTACTAAACCTGCTGTTTTGAATTTTGATGCATGTAATGCTATTAATAGAGATAGTCAGTCCACCTGTGGTACATGGGAGAAAGCGTATCGAAATGACCATAAGTATATGTGTCCAGAAGGTGCCACAAATTGGTGGAAGTGTACAGGTAAAACGGGATCAGGCTATAGTACTGCTACAGCGGCAGATTACTATTGCCCGTATTGGGGATGTGTTTTTTATGCTACCTGGAACACTGGTATAACTGATGAGAAAATAGATAAGCGGATGGCTACTCTAACCAAGCCAACCACAAATGATAAATGTCAGAAAGATGCTTGCAACCCCTTACACTTGCGTGTACATAATCCCCATGCATGGAAACAAGGATATAAATTTGGTTTACGTATTGCTGGAGGAGCAATAGATCCAGGGACCATTGTGTATATCAGATTGAATACCCAAGCCCACAAGTCATCTAAATATCATATTCATAATACCTTTTATGAAGCTATGCATGTAAATAAGTTTGAGATCCCTCACCCTTCACAGAATTAGCCGGAGCAGTAGTATCTAGTCTTAAGATCACAGATTGTTATTTCTGTGGCGGAACCCAAATGGGAGATCAATGGCCCTGGGAAGCCCAAGAATTGAATTATTCCATGATTTACAACCAGACTGAATTACACAAGACTACCAGTGAATGGGTGTTAGCGCACTCAATCGTTGGACGTCTTTGCTTTGCCAGAACTGGACCCCAGTTCACCCAAAAGGTAGGACAGCTGGTCTGTCTTAGCCAGAAATACTATAATGCCACGACCAAAAAGACAGCATGGTGGTCAGGAATCAGACATCCTGAACCTCCTAACCCATTAGCTAGATTTCCTGAACTTGCAGGTCTATGGACTAACCTTGCCAAAGTCCAAGCCTGGCAAGCCCCACCTGGCCTATATTGGATCTGTGGAAACCGAGCATATGCGCAACTCCCGCCACACTGGGGAGGAGCATGTGTCTTAGGAACCATCAGACCTTCTTTCTTCCTGTTAAACACTGAACATGGAGAACAATTAGGATACCCTGTATATACTACCCACAAACACAAAAGAGCATCGAGACAGAAAAGAGAGGCCTTACAGATAGGCAAGTGGGAGAAGTGGCAAGGTGATGTTTGGCCACCAGAAAGAATTATTGAGTATTATGGACCTGCCACTTGGAATGATGATGGTATGTATGGTTATCGTACCCCAATTTATATGATTAATCGTATTATTCGCTTACAAGCAGTAGTTGAAATAATAACCAATGAAACTAGTCATGCTCTTACGCTCTTAGCTAGACAAAGTACTCAGATGCGCACTGCCATATACCAGAATCGCTTAGCACTTGATTATTTGCTAGCAGCTGAAGGAGGAGTATGTGGTAAACTGAATTTAACTAATTGCTGTTTGAAAATAGATGATAAAGGTCAAGTAGTTGAAGAAATTGCTAAAGATATGCAAAGACATGCTTATGTGCCAGTACAGACGTGGCACGCATTGAAATTTCCTAACTGGTTTGCTAACCTTTTCTCTTGGCTGGGAGGATTTAAGACTTTCATTGTTTTAGTACTAATCCTTGTTGCTGTTATCCTCTTATTACCATGTTTAATCCCATGTTGTATGCGTTCCATTCATAGTGCTATTGATAGTACAGTAGAGCGGAAGACCGCAACTAAAATAATGGCTTTATATAAAGCTAGTCCTAGTAGAAATCCTTCAATCATGATGTGATTCTTCTAAAAAGTGATTTAATTCTCACACCTTATTGAATAATAGGGTGAGATTAATCAAAGGGGGGAATGTGGCAGGTGCAGGCCTGTGACCCACGGTGTCTGACATAGGCAGGCCAGCATGGCTAGCTTGACCTGTAAATGAGGCCTGTGGAGAGGCATATAGGATTGCACATCCCCCAATATGCTGCTATTGTAAGATAGAACTCAGTAGAAGTATTGAATTAGCTTAGGTAAGCAGAACTGCAGAACTGAGAAATGGAAAAATACAGAAAAGACATGTTTGAAAGTTACTGATAAGAAAAAGTACATCTGCAAAGAAATAATGAGGAGTGCTGACAGATGAGTTACAGAACCTTACTCTTCTGCATGCACAAATTGGTCCCATAACCTTGAGAGTGTGAAAGTAACAAGTTGATGAACTGACCATTGTAATTGGGACTAGAAGGGGGGCAGGCAGGTGTCATGCCCACAGAAGGGACATAATTGGATAAACTTATCAGTACCGGGACCAATAGAAGAGGTACGGGAGGTACGGGAGGTTACCGGGACCAATGAAATGTTTTTCTATACCTAGAATGGAACAAAAGTCTATAAAAGTTGTTGTAATGCTTGAAAACTTTGCTCAGCCATTTTGAATTTGACTTGCTTGAGACTTGTGCACAAATAAATGATTTGGACCTTCTGAACAGACTCCTGGTATCATTGGTTTGTCTGCGCTTTGCTGCTACACCCTCTGGCCTAGCTATCCCTCTAACCCAGGAATGGGCAATTCCAGTCCTGGAGGGCCACAGACCAGTCAGGTTCATGGACCTATTTCCATACAATGGAAGGCAGTGGATGCAAATAGATCTCATGAATATTCATTAGGGACATCTTGAAAACCTGACTGGTCTGCGGCCCTCCAGGACCGGAATTGCCCACCCCTGCTCTAACCCAATCCCGACTCCTTCCTGGCTCTTCCCCTCCTCCGAGCCTCAATAGGGTTTGGAGGAATACACTCCCCCTTCAGGGCTTCTCCTATTCCCCAGCCTTGACTAAAGGCTCCAGGGAAAATTATGCCCCTCATTGGGCTCACCCAGGGCTCCTGACCCATTTACTCCACACTGAGCCTTGCTCTAAGGGCTCTGGGGTGACACTGGCCTCATTTCTTTCCCCCACATCAGGGGACCCCCTCCCCCCCCCCTTTCTTTTCTTCTCACTCCAGGCCTTTCCCAAGGGCTCTGGATTGTTTTGGTGGCCATCCGCTGCCCCCCCAATCGGGTAACCCCAACTCTCCCCATCACTCTGGGCCTTGCCTAAGGGCTCTGCAGTGCTTTTCAGGCCTATTTGCCCACCCCTCCTCTTCCTTCATCGGGAGAATCGCATATCAGACCAATACCTCAGGCCTCTCCCTCCTGTGATTGGGGACAGCTGCAGCAACACATGGCTCCCCGATCACAGTACTAATTGCTCTCCATCCTCCCTTCAGGCTGCAGATCAGGTCCCGGAGTCAGCTGTGATACTCACAACTGACCCGATCAGCAGCCTGCCCAAAGCCTTCTCCCTCCCCCGCCCGCCCGCCACAGGAACTTTTTTTTTTTTTTTTTTTTTTAAACAGAGCTTCTTCCTCCCCCCTCTCCAAAGCAGCCAAAACTCCTAGGTAAATTTCTCTCTTTCTTTCTGGTTATATTACCTTACTTTGGTCCCCGGTTTTGTGATGTTTTTCACCTTGATTAGATAGTAAGTCAGCAGTTCCCAAATGGAGTTGCAAAATTCTCATTTGGGATCATGGCCGCCAGGGCCAGCCCAGGACTGGGAGAGGCCGGCATTAAAAATCAGTATGTGGCTTTGAAGCCCATGCACACACTGCAACTCTGCATGCGCATGGACTCCAGAGCCCTGCTCTGATTTTCAAGGGCTCTTCAGTCCTCCATCGCGATCTGCTCCATGCATGTAGATCAAGCTCCACGGTAGAGGAAGTTGTGCTGATCTTGTGAGACTTGAAGTAGTGCAATCAGCAAAACTTCCTTCACTGCGCGGCTCAAGCTGCATGCACAGAGCCGATCGCAGTGGAGGGCAGCAAAGGCAAGAAGGTGAGAGCCTAGCTGCACAGAGGAGGGGGTGGAAATGAGAGACACATGGGGGGGGGGGGAATGGGGGATCGGGTATGCATCTGGTAATTACTGTGGGTGTGAATGAAAGACAAATGGGTGTTGGGGGAGGGAATGAAAGACACACGTGATAGTTGCGGGGAGAGGGAGTGAATAAGAGACAGACATGGGTGATGGCTGCAGGGAGGGGGGGACAAAAGAGACACACATGGGTGATGGCTTCAGGGGGGTGGACAATGAAAGAGAGAGACACACATATAGGTGATTTTTCTGTACATTGGGAGACGTGAAAGGGAGGGCAGATGCTGGACACTGGCCATACAAAGATAGAGTAGAGATGAGAAGAAGGGGGAGGGGGTGCTGCAGGCTGGACCACCAGGTGAAGGAGACATAGGGAGGAAGCTGGACATGATGGGGGTTGGAATTGTTTGAATCGCAGAGGACGACAACACACCGGACATGAGAGGGCGGGACACAGAGGTTTATACCCCCCCCCCAATCCTGATCTGCAATTTTGTTAATAGTTCTTTGATTTTGATGTAAACATTCCATTTCTCATTTAAACGTAAACTGCTTCGATTGAATGATAAAGCGGTACATAGCAATGTTTAAATAAATAAATGCTGGGCATGGGGGGGGGGGGGACGGACTAGGGATACAGAAGAGAAGATGGATATGTGAGGGAGGTAGACAGGAGATAGTGAACATGGGAGAGAGAAAGAGACCCTGGATGGGGATGGTGAGAGGGGAGGTGCAGGACACAGGGGAGAGTTGGTGAAAGAGTGGGCAATAAGAGGCTTGGGAAGGAGAGAGAGATGGGGATGGGAGAGCTGAATGACGGAAAGTGATTAAAAGCTGCAGGTAAATACAGTGAAAAGCAGGAGAAGGAAGAAAGCTGAAAAGAAGAGATCAGTATTACAGACAGATATGCGATGAACTGAAGACAGGAGGAAAGAGAAGAAATGGCAAATAGACAGGTGACACTGGAAACTAAAATTAAGAGAAGGCAGAAAAAAGCATAAACTAGACACTGGGACCAACACGATTAGAAAAATAAAACGACCAGAGAACAAGTTGAAAATAATTTTATTTTCTATTTAGTGATTGGAATATGTGCATTTTGGAATGCCCATCTGCTAGGACCGGTGTTAGATATGGCTGGGGGCCCAGCTAGAAGCAAAAATTTGGGAGGTAACCTCAAAACCCACTATCAGGCTGTGCTTTCTTCAGCTTCAGACATACACACTTAGCCTCCACAATCATGCATATATAGTGCTCTCAAACAGTGAGTCCCCATGTAAAAACACACACACACACACATACTGCCCCAGACACAAACTCAGCACACTCTGCCCCCAGAGATGCTCCTGCACCCACAATGCATATGTTCAAGAAGCTGTGTCAAAACTTCCAAGTCTATGTTAGGTGAGCTGAGTACATCAGATAATTATTTGTAAAAGAATAGATTTACATATTTATGTTATTTGAGTGATAATTTTATTTGATTACTATCTGGGGTCACGGGAATTTTCAGCTGCTAAAATGGGGTCACACCAGAAAAAAGTTTGGGCAGCACTGTTGTAAGTTCCGATAAGCATGGACAGCATAGTTACTCAACTGTAGTAGGTGTTCTCCATGAACAACAGGAATAAGTCCTCACATATGGGAAAGGTCACTGATGGAGCCCATGCGGAACACTCCCCAGCATCCGTTTGAAGCTTTTGGGAGCTGTACCACAACACCATCTTCTCCAGTCAAGTTTCAAAACAGTACATAAGATCATAAGATATGCCATACTGGGTCAGACCAAGGTCCATCAAGACCACTATCCTGTTTTCAACAGTGGCCAATCTAGGTCATACGTACCTAGCAGTTTCCCCAAAAGAGACAGGTTCCACAATGCTTGTACTGGGTCAAGCATTGATATCCTGGGTCCCTTCTTAATAATGGTTTATGGACCTTTCCTCCAGGAACTTGTCCAAACCTTTTTTAAACCCAGCTACACTAACAGCCTTTACTACATCCTCCGGTAACAAATTCCAGAGTTTGATTACACATTGAGTGAAAAAATATTTTCTTTTATTAGTCTTAAATAGTTTACCCTGTAGCTTCATTGCATGTCCCATAGTCTTTCTATATTCTGATAACGTAAACAATCGATCTACGTTTACCCATTCCTCTCCGTTCATTAATTTATAGACTTCTATCATATCTCCCCTCAGCCGTCTCTTTTCCAGGTTGAAGAGCCCTAACCTTTTTAGCCTTTCTTCATAGGGGTATCCTTCCATCCCCTTTACCATTTTGGTGGCTCTTCTCTGAACCTTTTCTAATAATGCTATATCCTTTTTAAGATACGGCGACCAGAATTGCACACAATATTCAAGGTGCGGTCTCACCATGGAACGATATAGAGGCATTATAATATCCTTTGTTCTATTTTCCATTCCTTTCCTTATCATACCTAGCATTCTATTTGCTCTCTTGGCTGCTGCTGCACACTGGGCCGAGGGTTTTAACATGTTATCCACAATGACGCCTAAATCTTTTTCCTGGGTGGTGGTTCCTAATGTGGAACCTTGCATCCTGTAACCATAGTTTGGGTTGTTCTTCCCTAGGTGCATAACTTTGCACTTGTCCACATTAAATTTCATCTGCCATTTTGATGCCCAGTCTTCCAATTTATCAAGATCCTCTAGCAATTTTCCACAATCCTCTTGGGTTTTAACAACTTTAAATAGTTTTGTGTCATCTGCAAATTTGATAACCTCACTCGTTATTCCCTTTTCCAGGTCAATTATGAATATGTCAAAAAGCAGCGGACCCAGCACAGATCCCTGGGGTACACCACTATTCACCTTTCTCCATTGGGAAAATTGGCCATTGAGCCCTACCCTCTGCTTTCTATCTTTTAACAAGTTTCTGATCCATCCACAATAGTACACTGCCTCCTATCCCATGACTCTCTAGTTTTGCCAAAAGTCTCTGACGAGGGACCTTGTCAAAGGCTTTCTGAAAGTCCAAATACACTACATCAACCCACTCACCTTTGTCTCCTGTTTATTCACACCTTCAAAAAAACATAACAGATTAGTAAGACAAGATCTTCCTTGTCTAAAGCCACGTTGGCTGTCTCCCATTAAGCCATGACTATCTACATGTTCAGCAATTTTGTTCTTTATGATGGTTTCTACCATTTTTCCCGGTACTGACGTCAGGCTCACCAGTCTGTAGTTTCCTGGATCACCCCTGGAACCCTTTTTAAAAATTGGTGTTACGTTCACCATCCTCCAATCTTCAGGTATTACAGATGATTTTAATGAAAATTCACAGATTACTAATAGCAGGTCTGCAATCTCATATTTCAGTTCTTTCAGCACCCTTGGATGTATATCATCCAGCCCAGGTGATTTGCTACTCTTCAGTTTATCTAATAGTTGTAATACATCTTCCTGATGTATCGATATTTCCTTCAATTCTTCCACACCTTTAAATACCACTTCAGTCATGGGTAACATCCCTACATCTTCCTCAGTAAAGACCGAAGCAAAGAATTTATTCAGTCTCTCCGCTATCGCCTTGTCGCCTCTTAGTGCCCCTTTAACTCCTCTATCATCTAATGGACCAACTGACTCTCACAGGTTTTTTGCTACGAATGTACTTGAAAAAGTATTTATTACGCGTTTTTGCTTCCACAGCAAGCTTCTTCTCAAATTCTCCCTTTGCCTGCCTTATCAATGCCTTGCATTTAACTTGCCAGTGCTTGTGCTGTTTCCAGGTTTCGTCGTTTGGCTCTTTTTTCCATTTCCTGAAAGATGCTCTTTTGGCAACAGCAGCCTCTCTGACCTCACCTTTAAACCATGCTGATAGTTTTTTTGGACTTCCTTCCACTTTTCTTAAAGCGTGGAATACAGCTGGTCTGGGCTTCCAAGATAGTATTTTTCAACACCAACCAAGCTTGATGTAAGTCTTTAACTTTTGCAACTGCTCCTTTTAGTTTTTTCTTAACTATTTTCCTCATTTTATCATCTCCCTTTCAAAAGTTAAAAAGTAGTACTGTGGATTTCCTTACTATCCTTCCTCCACTAATTAAATCAAACACAATCATGCTATGATCACTATTGCCAAGTGGCCCCAGCACCCTTATCTCTTGCACCAGATCTGGTGTTCCACTAAGGATTAGGTCCAATATGGCTTCTCCTCTGGTCAGTTCATGAAAGCCAAGAAAACGCCTCCTTGGGGAGGTGAGAAGGTTGTGAGGACTTATTCCTGCTGTTCATGGAGAACACCTACTACAGGTGAGCAATTATGCTTTCTCCATGAACAAGCAGGAAATAAGTCCTCACATATGGAACTCCCAAGTTACAGGCTACCAAAAACCAAGGCAACCCAAGACCAACAGGGGTAGCAAAACTGGAGAATAGGAAGAACAGGAAGGTAGTCCCTCTAGGGACTCCACCAATTCTGCATCCTCAACGAATAGCGCACCTGAGGTTAGTCAGCTTTTGCAGGTGGCCTGGACAAAAGGGCCAGTGGGCAGGAGTTGGACCTAATACCCAAAAAGGTGTCAAGAATCCCCATCCAGACAATAGTGAGCTGTGAAGTTGTAGACCGAAGACCATGTAGCAGCTTTGCAGATTCATTTCACGAAGGCCAAGCACAGGTTAGCAACCAAAGTGGCCATGGCTCAAATGTTGAGCCGGGACATGACCCTCGAGGCTCAGACCGGCCTACAGTACACCAAGGTGATGCAATACACCAACCAGTTATAGCGTGCACTTAGAGACAGCAATCCCCAACTTACTAGGGTCAAAAGAGACTAACACTGCATGGACTGCAGGTGAGCCTTGGTACGGTCTACATAAAAGGCCAAGGCATACTTACAGTCCAGCGTGTGCAATGCTGCCTCCCCTTGGTTGGCATGCAGCCTTGGGAGGAAAGTCAGCAGGACAATGGACTGGTTGAGGCAGAATTTGGAGACCATTTTCATCAGAAATTGCAGGTACATTCGCAAGACCACCCAGTTTTGGTGGAACCTGGTGTAAGGCGGCTGGGCCACAAGAACCTGGAGCTCACTGACAAGGCGGGCTGACGTGACTACTACCAGAACAGGACCTTCCAGGTCAAGTACTTAAGGGGGCAGGAGTACAGTGGCTCCAAAAGGAGCCCACATGAGCTGCATGAGGACTGCCTTAAGATCCCAAGCCTCTATTAGGAGCTTGATGTGAGGCTTTTCGAGAAGCAAATCACACATGTTCGAGCCACCAGCAGGTGAGCCAAGACAGCCTGGCCTCCCGCGCCACAATGGAAGGCACCGCTCATGCTGAGGTGGACCCAGACGGACTTGGATTTCAAGCCAGAGTCTGAGAGGTGCAGGAGATACCCCAGCAATAGATCTACCTCACAGGAGAAGGGATCCAGTGCCCTTCCCTTACACCAAGTTGCAAACCTCTGCTACTTGAACGCGTAAACTCGACACATTAAGTCCTTGCGTGATACAAGGACAACATCCGTGACTGTCAGGCAGACTGAGCTCCAACAGGACTACCTGCTCAGCATCCAGGCCGTGAGGACCAGGAAGCGGACGTTGGGGTGCAACAGGGTCCTCCTATCCTGGGAGATGAGCTCCAGAGCACAGCCCAGATGGAGAGGCTCCCTCCGGGGGAGCTGGAGCAGCAGGGGGAACCACTGCTGCCGAGGCCAGTACAAGTTGATAAGAATCATGGTGCCCCTGTTGGCCTGTGGGTTTAGCAGTGTTTTCACCATGAGGGGGGATTGAAGGGAAGGTGTACAGCAGACCTATTCTCCAGTGGAGGAGAAAGGTATCCAAGGCCAACCAGCTGCTGGCCAGCCTCCTGGAGCAGAATCGATCCACTTGGGCATTTTCTGAAGTGGCAAAAAGATCAATCATGGGAGTGCCCCACTCCCAGAAGATGCGCTCCACCACTCCCTTGTGGAGGGTCCTCTCATGCAATTGAAGGACTCTGCTCAGCTGATCCACCAGGATGTTGAGCTCACCAGGCAGGAAGGTCACCTGTGAATTACATTCTGCGTAGCAGCGCAAACGTCCACACCTGGACCACTACACAGCAGTTTGTTATTATCATGTTTCTATTTTAGTTATTTATTTTTGTGTATCCGCACTTTTTAATAGTTTTATTTGGTTTATATTATATTTATTGTTTTATTTATGATACTTTTTATTTATTTATGAGATTTATCATATATGTGTATTTTTTATATATTATGTTTTTGGATTTGTTCTTTCACATCATTCTAATCATGTTATTGTATTAAATGTTTATGTTTTTAGTACCTTACCAGATCACCCCTGTTGAAGGTTTGCGAAACACGGCCTGTGTCGGGTTGGTTATAGGTCTTTGTTATTGTTTCAATTAAAGTTTTTCCACCTAATCATGTTTTTGGACTGTGTCTTAGTTACCTACATGATTTTTGCCTACCTGTTGGACTCTCTCCACTATGACAGGTTCATCAGGAGACATCCAGCAGTCCTCCAGGGCTATGGGGGTCAATTTCTTCCATCTAGGAAACTATTACTCCCACTGGGGAAGCTTGGCAGGCCACTCCTGGCCCTCTGTGTCCACACTGTGCAGAGGAGGGCTGTGGTACTGATGTACTTTGGGCATATCCCGATGCTTGGGGGCCACTTTTGGCACTGACGAGACTGGCATGAGGTCCTTCCTCACTGCAGGTTGGAAGTCGAGCTTCCACTTAAGGTCCCGGTCTCTCTGTTCCAACTGAGCTCAGGCATCCTGCCCAGATGAAGCCTCAGCTGGACTCCGCAACAGAGTTGACTCTGGGGTCGAGGATACTGAATCAGACGTTCAAAAAAAGGGGTACTCCTGCTTTTCCCAACCATCCAGGCTCCTTTTCATCATTTGCAAGCAAAGGTTGCAGGACGCGGGCAGGTGGTAGGGCCCAAGGCACTGCAGGTACCAGTTGTGCCTGTCTGTGACCGAAATGGTGTGGCCACATTTCATGCACTTCTTAAAGCCACTCACCAGCTTAGACGTGTCTGGAAAGACTGCTTCAGCAAGGTGCAAGGCCTCAATTGTGAAGGCGAGAAAAAGGCCCACACAAGGGAAAAGCAAAAACACACAAAGAAAAGCTGATTAACCAAGGACAGGCGGTGAAAAACACTCAAAAAAAGACAGATAAAAGTGTATTTTTCTGCTAGTGCAGGACACGTCCTGTAGGCTCTGTAGAAAAGATGGCACTGTGGCAGGTGGGCGGTGCTGCTCCCAAAAGCTTCCAATGGAAGCTGGTGAGTGTTCTGTGTGGGCTCCATCAGTGATGTCACCCATATGTGAGGACTTACTCCCTGCTTGTTCACCGAGAATGTGTCTTCTATATGTACAGCGCTGCATATGCCTTGTAGCGCTATATAAATGATTGGTAGTAGTGGGGGGCAGGGACGTGCACTGTGACCTAGTTTTCAGTGGCCGGCTCCTAGATTCCAAGAAAATTTGTCAAGGCCCAATCTAAGCAAGGCCCACTGGTATCTTACACTTCAAGGTCGCTTTTGTATTCTCCAACTTTGCTCTACTGCCCCCATTCACCAGCATGGTCACTGCCTTGACCGAGTATTTTTCTCTAGTTACTTACTCTCAAACGTCTTTACCTCAGTTCTTCCCTTATCTGACCATTACCTACTGAGTTTCACTCTTCATCACTCACTACCTCGACCTCATCCTGTCTCCTCCAACCTATTTAGAAATCTTCATGCTATTGATCCTTTGGTTCTTTCCTCCACTATGTCATCTAAGTCTGTTGACGATGCAGTAGCTTCCTATAACGCTGCACTCTCCTCTTCTCTGGATGCTCTTGCTCCGCCCATGCCACGTCCTGTGAGGCGTACTGCATCCCAGCCCTGGCTTTCATCCACTAACCGCTATCTACGTTCCTGTGCCTGTTCAGCTGAGCGTGCTTGGCTCAAAATCCCACTTCCTTGCAGACTTTCTACACTTCAGATTCATGCTCGACTCTTTCCATTCAGCCATAGCTCTTGCCAAACAAGACTATTATGTCCATCTGACTAACTCTCTTGCCTCTGACCTTCACCGTTTCTTTACTATTCTCAGCTCTCTCCTCAAAGAGCCTCCACCTCCGACCCCTCCCTCCCTTTCTGCCCAAACCCTAGCTATTTCCATGATAAAATCCACAAGATCACCCTCTAATTCCCCACAAAGTCAGCTACCGCCCCTCCTTCCCCTCTTTACTTCCAACTTTCCCCTTCTACCTCTGCTACCCTCTCTTCCTTTTCTGTGAAAAGGCACACCTTCCTTCTTCCTCCAAACTCACTACCTGCTCCTCTGATCCTATCCCCACCCATCTCCTAAGCCTAATTTCCTCCACTGTTGTGCCTTCCATCTCTCATATTCTCAACCTATCGCTCTCCACTGCAATTGCCCCTGTAGCCTTCAAGCATGCTGTGGTCACACCTCTCCTCAAAAAACCCTCATTTGATCCTACCTGTCCTTCTAATTATCAACCCATCTCCCTCCTCCCCTTCGTTTTTAAACTACTTGAACGTGCGGTTCACCACCGCTGCCTTGATTTCCTCTCCTCTTATGCCCTCCTGGATCCTTTACAATCTGGCTCTTGACAAAGTTTCCAGTGACTTGTTCCTGGCATAATCCAAGGGCCTTTACTCTGTCCTCATCCTTCTTGACCTCTCTGCTGCTTTTGACACTGTTGACCACAACCTTCTCCTTGATACCCTCACTTGGTTTTAAGGGCTCTGTACTATCCTGGTTCTCTTCTTATCTCTCCCATTGCTCTTTCAGTGTTAGGTCTGATGGCTCCTCTTCTGCTGCTATCCTGCTTAGTGTACCCCAAGGATCTGTCTTGAGTCCACTCCTTTTTTCTCTCTATACTCAGTCCCTTGGTGTGCTCATCTCTTCCCATGGCTTTCAGTACCATCTTTATGCTGACTCCCCCCAGATCTACCTCTCTATGCCTGAAGTCTTAACGGCAATCCAGACCCGGATCTCTGCCTGCCTTTCTGACATTGCTGCTTGGATGTCTCACCACCGCTTGAAATTGAACATGGCCAAGACTGAGTTTTCCCCCTAAAACCTCTTCTCCTCTTCCTCCTTTCTCAGTCTCTGTGGATAACTCTCTACTCCTCCCTGTTTCCTCAGCTCGCAACCTTGGGGTTGTCTTTGACGCTTCTCCCTCCTTCTCCACACATATCCATCTGATAGCTGCCATTTCTTTCTCTGTAACATCAACAAAATCCACCCATTCCTTTCTAAACACATTATTAAGACACTTATTCACTCCTTAATCACCTCCCGTCTTGTAACCTACTCCTTGCTGGTCTCCCTTTGAATCATCTCTCTCCCCTTCAATCTGTTCAACATTCTGCTGTGCGGCTAATCTTCCACAGCCTCGTCATGCCCAACCCTCTTCTCAAGTCACTTCATTGGCTCCCTATCCATTTCCGCATACAGTTCGGACTTCTTCTGCTGATCTGTAAGTGCATTCACTCTGCAGCACCTCATTACCTTTCTTCTCTTATCTCTCCTTACAACTCCCCTCAGGAACTCTGCTCTTCTGGCAAATTGCTTCTATCTGTGCCCTTCTCTTCTATTGCTAACTCCAGACTTCGCTCCTTTCACCTTGCTGCACCTTATGCCTGGAACAAACTACCTATGTTTGTACACCAGGCACCAGGCACCTTCTTTGACCCTTTACAGGCTGAAAACTCACCTCTTCTCTGCTGCTTTTGGATCTTGACTCACCTGATCTCCTTGTTTCTTTACTATTCCCCCTTGTTTTTCCCTGTCTACACCTTCTGCGTTGTCTGTCTTGACTAGATTGTAAGCTCTGATGAGCAGGGACTGTTTCTTACATGTCTGTGCAGCGCTGTGTACATTTTATAGCGCTATACAAATGCTCAGTAAAAGCAAAAGGAAGAAAGATTTAGCAGACCTATGCTTTTGGGCAGTCAGCTCAATGATTCTCGCGCCTTTTTTCTTAGCATTACCAAGTAAGCAGCAATAAATACTGTGGTTCTTATTTCCACAGGCCAGCTTGCAATATCATGAAAGTGATTTGCATTGCATCAGGAGCAGCAGAAAGTATAGACAGTAAAACTTTAGAATAAGTCTCTTTCTTCAGCCCCAGAACTTTATTATTCAGTTCTATTGCTAATAGTTAGGCATGTCTGGACGCATGTGCAAACGCTCTCTAGGTTTTCATGTTTTTTTCTGTGTACAGGGCTCTATCAATTCTTCAATGTTGCTAGTAGAAAGTACCATAAGAATAGTTTACAGCTCCAAATAAATCATAGGGAGAATGTGGACCTATTTATTATATATGTTCTCTTGCAATCTGCCTAGTGCAGAATATAAATCCTTTTAAACAAATATAAAATATGCAGCAATCGTTATACGTAGAAGACAATAAATCGCTCCAGCATTGTTATAATTTATTAAAACAATAAGAAATCTGTTAAATTACTCCATCTGAATAGACAAAAAGTAGATGTAATACAGAACACTCTCCAGAAACCAAACTCATATCCTGACAAATGGAACAAAATAAGGTGGCAATGAAGGGGAACCCAGCAGCCTCTCTTGCACATCCAGGAACTCAAAACTGTCCTCTAGTGTTGCTGCTCCATAATTGTAATTTCTCAAATCCAACATTCTCAAACAGTTTCATGTGATTTTGTTTTAAACTTAAATATGCCTTCTTCAATCTAAGCTATGTATATATATATATATATATATATATATATATATATATATATACACACACACACAAACAGTACCTAGAAAATGGAGATTATTTGAAGACCACCACACACAGAACCTGCCACACACCAAAGCAATACGGCTCTAGCTATGGCCCACAAAACTGGGAAAGGGACATGCAGTGGTCTTCAAAGGGCTACATCTGGTCTTGAGCACAGATGACTACTGCACTATTTGGCCTTCATAACGGAAAGGGTGCCAGATATACAGAGTCTCTGCACCGATTCAATAAGCTTTATTTCTCCCCTCAGACAAACAGTATAGACAAAGGCTTTAGTAAATCAAGCCCTCAGAGTTAGTACGTCAAACTAATCGGATAAATCTTTGCAAGAAGAGGAAAAAAAAACAAACTACTAAAAAGGGACCTCTCCAAAATCAAGGTTCTAGAATTTGTAACCCTGAAACAAAATATTACTGTTGGCAGAAGTTAATAGAGGATCAAGCAATGGGAAGCCCCCGCCAAGGAGAAGATATTTAGTAACAGCTAAGTGTCAGTGACAGGCACAAAGATGAATTATTGTCTGGACTCACATGAGACCCCCATGCTACATGAAATATGACAGAAACAAAATTAAACCCCTCAGACCTGTAAAATGTAATGAACTCTGCACCAGGCAGGACAAGTCTAAGAACCATCTCTACACTCTGCTACCCAGTTAGTCATCTTGGAGTGTACACTCTGGATGGATTTAGTTAGTTATTTTTAACAATAGTTATCTTTTTATCTTTATGGGATGTACTTAAGAATGCCTGCCAAGCTTAGTATATTTCAGAAAACAACCATTAACGTCCAAGAAGATTCATTTTTACAGAAACCATCCAGTTTTACCAAAGGTGCTTCTTATATCGTCCATCAAGAAAACATTTGTAGTTAAGATTTTTTTTTTTATCATCAACAGAAAGCTCTGTTAAGCTGGAAACTTTCGCCAGCACTATCTTCATTAATTACTGGTTTCCTGTTTGCCAAAACGATCTTGATCATTTCTGTGTGACTTAGCTTTCGGCTGCAAGTCCCATGACTTTGTATAATAGTCAGTTTCATAAAGATAAGGACGTCTGGGGAAAAATGATAATCTTACAGTAAAAATTTAATGTCGTCTTAAGGCAAACCGTTTTTGCCATCAAGTTTTGAAACTTTCAATTGAAATCCAAGAAATTTCAACAAGAGTCTGGAGAAGGAACCCATGAATATCAAGGTTGTCAGCCTGCGGCAAGTACCACCTAGCAAGCTGAACAGATTTTATAAGCGTGGACTTCACACCTCAGCTAGAGGTGGTTTGCTAACCTTTCCACTGAAATTTAAGGAGAATTTTCTGCTACTGGGTTGGGTTTACTTTCTGGCCCTCCCTTAAGATCATGTTGATACATTTTAACATAGAATGCCAGGTTAATCTGTATATAATCTCCCCACAACCCTATGAAAAGAGGAATCCCCTCAGATCCCCAGAGAAGCTTAACTGTCTCTGTGCCTATAAATGGCTGGTAGACTCTTCTCGCCTACCCAGGAGGTAGCCCCAAATTCAGCAGCTAAAGGGAGAATGTTCTGCCTAGATGCTAGCTTCTGACCAAATTTCTATGGCCTTATATGTGGGCGGCGCCTCCCATGCTGTGCATCATGCAGAAGATATAGGAATCCACCTGTAAAGAGTGAACTGAATCACAGCCATTCCTTATTACCTTATCTGTGGCTACGGCTGTCTTTGGAAGCATACTCCATTCCTTTGCGACAACAGCGGTCTAATAAAACATTCTGGCAGCATTACAGAAAATTTGGAGGAGATGGGGGAAGAGGGGGGGACATGCAGTAGTACTAAGACGTGGAACTACCTGCAATGATTTTCTGTTTTGCCACCCATAACCCTGCAAATCAAAGATCATTTCAGTGATCATCCCCTCTCATGAACCATAATATATGGATATTAGGATAGCTTTGCTGTAATTAAAGCAACCCTTACAATTGCACACCTTAAAAGGTATGCATGCCACATCAGCTACAAAAAGAAATTAAAAATCAGTCATGGTACGCCAGCAAAGACCTTATTCTCTTATGGTCTGACAATGCCTTAGAAGCAAGAGATGCAGTTGCAAGGTGTGCGGGCAGCATGGTTCAATAAGTTTGTTTTTCCATTCAGGTGCAGATGGTGCCAAGTGAAAACCGCAGCAGTAGCTAGAACAGAACTAGAGGTTGAGTCATTTATAGTGGGACCTGAATAGCGTCCATCTCCGAACAAGCCTTGCGTCAGCAGTGACCTTTCACTTCTCGGGACGCTCATTCCATACCTCAGTTCAAGTGGATGTTGCTGGTACCTTAGTCCTTTCACACCACTTTTCGTGATGTTCAAGTGTCCACCGTACACACATCCTTGGCGCAGTAGTAATGTACAACTACTGCATTAGGGTATCGAGCAAAGGCACTAGAGTTCAATTTAAAAAAAAAAAAGAGAGAGAAAAACAAACATTCTTGTAAGATTAGGAAAGAGCATACTTTTACTTTAAAATCTACCCCAAACTCACAAAAAGGATTCACATAAACATAAGAAATGCCAAACTAATGTCAGACCAAATGTCCATCAAGCCAGCAGCCTGACAGTGATCAATCCAGGTCACAGGTACCTAGCAGTGGGTACAATTAACCCTTTGGTGGCCCTAAGCAAACAAGCGTATTTGGTCCTCTACTGTAATATAAATGCATCTGTAAATTCCCACAAATATGAAGCCAGTATGTTAGCCTCTACCCCACTCCCTGGCAAATCATACTAAATCTCCTAACCCCCAACTTGATCCCTTCCAGCCAGCAGGAGTCAATGAGCGACACCTTACCCACTGCTGCCTCTTCTTCTGCAGGTGACGCTAGTGGGTCTCATAAAACTGCAGAGAAAACCAATCAAGGAGGTGGTAGCAGGTAAGAAACTGGTCACAGATTCCTCTTGTCCACTAGAGGGCAGCGAACAGCAGGTGGAACGGCTAGAACATTCTGTGGACTAGTTGCTGCTTTTCTTTCTGCCAGCAGCTTACCTACCAGGGCAAAATTCTCTGCCTTGGGAACTGTCGAATTAGCACATTTGATGCAGCCCCCCCCCCCCCCCCCCAACAAAACAAAAAACAAACAGTTGGGCCCTAGTTTGCCTATGCCTGAAATCCTGCCCTACCCAGCAGGATCCCAGAGTAGATTCATTCCTTATAACTTACATCCAGGGACAAGCAGCAGCTTTCCTAATTCTAGCTGGCTAATCATGATTTATGGGCCTTTCCTCCAAGAACTTGTCTAAATTCAGCTCTTCAAACTGCTTCTGCCACATCTTCCAGCAACAAATTCCACAGCTTAAGTGAAAAAAATATTTTCTCCAATTTGTTTTAGATGTGCTATGTATCAGCACTGTAGAGTGCCCCCTAGTCCCTAGCACTATTTGGAAAGGTAAATATCCACGCCCCATTTACCCATACAACCCTGCTCATGATTTTATAAAACCTCTATCATGTCTGCTCTCAGCCATTTCTTCTCCAAGCAGAAGAGCCCTAACCTAATTTGCCTTTCTCCATAGAAGACTTCAAGTGTTTAGTGTCACATTAATGCTAAAGCCCCATAGGAAGACCACCACCCCCCACTGCCCCACAGAGCTAGATATGGTCCTCTTGTACTGGCTAATGGATGTGCATCAAGGTATTTAAAACAACCTTTGAGTGAAATGAAGGGGATACACTAGTGGATGGGGCTAGTATTTCCTTTTTGGAAACAGTCATTCTTAGCACAGTAATCCTACACAGAGGAAGGTCACAGTCACAGGCTATATATTATGGGCCACTGAAATCCTTTCATCTTCCCTCACCTCTGAGCAGTAACTTATGAAAACCACTAAGTGTAAGTAATTACTTAACACATATAGAACCCAGATTAACAGAGAATGAGAATAGTATAAAAAGAAAAGGCAATGCCTAGGACCTTCCCCTATTCTACATATAGGGGGCAATTTGATAAAAGGTCCTTTGGTGTATAAAGGCTTTTTATTTAATAACTCTATGGCATACACATGGTCACAAGACCGTGTCGCATATAGGCATGCCCAGAGGTGTAGTGTGCGCGTAGCAGGGATGGAGTCGCAGTGTACCTGCATATTTATAAATACACTATTACACCTGATCTGAAACGTGTGTTGGCATTACTGCCTTTATAAAACATGCACCTTTTTGGAACTCTCCATTAGGCATTCTGTTACAAAATTATCCTCTTTATGGCAGTTACTTTTTTAAAAAATAGATGTTAGGTCTTTCTATTTGATTTTAGCTAAAAAGCCTTCATTTTTTCTATAGTCCTGAAATAAGAGTGGACATCTGCTGATGAACGGAGAAGAACCAGGAGGAAGGAAATTCTTAGTCACGGGAAGAGTGCAGACGCTAGACAATACAGCTGCCCCTCGTTGAGTCTCTCTTAGGGCCAGACATTTGCAGCCTCTACTGCCTGAAAACGAGAGGTATTCCACTCTCAAAAGTCATCTCTTTATGCAGTCGCTTAGAAACAGGATTCTCTCATTGGAATGACTGCTTGCCGAAAAGCAGGCAATGTTGAGGAATTCGTGCTTATGGCTCATATGATCCCATCACGTGCTACTTCCCAACAGCCTCTTCAACTAGGAGCTCTCAAACTTTGAATTCTGTTTGTCAAGCAACCACAAAGCATCAGGAGTTTGTGCCAACTGTCAGTTCTTCTTCTGCATTGTGAGAATCTATGAGAAATACTACTTTCAACAAAATGTTATATGAGGTGTGATCAAAAAATATGGAGACTTGTTGTGTAGCTCTAACAACACGTCACACTACGATGCTATTAAGCATGCAGTGACCTTGTTATATGTTCTGTATGTGCAGAGTGTAGCATGGCTGAAGCACAACTGTACTTTTTTTTTTAATCACATGATGTTTGGTATCATGTAAAAGCAGTCCGTCAGATTTACAATGAGTGAAAAAACTGAACAGCAAATTTGCATTAAATTCTGCCAGAAACATGCAGATTCATGCAAAGAGACTTATGATAAATTACAGCAAGTGTATGGCGATGAATGCATGAGTCGTACTCGAGTTTATGACTGATACAAACATTTCCAAGAGGACCACCAAAAGGTTGACAGTGAAGAACGTTCTAGAAGGCCACCCATGAGCACAAACGAAGACAAAGTTGAAGCAGTGCGTGTCATAATATGCTCAAATCGTCAGTTGACTATCAGGGAGCTTGCTGAGGACATGAATATCAGTTTTGGGTCAGTACACTCCATTCTTACTGTTGATTTGGGGATGAGATGTGTGTCTGCAAAATTCATGCCCCCTGACCAAAAAGAATTGACTGCAGCCAGGGAGTTATCAAAATACATTGAAAAGGACTCAGATTTCATCAGAAAGATTACTGGTGATGAATCAAGGGTTTATGGTTATGACCCAGAAATTAAGACTCAATCCTCACAATAGGAGACTCCAAACTCTCCCAGACCCAAGAAAGCCCGTCAAGTGAGGCACAACGTCAAGGTCATGCTCACAATTTTCTTTGATTACCAGGGTATTGTTTATCATTCATGAGTATGCTCCAAAAGGCTTTTTTTTTTTTTTAGTGCCATCAATTCAGTGCTGACTCCTGGTGACCCAGCAGCCTCTGGGTTTTCTTGGCAATGTATCACCGGAAGTAGATTGGCAGGCCTTTTCTTGAACAAGTCTTGATACTTTTTGATCACACCTCGTACTGGCAAACTGTTTCCTTCTCCAAAAGTAGGTATTTTTCCATGGATCCATACTTATGAGGATTACCAATACTAAATATTAGCATATTCATAGACAAAAAGGAGGGCCAGTAGCAAAAAGAGTTGGAAAACATGATCACATTAAATCAGAGCCATGGTGGTTTTCACTCGACTTCGCCAGGACAAAGGGGAAGAAATAGAGACCTAATGGCCTAAACGTTAGGGCAGTAAACTGAGAACCAGGGTTCAAATCCCACTTTTCCCAGGGATGCTTCTTGTAACCTTGTCCTCTATTGTTCTTTGTACCAGCTTAGATTATAAGCCCTCTCTCGGCCTGGCTGCTACCTACTGTGCCTGAATTGTAACTTGTCATCAACAGCAGTTTGGAAATGTAATTAAATCCAAACCTCAAATACAAAGTTCTGGGAACCTCTCTGAGCATATCAGGTAGTTGACACAGGATACCAAACTGTGTGGAAGAAACCCAGTACCACCCTCTAAGACTTAATCCATGAAACAAAGGGGAGAGAGAACATGCACCACACTATGAACACAGAGGGATGCAAAGGACTAGCTAGTACAAAGATGAATGTCAAACATTAACACTTCTGCTTAAAAGAAGCAAACATGGAGAACAACTGCAGTTTTCAATAGTTTTCACATACAGTAAAGAGTAGTTACTCACCTGTAACAGGTGTTCTCCAGGAGCAGCAGGAATCAGTCCTCACATATGGGTGTCATCGGCGCCGATGAAGCCCCAGCGGAGCATTTCCCCAGCTTTCCATGAAAGCCTTTGGGAATGCAGGCACGCATGCGCGGTTCCCTTCCCGCCTAAAGGTGCCATCTTACCTCAGTCAAATGACATAGCTAAGAACAGCACACAAAAATGAAAAAAATAAACTATGTACAACTGCAACTCCAAGGGGAGGAGGGAGGGTTGTGAGGACTGATTCCTGCTGCTCCTGGAGAACACCTGTTACAAGTGAGTAACTACTCTTTCTCCAGGACCAAGCAGGAAGTCAGTCCTCACATATGGGTGACTCCCAAGCTCTGGGCTACCGAGGAACCCAGGCTGAACAAGAGAACTCCCTCTAGTCTCAGCAGCAAAGAAAGGCTTTTCAAGGGCACAACCTCTACCGGTAGCCCAACAGAGGGCAGGAGGGCAGGAGTTGCCTAAACTTCAAAGAGATTCCGGAGTACTGCCTGGCCAAAAACACTGTCCCTACGGGACTCCCTCTCCAGGCAGTAATGGGCCGCAAACGTCTGGCTTGAAGACCAAGTTGCAGCCCTGCAGATGTCTACCAAGGGCACAGAGTGGAGATGAGCCACTGAGTCAGCCATCGCCCTGACACGATGGGCCGTGACCCTACCCTGCAAAGGAAGGTCAGCCGCCTTGTAAGCCCAGGTGATACAGTCAGCCACCCAGATGGACAAGGTACGCTTGGACACAGCCAACCCCAACCTATTGGGGTCAAAGGATACGAAGAGCTGGAGTAGCCTTTCTATGCCCCTGCGTATGGTCAAGGTAGAAGGATAAGGCCCTCCTACAGTCCAGGGTATGCAGGACTGCTTCAGCCTGGCTTGCATGAGGCCTAGGGAAGAATGTTGGAAGAACCACCTCCTGGTTGAGGTGGAAAGAGGAGACAACCTTTGGGAGGAACTTTGGATGAGTCCTGAGGACTACCCTGTTCCTGTAAATCCTGGTGTAAGGCCTATCACAGACCAGAGCCTGAAGCTCACTTACTCGCCTAGCCAAGGTAAGGGCTATTAGGAAGAGTGTCTTCCAGGAGAGGAAGCGTAGTGGACAAGTAGCCATCGGCTCAAAAGGTGGGCGAGTCAGCTACTGCAAGACCACATTCAGCTCCCACTCAGGGGCAGGACGACGGATGGGAGGCTTGAGCAAAATCAAGCCCCTGAGAAAGCGGGACACCAAGGGGTGACCAGATAGAGAATGCCCTTCTACCAATGAGTGGTGAGCTGCTAGAGCTGAGAGGTGGACCCGAACAGAATTGGACTTAAGTCCTTGATTGGATAAGTGCAGTAAGTACTGAAGCACCACTGGCACAGTACAGGAGAAAGGATCCTCTGTACGTAGGTGACACCACACAGAAAACCTCTTCCACTTGAGAGCATAGGTTTTCCTAGTGGACTGTTTCCTAGAGGCTAGGACAACCTCCTCAACTTCCTGAGGCAGGCCCCAGGGAGCCAAAACTACCCTTGCAGCCTCCAGGTCATCAAATTGAGAGACTTGAGATAGGGGTGCAGAAGGGAACCCTGGTCTTGTGTGAGAAGGTCGGGTTGCAAACCCAGAGGTAGTGGAGGATCCACCGCCAGTTGAAGCAGAAGAGGAAACCAAGGCTGTCTCGGCCACCTGGGAGCTACCAGCAGGACCGAGGCTTTGTCCTGAAGAATCTTGAACAGGATTCGGGCCACCAAGGGCATGGGAGGCCCTGAGACCAAGCTATCAGAAAAGCATCCGCTGCTATCCGCAGAGGATGAGGTTGCCTGGAGCAGAACTTTGGCAGTTGCTTGTTGATGGGGCTGGCAAAGAGATCCATCAAAGGGAGACCCCATTTGAGAAAGATCTTCTGAACTACCGAAGGATGCAGCTGCCACTTGTGGGGCTGCAGAATCCTGCTTAACCTGTCTGCCAGGTAGTTGTCCTGGCCTGGAAGGTACACAGCCTTGAGGAGCATGTTGTGCTTGAGGGCAAAAGAACACAGGTCCTGGGCCTCCCGACAAAGGATCCTGGACCCGGTTCCGCCCTGTTTGTTCACATAAAACATGGTAACTTGGTTGTCTGTCTGGATCAGGACAGACTGGTGAGTCAGGGTAGGAGTGAAAGCTTTGAGTGCTAAGCGAATAGCTCTGAGTTTGAGGAGACTGATCTGCTGTGCAGCTTCCCAGGGAGACCAGAGGCCCTGGGTGCACTTGCCCAGACAATGCGCTCCCCAGCCTTGCATGGAGGCATCTGTGGTTAGCACCACTGTGTAATCTGGAATCTGAAAGGGCACCCCTTTCAGCAGATTGGGTGGGTGTAGCCACCAGTTGAGGGAGTGCAGAAATGGTCTGGACACCCTTATCCTGTCTCGGAGGCTACCTGTGGCCTGTGACCACTGAGTTCGAAGACACCATTGTGCAGGCCTCATATGGAGCCTGGCATTGGGGGTCACATGACTATCGAAGCCATGTGACCTAGAAGTCTCAGGCAGAGTCTGGCGGAGACCAGGGACCTGCTGAGAAACTGACTTGCCAAGGCCATCAACCTTTAGGCTCTGTTTTCTGGCAAGAATGCCTTTGCCAGGAGAGAGTCCAACCTTGCCCCTATGAACTCCAAGTTCTGGGAAGGGAGCAAAGTGGACTTTGCGAAGTTTATGACAAACCCCAGGCGTTGTAGAAGAGCAATGGTCCTGAGGGTGGCTTGATTGGCCTCCTGACCTGTCTGACCCCTGATGAGCCAGTCGTCCAGATAGGGGAAGACAAAGATGCCCTGATTTCTCAGGTAGGCCGCCACCACTGCTAAGCACTTTGTAAAGACTCTGGGGGCGGAGGTGAGACCGAAAGGCAGCACTCTGTACTGATAATGGTTTCCTCCCACGATGAACCTTAGGTACTTTCTGTGGTCTGGATGAATGAGGATGTGAGTGTACGCATCCTTTAGATCTAAAGAGCATAGCCAATCTCCCTGCTGGAGGTAGGGCAGAAGGGTTCCAAGAGTAAGCATCTTGAACTTTTCTTTCACTAGGAACTTGTTGAGGTTACTGAGGTCCAGAATGGGACGAAGGCCACCGGATCTTTTGGGCACCAGGAAATACCTGGAGTAGAATCCGTGACCTTGCAAGTGGGGAGGCACAGGCTCCACCGCCCTGTCCACCAACAGACTCTGAAGCTCCTGACGGAGAAGGTCTGTGTGCAGAGGAGGCCTTGGAGGCTCCCCTGGAAAGTATGGGGGTGGCAGTTGGTGGAAATGGAGGGCATAGCCCTTGTGGACTATCTCCAGCACCCAACTGTCCCCGGTGATAAGGGGCCACTGGTGGGCAAAGAGAGCGAGACGACCTCCTGTGCAGGGTTGGGAGAGCAGTGGAGGAGAGGCTATGCTCAAGGAGTCAAAAACCCCCACCCTGCTGAGTGGTAGCAGGGGCTGGAGGCTTGGGGGTCCTCTGCCTACTGGGCCCATTACCCTGGCCCTTGGCTTGCCGACCCTGGGGGGCAGCTTGGGCAGCCTGATATTGTGGGTACTGTTTGTAGGCAGTGCCCTTCCTCGGGTAAAAGGACTTTTTACCCGAGCCCTTCTTTTTATGAGAAGGGGCAGAGGTCTTCCTCGACAGCCTTGTCCGAGTGAGGTGCTCGGTCTCGAGCTGAGCGGCCTTCTCGTTCATGGGCTTGCCAAAAAGGTTTTCACCTCGGCAAGGGACATCGACCAACTTGTCCTGAACCCATGGCTCGAGGTCCGATGACTGCAGCCATGCCTGGCGTCGAGCCGCGATGCCGGCTGCAACTCGGGCCGAAGCCTCGAAGCCATCGTAGGCGGCGCAGGACATGAACTTCGAGCAGTCCTGAATCCCCGAGGACAAGGACTTAAATCTCTGCAAGGGTTCCCCGGAGAGACCAGCAGAGAACCCGGCCAACTCCTTGGCCAGATCCCGCAAGTACATGCCCATGTACAGTTGGTAAGACTGGACACGGCAAGCAAGCATCGAGCCCTGAAAGCACTTTCTACCGACGCCATCGAGGTTTCGGGCCTCCCTGCCAGGAGGCACCGCGGAGTGCATCTTCTGACTCTTCAGACGATGCATAGCCGATTCCACAACCATGGAATGGTGTAGTAGCTGTGCCTTTTGAAAACCAGGGCTCTTACGGAGCCAATAGATGGAATCGACTCGTTTGCTAAGGAATCGGCGCCGAGGCCAGTGCCTCCCACATACGGAAGAGGAGCCGTTCCAGCATTGGAGGAACCGGGACAGTAAAGGCCTTCTTCGGAGAAGAGTCATACTGCAGCACCTCGAGCTCTTCAGCTCGAGGCTCTTCCTCGGGATCAGCCGGAATGGCCAAGGCAGTGGCCATATCCCGGATGAACTCCGAGAACCGGGTGTCCTCCGGGGGGACCTACTCCGGGGCTCAGAGTGCGGCGAGTCCGAAGGGACGCACCGAGTCTTAAAGGTGTCAGGAGACTCCTCGTCCTCCATCTCCCATAGAAAGCTGGGGAAATGCTCCGCTGGGGCTTCATCGGCACCGATGACACCCATATGTGAGGACTGACTTCCTGCTTGGTCCTGGAGAATTGGTCCTGGAGAATTGCAAACTACACTGGCAATTTTAAACACAAAGTTTCTTTTAACTAGCTAATGCACAGAAGACATATTAGAAGCATCCACGCTTTTTGCAAGGATAGACAAACAGTACATGCACATGCACATTTGAAAATTAAAACACATGCCTTAACATGGCCCCCAGGAACGAAATTAAATGCATACATGCTATGGAAGCTGCCATACTTCACATGCACTGGAAGGGGCCATTCGCCTGGGTAAATGCCTTTCAAAGCTGCCTCTCATCCAAGGTGGTCATTTTCTAAGCCATTTCCACAAATAAGATGGGCTTATTCTCATAAGTGGCTTGCTAAAAAACTGCTCTGGGTTTATGTGAGTAAAATGAGCCAAATGCAAATTTTTTTCACATACTTTTATACACAAGTGAATACTAGTACGTTAGGACTTCAGAATTTCTTGTGCACACACTTTCATTTGATAAGTACGGGGTGATTTTATCAAGCAATTTTCATAGGTAAAGCACATTTTACACACAGAAAATGGTTCTTATAAAACTACATAGGGCTATACACATGGAAAAAGTAGGTGCACTAAAGACCACACCTACTTTTATGCAACCTGTACACAGCCATTCCCAGGGGTGGAGCACATGCATGCATATACACCTTCTTCAAAACAGGTATAAAGCTGTGCGAGAGAATTTGTGCGCTACTTGGGGTGGGGGGGGGGAGAAGGTGATGGTCAGCGTATGAGCCTGTTTTAAAAGGATTTACAAGTGCTCACATTGCCTTTATAAAATAAGCCTAAAATAGGTGTCCTTTTTGGACTCTTACAAATGCATCTTTACAAAGTTACTCGTTAGGTGCACAAAATTCCTCAAAACCTTTCTCCATTAGAAATTAGCAGGCCAAACCTTATGCAGCTTAGTGTATCGTGCACATATCCAATGCAAAATTTAAGAGGTTCATGCTGTTAAGTGAATCTCTAAAAGGGGATAAATAAAAAAAAGTATTAATAAAATTAATTCTGAAATATATTATCTGGCTTTCAAAGGGTAAAGTCAAGTTCAATGCCGAGTACAGATACCCTAGTACTGTATATCAAAGCAACTATAACAGTATAAAGTCAACACCATACCCTAGTTTACATCAAAACACACCATTTCCCATATCAAATGAAAGGCAACTGGAACAGCCTAGGCACCCTGTACAGTTACCCTCCACGTGCGAGTTTCAGAGACAAACCATAAAATAAATGAAACAAAAAACGTCTTGGGGTTGAAACAGAGCTATGTAAAAGATAAACTTTGTTCTACATGACAAAACATGAAATTCAACCAAATACCATGATTTAGCTTAAGGGGTTCTAGCACATAATTGGCAGCAGGCTATTGCTTGGCAGCTGGAAGTTATAAAGCTCGAGGCTCCTTTGATGCTGCATGAACAGACTGTATGACCTGTAAATCTGCATCCGTGCAAAACACTCATCTTTGAAGAAACATGTAACCTCCATACAGAATTCACTGCAATGTATCACCTAAGGAGAGACCTCACGTGCGTCTACCCCTCACACACAATCTAGCAAAACCGTAGCCACAGGGTAAATGGGCTGGAACCAGCAGATTACAACTCCCTGGAAGCCAACTAGTTCTGTACCAACAAGGTGGCTGGGTACTGGCCAAAAAGCCATGAGGACCCAGGCAGCTGGATTTCTGGAAATAGCCTTGCTCGTTTTGGCAGCTGTTTCAGTTGTTACTGAGCTTGATGGTACAGTATGGAGGACTGAGGATTGGGCTTTGGATTCAGTATGGGATCCCTCATGCTCACCTATAATGGACAGTAGAGAACCAATGAGAAAGAAAAAATAACCGATTCAGATAGCAAGTATTATCCGACAATCAATGGGTCAACCTTCTACTGCTGATGGCTGAGATATATCCCTCACAACATCGACCAGACTTAATTGGTCAGACTGAATGGGACAACTGGTCTTTGCTAACCATCATCAACTCCAGTATATATATGAGCTCCAGATCTCTCCTGCCCTCCTGATGAAGCTTTTGCCTTCCTTGTTGGCTTCACACCACTGATCCCAGTGGGTTACATATTCTGAAGAGGCTCTGAAAGCTTTGACAGCTAAGCTGATGAAGGAAATACCTGTATAGAAAGTTTCTGTTTTATTTCAGACATACAGAGAGGGCAGGATTGGTGCCCAAGGCAGATTCTTCATCCTGCCACTCCCCGTGGACCCCTCCTGCCCCCCCCATCTCCAGGGCCTGCAGCAATAGCCCCAAATCACCACACAGCACTTACTGAAACTTTAGCATTGTGGTTTCCTCCTGTGCACAATGTCCCGCTTCCGCCCCCTTCTGATGCTGCTTCCAGTTCGCAAGGGGGTGGAAACGGTCCATTGTGCATAGGAGGAAAACAGGATGCAGCAACGAAGTGTTAATAAGCGCTGCATCGTGGTTTGAGGGCTATGGCCGCCACAGCAGGCCCCGGAGGAGCGTGGCAGTGGCAGCAATGGGTGCCCGCTGAGGGCCAGCACCCTAGGCACCTGTCTAGTTCACCTAGTGGTAGCACCGGCCCGGGGGGGGGGGGAGGGGGTCCACGTTGCAAAGGAAAATATGGAAAATCTGGAGGCTTAAATACATCGCTATCAAGAGAGGATGTGCAGGGGCAGTGAAAAAATTTCTCCCTTTAAAATGGGACTGTGCCTATATCAAATATCTGGGAGTAAAATTGTGACAGAGATATTTGTAAAGTTTGAGTTGAATTAACAATCAGTAAGAAAAAAAAAATCTGTCATGGCCAGGAAGAGTAGCCAGTGTGGAAATGGTGGCACTGCCCACAATGTCCTATTTACGAGTAGCACTAGATGACCCAAAAGTGGTATTTCAAGTACTGCAAAGAAAAAAACTTTCAATTTATTTGTAGCAAATGGCCGCCTAGGGAGACTGGAGCAGTTATGTATGGCGATACTCCAGTGGGGACTTGATATACTTAATTTTATAGATATTTTGTAGCAGCTCAATTAAAATCGGTTGTGGTCTGGCAAAAGAATCCCAAGGAGAAAGGTCAGTACAGTTTGGAGATTATTCTGGTTTATATGTGATGTATATTTGCTGTGGGTAAGTAAGATGGATCATCAGATGAGGACTATGAGAAACCCCTTTGTAAGGCACCTGATCAGATTTGGGACAGGTCTGGAATTTCCAAAGGGGGACAGTTCCCTGCTACAGCCAATCAGAGCCAGTCCCAGAGCTGAAACATAGAAACATGACAGCAGAAAAAGACCTCATGGCCTATCTAGTCGGCCCTTCCATCAACTACAATAGTCCCCTTTTTTCCTTCAGAGATCTCCTCTGTGTTTGTCCCATGCTTTTTTGAAATCAGATACTGTCCTTGTCTCTACCACCTCCACTGGGAGACTACTCAACTCATCTACTACTCTTTCCATAAAGAAATATTTCTGGCAATTACTCCTGAGTCTATCCCCTTTCACCCTCTTCCTATGCCCCCTCGTTACAGAGCTTACTTTCAATCGAAAGAGACTCTCCTCCTGTGCATTTATGCCATGGAGGTATTTAAACATCTCTAGAAACTAGCTCAACTTAAAGTAGACAAAGCGATGGGACCGGATGGGATACACCCTAGAATACTGAGGGAACTTGGGGACGTTCTAGCAACTCCACTGACTGACCTTTTCAATGCCTCGTTGGAGTCGGGAGTGGTGCCAAAGGACTGGAGAGAGGCTCATGTGGTGCCTTTACACAAAAGCGGAAGTAAGGATGTGGTTGAAAACTACAGGCCGGTTAGTTTAACTTCGGTGGTGAGTAAATTATTGGAAACGCTGCTGAAAGAGAAAATAGTGAGGTTTCTGGAGTCCGGCGGATTACAGGATCCGAGGCAGCATGGATTCACCATAGGCAGGTCTTGTCAGACAAATCTGATTGATTTCTTTGACTGGGTGACCATGGAGTTGGACCAAGGGAGAGCTCTAGATGTGGTGTATTTAGATTTCAGTAAAGCCTTTGACACTGTTCCTCACAGGCGTCTTATAAACAAACTGAGCTCCCTAGGGATGGACCTTAAAGTTACTGCTTGGGTTAGAAATTGGTTGGGTGGGAGGCGACAAAGAGTACAAGTAAATGGAGCTCACTCTGAGGAGAAGGATGTTACCAGTGGTGTGCCCCAGGGATCTGTCCTTGGTCCGATTCTTTTTAACATCTCTGTTAGTGATATAGCGGAAGGGCTGTCGGGTAAGGTTTGCCTCTTTGCGGATGATACCAAAATCTGCAATAGAGTAGACACCCAGGAAGGTGTAGATAACATGAGGAGGGATCTAGCTAAACTTGAAGAATGGTCTAGAATTTGGCAGCTGGGATTTAATGTTAAAAAATGTAAGGTCATGCATTTGGGCTGCAGCAATCCAAGGGAGCAATACAGTATAGGAGGTGAAGTACTTTTGTCCACTAAAGAAGAGCGGGACCTAGGCGTGGTTGTGTCTGATGATCTTAAAGTAGCTAAACAGGTAGAAAAGGCGACGGCAAAAGCTAGAAGGATGCTTGGGTGCATACGGAGAGGAATGGCTAGCAGAAAAAAGGAGGTGATACTGCCTCTGTATAAGTCTTTGGTGCGACCTCATTTGGAGTATGGTGTGCAATTCTGGAGACCGCACCTTCAAAAGGATGTGACCAGGATGGAGTCGGTGCAGAGGGTTGCTACTAAAATGATTAATGGGCTTCATTATAAAGCATATGAGGACAGACTTAAGGATCTTAATATGTACACCTTAGAGGAAAGGCGGGATAGAGGTGATATGATTGAGATGTTTAAATACCTCCGTGGCATAAATGTTCAGGGAGAGAGCCTCTTTCAATTGAAAGCAAGTTCTGCTACGAGGGGACATGGGATGAGGGTGAAGGGAGATAGATTCAGGAGTGATATGCGGAAATATTTCTTTACGGAAAGAGTAGTGGATCCGTGGAATAGTCTCCCAGTGGAGGTGGTGGAGATGAGGACAGTGACTGAATTCAAAAAAGCATGGGACCAACACAGAGGATCTCTAAAGGTAAGAAGTGAACTGTTGTAGTTGTTGTTATGGAAGGACAGACTGGATGGGCCTTGTGGTCTTTTTCTGTCGTCATGTTTCTATGTTTCTATCATCTTGCCCCTATCCCACCTTTCCTCTAAAATATACATATTAAGATTTTTAAGTGTCCTCATATGCTTCATAACCAATGTTCCCTCTAATTTTCTGTAGGCTGTGTGCGCATAAAATATCAGCTGTGTGTAGCTTTTAAAGGAAGGTTAAATTTTTGTGCGCCACATAACGACACTTGGAGTTATATACTTTAAAATTTGACTACACGTCAGAATACAGTATGTACACCACATTGATTTTAATCAAATTAAACGATTACTAAATGAAGCAGAAAATTTCTAGTAATTACAATCATAACTTTTAAATTTTAAGACGTCTGTGTTGTTTTCTATCAGAATCAGAGCTGTAATTTTTGTGCGCTCTGTTGTAAAGTATGTGCGCTCGCTCGGCGAGGTGTGTGCATGCGCATAGCTTAGAGGGAACAGTGTTCATAACTAAAACCACTAACCATTTTAGTAACCACCCTATGCACCGACTCCAGCCTGCTTATATCCATTTGAAGGTGAAGCCTCCAGAATTGCACACAATACTCCAAATGAGGTCGCACCAGAGACTTATTCAGAGGCATTATCACCTCCATTTTCTGCTGGCCATTCCTCTCCCTACGCACTCACATCCTTCTGGCTTTCACAGTTGCCTTTTTCACCTGTTTGCTACTTTAAGGTCATCAGACACAATTACACCCATGTCCCACGCTTCTTTCGTGGACAGAAGTATCTCACCCCTATACGGCTCCTTTGGATTTTTACAGCCCAAATGCATGACTATTTTTTAGCATTAAATTTCAGCTGCCAAATTGTAGACCATTCTTCAAGCTTAGCTAGATCCCTCCTCTTGTTATCCACTCCTTCTTGGTTTTCTACTCTATTGCAGATTTTGGTTTCAACCGCAAAGAGACAAACCTTACCTGACAGACCTTCTGCAATATTTCTAACAAAGTTGTTAAAAAGAATCGGACCAAGGACAGATCCCTGGGGCACACCACTGGTAACCTCCTTCTCTCCTCAGAGTGAGCTCCATTTACCTGTACCCTTTGTCACCTCCCACTCAACCAGTTTCTAACCCAAAGCTGGTTCAAGGTGTTGGCGCCATAGGCAAACCTCAAGCCTTTCACCCTCCTGTCTGTCAGAATCTACGGTTTGGCTTTGAATGACCTGCTCTGCCAATACTCCTGCCTTCCCCTGAAGCTGCTGCTCTAGGCGACCACCTAGTTTGCCCAGTGGTTGGGCTAGCCCTGCAGACCATAAGGTAATAGTTCTGATTTCTTGCCAGGGGTACAAGATAAACTGCTCTGGATGTGGGAGAATATGGGACCGTGCATCTTGCATCAAGTAAGCAAGTGGGGAGGGGGGGGGGGGGGGGCTTGTCTGTCTTCCAGAGACTGAGGAAACATTTAAAATCCCAGTCAGCGGTTTTTTTGGGCACTTGCAATTAAAACATTATCTAGGAGTGGTGGAGGAAAACAGGAGTTTGAAAAAAATATATGTCAGCTCCAGAGAGGCAGGGAGGGTTTGCCTTCTGAAATTTATAAAATGGGGGGGGGGACAAGCAGGGAGGAAGGCCAGGCACATAGAGATGTGAACAGGACCTAGGAGAAATAATGGAGGTAAGCCAGTAGAGTGTTAAGGGTACAACATCAAGCCTCTGTATTCAGCATAATTCAAGAGAAGGGGTACAAGGCGCTTTATTGCTGCTATCTAACGCCAGAGCAGTTGCTTGCAGAATACATATCCTGGCACCTCTGATAAATGCTGGAGGGGATGCGGGCTAGTAGAGGATTTTTATTACCTGTAGTGGCATCGCCCACTGATTGTACATCATTAGCATGAATTGGAGGAGCTGATGAAAAAAGGTAGCGGATGAGCAAACTGAAGCCGAGCTTAAGCTCTTCCTGCGAGGTTAAGTGAGGTAGATATGGAAAGGGAAGGCAGGGAGATTACGCCAGCACCGACTCTTCTTCACGGGCACAGAATGCCGCACCTTCCTTCCCTTCCCCAAGGGCTATGTCCTGCTCCATCTCTCTTTCTTCTCTCCTTGCCATTCACTTTAATGGTGCTCTTTTCCTTTTCTAAAATGATTTTATTGTTATTGTACAGCGCTCTGCCTTCGAAGGGCAGCACAGAACATTTTTAATAAACTATGAACCATAAGGCTGCCTGATGTGAGCAGGGCCAGCCCAACCATTAGGCAAACTAGGCAGTCACCTAGGGCGGCCTCTTTGGGGGTGAGAAGAGTAGGGCATTCAAAGCTAAACAACAGAATCTGACAGCTGGGGGAGGGCGGAGGTGTAAGGCTTGAGGTTTGCTTAGGGTGCCAATACCTCGTACCAACTCTGGGGCTGGCCCTGGATGCGAGACAGCAGCAAGGTGGCAGGAGGCTTAAGCCCCTGATTTGGAATACAGGATCCTTAGGTTGAGCAGGTTGTATTTAATGGAGAAACTGACAGCAATATTCCAAGACACAGAAGAAATGTTGAAAAAAAATGCGTGGATGCCCTATTTGAATTATTTGTATACTAGGGTTGCCAACTGGCTGGTTTTCAGCCGGCCTGGCCGGTTTTTCCATGGCCAGGCCGGCTGCCGGCGCAGAGGCAAAACCGGCCCTTGAAAAGCCGTTTTTTTTGCTCTGGCCGCAAGATCGGGAGCGGCCAGAGCAAAAAAACCGGCTTTTCTCCCCCGGAGGGCTTCAGAGGGAGCCGGGGAAGCCCGCGCGAGGCCCCGGCTCCCTCTGAACAGCCGCCAGCGTGAAGAGCCTTTACCTTCACACTGACGGCTGTTCCTGTGAAGCCGCGATTGGTGGGAAAGGTTAAAGGCAATGCCCTTTAACCTTTCCCAGCATTCGCGGCTTCACAGGAACAGCCGCCAGCGTGAAGGAAAAGGCTCTTCACGCTGGCAGCTGTTCAGAGGGAGCCGGGGCCTCGCGCGGGCTTCCCCGGCTCCCTCTAAAGCCTCAGACAGCCGCGGGTTTGGGGGGGGGGGGGGGAGGCCAAGGAAGGCCGGGGGTGTGATGGGGGGGGGGGGCCTGGACGGGAAAATGGGTAGGGGGGTGGAATTTGACAGGAAAAGGGTTGTGATGGGGGGGGGGACCTGGACCGGAAAAGGACTATGGGGGGGGGGGGGGACTTGGACTGGAAAGAAACGGGCGGTTATGGTAGGGGACAGGGACGTTAAAAGGGAAATGGGGGGGGGACATGTAAGGGAAATGGGTTTTGATGGGGAGGGGGACCTGGACTGGAAAAGGGCTGGGGGGGCATGGACTGGAAATGGGTTGTGATGGGGAGGGGGACCTGGACTGGAAAAGGGCTATGGGGGGGGGAACTTGGACTGGAAAAGGGCTATGGGGGGGGGGGGAACTTTGACTGGAAATGGCCTATGGTGGATGGAGGGGGAACGGACTGGAAATAGGCTGTGATTAGGGGGACGTGGACTGGAAATGGGTTGTGAAGGGGGGGGCCTGGACTGGAAAAGGGCTATGGGGGGGCATTGGAGTGGAAGGAAAGGGGCTGTGATGGGGAGGGGGACCTGGACTGTAAAAGGGCTATGTGGGGGACGGGACATGGACTGGAAATGGGTTTTGATGGGGAGCGGGACCTGGACTGGAAAAGGGCTATGGGGGGGGGGGACATGGACTGGAAATGGGTTGTGATGGGGAGGGGGACCTGGACTGGAAAAGGGCTATGGGGGGGGGGGAACTTGGACTGGAAATGGGCTATGGTGGAGGGAGGGGGAACTTGGACTGGAAATAGGCTGTGATTAGGGGGGCTAGGACTGCAAATGGACTGTGATGGTGGGGGGGGTAGGACTGCAAATGGGCTGTGATGGTGCAGGGGGACTCGGACTGCAAATGGGATGTGATGGGGGGGGCCTAGGACTGGAAATAGGCTGTGATGGGGGACTTGGACTGGAAATGGGCTGTGATGGGGGGGGCTAGGACTGGAAATGGTCTGTGATGTGAGGGCTAGCACTGGAAATGGGCTGATGAAGAGCTGGAATAGGACTGGAAATGGGCTGATGTGGGGCATGGGAGAATGGGATTAGAAAGGAGTGGATGCTGGGTGGGTCTAGAACAGGGGTCTCAAACACGCGGCCCGCGAGAGCATCTTGTGCGGCCCGCGAAGTACCGGCGAGTAAAAAAAAAAAAATTCCAAACTTGCCGCCGCAGTATGAAGCGTCCCGCGGGCCCCTCTGCCTGGTCCTCTCCTCCCTGCAGTATCAGCTCCAAAAGCGGCGGCTTTCAGAGCCGCGAAGAGAGAGAGTTTCTCTCGCGCGGTTCTGAAGAGCAGCGCGAGAGTCTTCAGAACCGCGCGAGAGAAACTCTCTCTCTCTTCGTGGCTCTGAAAGCCGCCGCTTTTGGAGCTGAATGCTGCAGGGAGGAGAGGACCAGGCAGAGGGGCCCGCGGGACGCTTAATACTGCAGCAGCAGCAAATATACATTTTTTTTTCATCTAATTTGGCTGATGGTGGGAGGGGGGTTAGGACTGGTAATGGGCTATGGGGGGGGGAGGCTAGGACTGGTAATGGCCTATGAGGGGGGTAACTGAAAATGGGGTGATGGGGATAACACTGAAAATGAGGTGATGGGGGGGGTTAGGACTGGTAATGGGCTATGAGGGGTAAGACTGGAAGTGGGCTATGGGGGGTTAGGACTGGTAATCGGCTATGGGGGGGCTAGGACTGATAATAGGCTGGGGGGTCTGCTAGGACTGGAAATGGGCTGAGTGGAAGGGGGGCTTGAACTGCAAATGGCTGATGGGGAGGGGGGCTTGGAATGGAAATGGGCTGTGAGGGGAGGGAGCTAGCACTGGAAATGGGCTGATGGGGGGGAGCTACGATTGGAAATGGGCTGATGGGGGGCTAGGACTGAAAATGGGCTGATGCAGTGACTAGAAGGGAGGGGGTGCTGTGTGGGACTGGAACTAGAAGGGAGCTGATGTTGGGGGAGGATTAGAATGGGATGGAGCTGGGAGAGTGAAATGGAGAGGGGAAATATTTTGTGTGGGAGGGAAGACAAATCTACAATTGGCCAGGTAAGTGGGGATTGAGGATGGAGGGGTAAAATTTGAGTGGATGAAAATAGGAATGAGGAAAGAGCAAAAGGAGAAAGATTAATATGTTAAAGCAGATGTAGAGGGAGAATGGAAAAAGCTAGAAGAGAGAAGGACAAATGGACAGCAGACGATGGAGAGTTAGCAGAAGGCACGAAGAAACCAGAAGAAAGTGGCTGGAACTGAAAAAAAATGCACAAAAGGTAGAAAAATATCTTTATTTTGAATTTATTAACTGGAATATGTCAGTTCTGGGAAATGTGCATCAATAACGCCTGCGCTTTGTTTAGTACAAGAGGAAATTAATTTATAGTTTTATTTCTACAGTGTTGTTGTACATTCCAAGTTTGGCTTTTGGGGGGTCCCAGTTTAAATTGTCTTGTTTCTAAATTTGGTTCCTTGTTTGGTGATGGTGTATTCTGCATGTGTAACTGAGCTGAGGTATTCTGTTTATGTAATTCCTATTTGACATTGCTACTTGTTCTCTGTCCCCAGTAGGTCATGTATTGTTATTCTCTGAAATGTATTGATTTAATATTTGCAGTGTTGCCTTTTGATAGGTAGGGTATGGTGCTTTGTGAGTCCTGGTAGTGCTGTTAGGATATGGCGGGTTTGCTATGGGTTCTAAATGGGCAGTGTTTGTTTGTAGTAGTTCCTAATGTGCCTGGCGGTTGCCACTGGATTATAGTAATGTAGAAATCTTTTAGTCTTTCTTTATTCATGCACTCATTAAGAGGCATGTTTACTAAAAGTTAGGGCATGGTAACATTATGCAAATATTTATGCAAATGAGGTCCCTTATGCAAATGAGGTCCCACGTCTCATGCGGCCCCCGGGTTATTTTACAAGTCCTCATTTGGCCCTCAAAGCAATTTGAGTTTGAGACCCCTGGTCTAGAACTATAAGGGAACTGATTTTGGGGGAGGACTAGAATAGATGGGGAATGAGAATGGAGAGGGGAAAAAATATTTTGTGTGGAAGAAAAGTCTATGATGGGCTGGGTATTGGGAGAGTAAGAGGGGACTGAGAATGGAAGGGTGAAATTTAAATGGATGATAAAGGAATAAGGAAAGAATTGGGGGAAAGAGCAAAAGGGAAACAATCAGTATGTTAAAGCAGAAATAGAGAGAGAATGGAAAACATCTAAAAGAGAAGAAAGGACAAATGGATAGCTCGCAGAAGACACGAAGAAACCAGAAGAAAGTGACTGGAGCAATTGCAACTGAAAAATAAAACGCCCAAACAGAAGGTAGAAAAATACTTTTTATTTTGAATTTATTAACTGGAATATGTTTGGTCTGGGAAGTGTGTATTGATAACATCTTTGCGTTTTTGTTTAGTGCAAGAGGAAATTACTTTATAGTTTTATTTCTCCAGTGTTGTACATTTCATGTTTGGATTTTGAGTTTCCCAGTTTAATTATTATCTGACCAAGGAAGTTAGCCTACACGTATCCTCGGTAATTTTTGTGGGTGGGGCTGGGGGCGTGGCAGGGGTGGGACTAGGGGCGGAGAATGGGTGGAGCATGGCGAGCCACAGGTGTCGGGTTTTTCTCGGTGAAAAAGTTGGTAACCCTATTGTATACCCATTATCCACATTTAGGGGATTTGAGTAAAATGAGTGTGGTGCGATCAGAATAGCATCAGTATAGGTACGTAAAATGGAGGGGGAGGGCTAAGGTAGGATGCTCTTGGGGCTTTATGGAGGAGAATAAAGTTTGTGCCCATGGGAGAGGATAATGAGGCGGTTTATTTCAGTGGAGGTGGTGGAGACTAGAACTGTATCTGAATTCAAGAAAGCATGGGACAAGTACAGAGGATCCCAGAGAGAGGAAGAGATTGTAGAGCTTAATAGTTCTTATGCACAGGCAGAGTGGATAGATCATATGGTCTTTTATCTGCATCATTTTTTTATGTTTTTATGCTAGTGGGCAATAAATGCAAAGAAAAAAAAAACTGTTTAGTGCAGCAGTTCGCAACCCAGTCCTCGGAACACACCTAGCCAGTCAGGTTTTCAGGATAACCGCAATTAATATGCATGAGAGAAATTTGCATGTACTGCCTCCATTGTATGCAAATCTCTCATATGCATATTCATTGCAGTTATTCTCATAACCTGACTGGCTAGGTGTGTCCCAAGGATGGCGTTGAGAACCCCTGGTTTAGAGGAGAATGAGGAACACATTTATGAACTCACCTGTTTCCAATCTTCTTCTTGCACATGTTACACACCTTCTCTTCTGTGATAACACACTTCACCTGCTGGTGCGATATCCGCTCTTCCTGCACCTAAGCATTGGGGAAGATAATGCGTTTGCAGAATCATGTTAGAAGAGTCTAAAGGTTGCACTTTAAAATGTCTATCTCCAGCGTATGATTTATCATTCTCCGCCTTAGCACATCATATAAAGCTAAGGAGACCCATTTTTTAAGACTATAATCTGCAGATTAAAGAGTAGCAGCACATCCTCACCTCTGAAAAAAGATCTGAACAATCCTCTGGGGGGATGGAAGGGGGAAGGCTCTCACTCCTAGAAAGAGATCAGAGCAGAATCCTGCAGGTGCAGGGTAAAAGAGAAAGCGTAGTTACTCACCTGTAACAGGTGTTCTCCAGGGACAGCAGGAATCAGTCCTCACATATGGGTGACATCGGCGCCGACGGAGCCCTCATGCGGAGCAATTCCCCAGCTTTCAAAGAAAGCCTTTGGGATTGCATCGCGTATGCGTGGTCCCCTTCCCACCCAAGGGTGCCATCTTGCTTAGTCAGATGACATAGCTAAAAAGATGGCAAAAAATGAGAAAAAGTAATCAAAGGACTGCAACCCCAGGGGAGGAGAGAGGGTCGTGAGGACTGATTCCTGTTGTCACTGGAGAACACCTGTTACAGGTGAGTAACTACGCTTTCTCCAGGAACAAGCAGGAAGTCAGTCCTCACATATGGGACTCCCTAGCTATAGGCTACTGAGAACCCATAGCTGAAAATGGCTCCCTCTAGAAGAGCCGCAGCAGCGATAGGATTTTCCTCCGAGAACACAACCCCCACAGTAGCCTGACACCAAAGGGTCAGAGGGTAGGAGTTGCCTAAACCTTGAATAGGTTACGGAGTACCGCATGACCGAAAACACTGTCCCACCGGGACACGTTCTCCAGGCAGTAGTGTGCTGCAAAAGTCTGGCTTGAAGACCAAGTTGCAGCCCAGCAGATGTCTGCCAAAGGAACAGAGCGGTGGTTAGCCACTGATGCGGCGTTAGCCCTGACAGAGTGAGCCGTGATTCGGCCCTGCAGCTGGAGGTCAGCTGCCCTGTACACCCAGGCGATGCCATCTGCCACCCAGGTGGATAACGTGCGCTTGGAGACAGGTAGACCCAGTTTACTAGGGTCATAAGAGACGAAGAGCTGGGAAGCTCTCCGATGTCCCCATGTACGCTCCAGGTAGAAGGCAAGCGCCCTCTTACAGTCCAGGGTATGCAGAACCGCTTCTGCCCTGCTGGTATATGGCCTGGGGAAGAAGGTTTGAAGAACCACCTCTTGATTAAGGTGAAACGAGGAAACCACTTTTGGGAGGAACTTGGGGAGAGTACGTAGGACCACTCTGTTTTTGTAAAACCATGTATACGGTCTAGCCCATACTAAAGCTTGCAGCTCGCTCACACGATGAGCAGACATGAGTGCCACCAGGAAGAGTGCTTTCCAGGAAAGGAAGCGGAGATGACAGGTGGACATTGGTTCAAAAAGTGGGCAAGTAAGCCGCTGCAAGACCATATTTAAGTCCCACTCTGTAGCCGGCGGGCGAACTGGAGGCTTCAAGTGTAGGAGGCCTCTTGAGGAATCTGGATACCAAAGGGTGAGCTGAAAGAGGTTGCCCGTCCACTGGAGAGTGGTTAGCTGATAGCGCACTTAGGTGGACACTGACAGAGTTAGACCTGAGGCCTAACTCTGAGAGGTGGAGCAAGTACTGCAATACCTGAAGTACTGGACAAGTGAAGGGGCTCTCCTTAGTCTGGGCACACCACCCTTCAAATCTATGCCACTTGAGCGCATAGGATTTTCTAGTGGATTGCCTCCTAGAGGCCAGCAACACCTCCTCAACCTCCTTGGGAAGGAGTAGAGGAGCAAGTACTACCCTCTCAGCAGCCAGGCCATTAAGTTGAGGGATCTGAGATTGGGGTATAGCAAGGAACCCTGTTCCTGGGTCAAGAGGTCAGGCTAGACCCCCAGTGGGAGTGGAGTTTCGACCGCCAGTTGAAGGAGAAGAGGGAACCAAGGCTGTCTGGGACACCTGGGGGCTACCAGGATGACCGAGGCCTTGTCCCAAAGAATCTTGAACAGAGTGCGTGCCACCAGGGGTGAGGGTGGGAACACATAGAGAAGGCCCTGTGCCAACGAGATCAGGAAAGCATCCACCGCCACACTCAGCGGATGCAGCTGCCTCGAGCAGAACCGGGGCAACTGATGGTTTTGTGGACTGGCAAAGAGATCCATGGATGGGAGACCCCAACGGCTGAAGATCCGCTGGGCCACATCCCAGTTCAGTTGCCATTCGTGAGGCTGAAGAATCCTGCTCAAATTGTCGGCCAGGAGGTTCTCCTGACCTGGCAGATAGACTGCCTTTAGGGACATGTGATGTGCCACTGCAAAAGAGCAGAGGTCCAGAGTTTCCTGGCATAGGATGCAAGATCCTGTGCCCCCCTGTTTGTTGATGTAGAACATCGCTACCTGATTGTCTGTCTGTATCAGCATCGATTGATGTGCCAGACGATGACAGAAGGCTTGAAGAGCTAGGCGGATGGCTCGAAGCTCTAGAAGATGCTTATCCCTGTGTGCTGTGAACTGTACTTTTCCCACTAATCATACTGTGTGCTGTGAACTGTACCTCTTCCACTAATCATACTGTGTATTGTAAATTATGGCCAGTACAGCCACTCTTTTTCTGTGTTGGAATACCGCTGCTGATCGCTGGAAGTAGCGGGATATAAGTGTACACTAAAATAAATAAATAAAAATAAGATTGATCTGAAGTGCGGCCTCTCGCGAGGATCACAGACCCTGAGTGCATGAACCCTAGCAATGGGCACCCCAGCCCAGCAAGGAGGCATCTGTTGTCAGCACTCTGGTGTGAGAGGGAGGTTGGAATGGTACTCCCTGAAGCAAGTTGGTGGGGGGGGGGGAGAAGCCACCATTGCAAGGCTGTCACCAGCAGCTTGGAAATCGCTACTTCGTCTCTGAGGCAGCCAGTGGCTTGCGTCCATTGGTCCCTGAGGCTCCATTGAGCTGTGCGCATGAGGAATCGAGCATATGGAGTCACATGCACCGTGGAGGCCATGTGGCCCAGGAGGCAGAGGAAGACCCTTGCTGAGACTTGAGGTTTGTGCTGGACCTACTGTACCAAGTCCAGCAACCTCCTTGCCCTGTCCAGCGGTAGGTAAGCCCTTGCCTGAAGAGTGTCCAGTCTTGTCCCTATGAACTCCAAGTTCTGAGTGCGGAGTAAAGTGAACTTTTCGTGATTTATAACAAACCCTAGGTGCTGGAGCAGGGTGACTGTGCTGAGCTTCCTGTTCCGACTGGCCCCTGATGAGCCAGTCATCCAGGTATGGAAAGACGAAGACTCCCTGGCTTCTGAGGAAAGCCGCCACCACTGCTAGGCATTTGGTAAATACTCTGGGAACGGAAACTAGGCCAAAGGAAAGCACCTTGTACTGGGAAGTGGTTTCCTCCGACCACAAACCTGAGGTATTGTCTGTCGTCTGGATATATGAGGATGTGAGTATAAGCATCCTTTAAATCTAAGGAGCATAGTCAGTCTCCCTGGTGGAGGTAAGGCAGTAGGATCCCAAGGGAAAGCATCTTGAACTTTTCCCTCACCAGGAACTTGTTCAGATTTCGCAAGTCCAGGATGGGGCGTAGGCCTCCTTTTCTTTTTGGTATGAGGAAATACCTGGAGTAGAAGCCTTGCCCCTGCAGGTGGTGGGGCACTGGTTCTACCACCTGATCCTTTAGTAGACCTGTCAACTCCTGCAGGAGGAGGTTCCTGTGAAGAGGGGGCTGGAGAGGCTCTCCTGGAAAAAAGGAGGTGGGCACCTGGTTGAAATGAAGTAAATAGCCCTGCTGGACTACTTTCAGAACCCAGGCATCGGTAGTAATGGCTGGCCACCTGTGAGTGTACAGGGCCAGCCTTCCTCCTGTGCAAGGCCAAACTCCTGGTGGGAGACGAGCTATGAACCTGGAGTCACAAACCCCCTCCCGGCTGGGTAGGAGCCGGAGCTGGAGGCTTGGGGGTCTTCGGCTTAAGTGGGCCATGCCCCTGTCCCCTGGCCTGCTGCCCCTGTTGGGGAGCTGGGGTGGCCTGGTAAGTGGGGTAGTTTCTATAAGCTATAACCCTTCCTTGGGGGGAAAAAGGGCTCCCCCCCCCGAGGCCTTCTTGTGAGAAGGTACAGATGTCTTCTTCAACAACCTGGTCCAGGTCAAGTACTTGGACTCGATTTCTGCAACTTTCTCAGTCATGGGTTTGCTGAAGAGGTTGTCTCCTCAGCACGGGACATCGACCAACTTGTCCTGAACCCATGGCTCCAGGTCCAATGACATGAGCCAGGCTTGACGGCGTGCACCGATGCCAGCTGCGGCTAATCGGGCGTAAGCCTCGAAGCCGTCGTAAGCTGCTCAAGACATGAACTTCGAGCACTCTCGGATCCCTGTGGACAAGGCTTTGAAGCGCAAGGGTTCCTCGGATAGGCTAGCCGAGAACCCGGCAATCTCCTTTGCCAGGTCCCGCAAGTACATGCCCATGTACAGCTGGTAAGTTTGGACACGGCATGACAGCATCGAGCCCTGGTATCACTTTCTGCCGAGGGCATCCAGTTTGCAGGCCTCCCAGCCGGGAGGCACAGAGGAGTGCGTCTTTTGGCTTTTCAGCCGTTACATGGCTGATTCCACAACCATGGAGTTGTGCGGCAGTTGCGCTTTCTGGAACCCAGGACTCTTGCAGACTCGATAGATGGAATTGACCCGCTTGCTGAGCACTGGCATCGAGGCCGGGGACTCCCACATGCGGAGCATCAGCCGTTCCAACATTGGAGGCACCGGTACAGTAAGGGCCTCCTTCGGGGGGAGAGTCATACTGGAGGGCATCGAGCTCCTCAGCTCGAGGCTCCTCCTCGGCATCTGCAGGGAATGCCAAAGCCTTGGCCATGTCCCTGATGAAGTGCGAGAACAGAGTGTCCTCCGGAGGGGACCCATTCCGAGGCTCCGAACCCGGAGAGTCCGATGGGATACACCGGGTTTGGTAGGTGTCTGGGGAGTCTTCCTCCGTCTCCCACACTGAGTCTTCCAAGGAGGACTCGATGGGTTCTGGCCTCGAGGGCTTCGAGCCCGACTGCCCCAACGCCGAAGGCACCGGCGTCAACGACCTCGGTCCCGAACCGGAGGTTGAGGGGGACCTTGGCCGAGGATCGACTCATGACCTGATCGACTTGAGGATGGATCGGCTTGGCCTCTGGTGTCGACTTCGACGTCCTGGTGGTCGGGGTGGATGGACCGGCGAGACCGGCCATCAGCGCCCGCTGCTGCTCCATGAAGGCAGCCATGCTGCTCTCCAGGGCCGCCAACCTGAGACCGAGATCAGAAGGCTCCGCAGCACCCAGCTCGGGTCCCGACATCGTCGGGCCCGACACCGACTCTCCCGGAAGAGAGTCCACGAGGACAACAGAAGTTACCTTGTCCGACATCTACGGCTCCAAGGACCCGGGGCAGTGGTCCGGGCTCCGCGGCCTGGAACCAGAGGGCCCAAGCCAATCAGAAGCATCCAGCGACACTGCCCTCACAAGTTTCTTCTTCCTCCAGTATTCCCTGGAGGGAGACCTCTGCTCAGAAGGCTCACGACGGTGCTCGGGCTCCGATTCCTGAGATGTCAAGGCTTCTGATGAGGTCCGGGCCTGGGCGGATGCGGACTCAGGAAAAATCCTGTCACGCTGATGCTGCCTGCTCTGCAAAGACTTCGAAGACATCTTACCACACGGCCCACAGACCACCGGGTCATAGTAAGGGCCAAGGCAGCGGAGGCAGCAGTCGCGTGTGTCGGTGAGAGACATCAACTTCTTACACCGATCACACTTCTTAAACCCGCTGGCAGCCATCGGGGGAAAAGGGCCCCAGCGAGGTCAAACGACCGGGCTGCCAGTGAAAAATAAAAAGAGTGCGAATGCTAGTCACGAAGGACAAAAACGAAAAAATGATCGGACTCGATACCGGTGTACCGAGCCGAAGGCGGGAAGGGGAACCAGTGTCGAACCGGGAAGCTGAAAAAAATAAATCAACTTATCTACTTTTTCCACGGTGAAAACAGGACCAAGTCCGTTGGGCTCTGCAGAAAAAAGAAGACTGAGCAAGATGGCACCCTTGGGCGGGAAGGGGACCGCGGGGGAAGGGGACCGCGCATGCACAATGCAATCCCAAAGGCTTTCTTTGAAAGCTGGGGAATTGCTCCGCATGAGGGCTCAGTCGGTGCGACTTCAGCTATATGTGAGGACTGACTTCCTGCTTGTTCCTGGAGACATCTCTCTTTTAAAGAAGAATCTTGCCCCTTTGGCTAAGACAATTTGAGACAACACGTAATTCCACTCTCTGAAATAGTCTTCCTGCTGATACCGTCTGGAATCAGTACTCCAGAACAAAGTTGCTCTCAAGACACACTTCTTTGAACAAGGTCTTGGTGTAGAATGCATTCTAGGGGCAGAGACGGGCGCCATAACTATAATCTGTTTTATCCATATGTGGTTTACCCTCTTTCCTAGCTTACAATGACATTCCTTTCCTCCTGTGCTGTCCTATGTAAGTTATTGTCACCTTATTTGTAGTTTGTTTTTAATTTGTAAACAGCTTTGTTTGTTTACAGAAAGTGATATGTTATAACTAATAAACCATAAACAATATTGATTTTATATCTGATCCGGAAGTAAACTGGGAGCTAATGACTATCTATGAGAAATGGGGTGATGTGATCAAACCTATTGGCATGTGAGAGAATACGGACTGCGGTTTTTTGAATGGATGGCAAATGTTTTAGTTCATATTGTGATAATCCTAAATAAATGATATTACAGTAATCTAACCTCAAGGTAACTGTAGACAAGAGGACCATGGTTTGGGCTATATGATCAAGGAAGGGGTGAATGCCGCGAAAATGACAAGAGAGCCAAGAAAAAAGGACTTTACCACTTCGGAAATCTGTGTTGAGAAGGTCAGTTGAGAATCAAGTATTACACCAAGATGTTTTATGGAAGACAAGAGGTGGCAGTGGAAACCCTTCTAAGATAGGGGTGAAAGCAGAAATATCAGAACTCCTGGTAAGTCTGGTAGACTGTTTTGCGTGGTTTCAAAGAGGTCTTATAAAGCCAGGACGCAACCTGTCTAAACTGGCATCTACCCTAGATAGATCTGGGAGGAGAGTATCCAGGTGGAAAAGCAGCAGGATTTCTTCTGCATAAATATAGCATGAGATACCCGGTGAATGAATAAGAGATGCCAAAGGTACCAGAAATATATTAAATAGAAGAGGGGAATGGGCTGACCCTTGTGGGCCACTACAGGTTAAAATATTTGTACAAGAGAAAGATGAGTGCACATGCACGTGAAAAGAATGATCAAGTAAGAAAGAAGCGAACTATGACAGAACTGTGCCACGAATACCCTAGTCAAAAAACTAGGATAGTAAGATATCGTGATCTGCTAGATGAAACGCAGCGGAGAGGTCTAAAGAGATGAGCAGGGCCATTTTGCCTTGGCCCCATAAAGTATGGACTTCATTAAGGAATGAGGCTAGAATGGTCTTTGTGCTCTGTTTAGGATGAAAACCTGATTGGCAGGGGTGCAAAGCAAGAATATTTTCAAGATAGTCTGTGAGTTGAGAAAGGACGAACTTGGAGAAATAGTAAATTTGAACTGGACGGTAATTGCTATGGTCAGAAAGATCTGCTTTTTAATCTTTAATAATAGGGCAAACAATGGCCTTATTTCAGGTGGCTGGAGTTTTACTGGTAAAGATTTGTGTTGATCAGAGAGTGGACAAGTGGTTCCAATCCTAGCTGGGGTTCAATTAGCCCATTAGAAGGGATCGAGTTCTAAAGGACATGTGGTTTTTCGACAAGAACGTATAAGACTTGAGAAAATGGAAGAAACAGCTGTGAAGTAGGACCAGATGTGCATGTGACTTGGATTATGGGAATCATCGGGGATGGAGAAACACTACAAGCTAGGAAGACTGGCAGGTATCTTCTGAATTTTCTCATGAAAATAAGAGGCAAAGGAATCTGAAGGGCGGCTCCATAAGGAACAACAACAGATTTGGCCGCGTTGAGAGCTGAGAAGCGCGCCTAAAAACAGTTTTAGGTGAATGAGAAGAAGCATTTATCAAAGTTGAGAGAGAATATTTTTTCACTGCAAAGGTTTGGGTCCAATAAAATGCATGGCACTGTTTAAAACAGGCCAATGTGAATGCATGTGGATTTTTTCTCTATGCCCTTCCGGTCGATCCGAGTTGTTGTTTCAACAATCGCAACCCAGCATGAAATTAAGATGTGGACTGAAGACCAGGTAGCTGCCCAGCAGATGTTTGCCATTGGGACAGAGCGCAAGTTTGCTACGGAGGTTTCCATGGCCCAGACATCGTGCACTGTGATGCGGTGCTCCGGCTGGAGCCCGGCCTGTTTGTAGGCGAGGGCGATGCAGTCTGCCACCCAGGTAGACAGAGTCCGCTTGGTCACCACCTCCTCCAGCCAATAATCATCACAGGAGACAAAAAGCTGGGAGGCTTTGCGGTGGCCCTGGGTACGCTGTAGGTAAAAGGACAGGGCTCTCTTACAGTCTAGAGTGTGAAGGACAGTCTCCGCTCTGTTGGCATGAGGCTGTGGAAAGAAGGTGGAGAGCACTATCTCTTGATTGAGAAAAAACGAAGACATCGCCTTCGGAAGGAATTTTGGGTGCGTGCGTAGCACAATCCTGTTCTTGTAGAACCTGGTATAGGGCATCTCTGCCTCCAGGGCCTGAAGCTCGCTGACTCTGCAGGCAGAGGTGAGCATTATCAGGAAGGCGACTTCCAGGAGAAGTACTGCAAATGGCAGGAAGCCAGGGGCTTGAATGACGACCGAGTGAGTCATGCTAGCACCACTGAGATCCCACTCCACTGGGGGTGGGTGGATTGGGGGCTTGGACAGTAGCAGACCACATAGGAAGCGGTGAAAGAGGCTTGCCCTCGAGAGGGTGGTGTGCGCTGAGAGAGCACTCAGGTGCACCCTGACAGAGTTGAACTCGAGTCCAGCCTGTGAAAGATGAAGCAGGTACTTTTAGCACTATCTGAACTGTGCAGGAGAACAGGTTGACCCGTCTCTGAGCACAACATGGAGAGTCTGTGCCACTTGAAGGTGTAGGCATGCCTCGTGGATGCCTTGTGGGAGACCAGGACCTCCTCTACTTCCCCGAAAGGTTGAAGGGGACCAAGGCTACCTGTTCAGCAGCTAAACTGTTAGCACCAGAGACCCCAGATTGGAGTAGAGGAGAGAGCAGTCCTCCTGAGTCAGAAGCCCTGGAGAGTTCCCCAGAGGGACTGGGGCCTCCGTCACTAAGCGGAGCAGCAGCAGGAACCACGGCTGCCTGGACCACTGGGGGGCTACTAGAATTAGCGAAGTTTTGTCCCGGGCAACCTTAAAAAGAGTCTTGGTGACCAATAGCATGGGCAGGAAGGTGTATAGGAGGCCCTCCAACCATGGGATGAGGAAGGCATCCACCGCCTCTTGGGAAGGTTGAGGATGGTGGGAACAGAATTGTCTCAACTGAGCAATGGCCGGACTGGCAAAGAGGTCTATTCGAGGGGTCCCCCAGAGGTGAAACAGCCGTTGGGCTACTCGGAGAATGGCAAAGAGGTCCATTCGTGCAGTTGGAGGACCCTGTTCAGCCTGTCTGCGAGGGTATTGTCCTGACCCAGCAGATAAACTGCTCTCAGGAGCATTCCCTGACTGATCGCATACGAGCAGGCTACTGCCTCCTGGCAGAGGTTGTACAACCCTGTACCCCCTTGCTTGTTCAGGTAGAACATGGCAACCTGGTTGTCTGTCTGAAATAGTACTGGTTAGTGCTATAGGCAATGGTGGAGGGCTTGAAGGGCCAGAAATATGGCCCTGGGCTCCACTGTTGTTGGCTTTCCACCCTGGATCAGGTGCCCTGTGTGCGGAGGCCTCCACAGTGAGCTCCCCAACCCAACCGAGAGGCGTCAGTGGTGAGGACCCATTGGGGGATGGGGTCTGGAAGGGCATGCCTGCCTATAGGTGCTGTCTCACTTGCCACCAGTTCAGCAACTCCACCAGCGGAAGGGTCATGCATGCTTTGTCCCCGAGGCGGTCGGTGGCCTGCATCCACTGGAATCAGACGTGCCATTAGGTCGCCCTCACATGGAGGCGGGCGTCCAGTGTAACATGCACCGTGGATGCCATGTGGACAAGCAAGCGGAGCATGGAGTGAGCTGGCACAAAGCGTCGGCGCTGTACCTCTGCGGCCAGAACCTCGAAGCAACTTGCCCTGTCTAGAGGACTTGGCCTGGTGGGTATCCAACTGCGCCCCTATGAACTCCAAGCTTTGCGTAGGAGTGAGATGAGACCTGGGCTGTTTTATTATGATGTCCAGGTGTTCCAGGACACTGATGGTGCAGCCTGTGGCCTGCTGCACCTCAGTGGCGGTATTGCCTTTTATGAGCTAGTCGTCCAGATAGGGGAAGACGAAGGCCCCTGGGAGGCAGAGATAGGCAGCCACCACCGCCAGGCATTTGGTGAAGACCCTGGGTGCGGAAGCCAGCCCAAAGGGTAGCATCTTATACTGGTAGTGGTAGCCCTCAAGTACGAATCTTAGGGACTGTCTGTGACTGGGATGAATGAAGATGTGAGTGTAAGCATCCTTTAGATCCAAGAAGCATAGCCAGTCTCCCTGCTGGGAAGTAGGGCAGCAATGTCCCAAGGGAGAGCATCCTGAACTTCTCTCACACCAGGAACTTGTTTAGGTTCCGCAGGTCTAGGATGGGCTTGAGGCATCAGGTTCTTTTCGGCACAAGGAAGTACTGGGAGTAGAACCCCTTGCCCTTTTGGCAGTGGGGCACTGGTTCTACGGCCCTGTCCTTGAGCAGACCTGTGAGCTCCTGCCGTAGCAGGTTCTGGTGAAGGGGAGTCCTGGAGGGCTCTCCTGGAATGAAAGAGGGGGTGTCTGGTCCAGGTGGAGGAGGTAACCTTTCTTGACCAGGTGGAGGGCCCAGGCATCGATGGTGATGTTTGGCCACTAGTGGGCAAAGTGGACCAGGCATCCCCCTGTCAGCAGCTGACCTCCTGAGGGTAGAGGGGCTATGCCCAAGGAGTCAAAAGCTCCCCCAAGACGGGGCCGAAGCAGATGTTGGGGCCGTGGGAATCCTCTGCTTATGGAGGCCCTGTGTGTACTCCTTGGCAAGATGCTCCTATGGAGCCTGGGAAGGCTGGTACTGCTAATAATCTCAGTAGGCTGGTCCCTTCCTCGGGTGGCTTTTTCCCCAAGGCCTTCCGCTTGGGCAGAGTGGTGGTCTTCTTAAAAAGCACAGTTCTTGACAGGAACTCACACTCAAGCTACGTAGCCTTGTCTGACATAGGCTTACCAAAGAGGTTCTCTCCTTGGCATGGGACATCAACAAGTTTGTTTTGAACCCATTGCTCAAGTTCAGAGGACTGGAGCCAGGCCTGGCATTGGGCACTGATGCCTGCTGCGGCCACCTGGGCTGTGGACTCTTAAGCCATCGTAGGCTGCTCAAGACAAAACTTAGAGCAGTCACCGATGCCTTTGACCAGGTTCCGGAACCATTGGAGGGGTTCCTCGGAGAGACCGGTGGAGAACCCGGCAAGCATCTTCCCAGGTCCCTCAGGTACATATCCATAAATAGTTGGTATGCCTGGATCAGACAGACCAGCATCGAGTTCTGGTAGCATTTTCTGCCGAGGGATTCGAGGGTCCTGGCCTCCCTGCCTGGGGGCACTGATGAATGCATCTTCTGGCTTTTAAGCCGATTTATTTATTATTTTATTTATTACAGTTTCTTATATACCGCGCTATTTAGAATCAGCGCGGTTTACATCATAACAAAACGACCATAACGAAAAACTGTCAGGTTTTACATTGAACAGGAGTACAAACATGGATAACTGGGTTAACTATATACATAAGCTATCTACCGATGCATAGTGGACTCCACCACCATGGAGTTGTGCAGAAGGTGAGTCTTCCTGAAACCCAGGCCCTGGTGCACTTTGTACATGGAGTCAAGTCGACGGCTAACTATGGGCACCGAGGCCGGTGACTCCCATATTCGGAGTAGCCGCCATTCCAGAATGGCCGGAATGGGCACCAGGAGCGACTCCTTTGGCGGGGACTCGTATTGAAGGATATGCGAGGGTCCTCCTCCAAGTCAGTGGGAAATGCCAATGCCTTCAACATGTCCCATACAAATTTGAGGAATGCCGTGTCCTTGGGGGGGGGGGGGTGATGGGTCTGATGGCACATCACAGTGCTTGCAAGTGTCCAGTGATGTCTCGTCCTCGGACTGCCAGTCGGAGTACTCGGTGTAGACTCGATGGTGGATCGTGCCAGTGATGGGCCTAGGGCCGATGGTCCATGAGCCTTCGAGGCTGCATGGCTGGAACCATGAGCACTGGCTGAAGATGACCAACGGTCTGAAGAATGGGACTGTGATTGAGACCACTGTTGAGGATCGACTCGAGGCAGTAAGCTCATGAGGATCGGCACAACAAACCAGGGAATTCCTTGAAGTCGAGGTCCTGGTGGTCTGGGCAGATAAACCGGCCAAGTCAGACAATTGCGCCCGCTGCATTTTCGGGAAGGCAGTCAGACCACGCTCCAGGGTCTCCATCCTGGACTCCAGTCCAGATGGTGCTGCAGTCTTCGGCACGGACACTGGGGTAGCTGGGTCCGGCACCAGCGAGGAGGGGAAGTCCTCAATGAGGATAGCCTCAGAGGTCTGAGGCCGATCACTGGGGGGCTGACGATTCCTTCCTGGGGACCTTGGATGGCCGCTCCTGCTCAGACACTTCAGGCATTCTTCGGGGGCTCAGGGATCTGGCACAGGACTTGTCCACTTTTGCCGAGTCCCATGAAGAGGTCTTCGAGGATTTCCTCTTCCTCTTGCGTTCCCGGACCAAGGAACCCCTGTTGGAGGACCCCCGCGTGCCCGGTCGGTTGCTGCGGGGTCACTATGTGACTCCAGGGTCTGAGAGAGAGCCCTAGTTCGTGGGGTCACTAGGGACCTCTGGGGCAGAGTCTGACCTGGAGAAAATGTAATCAATCATGCTTCTGCTGATGGAGTTTGATTGTTTTAGTTGACATCTTGCTTGCAGAGGCCACAAACCTCCAGCTCATGGTCAGGGCCAAGACAATGGAGGAAGCAACCATATGTGTCAGTGAAGGACATATTTTTTGAGCACCGATCACACTTCTTGAAGCTGCTGGCCATCAGAGGAAAAAATACCCCAGTGAGGTTGAAGACCCGAGTAACTGCCAGCCGGCGGAAAAAAGGCACGAAGCCGCGTTGGGGAAAAAGAAACTTAACTGGGGAAAAAAAGGACGGTCCGAAACACAATGCCAAAGTAAGTGAACTCGGAGGCAGGAAAGGAACCAGTCACAGCCGGAGAAAAACAACACACTATAGGATGAGATTTAGCTGCTTTTTCTGGGGGAAATCAGACACAAGCTCGGTGGGCTCTGCAAGATGGCACCCTTGGGAAAGAAGGGGACCACGCATGCGTGGTGCATCTTCCAAAGGCTTTCTTTGAAATCTGGGGAGATGCTTCCATGCAGGGCTCTGTCGGCATCAATGTCAACCATATGTGAGGAATGACTTCCTGCTTGTTCCCGGAGAAGAACAAGCTACATATCCCTAAACAAAAACTACATGCTCACAAACATCTCACCTTGATCACATATGCAAAACAAGGATAAGCCTTACCAAATTCAGACTAAATGACCACATCTTAGAAACAGAAATGAACAGAAAAAAACTGGAATGGAAACCCCCAAAAGCTAGACTCTGCCTGCAGTCACCATCAGAGAAATACAAACAGAAGTGCATTCTCTCTTGTACTGTGGAAAATACAAAAATACCGGAGATACTGCACATTCAGATTCCCAGTGCTGACATATTCAAATCACTAAACCAAAACACTTTTTTTTCTACTTTTACTATCTGCTGTAGCCTGCGTCTCCTCACACATTTTGTTTGCAGGGTCTGAGTGATGTGCTGGTACAGCATGTGCCTCTACTTCCCATGTACTTTTGGAGATTTGGGCTAAAGACACTGTTTCTCCCAAGAAAGGCGCTCTCTATATGTGCATCTGGGTGTGAATAGTTTGAAACCATGGTTCAGTTTTAGTAGACAGTGGAAAAAGTGCTAGTCCTCAGTACCACAGAGGACCCTGTGAAAAAAAGCCCTGTGCTGCTTCATGTTTTTATATGCTTATAAAACAATTTCAGTCATTTCTGGACAGGGAAACAGTATGTAAGAACTGGAAATAAACAAACCAGTTAATGAAGAAGCTGCATCTATGAGGAGGGAGGAGTTACCAGATACAAACCCTCAAGAACTCTGCATGGAGGAGGTTCTTCAGCACCTGATTAAATCGTTTCTTTTGAGAGTTTTCCTCCAGGACCTTTTCCAGGAAGATCCTGATCTCCCCAATTTGTGTGTTTGCTGGAAGAAGGCTTATTGCCTATGGGGAGAAGATCAAAGGGTTGGGGGAGGGGAGTGAGGAAATGGAAATAAAAAATGTAACATCACTATTTAGTTTAATCCACAGCTTTTATGATAATGTGATACTACCATCATTATTTCTGTAATGGTACTAAACATATTCAGTGCTGTAACGATATACACAAGAGACAGCCACAAGTCCAGAGAGCTAAGAATCTAGACAAGACATATAGAACACACAAAGAGAATGTTCCAGAAATTTTACTTATTAGAGGGTTAAAATCTACAGGCTATTATCATGAAGGTGGTGACATTTTGCTTACCAGATCATGTTCTTTCCTTGAGTCCTGCTAGACCAGTCCAGACAAGTGGGCTGTGTTCCCCTACCAGCAGATTGGTGGAGACAAAGAACCAATTAAAAGCCCAGGTTTCAATGACATCACTCCCATGCCTCTATACGCCTCAACCACCAGAGGTCTCTTCAGTATCCATTCCAAAACATATGGGAGAACATGGTAAACCTCACACAACCTCAATGTGGGCAACAATGGGCAGTCATACAGTAGAGAGCTATGTACAGGAAAACATAAAGAGAAGGCTGATTGTAGAAGATGAACCTGCAGAGCCAAATATATAAATCATAGCAGACCCAAGGTTACCGCTGAAGAACAAAGGAAAAGCAGTTCCAGGGGCAGGCCCTGGACTGCTTTAACAGTACTCAAGGAAAGGACATTATCTGGTAAATAAAATGTCACTTTCCATATCTTTCTGCTAGATCAGTACAGACATGTGGGATATACCAAAGCTACGACTCCACTGGGCAGGAAGAAGACACAGCAGCTTACAAAACCCTTGAACCAAAGGCCATGTCCACCCATGTATGGAAATCCAAGCGGTAATGCTCGACAAAAGTGGAAAGTGATACCCATGTTGCTGCCTGTCTGCAGGGGCTACTGAGCTCCGCTCCGCCTATGAGGATGCTTGTACTCTGATAGGATGGGCACAGAAACCCTCCAGAACCGGCCAGTCTTGCAACAGATATACTGAGACTCCTTAATTCAGCGCCATAAAGTCGACTCAGCCGCCATGCCACCCTTGCACAGGCCAGCAAACAGCACAAAAAGATGGTCGGATTTACAAAAGGAATTTGTAAGCTCCAAGTACCAGAGAAGCATCCCCCGGACATCCACAAGGTGAAGATCCTTATCCTTCCCCTGACACTGTTCCTTAGAGGAAGAGGGCAGGCAGACCACATGATTTACATGGAGGGAGAAAACACCTTAGGCAAGAAGGCAGGCACAGGCTGAATGGAAACTACCTCCTTTGAAAAGACAGATAAGGATCTTGGCAAGACCAAGCCCGCAGATTGGAAATCCTCCTTGCGGAACAAATCACAACCATCTTGAGCATCAAATCTTTCAAAGTAGCATGCTTCAATGGCTCAGAAAATGCCATCAAGGCCCTGAGCACCAGACAAATTGCAGGAAGAAATCACAGACCGGAGGAGAGGATGCAGATGCTGAACCCTCTGGAGAAAGCGCAAGAAATCTGGGTGCAAGACTTGAGACTTACCAGCCACCAGAAATCAAACAGGCCAAAGCTGCCACCTGAACTTTCAGGGAGCTAAGGGAGAAGCCCTTTTCCAGGCCATCCTGTACAGAGGCCAGCAGAGATGGCACCTCGGCTGCCTCAGGAGCCAACCACTGAGCGCCACACCATCACACAAAGAGGCACAAAATCTGCTTGCATGTTAGCTTGGTAGGCCTCCTCCAGGCTCCGAGCAGTGGAAACCTCAGCTGAAGTGTAGCCTTTATGCGCTAGCCGTCTCCTTTCAAAAGCCAAGCCATAAGCGAGAAGGGAACTGGATCCTCCAGGACTATCAGTCACTTCCGCAATAGGCCCTGAGATAGAGGCAACTAAAGAGGTGGCACCTGCAGGAGCCACATCAGGTCTCCTAACTATGCTCTCCTCAGCCAATCCGGCACCACCAGAACAATTCTGCCCAGGTGGCGTTCTATACATCAAATCACACACCCCACCAAGGGCCATGAAGGAAACATGTACAGCAGCTGCTTACATGACACAGGCTGGGCCAGGATGTCATTGTCCTTGGACCCCATCTCCGTGTGGCGACTGAAGAAGTAGCAAACTTTGGCATTGGAGCAGGTCACCATCAGATCCATTTTGGGGTGACCCCAGTGGCGCAGAATCAACTGAAACGCCTTTTGACTCAACTCCACTCTCCAGGATCCAGAGAGGGACGACTGAGGAAGTCTGCTTCCACACTGTCCACCCCAGCAATGTACTGAGCTAAGAAGGCTAGGAGGTTCTTCTCTGCTCAGGCAAACAGGAGAGCTATCCAAAGAGTTACTCCAGCACTCCTCGTGCTGCCTTGCTGACATAAGCCATCGCTGTGGTGTTGTCCGAAAACACTCAAACCACCCAGCATTTGACCAGGGTCCGGAAACGCAAAAGAGCTAATCTGATGGCTCTTGCCTCAAGGCGGTTGATGGTCCACACTACTTCCCTGCGGTTCCAGCGGCCTTGGGTTGTTCGGCATTAGCAATGGGCTCCCCAGCCTGAGAGACTGGCCTTCATCACCAGAAGGATCCATGAGCAATTGTCCAACGGCACACCCTTCCTCAGAAGACTGGCCTGCTGCCCCCACCACAGTCTAGCCTTTGCCATCATTGGGAGCGGAAGCCTGAGTTCAAACTGCTGAAGATGATCAACCTGGACTCTGGAAGCCTGCTGTGAATAGACTAGCGCTAAGCAATCTAACAACTTTGACTTTCTCCACTGGCAGAAAGACTCCACACACTCGAGTATCTAAAACATTCTCCCAGGAATGCCAGGGACCAGGAATGCAACAACTGGCTCTTCCCCAGTGATCACCTAGCTGAGTCATCAGAAAGGATACCACATGGGGAACTATCCGAGACACTCCTGAAGGAGAATTGGTTCAGAGGAGCCAGTAGTCCAGATGTGGGTGCACACAAATCCCTCAGCACCACAGCGCAGTGGACACCACCACAATGACCTTAGCGAACATCCTTCGGGCAGTGGAAAGTCCAAACAGAAGAGCTGCGAACTGAAGGTAAGAGCCAAGCATGGCAAAGCAGATATTTGCTGATCACCCAGATCGGGATATGAAAATACGCCTCGGCCAAAACCAGAGTTGCCAGGACCTCCCCAACACGTACTGCTTGAATCTGGATCGCAAAGTTTCCATCCAGAAACAAACACACAAGCACTTGTTGACACACTTTAGGTCAGAATGGGCCGGAATGTTCCTTCCATGTCAGCTACCATGAAAACAGATGGACTACCTGCCCTGATCATCCAGGGAAACTTATCCAAGGTGATTCGCACAGTGGCCCTGTTGTTCATAGGCCCACAAAGGGAGAAGATGCAAGCAGCCGGGATCAGCTCTTTGCACTCCAGGCAATACCTGTACTGAATAGAAACTAGCACCCAGCAATCCTTGGTGACCCAGGCCCATTCCTGAAGAGGCAACGCCTGCCCCCAACCAGGGAAGGGGCCCTCAAGCCTTCATTGTGCAGCGCGGGAGAGTCCTCCTCTGGATGGGACCAGGTATCTGGGCCCAAGCATGCCACAAAAGGACTGAGAATGAGCAAGTCCAAAAGCAGAGAAGAAAGGCTTTCCAGGCCAGTAGTGACAGGAGTCCCGAGACTTCTGGGAGTCAGACCAGCATGCCTGCGAGAAGCGGGCAGAGGCTAACAGAAAAAGGGCTGCTGCCCACTTCACAGGCCGTGGACCTGGTCCTCCGGAAGGCGGTAAAATTGTGTCTCGCCCAGTCCTTCAACAGCTTCTCTAAATTGGATCCAACAAAAGCATCCCTCTAAAGCCAGATGGACAAACAGGCCTTGGAAGATGAGTCTGCTGTCCCATGTCCGAGCCAAGCTAATGCCATACCACCATCAACAGGACACAATCCCTGGCGGCTAGATGTACCAGGCCGTACATGGCATCAGAAAGGAAGGCTGTGGCAGACTCCAAAAAGAGGGGTAGAATCATTCGGTGGAAGACTGAATCCACAGGAGCAGGGCTGAAGACATCAGGCCTGCACATACTGCCAACTGAAGAATAGCAGCAGCCACAGTGAACTGGATGTTCAACACGAAACCACCTTTCAGTCCAGAGTTTCCTTTAAGGCTGCTCCACAGGAATGGTGGTCTGCCTGGTAACCACCCTGACATGCGTATCCACCTTGGAAACAAACCACACAACACACTCCTCCTTCGGGAGAGCATGTATCCTGTCATACACCTGAAGCAGGGAGTTGGGAGAATCCCACTCTGACTGGAACAGGCCCTTGAGCACCTCCTCGAATGGGAAGGCAGTAGTGGATTTCCACACACCTTGCCAGAGTGGATGCATCCTCAGTTCCTGCTCCGTACATGGAGCAACCACCAAAGTGGATGAGACCCTGGGAATCAACACCTCCAGTTCCTCCTTCCAGAATAGATGGATAACCTCGGCCTGCTCACAGTCCTCTGAAGACGAGTACTTCTTCATCCACATTAGACATCTGAATCAAAGCCACAGTCCAGATCTCGGACAGATCCCAGCTGATCCCCATCTTCAGGGGACGCCTTTTGCCAGGGACACTTAACCATAGACAATTGAACAGGGCTTCCACTCTCAGCCTGCCCCCTCTCGAGACTGCACTCAGGTGAATCCAGAGGCCACAGAGTCTGAATTTCCATGCCAGCATGATCAGGCCTGTTGTAAAAGGAAAAGAATTCTGGGGCGGACAATCTAGACTTTGGAAGTTCTCCTCATGGAAATGAGCCCCCTACACCAGGGGACCCAGTCGCCATCAATCTCCTAGAGAACAAGGAGCAGCTCACAGCACATTCGCCAGAACTTCCGGCTAGCTGGCTATCCTTACACACAGAGCCAACCGCCACCTCCTGCCCTTAGGCAGGCAAGGCCAGACTAACCACATCTCCTGGCGTAGAGAGGGGGAGAAACCCCTCCAGGGACAACTCAGGAGCTGCCATGCTAGAAGAGTAGAATCAAGAAGCTGGGGATGAGGCACCTTGATTGCCACAGGCCAAACAATGATTCCTGGAAGAAGACATAAGAGAGTTAAGGCAAGTATCACAAAAGCATGCACTAAAGCTGTGGCAGCCTGAAAGCGCATGTTAACTGTACTTTTACTGCGGTGCACATTAACTACGCTTTTATTGCAATGCGTGTTACAGGCGCTTGGGCAGAATGCGCATAAAGACCTTACGACCACCAGGTGCATAATGGGAGAAAATGCTACTAGCATATGCAGAAAACGACAGGAAACCCCCACACCACGCCAACGGTCACCAGTGGTCCACCCTGAATTTCATCCCAGGAAGACAGAACCGGGAGCCCCCAAGGATGACGATGACAAAGGTCAAGCCTTAGTACTCCCCTGGCAGAGAATCCATGCCGGGCTCAGCTCTAATCCCCTGAAAATGTTTTACTGATTTTGCAGCACTGCGTTTAAGGTGGCTGGCAGGCAGATCCCTCTGAGAGCCTTCTGCCATCTTCGGGAGAGAGCAGAGGGGAAAGAGGAGGGGGGAGGGGACACCAAGGTTGTGTAAGGCTGCTGCACTCTTCCAGATCCTTCCAATCTCTGGCTTCTCAATATGCTCTTATCATAAGAGCATGGAACTGAACCAATTTTCCCTCCTCTAGCTACCAAAAAGACTACAGTCTAGTGGTGCCTCCCACGAGAGAGTCACCCTCAAGGTGGTCGTTCACAAGTGTTTAATCAATCTTATCCTCTCAATTTTCAGAATTTTCTTCAGAGAGGAGAAAATCCATCCACCATCTGCTGGAGACAAAAAGAAAAAAAAAGATAGACCTCTGGTGGCTGAGGCGTATAGAGGAATGGGAGTGATGTCACTGAAACCTGGGCTTTTCATTGGTTCTTTGTCTCCACCAATCTGCTGGTAGGAGAACACTTGTCTGGACTGGTTTAGCAGAACGATATAAAAATAAGGCTTACGATTTAAAAGCAACATTCAAAAATAGTAGGTTTTTAGGTGGTACTCTATTGTATCAGAGAAGGGTCAAGATGCACCTAGCTTTGAATAAGAACAATGCATATATTAAATTTATATTTTGCATATGTATAGAAAGGTGATTGAAAAGGAATCACTGCTGAACTTCATGGTTTGATCATTTACCACACAATGGAGGGCACACAAGGGACTCTCAGCAAGGTTTTGGGTCAGTTTTAAATTTCATACCAAAAGCATTCCATATCTCAAGTTTTATAATCAGGTTCCACAAGTCAAAATGTAAACAGATAAATATTCTATCCTAAATGACTAACATTAGGAACCAGCTACTCGTATATTCAGTGCTGAGAAAAAGTGTTTGAATCCCTCAGGATGGTCTGTATTTTAGCAAAATGTACACTCAAAACATGATTAAATTCTAACCTAACTCCTGAAAAAGAGTGAAAAATCACCCCACTGAATAAACAACTCAAAAGGATAGATTTCTATTATTTATTCAACAATAAGGATAACCTTACTGGAATGGGTCACCCTTCATTCAGTAACGGGTGACCCTTTCTTGAGCAGCAGTAGTAATGTCAACCAAGCATCTTAAGCACTCTGAGAAATTTTATCCCATTCTTCCATACAAAACTTTCAACTCTGACATTTGAGGGCTTCCTTGTACAGAACAGCTCGCTTCGGGTGTTGCCCATTTCAATATGGTTTAGCTAGGAACTTTTGATTTGGCCAATCCAAAATATAAAGAGAGTCAGCCATTCCATAGTATATATACTTGAATGTTTAGGGTCGTTATCTTATTACATTACCCACTTTGTAACACAGCTGCAGCTGAAGCTCTCAGACAAATAGCCTGATATTTTCTTCTAGAATTTTCTGCTACAAAGAAGAATTCATGATTCTATCAGGTCCTGATGCAGCAAAGCAGCTCCACATTGTGATTAGGATCACCAACTGGCTCCAGGTTCGCCCGACAAGTTTGATCCAGTCCTGGGTTGCATGCAGGGGACTTGTAGTCTTGCTTTTCTTATGAAGTGCAATAGAGATATCAGAACTACAAGTTCCTGCATGCTTTGGGGTAAACCCAGAACTAGATTAAACCTGTCGTGTGAATCTGGAGCTAGTTGGCAACCCAAATTACGATACCTCCACCATTGTACTAAACAGGCAGGATGAAGTTCTTACTTTTTGCATTCTCATTTGGTGCACTGCTTTTTTTTTTTTTGGACTGCCTCCAAGTTGGTGAAAAACCCACCTACCTTGGTGGTATCAAGTTTCCCATGATGCAGTTCTAAGACATTCAATGCTGCCCGCAGATTTGCTTGTGGTTCTACCAGCTTCATTTTAATTGGCCCCAGGCAGTGAACATCAGGAGGGGATAAGTACATACGGAGCAAGGAGAGGTAAACCTGAAGCAAACCAACAGTGGAATAATTGGCAAGAATCAGTTGTAGAGCGTTTGAATTTCTGCAAACCTGAAGGAAATAGTTCATAATTTCCCATCAAAGTCAGATGAAAAACAAACCTGAAAGTCTATTTTAAGAACACAGGATTGACTAGATTTAAAAAAAAAAAAACAAGGGGGGGGGGATAGGAATATAGATGCAATCTGAAGCCCTCTTATATAGATCAGCTTAATCCCCTAAACATTCTTTTGATGTTCCAAACCTGAAAATATATAATCAGGATCATTATCCACAAAAGAGGATCTCGTGCACTGTACATAATGCATATTAAAGGCAGTCCTTTTAAATTGATGACTCCATTTCATGAAGCAAGATTTTTGTTCAGTCCGATTTTCATTGGTGCAAAGCTTTGTCAGAATTTGTTTTGAAAATGAATATACATACATGTATATGTATGGAGAAACTTATTTACCTATTAAGTTCCTTTCCTTGCGTCCTACCAGAGCAGTCCTGATATGTGGGTTCATGCCACCCTGCCAGCAGACGGAACTGAAAACCACTTTTTTCAGCGATGTCATTACTGGTACAAGATCTGGTGCAACTAAGATCTAATGCCTACGTAAACATATATATATATTTTTTTTTTTTTAATTCACTTTACTGATCACTTGACTGCATAGAGGGAAGGCAGGAGGAGAGGACAGACCATGCTGAAGGCAGACTTCCCTAGCCAAAAGACTGGCAGATCTAAGGGTTAAGGGTGGCTCCGTTCTGTCCTGAACTGTTCTGTCAGGAAGCCCCACCTCTCTCTACCTAGGCTCAACCAGGAGTAAACAGTCCTTAGGACTGTTGCTCTGGGAATCTATCCTGGAATTCTGCTATACTGATCCAGCATGTGTTCAAAGTCCGCTGGAGAAAGAGAATGGTGGAAACTTGCCCAGATGCACCAGTTCTTAAACCAGTGCTTCTGCCTCTGAAAAAAGTGCTCCTTTATCTCTGTTTGCTGCCCAGTGCTATAAGAAAGCGCATCTGGACTGGACTGGCTTGGCAGGATAAGGAATAGTATTTAAATAAACACCTATAAATAACCCATATGTTGAAAAACATACTTTTAATATTCTGCAGTCAAATCTGAGCTCTTTTCTTGATTTTGGTGAGGAGAGACAAAGCTAATATGTAAACTTAGATATATATGGCTGAGGTGACAATTTTTAAAAGCAATAGGCTTGCTGTACATCTACAAAGACATCCAAGCCCTCCCTCTCCCAAATAAATCATCAGTCATCAGAAGTCCAATGTTCTAAATATCCTCAGTTTTACTCCAATGTGTCCCCTCTCCAGACTTTGAAAAATGGAGAAAGTCTGATGTCCTCCCCTCAAGTATCTACCTCACCAGAAAGTTTGATGGGACTAGGTCCAGTCATTTCAGAACTAAATATGGTAGAGGGAAGGAGCCACAAAGATCGTAATGCACACACACTAATGCTTCAGTACCATCTAAGGCGCCTCTTTTCATAAAGAGATAGAAATGGCCGACCTCTGAAGTTTACCCACCATTTCCTCAGCTCATTTATCCTCATAAACATGATGCCCATGTTCTCTGCAAAATGAATAAACTCCAAAAAAATAAAGCACGTATGGAGAGCACACACACATATACATGAATCTGTGGGACTGAAGTTACTCACATCTTTGTTGCCTTCTTTTTTTCTGTCATAGTGTTTGTGACAGTACCTGAAAAACAAGATAACCTTTGGCATCCGAGTGAGCTTAGACTGTCAGTATTTGTTCTAAGTGGCAGACATCTAAAATGTAAAGATGGATGCTGGACTCTCAATACATCTTGCATCTAAGACAGTACGTTTGGTTGCAATAAAGCTAGAAGAATAAATGGGTAGATGCAGGGATGACGGAAGTGCTATTTCTTTGCGGAGGCCCAAGTTACTGCCCTAAGCTCCACCCTAACTCCACATCAAGCTCCACCCCACAGGCAGACAAGAAGGATCTTTGCTGCGATCGCGGCTTCTTGTCCTCTTCTGCCCCGTGGGCAGATTTTTGGTGGGGCCAGGACCCATGTGGCCCACCCCCTTTCCAACATCTATGGGTAGATTAAGTTTACTTGGCTTAAAAGGTGAAAAATTTAAATTCTAACATTGTTTTCTCAGGCTGGGCATTATTAAACATTTTTTTCCCGAAACAGTAAACATACCTACTCAATTTGCTAGTTCTCTTTTACGTCATTTTAGTCTCACAGGTTTACGTATGTGTGTCATATCCCCTCCTGTTAAATGTATATCTCCAATTGTGTTGTTGACCACTTTGACTGAAGGATAAGGTGGTATACAAAACTGTCTAAATAAATAAATAACATCTTTGTAATCTTTTGAAACAGGTTTGGTAACTGTTCTCCAACCTTCCTGTAAGAACACTGAAAAAAGAAAAGAAATTAAATATTCCTTTGAAGAGCGACACTTACTCTTCAGCCATTTTGGTGTCCTTCAAAATGTGAACGTAAATAAAAAGGGCCTGCTCATGTTTTCCCATGCGGCCCAGCAGCAGGGCACGTTCCTCCAGCAGGCCTACAAAGACCAAAATGAGAAAGAATATGAATATGGTGTACAAGTGACAAAATGAATACTAGTTAGAAAGAGGAGTAGAAAAGCCATAAAAATCTTAGATAAACTGGTAGTCCCACAGAAGCCTGCATGCAGTATGCGTCTTCGTGTCTCACCATCGAAAGGAAAGTCACTGATAAGGTGCTCGGGCTCGTAGGAAACTGAAATCTCCAGGAAACCAAGAAGTTTACAGCGGTATTCTCCTAGCTCCCCTCCTTCCTGTCCAGCAGGGGCCAGTGGGGTACCTGTGGGAAAACAACCCGGAAATGGAACTGTTGCCATGTACTGTACTCTCTAGAATAAAACACATCTTTAGATTCAACATGAATCTGTGGCTCAAGCATTCTATAGGAAGAATACGGTAAGGACAGCAGAGAGGCCTGCTCGAAACGCCACCTGCAGTTTAAATCCTGTTGCAGTATGGGCAGTGGCTCTCCCTAGCACGCACTTGCTCATTAAAGACACTTGTATAGCGAGTGATCAAGAAACTATTTCCAATATAGTACTGCAATTTGAGCCACTTCCTTCTTTAAACCCTCTCTCTTTAGGGACCTTTCTGCCAATCATTCTTTCAGCAAGGAGGAGGAGGAAAGCAATTGTTTGCGTAATCCAGAGGAAACCCATGCAGTTAAGTAGAGGAATCCCCTTCATTATACTTTGCAAGGGTAAATGAGTTCCAGACAGAGGCTCTACCTTCAGGTATGGAGGGAAGATATTTCTTCATTAACGTCTGCACCCTCTCACAGTATAGCCTGATCAGGCAGTTGTGGAACTGTGGCCCAGTTTCTTCCCAAATAAGAATGATGTGTTCCTGCAAAACAAGAGTCCACGATGTGAGACTCGAGACTAAGGTCGGCGTATTTCCAAGGCCAGTGCAAGGATATTAGGCCTCCTAGGCGAACCTTGAGCCTTATAACCCCGCTGAAGATTTTGATAATTAAACTCAGCAATCATATCATCTCGAAAGCACCACTCTCTCTGCAGCTAAAAGTGTGTGCCATTGGCTTTGAGTTTCAGGGGCTCTCAGGATCTACTGCTTTCATTCGTTTGCTGCAGCTCTGTGCTACTCTTCAAAGGCTGCCGCTTCGTCTTGCCTGATGGTTGGGCTGGCCCTGCACATCTCCTTTCTCTGGGAACCCTATAACACCCTTTTTGAATGAGCTGCATTGGTTTTCAGTGAAGCAACACTTTCGCTTTAAGATGTGTGACTTACATGAAAAGGTGCTGGTGCGCCTAGTCAAGTTGCTCCATTTTTTCAATTCAATCTACTCCTCCAAGTCAAACACAAGGCAGGAGCACATCACACCTACACTAAAGGACTTACACTGGCTCCCAATCATTGCTCGCATCAGATACAAGACTATCATAAACCTATTTAAGATAAAAGAACACACATCAGCCAACAGCCTCCACCTGCTCATACAACCGGAAACCAGCGCACGTCCCAGAAGTCAAACACGCAACCGAGTCAGCACCCCAAATGAGTACAAGCACACACGCAAGGACACAACAGACAGAGCTCTCTCCATGGCTGCTCCAACAATATGGAACAATCTACCGGACGATCTAAGGGCAACTCCAGACCTCAAAGACTTCAGAAAACAACTGAAAACCATGCTGTTCATAGAGCACTATGGTCACATCACATAACCTAAGAGAATGGATAACAGCACTCCAATCCTCCCAAACAACTGAATATATATAAAATATGATTCTAGCACCACTGTAAATAGCCCACCCTGTATATAGCTCAAACAAATCAAGCACCCAACACATCCCTCACACAACTAAGTTTTATCCTCACTGCATGTACAACACACTGCATGTACAACACACTGCATGTACAACACACACACTGATTGCTTGCTGTGATACCACCTTGATTATTAAGATAAGGCGGTTTAGAAATACTGTTAAATAAAATAAATAAATAAATAAAACACATTAAAATTGGTGAGCCGTCTATTTAAGCTATGGACATCTATCCGCCTCTTGCGGGGCAGCTCTCTCTGCAGGGGGTCCGATTCTTTGCTGGACCCTTTGTGGTTACAAACATATTTGGCATTTCGGCAGACATAAAGCCCTTTTATTTTATTGAAGCACTTGGTCAGGAATGGCATTTTGCGTTTTGAATTGTTCCATTTTATGTATGTATTTCTGCTTTGAATTGTGTATTTTATGAACATTTTAAGTTTTGTTTTTTTAGTTTTGATTTGTACATTTTAATAGTTATGTATGCAAATTTTGGAATACATCTAATATTGAATAACATGGAATATAAATAAATAAAATGTAGTCATATAGGGGGTCATTCTGGGCCACGAATAGCAGGTATGGACATCCCATTGGGACGTCCATCCCCAGCCTCATCCTCCTTCCCCACTCATTGTATGGGGAAGTTAGAAAGGGGGGGAAGTTAGAAAGGGGCAGAGTTTGGGCGGGCAGTGGGTGGTCATCGGACCCGGATGTACAGGGTCGATTCTAATGTTGGCCCTGTACATCTGGGACCGGTGACTTGCACGGGGAACTTATTCCACTTGGAGGTGGGATAAATTCCCTAGTTGTTGGGGGATGGCGAGCCCGGGGTGCGGAAGGGGTAGGGAGGCGAGGACATTTCTCGCAGCCCGACCCTGGCCTTAGGAGGCAAGATTGGGGGGGGCGGGGTCGGGCTGCGGGGAATGCAGCGTTTGTGCTGGCAGCCAGGATCATGACTTTTCAATGGAGCCACGGTGCCTTGGCAACCGGACACCACGGCGTTGCGGCTCTATTGAAGAGCCCTGACTGAGTTAGCCGGGCAAGGTCTGTACGTGTAGGCCAGACAGAATCGGGGTCCAGGCCTGCTTGCGATTCTGATCTGCGGGGCTAGACATACCCCACGGGATCAGAATCGCAACTCCCTCTGTACATCCAGTTCCGACCAGACTCAGAGGGCCAGGACATACACTACAGAATCGGGCCCATAGCAAATGACAGCAGATAAAGACCAGCATGGCCTATCTAGTCTGCCCAGAAAAGCGGCTAGAGTTGTACCTGCCATTCCGTGCAGGTTACCATGAAATGAAATGAAATGAAACAAAACCATCATAATGCAATGGCCTCTCCTACATGGCAGCTAACTCTCACCCATATAACCCATTTATACTGCAGATGCTGGGAAATGTTCTCTTCGCTTCTCTTCCCAGAAAATATCCCCATTCACATTTGTTCACTGACTTTTTGTCTTCCAAATTTACTAGTAAAAATGCCAAGGCAAAATAGTAAGGGTCGCCACACAGCCCAGAAGCTAAATGGGCAATGGCAATATTGAGCCACTGCCCAGTTAGTTCCCATTCTGTGCCTAACTTTACCGGTGTGTCGCTAACTGGGCAGCAACTCAATATCACTGCTGCCCAGTTAGCAATGGGTGCAGCATCCACTCCGGCCCGGAAAACCCAAGACACACCCCAATGCTAACCGCGTGGCATCGGGGCACCTAGCAGCAGCACCCGCGGATATCCAACAGCGCTAACCATGTCAGTGCCGCTGAATATCCAGCTAACTAGCATTTATATGGTTCGCAGATCTGCAAACCGTGTAAAATGCCTTGGAATATCCCCCCCCCCCCCCAAAAGCCCAGCTAGAGAATGTTTTTGGGTTCACGATCAAGCTATTAAAAAGAAGGAGGGGGAAATTAAAAATAAAAAGTCGAAGCTAGAGAGAAAATACAAGTGTCTGTGAATTTCATTATTTTGGTGGAGCTGCTGCTGCTGCTGTGACAGTGTTTAGATTCAACAATTAGACTGCAAAAGGTGCTAATGTCTTCCCCAATAGCTGCTATCTTCTAACAGCCTGATCATGCATTTAAATAACCCTCTTCAGCCCACAATAAGTGATCATTCCACTCCCGGATAATCTAGAACGACAGCATGCACGGGAGCAGAGAAAGGATGCTACCAGAGGCTACCTTTTCTTACCAAGTAAGGAATAACAAGGTTTCTGAAGCTCTCCATTAAGAAATTTAATACCCGGTCTCGTGGTAGAGACTCCACCTCAGGGAGATCTTCGGTAAATATCTACAAGAGACAAAAGTGACCATTAAACCACAAAATATGTTAGAATGAGACATGAAGGAGCTCCAGGAGGAAAAAAAAAGGATCCCTCAATAGGGCTCAGAGGAAGGCTTAGAATGAGCCTTATGGAGAGCTGCAGTTCATACATTTTGGAAAGAAATTCAAAAATTCCTTTAAACAGGCAGCTGATCTGCCAAAACACTGGCTTTGGGTAGCCATTTTTTTTTAAAATAATGCCACTGAGGCCCACATCAGGACATCTCAGACCTTGGTTCTGTTTTATGGACTTTACTTGAATATAACTAACAGGCCGATGCAGAAAGCCGGCACTGAAGTTGCACGCTATTAGCTGTGTGCGCACACTAATAGCACAAGACTTCAGTGCTAATATGCAGCAAAGGGCATGTATGCAATGAGCTGTGCGCAAAACTTCAGTATAAAGTTGAAAGGAGAGGAGCCAAGGAGTGGCCATGTGTGCCTGCGAATAAATGTCAAACACTTACGTTATGCGCACAGGATGTGCAGGCTCTTTTGGCGCTCGGCCCATAATAAAGCAATAATATTTTGCCCAAAAAGTGTAGTTACTCACCTATATCAGGTGCTCTCCGGGGACAGCAGGAATCAGTCCTCACATATGGGGATCGTTGGCGCCGATGGAACCCTTATGGAAGCATCTCCCCAGCTTTGTCCCCTTCCCGCCCAAGGGTGCCATCTTGCCTTAATCAGATGATATAGCTAAAGACGGCAACAATGATAAGAAAGCAACTCCATGGGGGAGAGGGAGGGTTGTGAAGACAGATTCCTACTGTTCCCAGAGAACTCCTGTTACAGGTGAGTAACTACGCTTTCTCCAGGAACAAGCAGGAAGTCAGTCCTCACATATGGGATGTCCCCGAGGGGAGCTGTGAGCAGCAGCAATTGAGTCCAAGGATACAGACTCCAGAAGGACCCATGTCCCCAATGGGGAACCAACACTGTGGTAGTTTGAACACAGAAGGGTCGGAGGGTAGGAATTTACTAAAGCCTGAACAGATTACAGAGCACGGCTTGGCTGAAGGCGCTGTCCCATTGGGACTCCCTCTCCAAGCAGTAATGAGCTGCGAAGATATGGACTGAAGACCAGGTGGCAACCCGGCAGATGTCAGACATCGGGCCAGAATGCAAGCTTGCCACAGAGGCTGCCATGGCGGCCCTGATGTTGTGCACCGTGACCCAGTAAGAGTCCAATCTGGACAGAGTCCGCTGGTCACCGCCTTCCCCAGCCGACATAGGAAACAAAAAAATGAAAAGCTTTGCGGTGACCCTGGGTACGCTGAAGGATGAAGGACAGGGCTCTCTTACAATCCAGAGTATGGAGTACGGCCTCCGCCCTGCTGGCGTGAGTTCCCGGAAAGAAGTTGGGGAGCACCACCTCCCGATTGAGGCAGAAGGAAAACGCTACCTTCGGGAGGAATTTGGGGTGCCCTATTTTTGTAGAATATGGTATAGGGCGGCTCTGCCACCGACTCTGTGAGTGGATGTGAGCCCCACCAGGAAGATTTATTTTATTTATTTGGTTGGTTGGTTGGTTTTATATACCGCACTATTTTGAAATCAGCACAGTTTACAGAGAACAAGTCACAACTCATTACATGGAAGAGTATTCAAAGAACAAGTAGACAGAACTCAATAGGAATTACAGAGAATAGTAGCCTTTTATATTACAGCAAACAGGGCCTTTAATATTACAACAGGAATGTCAACCTGGGTAGTAACTAGGTGAACTATTTACAAGATGGATAGAGGGCTATATGTGGATGGGTCTGGACTATGGCAAGGATCTGGATTCAAAACAGGCTATGTTATATGTTCCTAGTATAGATGGAAAAGATGTATCTTTATTACTTTCCTGAAGGTAAACAGGTCGGAGATGGCGTGGATTGGGCTGGGGAGGGAGTTCCAGAGAAGAGGCGCGTATAGTGTGAAGGTTCGGTTCCTAGCAGCATGGGAACTTTTTTTTTTTTTTGCTATTGAGGGAATAGCGAGTGTGCTTGTCATAATAGACCTCCTAACTCTATTGTCCAGTGTCCAGTGAATGAGTTCTTCCAGGGAGATTGCAAAGAGGTTATGCAGGATTTTAAATGTCATTAGGAGGGCTTTACACTTTAAGCGGCTAGCTAGAGGAAGCCAATGAAGTTGCTTTAGGATAGGTGTCACATGTGCATATCTGGAGCTCCATACAGGGTTCGTGCTGCCATGTTCATGGCCATTTGTAGGGGATGAAGTGCGCAGTCTGATAGGCCATGTAGAATGATGTTTGCGTAGTCAAAGTGAGGGATGAAAAGAGCCTGGAATACAGTGCGGAAGTCGGCCGCTTCCAGCAAGGGCCATAGATGATGGAGGGTCCGAATTTTGAGGTATACTGCCTTAGTGATATTGTTTATAAGTGATTCCATACCCAGGTGCTGGTCCAAAGTGACACCTAGATATCGCACCTCTTGTTTAGTCTTCAGCTCTGCATCTTTTACCTGTAAGACAGATGGTGGTATGAAGATTGGATCCTTTGTAATGAATAAAACTTCCATCTTCTTACAGTTCACTCTTAAGTTGTATGTTATTATGATTATGATTATTATTATTATCATTAAGCATTTATAAAGCGCTGCAAACATACGAAGCGCTGTACACACAAATAAGAGAGACAATCCCTGCTCATCAGAGCTCACAATCTAGTCAAGACAAAAAATTACATAATACAAAATTACAGATCAACAGTACAAGATACAAGTGATATTAGAGAGAGCAAACATAGCGTGTATAAAGTAGTCACATCACAACACAAGAGTGACGAGTCAAGAGTGAAAAGCAATAGTGAAGAGGTGGGATTTCAACCTGGACTTGAAGATGGCAAGGGAGGACGCCTGGCGCACAGAGACAGGGAGACTGTTCCAGGCGAAGGGTGCAGCAAGGTGAAAGGAGCAAAGTCTAAGAATTAGCAATACGAGTGAAAGGAATAGATAAACAAAGACTATTAGAAGAACGAAGTAACCGAGAAGGAGTGTGAAGAGAGATGAGAGACGAAAGGTACTGGGGGGCAGAAGAGTGAATACATTTATAGGTCATCAGAAGAAGCTTGAATTGGATACAGAAACGGATGGGGAGCAAATGAAGTGACATGAGGAGAGGAGTGATGTGGGAAAAACGAGGCTGGCGGAAAATCAGTCAAGCAGCAGAATTTTGAATAGACTGAAGGGGAAAGAGGTGGTTAGCGGGGAGGCCAGCAAGGAGAAGGTTACAGTAATCAAGGCGGGAGGTGATTAAGGAGTGGACAAACATTTTAGTAGTGTTAACAGAGAGGAAGGGGCAAATTTTACAGATATTGTAGAAAAAGAAATGGCATGACTTAGCAATGAGTTGGATATGTAGAGAGAGAGGAGTCAAAGATAACACCAAGGTTACGTGCTGAAGAGACAGGAAGGATAACAGAGTTATCCAAAGAGACAGAGAAAGGGGGAAGAGGAGGGGAGGCATTCGGGGGAAAGATAAGGAGTTCAGTCTTGGCCATGTTCAATTTTAAGCGGCGGAGGGACATCCAGTTAGCAATGTCAGATAGGCAGACCGTGATCTTAGCCTGGATTTCTGGAGAGAAAACAGGCGTAGAGAGGTAGATTTGAGAGTCGTCAGCACAGAGATGATAGTGAAAGCCATGGAAACAGATAAGGGCACCAAGGGACTGGGTATATAGAGAGAATAGGAGTGGTCCCAAGATGGAACCCTGAGGTACACCTACAGGTAACGGGGTGGAAGAAGAGGAGGAGCCACCGAAGCACACGCTGAAAGAGCGATGGGAGAAGTAGGAGGAGAACCACGAAAGTACAGAGTCCTTGAAAACTAGTGAGGACAAGGTGATAAGAAGAAGGTTGTGGTCAACAGTATCAAAAGCAGCAGAGAGATCAAGAAGGATAAGGACAGAGTAAAAGCCTTTGGATTTTGCCACAAACAAATCATTAGTGACTTTGGTAAGAGCTGTCTGAGTGGAATGTAGGGGACGGAAGACAGATTGTAAAGGATCCAGGAGAGCATGAGAGGAGAGGAAATCGAGACGGCGGTGATAGACTGCACGCTCAAGTAGTTTAGAGATGAAGGGAAGGAGATGGGTCGATAGTTAGAAGGGCAGGTGGGATCAAGTGAGGGTTTCCCAGCCAGTCCGAGACTGCATTAAAGCAGTCTGTAATTTTGGTGTAATCGGGACTCTCAGTGGAGAATGGGGTGTAGAGCAGTACATCATCAGCATAGATATGGTAAAGTATGCCGTAAGATTGGATTATCGCGCAAATTGGTTGGATGTATATACTGAAAAGCAAGACGGATAAGGAAGAAACCTGTGGTATTTGGATGATGTTTGATCACCTTTGCATACCACTTGTCTGCTAAATATGATCTACACCAGTCAAATTAAGTTCTGTATGCCTTGCCATGACTTTCCATGAAAGATATCTCAAGTGCAGGTAGCCAGGGGCTTGAATGGTGGCCCAGTGAGTCACGCTAGCACCACACTGAGGTACAATCTGCCGCTGGTGAGCGGATAGGGGCTTAGACAACAGGAGACCCCGCAGGAAGCAGGTGACAAGAGGCTGCACAGAGAGGGGCTTACCCTCGATAGAGTGGTGGTGCGCTGCAAGAGCACTGACGTAATTGGATTTGAGCCCAGATTGTGACACATGAAGTAGGTATTGCAGCACCAGCTGCACTGAGTACAAGGACTGGTTCGCCCGTCACGCTGCGGGCCACACCGAAAACCTGTGCCACTTGAAGGTGTAGGCTCGTCTGGTGAAGGTCTTACAGGAGGCCAAGAGGACCTCCTCCACCTCACCCGAGAGCTTGAAAGGGGCCAAGGCTACCCTCTTAGCAGCCAGGCTGTCAGAGACAGGGACCCCAGACTAGTGTGCAGGAGTGAGTCCTCCTGCTGGGCAAATAATCCCAGAGCACTGCCCAGGAGGACCCGAGCCACTGTGGGGCCACCAGGATCTACAACACCCTGTTGCAAAGAACCCTGAAGAGGGTCTTGGCAATCAACAGCATGGGCAGGAAGACATACCAGAAGGCCCTCCAACCACGGGATGAGGAAGGCATTCGTAGCCACCCAAGACAAGTGGAGAGGCTGTGAGCAGAAATGGGGCAACTGGGAGTTGTCTGGGCTGGCAAAGAGATCCAACTAGAAGGGTCCCCCAGAGTTGGAAGAGCCAAATGGTCACTCTGGGTTCCAGCCGCCACGCATGTGGCTGGAGGACCCTGCTCACTCTGTCCACCAGGGTGTTGTCCTGTCCCAGCAGGTACACTGCCCGCAGGAGTATCCCTTGGCAAATTGCATAGGAGCACAGAGCCACCGCTATGTGGCAGAGGGTGCAGGACCCTGTGCCCCCTTGTTTGTTCACATAGAACATTGCCACTTGATTGTCCATTTGGACCAGTACTGACTGGTGCTAGAGATGGTGGCAGAAGGCCTGGAGCTCCAGGTTGATCTGCTGCTGGCTTTCTACTTCGGACCAACTGCCCTGAGTGCAGAGTTCCTTGCAATGTGCTCCCCAGCCCAGTAAGGAGACATCTGTAGTAAGGACCCTCGGGGAGGGGGGTGGAAATCTGAAAGGGCATCCCTGCTCGAAGGTACTGTGTGGTCTGCCACCAGTGCAGGGACTCCACCAGCTGGCAGGTCACGGACACTTTGTTTCACAATTGGTCCGTGGCCTGTGTCCACTGGACACAAAAACACCACTGGGCCACCCTCATATAAAGATGGGCATCTGAGGCAACATGGACCGTCGAGGCCATGTGGCCGAATAGGCACAGCAGAAGACGAGCGGACACTGAGGGTCGGTGCTGAATGTCTGCAGCCAATGCCCTGAGACAGTCGGCCCTATCCAGGGGCAGAAAGGCTCTGGCCTGAACTGTGTCCAGCCTTGCCCCAATGAACTTCAGACAGTGTGTCGGGAGGTGGTAAGATTTGGGGCGGTTTATCACAAACCCCAGATGTTGCAGGACGTAGATGGTGTGGACCATGGCCTGCTGCACCTCAGCGGCCGTGTCTCCCTTTATGAGCCAGTCATCCAGGTGGGGAAAGATGAAGGCCTCCTGGAGATGGAGGTAGGCAGCAACTAAAGTCAGGCCATAGCCCATGTTTCCTGTAAAATAGTTATCTCCAAGTTATAATGCCCTGTTCAATGTAATTTCAGTTTGTTCAATGTAAACCGCACTGATGCAGAATAGCGCGGTATATAAGAGAATGTAAATAAATAAATAAATAAAATTTGGTGAAGACTCTGGGGGCGGAGGCCAGGCCGAAGGGTAAAACCTGTACTGATAGTGGCCATCCCCCATCATGAATCTGAAATACTGCCTGTGGCTGGGATGAATGAGGATGTGGGTATAGGCAGCCTTCAGATCCAAGGAGCATAGCCAGTCTCCCTGCTGGAGGTAAGACCGCAATGTTCCAAGGGAGAGCATCTTGAACTTTTCCGTCACCAGGAACCTGTTCAGGTCTCGCAGGTCTAGGATGGGCCTTAGATACCCTGTTCTTTTTGGCACGAGGAAGCACTTGGAGTAAACCCTTTGCCCCAGAGGTGCTGGGGCACCGGTTCCTCCGCCCTGTCCTCGAGGAGACCTGTGAGTTCCTGCAGTAGTAGATCCTGGTGAAAGGGAGTGCTGGGGGGCTCTCCTGGAAAGAAAGGGGGAGGCATCTTTGTCAGGTGGAGAAGTTAACCCTCATTGACCACTTGTAGTGCCCAAGTGTCAGTGGTAACGGCTGGCCACCGATGGACAAAGTGGATCAGATATTCCCCTGTGGGCTGCTGACCTCCTGGGGACTGAGAGACTATGCCTAAGGAGTCAATAACTCCCGCCAGGCTGGGCCATGGCCTGTGTCTGGGTCTTGGAAGCTTCTGCTTACGAGGGCCATGCCCATGTCCTTTGGCCTGCTAACCCTGCTGTGAAGGCCTGATACTGCGGTAGTTTCTGTAAGCAGCTCCCTTCCTCGAGTACAGGGGCTTTTCACTCAAGCCCTTCTAATTGAGGGAGAGTAGCGGTCTTGGCGAGCCTGGTCCTCATCATGAACTCGGTCTCCAACTCGGCAGCTTATTATGGGTTTGCCAAAGATATTTTCTCCCTGGCAGGGGACATTGACCAATTTGTCCTGAACCCATTGCTCCAGGTCGGAAAACTGTAGCCAAGCCTGGCGTTGGGCATCGATGCCTGCCATGGCTACTCTAGTCACCAATTCAAAGCCATCATAGGCTACTTGAGTCAAACTTGGAGCACTCACAGATGGCTTTGGCCAGGGTCCGGAACAGCTGTTGGGGCTCCTCAGAAAGACCAGCCGAGAACCCGGTGAGTTCCTTCACCAGTTCCCTCAAGTACATGCCCATCTACAGTTGGTATGCCTGAATCTGCTGAGGGCATCCAGGGTGCGGACCTCCCTACCTGGGGGCACCGAGGAGTGCGTCTTCTGGCTCTTAAGCCAACGCATGGCCGACTCCACCACCATAGAGTTATGCGGCAGTTGTGCTTTCTGGAAGCCCAGGATCCAGTGGACTTGATATATCGAGTCAAGCTGTCGGCTCATGATGGGCACTGATGCCGGTATTTCCCACATGTGGAGAAGCAGCCATTCCAGGATGGATGGGATGGGTACTGCCAGTGCTTCCCTCGGCAGTGCATCATACTGGAGGATCTCAAATTCCTCCATGCGAGGGTCGTCCTCAGACTCAGTAGCAAATGCCAATGCCTTCAACTTGTCTTGTATGAAGTCTAGGAATGCCATGTCCTTGGAGAGGGATCAGTTTAAAGTCTCTGAGGGAACGGGTCCGAGGGGACATTGCAGAGGCGACAGGTGTCCAGAGGCTCCTCGTCCTCAGTCTTCCAGTACGAGTAAATGGTAGAGGAATCAAGAGAGGACCGGATCGGATGATCTAGCCCCAAGCCCAGTCTGGGTCTCTCGGAGGCTCCACGGCCAAAGCCTTGGGCACTCACCGAGGAAGGACCTCAGAATAGAGACCACTGTCAAGGATCGACTTGAGGCTATATGCTCTTGAGAATCAGCTCGATGCCTGGGAAAGCACAGTTACTTACCTGTAACAGGTGATCTCTGGGAACAGCAGGAATAAGTCTTCACATATGGGTATCGTCGGTACCGACAGAGCCTGCGCGGGAACGCTCCCCAGCGTCCAGTAAGAAAGCTTTTGGGAGCATCCCACAGCGCCTGCGCGCTGCCTTCCCGCCTTTCCCAACCGCATCTCTCCAGTTCGTTTTAAAGCTGAGACAAAGAGAGAGAGAGGAAAGGAAAGATAGATAGAGAGATACAACTCCTAGGGGAGGTGGGTGGGTTGTGAAGACTTATTCCTGCTGTTCCCAGAGATCACCTGTTACAGGTAAATAACTGTGCTATCTCCAGGAACAAGCAGGAATGAGTCTTCACATATGGGGACTCCCTAGCTGCAGATGCCAGGGGAAGACCCCAGGTTGTGTCCCCTTGGAAAGGACTCTACCTCCTCCCATGGATCTCTGGCATCCAACCAGGGTAGGTGGGTAGGAGTTGATTAGGAATGGAACAGGTGTTTGAGAACAGCTTGACCAAACAAGGCATCCCGGTGGGAGTCCTTGTCCAAGCAGTAATGGGCTGTGAAGGTATGAACCGAGGCCCAGGTGGCCGCTTGACAGATTTGGTCGATGGACACAGAGTTTAGATGAGCCATTGAGGCTGCCATGGCTCTCACATTGTGAGCTGTGACATGGCCCTCCAGAGAAAGGTTTCTACTCTGGTAGGTGAAAGAAATACACTGAGCAATCCAGTTGGACAGTGTTCTCTTAGAGACTGGAAGTCCTAAATGAGAAGGATCAAAAGCAACAGAGTTGAGAAGACTTTCTATGTTGCTGTGTTCTTTGTAAGTAAAAAGCAAGAGCTCTCTTACAATCCAAGGTATGAAGATTCCTCTCTGCATTTGATGCATGAGGTCCTGGAAAAAAGACAGGTAAATATACCTCTTGGTTCAGATGAAAAGGCAAGACCACTTTGGGCATAAAGTGTGGATTGGTCCTGAGGACTACCTTATCATGATGGAAACTTGTATAAGGTGAATTAGCCACCAAAGCTTGCAACTCACTGATGCGGCGTGCTGAGGTGACTGCAATGAGAAAAATAACCTTCCAAGAAAGAAATTTCAAGGAGGTGGTGGCTAAAGGTTCAAAGGGTGGCTTCATGAGCTGGCCAAGAACCAGGTTTAAGTCCCATGCCACTGGAGGTGGTCTAATGGGAGGTTTAGTTAAAAGAAGGCCTCTCATGAATCTTGCTATAAGAGGATGAGAGGAAATAGGTTGTCCATTGAGAGGCTTGAGGGACGCTGCAATAGCACTCAAATCGACTCTTACTGAATTTGTTTTCAGAGCTGCATGGGATAGATGCAGGAGATACTCTTGTAGAGAATTCAGAGGTATTGCAAGAGGGTTTAGACCCTTCTCTGAATACCAAATGGTAAATCTTTTCCATTTGAAAGCATAGGAACGTCTAGTACAGTGATGGCTAACCTTTTTGAGCCCGAGTGCCCAAACTGCCGCACAAAACCAAAGAATTTCCTCAAAGTGCCAGCACGTCATTTGCATAAGTGGTCTTATTTGCATAAATATTTGCATAATGTTACCATACACTAACTTTTAGTAAACATGTCTCTTAATGAGTGTATGGATAAAGAAAGACTAAAAGATTTCTACATTACTATAATCCAGTGCCAACCGCCAGGCACATTAGGAACTACTACAAACGCTGCCCATTTAGAACCCATAGCAAACCCGCCGTATCCTGACAGCATTACCAGGACTCACAAAGCACCATACCCTACCTATCAAAAGGCAACACTGCAAATATTAAACCAATACATTTCAGTGAATACTGGGGAAAGAGAACAAGTGGCAACGTCAAATAGGAATTTCCTCTTGTACCAAACAAAGCGCAGATGTTAATGATGCACATTTCCCAGAGCTGACATATTCCAGTTAATAAATTCAAAATAAAGAGATATCTTTCTACCTTTTGTGCATTTTTTTTCAGTTGCAATTGGTCCAGCCATTTTCTTCTGGTTTCTTCATGTTTTCTGCTAACTCTCCATCGTCTGCTGTCCATTTGTCCTTTCTTCTCTCTTCTAGTTTTTTTTCCATTCTCTCTCTCTCTACATCTGCTTTAACATACTAATCTTTCTCCTTTTGCCCTTTCCTCATTCCTATTTCATCCACACAAATTTTACCCCTCCATCCTCAATCCCCAATTACTCTCCCAATACCTGGCCAATTGTAGATTTTTCATCCCTCCTACACAAAATATTTTTCCCCTCTCCATTTTACTCTCCCAGCCCCATCCCATTCTAATCCTCCCCCAACATCAGCTCCCTTCTAGTTCCAGTCTCACCCAGCATCCATTCCCTTCTTCAAGCCCCCCACTTCCCCTCAGCCCATTTCCATTCCAAGCCCCGTCCCCATCAGCTATTTGCAGTTCAAGCCCCCCACTTCCCCTCAGCCCAGTTCCAGTCCAAGCCCCATCCCCCACAGCTATTTGCAGTTCAAGCCCCCTTCCACTCAGCCCATTTCCAGTCCTAGCAACCCCCCAACCCATTACCAGTCCTAGCCCCCCATAGCCCACTCCCAGTCCTAATCCCACCAGCCCATTTCCAGTCCTAACCTCCCCATCAGCCCACTCCCAGTCCTAATCCCCCATCACTCAATTTTTAGTTTAAGCCCCCCCAGCGCCCATCACCACTCCTAACCCCCCCAGCGCCCATCACCACTCCTACCCCCCCAGCCCAGCGCCCATCACCACTCCTAACCCCCCCAGCCAGCCCAGTGTCCATCACCACTCCTAACCCCCCCAGCCCAGTGCCCATCACTACTCCTAACACCCCCCAGCCCAGCCCAGCCCATCACTACTCCTAACACCCCCCAGCCCAGCCCTGCCCATCACTACTCCTAACCCCCCCCAGCCCAGCCCAGCACCACTCCTAACCCCCCCAGCGCCCATCACCACTACTACACCCCCAGCCCAGCGCCCATCACCACTCAGAACCCCCCAGCCAGCCCAGTGCCCATCACCACTCCTAACCCCCCCAGCCCAGTGCCCATCACCACTCCTAACCCCCCCACCCCAGCCCATCACTACTCCTAACACCCCCCAGCCCAGCCCAGCCCAGCCCATCACTACTCCTAACCCCCCCCAGCCCAGCCCAGCCCATCACCACTCCTCACCCCCCAGCCTGCCCAGTGCCCATCACCACTCCTAACCCCCCCAGCCCAGCCCCGGGAAAATTAAAAAAAAAAACAACCCTGTCTGCTGCCGTTGTCGGGGCCGCCGCGGCAGAATCGAGCGTGCCGCGGGGCCCCCCAGTACCCACCCGGCAGAGCCTGCCCTCCCCGTAGCAGCTCTCGCTTTGGGGCAGCAGGCAGAAGCGCCGGCTTGGAGAGCGCGAGGGAAGAGTTCCCTCGCTGCTCTGTTAAGCCCGCGGGGGCTGAGGGGAAGTTCCCATCAGCCCCCGCGGGCTTAACAGAGTCGCGAAAGGGAAACTCTTCCCTTCGCGCTCTGCAAGCTGGCGCGTCTGACTGTAGCTCCAAAGAGAGAGCTGCTACGGGGAGGGCAGGCTCTGCCGGGTGGGTACAGGGGGGCCCCGCGGCACGCTCGATTCTGCCGCGGCGGCCCCGACAACGGCAGCAGACAGGGTTGTTGTTTTTTTTTTCGATTGCGGACCTTCCCGCGTGCCAGCTGCAAGGCCTTCGCGTGCCACAGCTGGCACGCGTGCCATAGGTTCGCCATCGCTGGTCTAGTAGAAGGCTTTCTAGAGGCATGAACAACATCTCTGTGTAACTCATTGTTTATTGTGAACCGCACTGATGCTGAATAGCGCGGTATATAAGAGACTATAAATAAATAAATAAATAAAATAAATCTCTGACTTGCTGAGAGAGATGAAAATCTTGAAGGTCTAGGCCCTCAGCAACCAAGCCCTGAGATGGAGCGACTGGGGGTTTGGGTGCCACAAAGTTCCCTCTTCCTGGGACAGAAGGTCTGGTGCAGAGCCCAAGTCCAGGGAAGGAGCTTGAGAGAGATGCAGAAGTAGAGGGTACCACACTTGGCGTGGCCAGTGTGGTGCTATGAGGATCATGGTCCCTTGATCTCTCTGAAGCTTGAATAGTGTCTTGGGAATTAGGGGAATTGGTGGAAAGGCATAAAGGAAGTCTTGACCCCAGTGAAGGAGGAAGGCATCCTTGGCCTGAACTCCCTGACACGGAATTCTGGAACAGAACCGGGGAAGTTTGGCATTCCACGGACTTGCAAAGAGGTCTATGTCCAGGGTTCCCCAAATTTGAAAGATCCTGGCTACTTGGTCCATGTGGAGGGACCACGCGTGTGGAAGCAGAACTCGACTGAGTCTGTCCGCCCAAGAGTTTTGAACGCCTGGAAGATATACCTGCCAGAAGATGGATGTGATGCTCTCTGGCGAAGGCCCACAGTCGCAAAGCTTCTTTGCAAAGCAACAGAGAGCCAGTCCCGCCCTGCTTGTTTACATAGAACATGGCTACTTGGTTGTCTGTATGGATAAGGACTGTCCTGTAGCTGAGCAGGGAATGGAACACTCTGAGAGCTAAGAATATTGTTCTGAGTTCCAAGAGATTGATATGCAGAAAAGTCTCCTGTGGAGACCAGATGCCCTGGGTGGAGAGATCCTGCAGATGAGCTCCCCAACCCATTGGAGAAGCATCTGTTAGAGTAGCTTAGGGTAGCGACTGCTGAAAAGGGGACCCCAGCAACAGATTTGGAGGGGACTTCCACCACTGGAGAGACCAAAATAGGCGACTGGAGTTTGCTATTTTGTCCAACAGGCAACCTGATGCCTGAGTCCATTGGGTGAACAAAGTCCATGCTGCCCTCATGTGAAGGCGAGCATATGGAACCACATGCACGGTGGATGCCATGTGGTCTAGTAGTTGTAACATCTCTCGAGCAGTTAAATGGGACTTTAACTGTATCTGGGAGGCTAACTGCACCAAGCGTAGGCAACGGACCTGAGGAAGACAGGCCCTTGCAGTTGTGGTATCCAGCAAGGCCCCTATAAACTCCAGGGACTGAGTAGGGGTGAGATGGGATTTTGGGATGTTTATTACCAGTCCCAAATACTGAAGGACACGCATTGTGCAGGTTAGAGAAATCTGGGCCTCTGACTGGGATGGAGCTCGAATGAGCCAGTCGTCCAGATATGGGAAAACGAATATTCCTAGAGTGCGTAGAAATGCAGCTACTACTGCCATGCATTTCGTGAACACCCTTGGTGCAGAGGCCAGACCGAAAGGAAGCACCCTGTATTGGTAGTGCTTTCCTTGAAAAAGGAACCGAAGGAACCTTCTGCGTGTTGGATGGATGAGGACATGGGTGTACGTATCCTTGAGATCTAGAGAACAAAGCCAATCCTGACTCTGAAGGTATGGCAGCAGAGTACCGAGAGAAATCATCTTGAATTTCTCTTTGAATAGAAACTTGTTCAATTCTCTGAGATCTAATATGGGTCTGTAGCCCCCTGTTTTCTTTGGGATAAGAAAATAAGGGGAGTAGAACCCTGAGCCCTGTTGAAGAAGGGGTACTTCTTCTATTGCCCCTTGGGCAAGAAGGGTAGCAATCTCCTGATCCAGAAGGTTGAGGAGAGATGTTGGAGAATTGAACTGTCTCACCATGGTGTGGGGAGGAAGGTTTAAGAAATGAAGCTTGTACCCTTCCCTTATAATGGAGAGGGTCCATTGCTCTGCTGTGATTTGCTCCCATCTGGGAGCAAAGTAAGCCAACCTTCCTGGAATGGTGAGGGGCTCTGGTTCTTCCAGAGCCAGAAAGGCTAAGTTCTCTAGTTGCAAGTCAAAGGCCCTGAGGAGGCTGAGGCTGCTGAGCCGTGGGAGGCCTGGCAGCCTTTGACTTGGCCTGTTTAGGTGGTTGCTAACGCTTTGCAGCAAAACGACCTGCAGAAGATGCCTGCTGACAATAAGCAGGATAGTATCTTCCCTTTTTAGAAAAGACTGTCTTTTTGAACAATCTTTTCTTAGCAGGAGCAGAGGTAGACTTTGAAAGTCGATCCAAAGCAGATTTCTCAGCATCCATCTGAGTGGCCTTTGCTTTCCAATCCCTGCCAAAAAGGTTTTCACCTGTGCAAGGAAAATTTCCCAGTTCATCTTGGACCCAAAGTTCCAAATCAGAGGCTTGTAACCAAGCAATTCTACATGCACCTATGGCAATAGCCGAGGCTCTGCTTACACACTCAAAAGAGTCAAAGGCTGCACGGTTGGAAAATTTGGAAACATCTTGGGCATGTTTAAGCCAAGTGAGAAATTCCTGCCTTTTATCTTCTGAAATAAAAGGGGCTAAAATCTGCAGATGATCTGTGACTTTTTAGAAACATCCCCATATAGAGACTATAGGAGTTGATTCTGGCAGCAAGCATATTGGGTTGGAAAACCCTTCGGCCAAAGGCATCAAGGGTCCTGCATTCACGTCCTGGAGGATTAGATGAGTGTCTCTTTGCACTCTTTATTTTCCTCATGGCAGACTCTACCACAATAGAGTGGTGAGGAAGCTGAGACTTATGAAAGCCAGGACAAGGAGGGACACGGTACATGGTGTCTAATCTACGAGAATGAGGAGAGGTAGTAAGAGGAGTCTCCCACATGCTCAACATGAGATCATAGAGAATCTCATGAATAGGTAAAGTAGCTGCTTCTTTAGGAGCCTTAGGATATTGCAAAATATCTAGTTGCTTGGCTCTAGGCTCTGACTCAGGGGCCACTGTAATGGAGAGGCCCCTAGCCACTTCCCTAATGAAGTCCTGAAAAGACAAGTCTTCTGGAGGAGACATTCTTCGTTTTGGAGAATCAGACTCCTGAGGAAGAAGTACCGGTGCCTCGATAGAAGCCTCCGACTCATCAGAGTCTTCGGAGGAATCAAAGTATCGCCTGTCCGGATGCTCCTGTAAAGCCCGATACGCGTACCGAGTGGGATCAACATCGGGAGTAAGCGGTACCGGTTCGGTACCGATGGGCGTCATCGGACAGGGTACCGCTGCAGTCAACATCGAAGCCGATATCAATGCAATCGGTACCGGCACCGGGAACGATGCCGGTGCCGGAGTCGGTACCGGCAACGGAGATTGTTGCGGTACCGAAGGCGTCGAAGCCTGCATAAACGCCGTTAGGGTGCGCTGCATGGACAGAATCTTCTGATCCATCGATGCCACCAGAGTCTGGATGTCGGTACCCGTGGAGGCCACCGGTACCCCAGAACACAAGAGGTGATCGGTCAAGGCCGAGCCATCGATGTCAACCTGTGACCCCACAGACAATGCTTTGGAAGCCGGAACTTCCCGCCAGGGTAATTTTGCCGGTGCGGAATCCTCGAGGATAAGCCCGGAGGCATCTCGATGCTTAGAGGGAGATTTGCCCTTCGAGGACCGGCTAGATTTATGTTTGGTTACCTGAGATCCATGGGAGGAAGAAGCAGCCCTGGAAGACGTCGATGCCACCGAGGCTGCATCAGAGGGAAACAGGGTACTGAGCTTGGCTGCTCGGTTCTGCCGACCTCTTTTAGACATCATGGTGCAGGACACACAATCCGTGATGGAATGGTCAGGTCCCAAACATTTTAGACACCAGTCATGGGTGTCTGTGACAGAAATAGTACCGCCACACTTCGTGCACTTTTTGAACCCAGAAGTGGGCTTCTCCATGAGGAGAAAAAATGTTCAGGCCTAAGGCCCAAACTAAAAATGCACAGTTGAAGAAAATTTTTTTTTTTTTATAATAAAGAAAAGAAAAGACCGGCGGTACCGGTCTGACGTCGAAGAAGGCAGATGCGACACAGAAAAATAAAGAAAAAAATAAAGAATTCTTCTGCGGTGACAGGAACACGACCTGCTGGCTCCGCGGAAAAGAAGAACTGGAGAGAGGCAGTTGGGAAAGGCGGGAAGGCAGCGCGCAGGCGCTGTGGGATGCTCCCAAAAGCTTTCTTATTGGACGCTGGGGAGCGTTCCCGCGCAGGCTCCGTCGGTACCGACGATACCCATATGTGAAAACTCATTCCTGCTTGTTCCTGGAGATTGTCCTTTATGTCGAGGGCCCAGCAGTCTGGGCAGATGACCCGGTGGAGCAGGGCTTCATGGCCCACTACCGGGCCATGAAGGCAGACAAGTTGCGCTCCAAGGTCATCATTCTGGTCTCCAGTCCAGAAGGCTCCACAGCCATCGATGCAAGCACTGAGGGACTCTGGCTGGCACCAGTTCTTTTCAGGCAACCTTGGTATACCGCTCCCACTCCGTGCCCTCAGATGAGCCACGTGGACTGCAGGATCTGGCTCGGGACTTACCCGCCTTCCCAGATCAGTCCACGGACACAGCCCTCAAGGGTTTCTTTTTCTTCTTGTGGTCCCCGACTGGGAAGCCCCGCTCAAAGGTCCTGCAGACTCGTTTGGGGCCCACAAAGTCACCATGGGAGTCCAAGGTGTCACCACGGAGGTCCAAGGCCTCAAAGGGGGCCTTGGAGAATAGTGTCAGCGCAAACTCCAGGAACAACTTGTCATGCTGCTGCTAACAGCTCTAGAGGGCCTTGGATGCCATTTTTTTTCTTTTTTTTTTTTACACAGGCCATAATCCGCCAGTTTGTGGTCCAGCCCAATGCAATGGAAGCAGCAGGCATGTGTGTCAGTGAGGGGCATGACCCTTGAGCACCGATCACACTTCTTGAAGCCACTGGAGGCCACAGGGGGGAAAAGGGTCCCAGCTAGGTGGAAGGCCAAGATTCTGCCAGCTGTAAAAAAGGCACAAACCGCACAGAGGAACAAAGAAAATCTTTTAACTGACCTGAGACGTGATGCTAAGATAGCGCGCTTGGGGGCAGGAAGAGTACCGGTGCAAGACTGGAGAAAGAGTAAAAAACTGCAAAATTTTCCAGGGGAAACAGACACATCTGGTGGGATCTGCATAAAAAAAGATGAGGCAAGATGGCACCCTTGTGCGGGAAGGGGACCACGCATGCATGGTGGCATTTCCCAAAGTCTTTCTTTGAAAGCTGGGGAGATGCTTCCACGAGGGCTCCATTGGCGCTGTCACCCATATGTGAGGACTGACTTCCTGCTTGTTCCCGGAGAAAGTGTAATTGCTCACCTGTAACAGGTGTTCTCTGGGGACATGTGTGTGATGTCGGTGCAGATGGAGTCCACACGGAAGCATCTCCCCAGCTTTCAAAGAAAGCCTTTGGGAGATGCATCACGCATACGTGGTCTTCTTCCCACCCAAGGGTGCTATCTTTCCTCAGTCTAATGACATAGCTAAGATGGCAAAAATAAAATATGGTAAAGAAGCAACTCCAAGGGGAGGAGGGAGGGTTGTGAGGACGGATTCCTGCTGTCCTTGGAGAACACCTGTTACAGCTGAATAACTATACTTTCTCTGGGAACAAGCAGAAGTCAGTCCTCACATATGGGTATTGCCAGCTACAGGCTACTGGAAACCTGTAAAAAAAAAAATGCCATGGCAACCTGCAAAGGTTGAGCCGTGATCAGCAGCAGTTGAGTCCCTACTGAGAGACTCTCGCAAGACCCAAGTGGCTGTCACAGAACCAGCGCTCCAGTAGCCTGAACACAGAAGAGTCTAGGGCAGGCATTACCTACATCCTGAAGAGATTATGGAGTACGGCCTGGCCAAAGACGCTGTCCCGTCTGGACTCTCTCTCCAGGCAGTAGTGAGCTGCGAAGGTATGGACCTAAGACCAGGTGGCGGCCCAGCAGATTTCAGTCACAGGGACAACACACAGATTTGTCAAAGAAGTAGCCATGGCCCTGGTGCAGTGTACCGTGACCCTCTGGGTCCAGTGAGATCCCTGCTTGCTCATAGGCAAGGGTAATTGCAATCTGCCACCCAAGTGGACAGAGTTCGCTTAGTCACTGGGAGCTCCAGATGGCTGAGGTCATAGGATACAAAAAGCTGTGGTGCTTTACTGTGGTCCCGAGTCCATTGCAGGTAAAAGGTCAGGGCTCTCTTACAATCCAGATTGTGGAAAACGGTCTCTGCCCTACCAATGTGAGGCCTCAGAGAGAAAGTGGGGAGTACCACCTCCTGCCTGAGATGGAATGGGGACACCACCTTTAGCAGAAACCTGTTCTTGAAGAACCTCGTGTAGGGCAGTTCCGCCATCAGAGCCTCGAGTTCGTCGACTCTGCATGCTGATGTGAGTGCTATCAGGAAGATGACATTCCAGGACAGGTACTGGAGGTGGCAGGTAGCCAGAGGTTCCAACGGAGGCTTAGTGAGCTGCAAGAGGGCGGATTGGGGGTTTGGATAACCTGAGTCCCCGCAGGAATCGGGACACAAGGGGCTGAACAGAAAGGGGTTTTCCCTCAACAGAATGGTGATGTGCTGCGATGGCAATCAGGTGTACTTTGAGTTGGACTTCAGTCCCACCTGCCACAGGTGAAGCAGGTACTGGAGAACCACTTGTACTGAGCAGGAGAATGGGTTTGCCTGCCTTTCTGCACATCACACTGAGAACTGGTGCCACTTGAAGGCATACGCCCTTCTTATGGAGGCTTTACAAGAGGCCAGAAGAATCTCTTATGTTCCATGGGAGGTTGAAGGGGGCTAACGCTACCCTTTCAGCAGCCAAACCATGAGTGAAAGGGACCCCAGATTGGGATGTAGGAGAGAGCCCTGCTCCTGTGAGAGTAGCCCTGGAGCTTGGCCCAGGAGAATCGGCGATGCTGCCAATAGGGAGACGAGCAGTGGTAACCAGGACTGCTTGGGCCACCGAGGGGCTATCAGCATTAGTGATGCTCTGTCACTCTGGACCTTGTATAGTTGCTTGGCTACCAGCGATGTTGGTGGTAAGGCGTACAGGAAGCCTTCTATCCATGAGATGAGGAATACATCTGCTGCCATCCGGGACGGATGTGGCTGGTAGGAGCAGAATCAGGGCAACTGCGTGTTGTCTGGACTGGCAAACAGGTCCATCGAGGGGACACCCCAGAGACTAAAACAGCCACGAGGCTACCACTGGATCCTGTGCCACTTGTGTGGCTGGAGGACCCTGCTCAGTTTGTCCATCAGGGCACTGTCCTGGCCCGGAAGGTACACTGCCCTTAGAAGCATCCTTCTGCGTGAGTACAAGAGCAGAGGGCTACCGACTCCTGGCAGAGGGGGTATGACCCTGTTTCCCCCGTTTGTTCATGTAGAACACTGCAACCTGATTGTCAGTCTGGATCAACACCGAGTAGAGATAAAGCTGGTAGCAGAAGGCTCGGAAAGCTAGGTATATTGACCGGAGCTCTAGCAGGTTGATTTGCATCCGGAATTCCCTCTGGGACCAGCAGCCTTGCATCTAGAGGCTCCCGCAATGTGCTCCCCAGCTCAGTAGAGACGTTTCCGTGGCGAGAACCTTCTGTGTATTGGGTGCCTGGAAGGGCATCCCAGTTTGAAAGCGACATGGAATCTGCCACCATCCAAGGGAGTCCACCAGCTGATGGGTCACTTTCACTCTGTCCCTGAGCCTGCCTGTGGTATGTTTCCACTGACAGCAGAGGCACCACTGGGCTGCCCTCATGGGCAGGTGAGCATATGGGGTCATGTGTTCCAAATGGTAGAGTACGAGCCGGGCAGGTAGCATCTGGCATTAGTGTACCTCCGCAGCTAACTCCCTGAAGCACTCTGACCTTTCCCAAGGGAGGAAAGCTTTTTCCTGGAGGGTATCTAGTGGTGTCCCTATGAACTCTAGGCGATGGGCTGGAGTAAGGTGGAACTTTGGGTCATTGATGAGGAACCCCAGGGTGTTGATAGTGTGCCTCTGCAGCTTTGTCCCCTTTATAAGCCAGTCATCCAGATAAGGGAAGACGAAGGCCCCTTGGAACTGGAGGTGGGCTGCGATCACCATGAGGCACTTTCTGAAGACCCTTGGTGACTAGACTAGATTGAAGGGCAGCACCCTGTATTGGTAGTGCTGTTCCACCACCATGAACCGGAGGTATTTTCTGTGGCTGGGATGAATTAGGATGCGAGTGTAGGCATCATTTAGGTCTGCAGAGCATAGCCAATCTCCCTGCTGGGAGGAATGTCAGTAGTGTCCCAAGGGAGAGCATCTTGAACTTCTCCCTGACTAGAAACCTGTTGAGCTCTCGCAGGTCCAAGATGGGCCCGAGGCCCCCTGTCCTCTTGGGGACGAGGAAATACCTGGAGTAGAAGCCTCTGCCCCAGAGATGTTGTTTCAGCACTAGCTCCACTGCTTTGTCTTTGATTAGGCCTGCTAGCTCAGTGAGGAGCAGGGTCTGGTGAAGGAGAGGCCTGGTGGATTCTCCTAGGAAATACGAGGGTGGTGCCAACTGTTGGTGGAGGAGGTAGTCCTCCTTGACCGCTTGTAGCACCCAGGTATCAGTGGTGATGGCTGTCCACCTGTGGGCAAACAGGGCTAGGTGCCCTCTTGTGGGCTGCAGGCAACCCCCTGGGGGTAGGGAGGTCACGCCCAGGCAGTCAAAATCTCCGCCCAGGCTGGGCCGGAGCCAGCATCTAAGACTTTGGGGGTCTTTTGTTTTCCGGGACCATGTCCTTGGTCTTTTTGTTGCTGGCCCTGTTGAGGGGGCAGGAAGGCCTGGAAGTGCGGTATACCGCTAAAGCTCCCCTTCTTCCTTGGGAAGAAGGGCTTATTCCCCAGGGTTTTCTTCCAGGGTTGCACCGAGGTCTTCTTTGAGAGCCTGGTTCTCATCACAAGCTTGGTCTCTATCTCTGCTGCCTTATCCGCCATGGGCTTCCCGAATAGGTTCTCTCCTATGCAGGGGGCATCAATCAGTTTGTCCTGCACCCATTGTTCCAGGTTGGATGACTGCAGCCATGCCTGTCATTATGCTCCGATGCCTGCAGCAGCCACCCTGGCTGATGACTCGAAGCCATCATAGGCTGCTCGAGAAAAGAACTTTGAGCATTCTTTTACCACCAAGGTCAGGGTCTTGAACCTCTGTAGGGGTTCCCCCTTCGAGGCCTGCTGAGAATCCACCCAGCTCCTTCAATAGTTCCTTCAGTTACATGCTGAAGTAGAGCTGGTAGAACCAGGTCTGGCACATTAGCATCGAGCCTTGCAAGACTATCCGGCCAAGGATGTTGAGAGTAGCACCGAATAATGAGTTTTTCGGCTTTTAAGTCAGCACATGGCCAACTCCACGACCATGGAGTTATGAGGAAGCTGGGTCTTTTGGAACCCAGTGCTTCAACATACCTGATACATGGCGTCGAGGGGGGAGTCCTTAATGAGGCCCATCGACAAGTGGCAACGACTCCTTACGGGGCAGTTTAGAAGGCCGCTCCTGCCCCAACTCCTTGGACTCACGCCTGGGACTACGGGTCCTGGGGTGGGATTTCACCTTCTTCCCGGATCCATCCTCCAAGGCGGTCTTCGAGGGTTTCTTCTTCTTGTGCTCCACCTCTGGGGATTTCCACTTGGAGGAACTGCAGCCATGGGCTCTGCAAGGCACCGAGGTATCAGAAGAGGCCCTGGAGCATGGTGTCACAGAGACTCCGGCACGGAGTCGGATTTCTGAAAATATTTTTCCTGCTGCTGAGGGTTGCTCTTTAAGGCCTTGAGGTCATGGTTCTGCAGAGTTCACCGTTGGAGTCATTGTTCTCCGGGCCAAGGCATCAAAGGCAGCAGTCGTGTGGGTCGACGAGTGACATTTTGCCATGCCGGTCACACTTTTTGAAGCCACTAGAGACCATCGGAAAAAGGGGGTTCCCGTAAAAGACATTTATTCCTGAATGCCGATCTTTCATTATATAATAAACGATACAAGCAGAACATTTTCACGACGAAGGTAACTGTTTACTGGTACACACCCTGAAATAGTCTTCCCCTACAAGCACAAGGTGTTTAAGTCAGCTCACACAGGCATAGAGAGACTCTGGCACTCCTGCTGGTTATGTAATCCTCTACATATTTCTCTGCACTGGGCACAGACCTTATTAACATTCCATTTAAACATGTGCAGCTCACCTGCATATTATTTAAATACACTCGGCCTTACTGTACGCATACAATTCTTTTGCTGTTTACACGCATGTCAATCTCTTTTCCGCATTTGGTGTGGCGGAACTTGTGCGTATAAGTTGTGATATCTGCACACAAAGTGCACGCTAATCTTTCTGCATTAGCCTGTAAGAGCTTCAGACGATGTGTCCTCTTTCCGGACCAGTGTATTTGTTTCTCTCCATCTGAATGTTAACAAAAGAATATACAGGCTCTCCTGGTTTAGTTCTGAACTGTGACATGGCTATCTGAGGAAAAGATTTTGGTGAATTTTGAAGCAGCAGATTTAAAATAACCAGATTAAAGATAATCAGAAGATGCAAAAGAGGTAAATGATTATAAATAGAACTGAAATTCTGAGACGCAATAAGTGTCAAAAGAGCACTGGTACCATTCATAGCACAATTATATACAACACCTTTCTTACATATGTACATTAAAAAAAAAAGATTTTGTTTTAAAACAACAGATTTAAATACAATAATTTTGATTTTCTAGAAGAATTGTTTTTCCACATTTTTTCAGTTGTGATATTAGTTTTACTAAGCAACTGCTGCCTTTTTTTTGGCAATTCCTGCATGGTTACCAGATTCATTTCCATGGCTTCCAAACAGGGACAGCCCCGGAGTCGGTTCAAGATGTTGGCACCCTAGGTAAACCTTCAGCCTTATGCCCGCCAGGCTGACAGAATCTATTGTTTAGCTTTGAATGCTTAGCTCTTTGCCATCGCTGCCCCCCCCCCCCCCACAAAAAAAAGATGCTGCTGCCCTAGATGACTGCCTATTTTGCCTAGAAGTTGGGCCTTTAAATCTAGCATCTTCTCTTTCTGGCTCAATGTTTAAATACTACTCAGTTCCACACACACAGTATACTGTAAAGCAGTTTAAAAAAATCTAGCATGATTCTCCTGTCCAATTACCCTACAAATCTGTTCTTAGCTTGTCCAACTCTCACTGCTGATGCAATCTCTTGATACTGCCCTCTCTTTCTTACTTTATCCCTGGAAGCAGGTAAAGGCCCCAGGTATATTTGCACATCCACATGCAGTGACAGCAAATGACAAGATAACGACCTGGCAAGAGTATGCTGAAAAGTTATCATGTTTAAATGGTTTGTCTCCACCTATAGCTATTTTGTCAGTAATTTTAATGGTGACTAGAAATGGATTCCTGGATGCACATAAAAGGCATCTGCACGCTGATGACACTGAAAACAATAGGAAAGCAGAGGGGCACGAAAGGATTTGGACATTCTTACCTTTAGTCCATCCTCTGGATAGTCTCGCAACACCCAAATGGAATAAGGGAAAACAAGCTGTAGATTCTCTGCCCCTGAGAGAGAAAAAAATCTTTCACTCATACGACCAATGTCAAGGGTTCCAAAACTTCCCAAATCAGCAAATATCTTGGTGCATAATTTTTCCAAGTCGCAGAAAGCATGAATGTCCTGCTGGGAGCCACTTCTTGACTTTCATGGATTCCACAAAGAGGAGGTGCCTGATCCCTGTTTTTCCACAGAGCAGCTACTATCTTGTTGCCTGATCCACAGATTCATGCTGCTCCACAAACCTATCATTTTAGTATGTATGTATTGCTTGCAACCAAAAACAAATAGATGGGAACCCCACCACTAAATCTAAGAAGGACCTTCATCTCCCAGAAGATGCCATCTAGCATGAACCAGACAAAGCACCAATAGAAGCAAAAAGTTAAAGTATACCTAGCTGAACAGAGAATTGGCGTTATATTGGACTGAAAACAAAGGCCTTTACAGTATCTTTGAACACTATCCCCAAAATACCAGGCTTAAATCATGCCAGGCCAAAGAACATATGAAGAAATAAACTACATCCAACTTTCCTTTCCTGACAGAGCTTACCCAGACGCTGTAGATACTGCACGGTTCTCTCGTGGCCTTTCAAAGGGGAATTAGCTTTCTTTGACTGATCCACCAACACCTGCAGAGCTTTCAAGGACAAAAAGAGGAGATGAATTGGCAAGACAATTTTCTTCTCCAAAAACTCTCAAGAGACTATCTGACCAAGTAGCAGAAAGCTCTTCCCCTCCCTGCACTGAAAATGGTTCATGGAAATATTTTCTATTCCATTCCCTACAGCTAGTTTTACGGATTCACCATGGTAGTGTTGGATGGATAAATGAAGAGTAGGGTTTTTGTTTTTATAAAAGCACCAAAGTCATATAATAGTTTAACAGCGATGGTGTTAATTCCTATATTGTTTTTATTCAGCGAGTAGAAGTACTCTGACTTTTTTTAATCTGAAAGACTACTTGGAATCCAACAGTGGTTGCCTTCTGTCACTTCCTATTTTCCTCTTTCGGCTCATTAATTCTCTCTCTTAGGAAGTTGAGGGTTGGTGTGGGTGATCGACCATGTCTCCATTACCTTTTTCATGCAGCCCCTTTTTCTCATACAGGATGATCAGCTCACTGTACTTGTGCGCCTTCTTCAGTACGTGCTCACTCTCCTCAATGTGGCAGTGATTGTTTTCCAGTCGCAACAACGGAGCCACTAAGGCCACATTAGTCTGAAAATCAAGGAGTTTATGAAACTGCAAGATTTTTCTTCGCTGTGTCACCAACTAAATGAAACTAAATGAACCGCATATTGTAGATATAGCTAATTCTTGCTGGAGAAAGACTAACAATTTTAGATCCGACACACACAGGCATCACCATGTCAATGTTGTTTCCGCCCTAGGATACTAATATTAAGCATCATATCATTACTAAGGTACTGGAAACAGGACTGTGCTAAGTTAAAAATGCGCACTGTGAAACTTGTGAACCTGGTGCCCTGCTCTGCTCCAAACACCTATCCGCATGCAGAAAATTACTCATCCGGATTTCTGGAAGCCCAGTGAAGACACTGGCACCTCTTCTGTACCTGCGCCCTGTGCAGCTGCACTGCTCTCACAGCCCTCGGTACAGCTCTGGTTGAAATCGAGCAGCTGCGCAAAGATGACTCAAGAAGCCAAATCAAGAATTAGCTCTCTAGGCTGATAACACCCGAGAAGGCCAGCGTCAGCTCTTCAGTATCTCTGGGTATGTACTCAAATATTTCTGAGTGGATAATGCTCCAGCATACCACATCCAGTACTTAGGTACTCACATGCAGGTAGCATTTCAGGAGCGTGGTGTCAATAATCTGTAGCAGCTTCTTTTTGGATTTAATGGTGGGTGTCCCTTCCATGAGGGGAGAGGTGCTTGACTGGTGATCGGAGTCATTCAGCTGCTTCACCAAGTGACTTCTCTTCTGCACCAGAAAAAAGGGAAAAAAAACCCCACATCCATCCATTTTATCAATCTCCTTGAACCCACGTATATGCCTATCTGAAGACCAGGAAACTGATCATAAGCTGCTTTCATATACCCGAGCTACTAGACTCTACCTTTAAATATCATGCATGACAGAACCTTCTAAGCATTATCCAAGTTCAATAAGTTTTGGTAACTATTTTATTTTTCCTTCTTCATGACTGAGAAAACATTACTTCTCCCCCACTCAAGCATGATAGTAACACATACTGTAAGAGAAGCACCACACCCTCCTAAGAGAACCATGCCTCCCAGCCTTCAGCAGTCACCTTTACCTGCGTCAGGTAGTCTATAAGAGCTAAGTGTGCTTTTTCCAACTCAGCCCCTGAGAGCATAGGTACAGGGTTGGGGTACTGGAGCTGCTTCTTGTACTCAGAGGGCAACAGGTCAGGATAGAGACCAATGACATGTGTGGGATCTAAAATGTCAAACACAATACAATTTTGGGGTTTTTTAACATTTGGGTTTGTTAACATGCAACTGTATTCATATTTATAAAGAGAATAAACAGCAAAATATTGAGTTGACTGGCTCTGGATTAAATTTCACAAATCTGGATCTCAGTAAATAGTGTAGCATCTAATCAAATGTTAAACTTTGAGCAAAGACTCAAAAGCAGATAAAAAAATTAAAACATTAAGCTGAATCACAAGAAAATGCGGAAAAAACTCAAGAGTCTGATAAGAAGTCAGCCAAGCCGAACCAACCATTCCTCCCCACAAAACAGAGACCTCTCTACATGTAAATAGTTTGCTCCCCTCACATAATGTTTCTCGTATTTATTTCCAAGTTATAACCCTTGTTCAATGTAAAATGATTCCTCTGTAATTGTTATGTTGTTTGATGTAAACCGCCTTGGATAAAGGCGGTATAGAAAAACTGTTAAATAAAATAAATAAGAGATAAGCAGACCACAATCTGGCCAATATTCAAACAAACAATCTTGGTGCCTAATTTAGGAAATCAGGTGCTTAGATTGGACAAACTGAACATGTTCTCTATTTGATCACCTAAATTTAGGATCCTAAAAGTGGGTGGGGGCAGCGGAGGAGTCAGGTTGGGGGGAATTTAAATTAAGCACTTCAAGTTAGTCAAGTGAACAACAAGTCTAGATTTAGGAGCCTATTTTCAATGAACTTAGACTCCTGGGGCTGGCTGAAAAGTCTACCCAACTTAGGTGCCTAAATTTAGAAGCTTAAGGGGAATATTCAAAACCACTTAGAAGGGTTAATTGGATTTATGCATCTATGTCTGCAAGATGGGAGAGATGCAATGATAGTGCCTTATAGCTTAAAACACATCTCTGGTGGTCGCATTGCTTTAATTTCCTCCAGCACCCATTGCTTCTGTTCATTGTTCTATACTCCCTAATAGTCACCTGCCTTCCATTCTTCACATCCCTCTGCACTCTGGTGTATTACCTGTGCCAAGCTTGGCAAAGACCTGCATAGATTCATCAAAGCGCTTCTGGCAGAAGAGGTTGAAGGCATAGAGGTTCTGGATGTGGTGTATCTGCTGGCGTTTCTCAGTGTCCGAATCATCTTTCATTTTCTACAAAGACAGGCCGACAGAGCTACACTGAGATTAAGACAATAAAACACTTGGAGTGCCTGGGAAGGGCTCTCTACTCTGGCCTTTATGGAAAAAGATTTGCAAACTTGTCAACCACGATAAACAAGGGATTCTGCAAGAAAGTAGGGATGGGACAGGAGGGTAAGAAAGGAGAAGTGCCTCTCAGGGTGATCTTTCAATGAACTTGTTGAGCAATGAAAAAGAATCTTCAGAATGAATAAATCGTTATACCTGCTGGTGAATAGACAGCTGGTGTGACTAGATTAGTGATTTATGCCCTTTGATCAGCAGGAAGATTGAAGGGGCAAGTTCAATGGCAGCATCTAGGCTAGAAAGTGTCTAGCTGCCGCTGCTTTATTTAAAGCTGGCTATTCAGTGGTGGAAAAAGTCCAGTTTCTGATGCTGACTATCTGGACTCTCCAGACAGCAGTATCGCTAGCCGGTTAACAGTGAAACAGGATAGCAAAAACCAGCTAAAGTTAGGTCAACTGAATAACTGCCCTAACTTTAACTGGTTTAGCTAGTCAGTTAGCGGCTGACTATCACTGCTAACTAGAAAGCGGCCATCACCACCCCCAACAACTGGCCATTTTTTCGGTGACCTGTGGGAATATTCGACTGACTGTGTTTTAACTGGTTAGCAGCTAAAAAAAACATTGAAAGTGCTCCCCTAAATATTTTTGGGTGCTAGTATAACCATATCATGCGATTGGCATCTGTAGGTACTGCAACAGCAACATGGCTACAGATTCCTTGGGGCATGGAATGTTCTTGTCCAGGGTTCTGGCTACTTACAGCAAGCTGAAGGGCCAGTTCAAATTGTTTATCTTGAAGAAGTTGCTGAATCTGGATTGCTATGGAGACTGGAACTAGCCGCCAAACAAAATGGTTGCTGGCCACATATACAATGTTATTGCTGGAAAGAAAGCAAAAATACAAAAAGGAAAAACAGTTATGTTAATAGAGCAGATCATCAACTTTGATAAATGGCTTAAGGATCTAAAAGTTGCAGTATATCATACAATGGGATGGGTCAGTCTGAAAAGGTGACCACCACCACCTCTATGTAAAAATCTCCTCCCCTACATATGCTAAGTCTCCTACCCCAGACACACCCAACTCACACTTTTCTGTTCTTGTGTAATATGCAAACAAAGTATAAGATAAAAAGAATAACGTATACAAACAGAGACAACAGAAAATAATGGATTTATTTGAATTGAAACATAACAGGCTCTGCGAAAGAAGGAATAAAAGGTTTAATCAAAAGGACATACAACATAAAACCACCATAAATACAAAATCAATGCCCTTGAAAAAAGGGGTATCTCTGACCCCCACCAATATCTCACCCCTCCCATAGCAGCCCAGTCATTAGTAACATACAAGGAACCCCCACAAAATCAAAAAACGGAGAGCCCCCTCTCCCTACTGCTATCCCACCCTTCAACCCCCATAGAGCAACCAAGTCTTCAGTAGCTTATGAAAAGCCATCAAAGAAGTCTGAGCACAAAGCTTTAAGGGAAGCGTGTTGCACTGTACACACATCACAACCCTGAACGCTCTGCCCCGACTAGAGGCCATATGTGCAACATCTAACCCTGGCACTGCTAACAACCGAGCCTGGGAAGATCACAGCAGCTGAGATGGATGATACCAGTTCAGCAGTAACCATAAATAGCCGGGGCGCAAATCCTGCAGCACCCGAAAGACGATGACCAGTAACAAACTGCCCACATTGCTGTACCAGCAACCATATATATTAGCACCGATGGAGCCCGCATGGGAACGCTCCGTAGCATCCAATAGGAAAGCCTTTGGGAGCACTCCACTGCGCCCGTGGTTGCCTTCCCAACTCCCTCTCTTCAATTGAGTTTGTAGCTAAGAAAAAGGAGAGCAAGAAAAGAAAACCCTACAACTTCTAGGGGAGGAGGGCAGGTTGTGAAGACTACATTCCTTTTGTTCCCCAGACATCAGTTGTTACAGGTGAGTAACTACGCTATCTCCAGTAATATGCCGGAATGTAGTCTTCACATATGGTACTCTCTAGCTCCCAGATTAAGTGACCTCAGAACCCGGTGGAGGTTTGCCTCGGAGTAGGCCTCAAGAGGTCATGGATCCCTCATGAATGTCTGGTATTGTCAAAGTCCAGGAGGGAGGGTAGGAGTTACCCCTAAGTCTGAAAGAGGTGCTGGAGAACAGCTTGACCAAACATGGCATCCCGACGGAAGTCCTTGTCCAAACAATAATGGGCAGCAAAGGTATGGACAGAAGACTAAGTTGCTGCCTTGCAAATTTCATCAATGGCTATAGAGCGTAGGTTTGCCATTGAGGTAGCCATGGCACGAACAATATGAGCAGTGACATGCCCTTCTAGAGAGAGTCCTGCTTTGTCATAAGCAAATTAAATGCAGTCTGCTATCCATCTGGACAGCATACGTTTTAATACCGGGAGACCTAGGTGACTAGGGTCAAAGGAAACAAATGCGAGGCTTTACGGTGATTCCGAATTCTCTGGAAATAAAAAGCCAACGTCTGCTTGCAGTCAAGTGTATGCAGGGTTGCTTCTGTGGTCTCGGAAAGAATACCGGAAGGTAAAATGACAGATTCAAAAGAAAAGGAGACATCACCTTTGGCATGAAATGTGGGTGTCCTAAGGATGTCCTTGTCATGGTAAAACCTAGTACAGGGTGAGTCCGCCACCAAAGCCTGAAGCTCACTAATGCATCTAGCTGACGTGAGGGCAATAAGATAACCTTCCATGAAAGGAACTTTAGTAGGGTCGTAGCCAATGGTTCAAAGGGCGGCTTAAGAACCTGCACTAGAACGACGTTGAGATCCCAAGCCAGCGGAGTTGGCTTAATGGATGGCTTAGTCAGCAGGAGCGCCCTCATAAAGCAGATACTAGCGGTTGTGAGGAGATGGGCTGTCCATCCAATAGATGAGAGACCGTAATAGCACTGAGGAACTCTGACAGAGTTGGTCTTGAGACCTGTTGAGCAAGGTGGAGAAGATACTGGAGGAGTGCATCTTCGGGAGCAGAGAAGGGATTGAGATCCTTCTGGAAACACCAGACAGAGAATCTATGCCACTTGAAAGCATAGTAACGTCTGGTGGAGGGCTTCCTGGAAGCCAACAGGATCTCCTTAACATTCTGAGTGAGGTTAAGGTCTTGTAATGTTATGCCCTCAGCAGCCAAGCTGTGAGACGGAAAGACTGTGGATTGGGAATGGAGCAGTGTCCCATCTTCCAGGGAGAGGAAATAGGGCACAAATCCCAATCGTAGAGGCTGAGTCAGACGTAGCAGCAGGAGGGAACCACGGTTGGCATGGCCAATGAGGGGCTATGAGAAATGAAGTCCTTGTCGGCCTGTAGCTTGAAAAGCGTCTTGGGAATGAGAGGAAGGGAAAGCATAAAGGAGACCCCAGTGCAGGTGGAAGACATCCACCTGCTGTTTGCTGGATATCGGAGTCCTGGTGCAGAAGTGGGGAAGCTTGGCATTCTACGGTATGGCAAAAAGATATGTCTCTGGAGTTCCCCAGGTCTGAAAGATGTAGGATGTTGTGTCCGGATGGAGGGATCATTCGTAGGGAAGAAGGATCCAACTCAGCGTGTCTGCCAAGACATTGAGCTCCCCTGGGAGATACACCGTTTGGAGGTGTATTTGATAAGAAATGGCAAAGGACCACAGATGGAGAGCTTCCTAGCAGAGGGGCCAAGAGCCTGTTCCGCCCTGCTTGTTCACATAGAACATGGCCACCTGATGGTCTGCCTTAGACTTGGACCCATTGTGCCCTGAGGTAATCTTGAAAAACCCTGAGGGCATTTGAGATAACACAAAGCTCCAGGAGACCGATCTGGAGCTGTGACTCCTGCATTGTCCAGAGAGAGTGCCCAGTGAGCTCCCCAACACAGTTTTGAGGCCTCTGTCATCAGGGTGCATTGATGTGGAGGCATCTGAAAAGGTGACATGACAAGGAGATTTTCTGGAGAAAATCACCACTAAAGGGATGTGGTGAGAGGGGCAGTGACTTGGATCTTGACCCTGAGGTGGCCTGAGGCCTGCGTCATTGAGAGGCAAGAGTCCACTGGGCTGTCCGCATATGTAGGCGGGCATATGGGACAACATGTACTGTTGAGGCGATGTGCCCCAAAAGCTGCAGCATTTCTCTGGCAAACGGTTTCAGAGAAGCACTTGGGAAGTTAGCTCAATGAGACGGGCACAGCTAAGTTGGGGCAGAAATGCCCTGGCCTGCTGTGTGTCCAGTAGAGCGCCTATGAACTCTAGTCTTTGAAATGGAGTGGGCTGGGATTTTGGAAAGTTTATGACAAATCCCAAGTGTTATAGTACTGTGATGGTACGATGCAAGGAAAGCTGAACCTCTTGGGAGGTGTCTGCTCATATGAGCAAGTCGTGTAAGTAAGGGAATACAAATATCCCTAGAGATCTTAGGTATGTGGCTACGACCACCATGCCCTTTGTGAAGGCTCTTGGAGCAGAGGCGAGTCTGAAGAGAACGATTCTGTATTGATAATGTTTTCCCTGAAAAATGAAGCACAGATATTTCCTGTGTCCTGGATTGATGAGGATATGTGTGTATGCTTCTTTTAGATCTACAGAACAGAGCCAGTCCTGACTCTGGAGGTAGGTAAGAGTCGTCCCTAGAGAGATTATTTTAAACTTCTCACGGACTACAAACTTGTTGAGGTTTCTGAGGTCCAGGATGGGCCTGTACCCTCCGGTCTTCTTTGGTATGAGAAAGAAGGGAGAGTAGAACCCCATTCCCTGTTGGAATATTGGGACATTTTCTATGGCGCCCTGAGACAGAAAAAAAGGACACCTCATCCTGTAGGAGAGTAGTGAGTGGGGGTTTAATGTGACATTCCCCTACGAGAGTTGAGGGGGGGGGGACAGAGTTTGCAGATGAAGTCTGTACCTCTTCCGGACTATGGTTAGTGTCCACTGCTCTGAGGTGATAAGGTGCCATCTGTGGGCGTAGTGACAGTCTGCCTGCAATGTGGAGGGGGCAAAGGTCCTCCAGAGGCAGGGTGGCAATGTTCTCTAGAAAAAGTCAAAAACCAGGCATAGACTGTAGCTGCAGAGCTGGTTGAGATTTAGCCACCTGTGGCTTCTTTTGTTGTTTAGGAGGCTGCTATTTTTTCTGATGGCCTTGAGCCTGGTACCAAGCAGCAGGAGAATAAGTAGTGTAGAATTTCTTCTTATTGAAGAAAGCTTTATTGTAGCTGTCTTCTTTCTAGCAGGATTAGCTGTTGACCTAGACAGCCTGTTTAGAGTGGTATTCTCTGACTTTGTGAAGCTTCATCCTGCCAGTCTTTGCCAAAGAGGTTCTCTCCTGTGCAAGGTATATTGCCTAGCTTATCTTGACTTCACTGCTCAAGATTTGAGGCCTGAAGCCATGCAATTCTGCATGCACCGATGCAAATTGCTATGGCTCTGCTTATGCATTCAAATGCATCAAAGGTTGTCCTATTGACAAATTTTGATACATTTTGGGTATGTCTAAATACAGCAAGATAGTCATCTCTCTTATCTGAGAGAAGAGGTGCCATGGCCTCGAGGTCCTTGGTAATCTCCCTGATGAATATATCCATGTAGAGTATACAGAAGTTAATCCTGGCTGAAAGCATGGAAGCTTGAAAACAGACACCCAAAGGCATAGAGGGTTCTTGACTCCCTACCTGGTGGGTTAGAGGAATGAGTTTTGGAACTCTTGATTACCGATTCCACCACTATTGAATGGTGGGAAAGCTGTGGTTTCTGGAAGCCAGGACACTCTGGTACTTGATACATGGTATCGAGATGTCGAGTATGAGTTGAGATCATGAGGGGAGTTTTCCACATCCAGAGCATCAGATCATGGAGGATGCAGTGCACCGTTAGGGTGGCCACATCCCTGGAAGCTGTGGGGATCAGAGAATCTCCAATTCTTCCAACCTGGGATCTTTCTTGGATGTCACTGTTACAGAGAAACCCCTAGCTAGGTCACAAATGAATTCTTGGAAGGACATGTCCTCAGGAAGCAACATGCGTTGTTCTGGGGGCGGGGAGGGCTCCAAAGGCAGGCTTCGGGGAGTCTGATCGGATGATTCAAAGTATCGGCGGGAACGATGTTTGCCTTCCTCCAGACGTCGATACAGATGCATGTCTGTATTGGGCTCAGGGAACCATTTGAATTGCACCCCAGTATCAGTGATGGACTCGAGGGAAGGCATGTATGGCAGTGATGACAGCGCCATGTATCCCAACACACCCTGCACTGATGCCGGTACTTGTACCGGTATGGATGGCTCGGTTCCTGAGTGCAAAATTGTATTGCAAAACACAGCAACACGGCAACATGTCTCATCACCCACGCTAGACGGTATGACCATGTCACTCCTCTTTTACTCCGTCTCCACTGGCTGCCTCTCCAATATAGATTCCAGTACAAGTTCTTAATTCTGACCTATAGAGCAATCCATACCTCGACCCCGCTGTATCTTGCTAATCTCATCTCACTGCATACACCTCACCGGCAGCTTCGCTCCCTTCATGCGAATCGGCTTTCCCTTCCATCCCCTTCCCAGGCCCATTTGGAGCAGACCCGCCGTGCCGCCTTTTACTTTCTCAGCCCCGCACTCTGGAACACTTTACCATCCTCACTCCGTTTAGATCCATCCTATCAGAAAGTCAAGACATTGCTTAAAACCCACTTATTCCAATAGGCATTTGAGCTCCCAAATGATAACACCCCTTAAGTATTTTTCTCCTGTACCATCTGCCTCTGTCTGACTTATACTGTTCCTCTACTTCTTTCCTATTATACAATGGCGTTCTTTTCCTCTTTCCTGCAGCATTTTTGCTTTTATTGTAAATGTCCTGACGTGGGTGGGATATCAAGTGTACTAATAAAGATAAAGAAAGAATAAGGGAACTGGCGGTGTCAAGACTGTGCCAGCATTGACGGGAAGGCAGACAAACCACAAAAAAACAAAAAAGAGAATTTTTTTACGGTGACAGGATTTGCTTCCTACTGGCTCCGCGGAAAATGAAGAACTGAAGAGAGGGAGTTGGGAAGGCAGAAAGGCAGCCACGCAGGTGCAGTGTGAGTGCATCCAAAGGCTTTCCTATTGGACGCTGGGGAGCGTTCCCACGCCGGCTTCATTGGTGCTGAAGTCACCAATATATATGAAGACTACATTCCTGCTTGTTCCTGGAGATCTAATTTAACATGAAAGCCGCACTTTGGTTCACTGCTACTGCCTGGGAGAAGGTAAAAGCATCAACACTAAAGAAAGTCTGGCATAAGGTGTGGCTTGCCTTGATGACTTATAATTCACTTGATGAAAATCTTGACAATAACTTTACAAGATTTTGTGTATCAAAGGAGAAAGAAGTTGTTCATGAGTTGCTCGAGTATGCAAAAGGTATTACGGGACCTGCTGCCAAGGACATAGCAAGTAGACTTAATGAAGAAAATCTGACCAAGTGGATGAATGTCGACTAAGAAACAACTGTTTATCATCGTACAGACTCTGAAATTATAGATATTGTTCTGAATCCTGATAAAAACAATGGAAGTGATGATGATGAAACAGATGTAGCTAAAAGATTTACTATAGACAAGTTAATCGAATTGTTGGGTGAATTAATCAAAAGGTTAGAGCAACATATCTTTATGACGGAACAAGAGCTAATGAATCTATTTGTTGCATGAAAAATTATACAGGAAAAGATCCAAGCACATGAAACAACTTTGTTTAGATGACATGTTTATAAAGATAGTCAAGAATGTCTGTCAGAGCAGTACGCCCAGGCCCGTACTTAGCCCTGTGCAAGCGGTGCGGCCACACAGGGCACAAAGGCTTAAGGGGCGCATTTTAGCTGTCTTCCGTTGCCTGCTGACGCCACTTTTTCTTCTCTCAGCGGCGGCAGGCAATGGCAGGACAGCTAAAATGCACCCCTTAAGCCTTCCGCTGGCATGCTAAGCAGATCTTGCAGGGAGGGAAAGATCTGCTTAGCATGCTGGCGATTTGCACATCGGCCGCGCCTCTTCTCTCCCGCTGTGGGGGGGGGGGGGGCGTGCGCCCGATGTGCAAGTTGCACAGGGCACGATCTTCCCTCGTTACGGCCCTGAGTATGCCCACATCTGAAAATCCTGTGGCTTCAACTTCAAGTACCCTAGATGTCCCCCCTGCAACATCACAAACAGATGATGAAATGGTCAGCTATGAAACAGACAGTAATCTTGATAGCACTCAACTTCCAGACCTTAGTGATTAGCTCCACAATTCCAGTAAAATCCTAAAATGTACCACTTCAGGAGCTGCAGTAATGCAACTTTCTTTGTAAGTACCATAATTAATAATCCTGTTTCAGTGATAGTATAAATTGCATTAATTTATTAGTAACACCCCCTACTGTATTTCATTTAATCATTTAATTTACATTTGCTATATAGTTGGTAACTCTGTTTGAAGGTATGACTATGTTAATTAATTGTATTGTAATGTATGTATTGTCATTCCCTGTGCCATGTAGTCTCACTTCCAACCACTTTGATGTGATAAGGTGGTGCATGTCCTCCCTGCCTTTGTATGACCTTTGTAGTATGTTGTGAACCGCTTTGATTGAAGGAAAAGGCGGTATACAAAACAAGTCAAATAAATAAATACATTTCTAGCAGTCCACTGTGCCTTAGAAACACAGGATGTGTCTAATTAGCAAGTCAGCGGTGTATTGTTGAATTATTACATGACCTCTGTTGATCCAGCAAAATGGATAATCCAGCAAGGCTTTGGAACCACGGGTACTGAAAAATTGGTGGTGTACCTGTACTTATATGCTGGGCCATCAAAATAAGTTCCAGCTTCAAACAGATTTCTCCTCTCCAAATCGCAACCAGATCGACTAGACAATTTTTCTTAGGAAAAAAGGTGGCAGTACTCAAAGTATGCAGGGTTCACTTTTTGACTTTCATACATGAGGACCATGGGCCAATTTTAGCAGACAATGAAAAAGGTGCCGGTACCCCCTCAAAAAAAAACCTGAACTCATGACAAAAACATTTTTTAGTACTGGAAAAATTTCAAGCCAGAAAGGAGAAGCGAAGTAGACAAAAAAAAAAGGCAGCCTGTGAGCTATCCTCTGTTCCCTTCTCTACCATACAAAAATACTCTGACAGCAAGGGAGGTTTGTTCTAAGGCGTTTCTTACCAAAACCAAAAACCTAAAAATATTTCAAAATCACAGCATCAACCCTCTGCACACTAATTGATATTAAAAAGATTCTACGTAAGGGAAAAAAAATGTTCATGAAGCAGCTTTACTTGGGTCATAGAAGGACAGTGTTGGCAGCAGAGGATCACAGTTCTGTGACAATGACAGCACCACTAGAATTAAACTGCACGGAAGAAAGGCCTGGCAATCTACTTCCATATCTTGCCACGAAAACCCAGTGGATAGTCACAACAAAACAAATTGCACTATAGTGCTGGAAGATGAGACCCCCAGGTCGGAAGGAACTCAACTGGCTACTGGGGAGGAGCTAAAGACTTTTCAGAGTAAAGCCAACATTTATGATGTGGTTTGATCAAAGCCCTTGGGGGACATCTGACTGCTGAAGTAGCTGCGCATGAAAGGAGAGTCAGAAGCTGCAAAGATGTCTTACACATTGGGACATGGAACATACGAAGCATGAACCAAGGGAAGTTGGAGATGGTCAAGAATGAAATGGAGCACTGTACAACTTGATCTGTTGAGTGTCAGCGAACTGAAATGGACTGGCATTGGGCACTTTGCATCTGATGATCACATGGTCTACTATGCTGGAAATGAAAGACAAAGAAGAAATGGTGTTGCATTTATAAATTAAGAAGAAACTTGCAAGAGCTGTAATGAAATACAATGCAATCAGTGAACACTTAATTTCTACTTGTCTATGAGGAATGCCCATCAACACAACTAAATTCAAGTATATGCCCCAACAACAGCTGCAGAAGAGAATGAAGTTGATGAGTTCTATGAACAAGAGCAAGCTGAAATTGACAGAACATGCAAACAGGCTATCCTGATAGTCATGAGTGACTGGAACGCAAAGGCTGGCAACAAAGAAGGCAGCAAAGTGGTTGGAAAATATGACTTAGCAACAGAAATGCAGCTGGAGAAAGACTGATCAAATTCTGCAAGACCATCTCAAACACCTTCTTCCAGCAACACAAGTGGCAACTGTACACATGGATTTCATTCAATGAATTGTACAAAAAAGCAAATTGACTATATCTGTGGAAGTCAATAATGGAAAAGCTCTAACACATCAACATAGACAAAACCTGGAGCTGACTGTGGTACAGATCACCAATTACTAGTATGCAAACTCAAACTAAATTTGAAAAAGAGCAAGCCACTCATGAACGTAGCAAAATTTGACCTTGAGAATATATCACCAGAATTTAAAGACTGCCTCAATAATCGATTTGCTACTTTAGATACAAATGACAGGCTCCAGAAGAGTTATGGGATGACATCAAGAAGGTTGGTTTGGGAGAGTGAGAAGTCTCTACAAAAGGTGAAAAAGCAAAAATGGCCAAAATGGATGACTGAAGAAACTCTGAATATTGCCCAGAAACGCAGAGAAGCTAAAGCCATAGGAGAAAGAGAGATAATCGCAGAACTCAGAGAATTCCAATGTGCAGCAAGACAAGACAAGGAGAAGTTCTACAAGGATGCATGCAAGGAAATAGAAGCAGAAACTATTAGAGAAAGAAGATCGGCTTTTTTAAAGCTACGCGAGTTAAAGAAAAAATTCCAGCCTCGAATTGGAATGTTAGAAGATACTCAAGGATCCATGTTGAATGATGCTGAGAAGATCAAGAAAAGTTGGAAAGACTATACAGAGTCATTATATGATAAAGATCAAGTGGACTAACAGCCGTTTCAACCTGTACCTTATGATCTGAAACCATTGGTGATGAAAGAAGAAGTCAAAGCAGCATTGAAAGCCTTATCAAAGGACAAAGCATCAGGCATTGATGGCATTCCCATTGAAGTATTACAGCAATCTGATGCAGCTGTTACCACACTTACAAGGCTCTGCCAGGAAATTTGTAAGACAACAACATGGCCAACTGACTGGAAAAGATCTGTGTTTATACCAATACTAAAGAAAGGTGATCCAACTGACCGTGGAACTTATCACAAAATCGCTCTGATCCCACATGCCAGCAAGATTCTACTGAAGATTATTAGGCAGAGACTATAACCATGCCTGGAATGAGAACTGCCTGAAGTGAGAGACATCAACTCGAATGTGAGATGGATCCTTGAAAAGACTAAAGAATACCAAAAGGATATCTATATGTGTTTTATTGACTACAGCAAGGTTTTTGACTATGTACACCATGAGAAACTCTGGGCCATATTAAGAAGCACGGGTATACCAGAACACCTGATCATTCTCTTGCACAACCTTTACATTGATCAAGAAGCAACAGTTCGAACAGAACAAGGAGAAACAGAATGGTTTAAAATCAGCAAAGGTGTGTGACAAGGCTGCATACATTCCTCCTCTCTCTTTAATTTATATGCAGAACAAATCATCAGAGGTGTAAAGATTGGTGGGGGACTCATCACCAACCTTCGCTATGCTGATGATGCCACATTACTGGATGAAAGTGAAGATGATCTGAAACATTTGCTTCTCAAGATCAAGGAACAGTCTTAAAATGGGGCTGCACCATAATGTAAAGACGACAAAAATCCTGACAACTGGCAAAATCAATAAGTTGATTGTTGATGGAGAAGAAATAGAAACAGTGGAAAACTTTAAACTACTTGAATCAACTATCAATAAAGAAACAAGCAGTCAAGAAATCCGACGACGCATTGTTTTTAGCAGAATGGCTATGAAGGAACTAGACAAGATTCTCAAGAGCAGAGATGTCTCTCTTCAAAGATTTGACTTATTCAAGCCATGGTATTTTCAATAACGTCATATGGATGCAAAAGTTGGACAGTGAAAAAGAAAGACAGGAAGAAAATCGATGCCTTTGAATTGTGGTGCTGGCGACGAATACTGTGTATATCATGGTCTGCCCAAAGAACAAAAGTCAGTACTAGAGATCAAACCTAAGCTTTCTTTAGAAACTCAGATGACAAGGTTTTGACTTTCATACTTTGGACACATCACGTGAAGGGAGAGATCATTAGAGAAAGACATTATGCTTGGCAAGATAGAAAGAAGGTCAATGCAAAAGAGGAAGGCCAGCAATGAGATGGATCGATACAACAGCAGCAGCAATGGGAGCCACTCTGTCAATAATGAGCCACTTTACTGAAGACCGAACACAGTTTAGGACACCTATCTAGAGGGTCACTATGAAGTCGACACCAACTCGACGGCACTTAAAAACAACAGAAAAGACACAGCCACATCAAAGTGGCAATCAGTGTTTATAAAGTCCAATCTCATACACACATCTTCATCAAATGGAATTTAAATCAATTTAAAAATAAAAAGCAAACTGTCTTCAAGGATCTTCAATGTATTTGTGGGAAAGTTATGACAAGCACACTGTTTCTATGAGAGTGGCCATGACACAAATCCATTAAATCTCAAAGGAGGGAGGTTTTGGAGGAATTTCCACAACAGTAAACATTTTTTTTTAATTATTTTATCATTATTACATCATCATGTAACAAGAAAGGTAAAATGAATACTTCCAAACAAAGCTTCATCAAACCACTAGCCCACATCAAGAAGAGAAAGATAAATAAGTAAAAAGCAAAATTAGTCACCATTAGTACTCATTCAAAAACAAACAGACTAGTCAAAGAAAAAAAACAAGCAAATCATTTCTCAATTTTATCTTCCCTTTCAGACAAAAATTGTTTGAACTTCAAAGAATCAAAAAGACATCATTATGCCCTCAAGATGAAAGCAAAGATTTGCCTAGATATTTTAAGGGGAAAAAAAAGGTTGTCCCTAAGAAGGGCCGGTCCCAGTCTTGGTTCAAGGTTTTGGCTGCTTAGACAAACCTTAAGCCTTATTCTGCCCCCCTCCAGTTATTAGAATCTATTCTTTAGCTTTCAATGCCATGCTCTTTGGCCCCCCCTTCCCCAAAAAACTGATGCCCTAGGTAACTGCCTTGTTTGCCTGATGGTTGGGGCGGCCCTACCCCTAAGGACAAAACTGCTGCCTTTAGTTGCAAAAAAAAGAATTCTTCCTTTTGATGCGAGTGGCCCTCGCTACATCAGAAAGAATTTGAAGACACTGCCCACAAGAAAGGAGAATCTTTTTCTCAAAATATTTCAGTATGGAATAAACAAACAAAATAGAATAGAATTTTATATCTAAAACTTTATGTCTGTATATTTTTCTACCTTGCTACCCATAACAAACATAATATATATATATACAGATGAGGCACTTTCATGGCTCATTACCAGTATACTCTTAGAACTTTGGGCCAGGTATTAGTAGCTAATTTCCCCTAGACATAACTGAGAGCATAACTTATTTTTGTTTGCTACTAATAATCCCTACAGTTAACACACAGCACTGTGCCCTAATGCGAGCAGCATCAGCATGAGTGCACTTACCTCCACCTACTTAAGTGGCAGTAATTGCGTCTGCGCTAACTGGTCACTCTCCACCCCAAACCCACCTACTTGTTCCTCTAACACGCCATGGACAGTTTGCGCAGAAATCCAGCCATGCTAGCTGCCAGCGCATCTCCCAGCATGCCTTGAGCATGTGCACCAGAATACACACTGATAGCTATCATCGTTTAGTAAAAGATCTCCTGAGTATTCCTTGTAAAAGAAATCTCACAACCAAGTCCATGTCACTCAATTTGGCAACCATTTCAGAAGCAAATTGACAAGAGTTGAGTCGCAGATACTGTTTAACATTTTCTCTGTCCTATTTATAAAACATTCCAAATATCTAGTAATGATATTGAATCCCAAGGACTATTCTCCAAGAAATTGCCCACAAAATCAGGAGGCGACAGCAGCTGGCAATGGCAATCTAGCAACAAAATGAGATTGTAAAAAGCAGGGCTCCTCCCCACTTACAAACATCTCACTTGGAGTTCAGCAGGAAGGTGCCACATACGTTCAACTACCAGGGAATAATCTTTAATTGGAAGAGACCGAGTTAGTGGACCACTGGAGCTCAAAGAAGCTCTGGACACCAGTGAGGGCATTAAATACAAAGCTGATGCAGTTCCAGTCTTAATCTGAACTGAGACATGTTTGTCCACTGGGTCCTCAAAAATGGCCCAAGAGGACCCAGATCCCTTCGCCTTTTATTTTATTTATTTTATTTAGAGAGTATTTGTATCCCGCTCCTTCCAGCGATCAGAAGCGGTAAGATTATTATTGCGAAACTGCCAGATCAAAGCAGGTACAAATTTTGTTTACATACAGATTTATCAGAAAAGCACGTCACACAGAGTTTCAGATTATCAGAACAACACGGCACACAGAGCTAACAAAACGTAGCTATGGGGAAGAATATTTACATAGATACATATACACAGGATAGGTTTCTTTTATTTTAGCCATACAAAAGTCCACTGGAAAATAATTCCAATTCGCTGCAAAAGTACTGAGAATCAGGCAGGAGGTTCCAGGTTTCTTTGGCTCCGAAGGGGATCCAAAATGGACCTTCCCCTTCAGGGCACACTCCGCAGCCACATGTCACAAACATCTGTGCTTTAAGTACCCAAACCAGACCCATGAAGACATCATTGGGACCGCTGGCTAGCTCCACCACAGATGTGGCACAGGAGATTGTCCAAGTCACTTCTACCTGGGCCACTGATACTGTCCTGTTTTGCTCTCTTCCTACCAAATATTTTTTACAAAGGTATTTAAATATCCCCTTGAGAAGGTAGGTCTCTGCTGAAATGCTACATGACATTTGATGAGATGCAACAATAGAAAAATTGAGTCTTCTGGCTCTAGACTAAAAAGTCTATAGGGTTCTTTGTCACAGGAACGTGTCTTGAGTTTCACAAGTAGCTGTTGTAAAATTTTGTTTTGATATAAATTTTTTTTTTTTTTAAATTTTGTTCAAGATGTTGAGCTCAGTTTTTCTACTGAGGTAAATGATTATATGCATAACTTGAAGGGTAGAAGGCACAAAACTTTGCATGCATGAGCATTCAGATTAATGGCAAACTCATGATACCTCAAAATATATTAAATTTAAAACAAATTGTTCCAGTGAATTTGTTAGAAAATTGAACAAAGTAGGTTGATTTCACTTTAGTTTTGTTTGATATTTGATAGGAGAGCTTTCCAATTTTTTTTTCTGTTTTTTCACTTGTTCACAGCACATTAACTTTTCCCTCACCTGGGGGAAGGTGGTAAGGAAGGCCCTTGAAATTAACCAAAGATTGCAGTTTGAAATATCCATACCTTCTTTATCCTGCATGCTTTGCAGTTGCAAAGGACATGGGCAAACAATCCCCACAGCAGCAGTCCACAGGAAGTTTCCCGGGGGGGGGGGGGGGGGGAAGAGCTATAAAAAGGTCTTTAAATATTATTTGATTTTTTATGCCTGGGCAATGGAAATCAAAAGCTCTTAAGCATAAGCCATGCTTCAGGCCAATCAATGTCATACCAAAGACAGAAAAATGATTTTAAAAGGAAAAATATTTGGAGTTTAGAATGCATTTCAGAGTGGTGAAGTAGATCTTTGAGATTACAGTAAGGCCAAGAAAGGATGAAAGTGGGTCAAACCAGTTTCCATAAGCAAACTCCTTGTTCCTGCCTGACAGCCAATATGTCCAAACTGTAATCCACTTTCCCACAGTGGTAACTTTAAAGAGGGCATAAGCTATCCATAGCATATCTACAGAAGTGCTGACAAGGAAATGAGGGCCTCTAGACATATAACACACAGCAGCGTGTGCAATGACATTACATTGTTCTATATTAAGTACCCATGAGATACATCTAGAGCGACCTGCAGTCCATGATAAAAAGGAATGGAAGGAACGGAATGACAGAAGTTGAACTGTTCATACCCTCCAGACGTAATGAAGCGAGGCCTTTGCAGCTCAATGCTCTGCACCAGCAATCTCGGTTCAAACGTTCGGATTTCAACGTATCTTGGCAGTACCGCAATGATGTACGGAGGCTGATGTTCTGTGGAGGAGAGTACAAGAGCCAAGATTATCGTTAGGATGCTAGAGGTGTGCGTTCATTAGTATGACTTAAATTATTGCATGCTAAACTTGTCTACCATGTACTAATTGACTTAGAAACATAGAAATATGACAGAAAAAGACCACATGGCCTATCTAGTCTGTCCTTCCATATCAACAACTACAACAGTCCCCTTTTTACCTTTAGAGATCCTCTGTGTTTGTCCCATGCTTTTTTTAATTCAGTTACTGTCCTCATCTCTACCACCTGCACTGGGAGACTATTCCACAGATCCACCACTCTTTCCGTAAAGAAATATTTCCACATATCACTTAATGCATTTTAATTCATCAGTTGGTATGTGTTGAAATCAATTCAGTGCATACTAAAATGCCCCTTTTAAAAGAAATATATGAAACTAAATGAAGAGAGACACAACTGAAAATCTGGAAAAATTCATGATAAAATGAAAACTGAATATTTTTTACCTGAGCTCATCCCTACTGGATACCCACATGACTTATTTCACAGTAAGTTTCAACGCTAAGATCATACAAATTATAGCACAGAAGTTGGTCTGATATTGTTAAAACCAAATTCCTCATCTGACAACAGAAAATGCTAGCCCAGTGCACTCAGAGCATTAGTTCTATACTGTGGGCTGCCAGTTCCTTATAAACTGCTGTAATAAAACATATTTTAGAGGACTCAAAATATTGACTGGTGCTTCTCATTTCTTCACTGATATACTTAGCCAATTCTATTTTGTAGTAATTTAACTTTAAAGCAGGAAGTGCTAGCCAAAACCAATTCAACATAGCAGAACCATTGTACTTAACACTCATAAAAAATGGTAGGCGATGAAGGTCATTTTAAAAGGCTGAGAAGCGATTGATAAGTCTGAAAAAACATGCACGTGGATGTCCAATTCACAGAGATCACAGAGACGTCCCCAGAGTCATTTTATGAAAGGTGACATTTTACTTAACAGTTAATATCCTTTCTTTGATTCCTTCAAAGTAGCATGCTTCAACGGCTCAAAGGCCACCGCTATCAGGGCCCTGAGCACCAGACCCAGATCCCAGGAAGGGATCACAGACCAGAGGGGAAGACACAGATGCCAAACCACCTGGAAAATGCGCGAGACGTCCGGGTGTAAGGCTAGAGACCTACTACCCACCAGACTTTGGAAACAAGCCAAAGCTGCCATCTGAACTTTCAGGGAGCTAAGGGAGAAGCCCTTTTCCAGGCCATCCTGTAGAAAGGCCAGTAAAGATGGCACCTTGGCCACCTCAGGAGCCAACCGCTGAGCGCCACATCATCGCTCAATGAGGCACTATATCCACACAAATGCTAGCTTGATAGACCTCCTCCAGCGAGGAGGAGACCGGGTTCTCCAGGATGATCGGTTCCTGTCACAACAGTCCCCGAGATGGTGTCAACTGAAGGGGAGGCTCCTGCAGTAGCCGCATCAGATCTCCGAACCATGCTCTCCTTGGCCAATCCGGTGCCACCAGAACAATCTTACCTAGGTGGCGCTCTATACACCGAATCAGACACCTCATCAGGGGACACAGAGGAAACGTACAACAGGCACTGACTTAGCCAATACTGGGTCAGGGCATCAACATCCTCAGGCCCACTCACCAGGTGGCATCTGAAAAAGCAGCAGGCTTTGGCATGGGAGCACTTTTGATTGCAAACCCCAAGAGGAAATGATGAAGGCATCCAGAATTGGCTCCTGGCATTCCAGGACCTAGCTGAACTGAATGGTGTCTGGTACCCAGTGATCCTTGGTTACCTGGACACATTGCCAAAAGAAAAGGTGAAGCCTGCCTCCAACCAGAGGAACCAGTGTATGAGCCCCCAAATCTTCATTACGCAGTCCGGGAGGGTCCACCTCTGGAAGGGATCGAGTCCCTGGGCCCCACGAAAGGGCTGAGAGCAAACTCGAAGTCTGGAAGCAGAGGAGAAGAAAAGCTTTCCAGGTCAGTAATGACGAAAGTCCCAAGATCCCTGGGAGTTCTGCCAGTGTGACCATGGTGGATGGGTAGAGGATCATGAGAAAGACTCCTGACCCTTTCACAGGCCCCTCAGATCCATCTTCCACGGGGGGCAGTAAGACTGTCTCAACCAGGTCCTTCACCAGCTTCTCCAAATCGGCTCCAAGCAGAACCTTCCCTTTAAAGGCCAGTTGGGCCAGCTGGGCTTTAGAGGAATAGGAGTCTGCCACCCAGTGCCGGAGCCAGCTTCATTTCCATGACACAGTAGACAGGGCACTGACCCTGGATGCCAAACATACTGGTGGTCATACATTTTATCAGAAAGAAAGGCTGTAGCAGACTCCAAAAGAGGGGTAGTATCATCTGGTGAAGAGACCAAATCTACTTAAGCAGGGCTGGAGACGTCGGGCTCAAACATACTGACAACTGAATAGCCATTGCTGCAGTGAACTGGCTCCTCAACAAGGCATCCACCTTTCGGTCCAGAGGATCCTTTAAGGCCAAGCCGCCTTCTAAAGGGATGGTGGTCCACTTAATAAACGCCGTGACCTGTGCATCCACCTTCGGAATATCAAACCATACCATGCAGTTCTTCTCTGGGAGAGCACACGTATTCTTACACACTCTTAACCCCTGAGGCAAGGAACCAGGAGAATCCCACTCCGACTGGATCATATCCTTGATCTCCTCTGGGAACGGGAAGACAGTAGTGGATTTCCGCAACCCTTGTAGAAGTGGGTACACCTTTGGCTCCTGCTCCATCCCTGGAGCATCTGTTAAGTTCAAAGCAGATGAAATCCTGGCAATCAACGCTGCCAGCAACTCCTTCTGGAAAAGGTGTATCACTTTGGCCCCATCACACTCCTCTGAAGGTGAGAGCACTTCCTTAGGTTTAGGTTTAATTATTTGATAAAAACCGCCTTTCTGGGGTAATCAAAGCGGTGTACAAGTAATAAAATACATTTAAAAAATTCATAAAATACATAAATTATACAAAGCATAAAAGAAAAACATAATACATAAAAACTTCGTCCATGGCCAGAAAAGGAAAAGAAGTATACAATTTTATAAAGGACAGAAGGGGGTACGGGACATGCAGGGGGTACGGGACATGATACAACAGGTAGGTTGGTACAGCGAGAGTGGGTTCATACAAAAGGAGAGGGGATATTGAATGCCAGAGAAAAGAGATGGGTTTTAAGGTTTTGTTTAAAGGCTGCATATTGTGGTTCCAGGCGGAGGGAGGAGGGGAGAGAGTTCCAATGTGCAGGGCCGGCGAAGTAGAACGCAGATAGACGTGTGAGCTGGAGGTGAGCACGGGAGGGGGCGGGAAGGGCGAGACGATTGAGATGGAAAGAGCGGGGAGTGTAGCGAGGGGAATGGAAAGATAGAAGGTAAGATAAGATGGGGTACCAGTGTGATAGGCTCTGTGAAGCAAAATCAACAGTTTAAACTGAGAGCGGAATGGGACCGGCAACCAGTGAAGATGGAAGAGCAAGGGAGTGACATGATCTCGAAGAGAGGAGTGAGTGACAAGACGTGCAGCAGTATTTTGTATTCTTTGGAGCCTAATCACCTGTTTTTTGGGGAAACCAAGAAACAATGCATTAGAGAAGTCCACCCGTGACATAACTAAAGACAGTACTAATGTAGACAGAGCCCAGCACCAAGCCATCTGAATCCAAGTCACCATCCAAATCTCAAACCGGTCCCCCATCTCCAGGGGACGCTCCTCGCCGGGGACACTTAGCCAAAGGCAGTCGAACAGGGCTTGCACTCTCAGCCTGCCCACCACAAAACTGCATCCAGGGGCATAGGGAGGAGTGGTCTAGTGGTTAGGACAAGGTACTTCAGACCGGAGGGCCAGGGGTTCAAGTCCCACCTGGGGACAGCAATCTCAGGCCAGAGGGACTGTGATTTCTAGTCCAATAGGCACTCCTTGTGGTCTTGGGCAAGCCACTTAACCCTCCATTGCCCATGTTCCCTGTAAGTATTAGCGTATGTGTCTCATATCCCCTCGTATTAAATGTATCCCCCAATTGACCGCTTTGACCCGGTGAAAAGCGGGATATAAATACAGCTAAATAAATCAATCCAGAGGTTGCAGGGTCCAAATTTCCACATCAGAAGGGAAAGAATTCCAGAGAGGACAATCCAGAGTCTGGAAGCTCACCTCTCAGAAAAGACTCCAATTCCAGGGGGCATCCCTGCTACAGATGCCCTAGAGGCTGAGGAGCAGCTCACAGCCCAGTCTGACCCTTCAGGCAGCTGGATATTCTTACTCACAGCACCATCCATCACCTCCTGCCCTGAGGCAGGCAATGCCGGACTAACTGCATCGCCCCAGCTGAGAGAGGAGGAGCAGGCCCTCCAGGGATGACTCAGAGGCAGCCATGCAGGAAGAGCAGAGTTCAGAATCTGGAGATGAAGTTGCTTGCTTACCGCAGGACAAAGAACATTTTCTGTAAGACGACAGAGTTAAGACAAGTATCACAACATGTGATAAGGAAGCTTATCATAGCTCAGGTAGGAGCTATAGAAAAGATGATGTGACTCTGAACAAGCAACCTGTCAGTTCTGGTAGAAGCAAGAAAACAGAGTTTTCACATAAAAGACTACCAGTCCCAGAATGCACCAGGTTTCCAGCAGCCATGAGAGGGGCTGAAGTGAGAGAATGTGTGTGCAATCAAGAGAGCTATGAGGTAATCCCTAAGCACTCATCTCAAAGGGCAGGGCCTGATTCAACACAGCTGCGCTGTGTTAGGGAGCAGCACACATTAGAACAGGATAAGAATAGAGCTTATTCTTCAGATAACAGCTTTAGGGAGAGCTTCAGCAAAAGCTACAGAGGGAGGAAGAGATACAGAGACAGCAACGGCTACAAGCACCAGTATCACCTGGAGAAACAGAAGCCAAGCCAAGCAGATAGAGAGAGAAGGAAACTCTCTGGAAGGAAGAGAAGAAAGGCCATTGGAAGGTCTGGGAGATTCCAAGGCAGTACTCATACTGGGAGGTATTCCAAAAGCCAGCAGAGTCCATTGGACTGGATTCAGCCAGAGGAATGGAGTGGCAGAGATAGGAATCACCAGTGGCTACCTGGAAGAGAGAAGACTGCATGTGGAAGGGACTTTCAGACCAAGGCCAGAAGGTATGTGAGAGAAGATCCAGCGTCCAGGGATCAAGATTGGAAGGCTGGACATCAGAATTGGATTACATATTGGCCAGGCTATACAGAGAGGAATAATGATAGCAGGAGAGGCTCAGGTATGAACACTGATCCAGACCCTATCTATAATAGAGAATGGCAGCAAGGGAATAAGCATTCTCATGATAGTGCCTTAATGAAAGACTCATCTGTGCCAATGTATGATATTGACCCTATGATTGTTGATGCAGGGGGAAATACAGCAGATGAAACTATTTACATGGACTGTTCTTTATCTAAATGCTATTGCTAGTTTTCTATGAGCAAACACATCAGCCATCACAAAGAAACCTAACTTTGTTCTTTATTTCCACTGCAAACAGCTCTTAAAGCAGGATTTGGGCTCACACAGTAGCAGCCAGCCAGCTAAAGGCTTTCAGCTGGTCCATTGATAGTAATTAGGGCTGCACCTGATTGTGTGTGTGAGCAAGGGAGAATCACTGCTGAGATCGGCGTGGAAAATAAGCAGAAGTTAACCTAACCAGCAAAGTTTATTCTTTACTTTGTGCCTTTGTATTTGGTAATTACTTGCTAAGAAAACATTAGCTAATTGCCTGACAAGCTGAAGGTTGTTTTCTGGTTTACTTTGTGACTTTTTGTTATCCCTTTAAACACTGCAAGCAAGTAACCTCATTTATAGTGCTATCAAGCATACATGTGCTGGGTGAATTAAACCCCATCAATAAAAGAAGTATTTTATTGATCTTACCACTTGGTTTCACAACTCAAATTATTGTCATCAGCTGTGTTTGGGAGTGAATGAACTACAATACCCACAATACCTTGCAAGAATCATATGAATATATGCATCGTCAAGATTGTGTAAGTTCTCACCCTAGGCAGCCGTCTGACAAACAGCATGCGCTAAGGCGGCCCAAAGGCAAGTGGTAACAACGCTTTTACTGTGGTGCACATTAACTGCACTTTTTAGAACAATGCACATTACAGGCACTAGGGAAGAAACACGCATTGGAGCTGCTTGGGTGGAACGTGCGTTAGGACTGCACAACCGCCAAGCACACAATAGGTAAAAATGCTACTAACACGTTCAGAAAATGTCAGGAAACCCCCACACCATGCCAACGATCGGCAGTGATCCACCCCATATTATTTCCCAGGAAAACGGAATCGGTAGCCCCAACAAGGACAGTGACGAGGTCAAGCTTTAGTACTCAACTTCTAAGAGCCCCAGGCCAAAAACTTGTGCCAGACTCAGCTCTACTCCCAAGAACTGTGTGTCGGTTTGGCAGTACTGCATTTAAGGTGGCTAGCAGGCAGATCCTTCGAGAGAGAGCAGGGGGGAACAGAGGAGGAGGAAGGGGGCAATGAGGTTGTGCAAGGCAGTTGTACTCTTATTTATTTATTATTTATTTAACAGGTCTTCAATACCACCTTATCATACATTCAAGGCGGTTTACAGATCCTTACAATTTCTGACTGCTCAAAGGCTCTTATCCAGGCTAAGAGTGCAGAGCTGAACCAATTTTCCTCCCTCCTAAGGCTACCGAAAAGACCACAGTCTAGTGGAGCCTCCTACATCATGCTCTAGTGAGATATCAACCCGCAGGCTGATGTTCAAGTGTTTTAAAGCAATCTTTTCCTCAACTCCTCAGATGTTTCTTCAGAGGGGAGATAATCCATCCACCATCTGCTGGAGACAAAGAAATACTGAAGGGACTTCTGGTAGCTGAGGTGAATAGAGGCATGGGAGTTATGCCATTGAAACCTGGGCTTTTCATTGGTTCTTTGTCTCCACCAATCTGGTAGTAGGTGAATACAACCACTTGTCTGGACTGGTCTAGCAAGGGACATTCAAGTAGGCAGAAGGTGTGGCAGAGCAGCATCTGCGGCACTGCACTGGACTTAGACGTCCCTATTCAATTACAGAAATGTTGAGGACATCTGCAGGATCAGGGGCTATGGAATGCCTCTCGGATTGGGGGTCATGCTCCGCCTTGACTCTGTCCCCAACTCCACCCTAACTCCCCCTCCTAGCCCCTGCAGCCTTTCCCTCCTGTTCTGTCTGTGGGGATCCCATCTCCTGCAAGCAGAAGAGAAGGGAATGGTTGCGATTGCAGTGGACTCCTGTCTGCCTGTGGGAGATCGGCTCCCCGCAGGCAGAAGGGAGAAGGCCACCGTGATTGCGGCAAAAGCTCCTATCTGCCTGTAGGGATCTCCCACAGGCAGTTAGAAGAAACCTTTGGTGCGATTATGGCTGCTCTCTGTGGGCAGAATTTTGGTGGAGCCAAGGCCCATGTGGCCCACCCTGTTCTGACGCCCCTGTGCAGGGTTGTCCAAATGTAAACCTGCTCCAAGCACAAATAAGCATTGGAAAAGTGTTCCTTTGGGCCGTAAATCATCAGGAGGGTGTATATAAGATGGCACACCAGCATTCCCTGTACTCTCCACAATCACAATGAGTTTTGTTGGGTTATTGGGACATTTGTTTTTAGTTTCCACCACCGTATGCCTCTGAGACGTCCCCAGGGATGTCTATGTGGCTGGCGCGGCAGATGCCCATATCAGGCACATCCATGTTTGTGTAATAGTGCCCGAGCTTGGACGTGCTTAATTTTTTAGGATGTTTTGGCATGGACATCCCAGAGTTCACATGGATGTCTGTCCTTTATAAGATGTGCCTTAATACCTTTTTACTAGGCTATTTTTAATAATTGCTATTACTTTTGTAATTCTAGAAAGAAAAAACAAAGGGACAGTGAATAATTTGAGTTTTCAAGCTAAGGCACTGTCGCACTATCAGGGCATGGCATATAATATACTATACTATACTATAATATATAAATCAGCACAAAAAATTGTCAGGTAGCTGAGAATGAAGGTTCATGGTGTCAGATCTCCACCCTGGTTCCTACTGAGCTAAAAGTTCAAAGGATTAGGAAACAGAATTCTCAAAGTAAGGTATATGGGGCCATTTCTGATAATACCCCTAGGTGATGAGAAAAGCTACTTGGCGATATTCTCAGAAAGAAACTGCTGCTCTTACCCATAGCCATCGGGATGTCTGTCCAGTTCAGAGCACACTTCTGCGTACATGTTCCCTCTTCATTCAGAACCACAGTAAGATCGTCTTGGCCAACTGCGACTTTCCTGTCTGCTAAAGGGGTCACCAGGGGCTCCAGCTGCTTCCCTGTAGGGAATAGTTCTTTGATTGACCCTCTTCCATCTACCTGAAAGGAGAGAAGAGTACAATGGGAAACTTTACTTACCGATAATTTCCTTTCCTGGAGTCCTGCTAGACCAGTCCAGACAGGTAGGTTCTCTCTCCCAACCAGCAGATGAGACAGATAAAAAAAAAAAAACCACACCTAGAACAGTGTTGTGACATCACTAGCATAAAACCCAGTGCAGCTAGGGACATTCTCCAGTATTTTTGCAACCAAGCAAATGGAACCCCCTAGAGAATCCCCTGAAGGGGCCCCTGAACCAGAACATGCTTATGAATGAATAAGATCTCAAACTATATACAGAATCCACATGAGCAAAAAGCAAATCTGTCAAATCAGATGGTCCTGAGAAAAAGGCATGAAGCAGGGAGGGTCCTGGACTGGTCTAGCAGGACTCTAGGAAAGGAAATTATCAGTAAGTAAAACTTCCCCTTCCAGATTCTCCTGCTAGACCAGTTGGATGTACCAAAGCTACTCCCCATCTGGGCGGGAGGACATTGCAGCTGCAAGTACCCTAATGCCGAAACAAGCCACTGATCTAGCTTGGACATCCATGCTTCACCAAGTTTAATTATGTCATCTCCCTACAATATCTAACTGCACCACTTAGGAAAACTCCGTCCAGGACGCAACCTACACTCAAGTAGAATGGGCCTTTAACCCCAGTGGGATCAATTTGCCTTACCGCAAATAAGCCAAAGAAATAGCTTCTTTAATCCAACAACCAAGGGTGGCCTTGGACGCTGCCTGACCTTTACAAGGATCAGCAAAAAGGACAAATAGGTGATCCAAAAGCCGAAAAGGGTTTGTGACCTCCAAGTATCTGAGCAACACCCTTTGGAAATAGAGAAGCCAAAGGCATTTGTCCTTCATGAAACACCGATCTGTGGTAAAGAATGGCAAAGAAACCACCTAATTAACATGAAAAGGCAAAAGCACCTTGGGCAGAAATGAAAGCACTGGCCACAAGGTAATGCCCTTGGATGAAAAGGAGAAAAAAGGGTCCAGACAGGAAAGAGCCTGTAACTTAGAGACACGACATGCCAAGGTCATCACCAACATCACAAAGATGGCTTTCAAGGTCAAGTCCTTAATCATAACTTACATAGTATATGACGGCAGATAAAGCACAGTTACTTGCCTGTAAACAGGTGATCTCTGGGAACAGCAGGAATAAGTCTTCACATATGGGTACGTCGGTACCGACGGAGCCTGCGCGGGAACGCTCCCCAGCTTCCCAAAAAGGAAAGCTTTTGGGAGCATCCCACAGCGCCTGCGCGCTGCCTTCCCGCCTTTCCTAACCGCCTCTCCTCAGTTCGGTTTTAAAGCTGAGACAAAGAGAGAGAGGAAAGGAAAGACAGATAGAGAGATACAACTCCTAGGGGAGGTGGGTGGGTTGTGAAGACTTATTCCTGCTGTTCCCAGAGATCACCTGTTACAGGTAAGTAACTGTGCTATCTCCAGGAACAAGCAGGAATGAGTCTTTACATATGGGGACTCCCTAGCTAGAGATGCCTGGGAGATCCCTTAGGTTAAGAGACCCTGGGAAGGGCTCTACCTCCTCCTAAGGAACCTCAGGCATCCATTCTGAGAAGGAGGGCAGGAGTTAATTAAGAATGGAACAGGTGTTTGAGAACAGCCTGACCAAACAAGGCATCCCGGCGGGAGTCCTTGTCCAAGCAGTAATGGGCTGTGAAGGTATGAACAGAGGCCCAGGTGGCCGCTCGACAGATCTGGTCGATGGACACAGAATTTAGATGAGCCATAGAGGTGGCCATGGCCCTCACATTATGAGCTGTGACATGGCTCTCCATAGAAAGGTTCTTACTCTGGTAGGCGAAAGAAATACACTGAGCAATCCAATTGGACAGTGTTCTCTTAGAGACTGGAAGTCCCAAATGAGAGGGATCAAAAGCAACAAAGAGTTGAGAAGACTTTCTATGTTGCTGTGTCCTTTGTAAGTAAAAGGCAAGAGCTCTCTTACAATCCACAGTATGAAGATTCCTCTCTGCACTTGATGCATGAGGAGCTGGAAAAAAGACAGGTAAATATACCTCTTGATTAAGATGAAAAGGTGAAACCACTTTAGGCATAAAGTGTGGATTGGTCCTAAGGACTACCTTATCATGATGGAATCTTGTATAAGGTGGATTAGCCACTAAGACCTGCAGTTCACTGATGCGGCGAGCTGAGGTGACTGCAATGAGGAAAATAACCTTCCAGGAAAGAAATTTCAGGGAGGTGGTGGCTAAGGGTTCAAAAGGTGGCTTCATAAGCTGACCAAGAACCAGATTTAAGTCCCATGCCACCGGAGGAGGTCTAATGGGAGGTTTAGTTAAAGTTAGGCCCCTCATGAATCTTGCAATAAGAGGATGAGAGGAAATTGGGTGTCCATTGATAGGCTTAAGGGATGCTGCAATAGCACTCAAATGGACTCTTACTGAATTCGTCTTAAGGCCTGCATTGGAAAGATGCAGGAGATATTCCAATAGAGAATTCAAAGGTAGTGCTAGAGGGTCAAGACCCTTCTCAGTACACCAAATGGAAAACCTTTTCCATTTAAAAGCAAAGGAACGTCTAGTAGAAGGTTTCCTGGAAGCATGAAGGATATCCTTCACCTGCTGAGAAAGATTCCAATCCTGAAGGTCTAGGCCTTCAGCAACCAAGCTCTGAGGTGAAGGGACTTGGGGTTTGGGTGCCACAAAGTCCCCTCCTCCTGAGACAGAAGGTCTGGAGCAGCTCCCAAGTCTAGGGAGGGAGCTTGAGAGAGATGTAGAAGTAGAGGGTACCACACTTGGCGTGGCCAGCGTGGAGCTATGAGGATCATAGATCCTTGATCCCCCTGGAGCTTGAACAGAGTCTTGGGAATCAAAGGAATGGGTGGAAAGGCATACAGGAAGTCTTGACCCCAGTGAAGGAGGAAGGCATCCTTGGCCTGAACTCCCTGACATGGAATTCTGGAACAGAACCGGGGAAGTTTGGCATTCCACGGACTTGCAAAGAGGTCTATGTCCGGGGTTCCCCACTCTTGAAAGATTCTGAGTACTTGGTCCATGTGCAGGGACCATTCGTGTGGAAGCATAACTCGACTGAGTCTGTCTGCCCAAGAGTTTTGGATTCCTGGAAGGTATACGGCCAGGAGATGGATTTGATGCTCTCTGGCGAAGGCCCACAATCTTAAAGCATCGTTGCAAAGTGACAGAGAGCCAGTTCCTCCTTGCTTGTTTATGTAAAACATTGCTACTTGATTGTCCGTATGAATGAGGACTGTCTTGTAGCTGAGCAGGGTATGGAAGACCTTGAGAGCTAGAAAAACTGCTCGGAGCTCCAAGTGGTTGATATGGAGATAGGTCTCCTACGGAGACCAAGTGCCTTGGGTGGAGAGGTCTTGCAGATGAGCTCCCCAACCTGTTTGGGAGGCATCTGTTGTGAGGGTTGCCTGGGGCAACAACTGTTGGAAGGGGGACCCCAGCAACAGATTTTGCGTGGACTTCCACCACTGGAGAGACCAAAAGAGGCGCCTGGAGGTTGCTATTTTGTCTGACAGAGCACCTGATGCTTGAGTCCACTGGGTGGACAAATTCCATTGAGCTGCTCTCATGTGAAGGCGAGCATAGGGGACCACATGCACTGTGGATGCCATGTGGCCTAGCAGTTGCAGCATCTCCCGGGCAGTTAAATGGCTTTTTGACTGAATCTGGGAGGCTAACTGCACCAGGCGTAGGCAACAGGCCTGAGGAAGATAGGCCCTTGCAGTGGTAGTATCTAGCCAGGCCCCTATGAACTCTAGGGATTGAGAAGGGGTGAGCTGGGACTTTGGGAGATTTACCACAAGTCCCAGATACTGCAGAATGCGCCTTGTGCAGTTCAGGGCAGTCTGGGCCTCTGACTGTGATGGAGCTCGGATGAGCCAGTCGTCCAGGTATGGGAATACAAAAATTCCCTGAGTGCGTAGAAATGCAGCTACTACTGCCATGCATTTGGTGAACACTCTTGGAGCAGAGGCCAGACCGAAAGGAAGTACCCTGTATTGGTAATGCTTTCCTTTGAAAAGGAAACGGAGGAATCTTCTGTGAGAAGGATGGATGAGGACATGTGTGTACGCATCCTTGAGATCTAGAGAACAAAGCCAATCCTGACTCTGAAGGTATGGAAGGAGAGTGCCCAGAGAAAGCATCTTGAATTTCTCCTTGCATAGAAATTTGTTCAATTCTCTGAGATCCAATATGGGTCTGTAGCCCCCTGTTTTCTTTGGGATGAGAAAATAGGGGGAGTAAAAACCCTGACCCTTGTTGAAGAAGAGGTACTTCTTCTATTGCCCCTTGGGCAAGAAGGGTAGCCACCTCCTGACCTAGAAGGTCGAGAAGAGATGTTGGAGAATTGAAGTGTCTCACCATGGTATGAGGAGGAAGGTTTGAGAAATGAAGCTTGTAGCCCTCCCTTATGATGGAGAGGGTCCACTGCTCTGTTGTAATTTGCTCCCATCTGGGAACAAAATGAGCTAACCTTCCTGGAATGGTGAGAGGCTCTGGCTGTTTTAGAGCCAGAAAGGCTAAGTTCTCTAGCATCAAGTCAAAAACCCTGAGGAGGTTGGGACTGCTGAGTTGCAGCAGCCCCTGTAGACTTAGGCCTGGCCTGTTTAGGTTGCTGACGCTTAGTAGCAAAGCAACCTGCAGATGATTGTTGGCCAGAAGTAGAAGGGAATCTGCCCTTTTTGAAAAAAGACTTCTTGAAAGGTTTTTTCTTGGCAGGAATGGAGGTTGACTTTGAAAGTCTATCCAGAGCAGAATTTTCTGCATCCATTTGAGTAGCTTTTATTTGCCACTCTTTGCCAAACAGATTTTCCCCTGTACAGGGGAGATTTCCTAAACCATCCTGGACCCAAGGTTCTAAATCAGAAGCTTGGAGCCAAGCAATTCTGCGAGCAGCTATAGCAATGGCCGAAGCTCTGCTGGCACCTTCAAAGGAGTCAAAAGCTGCATGGTTGGAAAACTTTGAAATGTCTTGAGTATGCTTGAGCCAAAGAAGGAATTCTTCCCTTTTATCCTCTGGAAGAAAAGGGAGGAAAGTGTGCAGCTTATCTGCAACTTCTTTTAGAAACATACCCATGTAAAGACTATAGGAGTTGATTCTGGCAATGAGCATACTGGCTTGGAAGATTTTCCTACCAAAAGTATCCAAAGTCCTGCATTCTCTTCCTGGAGGGGCAGAAGAGTGTCTTTTTGCACTCTTTATCTTTTTCATAGCTGACTGCACCACAATAGAATGGTGGGGAAGCTGTGTTTTATGAAAACCAGGACAAGGAGGAACACGGTACATAGTGTCCAATCTCCGAGAATGAGGAGAGATAGTGAGAGGAGTCTCCCATAAGTCAATCATGTGCTCATAAAGAATCTCATGAATTGGCAAGGTGACTGCCTCCTTAGGAGCCTTAGAATAACCTAAAATATCCAGTTTTTTAGCTCTAGGCTCTGATTCAGAGGATACTGAAATAGAAAGTCCTTTAGCCACTTCTCTTATGAAGTCTTGAAAGGATAAGTCCTCTGAAGGAGACATTCTTCTTTTTGGAGAAGGCGGCTCTTCAGGAAGGGCTAGGGATACTTCGGCAGACTCCTCTGATGTATCAGAATCATCAGAGGAATCAAAGTATCGCCTGTCAGGGTGGTTTTCTAAAGCTCGGTATGCGTATCGAGCGGTATCGACATCGGGCGTCGTCGGTACCGGTTCGGTACCGAATAGCATCCCTGAACAGGGAACCGCTGCAGTCGGCATCCTGGTTGATGTCGATGCAGTCGGTACCAGTACCGGCACTGGTGCCGGTACCGGAGCCGATACAGACAACGGAGTCTGTTGTGGTATGAGAGGCGTCGCAGCTTGAATGAAGGCCGTGATAGCCTGCTGCATGGATAGAACATTGTGATCCATTGACGCCATGAATGCCTGGAATTCGGTACCGGAAGGTTGCGCCGGTACCCCAGAGCATTCAACAGGTGATCGGTCGAGGCCGTGCCATCGATGTCAACCTGTAACCCCATAGGTGGAGCTTTGGAAGCCGGAGCTTCCCGCCGGGGTTGTTTTGCCGGTGCAGGATCCTCGAGGGCAAGCCCGGAGGCATCTCGATGCTTGGAAGGAGATCTACCCTTCGAGGACCGGCTGGATTTATGTTTGGTTACCTGAGATCCATGGGAGGAAGAAGCCCTGGAAGACGTCGATGCCACTGAAGCTGCTTCAGAGGGAAACAGCACATGGAGCTTGGCAGTCCGGTTCTGTAAACCCCGTTTAGACATCAAAGAACAGGACGGACAATCCGGGATGGAGTGTTCAGGACCCAAACATTTAAGACACCATTCATGGGTGTCAGTAACAGAAATAGTACCGCTGCACTTAGTGCATTTTTTAAACCCGGAGGCTTGCTTTTCCATGAGGAAAAATTCTTTGTGAGGCCTAAGGCCCAAAAGAAGAAAAAACACACTAAGCGAGGGAAAAACTAAGGTTTTTTTTTTTTATAAGAAAAGAAAGAAAAGACTGGCGGTACCGGTCCGGCGTCGGGGGAGGCAGACGCGCGCCAAGGAAATAAAAATAAAACAAAGAACTTCTTCAGCGGTGACAGGAACACGACCTGCTGGCTCCGCGGCAAAGAAGAACTGAGGAGAGGCGGTTAGGAAAGGCGGGAAGGCAGCGCGCAGGCGCTGTGGGATGCTCCCAAAAGCTTTCCTTTTTGGGAAGCTGGGGAGCGTTCCCGCGCAGGCTCCGTCGGTACCGACGTACCCATATGTGAAGACTCATTCCTGCTTGTTCCTGGAGATAGACCATCATGGACCATCTAGTCTGCCCAGCAAGGTGGCAAGAGTAGGTGCACTTGCCGCTTCGTGCAGGTCACCCCTCCCCATGCCTTTGTTTAGGGGTGTACCCACCGCTCTGTGTAGGTCACCCCTATTTGTTCAGATATAAGAGATAGTTATGCTTATTTTGATTTTATCCTGTTGCTATAAAGGGATCCACTGCGTCTGTCCCACCATGCCATTTTGAATTCTGTCAGCGTTTGCCTCTACCACTTCCATCAGGAGGGCATTCCAAGCATTCACCACCCTTTCAGTGAAAAAGTATTTACTGACATTGCCTTTCAGTTTACCCCCTTGCAGCTTCATGTTATGCCCTCTAGTTTAACAGCTTCCTCTCTTTGGGAGAGGTCTGTTTGTCCATTAATACTCTAAGTATTTAAAGGTCTGAATCATATCTCCCCTGTCCTTCCTCTCCTCCAGAGTGTACATGTTTAGGTCTTCAAGTCTCTTCTCATAAGTCTTCTGACGCAGGCTACAAATAATTTTGATTGCCAGTTTGAAATGTGTAAAAATGTTCCATGTAAACCGCAATGATGGGAAATAGCGCGGTATATAAGAGAATGTAAATAAATAAATAAATTGCCTTCCTCTGAACTGCTTCCAGCCTTTTTATATCCTTTGCAATATACGTTCTCCAAAACTGAACACAATATTCCAAGTGAGGCCTCCCCAGCAACTTGTACAGTGGCATTAGTACCTCTTCCCTTCTGCTGGTAATTCCTCTCTGTATGCAACCCAGCATCCTTCTGGCTTTTGCCACCGCCCTGTCACACTGTTTTGCCACCTTGAGATCATAAACAATCACTCCGAGGTCCTTCTCCTGGTCCATGCACACCAACCTCTTGCCCCCTATCGCATACAATTCCCTTGGATTTCTGCTTCCCAAGTGTATGACACTGCACTTCTTCACATTAAATCTTAACTGCCAAGCATTAAACCGTTCTTCCAGCTTTTGCAGATCTTTTCTCATATTCCCCACTCCCTCAGGGGAGTCCACTCTGTTGCAAATTTTGGTGTCATCTGCAAAAAGACAGACTTTTCATTCAGCCCTTCGGCAATATCACTCATTAATATATTGAGCAGTACCGGTCTCAGGACCAAACCCTGGGCACACCGCTAATCACCTGCTTTTCATCCAAGTAAGTTCCATTTACCGTCGCCTGTCAGTCAAGCAATTTCTGATCCAGTTCACCATCTTGGGTCCCCATCCCCAAGCTGTTGAGTTTACTGATAAGCCTCCTATGAGGCACAATATCAAAGGCTTTGCTGATATCTAGGTAGATCACATCCATCGCATGCCCTTGATCTAGTTCTCTGGTCACCCAGTCAAAGAACTCAGATTTGTTTGGCAAGATCGCCCTTTGGTAAAACCATGTTGCATCAGATTATGCAATCTGTTGGTTTCGAGGAAGTCTACTATTTGCTCTTTCAGGAGCACTTCCATTACTTTTCCCGCCACTGAGGTAAGGCTTACTGGCCTGTAGATTGTCACTTTTTCCTTATTACCACTTTTGTGTAGAGGTACCACATCAGCCCTTCTCCAGTCTTGTGGAACTTCTCCTATCTCCAAGGATCTACTAAAAACATCCTTTAAAGGTCCTGCAAGAACCTCTCTGAGCTCTTTCAGTATCCTGGGGTGTATCCCATCTGGTCCATAGACTTGTCCACTTTCAGTTTTGCAAGCTGTTCTAACTTGCTTCAAAGGCTCAAAGGATAACTTTACAAGAGCCTGAAGAACGAAGGTCAGGTCCAAAGGGGGAACCCACTGGCCTAACCGGTGGACACAACACCCACACAACCTTAACAGAATGCAGCACATCCCACTGGCAAGCTAGAGAACAGCCAGAGAAAGGGTCTCAGAAGGCAGAGAGTGCTGCGACTTGCATCCTGAGTGAGCTCCAAGCTAGCCCCTTCTTGAGATAATCTTAAAGAAAGCGAGAACAGAGGGTATCAGCGTGTGCCAGGATGACACTTCGGGCATCAGTCCTCAGACATGGACATAGGCCAACAAAGTAGACAGACGACAGGCCTGCAAGAGGGTGTTCACCAGTGCCATAGAATAAACTTTGTGCATCAGGCGATGCCTCTCAGGGGCCAAGGCACAAGTGAGAAGGGAGCCAGGTCTTCCATGAGAACTGGTTCCTGCTGAAGCAAACTTCTATGAGATCAGAGGCAAGGCAGGGGACACAAGAAGTCGAGATCCATGTACCACAGATGCTGTGGCCAATCTGGAGCTACAAGAATCACTAGGCAGTGAGGGTTCTATTCTAAGAAGGACATCAGGGATTAGTGGCCATGGGGGAAAGACATACAGAAAAGGAGTTGGGGGCCACGACTGGACCAGCATGCCCACGCCCTTGGACCTGGCATCCTTCCAACAACCGAAGAAGTTAGGGACCTTCGCATTGGAAATTGTTGCCATGAGATCCATAGCTGGAGTACCCCAGTGACCCACTATGCGATCGAAGGCCCATGAGGCTCAGATTGAGGAGATGACTGGGATAATCGACTTGCACATTGTCTTTCCACACAGTGTGCTGGGCTGAGAGGGCGAGGTGGTGACACTCCGCCCAAGGGAACAGGAGCTGCATCATGCGTGCCACTTCTGGACACTTGGTGCCCCCCTGGCAATTGACGTACACCACTGCTGTGGAGTTGTCTAAAAGGACTTGGACAACACGCCCCTGGATCAGCTTGAGGACACTGAGAAGTGCCAGATGAATGGCCCTCACCTCCAGACGATGAATGGCCCATTTGGCTTCCATGCTGGATCACGTACATTGATGGTTCAACCCAGACAGTGGGCTCTCCAACTACCAGTCGTGAGACTCACCCATGCTGATGTCTCTAGTGGCACACTCTGAATCATGTTGTTGGAGGAGGCCCATCACCTGAGACTGTTTCACACAGCCAGATGAAGGGAAAGATGCACTATGCAATTCTGTGAGCATTGAGACCAATGATTTAACAGGGCATGCTGCAATGGGCACTTATGAGCCCGAGCCCAAGGCACCACTTCCAAGGTGGCGGCAATCACTCTGAGCAGCTGTAGGTAATCCCAAGAATTCATGGAGCTGACCACAGAACTCGCGCCATTGCTCTGCGGTGAGAAACTCTGCCCAGGTGAGTGTTGAAACACATGTCGAGAAATTCAAGATTTTGGGAAGGTGTCAAGCAACTCTTGTGATTGACTATCCAGCCAAGTTCCTCGAGCAGCTGTACCACACTGACGGCACAAAGAGCCTTGGGCTGGAACTTGTCACAGATCAGCCAGTTGATGATGTAGGGATCTACAAAATCCTTTACATTGGTCATTCGCCAATTTTTAGGTACTACAGATGATTTTAATGATAGTTCACAGATTACTAATAGTAGGTCTGTAATCTCATATTTCAGTTCTTTCAACATCCTTGGATGTATACCATCTGGTCTAGATGATTTGCTATGGTTTAGTTTATCAAATAGCGGTAATATCTCTTCCTGGTTTATCAATATTTCTTTTGATTCTTCCAATTCAACCATTTCAGTCATGGGTAACTTCCCTACATCATCTTCAGTAAAGATCAAGGCAAAGAATTCATTCAGTCTCTCCTCTATGGCCTTGTCCCCTCTTAGTGCCCCTTTTACCCCTCCTATCATCTAATGGTCCAACTGACACTCTCACAGGATTTTTTGCTACAAATGTACTTGAAAAAAGTCTTCATTATGCGTTTTTGCTTCCACAGCAAGCTTCTTCTCAAATTCTCTCTTTGACTGCCTTATCAATGCCTTGCATCTAACTTGCCAGTGCTTGTGTTGTTTCCAGTTTTCATCATCATTTGGCTCCTTTTCCCATTTCCTGAAAGATGCTTTTTTTGGCTATAACAGCCTCTCTGACCTCACCTTTAAACCATGCTGTAGTTTTTAAAGACTTCCTTCCACCTTTCTTAAACCATGGAATACAGCTGATCTGGGCTTCCAAGATAGTATTTTTAAAGAATGTCCAGACTTGATGTAAATCTTTAACCTTTGCAGCTGCACCTTTTAGTTTTTTCTTAACTGTTTCCTCATTTTATCATAGTCTCCCTTTTGCAAGTTAAAAGGCAGTACTGTGGATTTCTTTGCAGTCCTTCCTCCATTTATTAAATCAAACACGATCATACTATGATCACTATTGCTAAGTGGCCCCAACACCCTTATCTCTTGCAGATCTTGTGTACCACTAAGGACTAGGTCCAAAATGGCTTCCCCTCTTGTCAGTTCATGAACCAGCTGCTCCAAGAAGCAGTCATTTATTTATCTCGCCCTTGATCACCACCTTCTTCATTCAAGGGTCAATGTCAAGGACTTGCATGGCCGGCCACTGCTGCATCCTGAGTCTGGAGCCTGAGAACACTTCTTGTCCCCCTCAGCCTTGGAGGTCCCGCTGGCTGGGACTGGAATCGAGACTGGGAGCTCCCCCGATCTCCTTTCCACAGGGTCCAGGCTTGATGGAACAGTATAGCAAACTCTGCTGCATCAGTGTTGGAGGCACCTGCAGCTGCAGCCCCGTTCCTCCTTCCAGCTGGAAAACCAGAACAGGAGGCAAAGAGCTGTCCTCTAGTGGAGAATTAACCAACCGAATAGGCTGCCCAGTAGAGGGAACCAATGGAGGCACACAGGTGGAATATCAGGAGGCGCAGGAGAGACAGAGGTATCCACCAGTAAGTCTGCTTGCATCCCAAAAGACAGCCGACCGGGAGGACTCCCTGGGATCAGCTATACAAGTTGCACACAAACAATCCAACTGTTATTACCACGCTTTCTCAGCCAAGACAATGTGGGAGAGAAGTAGGCATGACTGACAAAAAAGGTCACCTGCTGTTCACTGTCGAGACACCCTCTCTCACGCCAGAAGAGATGCTGTATTCACGGTTGTGAAGTCTGCCGCGTGCCCTCAGTTCCTCGCTGTTCGATCTCCACCAGCAGCCAGGACAGAATCAGGAGGAGGGGAGTGGGGGGAGAGAGAACTCCACCTGCTGTGCCTTAAAAGGCCTGTGTCTACGCTGCAAAAGTGGATTCTAAGACTTTTTTCCCAAATAAAATAAATGATAGGAAGAAATAAAAGAAAACAGGGAATAGTCTTTCAGTCCTCAGAGCTGCTGGAAGGGATTGACTACCCTACATTCCTGGACTGGCCCGGAGAGACGAATAGGAACTTTCATTTTAACCCAACTGGCCCCCGTGGCCAGGAGCTGTCCACAGTGAAGACCCAGTCAAACCAGAGGGATATCTCAAATATGTCCTGGTGACAGCAAACCAAGCTGAGCTGCCTGGCATCCTTGAGATGGGAGGCAGTTGCTTAGGCCAAAGTTGCACCGAGAAGAAAGACCACCGTCTGCTGAGACAGATAAAATACTGGTGTGTGCCCCTAGCTGCACTGGGCTTTAGGCTACTGGTGATTTCACAGCAGATGATGAAAGACAGAAAAGACTAGAACAATGCTATTTGGGGGAGATAACCCACTGGTCTACTGGTCTAGCAGGAGGATCTGGCAGTGGTCATTCAGCACAGATATATGGCAATATTGAAACCATCAGAAGTCCACGCTAACCCGATTCTTGGATTACATGTACGTTTTCCTCACCTGTAATGGGCCAATACAATAAAACTCATGCAAAAAGTCATTAGTGTGATTTTATAAACTCATGTCTCACACAGGTTAGTCTTTAAAAATAGTTCTCAACCCAGTTCTCAGAACATACTCAGTCAGTCAGGTTTTCAGGAGATCCACAATGAATATGTATGAGATAGATCTGCATACACTGGAGGCAGTGCATGCAAAGCTCTCTCATGCATACTCATGGTGACTATCCTGAAAAGCACACCTGCTATGTGTGTCCTGCAGACTGGGTTGAGAATCCTCGGTCTGTAAGTTGCCACCAGTCTCTTATTTTTTAAACTCCAGACTAGCACAGCTACTCCTCGAAGTTTCCAAAATACATAGTAAGTTGCTTTTTAACAGGAACATCTTATAACTAATGCAAAAACATTTAGCATGGACGGTGAAAAATATCCAGCAGCATGCTCATGTTATTCTTGTACGAGCTATGTGAAAATTCCCTGGTTAAATAGCATGAGCACGTCACTTAGCAAGGGGAAGCTCACTAATGTGATCACACTAAACTAGTGGTTCTCAACCGTCCTCAGGACACACCCTAGCCCATTAGGGGAGGCAGTGCAAGCAAATCTCCCATTCATATTCATTATGGCTATCCTGAAAATCTGACTGGCTAGGGTGTGTCCCGAGGACTAGTTAGGGGTTCTCAATCTCAACCCAAACTGAGCAGAAGCCTACAGTGGGCTTAGCAGCAGTCTACAGTGATAGAAGCATAGCTAAAAGTACTATAGGTGGCTCGTTTTGATTCAAGCGCTATCCAAATGATCAGTAATAGTAGTAAGGGACTATGAAATGATTCACATTGAAGCTATGTATATTTTACCTTGACATGAGTTTCCTATTATGAATTGTTTGAAACGAATTGATGGAAAGTCTGCTACAATGAATTAAATATACTATCTGCTACAAACGAACATACTGAAATATACTGAATATATGAACTGTTTTGATAGATGGACTGCTTGCTACAGTAGGTATTGATGGAACCCAAAGCATGAATTAATAGTGTAAAAGGAGCAGTTTTGAAGTAGTTACAGTTGTGGTCAACATAACTGGCACCCTTGCATTTTAGGTATGTTGTGCACAATATCTTGAGAAATAATTAGAAATATTCTAACTGTATGTCATATATTTTTTATAGTATGTTCAAATGTATACAATAAAAAAGATGTCTGTGCAACTTTGATGTAGTAATTTCTGAGAAAAAAAACACAAAAACAAAATATGACCTGGACAGGATTAATGGCACCCTTCACTAATATTTGGCTGCACAACACTTGGCAATGTTGACAGCCTCCAAATGTTTCTTGCAGCCATCTATATGTTTTGTATATCTATTTACTGGTAGCTTCTCCCGCTCTTCAGATGCGATTTATTCCAGCTCATGAATGTTTCCAGGATTCCTTTAACCAATGGCAGATTTCAGCTCTTTCCAAAGGTTCCCATTTGGATTGCGATCAATACTCATTGCTGGCCAGTTTAACATAATCCATTTGCTCCTTTTTAACCATTCTTTTGAATGCATGTTTTGGATCATTGTCCTGCTGAAGGGCCCATGACCTTCGACCCAGACCTAGCTTTCTGACACTAGGTAGCACATTTTGCTCCAAAATATCTTGGTAGTTCTACGACTTAATGATTCCTTTAATACATTCCAAGCCTCCAGTTCCTGAAGCAGCAAAAGACCCCCACAACATTATGGAACCTCCACCATATTTAACTATAGCAGGGGTGGGCAATTCTGGCCCTCGTGCACCACAATCCAGCCTGGTTTTCATGATGTCCCTAATGAATATTCATGGCCCTATTTCCATACAATGGAAGGCAGTGGATGCAAATAGATCTCATGAATATTCATTAGGGACATCATGAAAACCAGGCTGGATTGTGGTGCACGAGGGCAAGAATTGCCCACCCCTGAACTATAGGAAGGGTGTTTTTTTTCCCTCCTAAGCTTCATTTCTTCACCTGTAAATGAATCGCTGGTCTGCATTGCCAAAGATCTCAAGTTTAGTTCCATCTGTCCACAGAACATTTTCCCAGAGGGATTGTGGTTTCTCAAGGTGGGTTTGGGCAAAGATCAGGCATGCCTTTTTTTATCTGTCTTTGAGCAGTGGGGTTCTCCGTGGCCTTTGCCCATGAAGTCCTTTGTTTAGTGCACAGCGTATGATGAAACCACCACTCAGGATTGCTCCAGGGTATCCTTAAGCCCTTTGCATGTTGTATGTGGTGTTTTTCTAACAATTCACACTAACCTTCGAAGACTTCTTGGATTCATTTTCCTCTTCCCACCACATCTTGGGAGGTTCTCAACAGTTCCTTGAGCAAAAAAACTCTAACAACATTGCGAATTGTAGACACAGGAATCCCAAGGTCTTTGAAAATGGCCTTGTACCCCTTTGAAGTTTAATGATTATGACTTTTCTGACATTCTCAGACAACTCTCGTCTTCGCTGTTGTGAAAATGGAACAGAGAGTAAATGTGGCCATTTTAAACATTTGAGCCATCCTTCATTGGTTGATTCAAGTCATGTGAGCACTGACAATTGATCACCGGTGCATTAATTTGACTGAAGTGGGAATATGGTTCTTCTGTTCAAACTGATTTGAATTGTTTATAAGGGTGCCAATAATCATGTCCTTTAAACACCCAAAAAAATAGAACCCATGCAGGGTAACTCTACATCATATATGATCAAAAAGCTTATTACCCCACCTATAAGTACTCACTGTATTTTCAAATTTTATTTTTGTCGGACTATGTTCTTCAAAGCTGCTATCACAAGCTGCCTCTAGCTTAATAGTCCTTTGATCCTTTTTTGGTTAACTTTAATAATGTTCCGTACTCAATATGTTTCTTTAAAAATCAATGGCTGTTCCTTTTAGAGTAAAATCTTCTCTTGAAACAAACAGGCTTCTACTGCACACCTTGCAACTCAAACTGCTGCAGTCCAGCAAGATCCTTTTCTACTTTTAAAAACTGTACCTTCACCGACCACGACAGTCATGTTTTGAATAGATATCACTTATTCAGCTTCAAGGTCTAACAGTTTTATTCAAAATAAACATCCACTGCACTTATCTTTTGCAAAGGATGCCTCCAATCACCATGAGAATGTGACTGGGGACAGAAGGAAACATGCAAAAGGACACAGGCATCGAAATGTGGTGGATCACATGGCCTCTGGCCCTACCAAACCTTTGCAGCCGATCACGCAAGAAAGCAAGCTGAATGCCTGCGGGGATCCCATCTTCCATGGGCAGGAGGGGAAGTGGTTAGGGACAGAGCTTAGGCCCCCTAACAAATAGGCATTCCGCAGCCTCTGCAGAGGGAAAACCCAGGGAAGAATATGGCCGACCTGGCATTGAACAGTCCAAAACAAAAAGCACTTCACACTCACAAAGTAGAAACGCACAAGTCCGGAGCGAGGCGTTTTACAACCCAAGAATTTACTGGATGTACACAGACAGTTAACCAACATTGCTGTGTTTCGGCTCAGCCTTCATCGGGGGTAATGGCTTACAACAATAAAACACATATACACAGAACTATGAAATAACCATAAATGAGAATAAATAAAAATAAAGTACATCAATACATACAGTTAAAAGGGTAAAAAACCACAAAATCATAACTGTCAAAATATTAAAAACTAAAACCAAATAATGGCAATGAAGCTAAAACATCAAAAAAGCAGAGAATATTAAAGGTTTATGATAAGGGATTAAATAAGAACTGAAACTTAATGAAGGACACGATAAAATCAATAATACAAAAAGGGGAACAACCGAGAAGGAAGAAATAAAAGAATAAAAACAAAAAGGCAAGAATAAGTATTTAGTAGCCCTATTGAGCATTAAAAAAAAAATCACGCTGTTCTGTATGCAGGCATGCACTTCTCAACAGAAGTTTTTTCGTATACCCAAGAACGAACAAATATTTCCTATTGGACTTTTCCAACTGCATATTAAAGAATATGGTTTATGTAGTTACTTGCTTTTGTAATTTATTATATGTTGGCAAGATGAAGTGAAGTATTTGCACACGCGCTGTGGAACATAGGAGCTGTCTTAAGAGATGTCTAGGAAAAACACAACGAAGAGCAGCGCTCTTGCAGAGACAACGGAAGCACAAAGGGCAAGAGACGAGTCGTAAAGGATGATAAATCGCTGTTTATTAAACCAAACCCCAACGCGTTTCGGCGTGACCGCCTTCTTCAGGGGGTATGCAGAAAAACTCATGTGTAAAGAACCAGCAAAGAAGAGTCAAACCTCTTAAATGTATGGTATTGCTTAACTGCTGAAGCAATAATGCTGGCTTCCAAAAGACAACTCGAAACAGCATAAAAATTCCAAACCAATGCTAAAACTCAACGTGTAACTCCAAAAATCCTATTGAGACCTGTGGTTTCGTTGGAGTTACAGTTAAGCAATACATACATTTAAGAGGTTTGACTCTTCTTTGCTGGTTCTTTACACACGAGTTTTTCTGCATATCCCCTGAAGAAGGCGGTCACGCCGAAACGCGTTGGGGTTTGGTTTAACAAACAGCGATTTATCATCCTTTACGACTCGTCTCTTGCCCTTAAGAGATGTCTAGTCCAACTTTGGGTGAAGGACCACTGTATTTCTAATCTAAAGTTCTTTGTGTTAAAGGTGGTTAAAGGTAACTGGAGAGGGGGAGGTGATGTAGACAAGGTTTTATTGCACTTAGAACAGAGGTATATTTTCCAAATGCAGACAATGTCTCCTGATGGTTTTACCATGAATATTGATCTTTCCGGGGGGGGGGGGGGTTATTAAAATTTTTCTTGCTTTTCTTTTTTTTATCACCAATTATTTTTTACTTTTTATTTTCATTTTTTATGCTTATTGCTTCTTGTGTTTTTATTTTTTAAATATGCTTTATTGTTAAATAAATTTTAACACATCCCCTTTCCCCCCCCTTCTTTCTCCACCTTCTCCCCCCCCCCCCCCCATTTTTGGTTTATTTCTTGTATTTATTTTTTAATGTATAATTTTTACTACCCTTAGGGTTATGCATTTTAAGTTATCCTTTTATTCTTCATTTCATTATTTACTTTGTATGGATACGTTTTATGGATTCTTACTCAAGTACTTCCCCTGTTTTAAGGGGGGGGTTTATATACTTCCTATTATCCTTATGGTCATGAGTTCTGGATTACCTTTATATCCTCTGTCATTATTTTTTATGACTTTTTATTTGCATATGTTCCAGTATGCGTTCTCTTTTTACTATGAAATGAGCATTCCGAAACTCTACAGTATTCACTATTTAATTATTATACTTTGTCCTCAGGTGGCCAGGCCCCTGTGATATCATGATACCCTTTCCACAATTCTCCTGGAAGGTTTCCCACTACTTTTCTATACTTTAGATACCTCACTTGATTTTATGACCTTTGGTGATTTTAATCACCCTTTTTAACTGATACAAGTCAGTGCCCACTCTTTCCTACTTTATGCGTTTATCAGATTTGTTTCAAGGTTTCCAATTACTTAATTTCTTTATATATTAACACCACATACAGTTTCTTTTACACATACTGGTTTGTTCACCAGCATCACCAGGACTATACTCATTTGCGTTTTCAGCACCAAAGCTAATATTAATAGCGCAGGCTCATGAATGGAGCTTCCCTGAATTTGCTCATACTGGTTTTCCATTTCAACAGACTGGCTGCATATTGCAGCCTTATCATGCCAGGTATTGTATCACATTAGTTGAGTTACTGTATTTTATTTGTATTACTATGTTCACAACAAAGTTAGAATAAGGCAGACGAAAGCATTCTACTCAGTCACCACCACGCAGCTCTTAATGTCCAAATGTCTCTCAGGCTATTTCTTACCAGTTCAACAGGTTCTTTACAAATTATGACCTTAATTGACCACTCGTTTCACATATATGCCCCCGTATGATGTTGTGCTGTAATATCGGTTGATAGCACTTTCAAGACGGTTTTTTTTTGGGGGGGGGGGGGATATGGGTAGAATAAGTAAAAATCACAGCATTACTGCTTAACTAAAGTTTTTTGGAGCAATTCTTGTTGACAATTACTACATCCTAAAACCACTAGGGAAATGCCCTGTTTATCATGAGCATGTTGTCCTTTGGATTTGTTATGCGCAAATTTGCAGCATATTACTTTTATCATTCACACATTCATCTCTGTATTTATCAATGGGCTAGTACACAGAGATATGGTTTTGTTACAATCTACTGCCCACCCCCATCAGATAAGAGCATTTTTAACCCTCAAGTTTCCCTTCTCCCACTGAAATGCCAAAGCTGGCTGCTAGGTGTAGTCCTCACGACCGCATAGATTAGGATTCCGTACCCTCTCATGTTTTACTGGTCATTGATAACAATTTTATCCCTGTAGGAAACATACATTGGAGTGCTCTATACCCTGCGATACTCTGTAACTGTGTTTCCGCGTGCAAGTATATTCTCCTAAACATGCTCCTTGATACTCGCAATATGGGCAAGCCACAATGTTTCTATCAGATGTGCCTCCTCTCGTTTCCCTCCTGTATTTATTTTAATCTTTAATGTTGTTATATATTTTTTTTGTTTTTAATGTAACTTCTAGATTACTACGTTTACATATTTTCTGTGTGATTTATCTTATGCTCGATAGGACTACTTAATTTTTATTCTTGCCTTTTGTTTTTGTTCCTTTTATTTGCTCATCTCCATTTTTATCCCCTTTTTTATTATTGATTTTATCTTGTCCTTTACCTGCATTAAGCTTCAGTTCTTATTTAATCCCTTATCATTTACCATTAATATTCTCTGCTTTTTGATGTTTTAGCTTCATTTTTCAATATTTTGACTGTTTATTATGATTTGTTTTTACCCTTTATTTAATATTTATTATTTATTGAATTTTTAACAAAGTCATCAAGACAAAGTCTAGTATAGAAAAGAGATTCTCTAGCTGAACAATATGCCAAGACAAAAATCTAACAAGAAAAAAGAAAACATAATTCTCTTGCAGTCCACATTTGAAAAAGGGGGAGTGTTACTTATAAACCTTCAGTAAGAGCAAAACTCAAAGGTTACGTAGGAAACAAAGCACAACAAGATGACCACCGAGCGGTCCAAGGCATTAATAAACATAATGTGATTATATCGCACCCTGCGACACAGCAGCTTGCGATGTCACAGGTAACCTGGCACTTATAAAGGCACCTAAATCATTTGGCTGGAAAAAGATATATCTAACAGATTTATACAACACCAAACATTTACATGGGAATCTCAGATGGAAAGTACCCCCAGCTGTAACACCTCAGGTTTTTGAAGCAAAAATAGTTTCCTCCTTTTTTGAGCTCCAAAAAGTCTACCTGTCACTATTAGAGTGCACAAAATCCAAAAATATAGCAACAGCACTCAAATAAAAGAAAAAAATGTATATATTAGTGGTACTCATCTTACATCATTTAATACACCATTTCTGTTGGCGCATGTACTTCAACACATTTTCCATGAGGGAAGGTCTCAGTAACAGGGGCCGGTGCTTTAAGTGACTATTGACTATTCAGTCACACCATTCTTAAAGCCCATTTCACATCAGCGACCAGCTTCTCATTAATCCCCAATGTTTAATAAAAGGACAGCCACAGCCTCTGACTTATCTGCTGAAACACACTTCCAGCGGTCCAACCGGTCCTCCTTTTTTGAGTCTCTTTGTGATCTCACAATTTCCATGTTTCTTGATATCGCAAAAAAGTATCGAGTCTCTTATAAAATATTTTAAGAATCCATTCCTTATTCGTAGCCAAGGCACATGATACCAATAGAGTGGCTGGCTCATATTCCTCCTGACCAGAAACTTCCAAAAGTTCAGAAACATTTAATATATCAACATTAGAATCCCCTCCTAGACCATCTAGCTCTTTTTAACCAGAAGAAAGATAATACATTTTTGTCAGAGGCAGTATAAGTTCTTGCAGAACTTTGAAAACCTTCATCAGATAACATTTCAAGATTTACAATTAACTCCCCAGATTTGGGGAAGTTTAAACCCCGTAAATTTGTAGCACGAGTAGAATTTTCTAATGCTTCCAACTTGAATCGCAAAGCAGTGTTATCTTTAAGTAAAGCAGCATTCATCTCAGAAAGCCTTGCCAGTTGGCGATCATGATGATCAATTTTTAGCTTAACATTATCCAGAGTACTTACAGTGGCAGCTACCAAATCTGAATTCTTTTGAATGCTGGTGGAAAGATCGGCTGTTTGCCTGGACACGACATCGGACAGCATGACAATAGCCTCCAAGATTACTTCAAGCATAAATTTCTTCAGTTACAGAAGAGACAACTGGAGTGGAATAGAAGATACAGCTGAGGAGGGTCCAAATAACTGTTCACCAACACCAGGGCCGCCGATCAATGGTGTTCCCGCCACCAACATACTCCCTGGGGCACTCCAACTTCTCCAGTGGTAAGCCCACCACCAAAAACTGCAGAATCCCCTCGAACAGAGTCCAGAGCTTCTCCAGCAATTGATTAGACTGACTCCTGATCTGCCGAAGTGGGGATGGGCACTGTCAGGCATGGCGGCAGCAGCGTCCTCACAGGAGAAAGAGGTGTCAATATCTGAAAACAGTGGCAGTTCCTCCTTCCCAGCGGCCACTAAGCCAGACCTTATCCCCTGTTTCTTATCCTTAGATATCTCCACAAAATTATCCATTGGACCTCCAACAAAAGGCTGGGATTCCGAGGGAAATTCCCTCGCCTCCCCCTTGCATTTAGCCATTCAGCAGGTAAGAGAGGCAACCGCTCAAGCAGCCATCTTGGACACACCCTCAGAATGCTGTTTTTTTACCCTTTTAACTGTATTTATTGATGTACTTTATTTTTATTTATTCTCATTTATGGTTATTTCATAGTTCTATGTATAGGTGTTTTATTTGGTAGTTGTAAGCCATTGCTCCTGATGAAGGCTCAGCTGAAACACAGCCGTGTTGGGTGACTGACTGAACAGCCCGGCACTGGTCTTTTCTAACACCTCTCTGTATTATAGGTAGTACAATGATTGCATGTCTGCTACTGCTTCAAAAGCGCATAGAAACAAAGCTTGCACTTGAACCAAAAGAAATGGACAGCTGTAAAAGCCTTTATACGGTGATACTGCAGCCTGAAAATGTTCTTTAAAACATTTTTGTGCCTCGCATCTTTGGCCATAATGACAGCAAAGATCTTTGTCCTCTAGTATGGAGGGAAGTGGAGGAGTAACCTAGTGGATAAAGTAGCAGGCTGAAGACCAGGGAAGACCATTTAAAATCCCACAGAGGTTCCTTGTGACTTCAGAAGTCACTTCACCCTCCAGTGCTTCACGCACAATCTTAGGACTAGATTTACTAAGATGTGTTAACGAGTTAATCAGGGCCAGTCCCAGAGTTGGTTCACGGTGCTGGTACCCTAGGCAAACCTTAAGCCTTATACTGCCCCCTTTCCAGCTGTCAGAGTTTATTATCTAGCTTTGAATGCCCCACTCCATGCCAAACCCTTGAAACTGCTGCCCTAAGCAACCACCTACAGTAGTTTGCCTGATGGGGCAAGCCCTGGTGTTAAATGTGCATTATGCCACATTTAACACACGTTAATGAAATTTCATGTATGTTGAACACAGGCCAAATTACTGGCAATAGGGCCTATTCACTATAGTAAGAACTATTCAGGCAATTGGTAACAGACCCCACACGTGACGGGGCCATACTGGACTTGGTGCTTACCAACGGTGAAAGTGTTTCTGATGTTATAGTGGGAGATCATTTTGCATCCAGTGATCACCAGATGGTGTGGTTCAGTATTAGGACAAGGGCTGTTAGAATCCATTCAAAACTGAGGGTCTTAGACTTTAGGAAAACTAATTTTGCCAAGATGGGCCAATACCTCAGAGGGAGTTGTTACAGGGATGGGAACAGCTGAGGGATGTAGAAAAACAGTGGGCAAAACTGAAAGGGGATATTTTAAGGGCAACCAACCTTTTTGTTAAAATAGTAAATAAAGGTAAAAGGAAAAGGAGACCGCTATGGCTTTCGAAAGAAGTAGCTGAAAAGGTGAAGAAAAAGAGGGAGGCCTTCATGAAATACAAGAGATCACAGAGAGAGGAAGATAGGCATCTATATTTGGAAAAGTTTAGAGAAGCTAGCAAAGTAGTCAGGAAAGCAAAGATTCAAAAAGAGGAGGAAATAGCCAATGCAATAAAATGGGGGGATAAGACATTTTTCAGATATGTTAGTGAGAAGAGGAAGAGCAAAAGTGGTATTGTCAGACTCAAGGGTGAAGGGGAGGAATATGTAGAAGCTGATGAGGATAAAGTGGAATTGCTTAACAAATATTTCTGTTTTGTGTTCACAGATGAAGAACCAGGAACAGGCCCTCAGAAAATACCCACAAACAGGAACAGAAGCGAGGGGCATCCTGAACAATTTTCAGAAGACTGTGTTCGTGAGAAACTAGCTAAACTTAAAGCAGACAAAGCAATGGGACCAGATGGGATACACCCAAGAATACTGAGGGAACTTGGGGATGTTCTAGCAGCTCCGCTGACTGACCTTTTCAATGCCTCGGAGTCGGGAGTGGTGCCAAAGGACTGAAGAGAGGCTCATGTGGTGCCTTTACACAAAAGCGGAAGTAAGGATGTGGTTGAAAACTACAGGCCCATTAGTTTAACTTCGGTGGTGAGTAAATTATTGGAAACGCTGCTGGAAGAGAAAATAGTGAGGTTTCTGGAGTCCAGCGGATTACAGGATCCGAGGCAGCACGGACTCACCAGGCAGGTCTTGTCAGACAAATCTGATTGATTTCTTTGACTGGGTGACCCGGGAGTTGGATCGAGGGAGAGCCCTAGATGTAGTGTATTTAGATTTCAGAAAAGCCTTTGACACCGTTCCTCACAAGCGACTTATAAACAAACTGAACACTCTAGGGATGGATGCTCAAGGTATTGCTTGGGTTAGAAATTGGTTGGGTGGGAGGCGACAAAGAGTACAGGTAAATGGAGTTCACTCTGAGGAGAAGGATGTTACCAGTGGTGTGCCCCAGGGATCTGTCCTTGGTCCGATTCTTTTTAACATCTTTGTTAGTAATATAGCGGAAGGGCTGTTGGGTAAGGCTTGCCTCTTTGCGGATGATACCAAAATCTGCAATAGAGTAGACACCCAGGAAGGTGTAGATAACATGAGGAGGGATCTAGCTAAGCTTGAAGAATGGTCTAGAATTTGGCAGCTGGGATTTAATGTTAAAAAATGTAAGGTCATGCATTTGTGCTGCAGCAATCCAAGGGAGCAATATAGTATAGGGGGTGAAGTACTTTTGTCCACTAAAGAAGAGCGGGACCTAGGCATGGTTGTGTCTGATGATCTTAAAGTAGCTAAATGGGTAGAAAAGGTGACGGCAAAAGCTAGAAGGATGCTTGGGTGCATACGGAGAGGAATGGCTAGCAGAAAAAAAGGAGGTGATAGTGCCTCTATATAAAAGTCTTTGGTGCGACCTCATTTGGAGTAAAGTGTGCAATTCTGGAGACTGCACCTTCAAAAGGATGTGAACAGGATGGAGTCGGTGCAGAGGGTGGCTACTAAAATGGTTAGTGGTCTTCATTATAAAGCATATGAGGACAGACTTAAGGATCTTAATATGTACACCTTAGAGGAAAGGCGGGATAGAGGTGATATGATTGAGATGTTTAAATAGCTCCGAGGCATAAATGTTCAGGGAGAGAGCCTCTTTCAATTGAAAGCAAGTTCTGCTACAAGGGGAAATGGGACGAGGGTGAAAGGGGGATAGATTCAGGAGTGATATGCGGAAATATTTCTTTACGGAAAGAGTAGTGGATCTGTTGAATAGTCTCCCAGTGGAGGTGGTAGAGATGAGGACAGTATCTGAATTCAAAAAAGCATGGGACAAACATAGAGGATCTCTAAAGGTAAAAAGGGGACTGTTGTAGTTGTTGATATGGAAGGACAGACTAGATAGGCCATGTGTTCTTTTTCTGTCGTCATATTTCTATGTTTCTAACAACATAACATATTAAATACACATTAGTAAATCTCACCCTTATAGTGTAAGCTCTCACCTTGAGTTACCTATAAAAAGGCATCAGCTAAATACAGATCAATAACCCACTGCTCGGCAGTACAATTACACTGTGCAAAGTTAGGCAGAATTATTTTTCAAGTGCCCAGGTGTGCGTCTCTTCTTTTCTTTGTCCGAGTCATTCTCTCCCTCTCCTTCAGCTCTCTCAGTCTTGTTAGTCGCCGTATCTTAAAAAGGATATAGTGTTATTAGAAAAGGTTCCGAGAAGAGCCACCAAAATGGTAAAGGGGATGGAAGGATACTCCTATGAAGAAAGGCTAAAAAGGTTAGGGCTCTTTAACCTGGAAAAGAGACGGCTGAGGGGAGATATGATAGAAGTCTATAAATTAATGAACGGAGTGGAACGGGTAAACGTAGATCGATTGTTTACGTTATCAGAATATAGAAAGACTAGGGGACATGCAATGAAGCTACAGGGTAGACTATTTAAGACTAATAAAAGAAAATATTTTTTCACTCAACGTGTAATCAAACTCTGGAATTTGTTACCAAAGGATGTAGTAAAGGCTGTTAGTGTATCTGGGTTTAAAAAAGGTTTGGACAAGTTCCTGGAGGAAAGGTCCATAAACCATTATTAAGAAGGGACCCAGGATATCAATGCTTGACCCAGTACAAGCATTGCGGAACCTGTGTCTTTTGGGGAAACTGCTAGGTACGTATGACCTAGATTGGCCACGGTTGGAAACAGAATACTGGGCTTGATGGACCTTGGTCTGACCCAGTATGGCATATCTTATGTTCTTATGTTCTAGTACACTAGGAAAACGTTTCACACTAGAGAGGGAATGGACGAAGGACTGGAGGGGTCCTCACTGGCTAGCTGTCTGTCTCCTGAGGCAGGTCCCTGGAAGGCGGCCGCCTGCTTTTATGACTAGCCAAAAAGGTGGGGCTCGACCCTCTATAAAAAAATGCCGCTCACAAAAGGACATTTAAATGCGAGTGGGGCTCAACAGCCGGTGTAGCAAATGCAAGAATGATCCTGAAAATTGTTCAACACCTGAGAATCTCTCTGCACAACAGTATGAAACCTCTGCAGAGCAATGCTTGCAGAAGTCTGTGTGATGTTTTCAAAGACATATTTGTGGTATGAATGTGTGTGCGCGCGCGCATATAAGAATTTGTATACAAAACATCTGTTAACCGTTTTGTCAAAGGAAAGCGTATACGCTCCCAGTGTCACCTTCTATCCACGGCCAACATCATCAGTTAAGTGAATGGCTCTCACCCTTTTTTCCACCCCCACCATGGCACGCCGACGAGACAATGCATGACACACTGCAAATGTGGGCAGTGGTTCTCTCAAATGATGCGGCCGGCTGGACGTCTCTGACATGTACACAAACACCTAAGCTCATGTCCAGGCCTCTCTCACACTTCCAAGTTCATGCCCCCTCACTCCCCTTCTTTACACCTTACTCCCCCTGCCCAGCAGAGTCAGGAGGAGGAGAAGAAAAGCCTCAGGCCATCCCCTCATTCTCCACAGCCCACAACGATTTGTGTTTGCAGCTGCGGGGGAGGGAGCTTCTGGTCTGGGCTGGCAGGGAAGCAAGCAACAGCAACATGAAGGGATTTCAATTACCTGGCCTTGTTCTATAATCACAGCATTTATAAAAAGCATGGGATACTCTATACATCCAATTTTCAGGTTGAGAACTGCTGGTTTAGTGTATGCACACTAGCTGACTTGCCCTTGAGGTAGGTATTAAACAGCTTTCAAATGGACAGCATGAAGCATCCCTGAGCACATACTAAATCCTCATGATATTCTCTCATTTGCATGCCTGGATATGCTAAGGCTAGCATGCTAACACTAACGTCTTTTTGACCTTCTTTAGCGTGTATGTAAAGCTTTCCTGTACGGCTCGCTATTTCTTTTAGCTTGCAGAAGGATCTTTACATTCACATAGGCTCCTAAATGCTTCAATTATAATAATGCACATCTCACAATATGGCACAAAAGTTCATACACAATCTTTCCTCCAGGAACTGCAGCTGCTTCATTTACTACTTCAAAAAAGTGGAAGGATGTGGGCTGAAGAGCAAAACAGGCAGAATTCTAACGATTCGCCTCCTTACAAATCAAAATCGCTCTCACCCTTATCAGGTAATAGTCTCTTTTGAAGCCTACACAGATCGAATTCTCACACCATGCCATGGACTTGGGCACATCTGGTACACTGAGATCCCCCTGAAAGAGAAGGGAAGCAGAAGTAGTGAGTTGGATCTAAGTCATTCCCCTATGCCTGCAAATATAAAAAGAGGTAAGCTGCTGTTAGAGAAAGGAGTGTAACAGCTTATGTGAATTTTCATATAAGATTTAACACAAATGAAGCCGGAAGCAAGTTGACCAGTATAAAAAAGGGTTTCTGATCCTAAGTTTAGCACTTGGAATGTTGGGTGTTTATTACTGCAGCAATTAGGTGTTTCCCCAGGATCCGAGAAATAGGGGTTTACAGGCGTATTTGCACTGCAAAAACAGTATGGCTTTTTAGGTGGATTCCATTCAGCGACTCAAAACACAAGTTTCCAGTGCCAGCCCCTTCTCTCCACTACCTGACACATGGTGGTGGTGGTTTTAAAACATGACAGGCACTTCTCATTTCTTCTGAGACTACAGGAAGTGCCTCCTCTTGCAGGGCTCTTGCAGAGCAGAATAAGCAAAGGGACAATCTCTCGCCACTACAAATGGACATTGTGATAGCAATAATAATATCACTGGAGTGGATTGCTATGACAGCTGCCAGGTGATGTCACTAGAACGCCAAGAAAGGGCCATTTTTCTGGGGTTTCAAAGTATAAAGCACACTATTCATAAACCATGCGATGTTCATTACTGCACAACGAACTTCTTCCTAACAAAACAGTATTTATATATACACAATAAAAGTTCACAAAAACTCTTCTTTGCTGAAAGAAACGCAGCATCTTTCAGTGCATTCATTAATCGCAATCCTGCATTTATTCCAAGATGAAATTACACTGGGGATAGAAAGCAGCGAGTCCCTACAGTCAGGGGAGAACGAGTTTAGCTTTATGGACATGTGTAAGGCACTAACTTACCTGCAGCTCATGGAACTCCCTGTCCTTCCAGAAATAAAGCTGCAGCTTCTTTCTCACCGCAACACACATCCTCAGTTCCTCCTCATCCGCGCTTGACTGCTACAGGAACAGCCACATGGAGAACACAGACTCAGAGGAAATGCTCTCCCGAAGCACCAGCAAAATAAACTTCAACATTCATGATTAAGGCTAACAGAAGGTGCCATTTCTCAAGGCCTTATGTTAATAATTACAACCATTCCTCAATAAAACTAAAGTGGCCTGGCAAATACTCTGGACCTAAAGAGTAAGGGGGGAGTAAGTTTCAAAGGCTCTAGGTTTCTAAATTTGGCAGTTAGGATCCTCAATTGGCCATTTTGAAAACTGACCGACCGACTATGGCTGAATTCTAAAATTTAGGATCTAAATTTGACTAAGTTTAGCATCCAAGGGTAAGTATCTACAGGGACACATTTTATAGCAGGGAAAAAAATGTTAGGCGCTTAAAACTTATTTTCACCATGAAGCACTTAACATAGGAGCTTAAATTTGGGCAAATTAATTGTAGGTTTAAACTTAAGACTCTGAATTTTAAGTTCCTAAATTTAAGCCAGGAGGATGTTGGGCTGCATACAAAGAGGAATCACCAGCAGAAAGGAAGAGGTACTTATGCCACTGTACAAGTCACTGGTGAGGCCTCACTTGGAATACTGTGTTCAGTTTTGGAGACCGTATCATGCAAAGGATGTAAAAAGACTGGAAACTGTTCAGAGGAAGGCGACCAAAATTATTTGGAGCCTGCGTCAGAAGCCTTATGAGAAGAGACCTGAAGACCTAAATATGTACACTTTGGAGGAGAGGAGGGACAGGGGAGATATGATTCAGACCTTTAAATACTTAAGGAGAAATAATGAACAAACAAACCTCTTCCAAAGACGGGGGAAGCTGTAAAACTAGAGGGCATAACATGAAGCTGCAAGGTGGTAAATTGAAAGGCAATATCAGGAAATACTTTTTCACAGAAAGGGTGGTGGATGCTTGGAATGCCTCCCGATGGAAGTGCTGGGGGCAAACACGGTGACGGAATTCAAAATGGCATGGGACAGACACAATGGATCCATTTATAGCAACAGGATAAAATCAAAGTAAACTGAACCATCTAATTTCTCAACAAATATCCTGTTGCTGTATAAGGGATCCACACTGAACCAACTAATTTCTCAACAAATAGGGATGTCCTGCATGGAATGGTTGGTTCACCTCTAAAAAGGGACGTGGGGAAGGGTGGCCTGCACGGAGCGGCGGGTGCACCTACGCTTGCCATCGTGCTGGGCAGACTAGATGGACCATGCTTGTCTTTATCTGCCGTCATTTACTATGTTACTATGTAGGTCAAATTTTTAGTCGAAAGGATTCTAATTAGGGCCATAGTAAAAGGTGGGCAAGGCACACACCTGCCCGAGCAAACAGGCTGGGGTGGGAGAGGGTGTGAGGATGTCATGACATCACTAGCTTCCTGCTAGTACTGCTGTGGGCAAAGTAAGTTGCACACCCGACCAAAGTTACTGAAACTAGACATCGATCGACTGCATCATCAAGGAGGGATCCCTGAGCGATGGCAGGAAAACCAAAGCCAACAGGTGATCCCCCTTCTCACTAGACTTGGCTGCTTGGGGAGCTGGTTAGATTTAGAAGCAGGACCATGCAGGACCATGTTTAGCTGAGAACCTCCTAAATTAGATTTCAAAGTTATTCTGTGCAGAAATTTTAGACAACAGATTCCTAGATATCTAGTAATCGTAAAGCATCATGGTAAATTAGTATTGCAGGACAAAGTCCCAGCTGCTTATCTATAGTTCAGCACCAGAATGCAAATATGTCTGGCTATTTATACCGATTCAGTATGAAGGATCAGGTGCCAAGAACATCAATAGTTACTATTCTCTGCTTTACCTCAGGGACATCACCAGAACGTTTAAAGCTCACAGATCCTCCTTACCTGCAGGTCACATGTAAACAGGGTTGCCCCCTTCGCTTTGGAGACCACAGTGATTTGCTGAAATGTCAGTAAGTCATGGACATACACGTTACCATCTGCATTGGGAGGAGAAGGCATAATAAATGCAATATTACAAGAAAGAAAACTTAAATACAGCTGAGAAGAAAGTGAAGCAAAAGAATTTATGAGAACCCTGCAAAGCTCAAACTTCCCTTACGATGTCAGAAGGATGTGATTTTATCCCGTGTTGATTGGTGCAATGTTTGACAGTGCTTATGTAGCCCTTGCTCCCATCATTCCTCAAAAGGCAGCATCAAGTGCATCCCCAAGTTGAGGAGGTTTTCTTTGCCTTCTTCAATTTATGAATGGATATAATTTATGCAACACAATCGGGTCAATATTCAAAAAGCGCTTAGATATGTGGTGCTGTGCTGAACAGTGAAGTGTGAGGGGGGGTTTCATATTTCAAGGGCATTATACATGTAGGTATTTTCAGCTATATGCAGACCGGGGAGAGTGGTGCTAGAACTCAAATCCATATAAGCTGTACTATAGGTGCAGATATTTGGCACCTATACATATACATTAGTGTGCTACACATCTGACTTGGACACGGCAAAACCAGGTATATAACAAGGGTTGTCCGAGTCAAAAGGTATAATATATATATATAATCAATATTTACATACAGAAGCCCTGATATTTGGCACCTCTATTTACACAAGTAACTTATAGCAGTATATTTAGTGGCACTTGTTGTTGTTGTTGTTGTTGTTAAGTGCTGTAGAATCGGTTTCGACTCATGGCGACCCTCTGGATAGTTGTCCTAAATTGTGCTTGGTCATCAGTCAGGCAGCTCATTGTTGATAGAGTGGCAACCATAGCTGCTATTATTGTATCGATCCATCTCACTGCCGGTCTTCCTCTTTTGCGTTGACCTTCTACCTATTGTCTTTCTCTAACAATATCTCTTTTCACATGATGTGTCCAAAGTATGAAAGTTGCAGTCTTGTCATCTGAGCTTCTAAAGAAAGCTTAGGTTTGATCTCCTCTAGTACTGACTGGTTTGTTCTTCAGGCAGTCCATGATATATACAGAATTCGTTGCCAGCATCATAATTCAAAGGCATCAATTTTCTTCCTGTCTATCTTTTTCACTGTACAACTGTTACATCCACAAGATGTTTTTGAAAATACCATGGCCTGGACAAGTTGAATCTTTGTGTGGAGAAAGATATCTCTACTCTTGAGAATCTTGTCTAGGTCCTTCATAGCCATTCTACCAGGAACAATGCATCGTCTGATTTCTTGACTGCTTATCCTTTCTTCATTGATTGCCGATTCAAGTAGGTTAAAGTTGTCAACTATTTCAATTTCATCTCCATCAATGATGAACTTATTGATTTTGCCAATTGTCAAGATCTTTGACTTCTTAATGTTAAGGTGCAGGTCCATTTTAAGACTTTGTTCCTTGATCTCGAGAAGCAAATATTTCAGAGAGTCTTCACTTTCAGCCAGCAATGTGGTATCAGCAGCATAGCGAAGGTTGTTGAGTTTTCCACCAATCTTCACACCTCGGTTGTCTTCATACAGTCCTGCTTCTCTGATTTGTTATGCATATAAATTAAGAGGGGGAAAGAATGCAGCCTTGTCATACACCTTTGCTGATTTTAACCATTCTATTTCTCCTAGTTCCATTCAAACTGTTGCTTCTTGATCAATGTAAAGGTTGTGCAAGAGAACGATCGGGTGTTCTGGTATACCCATGTTTCTTAATGTGGCCCAGAGTCTCTCATGGTTTACATAGTCAAAAGCCTCACTGTTGTCAATAAAACACATATGGATATCCTTTTGGTATTCTTTTGTCTTTTCAAGGATCCATCTCACATCCGCGATGATGTCTCTCGTTCCTTGCCCTTTCCTGAAACCTGCTTGCACTTCAGGCAGTTTTCGTTCTAGGTATGGTTGTAGTCTCTGCTGAATCTTGAGTAGAATCTTGTTGGCGTGTAGGATCAGAGTAAATTGTGCAATAATTTCCACCTTTCTTCAATATTGGTATAATCACAGATCTTTTCCAGTCAGTTAGCCATGAATTTGTCTTCCAAATTTCCTGGTAACGGCTTCATCCGATTGCTGTTAATACTTCAATAGGAATGCCATCAATGCTCGGTGCTTTGTTCTTTGATAAGTATTTCAATGCTGCTTCAATGACTTATTTCATCATCAATGATTCCTGATCATAAGGTACAGGTTGAAACAGCTGTTGGCCCAATTGATCTTTATGGTATGACTGTATATTCTTTTCATCTTTTCTATCAGCGGCACTAGTTATATGTATAGTGCTGCTGAATAGATGAATAATTTGAAACATTTAAAGATTTCCAGTTTTACCACACACTCCCTCCCCTCCCCCCGCCAGATGTTTTACTGAAAATTAACCCAAATGTGTCTCACTCTCATGTATTGTCGCGTTACTTAAGAGTGTGACCATATGGGGAGTAATTTTGTAACAGGGTGTCTACAAAAATTCTCTTTTCTGTTGCACGAGTATCAATAACTTACTGTACTCACTATATACAACTCAAATTCCAGCACCCAAATTGCATAATATTTGCCTTTTTAAGGTACACTTAGCCCAAGCAATAGTGCCTTTTGGGAAGAGTCCATCGATCGGTCTATCTGCCCATTTCTTACAATGAAGGGAACTCTGCAGCAGTGTTATAGCTAGTGTGGAGACCCCAATCCTCCACAGACAGAATAACTAAGAAAGCCCATGGGAATGAAGATCACTCGTGCTGGCTGTCAGGGATCCCAGCATCCACTGGCAGAGTTACAGAGGCAATAAAAATAAAACACGTGGGGAAAGCATGCAGCGCACGGCTCATGGAATTCTTTCCAAACCCTCTGTATGAGTGAGAGCATGCATGTGTCTTGTGAATGTGGTATATATAATCTTTGTTTGGGGTGTGTGTGTGTGTGTTGTGTATGTATATCTTAGGGCAGTTTCTCCAAATGGGTTAGTTCTGTGTATACCATGATAGTCATGAACCTCACTTCTAAGTCAAGGTAAGTGGAGTATGATCTGTCTCTCAAATGTACTGCTAATGCTTGGCGTAGTATTTACATCATGCCAAAGAGAGCTTCCGTCTGGAGTTCATAAGATGTAACATGTATGGGCAGTTTGTCAAGATGTGCTTGGAAATTCTTCTTCATCAAGCCTGTGGCTCCTAATATGATGGGAAATATTTCCGTATCTTTCTGCCACATTTTCTTAGACTCTGATTGCATTTCTTAGTACTTCAGGATCTTCTGCCTCTCCACGCGATTCACAGTATAATCACTTGGAACTAATGTCGTTCTGGTGTTTTTCTCTTTTACCACTGTCTGGTTGCCTCGCATCCAGTTTTTATCTGTCAGAATGGGAATGTCCCAGGTGATCATAACCTCTTCATTCTCTGTAATTCTCTTAGGATCATGATCCCAGTGCTTTTCAGGCACAGTGATGTTGTAGTGTTTACAGAGTTTCCAATGGATGAGGCATGCTACTATATTGTGCCTTTCTGTATAGAAATTTTCCATCATCAGAACTTCACAGTCAGCTATCAGGCGAGTCACTGTTTCCAAATCTGTTTTGACAGTTTTTTCAATGTTCGCTGTAAACCATCTCACCCATAATCTGCTGTCCTGGGCTGCAACTATCAATTTCTCATCCTTCAGTTTGTGTGTGCGAGTATTTGTTCTCTTTGTATCTGATCGAGAGAAGACATTAGAAGGGAGGGCTTTTTGACAGATACAACTGCACGATTGCTATGTTGCTGTGAATCAGCATATGAATGCTGCAACTGTTGGAACTGCTTTTCTTGCAGAAATGCACTGAGGTCTATTTTTGGGGGGAGGGAGGGCTTCATTTATCTCCCATTTCCTGCCACACGCAGAAACTTAACTTGTACATGATATGAACTTCACACAGCTCACCCTGCCTGTAACTAGAGGAGCATTCTAGTGCTCCGCCCCCAGAGCCTCTCTTTCTATTGGCTGGAGCCTACCCACAGACTCTGCTGCTAGATACACTGGAAGCAGGCAGGGGAGGCTCAGCCTCACTTACATGGGGGGCGAAGGGGGGACAGATTTTATAACTGCAGATAAAGGTTTTAAACCCTGAAAAATGTGCAAAAGGCCAGCCATCCTTCTAGATTCCAGACATTAATGTTTTAAAAGTGGTATAATAAAGAGTAAATAAACAATATAAAAATCAGTAGAATTCTAACTCCTGAGTACGGAGAACATGTGGCAGGGCCTCCCTAAATTCTGGACTCTGGGTATGTTCCTAGCTTGCCAGTTCCTTGATTTAGCCCCACCCTATGGCAGCAATTATTTGCCACTAGCTTTCACAGTAGAAATAACAGCAAAGACAGTGACAAATATATGTGAATAATTTAAAATGCCCTGTATCTCTGTTGTGTGTTCTGTGCTCATTTTGTGCCAGTGCTCAGGGTTGCTGGGGGCAGGACTGGCCCAACCATCAGGTAAACTAGGCAGTCACCTCGGACAGCAGCGAGCAGGGCATTCAAAACAAACAGATTGACAGCCAAGGGGGTATAAAGCTTAAGGTTTTCCTAGGGCACCAACACCTTGAACCAACTCTGGGGCAGTTCTGTCTGGGGGTTGAGGGAGATTTCAGAGTCACACAGTTTTGAGGGAGGGGGCAATTTTTGAAAGTGGGGATGACTGATGATTGAAAGAATTATAAAAAAAAAAAAAAAAAGTTGAGAATGCAAATTCAAAAAATGGTTAGATGTTGGGGGAGGGGGATTAAAGGAAGAGGAGAGAGATAGGGAAGAAGGGTATGGAAATGGGAGGAAAAAGGGGGAAGGGTAAAGAAAGAGAGAGAGGTATAGGTATAGAGATTGGACGGCAGGAAGTGAGAGATGGGGAGGGGAGATTTAGTGTGGAAAGGAGGAAAGAGCACAAGGTGGTGGGAGGTTGAGGATAACTGCATGAAGGGACGAGAGTCAGAGGCGCACACACACACCCCATCGCCCTCTCCCACTCCGCCCACTCAGGCAAAACACACTCTGCTCCCTCACACAGAACAGACACATTTCACCCCAATCCCTTCAATCACCTAGAGATGCACATACGAGGGGGTACCCAAAAAAAACAGGAATTATTTTTTAAAAGCTATTTATTTCAAATTCTTTACAAAACAACCTTATCCCCTTCAAAATACTCTCCATTACAACTGATACATTTGTCCCACCGGTGCTTCCACTGTTCGAAACATTTTTTGTAGTCATCTTTAGAAACGGCTGACAGCTCCTCCCTCCTTTTTTTCTTGACTTCTTCAATGTTGTCAAATCGGTGTCCTTTCATGCCCCTTTTCATGCGTGGAAATAAGAAAAAGTTGCATGAAGCCAGGTCAGGCGAGTAAGGTGCATGGGGCAGCGGAACCATGCCATTTTTAGCCAAAAACTGTCTAACAGAGATGGCTGTGTGTGCAGGTGCGTTGTCGTGGTGGAAGAACCAGTCTCCTGTCTGCCACAAATCGGGTCTTTTTTGACGAACACTGTTGCGCAATCTTCTTAAAACTTCCAAATAAAAGGTTTGATTGACGGTCTGACCTGGGGGAACAAACTCTGAATGAACTACCCCCTTGGCATCAAAAAAGCAAATCAGCATTGTTTTGATGTTTGATTTGACTTGACGACATTTTTTTGGACGGGGTGAGGATGACGTCTTCCATTGGCTTGACTGTTGCTTTGTTTCTGGGTCGTAACCATAGCACCATGACTCATCACCTGTAATGACCTTTGACAGAAAATCTGGATCAGTTTCAAGCTGTTTCAAAACACGACATGTTTCAACTCGATGTTCCTTTTGATTGTCAGTCAGAACCCGAGGAACAAACTTGGCAGCAACCCTTTTCATTCCCAAATCTTCCGTTAAAATTTGCTGAACCAAGCTCCAAGATAACCCACTAATATCTGACAGTTGATCAATTGTCTGTCGACGGTCTGTGAGCACAAGCTCTCTAATTTTTTCAATATTTTCGTCGATTCGGGCAGTTGATGGACGCCCAGAACGAGGTTTGTCATCAGTCGACATGTCGCCATTTTTAAACCGAGCAAACCACTGGTACATTTGACTTTTTCCCATAGCGTCATCTTGATAAGCTGTTTTTAACATTAACACAGTTTCAGCAGCATTTTTACCGAGCAGAAAACAAAATTTCACAGCTGCACGTTGTTCACTTAAACTTGTCATCATAAAAAAAGAAACAAGAACAAAACAGCGCTAGCAAAAACAATCACTGCAGTTGAACAGAACAAGCCAGGTCGACAACACAGGCGGCACTGAACTGACAATGAGTTGCACTATACACGCCCAGCGGCAGAAGTGCGTACTACACAAGCTCCGCCCACGGCAATGTTATTCCTGTTTTTTTTGGGTACCCCCTCGTACACTCCCTATACCACTCCACCCCCACTCCCACCCACAGAAAAAGAGATGACAAAATATACATACAAAAGCACTTACAGAAGAGCTCCACGGCCCCTGCTACCCTAAAGAAACAACTTTAATATGTCTTAACAACTGATCTCCATACAGACATGTCTGCAAATGGAAGGAAGGGAAAAATGTCCTAATTTATCATACATCAACTTGCTTAATATTGAAACTTAGCTTCCAGGTAGGCAACCATTCCTGAGTCATCCTTTTACCTTCTGGACATTAATGCAAAAATCTGTTGAATTCTGGAAAAAGCCAGACAGTTGGCAGTCCTAACCTCTGGAGCCCTGAACACATCTCACAGAGCCTACCTAAACATTTGGGCCCAAAGTAGTTGGCCAAATTAACCCTTTCCAGGCCGAGCCCAAAACTCTCGGGATCCAAAATTCTGACTAAATATTCCTATCAAATTGTATATAATACATGACCATAGCAGAAGGAAAATCACTATTAGAACACATTGAATAAGATGGGTACAATTTTCCTGAAATATGCAAAAATTAACCTGGCTGCAGAATGTGGATTAAAAATTTAAAGTAGGCCTTCAAAGGGTTAAGCCATTGGCACGTCCCACAGCAATACACATAGCAGCCAATTAGAAAACTGTATGATTCAGTCATCAGTTTTCACAGTAGAGAGTGTGTGAGTGTGAGAGTGAGTGTGAGAGTGTGAGTGTGAGAGTGTGAGTGTGAGAGTGTGAGTGTGAGAGTGTGTGAGAGTGAGTGTGCATGTGCGTGATGTCGGGAGTGGGGGTAGTAGTAGCTGTGGTTGGAGGAGTAGTTGGAGAAGAGTAATTTTGGTGGTTGGGGGACAGTTTGAAAAGAGTAATTCCCTAGAATTACTTTACCCATGGAAATGCATTGGGTCATATTTTGGGGAGCTTATTTCTCCGAGACTGCTGGTCCGAACTAGCCCATTTTCAAAATTTGGGTGTCTACTTGGTTTTTCCCCCATACCAAATCTCATCTCATCGTGTTAAATTTTCAGAAAATTACTTTACCCCCAGGGAGACATTCAGCCCCTTTTGCATAATTCTCTCCAACCTCTGTTGGGTAGGAAAGATTAAGAAGGGGCAATATCTACCCTTCTCCTGTTCCATGGAACCACTGCCAATCCCAAACATTTATCATTGCCTTGGCTTGGCTTGGCTGGTCTCAGCGTGTGCTACTCTTTTAGCTCCCCCCCCCCCCTCACTTCAGACTGTGAGTGGAATGCTTTTGTGGTATTGTCATCTGCTGCTCATACTGCCCTGACCTGTAGAAGGTGGCTTTAACTTTTGAACGCTAGCACAAAAACATTTTAAGTTAATCCAGTAAAAAGGTATTGCCTTATTTTCCTGTTTTTCTTTAGCTACCATAAACTGTGGAGTAATCACTGAAAACGCTTGTGACCTCCAGCACTCAAACCGGAGCTCTGTTTGAATGGCCTAGCAGGTTCACACCCAAATACTCTGTCCCTTAAATAAGATGTTCTCCTGTCTGGAGTACCTTACAAAGCAACATCAGTGCCATAATCTGCATCCACTCCTTTAAAGGCAATCAGTGCAATTCCACAAGCAGGATGGACCCTCTTCCTGCCTACCCAGACATGCGATCACCCTCAGTTGCTGCATTCTAGACTATATAGTAATTAGATCTTACCTGCTAATTGCTGTTCCTGAAGGAACGACAGTCCAGTCCCTTCACTTCTGGGTTGCGCAACCCTTCCAGCAGCTTGGAGGCTGAGCCCACCTTTTTGGGGGATGGAGCGGTATAAATACCACTGGGACCACCCACCCACTCCAGTATTCGATTGAAAAAGCAGATCTAACCAACTTCTACTGGAAACTTATCCCTAAAACACTCAAACCTATGTAACAGGTATATATATTGAAATTATTATGTCCTTTTTGTTTTTTTTTTTTTTTTTAAAGGAAAACAAAGGAAAACCAAGGAGAGGAGGCCTGGGAAGCTTGAGGAGATGTCTGCTTCTAACCGAGTCGGCTTCCTCCCGGACTTCTTCCTGCCGTACTGAGCTACGGCCCCAACAATGCCTGGCCCTGAACCCGATGTCTGAAACGGTTGCCGGAACGGGTGGGATCAGGGACTGGACTGTCGTTCCTTCAGGAACAGCAATTAGCAGGTAAGATCTAATTACTATTTCCTTATCGTCACTCCAGTCCAGTCCCTTCACTTCTGGGAAGTACCAGAGCAGTTCACCCCTGGGAGGGTTCCGGCATACCGGACTGAAGAACCGCTAGCCCGAACCGGGCGTCCGCTGCACTCTGCACGTCCAACCTATAGTGCTTGGAGAAGGTATGCAGCGATGACCAAGTCGCTGCCCTACAGATGTCCAGCGGAGGCACCAGGGAAAACTCCGCTCAAGAGGCCGCCTGAGCCCTAGTGGAGTGGGCCCGCAGTCCCACCGGAACCTGCTTCCCCTTCAGGATGTAAGCGGAGGCAATCGCCTCTCTGATCCACCTGGAGATGGAGGCCTTGGCCGCCGCCTCCCCCTTGTGCGGCCCTCCAAACTGGATGAATAGTCGGTCGGACTTTCGGAATGGCGCTGTACGAGAGAGGTAACGTTTCAAGATTCTCTGGACGTCTAGTAGACGCAGCCTGTCGTCTGTACCTACCTGCCCCTTAGACGCTAAGACTGGTAGGGTAACTGTCTGGTTCACATGAAAAGGAGAGATAACCTTGGGTAAAAAGGACGGTACTGTACGCAGAACCACCTTGTCCTTGAGAAAGGCCAGGAAGGGGGGCTGGGACGAGAGCGCCTGCAATTCTGAGACCCTTCTGGCCGAGCAAATGGCGACCAGGAAGACTGTCTTTAGAGTTAAATCCTTCAAGGAGGCTCTCTTCACTGGCTCGAAGGGTTCCCCGGCCAAGGCACTTAGCACTAAATTGAGATCCCAAGGGGGGATAACCGACCTCCGTTGCGGACGTAGCCGACTAACCGCTCGTAGGAACCTGGCCACGTCGGGGTGCGCCCCTAAGGGCCTGCCCCGGACCTTTCCTCTATAGCAAGAGATAGCTGCCAACTGAACCCGCAAGGAGCTATGCGCCAGACCCTTTTCGAAACCTGCTTGCAAGAAGTCCAGAATCTCCAGAACCGAGGCCGAAAGTGGTTTCCGACGATGCTCCGCGCACCAAGCTTCGAAGATGCGCCAAACTCTTACATAAGAAAGGCAGGTCGAGCGCTTTTTGGCCTTCAGAAGAGTCGAGATTACCGCTCCTGAGTAGCCTCGTTTTAGCAGCCGCGCCCTCTCAATAGCCAGGCCGTAAGCGAGAACCGATCCACCTGAGGCATCCTGACCGGACCCTGCCTCAGCAGGTCCCTTTTGAGAGGGAGCCGCCAAGGACGGTCGGCGAGCAGTCTGACCAGATCGGCATACCATGGGCGACGAGGCCAATCCGGGGCTATGAGAATTACCAAGCCCTGGTGAGTCTCTACCCGTTGGAGAACTTTCCCGATCATAGCCCAAGGGGGGAATACATAGAGAAGGCCCTCCGAAGGCCACTTTTGAGACAGGGCATCTAACCCTTCGGACATCCTTTCCTTCCTTCGGCTGAAGAACCTGTCCACCTTGGCTGTAGAGAACCGTGCCATGAGGTCCATGACTGGACAGCCCCAAAGGGCTACTATCTGGTTGAAGGTCTCCTGTTCTAGCTCCCATTCCCCGTGGTCTATCTTGCACCTGCTGAGGAAGTCGGCCGTGACGTTGTCCTCTCCCGCCACGTGCTGCGCTGACAGAGCTAGTAGGCGGGACTCCGCCCACTGGAAAAGAGAGTCCGCCTCCTTCTCTAAGGCGTGACTGCTGGTGCCTCCCTGGTGATTGATGTAGGCCACCGCGGTGACATTGTCGGAGAGAACTCGGATAGCCTTTCCTTGCACTAATATCCTGAATGCCTTGAGAGCCAGAGTGACAGCCCGCAATTCCAGTCTGTTGATGGGCCACTGCGATTCCAACTGTGACCAGAGACCCTGGACGAACTGGTCCTCGCAGTGTGCTCCCCAGCCTGTCAGACTGGCATCCGTCGTCAACAACACCCACTGATGGGGATCGAGGGGCATTCCGCGGTCCAGGTTCTTCGGGCACCTCCACCATTGGAGGGACTGTTTGGTCCGAGGAGCGCAAGGTAATTGCATCAAGAGGGGCTGATGTTGGGGAGACCAACGACGCAATAGCGCCCTCTGCAACGGTCGCATGTGGGCCCTGGCCCATGGCACCACCTCTATTGATGCCGCCATAGTTCCCAGAACTTGGAGATAATGCCAGGCTGAGGGACTTCGTCTGGCCAGAAACTGAGTGATTAGAACTCTTAGATCCCTTGATCTTGACCGTGACAGGAACACCCTGCCCCTGAGGGTGTCGAATCTTGCTCCGAGGTACTCGAGATCCTGAGAGGGAGTCAACCTGCTCTTTGTCCGGTTGATGACCCAACCCAACTCCTCTAGGACCTGAATCACTCTGGCCGTTGCCGCGTGGCTTTCCGGAGCCGACTTTGCGCGTATTAGCCAGTCGTCCAAGTAGGGGTGTACTAAGATGCCCTCCTTTCTTAGGAAGGCCGCCACTACGACCATTACCTTGGTGAACGTCCTGGGGGCCGTGGCTAGGCCAAAGGGTAGGGCCTGGAACTGAAAGTGGCCTCTTGGTACCCGCGAATCTCAGGAATTGTTGATGGGACTTCCTGACCGGGATGTGCAAGTAAGCTTCCGTCAAGTCGAGGGAAGTGAGGAATTCGCCTCCTCTCACAGCCGCTATGACTGAACGTAGGGTCTCCATCCGAAAGTGAGGAACCCTGAGGCAGCGGTTGACTTGTTTTAGATCTAGGATTGGCCGAAAGGAATCCTCCCTTTTCGGGACCACAAAGTAAATCGAGTATCGACCGAATCCGCATTGGTCTGGGGGAACTGGAATTACCGCCCCTAATGCTATTAGACGGGCGAGGGTAGACTCGACCGCTGCCCTTTTTGCTGGAGCTCCACAGGGCGACTGAACGAAGGCTGGTGGGATTTGCTTTGCGAATTCTAGCGCGTAGCCTTCTCTGATCACCTCTAGAACCCATTGATCAGACGTGACCCGGGTCCAGGCGGGGAGAAACAGCCTCAGGCGGCCGCCTACCGGGCGTTCTTCCCCCTGGACCCCCGACACCTCATTGTTGTTTCCTAGGGCCCGAGAAGGAGGAGGAAGAGGAGGAGGAGGAAGCTCCAAATCCCCTACCTGCCCCTCGAAAACGTCTGAAACCTTGACCCTTAGAGGGAAACCGGCCCCTGGAGAAGGGGTTTGATCTGGCTGAACGAAATCTCCGCGTCTCCCTAGGCTGAGAGCGCACAGGGGCTTGGGAGCGGCCTAGCCTCGGTCTATCTTCCGGGAGCCTACCTCCCTTGGACTCGCCCAGATCCTTGACCAGCTTCTCCAGATCCTCCCCAAATAAGAGTTTCCCTTTAAAAGGGAGCCGACTTAGTCGAGCCTTCGAGGAGGCATCAGCTGCCCAATTACGTAGCCACAGATAACGCCTGGCCGCCACCACCGAGGCCATGTTTTTGGCTAGGCTTCTTATGAGGTCATACTGACTATCCGCCAAGTAGGCTGCGCCGGATTCCACTTTGGCTGAGTTTGCCTGGATCTCGGCCGAAGAGTCTTCTGACTGAAGCTGCTGAGCCCATCTTAGGCAGGCTCGAGCTACCCAGGCTCCTGACACGGAGGCCTGTAATGCCAGGGCGCTTACATCAAAGGCTTGTTTTAGGAGAGTATCCAGCTTCCTGTCCTGTGCGTCCTTTAAGGCCGAACTGCCCTCAACTGGGATAGTCGTCTTCTTAGTGACTGCAGATACCGCTGCATCCACCCTGGGTGATTTTAGTAGTTCCTTATCTGACTCTGGGAGAGGGTATAGGCGAGACATGGTTCGGACCCCTCTTAGGCTGGATTCCGGTTGGTCCCATTCTTCCTGGATCATCTGGCGTACTACTCTGTGGACCGGAAAAACCTTCTGGGATTTCCTAATGGCCTGTATTAAGGGGTCCTCCAATGCCTCCTCCTGCGATGGTACATCTGAGGCCACATTGAGTACTTTTAAGGATTCATTAATTAGCGCCGGGAGCTCCTCTCTCCTAAAGACCCTAACTATCCGAGATTGATCTTCTTCCGGGATCTCTCCTTCTTCCAGCTCCTCCTCCTCCTCGTCCAAATCCATCGCCGAACCCTCCTCCTCCGGAGTCCCCTGGGAAAAGGACGGTAGGAGATCCTCCCCGTCCAGCCGCTGACGCTTAGAAGGGATGCTGGATTCAGGATTGATCGCCCCTAGGTGTCTGGATGAACTCTCCTCCCCTGGTGTGGTAACCCCATCTGCCCCCAGGCCCTGCTTGCGCAGGCAGTAGGCCTTATGGAGTAAAAGGATGAAGTCAGGGGAGAAGAATTCTCCGTCCCCTCCTGCACTCGAGGGAGGGGGTGGAGGAAGCAGAGGAGGCGTGGGAAGCTCCGAGGGGGTAGAGACCGAACCCTGGGACCCCCCTTCCCCTACTAGAGGGTCAGATGATCCCTGGGAAGGCTGCAATATCTCCTGTTCCACTGATGTAGCCACTGCGGTGCAGCTCCTGCAGATTCCTGTCTCTGCGGAGGTGCCCCTGCGTGTCCCACATGAAGGACAGCGTGGCTTGGAAGCCATGGTGAAAGGTTGGGGCTTAACTTTGTAGGCCCTTGGCCCCCAAAGCCCAATTTCCCTTAGGACACAATTCCTACCAATACCCCTAGGAGAGCTAAAGGGGGGATCCCTTAAACAAAGACCAATTGGGCTGCCAAAAAGATAAATGCAATTAAAATAAATGCTAAATAAAAATAGAACAGAAATCGAGCCTGAAACAAACGAAATTAATAAACTAATTCCCAAAATTAACTCGAAATTAAATGAAATTAGTGGCTAGCACTACTTTGTCCCCTAAGGGAAGTACTTGCAGTTTGCAGATTGCCGATCCTGGGCCCGATGCTGCGAATCCCACCCGAGGGCTCTACACGTGGTAGGCCTCACCACGTGGAGCCTGCTCGGGGAAAAAAGAGACTCCGGCGTCTGCCAACACTCCCCCGCTGAGCCCGATGCTGAGCCCTTGCAGAATCACGAGTGCGATCGCCGTCTGATCGCACCGTGAGAAGACCGGGGTACCGCGTGGATCCTCTCCGCGGTCAGCCTGGCCAGGCCGGAATGGAAGGCTTCCCCCCGGTTGCCGTTGCAGCCTCTAGCGCTCAGCCACCTTCAGGGCTTCGGCGCGAGGCTGTTTCTCCCCTCAACGTAAGAGCCCGAAGTGTAGGAAGCCGGGTAGAGCAGAGCACCTCCTCGCTGCTACAACCCGGTACTTAGCACTGCGACCCGCGTCGCGCGCCGGAGGGGGGGGGGGCCCGGCAGAAACAATTCTTAAAGGAGCAGAGCCCCTAAAATTACTGAAAGTAAAAATTAAACACAAATTAAGCTAAAATTAAGCTAAAAATTAAGGAAACTAAGCAAATTAAAGTAGGACTCCAGTAAGCCCCAGGCTTACGGAACCCTCCAGCTGCTTGGAGGCTGAGAATACTGGAGTGGGTGGGTGGTCCCAGTGGTATTTATACCGCTCCATCCCCCAAAAAGGTGGGCTCAGCCTCCAAGCTGCTGGAAGGGTTGCGCAACCCAGAAGTGAAGGGACTGGACTGGAGTGACGATAAGGAACTGCAATTGCCTCAAACGTTTTATTCAGAAGTCCTAGCTAGAGTAGCTTGTAATAGGCCAGCATGCTAATTATAAGGACATGCACAATACTGCACAGGGCAGATGGTGGAAAAAAAAAAAAAGGAAGGTTTAACTGCCTAATCATGTGACACTTATACAACACATTACATATTTACAGCTCAAATTTGAGGCAAAAAGGATGCCTCATTATCCAACAAGATTCCAAGGTCCCTAACCAAATCCTTCAGAGAGGCCATAACATCATTAACTTCTCTGATAAATTAACCCAATCAACATTCCCAAAGGTCAACACCTCAGTCTTCTGTATGTCCGTAACTAAGACTGTCCACATACCATGCCACAACCCCCTCCAAACACTCACAAAACCCCCATGGACAGAACCTCAACAGAACCACAAATTTGTAAATCATCCTCATAGGCAAAAAAAAAGAGCCACATACTAGAATGTACCCAGTGTATGAAGGAAGATGTGAAGGAAAACACGCCAAGCCTTGGGGAACCCTACACACAGCATAGTGCATACTGGATATTCTCCTAGGACAAGCAGGATGTGTCAGCCACACCTGGTGACGTCATCCGACGGCGCCGAGACGGAGTGCTCTCTAGCTCAGAAGCTTCTGAGCATGTGCGTGGTGGTCCCACCTCCCCGGTCCGCCCCTAGCCCCACCAGTTTCAATTCTTCCGCCTTTGCCTCAAGACGGATTCTACTCTCTCTCACCATCATTATGTCTAAACCTGGATTTAAACTATGCCCGCAATGCAAAAGGAAAATGAACATATCAGACGCTCACCTGAGTTGCCTCCGCTGCCTCGGGGCAACCCACAACGTGGAAGACTGCTCCTGCTGTGCCCGGATGTCCCCTCGAGCCCGAAAACTCAGGGACTACACACTTAAGGATTTTTTGACTGCTCCGGAGCAAGCTCCTCTTACCGACGCCAGGCCTGAACGCAGTAAGTCCTCCAAAGGGAAAGCCCCTGCCAAAGCCTCACATCGGGCGGCCAAGGGCTCTGCTGTGCCTCTGCCTCCCTCCTCGGGAAAGTCTGCCTCCTCCGCAGCCCCTGCGGAGCTTCGGGCAAGCCCCCCCACCGCTAGTGGCTCCTCCGAGATGACTCCTCGCTGCTCCAGCGTTCCGGTCTCTGACCTGCCCGAGGAAAGCCTGCCTTCCACCTCCGGACACTCTCCCCGGCCATGCGGCTCAACGGGACCTCCCCCTCAGCCATGCGGCTCAGGCAGCTGTGGGCAAGATGGCGCCACCCACGTGGCCTCGCCTGTCTCCGCCCACAGGGACTCCCCCTCCAACCTGATTGGCCGGAGCGGATCCCGCGTCAGCGATGATGTCACCCGGCTTCCACAGCGCCGATCTCCCTCTCCTCCAGCTGGCGATCAAAGGACTGCCCCTGAGCTGGTGCATCGCGCCGACGACTCTCACAGCAAGGGACACAGCAAACAACAGAAACGCCGCGCCGACAGCCGGGAGTCCCCACTTCGGCGCGGAAATAGCCGCAAAAGACACACGAGTGCCCACAGGAGCAAGAGGCACAGGAGGGACTGCCGTTCACGATCCAGCAGCAGGAGTGCTGACAGGAGCTCGTCTCGTGGCCACAGGGAAAGCAGGCGATCCAGATCTCATTGCAGCAGAAGGCACAGGAGCAGCAACTCCTCAAGGTCCACCACATCGGATGCTATCTTACAGCTGCTGACACGCCTGGTGCAGCAAACTGCCCCTCCAGGTCAGGAGAGCTCTGCTGCCCCTATGGATGTACAACCGCCAGCAGAACATGGAAACAGATCCCCTACTCCTGCCTCGCCTCTGCGAACCCCTTCTAGGGAGCGGAGTCCATCCCCTGCACTGGGACCAGACTCCGGAGCTAGTGCTGAGGAGGAAGAGCACACAGAATCCCCTTCCTCCCCCTCTTCAGCTCCTGCCCAATCCGGGCAGTGGGAGCCAGAACAACTGCGGCAGCCGGACGGGGATAAAAGCGGCGTCCCTGCTTGCAGAGACGCCGCTGCCGGGACACTCCTCCCCCTCTTCAGCTCCTGCCCAATCCGGGCAGTGGGAGCCAGAACAACTGCGGCAGCAGGACGGGGATAAAAGCGGCGTCCCTGCTTGCAGAGACGCCGCTGCCGGGACACTCCTCCCCCTCTTCAGCTCCTGCCCAATCCGGGCAGTGGGAGCCAGAACAACTGCGGCAGCCGGACAGAGATAAAAGCGGCGTCCCTGCTTGCAGAGACGCCGCTGCTGGGACACTCCTCCCCCCTCTTCAGCTCCTGCCCAATCCGGGCAGTGGGAGCCAGAACAACTGCGGCAGCCGGACGGGGATAAAAGCGGCGTCCCTGCTTGCAGAGACGCCGCTGCCGGGACACTCCTCCCCCTCTTCAGCTCCTGCCCAATCCGGGTAGTGGGAGCCAGAACAACTGCGGCGGCAGCCGGACGGGGATAAAAGCGGCGTCCCTGCTTGCAGAGACGCCGCTGCCGGGACACTCCTCCCCCTCTTCAGCTCCTGCCCAATCCGGGCAGTGGGAGCCAGAACAACTGCGGCAGCCGGACGGGGATAAAAGCGGCGTCCCTGCAGGGCGGGCCCGCGCCTGAGGGCCTCGCCAGAGGGCCCTTTGGCGTGGCCCTTAGGCGCGGCACGAAAAAGAAAAGAAGGAAACGTCCAAGGGAATCAGCAGCGCCGACAGCAACCCAACGGATCCCGACAGAGGAACAGACCGAGGAGAAGGACACCACAACCGCAAGTAGAACTCTCACAGAACTTGACACATCTCACACCACCAAACTCCATCTTCCACTACACACTCCACAATAGTTTCGGCCTTCCCTCCACGGGACAGGCTCCCTACACAAGACAGGCTCCCGCACCAAGGCGACCACCACAGATCCAGCTCTCCCTCCACGGGACAGGCTCCCTCCACGGGACAGGCTCCCGCACCAAGGCGACCTCCACGGGACAGGCTCCCGCGCCAAGGCGACCGCCACGGGACAGGCTCCCGCACCAAGGCGACCACCACAGATCCAGCTCTCCCTCCACGGGACAGGCTCCCTCCACGGGACAGGCTCCCGCACCAAGGCGACCGCCACGGGACAGGCTCCCTCCACGGGACAGGCTCCCGCACCAAGGCGACCGCCACGGGACAGGCTCCCTCCACGGGACAGGCTCCCGCACCAAGGCGACCGCCACGGGACAGGCTCCCTCCACGGGACAGGCTCCCTCCACGGGACAGGCTCCCGCACCAAGGCGACCACCACAGATCCGGCTCTCCCTCCACGGGACAGGCTCCCGCACCAAGTACAGCTCTCCCCAAGCAGACATCAGACGAAGAGCTAAGGAAACAGGCATCACCCTAACAGAACATCACAAACTACCAACATGCACACCACATACTTCCTCCCTCTCTACCTACTTGTCACACAACTCCTCCCACCTACCACGCACCTCCACTACCCACAAACAAACACACCATGGTACCCTCCAACTGCATTGCCATATCTCGTACCACAACACACACACAAAGAGACCCTCGGAACTTCACAAGCAAAGCGACCAAACAGACACAAATCAAACCCTAACACCGGCACAAAGGGAGCACATGTAACAACAACCTCTTCCACAAAGACAACAACAATTGAGCTAATTAACGCCAGATCCGTCTGCAACAAGATACATACTCTTGTAGACCACATAGAAGAGCGACAGCCCGACATAATATGCATCACAGAGACATGGCTCAACCCTACCGACAGTGTACTACTCAACCAACTAGTACCGAACAACTACTCAGCGTACAACTGCCCACGCACCCACAAGCGTGGAGGAGGAGTCCTGATAATAGCAAAAACAAAGCTTAAGTTCAAGACACAGAACCTCACAGATACTCAGCAATGTAACACAATTAGCATCAAGAACAAGAACATTGCAATCTGCCTAACCTACAGAGCACCCCGCGCTCCACCCGAAGAACTAGCCTTCACACTCGAAGAAGCCTGTGCCATAACAACAAACAACAAACCAGCACTACTAATCGGAGACTTCAACCTCAAGTCCGCCAATACAAAAGATGCAGAGGCCTTCCTTCAAGCAATGACCTCACTTCAATTCACACAGATAGTCAATGCACCAACACACAGACTGGGATCATCCCCAGACCTCATCTTCGCTTCAAGCTACCTAACATCAAGAGACCTAATTTCTACACCCACCATCACCCCAGTACCATGGTCTGACCATTACTTAATAGAGACTAAGCTGCAATCACAAGAGGACCAGACAAACGAAAGAGCGAACATCCCACACACACAGAGACGATTCAAGTCCTTTGACAGGGACGAATTCATACAGGACACAATACAACACTTGAACATCGACACAGAGGACCTGGAGGAACAAGTTTCCAACTGGAACAGCATTTTAGCTAACGCCGCCAAACCATCCGATGGCGGGACCGAGAAACAACACCACAACAAGAGACAAAACAAGCCATGGTACTCAGCAAAAATACGACAGGAAAAGAGGGAGCTCAGGAAGATTGAACGGAGATGGAGGAAAAACAAAACAACCTTCGACCAACACCTTTACCTAACAAAGCAAAAACAATACAATGAACACAACCAATCAAAGAAAGAATTCCACACAAACATGATAAATACTTCTATCAACAAACCCAGAGAACTTTTTGAAATAGTAAAGATCCTCACAAAAGAGCATGCAACAGAAGGGGAAGTACTAGTTGATTCACAGAAATTCGCCGACCACATCAAAGACAAATTTCACTCCACAGAGCGAACAACTCCCAGTGGAACCACCAGAACGAACGTACACCCCAAAACCTGGGGCACATTCTACTCACCCTCAACAGAACAGATATCACACATCATCTCCACAATCAACACAAGCACTGCTCCTACAGACCCTTGCCCAGTGTCATGGGTCAAAGCCACCAAATCAAGCTTCATCCCAACCATTCATAAAATGGTACACGACTCACTCACTCAAGGACTCATGCCAAAGCAACTAAAACTTGCCTCTGTAAGACCAATCACAAAGAAGACTACTCTCGACAAAAAAGATCCAGCTGCCTACCGACCAATCTCCAGCATACCCTTCCTTGCAAAATAATCGAAAAAACGGTTCAGGTACAACTTCAGGAACACATCGACAAACACGAAACACTCGACGACCACCAACACGGATTTCGTCCCAACCATGGAGTCGAAACTCTACTGATCTACCTCTTTGACAGCATCATAAGAATAATTGACAACACCAGGAAGGGAATTATAATGATCTTCATCGACATCTCCTCAGCTTTCGACACAGTTGACCACAATACGCTCCTGGAGAGACTAAAGAACACTGGTATACACGGTATCACATTGAAATGGTTCCACTCGTACCTAACCGAAAGACAGTTACAGGTCAAGGTGGGACACGACACCTCCCGACCCATAAATGTCCAACAAGGAGTACCGCAAGGATCCGCACTCTCAGCACTCCTATTTAACATCTACATCCAACCAATATGCAACATTATGAAAGAGAACAACATTCAATACACAATATACGCAGACGACATCATGATATACACCCCGATATCAATCAACAACCCGGACTTCTCTAAAATAACAGACTGCCTTACCCAAATGACGAGCTGGTGCCAAAACAACCACCTCGCAATAAACTACAACAAGACCGAAGCTTTAATCATCACGCGGAACCAAAGCTTCATATACCCACCAAACATAAAGATACAAAGTACCACGATACCGATAAGATCAGAGGTGAGATACCTTGGTGTTACTCTGGACAATAAACTCAATCTCAAACCACACATTGACAAAACAATACCAAAAGCCTACTACAAGATGCGAATCATCAGGAGACTGAAACCACTCCTCGCCCCAGAACACTTCCGTACCGTCTGTCAAGCACTGATAACCCCACTACTGGACTTCTGCAATCCGATATACCTTGGACTACCGAAACAAGCCCTCAAACCACTCCAACTGGCACAAAACACTGCAGCACGAATCATATCCGGAGCTGCAAGGCAGGAGCACATCACTCCCACCTTAAAGGACCTACACTGGCTCCCAATCAGTGCACGCATCAGATACAAGACTATCATAAACCTATTTAAGATAAAACAGCACACATCAGCCAACAGCCTCCACACGCTCATACAACCAGAAACCAGCACACGTCCTAGAAGAAGACAAACATGCAACCGAGTCAGTACCCCAAATGAATACAAGCACACACGCAAGGACACAACAGACAGAGCACTCTCCATGGCTGCTCCTACAATATGGAACAATCTACCGGACGATTTAAGAGCAACTCCAGACCTCAAAGACTTCAGAAAACAGCTGAAAACCATGCTGTTCATAGAGCACTATGGACACATCACATAACCTAAGAGAAAGTATAACACCACACACCATACCTCCTAACAGTATGTATATAAAATGTGTCTTAGCACCACTGTAGATAGCCCACTTTGTACATAGCTCAAACAAATCTAGCACACAACACAGCCCACACACAACTAAGTTTCTCCCTCACTGCATGTATAACACACCCACTTTACCTGATTGCTTGCTGTGATACCACCTTGATTATTAAGATAAGGCGGTTTAGAAATACTGTTAAATAAATAAATAAAAATAAAAAATACAAACGAGCAAGAGAAAGCACAACCGCAGATGCCGGAGGACCTGACTTATCCTAAATTCTTGAAGAAAGTCATCGCTAAGCTGGGCCTTACCACGGAAGAGACCGCAGACGAAAAGGACCCGGAGGTCATGAAGTACCTCAACGGCCCCAAGCCGGCTCTGGCTCTTCCCCTCCACCGGAAACTCAAGGATAAGCAGTCCACCCTGTGGCAGTCACCGGCCTCTGCTCAGGCCTGCGCCAGACGCCTGGACAGCAAATACCTCCTTTTGACTGCGCCTGGCTTTGATAAGCCTCAGCTGTCACACCAATCCATTGTGGTAGCGTCAGCGCTCAAGAGATCTAAGTCTTCACGCACGCAGGCTACCCATCCCCCTGGTCGGGATCCTAAGCTCCTCGACGACCTAGGGCGGAAAGTATTCCAAGGAGCTATGCTGAGTGCCAAGATATCAGCGCACCAATTCCAACACCTGTTGTTCCAAGACGCCCTGCTAGCAGAACTTAAAAGCCAACTGCTCACTCCTCCTAAGCAGTCCCAGCGCTCAACCACAGCCACGCTCCAGGAATTGGCCGAATGCTCCAAGCACCTTATGAGCACAGCCTTCGATGCCTTTGACACGGCCATCCGGACAGCGGGCACGGCCATTGCGGCTCGCCGCTGGGCCTGGCTACGTGCGTCCGGCCTGTCAGACAACACTCACGACAGGATCGCAGATGCACCCTGCCTGGGAGACTCCCTTTTCGGGGACAAGGTCGCGGCCACTGTGAACGGCCTTCGGGAGGACTGCACCACTCTGAAAACGTTAGCGGCGGACGGACTCGAACGCCCCTCCTGGTCACAGAAAGGGAATTATTTCCGGAAGCCTTTCTCCTCGTCAAAGAGATACTACGGGACCAGCAGACAGTGGCAGGCCCCAAAGTTCAAGCAGAACTATAGCAAATCATCCTTTCAGAGACAACCGCAAAGAGAACGCAAGCAGAAGCAAGCGAACTCGCAACAGTCTGGTAAGAGCTCATCTTCCTTCTGACTATCTGCCCCAGCTGCCTACGAGTGTCCCCTCGGCCACGCCGGTGGGAGGCCGCTTGTCCAACTTCCTGTCTGCCTGGCAGGAAGTCACCACGGAACAGTGGGTCCTCCAGATCATCCAATCGGGCTACCACTTGCGGTTCTCCTCCCCACCGTGGCAGCGCACGCAACCCACCAGCAAACCTCCACCACATCTGGAAGCGGCGCTCTCGGAACTCCTGCAGCAACTCATCAGGACAAGGACGATCGAACGGGTTCCCCCCAACGAAATAAACACTGGCTTTTACTCCCGGTACTTCCTTATTCCCAAGACGTCCGGGGGCCTTCGCCCGATTCTGGACCTCCGCAAACTCAACCACTTCCTCGTGAAGGAGAGGTTTCGTATGTACTCCCTGAACACCATCCTTCCCCTCATCAGACCGGGGGACTGGATGGCTACCTTGGACTTGCAGGACGCGTACTCTCACATACCTATCCACTCCGCGCACAGGAAATTCTTGAGATTCATAGCAATGGGTTGCCACTACCAATATTGTGTGCTCCCCTTCGGGCTCTCCCCAGCTCCCAGAGTCTTCACGAAGTGCGTAGCCGTGGCGGCTGCCCACCTCCGCAAACAAGGGCTCGCCATCTTTCCCTACCTGGACGACTGGCTGATATCCGCACCCTCTGCCACAGACCTTATAACAGCAGTTCAAAAGACGACGGCCTTGCTGACCAAGCTGGGATTCTTACTCAACAAGGACAAATCCCGGTTAGAACCCACACAGCGCACGGAGTTCATCGGGGCAATAATCGACACCACTTCCTCCAAGGCCTTCCTTCCCGAGAGCCGGCGGAAAACCATCATCCACATGGCCAAGAAGGTGGCAACCGCGAAGCATACCAAGGCCCACGACATCCTATGCCTTCTGGGCTACATGGCAGCAACTACGTCAGTCCTGCCCTTCTCCAGACTGCAAATGCGCACACTCCAGTGGCACCTGCGCTCACACTGGAAGCAGCTCTCCCAACCACTCACCACCCTCATTCCCTTCAAAGCGAGGGTGAGCCAGAGCCTACGCTGGTGGACGAATCCAGCAAACCTCGCCGTGGGCAAGAGCCTACAGCCATACGACTATCAGCTCATCCTGACCACGGACGCCTCCGCCACCGGTTGGGGAGCCCACCTGTTACAACTCCGCACACAAGGAGCCTGGACCAGAAGAGAACAATCCTTGCACATCAATGTTCTCGAGCTCCGGGCGGTCAAGTATGCGCTCCAGACCTTCATGTCCCACCTGGCGGGGGAAAACGGTCTTGATCCAGACCGACAATCAGGTGGCAATGTTCTACCTCAACAAACAAGGGGGTACGGGCTCTCGTCCTCTCTGCAGGGAGGCACTCGAGATATGGTCTTTGGCCCTAGCCCACAACTGCCTGCTGCAAGCAACTTACCTTCCCGGAGAGCAGAACACACTAGCGGACAAGCTGAGCAGACAGCTCCAACCACACGAGTGGACGCTCCACGAGGACGTGGCGGAGTCCATCTTCCTACGTTGGGGGAATCCACGGATCGACCTCTTTGCCACCGAAGTCAATTCCAGGTGCCCCCTCTTCTGCTCGAAACGCCCCTCGCCCAGGAGAGTGGCTTCCGATGCGTTTGCAGTACCGTGGGGGGAGTGGGAACTGGCATACGCCTTCCCCCCGACCCCTCTCCTGACAGCCACCATCCAGCGCATCATCAAGGACAAGGCACACATTATCCTGATTGCGCCCCACTGGCCACGGCAGATGTGGTTCTCCCTGTTACTACAGCTCTCACAGGAGCCGCCAATCCGATTGCCGCTGCGACCGGATCTGCTCACCCAAAACGGCGGCAAGACCCTGCACCCCAATCTCCGGACGCTTGCCTTGACAGCCTGGAGGCTGAAAGGGTAGGCCTCCTCGACCTACACTTGCCCGCTGAGGTACAGCGAATAGTGCTAGCATCCAGGAGACCGTCCACCAGAAAGTCTTACAGCCTCAAGTGGAAACGTTTCAGTATCTGGTGCACAGGACAAGGCATCCCACCTGCCTCCTGTCCCGTTCCTTTGGTGCTACACTACCTCTCCACTCTCTTCAGCCTGGGTTTAAAGCCCCAGTCTATCAAGATACACCTCGCAGCCATTGCATCCCTGCATCAGCTGCGCAGCGACTCTCACAAGGGCTCCATGGCCGCCCTTCCCATCATGACCCGCTTCATGAGAGGCCTCAGGAACCTTCAACCCCCGGTTCAGAAACCGGTGCCTTCTTGGGACCTCAACATTGTCCTCCAGCAGCTCACACAAGAGCCGTTCGAGCCCCTGCCCTCCGCGGCGGAAAAGTTCCTAGCCTGGAAGACACTCTTCCTCATCGCCATGACATCTGCGAGGAGGGTTAGTGAGCTACAAGCCTTAGTAGCGCACCCCCCGTACACCAAAATCTTCCACAACAGGGCATCCCTCCGGACACACCCTAAGTTTGTCCCCAAGGTCGCCTCTGCCTTCCACGTTAACCAAGCTGTGGAGCTGCCCTCCTTCTTCCCGGCCCCCCACGGGTCCCCAGAAGAGCAACGCCTCCATTCACTGGACTGCGTCCGAGCCCTGCGCATCTACATTGACAGGACAGCCTCCACCCGTCAAGGGACCCAACTCTTTGTGTCCTTCGACCCCAACAAACCGGGGCGGCTTGTCACCAAGCGCACACTCTCCCACTGGATTTCTGACTGTGTCGCCTACTGCCTACAAAAGGCCGGCGCGCGGCCGGCGAACAGGGCTAGCGCCCACCAACTCCGCGCGCTAGCCACCTCCCTCGCCAACACACGGGACATCCCTGTAAGCGAGATCTGCAAAGCTGCAACTTGGTCCTCGCATCTCACCTTCCAGAAACACTACTGCCTTGACCTGCAAGCAGAAGCCGACAGCTCCTTTGGCAGAGCAGTCCTATCTGCGGTAGCAGGACCCGCTACCACAGATACCACCTGACAAACTCATTGCGCAATTGATGTTCATTGCTCTGTTGACTCACACCCTGAGGATTGTTAACGCATATGCTAGTGCACAGTTCATATCTCATTGCACGGTTGTTGTTGCACTTCAAAGTTGATGTTCATTTGCACGATTGTTGTTTTTTGCACATGTCCTTACACTGTCGTTTGACACTAGTACACAGAAGTGTTATGGCAAGTTTTGCACTATTTATTGCACAAGTACACAAGAAGTGTTATTGCACACGTTTGCACTTTTACTCAAACAAATGGTGGTTCACCTCACTGACGCCTCTCTGTGCCTCCTTGCTGGCGTCCGGCCTCAGGCCCCCCTCAGCCACTGCGCAGATTAACAGCTTGGGAGACACCAGGTGTGGCTGACACATCCTGCTTGTCCTAGGAGAAAACAGAGTTACTTACCTGTAATGGAGTTCTCCGTGGACAGCAGGATAGGTCAGCCACACGATCCCGCCCACCTCCCCTCTGAGGGTGGCTTACACGGTCCGCGCCCTAGCCTTGGGCGAAGCTAATTACCAACTGGTGGGGCTAGGGGCGGACCGGGGAGGTGGGACCACCACGCACATGCTCAGAAGCTTCTGAGCTAGACAGCACTCCGTCTCGGCGCCGTCGGATGACGTCACCAGGTGTGGCTGACCTATCCTGCTGTCCACGGAGAACTCCGTTACAGGTAAGTAACTCTGTTGTATCCCCATTTGCTTTGATCTTAAAAAAATTCATGTAAGGATGTAAATCAGGCCAGTACCTAATGCTCCAGTACCACTTCCTTGTATTTTCCACCCAGATCAAATAATCCACTAAAGCAAAGGCTAAAGATATATCTAAGGCAATCAGCAATCCTACCACCTTCCCTTCTAGACATTTATATATTATATCCATCATCGCTGTCAAGAGATTCCATCCTTGACCCCTTCCTAAAACCTGCTTGTCCTATACCAAACATTTTCCTTCTACAAAAATTCCTTAGTCTGCAAGACCACCCACTCTTGCCAGCTTGCTGGGCAGACTAGATGGACTATGCTGGTCTTTATCTTCCATCATATACTACGTAACCTCTCTTGTTCTCTGATCTTGGCTTACATAGACAAAGTGAATTCAATCTAAAGCTAGCAGGATTTGTCTAAATCTAACCCTTTTTCTTTCTTAGCACTAGCCTCACTATAGATTTATTCAAACAAGAATAGTGCACCTGTCTATAAAAAAGATGCACCCACAACATCCTTGAACCATAACAGAATTCCATCAGAACACTGTTTCAGCAATTATGCCAAAAAAGACCAATTGGGAAATATGCTAAGTGCAGCCTTCCCAACAACTGTCTTGTTTTCCTGATCTACTGTTTAGTCCTCCAACTGTCCACCATCCTCCTCATCCTTCAACCAACCATTCATATCAGTACCTACATCAAGTCCCTCGTGCAACACTACTGGCTTTTTTTTTTTTTACAAAAATGAACTGCTGAATTCTCTGCCTCTGGGCTTCCCAACCGATAACCCGCTAAATCCCACTACTGTTCCCAAACATATGCCATACAACCTGCAGCATTTCCATAGTAACATAGTAAATGACGGCAGATACAGACCAGTATGGTCCATCTAGTCTGCCCAGTAAGATGGCAAGAGGAGGTGCACCGGCCGCTCCATGCAGGCCACCCCTCCCCATGTCTTTGTTTAGGGTGCATAGGAAACCCTTGTTTGTTGAGAATTTAGATAGTTAAGCTTATTTTGATTTTATCCTGTTGCTGCAAAGGGATCCACTGTGTCTGTCCCATGCCATTTTGAATTCTGTCACTGTATTTGCCCCCACCACTTCCATCGGGAGGACATTCCAAGCATCCACCACCCTTTCAGTGAAAAAGTATTTCCTGACATTGCCTTTCAATTTACCCCCTTGCAGCTTCATGTTATGCCCTCTAGTTTTACAGCTTCCCCGTCTTTGGAAGAGGTTTGTTTGTTCATTATTTCTCTAAGTATTTAAAGGTCTGAATCATATCTCCCCTATCCCTCCTCTCCTCCAGAGTGTACATATTTAGGTCTTCAAGTCTCTTCTCATAAGGCTTCTGACGCAGGCTCCAAATCATTTTGGTCGCCTTCCTCGGAACAGTTTCCAGTCTTTTTACATCCTTTGCAAGATATGGTCTCCAAAACTGAACACAGTATTCCCAAGTGAGGCCTCACCAGTGACTTATACAGTGGCATTAGTACCTCTTCCTTTCTGCTGGTACTTCCTCTCTTTGTATACAACCCAACATCCTCCTGGCTTTTGCCACAGCTTTGTCGCAGAAAAAAAATCACACCAAGGTCCTTCTCCTGGTCCGTGCACACCAACCTCTTGCCCCTATCGCTTACATTTCCCTTGGATTTCTGCTTCCCAAGAGCATGACACAGCACTTCTTCGCATTAAATTTCCAGCTCTCTCAATTGAAGGAGAGCTTTCTTTGCGCTCTGCAATGCAGCCCAGTACTCATCTGCTTATCGATAAAGGACTCAAGTCTTCATTCTCACTCACTTCAACCTCAAAGCTAACATCCCAAAACATATAATGAAGAAAACTACAGAATCTCTCTCTTTGCTCTACTTTAGATAAATTTTCAATGGGGCTACTACACTCACCACCTGTTTCAAAGTTTCCATCCAATCCCTTACCTAAACTTCCACAGATTCCCCAGCAGTGGTTCTGCAGCTCTGCAAATCATGTTCCCAGAGAAAATGCCCATCAGTTCCTTCTCTACTCTTCCTTTCATAGACTGCTACAGGCTGAACTCCTCTCGTCTCCCTAATAAAGATGGATGTACTGATAAAGTGACCCACTCAAGGGATGTATAGATGCAACCTGAACAGCAGCATCCTTTAAAAAAAACAAAACAGAATTTAAACATCCATAATGTGAGCAGACTACAGAGGACATCACCTGTTAGGCTGCTCTGAGACACCAGAGGAAAAGCCAAGGCAGTAGGGGAACCCACTTCCCACTATCTAAAGAGATGCCCTGGAAAAGAAAAAAAAAAAAAAAAAGATACAGCGCCAACAGGGATCGCGAGGTCCCAGTGACAGAAGACTCATAAGAACATAAGATATGCCACACTGGGTCAGACCAAGGTCCATCAAGCCCAGTATCCTGTTTCCAACAGTGGCCAATCTAGGTCATACGTACCTAGCAGTTTCCCCAAAAGACACAGGTTCCACAATGCTTGTACTGGGTCAAACACTGATATCCTGGGTCCCTTCTTAATAATGGTTTATGGACCTTTCCTCCAGGAACTTGTCCAAACCTTTTTTAAACCCAGCTACACTAATAGCCTTTACTACATCCTCTGGTAACAAATTCCAGAGTTTGATTACACGTCGAGTGAAAAAATATTTAATTTTATTAGTCTTAAATAGTTTACCCAGTAGCTTCATTGCATGTCCCCTAGTCTTTCTATATTCTGATAACGTAAACAATCGATCTACATTTACCCGTTCCACTCCGTTCATTAATTTATAGATTTCTATCATATCTCCCCTCAGCAGTCTCTTTTCCAGGGTGAAGAGCACTAACCTTTTTAGCCTTTCTTCATAAGAGTATCCTTCCATCCCCTTTACCGTTTTGGTGGCTCTTCTCTGAACCTTTTCTAATAACGCTAAATCCTTTTTAAGATACGGCGACCAGAATTGCACACAATATTCAAGATGCGGTCTCAGCATGGAATGATATAGAGGCATTATAATATCCTTTGTTTTATTTTCCATTCCTTTCCTTATGATACCTAGCATTCTATTTGCTCTCTTGGCCACCTCTACACACTGGGCTGAGGGTTTTAACATGTTATCCACAATGACGCCTAAACCTTTTTCCTGGGTGGTAGTTCCTAATGTGGAACCTTGCATTGTGGAACCACAGTCTGGGTTGTTCTTCCCTACGTGCATAACTTTGCACTTGTCCACATTAAATTTCATCTGCCATTTTGATGCCCAGTCTTCCAATTTATCAAGATCCTCTTGCAATTTGCCATAATCCTCTTTGGTTTTAACAACTTTAAATAGTTTTGTGTCATCTGCAAATTTGATAACCTCACTCGTTATTCCCTTTTCCAGGTAATTTATGAATATGTCAAAAGGCAGCGGACCCAGCACAGATCCTTGGGGTACACCACTATTCACCTTTCTCCATTGGGAAAATTGGCTATTTAGCCCTACCCTCTGCTTTCTATCTTTTAACCAGTTCCTAATCCACAATAGTACACTACCTCCTATCCCATGACTCTTTAGTTTTGCCAAAAGTCTCTGATAAGGGACCTTGTCAAAGGCTTTCTGAAAGTCCAGATACACTATATCAACCGACTCACCTTTGTCTACCTGTTTATTCACACCTTCAAAAAAACATAACAGATTAGTAAGAGACGATCTTCCTTGTCTAAAAAGCCATGTTGGCTGTCTCCCATTAAGCCATGACTATCTACATGTTAAGCAATTTTGTTCTTTATGATGGTTCCTAGCATTTTTCCTGGTACTGACGTCAGGCTCACCAGTCTGTGGTTTCCCGGATCACCCCTGGAACCCTTTTTAAAAATTGGTGTTACGTTCGCCATGCTCCAATCTTCAGGTATTACAGAATTTTAATGATAGTTCACAGATTACTAATAGCAAGTCTGCAATCTCATATTTCAGTTCTTTCAACACCCTTGGATGTATATCATCCAGCCCAGGTGATTTGCTACTCTTCAGTTTATCTAATAGTTGTAATACATCTTCCCGATGTATCGATATTTCTTTCAATTCTTCCGCACCTTTAAATACCACTTCAGTCATGGGTAACATCCCTACATCTTCCTCAGTAAAGACTGAAGCAAAGAATTCAGTCAGTCTCCCTGCTATCGCCTTGTCACCTCTTAGTGCCCCTTTAACACCTCTATCATCTAATGGACCAACTGAATCTCTCACAGGATTTTTGCTACGAATGTACTTGAAAAAGTCTTTATTATGCGTTTCTGCTTCCGCAGCAAGCTTCTTCTCAAATTCTCCCTTTGCCTGCCTTTTCAATGGCTTGCATTTAACTTGCCAGTGCTTGTGCTGTTTCCAGGTTTCGTCGTTTGGCTCTATTTTCCGTTTCCTGAAAGATGCTTTTTTGGCAACAGCCACCTCTCTGACCTCACCTTTAAACCATGCTGGCAGTTTTTTTTACTTCCTTCCACTTTTCTTAAAGTGTGGAATACAGCTGGTCTGGGCTTCCAAGATAGTATTTTTCAACAACACCCAAGCTTGATGTAAGTCTTTAACCTTTGCAACTGCTCCTTTTAGTTTTTTCTTAACTATTTTCCTCATTTTATCATAGTCTCCCTTTCAAAAGTTAAAAGGTAGTACTGTGGATTTCCTTACTATCCCTCATCCACTAATTAAATCAAACGCGATCATGCTATGATCACTATTGCCAAGTGGCCCCAACACCCTTATCTCTTGCACTAGATCTGGTGTTCCACTAAGGACTAGGTCTAATATGGCTTCCCCTCTGGTCGGTTCATGAACCAGCTGCTCCAAGAAGCATTTATTTCATCTAGGAACTTTATCTCCCTAGCATGTCCTGCTGTGACACTGACCCAGTTGATACCGGGGTAATTGAAATCAAACATTTTATTACTGTGCTGTAACTTTTGTTAGCTTCATTGATTTCTTTGAGCATCTCATCATCCATTTGTTCATTCTGGCCAGGCGGTCGATAGTACACCCCCCCACTGCCATCACCTTCCCCTTTTTACATGGAATTTCAATCCACAGAGATTCTACAGCAAATTTTGTTTCCTGCAACACTTTAATCCTTTCTGACTCAATGCCCTCTCTAACATAGAGCGCAACCCCTCCACCAATTTGATCAGCTCTATCATTACGATATAGTTTATATGCAGGTATCACAGTGTCCCACTAGTTGTCCTCCTTCCACCATGTCTCTGAGATTCCAATCATATCTAACCTCTCATTTAGTGCTATATATTCTAACTCTCCCATCTTATTTTTTAGACTTCTAGCATTTGCATACAAGCATTTTAGAGACTGTATTTTATTCATATTAATTTGGCTAGTGGTAGACATGGGTAATTTGGGATCTTTAAGCTCTGTCTGCTCCATACTTGAGGGCATTTGGGCTACTTTACTCTTTTTTGGAACCTCTCTGCTTTTGGTAGTATCCTTCAAGGATACATTCTTCAGAACCATGTGCTGTTGTGCGACTGTCGGCTTTCCTCTATTATCTGGTTTAAAAGCTGCTCTATCTCCTTTTTAAAGGTTAATGTCAGCAGCCTGGTTCCATCCCGGTTAAGGTGAAGCCCATCCCTTCGGAAGAGCCCCTCCTTTCCCCAGAATGTTCCCCAGTTCCTAACAAATCCAAAACCCTCATACTACACAATTGCTTCAGCTGCTGCTGCCATCATCTGCTCTGAGGCCTTCCTCTAGATGCCAACTACACTACTGTGCATCTGGGCAGCACAGCTGGCACAGAGATAGAGAGGGAGAGGATAAGGGAGGTGTTAGTGGGTGTGCGAGTGATGGGCATAGTGTGTGTGTACCGACCGATGGTGTACGTATGCGAGGTGCATATGTATCTGTGAATCAGAGATACGATGTGCATATCTACTGCCACAGGAAGTTCAGCTGTTTATCTGTGTACATGTGAGGGTGGGATATCAGAGGGTAAGTCTACGAGGGTTGTAAACGGGGGCGCTGGGCGTGAATGTCCACAGTCTTGGCAAAGGCAAAATACTATTATGACTTGCAAAGAATTGTGGGGAATGTAGTCCATTCATACCAGAATCAGCCGTTCACAAATAATGAGTTGTGTTGCTCGAGTGTAAGCAAAGAAAAATATATTTTATTCATGGGGTTAATTCTCCCAGCACAGATTTACTTGGTAACACAAAAGGACACTTGCTTTCAGTATTGTACTTAGGAAAAACAAATCATGATATCAGCAACGGAACTTCTTAAACAATCAAACAATAAAGACCTTGATGGGAAACAGAAAAGGTCTTTTTGAGGGCTCCTGCTAATAACTTTTAGCAGTGCTCCAAAAGCAAAAACAAAACCCAAAAAGTAACCAAAAACTGTTCTTTTTCAAGGATAACTTTCTTCTAGTTTACACACACAAACAGAAGTTTCCTGTCAGAGCTCACGTGCAACTGTGCATGGTTTAATTACCAATCATTAGCCAGCTGCAAACTCCTTTGCTGGTTCACTTTCTCTACGTGGCTCAAATCCTACCCTAAAGCTTTCTTGTAGACTTTTCTGGGTAGATAAAAGAACAAGTTATAGTTCCTTTTGATGGTTTTTGTATTTGTGAAAGTATTTTACCACAGCAGCCTAGTCAGAGAGCAATCCATGTATTCATTCTGATCATTTAAAATATCTCCTTCTTCTTCAAATATCATAGAATCAATATCATGGTCTGGCTCAGAGGAATTCCTTAATGGATCACTCTCAGGATAATGTTTGATTCCCTGCTGTCTCCCAGGTGAAGAGCTAGGGCATAGATCAGTGTTCATACCTGAGCTTCCTTTGCTGTTAGGTTTCCTCTCCAGATATCCTGGCCAGTATGTAGTCCAGCTTTTATGTCCAGCCTTCCAATCAAGATCCCTGGACACTGGGTCTCTCTTCACATACCTTCTTGCACTGGTCTTAGGGCCCCTTCCAAATGCAGCCGTCTCCTTCACAGGTGCCGTCCGGGAATTCCTGGCTCTGTAACCCCACTTCTCTGGCTTCCTCCAGTCCAATGGAGTATGCTTGCCTCTGGAATGACTCCCAACACACGTACTGCTGTGGACTCCTTCTTTAGACCTCCAAGATGCCTTTCTCTTCTTCCTTCCACGTTGTTGCTGCTTCCTGATCTGTCTGATCTCCATCTGATTCTGTGTAGAATATGTTTTACTTTTAACTTGCTTAGAGGGATACTCCACCCTAGCACAGCTCAGCTGTGCTGAATCAAGCCCTGCCCTTGGAGATGAGTGATTGGGGATTACCTCATAGCTCTCCTGATTGAACACACGTTTCCCCACTTCAGCTCCTCTAGAGGCTGTTTGAAACCTGGTGCATTCTGGGACTAGTAGTCTTTTATGAAAACATTCTGTTTTAGTATTTCTACCAGCTAAGACAGGTTGCTTGTTCAGAGCCAATTCACCTCTATTATAGCTCCTTCCTGAACTATGATAAGCTTCCTTATCACAGGGTGTACTGGGGCCAGGGTAAAAGCGTGAGTGCGTGTATCTGACAGGGGCTCTGTGTGTGCCCATGTGTGTGTGTAAGGAGGCTGTATTTGTATGCAGCTGCAGCGTCTATACTTCTCTCTTGCTTGGACTTTCCCCTGTTCCTACTCCCCTGTCCTTCCCACCCTCCTCCTTTCAGTCTCCCTTTTCACTTTCCGCCAACCCCTGCATTCTCCCTCCCCCCTCTTTTGCCGCTACCCAACCTTGGGCTGGCTTTTCCCTCCACTTGTTCACTTACTTCCCGTCTCCCATCTTGCACATACTCGAGTTCCTCCTCTGTAACCCCGCCACTTCCCTTATGCTCTAACCCTGCCCCCCTCTTGTCCTTTCTATCCCTGCCCTTCTTAGTAGTAACATTTAGCTCACAACTTTCTAGCAGTACAAGCAGATTAAAAGCAAGTACAGTAGGTATTTCCCTACAATCTAAGTTTGCACCTGAGGCAGTGGAGGGTTAAGTGACTTGCCCAAGGCCACCAGGAGTGCCAGTGGGATTTGAACCCTGGTCTTGTTGGTCACCAGGCTGCTGCTCTAACCACTAAGCTACTCCTCCATTCCTTCCTTGCACTCCTCCAGTCTTCCATGCCAGCGGGACTCCAGGACATCCACGGGTCTTTGAAGCCACTGTTCCTCTTTTATGCCAGTGGAACCCCAGGACCCCTACCAGCTTCTTGAAGCCAGTGTTCTCTTAGCTCTTTAAACCCACTGCTCTTCAGAGGCTGCAATCATGCCTTATGCATCTGTTGTCTGCTCCTGTGCAAACAGATGAATACAGACAGGCAACCATAAAGGCACATCAGACCCTCAACAATAAGACGTGTAGCTTAAGTGAAACATGCCTGAAAATCATGGGGTTGAGCGTCATGGAGTGGAGAGAATATAAAGGGCACAGGAGCATCCTATAAATTTATTTATTTTTTTTTTCTTATATACCGCGCTCTTAAATCAGTGCGGTTTACATATGAACAAATATAAACACAATGGTACAAACAGCATTGGTTTTTTACAATGAACAAGGTAAATAAACTTGGTAAAACATGGTAATTATATATAAATAACTATATACATGGCAACTATATACATGGATATTTTGGTTAATTATTAATGCCGTGGATAAGAAGTTAATTAAATTAAAGAGTAAATATGCTAAATATAGTGAGAATAAATATGTCCAATAGTGAGCAGGTAATAATCATCGTAATTATCCATTCTCTACAGGGGTCAAATATGAAAGATCTGCATGAGAGCTGTTTTCAGATGGAGTAGCTTCGGATGGAGTAGCTTCGGGGTAGTATGTTAGGAACAAATAGTGCTTCAGTGCACTACCACCCCCCAACATACACCCTCCACAGTTCCCTCTTCACATACACAGCCATCCACAAGCAACGGAAAGACTTATACACACAGGAGATGGAGTCACAATATTTTCATTGTAGAGGCCATCTAATTCTAGACTCATTTCATATGGCAAGTTGTCAGGGAAACATTCTAACCCATTGATGAGGAATGTGGCATGTGCGTTGGAATACAATCTTAATAAAAGCCCTACAGACTTCAGACTTCACTCCCATATAAAAGAATTGGTTCAGTGATGAAAGAGGGGATCAAGGTGATACCTGGTGGCTAGATTCAGGGTCCAAGACCATTATACTCTAGCATACCTCCCACCACAAAATCAAAGCACCAGATTTAAGGATCAGCATTCAATAATGCATCGATTCATTGTTTTATTTTTGAGTATATTGCAGGCTTGCAAGTTTAGGAAATTTTTTGTTAATCTATACCTGACATTTCCATTACTTTAAAAAATTTAAACGGTACATAAACATGATTTTACCGTGCCCTGGCAAGTTAAATGCCTGTTACATTTTTATAAAATGCCAAGCTAACAGTTTGCTTGAAGACTGAAATACTGCAATCTGCAACCCAACAGTTCTTCAAATTTATACTTTATTTTCCTATTCGCGTTTCACCTTGTAACCCACCTGCAAGTCTTCCAGGACACTGGAACACATCTCTAATTCAATCTACACAATGACAAGACACCTCTACACTTACCTAACAAGCTGACAAGGATTTTAAACTGAGGGACTACATGAATCTGAAAAACAAAGAGAAACAGCTTTATGTTAAAGCCCACTCATGCAGGATGAAACAAGAGCCAGGCATTTTTCTTTGCAACATATTGAAAACTGAAAAGGAATACAGGATGCAAAACTGTGCTTCCAGTTTGGAAAAAAAAAGTCAATTGATCCTTACAGAGATTTTAGCAGTCTGCAGAACAGAACACATAAGAACATAAGATATGCCATACTGGGTCAGACCAAGGTCCATCAAGCCCAGTATCCTGTTTCCAACAGTGGCCAATCTAGGTCATACGTACCTAGCAGTTTCCCCAAAAGACACAGGTTCCACAATGCTTGTACTGGGTCAAGCATTGATATCCTGGGTCCCTTCTTAATAATGGTTTATGGACCATCTAAGCGATAGAGAAGTATCTTTCTGTTCTTGAGCATGTAGGGAGGAGTAGCCTAGTGGTTGGGGCAAGGTACTTCAGGCCGGAAGGTCGGGGGTTCAAATCCCACTAGAGGACAGCAACCTTGGGCCGGAAGGACTGGGGTTTCTAGTCCCACAGATGCTCCTTGTGGTCTTGGGCAAGCCACTTAACCCTCCATTGCCCATGTTCCCTGTAAGTATTAGTGTATGTGTCTCATATCCCCGCGTGTTAAATGTATCCCCCAATTGTGTTGTGACCGCTTTGATTGAAGGATAAGGCGGTATATAAAACTGTCTAAATAAATAAAAAAAAATAAAATAAATGTAGGTGATTATGCCTTGAAAACCTTTCACAAAAGAGGCACCTTCCTTCCTAGGAGTCTCCGCTACACATTAACTACTAATAATATTTAAATTTTCCACGTCAAGACTCCCAGGACAACGTGAAACCCATTTGTTTAGAATAAGTCCAAGAAACAGTGTTTATTCTGCTAGATTTGTTTATTTATTGCTTGACAAAATGGTGTACATTGAATATACAACACACAAAAATAACACAACCAGAAAAAAGAATAAAAACAAAGGCAACCTATATTTCAAAACCTACACAAACACAAAAACTTAAAAAAAATAATTAAAGGAGCAGGTCTTCCATTAAGAGGGCCAGCCCTTATACTTATAACTCCTGCCCTATCGCCATGCATATCCACACTTATACCTCGGGGCACACCCTAGATCAGTCGGATTTTCAGGATTCCCACAATGAATACACATGAGATAGTTTTGCATACAATGAAGGCAGTACATGCAAATCTCTCTCATGCATATTCATTGCGGGAATCCTGAAAACCCGAGTGGCCTAGGGTATGCGCCCTGAGGACTGGGTTGAGAACTACTGCCTTAGAGAAAAGCAAATTACTTAGATCCAATGTGTTAATCTATCCATTTTGTTTTGCCATAATGAAAGGCTGCATATTAGGGTGTGTCAATTTTAGGGGTAGATTTTTATTTTTCAAAAATTTACAAACTACTAGTGACCAAATTATGCAGTTTTGCATGCTGAATCTAAAGCTATCTTCAGAAACTGCTTAAAGTGAGTCTTACCTACATCAAATCACAGTTGAAATATGTGGAAATTAAGTAATATTTATTTAAAAGTACAGTCTAAACACCACCTGTAGCCACATAATTGTCTTTAAAATGTCATTTATGTAGTTAAGTTAATTTAATGTTATGACTTCTTTGCTGAATTTTGTTAAATATCTTGTTTGCTTCTATTTCGGCTCATGAGCGCCCTGCTGACCATCTGACCCCTAATATAATGTTCCCTCCTCTCCTGATTGATCACATTACCAGCAGCCTCAATTGCCATTTTTACACACCTTTCTATGGACTGGGTGCATGATGGCCAGTCTGTAACCACCATGGACTTGCTCAGAAATGCCTTGATCTCGGCTGTTCTCATAGTACAGGTAAGAGGAGACTCAGACACTCCGGAGCTCCAGTCAAGTAATTGCGTGAGTGTAGTTCCCTCAGTGTTGATGGATGGTGTTTTCCTGGGTCTCACACTGCCGTCTCCAAGCTGAGTCTTCTCATCTTTTTCACCTCTGATCTTCAAGATCTTCTCCACTGCATCTCCCCTCTCCTGTTCCTCTTCGCTGCATAACATAGCTTAAAGAACAGACTCGCAGTAACCATACCAAGCTGTAGGCATGACTATCTTCCTTACCTGTTCACACTGTTCTTTCAATAGTTGCAGCTGGAAAAGGAGCTGCCTGGGACCTTGTGTCCAATTGCTATTTATTTTTATATTGAACCAGTTCACCATGTAAACCCCAACACAGAATTCTGCAATCGTTCTTAAATTTTTCAGATTCTTTCCTTTCAGACTATTCTTGGAAATCCATATTCTCATGAACCTTAGAGCTATTGTACGCCATCTGCAATATGACACAGGAGCTATTTCCAACAGTATTTTGCATATTTTTGCTTAATTGGCATATTTTTGCATAATTGGCATACAGGTAGCTAAATAACATACATCACAAACTTTAAAAGCTAGCTGTTGATTTGCAACATGAAATTGTACCATTTTTTCACTAATGCTTTTTAAAATTACTACATCTCCAAAATTGACACACCCTAGTACACAGCTCTCAAGACAAATAAAATGGGTTTAATCCAATAGAAAAAAAGGTATCTCAATCGAAAAACAGAGATCTGCAAAAAGGATAAGTCCAAATGTAACCACCTGTCTCAGGAGGTAATGCAATTCTACTTCCCCTTTAAAGCAAAATTACTATAGGACACGTTTTTACCTCAAATTCATTACCTCACCGAGAACAGCTCACAGAAAACAAACACTAAGCTCCAATGGAATACTGTTCCTTTGAAAGGAAAAACAGCTTGAAATTTTTAAAACTTTTTTTTTATAAAGAATTTGGGCCAGTATGATGTTACAGAGTACTGAATTTTATTTATTCCCAAACTGGATGGTAACAATATGGTGGTGCTATGAGAATGATGTGTCTTCACAAATGATAGAACAAATGATATAATAAAATTTAATATACAACACCTTAGACCCTCATAGGTACAAAATTTAGATAGATTTCAGGAATAATTTAAAATTGTATTAAACAATCTGAGTCACTGGTTTTCAATCACAAAAGCTTGAAGACAGACAAAAATACAGTGTCATGAATGAACATTATTACTTTAAATAGCCAATTAAACAATTAGAATGGCTAAAAGCTTTAAATTCTGTTTCAGGTGTCTCATTTCTTTTAACCACAAATTAGAGGGCTTTTTTAAAAAATGGTTAGTATTTTCAGTCTTTATGAGGCCCACACACTTCCCCTTAATCCTTCTCACGAGGAAACACTTTTTTAAAGAAGTTCCAATTCAGACCTCAGAACTTCCAACTTAGCAAATGTCTAAGGGTTATATTTACTAATCAGCAATAGCAGCTTCCGTGCGATATCGTAGCCGCAGCCCCACTAAAGCCAATTAGTAAATATACCCCTGTCAAACAAAAAATAATACAACTCCAGATCACAGGATTTGTACCTATATATATATATATATATATATAAATAAATTCCCAGTATCATATATATATAGCGCTACTTATTCCAGGGTGGTCTTCTGTTGGGGCCCAAGTCATTTTGGTTAGCTTCTTTCTGGTCACAGGATCTCAGGATCTCTGTTGTCGCGTATCTTAGGGAATTTTTCTTTTTTTTCCCTAGCCTTTATTAATTATCTTTATTCACCCAGCTTTCCAGTTTTAGTCTAACCCTAGGTTCCCCATTCCTCATTTCAGTAAAGCTGTCAAAAATGAATTTGCAAGCTTGCTAGTTTTCAAAACTCTTTCCCTAAAAATTTCCCTTTCTCATTAAATTACTTTCAGCCTTCAATCACAACCTATTCAACCCTTCAAATCATCCACATTCAACCTGTCACCTCTCACACTAAAATTCACAACCAAAACAAAACGCCTTAAGAATGAGCTGCAGCACTGGAATTTAAAAACTTGCACACTTGGGCACAAACACCAAAGCCCAAAATCCTACTGCTTTCTCCACGCTCAGAGTTCCTTCACCAACCACAAACAAATCAATTCTGATATAAGAATTTTTTTCCCCCAGAAATCAGCCACAGGAACCTCCCTCAAGCTTTGTTTTTTAATAGCTCTGACGTCTTTTAAGAGTCAACCCTCATGAAGCACATCTAAGCTGGGAGTCACTACACGTTAAATTCCACTCTTTAGAAAACAATGTGGAAATTTTAAAAAAAAATGTATTTTCTTAGAAACAGTTTTAGCCAAGGAATTACATTTCCTTATACTGTAGCTCCAGAAAGCGTAGTTACTCACCTGTAACGGGTGTTCTCCGGGGACAGCAGGAATCAGTCCTCACATATGGGAGATGTCGGCACCGACAAAGCCCTCGCGGAAGCATCCCCCAAGCTTTCAAAGAAAGCCTTTGGGAGATGCCACCAGGCATGCGTGGTCCCTTTCCCGCCCAAGTGTGCCATCTTGCTCAGTCAGATAACATAGCTAAAAGACGGTAAAGGAGCAACTCCAAGGGGCAACTCCAAGGGGAGGAGGGAGGGTTATGAGGACCAATTCCTGCTGTCCCCAGAGAACACCCATTACAGGTGAGTAACTACGCTTTCTCCGGGAACAAGCAGGATGTCAGTCCTCACCTATGGGACTTCCCTGCTACAGGCTACCAAGAGCCCATAGCAAAAATAGGGGCTCCCTCACAGGGAGCCGCAAGCAGCAGCAATTTAGGACGCATACACAGACCACAGTAGGACCCCTGTGTCTGATGAACCAGCACTCCAGTAGCCTGAACACAGAGGGTCAGAGGGTAAGCGTTGTCTAAACCCCAAAAAGATTACAGAGCACAGCCTGGCCAAAGGCACTGTCCCGTCTGGACTATTTCCAGGAAGTAATGGGCTGCGAAGGTATGGACTGAAGACCAGGTGGCGGCCCGGCAGCTGTCCACCATCGGGACAGAGTGCAAGTTTGCAGCCTTCGGCGCGGGCACCGAGGGACTCGGGCCAGACGCCGGCTCTCCCGAAGGGGAATCCTCGATGAGGACAGTCAGATACTTCCAGGGAACCTTCGCAGGCCGCTCCTTCTCCGATGCCTCGGACAAACATCTTGGACTGCGGGCCCAGGCCTGGGGGCACCCGGCTGGTCGGAACCATCCAAAGACGCCGCCTTCAAGGGTTTCTTCTTCCTCCTGGGTTCCCTCGAGGGAGACCTCCTTTCTGAGGACGCACGACAAGGCTTGGGTTCGGAAGCTTCCGCCCGAGATGTCGGGGCCTCAGACGAGGCCCTGGCCTTTGGAGGCACCGGAAACTCAGGGAAAAACTTATCATGCTGCTGCTGGCAGCTCTTGAGGGCCTTACTGGACATCCTCTTGCAGAGACCGCAGGCTACCAGGTCGTGGTCTGGCCCAAGGCAGCGGAGACAGCAGATGTGTGCGTCGGTCAAAGACAATTTTGGAGCACTGATCACACTTCTTAAAGCCACTGGTAGCCATGGGGGAAAAAAGCACCCCTGTGAGGTCGAAGACTCTCTGGGTTGCCAGTAGGAGAAAAAAAGAGAAACAAACATACATATTTTTGTTGGAATTTTCACCTTGAAGGAAAAACCTTCTCGTGGTGCAATATTCCTTTTTATTCTTTTAATTAGGGACGGAACCCTATCAAAGGTATTAAGGAGATATTAAACTCCTCAACACCAACCGGTTATCATCCTGTGCAATAGATATAAAATCAGTTTAAAAAGTCACTTATCTGGATGTAATCTTTCAACGGCTCAAAACTCATCAACTCCACTTCTTATCGCATTCCACAACCATTAACTCAATGGCCGCGCACTTGGCGTCCTCCCAGGCAAAGTCACTCAGAACGTGGAGCCTACTCAGATGATGCAGCCAAATATAATGATAAAAACTCCCCTAGTGACTTTTAAAGATTTCTTTCAAGTAGCAACCATACAAGGCCATTCCCTCGATCCAGTAACCCAACGTTGTATCTGTTTCAAGCCAACGATTCTCCTGGCTCTCTCTCAAGGGAGCAACACAGTTTGAGAAAGAGCCAGGAGAATCGTTGGCTTGAAACAGATACAACGTTGGGTTACTGGATCGAGGGAAGGGCCTCGTATGGTTGCTACTTGAAAGAAATCTTTAAAAGTCACTAGGGGAGTTTTTATCCCTATATTTGGCTGCATCGTCTGAGTAGGCTCCACGTTCTGAGTGACTTCGCCTGGGAGGACGCCAAGTGCGCAGCCATTGAGTTAATGGTTGTGGAATGCGATAAGAAGTGGAGTTGATGAGTTTTAAGCAGTTGAAAGATTACATCCAGATAAGTGACTTTTTAAACTGATTTTATATCTATTGCACAGGATGATAACCGGTTGGTGTTGAGGAGTTTAATATCTCCTTAATACCTTTGAGAGGGTTGCGTCCCTAATTAAAAGAATAAAAAGGAATATTGCACCACGAGAATGCTTTTCCTTCAAGGTGAAAATTCCAACAAAAATATGTATGTTTGAATGTATGTTTCTCTTGTATTGTGAAATATATATGTGGGAGACATAGTAGGTTAATATTCTAGGATAGGAGGAGAAAAAAGGCACGAAGACGCCAGGAAAAGAAAAGAACAAAAGACTACAAAAATAGACTGAAGAGTAGTTACTCACCTGTAACAGGTGTTCTCCAGGAGCAGCAGGAATCAGTCCTCACTTATGGGTGACGTCGGCGCCGACGGAGCCCTCGCGGAGCAATTTTCCCCAGCTTTCGCAGAAAGCTTTTGGGAATTGCAGCGCGCATGCACGGTCCCCTTCCCACCCAAGGGTGCCATCTTGCTCAGTCTGATGACATAGCGGAAAGACAGCAAAAAGTTAGCAAAAATATGCAATAAGAATGACTGCAACTCCAAGGGGAGGAGGGAGGGTAGTGAGGATTGATTCCTGCTGCTCCTGGAGAACACCTGTTACAGGTGAGTAACTACTCTTTCTCCAGGACCAAGCAGGAAGTCAGTCCTCACTTATGGGACTCCCAAGCTTAAGGCTACCGGAGACCTCAAGCCGAAAAGAGCTCCCTCAAGCTCAACAGTACAGAGGGAAGGAATCTTCTCTGAACACGAATCCGGCCGTTAGCCCAACACCAGGGCCGGAGGGTAGGAGTTGCCTAAACCTCAAAGAGATTGTGGAGGACTGCCTGTCCGAAAGCACTGTCCCTGCGGGACTCCCTTTCCAGGCAGTAATGAGCCGCAAAGGTCTGGCTTGAAGACCAAGTAGCGGCCCGGCAGATGTCTGCCAATGGAACAGAGTGAAGATGAGCCACGGACGCAGCCTTCGCCCTGACACGGTGAGCCGTGACTCGACTCCCTAAGGAGAGGCCGGCTGCCCCATAAGCCCAGGCGATACAGTCAGCTACCCAGATGGACAAAGTATGCTTAGAGACAGGTACCCCCAACCGAGTGGGGTCAAAAGATACGAAAAGCTGGACAGCCTTTCTATGCTCCCGCGTACGGTCAAGGTAGAAGGACAAGGCTCTTCTACAGTCCAGGGTATGCAGAACAGTCTCAGCCCGGCTGGTATGCGGCCTGGGGAAAGAAGGTCGGAAGAACCACCTCCTGGTTGATGTGAAAGTGGGAGACCACCTTTGGAAGAAACTTAGGGCGAGTCCGTAGGACAACCCTATTCCTGTAGAACCTAGTGTATGGGGGCTCCGACACTAGGGCCTGTAGTTCACTTACGCGCCTAGCGGAAGTAAGGGCTACCAAGAAGAGCGTTTTCCAGGAGAGGAAACGAAGAGGGCAGGTAGCCATGGGTTCAAAAGGCGGACAGGTAAGCCTTTGCAGAACCACATTGATGTCCCAGTCAGGAGCTGGAGGACGCAACGGAGGCTTAAGCAGGAGGCGGCCTCTGAGAAAACGCGCCACCAAGGGGTGCGAGGAAAGAGGCTGGCCCTCCACCGGTGAATGATGTGCCGAGAGAGCACTGAGGTGGACTCTGACAGAGTTGGATTTGAGACCTAGATCGGAGAGGTGAAGCAAATATTGCAGTACCACCGATACTAAACAGGCGAAGGGGTCCTCAGAGCGCTGAGAACACCAGACCGAGAAGCGACGCCATTTAAGGGCGTAAGATTTCCGGGTGGAAGGTCACCGAGACGCTAGGAAGACGGCTTCCACCTCCGGAGGAAGCAGAAGCGGAGCTAGGACTACCCTTTCAGCAGCCAGGCCATCAGATGCAGGGCCCGGAGGTTGGGGTGCAGAAGAGTACCCTGATCCTGTGTCAGGAGATCCGGCTGAAACCCCAGAGGAAGAGGGGTGTCCACCGCTAGCTGTAGAAGTAGAGGGAACCACGGTTGTCTCGGCCACCTGGGCGCTACCAGAATCACGGAGGCCCTGTCCTGGACAACTTTGAACAATGTCCGGGACACAAGGGGTGTGGGAGGGAAGGCATACAGAAGACCCGTGGACCACGAGATGAGGAAAGCATCCGGCGCTACTCTGAGAGGATGCGGGTGCCGGGAGCAGAACCTGGGAAGCTGCCGGTTCAGGGGACTGGCAAAGAGATCCACGGTGGGAGAGCCCCACCGGCGGAAGATCTGCTGGGCCACTGCGGGGTTCAACCTCCATTTGTGCGGCTGCAGAATCCGGCTCAGTTTGTCCGCCAGGCAATTGTCCTGCCCGGGCAGGTAAACAGCCTTGAGGAGGATGTCGTGACCGACTGCCCAAGAGCACAGTCTCCGAGCCTCCTGACATAGAAGGAGGGAGCCCGTGCCCCCCTGTTTGTTCACGTAGAACATGGCAACCTGATTGTCCGTCTGCACCAGTACAGACTGACAAGATGTGAGGTGAGAGAAGGCCCGCAGAGCTAGGCGGATCGCCCGTAGCTCCAGGAAGTTTATCTGCTGGGCGGCTTCCCAAGGTATCCAAAGGCCTTGAGTGCATGTCCCTTGACAATGCGCTCCCCATCCCAGGAGAGAGGCATCTGTCGTGAGCACCCGGGACGGTGGGGGAGCCTGAAAGGTCATGCCGAGTACCAGGTTGGGCGGGTGAAGCCACCATTGCAGAGAGGAGACCAGGCGGTCGGAAATCTGTATTAGGTCCGACAGCCTCCCTGTGGCCTGATGCCATTGAGTGCGAAGGCTCCACTGAGCAGGTCGCATATGTAGACGGGCATTCGGAGTGACATGGACCGTGGAGGCCATGTGCCCGAGCAGCTGCAGGAACTGTCTGGCAGAGACCGGTGACGTGCTGTTGAACCTGCCGGCCACAGCTATGAGCCTGTTGGCCGGTTCCAGAGGCAAGAAGGCACGAGCCTGCAGAGTGTCCAGCCGTGCTCCTATGAACTCGAGATCCTGAGAGGGGAGCAAAGTGGACTTTTCGAGGTTTATGACAAACCCCAAGTGCTGCAGCAGAGCCACCGTGCGTTGAGCGGTCTGAGTGACCTCTGGGGCAGACGGTGCCCGGATGAGCCAGTCGTCCAGGTAGGGGAAGACGAAAAGGCCTTGAAGCCTCAGGAAGGCTGCCACCACTGCCAGGCATTTCGTGAACACCCTGGGAGCGGAGGAGAGGCCAAAGGGCAGTACTCGGTACTGATAATGATTGCCTGCCACCACAAATCGTAGATATTGCCGGTGGTCCGGATGAATAAGGATGTGGGTATAAGCATCCTTTAGATCCAAGGAGCATAGCCAATCTCCCTGCCGGAGGTAGGGCAGTAGGATTCCAAGGGTAAGCATCTTGAACTTTTCCGGCTGCAGGAACTTGTTGAGGTTGCATAAGTCCAGAATGGGTCTGAGGCCTCCTGTTCTCTTTGGAACCAGGAAGTACCTCGAGTAAAACCCGTGACCCCACAGATGTTGGGGCACTGGTTCCACAGCCTGTTCGTGAAGCAGACTTTGCAGCTCCTGAAGGAGTAAGTCCCTGTGCAGGGGGGGTCTTGGAGGCTCCCCCGGAAAGAAGGGGGGGGGGGTACCTGGTGAAAATGCAAGAGGTATCCCTTCTGAACCACCTGCAGCACCCAGGAATCGGATGTTATGACAGACCACCGGTGGGCAAAGTGGGTCAGCCGGCCCCCCGTGCTGGGCGAAGGCCCCTGAGGGGGAGAGGCTATGCTGGCATAGTCAAAAAACCCCACCTTGCTGGGCCGGGGCCTGCGTAGCGGGCTTGGGGGCCCTCTGCCTACGGGATCCGTTACCCTGCCCCTTAGGCTGCTGCCCCTGATGGGGGGTTGCTGAGGCCTGATATTGTGGGTGGTGTTGTTTATAAGCCAACACCTTCCTCGGGTAAAAAGGCTTTTTCCCCGAGCCCTTCTTCTTCCGTGAAGGGGCAGAGGTCTTTCTGGATAGGCGAGTCCTGGTGAGAGTCTCGGACTTGAGCTCCGCCGCCTTTTCGGCCATGTGTTTGCCAAAGAGGTTTTCACCTCTGCAAGGGACATCGACCAACTTGTCCTGCACCCATGACTCGAGGTCGGATGACTGAAGCCAAGCCTGACGGCGAGCCCCGATGCCGGCTCCAGCTACTCGAGCCGATGCTTCGAAGCCATCGTAGGCCGCTCGAGAAATGAACTTCGAACACTCTCGAATCCCTGTGGACAAGGCCTGGAATCGCTGCAAAGGTTCCTCGCGCAAGTTCTTTTGCCAGGTCTCGAAGATACATGCCCATATATAGCTGATATGTCTGGACTCGACAAGCAAGCATAGAGCCCTGGAAGCACTTTCTACCCAGAGCATCCAGGTTCCGGGCCTCCTTACCCGGAGGCACCGAGGAGTGCATCTTCTGACTCTTCAGTCGATGCATGGCCGATTCCACCACCATGGAATGGTGTGGCAGTTGTGCCTTCTGGAACCCGGGGCTCTTGCGGACTCGATACATGGAATCGACCCGCTTGCTCAGCACCGGCGTCGAGGCCGGGCTCTCCCACATGCGGAAGAGTATCCGCTCCAGCACAGTAAAGGCCTCCTTCGGGGGGAGAGTCATACTGGAGGGCCTCGAGCTCTTCGGCTCGAGGCTCCTCCTCCGGATCCGCGGGGAAGGCCAAAGCCTTGGCCATATCCCTCACGAAATCAGAGAACCGGGTATCCTCCGGGGGGGACCGCCTCCGAGGCTCCGACTCTGGCGAGTCGGAGGGGACGCACAGAGTCTGAAAAGAACCGGGTGACTCGTCCTCCTCCGTGTCCCAGCCCGACTCCTCCGAGGAGGAATCGAGCGGCTCCGTGCGTGCGGGAGCCGGGGACCTCCGCCCCGACGCCGAGGCCGTTGTCGAGGACCTCGGTCCCGAACGGGAGGCCGAGGGAGACCTAGGTCGAGGATTGACTCGAGCTCGTATGGACTCGAGGATCGACTCGGCCTCCGGGGTCGACTTGGGCGTCGACGTCCCAGTGGTCGGGGCAGATGCACTGGCGAAGCCGGTGATCAATGCCTGCTGCTGGTCCATGAAGGCAGCGATACTGCGCTCCAAGGTTGTCAATCTGATACCAAACTCAGAAGACCCAGCAGCCCCCGACGGCGTCGGGCCCGACGTCGGCTCTCCCGGAGGAGAGTCCAGGAGGACTATAGCACTCACGTGTCCAGGCGACTCCACCTCGAGACGAGGAAGCTTCGAAGGCCTCTCCCCCTCTGAGGACCCGGGGCGTCCGACGGGGCTATGCGACCTGGCCCTCGAGGGACCAGGAGCGTCCTCCGACGCCACCCTCGCGGGCTTCTTCTTCCAACGGTGTTCCCGGCCGGGGGACCCCCGTTCAGAGGAACTCCGACGGTGCTCGGAGCCGGAGCCACGAGATGTCGAGGCCTCTGACGAGGTCCGGGCCCGACCGGACGCGGGGTCAGAGAAGATTCGTTCCTTTTGCGACTGCCGACTCCTCAACGCCTTCGAGGACATCTTGCTGCACGGACCGCAACTCATTGAGTCATGTTCGGATCCGAGGCAGTGGAGGCAGCAGTCATGCGTGTCGGTAAGAGACATAGGTTTGACACAACGATCACACTTTTTAAACCCACTGGCAGCCATCGGGGGAAAAAGGGCCCCTGCAAGGTCGAAAGACCGTGCTGCCAGGGAAGAAGGAAAAAGTGGCAGGAACGCCAGTTGGAGAGAAAAATAGAGAAAAATTATGTGAACGGGCCCGATAGGGGATATCGAGGCCCGGCGGGGAAGAGGACACACGAACTGAGAAAAAATAACAAGAAACAAAATAAAAGAAATCAGCTTTTTCAGCGGCGACAACAAACTACGTCTGTAGGGCTCCGCGGAAAAAAGGAGACTGAGCAAGATGGCACCCTTGGGCGGGAAGGGGACCGTGCATGCGCGCTGCAATTCCCAAAAGCTTTCTGCGAAAGCTGGGGAAAATTGCTCCATGAGGGCTCCGTCGGCGCCGACGTCACCCATAAGTGAGGACTGACTTCCTGCTTGGTCCTGGAGAAACTCGATGCCGAGGCAATAAAGTCGGTAGGCAGAAAGAGTACTGGTGCAATACCGGAGGTGAATCTGAAACTCAGAGAGAAAACTCCACTTTTTCCAGGGACAAGCCAGACAAAGGTCTGAAGGGCTCCGTGGAAAAAAGGAGACTGAGCAAGATAGCACCCTTGGGCAGGAAGGGGATCACGTATGCATGGTGGCATCTCCCAACGGCTTTCTTTAAAAGCTGGGGAGATGCTTCAATGAGGGCTCCGGTGAGGCCATCATCACCCATATGCGAGGACTGACTTTCTGCTTGTTCCTGGAGAAAATCCTAAACTGTCAAATATTCTCTCGCAGTCTCATCAACTAGACACAGAAGCCTATTAAACTTACGAACAGGGAAAGGGAAAAATAAAAGTTCACGTTTTTACAGCTTTCCTTTTACTCAAGAAATATTCTTTTAAGGAAACAGAGTTACTCTCATCCCCTGGTAGCAAGGAGAAACAGCCACAGCTGCACTTATAACCAAACTAAAGAAAAAGGGAAGGAAAAAAATCTTTAGCTCACACACATCCATTCAAAAAGCTTTCAAAATATCCCAACTTTCAACCAGCCATTCACTCCCCAAGAGGCCTCTGTCACCACACTACCCAGCGCACATCCATTCAGCTCAGTATTCATCCCCCAACTGTCTCAACTCTAACTCATTTACATTCTAAACTACCAGGGGAAAAAGTGTTACTACTCCTGCCTCGGTCACAAAATAGTTCCAGCAACATTTAGATGATAGCTTATTCCATCAATCCCATGGAAATTCTCCTTATAACAAGCTTAAGGACATCATTTAGGAATGTTTAAAACTGACCCTTTAAATTTACAGTCAGAAGAAATACAAGTTGCAAAACTGCGTCATTACTAAGCCCTCTTCCACCTGCACCAAATTGCTATAGCGTTCCCAAGAGAGATCCCTCCACTGCCCTGACATCCGGGTACTTTCTGGTACCAAATTTGTAATTTTTATAATACACAGTAAGCTCCCTAGAGCCTCCTAATCTGTAATTAATTATTTTAAATCAAAACAGAGGCTCTGGTACTTCTCAGAGCCTTGGGAAGTCAACCCCTCCATGTTACATACCGCTGTGAATTGCAGCAAAAAACAGCCTTTAAAACACACAAAATTATTTTTATGGGTTCCTCTGCCCTTGCCTACCTGTCAGAGCACCTCTCAATGTCCCGATGTTGCCAAAAAGCCCTTCCAATCGCCATGACCATTTCAGCCACTAAAAGGGCTCCCCTACCCTTTAGGTCCAGCTCCGCCCCCATAGTAACCTCAACCAGTCCTCAATCTCATTATTGCTGCCTGCCTCGGTGCGCCTTCCTCCAGCTCCTGCATGGTCCCATGCTCCTCCAGGCCATCTCCCGGGTCCTTTCTGGGCCAACCCAGACCATATCCAGCGCTCCCAAGCCACTGGCTGCCCCACAGCCTCCCGGTTTAATTTTTGCCCATACTGAGTGCTCCTGCCCCAGGCCAGCCCCCGCACATGGCACCTAAGCGCCCACCTTTTTCTGGGCCAACTGGCCCAAACTGTTGCAACCGTGGCTCCCCCCCTCTCGAATGGCTCCATGGTCTCCCATCCCTTTTTGGCTCAGCTGTGATAATTGTGGCTCTCCCCGATTGCTCTCAGCAGCCTAATACAGAGATCAGGAACAGCCTTGAACCATGGCTACACCCAATCCAGCCAGCAGATGCCCACCAGCAGCCCCGATCGACAGAGCAGGGCCCAATCGGCCCCTGCGGCTCTCCGGAGTCTCATTAATTTTTTATAAAAAAGAAAAAAGGAAAAAAAAAAAAAAACCACACTATCACTGGTTTGGCTGTCCCTGCAGCCCCAGAGGGCAGAAAAAAAATACAGCAGCCAGGCTGAAATCAGCAGCCCAGCAGCAGCAAGCAGCTCTTTAATTACAATTTATTTGGTTTTTATGCTCTGGTTACACAAAGGAAAAACTGTGCTGAAACCTGGCACAATTCTTCAGACTAAATACTTCTGAACTCTGTCATGCAACTTACAGTTAAGTTTGATATACCACCTATTAAGAAATGACATCTACGCAGTTAACAATAACTACTACTACTGATCATCTGTATAGCGCTACAAGACGTGTGCAGCACTGTACAGACACAAGTAAAAGACAGTCCCTGCTCATCAGAGCTTACAATCTAGTCAAGACAGACAGCACGACAGCTGAGGACAAGGCTATATCTAGGGGCATGGTAAGGAAACACACAGGAGACTCAGTGGATCAGGATCCAAAAGCGGCCTTGAAGAGGTGCGTTTTCAGCCTGGATTTGAAAAGGGTCAGAGATGAAGCCTGACGTACAGACTCGAGTAGTTTGTTCTTGTTCCAGGCATAAGGAGCAGCAAGGTGAAAGTATCGAAGTCTGGAGTTGGCAGTAGAAGAGAAGGGCAGAGACAGAAGGGATTTGCCAGAAGAGCAGAGTTCCTGAGGAGGGGTGTAGGGAGAGATAAGAGAGGAAAGGTAGTGCCCCAGGGATCTGTGCTGGATCCGCTGCTTTTTGACATATTCATAAATGACTTGGAAAGTGGAATAACGAGTGAGGTTATCAAATTTGCAGATGACACAAAACTATTTAAAGTTGTTAAAACCCAAGAGGATTGTGGAAAATTGCAAGAGGATCTTGATAAATTGGAAGACTGGGCATCAAAATGGCAGATGAAATTTAATGTGGACAAGTGCAAAGTTATGCACCTAGGGAAGAACAACCCAAGCTATGGTTACACAATGCAAGGTTCCACATTAGGAACCACCACCCAGGAAAGAGATTTAGGCGTCATTGTGGATAACATGTTAAAACCTTCGGCCCAGTGTGCAGCGGCGGCCAAGAGAGCAGATAGAATGCTAGGTATGATAAGGAAAGGAATGGAAAATAAAACAAAAGATATTATAATGCCTCTATATCGTTCCATGGTGAGACCGCACCTTGAATATTGTGTGCAATTCTGGTCGCCGTATATTAAAAAGGATATAGCGTTATTAGAAAAGATTCAGAGAAGAGCCACCAAAATAGTAAAGGGGATGGAAGGATACTCCTATGAAGAAAGGCTAAAAAGGTTAGGGCTCTTTAACCTGGAAAAGAGACAGCTGAGGGGAGATATGATAGAAGTCTATAAATTGTGGAACGGGTAAACGTAGATCGATTGTTTACCTTATCAGAATACAGAAAGACTAGGGGACATGCAATGAAGCTACAGGGTAAACTATTTAAGACTAATAAAAGAAAATATTTTTTCACTCAACGTGTAATCAAACTCTGGAATTTGTTACCGGAGGATGTAGTAAAGGCTGTTAGTGTAGCTGGGTTTAAAAAAGGTTTGGACAAGTTCCTGGAGGAAAGGTCCATAAACCATTATTAAGAAGGGACCCAGGATATCAATGCTTGAACCAATACAAGCATTGTGGAACCTGTGTCCCTTGGGGAAACTGCTAGGTACGTATGACCTAGATTGGCCACTGCTGGAAACAGGATATTGGGCTTGATGGACCTTGGTCTGACCCAGTATGGCATATCTTATGTTCTTATGTGAGGAGCAACAGAATAAGTGCAGTTATAGGTCAGTGGGAGAAGTTTGAACTGGATATGGAAACGAATAGGGAGCCAGTGAAGCGACTTGAGAAGAGGAGTTTTATGAGCATATCAAGGCTGGCGGAAATTAGCCGCGCAGCAGAGTGCTGAACAGATTGAAGGGGAGAGAGATGATTCAGAGGGAGATCAGCAAGGAGTAGGTTACAATAGTCTAGACGGGAGGTGACTAAAGAGTGGATAAATGTCTTAGTAGTGTGTGTAGAAAGGAAGGGATGAATTTTGCCAATGTTATAGAGAAAGAAGCAACAGGTTTTGGCTCTCTGTTGGATGTGTGCAGAGAGAGAGTAGAGTCAGAGATGACCCCAAGGTTGCGAGCTGAGGAAACAGGAAGGAGTGCAGTGTTAGCCACAGAAATAGAGGAGGGAGGAAGGGGGGAGGTGGGTTTAGGGGGAAAGACAAAGAGCTCAGTTTTGGACATGTTCAGTTTCAGGCAGCAGTGAGACATCCAGGCAGCAACGTCAGATATCTAGGCAGAGATTTCAGGCACAGAAAGGTAGATCTGAGAGTCATCGGTATAAAGATGGTACTGAAATAAGTGCACCAAGGGACTGAGTGTAGAGAAAGAAAAGGAGAGGTCCCAAGAGACAGCACCGAGGTACACCAACTGAAAGCAGGATGGCAGTAGAGGATGAACCACCAGAACACACACTAAAAGTGCAATGGGAGAGATAAGAACAGAGCCCAGCAGCCCCGGCCCATAGAGCAGGGCCCGACTGGCCCTTGCAGCTCCCCGGACCCTCTCTAATTTTTTATAAAAAAGAAAAAAACACTGTTGCCGCCTCGGCTACCCCTGCAGCCCTGGAGGAAAGAAAAAAAACCAACAGCAGAAAGCACCTCTTAAAAAAATAAATGTTAAAACAATAGATGAGAACACACACTGCAAATGGGACAAAACAAGCCAACTAATAAAGAAAAGAGGGGGGAGACCTAGGTTACAAAGTTAACAGCACATCCACTTGTCTGTAAGTACCTACAGTATTACTTTCAATAAATCCCAACAGAACTTTCCCAGATTGGCTTAGCAGATGGTTGAGTGCCTAGGCCATTTACTGGTATTCCTCTAAAAAAGAACAACATGAAATGATTAGTTCTGGCATTTTTCTTCAGGAGTCTAAGGAGTACGTTTACCAAACTGGGCTATCTGCAACTAGGTCCCATTGAACAACATGGGGCCTAGTTACACACAGCCCAGGTGAACTATTAGCCAGTTTAGTAATCACACCCCTGAGGGAGAAATGGTGTGGATACTAATCACCATAGAATATTTCAGGATCTATGCTTGGCTGAAAGCAGTCAAGTATCTGTACACGCCTGGCCCCGTCATGTCCTACCTGCTGAATCTTCCTAGAGAAATTCTTGTTGGATTTCTCCAAGGTGACTTCAAATTGGTTGTAGCCTGCCAAAAAGAAATGGTGGTTAACACAGTAAAGGATGGCGGATAAAGACCAGCATGCCCCATCTAGTCCTCCCAGTAAGTTGGCTAGAGTGATGCCTGCCACACATGCAGGTTATCTCCCCTTGAAGCCTTCGTTTAGGGTTGTACCTGAAGGTTTAGAAGGTTCAACCCGTCAGTCATAGCTGGGATGCTTAAAACAAAAGGTATGGTTCCATTCTTGCACTTCAGAATTAAAGCACTAGGGGGCATGTTTACTGAAGTGCACAAAGCACTTAGTGTGCAGTAAACCCATGCTAATGGGTACCATGCGGTAGAAACATCAAGGAAAAAAAAAAAAGGGCCATACTAACTGCTTAGTATGGATTTATAGAAACAAAGCCCATTCAGCTGCCCATCCATAAGAACGACCACTATGGTCAATCCCTAGCAGCAGTATCGCAAGACAACCAGTAGGGGGTACTGCTGCCGCTTTGGAACCCATGTCATATAGTGCAGAAGTGGAGGGGGGGGGTCACTCCTGCCCCGAGCAACTCTCAAACCACCAGGGAGCCCCTGGGTAAAGCCGGGGAGGGTAACTGCTTTTTAAACACAATTTTAGCAACAGGGCCACATTCCCTGCCTCAGCAGTACCAGCTATGACAGGGAACGTGAGCTCAAGGGATGCGTGCCTGCGCTGCGTTTACTGCACAGCCTTTTCATTTATCACATGCTCATTTTTGCACAAAATATGGCTCGGGTGCAAAGCCTTACCGCACTTTGGTAAGCGGGACCTGATATTTTCTAACACGGGTCAGCATCTAAAGCTGGCATTGGAAAAAACTTCCCCATGAATTTCTGCAGCCCTGACGCGCCTAGGCAGCACATATGAAGCCTCACTTTACACAGGGCATCCAGGGCAAAAATAAACGTGCACAAATTTTCAGCCTATTCACTGAACGTGGAGCCCTAGGTACAATATGCATAAGGCCAAAAAAGCAGAAGCAGGCATGTCAGGATTTTCCAACGAGTGCTTTAATTCTAGAGAGAGTGGCACCTTGTACATGCAAGCACCAATTTCCACACCTGCACATTAACTAGTGGCACCTATTTAATTTATTAATATTTGTACGCATCACCTACACATTTCCATTAAAATGATTGCAGTGGTCTACGACGACATCAAACTCACTTAGAATAGATATGTATAAATAAAATCCCTCCAACCCCCTTTGTTCCCCCACACACCATACTCCTATCCCCATTCCTCCTTTCTTTAGCAGCAGGCAAAATAACTCTCCTGCCCCCGCAAACATCTCCTCTTCATTTAGGAAACAACCAGCTCTTCAGTTTTCTGCACAATCTCCCGTAATCCAACTCCTGCCTCAGCTCCCCTGAGCGCATACAAGCGCTGTATTCCAGAAAGTAACATGCAAAAAAGCAGCCAATGAAAGGGGGCTAAAGTTCCTATAGCCAAACGTTTACCTCTTGTAAGGGTCATTTAAAATACTGGAGGGCGAAGCACAACTGCCCCTCAATCCCTCTTCTGGTTCAACGAGCATTTCTCCGTCACTTGTGCGTTCCTCAAGAAGGGATGTGAAGACCGATGGAGAACATTTAAAGAACTATACATGCATTTCTGTGCAAGATCAGAACACACACAGAATTCTTTTTGGATTGTCCCAACCACAGCCAGAACACACCCTTTTGTTCTGTGTTCTGCAGCAATTACAGGGGTAAAGAGCAACACGCTAAAAAGTCAGCATCTGCACTTGCACGCCATTTACACGACTAGCTGCCCAAAATGATGAATGTTCAAGTATGGCCTGGTGGTTAAACAATGTTTATATCTTGCTCCTTACCGACTCCATGTGTGGTCCTTCGTCTATGTCCACTTTATAGAACAGTAGCAGCTTACTGCACCTCAGGCGCCAAAAGCTTGCAGCAAATCTCTCACCACAAAACTCTCAAAGCAGCTGAGCTAAGGTGACCAAATTTTTTTATAGGCAAACCTGGGACACTTATCTAAAGTGTATGTGAGGACAGGAGAAGGGGAAGAGCAAATGACACGTCATTTCCAGGTTTGAGCAACAATGCATAGAGGAGAGGAGTTTTTATCCTGTCCCCGTCCCGTCCCCCCATCCAACCCATGATAGCAACAATATCAATTCCAAGCAGATAGAAACAGTAAAGCATTTCTCACATAATATGCAAAATATAAAGCTAATGGATGTAAATTCTAAAAAAAATGACATTCAAATTAATAAACTGAAAATATTTTTTCTCTATCCTCTCTATTGCCATTGTTGGAATCGGGGACAAAAGGCTGCCTAACAGGTTGAATTGGGGATTCGGCTGTAAAATTTGGGACAATCCCTGGACATCTGGTAACCTTAATCTGAACACACCCTTGTGGATTATTACTAAGCTATCGACCATGCTAATTGAAAGGCATCTCACACTGAAATAAGCAAACCGTAGAAGGAATACACTAACAAAAAGTGAAAGCACAACAACAAACACTGTAAATAATAATAATGCGTAAATATATCTATACACATATACATAAAAACTTCATAGGTACATAAACTGTATGAACACATACAGTATGTCTTGACTACTTATTATTAATTATAGGTCTCCCTTTGCTTCTGTTTTCTGGGATTACCTGTGCAGTAGGGTTCGCCTCTTCTATTATCTCATACTGCACATTGCTGAAGTGAAATTCCAGCCCATGTGGCTCCTTTACCCAGTAGAGTCTCAACTTATAACTCACCTGGGACCTTCTTGATCCTGTACAGAAGCAGGTGTCCCTGTTTGGTACCAACAAGAAGCCATTCCTCTGTAATGAGACAGACACAAGACCACTTTTACTAAAACTCCACTTGTCTCCCTCTCAATCCAAATCTCCCCAGAAGCTAAAGAGGTATCAACAACGTACTAATCCACTCATTTGCTTTCATATTCATCCATCTCAGTAGGATTTTTTTTTAAAATGTAAAATCAAATACTGAATGAGATTTCACACACCAGCCCTGTGACTCCTGGTAGCCCTTTCTGCAAGGACAAAAGCCTCAGAGGCCTTTAATTTTAATGAGGACACTGGTGTATGAATCATTCTCCAGGACCAAGCAGGAAGTCAGTCCTCACATATGGGTGTCATCGGCACCGATGAAGCCCCAACGGAGCATTTCCCCAGCTTTCTATGAAAGCCATTGGGAATGCAGGCACGCATGCGCGGTTCCCTTCCCGCCTAAAGGTGCCATCTTACCTCAGTCTCTTTTTTTCCGTGAAGCCCACCAGACGTGTATCCCGTTTTTCCCGGATAAAAGTAGATTTTTCAGCGATTTTTGCTCTTTTTTCTTCCGGTTCGATGCCGGTTCCCCTCCCGCAGGGTTCAGTACACCGGTATCAAGCCCGATTCCTCTTTTTCGGTTTTTGCCCTTCGTGGCTGGCGTTCGCGCCCTTTTTTTTCTTTTTCCCTGGAGGGCCGGTCTTTTGACCTCGCGGGGACTCTTTTTTCCCCGATGGCTTCCAGTGGTTTTAAGAAACTTATGTCTCTCACCGACACGCACGACTGCTGCCTTCGGTGCCTCGGCCACGACCACGATCCTAAGTCGTGCGGGGACTGTGGAAAAATGTCTTCCAAGGCACTACGAAGTCGCCAGCAGCAAAAGGAAAGGCTTTTCTCGGACTCAGCCTCCGGCAGGGCCCGGACCTCATCTGAGACCTCGACATCTCGGGATTCCAATCCCGAGCGCTGTCGAAGCTCCTCGGACAGGGGGTCCCCCGACCGGGAACGCAAGAGGAAGAAACGGCTCGCGAGGGCGGCGTCGGAAGAGGTCCCTGGCTCCTCGAGGGCCAGGTCTAAGACCCCCAACCGTCGCCATGGGCCTGTGGAACCGGAGAAGCCTGCCAAAGTTCCTCGTGTGGAGCCAGAGTCTGCTGGACACGTAAGCCCTGTAGTCCTCGTGGACTCTCCTCCCAGGGAGCCGGCACCGGGGCCCGAGTCGGTGGCTGCTGCGTCTCCCAAGCTGAGTCTCAGGATGACAGCCTTGGAGAGCAGAATGTCTGCCTTCATGGAGCAGCAGCGGGCACTGATGGCCAGCCTGTCTGGCACATCTGCCCCGACCACCGGGACATCGACGTCCAAGTCAACCCTGGAGACCGAACCGATACTCGAGTCCATCGTGGCTCGGAGTCGACCTCGGTCGCGGTCCCCCTCGACCTCCCGTTCGGGACCGAGGGCGTCGACGCCGGTGCTTCCGGCATCGGGGCGGGTGCTCCAGGGCCCCGCGGGGTCAGACCCCGACTCTTCCTCGGATGAGTCGGCTAGGGAGACGGAGGACGAGGAGTCTCCTGACACCTTTAAGACTCGGTGCGTCCCTTCGGACTCACTGCAGTCTGAGCCCCAGAGTAGGTCCCCCCCGGAGGACACCCGGTTCTCTGAGTTCGTCCGGGATATGGCCACTGCCTTGGCCATTCCGGCTGATCCCGAGGAAGAGCCTCGAGCTGAAGAGCTCGAGGCGCTGCAGTATGACTCTCCTCCGAAGGAGGCTTTTACTGTCCCGGTTCCTCCGATGCTGGAACGGCTCCTCTTCCGTATGTGGGAGGCACCGGCCTCGGCGCCGGTTCTTAGCAAACGAGTCGATTCCATCTATCGGCTCCGTCAGAGCCCTGGTTTTCAAAAGGCACAGCTACCACACCATTCCATGGTTGTGGAATCGGCCATGCATCGTCTGAAGAGTCAGAAGATGCACTCCGCGGTGCCTCCTGGCAGGGAGGCCCAAAACCTTGATGGCGTCGGTAGAAAGTATTTTCAGGGCTCGATGCTTGCTTGCCGTGTCCAGTCTTACCAGCTGTACATGGGCATGTACTTGCGGGATCTGGCCAAGGAGTTGGCCGGATTCTCTGCTGGTCTCTCCGGGGAACCCTTGCAGAGATTTAAGTCCTTGTCCTCGGGGATTCGGGACTGCTCGTAGTTCATGTCCCGCGCCGCCTACGATGGCTTCAAGGCTTCGGCCCAAGTTGCGGCAGCCGGCATCGCGGCTCGACGCCAGGCATGGCTGCAGTCATCGGACCTCGAGCCATGGGTTCAGGACAAGTTGGTCGATGTCCCTTGCCGAGGGGAAAACCTTTTTGGCAAGCCCATGACCAAGAAGGCCGCTCAGCTCGAGACCGAGCACCTCACCCGGACAAGGCTGTCGAGGAAGACCTCTGCCCCTTCTCATAAAAAGAAGGGCTCGGGTAAAAAGCCCTTTTACCCGAGGAAGAGCACTGCCTACAAACAGTACCCACAGGCTGCCCAAGCTGCCCCCCAGGGTCAGCAAGCCAAGGGCCAGGGTAATGGGCCCCGTAGGCCGAGGACCCCCAAGTATCTGGCCCCTGCTACCACTCAGCAGGGTGGGGGCTTTTGACTCCTTGAGCATAGCCTCTCCTCCACTGCTCTCCCAACCCTGCACAGGAGGTCATCTCGCCCTCTTTGCCCACCAGTGGCCCCTTATCACCAGGGACAGTTGGGTGCTGGAGATAATCCACAAGGGATATGCCCTCCATTTCCACCAACTGCCACCCCCATATTTTCCAGGGGAGCCTCCAAGGCCTCCTCTGCACACAGACCTTCTCCGTCAGGACCTTCAGGGTCTGTTGGTGGACAGGGCGGTGGAGCCTGTGCCTCCCCACTTGCAAGGTCACGGATTCTACTCCAGGTATTTCCTGGTGCCCAAAAGGACCGGTGGCCTTCGTCCCATTCTGGACCTCCGGAACCTCAACAAGTTCCTAATGAAGGAAAAGTTCAAGATGCTTACTCTTGGAACCCTTCTGCCCTACCTCCAGCAGGGAGATTGGCTATGCTCCTTAGATCTCAAGGATGCGTACACTCACATCCTCATTCATCCAGACCACAGAAAGTACCTAAGGTTCATCATGGGAGGAAACCATTATCAGTACAGAGTGCTGCCTTTGGCCTCACCTCCGCCCCCAGAGTCTTTACAAAGTGCTTAGCAGTGGTGGCGGCCTACCTGAGAAATCAGGGCATCTTTGTCTTCCCCTATCTGGACGACTGGCTCATCAGGGGTCAGACAGGTCAGGAGGCCAATCAAGCCACCCTCAGGACCACTGCTCTTCTACAACGCCTGGGGTTTGTCATAACCTTCGCAAAGTCCACTTTGCTCCCTTCCCAGAACTTGGAGTTCATAGGGGCAAGGTTGGACTCTCTCCTGGCAAAGGCATTCTTGCCAGAAAACAGAGCCCGAAGGTTAATGGCCTTGGCATGTCAGTTTCTCAGCAGGTCCCTGGTCTCCGCCAGACTCTGCCTATGGCTTCTAGGCCACATGGCTTCGACAGTACATGTGACCCCCAATGCCAGGCTCCATATGAGGCCTGCACAGTGGTGCCTTCGGTCTCAGTGGTCACAGGCCACAGGCAGCCTCAAAGACAGGATAAGGGTGTCCAGACCATTTCTGCACTCCCTCAACTGGTGGCTACACCCACCCAATCTGCTGAAAGGGGTGCCCTTTCAGATTCCAGTTTACACAGTGATGCTGATGACAGATGCCTCCCTGCAAGGCTGGGGAGCGCATTGTCTGGGCAAGTGCACCCAGGGCCTCTGGTCTCCCTGGGAAGCTGCACAGCAGATCAATCTCCTCGAACTCAGAGCTATTCGTTTTTTTTTTTGTTTGTTTGTTTTTATTACATTTTTTATTAATGCATTCCAAATACAAGATATCACATAATTAGGCACATCAAGCGAAAGAATATCACAAAATAACAAAAAGCTCCTTCAAAGATACCATTTAGTCCACATCACGAAGAGCACAGCATTTGTAGCATACCTGGGCTACAATAAAGGCTACTACACCTAACCTTAAAAAAGAAAAACACAAAGAAACATTTAGAAGAAAATAAACTAAGTCTCCCTCTCTACCTGCAATGAATCTAATAGAGCCTCAAGCTGAAGACTTTCTGTGAAAACATAACTACTACCCTGCAAGGTAATCAGACATCTGCACGGAAATCGAAGGAAAAAGGTACCTCCCCCAGCCAGAACTCTAGGTTTTAGCTGGAGGAAAGCCCGTCTCCGGACTTGTGTGGATCGGGAGACATCCGGGAAAATGGAAACCTTATGGCCATAAAAAAGAGAATCTTTCTTCTTAAAAAAGGCCTTCATGATTAGGGCCTTATCTGCAAGATTGGCCAAAGAAACCACTAAAGTAACAAGGGTGGAGAACAGGACTTGTGAGTTTTCCAAAAAATCAGTCAAATTAAGAGTGTCGTGCGCCTCTTCCACCACAGTGCCACCATCCTCTGAGGTCCCCCGAACCAAAACATAAAAAGAATGAACAACCAAAATAGATTCAACATCAGATAACTGCAAAATATCTGTACAATACTGTTTAAACAAAGAAACTGCAGACATAACGAATTCTAGGAAAATTCAGAATACGAATATTCTTTGCACGCAAGCTATTTTCCAAAGATTCTACCTGCTTAGATAACATCAAGGTATCCTTAACAGTAGATTCACTCGTGGCCTGTAAGGGACCAACGAGCGTCTCTACCTGGGACATACGTTGAGACAAATTCTTAACAGTGCTGTCCACAGCATGAACTCGATCAATAACCTGACGAAAGAAAGTAGCTGTTTGGTCCATAAACCGGGAGAGCAAAGAGTGGGTAGCAGAAACAAGTTTCCATATATCAACTAAGGAAATGTCATCAACATTAGTAGCTAAAGGTAAAGATGTCAAACCTTGAGGGCTAGCAGCCAAAATGGAGTCAGTCAAAGGTACCTCATTAGAAGACACATGAATAATAGCTGAGGGCTCATCCTCCTCCCCAGAAGCAGACGACTCTGAAGAAGAAGAACCATCCAAAGCAGGACTTGGAGAGGAACCAGGGTTAGGTGGAGGAGTCCTATCAAATGAACTCAAAGAAGCACCAGAGGTAGACAACGAAACATCTTGTGCTACAGTGGAAACTGGTGGCAACACTACCACATGCTGATCCATAGGACCATGAATCGCAGGCGGAACAGTGGTAGCGTTAACAGATTTCACAACTGACATCGCCGGCTTAGTTGACTTACTCTTACGTTTCGCGTGACCTCTGGGCATTCTTGCAGCGACTAGGGCCCGAAGGCCCGAAAGGCACCGAAGGGGCACCAAAGGGGCGTTCCCCCTTTGGTCACGCCCCCTTCGGGCACGCGACCGCAGCCGCTATTGGCTGCTGGCGTTTAAATACTGCAGGAGCGCTGAATGGAAAAGGAGGAGCTCCAACTGCAGCCAATCACCGATGTAGTAAGCAGCACACTAAGCCCAGGTACTACGAGCGCTGGCTCTCACCGGGTCTCTTCTGCCGGCGTTTAAATACTGCAGGAGCGCTGAATGGAAAAGGAGGAGCTCCAACTGCAGCCAAGCACTGATGTAGTAAGCAGCACACTAAGCCCAGGTACTATGAACGCTGGCTCTCACCGGGTCTCCTCTGCCGGCGTTTAAATACTGCAGGAGCGCTGAATGGAAAAGGAGGAGCTCCAACTGCAGCCAATCACCGATGTAGTAAGCAGCACACTAAGCCCAGGTACTACGAACGCTGGCTCTCCAACTCAGAGCTATTCGATTAGCACTCAAAGTTTTCACTCCTACCCTGGCTCAGCAGTCTGTCCTGATTCAGACAGACAACCAAGTTGCCATGTTTTATGTGAACAAACAGGGTGGAACTGGGTCCAGGAACCTTTGTCGGGAAGCTCAGGACCTTTGTTCTTTTGCCCTCAAGCACAACATGCTCCTCAGGGCTGTGTACCTTCCGGGCCAGGACAACTACCTGGCAGACAGATTGAGCAGGATACTGCAGCCCCACGAGTGGCAGCTGCATCCTTCAGTAGTTCAGAAGATATTCCTGAAATGGGGTCTCCCTTTGATGGATCTCTTTGCCAGCCCCATCAACAAGCAACTACCAAAGTTCTGCTCCAGACAACCACATCCTCTGCGGACAGCAGCGGATGCTTTTCTGATATCTTGGTCTCAGGGCCTCCTCTATGCGTTTCCTCCCACTCCCTTGGTGGCCCGAACCCTATTCAAGATTCTCCAGGACAAGGCCTCGGTCCTGCTGGTAGCTCCCAGGTGGCCGAGACAGCCTTGGTTTCCTCTTCTGCTTCAACTGGCGGTGGATCCTCCACTGCCTCTGGGGTTGCAACCCGACCTTCTCACACAGGACCAGGGTTCCCTTCTGCACCCCAATCTCAAGTCTCTCAATTTGATGGCCTGGAGGCTGCAAGGGTAGTTTTGGCTCCCTGGGGCCTACCTCAGGAAGTTGAGGAGGTTGTCCTAGCCTCTAGGAAACAGTCCACTAGGAAAACCTATGCTCTCAAATGGAAGAGGTTTTCTGTGTGGTGTCACCTGCGTGCAGAGGATCCTTTCTCCTGTACTGTGCCAGTAGTTCTTCAGTACTTACTGCACTTATCCAATCAGGGACTTAAGTCCAACTCTGTTCGGGTCCACCTCTCAGCTCTAGCAGCTCACCACTCATTGGTAGAGGGACAATCTCTATCTGGTCACCCCTTGGTGTCCCGCTTTCTCAGGGGCTTGCTTTTGCTCAAGCCTCCCATCCGTACTCCTGCCCCTGAGTGGGAGCTGAATGTGGTCTTGCAGCAACTGACTCGCCCTCCTTTTGAGCCAATGGCTACTTGTCCACTACGCTTCCTCTCCTGGAAGACCCTCTTCCTGATAGCCCTTACCTCAGCTAGGCGAGTAAGTGAGCTTCAGGCCCTGGTCTGTGACAGGCCTTACTCCAGGATTTATAGGAAATGGGTAGTCCTCAGGACTCACCCTAAGTTCCTCCCTAAAGTTGTCTCCTCCTTCCACCTCAATCAGGAGGTGGTCCTTCCAACATTCTTCCCTAGGCCTCATGCAAGCCAGGCTGAAGCAGTTCTGCATACCCTGGACTGTAGGAGGGCCTTATCCTTCTACCTTGACCGTACGCAGGGGCATAGAAGGGCTACTCAGCTCTTCGTCTCCTTTGACCCCAATAAGTTGGGGTTGGCTGTGTCCAAGCGTACCTTGTCCATCTGGGTAGCTGACTGTATCACCTGGGCTTACAAGGCGGCTGACCTTCCTTTGCAGGGTAGGGTCATGGCCCACCGTGTCAGGGCAATGGCTGCCTCAGTGGCTCATCTCCGCTTTGTGCCCTTGGTAGACATCTGCAGGGCTGCAACTGGCTCTTCAAGCCAGACTTTTGCGGCCCATTACTGCCTGGAGAGGGAGTCCCGTAGGGACAGTGCTTCTGGCCAGGCAGTACTCCGGAATCTCTTTGAGGTTTAGGCAACTCCTGCCCTCCTGTTGGTATACCGGTGGAGGTTGTGTCCTTGAAAAGCCTATCTTTGCAGCTGGGACTAGAGGGAGTTCTCTTGTTCAGCCTGGGTTCCTCGGTAGCCCAGAGCTAGGGAGTCACCCATATGTGAGGACTGACTTCCTGCTTGGTCCTGGAGAAAGAGTAGTTACTCACCTGTAACAGGTGTTCTCCAGGAGAATCAGTAATCTGTCCTCACAACCCTCCCTCCTCCCCTTGGAGTTGCAGTTGTACATAGTTTATTTTTCATTTTTGTGTGCTGTTCTTAGCTATGTCATTTGACTGAGGTAAGATGGCACCTTTAGGCGGGAAGGGAACCGCGCATGCGTGCCTGCATTCCCAAAGACTTTCATAGAAAGCTGGGGAAATGCTCCGCTGGGGCTTCATCGGCGCCGATGACACCCATATGTGAGGACTGATTCCTGCTGCTCCTGGAGAACACCTGTTACAGGTGAGTAACTACTCTTTCCCTGCTCTCTCTTCTCAGATGACATGAGCTACTAACATGGCACTTATGACATTAATGAAAATAACATCTGCCTGCAGAAGATGGACAGTGTTACTGCTTTCTCGAGAGACTATCACACTGATTTTGTTGTTTCCTCTTATAACCATGCAGTACAGAGCATAGACCTGACTTTGCATTCACAATCAGATGATGCCAACCCAGGCGTTATGTTATCAGCAGGGCACAGAACACTGAAAAGGTTTCCTCGCAAGGAGATGCTTCGTTTGAGCAAACACCACTGCTTAGGGGGAAAAGAAAAAATGAAGCCCAGTATAAGACTTCCCCTGTCTATACTGCAGTTTACTAAACTAAGAACTCCTGAAAAACAAGGCTGAGACCTCCTATATTTCCTCTTACCTGCCACAAGCGAAAAAGGGAAATAAGAACATAAGAAATGCCATACTGGGTCAGACCAAGGTCCATCAAGCCCAGTATCCTGTTTGCAACAGTGGCCAATCCAGGTCACAAGTACCTAGCAGTTTCCCCAAAAGACACAGGTTCCTCAATGCTCGTCCTGGGATAAGAAGTGGATTTCCCGGGTTCTCTTTAATAATGGTTTATGGATCTTTGCACTAGGAACTTGTCCAAACCTTTATACCCAGCTACACTAACAGCTTTTACTACATCCTCCGGTAACAAATTCCAGAGTTTGATTAAGCTTTGAGCGAAAAATTATTTTCACTTATTAGTCTTAGATGGGTTAAACTGTAGCTTCATTGCACGTCCCCTAGTCTTTCTATATTCTGATGACGTAAACAGTCAATCTATATTTACCCATTCCACTCCATTCATTAATTTATAGACCTCTGTCGTATCTTCCTTAAGGACCACAAAAAGTCAACCAATAGATGAAAAGTCTGCAGAGGGGGAAAAAACCCCTCAAACTTTACTAGAAGTTACACTCTGAAAGTACCCAATCTGCTAAGTCGGCTACCGCAATCACCTCTGAAAAGGCAGAAGGATAGATCTGATGGTTCAGTTCTTCCATCTTCAAGGCTATATGTATACAGGAAGTGTGGGGAGAACCCATTAGTGGCATCAGTAGGAAATTAAAGAGTCTGACCTCAGAGAAAGAATTCCTTTCTAGCTCTCTACCCACCAGTAAAGAATTCTGAATCAGGGCAGATAGTGGGAAAGAGAAAAGATCCATCACACTAGCAGTCGCCCAGTGCAGTTCACTACAGGATGGCTTCCTTCCCCACTGTGCCACCCCATGCCAACACCAGCACATTCCCTCCCCAGTCTTGCCCAACTGACAACTTGTTCCCTGAGCTTTCTGTACGCTGCCATCACTGGCCAATGAACCTGTCTGTCACAAGGCCTTGACCTGCACAGCCTACTGGTATCTGGGACATTCAGCTGCAGCCCCAGAGACCACAGTGGGCAACATGTGCGCTAGTCCCTCTGAACAGAAGCCACTTTATCACCCCAGGTATATTTTCTATAAATAAATATAAAAGATATTGTAAACACCAACAAGTTTGAATTTTTTACCAAAATAAGAAGAAATCAAACACATACGTGACCCTCCCTCCTGGGTATCCTCCAAGACGAAAGCTCCAAGTGTAGGTTAGTTCCAAGACTACCTTCTTTGGAAGCTTCTAACACTCCTGGGATAAGTATTGCACCTGAAATCTAATGGCTCTGTCCTGCCCTGCTCTTTAGTAGGACAGCCTCGCCTCCACGCCTTCACAGCGCCTGCGTGGCAATAACTTCTTTTCTCCCTTGGTGTGTGCAATACCTTGTTGGCACTAGATTTTAAAAAACCACCACAACTTCTCCCTTGGAAAGAACAAAATCACAGCAGACAGCTGTGGAGATTCGCGATCCCTTGTCTGGAAACCCAGGCCCAGGCCATGCTTAATTAAAACTCAAGATCAGGGACAGAAATCTCCAGGACAGAACTTAGACAGATGCAATATAGGCAACCACCTCTAGCACTAACTTTGGATAGGTGCCAGAGCGCTGCAGTCGCCGCCGCCATGCTTCCTTCTCAGCCTGCATTACAGCAGCAAATCACCTCGGGGCCTTCTGAAAAGCCCTGCAGCACCCCCCCCCCCCTCTTTCCTGCTAGAACAGCTCGCATGCTGCCTGTGGCCATGAAAGAAGAGAACCACTCACCATAGGTGTAATTTGGGGAGGGGGGGGAGACATGGGGGACAGTGCACCCCCAAGTACTGCAGGCAATAATGGTGAACTAGTTCCCCTTCTCCCACTTGCTTACCATTTACCCCCTGCCCACCCCAAAGTAAGAAGGCAAACTACACCAATGCCACTCACTGCACAACCTGACCAGTCCAGAAACTCTAGGGGGGGGGGGGTCTATAAATACTGTACCTTTCCAGCACAATCCATTCTGGAAAACCCTCCCTCAGCAAGGGCTGCTCTTACAAACAGCCCATACCAACTCCTTACTATATGAAAATATGTCCTATTTAAAAGGGATGCATTACCTATCGGGGCGTCTAAGGAAGCTAGATCCACACACGTTTATTAACATAAGAAACTCAACCATGAACTCCGTTTTGAAAGAGGAGGCTGCGGGTGGTAAAAGGAGAGCTGGTAGATTTACAGCAAATGTTTGAAAATCCCTATGAAGTCCCTCATGAGACCCCCTTGAGGAAATTAGATAGGAGGCGACAGGGGCGGCTCTATAATGAGGTAGAGCGAGGCGGCCACCTCAGGCGGCAAAGTTTTGGGGGCAGCAAAAAATGCCCCCAAAACAGCCATCTCGCGCTGCCTTGAGGTTTTCAGAGGTTAATTTTTTTTTTTTAAAGGATGGACAAGCTGCTGCCACAGCAGTGGCAGAATCAACCTCTCTACTCCCTCCCCTCCCCCACCACACACCGCTACCCCAGATCCGAGGACACTGGGGCAGCGGCAGGAACCTCTCACCAATGGCAAAACCCCCCAAAAAAACCCACTATTAAAAAGCACAGGGTTTTCAAGCCTCCATTGACTTGTAAGCCCATGCTGGTTCCGCCCCGCCCCCCCCCCCCCCCCCGACATGAAAAGCATCATCCCATCAGCGAGAGCTCCCCACTGCTGCCCCAGTGAAAATCCATGCTTTTGGATTACTGTCAGCAGGAAGAGAGGTGGAGGTAGATGCAGCGGGGGGGCCAAATGTTGGACAACAGGGGAGAGGGGCCAGGAAGACAACTGCTGGACAAAGGGGGAGGGCAGAAGGACAAATGCTGGACAACAGGGGGGAGGGGGGAAGCAAGACGACAAATGCTGGACCAGGGCCAGTGCTATTCGGTAAGGTGGGTAAGTGTGGCAGGGAAGCACAGACATCAGGAGAGTGCCGTCGCTAGCTGCCCACCCCCCACTCCCCATTCAGGATGGCCTGCAGAACGCCAGTAGCTTAGTGGAGGGCCCGCCTGCAGGACACACTGCTCTCATGGGCAGAAGGCTGTGAGAGGCTGCAAACTACTCACAGCTTTTGCCCACAGAAGCAGCGTGTCCCACAGGCAGACTCTCCACTAGGCTGCCAGCTCTCAACAAGTCATCTTGAGTGGGGGCAGACGGACAGCAACAGTGCCTTCCTGATGTGGGCTCCTGCGGGCAGGCTCCGTTTCTCAGGGCCACAGTCACGGCTCACACAGCCCATGCCCACAGGACATCCTGCTCCTGCAGGCAGATGGGTGTGGGAGGCTGTGATTGCGACCCAGAAATCAGAACCTACCTGAAGGAGCAGCATGTCCTGCGGGCAGGGGCTACGCAAGGCCAATTGTACCCTGCCTCTCTGGTCTGGGATCACTCTTGCACAGCCTCTATCCATGGGACATTCTGCTCTGCAGGCAGGCTCTGCCCCTTGTACAAACAAGAGGTGGACATGGATGGGCACAGCGAGTCGGAAGAGAGATGCTGGGTGCAGGGGAGAAACAGGGAGGCAGCAGGGATAAGATTGAGATGGGGAGGCTAGAGAGATAAAGGGAGATACTGGACATGGAAAGGGGCAAAAGGGAGAAGCAAGGAGGGGAGACGGAGTGGTGATGTTGGCCAGGGGGTTATAGGGGGACTATGGGAACATGCTGGACTTCATGAGAGGGGGATAGAGGGGAGATGCTGGACATGGGGCAATAAGAGGAAAAGGAGGTGAGAGAGAGGAGAAGATGGACATGGGGTAAATAGGTTGAGAAAGAGACAGAGATGCTGGACATAGGAGTAATAGAGAGGGGATGGTATGGTATGGAGATGGAGTAGATGCTGGTTACAGGGGGAATAGGAAGGGAGAGGTCAGACATGGAGGGAAAGAGAGCCGAGGTACTGGATGAAGAGAAAGAGCCAGAGAGAAAGAGAGAGACACTGGATGATGGGAGGAGAGATGTTAGACATGGAGGGGGAGAGACAGTGAGCAAAATACTAGGGAGCAAATCAGTATCAAAGATGGAAGGAAGTAATGAAAAGGAGAAACAAAAAAATGGCAGATTAACTAGAGACTGTAGAAAGAAAGCTAAGAGAAGACAGAGGAAAGCAGAAGCCTCAGATCAGGACCAGCATGATCAGAGAATAAAATGGTCAGACAACAAAAGATAGCGCAAAGTCCAATCATTAAATTGAAAATAAAATTATTTTTTCTATCTATATATTTTACACACTATGGGCACCTGCATCTCTTATTTCTCTGGTGTTGCACTGCATGCGGAGTCTGGCTTTTTAGGGTTTCAATTTACTTTTTGTCTACATATTTTTATTTTTACTTTAGGTTGTGGTCACTTATTCTGTACTTGGTGAGGGTCTGCGTTCTGAGTGTGTGACTGAGGCCAGGCGTTCTGTTAACATGGAGTTTGTACATAGGGATCTGTACTGTAATAATTTGACTTGTTCAGCTTTTCAAATAGGCATTAGATGTTCTAGAGCTCGCTGCAGTATTTATAGTGCTGCCATTTTATGGGTAGGCCTCTTGTATGAGTATTTGAAGTTTATGCTGGTATGGTATGGTATGGTATGGTAGATTTGGCCTTGAAGATATTCGGGGACTTCATAGGGTTTTATATCAGTTAACAAACATTCTCCAGTACCAGGCATATTGTGATTAGTAAGATGACCAGAATCAGATTTTATTTTTCTTTTAATATATTGAGTTTTGTGGGTGAATGTCCTACTTCTGCTCTGCACCCACTGTCGGAGGAGAGGTTTCTGTGGATGCAGAATATATATTCAAAAAGTAAAAGACAGAACCACAACAGTTTATAACAGAATAAAATTAGTTATAATTTGGTTTTATAAACTGCTGTGGTTCTCACTTTTTCTTTTAGTTCCTTGGTGTGCGAGCATCTTGCATTTGCATGTCCTTTGTCTTTTACAGAATATATAGTTACATTAACACCAAGCTAGTCCAGTGCGCAGTTTCAGGAGTTATGTTGGGGTTGCCAAGCACTTCTTGGTGTTTATGTTGGAGTGGGAGGTGTTGTGTTGGGATCACAAAGTTCCTCTTGTTTTTTCCAGAGGATGGGAAGTGCTGTGTAGGGGCCACTGAGCCTCTCATTTTTCACACTATAAAGTGCTGTGTCGGGGCACCAGGTCGCTCTTGTTTTTATGGAAGTAGGAGCTGCTGCATGGGTGCTGTTGAGCCCCTCTTGTTTGGCATATTTAACAGCATGTTTCCTAGGCTCTGCACTGGTAAAATATGACCATAACAAAAGAAATGCCATACTGGGTCAGACTAAGGTCCACCAAGCCCAGTATCCTGTTTCCAACAGTGGCCAAATCCAGGTCACAAGTACCTGGTAGATTCTCAAAAAGGCACACAGGTTCCACAATGCTTGTCCCGGGGCAAGCCGTGGATTTCCCAGGTCCTCTTCAATAATAGTTTATGGACCTTTCCTCCAGAAACTTGTCCAAACCTTTTTAAACCTGGCTACACTAACAGCTTTCACTACATCCTCCAGTTACGAATTCCAGAGTTTGATTACACAGGGCCATAGGCTAACTGCAGGGAGGCAGTTACATCCTCATGCAGTCACTGCATTTCAATGAGGCAAAACGGCTGCTGGTGCAAATAACATCACCCACTGAGGTGGCATTAGTTGTACTCCTGCTACTTGTGCTAAGCCATTGTTAGTTTCTGCCAACAATGCAGATGCCTGTGTGTGAGAGTTCTTTCTCTTGCCTCAGTCTGCAATAAAGTATCATTTTGGGAAAGAAATCCTGTAAACCTAATAGTAATGGGTAAAAGTATTTTTTTTGACTACATATGTCCTGTTTTTAGTTTGTATTGATATATTCCCTCTTTGGTGAAGATCTATCTCTGTTCTGCATGTTTGTGACAGAGGCTACATGTTCTGTTAGCATGACGTTTCTATGTAGGGAGCTGTAGTAATCTGGTGTTTTCAGTTTTCTAAATAGGAAAATGGATGTTCTAGGGCCCACTGCAATATTTATGGTGCTGCCCTTTTCTGGGTACGCTTCATGTTATGCGAGTTTTGGAAGTTAGTGCTGTTACAGAATAGTAGATTTGCTCCATGGGTCCTGTACTCTGGGTTCATGGTGAGGTCAACTGTAGGGTGTTGGTTGGGGAGGGAGGTACTGGAATATGTATTGTTTTTTGAGATTTGCAGTTTTGCATTCTTTATGTTGCCAGACTGAAATTTAAAATATTTTGTCAGTTCAGATTAAAGGAAATTTCAGATTTTAAAGGGAACGTCTCAGTTTAATTTTGTTTAGTAGCCTGATAGGTTCACCGCTGCTGAGTTCCGGACTTTTCCCGCTCTAGCACAATCCAATCTAGCGTTTGAATTCATGGCTATCAAGATTAGTTTCTCTCATTTTGCATCTTCCCTCCTCATCAATAATCTGGTCATAGCAAAATAAGAACATAAGATATGCCATACTGGGTCAGACCAAGGTCCATCAAGCCCAGTATCCTGTTTCCAACAGTGGCCAATCTAGGTCATACGTACCTAGCAGTATCCCCAAAAGACACAGGTTCCACAATGCTTGTATTGGGTCAAGCATTGATATCCTGGGTCCCTTCTTGATAATGGTTTATGGACCTTTCCTCCAGGAACTTGTCCAAACCTTTTTTAAACCCAGCTACACTAACAGCCTTTACTACATCCTCCGGTAACAAATTCCAGAGTTTGATTACACGTTGAGTGAAGAAATATTTTCTTTTATTAGTTTTAAATAGTTTACCCTGTAGCTTCATTGCATGTCCCCTAGTCTTTCTATATTCTGATAACGTAAACAATCGATCTACGTTTACCCGTTCCACTCCGTTCATTAATTTATAGACTTCTATCATATCTCCCCTCAGCCGTCTCTTTTCCAGGTTAAAGAGCCCTAACCTTTTTAGCCTTTCTTCATAGGAGTATCCTTCCATCCCCTTTACCATTTTGGTGGCTCTTCTCTGAACCTTTTCTAATAACGCTATATCCTTTTTAAGATATGGCGACCAGAATTGCACACAATATTCAAGGTGCGGTCTCACCATGGAACGATATAGAGGCATTATATCATCTTTTGTTTTATTTTCCATTCCTTTCCTTATGATACCTAGCATTCTATTTGCTCTCTTGGCTGCCGCTGCACACTGGGCCGAGGGTTTTAACATGCTATCCACAATGACGCCTAAATCTTTTTCCTGAGTGGTGGTTCCTAATGTGGAACCTTGTATCGTGTAACCATAGTTTGCATTGTTCTTCCCTAGGTGCATAACTTTGCACTTGTCCACATTAAATTTCATCTGCCATTTTGATGCCCAGTCTTCCAATTTATCAAGATCCTCTTGCAATTTTCCACAATCCTCTTGGGTTTTAACAACTTTAAATAGTTTTGTGTCATCTGCAAATTTGATAACCTCACTCGTTATTCCACTTTCCAGGTCATTTATGAATATGTCAAAAAGCAGCGGACCCAGCACAGATCCCTGGGGTACACCACTATTCACTTTTCTCCTTGGGAAAATTGGCCATTTAGCCCAACCCTCTGCTTTCTATCTTTTAACCAGTTCTTGATCTACAGTAGTACACTGCCTCCTATCCCATGACTCTTTAGTTTTGCCAAAAGTCTCTGATGAGTGACCTTGTCAAAGGCTTTCTGAAAGTCCAAATACACTATATCAACCGACTCACCTTTGTCCACCTGTTTATTCACATTTTCAAAAAAACATAATAGATTAGTAAGACAAGATCTTCCTTGTCTAAAACCATGTTGGCTTTCTCCCATTAGGCCATGACTATCTACATGTTGAGTAATTTTATTTGTTATGATGGTTTCTAGCATTTTTCCTGGTACTGACGTGAGGCTCACCGGTCTGTAGTTTCCCGGATCACCTCTCGAACCCTTTTTAAAAATTGGCGTTACATTGGCGATCCTCCAATCTTCAGGTATTACAGATGATTTTAATGAAAATTCACAGATTACTAATAGCAGGTCTGCAATCTCATATTTCAGTTCTTTCAACACCCTTGGATGTATACCATCCGGCCCAGGTGATTTGCTACTCTTCAGTTTATCTAATAGTTGTAATACATCTTCCCGATGTATCGATATTTCCTTTAATTCTTCCGCACCTTTAAATACCACTTCAGTCATGGGTAACATCCTTACATCTGCCTCAGTAAAGACCGAAGCAAAGAATTAATTCAGTCTCTCCGCTATCGCCTTGTCGCCTCTTAGTGCCCCTTTATCATCTAATGTGCAGATATGTATAATGGTATTATGGGGAGGCGGGCTGGGCTGTGTAAGTGGCTTTTCATTAATCAAATGTAATGTTTTATTATGTTTGTTTTATTGTAACATCTGCTTTACTAAATTGTATGCATATGTTTGGAAGCCACCTAGGATTTTAGATGGGTGGCATATTCATTGTAAAATAAAGCATACTAAATTTATGCAAATGATGCTGCAATGAATCTCTGCACATGGCCCTGCATCATCTTCATGCTGCCCCTAGGGTGGGGAGCAGATGGGGGGGAGGCACTGGGAGGTGGAAGAAAGCAGAAACCTCACATTGGGACCAGCATAATCAGAGAATAAAATGGTCAGACAAAAAAGTTAGAAGAGAATTTTATTTTCAATTTAATGATTGGAATTGGTGCTATCTTCATATTTTATATAGTACATGGAAATGCATCTCTTTCTATTTCTCTGGTATTGCAAAGTATGCAGAAACTGACTTTTTGGGGTTGCAGTTTAATTTGTATCTACATGTGTTTATTTTTAGGTTATGGTTACTTATTCTGTACTTGGTGAGGGTCTGTGTTATGAGTGTGTGACCAAGATCAGGTGTTCTGTTAACATGGAGTTTGTATGTAGGGATCTGTACTGTAGTAGTTCAGCTTTTCAAATAGGTGTTGGATGTTCCAGGGCCCACTTGCAATATTTACAGTGATGCTTTTTTTGCATGTGCTCCTTATGTGAGTTTTGGAAGTTGGTGCTAATATGGTATGGTAGGGTAGATTTGCTCTAAGGATCCTCAGTGACTTTGTTGTAGGGTTTTGTATTAGTTCACAATATCCCTGGTACTGGAGAATGTTTGTTAGTGAGAGGATCAGAATCATATTCTGGATGCTTGGGTGCATACGGAGAGGAATGGCTAGCAGAAAAAAGGAGGTGATAATGCCTCTGTATAAGTCTTTGGTGCGACCTCATTTGGAGTATGGTGTGCAATTCTGGAGACCGCACCTTCAAAAGGATGTGAACAGGATGGAGTCGGTGCAGAGGGTTGCTACTAAGATGATTAGTGGTTTTCATTATAAAGCATATGAGAACAGACTTAAGGATCTTAATATGTACACCTTAGAGGAAAGGCGGGATAGAGGTGATATGATTGAGATGTTTAAATACCTCCATGGCATAAATGTTCAGGGAGAGAGCCTCTTCCAATTGAAAGCAAGTTCTGCGACGAGGGGACATGGAATGAGGGTGAAGGGAGATAGATTCAGGAGTGATATGCGGAAATATTTCTTTACGGAAAGAGTAGTGGATCCGTGGAATAGTCTCCCAGTGGAGGTGGTAGAGATGAGGACAGTAACTGAATTCAAAAAAGCATGGGACCAACACAGAGGATCTCTAAAGGTAAAAAGTGGACTGTTGTAGTTGTTGTTATGGAAGGACAGACTAGATGGGCCTTGTGGTCTTTTTCTGTCATCATGTTTCTATATCTTTTTTTTAAGATACTGAGTTCTGTGGGTAAATATCCAGGTTCTGCTCTGCACCCATTGTTGAGGAAAAGGTTCCATGGATGCAAAATATATGTTCAAAAATAAAAAGCAAGAACTATAATGCAGTTTATAACAACAAAATAAAAATGAGTTATAATTTAGTTTTATAAACTGTGCTGTGGTTCTTACTCTTTTAGTTCCTTGGTGTGCCAACATCTTGCATTTCCTCCATATTATCTAATCAGCTTTTTGGTTTGGTTCAGTCCCTGACTAGAGTTTTGAGAAAGCCCCCCCCCCCCCAAAAAAAAAAAAACTATGGGAGGGGAGGCGCCATCTCATCCCTCTCCTCAGGTAGTAGATTGACTTGAGCAGTCCCTGGGAGGACATGCCGTACTGTGGATTGGGAATTGGTCAAAAGAAAAGAAAAAAAAAAAAGAGTAGGACTAAATGGTCAGTTTTCTCAATAGAGAAAAGTAAAGAGTGGAATCCCCAAGAACTTGTACTAAGCCCACTGCTTTATAACATATTTATAAACGACCTAGAAATGGGAACAAGTGAGGTGATCAAATTTTCAAATGACACCAAATTATTCAAAGTTGTTAAATCACAAGAGGATTATGAGAAATTGGGAGTCTAAGCATCCAAGTGGCAGATGATATTTAATGTGGACAATTGCAGTTATGCACATAAGAAAGAACAATCCAAATTATAGTTACACAATGTAAGGCTCCACCCAGGCAAAAACTCTGGGCATCATCATGGATGGTATTTCACTTCATTTATTAGATATTTTACCTGCCTTCTGCTGAGTGTGTAGTGGGGGCCCAGAAAGCAAACAGAAAGCTAGGAATAAAACTGAGAATATCATAATATCTCTGTGACCATACCATCAATATTGTGTGCAAGTCTGGTCACCACATTTCAAAAGAAGACATAGCAGAATTTGAAAAGGTACAGAGAAGGGAGACCACAATGATAAAGGGGATGGAACAATACCCTTATGAGGAAAGACGAAACAGATTAGAGCTCTTCAATGTGGAGAAGAGAAGACTGAGGGGAGATATGATAGACGTCTATAAAATTGGGAACTGAGGAGAATGGGCAAATGTGAATGGTTTGCACTTTCAAAAAGTACAAAGACTAAGGAACATGCAATGAAGCTGCTAAGCAGTGCATTTAAGACAAATTGGAGAAAATATTTTTTTTCACCCAAACATAATTAAACTCTAGAATGCGTTGCTGGAGAATGTGTTAAACACTGTTGGCGTAGCTAGGTTTAAAAACGGATTGGACAAGTTCGGGGGGGGGGGGTCCATAAACCATTAATGTAAATAAATTAAGGTGGGCTTAAAGAAAGTCACTCCTTATACCTGCACTAAGCAACATGGAATCCTGCCAGGTTAGTTATTTAATAGTTTTGTTTTTTACGCTGCTTTATCATTTCAGTCAAAGCAGTTATGTTGTAACTTATGTACATTAAACAGGGACATTGATAACTTGGATTTTTGAGGGAATGGAGAGTTAAGTGACTTGCCCAAGGCCACAAGGAGTGCTAGTGGGCAGGACCGGATTTACCTATACGCCATGTACGCCATGGCGTAGGGCCCACAGCCAGCAGGGGCCCACAAAAAAAGAACCAGGTAATTTTTTTTAAACACAATTTTAAAAAAAAACCTGGTGGCTGCCGCCGCGGGGCCCCCTCTGCCGCCGCGGGGCCCCCTCTGCTGCCGCGGGGGCCCCGTCTACAAGCTGAAGCCGTCGCGTCGGGTCGGGTCGGGTCGGGTCTCTCTCCCTCCCTCCCTCCCTCCCTCCCTCGCTGCAGGCTGCGAGAGACGCGAAGATAGAGCGTCTCCTCGCGTCTGTGTTAAGCCCGCAGGGGCTGATGGGATTTCCCATCAGCCCCAGCGGGCTTAACACAGACGCGAGGAGACGCTCTCCCTTCGCGTCTCTCGCAGCCCGCAGCCTGCAGCGAGGGAGGGAGGGAGAGAGACCCGACCCGACCCGACAGCTTCAGCTTGTAGACGGGGCCCCCGCGGCAGCAGAGGGGGCCCCGCGGCGGCAGCCACCAGGTTTTTTTTTTAAATTAAAGTTTACTTTAGGCCGGGGGGGGGGTAGGACTGGTAATGGGCTATGGGGGGGGGGGTAGGACTGGTAGTGGAATAGTGGGGGGGGAGGGCTGTTAAGCGGCGATGGGGGGGGTAGGACTGGTAATGGGCTATTGGGGGGCTGGGGCTGGAAATGGGCTGGGCTGGGGGGGGTTAAGGCTAGAGGTGGGCTGATGGGGTTAGGACTGGTAATGGACTGTGGGCTGTTGGGGGGGCTTAGAACTGGCAATGGGCTTTGGGGGGGTTAAGACTGGTAATGGGCTGTGGGCTGATGGGGGCTGTCTGGTAATGGGCTATGGGGGGGGCTAGGACTGGAAATGGGCTGGGGGGTTAAGACTGGAGGTGGGCTGATGGGGTTAGGACTGGTAATGGGCTGTTGGGGGGGGGTTAGAACTGGTAATGGGCTTTGGGGGGGTTAAGACTGGTAATGGGCTGTGGGCTGATGGGGGTTGTCTGGTAATGGGCTATGGGGGGCTAGGACTGGAAATGGGCTGGGGGGTTAAAACTGGAGGTGGGATGATGGGGTTAGGACTGGTAATGGGCTGTGGGCTGATGGGGGGGGTAGGACTGGCAATGGGCTATGGGGGGCTGACTGGAAATGGGTTGATGGGGTTAGGACTGGAAGTGGGCTGATGGGGGGTTAGGACTGGTAATGGGTTATAGGGGGGGCTTAAACTGAAAATGGGGTGATGGGGGTTAAGGACTGTAAGTGGGGTGATGGGGGGGCTAGGACTGGTATTGGGTTGGGGGGTTGCTAGGACTGGAAATGGGCTGATGGATGGCTAGGACTTGCAATGGGCTGATGCAGGGACTAGAAGGGAATGGATGCTGGGTGAGGCTGGAACTAGAAGGGAGCTGATGTTGGGGGAGGATTAGAATGGGATGGGGCTGGAAGAGTAAAATGGAGAAGGGAAAAATATTTTGTGTGGGAGGGATAAAAAATCTACAATTGGCCGGGTATTGGGAGAGTAAGTGGGGATTGAGGATGGAGGGGTAAAATTTGAGTGGATGAAATAGGAATGAGGAAAGAGCAAAAGGAGAAAGATTTGTATGTTAAAGCAGATGTAGAGAGAGAATGGAAAAAATCTACAAGAGAGAAGAAAGGACAAATGGACAGCAGACGATGGAGAGTTAGCAGAAGACACGAAGAAACCAGAAGAAAGTGGCTGGAGCAATTGCAGCTGAAAAAAATGCACAAAAGGTAGAAAAATATCTCTTTATTTTGAATTTATTAATTGGAATATGTCAGCTCTGGTAAATGTGCATCATTAACATCTGCGCTTTGTTTAGTACAAGAGCAAATTAATGTATAGTTTTATTTCTACAGTGTTGTACATTCCAAGTTTGGCTTTTGGGATTCCCAGTTTAATTATTGTCTTCCTATTTCTAAATTGTGATTACTTGTTTGGTGATGGTCTATGTTCTGCATGTGTAACTGAGCTGAGGTGTTCTGTTTATATAATTCCTATTTGACATTGCCACTTGTTCTCTTTCCCCAGTAGGTCATGTATTGTTGTTCTCTGAAATGTATTGGTTTAATATTTGCAGTGTTGCCTTTTGATTGGTAGAGTATGGTGCTTTGTGAGTCCTGGTAGTGCTGTTAGGATACGGCGGGTTTACTATGGGCAGTGTTTGTAGTAGTTCCTAATGTGTCTGGCAGTTGGCACTGGATTATAGTAATGTAGAAATCTTTTAGTCTTTCTTTATCCATACACTCATTAAGAGGCACGTTTACTAAAAGTTAGTATATGGTAACATTATGCAAATATTTATGCAAATGAGGCCCCTTATGCAAATGAGGTCCGCACCCCCCTTGGGCCGCCCCTGCTGGGGGCCCACAATTTTTGTTGGCGTAGGGCCTCACTCAAGGTAAATCCGGCCCTGCTAGTGGGAATTGAACCCTGGTTCCCAAGCCAGTGCTCTAACCATTAGGCTACTCCTCCACTTCAGGTACTTTGGGCCTGGATTGGCCACTGTTGGAAACAGCATACTAGCCTAGATGGACCTTTGGTATAGTAAATCTTATGTTGCCAAACGTATTTCCAGTAGCTTCTTTATGGCACGCTAATGAAGTACCTCAGAAACTCCATTTTGACCGTACACACACTTGGTTTCACAATAACGCCTTGTATGTGCTCCATATCACCTCTGCACTATTAAGATACCTTGGAAATCCCAAAAGAGGGAGAAACTCAAGAGAAGCAAATGCAGGCAGTTCCTAAAAGAAACCCTATGTAGGAACAAAAGATACATTCATGCCCTAATTTCAAAATAAAGAAAAACAATAAAAGGTAGGCAAAAGAAGAAGACTGTTTCTTAGGCTACGAATTGCCGGTTTACGCTTCCTCTTTGGGATCTACTCCCCAAACTACCCTAGTCAGAATAGTGGCACCCACAGAAATGCTTTTTAGGTAGAGACAGCAGAACATAACACAGAAAAAAATATGGGATTTATGAAGACAAATTCACAGCATAGCTAGAAAAAGTAAACTATGAATCTCCTCGGGGCTTCATGCCTTAAATCGGAGAAAAACTATTTCAGCCAAATCATATACGCTACAGGTTTAATCTACTGGACAAAGCCCCCAAAACTCCGACATCCAGGAGCGTTTTCGGCTCCACGGAACAGGCCCGGCGAGCAGCGCTTACCCCAGGCCGCCATGCACTCGATCTGCAGCGGCAGCTTCTCCAGGATCGGCACCGGATCGAAGGCGTCGTGCATGCCGACGGCTGCGGCGAGTCATCGCCCAGACCCCAATCGTCAGCCGCAAAGAGTCGGCCGGAGAAGCCGCTCCCCCGTGCCCCGGAAATCGCTGTGTGTGTGTGCACCGCTCTCAGGCAGCTCCCATCCCTGGGCCCGAGTCAGCTGCCCGTCCGTCAGTCATGTGATATCTAACCTCGCTCGGTTCGCGGCGGCGGCGGCGGCGGCTACTGCCTCTACGCGCGCTGTTTCTGGTCTTAGCCCGGTTTCTGATTCCAGCACCACAATACCGTAGCTCACTCTATAACAGCAAGTAATACAGAGATCTCTTCCCAGAGCAGCCACAAGTCAGTAGGAGAGGAAAGGGGGAGCTTGCCTCCTCGTAAAAGATAGTTTAAAAATATAAGAAATGCCATGCTGAGAAGGGCCATTGAGTCCCGGTTTCTTGTCTCCCATAGGGACCAATCTGGGCGGGTTAGCTAGATCCTATCAGGAAGTCCATTCCTTATCCCCTCATGCCAAATGGTCTCTTTTTCATATAATTTCTACTGTCCAGACGCATCTTTTTAGCTCTTATGCAGAAACTGTGTGCATCTGTCTGCGATCGAGTGGCAGGAAGCAAACCACGAAATTACAGAATGGACTCCTAGGTGTGGATATGGCTAAAAATAAATTAAGTTTGTGCCAGTTTAAAACGAAGTTTTCCCGATTTTCAGGATTTTTTTTTCATGCTCGTTTCAAATATAGTTACTCACCTGTAACAGGTGTTCCCCAGGAACAGCAGGAATCAGTCCTCACATATGGGTGACATCAGTACCAACAGAGCCCCCTTGCGGAGCATGTCCCCAGCTTTCAAAGAAAGCCTTTGGGAATTGCAGCACACATGCACTGTCCCCTTCCCACCCAAGGGTACCATCATGCTCAGTTTAATGACATAGCTAAAAGACAGCAAAAAAAAAAAAAAAAGCAAAAATAAATCATATGACTGCAACTCCAATGGGAGGAGGGAGGGTTGTGAGGACTGGCTGCTGCTGCTGCTGCTGCTGCTCCTGGAGAACACCTTTTACAGGTGAGTACCTACTCTTTCTCCAGGACCAAGCAGGAAGTCAGTCCTCACATATGGGACTCCCCAGCTTAAGGCTACCAGAGACCCCAAGCTGAAAAAATTAGCTCCCTCTAGAGCATCAGTACGTAAGGAAGGAATCTTCTCTAAAAACACCCCCAACCGGTAGCCCAACATCAGGGCCAGAGGGAAGGAGTTGCCTAAACCCCAAAGAGATTATGGAGTACTGCCTGTCCGAAAACACTGTCCCTGCGGGACTCCCTCTCAAAGCAGTAATGGGCCACAAAAGTCTGGCTTGAAGACCAAGTAGCGGCCCGGCAGATGTTCTGCCAACGGAACAGAGCAGAGATGAACCACTGACGCAGCCTTCACCCTGTCACGATGAGCCATGACTCGACCCTCCAACAAGAGGCCGGCTTCCCCATGAGCCCAGGTGATACAGTCAGCGACCCATATCAACAAAGTACACTTAGAGACAGGTAACCCCAACTTCTTGGGGTCAAAAGAAACAAACAGCTGAACAGCCCTACAATGCTCCCACATACGGTCAAGGTAGAAGAATAACACCCTTCTACAGTCCAGGGTATGCAGAACCATCTCAGCCCAGTGGGCATGCAGCCTGGGAAAGAAGGTCGGAAGAACCACCTCCTGATTGAGGTGAAAGACAACCTTAGGGAGAAACCTGGGGTGAGTCCGTAAGACTACCCTATTTCTGTAGAACCTAGTGTAAGGGGGAATCAGACACCAGCACCTGAAGTTCACTTACTCGCCTAGCAGAGGTAAGAGCTACCAGAAAAAAAGTTTTCCAGGACAGAAAACAGAGAGGACAGGTAGCCATAGGTTCAAATGGCGGACAAGTAATCCACTGTAAGACCACATTTAAATCCCACTCAGGGGCCGGTGGACGTAAAGGACACTTAAGCAGGAGGAGGCCTCTGAGGAAACGAGCCACTAAAGGGTGGTTGGAAAGAGGCCACCCGTCCACCGGTGAATGGTGCGCTGAGAGAGCACTGAGGTGAACTCTGACAGAATTGGACTTAAGGCCTAGATTGGAGAGGTGAAGCAAATATTGCAATACTACCGCTACCAAGCATGAGAATGGATTCTCGCTGTGCTGAGCACACCATGTGGAGAATCTACGCCACTTAAGAGCATAGGATTTCCAGGTGGATTGCCTTCTAGCGGCTAAGACTACATCCTCCACCTCTCTAGGCAGTAGTAGGGGAGCCCGAACTACCCTTTCAGCAGCCAGGCCATCAGATGAAGGGAGTGGAGGTTGTGGTATAAGAGAGATCCCTGTTCTTGAGACAGGAGATCGTGTTGAATCCCCAGAGGAATAGGAGTGTCCACCGCCAGTTGCAGCAGAAGCAGGAACCACGGTTGCCTCGGCCACCTGGGGGCTATCAGAATCATCGAGGCCCCATCCTTGAGGACTTTGAATAGTGTTCTGGATACTAGTGGCATGGGAGGAAACGCATACAGTAGGCCTTTGGACCACGGGATCAGACACGCATCTGCTGCGACTCTGAGAGGATGCAGTTGTCTGGAACAGAATCTCGGGAGTTGCCAGTTCAGAGGACTGGCGAAAAGATCCATTGTGGGGAGGCCCCACCTGAAAAAGATCTGCTGAACCACCAATGGATTCAACCTCCATTTGGGTGGTTACAGGATTCTGCTCAGTCTGTCCGCCAGGTAATTCTCTTGACCTGGGAGGTAGACGGCTTTGAGGATTCCGTGATTGACGGCGCAGGAGCACAGCCGTTGTGCTTCCTGACAGAGAAGGAAGGAGCCTGTGCCTCCTTGCTTGTTCACGTAAAACATGGCAACTTGATTGTCCGTCTGGACCAGTACGGACTGGTAAGACGTGAGATGGGAGGTGGTCCTCAGAGCTAGGCGTATCGTCCATAGCGCCAGGAAGTTTATCTGCTGAGCAGCCTCCCAAGGGGTCCAAAGACCCTGAGTACATGCCCCTTGACAATGCACTCCCCAACCTTGAAGAGAAGCATCTGTCGTCAGCAGCTGAGAATGCGGAGGGGACTGAAAGACCATGCCAAGCACCAGATTCGGAAGATGAAGCCACCATTGTAGAGAGGAGACAAGCAGTGCAGATATTCTTACTGAGTCTGCAAGGCTCCCCCTGGCCTGATGCCACTGCGTTCGAAGGCTCCACTGAGCAGGCCGCATATGCAGGCAGGCATTGGGGGTTACATGAACCATGGAAGCCATATGGCCGAGAAGCCTCAGGAATTGCCTGGCGGAGACCAGAGAATTGCTGTGAAATTGCATGGCTAGATCCATCAATCTGTGGGCTCTGTCCACGGGCAGAAAAGCCCTCGCCTGAAGTGTCCAGCCTTGCTCCTATGAATTCCAAGTTCTGGGACAGGAGCAAAGTGGACTTTGCGAAGTTTATGACAAACCCCAAGTGCTGAAGCAGAGCCACCGTGCGAAGGGTGGCTTGACTGGCCTCCTGGAAGACTGGCCCCTTATGAGCCAGTTGTCCAGGTATGGGAACACAAAAAGACCTTGAAGCCTCAGGTAGGCCACCACCGCCAGGCACTTGGTTAATACCCTGGGGGCGTAGGTTAGACCAAAGGGTAGTACTCGGTACTGGTCGTGGTTTCCTCCCACAACAAACCTGAGATATTGTCTGTGGTCTGGATGAATAAGGATGTGAGTATAAGCATCCTTTAGATCCAAGAAGCATAGCCAATCTCCCTGCTGGAGGTAGGGCAGCAGGATTCCAAGGGTAAGCATCTTGAACTTTTCCCTCTCCAGGAACTTGTTGAGGTTGCGCAAGTCTAGGCTGGGTCTGAGGCCTCCTGTTCTTTTTGGTACCAGAAAGTACCTGGAATAAAAGCCGTGACCTCTCAGGTGGTGGGGCACCGGTTCCACAGCCTGGTCCGTTAGCAGACTTGCTAACTCCTGAAGGAATAGGTCCCTGTGCAGAGGGAGTCTTGGAGGCTCCCCTGGAAAATAGGAGGGAGGTACCTGGTGAAAATGGAGAAGATAGCCCTTTTGGACTATATAAAGAACCCAGGTATCTGATGTGACGGCTGACCACCTGTGGGCAAAGTGGGCCAGCCGGCCTCCTGTGCTAATATGAGCCAGCTGAGGAGAGGAGGCTATGCTTTCTGAGTCAAAAACCCCCACCCTGCTGAGCAGGGGCCGGTGTGGGTGGCTTGGGGGCCTTCTGCCTACAGAGCCCATGACCCTACCCCTGGGCCTGCTGACCCTGTTGGGGAGCTGCAGAGGCCTGATAATGAGGGTATTGTTTATAGGCAGATGACTTCCTCGGGTAAAAGGTCTTTTTTCCCGAGCCCTTCTTCTTCTTCTGAGAAGGGGCAGAGGTTTCCCTGAACAGCCTAGTCCTGGTGAGAGTCTCTGTCTCGAGTTCAGCAGCCTTTTCAGCCATGGGTTTGCCAAAAAGGTTTACACCTCGGTCGGGGACATCGACCAACTTGTCCTGTACCCATGGCTCGAGGTTGGATGACTGTAGCCAAGCCTGTCGGCGGGCACCGATGCCAGCCCTGGCTACTCGGACCAAAGCCTCAAAGCCATCGTAGGCTGCCCGAGAGATAAACTTCGAGCACTCTCGAATACCAGTGGACAAGGCCTGGAACCTCTGCAAAGGTTCCTCGGAGAGACCAGCAGAGAACCCGGCAATCTCCTTTGACAGGTCTCGGAGGTACATGCCCACGTAGAGCTGGTATGTCTGGACACGGCAAGCAAGCATAGAGCCCTGGAAGCACTTCTTACCGAGGGCATCCAGGTTTCAGGCCTCCCAACCGGGAGGCACCGAGGAGTGCATCTTCTGACTTTTCAGTCGATGCATGGCTGATTCCACAACCATGGAGTGGTGCGGTAATTGTGCCTTTTGGAACCCGGGGCTCTTGCGGACTCGATAGATGGAATCGACCCGCTTGCTTAACACCGGCGTCGAGGCCAGGGTCTCCCACATGCGGAAGAGCAGCCACTCCAGCATCGGAGGAACCGGAACAGTAAAGACCTCCTTCGGGGAGAGTCATACTGGAGGGCCTCAAGCTCCTCGGGATCCACGGGGAAATCCAAGGCCTTGGCCATATCCCGCACGAAGTCCGAGAACCGGGTATCCTCCGGTGGGGATTGTCTCCGAGGTTCGGACTCCGGTGAGTCCGATGGGACACACCGAGTCCAATAGGTATCGGGTGACTCTTCGTCCTCCGTCTCCCAGCTCGACTCCTCGGAGGAGGAATCGAGCAGCTCCGGTCGGGCGGGGACCGATGCCCTCCGCCCCGACGCTGAGGGTACCGGCGTCAAAGACCTCTGTCCCGAACGGGAGGCCGAGGGAGACCATGGCTGAGGATCAACTCGAGCCTGCATGGACTCGAGGATCGGTTCGGCCTCTGGGGTCGACTTGGACGTCGATGTCCCGGTGGTCGGGGCAGATGCTCCGGTGAGACCGGCAATCAATGCCCGCTGCTCTCCAAGGCCATCAACCTGAGTCCGAGCTCAGGAGACCCAGCAGCGTCGGGCCCGACGTCGGCTCCCCTGGAGGAGAGTCCACGAGGACTACAGTACTCACGTGCCCAGGAGACTCCATCTCGAGACGAGGTTGTTTGGCAGGCCTCTCCGACTCCGAAGACCCGGGACAGCTATCGGGGCTATGCGACCTGGCCCTCGAGGAACCAGGAGCGTCCACCGACGCCACCCTCACGGGTTTTTTCTTCCTGCGCTGCTCCCGAGAAGGAGACCCCCGCTCAGAGGAACCTCGATGCTGCTCGGGGCTGGAGTCCCGAGACGTCGAGGCCTCTGACGAGGTCCGGACGCGGAGTCAGAGAAGATTCTATCCTTTTGGTGCTGCCGACTCCTCAAAGCTTTTGAGGACATTTTGCCACACGGACCACAGATCATTGGGTCATGATCGGGTCCGAGGCAGCGGAGGCAGCAGTCATGTGTGTCGGTAAGAGACATAAGTTTCTTACAGCGATCACACTTTTTAAACCCGCTGGCAGCCATCGGGGGAAAAAGGGCCCCTGCGAGGTCAAAAGACAGGGCTGCCAGTAAAAAGAGAAAAATGGCGCGAACACTAGTCTCGAAGGACAAAAAACAAAAAATAGAGAGTGGGCGAGATACCGGCGTATCGGGCCCAGGCAGGAAAAGGATCCAGCGTCAAACCGAAGAAGAATAAAAAACAGGGAAATCAACTTTTTCCTCGGTGAAAATCGAACTACGTCCATCGGGCTCCATGGAAAAAAGAAGACTGAGCAAGATGGCACCCTTGGGCGGGAAGGGGACCGCGCATGCGCGCTGCAATTCCCAAAGGCTTTCTTTGAAAGCTGGGGAAATGCTCCGCACGGGGGCTCCGTCGGCGCCGACATCACCCATATGTGAGGACTGACTTCCTGCTTGGTCCTGGAGAATCGCTCTTTAGGTGCATGCTAGAACTTTTCAAAGTGTGCAAATCAATCGTAGATGCTTTATTTCATAGGTATAGGTGCATACAAGCCGAAGAAATTAAACGCATTGCACATCACTATGGGTCAGAATTTACACTTGGGTAGGTAGAAGATTAACAGTATTATTATTTAGCAGCTCCTTTGAAATGTTGTTGGCTTCCACATTATTCACTTTTGGCTTTTCCCTTTCTAAATGCAAAAGCATACAATAACAGGCTTTTACACATGCATAAAGAGTAGTTACTCACCTGTAACAGGTGTTCTCTAGGAGCAGCAGGAATCAGTCCTCACATATGGGTGCCGACGGAGCCCTCGCGGAGCAATTTCCCCAGCTTTCAAAGAAAGCCTTTGGGAATTGCAGCGCGCATGCGCGGTCCCCTTCCCGCCCAAGGGTGCCATCTTGCTCAGTCTGATGACATAGCTAAAAGATAGCAAAAAATTAGCAAAAACGAAATGATAGGACTGCAACTCCAAGGGGAGGAGGGAGGGTTGTGAGGACTGATTCCTGCTGCTCCTGGAGAACACCTGTTACAGGTGAGTAACTACTCTTTCTCCAGGACCAAGCAGGAAGTCAGTCCTCACATATGGGACTCCCTAGCTTAAGGCTACCGGAGACCTCAAGCGGAAAAATGAGCTCCCTCTAGCTCAGCAGCACAGAAGGAAGGAATCTTCTCTGAAAAGGCCCCCGACCGGTAGCCCAACACCAGGGCCGGAGGGTAGGAGTTGCCTAAACCTCAAAGAGATTATGGAGGACTGCCTGACCGAAAGCACTGTCCCTGCGGGACTCCCTCTCCAGGCAGTAATGGGCCACAAAAGTCTGGCTTGAAGACCAAGTAGCGGCCCGGCAGATGTCTGCCAACGGAACAGAGCAGAGATGAGCCACTGACGCAGCCTTCGCCCTAACACTGACTCGACCCTCCAACGAGAGGCCGGCCGCCCCATAAGCCCAAGCGATACAGTCAGCAACCCATATGGACAAAGTACGCTTGGAGACAGGTAGCCCCAACTTATTGGGGTCAAAAGATACGAAGAGCTGAACAGCCCGTCTATGCTCTCGCGTACGGTCAAGGTAGAAGGATAAGGCCCTCCTACAGTCCAGGGTATGCAGGACCATTTCAGCCCGGCAGGTGTGCGGCCTGGGAAAGAAGGTCGGAAGAACCACCTCCTGGTTGAGATGAAAAGTAGAAACCACTTTTGGAAGAAACTTAGGGTGAGTCCGTAAGATGACCCTATTCCTGTAGAACCTAGTGTAAGGAGGATCAGACACTAGGGCTTGCAGTTCACTAACGTGCCTAGCAGAGGTAAGTGCTACCAAGAACAATGTTTTCCAGGAAAGAAAACGAAGAGGGCAGGTAGCCATAGGTTCAAAGGGCAAACAGGTAATCCGCTGCAAGACCACATTCAGATCCCATTCAGGGGCTGGTGGGCGTAAAGGAGGTTTAAGGAGAAGGAGGCCTCGGAGAAAACGAGCCACCAAAGGTTGGTGGGAAAGAGGCCTGCCATTCACCGGTGCGTGATGCGCAGAGAGAGCACTGAGGTGGACCCTTACAGAGTTGGACTTAAGGCCCAGATTGGAGAGGTAAAGCATATATTGCAAGACCACTGCTATCAAGCAGGAGAAGGGATTCTCAGACTGCTGAGCACACCAAATGGAAAACCGACGCCACTTAAGAGTGTAGGACTTCCGGGTGGAAGGCCTCCTCGAGGCCAAGACAATCTCTTCCACCTCACGAGGCAGCTGGAGGGGAGCAAGGACTACCCTTTCAGCAGCGAGGACGTCAGATGAAGGGACCGGAGGTTGGGGTGTAGGAGAGACCCTTGATCCTGTGTCAGGAGATCGGGCTGAAACCCCAGAGGAAGAGGAGTGTCCACCGCCAGCTGCAATAGAAGCGGGAACCAAGGTTGTCTCGGCCACCGGGGAGCCACTAGGATCAGCGAGGCTCTGTCTCGGAGAACTTTGAAGAGTGTTCGAGACACCAGTGGCATGGGAGGAAAGGCATACAAGAGGCCTGTGGACCATGGAATCAGAAAAGCATCCGCCGCTACTCTGAGAGGATGCGGTTGTCGAGAGCAGAATCTGGGAAGTTGCCGGTTCAGAGGACTGGCAAACAGATCCATGGTGGGGAGGCCCCACTTGAGAAAGATCCGCTGAACCACCAATGGATCCAATCTCCACTCGTGTGGTTGGAGGATCCTGCTTAGCTTGTCTGCTAGGTAATTTTCCTGACCTGGGAGATAAACCGCTTTGAGGAGGATGCCGTGGTGGACGGCCCAAGAGCACAGTTTTCGTGCCTCCTGACAGAGAAGGAAGGAGCCTGTGCCTCCTTGTTTGTTCACGTAGAACATTGCAACTTGATTGTCCATCTGGACCAGCACAGACTGGCGAGAAGTGAGGTGGGAGAAGGCTCTCAGAGCTAGGCGGATGGCTCTGAACTCCAGGAAGTTTATCTGCTGAGTAGACTCCCAAGGGGTCCAGAAGCCTTGAGTACATGTCCCTTGGCAATGTGCTCCCTAACCCAGGAGAGAAGCATCGGTTGTTAGCACCTGAGAAGGCAGAGGAGATTGAAAATCCACTCCCAGTAGCAGGTTTGGCAGATGAAGCCACCACCGCAGAGAAGAGACCAGCAGGTCAGAGACCTGTACTGAGTCTGCCAGGCTCCCCGTGGCCTGATGCCATTGAGTGCGAAGGCACCACTGAGCAGGTCGCATGTTCAGGCGGGCATTGGGGATCACATGGACCGTGGAAGCCATATGGCCGAGCAGTCTCAGAAATTGCCTGGCAGAGACCAGGGAATTGCTGTGAAAGTTGCTGGCGAGATCCATGAGCCTGTGTGCTCTGTCTAGAGGCAGGAAGGCCCGCGCCTGAAGTGTGCTTAACCTTGCGCCGATGAATTCGAGATCTTGAGAGGGGAGCAAAGTGGACTTTGCGAAGTTTATGACAAAGCCCAAGTGCTGGAGCAGACACACAGTGCGATGAGTGGCCTGAGTGGCCTCTTGGGAAGACTGGGCCCCGATGAGCCAGTCGTCCAGGTATGGAAACACAAAAAGGCCTTGAAGTCTTAGATAGGCCGCCACCACTGCTAGGCGTTTGGTGAACACCCTGGGGCGGAGGATAGGCCAAAGAGCAGTACTCTGTACTGGTAATGATTTCCTCCCACAACAAACCTGAGGTATTGTCTGTGGTCTGGATGAATAAGGATGTGAGTATAGGCATCCTTGAGATCTAAGGAGCATAGCCAGTCTCCCTGCTGGAGGTAGGGCAGCAGGATTCCAAGGGTAAGCATCTTGAACTTTTCCCTTGCCAGGAACTTGTTGAGGTTTCGCAAGTCCAGGATGGGTCTGAGGCCTCCTGTTCTTTTTGGTATCAGAAAGTACCTGGAATAAAAGCCGTGACCTCTCAGGTGGTGGGGCACCGGTTCCACAGCCTGTTCCTGAAGAAGACTTGCTAACTCCTGAAGGAGTAAGTCCCTGTACAGAGGGAGTCTTGGAGGCTCCCCTGGAAAGTAGGAGGGAGGTACCTGGTGAAAGTGTAGAAGATAGCCTTTCTGAACTATATGAAGCACCCAGGTATCTGAGGTGATGGCTGACCACCTGTGGGCAAAGTGGACCGGCTGGCCTCCTGTGCTGAGAGAAACCAGCTGAGAGGAAGAGGCTATGGCTGATGGAGTCAAAAACCCCCACCCTGCTGAGCAGGGGCCGGTGTTGTGGGCTTGGGGGCCTGCTGCCTACGGGACCCATTACCCCGTCCATTGGCCTGCTGACTCTTTTGGGGAGCAGCTGAGGCCTGATACTGAGGGTAGTGTTTATAGGCAGCCGCCTTCCTCGGGTAAAAGGGCTTTTTCCCCGAGCCCTTCTTCTTCTGAGAAGGGGCAGAGGTTTTTCTGGACAGCCTAGTTCTGGTCAGAGTCTCGGTCTCGATCTGTGCAGCCTTTTCAGCCATGGGTTTGCCAAAGAGGTTTTCACCTCTGCAGGGGACATCGACCAACTTGTCCTGTACCCATGGCTCGAGGTCGGATGACTGAAGCCAAGCCTGTCGACGGGCACCGATGCCGGCCCCGGCTACTCGAGCCGATGCTTTGAAGCCATTGTAGGCTGCTCGAGAGATAAACTTCAAGTACTCTCGAATACCAGTGAACAAGGCTTGGAACCTCTGCAAAGGTTCCTCGGAGAGACCAGCAGAGAACCCGGCAATTTCTTTTGCCAGATCTTGGAGATACATGCCCATATAGAGCTGGTAGGTTTGGACTCGACAAGCAAGCATAGAGCCCTGAAAGCACTTCCTACTGAGGACATCCAGGTTCCGGGCCTCCTGGCCGGGAGGCACCGAGGAGTGCATCTTTTGACTCTTGAGTCGATGCATGGCCGATTCCACCACCATGGAATGGTGCGGTAGTTGTGCCTTTTGGAACCCGGAGCTCTTGCGGACTCGATAAATGGAATCGACCCACTTGCTTAACACCAGCGCCGACGCCGGGCTCTCCCACATGCGGAAGAGAAGTCATTCCAGCATCGGAGGAACCGGTACAGTAAAGGCCTCCTTCGGGGGAGAGTCATACTGGAGGGCATCGGGCTCAAGGCTCCTCCTCGGGATCCGCGGGGAATGCCAAGGCCTTGGCCATATCCCGCACGAAGTCCGAGAACCGGGTGTCCTCCGGGGGGGACCGTCTCCGAGGTTCGGACTCGGGTGAGTCCGATGGGACACACCAAGTCCGAAAAGTACCAGGTGCTCTTCATCCTCCGTTTCCCAGGCTGACTCCTCGGAGGAGGAATCGAGCGGCTCCGGTCGGGCGGGCGGGCACCGATGCCCTCCACCTGACGCCGAGGGTGTCGGCGTCGACGACCTCGGTCCCGAACGGGAGGCCGAGGGAGACCGCGACCGAGGATCGACTTGAGCTCGCATGGACTCGAGGATCGGCTCGGTCTCCGGGGTCGACTTGGACATCGACGTCCCAGTGGCCGGGGCAGATGCACTGGCGAGGCCAGCGATCAATGCCTGCTGCTGGTCCATGAAGGCAGCCAAACTGCTCTCCAAGGCCGTCAACCTGAGTCCAAGCTCAGGAGACCCAGCAGCCCCCGGCGTCGGGCCCGATGTCGGCTCCTTTGGAGGCGAGTCCACGAGGACTACAGTAGTCACGTGTCCAGGCGACTCCATTTCGAGACGAGGATGTTTCGAAGGCCTCTCCGACTCTGAGGACCCGGGGCGGCTATCGGGGCTATGCGACCTGGCCCTCGAGGAACCAGGAGTGTCCACCGACAACGCCCTCGCGGGTTTTTTCTTCCTATGATGTTCTCGGGCAGGAGACCCCCGCTCAGAGGAACTCAGACGATGCTCAGGACCGGAGTCCTGGGACGTCGAAGCCTCTGACGAGGTCCGGGCCCAGCCGGACGCGGAGTCAGAGAAGATCCGTTCCCTTTGATGCTGCCGACTCCTCAACGCTTTTGAAGACATCTTGCTACACGGACCGCAGATCATCGGGTCAAGATCGGGTCCAAGGCAGCGGAGGCAGCAGTCGTGTGTGTCGGTAAGAGACATAAGTTTCTTACACCGATCACACTTTTTAAACCCGCTGGCAGCCATAGAGGGAAAAAGGGCCCCTGCGAGGTCAAAAGACAGGGCTGCCAGTGAAAAATTAAAAAATGGCGCGAACGCTTGTCACGAAGGACAAAAAACCGAAAAATAAAGAACGGACCCGATACCGACCTAGCGGGTCCGGGCGGGAAAAAGATCCGGCGTCAAATCGAGAAAAGAATAAGAAATAAGAAATAAAATCAACTTTTTCTGCGGCGATCACAAACAGCGTCTGTAGGGCTCTGCGGAAAAAAGACGACTGAGCAAGATGGCACCCTTGGGTGGGAAGGGGACCGCGCATGCGCGCTGCAATTCCCAAAGGCTTTCTTTGAAAGCTGGGGAAATTGCTCCGCGAGGGCTCCATCGGCGCCGACGTCACCCATATGTGAGGACTGACTTCCTGCTTGGTCCTGGAGAAAACTCTGGAACTGCACCGCCTAAGTGAACTAACGCATGGACAGTGCTTGGTGTTGACAGCTTAAAAGGCTCTATACAAAAATGATCTTATGTACACGGAGTAGGAGTACCCTTCTTATATTTTTCTATTAAATGACCCTCCCCCCCCCTCCCGAACAAAATAGTGCTCTTCTAACAGCAACAAGGGAGACTTTCCTGTGTTCAAGAGCTGCTGTTGGTGGAGGCAGTTTATCTTTTCGTTCTTTTCTTGCTTGATTCTGCCTAGTAACTGCTATTCCAATTGTGTGGAGGAAAGTCGCAATGTACACTGAGCAGTAGGTGGGGCCAGTGTAAGGACAGATGCTCTAGCCTAGGCGAACCTTCAGCCTTGCACGACCCCTCATTTTGAACTCTAGCACATATTCCTCCTCCCCCACCCCCACAAGATTTTGATAATTAAACTCAATCATAAGGAGGGAAATTTCCCTACGACATTTACAAGGATACATGGACTATTTACACATGTAGCTATAGGAAGAATGAGTAAAGTATACACTTAGGAGTCTTTGAGCATTAGGACCCATTATTTTGATTTGTCTGTAATTGCTCTTTGCTAGCACCCAGAAGCTGCTTCTGTAGGCAATTGCTTAGTGGGTGAGCCAGCCCTGGCTGTAGGGATGTAAAGGCAGAAGGATGTATTTAGTTTGTTTGGGTACCTAAAAATGTAAAGTACACACAAATTGCTTGTAGATGCATTGGATTATTTATATTTTATTTGCAAAAAGCTACAAGCTCACCTTGAACTACTACTGGAAAGCATGAGCTAAATGCTAATAATAAATAAGGTAGTAATAATACTACTTTAAAAAAAAGCCTATGAATAAATACACAAGTGATTTGCATGTTTAAAAAGTTCTAGTACTCACACAAAAGGTACCTAAAGAATGTGAAATAAAAAAAAAAAGACCAAAAATCAGAAACATTGTTCTAAAACAAGCACACCCCTATTGAGCAGTCTTATTCTCCAGATTAGTGTTAGACTGTAGACGTATAAAAACATGGATGCACTGACCTTTATACAAAAGCACTGTAAAAGAACCTAAGACATCCATCCAATGTTACACAAGACAAAGGGGCCTCCAAGTCCTACATCCTGCTGCGGACATTGGTCAATCTGGTTAAGCAGGAAGTACCCAGCAGGAGCCCAAAGAATTGAGTCACCCTTTATTACTCAGGCCCAGTGATAAGTGCTAGCTGGCTAACACCAGACCTAAATACTGTTGGGTTATTTGGCAATTCCATTAATAGCAGTGGGAGCCTAACTGGCTGCACCAGGCTTACAGAATAATCAACTTAATTGTAATGGGATATTTTGGGGGGAATTTTATGAAGGTTTTTCTACACATAAAGGCTGTTTTAGGCACTCAAAAGGCCTTTTATGAAATCACCCCATGGTATAAAAATGCACAATCACAAGACATCATATACTTACATGCACCACCTCTAGAGTTGGAGGAGTTACAATGTAGTTGCATATTTTACAAAATACCAGAGTACATATAGACATTTACACATGCTCCACAGAAGGTGTAAATATGTTCATTGGCATTAGCACACTAGAGGGGCAGGTTCTGGGAGTCTTTTATAGAGACACTTAATTGCAAATATATCCTTTACAAGACAGGCTTTAAAAAGCCCCTCTGGACCCCCCCCCCCCCCACCCCACGAGCCTGATTTTAGAATGGGACACCTATGTGCATATCTCTTAAAACTATGGTTACCAAAGCTTGTCCTCAAAACTCCCCACACAGGATTGAGTTTTCAGGAAGACAAACAAAGCACCCAATATTTGACCTACAGGGACATAGTAGTGAAGTCCCACATCCAGTCTGGCAGCCTCTCAGTTGCCATGGAGAAAAGAGATCATATGAGAGGAGAGCATCACCTTACTGTGGCAAAAAATGATTCTGTAGCTAAGACCTGTCCTTCATGTGATGTAAAACCCTCTCACACCAACGTGGTTTCTCCAGGGACATGTGCCCACGAGGGAAGGGTTAGGATGGCTGTTATTGTTGGCGATTCGATAATTGAACATATAGCTAGGTGACTGGTGAACATGAGGCATACCTCATAACATGCCTGCCTGGTGTGAAGGTAGCAGCCCTCACATGCCACCTAGACAAGGTTTTAAATCGTGCTGGGGAGGAGTCTGCTGTCTTGGTACTGATAACATAGGAAAGTATGGGACAGATGTTCTGGAAACTAAATTTAGGCTTTTAGGTATGAAGTCCAGGGTAGCATTCTCAGAAATGCTTCCCGTTCCACATGCAGGACCCAAAAGGCAGGCAGAGCTCAGAAGTCTCAATGTGTAGATGAGACAATGGTGCAAAGAAGAGGGTTTTAGATTCATTAGGAACTGGGCAACATTCTGGGGGAGGGGCTTTTCCAAACAGGATGGAACCAGGCTGCTAGCATTAATCTTTAATAAGGAGAGCAAGCAGCTTTTAAACTACATAATAGGGGAAAGTCAGCCAAGAACACATGGCTCAGAAAGATGTATCCTTGAAAGATACTAGCAAAAGAGGGAAGTTAGGCATCCCAACAGAGAGATTCTAATAAAGATAAAAGTAACCCAAATACCTTTACAGAGAAGAACTAAAAGATTCCAAATTACCCCTGATAACCATATTAATATGAACAAAATACAACCTCTAAAATGCTTCTATGCAAATGCTAGAAGTTTAAAAAATAAGATGGGCAAGTTAGAATATATAGCACTAAAGGTAAGGTTAGATATGATTGGGATCTCAGAGACCAGGTGAAAGAGGGACAACCAATGGAACACTGTGATACTTAGGTATAAACTATATTGCAATGATAGGGTAGATAAAATTGGTGGAGGAGTTGCGCTCTATGTTAAAGATGGCATTGAGTCACATAGTATTAATTTTTGCAGGAAAGAAACCCTATAGAATCTCTATGGATAAAAATCATATATAAAAAGAGGGAGGTAATGACAGTGCAGATGTACTACTGACCACTTAGCCAGAATGAACAGATGGATGATGAACTGCTAAGAGAAATCAAAGAAGCTAACAAAAGTTAGAACACAGTAATAATGGGTGATTCCAATCACCCTGCTATCGACTGGGTCAGTGTCACTACAGGACATGCTAGGGAAATAAAAGTTTTTAGATGAAATAAATGACTGCTACTTGGAGCAGCTAGTTCATGAACAGACAAGAGGGGAAGCAAATTTGGACCAAGTCCTTAGTGAAACACAGGATCTGATACAAGAGATAAGGGTGTTGGAGCCACATGCTAATAGTGATCACAGCACGATCACATTTAATAAATGGAAGTAGGACAGCAAGAAATGCACAGTACTACCTTTTAACTTTCAAAAGGAAGACTATGATAAAATGAGGAAAATAGTTAAGAAAAAACTACAAGGAGCTTTTGCAAAGGTTAAAGATTTATACCAAGCATGGGAGTTGTTTAAAAATACTATCTTAGAAGCCCAGACCAGATGTATTCCATGCTGTAGGAAAAGTGGAAGGAAGGCCAAAAACTGACAGCATGGTTTAAAGGCAAGGCCAGAGAGGCTGTTGTAACCAAAAGGCATTTTTCAAGAAGCAGAAAAAGGAACCAAATGACAAAAAAAACAGGAAACATCATAAGCACTGGCAAGTTAGATGCAAGGCACTGATAAGGCAGGCAAAGAGAGACTTAAAAAAGGCTCGCTGTGGAAGCAAAAACGCATAATAAAAGCTTTTTCAAGTACATTTGTAGCAAAAAATCTGAGCGAATCAGTTGGTCCATTGGATGATAGAGGGGTAAAAGGGGCAGGGGAAGACAAGGTCATAGAGCCTGAATGAATTCTTTGTTTCAGTCTTTATTGAAGAAGATGTAGGGAAGTTACTCATGCCTAAAATGGTATTTAAAGGTGATGTACTGGAAGAATTGAAAGAAATATCGATAAACCAGGAAGATATATTACAACTATTTGATAAACTGAAGAGTAGTAAATCACCTGGAGCAGATGGTATACAGCTGTGACTTTTGGAAGCCTGGGCTCCAGCAGACTCGATACAACGAATCGAGCCGCTTGCTCACCAGCGGCACCAAAGCTAGTATCTCCCACATTCAGAGCATCAGCTGTTCCAGGATGGGAGGGATGGGCACCGTGAGCGATTCCCACGGCGAGTTCTCATATTGAAGGATTTCCAACTCATCTGCCCGAGGGTCATCCTCCTCCAACTTGGTCGGGAATGCCAGGGCCTTACACATGTACTTGACAAAATCAAGGAAACCCATATCCTCGGGCAAGGACTGCCATCGAGGCTCCAGGACGGGAAAGTCAGATGGGACGTCACGGTGGCAACAGGTATTGGGGGACACTTCATCCATCTCACATTCAGAGTAGTCCATCAAGGACTTGTAAGAGGGCTGCTCCATGGGCCTCCTCCATGGCCCTGCAGTCAGTGCCCGGTAAACTTGCCAGGGATGACCACAGTCCCATCGAGCAGGACTTGGATCGTGAGCTCGGCTGAGGATCGGCTCATCCTACATGGATGTCGAGGGCCTGGTGGTGATGCCAGACAACAGTGCCTGCTGCTGGTCCATGAAGGCAGACAAACTGCGTTCCAGAGCTGCCATTCTGGACTCCAGACCAAAAGGCTCCGCAGTCTTCGGCACAGGCACCGAGGGACTCTGGCACAACCCTGGCTCCCTCGACGAGGATAGTGTCTGGGGGGGACCAGGGCCGGTCTACAGTCAGATCCTTCCAGGGGACCTTCGCAGGCTGCTCCTTCTGACGCCTCAGACGAACATCTCAGACTGCAGGACCGGGCCCAGGGAGTACATGGCCAGTCGGAACCATCCAAGGATGCCGCCTTTGAGGGTTTCTTCTTCTTCCTGGGTTCCCTTGAGGGAGACCCCCTTTGTGAGGACCCATGATGAGGCTTGGGTTCAGAAGACTCCACCCGAGATGTCGGGGCCTCAGGAGGCACCGGGGATTCAAACTTATCGTGCTGCTGCTGGCAGCTCTTCAGGGCCTTACTGGACATCTTCTTGCAGAGACCGCAGGCTGCCAGGTCCTGGTCTGGTCCGAGGCAGCAGAGATAGCAGTCATGTGTGTCAGTCAAAGACATAATTTTGGAGCACCGATCACACTTCTTAAAGCCACTGGTAGCCATGGGGGAAAAGCAGCCCTACACGATCGAAGACTCTCCGAGCTGCAAGTGGAAGAAAAAAGGCATGAAGATGCCAGGAAAAGAAAAGAACGAAAAACTACAAAAATAGACCAGACTCGATGCCAAGGCAACAAGGTTGGTAGACGGGAAGAGTACTGGTGCGATACCGGGGAGAGTTTGAAACTCAGAGAAAAATCAACTTTTTTCAGGGACAAACCAGACAAAGGTCTGAAGGGCTCTGTGGAAAAAAAGGAGACTGAGCAAGATGGCACCCTTGGGCAGGAAGGGGACCATGCATGCATGGTAGCATCTCCCAAAGGTTTTCTTTGAAAGCTGGGGGGATGCTTCTGCAAGGGCTCCGTCAGTGCCACCATCATCCATATGCAAGGACTGACTTCCTGCTTGTTCCTAGAGAACTTAAAAATGATATAGCAGAATTAGAAAAAGGTACAGGGAAGAGCCACCAAAGAGGATGGAAGGATCGATGAGAAAGACTTAAAATGTCAGGACTTTTCAACTTGGAAAAGAGACGGCTGAGGTGAGATGATAGAGGTCTATAAATTAATGAATGGAATGGAACAGGTTGTTTACGCCATCAAAAAATAGAAAGACTAGGGGGCACACAATGAAACTACAATGTAACCCATTTAAGACAACGTAACCAGTAGCATCAGGGCATTCCAGGGGCCATAAACAGGCAGTGATGATATTGAGCCACTGTCCAGTTATGACAAAGCAGCAAAAGTAAGGAGCAACAAAGGCTGGCCTAACGTTCGCCAGAGAAACTAACCAATAGAGAAATGGAGCAGGTACTACTCATAGCTTCATGTCCTGCTGGCCTAAAGCCCGAGCCACGAGCACAGACACTCGGATAAGCTCTGCGGCTGCAATGTCTGCCAAGGGATAGGGGGGAGGTAAACAGGTGAGGCTTAGTCAGCTTTCTTGCCTTCATTGCAGTATGTGGGTTTTTTTTTTTTTTTTTTTTAAGGTGAATCAAAAGAAAGCCAAGGAGCTAAAGAGCTAACAGGCACCCCTGCAGAGGATCCTCGTGATCCTGAAGAAACCCATAGTTACACTGGCCCTTAGCCAGTAACTCCTCCCCAAGATTAACTACGGGTCAGACCAGCCAGAAGGGTATCTCATATACGCCCTGGAGTCCCCACAAAACAGAGCTCAACTGGCCTGTGGGACCCAGTGCCCACTAGGTGCTCTAGGCCTTAGCTGTAGAGAGGATAACAGCAACCACAATCTGCTGGAGACAGAGCAAAATACTGGGGAGTCCCTCTAGCTGTGCTAGGTTTTATGCCAGTGGTGATATCATGGCATAGTTCTAGTTTTTTTCCCTATCATCTGTTGGTAGGGAGAGATAGCCCATTTGTCTGGACTGGTCTAGCAGGAAGATCTAGAAATCCAGGTTTAAGTTTCAGCAGCAACAGCTATCCTCTGAAACCGTTATACTCAAAATGTGTTTAGTTTAGCTGACATCTCAGTGGTAGCACAAGATGAGTTCCCTACTGCACCTATTTCTCTGTCCCCAGAGGGCTCACAATCTATACCTGAGACAACAAAAGATGAAGTATCTGCCCAAGGTCACAAGGAGCAGCAATGGGATTTTAATGTTGGCGTCCCTGGTTCTCAGCCCACTGCTCAAAGCACTTGGCTATTTCTCCACTCCTAATAAGGGAGAACCTTAACCCCACTAAATAACTCAGACAGAAATTATATCTTTTGATTATTTATTCAACAAAAAGATTCAACAGCAACTATCCTTGGTGAAAAAGTATGTGAACCCTTAATTCAGTAATTGATGGCACCTTCTTGAGCTGCAGTAACTTCAGCTAAACATTTCCTCTAACTACTGATCAGTTTTTCACATTGTCCTTGACGAATTTTGGTACATTATTCCACACAGAACTGTTTTGACATTTGGAGGCTTCGTTGCAGGAACAGCTCACTTTTCAGTGGGGTTTAGGTTGAAACAGACTTGGCCACCTCAAAATCTCTTCAGCCATTGTAGTAACTTTATTTGAATGTTTAGGGTTGTTGTCTTGCAGTATGACATGCTTTTGGCTCAGCTTCAGCTCATGGATAGATGGCCCGATATTTTCGTCTAGAATTTTCTGATATAAAAAATTCATGATTTCATCAGTGAAGGCAAACCATGTTCCAATGTATCATGCCAAATAAAGTATTGCCATATTTGGCAGGCTGAGCTCTTTCAGTATATTCTGATGTACCACTAGGGGTTAGGCACTGCCATTTTCCAAAATGGCTGCACAAGAGGCAGGAGTCAGATGTCAGTCCTGGACAGTTGGGACACCAGATATCGTTTCTGGAGAGAGGGGGGCTACAGAGCCCACTAGGGAGTTTTACCAGCCTAGTTAGAGTGATCCGAGGTAAAGTACTGTACTTTACCTCAGATTGAGCCTTGAGCTCCCAAGTTAGAATCTTTACAACTCACAAGCTGAAGTAAAGATTCAGAGCCAACGGGGAGGAAATGTTCCGAAATGTCACTTATTTCCCTTGAATTTGCATGCCAGCCACACTATCATTTAGTATGGTGGTTTTACAGTGTATTTTTCTATGCTAAAACTCTTCCTACATTGACTAGAGTACGGATAGAGCAGCATATGGGAGGAGATAAGCAGACAGGAATTGTAGAGAGAAAGGCACTCTGCCCTGTGAACAGATCCCTGGAGTAAACTTAAAAACAGGAGAAACTGACAGAAGTGGTGATGTGATAGAAGCAAGTCAGGGATGTGTGAAGAAAGCAGAGTTACTCACCTGTAACAAGTGATCAGCAGGAATCAGTCCTCACATATTGGTGACATCAGCACCCAAGGAGCCTGCACAGAAGCATCTCCCCAGCTTTCAAAGAAAGTCTTTGGGATATGCCACCACACATGCATGGTCCCCTTCCCACCCAAAGGTGCCATCTTGCTCAGTCCTATGACATAGCTAAGACCACAAAAAACAAATTGGTATAATTAAGGCAATTCTACAGAGGCAGGGGGGGGGGACAGTTGTGAAGACTGATTCCTGCTGCCCCTAGAAAACACCTGTTATAGGCGAGTAATTACGCTTTCTCCAGGAACAAGCAGAAAGTCAGCCTTCACATATGGGACTCCCTAGCTACAGGCTATCGACAATCTGTAGAAAAGACAAAGTCAAGCCATGAGTAGCAGCCAGTGTGTCCGAATGACAGACTCTGAACGGACCCCAGTGTCCAGGGAGAACTATCATACTATGGTAGCCTGAATACAGAAGGGTCAGAGTTGCCTAAACCCCAAAATGATTATGGCATACAGACTGGCCAAAGGCGCTGACCCGTCGGGACTCCCTCTCCAGGCAGTAGTGAGCTGCAAAGCTGTGGACCGAAGACCAGGTGGTGGCCCGGCAGATGTCTGTCATCGGGACAGAGCACAAGTTTGAAACCAAGGTCACTATAGCCCTGATGCTGTGAGCCATGATTCTGTGCTCCAGTGGGAACTCAGTCTGTTCGTAGGCGAAGGCAATGCAGTCTGCAACCCAGGTGGACAGGGTCCGCTTGGTCACTGCCTCAGCCAGCAAGCTGGGGTCATAGGAGACAAAAAGCTGGGAGGCTTTTAGTGGGCCCTGGGTACACTGCAGATAGAAGGACCGGGCCCTCTTATAGTCCAGAGTATTAAGTATAGCCTCCGTGTTGCTGGCGTGAAGCCGTGGGAAGAAGGTGGGGAGCACCATCTCCTGGTCAAGAAGAAAGGAGGAGACCACCTTCGGCAGAAATTTGGGGTGCGTGCGAAACACAACCCTGTTCTTATAGAACCTTGTATATGGTGGCTCAGGCACTAGAGCCTGGAGCTCATTGACTCTGCGAGCAGAGGTGAGCGCCACCAGGAAGGCGACCTTCCAGGAGAGGTATTACAGGTGGCAATGGCTTGGGACTCTAATGGCAGCCGGGTGAGCTGCATCAGCACTCCGTTAAGGTCCCATTTTGCCGGGGGGAGGGGGGAGAGCCGACAGATTGGGGGCTTGGAAAGCAGTAGGCCCTGCAGGAAGTGGGTGACAAGGGGCTGAGATAAGAGAGGCTTGCCCTCGATAGGATTGTGGTGTGCTGAAAGGGCACACAGGTGCACCCTGACTGAGTTGGACTTGAGTCCTGCATGGGAGAGGTGCAGCAAGTATTGCAGGAGTAGCTGACCCGTGCAGAAGGGGTCAGCCTATTTCTCTGAGCACCATACAGAGAATCTCCACCACTTGAAGGCATAAGCATGTCTTGTGGAAGACTTGGAGGCCAGCAAGACCTCCTCTGAGAGGTTAAAGGGAGCTAAGACTACCCATTCAGCAGCCATGCTGTTAATGCCAGAGACACCAGGTTGGGGTGAAGGAGGGAGCCCTCCTCCTGAGTCAGCAGCCCTGGGAAGTTCCCAAAAGGGACCAGGGGTTCCATCGCTAGACGGAGCAGCTGTGGGATCCACAGCTGACTGGGCCACTGGGGGGCTACCAGGATTAGCAATGCATTGTCCGAAAGGACCTAGACTAGGGTCTTGGCGACCAGCGGTGAGGGTGGGAAGGTGTACACCAGACCTTCAGACCACAAGATGAGAAAAGCGTCCTCCGCTACCCAGGATGGGTGAGTTTGGGCAGAGAAGAAACACGTCAGCTGGGCAGTGGCTGGGCTGGTGAAAAGATCCATCTGGGTGGTCCCCCAGAGCCAGAATAGCCTGTGGGCTACTCTGTGGTTTAGCTGCCATTCGTGCGGTTGCAGGACTCTACTTAGCCTGTCCGCGAGGAAATTGTCTTGACCCGGCAGGTAGGCCGCTCTCAGGAGCATCCCCTGGCTGATTACGTATGAGCAGAGGGCGTAGGAGCCCATACTTCCTTGTTTGTTCACGTAGAACATCGCTACTTGGTTGTCCATTTGGATGAGCACCGGCCAGTGCTGGAGACGGTGGCAGAAGGCCTTGAGCGCCAGGAATATGGCCCTGAGCTCCAAGAAGCTGATCTGTTGTTGGGCTTCGGCCCAGGACCAGGTATCCTGTGTGTGGAGGTTCCCACAGTGGGCTCCGCAACCCAGCAATGAGGTCTCCAAGGTGAGGACCTGCTGAATAATGGGGGACTGGACAGAGGGTGGGTCACATAGACCTTGTCCCGGAGGTAGCCAGAGGCCTGCGTCCACTGAGATCTGAGGCACCACTGAGCCTCATGTGAAGGCGGGTGTTCGGTGTGACGTGTACCATCAAGGTGAATTGGCCAAGCACGTAGAGCATGCCATGTGCTGGCAGAGTGTCTGCCCTGGACCTTTGCGGCCAAGGCCATGAGCTGCCCGACCCCGTCGTTGGGCAGGAAGGCCTTCACCTGGAGGGTATCCAGGTGCACCCCAACAAACTCCAAGCTCTGTGTTGGGGTGAGGTGGGATTCGGGGTGGTTTATCATGAATTCCAGGTATTGCAAGACACCAATGGTGTGGCCTGTGGCACCTCAGTGGCTATATCCCCTCTGATGAGCCAGTCATCTAGGTAGGGGAAGACAAAGGCTACTTGGAGGCGTAGGTAGGTTGTCATGACTACCAGGCCGGCCCTTTGTGAAGACTCTGGGTGATGAGGCAAGTTTGAAGGGTAGTACCCTCTATTGGTAGTGGTCACCTCCAACCACGAACCTGAGGTACTGTCTGTGCCTGGGGTGGATGAGGATGTGGGTATACATATCCTTTAGGTCCAAGGAGCCTAGCCAGTCTCTCTCTCTGCTGGAGGTATGGCAGCAAGGATCCAAGGGAGAGCATTTTGAACTTCTCCCACACCAGGAACTTGTTTAGGCCTCTCAAGTCTAGAATGGGCCTTAGGCCTCCTGTCCTTTTGGGGACGAGGAAGTACCTTGAGTAGAATCCCCTGCCCTGTTGTTGATGGGGCACTGGTTCCACAGCCATGTCTCTGAGAAGACCTGTGAGTTCCTGCAGTAGCAGAGCCTGATGCAGGGGAGTCCTGGGGGGCTCTCCTGGGAAGAAAGGAGGGGGTGTCTGGTCCAGGTGGAGAAGGTAACACTCTGACAACCTGAAATGTCCAGGTGTCTCTGGTGATGGTCGACCACCGGTGGGCAAAGTGGGCCAGATGTCCCCCCCCCCCCCCCCGCTGCCCTGTAGACTGCTGATCTCCTGGAGGGGCAGAGGCTATGCCCAGCAAGTCAATGGCTCAACACTAGCTGGGCCTGGGCTGGAGTCAGGGCCTTGAGGCCTTTTTGCTTGCAAGGTCATTGCCCAGGTCCTCGGGGACCCTGCTGAGGGGTCTTTAGGGCCTGGTATTGTTGGTAGCTCCAAGATCCCAGGCCCTTTCTGGAGACCTTATGCTTGGGGCCCAAGGAAGTTTTCTTTGAGAGCCAGGTCCTTGTCACATATTCGGCCTAGAGCTCTATGGCTTTGTCAGCCATGGCCTTGCCAAAGAGGTTCTCTCCCAGACAGGGGACAACAAGCAGCTTTTCCTGGATCTACTGCTCGAGATCAGAGGATTGGAGCCAAGTCTGTCTCCTGTTGCCGATACAGGTGCCAGCGACCCAGGCCATGGCCTCAAAGCCATCGTAGGCAGCCCGGGTGATAAACTTCAAGCAATCTGCAGCAGTTTTGGCCAGTGTCTGGAAACTCTGGAGGGGTACCCCGGAGAGGCCGGCAGAGTAGCCCTTTAGCTCCTTCATGATATCCCGGAGGAACATTCTCATGTAGAGGAGGGTATGCCTGGACCCAGCAGCCCAGCATGGAGCCCTGGTAGCATTTTCTGCCAAGAGTGTCAAGGCTCCAGGCCTCTCTGCCAGGAGGTGTAAAAGAATGAGTCTTTTGGCTAAGGAGCTGATGCATGGCTGACTCGACCACCATGGAACTGTGTGGTAATTGGCTCCTGCGGAAGCCCGGGCTCGGGCAGACCTTATACATAAAGTCGAGCTGGAAACTAAGAGTAGTTACTCACTTGTAACAGGTGTTCTCCAGGAGCAGCAGGAATCAGTCCTCACATATGGGTGACGTCAGCACCGATGGAGCCCCTGTGCGGAGCATTTCCCCAGCTTTCAAAGAAAGCCTTTGGGAATGCAGCACCCCTGCGCGGTCCCCTTCCCGCCCAAGGGTGCCATCTTGCTCAGTCTGATGACATAGCTAAAAGACAGCAAAAAACAAAATAAAGTATATGACTGCAAGTCCAGGGGAGGAAGGAGGGTCGTGAGGACTGATTCCTGCTGCTCCTGGAGAACACCTGTTACAGGTGAGTAACTACTCTTTCTCCAGGACCAAACAGGAAGTCAGTCCTCACATATGGGACTCCCCAGCTCTAGGCTACCAGGAACCCACAGCTGAAAAATGGCTCCCTCTCAAGAGCCTCAGCATCTGTGATAAGAATATCCTCTGAGAACGCCCCCGTACGGTAGCCCCCAACACGAGGGCCGAAGGGTAGGAGTTGCCTTAACCTCAAAGAGATTACGGAGTACCGCCTGTCCAAAAGCACTGTCCCTTCAGGACTCTCTCTCGAGGCAGTAGTGGGCTGCAAACGTCTGGCTTGAAGACCAAGTAGCAGCCCGGCAGATGTCTGCCAACAGAACAGAGCGAAGATGAGCTACTGACGTGGCTTTCGCACTGACACGGTGGGCCGTGACTTGACCCTGCAAGGGAAGGTCGGTTGCCTTGTACGCCCAGGCGATACAATCTGCTACCCAAGTGGACAACGTATACTTGGAGACAGGTAACCCCAATTTATTAGGGTCAAAGGAGATGAAGAGCTGAGTAGCCCTTCTATGCCCCAGCGTACGTTCAATGTAAAAGGACAACGCCCTCTTACAGTCCAGAGTATGCAAGACTGTCTCAGCCCGGCTGGTATGCGGCCTGGGAAATAATGTCGGAAGAACCACCTCCTGGTTGAGGTGGAAAGAGGAGACAACTTTTGGAAGGAACTTCGGATGAGTCCAATGGACCACCCTGTTCCTATAGAACCGTGTGTACGGTCTATCAGAATCCAGAGCTTGTAGTTCACTCACACGTCTGGTTGAGGTAAGAGCTACCAGAAAGAGCGCCTTCCAAGAAAGGAAGCGTAAATGGCAAGTAGCCATCAGCTCAAACGGTGGGCGAGTAAGTTGTTGCAAGACCACGTTCAAGTCCCACTCAGTGGCAGGTGGACGAATCGAAGGCTTGAGCAAAAGCAGGCCTCTGAGGAAGCGGGACACCAAGGGGTGAACCGACAGCGACTGTGCCTCCACCGGTGAGTGGTGTGCTGGAAGAGCACTGAGGTGGTCCCGAACAGAGTTGGACTTAAGGCCTAGGTCTGACAGGTGAAGTAGGTATTGTAGCACTACTGGCACCAGGCAGGAGAAAGGATCTTCATTGTGCTGAACACACCACACTGAGAACCTGCGCCACTTGAGTGCATAGGACTTTCTGGTGGATTGCCTCCTCGAGGCCAAGACCACCTCCTCAACTTCCCTAGGTAGAAGCAAGGGAGCTAGCACTATCCTGTCAGCAGCCAGGCCATCAGATTGAGGGATCTGAGATTGGGATGCAGAAGGGAACCCTGATCCTGAGACAGGAGATCGGGTTGCAACCCCAGAGGGAATGGAGTTTCCACTGCCAACTGCAGAAGTAGAAACCACGGTTGCCTCGGCCATCTGGGAGCTACCAGAATCTCCGAGGCCTTGTCCCGTAGAATCTTGAACAGAGTTCAGGCCACCAGGGGTGTGGGAGGAAACGCATGAGGCCCGTAGATCAAGAGATCAGAAATGCATCTGCTGCCATTCTCAGGGGATGCGGCTGTCTGGAGCAAAACCTGGGCAACTGACGGTTCAGTGGACTTGCAAAGAGATCGATGGATGGAAGTCCCCATCGTAGAAAGATCTGCTGAATCACCAGTGGATTCAACTGCCATTCGTGAAGCTGGAGAATCCTGCTTAGTTTGTCTGCCAAGAAGTTCTCCTGAGCAGATAAACTGCTTTGAGAAACATGCCTTGTTTGACTGCAAAGGGCCTGTGCCTCCTGACATAGGAGTCTGGACCCTGTGCACCCTTGCTTGTTCACATAGAACATTGCTACCTGATTGTCTGTCTGAACTAAGACAGACTGGTGAGAGAGGGCATGAGAAAAAGTCTGTAGAGCCAAGCGGATTGCTCGCAGCTCCAAAAGATTGATCTGCTGTGTGGCCTCCCAAGGAGACCAGAGGCCTTGAGTGCACGTGCCCTGGCATTGTGCACCCCAGCCCTTTAAGGAAGCATCGGTCATCAGCACCCTGGTGTGTGCTGGGGCCTGAAAGGGTACCACCCTGAGAAGGTCTGGGAGGTGTAGCCACCACTGCAAGGAGTCCAAGAGTGGTTTGGACACCTTTACTCTGTCTCGGAGGTCGCCTGTGGCTTGCGCCCACTGAGCTTTGAGGCACCACTGAGCCGCCCGCATGTGCAGACGGGCATTCGGGGTCACGTGTACCGTGGATGCCATGTGGCCTAGGAGCCGCAGGAAGTGTCTGGCAGAGACCTGAGAATTGCTTTGGAACTGGTTGGCCAAGTCCATCAGCCTGTGGGCCCTGTCCTCGGGCAAGTAAGCTCTTGCCTGCAGGGTGACTAATCTTGCCCCTATAAACTAAGTTCTGTGAGGGGAGCAAAGTGGACTTTGCGTAGTTTATGACAAAGCCCAGATGCTGAAGAAGAGAGACAGTGCAAAGAGTGGCTTGTCTGGCCTCCTGGAGAGACTGACCTCTGATGAGCCAGTCGTCCAGGTATGGGAAGACAAAAATTCCCTGATTTCTGAGATAGGCCGCCACCACCGCCAGGCAGTTGGTGAAAACCCTGGGGGCAGAAGTTAGGCCAAAGGGAAGTACTCTGTACTGGAAATGGTTTCCTCTCACCACAAATCTGAGATATTGTCTGTGGTCTGGATGGATGAGAATGTGAGTATAAGCATCCTTTAGGTCTAAGGAGCATAGCCAATCTCCCTGCTGGAGATAGGGCAGCAGTATCCCAAGGGTAAGCATCTTGAACTTTTCCCTCTCCAGAAACTTGTTTAGGTTTCGCAAGTCTAGGATAGGCCGGAGGCCTCCTGTCCTTTTTGGTACCAGAAAGTACCTGGAGTAGAAGCCTTGCCCTTTCAGGTGGTGAGGCACCGGTTCCACCGCCTGCTCCTTTAGAAGACTTGCCAACTCCTGAAAGAGGAAGTTTCTGTGCAGAGGGAGTCTTGGAGGCTCCCCTGGAAAGTAGGAGGGGGTATCTGGTGGACGTGGAGCAGATAGCCCTTTTGGACTATGCTGAGGACCCAGGTATCCCCTGTGATGGCTGGTCACTTGTAGGCATACAGGGTCAGCCGACCCCCTGTGCTGAGTGGAGCCAGCTGTGGAGAAGAGACTATGCTGTGGGAGTCAAAACCCCACTCCCTGCTGGGCAGGAGCCGGAGCTGGCGGCTTGGGGGTCTTCTGCCTACGGGGCCCATGCCCCTGCCCCTTGGCCTGCTGGCCCTGTTGGGGAGCTGGAGAGGCCTGATATTGAGGGTAGGATTTGTAGGCAGCACCCTTCCTCGGGAAAAAGGGCTTCTTCCCCGAGCCCTTCTTTTTCTGAGAAGGGGCAGAAGTCTTCCTGGACAGCCTTGTCCTGGTGAGAGTCTCAGTCTCGATTTCCGCAGCCTTTTCGGTCATGGGCTTACCAAAGAGGTTTTCACCTCGGCAAGGGATATTGATCAACTTGTCTTGCACCCATGGCTCCAGGTCTGATGACTGTAGCCAGGCCTGACGGCGTGCACCGATGCCAGCCGCGGCTACCCGGGCCGAAGCCTCGAAGCCATCATAGGCTGCTCGAGAGGTAAACTTCGAGCACTCTCGAATCCCTGTTGACAAAGCTTTGAACCTCTGCAAGGGTTCCTTGGAGAGGCCAGCTGAGAACCCGGCAATCTCCTTTGCCAGGTCCTGTAGGTACATGCCCATGTACAGCTAGTAGGTCTGGACACGGCAAGACAGCATAGAGCCCTGGAAGCACTTTCTACTGAGGGCATCCAGGTTCTGGGCCTCCCGGCCGGGGGGCAACAAGGAGTGCATCTTCTGACTCTTCAGACAGTGCATGGCAATTCCACAAACATGGAGTGGTGCGGTATCTGTGCCTTTTGGAACCCAGGGCTCTTACGGACTCGATAAATGGAATCGACCCGTTTGCTAAGAACCGGCGTCGAGGCTGGTGCCTCCCACATATGGAAGAGTAGCCGTTCCAGCATCGGAGGAACCAGTACAGTAAAGGCTTCCTTCAGAGGAAAATCATACTGGAGGGCATCGAGCTCCTCGGCTCGAGGCTCCTCCTCAGCGTCTGCAGTGAAGGCCAAGGCCTTGGCCATGACCCTCACAAAGTCTGAGAACTGGGTATCCTCCGGGGGGTGGACCGTCTCCGAGGCTCGGACTCCGGTGAGTCGAAAGGGACGCATTGGGTCCGGAAGGTATCTGGGGACTCCTCATCCTCCATCTCCCACTCCAACTCCTCCGAGGAGGAATCATGCGGCTCCAGCCGTGTGGGCCTCGGTGCCACCCACCCCGACGCCGAGGGTATCGGCATCGACGACCTCGGCCCCGCACGGGAGGTCGAGGGGGACCTTGACCGAGGATCGACTCAAGACTTCGACTCGAGGATTGGCTCGGTCTCCGGGGTCGACTTAGACGTCGAGGTCTCAGTGGTCGGGGCAGAAGCACCGGTCAGACTGGCGATCAGTACCCGCTGCTGTTCCACGAAGGCAGCCAAGCTTCTCTCCAAGGCCGTCAACCTGAGTCCAAGCTCAGGAGACTCAGCAGTCCTCAACTCGGGCCCCAACGGCGTCGGGCCCAACGTAGGCTCCCCCGGAGGAGAGTCTATGAGGACAACTGCACTTACATGACTCGGGGACTCTGGCTTCACACGAGGTAGCTTGGAAGGTCTCTCCGACTCAGAGAGCCTGGGGCGGTGGTCAGGGCTACGTGACCTGGCCCTTGAGGAACCAGGAGCCTCCACCGACGACGCCCTCGCGAGCTGCTTCTTCTTTCGGTGCTCCCGGGAGGGAGACTCCCTTTCAGAGGAACCCCGACGGCGCTCGGGGTCAGACTCCCGAGATGTCGAGGCCTCTAAAGAAGTTCGGGCCCGGCTGGACGCGGAGTCTGAGAAAATTCTCTCATGCTGATGCTGACGGCTCTGAAGCACCTTCAACGACATTTTGCTACACGGGCCACAGGCCAGTGGGTCATGGTCGGGCCCGAGGCATCGGAGGCAGCAGTCATGTGTGTCGGTGAGAGACATACGTTTCTTGCACCGATCACACTTTTTGAACCCGCTGGCAGCCATCGGGGAAAAAAGGGCCCCTGCAAGGTCAAAAGACCGGGCTGCCAGTGAAAACACAAAAAGAGCGCGAACGCTAGTCACGAAGGACAAAAACCGAAAAACACAAGTCCGGACTCAATACCAGTGTACCAAGCCCAGGCGTGAAGGGGAACCGACGTCGAACTGGATAAGACAACGCGAAAATCGCAGAAAAAAAAATCAACTTTTTCCGGGTGACACGAACTCATGTCCGTCGGGCTCCGCGGTAAAAGAAAGACTGAGCAAGATGGCACCCTTGGGCGGGAAGGGAACCGCGCAGGCGTGCTGCATTCCCAAAGGCTTTCTTTGAAAGCTGGGGAAATGCTCCGCATGTGGGCTCCGTCAGCACCATCACCCATATGTGAGGATTGACTTCCTGCTTGGTCCTGGAGAAACTGTGGGTACCATATCCAGTGTCTCTCAACATATAGAGCAGCCGCCTCTCAAGGATCGCTGGGACTGACACAGAGGGACTCCTTTGGGGGGGGGGGGGTGGGGGGAGTTGTATTGGAGGATCTCGAGATCCTCTGACCAAGGGTCTTCTATCGACTCTGCAGTGAAGGCCAGAGCTTTGGCCATGTCTCGCATGAAGTCGAGGAAGGCCTTGTCCTCAGTTGGGGACCGATTCTGGGCCCCTGGTGGGGATGGGTCCGATGGAAGGTCTCAATGACTCTGGATGTCCAGGGAAGTGTCATCCTTGGATTCCCAGTCAGAGTCATCGGAGGTGGACTCGATCGAATGGACCCAGGTCAGGGGTTGGAGGCTTTTTAGGCCTCTGAGGCATGGCCGGGGCCGGAGCCGCAGCCACTGGCCGGGGAGGATCGGGGTCCCTTGGGACTGCAAACGTGACCTCTGTCTGATCGGCCTGGGAGAGGGAACTCAGGGGGATCAACTCTATGTCGGGGGAAGTCTAGGTCTCTGTTCTTGGCAGATGAACCGGTGAAGCCTGACAGCGCTGCTTGCTGAGTGGCCAAGCCAGCAGACAAGCTGCGCTCCAGGGCCTCCATCCTGGTCTCCAGCCCTGATGGGGTCACAGCAGTTGTCATGGACGCAGAGGGTATTGGGTTTGGTGCCAGTGGAGGAGGAGAATCCCTGTTGGGGATGGCCATGGGAACTTGGGCCTGATCAGCGGAGTCCATCGAGTCCTAAGTTTTGGCAGCCACTCCTGCTCAGACACCTCAGTCCTCCTCCGAGGGATCTGGCTCTGGACTTACCCATCTTCCCCCGAGTCTCGTGAGGAATCTCGCGAGGCTTTCTTCTTCTTTGGGATATGGATTGGGGATACCCAGTTGGAGGGCTCGTGGCCCCAACTAGTGACCACGGCATCACTGCACGATCCCGGGGTCTTGGACCAGGACCTGGAAGGAGTTTCCAAGGCAGAGTCTGACCTGAACATCTGGTCATGCTTCTCCTGCCTGCTTTTGATTGCTTTGGGGGTCAGCCTCTTGCAGGATCCGCAAGTCTCCAGGGTCATGATTGGGACCGAGACAGACGGCAGGTCATGTGTATCAGTGATAGAAAAATTACTGGAACGGTCGGTTGAAGGGGGAAGCGATTAAGATGGCGGCGGAACCCCCTTGGCGGTGAGAATGTTTATCGGTGAGCTGCGTTTGTGCTGATATCTCCCCTTGATTGTGAAGAACGATGGGGAGGCAAAAGCGGAAACAAGCCGTGTTACCTTCAGCGGGCTTGGTATCCAGTTCAGCCCAGCGAGTTCTTTCTGACTGCGGTTTCACTGTCGGGGGAGGAGTGGTGTCTTCAGCGGGGGTGGTAGGAGGAACGTCACCCCTGAGCACTTCGGGCGTTTGGCTCTCTCCTGAGCAGTGCTCTCCTCCACCGCGACCCGGAAGTATTGTATCAGCCGAGCTTGCTATGCCGGCAGAAGTTCCTACGAGTACACCTGTTCGGCACAGCGTGAAGGGGGGCTCGACTGAAGTGGTTAGCTTTCCTGGAGCGAGAGGACACCCGGAGTCCAGTAATGGTATGATTTCATCGGAGGAGAAAACTGGCGGTGTGTCTGACCGTGCTGGGAGTCTTCCGGGGATTCCTCGTTTGGAATGTCCAGCGGTATTTACTCTTGAAATGCTATGGGAAGGTTTCGCAGCATTGAACACCTCCTTGTTAACATATGTGGATACTATGAATTTGGACTTAAGTGGGGTGAAATTTATATGTGGAATTCTCTCCAGTGCCCAAAGTGTTCAAGCGGAGCGGTTAACTAGACTTGAGGGGGAGATGGATCAACTCCGGGATTTGGTTACAGCTCAGCTTAAAGACAAAATTGTTACTAATAAGAAAATGGAGTATTTGGAAAATCAAGCGCGTAGATGCAATCTGCGTTTCTTGAATTTCCCAAGGTCACCTGTATTATCTCCCATGGCCATGGTGTGGAAGTATTTCGGGGAAATTTTAAAAATTCCCTTGGAACAATTTCCCCCCCTGGTGTGGGTTCAATATTTGCCTGGTAGCTCTGGTGATCAGATTCCCGGTAGTCCCTCCAGCCTCCCTGGTGTAGGAGACCTTACGGGCTTTCTGGAAAGCTCATTGGAGATTGTTACGGGGAAGGCCACTCTACTTGTCACAGTGGCTCTGGAGTCTGATAAATATTATATCTTGAAAATGTATTTCAGGAATTTTGAGGAGCAGTTTTTAGGATCTAACGTTAGAATATTTCCTGATGTATCTAGGGATACGCAACTGCGAAGGAAAAGCTTTTTAGCTTACCGTCCCAGGGTCTTGGCCCTAGGGGCTTCTTTTCAGTTAAAATTTCCTTTAAAATGTTGTATTACCTTTAATCAAAAAATGTACTTGTTTTTTGATCCTGGGCAGCTCCGGGAGTTTCTGGAGGCTAGGGAGGAGGTTATGGTTAATGTCCCTGTTTCCCCCCATCTGGCTGACACATAAGTCTCTGGCCACCGCTGTATAGATATTTACTTTTGATAGTTGTTATGTAACAATGTTTTTCCTGATGCTCCCCCTATTTTCTTCTTAGTTTGTGGTCTATTGGTTAGGGGGATTAATTTCCTATTTTGTATTTGTGGTTTAAAGTTGTATCTCCTTATTTTTCTATATTCATTTGAATGTTCTCTTTCGGATGTGAAAAACTGGATAATGATAAATAAAAAATTAAAAAAAAAAAAAAAAATTACTGGAACACTAATCACACTTTTTAAAGCCGCTGGCCATCGGGGGGAAAAAGGGCCCCGGCGAAGTCGAAGACCTGAGGAACTGCCAGTGGGAAAAGGGCACGAATCGTGCTGAAAAGAAAAATTCACAAGCCTGAGATCGCAGTGCCAAGGCAAGTGAACTCCGGGGCGGAAAAGGGACTGACCACGGCCGGAGAGAGAGAATTAACTCTAAGAGAAAAATATCAACTTTGTCCAGGGAATAAGACGCACATCTGCTGGGCTCCACGGAAAAAAGGAGACTGAGCAAGATGGCACCCTTGGGCGGGAAGGGGACCACACATGCGTGATGGCATCTCTCAAAGGCTTTCTTTGAAAGCTAGGGAGATGCTTCCACGTGGGCTCCATCGGCACAGATGTCATCCATATGTGAGGACTGACTTCCTGCTTGTTCCTGGAGAACCTAAACTTGCTGTTGTATCAGTGGTCATATCACAAAGCGATATTAAATACCAGGACACAGGACCATACTAAGCTAGAACTATACCATGAGCGATTAACGAATCTGGTGCCCCCCTCTGCTTCAGCCTCATGCAGTAACTCACTCTTTTTGAGGTTCCTGGAAGCCCTGTGATGATATCACAGCCCTTTCTGTACTTGTTCCCTGTGCATCCGCACCACTCGCACAGCCCTTGGTACGGCCCTGCCAGGGCATTAAAGGGACACATGATATTGTAGATCAGCTCTATCTCAAAAGGAATTTAACAGATTAGTCCAGACCCATCTGAAACTAATGATCATTATCAACCAAGATACAACTGCTGAATCTCAAATGTAATACTAGCTCTTGATACAACAGAGAGCATGGAAGTAGGCAGAGCTGAATTTGGCAAAATAGCACAGTCCTATCCTAACCTTGAGGTTTTTCTTTACTGAAACTAGTTTAAGGTAAAACTTCTCAGGGATTTGAAATCTAAGAGGAAAAATGTATGAAAACTGCATTATAAAAAGGCAATAAACTGACTCAATACCACCATCTTACAGATTTTTTTTTCATATTTATCAAAAGGAAGAGAAGCATCTGGTTGCAGAAGTCACATTCAAATGGCAGAAATATGAAGGATTGATACTGGACTCTGTTCTAAAACACCAGCCTGGTAATCCCCACCCAGAGTGTCAACGGCAACAACAGAAACATTTCGTTTTTGCTGTCTGCAACTTGAACTATTGGCATCTAGACATTAGAGTAAAGGGCAAATGCCAGCCTCCTTTCCAGAGACAGTACTATGGGGTTCAGCACAGGAAGGCATGTTAGAGGCACAGCAGAAGCATCTGCATGCATTGCTATACCCACACTGTACTGTTCACTTCAATCCAATACTCTTAAGTCACACTGAAAATATAAACTTAATGTGTAACCTGTCTTGTAAATAAAAGTGCACTTGGATTTGTTTAAACAAAAACGTCACATTCGCAAATAATTACATAGCGCGCTAATGTCAGCTATGTTCTGGCTTTTGTCTGAAAATTAAACAATGATTCATACCCCCCCCCCAACAGATACTAAATCAAAAGGCCACATACACTCCACTTCCAGTAGCTGCTGCATTAGCCCAATGCCCAGAAATGAAGTCAGTCAATCTAAGAAATTTCTGAAAGCAAACACTACTATGGAAACTACATAGAATCTTCCTTTCACAGTTCCTCAATCAATCAGGCACAACCTAAATTATACTCCAAACATACAGAAGGTGCTGAAACGCTTCACATTGCAATTATTTCAGAATGCTAGCCTTGGACAGGCAGCACAGATTACTGTACAGTACAACGTCTTCAGGTGGTTTGTAATGTCTCTCTGTAAAATGCTTTGGAGTCCCACTCAGAACAATTTTACAGAAACAGTGATGCTCCTAGCTCAGTTCCTGAAGGTAACGTATCAATGCAGATCAGCAGGATGAGACTGCCAGCAGGGCAGGAGAAAGACAAATCCAAGACATTGACCATCTTTAGAAATATCCCTCGGTCTTTCTTTTCTTCATTCCATTTTAGACCTTTCAAAGTGTGTAATCATTCTCTCCTAAAAAGAATTTAAAAATAGAATCTCATGAAGTACACCTCTTTTACTTATTTTTATTACCTCGACCCAGTGCTTTGTGAACCAATCCTAAGGGAGTAACAGTGGTTCTCAAACTTGTTCTGAAGGTTTTAGGATATTTAAAAAATGATTATACATAAGAGAAATCTGCATACAGCGGAGCCATTGCATGCAAATCTCTCATATGCATATTCAGTGCAGAAATCCTGAAAACCTGTCTAGCTAGTAGTGCTCCCCCAGAATAAGACTAAGAGCCACTGCTCCATCTAATTTTAAATCCAGCTTATTGCATATTTATATACATTTATATGCTTCATTTTATTTACAGAAACACACAGATGTCTGTGCAGCCAAGCTTGAAACACCAAACAGAAAGCGATAAATATAGACCTTGATAAATTTTCTTTGAATTTAGGAGTCAGCTGCTGAGACCTCTGTTCCTTGCCCCCTTTCCCTGTGGAGTATGAGGGTAGGGGGAGGAAAAGATCTTTGAGATCTGCCACAGCTTCATTTAGTGACCGATTTACTAAGGCTGTTTTCCCATTCTTTGTCCAAAGGAAAACAGAAAGCTTAGTAAATCAGGTCATTATTGTAACCTTGCAGGCCACTGGCAAAAATATCCAGCTGGCAGCCCCCTCCCAATCCCCTCTCTCTCTTCTCCCCCATTGCCATCACCCAATCTCTCTCTTAGCCATAAATTAATGTATTACAAATAAAGCAGACTGGTTAAATAAAGATACACATATCCTCGATTAAGTGAGTTTAAAATAATCAAGTCCTTAGCTGGCAGGCCATCACTACTGCATGTAAAAATGTCATTTATTAATTTTATTAGTTACAAAAGAAAAACATCACGGCGTGTGGTGCAGACAATTCTATCCTCAAGCTGAAGATAATTCTTTTAGACTATTATGGTTAAATTAGGCCTTACTTGCTAATATTCTTTCCTCAAGTCTCTCCAGTCCAGTCTAGTCCAGATGTGTGAGATTCTGAGCCGGTCTGGAGTACTGAGTGGTGTAGTGTTTCACTCTTAAAGAAAATTTCTAATCATGATCCCTTTCCGCTACTGCGGGGGGGGAGGGGGAGGGGAAGGCCATTATTCATGAATTTTGGGCTACATGAGATGTGTCCTCCTCCAGTAGTTGCTGGGTGCCCACAATACATGATAATGGCATGCTCCCTTCGCTGTAGCAGAAAAAGGACATTCCTCATCATGCTCCCTAAGAATGAAACAACTACACCACGCAATACTCCAGAACATCACAGAATCCCATCTATCTGGATTGGAAGGACAATGAGGAAACTACAATAAGAATTACTGGCATTTTGTGGATGATCTATATTTTTACAAGATATGTATATTTTATCATATTTAATATTTGCACTTTTAATTTGTACTCTTCATTTTATATTTGTCATTCTGCTTGCATGCCACCTAGAGTCCTATTTCGGTTAAGCAGAATATAAGTACCATTTTAAATTAATTTACAGCGTATTAACTTTGAGCCATTGGCCCTGCCTTCACAGAGTTCCTGCATGAGGCACGCCGACACATCAACACTACCTTGAATAAATGTGTATACCTTACTGATTTACTTCCAAAACTAGGATTTTCGGTGTCATCAGACCATATGTTAAGAAGTTTACTGACCTCATCAGAGTCCAGAAGAGCTGGGAGAGCACTACAAGAAGAGAAGAAAGAACAGGTTACTAAATTAAACACGATTATATTGCCTATGAAAAGTAGTTTCTCTGTTTTAATGCTTCAGGTTTTCTCAGGATAATACACTGTTAGAATATGAAGAATGAAATGAACAAAAAGCTACAGTTCCTCCCCAGGAACTGAATATAATCTATTAAGAGGAGTTGCATGCAGGATGATTAGCTCCCAAGGAAACATGGGACCAAATATTGCCTCAGAGAAAATTGTTCTGTAGGAGAATTCCAGCTTTTATACAGCACTCCGTGCAGGGAATTTTGCAATAAATATACAATGTAACAAATAGTACATAAAGCATAGCTGATTCACCTGTAGCAGGTGTTCTCTATGGACAGCATGAATAAGTCCTCACATATGGGTGATGTCCCCAAAGGAACCCCATGCGGGAATGCTCCCCAGCTTCCATTGGAAGCTTTTGTGAGGCTCCACTGCACATGCGCACCTGCCTTCCCACCTCCCGTGGTGCCATCTTATCTCCAGTACAACAACACAGCTTCCAGCCAAAACCTCCTCGGGGAGGTGGAAGGGTTGTGAGTAACTACGCTTTCTCCAGTTTTGTTGCCCCTGTTGGGCTTGACTGCTTCTGTTTTCGGCAGCCTGTAGCTTGGGAGTCCCATACATGAGGACTTACTTCCTCCTTGTCCACGGAGAAAGCGTAAAGTCCTCATGTATGGGACTCCCAGGTCAAGTCCAACAGGGGCAACAAAACTGGAGAAAGCGTAGTTACTCACTTGTAACAGGTGTTCTCTGGGGATAGCAGGAATCAGTCCTCACATATGGGTGACATTGGCACTGATGGAGCCCTCACAGAAGCACCCCCCAGCTTTCAAAGAAAGCCTTTGGGAGATGCCACCATGCATGCGTGGTCCCCTTCCCACCCAAGGGCGTCATCTTGCTCAGTCAGATGACATAGCTAAAAGACAGCAAAATAAAAGATGGTAAAGGGGAGGAGGGAGGGTTGTGAGGATTGATTCCTGCTGTCCCTGGAGAACACTTGTCACAAGTGAGTAACTACGCTTTCTCCAGGAACAAGCAGGAATTCAGTCCTCACATATGGGACTCCCCAGTTACAGGCTGCCGAAAGCCCATAGCAAGAATAGGGCTCCCTCATGGGGAGTCGCAAGCAGCAGCAATTGAGTCTGTGCCCACAGACAACAGTAGGACCCGTATCCGATGAAACCAGCACTCCGGTAGCCTGAACACAGAAGGTTCAGAGGGTAGGAGTTGCCTAAACCCCGAAAAGGTTACAGAGCACAGGCTGGTCGAAGGCACTGTCCCATCGGGACTCTCTTTCCAGGCAGTAATCGGCTGCGAAGGTATGGACTGAAGGCCAGGTGGCAGCCTGGCAGATGTCCACCATTGGGACGGAGTGCAAGTTTGCCACAGAGACAGCGATGGCCCTGACACAGTGAACTGTGACGTGGCCTTCCAGTGGGAGCCTCGCCTGTTCATAAGCAAGGGCAATACAGTCCACCACTCATGTGGACAGCGTATGCTTGGTCACTGCCTCCCCCAGCCTACTGGGGGTCACAGAAGTTGAAAATCTGAGAAGCTTTGCGGTGGCCCTGAGTGTATTGGATATAGAAGGACAAAGCCCTTTTACAGTCCAAGGTGTGAAGGACTATCTCCGCCTGATTGGAGTGAGGTCTTGGAAAGAAAGTAGGGAGCACCACTTCCTGGTTGAGATGGAAGGGCGACACTATCTTCGGCAGGAATTTTGGGTGCATGTGAAGCACCACTCTGTTCTTGTAGAACCTGGTATAGGGCGCCTCTGCCACAAGGGCCTGAAGCTCGCTAACTCTGCGAGTGGAGGTAAGCACGAACAAGAAAGCCACCTTCCAAGAGAGGTAGCAAAGGTGGCAGGTAGCCAGAGGTTCGAAGGGCGGGCAAGTGAGCTTCCCTAACATTATGCTGAGGTCCCATTCAGTTGCTGGAGGGCGAACCGGGGGCCTCGATAAGAGCAGGCCCTGAAGGAAACAGGTCACCAATGGTTGGGCCAAAAGGGGCTCACCATCCACCGGATGGTGGTGTGCCGCCAGGGAACTAAGGTGCACTCGGACGGAGTTAGACTTGAGCCCAGAGAGGTGGAGAAAGTACTGTAACACCAAAGTCACAGGGCAGGAGAAAGGGTCAGCCCTGTGTTTGGCACACCAGAGAACCTGCACCACTTGAGGGCATAAGCCTTCCTAGTAGAGACCTTGCGAGAGGCCAGCATAACGTCTTCCACCTCAACTAGGAGGTTGAAAGGTGCCAGAGTCACCCTCTCAGCAGCCAGGTTGTCAGCAACAGAGACCCCAGGTTGGGGTCCAGAAGAGAGCCCTCCTCCTGAGATAGGAGTCCCGGGGCAGTCCCCAAGGGGATGGGGGTCTCCACCATCAACTGTAGAAGCAGTGGGAACCACAGTTGCCTGGGCCACCAAGGAGCTATCAGGATGAGCGAGATCCTGTAGCTGAGGGTCCTGAACAAAGTCTCGGCAATCAGAGGCATAGGAGGGAAGGCGTACATGAGGCCTTCTGACCATGAGACCAGGAACGCAAGTGGGCTCACCGGGAGCAGAAGCGGGACAATTGAAAGTTGTCCGGGTTGACGAACAGGTCCATCACAGGTTCCCAACAGAGCTGGAAAAGCCGGGTCCAGCTGCCGCTCGTGCGGCTGGAGAACTCTGCTGAGCCTGTTGGCTAGCAGGTTGTCCTGGCCTGGCAGGTACACTGCCTGCAGGATGATACCCTGTTGGACTGCATACGAGCAGAGGACCAGTGCCTCCAGACAAAGGGTACAAGACCCCGTGCTGCCCTGTTTGTTCACATAGAACATCGCCACCTGGCTGTCCACCTGGACCAGCACCGGCTGGTGACACAGGTAGTGACAGAAGACCCTCAGGGCTAGGTGTATGGCTCGGAGCTCCAGGTTGATGATCTGCTGGGTGCTCTCGTATGGTGACCAGTGGCCCCGAGTGCAGAGATCTCCGTAGTGGGCTCCCCAGCCAAGCAGGGAGGTGTCCATGGTGAGGACCCCTGAAGGGCTTGAGGCCTGAAAAGGCATGCCTGCCTCAAGATGCTGGGGAGACTGACACCCGATCAGAGAATCCGCCGGCGGGTCACAGAAACTCCATCTCAGAGGCGGCCTGTGGCCTGAGACCACAGGTCCCGGGGACACCACTGCGCCACCCTAATATGGAGGCGAGCGTCGGGGATGACGTGGACCATGGAGGTCATGTGCCCGAGGTGGTGCAGGAGAAGCCGAGGGGGCACCGAGGGACGGTACTGTATGTCCCGAGCCAGAGTCCTGAGACGATTGGCTCGGTCCCTGGGCAAGAAAGCCTTAGACTGCAGAGTGTCGATCTTTGCCCCAGTGAACTCCAGACACTGTCTCGGGAGGAAGTGAGACTTGGGGTAGTTTATGACAAACCCCAAGTACTGCAGAACCTGGATGGTGCGTGCGGTGGCCTGCTGTGCCTCCCTTTATGAGCCAGTTGTCCAGGTAGGGAAAGATGAAGACCCCCTGGAGCCAGAGGAAGGCAGCCACGACTGCCAGGCATTTTGTGAAAACTCTTGGGGCAGAGGCTAGGCCAAAGGGGAGCACCCTGTACTGAAAATGACTGGCCCCCTCCCCCCCACTATGAACTGCAGGTACTGCCTGTGGTTGGGGTGGATGAGAATATGGGTTATAAGCATCCTTGAGGTTGAAGGAGCATAGTCAGTCTCCCTGCTGGAGGTATGGGCAGAAATGTTCCAAGGGAGAGCATCTTGAACGTCTCCCTTACCAGGGATTTGTTGAGGTTGTGCAGGTCGAGGATGGGCCTGAGGCCCCCATCCTCTTTGGCACAATGAAATACCTGGAGTAAAACCCCTTGCCCTTGAGATAGTGGGGCACCGGTTCCACCGCCTTGTCCTCGAGAAGGCCTGACAACTCCTTCAGAAGAAGGTTCCAGTGGAGGAGAGACCCGAGGGGCTCTCCCGGGAAATAAGGGGGAGATGTCTGAGTCAGGTGCCCAGGAATCGGGGGTGATGGTTACCCACCTCTGGGCATAGATGTCCCCCTGTGGGTTGCAGATCTCCTTGGGGTAAGTGTAGTTACTCACCTGTAGCAGGTGTTCTCCAGGGACAGCAGGAATCAGTCCTCACATATGGGTGACGTCGGCGCCGATGGAGCCCTCGTGCGGAGCAATTCCCCAGCTTTCAAAGAAAGACTTTGGGATTGCATCGCACATGCGCGGTCCCCTTCCCGCCCAAGGGTACCATCTTGCTCAGTCAGATGACATAGCTAAATAGACAGCAAAAATGAGAAAAAATTAATCAAAGGACTGCAACTCCAGGGGAGGAGGGAGGGAGGGTCATGAGGACTGATTCCTGCTGTCCCTGGAGAACACCTGCTACAGGTGAGTAACTACGCTTTCTCCAGGAACAAGCAGGAAGTCAGTCCTCATATATGGGACTCCCTAGCTATAGGCTACCAAGAACCCATAGCTGAAAATGGCTCCCTCTAGAAGAGCCACAGCAGCAGTGATGGGATTTTTCTCCAAGAACCAAACCCCCACGGTAGCCTGATACCAAAGGGTCGGAGGGTAGGAGTTGCCTAAACCTCATATAGTTTACGGAGTACCGCCTGACCGAAAACACTGTCCCGCCAGGACTCTCTATCCAGGTAGTAGTAGGCTGCAAAAGTCTGGCTTGAAGACCAAGTTGCGGCCCGGCAGATGTCTGCCAACGGAACAGAGCGGTTGTTAGCCACTGATGCAGCCTTAGCCCTGACAGAGTGGGCCGTGATTTGGCCCTGCAGCTGGAGGTCAGCTGCCCTGTACGCCCAGGCAATGCAGTCTGCCACCCAGGTGGATAATGTGCACTTGGAGACAGATTATTTATTTATTATTTATTATTATTTATTTATTACAATTTCTTATATACCGCACTATTGTCAGCGCGGTTTACATACAACAAAATGACCATAACAAACTGTTTGGCTTCACATAGAATAGGAGTAACAACTTGGATAACATGTTTTGCTTTACAGAGAACAGGAGTAACAACTTGGATAACGCGGGGGATGCAAACTGAACTACTTACATATGTACAATGAGATTGATTGCTGAGAATTTAGGGTGTTACATGTGTACAGTAGGGTTGAGATGTTATCTTGAGGAGGTAAGAGGAGAGGCAATTAGGTAGGGGTTAGGTTAATCTGGTAGTACTGTGTAAATAAATGGAATTTGAGAGCCTTTCTGAATTGTGTTAGGTCAGTAATTGCACGGATGCCTGGTGGTAATGCGTTCCAACATTTTGGGGCATAGATACTGAATGCCCTGTTAGATGTTGCGGTTGTGTACTTTGTTGAAGCCTTTGGGATTAGTAGTGCATTTGTAGATAGGGATCTCCTTGTTCTGTTGGGAGGAATGGGTTGGATGATATCGGTTAATGAAGGGGAGGTGATGCCATGGATGGATTTGAAAGTGAGTAACAAAGATTTGAATATAAGCCTTCCTTGAATGGGGAGCCAATGCAGCTGTATTAGGATAGGCGTTATATAGTTGCATCTTGCTGCTCCCACTAAGACTCTGGCTGCGGCATTCATGGCAAGTTGCAACGGGTTGAGTGTTGATTGAGGGAGACCTTGAAGAATAGCGTTGGCGAAGTCAAAGTGTGGTAAGATCAGGGATTGGTATATTGTCCGGAAGTCTTCAGGGTTTAGAAGGGATTGCAGGTGTCTAAGGGACCGGATTTTGAAATAAATGGCTCTGACTATGTTGGATATATGGGTTTTCATATCTAAATGTTGATCGAGGGTGACTCCTAAGTACCGAATTGTTGATTTGGTTTGGAGCTCAGCCTCATTGACCTTTATATGAGGTGGAGGGCAGAAACTCTGGTCTCTGGTGATGAATAGCACCTCAGTCTTTTTGTGTTGTATCCTAAGATTTTGGGACAGAAGCCATTCGGAGACTGCGTTGAAACATTCAATCAGTGGTGAAAGGTCCATTTGCTCTGTGAAGAATGGCATGAAGAGGAGGATGTCATCAGCGTAAATTAGACAGTCGACCTTGAATGATCCGATTATGTTGAAAATGGGTTGCATGTAAATGTTAAATAAAAGAGAAGATAGGGAAGATCCTTGTGGGACGCCCTGTTGTTGATGGAAGGGTTCGGAAGATCCTGATCCTGATTTTACATGTTGCCATCTGTCTTCAAGGTATGACCTGCACCAATCGAGGGCGATGCCATTTATGCCCTTTTCTTTTAGTCGTTCTACTAGCAGACCATGGTGTACAGAGTCAAAGGCTGCAGCGATGTCTATGAAGATGAGAGCGAAACCTTGACGGATGTTGTCGATACCTGTGACGATTTTATTGAAGAGGGAGGTAAGTAGTGTTTCGACGCCATGGTATTCCCTGAATCCATGTTGACGATGGTCTAGTGGGGAGGTTGAATCTATGTGGTCTTGAAGTTGCCTTTGTGCTTCCTTTTCGATTATTTTGGCTAAGAGAGGTATACTGGCTATGGGTCTGTAGGATTCAACTTTGCTTGGGTCAAGTTTAGGGTTCTTCAGGAGCGGTCTGATGGATGTTTGCTTGAGTGCTGCAGGGAAGGATCCAGTTGTGAATGATAAATTCATCATTTTTGTGATCAGTGGGCTGAGTTCTGTTCGTAAATTTTTAATCCAATATGCGGGGCAGGGGTCAGTTTGTGCAGTCGTGGTATTGAGGGCTGCAATAGTATCTTCCACAAGTTTCTTGGATGGTGTGGAGAACTTAGAAAGGGAAGTTGGACTAGGGATGTCTTGTGCTATGAACGTGGTAATTTTATCAGTTTGAAGTAGCTTGGATTGTAAATGGTTGGCATACTCTTGTGGGTGGATCTCTTTAGGTTGACATGGGGATGGTTCCTTAGAGAATGATTTAACTAGTTCGAAAAGGTCACGTGGTTTGTTTAGTGATCTTTTGAGAGTGTCGGTATGGTATTGTTTCATGTTTGTTAGGATGGCTTCTCTGTAGATTGCAAGGTGAGTTTTGTATGCTGACTGGTCTTCTGTGGAGTGGGACCGCTTCCATCTTTTCTCTAGTTTCCGTAAATGTGACCGGGAGACACGCAGTTCGATAGACCCAGTTTACTAGGGTCATAAGATACGAAGTGCTGGGAAGCTCTCCAATGTCCCCGCGTATGCTCCAGGTAGAAGGCGAGCGCCCTCTTATAGTCCAGGGTATGCAGAACCGCTTCAGCCCTGCTGGTATGTGGCCTGGGGAAGAAGGTTGGAAGAATCACCTCTTGATTGAGGTGAAACGAGGAAACCACTTTTGGAAGGAACTTGGGGTGAGTATGTAGGACCACCCTGTTTTTATAAAACAGTGTATACAGCCTATCGAATACTAAAAAAACAAAAACAAAAACAAAAAACAGGATATAGCGATTTTAGAAAAGGTTCAGAGAAGAGCCACCAAAATGGTAAAGGGGATGGAAGGATACTCCTATGAAGAAAGGCTAAAAAGGTTGGGGCTCTTTAACCTGGAAAAGAGACGGCTAAGGGGAGATATGATAGAAGTTTATAAATTAATGAACGGAGTGGAACGGGTAAACGTAGATCGATTGTTTACCTTATCAGAATATAGAAAGACTAGGGGACATGCAATGAAGCTACAGGGTAAACTATTTAAGACTAATAAAAGAAAATATTTTTTCACTCAACATGTAATCAAACTCTGGAATTTGTTACCGGAGGATGTAGTAAAGGCTGTAAGAGTAGCTGGGTTTAAAAAGGTTTGGACAAGTTCCTTGAGGAAAGGTCCATAAACCATTATTAAGAAGGGACCCAGGATATCAATGCTTGAACCAATACAAGCATTGTGGAACCTGTGTCCCTTGGGGAAACTGCTAGGTACGTATGACCTAGATTGGCCACTGTTGGAAACAGAATACTGGGCTTCATGGACCTTGGTCTGACCCAGTATGGCATATCTTATGTTCTTATAAAGCCTGCAGCTCGCTCACCCGTCGAGCAGACGTGAGCGCCACCAGAAAGAGTGCTTTCCAGGAAAGGAAACGTAGGTGACAAGTGGCCATTGGTTCAAAAGGTGGGCCAGTAAGCCGCTGCAAGACAACATTTAAGTCCCACTCGGTAGCTGGTGGGGAAATTGGAGGCTTCAGGAAGAGGCAGCCTCTGAGGAATCTGGATACCAAAGGGTGAGATGAAAGAGGTTGTCCGTCCACTGGTGAGTAGTGAGCTGATAGTGCACTCAGGTGGATCCTGACAGAGTTAGACTTGAGGCCTAACTCCGAGAGGTGGAGTAAGTACTGCAATACCTGAGGTACTTGACAAGTGAACGGGTTCTCTGTATGTTGGGCACACCACCCTTCAAATCTACGCCACTTGAACGCGTAGGATTTTCTAGTGGATTGCCTCCTAGAGGCCAGCAACACCTCCTCCACCCTCCTTGGGGAGGAGTAGAGGAGCAAGAACTACCCTCTCAGCAGCCAAGCCATTAAGTTGAGGGATCTGAGATTGGGGTGTAGCAAGGAACCCTGTTCCAGGGTCAAGAGGTCAGGCTGCATCCCCAGCGGGAGCGGAGTTTCGACCGCCAGCTGAAGGAAAAGAAAGAACCAAGGCTGTCTGGGCCACCTGGGGGCCACCAGGATGACATAGGCCTTGTCCCGAAGAATCTTGAACAGAGTGCGTGCCACCAGGGGCGTGGGGGGGGGGGGGGGAACGTATAGAGAAGGCCCTGTGCCCACGAGATCAGGAAAGCATCTGCTGCCATGCTCAGCGGATGCGGCTGCCTTGAACAGAACCGGGGCAACTGATGGTTTTGCGGACTGGCAAAGAGATCCATGGATGGGAGACCCCAGCGGTTGAAGATCTGCTGGGCTACATCCCGGTTCAGTTGCCATTCGTGAGGCTGAAGAATCCTGCTCAACTTGTCAGCCAGGAGGTTCTCATGACCAGGCAGATAAACCGCCTTTAGGGACATGTGATGTGCCACTGCAAAAGAGCAGCGGTCCAGAGTCTCCTGGCATGGGATGCGAGATTCTGTGCCCCCCTGTTTGTTGATGTAGAACATTGCCACCTGATTGTCAGCCTGTATCAACACCGACTGATGTGCCAGAAGATGACAGAGGGCTTGAAGAGCTAGGCAGATGGCTCTAAGCTCTAGAAGATTGATCTGAAGCGTGCTCTCGCGTGAGGACCACAGACCCTGAGTGCATGAACCCTGGCAATGGGCCCCCCAGCCCAGCAAGGGGGCATCTGTCGTCAGCACTCTGGTGTGGGAGGGAGGTTGAAATGGCACGCCCAGAGGCAAGATGGGGTGGGGGGTGAAGCCACCATTGCAAGGCTGTCACCAGTAATTTGGAGACTGCTACTCTGTCTCTGAGGTGGCCAGTGGCTTTTGTCCTCTGGTCTCTGAGGCTCTATTGAGCTGTGCGCACGTGGAATCGAGCATATGGAGTCACATGCACCGTGGAGGCCATGTGGCCCAGGAGGCATAGGAAGACCCTTGCGGAGACTTGAGGCCTGTGCTGGACCTGCTGTACCAAGTCCAGCAACCGCCTTGCCCTGTCCAGCGGTAGGTAAGCCTTTGCCTGAAGTGTGTCCAGTCTTGCCCCTATGAACTCCAAGTTCTGAGTGGGGAGTAAAGTGGTGCTGGAGCAGGGTGCTGGAGCAGGGTGACTGTGCAAGCAGTGGCCTGCTGTGCCTCCTGTGCCGATTGGCCCCAGTCATCCAGGTATGGAAAGACAAAGACACCCTGGCTTCTGAGGAAGGCCGCCACCACTGCTAGGCATTTGATAAATACTCTGGGAGTGGTAGCTAGGCCAAAGGGAAGCACCTTGTACTGGAAGTGGTTTCCTCCAACCACAAAAACCTGAGGTATTGCCTGTGGTCTGGGTGTATGAGGATGAGAGTATAAGCATCCTTTAAATCTAAGCATAGCCAGTCTCCCTGGTGGAGGTAAGGCAGTAGGATTAGAATCCCAAGGGGAAACATCTTGAACTTTTCCCTCACCAGGAACTTGTTCAGATTTCACAAGTCTAGGATGGGGCGAAGGCCTCCCTTTCTTTTTGGTATGAGGAAATACCTGTAGTAGAAGCCTTGCCCCTGAGGGTGGTGGGGCACCGGTTCCACCACCTGATCCTTTAGCAGACCTGTCAACTCCTGCAGGAGGAGGTTCCTGTGAAGAGGGGGCCACAGAGGCTCTCCTGGGAAAAAGGAGGTGGGCACCTGGTGGAAGTGGAGTAAGTAGCCCTGCTGGACTTACTTGCAGAACCCAGGCATCAGTAGTAATGGCTGGCCACCTGTAAGCATAGTGGGCCAGCCTTCCTCCTGTGCAGGGCCAAACCACTGTTGGGAGAGGAGCTATGCACCGGGAGTCAAAAACCCTCTCCCTGCTGAATAGGAGCCGGAGCTGGAGGCTTGGGAGTCTTCGGCTTACGTGGGCCATGCCCCTGTCCCCTGGCCTGCTGCCCCTGTTGGAGAGCTGGGGTGGCCTGGTAAGTGGGGTAGTTTCTGTAAGCTGTACCCTTCCTCAGGCAAAAGGGCTTTTTCCCCCGAGGCCTTCTTCTTGTGAGAAGGTGCAGATGTCTTCTTTGACAACCTTGTCCGGGTCAAGTACTCGGATTCGAGTTCTGCAGCTTTCTCAGTCATGGGTTTGCCAAAGAGGTTGTCTCCTTGGCACGGGACACTGACCAACGTGTCCTGAACCCATGGCTCTAGGTCCGACGACATGAGCCAGGCCTGACGGCGTGCACCGATGGCGGCCGTGGCTACTCGGGCCGAAGCCTCGAAGCCGTCATAAGCTGCTCGAGACATGAACTTCGAGACAAGGCCTTAAGCGCTGCAAGGGTTCCTCGGACAGGAAAGCCGAGAACCCGGCAATCTCCTTTGCAGGCCCCGCAAGTACATGCCCATGTACAGCTGGTAAGTTTGGACATGGCATGACAGCATCAAGCCCTGGTAGCACTTTCTGCCAAGGGCGTCCAGGTTCCAGGCTTCCCGGTCGGGAGGTATCGAGGAGTGCATTTTTTGGCTTTTCAGCCGGTGCATGGCCGATTCCACAACCATGGAGTTGTGCGGCAGCAGCACTTTCTGGAACCCAGGACTCTTGCGGACTCGATAGATGGAACGACCCGCTTGCTGAGTACTGGCATCGAGGCCGGGGACTCCCACATTCGGAGCATCAGCTGTTCCAACATCGGAGGCACTGGTACAGTAAGGGCCTCCTTCGTGAGAGAGTGATACTGGAGGGCATCGAGCTCTTTGGCTCAAGGCTCCTTCTCGGCATCCGCAGGGAATGCCAAAGCCTTGGCCATGTCCCTGACGAAGTCAGAGAACCGAGTGTCCTCTGGAGGGGACCTAGTCCGAGGCTCCGAACCTGGCAAATCCAATGGGATACACCGGGTCTGGAAGGTGTCTGGGGAGTCTTCCTCCTCCGTGTCCCATGCCGAGTCCTCCGAGGAGGACTCAATGGGCTCTGGCCTCGAGGGCTTCGGGCCCGACCACCCTGACGCTAAGGGCACCGGTGTGGACGACCTCGGTCTCGAACAGGAGGTCGAGGGGGACCTTGGCCGAGGATCGGCTCGACCTCCGGCATCGACTTAGACGTCAACGCCCCGGTGGTCGGGGCAGATGTACCAGCGAGACTGGCCATCAGTGCCCACTGCTGCTCCATGAAGACAGCCATGCTGCTCTCCGGGGCCGCCAACCTGAGACTGAACTCAGAATGCTGCACAGCTCCTGGCTCGGGCCCCGATGTCGGCTCTCCCGGAGGAGAGTCCATGAGGACAACAGAAGTTACCTTGTCCGATGCCTCCGGCTCCCTGCGAGGTTGTTTAGCCGGCCGGTCCAGGCTCCGTGGCCTGGAACCCAAGGGCCCAAGCCGATTAGAGGCGTCCACCACCCTCATGAGTTTCTTTTTCTTCCGGTGTTCCCTGGAGGGAGACCCCCGCTCAGAAGACCCACAATGGTGCTCGGGCTCCGATTCCCGAGATGTCAAGGCTTCTAATGAGGTCTGGGCTCGGCCGGACGTGGACTCGGAAAAACTCCTGTCACGCTGCTGCTGCCTGCTCCTCAAAGACATCTTACCACATGGCCCACAGACCACCGGGTCATGGTCGGGGCTGAGGCAACGGAGGCAGCAGTCGTGTGTGTCGGTGAGAGACATCAACTTCTTACACCAATCACATTTTTTAAACCCGCTGGTAGCCATCGGGGGAAAAAGGGCCCCTGCAAGGTCAAACAACCGGGCTGCCAGTGAAAACTAAAAGAGCGCGAACGCTAGTCACAAAGGACAAAAACGAAAAATAGGACCGGACTTGATACCGGTGTACCGAGCCAAAGGTGGGAAGGGGAACCGGTGTCGAATCGGGAAGCTGAAAAATATAATCAACTTTTCTACTTTTTCCACGGTGGAAACAGGACCATGTCCGTTGGGCTCCGCGGAAAAAATAAGACTAAGCAAGATGGCACCCTTGAGCAGGAAGGAGACCGCGCATGCGCGATGCAATCCCAAAGGCTTTCTTTGAAAGCTGGGGAATTGCTCCGCACGAGGGCTCCGTCGGCGCCAATGTCACCCATATGTGAGGACTGACTTCCTGCTTGTTCCTGGAGAAAACAGGCTATGCTCAAGGAGTCAAAAACTCCCCCCTGGCTGGGCCGGAGCCTGGGGTTTTGGAGTCTTCTGCTTACGCAGGCCATGCTCATGTCCCTTAGCCTGCTGAGCCTGTTGGGGAGCTCGGGAGGCCTGATAAGGTGGGTAGTTTCTCTAAGCAGCTCCCTTCCTCGGGTAAAAGGACTTTTTACTTGAGCCCTTCTGTCGGGGAGGGGCAGCAGTCTTCTTAGAGAGCCTGGTCCTTGTCATGAACTCTGCCTCCAGCTCGGCAGCCTTGTCGGTCATGGGTTTGCCAAAAGAGGTTCTCTCCTTGGCAAGGAACATCGACCAATTTGTCCTGAACCCACTGCTCGAGGTTGGACAACTGCAGCCAAGCTTGGCGGCGTGCACAAATGCCAGCCGCCGCTACTCGAGCTGCCAACTCGAACCCATCATAGGCCGCCCGAGACATGAATTTGGAGAATTCATAGACAGCTTTGGCCAAGTTCTTGAACCGCTGCAAGGATTCCTCGGAGAGACCAGCAGAGAACCCGGCGAGTTCCTTCACCAGGTCTCTGAGGTACATGCCCATGTACAGCTGCTAGGCCTGGATGTGGCCGATGAGCATTGAGCCCTGGTAGCACTTTCTGCCGAGGGCATTGAGGGTGCGGGCTTCCCTGCTGAGGGGGCACCAAAGAGTCCAACTTCTGGCTTTTCAGCTGACGCATAGCCGACTCCACCACCATCAAGATATGATAGAGGTCTAATAAATTAATGAATGGAGAGGAACGGGTAAACATAGATCGATTCTTTACATCATCAGAATATAAAAAGACTAGGGGACATGCAATGAAGCTACAGGGTAACCTATTTAAGACTAATAAGAGAAAACATTTTTTCACTCAACGTGTAATCAAACTCTGGAATTTCTTACCAGAGGATGTAGTAAAAACTGTTAGTGTAGCTGGGTTTAAAAAAGGTTTGGATAAGTTCCTGGAGGAAAGGTCCATAAACCATTATTAAAAAGGACACGGGATATCACTGCTTGACCCAATACAAGCATTGAGGAACCTGTGTCTTTTGGGGAAACTGCTAGGTACTTATGACCTAGATTGGCCACTGTTGGAAACAGGATACTGGGCTTGATGTACCTTGGTCTGACCCAGTATGGCATGTCTTATGTTCTTGGAGTTATGTGGCAGCTGGGACTTTTGGAAACCCAGGCTCTGGCAGACTCGATACATCGAATCGAGTCGTTTGCTCACCACCAGCACCGAAGCCGGTGTCTCCCTTATTCGGAGCATCAGCTGTTCCAGGATGGGAGGGATAGGCACCGTGAGCGATTCCCACGAAGGGGCTTTGTACTAGAGGATTTCAAAATCAATCGCCCGAGGATCGTCCTCTGGCACGGTCGGGAACACCAGAGCCTTAGACGTGTCCCTGACAAAATCAAGGAAGCCCATATTCTCAGGCGGGGACCGCCACTGAGGCTCCGAGACTGGAGAGTCAGATGGGATGTCGCAGTGACGACAGGTATCGGGGGACTCCTCGTCCTCTGTCTCCCACTCGGTGTAGTCAGTCAAGGATTCTTAGGAGGGCTGCTCCGTGGGCCTCGAGGCCCCCATTGCCCTGTGGCCAGTGCCCGGCAAACTTGCCAGGGATGACTGCGGTCCCGTTGTGTGGGACTCCGATCGCCACCTTGGCCAAGGATCGACTTGAGGCCAAAGGAACTCAAGGGCCCGATGGTCGGGGCAGATTAACCGGTCATGCTGGACAACATGAAGGCAAACTGCGCTCCAGGGCCACCATTCTGGACTCCAGACCAGAAGGCTCCGCAGCCTTCAGCGTGAGCACAGAGTGACTCTGGCCCAACGCCAGCGCCCCCAAAGGGGAATCCTCAATGAGGATAGTGTCTGTGGACCGAGGCCAGTCTGCAGTCGGATCCTTCTGGGGGACCTTCGCTGGCTGCTCCTTCTCCGACACTTCGGACAAATGCCTCGGACTGCAGGACTGGGCCTGGGGAGCACCCGGCTGGTCAGAACCATCCAAGGATGCTGCCTTTTAGAGTTTCTTCTTCTTCCTGGGTTCCCTCGAGGGAGGCCCCCTTTCTGAGGACCCACGATGAGGCTCAGGCTCAGAAGCTCCCGCCCGAGATGTTGGGGCCTCAGACAAGGCACTGGCCTTCAGAGGCAACGGGGACTCAGGGAAAACTTATCGTGCTGCTGCTGGTGGCTTGAGGAACTTACTGGACATCCTCTTGCAGAGGCTGCATGCTGCCGGATCATGGTCTGGTCCAAGGCAGCGGAGACAGTAGTCGTGTGTCGGTCAAAGACATAATTTTAGAGCACCAATCACACTTCTTAAAGCCACTGGTAGCCATGGGAGAAAGGAGTACCCCTGCGAGGTCAAAGACTCTCCGGGCTGCCAGTGGGAGAAAAAAAGGCATGAAAACACCAGGAAAAGAACAAAAAACTACAAGAGACACTGAACTTGATGGCAAGGCAACGAGGTTGGTAGGTGGGAAGAGTACCAGTGCAATACCGGTGAGAAAAATCAACTTTTTTACGGGGACAAGCCAGAGAAACGTCTGAGAGACACTGCAGGAAAAAAAGGAGACTGAGCAAGATGGCACCTTTGGGCAGGAAGGGGACCACGCATGCATGGTGGCATCTCCCAAAGGCTTTCTTTGAAAGCTGGGGGAATGCTTCTGCAAGGGCTCCGTCGGTGTCGACAGCACCCATATGTGAGGACTGACTTCCTGCTTGTTCCCAGAGAACCAGAACAGCATGGGTAGTTCCCCCAAGGGGCTCGACTGATTCAGCATCCTGAGTGCATATCAATACAAAGAGGACTCTTTTTGGTAGCCTGGACAGACAGAAGGGCTGGTGGGAAGGAGTTGAACCTAAGTCCTAAAGAGATGCTGGAGTACGGCTTAGCTGAAGTTGCTGTCACGTCGGGAATCTTCATCCAGACAGTAATGCTTTGTGAAGGTGTGAACTGAAGACTTTGTAGTAGCCCTGCAAATCTTCTCAATGGAGACAGTGCAAGCTGGCCACCAATGCAGTCATGGCTCGGGCATTGTGAGCCATGACATGACCCCTCAAGGCTCAGGCCTTCCTGGGAATACGTGAGAGAGATGCAGTTTATCTGCCAAAGGAATGGCGTGCGTTTGGAAATGGCAGTATCCAGCTTGCTATGGTTAAACGAGACAAACAGCTGGGAGGAACGCCAGAGCACCTTAGTCTGCTCGAGGTAAAAGGCCAGAGCACGCTTGCAGTCCCGCCTCACCACAGTTGGCGTAAGGCCTGGGAAAGGTGGTGGGCAAAATGACTGAATGATTGAGGTGGAAAGCAGAAACCACCTTAGACAAAAAATGTGGATGCATCCACAAAACCACACGATTATGGTGTCAACAGGTGTATGGTGGGTAAACCACCAACACCTGGAGCTCACTAACATGGCAGGCCAAAGTGACTACCATCAGAAAAAGACCTTTCAGGTCAGGAACTTTAGAGGGCAGGAAGCGAGCAGCTCAGAGGGAGCTGATAAGAGCTGCACCAAAACCACGTTAAGGTCCCAAGCCACCAGGCCGAAAACCTCCACCACTTAACCGTGTAGGATCTGTGCTTAAAATCCCTGTGGGTGGCAAGGATGATGTCCGTTACCTTCCCAGGTAAATTAAGTTCTGAGAGCACTACCTTCTCAGCATCCAGGCTGTGAGGGCCAAGGACTTGCTGATAGGATGCTGCAGGGACTCATCATCCTGAGAGATTAGGTCCAGGGCAGAGCCCAGATGGAGAGGCTCTCACCGAGAGAGTTGGAGCAGCAGGAGAAACCATGGCTGCCTGAGCCAACATGGGGCGATGAGAATCAAGGTACTCTTGTTGGCCTGAAACCTCAGCAAGATTTTCAACACGAGTGTGATCAGAGGTTAGGCGTACAGCAGACCCACCCCCCAGTGGTGGAGGAAGGCATCCAGAGCCAGCCAACCAGCCGCTGGCAGCCATCCTGGAATGGAACTGTCCCACCTGGGCATTGTGCGGAGAGGCAAAGAGATCTATCACGGGAGTACCCCACACCCAGGAAATCCATTCTATCACTTACCTGTTGAGGGTCTACTTGTGTGGCTTGAGGACCCAGCTGAGGTGATCAGCCAAAACACTGAGCTCCCTGGGCAGATAAGTCGCCCACAGCTCCATCCTGTTGTTGGCAGTGAACTTCCACAAGTGAACCGCTTCCCAGCACAGGAGGTACAATTCTGTGCCGCCCTGCTTGTTGATGTAGAACATTGCCACCTGATTGTCTTTCTGGATCAGAATAACCTGGTTGGCCAAGTACATCTGGAAGGCATGGAGGTCATAAGCAATGGCATGAAGCTCAAGGAAGTTGATCTGGTGCAGGCTCCCCTGCTCGGACCACAGGCCCTGCATGTGCAGACCATCCAGATAGGCACCCCAGCCCAGCTTGGGCTGTTGACCTCTGAAAAGGAAGACCCTTGAGAAGGTTCTGCAGTTCTAGTCACCAATGAAAGGACTGCACTAGATGTGCGATGACTGCCACCTGGTCCTGGAGGCAGCCGACTTCCACTGCATGCTCAACACCCATTGAGTGTGCCTCATATAGACGGGCCAGCGGAGTAATGTGTACCATCAAGGCCATGTAGCCAAGCATCTTCAGCATCCCCTGTGCTGTTGTGTGGCGCTGCCCCTGGATGTTGCTCACCACCTCTGCCAGCTGCTGCATGCGTACACTTGGAGAAAGGCATGCACTCGAATGGTATTGAGAAGGGCCCCGATGAACTCCAGCTGTTGAGAGCGCTGGAGGTGAGACTTTGCATAGTTGACCATGAACCCCAGCCACTCGAGTACCTGAACAGTGAAGGGAGCCGATTGCTGGACACTGTTTGGGGTGGAGCTCTTTATGAGCCAGTCATGCAAATAGAGGAAGATGAAGACCCCCGGGGTTCAGAGATACGTGGCCACTACAGCGAGGCATTTTGTGAAGACCCTGGGAACCGATACGAGATCGAATGGAAGTACTTGGCACTGACAGTGCTGACCCCCCAGAACAAACCAGAGGTATTTCCTGTGAACAGGGTGGATCATCCTCAAGATAAGGGAGCAGCAAGACTATCTTGAACTTTTCACGCACTAAGAGGTGGTTGAGGTTCCTGAGGTCCAGAATGGGCCAGAACTCCCCTGTCTTTTTGGGGACCAGAAGTACATGGAGTAGAAGCCCCACCCAACTTGAGCCAGGGGTATTGGCTCTATGGGGAGCTCAGTCAGAAGGGCAGAGACCTCTTTCTGTAGCAAGCTGCAATGCAGTGGGTCCAGGGGGTATTCCCCAGGGGAGAGGTGAGGCAGCAGCTGGGTAAAGTGCAGCATGGATCCACTTTGGACTATCTGTAGGACCCAAGCATCCAAGGTGATGAGAGGCCACCTGTGGGCAAAGTGAATAAGCTGCCTCCCCCACTTGAAGGGGTACCCCCTTTGGGCTCCGGTAGATTGTCTATGTCAAACTCCCACCCCCGGCTTTGGCTGAGGTGCTGGCTGAGCCTTTTGGGGTTTCTCTCGCTGCTGCGGGCAAGGGGCCTGAACCTTAGATTGTGCACTGTGAGAGCTCTGGTAGTACTGGTGCTTGCACTGGTAAAGGATTTCTTGCCCTGGTATTTCTTGCATGAGGGGTCAGAGGTCTTCTGTGAGAGCCTAGAGAGGGTCACATGCTCTCAATCTTGCCTGTTCTCTCCTCCAAGAGTTTCCCGAAGAGACTGTCCCCTCAGCAAGGCTTGTCTGCTAGCTTGTCCTGGACCAACTGTTCCAGGTCTGATGACTAGAGCCAAGCAAGCTGGTGTGCTCCTTTGCCCACAGCTGCTACCTGGTCGGTCGACTCAAACACATCATAAATAGCTTGCACTGTATATTTCGAGCAGTCCTTACCATGGCCCATTAGGGCACGGAAGAATCAAGGTGCTCCGAAGGAATGAGGGAGCCAAACCCGGCCAGGTCACTCATGATGTCCTTAAGGAACATGCTCATATAAAACTGGTAAGACAGGATCTTTGTCACCAGCATGGAGCACTGGAAACATCTCCTACCAAAGGAATCAAGGGTCCAGGCTTCCCTGCACAGGGACACCAATGAAATGGGTTTTGGTACTCTTAATCCACTTCATGGTTGATTCCTTCACCAAGGAATTGTGGGCCAAATGTAGCTTCACAAAGCCTGGGGGCCCTTCTGGACCTAGTACATAGTGACCAACCACCGGCTGATGGTTGGCACCATGAGAGGAGGAGACTCCCACATCCGCAACAGCCGCCCCTGCAGAATGCGGTGCACAGGCAACGCAACTACCTCCTTGGGAGCCAAGGGGTAATAGAGGATCTCTTCTGCCCTCAACTCGTTCTCGGACTCAAGGGAGAGAGGTATGGCCTTAGCCATGTCCCTGACGAAGTCCTGGAAGGACATATCCTCCGGGGGCAACTTATGCTGTTCATACAGAGGGGAGGGGTCCGATAGCAGGTCTGGGGACCTGGGATCGGACACCACTGATTCCTCCTCAGTCTGCCATCCTCGGAGTCCGACTCAGAGGAAATCAAAAGAGCGCCAGGCTTCCCTCTTGACACCGTCTCTGGTCAGGTGGAGAAGCCATGCATCGGTGGGACAGATGGTGCACCAAACAGGAGTGCTGCGGCACCAGAGCCCCGGATGCTGGAGAGTAAAATAGCTGAATCAGTGTCGATTCTGATTGCCGAACTGATGCACCTGCCTTAGTGAGGAGAGCATGGGTCTTCAGGATGGGCTGGGCGGAGTATGGTGACGATGGCAATGATATCAAGGTGCCAGCTTACCACATGGCTATTACTGCTGCTATGTGGGCCTTGAGGGCTCGAAGGTGTTCCTCCAGAACCGTCATCTCCGAAGATATAAGGGCTGGGATGATAACCTTGGACACTGACTCTGGCACCTGTGACAGGAGCTCCACGATGGTGGGTTCATCGGAAGATAGTCGTGGCCCTCTGGGGTCCTGGGAGTCTATACCTCCCACTGGGGCAACTTTTCTGGCTGCTCCCAGCCATTATTTTTGATGCCCTGCTGAGAGGGGCTCTGATGCCTATGCAAATAGTTCTAGGCCCAGTGTTTGGATGTCCCCTTTGACATTGACGGGGTCTATGAAAAATTCTTCCTGGGCACCGACTGGAGGTTGAAGAGTCTCCATGGCTCTGAGTGTGCTCAGACACCTCGTGATGACACCTCAATGGAGCCCCATGAGACCGTCAATGCCAGGGCAGAGGATGCCAAATCCCATGGCCTGAAGAGGGACTCCCTTTGTTTCTTCTGGCCCTTGAGGCCCTTCATCATCTGCAAAGAGAGATTGTACGAGATGGGCTGATGGGTGGGTCCAAGGCACTGCAGGCACCAACTGTGCCTGTCACCGAAATGGTATGTGCAACCTTTGTACACTTCTTAAAGCCATTGGCTGACTTGGACATGCTTGGAAATATGGCTGTGGCAAGGTCAAATGGCTCAATTAGAGCAGCCACGTGAAAAAGAATGCAAAGAGAAAAAAAACAAAAGAAAGGGAAAAAAAAACCCCAAAAAAGGGAGCATTGGCCTTGGAGTTGACGCAACAGATGGCAAATGGTAGACAAAAATAAAAGCATCCTTTTTCCGCCGATGGCAGGAACATGTCCCTAGGGACTCTGTGGAAAAAGACGACTGGAGATAAATGGGCACTGCAGCAGGTGGGAAGGCAGGCACGCATTTGTGGTGGAGCCTCCCAAAAGCTTTCAATGGAAGCTGAGTAGCGTTCCTGTGCGGGGCTCAGTCGGGGATGTCACCCATACGTGAGGACTTACTTCCTACTTTGCCACAGAGAAAATATATTACACAGAAACTCATGCAATTAAGATTCAGACCATAGCTCGGCTAAGGGAAGTTTAGAAGGTGCTCATATGCACCTAAGAATACAACCGCAAGACTAGTAGAGGGTAAGAACATCTTACTCTTTTCATGCAGACATACGGTAACAAAGTCTGTATCTCACACAATATGGAGCCTCAGTGACAGGAGTGGACAAATTTGACATGGGGTCACATTAGTGAACCAGAGGCTGAGGATTCTCCTTTGGAGCACATGGGAGGAAGGGGGGGGGGAGATTCCACCTTTGACCAGTTGATTACAAAATACACTAAGAAGAAACATTTACCTTTCTTCAAACATCTGTTGCCAAGAGATTTTTTTTATTTAGCTTTGCAAAGATCTAAGGCTTTGCAATACTGGTTAAAAAAATAAATCTCGCTATAGTGTTTTCTGTGCTTTGAAGCCAAGTAAACTTTTAACTTGAAAATAAATTACATTAAAAGTTCACCTTACTTCAAACATCTTCATTTGCAATGGTTTTCTCCCTTAAGCAGTGGGGTAGACAAAGAAATAGCAATCATTTTCCTCCACTGCTATTGCTCTGCCATAAGAAGAATTTTTGGGCATTATTTATAGATGGTGTTGAAGTGTTGTGTTCATTTTACACCACACACACATATTGCTTAGCACCCGGATCAAAAAGAAGGGCTGTATGTAAACATTTTGCTTACCTGATAATTTCTTTTCCTGGAATCTGATAACCTGTCTGTCTGGACTGGGCTCTGTTTGCCTACCAGCAGACGGTAGAGACAGAAAAAAACCTAGAACTTTCTAGTGGTACAAAGAGAGGTGCAGTTAGAGGCCCTCCTCAGTATCTGTAACAAGTCAGCCACAACCAGGAATAAACTGGAGGTGACCCAACAGCCCTCTCTCCACACCCAGAAAACAAAATTGGTAACTCTATTTGGCAGCCCTCAACCATAAAGGAGCGCGCAAGCCGGAAATGGATTCGTTCTTCCCAGCAGGATTTCAGAAAAGGAAATTATTAGGTAAGCAAAATTTCTCCTTAATTATCCTGCTAGACTAGTCCAGAAAAATGTGAAGTATCCAAGGTGCTTTTAAGCTGCCTTAAGCACCGCTGCCACAAAGGCCATATCTTTTCTAGTATTTAGCTAAAGAGTTCAAGGATAACCAGGTGGCACCCTGAAGATATGTATATCCTCAGACACCAACCTTGACTTTATGCAAGAAGCCTGAGCCCTAGTCAAATGCATATACAAACAAGCTGGCACCAAATTGCTTCTCAGTAATAGGCTGAAAGAATCATCTCTCAAATCCACCTTGCTAAGGTCAACTTAGAAAGTTGTGTGGCCCTTTTGAGGTTCCCTAAAGAGAACCACCCGTCTGACAACTGAAAACCACTGGTCCACTTTGAGGTAATGAAGGAGGACACACCGTACATCCCAAAAAACAAAACCTCAAGTCCTTCTCTTAACATTCGTTCAGCAAATAGGCCAGCAATGAGACCACTTGGTTCAGATGAAATATAGACATTTTTTTCAAAAAAGAGGGAACCAAATGGATCATCACAGAGTAAGACAAAAAAAGACAAATAAGGGTCCCTACAGCACAAGGCCTGCAGCTCTGAAATACAGTGTGCCAAGCAAATCGCCACCAGAAAAAACGCTTTCAAAGACAGGTCCTTCAACATAATCCTCTTCAAAGGCTCAAAGGGTGGGCCCATCAAGGCCCACAGGATCAGCTCAAGATCCCATGGGAGAACCACTAGACACGGGAATGTAAATGCTTCATCCCCTTTCACCAAGCCCCGCAAAGAGGATAAGGCTAACAAATAAACCCGCAAGCAGCTAAGGGCCAATCTCCCTGGAGAAAAGCCAAAATAGATGGAACGTCCACTCACCATGGGGATAGGCCCCAGCCTACACACATGCATTCAAACAGCCATCAAAGAGCACATACGGGGGACTTCCGGTGATGTCAGCGGATCGGATGGCAGCGAACTAGTGGAGCTCCGCCACCAACGCTTGCCAAAAGGGCAATAAAACAATATTAAATGAAGCGAGGTAGTAGTGAAATGTAGGGGCAGAGATAAAAAAACATACCCCCCAACTTATGCGGAAGGAAGAGTGGGCCGAGTACATCCCTTGCACAAGCAGCCCCGGTGGAGAGAGGAGACGGAGCGGGGAGCCACGTGACCAAGAAGTACAGCGGACGTGGAGGCCCCAGGGAAAGTAACAGCGGCAGGAGGGCTGCAAAGTGCAAGAGGCGAGGAGAAGTAAAAAGAACGAGAAGATCGGAGCGCATGGCGGAGTAGGAGATCAGCTCCGCGAACAAAACCTACTAAAGAGGGGTTCATTCCCCCGAGAGCGCAACAGACAGAGTGGGCAGATGTCTAGGGCCTAGGGGAGGAAGATCCCATTTTCAGGAATCGAAGCGGAAGGGAGCTGTGGTATCCACCAGCGGCAACCAAAGAGCAGAGAGAGCCGATAGGGGAGAGAGGAGCAGGCCGGTGAGACCCGCTATCGCTGCAGGAGGTCTGACTGGGAGCCAGTGTCAGAGCATGGTGAGCTGAAGCGGCAGGGCGTGGAGGCGGTGCAGTTCAGAGGTGAGCTGGAGGCAGGCAGCAGCAGAGCCCGGGAAGAGTAGCTGTTCAGGCAGTGGTCGAGGCCGGAGTGTGCAGCCACGTGTGGGGAGAAGATAAGGCCTGGAAGAGAGTAAAAGAGGGCCTAATGGGCTGAGGCCACGGCTGAGCGCAGAGGTGTAAAGCACAGCCGGCACCAGGAAGAGAAGGCAGGGAGACAGCCAGCCCAGACGTCAACAGGGCTAAAGGAGCATCGGAAGAGTGGTAGAGCGGGGCAGACGAGGAAGACAAGCACCAGGCCACGTTGGGAGAGGCTCAGCAAGTCAGCACAAAGGTTGAGGTAAAATACATCTGAATTACAGAGGCAAAAACGGACAAGGGGAATAGCGCTGCCTTAGTCAGAGGGGAAAGAGTGAGGACCTCTCTACTGTTTGAATAGCACTCCACAGGGAGGGGGAGAACAGTGGAAATTTATAAAGCAGCCGCTGCCTGCAGAGTGGAACTCACTAACAATAAAACATGGAGAAAACAAAAAGAGAAGGGGCAGTAAAGAAAAAATTAGCAGAATTTCATTCCTCATATGCGCCTTCAAGAGGAGGAAAGGAGGGTGAGAAGACGGGCAAGATGATGGGGGACCACTTGCCAGGTTGCGAGGAAGAGACAGAAGGAGAGGAGTGCTCGAGAATGGCTTAGAAAATCAAGCAGTGGCTTATAGAACTAAAGGAGGATTTAAAGGAAAAAATTGGAGGAGTAAAAAATGGGTTAAAAGAGGCTTTGCAAACAATCAAGCAAGACATTATGGAACTGGGAGAGCGCATAGAGGATGCAGAGAATCAATTGGAACAACAAGGGGCAGCGGTGGAGCAAATCCAGAAAGGATGGGAGGAGCTGAGGGAGGCTCAAGAGGAGCTGAAGGAAAAAACGTAAGATTTGGAGGACCGCTTGAGAAGATGCACTAAACAACACTAATTACACTAATTAACACTAATTACACCACATTTAGACTACTGTAATGGTATTCTTCAAGAGACCTCTAAGAAAAATATTCACACACTTCAATTAGCCCAAAATGTCACCACAAGGATTATCCATAAAGCGAAACTTTCGGATCATATAACTCCGATTCTCTACTCTCTCCATTGGTTACCCGTCTCATGCAGAATCATCTACAAGACCTTAGTCAATACATTTAAGATCTTTAATAACATAGCTCCATCCTTCTTATCTACACTCATCAACATCCCACATGAAAATAGATCAAGACGAAAAATAAACCTCCACACTTTACAAGTCCCTGATTCTATCCGAAAGACAAGTCAGAAGACAAGCAACACAGCTTTCTCATACTTCGCTCCTACATTATGGAACAACCTCCCGACTGAAATCAGAGAAATCAAGGACCTTCAATTATTTAGAAAAAACCTAAAAACCCATCTATTCACTCTGCACTACAATAACCTTCACATTGAAGATAATCCTAACACTGAGAAAAACACCGATCATCAGTCACTCAATGACCCTACCTAGACAAGCATAAAATCTTTCCCACACATTTCACATTGCTCACCTAGTTTAAGTTTACTCTTTGAAAGCCATTGCCTGTCGCTAATGTGAAAAACTGTAATATATTGTAAATATATCCCTTTACTGTTGTTATACTGTTGGTAGTATTTTTGAAACATTATCTAATCCTTACCCAGTTCAAATGTTCCTACCTCTCTTACTATCTCCTGGTATCTATAAGTTACAATTAATAGTTGAATGTTCATTGTTCTAAATATGTTCTATGTAAAATAATAGTACTCTATTATTAAAGTTTATGTTACCTGTAAACCGCCACTGATCTCTGGAAGTGGCGGTATAGAAAAGATGTATAAATAAATAAATAAATAAATGCAACATTACAGTGCGGGGAGTCCTGGAGGATCCCAAATATAGGAACAGTGAAGTGGTGGTACAAAAAATATTTGGAAAACTTTTAAAAGAGGTGAAGCGTGCAGAGGAGGATGAAGGAGATCAGATGAAAATAGAAAGGGCCCATAGAGGGCTGGGGCCCATAAGGGACAATTGACCGAGAGACACTGTAGTTTGCTTGGCTTCCTACAAGTTGAAAGAACGCATTACTGGGAGCAGCGAGAAAGCTAAGAAACTTCCAGTGGGAAGGACACAAATTGGAACTGTTTCAGGATCTGTCCCAGGAACACTGCAGCGTAGACGAGAGATAAAAGAGGTCACGGCCTACTTGAGGAGGGCCGACCTGAGATATAAGTGGCTGTACCAGTTTAGATTATTGATCACGGTACAAGGGTGGTCGCGGAAAGTAAAGACAAGTGCAGAAGCTTGGAGAGCGTTGAGAGACGTAGGAGCCGCAAATCTGCCGGAGGAGGCCAGCAGTCCAGCTAAGCCAACGGACAACAATGCCAATAATACTAAGGCAGAGAGTTCGAGATGCATAGAGCAGCAGAAGGCGGAAGGAGATTGGCGAGAATGGTCAAGGAGCATCAGCGAGGAAAGGAGATTGAAGAGGACGCTGGCTGAAGTGGCAGATAGCACATGGACTTGAACCAGATGACTTACAATGTGGAAAAGGTTTTGGGGGAAAGTAATAAGTAATGAATGAAGGTGGGGGGGAGGGGAGGAGGTTAGAAGAGTAGGGGCGGAGGGGAGGGGGAGGAGTAATCAGGGTAGACAGAGCATGGAAGGAAGATGGGGGGGAGGGGGAAGAGGGGCGGGGGAAGAGGGGCGGGGGTAGGTGGCGGTCTGATCCTAGGTCACCGTTATGGAAGTCAGATCTCCGGTTTGGAGAAGAAGATGGGGGAGGGGGGCGGCGTTGGTTTGGCAGATGGACTGGTTCCCGGAGAAGTACTAGCCTTAAGAAATGTGCCAACACATGTTATGAGGTGCATATGAATAAGACCCCCTGAAGAAATGCTTTGACAGTGAAACGCAATGGTGCTGAAGTATGGCGTTGGGGAGATTTAACTGAGCTAAGCACCAATTTTCTTTAATATACATCTTTATGCATGTGGCATTGGACAAGAGATCTGTAATCAATAGACCCTTGTAATATAAGATTGGTGTGGAGGAGTGGCCTAGTGGTTGGGGCAAGGTACTTCAGGCCGGAAGGTCAGAGGTTCAAATTCCACTAGAGGACAGCAACCTTGGGCCGGAAGGACTGGGGTTTCTAGTCCCACAGGTGCTCCTTGTGGTCTTGGGCAAGCCACTTAACCCTCCATAGCCCATGTACCCTGTAAAATAGTTATCTCCAAGTTATAATGCCCTGTTCAATGTAATTTCAGTTTGTTCAATATAAACCGCACTGATGCAGAATAGCGCGGTATATAAGAGAATGTAGATAAATAAAATAAATAAATAAGCGACACTATAAGGTCCTTGATGCAAAAGGGTGCATACAGACCTGACTTGTTTAGATCTGGATTATAGCCCCATCTAAGTCTGAGACCTTGTTGCTTATAAAGACAATCTTTGGTTTAAATTGTCATTGAGATACAGGTTTAAGCCAGTAGAAGCAGTATCACATTACAATCTCGGGGTTGAGGGTTAGAGCAAATATTTGTGTATACTCAATAGTTGAATTGCTCTGAAAAGTGACTGCTGAAATAGTTTGTCGAGTACACGCAGGAGACACATTTACAAAAAAAGCATGAATCGTTAGTGCAACTGAAGGGTTATAGAGAGTGCATTTTTGCATCAAACGTACGGGAAACGAAGAAAGGAGGGGTGGCGGTTTTCATCAATGGGGAGCATACAACTGAAGTTCAGACGGTGATGAGGGACAAGTGGGGGAGATACCTTTTGCTGCATGTGAAAGTCGGGGAGGAGTGGTTTTGTGTGGTGAATGTTTATGCGCCCACGGGATCCCAGAAAGAATTTTGGGAGGAGTTAGGTAAGCAGGTAGCGGTAATGGGGGATGGAGCGCTGATTTGTGGAGGGGGCTTTAACATGCCTTGGGAGGTGGGGAGAGATACGACGGGCAAGAGGGAAGGGCGGGGGTGGATAGACAGAGATATCATAGGTTTGTGAAGGAGAATGATCTGATAGATGCATGGAGATTGATGAACCCAGGTAGGCGACAGTTTTCCTTCTTCACAGCAGCTTATGGCACATATTCAAGATTAGATGTTATCTGGGTAGGGAAGGAGTTGGCGGGCAGGATAAAGGGAGGAGAAATAGAGCCTATTACGTGGTCGGACCATGCACCAGTGGTAGTACAGGTGATGGTGAGGGGGGAAAGTAAGGGGGGGGGGGCAATGCTGGAGGACACTAGGGTAGTGAGAGAGGTGGAACAGTTTAAAATACCGGAGTACTTTGAACAGAATGGGGAGGGAGAGGTAAAAGAGGGAGTGGTATGGATACTTTTAAAGCTGTGGTAAGGGGGGTGTTGGTAAAGTGGGGAGCGTGGAAAAAAAGGGAAAGGGAGGAGCAGGAACTGCAACTAAGGCGTCAATTAATGGAACTAGACAAGAAAGATGCTCGGGGGGGGATATTTAGGGGAGCAGTATTGGAGACGAGGGCTAAACTAAATGCGTTGGAGGCAGGGAAGATAAGGCATAACCTGCAGTTACTGAGGCAGAACTTCTTTGAAGGGGGCAATAAAGCGGGGAAGTATTTGGCCCAGCAGTTAAAAAAGAGAAAGGAATCGAATTGAATCATACAGATCAGAGGCAGGGAGAGGGTAGTGCGGGAGGACCACCAGACCAGAGAAGAGTTTGTAGCGTTCTATCAGAAGTTATATGCAGCTCATTCAGAGGGAACTGAGGACGCGATCAATGAATATTTGGGAGAAGTGGGGCTGCCACGGTTGGGAGAAGCGGGGCTGCCACGGTTGGGAGAAGCGGGGCTGCCATGGTTGGAAGACGGGGAAAGCATAGTTACTCACCTGTAACAGGTGATCTCCGGGAACAGCAGGAATTTAATCTTCACAAATGGGTATCGTCGGTACCGACGGAGCCTGCGCGGGAACGCTCCCCAGCGTCCAATTAGAAAGCTTTTGGGAGCATCCCACATTGCCTGTGTGCTGCCTTCCCGCCTTTCCCAACTGCCTCTCTCCAGTTGAGTTTTAAAGCTGAGACAAAGAGAGAGAGAGAGGGAAAGAAAAGTGAGGTACAACTCCTAGGGGAGGTGGGTGGGTTGTGAAGACTAAATTCCTGCTGTTCCCGGAGATCACCTGTTACAGGTGAGTAACTATGCTATCTCCAGAAACAAGCAGGAATGTAGTCTTCACATATGGGGACTCCCTAGCTACAGATGCCAGGGAGAAACCCCAGAAGTTGTGTGCCCTTTTGAAAGGGCTCCACTTCCCCCCATGGATCTCTGGCATCCTACCAGGGATGGTGGGTAGGAGTTGATTAAGTATGGAACAGGTGTTGAAGAACAGCCTGACCAAACAAGGCATCCCGGCGGGAGTCCTTGTCCAAGCAGTAATGGGCTGTGAAGGTATGATCAGAGGCCCAGGTAGCTGCTCGACAGATGTTGTCAATAGACACAGAGTGTAGATGAGCCATTGAGGCTGCCATGGCTCTCACATTGTGAGCCGCGACATGGCCTTCCAGAGAAAGGTTCTTACTCTGATAGGCAAAAGAAATACACTGTGCAATCCAGTTGGACAATGCTCTCTTGGAGACTGGAAGTCCCAAATGAGAAGGATCGAAAGCAACAAAGAGTTGGGAGAACTTTCTATGTTGCTGTGTCCTCTAAGTAAAAGGCAAGTGCTTTTTTACAGTCCAAAGTATGCAGATTCCTTTCTGCATTTGAAGAATGAGGCCTTGGAAAAAATACAGGCAGGTAAACCGCCTGGTTTAAATGAAAAGATAAGACCACCTTTGGCATAAAGTGTGGATAAGTCCTAAGGACTACCTTATCATGATGGAACCTCGTGTAAGGAGGATCAGCAACTAATGCTTGCAATTCACTGATGCGACGTGCTGAAGTGATTGCAATGAGAAAGATAACTTTCCAGGAAAGGAATTTCAAGGAGGTAGTAGCTAAAGGTTCAAAAGGCGGCTTCATGAGCTGCCCAAGAACCAGATTCAGGTCCCACGCCACTGGAGGTGGCCTAATGGGAGGCTTAGTAAGAAGAAGGCCCCTCATAAATCTAGCTATGAGAGGATGAGAGGAAATAGGTTGTCCATTTAAAGGCTTTAAAGAAGCTGAAATAAGACTAACTCAGTAAGAGTCCATTTAAGTGCTAAGTCATGCATTAGATAAATGCAGGAGATACTCCAGTAATGATTCCAGAGGTATCGCAGAGGGGTGAAGATCACTTTGCGAACACCATATGGAAAACCTTTTCCACTTGAAAGTTTAAGAGCGTCTTGTGGAAGGTTTCCTGGAAGCACAAAGGACATCCCTTACTTGTTGAGAAAGGTTAAGACCTTGAAGGTCTAGGATCTCAGCAACCAGGCCCTGAGATGCAGAGAGTGGGGATTGGGATGCCACAACATCCTGTCCTCCTGAGACAGGAGATCTGGAGCAGATCCTAACTCCAGAGATGGAGCTTGAGAGAGATGCAGGAGCAGAGGGTACCACACCTGCCGTGGCCAATGTGGAGCTATGAGAATCATGTGTCCTTTGTCTCTCAAGCTTGAATAGGGTCTTGGGAATTAGGGGAATGGGTGGAAAGGCATATAGGGAGGAGTGGTCTAGTGGTTAGGACAAGGTACTTCAGGCCGGAGGGCTGGGGGTTCAAGTCCCACCTGGGGACAGCAATCTCAGGCCGGAGGGACTGGGATTTCTAGTCCTATAGGCACTCCTTGTGGTCTTGGGCAAGCCACTTAACCCTCCATTGCCCATGTTCCCTGTAAGTATTAGTATATGTGTCTCATATCCCCTCATGTTAAATGTATCCCTCAATTGACCGCTTTGACCCGGTGAAAAGCGGGATATAAATACAGCTAAATAAATAAATAAATAAATAAATATAGGAAGTCCTGACCCCAATGGAGGAGGAAAGCATCCCTGGCCTGAGAACCCTGAGCCAGAATTCTGGAACAGAACCAGGGAAGTTTGGCATTCAACGGACTGGCAAAGAGGTCTATGTCCAGAGTTCCCCAAATTTGAAAAATGTTTGCTACATGGTCTGCATGGAGAGACCATTCGTGTGGAAGCAGAACTTGACTGAGTCAGTCTGCCCAAGAGTTTTGAATGCCTGGCAGATACACCGCCAGGAGATGAATTTGATGCTCTCTGGTGAGGGCCCATAGTCGCAAAGCTTCGTTGCAAAGTGACAGAGCCTGTTCCTCCCTGCTTGTTCAGATTCAGATAGAACATAGCTACTTGATTGTCCGTTTGAATTAGGACTGTCTTGTAGTTGAGCTGTGTATGGAACACTCGAAAAGCAAGGAAGATTGCTCTGAGTTCTAGGAGATTGATATGTAAGCGGGTCTCCTGTGGAGTCCAGGTGCCTTGGGTAGAGAGATCTTGCAGATGAGCTCCCCAACCCACCTGTGAGGCATATGTTAGAGTGACCTGGGGTAGGGGTTGCTGGAAAGGGGACACCACCAACAGGTTTTGGGTTGACTGCCACCATTGTAGAGACAAAATAAGGCGACTTGTGTTTGCTATTTTGTCTGATAGGCAGCCTGATGCCCGAGTCCACTGAGTGGAAAGAGTCCATTGGGCTGCTCTCATATGGAGGCGAGCATAGGGAACCACGTGCACGGTAGATGCCATGTGGCCTAGTAGTTGTAACATTTCCCGAGCAGTGAGATGAGTTTTTAACACTGCCTGGGAGGCTAACTGCACAATGCGAAGGCAGCGGGCCTGTGGAAGATAGGCCCTTGCTGTTCTGGTGTCCAGCAAAGTTCCTATAAACTCTAGAGATTGTGTGGGAGTTAGGCTGGATTTTGGGATGTTTATGACGAGGCCCAAATACTGAAGGATACGCACTGTGCAAGATAGGGAAATTCTGGCCTCTGACTCTGATGGGGCTCGAATGAGCCAGTCGTCTAAGTAGGGGAAGATGAATATTCCTAGAGTGCGAAGAAATGCTGCCACTACAGCCATGCATTTCGTAAACACCCTTGGTGCTGAGGCCAGGCCAAAAGGAAGCACCCTGTATTGGTAGTGCTTGCCTTGAAACAGGAAGCGAAGGAACCTTCGGTGAGTTGGATGGATGAGAACATGAGTGTACGCATCCTTGAGATCTAGGGAATAAAGCCAGTCCTGACTCTGAAGGTATGGCAGCAGAGTTCCCAGAGAAATCATCTTGAATTTCTCTTTGAACAGGAATTTGTTCAGTTCTCTGAGGTCTAAAATGGGTCTGTGTCCCCCTGTTTTCTTTGGAATAAGGAAATAAGGGAAGTAAAACCCTGTACCCTGTTGAGAAATGGGTACGTCTTCTATTGCCCCCTGGGCAAGAAGTAAATGGACCTCTTGACTCAACTGAGTGTTGAGAAAAGCCTGAGAACTGAACTGTCTTACCACTGTAGGAGGGGGCATGTTGAAGAAATGAAGCTTGTACCCCTCTCTTACAATGGAAAGAGTCCATTCTTCTGCTGTTATCTGCCCCCTCTGGGGGCAAAATGACACAACCTTCCTGGGATGGTGGAAGGCTCTGGCCCGTTCAGGGCCAGGAAGGCCAAGTTCTCTAGCTGAGAGTCAAAGCCCCTGTGGAGGCTGAGCCTGCTGGGCCGGTTGAGGCTTAGCAGTCTGATTCCTTTGCTTTGGGGGCTGCTATCCCTTTCGGGCGGACTGACCTGCAGAATGCACCTGCTGGGTATAGGAGGGATAAAACCTCTTCTTTTTTGGAGAAGAATGGTTTCTTGTAGGATTTTCTCCTTGCAGGATCAGCTGTAGCCTTGGATAGCCTATCCAAAGTGGTGTTATCAGCATCCAGCTCATTAGCTTTCTCTTGCCAAGTTTTGCCAAAGAGATTTTCACTTGTGCAAGGGATATTCCCGAGTTTGTCCTGTACCCAGAGTTCTAAGTCAGATGCCTGGAGCCAGGCAAACCTACGAGCACCTATGGCAATGGCAGAGGTTCTGCTTATGCACCCAAAGCAGTCAAAAGCTGCACGATTAACAAACTTGGAAAAATCCTGGGCATGTATGACAAGTGTAAGATAATCCTGCCTCTTATCATCAGGAAGGAGAGGGCTCATAAGCTCGAGATCTCCTGTAACCTCCTTAAGGAACATTCCCATGTATAAGATGTAGGAACTAATCCTGGCAGAAAGCATAGAGGCCTGGAATGTTCGACGCCCAAAGGCATCAAAGAGTCCTACATTCACGTCCTGGAGGATTAGATGCATGTCTTTTTGTACTCTTGATCCTTCTCATAGCTGACTCCACCATATGGAGTGGTGTGGCAACCGAGTTTTTTGAAATCCAGGACAAGGAGGTACTCAATACATGGTATCCAGCCTAAGGGAATGAGGAGAGGTGGTAAGAGGTGTTTCCCACATTCTTAACATGAGATCATGCAAGATCTCATGAATATGCAAAGTATCTGCTTCCTTGGGAGCTTTAGGACATTGTAAAATCTCCAACTCCTTTGCTCTGGGCTCTGTTTCAGGAGCCACTGTGATGGAAAGACCCCTAGCCACCTCCCTGATAAAATCCTGAAAGGATATATCCTCTGGAGGAGACATTCTACGTTTAGGAGAAGGCGGCTCCTCAGAGAGAAGTACTCCAGCATCGACAGAGCTGTCAGAGTCCTCAGAGTCATCGGAGGATTCAAAATATCTTTTGTCCAGGTGCTCTTGTAAAGCATGATACCGATACCAATCGAAGTCAGTACCGGAAGGGTCCGGTACCGGCCTGTCAATACCGGAGGAAATAGCATGGCTCGGTGTTAGTAGAATACTCGCCGATGTCGATGTTGTCGATACGGTACCGATATCGGTACAGGTTGAACTGTCTGAAGCGGTCCCGAAGGCACCGATGCCGCAAGGAGAGCTGCCAGACTGCGCTCAATAGCCAGGAATCTCTGGTCAATTGATGCTGCCGATGCCTGGGTGTCGGTACCGGACGAAGCAGCCGGTACCCCAGAGCATGGCACTAGTAGTTCTGCCAAGGTTGAGGCCTCGAGAACATCTTGGAGCCCCGATAGTGCTTTGTAAGCCAAAGCCTCCCGCCGGGGCAATTTTGCCGGTACAAGTCCCTCAAGGGCAACACCAGAGGCATCTCGATGCTTTGAAGGAGATCTACCCTTTGAGGACCGGCCAGATTTATGTTTGGTTACCTGAGAGGAAGACGAAGCCCTGGAAGACGTCAATGCCACAGATGCTGCATCGGAGGGAAAAAGGGTGCTAAGCTTAGCAGCTCGGTTCTGCCGACCCCTCTTTGACATCATCCCACAGGCAACACACTCTGAGATGGAGTGGTCAGGACCTAAACATTTGAGGCACCACTCGTGAGTGTCGGTGACGGAGATGGTACCGCCACACTTGGAACACTTTTTAAAACCCGAAGCGGGTTTTTCCATGTTGAGGAAAAATTGGGCCTAGTGCCCAAAATGGCACGTGGCACCCGAGAGAAAAAAGGCTGGAAAATCCAGATGAAAGATTAGAATTTTTTTTTTTTTTTTTTTATAAGAACGAACGAACGAACCAGCGGTACCGGTATAGCGTCGAGGAAGGCAGATGCTACCACAGAAAAAGAATGAAAAATATGGGATAATTTCTGTGGTGACAGGAAAACGACCTGCTGGCTCTGCAGAAAATGAAGAACTGGAGAGGGGCAGTTGGGAAAGGCGGGAAGGCAGCACACAGGCGCTGTGGGATGCTCCCAAAAGCTTTCTAATTGGACGCTGTGGAGCGTTCCTGCGCAGGCTCCGTCGGTACCGACGATACCCATTTGTGAAGACTACATTCCTGCTTGTTCCTGGAAATCAGCAGAATCTAGACAGAGAGATTGGAGCAGAGGAAGTGCTACGGGCGATTAAGGATATGAAGCTAGGGAAAGCCCCGGGCTTAGATGGGCTGACAGCGAGCTTTTATAAGAAATTTGGGAGTCTGCTAGTCCAACCCTTAACATCAGTATTCAATACAACGTGACGTGGGGAGAAGTTGGCGGACACGATGGGCTGGGCAGGCATTACCCTTATACATAAGGTAAGGAAAGATCTGCAGGAGTGCGCATCCTATAGGCCAATTTCGCTTTTAAACATTGATGCAAAATTGCTGGCAAAGATCCTAGCAACGAGGCTTAATAAAATACTAGGCAAGTTAGTTCATGAGGATCAAGCAGGTTTTATACCGGGGAGGCAGGTGGCGGATAATATTAGAAAGGTTCTCAATGTGCTTTGGCAGCAAGGCGCTCGGGGGACCCTGTGCTGCTGGTCTCGCTGGATGCTGAAAAAGCATTCGATCAAGTGTCATGGAAATTTCTATTCTCAGTATTGGGTGCCATGGGGTTTGGGGCAGAGTTTGTGAACTGGATAAAGGCTTTGAATGCAAGTCCCAAAGCATGTGTGAGTAAATGGAGGATACTCACAGTTTTTTCCTCTGGGGAGGGGAATGTGGCAGGGCTGCCCTTTATCGCCATTGCTATTTGCGCTTTCGCTGGAGCCCTTGGCAGCGCGGATAAGGGCGAGCCAAGATATTAAGGGGGTGCGGGTGGGACAGAGTATCGTATGTCGCTTTTTGCAGATGACATTTTGTTAATCACAAAACCTGGGGAAACGTTACCAGCCATAATGGGTGAGATACAGGAATATGGGAATGTGGCAGGGTTCCGAATTAATTGGGGGAAGTCAGAAGTTTTAAATGTGGTGGGGGAAGAGGAACAGCAGAGGGAGCTTCGGTAGCGCTTTCCTTTTAGGTGGGCAAAGAGGTTGATTAAGTATCTGGGGGTGTAGGTGGGGAGGACCTTGGAGAAATTATTTGAATTATAAAAAAAAACTCTTAGGGTACCTGGAGTCACAGTTGAGGGGCTGGAGCAGGGGGGTACTACTCTTGGTTCGGGCAGATGGCGATCATCAAAATGATGCTGCTTCCCCAGTTCCTGTTCTACTTCCAAGTATTACAAATAGTGATACTGAGAAGAATATTAAGGAAGGTACAAAAGCAAGTGGAGGGTTTTATTTGCGGGGGGAGGGGGGAGAAGCCAAGGGTGGCGGTACAGACACTACAATTTTATTTATTTATTTATTTAAATAACATTTATTTATTTATTTATTTAACATTTCTTATATACCGCACTATTATCATCAGCGCGGTTTACATGGAACAGAGCATATACATACAGGGTAACTGTAGTGTATTTTACAAGTAACAGGGGTTTGAGAACTTGGAAGAAACAGGGTAAACTATATAAACTATATACAGTAAACTATATACATTATTTACAGTCAAAATTCTCTAGGTCTGAACATGGTGTGACTATTTCTCTTAGGAAAATTTATACTGGAAAATACCTTGAGAATAGGTAGTGCTTGAGTTTTTTTCTGAAATGTGTTAGACTGGTTATGGCTCTTAGTTCTGGTGGGAGGGCATTCCATGCTATTGGGACATGAATGCTAAAGGCTCTTTTAGATGTTTCCTTAGTGGATCTGACTGTTTTTTTCGGGACGGTTAAGGTATTTATTGCGGCTGATCTTCTGGCTCTGTTGGGGGTCTGGGTGTGTAATAGGTCAGTGATGGTTGAGGGTGCTTGATTGTTTAAGGCTTTGAAAGTGGTGATTATGATCTTGTATTGGATTCTGGCATTGGCTGGTAGCCAGTGGAGTCTTTTTAGGATTGGAGTCATGTGGTCTGTCTTTGATATTCCCTTGAGTACTCTGGCGGCGGTATTCATTACCAATTGGAGAGGATTTAAAGTTGATTGAGGGAGACCGTGTAGAATTGCATTTGCGAAATCGAGGTGTGGCATCACCAAGGCTTGGTAGATGGTTCTGAAATCTGTGGGTTCCAGTAGCGGTCGTAAGTGGCGTAGTGTACGTATCTTGTGATATATTACTTTTGTTATATTTTTTGTGTGAGTTTTCATATTGAGACGCTGGTCAAGGATGATGCCTAGGTATCGTATAGTAGGTTTTACTGGCAATTCCTTGTCCTTTATCTTTAATGTAGCAGGGGGTGTGAAGTTTTGATTCTTCGTGATAAACATAACATCGGTCTTACTGTGATTGATTCGTAAGTTCTGTGTGAGGAGCCAGTCTTCTACTGCTTCGAGGCATTTTACCAGTGGCGTAAAATCAGGATGGTTGATGGAGAATGGCATGTATAGGAGAATGTCGTCTGCATAGGCTAAGCATGTAACGTTAAAAGAACGGATGAGGTCACAGATAACTTGCATGTAAATGTTAAACATTAAAGCTGAAAGTGAGGAGCCTTGCGGTACGCCCTGATCTTGCAGAAATGGATCTGATGTTCTATCGCAAATCCTAACCTGTTGCCATCGGTTAGACAGGTAAGATTTACACCAGTTCAGTGCGGTGTCCTGTATTCCTTTTTCCTTAAGGCGATCGGTAAGTATTTGATGACTTACTGAGTCGAACGCAGCCGAGATGTCCATGAATATAAGGATGAAGCCTTGCCGAATATTATCTATTCCAGTGATTAATGTATTGAAAAGAGTGATGAGGAGGGTTTCTACTCCATGAGATTCCCTAAAGCCATGTTGGGCCGGATCAAGTGGAGCTTCAGTGTCTATGTGTTGCTGTATTTGACGTTGGACCACTTTTTCGATTATTTTAGCTAACAGTGGGATGCTGGATATTGGCCTGTACAATTCTACTCGTAGGGGGTCCAGTTTATTGTTTTTCAGTAATGGTCTAATGGAGGTTTGTTTTAGGCTCTGAGGAAAAATCCTGGATGTAAATGATTGTTCTAGGATTTTATGTAAGAAGAAGCTTACTTCACATCTGATCTCTCTTATCCAGGTTGCTGGGCATGGATCATTTGGTGCAGTGGTAGCGTTGATTGAGGCAACAGTGTTTTCAATATCCTTGGTTGATATCGTGTCAAACTTGGTCAATGTGGATGACTGTGTCAGCTTGGATATGCTAGTTGACCCAGTGGTGCAGGGGTTCTTGACTGTTTGCAGCATTTTTGATTTTAGGTAGCTAGCATAGTCTTGAGGGTTTATTGTTTGTGTATGTTGAGGGGTTGGTTCCTTTGCCAGTGTTTTACAATATTGAAGAGATCGTGGTGTTTATTTACCGATTGCTTTAAGAGATTTGTATGGAATTGTTTCCTTCTATCCGCTATTTCTTGGCGATGCTTTCTTAGGTGCGAGCAGTAAGCTGTATAGGCTTCAGTAGAACGGGAACGTCGCCATTGTTTCTCGAGTCTGCGAAGATGGAGGAGAGAAGTTCTTAGTTCGTTAGAATACCAAGCTACATGTGTTCGATGATTAGACCTTCTTGACATGTTCGGTAGTTGAGAGCAGGATCTGAGGGTGTTGTCCCAGGTGTTGATTAGGTCATCCAGTTCAGGTTTAGAGGTATGTAGCATTGGGAGAATATTTTTAAGTACATCCTCTTTATCAAAGGAGCGGAATCTCCTAGCTGTTGGTTTGGAGGGGGTGGGGTTGGAGTTAAGAGTATTAGAGGAGTTAGGTATTTGGAATATGATCAGACTATGGTCAGACCATGGTACTGATGTTAAGGAAAGTGCAAAATTGTGGTCTGCTCTGTGGATGTTTGTGGTACAAAGATCAGGTCAAGTGTATTTCCCATTGCATGAGTAGGTTCTCTGACTATTTGGTTATATCCAAGGTCATCAAGCGCTTCCAGAAATGCTGCGATTTGCGTGTCATGTAGGGAGGGGAGGTTGAAGTCTCCTAATAACCAACTCGATATTCGTGGTTTTTCTGTGTTGCAGGCCAGGTCGACTATTGTTGACAGATCATCAGCTGATGTTGTTGGAGCTCTGTAGACTAAGTTGATTGAGTGTTCGTTGTTTGATATAGTTAGCGTGTTTAGGTGTGTTGTGCTGATATTGTTGGACATCTGAAATTGTAGCTGGCTTTTTGTGATGGTGAGTACTCCACCTCCTCTTTGATTGCTCCTATGGCACGTGTAGATTGAGAATCCGGGGGGTAGTATCTGGTTGAGAATGACGTTGTCGCAGTCGGATAGCCAGGTTTCTGTGATCATCAGGATGTCAAGGTCATGTGATGTTATGAGGTCGGTGATCAATGGCCATTTTTTGCGGATGGATCTGATGTTGATGAGGGCGCATCGCAGTGGTCGTTGGTGCTGTTATTTGGGCTGAGGTTTTTTAGTAAGTTGAAGGGTAATGTGGAGTAGATGTGAGTGGGGTGTATGGATAGGGTTTGTTGGGTGTGTTTGGGTCTTGTTTGACCATCTCTTCCAGTTGTTCCTTAGTATTGGTATAGAGTTTTGGCTACTGTTGAAGGCGTTTGAGTATTCAGATAGTGCAATGAGGAGATAGGTGATGGTGAGAGTTATGAATGTGTGCATCTTTAAGGGAGACATTGTGTATAAAGTGAAAGAGAGGAGCACTTATGGCAAATATGGTATGGAATGTTAACGGAGAGTACTGGCAGCAATAATAGCAATGTACAAATAACAGTATTAGTTGAAGTGGTGGCAGTATTGGCAGTACTGGTAAGGAGATTACTGTCTGGAATAATGGCAGTACTGGTAAATACTGGCAGCACTGGCAAAGAGAATATTGTCAGCAATAATAACAATGTACAAATGTCAATATTGGATTGAGATAGTAATAGGGAGTGTTGGCACTTAGAGAGTATTGGCAACAATAGTAACAATGAGATTGTAACAATAGCAGCACTGAAGAGCAATAGTAGCAATTGTTTAACTAACAGTGGTGGCTGAAGCAGTTTAGTGCCAGATCAAGACAAACCACCCATCTGGGCAGCAGCAGAATGGGACAGTGTTGACGGCGGAGGATCACATTTTTGTGACAACGGCAACACCACCAAACTTAAACTGCGCGGAAGAAAGGCCCGGCAATCTACTTCTGTATCTTGCCATGAAAACCCAATGGATAGTTACAACAAAACAAATTGTGCTATGGTGCTGGAAGATGAGACCCCCAGGTCAGAAGGCACTCAACTAGCTACTGGGGAAGAGCTGAAGACTTTTCAGAGTAAAGCCAGCATTTATGATGTGGTTGGATCAAAGCCCTCGGGAAGTCTGACTGCTGATGTAGCTGCGCATGAAATGAGAGTCAGAAGCTGTAAAGATGTCTTACACATTGGAACATGGAACGTACAAAACATGAACCAAGGAAAGTTGGAGGTGGTCAAGAATGAAATGGAACGTGTACAACTTGATCTGTTGGGTGTCAGTGAACTGAAATGGACTGGCATGGGGCACTTTGCATCAGATGATCACATGGTCTACTATGGAAGAAATGGTGTTGCATTTATAATAGGAAGAAACTTGCAAGAACTGTAATGAAATACAATGCAGTCAGAGAACGCTTAAACTCTATTCGTCTACGAGGATTGCCTATCAACACAACTATAATTCAAGTATATGCCCCAACAACAGCTGCAGAAGAGAATGAAATTGAAGAGTTCTATGAACAAGTACAAGCTGAAATTGACAGAACATGCAAACAGGATACTCTGATAGTCATGGGTGACTGGAACGCAAAAGCTGGCAACAAATAAGAAGGCATAGTAGTTGGAAATATGGACTTGGCAACAGAAATGAAGCTGGAGAAAGACTGATAGAATTTTGCAAGACCAATGATCTATTCATCTCAAACACCTTCTTCCAGCAACACAAGTGGCGACTGTACACATGGACTTCACCCAATGGATTGTATAACAATCAAATTGACTACATCTGTGGAAGTCAACGATGGAAAAGCTCTGTAACATCAACAAAGACAAAACCTGGAGCTGACTGTGGTACAGATCTTCAACTACTAGTATGCAAACTCAAGCTAAAGTTGAAAAAGAGCAAACCACTCATGAATGCAGCAAAATATGACCTTGAGAATATAGCACTGGAATTTAAAGACTGCCTGCAAAATCAATTTGCTGCTTTAGATACAAATGACAGAGCTCCGGAAGAGTTATGGAATGACATCAAGAAGGTTGTGTTGGAAGAAAGCGAGAAGTCTCTACAAAAGGTGAAAAAGCAAAAACGGCCAAAATGGATGACGGAAGAAACTCTGAAAATTGCCCAGAAACGCAGAGAAGCTAAAGCCAGAGGAGAAAGAAAGACAATCGCAGAAACTCAACAGAGATTTCCAACGTGCAGCAAGACAGGACAAGGAAAAGTACTACAATGACACTTGCAAGGAAATAGAAGCAGAAGAACCTATTAGAGGAAGAACAAGATCGGCTTTCCTAAAGCTACGAGAGTTAAAGAAAACGTTCCAGCCTCGAATTGGAATGTTACAAGATGCTCAAGGTTCTATGTTGAATGATGCTGAGAAGATCAAGAAAAGGTGGAAGGAATATACAGAGTTTTTATATGATAAAAGATCAAGTGGACCAACAGCCGTTTCAACCTGTACTTTATGATCGGGAACAATTGGTGATGAAAGAAGAAGTTGAAGCAGCATTGAAAGCCTTACCAAAGAACAAAGCACCAGGCATTGATAGCATTCCCGTAGAAGTATGGCAGCAATCTGATGCAGCTGTTACCGTACTCACAATGCTCTGCCAAGAAATATGGAAGACAACATCATGGCCAACAGACTGGAAAAGATCTGTGTTTATACCAATACTAAAGAAAGGTGATTCAACTGACTGTGGAAATTATCGCACAATCGCTCTGATCCCACATGCCAGCAAGATTCTACTGAAGATTATTCAAAAGAGACTACAACCATACCTGGAACAAGAACTACCTGAAGTGCAAGCAGGGTTCAGGAAAGGGCGAGGAACGAGAGACATCATTGCAGATGTGAGATGGATCCTTGAAAAGACTAAAGAATACCAAAAGGATATCTATTTGTGCTTTATCGACTATAGCAAGGCTTTTGACTGTGTAAACCATGAGAAACTCTGGGCCACATTAAGAAGCATGGGTATACCAGAACACCTGATCGTTCTCTTGTGCAATCTGTACATTGATCAAGAAGCAACAGTTCGAACGGAACAAGGAGAAACAGAATGGTTTAAAATAAGCAAAGGTGTAAGACAAGGCTGCATACTTCCCCCTACCTGTTTAATTTATATGCAGAACAAATCATCAGAGAAGCAGGATTGTATGAAGACAACAGAGGTGTGAAGATTGGTGGAAGACTCATCAACAACCTTCGCTATGCTGATGATACCACATTACTGGCTGAAAGTGAAGATGATCTGAAACATTTGCTTCTCACAATCAAAGAACATAGTCTCAAAATGGGCCTGCACCTTAATGTAAAGAAGACAAAGATCATGACAACTGGCATAATCAACAGGTTCATCATTGAAGGAGAAGAAATTGAAATTGTGAACAACTTTAATCTACTTGGATCAACTATCAATAAAGAAGCAACAAGCAGTCAAGAAATCAGACGACGCACTGCTCTTGGCAGAATGGCTATGAAAGACCTAGATAAGATTCTCAAGAGCAGAGATGTCTCTCTCCATACAAAGATTCGACTTGTTCAGGCCATGGTATTTTCAATAACATCATATGGATGTGAAAGCTGGACAGTGAAAAAGACAGATAGGAAGAAAACTGATGCCTTTGAATTATGGTGCTGGCGGCAAATACTGTGTATACCATGGACTGCCCGAAGAACAAACCAGTCGGTACTAGAGGAGATCAAACCTAAGCTTTCTTTAGAGGCTCAGATGACAAGACTTTGGCTTTCATACTTTGGACACATCATGCGAAAAGAGAGATCATTAGAGAAAGACATTATGCTTGGCAAGATAGAAGGTCAACGCAAAAGAGGAAGGCCAGCAATGAGATGGATCGATACAATAACAGCAGCTACAGGTCTGTCAACAATGAGCCGCCTGACTGAAGACCGAACACAATTTAGGATAGCTATCCAGAGGGTCGCCATAAGTCGACTCCGACTCGACGGCACTTAACAACAACAACATATATATCTATTTAAATATATACACCTATAGGGTATATAGGCATATAACTAAGAAATATGTATGGGCAGAAGACACACCGATTATATATATATATACCTATATGAATAGGCAGGCATATAGACACATGTCTCCAGGTATAGGGATGGAGAGATGTCCATAAAACCTCATCCCCCTAGGGATATAGGGAGAGAGCAAGATTTATCTGACAGCAAGAAGGTTGGTACCTGCTTGAATAGAGACATAGAGAATCCTCTTTTCCTGGTTATGACTGGCAGAGTCAGAGGAGAGGTCTCCCTGACAAGAAGAAGTCTGAATTCCTTGCAGAATTTGAGCTCTTGAATAATCAGGATGGCCTACGTGAAAATTGCAGAGGATAACTTCAGTCTGCAGACAAGAAGTCCAGATATCTCCAGAATTGCAGTATGGAGAATGGATAGAGGACGCCTCTGGAGGAAGATACCCTAGTGACCCGCCTATGAGGGCAAGATGGGTATTAGGCGTCCTCTAGCTGCTATTGAAGAAATTTACCTCTGACGAGAAGACCCAAGGAGATATGGGCCAAGCCAGGGAATTTGGCCCTCCTTTAGGTTTTCACGTAATAAAAGGCCTGAGGCTTATGCCTCAAAAGAGATTTAAGATGAGATGGTAAGGGTAGGGAATACCTGCCAGACATGAACATGACTGGGGGAACCCCCCCTAACCATCTGGGGTTATCTACTAGGCAAGATACTAATGCTCTCTAGCAAGGGACCATAGTGCAAAGCTACTCTGTAGAGATGCAGAGAGCATGCTGCAGGTTGGTTAGAAGAAAAACTGGCTGTGAAAAGCCAAGAGGTAACCAGCTATTCTGCCAAGGACAAGGGGGCAAAGAATAGAAGTTAACCAACCAGACTGTGATAATAGGGTTTCCCAAACGAGGTTGATAACCTGTTTGGAACTTAGCACTGAGGCGAGGAGGATTGCTAGTGGAGGGGAATCCCTGGTTGTGTAGGGAACAAAATCAGTGGCTTAACCCCTAGGAATTGCTATATCTGCAGCAACTACCAGGGCAGCATGGAAAATTTCTTTTCCCTCTTCCTTTTTTAGACTGGGAAAAAGAAACAGACATGGTAGGACTTCCTATTGTCTGATGAGCTGCTGTAAGGTAACAAGGGAGGGAGACAACTCCAGAAGGGAGAATCCCCCGGTAGAACAGGTAGAGGACCATAGGAGCTTACCCGTTTAAAGAGCCACTCTTACAAAGCAAATGTTGTAGTAAAAGGGAGGTAAGACAGAGTTGCAAGAGACCGACTATGGAGGAGGTCTCGGACAGATGAGATGATACATGCCAGTACAGGGAAACAACTGTCTACTGATAGTTGCTACCTCTCTTTCCTCCAAGAGGAAGAGGAAAATCTATTGATTATGGGCATGATCATCATAAAGACTCTTAGCGTTAGAGAAAGATGTCTCATGAAGCGATATCTAGGTAGGTTAGGATAAAAATCAGTGCAGATACTTCAAGTGAAAAGAAGCAGACTGCCATCCTAACCCCCAACCAAAAGGGACAATGATCTATTTGAAACCCTGCGACTACTGGGTTTGTTGACCCTGTTGAGGTTGTGGATTCTTCAGACCAGGGCGATGTTACCCCTGTTTGGGAACATCTGAATGATGGGCAGATGATGGGTAAAACCTTCTCCCCCTAGGGGAAGAAAGTTTGGTAGGACATTTCCTACCTACTGGGAAAGAAGAAGGCGTAGAACAGCCTCTGGAAAAAGGAAAGTCAGTGGATAACTGAGTAACCTGAAGTAAAGACTCCTTGTTGAAGAGATTTTCTCCAGTGCAAGGAGTATTTCCCAGTCTTTCCTGTGCCCATTTGTCCAAGTCTAAGGCTTGAAGCCAGGCTCTACGTCGTGCCCCTATAGCTATAGCAGAAGTCCTGCTAACAGACTCAAAGGAGTCTAGGGTAGCACGAGTAAGAAACCTAGAGATATTTTGAGTAAGACTAACCAGTGAGGAATAGTCTGTACACCTGGGCTCTTGAAGAAAAAGGAGTCAAAAGATGTAATTGCTTTGTGACCTCCTCAAGAGATAGACCCATATAAAAAAATATATATGAGAGAATTCTTGCTGAAAGCATGGATGTCTGGAAGGTTTGACGTCCAAAGGCATCTAGTGTCTTAGACTCATGACCTGGCGGACAAGAAGAGTGCTTTTTATTACTCTTCACTCGCCTCATTGCTGATTCTACCACAATGGAATGATGAGGAAGTTGAGTCTTTTGAAACCCTGGAGAGGGGGGCACCTGATATAGAAGATCAGTTGCTCTAGAATGTGGGGGTACCTTTAAAGGAGCTTCCCACATTCGTAGAAGGAGATCCTGCAAAGAATGATGCAAAGGAAGCATTATGTTCTCCTTTGCTTTGCTAGAAACAGAGAGGTATTCTGTATTCCCATGTGTAGGATCTTGTCCAGGAATAGGAATGGCAAGTGATTTTGCCATATCCAGGAAGAAAGTCTGAAAAGAAGGATCCCCAGAGGGAACTTCCCTTGGATAGGCTAGATCTGATGAAGAACTAGTGTTGGCACCGAGGGATCTATCTAAGTATATAGGAATAGAAGATCCTGAATGGTGCAGTATGGGATCCTTAGATGGTGGTCGCTGGTACTGCAGGTCAGGACCAGCGACAGTCGGTAACAGATCGTCCATGCTAGGGATCGATTCCAAACTCGGCATCGAGGGAAGCGAGCCTGACGAGAGAAGCATGGAAGGTACCGACAACAAAGGTAATGTGGATATCGGTACCAACTTCGGTACCGTATCTGATACCGGTGGATGAAAGCCAGCCGGTGGCAACTCTAACAGTATCGGAGGAACAGAGAGTTGTGGATCCGAAGTATCGGAACTGAGCCTTCGGTACCGACGGGAGTCGGTGCCAAGGCGAGTCGGTACCCAGTCCTCCAGACAGGAGATCGATTCCAGACTCGGCATCGAAGGAAGCGAGTCTATTGATGCATGTCTGGAGGGTACCGACGTCGGTACTAGTGTTGGTCTGAAACGTATCCACCGGGCCCGTAGGTACCGAGGACACCAGACGATGATCCTTGGTGAGGAATGTTTCATTCAACACCAATGCCGATGCCGGGGTATCGGTACCGCTCGAAGCGGATGCCACCACGGGGCATGACTCAGGTATGTTCTTGTGAGGGGTGAACCTCAGGAACAACCTGAAACCCCACACAGGCTTTGGAAGCCGAAGACTCCCACCAGGGTTTTGAAGCCAGTGGATTCTCGAGGACAAGGCCGGAGGCATCTCTATGCTGTGCATGAGAACTGCCGCTCGAGGACTGGCTAGTCTTAACAGACTGTTTTTGGGTTACCTGATCCTGTGGAAAAGAAGATATGGTCGGTGCCCTGAAGTTGGAGGGGAACTCAATATTGAAAACTTCTTCTTCTCACAATACTATTGTCCGAGGGCTCCGAAGGAAAATGGTCAGGACCCAAGCAGGTTAGACACCAATTGTGAGTGTCTAAAAATAAAGTTGTACCGCCACAGTTTGTACATTTCTTGGGGAAAGTGGCTGACGGTTCCATGAAGGAAATGGAGAGGCCTAGAAGGCCTGAGAAACCGTGAGACACTAAGGAAGAAAAAATATTCCTTAAAAAGGAAAGTTTTACAAGAAAAGAAAAAAGAAACACCCCACAAGAAAACTAAAAAATAAAAGAAGAATTTTCTGCGGTGACAGGAGGACGTCCTGCCGGCTCCGCGGAAAAACGAAAACTGAGGAGGCAGTTGGGAAGGCAGGAAGGCAGCACGCAGGCGTGTTGGGATGCTTCCAAAAGCTTTCTGATTGGACGCTGGGAAGCGTTCCCGCGCAGACTCCGTCGGTACCGACATACCCATATGTGAAGACTCATTCCTGCTTGTTCCTGGAGATAGTCATTTAAAGAACAAAGGCCTGGAGAGCACGTGATGCGGTGAGGACAGCAGACGTGTTCTAGCTGTGCTCCGGTCTCCCTTGCCCCAAACCGGCAATTTAAAGTGATTTTATAGCGAAAGCTCACTGGGGCCATCTACTTCTGCTCACCCCCCTACTATTGGTGGGTCTGGATCGGGGACGGAGGAGCCTTATCAGTCATGGCATCGTCCACAAAAACCGTTCGAAGAGAGCGAGAGCGGGCGGCCTCTGCGGCCAAAATGGCAGAGGGAAGTACGATGCCGCGTTCACCATCTTCGCCGGCCTTTCTGGAGGAGGTTTCCTCAGCGGTGTCGGAGGCACTTTCTTCTCAATTTGCGGCCCTACATGAGAAGATGGATGTTTTGCAAAGTTCTATGGGAGCCCTGGGAAATCGCCTGGAGGAGGCGGAGGAGCGAATTGGGAAGGCGGAGGATTCCATCGAGACAGTTACTCAGGAGCTGGCTTCACTGAGGGCCCAGGTACAGCTGCAATCAACGAAACTCGACGATTTAGAAAATCGTTCCCGCCGCAACAACCTCCGAATAATGGGCATACCAGAGACGGTGGCGGATAAGGACTTGAAACACTATGTTGAAACCCTGTTCCCACAGCTTTTTGAGGGACTACTCGACGGCGGAGATCTGCACATAGAACGGATTCATCGGGTGGGGAGCAGGCAGGCCCAGGAGCGCAGGCCTAGAGTGGTGCTGGCAAAATTTCTCCATTTCCCACAGAAGGAGGCGATCCTCCGGGCTGCCCGACAGCGTGGAGTTTTAACACACGACAATCTTACCTTTCGGATAGCACAGGATTACTCGGTGGCTCTCAGCCTGCGTCGGCGAGCATATGCTCCACTTTGTCAGAAGCTGATTGCTGCTAAGGTGAAATTCTTGGTGCAGTATCCGGCCCGACTACATGTCTACCATGCAGGAGCCCATAAGACTTTTGAAGCAGCAGACGAGGCAGCCTCGTTCGTGGAGACCATTGTGCAGGGTACCGGCCAGTCTGCGAGTCCTACTTAAAACCTGATGGGCCTCGACGTGGAGAAAGCCGGCCGGGCTGGGCCCGGATTGACGGGCGGAGAAGTCCCTTAACCGGGGACCACTAAACACCCTGAACCCACTGGACCTAAATGTGTCTTTGCCGGGGCCGAGCCGGAGCGCCGCACTGAGTGGCGGTTTTTGCATGTGACCGGGACAGTGTACATTCCTGAAGCAGCTGCTGAATACTTCCGAGGCCGCGCAGTGGCTTGAGACCCCAGAGTCGCTGCCAGAGGACATCGGGAACTGACTGCTGAGACCCTGACATAAGGCCTGGATGAGGCCTGAACTACTGGATAATGCTAGGGTTTGCCTTTGCTGTTGGTAATTGGGGGTAATCACCAGTACTGTTTGAGTGTGTGTGGGTGTCAGTACGGGAGGGATGGGTTTGGTTAAATCGTTTCATTGTAGAATTGTTTTGCTTGGTGTTTACTGTTATAAATGATCCTCCATACGGTTAGTGTGGTTAGCCGGCGGCTACTCGTTGGGGGGAGGAGGAGAGGAGAGCGCAATATGACTGGGGAGGGGGAGGGGGTGGAGAGCGGGGGAGATGGCCGCGGGCGGTGGATGGAGGGTACAGGAAAGGAGGATGGACGGAGGGGGAGTGGGGAGTGGGTTCAGATAGGAGGGCCAAGGGGGGGCAGAGTGTAAAAAAAAAAAAAAAAAAAAAAGGGGGAGGGCGGGGGGAGAGAGAGAGAGGGAGAAGGGGGGGGATGGGGCTCGCGGTAAGGAGGGGCGGAGGGTGGCAGGGGGAGAAGCGAGAGGAGCACCATTGAAGGGGTGGTGGGTTGGAATTGGGGAAGAGATGCTGTCTGGGGAGTTGTGGTCCCGGGGGAGGGCCGAGATGGGTGGGGGTGAGAAATATTGGACTGCTTCCTCCTTCTTCCTCTTGCCCATGACGGTGGGTTTAATGATGGGGCCGCTGCATAATTCCTCCCCGCTTTGACTCTCACCGCCCTATTGGGCTGTGTGTTGGGGGAAGCCGGACTCCTTTCTGGATCCTTGGGAGCTAGAGCTATCCCGCCCTTCTATTAAGAGGGTGAGATACGGGGGTGAGGGAGACCGGACGCATTAAGGTGACTAGCGAGAGTATGAATCTTGCTATGGCTCAGTGGCTGTTAGAGGGCCACAGAGGTGAAGAGATGGAGGTGAGTGGGGAGGTAGGGGGGGGGAGGGGAGGGGAGGGTTGGGGGGGGCGAGGGGGGACATGGTCACACCTATTGTTGGGATACTATTTTCGGGCATTACCGCCCTCGATGGAGTTGGGGGGGGCCCCAGGCTGGGAGGGCTCCCTCAAACAATTTGGTACTTATGCTGACACAGAGTCTTCTTCTGTTTGCTATACATTGAAGATTATTTCTTGGAATGTCTGTGGTCTGGGCTGTCCCATTAAACGCTCTAAAGTGCTGCAGGCCCTTGCTCGGCAGAAAGTAGATATAGCTCTGCTCCAAGAGACCCACCAGACAACAGTAGAGCATGGTAAATTGACTAGAGCGTGGGTGGGGAAGGTGTATGGATCCCCAGCGCAAGGTAAGAAAGGGGGGGTGGCCATTTTGATTCACAAACGTGTGCGCTTTGAGGTCGAGAAGGAAGTTGCTGATTCTTCTGGAAGATTTGTTCTTATATACGGGACCCTCGAGGGGAGGCCGGTGATCCTTGGGAACGTCTATTCCCCTAATGTATTGGACCATGGCTTATACGCTCGGTTGGCTACTAACATTGAGCTCCTACCGGAAGTGCCCGTAATTCTAGGGGGTGACTTTAATGCCGTAATGGATGTGGCACTGGATACGTCGTTGGTTGAGGGTTCGCGGGAGCAACGGCGAGGCACGCGGGCGTTACTTACCTTGCGGGACCGGTTGGGACTTGTCGACCCTTGGAGGTTATTGCACTCATCCGAGAAAGATTTCACCCATCAATCTCGAGCCCATGGATCGTCGGCGCACCTTGATTATTTGCTGATCTCAGGGGGATTATTCGCAGCCGTGCGGGATGCACAGATTGGACCAGGGGAGATTTCTGACCATGCATTAATTTGGTTGGAGTTCCAGTGGGGGGGGGGCGACCCGTACCCCACGAGTTTGGCGATTCCCCTTAGAGCTTTACACGGATCCCCAATTTCGTTCCTTTCTGCGTCGCCGTTGGCGGGAATTTGAACAGGATCATATTAGTCATCAGGACGATCCTGAATTGATCTGGGAGACTGCCAAAGTGGTCTTGCGCGGCGATATTTTGGGATACCAGGCACGGCGACGGAGATTGATGTCGGAACGTATCATTCGCCTGGAACGGGAGGTAACAGGGCTACGCCGGCTTTATGCCAGCAGCCCTACTGCTAATCTTAAAAGAAGGCTATGGGAGACTCAAACGACACTGAACGAGGTTTTGCACCAGAGGGCGAAAAAATCTATACAATATTATCGGTACCAATTATACCGACAAGGGGATAAGCCGGGGAAATTGCTGGCCCGCTGCCTGCGAGGGCCTCGGGGCTCAAGGTTAATCCCCGCGTTAAGAGACGGTCAGGGGGTGCTCCACCAGCATAGTCCGCAGATTGCTGCAGTTTTCCGTTCCTTCTTCCAAAAGCTTTATGCGGCGGAGCCCGACTCCCTGATGCAGATGGGGGATTATCTTGCAGATCTGGATCTTCCTCAGTTGTCCGAAGCGCAAAGAGAGCTCCTTGACCAACCGGTTACTCTGCAAGAGGTGCAGACCGTTATAGCTAACGCGTGTTGTTACAAGTCCCTGGGCCCAGACGGGCTGGGTGCGGAATTCTACAAGATTTTGAACGAGTTGATCTCCCCGACACTTCGAGAGGTGTATACCCGTAGAACTGAGCAGGGATTTTTTCGATGGGGTAGCAACCAGGCTCACATCATACTTATTCCAAAACCAGGCAAGGACCCGCTCCACGCAGCCTCCTATCGTCCCATTTCACTTCTTAATTTTGATATCAAACTGCTAGCCAAGGTCTTGGCGGAACGTTTGGCAGGTGTTCTTGGCCAATTGGTTCATGAGTCACAGGTCGGCTTTGTGAAGTCCCGCTATGCTGTGCGTAATTTACGGAAAATCGTTGCCTCATTGGAGGGGGTGCAGCGACGGGGCCAGGCTTCCCTGCTGATAAGCTTTGATGCGGAAAAAGCCTTTGATAGGGTCAGCAGGCAATTTTTACATTATTTGCTTCCGCGATATGGCCTGGGTGACTCATTTTGCAAGGCGGTGCGGGGTTTATACGCAGACCCGACAGCGGCGATTTCATGTAATGGGCTGCTCTCGGAGGTCTTCCCGCTTTGTAGAGGGACGCGACAGGGCTGCCCCCTTTCCCCACTGCTATTCGCCTTGTCTTTGGACCCTCTGATTCGCAAAGTGGAACGATCTCGCGAAATACGGGGTAATGTTATCGGGAGACAAGGATTCAAAGTCTCCGCATTTGCAGATGACCTCTTGGTCCATTTACTGGACCCCCAATCATCGCTGTCGGCGCTTCTCGAAGAATTTCAGACCTTTGGGAGATTCGCGGGCTTCTGCATCAATCGGGACAAATCGGAGGCATTGGATGTCTCGGGCCAATTGCGGTCGCGATGGCAGGGTGACTTTCCCCTTCGATGGGCCACCGATTACTTTATGTACTTGGGAATCCTTCTAACCCCCCGACCGGCGAAACTTTACCAAGCCAATCTGCACCGGGTGTTGACTAAACTACGGGCTCAATTGCAAACTTGGGGACCATTACCACTGTCTCTTTCTGGGCGTATAGCAGCGATTAAGATGGTCGTTCTCCCCAGGATATTGTACTGGCTGCAAACCCTTCCGGTGTGGGTCCTGCGTCGTGACCTTATTCGGATTGAGGGGGTGATTAGGAAATTTTTATGGCGGGGGACGAGAGCCCGTATCGCGTATCGAAGACTGCTAGGGGGCTGGCGTCAAGGCGGTATGGGACTTCCTGATTTGGGGGCCTACGCGCTGGCTTGCCAGGCGCGACACCTAGGGGACTGGTTGGGGGGCACTGAGGTGTTCACTCCCCGGTCGCTGGAAGAGGCCTTTGTCGCCCCGCATTCATTAATGGCCGTTTTACACCAGGAGAACCGGGTGCTCCCGCAATATATTACGGATAGCGTGTTTCTGGGAGCTGTTCGGCGCGTTTGGCGACAGTTAAATGTGTTTTGGCAACAGAGTTGGACGGCTTCGAGCTGGCTTCCGTTTCAGGGCAATGTAAACTTTGTCCCGGGAACAGACACCGTAGTTCTACGGCGATGGGCGGCAAGAGGAATCCGTAATGTCGGGCATGTTGTGGACTCTACAGGTCTGTGTAAATCTTTCTCAGTCTTAAGGGCGGACTATGCTTTAGATCCGAACCACATTTTTTCCTACATACAGCTCTCGCACTATGTGTCGTCCCTGCCGGCAGCGGAACTCCAGGTAACCCGGTCGGCGCAGATCCTGGAATTTTTTGATTTGGGAGAGGATGTTCCTCCCTCTATCCGGGTCTTGCGGGCTAGATTGGATACGTACAGATCGTCGCCAGACTATCGATCGGTGGAATTAGCGTGGGCCAGAGAACTGGAATGCGAGATTCCCCCGGGCACCGTTCTTCGGGGTCTTAGACGGGTGGCCACCCTTGCGGAGGGGGTGCGGTGGAGGGAAATCCAGTTTAAATCTCTGACTCGGGTACACTTTTCTCCGCGGAGGGCCTTCCGCTGTCATTTGGAGACGGATGGCAGTTGCCCGAGGTGCTCCGCCCCCATGGCGACCTTGCTCCATGTGTGGTGGAGCTGCAGATATATTCGTCCATATTGGGCCAGAATCTCCTCCTACATGCAGGGGTTGTTGGGGCAAGAGGTGCGCTGGGATGCCCTCTTTGTTACATTGGACTGCTTGGGCCGTACGTGTCCCAAGGGACGATGGGGACGGCTGCTACTGCGTAAAGCCTGCTTAGTGGCGAAGGGGCCTGTACTTCGCCGATGGCGGGTGAGCTGTCCGCCCACTTTTTGGGAATGGCGGAATAATTTCCACCAATTGATGCTTGCAGAGTGTAGGAGTGCCCGGGGTAGCCCCTGTCGCTGGTCAACCTTCCAAATGCTGTGGGATCCATACATTCAAAATTGAGCCCGCGTAGCCGTAATGAGGTGTTGCAATGGGCTGCAGCCGAGACCACTGTGCCTATGTGATGCTGGAGGAGTGGTACGCTCAGAGATTGTGTTGTCAGGGTGTGACTTTGTTGGGAATGGACCATGTCTATTGGGAGGAGGGATGGGGGGGCTCTTTGTTGTGTTTCATTTTAACAAACCAAATGTAACACCGGTATCTAATTTTGGTTCTCTGACGTGGGGATAAGAGTACCTCCTCACGCGGGGATTGACTGTTTTTGGTTGTATTTGCTTATTACTGGTGTTCAAAATAAAGTTTTGAAAAAAAAAAAGAACAAAGGCCTAATAATGTTCTCCTTGGGTCCTCTCTCTCTTTTCCTTCAGAGAAAAGCAACAATCATTTACAGCACAGTGACTGAAAAGGATTGTACCCTTTCTTGCCAAAAACTCTTTAAATTTATCTACTAAATGTTAATTCAAAAAAGCTGCCAAAATTAAGATTGTTTGTCTTTCTAATCTTTATTTCATTCAAAAAATGATGACACTTCCATACTGACACATTGCTCCATCACAGAAGCCGAACAGGAATATCGGGGGCAGTGTGACCCATAGCATGCACATTTATTAGCATTGAAAAAGATTATTGAAAAATGATCTAAAAAAACCCCCGTAAAATCAGTTCTGGCATAAAAAGCATATACTTTGAGGATGTTAGGTACTCTGGTGCATTGAATGGATAGAACTAAAGGACCAGGTATTGTCGGCATTAGCATAAAAAGCTAACCACTCAAAAAGCATTCCAAAAATAGTCCAAAACATTCTCTCTACTTGCTATGAATATCCTTCAATCATTCTGTCACAGCACATTCAACCCTTTGTTTCTCTGCATTCACACTGACATCAGAAAATGTGACCTATGTTGTCTGAAAAATGGTCAACAAAATCTGGAAACTGCCCCAACAGAAAAACTACTGAGAGATGTTGGGTGAGATTTTTTGATACATCATAGGACTCTCCCTTGTTTTTGATGTAATTTCATCCCATAATTTCTCTGGAATTCAACAATAGGGGATATACCCTGTAGAGAGCTCAGTCAGGCCATTGTCTTTTACAAAGAACCAGCACTGGCATACTTACACGTCAGTGACCGAAGAAGGGATATTCTCTTCCACCCACTTCAAATCCTCCTCCTGTAGCAGAGATACCAGGCCAGACATCAAATGCATGGACAATATAAGCATAGCAGCATAGCAGCAAGAAAAAGATCATCATTTCTTCTCTTTAATTTAGTAAAGTTTTAAATAAAGTGGAGGCACAAGGTTAAATTTGATGGAATACGGGAAGGCACGATGAAGGTTTCCCTCTCACCACCAAAGCAGTGAACATGCACACATATGCCCATAAATACACACACAGTCTCCAATGAACCTCAAATTCTGAGCTGCACCACCCCTGCTATTTCATTTCTGGACCACTCAGACACATGTGGCTTATTATGCCAGCCAGTAAAGTGGCTTAGGGAAGCAATTGGACAAATGCCTAGTATGTACCAGTTCATAAGAATACACACTAAGCTGTCATCATTGTCGTTATGGTTAAGTGCCGTCAAGTCGGTGTCAACTCATGGTGACCCTCTGGATTAGTTGTCCTAAAAATTGTGTTTAGTCTTCAGTCAGGCAGCTCGTTGTTGACAGACTGGCACCTGTAGCTGCTGTTACTGTATCGATCCATCTCATTGCTGGCCTTCCTCTTTTGCGTTGACCTTTTACCTTGCCAAACATGATGTCTTTCTCTAATGATCTCTCTCTTCGACTTTCATACTCTGGATACATCACGTGAAGTCTTATCATCTGATCTTCTAAAGAAAGCTTAGGTTTGATCTCCTCTAATACTGACTGGTTTGCTATTCGGGCAGTCCATGGTATACACAGTATTCATTACCAGCACCATAATTCAAAGGCATCAATTTTCTTCTTCTCTTATCTTTTTCACTGTCCAACTTTCACATCCATATGACGTTATTGAAAATGCCATGCCTTGAACAAGTTGAATCTTTGTATGGAGAGAGACATATCTGCTCTTGAGAATCTTGTCCAAGTCCTTCAGAGCCATTCTGCCAAGAGCAAAGTGTTGTCTGATTTCTTGATTGCTTGTTGCTTCTTTATCGATAGTTGATCCAAGTAGGTAAATGTTGTCCACTATTTCAATTTGTCCTCCATCAACAATGAACTTAATGATTTTGCCAGTTGTCATGATCTCTGTCTTCTTTACATTAACCCTTTCATGGCTGTTGTTGCCATATGGCAACCTTCAAATTTTACCCCAAAGTTTTCACCGGATTCTATATTCCCAAAAAATCCGCACACTGTGTGCGAAATGCGATGTGTATCTGTGCTTAACATCTGAAAAAAAAAACCCCGTGTTATTTAAACTATCACACCCAGCAGTAAATGAAACTGATGCCAAGGCTGTTTTTAAATTTTCAGCCATTCAGGACCGTAGTTGCCATATGGCACCACTAAAGCATAGTTACTCACCTGTAACAGGTGATCTCCGGGAACAGCAGGAATTTAGTCCTCACATATGGGTATCGTCGGTAGTGACGGAGCCTGCACGGGAACGCTCCCCAGCGTCCAATCAGAAAGCTTTTGGGAGCATCCCACAGTGCCTGCGTGCTGCCTTCCCGCCTTTCCCAACTGCCTCTCTCCAGTTGAGTTTTAAAGCCAAGACAAAGAGAGAGAGAGAGGGAAAGGAAAGAGATAGAGAGATACAACTCCTAGGGGAGGTGGGTGGGTTGTGAGGACTAAATTCCTGCTGTTCCTGGAGATCACCTGTTACAGGTGAGTAACTATGCTATCTCCAGGAACAAGCAGGAATCTAGTCATCACATATGGGGACTCCCTAGCTTAGGTGCCAGGGAGAGACCCCAGAAGTTGTGTGTCCCTGAGAAGGGCTCCACTTCCCCCCATGGATCTCTGGCATCCTATCAGGGATGGTGGGTAGGAGTTGATTATGTATGGAACAGGTGTTTGAGAACAGCCTGACCAAACAAGGCATCCCGGTGGGAGTCCTTGTCCAAGCAGTAATGGGCTGTGAAGGTATGAACAGAGGTCCAAGTGGCTGCTCGACAGATATCGTCAATAGACACAGAGTTCAGATGAGCCATTGAGGCTGCCATGGCTCTCACATTGTGAGCTGTGACATGGCCCTCCAGAGAAAGGTTCTTACTCTGATAGGCGAAAGAAATACACTGAGCAATCCAGTTAGATAGTGTTCTCTTGGAGACTGGCAGCTCCAAATGAGAAGGGTCAAAAGCAACAAAGAGTTGAGAGGACTTTCTATGTTGCTGTGTCCTTTGTAAGTAAAAAGCCAGAGCTCTTTTACAGTCCAGGGTATGAAGATTCCTCTCTGCATTTGATGCATGAGGTCCTGGAAAAAAAAAAGGTAGGTAGACCTCCTGGTTGAGATGAAAAGGCGAGACCACCTTAGGCATAAAGTGTGGATGAGTCCTAAGGACTACCTTGTCATGATGAAACCTTGTATAAGGTGGATTAGCTACTAGTGCTTGCAATTCACTAATGCGGCGTGCTGATGTGATTGCAATGAGAAAGATAACCTTCCAAGAAAGAAATTTCAAGGAGGTGGTAGCTAAGGGTTCGAAAGGTGGCTTCATGAGCTGCCCAAGAACCAGGTTCAAGTCCCATGCCACCGGAGGTGGTCTAATGGGAGGCTTAGTTAGAAGGAGGCCTCTCATGAATCTTGCTATAAGAGGATGAGAGGAAATGGGTTGTCCATTTAGAGGTTTAAGAGAAGCTGCAATAGCACTCAAATGGACTCTTACTGAATTTGTCTTAAGGCCTGCATTAGACAAATGGAGGAGAGACTCCAGTAAAGATTCTAGAGGTACAGCAAGGGGGTTAAGACCCTTTTCTGAACACCAAATAGTGAACCTTTTCCACTTGAAAGCATAAGAAAGTCTAGTGGAAGGTTTTCTAGAAGCATAAAGAACATCTTTCACTTGCTAAGAAAGATGAAGATCTTGGAGATCTAGGCCTTCAGCAACCAAGCCCTGAGATGCAGGGACTGGGGATTGGGATGCCATAACATCCCGTTCTCCTGAGATAGGAGATCTGGAGCAGACCCTAACTCCAGGGAGGGAGTTTGAGAGAGATGTAGAAGCAGAGGGTACCACACTTGCCGTGGCCAATGTGGTGCTATGAGAATCATGTGGCCTCTGTCTCTCTGAAGCTTGAAAAGAGTTTTGGGAATTAGGGGAATGGGTGGAAAGGCACACAGGAAGTCTTGACCCCAGTGAAGGAGGAAAGCATCCTTTGCCTGAGCTCCCTGAGCCGGAGTTCTGGAACAGAACCGGGGAAGTTTGGCATTCCACGGACTTGCAAAGAGGTCTATGTCCGGGGTTCCCCAAAGTTGAAAAATCTTGGCCACCTGGTCTGCATGCAGAGACCACTCGTGTGGAAGGAGAACTCGATTGAGTCTGTCTGCCCAAGAGTTCTGAACGCCTGGAAGATACACTGCCAGAAGATGAATGTGATGCTCTCTGGCGAGGCCCACAGTCGCAGAGCTTCGTTGCAAAGCGACAGAGAGCCTGTTCCCCCCTGCTTGTTCACATAGAACATGGCTACTTGATTGTCCGTATGAATAAGGACTGTTTTGTAGCTAAGCACGGTGTGGAACACTTGCAGAGCAAGGAAGATTGCACTGAGCTCCAAGAGATTGATATGTAGACAACTCTCTTGTGGAGTCCAGGTGCCTTGGGTGGAGAGGCCTTGCAGATGAGCTCCCCAACCCATTGGAGAAGCATCTGTTGTAAGAGTTGCTTGGGGCAGGGGTTGCTGAAAGGGGGACCCCAGCAATGATTTTGGAGTGGACTTCCACCACCGGAGAGACAAAAAGAGGCAACTTGTGTTTGCTATTTTGTCTGACAGGCAACCTGATGCCTGGGTCCATTGGGTGGATAAAGTTCACTGAGCTGCCCTCATGTGAAGGCGAGCATATGGTACCACATGCACGGTAGATGCCATGTGGCCTAGTAACTGTAACATTTCTCGAGCAGTTAAAAAGGGCTTTAGGACTGCTTGAGAAGCTAATTGCACCAAGCGAAGGCAACGGGCTTGGGGAAGGTAGGCCCTTGCCTTTGTGGTATCCAGCAGGGCTCCTATGAACTCTAGAGACTGAGTAGGAGTTAGACTGGATTTTGGGATGTTTATTACCAGCCCTAAATACTGAAGGATACGCATTGTGCAGGATAGAGAAGTCCTGGCCTCTGACTGTGTTGGAGCTCGAATGAGCCAGTCGTCCAAGTAAGGGAAGACGAATATTCCCAGAGTGCGTAGAAATGTTGCTACCACAGCCATACATTTCGTGAACACCCTTGGTGCAGAGGCCAGACCAAAAGGAAGCACGCTGTATTGGTAGGGCTTTCCTTGAAACCGGAACCGAAGGAACCTTCTGTGGGTTGGATGGATGAGAACAAGGGTATACGCATCCTTGAGATCTAGAGAACAAAGCCAATCCTGACTCTGAAGGTATGGAAGCAGAGCTCCGAGAGAAATCATTTTGAATTTCTCCTTGACAAGGAATTTGTTCAATTCTCTGAGATCTAAGATAGCTCTGTATCCCCCTGTTTTCTTTGGGATAAGAAAATAAGGGGAATAGAACCCTGTGCCCTGTTGATGAAGAGGCACTTCTTCTATTGCCCCTTGGGCAAGAAGGATGGTAACATCCTGACCTAACAGGTCAATGAGAGAGGTCGGAGAATTGAACTGCTTCACTATTGTGGGAGGGGGCATGCTTGAAAAATGAAGTTTGTACCCCTCTCTTATGATGGAGAGTGTCCAACACTCTGCTGTTATTTGCCCCCATCTGGGAGCAAAATGGCATAACCTTCCTGGAATGGTGGACGGTTCTGGTCCTTCCAGAGCCAGAAAGGCTAAGTTCTCTAGCTGAAAGTCAAAGACCCTGAGGAGGCTGAGGCTGCTGGGCCGGTTGAGGCCTAGCAGCCTTTGCTTTCTTCTGTTTGGGTGGTTGCTGACGTTTGGTTGAAAACTGACCTGCAGAAGATGCCTGCTGACCATAAGCAGGATAAAAACTTTTCTTTCTAGAAAAAGGTGTTTTCTTGAACAACTTTTTCCTAACAGGATCAGCAGTAGACTTGGATAGTCTATCCAAAGTGGAATTTTCAGCATCCCATTTCATTGGCTTTTTCTTGCCAATCTTTACCAAACAGGTTCTCACCAGTACAAGGGATATTTCCCAATTTATCTTGTACCCAGAGCTCTAAATCAGATGCTTGGAGCCAAGCAATTCTACGTGCACCTATGGCAATAGCCGAGGCCCTGCTTATACATTCAAAGCAGTCGAAGGCTGCACGGTTGGAGAATTTAGAGACATCTTGGGCATGTTTGAGCCAAATGAGAAACTCCTGCCTTTTATCCTCAGAGATGAAAGGACTTAAAGTCTGTAGATGATCAGTAACTCCCTTTAGGAACATTCCCATGTAGAGACTATAGGAACTGATTCTTGCAGCAAGTATGGAAGCTTGAAAGACTCTACGTCCAAAAGCATCCAGAGTTCTGCATTCACGTCCTGGAGGATTAGAGGCATGTCTTTTTGCACTTCTAATCCTTCTCATAGCAGATTCCACCACAATAGAGTGGTGAGGAAGCTGAGTTTTATGGAAGCCAGGACAAGGAGGGACACGATGCATAGTATCTAACCTACGAGAATGAGGAGAGGTGGTAAGAGGTGTTTCCCACATCCTCAATATGAGATCATATAGAATCTCATGAATGGGTAGGGTAGCTGCCTCCTTAGGAGTTTGGGGATATTGTAAAATATCCAACTCCTTGGCCCTTGGCTCTGTCTCATATGAAAACTCTGTATATTCTTTCCACCTTTTCCTGATCTTCTCAGCATCATTCAACATAGATCCTTAAGTATCTTGTAACATTCCAATTCGAGACCAGAATTTTTTCTTTAACTCTTGAAGCTTTAGAAAAGCCGATCTTGCTCTTCCTCTAATAGTTTCTGCTTCTATTTCCTTGCATGCGTCATTATAGTACTTCTTATCTTGTCTTGCTGCACGTTGGAAATCTCTGTGTTCTGCGATTGCCTCTCTTTCTCCTCTGGCTTTAGCTTCTCTGCGTTTCTGGGCAATTTTCAGAGTTTCTTCAGTCATCCATTTTGGCCGTTTTTGCTTTTTCACCCTTTGTAGAGACTTCTCGCTTTCTTCCAGCACAGCCTTCTTGATGTCATCCCATAACTCTTCTAGAGCTCTCATTTGTATCTAAAGCAGCAAATTGATTTTGCAGGCAGTCTTTAAATTCTGGTGGTATATTCTCAAGGTCATGTTTTGCTACGTTCATGAGTGGCTTGCTCTTTTTCAACTTTAGCTTGAGTTTGCATACTAGTAGTTGGTGATCTGTACCACAGTCAGCTCTAGGGTTTGGTTTTGTTGATGTTATAGAGCTTTTCCATTGTTGACTTCCAGATATAGTCAATTTGATTTTTGAACAATCCATTGGGTGAAGTCCATGTGTACAGTCGCCGCTTGTGTTGCTGGAAGAAGGCGTTTGAGATGAATAGATCTTTCGTCTTGCAGAATTTTATCAATCAGTCTTTCTCCAGCTTCATTTCTGTTGCCAAGTCCATAGTTTCCAACCATTTTGCCTTCTTATTTGTTGCCAACGTTTGCTTTCCAGTCACCCATGACTGACTATCAGGATATCCTGTTTGCATGTTCTGTCAATTTTAGCTTGTACTTGTTCATAGAACTTATCAATTTCATCCTCTTCTGCAGCTGTTGTTGGGGCATATACTTAAATTATAGTTGTGTTGATAGGCATTCCTTGTAGAAGAATAGAAATTAAGCGTTTACTGACTGCATTGTATTTCATTACAGTCCTTACAAGTTTCTTCTTAATTATAAATGCAACACCATTTCCAGCATAGTAGTCCATGTGATCATCTGATGCAAAGTGCCCGATGCCAGTCCTTTCCAGTTCGCTGATACCCAACAGATCAAGGTGTACATTCTGGACCTCCTCCAACTTCCCTTGGTTCATGTTTCATACATTCCATTTCCTAATATGTAAGACATCTTTGCAGCTTCTGACTCATTTTATGCGCAATTACATCAGCAGTTAGACTCCCAAGGGCTTTGATCCAAAAAACATCATAAATGCTGGTTTTACTCTGAAAAGTCCTCAGCTCCTCCCCAGTAGCCAGTTGAGTGCCTTCTGACCTGGGGCCTCATCTTCCAGTCAGGGGCGGCCCAAGGGGGGTGCGGGGCCATGTGCGGAGACTCGGTGCGGGGCCTCATTTGCATAAGTGGCCTTATTTGCACAAATATTTGCATAATGTTACCATACACTAACTTTTAGTAAACATGTCTCTTGATGAGTGTATGGATAAAGAAAGACTAAAAGATTTCTACATTACTATAATCCAGTGCCAACTGCCAGGCACATTAGGAACTACTACAAACGCTGCCCATTTAGAACCCATAGCAAACCCGCCGTATCCTGACAGCATTATCAGGACTCACAAAGCACCATACCCTACCTATCAAAAGGCAACACTGCAAATATTAAACCAATATATTTCAGAGAATACTGGGGAAAGAGAACAAGTGGCAATGTCAAATAGGAATTACATAAACAGACTACCTCAGCTCAGTTACACATGCAGAACATAGACCATCACCAAACAAGGAATCACAATTTAGAAACAGGAAGACAATAATTAAACTGGGAACCCCAAAAGCCAAACTTGGAATGTACAACAACACTGTAGAAATAAAACTATAAATTAATTTCCTCTTGTACCAAACAAAGCGCAGACGTTAATGATGCACATTTCCCAGAGCTTTCATATTCCAGTTAATAAATTCAAAATAAAGAGATATCTTTCTACCTTTTGTGCATTTTTTTTCAGTTGCAATTGCTCCAGCCACTTTCTTCTGGTTTCTTCATGTTTTCTGCTAACTCTCCATCGTCTACTGTCCATTTGTCCTTTCTTCTCTCTTCTAGTTTTTTTTCCATTCTCTCTCTCTACATCTGCTTTAACATACTAATCTTTCTCCTTTTGCTCTTTCCTCATTCCTATTTCATCCACACAAATTTTACCCCTATATCCTCAATCCCCACTTACTCTCCCAATACCCGGCCAATTGTAGATTTTTCATCCCTCCCACACAAAATATTTTTCCCCTCTCCATTTTACTCTCCCAGCCCCATCCCATTCTAATCCTCCCCCAACATCAGCTCCCTTCTAGTTCCAGTCTCACCCAGCATCCATTCCCTTCTAGTCCCTGCATCAGCCCATTTCCAGTCCTAGCCCCCCATCAGCCCATTTCCAGTCCTAGCTCCCCCATCCATTTCCAGTCCGAGTCCCTTCATCAGCCCATTTCCAATCCTAGCCCCCCATCAGCCCATTTCTAGTCATTTCCTAGCCCCACCATCAGCCCATGTCAAATCCTAACTCCCCTCCACTCAGCCCAATTCCAGTCCAAGCCCCCCCCATGAGCCTACTTCCAGTTCTAGCCCCTCCATGAGTCCATTTCAATTCAAGCCCCCACCACAGCCCATTTCCAATCTTAGCTCCCCTCCCAACAGCCCATTTCCAGTCCTATCCTAGCTGCTCCATCAGCCCATTTTCAGTCCTAGCTCCCTTCCCTCACAGCCCATTTCCATTCCAAGACCCCTCCCCATCAGCTATTTACAGTTCAAGCCTCCCCTTCCACTCAGCCCATTTCCAGTCCTAGCAACCCCCCAACCCATTACCAGTCCTAGCCCCCCATCAACCCACTTCCAGTCCTAACCCATCACCCCATTTACAGTTCAAGCCTCCCCTTCCACTCAGCCCATTTCCAGTCCTAGCAACCCTCCAACCCATTACCGGTCCTAACCCCCCCATCAGCCCACTTCCAGTCCTAACCCCATCAGCCCATTTCCAGTCAGCCTCCCATAGCCCATTGCCAGTCCTAACCCCCCATCAGCCCACAGCCCATTACCAGTCTTAACCCCCCATAGCCCATTACCAGTCCTAACCCCCCCAACAGCCCACAGCCCATTACCAGTCCTAACCCCATCAGTCCACCTCAAGTCCTAACCCCTCCCCATCAGCCCATTTCCTGTCCTAGCCCCCCCATAGCCCATTATCAGTCCTAACCCCTCCATAGCCCATTACCAGTCCTTACCACCCAACACCCCATTTCCAGACAGCCCCCATCAGCCCACATCCCATTCCCATTCTTACCCCCCCCACCAGCCCACAGCCCACCTCAAGTCAAATCCTAACCCCCCCATAGCCCATTATCAGTCCTAACCCCCCATCCCCCCGTTTCCTGACAGCCCCCATCCGCCCACAGCCCATTCCCAGTCCTACCCCCCCCCCCGGCTCATGGAAAATTAAAACAAAAACAAAAAACTGGCTGCTGCCGCCGCAGCAGCAGCAGAATGGAGTGTCCTGCGGGGCCCCCTCTGCCCGGCTGAGCCCCTCTGCGCCGGCTTTCAGATACGCGAAGGGAGAGTGTCTCCCTCGCGTCTGTTAAGCCTGCAGGGGCAGATGGGAAATTTCCCATCAGCCCCTGCTTCCCATCAGCCCCTGCGGGCTTGACAGAGACGCGAGGGAGACACTCTCCCTTCGCGTATCTGAAAGCCGGCGCAGAGGGGCTCAGCCGGGCCGGGAGAGCTCAGCCGGGCAGAGGGGGCCCCGCGGGACACTCCATTCTGCCGCTGCGGCAGCAGCCAGCTTTTTTTTTTTTTTAAATTTAACTTTTAAAAAAGCAGAATGTTCTTTGCGCGGGGCCCCCTGAAACGCGGGGCCCTGTGCAAAAAACATTCTTGCTCAATGGACGGGCCGGCCCTGCTTCCAGTACTATAGTGCAATTTGTTTTGTTGTGATTATCTACTGGGTTTTCGTGGCACGATACAGAAGTAGATTTCCAGGCCTTTCTTCCACGCAGTTTACAGTAAACAACAATCTTTATTCCAAATATGGGAAACAGACTCCTAAGAAATAAACTGTTTGGCCATTTCTGGCTCTCTAGATATCACTCATGGTACAACGTATTTCAAAACATCTCACACGCAATCTTCAATGTAGAAAATGCCATAAAATTATTCCCTGGATACAATTTGTACAACAGCTGAGCTAGGGTGTGCCTCCATTTATTCACCTGCAATCACACGAAGAGGGCAGAGTTACTTCACTCTATAAAAACTTACAGCTTTGTTTGATTTCACATTTCCGTTTGTTTCTTGTTTTGAGCTTCTCATTTTCATTCCCTCTACATAAAGGCAGAAACAGAAAAATACTGGAGAAGTCCATTTATGCATATAAGACAGACATTTGAGGCTGATAACAAGCAAGAACTAGGTGTTCATCTTGGGTTGTGTTAACACAGACAAAGCATTAATCAACCATTAATCAACCATCCCACAGTAAATTACTACTGTAAGTTAAAGTTTACTTTAGGGCAGTAGTTCCCAAACCGTGGGTTAAGACCTCAAATGAGGTCACAACAAAAGTGGATGGGGGTCACAGAAACAGGGCTGCTCCCCCGTTTAACCATTACCTATACTCAGTAATAGAATCAGCACGATGTCTGACTCTGAATATTCATAGACCCTGCTCTCTCCTCCTATGAGGACTTCCTATTAAACAGGAAACACATGCAGAGTAGTGGGGTCCTCAGCTCACTGCTGCTACTGTTGCCACCATTGCTGCTGCTGCCACATTTGTGTTTTGGATAAGTGGAGTGGGAGGGGAGGTGTAAATGGACTAGGGAAGAGAGGGAAGTGTCGCTATTTTGTTTTCATCATCTGGGGTTGCATTAATTTTTAAGTGTTCTAGTGGGGTAACAATGGACGAAACATAGGCCATGTGGTCATTTTTTGTCATGTTTCTATTTAATCTGTCCTTCCATATCAAGCACTACAACAGTCCCCTTTTTTCCTTTACAGATCCTATAGAAACATGACGACAGAAAGAGACCACATGGCCTATCTAATCTGTCCTTCCATATCAACCACTACACTGGGAAACACTGCTTTAAGGCCTTTTAAAGGCTTATATTTTAAAAACTCCACAAAGGGAGGCTCTACAACTGTTTTCTGGCATTATAATTTTGTACTGAACTTACCAAGATAAATTTACAGCACTGAACTTCAAAATCAAACTATTCCAAAATACATTTACATATTGTATAGACTTTCCTCATTTCCCTGCCACTTCTCAGGGCATTACACGGCCCCACTTTTCAAATGAAGGGTTATAGCCCCCTTTCTAAGGGCCGCCACCATCTACAATCTATGAAAACGCTGTACCACAACACAATGCACAATGGCATTCCGTCTGTCTACTTCTTACTGCTATGTCCTTGTGCTGCACAATATTTCAGGATGGCAAATGGTCCTGCTCACATAGCAAAACATTTTATTAAAAGGCATTTTTAAAACTTAGGGGTAAAAATGGTGTAAAGCATAACGAGTTACATAAGATATCAGGAGCTTAAGAAACCCTTCACAAGGGTTAGGTAAAATAGGACAGCCATGCACTGTTGATGAAGCAATTTCAAGCCATTATATTTGAAGTTTTTCTTAATCAGCTGTTCCCTTCATTTCTCTCAAACCTCTATAAATGACCCAATACGCATTGCCTTTGAGCCCCTCGATCTAAATCCATATGGTTTACAGTGCCACATAGGAGTTCACGCACATTGCATGATGCAATCTACCCCTAGGCCTTTGAATTCATTTGTGAAAGTTAAATACAAGGCGCTCCTAGTAGTTCAGACAGATTTGGGGGACCCGTTTAAAGCATTTCTAAATGAATGTCTTAGCAGTTGAACATGACACAGTATTGGCATTACTACTTATGAATATAGCACTAAAGTACAAGGTTTCTTTCAAAAGTCTAAGACTAATAAGAGAAAATATGTTTTTCACTCAACGTGTAATCAAACTCTGGAATTTGTTACCGGAGGATGTAGTAAAAGCTGTTAGTGTAGACGGGTTTAAAAAAGGTTTGGAAAAGTTCCTGAAGGAAAGGTTCATAAACCATTATTAAAGGGGGACCCGGGATATCCACTGCTTGCCCCAATACAAGTATTGTGGAACCTGTGTCTTTTGGGGAAACTGCTAGGTACTTGTGACCTAGATTGGCCACTGTTGGAAATAGGATATTAGGCTTGATGGGCCTTGGTCTGATTCAGTATGGCATCTCTTATGTCCTTATGTCTTCTGTTCCCCTATTTCTGACTGTGGAACTCAAATGTCAGCCAGAAGCGCAAGGAAGAACTTGATCAATCCATATTATAGTCAAAGGAAGCAGAATTCTGTGTGTATATCCTACCAAAGCTTTCTGTTAGCATGGGCTCTTTCTGTTCCTCCTCCTCTTCTTCCTCTGTTAGTGGCGAGAAAGCAAACCTGGTGGGATCAAAATCTAATTTATAAGATTAAGAAAACTAAAACAAAAATAAAAAAATAAATAAATTGAAGGCTGTTAAAATACCTTTACCTCAACTGTTTAAAGCCCTTTCACCTTGTGTGCAACAGCTGGCTTTACAACTAGCAAAAAATTAATGCTATTTCCAATATTATTTAATGCAGTATTCTAATCCACAATCTGCTATACTGAATTAGTCAGCAACCTATGTTGGCTCATGTCACTATACATTCTTTGGAGATTAAAACTGGCTTCCATTTTTCATTCATTATTTTCTGTTTTGAAGGCCTGCTTCAGGTCCTGTATCGTCCCCACCATACTCTTCAATTCTATGAGGGGCTGCTCATGGAACAGAGGCACCTTGAACAGGGCATAACAGCAGTAAAAGGAAACTGCTCAAAAAGATAGAAAGCATGGTTACTCACCTGTAACAAGTGTTCTCCAGGAGCAGCAGGAATCAGTTCTCACATGTGGGTGACATCACCGATAAAAGCCCTCGCACGGGAGCGCTCCCCAGCTTTCACAGAAAGCCTTTGGGAGATCCAGCACATATGTATGATCGCCTTCCTGCCCGAATGGAGCCATCCTACCTCAATATGATGACATAGCTTAATTGAGCCATAAAGAAAATCATCTCCACGGGGAGGAGGGAGGGTAGTGAGGACTGATTTCTGCTGCTCCTGGAGAACACCTGTTACAGGTGAGTAACCACGCTTTTTCCAGGACCAAGTAGGAAATCAAGTCCTCACATATGGGACTCCCTAACTACAGGCTACCAAAAAAAAAAAAACCCAGCAAAATGCCTAAAGGGGCAACAAGAAAAAAACTAACCATGACAAACAGCAGAAGAGACGCTGAAAGTCGACATAGGGCTCCAGCATCAAGCAAGAGAACGACTCTCCAGTAGCTTGGACAGACATAAGGTCCGGAGGGAAGGAGTTGCATTAATTCCAAAAGAGATGCTGCAGTATGGCTTGTTCGAAGGTGCTGTCACTCCAGGAGTCCTCAACCAGACAGTAATGGGCTGCAAAGGTGTGGACAGAAGACCAAGTCGCATCTCTTCAGTCCTCCAGCAAGGAGACCATGCGCAGATTAGTCACAGAGGCTGCCATGGCGTTGGCACTGTATGCTGTGATATGGCAGTCTAAGGAAAGTCCAGCCTTGGCACAGGCAAAGGAGATGCAGTCAGCCACCCTTATGGAAAGGGTAAGTTTAGAAACTGCCACACCCAGCCTGTTCAGGTCTTAAGAAACGAAGAGCTGGGAGGAACGGCAATGTGATATTCTCTATTCTAAATAGAAAGCCAATGCCCTCTTACAATCCAGGGTACAGAGAGAGGTCTCTGCTCTGTTTGCATGAGGCCTAGAAAAGAAAGTGGGAAGTACCACCGACTGGTTGAGATGAAAAGGTAAAACCACCTTAGGCAGAAATTTAGGATGAGTGCATAGGACCACCCTATTTTTGTGAAACCTAGTATAGGGCACGCACGCCACTAGCACCTATTGTTCATTGACTGCATTCTGAAGTAAGCGCCACCAAGAAAATGACCTTCCAGGACAGAAACCTGAGAGGGCAGGTGGCCAGCAGCTCAAAAGATGAAATGAATATAAAAATCCTAAGAAATAACTCCACTTTAACATGCAGCTATAATTAGGGCATACGTGGTGCTTTTCATTTATAAAGCTCTCCTTTACCCACTATGTAGTCTCAGACCAACGCAGCGCTTGTGATCACTATATTTTATAGAAAACAAGGCGCAGCTCGAGAACATCAATGACTACTGGGTAAAATGTCTTTTTTGTATAAAAAGTGACTTATTTTCGTTGCTATGCACACCACTTATGTTCCATTCCCATTTAAAGTGTTTCAACCAATATATGTTGATCAAATATTGTTAAACAGGCTTATCTTTTTCTCCACTAGGACGTAGTGGTTCTCCTCTTCGCCGAAGCTTTCTCTCAACGCCTCACTCGGCGCCTTTGCGTTTCACTCTCATAATAGAGTTTCTTCAGGAGATTATTGACTGCTGCCTGCGTCTCTCTGTTCTTTTCCTTGACCAAAAAACGCCGTGCATGGTTGAAACACTTTAAATTGAGTTTGTAGCTGAGAGAAAAGGAGAGAAGGAGAAGAAAAAGAACTACAACTCCTAGGGAAGGAGGGTGGGTTGTGAAGACTAAATTCCTGCTGTTCCCGGAGATCACCTGTTATAGGTGAGTAACTACGCCATCTCCAGGAACAAGCAGGAATGTAGACTTCACATATGGGACTCCGTAGCTAGGAGATGCTAGAGAGATGACCTCAGTCAGCTGTGGAATCACAGGTATAACTAAGGTGGTCATGTATCCTCCCAAGGATGTCTGGTATCGAAACCCAGAACGGAGGGTAGGAGTTGCTCCAAGTCTGAAAAAGATGCTGGAGAACAGCTTGACCAAACAAGGCATCCCGGCAGGAGTCCTGGTCCTGGCAATAGCGAGCAGCAAATATGTGGACAAAAGACCAAGTTGCTGCTTTGTATATCTCATCAATTGCTACAGAGCATAGATTTGCCATAGAATCAACCGTGGCCCGAACATTATGTGCAGTGACATGACCCTCAAGAGAGAGTCCTGCCTTTTCATAAGCAAAGGAGATGCAGTCTGCTATCCACCTGGAAAGAGTTTGGATACTGGCAACCCCAAGTGGCTCATGTCAAAAAGTTGGGAAGCTTTTCTGTGCTTTCGAGTTCTCTGGAGATAAAAAGCCAAGGCACATTTGCAATCCAGAGTGTGAAGGGCTGCCTTTGCCCTAGAGGAATGAGATCTAGGGAAAAAGATAGGAAGGTAGACTGACTGGTTTAAATGGAAGGGCGAGACCACCTTCGGCATAAAGTGAGGAGTCTTAAGGACTACCTTATCATGGTGGAATCGAGTATAAGGAGGGTCAGCCACCAGAGCTTGGAGCTCACTAATGCGTCCTGCTGAAGTAAGGGCAATAAGGAAGGTGACCTTCCACGTGAGAAACCTCAGTGAGGTACTGGCTAGAGGTTCAAAGGGCGGCTTGAGAAGCTGTCCTAAAACATTAAGATCCCATGCCACTGGAGGGGGCTTAACGGGAGGTTTGATTACTAGAAGACCCCTCATGAAGCATGCTACAAGCGGCTGAGAAGAGATGTGTTGGCCATCTAAGGGCATGTGAGAGCTGCAATTGCAGCTAGGTGAACTCTTACCAAATTGGTTTTGATTCCAGAAGATGATAGGTGGAGGAGATACTCAAGTAATTTATTTATTTATATTTATTTATTTATTTAAAGTCTCTTCTATACCGCGCTATTCAGCATCAGCGCGGTTTACAATAAACAGTGAACATACACATTTCCAATAGTACTTTGTGTTTACATATGAACAGGATATTCAACTTGGCTAACAGGGTAACTATGTACAACCACAATATATACAATATATACAATTTGTAGGCTGATCATGTGTTTGTATGGTTTTAGACAGTGGTGATTTGGGTGGTTTCGGCAAATGGTGCTGAGTTTCTATTGGTTTCAGGGTTATGTATGAGGAAGAGGTAGTGTTTCACGGCCTTCCTGAATTGGAATATGTCTGGGATTGATCTGATGTTGTGAGGGAGGTTATTCCAGATCACTGGTGCATAAAGTTTGAAAGTCCTGCTGGATGTTGACTTGGTGCATTGAGTTATTGAGTTATAGTTAAGTAATGCCTCCACTGGAGCTGAGAAGGGGTTAAGATCCTTCTCAGAACACCAAATAGCAAATCTACACCACTTGAAGGTGTAGGAGCACCTGGTGGATGACTTCCTAGAAGCCAAAAGGATGTCCTTAACCTCCTGGGAAAGCTTAACGTCCTGGAAGGCTAAGCCTTCAGCAGCCATGCGGCGAGATGGAGGGACTGTGGATTGGGATGGAGCAACATCCCTTCTTCCTGAGATAGGAGATCTGGAGCAGACCCCAGATCTATGGGTTGAGCCTGAGACAGACGTAGAAGGAGAGAATACCACGGTTGTCGTGGCCAGCATGGGGTTATGAGTATCATGTAGCCCCTGTCTCTCTGGAGTTTGAAAAGAGTCTTGGGAATGAGGGGAATGGGAGGGAAGGCATATAGGAAGCCGTGACCCCAGTGGAGGTGAAAAGCATCCATCTGCTGGCTGTCTGGTGCAGGAGTCCTGGAGCAGAAGAGAGGAAGCTTGGCATTCTGAGGACTTGTGAACAGGTCTATCTCTGGGGTTCCCCAAATCTGAAAAATGTGAGCGACTTTGTCTGCATGGAGAGACTACTTGTGGGATAGAAGGACTCGACTCAGTTTGTCCTCCAAGATATTGTGTGTTTTCCCAGAAGATACACCGCATGCAGGTGAATATGATGCTGTATGGCAAAAAGACCACAAAAGCAGGGCCTCGCTGCAGAGGGTCCAAGAGTCTGTTCCGCCCTGCTTGCTCAAGTAGAACATGGCTACCTGATTGTCCGTCTGGACTAGAACTGTGCGGAATCGAAGATGGTCCTGGAACACTGAGAACATTGTGAATGGCTCTGTGCTCCAGCAGATTTATGTGGAGTTGTGACTCCTGATGAGACCAGAGCCCCTATCCAGATGAGCTCACCAGCCCAATTTGGATGCATCCGTCATCAGGGTACATTGATGTGCTGGCATCTGAAAAGGTGAACCTACCAGGCGGCTTCCTGGGGATTGCCAACACTTGAGAGACTAGATTAGGGGGGTAGAGGCCACTATTTTGTCTCCAAGGCAACCTGATGCCTGAGACCACTGGGAAGCCAGAGTCCATTAAGCTGCACACGTGTAGACAAGCATAGGGAACAACATGTACTGTTGATGCCATATGGCCCAGAAGCTGTAGCATTTCTCGAGCAGTGAGGCGTTCTTGAGGCATTCTTGAGATGCTGATTGAGTCGAGCACAGCAGAGTTTGGGCAGAAATACCTTTGATTGCTGAGTGTCTAGGACAGCCCTATAAACTCTAGCGTTTGAGAGGGGACAAGTTGGAATTTTGGAAGATTTATTACAAATCCCAAGTGTTGCAGCACCTGCATGGTATGCAAGAGGAAAAGGCTGGCCTCTAGAGAGGTATTTGCTTGAATGAGCCAGTCGTCTAAGTAAGGGAAGATAAATATCCCGAGAGTCCTTAGGAATGCGACTACTACCGCCATGCATTTTGTGTAGACTATTGAGGCCGAAAGGCAGGACTCTATATTGATAATGTCTCCCTTGAAACATGAAGTGCAAGAAAGCACAGTTACTTACCTGTAACAGGTGATCTCTAGGAAGAGCAGGAATAAGTCTTCACATATGGGTATCGTCGGTAACGACGGAGCCTGCGCGGGAACGCTCCCCAGCGTCCAGTAAGAAAGCTTTTGGGAGCATCCCACAGCGCCTGCGCACTGCCTTCCCGCCTTTCCCAACCGCCTCTCTCCAGTTCGAGTTTTAAAGCTGAGACAAAGAGAGAGAGAGGAAAGGAAAGATAGATAGAGAGATACAACTCCTAGGGGAGGTGGGTGGGTTGTGAAGACTTATTCCTGCTGTTCCCAGAGATCACCTGTTACAGGTAAGTAACTGTGCTATCTCCAGGAACAAGCAGGAATGAGTCTTCACATATGGGGACTCCCCAGCTGGAGATGCCAGGGAGATCCCCAAGGTTGTGAGTCCCTGAAAAGGGCTCTACCTTCCCCCATGGATCTCGGGCATCCAACCAGGGATGGGGGGTAGGAGTTGATTAGGTATGGAACAGGTGTTTGAGAACAGCCTGACCAAACAAGGCATCCCGGCGGGAGTCCTTGTCCAAGCAGTAATGGGCTGTGAAGGTATGAACCGAGGCCCAGGTGGCTGCTCAACAGATTTGGTTGATGGACACAGAGTTTAAATGAGCCATAGAGGCTGCCATGGCTCTCACATTGTGAGCTGTGACATGGCCCTCCAGAGAAAGGTTCTTACTCTGGTAGGCGAACGAAATACACTGAGCAATCCAATTTGACAGTGTTCTCTTAGAGACTGGAAGTCCTAAATGAGAGGGATCAAAAGCAACAAAGAGTTGAGAGGACTTTCTATGTTGCTGTGTCCTTTGTAAGTAAAAAGCGAGTGCTCTCTTACAATCCAGGAGGTAGTGGCTCAGGGTTCAAAGGGTGGCTTCATAAGCTGACCAAGAACTAGATTCAAATCCCATGCCACTGGAGGTGGTCTAATGGGAGGTTTAGTTAAAAGAAGGCCTCTCATGAATCTTGCAATAAGAGGATGAGAGGAAATAGGCTGTCCATTGAGAGGCTTGAAGGATGCTGAAATAGCACTCAAATGGACTCTTACTGAATTCGTTTTAAGGCCTGTATGGGATAAATGCAGCAAATGCAATACCTCTGAATTCTTTACTAGAGTAAGGGGGTTAAGACCCTTCTTTGCACACCAAATGGTAAACCTTTTCCATTTGAAAGCATAGGAACGTCTAGTGGAAGGCTTTCTGGAAGCATGAAGGATATCCTTCACCTGCTGAGAAAGATGCAAATCTTGAAGGTCTAAGCCTTCAGCAACCAGGCCCTGAGATGGAGAGACTGGGGATTTGGATGCCATAACGTTCCCGCCTCCTGGGACAGGAGGTCTGGAGCAGATCCCAAGTCCAGGGAAGGAGCTTGAGAGAGATGCAGAAGTAGAGGGTACCACACTTGGCGTGGCCAACGTGGTGCTATGAGGATCATAGACCCTCGATCTCTCTGAAGCTTGAAGAGAGTTTTGGGGATTAGGGGAATGGGTGGAAAGGCGTAAAGGAAGCCTTGACCCCAGTGAAGGAGGAAGGCATCCCTGGCCTGAACTCCCTGACACGGAATTCTGGAACAGAACCGGGGAAGTTTGGCATTCCACGGACTTGCAAAGAGGTCTATGTCCGGGGTTCCCCAAATCTGAAAGATTCTGGCTATCTGGTCCATATGGAGGGACCACTCGTGTGGAAGCAGAACTCGACTGAGTTTGTCTGCCCAAGAGTTTTGAACGCCTGGAAGATATATTGCCAGAAGATGAATTTGATGCTCTCTGGCGAAGGCCCACAATCTCAAAGCTTCGTTGCAAAGCGACAGAGCGCCAGTCCCGCCCTGCTTGTTCACGTAGAACATGGCTACTTGGTTGTCCTTGTGGATGAGGACTGTCTTGCAGCTGAGCAGGGTGTGGAAGACAGAGCTAGAAAAATTGCTCTGAGCTCCAAGAGGATGATATGTAGAGAAGTCTCCTGTGGAGACCAGATGCCCTGGGTGGAGAGATCTTGTAGATGAGCTCCCCAACCCCTTGGAGAGGCGTAAGGGTTGCTTGGGGTAACAACCACTGAAAAGGGGACCCCAGCAACAGGTTTTGAGTGGACTTCCACCACTGGAGAGACCAAAAAAGGCGACTGGAGGTTGCTATTTTGTCTGATAGGCACCCTGATGCCTGGGTGCATTGGGTGGATAAAGTCCATTGAGCTGCCCTCATGTGAAGGCGAGCGTAAGGAACCACATGCACGGTGGATGCCATGTGGCCTAACAGTTGTAACATCTCTCGAGCAGTTAAATGGGACTTTAACTGAATCTGGGAGGCTAACTGCACCAAGCGTAGGCAACGGGCCTCAGGAAGATAGGCTCTTGCAGTTGTGGTATCCAGCAAGGCCCCTATGAACTCTAGTGACTGAGTAGGGGTGAGATGCGATTTTGGGATGTTTATTACAAGTCCCAGATACTGAAGAACACGCCTTGTGCAGGCTAGGGAAGTATGGGCCTCTGACTGGGATGGAGCTCGGATGAGCCAGTCATCCAGATATGGGAATACGAATATTCCTAGAGTGCGTAGAAATGCAGCTACTACTGCCATGCATTTTGTGAACACTCTTGGTGCAGAGGCCAGACTGAAAGGAAGCACTCTGTATAGGTAGTGCTTTCCTTGATAAAGGAACCGAAGGAACTTTCTGTGTGTTGGATGGATGAGGACATGGGTGTACGCATCCTTGAGATCTAGAGAACAAAGCCAATCCTGACTCTGAAGGTATGGAAGGAGAGCACCGAGAGAAATCTTGAATTTCTCTTTGCATAGAAACTTGTTCAATTCTCTGATTTCTAAAATGGGTCTGTAAGCCCCCGTTTTCTTTGGGATAAGAAAATAGGGGGAGTAGAACCCCGAGCCCTGTTGAAGAAGGGGTACTTCTATTGCTTTTTGGGCAAGAAGGGTAGCAATCTCCTGACCCAGAAGGTCGAGGAGAGATGTTGGAGAATTGAACTGTCTCACCATGGTGTGAGGAGGAAGGTTTAAGAAATGAAGCTTGTACCTCTCCCTTATGATGGAGAGGGTCCATTGCTTTGCTGTGATTTGTTCCCATCTGGGAGCAAAGTGAGCTAACCTTCCTGGAATAGTGAGAGGCTCTGGTTCTTCTAGAGCCAGAAAGTCTAAGTTCTCTAGTTGTAAGTCAAAGGCCCTGAGGAGGCTGAGGCTGTTTGGCCGTAGCAGTCCTTGAAGCCTTAGGCTTGGACTGTTTAGGTTGTTGCTGACGCTTTGCAGCAAAACGACCTGCAGAAGATGTCTGCTGACCATAAACAGGATAATATCTCCCTTTTTTGGGATAAAAAGCCTTTTTGAACAACCTTTTTTTTTAACAGGAGCAGAAGTAGACTTTGAAAGTCTATCTAAAGCAGAATTTTCAGCATCCATCTGAATGGCCTTTGCTTGCCAATCCTTTCCAAAAAGGTTTTCACCTGTACAAGGAAGATTTCCTAATCCATCTTGGACCCAGGGTTCCAAATCAGAAGCTTGTAACCAAGCAACTCTGCGTGCAGCTATGGCAATAGCCGAGGCTCTGCTGGCACACTCAAAAGAGTCAAAGGCTGCACGGTTGGAAAATTTGGAAACATCCTGGGCATGTTTAAGCCAGGTGAGAAACTCCTCCCTTTTATCTTCTGAAATAAAAGGGGCTAAAGTCTGCAGATGATCTGTAACTTCTTTTAGAAACATCCCCATATAGAGACTATAGGAGTTGATTCTGGCAGTAAGCATGTTGGCCTGGAAAACTTTCCGGCCAAAAGCATCTAAAGTTCTGCATTCTCTTCCTGGAGGATTAGATGAGTGCCTTTTTGCACTCTAACTTCTTCATGGCAGACTCCACCACAATAGAGTGGTAAGGAAGTTGAGTCTTATGAAAGCCAGGACAGGGAGGAACACGGTACATGGTGTCGAACCTACGAGAATGAGGGGAGGTGGTGAGAGGAGTCTCCCATATGCCCAACATGTGATCATAAAGGATCTCATGAATTGGTAAAGTAGCTGCCTCCTTAGGAGCCTTAGGATATTGTAAAATATCCAATTGTTTGGCTCTAGGCTCTGACTCAGGGGCCACAGAGATGGAGAGGCCCCTGGCCACTTCCCTAATGAAGTCTTGGAAAGACAAGTCTTCTGGAGGAGACATTCTCCTTTTTGGAGAAGGCGGCTCCTGAGGAAGGAGTACCGATGCTTCGACAGAAGCGTCTGATTCATCAGAGTCCTCGGAGGAATCGAAGTATCGCCTGTCTGGATGCTCCTGCAGAGCCCGATACGCGTACCGAGTGGTATCGACATCGGGAGTTATCGGTACTGGTTCGGTACCGATGGGCATCCTAGGACAGGGTACCACTGCAGTCGACACCGAAGCCGATGTCGATGCAATCGGTCCCAGTACCAGAACAGATATCGGTGCCGGTGCCCGAACCGGTACGACAACGGAGTGTGTTGCGGTACCGGAGGCGTCGCAGCCTGTATGAATGCCGTAATGGCACGCTACATGGTCAGAATATTCTGATCCATCGACGCCACCAATGTCTGGATGTTGATACCAGTGGAAACCACCGGTACCCCAGAACATGGCAACAGGTGATCGGTCGAGGCCACGCCATCGATGTCAACCTGTGACCCCATAGATGAAGCTTTGGAAGCCGGGGTTTCCCGCCGGGGTAATTTTGCCGGTGTAGAATCCTCGAGGGCAAGCCCGGAGGCATCTCGATGCTTAGAGGGAGATCTACCCTTCGAGGACCGGCTGGACTTATGTTTGGTTACCTGAGATCCATGAGAGGAAGAAGCAGCCCTGGAAGACGTCGATGCCACCGAAGCTGCATCAGAGGGAAACAGGGTACTGAACTTAGCCGCTCGGTTCTGTCGACCTCTTTTAGACATCATGGAACAGGACGCAAAATCCGTGATGGAACGGTCAGGACCCAAACATTTTAGACACCAGTCATGGGTGTCGGTGACAGAAATAGTACCGCTGCACTTCGTGCACTTTTTAAACCCGGAGGCGGGCTTTTCCATGAGGAAAAATATTTCCTAGGCCTAAGGCCGAAGAAAAAAATTGCACAGAAGTGGGAAACGGTAGTTTGTTTGTTTTTTTTTTTTAAGAAGAAAGAAAGAAAAGACCGGCGATACCGGTCCGACATCGAAGAAGGCAGACGCGAGACCAAAGAACTAGAAAAAAATTAAGAAATTCTTCAGCGGTGACAGGAAGACGACCTGCTGGCTCCGCGGAAAAGAAGAACTGGAGAGAGGCAGTTGGAAAAGGCGGGAAGGCAGCGCGCAGGCGCTGTGGAATGCTCCCAAAAGCTTTCTTACTGGACGCTGGGGAGCGTTCCCGCACAGGCTCCGTCGGTACCGACGATACCCATATGTGAAGACTCATTCCTGCTTGTTCCTGGAGATCTTTCTGTACTGTGAGTGAATAAGTATGTGAGCATATGCCTCTTTTACATCTAGAGAACAGAGCCTATACTGACTCTGGAGATAGGGGAGAAGGACCCCTAGGGAGATCATTTTGAACTTCTCCCGTAGTAGGTACCTGTTCAGTTCTCTGAGGTCCAGAATTGGCCTGTAGATGAAGCTTGTACCCCTCCCGTACTATGGACAATGTCCACTGCTCTGATCTGATAAGATGCCACCTGTGGGCAAGGTGAAAGAGTCTGCCAGGGATGTGGACAGGATCTGGAATCTCCAGAGGCAGAATGGTTATGTTCTCCAGAAAGAAGTCAAAGACCCTGAGGAGGCTGGGTCTGCTGAGGTGGCTGTGACTTACTAGTCTGAGCCCTCTTTTGCTGCTTTGAAGGCTACTGCCCCTTCTGAGAAGCATGATGTTGACACTGCACAGCAGGGATAAAAGAAGGATAGTACTTCTTATTGAAAAAAAGCTTCCTTTGCTGCTTTTTTCCTAGCTGGGTTGGCAGTAGATCTAGATAGTCTATTGAGTGGTGTTCTCAGATTCTAACTGAGAGGCCTTGTCCTGCCAATCATTACCAAAAACGTTTTCACCGGTGCAAGGGATATTACCCAGCTTATCTTGAACCCACTGTTCAAGATCCGATGCTTTGAGCCAAGCAATCCTGCGTGCACCGATGCAGATGGATGAAGTTCTGCTGATGCACTCAAAACTGTCAGAAGTTGCCCTCCTAATAAACTTTGAAACTTTCTGAACATGCTTTACAAGGGTAATATAATCTGCTCTCTTGTCATAAGGAAGAAGAGGAGCCATTAACTCCAAATCCTTAGCCACCTCTCTAAGGAACATACCCATATAGAGTATGTAGGAACTGATCCTGGCCGATAACATGGAGGCCTGAAAACAACATCAACCAAAGGCATCTAAGGGTTCTCGATTCCCTACTTGGAGGGTTCGCGGAATGTGTCTTAGCACTCTTTATTTGATGTATTGCCGATTCCACCACCATGGAATGGTGCGGCAATTGCATCTTGAAAATTGGGACACTCCAGTACCCGGTATATGGTATCGAGTCATCGGGTATGTGGAGAAATAGTAGGGGGTGTTTCCCCCATACGAAGAATAAGATCATGAACCTATGCGATGGATAGGGAGCATAGCAGCCTTCTTCAGGGCTATAGGATACTGAAGAATTTCAAGTTCTTTGGACCTAGGCTCTTTCTCCGATTTCACTGTTATGGACAGACTTCAAGCAACATCGTGAATAAAGTCTTGAAAAGACATATCCTCTGGAGGGGACATGCAACGTTGTAGAGACGGAGATGGGTCTTCTGGGATAGTTCTCATGTCCCGGGTATCGGCCGATTCATCATCTGAAGAATCGGAATCCGAAGATTCAAAGTATTGACGGGCAGGATGTTCACGCTCTGCACCTAGTCTGTACCGATCAAAACCGGTAGCTAAGGCTTGCGGTGCCAGCACCTCAGTACCAGAAATGGTTTCGAGGGCCGGCATGGGCGGTAGCATGGTAAGCGGCAAAAGTCAATGCAGGTTGTGTCGGTACTGGATCCGGTACGGATGCCTGTGGAATCGACTGTAAAGGTTTTACTGGTACCAAGGTCACCAGTAAGGCCGCTAAGCTCCGCTCGATGACCAGGATACGTTGATCCATGGAGCTTGATGATGCTTGGCTATCTGTACCGGAATTGTGGGCCACAATCCCTGAGCATGGCATCAGGAGCTCTCCAGAGGTGGAGGCCTTGGGGCATCCTAGGACCCCACTAAGACTTTGGAGGAAAGGTCTCCCGCCGGGATGGTTTGGCCGGTGTGTCCCCCTCCAGGGCAACACCCAAGGCAACACGATGCTTAGAAGGAGATCTACCCTTGGAGGGCCGGCCAGTCTTCGATGAAGACTTAGGTTTCAATACCCAAGATGCTTGGGAGGAAGATGAAGCTCTCGATGATGCTGATGCTAAAGATACTGCATTGGAGGCAAAGAGGGTGCCTAGCTTTGCAGCTCAATTCTGTAGGCCTCTCTTTGTCATCTTCCTACAAAGAGGACATTCTGAGAGTTAATGATACGGTCCTAAGCATTTTAGACATCAGTCATGGGTGTCTGTGGTCAAAATGGTACTGCCACATTTGGAACACTTCTTCAAACCAATGGATGGTTTTTCCATTTTGTCTGTGACAAAAGGGGAAGCCTAAGCCTAAGATGGCATTGATGCGTCTGAAGAAAGAAATAATTCTTTCCCTCACAGAAGTTTTCTTTTTTTAATAAAGAAAGCAAGCAAGCACCGATGGGGGTCGGTATTAACATCGATGGGAAGGCAGACACGACCATGAAAAATAAGAAAGGACAAATTTTCTGCGGTGAGAGGAATTGCTTCTTGTCGACTCCGCAGAAAACGAAGAACTGAGGAGAGAGAGCTGGAAAGGCAGGAAGGCAGCTATGCAGGCACAGTGGGATGTTCCCAAAGGCTTTCCTATTGGACCTTGGGGAGCATTCCCATGCGGGCTCTGTTGGTACCGACGTCACTCATATGTGAAGACTACATGCCTGCTTGTTCCTGGAGATAAAGGGTTAAGGGCTTTGTCCACACATCAGAGAGAGAATCTGTACCATTTGAAGGCGTATGCACGTCTGGTGGAATCCTGGTGGAATGCAAGGAGAATATTCTCCACATCCCTTGGTAGGTGAAACTGAGCAAGAGCTACCATCTCAGCATCCAAGCCGTGAAGGCTATGGACTTTAGACTGGCATGGAGGAGGGTCCCCTCCTCCTGAGAGATCAGATTTGGGTGTTGCCGAGGCAAAGTGGAGGTGCCCAGGAGAGGTGAAGCAACAGGGGTACCACAGTTGCCTGGGCCAGCGTGGGGCAATGAGTATCATGGTGGCCCTGTCTGTCTGGGCCTTGAAAAGGGAGCTGGTGGGTAAGCATAAAGCAAGCCCTTGCCCCAGTTCAGGAGGAATGCATTGGAGGCTAACCGATTATGACAGTGGCAGCTGGGCATTGTGAAGAGTGGCAAAAAGGTCCATGGATGGAGTGCCCCACTTCTGGAAGATGCTGCAGGCTACTTGTGTATTGAGAGTCAATTTATGTGAATGCAGCACTCTGCTAAGCCTGTCTGCCAATGTGTTGTCCTGTCCCAGATGACAGACTGCCGGAGAAGCATGCCGTGCTTACTGGCAAATCTCCAGAGTCTAATGGCCTCCCAGGAGAGGAGGGTATGAGTCCGTGACGCCCTGCTTGTTGATATAGAACACTGCCACCTGGTTGTCCATTTGGATGAGGTCTACCTGGTTGGACAGCTGCTACTTAAAGACTCAAAGGGCATTTGCTACCGTCCTGAGCTCAAGGAAGTTTATCTGATGGAGATTCTCCCCCATCATCCAGAGTCCCTAGGTACATAGGCCATCAAGATAGGCTTCCCAGCCCAATTTGGAGGCGTCCGTAGTCAGCACCTGCTGGTGTGTAGGGACCTAGAAAAGAATCCCTACTAGAAGACGAGTCAGCTGTTGCACCAGAAAAAGGGATTCTTTCAGTGGCGAAGTCACCCTGACTCAGTCTGTGAGACGGTTCATCGCCTGACGCCACTGTGTACAGAGTATCCACAGTGCTTTCCACATCTGAAGCCAGGCAGATGGGGATGTGGACTGTGGAGGCCAAGTGAAGCATTTGGCAAGCCAAGATCGTTGAACACTGGGCGAGGTGCTGGGCCTAGACTAATGGAAGATAGGCTCTGGCTGCAGTGGTATCGAGGAGAGCCCCAGTGAACTCAAAGCACTGAGTGGGTTGCAGGTGGGACTTTGGATAGTTGATGACAAAGTCCAGCTGCTTAAGCATCTGGATGGTGCATTGCACAGACAGACTGACCTTGACCAGCATCCTGCCCCTGATCAACCAGTCATTCAGATAGGGGAAGACGAAGATGAAGATTCTCTGCACCTGAAGAAAAGCAGCTACGACCGTTAGACATTTTGTGAAAACCCATGGGGCGGATGCCAGACCGAAAGGGAGAATGTATTGATAGTGATGTCTGCTGATATTGAAGTGGAGATACTGCCGGTGCAGGGGGTGAATGAAGATGTGGGCATAGGCATCTTTTAGATCCAAGCAGCATAGCCAATCTTCCCACTGGAGGTAGGGCAGTAATGTTCCAAGGGATACCATCTTAAACGTCTCGTGCCCTAGGAAGCAATTCAGATTGCAGAGATCCAGAATGGGATGGAATCTGCCCGTTTTCTTGGAAACCAGGAAATAGGGGGACTAGAATCCCTTTCCCACTTGAGACAGTGGAACAACCTCCACTGCTCTTTCTTGCAAAAGCTCTTGCTGAAGATGTTCTTGATGGTAAGGTTCCAAAGGATACTCCCCTGGAAAGAACGGGGGGAGGTCTGATCGAAGTGTAGGAGGGTAGCCTTCCTTTACCACTTGTAGCGCCCAGGCATCAGCGGTTATGCTGGGCCAACGATGGGCAAAAAATGTGAGATGCCCCCCAAGGTGCTGCGGAACGGGGCCTGAAAGGGGAAGAAGGGCCATGGTCCAGGAGCCAAAAGCCCCCCCCCCCCCACACACACACAGAGGCTATGGTTATGGCGCTTCTTGGGGGCTTTAGGCATATGTTGCTTCTGGCCTTGGTCACTGGCCTGCTGCCCCTGTGGGGGCGGCTAGTATGAATGGTATGGGACATAAGTATCATAGGCCTTCTTTTTCTTCAGGTAGAAAGACTTTCACTGAGGCCTTCCATCGGGAAAGATCAGTGGTCTCTCTCAAGAGCCTGTTCATGGTGACCTGTTCAGTCTCTAACTCTGCAGCCTTCTCAGTCATGGGTTTGCTGAAGAGACTCTCTTCCTGACATGGGACATCGATCAACTTGTCCTGAAACCATTGCTCCAAGTCAGACAACTGTAGCCATGCCAGGCGGCAGGCACCAATGCCCGTCACAGCCACTCTAGCCACAGACTCAAAGCCATTGTAGGCTGCACAAGTCACATATTTGGAGCATTCCTTGATCCTAGCTACTAGGCTCTGGAAGTGCTGAAGATGGTCTCCAGATAAGCCAGCCGAGAACCCGGCAAGCTTCGCCAGGTCTCTCAAGTACATGCCCATGTACAGCTGGTATGTTTGGATAAAGACTACGAGCATCGAGCGCTGGTAACATTTCCTGCCAAACCCATCCATGGTGAATGCCTCCCTACCAGGGGGCACAGAGGAGAGCGTCTCGTTACTCTTAATATGGCGCATGGCCAATTCCACAACTATGGAGTTGTGAGGCAGTTGTGTTCTTAAAGCCTGGGCTCTTGCGGACTCTATACACCTGCTCACAACTGGCTCCATAACCGGGATCTCCGACATCCTCAGCAGTAACCTTTCTAGGATAGGGTGCCCTGGGATGATGATGGCCTCCTTCGGGAGAGTTGGATACTGAATGATCTCCAGCATTTCTGCCCAAGGTTCCTTTTCAACTTCAATTGTGAAGGATAAAGTCTTCCCCATGTCTCTGACGAACTTCAAGAAGGAGAGGTCATCGGGAGGGAACCTCTTGCGCTCATAAGGGGGGCCAGGGTTCCAAAGGAATATCTGTGCTGCACTCTCTCTGGGGATTCATCCTCACTTTCCCCACCCAGAATTCTAGTCAGGCAAGAATTCAAAGTATCGACAGGAATGGGAATCGCATCGATGCCCTGGTGGTGAAGACGAAGGCGACCTCGGTACCCTGTGCTCCGAGCCGGATGCACTAAAGGGGGGGAGGGGGGGAGATCCACTGCACCAAGCGGAGACCGCATGGTTTTTGAGAATCAGCTGGACCTCCACAGGCAGCACTTCTGGTGGATGGTGCCATCACTGGCCCCGAGAAACTAAAGGTTCCCAGTTCCCAAGGCTTGTGCTGTGCCATAAAGGCAGCCAGACTGTGCTCAAGAGTCAACAACTGCTCTGTTAAGAGGGAGAGCTCTGCAGCTGATGGCGCCAGCACTACATACTTAGGCTCCGATACCGGCTCCTTCAGCGGGGACTCCTCGATGCTAACAGCTTTGGGAGTCTCACGCTGGCCCTCCAAGGTCATGGGAGGTACCTCCTCCTGCTGGGGAAGCTTCAAAGGCCGCTCTTGGCTTTCGCCCTCAGAGTTGCATTGAGGACTTCGATGGCGATGTTCATGGGTCTTCACCCTGGACTCGGCATTGCCCTTTGACAATGTCCGAGGTGGAATCTGTTCCTTGTGGGGACGCTCCTTTTGGTCACCACGCAAAGCAAGTCCTCAGCAGTGCCCTTCGAGGGCACTGACGCTGATGTCTTGAAGCAGAACAGCAATTCCCACTGCTTTTCACGGTTCTTCAGCCCCTTGCATGTTATCTGCAAGCAGAGAGTGCAAGTAGAGGGCTTGTGGTCAGGCCTGAGTCACTGAAGGCACCAGTTATGGCAGTCTGTGATGGAAATGGTCCAGTCACATCTGGCACATCTCTTAAAGCTGCTGGTTGGTGTGGACATGTTGGGGAAGATGGCTTCTGCCAAGTCAAGACACTCCACAGCCTCGACCAGAAGGGTGTGAGAAAAACACATGCGCCAAAAAAAAGAAAATAGAGACCTGAGAAAAAAAATGCAGCGCCGAGATAGCGACGATACCAGAAAGTACAGGAAGGCAAAAAAAAAAAAAAAAAAGAATCAGGAGAAAAAGGATTCTGAGTGGAAAAACTACCAACAGGGAAAACAGCTTTTCTCCAGGATGCAGATGAACGTCTGGAGGACTCCGCAGAAAAAAAAAAAAAAAGAAGACAAGAGGTAAGATGGCTTCATTTGAGTGGGAAGGCTCTCATGCATGCGTGCTGGATCTTCCAAAGGCTTTCTGTGAAAGCTGGGGAGAGTTCCTGCGTGAGAGCTCTATTAGTAACATCACCGATATGAGAGGACCGACTTCCTGGTTGGTCCTGGAGAAAGCACAGTTACTTACCTGTAACAGGTGATCTCTGGGAACAGCAGGAATAAGTCTTCACATATGGGTATCGTCGGCACCGACGGAGCCCGCACGGGAACGCTCCCCAGCGTCCAATCAGAAAGCCTTTGGGAGCATCCCACAGCGCCTGCGTGCTGCCTTCCCGCCTTTCCCAACTGTCTCTCCTCAGTTGGGTTTTAAAGCTGAGACAAAGAGAGAGAGAGAGAGGGAAAGGAAAGATAGAGAGATACAACTCCTAGGGGAGGTGGGTGGGTTGTGAAGACTTATTCCTGCTGTTCCCAGAGATCACCTGTTACAGGTAAGTAACTGTGCTATCTCCAGGAACAAGCAGGAATGAGTCTTCACATATGGGGACTCCCTAGCTGCAGATGCCAGGGAGAGACCCCAGAAGTTGTGTGTCCCTGGGACAGGGCTCCACTTCCCCCCATGGATCTCTGGCATCCCATCAGGGATGATGGGTAGGAGTTGATTAAGTATGGAACAGGTGTTTGAGAACAGCCTGACCAAACAAGGCATCCCGGCGGGAGTCCTTGTCCAAGCAGTAATGGGCTGTGAAGGTATGAACCGAGGCCCAAGTGGCTGCTCGACAGATGTCGTCAATAGACACAGAGTTCAGATGAGCCATTGAGGCTGCCATGGCCCTCACATTGTGAGCTGTGACATGGCCCTCCAGAGAAAGGTTCTTACTCTGATAGGCGAAAGAAATACACTGGGTAATCCAGTTGGATAGTGTTCTCTTGGAGACTGGTAGTCTCAAATGAGAAGGATCAAAGGCAACAAAGAGCTGAGAGGACTTTCTATGTTGCTGTGTCCTTTGTAAATAAAAAGCCAGAGCTCTTTTACAGTCCAGGGTATGAAGATTCCTCTCTGCACTTGATGCATGAGGCCCTGGAAAAAAGACAGGTAGGTAGACCTCCTGGTTGAGGTGAAAAGGCGAGACCACCTTAGGCATAAAGTGTGGATGAGTCCTAAGGACTACCTTGTCATGATGGAACCTTGTACAAGGTGGATTAGCTACAAGTGCTTGCAAGTCACTAATACGACGTGCTGATGTGATTGCAATGAGAAAGATAACTTTCCAAGAAAGGTATTTCAAGGAGGTGGTAGCCAAAGGTTCAAAAGGCGGCTTCATAAGCTGACCAAGAACCAGGTTCAAGTCCCATGCCACCGGAGGTGGTCTAATGGGAGGCTTTGTTAAAAGGAGGCCTCTCATGAACCTTGCTACAAGAGGATGAGAGGAAATAGGTTGTCCATTTAGAGGCTTAAGGGAAGCTGCAATAGCACTCAAATGGACCCTTACTGAATTTGTTTTAAGGCCTGCATTAGACAGATGGAGGAGATACTCCAGCAAAGATTCCAGGGGTATGGTAAGGGGGTTAAGACCCTTTGCAGAGCACCAGATGGCAAACCTCTTCCACTTGAAAGCATAAGAGTGTCTAGTGGAAGGTTTTCTGGAAGCATAAAGAACATCTTTCACTTGTTGAGAAAGATGAAGATCTTGGAGATCTAGGCCTTCAGCAACCAAGCCCTGAGTTGCAGAGACTGGGGATTGGGATGCCATAACTTTCCGTCCTCTTGAGATACGAGATCTGGAGCAGACCCTAACTCGAGGGAGGGAGCTTGAGAGAGATGCAGAAGCAGAGGGTACCACACTTGCCGTGGCCAATGTGGAGCTATGAGAATCATGTGGCCTCTGTCTCTCTGAAGCTTGAAGAGGGTTTTGGGAATTAGGGGAATTGATGGAAAGGCATACAGGAAGTCTTGACCACAGTGAAGGAGGAAAGCATCCTTTGCCTGAGCCCCCTGAGCCGGAGTTCTGAAACAGAACCGGGGAAGTTTGGCATTCCACGGACTTGCAAAGAGGTCTATGTCCGGGGTTCCCCAAATCTGAATAATGTTGGCCACTTGGTCCACATGTAGGGACCACTCGTGTGGAAGCAGAACTCGACTGAGTCCGTCTGCCCAAGAGTTTTGAACGCCTGGAAGGTAAACTGCCAGAAGATGAATCTGATGCTCTCTGGCGAGGGCCCACAGTTGCAAAGCTTCGTTGCAAAGCGACAGAGAGCCAGTTCCGCCCTGCTTGTTCACACAGAACATGGCACCTGATTGTCCGTGTGGATAAGGACTGTCTTGCAGCTGAGCAGGGTGTGGAACACCCATAGAGCAAGGAAGATTGCTCTGAGTTCCAAGAGATTGATATGTAGACAACTCTCCTGTGGGGACCAGATGTCCTGGGTGGAGAGGTCTTGTAGATGAGCTCCCCACCCCATTGGAGAAGCATCTGTTGTGAGAGTTGCTTGGGGTAGAGACTGCTGAAAAGGGGACCCCAGCAACAGGTTTTGAGGGGACTTCCACCACTGGAGGGACAAAATGAGGCGACTTGTGTTTGCTATTTTGTCTGACAGGCAGTCTAATGCCTGGGTCCATTGGGTGGATAAAGTCCACTGAGCTGCTCTCATATGAAGGTGAGCATATGGTACCACATGCACGGTGGATGCCATGTGGCCTAGTAACTGTAACATCTCTCGAGCAGTTAAGTGAGGCTTCAACTCTGCTTGAGAAGCTAACTGCACCAAGCGAAGGCAACGAGCCTGGGGGAGATAGGCCCTTGCCCTTGTGGTATCCAGCAGCGCCCCTATAAACTCCAGGGACTGAGTAGGGGTTAAATTGGATTTTGAGATGTTTATGATCAGCCCTAAATACTGAAGGATACTCATTGTGCAGGCTAGAGAACTCTTGGCCTTTGACTGAGTGGGAGCTCGAATGAGCCAGTCGCCCAAATAAGGGAAGACGAATATTCCCAGAGTGCGCAGAAATGCAGATACCACTGCCATGCATTTTGTTAACACCCTTGGTGCAGAGGCCAGACCAAAAGGGAGCACTCTGTATTGATAGTGCTTCTCTTGAAAAAGGAACCGAAGGAACCTTCTGTGAGTTGGATGGGATGAGAACATGGGTGTACGCATCCTTGAGATCTAGAGAACAAAGCCAATCCTGACTCTGAAGATATGGCAGCAGAGTTCCCAGAGAAATCATTTTGAACTTTTTCCTGACTAGGAATCTGTTCAATTCTCTGAGATCTAAGATGGGTCTGTAGCCCCTTGTTTTCTTTGGAATAAGAAAATAGGGGGAGTAGAAACCTGTGCCCTGTTGCTGAAGAGGCACTTCCTCTATTGCCCCCAGGGTGAGAAGGGTGGCAACCTCCTGCCCCAACAGGTTAAGGAGGGAGGTTGGAGAATTGAACTGGTGCACTCTTGTGTGAGGGGGCAAGCTTGAAAAATGAAGTTTGTACCCCTCTCTTATGATGGAAAGTGTCCAATGCTCTGCTGTAATTTGCTCCCACCTGGGAGCAAAATGACATAATGGTGGATGGCTCTGGTCCTTCCAGAGCCAGGAAGGCTAAGTTCTCTAGCGGAAAGTCAAAGGCCCTGAGGGGGCTGAGGTTGCTGGGTCGGTGGAGGACTAGCAGCCTTTGCTTTGCTTTGTTTGGATGATTGCTGACGTTTGGTAGGGAACTGAGCTGCAGAGGATGCCCGCTGACCATAAGCAGGATAGAATCTTCCCTTTTTAGAAAAAGGTGCTTTCTTGAACAACCTTTTCTTAGCAGGAGCAGCTGTGGATTTGGATAGTCTATCCAAGGCAGAATTCTCAGCATCCATCTGATTGGCTTTTGCTTGCCAATCTTTACCAAACAGGTTCTCACCTGTACAAGGGATATTTCCTAATTCATCTTGAACCCAGATCTCCATATCAGATGCTTGAAGCCAAGCAATTCTACGTGCACCTATGGCAATAGCCGAGGCTCTGCTTACACATTCAAAGGAGTCGAAAGCTGCACAGTTGGAGAATTTGGAGATATCTTGGGCTTGTATAAGCCAAGTGAGAAAGTCCTGTCTTTTATCCTCAGAAATGAAAGGACTTAAAGTCTGCAAATGATCAGTGACTTCTTTTAAGAACATTCCCATGTAAAGACTATAGGAATTAATTCTCGCAGCAAGCATGGAAGCTTGGAAGACTCTTTTTCCAAAAGCATCCAGGGTTCTACATTCACGTCCTGGAGGATTAGAGGCATGTCTTTTGGCACTTTTAATCTTTCTCATAGCAGTCTCAACCACAATAGAGTGGTGAGGAAGTTGAGTTTTATGGAAACCAGGACAAGGAGGGACACGATACATGGTATCCAACCTGCGAGAATGAGGGGAGGTGGTCAGAGGTGCTTCCCACATCCTTAACATGAGATCATACAAAATCTCATGAATAGGCAAGGTAGCTGCCTCCTTAGGAGTTTAAGATATTGTAAAATATCCAACTCCTTGGTTCTGGGTTCTGTCTCAGGGGCCACCGTAATGGAAAGGCCCCGAGCCACCTCCCTGATGAAGTCTTGAAAAGACAAGTCCTCTGGAGGAGACATCCTTCGTTTAGGAGAGGAGGAGTCCTGTGGAAGAAGCATCACTGCATCGAGTGACTCTTCAGAATCCTCAGAGTCTTCAGAGGAAGCGAAGTATCGTCTGTCCGGATGCTCTTGCAAAGCCCGATACCCGTACCGACTGGGATCGGTATCGGGAATAACAGGTACCGGGGTATCGGTACTGGAGGGCTTCAGAGGACAGAGCATCGGCATAGCGGACACCGATGCCGAGGGTACCGGGATCAGTACCGATGGCGATGCTAGAGCCGGTACCGGTGGGGTAGTCTGTTGCGGTACCACAGGCGTCGATGCCACAAGGAAAGCCGCCAGACTGCATTCTATGGACAGAATCCTCTGATCCATCGACGACGCCAATGCTTGGAAGTCGGTACCGGTGGAAGCCACCGGTACCCCAGAGCATGGCACCAGGAGATCTGTCGAGGCCACGCCATCGAGATCATCCTGGAACCCAGATGATGATGCTTTAGAGGCTGAAGCCTCCCGCCGGGGTAATTTTGCCAGTGCAGAATCCTCGAGGGCAACGCCAGAGGCATCTCGATGCTTAGAAGGAGATCTACCCTTCGAGGACCGGCTGGATTTATGTTTAGTTACCTGAGATCCATGTGAGGAAGAAGCAGCCCTGGAAGACGTCGATGCCACCGAAGCCGCATCAGAGGGAAACAGGGTACTGAGCTTGGCAGCTCGATTCTGCCGACCTCTCTTAGACATCATAGAACAGGACATACAATCTGTGATGGAATGGTCAGGACCTAAACATTTTAGACACCAGTCATGGGTGTCGGTGACGGAAATTGTACCGCCACATTTTGTGCACTTCTTAAATCCTGAGGCAGGCTTTTCCATGTTAAGGAAAAAAGGTTTTGGGCCTAAGGCCCAAAACGCAAGTGCACCTGAAGAAAAAAGAAACGGAAAAAAGCTTTTTTTTTAAATTTTTTTAACAAGAAGAAAAGAAAAAGACGGGCGGTACCGGTGGAGCGTCGAAGAAGGCAGACGCGACACAAAAGAAATAAAGAAAAATAAAGAAATTCTTCTGCGGTGACAGGAACACGACCTGTTGGCTCCGCGGAAAAAGAAGAACTGAGGAGAGACAGTTGGGAAAGGCGGGAAGGCAGCACGCAGGTGCTGTGGGATGCTCCCAAAGGCTTTCTGATTGGACGCTGGGGAACGTTCCCACGCGGGCTCCGTCGGTGCCGACGAAACCCATATGTGAAGACTCATTCCTGCTTGTTCCTGGAGATATTGATATATACTTCTCCTAACAAATGGGTGCAAAGTAACTTTCAGAAAAAAAGAAGTATGAATTAACTAAATGAACCAGCTAGAGTTACTAACATGCATATTCGCGGTAGTGCATACTAACAGTTAATGAATGTTTAATAACTAGGTTCTATTGCACAAATTGGGAACTGCGGAAGAATAATGTGCATTAACAGTGCTATTATGGTAGCAGGTGTCAGTAACTCTAACTTCAAGTCAGCTGAATACATTAATGTATGAGTGTGGGTACGGCAACGCAGACAAAATAAAAATACCAGACAAATCAACAGAAGACTTCCCTGGCAGAATGAATGAGAGAGGACACTGGGCCAGGCTAAAATGTTGGCCTTGAACTGATTTATGGAGAAGCAGTTATATTGTCATAGCCTTAACCGAGGAAAGGAGATACTGTACCTCTGCATGTTTGCAGACGGCCTCCAGAGAATCATAATCACAAAAAGGATCATGGAGAACAACAATCGCCAGATAGCATCATCCACCCATAGCTCTTGCCAGTCCTGTTAGAGAGAGAAGTAACCAGATAAATGCATGACAGGGATTGAGAAATGCATGACAGGGATTGAGAGATTCATCGACACACACATGCACAGAGAGTTTAACTTTCATTTAGAGGCGCAAACAGATTTAGACTGCAAGCACCAATACTTGATTTCCAACCTTACATCACTCCCCCACCCAACAACAAAATTAGAGACAAACTTAAAAGAAAAACAAAGTCAGCTCTAAAAACAAACATCCTCTCTGTAAAAAGAGTTAAGAAATCAAATACAAATATCAGGGATTTCAATTCAAGAGGAACAATGCATTTCTAAATACTTGACAGGCCAGTTTGAATTGCAAGGATCATACTATCTCTACTTCTTTTTCATTCTCCTCTGCAACTGTACACAGTACTGGACCAGCATATGCTGTCTCTTCTACAGAAGAAGATCCCTGTGAGGACACGGGCAGTGTATTCTAAACCCAAATAATTTAGCCTACAGCTGGAACTCAGAAATCCACCTACAACTTCCAGGCAGCAAGGATCTCTTTTTTTTTTTTTTTTTTTTTTTAAACTTTATATTGAATTTTTAAAGCAGGTTTACAAACATCTGCCACAAATGTACTTCAGCTTCAGTAAGCATAACATGCCCCACAGAATCCCCCCTACACTCCCAACCTCCACCATCCAGCTCGCTAGCCCATCCTCTCCTCTTTACCAACCACTTCCATAGAACATCCCAATGCCTTTCCACTTCCTCCAATCTCCCTCTACGCAGTGCAGTCAACCTATGCATGAGATATAAATCACCCACCCTACATCCCCAACTACCCTGCCCCGGAAGCGCCTCCTTATTCTAATAGACTGCAATTTCACACTTGGTAGCCACTACAAATTGCCAAAACGAGCCCTCCTGAGGTACTGGGTTTGCTCTATCTGGTTTATGCAATACGTAATCTTCAGGTAACTGCGGTAGGATCCTCCCCAAAATTTCCTCTATCCAACTTATTATCTTGTCAAAATACCTGTCAACCACTGGACACTCCAACCACATGTGGAAGAAAGTCCCCATCTGCCCACACTTCCTCCAGCAGCTATCCACGTTTAAGATCTGTGTTTTACAAAGCCTCTCAGGCATCAGATACCACTTTAAAAGAAGCTTTACTGTAAGCATTTTCTGCAGGTTAGTCGCCATTAAGAATTTTGCTATCGACTGTCAAATTTGGTCCCAGTCTTCCTCTTCCCATGACACCCTTAAGTCCTGTTCCACTTCACCATGTATCCTACCTTCCCTGGGCCCATTGAATTGAGTCCACTATAAATCATTGAAATTACCCCCTTCTTTTCCAAGACCCCTAAACACAGGGCCTTGAACCAAGTCCTATCACTATCTTTGCGACAGGAAAGAATGCACTTGCAAATATCGAAAGAAATCCCTAGACTCCAAAGAGTAGACCATCCTGCAAATCCTCAAAAGTGAAAACTTCCCGCCTCTGATAAATTTGTGATATTCCCACCAGCCCCCTGGCCTCCCATCTGTCCAACAATTGTAAGATGCCCCCCCCCCCGTGGGGGCCTAGTATAAGCAGAAGTTTTAATTTAAATCAAATTAGAGTATAGCTTAGCAGAGAAGGAAGAACAGGGTAAATATTCTTTGAGTAGAAAGCAAGAAATTGTTTCTAGAGACCTTTACAAAGAGGCCTTCCAATTAAAAGACACATAGGTGTTAAAAGTCAAGTAATAGATCAAAAGGCAATTTGAAAGGATCCCTCTATTAAACCAAGGGCTGTGTGAATCACCCAGGAAATTGTTAAGATTATCTTAGAAACACAGGTCTAGGATCTGTGTAGCAAGCCAGCCTTTACTAAGTGTTAATTCCCTCCCACCCATCACAGGCATAATCTTAGCTTTACAGGTTCTTAGACCTATTAAAGGGGGAGAAGTGCTCAAATTCACTTTCACATTCAGCTGGTTATCCTCACCAAGAAGAGATTAATTAATTTCAGGGCCTTAATTAATCTTGAGGTGAACAAGTCCCTTAAACTTATTTGATATAGTTGTAACAGTACAAGTATCCCTAGTAATTTTAAACAACTTAAATAGCTAAACAAAACCTTAAAACTAAGATGCAGACAGCAGTCCAGCAGCGCTATGGGGGCTATCCTGTTTTTTTGCATCGCGTGTCACATGTATGATTTTCTCCCAGTTGGTGAGGGGTCTTTATGTGTACTAGGTGCAAGGAGCTCTTTGCCCTCAGGGAATGGGTCCGATCTCTGAAGCTAGAGTAGTAGACTTGGAAGACATAAAGACAGAGGTACATAGATGAGGCCTACAAGGATGTAGTACCAAAAGTCCTACCTCCGGTCTAGCAGCCTCTCAGTTGCCATGAAGAAGAGAGGTCATGTGAAAGGAGATCACCACCTTGGTGTGGCAGGAAATTATCCTGTAGCTAGGACCTGTCCACCAGAAGATGTAAAACCCTCTCACACCAAAGAGGTTTCTCCAGGGCCATGTGCCCATGAGGGAAGGATTAGGATAGCAGTTATAGTTGGTAATTTGACCATTAGACATAAAGATAGCTGGGTGGCTGGTGGATGTAAAGATCGGCTGGTAACATGCCTGTCTGGTGAAAAGGTAGTGGACCTCATGTGCCACCTGGATAAAGTTTTAGATAGTGCTGGGGAGGAGGAGTCTGCTGTCTTGGTACATGTTGGTACAAATGACATAGGAAAGCGTGGAGGGAGGTTCTGGAAGCCAAATGTAGGCTTTTAGGTAGGAAGTTGAAATCCAGAACTTCCAAGGTAGCATTCTCTGAAATGCATTCTAATCCATGCACAGGACCCAAAAAGGCAGAGCTCCAGAGTCTCAATGCGTGGATTAAAAGATGGTGCAAAGAAGAGGGTTTTGGATTTGTTAGGAATTGGGTAACATTCTGGGGAAGGGAGGAGCTTTTCCGAAAGAAAAGCTCCATCTTAACCAAGCTGGAAACAGACTGCTAGCATTAACCTTTAAAAAAGGAGATAGGGAAAAGCTGACAGTCGCCCAGGAGCGCATTGTTCGGAAGGATGTATCCTAGGATACTAGCAAAAGAATGAAGTTAGGACATCCCAACAGAGAGGTTCCAATAAAGATAAAAATAACCCAAATGCCCTTAAGTGCAGAACTGAAAGATTCCAAAATTACCCCATCAACTGATAACCAAATTAATAAGAATAAAATACAACCTCTAAAATGCCTGTATGCAAATGCTAGAAGTCTAAAAATAAGAGGGGAGAGCTAGAATATATATATCACAATGATACGGTAGAACAAATTGATGGAGGGGTTGCGCTCTATGCTAGAGAGAGTGTTGAGTCAGACAGGATTAAAGTTTTGCAGGAAACAAAAAACATTGCAGAATCTCTATGGATAGATATTCCAAGTAAAAAGGGGAAGGTGATGGCAGCGAGGGTGTACTACCAACCCCCTGGTCAGAATGAACAGATGGATGATCACATGCTGAAAGAAATCAGGGAAGCTAACAAAAAAGTTCACACACAGTAATAATGGGTCAATGTCATAGCAGGACACGTTAGGGAGATCATGACTGGCTCTTGCTGCAGGAGCCCTTGGAAGAACCTGAGCGCCAGAAGTCATGCTTGGAGCAGGCGAACGAGGTCGGCATACCATGGCTGCCAATGGCTGCCAAAACCCAACAAGCAGCTCCAGAATCACTGTGCTTGGGTGGGAATCAATGTGCCAGAGAACTCTCCCAATCATTGCCCAAGGAGGAAATGGGTACAACAGAGTTGAGGAAGGTCACGGTTGCACCAACACGTTTAGGCCCTGTGAGCCAAACTTCTTCTGCCGATTGAAGAACATATGCGTCTTCATATTCGTCGCTGTTGCCATCCATCGTGGGCTGCCCCCAGGTTCGAACTATCCGCTGAAAAGACCAGGAGGGCCTGTTCCCACTCACCAGAGTTCAGAGTGTGATGACTGAAGAAGTCCGCCTGCACAATGTCAATCCCAGCGATATGCTGGACTTAGAGCATGCAGATGATGCTGTGCCCAGGGTAAAAAGAAGGAGACTCCAAGGTGATGCCTCAGAGCAGATGGTCCAGCGAGAGCCACCAGAGAAGACTGCTGCATGTTGACTGAGAGACTGGTAGTCAGTGGTCATAGTCCTCTGAAACCAGGGACCAATGGGAGAGCAGTGCATATTGAAGGTTTCTCATGTGCGTTGGGCCCATGAGACGACATCGATGGTGGCTGCCATGGATCACAGAATCTGAAGGCAGTCCGGGGACTGCTTTGCATTAGAAACAGGCAGAGTTGTGCCGAGACTTTCGAAAGCGCTCCTGCGCAAGAAAAACCTTGCCTTGTAGAGTATCGAACCGGGCCCCCAGAAAGTCCACGGCTTGAGATGGCTGCAGGCAACTCTTGGTATGATTGACGACCCAGCTAAGGTTCTCTAAGGAGGACACCACACGGGACACAGTCTGGCAGGCCTCAGAGAAGGACCTGCACGAATGAGCCAGTTGTCCAGATACGGGTGGACTCTAATACCTTGTTTCCGCAAGGCCGCTGTCACCACCAACACCACCTTGATCTTGGAGAAGGTGCATGGGGCCGATGCCAAGCCGAAGGGCAGAGTGCAGAACTGAAAGTGCTGACCTAGGATTGTGAAGTGTAAAAACAGATGTTGATCCTTGCAGATGGGACTATGGAAATACGCTTCCACCAGGACGAGAGGAAGGCTAGGAACTCTTTTCCGGACTTCCTGGATAACAGATTGTAGCATCTCCATGCAAAAGTGTGTCACTCATAGGGCCCAATTAATCTCCTTGAGATCCTGAATTGGGCAAAAGGACCCATCATTTTTTGGTACCACAAAGTAGATCGAGTAGTGGCTGGAACCTCTCTTGGATGGAAGAACTGGCTGAATGGCCCGCAGCTGAAGGAGGCATTGAAAGGTGTCATGCATAGCAGTGTTTTTCCTGGTCGACCTGCACAGCAAAACTAGAAAAGCATCTCAGATGGGGTGCAGACAGTCGAGTGCACAGCCATGATGGACAATGTTGAGGAGCCATTGATTGGAGATTATGAGTGCCCACGCCCAGGAAAACTCCGCCAGCCATCCGCCCACTGGCAGCAGTGTCCCAGCGGGGTGGGTTCACCCCATCAGTGGTGTGACCGGGGTGGGAACTGGAGAATTTGGCTAGGGCTAAATAGGCATCCTTCCCTTTTCTGATGCTGCAAAAGGGTTGTTCCCGTTGGCCTGAGTGCCCTGACGAGGTGGACACAAACGGCCTGTTGGAGTGGTAGCACCACCTGGAACGCGAGGTGGACAATGGAAACGATTGCTGAATTGAGCCTCGTGAAGATGGTCAAGGCTTGTCCTATGGGAGCCACTGGGGCTAGACTTCGTGAAGGCCCTTGTCGAGCTTGTTGAGATCTTTGCCAAAGAGCAGCTTACCCTTGAAGGGGAGCCAGCGAAGAGCCACTATCGTAACAGCCACTGAATGGGCTGAGGCGTGTAGCAGATCATAAGAGGCATCCACCAAGAAGGTTGTAACTGATACCAAGCAGGCCAATGCTGGATCCTTGGGTAAGTGCTGAATCCAACACAGGAGAGCACGGGCCGCCAACCCTCCACAAGTTGAGTCTTGGTGTGCAAGCGTGGAAGAGGAAAAGGTCATCTTGAGGAGCACTTCGACTTCTGGTCCTGTTGATCCCAAAATGCTGCTCTGCCTTCTACCGGAATAATCGAGTGCTTGGTAACACCCGGCACCAGAGCATCCACCTTCGGATATGCAAGCCAAGTCTCTAGGTCTGCTAGAGAAGAGATAGCACTGCCCCATAACACACTGGGCTATCCATAAAGAGTAGTTACTCACCTGTAACAGGTGTTAACCAGGAGCAGCAGGAATCAGTCCTCACATATGGGTGACGTCGGCGCCGACGGAGCCCTCGTGCAGAGCATTTCCCCAGCTTTCAAAGAAAGCCTTTGGGAATTGCAGCGCGCATGCGCGGTCCCCTTCCCACCCAAGGGTGCCATCTTGCTCAGTCTGATGACATAGCTAAAAGACAGCAAAAATTAGCAAAATAAAGCATATGACTGCAACTCCAAGGGGAGGAGGGAGGGTTGTGAGGACTGATTCCTGTTGCTCCTGGAGAACACCTGTTACAGGTGAGTAACTACTCTTTCTCCAGGACCAAGCAGGAAGTCCGTCCTCACATATGGGACTCCCCAGCTTAAGGCTACCGGAGACCTCAAGCCGAAAAAATGAGCTCCCTCTAGCTCGTCAGTACGTAAGGAAGGAATCTTCTCTGAGAACGCCCCCGACCGGTAGCCCAACACCAGGGCCGGAGGGTAGGAGTTGCCTAAACCCCAAAGAGATTATGGAGTACTGCCTGTCCGAAAGCACTGTCCCTGCGGGACTCCCTCTCAAGGCAGTAATGGGCCGCAAACGTCTGGCTTGAAGACCAAGTAGCGGCCCGGCAGATGTCTGCCAACGGAACAGAGCGGAGATGAGCCACTGACGCAGCCTTCGCCCTGACACGATGAGCCGTGACTCGACCCTCCAACGAGAGGCCGGCTGCCCCATAAGCCCAGGCGATACAGTCAGCGACCCATATGGACAAAGTACGCTTGGAGACAGGTAGCCCCAACTTATTGGGGTCAAAAGAAACGAAGAGCTGAACAGCCCTCCGGTGCTCCCGCGTACGGTCGAGGTAGAAGGATAACGCCTTCCTACAGTCCAGGGTATGCAGGACCATCTCAGCCCGGTTGGCATGCGGCCAGGAAAGAAGGTCGGAAGAACCACCTCCTGATTGAGGTGAAAAGGGGAGACAACCTTAGGAAGAAACTTCGGGTGAGTCCGTAAGACTACCCTATTCCTGTAGAACCTAGTGTAAGGGGGATCAGACACTAGGGCCTGAAGCTCACTCACTCGCCTAGCAGAGGTAAGAGCTACCAGAAACAAGGTTTTCCAGGAGAGAAAACGGAGAGGGCAGGTAGCCATAGGTTCAAATGGCGGACAAGTAAGCCGCTGTAAGACCACATTCAGATCCCACTCAGGGGCTGGTGGACGCAAAGGAGGCTTATGCAGGAGGAGGCCTCTGAGAAAACGAGCCACGAAAGGGTGGTTGGAAAGAGGCCTCCCGTCCACTGGCGAGTGGTGCGCTGAGAGAGCACTGAGGTGAACCCTGACAGAGTTGGACTTAAGGCCTAGATTGTAAAGCAAATATTGCAATACTACCGCTACCAAGCACGAGAAGGGATTCTCGCTGTGCTGAGCACACCATGTGGAGAATCTACGCCACTTAAGAGCGTAGGATTTCCTGGTGAATTGCCGCCTAGAGGCTAAGACTACGTCTTCCACCTCTCTAGGCAGGAGTAGGGGAGCCAGGACTACCCTTTCAGCAGCCAGGCCATCAGATGAAGGGACTGGAGGTTGGGGTGCAAGAGAGACCCCTGGTCCTGAGACAGGAGATCGTGTTGAATTCCCAGAGGCAGGGGAGTGTCCACCGCCAGTTGCAACAGGAGTGGGAACCACGGTTGCCTTGGCCACCTGGGGGCTATTAGAATCATTGAGGCCCTGTCCTTGAGGACCTTGAACAGTGTTCGAGACACTAGTGGCGTGGGAGGAAACACATATAGTAGGCCTTGGGACCACAGAATCAGAAAGGCATCCGCTGCTACTCTGAGAGGATGCGGTTGTCTGGAACAGAATCTCGGGAGTTGCCAGTTCAGAGGGCTGGCGAAGAGATCCATGGAGGGGAGGCCCCACCTGAGAAAGATCTGCTGAACCACCAATGGATTCAATCTCCATTCGTGTGGTTGCAGGATTCTGCTCAGTCTGTCCGCCAGGTAATTTTCTTGACCGGGGAGGTAGACAGCCTTGAGGAGGATTCCGTGATTGACGGCCCAAGAGCACAGCCGTTGTGCCTCCTGACAGAGAAGGAAGGAGCCTGTGCCCCCTTGTTTGTTCACGTAGAACATGGCAACTTGATTGTCCGTCTGGACCAGTACAGACTGGTGAGACGTGAGGTGGGAGAAGGCTCTCTGAGCTAGGCGTATTGCCCATAGCTCCAGGAAGTTTATCTGCTGAGCAGCCTCCCAAGGAGTCCAGAGACCCTGAGTACATGCCCCTTGGCAATGTGCTCCCCAACCCAGAAGAGAAGCATCTGTCGTCAGCACTCGAGAATGCGGAGGGGATTGAAAATCCCCTCCGAGTACCAGATTCAGAAGATGAAGCCACCATTGTAGAGAGGAGACGAGCAGGGAGGATACTCTCACCGAGTCTGCAAGGCTCCCGGTGGCCTGATGCCACCGAGTGCGAAGGCTCCACTCAGCAGGCCGCATGTGCAGGCGGGCATTGGGGGTTACATGAACGGTGGAAGCCATATGGCCAAGAAGTCTCAGGAATTGCCTGGCGGAGAGCAGGGAATTGCTGTGAAACTGCCTGGCTACATCCATCAACCGGAGGGCCCTGTCCACTGGCAGAAAAGCCCTCGCCTGAAGAGTGTCTATCCTGGCTCCTATGAATTCCAAGTTCTGGGACGGGAGCAAAGTGGACTTTGCGAAGTTTATGACAAATCCCAAGTGCTGAAGCAGAGCCACAGTGCGAAGGGTGGCTTGACTGGCCTCCTGGGAAGACTAGCCCCTTATGAGCCAGTCGTCCAGGTATGGAAACACAAAAAGACCTTGAAGCCTCAGGTAGGCCGCCACCACTGCCAGGCACTTGGTGAACACCCTGGGAGCGGAGGTTAGGCCAAAGGGAAGTACTCTGTACTGGTAGTGGTTTCCCCCCACAACAAATCTGAGATACTGTCTGTGGTCTGGCTGAATAAGGATGTGAGTATAAGCATCCTTTAGATCTAAGGAGCATAGCCAATCTCCCTGCTGGAGGTAGGGCAGCAGGATTCCAAGGGTAAGCATCTTGAACTTTTCCCTCTCCAGGAACTTGTTGAGGTTGCGCAAGTCTAGGATGGGTCTGAGGCCTCCTGTTCTTTTTGGTACCAGAAAGTACCTGGAATAAAAGCCGTGATCTCTCAGGTGGTGGGGCACCGGTTCCACAGCCTGTTCCTTTAACAGACTTGCTAACTCCTGAAGGAGTAGGTCCCTGTGCAGAGGGAGTCTTGGAGGCTCCCCTGGAAAATAGGAGGGAGGTACCTGGTGAAAATGGAGAAGATAGCCCTTTTGGACTATATGGAGAACCCAGGTATCTGATGTGACGGCTGACCATCTGTGGGCAAAGTGGGCCAGCCGGCCTACTGTGCTGATGTGAGCCAGCTGAGGAGAAGAGGCTATGCCTTCTGAGTCAAAAACCCCCACCCTGCTGAGCAGGGGCCGGTGTTGGTGGCTTGGGGGCCTTCTGCCTACGGGGCCCATGACCCTGCCCCTTGGCTGCTGACCCTGTTGGGGAGCTGCAGAGGCCTGATAATGAGGGTATTGTTTATAGGCAGATGACTTCCTCGGGTAAAAGGTCTTTTTTCCCGAGCCCTTCTTTTTCAGAGAAGGAGCAGAGGTTTTTCTGGACAGCCTAGTCCGGGTCAGAGTCTCGGTCTCGAGTTCTGCAGCCTTTTCAGCCATGGGCTTGCCAAAGAGGTTTTCACCTCGGCAGGGGACATCGACCAACTTGTCCTGTACCCATGGCTCGAGGTTGGATGACTGTAGCCAAGCCTGCCGGCGGGCACCGATGCCGGCCCCAGCTACTCGGGCCGAAGCCTCGAAGCCATCGTAGGCTGCTCGAGAGATAAACTTCGAGCACTCTCTAATACCAGTGGACAAGGCCTGGAACCTCTGCAAAGGTTCCTCGGAGAGACCAGCAAAGAACCCGGCAATCTCCTTTGCCAGGTCTCGGAGGTACATGCCCATGTAGAGCTGGTATGTCTAGACACGGCAAGCAAGCATAGAGCCCTGGAAGCACTTCTTACCGAGGGCATCCAGGTTCTGGGCCTCCCGGCCGGGAGGCCCCAAGGAGTGCATCTTCTGACTTTTCAGTCGATGCATGGCCGATTCCACAACCATGGAGTGGTGCGGTAATTGTGCCTTTTGGAACCCGGTGCTCTTGTGGACTCGATAGATGGAATCGACCCGCTTGCTTAACACCGGCATCGAGGCCGGGGTCTCCCACATGCGGAAGAGCAGCCGCTCCAGCATCGGAGGAACCGGTACAGTAAAGGCCTCCTTCGGGGGAGAGTCATACTGGAGGGCCTCAAGCTCCTCGGCTCGAGGCTCCTCTTCGGGATCCGCGGGGAAGGCCAAGGCCTTGGCCATATCCCGCACGAAGTCCGAGAACCGGGTATCCTCCGGTGGGAATCGTCTCCGAGGTTCGGACTCCGGCGAGTCCGATGGGACACACCGAGTCCGATAAGTGTCGGGTGACTCTTCGTCCTCCGTCTCCCAGCCCGACTCCACGGAGGAGGAATCGAGCGGCTCCGGTCGGGCGGGCACCGATGCCATCCGCCCCGATGCCGAGGGTACCGGCGTCGACGACGTCGGTCCCGAACGGGAGGCCGAGGGAGACCATGGCCGAGGATCTACTCGAGCCCACATGGACTCGAGGATCGGCTCGGCTTCCGGGGTCGACTTGGACGTCTAGGTCCCGGTGGTCGGGGCAGATGCACCAGTGAGACCGGCGATCAATGCCCGCTGCTGTTCCATGAAGGCAGCGAGGCTGCTCTCCAAGGCCGTCAACCTGAGTCCGAGTTCAGGAGACCCAGCAGCCGCCGACTCGGGCCCCGACGTCGGCTCCCCTGGAGGAGAGTCCACGAGGACTACAGCACTCACGTGTCCAGGAGACTCCATCTCGATACGAGGATGTTTGGCAGGCCTCTCCGACTCCGAAGACCCGGGATGGCTATCGGGGCTGTGCGACCTGGCCCTCGAAGAACCAGGAGCGTCCACCGACGCTGCCCTCGCGGGTTTCTTCTTCCTGCGATGTTCCCACGAAGGAGACCCCCGCTCAGAGGAACCCCGACGCTGCTCGTGGCCGGAGTCCCAAGACATTGAGGCCTCTAACGAGGTCCGGGCCCATCCGGACGCGGAGTCAGAGAAGATCCTATCCTTCTGGTGCTGCCGACTCAACGCCTTCGAGGACATTTTGCCACAGGGACCACAGATCATTGGGTCATGATCGGGTCCGAGGCAGCGGACACAGCAGTCATGTGTGTCAGTAAGAGACATAAGTTTCTTACACCGATCACACTTTTTAAACCTGCTGGTAGCCATCGGGGGAAAAAGGGCCCCTGCGAGTTCAAAAGACCGGGCTGCCAGTGAAAAAAAAAAAATGGCGCGAACGCTAGTCACAAAGGACAAAAACCGAAAAAGAGAGAGTGGACTCGATACCGGCGTATCGGGCTAAGGCGGGAAAAGGATCCGGCCGAAGAAAAAATAGGGAAATCAACTTTTTCCTCGGGGATAAACGAACTACGTCCGTCGGGCTCCGCGGAAAAAAGAAGACTGAGCAAGATGGCACCCTTGGGCAGGAAGGGGACCGCGCATGCGCGCTGCAATTCCCAAAGGCTTTCTTTGAAAGCTGGGGAAATGCTCCGCACGAGGGCTCCGTCGGCGCCGACGTCACCCATATGTGAGGACTGACTTCCTGCTTGGTTCTGGAGAAAGGGATGTCCGGCGAATCCCATTCCCGAGATACCAGCTGTCAGAGCTCTTGCAGGAAGGGAAATGCTCTGGATGGTTAACGAATGCCCTGTATGGGATCGGCCTGAGACTTAGCCTGGACAGGTTCCTGTTCAGGAGGATTTGAAAGGTGCAAGGCTTCCACAATTTGAGCAATCAGAGCCCGAATCTCCTCCCTGCAGAACAGACACATTATGCGATCTGTCCTGCGCCTCGGTCGATGCTTCAGAGGGAGACCATTCGTCATCCTCCTGGTTGGAGGCCTCCAGGCTGTCCTCCACCTACGGAGCTTTTTCCTCTGAAGGAACATCTGTCCAGTCCCCCAAGGCCCAGGACACCTCTTTGGTCGGGCAGACCTTGACCTTTGGAGCGAAATCCTCATGAGGATGCTTCCTGGCCCTAATGCAGAATTTAACTAGAATTTCTGGGTAGCGGGGTGCTCCACTCTGGAGGTGACTGAATCCAAGCACCAGAGGTTCCAAAGCCTGCTTGAACAGCAGCAGAAACTGGGAATCTTGGTCTTGCAGTGCTTGTACTGGAGGTCCCACAGGCTGGGGCAGAAGAAGAGGCACACAGCAAGAGTATCCTCAGCAGGAATAATGCCCCTGGTGTCTCCCTGGGCTGCGAGAGGGTAAGCTAAGTATCCCACAGCCCCCTGACTCATTAGGGGTGTGGAAAGTTCTGACTGCACCGTGTGAGAGGATTCCTGCGGGTGAGCTGAGCAAGCTGAGGACACCCGGTCTTCCAAGTCTCTGTGTCTGCGGCTGCACACAATGCATTTCTGGAGAGAGGAGGGCAATGTAAAAGAATGTACTCCCAAGTGTTGCAGACGATGTGCTGAGCCCCGCCACAGGACGGGAAGGTGAAATGTCCCCCAGAAGGCCGCAGCAGCAGCAGCATGCCGTGTAGCCAGCTGAAAATGAAAAACCCCGCTGTTGGCCACTGTGGCTGAGCGCACCATGTGGCTGTGATCACAAAATGGCCACTGTGCACACTGCAGAGTCGGGGAAACAGACAGGAAGTGGGCAGGAGCCAGAGGCAGAAGGCCACAGTAGCAGCAGGCAGGAAGCAGAAGTGGCTGTCAGATGCAGGGCAACCCCAAATACTAGAGAACCGGCTGGAGAACACCCACTGTAACCTTGTTCTATGAGAAGCAGGAGAGCCAAGGCACCACAGACTCCAAGGGTTGTAACCTGAATCCTAATCCCTTTTTTTTTTTTTTTTTTTTTTTTTTTTTAAATTTTTGTAAAATAAAAAAGCTATTCCACAGCAAAAGAAAGGCTCTTCCCTGCTGATGGGCTGCAATGGTTCTCCTGATCAGGAGCCTGCTCCCCCCCCCCCCCGAGGGAAGCTCTACTGATCCTCCTGATCAGGGGCTGTGCTGAGAACTCCAGAGGGGCACCTCCTGTGTGCCCTGGAGACATCCAGCCAAGAACGAGTTTTCCAGATAGAAAACAGTTAGGAGAAAAAAAGTAACACAGCCATCATCTGATGGAGACAGAGAAATACTGAAGGCGACCCGTAAGGATACAGCCATATATCTATCAGGGCTCAGCCAATCAAGCTTCCGATAATTTTCTTTGTTTCTAACATCTGCTGGCAGGAGGACTTAACCCACTTGTCTGGACTAGACTAGCAGAATGATCCGGAAATGTAACATTAAAGATGGTTCCCTCCCTTTTCTTGCAGCCCAAATTAAGTTCAACATTTTCCTAATGTTCTCTATTGCCTGTCGAGGTAGCAAAGATTTCAATAGCTGAATATGCTGCCAACTCACCGACTGACAGTCCACTAGCCGGAACTTCATGGTAGTCCAGATAATAAATACAATGGAAGCTAAAACAGGAAAATAAAATTGTAATGGACTATAATTCAGAAGCATTACAAATGTTACCAAAATAAACTACAGTAATAAGGAAAATCAAAACACTTAGTTTTTGTATTAAAATAGTATTTTGTGTTGTGGTCCACATCTTTTTTTTCCAAAATTAAATTTGATTCTCTATCAACTTTTTGTAATTTTTAGCTAGGTGTTTGTAATCCCAAACTATAGAATTCTGGAGTTTCATTGAAAAAAACAAAACCAAACACACTTTAATATCCCCACAGAATAAATAACCTGCAAGGTCTAAGCTTTGCTGGCTGGAATCATTAGAGAAGTGGCTGATGAGGAACAATGGCACTCTTTCAGTCACTCCGGCAAACAAGTAAAGCAGAAGAGGGGTAAAATATCTTGAAATGCAAAGGTGGCACAACCTAGTGGGGTTAGAGGTGAACCGAGTCATGGGAGAAGAGAATACAAGATTTCCTTTTTATCACTTACTCTGCATCCGTGTGCTTGAACACACTCTTTTAGCTCCCTGTGTTTCTATCTAACCCTTTTCCTTCTAGAGCTTTACAAAAGGAAATGTGCTTTGCATGCATGTTTCTAACACAAAAAAAACAAAACTGTACAAACACATTGTGATACAATTTGCATAAAACACCAAATATTTTGCTTAGTATTATTAAATGGCTTATATTACTTAACACACTAGAGAAAATCCCAGAAGAATCCATTCCGCTTATTTATTGGATATCCTGCCCCTCACAATATGCATTTTGTGGTTTACAAATTACAATATAATCAACAAAATTAGAATCAAACATAATACATACACACAATATTAACTGGTAAACATAAAACCACAAATAAAACAAAGATACAATTCTGGGCTTGCTATAAAAATGTAATAAAGGGCCAAAATAAAATAAAAGTAAGCAACTAGGTTTTCACCTTCATCCTGGAATGTAAATAAAATTACTGATTGTTCTCAACTCTTGAAGCAAAACGTTCCACAGAACAGGTCAACAGGCCAAAGCTGTCAGATGAGTAGTAAATGTACCTCTGATAATAAAGATAGCAATATTAATCTCTATTGAGGATCTCTTCATAAGCTGTAAAGAGCCAATATACTTCCAAAAATTTAATTCCACGACATTCCTTGTACACAGAACTTTTGGAAAACCATTAGTGCTCAGAATATCGAGTCTTCTCCTTTCATTTGACTTGATGGACCAAAATCTGTTGCTCTCACACTTAAGCAATATCTCTGTAGGTAGTACAGTGCTTAGTTGGTTCCAGTCCTTCCTGTGTAACCAGTCCTTTTAGGTAGGCTGCACTTCCTCTTCTCCCCTCTTGTGTGTGGTGTTTCTCAGGGAATCTATCCTCACTCCCATCCTATTCAAGCTCTTCCTTGCCCCGCTAGCTACTCTAATCCAGCTATACTGCAGACGGGAATGATCTGTCTGAAGCCTCTTAATATCTTCCTTGATGCTGCAGCACAGTGGCTAACAAAACAAAGGCATCTGGAAGATCCAAAACTCAGAAGTCATCTGGTTTTCACGGAGGAAGACACCTATCTCCCTGGCATCCTCAATTCTCAATAACACAACTGCCTTAAAAACGTATTAACACTTTTGGAGTTCAGGTTCACCCTGACCTCACGTTCACCCCTCGGATCTCTGCCATAGTCTGGTCCTTTTTTCTAGCTCTATGTAAAATGTGTTCTTTGAAACACTGATTGCCCAAGAATGATCTCAAATTCCTTGCACATGAACTGGTCTTCAAGGAGCTTGACTATTGCACTGCATCCTATAGCAGCCTAACACACATCTCTAAAAAGATAACTCATCCAAAAAACATAATGGTTAGGCTCCTTTCCAGGGCATGGAAACTTGACCAAGTTACCTATCACTGGCTTCCTGTGATATTTAGGGTGCAGCTGAAAATCCTGCTCCTAATTCATCGTGCTCTCTATATTGGCTACCCCTATATTTATCTAGAAACTCCCACACAGTATTTCAGATCCTCTTGATCATCCCTCCCCCTACCTGCATACATTTGAAATTGACACAGGAAACTGTTTTTTTGCTTATCTAACCTCCTCCTCTCTGGAATAAACTCCCAGATGAATTCAGGCTGCAGGTCTCCTACCTGGTTCTTTTCTCTAACCCACCTAACCTTTTGCCATCAGGTCTCCTCATCTGGGAAGGTAGCCAATTGCTGTTCAATCAGTTGATGCTGTGTTGTCCATTACCATTGTCTGATAGACTGAATTGTTTAGTCTGGAATCCTGTGGCCCTTGTCAGTGTTTCTCTCAGGCACTTGTTTATATATATTTTGAATTGTATTCTGAATATGTTGTGTGGCAATGTACATCACCTTGCTGCTAAAGGTGGACAATCAAATTCATCTCTCCTGCACCAAGCAACAGTTTGCTTCTTTTCACCTTCAGAAGGCAGCCTCTCGCTTTCAGAATAAGTAGAAATACAACAGAGCGCCGCTCTTACAGCGCTTTCAGAAGTAAAACTGGCATCTGGTGGAACATGCACAGATTTTCCTTCTCTTTCTTCTTGCTAAAACAGCAACCTGGGCAGGTTTAAATTTCCATTAACATGTACAAAAACAAGTCAACATATTTAGTGTTTGAAGGAGAGGGAGTTCACTGCATGCAGTCTTTATGAAACCTTAAAGCGCTATACCCTCCCTGCCCATCTAGAACAAATCAATTATAAAGCCACATGTTAAATGGGAGGCAGAAAAGGAAAAGACTGTGCTGAATGTTTTCAGAGTTTTAGGCCTGGCAGCCCTATGCACACACATGGCTCTTCACCTACTGGACACCCAAAGCAGCAGCTTGATGTTTCTCCCCCACACGCCCAACACAACCAAGGACTTCCGGCTTATCGGCGAGGCTTTCCAGCACATTGCCCGACACCGAGGGTAAGCCCCCGCTGTTAGCCAATTGCATGCTAAACACCAGGCTCCACCCGCAGGTGGTATCCACCAGCAACAAGGTATAGAATAAAACAGGGACATTATAGGCAGGGCCACGCCAAAGGGCCCTTACACATGGCCCTTTGAATGGCCAGAACGCAATAAGAACACGCAGAGCAACAACTCAGCAAGGAATGCTAGAACATGGGGTAACAAGTTCTCCACTTCCTCTCTCAACTTGAAGACTCACTGCAACATCCTCTTTTACGTCCTACTAATACTGCTTCATAAACACGTAGGGACCGGCCAAAGCAGAGCACCAGCATTGTTGCTCCCTCCACCAGCTTCCATTTGGTACAACACTCTCTGGCACCCCTCCAACAAGCAACCTACCCGAAAAACACACACCCTCATACACATAAAACCCACCCACCACACGCAAGGCACGCACACCAACCCCCTATTAGACACCTCCATTGCATGCACCCCCATCAATCTCATCAATGCAAGGTCAGTAAGAGATAAAACCTACACCATTACAGACTACCTTGAGGCACCCCAGACAGATATATTATGCATCACAGAATCATGACTGAATGATACTGACCAGATCATCCTCAACCAAATCACCCTAACCGCATACTCTGCCTTCAACTGCCCCAGAAAACTTGAGAGGAGGAGGAGCACTCAACCTAGCAAAAAGTCACTTCAAATTCAAAATCCTCATAACAAGCAGCTCAGATGAAACCAATATAATTACCAGAGCCAACACATATGTCACACTGTGCTTCAATACAGTGCTCCTAATGCCAAGTCTGATGACATTTTCAAGGTTCTTGAGACAGTCTGTACACACAGCACTACACAGAAACCTCTCATAGCGTTGGGAAACTACAATCTCAGCTCCTCACTAGCAAAGAGGCAAGATCATTCTTGAATGTCATGGAAGCCTTACACTACCACCAATTGCTAAATCCACCCACACCCCAACTAGGTACAATCCCAACCTCATCTTTATCCAAAAGACACTACTGGAGCACAACCACAAAACATACCTATCATCCCAACACCATGGTCAGACCACCATCTAATTACATTTACCATGTGATTCACACCCAGTGGAAAGTGAAAACCAGCAACACAATGACAGAAGATTTAAAAGTTTTAACAAAGATAAATTCCTGAAAGAAATAATCACAAAGCTACAGCAAGATATAGATGATCTGGACAACGCTATTGATACATGGAACCCACTCTTTATCTGCGGCAGCGTTGACACTAAAACATACAACCACACACAGAACAAAAGCCGCACCCTGGTACTACAACGAAATCAGGAATGCAAAAAGACTACTAAGAAAACTTGAGAGAAAATGGAGACAAACAAAAACCCTAAACATCCTACAACAATACAGAATGCAACAGGAATACAACAAACTAATCGACAGATGTAAGCAACAGTATCAGACAAATCTCATAATACAATCAGCAAGCAAACCAAGAAAACTATTCAATATTGTACAGATGCTCACCGGAGACACACCAAAAAGTAATGATCCTGAAATACATCCTCATAGCATAGCAAATTACCTAATGGACAAACATACTAAACTCAGACTGTCATGCCGCCTACAAACAAACCAAACACAAGATTCAACCTGCACAGGAATGTGGGGGAAATTCAGTTTATCATCTATCCTGCAAATAGAGGAAATAATATCCTTCCTTAACACTACCATATCACCAGCTGACCCATGTCCTGTCACATGGATAAAGTCAAAGGACTAACAAACTCTTCATACCCAAGATAGCAGCCTCGTCTCACGCCCAAGGATATGTGCCAGCATCACTCAAACAAGCAACCATAAACCAATACTCAAGAGCACATTTCTCAACAGAAATGACCCAGCAGCATATCGCCCAATTTCAGCCTGCCATTTATTGCTAAAAATGATAGAAAAGCAAGTCAAAGGCAACTACAAAACCACATAGACCAACACGTACCCCTGGACCCACACCAGTATGGTTCAAACCCAACCATGGCATAGAAACCCTTTTAACATCACTCTTTGATGGCATCATCAAGGGCATAGATGACATCAACAGGATTAATCCTTGTATTTCTGGAAATATCATCTGCCTTTGATACTATATCCCATGTCATCATGCTGCAACGTCTCAGAGAAACTGGCCTACCCAACACCACTTTAAGATGATTTCAATCCTACCTCAGTAACCGGCAACAGGTCAAATGTGGAATGAACAGATCTAAACCGTTCCCTATACAACAGAGATAATCAATCTACACTTAGCCCATCTGCAAAATCATCATAAAACACAAAATTCAATACCGGTTATATGCTGATGACATCATGGTATATGCCCCAATCGAGATACGTAATCCAAACATCTCAGCCATAACCAACTGCTTGGAGGACGTGATCACCTGGCTCAACAACAATCTGTAAACTACATGAAGACAGAAAACACTCTTCATTACAAGAAATGCTTCATTCATCCCATCACAATCAATCAATATACTACAAAAGGTCCATAGTAGTAAAAAAATGAGGTCACTTTGGACCAAAACCTCACTATGTAGTCCCATATAAATAAAGATTACCGCAAACGCCTACTGAAAAAGCGTAGTTACTCACCTGTAAGAGGTGTTCTCCAGGAGCAGCAGGAATCAGTCCTCACTTATGGGTGACGTCGGCGCCGACGGAGCCCTCGCGGAGCAATTTTCCCCAGCTTTCAAAGAAAGCCTTTGGGAATTGCAGCGCGCATGCGCGGTCGTCTTCCCGCCCGAGGGTGCCATCTTAGCCAGTCAGATGACATAGCTAAAAAAGACAGCATAAAAATATTTGCAAAAACATAAGCAGACGATTGCAACTCCAAGGGGAGGAGGGAGGGTAGTGAGCAATGTTCCCTCTAATTTTCTGTAGGCTGTGTGCGCATAAAATATCAGCTGTGTGCAGCTTTTGAAGGAAGGTTAAATTTTTGTGCGCCACATAACGACACTTGGAGTTATATACTTTAAAATTTGACTACACATCAGAATACAGTATGTACACCACATTGATTTTAATCAAATTAAATGAAAATAGACGATTACTAAATGAAGCGGGAAATTTCTAGTAATTACAATCATAACTTTTAATTTTAAGATGTCTGTGTTGTTTTCTATCAGAATCAGAGCTGTAATTTTTGTGCGCTCTGTTGTAAAGTATGTGCGCTCGCTCGGCGAGGTGTGTGCGCGCGCACACGCGCACAGCTTAGAGGGAACAGTGGTAGTGAGGACTGATTCCTGCTGCTCCTGGAGAACACCTGTTACAGGTGAGTAACTACGCTTTCTCCAGGACCAAGCAGGAAGTCAGTCCTCACTTATGGGACTCCCAAACTCAAGGCTACCGGAGACCCTAAGCACAAAAATGAGCTCCCTCTAGCTCAGCAGCACAGAAGGAAAGAATCTTCGCTGAATTATCACCCACCGGTAGCCCACATCCGGGATGGAGGGTAGGAGTTGCTCAGACCTCAAAGAGATTACGGAGGACTGCCTGTCCGAAAGCACTGTCCCTGCGGGACTCCCTCTCGAGACAGTAATGGACCGCAAAAGTCTGGCTCGAAGACCAAGTAGCGGCCCGGCAGATGTCTGCCAGCGGAACAGAGCGGAGGTAAGCCACTGACGTAGCCTTTGCCCGAACGCAATGAGCCGTGACTCGACTTTCTAAGGAGAGTCCGGCTGCCCCATAAGCCCAAGAGATACAGTCCGCAACCCAGATGGACAGAGTACGCTTGGAGACCGGGAGCCCCAATTTATTGGGGTCAAAAGACACAAAAAGCTGAGCAGCTTTACGGTGCTCCCGCGTACGGTCAAGGTAGAAGTTCAAAGCCCTTCTACAGTCCAGGGTATGGAGGACCGTTTCAGCTCGGCTGGAGTGTGGTCTGGGAAAGAAGGTTGGAAGTACCACCTCCTGATTGATGTGAAAAGGGGAGACCACTTTTGGAAGAAACTTTGGGTGAGTCCGTAGGACTACCCTATTTTTGTAGAACCGAGTGTAAGGGGGATCAGACACGAGGGCCTGCAATTCACTTACGCGTCTAGCGGAAGTGAGGGCTATCAAGAACAGTGTTTTCCAAGACAGAAAACGGAGAGAACAGGTAGCCATAGGTTCAAAAGGCGGACAGGTGATCCGCTGCAAAACCACATTCAGGTCCCAGTCAGGCGCTGGCGGGCGCAGAGGTGGTTTAAGTAGGAGGAGACCTCGGAGAAACCTCGCTACGAGAGGGTCGCTGGAGAGAGGTCTACCGTCCACCGGCACATGATGTGCCGAAAGAGCACTGAGGTGAACTTTGACGGAGTTGGACTTAAGTCCCAGATTAGAGAGGTGTAGCAAGTACTGCAAGATCACCGACACCGGGCAGGAGAAGGGATCCTGAGACTGTTGGGTACACCAGACGGCAAAGCGACGCCATTTAAGGGCGTAGCATTTGCGGGTAGAAGGCCGTCGCGAAGCCAAGACGACCTCCTCCACCTCTGCCGGCAGGAGAAGGGGAGCAAGGACTACCCTCTCAGCAGCCAGGCCATGAGGTTGAGAGACCTGAGGTTGGGGTGTAGTAGAGACCCCTGATCCTGAGTGAGGAGATCCGGTTGTACCCCCAGAGGGAATGGATCCTCCACCGCTAATTGCAGTAGGAGCGGAAACCACGGCTGTCTGGGCCAGCGAGGGGCCACCAGGATCATGAAGGCTTTGTCTCGGAGAACCTTGAAAAGAGTCCGAGAGACTAGCGGGATGGGAGGGAAAGCGTACAGAAGGTTCCCGACCATGAAATTAGAAAAGCGTCCGCCGCAACCCGAAGGGGGTGTGGCTGACGAGAGCAGAAGCGAGGAAGCTGCCGGTTGTGAGGACTGGCAAAGAGATCCACCGTGGGGAGGCCCCACTTTAGGAAGAGCTTCTGAACTACCAAGGGATCCAGACGCCACTCGTGCGGCTGGAGGATCCTGCTGAGTTTGTCCGCCAGGCAATTCTCTTGGCCCGGGAGATAAACTGCCTTGAGGAGAATGCCGTGACTGACGGCCCAAGAGCAGAGCTTCTGTGCCTCCCGGCAGAGGAGGAAGGAGCCCGTGCCCCCCTGCTTGTTCACGTAGAACATGGCAACTTGATTGTCCGTCTGGACAAGGACGGACTGGCGGGAAGTCAGGTGGGAGAAAGCCATGAGAGCCAGGCGGATCGCCCTGAGCTCCAGGAAGTTGATCTGCTGAGCAGACTCCCACGTGGTCCAGAGGCCCTGAGTACGTGCCCCTTGGCAATGTGCTCCCCAGCCCAGGAGGGATGCATCCGTGGTCAGCACCCGGGTCGGCTGAGGTGACTGGAAAGGCATTCCGAATATCAGGTTCGGCTGCCGAAGCCACCACCGGAGAGACGAGATCAGCGGCTCGGAGACGCGCACTAGGTCTGCTAGGCCGCCTGTGGCTTGTCGCCACTGCTGGCGGAGACACCATTGAGCAGGCCGCATATTCAGGCGGGCATTGGGGGTCACATGGACGGTGGAAGCCATATGGCCGAGCAGTCTCAGGAAGCGCCTGGCGGAGACCAGGGGCTGGCTGCGAAAACGGTCGGCTAGGTCCATGAGCCGTTGAGCCCTGTCGAGCGGTAGGTACGCTCGTGCCTGAGGAGTGTGGAGCCTTGCGCCGATGAACTCGAGATCCTGTGAGGGGAGCAAAGTGGACTTTGCGAAATTTATAACAAAGCCCAAGTACTGCAGAAGAGTCACCGTGCGGCGTGGGGCGCTGGTGACCTCCGGAGCGGACGCCGCTCTGATGAGCCAGTCGTCGAGGTACGGAAAGACATATAGGCCGTGAAGCCGGAGATGGGCCGCCACCACTGCGAGACATTTTGTGAAGACTCGCGGCGCGGAGGACTGGCCAAAGGGCAGTACTCTGTACTGGTAATGATTTCCGGCCACCACAAACCTTAGGTATTGGCGGTGGCTTGGGTGGATGAGGATGTGCGTGTAGGCATCCTTTAGATCCAAGGAGCATAGCCAATCTCCCTGCTGGAGGTAGGGCAGAAGGATTCCAAGGGTAAGCATTTTGAACTTCTCCCGCACAAGGAACTTGTTGAGGTTGCGCAAGTCCAGGATGGGTCTGAGGCCCCCTGTTCTCTTTGGTATTAGAAAATACCTGGAATAAAAGCCTTGAACTCTCAGGTGGTGTGGCACCGGTTCCACCGCCTGTTCCTGCAGAAGACCTGCTAACTCCTGAAGGAGTAATTCCCTGTGCAGAGGGGGTCGTGGAGGTTCTCCCGGAAAATAGGAGGGAGGGACCTGGTGGAAGTGGAGAAGATAGCCTTCCCGCACGACTTGAAGCACCCAGGCATCTGCGGTGATGCTGGACCACCTGTGGGCGAAGTGAACCAGCCGGCCTCCGGTGCTGGGAGGAACCAGCGGGGGGGGAGAGGCTATGCTTTGTGAGTCAAAAACCCCCACCCTGCTGAGCAGGGGCTGGTGGTGCAGGCTTGGGGGCTTGCTGCCTACGGGACCCGTTACCCCGTCCCTTGGCCTGCTGGCCCTGTTGGGGAGCTGCAAGGGCCTGATAATGGGGGTATTGTTTGTAGGCAGCCGCCTTCCTCGGGTAAAAGGACTTTTTCCCCGAGCCCTTCTTTTTCTGGGAAGGGGCGGAGGTCTTCCTAGAAAGCCTGGTCCTGGTGAGAGTCTCAGTCTCAATTTGCGCAGCCTTTTCCGCCATGGGCTTGCCAAAGAGGTTTTCGCCTCGGCAGGGGACATCGACCAACTTGTCCTGCACCCAGGGCTCAAGGTCTGACGACTGAAGCCAAGCCTGTCGGCGGGCACCGATGCCGGCTGCGGCCACTCGAGCCGATGCTTCAAAGCCATCATAGGCTGCCCGGGACATGAACTTTGAGCATTCCCGAATGCCAGTGGACAAGGCTAGGAACCTCCGCAAGGGTTCCTCGGACAAACCAGCGGAGAATCCGGCTAGCTCTTTAGCCAGATCCCGGAGATACATGCCCATGTATAGCTGGTAAGTCTGGACACGACATGCGAGCATAGAGCCCTGGAAACACTTCTTACCAAGGCCATCCAGGTTACGGGCCTCCCTGCCAGGAGGCACCGAGGAGTGCATCTTCTGGCTCTTAAGACGATGCATGGCCGATTCCACTACCATGGAATGGTGTGGCAGCTGTGCCTTTTGAAAGCCAGGGCTCTTGCGGACTCGATAGATAGAATCGACCCGCTTGCTCAGGACCGGCGAGGAGGCCTGACTCTCCCACATGCGGAAGAGTAGTCGTTCCAGCATAGGAGGAACCGGTACAGTAAAGTGTTCCCTCGCGGGAGAGTCATACTGGAGGGCGTCGAGCTCTTCGGCTCGAGGCTCCTCCTCGGGATCCGCAGGGAAGGCCAAAGCCTTGGCCATATCCCTAACGAAGTCCGAGAACCGGACATCCTCCGGGGGGGACTGCTTCCGAGGCTCGGACTCCGGTGAGTCCGAGGGGATACACCGAGTCCGGAAAGAATCAGGCGACTCTTCCTCTTCAGACTCCCAGACCGACTCCGACGAGGACTCGGTGGGGTTGGCCCGGGCAGGGCACGGCGCCTGCCGCCCCGACGCCGAGGGAGTCGGCGTCGGCGACCTCGGTCCCGAACGGGAGGCCGAGGGTGACCTCGACCGAGGATCGACTCGAGTTCTCATCGACTCGAGGATCGGCTCGGTCTCCGGGGTCGACTTGGACGTCGACGTCCCGGCGGTCGGGGCAGCGGCGCCAGCGAGGCCAGCGAGCAGTGCCCGCTGCTGGTCCATGAAGGCAGACAGTCTGCTCTCCAAGGCCGTCAACCTGAGTCCGAGCTCAGGTGACCCAGCAGCCCCCGACTCGGGCCCCGACGGCGTCGGGCCCGACGTCGGCTGTCGCGGAGGCGAGTCCAGAAGGACCACAGGACTTACCCGAGCAGGCATCTCCGACTCCAGGCGAGGTCGCTTCGTGAGGTGTTCCTTCTCCAAGGACCCGGGGCGGCTGTCGGGGCTATGCGACCTGGCCCTCGCGGAACCAGGAGCGTCCACCGACGCCGCCCTCGCGGGTTTCACCTTCCGACGATGGTCCCCGGAGGGAGAACCCCGGTCGGAGGAACTCCGGCGACGGTCCGAGCTGGAGCCTTTGGACGCGGAGGCCTCCGACGAGGTCCGGTACGGCTGGGGTCAGCGAAGATTCTATCACGCTGATGCCGCCGACTTCTCAACGCTTTTGAGGACATTTTGCCACAGGGCCCACAGATCAGTTCCTCATGATCCGGGCCCAGGCAGCGGAGGCAAAAGTCGTGTGTGTCAGTTAGTGACATATTTCGGTCACACTGACCACACCGCTTAAACCCACTGGCAGCCATCGGGGGAAAAAGGGCCCCTGCGAGGTCAAAGGACCGGGCTGCCAGGGAAAAATCGAAAACGAAAGCTGACAAAGTCAGAAAAACCGAAAAAAGTAAGAGGACTCGTGACCGGCGTCGCGAGTCCGGGCGGGAAAAAGATCGGCGTCGAACCGAAGGAAAAAGAATAAAATAATGATGAAAAATCGACTTTTTCGCGGGGACAAGACGGGGACGTCTGTAGGGCTCCGCGGAAAAAAGAAGACTGGCTAAGATGGCACCCTCGGGCGGGAAGACGACCGCGCATGCGCGCTGCAATTCCCAAAGGCTTTCTTTGAAAGCTGGGGAAAATTGCTCCGCGAGGGCTCCGTCGGCGCCGACGTCACCCATAAGTGAGGACTGACTTCCTGCTTGGTCCTGGAGAAATGAAAGTTATCAGGAAACTAAAACTGCTCCTAAGCCAAGAGCACTTTCAATCAGTATGTCAGGCCATAATCACCCCTATAATTGATTACTGCAACTCACTTTACCAGGGCCCTCAAAACAAGCCATCCTTCCGCTCCAAATAGCACAAAACATAGCAGCATGAATTATCACTTGAACATCCAGACAAGAACACATCACCCCCATAACCATTTACAGTGGCTCCCAATACACTCTCGCATCAGGTTCAAGACGACAATAAACATCTTTAAAATCATCTATCACTCCTTGGCCTACATCTTACAGGACCTAATTTTAAGAGACTCAGGCAATGACCCAGGAGAAACAAGCAGCATAGGATTATCACGCCTAGCGAATACCAAAAATCCAAACAATCAATCAACCTACATCCAGAAGAGCACTATCACTATATGCCCCAGCACTATGGAACTCCCTACCAGACAACATGCGAGCCATGACAGACCTCAAAGACTTCCGTAAGAAACTGAAAACATTCCTATACACAAACCATTTGGGATAAGTCACTTAGCCTTCCATCCAAGGCAAGCCACGAATGAACAATGACTATCCAACGCCACAGATATAAGTTGTACATAACTTATGTACAGTGCAACTTATAAGACATAACATAACTTGTTCTCCTGCCCTGCATTGCCCATTTGCCCCCCCCGCCACAATCTGTTCAACACTTATTGTACACAGTGAAGTTACAATGTAAACCGCTTTGACTGAAGGATAAGACGGTATTAAAAAAAAAACTGGTTAAATAAATAAATGGCTGGAACTCACCTCCCACTGCCAAGATGAGCGTGTTGGTGAAGTGCCGGTACAGTGATAGCTTCACAATGTTCCTCCGCAGCCTCAGCAGCTTCATAGTTTGAGTGAGGCTGATGAAGATGTGCAGCAGTGGGTTAAGGAAACAAAACAAGCCCAGAAGAGACTAAAGAAAAGCAATCCTCGAGCTATTACATACGCTGTGTAATATCTACCGACATAAGTGTATACATGACCCCCATGGTTCTGTACACAAACACACTTCATGGCTATTGCTCAGTCCTTGCAGTCTTAAAAGTGAACAAAAGCTTTGATCGCAGGTTTGCAATGAAAGGGAAATGGCAGCATACATCCTATTAATTCATGTATCCAGGTGCAATGGAGGTCAATTCTGGCACTATAAATGTGGGGCAACCCTGGTTTTCAGATTAGTTTGCTTAAGATGGCAGGTATCTGAGAAGATCCGATGTTTTAAGTGGGCTATGTTGTTTAAGGTGGATTTTACTGTCCATGGTTTGGTTTTTATGACTCTTAATCATATTATCTTTGTTTGGTGTATTTAGAATGAATTTGTATGGATATTCATTCATTTGTAAGCTGGTTTGAGTGCGGAAGCCTTATGGGGAAATCATGGGAAAAATGGAGTTAATCAGTTCACACAAATGTAAACTTTCAAGCCTCATTGTTGTCTCTTGCAATGTGGTATCATGTGATAGGCACATTATGTGGAGAAAGCATCTGACTTTATATAGGTTCTTATTTGTAAAGGCTCAGACATTACCCATGGCCAGGGTTAAGTGGCTAAATCAAGGCTGAAGACAATTAGGCTGTGCAAGGGCCCATCACCAGAATATAAAACCCTACCCAAAAAATAAAATTAAAGCATAAAAATAAATAAATAAAAAGCAGCAACATTCAACCAATAAACTAGAAAGGATATCCACCAGCAGAGGGCAGTGTCTAGAAAAGCCAACGGGATAAAAGCCAAGGAGGCAAGATCAGTCTGCGCCTAGAAAGGGTGAAAACAGATCATGAAAGACAGAGCTCAGATGGTAGGCTTGCCACCTCAAATGCGTCACTGACAGGATTTAGATGAGGCAGAGACTCCATATGATTAATTTCCGTGAGAAGTTTTTGTACATTTCTGTCCTGATTTTCATAAATATGCCATATTTTTTCTTACATAAAGGTGGCAAACCTAAGAAGCCGCACAGCAGAAAAATAGAATACAGCTAGTAGCTACTAACAGGTATCACATGAGCTTTTTCAGCACACTTCAGCTATGTATCATCCATAATAATGCAAGGAAATCCAGACTAAAGACTACTATCCCCTTGTTATCCTATGAAACAACCTTGTTTACTGCTTTCACTGACCAGAGCTTCCTACCCCCACGCAAGATCACAGAAAAGCCAGATTACTCATAAAAAGGTGAAATGGTGGGAGGAAGGGTCCACAGATGTGTTCCTATTTCACATACCTTGTGCAATATCTGATCTGATCTTCTGACATTCCTCATGATATGCTGCTTTAAAATCATGCTATACTCCATGTCAGGAAGAGTTCCCTCATCCCTCAGGGCACTGCTGATAAATGACTCACACTGATAAGTAGCTTGAGAACTCTTGCTGACCAAACTCCACATCAATGATGGTATTCACTAATGGTCCTCCAAGATTGTCAGGATATCATTAATAAATAGGCAAGCAATAGATCTGGATACAATTGAGGCAGCGAGTGCAAATCTGGGGTATCCTGAAAGCCTGACCCGTCTGTGGCCCTTGTGGTCCATCAGCGAGTACCACTACTCCTTGTCATACAATGCTGATCCAATCTCAGACTATTAATATGTATTCCAACACAAAACCCAAAAAGCACCAGATTTCATGGAGATGAGTTAGGAAGCTGAACTGGCCTGACATCCAAACATTAAATTAAGCTTGGTTGGGAACACCTTTAGATGTCTCAAGCACTCAGCATGAAAGCTGTCAACAATATTCTCAGGCATTTGCTTAGCAACTCTGAGGGCTTTTGCAAAACATATTTCTCAGCTTTGAAGATTCCTTCCTTCATCAAAATGTTATTGCAGTCATCCATTTGCATGATTTGATTTCAAAATTTTTTAAACCAATTAATTTCACCAAACCAGTGTCTCCAATGCTCTTTCTCCCTGTGCACAAATTTGAAAAAGCATGCCACTGCCAGTATTGAACAGGCTGACATCACCTGCAATGTGTTATGGGAGTTTAGGACAAGTAAGATGGCTATCCTCCTCTTCCATTTATCTACAAATATTACATATGAGGCAACATACATTTACCAAAATGCATATCAGACCAAAGGAAAATGCAAGGATTTTTTTTATGTTGTGTAGTTTGCGATATACCCTCTTTAAATAAATAGTACTTAGATTCAACAATTGGGAACAAGGACAACAATATATGATGGCTGCTTTCAAAAGGATATCCACAAAATAATACAGGCATCCGTCAGAGAGAGGCCTATGTCTATTACCAGGGCTGCAGTATCAGACCAAGACTAGAGCAAGAACACAATTAAGACAAAAAAATATAAAGATCTTTAATTGTTTAAAAAAAAAAAAAAAAAAGGAAAGGCACTGAAAGATGCAGCAGAGCAAAGGCAGGTAGGAGACAAGATGAAATAGGTAAAAATGAGAATATTTGAACACTTCTCTCGGGATGATATAAAACTCAACAAAAGCACCTAGCTTCACAATATTTGCCTTGAGATTTGTCAAATCTATTTCCACTTCTATGACAGCAGAATAAAACAAACTTTCAGAAATTAAACAAAAATATTTATTATTCAAAATCTTCTGAATTGGTCATCAAAAAATGCCATTCTAAAAGAGCAGGGAACTTGGTGTGCCCTCTGCTACCTACCACCTTATCTGGGAAATATACAAAAAAGCCTCTTCCCTCTGCAGTGAAAGCTGAAAAGGCTAAACCGCCGTGAGAAAAACACAATTGCATGCCTAATCCACTTCTATGAATTCTAATTTGTGGTTACTAACCCCAGTGGCTCGAAGAACACCCTCCATGCCAGAGAAAAGTAGATAAAGAGCTCCTGCTACCACCACTTTCTGGAGCGTGGCTCCCAAACGAGGCCTGTGAAAAAAGGGCAGAAATAAAAAAGTGAAAGCATCCAAGCAAAAACTAGTAAGCAGAAAAGGGAACAAGAGAGTCTTTATGATCTAAGATGCAGGATGACCAAAGTGTCAGGTACATGCGTCTAGCAACAAGACATTTCAGAGCTCAATTCACAATGAACCTGCTCTCCTATACCGCACTACATTTAGCATTTCTGAATCAATACATTTATAACATTTAAGTGGTTATTTTCCAGCTAATTAGAGTTTTTTTGGAGGGTACGAAGACCCCAACCTCATTTTCTTGACTTTTCTGTTATTTTAATGGAGTTCCTTTTATTTTTAACTTGTTTATACACCGTTCAGCTGGTACAAAGGGCAGTATATCAAATTTTAATAAACCATATTTGTAGTTTGTAATATTCCTCCCCTTTTCTCAACCCAGAACCACCACACCCACACCACCCATAACCCTACAGATCCCCACTATAGACCTGACATTCACATTCCTCTATATGGCTTGTGATGGACTAAAGACTGAACTCCTCCCCACCTCTAAATATGGCAAGGCTAATGTCACTACCCTCTAAGTATCGCTCAGTAGGATCAAAGTGTGGAGCTTCCAGTCTGTCCTGTTCCCTGGTTCATAACTATTTACCACCACTGCGCAGGGCCAGCAGGAGAAAGAAGCAAAGTGGTGACATCTCAGGCCACCCCTCCTCCTCTGCTGCCTGGAGGTATGTACTGTGTAAGCCACTGTGCTCCAAAATGATTTCATAAAGCAAATCAGGTCCCAGGCTGCAGGGAAGAAGAAACAGCCGGAAGTACCACCTTATCTTTTCTCCTCCCAGTCTTGCTTAACCTATTTATCAAATTTTACCCTACATAAATTTCAAAAGAATAGTCTTACCATAAACTTAACCACAATCTCCTCTTGACCCTTGCACTACTGCTATTTTATGTAAATAGGTTTTTTTTTCATGCTATCGAACTAATTGAATATTTATTCTATGTATATAGTTCTCCCATGTTATCCAAGTTTATACTCCTGTTATATGTAATACCGAACAGCCTGTTGTTCTGGTCTTTGTGTTCATCTGTAAACCGCGCTGATTATAAATAGTGCGGTATATAAAAAACTGAAATAAATAAATAAATAAAGTAACTAGGTATGTATTTATTTTAAATATGACATTTTATACCGCTTAACCAGTTAGAGGTTCTTTATTAGCGGGGAGCTTAACAGACAGATGGCTCCACTTTTTAGACCCCAAGGGACAAATTCATGTTGGTTTGTTTTTTTTATTGATTATTTAAACTAATAGACCCCCTCCCCCCAATTTAGAAATCAGGTTTATTGGAGTAATCCTGGTGCGCCAGGGATTGGTAGGATTGTCAAAAGTGGCAGTGGACCAGAACTGTGCTTTATGGTTTGCTCTGCCTTTGTTTCTATTGCCTTTTTCTTATGAGTCTCTCTCCTTGCATCTTGCTGGGTGGGGTGGAGGAGGGAAGGGGCTAGGTAGTCTGTAATAGTTCAGGTGTTTGAAGTGTTCCTGAGAGTAGGTGAGAGGATGAGTGCACCCCGTAGGGCCATCACAAAGGAATAATGTGTAAGGAGTACTTATCAAGAAGTGGCAGGGGATCCTAACATCAATTAGTGCCCGTTAGAGCTGGGAGGTGGGGGGAGGAGAGGGGTGGGGGATGAGGGGAGGCCTGCAGAAGGGGCAATGGAGAAGGGATTGGGTCCACCACTGATTATAGGGGGGAAGGCAGATAGACAAAGAAGAATACAGGAGGAGTTATTTGTACTGGGGAGGAACTTGGGGGCCCTGGGCTGGGGGGACACCCGGAGAAAGTATTTGTTATTTGATAAAGCTTTCAATGCTGCTTCGACTTCTTTCAATCAATGGTTCCAGATCATAAGGTACAGGTTGAAACAGCTGTTGGTCCACTTGATCTTTATCATATAACTCTGCATAATCTTTCCACCTTTTTTTGATCTTCTCAGCATCATTCAGCATAGATCCTTGAGCATCTTGTAACATTCCAATTCAAGGCTGGAATTTTTTCTTTAACTTTTGTAGCTTTAGGAAAACTGATCTTGTTCTTCCTCTAATAATTTCTAATTCTATTTCCTTACATGCATCATTGTAGTACTTCCTGTCTTGTCTTGTCTTGCAGCACGTTGGAAATCTCTGTTGAGCTCTGCGATTGTCTCTCTTTCTCCTCTGGCTTTAGCTTCTCTGCGTTTCTGGGAAATTTTTAGAGTTTCTTCGGTTATCCATTTTGTCCGTTTTTGCTTTTTCATCTTTTGTAGAGAGATGTCTCACTTTCCTCCAAAACAACCTTCATATCATCCCATAACTCTTCTGGAGCTCTGTCATTTGTATATAAAGTAGCAAATTGATTTTGCAAGTAGCCTTTAAATTCTAGTGGTATATTCTCAAAACCATATTTTACTACATTCATGAGTGGCTTGCTCTTTTTCAACTTTAGCTTGAGTTTACATACTAGTAGCTTGTAATCTAGTCAGCTCCAGATTGTGTCTTTGTTGATATTATAGAACCTTTCCAATGTTGACATCCACAGATGTAGTCAATTTGATTTTTGAACAAGCCATTGGGTGACGTCCATGGGTACAGTTGCCGCTTGTGTTGCTGGAAAAAGGTCTTTGAGATGACTAGATCTTTAGTCTTGCAGAATTCTTTCAGCCTTTCTCCATAAGAATATAAGATATGCCATACTGGGTCAGACCAAGGTCCATCAAGCCCAGTATCCTGTTTCCAATAGTGGCCAATCTAGGTCATACGTACCTAGCAGTTTTCCCAAAAGACACAGGTTCCACAATGCTTGCATTGGGTCAAGCATTGATATCCTGGGTCCCTTTTTAATAATGGTTTATGGACCTTTCCTCCAGGAACTTGTCCAAATCTTTTTTAAACCCAGCTACACTAAAAGCCTTTACTACATCCTCCGGTAACAAATTCCAGAGTTTGATTACACGTTGTGTGAAAAAATATTTTCTCTTATTTGTCTTAAATAGTTGACCCTCTAGCTTCATTGCATATCCCTAGTCTTTCTATATTCTGATAACGTAAACAATCAGTCTACATTTACCCGTTCCACTCTGTTCATTAATTTATAGACTTCTATCATATCTCCCCTCAGCTGTCTCTTTTCCAGGTTAAAGAGCCCTAACCTTTTTAGCCTTTCTTCATAGGGGTATCCCTTCCATCCCCTTTATCATTTTTGGTGACTCATCTCTGAACCTTTTCTAATAACGCTATATCCTTTTTAAGATACGGCAACCAGAATGGCACACAATATTCAAGGTGGGATCGCACCATGGAACGATATAGAGGCATTATAATATCCTGTTTTATTTTCCATTCCTTTTCTTATGATACCTAGCATTCTATTTACTCTCTTGGCTGCCGCTGCACACTGGGCGGACGGTTTTAACATGTTGTCCACAATGACACCTAGATCTTTTTCCTGGGTGGTGGTTTCTAATGTGGAACCTTGCATCATGTAACCATAGTTTGGGTTGCTATTCCCTAGGTGCATAACTTTGCACTTGTCCACATTAAATTTCATCTGCCATTTTGATGCCCAGTCTTCCAATTTATCAAGATCCTCTTGCAATTTTCCACAATCCTCATGGGTTTTAACAACTTTAAATAGTTTTCTGTCATCTGCAAATTTTATAACCCCACTCGTGTGGCTGAAGTACTTGGCTGACACGATCTGCTAGGTGTAGCGCTTACTGGGCAAATATGTCACTCTGAGGTCCATGCCATGGAGCAGGGCAAACCTCCAGATGTAAACAGCCTCCCAACACAGGAGGTATGAGCCCATGCCCCCCTACTTGTTTACACAGAACATGGCCACCTGGTTGTCCATCTGGATCAGGACCAGCTGATTTGCCAGGTATGCCCAAAAGAGACAGACAGAGAGCATTTGCAATGGCCCAGAACTCAAAGAAGTTGATCTGATGGAGGCTCTCATTCTCGGACCATAGACCCGGGATATGGAGACCAGGTAAGCGCCCCAGCTGAGCTTGGAGACATCTATAATGAGCAGCCTGCAGGGTACTACTGGTTGGAACGAGGCTCTGATGTAGGTTTCCAGGAATGAGCCACCACTCCAGGGACTGCTCAAGTAGCGCAGTGACCGACCACAACCCTGTCCCAGAGGCGACCTGAGGCTTGCTGTCATTACATTTGCAACACTGATTAAGTCTGCCGTATGCAGAGGTGACCCTGAGGGGTGACATGCACCATGGCACTCGTGTGTCTGAGGGCTCCATGGGTGGGGTGGAGGAGGGAAGGGGTTAGGTAGTCTGTTATAGTTCAGGTGTTTGAAGTGTTCCTGAGAGTAGGTGAGAGGATGAGTGCACCCCGTAGGGCCACCACAAAGGAAGAAGGTATAAGGAGTACTTATCAAGAAGTGGTGGGGGATCCTAACATCAATTAGGGGCCATGGTGTTTTGCTGGTGCTGCAATGCATCCACCACCTCAATGAGATGCTGCAGGTGGTCTGCTGGCAGAAATTCTCTCACCCAATTGGTATCGAGGAGGGCCCCGATGAACTCCAGTTGCTGTACCAGCTGGAGGTGCTAATTTGGATAATTGATCACGAAACAGAGCTCCTCGAGCATCTGAATGAGCAGTAACAGACTGCCGTATGCTGACCAGCGTGAGGCCCTTTACGAGCTATTCATCCAAGTACAGGAAGACAAAGATCCAGTTTCTGGAGGAAGGCAGCCGCGAACGCTAGGCACTTTGTGAAGACCCTGAGGGCTGCGGCCAACCTGAAAGATAACACCCAGTATTGATAGTGCTGGCCGCACAGAACGAACCAAAGGTAATGTCTGTGATGCAGGTGGATTGGAATATGTGTGCATGCACATCCTTCAGATCCAAGAAGCATAGCCAGTTGTCTTGTAGGAGGAATGGGAGCAGCGTCCCCAATGAGATCATCTTGAACTTTTTGCGCACCAGGAACCTCTTTTGGGGGACCAGGAAGTACCTGGAGAAGAATCCTTGCCGGATCTGGGCTGGGAGAACAAGCTCGATGGCAAGGTCAGCCAGCAAGGCCACGACCTCAGTCTACAGCAGGCTCCAGTGCGCAGGGTCCATGGGGTATTCCCTGGGATTGTAAGCAGGCGGCAAATGGGTGAAATGCAACCAACAGCCGCTTTGGATTATCTGCAGCACCCAGGCATCAGAGACGAGAGGCCACCAGTGGGAAAAGTGGACAAGCTGCCCCTCCACCTGCAGGGGGACCTTTGTTGACTGCAGTTGACTGGCTATGTTCCTGAGGACCCTGTCAAAAACCTGCACATAGCCCTGGCTGGGAGGCAAACTTGTGTCTTTAGGGTTTTCTCCCTCCGTTGAGATTGGGAAGCCTGGGCCTTAGGCTGTACCTGCAACTGGGATGGAAAGTACCGTTGTGGGTGCAGAAAGAAAGCCTTCTTGGCTTGTTGTTTCTCCTGTGCAGGGTCCAGTCTTTCTGGAGAGCCTAGTGAGGGTCACCTGGCTCCTTTTCCAGTTCCTCGGCCTTCTCCACAGCTTTGCCAAAAAGGTTTTCACCCCAGAGGACGTTGGCGATCTTGTCCTTGACCCACTACTCCAGGTTAGAGGACTGCAACCAGGCCATCCACCGTGCAGCGATACCCATGGCCACCACCCTACTGGTGGATTCAAAGGTTCATAAGTTGCCTGGACCATAAATTTTGAGCAATCCTTGCCATGAGCTACAAGGTCTTGAAAAGACTCGTGGCAGTCCTCGGGAACGAGGGAAGCGAAGTCCTCTATATCCAGCATGACATAGTAACATAGTATATGACAGGAGATGAAGACCAGTATGGTCCATCTAGTCTACCCAGCAAGGCGGCAAGAGTAGGTGCACCTGCTGCTTCGTGCAGGCCACCCCTCCCCATGCCTTTGTTTAGGGACGTACCCACCGCTCCATGTAGGTCACCCCTATTTGCTGAGCTATAATAGATAGTTAAGTTTATTTTGATTTTATTTTGTTGCTATAAAAAGGGATCCACTGTCTGTCCCATGCCATTTTGAATTCTGTCACTGTATTTGCCCCCACCACTTCCATCCAAGCATCCACCATCCTTTCAGTGAAAAAGTATTTCCTGACATTGCCTTGCAGTTTAGTTTACCCCCTTGCAGCTTCATGTTATGCCCTCTAGTTTTACAGCTTCTCCATCTTTGGAAGAGGTTTGTTTGTTCATTAATACTCTAAGTATTCAAAAGGTCTGAATCATATCTCCCCTGTCCCTTGAGGAAGTCCAGGGTATGCAAGACCATCTCAGCCCGGCTGGCATGCGGCCTGGGAAAGAAGGCTGGAAGAATCACCTCCTGATTGAGGTGGAAGGAGGTGACAACCTTCGGAAGGAACTTAGGGTGAGTCCATAAGACTACTCTGTTCCTATAGAACCTAGTATAAGGTGCATCTGATACTAGGGCCTGAAGCTCACTCGCTCGCCTTGCTGAGGTAAGGGCTACCAAAAACAACACTTTCCAGGAAAGAAAACGCAGAGGGCAAGTAGCCATAGGTTCAAATAGTGGGCAAGTAAGCTGTTGCAAGACCACATTTAAATCCCATTCAGGGGCAGGTGGACACACTGGAGGCTTAAGCAAAAGCAGGCCTCTGAGGAAGCAAGCCACCAAAGGATGGCTTGAGAGAGATTGACCCTCCACTGGGGAGTGGTGCACTGAAAGAGCACTAAGATGAACTCTCACAGAATTGGACTTAAGGCCTAGGTTGAACAGGTGAAGCAAATATTGCAGCACCACGGGTACCAGGCATGAGAAAGGATTCTCATTGTGTTGAGTACACCAGGTAGAGAATCTACGCCACTTAAGGGCATAAGACGTACGGGTGGACTGCCTCCTAGAGGCCAAGACCACATCCTCCACTTCCCTAGGCAGTAGTAAGGGCGCTAGAACTACCCATTCAGCAGCCAGGCCATCAAATTGAGGGACTGGAGATTGGGGTGTAAGAGAGATCCCTGCTCCTGAGACAGGAGATCAGGTTGCATCCCCAGAGGAAGAGGAGTGTCCACTGCTAGTTGCAAAAGAAGTGGGAACCAGGGTTGCCTTGGCCACCTGGGGACCACCAGGATCACCGAGGCCTTGTCCCGGATCACTTTGAACAGTGTCTTGAACACTAGAGGCGTGGGAGGAAACGCATATAGGAGGCCTGTAGACCATGGAATGAGAAACGCATTCGCTGCTACTCTGAGAGGATGCGGTTGTCTGGAGCAGAACCTGGGAAGTTGACGGTTCAGAGGACTGGCAAAGAGATCTATGGTTGGAAGACCCCATCTCAGGAAGATCTGTTGAACCACTAAAGGATTCATCTGCCATTCGTGTGGCTGCAGGATCCTGCTCAATCTGTCCGCCAGGTAATTCTCCTGACCTGGGAGATAGACCACTTTGAGAAGAATGCCGTGATTGACTGCCCAGGAGCACAGTTTCTGCGCTTCCTGACATAGAAGGCGGGACCCTGTGCCCCCTTGTTTGTTCACATAGAACATAGCAACTTGATTGTCCGTCTGAACCAAGACGGACTGGTGAGAGATGAGATGGGAGAAAGTTCTCAGGGCTAAGCGGATAGCTCTCAGTTCTAAGAGATTGATCTGCTGTGCGGCCTCCCAAGGAGGCCACAGGCCTTGAGTACATGCTCCTTGGCAATGTGCACCCCAACCTTGAAGAGAAGCATCGGTTGTCAGCACTTGAGAGTGTGGAGGTGTCTGAAAAAACACCCCGTGCACTAGATTCGGAAGATGAAGCCACCACTGCAGAGAAGACTCTAGTAGTTTGGACACCCTCACTCTGTTCGTGAGGCTTCCTGTGGCTTGGTGCCACTGAGTTCTGAGGCCCCATTGAGCTGGCCTCATGTGTAGACGGGCATTTGGAGTTACATGGACCGTGGAAGCCATGCGGCCTAAGAGCCTCAGGAATTGTCTGGCGGAGACCAGAGAATTGTTGTGGAACTGCCTGGCTAGATCCATCAATCTGTGGGCCCTGTCCACGGGTAAAAAGGCCTTTGCCTGAAGGGTGTCCAGTCTTGCTCCTATGAACTTCATGTTCTGTGAAGGGTGCAAAGTGGACTTTGCGAAGTTTATAACAAAGCCCAGATGCTGCAGCAGAGCGACAGTGCGGAGGGTGGCTTGATTGGCCTCTTGAGGGGATTGACCCCTGATAAGCCAGTCATCCAGGTATTGAAAGACGAAAAGGCTTTGAACCCTGAGGAAGGCCGCCACCACCCGCCAAGCACTTGGTGAATACCCTGGGGGCGGAGGTCAGGCCAAAAGGAAGTACCCTGTACTGGTAATGTTTTCCTCCCACTACAAATCTGAGATATTGTCTGTGGTCTGGATGAATGAGGATGTGAGTATAATTATCCTTTAAATCTAAGGAGCATAGCCAATCTCCCTGCTGGAGGTAGGGCAGCAGGATTCCAAGGGTAAGCATCTTGAACTTTTCCCTCTCCAGGAACTTGTTTAGATTCCGCAAGTCTAGGATGGGTCTGAGGCCTCCTGTTCGTTTTGGTACCAGAAAGTACCTGGAATAGAAGCCTTGACCCCTCAGGTGGTGGGGCACCGGTTCCACTGCCTGTTCCTTTACAAGACCTGCTAACTCCTGTTGGAGTAAGTCCCTGTGCAGAGGAAGTCTTGGAGGATCCCCTGGAAAATAGGAGGGGGGTACCTGGTGGAAGTGGAGGAGATAGCCCTTCTGGACTATACTTAGCACCCAGGTATCCCTTGTTATGGCTGGCCACCTGTGGGCGTACAGGGCCAGCCGGCCTCCTGTGCTGATAGGGGCCAGCTGAGCAGAAGAGGCTATGCCACTGGAGTCAAAACCCTGCTGCCTGCTGTGCAGGAGCCGGAGCTGGTGGCTTGGGGGTTTTCTGCCTATGGGGCCCATGTCCCTGGCCTTTGGCCTGCTGACCCTGTTGGGGAGCTACAGAGGCCTGAAAATGAGGGTACTGTTTATAGGCAGATGACTTCCTCGGGTAAAAGGTCTTTTTCCCCGAGCCCTTCTTCTTCTGAGAAAGGACAAAGGTTTTCCTGGACAGCCTTGTCCGGGTAAGAGTCTCGGTCTCGAGTTCTGCAGCCTTTTCAGCCATGGGCTTGCCAAAGAGGTTTTCACCTCGGCAGGGGACATCGACCAACTTGTCCTGCACCCATGGCTCGAGGTCCGATGACTAGCCAGGCCTGACGTCGTGCACCGATGTCGGCCGCGGCTACTCGGGCCGAAGCCTCGAAGCCATCATAGGCTGCTCGAGAGATAAACTTCGAACACTCACGAATATCTGACGACAGAGCATTAAACCTCTGCAAAGGTTCCTCGGAGAGACCAGCAGAGAACCCAGCAATCTCCTTTGCCAGGTCTCGAAGGTACATGCCCATGTACAGCTGGTAGGTCTGGACACGGCAAGCAAGCATAGAGCCCTGGAAGCACTTCTTACCGAGGGCATCCAGGTTACGGGCCTCCCGGCCAGGAGGCACCAAGGAGTACATCTGACTTTTCAGTCGATGCATGGCCGATTCCACAACCATGGAGTGGTGCGGTAATTGTGCCTTTTGGAACCCAGGGCTCTTGCGGACTCGATAGATGGAATAGACCCGCTTGCTCAAAATTGGCATCGAGGCTGGCGCCTCCCACATGTGGAAGAGCAACCGTTCCAGCATCGGAGGAACCGGTACAGTAAAGGCCTCCTTTGGGGGAGAGTGATACTGTAGGGCCTCGAGCTCCTCGGCTCGAGGCTCCTCCTCGGGATCCACGGGGAAGGCCAAGGCCTTGGTCATATCCCGCACGAAGTCCGAGAACAGGGTATCCTCCGTTGGGGATCATCTCCGAGGCTCGGAGTCCGAAAGGTGTCGGGTGACGACTCATCCACCGTTTCCCAGCTGGACCCCTCGGAGGAGGAATCATGCGGCTCCGGTCGGGCAGGCACCGATGCCATCCTCCCTGACGCCGAGGGTACCGGCGTCGACGACCTCGGTCCCGAGTGGGAGGCAGAGGGAGACCTTGGCCGAGGATCGACTCGAGTGCGCATGAACTCGAGGATCGGCTCGACCTCCGGGGTCAACTTGGATGTCGATGTCCTGGTGGTTGGGGCAGATCCACCGGTGAGACCAGTGATCAGTGCCCGCTGCTTTTCCATGAAGGCAGCCAAGCTGCACTCCAAGGCCGTCAACCTGAGTCTGAGCTCAGGAGACTCAGCAGCCCCCGACTTGGACCCCGACGGCATCGGGCCCGACGTCAGCTCCCCCGGAGGAGAGTCCACGAGGACTACAGTACTCACGTGACCCGGGGACTCCATCTCCACACGAGGTTGTTTTCCAGGCCTCTCCGATTCCAAAGACCCGGGATGGCGCTCGGGGCTATGCGACTTGGCCCTCGAGGAGCCAAGTGCATCCACCGACGACGCCCTCGTGGGTTTTTTCTTCTTGCGATGCTCCCGCGAGGGAGACCCCCTCTCAGAGGAGCCTCGGTGCTGCTCGGGGCCGGAGTCCCGAGACGTCGAGGCCTCTGACAAAGTCGGGGCTCGTCCGGACGCGGAGTCAGAGAAGATTCTTTCCTTTTGGTGCTGCTGACTCAACGCCTTCGAGGACATTTTCCCACACGGGCCACAGATCATCGGGTCATCATCGGGTCCGAGGCACCGGAGACAGCAGTCATGTGTGTCGGTGAGAGACATAAGTTTCTTACACCGATCACACTTTTTAAACCCGCTGGCAGCCATCGGGGGAAAAAGGGCTCCTGCGAGGTCAAAAGACAGGGCTGCCAGTGAAAACAGAAAAAATGGCATGTACGCTAGTCACTAAGGACTAAAACCGAAAAAAGAAGTCCAGGCTCGACACCGATGTATCGGGCCCAGGCGGGAAAGGGAAACCAGCATCGAACCGAAGAAAACGGGTCCACGCAGAACAAAATCAACTTTTTCCTCGGGTGAAAATGAAACACGTCCGTCGGGCTCCGCGGAAAAAGGAAGACTGAGCAAAATGGCACCCTTGGGCGGGAAGGGGACTGAGCATGCGCGCTGCATTCCCAAAGGCTTTCTTTGAAAGCTGGGGAAATGCTCCGCACGGGGGCTCCGTCAGCGCCGTCACCCATATGTGAGGACTGACTTCCTGCTTGGTCCTGGAGAATAAAGGGATTATTTCTAAATTGTATCACACATTGATGGCTGCTTTGGACCTGCCGCCACTGCATTTGCAGCAGTGTGTATATGACCTTGGCTCACTTTTGAACCAAAAAATGGCAGATTTTTATTAATATCTGGAAAATTAATTGCTGCTAATGTGATTGGGAATGGTCTTAAGCTACTGTATAGGTGGCACCTGATGACACAGCGATTCTTCAAGATAAAGGGTCAAGTGTGTGTGGGGGAATTGATGCTGGAAGGGTTGTGGGGGCTTTCTTCCATATGTGTTGGGAGATGAGAACCTTTTAAAGGAAATGGGATTGCCAAATGTTAAGAAATGCTTTACCCAACTGGCCTTAATTCTGGTAAAGAAGGTGATTTTATGCTACTGGACAAAGGAGGAGGGACCAACTTTTCCTGAATGGATAAACTGGATTTGTGATGTTTGCTTTTTTTTGAGCTACAAAGCAGCAAACAAATATTTAAGTCAAAGTGGCTGCTCTATAAACAACTGTGGTATAAGTCTTGGCCGAGTTACGGTGAGGAGCCCAGTGAGTGATGGGTCTTGCCTCTTGAGGACAGGCATTGAACGGTGGGGGGAGGAGGGAGTTTTCAAGGGTATGAATGAGTTAGAATGATTGGTAGTGAGCTGTGCTGAGTGGTAGGGAATAAAAAAAAACAACAGTTGGAGGAGAGAGAATTATGATTTGGGAGAATATTTGTAAGAACCATTGTGTTGACAAAATATGTATCTCCTCAGTTGTTTCATAAAAAAAAAAAAAAAAAAAAAAGAAGAAGAGGTACCTAGGCTTTTCTCATGACACTGCAGAAGGGTACATATATCAAGACAGGCGTTCTGAGTGGCATGCTACACAAAACCACACTGACCTTATGCTAGCCTCCAAACATAAGCTGTTTTCTGTGAACCAATGAGAATAGGGGAGAGGTTCTCACTTACTTAACAATACCATATCCCAGGCTGACGATAATCACAAGGGTGCGGGCCAATGAGCGTTTTACTGCCGAAAGCAATTCTGCAAGAACAACAGCTCCTTGCACTGTCAACAGAAAATCATAAGAAAGAGAAGAAAAAGATTATAACGACAGCAACAAGTAATGTGTTCAAACAATCAACCAGCATCTTAAGATTTTCTTCACTCCCAGCAGCCTCGTGGTATGGTGAAATTTTAACTTACCTGATAATTTCCTTTCCTGTAATCCTGCTCGACCTGTCCAAACAAATGAAATATGCCACTCTACCAGCAGATGAAAAAGAAAAAACAGATGTTTCCAGCAATATCACCACTGGTACAAGGACTAGTACAGATAAAGGCACCCTTCAGTATATACATTACAAGCATGCCAAAAAACAAACCAGAACACCAAAGAACTCTAATCCCAAGAAGGCCATCCCAAAAGGGCAGGCCTCAAAGTAATCCAAACCCAAGGCCTGCCAAAATAGGAACTATATGCATAAATTCTGCAATCAAATTAAAGAATAACCAGCGACCACTTCCTTAGGGTGGGCCCTGGACTGGTCTAGCAGAATTCCAGGAAAGGAAATTATCAGGTAAATAAAATTTCACCTTCCAGTACATCCTGCTAGACCAGTCCAGAAAAGTGGAATGTACCCAAACTGATTCATTCGGACAGGAGGAAGGCACAGCTGCTCTAAGAACCCCAAAAGGACACATCTGACAGTTCTTTGACTGGGTGACCAAGGAACTAGATCAGGGGCATGCAATGGATGTCATCTACCTGGATTTCAGCAAAGCCTTTGATACTGTTCCTCATAGGCGGCTTGTCCATAAACTCAGTAGCTTGGGGATGGGTCCCAAGATGGTAAACTGGATTAGAAATTGGTTGACTGACAGACAACAGAAGGTGATGGTACATGGAGCTCACTCGGATGAGAGGAAGGTGATTAGCGGGGTGCCCCAGGGTTCGGTCCTGGGCCCGGCACTGTTCAATATATTTGTGAGTGGTATTGTTGAAGGACTGAATGGAAAGGTCTGTCTTTTTGCAGATGACACAAAAATTTGCAACAGAGTGGACTCCCCCGAGGGAGTGGTTAACATGAGGAAAGATCTACAAAAGCTGGTAGACTGGTCTAATGCTTGGCAACTACGATTTAATGCGAAAAAGTGCAGTGTCATGTACTTGGGTAGCAGAAATCCAAGGGAAATTTACACGATAGGGGGCGAGAAGTTGGTATGCACAGTTCAGGAGAAAGACCTTGGTGTGATTATCTCTGATGATCTCAAGGTGGCAAAACAGTGCGACAAGGCGGTGGCAAAAGCCAGGAGGATGTTGGGCTGCATACAAAGAGGGATTACCAGCAGAAAGGAAGAGGTACTTATGCCACTGTACAAGTCACTGGTGAGGCCTCACTTGGAATACTGTGTTCAGTTTTGGAGACCATATCTTGCAAAAGATGTAAAAAGACTGGAAACTGTTCAGAGAAAGCAGACCAAAATGATTTGGGGCCTGCGTCAGAAGCCTTATGAGAAGAGACTTGAAGACCTAAATATGTACACTTTGGAAGAGAGGAGGGACAGGGAAGATATGATTCAGACCTTTAAATACTTAAAGAGAAATGATGAACAAACAAACCTCTTCCAAAGACGGGGAAGCTGTAAAACTAGAGGGCATAATATGAAGCTGCAAGGTGGTAAATTGAAAGACAATGTCAGGGAATATTTCTTCACTGAAAGGGTGGTGGATGCTTGGAATGCCCTCCCGCTGGAAGGGGTGGGGGCAAACACGGTGACAGAATTCAGAACGGCATGGGACAAACACAGTGGATCCCTTTACAGCAACAGGATAAAAACAAAATAAATGGTACCATCTAACTTCTGAACCATCTAACGTCTCAACAAATAGGGGTGTCCTACATGGAGTGGTGGGTTCACCCCTAAACAAAGACATGGGGAGGGGGTGGCCTGCACGGAGCGACAGGTGCACCTACTCTTGCCATCTTGCTGGGCAGACTAGATGGACCAAGCTGGTCTTTATCTGCCGTCACTTACTATGTTACTATGTAAGCGCACTTGAAAGTCCAAGTGATAATAATTGACAAAAGGACTCAGGAACAGCCAAGTAACCACCCTACAGATGTCCACAGAAGCCACCGCCCTGGACTCCATCAAGGTCACCACCTGCATTCTGGCAGAGTGCACTCATACCCCACCAGGACCGTGCACCCATTCAACATATAGGCGGACGCTACAGTTGCCTTGATCCGCCGACCAAAGGTGACCTCAGAGACTGCCTCAACCTTTTGTGAGCCCCTGAACAAAATGGAGAGCCTGTCTAACTTACAAAAGGAAATGGTCACCTTCAGGTACCACAGCAACACCTGGCAGACATCATTCAAATGAAGACTCTTATCCTTCCCTTGACACTGATTGGCTGTAAACCCAGGAAGAGAAACCACCTGATTGAGATAAAAATCTCACACCTTTCAGTAAGAAAAATGAAACCAGCCAAATCAACATGGCTTCAGGCATGAAGGGCAAATAAGAATCCAAACAGGAAAAGAGCCTGTAACTTGGAAATCACAGAGTCAACCAAATGGCCACCAAAAAGACTGGTTGAGGGACAAATTCAGCATGGCCTGCTGCAAGGGCTCAAAAGGAGGGCCCGAACAAGGTTTGAAGTAACAGACCAAGTTCTCATGGGTGAACAATGGGCCAGACAGGGGAACATGTAGGTGTAGGTGTTGGACAGGATGAGTCTCCCAAATGGTCCCAGAAGCAAGTCAATGCTGTCACATGTGCCCACAAGGAACTCAATGCGAGACCCTTTTCTAATCAAGCCTAAAGAAAGGCTAGAAGACTTTGGAGATCTGCATGATGCGGGAAATATCACGATCCCAACATCATCCCTCAAAGATACACAACACACAGATGTATGCCAACAACATAGGCCTGCACTTGCACCGAGGAGGATTACAATTACCACTGATGAATAACCCTTACACTGTAGACTTTGCCTCTCAAGGGCCAAGCCCATAAGTGAGAATGGACATGAGTCATCCTCCCTTAGGGTTATCCTCTGGGGCTTGGTCTCTCCCAAATCCTTGACCAGATTTTCCAGGTCCTGCCTGAAGAGGAGCCTGCCATTAAAGAGCAATTTGAATCCACCAACCAGTTGCATAACCACAGCCAGTGCCTAGCTCAGGCCCGGATTTAGGTATAGGCAATGAAGGCAAATTTTGATAGGCACCAGGGTACTGCCTCAATTGCAATGCTTCGATCTGAGCCTGATGCTGCAGCTTTGTGATTGCATTGCCAATCGGCTCTGGCTGGCCAGCCCAATCGGCTCTGTTGCCATGTCCTATTTAACATGCGATCTGGTCCCCCAAGCAGCAGCAGCAGCAAGTTTGTTAATTAAATTCAGCCTCCCCCTCGCAGGGTTTCTATGGTAACAGGAAGGCCTGTGAGAGGAAAGGAAGGGACACCGCAGTGTCTGGGCAGCCCCAGGCTGAATTTAATTAATGAACTTGCTGCTGCCACTTGGGGATTGGTTTGCACGTTAAACAGTACACTGTAGAAGAGCTGATCTGGGGGGAGGGGGGAGCCAGAAAAATGAGGGGGGGAACCCCCCCACACTGTTGCCTATGGGCGCCAGCAAATTAAATCTGACCCTTGCCTGGATGCCGCTACTGCCCATGCCTCCAGCCAAACAAGATTATATATAGCATCTGCCAGAACACCACAGGTACAACAGATACCAGAAGATGTGGCTATCTCAAAAGCACCTTAGCTCCTACAGGCAGCCTTTATGCTCAGCAAAGAGGCTGAGAAGACTATCTTCCTTGCCCCCCCTTCCTCCCCCTCCCCCCTCACTCGCATTCACTGTACATAGTTGCCTCATTTGGCGTTATACCCTGTTAGTTTTATTATTTGACCTTAGAGACGTTCTCTCTAGTTTATTGTTCTATGTACAACAGCTGTAACTACACTTATTGTTGGGTTCCATGTAAACCATCCTGAATTGTAGAAGGACAGTATATAAAAAAAATAAAGTAAAATATCAATTTTACCCAGCCAACTCGTTGGCTGGACAAAATTTATTCTTTTAAAAATGGGAGGGAAGAGAAGTACTGATATTTAAACACTGACTGGGAAAAGTTATTCGGTTAAGCAGGGTTGCATGAACTGGCCTAAATTTCTCTGGTTAACATATCCTGTTAACTTTAGGAAAGTATATTCCATAGTCAATGTAACTGAATAAGTATGGAATATATCTAGGTAAAGCTAGCCAGATAACTAACCGGATACTGGATTGCTAAAAATCAGCAACTGGACAAGAGCACAACAGTGCCAGCTGGTTGCTGTAAATGATCATGTCTATATTATTATTTTTTAATTAAATCTACTAAATTAGATGGGAGAGGAAGATATTGGAGAAAAAGATCCCCAAATATCTCAACTTGGCTGATTCCTGGCTCTATTGCTTCCACCTTAGCCAAAACCCAAGGTTTGAAAAACTCCCCCCCTCCTTTGAATCCATTCAAAGTATTCATGTCATGGCCTTATTTTGTATGTGACATTGTGGAAAGACAGAGCTTTATTTCTATGAACCAATGACAACCCGACACAGGCTGTGTTTTGATACCCTTCGTCAGGGGTTGGTTTGGCATATGCTAAAAACAAATATGTAAATAAATACTGAGATCATAAAAGAACATATCACTCAATAACCATGGATACAAACAATGAACAACATAAAAAATAAATAAAGACGTTAAAAAAGATAATAAAAACATTGATACAAGCCAATAAATTAGAACTGAACAAATGTGACAATGAAACAAACTTACTCGTGTATCTAAAACATTAAAAAGATGAAAGGATGTGACACAAAATAAATGAATATAAATACCTCTGTTCGAGAATGTTAAATCAGAAGGTCTTGTGACATTCTGTTCTAGTAACTAAAAATCTGTGTACACTGAAAGGGATACAAATAATTATTAAACACATAATATATAAAAACACAATTAATATACACATATATACATCAAATGGAGACTGAAGAAAGAACAAAATCTCATATTCTCTATAAACTATCATATCTCTTATAAAGGGGGAAAACAGGTAGCAGGAGCGAATCAGCAGGAGGGGGTACCTATATTGAAAAAATCTTAATATGTGCATCGGGGTGCAGTAGACCATTTTGGACAAGAGACTAAACGGACATGATGCTGTCTTTTTACATTATCGTGCACAAGCAAAAGAGGAACTAATATAATCTAATGCTTAAAAGCAGATATGTTCTAATATCAAAATAGATTCAAAACCATAAAACTATATTTAAAAACTTCATGACTTGTAATATCTAATTTATTTAAAATGGAGGTTGTTTTAAAACAGCATGGAGAGATAATATTAAGAACACCGCTAAAAACAATCTGGAAGGTTCAAAGTAAATAAATCTGATGGATCAAAATAAACCACCATATTTAAAATGTGGGATTAGATAAAACTTCATGAATTGTGGTATATAATAGGATAGCATCTAAAAAAAGGCAACGTGAAGAGATAAATAAATCCTAAGAATACCGCTAAGACCATAAATTAAATGGATCAAATTAATCTGCTATATTTAAAACGTGCAAAAATAAAACATGTAAATATCGTAAATATTAAAAACATATAGGGAGGTAGCAATAAATGATATACCTTAACTCCAGCATAAACTGCTTGCACCAGTGCTGAAAACAGAAGCACGAAATCAAAAGACGCCCACACATGTGCTATAGTAAAAAGGAAGAGGGAGAGGGGTGGAGTCTAGACGAAACAGCGGGAACGGACAACATCCAATAGTAAGTTTGCTTGTGCATACCAAATCCATCTGTAACAATAAGGCATATATTAAAAATAATCAATCTGAAAGTGCCGAGCTGTGGATTGCTTGCACGTGCTTTTTGGTAAAAAGGAAAGCGGAGCAACAGCAAAGTGTATAAAAAGAGGAGAAACAGAAGGATCAAACAAAGAAGTCTTCCGTAAAAAATTAGCAGACACACATAAAAACTGCTTATACTCCCGTGAAGGAACTAATATAAGGATAATAATAATAATATATTTGCAACACTGGAACATACATAAAGACAATAATGTGAAAATGCCCATCTGAAAAATGCTTTCTAATGAAAAGAGGGACGGAGAAACAGCACGATACGGAAGAAGCAAAAACAAATAAAAACAAATGGTACTTTTGTGAATAAAATGACAGCCGACATGAAATTATGCAGATTTCATTCTGGCACTAAACATACACTGCGATAAATTGAAGAAATTCATGGAATAAAAAACAAAAAAATATATATAAACAACTATAAATTATGTTATACAGATGAATCATATATAAAAAAAAAGTATAATAATAAAACATACATATGTACACATATGGACCAATAAATATTAAAACCATTAAATAGAGAGGGCTTATAGGAAAACAGAATAATCTTTATCTAAATTAAGGCTATTGGGTACCAGGGAATCCAATAAGAAAATGTATCTCTGTTCAAGCCTCAATCATTTTGTTAATATCTCCACCTCTCCAATTGATTTTTACCTTCTTGATGACAAAAAAATTTAAGTCCATAATCTTGTGATTTTGCTCCTGCCAATGAAGAACAAGAGGTTTATCGGTCAAACCTCTTGATACAACTCTTGGGTTTGATAATTCTTGTCTTAACACTGCAGGTAGTTTTTCCTACATATAATTTTTTACAAGGACTTTGTATGACATAAACGACGTTATTGGTTTCGCAATTGGAAAAGTCATCAATGTAGAATTTCTGATTAGTGAGAGGATAGATAAATGTATTTCTTACTGGCAAGATGTTTAAACATACGGAACATCTTCCACATTGGAACTGTCCTTTATGTTTTGACAGAAAATTTCTCTAAGTGCCGAGGGGACTAAACGATGCTGTAGATTCATATTACACTTATGTGCAATGGTTAGTTGTAAATCTTGAAAACCTGGGAGAGTTTGTATCAAATGCCACTCTTTTTGCAATATCTTTATGATGTTATGTGATTGTGAGGAATATAGAAGGGGCACACGATGCCTACATTGTCTTTTTTTTGTTTTAACTTTAAGACTTGTATCCCGAACAGATTCCTTGGCCCTTTTATACACTTGGTCAATATAACAAACTGGATATTGCCTTGTTATGAACCTCTCTTTCATTTTTTTGGCCTGTGTTTCGAAATCCTGTGGGTTGGTACAAATCCTCTTGACTCTTAAAAATTAACTCTCCGGGAGATTTCTTTTAAGTGAAGGGTTATGGAAACTACCGTAATGTAAAAGTTGATTCCTATCTGTCGGTTTTCTATATAGCTTTGTGGAAAAAACTCTTCTGATCAAAATACTGCTGCACGCCTCATTACCCACTCCTTCCTCAGAGACCATATAACGCCCCTTCTCTTTCATCTTTATTGGTTACTGGTCCCTTTCCGCGCTCAATTCAAATTACTCTCTTGTGCACAGGGCTCTCCACACTAGCACCCCACAATACCTAGCTGATCTCATTACATTTCACACTCCCAGACACACTCCTCGCTCCTTTCACCTCAACCGCCTTAACCTCCCCTCCCCCCCTCCCTTGCTCATCTGCATTCCACCCGTTCCTCTGCCTTTTTCTTCACCGGTCCGGCCATCTGGAACTCCCTCCCCCCCCTCCCTCCGCTTAGACCCCGAATCATGCCTCCTTTAAGCGTAACCTCGACCCACCTTTTCTCCCTGGCCTTCGACCTCCCCTCACCCTTTATATAACTGTCTCACTTATGTCTTGTCCTCTCTCTCTTGTTCTTCTACTGTCCTGTCATTGATTGTAATTCCTTTCCTTTTCCACTAGGCCTCGTGCCTCTACTGTATTTTATGAAATGTAAACCGCCTTGCTTATCACAGAAGGGCGGTATATCAAATCGAATAAACATTAAAACATAAACATCAATAGATCTAAGTATGAGATCTAATTGGGATCGTAAGTTATCTGAAAGCGTAGATTTGTATCTAACTGATTAATCCATTCGTTAAAATTAGCAAGTTCATCTATTGTACCCTTCCAGAGGATTCAAATGTCTATATAACGTTTCCAAAGCAAGATATTATTCCCAAATGGATGAACCTTTAAAAAAAACTCTCCTCAAAATGAAACATGTACAAATTCGCTATGTCTGGGGCCATTGAAGACCCCATGGCTACTCCCTTAATTTGCTTATAAAGCGTAGTTACTAACCTGTAACAAGTGTTCTCTAGGAGCAGCAGGAATCAGTCCTCACATATAGGTGACGTCGGCGCCAACAGAACCCTCGTGCGGAGCATTTCCCCAGCTTTCAAAGAAAGCTTTTGGGAATGCAGCACGCCTGCACGGTCCCCTTCCCGCCCAAGGGTGCCAGCTTGCTCAGTCTGATGACATAGCTAAAAGACAGCATAAAAACAAAATGAAGTATATGACTGCAACTCCAGGGGAGGAGGGAGGGTCGTGAGGACTGATTCCTGCTGCTCCTGGAGAACACCTGTTACAGGTGAGTAACTACGCTTTCTCCAGGACCAAGCAGGAAGTCAGTCCTCAGATATGGGACTCCCCAGCTCTAGGCTACCGTGAACCTAGAGCTGAAAAAATGGCTCCCTCTCAAGAGCCTCAGCATCCGTGATAAGAATTTTATCGGAGAACACAGCCCGCACGGTAGCCCAAAGTTGCCTAAACCTCAAAGAGATTACAGAGTACCGCTTGGCCGAAAACACTGTCCCACCGGGACTCTCTCTCCAGGCAGTAATAGGCTGCAAAAGTCTGGCTTGAAGACCAAGTTGCGGCTCGGCAGATGTCTGCCAACGGAACAGAGCGGAGATGAGCTACTGACGCAGCCTTCGCGCTGACACGGTGGGTTAAACTAGAAAGAGGGAAAGAGAGCAAACCAATTAAAAGGTAGTAAGTGTTTTGCGCTGGATTTATGGAAATCTGTAGCCAGAAAATGTAAATGCTGAGAAGAACTACCTGTGCTTCAGGAAACTTGTAGACATGGCTGTTTGAGGAGGCTTTCAATGGGGAAAAGCAGGGTGGATCAATGGGTGGTTGGGGAGTACTGTATTTTGATGTATTATGGGACTTTATGTACATTTTCCTTTTTTTTTATTGTAAGCTGCTCTAGGGTCTTAACTGTGAGCAGGATATCAAGTACTAATGAATGAATGAATACTGTCAGCTGCAGTTTACAAGCAAAATTCAACAAGCAAGGAATCTTCCTGTTGGAAAGCAAAAATATCCATAAAATCCTTAACACAGCCATGTCTGCCAACACAAAGCATAAGACTGTAACATGTATTAGTTACTGCTGCTAAACAATACCAAGCTGACTGAAGTTTCAATTTCTAGAACACATGCTAAGTTAGGATACTTAAGAATTAAGGGGTTCTCCCCAAAACATAAAACCCTTTGAAAGCTGCCAACTAATATAATTCATTTAAAAATAACAGTTGCACTTAAAGTACAATTCCAATAACAATTTCTATAGATGCAAATTTTTTTTTACTGATTTAGTAAGACCCCCCCAAAACAAAGAATATATACGTACATGTTATAGGACTATAAAGAATTACCATCTTTCTTTCTTTCTATTATTATTAGTCATAATTTTGGAAACAATTTTTGGGAAATAAGAACGTTAAGTCCTATGTATATGAAAATTAAATTAGTTAAGTAACAGCCATCTGTATCTTGTGGTTGAGTCAGGCAGGTAATTCTTCAGACTCCCATCTTAAAGGCCTTTCAATCAGTAGGCTGTAACAATTTTTTTTTTTTTGAGTAATCCCTGGATTTTAGGACACGCTATCACAGGAATTAAAGGGTAATTTCACATGCCCTACATTTTCAGTGTCATTTAAAAACATGGCTATTCAAAAATGACAGTTGTAAGGAATAAAGAGTACAGGATGGGGCTTACCAGTGGCTACAATGGTGGGGAGGGGGGCATTTTTTAAAATTTAATTGGGCTGTTGATTTTTGTTTGGGTTTACCAGTGGCTAATTGTTTTGTTTCTTTAATATAGCTTTTTCCTATTTTATAATGTTATGTGGTTTTGTTGTACTTTACCTTGCATGTTTCGAAAACTGAAAAAGCAGAATTATAGATTTTCAAATGCATCCACCTTGGGGGGCCGAAAAAGCTCACGGTCCTGATCCAACAGCGAATAAAGGCATGCCATAGTCCCTGACCCTTTTAGGCTAGTTTCCAGCAGATCCCACTCATCCTGAATCATCTGCCTGACTACTCAGTGCACTGGGAAAACCTTCTGTGATTTGCATACCGCTTGCAGCAATGGATCCTCCAGAGACTAGTCTTACGCTGGAAGACTAGAGGGCATATTAATATCCTTGAGGGACTCCACTATGAGCGCTGGCAGCTCTTCCTGGCGGAACACTCTTACAATGTGCGCCTGTTCCTCCTGCTCCGGAATCTTCCCTTCTTCCAGGTCTTCGTCCACCTCAAGCTCTGCGTCCAGTCATTCCCATTCGGGCCCTCTGACAACGGAGACTCTCCCTGACCCTCTTCTAAGGGCCTGGGCCTTTTAGCAGGTAATGTCTCACTCTCTTGTACACCCCAGTCCTCTTGACCCTAAGTGCAGACCTCAATGGACTCCCCGCTGGTATTTGCTGGTGCAGACAGAATGCCCGATGCGGTAAGAAAAATTCCAGAAAACACATACCTAGGACCCCCACTTCCCCCAGGCTCCGAGGTGCAGAGGGTCTGGGAATGGCAGGGGGAGAAGAAGTTGGATCCTGCAGCTGCAACACTGAAGCCACGGAGTCCTGCGTCTCCCTCGCCAGAGATAGTGCCTTCTCCTGCCCTAGCTTGTCTTCTAGGGCCTGTTCCATGGATGCGGCCTCTTACGCATAACCCCTACAAACCCCCACCTCCGAAACTGTCCCGCATCGAGTCCTACAGTCCAGGCACACTGAGTCAAAAGAGTGGAGGCGCTTCCCAACAACCGCTGTTCTCAACCGCAGCTAAGCTTGAACCCCCCCCTTCCTGTGTGAATCCAACAAAGGGCACCAGCCCTGTTCCAAAACAGTAGCTTAACTGCTCCTTTAAAACTCTGTTTTTCTTTTATTTTCATATAAGCAATGAAACAAAGCTCCTGTCCTTAAAAACACCTAACTCCCAGAAGAACCTGGGGGCCCCCGTGCTATGGGAGAACGGAGAGAGATGAGAGGCAGAAATTCCCACAGGGAGAGAGCATGCAGAAGACGAAGGAGGACCGCCCAGCCTTTTCCCGCGCTGCTCTTTACCATGCGGTTAGGCCCACCACGGCCTACCTGGCCTGCATGCTCCTCCGCTCTGCTTTCAGCTGGCTCTCGGATACCGCCACCGCAGACTGGAGTCTGGCTGAATGTGACTGCCTCTGCGGGAAAGCAGGCCATGCCATCTTTAGCCACCCCCCATGCTCAGCCAGATGCGGCTTCGGTGCTAAGAGGGGGAAGCCTCGTGGGGGAAGTCCGCCACTCTACCTGTGCTGAAAGCACAATGCGGCTCCTCACCCTGAACCGGGTTCGGGAGCCGCCAAAAACCCCAGGCTTCAGACAAGCCTCCAACACCCAAATCCCACTCAACTGGGGGGAGGGGGGGAGATTCTCCGTTCTCCTCATTTCTCTTTGTTTCCCCCCCCCCTCCACAAAGGCTAGCCCTGCCTATACTGACCAAAAATGATCTAAGGAGAAAAAGAATTCCAAAATAAGTCCTAACTAACTAATGCACGTTTAACATAAAGATTTTGCTCACTGATGTTGTAATCAAAGAGCATATAAATAAGTTGTGCACAAAAGTCTACATTAAACAAGGAGAGTAAGCCAAATACATGCACACAGGGAACCCATAGCTTGCACAGAAAAAAAAACAACCAGTTTAGCACTTGTGCGTATGGAATACTATTTGGAACACACCAATATTCTGCACAGATGCTTTGCTCAGATTAATACCTGTGTTCATAAACACCGAAATTATTGTGCAGAGAAATTCAGCATAGAATATTGATGCTTCCTTATCGTCCCTCCAGTCCAGTCCCGCACCTCTGGGTAGTGTACCTTCTCCAGCAGCATGGGGACTGAGCATGTCATCTTTTGATGACACCAGTATAAATACAGCAAGGACTGCCTCTAAGTTCCAGTATACTCAGTCTCCAAGCAGCTGGAGGAGGTATGAGCTAGGGTACTGGACTCACTGAAGGGACAACTAAGGAGGATTAGGAAACCCTGCACTAGAGCTTTAGCACTGGGCTCTAGCACAGAGTTTCTATATCAGCCCCTAAATGTTTTAAAACTGACAGCTGAACACAAACAAGTTTGTTACATCTATCAATCACAGGAAACACAAAGGACTAAAAAAAGCATAGTTATGTTACTGTACACTAACATGCATTATTTTATTTACAACTGGTCCGATTTTATGCAATAGGAACTATTCACTAATAAGGTGCTTTAACAGTGATGGCATATTTTAGCAAAGCTAGCCATAAATGTTTAAAATTTGTTTGCAGTATCTCACTTACCAGACTCGCCTTTGTAGCGGATGTTCTGAAATTCTGCATAGAATACTGCTTTCTCCAGCATTCCCAAGAAGATAACAGCACCAATCCAGAAATGGATCCTAAGCAGGTCCCTCCAGTAGCAAGCAGACCAGGCTAGCCAGAGAACACCAAACAGCACATACACAATGCACATCACCATGAAGAACTAAAAGAGGAGAACCCTGCATCAGTCACAGTCCATTTCAAGCACAGAACAGATACAATGGCAACAGATTTTCTATTCAACAGGCTTCAGTATTTTGACTAATGGAATGCTGCAAAGGAAAAGAAGAAGAGGATAAGGAGTCTAAAAGAGCACATTTAAATGGGCCTGTTTATTATTTAGCTGTAAGGTGACTCAGGAGCAGGGATGGAAGTATTAGGAAGGTGACATGCAAACGATTTTGAAAAAAAAAAATGGTTTCTTTTCTTTGCTTTTTCACACACATACAAAACAACATTCTGACACCCCCACACACTCCTATTCACAACCATATATATGCATCCACAAACTTACCACACCACCTCTACTCCTCACACCCACCCTATTCATAACCACATACCCCACACAGATCCTTAACCCCAAAATATCCACCACACACCAAAGGGGTGTGCAGCAGCTGTTGAAATGATGTGCATTCTTAGGGGGAAGAGAATAAAGTTCCCTCCTCAAGTCTTGCTGAGTACCTTCACATGGTGACTCGTTATATAACATCTATACCAAATCTCAGCAAGGCACTATAATTAAAGCATGGTAGGAACAAAAAAAGAATACATACTGGCTGCACATCTCCCAGGATAAAAAGGTGCCCACCTGCAGCTAACGCACTAGGGCTAATGACGGTGGTGGTGATAGTGCAAGTGCTGCAGAAGCAGATAACATCCCTGCCACAGATAAAGGCCATGGTGAGCCTGTTCATGAACCCACTGTGGCAGGAGATAAACCACAGAAATTAATGAAAAAGTTAAGAGGATTAAGTACAGTTAAGTGGAATTCTGCAGATAAAGAGGAGTTAATGTACTGCTATTTTTATGCTACAAATCCTATACTTAAATCAAGAGGGTATACAAAGAGTCCGCCAAAAGCTGGAAGAAAGAGGAAAATTGCCATTAGAGAAACCGCAAAAAAGCAACAGATGCAAATTTAAAATCTTTAATTTTAAAGGTCAAAGAAAAGAAGTATGTGAATGATAACATCTTGAAGCAACCGAGGGATTCTGTTGACAAAGAAATACAGGGAGGGGACACAGATGAGAGTACAAGGAGAAAGGAAGACAGAAAAGGAAAGAGGTTGAGGGGGAGATGGAGTTGAGAGATCTGGAACTGCAGGAGAGCAAGCTGAATAAAGGAAGGGCCAACAAATTAACTGAAGAGGAAGAAGATAAAAAGGACGTAGAAGCAACAGAGTTTGAGAAAGACTCAGCAAGGGAAAGATTATCCAAGCTAAATTTAACACCCAAGGTTAGAAATATGATAATTAAGATGAACAATGCCATATCCAGTATAAAGGAAACATTTATTGACATCACAGAAATTAATAGAATACAATATTGTGCAGCTAAAATTATTACTCTGAGAATACTACCAGCTAAAGTGCAATGCCAGAAGGAAAAAAGAAGAACAGTTCCTCCTTGGAAAAAGCGCATCAAAGAAAAAAATACAAATCATTGTGTGCAGACGTAGCTCTGTTTGATGATCTTAATCCTTTAAGATCCAAGACAAATACAGGAACATTTAGAAAAAAAATCAAGCATCAAACCTATGGAATCGCTTGTAGTAAAAAAGAAAGAATTGGAAAGCAGGTAAAATGAGTCCCAAACTGGAAGAGCAGTGGCCCAGATGAAGTAACCAACTTTAGGCTCAAAAAGTTAACATCACTCCACCAAGACCTGGCGAACTGCAAAAATCAAATTTTCAAGCAGCCGGACTTAATACCACAATGGCTTACTACAGGAAGAATGTTTCTCCTTCTGTAAGGGAGACCAGGAGTAATATTCCTTAAAATTGTAGACCAATAGCCTATTTACCTACAATCTATAAGCTGTTCACTGCGATAGATGCAGACAGAATATACCAGGCATATCCAACTTCGAGCAGGTCGTGATTTACTTTTTCTGGCCAAAAGTGCTGGTGATCTACCACCATGAAAATTAAGTTTCAAATTAGTTTCAAATTAAATTTTAACCCAATAAAGTTGGAGGATTCCCCCCCCCCCATTGTTAATGAACCTTCTGTCATTTACTTGGATGTGATCAGCTGTTAAGCAAATTAAGCAAAAACAAAACAGAGACAAGAAGATCCAGTAAGAACTGCAAGGGGAAATGGAAAGTACATTTTTTTCTTAAAGTTTTATAGAGTAATAACGTTCTTTAACTGTCTTAATAACTTTCTTTAACTTTTATTGAGTAATTTGTGTTAAATTTAGGTTGAGTATTGATCCAGGCTAATCTTGCACAATCTTTATATTTCGCTCGTGCTTATTAGTGAGACGTCTGAGCCTGCATTTCATCCACCAGCTTTTTGAAGTTGGGTGAATATTGCATGAGGGCCAGTCTCAGGGAATCCTAGAGATGTTCATCTGTCATGTTGGAACGTTGTGTACTCTTTGTCATTTTCAGATGGGAAAACGCAAATTCACACAAATAAGTTGAACCGAAACAGGAGTGTACAGCTTCACTGCATCTTCCCACGGCTTCACAGTGGGAAATTTATCTCTAGGCACTAGCTTCCAAAACAATTCTTGCTCAGCACGGGTCTTGAGAAAAATGTTCTTTTTAAGGGTTACATAAGAACATAAGATATGCCATACTGGGTCAGACCAAGGTCCATCAAGCCCAGTATTCTGTTTCAAACAGTGGCCAAACTAGGTCATATGTACCTAGCAGTTTCCCCAAGAGACACAAGTTCCACAATGCTTGTACTGGGTCAAGCATTGATATCTTCGGTCACTTCTTAATAATGGTTTATGGACCTTTCCTCCAGGAACTTGTCCAAACCATTTTTAAACCCAGCTACACTAACAGCCTTTACTACATCCTCCGGTAACAAATTCCAGAGTTTGATTACACGTTGAGTGAAAAAATATTTTCTTTTATTAGTCTTAAATAGTTTACCCTGTAGCTTCATTGCATGTCCCCTAGTCTTTCTATATTCTGATAACGTAAACAATCGATCTACGTTTACCCGTTCCATTCCGTTCATTAATTTATAGACTTCTATCATATCTCCCCTCAGCCGTCTCTTTTCCGGTTTAAAGAGCCCTAACCTTTTTAGCCTTTCTTCATAGGAGTATCCTTCCATCCCCTTTACCATTTTGGTGGCTCTTCTCTGAACCTTTTCTAAAATCGCTATATCCTTTTTAAGATACGGCGACCAGAATTGCACACAATATTCAAGGTGCGGTCTCACCATGGAATGATATAGAGGCATTATAATATCTTTTGTTTTATTTTCCATTCCTTTCCTTATCATACCTAGCATTCTATTTGCTCTCTTGGCCGCCGCTGCACACTGGGCCGAGGGTTTTAACATGGTATCCACAATGACGCCTAAATCTTTTTCCTGGGTGGTGATTCCTAATGTGGAACCTTGCATCGTGTAACCATAGTTTGGGTTGTTCTTCCCTAGGTGCATAACCTTGCACTTGTCCACATTAAATTTCATCTGCCATTTTGATGCCCAGTCTTCCAATTTATCAAGATCCTCTTGCAATTTTTCACAATCCTCTTCGGTTTTAACAACTTTAAATAGTTTTGTGTCATCTGCAAATTTGATAACCTCACTCGTTATTCCACTTTCCAGGTCATTTATGAATATGTCAAAAAGCAGCGGACCCAGCACAGATCCCTGGGGTACACCACTATTCACCTTTCTCCATTGGGAAAATTGGCCATTTAGCCCTACCCTCTGCTTTCTATCTTTTAACCAGTTCCTGATCCACAATAGTACACTGCCTCCTATCCCATGACTCTTTAGTTTTGCCAAAAGTCTCTGATGAGGGACCTTGTCAAAGGCTTTCTGAAAGTCCAGATACACAATATCAACCGACTCACCTTTGTCCACCTGTTTATTCACTCCTTCAAAAAAACATAACAGATTAGTAAGACAAGATCTTCCTTGTCTAAAGCCATGTTGGCTGTCTCCCATTAGGTTGTGACTATCTACATGCTGAGTAATTTTATTCTTTATGATGGTTTCTACCATTTTTCCCGGTACTGACGTCAGGCTCACCGGTCTGTAGTTTCCCGGATCACCCCTCGAACCCTTTTTAAAAATTGGTGTTACATTGGCGATCCTCCAATCTTCAGGTATTAGAGATGATTTTAATGATAGTTCACAGATTACTGATAGCAGGTCTGCAATCTCATATTTCAGTTCTTTCAACACCCTTGGATGTATACCATCCGGCCCAGGTGATTTGCTACTCTTCAGTTTATCTAATAGCTGTAAGACATCTTCCCGATGTATCGATATTTCCTTCAATTCTTCCACACCTTTAAATACCACTTCCGTCATGGGTAACATCCCTACATCTTCCTCAGTAAAGACCGAAGCAAAGAATTCAAAGAATTCTTTAATATTAATATTAATAATGTTAATTAATATTAATTAATTAATAATGTTAATATTTCGTTTTCAAGAGATGGCTTATTCCATGAGTCATTTTTACTGATAGCAGCTCCAGTTTCTTTAATGTCCACATCTACTTTGAATGGGTATGACAAGTACTCCACAACTGTTTCAATTTTTTGGAAGTCACAGAATCTATTTTCAAATTCCTGGATAACAGAACAGATTTCTGCCACATACTTCTCATTCTGAAAAACAAAAATTTGGATATTGTCCCAGATGGTCCTGCGTATTAGGAAAATGATCAAAAGTGTTGTTTTCAAGGTCAGTCTTCATTAGCTCAAATTTGCTCTTGTAGGATGAAACTGTACTCATCTAACCAATGAATTTGTTTTTACCTTGTAGTTCAAGGTTCATATCACTTAGTTCGCCTGTAAAGTTAGCGAGAAATGCCAGATCACATAACCACTCCTTATCTTCCAACTCTGCTTGGTCATCTCCCCTCTCCTTCAAAAAAAACTTCTTATTTCATTCAGCAAATCATAAAATCTTTGCAGAAATTTGTGCCTACTTAGCCACCTTACATCTGTGTGCAAAATGATTTCCACTGCCCCTTCATCTAGAGTAAGATTGAAAAGCCATCTCTGAAGTGATCTTCCATGAACTGAATTTACAATTTTGAAAGTGATGTCTATGACAGTCTTTGTATTGGGTTTCTTGCTTGCCAAAACTTGCTGGTGAATGATGCAGTGGTAAGAAAGGAAATCTGGGACGTCGTCATGCTGTCTACAGAGGGCTATGAAACCGTTAACCTCACCCGTCATTGCTCTTGCTCCATCAGTAGTGATGGAAACAAGTCTATGCAACGGAAAATTACACTTTGTCACAAAAGAATGCAAAGAACTGAATATTTCCTGACCGGTAGTTCTCCCTTTTAAAGAAATCATTCCAAGTAGTTCTTCTTTAACACTGAAGTCTTCAAAAACCATCCGGATAAAGACTAGTAACTGGGCTATGTCTCTTATGTCTGTAGATTCATTAAGTTGGGAGTGAGAAAGCAACATAATTTGAAACATCCAACACCGCTTTGATTGTATGATAAGGCGGTATAGAAATATCGTTAAATAAATAAATAAACAATTGATCAGTTGTGTCTCCACACATCTTTTCTATTCACCGCACGATGGTGTTTCTTGACAATTGTACATCTTGAATAGCAGCTATGATCTCTTTCTTATTTTTAAATCCTTCAAAAAGATTGTCAGCTGCTTCAAGAAAACAATCTTTTACAAATTCCCCTTCAGTGAAAGGTTTGCATTTCTTTGCGATCAGGTTGCTGACCTTGAAGGATGCTATGGTTGCATTGACCGAATGCGACCTTGGCTTCGCCATCAACTGTTGCTGAGTAGCCAAATTCGATTTAAGTTCTTTGAGCTTCAGTTTACGAATTTCACTTTTGGGTGGAAAATCAGCATCAAACTTATTGCTATGCAGAGCCTTATAATGATGTTCCAGAATACCCTTTTTGGGGCATTACAAATTAGACAACACTTGTCATTCACCATGATGAAGAAGTAGTCCATTTCCCATTCATCATGAATGTGGTAGGTTTTGCTCTTCTTTGGAACACTCATCTTCGTTATACTGGGTGGCTGGATGTAAGAAGGCCAAACCAGCTAAGTTAGTATGAACACTGGTTGAATCTGGTGCAAAACAGTCACTGTCCCAAAGTATTAAAGATCAACAGGAAATGAAGACCTCTGGATGATGTGCAATACAAGGACTGGAGATGCCAAAACCACACATGCAGTTCTAAAAGTACATAAGAACATAAGATATGCCATACTGGGTCAGACCAAGGTCCATCAAGCCCAGTATCCTGCTTCCAAAAGTGGCCAAGCTAGGTCATACGTACCTAGCAGTTTCCCCAAAAGACACAGGTTCCACAATGCTTGTACTGGGTCAAGCATTGATATCCTGGGTCCCTTCTTAATAATGGTTTATGGACCTTTCCTCCAGGAACTTGTCCAAACCTTTTTTAAACCCAGCTACACTAACAGCCTTTACTACATCCTCCGGTAACAAATTCCAGAGTTTGATTACACGTTGAGTGAAAAAATATTTTCTCTTATTAGTCTTAAATAGTTTACCCTGTAGCTTCATTGCATGTCCCCTAGTCTTTCTATATTCTGATAACAAACAATCGATCTACGTTTACCCATTCCACTCCATTCACTAATTTATAGACTTCTATCATATCTCCCATCAGCCGTCTCTTTTCCAGGTTAAAGAGCCCTAACCTTTTAGCCTTTCTTCATAGGGGTAATCCTTCCATCCCCTTTACCATTTTGGTGGATCTTCTCTGAACCTTTACTAATAACGCTATATCCTTAAGATACAGCGACCAGAATTGCACACAGTATTCAAGGTGCGGTCTCACCATGGAACGATATAGAGGCATTATAATATCTTTTTTTTTTTTTTTTAAATTTTCCATTCCTTTCCTTATGATACCTAGCATTCTATTTGCTCTCTTGGCCACCGCTGCACACTGGGCCGAGGTTTTTAACATGGTATCCACAATGACGCCTACATCTTTTTCCTGGGTGGTGGTTCCTAATGTGAAACCTTGCATGTTGTAATCATAGTTTGGGTTGTTCTTCCCTAGGTGCATAACTTTGCACTTGTCCACATTAAATTTCATCTGCCATTTTGATGCCCAGTCTTCCAATTTATCAAGATCCTCTTGCAATTTTCCACAATTCTCTTGGGTTTTAACAATTTTAAATAGCTTTGTCTCATCTGCAAATTTGATAACCTCACTCGTTATTCCCTTTTCCAGGTCATTTATGAATATGTCAAAAAGCAGCGGACCCAGCACAAATCCCTGGGGTACACCACTATTCACCTTTCTCCATTTGGAAAACTGGTCATTTAGCCCTACGCTCTGCTTTCTATCTTTTAACCAGCTCCTGATCCACAATAGTATACTCTGATGAGGGACCTTGTCAAAGGCTTTCTGAAAGTCCAGATACACTATATCAACTGACTCACCTTTGTCCACCTGTTTCTTCATATCTTCAAAAAAACATAACAGATTAGTAAGACAAGATCTTCTTTGTCTAAAGCCATGTTGGCTGTCTCCCATTACGCCATGACTATCTACATGCTGAGTAATTTTGTTCTTTATGATGGTTTCTACCATTTTTCCCCGGTACTGACGTCAGGCTCACCAGTCTGTAGTTTCCCGGATCATCCCTGGAACCCTTTTTAAAAATTGGTGTTACATTGGCGATCCTCCAATCTTAAGGTATTACTGATGATTTTAATGGAAATTCACAGATTGCAGACCTGCTATTAGTAACCTCATATTTCAGTTCTTTCAACACCCTTAGATGTATACCATCCGGCCCAGGTGATTTGCTACTCTTCAGTTTATCTAATAGTTGTAATACATCTTCCTGATGTATCGATATTTCCTTCAATTCTTCCTCACCTTTAAATACCACTTCAGTCATGGGTAACATCATTACATCTTCCTCAGTAAAGACCGAAGCAAAGAATTCAGTTTCTCCGCTATCGCCTTGTCGCCTCTTAGTGCCCCTTTAACCTCTCTATCATCTAATGGACCAAATGACTCTCTCACAGTCTTTTGCTACAAATGTACTTGAAAAAAGTCTTTATTTCACGTTTTTGCTTCCACAGCAAGCTTCTTCTCAAATTCTGCCTTTGCCTGCCTTATCAATGCTTTGCATTTGACTTGCTAGTGCTTGTGCTGTTTCCAGGTTTCGTTGTTTGGCTCTTTTTTCCATTTCCTGAAAGATGCTTTTTTGGCAACAGCCTCTCTGACCTCACCTTTAAACCATGCTGGCAGTTTTTTGGACTTCCTTCCACTTTTCTTAAAGTGTGGAATACAGCTGGTTTGGGCTTCCAATACAGTAGTTTTCAACACCACCCAAGTTTGATGTAAGTCTTTAACCTTTGCAACTGCTCCTTTTAGTTTTTTCTTAACTATTTTCCTCATTTTATCATAGTCTCCCTTTCGAAAGTTAAAAGATAGTACTGTGGATTTCCTTACTATCCCTCTTTCACTAATTAAATCAAATGCGATCATGCTATGATCACTATCACCAAGAGGCCCCAACAGCCTTATCTCTTGCACAAGATCTAGTGTTCCACTAAGGACTAGGTCTAATATGGCTTCCCCTCTGGTCAGTTCATGAACCAGCTGCTCCAAGAAGCAGTCATTTATTTCATCTAGGAACTTTCTCTCCCTAGCATGTCTTGCTGTGACACTAACCCAGTCGATACCAGGGTAAATGAAATCACCCATTATTATTACTGCGCTGTAACTTTAGTTAGCTTCCTTGATTTCTTTGAGCATTTCATCATCCATTTGTTCATTCTGGCCAGGCGGTCCATAGTACACCCCCAATGCCATTGTCTTCCCCTTTTTACATGGAATCTCAATCCATACAGATTCTACAGCAAATTTTGTTTCCTGCAAAAAACTTTAATCTGACTCAATGCCCTCTCTAACAGAGCGCAACTCCTCCACCAATTTGATCATCTCTATCATTACAATATTGTTTTGTACCCAGGTATCAGTGTCCCACTGGTTGTCCTCCTTCCACCATGTCTCTGATATTCCAATCATATCTAACCTCTCATTTAGTGCTATATATTCTAACACTCCCATCTTATTTTTTAGACTTCTAGCATTTGCATACAAGCATCTGAGACTGTATTTTATTCATATTAATCTGGCTATTGGTAGACATGGGTAATTTGGGATCTTTAAGCTCTTCTCTATACTCGAGGGCATTTGGGCTACTTTACTCTTTTTTGGAACCTCACTGCTTTTGGTAGTATCCTTCAAGGATACATTCTTCCGAACCATGCGCTCTTGGGCGACTGTCGGCTTTCCTCTATTATCTAGTTTAAAAGCCTGGTTCCATCCCGGTTAAGGTGAAGCCCATCCCCTCGGAGGAGCCCCTCCTTTCCCCAGAATATTCCCCAGTTCCTAACAAATCCAAAACCCTCATCTCTGCACCATTGTCTCATCCACGCATTGAGACTCCGGAGCTCTGCCTGCCTTTTGGGTCCTGCGCGTGGAATGGGAAGCATTTCGGAGAACGCTACCCTGGAAGTTCTGGATTTCAACTTCCTTCCTAAAAGCCTAAATTTAGCCTCCAGAACCTCCCTACCACATTTTCCTATGTCATTGGTACCGACATGTACCAAGACAGCAGACTCCTCCCCAGCACTATCTAAGACCTTATCTAGGTGGCGCGTGAGGTCCGCTACCTTCACACCAGGCAGGCATGTTACCAGGCGATCCTCACGTCCACCAGCCACCCAGCTATCTACATGCCTAATGATCGAATCACCAACTATAAACGGCTGTCCTAACCCTTCCCTCATGGGCACATGGCCCTGGAGAAACTTCCTCAGTGCGAGAGGGTTTTACATCACCTGGAGGACAGGTCCTAGTTACAGGATCACTTCCTGCCACACCAGGGTGATGCTCTCCTGTCCCGTGACCCCTCTCCTCCATGGCAACAGGGATGCTGTCAGACTGGAGGTGGGAATTCAGGACTATATCCCTGTAGGTCTCGTCTATGTACCTCTCTGCCTTTCTTATGTTTTCCAAGTCTGCTACTCTAGCCTCTAGAGAACAGACTCGTTCCCTGAGAGCAAAGAGCTCCTTGCACCTAGTGCACACGTAAGACCTCTCACCAACTGGGTGAAAATCATACATGTGACACTCAGTGCAAAAGACTGGAAAGCCCCCATCTCGCTGCTGGACTGCTGTCTGCATCTTAGTTTTAAGCTTGCGTTTAGATCTAAGTTCTTTACTTACTAAGGGTTGCTATGGATATGTATACTAATAAAACTGTCCCTAATACGTTTAATATACCTTGTTCACCTGAAGATTAATTAATCTCAGGCCCTTAGTGTATGACTGATTTGGAAAACGAGCTTCACCTGAGAGCACCTCCTTTCCTTTAAGATGTGTAAGTACCTATAAAGCTACGATTATCCCAGGGGAGGGAGGGAGGGAAATAACACTTATTAAAAGAGGGCTGCTACACAGTACCCTGTCGTGTGCTGCTGAGGTAAGCTGTGACCAACTTCCTGGGTGATTAACAGTCCTTGCTTGGATAGGAGGAGTCTTTCAAAATGGCCTTTTGACCTGCCACCTGGTGTTAACACCTACTGAAAACGTTTCACAGGTCTCTTGCCCCCTAGGTAGAAGGCCTCTTTGTAAAGGTCTCTAGAAGACTTTATTTGTTGCTCAAAGAGTACTGTAAAAATAAGTAAGTAAAATAAGTAAAAATAAGAAAATCATCATACTGGCACCAATAATCAAATACCACCAAACAATCATCAAAAAAACTCAAACACCTGTCCAGCAAACCAGATAAAATCAAATACTGCCAAACAAGTTCAAATACCACCACATGCGATTTAATAAATTCTGCACACAGTGTAGAATCAACGCAAAGGCTAGGCAAAATAAAATTGCAGAGGCAAGCAAAAGTCACAGTGGTTTGAACCAATTCAAAAGCAAGGCATAGGCAAGTTAGAACAAAATTGGAAAAGCCCGCCAAAAATCACCAAATTCTTGACACTTTGTTGTGTCTGCCTGAAAACGTTTAATGAAAGCGAACTATAAAGGGACCAACGACCAGCACACGACAAAAATAATACAGCAAGTGTATTCAGGTAAAGCCCGGGCGAATGGATATCGCCCGGTATAACACACACTTCTAAGGGGTATTGGGGCGGGGGCAGAAATGGGTGATTCTGAGAGGCAGGAGACCAGGTATGATGCCTGGCCTGTGGCGTCTCGTCACGGGGCGCGGGCGGCGGCCCCCCTGGGGTACCCACAAACTATTGACATGAAAACAACAAGCGCCCCCAATACACCCACAGGCAAGATTCCCGCAGGCAGAGAAAAAAGACAGGCAAAGGATCAGCAGCGGTGGCAAGCCCTCGGCAGACGACCTGCCGGCACAAGCTCTCTCCTAGCACAGGGCAAGCTGCTGGAGAGATGGAGCCAAGTGGAGCTGGCGATCTACGTCTGACCCCTCCATGATCTACAGGTAGATCGCGATCTACCTGTTGGACATGCCTGGAATATACGATCACATTGAGCTCAATATCATCATGGCAATAGAGCAAAAGGGCAATAAGAGGGGAGCATATGGAACCAAAGACCGGTTAATGTTGAAGAAGGCCATCACGGCCAGTGCTAATAAAGGAAGAAATCTCAGTATAGCATGGACCGATTATAAGAAAGCTTTTGACAGCATCCCACACTCTTGGATAATACACTGCCTTGAACTGTATAAAAGAAGCCCTGGCTTGATAGAGTACATTGTTCACTATGACAATGTGGAAACCATACTCTTGAGATATTTATTTATTTATTTATTATTTATTTATTACAATTTCTTATATACCGCACTATTGTCAGCGCGGTTTACATACAACAAAATGACCATAACAAACTGCTTGGCTTCACATAGAACAGGAGTAACAACTTGGATAACATGTTTATGCTTTACAGAGAACAGGAGTTGCAACTTGGATAACACAGGGAATGCAAACTGAACTAAATACATATGTACAAGGAGATCGAGTCTGAGAATTTAGGGTGTACATGTGTGTACATGTGTGCGATAGGGTTGATATGTTAACTTGAGGAGGTAAGGGAGAGGCAATTATGTAGGGTTGGGTTAATCTGGTAGTACTGAGTAAATAAATGGAATTTGAGAGCCTTTCTGAATTGTGTTAAGTCAGTAATCGCACGGATGCCTGGTGGTAATGCGTTCCAACATTTTGGGGCATAGATACTGAATGCCCTGCTAGATGTTGCGGTTGTGTACTTTGTTGAAGCCTTTGGTACTACTAGCGCATTCGTTGATGAGGTTCTCCTTATTCTGTTGGGAGGAATGGGTTGAATGATGTCGGTTAATGAGGGGGAGGTAATGCCATGGATGGATTTGAAAGTGAGTAACAAAGATTTGAATGCAAGCCTTCCTTGTATGGGGAGCCAATGAAGTTGTATTAGGATAGGCGTTATATGGTTGCATCTTGCTGCTCCTACTAAGACTCTGGCTGCGGCATTCATGGCAAGTTGCAACGGATTGAGCGTTGATTGAGGGAGACCTTGGAGAATGGCGTTGGCAAAGTCAAAGTGTGGCAAGATCAGGGCTTGGTATATTGTTCGGAAGTCTTCCGGGCTTAGAAGGGATTGCAGGTGTCTGAGTGACCGGATTTTGAAATATATGGCTCTGACTATGTTGGATATATGGGTTTTCATATCTAGTCGTTGATCGAGGGTGACCCCTAAGTACCGAATTGCTGATTTGGTTTGGAGCTCCGCTTCTTTGACCTTTATATGAGGTGGAGGGCAGAAATTCTGGTCTCTGGTGATGAATAGCACCTCAGACTTTTTGTGTTGGATCCTGAGGTTTTGTGACAGAAGCCATTCGGAGACTGCGTTGAAGCAGTCGATCAGTGGCGAAAGGTCCATTTGTTGTGTGGAAAATGGCATGAAGAGGAGGATGTCATCAGCATAAATTAGACAATCGACCTTGAATGATCCGATAATGTTGAAAATAGGTTGCATGTAAATATTAAATAAGAGAGATGAAAGGGAAGACCCAATGTGGACGCCTTGTCGTTGATGGAAGGGTTCGGAAGATCTTGATCCTGATTTTACATGCTGCCATCTGCCTTCAAGGTATGATCTGCACCAATCGAGGGCGGTGCCATTTATGCCCTTTTTTTTTAGTCGTTCTACTAGCAGACCATGGTGTACAGAGTCAAAGGCTGCCGCAATGTCTATGAAGATGAGAGCGAAACCTTGGTGGATGTTGTCGATACCCGTGACAATTTTATTGAAGAGAGAGGTAAGTAGGGTTTCGACGCCATGGTATTCCCTGAAGCCATGTTGGCGATGGTCTAGTGGGGAGGCTAAATCTATATGGTCTTGTAGTTGCCTTTGTGCTTCCTTTTCGATTATTTTGGCTAGGAGAGGTATACTGGCTATGGGTCTGTAGGATTCAACTTTGCTTGGGTCCAGTTTAGGGTTCTTTAACAGAGGTCTGATGGATGTTTGCTTGAGTGCTGCAGGGAAGGATCCATTTGTGAAAGATAAGTTCATCATTTTTGTGATAAGTGGGCTGAGTTCTGTTCGTAAATTTTTAATCCAATAAGCGGGGCAGGGGTCGGTTTGTGCAGTCGTGGTGTTGAGGGCTGCGATAGTATCTTCAACAAGTTTCTTGGATGGTGTGGAGAACTTAGAAAGGGAAGTTGGACTGGCGGTGTCTTGTGCTATGAACATATTAACTTTATCAGTTTGAAGTAGCTTGGATTGTAAATGGTTGGCAAACTCTTGTGGGTGGATCTCTTCAGGTTGACATGGGGATGGTTCCTTAGAGAATGATTTAACTAGTTCGAAAAAGTCACGTGGTTTGTTTAGTGATCTTTTGAGGGTGTCGGTATGGTATTGTTTCATATTTGTTAGGATAGCTTCTCTGTAGATTGCAAGGTGAGTTCTGTACGCTGACTGGTCTACGGCGGAGTGGGAACGCCTCCATCTTTTCTCTAGTTTCCGTAAATGCGAGCGGGAGACACCTAGTTCAGGAGAGAACCAAGGGGAATGTTTTCTATTCTTTGAGATGTTGTTCTTTGTAGGTTTTTGAGCAACAGAGCTAAGACTCTTATTCCATGAGGAGATTAAGTTGTCGAGGTTGAGGGTTGCATTGTCGTATAGGGAATAGTTTCTGCCAGTATGAGATCTTTATTGAAGGCTCTGAAGTTTCGAGAAGAGGTGTTGCTTGAAGTTCCATTGTTGTGTAGCGAAATGTTGTTGATAGGTATGCTGAAATTGATTAGCTTGTGGTCTGACCATGGTACAGAGGTGAGTGATGTCACAAGTTTTTCATTTGGTTCTTGTACTGACAGAGGGGCAAAAATCATGTCCAGTATGTTCCCTTTGGTGTGGGTGGGTTTGTTGATAATTTGTCTGTAGCCCAGATCACTAATTGCTTCTAAGAGGGCAGTGGCATGACTTGAGTGAAGTGATGGGAGATTGAAATCTCCTAGTATCCAGTTTGATAGGTTGAGGTTGCGAGTGTTGGCTGCTAGGTCGAGGATGTTGCAGAGATCGTCAGTTGAGGATGAGGGAGCTCTATATAGAAGGTTGATGGCACATTGGTCGTTTGCAATTGATACGATATCAAGATTGTTGGTACTTGAAGAGTCTGTTGTATGAAAATGCAAGTCCGTTTTGGTCAAAATAAGGGCCCCTCCTCCTCTTTTGATTTCTCTGTGCCGGGAGTGGATTGTGAAGTTGTTGGGTAGTAGTTGGTTGAGAATTACATTGTCTACGTCGGATAACCAGGTTTCAGTTATTAAGAGAATATCCAGATTGTGGGATGTAATTAAGTCAGTGACAACTGGCCATTTATTACGAATAGATCTCGCATTTATAAGGGCGCAATTAAGAACTAGAGAGGATTTCTCTGGTTTTGCTTGTTTGGTATGTTGGAGGGCTATGTGTAACAAATATGATTGGCGTGTGTGGGTGTTCTTTAGGTGGTTAGGATAGGAAGAATTTGTCCATGTTTTAGCATGGTGCTGGAGTATTGGAATTTGATTAGTAGCGTGGAATAGGGCTAAGGACTCAACAATCATCCAAGAAAAGATCAGGAGGCAGCTCATTATGGCCGTTGGGTGGGGCCATTTCAGTGTTGATTTTGAATGCTGAAGGTCTGGTGTCGGCCTTGATGTTAAGGTGATGGTGGTAAGTCTATGCTGTGTTGGTGGGTGTCACTGACTACTGAGAGTTGCCAAAGGGAGATAATGCAATATTTTGAACTAGTTTGGATGTGCGAAGAGGGCAGGGAGATAATGCAATATTTTGAACTAGTTTGGATGTGCGAAGAGGGCAGGGTGTACAGAGATGTAAATTATGCAAGTTCTAGTATTGTGCATCAGGCAAAATGGGATCAAACATATCAATACAGTAATTTGAGGTAGAGCTAATAAGTAGTACACAAAGTATATGAAAGATTTCAGAATATGTCTATCTCTGACTGAGTTTTAGAGACAAAGGCTGTTCGGTGGGGTACAAATTAGCAGGTACAATCATGTGAGAGCTTTCTGAGAGATGGTTATTCAGCAGTATATAATTACATGAGAGACTTCAGGGATAAGGTTAATTAGCAGAATACATAGGGGTATATATACTCTTACTTGAGGCAGTGAGAGAGAGCAGAATCTTGAAAATTACTGAGCATGCGAGACATGGATGTGAGTCGTGGCCAGCCAAAGCGTTCATGTGGGTGGTGTTGTAATCTCCGGCCCGCTCTAAACCGACTGGGAGAGAAACTGCTATATGGAGATGAGATCTTGCCTTACAGCATGACGATAACGAAAGGTTCAGACGTTGGTAGAAGCTGGTTCCATAGTCAGGTATCCGGCAGTTAGGTAGTGGGTGAGGACTCTGTTGTGCCGCCTCTCGTGCTCCGCTTAAGGGCCACGCCAAAGGGCCCTCTGGCGAGGCCCTCAGGCGCGGGCCCGCCAGTCGCGGGCGCGCCTGATGGCGCGAAAATTTAAAGCTGGCTGCTGAGCCCGGATTGGGCTCTGGTGATCGCTGGCCCCTCCTGCCGCTGGTGGCTCGATCCCCGGGAAGGGGAGAGCTGCTGGTGGTAGCGGGGGCTTCCTGGTGCCGGCGCCTGATGGCGCAAAAATTTAAAGCTGGCTGCTGAGCCCGGATTGGGCTCCTGTGATCGCTGGCCCCTCCTGCCGCTGGTGGCTCGATCCCCGGGAAGGGGAGAGCTGCTGGTGGTAGCGGGGGCTTCCTGGTGCCGGCGCCTGATGGCGCGAAAATTTAAAGCTGGCTGCTGAGCCCGGATTGGGCTCCGGTGATCGCTGGCCCCTCCTGCCGCTGGTGGCTCGATCCCCGGGAAGTGGAGAGCTGCTGGTGGTAGCGAAGATATGAAGATGGTCAGTACATCATTCTTGACATTAAGATCCAGCGAGAAATTTTTCAGGGAGATTACCTGTTGCTACTTTTGTTTGATGTGGCGCTTAATCCAATGAGTGCTCTCATCAACATTTTGGGATATGGATTTAGCCTGAATCCTAAAGAAGGTAACAACCCAGAAGCAGCTTCCCATCTATTTATAGATGATCTGAAGCTCTACAGTTCCAGCAACCAACAATTAGCAGAGCAACTGTGTGGTGAAAACATAGTTACTCAACTCTAACAGGTGTTCTCCAGGGACAGCAGGAATTAGTCCTCATATATGGGTGATGTTCGTGCAGACGGAGCCCTCGCCAAAGCATCTCCCCAGCTTTCAAAGAAAGCCTTTGGGAGATGCTATCACACATGCCTGGTCCCCTTCCCACCCAAGGGTGCCATCTTGGTCATTCAGGTGCCATAGCTAAAGCCCAGCCAAGAAAATGGCCAAAAATGAACAGCAACACCAAGGGGAGGAGGGAGGGTTATGAGGACCGATTCCTGCTGCCCCTGGAGAACATCTGTTACAGGCAAGTAATTACACTTTCTCCAGGAATAAGCAGGAAATCAGCCCTCACATATGGGGCTCCCTAGCTCCAGGCTACCGAGGACCGGTAGAGATCACACGGCCTAGCCATGAGCAGCCACAGGCGAATCTGAAAGACTCCGAGGACCCCAGTGTCCAGGGAGAACAATGGCTCCGGTAGCCTGAACAAGAAGGGTAGGAGGGCAGGAGTTATCTAAACCCCAAAGAGGTTATGGAGTACAGCGTGGCCAAAGGCACTGTCCCATCAGGATTTCCTCTCCAGGCAGTAATGGGCTGCAAAGGTGTGAACAGAGGACCAGGTGGCAGCCCGGCAGATGTCGACCATCGGCACTGATCAGAGGTTCGCTACCGAGGTTGCAATTGCTATGACATTGTGTGCCATGATATGGCGCTCCAGGGGAACTCTAGCACAGCTACGAGCGAAGGTGATGCAGCCGTGAATATGGTCCATTTGGTGGCTGCCTGCCCCATGTGGCTGGGGTCGAAGGAGACGTAGAGCTGCGAGACTTTGTGGTGGCCCTGGGTCTGTTGTAGGTAGAAGGACAGGGCTCATTTGCAATCCAAGGTATTGAGAATGGCCGATGCCGCATTGGTGTGAGGCCGTGGGAAGAAGGTAGGGAGAACCACCTCCTGATTGAGATGGAAGTTGGAGACTACCTTCGGTAAAAACTTGGGGCGAGTGCGGAGCACCACCCTGTTCCAGTAGAACCTAGTATAGGGATGCTCTGCCACCAGCTCCTGGAATTCACTGACCATGCATGCCAAGGTGAGTGCCAAGAGGATGGGAACCTTCCAGGACAGGTGGCGCAGGGAGCAGGTAGCCAAGGGCTCGAATGGTGGCTTGGTGAGCTGTGCCAGAACTACATTAATATCCCATTCTGCCGGCAGCGGAAGCAAGGGAGGTCTGGAGAGCAGTAAGCCCCACATAAACTTGGTGATGAGGGGCTGCATGGAGAGGGGCTATCCCTTGATGGGGTGATGATTAGCTGAGAGAGTGCTGAGATGCACCCTGACAGAACTGGACTTAAATCCAGACTGTGAAAAGTGAACGAGGTACTGCAGGACCAAGTGCAACAGTCAAGAGAATGGGTTGAGGCGGTACTCCGTGCACCACACAGCAAATCTCCGCCACTTGAAGGCGTAAGCCCATCTCATGGAATCCTTGCGTGATGCAAAAATGATTTCTTCCACCTTCTGGGAAGGCGACCCGCTCAGCCGCCATGCTGTAAGGGATAGGGTTCCCAGGTTGGGATGGAGTATCCAGGGACTCCAACGAGAGACGGAGAAGCAAAGAAAACCATGGTTGCCTGGGCCACTGCAGGGCTACGAGAATTATTGACACCTTGTCGCGCTGGACCTTGAAGAGGGTCCGAGCATCAGAGGTGTGGAGGGGAAATGCATACATGAGTTCCCCTGTCCACAAGAGGCGAAAGGCGCTGGCCTCCACCCAGGGCTTGAGGTTGAGGGCTACAGAACTGGGGCAGCTGTGCATTGACTGGGCTGGCTAAGAGATCCATGCTAGGAGTCCCCCATAGCTGGAAGAGCCTCAGTACTACCTTGGGGTCTAGCCGCCACTCGTGCGGCTGAAGGACCCTGCTCAGCCTGGGCATTGGTCCTGGCCCGGATGATTGTCAGCCCTGGCTGGCCGTGAAGGAGCAGAGGGCCACCGCCTCCTGACAGAGGTGGTAGGAGCCCATGCCACCCTTCTTTTCATGTAGAACATTGTGACATGGTTGTCCATCTGTACGAGCACCGACTGGTGTCGTAGGCAGTGCCTGAAGGCCTTCAGAGCTAGGAAGATGTCTCTGAGCTCAAGCAGATTGATCTGCTGCTAGCTCTCTTCAAAGGACTAAGCCCCTTGGATATGCAACTCCTTGCAGTAGACACCCCAGACCATCAGGGAAGCATCCAACGTGAGAATCCTGCAGAGGTTTGGGGGTTGGAAGGGCATCCCTGCCCGCAGGTGCCGGGAGTCCTGCCACCAAGTGAGGGACTCCGCAAGCTGGCAGGAGACTGTTACTTTGCCCCAAAGCCTGCCCATGACCTGGGTCCACTGGGACCAGAAGCATCACTGAGCCGCCTGCATTTGGAGGCGTGCATTGGGGGATTACATGGACCGTGGAGGCCATATGGCCCACGAGGCGGAGTAGTGTTCAAGCTGACACGACACGGCACGGCACCTCACCTCTGCACCTCAGCCATGAGGACCATGAAGCACTCTGCACTGGCCTACATGGAGTTCAAGCAGGCCCCAATGAATTTGAGAGCCTGCGCTAGTACGAGATTGGACTTTTGGTGATTTATCACGAAGCCCAGGTACTGTAATATCTGAATGGTGCGGCCGGTGGCCTGTCCAGACTCTGAGGCCATGTCCCCCTTGACGAGTCAGTCCTTGAGGTAGGGGAAGATGAAGGCACTGTGGAGGCACAGATAGGCCGTCACCATGGCCTGGCACTTGTAAAAAACTCTCGGGGCAGAGGTGAGGCGGAAGGGGTGTACCCTGTACTGGTAATGGTCGCCTCCTACCACAACCACAAACCTGAGGTACTTCCTGGGTGGCTCAGGATGTGGGTGTAAACATCCTTCAGATTGAAGCAGCATAGCCAATCTCCCTGCTGGAGGTAGGGTAGCAGTGTTCCAATAGAGAGCATCTTGAACTTCTCCTGCAACAGAAACTTGTTAAGGTTTCTCAGATGCAAGATGGGCCTCAGGCCCCATGTTCTCTTGGGGACCAAGAAGTACCTGGAGTAAAACCCTTGCCCTTCGCATAGTGCAGGACGAGCTCCACAGCTCTGTCCTTGAGAAGGACAGAGCTCTTGCCTCAGCAAGGTCATGTGCAGGGGGGACCAAATGGATTCCCCGGGAAAGAAGAGTGGAAGAACCTGGTCAAGGTAGAGGCGGTAGCCCTCCTTAACTACCTGTAGAGCTCAGACGTTGGTGGTGATGGAGGCCCACTGGTGGGTGAAGTGAATCAGGTGCCTCTCTGTCGAGAGCTGATCCTCTAGTGGAAGAGAGGTTATGCCGATAGTGTCAAAACCCCGACCCTGGATGGGCTGGGGCTTTGGACCCTTGGGTTTGCACAGGGCCTGGTTCCTTCCCTTGCCGTGGGTACCCTGCTGAGGGGCCTGAGCAGCAGGGTATGAGGGATAGTCCCTGTAAGGCTGGCTCTTCCGGAGGAAAAGGGGTTTCTTGCCCTGAGGCTTCTTCCGAGGTAAGGTGGAAGTCTTCTTGGACAGCCAGGTACGGGTGACGTACTCTGTCTCGATTTCAGCCACTTTGACATCCATAGGTTTACCGAAGAGCTGTTTGACGAGGCAGGGGACATCAAAAAGCTTCTCTTGTACCCACTGCTCGAGGTCTGACAATTGGAGCCAGGCCTGAAGTTGAGCAGCTACCACCCTCGCACGGGACTCAAAGTTGTCGTACGCGTCTCGAGACAAGTACTTGGAGCACTCCGAGATAGACTTTGAGAGAGTCTGAAAACGTCAGAGGTAGTCTCCATCGAGGCCAGCTACGAAGCCCCTGAGCTCCATGGCTAGGTCCCGAAGGAACATGCCGATATAAAGTTGGTAAGTCTGGATACAGCATGCCAGTATCGAGCCCTTGTAGCATTTACACCTGAGGGAATGGGAGTCTGCCCGGGGGCACTGAAGAGTGAGACTTCAGGCTTTTTTGCTGGCATATGGCCGAGTCAGCCACCATAGATGTGTGGGGGAGCTGCGCCTTCCGGAAACCTGGGTTCCACTGGACCCAGTACATCATATCCAGACAATGGCAGACGATGGGAATCGATGCCCAAGGAACAGCCAGGTAAGGATGGAGGGGACGGGGACTATCAGGGTCTCCATCGGTGGTGCCTCATACTGAGGATGTCCTCCATTTGAGACTTCTCCTCCAACTCCGACATGAGAGAGAGAAAGTGCACAAGCCATGTCCCTGACGAACTCGAGGAAAGGAGGTGTCCTCGGGAGGGGATCGGCGCTTGGTAGCTGGCAGAGACGGCTCTGAGGGGAGATCTCGGTGTGCCTGAGTCTCCAGGTCTTGATGTCTGACTCCTAGTCAGAGTACTCAGAGGAGAACTCTAAGCCTACCGGCTGCAGGAGCACTGGCAGCTCCGGTCCTGGGTGCTTCGAGGCCAGGGCATGGCCGGAGCCAGAGGCGCTTGCCTGTGAAGACTTCACTCCCGAAGAAAGGGAGCGAGAACAAGACCTTCACTGAGGATCTGACCGAGGCGTCTGGCTATTGGCAATCGCTTCGGTGGCCCGGGGAAACCTAGAGGTCGAGATCCCTGAGGTTTCTGCAGGGCCAGGCAGCGCCTGCTGGGAGGCAATGAATGCAGAAACGCTGCGCTCCAGGGCCCAAGCATACAGGCTTCTTACTCGGGGGTAGCAGCCATTGACACAGATGCCGAGGTGACCGGGTCAGGCATTGAGGAGGAGGGGGTGGTCCTCGATGGGATGGCTCTCAGGAGACCAAGGTCTGTCACCGGAGGCCATGACATCCATTCTTAGCACCTTTCGGGGATGCTCCCACTCCGGCTCCTCGAGCTCTCACTGGGGGCTGAGGGATCAGGCATGGGATTTCCCATGCTTGTCCACATCTCCAGAAGAGGCCCTCGAGGTCTTCTTCTTATGCTCTTGCTCCAGAGTACCTTGTTCGGAGTGCCTGCAGATCCACTGAGGGGCCACGGGAACCTTGTGCGACTCGGAGGAGCCGTGCGGGGCCTTCGAGTGTGAGGCTACTGGGAATATCAGGGTAGAGTCTGCCTTGTGGAAGATGTCGTCCTGCTTTAGCCAACGGCTCTGTATGGCTTTTGTGGACATTTTCTTGCACAAGGGCATTACTCCGGGTTGTGGTCAGTGCACAGACACCGGAGGTAACAATCACGTGTGTCAGTGATGGACATATTTTTCAAACACCAATCATATTTTTTTAAAAACTGGTGGCCATTGGGGTGAAAGGGACCCTCGCAAGGTAGAAGACCCTTGCCACGGCCAGCAGTTGAAAAGGGCACGAAAGCACTGAAAAGCAAAAATACGAGAAAAAACAAAAGATTTGAGGCCTGGTGTCGCAACAGCGGGTCCTAAGGTGGAAAAAAAACAGCGCAAGCCAGAAAAGTACAAAATGTACAAGTTAAAGAAAACTTCTTTTGGGGGGGAGAGGGGGAACAAGACAAATGTCTGTAGGGCTCCACAGAAAAAGGGAGACTGACTGACCAAGATAGCCACTTCTTTGAAAGCTGGGGAAATGCTTTTGCAAGGGCTCTGTCAGCGCCGATGTCACCCATATGTGAGGGCTGACTTCCTGCTTGTTCCTGGAGAAAAGCTTTTCTGATGATATCAGGATGACCTTTGGCCTTGACAAATGTGTAAGGCAACCTTTAAAGAGGAAAACTGAGCAAAACCAAAAATATCTTCCTTGCTGAGGGCTGTTACATCAAGGACCTTGAAAAGGAAGGCGTATATAAGTATCTTGGAATAGAGGAAGGAATGACACTTGAGCAGAAACTATTGAGAGAGAAGATCAGTAAAGAATATTACAGGAAGTTAAAACTGTTATTGAAAAGTGTTTTAACATCATGGAATAAAATATAAGCATCAATCAGCTAATCAGCTTGCAATTCCTGTACTCTCATACAGCTTTGGGATTGTGGACTGGCCTCTTAAAGATCTTGTAAAACTGGATGTGCGAACAAGAAAAACTCCTCCATGCTCATGAAGTAATTTACAAGAATCAGTATATGCGAAGACTGTACATTCCTAGAGCTGAAGGAGGGCCAGGACTTATAGAGATAGGATTACACCTACAGAACTACTATCATAGGCCTCCAAGTCTACCTGGCAGCCTCATTGGATACAAATATGCAAAAAGTTGAAATATGAAAGTAAACGTTCAGAATCTGTTTCCATCAAACTTGGACAAGTGTTCCGACAAATAGAAGGAATGAATGAGAATCCACAGGCCTGCACAGGAAAGAAAGTAACAGAATATGCAAAACAAGAGAAAAACACACTCTTCAAAGAATTGGATCAACAGGTGAGGAAAAACAAGTGGAAAATGCACAGATACAGTGGAAAATACTCCAAGAACCTTTTGTCGATCAAGAATGGACACATGAATGGTTAAGGAGAGGTGAACTGAAACCGAAGGATGAAAGATTGATAGTTGCAGCCCAGGACAGCAGATTATGGACGAGATGGTTTATGACGAGTATTGAAAAAAACTGGCAAAACAGACATATGTCGAATCTGCAAGAAAGAGCTGGAAACAGTGACTCGCCTAATAGCAGGCTGTGAAGTTCTGATGGCGGAAAATTTCTGTACAGAAAGGTACAACAAAGTAGCACACCTCCTCCACTGGAAACTCTAAATACAACAACATCTGTCCCTGAAAAGCACTGGTATCATAACCCTAAGAAAACAGAGAATGAAGAGGTTATGATCACCTGGGACATTCCCATTCCAATGGATAAGAAATTGGATATGAGGAAACCTGATATAGTGGTAAAGGAGAAGAATACCAGAATGGCATTGATAATAGAAGTGTCGGTACAGAGGGATTATTCTATGAATTGCATGGAGAGACAGAAGATCCTGAAGTACCAAGAAATGCAGTCAGAGATGAAGAAAATGTGGCAGAAAGATATAAAAATCTTTCCCTTTGTACTGGGAGTGACAGGCTTGAAAAAGAAGCATTTCCAAGCACCTCTTGACAAACTTCCTACATCTATTAAATCTTACAAACTCTAGAAGGAAGTTCTCTTTGGTACGATGCAAGTATTACGCTGAGCATTAGCAGTAAATTTAAGAAACTAAGATCCTACTCCACATACCCTAGCTTGTAAGTGAGGTTCACAACTGTCATGGTATCTGCAAAACTGACCCATTTGGAGAAACTGCCCCGAGTAATCTCTTACCCCAAAATATCCACCACACATATACAGTACTCATACATTCCTACACCTCAACACATATTATCCATTAAACAAACACAAAAAAAATTACACATATGCACTCCCCCATGCACCCTCTATCACATAAATTCGCCACCCCTCATACACCTCTATATATTCAATTCCAACCATACAAACCAACCACTTCCAAATACACAATTGATGAGCAAAGACCTCAAAACATTTCTATTTATAGAAACATATGAGCATCCAGGCAACACCCCATACCCAAACTGAAATACTACTTATGCTGCCAGCTAAGTACACACCATCCTATCCACACACACAAGTTTATCATACCACGTTATTAAATACCCTAATATTAAATGTAACCTTTAATTGTACTGTCTAAATGTTTACATGTACCCTAATGTTAAATGTAACCCTCCAATTGTAATGTGACGTGACGTGACCACCTTGATTGAAGGATAAGGTGGCATATAAATCTGTCTAAATAAATAAATATAATGGTTATAGCAGGGGGCTTTAAACTAGGGAAGCTGGTGCTCAAATTTCACTTTCCCCTTTACAGATGCTCCTTGCAACCTTGGGGAAGTCACTTTGCCATCTACAATTTGCTTCAGATACAAAGATTGCAAGCCTTCCTGAGCATCTAACTCTAACATGTCTTGAAGTCAGATTTGGAAAGGTGAGTAAGATTTCAATCCAAACATTCAAACCTCCATCACAATCCCTCCACCCCCTACATCTACTCCTTCTACAAATCAATGTTGAGCAATGCACCTGCATGCCTATCATACTACTTTGAGTGTTTTGAAATTTTACTTGTTTCTTGCTGCTGTTAGTGCCATCAAGTTGATGTCGACTTGTGGCAACCCTGCGGATAGTTTTCTTAAAATGTATTTGGTCTTCATCATTCCATGTCCCAATATGTAAGACATCTTTGCAGCTTTTGACTCATTTCATGCATGGCTACATCAGCAGCCAGACATGCTTAGGGCTTTGTTCTAACCACATCATAACTGCTGGCTTTATTCTGAAGAATCTTCAGCTCTTCCCCAGTAGCCCATTTTGTGCATTCCGACCTGGGGTCTCATCTTCCAGCACTATATTACAACTTGCTTCTTATTTAGCTTCCCCCCCCCCCCCCCCTTTTTCCTGCGATTTTTCTTTTCCTTTGGTTTCTGAAATTTTAGGTTCAAGGTGACATGGCTCACAGGAGTTTTCTAGTATTAAGGGAAAACCATGCCATTTTCAGATTTCCACAAGACAGAAATTTTAATCCAAAAGTCAAAATCTCCTACAAAAGAACAATGCACATGAAACGGGGGAAACAAGCTGTTGGGGACATGGCATTTGATTAGGATGGAAGAGAACATGTGCACAAGAGGATACCAAACTAAAGAGATGGCACTGTAAAATCAATTTCTAGACACCACAGACAAGATGCTGTTAAAACAGTTCCCTTCACACAAATATAATTGCAAATGCAATCCGAGAACTACTGAGTAATCTCAGTTTACTTACAATCATGAGTGGATATTCTCCAAGAGAGAGGTAATTGTATGGACCTTTCACTTCCACCACCACTGGCAAAAGATTAAGACAACAACTGGTTTATATAAACATCTCAGAGCAATTAAAGGAGTATGATTTCATTCCTATCTTAACAAGGAAGAGGAAAAAGATTGGAAGACTTATAATAGATCCAGCAAAGAACAAATAAGTGAAATTACTGAAACAAACAATGGAACCTTTTTTTAATCATAACAAATAAAAACAGTATTTAAAATACAGTTTTTCCGGGGACTTGATCCAACACTAGCAGGAATTTAAACATGAAATAATTAAGGGGAGGGTTCTCAATACCTGTCTGTCTAGTTTTCAGAGTAACCAAGCTAGGTGACATCTTACTTGCCGGATAGATGTCCTTTACTTGTGGCCAGTCCAGCCAAGAGAGTTGTGTTCCCTTACTAGCAGAGGTGATGACAGAAAAAAAATCTAGAGTCTTCTGATGACCTCATCCTGAACTATATCTAGAGCAGCTAGAGAGCATACAATCTCAGTATTTGTACCCAAGTCATAGATAAGAACCCCTGGCCGCACAAGCCTCAATGAAGGTTACGAGGACTAATAGCCCAAAAAACAGAACTTATATACAGAACACCCTGTGGGACAAAGGTCAACCAAGAGGAATATAGCCCGCAGGGCTAAACTGCAGAAAATAGCCAATCACCACAGAACAAAACAGATCACACCAGATCAGAGCAGGTCGTATCAGAACACAGTAAATCTAAGAAGATCACAGTAGATTAGACCAGATCATATTGGTTTTGCAATAGACAGGCCGAGACTATCTTTACTTTATCCAGTGGGTCAAAGTAAGCTTCATGGCCACTTCACCTGTTTGTGGGCCTGCAAAAAGGACAAAAAGCCTGTCCGACTTAAAGGAGGAGTTAATAACCGTTAGGTACCAAAGAAGCACTCTCCTAATGTCCCCCAGGTGAAGGTCCTTATCCTTCCCCTGGCATTGTTCCTTAGAGAATGCAGGCAGACTATCTGGTTGATATGGAAGGCAGACACCACCTTAGGCAAGAAAGAAGGAATAGGCCACAAATACATGGCCTCCTCTGAAAAGGACAGATAGGGATCTCGGCATGACAGATCCTGCAACTCTGAGATGCATCTCGCTGAGCAGACTGCAACCAAAAAGGTACAGCCCCCCTCAAAAGCACAAACAGCATGGGCTACCAAGGCTCAAAGAACCAAATGGAGATTCCAAGAAGGAACCACTGAGCGTAGGGGAGGATGCAAGTGCTTAACTCTCCTCAGAAACCAGCTCACATCCAGGCACAACACTGGGAAGTGCTCTGCCACCAGCCCTCTAAAACAAGCCAAGGCTGTCGCCTGAACCCTCAACAAACCAAGGGAAAAGCCCTTGTCAAAACCATCCTGGAGGAAAGATAGAAGGGCCGGCAAGTCCACAGTGCCCAGACTGATTTGGTACCCCTGACAGCAGTGCTCAAAATAGATGCCAAACGTGCACAAAGGCAATACAGGTAGAACCTCTTTTCACTTTCAGATGTATGCAACCTACAGAAGGAGAGTAGCCCTTACACACTAAGTTTCGCCTCTCAAGAGCCAGGCCGTAAGCAAGAAGAGAAGCGGATCGTCCAGAAGGATCGCCCCTGCCTTAAGAGCCACAGAGGGACCCCTGCTGGAGGTGCAACAGATCTGAATACCACAACATCTTCGGCCAATCCAGGGCCACCAGCATCACTGGCCCCTGATGGCACTCTACACGATGAAGCACTCATCCTAAGAGGCCACGGAGGAAACATGTACAGCAGAACTTGCTTTGGCCAAGGTTGAAGTTAAGCAACTAATCTTTAGCTTTATCTTTATTCAATATTTGATAGACCGCTATTGTGGGAACATTAAGCGGTGTACAATAAAAGAAAACGGGTTAAACACTGCAAACCAAGAAAAGGAACGCCAATGATAAACAGGAAAGAAGGAAAAAGGACAGCGTAGTAACTGGGAACCTGCCTCCTTGCAGTGGCTGAAGAACCTCTGCATTTTGGAAATGGCCCATGTCACTGTGAAACCCAGCTCGGGATGCCTCCACCTATTCAGGATCCTCTGGAACACTAATCGTTTAACCACACACTCTCCAGATTTGGGGTAGTCGTGACTGAGATGGACGTGGACTATGTTGCCACTCCTGCAATATGTTATGCCGAGAGAGCTAAGAGATTCCACTTCACCCAGACGGACAGGAGAATCATTTCCTGGGAGACTCCAAAACTCTTCATGACCCCCCCCCCCCAACTGACATAGGCCACTGCCGTGGCATTGTCTGAGAAGATCTGAACTGCTCTGCCTCAGATTATGTCTCAGAGATGCAGGAGAGCCAAGCAAATGACTCTTGCCAACTGAGATGGGCACCTCCAGCTTCTTCCACTGATCCTGGGCTATCAGCCTCGGGCAATAAGCTACTCATCTGTCGTCAATAGAAGCCACTGGAGAAGCAGGAGTCTGATGCTGAAGTCCTGTAAAGGAGACGACCAGTGGAACAACAGATCTTGTAGCAGACACATGTGAGCCCATGCTCAGGGGGCCAGATCAATCGTCGCTACTGTTGACTCTAAGAAATGGAGGTAGTCCCAGGCCTTGGGAGCTTGCTGCCTCTAAAATACCTTCAGCTGATACTGCAGCTTCTCCGCCTGCTTCTCGAGGAGGAAGATCTCCCCTGAGCCGGTGTTGAATTGTGCCCCAAGGTACTCAAATGGCTGGGTAGGCTCCAGGAAGTTCTTGCTGTAGTTGATCACCCAGCCCAGACTAACCAGAAACTGCACCACCCAGGCAGACATGCACAGGACTTCAGCCCATGATCTGGCCCAAATCAGCCAGCCAGTCATCAAGGTGAACGTCTTGTGAACGCCCTTGGTGCAGTATAGAGACCAAAGGGTAGAGCAGCAAACTGGAAGTGGGAGCCAAGAACAGAGAAGTGAAGGAAACTCTGTTGATCCTCACGGATGGGAATGTGGAAGTATACTTCAACCAAATCCAACAATGCAAGAAACACTCCACACCGGACTTCTCTTATAACCAACCTCAAATTTCTCCAAGTAGAAGACCCAAAATCCTCGAGATCCAAAATTGGGTGGAAGGAGTCACTCTTCTTTGGCACCACAAAGTAAATGGAATATCAGCCCTTGCCTCTTTCAGCATGTGGCACAGTCTCCAAAAGTAGATTGAACAACAGCCTTCTTGGTTGCAGACTCACATGGAGATATCAGGAAGGCATACCAAATGGGATCCTTGCATTCTAGCACATAGCTGAACTGAATGATGTTGGAGTACCCACCGGTCTCAGGTCACACAGATCCATTCCTGTAAGTACTGACATAGCTGGCCACCAACAGAAGGCACCCCAGAATGGGCCCCCTTATCCCTCATTGCATCTGACAGGAAAACCAAAATTTGGAGGAAGAGGATACTTCGCATGGCCCAGGAGTCCCTCAAAAGGAACAACTCTGAGGGGGCACTGGTGAGCCCGGGGAAAGATGGCAGCAGATTAGTGAAGCTCCAATCCTGGGTCCCCCTGATATGACAAAAGCAACAGCAGAAATGATTGCCCGCATTGAATTTTAATATCGGCAACTCTGGAGACCATGGGTGGTGATCCTAGCCCCTCATCTAACACCGATCGGCGGCCCCGCGCTCCCTGAATTGTGGTGGGGAGAACACAACCAACCTTAAATGTGCTGCTGCGGCTCCCACCAGAAACCAGGTGAACTGTTCGCCGATAAGAAGCCCTTGTGCCCTGCTGATCCTGGCTGTTGGTGCCCTTCTGCGCTACTTTTAATTATGCGGCCGCGGATCTTCTAAGCTGCTCCCTTACCGGCAATTTGTCCGCCTGATCAGATTGCAGAGAGGGGCGAGTTGGTGCCCTGCCGTGAATGCCTGTGTGGACCAGGAGTGCTGTGCTGCGGTGTTCTGCTGATCGGGTAGTGCATCTGAAGTTGGGAGAGCTGGGGGTGCCCCTGTTTGACTGTCTGGCTGAATCCTGGTGTATGCAGGGCCCCATGTGGCTGCGGCCATTGCCACGCGGTCCTGGAACACAGCCGTGGAACGCAGGGCTGAAGCTCTTGAGCGGGAAGAGTGCTTCTGGTGCATGCAGGGCACTGTTGGATAGCGTTTTGAGAAAACCCCCCCTATGGACTTTCTGTGGACATGCTAGCTGTGCTTGATTCTATGTTTCTCACTGCTGCCTGAATGAGGATCTGCAAGAGGTTAAGTAATACTGGGCTGCTGTTATAATTCTGTTGTCTGAAACGACTGGGTAGAATTCTGTGTAATCAGTGGGACTGGAGCACCACCTAAGGGCAGAGAGGGAAATTACTCAGCATTTAGATAGTCACGGCCTAATGGGAGACAGCCAACATGGCTTTAGACAAGGAAGATCTTGTCTTACTAATCTGCTATGTTTTTTTGAAAGTGTGAATAAACAGGTGGACAAAGGTGAGTCGGTTGATATAGTGTATCTGGACTTTCAGAAAGCCTTTGACAAGGTCCCTCATCAGAGACTTTTGGCAAAACTAAAGAGTCATGGGATAGGAGGCAGTGTACTACTGTGGATCAGGAACTGGTTAAAAGACAGAAAGCAGAGGGTTGGGCTAAATGGCCAATTTTCCCAATGGAGAAAGGTGAATAGTGGTGTACCCCAGGGATCTGTGCTGGGTCCGCTGCTTTTTGACATATTCATAAATGACCTGGAAAGTGGAATAACGAGTGAGGTTATCAAAATTTGCAGATGACACAAAACTATTTAAAGTTGTTAAAACCCAAGAGGATTGTGGAAAATTGCAAGAGGATCTTGATAAATTGGAAGACTGGGCATCAAAATGGCAGATGAAATTTAATGTGGACAAGTGCAAAGTTATGCACCTAGGGAAGAACAACCCAAACTATGGTTACACAATGCAAGGTTCCACATTAGGAACCACCACCCAGGAAAATGATTTAGGCGTCATTGTGGACAACATGTTAAAACCCTCGGCCCAGTGTGCAGCGGCAGCCAAGAGAGCAAATAGAATGCTAGGTATCATAAGGAAAGGAAAATAAAACAAAAGATATTATAATGCCTCTATACCGTTCTATGGTGAGACCGCACCTTGAATACTGTGTGCAATTCTGGTCACCGTATCTTAAAAAGGATATAGCGTTATTAGAAAAGGTTCAGAGAAGAGCCACCAAAATGGTAAAGGGGATGGAAGGATACTCCTATGAATAAAGGCTAAAAAGGTTAGGGCTCTTTAACCTGGAAAAGAGACGGCTGAGGGGAGATATGATAGAAGTCTATAAATTAATGAACGGAGTGGAATGGGTAAACGTAGATCGACTGTTTACGTTATCAGAATATAGAAAGAATAGGGGACATGCAATGAAGCTACAGGGTAAACTATTTAAGACTAATAAAAGAAAATATTTTTTCACTCAACGTGTAATCAAACTCTGGAATTTGTTACCGGAGGATGTAGTAAAGGCTGTTAGTGTAGCTGGGTTTAAAAAAGGTTTGGACAAGTTCCTGGAGGAAAGGTCCATAAACCATTATTAAGAAGGGACCCAGGATATCAATGCTTGACCCAGTACAAGCATTGCGGAATCTGTGTCTTTTGGGGAAACTGCTAGGTACGTATGACCTAGGATTGGCCACTGTTGGAAACAAGATACTGGGCTTGATGGACCTTGGTCTTGACCCAGTATGGCATATCTTATGTTCTTGCGAGGTAGAAGAGAAATCCACGTCCACTAACTGCTAAACTGATCTCCCAAGGGATGAGCAGAAGCTTCTGTTTCAAGAAGGTAGAGGTAGGGCAAAAAGGCAGACACTCCTCCGTGAAGACCAGTGCCTATCAACAGGAAACTGCTCTGATTGATGAAGTCCTTCCATTCCACCAAGATGCACTTACAGCACATGCACCCAAGGCATGGTGTTATCACATATTGTGGGGAGGGTGCTCAGATAGCAAGCATATCTGCACGCCTTCATTGTACGCAGTTAAGTATATGCCTGCACATAGATACTGTGCATGCCACTGCGTGTGGGGGCAGAGGGTGGGTTAACGCACAGCCAGGCACCAGTAGCATGTACCCACAGAGCAATTGGCAGGAAAAGACCGCAAACACCAATGGTTCTACTCCCATACCAAACAAGCACCTCCTTGAGTGGCTGAAGTTGGGGCCCTCATAGACATCTTTAAAATAAGCACAGAAGAGTGGATTCAGTATAGAGATAAGAATTGAAATCTGATACTCGCCCCCAGGGAGCCCAAGCAGGGGCGGCCCAAGGGGGGTGCGGGGCCATGTGCGGAGACTCGGTGCGGGGCCTCATTTGCATAAGTGGTCTTATTTGCATAAATATTTGCATAATGTTACCATTCACTAACTTTTAGTAAACATGTCTCTTAATGAGTGTATGGATAAAGAAAGACTAAAAGATTTCTACATTACTATAATCCAGTGCCAACCGCCAGGCACATTAGGAACTACTACAAACGCTGCCCATTTAGAACCCATAGCAAACCCGCCGTATCCTGACAGCATTACCAGGACTCACAAAGCACCATACCCTACCTATCAAAAGGCAACACTGCAAATATTAAACCAATACATTTCAGAGAATACTGGGGAAAGAGAACAAGTGGCAACGTCAAATAGGAATTACATAAACAGAATACCTCAGCTCAGTTACACATGCAGAACATAGACCATCACCAAACAAGGAATCACAATTTAGAAACAGGAAGGCAATAATTAAACTGGGAACCCCAAAAGCCAAACTTGGAATGTACAACAACACTGTAGAAATAAAACTATAAATCAATTTCCTCTTGTACCAAACAAAGCGCAGATGTTAATGATGCACATTTCCCAGAGCTGACATATTCCAGTTAATAAATTCAAAACAAAGAGATATCTTTCTACCTTTTGTGCATTTTTTTTCAGTTGCAATTGGTCCAGCCACTTTCTTCTGGTTTCTTCATGTTTTCTGCTAACTCTCCATCGTCTGCTGTCCATTTGTCCTTTCTTCTCTCTTCTAGTTTTTTTTTCCATTCTCTCTCTCTACATCTGCTTTAACATACTAATCTTTCTCCTTTTGCTCTTTCCTCATTCCTATTTCATCCATACAAATTTTACCCCTCCATCCTCAATCCCCAATTACTCTCCCAATACCTGGCCAATTGTAGATTTTTCATCCCTCCTACACAAAATATTTTTCCCCTCTCCATTTTATTCTCCCAGCCCCATCCCATTCTAATCCTCCCCCAACATCAGCTCCCTTCTAGTTCCAGTCTCACCCAGCATCCATTCCCTTCTAGTCCCTGCATCAGCCCATTTCCAGTCTTAGCCCCCCATCAGCCCATTTCCAGTCCTAGCTCCCCCATCCATTTCCAGTCCAAGTCCCTTCATCAGCTCATTTCCAATCCTAGCCCCCCCATCAGCCCATTTCTAGTCATTTCCTAGCCCCACCATCAGCCCATGTCAAATCATAGCTCCCCTCCACTCAGCCCAATTCCAGTCCAAGCCCCACCATGAGCCTACTTCCAGTTCTAGCCCCTCCATGAGTCCATTTCAATTCAAGCCCCCACCACAGCCCATTTCCAATCTTAGCTCCCCCCAACAGCCCATTTCCAGTCCTATCCTAGCTGTTCCATCAGCCCATTTTCTGTCCTAGCTCCCTTCCCTCACAGCCCATTTCCATTCCAAGCCCTCTCCCCATCAGCTATTTGCAGTTCAAGCCTCCCCTTCCACTCAGCCCATTTCCAGTCCTAGCAACCCCCCAACCCATTACCAGTCCTAGCCCCCCGTCAATCAACTTCCAGTCCTAACCCCCATCACCCCATTTTCAGTTTAAGCCGCCCCTATAACCCATTACCAGTCCTAACCCCCCATCAGCCCATTTCCAGTCAGCCCCCCATAGCCCATTGCCAGTCCTAACCCCCCCATCAGCCCACAGCCCATTACCAGTCCTAACCACATCAGCCCACCTCAAGTCCTACCCCCCCATCAGTCCACTACCAGTCCTAACCCCCCCATCGCCCACTACCAGTCTTAACTCCCCCAGCCCACTGCCAGTCTTAACCCCCCCCTCCCTAGCCCATTGCCAGTCTCAACCCCCCCCCTCCCTAGCCCATTGCCAGTCTCAACCCCCCTCCTCCCTAGCCCATTGCCAGTCTCAACCCCCCTCCCTCCCTAGCCCATTGCCAGTCTTAACCCCCCTCCCTAGCCCATTGCCATTCTCAAACCACCCCCCCAATAGCCCAATGCCAGTATCAACCCCACTCCCTCCATAGCCCAATTACAGTCTTAACCCCCCCATAGCCCATTGCCAGTCCTAACCCCCCATAGCCCACTGCCTGTATTAACCCCCCTCCCCAGCCCATTGCCAGTCTTAACTCCCCCAGCCCATTGCCAGTCTTAACCCCCCCCATAGCCCACTGCCAGTCTTAACCCCCCTCCCCAGCCCATTGCCAGTCTCAACCCCCCCCTCCCCAGCCCATTGCCAGTCTCAACCCCCCTCCCTCCCTAGCCCATTGCCAGTCTCAACCCCCCTCCCTAGCCCATTGCCAGTCTCAACCCCCCTCCCTCCCTAGCCCATTGCCAGTCTCAACCCCCCTCCCTCCCTAGCCCACTACCAGTCTTAACCCCCCCATAGCCCATTGCCAGTCTTAACCCCCCCTCCCCAGCCCATTGCCAGTCTTAACCCCCCCATAGCCCACTGCCAGTCTAAACCCCCCTCCCCAGCCCATTGCCAGTCTCAACCCCTCTCCCTCCCTCCCTAGCCCATTGACAGTCCTACCCGCCCCCCCTCGGCTCATGGCAATTAAAAAAAAAAAAAAAAGCTGGCCGCTGCAGCGGCATGGAGTGTCCCGCGGGGCTCCCTCTGCCCGGCAGAACTCTCCCGGCGCGGCTGAGCCCCTCTCTGCCGGCTTGCAGATACGCGAAGGGAGAGAGTCTCCCTCGCGTCTCTGTTAAGCCCGCAGGGGCATTTCCCATCTGCCCCTGCGGGCTTAACAGAGACGCGAGGGAGACTCTCTCCCTTCGCGTATCTGCAAGCCGGCAGAGAGGGGCTCAGCCGCGCCGGGAGAGTTCCGCCGGGCAGAGGGAGCCCCGCGGGACACTCCATGCCGCCGCGGCGGCAGCGGCCAGCTTTTTTTTTTTTTTTTTTAATTCAATTAAGAAAAAGCAGAATGTTCTTTGCGCGGGGCCCCCCGAAGCGCGGGGCCCTGTGCAAAAATCATTCTTGCTCAATGGACGGGCCGGCCCTGAGCCCAAGCAGCAACAGTGCTGGGCTCAATGCTACTCCCCTGCACCCACACAACTCTTGAAACCTTTGTCCAATCTTTGGGGGAGAGCCAGGGGAGGGGAGCACTGAAGCTGTATTAGGCTTTGGGTCCTGCCAACAATTTTGGCTGTTCAACTGGCCCTTAATAGGATAAGAATTGGGAACTGAACAAACACTCTCTCCTTTCGGGAACTCAGAAGGGCACTGTTATTAAGGGTAACCGAACAGGTGCCTCCCACATCAAGCTCAAGTGAGAAGTCACTCCTATGAGTGACTACACAAGAGTCAAATCAAATCTTTAAGTTTTCATAGAGCTGCTCAAATGTGTCCACATTCTGCTGGAGAGAAATAGTGAGGTTGCAAGCCCTCTAGCTGCTCTAGATATAGTACAGGATGAGGTCATCAGAACATTCTGGATTTTTCTCCGTCTCCACCTCTACTGGTAGAGGAACACAACCCACTTCTCTGGTCTAGCCCAGCAGGACAATATGGAATACAAACTAGTTCTGTTGGGCCAGAGTGGAGGAATAGACTAGTGGGAGTGGAGGAATAGACTAGTGGTTAGAACACTGGCTTGGTAACCAAGCAACCAGGGTTCAATTCCCACTAGCACTCCTTGTGGCGTTGGGCAAGTCACTTAACCCTCCATTGCCTCAGAAATAAGGCCTGGCAATCTACTTCCGGTGACGCTGCCAAGAAAACCCAGGAGCTTCTGGGTCGCCAGGAGTCAGGACTGACTCGAAGGCACACATTGCATTGCATTTGGGCCAAATATATCTAATGAATATTCATGATACTCTGAAAATCAGATTTGTTTGCAACCCCTAAAGACCAGACATCATCAACTCCAATCTAGGAGTACTAACTATAGTATTTAGGAGAAAGGTGTAAAGACTGACTCTAGAGAAAGTTGTTAGAGCCTCCACAGTTAATCTAATTAATCCAAGTGTTTTTTTCACTATAGAGTATGGAGCACAAAAGCTCCATACTTTACCAGTCTCAGAAGAAATCACAAAAGGTAAGACTGTAAAACTGCTAACTACAGGGGTATCCAACAATTCTGATCATAATAATTGCAGATATTGATAAGCAAAGGTGGCTAATGAAATCCCACCTCAAGAAGTAAGCATGCACCTTTCAGAGCTAACACCAATCTCCTCCTGATACTTGTCAAGGAGGAGGAGCTGTATGCTTCTCAGCTGCACTCAGGAACTATGACAACATTAGACGGTGTTTGCCACATTTATACCAAAGAGTTAAGTGCTACTTTGTAGAATTCTATGAGGAGAGAAATAAGACTTACTGGTAATATCGTTTTCCGGTACAGAGGAATATGTGGTTGGCTGCACGTCAGTACTATCCGAGCTCTTGATTTTGCCATTAGACTCTTTGGAAACACTAAATAAGATCTCGATTTGCAATATGAAAATGTATGGTCCATCTCGTGGAGTTCTGGTCACAGCATTCATTGCCTGTAAAAGCATAGCAAAAAGGTATAGAAGAAATCTTCCTGCTAAAGAGAACAAGGACTTCTCTGCTATTATTACACTAGGGTCAAGACGTCCATTTGAATGGTATTGCACAGAATACTTTTTTTTCTTTTCCAAAAGAACATGAGAATTACACATTTTGTTCAAACATAAGACATTTGAGGTAAAAGGAAATGGTTTCAAACTATTCTATAAACCCAAAATATGACTCCACTCTCTCTAATTGCCTTTAAAATAAGCCCACAATAAAACACACAGGATAACAGCATTCTGTGTGAGGATCCATTATTTTGCTGTTACAATAGAGGGTCTCCATTGCAAGCAAGGTACTTCTGTGTCTCGAATACAAACTCTCTGCCTAAGAGCTCTTAAAGGGGTTTTTTTTTGGGGGGGTCCCCTATTTAATAGCTAACTTTTTCTGCTGTATCGCCTATTGATTTGTAGCTGTATTGCAAATGGGAGTTCTAGCAGCTCCACTGTCGGACTTTTTTTTTTTTTTTTAAAGCATTGAAGAGTCAGGAGTAGTCCCAGAGGATTGGAGAAAAGTGCATGTCGTCCCCTTATACAAAAGCAGAAGTATGGATGAGGTTGATAACTACAGTGAAGGAATTCAAAATGGCATGGGACAGACAGCGTAGTTACTCACCTGTAACAGGTGTTCTCCAGGAGCAGCAGGAATCAGTCCTCACTTATGGGTGACGTCGGCGCCGACGGAGCCCTCGCGGAGCAATTTTCCCCAGCTTTCAAAGAAAGCCTTTGGGAATTGCAGCGCGCATGCGCGGTCGTCTTCCCGCCCGAGGGTGCCATCTTAGCCAGTCAGATGACATAGCAAAAAAAAGACAGCATAAAAATATTTGCAAAAACATAAGCAGACGATTGCAACTCCAAGGGGAGGAGGGAGGGTAGTGAGGACTGATTCCAGCAGCTCCTGGAGAACACCTGTTACAGGTGAGTAACTACGCTTTCTCCAGGACCAAGCAGGAAGTCAGTCCTCACTTATGGGACTCCCAAGCTCAAGGCTACCGGAGACCCTAAGCACAAAAATGAGCTCCCTCTAGCTCAGCAGCACAGAAGGAAGAATCTTCGCTGAATTATCACCCACCGGTAGCCCACATCCGGGATGGAGGGTAGGAGTTGCTCAGACCTCAAAGAGATTACGGAGGACTGCCTGTCCGAAAGCACTGTCCCTGCGGGACTCCCTCTCGAGACAGTAATGGACCGCAAAAGTCTGGCTCGAAGACCAAGAAGCGGCCCGGCAGATGTCTGCCAGCGGAACAGAGCGGAGGTAAGCCACTGACGTAGCCTTTGCCCGAACGCAATGAGCCGTGACTCGACTTTCTAAGGAGAGTCCGGCTGCCCCATAAGCCCAAGAGATACAGTCCGCAACCCAGATGGACAGAGTACGCTTGGAGACCGGGAGCCCCAATTTATTGGGGTCAAAAGACACAAAAAGCTGAGCAGCTTTACGGTGCTCCCGCGTACGGTCAAGGTAGAAGTTCAAAGCCCTTCTACAGTCCAGGGTATGGAGGACCGTTTCAGCTCGGCTGGAGTGTGGTCTGGGAAAGAAGGTTGGAAGTACCACCTCCTGATTGATGTGAAAAGGGGAGACCACTTTTGGAAGAAATTTTGGGTGAGTCCGTAGGACTACCCTATTTTTGTAGAACCGAGTGTAAGGGGGATCAGACACGAGGGCCTGCAATTCACTTACGCGTCTAGCGGAAGTGAGGGCTATCAAGAACAGTGTTTTCCAAGACAGAAAACGGAGAGAACAGGTAGCCATAGGTTCAAAAGGCGGACAGGTGATCCGCTGCAAAACCACATTCAGGTCCCAGTCAGGCGCTGGCGGGCACAGAGGTGGTTTAAGTAGAAGGAGACCTCGGAGAAACCTCGCTACGAGAGGGTCGCTGGAGAGAGGTCTACCGTCCACCGGTACATGATGTGCCGAAAGAGCACTGAGGTGAACTTTGACGGAGTTGGACTTAAGTCCCAGATTAGAGAGGTGTAGCAAGTACTGCAAGATCACCGACACCGGGCAGGAGAAGGGATCCTGAGACTGTTGGGTACACCAGACGGCAAAGCGACGCCATTTAAGGGCGTAGCATTTGCGGGTAGAAGGCCGTCGCGAAGCCAAGACGACCTCCTCCACCTCTGCCGGCAGGAGAAGGGGAGCAAGGACTACCCTCTCAGCAGCCAGGCCATGAGGTTGAGAGACCTGAGGTTGGGGTGTAGTAGAGACCCCTGATCCTGAGTGAGGAGATCCGGTTGTACCCCCAGAGGGAAGGGATCCTCCACCGCTAATTGCAGTAGGAGCGGAAACCACGGCTGTCTGGGCCAGCGAGGGGCCACCAGGATCATGAAGGCTTTGTCTCGGAGAACCTTGAAAAGAGTCCGAGAGACTAGCGGGATGGGAGGGAAAGCGTACAGAAGGCTCCCCGACCATGAAATTAGAAAAGCGTCCGCCGCAACCCGAAGGGGTGTGGCTGACGAGAGCAGAAGCGAGGAAGCTGCCGGTTGTGAGGACTGGCAAAGAGATCCACCGTGGGGAGGCCCCACTTTAGGAAGAGCTTCTGAACTACCAAGGGATCCAGACGCCACTCGTGCGGCTGGAGGATCCTGCTGAGTTTGTCTGCCAGGCAATTCTCCTGGCCCGGGAGATAAACTGCCTTGAGGAGAATGCCGCGACTGACGGCCCAAGAGCAGAGCTTCTGTGCCTCCCGGCAGAGGAGGAAGGAGCCCGTGCCCCCCTGCTTGTTCACGTAGAACATGGCAACTTGATTGTCCGTCTGGACAAGGACGGACTGGTGGGAAGTCAGGTGGGAGAAGGCCTTGAGAGCCAGGCGGATCGCCCTGAGCTCCAGGAAGTTGATCTGCTGAGCAGACTCCCACGTGGTCCAGAGGCCCTGAGTACGTGCCCCTTGGCAATGTGCTCCCCAGCCCAGGAGGGATGCATCAGTGGTCAGCACCCGGGTCGGCTGAGGTGACTGGAAAGGCATTCCGAATATCAGGTTCGGCTGCTGAAGCCACCACCGGAGAGACGAGATCAGCGGCTCGGAGACGCGCACTAGGTCTGCTAGGCCGCCTGTGGCTTGTCGCCACTGCTGGCGGAGACACCATTGAGCAGGCCGCATATTCAGGCGGGCATTGGGGGTCACATGGACGGTGGAAGCCATATGGCCGAGCAGTCTCAGGAAGCGCCTGGCGGAGACCAGGGGCTGGCTGCGAAAACGGTCGGCTAGGTCCATGAGCCGTTGAGCCCTGTCGAGCGGTAGGTACGCTCGTGCCTGAGGCGTGTGTAGCCTTGCGCCGATGAACTCGAGATCCTGTGAGGGGAGCAAAGTGGACTTTGCGAAATTTATAACAAAGCCCAAGTACTGCAGAAGAGTCACCGTGCGGCGTGTGGCGCTGGTGACCTCCGGAGCGGACGCCGCTCTGATGAGCCAGTCGTCGAGGTACGGAAAGACATAGAGGCCGTGAAGCCGGAGATGGGCCGCCACCACCGCGAGACATTTTGTAAAGACTCGCGGTGCGGAGGACAGGCCAAAGGGCAGTACTCTGTACTGGTAATGATTTCCTGCCACCACAAACCTTAGGTATTGGCGGTGGCTTGGGTGGATGAGGATGTGCGTGTAGGCATCCTTTAGATCCAAGGAGCATAGCCAATCTCCCTGCTGGAGGTAGGGCAGAAGGATTCCAAGGGTAAGCATTTTGAACTTCTCCCGCACAAGGAACTTGTTGAGGTTGCGCAAGTCCAGGATGGGTCTGAGGCCCCCTGTTCTCTTTGGTATTAGAAAATACCGGGAATAAAAGCCTTGACCTCTCAGGTGGTGTGGCACCGGTTCCACTGCCTGTTCCTGCAGAAGACCTGCTAACTCCTGAAGAAGTAATTCCCTGTGCAGAGGGGGTCGTGGAGGTTCTCCCGGAAAATAGGAGGGAGGGACCTGGTGGAAGTGGAGAAGATAGCCTTCCCGCACGACTTGAAGCACCCAGGCATCTGCGGTGATGCTGGACCACCTGTGGGCGAAGTGAACCAGCCGGCCTCCGGTGCTGGGAGGAACCAGCGGGGGGGGAGAGGCTATGCTTTGCGAGTCAAAAACCCCCACCCTGCTGAGCAGGGGCTGGTGGTGCAGGCTTGGGGGCTTGCTGCCTACGGGACCCGTTACCCCGTCCCTTGGCCTGCTGGCCCTGTTGGGGAGCTGCAGGGGCCTGATAATGGGGGTATTGTTTGTAGGCAGCCGTCTTCCTCGGGTAAAAGGACTTTTTTCCCCGAGCCCTTCTTTTTCTGGGAAGGGGCGGAGGTCTTCCTAGAAAGCCTGGTCCTGGTGAGAGTCTCAGTCTCAATTTGCGCAGCCTTTTCCGCCATGGGCTTGCCAAAGAGGTTTTCGCCTCGGCAGGGGACATCGACCAACTTGTCCTGCACCCAGGGCTCAAGGTCTGACGACTGAAGCCAAGCCTGTCGGCGGGCACAGATGCCGGCTGCGGCCACTCGAGCCGATGCTTCAAAGTCATCATAGGCTGCCCGGGACATGAACTTTGAGCATTCCCGAATGCCAGTGGACAAGGCTAGGAACCTCCGCAAGGGTTCCTCGGACAAACCAGCGGAGAATCCGGCTAGCTCTTTAGCCAGATCCCGGAGATACATGCCCATGTATAGCTGGTAAGTCTGGACACGACATGCGAGCATAGAGCCCTGGAAACACTTCTTACCAAGGCCATCCAGGTTACGGGCCTCCCTGCCAGGAGGCACCGAGGAGTGCATCTTCTGGCTCTTAAGACGATGCATGGCCGATTCCACTACCATGGAATGGTGTGGCAGCTGTGCCTTTTGAAAGCCAGGGCTCTTGCGGACTCGATAGATAGAATCGACCCGCTTGCTCAGGACCGGCGAGGAGGCCGGACTCTCCCACATGCGGAAGAGTAGTCGTTCCAGCATAGGAGGAACCGGTACAGTAAAGTGTTCCCTCGCGGGAGAGTCATACTGGAGGGCGTCGAGCTCTTCGGCTCGAGGCTCCTCCTCGGGATCCGCAGGGAAGGCCAAAGCCTTGGCCATATCCCTAACGAAGTCCGAGAACCGGGCATCCTCCGGGGGGGACTGCTTCCGAGGCTCGGACTCCGGTGAGTCCGAGGGGACACACCGAGTCCGGAAAGAATCAGGCGACTCTTCCTCTTCAGACTCCCAGACCGACTCCGACGAGGACTCGGTGGGGTCGGCCCGGGCAGGGCGCGGCGCCTGCCGCCCCGACGCCGAGGGAGTCGGCGACCTCGGTCCCGAACGGGAGGCCGAGGGTGACCTCGACCGAGGATCGACTCGAGTTCTCATCGACTCGAGGATCGGCTCGGTCTCCGGGGTCGACTTGGACGTCGACGTCCCGGCGGTCGGGGCAGCGGCGCCAGCGAGGCCAGCGAGCAGTGCCCGCTGCTGGTCCATGAAGGCAGACAGTCTGCTCTCCAAGGCCGTCAACCTGAGTCCGAGCTCAGGTGACCCAGCAGCCCCCGACTCGGGCCCCGACGGCGTCGGGCCCGACGTCGGCTGTCGCGGAGGCGAGTCCAGAAGGACCACAGGACTTACCCGAGCAGGCATCTCCGACTCCAGGCGAGGTCGCTTCGTGAGGTGTTCCTTCTCCAAGGACCCGGGGCGGCTGTCGGGGCTATGCGACCTGGCCCTCGCGGAACCAGGAGCGTCCACCGACGCCGCCCTCGCGGGTTTCACCGTCCGACGATGGTCCCCGGAGGGAGAACCCCGGTCGGAGGAACTCCGGCGACGGTCCGAGCTGGAGCCTTTGGACGTGGAGGCCTCCGACGAGGTCCGGGTACGGCTGGGGTCAGCGAAGATTCTATCACGCTGATGCCGCCGACTTCTCAACGCTTTTGAGGACATTTTGCCGCAGGGCCCACAGATCAGTTCCTCATGATCCGGGCCCAGGCAGCGGAGGCAAAAGTCGTGTGTGTCAGTTAGTGACATATTTCGGTCACACTGACCACACCGCTTAAACCCACTGGCAGCCATCGGGGGAAAAAGGGCCCCTGCGAGGTCAAAGGACCGGGCTGCCAGGGAAAAATCGAAAACGAAAGCTGACAAAGTCAGAAAAACCGAAAAAGTAAGAGGACTCGTGACCGGCGTCGCGAGTCCGGGCGGGAAAAAGATCGGCGTCGAACCGAAGGAAAAAGAATAAAATAATGAAGAAAAAAATCGACTTTTTCGCGGGGACAAGACGGGGACGTCTGTAGGGCTCCGCGTAAAAAAAGAAGACTGGCTAAGATGGCACCCTCGGGCGGGAAGACGACCGCGCATGCGCGCTGCAATTCCCAAAGGCTTTCTTTGAAAGCTGGGGAAAATTGCTCCGCGAGGGCTCCGTCGGCGCCGACGTCACCCATAAGTGAGGACTGACTTCCTGCTTGGTCCTGGAGAAACAGTGGATCCCTTTATAGCAAGAGGATGAAATCAAAGCAAACAAATATCTTTTATACTTCAATAAAAAGAGGGGCTGACTGCATGGAGCAGCAGGTACAACCCTAAACACAGGATGGGGGGGGGGGGAGAAAGCACAGTTACTTACCTGTAACAGGTGATCTCTGGGAACAGCAGGAATTAGTCTTCACATATGGGTATCGTCGGTACCGATGGAGCCTGTGCGGGAACGCTCCCCAGCGTCCAAAAGGAAATCTTTTGGGAGCATTCCACAGCGCCTGCGTGCTGCCTTCCCGCCTTTCCCAACCGTCTCTCTGCAGTTCGAGTTTTAAAGCTGAGATAAAGAGAGAGAAACGAAAGGAAAGATAGAGAGATACAACTCCTAGGGGAGGTGGGTGGGTTGTGAAGATTAATTCCTGCTGTTCCCAGAGATCACCTGTTACAGGTAAGTAACTGTGCTATCTCCAGGAACAAGCAGGAATGAGTCTTCACATATGGGGACTCCCCAACTAGGGATGCCTGGGAGATCACCCAGATTGTGAGTCCCTGGAGGGCTCCATCTCCACCTATGAATCTCAGGCATCCAGTCAGGGATGAAGGGCAGGAGTTGATTAGGTATGGAACAGGTGTTTGAGAACAGCCTGACGGAGCAGAGGAGTGTCTTTTTGTACTCTTGATTTTTTTCATAGCAGACTAACACAATAGAGTGGTGAGGAAGCTGAGTTTTATGAAATCCAGGACAAGGAGGAACGTGGTGTCCAACCTGCGAGAAAAAGGAGAGGTTATAAGAGGAGTTTCCCATATACCCAACATGTGGTCATAAAGAATCTCATGTATTGGTAAAATGGCTGCCTCTTTAGGAGCTTTAGGATATTGGAGAATATCCAATTTTTTGGCTCTGGGATCAGTCTCAGAGGCTACTGTAATAGACAGGCCTCTGGCTACCTCTCTGATGAAGTCCTGGAAAGACAAGTCCTCAGGAGGAGACATTCTCCTTTTTGGAGAAGAGGGTTCTTGAGGACGGATTTCCGATGCTTCAATGGAAACCTCTGATGAATCAGATTCTTCAGAGGAATTGAAGTATCGACTGTCTGGATGCTCTCGCAGAGCCCGATACGAGTACCGAGGGGTATCGACATCGGGGGTCATCGGTACCGAATCGGTACTGACAGGCATCACTGGATACCGTACCGCTGCTGTCGATGCTGATGCCGATGCAAGCGGTACTGGTATCGGAACCGGAGCTGGATCCGGAACCGGAATCGGTATAGACAACGGAGTTTGTTGTTGTACCGAGGGTGTCGCAGCTTGTATGAAGGCCGTAATGGCACGCTGCATGGTCAGAATATTCTGATCCATCGACGCCACCAATGTCTGGATATCGGTACCGGGAACCGCCGGTACCCCAGAACATTGTAACAGGCGCTGTGGGATGCTCCCAAAAGCTTCCCTTTTGGACGCTGGGGAGCGTTCCCGCGCAGGCTCCGTCGGTACCGACGATACCCATATGTGAAGACTCATTCCTGCTTGTTCCTGGAGATTACTTTCTCAATTTCTCGTGTTACACTTTTTGGCCTTCCTCCTTTATCATCCAGCTCAGCCAAAACCAGTGCTTGGATTCTGGCATCATGAGCCTTCATTCACAACTACCTGGGGATCTTCCCCCTATTTTAATAAATCCATCCTCCCACTGTTCCTAGCCTGGTCATGTATCAGTGGTTCTGAGGCTGGGAGTTATACAGGGTTCCGGAAAGGGCCTGGTGTATCATGGATTCTGAATCCATTCACTAGGTGTCACTGTAAAAAAAAATAATAATAATAGACAACTCCTCCCCCCCACCCTCAAGAGGCTGTGGGCACTGCCTCCACAGCACCCCCAGGCTCCAGCTGTCCCAGGGTGTGAAAGATCTGATGAGGAAATTGAACTGGGAACCTTCTGCATGGAACTAGACAACAGTGGCCACAGACCCATTGGGATGGCTCCCTCATTAGTTACTTCTAAAGGACACGTAAAAGCAATTACCTCTGTTTTCTCCTTGTAGTAAACCTGTACAGAAAAAAAAGATAGGCAGACATGAATTTTGTGTGTAAAGACAGCAGAGGACACAATATAAAAGATATTATCCTGAAATACAAATTAAAACAAAAAATGGTTGGGTATAGTGTTATAGCTCCCTCTTGAGTAAACAGAGGGGGAGAGATGTGCAGAAACAGTACCATTGCAATAAGCCTCAAGATAAAATGCAGTACTTTTCCCCACATATAATCCAGTATATCACATGAACACTGCTACATTTAGTGATCCTGAATATCTTTGATCTCACACCATGGTTTATTAAAATCTGATATACTGCCTTTTGCCTAGGCATCAAGGTGGTTTACAAAGCTAATTAAAAACAAAAAGAATGGGGAGGAAGTGATGTCAAGCTGCCGAATGGATGGCTGAGCCCGGAGCACCACTGACAGCCTTACAAAGGTGAAAATAGCTCCTTTGAGCGTGGAAAGAGCCTCCTGAGGGAGAGATGGCACAGACTCAGCAGAAAGTGGCAGATCTCCACAAGTACACATACCAGAGCCGTAACGATCCTGAAACCAATATGGCGGCAGCGACAGGAAAGGAAAGTGTGGAAACTGCTTTGGAGAACAGTAGTGCAGCCCAGGGGGATAATAAAGGCACGATGGTGCATGTTAGCAAAACCAAACTAAAAAAATGGTTTACAAAACTGAAATAGGAACTTGGTCCAGTGCGCACTAAACTCTCAGCATGGTGGGAGAGCTGTGTGCAGATCTACAGGAGCTTGGCAGGTGAGTAGAGGATATTGGAGGGATGGTGGAGGAATACCAGACAGGACAGGACCAGTTGCAGGAATGCTTGCAAAGAATGGAGGATGTGGCACAGCAAGCAGTTGTAAAATTAGAAGACTTAGAAATGCACAACTGTAAGAATAACTTGCATATTAAAGGAGTCCCGGAGGGCCCCCCCCACCCCACCCTGAGTACCAGGATTGTATGGCGGTGGCTACATCTATCTTTCAAGTGCTGTTGGTGGAAGTGGAGGCATCAGAGGCTCCCGAGATTCACCTGGACAGGGTACACCGGGCTCTGGGACCCCACCGTGGGGGAGCAACCCTGAGATATAGTAACTTGTTTTCACAGTTATACGGTTAAGGAAAAGGTGGCTGGCAGAATCCGCCAGGCGGGAAAGTTCCTGAGGCAGGGAAATCAGGTGACTGTCTTTGCAGACCTGTCCTCGGGAACTCTGCAGCACTGGAAGACTTCTGGGCTCATTATGGAGCAATTGCACAAGGGGCAGATCAAATTCCGGTGGGGGTGCCCCATTGAACTGGCCTTTACAATCAACGGAATAACACGATGAGCAACAACTCAGAATGGACTCACCGCCCAACACCTCCAAATGTCGAGCAGCAATCCCAGCTCCAACAGGCCCCGTAGGCAGACCACCCATAACCTGCTCAGCGTACCAATGTGAATTTTCAAGAGTACCCAGCCTGCCGGGGATCATTTCCTCTCTACTCCCCCACCCTCTGGAACACACTGCCACCCACCTTAAGAAACATCCAGGAGAGAAAAATCTTCTGTAAACACCTAAAGACTCATCTCTTCCAAGAACATTACAGTAGGTGCTGACATCCCCAAGAAGCTACCGGACCTACCACCCCCTATGTACCTACCATACATAGCACACCTTCCTACACACGTGCCACTGCTACCTTGTTAACGAGCCTCTCCAAGAGCTACCTCCTCCACTTCCTCATGATGCTCAAATCCACTCCCCTCTTCTGATCATATATTGTGCACCGTTTTGACTGGTAGAAAAACGGTATACCAAAATCAGTTTAATAAGTCCGTGCCATAACCGACTTAGCCCAGTTCAGAAAGGCCCTCAAATTCAACCTATTCATCAAATACTACCCCACATGAAGTGAAACATAACAGTCCCACCGCAAATTTAACCACAGCTTTCTCATTGTTACTAGCATTCTTGCTTATTTGTGTAAATAGTTTGAGTATGTTATCTACTTAACAGATCATATATTCCATGTAGATAGTTCTCCCATGTTTTCCAAGTTTATGCTCCTGTTATATGTAACACCGAACCAGCCTGTTGTTCTGGTTTCTATTTTGTTCTCTGTAAACCGTGCTGATACCAAATAGTGCGGTATATAAGAAATGGAAATAAATAAATAAAAATAAATAACTGTGGAAGCAGTTTTGGCTATGAGGTAGTGGGGCTTTCAGAGGAACCTCGGCGAAAGGCCTGGACTGCAGTGGAGAAGGAGGAAGAAGAAAGCAGGGATGGAAGCAATTCCAGTCTGAAAGGATTTTGGACTGTGGCAGGGTCTTTGATCTATCTGTAGGAAGAAGGGTGGTCTGGTAAGGGTGGTCTGTTTCTGGTTATGTTGTTCAATATTGCTTGCTGGGGCACTGTAAGTTTTAGGGGAGAAGGGTTTGGGGTGGTTGAGGGTGGATGGCTAGAGGTAATGCTGGTTGTGTAAAAGGGACCTTTAGAGATGGGGAGGGAAGAGGAGAAAGGATGGGAAGTTCTAATTGGGTTGCCAGGGGGCCTGGATGGTGTGGGTGGAAATTTGGGGTGTAGGGGGGCTGTGTGGGACAAGGCGGGTGTTATGGGGGGCATGAGGTTGGGAAACAGAAGGAAGGTTGTTGGGAAGGCAGCTGGGGTCACTACTCCTGATTAATTGCTGGCAAATAGTGCGTGCCAGCTAAGAGGGTGGGAGAGAATGGCTGGGAGTTGGGGGGGGGGGGGGAAGGATAGCAGAGGTTTATTTTATTTATTTATTTTATATACATTTGTATACCGCTACTTCCAGCGATCAGCAGCGGTTTTTGATTACAGATTGGAAATTGTCAAATCATGACAGGAAATTTGAGGTATAAACACATTGATTAGACAGGAAAGCACAGCACACAGAGAACTATTTTACAGGGAACATGGGCTATGGAGGGTTAAGTGGCTTGCCCAAGACCACAAGGAGCACCTGTGGGACTAGAAACCCCAGAGGTGATTGTATGCGAGTGTTTGTGGAGAGTGGAAGGGCGGGGGGGGGGGGGGGAGAACTAGTATGCCTAAGAAGATAGATGGGGAGATTAAGGTGGTAATCCTGAATGTGCACGGGCTGAGCTCTTGGCAGAAGCATGCTCCCCTGGCTAAGGCAGGTAAGCGCCTTCAGGCCAATGTGTTCATGATACAAGAGACCCACTTGAAAAGATCTTTTGAGGACAGCCTGCATGGAGTAAGGCCTACCTGCAAGTTTTCTGAGCAGCTAATATAGACCAGCCTAAAAGGAGAGGGGGGTGCGGGGGGCTCGGGATCAATAGGTTGGGCATCAATATTGAATCCATTAAAAGGGATGGAATGGGAAGATATATTGTGGTACAAGCTATGGTAGGGGATGCAAAGTACAATTTTGTTAATATCTATGTTCCCATAGCCAGGGGGATTTTTTTGAACTTTTAGGGAAGGTCTTAGAAGAACTGGGGAAGAAGAGGTGTGTTATGGGGGAAGACTATACTCTTACAGTGAATAGGCTGGATAATTCCAGGGGGGGGGGGGGTGGAATTAAGGAGAGAGAGGAAACGGATGACCGAAATGCTGTGAAACCTGGGTTTGGTCAATACTTGGATGCCATGGCACTGCCGCCAACAACATTATACCTTTATTCTAAATTCCCATAGCACATATAGTCACAGTGATATGTTCTAGTTGGATACAGGGCTTCTATTTCAGGCGAGTGTGGTGGAAATCGAACCGATGGTGTGGTCTGATCATGCCCCCGTTCGGATGACCTTAGAAGTCAGTCAAGAAGAGAAAGGACTGAAGTTTTGGCATCTCAATGAGGGGTTATGGCACAAGGAGAAGCTCGAGAGCCAGATGCAGAAGGCTTTAAAAGGACTATTTGGAGCTGAACAAAGGAGAGGAAACTTTTGTACTGCCCAGATGGGCTGGGCTAAAAGCTGTTATGAGGGGGGCATTTCACTGGGCTGGCGACCTATCAGAAGTGGCAGAGGGAACGGAGGGAGCAGAGTCTGCTGGGACACCTACAGGCCTTACAGCGACCAAATTCTCAGGCACCTACTTGGAGATGTTTGGTGACTTTGGAGAGTGTTTGATGGGAATTGTGCCAGCTGCAGGTGGGGGGAGGGGGGTGGCCTACCAGTTTGAGCACTTGCAACAGACCTTCTTTGAGTGGGATAAGGCAGCAGGGAGAATTCTAGCATGCAAAACTGAGGGTGCGGCAGAATCACAGGAGGGTACGTAAAATTAGGGATGGGGGTGGGTATCTCAAGTTTATACTGGCCAAGATTCAGGAAATTTTATATGGCACTATACAGAAACAGAGGGAGGGATTCATATGGGCAAGACTACCTGCAGCGCCAGTAAGCTGCCAAATTTGAGGGCAGAGGATAGTGAGCTACTAGATAGGGATATCATCTTAGCGGAAGTTCAAGCAGCGGTTAAGGGTCTGCTGGACTGAGCTTGGGAGGCCAAGCACACCAGACGTTGGCCCCGGACTTGAGGTAGATAGGCCCTTGCAGTGGTGGTGTCCAACTGGGCCCCTATGAATTCCAGAGACTGGGTAGGGATAAGTTGAGACTTGGGAAGGTTTACCACCAGTCCCAGATACTGCAGAAGGTGCCTTGTGCGGTCCAGGGAAATCTGGGCCTCTGACTGAGATGGAGCTCGGATGAGCCAGTCGTCCAGATATGGGAATACAAAAATTCCCAGACCTCTTAGAAATGCGTCAACCACTGCCATGCATTTGGTGAACACTCTTGGAGCAGAGGCTAGACCGAAGGGAAGTACTCTGTACTGGAAATGTTTTCCCTGAAACAGAAATCTTAGATATTTTCTGTGGGATGGGTGGATGAGTATGTGTGTATACGCATCCTTGAGATCTAGAGAACAAAGCCAATCCTGACTCTGAAGGTATGGAAGGAGAATGCTTAGAGAAAGCATTTTGAATTTCTCCTTGTACAGAAATTTGTTCAATTCTCTCAGATCTAGGATAGGTCTGAATCCCCCTGTCTTCTTTGTTATGAGAAAATAAGGGGAGTAGAATCCTGTCCCTTGTTGAAGAAGAGGAACCTCTTCTATTGCCCCTTGGGCAAGGAGAGAAGAGATTTCCTGATCCAACAGGCCCAGGAGAGATGGGGGAGAATTGAAGTGCCTCACCATGGTATATGGAGGAAGGTTGGAAAAATGAAGTTTGTAGCCCTCTCTGATGATAGAGAGGGTCCAGTGCTCTGATGTAATTTGCTCCCATCTGGGAGCAAAGTGAGCTAACCTTCCGGGAATGGTGAGGGGCTCTGGTTGTTCTAGAGCCAGAAATGTTAAGTTCTCTAGGGGCAAGTCAAAACCCCTGAGGGGGTTGAGCCTGCTGAGGAGTGGCAGACGCTGCAGGCTTTGACCTTGCCTGTTTAGGTTGCTGACGTTTAGCAGCAAAGCGAGGCTGAGAAGATTGTTGGCCAGTATTTGTGGAAAATCTGGCCTTCTTGTAGTAAGGCCTCTTGAAAGACTTCTTCTTGGCAGGAGTAGAGGTAGACTTGGAAAGTCTATCTAATGTAGCATTTTCTGCGTCCATTTGAGTGGCTTTAATTTGCCAGTCCTTACCAAATAAGTTCTCACCTGTACAGGGCAGATTCCGTAAGCCATCTAGGACCCAGGGTTCTAGGTCAGAGGCCTGGAGCCAAGCAAGTCGTCGGGCTGCAATAGCAATGCCCGAAGCTCTACCGGCACCTTCAAAGGAATCAAAAGCTGCTCTGTTGGAGAACTTAGAAACATCTAAAAGCTGTTTCACCAGAGAAATGAACTCCTCCTTTCTATCCTCAGGGATAAAGGGGGCAAAATGCTTTACCTTTAGGGCAAGTTCCCTTAGAAACATGCCCATATACAGACTGTAAGAATTAATCCTGGCTATAAGCATACTAGCCTGGAAACTTTTTCTGCCAAAAGAGTCTAGGGTCTTACATTCTCGCCCTGGAGGGGTAGAAGAGTGCCTTTTGGTGCTCTTAATCTTTTTCAGCGCAGACTTCACCACAATGGAATGGTGAGGCAGCCGAGTCTTTTGAAACCCAGGAGAAGGAGGTACCCGGTACATGGTGTCCAACCTACGAGAGTAAGGAGACAACGTTAGAGGAGCCTCCCATAAATCCATCAAGTGTTCTTGAAGGATTTCATGGATAGGCAGGGTGACTGCCTCTTTAGGAACCTTAGGGTATCCTAAAATATCCAATTTCTTTGACCTAGGTTCTTTTTCAGAGGATGTGGTAATAGAAAGTCCTTTAGCTAGCTCTATAATGAAGTCTTGAAAGGACAAATCCTCTGGTGGAGACATTCTCCTCTTTGGGGAAGAGGGGTCTTCCTGAAGAACTAGAGACAGCTCATCAGAGTCCTCAGAGGAGTCAAAATCCTCAGAAGAATCAGAGTATTCTCTATTTGCTTCCAACGCACGATACGCATACCGATCGGTATCGACATCGGGCGTACCAGGTATGGGATCGGTATCGGGTGAAAACCCGGATCCGGCATGCGGAACCGATCTGCGTTTGGAAGTCGATGGTCGCGGTTCCGGTATGGGAGACGATACCGGGACCGGACCCGGTACCGCTGAACGCGGTTCCGAGGGCGTCGCAGCCGTAATAAAAGCCAGCATGGCCTGCTGCATGGTCTGAACAGTATTGCTCATAGACGCCACTGCTGCCTGGATGTCGGTACCGGTATGGGCCGGTACCCCAGAGCAGTCTAGCAGGTGATCAGTCGAGGCCGTGCCATCAATGTCAACCTGTAACCCCATAGATGGTGCTTTGGAAGTCAGAGCTTCCCGCCGGGGTTGTTTGGCTGGGGCATGGTCCTCAGACTCAAAAGAGAGAGCCTCTCGATGCTTTGAAGGAGATTTGCTCTTTGAGGACCTGCCCGAAGAAGGTTTGGTTACCTGAGATCCATCCGGAGAGGAAGACCTGGATGACTGTGATGCTGGATTATCTGAAGCAAACAGCACATGGAATTTGTTGGCCCGGTTCTGCAAACCACGTTTAGACATCTGGGAGCAGGATGGGCAGTCCGGAATGGAGTGGTCAGGTCCCAAACATTTAAGACACCATTCATGGGTGTCTGTGACAGAAATAACAGCACTACACTTGGTACACTTCTTGAAACCAGGGGCTGGTTTCTCCATGAGGAGAATTTGTGTAGGCCTGAGGCCTAACCAAAGTCACCAAGTTGTGCAGAATAAAGATTTTTTTTTTTTTTTTAAAGAAAAGAAAAGAGAGACCGGCGGTACCGGTTTCGGTATGGGGAAGGCAGGTACGCGGTCTAAAGAAACAAACTAAAACAATAATTTCTTCAGCGGTGACAGGAACACGACCTGCTGGCTCCGCGGAAAAAGAGAAACTGAGGAGAGCTGGTCAGGAAGGCGGGAAGGCAGCGCGCATGTGCAGTGGGAGGCCCCAAAAGCTTCCTTCTGGGAAGCTGGGGAGCTTTCCCGCGCAGGCTCCGTCGGTACCGACGTACCCATATGTGAGGACTTATTCCTGCATGTTCCTGGAGATACATCTTTATTACTAAGCTTGATTGACCGCGTTTTGCATCATCAGGACAGTTTACAATTTCGCAAAATGCACAATAGTCATGACCAGAGACAGAAAAGAACTACAATTTTGACAGGAGAGCAGAGTCACACCAGAGAAGAGGAAAGAGGAGGAGGAGCAAAGACACAGGGGATTTAGTATCCTTACGGGTCAGAGGAAGGGAGCTCATAGGCTAAACAGAAGAGATGCATTTTGAGAAAGACTTTAAATTTGGGATAGGACTGTTCTTGGTGGAGGGCAAAGGAAAGTGAGTTCCATAGGGAGGGACCAAGAAAGAAAAATACTGTATGGCGAGTCTGTTCCAAATGAGCACGTGCTGGGGATGGGAGATGTAATCTGTAATTGTGAACGGAACGGAGACTGCGGGGCATGGAGCGAAATTGCAGGGTGTCGGCCAGGTACTGCAGGGCATGTGTGTGGAGTGCCTTATGGGTGAGGATCAGAAGTTTGTAAGTGATGCGGTGGGAAATGGGTAGCCAGTGCAGATTGATGAAATGAGGAGTGATATGTATCGAGTGGTATGTGAAAGAATTCTTGCTGCTGTGTTTTGGATCAGTTGAAGATGCTGGAGCTGGTAATTCAGGGAGGTCTGCAAAAATATTACAGTAATCAACCCGGGAAATCACCAAAGAGAGTAAAAGAGTAGTAAGAGAGGCTGGGGTTAGGACAGCATGAATGGCGCAAATTTGGCATAAGAACATATAAGAACATAAGATATGCCAAACTGGGTCAGACCAAGGTCCATCAAGACCACTATCCTGTTTCCAACAGTAGCCAATCTAGGTCATACGTACCTAGCAGTTTCCCCAAAAGACACAGGTTCCACAATGCTTGTATTGGGTCAAGCATTGATATCCTGGGTCCCTTCTTAATAATGGTTTATGGACCTTTCCTCCAGGAACTTGTCCAAACTTCTTTTATACCCAGCTACACTAACAGCCTTTACTACATCCTCCGGTAACAAATTTCAGAGTTTGATTACACGTCGAGTGAAAAAATATTTTCTTTTCTTAGTCTTAAATAGTTTACCCTGTAGCTTCATTGCATGTCCCCAGGTCTTTCTATATTCTGATAATGTAAACAATTGATCTACGTTTACCCGTTCCACTCCGTTCATTAATTTATAGACTTCTATCATATCTCCCCTCAGACGTCTCTTTTCCAGGTTAAAGAGCTCTAACCTTTTTAGCCTTTCTTCATAGGAGTAACCTTCCATCCCCTTTACCATTTTGGTGGCTCTTCTCTGAATCTTTTCTAATAACGCTATATCCTTTTTAAGATACGGCGACCAGAATTGCACACAATATTCAAGGTGCGGTCTCACCATGGAACGATATAGAGGCATAATAATATCTTTTTTTTTATTTTCCATTCCTTTCCTTATGATACCTAGCATTCTAGTTGCTCTCTTGGCTGCTGCTGAACACTGGGCTGAGGGTTTTAAGATGTTATCCACAATGACACCTAAATCTTTTTCCTGGGTGGTGGTTCCTAATGTGGAACCTTGCATCGTGTAACCATAGTTTGGGCTGTTCTTCCCTAGGTGCATAACTTTGCACTTGTCCACATTAAATTTCATCTGCCATTTTGATGCCCAGTCTTCCAATTTATCAAGATCCTCTTGCAATTTTCCACAATCCTCTTGGGTTTTAACAACTTTAAATAGTTTTGTGTCATCTGCAAATTTGATAACCTCACTCGTTATTCCCTTTTCCAGGTCATTTATGAATATGTCAAAAAGCAGCGGATCCAGCACAGATCCCTGGGGTACACCACTATTCACCTTTCTCCATTGGGAAAATTGGCCATTTAGCCCTACCCTCTGCTTTCTATCTTTTAACCAGTTCCTGATCCACAATAGTACACTGCCTCCTATCCCATGACTCCTTAATTTTGCCAAAAGTCTCCAATGAGGGACCTTGTCAAAGGCTTTCTGAAAGTCCAAATACACTATATCAACCAACTCACCTTTGTCCACCTGTTTATTCACACCTTCAAAAAACATAACAGATTAGTAAGACAAGATCTTCCTTGTCTAAAGCCATGTTGGCTGTCTCCCATTAGGCCATGACTATCTACATGCTGAGTAATTTTGGTCTTTATGATGGTTTCTACCATTTTTCCCCCGGTACTGACGTCAGGCTCACCGGTCTGTAGTTTCCCGGATCACCCCTGGAACCCTTTTTAAAAATTGTCATTACATTGGCGATCCTCCAAGCTTCAGGTATTACAGATGATTTTAATGAAAAATCACAGATTACTAATAGCAGGTCTGCAATTTATTTATTTATTTATTTATTTACATTCTCTTATATACCGCGCTATTCTGCATCAGTGCAGTTTACATTGAACAAACTGAAATTACATTGAACAGGGCATTATAACTTGGAGATAACTATTTTAAATATGCAATCTCATATTTCAGTTCTTTCAACACCCTTGGATGTATACTATCCGGCCCAGGTGATTTGCTATTCTTCAGTTTATCTAATAGTTGTAATACATCTTCCCGATGTATCGATATTTCCTTCAATTCTTCCGCACCTTTAAATACCACTTCAGTCATGGGTAACATCCCTACATCTTCCTCAGTAAAGACCGAAGCAAAGAATTCATTCAGTATCTCCACTATCGCCTTGTCGCCTCTTAGTGCCCCTTTAACCTCTCTATCATTTAATGGACCAACTGACTCTCTCACAGGTTTTTTGGCTACGAATGAGATAGAAGTAAGAGCGATGAGACAGAGCAGAGATGTAGTCATGGAAAGATAAGTCCGGATCCAAGATTACTCCAAGGTAATGTAGGAAAGAAACCAGTGGAATCAGGGCGCCAAGATGGGTGGGAGATAGTGTAGAGGAAGGATTGCCAAAAGGGAACATCGCTGAAGTCTTAGCAGGATTAAGACATAGGAGATTTGTGGACAGCCAGTTGGCGACGGGAGACAGGCAGATATTAATGGCGGGGGGGGGGGGGGAGAAGGTCGGAACTGACAGGGGAAGTATGGTGAACCAGGATAACATCATCAGTGTAATAGTAAGCAGGAATGCCAGACTGCTGCACCAGAAGAGTGAGGAGGGGGCCATAAAGATGTTAAAAAGCAGTGGTGCAAGGACGGAACCTTGAGGCACCCCATAGTGCAGAGGGAGGGGATCAGAAGTGCAAGGATTGGAGGTAATGGAGAAAGAGCGAGAACAGAGGAAAGAATGAAAACAAAGTAAAGTGCCCTGGAGATCTGCATCCCTAAGACGAGAAAGAAGAATGGTGTGATCAACAAGATCAAAAGACAGCCAATAGATCCAAAGAAACAGCTATAGAGATGTCACCCCGGTCGCGAGAGACGTGACGTTCATTAAGAAATGAAAGGAGGGACTTCCGGTGACGTCACGGAGCTAATGGCAGCCTAAAAGCCTAGCTCAGTCCGATTCCCGAGAGAGGTGATATAGTGGTGTGTCCCCAAGTGGAAGGCAGGCGAGTAGTCAGCAGTCGGATGGCCACAAAGAAGAAATTAGTGGGTTTCCAGTCCCCGTATGTGTGGCGAGAGCTGATGGCGGCGGCAGATTCGGCCTGCCCCGATGCGGGAGCACATGGCGAGAGCTCTGGGGATGATGGTGGCACAGATACGGAAGGGCTGGAGGAGGTGCCACTGCATAAGTGGTTGCAGGAGTTTAAAATTGAAATGAGGACTGAGATTAAAGCTAGGTGGAAGGAGGTGAAAGAAACCCTGCAGACCATTCAGGAGGAGATGAGCAGCCTGGGCGGCCGTGTGGAAGACTTGGAGAGCCACGTGGAGGAGTGTGAGATGGCGGCCCTGCAGGAAAATCTCCAGGCCCAGCAGGACGAGCTACAGGAGAAAATCAAGGAAATTGAAGATCGAGCTCAGAGAAACAACCTGCGTTTCAGGGGGGTGCCAGAGGAAGCGGTTGCTAGAGATTGTGTGGCGGTGGTCCAGAAGCTATGTGGCCATATATTGCAGCGGGGGGAAGTGACTGGCATGAACGCTGAGCAAATCGGTGTGGAGAGAGCTCATAGAAGCTTAGGCCCCCGGCGGGAAAAGCAGGCACAGGACATTATAGTATGTATGAGCAGTTTCCCATTGAAAGAACAAATTTTGAGCGTGGCCCGGAAGTTTGGGCGAATTGCGTGGGAAGGCAATGAAATAGAAGTCTTTAATGATTTGTCTAAAGGAACTTTGGACAGAAGGAGAGCGATTAAAGAAGTTACTGCGTATCTGAGGGGGCAGAACCTCTGATACCGCTGGATGTTTCCGTTCGGGATCTTGCTGTCCGTGAATGATGTGAATCGGAAGGTGAAATCAGTGGAGGAGGCGTGGGCTACCCTGCGAGATTTGGGCTGTGAGGGACTGCCCAAAGTGGTGGAGACTGAGCGGCTGCGTAAGGCCCACGCGGAGACAAGCAAACAGCAACGTCAAACAAGTGCACAATGGCAGAGAGTGGGTGAGCACGGGAAGCGTTTGCAGCGGCTGTCCATGGACCGGCGGAGGGTTGCTTCAGAGACAGACACCTGAGACAGGAGACTGGAAAGGCTAATTCCGGCTGCAAGTATTGAGCCTGAGGAGGGGTGTTAGAGCTCCTTTTCTCATGGAACTCGGACACTGAACTCATAGGGCTAACAGGGGGTGGGGAGGGGGGTAGGGAAGGAGGGGAGCTGAGCTGTTTGGCGGGGCTCAACAGATAAAGGGGGTAATTTGTTGTACGGTGGGAGGAGGGGCTGGGACTGGGTGGCACGGGGGGGGGGGGGGGGATGTGCTGGGACGGGATAGGACAAGGCATCCAGGAGGATAGGTAGAGGTGGAGGATGGTGGGGAAGGGGGGGGTGGGGGGGCTCAGAACACACTGTGGGTAGCGGAGGGAGGGGGGGTAATTCAAATAGATGGTGCGTATAGGAACTATTAACGTGAAGGGGTTGAACTCTCTTACTAAGCGAGGCTTGCTCTTTTCGAGAGGTGGTGAGAGATCAGTGGGATGTGGTATTGATCCAAGAGACCCACTTGAGGGCTGGTGAGGTGGGGCGGATGCGGCATCGGCAGTACCCTATTCAGTATTTTTCATGTAATAAGGAGGGTGGCAGGAAGGGGGGAGTGGCCATCTTGGTAAGGGAGGGCTACGGGATACGGGTGGAAGGGTCATTTAAGGATCTGGAGGGGAGGGTGGAAGGGAGGACATTGTGGTGGTGGCGGTATATGGACCTAATGGGCAGCAAAAGGGGTTCTGGCGAAAAGTAGGGCACTTAATTGAGGGGGCAGGGGGTGGGAAGGTTTTGGTGGGTGGGGATTTTAATTTGGTGTTGGACCCGAGGGTAGATCGGAAGCCAAGGGGGGATGATGGGGGGAGAAAGAACAGGATAGAATTAAGAAGGGTGATGGGGCAATATAATTTGGTTGACATGTGGAGGGCCCTGAACCCGGGGGGAGAGGAGTATACATTTCACTCGGCTCCACATAATAGTTGGAGCCGGATAGATATGTTGCTGCTGGATAAGTCCTGGATGAAGGAGGTGCAGGATGGGGGCATCCAGTCGGTGGGCTGGTCGGACCACGGGGCAGTAGTGGTGAATATTAAATGCCCGGGGAAGGGTGGGGGGGTGTTTTGGAGGCTGAATGATAGCTTACTCAGGGAGGGGATGGTGGTGGCAGATATCCGGGAGGTTATAAGGGAGTATTTGCGTTTTAATGATACTGGGGAAGTGAAGGATGTAATTGTATGGGAGGGGTTGAAAGCGGTGGTGCGGGGAAGGTTTATCATGTGGGGGGCTAGGAAAAAGCGGGAGCGGGAGAGAAGAGAGGATGCACTGCGGAAGGAGTTAATGGTGGCAGAGGGGAGGTACCGGGGGTCAGGAGCAATGAAGGATAGGGGGGAGATGGAGAGAGTGAGAGTGGAACTGCGGGCTTTACAAACAGATAAAGTGGCTTTCCTCTTACAAAGGGTGCGGCAGGTGCACTATGAGTTTGGGGATAAGGCCAGCCGTTTGTTGGCACGGAAACTGCGGCAGCAAAAAGGGATAGCGACAATATATCAGATAGAAGGGCAGGATGGGAAGATGTGTAGGGGAGATGAAGCAATTCAGGAGCGGTTTAAAGAATATTATCAAGAACTCTACCGAGAGATGGATGGGGTGAAAGCAGGGGGGATAGAGGAGTACCTAGCGGGGATCTCCTTACCTGAATTGTCGGAGGAAGCTACTGAGGGGTTGGAGGATGAGATCTCGGGGGAAGAACTGGAGAGGGCGGTGAAGGGATTGGTTGGGGGGAAATTGCCGGGACTAGACGGGTTAACGTGGACTTTTTATAAGGTCTTTTGGGGGGAGATAGGGGGTATTTTAAGAAGGGTATTTAACGGGGTATTAGTGGAGGGGGGGGGCTGTCAGCGGAAATGCTGATGGCGGGGATCACCGTGCTGTTAAAACCAGGGAAGGACCCAGGGAGGTGTAGTTCATATCGACCCATCTCTCTGTTGAACGTAGATGTTAAATTGTTAGCAAAAATTCTTGCGGGAAGGTTGGCTGGGTGGATGCCGGGGATAATCCAGGTAGATCAGGCTGGATTTATAGCCGGGCGGCAGGCAGCAGATAATATAAAGAGGGCCACAGGAGTGGTCTGGGAGGTGAGGCAGGATCCGGAGGATTTCCTTTTGATGTCCATAGACGCTGAAAAGGCCTTCGATAGAGTACATTGGGGGGTTTTAATGCAGGTATTGAAGAAGGTAGGGTGTGGGCCGAATTTGTTGGCATGGGTGGGGGCGTTATACCAGGGACCAAGGGCTCGGGTAAAGGTTAATGGGAGATATTCCCGGGATTTTGCGTTGGGCTGCGGGACTCGTCAGGGTTGTCCGCTTTCGCCACTACTCTTTGCGATGGTGGTGGAGCCGCTGGCGGAATGTATAAGGTTGAATGATAGGATCCGGGGGTTGCGCAGGGGGGAGTGGGAGCATAAGATCTCATTGTATGCTGATGACATTTTGTTATACGTAGGCAATCCGCTTGTTTCACTGCCAGAGGTAATGAGGGAGGTGGAAAGGTTTGGGGCAGTCTCGGGTTTTAAAATGAATGTGGATAAAACCGAGGTGTTGAAAGTGAAGTTGGACAAGGAGGTTGAGGGGAAGCTGCAGAGAATGTTTCATTTGCGATGGGTGCATGGGTCCCTGGGTTACTTGGGGGTTCAGATCACGGATAAGTATGAGACTTTATTTACTGCTAACTATCCGAGACTTATTGGAAATATTAATAGAGATTTGGCGGGTTGGATAAGGATGGAGATATCATGGTTGGGGAGAATAGCAGCCATTAAAATGAATATTTTGCCCTGTTTGCTTTATTTATTCCATGCCTTACCGTGGAGGTCCCGGAGGGGGTAATGAGGGCCCTACAACGGCGGGTGTTTAGTTACATCTGGAAGAGGAAGCCGCCGAGAGTAGCGCGGGAGGTGATGTTTGCTCCAAAGGAGGAGGGGGGCTTGGGGGTTCCTAATTTGAAGGCTTACTATTGGGCGGCACAGCTTGCACATGTACTGGGCTGGAGGGAGGGGAGGAGCGGCCCTGGGTGAGCCTGGAGAAAGGGAGGGTTAGTGGGGGTCGCTTAGCTGCTTGGCTCTGGGCGCCGAGGGTGGGGAGGGGGGGAATTGGGGCGGGGGTCGCCGGGGATGAGGCAGGTAGTGCGGATATGGGATAAAGCCCGGGGGCCAGATATAGCTAGAAGGAGAACAGAGTTGTCGGTGATGACACCGTGCAGGGGGTGTAGAGCTTTTAAACCAGGCTGGGAGGGCGGCAGGTTTGATCTTTGGACGAAGAAGGGTTTGGTATGTAGTTTTCAACTGGTGGAGGAGGGGGGTGATGAGGAGTTTTGAGGAGGTGCAAGAGGAATTTAATTTGGAAGCTGGGGATAGGTACACCTATGTGCAAATTAGGTCATTTTTAAGGAAGGTAGTGGGGATAGAAGGGTTGGGAGAGGAGGTCTCGGGGTTGGAGGCAATGTGGTTTGGGAAGAGAGGCTCCAGGGGAATGGTGTCTGGATTGTACAAGGTGGTTTTAGGGGGTGGAGGAGGGAAGCATAGGTATATGGTGCAGTGGGAGAGAGATCTCGGTAGGACTTTAACTGTGGTAGAGTGGAAAAAGGTGTGGGACCAGATTAAGAGGGGCTAAGCTCTAGCGGGGCCAAGGAAAATAGTTACAAGGTTATGATGCGGTGGTACTATACTCCTAATCGCTTGCATAAAATATATAGGGAGGTGTCTCCTCTGTTGGAGGGGGTGTGGGGAGATAGGGACGTTTTGGCATGTTTGGTGGAACTGTGAGAAGGTACAGAGGTATTGGACATGGCTAATGGGGTGGATTAAAGAGAAATTGGGGACAGAGGTGGAGTTGGAGTTGGAACCCACTATCTTATTGTTGGCTCTGTGGGGGGAGGGGGGAAGAGGACGGGGGGGTAAGATGGTGCTGGCCTGTTTGAGTGCAGCCCGGTGTGAGATTGCTGCAGCATGGAAGCACAAAGAGATGCCCTCGGTAGAGCAGTTTGAAAGACACCTTAGGTTTATAGTTCTTATGGAAAAGTTAAATGGCAGCACGACGGCAGAGATTGGCTGGGTTTGAGGGACGGTGGGGTGTACTGGGACGTGTTCTGGGGTTGGGGGGGGGGGAGTTCGCCTGTAAGGGGGCTCTGCTAGTTCGGTTCTCTGTCACAGGGAGAGGGGGGTAGGGCACGGCGGTGCCTCTCTAAGCTCAGGAGGCCCAGAGGGAATCAGGGGGATAAGGGGTGTATGGGAGGGTTGCGGGAGTTGATTGCTTCAGAGGGGGGTGGGTAAGGGCGGGGGGGTATTAAAATACGGTAAAAGGCTGGAGTGGGTGTTAGCTACTTTTGTATAGCAGTATATGGTGTGTATTGATGTCTGTGTTGGGTTTTGTTACTGCACTGCTGACAATAAAAATGTATAAATAAAAAAAAGAAATGAAAGGAGGATAGTCTCTGTGCTGTGAGCTGAGCGGAATCCTGATTGCCAGGAATGTAAAAAGTGAGTGGAATCCAAATATGAGGAGAGCTGGGAATACACAGCCTTTTTGATTTTAGATACAAAGGGTCGGTTAGAAACTGGACGATAGTGGGCAGGAATACTAGGGTCAAGGGAGGGCTGTTTGAGGGGGGGACAGACCAACGCATGTTTCCAGGGCATGGGAAAAGTACCGAATGAAAGGTATGAGTTAAGCATGGAGAGCAAGGGGGAAGGAATGAGAGCAAGGGAATGTTCCAGGATCCAGTGTGAGGGGGATCGGGTCGAGAGAGCAGGTTGTTTTCCAGGTGGCAGAAAAGGACCTGAAAAGTTCAGAGGAAATGATGGGCTGAAAAGAGGACCAAGTGTGGGACAGAGATGGGGAGGAAGGTGGTGAGGACCAGGAGTGGGGCAGGAATGACCGAGGAGGAGGAGCAAAGGTGTTGAATCTACATGGCAAAGTAACTGGCTAGCTGTGAGGAGCTAGGAGCAGATGGACGGGTGTTACAAATTGGGGGATGATGTAGAGTAGACAGGGACCTGAGTGCTGAATAGAGTTGTTGGGTGGAGTTTGCAGCAGAGGAGATGAGGTAGGAATAGTAGGAATGGTTGGTTTCTAGGATAAGCGAGCAGTAGTGGTGATGGCACAGGTTAAAGAGTTGGAGAGAATCAAGGGTCGGAGCCTTCCTCCAGAGGCTTTCTGTGCGTCCGAGTTGTGTACGCTGCAAACAAAGACCAGGGTGATGCCAAGGACGATGGGGAGAGGGCCCAGATGATCGAGCGAGGAGGAGAGATGGGAGGTCCAGAGGGAGGCCTGTATGTCAGCAGTGAGGGAAGGGAAATCCAGGGGAAGGAAGTGTTCGGCAGAGGAGAAGTGTTGATGGGTGGGCATATACGGGAAGCCTAGAGGGGTAATTAGGAGATCAAGAGTGTGTTTAACTATGTGGCAAGTGCCATGATATGTTGCCGAAGGGTAAGATCTTGGAGAAGAGTGAGGAATGAGCGGTCACGAGCTGAAGTAGGGCAGTGGACGTGAATATTAAAAACACCAAGAATAAATAAAATGTGGTAACTGCAGGGAAGCCTCTGAAATAATTCCCATAGAGGAGGGCGCAGGGAAGGTAGCACATAGAGGAGAAGAAAGTAAATTGGGGGGGGGGGGGGTGTAAACAAGAGAAGGGATGGTGCCGATAGCTGGGTGAGAGGCAATATGGAGCGGAACAGAGCTGCCACCCCATCTCCGGCACCCCAAGTGGAGGGCTAGGGGGTAGCTACTGCTGAAAAGCCAGGGGGAAGACAGCAGGCGAGGAGAGGGTCCTCACCCTCCTGCAGCCATGTCTCATTCAAAAGGAGAAAGTCTAGCTGAGACTGAAGGAGGTGGTCCTGTATCTTACTTCGGAGAGCTCTACAGTTTAGAAGGCCTGTGTGAAGCGTCTGGCCAGCAGGACATACAGGGGGCATAGAAGGATGGCGCATGGGCAAGGTCTGGCAAAGTATCAGATTAGAGGTAACCCGTCAGAGCTGTACGGAGGGCATAGATATACACAGCAAGGAATTCCATCCCCAGAAAGAAGGAATGGCAGACATATTCATAGGCATGTAGAGGAAAACTAGTGCACACAGAAGGGTTAATACTGAGAACACAAGGGCCCACCTGTGGGTTATCCTGTCAGGTATCCTGCTAACCGTATGGGATACGCTATTGCTAATAATTGTGCTGCATGTATCTCGTGAATTTTGGGAGTCTCTGACCCCTTCCCTTCCTGAAGGCACAATGGGGACCATATTTAAGGAGCTCTTAACTACAGGTTTCATCATATACTATAAGACTACCACCAGTACTACTAAACATGCAACAAGGAAGCTCTTTGACTTAAAAACTTCCTTTTTACTGCTTTGCCACTCTCTCAATTTTGGACAGCTTGGTAGTAAGGGAGGTTAAACAGGTTCTTGCTGTTTAACGAAATGTTCTCAACCTCAGAGCAGCACAAAACTACAAAGCCCTATCATACAGTTGCTAATTGTGTTTTGCAGGCTGTCCCCCCCTCCCCCCCCTTACCCTTGCAGTTACACTCCGTTCAGTCCTGAATGCTAAAAAAAATATTCAGTTGCACACCTGTGGTTTCAGCAGGCCGGTACAACTAGGAAAGAAAAGCGAGGCTGAGGCATAAGCTTCGGACCCTGCTGGATGCTCTTCTACACTGGATCTCAAGTAATGCTCTGCTTGCTCGTCCTGTGAAAGAGAAAACATCAGCTTTGAGAGGGTGATATGCCAAAACAAGCAATACCGTTTCTGGAGACGGAAGCTACTGCCTGTATACTGGCTGAGAGGAGGCACATAAAATGGGCTCCCAAAGAAACAGCAAGGTTTTTTGGAAACCATCAAAGCACTAACTGGATTGTGGGTTTCAGGACTATCAACAGAATAAGAAATAAAGCCTACTTTCAGCACAGGCTCCATTTATTGAACATTTTGCACCTATTTCCCTGTGCAAAAGCTGCAATACTAACGGCAGCAGAGTTACACAAAAGCACTGTGAAGGGAGTGTAATTCCATGATCCCAACCTGACGCCAAAATCCAGACATAACGGCAACCATGCCCGAGAGCATTAATCCCGAGAATAAGATTGTGACTGTTGCAAGTAACATACATTTAGGACGACATTTACTAACAATTAACATATACTGTTAATAAATGACTCCCTCAGCTGTGTAAACAAAAAGTAGTTGCACAAAACTACTGAACCAGAAGAAGAAATTAGACCTTACCTGCTAACTGTCTTTCCTTGAGATCTCTCCGGGCCAGTCCAGGACACGAGGGTTGTCACAACCTTCTCCAGCAGCTGGAGGACTGAATTCTGAAGTTTTGCTGACACTATATCCAGCTCCCCCTGGTGTCCAAACCTCAGTCTATCACTGTCAAAGCAGTCTGTGAAACATAACTCATTCCAGGATCTTAGACTACTGCAACCAACAAAACAAACAACAAAACTCAACCTGCAGAGCCTACCTAAAACGCAGCAAGCCACCTCCTTTTTTTTTGCCATACCCCCTGAGGTATCTCATCTAGAATGGCCTAATGGAACTAACCCCCAACCCTACCAGGGAGCCCCATAGTCCCCGCCATTCTGAAATTTCTGGCCGGAATACCCAGTCTAAATACAGCTGAGTCCCCCTCTCAACCAACCAATGTCACCATGCTTCGTTAAATATGTACAGCAGACATACAACAACATGTAATCAACGTGTAATCAAACTCTGGAATCTGTTACCGGAGGATGTAGTAAGGGCTGTTAGTATAGCTGGGTTTAAAAAAGAAGGTTTGGACAAGTTCCTGGAGGAAAGGTCCATAAACCACTATTAAAAAGGGACCCAGGATATCAATGCTTGACCCAGTACAAGCATTGTGGAACCTGTGTCTTTTGGGGATATTGCTAGGTACGTATGACCTAGATTGGCCACTGTTGGAAACAGGATACTGGGCTTGATGGACCTCGGTCTGACCCAGTATGGCATATCTTATGTTCTTATGTTCTTAACCCTCTATGGTCAAACTGTTCTCTTTAACACCGCAAACGGACGGGGTGGGCCCTGGACTGGCCCGGAGAGATCTCAAGGAAAGACAATTAGCAGGTAAAGTCTAATTTCTTCTTCCTCTTCGTCTCTCCGGGCCAGTCCAGGACAAGCAGTACCTAACCACGGGTGGGTCCCACTAGGCCTGCTATTATGGCCGAGGCCCCCAAATTTGCATCTCCTCTGGCTTGCAGATCCAACCTATAGTGCTTTGCAAAAGTGTGAAGCGATGACCAAGTAGCCACCCAGCAGATATCCACCAGTGGAACAAAACACATACTCGGCCCAGGACGCCGCCTGGCCCCAAGAAGAATGAGGCCTTCTGAAGGAGCTCTCCCACTTGCTTGATACGCTGCTGATACTGCGCACCTAACCCAATGGGCAATCGAGGCTTTGGAGGCCGCTTCTCCTTTCCGTGGACCTCCAAACAGAACAAACAACCTCTCCGTCCGTCCGTCCGTCTGTCTGTCGAAAAGGTTTTGTCCTCCGAACTTATCTCCGCAACACTCTTCCTAAATCAAAAGTTTTTCAGGACCACATCCATGGGGTGTCCACCTTGACTCGGAAACATCAGTAGAGAAAGAGACTGATTCACATGAAATCTTGACACTACCTTCGGAAGAAAAGACGGTACCGGCCGCAACAAGACCTTTTCTTCCGTAAACTGTATATAGGGTTCTCTGCATGAAAGCACTTGAAGATCCGAAATTCTTCTCGCCAAACACAATGCTACCAGGAAAGCGGTTTTCCATGAAAAATCTGAGCGAGACCTCAAAAGGGAGGCCTCGCCAAAGCTTCTAAGACTAAATTCAAATCCCAAGCCGGAACTACCGGGCGAACCGGGGGACGAATATTCTTTACTGCTCTTAAGAACTGTAGAATATCCGGATGCGCGGACAGGAAAATTCCTCGTACCTTGCCCCTAAAACATGCTAGAGCCGCTAAGTGAACCTTGATGGTACTGAGGGGCTAACCCCTTATCCAGACCATCCTGCAGAAAAGACAACACCTCTGGCACCCCTGCGATGAACGGACGGAGAGCACGCTGTTCGCACCAGCGCTCAAAAATACGCCAAATACGAACATAACCTATGGACGCAGACTGTCTCCTGGCCTTCAACACTGTGGCTACCACCGCAGAAGAATAACCTCTAAGACTTAACCTTTCCCTTTCAAGAGCCAAGCCATAAGCGAGAAGCGATCCACGTCCGGCATTAGCAGCGGACCCTGGCACAACAGGTTTGTCCGAGCGGATAGCCTCCAGGGATTGTCCGCTAAGAGACGCATCAGATCCGCATACCATGCTCTCCTGGGCCAGTCTGGGGCAATGAGAAATCACCTGACCCTCGTGACTCTCTATCCTCTGAATGACCCGTCCGATCATGGGCCATGGAGGAAACACAAAGCAACATGCCTGATGCCACGGCTGAGCCAAGCCGTCTATCCCTTCCGACATGTGTTCTCTGCACCGGCTGAAAAAGCGTCCGACCTTTGCATTTGAGGGTGGCCATTAGATCCATTACCGGCTGCCCCCACCGCAGCGTAATGTCGTGAAAAATTGCCACGTTCAGTTCCCACTCTCCGGGATCTACCACATGTCGGCTGAGATAATCGGCCTGCATGTTGTCTCGTCCTGCTACATGAGCCACTGAAAGAGCCAATAGATGGGACTCTGCCCAGCTCATCAACCGCTGACTCTCCTCCAGCAAGGCTGCACTGCGTGTCCCCCCTTGCCGATTGATATAAGACATCGTCACCACATTGTCGGAGAACACACACACCGCCTTTCCTTTCACCAATGGGAGAACCTCCTGCAGAGTGAGGTGCACCGCCCTTAGCTCCAGGTGATTGATGGACCAACCTTTCACCTCTGGTGGCCAACACCCCTGCGCTATCTGCGACCGACAATGTGCCCCCGCAGCCGGAGGCTGGCATCTGTGTTGAGGAGCACCCAATCTAGTTGATGCAATGGCATTCCTGCTCGTAGATGGCTGGGGTCCAACCACTACTGCAAACTGTCGACGACCTTCTGCGAATACGCCAACTTCCGATCCAGAGGATGATCTTGAGGCGACCATCTCGCTAGTACGGCCTGCTGGAGCGGACGCATATGTGCTCTTGCCCAGGGCACCAGATCCAAGGCCACCGCCATGCAACCCAGAAGTTGCAAGTATCGCCACGCCATTGGAGCTTTCATGCATAAAAAGGCTGCTACTGATCTCAAAATTTTTTGTACCGTCTTCCGGTAGAAAAACTGCGGCCAACACCGTGTCGAACACCGCCCCCAGGTACAGGAGCCGCTGGACCAGCTGCAATTGACTTTTGGCTCGGTTCACCACCCAGCCATGCTGTTCCAGAAAAACTACCACCCTCGCCGTTGCCTCCCTCAACTCCGACACGGACGGTGCTCGAATCAACCAATCGTTGAGGTAGGGGTGCACAAGAATGCCCTTTCCGTAACGCCGCCGCCACCACTACCATCACCTTCGTGAACGTGCACGGAGCCGTAGCCAGACCAAACGGTAACGCTTGGAACTGAAAATGACCCATGGGTACCGCAAAACGTAAAAATCTTTGGTGCTCTGGCCTGTTGGGAATGTGAAGATAGGCCTCGGTCAGATCGATTGATGCAAAATGTTACAGCCAGAATAATTTTCAAAGCTAAACTGACTGATCACATCACCCCGATACTCTATTCTCTGCATTGGCTACCTATACAAAGAAGAATTCAATATAAAATAATATTGACCACTTTCAAACTGTTAAACCAGATTGCCCCATCATACTTGTCTACATTAATTCATAGACCTATAGAAAACAGAATAAGACGTAGAAAGAACCTCCATACTATCGTAGTTCCTGACTCAATAAGAAAAACTAAACACGTAACAAGTAGAAGTGCCTTCTCATTTGTAGCACCTTCTCTATGGAATAATCTCCCTGATCAACTAAGGGAAATAAAAGACCTGAAACATTTCCGAAAAGATCTAAAAACTTACTTGTTCACACAATATTATTCGAATATAGATAACGAATTGGATAAGACCTCCCATCCTCCATAGATCTCCATGATATGTTCGCCCTAATACTTACAATGTCACTACCAAAAGAGAACTTATGATAAAACTTTAATGTATATATGTAAATAGTTTCAAATATTTCCAAATATTGTCAATACTACCTATATATAGTAGTAATTATTGTTCATTATACCTGATTTTAACTATTTGTATATAGTTTTGATTACTGTTCAATGTACCTGCCTATCACAGAACTGTTTTATGTATTTCATGTTGTTTAATGTAAACCGCCACTGATCTTAGGAAATGGCGGTATATAAAAGATTTGCAAATAAATAAATAAAATAAATGAGTGTACCTCTTCCGGCTTCACTGATCGAATGACCGACTGCAGGGTCTCCATCCGGAAATGCGGAACTCTTAAACAGCGATTCATGTGTTTGAGATCCAGAATCGAACGAAAAGAGCCTTCCTTTTTGGGAACTATGAAATAAATAGAGTATCGACCTAACCCTAACTGGTCTTACGGAACCAGCACTACCACCTGAAGTCGCAGCAACCCTTGAAGCGTCACGGACACTGCCTCTTTCTTTTCTGCAGATCCACATGGAGACACCACAAAGGCCTCTGCCACCGGCTGTGCAAACCAGAGTGCGTAACCGTCACGAACAATATCCAGTACCCATTGGTCTGTCGTTATAGTGGCCCAGACGGAGAAGAAATTCTGCAGGCGTCCTCCCACAGGCACCTCCGACTGGACCAACCTCATTTCATTGGGGTTTTTTATCGGCGTTCTGCTGGGCACCGAAATATCCCCTGCCGAACCCCCTGGCTCCCCAAAAAGGACTGACCTCTGGAGATAAAGCGCCCCCTCTGATACAGGGTAAAGCGAGATCCTCTGAACCTGTGAAACTCCCGGGATTGGCCCCTATGCAGGTTGTTGGGTTTCAGGCGGTCCTCCAGTAACTGACCCCCTTTGGAGTCCCCGAGATCCTTCACAATCTTTTCCAGAGCTTCCCCAAAGAGCAGCGTGCCCTTGTAGGGAAGCTTACTAAGGCAAGCCTTAGACGAGAAATCCACCGCCCAATTCCTCAGCCAGAGGAATCTCCTGGCTGCAATCACAGATGCCATGGACTTAGCTGAAATTCGTACCAAGTCATAGAAAGCATTGGCCAGATAAGCTGCTGCCGACTCTAACTTTGCTCCCTCCGAGGTAGAGCCCTCTGTGCCTTCCGAATGCGAATCCCCTTGGATCCACGAATTGAGGCCCTGGAGACATATGCTCCACAGATTGCCACCCTTAGGGACAGAGCGCAAGAGTCAAATGCTTGCTTCAGTAGCGTCTCCAACTTCCTATCCTGCAGATCCTTAAGGACTGCACCTCCCTCTACCAGAATTGTGGTTTTCTTCGTCACCGCTGACACCAAGGCATCCACCTTGGGGATCTTTAGCAAGTCTTTTTCCTCTTGTAGCAGCGGGTACAGCCGTCCGATGGCCCGCGCACCCCACAGGGTAGCTTCTGGATATTCCCATTCTGAGTCCACCATGTGCTTGATCACCCTGTGAACTGGAAAACACCGTTGTTCGGCTTTAAAACCTTGTAGCAGCGGATCTTCCAAAGGCTCCTCCTGCGCTGCTTGCTGGGCGATATTTAGGAAAGAAGAATTAGGGGCACTTATTGCCCATTCACTGGCAGCCCTAAAGACATTAGGATCCTCGCCTGACCCTAGTTCACTGTCCGCCATATCCATTGGCCACTGATCCAGGCCTGAGTGAGAGAATTTCTCCCTCTTCAGCCCCTTGGGGAGCCGAGACCCCGAAGCTATCGAGGTTCACCTCACCCCCCCCCCCCCCCAAGGTTGATTTGGAAGATCCCTCTCCTGGATCCAGAGGAAAGACCTCACCTTTCTGAATCCCTGAAGAATTAGGAGCAGAGTCCTTGCTTTGATCCTGTTGCAGTTTGAGGCAATAGGCCTTATGCAGAGACAGTATAAAGTCCGCTGAAAAAGAGAGCCTCTAAGCCCCCCTGCCCTGATGGCACTGGCTGTGAAGGGACATCCTCCACCTGCAAGGGCTTTTTAGACTTTGTTTTTTTTTTACCTTGCTTCACTTGACTGGACCCCAGAGCGGGAGCTCTGTCTAAAATGGCCGCCATTCCCGCCTTTTAAGACACTCTGCAGCCCCCCCTAATGGATCCAAAGTCTCCTGGCTTGCCTTCCATACTGCCGCGAAAGAGACGCTGCCCACGCTCGCACTGCTAAAAACTGTCAAGATCCGACTCGGAGAGCCCTCGCTGACGCTCACCCGGCCCACTCCCCGCTGAAGCCGACAGACTACGCGAACAAACACACACTACCTGAAAGAACCGCGCCAATGCGCCTACACCACTGACCCTGCTCACGCACACGTTGATCGCGGATGTGAAAACACCGCAAAGGGCCCGACGTACCTGAAGCTAAATGGTGCCGATCACTTGAGTCACTCACCCCCGCTGCTAGCGGGAGAGTGTACCCGATTCCGGAGGCGACAGAAGGGTCTCTGGGGCTCCCAGTTCCTATCTGTGCTCCCGCCTGGCAAACAGAGCTGCTGTTTGAGGCAGGCTCTGCCTCCTGTGCTCCCTGTAGTGCCTTTTTTTTTCTTGAACGAATACTGTCCCTTCAGTGAAGTCCCCTGCTCGGGTCCCCCACCTCTGGACTTCTTCCTTTCACCAAATGCCTTTTGCTGCTAAGCTCTCCTTTCGTCTCTTTGGGAGCCTGTCAGGTTCACGTCCCTTCCAGCAGCTGAAGACTGAGGTTTGGACACCAGGGGGAGCTGGATACAGTGTCAGCAAAACTTCAGAATTCAGTCCTCAGCTGCTGGAGAAGGTCGACAACCCTCAGGTCCTGGAATGGCCCGGAGAGACGAAGAGGAACACTGTATTCTATACCTCAATACCAAGGCTTTGATCTGGGATCTTCAGAAAAACAAAGAGGAATGAAGGGTGGGAATTATTTCCTTATATAATATGGCATTTGGACCAAGGCCAGCACAAACAGGCAAGACTATGCAGATGCCTAGGGCGGCGGTTTCTGAGGCATGGCAAACAGCAGCAGCAGTCAAGACAATAGGTCCCGACAGCCTCTCTAACTCCAAGAGCCACTAGCAATATTTAAAAATGTGATGTCCAATTATGCATTTTTCCAGGATTGTTGTGGGAGGGATGCAGTTAAAATGATCACGGTTGTTCTTTAATTATCAAAATCTCAGTGGGGGTGGGGGGTAGAAACGCCTAGAGCGCCCAATATCCTTGCACTGGTCCTGACTGGCCCTACAGAGCAGAGATGTAGCAGAATCCAGCCTAGTGACACTACTGCATTATTACTTACCCCAATATTAGATATTTCATTGTAACACTCCAAGTACCGAAGAGACCAAGTGACATTGTAACTCGAGGCGGTATCACATGTCTTCTCATCTCCTTCAACTGCAAAAGGAACACAGCTTTAGAAGGTTGGACTGGCTGATCTCTGAGCCGTCTTTCAGCCTAACCTGCTATGTAACAAAACTAGGTGAAAGTTATTGTAGCAAGCATATAACAGATCTCCAACAGCAAGCGTCAGATCTCATTTAGGTGCCACAGAAACCACATTAAAACATGACTAATGCAAGGAAATGGGAGACAGTTCTGCCACCAACAATGCATGATCTTGGGCAAATGTAAGCTGCCTGCACACCTCTGACCTACCCAGTTAAAGATAGAACATATAATAGCACAGACAAAACCTTTTACAAGGCGATCATATAGGCCTTGTTCCATTTGGCATTCTGAAGGTACACCAAGGTAGCAATAATCATACGACAAATGCCTCAAGTTTTACAAAAGTTTGCTTTCACAGTGATGAGCTCTTTTACACAATGGATTTGTTTGAAACCATTTATAAGACGCTACAGGGCCAGTGCAAGAATATGAAGCACCTTAGGTGAACCTCATTCCCAGCACCACCCCTGCTCCAGCAGCAGCAATACATTTAAAATGGCACTGCAGCACTGGAATTATCTTCTCTTCCAGGCCATGGTGCCGTTCGTGTTTCCGCATTCCTCCAATAGAAAGTGAAATCTGAGGGAGGAGGAGGCAGAATCATGAACAGCACTGTGGCCCAGAAGAGAAGGTCATTCCAGTGCATAGCGCCTTTTTAAATGTACTGCTGATGCACGTCCCAGAGAAGGGCGGCAGCAATGGGCACCCTGTGACCACTGGCACTCTAGGCAGCCACCTAAATAGTCACAGTAGCCATGGCTGTCCATTAATAACTGACAATAATCGGCCATAAATTGAATCAAAGAAGGTTAACAGATAAAGCACAGTTACTTACCTGTAACAGGTGATCTCTGGGAACAGCAGGAATTAGTCCTCACATATGGGTACGTCGGAACCGACGGAGCCTGCGCGGGAAAGCTCCCCAGCTTCCTAGAATGGAAGCTTTTGGGACCTCCCACTGCACATGCGCGCTGCCTTCCCGCCTTCCTGAACAGCTCTCCTCAGTTTCGAGTTTATAGCTGAGACAATAGAGAGAGGACAGGAAGACAGATAGATAGAAGATACAACTCCTAGGGGAGGTGGGTGGGTTGTGAGGACTAATTCCTGCTGTTCCCAGAGATCACCTGTTACAGGTAAGTAACTGTGCTATCTCCAGGAACAAGCAGGAATAAGTCCTCACATATGGGGACTCCCTAGCTGAGATGCCTGGGAGATCCCCCTCCAAGGGTTCGCCATCTTCGTATGGATCTCAGGCATCCATCCTGGGAAGGTGGGCAGGAGTTGTCTAAGAATGGAACAGGTGTTTGAGGACAGCCTGGCCAAACAAGGCATCCCGGCGGGAGTCCTTGTCCAAACAGTAATGGGCTGTAAAGGTATGAACCGAGGCCCAGGTAGCGGCTCGACAGATCTGATCAATGGAAACAGAGTGCAGATGAGCCATAGAAGTTGCCATGGCTCTCACATTGTGAGCTGTGACATGGCCTTCCAGAGAAATGTTTTTACTCTGGTAAGCAAAGGAAATACACTGAGCAATCCAATTGGAAAGTGTACGCTTGGAGACTGGAAGTCCCAAATGTGAAGGATCAAAAGCCACGAAAAGTTGAGAAGACTTTCGATGTGGCTGAGTCCTATTAAGGTAAAAGGCTAGAGCTCTTTTACAATCCAGAGTATGAAGGTTCCTCTCTGCACTGGATGCATGAGGAGCCGGAAAAAAAACCGGTAGATATACCTCTTGATTAAGATGAAAAGGCGAGACCACTTTGGGCATAAAGTGGGGATTCGTCCTAAGGACCACCTTGTCATGATGAAATCTTGTATAAGGTGGATTAGCCACTAGAGCCTGCAGTTCGCTGATGCGGCGAGCGGAAGTGACTGCAATTAGGAATAGTACCTTCCAGGAAAGAAATTTCAAGGAGGTAGAAAATAACGGCTCAAAAGGTGGCTTCATAAGCTGACCAAGCACTAGATTCAAATCCCATGCGACCGGGGGGGGTCTGATGGGAGGTTTAGTGAGAGTCAGGCCTCTCATGAATCTTGCAACAAGAGGATGAGAGGAGATAGGTTGTCCATTTATAGGTTTCAGGGATGCTGAAATAGCACTTAAATGGACTCTTACAGAATTCGTCTTAAGGCCTGCATTGGAAAGATGCAGGAGATAGTCTAAGAGGGAATTCAAAGGAAGTGCCAGAGGGTCAAGGCCCTGCTGAGCACACCAAATGGAAAAACGTTTCCATTTGAAAGCATAAGACCGCCTCGTGGAAGGTTTCCTAGAGGCATGAAGGATATCTTTCACAGGTTGAGAAAGATTAAAGTCTTGAAGACTTAAGCCTTCAGTAACCAAGCTCGGAGATGTAGGGATTTGGGGTTTGGGTGCCACAAAGTCCCCTCCTCCTGAGACAGAAGGTCTGGTGCAGCTCCTAAGTCCAGGGAGGATCCCTGGGAGAGCTGTAGAAGCAGAGGGAACCACACTTGGCGTGGCCAGCGTGGAGCTATGAGGATCATAGAGCCGTGATCTCTCTGGAGTTTGAACAGAGTCTTGGGAATCAGCGGAATGGGTGGAAAGGCATATAGGAACGCCTGACCCCAATGGAGAAGAAAGGCGTCCGTGGCCTGAGCTTCCTGACACGGAGTCCTGGAACAGAACCGGGGAAGTTTGGCATTCCACGGACTTGCAAAGAGGTCTATGTCCGGGGTCCCCCATTCCTGAAAGATTCTGCTTATCTGGTCCACGTGTAGGGACCACTCGTGTGGCAGCAGAACTCGACTGAGCCTGTCTGCTCGAGAGTTTTGAACTCCTGGAAGATACACTGCTAGCAGATGAATTTGGTGCTCTCTGGCGAAGGCCCATAATCTGAGAGCTTCGTTGCAAAGCGACAGAGAGCCCGTCCCTCCTTGTTTGTTTATGTAAAACATGGCCACCTGATTGTCTGTCTGAACCAGGACAGTCAGGTTGGCAAGGAGGGTATAGAAGACCTTGAGGGCAAGGTAAATTGCTCGCAGTTCCAGGAGGTTGATATGAAGGGTGGCCTCCTGTGGAGACCAAGTGCCCTGAGTGGAGAGAGTTAGCAGATGGGCTCCCCATCCCAATTGGGAGGCATCTGTTGTGAGGGTTGCTTGGGGTAGCAAGGGCTGAAAGGGAGCCCCCAACAACAGATTCTTGGTGGATATCCACCAATGGAGGGACCAAGACAGACGGTTTGAGGTTTGTATTTGGTCTGAGAGTGCTCCCGACGCCTGAGTCCACTGGGTGGCCAGGGTCCATTGAGCTGCTCTCATATGAAGACGAGCATAGGGCACCACATGTACTGTGGAGGCCATATGGCCCAGGAGGCGTAGCATTTCCCTGGCTGTCAAGTGAGTACTGGACTGGGCTTGGGAGGCCAAGCTCAGCAAACGCTGACCCCGAACCAGTGGAAGGTAGGCTCTTGCAGTGGTGGTGTCCAACTGGGCCCCTATGAATTCTAGAGACTGAGTAGGGCTGAGTTGAGACTTGGGAAGGTTTACCACCAGTCCCAGATACTGCAGAAGGCTTCTTGTGCGGTCTAGGGAAATCTGGGCCTGCGACTGAGTTGGAGCTCGAATGAGCCAGTCGTCCAGATATGGGAATACGAAAATCCCCATGCTTCTGAGAAATGCGGCTACGACTGCCATGCATTTGGTAAAGACTCTTGGGGCAGAGGCGAGACCGAAGGGAAGTACTCTGTATTGGTAATGACTTCCCCTGAACAGAAAGCGAAGATATTTTCTGTGGGATGGATGGATGAGTAGATGTGTATACGCATCCTGCAGGTCTAGAGAACAAAGCCAGTCCTGACTCTGAAGGTATGGAAGGAGAATGCCCAAAGAGAGCATTTTGAATTTCTCCTTGTACAGAAATTTGTTCAATTCTCTCAGATCTAGGATTGGTCTGAATCCCCCTGTCTTCTTTGGAATGAGAAAATAGGGGGAGTAGAAACCTGACCCTTGTTGATGAAGAGGAACCTCTTCTATGGCCCCTTGGGCAAGCAGAGAAGAGATCTCCCGACCCAACAGGGCTAGGAGAGGAGATGGAGAATTGAAGGGTCTCACCATGTGATGAGGAGGAAGGTTGGAGAAATGAAGTTTGTAACCCTCTCGGATGATAGAGAGGGTCCATTGCTCTGTTGTGATTTGTTCCCATCTGGGAGCAAAGTGAGCTAACCTTCCAGGTATGGTGAGAGGTTCTGGTTGGTCCAGAACCAGGAATGGCAAGTTCTCTAGGGGCAAGTCAAAACCCCTGAGGGGGTGGAGCCTGTTGAGCTGTAGTAGCTGCTGCAGGCTTTGCTCTTGCTTGTTTCGTTTGCTGACGTTTAGCCGCAAAACGAGGTTGAGAAGATTGCTGGCCAGTATTGGAAGCATATCTGGCCTTCTTATAATAAGGCCTCTTGAAAGACTTCTTCTTAGTGGGAGTAGAAGTGGACTTAGAAAGTCTCTCTAAGGTGGCATTTTCAGTGTCCATTTGAGTGGCTTTAACTTGCCACTCTGCACCGAATAAGTTCTCACCTGTACAGGGCAGATTCCGTAAGCCATCTAGAACCCAGGGTTCCAGATCAGAAGCCTGGAGCCAAGCCAGACGTCTGGCTGCAATAGCAATGCCAGAAGCTCTGCTGGCTCCCTCGAAGGAATCAAAGGCAGCTCTGTTGGAGAACTTAGAAACATCTGAAAGTTGTTTCACTACAGAAAGGAAGTCCTCCTGTTTATCCTCAGGGATAAAGGGGGCAAAATGCCGCACTTTCTTGGCAAGTTCCCCTAGGAACATGCCCATATAGAGGCTGTAGGAATTAATCCTGGCTATAAGCATACTAGCCTGGAAGATTTTCCTACCAAAAGAGTCCAGTGTCTTACATTCCCTTCCTGGAGGTGTAGAAGAGTGCCTTTTAGTACTCTTGATCTTTTTCATTGCAGACTTTACCACAATGGAGTGGTGAGGCAATTGAGTTTTCTGAAAACCAGGAGAAGGAGGGACCCGATACATGGTGTCCAACCTACGGGAATAAGGAGACAGAGTTAAAGGGTTCTCCCAGAAATCCATCAATTGTTCCTGAAGGATTTCATGGATAGGCAGGGTAACTGCTTCTTTAGGAGACTTAGAGTATCCTAAAATATCCAATCTTTTTGACCTTGGTTCCCTTTCAGAGGAGGTAGTGATAGAAAGGCCTTTAGCCATTTCTAAAATAAAATCCTGAAAGGACAAATCCTCTGGAGGAGACATTCTCCTTTTTGGAGAAGAAGGTTCCTCAGGAAGGTCAAGGGAGAGCTCTGCAGACTCATCAGAGGAGCCAAAATCCTCAGAGGAATCGGTGTATTCTCTAGTTTCCTCCAACGCACGATACGCATACCGATCGGTATCGACATCGGGCGTACCGGGTATGGAAGCGGTATGGAGCGAAAGCCCATACGGTACCGATTTGCGTTTAGAAGAGGAAGGCCTGGGTTCCGGCATGGCGGACGATACCGGAACCGGGCCCGGAACCGCTGGAGGCGGTACCGATGGCGTTGCAGCTTTAATGAAAGCCATGACGGCCTGCTGCATGGATTGGACAGTATTGCCCATAGACGCCACGGCTGCCTGGATGTCGGTACCGGTATGGGCCGGTACCCCAGAGCAGTCCAACAGGTGATCTGTCGAGGCCGTGCCATCGATGTCAACCTGTAGGCCCTGAATTGGCGTTTTGGAAGGCAGAGCTTCCCGCCGGGGCTGTTTGGCTGGGGCAGGGTCCTCAAAACTAAGAGCCTCTCGATGCTTTGAAGGAGATTTGCCCTTTGAGGACTTGCCCACGGAAGGTTTGGTTACCTGAGATCCATCCGGAGATGATGACCTGGATGACTGTGATGTTGGATTCTCTGAAGCAAACAGCACATGGAATTTGTTGGCCCGGTTCTGCAGCCCACGCTTAGACATTTGGGAGCAGGAAGGGCAGTCCGGAATGGAGTGGTCAGGCCCCAAACATTTAAGACACCATTCATGGGTGTCTGTGACTGATATTACAGCAGTACACTTGGTACACTTCTTAAATCCAGGGGCTGGCTTCTCCATGTGGAGAATTCAAGTAGGCCTGAAGGCCTAACTGAAGTGACCAAGTGCTGAAAAATAATAAAAGAAAAAGAAAATAATTTTTCAAGAAAGAAAAAGGAAGACCGGCGATACCGGTATCGGTATGGGAAGGCAGGTACGCGGTCTAAAGAAACAAAACAAAAAACTACAATTTCTTCAGCGGTGACAGGATACACGACCTGCTGGCTCCGCGGAAAAAGAGAAACTGAGGAGAGCTGTTCAGGAAGGCGGGAAGGCAGCGCGCATGTGCAGTGGGAGGTCCCAAAAGCTTCCATTCTAGGAAGCTGGGGAGCTTTCCCGCGCAGGCTCCGTCGGTTCCGACGTACCCATATGTGAGGACTTATTCCTGCTTGTTCCTGGAGATCACCTATAAACTCCATAGATCCTAGTGATCAATCTGTCCCAGTTCCAGGTCTCTCATGTCCTTTCTTTCTGGTGCAATCCTACCAGCAGAGGGAAACAAGACACTGGTGCTACACACTTCGGGTCCAGGCAAGTCACAACTGTGATCACCAGGGAACTTTGAAAAGCTATGGAGTTAGTATATTTTCAATCATCATCAAGGGCAGGAAGACAATATACAGCTAGACCAAGAAAAAAGGTTAAATTTACATTCTACTCTTAAAATGAAGCTCATTTCATATTACAATATACTGGGCTTTTATTAATTCATTTTACATTGACTCTAGACATTACAATGTATTCAACTAATGGAAAATACATGCATGATCGACAAGCAGGAAATAGAAATGAATAGAAGAAACCTGGAATTTGGTTTAATATTTAATTTTACCCTGTTAAATGAGCCAAATGAATAGAAAGGATAAACATTCCTTAACATCAGAAGGAAATAATTCTGTACAGAATATTTAAATTAGAGAATATTACACTAAGTAGTTCTATCCACTTTAGTAACTATTTTCTAAAGCAACCGGTCTAAGTTCCGGATACATAGCTTATGACTTGCAGATGGAGTTTATGGAGGAAAGTGACATTTTACTTCCCAAATAATGTCATTTCCTCGAGTCCTGCTAAACCAGTCGAGACAAATGGGTTGTGTTCCTCTACCAGCAGACTGGTGAAGACAAAGAACCAATGAAAAGTCTAGGTTTCAGTGACATCACTCCCATGCCTCTATCTGCCTCAGTTACTAGAGGTCTCTTCAGTATCTGTCCCAAAGCATATGGGAGAACATGGCAAGCCTCACACAACCTGGGCAACAATGAGTAATCAACAGTAAAGAACTAAAAGCACAGTAAGGCAGTAAGGATTAAAACAGAAGGATGACAGTCAAAGATGAACCTGCAGAGCCAAGTGTATATATCATAGCAGACCCAAGGGTACTGCTGCAGAAGAACAGAGCAAGCACAGTACAAGGGGCAGGCCCTGGAATGATATAGCAGGACTTAAGAAAAGGACATTATCTGGTAAGTAAAATGTCACCTTCCATATCATCCTGCTAGACCAGTCCAGACAAGTGGGACATGCCAAAGCTACGCCTCCACTGGGCAGGAAGAAGAAAACAGCAGCTTGCAAAACCTTAGAGCCAAAGGCCATGTCCACTTGAGTGTAGACATCCAAGCAGCAATGCATGACAAAAGTAGAAAGTGATGCTCACGTTGCTGCCCAAAAAAATGTTGGCAGAAGCTACCGAGCTCCACGCTGCCCACAAGGACACTTGTGTCTGGGTAGAATGGGCACGCAACTCCTAAACCCAGTGCCCCAAGGTAGACTTAGCCGCTGTGTCACCTTTACGTGGACCAGCAAAAAGCACAAAAAGCTGGAGATTACGAATTCTTTTCGTAAGTCAGACCAAGTACTGGAAAAGCACCCTTCAGACATCCACAATGCAAAGATCTTTATCCTTCCCCTGACACTGCCCCTTACAGAATGTTCACATGAAGGGGAGAAGTCACCTTAGGCAAGAAGGAAGGCACAGGTCGAACGGCAACTGCCTTCTCAGAAAAAGATAGGTAAAGATCTCAGTAAGAGCCTGCAGCCTGGAAATCCGCTTTGTGGAACAAATCGCCTTGAGCATCAAATCCTTCAGAGTAGCGCATGCTTCAATGGCTCAAAGGGCTCCAACATCAGGGTCCTGAGCATCAGTCCCAATCTCAGAAAGACTATAGACCTGAGGGAAGGATGTAGATGCCAAAATCCCTGAAGAAAACAGGAAACATCCATGTGTAAGGCTAAAGACTTGCCAGTCACCAGAACTCAAACAGGCCAAAGCTGCCACCTGACCTTCATGGAGCTAAGAGAAAGGCGAGTCTCAGACCGTCCTGCAGAAAGGCCAACAGAGAGGGCAGCTTGGCTGCCTCAGGAACTGCTGTGCACCACACAATCGCACAAAGAAGCACCAGACCCTCACGTATGCCAGGCTGGTAGACCTCCTCTGGGCTCTGAGCAGAGGGAAACCACTGCCGGAAGGTAGCCCTCATACTCTAGCCACCCCCTTTCAAAAGCCAAGCCATAAGTGAGAAGGGAGTTGGGTACTCCAGGATTATTGGTCCCTGACGCAATAGACCCCAAGACAGAGGCAAACGAAGATGCAATGCTTGCAGGAGCCCTATCAGACCTCTGGACCATGCTCTCCTCAGCCACTCAGCACCACCAAAATAATCTTTTCTGGGTGGTGCCCTAAACACCGAATCACACGCCCCACTAGGGGCCATAAAGGAAACAAATACAGCAGGCGCTGACTTGGCCAAGGCTGAGCCAGGGTGTCAATGCCCTCGGACCCTGTCTCCGTGGCACAGTTGGTATTGGAATGGGTCACCATTAGATCCATCTTAAGGCGACCCCAGCAGTGCAGAATCAACTAAAAACACCTCCTGACTCAATTCCCACACTCCTGGATCCAGAGAGTGCCAGCTGAGAAGTCTGCTTCAACACTGACAAGACAGCTAGGAGGTTCTTCTTCGCCAAAGCAAACAGAAGAACCATCTCCAGGGCTACCCCAACACTCCTCATGCTGCCCTGCCGACTGACATAAGCCACTGCCGTGGCCTTGTCCAAAAACACTCAAACTACCTGATCCTCGACCACGGGCCAGAAATACAGAAAAATCAAATCAAGCTGATGGCCCTCGCCTTGAGGCGGTTGATGGACCACGCCACCTCCCTGAGGTTCCAACAGCCCTAGACTGTTCAGTCCTGACAATGGACTCCCCAGCCTGAGAGACTGGCATCTATCGTCAGAAGGATCCATGAGTAATCATCCAGCGACACACCTTTCCTCAGAAGACTGTGCTGCTTCCACCACTGCAGGCGTGGGAGCCTGAGCTTGAACTCCTGAGAACTCAGGGACCACCGAGTTGCCAAGGACTGTTGGAGTGGCCGCATATAAACATGCACCCATGGCACCATCTCGATTGTTGCCAACATCAATCTGAGGAGCTGAAGATAAATCACAGACTCTAGGAGCCTGCAATCTAACAACCTTCTAACTGTCTTCTCAGGCAGGAAGACAGTGCCCACTCAAGTATCGAAATGTGCTCCCAGGAACTCCAGAGACTGAGAAGACATCAACTGGCTCTTTCCCTGATTAGAAAGCCTTGGCTAGATGATCAAAGAGGACACCACTCGGGTCGCTACCTGAAACACCTCTGAAAAAACGGGCTCAGACAAGCCAGTTGTCCACCACAATCATGATCTTGGAAGAATGCCCTTGGAGCAGTGGAGAGTCCAAATGGGAGGGCAGCAAACTGAAAGTGAGAACCAAAACAAAGCAAAAACACAGATACTTTGCTGATCCTGCCATATCAGAATATAAAAAACACACCTCAGCCAAATCCAGAGATACCAGAACTCCCTTGGTACACTACTTGAGACACGGATCTCAAAGTTTCCATCAAGAAATGCAGAGCTCATGCACAAGTGCTCATTGACACTCTTGAGGTCCAGAAAGAGTAGGAATGATCAGTCATTTTTCAGCCCCGTGAAATAGATGCCCCAAACACCTGGCAAAAACAGGTACCACTGCCTTCAGGAGTAACAACCTGTTCAAGGTGATCCGCAGTGTGGCCCTTTTCTTCGCAGAACCACAAGGGGAGATGACGAAAGCATCTGGGATCTGCTCTTTGCATTCCAGGATATAGCCGTACTGAATAGTGTCTAGCACCCAATGATCCTTAGTAACCCTGGCCCATTCCTGAAGAAGAGGTGAAGCTTGCCCACAATCAGAGGAACCAGGGAATGGGCCCCCAAACCTTCATTGCACAGCCCAAGAGGGTCCTCCTCTGGAAGGGACTGAGGTCCTTGGCCCATGTGCTCCACAAAAGGACTGAGAATGAGCCAGAAGGCTTTCCAGGCCAGTAGTGATGGAAGTCCCGAGATCCCCAGGAGTCCAACCAGTACCTGCAGGTTGATTTGGGGGTGACCCCAGCGGAGGACGAGAGCTTCGGAAACCTCGGGGTCCAGGGCCCACTCGTGGAGGCTCAGTTGTCAGTTCAGCCTGTCCGTTAGTGAGCTCTGTTTGCTGGGGAGGTAGGACGCTTGCAACCAGCAGTGATTCGCTAGGGCTAGGGACGAGACAACGAGTGCCTCCCTGCACAAGGTCTGTGATCCCGTGCCCCCTTGTTTGTTATAGAACATGGCCACCTGGTTGTTTGTCTGTATGAGAATTGATTTGTGTTTGATGTGTAGCTGGAAGGCTTGTAGGGCGTATCGGATAGCTCTGAGTTCCAGTAGATTTATGTGGCGAGCTGCCTCCATTACTGTCCAGACTCCGTGGGTGCGTAGGTGTAGCATGTGGGCTCCCCAGCCTGTCCTGGATGCGGTCGGTAGTGATGGTGACTCCTCCCCACCATGAGATTCTGTTTGGTGATCCACCAATGAAGGCTCCATCTGGTTCGTTCGTCGAGTGACACGCGTGGACAGGGGTTCCAACATGACCGCAGATGCCACTGTAGTGTGCGCATGTATAGTTGCGCCAGTGGTAGTACTTGAGTGGTAGCAGCCATGTGGCCCAGAAGCCACAGGAGAGTCCAAGCCATTGTGGCTGTCTGCGAGGCGACCTCCCGGGCTAGTGTGGAGATCTTCTCCGCCCGTTGGGCAGGAAGGAAGTCCTTTGCTGCTACGGTGTCTATGTAGGCCCCGATGAACTCCAGGTGTTGAGTTGGAGAAAGGTGCGACTTATGGTGGTTCACCAGGAATCCGAGGGAAGCGAGAAGGCAGATTGTTTCCTCTACTGCCTCTTGTGTTTCTTGCGCTAAGGATGATGATAGGGGCCAGTCGTCCAAGTACAGGAAGACGTGGATGCCCTGTTTGCTTAGATGTGCTGCTACAACTGCTACACATTTGGTGAATACCCGTGGGGCCAGGGAGAAGTCGAATGGAAGAGCTCTGTACTGACAGTGCTTGCCTAGAGCTTGAAATCGTAGATATTTCCTGTTTGCTGGGTGTATTGGGACATGAGTGTAGGCATCCTGTTGGTCCAGGGAAGCTATCCAGTCTATGGCTTGGATGAGGGGTAGAATCGGGCCTAGTGAGTACATATGGAACCTCTCTTGTAGATAAATTTGTTTAGTTTCCTGAGGTCAAGAATGGGGCGCATCCCTTCCAACGTCTTGGGCACCAGGAAGAATCCACCGTTGATCTGGTCGGCGGGGCCAGGCTCGATTGCTTGTGCTGTCAGGAGATGTATTAATTCTGTGTGCATCTGTTAGACAGCGTCTGCGGGGACGACCTGGGTAGGTGCTGAGCACTGGCAGGGTGGCAAGAGGAACCGTAAGCGGTACCCCTCTCGGATGATCTGCAAGTCCCTATCGTCCATAGAGATGTGCCGCCAGGACTTCCAGAAGGCTGACAATCTGCCCCCCACTGGCAGCACTGCCTGTGCGGCTGTGGGCTGCTTGTCAAAAGGATGGGCCACTCTTCCCTGGTGCCGGGGATGCCTGTTTCTTTTGCTTCCTGTCCCTTTGGTGTTTTTGATGATGTGATGTTCCATACGAAGATTGGTATGCAGCTTGCTTATACCGTGGAGGCTGCCATTTGCGGTAGGAGTTGTATTTTCTGTGTGTGGAATAGGGCTTGCAGTTGAAGCTTCCTTTTTGCATGTTGGAGCTATGCTCCAACCCGTCCTCAGCGAGGGTCTGGAAGGTGGTACAATGATCTCTAATGTCACTGACCATAATCGGTGACCTTTTCGCTGAATAGGGATTCGCCAATGCGTTCGTGGTATCCTCACGAAGCCGCAATGCATGTAATCATGCTAAGTGTCTTGTGGAGATGGCAGTCTCGAAAGCATTGTACACTGTACTGATCAGGTTTTTTCTGCATTCTTTGAGGTCTCCAAGTGTGGTCATAGCCGTTGCTTGAGCTTCCTGTGGTAGAGATGCGATGGTATCCTTTAAGGTTCCCAGCAGTGTGTCCTGAAAGAGGATATGCTGGAACTAGTGGGCAGCAGTCCTCGTATTGAGCATTGCTTCTTGGATCTTTCCCAGGTGGGGAGTTGGCATGGTTGCATGATGATTTTAATGTGTTTCAGGATGGAGGACATGATGGAGTGGTGAGGGAGCTGACTCTTCACGAAGCCCAGGGCTTGCCGGACTTGATATTTTGTGTCCAGTTTGCAGGAGCATGCAAGGGTCGATGCTGGAATCTGCGAGAACTTAGACTGCACGTCCAAAAGGAGTTGGTGAACCGGTAGGGAGATTGACATTTTTGGTGCGTTTAAGTACATGAGGACCTTTGGTACTGCATGGTTTGGGGGTTCTGATGGCATAAGGGCTAAGACAGACGCCACCTTCCGCAAGAATTTGGGGTAGATAAGGTCTTCAGGCAGTGCAGCTGATGAGGGCAGGTCAGAGCCTGCACCTGAAGCCGTGGTGGATCCCCCCCCCCCCCCCAGCTGAGTCTCTCGGTGTTACGGAGTCAGGGTCCTTAGCTGGTGAGACTGAGCCCAGCAGGGCTGTGTCTTCCTCCTCCTTTTCTTCCCTGCTGAGAGAGGATGGCGAGTCCAATGCAGAGTCATCAGTGGCGTCACTGATGCACTGTCCGCTCTTACAAGTTGTGGCTCTGTCTAGCCAGGGGCTTTCATATGTTGTCAGTTTGTTCAGGGAGGCCGGAGAAGCTTGGATGCCTTCCTGCAGGAGGCTGGTGAGGTTGCAGAGTAGCTGAAGGATGGTCCCTTAGTTGGGAAGTACCCCTGTGGCATTGTCTCTGCTGCCCTCGAAACTGTTTCCCTTGCTAGCAACAGGGATGAGGAGAGAAGGGCTAGGGTTTGCAGCAGGGCTGGTGCATGCGCTGTGCCTGCTTATTTCAGCTTGATGCAGTTTGTCACTCTCTCCTGGGTCGGGGCTGTTGGATCTGCACCGTCTCCTATGGTGATGGGGCCTTCTGTCGTTTTCCCCGCTGCCGGAGCTGTGTGCTCGTTTGCGGTGGCTCCTGTGATCTTCTTCATATCTGCAATCGCTGCTCTGTTCGCAGCCCCATTTGCAGCTCCGGCACGTGTGGGACCGAGGACCTGGCCCCGAAGGGAGCTCCTTCCTGCAGCTGTGATGGGGGGAGTTTCCAGCTTCAGCACGGAGGGGGGAAGCCCCGATGATGGCCAATCGCTGTGGAGTGGGAGGAGCTTGGAGGAGCTGTGAGCTCAAGATGGCAGCCCCCCGGAGCATGCTTTTTTCAAAGAGCAGAGGCCTGTGAGTGCTCCCTTTGGGCTCCAGAAGAGTTACTGTGGATCTTGGTAACTGCAGCAGCATTGGGTTGCACAGGGAAAGAATGACCGGGGCTGGAGGTCTCCGAGGGCACATCCTGGGTCGCCATTTGGTCAGACACCACATAGGAGGTCCCCGGGGGGAGGGAGGGGAGCCAACAAAGTCTTTCAAAGCATGACTCCTTGACCTGCGGACTCTAGGGGACATCATGGAGCAGTGCTGGCAGTCGGCAACCTCATGGTTGGCCCCCAGGCATCACGCACACAGATTGTGTGTGTTGGTGCAGTTCATTTTTCTGGTGCAACAGGAACACTTCTAAAACCGAGTTTCGCCGATTTTGGCATCTTCTGACCTGTAAGTAGTCATTGTTATTGAATCTGTAGATATTCTATGTTTTCTTTCAATGCTTTCTTCCTTCTGGATTGAAGATAGTGAGGAGAGCAGGATTCTGTGTGTTGTAGGCACGGCGGAAGAAGAAGAAAAAAAAAAAAAAGACTGGCTATGAGCGGGCCAGTGGGTTGGGCCTCTGGCTCTTGCTCAGAAAGGTTTACTTTTCTGAGCTCAAGAGAGCATTTCCATACGGTGCTGGAGGACATCACCAGATGTGGCTGACAAATCCTGCTTGTCCATGGAGAATCTCTGAGACTAAGGGGTATGTTTACTAAACTGCAGTAACATTACAGACCGCGCGTTAGGTAATGTTACCGTGCATTAGGTAACATTACCGTGCAGTAACATTACAACCCACGCAGAAGCGTTCCGCGGCACGGTACACACCGCAGAGGGAGGAGAGAGGGGGGAGAGCAGGGGTCAATGGGCGGGGAGAGGCTCCTTGCACACTAACGCGCTGAACTGAAGGGCTGAATCTTACTGCGAATGAAAACCTGCCGTTAGATGCACATTTGCAGGAGAGAGAAACCATTTCAGTGTCAGCAATGTACAGCCTAGGCAGGGAGCCCGAGAAAGGTGATAGTAGTGCTCCATCTGCAGCAACAGTATAGTGGCCAGGTATGAAAGGCCACTATGGTGATGATGTAAATGGGGCATGAGGGATTGCAGGAGGGACATGCAGTGGGGGCAGCTGGGGCACAGGGTGAACTAGGTTGTCACCCAGGTGGCACATAGGAACATAGAAAAACTGGAAATCAGCAGGACAGCAGCTGACCAGGGCCAAACATGCCCAGTAGTCCAGGGGACATTACCCAGCAAGTACCCCAAAAGTCACACAGGTACCACTATGCCTGTAACAGGGCAAGCAGTGCACATCTGGGGACCACACTCACAAGGGTCCATAGACCACACGCAGGATGGGTCCCAAACAGTTCGTAGACTCAGCTAACTGAACACACTTTACAGCAGCCCCTAGTAAGGCATTGCAGGGTGTGCCCATACGTTGTCAGAAACATATATACACCCAGTAGGCCAAACTGGGTACACCGTACCTGAGGTGCATACCCTAACCTGTCCACAGTCGGCAGTAACAACACACTCCACCTACATCTAACCGTTCCACCCTAACCAATAGTTGCTAGAGCACCAGCCTGACATCACCCCAGCCATCACTCCCCCATGTGGAAGGAACATAACATTGGTGATGGGGGGGGGGGGGAGATCTGTGGATGTCCATGTATGCCTTGCCACTCCAGACCCCACACCCTAGGCACCCGTCTATCTGCACAGTGGATGGCCTGGGACCACACACGACCAGCACCAACAGCATATGGTCATGTCGGCATGGCAGGGGGTGTGTGTTTGTGCTGGAGGGAGCAGTGCCACCCGCCTACAATGGACCTAGGCCATGCCCTGTACCAGTATGTGGTGTGCAGTGCAACAGAAAAGGTCTGCCTGAGGAAAGCAAGGGCAGCCCCAGGGACCACTACTCCTCTGTGGCAATAGTGTGGTGCAGTACACACAGCCAGTGTGTTCAGATGCAGGTGGTCACAGGTTCAAGTCCCAGCTGTGGATCCTACAGAGCATCTCCCCACATTTTACCCTACAATGCAGATACATCAACATGTGCAAACCCCAAAGCCGTGTCGAACAGGGGTCAAAACACCCACTCACACAGGCTCCACTATCCAAAGCTTCATGGAGAGTCAGGCTGTTGGCCCAGCACGGAGCTGCAGTTATCAGCACCCCCTGCACAGTTTAGCAATGTCGGCACTGTGATCAGGACCAGTGTGGTGAGCAGGATTGCCAACCACCCCTATCACTGCACAATGCTGCAATAGGGATGTGTGTGTTTGTCTATCAGTTGTTTTGTGGCTGCCTACACCGCTCTGGGCCCACAATGTCCCACTGTTACCAGCATTAGCCTGCAAATGTGCATAATGAGGAGCAAGGTACTGTGGGTATGGCCCAGACAGGGCAGGTTGGCAGGATGCATCTGCCCAGGTTGTAGGGCAATGGCTGGGACACTGTAGTGCCCGACCACCACCTGCATGGACAGGGTGGCCACAGCATGGCATGCTGTGAGGTCACTCTCACCCTGACCAAGCAGTGACCATGGCATGTCTATGCTCCCACATAGTGCTTCACACTGTCTTCAGTTATACCTGTGTGTTCCCAGTTCTGGGGCTCAATCACCGAGATGCCTGCTTGGTTGTCTGTGCTGTACATCCCATCTCTGGGTGCACAGGGTTCCCCTGTGAGCATGCACTATGGACTGGCTAGTGGACTGTCTGTAGTTAGTCTGTGCAAGGTTGGAACACCTTGTAAGGTGCTACAGGTGCAGTCTGACTGTGCCATCTGCTGGTGAGTGGCAGACCATGGTGTGGGGCAGTTGAGGTTTCCCCGGCTTATCCCAAGCATTACTGCTGGTCTGTCACTGCCAGTGTCATAGGTATGGCTCTGGGCCACCAGCCCTGGAGGGCTGTCCTCTGCCAGCAGGACTGCAGTTGCTTGTCCTACAGCCAGGGCTCAGGCACCTGTCCCTCCACTCCCTCATCTACAAAATGGGCGATTGTGGATCCTTTGGGGTATATAGTGTATACCACTTTGACCCGTAGAGATAGTGCTACATCCACCTCATGTGAGTCTAGACACCCCTCTGCCCTGATAACAAGTGCCCATGGCAACCAGACCCTAACACTGGGTATGCATTAATCTGGGTGGTGTCTGGCCCCACAGGGCCACATAACACAGATGGACACAGAAGTACTTTCGGTTGCACTGCTAGGAACACCTGGCACACACTGGCAGTGCTGGGGATGTGCAGCAGGACCTATCTCTAGCACCACATGTACTGCGGACCTACTGTAGTGCTGGGCACCCATCCTAAAACCCTCAGAGTGAACACAGAACCTGCACAATGGCATGGTCTGAAGTTACTCTGTGCCAGTATCACACACTGTCAGTCCGTCTTACCACACTGCACTACCAGAGAGATGCAGACCCCATCTGGTGATCATCTGTAGACCGCTGTTCTGCATGTGCATTACATCATAGGTGCTGGTGGGGTTACCCTATCCTGACACACAGAGCAGACCATTTGTGCGGTGACCTGCAGTCCTTCTGTACCCAGCCATTGCTATGCAACAAGCCATAGAGGTATAGCCTACTGGTTAGTACAATGACATTCTAAATAGTGGTCATGGGTTCGATTCCTCATTGTTCCCACTTTTCATGCCCGTCCAACTCAGATATTTTGCATGCCTGTAACAGTCATATCTTTGCAGATCCGTGCTGCCAGCCCATATTACCCTCACCACTGTTGCCAACAATCCTTCGGTCCATCTTTCTGCATCTGTCAGCTGTGTAGAGTCCTTTCTTCCTGTGCAGGCTGCCACCCCATGTCCTGCACTGGTACCCTTTAACGCATTGTGCCTCTTCATGCTTGCCTCACCTGTGCCTGATCTACATGGCACCACCACTCCTCTGACCACCCATCTTTGTAACTATCCTGCCACCTCCGCCTCCACTGGGGAGCACGTATTCCCATCGTCTGCCACCAACTGTCGTTCCAGTACTTTACAATGTCAACACCCTGTGCTGTGGTACAGTTGCCCCCCACCATGTTTGTCAACAGTACTGGCAGCCACATGGGATGCCCGCAGATATGGCAGGTCCAGCAGCTCCCAGCTCTCCCTCCTTCACTCACCTGTTCATTCCCTTTCCTCAGTGCTCTATCTAGTGTTAGGGCTACATCTGTCTCTGTGCCTCACAGGTCATCCTGAAGCATCTTGCAGCCTTTAGGGCACATTAACCTAGGGTACCATAACCTTGTTAGGCCACCTTAACCTATGGTTCCATAGCCCAGGGTGTCTTCTATGGTGCCTTGTCCAGGGGTGCCTAATACAGCGCTTAGTCTAAGGAGCCCTATAAGGCACCTTACAAGGCACCTTACGAGGCACCTGCCTTGTAGGGCGCCTTATAAGGCGCCTTGTAGGGTGCCTTATAAGGTGCCTTGTAGGGTGCGTTAGCTGATACAGCTTGCTGTAACGATGCACCGCCCACGCCTTTATATGGGCATCTGTACCTTTACCGCAGAACCTAACACGGGTGACATTACTGCAGTTTAGTAAACATACCCCTAAGACTAAGGTGGTTGCACTGGAGGGGCAATCTGATTTTTTAACAGACTTTGTTGCTGTTAATGCTAAACTGGAGCAATTAGAAAACATCTAGAGCTGCAAATCTGAAACTTTGGCTGTGCCTATTGAACTGTATCCACCTAAAGCAGTGGTTCCCAACTCAGACCTCTGGTGCCTCCAGGCCAGTCAGGTTTTGAGGATATCCACAATGAATATGCATGAGAGAGATCTGCATGCACTGCTTTCACTGACCTATAGTAAAGATGTATTATTTAACCCTCTGGGAAGAAAACACCATCTTCAAGTAACGTTATTGGGACACAGCATGATGATATCTTAGATGTGTCTACTTTCTTAGAAAGTTCTCAAGAGCCTGTGGTCTCTCCACTTTAATAGAAAACATGTGCCTTATTATCTGACAGGGAATGGCTTTTGAAGCTATTTTTTTTAGAAAAACCTCAGAACAGGTTTGTCTAGCAGTTTCCATTTTCCCCAACCTTACTAAAGATACTCAATGGTGGCGCTGAGAGTTTCTTCTTCTCTGCCCCGATGTCCAGCAGCTGGGAGCACTCTTTTTCCTAAAATACCCATACAAGTGCATGATTAAATTTTGTTCCATTTCCTATATTTTTTATGAACCCTCCCAGTTGCTGGCCTTCTTGAATGCCCAATGTTTGAACACCCCTGTCGATCCTCCACCCGAGATTCCATGAACTTTGATAAACTGAGTAAGTTTAAACTAATTTTCCTTGGTACTCTGGTTTGTATGTCACTTATAGGTCTCCTTAACTCCTTGTGGGCTGGAATGGGCAGCATGGTATTGCCATGTTTGGAGTTTGCTTATATTATTTCCTTTGATGTATTTGTATTTCAGTGTCCTGCTCAATTTCTGTACAATACTTTTTATCTTCGATGCAATTTTACAAAACAAAGAGGCTCTCCAGGGACGATTCAGAAGCCGTCATGCAAGAGCAGAGTACAGAAGGCACACCTCGTTTGCCACATTTTTCCTGGAAGAAGGCATAGAGGAGTGAAGGCAAGTGCAATAGCAGCACGCACTAAGGCCAAGATGGCCATAAGGCACACATTAACAGTGCTTGCACAGCAACACGTTAAACAGGTGCTTGGATAGAACCCACATTGGAACCATGCAGGCAGAACGCATGACCACCAGGTGCAAAATAGTAAAAAGAGCTAGTAACACATGCAGAAAATTGTGGGAAAGCCCCACACCACACTAACAGTCAACAGCAGTCCACCCCAAATTGCACCTCAGCAGACATAATCGAGAGCCCCCAACAAGGACAAGGACACGATCAAGCTTTGGTACTCACCCTGAGAGCCCCAGGCAGAAAACTCGAACAGAGCTCAGCTCTTCCCCCCCCCCCCCCCCCATAACTGTTTCTCTTGCTTTTCAGACACTGTTTTAAAGCGGCTGGCAGGCAGATTCCTCCGAGAGCCTTCTACGATCTTCAGGAGAGAGCAGAGGGACAGAGGAGGGGGGGGGGGGGGAAGGGGCACCAAGGTTGTGTGAGGCTGCTGAACTCTTCCAGTCCTTCCAATTTTCTGGCTATTCAACAGGTTATCATGATAAGAGCACGGAGCCAAATCAATTTTCCCTCCTCCTATGGCCATAGGAAAGACAAGAGTCTAGTGGAGCTTCCCATGTTGCACTCAAGTGAGAGAGTCACCCTCAAGGTAGTCATTCACAAATGTTTAAATCTAACTTTTCCTCTCAATTATTCAGATTTTGTTCAAAGTGGAAAAAAATCCATCCATCATCTGCTGGAGACAAATGAATACTAAAGAGACCCCCGGTGGCTGAGGAGGTTAGAGGCACAGTGATGTCATTAAAACCTGGGCTTTTCATTGGTTCGTCTTCACCAATCTGCTGGTAGGGGAACAGGAAATGGAGTTCCTATCCTCCTTTTTAAATTTTGTTTTTAACTTTGTACACTGCTCTGCTGCACCAGTGAAGGGCAGTTAATCAAATATAACAAACACACTTGTCTGTACTGGTCTAGCAGGATGATATGGAAATATGAATTCATGTATTTGACTGTCAAGTTGTACCAATATGGTCAAGCCACATTAAAAGACATTTTATTCTACACATCATAAAATGAAATGCCTGCAGGCAGCATCAGCAAGCCTGGGAATCCAAATCATATTTTCTGGATCCATAAGAATTTAGAGTTAGTTTGAAACAGTGTGTTTTTATCAATTGTAAAAAGGTAATTAGTGTAGTTCTTCCTAGAAACTCAAAAATGGAACTGCACTTGGAAGTTCCTAACATTATCCTTTATAGTGACTGAGGTCAAAATTTCTCTCTTCTATCCTTCGATGACACAAAAAAAAACATGTTACAGTAAATCAGAAAAACACAGCCCTTAGCCCCTATTTTCAATACAGCAGTATCATGAGATTAGAGGGCAATGCTTCTGGAAAAGCATATTTTTATATTGTGAAATAAGGGCAACTACAAAGTATGGGGATTTCCTTCCATATGGCATTGGAAGAATTTACTCTAGAATAAACTCCATGCGTTACCCAAATATGTAGGGTACTGAAGGGGTACTTTTGCCACCAAGAAATAGATGATCATATGCCCCTTCTAAAAACTCCATATAAAAAGACTTTACAGTTGTAGTTTGATAAGACACTTAACTATAAGTTGTTAACTGGCACTAGTCAAATAACACTTAATATAATATATACCTATCAACATGGTTATCGTTATTGTGACCTACATGTATTAACTGCTTTTGCAATATAAAATAATTATTTGTTCATTTTGTCTTTGAAAATTAAACTAAGTTGTTTGATTTTATAGCTAAAGATTAATGGTATTCATCAGCATTTGGAATAGGATAGATTTTGACTGATGAATATTAAAAGGAATCCTGCAATGATCAACATCCTATGGCCAAAAAAAAAGTTCACAGAGCATAATGAACTGACAGTCCAAACATAATTTGTGTTTTTCTTCCTTTATCACACACTTAAACATGAAGTTGGTTGAACATGAGGGATTAAATGCATTCCATAATATAAGTCCGATTCATAGCTGACACTAGGGAAGGTTCCTCTGTGCCATTCACTACCCTTTAGAAGAAATCATCTACAAAAATTAAGACCATATTAACAACAAATAGGCTTGCTGGTGTCCTCCACAGTAACCAGAAGCTCACTACAACCATGTTGTATTTTCATACTAGAATACCACTGTACACCATGCACTGTTCAAGACACTTACACTTAATGAAAACTGTGGAGTTACTGAAAAGGATCTTCCCAAAGCTGAAATATTTCTTCCCCTGCGAGAGAAGAGGGAGGAGAAAGCTAGTTGTTTGGCACTATGCATTTCAAGTAGTGTGTTTTTCCTTATATTTAGAAAAGTTTACTTACGAGACAGGCAGGAAATATAGACCTCACAGAGAAACACAGGTTGGTTATTACAGCTGTTAAATGTACATGAATATGGGATGGGCTGGTGCCCTGAAAAGGTCTTAGGTTCAATGCCCAAGGCGGGTCTTCTGCTCTCTGGGTTGGTTGGGAATTCTGCAAAGGCAGGGTTCATTGTCCTGGGGTAAGGGAGGGAGAAAAGTGAGGGATTCCTGATCAAAGGCAACTGAGTCAAGGATTATACTACAGGTTCCATAAGAAACCCCAATGTATGACTCCTGGCTTAGGACCCTCATTGCAGTGACCAGACTAGGTATACTGGGGTGGGGGAGGGGAGAAGAGGGAATGTGATATATTATAGAGAAAAACATTACTAGGGTCTTGGAAATGAAGGCTCACAGCACAACACCTCAGCTCTGATTCTGACCAAGTTGGAAGAACAAAGGAGCAGGAAGAAAAATAGATAAAAAGAAAAAAAGGTATACAAAAAACACACACCAAAAGTGTTTAGTGACACTACTATAAATTTAACAATGGCGACCATTTGATTACATTAGGAACTGCATGCATTTTACTATTCAAAGTACTACCACTGTAAAATTGGGTAAAACATCAACCTCATAGTCACATAATGGTGTAAACATAAATTACATAGTTTGAGAGCCAAACAGCATACTCCTTCAGAAAGTAGAAAGACTAGGGGACAAGCAATGAAACTACAACATAGCACATTTAACACTAATCTGAGAATGAATATATATATATATATATATATTTTTTTTTTACTCAACACGTAATCACACTCTGGAATTCGTTACCAAGAGGATGTAGTAAAAGCTGTTAGCGTAGCTGGGTTTAAGAGAGATTTGGACAAGTTCTTGGAGAAAAAGGCCATAAAATATTAAAGTTGACCAGGGATATCCGCATTCGGCACCCATGACTGCAGGACTGTGGGAGGAGTCCTGATAAATAGCCCCTGACTGAGGATCATCATTACAGTTACACTAGGTATTGTTCAGGGCTGGCTCAATTATCAGGCAAACTAGGTAGTCGCATAGGGCAGCAGCTACTGGGAAGAAGCTAACAGCAGCTGCAGTAAAAGCAAAACAATAGATCTCAACAGCCACTCAAACACAAAGAACCACCCCATACTTTTACTTGGAGGGAGGGAGGGTGGGTGGGAAAGAAATGTCATACAGCCCATCTACCTGGATAAATGGCTTTTGGAAGCTATTCTCATTTCTATTTAACAGGTTTTTTATACTGCTTTATCTTTCAGTCATTGTAACTTAAACTTGGTAATATACATTAAACAGGGACATTGATAGCTTGGATTTTTCTGAGGCAATGGAGTTAAGTGACTTGCCCAAGGCCACAAGGAATGCTAGTGGGAATCAAACCCTGGACTCTTGGTTCCCAAGCCAGTGCTCTAATCATTAGGCTACTCCTCCACTCCATCATGTAAATATATACAAAAAGTATGATGTCCGTTTTATACAGGAGTGTCCTGGGAAGGGTGATGGGGTAATTGATAGTGTTAACTTTAAGTATCAAAAGCTTGGGAGGTAAAAGAGGCTGGGGTCTTGGAAAGTTAATGGGGGGGGAAGGGTTCCTAATACTCTTGCACTGGCCCTGGGTATGTTGCAGGAAAAGGGATGCAAATAGGAGGAAAATCCCTAGGTAGTTGTAAATCAAGGCTCATGGTACAACATCTTAGCCCTACGTCTGACAAAGAGGGAAGTCAATGTTCTTATTGTGATTTACTAAGAACTTCACAATTACAAAATACATTTTAATAAGTACATAGGAGCAAGAAACTACTTCATCAAAAATAAGGCATTCCAGAGGGTGGAGTCCTCCAAAAATAGTTTATTATGTAGACATAAAAGCCACTGAATAGAACCCTTATTTGGTCATATGCTGTTCCAAGATGCACAATCATGCATCCAACCTCCAATGGAAATGCTTTCAGAACAGGCCTGTGTCAGGTAAGTGTTCTCTGCACATGAGAGTATCCATCCTCTGGAGTTCTACAGAGTTCACCTCATTTGGAGTCCTCCTTTGTTACATTAACTGGTCTGAAAATGACAACAGGGTGCCCAGCAACTAGTCATTTCAATACACAACTTTCATTTAGGCTGTAAGATAAACAATTATATAAACCAACATTTCGGCATCTTTTATTAGTGTAGCTCTTGACTGTATGGTCAATTTTCCAAAGAAAAAAACTCTTTATAAATACATAAGAAAAACAGAAAAAGTGTACTTCTGTAGTAGGGACTGATGATTAAAAATAAACTGATGCGGATTTCAGTCATGGTGATTCATATGCAATATTCTAGAAAATATAATTGATGTTTACACCACTGTACATGATTTTCCTATTTTTGGCTGTCTGGCAGTTTATGTACTTATAAATACCAGTATTAGAATGGTGAAGTATCTTGAAATTTCTTTCACAAAGCTTAAATATGCCTCAGGTAACTAGAAGTAGAGTAAAGCAACCACAACCACACTGCTGTTCTTTCTTCAGGTGGGCTACCATGATATTCCATTTTACTTACCCACTATAACTATTCCATTTATTCTAAAAAGCACATTTTATTTTTAAAAACCTGTTACTCTCCATTGTCTCAGGTAAAAAATAAGTTAGACTGAAAGTTCTCAAGAGATGGGGAAATAAGGTGCACTGTATTCAGGTACTGTAATTTACTACTGAAAAGTTACAGATTAAATCCTTAAGTAGATACATACACTGTCTCTCTGTTACTTGTTCTCAGTTCAACAATACATCTCTTCATCTGTTACTTTAATTGCAAGCCAAATTTTCAAAAATGGGAAGAATCATAAACACCAAACCTAATCCTTCCCTGGACACAGTGAAGGAGTTTACTCAACACTGGGGGTGCTCAAGCACCCACAGAGTTGGTACCAATGATCGTAAATGTTCGGAGGTACAGAACATAGCTCCTCCCTGAGCAAATAAGAAATTAATCTTTAGCATTAACTAAACAGTAGTGAATGGTTGGGGAGTTCCTTATCAGCAATGGCTGGTACATGTCTGAGATCTGGACATAGTCTAAAGGCTAATACATTAACTACTCAACATGACTCAAAAAGATATAGGTGCCAACTATTCAAATCAATAAGAAATGATAATTGAAGTACAGAAGAATACCTATCGATTTGGACGTCTGACACATGAATTAGCCTTTTGACTGAAATCGCCCCCTGCCAAAACCACCTGTTCTATTGTGTGCCTCTAGGTGAGCCATTTGCCCTACTTCAGATACTGCTGGCCGGTAGCTTCCTGTTCTGAAAGTAATTCACCGGCTAGCAGGATCCTGTATTCTTTTCTTTCATTTGCCTACGTAACACATCCTGCATCCGGGATGAGCTGAAGCAGTTCCACCTGCTTCGATGCTTGACGGCAGCGGCCCGGGATGAAACTGAACGATACACCCCGAGCTGCGCCTCTCCCACGACCCGTAGGTTCTCTGTGCACCGGACTACAAAACACGTCACGTCATGACGCTGAGATGCTGCACCCACCCCCCACCCGGATCCCGAGTGCAGCGCAGCCCACGCTGAAGGAGAAACGCTCACCACCGAAGGGAGAGAGAGGCGCCACTTGGAGAACTCCTCAGCACTGCTCGCCCCAGGCCCAGAGCTGGGTAACAACGACCCCAAGAAGAAGAAAAGAGTTGCGAAAAAGGATACGGACTGCGCCGACGGATGAAGAGCCGCCATGACGACGACCGCAACCCTTAGGCACCGTCCGCATCCTATTGAACGTACGCCGCGCCTTTTCCGCTTACGCGTTACGCCTCACGCCTCATCCTGCTGCTAGGCAACAAAATCTAGCCTCCTGCTCAACTGTCATGCGTATAGTGTTAAGACGAAGCACCGCCCTTTCTTGTTGTAGGCGTGACAGTTGCCGCCCCTTCTAACTCAATCAGCCTCTTTCCCTTGTCATGTTTCGTGCTCCAGCTGCTCTGGAAAGTGACTTGGCCATGCTTTCTTGCACGTCTCTAAACAAATTTACATCAGTTATTTTTGTACCATGGGAACTTTTAAGTAGCAGAAGAGTAGCCTATTAGATCAGCGGACTAAGACCAGAGAAGCCAGCTTAAGAATCCCACTATTGCTCCTTTGATTTTGGTCAAATCACTTAACTCTTCTTTGTCTCCGACCGGGTAAACAGATTGTAAGTCTTCCGAGAGCAGGGAAATACCCAAAGTAACCCAGTTAAGCCATTCCTGGATTTCTGACAATCTAATTCTGATGCTTTGATTCCAATGGACAAAATCAGGAATTACAAATATCATACTGCATTGTACTGCAAACTTAAAACCAGAGCTGGCAAAAAATCTCACTCTTGGGACAAGGTAACTTGGCAACTCTGAACCAATAGCTGAATGTACCTCATGCTGCTCCTGAAAAAGGCATAAGCTAAATCCAAATATCCTGAGGTAGACGACAATGAGAACCTTTATACTCGCTTTTCTTCAAAGTCGGATATTAACAAACAGTGCTTTCACCTGTTGGGGGGGGGGGGGTATTGCAAAACAATTTAACAGAAGATGCTGCTGCTTTTTCTTTTTTTCAAAACCCAGCAAAGCAACTCAGCTGGCACTAGTCCTAAAAGACACCTCTGGTTCCTCTGAGTGAAACAAAACCCAGCTGTGATAGTGGCGTATAGAAAAGATTAGCCTTAAAGGATAAAATCTACCTATTTTAAGAAAAACAATCCCCTCTTTTTTATTTATTTAATTATGCTTATATACCCCTTTTCACCAGGTCAAAGTGGTTTACATTGAACAGAAACAGATTTTACAAGGAACAGATAAATAACTACATAGAACTGGATAACATTATAGTAAACAGTTAAATATTATTAAGTATAACATGTAACATCATAATTACATAATACATATATGTTGGCCAATACTATTTCTCACCTATCAAACTGTATATAATAGCTATATTATATATTGGTATGTTCTTTAGCTATTTACAGATGCAGGTTCTCTTATGTGCGTGTCAGTCACATTTTGTCACGTTTGTGGGTAGGTTAGGTGGTGGGTCCAAAATGGTCTGTGAATAAGTGAGTTTTCAAATGTTTGCGGAAAGAAGGAAGGTCAGTGACGCTGCTTAGAGTGTCAGGTAGAGAGTTCCAAAGGGATGGTGCAGCGAGTTCAAATGCTCTTTGGCAGGTATGTTGATTGAGCTTTGTTTTAGATTGTGGTATTTTGAGCTTGTTGGATGTGACTGATCTTGTGGTCTGTTTGTGGAGAACTTCTGAAGGAGAGATTATAGGAGGATGGGGGGGGGGGGGTGAGTGTAGTGCTTTGTGTGTTAGTAGCAAGGTTTTATATCTAATTCTCTATAAAGGTTCTCATTGTCGTCCACCTCAGGATATTTGGATTTAGCTTATGCCTTTTTCAGGAGCAGCATGAGGTACATTCAGCTATTGGTTCAGAATTGCCAAGTTACCTTGTTCCAAGAGTGAGATTTTTTGCCAGCTCTGGTTTTAAGTTTGCATTACAATGCAGTATGGGATTTGTAGTTCCTGATTTTTGTGAGGGACAGCAGGTGGAGCTGCTTTAGGATAGGGGTAATGTGGTCAGTAGCTTTCTGGATTGCGCGTGCGGCTGTGTGGAGTGCAGATTGGAGGGGGAGGAGGGTCGCCTGTGGTAGTCTTTGGTAGTTGACATGAGGGAGAGTAAGGACTTGGTGTGCTGAGCAGAAATCTTCTGGTTCAAGGAGTGGACAGAGTTGTTGAAGGGTCTTAGTTTTGAGGTATATTGTGTTGGCTCTTTTTGTTATATGAGTTTTGAAGGAGCATTGTTGGTTACGGGTTAAAACCCTATGTATTTTAGTTCTGGTTTAACATTTATCTGGATGTTGTTTAGTGTGATTGTAGTTACTGGAATGAATGAAGGGTCTCTTGTAATAAACGTCTTTTGAAGTTTATTGATAGGTTATTCATCATGAGCCAGTTGGAGACAACTTTGAAGCAGTTCTGGATTTGTGTGTAAGATGGTTGTTTGGTATGTAGTGGACAATATAGCAAGATGTCAAACGGCGTATGCGTGGAAGTGGATCTTGTGTTTTTTGATGATTGAGCAGATGGGTTGGAAGTATTTTATCTGTTGGTGTCTTAGTGAGGTAAGATTGAAACCATTTGAAGACAGTGTCTCTGATGCTATGACTGCAGTTGCTGGAGGAGTATGCCAATGGTTGACTGTATTGAATGCTGCAGCTATGTCTAAGAATATCATTAGGTATGTTTTTGAGCAGTCTTGTATCCTTTGGGTTATAGTGTTGATAAGTGATGTAATTAGAGTTTTCACTCCATGCAGTGGTCTGAAGCCATGTTATTATGGATCAAGTAGACAGTTTTAATTGATGTGGTCTTGGAGCTGGAGTTGCATGGTTTTCGCGATAATTTTTGCTAGAAATGGGAGACTAGTGATGGGTCTATAGGATGCAGAGTCTGTGGGACGAGGTTTGATTTCTTTAAAGTGGAGAGGACAGAGGAGAGCTTGAGACATTTTTCCTTGTTATAGAGTTTCATTGATTAGTTTGGTGAGGAATGGTCTGAGTTCGTTCTTTGAAGATTTTATCCAGTTAGCTGGACATGGGTCAAGTGGTGAGGTGGAGGTGTTAATCATTGATAGAATATTTTCGATCTCTTTGTTAGTGATGTTTCGAAAGGATAATCAGTGGTTGATACAGGTGGAGAGGTGGTAGGCACGAAGAAGGTGAGGTCTTGCTGAAGTTATAGCTGTTTGTAGTGGGCAGCTAGTTGGTGGTGGTCGATAGTTGGTAATTGGTTGGGGTTGGTGGGTGGTTGTGTGAGGTGCTTTTTTTTCTTGGCAGTAAGCATTATCAAATAATTGCCTTTGCAGTAGCTTCAGATGTTTCACCTTCAATGTGGACATCTATTAGCAAATATCTCCTAATATCCAAAATGGTGAGCACTATTACATAGAATTAGTTGCTTTTTGAGTAACTTTTCCAACAGTAATTTATAACTAGTAAAGGTTACTTTTTTGTTCATTTGACAGTTAATCAATTTAGTAGGTTTTAATCTGGCTGAGAATTAAATAAATCATTGACGTCCCACTTGATGTTTTTATGCAGTGTCCAAGCAAGGCAGGTGCAAGGATTAGAGTCGCTCTAGGAAGGTTCTCAATCCTGCACACACACACACGCACACACACACACACATACACATACACATATACTCCCCTGCACCTCCACCTCTATTGCCGCTACCACTCCTCTCTAGGACCTGCAGTGACAGCGCTGGTATTGAAACCACGACACAGCGCATACCTAAACTCTCCGGTGCTGTGTCATAATTATTGCCTTCTATGACCTGCTGCTTCCAGCCCCCTCTGACAAGAACTTCAGATTTGCATGGGGGCAGCAGCAATGGGATGCCCGCAGAACATCGGCGCTCTAGCCAATGATGTAAGTTAATCCCTTTTGAAATCACCGAGTACGTGAGCTTGGTGATCTTTGGTGGTTTAGACGAGTTGATGGAAGCACTTGATACAGGGAGAGGATCCCGAAACGTGCACGTCGTGCCTTGAGCCTGATCTTTTGGATACCACACTCCCCGATGATAAGTTAAGTCGTTTGGACTGGAGCCCTACCGTTGAGTTAAGTTTTTCTTGATGAAGTTTATATTTATGAATAAAATGGAGGTTGCCATCTGGTGGGGTTAGACAGTTAATCTAGCCTCCCTCAGCATCTTCCGACAAAAAGATAAGGAACTTCTTTATTTTTGGTTTTGGAAGGGGTTTGTTTGGTAATTGTGCATTGCTGAGTTGATTTATTACCAGACCTAGGGTGTTTGTGTATACTTTATAGGTAATATGACATTGAGCAGGAAATTTAAAAAAAAAAAGGTCCCACCAAGAGAGAGGACTGGGTTTATATCCCAGAAATTCTTTCCTCCTTTTCTGGGTAACCCAAGATAAGTTGGGGAAAATGCGTACCTAAGACCCCATAAATGACTCACTGAAATTTTTGAACTAAGAACATAAAATATGCCATACTTGGTCAGACCAAGGTCCGTCAAGCCCTGTATCCTGTATCCAACAGAGGCCAATCTAAGTCATAAGTACCTAGCATTTTCCCCCAAAGACACAGGTTCCACAACGCTTGTATTGGGGCAAGCAGTAGATTTCCCAGGTCCCCTTTTAATAATGGTTTATGGACCTTTCCTCCAGGAACTTGTCCAAACCTTTTTTATACCCAGCAGCTACACTAACAGCTTTTACTACATTCTCCAGTAACGAATTCCAGAGTTTGACTACATGTTGAGTAAAAAAATATTTTCTCTTATTTGTCTTAAACAGGTTACACTGTAGCTTCATTGCATGTTCTCTAGTCTTTCTATATTTTGATGGCATAAACTATCGACTCCATTCATTAATTTATAGACCTCTATCATATCTCCCCTCAGCCATCTCTTTTTCAGATTGAAGAGCCCTAACCTTTTTAGCCTCTCTTCATAGGGGTATCCTTCCATCCCCTTTACCATTTTAGTGGCTCTTCTCTGTACCTTTTCTAAAAATGTTATATCCTTTTTAAAATATGGTGACCAAAATTGCACACAATATTCAAGATGTGGTTGCACCATGGAATGATACAGAGGCATTATAATATTCTTTGTTTTATTCTCCATTCCTTTCCTTATGATTCCCAGCATTCTATTTGCTTTCTTGGCCACCGCTGCACACTGGGCGGAGGGTTTCAACATGTTATCCATGATGACGCCTAAATCTTTTTCCTGGGTGGAACCTTGAATCATGTAATTATAGTTTGGATTGTTCTTTCTTAGGTACATAACTTTGAACTTGTCCACATTGAATTTCATCTGCCATTTGGATGCCCGGTCTTCCAATTTATCAAGGTCCTCTTGCAATTTTTCACAATATTCTTCGATTTTAACAATTTTGAATAATTTTGTGTCATCTGCAAATTTGATTACCTCACTCGTTATTCCCATTTCCAGGTCATTTATGAATATGTTAAAAAGCAGCGGACCCAGCACAGATCCCTGGGGTACTCCACTATTCTCCGTTTTCTATTGGGAAAATTGGCTATTTAGCCATAACCTCTGCTTTCTATCTTTTAACTAGTTCCCGATCCATAATAGTACATTGCCTTTTATCCGATGACTTTTTAGTTTTGCCAAGAGTCTCTCATGAGGGACCTTTTCAAAGGCTTTCTGAAAATCCAGATACTCTCTATTAACCAACTCACCTTTGTCTTCCTGTTTATTCACACCTTCAAAAAAACATAACAGATTAGTATGACAAGATCTTCCTTGTCTAAAGCCATATTGACTGTCTCCTATTAAGCCATGACTATCTACATGTTCAGTAATTTTGATCTTTATAATGGTTTCTACCATTTTTCCAGGTACTGACGTCAAGCTCACTGGTCTGTAGTTTCCCAAATCACCCCTGGAACCCTTTTTAAAAATTGGCGTTACTCTGGCTATCCTCCAGTCTTCAGGTGTTACAGATGACTTTAATGATAATAACATAACAGAATTAACCACTTATCAGACTCGAGAGCTAGGGTAACAAGGAGAGTAGGCTGCTCCATAATCACCTCTAAGGAGCTTTCAAGAAACCCTTTAAGGTCCCTTGCTTCCATGGGGTTTTCAGGACAGTCTCTATGGTTACTAGCACCCAGGGACAGGTACAGAGCCCAAATCGGTGGGGGTGGGGGGTTAGATTATACCAGGAGATTTTTAAAGTCTCCTGGAAGTATCTACACACTGTCTCCATGGGAGACTGAATAGTAGATTTGGGAAAGTTTAACAACCTAAGGTTATTCTTTCAAACTTGATTTTCTCTCTTCCTAGAGGTCAAAGTCTTGTCCTTTATCTGGCAGCCTGTAGATCCCAAACCGTCCAAGTTCTTCTACATGGGCTATTTTCCCAGCTTGATCCACTTGTGTCCAGGAGAGTTCCATAAATGTATTTTTAACCAAAGAAAGTTCAGTACTTACAGTCCCCACAACAGAGAGAAGGGAAGTGTTCATAGTTGTCATGGTGTCCCACGGCTTAATTATTGCAGATTTCACCAAACCCCCAGCTCTCAAGGTTGGTACACCTCCAGAAGCTGCCAACAGTGACTCCATGCCAGGAGCAGTTGAACCCGCTGATACCCTAACACCACAAGCAGTTTTTGGGTGGTTGTGCTAGTAACACCAATGAGCCTTCTTCACTTCCCTGCAATGGTGTGTTCATCAGCAGGGCAGAGGGAAGCACTTCACCGGTGATTACAACGCTTCTGGGTCATGGTAGGGGGGTCTGCTGCTCAGGGGATAGCCAAATCCCCGATGCACTCAGCCCTGCCGAAGACACTGCTCCAGTTCCAGATGCAGAGAAACTGCATGTGGCTAAAGTTCTTTGCCCTGCAGTGGTGGATTCTGCCGAGCCCAAGGGTAGGCTGTTTGCACTTTCTCTATCCCATAGCCAAAAGAGACAGAGACCACACAGCACTTGGTAAGGATTAGTCACAGTGAGCCGACTGCACTGGAACTGCTCCCTGCCACCATCTTGCCTCTGCCCTCCACAAAGCAAAGTTTAATATTTAAAAGTATGGAGCCCAATTCCATCCCCGACATCCAGGCCCTCTGTGCGCCCGGTTTGAACCGGACGCACAGAGGAAATAAAGATTCTGATCCCGGGAGGCACGTCTAGCCCCGTGGAATCAGAATTGTGTGCAGGCCAGGACACTGATTCCACCCGGCCTGCACAAATAGGCCTTACATGACTAAGTCAGGGTTTTTCAATGGAGTCGTGGCACCATGGCGTCCAGTTGACATGACATCACGGCTCCATTTAAAAGCTGCAATCCCTGGCTGCTGGCTCACAAAGTACATTCCCTGCAGCCCGACTGCTGATCTGGCCTCCCAGGGCCAGGGTCGGGCTGCGGGGAATTGCCTCCTGCCGCTCCTTCCCAGCCCCGGGCCTGCCGTTCCTCCCACATCGGGGAACTTATGGAATAAGTTCCCCATCCAAGCCGTCGTCCCCAGACGTATAGGGCCGCCAATGGAATTGGCCCTGTACGTCTGGGGCCCACGACCACCCACCCTAATGCCACCCCCGATCTGCCCCTTCCCCGCCCCCATCTATCTTCCCTGTACAATGAGGCGAGAAGTTAGACAGGGGCGGGAGGGGGGAACGAATACCGGGGATGCCACAGAATAATCCCAATGATGTCCAGTTATACCTTTTTACAGGATTGTTATGGGAAGGATAATGTTAAGAGGATCATGACTGTTGAGTTTAATTATCAAAATCTCGGGCAGGGGTGTGTGTGTGTGTGTGTGTATGTAAGGTTGATGGTTCACCTAAGGGAAGGTGCCTTATTATTTTTCTTCCATGTTGAAGGACTTTGTTTCTGGTCATCTTCTGCGTTCAGCGGATCATGTGGTTTTTGGATGTTTCTTCTCTTCGTGTTGCATGTCGTTGTGAGATTTGGATACTAACCAGAAAAAAGAGCACCTACTTGCAACCAGCCAAGACAAACACACAAAGCAAGAGGTAATGTGGTCACTGCGCTTTATTATTAGAAACGCCCCAACGCGTTTCGGCAACGCCTTCCTCAGGGGGCTGAGAACTGCAAACAAACATATTAAAATAAATAACCATAAACAAATTAAAAGCATAAATAAACATCAATTACATATAAAATATTATGAACAATAAGAAATTAAAAATTAATAATTAAAAATAACCATATAAGTATAAAAATATAAATATAAACTCAAGAAAACATATCATAATTAATAAAGAAAACAGATAAAAGAAGGAATGACATGCACACACTGCCATCATAAAAGACAGGAAATGTAACATAAAACGATACTCACTGTTTAATGTGTCTTACATCAGCTGAAGCGCACAGGGATAATGTATAACATAGAATAAACTATGTATCAGCTAAAAAAAATATATATATACACACACATATGAGTAATCATCAATAAATAATCCTATAATACACATAAAAAAGAAGAACCAAAAAATAATGGGAAACCCAAACCCATGGTAGAGAGCAAAGAGGTACTGAACTAATCCACTGAATGATTATTAAAATATGGAACCTCATAAGGAATATATTACATAGAAATAAAAATTTATGAAACACCTAATAGTTAAACTTGAAAATAATAAAAAAAATGCCAGGAATCATCCCCAGCCAACAGTCAAGCATTAATAACATATGTACAAATCAAAAATGGGAATGATGTGTATCCTAAACAAACTTAACTAAAATAATGATCCCACCAAAGATAAATAAATAACTATTCTCTATAAAGCAGCATAAAAAAATATGTGGAACAAAAACTAAAAATGCAACGTGTAAAAATTAAAACACCATATGTGGCGCTAAATGTAATTAAAACACCCAAAGAATATTGTATACCTTATAGAACACCCATATATAAAACCATGCAGTGTAAAATACGGGCCCGAGAATATACAGGCTCCTTATATTAGGACGTAAACTTTTCGAGGAATATTTATTGTAAATAAAACAAAACTAATAGAACAGTCTGCCATGAAACAGAAAGGAGCAAATCATAAACCTCCATCCTGCCATACGGTAGAAAATGACTCAAACGGGACTTTGCAGAACCTCATACTAATAATACTCAGTTATGTGTATACTAAATGATTCAAAGGGATAAAAAAGAAATTAAAAACAAATTTAAAAAAGAAGAAGACCATAACCTAATTGGCTGTCATTAAAAATACTATCTTGGGGAGACGCCGTATATGCCCGTATTTTACACTGAGAGTGGGATTGCCTATTTGCTGTTTACCTCTCATATGATTTATTTTGTGTATTGTTATTATTCCCTTACTTGGTTTGCAGCTTGTCGTGCTGTGAGGGCTTGTGTGCATCAGTGATGATGAGAGCTAAACTATCGGTAGTTTAACTACTGGCAGGGTCTCCCAAGATGGACAGGTCTCAGCTGAGGTGTCAGACCAAGACAAACCATCCATCTGGGCAGCAGCAGAATGGGATAGTGTTGACGGCGGAGGATCACATCTCAGTGACAACGGCACCAACACCAAACTTAAACTGCACGGAGGAAAGGCCCGGCAATCTACTTCTGTATCTTGCCATGAAAACCCAATGGATAGCTACAACAAAACAAATTGCACTATAGTGCTGGAAGATAAGACCCCCAGGTCGGAAGGCACTCAACTAGCTACTGGGGAAGAGCTGAAGACTTTTCAGAGTAAAGCCAGCATTTATGATGTGGTTGGATCAAAGCCCTCGGGACATCTGACTGCTGATGTAGCTGTGCATGAAATGAGAAAAAATGGTGTTGCATTTATAATAAAGAAGAAACTTGCAAGAACTGTAATGAAATACAATGCAGTCAGTGAACGCTTAATCTCTATTCGTCTACGAGGAATGCCTATCAACACAACTATAATTCAAGTATATTCCCCAGCAACAGCTGCAGAAGAGAATAAAATTGAAGAGTTCTATGAAGAAGTACAAGCTAAAATTGACAGAATATGCAAACAGGATATCCTGATAGTCATGGGTGACTAGAACGCAAAGGCTGGCAACAAAGAAGAAGGCAAAGTAGTTGGAAAATATGGACTTGGCAACAGAAATGAAGCTGGAGAAAGACTAATAGAATTCTGCAAGACCAACGATCTATTCATCTCAAACACCTTCTTCCAAATTGACTAAATCTGTGGAAGCCAACGATGGAAAAGCTCTGTAACATCAACAAAGACAAAACCTGGAGCTGACTGTGGTACAGATCATCAACTACTAGTATACAAACTCAAGCTAAAGTTGAAAAAGAGCAAACCACTCATGAATGCAGCAAAATATGACCTTGAGAATATACCACTGGACTTTAAAGACTGCCTGCAAAATCAATTTGCTGCTTTAGATACAAATGACAGAGCTCCAGAAGAGTTATGGAATGACATCAAGAAGGTTGTGTTGGAAGAAAGCGAAAAGTCTCTACAAAAGGTGAAAAAGCAAAAACGGCCAAAATGGATGATGGAAGAAACTCTGAAAATTGCCCAGAAATGCAGAGAAGCTAAAGCCAGAGGAGAAAGAAAGACAATCGCAGAACTCAACAGAGATTTCCAACGTGCAGCAAGACAGGACAAGGAAAAGTACTACAATGACGCATGCAAGGAAATAGAAGCAGAAACTATTAGAGGAAGAACAAGATCAGCTTTCCTAAAGCTACGAGAGTTAAAGAAAAAGTTCCAGCCTCAGATTGGAATGTTACAAGATGCTCAAGGTTCTATGTTGAATGATGCTGAGAAGATCAAGAAAAGGTGGAAGGAATATACAGAGTTTTTATATGATAAAGATCAAGAGGACCAACAGCCGTTTCAACCTGTACCTTTATGATCCGGAACCATTGGTGATGAAAGAAGAAGATGAAGCAGCATTGAAAGCCTTATCAAAGAACAAAGCACCAGGCATTGATAGCATTCCCATAGAAGTTTTACAGCAATCTGATGCAGCTGTTACCGTACTAACAAGGCTCTGCCAAGAAATATGGAAGACAACATCATGGCCAACTGACTGGAAAAGATCTGTGTTTATACCAATACTAAAGAAAGGTGATCCAACTGACTGTGGAAATTATCGCACAATCGCTCTGATCCCACATGCCAGCAAGATTCTACTGAAGATTATTCAAAAGAGACTACAACCATACCTGGAACAAGAACTACCTGAAGTGCAAGCAGGGTTCAGGAAAGGGCGAGGAACAAGAGACATCATTGCGGATGTGAGATGGATCCTTGAAAAGACAAAAGAATACAAAAAGGATATCTATTTGTGTTTTATCGACTATAGCAAGGCTTTTGACTGTGTAAACCATGAGAAACTCTGGGCCACATTAAGAAGCATGGGTATACCAGAACACCTGATCATTCTCTTGCACAATCTGTACATTGATCAAAAAGCAACAGTTCGAACGGAACAAGGAGAAACAGAATGGTTTAAAATAAGCAAAGGTGTAAGACAAGGCTGCATATTTTCCCCCTACCTGTTTAATTTATATGCAGAACAAATCATCAGAGAAGCAGGATTGTATGAAGACAACAGAGGTGTGAAGAGTGGTGGAAGACTCATCAACAACCTTCGCTATGCTGATGATACCACATTACTGGCTGAAAGTGAAGATGATCTGAAACATTTGCTTCTCACAATCAAAGAACATAGTCTCAAAATGGGCCTGCACCTTAATGTAAAGAAGACACAGATCATGACAACTGGCATAATCAACAGGTTCATCGTTGAAGGAGAAGAAATTGAAATTGTGAACAACTTTAACCTACTTGGATCAACTATCAATAAAGAAGCAACAAGCAGTCAAGAAATCAGACGACGCATTGCTCTTGGCAGAATGGCTATGAAAGACCTAGATAAGATTCTCAAGAGCAGAGATGTCTCTCTCCATACAAAGATTCGACTTGTTCAAGCCATGGTATTTTCAATAACATCATATGGATGTGAAAGCTGGACAGTGAAAAAGATAGACAAGAAGAAAATTGATGTCTTTGAATTATGGTGCTGGCGGTGAATACTGCGTATACCATGGACTGCCCGAAGAACAAACCAGTCAGTACTAGAGGAGATCAAACCTAAGCTTTCTTTAGAAGCTCAGATGACAAGACTTTGACTTTCATACTTTGGACACATCATGCGAAGAGAGAGATCATTAGAGAAAGACATCATGCTTGGCAAGATAAAAGGTCAATGCAAAAGAGGAAGGCCAGCAATGAGATGGATCGATACAATAACAGCAGCTACAGGTGCCAGTCTGTCAACAATGAGCCTCCTGACTGAAGACCAAACACAATTTAGGACAGCTATCCAGAGGGGCGCCATGAGTCGACTCCGACTCAACCGCACTTTACAACAACATTGTTATTATTATATTGGCTTTTCTGTGCAAGTGATTATATCCTTGTATTACATTTTGAAATTCTATAAATATAAAAAAAAAGAGATGAGTGCTGAGGCTGAGGGAGGGAACTGGGTCTGGAGAAGGGGGCTATGGACTCATTCTTCTGAAATAAGGAAAGGAGCTACAGAGGGTTAAATCTCCATGAGGAAGCAAAATTCTGGATGATTGAAGCCTGTGGGGAAGGGAACCTAGATCAAGCAAAGCAGGAAAAGGGCCAGGAGCAAGCAAAGTCTATTTAACATGCAGAAAAGGTATTTTATAAGATTATACAACCACATGCATGTATAAAAAGTAGACCCACTGTCTGGCCATTTCCAGGGGCAGAGTTTGGGAGGAGTGGAGGCATAGTTAGTATGTAAAATACACAAGAAGAGTAGAAGCACAAATCTGCATATTCTTTTCAGATGGGGCAAATATGTGCACTGATATTTTGTACTATTGAAACTGGTTCTGGGGGCGTATGTTGCCTCTAGAAAAGATGTGCCTTTTCGGACTTTTCTCATAGGGACCCTGTTATAAAACACCTTTCCAGCCTTGAGCGCGAATGGCTTGTGTTAATACCAACAAATCGCCCCCTCTCAAATCCCGTCGTTTATAAAGGGCGTTGACCTTTTTCTAATGTTTTAAGATAAATTGGCTGTCAAATGTGCTGATTTAATTTCCGCCTTCTGAGTTTCCGACCTGCAGCACCTAGAAACTGTCTGACAGGGTCTGACAGTCTCTCCCCTGTCTTCTCGCTATACACGCTACTTAGCATCTCTTACAAGTTTAGCGGGGTTTGCTGCATCTAGGCTACATATCTATAACGAATGTAGTTTAACAATTGTGCTACAGATGCTTCAGCAAAGTGTTATGTTGCACAGATCCCTAAAGAACTACATTACCCATAAACCTCGAGAAGAGGCGGAGGGAGTAAGATCGGACTGGAAAGAGCTGCCCAGAGAAGGGAGCGAGTATGTCTGCTTCCGAGCCCGGGGGCCAGGTCGCTGGTGCCGTCAGGTAATGGCCGAGGGACGGATCGTATCACCGGGCAACCGGAGTTTTCCCCACAGGCGCCTCGGAAGTCTGTCGCGTGTCGCTGTCCGTCCCGGGGCCGCACGTGATCACGGCGAATGCCGGAATGTTCGGAGCCTCCGCCTAGGCATTTGCACGGTTGCATCTGTTTTACCCGGTGGCATCTGAACCTGTCGGAGCTCCCAGGCCTGTGACAGCCTCCTCCTGCGTCCCAGCTCTGATCCTTCCAGGGATCTGGACCTGCTTCCTGTCGTGCCCCAGTTCTGAACCTTCTACAGGTCTGGCCAGATATATGAGGACCTGCTCCCAGGCCGTTCCCAAAGTTGGTTCAAGGTGTTGGCACCCTAGGCAAACCTTAAGCCTTCTGCCCCCTCCCCCCCCCCCCTTTTGAATGCCCTGCTCCTTGTCCCCCAAGAAGCTGCTGTCCTAGGTGACCACTTTACCTATTAATACTTTTCTAGATAGGTGTTGGGGATGAGCCATAAAGCTAATTGGATGCTTTGCAGAATAAAGGACTTTATGACCTGTGAGTTTTCTCCTGAACCTCTGAACCTCCAGGTCAATAGGAGTTGCCTCTGACATCATGAGTCTTCATACAACAGTCCAAGGATTTGTTTCTTTCTGTTTTATACAAATTCAATGTGTACCTTTGAGTCAGTGCTGACTCCTGGCGACCCAGCAGCTCCTGAATTTTCTTGGCAGTGTTACTGGGAGTAGATTGCCAGGCCTTTCTTCCCAGGCAATGGAGAGTTAAGTAACTTGCCCAAGGCCACAAGGCGTGCTAGTGGGAATCAAATCCTGAATAACATGCCAGTGCTCTAACCACTAGCTACTCCTCCACTCCTTCTATTTTATAGCCTTTTCCAATTTACTTTAGTCCAATCACTGTAGAAACAGGTAGTAGGACGCCTTCTAGAATCCTGCCGTGAGTGGATTCCCTCCTCCAGATAGGTCATTTGAGTGGGGGATCCAGCAGGGCCATTTTGCCCAGGGCTTACCTTAGCCAAGCGTGCATGGTTTGCCACTTTAACCCTTTGACTGTGTTTCTCAAGTCAACTTTGGAACTTTTACCATATACAGTATATGATTCTCAAATTCCACAGCTGTGAAAAAACACCCACACATCATTCAAATATTTTTCTACCCCTCTTCCCAAACAGAGGAGGGCATCATCTGAGTACTTGCCCCCAGGAGTAGCCCAATGACTAGAGCAGCAGATTGAGAACCAGGGTTCAAATCCCACTGACACTTCCTCAGTAAATCACTTCACTCTCTGTTGTCTCATGTACAAACAGATCATAAGCCCCTTGGGGCAGGAAAATACCCACTATACTCAAATGTAACTTGCTTTGAGCTACTTCTAAAAAAAAGCATGAGCTTAAATTCAAAATTCCCAGCTAGTCAAAGGAGTAGAAGACCTGAATTTGGGGTCAAACTCGGATCCTTTGGCCTGCTATAACCCCATTTTTAAATTTAAATGAACAATTGTTCCTCCTAAACAACTAGTGGTTGTAGAAAACATGCAGTTTTATTGTGGTGAAGGAGAATGTTGGAGGGAGGGGCAGCTGAGTCTCAGTCACTCAATTTACATATGTTTGCCTCTGTAGCACTAACTCTCACATTCCCCCTTTTAGCATCCCTGGCAGGTATTAAGGGACTTAAAAGACAGCTTAAGGGAAATAAGTGGATGGTCTCAAGGGTCATATCACTAAAAATCTCCCAATATGGCATTAGTTAGCATCATTGTTAGCAGTTTCCACAGAGAGGCCAAAGACTGTACAGGCATGCTGTCTGAACCACCCTCTCGCTCAAAACGGTGTTCCCCTCTAAAGTTGTAACTAGCCATTTTAATGTTTGGGGCAGGCAGGCGAGTGTAATTGTCTCTCCCTGATCACTCTCCTCTCTCCCACCAACCCTTCACTCTGATTGTTTGTTTTGTGTTTTCTGACTACTGTTCCTCATCCAACCTGAATGGTTGGAAGAAAGCAGTTCTCTTTCTGACTTTTCAACGTCTGCTGGCCCGCACTTGCACTTCAGTCATTTTCTTGCCCTCTCTCCCCCCCACCCCCCCCCCCCCAATGAGCTTTATGTCCTGGAAAGCTGCTCCTTCTTGGTCACCCCTAGTGACAGCTCTGAATTCCTCCAGGGTATAGTGGAGGTACATAATTGGCAGGGTGGGAGAAACTTGTACTGCCCTGCCTGCATTGTACCTGCTCAATGGCTACAGGGAGGACTTTATTTTCCAGGGACGTCAACAAGTCTCCTTTCACAAGCCCTAAATTCACTTGAAAACCACCACCACCACCAAAAAGGAGACAGGTGCTCTATGTAGGATTTAGCCATATCCCAGGTTTTTATGTGTGCCTGTTTTTTGCAGAACCAGTGTTTCCAAAATATTTTGTGTAAACCTTGGGTCTTGACTGTAAAACAGAAACCACTTAAAAATAACTGTAAACTACTCCCTTGCAAATTCAAATGAGGGAGGGGCAAGAAGAGAGAAACCTCAGATCCTTTGCTGCATGGTCAGGTTTTTAGTATATCTGTAATGAATATGCATGAGACAGATCTGCATAGACATTCCTTCAATGTTATGTAAAGTGATCTACATATTTATTAGGGGTATCCTGAAAGCCTGACCAGTGTGCGGTCCTGGAGGACTGAATATTCTCTACCCGTGGGCTAGAAGAATGAACTCCTGCAAACTGTGTTGTCAGCAAAACTCTGCTATACCTTTGGTACAAGCTTTGATGCCCCTTGGGTTATTTATGCAATGTTGCAATGGAAACAAATGCCCTGGTGATGCATTTGCCACATCCCACTCTAGCTTAGCCTTTTTGTAAGGTGTCCACAAATGTTGCCAGTTGTGCAGTCTTGGCTGAGTTTGTTTAATCTTCCCTATTTTATATTTTTATTTCTTGCACTGCGAACTACATAAGGAAGTACAATTTTTGCATAAAATAAACAACGAGCATCAGCTTTCAACAGGTAGCTACTCTCCTGTTACAAATTCAAGACTGATTTTATCCTTGCCCATTCTAAACATCTCACAAATATACAACCAGTCTTCAAACCTTGTCCCAGGGTGGTTTCTTTTCCTAGGGTGGTTGCCAGATGTGGTTCCTTCCTGTGTGTGTGGGGTTTTTTCTGTATTACTCCTTATCCCTATCTCACACACACACCACCATCCACACCCATTCTTCTACTTCCATGCAGACTACCCCAATCCCTCTTCATCTCTCATATCATAAATTGTGTAGTCCCTTCAAATCCCCTCCCCGCCTCGCTCGGATTGATTGATTGATTTTTGTGTCTGACAAAATGGATTCCAGTCCTTGGAAACTTGTCTAAGGAGGTGATTTTAGAAAGGATAGACGCCAATGTCAGTGTATAAAAAGCAGATTTACACATGTGAATAGGCATATCCATGTACACAGAAAGCCACTGCTTATACCCGTGTACCTGCGGAATGCACAGATTTGAAGAGGGCATAGTTTGGCTGAACCTTCGAAGTATATTTGTATTCCCTATTTTGCAGTGGACATAAGGCACATTTTAAAAAGTCTGTGTAGGTGAAATTGGGGACGTCCTAGTCAAAATGTCCAAAATATAGTGGGATGGGTGACACAGAAGGTGGGTATGTGTAAGTGCCTTCTAAAATCAGCTTGTCTCCACTCTGAAAAATACACGTGTCTGCCTCATAAGAGGCAAAAAGGGGATGTGCTGAGTAAAGGGTCAGGCACATCAGGTTTTCGCCTAATTTGAAAGGCATAGTGCTACTGATAGATGATTTTAATATGCTGGATGTTGATTGGGCCTTTGCTGCTGTGGTGTCATCTAGAAGTAAGGAGATCCTGGATTCTCTACAGGGAGAACTATTCCTGAAACTGGTAACAGAACCCACATGTGAAGAGGCCATATTGGACCTGGTGCTTATGAATGGGGAATGTGTTTCTGATGTTATAGTGGGAGATCACCTTGCATCCAGTGATCACTAGATGATGTGGTTCACTATTAGGACAAGACTGATATAGTCTGTTCAAAAGTGAGGGTCCTAGACTTTAGGAAAACTAACTGTCAAGATGGAACAATCCCTCAAGAAGTCATTAGCAGGATGGGAAAAGCTGGAGGATATAGAAAAAGCAATGAGCAAAACTGAAAGGGGATATTTTAAGAGCCACAAACATTTTTGTTAGGAAAGTAAATATATGTGAAAGGAACAGGTAGTTGAAAAGGGGAAGAAAAACAGGGAGGCCTTCATAAAATACAAGAGATCACAGAAAGGAAGACGAGCATCAATATTTTGAAAAGCTAAGAGAAGCTAGGGAAGTAGTCAGAAAAGCAGAAGAAAAAATAGCCATTGCAGTAAATTGATGGAACAAAACATTTTTCAGATATGTGAGTGAACGGAGGAAGTTCAAAAGTGGTATTGTCAGATTCAAGGGTGAAGGGGAGGAATAGGAAGAAACCGATGAGGATAAAGCAGAACTGTTTAACAAATATTTCTGCTCTGTGTTCACAGATGAAGGGCCAGGAGCAGGACCTCTGAAAGCACCCATAAATTGGAACATATGTGAGGCGAATGTTGAATGATTTTCGGAAGACTGTGTTTACAAGAAGTTAACTAAACTAAATTTAGACAAAGTGATGGGGCCAGATGGGCTACATTCACAAGTATTGAAGGAAATATTAGAGGCTCCACTGTCTGACCTTTGCAGTGCTTCTTGAGTCTGGAGTGGTCCCATAGGACTGGAGAAGGGCACATGTAGTCCCTCTACACAAAAGTGGAAGTAAGGATGAAGTTGGGAACTACAGGCTGGTTATTCTGATCTCTATGATGAGTAAATGAATGGAAATGCCTGCTAAAACAGAGGATGGTGAGGTTTCTGGAATCCAATGGATTGCAGGATCCAAGAGTGCATAGTTTTACTAGAGGCAGGTCTTGTCAGACAAATTTAATTAATGTCTTTTTGACTAGATGACCAGAGAGTTGGATCAAAGGAAAGCACTTGATGTGATATATTTCGACTTCAGTAAAGCCTTTGACATCGTTCCGCACAGGCAACTTATAGATAAACTGAGCACCCTAGTGATGGACCCTAAAATCATTTTCTGGGTTAGAAATTAGTTGAGTGGGAGGCAACAAAGGGTACAGGTAAATGGAGCTCACTCTGAGGAGAAGGGGGTTATCAGTGGTGTGCTGCAGGGATCTGTCCTTGGTCTGATTTTAACATTTTTGTAGGGCTGTTGGGTAAGGTTTGCCTCTTTATGGACAATATTAAAACCTGTAATAGAATAGACACCCAGGAGGTATATATAACATGAGGAGGGATATAGTGCAGCTTTAAAAATGGTGGAGAATTTGGCAACAGATTAAATGCTAAAATAATACAGGGTAAAGCATTTGGGCTACAAAATCCAGGGGAGTGGTACAGTGTAAGGGATGAAGTACTTTTGTCCACGAAAGAAGAGTGGAACCTGATGATGATTGTTTCTAATAAGGTGGCTAAAAAGGTAGAAAAGGCAGTAGTGAAAACTAGATGGATACTTGGATGCATAGGGAGAGGAATAGAGTACAAAGCAGGTGATGGTAAACAACAAAATTTATTGGAAAACAGACCCTATACAGCCATGTTATTACAATAACACACCTTCATCGGGGATCAGAATACATAATTCTGGAGACTACACCTTCAAAAGGATATAAACAGGATCCAGTCAGTGCAGAGGGTGGCTACCAAAATGGTCAGTGGCCTTGATCATAAGGCATATGGGGACAGACTTAAATATCTCAATTTGTATGTATTGGAAGAAAGGCCGGAGAGGGAAGATATGATAGAGACATTCAAGTACTTCCATGGCATAAATGCACAAGAGGAGACCCTCTTTCACTTAAAAGAAAGCTCTGTAACAAGGGGGCATACAATGAAGGGGAAAGGGGTTATTTATTTATTTACATTCTCTTATATACCGCGCTATTCTGCATCAGTGCGGTTTACATTGAACAAACTGAAAATACATTGAACAGGGCATTATAACTTGGAGATAACTATTTTACAGGGAATATGGGCTATGGAGGGTTAAGTGGCTTGCCGAAGACCACAAGGAGCACCTGTGGGACTAGAAACCCCAGTCCTTCCGGCCCAAGGTTGCTGTCCTCTAGTGGGATTTGAATCCCCGACCTTCCGGCCTGAAGTACCTTGCCCCAACCACTAGACTCAGGAGTAATATATGTGGAAATAGGTTAGACTCAGGAGTAATATATGTGGAAATACCTCTTTACTGACAGAGTGGTAGATCCATGGAATAGTCTTCCAGTGGAGGTAGTAGAAAGCATGGGACAAACACAGAAGATCTCTAAAGGAAAAACGGGGACTGTAGAGCTTAATAGTTGGTATGGAAAGGCAAACTGAAAGGCCATATGGTCTTTATCTGCTATCATTCCTTATTATCCCTCCAGTCCAGTCCAATCCAGATGGGTGGGTTGTCTCCCTCCACTAGCAGCTGGGGACTGAGCATGACAGACTTTGGTAGTATCACCATACATATACTACCTGGCGCTCCCACCAAAGCCAGTAACTCAGTCCCCAGCAGGTGGTGCAGAGCGTTTGTTCAGTTCTGAACTGGACTGGATGGACATAGGTGTAGCCTCTCAGGGTTCTGGAATTTAGATTGAGGTTGTTTCAGTTGCTACAGCCAAACAGGATAAAAAAAAAAGAAAAGAAATTGGGGAGAGAAGCTCAGTGTCCGGGCTGATCCCTTGAATGGGAGACTGTCAGGTCGGCCACAGTGCTGAGCGAGTCAGGAGGGCCTGGGGAGCCTTCCTGAGGGGCCAGGATCATTGATTCAGTATGGCCCTCCTTGAAGGGGGAATTACCTTTGAGGGCTCTCAGGTCCCTTCCCCTAAGGTGATCTGGCACTTGTCTGTGGCTCAGAGGATGGAGCTCTGGTCTTTCTTTGGCTGCGCCTTCTTTACAGCAGCAGTGAGTGTGGTGTTCAGGTAAGCTAGCTCGTCATGCCATGGCGCATGTACCGGGGGAGGGAATGCAGTCTCGAGCTTAATCACAGTTGGGCAGCAGAGTCCCATCGACTGTTCAGTGGACTGGCTCCTGCGCTCACTTCACTTTGGCAGCATTGGCTATGGGCTGCGAGTGGGGAGCGTGGTGTTTTTGCTGCCTGGGTAGTTTTTGAAGTAAAGGTGTGCCACCGGTGTGTGGATCCCACTGCAATAGTCTTTCGGCAGCGGGGGTGTGTAAGGCCTGTGAGAAGGAAACCCATTCGGCTAAGGAGGCCATGTCCATTGGCAGAGCCTCAGTGCCGGATTTGGCTCAGGGGGATGGTTCACTGCGGCTGGATCTCTCATGGTTTTGGCAAGAACAAAGGCCATTTTGAGGGCAGTGGGACAGATGGGCTCCGAGATGTCTTCTGTTCAGGATTTCTCCCTGCAGAATCCTGGGGCACCTTCAGAAGGTTTAGGGGGTTCGGACTTGGCCCTATTCTCACCAGTATTCGTGTTACTCCTGCATCAGGCATTTTGCCTGAGGCAGGGGAGAGTGGGTCAGGGGGCCGGTGTGGCCACAACACGCAAGATTGCAGGCAGGAGTTTGGGTACAGAGGGAAGGAGACACAGAAGAGCCGTTGACTGTGTCCTCACTTGGAGTTGGAACTCTGGGAGGATCTCTAGGCTAGGCAATCAGACGCCTTGGAGGATCCATTGGAGGGGGACCTTGGAAATATTTGATGAAAGTCCCTCATTGGACCCAGAGGAGGAGGACACTCGGTCAGGGGAGGACCCCAATTTGGTGTAGGTGTTTCGCAGGGAGAACATAAGAAATGCCATACTGGGTCAGACCAAGGTCCATCAAGCCCAGTATCCTGTTTCCAACAGTGGCAAGTTCAGGTCACAAGTACCTAGAAGTTTCCCAAAAAGACACACAGGTTTCATGCTGCTTGTATTGGCGTAAGCAGTGGATTACCTGGGACCTTTTTAATAATGATTTATGGACCTTTCCTCCTGGAACTAGACCAAACCTTTTTTAAAACCCAGCTCCACTAACAGCTTTTACTACATCCTCCGGTAACAAATTCCAGAGTTTGATTACGCATTAAGTGAAAAAATATTTTCTCTTATTAGTTTTAAATGGGCTACACTGTAGCTTCATTTCATGTCTCCTAGTCTTTCTACTTTTTGATGGCGTAAAGAATCGATCTACGTTTTCCTATTCCATTCCATTCGTTAATTTATAGATCTCTAACATATTTCCCCTCAGCCCTCTCTTTTCAGGAGTTGCCTGGCCTCATCACCCACTCTTTGGCAACCCTGAATATAGTGCAGTCCAACCAGATGGGGGAGGAACCCATGGAGAATCCCCTCCTACATGCTTTTCGGAAATCGCAGACGGCTTTCACCATGCACAGAGTGATCATACAGTGTGAATGGGAGATGCTGGAGGCCGGCCTGTGCGGGTGCTGATCGATGGCTCAGTTGTACCCGCTTTTGGATCAGGAGAAGGAGAAAATGAAGTCCCTGAGGGTGGACAAGGTGGTATCCGCTGTCATGAAAATGACCACCATTCCAGTGGAAGGGGGTACAGCCTTGAAGGAACCTGGAAGCACTGCTTAAGCAGGCATTTGACATAAATGCCTTGATGTTTCAGGCCTCCATTTGTGGAGCCTACATGTCTAAGGCTTGTCTGCGATGGGCACAGGTCTTGCCGGATCCAGATGGCTAGTCACTGCAAGTTTGCCCAGAGGCAGCCCACCTGGGGTTGGCGGCCGCCTTCCTGGCGGACTCATTTTATGATTTGATCAGGACATCATCCGAGAGTATGACTTCAGTGATTGCAGTGTGGATACTTCTATGGCTTTGCTGTTGGGCTGCAGATGCTTCCTCTTCCTCAGCCAGTTTCCCTTCCCTGTCTCCCATCTATCATTCCTGGCTAAGATAGTTCCATTATTATTTTTGTTACGTTACCTGTAAACCACATCTGATCTCTGGAAGAAGCGGTATAAAAGAACGTACAAATAAATAAATAAGATATTGGATAAAGCAGTCTTTACACAAGTATTACATCATTTAGACACAACCAATTTTTTTCATCCCCGTCAATCAGGATTCCGTGCAGGCCACAGTGTGGAGATGGTGCTTATTGCTTTCCTTAATGAAATTCACGTCGCACATGATCGGGATGATTTCTCGGTGGCGGTATCACTTGATCTCTCTGCTGCCTTTGACCTTGTAGATCACTCTCTTCTTCTCTCCCGGTTACATGAAGCTGGCATTCGAGGGACTGTCTATAAATGGTTTCACTCCTATCTCTTTGCCAGCTCTTGTTCTGTCCTTTCTTGTTCACCTTCTGATGTCCCTTCAGCCCCTTTTCCCTTGCACTGTGGTATCCCCCAGGGTTCCGTGCTGGCTCCTCTGCTATTTAATATTTTCCTGACACCCCTTGCATTATTGATTCATGCAAATTATTACATCAACGATATTATTATTCTTCACCACACTTCCTCTCTTCACCCTGATCTTACCCCCCTTAATTCTTGCCTCTCCTTAGTAGCTGACTGGTTGGTTTCCAACTGTTTGCGCTTTAATATTTCTAAAACTTTAGCTATATGGTTCACTCACGGAAGTCTTCCTCCTTCACTGGTCCCTTCCTTTTCTAGTTCTCCCATTCCTCTAGTTTCATCCTCTCGGTACTTAGGTGTCTTTCTTGACTCTGACCTGTCTTTTCGTGATCACATATCCCATGTTACTAAGTCTTCCTTCTTCGTTCTTCAGCAGATTCGTGCCATCCATCCCTTTCTGACACCCCAGGCCCTCACTACTCTCACTTTATCGCTGGTCATCACACGCCTTGACTTTTGCAATTCTGTCCTCACTGGTATCCCTAAATCCCAAATCCTCTGACTACAGCACATACTGAACACGGCTGCACGCATTATCTTTCATTCTACGTGTTGGGAACATGTTACTCCTCATGAATCTTCACTGGCTCCCTTTGGCTTTCCGTATACGCTATAAACTTCTCACCTTGGTCCATCAAGCTATTTACACCCACACCCTACAATATCTGTCCGATCTCCTGCAAATTCATACACCCACTCGCTCTCTACGCTCCATCCACATCAATCGACTTCACCTCCCTTCCCCTGCACGTGTTCATCTCCAATCCACTCGAAACTCTGCCTTCTTCTTCGCTGGTCCAACCCTGTGGAACTCCCTTCCTACCACTCTTCGACTGGAACAAAATTATCGCACTTTTAAATCCCTGCTAAAGACATACCTTTTCAACACTGCATATGGCCTACTCACTGTTCAACACAGCTCATGTCTAGTCCTGTCTACTCCCTTTTTCAGTCTGTCTAACTGTATATAATTGTTTTGTCTGATGTTGTCTCCAACCTCATGCCCACTTGTGCCTTTCCTAACTGCATGTCTCTTTCCTTTAGTCCTGTCCAATAAACTGCATGTCTCTTTCCTTTTAGTCCTGTCCAATGTATTTGAATTCCTGCCTAACTTTGCCTTATCTTTCCTGTCTATTATTATCAGTTCCTTTTCTTTTCGGTGCCTACGGCCCCTGTTACTTTGTTTATATTGTAAACCGCCTTGCTGTTTATTGAAAGGCGGTATATCAAGCGAAATAAACTATAAGTTTCTCTTCGGGGAGGAGTTGAAGAAATTGGTCAAGGAATTAGGAGAATCCAAGGGTTCTAAGCTCCTGGAAGATAAACCAAAACCAATCAAGGGATTGGTGGCAATGAGGGGCTAGCCACGGGATTTTCACTGTTTCTGCGCTGCCCATGTTGCTCCCTTTCAGAGGGCATGGCACCCGAGTGGGGGTCAACCCTTTTGGGGTGGCAGAGAAGTCTGCAGGGGCTATTACTCTGCTGCGATCCCAAGAAGTCTCAATGAAGCGAGGAGGGCCCAGGACATGGAGGAGCCTGTAGGGGGACATCTTCAAGGGTTTCTGCCAGCCTTGAACCAGATCACCTCTGACCAGTAGGTTCTGGAGGTCATTTGAGAAGGCTATGCGTTGGAGTTTGCACGGCTGTTGTTGGACGCCTTCGTGAAGTCACTATGCAGGGTCCCAGGAAAGGCAGCAGTGGTCTGGACATGCTTCAGTGGCTACTGCAGTTAGAGGCGGTAGTGCCAGTACCTGAAGGCCATTGTGGAAGCGGTTGATACTCCATCTATTTTGTGGTCCCCAAAAAAGAGAGAGCTTTCCGGCCTATCCTGGATTTGAAGTAGGCGAACAAAGCCCTCTGCATTCCGCACTTCCGTATGGAGACCTTATGTTCTGTATTTGTAGCGGTGTGCGAGGGAGAGTTCCTGACAGCACGCGATCTCACAAAGGCATATCTGCATATCCCTATATGCCTGGAACATCAGATGTATCTATGCTTTGTGGTAACGATGGGGCATTTTCAATTCTGAGCCTTGCCATTTGGTCTCACCATGGCCCCTTGGATTTTCACCAAGGTAATGGTGGTTGTGGCAGCTGCTCTATGTCTGGAGAGAATGTTCGTGCATCCTTATCTCAACGATTGGCTGAGTCAAGCAAAGTCGGCCGAGGAGAGCAGAAAGGCCTCCCAGCGGGTGATTGCTTGCCTTCAGCAGTTGAGTTGGGTGATCAAATTTGCCAAGAGTCACTTGGAGCCTTCCCAGGACTTGATTCATTTGGGGGCACAGTTCCAGATGGTGGTGGGCTGCGTCTCTTTTCCCGAGGACTGAGAGCAGAAACTGCAACTCCAGGTGCAACAGTTCTATGACTTCGGGCCCTGTCACATGGCATTATCTCCAACTGGGATCCATGGCAGCCATGTTGGAGTTGGTAACTGGGCTTGAGTGCACATGCAGCTCCTTCAGAGGGCGCTATTGGTGCACTGGTCCCTGCAAAGGCAGGAGCTGTCAACCAGCCTGGTGTGTCCAATGACCATCCGGATGGCTCTCTGGTGGTGGATGATGCTAGAGAAACTCTTGGCAGGGATACCTTTGGAGGTACCCAATTAGATTCCTCTAACTAAGGATGCCAGCCTGTCCGATTGGGAAGCACACTGCCTGACCCAGATGATGCAGGGTCAGTGGACCCATGAAGAGAGCGAGTGGTCCATCAATCAGTTGGAGATGCGCGCAGTGTTTCTGGCCCTGTGATATTTCTGCCCGTTTCTCCAGTGGAGGGTGGTGTGGGTGTTTTCCGACAATGTGACCACAGTGGCATATTTGAATCGACAAGGAGGGCCTGGAAGTGTGCTACTGGCAGGCAAAGTCACTTTGATCCTGGCCTGGGGAGAGACCCATCTGCTCGCCCTAAAGTGGTGCACATAGCGGAGAGAGAGAACATGTAGGCCAACTTCCTCAGTCAACATTGTTTGGATCTGGGCAAGTGGCCCTCGATCCCAATGTCTGCGACAGGGTGGTCTGAAGATGGGGCCAGCCAGTCATGAACCTGATAGTAATGTTTGAGAATGCAAACGCGGCGCGCTTTTACAGTGGCAGGAGAGAGGATGTCCGAGACTGGATGCATTGGTATAGCCTTGGCTGCAGGGGGACCTTGATCAGTTGGATTCTGCAGCACATCAAGGCACATGCGGGCTTGGTGTTTCTCATAGCCCTGGATTGCCTGCGTCAGCCCTGGTATGTGGATCTGACGCGTTTGCTGATTGGCTGGCCATAGCAGTTGCCACGAGGCCCAACTTACTGTCTCAAGCACCAATCCTAATGCTGCAGGTGATCGATTCTTGCTTTTGGCTGGCTCTTGAAAGGGTGAGGTTGAGAAAGAGAGGGTATGCACAGCAGGTTATGGCAATGCTGCTGCAGCCTCGGAAGCACTCAACCTCTTTGTCCCATGTACGAATTTGGAAAGTCTTTGAGAAATTGCGTGAGGAGCATGGGCTGAGGGCATTGGCAGCCCCGTTACCAGGGATCCTGGCTTTTCTTCAGGTGAGTCTCGAGAAGGGGGAAGGGACTGGCCCTTAACTCCTTACAGGTGCAAGTGGGCACGCTGGCCTGCTACCGGGGACAGGTCCAGGGAGTTTGTCTGGCGTCCTATCTGGATGTGGTCTGATTCCTTTGGGCAGTTAAATAGGTGCGGCACTCGCTGGTGCTGCCTTGGGACTGTAATTTGGTTCTCTCAGTGTTGATGAAGATAGCCTTAGCCAATGGCTCAAAGAGTACCCTTAAGGATCCTGTGTTGAAAACAGTCTTCTTGGTAGCCATTTGTTTGGCTAGGCAGATTTCGCAGCTGCAGGCGCTCTCTTGTCGTGAGCCATTCTTACTTGATTTCCAGGGAGAAGGTGGTCCTGAGGCCTATTCTGTCCTTCTGCCGAAGGTAGTATCGGCGTTTCACTTGAATGAGCCAGTAACTCTACCAGTTTTTGCGAACAGAGTGGAGTCAGTGGAGGACTGACAATCACACCTGTTGGATGTCCGGTGAGTTCTGTGTTGCCACTTGGCACGCATGGAGGGTATTCAGAAGTCATATTATCTCTTTAGCCCTTTTGGAGACCTGTGGAAGGGAAAAGTGGCCTTCCAAGTCCTCGGTGGCACATTGGGTCAAGGAGGCGAGTGCCTCCGTGTATCTGTTGAGACGTCAACCATTACCGCAGGGTCTGCGGGTGCACTCTAACAGGGCACAGGCGGTTCTTGGACTGAGTGTTCTTTGGTGCCCCCTCGGGACACATGTAGGGTGGTGACTTGGTCGTCCCTGCATACCTTTGTGCATCATTACCGTCTTGATGTACAAGTGACTCGGGATGTGAGGTTTGGGGTTTCGGTGTTGCAGTCCGAGCTCATGGGTCTCAGCTGGGTCTAGTATTGCTCTGGTACATCCCGTTCGTCTGGACTGGAGGGATAATAAGGAAGGTGAAATTAGGCCTTGCCCTCTTGAAGGACTAGAAAAAGGGACTATTACTTCTGGAGAGAGATCTGCAATTGTGAGTATATACTTCTGGGAATTTTCTGAAAGGACTTCTTTGTATTAAAGCTAATTAATCTGTGAGCCCAGTGTTTTTTGTTACATCAGTCAGGGCCTAGTAGCAGCAGTTTAAGTTTAAATTTAAAACACAGAAGAGACCTTTCTGGTTACATTTCATACCCAGCAGAGAGATTGTAGTTTAAAATTAATAGTCACTCGGGGCCTAGTATCAACAAAGTACTTTTAGTTTAAATTTAAAACACAGAAGAGAGCTTTCTGGTTAAATTTAGAACCCAGCAGAGAGTTTGTAGTTTTAAATTTCATAATAAATCAGAGCCTAGCAGCAGCAAAGAGCTGTAATTTGAATCAAATCAGAATATAGCTTAGCATAAAAGGCAAAACAGGGTCAGTACTCTTTGAGCAACAAATAAAGTTTTCTAGAGACCTTTACAAAGAGGCCTTCTACATAGGGGGCAAGAGACCTGTGAAATGTTTTCAATAGGTGTTAACACCAGGTGGCAGGTAAAAAGGCCATTTTGAAAGACTCCTTCTATCCAAGCAAGGACTGTTAATCACCCAGGAAGTTGGTCACAGCTTACCTCAGCAGCACAGGACAGGGTACTGTGTAGCAGCCCTCTTTTAATAAGTATTATTTCCCTCCCTCCCTCCCCAACACCCCCCCCCCCCGGGATAATAGTAGCTTTATAGGTACTTACACATCTTAAAGGAAAGGAGGTGCTCTCAGGTGAAGCTCGTTACCCAAATCAGTAATACACTAAGGAGCTGAGATTAATTAAGCTTCAGGTGAACAAGGTGTATCAAATGATCGCTCAGAATGTACCCCAGTGTAAATAAAATGTAGATATGTTCTGCCTGAAATCAGGTACCAGTGTGATACAATGTATAGAATTAAGAATGTACATAGTTTCCCCCAGTTACTTCCAAGTTGATCTCCCTGTTTATTGTAAATACAACTCAAAGTTCCTTGTGTTGTATAGTTGATGTTAAATGTAAACCGCTCTGATCTAAAATAGAGCGGTATAGAAGAACTGTTAAATAAATAAATAAATAAAAATAAATTAAACGTATTAGGTACGATTTTATTACTATAAGTATCCATAGCAACCCTTAGTAAGTAAAGAACTTAAAGATCTAAACACAAGCTTAAAACTAAGATGCAGACAGCAGTCCAGCAGCGAGATGGGGGCTTTCCAGGCTTTTGCATTGAGTGTCACATGTATGATTTTCTCCCAGTTGGTGAGAGGTCTTACGTGTGCACTAGGTGCAAGGAGCTCTTTGCTCTCAGGGAACGAGTCCGTTCTCTAGACGCTAGAGTAGTAGAATTGGAAAACATAAGAAAGACAGAGAGGTACATAGACGAGACCTACAGGGATATAGTCCTGAAGTCCCACCTCCAGTCTGGCAGCATCCCTGTTGCCATGGAGGAGAGAGGTCACATGACAGGAGAACATCACCCTGGTGTGGCAGGAAGTGATCCTGTAACTAGGACCTGTCCTCCAGTTGATGTAAAACCCTCTCGCACCGAGGACGTTTCTCCAGGGCCATGTGCCCATGAGGGAAGGGTTAGGACAGCCATTATAGTTGGTGATTTGATCATTAGGCATGTAGATAGCTGGGTGGCTGGTGGACGTGAGGATCGCCTAGTAACATGCCTGCCTGGTGCGAAGGTAGCGGACCTCACGCGCCACCTAGATAAGGTCTTAGATAGTGCTGGGGAGGAGTCTGCTGTCGTGGTACATGTTGATACCAATGACATAGGAAAATGTGGTAGGGAGGTTCTGGAGGCTAAATTTAGGCTTTTAGGTAGGAAGTTGAAATCCAGAACTTCCAGGGTAGCGTTCTCCGAAATGCTTCCCGTTCCACGCGCAGGACCCAAAAGGTAGGCAGAGCTCCGGAGTCTCAATGCGTGGATGAGACAATGGTGCAGAGATGAGGGTTTTGAATTTGTTAGGAACTGGGGAACATTCTGGGGATAGGAGGGGCTCTTCCGAAGGGATGGGCTTCACCTTAACCGGGATGGAACCAGGCTGCTGGCATTAACCTTTAAAAAGGAGATAGAGCAGCTTTTAAACTATATAATAGGGGAAAGCCAACAGTCGCCCAAGAGCGCATGGTTCGGAAGAATGTATCCTTGAAGGATACTACCAAAAGCAGAGAGGTTCCAAAAAAGAGTTAAGTAGCCCAAGTGCCCTCGAGCATGGAGCAGACCGAGCTTAAAGATCCCAAATTACCAAATGTCTATCAATAGCCAGATTAATATTAATAAAATACAGTCTCTAAAATGCTTGTATGCAAATGCTAGAAGTCTAAAAAATAAGATGGGAGAGTTAGAATATATAGCACTAAATGAGAGATTAGATATTATTGGAATATCAGAGATATGGTGGAAGGAGGACAACCAGTGGGACACTGTGATACCTGGGTACAAACTATGTCGTAATAATAAAGCTGATCAAATTGGTGGAGGGGTTGCGCTCTATGTTAGAGAGGGCATTGAGTCAGAAAGAATTAAAGTTTTGCAGGAAACAAAATTTGCTGTAGAATCTCTATGGATTGAAATTCCATGTAAAAAGGGGAAGACGATGGCAGTGGGGGTGTACTATGGACCACCTGTCCAGAATGAACAAATGGATGATGAAATGCTCAAAGAAATCAAGGAAGCTAACAAAAGTTACAGCGCAGTAATAATAATGGGTGATTTCAATTACCCCGGTATCGACTGGGTCAGTGTCACGGCAGGACATGCTAGGGAGATAAAGTTCCTAGATGAAATAAATGACTGCTTCTTGGACTGACCGGAGGGGAAGCCATATTAGACCTAGTCCTTAGTGGAACACCAGATCTAGTGCAAGAGATAAGGGTGTTGGGGCCACTTGGCAATAGTGATCATAGCATGATCGCATTTGATTTAATTAGTGGAGGAGGGATAGTAAGGAAATCCACAGTACTACCTTTTAACTTTCAAAAGGGAGACTATGATAAAATTAGGAAAATAGTTAAGAAAAAACTAAAAGGAGCAGTTGCAAAGGTTGTTGAAAACTACTATCTTGGAAATTTGTCCATATTAACATTCAGGAAGGCATCCAGGGCCCTGATAGAGTCAAAGCTTAGAACCCCCCCCCCCCCCTTCAGCAGATCCCGTGCCCTTCCCCGAGTGATAGTTCCATGGCATACCCCTCTGCACCTACTCCTTGCTGGCTTCCCTGACAGATGATCTTGCTAGAGGTCGGCCTATTGTAACTCCAAAATCCGTAAGCATCTCTACGCTCGTGGGCGGAGTACATCGCTCTCCAACTGAGTTGCTTCTGGCTTGTGAGGGCCGCACTCGTTCCTTGGGGCTCAAAGAAACACCATCAGTACCCTGTTCCAGATTGAACCCACCGGAGCAGTCTGAGGTTATAGGACCATCGTTACCCAGGTGAGCTCCAACTTGCTCCAAAGTAAGCTGGCTCTTGTTTCCCGAACCTGGCCCCAATGGATGAGCCAGGTTCTTGCCGTTCTTCTTTGACATTGCTCAAAGAAAGGAAATGAGCCATTTCAAAGAAGCCGTGGAGCTCATCATGTTTCATCTCTGCAATTCGCAATCTTTGCTTCCCTGCCCCCCCCCCCCCCCATTTTGTTTTTGAATTCTGGCAACACTTTGAGAAAACAATTTGTTTAATGCTTCTAAATATATAATGGGGGCTTTTCTATGGGCTTAGTTCAAAAGATATCTACAGAAAATTCAGACATAGTTTTTTGGTTTTGAACATGGATCTCCAAGCCACTCTATGGACAGTTTACTTACTGAATAGTTAAAGAAATGCTGTATGGAAGACATAGGGCTGACCCTTGGCGGATGCAGGTTCAGGGCTATTTAGCAAGTGTGCTCCCTCCAGAGTGGGGATGGGGTTTTGATTTATGCATACATATTTGGTAACATGGCGGTTTACAAATCATTGTAGCCAACTGGTCATCTAAGAGTCTATTACATAAACAGGAAAATCAAAACATAAAACAAAGTAAATCAGAGATAAAAACAAATTTAAAGTAAATGCTCAAGACAGGAAACAAGAAGGCTAAGGATTGAATAGTACAACAATTTTTTTCCATCTACGTTGCAAAATTACTTATCCTGAGAAATAAAAGGAAGTATAGAGGAGGGCACCAGGTCCTGGCACCAGAGTATAACAATAAATATTGCAAAATTAAACCATTAAGATATTAAACAATTTTTTAAACAACGTCTTAAATGGTTTGTTAAATTTTTTGTGTGAGCTCTCAGTTCGAATGTCAAACGGGAGGGAGGTCCGTAAAGTTGAAGCCCAGAAAGCAAAGGTAGAGTTTTAGATCCCATCATATCGGAGCTTTCAATCCTGCTCTGATATCTGCATGTGGTTTCTCCTTCTGTCTCTTTCCTTCCACTGCTCCCAGTTGATGGCAGATGCCTGGAGCAGGGGTACCGTGGCATCTTGGGACCCCCAGAAGCTTGTGACCCAGGGCTATTGCCCATTTAGGTCCTCAAGAACAGCCCTGGGAACAAGGCTCTGCAGCCAGTGTTAAACCCTCTCCAGATAGTTGGCCCTATTCTAATTTCCTCTCAAATCTCCTGTCACCTAACCTCTTTGTATAGTAATGACTGTTCTTCGTTCCAGTATCCTTGATGAGGTTGTTGACAAAAGCGAATTCAAGACCTGCAACCAGCTTTCCTTCTACAGGTAAGGCTGTCCATTAGAACTGTACAGTGTATGGTAGTCTTTCCTTTCTAAAATATAAAGCATATGAAAATGCAAGAATAGCAACTCCACTTTAGATTATAATTGTGAGAAGGTGCAAGGCTAAAGGTTCGCTTAGGGTGTTTAATACCCTTCCACTGACCCCGACTGTAGAGACAGTGAAGACTGACTTGAGATTACTAACAGGGGGAAAGGAGAGGGCCACAATGCATTGAAAGAATGTAGGTTATATTGTGGCCCTCTCCTTTCCCCCTGTTAGTAATCTCAAGTCAGTCTTCACTGTCTCTACAGTCGGGGTCAGTGGAAGGGTATTAAACGCCCTAAGCGAACCTTTAGCCTTGCACCTCCTCACAATTAACATTTAGATGACTAGCACCCCTTCTCCCCTAAGATTTTGATAATTAAATTTAATCATATTCATCTCAACACTATCCCTCCGATAACAATCCTATAAAATGCACATTTGGACATCATGGGTCTGATATTCATTTGGGCGGGCAGCGTGCTGCGTCAGCGCATAGCCTTGACTGCTGACCTCTAAACCCGGATATTCAATGCCACAGTGACGGCATTGAATATCCAGGGTTGGCGCCGAGTGGATTCACCTGCGGAGCCTAACTGGGTATCAGCGATATTGGACTGCTGTCCGGTTAGCATCCGCGGCTAGAACTAGGCGAGCCTTTTAAGCACGGGTCGCTAACCGGGTAGCGATCCAATATCACCGCTTCCCGGTTTCTGGCAATTCCCGCCTCCACTCCGCCTCACCGCGCCCTGGAACGCCCCCAATATGCCCGGATGCTAACCGGATAGCATTGGGGCGCGTAGGGACATAGATGGGGATATTCAATGTCACTAACCATGTAGGTGGCATAGAATATTCCCGTTTAAGGCATTTACACAGTTTACTGGTCTGTAAACTGTGTAAATGCCTTTCGAATATCGGGCCCCATACTTTTAAATATTATGCTTTTGTTTGTAAAGATATACATAACGAGCGAGATTTCAGAAAGCCGTTTACAAGGGTAAATGTATTATTTGCATATTGTCACAACAAAGAGCACTAGTCTACTGCAGAAGAATGCAGTAAAATCAGAAAGCAGCTGTGTATTATTTGCTATTTGTAAATTAAGCTACTTTGTGGTTCCTTCCAATTTATTTTCAACCTTTTTATCAGTAGTTTGTGCCACGAGCCACCTCTGTTATTGGCATATTGCCTGTTTCTCCTGCAGGTAAAAGTGCACACTGAAGAGACTGAGCTTCTGTGGCTGTCAGGATACATTGTTTTGCTTCGACTTTAGATGCTCTTTGCTGCCCCTCAGAAGCTGTGCCCTAGGCAACCACTTAGTTTGCCTAGTGGTTGGGCCAGCCCTGTCTACACATAAATAGACTGGGCCAAAAAAGTCACATAGGCCAACTCTTTTTCAGCCATCTTCTGTGTGAGGTCTGGGGGCCTTTTCTTCTGTTGTCACGCAGGCAGCATTTGTCCTCTTGCAAGTGTGTTGCTGCAGGTGTACTGCGCTGACCAGTGCCTTGGGAGCAACACGGCAACCCCCCTTGTCAGAGTTAGCTAAGGGAATAAACAAAAGAGGAAACAAACCAAAGAAAACAAAAATGAAAAAAAATAAGGAAGCAATAGAAAAGTTTTAAAAGGAAGGTGGGAAGATGCATTTGTCTGGCTAGGCAGAGAAAACAGACTGGAGCAGAAACTGGCGGCATAGTGTCGGGGGAGGTTGGCACATGCTCAGAAAGACCTTCTACGTTTTTCTGAGCTTAAGGAGAGCAGTTGGATGACATCATCAGCGTGTGACTGACTTATCCTGTTTGTCTATGAAGAAAAGTAAAACTCTACAGCTGTGAAATTTGAATTAGATCCACCTGCGGGGCAAATGTTTTCCAAGGTCTTTGCAAAGATAACAGCACATCAGATAAGGCTGAAGCAGACCAAGTAAAAAGAGCAGGATTAATTAAGAAGCATAGGAGTCTATTTACTAAGTGGTGTTAAGACTTGTTAATCACCTGCATTAGCACTGAGATAAGTCAAAGCAGCGTTAACTTTGGTGTATAATTGTTTTCTGTTAGTGTGGATTTTGTTGTTGAAATTCAATGTAATGCAAAGCAATATGTGCCTTCAAGTCAATGCTGACTCCTGGCGACCCAGCAACTCCTGGGGTTTCTTGGCCTTGTGGCCGGAAGTAGATTGCCAGGCCTTTCTTCCAAGGCAATGAAGGTTTAAATGACTTGCCCAAGGCCACAAGGAGTGCTAGTGGGAATCAAACCCTAGTCTCTTGGTTATCAAGCCATTAGGCTACTCCTTCACTCCCTGTTGAAATTCAGTGAGTTAAATGTTAGCATGCCTTTGCATATATTAATGATCCCTCTCAGCAGCTTGAAGCTGTGCTGGAGTCCTCCGCCAGCATTCCCGCCGGTGGGGGGGAGAGGTGAAACACGATCGCGCTTTGGATCACATAGCCTAGGCAGTGTCTGTGTAAAATATGAACATTAATGTGAACGTTTAAACATGGACACTATCTGTGCTCTGAAGAGTGCTTCGTTAGGATGGGGGCCATCTCCATACTGCCCTGATATCTGCACTTTGAAGATTGCCTTATACGAGTACCTTTCTTTTCTTGTGGGTGTGTCTTTTGGCTACAATAATGCACATCCTTTCGACAATACAAATGTACACATGTCATCATGATCCTGCCCTAACCCTGTGTGCTGCAAAGCTTTTTGGTCCATTTTCAGCAGGCGCTCAGCACCGCAGTTTAGGCACTTAAGGCTCCTAATTTAGACCTCTGTTTTCAGGCAGTTTTAGGATCCCTAAAATATGGGTTGAAAATAGTCACTTGATTCTAAGTTTAGGTGCTATAAAATGAGGCTCCTCAAGTTAGGTTTGCTATTAAGTCACTTCATTTTAGGTTCCTACATTAGGCATCCAGTATAGGAAAGCCTTTTTAGGGGCCTAAATATAGGCACTCAGTTGGAGCAAATCTAATGTTTCCTGTTTGTTATTAAGCAAGGTTTCTGAATCCAAGCACTCTCTCTTCATGACCATAGGCGCCAGAAGCGGCTGCATCCTGGGACGTCACTATACCGGGCACTTCTGGACTCGTTCACCTTGTACAATGACATTGCTAAGCTGCAAATTATTCACGAGGAGACCAAGGTGAGGCTGTCTCCCCTAAATAGATCTGTACCATAAGCCAGATACTTACCTGTGTAGCATTGCACAGCACTGCTATTGAGTAGTCCTGCAATTCTTATTGCCCCATTTAACTCTCCAGTCTGTAGTTGAACCATTCTGGACGTATTATCTTTTGTCTCCTGTTTGTTGTGCTTGTCTCACATAAATTGTAAGCTCTGTTGAACAGGGACTGTTTCTCGTGTGTATGTGTACAGCACTATGAACGGCTAGGTTAGTTAAGATTGTTTCAATTGGGCTGTTTCTGTCATTTTTTATCTGCCTCTGTCCTTTCCCTGTGGAAACCACCATAATAGTAAATACTGTATGTCGCACATAATACACTTTGTGCAAGATCAGCTTGTGTGAGGTTAAGTCCTGCAGTCTTGCAGCAATTAGGGCTTCTATCGTGTTCCATTTCTCTTTCCAAATTAATTCACAATGCCGCCGCCTCCTTACCTTGTAAGCCCAGCAGCTCTGTTGCGTTAATATTATTATTTTTTATATAGAGCGCCACTCCACCTCCCTTTCTTCCTACCTTGTCCTCTCTGAATAAAACGTAGCCTGATTTAATTATATCTCAGTCACAATTCTCTGTGTACCATGTCTCTGTGACCACTGCTAAATCCAAGTCAGCCTTTTCTATGACCACCACTAGGTCTGGATATCCTAATATCAGTATTTACCCTGATTAGTGTTAGGGGTATGTTTACTAAACTGCGTTAGGCTTTGTCAGTTAACGCTGGGCAATAGCTGCAAAAGTCCTGTGATAGGTGCAGGGGGCACTTTTAGCATTTCCTCTGCAGATACCTTAGAGGAAACACTGTGATCACGGGGTTAAGCTTCGCGGAAGCAGCTATCGCCACCCATTGAGCTAATGATAGTTGCAACTGCGAAACCTGCAAACATTGGCGATTGCCACGCAGTGGTAAAGTCCGCCTATAATCGCCTGCTGGAGGCACGCCCACTTTCTGCCCTAATTTTGCCCGAGCCTGCACCTACTGCATGAAGTACAGACATCGCCGAAAAGCGCCGCAGTGTCTGCTTTTTTTCATGTTAGCTGTCTTCGCGATGCAACAATCCCATGTTAGCGCTGCAAAGACAGATAAAATGCTCCTTAGTAAGCACACCTCTTACTGTACTTAACAAATAACTTGTTCCATATCCTAGCCCTTAAAAGGCATAACATAGACTGAATTTGTTCATAACCAGTAAGAGGGTCTCTCTTTGAATCATCTCTCTCCCCTTCAATCTGTTCAACACTGTGCTGTGCGGCTAATCTTCCGCCAGCCTCGTCATGCCCATATTACTCCTCAAGTCTCTTCATTGGCTCCCTATCCATTTCCACATCTAGTTCAAACTTCTCCTGCTGACCTATAATTGCATTCACTCTGCGACTCCTCACTACCTTTCTTCTCTTATCTCTCCTTACAACCCCCCTCGGGAACTCCGCTCTTCTAGCAAACTGCTTCTATCTGTGCCCTTCTCTTCCACTGCTAACTCCAGACTTTGCTCCTTTCACCTTGCTGCACCTTACGCCTGGAACAAACTACCTGTGTCTGTACGCCAGGCACCTTCCCTAACCCTCTTCAAATCCAGGCTGAAAACTCACCTCTTCGCTGCTGCTTTTGGATCTTGACTTTCCTGATTTCCTTCTCCTTCCCTTGCTTTATCCCTGCCCACACCTTCTGTGTTTGTCTTAACTAGATTGTGTAAGAGATTGTCAGCTCTGATGAGCAGGGACTGTCTCTTACTTGTCTGTGCAGCGCTGCGTATGACTTGTAGTGCTATATAAATGCTCAGTAGTAGTAGTAGTAGTAGGGAAAACTTCTGCAGCTGTGACTATTTGATTGAGGATATATAAAATAAAGAAATACAGATTCTGGTGTTACCGATCTACTTGCTTTCAGGTCCGCCTGCTAGCAGAAATTTATGGAATAGAAAAGAACATGTTCAGACTCAGAATTAATGAACTGTCTCCGCTGAAGCCAAGATATGAAGTCCCTGATCTGTTAGTCAGAGAACCTGTTGCTCAGAGGTAAGAAAAGGAAAGAGGTGTTTGCTCAGTTAGATATTCAGGAAAACTGCACAGACAGTAGCCCCTGTCTAATGTTTGGTTGATGCCAGCCACATTCTGTTCCTAGAGTTTGCTTAAATCTATTCAGCATTTCTGTTTTAGTTGATCCCTGACTTGGGGTCCTAGAGCTTTCCTAACATGGCTGTTTTCACGGCACAGGTTGACAGTAATCCAGGAGGAGGCTGGTGTTATAGTGCTGGGCTGTGACCAGGGTGACCTCAGAGTACATATCACAGCAAAACCATTCCAGATTGACGTGCTTTCTAAGGAAGACACTGTCCTGAGGATTAACTCCCTTGGCCGATTATACTTTGAATATCTACGGCCACCACCCAAGAAAAGGTATCACTGAATTTTCTTCCGAATTATGGAAGCTCACATTTGCCCACTAGGGGTTAGTCATCCTAGGTTAGTGATCAGAAATCACATCACAATGACATGCAGAAATCAGAAGGAAAGTAAAAAAAAAAAGCCTTGAACAACAAAATCTATGATTTATACTGGAGAATCCTATCCCTTTGATCACCTCCAATAAACGATGCATGATTATATCTATAAAAGGGAAAGTAACACAGCACATTAATGTGGCTGATTAGGAAGCAGATGGTTCAGATATAACAAGACAGTAAGATTATTGGTCATCATCATAATCAGAAGCCATGTCCATATGTTTATTTATGTATAATCTCTCTTGTATACTGCAAATTATATAGAATACACATCACAGAATAAAATTCCAGCAAAACATAAACATATAGTCAAATGCAAAACAAATAGATTACTACAGTTTCATAGAACATTCAAATAAATCAAAGAAACTAAAAACTACCAATCAAAACCAATGGAAATATATGAGCTTTTAATATATTCCATCAATCAATCTGAGATTATATATTCAAGAAACCTGCTGATATCACATACAATATTAATAACCCAGGGAATATAATCAAAATACAATGAGAGATTAATTTTATAAGGTTTGGCGAATTTGCAGGTATTCCAACACGCCTATTTTTTGTATAAAATACGGGCATATATCATAAGATACACACCCCAAACCTAAGCACAAGCACTTACACCAGCCCTAGACTTGGGGCAAATGTGTGTGCATAGATTTGTAAAGAACAGGCATAAGTTATAATAGTTGATAACGAATGCACATAAATTTGCACTCTGCCCAAGCTCCGCCCCTAGCCACACCCACTACAGAAGTAAGCATCACGAGCCTGATGGACGTATTCGTAGAATAGTGATTGCTTGAAGTAAGTGGCTATCTGCATGCGTGGATGGTGTGTAACCTTATGTGGCTCCTTATAAAATTACCTCCTTACGGGCCTGATATTCCAACAGCATTTATCCAATGGACAAGCCTAGTGGTTAGAGCAACAGCCTAGTACTCAAGAGATATGGGTTTAATTCCCACTGGTACTCCTTGGGACCCTGGGCAAGTCACCTTACCCTCCATTGCCTCGGAAGAAAAGGTCTGGCAATCTACTTCCAGTCATACCTTGGCAAGAAAATCCAGGGGCTGTTGAGTCACCAGGAGTCAACATTGACTTGACGGCACTTAAAAAAAAATCCAATTAGCGCTAACTGGCTAAGTGCCGCTGAATATCACTACAGAAGCAGAATCAGTGTAGAGTGGGAAATTATCCAGATAACTAACTATCCTAGCTGTCCTAAGCTATCTGGGTAGCAGGCTGAAAATCACCACTATGTGGATCATGCTGGCTGTCGGCACTGAATTCACATATTCAGCGCCAGTCACTGTCCAGATATTGGTGCTGACTGGATTTTATTTAAATGCTGTGGTCAGCATTTTATTGAAATGCCAGCTGTGGAGTTTGTATATTGCTCTGTAAAATGTTAGAATCATACCAAAAAATGTAGCAAACAGAAAGGAAATCTACATTTCATTCTCCTCCCCAGTATTAAATATATCTCGTGCATAAGAGCTTAGGCTCCACTCTTCTTCAGTCCTGATGCCATAAGGAGAGATGTTTCAAAGTCGAATAATCCAAAAATATTTTTTTAAAATGGCATTGAGGACTAGCCACTAGAAGCAGAGGTTCCCGATGATCTGTAGGATCATCAGTCACAGTTGTAAAGCAACAGAATTTTTGGAGACATCACAAGATAACAATAAAGTAGCTGTTTTAGTAAGATTAATTTTTGGTTTTGAACAGGAGAAAATTTTTGTCTTGGAAATAGACTTTATCCCTTTTTGTGGACAGCCTATTAGTAGTTTTCCAGATGTGGCTGGAGCTAAGCAGCTGCTGAAAAAGTATTAACTATAGGTGCTACATTCTATCTTAGATTCCCAATTCCCCTGTAAATGCGTAATCACCCATTCTGGGAATATTGTTGTTAAGTGCTGTTGGGTCAGTGTCGACTCGCTGCAACCCTCTGGATAGTTGTCCTAAACTATGTTCAGTCAGGCGGCTCATTGTTGACAGACTGGCACCCATAGCTGCTGTTATTGCATTAGTCCATCTCATTTCTGGCCTTACTCTTTTGCACTGACCTTCAACATCGCTGAGCATGATGTCCTTCTCGAATGATTTCTCTCTTCTCATGATGTGTCCAAAGTATGAAAGTCCAAGTCTTGTCATCTGAGCTTCTAAAGAAAGCTTAGGTTTGATCTCCTCTACATTAGTACCGACTGATTTGTTCTTCAGGCACGCCATAGTATACACAGTATTCTTCACCAGCACCATAAATCAAAGGCAATGATTTTCTTCCTGAACTTTTTCTTCACTGTCCAACTTTCACATCCATATGACGTTATTGAAAATACCATGTCTAGATCCAAAAAAGCCATTCTGCCAAAAGCAACACTTTATCGGATTTCTTGACTGCTTGTCGTTTCTTTATTGATTATTGATCCAATTTGTCTACTATTGCTATTTCTTCTCCATCAAGGATGAAATTTTTGATTTTGCCAGTTGTCAGCTTTTTTTGTCTTCTTCATGTTAAGGTGCAGGTCCATTTTAAGACTATTCCTTGATCTTGGTAAGCAAATATTTTAGATCGTCTTCACTTTAGCCAGTGACATGGTATCATTAGCATAGCGAAGGTTGTTGATGAATCGTTCATCAGTCTTCACCCCTCAGTTGTCTTCATATAGTTCTGCTTCTCTGATGCCTTGTTTGGCATCTAAATTAAAGAGTTAGGGGGGGGGGGGAGTATGCAGCCTTATCATACATCTTTGCTGATTTTAAATCATTCTGTTTCTTCTTTTTCTGTTTGAACTGTTGCTTCTTGATCAATGTAAGGATTGCTTATGAGGACTATCAGGTCTTCTGGTATACCCATGGCTTCTTAGTGTTGGCCAGAGTTTCTCATGATTTACACAATCGAAGGCCTTGCTGTAGTCAATAAAATGCATATATATATCCTTTTGGTATTCTTGTCTTTTCAGGGATCCATCTTACATCCATGATGACGTCTCTCATTCCTTATGTCTTTATGGATGTGTATCACATTTGGAGAAGGTCTTGTTGGAAAATTCTAAGTTAGAAAGAAGCATAGGTTGTGATTGATTGATTGTCTGATTCTAATGCAGTTGAGGAAGGATAATGGTTTCTAAATTGTAATGGTTAAGGGTGCTTGTGTCGTCTTATCTGTGTGCCTTCCCATGATGGGGGCCATAGCATTTGCTGATGTAATTTATTTTTCCTGTATGTACAGGATGTCTTTGTGATTTGTGGGTCAAGCTGTATGCTTTTCCTGTGCTGTGCTATTGTAACATGCATTAAAAACATCAATAAAAAAATAAACAGGAAATTCTGATGATCTGTAGGACAATGTCATGCTGAGAGGATAATTCTATAAAGCGTGGCTAGAATTCCGTGCATGTTTACATGCATAAATCATGGTATTTTAGTGATTTCCGCACATAACTGACCCCTCATTTATATAATATAGCCCAACGTGCATAAGATACGCATTTACACTTACCCTAGAGCTGATGCAAGCGACTGTGATTCATTCACGCATGTTTGAGGCCACTTATGCTAGTATTCTATAAAGTTCAATTTGCACGCGTTTGACTTTATAGGACAGGCGCTATTAACACATGTAAATCTAATCACTACTTACAGAATATCTTCCTATGTGATTTTACAGAATGGAGGAGAAAAACAAAACTGGGCGTCTGATCTATTTTCGGCAGCGTGGTTATCTGGTTGTGTGATTAGCACCTCAAAAACTGATTGGTCATTTAATTTTTATGATGCCAGGGTAGGAAGCCCAATCAAGACAGCCACACTCTACCTCCTCTAATTTGTCATGCACATAGAGAGAAGCGATATAAAGATTTTTAGATTTTCGGGCTCCTTGGCTTTGGTATCAATTGAATTTTTGATATTATATTACCTAACATCACAGTAAACTGACCGCTTTCTAGTCCTCTCTGCGGTCATTCTTAATTATTTGAATGAAAAACTCAAAGCTCAGAGATCCTATCTAGACTGCCCATCAGTCCATCAGGACTTTGTAGAGGTAGTCAAAGGACGAAGGCAAAAAGCTTTTATGTTATTTTATCACATTTTAAGTTCATGCAATCTTTAATGTAACTGCGAGGTTGATATGAGTCAGAAGACAGCCGTCACTGCAGTAAGGCCAAAGAAGTGCCGGGTGGTTTTAACTGTGGTTGAAAGCAAAGTGTTAATCCTAATTAATTGAAAGCCAAGAGAATAACTAGCAGGATCTTGTTCCTTCTCATTTCCCTCCTAGCTATCCTTCCTCATTTGCATGCCAGTCCTAAAACCAGATATTGTGTCTCTCTGCACAGAGGCTGATGGCATTTTATAGTTTAACAGAGATATGGAGGATAAGAGCTCTTAAAAACGTATACCTCAGTAAATCTGTTTTTTGTGAAGTGCCACCAGCGGCTGTGTTGTTTTTGTTACTACAGACTAGCACACGTACCCTTCTGGAAGTTTCTCATTGGAGTACAAGTTATCTTAGTCATAAGAGGTTTTAATTTGCTGTGGCTTGGAGGGACTGCTGATTTAATTGGCCAAACAGCCTGAAAAGCCACTTTTAAAAAAAAGCTGAAATCATTTGTTGACTTTGTTTGTTTAGTAAGACTCCATCGGACGAGAAAGGTGATGCGTTTGCTGACTCTTCTGAGGTAAGCAGCAACATTGATTATTTGTTCTATCTTTGGATATCCAGGGAAAAAAGGTGATAAGCATTAATTTTAACTGATTTTCCCTCTCTTTTTATAGCCCCTTTTGACTTAATGTAGTCCAGTCAGTACAGTAACAGCCTGAGCCAGGGCCCCTGCAACCCTACAGTCATGATGGGCCCTAAATTCAGTCGTATTGCACAGTCATCATGACTCCTTCCATATGTCTGTGAGTGCTGCCTCCGCAGTATTCCCAAACCTGGGACAGGGATTGAACCCAGGTCTTCCACATGACAGTGCATTGGTCTGCCCATCGCTGATTATTTGAATGACATTGTCTGACATAAGGATCTTTTGTAAAATTCACATCATCTTGTTGTTTGGTTTATTGCAGTTTGTCAGAATATACCCAGAGTTTCTGTTGATGTTTATAGGGTTTATACAGAGCTGTAATACTGAGTGGTGTCAGTAGCTATATCAACAAAAATGTACGTGCATTGAAGGTGCCTATCTAGAAAGTCAAATCTGCAGAGATTGTACCATATAGAATACTAGCTTAAGTGGCCATGGATGTGCTATATAGCGTCGCAGTCACACCAGCTCTAGAATAGGTGTAAAAGATCTTGCATATCTTACATGCAGTGGAGGCTTATGCTCTAAAGCAGCGATGGCGAACCTATGGCACGCGAAGGCCTTGCAGCTGGCACGCGGGAAGGTCTGCAATTAAGATATGCGGCGCGGCGGGAGGTGAGTGTGCTGGCAGGGCCGGCTGCTTCTGCCGCGGCAGCATCAAGAGCTCTGCCGCGGGGCCCCCCCCTGCCCGGCAGAGCCTCCCTGCATCATCAGCTTTCTTCAAGTCCCAAAACGCGGGCTTCTTTCAGAGCCGCGAGAGTTTCTTTTCTCGCGGCTCTGTTAATCCCGCCGGGGCTGGGAAACTCTCGCGGCTCTGAAAGAAGCCCGCGTTTTGGGACTTGAAGAAAGCTGATGATGCAGGGAGGCTCTGCCGGGCAGGGGGGGGCCCCGCGGCAGAGCTCTTGATGCTGCCGCGGCAGAAGCAGACGTTTTTTTTTTTTTTTGTTTTTTTTTTTTGGGGTTGCTTGGGGGGATGGGGGTTTAGGACTGGTAATGGGCTATGGGAGGGGGGAGGCTAAACTGGAAGTGGGCTGATGGGGGCGGGGGGTGGTTAAGACTGGTAATGGGCCATGGGGGGGATAGGACTGGTAATGGGCCATGGGGGGGGAGGCTAATACTGGAAGGGGGCTGATGGGGGGGGAGGGCGGTTAGGACGGGAAATGGGCCATGGAGGGGGGGGTTAGGTCTGGTAATGGGCCATGGGGGGGGGTTAGGAATGGAAATGGGCCATGGGGGGGAGGCTAAGACTGGAAGTGGGCTGATGGGGGCGGTTAGGACTGGTAATGGGCCATGGGGGGGGTTAGGACTGGTAATGGGCCATGGGGGGGAGGCTAAGACTGGAAGTGGGCTGATGGGGGGGGTTAGGACTGGTAATGGGCTATGGGGGGGCTAAGTGGGCTGATGGGGGGGTTAGGACTGGTAATGGGCTATGGGGAGGGGGCTAAGGCTGGAAGTGGTGGTGGTGGTGGTGGGGGGGGGTAGGACTGGTAATGGGCTATGGGGGGGGCTAAGACTGGAAATGGGCTGATGGGGGGTAGGACTGGTAATTGGCTATGGGGGGGCTAGGACTGGGTGATGGGGGGTTAGGACTGGTAATGGGCTATGGGGGGGCTAAGACTGGAAATGGGCTGATGGGGGGGTAGGACTGGTAATTGGCTATGGGGGGGCTAAGACTGGAAATAGGCTGTGGTGGGGGTTTGGATTGAAATGGACTCATGAAGGGGCTAGAACTGGAAGTAGGCTCATGGGGGGCTTGGATTGGAAATGGGCTGAGTGGAGGGGAGCTAGGATTTGACATGGGCTGATGGTGGGGCTAGGAAAGGACTAGAAATGGGCTCATGGGGGGCTGGGATTGGAAATGAGCTGATGGAGGGACTCGGATGGGACTGGAAATGGGCTTATGGGGGGCTAGGACTGGAAATGGGCTTATGGGGGGCTAGGACTGGAAATGGGCTGATGCGGGGACTAGAAGGGAGCGGATGCTGGGTGGGACTGGAACTAGAATGGAGCTGATGTTGGGGGAGGATTAGAATGGGATGGAGCTGGGAGAGTGAAATGGAGAGGGAAAAAATATTTTGTGTGGGAGGGAAGACAAATCTACAATTGTCCGGATATTGGGAGAGTAAGTGGGGATTGAGGATGGAGGGGTAAAATTTGAGTGGATGAAATAGGAATGAGGAAAGAGCAAAAGGAGAAAGATTAGTATGTTAAAGCAGATGTAGAGAGAGAATGGAAAAAACTAGAAGAGAGAAGAAAAGACAAATGGACAGCAGACGATGAAGAGTTAGCGGAAGACACGAAGAAACCAGAAGAAAGTGGCTGGAGCAATTGCAGCTGAAAAAAAATGCACAAAAGGTAGAAAAATATCTCTTTATTTTGAATTTATTAATTGGAATATGCCAGCTCTGGGAAATGTGCATCATTAACGTCTGCGCTTTGTTTAGTACAAGAGCAAATTAATGTATAGTTTTATTTCTACAGTGTTGTACATTCCAAGTTTGGCTTTTGGGATTCCCAGTTTAATTCCCACCGAGTCCTGACACAGTTAACAGTTTTAAGAAGTTTATCTTTTTTTACTCAGGATACATTTGACATGTTATGTGAATAATACATTTAAAATATATTGTGCAACTGAATCAAATTCTTCCTAAATTCATTAAATTGAATGAAATCATTAAAACATTATAAATTGCCAATAAATTGAAATGAAAACCAAAGGATTGTGAATCAAATTGATTCTCTGACAATACAAAGATTCCAACCTTTACAAATGATGTTACATAGTTCAGGCAACTTTATAAAGAGTTTTTAGATACTAAAATCTTGTTGTTAAGGTTTAATTGACGTGCTGGCACTTTGAGGAAATTCTTTGGTTTTGTGCGGCAGTTTGGGCACTCGGGCTCAAAAGGTTAGCCATCACTGCTCTAAAGTATGCAAGGGCGGAGTAGCCTAGTGGTTGGGGCAAGGTACTTCAGGCCGGAAGGTCGGGGGTTCAAATCCCACTAGAGGACAGCAACCTTGGGCTGGAAGGACTGGGGTTTCTAGTCCCACAGATGCTCCTTGTGGTCTTGGGCAAACCACTTAACCCTCCATTGCCCATGTTCCCTGTAAGTATTAGTGTATGTGTCTCATATCCCCGTGTGTTAAATGTATCCCCCAATTGTGCTGTGACCGCTTTGATTGAAGGATAAGGCGGTATACAAAACTGTCTAAATAAATAAATAAATGTACATATGTGCTCTGCCCAAATTCCTCCCCTGTGCATGCCTACAGTGAAAATACGAGCCATTATACTTTCAGAATAATGTCTGACTACAGTCCGCACCTAAATCACTGAAATACCCTGATTTATGTGCGCAGAACTCTAGCCATGCCTTACAGAATTTACCCTCCATGAGTCCTGGGCATATACCCCTTCCATATCAAACTTTTCAAGCAAAAGGCATGTTTCTAGCATAAGAGTCTTGGGCACGTATCTCTCCTTCCATAGCAATCATGCCAGGAATTTGCCTCTCCTTCCAGAAGAAGAGCTTCAGTCTTCAACAGCAATTCAGATACTGTGTTGTTGCTGTGGAGTTGAACTTCTTTACCTTTTCACAATGGCTGCCATAATGTAAAATGGCTGGAGTGCCCTATCACTGATAACTAGACAAATGAATCCTTTAATATGCTCCAATGACCTAAAATATTGTTACTCCATGCATCTCCGGATTCGGTATATCAATACTTAGTTCTAATGTTCTCCCAAGATGACAACATGTTTCAGACTACTTTCAAAGTCCTGCATCAGAGTTGTTAAGTGTTGAAAAGTCAGTGTCGACTCATGGCAACCCTCTGGATAGTTGACCTAAACTGTGTTCGGTCTTCAGTCAGGCGCCTCTTTGTTGATAGAATGGCATCCATAGCTGCTATTATTGTATCAAGCCATCTCATTGCTGGTCTTCTTCTTTTGCATTAACCTTCTGCCTTGCCAAGCATGATGCCTTTCTCTAATGAGCTCTGTCTTCGCATGATGTGTCCAAAGTATGAAAATTGAAGTCTTGTCATCTGAGCTTCTAAAGAAAGCTTAGGTTTGATCTTCTCTAAGATCGACTGGTTTGTTCTTCAGGCAATCCATGACATACACAATATTCTTCATCAGCACCAAAGGCATCGATTTTCTTCCTGTTTATCTTTTTCACTGTTCAACTTTCATGGTAAATCTAATACAACTTTTTTGTCTGAAGTATGCTTCCTTGTGTAATGATATCCAACTTGCTCCTCATCAACAAACACTCTCAGTAGTCTCTCCTTACTGACTAATGGACCTGCAGCGTTTTGTGCTCCAGCCATTTTATATTATGGTGCAATGGTAGCACAGTTGGTTAAATATTTTCAATAAAAAGGGATACATCAGCCCCACCCTTGTCACTTGGTTCAGTCAAGGGAGGGTTTGGTACAGGTTCGACAAATAAATATTTTTTTAATTGAAGGCTTAGGGCTCAGTTATATGTTTGGATATTTGAATATTAGTATTACTGGGCCCGATATTCAATGGCATTTACACAGTTTAAAACCCGGCATGATGAATTTCCCCCAGTTCGGCCGCTACATGTCTTGATGCAATCCGCATAGTATCGGGGTGTGTCATGGGAGTTCTGGGGCGGCGTGGAGGTGGCACCATTGCTATCCAGGCAGTGGTGACATGGAGCCGCTGCCCAGTTAAAGACCTGCGGGTAAATATAGTTGCGGGAAAATCGTAACTATCTTTATCTGTGGGAGCTAACCGGGCAACGGCTCAATATAGCCGCTGCCTGGTTAGCTTCAGTGGCATGCGGAGCATTTCCGCGCATTGTGGAAGACCCAGATATTCAGTCCGGCGTCAGGATATGGCCCCGGATTGAATATCTGGTGTTAAAGTTTGGCAGCGAAGGCTATATGCCTTTTCAGATAGATTCGGGAGGTTCGGGAGAAGAGGAAGATCAGAGGTGGAATTGCAAGACTCAAAAGTGCCAAGAACAGATTCATAGGAAGTGACATTGAAAAAAACGAAAATTCTAAACAAATACTTTTGTTCTGTTTTTACTCAAGAAAATCCTGGAGAAGGACCACCTGTGATTGAGAAATATACAAGTGGGAATGGTGTAGATACCACACCATTCACAGAAGATGATGTGTTTGAACTGCTTGCAAAACTGAAAGTGAACGAGGCCATGGGACTGGTTGGGATACATCCCAGGATACGGAACGAGCTCAGAGAGGTGCTGGCAGGGTCTTTAAAGCATGTTTTAAATAGATCCTTGGAGACAGAAGAAGTTCAACAGGACTGGAGAAGGGCTGATGTGGTACCTCTTCTCAAAAGTGGTAATAGGGAAGAAGTGGCAAACTACAGGCCAGTAAGCCTTACTTCAGTGGCAGGAAACACAATGGAGGTGCTCCTGAAAGAGAGAATAGTCGACTTTCTTGAAACCAATAGGTTGCATGATCCGAGGCAACATGGTTTAACCAAAGGATGATCATGCCAAACAAATTTGATTGAGTTCTTTGACTGGGTGACCAGAGAACTAGATTAAGGGCATGCGATGGATGTGATCTACCTAGATTTCAGCAAAGCCTGTGCTACTGTTCCTCATAGGAGGCTTATCAATAAACTGAACAGCCTGAGGATGGGTCCCAAGATGCTGTACTGGATCAGAAATTGGTTGACTGACAGACGACAGAAGGTGATGGTAAACGGAACTCACTCAAATAAAAGGAAGGTGATTAATGGCGTGCCCCAGGGATAGGTCCTGTGATTGGTACTGTTCAATGTATTTGTAATATTGCTAAAGGACTAAATGGAAAAGTGTCTTTTTGCAGATGACACGAAAATTTGCAACAGCGTGGACTCCCCTGAGAGAGTGGATAACATGAGGAAAGATCTGCAAAAGCTGGAAGAATGGCGTAATGCTTGGCAGTTAAGATTTAATGTGAAGAAGTGCAATGTCATGCACTTGGGATACAGAAATCCAAGGGAATTGTATGAGATAGGGGGCGAGAGGTTGGTGTGCACGGACCAGGAGAAGGACCTCGGAGTGATTGTTTCTGATCTCAAAGTGGCGAAACAGTGTGACAAGGCAGTGGCAAAAGCCAGAAGGATGTTGGATTGCATACAGAGAGGGATTACCAGCAGAAAGGAAGAGGTACTAATGCCACTGTAGAAATCACTGGTGAGGCCTCACTTGGAATATTGTGTTCAGTTTTGGAGACCATATCTCCCAAAAGATATAAAAAGATTGGAAACGATTAAGAGGAAAGCAACCAAAATGATTTGGTGCCTGTGCCAGAAGACATATGAGAAGAGACTTGAAGACATAAGTATGTATACTCTAGAGGAGAGGAGGGACAGGGGAGATGTGATTCAGACTTTTAAATTCTTAAGGAGTATTAATGAACAAACAAGCCTCTTCCAAAGACGGGGAAGCTGTAAAACTAGAGGGCATAAAATGAAGCTGCAAGGGGGTAAGGCAATGTCAGGAAATACTTTTTCACTGAAAGGGTGGTGGATGCTTGGAATGCCCTCCCGATGGAAGTGGTGGGGGCAAATACAGTGACAGAATTCAAAATGGCATGGGACAGACACAGTGGATCCCTTTACAGCAACAGGATAAAATCAAAATAACCTTAATTGTCTCTGCTATCTCAGCAAATAGGGATGACCTGCACGGAGCGGTGAGTACACCCCTAAACAAAGGCATAGGGAGGGGTGACTTGCACTGAGCGGCAGGTGCACCTACTCTTGCCATCTTGCTGGGCAGACTGGATGGACCATGATGGTCTTTATCTGCGGTCATATACTATGTTACTATATGTTGCCATGTTGGAGATGCTAGCCGTTATAACTCAATATCAAGCCCAGTATTTTTAGTATTTTATAAAGACAAGTAGGCACATGCTTTTATTTATTTGATATTATTTAGCTGACGCCTTTCTGGTAATAGTTCAAGGTGAGTTACAGTCAAGTAACTTGTTCCCAGAGGGCTTACAATCTAAGTTTGCATCGGAGATCAGGGTGGCTTAAGTGATTTGCCCAAGGCCACAGGGAGTGCGAGTAGAATTGGAAGCCTGGTCTGTGGTCACAGGCCACTGCTCCAACCATTAGGCTACTCTTCTAGTCAAACAAATGGAACAAACTAAGAAAATCAATGCAAATTGTGGGAACCGCCACATTTTCTAAAAATAAACTAAAACCTTTTGTCCTGTGCACATCCTTAGTGGCAGCTTTTTTAGCAGGTATGCAAAAATATTTAGTGCATTGCCCATTAAGAGTCATTTTAGCACATATGCTAAAACGTTGTAGTGCATGTCTGCTAAAGCTGATTTAGCAGAAGTTTTAGTGCCTAGACCCTAGCTGTGAAACAGACATGGCATGATAAGAAGGTTAATTTCTAGCCAAGTTAGTCTTTCTATGTGAAAAGGAGCATGCGTGTAAATTTGAAAAATCCTGTGTAGCAGAGGATGTTTTTGGCCACACCATGAAACTTTATTTTTATAAATAGGATGAAGAGGATCTTGGCCACTGGAAAGAACAGTTTGGCAATTTTGTAGATTTCAAAGCCAATGGTAAGACTGATTCCAGTGTAGCGCTGAGAACAATTCCGCAGGTTTTTCTCTGTTTGTCTACAATTCTACCTTTGTTTAATACTTTCCTCAGGTCCCAGCTCTGTGGGTCTGGATTTTTCTCTTCCTGGATATGAACATGTCTATGGACTTCCAGAGCGCACAGAGGCAATGCTGCTCCAAAGCACCTGGTAAGTCAGGAGAAGATTTTCTTCCTGCGGTCCTTTATTTCAGACAGACTTGAGATTTCTATAGCTGGGAGAAATGAGGGTCAAATATAACAACTGCAGTATATTAACTTCTAGGAGGAAATTGTGATAATTGTACAGTCTTTAGCAGGGCTTTTTGTGCCAGTACGCAACAGTATGGCGTACAGCACCTTTTTCTGGGGGGCAGCACCAACAAGCCAGTGGCAGCCACCTCACACTGCCTTAAAAGAAACCAAAACACCTCAGCGATTTCCCCCTCCCCCCACCGCCGCCACTTTTCCTGTGTCTGCAGCGGCGGTAGCAGGCATCAGCCTTTAAACAACAATAACAGAAAAGCCAAGGGGGGGGGGGGGGGTTAATGGCTGGTCATAGGGGGTTTGGCTACTGAGGGCATAGCTATATAAGGGTAGAGCCATGGAAATCACCCACCTCCTAAAGTTGTGAATACCATCACCTTTTTTTATTTTTTATTTATTTTTTTTACAAAAAAAGCACTGGTCTTTAGAGTAGCATACAGCATACAGTGCTGAGGAAGAGTTTGCGCATCTCCTAGAATAATGTATATTTTGGCTCAGCTTCAGCTCACCGATGACTGCGCTGACATTCTCTTCTAGAATTTTCTGATATAAAATAGAATTCATGACACCGTCAAGGATGGAAAGCTGTCTAAGTCCTGATGCAGCAAAGCAGACCTTTCTCGCTGCCGTTAATGTGAGGACTGATGCATTGACCATCAGGAAAGAAAAGTGAATGAGAATGGCGTTCATGGAGGGACAGCTAGGAAGAAACCACCATTCCCTCTAAAGAATATCTCTTCCTACTTCAGGATGTCTAATGAGCGTTTGGACGACCCACAAAACCTCTGTAATAATAGTCTCTAGACAGATGAATCAAAAATTGGATTTCGGTCATAGTAATACATTTTGTTTGGGGAGAACCAAACATTGCCTTCAAAAGTAAGAACCTCATCCCAACTCTGAAACATGGAAATGGGACTTTTCTTGCTGCGTCAGGGCCTGGCTAGCCTGCCTTCATTAAAGGAATTGTGAATAATGCTTTTATATCAGAAAAGCCTAGCAGAGGACATCGGTCTAATACGAGCTGAAGCTGAGCCGAAAGTGGGTCATACGGTAAAACAGTCACCCTAACTGTTCAAGTAAATCTGCTACACAATGGCAGAAGAAGAAATGTTGTGATTTGGAATAGCTAAGTCCGACCCAGTCCCTATTGAAATGTTGTGGCAAGACCTGGAGTGAGCTGTTTATGTAAGCAAACGTAGTAGGTAATGGGGCAGGCTGGTCCCTGCATCTTAAGTCAAGTGCATGGCAGATGAAGGGGACAGTATTAGATTAAGAAAATCTATGCAAAGAGGGCAGCTGCCCAAATAATCTTTGAGCATTTCTGTTATCGACTGACTGCAGTTCAATGTCAGATCCTGGGGAGACTGAGTAACAAAGGGCCTGATATTTAGTGCTGGCGTGAAGAGCAGGGATCGTCTCTTACATGTGTCTGTGCAGCGCTGTGTATGTCTTGTAACGCTATACAAATGCTCAATAGTAGTAGTGCTGCTAACACAACTAGCCGCTTGCACCGAACATTAAACCTGGATATTCAATGCCGGGGTCATGTCCAGCCCCAGCATTGAATTTCTGGGGTCGCTGCCTAGCCCGATCGCTAACTGAGCGGCGGCGATATTGAGCTGCTGCCCGGTTAGCAATATGTGGTGAAAGTTAGGCCAGGGCTTCCTGCGCCTGGCTTTCATCACATATCGCAAAGCGGACAGTGGCTCAATATTGCCGCTGACCAGTTTGTGATTGACTCTGCCCCGCAACGCTCCAACACGCCCTGTTAGCATCGAGGCATGTAGAGCCAGCAGCTGTGGATATTCAGCGGCACTAACTGAGTATCCTGCTTAGGGGCATTTACATGGTTTACAGGTCTGTAAATCATGTAAATGCCTTTGAATATCGGGCCCAAAGAGTTTCTAAAATTTGCTAGAGTGACTGGGAATATCTTTTACTTAATGGCATGTAAGTAATTTAAAGCAGTAGATTATGATAAATGGCGATGATAAATCCCTGATATTTGTGTTTCAGTGGCACCGATGCATATCGACTGTATAATTTGGATGTTTTTGGGTATGAGCTCCATAGCAAAATGGGTCTTTATGGCTCAGTGCCCTTACTCCTAGCACATAAAGCAGACCATACAACTGGAATCTTCTGGCTGAACGCCTCCGAAACCTTGGTAGAGCTTAGCACAAGACCTTCTTTGATTGAGGTAAGATGTCTACAGACATCCTGAATAGAAGGTATCAGGAACACAGACACTCCTCAGTAGCAACCAGATTTAAATCCATTACTTGTGCTAAACAAAATTCTCTGTCTGCCTTTTTCCTGCTGAAATTGCGATAACAGCTAAAAGATCTCCATTTCTGTCACAAAGGGCTGTTATGGTTTACTTTGAAATAAGAATTTGGACAAAAACAGCAAACAGCAAATGAAACCACTGGGTTTTGTTTTTTTACTACTTTCTCCATCTTATATAATATCTTTCTTTAAAATCTATCAGGCAGTGGGACTGTGGTACCGAAGTCCTAGATCTTATCCAAACAAACCCAGGCCACTCTAGATATACTCATAGCTGTGAGTGTTAAGCATAGTGGTTCTAATTAAAAAGCCAAACAATAAATCATATTCCAGACCGCCCAGCTAGACCAGTCCAGACCATCTGGTTATCTCCCCCAACCAGCATATGTGAGACAGAGAAAACACTAAAGCAGTGCTATGACGTCATCACTAGCACCTTCCCCGGTACAGCTAGGGGCCCTCTTCAGTATTTTCTCTGTCTCAGCAGATGGTGCTTGGTTTTAGTACAGCTCCAAGACTTGGGGTTGCTGCATATCAGCTTGACCAGTAATCTGTTGGCGTGCAGGAGGAACCCTTGGCAGGACTGCTGTTCGTTAGAGTGGGGGAGCAACCTCTGACCAGGAGGGTCAGCTCTGTTGCCCAGAGGGTCTGTAGAAGAAAGCACTATTCCCAGTCAGGCACTCCTTTTAACTTTCTTTCTTATCTTGGTTTATTTTATTTTATTTGAAAAAAGAAATCCTGATTAGGCTCTGCCCAAGCAGTTGCGGTAGATCAGTTTTTGCTACCTTGAAGGACACAGCCGGCTCCAGCGGGCTAGACAGGCCAAGGAAGCTGCCATTGCTATCATGCTTCTTCTCCCTCTTCCTGTTGCTACTTGAGGGCCTGAGGTCAAGCGGCAGTGCAATGACACAACCGGCTTGCTCTCTCCTCAACGGTGAGTAACTTTGCTGTGGATGTGATGCCAGGATGGTTGGGGTGTGCGGCAGTGCTTTGAGGCCTGGTTCCTGCTGTTTTTATTTCTCTCTGCCATTGCGTGTGTGCCTGTTGGCCCTCATATCCAGCAAAGCTGCCTGCTGTGCGGGAAGCGGTGTCTGGGATTTGTGGACTGCATCTGTGTGGTCTGTGCTGCGGATCTGGGCCAGTCTTCGCTTTTAGTCTCCGGACTGGCAGCAGGAGAGGAATTACCCGCGCAGCTTGCCTGCGCTGATTTTGTCAGCTCCCCCACGGGAGGAAGACGCTCTGGGGGCCATGGAAGGGGACAACAGCTTACTACCTGATGTTGTCCTGCAGGGTAGGGATGATTCGGACGAGTCTCCTGGTGCCTCAAGAGATGGGTGGAATTTGCCGCGCTTTTTTGGCAGGTGTGGCAAATGTGGAAGGTGGGCTGGGATAGTGCCCCACTGATTTCCCCATGGCCAGAATCGGACCCCAGTAGTGCAGGGTCTGTTCAAAAGTGTCATAGGGACACTAAAGCTCATCTGGAATCCAAGCAGTAACACAAGACCCTTGCCTTGGCCCTTGGAGTCCCGGAGGATGTCGCGCAAGATAGTGACCCGGTCACATCCTCCCCCTCGGGTTCTGGCCTGGAGGAGAGTGCTTCTCCATGGTCCAGCTGCTCCGTAAGGAGGAGATCTTTGCGCTCATCGCACAGGTAGAATTCAAGCTTTGGATTCCGGAAGTCACTGAGCCTGCAGACCAGTCTACCTCTGACCTGATCCTGAGGGGAGTCTAGGCACCAGCCAAGGCCATCCCCTTTCCACTTGAACTGCAGCAACTGGTCAAAGAGAAAAGGGATGTCCCGATGCCTCCTTGCAGACAGCCTGTGGGCTTGGCAAGATCTGCACTTGGTTGCAAAAGGACCTACAGTGCTGGATGCATTACCCGAAGGTGGATTCGCCGGTCACTGCTGTCACCAAACGGACAACCATTCCAGTTGAGAGTGGAACGGTGCTCCAGGATCCTCAGGACAGGAAGGTGGAGAATCTCTTCAAGACCGCCTTTTCAGCATTTGCCTTAGTAGTCAGATCTCAGCATGTGGGGGTTTGGCGGCCTGTACCCTGTTGCGTTGGATTCAGCTGCTGCCTGAGGATACAGCGTCTACTCATCTGGCATCCATTGCTGCCTTCTTCGCAGATGGCTTCTCTGACTTGTTGCTCCTGGCTGCCTGGTGGGTGGCTGCAGCTAATGTGGTCTGTCAGTGGCTCTGGCTGGTAGATGAGGCCTCAAAGGCGCGCTTGACTGGTCTCCCCTTCAAGGGGGTTCTCCTCCTTGGGGAGAATTTGGAGAAGCTGATGAAGGACCTCAGAGAGGACAAGCCGAAGTTGTCCTCTTGGCACTCGATTCCAGCAACTTGTGCTTGGAATATGCAGGGTACCAGGAGTCACGGCAGTATTGGCTGAGCAGACAGTCTTCCTCATACTCTGGTTTGGGGAATTGGAGCCAGTCCTTTTGGGGAGCCCACTGGTCGCACGGCTCTGCCAGTGGCCCAAAGAAATCGGGCAGTTCCTCTTCCCACTCCTCCCACTAACAGGTTGGTGTCCCATTCCGTGATGCAATGAGTCAGGGGCTGGCTTCAGCTATTCTACCCAGAATGGGCTCACATCACCTTGGATGCTGGGTTTTGGCCGTGATCTGTCACAGCTGTGCTCTGAAACTGGCCCGGCCCCTGCGGGATGCGTTCATGATCTCCTCATGCGTCTCGGAGCTCAAGCATCCAGTGATTCGTGCCACTCTTCAGTGGCTGCAGCAACTTCGAGCAGTGGTGACAGTGCCGCCTGGTGAGCAAGATCAGGGATGCTACTTCATCTACTTGGTGGTCCCCAAGAAGGATGGCACCTTTTGGCCCATTCTCGATCTGCAGGGCGTCAATCGCAGCTTGTGCTTCCCTTGTTATAACTGGTGATTCTAGATCTGAAGGAAGCATACTTGCATATTCCCATTCACGGGAAGCATCAGCATTTCCTCTGATTTACCGTCATGGGGCAGAACTTCCAATTCTGTGCCCTTCCATTCAGGCTTATTACTGCACCGAGGACATTCTCCAAGGTTATGGTCATGGTGGCGGCATCACTCTGGCATGAGGGGTTTTGCATGCACTCATAACTCAATGACTGGCTCATTCAGACCCGGTCGATGGCTGACATGGAGTGCTCAGTCCAGAGGATGGTCCAGCTCCTGGAACAACAAGAGCTGCCTTGCCCCCTTGCAGAGTTTGGAGTTTCTGGGGGCATGCTTCGACACATGCTTTCAGCAGGGTGTTTCTCATGGAGGAGCGGAGGTGCAAGTTCCAGCAGCAGCTGCTCGTTTTTCAGCAGAGCCTGAGCCCTTGAGCGTGGGACTACTTCCAGATACTGGGGGCAATGGTGGTGACCCTGGAGGTGGTACCGTGGACTAGAGCGCATATGCGCCCACTGCAGAGTTTCCTGCTGAGTTGCTGGTCTGTGTGTTCCCAGGACTTCATGGTCTGACTTCCCCTCTCGCTGGCGGTACACAACAGTCTATGCTGGTGGAATTCACTCCGAAACATGATTCTGGGGACCCTGCTGGATCATCTGGAATGTCTGGTGGTAATGATGGGGACCAGCTTGACCGGCTGGGGGGCCCAATGTTTGGGGCACTCCGCACAGGGCACCTGGTTGCCAATGGAAGCTCGATGGCCCATCAATCGACTGGAAGCTCAGGCCATACAGCTTGCCTTACACTAATTCTATCCCCTGATGCGCAGACGAGTGGTTTGAGTGATGTCAGACAATGCAATGGCCGTGGCTTATGTAAACCGGAAGGGCAGTACCCCATGCCCGGGAGTAGCACTGGAAATGTGACGTCTCTTCCCTTAGGCCAAACGATTCCTCCAAGCCCTCTCCACCCAGCACATAGCAGGGGAGGACAGTGTCCAGGCGAACTACCTCAGTTGGCATCTCATCAACCCCAGCGAATGGGGGCTGGTGCTGTGGCCTTCAAACGTATTGTGCATTGCTGGGGCAGGCACAACGCTCAACCTCATGGCGACGCCGAGCAACGTGAAGGTCCTGACTCTCTTCACCAGGAGGCTCGCACCGGAGTCTGAAGGAGTGGATGCCTTGGTCCAGTTATGGCTGCTGGACTCGCTACTGTTTGTCTTTCTGCCGTGGCCACTGATCCCTAGGTTCCTCCAACGCATGGAGCAGCACCCTCACCTCATCATTTTCGTGGCATCGGATTGTCCACGGTGGCCCTGGTATGCGGATCTGGTCCTCCCAGAAGGATTGGCAGCTCCACTTGGGGGCACAGAGGGGACTGTTCCAGCAGGGTCCCATCCTGTTGGATGACACAGGTCCCTTCTTGCTTATGGCTTGACTCTTGAAAGGCACCGCCTGAGTTGCAAAGGATATTCAGCTGTGGTGGTGTCAACACTTGCACGCGTGGCATCAGTCCACCTTGCTTGCCTACGTCTGGGCCTGGAGACCTTTTAGTGGTGGTGATCTCAGCATGCAGTCGCTCCCTTGTGGGTGTGTCCTGGAGGTTCTGGCCTTCCTGCAAGATGGCCTGAAAAAGGGACTGGCTTGCAGCACCCTGTGGGTCCAAGTGGCAGCCCTGTTGGCTTTTCAGGGGCCTGTCCGAGGCAAGTCCTTTTAACATCATTGTTAGCGATATTGCGAAAGGGCTGGCGGGTAAGGTTTGCCTGTTTGCGGATGATACCAAAATCTGCAATAGAGTAGATACCCAAATGAAGAGGGATCTAGCTAAGTTTGAAGAATGGTCTAGAATTTGGCAGTTGAGACTTAATACTAAAAATGCAGGATCATGTATTTGGGCTGCAGAAATCCAAGGGAGCAATGCAGCGTAAGGAGTGAAGTACTTCTGTCCACAAAAGAAGAGCGGGACTTGGGCATGATTGTGTCTGATGATCTTAAAGTAACTAAACAGGTAGAAAAGGCGACGGCAAAAGTCAGAAGGATGCTTGGGTGCATAGGGAAAGGATTGGCCAGTAGAAAAAAGGAGATGATAGTGGCTCTGTGTAAGTCTCTGGTGCAACCTCATTTGGAGTATTGTGTGCAATTCTGGAAACCACACCTTCAAAAGGATATAAACAGGTTGGAGTTGGTGCAGAGGTTGGCTACTAAAATGGTTAGTGGTCTTCGTTATAAAGCATATGAGGTCAGACTTAAAGATCTTAATATGTATACTTTAGAGGAAAGGCAGGATAGAGGAGATATGATAGAGATGTTTAATACCTCCGTGGCATAAATGCATAGGAAGAGATTCTCTTTCAATTGGAAAGCAAGCTCCTCTATGAGGGGACCTAGGATGAGAGGGAAAGGGGATAGACTCAGGAGTAATATGCAGAAATATTTCTTTACAGAAAGAGTAGTAGATGAATGGATTAGTCTCCCAATAGAGGTGGTAGGGATGAGGGCGGTATCTGAATTCAAAAAAGCATGGGACAAACACAGAGGATCTCTAAAGGTTAAAAGGGGACTATTGTAGTTGATATGGAAGGGCAGATTAGATAGGCCTTGTGGTCTTTTTCTGCTGTCATGTTTCTATGTTTCTAAGTCCTTGGCCTCTCACCAGGATGTGCGTCGATTTCTGAAAGTGCGGGTTCTCTGCCTTCCGATCTGTCCAGTTGTTCCTTCTTGGCACCTCTCGGTGGTTTTGTTCACAAACCCTTTGAGCCACTGCAGTGAGCCACGTTCAAGGATTTGACCTTGAAAGCAGTCTCTCGTCGCCATGACTTCCGCGTGGCAGATTTCCAAGCTGCGGGCTCGCATCCTCTTCTTCTCTGCAGAAGGGGTATCTTTATAGCCAGTGCATTCCTTCCTTCCAAAGGCATTGACCCCCGTTCATGTTAACCAGAGGATTTCTGTGCCGACTGTAAGGCCTCCTACTGGTCAGGTGGTTGCCTAACCGTGGAGGGCGTACCTCTTTGTGCCCTTTTTATTGCTGAGAGTTTCTCAATGTTGTAGTTGTGTTGTCAAACAGACAGCCGAGGGTTTCCAAGGTTAACAGAAAAATTTATTTTTGCACAGGAGTTATTTTCTACTGCCCACTGAACTTCTTTGGCATCAGTTCAGGTATTGCACAAACATAAAAATACAGGATACTTTCTCCAAAAGAAAAACAAAGCTCAAACGATACAGCACAGTCCATGCATTAGTCTTCACAGCTAGCTTGTTTAAACAGAGCAGCAAACCCCTCTGTCAGCAGGGATTACACTCTCACGGCATTCAGGGCTTTGCATAGCACCTTGGCTTCCTTAACAAGCTGCTAAACGTTTGCATCAATCCTTAAAGCAATTGTACTTTCCCATTCAAGTTTTGCAAGTACTGGCTTTTTTACTTCTAGCACTCTCAGCTTCCTCGAGCTTATCTGGCTAGCTCAATTTAGGGCTTTCATTAACACCCTTCCTCGAGTCACGCAGTTTCAAAGCTTCTGGCTTTTCCCACTATTTTAAAACTCAAATAGCTTTACTGCTTCTGGCTTTTACAGTAAGAACAATCCATTTCAAAATCTGAGGACATGCTTTCAAAAAGACATTCTTCTGTTTCCATATTCTCTTGCTCAGATCCAGATAACACCTGGCTGGCCTCAGTGTCTCTGACATCAGGCTTCAATTGTTCTAACAACTTCAGAACCTGCCCCCAGTGAGACTCCTCACTACGCTGAGTTACAGGGGAAGGACCCAGGAGATTTTTCTTTCTCAGCAGACTTTTAAAAGCTTGTAAAGGGCTCACCTTATTTCCAGCACTCTGTCTCCTCTCAGACTGTGCCACAGGTAAAACTCTCTCCAGAGACTCCCTCACTTGGATTCCTGTTCCATGCCTTTCAGCAGCGTTTACCGCAGAATCAACTCCCCTCTGTTTCCAGCCAGCTGTCCTCTTTCTATCAGCTGAGCTGCATTCAAGGCTTGAGCTTTCTGAATGTTGCCTGCAATAAGAATCCCCTTTAAGGGTTCTGCTGGAGCACCTGCCTCTTTCTGCTTTATCTCCTTTCAGGGCAGCTTCTGTGGAAACCTCTCTGGAAGGACTTCTCCTTCTCCTGGAAAAACTCTCCAGCTTCTCTGGCATCCTTCGTCTCTCCAGCTTCCTTGCTTCCCTCGTGTGCCTTGCCTGCTCCGCCTTCCTCTCCTGCTTTGCCTGCCCCGCCTGCCTCGCCTGCCTTTCATTAGCAGTTTCTCTTTGCTTATATGTTTGAGGCTGTCCTATAGCCTCTGACTCCACCCCTAGGCTTCCCTCGTCACCTCCCCTGGTTACCATGGAGCTAGGGTGTGGCTCACTCTCTACCTCTTGGTGCATAGAGTTTTTTTCTTTAGTAAGAGTTTTAACCCTTACACTTCCTGAACCTGTCCTTTGCTCAGGGGAAAAAGACTGTTTTGTCCCACTTTCCTTGGGCTCTAACCCTGTCTCGCCACCACACGACGTTCTTGCTAGAACAATGTGCTGGGAAGGACAAGTATCTGTGCAAGTTAGATATGCACTGGATTTTACTGTGCTATCTGGAGGTCACAAATACCTTTTGGATGTCAGAAAAACCACAATACAAGAATGAGAGAACTCATTTTTTTCCTCAGAGAGAGAATGTAGTTCCCTTTCTTGTTTGGAATCCCTCCCTTCACCCCTTCCCTCCCCCCCCCCAAAAAAAAAGCTGCCCAAGCATCTTTGACTTTCTAATTCTGTTTTCTGATGAAATATTTGTTACACTCCACTTAAAAGAGAGGTGAATATATTTATCCCTTCAGTGCTATTTGTGTTTAAAAAAAAAAGTGCTGGTACTCACATACTCAGCCAACTTTAGGGGATGGATGATTGTCCAGGGCTCTGCCCCTATAGAGCCATGCTCTCACAGTAGCTGTACCCCCTGCGACCAGCCAATAACCCCTCCCCTTCCTATCCAGCATCTCGCTTCCAGCCATTAACCCCTCCCACCACACAACACCACTGCCTCTTTTCCTGTATCAGCCGCGGCAACGGGTATTGGACTTTAAACAGTGAAAAAAATCAAGTCGTGGGTCTTCGTGACCTGTTTTTGGAAGGCCTGCAAATGCGTCACATCGCGTCAGAGGGTTGAGCATTTGCAGGTCTTCCATGCGTGAAGGCCTGTGGCTTTTTTTTTTTGTCGTTTAAAGTCCGATGCCCGCTGCTGCTGCAGACACAGGAAATGCAGCGGTGGGAGGTGGAGTGAATTGCTGAGATTTTTTTTAAACTTGCCGTCCCCCCAGAAAAAGATGCTGGTGTGCCGTACTGTTGTGTAGCAGCACAAAAAAAGCCCTGCACCTCCTCTCTGCTTCTTTCTGTCACTCTGAATCTGCAGTTTGGCACTGGATACCTTGATTCTAAAATGTGTTAATTTTTCTCCTTTACAAACCTGCATTGCCCTAGGCTGCTACAGACATGACTAAGAAAAGGGCAGTACCTCAAACTGATGTATGCTGGATGTCCGAAAGTGGCATCATTGATGTCTTCCTCCTGCTTGGACCTTCCCCTTTTGATGTCTTCAAGCAGTATACACAACTTACAGGTATTTCCTGGACTCGGGATGGAGCGATAAAGGTCTCGCTTGGCACCGCCTGAAACTGCAGAGACCTTCTCTCATTCTTGGCATTCGGTTACAAAGCTGGCAACCAGGAGGACCCGTGTTGGTGCAATTGTATTATCTGATGCAATGTTCTCTCTAAGATGCGTAGGAGTCTGCCACCCACATTAGTTCCATCGGAGGTGGTTCAGTATTGTCACAGTTTCAGTCATTGGGGCTTGCAAATTCTGCAAGTCTGCAATAGGAATGTGGACAGTGGACTCCTGTGCACTTTAAAGGGAAGAGTGATCTGATAGTGCAATATGTGGGCTGTCAGGGAAACCTAAGGTCTGGACCTCTTACTGTCTACATAGCCGCAAAGTAATTTTCAGTAGCCCCGGTTGCCACAAAAGTGCAGCAGTATTTTGCACCTCCAATGTTTGTAAGCAGAAGAATGAGGAAAGAACCAATATAGTTACCTTTTGAAAGTCAAACATTTCCCTTCCCTGAGAACAACACACTGGTCTGGGCATACCTCTCTTTAATCCAGCTAAAATATATGTGCTGTGAAAGCTGCTTTGAGAGAGACCATAAGAACATATGAATCCAGAATAATCTGCCCCTGTAAACAACTATTTGCTCAGGTAAATTGCTTCGAAAATTGACCCTGAATGCAGTGTTTTGGGGGTAGTTTTGTAATTGTGTGCCTGTGTAAGAAGTACATGCTTTGGTGAATTTTCAAAGTAAAAGTTTTCATGTGCTTCCATTCTGAAAATTACCACAGGGAATCTAAGTGCTTATGTTTATCCTTGTTATATGGCATGCACAAAGCTTCTGGTGAATTAATTATGGCTAAATGTTCAAAAGCTGCATGTAAGTGCAAATCCCAACTGGGCCCTCTGAAACAACTCCTTTCAGTCTGAGTAAAGTTATGTACATATCTTACCCACATAAAAGGCAGACACTTATAAAAGCCTATTTCTGCAGGCAGAGCACTGAGGTACCTCTAGACATACCTTCTCTGTTCCTTTTTTGATTGCTATATTTCTTTCAGAATAGTAGTGATATATAGCTAGTTTGCATTAATTATGTTAGAGTGAGATTAATGACTGTTTTATGAACTATAATGTTGTCTTCCTCCTTCTCACTCTCCCTGGTCACCACCGGTCAAGTGTCATTTAACTATGTCCTTATTTAGAAAGTACTATATTTTCAGAATTATAGGGGTCTGTATCACAGAATAGGCCCCCTTTGGAAATAACGAGAACCATGATAAAGAATGCTGATTAGTGCATGTAGTTGTCTGCACCCTGAACTTTAGGAAAGATGTCTCTAATTTAGAGCCTTGTGGCCTGTTAGATTGAGCCATATATTAAAACAACAGTTACTAATATTCATGAGGCAGTTTTGTATTTCCTTGGATTTGCTCATTACTCGTTTCCCTATTAGATTCCTTTCCTATGAGCTTCTTTATTGATGGCTCGCTAGCTCCTCCCCTGATTCACCCCTGAACTCCCTTTTTGGCACGCAGCGGAGTATTTATTCACTCCCTCAGTTTCCACAGTTAAAAACTGCTGCGTCGGACAATTCAATTTCTTGCATCTTCCTCACGATTTTGGATTTTCAAGGTTGGTATTCGCTGTTTTCACTTGGCTTCTTTTTTTAATACACTTAGATTTTTTATATATTAGTAATGTCACTACACGTGGCGGTCTGCATCAGCCACGGCGCTACACACAGTGGCGTTTCACTGCACTTGGCTTTAAAGTGTATTACATGTTATTTTGTCACCTGCAGTAAAAAACTGCCACATCAAAGGGTCCAATTTTCTGTATTTTCAAGATTGATTGCTGTTTTTACTTGGCTTCTATCTGTAACATCAACTTTTTAACAGTTTAAAACTTAATTCACTTATGAGCCACAGCACTATACACGGCGGTCTGCCTCAGCCACGACACTACAATGTAGCGGCGTGTATTGCATTTGGTTTTAAAAGTTATATTACATGTCTTTCTGTTGGTTTATTTGCAAATATCTTCATAGTTTTTATTTATGTTTGTTTTCCGTAATACAACGGCTCCGGCAAAGTATTTTACAGTATTTACTACTCTTCTGTGAAGTGCACAGTTTCACTAAGGTCTGTTAGATCTTTCCGTTTCTCAATTTCCCCCTTTTTTTAAATGTAAGTATTTTTTAAGATGTGACTTTATATGTACAATCCAGCTTGGGCGCCTGTCTTTCACACAACTCGCATCTCTTCTTCTCTCTGTACAGTATGTAGTATTCAATTCATTGCCTTTGTATTACCAGGCACCTCTTCTTACTAAGGTCCTGTAGTTTAGATAAATAAGTACTCCCTCTATTATTGCCTTTTGGCTATTTATCATCATTATTTTAAATATGGTCTCTTTTAAAACAATATTATGGAAAATCGTTGTTATTATTATTAAGAGTTTTCAACTGCATAGCAATCAACATATATAACATAACATCAGTAGCCAGGTTTCAACAACTGCTACAACTCCAAGGCCAAAACCAGGTTCAGAATCCAAATCTAAGAAACCACATACTTGTACACATCACTAGCCTTACAGTTTTGTTCGTCCATGGATTACTCTGTACAAGAACCTACTACTAGCAGCATGGTTGAATACCACTGCTACGGAGAATCCATGGACCGAAGCAAACAGCCTTTAAGAATGATACACTCAGCCTTTCATTATGCACATCCCCCCTTCCCCATGTTCGACATCTTCCCCCCTCCCCTCCCCCCTCACGACTCCCCCCTCTATATCGCTACACGCATGCAGGAAAGCCTCCCCCACATCTCCCTATGCGCTCCATATCAGGTCCAACCCCCTCTCATGGCTCCCCCAAACTCTTCAAAACTGGGGCCCAAACCTCACCAAACTTAGTCATCCGTGTTGCACCCAGCAAACGCGCTGTGCAGCGTTCCATAATCATTAAGAGCTGCATTCGCCTTACCCACTCTTGCACATTAGGTTCCAGGGGCTCCACCCAGTGTTAAAACAATATTTTAAAATAATAGTGTGTACTTAAAAATGGCACATACCAAGGTTATGAATTTAAACGGAATGGTCTGGTCCGGGGACCTTTGTGTCAACTTTCTCCTCTTGTTTTTCAAGGTACGGTTTTACATGATGTTCTCTAAAAATGCTACAAAATATTTTATTCTTTCTTTTAATTTTTATAGTGTAGTTTCCTTAGGGGCTGTTCCTATCATAATTTTATAATATTAGTCATGGTTTTTTATTAGTGTCTTATAGCCTGCCACGATAGCATTTCTTGAGCTTTTTATAGCTAAGAGTGTCACCATTTCACTAATCCAATGCTCTTATCGCCTACTGGCCATTCATTTATTGTCATTTTTAGTCTTTTTATTCTGGTGTGTTCTTATTATTTAAGTATTTAATTATCTATTTATTTATTTATTACATTTGATGGTTGTAGACAAGAGAGTCATACACTTTTAAAGGCTACCACAGGTTGCATTAGTAAGTATAAATTCATTTATGCATAATTTCCATTGTGTTTGCAACCCCCCTTTCTTCTGTCTTGACCTCACTAGGCTTGTTTCATCCTCTGCCCTACGTCTTTTATACACTGTTTGTTACACAATGTTATTTGCTAGATTTATTTGGTTTTAGTGTATTAACCTTTATATGTTTTTAACATTTATTTGTTGTGATTTTATGTTTTATTCATTTTTTGACATGCTGATTTATATAGTTTTAATGTTTTTTTATGAGTTTTAAACCACCTGATGAAGGCAACGCCGAAACGCGTTGGGGTCTACCAATAAAGACACCTGTGACCAAAATACGTCTCTCGCCTTGTGTGTTCATGCAATTTGGGGTGGACCACTAATGACCGTTCATGCGATGTGGAGGTTTCCCACTGTTTTCTGCACGCCTTAGCGTTTTCCTCTATTGTGCACCTCGTGGTCACACGTGCCTCCCTAGTGCCAATGTGTGTTCCTCCCCTAGTGCCTGTAATGTTCAGTGCAGTAAAAGCGCAGTTAACACGCGCCTTTGAGCCACCGCAGCCTTAACACGTGCTGTTGTGATAATTGCTTTAACTCTCTATGTCTTCTTTGTTTTTTTTGTAGCTTGAAGTTTATTGATTTTTCAGTAATTTAGATATTACACTCAGCTAAAACAACACAACAGGGAAGCATAAACAGCTGCCACCAAACAATGTATTCCCCCAACATACCCCCCTGCCACAACCGACAGCTAAAACTATCTAGGCAACTCAGAACAAGCAAGTTCACTATTCACTCTACCCAGGACCACCCCCCCCCCACTTGGTCTCCCCTCCCCCCCCACCTATCTCCCCCCCCCAAACTCCCCCATCTCACCCCCATCCTACCCCCTTCCCCATCTTCCCCCTCTACCCCCCCCTACCGCCCCCGAGCCTCCTACCCACTACACCCCCCTCCCTGCCATTTCTGCAGCCACACATCATACCCCTGCCACATGCACCAGAATTTCTGTACTTTGTGCTCCCTAAAGGCCACAATTTCACACATATCCCTCAGCCCACTCAGTCGCGCAACTATCACCCGTCTAGTTGGGACTTCCCTGCTCCTCCACCTCGACAGAATCTCTCCCCGCGCCGCTGCCACACAGTACCCAATCATCTGTTGCAAGCCCCTCTCCCCCACTCCCTCCAGTTCATTCAACAAGGCCATAGCCGGGGTCAATGCAACAGGGACCCCCGTCACCTCCCGAATAACTCCCTCCCAGTCCGTCCACATACTCCGCACCACAGGGCAATCCCACAGCAGATGATACAAGTCCCCCCGCCCCTTGCATCCCCTCCAACACCCCCCGCTTCTTCCCTACAGAATTTCCGCATTCTCCACGGTGTCCAGTACGCCTGATAACGAATCTTAAGACTGCTCTCCAAGTAAATCGTACCCGGGGCCACCCGCTTAGTCCACCCGTAAATACTGCGCCATCTCTCTCGATCCCACTCCCCCCCTATAACCTGCTCCCATTCCAGCTCTCCCCGGATCCTCCCCCCCTCTCCCTCCTGCTGGGTCAATGCTCCATACAATTGAGCGATAACTCCTTTCCGCCCACCTCTTGCCAAAAGTGTCTCAACCACCGTTATCGCTTTACTCAAATCTTCCTTAATCCTCCTCTGGCCCAGGAAAGACGCTACCTGAAAGTATGCAAAGAATCCACCCCCCTCCAATCCAAATTCAGTTTGCAAGTCCTCCCAGCGCGTCGCCCACCCCGGCGAATGAAGCAACTGCCCCATAAACCGCAACCCCTTCCCCCACCACTCTCCAAACACCCCCCCTTCTCTCCCTGGTGCAAACTCCCGAACCCCCATAATATGCATACCCCTTGTGTACCGCTTCCCCCCTAACAACTGATGCCGCGATCGCAACCAAAGCTCTTTGGTCAGTGCCCTGAAAGGATTGCCCCACCTTCCTCCTTCCACTGTCGCCCCCGGATCCCACGTCCACGCCGCCAAACTGCCCCCACAGCAGTGCTCCTGCTCCAATTGCACCCACCGGGAAATCTCATCCCCTCCCTGCCAACTCTGTAACGCCCTCAGCTGAGATGCTAAATAATATTTCTCCAGCCAGGTCACCCCCATCCCCCCCTCCTTACTGTGTCGAAACAGCGTACGCCGCGCTACCCTCGGGCGCTTTCCTGCCCAAATAAACTCCATCATGACCTGCTGGGCCCGCTTCAAATAGGTCCGGGGCACCTTACACGGTAAAGAACCAAATAGAAAAAGAAAACGCGGTAGGACATTCATTTTTAAAACAGCTATCCGACCCAACCACGTAAGATATAGCCCCTTCCACTTTTGCAAGTCCCGTCGCACCGACGCCAACAACCCCCCATAGTTTACATCCCCCAACCCCATCAAATTATCTCCCATCTGGATCCCCAAATATCGATAATTCCCATCTACCCACTTAAACGCAAACGCCCCCTTCAACGCAGCCACCATCCCCTCTCCCAGGTTAAACCCCAAAATCTCCGACTTACTGCTGTTAAGCTTATACCCCGACACCTTACTATATTGCGCTATCTCCCGCAGCAAAACCGGTAAAGTTAACAAAGGCTCCCTGAGCGTGAAGATGACATCATCAGCAAACAGCGTGATTTTCACTTCCTGGGAATTCATTAGAATACCCTTAACATCCTGCAACCCCTTAACCCTCGCCGCTAACGGCTCAATCACCAAGGCAAAGAGCAAAGGGGACAAGGGGCACCCCTGCCTCGTACCCCTACCCAGCCGAAACGCATCTGAGTAGCTGCCGTTAACCCGCACTCGAGCCTGCGGCGCCTCATACATCGCCTGAACCCACTGAACAAAGTTTTGTCCCAACCCCACTTTCTCCAACACACTAATCATAAACGGCCATTCCACCCTGTCAAACGCTTTTTTGGCGTCTACCGACAGAAAGACAGCCTTCTGTCCCGAGCGCTGCACCTCCCAAGTAAGATTGCAGATTTTGCGGATATTATCACCCCCTTGTCGCCCTACGATAAAACCCGTTTGGTCAGGGTGCACCAGAGTGGGCATCACCGCGGCCAGCCTGGTGGCCAATACCTTCGCCAACAATTTAGCATCAACATTCAATAATGAAATGGGCCTGTACGACCCACAGACCATGGGATCCTTACCCCTCCCTTCAACACCCCATTGAACACTTCCACCATCAAAGGCCCAAGCAACGAACGAAACACTTGACAGAACCGCCCCGTCAACCCGTCCAAACCGGGAGCCTTTCCCCTTTTCAATGATCCAATCGCCACATCCACTTCCCCCTCCGAGATAGGTCTATCCAACCATTCCGCCTCCTCTTTCGACAGAGACGGCAGTACACACTCCTTTAAATATGCCTCACACTGAACCTTCCCCCCGTCCGCCTCACTACGGTAGAGCTGCTTATAGTAGTCTGCAAAAGTCGCCCTAATTTCATTATTTCCATGCACCAGCTTCCCTCCCGCTCCCCTGATACCCCCTATATTCGATTGCAGTGCCTTACTTCACAGCCGCTGGGCTAACCGACGCCCCACCCTATTCCCCCCCTCAAACCAGCTTTGCTTCAGCACCCTCAGCCCATACGCTATTTCACTCGCGCGCAACTGAGCCAACCGCCCCCTCAACTCCTTCAATTGCACGTGAACCCCCCCTTCACCCCCCTTGTGCCAGCTGCTCTAGCCTACGAATGTCCTGCAGTAGCTGATACTCCTTTTCCCCCCTCCGCCGACGCTCCCAGGCCGCTGCCTGAATCAGATGGCCCTGTACCACAGCCTTCAACCCATCCCAGACCATCCCTAGCCCCACTTCGCCATTCAAGTTAAGGTCCTTATACTCCTTCACCACCTTCCCCAACCGCTCAATCACCTCCGGCTCCTCCAGCAGGGCCTCATTAATCCTCCAGAATTTGAGCCCCTCATCCACATAACCCAGGCTGAACTTAACTCGCACCGGTGCATGATCCGTCCAGGTGGTGGATCCATGGTCTGCCTCCACCACCCGGTTTACCCAGCCCCCACCCGCCCACACCATATATATCCGGCTGTAAGTACCGTGTGGTGCGGAGTAGTATGTATATTGCTTGCATCCGGGGTTCTGACTCCACACATCCACCACCCCCAACCTTTCCCGCAAATTCAGCAATTTGACCCGATCTACCCGCTTCCCCAGACCACTACCCCCTCCATTGTCTAAGTGCGGGTTCACTGTCAAGTTAAAATCCCCCCCAATAATTAGAGGGGCGTCACTCAAGCCCCCCAACACTTCCTGCATCCTCTCAAAGAACTCCCCCTGTTTCTCATTAGGGCCATACACACTCACAATCCACACCTGTTCCTTCCCTATTTGGACTTTAATACCCACCGCTCTACCCTTTTTATCTCTAAACTCCCCCACCACCCTATCCGCCCACTCCGCCCCCACCATAATACCTACTCCCCCCTTTCGGGCCTCCGCCCGCTGCCCCGCCAACACCACCCTGGGGTATTTTTTCGTTTGTAACATCCGCTCCTGTCCCACTTTTAGATGGGTCTCTTGGAGGCATAGAAAGTCTGCTCGCAACCGATTACCCTCCCGCTCCACCATCTTGCGCTTCCTCCAGGTGCCCAACCCACGCACATTAATCGTAGCTACTACCATGTTCTGTTGTCCCACTCTTCGCCCCCCTCCATCACCTATCCCTCTCCGCTGTCCCTCCCCCTTCCCACCCCTTACTCCCCCTCCCCCTCCCCCCTCTCTTTTCCCCCTCCTCCCCCTCCCCCCCTCCACCCCGCCCTCCCTCCCCCACTTCCCCCTCTCCCTCCCCCCCTCCCCCCCCACTGCCCCCCTCCAGCCCTTGGAGGTCTCCTGCAGAGTAGTGCCCATCAACTAGAGGCAACTTCTTATTCCCCCCCCTCCTTATTCCCTCCCGCTCCCCCCCCATCCGACCCTCCTCCTCCCTCGCCCCCTGCCCAACCCCCACCTCCAGCCCTTCCCCAAGCACAGCAATCCCCCCTCCTCGCTCAAGTACACTCCCACCCCAACACCTACCCTGTCCAACCACCCCCCTTTCCCCTCCCTCAACCCCTTCGAACCTGAACCCCCCACTTGAAACACAGCTCAATAAAATAAGGAAATAACAGGGTAACAAAGTCCTGCACACTGCAGCATACAAGCACCATGGGCTCTCAGCCCCTCAGGTGTCCACCTCTCTGCTGGCACTGGCCCGCTGCTCCTCCGCCACCACCTCCGGGCTGCGGCGACGCTTTTCTCCACTCCGCTGGAGCACCATCTCCTCCTCTCCTCGACTGCCCTCTGGCCGTGCACTCCGCAGGCCACTCTCCAGTCCCGCCACTTTCAAAGCTGCCAGTGCCTCCTGTACCGTGTGGACTTTCCAGTTCTTAAGCCTGACAGTAAAAAGAAGTCCAAAAGGGTACAGCCACCTGTAGCGGACATTTTCCTTCCTCAAAATAGTCGTGACCGGCTGCATTTCTCGCCATCGCTGTAGAGTCCCCGCGGCTAGATCCGGGTAGAGCTGGAGATTGTATCCCTGCCACACAAAGTCCTTTCGGTTTTGCGTCAAAGTGAGAATCCTCTCCTTAAGCTTATAGTCCTCCATGCACAGGACAATGTCCCGTGGGCGATTCGGCCTGCTGGGGTCTAAGGCACGGTGGGGTCGCACCAACTTGAGCCCCACCTGTTCAGTCTCATTTCCCAACTCCAATAAAACAGACCTGAGCACTGCTTGCGCCACCTTCTCGCCATCCAAAAACTCCTTCTCCTCCGGCACCCCGCGGATGCGCAAATTATTCCGGCGGGACCGGTTTTCCAGGTCCTCCACTTTCAGCAGCACTTGGTCCTTCCAGGCCTCTAACTCCTTAAGCGAGCTTTCCACTCCGGTCTGCCTCGTGTCCAGGCGCCCCAGCTGCTGTTCCTGCTCCTCCACTCTATTCGCCAACTCGCCCATCTCCTCTTTCAGGGCGGCGCACATGTCTCCTACTTCCACTTTTACCGCCTGCAACTCTGTTTTAAGCTCCCCAAACCAGCCACACAGCTCGCCCCGGGTCACGTTCTGAACCACCATCTCCGCCAGCTCATGGGCCTCACTCCTCTGCCCCTTTCTCTCCAGAGCCACGCCGTTTCCCGCGCTCGGCCCCGCCATCTTTTTCTTGCCACCCGTTGACTTTGCACTGCTGTACGCGAACTCCTTCAAGTCCGCCGCCTTCTTTCTCGTCGCCATACGTCTCAGCAGACTTTCCTCCACCACTGCCTGCGGTTCTTCGCTGTGTCCCGGGCTCGGATAAGGGGGAAAAACTCCACAGTTTAAGCTGCCCACCGGAGCTCACCACCTAAGCTGCCATTCCAGCTGATGACGTCACTTTCTCCAACTCTCTGTCTTCTTACAAGAAATGTTGTTTGACCTGTGACAAGTAAGATGCTTCATATTCGGATTCTGGTCTCTGCTCTTCTTGTATGACAACTTCTGAGTCATCCCTGGAGAGCCTGCTCTCCATCTCTCTGCTGGGGGATGCAGTTAGTCAGGCCTTGCCTGCCTCAGGGCAGGAAGTGATGGATGGTGCTATGGGTAAGGATATACAGCCAGCTGGAGGGTCTGCGGTGGCTGTGCCCACTGGTGTTGGAGGGTCATTTCTTTCCGGACTCTGGACTGTCCTCCCTGGAATTCTTTTCTTTTCTGCAGCAGGCCTGGTCTTTCTGGTGTGGGTATTCAGATCCTGCAGCCTCTGGATGCCCCCAGGCACAGTCTCATGCGGGGCAGGCTGAGAGTGGAAGCCCTGTTCAATTGTCTTTGGCTAAGCATCCCTGACAAGGGGCATCCCCTGGAGATGGGGAACAGCTGGGAGTTGTCTGAGATTTTGACTATGATTTGGATTCAGATGGCTTGGTACTGGACCCTGATGTGGATGAAGAAGTATTCTCCCCTTCAGAAGATTGTGAAGTTGCCAGAGTGATCCACCTATTTCAGAAGGAGGAGCTGGTGGCATTGATTGCCAGGGTCTTATCTGCCTTGGACTTGACAGATGCTTCTGGCATGGAGCAGGAGACGAAAGGGGGGGGGGAGGGGTGTGGAAATCCACTACAGTTTTCCCATTCCTGGATGTAATCAAGGATATGATTTTGTTAGAGTAGGACTCTCCCAACTCCCTGTCTAAGGGGTTAAGGGTATGTAAGAAGATCTGTGCTCTCCCAAAGAAGGAGTGCATTGAGTAGTTTGGTATTCCCAAGGTGGGTGCACAGGTCACTGTGGTTACCAGACGACCCATCATTCCTGTGGATGGTGGATCAGCCTTAAAGGATTTTCTGGACCGTAAGGTGGATTCATTGTTGAAGAGCCAGTTCACTGTGGCAGCTGCTATTCTGTAACTGGCAGTATGTGCCAGCCTTATGTCTCGAGCCCTGCTCCAGTGGATTCAGTCTCTTCCGCCAGATGATACTACCCCTCTTTTGGAGTTGGTTATGGCCTTCCTTTCTGATGCCATGTATGACCTGGTACGTTTGGCTGGCAGGGATGGTGCCCCGATGACGGTGTCATGGCATTGGATTTGGCTCTGGCACTGAGCAAAGGACTCATCTTCCAAAGGCTGGTTGGCCCAACTGGCTCTTAAGGGGAAGCTTCTTTTTTGGAACCGATTTGGAGAAGCTGGTGAAGGACATGGGTGAGATGAAATCTTTCTGCCTTCTGGAAGACGACTGGTCCACAGGGCTTGTGAAGCAGACTGGTATCCCTTTCTTTCTGCCTGCCAACCGAGGGATCCCCGAGGTCTTGGGACCTTTGTTGTTACTGATGTGGAAAACCTTTCTTATGTTTATATGTTTATGTTTATGTTTAATCATTTGATATACCGCTCAGGCCAAAGCATCAGAGCGGTTTACAATACAATATAATTATAGAAGATACGAAAAGAACGCCATATATGAGATAGGACAGAATAAGAGATACAGTACTAGACAAAAGGATAGAAGAGACAAGAAGAAAGGAGAACAATAGATTACAGCCGTAATATGGCGGAGAGGCTGCGGGACAGCCAGGACATAGCGGAAGTCAGGGTGGGGCAAAAGGAAAATCGGATGCCGCTATTTGCAGATGACATCCTGTTAACAATTACGAGACCCACAGAAATGTTAACGGCAGTGATGAGGGAGATTCAGGAGTACGGGCAGAGAGCGGGTTTCCAGATAAATTGGGGGAAATCGGAGATTTTAAGTATAGTAGGGGAGGAGGAAGGTCAGGTGGACCTGCAACAGCGTTTTCCTTTTAAGTGGGCAAAGAAGTCAATCAGATATTTAGGGGTGCAACTGGGGAGGGTCCTGGAGGATCTGTTTGCGTTGAATTATTATAAATTGTTGGGGCAAGTGGAGGGCCAGTTGAGGGGATGGGGCAACGGGTATTATTCCTGGTTTGGTCGAATGGCGATAGTTAAAATGATGCTCCTCCCTCGGTTCCTGTTCCTTTTCCAAGTCCTGCCAATAAAGGTCCCAGGAGAATATTGAGGAGGGTTCAGCAACAAGTAGAAGGTTTTATATGGGGGGGAAAAAAGCCAAGGGTGGCGGCAAGGACGTTACAAGTGTTGGGAGTGGAGGGGGGATGGGCGTACCAAACTTTACTCTGTATTATATGGCAGTGCAATTGAGGGGGGTATATGCGTGGTTATGGGAACCACATAAACAGTGGGTGAGGATGTATGTGTTTCCTCCGTGGCCCTTGGTGGGCCGAGTCGTTCAGCGAGCCGTTCAGCATGAGGGTCTGCTGATTCTTATTGCTCCAGATTGGCCCAGGCGCCCTTAGTATGCCGATCTAATGCGCCTCCTTGTGGCTCCACCGTGGAGGTTGCCCGCTCGGGCCGACTTACTGCATCAGGGGCCCGTTTGGATGCCCCAGGCGGATCGATTCTTGCTTACGGCATGGCTCTTGAAAGGCGGCGGTTGCGCTGCAAAGGCTATTCAGAATCAGTAATCAACACCTTGTTGCAGTCACGTCGACAGTCCACATCGTTGGCGTACATTCGTGTGTGGCGTGTTTTTGAGGCGTGGTGTGCAGAACGCCGTTTGAGGGCTCGCCTGTCTTCCATTCCAGATATTCTCGCGTTTCTTCAATGCGGGCTTGAGAAAGGTCTTGCTCTGAGCACCTTAAAGGTGCAATTAGCGGCCCTGGCAGTTTTTCGAGGGCCGGTTCGTGGACTACGTCTTTCATTACATCCGGATGTACTACGTTTTCTTAGAGCGGCTAAGCAACTTCGGCCTCCGTTTCGGCAAGTTATTCCTCCTTGGGATTTGAACCTGGTGTTAGGGGTCTTGACAGAGTCTCCCTTTGAGCCTCGTTCCTCAGGTTCGCTGCGGGAGTTATCCTGGAAGACGGCTTTTTTGGTGGCCTAGTGTTCTGCTAGACGCATTTCAGATCTGCAGGCCCTTTCGTGCCGTCCGCCCTTTCTTCAGTTTTCTGCGGAAAAAGTGGTCTTGCGTCCGGTACCGTCCTTTCTACCTAAAGTGCTGTCTGCATTTCATGTGAATCAACCGGTCTCGTTACCCACCTTCGTGGATTCGGGGGAAGGTTCTTTCGATCGTTCTCTGCGGAAATTGGATATGGGGCGAGTGCTCCGTAGATATCTTCGGGAGACCGAGCCGTTTCGTAAGACTGATCGGTTGTTTGTGTTGTTTGGAGGGCCGTCCAAGGGACAAGCTGCCTCCAAGGCCTCCATTGCACGTTGGGTAAAGCATGCGATTCGGGTCGCGTATGAAGCCAGAGGCAAACCGATTCCTGTAGGTCTTCGGGCTCATTCTACCAGGGGTCAAGCAACCTCATGGGCAGAATCGGCCTTGGTTCCGCCGGTAGATATTTGTCGTGCGGCGTCCTGGTCTTCTCTCCATGCCTTTTCACGTCATTATAGGAAGATGCGTGTGTGGGGGCTTCAGCGGTGATAGCGGGGCTCACAGGTCCCTCCCAGGGTTAGATACTGCTTTGGTACTACCCATCTGTTCTGGACTGGCCCGGAGAGACGAATAGGAAGGAGAAATTAGGCCTTACCTGCTAATTGTCTTTCCTTGAGTTCTCTCCGGGCCAGTCCAGAACCCACCCTATGAGTGTTATCTGTTTTTTACTCTCAGTTTTTCTCGAGTTTCATCCATGACGGATCTTCCTATCAGTGATTCAAGAGTTGGAAGTTGTCTTCATGGTTCTTAATTACGCATTCTAAAAAAAAAAAAAAAAAAAAAAAATTTTCTAAACAGCAAATGTTTTTAGATAACATGTTAGCCTTTCCTTTGGCTATTGTCGCTGTCAAGTGCTTTGGTGCTCAAGCACGGCGCACGATCATATACCTTCTGTGTGACTCTTCCGCTATCTCTTCTTCTTTGTTGTTGTTTTGGCTGCTTGCTACATGGAGACTGTCTTCTGTTACCAGGGGAGAGATGAGTAACCTAGCAACAAGAATCAGTATTCCGTCCTCAGCTGCTTCTGGGCTTCAGGCTCATTCTCAGTCCTTTTGCGGAGCTCATGGGTCCAGGGACTCTGTTCCCTCCAGAGGAGGACCCTCCTGGGCTGTGCAATGAAGATTTGGGAGGCCTATTCCCTATTTCCGCTGGCTGAAGGCAGGCTTCACCTTTTCTTTCAGGAATGGGTCCTGGTTACCAAGGTTTGCTGGGTGCTAGACACAATTCAGTTTGGCTATGTTCTGGAATGCAAGGAGCCAATTCCGGATGCCTTCGTCATCACTCCTTGTGGATCTTCGATCAAAGTGCTGCTATGCGGACCACCTTGGACAAGTTGCTGCGCCTTGTCTAAGGTGATGCCCATCCCCCTGGACGAGCAGGGCAAGGGAAGATACTCCCATCTATTTCATAGTGCCTAAAAGGACAGTTCTTTCCGGCTCATTCCGAACCTCAAGGGGGTCAACAAACACTTGCATGTCCTGTACTTCCAGATGGAAACCTTGAGCTTCATGATTCAAGCAGTGCACTGAGGGGAGTTCTTGGCTTCTCTGGATCTGGCCAAGGCATATTCTCATATCCTGATCTGGGCTGATCAGTTAAAGTATCTGCATTTTTACGTGCTTAGCTCACACTATCAGTTCGCCACCTTCCCTTTCGGGCTATCCATCGCTCCCAGGATGTTCTCCAAGGTCAAGGTGGTGGCGGCTGCGGCGCTGCAATGCCAAGGGATCTGTGTCCACCCATATCTGGATGACTGGCTCATCTGAGCCCATTCCCTTTCAGAAGAATCTAGGGTGGCATCCTGAGTGGTGTCCTTTTTTGGAAAACCTCATGTGGTAGTGTGGCGTGCGGTGGAAAGGGGCTTTCTTTATAACACAGGACAGAAAGCAGTTCTGGGAAAATAAAACAGCTTACTTCTGTCCCAGCTTATTAAATCTCCACAATTCTGGTTCTCCTGGCCCTTCCTCCATCCCCAGTTAGTTCCTACCTCAGAACACCTTTGCATGGCTTGCCTTGGAAGGATTTCTGGCTCCATGGGCCTATCTCCCTCCTGCTCCCTGCTGGGTTCTTAACCTCTCCTTGTGAGCCATGCTTTCCCAGCCACAAACTCTGGGCTTCAGACTCTCTTAAAGGGGACTGTTGATACTTCCCTTTGGAGAGGGATGGGTAAGATTATTTAGACCCCATCACACACCCTCACCCATGCAGCATTGAGCGCCTGCCTTACCTGGACCTCCTACCTGTGAAAGAAAGTCTGCGTTCAGGTGAGCCTGACCAGCCCTATGGCGGACCCGATACTGTTAGGGTTGGAGACTCAAAAATATAGAAACATGATGACAGAAAAAGATCACATGGCCTATCTAGTCTGCCCTTCCTTATCAACTACAATAGTCTTTATTCCTTTAGAGATCCTCTGTGTTTGTCCCATGCTTTCTTGAATTCAGATACTGTCCTCATCTCTACTATCTCCACTGGGAGACTATTCCACGCATCTACCATTTCACGCATCTATCACTCTTTCCATAGGGAAATATTTCCGTATATAACTCCTGAGTCTATCCCCTTTCACCGTCATCCTATGTCCCCTCGTAGCAGAGCAGAGGTATTTAAACGTCTCTGTCATATCTCCTCTATCCCGCCTTTCCTAAGATCACTAACCATTTTAGTAGCCACCTTCTGCACTGACTCCATCCATCTGCATAATATGGCCGTTGGACTCCTTATGTTGAGCCAGCCATTTGAAGGATTGGTGATTTGTTACCAGCATAAATGGATAGCTGAGCAGGTAGTATTTGAAGGTCTCAAGTACCCACTTGACAGCTAGGGCTTCCTTCTCAATCACCGCATAATGCTCTTTTCAAGGAAGCAGCTTCCTGCTGATGAATGCTTTGGGATGTTCTTCAACCCTGTCTTCCTGGGCCAGAACGGCTCCTAGGCTCACCTCTGAGGCATCAGTTTGGTAGAGAGAAATCAGGGCTAATCAGGATGGGTTCAGAACACATGGCCTTCTTGAGGTGCTAGAAGTCCAGGTCAAGTGACCACTGAATCCATTTGGGAGCTCTCTCTGGAGGAGACTGATTAATGGCTCTGCCAGGTCTGCAAAATTTGGGATGAACCAGGGGTAATAGCCAGTCAGTCCAAGGAAGGCACGCACCTCTTTCTTCGATTTCAGGATGGGGACCTGGGCAGTGGCATCCATCCTCCATAGTTGTATTTGCCCATTCCTGATTAACTATCCCAGGTATTGAACACCCAATCCCCCAGAAAGCACTTCTTGGGGTTGGTTGTCAACCCGGCTTTCCGCAGGCTGGTCAACATGACTTATACTTGCGTTAGATGGGTGGTCCATTCTTTGCCGTAGATGACAATGGCGTCAGGTTTGCAGCCTCATACTCCTTGTGCGGTCTCAGTAGGTGGTTGACTAGGTGTTGAAACATGGCAGAAGCCCCGTGTAATCCAAAGGACAGTACTGTGAACTGGAACAGACCTTGCAGTATTGAACAAGCAGTCTTCTCCTTGGCAGCAGGTGTCAAGGGCACCTGCCAATATCTCTTGGTCAGATCCAATGTTGATATAAAGCGTGCTCTACTGCATCGCTCGATTAGTTCATCTATTCTGGGCATGGAATAAGCTTCCAGTTTAGAAGCTGCATTGACCCTCTGGAAGTTAATGCAGAATCTGATGCTTCCGTCAAAGTTAGGAACCAAGATGATGGGTGATGGCCAGGCACTCAGTTTTTTTTTTAAAGTGCCTTCAAATCAATGCTGACTCCTGGCGATCCAGCAGCACCTGGGGTTTCTTGGCAAGGTATGACCGGAAGTAGATTACCAGGCCTTTTTTCTAAGGCAATGGAGCATAAAGCGACTTGCCCAAGGCGTGCCAGTGGGAATGGAACCCAGATTTCCTGGGTAGTAGGCTGTTGCTCTAACCACTAGGCTACTCCACCACAGTCACTCCTAGATTCTTCTATAACTCCCAGGTTAAGCATCTCTTCTAGCTCCTTGGCAGCAGCCTGTCACCAGGCATCTGGAATCTGGTAGGGTCATTGCCGGATAACCACCCTAGGGTTAGTAATGATATCGTGACAAATGAGGTGGGTTCATCCTAGGCAGGTGGAGAATAGGTTCTGGTGGATCAGACCTTCTGAATCTCTGCTCTGGGCAGCAGAGAGCTGGTCTCCAATCGGGATCTGAGATGGATCCGACAGGACTGAAATTTCTGGCCCAAAATCATCACCCAGTACCATTATAGCTGTCACTGGAGTCCATTTTTTCATTAGGTTAATATGATAAATTTTGACATTCTTCCATTTTTTTCTGACTGGGCAATTTTGTTGCTGCTGATGTTGTTGTTGTTTCTGCTGCTCTTCTAGCAGGGCTTGTTGAAACTGCTGCTGACATTGTTGCTGCTGATATTGTTGCTGTTGCTGCTGATATTGTTGCTGTTGCTGCTGACCTGCCGGAATCTGAAGGAGCCACTCCATCCTGGCTTGTCACTGTTATCTTGCAATACTACTACAGATTTCTCTTCTGCAGCTGAGTTAACCCTGCAGCATTCAAGCTCTTACAAACTTTCAGTGGCCTCTAGTGGCCAGAACAAAGTCCGCCTGTTGGTACTGACTATAACTTCTTCAGGCTCACTAACTAGGGCAGGGGTGGGCAATTCCGGCCCTCATGCAGCCTCCTGGGTTTTTAACCTCACCCTGTGAGCCACACCCTTCCAGCCCTGAACTCTAGGCTGCAGACCCTCTTAAAGGGGACGGTTGATACTCCCTTTGGAGAAGGACGGGTAGCGTTCTATAGACTCCATCACACTTTGGCTGGGTGATCAATCAGAGAAAGAGCCAGCTCTTGCCTTCCCAGTCCCTGGAGTTTCTGGAGGCATATTTCGACACTCGAGGGGGCAGAGTTTTCCTGGCAGAGGAGAAGGTCAAAAGATTGTTGGATTGCCTGGCACTGTTCTGTGTGCAGCAGGCTTCCACAGTCCGGGATTATCTTCAGTTCCTTGGATTGATGGCGGCAGCCATAAAGATGGTGCCATGGTTGCGGGCTTGCTGACTTGGTGATGCCCAAGCTCTCAAGAGTTTGAGCACAAGTGCCCTCGTTTATGGTGAAGTCCAGTCTGCGGTAGTAGATGTGAGGGTATCTGTTCTTTCCTTTCCCAGCACTTACCCTTGGGACGTCCTCTAATTCTCTGGGTCAAGGAATTACCTTATTCTCTCTGTCTGGGATCCCAGGGGAACAAACACACACACTTAAGTAGCATGTAAATTTATTCCGTACGTTAGAAGTGCAGTCTATCTTTTATACAGTATCAAAAACATATATACGTCATAAACCCATCCCAGCAGCATAGCCCTGCACCTGCTATTGCTAATTAGCAATCGTACAAACTGGTACCTGTCTCTGTGAAGATCACTGAATCTTGTCTTAGCACAACACATTCCTTTCTATCTAGGTATTCACAGATGGGCCTCATGGTCCCTTTGTATAACAAGAAACTGATTTCCCCTTACAATTCCCCCCTTTGGGCCTGTATAGGCCCACTAGAAGAACAGCCTAACAATCTACTACAAAATAACTAAACAGGCATTATTAACGGAATATCTGAACGCGGCAGCTCAGGTACATCAGCTGCTGTAAAAGCAGGAGTATAAGAGTACATAAAAGTGGTGTAGCTCTGTAGGGCCTTCCGACAGCAGCCAAGAACAAATGAAAATATACAACAGAAAAGAACAAGGATTATTAAACCGCTCCATAGGGCAATAATCAGCCCTTTGAGACCAACCCAAAGGAAGATACATCAGAGAATAAGCATGAGAAACTGCTGTAGTTGAAGAACAGTATAGAGCAGTATTAGACAGGCTAAAAGCAGAAACAATAAAACAATCTGTAGCATTAAAACTAGAGACAGTTTACAATGGGCAAGGGACTTAGTCATATCCCAAAGAGGGGCGAGTAACACCAATGTTATACAAGAAAGTAGAAAAAGAAACATGGGGCTGGGTGCAGTTTAAATTGTTAAGTACAGTAAACTTCTGCATTTCACACAGATTAGAAGGTACAGTAGTGAGACATGTTGAGAGAAAAGCTCCAGCTTGTAGCGAGCTGCGCACACAAAAAGTAAGGCAGTCTGGGCAAGTAGTATTGCCGTATTAACAGTTCCAGAGATGGGCTGAAGGAGGCACCACATGAGTGGTAGGAGGAGTCAACACAGTCTTGTGCGTGATGGTCAGGAGGCTGGAGGGCGGTCTGGAACCGAAGATGATGTCAGTGGAGACGATACACGCTTGATTTTTGACGCATGGATCCACGAAGGGCAGGAGTCCCACAGGATGGCTGTCCATGTGATGGCGATCACTGTAGTTGGAGGTCTGTAGGGCGGGTCTAGGGTACTGTGCTTGTGAGGTGCTCTGACCTGTACCTGGTCACCAACCTTGAAGGGATATGTTGGTTCGGTACCTCTAGGCCGAAAGCTGCTTTTCTTCAGGAGTCTTCTCCTCTCCTCTCCAGTTGCTAGGACCTTGGCTGCCCCTGCGTCAACTACTTCTCATCCTGGTCCTGAAGCCAAATCTATAGATGGAGAGTGTTTCCAGCGAGGGCAATGGCTTCAGGATCTTTTAGCCGCCACCTTCACTGTAATCAGTGTTATCAGAAGAACTTGGAACGGTCCCATACTGGAAAAGGGGCTTGTACTGTGTGCTGGTGGTATATCTTTACCAAAATCCAGTCTCCGGATTGAAAGAAAAGAGCTGAGTCATCCAGCAGAAAGGACTGGACCTGCTGAGCATACCTGTGGAGGGAAGAGAGTAGCCTCTGCTGCTAGGAAATACAAGAGATCAAATGTGTGAGGCTCAGGAGTATAAAAAGTAAGCAGTCTTCCATATAACAGTTCAAAGGGAGAAAAATTTCAGTCTACTCCCTTAGGGCAATTTTTTTTTTTTTTTTTTTGTTGAACAGAGTCAAAGGCAAGACAGTTTAGTGTCTTTATAAAGTTTTATAAGGTTTCGGAGGTTCCCCCCTTCGTGGGTTGCTGTTTGCATACAACAGCCAAATCTTAAGCAACTCAATTTAACTACTACATTTTTGACAAGATGCCCACACTTCCTCAATTTTTTCCACAATTTTTAGAATTATACCAATTTGTAAAATTTTGTGTAGGTAACTTTCCTCCTTTACCTTCATGTGTCGGGCCAAGACACATAGAGGCAAAAAGGGATAAAAGCATCTGAAAAGCACCACATGGCCAGTGTGGGTCTCCCCAAAGCTCATTAGGATGAAAAGTGCACTCAGCCTATCTCCAAGTGTCTATTTCCAATTATTGGGTATATCTCTGGGCTAGATGACTTCCAAAATTGGAGTTAATGGGGATGGCATAATCAAATATTGTAGAGTATTCATTGTCAGTTTTCTTTCTAGGTGGATACATCGGATACATCATTTCACATTTCAATTCACCCTCACCATTTTATAATGTTAATCTGAGTTCTCCTTTCCAACATGAATATTCCATCAACTCCTCTCAACACCACTTTTTTTTCCACTTACATCATTCCATCAAACTACATGCATAGGTCCTTCTTTCTTTTTTATACCATACTAGTGTATCCTTATTTGGCAAGGCTGCTAAGAACATCAAACAATTGTTAAAAACTTAGTATTTTTATAAACAAAAGGTATATATAAAATATAAATGTAGATCCTCTTTCAATAAGCATAACAATATGAGTAAACAGTGCTCATTCTAATTAGCAACTGCCTAAACAAAATATAGGTAAAGTCCTTACAATATAGACTAGTGCTTCACGGCATTTTATAACATCAATCCCAATAGGAAGGAGTATGGCTTCTAACAAAACGGCCACATAATCTCTCAGGTGTGACTAAAGTCTATCTTATACCCGGTTCCCAGTGAGAGTGCTGTGGAAACTTAAAAATATTTGAGGACCGATCTTATAATTGCAGTGCCCACAAGGATCTGTGCAAGTTACTCACTAATCATGGTGTTTAAGAGATCCTTTTGAGGTGAGAGGCCTAAGAAGGTTCAAGGCATTTGTGGTTGGGCCTCATGATGATATTTCCTCGGGTTCTTCTTGGCCTACCTTCCCCTGCCTATTCATGTCTCTGCTGAGGCATAAATATACAAGGTTCATGTTCTTCAGGCCTTGGGGGTCCTTGAGGAGTCTTAAAGCAGTCAGAATTCCGGTGGCCCAGATCATCACACTCGGAGCAGCACGTTTATTGCCTTTCCCAAGGCTGTAGCCTCACCTTCTGTCTCTCTCTCTCACTCTCTGCTTCTCTTTTTTTTTTTAAACCGCCCCTGGATCATTGCTGACAAGCAAGACCTTGGTTTGGGGTTTGTGTTTGGTTTTTTTTTTTTCCCAATGAACTCAAGTTAATGTTATTGTTTTAATTTGTCTACTAACTTTACAAATATTCTCATATTTCCTGGGAACTAAGCTTCATCTTCCACTAAATGAGATCTATGTGCTTGGAAACAAAGCAATTTCAGATCAGCCTCTTTCCAAAATTCTATAATTTCTGTGTATACTGAACCTCTACATAATGTACTGCTACAAGTATTTTGGTAACATAAGTGCAAGTGTGTAAACTAAAGAAAATTCGTATGTCATAGTGCTACAATATACTGTATTCCTAAAACTGAAATGTTAAAAACTTTCAAAACAAAGTACAAATTTTTCTCTCTGGACCCCAACACATAAAATTCAAATACAGGAAAACAGATGAATTTATCCTAAAATTCAATATTGTAATAAATTAAACTGGAAAGGTCAATATAGCCAGCACTCATGGTGCTACTGTTCATCAGCACCAAGCTAAACAATGCAAAGTAATTAACTTAAATCTTACGGTTCAGGAAACAGACATTCAAATAACATGAAACTGCAAAAAGGTGAATTCAGAATCATACTTTGTCACATTTAAATTAAAACCTTATACATAATACTTGAGACTGGTATCAAACTGATCTGAAACAATGAAATTATGTTAGAGCAATTTGCTTAGAGTAACAGTTTGATGTTATCTCAAACACAAATAGCAAAGTAAAAGCAGGCTCTCTTGTGTCCAGATTCCTTCAGGCAAATGCAGATTACTATATAGTTGAACAAGAGAGAGAAAAGTCCTAAATATTAAGAGTTTAAAAATAAAAAGTTGCGTTGCTTGAGAATTGTCACTAGTTGTGATTACTATTAAATTCCTATCGTTACACAGCTGGAGAAAAAAAAGTCTGAAATTTCTCACACGTTGGCATACACCCAGCCAAGCAGATATCAGCTCTCTTAGATTTAGGCAAAGGTAACTCCAAAATACCCTTTATTCTCTCCGGATTTATTTCCTCTTTCCTTCACTTATGAGGTGTCCCAAATACTTAACCTCCCTCTTCACAGATTGTAATTTTTTATTATTTTTTATTTATTTATCTATTTTTTTCTGAACAACACCTCTGTGGTTTTTTTTCAACTCCGGGACCATCACCAGCTAGCCGAGAAACCTCTCTGCAGAGGAGGAGGTGAGACTGTTGAAATCAACAGGACCCATCTTCGCACCTCCACTCAGCAGGAGTCACTCTACTGTGGGAAAATCCCGGCGAGCCCCAGCTGTTATTTACACCTTTACCTGTGGCCAATTCACCTTTGGCCAACCTGGCCAATGAGACTCAGAGAGGAATATTGTGAAGCAAGTTAAGAGCTCTTTTAGTATTGTTATTATTCAGTACATTGCTATAGCAATGGGTGTCTAAATACAGACACACCCTTTTACATATTTCAGTGACAGTTATACCGTTGTTGAGTACAAAAGTAATTTTTTTTTGTTTGTTTTTTTTCTATTTAGCTTGTCTTCTTACAATATGGCAATAAATAGACACTCTGCAAATAAATAATAATTTACGTTTTAGTATGCCGTTTAACTTTAAGTTTCTGTTCTGTCTGCCTGTCCGTAGCCTTTGAACACAAAGAACAGGAAGGGAGGGGGAGGGAAGAGCGGAGCATGTGTCGCTCAGGCTGTACTATCTCCAGATGCAGCAAGTTACAGCACACATCGAAAAGCATCTAAAAGAATTACTTGTACTTAATTTCAGTATTTATAAAAACAACAAAGTAAACTGCTAAAAACCTAACAACTCCCTCAGTGATTAGGAGATTTGGAATCTACGGGGAGGGGCCCCGGGGGGTACAGGAGTACAACTGGAATACAAAGTCTGCTTAACAAGAGATTAAACCGGGCTGGTCCCCTTTACCCAGGAACCCCCCCCCCCCTTTTTTAGCTATAGGAAAGGCGTGGAAGACTAGAGAGACAAATAAACACCGCTTGTCACTTGCATTCCAGGGACTCTGAGTCATCAGTTTTACCTTCTCCAGAGATTGGGGGGGGGGGGAAGGGTGGTGTCGTATAGGCACAGAGATAAACTAAGCACAGTAAACATGCTAACAGACTTCTTCAGCAGAATTAGCAAATGTCCGGTAACCTATACCAAATCAAAAAAAAAAAAAACCACGCTATTAAAACAAACATCATGTCCTTGATTTAAACAAACACTACGATTATTTCTTGTTTAACAAAACAACATGTAAGCGTAACCTACACCAACAGCATATATAAGATGACTTTTTTAACTGCAGTTTTAAACCTTATCATAACATGTAGCTGCACACGCACTCCCGCGGATTCTGAAGTGGCCCCCTTACCTTGGGACCCCCCCATCCTCTAATGAATTCACAACAAACGCACGTCTGGCCACTTGCTTTCTGCACAGTACCCGTCACTAGCGCTATTGCTTCGGCGTACGGCAGGGGCGTTTTGCCAAACTCACACAGGCACACAAGCACACAGAGAAGGAGAAGGTTATTACCACAGACCCAGCAGGACGTCCCTGTTATTCACTGCGCTACCCAAGCGCATATTCCCAGCGCTACCCAAGTGCTTTTTCCCAGCGCTACCCAAGCGCATTTTTCCAAGACGAGCTACCAAAGCAACATCAATTAAAAAATCCTTGTGCAGCTACCAAAGCTGCTTCAATTTAGAAAGTGCATCGGGGAAATCCAAACTTCTGACACCAAATTGTGAGGGTATCTGTTCTTTCCATTCCCAGCACTTACCCTTGGGACGTCCTCTAATTCTCTGGGTCGAGGAATTACCTTATTCTCTCTGTCTGGGATCCCAGGGGAACAAAAACACACACACACATAAGTAGCATGTAAGTTTATTCCGTACGTTAGAAGTGCAGTCTATCTTTTATACAGTATCAAAAACATATATTTTTTATTTATTTATTTAGTATACATTTGTATACCGCTACTTCCAGCGATCAGCAGCGGTTTTGATTACAGATTGGAAATTGTCAAATCATGACAGGAAATTTTTTGAGGTATAAACACATTGATTAGACAGGAAAGCACAGCCCACAGAGAACTATTTTACAGGGAACATGGGCTATGGAGGGTTAAGTGGCTTGCCCAAGACCACAAGGAGCACCTGTGGGACTAGAAACCCCAGTCCTTCCGGCCCAAGGTTGCTGTCCTCCAGTGGGCTTTGAACCCCCGACCTTCCGGCCCGAAGTACCTTGCCCCAACCACTAGGCCACTCCTCCACGTCATAAACCCATCCCAGCAGCATAGCCCTGCACCTGCTATTGCTAATTAGCAATCGTACAAACTGGTACCTGTCTCTGTGAAGGTCACTGAATCTTGTCTTAGCACAACACATTCCTTTCTATCTAGGTATTCACAGATGGGCCTCATGGTCCCTTTGTATAACAAGAAACTGATTTCCCCTTACAGTAGACAATTTCTTCTGGATCCTCCTGATGACAGATGCCAGTCTCTGAGGCTGGAGAGACCATGCAGCTGTTGGAATGGCAGGGAAGCGGTGTAGTCCATCAATCGCCTTGAGGTGAGAGCCATCAGGTTGGCTCTTTTGTGTTTCCGGCCCCTGGTCGAGGGCTGGACGATTCGAGTGTTTTCAGTCAACAGCAGTGGCTTAAGTCAATCGGCAAGGCCTGGGGTAAGTCTGGAGATGGCTCTCCTGTTTCCTGGGTGGAGAAGAACCTCCTAGCCTTGTCAGCTCAGCACACTGCAGGGGAGGACACTGTGGAAGTGGACATCCTCAGCTGACTCTCTCTGGATCCTGGAGAGTGGGAGTTGAATCAGGAGGCATTTCAGTTGATTCAGCTCTGCTGGGGTCACCTTGAAATGGATCTGATGGTGACCCGCCCCAATGGCAAAGTTTGCAGCTTCTTCAGTCGCTGCACGGAGATGGGGGCCGAGGACAGCGATGCCCTGGCCTAGCCTTGGCCAAGTCAGCACCTATTGTACATGTTTCCTACATGGCCCCTGGTGGAGCGTGCGATTTGGTAATAGAACTCCATCAGGGCAGGATTGTTCTGGTGGCACCAGATTGGCTGAGGAGAGCGTGGCTCAGAGACCTGATGTGGCTCCTGCGGGTGCGTCCTCTTCAGTTGCCTCCATCTTGGGGCCTATTGCAGCAGCGACCGATCATCCTGGAGGACCCAGTTCCCTTCTCGCTTACGGCTTGGCTCTTGAATGAAGACAGCTAGTATGTAAGTGCTATTCTGCAGTGGTGGTCTCCGTTCTGCTCGGAGCCCGGAGGAGGTCTACCAAGCTAGCATACATGCAAGTCCGGTGCCTCTTTGAGTGATGGTGCGCCACTCTGCGTTGGCTTCTGAGGTGGCCAAGGTGTTGTCTCTGTTGGCCATTCTACATGATGGCCTGGAGAAGGGCCTTTCCCTTAGCTCCCTGGAAGTTCAGGTGGCAGCTTTGGCCTGTTTCCAGGTTCCAGTGGCTGGTAAGTCTCTAACCTTGCACCCAGATTTCTCATGCTTTCTCCAGGGGGTTCAGTGTCTGCATCATCCCCTCCGGTCTGTGTTCCCTTCCTGGGATCTCTGTCTGGTGCTCATAGCCCTGATGTCGACACCCTATGAGACATTGAAATGTGCTACTTTAAAGGATTTGACAGTCAAGACAGTCTTCTTGGTCGAGATTTGTTCCGCAAGGTGGATTTCCGAGCTGCAGGTCCTGTCATACCTTATCTTTGTTTTTCAAAGGAGGTTGTTTCCATTCGGCTTGTGCCTTCCTTCTTACCTAAGGAGATTTCTCCCTTTCATGTGAACCAGGTGTTCTGCCTGCCCTCCTTCTCTAAGGAGCAGTGTTGGCAGAAGGATAAGAATCTTTGCCTTGTGGATGTCCAGTACTTGGAGGTTATGGATTCTTTTGCTGGCCCACACAAGGGTGATGTGGCAGTTAGGTTGACTTGGGGTGCTGGATTAAGAAAGCCATTGCCTCAGCATATCTGTTGTGGAACCAGCTGGTTCTGGAGGGTTTGTGCACCCATTCTATCCGAGCACAAGCGTCCTCATGGACAGAGTGGAACTCGGTAGCCCCTACAGACATTTGTCAGGTGGCAATGTGGGCATTGCTTTCCACTTTTGTCAAGCATTGCTGCTTGGATGTCCTCTTGTGGGTGGACACGGTCTTTGGCTCAAGGATTTTGTGAGCTGCTGTGTCTTCTGCACAGTAGAGTTGTAGCTTTTGTATGTCCCACTTGTCTTGACTGTTCTAACAGAACGATATGGAAGGTGACATTTTACTTACCAGTTAATGTCCTTTCCTTGGGTCCTTCTAGGTGAGTCCAGGGCCCACCCCTGAACCTGTATTATCTTGTTCTTCTATTGTGGTACCCTTGGGTCTGTTATGATTTTTATACTTGGCTCTGCAAGTTCATCTTCTATTGACAGCCTTCTGTTTATGCTTTCCTGTACATAGTTCTCTACTGTTGATTGTTCATTGTTGCCCTCTATTGAGGTTGTGTGAGGCTTGCCATGTTTCTCCCATATGCTTTGGGATGAATACTGAAGAGACCTCTGGTGGCCGAGTTGAATAGAGGCATAGGAGTGATGTCATTGAAACCTGAGCTTTTCATTAGTTTGTTGTCTCCACCAATCTGCTGGTAGGGGAACACAATTCACTTGTCTGGACTGGGTCTAGCAGGATTCAAGGAAAGGACATTTACTGCCAGGGCCGGCCCGTCCATTGAGCGAGAATGTTTTTTGCACAGGGCCCCGCGTTTCAGGGGGCCCCGCGCAAAAAACATTCTTTTTGAAAAGTAAAATTGAAAAAAAAAAAAAAAAACCTGTCTGCTGCCGCGGTCGGGGCCGCCGCGGCAGAATCGAGCGTGCCGCGGGGCCCCCCTGTGCACGGCAGAGCCTGCCCTCCTTGTAGCAGCTCTCTCTTTGGAGCTGAAGTCAGACGCGCCGGCTTGCAGAGCGCGAGGGAAGAGTTTCTCCCTCGCTGCTCTGTTAAGCCCGCGGGGGCTGATGGGAAGTTCCCATCAGCCCCCGCGGGCTTAACAGAGCAGCGAGGGAGAAACTCTTCCCTCGCGCTCTGCTCTGCAAGCCGGCGCGTCTGGCTTTTCAGCTCCAAAGAGAGAGCTGCTACAAGGAGGGCAGGCTCTGCCGTGCACAGGGGGGCCCCGCGGCACGCTCGATTCTGCCGCGGCGGCCCCGACCGCGGCAGCAGACAGGTTTTCTTTTCTTTTAATTTTCGCTGGGCTGGGCTGGGCTGGGCTGGGCTGGGGGGGGGGTTTAGGAGTGTTGATGGGCTGGGCTGGGCTGGGCTGGGCTGGGGGGGTTTAGGAGTGTTGATGGGCTGGGCTGGGCTGGGGGGGGTTAGGAGTGTTGATGGGCTGGGGGGGGTTAGGAGTGGTGATGGGCTGGGGGGGTTAGGAGTGTTGATGGGCTGGGGGGGGTTAGGAGTGTTGATGGGCTGGGGGGGGTTAGGAGTGGTGATGGGCTGTGGGGGGTAGGAGTGGTGATGTGCTTGGGGGGGTTTAGGAGTGGTGATCGGCCATGGGGGAGCTAAATCTGTATATGGGCTGATGGGATTAGGACTGAAAGTGGGTTGATGGGGGGTTAGGACTGGTAATGGGCTATGGGGGGGCTTAAACTAAAAATTGGGTGATGGGGGATTAGGACTGGAAATGGGCTGGTGGGATTAGGACTGGGAGTGGGCTGATGGGGAGGTTAGGACTGGTAATGGGTTGGGGGGGTTGCTAGGACTGGAAATGGGCTGAGTGGAAGGGGGCTTGAACTGCAAATAGCTGATGGGGAGGGGGGCTTGGAATGGGCTCTTAGGGGAAGGAGCTAGGACAGGAAATGGGCTGATGGAGGGACTAGGATAGGATTGGGAATTGGGTGTTGGGGGAGCTAAGATTGGAAATGGGCTGTGGTGGGGGCTTGGATTGAAATGGACTCATGGAGGGGCTAGAACTGGAAGTAGGTTCATGGGGGGCTTGGATTAGAAATGGGCTGAGTGGAGGGGAGCTAGGATTTAACATGGGCTGATGGTGGGGCTAGGAAAGGACTAGAAATGGGCTGATGGGAGGCTGGTATTGGAAATGAGCTGATGAAGGGACTCGGATAGGATTGGAAATGGATGGGGGAGCTAGGACTGGAAATGGGCTGATGTGGGGACTAGAAGGGAGCGGATACTGGGTAGGGCTGCAACTAAAAGGGAGCTGATGTTGGGGGAGATTAGAAGGGGATGGGGCTGGGAGAGTGAAATGGAGAGGGGAAGAATATTTTGTGTGGGAGGGAAGAAAAATCTACAATTGGCCGGGTATTGGGAGACTAAGGGGCTTGTTTACAAAGCCGCGGTAGTGGTTCGCGATCGCAGCCGCGGCCCCATTGAAATCAATGGGGCCGCGGCTCCGATTACGATCGCAAACCGCTACCGCGGCTTTGTAAACAAGCCCCTAAGTGGGGATTGAGGATGGAGGGGTAAAATTTGAGTGGATGAAATAGGAATGAGGAAAGAGCAAAAGGAGAAAGATTATTATGTTAAAGCAGATGTAGAGAGAGAATGGAAAAAAACTAGAGGAGAGAAGAAAGGACAAATGGACAGCAGACGATGGAGAGTTAGCAGAAGACACAAATAAACCAGAAGAAAGTGACTGGAACAATTGCAACTGAAAAAAAAATGCACAAAAGGTACAAAGATATCTCTTTATTTTGAATTTATTAACTGGAATATGTCAGCTCTGGGAAATGTGCATCATTAATGTCGGTGCTTTTGTTAGTACAAGAGGAAATTAATTTATAGTTTTATTTCAACATTGTTGTACATTCCAAGTTTGGCTTTTAGGGTTCCCACTTTAATTATTGTCTTCCTGTTTTTAAATTGTGATTCCTTGTTTGGTGATGGTCTATGTTCTGCATGTGTAACTGAGCTGAGGTATTCTGTTTATGTAATTCCTATTTGACATTGCCACTTGTTCTCTTTCCCCAGTAGGTCATGTATTGTTATTCTCTGAAATGTATTGGTTTAATATTTGCAGTGTTGCCTTTTGATAGGTAGGGTATGGTGCTTTATGAGTCTTGGTAGTGCTGTTAGGATACGGTGGGTTTGCTATGGGTTCTAAATGGGCAGTGTTTGTAGTAGTTCCTAATGTGCCTGGCGGTTGGCACTGGATTATAGTAATGTAGAAATCTTTGTCTTTCTTTATCCATACACTCATGAAGAGGCATGTTTACTAAAAGTTAGTGTATGGTAACATTATGCAAATATTTATGCAAATGAGGCCCCTTATGCAAATGAGGCCCCGCACCGAGTCTCCGCACATGGCCCCGCACCCCCCTTGGGCCGCCCCTGTTTACTGCTAAGTGAAGTGTCACCTTAAATGGGTGATTTTGTAACAGATTACCTATGTGCAACGTCCATAAAGGACCCCTTTTTATAAAGGCAACAGAAGTGCCTATGTGCTTTTATAAAGTAGGCTGTTAGACCTAGCCCCATTAGCAAAAAAATTGAAACTTGTGTATAATAGAAACAGAAATTGACGGCAGATAAAGACCATATTACCTATCCAGTCTGCCCTTCCATAAGAACTTTCAAGTTCTGCAATCCCTTCCTTTCCTTCAGCGATTCTCTGTATTTGTTCCATGCTTTCTTCAGTAGGGATAACATTCTCATCTCTACCATCTCCTCTGGGAGACTCTTCCATGCATCCACCACTCTTTCTGTAAAGAAATATTTCCTCAGATTACTGTTAAATCTATCCCCTTTCACCTTCATCCTATGACTCCTCATTCCAGAGCTCCCGTTCAATTGGAAGAGGACCACCTCCTGTGCATTTAGTGCATGGAGGTATTTAAATGTCTCCATCTTATCACCCCTCTCCCACCTTTCCTTCAAAGTATATGTATTGAGATCTTTAAGTCATAAGAACATAAGTCTATTCCCACATGCCTTATGATGAAGACCATCTTGTTTATATCCATTTGAAGGTGTGGTCTCCAGAATTGTATAGAGTACTCCAAATGAGGTCTCACTAGAGACTTATACAAAGACACTGTCACCTTCATTTTCCTGCTGGCCGTTCCTCTGTTTATACACTCAATCATCCTGCTGGTTTTTAGCATCGTATTTTCTATGTGTTTGGCCACTTTAAGATCATCCAATGCAATCATCCCCAGGTCCCGCTCTTCTTTCATGCACTGAAGTACTTCGCCCCTTATTCTGTACTACTCCCTTGGGTTTTTGCAGCCCCAAAGCATGACCTTGCATTTTTTAGCATTAAATCTAAGCTGCCAAATTTTGGACCATTTTTCAAGCCTTGCTAGATCCCTCCTCATGTTATCCACATTTTCTAGTGTGTCTGTCCCATTGCAGACCTTCAGCAATATCACTTATAAAAATGTTAAAAAGAACAGGACCAAGGATCAATCTCTGAGACGCATCACTGGTAGCGTCCCTATCTTCAAAAAGAACATTATTTACTACTATCTTCAGTCGCCTCCCACTCAATCAGTTTCTTACAAGTCAGTCTCTTTAGGGTCCATCCCAAGGGCATTCAGTTTATTTATAAATCGCTGATGTGGAACGGTGTCAAAAGTCACATGTGGCGCTCTCCCCGATCCAATTCTCTGCTCATGCAGTCAAAGAAATCAATCAGATTCATCTTACAAGACCTACCACTAGTAAAGCTATGCTGTCTTGGATCCTGTGATCTCTTGGGTTCCAGAAACTGCACCATCCTCTGTTCTAGAAGTGTTTCTATTAATTTACTCACCACAGAGGTCCGATTAGCTGCCCTGTAGCTACCAGCCTCTTCCTTACTTCTGCTTTTGTGGACAGGAACCACATTCACCCATCTCCAGTACTCCAGGATTACTCCCGACTCTAAAGAAGCATTGAAAAGGTCAGCCAGTAAAGTCGCCAGTACTTCCCTAGGTTCTTTCAATACCCTCTGACGAATCCCATCTGGCTCCATTGCTTTGTCTGTCTCTAGTTTATCTAGCCCCTCACGACCACAGTCTTCTGAAAATAGTTGGATTCTACCTCACTTCCATTGCTTTTTGTGTATGTTTTTGATGTAAACCACTGGGATACGTTTTTGATTAGCGATCTATAAAAGGTGCATTTCAGAAAGGCTGTTTAGGTGAAATCTGTGCAGTCCATGTCACACTGTTTGAAATTTTGTGGGAGGGGCAGCAGGGAAGGTGGTCAGACCCACATATAAATGTTGTCTAAAATCGCCCTGTCGCCGCCTCAAAAGATAAACGTGCCCACTGCGATGTAGAGAGAGAGGGTAACGTGCATAAAACCAGCTGATTTCAGAAATGTGGGTTTGCAAAATATAGACATTTGTGGTATCGACTACATAGACGTGCCAGTGCCTGTATTTTGGGATGTGCACTTGTACATGTCTGCTGGAGTGATTTGCATTGGTTCATTTTTAGCTGCGCCCCTGATGAAGCCGGTCTCTTGGTGAAACAAGGATCTTTGTTGGGCAGCTGTTCTATCTGAAGAGCTGGTGGTTTCAAGATACATTTTGGAGCACTATGTGTGCTCTTATTTATATCCTCCAGTTAAGCTATCTTTTTCCTATTTTAGGAATATTGTATGGCAGCCAAACTAACAAAGCATTAGTGTCTGCGTTGGAGATACTAGAACAGTTAAGGCTTGGTGCCTGAAAAGCATTGCAGTATAATAGTCAAAGCTTGTTGCCTGTGAAACATTATATAATAAAGTTTGCTGCAGGGTGTGTATATATAAACATTTCTGTGACAGAGTTTATTAGAAGGCGTTTGTGGTAATAAAAGGGAGGCTTTTTTAGGCCTGTAATGGTAAGGAGCAATGAGTTCCCTTTCAGGCAAGTGGTTGCCATACAGAGGGATACTATTGAGAGTTACTGAGGCCTTTTTCTCCTGCTTATAAATTGGTAAATAATTTAAGTATGTGCTGGTAGAATTGTTTGGGTGATGGAACTGCATATTTTTAAGTGAGGTGTTGAGTGAAGCTTCGCTTTAAAGGTAAAACGTTGTGTTTATTGAGTTTATTGGTAGTTAGGGCTGGGGTTGTTTTTTTTTGAGGTTTGGTTCACATGTAAATGTTACCATATATACATCCCAGCCTGCCATTTTAGACACTGAGACATAAGCAGCGTAGCAGCAGACCATAAGGCCTTGTTATGCACATATTGGGTTTTTTGAGTCGGTAAAAAATATTGTGGGAGTGAAGGGGGTGTCCTTTTCCGGATACTGTTGATAGCTTGCAGAAATGAGCACTTTTAAATGTTTATATGTGCCCAGGTAGGTATAGACATGGATTCATCTTTTACTGGTTATAAACATGCTGCCCCATTCTGAAATTGGATGCACACGTGTATGTTTCCCAGACCTCTATGGACACACTTCCCAAATGCCCCTGTGTGACATAGACGTGATGGCACCAGACACTTGTAAATTCCTGGTGTTCTAAAATGGCCCTTGGGACGTGGATGTGATTGGAAAATCTAAATGGCTGTTTTCAGACATCCAAATCACGAATAGGGCCTCTAAAATGCCCCCCTAAGTGTCTTTAGTGGAGGAGTAGCCTAGTAGTTAGAGCAACTGCCTCGTACCCAGAAGATCAAGGGTTCAATTTCCACTAGCACTCCTTGTAACCTTGGGCAAGTCACTTTACCCTCCATTGCCTCGGAAGAAAAGGCTGGCAATCTACTTCCGGTGATACATTGCCAAGAAAACCCAGAGGTAGCTGGGTCGCTATGAGTCAACACTGACTTGATGGCACTTAAAAAAAAAAAAGTGTCTTTAAAATAAATAAATATGTCTCCCCTTCATCCTTGATTCTCACAATGACACCTTTGCACTTCCTCCTCTCACTAACATACCTAAAATAATGTTTTGTTCTTATGTTTTATTGTATTGGCTATTTTTTCTTCCATTTGCATCTTTACTTTCCTGACTACTTTACCAGCTTTCCTTAGCTTCTCCAGATATTGATGTTTGTCTTCCTATATCTGTAATCTCTTTTAGCTTATAAGGCTAGCCTCTTTTTCCTTACCTTTTCAGCTACTACTTTTGAAAATTATAGTGGCCCTCTTTTCTTCTTGCTTGTATTTACTTTCCTAATAAAAATGTTTGTTGCCCTTAAAATTTCTCCTTTCAGTTTTACCAGCTGCTGTTCTATTTCCTCCATAAGTTCCCACCCAGCTAATGACTCCTTGAGGTTTCCCCTTATCTTTGCAAAGTTCTTTCCAAGGGTGTTGAAAGGACTGAAATATGAGATTGCAGACTTGCTATTAGTAATCTGTGAACTATCATTAAAATCATCTGTAATACCTGAAGATTGGAGGATGGCCAATGTAACGCCAATTTTTAAAAAGGGTTCCAGGGGTGATCCGGGAAATTACAGACCGGTGAGCCTGACGTCAGTACCGGGAAAAATGGTAGAAACCATCATAAAGAACAAAATTACTCAGCATGTAGATAGTCATGGCCTAATGGGAGACAGCCAACATGGCTTTAGACAAGGAAGATCTTGTCTTACTAATCTGTTATGTTTTTTTGAAAGTGTGAATAAACAGGTAGACAAAGGTGAGTCGGTTGATATAGTATATCTGGACTTTCAGAAAGCCTTTGACAAAGTCCCTCATCAGAGACTTTTGGCAAAACTAAAGAGTCATGGGATAGGAAGCAGTGTACTATTGTAGATCAGGAACTGGTTAAAAGATAGAAAGCAGAGGGTACGGCTAAATGGCCAATTTTCCCAATGGAAAAAGGTGAATAGTGGAATACCCCAGGGATCTGTGCTGGATCCGCTGCTTTTTGACATATTCATAAATGACCTGGAAAAGGGAATAACGAGTGAGGTTATCAAATTTACAGATGACACAAAACTATTTAAAGTTATTAAAACCCAAGAGGATTGTGGAAAATTGCAAGAGGATCTTGATAAATTGGAAGACTGGGCATCAAAATGACATTTAATGTGGACAAGTGCAAAGTTATGCACCTAGGAAAGAACAACCCAAACTATGGTTATACAATGCAAAGTTCCACATTGGGAAGCACCACCCAGGAAGAAGATTTAGGCGTCATCGTGGATAACAGGTTAAAACCCTCGGCCCAGTGTGCAGTGGCGGCCAAGAGAGCAAATAGAATGCTAGGTATCATAAGGAAAGGAATGGAAAACAAAGGATATTATAATTTATTTATTTATTTAACAGGTTTTTTATACCGCCTTTCTTACAATCAAAGCGGTTACAAGAGTACATTAGGTTAACATAAAATACAGACATAAAAACATCAGACTATAAAGACAAAACAATGCATCCAGTTTTATAATGCCTCTCTGTCATTCCATGGTGCGACCGCACCTTGAATATTGTGTGCAATTCTGGTCGCCGTATTGTAAAAAGGATATAGCGTTATTAGAAAAGGTACAGAGAAGAGCCACCAAAATGGTAAAGGGGGTGGAAGTAGACTGCTATGAAGAGAGGCTAAAAAGGTTAGGGCTCTTCAACCTGGAAAAGAGATGGCTGAGGGGAGATATGATAGAGGTCTATAAGTTAATGAATGGAGTGGAACAGGTAAATGTAGATTGATTGTTTACGTCATCAGAATATAGAAAGACTAGGGGACACGCAATGAAGCTACAGGGTAACCTATTTAAGACTGATAAGAGAAAGTATTTTTTCACTCAACGTGTAATCAAACTCTGGAATTTGTTACCGGAGGATCTAGTAAAAGCTGTTAGTGTAGCTGGGTTTAAAAAAGGTTTGGACAAGTTCCTGGAGGAAAGATCCATAAACCATTATTAAAAGGGATCCGGGATATCACTGCTTGACGCAATACAAGCATTGAGGAACCTGTTTCTTTTGGGGAAACTGCTAGGTACTTTTGACCTAGATTGGCCACTGTTGGAAACAGGATACTGGGCTTTATGGACCTTGGTCTGATTCAGTATGGCATATCTTATGTTCTTAAGTTAGTTTGTCTGAAGTATAGGACCCTCGCTTTTGAAGGAATCATTTCCACCCACCTTCTAATATTGAAGCTCACCATCTTGTGATTAATGCATGCACCCACTACAATATCTAAAACACTCTCCATTTGTAAGTATCAAGTCCAGTGTCAGCCCCTCCTGTATGGGTTCTGTTAGCAGTTGCTGAAACAGTTCTCCCACTAGAGAATCCAGGAACCCCGTACTTCTGGATGGCACCGTAGCTGAGATGTCCCAATCAGCATCTGGCAAAATTGAAATCTCCTACCCAAAATACTTCCCCTTTCATAGCAATTTTGTGAATGTCTTCAATTAAATCTCTGTCTATTTCTTCTGCTGGCAAGGGAGTTCTGTATATCATACCAGTGTAAATAGATTTTCCATTTGCTCTTTCCAGACTAAGCAACAGTGTTGCCTCCTTCCCCCATAAGCCCTTGTATAAGCCAGTATATGCGTTTAAAATGCCATTTATAAATTTACCTTCATATACACATGATATAAAAATGCACATACTTCTAGCTGGCTTGGGTGTAGGTATGTTTGAGGCAGATTTTGAGCGGAGTCATGATTTACACCTGTTCTTTATAAAATACTTGTGTTCGCATGTATCCTACATGTATACATTTACACCAGCTCCTGAGCAGTTATAAATGTATACAGGGATCATTATAGTCCCAATTTTGGCTGCTTTTTATAAAGACAGGTATCTGTGTGTCTTTCTAAAATAGGCATCTACTTGGCCTCCCAACCTAGGTGACTTGTTATAAAGTTACTCTCTGTGTATGTATTTGCATATATGTATTATAAATGACGTGAGTACGTTATAACTTTGCCCTGCTCTGCCTTTACTACGCCCATATGGACACCTGCACGCGGCCATACCCGCACATGCATATTTTGCACAGCTTTGAACAAATTCAAGAAGAAAACTACTGCTTGGATGGCCACGTCTGCTGCCACCTAGGAGAGGTCAGATTCTGAACTGTTGGGGGAGAGGGGGGAGAGAGGGCAGATGCTGCACTTAGTGGGGAGGGGGGGGAGGGAGAAGGCAGATGCTGCACTGCTGGGGTGGCAGGCAAGCGGGAAGGGCAGATGTTGTACTGTTGGAGGCAGTGGGAGAGGTGAGAGGGCAGATTCTGTACTGTTGGAGTGGCAGGGAAGGGGAGAGGGCAGATGTTGTACTGTTGGGGGGAAGGAAGAAGGCAGATGTTGCTCCATTGTGGGGGGAGAGAGAGAGATAGAGGAGATGCTGCACTGTTACAGAGGGAGAGAGGAGGGAGATGCCGGGCTACAAAGATGGGATGAGGGAGAGAGAGGTAGAACCATGTAGGAGAAGCCAGGGGAGCTTATCAAGGAGTTGAGTGAGAGGAGAATGCTGAATACAGAAGATAGAAATGTGGCAATGGGGAGCGGACGAAAGATAGAAGGGAATAAGAGATCGGGGAGAGAGTGAGGCAGGGACAATAGAGTCAGGAGAGATGGGCTGGGCAGGAGGTGAAAGGAGATGGAAAGTTGATAGGTGGGTGAAAATTAAAAAAGGAGATAGAGGATGTTCTCCTAGGACAAGCAGGATGAGTCAGCCACAAGTGGGTGACATCATCCGACGGCACCATAGATAGAAGTCTCTCAGTAGCTCAGAAGGCTGAGCAAGGACTAGTAGCCCCACCCCTAGGTCCACCCCTAGCTAGCCAGTCTTTGTCTTCCGCCTTCAGCAGCAAGACGTTTTTTCTCTCAGTCCTAATAATTCCTACAATATTCTACCAAATCCAGAACAAGAAGAACAATTCTACAATAAATCCACAAGATCAAGGAAGAACAGTACCTGATCATGCCAAAGCCGGGGTTCAAGTAGGGGCGGGCCTAGGTGTGGGGCTACTAGCCCTTGCTCAGAAGGCTAAAGCCTTCTGAGCTACTGAGAGACTTCCGTCTATGGCACCGTCGGATGACGTCACCCACTTGTGACTGACTTATCCTGCTGTCCCCGGAGAACTCATGTTACAGATAAGTAACTCAGTTAAGTTTGAGTGGACAAAGGACATAGAGGCAGGAAAGAGAGAAATGGAGGAAAAGGCTAAAAGAGAAAGATCAATATGTCAGAGACAGATGTAGGGAGGGAATGGGAAAAGACAGGAGGAGAAAGGAGCAACAACAAATGGACAGCGGACACCAGAAAGAGAATTAGAAGTCAGAGAAGGAAAGCAGAAAAAAAGAGACTAGGACCAACGTGATTGGGAAATAAAATGCCCAGACAGCAAAGGTAGAAAATATTTTATTTTGAATTTATTAACTGGAATATGTCTGCTTTGGGAAATATGGATTGCAGAGGTTTATTAATTTTCTCCTGGTTTTCGGAGGCTTCTGCAGTGGGATTCTCTAGACTGGCTGGTTTCTGTCTGGCACGCTTTGTGTTTGTGGCGACCTGGTATAAAGCTGATGCTGCCTTTCATTCAGATATATGTTAAATGTAGTGCTTTTGTTTTTATGGGCTAATTAATAAATTGTTAACTTAAGAATTTATTTTCCAGCTAATTAGGGGTTCTTTGAGGGTGTAAAAAATCTGTTTGAATTGAAGTTTTTGCGCACAGATACTATTCCTGGGCACGTTCTCCAGGTGAATCAAATATATACATTTGTGGAGCTGAGATGGAGTTGGCGCAGAAGAGGCAGAAAAGCCGAGTGGTGGATCCATGACAGGCAAGGAGAATGGCAGCGGCAATCTTATTTTTTCGGCATTCATCCAAGAAATCCCTAGCTTTTACTTTGCTTTGGAGATGTTCTGAAGCCCGAATGAAGCACTGGTGTGTACAGTACATTCTTTTTATTGCTTCATCTTGGTAATATTAAATTAAATCTGATTCATCATGTTACCTTGCTCTAACAGTGTTGCCAGTAGTCCTGTACCTCTCTTAGCAGTAAATAAGATTTTTCCTTTGAGGGCAGAACACAGGTCAGCTCGACTGTTGCCCACAGACTAAATTGACCCGATGTCGTCATCTTCCTTGCTAGGCACCCAGTCTCTGCCCCCGCTCTTCTCCTTGGGCTACCACCAGTGCCGCTGGAACTATGAAGATGAAGAGGATGTGGAAGCAGTGGATGCCGGCTTTGATGATCATGACATCCCCTATGATGTGATTTGGCTTGACATCGAGCACACCGAAGGCAAGCGGTACTTTACCTGGGATAAGGAAAAATTCCCCAGTCCCAAGAAGATGCAGGAGTCTCTCCAGAGCAAAAAGCGGAAGGTGTGGTATAAGGCAGAAAGGCAAGAAATCCAAGTAAAATGCTAGCTGTGCTGATTACAGTAATATTCCATCCGATGAAGTCCGATTCTCTCTGTTCTAGGCCTTGGAGCTGAATCTTGTGTTATGGTATAAAATCCTGAAATCCTACTTTGCAGGATGAAATATACATATAGTTCAGGTTTAGATAATAAGAGGAGGGGGATCTGTGAGGCCTCATAAGCTCCTGTACTCGTCGTTTGTTATTTATTTCACATACGCTGATGACATGCGCTGATTTTCATGATTTTGTTCCTAGAACAATTTGGAAAGATGAGTGATAAACTGAAATAATAAATAAATGCTCCAGGCCACAATCTACAAAGATTCCAGCTTACTAATAAACAAACACAAATTCAAGATCAGCATTTACAAATGAGTTTTATTCAAGATCAGCATTTACAAATGAGTTTTTTTCTGTTACAGACTTAGAGGACTGTACATTAACTTCTGTTATATCTTACAGGTAACTGTAATCAAACCGCTTGTATATATTCATCAGCACTCAAACAAGCATCATCTTATATGTTGAATAATGCAGTAAATTTGTTCAGATATTTCTTTCTTTCTTTAAACTTTGCCATGTGTCTTATTAACAGTGCTCAAGGCAAGATACAACCAAAGCAATAAGTGAAAACTGGGATAAAAGCAAAGCTAAAAGCCAACATTAATGTATAAAGGAGCCTGTTTAGTAAGGGGCATGTTTATTGAAGAGCGCACAGATAATGCATGCTTGAGCCGCCAAAAAAGCATGGAGGTCTGTGCTAACTTCAGTGGATATATACGTCCTTTCCCCTGCGGTTAACGCATTGCTGAACATGCCACACCACGCTAACCGGTACACGGCTGCACTTGACCAACATCTTTGAGAGGTGGTATTGAGTGCACCAGCTCTAATGGCAATATTTCATGGTTAGCACAAACCCATAAAGCCCACGCTAACTATGATGCGCTGTAAACACCCATATTCTGCCCTAGATTGCCTAGTCCCCCGCCCAATTGCACACTATCTAGTTAGCATGGGATTTTTAGTGTGGGGCCCCACGCTAACTTAGTGCAGGATGCCAACTGCGAGGCCATCCCCACGTTGATGGTTAGCACACGTGAGTAAACATGCCCCTAAATGCGATAGGTTTTAGCAGTCACACTTAACACACAGTAACTGAAAATCCTCTGCGTTAACCATTGCAGGTATTCCCCGCATTTTACCATGCAGCTCTCTAACTCTTAATGCAGCAAGTAACACAATGCAGTTAACATCACCTCACGAGGTAATCTGCCATTGGACACCTCTGTGTTAACTGTAAGGAGCATTCACCACCCCCTTCCATGTCAGCTGTTTTAATTTGAGAATTACTGCCTGCTAAGTGTCAAGGTGCCGCACTTTTAGCATGAGCACACGCTGGCTGTTAGCATGCTCTTACTCCCATTCAAAACAGTTAATGTGGTTTAGTAAATAGGCCTCAGAATAAAATAAAAATCAAGAGTCAAGATCAGACAGAATAGTGGGACACAGTTCAGTCTGGCCATGGAGTTTGCAGTCGTAATGAAAATATAATGACACTTGTGCCTTTGCTTTGACTATTGCCTCCTCAGAATTGCCCACAAAGATTTGCATCTGATTTCTCTGAGGACTATCCCTGTAATCAAAACTGTGCACAGAGTTCAGTCCCTCACTTCTGGAGCTAGAGGCAAAGCTATAAGTTGATCAATTTTTTTTAAATCTGATTTCTGCAGGCAAAATTTTTTACCAGTGGGAAGGGCTTTGAATATCCCCTTCCCTGTATGTAATGCAATGCAAAATGCATCGTGTGCCTTCGAGTCAATGCTGACTTCTGGCAACCCAGAAACTCCCAGGGTTTCTTGGCCATGTGAACGGTAGTAGATTGTCAGCCTTTCTTCTGAGGCAATGGAGAGTTAAGTGATTTGCCCAAGGCCACAAAGAGCGCTAGGAGGAATCAAACCCTGGTCTCTTGGTTACCAAATCAGTGCTCTAACCATTAGGCTACTCCTCCACTCCATGTAATGCAATAATAGCAGGAACCAAAAGAAGGAAGCCTTCCGCAAAAAACAAACAGCAAGCAAAGATACAGCGGAGGGCAATGAACCACGACCTACCAGGAGAGTAGGTGAAAAAACGTTATTATTCATTTCCCTCTGCTGTATCTTTGCATGCAATAATAGCATCCAATGCCTAAATAAGTAATGCCACTCAAAAACCAACATACAAAGCATCCCTGTATAAGCTTTTCTGGTTAATTTTCAAAGGAAGTTGCACATATACTAGTGGTTGGTATGTGTATAACTTCCATATCCATAGATTTGCCTAACTACTCGGCCACTCTGCATGTAACTAAGGGACAGAGAAGGGCAGCGCGATAGTATTAGCCAGATAGCGGCAATTTTCACTTTCTGTCTGAATAAGCTATGAGGTCATTTTAGAAGTCCTAATCTGAAAATGAGCTTTCAGATGTGCAAACCAGAGATATCCCCAGGGTCATTTTAGAAAGCTGGGTATATAGACGCCCCTGGCGCAAGAACATCCATGTAGCGGGGGGGGGGGGGAGGGTGTGTGGTGGCGGCTTGCTCTGGGTGGAGCAAGGGAGATGCTCATCACGCTGTGATGTCCGAACGGTGCAAACACATCTAGCCCTGATCACTGATGCATCCATACCTATAACTGATCATGAGTAAGGTGCAAAAAACTGCTTACTTCATGGCTGCAACACTTCCAGAGGGAACAGCAATCTGCACTTTCATCCCCACAGTTCCTATTTCCTGTCCAAAGAAACCTGCATGTCAATAAATGCTCCATATTACAGGTCCGCCACCGCACGGCTGATTATCTGAAATGGCCGGCCAGGATGTGCAAGTCTGATAACATAGTCGCCCCTGTCCTGAATTAACACAGCTGGGACGTCCAAGTACCCGGTTCTACCGGCATGCAATTCGAAGACATCCACATTGGTGAAATGACCTACACCTGTGCACATACCTGGCCTTGCTTTCTGCGCAGGGGTCCATCGCCAGAACTAGTTACTGGGATGTTCATCTCTCGGGGTGGAGATGGAGCAGTTTCAGAAGACACTACTAATACATGCCTCCTTTCACTGCTGCCGCCCCCTGGATTTTTGGATGTTGTACTCTAGACATCTCAGATTCTTCCTTAACGTCCCTTCTAAAATGCCATGTCACATGTTTAGTTTAGGTCTGCTGAGCAGCAGGCCTAAATTAGATGGATAATGGTGGCAGCAGTCAATAAATAGGTATATTCAGTGCCACTAACTATCCCTGCCAATGTTTAAATTACTATGCTGACCACCTCTGCTGAAAATTACCCCTAATATTTTTTATGATAAGTAAAATGACCAGTAAACCTAAGGAAAAAAAATAAAAACATGCAAGCTTAAGAATGAAGTTGACATAGCTTGTTCCACAAAAGTGATGCATATCACTACATACAAAAATTCTCTACAGAGGCCTTTTTAATCCCTTAATCAACACAATCTGAATTTTAAAAGCCCTAGACTTAAATTTGTAAAGGCCTGTGGTAGATGGATGATGTTTTTATGATGCTCTAAGTCGCCTTGAACAGACCAAGGGGCATGTTTACTAAAGGTTTAAGAGTGTTAGTGAAGTTAATGTGTGTTAAGTGACACGGTGGCCATAGAAATAAAAGGACTGTAGACACTTAATGCGTGTTAACTTCACTAACACACGTTAAAACCTTTAATAAACATGCCCTTTAATGTGGCATTGGTGGCATATAAGTGTTTAAATCAAAACTATGGGGTCATTCCGAACATCGAATAGTGTTGACGAAGAACTGACAGACCACAAGCATGCTTGAGGACACATACGGGAACATGGTTAGAAGATTATAGTATTGCAAATAATCTACCCTTACTCCCTCAAGAGCAAAGAAAACAGATAAAGGAAACATGCCCAGTGACACAGCAGGCCATGGGGTAGCCATGTCGGAACCAGCAGGTTATAATTCAGGTTGATATTGGCAGGTTGGCAGTGGCTGCATGCCACTCAGTAAAGTGAATGGGGCACCTAAAGGAAGCATGATCTAGTGAAATCACATGCCATGGGGTAGTTGAGTTGATACCAACAGGCTACAGTTCTTCCAAAAACAAAATGTCAACAGGTTGCTGGAGGCTATTCCACAGGTTCTTGACAATCAGATGTTAAGTCAACAGCCTCACTAGTTTTGCTGTTGTTTATTGCAGACCTTAGTGATAAGGCACAGTAACATATAGTAGCATAGTAGATGATGGCACAATTTTTGTAGCTCACTTCTCATGTTGTCCACTCCCTCAGGGGTGTCCAATCTGTTTCAGATCTTCATGCCATCCATAAAAAGGCAAAATTTTCCTTTTAATTCTTTAGCAATATCGCTCACAAAAATATTGAATTGAATTGGCCCCAGGACGTTTGTCTGTTTCTAACTTGTCTTGAGCTTGCAGTTGGAAAAGGCAAATAATTAAATCTAAAAAATCCAAATCCACATTCAGCTTGCTGATATGGGACAGGATTGCAAGCTGCTTTGTCTCTGCTGAGGTTGAGAGATGGCTGAACTTCCACTGCAGGGTTCTATAGGAATTATGGATGGGTATATCTAAGTGGGAGGGAGGGTGCTGGGCAATAACGTTTAAGGAGGATCAGCGTTGGGTGTAATGAGTAGGTACAAGTAAGGGGAAAGAAGGAAGAGGCCTGTTTGTAATGGGGATGGAGTGGGTGCAGAAATGGAAGGTGGAAAGGAAGTGGGGAGCTAAGGTGGAGATGTGGGTTACAGGATAAGGGGGGGGGGGACGGGGAGGATTGAAGGGGGTAATGATGGAGGATGGAGGGAGGAGGGTCAGGTATGTGGAAGCGGGGTCACTACTCCACTACATAGCCTGCCAAGCTGGAGAGCTGGTTGGAAAGGGGGGATGATCTGAATGGGAGGGGGGAGGGAGAGAGGGGATGGGGAAGGGGGAAGTGGGTATGTGTAAAAAAAATATATATATATGAGTGGCTGGGGATAGGAGGATGATTGAGAATACCTGTGAAACCTGATGGAGAGATTGTGGTGGCGACTTTGAATATGCATGGGCTGAATTCCTGGCAGAAGCAGTCATCATTGTCCAGGAAAGGTGACCGCCTACAAGCAGATATATTTATGATTCAGGAGACTCGCCTAAAGAGATCCTTTGAGGGATCAGTGAGGAATAAAACATTTCCCCAGGCCTTCTTGGCCTCTAACACTACCTGCCCAAAAAAGGGAAAGGTGGGCATTTTATTCCCTGGTAGATTGGGAGCGGTTCTTAATATTATTAAAGGGAGGTATCTGGTGGTACAAGCTACTATAGGGGAGACTTCTTACAACTTTGTTAATATCTATGCGCCTAATCAGGACTGAGGGGGATTTTATAAGTGGTTAGGAAGGGTTGAGCAAGGGCCATTGTGTTCTAGGAGTGGATTTAGTTAATCCCCGACTGGATAACTCTAAAAATGATGGAGGGATGAGTAGAGAGCAGAAGCGAATGTTTGGTATCCTGTGGGGTTTGGGGTTAGTAGGTGCATGGAGGCAGAGACATGGGACGCATAGACAATATACTTTTTATTGTAATCCCCACAGCACTTACAGCCGCATAGATATGCTTTGGGTGGAAGCAGAGCTGATGCCCCAGGTAAAAGCAGCTGAGATAGATGTGAAGGTGTGGTCAGACCATGCACCGGTGATTCTGACATTAGAAGCCCATCAGGAGAATGGAGGACTGAGGTTTGGAGACTTTTAATGAGATCCTGACACAGAAAGATGCCCAAAAGCAGGTACGGAAGGCATTGAAAAAATATTTGGAAGTGAATACTTGTGAGGAGACTTCAAGTACAAGTGTGCTTGTATAGCCTTAAGGCTGTATTGAGGGGACAGTTCATAGGCATAGCGGCCCATAATAAGCGACAAAGGGCGAAATGGGAGAGTAGTTTGATGGAACAAATGAGAAGGCTGCAGAGAGAACACTTCCAAGCTTCTACCAGGAAGAACTGGAAAGCACTGGAGATGGTTCGTCAAGAACTACTCCAATTGCAGTTGGGGGGGGGGGGGGGAGTAGCTCACCATTTGGAATGTTTAAAACAACATTTTTTGAATGGAATGATAAAGCTGGGCGAGCTCTAGCACGGAAGCTGGAGGCACAGCAGAATCAACAACACATCATTAGAATCCGCGATGGTGAAGAAAAATTTAAATCATCTGAGATTTGGGAGGCTTTCAGAAAGTTTTATACTGCCCTCTATACTTCTGAGGTTGCTGGGGGTGATAGGGCAGGAGGGGAGTACTTGGAAGGCTGTGCCATACCGAGGCTTCAGGAAGAAGAGACAAACAGACTGGACAGGATTATCACATTAGCCGATAAAGGGTTTGAAGGGCTTAGATGGGTTGACTTCTATAAAACCTACTTAGAGGAATAGGAGAGATACTGGTGAAACATTTCAATGAGGCGGGTAAGCATGGTATCCTACCAAGGTCTACCGCTGTGGCGGATATCACAGTGCTCCCTAAACTGGGAAAAGATACCACTATATGTGACTCTTACAGGCCTATCTCCCTCATAAATGTAGATGCTAAGATTTTTGCAAAACGTTTAGTTGCCCAGTTGCAGGCTTACCTTCCCTGTTTTATACATCAGGATCAAGCGGGGTTTGTACCGGGGAGATAAGCCAAGGATAGCATACAGCTGGTTTTGAACCTTATTTGGTGGGCGCAGCAAAGAAAGGTTTGAACTATTCTGCTAGCGGTCAACGTTGAAAAAGCGTTTGACCATGTGGAGTGGGGTTTTATGTTTCAAGGGTTGGAAAAATGAGTTTGGGCCTCCAGTTTTGCCATTGGGTGGGGGCCTTGTACTACGACCGCAAAGCAAGAATATGAGTTAATGGGAGATATTCAGAGGAGTTCAGTTTAGGGAGGGAGTACCCATCAAGGTTGTCCCATATTCTCTCTTTGTTTGTTGTGGTTATAGAGGTGCACATCAAAGATGTGGGAAAACCTGGACATATGGGGGGTGGAAATGGGGGCTCAGGTCCACTGCATATTATTGTTTGCTGATGACATCATTTATTCATTACAAGATCCTCGGCTGTCCTTAACCAGTGTTACTTAATGAAATATATGGTTATAGTAGGGTATCTGGATATAAGGTTAATATGTCAAAAACTGAGGTGTTGGGAGTCCAGATCGGAGCAGAGATGGAAAAGACCTTACGAGTTCAGGTGGGTAGGAACTGGCAGGAGTTGTATCAGCTAAATTAAGGGTCCCTCTTAGAGACCTTGGATGATGACTTGGAAAGATGGGGGATGTGGTGGTATACTTGGATGGGCAGGATGGCCATAGTTAAAATAAGTGTGCTGCTACATGTCCTATTCTATTTTGCAGCATTACCAGTGGAGATCCTTAAAGGTCAGTTACGGAAGCTCCAATGGAAAGTCTTTTATTTGGAGGAAAAGATCCCCACAAGTAGCCCAGCAAGTCCTATGGCAGGAACGGCAGAAAGGGGAGCTTGGGGGGGGGGGTGCCATGTCTAAAAGCCTATTATGAGGTGGCCCAGGTGTGTAGTATTTTCAATTGGAAGGGAGGAGAGGATGGAGGGAAAAACTAGATTGCATTCAAACAAAATGCTTAGGACGGGGCAGCCTTCAGGACGACCCCTAGGTGGGCCCATATACAGCCCTCATCCTGAAAAATTGGGCCAACTACCGGTGGTGGGTAGTGGATGGGTGAGAAGAGGGAAGGCTAATGCCTCTTTGGGAAAATAAAGCCTTCCATCCAGGGGCCAGAATTCTCAGAGACGAAGATGGGAAAGTGGAGAGATTTGGAGGGTAGGGCACCTCAAGAGGGAAGATGGAAGCATGAGACCCTTTGAGGAACTGAAGGAGCGTGGAGGGCTTGTGGAGGTGGACCATTACCTGTATGCTCAGATGACTTCATTCTGGCGAAGCAAATTTCTGCAGGAGGGCCGGAGGCATCCAGAAACTGATTTTGAATGCTTATATAGAAAGTGTGAGACCTGTAAAGGGCTAACGTTCCGATTTATATAAGTTGAGAATGGAAGGGCTTGGATCTCATTTGAAATTTTGGGAAGCTTGGGGAACCAATCTGGGAGACCTCCTCACAGATTCACAATGGGAAAAGATACATGAGCAAGCACGGCGGGTATAAATTTCTGACCAGCTGCAGGAAAATGCATATAAGGTTCTCTATCAAACTTATTTCACACCCTGTCACTTGAGTCAGATTGTAGGTGGGGGAGATTGGCAATGTTGAAAGGGATGTGGCATGGAGGGGGACTTCTTCCATCTATGGTGGAGATGTGTGAAAGTGGCAAAGGTGTGGACTTGGACAGTGGACATCTTTAAGATTGTTAGTGGGGTGATGATCCAACCCTCCCCACACTATATGCTTCTGAATTTACCCCCATAAAATATGGATTTCAATGTAGCTGACTGGGGAGGATAAGTGTGACTGGTAGTGCAAGTGAAGTTGGCAGAAATGTGGAAAGAAGCACCCGTGCCCAGTGAGGAAAAAAATACTGCAGAAACTTGAATATATTGAGAGAATGAATGCTTTAACAGCTTACAAGCATCAAAAACTAGACAGGCACGATCAGATCTGGAGAGCCTATTGAATTTGGAAACAAAAGGAGGGGAAGAAGGGTCCAATGGGTCATCAATAAGGGGATGAGATCTCTATGTCCTTGACTAAGTGTAGAAGATGGAGAGGAGTCTCCCAGATATAAGGCCACTAAACATAGTATACCCATCAGCTCGTGGGTAAGAACTAAGGGTTCACAGCTAGAAATACTTTGACATGAAGAGTATCAAGGGATTTGCGGGGGGGAGGGGTAGAGAGGGTGGATGGGGAAAGAGATGGAGAAAATCTTTATGGAAAATATGCATCACAACAATTGAATATGGTAATAGTGTCAACGTTTATTGACTTTGTTGTTTGTATATTGAGTTTCCTGTATGGTTATTACTCATTGATGTTTGTTGCTGTACTATATAAATTAAAAAAAACAATTATTCAGAGATGTTTAGTTACATGAACTTTTGGGATGGCTCAGATGCCTTCCTCAGATGAAACATCCCATGTGACCACAGTGGAGGATATCCATGAATAATGGTCCCATGTGATCTTGAAAGCTCATTGTTAGAACATCTCTGCATAAGCTTATGTTGCCCCAGTGAAAGGAATCACACCCTACCAAACATTCTTATTATGCTGTTAGAAATTTCATTAAAATGACATTAGAAATGTTAATGGAATATTAATTAATTAATTAATTTTATTTAGTGTACACTTATGTACCGCTACTTCCAGCGATCAGTGGCGGTTTGATTATAAAATTTGGGAGTTGTCAATCAGGACAGAATAATTGGGATAATATATACATAGATTTGAGGGTCTGGCACATCACACAGGATTAGGAACTTCACGGTTAGGTTTTACATATTTACAGTTCTACATAATTACATTTCTACAGTTCAACTTCACGGTTAGGTTATACATAGTTACAGTTCTACATAATTACATTTCTACAGTTCAGCTTCATGATTCATTCGCATTATCTGGTGTTCCACTTTGGTTTACATCCGGTTGTAGTAACATTTGAAAAGATGGATTTTTAGTTTCTTTCTGAAGGCATTAATGTCTTTAATTGCTCGTAGTTCGTATGGTAGTTGATTCCATATTGTTGGGGCAGAGAATGAGAATGCTTTGTTGCTAGTACTGGCTTTTACTGATCTGATGTTATTAGGAACTTGTAGTGTGTCAGAGTTGATAGTTCTCCTGTCTCTGTTGGTTGGTTGCTTGCTGACAAGGGTTGAGAGGAATGATGGTGCTAGGTCATGTATGAGTTTGAACGTGGTTACCAAAGTTTTATATTGTATCCTGGCAGCAACGGGTAGCCAATGTAGCTCGATCAATACAGGTATAATGTGTTGAGCAATGCTTGTTCGTGTGATGACCCTTGCCACCACATTTTGGGCCAATTGCAAGATATTTAGCGTTTTCTTTGGCAGACCCTGTAGGATGGCGTTACAGTAGTCTAAGTGAGGCATAATGAGTGCTTGTGCCACAGTCCGAAAATCACAGGGTTCGATTAAGTTCCTCAGTGGTTGTAGGACTCTGAGTTTGTGGAAGATGGCCTTGTTGGTTTTTCACAGGTGTTTTTCCATCTTCAGTTTGCTGTCGAGTGTGACTCCCAGATATTTGATCTCATTTTTTGTGTTGTACGTGTTGTTACAGACGGTAATTGTCGGAGGAGGTTCAAAGTTAGGTTTACTTGATATATACATCACTTCGGTTTTCTTGTGGTTGATAGCCATGTTATTTTGCTGGAGCCATGCTAACCTCTCATAAAGGCAGGTTTCAAGCTGTGTATACTTCGGGTCAGTGGTGTCCAATTGAGTGTATAGCATAATATCATCTGCATAGATATGGTAGTTGATATTATGTTTTTTGAAAATGTCACAGAGGGGCTGCATGTAAATGTTGAAAAGTAGCGCCGAGAGGGCCAACCCCTGGGGTATGCCTTGAGTTTGTGTGAACACTTCTGCTTTTTCTCCGTTGAATTGGACCTGTGGTCTTCTGTTTGTTATGTAGGAGGAGAACCATTTAAGGGTGGTTCCCAAAATTCCTATTGATTCCAATTTTTTTAGGAGGATCCCATGATGGACAGTATCAAAGGCAGCAGAGATGTCAATGACGATGAGTAAGAACATTTTCTTCCTGTCTTCCAAGCCTTTGTGGAGGTTGTTGAGCAGTGCTATTAAAAGCGTTTCTACCCCATGGTTTTGTCTGAACCCGTATTGTTGCAAGTCGAGTATGTCGTGGTCGTCTAGGTGCTCTTGAAGTTGTATGAGGGCTGCTTTTTCGATGGATTAAGAGATGGAATTATCTTTGGAGTGGTGCTATAGGTAATGATAATTGGAATGATGTCAGAGATTTGTTTGAAACCGCATTAATGCGACATTTTCACGGTAATATTGAGACTGATTGACTTCTACCTTGGTGACCTGCAGCTTGTTGTCATCTCTGATCCTCACATCAAGACTGATCCCGAATATCCACTGTATTCCCAGGCTAAGGAGAGGGGATATTTTGTGAAGAACAGACAAGGCGAAGACTTTGTGGGTATCTGCTGGCCAGGTAGGAGAACTTATTTTCATCAAACTGCTATTTTGGAAGATTACAGGAACACAGCAAAATTTCTGAGGGTTTGGGGCTTAGATTCTCTTTCTCTCTCTAGAAAGTTAGTTTTTTCTGGCTAGAGTGATTCTAAATCTGTTCTGTGCCTTCAGGTTCCTCCTGTTACTTAGACTTCACCAATCCCGAGGTACGACAGTGGTACTCTGCTCAGTTCACATTCAGCAAATATAAGGTGAGTCTTGTACCCTTTCATCTTCTATATACCTGCCTTCCATGACTAAGAAAAAATGAAAGATAAACTACTATAGTGCAGTAAGTGTATTAATAGCTTTTTGTCTTCACGTTTTAGATTATAGTGATTGATATGGCATATAGCTGTTATTTTTATTTATTTCGTATTATTGCTGAAAATTCTTTTGTTTACATTACCTTGAGTGCTATCAGAAAGACAATTTAAAATCAAATAAATATTGTATGAAAGATAGAGGTAGACATTTTGAATAAAAGTTTCCAAATCAAAAATGGCTAGATATGCAAAACTTATTTTCAGTAGACACCAAATGGGTAGCCTCTACATTGTTTTTATTTATTTAAAAATCTTATATACCACCACAGTGGCCAAGGTCATTCAGAGAAGCTACAGCTCCAACGTAACATAATTAAAACAATATTAGCATACAGCAATAAAACTAATCACAAAATCAACAAAACAAACAAAGATCGGATACAGATTTATCCATTCTGATTGCTTGCCAGGACCATACCATAATCTATATCCTTAGTGTTTATTCACCTACTAATCTTTGTGGGAAAAGCCATGTCTTTACAGATTTATACCCAACTGGATTTCTCTTGAAAGCTAGTTCTCTGGATTTCTTTCATCATGGGAAACTTCAGAAGATCTTGATTAGATCTTAGCTTCATATCAGGGGCCTGATCTACCAACCAATTTATTGGTGAGATACATGGCTTACTCCCCATGACATCTTGAATATCAAAATCAAAATCTTAAACATTATCTTGGAATGGAGGAGTAGCTTAGTGAGTTTGATTCCCACTAGCACTCCTTGTGACCTTGGGCAAGTCACTTTACCCTCCATTGCCTCGGAAGAAAAGGCCTGACAATCTATTCTGGTGATACATTGCCAAGAAAACCCAGAGGCAGCTGGGTCGCCAGGAGTCAGCACTGACTTGAAATAAATAAAAAAATTTATCTTAGAATGTACCGGTAGCCAATGCAACACAATTAATATAGGTATCACTCTTTCCCTCTGTGACCTACCCAAAACTATACTTGTAGCTCTAGTTTGTAACAGTTGTTTTACCATTCAGTTTGTCAGACTGAAATCTAACACATTACAGTAATCTAAATTAGAGGCCACCAGGACAGATATCACCAACTAGAGTATTGGCTGATCTAAATACAGACGGAGGCCCGACATTAATTGCAATTTGAATTATTATTTAATTATTAACAATACCTGTGTTTCCATATAAAAAATCTCTGTCAGATATACCCCCAAATCTTTCACCTTTTCCTCAGTCATACATCTAGCTTTATCAATCTACAAATGTAAATCCCACCTCCCAGGATGCAGTGGTCCAATTTTCAGAACTTCCGTTTTTGCTGCATTTAATTTCAACTTACTTGTCTGCAGCCAGCAATTCCATACCCTCTGTTCATTGCTGAATCTTACACGACACAACCTCTTCCTTCCTCTCAAAGGGATTGCCAGCTGGTCATCATCAGCATTAATATGATCCTCTTCCCTAAAACTTGATGGCTTTTTCTAATGATTGACGATAAATGACATCCCCTAAAAGTTAGAAATATATATTAAATAATGACAGGGAGAGGGCCAACCCCTGGGGCACTCCTACCGGTAATAATCTAGGAGGGAATGACGTTCTACTCAACCATTTGATATCTATCAGAGGAAAGATCCAACAGACATGCCCTATTGGGCATATCTTTGTAGCAGTACTTGATTCACTAAATTAAAAGCCACTGAGAGATCTGACCATATCAGTAACACTAGAATCTCTTTATCCAGATAAGAGGAATTGGTCATTTTTTAATATTTCAAAGACTGAAGTTTGAGAGAATGTAGGAATCCTTTGTTTGATTAATTAGTATGGCTTAAAAAATGAAAGAGGTTTTACTGTGTGGAACTTTGGAAGAGTTGGGGCAGTCTGTGCTAATTGGTCTGTCTGTTAGCGTTGTGTTTTGATTCACGTGATTGTTTTAAATATTGTACCCCGCTGAGAGAAGGCGTGTTCCCCTGAAGTGGTGAATTATAAATGTTTGCAAATAAATAAAAATATAAACACACAACACCGTGCAACACTGCCACTAAAACTCATCTTTACTGTGACCCTTTCAAACTCTCAATTGAAAATAATCTAACTTCTGAAAATCCTCCAAAGATATTGTAATCTGAAAATCGACCATTATGTCCAACAACTTAGCCAGAAATGTTTAATCCTGCTATAAGTGATCATCAGATCATCTACATGCATATTATCCCATAAAAACTGAAAGCACAATTTTATCTCTGCCACAACTTCCATCAGAGAACCCATCACTTGACTACCTGTTCACCGGGATCATATACTGACCTAACACCGATCCTTGTATTTCTCCTATACCTAGTCTCAACCTCTCATTCTGCTGAACACATGATAAGTATATGTTTGCCACATTCAGCTCCTCCCTATAAATTAATCAGACGTTTCTTACCCCCCTTAATTAGAACACAGATGAGAACCAGGGTGAGCAGCTAGCCCCAACCCCCTCCTCAAAGCTCCTCTCCTATGACACCAGTGGGTAGACAGAAGGCAATATGCCAGCGTGGCCACTGGTGTTAGACTGATACAGTGTCGGGTTTAGAGATTCTCCCATTTAAAGTTTCTGTACGTTTAGAAACTGGTGCAGGAAGGTGGGGGAGGGGATTTCTCAGCTATGTGTGTGTCTCTCTCTCTCTCTCAAGTTCTTCCATTATGGGGCTCATGTATAAGGAAGACACGTAAAGATACTCTCCATCTATACACGTAAGTCACTCTTTTAAAGGACTTGCATGAGTGAATGGACGCCCTATGTGTGCACTCTTTAACTAGTCAGTATTCTGTAAGTACATTACTACTACTTACGATTTGTAAGTACACCCATACTTCCTGTGTGAGCATGCTCAGGGCTGCAGTTTGGGCAGATCGCAAATTTACTGCACAAGTTATAAAATACTATAACTTACATGCATTCTTGAAAAATCTAGGTGCGGCATTTACACCTACCATAGAGCAGGCATGAGCACTCACACCTAGTTGGTGTGTGTTTTTACACTACTTATGTCCCTGTTTTATAAAGTAAGGTTCGTGTGTACTTCACTTTAGAAAATAGGCCTGAAATCTGCATGCACTAACATGCATTAATGCCACCGGAGTTTATAAAATGACCCTCTGATTTATATCTAGCTATATGAATATTGAGCTGTTCTGTAGGGGGAGGAAGGGAGAAGCTAATCACTCTGACAGATCCAGCCGGTTTATTTCTTCATGAGCTGGTTGGATCTGTTTGAAAATCTACCCTCTTCAGGAGGAGTCCCTCAACTGTGGTCCGCACGCCAAGCTTGACCCTTTGAGCATATTTTTCTGACCCACTTACGGTTTATTAAAATTTGCTATACCACTCTTCAGAACAGCAGAGCGGGGTACATAATAAAAATTAAAAAATTAGGAAAGGAACGCCAATAAAATAGAAAAAGGAGTAAGCTGTTTGAGCAAACTTACTTTGCCAGCCATATAAATGGTTTTGAAGGATTTTATTTATGTTTTGGCTTATTTTTGTATGGTGCACGTGCACTGCCATGAGACTGTCTTGGATTATAGAGGGTGATTTTATAAGGAGCATCTAAATTAAAGGCATGTTGTTAACATGCGTATTGTGTGCCTATTTTCTAATGTGCAGATGTATTTTACTTTATTAAATAGGAGCGTAAGTGGGCTAAAATGCATGTTAAATTAGGCATGAGCATTTATGCCTGTTCTATGACAGGTGTAAAAGTTTTTAAATTTTTCAGGAACACGCAGAAGTTACTGTACTGTATTTTATAACTCATGTGCATAAATTTGCCCAAGCACTGCCGCTGTGTGTGCCCACAGTGAAAGCAGGCGCCATCGATCCGATGCATGCAGATTCAGAATAGCAACCGACTGCATTAGCTGAACCTGAAATCCCACATCAGAAAAACCGCAAACAAGGCCTATCGAGGTTTAAGGACCATCAGAAAGCTCAAGCTATTACTCCGCCAGGACCACGTCCGCACAGTGTGCCAAGCACTCATCACACCTCTACTTAACTACGGAAACTCGCTATATCAAGGCCTCCCCGGCAGACCTTACACCCACTCCAAATGGCGCAAAACACTGCAGCACGCATCATTACGAACACTACAAGAGCACATCATCCCCATCTTACAGCAACTGCCCTGGCTCCCAATGATGGCCAGAGCAAAGTTCAAAACAGTCCTGATCATCTTTAAAATCATTCACCATCTCTCGGCAGATGCACTCCAAGATATCATAGCAAGGGATATCAGCAATAGACCAAGAAGGACCAACAATGACAACCTGATTGGCACACCTGCAGGATATCACAAGACTAAACAAACAACCTCAAGAAGAGCTCCTTCACTACTGGCGTCCACACTTTGGAACTCCCTCCCAGCGGACCTGAGGGCCTTGAATGACATCATAGACTTCCGCAAGGCCCTTAAAACCCTGCTCTTTACAGAAACCTATGAGCAGACAGACAACAATCTCCACCCGAACGGTAATGCAACTACCTCCGCCAACTCGATACCCACTCATCCCAACTAGACATACAATTTCATTGTATAATGTTGTCAAGCACCTTCACGTTAAATGTAATCCTTCTGTTGTGATGTGACCACTTTCATTGTAGGATAAGGTGGTATACAAATATGTCTAAATAAATAAATTACGGAGGTTATTTAAGAAGCCCTGTTTACATTTTGCATGTGGATGTACTGACACATAAACGTGCAAAGTGCATCCAAATACAAACAGCCATTTTAGAAAGACCCGATTTTGCACATTTCTGCCCTGATCACATCCAAGTTAAAGGGGGGTCATGATGGAGGTGTGGTTTGGGTTGTACAAAATGATACATGTATCCCTTTTTTCATATAGTGGATGCATGTTTAAGGCCATAATTGACCACATCCAAATTTACACCTGCTCCCAGACACGAACAGGGCTTGCTTTGGCTAGCCCTCTACAGTAGATACTAACTCTTAATCTCCCAGTGTTTATCTCTCCCCCCCAAATTGAAATGAGCTAAACATCGAGTCTTCTGCCATTGCTTAAGAGCGGCTGCATGTGTGCGTTTGAAAAATCGGCTCACCCACAGATGTAAGTGGCGACATCGTCACGTGCTCTTTCCAACATGCCGTCGCTCACACATGTAAGTTGTCGGATTTCCCCATTGATCTTTCACACATGCATGTTCCTGCCACTGCACATTGATAGCCTTTCATTCTGTCCAAGCCCGTTTTTGGCAGGGGCATCCATCTTTAGAGATGGGTAATATGCCGATTTTGGATCACACTTCCACGTACCTGCCCTCTCTTCTACAACTGCCATAGAATTTGACATTCTTACTTCTATAGCCCAGCAGGCATATACACAGCTTTCTAAAATGTGCCTTCAAGAGCACAAGTGAGCACTTATAAAGTACCGTCATTTCTGCGCGTGCACATATGTACATGTATGCTTGCCTTAGTTCATTACATTTATATCTCGCAATATACCATTAATATCTATGTGGTTTACCTAAAAACATTCATAATACAATAAAATACTAAATTAACATTGAAACAGACACAGTTTAAAAATATCCGTGTGTGCTCCTTTACAAAAACCGTTTTGATGCTCTACTCTGTTTCACACTTAAACTCATACAGGTTTGTCCAAAAATCTTCCCTCCTACCATTACTATCTCAGACTACCATATTTGTCAAGATGAATACACCTGCACAAACAAATATGTCTTTAACTTTCTCCGAAAGAATAATGGATTCTGCTCTAAACGAATGGACAATGGTAGAGCGTTCCATGACCTTGAGGTAATAATCAGAAAAGCCCTATTGTGTGCACGAGCCAATCGTCCTTCAAATAGTTAAGAAATCTGCAATAATCCTTGATCTGCTGAACGCAAATTTCTAATACTATGATATTTTCTCAATAAATCTACTGACTCATTTCCCACTTCCTGCCAAACAGATGTATGCGCTAACAGTAAACATTTAAATTCACACTGTTGCTTTACTGTCTGCCAATGAAGCACTTGTAAATGAGTGGTAATACGGTTTGATTTCCGCAAACCATATATCAACCTGGCTGCCACATTTTTACCATTTTCAGTGCATGAGCATATTTTTCTGACAAGCCTAGATAAAGTAAATTATTATAGACCAGATATGATAGTATTACAGCTTGTACTAAGCATGAGTTGGCCATAATTTCAACTGACGAATCACTCACATTTTGTAAAACACATTACGAATTACATTATTAATTTGCAATTTAAGTGATAAAATAGAGTCAACCACAACCCTAGATATTGTTCTTCTTGTTTAATGGCAACCTTATTATCTTCCATCTGTAAATATACCAATGAAGTCACCATCCTTTCTTTAGAAATGATCATTCCCTCTGTTTTTCCAAAATTAAGACATATCATTATTCACTAACCAACACCTAATTGTTGGGAACAATTCTATAAAATTAGTGTGTCACGCTTCAGTTTGTCTACCTAGGAAAGAATCAGAAGGGGAGATGTTATAGGAATACAGGAAGCTGGGGTGTGCAAGGGTACTGCCCTGAGGGGTATTGTAGTATAAAAGTATTATTAATGACCTTTAGTAACCTGTTGCACCATAGGGTTCCACCGATATCCTCTTTGTATGGAATGATATGAATGAACCATCTGTCTTCAAAGGACCGGAACTGACTTTGCCAAAGGATACCATACATTATGGTGATTGGGAACACCGAGATCTTCACAATCTGTATGGCTTCTATCAGGTACAGCAGTCTTGCAGACTACGCATGGAGCGCACTGCTCAAACGCCACAGTTTCCCTTTAAATACTTGGGCCAGGTGTTCACACCTTCAGTATAAATACCAGTGCACTTCACAGATCCATTTTATTTTATTTTATTTATTTATTTATTTATTTATTTACATTCTCTTATATACCGCGCTATTCTGCATCAGTGCAGTTTACATTGAACAAAGTGAAATTACATTGAACAGGGCATTATAACTTGGAGATAACTATTTTACAGGGAACATGGGCTATGGAGGGTTAAGTGGCTTGCCCAAGACCACAAGGAGCACCTGTGGGACTAGAAACCCCAGTCCTTCCGGCCCAAGGTTGCTGTCCTCTAGTGGGATTTGAACCCCCGGCCTGAAGTACCATTGAAGCAGGTGCTAAAGAAAGTGGCCAAAAGGACGCATGGGGATTTCAAAATGAAACCCCTAGGTGTGCTTTCCTGTCCCTGCTCCTACACCACCCATACTGTTATCCAGCATGCATACTCTTAGCCTTGTTCAAGGATTGAGGGAGCAATAAACCAACCTTCACCCATGTTAAAAGTTTCATCATTGCCTCCTAGGATCTTCCACTGTACCTAGACTAGAAGAGCATTAATCTTTCCTTTCTGATCCTCTTTCTTCTCGTGTTATACTTTGGGTGAGATTAACAAATATCGTGAACAGACAGGCTTGCTAGCCAAACTTATTTTCACACAGGGGACCTGTATTTTGAATTGAGATTGGATTTCTCCCTTTTTGATTGATGAGAGTTGTACAGAATCCATAGCCCCAGTTCGGATGGATTTCTCTGTAGTACTCACTAACAGTCAGCAGAGGACGCTGCTTATTCTGCAGATCATCAGAGGGCTGCTGGAGATCTACCTGCTATACTTAAGAAAGGGCCAGGGGGCAGTGGGAATGCACAGAGCTCACACGGAGGCCTTGGACCCCCTGATCTCAAGGCCATCTAATATTTTATCTCCACGGTCACTGATGTTTGAGGGACTAGAAGAGCTCTTCTTAAAGCAATAAGGTGCTAAGAATGCCTTCCTAAAGGGAAGTTTCACATCGAATGAATGGTTGGCAGTTGTTGCGACTTGTGGAGAGTGAGACCAATATGAAATGGAGGCAGTGCTGGGAAAGGGCAAGTTCTTCTTTCTGCCCATCCAAAGATTAAGCTGACAAACTATAGTAAAGCATCTGGGATATTCTCCAGGAACAAGCAGGAAGTTGGTCCTCACATATGGGAGATGTCGGCGCCAACGGAGCCTGCGCAGAGCATTTCCCCAGCTTTCAAAGAAATGCTGCAATGCATGCGTGGTCCCCTTCCCGCCCAAGGGTGCCATCTTGCTCAGTCTCCTTTTTTCTGCGGAGCCCAATGGATGCATGTCCTGTGTCCCTGGAAAAATTCCTTAAAAATTATCCTCTTAGTGAGTTTTTCCCGGTTTGCATACTGATACCTCTTTCCGCCTTGAGCTGGCACTGTCCCAAGCATTGTTCTCGGCTTCTTTCTCTTTTTCATCGAGGCTCGCCTCGACCGGCATTCATGCCCTTTGTCACCCAGGGGTCGTTGACCCCATCAGGGTGTGATCCACAATGCCTCCCGGTGGTTTTAAAAAGTGTGATCGTTGCAGTCAAATTATGTCTCTCAGACACCCACGACTGCTGCTTACACTGCCTTGGCTTAGAGTTACAGGTGTTACAGGAGAAGATATTCCCATGGTCCAGCTCTGCTCTGGCTTTTTCAACACAGAGCCCGAAGCCGAGCACCTCCCGTGAGGCCCAGGCATCTTTGGAGTCCCGCGGCGGCGGCAGCTCCTCCAGACTCTGGCAAGAAAAAGAAAAAAATCCTTGAAGCCAGTCGAGGTTCCACCGGGGAAACCCAGTAAGGTCCCGCGGCGGGACTCGGGTGACCCCGAGAAGCGCTCTCCTAAGGTCTCCAGGAAGGAGTCCTCGGCCAGCGGTGACCGTGCGAAAATCCCCGAGGCCACAGTCCTCATAGAGGACACGCTCACCAGAGCACTGACGCTGGGCCCGAAACTCTCATTGCCCAAGCCGAAAGCTGCGGAACCTTCTGGCATCGAGGCCAGAATGACGGTCCTGGAACAGAGTATCTTTGCTATCCTGACCATGCAGCAGGCGATGATGTCAGGTTTGTCTGCCCCGACAACCAGGTCCCCGACTGCAGTGGTGTCCCCGGGTGTTGAGCCAGGCTCAGGTCATCCCTCGGCATCGATCGAGATCCTGATCCTTGGGTGTCCGGTCTTCCCTGGCTAGGTTCCGGGAGTCTGACCCGAGGCCGGTCGGGGGGGGATGTCTCGATTTCCCAACACAGGCCTCGAGGTGTGGGAGCTCCGAGCCTCGGACTCCTCGACGCCCTCTGAGTTAGACTGGGAGACCGAAGTTGATGCCTCGCCTGAGACCTCTTGACACCCAGACACCCCTTCAGAGCCATCTCCCCCAGAGCTCTAATGCCATTCCCCACCCGAGGACGTGGCCTTCCACGACTTCGTCCAGGACATGGCCCAGCCCTCTCGGTCCCTACCGAGTCCAAGGAAGACCCGCGCACTGAAGAGCTGGAGATCCTCCAGTATGAGTCTCCCCCAAAGCAGGCTCTATCGGTGCTGGTGCAACCCATCCTCGAACAGCTGCTCCTATGGATGTGGGAGACCCCGGCCTCAGTGCTGGTGATCAGCCGATGCCTCAATGCGATCTACCGTGTCAAGAGGAGTCCAAGCTTCCAGAAGGCCCAACTTCCCCACAATTATATGTTGGTGGAATCCTCGATGCAAAAGCTCAAGAGCCAGAAGACTTATTCTTCTGTACCCCTGGGTAGAGAGGCCAGGGCCCTCAACGCCCTGGAGTGTAAGTGTTTCCAAGGGTCCATGCTGGGCTGCCAGATACAAACCTGTGAGCTCTACATAGGGATGAGCCACATCAAGGAGCTCACTGGCTTCTCAGCAGGGCTTGCCAGGGAACCCCTGCAACGATTCCAGACCTTGGTAGCCACCATCCGGGACTGCTCCAAGTTCCTGTCCTGGGCCGCCTACAGTGGGTTCAAGACTGCAGCTCAGGCAGCAGCCGCAAGCATTGGTGCTCAGTGCCAGGCCTGGCTGCAGACCATGGACCTCAGACCTCAAGCAATGGGTCCAGGAAAAACTGTTGGATGTCCCCTTTACCGGGGAGACTCTATTTGGAAAGCCTATGGCTGACAAGGCAGCCGAGATTGAGGCCGAGGTGATGACCAGGCAGAGGCTGTCAAAGAAGACCTCTACCCTTCCCCGTAAGAAAGTCTCGGGGAAAAGGCCAACTTTCTCAAGAAAAAAGGGCCCATCAGAGTCACCACTACCAGGTCTTTCCAAGCCCGGACCAGGGACCCCAGCCCAAAGGTCAGGGGCATGGACCCAGGAAGCCAAAGGCTCCCAAGCCGCAGACACCAGCTCTGGCTCAACCTGGCGGGAGCTTTTGACTCCCAGGGCGGGGGCCACCCTCCCCCTGGGAGATCCTTACCAGCCCATAGGGGGCCACTTGGCACTCTTCGTCCACAGGTGGCTCAAGGTCACCTAGGACCAGTGGGCGCTCTGTGTGATGAAGGAGGGTTACAACCTCCACTTCCAACGACCTCTCCTTCACCAGGCCTTCTTGCTCTCAGAGCTAGCAGGACTACTAAGGGACAGGACAGTAGAGCCTGTTCCCCAGCACCTCTGGGGAAAGGGCTTCTACTCAAGGTACTTTCTTGTCCCCAAGAGAGCCGGGGGTCTCAGGCCCATCCTGGATCTCCGAGACCTGAACAAGTTCCTGGTGAGGGAGAAGTTCAAAATGCTCTCCCTTGGGACAAGGAGTGTTTGTCTTCCCCTACTTGGACGACTGGCTTATCAAGGGTGGCACAGCCCTAGAGGCCATCAGGACACAGAATGCACCATCCTCCTCCTGCAGGGCCTGGGGTTCGTCATCAATTACCCCAGATCACATCTTTTTCTGGTGCAAGACCTAGAGTTCATCAGTGCTCAGCTGGACACGGTGCGGGCCAGAACCCTCCTTCCTCAGGACAGGGCAGAATGCCTCAAATAGCTGGCAGGGGAGGTCCAGCACCTCACAACAGTGCCAGTTCGCCTTCTCCTCCGCCTACTGGGACATATTGCCTCCACGGTCCATGTCACTCCCCTAGCCCGCCTGCATATGCAGACAGCCCAATGGTGCCTGCATTCTCAGTGGGCCCAGGCCATGGCTGACTCTGGGATAGGGTCAGAGTCTCCCGCTAGCTAGTAAGATCCCTCAACTGGTGGCAGAATGAGGGCATTCTTCGGGCAGGGATGCCCTTCCAGGTGCCCCCCACTACAGTGTACCCTGACCACAAATGCCTCTCTCCAGGGCTGGGGAGCTCACTGCAGAGTTCACTGCACTCAGGATTGCTGGTCCAGGGAAGAGTCTCTACTACAGATCAAGCTCCTAGAACTCCAGGCGGTAGCCCTCACCCTACATGCGTTCCGCTCCCTCTTGCGGAACAGACCTGTGTTGGTCCAGATGGACAACCAGGTCGCAATATTCTGTATAAACAAGCAGGGGTGCACGGGTTTGTACTCCCAATGCCAGGAGGCTGTAGCCATCCTCAACTTTGCAGTGTGCAACGGCATGCTCCTGTGAGCGGTTTACCTCCTAGGCCAGGACAACTACCTGCGGACAGATTCAGCAGAGTCCTCCATCCCCATGAGTGGCGTCTCGACCATGCAGTGGTGAAGAAGCTCTTCTGCCTTTGGGGCTGGCCCGAGATGGACCTCTTCGCCTCTCCTGACAACACGCTGCTGGCTCGCTTCAGCACCAGGCAGCTTACCCACAGAGGGGAGTGACAGAAATGTTCCTGATTTCATGGGCTGAGGGACTACTGTATGCATTCCCACCAACTCCCCTGGTCACCAAGACTCTATTCAAAATTCAGAACAAGAGGGCATTGGTGATACTGTTTGCCCCCAAGTGGCCCAGGCAACCCTGGTTCCCACTACTGCTCTTGCTGGCAGCGACACTCCCAGTACCCCTGGGCCAAGCCCTGGACTTCCGGACACAGGAGGGCGGTGCCCTTCTGCACCCCAATGTGGTGTCATTGACTCTAACGGCCTGGCTGCTGAGAGGGTAGTCTTGGACCCGCTCATCCTACCACAAGAGGTTGAGGAGATCCTTCTAGCCTCCAGGAAGCTCTCCACGAGGAAGCCTTACGCCTTTAAGTGGCGCAGGTTTGCTCTATGGTGCCCAAATAGGAAGGAGAACCTGTTCTCCTGCCATGTCCAGCTGATATTCCAGTACCTAGTGCATCTGTCATGCACAGTGCTGAAATCTAACTCAGTCGGGTGCATCTGAGCACCATAGACGCTCACCACCACCAGTGGGGGGAAAGTCCTTATCTAGCCAGCCCCTGTTTTTCTGTTTCCTACGGGGCCATCTGTTTTCCAAGCCTTCTGCCCGCCCTCCGGCAGCAGAATGGGGACCTCAACGTAATGCTCTCCCAGCTCACTAGGCCACTATTCGAGCCACTGGTCACCTGCCACCTCAGATACTTATCCTGGAAGGTAGCCTTCCTGGTGGTCCTGACTTCAGCTTTGCAGAGTCAGCAAGCTTCAAGCGCTGGTGGCGGACACCCCGTACCAGGTTCTTCAAGAACAGGGTAGTGCTCCTAAGGTTGTATCCCTTTTTCACCTCAATCAGGAGGTGATGCTCCCCACCTTCTACCCATGGCCTCATGTCGGCAGGGAGGAGCTCATACTCCACACACTGGACTGTAAAAGGGCCCTGTCCTATCTAAAGTGGACCGAGGGCCACCGGAAGGCACCTCAGCTTTTCGTGTCCTATGACCCCAGTAAACTGGGGCTCCCTGTAACCAAGCGTACCCTGTCTTCTTGGGTGGCGTACTGCATTGCCCTCGGCTATGAGCGGGCGGGCCTCTTCCCGGAACACTGGATCACAGCGCATCGCGTGAGGGCAATGGCCACATTGGTGGCCTACCTCCATTCTGTGTTGGTGATGGAAATTTGCAGAGTCACCACTGGGTCATCAATTCACACGTTTGCAGCACACTACTGCCTGGAAAGCGAATCCCGCAGGGACAGTGCCTTTGATCAGGCAATGCTGTGTAATATTCTTGGAGTGTAGGCAACTCCTGCCCTCTGACCCTCTGTGTTCAGACTACCGGAGTGATAGTGTTGCTGGACACTAGGTTCTTGCGGAGTCTCTCAGCAGAGACTCACCTTCTGCAACTCATGGCCACCCGACCAGTTGCTGTTGGCACTGTCACGGTTCGGTCCTCGGCAGCATGGAGCTAGGGAGTCCCATATGTGAGGACTGACTTCCTGCTTGTTCCTGGAGAAAGCATAGTTACTCACCTGTAACAGGTGTTCTCCAGGAACAGCAGGAATCGGTCCTCGCAACCCTCCCTCCCTCCTCCCCTTGGAGTTGCCGTCTTTTCGTTTTTGCCTGACTGCCATCTTAGCTATGTCATCTGCCTGAGCAAGATGGCACCCTTGGGCGGGAAGGGGACCACGCATGCATAGTAGCATTCCCAAAGGCTTTCTTTGAAAACTGGGGAAATGCGCTGCACGGGCTCCATCAGCGCCGATGTCACCCATATGTGAGGACTGATTCCTGCTGTTCCCGGAGAACACCTGTTACAGGTGAGTAACTATGCTTTCTGGTTAAAAATGCTTGGTTCAGATTCAGAAAAATCGTGTTCATTTCTATTTTAGTATGACAGCTCTTGCAGTTTAATACTATAGAGACAACATGTTAAGGCTGACTTGATGATTTTCCTGTCGTTAACTTTCTTCATAAAGCAAATGGCGAGTGCAGAAGGATTAATCCAGCGCTCTGGAGGAATAGAAAGACCCTTCGTCCTCACACGGTCTTTCTTTGCTGGATCACAGCGCTATGGTAAGGCATCAGTGTTCTTTACAGTAGTGTACTCAACTGCAGACCGCTGATTTTCCTCAGTGAATAAGATTAGAACGGTCTCTCCTATTGCATGTGCACTGATCAAGAGCACTCCTTGCTCTACTTGACTTTCTCTCTCGTCGCCATGCGTTGTTCTCCTGGCTGAGAAGAACACATCCCAGAATGAATTTAGCTTCTGTCTATAAATAATGGAGTTTTCAAAACTGTGCTCTGCTGCAGATCCTGCAGGTGCTCTGTCCCGCTGGATATTTTTTTTAATTTAAAAATATTTATATGCTACCAATCATTATTTCTTTGTGGCTTACAACTTAGCATATGAAATAAGTAACATAGAAACATGATGACAGAAAAAGACCTTATGGCCTATCTAGTCTGCCCTTCCATATCAAATGCAATAGTCCTTTTTACCTTTAGAGATCGTCTGTGTTTGTCCCATGCTTTTTTGAATTCAAATATTGTCCTTGTGTCCACCACCTCCACTGGGAGACTATTCCATGCATCTAACACTCTTTCCTTAAAGAAATATTTCCGCATATTACTTCTGAGACGACCCCCTTTCACCCTCAACCTAAGTCCCCTCGTACCTGAGCTTGCCTTCAATTGAAAGAGGCCCTCCTGTGCATTTATGCCATGGAGGTATTTAAAGGTCTCTAACAAATTGCCCCATCCCACCTTTCCTCTAAAATATACATATTAAGATCTTTAAATCTGTCCTCATATGCTTCATAAAGAAGACCTATAACCATTTTAGTAGCCACCTCTGCACAAACCCCAACCTACTTATATCCTTTTGAAGGTGCGGTCTCCAGAATTGCACACAATACTCCAAATAAGGTCTCACCAGAGACTTATACAGAGGCACTATCACCTCCTTTTTACTGCTGGTCATTCCTTTCCCTAAACACCCAAGCATCCTTATTGCTTTTGCAGTCATCTTTTTTACCTGTTTAGCTACTTTAAGATCATCAGATACAATTATGCCAAGGCCCTGCTCTTCTTTTGTGGACAGAAGTACCTCATCCCCTACACTGTACAGCTCCTTTAGATTTTTGCAGCCTAAATACATGACCCTGCATTTTTTAGCATTAACTTTCAGTTGCCGAATTCTAGACCATTCTTCAAGCTTAGCTAGATCCTTCCTCATGTTATATACCCCTTCCTGGGTGTCTTCTCTATTGTAGATTTTGGTATCTGCAAACAAGCAAACCTTGCCTGACAGCCCTTCCGCAATATCACTAACAAAGATGTTAAAAAGAATCAGACCAAGGACAGATCCCTGGGGCATACCACTGGTAACATCTTTCTCCTCAGAGTGAGCTCCATATCTCCAGGAACAAGCAGGAATAAGTCCTCACATATGGGTACGTCGGTACCGACGGAGCCCGTGCGGGAAAGCTCCCCAGCTTCTTAGAATAGAAGCTTTTGGGACCTCCCACTGCACATGCGCACTGCCTTCCCGCCTTCCTGAACAGCTCTCCTCAGTTTCTCTTTTTCCGCGGAGCCAGCAGGTCGTGTTCCTGTCACCGCTGAAGAAATTGTTATTTTATTTGTTTCTTTAGACCGCGTACCTGCCTTCCCCATACCGATACCGGTATCGCCGGTCTTTTCTTTCTTTCTTTAAAAAATTATAATTCTTTTTTCTTATTTTTTAGCTTTTTGGTCACTTCAGAGAGGCCTCTCGGCCTACTCAATTTCTCCTCATGGAGAAGCCAGCCCCTGGATTTAAGAAGTGTACCAAATGTAATGCTGTTATTTCAGTCACAGACACCCATGACTGGTGTCTGAAATGTTTGGGGCCTGACCATTCCATACCGGACTGCCCATCTTGCTCCCACATGTCTAAACGTGGGCTGCAGAACCGGGCCAACAAATTCCATGTGCTGTTTGCTTCAGAGAATACAGCATCACAGTCATCCAGGTCTTCTTCTCCGGATGGATCTCAGGTAACCAAACCTTCTGTGGGCAAGTCCTCAAAGAGCAAATCTCCTTCAAAGCATCGAGAGGCTCTTAGCTTAGAACTTGAGGACCCTGCCCCAGCCAAACAACCCCGGCGGGAAGTCCAACTTCCAAAAATGCCAATTCAGGGGTCTCAGGTTGATATCGATGCTACGGCCTCGACAGATCACCTGTTAGCCTGCTCTGGGGTACCGGGTCACTCCGGTACCGACATCCAGGCAGCTATGGCGTCCATGGGCGATACTGTACAGTCCATGCAGCAGGCCGTCATGGCTTTCATTAAAGCTGCAACGCCATCGGTTCCGCTTTCAGCGGTTCCGGGCCCGATACCGGTATCGTCCGCCATGCCGGTATCGAGGCCGTCCACCTCTAAACGCAAGTCGGTACCGTATGGGCTTTCGCTCCATACCGGTTCCATACCCGATACGCCCGATATCGATACCGATCGGTACGCGTATCGTGCGTTAGAGGAAAGCACCGATTCCTCTGAGGATTTTCACTCCTCTGATGATACTGCTGAGTTTTCACTCAACTTACCTGAGGAGCCCTCTTCTCCTAAAAGGAGAATGTCCCCTCCAGAGGATTTGTCCTTCCAGGACTTTGTTTTAGATATGGCTACAGCCCTTTCTATTACCACATCCTCTGAAAAGGAACCCAGATCCAAAAAACTGGATATTTTGGGATACTCAAAGGCCCCTAAGGAGGCAGTTACCCTGCCTATCCATGAAATCCTTCAAGAACAACTGATGGATTTCTGGGAAAATCCTTTGACTTTGTCTCCTTATTCCCGTAGGTTGGACACCATGTATAGGGTCCCTCCTTCTCCTGGTTTCCAAAAGACTCAATTGCCCCACCACTCTATTGTGGTGAAGTCTGCAATGAAGAAGATTAGGAGTACCAAAAGGCACTCTTCCACCCCTCCAGGACGGGAATGTAAGACTTTGGACTCTTTTGGTAGGAAAATTTTCCAGGCTAGTATGCTTATAGCCAGGATTAATTCCTACAGTCTCTATATGGGCATGTTCCTGGAGGAACTTGCCAAAAAGGTGCGGCATTTTGCCCCCTTTATCCCTGAGGATAAAAAGCAGGGATTCCTTTCCCTAGTGAAACAACTCTTAGAGGTTTCTAAGTTCTCTAATAGGGCAGCATATGATTCCTTTGAGGGAGCCAGTAGGGCTTCGGGCATTGCTATTGCAGCCCGACGTCTTGCTTGGCTCCAGGCCTCTGATCTGGAACCTTGGGTTCTAGATGGCTTACGGAATCTGCCCTGTACAGGTGAGAACTTATTTGGGGAAGAGTGGCAAATCAAAGCCACCCAGATGGATGCTGAAAATGCCACCTTGGAAAGACTTTCAAAGTCCACTTCAATTCCTACTAAGAAAAAGTCTTTTAAAAGGCCTTACTATAAGAAGGCCAGAGTTGCTTCAAATACTGGCCAGCAGTCTTCTCAACCTCGCTATACTGCTAAGCGTCAGCAATCCAAACAAGCACGAGCTAAGCCTGCAGCAGCTACTGTAGCTCAGCAGGCTCCAACCCCTCAGGGGTTTTGACTTGCTCCTAGGGAACTTGCCACTTCTGGTTCTAACACAACCAGAACCTCTCACCATACCCGGAAGGTTGGTTCACTTTGCTCCCAGATGGGAACAAATCACAACAGAACAATGGACCCTCTCTATCATTCGAGAGGGTTACAAACTTCATTTCTCCAGCCTTCCTCCCCATCATATGGTGAGACCATTCAATTCTCCCCCATCTCTCCTAACCCTGTTGGGTCAAGAGGTTTCCTCTCTTCTTGCCCAAGGGGCCATAGAAGAGGTTCCTCTTCCTCAACAAGGGTCCGGTTTCTACTCCCCTTATTTTCTCATTCCAAAGAAGACAGGGGGATTCAGACCAATCCTAGATCTGAGAGAATTGAACAAATTTCTCTTCAAGGAGAAATTCAAAATGCTGTCTCTCGGCATTCTCCTTCCTTACCTCCAGGGTCAGGACTGGCTTTGTTCTCTAGACCTACAGGATGCGTATACACATATACTCATCCATCCATCCCACAGAAAGTATCTTCGCTTTCTGTTTCAGGGAAAACATTTCCAATACAGAGTACTCCCCTTCGGTCTAGCCTCTGCTCCAAGAGTATTCACAAAATGCATGGCAGTCGTAGCCGCATTTCTAAGAGGCATGGGAATCTTTGTCTTCCCATATCTGGACGACTGGCTCATCCGAGCTCCAACTCAGTCACAGGCCCAGATTTCCCTGGACCACACAAGGAGCCTTTTGCAGTATCTGGGACTGGTAGTAAACCTTCCCAAGTCCCAACTCATCCCTACTCAATCTCTAGAATTCATAGGGGCCCAGTTGGACACCATCACTGCAAGGGCCTACCTTCCACATGTTCGAGGCCAGCGCCTCCTGAGTTTGGCCTCCCAAGCTCAGTCCAGCACTCACTTGACAGCCAGGGAAATGCTACGCCTACTGGGTCATATGGCCTCCACAGTGCATGTGGTGCCCTATGCTCGTCTTCATATGAGAGCAGCTCAATGGACCCTGGCCACTCAGTGGACTCAGGCGTCAGGAGCGCTCTCAGACCAAATACAAACCTCCGATCGTCTGTTTTGGTCCCTCCACTGGTGGACTTCCACCAAGAATCTGTTGTTGGGGGCTCCATTTCAACCATTGCTACCCCAAGCAACCCTCACAACAGATGCCTCCCAAACAGGGTGGGGAGCCCATCTGCAAACTCTCTCCACTCAGGGCACTTGGTCTCTACAGGAGACCACCCTTCATATCAATCTTCTGGAACTGCGAGCAATTTACCTTGCCCTCAAGGTCTTCCACTCCCTCCTAGCCAACCTCACTGTCCTAGTTCAGACGGACAATCAGGTGGCCATGTTTTACATAAACAAACAAGGAGGGACGGGCTCTCTGTCGCTTTGCAACGAAGCTCTAAGACTATGGGCCTTCGCCAGAGAGCATCAGATTCACCTGCTAGCAGTGTATCTCCCAGGAGTTCAAAACTCTCGGGCAGACAGGCTCAGTCGAGTTCTGCTGCCACACGAATGGTCCCTACATTTGGACCAAATAAACCGAATCTTTCAGGAATGGGGGACCCCGGACATAGACCTCTTTGCAAGTCCGTGGAATGCCAAACTTCCCCGGTTCTGTTCCAGAACTCCGTGTCAGGGAGCTCAGGCTACGGACGCCTTTCTCCTGAATTGGAATCAGGCATTCCTATATGCCTTTCCACCCATTCCTTTGATTCCCAAGACTCTGTTCAAACTCCAGAGGGATCATGGAACTATGATCCTCATAGCTCCACGCTGGCCACACCAAGTGTGGTTCCCTCTACTTCTACAGCTCTCCCAGGGATCCTACTTGGATCTGGGAGCTGCGCCAGACCTCCTGTCTCAGGAGGAGGGGACTTTGTGGCACCCAAACCCCAAATCCCTTCACCTCAGTGCTTGGTTACTGAAGGCTTAAGCCTTCAAGACTTTCATCTTTCCCAACCAGTGAAAGATATCCTTTCTGCCTCTAGGAAACCCTCTACCAGGCGTTCCTATGCTTTCAAATGGAAACGTTTTTCCATTTGGTGTGCTCAGCAGGGTCTTGACCCTCTGGCACTTCCTTTGAATTCTCTTCTTGATTATCTCCTGCATCTATCCAATGCAGGCCTCAAGACGAATTCGGTAAGAGTCCATTTAAGTGCTATTGCAGCATCCTTGAAACATATAAATGGACAACCTATCTCCTCTCATCCTCTTGTTGCAAGATTCATGAGAGGCCTGACTCTCACTAAACCTCCCATCAGACCACCCCCGGTCGCATGGGATTTGAATCTAGTGCTCGGTCAACTTATGAAGCCACCTTTTGAGCCAATGTTTTCCACCTCCTTGAAATTTCTTTCCTGGAAGGTCATCTTCCTCATTGCAGTCACTTCGGCTCGCCGCATCAGTGAGCTGCAGGCTTTAGTGGCTAATCCACCTTACACAAGATTTCATCATGATAAGGTGGTCCTTAGGACGAATCCCCACTTTATGCCTAAAGTGGTCTCGCCTTTTCATCTTAATCAAGAGGTATATCTACCTGTCTTTTTTCCAGCTCCTCATGCATCCAATGCAGAGAGGAACCTTCATACTCTGGATTGTAAAAGAGCTCTCGCTTTTTACCTTAATAGGACTCAGCCACATCGAAAGTCTTCTCAACTTTTTGTGGCCTTTGATCCTTCCCATTTGGGACTTCCAGTCTCCAAGCGTACACTTTCCAATTGGATTGCTCAGTGTATTTCTTTTGCTTACCAGAGCAAAAACATTTCTCTGGAAGGCCATGTCACTGCTCACAATGTGAGGGCCATGGCAACTTCTATGGCTCATCTGCACTCTGTTTCCATAGATCAGATCTGTCGAGCCGCTACCTGGGCCTCGGTTCATACCTTCACAGCCCATTACTGTTTGGACAAGGACTCCCGCCGGGATGCCTTGTTTGGCCAGGCTGTCCTCAAGCACCTGTTCCATTCCTAAACAACTCCTGCCCACCTTCCCAGAATGGATGCCTGAGATCCATACGAAGATGGCGAACCTTTACAGGGGATCCCATGCATCTAAGCTAGGGAGTCCCCATATGTGAGGACTTATTCCTGCTTGTTCCTGGAGATAGCACAGTTACTTACCTGTAACAGGTGATCTCTGGGAACAGCAGGAATTAGTCCTCACAACCCACCCACCTCCCCTAGGAGTTGTATCTTTTATCTATCTATCTATCTTCCTGTCCTCTCTCTGTTGACTCAGCTATAAACTCGAAACTGAGGAGAGCTGTTCAGGAAGGCGGGAAGGCAGTGCGCATGTGCAGTGGGAGGTCCCAAAAGCTTCTATTCTAAGAAGCTGGGGAGCTTTCCCGCACGGGCTCCGTCGGTACCGACGTACCCATATGTGAGGACTAATTCCTGCTGTTCCCAGAGATCACCTGTTACAGGTAAGTAACTGTGCTTTACCTGTACCCTTTGTCACCTCCCACTCAACTAATTTCTAACTCAATCAGTAACTTTAGGGTCCATCCCTAGGGTGCTCAGTTTGTTTATAAGTCGCCTGTATGGAATGGTGTCAAAGACTTTATTGAAATCTAAATACACCACATCTAGGGCTCTCCCTCGGTCCAACTTCTGGCCACCCAGCAAAGAAATCTATCAGATTTGTCTTACAAGACCTGCCTCTGGTGAATCCATGCTGCCTCGGATCCTGTAATCCACTGGACGCCAGAAATCTTACTATTCTGTCCTATAGTAGCCTTTCCAATAATTTACTAACCACAGAGGTTATACTAACCGGCCTGTAGTTCTCAATGTCATTCTTACGTCCGCTTTTGTGAACAGGGACCACATGAGCCTTTCTTCAGTCCTCTGTTACCACTCCCGACTCCAAAAGAGGCATTGAAAATTTCAGACAGTGGAGCTGCTTGAACATCCCCAAGTTCCCTCAGTATTCTTGGATGTATTCCTTCTGGACTCATAGCTTTGTCTACTGTTAGTTTAGCTAGTTCCTCACGAACACAGTCTTCTGAAAATCATTCAAGATCCCCGTCACTTCTGCTCCCATTTATGGATGTTTTATGAGGACCTGCTCTTGGCCCTTCATCTGTAAACACAGAACAGAAATATTTGTTAAACAATTCTGCTTTATCCTCATCAGTTTCTGCATATTCCTCCCTTGCACCCTTGAGTCTGACAATACCACTTTTGCCCTTCCTCCTCTCACTCAAATATCTGAAAAATGTCTTATCCCCGCATTTTATTGCAGTTGCCATTTCTTCTTCTTTTTGTACCATTGCTTTCTTGACTACTTTGCAAGCTTCTCTAAGTTTTTCCAAATATAGATGCCTGTCTTCCTCTTTCTGTGCTTTCTTGTATTTCATGAAGCCACCCTCTTTTTCTTCACTTTTTCAACTATTTCTTTTGAGAACCATAGTGGCCTTCTTTTCCTTTTATATTTATTTACCATTTTAACAAAAAGGTTTGTTGTCCTTAAAATATCCCCTTTCGGTTTTGCCTGCTGTTTTTCTACATCCCCCAGCTAGTCCCATCCCACTAACGACTCTGAGGTATTGTCCCATCTTTGTAAAGTTTGTTTTCCTAAAGTCTAAGACCATCGCTTTTGAATGGATTTTATCAGCCCTAGTCCTAACACTGAACCACACCATCTGGTGATCACTGGATGTGAAATGATCTCCCACTGTAACATCAAAAACACTTTCCCCATTGGTAAGCACCAAGACCAGTATGGTCCCATCATGTGTGGGTTCTGTTACTAGTTGCCTGAATAGTTCTCCCTGTACAGAATCCAGGATCTCCTTACTTCTAGATGACATTGCAGTATGGATGTGCCAATCCACATCTGGCATATTGAAATCACCTATCAGTAGCACTTCTCCTTTCATGGCAATGCTGTGTATGTCTTCTATTAAATCTTCACCCACTTCTACTCCCTGTGAGGGGGATCTGTATAAAAAAGACATACAAAAGAAAATAAATAAAAGGATTTATGCTCCAGCTGTGAGGGTTACAACTCCTAACATGACCTTTTTGAACATTTACTAGGGCTGAGTGTCTAAATTTATACTGAAAATTTGACTAAATTCCTAAATTTAGGAGCATAAAACGTGGGTGGCAAAAGGGCGGATTTAGGGTGGAGAGAAAAGTTGGGAGCTTAGCACTGATTTTCAGTATTAGGCTCTTAAATTAGGCTCAAATCTAGGTAAATGAATGTCGGGCCTAAATGTCTCCGCATAGCTTTTAAACTCTTAAATTAAGATGCATTTGCAGCTGAAAATAAGTTACACTCCTAAATTTGTGTCCTAAGAGCCTAAATTTAGGAGCCTAGCTTTTTTTGAATATGTGGCCCAATAAAAAGAAATGAAAAAAAAAAAAAGAATCCCATTTACAGCAAATTATCAAAAGGCAGCTCAGAAAGCGTAGCTTTTACATGCTTAGCGAACCTCGAATAATGATTTTCTAACCATATCTCCAGAGGCATTTTATTCCACCAAGCAGGATCAGCACTTGAAGAATCCCTTGTGCAAGTCCCAGTTTTATGCAGGATCTTAACCGATGCAGAGCTTAAGCATTTCATATCTTAGTACTTTCAACGGATGAGAACACTGCAACGCTATCTCAAAATAAACTGGAGCATCACCACCCAGGTCCGGCCTGTCCACTAGGCGAGCTAGGCAGCCACTTAAGGTGACTGGCCTGGGTGGACGGCAGCAGTGGCACACATGGGCAGCTGTGCTGCCCCTGATTCTGTTTGGGGGGGGAGGTGGGCAGTGGCAGTATTTCTAAAAGTGGTGGCAAAAAACTGTCACTTTTGGAATACCGCCTTTGCTGCTGCCCGCCTTCGCGTCCTGAGATGGAATCAGCAGCAGCTGGGGGGGGGGGGGGGTGGCGAGGTCAGGGTTTCTGCCTAGGGCAGCAGAAACGCTTGGGCTGACCCTGTCACCACCTAATTTTCTTTGTTTGTTTTTTTATTAGACATTATGTTTTACAACCTAAGCAATAAAAACAGGAAATGGCTGGAAATTAAATCAATGGATAAGAAATAGTTAAACACGAAAGAATAATACATTTATGTTTTCTAGCCCCCCTCCCCCCATGCCAAGAAGCAGGATTAACCCTTGTGTTTTGGAAGATCTACACTAAGACCTTAGAGTACCCCGTCCTTATTGGAAAATAGATAACTCTACTTAGAAAGGAAATAAAGAGAATGTTATAGACATCAAGTCCTCATTTGCCATCCAGGAAAGTTTCAAGTTTCAAAGGATCTACAGATACATAATGTACCCCTTAATAGGAAATGAAACACTTGCAAGAACATAAGAACATAAAATATGCCATCCTGGGTCAGATCAAGGTCCATCAAGCCCATTATCCTATTTCTAACAGTGGCCAATCCAGGTCACTTGTACCTAGCAGGTTCCCTAAAAGACACCCAGGTTCCACAGTGCATGTCCCCTGGGCAAATAATGGCTCTTTTTGCCATTCAAGCTGGCATTGATGGGACACTGGGCATTCAGGTTTTTTTGTGCCTTCTTCTGACCATCAGGAGACAAACTGCCTGGTATTCTGGAAATCTTTTAAGACTTGGCTATTCTCAGAAGCTTTGAGGTAAAGATTGTTGACTCTACATTTGGGCTGGGCTTTCTGTTTTCATTATATTCTAATGATTCCCATGATTGTATTTTGTTCTGCTATTACCTTTGTATTATGAATTGATTTTAGTATTAAGCACTATGGTCTTTGTGTGGAATGACAGTAGATTAAATGGTTAACAATAAATAAATAAATACAAATGAAGCCAACGCCATAGAAGAGCAATTTAAGAGGATGGTGAATGGTGGAGTAGACTTACCAAGCTGCTAATGCAGTGACCTTAAAGTTGAATTGTCTAACTGGTATTTCAGGTGCGGTATGGACTGGGGACAATAAAGCAGACTGGGGTTATCTGAAAATCTCCATCCCAATGCTGCTTACACTCAGTCTTGCAGGCGTTTCTTTTGCTGGGGGTAAGTGGCCTAAAACCAGAGCTTCTTCTTCTTGGTTGATATTTCTTCCTTTTATTTGGGGCTATTTTCATTAGTTATGAGTATAAAAACAAATGTCATCATGTGCTGTTCCCTCGGGCCTTCATTCACTGAACTGTTTTATTTATTTATTTCATTAAATTTCTATACCGCACATCCGCAAATGCTCATAGCGGTTTACAATCAGCAGAAAAGCAATTAGCAGTCAAATCCCCCATCTTCGCAGTCCACCCCAAAACGCCTGTCTAAACAAATAAGTCTTCAACTGAGTTTTACATGCTTTAAAATCTGACTCCTTACGTAGTTGTTCCGGAAGGGAATTCCATAGTAAAGGCACCTGCATCGGAAAGGCCAAAACACTGGAACTAGATTTTCGAATACTGCTCAACCCTGAGACAACCAATAATCCCCTATCCTCAAACCATAATACTTGAACAGGAACATAATACTGCACTTGCTACTAGAAATAAACAGGCGCCATCCCATCCAGTGCCTTAAATACAAACATCATAAGTTTATAACGGATCCTAAATGCCACAGGCAACCAATGCAATTCTATCCATACAGAAGTTACATGATCATATTTGCATAACCCTTTCACAATTTTCGCTGCTGTATTCTGAACTTGTTGCAGTCCTTGTCTGGAAGACCCAACAACAGTGAATTACAGTAATCTATACAAGATAAAACTAATGTTCTTGTCACTGACACCCACCTCCCTTTGAAAAGATAAGCCCACAAAGCACGGATCATTCTTAGAACCCTGAATAAAGGCCTAAATACCATTTAAATATTGTCATGGAATATTAAGAAACTATCTAACCAAACTCCTAAACTACGACAAGAACTAACAAACACATCCAATCTCAAATCATCAACCTTCCTACTGTTTGATAACCACAAAATCAGTGTCTTCTGCAAATTCAAATCTAAAAACGTTTGAGCAAACCTTTCCTGCAACATATTGATACATTGCTTTACCTTACCGGCAATATCCTGTTCAGACGAGTCCAATGGCAACAAGACTTGAGCATCATATGCATATGTATAAAAACGTAAACTTCTTTGTCTCATAAAAACACATAATGGTATCATATCCATACTTAATAAGTAAGGAAATAAAATCAATCCCTGTTGGACCCCACTCTCAAGTTCCCAACCATCAGACAGCTTCTGCCTAAATTTCATCTTTGCTCCCTCCCCCTGTGGAAAGAGGAGAATCATTGTAAAACTGTTCCCCCCACCCCTATCACCTTAAGACAATCTAATACTAACAGTCTATGCTCTACTATGTCAAAAGTGGCCCAAACATCCAACTGAAGAAGGACCCTCCTCTCCACCCCCATCAAACATAATGGTCACATCATCCAAAAGAGCTCTCAACAGGGTCTAGGTACTATAAAATTGCTGAAATCCAGATCGATAATCATCGAAACCTTTTCTACAATCCAAGAAATCTGACAACTGAATGGCTACACAATGCTCCCCAACTTTTGCCAAAAAACAGAGATTAGAAATCAGCCTAAAATTCTCTTTGACACAGAATGGGAGACGGTCCTTTGTCAATCAGGCCCTGTGTGCCTCTTCTACTCCATTACAGTATCTCTGTCCACCCTGCACTGACCAGTTACATCACAGAGACCTTCATTGTCCCTTTTCCAATATTCATCTTTGGAAATCTTGCTGCTTAGGCAGGGAATGTGTTCATATTTGGGCTGATATTCAAAGCAAGTTATGCATTCAGCCAGCTGTGAATGTATAATTTTGCTTATACATAGATGCTGAAATATTAGATCCCCTTAAATGACTAAATGGCCAGATATCCATTTAATTAGTGCCAGCAGGATCATCAGTTAATATATATATATTCAGCTGCTATATGGATAGCAGCAGTGAATATTTGTGTACTGATTTAAGCGTTGGTTACTGTGCCAGCTGAAAATTGATCTGATTGTTTCTACATTTTTAATATGCATTAATTTGTATGTGTTTTATGGTTGGTTCATTGATGGACCAGAAAAATGATATAGAAAATCTCAAACTCAAAGTGAGTTGCAATTCAGGTACAGTAGAGAGTTCCCTGCTCCAGAGGGTTTATAATCTTTGTTTGTACCTGAGGCAACAGGATGAAGTGACTTGCCTGAGGTCACAATTTCGCATCAGTGGGAGAAATTTGAATCCTGGCTTCCTTGGATCTCACCACACTAAGGGGCTCTTTTACTGAATGGCATTAGCTGTCAGCATGGGCCTGGAGTGCACTAAAGGCATGCGCTACAGCTAGCATGGGGCCATGATGGTTAGCACCCCAGATTTTGGTGCTAATTATCCATGGCACGTTAGGGTTGTAAGTGGGAGGGTTAGAGGTGGACAGTGGGTGGGATGAGCACAGCTCAGGCAGTGTACCCATGCTACCTGCATTGTGGGCTAGTAGCGCGGGTACACTCACTGCCTCCTCCATAGGTAGTGTTGAGTGCACCCACACTATTGTGCCATGGCAGGGCTGCAGACACTGCCAGGAATATGCTTTCCATGTTCCCAGCAGTTAACGCATTGGTGTTGGCTTAACGCACTATGAATTCACGCCTTATGGGCCCATTTGGTGCAATACCACAGTGCCCTTTGGTAAAAGGGCCCCTAAGACATTCCTCTACTCCACAGTACTGAATTTCCCTTCCTCCGAGAACTATCTTGATGTATTTAGTATGTGATCACTGTGCTGAAATGTCCACACAGAAGATTAGGTGAAGGTTATTGTGCCATAAACCAAATTTTAAAAAAAAGATAAGAATGAAGCAGAATCTTTACTATATATTTATTTTTGCTGAAGAGAATGGTGCTTGATTTCTCCCTGGTCTTATTTTCACTGGAGGAAGCATAATTACATTTGCAAATTAGTCAGAAATGCTTTTTAAAACCAGCTGAGCTAGATAGCCCTTTACCATAATGTACACTTACATTTAAAAGAGCTTTTTACTCATCTTTATCTTTGTCATTTGATATACCGCCCTAGGCAGCAAGGCATCAAAACGGTTTACAAAAATCTAAATTAAAAATAAGAATGCCAATCATATATAGGCAGGACAGAAAGGAAAGAGAATGGAGAAGAGAGCAATGGGTAGACGGGGAAGAGATGAGAAGAATTTAGAGTAAGGGAACAAGCTAAGGGGGAGACTTATGTTTTGTTTAAGAGTATTTTACCTGTTTCTCTCTGCTAATAGCTTAGCGGTGTGAAGCTTAATTTCAGTCAGTCTTATGCAGAAATGCTGTTACCACTTACAGATCCACCCATGCTAATTCCTGATTTCTTATTAAAGTATCTTCCAAGGGCAGGTACCATATTTTTCTAAAACCCTGCTCCATTAAGTGGCAGTCTAAGGGATTTACGGATTCTTCATGACAATACGGGTATTCCACACAGGAAATACTTGACACAATTAAGTGTAGTAACTGTGGGGCTGTGATCCTTAGGCAGGCTGCAGACCGAAAGCTTGTACCATCTCTCTGCAATAAGAAAGTAGTTAACTCAACGTAAAGAGGAATTAGTGAAAATTAGATTTGTGTCCCCCTATTTGCAACATCTAGGAAATCTGTCCCCATACCTACAAAGAATCGGGAGTAGATGGATTATCTTAATGTGTTCGCCACACCGACTCAGAATTGCTCCCCCTTTTTGGACAGCTGAAGAAAATAGAATACGTGAATGCTGACTGACTTCTAAATGAGTTTCAATACTCTTTGTATGTATTATTTTGTTTATAACAAACAGCTGATGTGGGCGGGTTTGTCGGCGATCCGGATCCGGAGCTGTTGGTCCGCTGGTACCAGGCTGGAGCGTACCAGCCTTTCTTTAGAGGCCATGCCACCATGGACAGTAAACGACGCGAGCCCTGGCTCTTTGGGGCAGACAACACGCGGCTCATCCGTGAGGCCATCCGAGAACGTTACGCCCTGCTGCCCTACTGGTATTTCTTGTTCTATCGGGCACACATGTCTGCTGAGCCAGTCATGAGGTAAAAAAGCAGATTGCAGTGTTGCAAGGTCACTGTACTTTGAAAAGATCTTTCCCGAGGTCACAGACCTTGAGCAGCTTCTGAAAATGCGTCAATACCATGAATACAAATGATACAGAATAGAAGCAATCATGCTTAAAAAGTTCAAACCCTGTTTGGCAGGACTGATGATATTTTTGTGACAGATAATCCAGGATTTTTCATTTCATTTGCCATAACAAACTTAACAACCCTGAGGATAGGCAGGTTTGAGCTGGGTCAGTAACAGGAATGCATTCCATGTAAATCCCTTGTAAAAGATGGGGAAGGGTCGGAATGAGTTAGGGCAAATCCATACCATGGTTCAGAAGGGCAACATTCAGTATTCTGGGCAGCTCTCGCCAACTTGAATGTAGCATTTTAACTCTTGATTAGGTACAGTAATGGGAAACACTAAAACATTTCAGTAAACGTCTTAAAAAACTCAGTAGGGACTAATCTGTGGTAGTACCTCAGTAACTATTGTAAATGAATTTCTGGAGTGATGCAGAAATAAGGAGAAACAGTTTTTAGGCACCTGGGGTTAAAAAGTGGAACAGGTCACATTCTTTCTGTATGGTGGGTCAGATAGTAATGGAAGTGCAGCTGCACTATGGTAATAGTGGGCAGGTCACAGCTGTGCAGCCATCCTATTTGAGTGGAAAGGAGCTCTAACTATTATTAACTAGCTGATAAAAAGGATTATAAATATGACTCCCAGTTTTATGTAATCGGTGTTTGTGGCTCTTGACTTGACAGGACTAATGCAAAATGTAAAAGATTGTACCCTCTTGCTTTTCACAGGCCTCTGTGGGTGGAATTTCCTCGACAGCTTGAAACATTTGGCATTGAGGATGAGTACCTGCTGGGTAAGTCTGACCATGTGAGAGGCTCCTGCTTCTCTCCCAGGGATGTTGAGGATAGGGAGAATGATCCCAGTCAGCCTTGAGCAGTTTATAAACCAAAGGAAAATCTCCGCTGAGAAGACAGCAATATAAAGGGGCTCTGTTTTCTTTTTCCTTTTCGTCTCCAGTCTAGTCCAGTTGTTGTTAAGTGCTGTCATGCTGGTGTCGACTCATGGCGACCCTCTGGATAGTTGTCCTAAATTGTGTTCGGTCTTCAGTCAGGCAGCTCATTGTTGACAGACTGGCACCCGTAGCTGCTGTTATTGTATTGATCCATCTCATTCCAGTCTAGACGTGCGTTGTTTCCCCTCACCAGCAGCTGGTGACTGAGCATATCAGGTTTTAATGATGTCATGGTACAAGGACTGTTATGCACCACCTCCAAGACCAGTATTCTCATTCTCCAGCAGCTGGTGAGGAGCGTCTGTGCAGTCTGGACTCCACTGAAAGGATATAAATAAAAAAAATTGTTCTTGACAACAGAGGAGCTTAAATAAAGAACTATAGCATTTATAGAGGAAAGAGAACACTGGTGTCTCTTACTGAACCGGGGCTGTTGAGTCAGCCAGGTTCCCTGTGGGGTTCCAGTACCTGGTGATCCAGGTCCCCCTCCCCCCCCCCCCCCCGCCTTTGGAGCTGGCTTCTTATCGCAGTGAGCATATCGAGTCAATCAGTTTGCTTCTATTGGGGGTAATTGTGGCTGTGACTTAAAAAAACAAAACAGAACAGTGCAGGACATTGAGTAATGCCACAAGTTAATCCTTGGCTGCAGTCAATGGAGTAGACTCTGCCTGGCTGCTACCACGGTGAGTTTACTTTCATTTTCTTTTCTCTGCTTATACTTTGCCGCTGGGGATTTTCTTTTGTTTACGCGGTTCCATGCCTTATGAAAAAGCCATTTGTGCTGCATGTGGGAGCCGGCTTCTGCCACAAGTGTGAGAAAGAGGGCTGGGCAGCCGAGGAAGTCATTGCCGGTGTGAATTTTCAGCAGGGGAAGTGCCTGTGAGGTCGGAGAGCTCAGGGCAGCTGCCGGTGCAGTCTTCTCTTCAGTATCAGGTTCCCGCAGTTTTGGCAGGAACTGAAGTCATTTTGTCTCAATTCAGTGTTTCCCAGTCAGTTGCAGTGGGAAGGCAGGATTTGGCTCCCACTCCCTCTGGTAGTTTAGCGCTTCCAGATTTGGCTTCACCGTGTCCTCCAGCGGTCCCTTTTTCAGTGGATTTTGTTCTTTTGCTCCACCAGGCATGCTATTTGAAGCAGGGCCTGGGGGACAGTGCTGGCCAAAAATGGGTTAAAGGAAAAGCAGGGGACACACTGTCTGTGGTTCAGCAGGGTGTTGGGCCAGAACTGAGGGAGCCTACACCGAAGCGACGACATTTGGATGTGGAGACTTGGGAGGATCCAGTGTCAATCCACTTGGGAGCATTTGAAGACTGACTTGAGGGCCCCTTGGAACTTTGGGGTGAGGTCCCGGCAGCAGAGCTTGAGGAAGGAGAAATTCCTCCAGAGGAGGACCCCAACATCATCAGGGTGTTCAGACAGGAAGTGTTGGTAGCTCTGATTTCATAGTCCTTGGCGGTGCTAAATATCACAAAACTTCTTCAATCCTCTGAGGAGTCCTTGGAGGATCCTCTCTTGCAGGGCATAAAGACTTCTCAGACTTCCTTTCCGGTACATAGAGCTATAAAACAGATGATAGAGGTAGAATGGGGAAGTACCAAAGGCCGGTTTGCATGGAGAACGAGCTATGACTTGTCAGATCCTTTTCTGCCAGCGAAATGGGATACAAATTAAATTGCCAAAAATGGATGCTCTTGTGTCGGCAGTGACCAAGAGAACAACCATCCCCATGGAGGGCGGTGTAGCCCTGAAAGATGTACAAGATAGGAAACTTGAGACTCTTTTGAAGCAGGCCTTTAAGACCAAAGCTTTGGCTCTTTAGGCTTCCATTTGTGGGGCCTATGTGGCATGTGTGTGCTTACGCTGGGCCCAAATCTTGCTGGTCTCAGAACTGGAGTCTCAGCAGCTGTTGTCTGAGGTCGCTAAGCTGGAATGTGCTTCTGCTTACCTCACCAATGTGTTCTATGATTAGACAAATTGGTCAAGGATCTGGGGGAGTCTAAAGAGGCCAGACTCCCAGAGGACAAGCCTAAGAGTAGAAAGTCAGTAGTTCCAGCGAGAGGACAATTTCGGGACTTCTGACCATTTCACACTTTGCTTCCTTCCAGCGGACTTGCTACCCCTCTAGATGTCAGCCCTTTAGGGCCTCAGGGGGGCAGGTAAAGGCTATTGGGAACCCTGGTGGGTTCCAAGAAGCTGCAATAAAGTGAGGGAGGCCCAGGCGGAGTTGATTCTGGTAGGGGGTCAGCTATAGCGATTTTAGATTTCAGTAAAGCCTTTGACACTGTTCCTCACAGGCGACTTATAAACAAACTGAGCACCTTAGGGATGGACCCTAAAGTTACTGCTTGGGTTAGAAATTGGTTGGGTGGGAGGCGACAAAGAGTACAAGTAAATGGAGCTCACTCTGAGGAGAAGGATGTTACCAGTGGTGTGCCCCAGGGATCTGTCCTTGGTCCGATTCTTTTTAACATCTTTGTTAGTGATATAGCGGAAGGGCTGTCGGGTAAGGTTTGCCTCTTTGCAGATGATACCAAAATCTGCAATAGAGTAGACACCCAGGAAGGTGTAGATAACATGAGGAGGGATCTAGCTAAGCTTGAAGAATGGTCTAGAATTTGGCAGCTGGGATTTAATGTTAAAAAATGTAAGGTCATACATTTGGGCTGCAGCAATCCAAGGGAGCAATACAGTATAGGAGGTGAAGTACTTTTGTCCACTAAAGAAGAGCGGGACCTAGGCGTGGTTGTGTCTGATGATCTTAAAGTAGCTAAACAGGTAGAAAAGGCGACGGCAAAAGCTAGAAGGATGCTTGGGTGCATACGGAGAGGAATGGCTAGCAGAAAAAAGGAGGTGATACTGCCTCTGTATAAGTCTTTGGTGCGACCCCATTTGGAGTATGGTGTGCAATTCTGGAGACCGCACCTTCAAAAGGATGTGAACAGGATGGAGTCGGTGCATAGGGTTGCTACTAAAATGATTAATGGGCTTCATTATAAAGCATATGAGGACAGACTTAAGGATCTTAATATGTACACCTTAGAGGAAAGGCGGGATAGAGGTGATATGATTGAGATGCTTAAATACCTCCGTGGCATAAATGTTCAGGGAGAGAGCCTCTTTCAATTGAAAGCAAGTTCTGCTACGAGGGGACATGGGATGAGGGTGAAGGGAGATAGATTCAGGAGTGATATGCGGAAATATTTCTTAACGGAAAGAGTGGTGGATCTGTGGAATAGTCTCCCAGTGGAGGTGGTAGAAATGAGGACAGTAACTGAATTCAAAAAAGCATGGGACCAACACAGAGGATTTCTAAAGGTAAAAAGTGGACTGTTGTAGTTGTTGTTATGGAAGGACAGACTAGATAGGCCATGTGGTCTTTTTCTGTCATCATGTTTCTATGTTTCTATTTTACTCCGCCTGGGTCCAGATTACCTCCGACCAGTGGATGTTAGAGGTCATCCGTAAGGGCTATGTACTCAAATTGGTGTGGCCTCTGTCTGAGACCTTCATGCTGTCTCCCTGCAAGTCTCCATCCAAGGTTCAGGCAGTAAGGGATACTTCAGAGACTGCTTCAGCTGGATGCAGTGGTAAAAGTTCCTTCAGATCAATTAGGGCAATGTCGATATTCCATTTATTTCCTGGTACCCAAAAAGGATGGTTTCTGAAGTTTGTCAACAGAGCCTTATGGGTGCCTCACTTACACATGGAAATACTAATAGTGCAGTAACAATGGCCATTCGGAAGGGCGAGTTCTTAATTATTCTCAAACTTATGGAGGCATATCTTCACATCCCAGTTCGCCCAGACCACCAAACGTTCCTGTGTTTTGCAGTTCTGATGGGTCACTTTCAATTTTGGGTATTGCCATTTGGTTTAACTACGGCGCCTCAAACCTTTACAAAGGTAATGGTCGTAGTGGTGGCTGCTCTTCAGCACGAGGGCATTTTGGTTCACTCCTATCTAGACAACTGTTTGATCAGAGCAAAACTGGAGAAAGAAAGTTCTGAAGACACTCAGCGGATGGTAGACTTTCTTCAGCGACTCAGCTCACCCGACTGGGTGCTGGTGACTGCCAATGCTCACAGGATGGGGAGCACATCGTGAATCACAGGTAGCCCAAGGCCTTTGGTCTCAGGTGAAGAGCAGTGTTTCTGGCACTGTGATTCTTTCAGCATCTCATTCACAACAAGGCAGTGAGAGTTTGCTTGGAGCAGCGCCACAGCCGGAACCACCTCATCTCCTCTCTGACCAACATCAGGCGAGGGAGCAGGAAGGAGATCCCCTCCCCACTCACAGGCCCAAGGCCAATCAGAGTGCTCCAAGACACTTGCAGCACAGCGCCATCGGGTGCGCCGTTCAGAGGAGCACCACAGCCGGAACCACCTGACCTTCTCCCTGACTGGCATCGGGCAAGGGAGTGAGAAGGAGATCCCCTCCCCGCTCACAGGCCCAAGGCCAATCAGGGCCCTCCAGGACACTTGCAGCAGAGCGCCATCGGGCGTGCCATTCAGAGGAGTGCCACAGCTGAAATCACCTCACCTCCTCCCTGACTGGCATCGGACGAGGGAGCGGGAAGGAGATCCCCTCCCCGATCAGAGGCCCAAGGCCAATCGGGGCCCTCCAGGACACTTGCAGCACAGCGCCGCCTGGCGGGCCCACACCTGCGGGCCTCGCCAGAGGGCCCTTTGGCGGGGAATGCAGGTGGAAAAAGGAACAAAAACAGCAGCTTCAACAACCACACAGCACCGATCCTGGACCACAACTGTAAGTATTCCACACTAGACCTAAACTCTCCTTCCTCTTCTCACCCACGTACAGCGCTCTAGAGCAAAATTACCTCACCCTCAACCACAAAGTGCTTTTTACTCTGCACTGTGCCAATAGCATTAAGGCAACCAAGATCCCAAGGTGGAAACAACTTCAAACATTGTGCAGCGACCTCTGACAGCAAGGCCATAATTAAGAGCCCATTGAACAACCAAACACAACCTTCATCTCCTCTCTCAGCACACCACTACTGCTAACTACATGCTGACCTGCAAAACAAGACAACAACTCAAACAACCACCATGAAGTGGGTGCAAGCCTCCCTACTCTTCTCCATCATAGCTACTCTGCTAATAAGATCAACCAGAACATCACCTAACTGGAACAAATCAATACCAATACTCTACAGGCCCAGAAGCAATGGACACAAACAGCCAAGTGCTCTCTAATAAAGGCCCGCTCTATCAGGAATAAGTTCCACACAATATCTGATAACATGCAATGCAATGTGTGCCTTCGAGTCAGTCCTGACTCCTGGCGACCCAGAAGCTCCTGGGTTTTCTTGGCAGTGTCACCGGAAGTAGATTGCCAGGCCTTTCTTCTGAGGCAATGGAGGGTTAAGTGACTTGCCCAAGGCCACAAGGAGTGCTAGTGGGAATTGAACCCTGGTTGCTTGGTTACCAAGCCAGTGCTCTAACCATTAGGCTACTCCTCCACTCCGAATCAGAATGTCCAGATCATGTGCATAACAGAATCATGGCTTACAGACGCAGACACCATCCTTCTGAACCAGCCTACTCCACCTCACATGGATTCTCACTAATCAACCAGAAAAGGACACAAAGGAGGGGGTACGCTCAATCTAGCTGACAAACAGCTAAACTTAAAAACCATCAACAAGCTCTCTACCCCCACTCTCAACTCCATAACTCTAGAAGGCAAAGACATAATGATATGCCTATTTTACCGATCCCCTACTTCCACCCCTGACGACTTATCAACCATAATCAAGTTAACTACCAGATATACCAACAAAGGCAAGCCACCCTTAATCTTAGGTGACTTCAATCTAAACTCCCTTGCTCCAGCTCACTCAAAAGCATTCCTGGAAGCCTTAACCGCCTTGGATTTCCATCAGATTATATCAACACAGTCACACACTGCTGGCAATACCCTGGACCTAGTCTTCTTACCTTCTACCATCCACACCTTGGATCAGTCATCAGGTAACTCCCGTGCCATGGTCAGACCACTATGCAATTACCTTTAATATTCCTTTCATCCCTCAACAATCCAGACAACTCTACATGAACTCACAAAGACACTTCAAAGAATTCAATAAGACAACCTTCTAGACCAAATAATCCGTCAACTTGAAAGCAGCCCTTCTAACCTAACATCTCTAATACAGACCTGGAACCACACCATCTCCCACGCCGCCTCCGCACTGTTAAACCCAAGAACTTCCAAAAGGGTGAAAAAAGCCCCATGGTACTCACCAGAAATCAAACAAGCAAAAACCACCTTGAGAAGACTTGAAAGGCGATGGAGAAAAACAAGAGAACGATCAGATAAACAAGAATACACAACAAAACAGCAAGAATATAACGAACTAATTCTTAACCACAAGAGGCAACACCACACAAACATTATAATGACCTCCTTAAACCGATCCAGGGAGCTTTTCTCCATAGTGAAATCCCTTTCAAAAACCCCTCAAGATCAAGACACAGATGCCCTAACCCCCGAAACCTATGCATCCTACCTTAAAACCAAACTATCCTGTCCACAAGCACCACAAAATCTACCCTCCCCAACTTTGACTGACCAAACCCAATCAAACAGCTGGTCCACTTTTTATCTAGTTACCGAAGACCTTTGCATCAATCTACTCAAATCTCTAAACACATCCACTTCTCCGCTAGATCCATGCCCAACTACCTGGATGAAGACAGTGGCGTACGAACTAGCCCCAACATGCTGCAAGATAGTTAATGCCTCACTAGCCCAAGAAACCATGCCTCCTCAACTGAAAATCTCATCTATTAGACCTCTACTAAAGAATAATACAATTGATCCAACTTCCCCCGCCTCTTACCAACCTAGATCCAGCATTCCACTCCTATCTAAACTAATTGAGAACGTGGTCCAACGCCAACTGCAAGACCATGTAGATGCTTCCGCCCCACTTGACATCCCAACAGCATGGATTTAGAAAGTACCACGGGGTCTAAACCTTTCTGACATCCCTCCTGAACATAGTAATCAAGGGACTCGAAGACATCAAAAAGGGCTTTGTCCTGTTATTTCTAGACATAACAGCCGCTTTCGATTCAATCACCCACTCCATACTACTGGACAGGCTAAGCGAAATAGGAGTAAGTGGCACACCTCTGGCATGGTTTCACTCCTTCCTAGCAGACAGAAACTCTCAAGTCAAAATAAAAGGCAACACTTCTAGACCTTTCCCTTTAAAGCAAGGGCTTCCTCAAGGATCATCTCTTTCAGCTTTACTCTTCAACCTCTACTTACAGCCAGTGTGCAAAATTCTACAAAACTACAACATACACTACCACCTATACGCAGATGACCTAATGATATACACCGACCTAGACACAAGGAGCCCTAATTTCTCTAGCATCTCTTGCATGTCTGCAGTAACCGAATGGCTAAACCTACGCAACCTTGAGATCAATTACAAAAACTTGGAAGCCCTTATAGTCACAAGAGACTCCACATTCAAACCTCCAGTATACATAACAATTGGAAACAGATCCATCCCAGTAAAAAATGAGGTAAAGTACTGTCAGCAACACTTTCCTGGTGGCCAGTGGACGCCAGGGCAGGTGGGACACAAAAATATAAGGTTAAGATTGGAGAGTCTTCTAAAGGCCCAAATGGCTCTTGGTCCTTGTAGTTGCTTTAGCTCCATTCTTCAATGAAACAATCAAGCTGAGTGGTGGGAATTAATAAGGCTTTTATTTCCCTTTTCACAGTGGTTCTAAATAATGGGTTACAACTTTAAAGCAAATGTCCTTAATTCAGGTAGAAAACAAACTCAGGGTTCAAAGCAAAAACTGTTATACGTCCCAGGAATGGAGGTGCTCAAACAAATAAAGAATGCTGTGCTGGCAATTCACCCAATCACAAGTCTGGCAGTGACTCTAAACTTTCAGAAATGCAAAGTGTACAGTCCATCTCTTGGTCAGATAAATCTTCTGCCAGTTCCACTTGCATTGGCTCGCTAGCAGAAAGCTCTGATTCTATATCCCTGGTTTCTTGTAAAACACATTCAGGGGTTTTGTATATTTTCTGTAGCAGCTCCCAATGTCCTTGGCCTAGCCTCGGGCGTCGGCCATGTGCTGTGTTAGGCTTTAAAGTACCCTCTTTCCTTAGAGGCTTTATAGCAGCTTTATCATAGCTTTTACCATTCACAACTTTCTTATTAGGCATACATTTCTCATACCTTGTATGGCAGCAATCCTCAAGTAACCGGCTTTCTTTCACTGCCTGCCTTTCCCAGGCAGCAGCTTGGTGAAATCCTTTTCTATGATGGTTAGGCTTACCCTGTAGCCTTTGACTTCCTTCTCCTGGTGAAGGCCTGCCTCTGTACAAGCCCAGCTTCTGGCTTTCTGACTCAGTGTGGCTTGGCTTCTCCAGCTGATTCTTGTTTGGCTTAAGGTTGCAGTTACAGCAGGGCTTTTGCCTCTGAGGGCAAACAGCTCTCAGTTTGGCTTGAGCTGACACCTCCTTAGGTCCTTCCTCAGCTCCTGAGAAATCACCTCTCCCTCCTGGGAATCTTCTAGCACTAGAGTAGTCAGGTTTCCACTTCCACCTCTCTCTCTCGGTGCTGCCAGTGATTCTCCCCTTGCTTCTGCTTGGGCTGCTGCTTCTGCTGGTGCTTCTATCTCCGAGGCTACTGGTACTCCTTCTGCCTCTTCTCCTTCCTCTCTTCCAGTCTTCCACACTCCCCTTATGAAGCCCTCCTGCTTTTGAGGATTGGAAGCTGGTTGGCATTTCCTCGTGACCAGCTGGGCGTGGCTCTTCAGTCTCCCTGAAGACACTCTTGCTCCCTCTAGCTGGTTCCTGGGAATATTGCAAGTCTTTTTCTCTGTGAAAAACACCTTCTTTTCTCTCAACTGGGCTCTCATCAGCCCTCGCTGCATGACAGTACCTGGGAATTCATCTTGACCAGAGGCTGAACTTCCAGTCCCACATCAACAAGACTACCGCTAAGGTCTACTACAAAATGAAGCTCCTACAAAACATCCGACCTTTACTTGATCAGAACCTCTTCCGGTCCATCTGCCAGGCGCTAATTACACCGCACTTTGATTATTGCAACCTAATTCTACACAGCCTACCCAAGTGCACAGTCCAAATCTTACAACTAGCCCAAAACGCAACAGCCCGACTAATCACAAGATCCAGCAAGCATGGCCATATCACTCCCATACTTGAATCACTTCACTGGCTCCCCATCAGCTCTCGAATAAAATATAAAGCCATAATGATGGCATTCAAGATTCAACACGGCCAATCTGCCAGCTGCTTAAAAAACATAATCAGAAGAACCCCTGACAACAGATCAAGGAGAACCCAGCACCAAAACTCCCTTGCAAGCACCACATCATAAACAAGCATCTCCCAGAATACCCTACACAGTGTTCAAATTCTACATCCCTTCGCTATGGAACTCTCTCCCACCCCTTCTGAGAGCCACCATAGACGCTACAGACTTCAGGAAGCTATTAGAGACTCACTTATTTACCGAGCATTTCCATAACCCTCCAGTCTCCTAAAACATTGTCTATAACCACAGACAGAGCTGTAAATAGTTAACTGTTAAATGTAAACTCTTAACAGTTTTGTACATAGTTCTAATGAAACGTTTTATGTAAACAAGTTCTGTTCCATGTAAACCATCTTGAGAATCTGAAAGGCGGTATATAAAAAATGTTAAATAAATAAATGAATAAAATAATGCCACCACAGTAGCTTACATCAAATGCCAAGGCGGTACAGGAAGCATAACTCTGGCAGAGGAAATAGCGCTGCTGCTGGGCAGAGACAAACCTTCTGGCACTTTCAGTGGCACACGTAGCTGGAAAAGAAAACATGTAGGCCGACTTTCTCAGTCGCCACTAATTGCATCCTGGAGAGTGGTCTCTGGATTCCTTAGTGTTTCACGGCATAGTTCTTCATGAATATTATGACCTCCACCTTCAATGCCAAGGTGAACCATTTCTTCATCCAGTGTAGGGAGAGGATTTCAGAGGGCCTGGACACGCTGGCACAGCCATAGCCCGGGGGGGGGGGTCCCCCTGTACGTGTTTCCTCCATGGCCTCTGATCGGGTGACTGCTCCAAAGGATAGAGGCACACTGCGGTCTAGTGATCGTGATTGCACCAGATTGGTATGCAGATCTAGTATAGTTGCTAGTGGCCAAGCCTTGGCACCTTCTGATGAAGGGTAATCTGCTATCGCAGGGACTTATTTTCATGTCTCAAGTGGATTGATTCTCGCTTACGGCCTGGCTCTTCAAAGGGTGAGATTAAGGGAGAAGGGCTACTCTGATAAATTATTTTTACTTTGTTACAAGCTTGTAAGTGTTCCACATCCTTGTCGTATGTTAGAGTCTGGCGGATTTTTAAAAGCTGGTGCTCGGATAATGGACACTGCGCTCTGTCAGCTTAGGTGCTGGAGGTGCTCGCGTTTCTTCAAGCGGGTTTAGAGAAAGGTGCTGAACTCTTTGCAAGTGCAGGTGACTGCCTTGATGTGTTATCCCAGTAGGGTGCAGGGAGTCTCCCTCGCTACCCATCCTGATGTGGTGCGTTTTCTCAGAGCTGTCAAACAGATTTGTCCTTTGGTGCAGCTGCTAGTGCCATCGTGGGATGTCAGTGTGGTTCTGTCAGCTCTTACAGGGCCTCCCTTTGAACTGTTAGCTGAGACCACTCTGAAATATCTTATGTTGAAAGCAGTTTTCTTGGTAGCCATATGCTTGGGTAGGAGGATCTCGGAGATCCAAGCATTGTTGTGTAGGAAACCTTTCCTGGTCATTTCTAAGGAGAAGGTGGAATGTTGATACCTTCTTACCTAAGACGGTATCAGCATTCCACCTGAATCAGTCTGTCTCTTCCGGTCTTCCCTTCCATGGGTGGGAGTCTGGAACATTGATTGCTGAATCTATTGGATGTGCACAGGGTTTTTTTGTCAGTATCTCAAGCAGACCAAGCTCTTTTGGAAGTAGGATTATCTTTTTACGCTGTTTGGAGGTCTGCGCAGAGGAGAGCCGAAGGAAACCATTGCCTCGGTGTATTTGGTGAAATGCAAACATCTTCCTAAGGGGCTGTGCGCTTATTTGACCAGAGCTCAGGTTGCTTCCTGGGAAGAATTCAGTCTGGTTCTGCCTATTGATATCTGTAGGGTGGCAACATAGTTGTCACTCCATACTTTTGTGCAGCACTATAGTCTCAATGTACAGGCCCAGAGTGATGCGCAGATTGGGGCCATTGTGCTGCAGGCCGCGCTCATGGGGCCTGCCTGAAATTGAATACTGCTATGGTACATTCCATGCATCTGGATTGGACTGGAGGAATGACAAGGAAGGTGAAATGAGGCCTTACCTGCTAATTGGCTTTCCTTGAGTCCCTCCAGTCCAGTCCAGGATCCGCCTGGTCTTCATTCTTTAGTCTTTCTTACGGGCAAGCCCAGATCGAGAGGGTGTTATGATGTTATTGCAAGGGTTCGGATAGTTTTTGCGGTCTGCACTTATGCTGCCTTTCTAGTGTCACTGATGAGGATCCTTTGGGGTCGGTGGTCATGAGGGAGATAACGCTAGTTCTTTTTCGTTATAATGCTGTATATAGTTCATTAAGCTATTTCAATTTAAAAAAAAAGAAGACAATTTTAAGGTTATTTAACGTTACTCTCTTTGGAGTCTGCTTTATCATTAGGGTACTGGTCTTGGAGTTGGTGCACAGAGCTTTTGCACTGTGACATCATCAAAACCTGACATGCCTAGTCTCCAGCTGCTGGTGAGGGGAAATAACCCATGTGTCTGGACTGGAGGTACTCAAGGAAAGCCAATTAGCAGGTAAGGCCTAATTTCACATTGTATTTAGTGCAAAGTATGAATACAGGTTACGGTGTTGCCACAGACCTTGGAAAGGTGGAAACATACAGGATGCCTTCTTTCAGTTTCTACATGATCAGTGAAGTAATGTGGTGGTATTAAATATTAGTGAGCCAGATGTCCAGGCAGTTAAATGAAGATGAATTATTTCAGAATAGTGCTTTTTGAGTGCAATCACAAGAGAACATCTCAAGTGATAAGAACTTTACCCCAAATCCAATCTAGTGAAGAAAGGCTTCTCGCTTCTCCTAAGCTATACGACGGTGGGGAGTCATGCCAGAAAGCAGAAGAGCTCATTCTGCTCCCAGTAAACAAATGACTGGCTCTCGTTTTTGTCCATGAATAAGCATTCTGAAAAGTAAAGAATTTCTTTTTCAAAGTGTATGGTCCAATTTTTGGCTTCGCTTAGGTATTGTAATTGTTCAAGAATGAAATGAATAAACGTTCAGATCAATTTGATATGGTATACCCAGGTTGCTTGAACAGCAATAAAACTCTCAAAATTCTGACCTCCGTCCGTCCTTAGGAAAACAATCAGTCAGTGATGGCAGATCCAGCGCTTGTGGCCAATTCTACCATCTGCCAAAAGGCTTTCAACTGAAAATGTGAGATATCATACAGGTGCTGGTGCCAGCCCATCCAGTAATTTCACTGAGTTGTCACTTGTGCCACTTATACTTATGGAGGGCAATTTTATAAATCTTTTTCAAACGTAAAAGGCTGTTATCATATTAGGTCACATGTAAAAGTGCACATGACACAGGCATTCTCAGTGGACAAGTGTGGGTGGAGCATGGGCAGATCATGATATATGTGCATATTTTATAAAATACACGCATAAGATGCATGCTAACATTTACGCCTTTTCTCAAACGGGCGGAATATCCATGTCTTCACTCTAGCTGTGATTCCTGAAAGATTTGTCATAGTATTTTATAAAGACGCGTAGAGCCCCATTCAGAAAGGGGCCTGTCCGGACGCCCAGAATCTGGATGGGCCAGATTTGCACCTGATCCTGATCCCGCAGGGGCTATATGTTCCCATGGGATCAGAATTGGGTGCAACCGGTCTGAACAGGCAGGACCTTCACAATTCTGGGCCCTTGGATGCCCCTTCCTGTCCAACCTAGCCATGGCTCCTGCATGGAGTCCGGTGCCATGGCATCCCATTGCTGTGGCACCAGGACGTCATGCAGTGGCTGCGCTCACCATCGGATGCAGATTATCCTTCTTTTTCCACTGCTTGACCACCGAACGGACCTGCCGAGGCTGGGGTCAGGCTGCGGAAAATCTCCTATGCCCTTTCTACCATTCGGGGTGGTCCACCTCTGCGGATTGCCGCACTCAGGGGTACTTATTCCACCTCCAAGGTGGAATAGGTACCCCATCTATCTCCCCGACCCTGGATGTACAGGGCCGTCACCGGAATCTGCCCTGTACGTCCGGGGAAATAAGTCTGCCCCCACACCACCCACTCGCTCCCTGTCACTGTCCCCTTCTGCCCCCGTCCAGAGCTCCTCGCACAATGGGCCTAAATGTGCGGGGAGCTCTGGACCTGGAATCAGGTCCCGGCGGCTACAGGGGTTTGGATGTTCACCCCAATGTCCGACCTCTCTAGTCGCCACTCTACATACCGCCCATAGGCATCTATGTGTCTTCAGAAATAGGTGCTTTCCTGTCTTATTAACTTAGGTGCCCTGTTATAAAGTTGCCCCCATAGAGTTCCCCCATCACTGTTTTCAAGCTTGGGGTGCATTTATCAACCCTGCACATTGTATTAAATGCAGTAAATTAATTGGCTAATCAGGATGAGTGAAAATTGTTTGTCAGCACTCTTTGCAAGTGCCTTCCAGTGCATTATTTGATTGACCCTATAAATGTAAAAATAGGGTATCAAAATCTAAAGGACTTTTGCTATGTAATTTAATTTAATGTCAAAGTTAATCCTATGGCTTTTACTCTAAACAAGAGTACACCTTTCCAGCATTTGGGATGGTGAGGGTCCATAAAGCTGTCTTTACATGCCATCTGCAGAGGAGGTATCAAGATAAAGTGGAATTAAAGATGTTACTGCACTGAAATACTTCCCCGGGGTGTGGTAATGCTTCAAGTACTACTTTGTTCTCATTTCGGTCTCTATCCTAGAAAGACTCATTGAAAGTAAAAGGATGTACTATAGAATAAAATCATAGCTCAAGATTTATTGTGTGTTTCTTTCCAAAGGAAATGCTTTGCTGGTACATCCTGTCACTGGGCCAGGGGTCACGTCAGTCAACGTTTTACTTCCTGGGTCAAATGAGGTAAATGTAATTAATTCTAATTGAGCCTAAAAAATTGTACTTGTGGCTAAGCTCAGTGTTAGATATATTCCCCATAGTACAGTATTTTTCTCCCATTACAGAAAACACTGTTGTAGCTATATCTAAGTTGAAAGTTTGCCTAACTCAGGCTCCAGTTCCCTAAAGCTCACTATCAATTTGCCTGCATGCAAGATAGCAGGCTATTCGCTAACAGTTAATACAGCTAGAAGCTTGTATTTAATTAGGCATTTGTATGCACATTAAAATTTAGCATACAGGTACTTGAAAATATGCAAATTGGGTGGTAAAGGGCTCATGGCTCTTATCATGCTATTCACGAACAATCACTAAACTTACAGAGAGGTTGATAGCTTGCAAATTGCATTAGGAACCATTCCCCTATACTAAAGAAGCTCCCCCGCCCCACTTCCCTCACCTTCCTAACCCCTAGAGCAGTGAGGTCTCCCCACAACCAGTACAATGGAGCTTCAACCCCTATTCCCCCACTCCACCCTTAACCTGACCTGTAACATTGAGCAGATGACTTGTTTTCAAAAGTAACAACGGTTACAAGACAGGTGCAAGGATATAAGGCGCCCTAGATAAATCTCCAGCTTTCCAGAAGCGGCTGCCCTAGTCATCCACCTAGTTTACCTAATGGTTAGGCCAGCCCTGGACAGTTAGAGTAATATTCTTTCTTTAAAAAGTCTGCAATAGCACCCTTAAATTGCCGTGAGCGCTTTTCTGTCCATTTAAACACTCCACAAGACATACACCCTAGAATTAAGAAATTTTGATGTAATTACATCTGTACACTCTATTCTCTGTTAGTTGATTTTATACAAATAGTCAATCATTATTGTATTGTAGATGGTTGCCCTTGTTAACCAAGTTTCTTGCCCTGTTATCTGTAACTCATACGTGTTTCAAATGTACTGAGATTGTTTTGTTCTATGTAAACCGCGCTGATGATAAATAGCGCGGTATATAAGAAACTTTAAATAAATAAATAAATTTAAGAGATTCCTGCCACAGGACTCGGCTGGTTCATGGTGCAGAGAGCTGGGAAGCACCTGCAGAAATCGGTCATGCACACAGGGGATACTTGTGTTCTTCTGTACAATTCTACTACTTGCAGTTCCCTTTGCTAGTATGTATTCCTTTATCTTTTATCAGCTATCTGTTTCCAGGACCAGCAGATGATATTGGATCCCCCTCTTGGTGTTGCTATGCTCGTGTGGTCCCTAAATTATAGAACGCCTACCAGTTTTTCGTAAATTAACTGACCTATTTGATTTCAGGAAGCTTTTGACAGTATCTTTATTCAAGGAGGCATTTAAGAGCCTACATACTCTAAATATGATCTGAGTATTTTATTTACTGCTGAGACTGTTTTGTGTGTTTTTTGTCCATTTGTGTATTGTTTAGACTTATCTAGACTTGTCTAGACTTATATATATAACAACAACAAAAATATGCAACACACCACACCCACCTCATATACAAAACTACACAAATCTTACCTGCCAACTCATTAATGCAAGATCTATGAAAAACAAACTACCAATTTTTATAGACATTATCAAAGATGATAAACCAGATATCCTTTGTATAACAGAGACCTGGCTCAAAGATACTGATTCAGTATTCTTAAACCAACTAAAGACACCTGAATATGAGATCTTCCATACTCACAGAATACAAAAAAAAGGAGGAGGAGTACTTATAATATTAAAGAAAAACCTCAATGCAAAATTAATATCATCTAATAATATAGATAATGTTGACATACTCACCATAAAAATTAAAAACATAAATATATCACTAATATATCGACCACCAGAATACTACATAGATAAAATTTACAACTTAATTGAATTACTAGCATCATCCACAGACACAAATCCTGTAATACTTATGGGAGACTTTAACCTTCCATCAACACCCAATAATTATTCTAATCACTTCTTAGAAATGATAAATAATTTTCATACTAAAAAACCACAACCTCCTCAAACTAAAAGATTCAGAAAATTCAATGAAGAGGAATTTTTAGATCAAATAATACCACACCTTACACAAACACCCACAAATCTCGAAGAATCTATCAAAAACTGGAACAATATAATCTCCAAAGCAGCAGAAAATAACCCAAATCAATCAAACCAAAATATAAACAATAAAATTGAAAAAAGACATGCTCCATGGTTTAATACATCTATCAAAACATTAAAAAGACAACTAAGAAAAGAGGAAAGGAAATGGAGACAATCAAAATCATTAATAAATCATGAGAATTACACTAAAACACTACAAATTTATAAACAAACAATAAACAACTCCAAGCAAAATTATTATTCTAATATAATATCAAGAGCCACTAATCGACCAAGAGAACTATTCTGTATAGTACAGAAATTAACAAACAAAACACTAAATAATGATGAAATATCAATAGATATCTCCCCACAAGAATTAGCTCAATACTATAGCAACAAAACAAACCTACAAATAACACCATCAAATATTACTCAACCACAAATTAAAACACAATTAAAGCAAACTACAGTTGATAACTGGACCAACTTCAACTTAATATCAAAAACTACTCTCAAAACTACAATAACTAACATTAATACAACAACTTCATACCTTGATCCATGCCCAGTTGATTGGATAAAGAAGACTTTCCCAATACTCTCTTCTTTCATTCTACCCTTAGTGAATCTATCCTTGCAAAAAGGCTATTTACCACCATCTCTCAAACATGTTCAAATACGTCCTATACTTAAAAATAACACATTAGATAAACTATCCCCAAAATCTTACAGACCTTTATCAAGTATTCCTTTTATGGCTAAACTTATTGAAAAAATTGTACAAATTCAACTACAAGATTTTATTGACACATTAAACATTCTTGATGAACATCAATATGGCTTTAGACCCTTCCATGGAGTAGAAACCTTACTAACGATCCTTTATGACACAATATTAAGAGGTATTGATAATACTAAACAAGCCTTTATTCTTATTTTCCTTGACATATCAGCTGCCTTTGACAGTGTTGATCACTTAACAATGTTAAACAGACTTCAAAAAATTGGTATAACATCTACTGTTTATAATTGGTTCAAATCCTATCTATCAAACAGAACCCAAAATGTAAGAATCCACACCCAAATATCTAACACCTTCAAACAAACTCAAGGTCTTCCGCAGGGATCTGCTTTATCTGCACTATTATTTAACATTTACTTACAACCAGTTTGTAACATCTTTAAACGCCACAATGTCTTTTATCATATTTACGCCGATGATATAATGTTCTACCTCCCATTTGAAATCCCACACCCACCTCTCCAAAAAATAACAGAATGTTTTAATGAACTAACTGAGTGGCTCAAAGAACAAAATCTACTTATCAACTTTACTAAAACAGATATTTTATTTATCACTAAAAATCAAACATATATACCCCCAAACACGATTACACTAGATACTCATGAAATTAATATAAAAAAAGAAGTAAAATATTTAGGTGTGATACTTGACAATAATCTAAATATGGATTCACATATAAAATATTTAACTAAAAATATACATTACAAACTCAAAACACTAAAACAACTAAGACCTTTGATTCTTCTACAAGATTTTATTAACATAATTCATGCTATTATTACCCCACATTTCGATTTTGCAAATACAATACTTAATGGTATTTCGAAACAAAATATTAAAAAGATACAAATAACTCAGAACTTAGCTGCTAGAACGATTATGAATATAAGCCCACTTGAACACATTACACCAATTTTAGCTGAACTTCATTGGCTACCAATTTACTCCCGAATCAAATATAAAATTCTAGTCACTACATTTAAACTTATAAATAAACTTGCACCATCTGCACTAAATACACTGATTAACATTGACATTGATAAACGATCTCAAAGGAGCAGAAACATAAATACTTTAACAATACCAAAAAATTTTACAAAAGCCAGAAAACAAACCAATAAGAGAGCTTTCTCACACTCTGCTCCAATACTCTGGAACAATTTACCTGACAACATTCGCCTACTGTCTGACATAAAAGAATTAAAAAAAAAATTTAAAAACTCACTTATTTACATTACACTATAATACACTCCCAAAACAGAATTCTCAAAGGGATACAGGCTAACATTTATATTTAATATTATATACCCTATTTTCAAAAATTAAATGACACTAATACACTAATTTAACCATACTACACACTCATTTACATGATGATTAATAATTTAACTAGCAATGTATATATGTTCTAATATGTTATACTTGTAATGTTACAATTTTCCTTGTAAATTATAATTATCTGTTCTATGTAAAATGTCCTGGTATATCTCATACCAATTAACCTACTGTTACATGTAAACCGCACTTGAAACAAGGGAAAGAGCGGTATATAAATAACTGTTAAATAAATAAATAAATTGTTTAATGTTTGATAATTAGGTTTGTTGTTTGTAAGCTGCTGAAGACTTAGGTTCAGTAGCCTATAAATATTAAAAATAAATAAATTCTGCACAGCAAGTTCTTGCAAATGAGAGAAGATCACAGCCAGCAATGTACACGGTATTTAGTAATTCAATTAAATATCTCCTTCTTTTACCAAAAAAGGAGGTTAAAATAATGTAAAGCTAGAATCTCAAAGAATGCAGTTATTTATTTTTGTCTAGTTTAAAATCTGCCTTTCCACATAATGTGGAAGGTGAGGATAGTTTAATAATATCCAAATTACAAACCACAAAATAAAAACATAGATAAAATAAAAAATAAAAAATGATAAGGAGCAAACAATTAACTCACACACACAAAATAATAAAACCTAGTCAAATCTACACATTGTAACATAGTAGCATAGTAAATGACGACAGATAAAGACTAGTATGGTCCATCTAGTCTGCCCAGCAAGGCGGCAAGAGTAGGTGCACCTGCCGCTCCGTGCAGGTCACCTCTCCCCATGCCTTAGTTTAGGGGTGTACCCACTGCTCCGTTTAGGTCACCCCTATTTACTGAGATATAAGAGGTAGTTATGTTTATTTTGTTTTTATCCTCTTGCTATAAAGGGATCCACTGTGTCTGTCCCATTCCTTTTTGAATTCTGCCACTGTATTTGCCCCCACCACTCCATCAGGAGGGCATTCCATGCATCCATCACCCTTTCTGTGAAAAAGTATTTCCTGATATTGCCTTTCAATTTACCCCCTTGCAGCTTCATGTCATGCCGTCTAGATTTACACAATTATATTAGATACAAAAATATTTAGGAGGTCAGTATTCAGCTTTGTTTTTAAACCCCTGCTGCCCCTGCTGAAAAAAATCTGGATATTCAGTGCCAGAATCCAGATAGTGGCTGGTGCTGAATATCTGAATTCAGTGCTGGCTGCCTGTACTATCTGGATAGCTAATCTGATAAAATTAGGACAGTCTTGTTTCTCTCATAACTTTATTCAGATAGTTATCCCGTTAGCAGGCTAACTGGATGGCTCCAGCGACTATCCGCGCATTGCCGCAGCACTATCTGTACAGCGCCGGGGCAACCCGCAATGATTTTAGCAGAATAATCTAGTGAATGCTGCTGAAAATCTAGGGAATACCCTGGTCAACATCACTTATCTGGGCTTGGAATATCAAGCCCTTAGAAATTTTAAATATATTCATCCCAGCAAATCTCACATTTCATCAAATACGCTCTCAGATTTTTTAAAATTAATAATCGCAACAAAGTTTGCAAAAATATTATATTAAAAAATTAACATTTATTTATATTATTTCATTTTAATCTTAAATATCACTAAACATTATCAGATTATGGATTTATTTGTAATCAGTTATTTTATGGACCATCATAGTAGGGAGTCTATTCCAGTCAATTTCAATCAATCAATGTGTTTACCCCTTTCAATATAATCATGGGTCCACCCAGTTTATCACTTTTTTATAAAATCAGTTCTAGTGCCCCCTCTACAAATGGAAATCTTCATTACTGTATTTGTTAAAAACAGTCCGTGGTGTCTCCATTAACTTATCTGCAGACAGTAGTGTTCCCAGTCCCCTCGGCCCCCAGGGCGGGTGCCTTTCCCCTTGAGGCTGGCACCCCCTCCCGTGGTGCACTGCTTTGTTGCGATTCACCCCCTACCCCCGCTGGGCCCACACTTCCGAGGCAGCGCGGTCAGCTTACCTTAAAGCCAGGTGGCTTGCCGTGCTGCCCCCATTCCAGGCCCATTGGCTGTTCGTTGCAAGGCCGAAGTCTCACAGTTCGCGAGACTTCGGTCTGGGAGCGAACAGCCAATGAGCCTGGAATGCAGGCAGGTGCAGCAAACCACCTGGTTTTTTAAGGTAAGCTTGCTGCGCTGCCTCGTAAGTGTGGGCCCAGCGTGGGTGAACCTCCCTCCTGGCCAGCAGCCACCACTCCTCCCTTGGCATGCCACTGTCTGATTAATCCATCATTGAATATGACATCTTTATTTCACAATTCTCATTATATAAATATAGCTCAACATGAATTCATGTTTCGAGCAAACTGCTCTGCATCAGGGGAGAACATTCGTTCATGCTGTTTGTTCTGCATCATGCTGCTGAATTCTGCAACTCAAAATTAGAAATGTTAGAAATTTTAAGTCATTCGTTCTTTGTCATTGAAGTCCATAATTCAGTGACTTTTATAAAGTGGTGATCTGTACGGCAAAGAGATTATCTTTTATATGTGTTTGTGCTCATCTGACTAGTAGCACTAAGCAAACCAAGAAATAGTAGGAGCAGACTGCTTCTTTGAAGAAGAGATTTAAGGATGGCTGGGCACAGACTACAATCTATTTCTCTCCCACCCCCCTAGCCGAGCAAGTGGCTGCCTGTCCTGTGTAGCCTTTGCTTCCTCTATCCTGTAAGTTTATGGCTTCCTTGCTTGTTCTTCTGTTTTTGTTTTTTGTAAAGCACTTTGCCTCTGTAGAGAAAGGCAATATATAAAGATCCAAATAAACATAAACATTACTCTTCCACGGGACTGTACCAAGCTAGACATGCACCTTGTGCACCTAACGAATCTGGTGACACCCTATGCTCCAACCACAGACAATAACTCGCTCTTTTTGAGCTTCCTGGATGCCCAGTAATGATATCAGCGCTCTTTCTGTACATGCTCCCTGTGCGGCCACACCGCTCACATAGCCTTTTGTACAGCCTGCTCTTCCAGATGGGTGAACTGAGTCAGGAAAACGCAACCCCTAATTGAATATTTAGAAAATCACAAATCAAATGCCAGGTTCAAATTTCTTTTTGGTTGCCCTTCTCACAAACTTTGCTCTGCCTTTTCAGATTTGGTACAACTTCCGAACGTTTGAACGATTTGTGGGTCTTTGTACTTTGAAGCTCCCAGTCACCCTGGGCAGTGTAAGTATACGGATCTCCTGTTTGTTTGCTAACAGAATTAAGCAGTGGATCAACAGGCAGGTCCGAGATTTAAGGCTTCTATTTATAGCACATACACAAAAGGTGTGATGTAGCAGAAATCGGAAACTTGTGAAGAGTCGTCAAACTGAAGCCTTGACAATTAGAGCTACCGTTCACAAGTTTCAAATCTGTGCTCATTCAGCACTTGTATGTGTATGCTACATAAAGAAGCCTGGAAAGAATGAGATTTAACCTGTGCCTAACCGGCAATGAAGCAACACCTCACTTTTCAGTCTGCACAAACCTATCTGATTTTCAGCACACGGTACCTGCAGTTATCTCTGGGCAAAGGGATGAAACTTGCCTCTTTAAGCTGCCAGGTCACCCTTCTACCCTTCTGCAGAGAGCACCACCATGGTTAAGGGTATATACTGTGTTTAAAGAGCTGTTTGGGATAAAATGTTCACTTAACATGTTGTCAAATGATGGTGTACATGTTAGTTGCATGCTTATGGCATGCATATGTTTTAAAAACGGAAACGCTTGTAGCAGAACACCTCATTTCTAAGTGATCAAGGAGTCTGTGCATTATGAAAGTATGCAGAAACCTTTTAACTAAAAATCCACATGGCCGGATAAGGCTGCTTTAGGCCAGTTAATTTCTTTTATAGTTATAGAAAGGTCAAGTATTAAGACGTACTATATTAAAGACGCAGTCTGTTTTAAAGCCACCAGATGGCACTATTCTGTTTTTGCTGTTCCATTATTGTGTGCTAGTAGTTGCTTTCTGTTCAGTTTCTGTTCTTATTGATCCTTCCTGAGGGGGAGGCTACTTACTAATTTATGACAAGCTCATTTTGACACATATGGAACTAGTAACACTGATTTCAATATATATAATCAGGGACTAGAAATACCATACTGCTTTGGGATATAAGAAGAGGAGCCAAGACTTCTGTGCCTAGAACACTCTGTAACATGCAGAATTCAGATGTGTATCAGTACTTTCCTCCTTTTCCTCCCCCAATCCATGAACACTCTTGAACTCTTCTGTATCTGCTTGGCTATTACTTGCAGATCCCGGTTTTCCAGCGTGGTGGAACTGTGGTACCCATGAAGACAAAAGTTGGAAAATCCACCGAGTGGATGAACAGAATTTCCTATGAACTGCATGTTGCATTGGACTCCATGGTGTGTAGTATTTCCAGATATCCTTTTGTTTCACATGATTACTTTATCTCACATAACTTGGCAACAAGCATGGACAGATGCCCTCCTGTATCTGTGGTGAGCATAATGCCCAGCTTCTGCATGCGTAAATGCTGCTGTTTACATGGGGAGATGCTTCTAAAACAACCTCCATAAACCTTTTGTGCTTTTGTAAAGTATGTAACTTGATTTGTTTTATTTAATATTTTTATAATTTATTATAATTTATGCTTACTTTTATATTTTATGTCAGTATTACCTTGTTAACCACTTTGATGATGATGATTTCTCCGAAAGGCATACTGAAAGTTTATTAAAGTAAACTAATAAAAATATGAGACCCCTTCTTTAAGGGCTAGACATGTCCATCCTTGATGATGGAAGGAGACCTGACGAGTCCAGAGCCATTCTTGTTCTTTAAAGAGAACAGCCTCCATGCTCAAGCCGGCACAAATCTAACCACCACCCTCATTGTCGAGTCACTGAAGTGTTATAAATGATACAGCTGCAACCTGTCTGACACTAACATCTTCTTGCTAATGCATAGACCTAATGGTAGTTAAGGGAAACCCATTATATTCTCCAAATACTGCAAGATCCAATCCCACGTCTTCCACACTGAGATCAGTACTAGCATTTCCAGAAGTGTCTGCTCCTTCATAGGAGTGAAAACACACCTGTAGGTACACGAGAATGATGATAAAATGACAGAGGCAGGTGGCATCTCATAGATTAACCAATTTATTGAGGGAGGAACGTGCATCTGATAAATGGACTCTGATCCCCGAAAATTCATGCCTCAATAAATTGGTCAGTCTATAAGGTTCTACCTGTCTCCGGACTAACAGGGCTGTCCTTCTGAAAATAGTGAAGCTAGTATATCTGGTACACAGATCACAGCACAACAAACTCCTTCGAACAGTCTCTAGAGGAAACCAGTCTCACTTTGCGGCTTAGGAACTATATAACTACTATGGGGGTTATTTTAGGAAGCATTTCCATGGGTAAAACTGTGTTTTACATGCAGAAGTAGCTTCTTGTAAAATTGCCTGGACTATATGGGTGTAACCCTTTGCATATGCCGGCTGTACTGTATGTGGATAGGGTTAGCTGGTCCGAGCAGAGACATTTTTGAAAGTGGGATTGGTGCTTATACTCTATAACATGCACATGAAAAATAAACTGAGAATTGTTTGTACGAGCCTTTTCATGGGGTTATTTTAAAAGGGGCAATGTGCATATCCACTCCCTTGGAAAAGTGGTCTAATTTATGCACGCACTTGCACAGTTAGGTAGTCTGTTAAGAAAAATTGCCTTCTATGAAGTAGTCCTTGTCCCCACGAGCTGGTTTAAGAGTCATTTTCCTTCTTTAGTTCCCTCACAGATCAGCTTTCACAGCTATTCCAAGAGGTTTTAGCTCACTCAGTCCTTCAAATATAGTCAGGGCCGGATTTAAGATTTTGGCGCCCATAGGCAGGACTGGAGGGTGATGGTAGGGATCCTCTCTTGTAGTCAGAGAGCTGAAGAGGGGCCGCAGAGACTGGGTGTTGGACCAGAGTGCCGTGGTGGTGCCTTTGTGAAGTGGTACTGGTGGATGGCCCTGAAGTGGGAAAAGGCTTCTTTTTGGCCTGTGCATTTGGCGCTTTTATCCTCCCAAGCCTATGCCTAAGTCTAGACTCGGGTTTGTTGTCTGGTGACAGTAACAGAAGAGAAGACATTAGTCTGCATAATCCACCTAGTGGCTTTTAGTATACATCCTCCCTAGGAGCAGGAAACTGAGCTGAAACTTTCCGTGCTGGAAATAGGAGCAGAGCATGACCGGTGCTGACCCGTTGATATCCTCCTGCACTGTATTCTAATTTACTATCTCTGGAGGTCTCGCCGTATACTCACATGTCAGGGGTGTCTCAGGATCAGCAGCAGAGACATCCTCATATAGGGTTGCCAACTTTTTCACAGAGAAAAACCTGACACCTGTGGCTCGCCATGCTGCACCCATTCTCCATCCCCAGTCCCACCCCTGCCCCGCCCACCCCACCCACATAAATTACCGAGGATTCACTCAAACCCCCCCTCTTAGTGCTGGTTCACTCACCCCCTCCCTGCTGGTTCACTCGCCCACCACCCCTCTCAGTGCTGGTTCACCCACCCCACCCCCCCCCCCTCCCTGCTGGTTCACTCGCCCCCTCTCCCCTGCTGGGTCACTCACTCACCCCCCCTCCCCTCCCTGCTGGTTCACTCACCCACCCCCCTGTCACTCACACCAACCCCCCCTCCCCTGCTGGTTCACTCACAGCCCCCCCCCTCCTCTGCTGGTTCACTCACACCACCCCTCCCCCTCCCTGCCCAAGCCGCTGCTTCTGCTTTGTACAGAGAAGCTGCTGCAATACACTTACTTTGAAAAGTAAAGACAACCTGTGAGGCGCCCTCCGGTTATCGCAGCGCCTGAGGAAGTGATGTCATTGGGGGCGGGCTCCTCACAGGTTGTCTTTCCTTTTGAAATTAACTTTATTGCAGCTAAAGTTAATTTGAAAAGGAAAGACAACCTGTGAGGAGCTTGCCCCCTATGACATCACTTCCTCGGGCGCTGCGATGACCGGAGGGCTCCTCACACAGTTTGTCTTTACTTTTCAAAGTAAGTGTATTGCAGGCGCTGCTCTGTACAAAGCAGAAGCAGCGGCTGCACTGCCATGGGGAATCGCGTTTGCGCCACGGACTTCGGGAGTCGGGAGAAAAGCCGTTTTTTTGCTCTGGCCACTCCCGATCTTGCAGCCAGAGCAAAAAACTGGCTTTTCAACGGCTGATTTTACATCTGTGCCGGCAGCCAGCCTGGCCATTGAAAAACCGGCCAAGCCGGCTGAAAACTGGCCAGTTGGCAACCCTGTCCTCATACAGGCAGAGGGGCAGATTACTTGGGAGCGCTTGGTATTTTCATTCCTTCTCTTTTTGGAAAATGGCCATGGTTTTGGCATCGATTTGCGTGGAGCTTTTCCAACAGTGGCAGTTATCCGTAGGTTTGATATATATTTCTCCAGGACCAAGCAGGAAGTCAGTCCTCACTTATGGGTGACGTCGGCGCCGACGGAGCCCTCGCGGAGCAATTTTCCCCAGCTTTCAAAGAAAGCCTTTGGGAATTGCAGCGCGCATGCGCGGTCCCCTTCCTGCCCAAGGGTGCCATCTTAGCCAGTCTTCTTTTTTCCGCGGAGCCCTACAGACGTACCCGTCGTGTCCCCGCGAAAAAGTTGATTTTCTTTAGAATTACTCTGTTTTTCCATTCGGTTCGACGCCGGTCTTTTTCCCGCCGGACTCGCGACGCCGGTCACGAGTCCTCTTCTTATTTTTCGGTTTTTCTGACTTAGTCAGTTTTCGTTTCGGTTTTTCCCTGGCAGCCCGGTCCTTTGACCTCGCCGGGGCCCTTTTTCCCCCGATGGCTGCCAGTGGTTTCAAGCGGTGTGGTCAGTGTGACCGAAATATGTCACTAACTGACACACACGACAATTGCCTCCGCTGCCTGGGCCCGGATCATGAAGAAATGATCTGTGGGCCTTGTGGCAAACTATCCTCCAAAGCGTTGAGAAGTCGGCGGCATCAGCGGGATAGAATCTTCGCTGACCCCAGCCGTACCCGGACCTCGTCGGAGGCCTCCGCGTCCAGGGGTTCCAGCTCGGACCGTCGCCGGAGTTCCTCCGACAGGGGTTCTCCCTCCGGGGACCATCGACGGAAGGTGAAACCCGCGAGGGCGGCGTCGGTGGACGCTCCTGGCTCCGCGAGGGCCAGGTCGCATAGCCCCGATAGCCGCCCCGGGTCCTTGGAGAAGGAGCACCTCATGAAGCGACCTCGCCTGGAGTCGGAGCTGCCTGCTCGGGTAAGTCCTGTGGTCCTTCTGGACTCGCCTCCACGACAGCCGACGTCGGGCCCGACGCCGTCGGGGCCCGAGTCGGGGGCTGCTGGGTCACCTGAGCTCGGACTCAGGTTGACGGCCTTGGAGAGCAGACTGTCTGCCTTCATGGACCAGCAGCGGGCACTGCTCGCTGGCTTCGCTGGCGCCGCTGCCCCGACCGCCGGGACGTCGACGTCGAAGTCGACCCCGGAGACCGAGCCGATCCTCGAGTCGATGCGAACTCGAGTCGATCCTCGGTTGAGGTCGCCCTCGGCCTCCCGTTCGGGACCGAGGTCGCCGACGCCGACTCCCTCGGCGTCAGGGCGGCAGGCGCCGCGCCCTGCCCGGGCCGACCCCACCGAGTCCTCGTCGGAGTCGGTCTGGGAGTCTGAAGAGGAAGAGTCGCCTGATTCTTTTCGGACTCGGTGTGTCCCCTCGGACTCACCTGAGTCCGAACCTCGGACTCACCTGAGTCCGAACCTCGGAAGCAGTCCCCCCCGGAGGATGCCCGGTTCTCGGACTTCGTCAGGGATATGGCCAAGGCTTTGGCCTTCCCTGCGGATCCCGAGGAGGAGCCTCGAGCCGAAGAGCTCGACGCCCTCCAGTATGACTCTCCCGCCAGGGAACACTTTACTGTACCGGTTCCTCCCATGCTGGAACGACTACTCTTCCGCATGTGGGAGAGTCCGGCCACCTCGCCGGTCCTGAGCAAGCGGGTCGATTCTATCTATCGAGTCCGCAAGAGCCCTGGCTTCCAGAAAGCACAGCTACCACACCATTCCATGGTAGTGGAATCGGCCATGCATCGTCTTAAGAGCCAGAAGATGCACTCCTCGGTGCCTCCTGGCAGGGAGGCCCGTAACCTGGATGGCCTTGGTAAGAAGTGTTTCCAGGGCTCTATGCTCGCCTGTCGTGTCCAGACCTACCAGCTATACATGGGCATGTATCTCCGAGACCTGGCTAAAGAGCTAGCCGGCTTCTCCGCTGGTTTGTCCGGGGAACCCTTGCGGAGGTTCCTGGCCTTGTCCACTGGCATTCGGGAATGCTCAAAATTCATGTCCCGAGCAGCCTATGATGGCTTTGAAGCATCGGCTCGAGTGGCCGCAGCCGGCATCGGTGCCCGCCGACAGGCTTGGCTTCAGTCGTCTGACCTTGAGCCCTGGGTGCAGGACAAGTTGGTCGATGTCCCTTGCCGAGGCGAAAACCTCTTTGGCAAGCCCATGGCTGATAAGGCTGCACAAATTGAGACAGAGACTCTCACCAGGACTAGGCTTTCTAGGAAGACCTCCGCCCCTTCCCAGAAAAAGAAGGGCTCGGGAAAGAAGTCCTTTTACCCGAGGAAGGCGACTGCCTACAAACAATACCCCCACTATCAGGCCCCTGCAGCTCCCCAACAGGGCCAGCAGGCCAAGGGACGGGGTAACGGGTCCCGTAGGCAGCAAGCCCCCAAGCCTGCACCACCAGCCCCTGCTCCGCAGGGTGGGGGTTTTTGACTCCTTAAGCATAGCCTCTCCCCCCCCGCTGGCTCCTCCCAGCACCGGAGGCCGGCTGGTTCACTTCGCCCACAGGTGGTCCAGCATCACCTCAGATGCCTGGGTGCTTCAAGTCGTGCGAGAAGGCTATCTTCTCCACTTCCACCAGGTCCCTCCCTCCTATTTTCCGGGAGAACCTCCATGACCCCCTCTGCACAGGGAATTACTCCTTCAGGAGTTAGCAGGTCTTCTACAGGATCAGGCGGTGGAACCGGTGCCCCACCACCTGAAGGGTCAAGGCTTTTATTCCCGGTATTTTCTAATACCAAAAAGAACAGGAGGCCTCAGACCCATCCTGGACTTGCGCAACCTCAACAAGTTCCTCGTGCGGGAGAAGTTCAAAATGCTTACCCTTGGAATCCTTCTGCCCTACCTCCAGCAGGGAGATTGGCTATGCTCCTTGGATCTAAAGGATGCCTACACGCACATCCTCATCCACCCAAGCCACCGCCAATACCTAAGGTTTGTGGTGGCAGGAAATCATTACCAGTACAGAGTACTGCCCTTTGGCCTGTCCTCCGCACCGCGAGTCTTCACAAAATGTCTCGCGGTGGTGGCGGCCCATCTCCGGCTTCACGGCCTCTATGTCTTTCCGTACCTCGACGACTGGCTCATCAGAGCAGCGTCCGCTCTGGAGGTCACCAACGCCACGCGCCGCACGGTGACTCTTCTGCAGTACTTGGGCTTTGTTATAAACTTCGCAAAGTCCACTTTGCTCCCCTCACAGGATCTCGAGTTCATCGGCGCAAGGCTGCACACTCCTCAGGCACGAGCGTACCTACCGCTCGACAGGGCTCAACGGCTCATGGACCTAGCCGACCGTTTTCGCAGCCAGCCCCTGGTCTCCGCCAGGCGCTTCCTGAGACTACTCGGCCATATGGCTTCCACCGTCCATGTGACCCCCCATGCCCACCTGAATATGCGGCCTGCTCAATGGTGTCTCCGCCGGCAGTGGCGACAAGCCACAGGCGGCCTAGCAGACCTAGTGCGCGTCTCCGAGCCGCTGATCTTGTCTCTCCGGTGGTGGCTTCAGCGGCCGAACCTGATATTCGGCATGCCTTTCCAGTCACCTCAGCCGGCCCGGGTGCTGACAACAGATGCATCCCTCCTGGGCTGGGGAGCGCATTGCCAAGGGGCACGTACTCAGGGCCTCTGGACCACGTGGGAGTCTGCTCAACAGATCAACTTCCTGGAGCTCAGGGCGATCCGCCTGGCTCTCAAGGCCTTCTCCCACCTGACTTCTCACCAGTCCGTCCTTGTCCAGACGGACAATCAAGTTGCCATGTTCTACGTGAACAAGCAGGGGGGCACGGGCTCCTTCCTCCTCTGTCGGGAGGCACAGAAGCTCTGCTCTTGGGCCGTCAGTCACGGCGTTCTCCTCAAGGCGGTTTATCTCCCAGGCCAAGAGAATTGCCTGGCGGACAAACTCAGCAGGATCCTCCAGCCGCACGAGTGGCGTCTGGATCCCTTGGTAGTTCAGAAGCTCTTTCTAAAGTGGGGCCTCCCCACGGTGGATCTCTTTGCCAGTCCTCACAACCGGCAACTTCCTCGCTTCTGCTCTCGTCAGCCACACCCCCTTCGGGTTGCGGCGGACGCTTTTCTACTCTCATGGTCGGGGAGCCTTCTGTATGCTTTCCCTCCCATCCCGCTAGTCTCTCGGACTCTCTTCAAGGTTCTCCGAGACAAAGCCTTCATGATCCTGGTGGCTCCTCGCTGGCCCAGACAGCTGTGGTTTCCACTCCTGCTGCAATTAGCGGTGGAGGATCCGTTCCCTCTGGGGTTGCAACCGGATCTCCTCACTCAGGATCAGGGGTCTCTGCTACACCCCAACCTCAGGTCTCTCAATCTGATGGCCTGGCTGCTGAGAGGGTAGTCCTTGCTCCCCTCCTCCTGCCGGCAGAGGTGGAAGAGGTCGTCCTAGCTTCTCGGCGACCTTCTACTCGAAAATGCTACGCCCTTAAATGGCGTCGCTTTTCCGTTTGGTGTACCCGACAGTCTCAGGATCCCTTCTCCTGCCCGGTGTCGGTGGTCTTGCAGTACTTGCTTTACCTCTCTAATCTGGGACTTAAGTCCAACTCCGTCAAAGTTCACCTCAGTGCTCTTTCAGCACATCATGTGCCGGTGGACGGCAGACCTCTCTCCAACGACCCTCTCGTAGCGAGGTTTCTCCGAGGTCTCCTTCTACTTAAACCACCTCTGCGCCCGCCAGCGCCTGACTGGGACCTGAATGTGGTTTTACAGCGGATCACCTGTCCGCCTTTTGAACCTATGGCTACCTGTTCTCTCCGTTTTCTTTCTTGGAAAACACTGTTCTTGATAGCCCTCACTTCCGCTAGACGCGTAAGTGAATTGCAGGCCCTCGTGTCTGATCCCCCTTACACTCGGTTCTACAAAAATAGGGTAGTCCTACGGACTCACCCAAAATTTCTTCCAAAAGTGGTCTCCCCCTTTCACATCAATCAGGAGGTGGTACTTCCAACCTTCTTTCCCAGACCACACTCCAGCCGAGCTGAAACGGTCCTCCATACCCTGGACTGTAGAAGGGCTTTGAACTTCTACCTTGACCGTACGCGGGAGCACCGTAAAGCTGCTCAGCTTTTTGTGTCTTTTGACCCCAATAAATTGGGGCTCCCGGTCTCCAAGCGTACTCTGTCCATCTGGGTTGCGGACTGTATCTCTTGGGCTTATGGGGCAGCCGGACTCTCCTTGGAAGGTCGAGTCACGGCTCATTGCGTTCGGGCAAAGGCTACGTCAGTGGCTTACCTCCGCTCTGTTCCGCTGGCAGACATCTGCCGGGCCGCTACTTGGTCTTCGAGCCAGACTTTTGCGGTCCATTACTGTCTCGAGAGGGAGTCCCGCAGGGACAGTGCTTTCGGACAGGCAGTCCTCCGTAATCTCTTCGAGGTCTGAGCAACTCCTACCCTCCATCCCGGATGTGGGCTACCGGTGGGTAATAATTCAGCGAAGATTCTTTCCTTCTGTGCTGCTGAGCTAGAGGGAGCTCATTTTTGTGCTTAGGGTCTCCGGTAGCCTTGAGCTTGGGAGTCCCATAAGTGAGGACTGACTTCCTGCTTGGTCCTGGAGAAAGCGTAGTTACTCACCTGTAACAGGTGTTCTCCAGGAGCAGCAGGAATCAGTCCTCACAACCCTCCCTCCTCCCCATGGAGTTGCAATCATCTGCTTTAGTTTTTTTGCAAATTTTTATGCTGTCTTTTTTAGCTATGTCATCTGACTGGCTAAGATGGCACCCTTGGGCGGGAAGGGGACCGCGCATGCGCGCTGCAATTCCCAAAGGCTTTCTTTGAAAGCTGGGGAAAATTGCTCCGCGAGGGCTCCGTCGGCGCCGACGTCACCCATAAGTGAGGACTGATTCCTGCTGCTCCTGGAGAACACCTGTTACAGGTGAGTAACTACGCTTTTCCTGCCTTTCATGTGGCATTTGCTGATGCTTTTGCTTCTTATCGAGAGGAGATCAGCCCCAAGATGTTTTAGGAATTATGAGCCGGCATGTTGCTGGGCAGCTGGCGGGTCCTGGCACTTGACTTTTGTTCATGGAACCTTTGAACCTGAGAAGGCCTCATTCACTGTTAACCCTTCATTGTTCATGTCCTATCCAGGACTCTGCAGTAGGCGAGCTCTACACAGATGATGGGCATTCGTTCCAGTATCTCCGTGAGGATCAGTTCCTGCACAGAAGGTTCACTTTCCACAAGAATATTCTTTCTTCCAGGTAATAGGAGGCTTCATTATTTGTACCATTAGTAAAAGGGTTATTCTTTCTTAGTGGCTATAGTGAAAACTTTGCAGGTGAGAAGCACTCTGTGAGAGGAGGAGGGTTTCAGTGTATTATGGAGACCTTACTGCTGCACATTAGCAAACAGAACAGTGTGCACATACTAGGCCCAAAAATTGCATGTTGAACTTTGACTAGGTACAAAATAACGAGACAGTGACCCTCCTTGCAGTGCCCAAATCCATATATCTGCTTGATTTATCGTTTTATAGCATCTAATTAAAATAATCCATTGGTTTTAAAGATGGAATGACCCCATATTTTTAGGCTTTTACGGGATTGAAATATTGCTAAAAATGTTCGAGGAGTCTTAATGTTTTTATTTTTGGGCTGCTTTATTCTTTGTGTTATTCTCTGTTGTACTCTGCATTGAGCTTGCATGGAAAGGTGGAATAGAAGATAACTGTACTCCTGGCTTGCGGTTCTCATTGAGCCCCTGTGTTTCCGGTGTAGCTCTGCGGATGACAAAGGGCGATACAGCGCAGAGTGTATGCTTGAACGGATCCTGATCCTAGGTCTTAGGAAGCGACCTGCATCGGTAACTTCCAGTGACTCTGGTAAGAGAAAACACTGTATTGTTAGAAGCGACTTGAACGTGTAGAGCAACATTTTAATGCTTGAGTAGTTACATAAAAAAAGAAAACAAAAAGAAAATAAGGCAATACCTTTTTTATCGGACTAGCTTTCAGAGCTTAAAACCCTCTTCAGGTAAGGACAGTGTGAGCAACAGATGACAATTGACAATACCGCAGTATATAAGTGAATCACAAAAGCATTCCACTGACACTCGGGGGGGGGGGGGGTGTGATGGAAGTGGGAGAGATGGATGGGTGATCAGAGGGCGACCAGGCTGTAAAATTTAGAGTTTGTAATGTAACAGAAAGCTCGTATCTTTGTTAAGTCCTGGCGGGTCTCTTTGAAAGTGTATACCACATTATTCAATGCAGAAATATGAAATGGTATGCTACAGTGGAGAGCGAGACCAAATGATAATGACAAGAATTAATTCACACAGACCTGAAATCACACCGCACAGAGCAAACAAAGGTGCTTCTTCTGCCACCTCAGCTGTCTCACTACCAGAGAACTGCCTCAACGATTGCGTGGTGAGAGTCCTGGTGACTGAATTCCAGGAGTGCCCATCGCATTTCAGCAGTAGTGTTAGAGTCGGTCCTTTGCACAGTTCTAAAATCAGTACGTAGTAGCATATAGATTGGTTGGCTGTTTGTGACTCACAGCATTATAGTTCGGAAGGGGTTTTGCGTAGGATATGGCAACTTTATAAGAGCTGCTCTACTTGCGTATATTGCCACATGAGCTGGAGCGATGAGATATGGACCAAGGTACTCCAGACCATAGCGCATGTATCCATTGCTGCACAAATAAAAGAAAATGCCTATAAGGTGTTATTCCGGTGGTACTGGACACCAGTACATCGCAAGAAAGCTGGAGTAGGACAGGACGGCCTTTGTTGGCAGGGTTGTCCAGAGCGGGGGGATTGGATGCATATGTGGTGGACATGTGCCCAGATACAGGCATACTGGACACGGGTTCTGGAGGTGATTTATGGGATGACAGGCTATCGGGTGCAACAAAAACCTGAGGTATGCCTGTTACATCATTTTGAAGAGGAAATACCCAGGTGGGAGGGGGGTATAGCGTCACTGCATAGTGGCAGCTAGATGCGAGATAGCCGGACACTGGGGGGGACAGAGTGCTCCGCAGATGGCAGGCTTTGTACGAAGAGTGGCTGAAGTAGGCCTGATGTATAAGCTGACAGAGCAGCGCCGGGGGTGTGGGGGGCAGAGTGGGGAACTATGGAAGAGGGTGTGGCGATGGGTGGAGACTTGGAAGGAGGAGGAGAGGGGAAAGAAGGAGGTAGTACGGAGAGTTGCAGGCAGCCAATAGGGGCGGATGGGTAGTATGGGTACTGACTCAGTAGGCAGGGTCAAGAACAGTAGGAAATCGATCCAAGTAAGCTTCTGGGGGGGGGATAAGGGAAGGGGGGGAAATGAGGGATGGGGGGGTGGATTGGATTGGGGGGGAGTTACGGGGAGGGGTTAGCTAGCATGAACACAATTGCTAGAGGGGCAATTGAAGTTGGTGGATGATGACTTTGTTCTTTAACATAAATTTATGAGAGGGAACAAGTTTACTGTAAATAGGAGTAGTTTATCGGTGGTTAAATGTTCAACCGATGTGACGGGGGGTGGGGGGCGATAGGATAAGATTGTATACAAAGCATGTTGTATTTCTTTGTGTTATTCACCAATAAAATATTTAAAATTAAAAAAAAAAAAAAAAAAGAGCGCACAAGTTGCTGCTTGGCAGTGGCAAATTCACCGCCTCCCTTCTAATGCAGCTGCAGCTCCCTGCCTCTTAGGGAACCGCAGCTATGCCTGTAAAAAAAGCGTTGCTGAGCCTTCCTGCCTCTCGACGGGCTCCGTGCAGCATTGTCCCGCCTCCAAAGGAAGTTGTTTACCACTTCTTTTGGAGGCGGGACAATGCTGCACAGAGCCTGTTTAGAGACAGAAAGGCTCCACAACGGTTTTACAGGCATAGCCGCGGTTCCCTAAGAGACAGGGAGCTGCGGCTGCATTAGAAGGAGGCAGACATGGGGGAGGGGGGTCTGACATGGACAGAGGGGGGGCTGACATGGAGGGGGGGGGGCTGACATGGAGGGAGGGGGGCTGACATGGATTGAGGGAGGGGGGCTGACATGGACAGAGGGGGGGCTGATATGGATGGATGGATGGATGGAGAGAGGGGGCTGACATGGACAAGGGGGGCTGACATGGAGAGAGGGGGTGCTGACATGGATGGTTGGATTGAGGGAGGGGGGCTGACATGGACGGAGGGGGGGCTTATATGGATGGATGGATGGATGGAGAGAGGGGGGCTGACATGGACAAGGGGGCTGACATGGAGAGAGGGGTGCTGACATGGATGGATGGATTGAGGGAGGGGGGCTGACATGGACGGAGGGGGGGCTGATATGGATGGATGGAGGGAGGGGGGCTGACATGGATAGAGGGGGGCTGACATGGACAAGGGGGCTGACATGGAGAGAGAGGGGGCTGACATGGATGGAGGGAGGGAGGGAGGGCTGACATGGAGGGAGGGGGGCTGACATGGATGGAGGGAGGAAGAGGGGCTGACATGGAGGGAGGGGGGCTGACATGGACAAAGGGAAGAGACAGGGGGACATACTGGACAGACGGGGATAAATGCTGGACGGGGGGAGAGACTGTGGGTTAGGATTATAATGGGCAGATGGGGGGGCTAGGACTGGTAATGGGTTGATTAGGGAAGGCCAGGACTGGGAATGGACTGATTAAGGGGGGGTTGGGACTGGTAATGGACTGATGGGGGGCTAGCATTGGAAATGAGCTGATCGGGGAGGTTAGGACTGGAAATGGTCTGATTAGAGGAGGCTAGGACTGGTAATGGGCTGATGGGGGGGGGGTAGGACTGGTAATGGGCTGATTAGGGGAGCCTAGCACTGGTAATGGGATTGAGGAGGGACTGGCACTGGTAATGAGCTGATGGGGGAGGTTAGGACTGGTAATGGGGTTGATGGGGGACTAGCACTGGAAGTGAGCTGATTGGGGGGCTTCGACTGGGAATGGGCTGATTGTGGGGAGGGGAGGATAGAGCGGCTGGCCCTGGAAGAAAACTGGGGGCTAAAGCTACAAATGGGCTGATACGGGGGGATGGGAGAATGGAACTGGAAGGGAGTGGATCTGAGAGGGGCTGCCATGGTATTTGTACTAGAAGGGACTGGTCAGTGGGGAAGGAGGGGGACTGGAAGGGAATGGACACCAGTGGCAGTCATGGGAATGCAAGTTGACATTGGAAGGTACTGAGAGTGAGGACTGGAAAGGGGCTGATACTGGGGAGGGTTACTGGGACTGGAAATAGGCTGATGGAAAGAAGTGAAGAAAACAAAAGAAGAGATAAGAAATGGCAGATGGACCATAGACCACAGAAAGAGAGCTAAGAGAAGACAGGAAAGCAGAAGCCTCAGATCGGGACCAGCATGATCAGAGAATAAATTGGGCAGACAACAATGGTAAAAAAAATAATTTTATTTTATATTAGTGATTTGACTACAAAATAATCATAATTTTGAAATAAAATATTGTTACTTGTTATTGTGATTAATTATTGTGGTTTAAATAAGTAAATTTTATAAATAAAAAACATATTGCAAAGGCCTATAATATATTAATAATTCAACAAATGATTACAGCGACAATGCGTTAACGGTAAAGGAAGAGAGACGCATTTGATTTTATCATTGGGGGTCACCACAAGTTGACCAATGGTAAAAGGGGTCACGGCACAAAAAGGTTGAGAACCACTGCTCTAGACTGAGATTCAGCAGCTTGACCTACCCTGATACTCGGAGGACATAACGGGCTATCTTTAACTGGATATTCCACTGCTCCATATTGACCTTATTCCGAGACAAGTGATAGTTCTTCGGGGGCAGAACATTTCCATATCTAGTCTACAAACATAGCTAAATAAACAGGTGGCTTAAACCATTTTCTTGACTACCTTGGAGTCATTTCCCCACGTACCTGCAAAGTACACAGATACGTTTTCTTTATACTTTGTGCTAAATTTCAAAGTAGAGAGACATACATAATTTACTCTGAAAATTTGCTAAAGAAAAAAACCAATTCCCACAGAGAATTTCACCTCCCTTTTTCAACTAGAGAAACACGTGCACTTTTAAAAAAAAACCCAAAAGTATAGATTTTGTTTCAGTCCCCTGCTCCGAAATATCCTGGCCCCTCTTCAAAGTGCATGTAAAATACTTTTGTTGCTTCACTTTGCATTTTCTTTTGCCTATATACAGTGTGGGCAGTTTCAGGCCTATAGAAATTGCTTGAGAAGTGTCACCTTAATGCATTTGTGACAAGCTTTCCAGAGCTCTGCTTCCTTCATCGGGTTGGTACAGAGTGAACCAAGGATCGCGGGCAACTATACCAGGAATGTACAGACTGCATTCTAGGGGGCAGCTTGTTTTAGAAGCTGTAAATGATGGGGAAGGAGATGTGTTTTCATAACGTTTAGGAAGACATATAGTAAAATGTACAGCTACAAAAGAACTGTATTTGGAAGCAGATGAGCAAAGCAGTGTCCCTTTTGATTACATACCTACAATTTTGAGTTGATCCTTCTTTCTGTAGATTCAAGTGGACTAGCTAATATCCCAAGTACCTTATGCCCCTGTAATATAACAGGTGAGGTGAGATGAGAAAGCTGACAGCTGAGAATTTGAACATCTAAACGCATCTTTTTCTTAATCTCACTGAATTTTAGGTCGAAAAAACCAAAGAGTAACTTTTGCCTATGACCCTACCACCTGTGTTTTAACACTGGAAAAGCTGTCGCTAAGCCTCGGTGTTGACTGGAAGATCCATGTGAAGTGAGAGGAGGGGTTGGACCCATCACAGCTCAGGCAACCTGACTTAGATTCTCAGCTTCTCTTTCTTTCAGCCAGGCGTCAGACATTTTTTATTTGAAAACCTACCTACAGGAGGGGGGGTGGAAGCAGGAACAGCACCGCAGTGCTGGCGGTAATGGTAAATGCTGTGTTGCCGTTTTAAAAGCATTTTCACTGCTGCATTTCCCAGAGAGAGGCGGCAGTGGGCCACCTTCCCACTCTGGGTGACCACCTACTTCACCTAATGGCAGCCACGGCACTGTTGGGAAATACCAGCAGTGTTAGTAATTGCTGTTCAGTTCAGACCATTTGACATGCACATAGATAGCTTGCAAAGAACTCAGGCAATATTCTTTTTAGACTTTGGTATATTAACAGCAACATATTTGATTTAGTTGAAGTGAGATTCATTAGAATAAAAAGTAGCCTGGTTGTTAAGACAATGGGCTGTGAATTGGGAAACCAGGGTTCAAATCCTGCTCCATGTCCATTGACACTCCATGTGACCACAGGCAAACTGTTTATGTCCTGTTGAGTGAGGTGCTCACTTAGATTGTAAGCTGTTTTGGCCAGGGACTCTTTGGGGCCGATGTAGGAAGCCGGCTCTGAAGTCACGCGCTATCAACTCTGTATGCCTCTTTGCAGCGTACTGATAGCACGTGACTTCAGCGCCGGCATGAAGAAAGGGGTGCATATGCAAATTAGCCACACCTTAAACTGTACTAACTACAAAAAGCCTATATACTATGTTACCACATTAAATTCAGAAAACAAAGGTCAACATCTATTGATCTCAAACATTACCTTAATACTTTCCTCGCTCTCCTGGACAGTGAAAAATCAAATATATTTTTTGTCGGATCACCTGTCATGGCACAAATGGCAGCGTTAAACTGGGAGAGCAAGCCATATGCATACAGACGTTGGTGCAAGTTTGGCTTGCTCTCCCAGAGAAACGGGCACCATGTGGCTAATTTGCATATGTGCCTCAACAGTATTTTGATGGCTTCGAGGGCTTTCCCCAATGCCTGGAGCATCTGAGGTGAAGTGTCAGACTTCCCTTCAGATGATCCAGGCATTGGGGAAAGCCCTTGATGCCATCAAAATACTGTCGGGGGGCCAGTGCCCCTGACAGAAAGAAAATCCCTGGTGTCCCATTGGCCCCAATCCCCCCACCTGTCCAACTAAAAATAACACTGATGGCCCAGCAGCCCTGAATCCCTCACCCCTTCCTGGTACCTTTACAAATGAGCGGAAGCGCTGTTCATGGGCTCCTGCTCCTGCGCCGCCATCTTGAGGAATGGCAGCGTCTGGCCCAGCATGGTGCATCCTGGGATGCACTGCACAGGGCCAGGCACCGCCATTTTTCAAGATGGCGGTGCAGGAGCACGTGAGCAGCGCTTACGCTCCTTTGTAAAGGTATCAGGAAGGGGGTGGGGGTTCGGGGCTGCTGGTCCATCAGGATTTGCTTTCTGTCAGAGACATTGGCTCCCCGACAGAATTTTGATGGAAGTCCCTGATGCCATCAAAATACTGTTGGGGGCACACGGAAGATGTTTAAACCACTTAAGACTCAGATTTAGAGATATCGTCTTCTTACATGTTTGTGCAGCACTGCGTATGCCTTGTAGCGCTTTATAAGTGATTTTTTTTTTTTTAGTGCCGTCGAGTCAGTGCTGACTCCTGGCGACCCAGCAGCCTCTGGGTTTTCTTGGCAAGATATCAGTGGATGTAGATTGCCGGCCTTTTCCTCCAAGACAATGGAGGGTAAAGTGACTTGTCCAAGATCACAAGGAGTGCCAGAGGGAATCGAACTCTTGATCTTCTGGGTACTAGGCATTTGCTCTAACCACTAGGCTAATAGTAGTAATATTGGCGCTAAGGCTGGTTACAAAATCCTCTACGCGTTTCTCTGCATTGGGTGCAGACAATATTAGCATGCCATTTTATTACACACAGCTCATTTGCCTATAATTTAAATATTCCTGACGTTATGTGCGCATTCGCTTTTTCTTTGCTATTTATGCACGCATCCATCTCTTTTCTGCATTTGGCTGTGGCAGACATTGTGCCTGAAAGTTGCGGTATCTGCGCGTAAAGGCCACACTGCTTTTCTGCATTGGCCCCTTTGTGCCTGGATTCATGTTCTTCATTTTGACCCAGCAGCTTCCATCTGTTTCTTTGTACCTCTAGTTCAAATGGAGCCAAGGCTGGGACCTTGCACTATGCAGTCTGCAGTAGTGAGCCCTGAATCTAACCACCAGTTGTCATCCTGAAACAATGATCCGGACTCTTTCCCTCCATAGCAGTCCCAGTTCCAGGTAACTGGAGATCCTCTGCATGGCAATGCCCAGCACCTACCAACTGAACCACTGGGACTGGCTTATACCCAAATTCTAATAAACCTGTAAACCACCTAAAGCATCACTTGGAAAGGTGGGCTAAAAATCATCATTATGACTGTACAGGCAGGATTTTTAAAGAGAAGATGAGGACATTTGGATTTGAGATGATCAGATGCTTTGTTAAAAGGGCATTTATTTTATTTTATTTATTTATTTACATCTCTTATATACCGCACTATTTGCGATCAGCGCGGTTTACATAGAACAAACAATATCCGACAATAAACAAGAGTCAGGTCATTACAATGAACAGGAGCAGTAAACTTGGATAACAGGGGAAACTATCTACATGTGTGGAACATTGAACAAGGTAACTGTATATATGAGAGATGGAGTTATTGTGTGTTGCTCATACATGGTGGCTGGGGTTCGGGGGAGGCTGTGAGGTATTTAATGAAGAGGAAGTGTTTTAAGGCCTTCCTAAACTGGCTCAAGTTGGGGATAGCTCTGATGTGTGGTGGTAGGGAGTTCCAGAGGCTTGGGGCACTCAGACTGAAGGCTCTGTTTGAAGTTGATTTAAATCACATTGCAGTTTTCTACAAATAATGTCTGAGGAAAACAAAGTTGAAAAAAGATGACCAAATTAATTCAATGAGTGGGCAAAGTTTGGTAATTTTTTTTAAAATCCAAACAGACCCCTCTAATTAGAAAACCAGTAAGCAGATTCAGCTTGAATTCTCACAAATCTACATTCACTGGGAAAATTTCTATATCTTCTTTATCAAATCTGAGGATAATCCAAAAGTTACATGGATCTTGATCCAGGCTGAAGCTTGTCTGGTTTGAGTTTGACCTCAGATTTTCTGCCCTTGCAAAGCTCCTTTCCATGACTGTTCTGGGACTTCGTACATAAAACAAACATGTAAACTGTTATTCCTGCTCGAATTCTGCACACAAAATTCTGTTGTCATAAAGCCTGAATAATTCAAAATTCTGCATGCTTTGTCAAGAATAACAGAGTATATTGTTTTTGAGTGATATTCAATTTAAAATACAATACAGAAAATAATCACAAAAAAGTGCAAAGTTTTGAATTATTGCATGACGAATGAGAAGTTCCATGGGGCAGCCATTTTAGTCTATAGTAGCAACACACCACAGAGGCTGATGGCACTTTATAGACTAACAGACTTAGAGGCATAAGCTTTCAAGGACAAGTCCACTATGTCAAAAGCATATGCTCTGGTAAATTACCCTCTAAGGCGTCACTCGCCTCTTTCATTTATAATAAAGGGTGGCAACAGTGGCTTAATTTTCAATTCCAGAGTGCCAAGCAAACGTTTCTGAGAGTGCTGCCTCATTTTCCCTTCCCGGGCCTTCTTCCTCCCACTCCTGATTCTGCTTTCCATGACCTCTTGTTAGTTCCACTTCTTATTATTTCCTTCCTCATTGCCACTACCACGGTCATGTTTCTCTTACGCTCACTCCCATGGCTCGTTCCTCTCTCCCCTGATGCCCCCATGACTTCTTAATATGCCTAGTTCACTCACTCACCTCCTATTTCTGGGCCTCGTCTCACTTAACTTGGCCGGTCCCCATCCTGTAGGCAGGGCCGTCCATTGTGCGGGAATGTTGTTCGCACAGGGGCCTGTGCTTTAGGGGGCCCTGTGCCAACTTCATCCTGCACATGCTGTTGCTCCTTACTCACGTTTTCCTTCACTCTGATAGCTGTGTTCTTATGGAGCCCGCTGCCGCTCTGGAGGTTAAAGGGCATTTCCTGTTTCCCAGTAATCCGTGCTCCAGCGAGTTCCATGAGAATACTGCTGCTGGAGTGAAGGAAAACACCGCTCTTCACTCTGGCAGCTGTGCCGAGATGAGCCAAGCCATTGGGCCTCCCTGGCTCCCTCTGAAGCCAGTCAGACAGGCATGGGATTTTTCAGGGGGGGGGGGGGACTAGGACTGGAAATGGGCTGAGCTAGGACTTGAAAGGGCTGATAGGGGGTCTAGGGCTGATTGGGTGGCTTGGACTGGAAATGGGCTGATGGGGGGCTAGGATAGGACTGGAAACAGCTGATGTGGGGCTAGGACTGGAAATGGGCTAATGGGGGGATTAGGACTGGAAATGAGCTGATTGGAGGGTAAAGGATAGGACTGGAAAGGGCTGATAGGGCGTTAGGACAGGAAATGGGTTGATTGGGCGTGGGCTTGGACTGGAAATGGGCTGATGGGAGGGCTAGGACTGGAAAGGGCTGATTGGAGGGGGCTTGGACTGGAAATGGGCTAATGGGGGAGTTAGCATTGAAAATGGGCTGATGGGAGGGTTAGGACCAGAAATGGGCTGATGCAGGAGGGGTGGGAGAATGGGACTAGAAGGGAGCAGATGCTGGGTGGGGCCAGGGGAGTGAGGATGGAGAGGGGAAAAGATATTTTGTGTGGGAGAGAAGAAAAATTTATGATTGGCCGGGTATTGGGATAGTAAGTGGGGACTGAGGATGGAGGGATGAAAAAGGAATAAAGAAAGAAATGGAGGAAAGAGCAAAAGGGGAAAGATCAGTATGTTAAAGCAGATATAGAGAGAGAATGGTAAAAACTAGAAGAGAGAAGAAAGGACAAATGGACAACAGAGAATGGAGAGTTAGCAAGGACACAAAGAAAACAGAATAAAGCGACTGGGACAGTTGCAATGGAAAAATAAAATGCCCAAACAACAAAAAGGTAGAAAATACTATTTTCTTTTGAATTTATTAACTGGAATATGTCAACTCTGGGATATGTGCATTGCTAATGTCTTTGCGTTTTGTTTAGTACAAGAGGAAATTAATTTATAGTTTTATTTTCCAAGTTTGGCTTTTGGGGTTCCCAGTTTAATTATTGTCTTAATATTTCTAAATTGTGATCCCTTGTTCTATGCTTGCTGATGGTCCATGCATGTGTAACTAAGCTGCAGTATTCTGTTCATGTAGTTTCTATGTAACAGTCCCACTTGTTCTCTTTCCCCAGTAGATGTATTGATATTCTCTGAGATGTATTAATTTAATATTTGCAGTGTTGCCTTTTGATAGATAGGGTTTGGTGCTTTGTGAGTCCTGGTAGTGCTATTATGATACAGCGGGTTTGCTATAGGTTCTAAATAAACAGGCTGTGCATGAAATGAGAGTCAGAAGCTGTAAAGATGTCTTACACATTGGAACATGGAACGTACGAAGCATGAACCAAAGGAAGTTGGAGGTGGTCAAGAATGAAATGGAACGTGTACAACTTGATCTGTTGGGTGTCAGCAAACTGAAATGGACTGGGATCGGGCACTTTGCATCAGATGATGACATGGTCTACTATGCTGGAAATGAAAGACAAGAAATGGTGTTGCATTTATAATAAAGAAGAAACTTGCAAGAACTGTAATGAAATACAATGCAGTCAGCAAACGCTTAATCTCTGTTTGTCTACGAGGAAGGCCTATCAACACAACTATAATTTAATTATATGCCCCAAAAGCTGCAGAAGAGAATGAAATTGAAGAGTTCTATGAACAAGTACAAGCTGAAATTGACAGAACATGCAAACAGGATATCCTGATAGTCATGGGTGACTGGAACGCAAAAGTTGGCAACAAAGAAGAAGGCAAAGTAGTTGGAAAATATGGACTTGGCAACAGAAATGAAGCTGGAGAAAGACTTCTGCAAGACCAACAATCTGTTCATCTCAAACACCTTCTTCCAGCAACACAAGCGGTGATTGTACACATGGACTTCACCCAATGGATTGTATAAAAATCAAATTGACTACATCTGTGGAAGTCAACGATGGAAAAGCTCTGTAACATCAACAAAGAAAAAACCTGGAGCCGACTGTGGTGCAGATCATCAACTACTAGTATGCAAACTCAAGCTTAAGTTGAAAAAGAGCAAACCACTCATGAATGCAGCAAAATATGACCTTGAGAATATAGCAATGGAATTTAAAGACTGCCTACAAAATCGATTTGCTGCTTTAGATACAAATGACAGAGCTCCAGAAGAGTTATGGAATGGCATCAAGAAGGTTGTGTTGGAAGAAGGCGAGAAGTCTCTACAAAAGATGAAAAAGCAAAAGCGGCCAAAATGGATGACGGAAGAAACTCTGAAAATTGCCCAGAAACGCAGAGAAGCTAAAGCCAAAGAAGAAAGAAAGACAATCGCAGAACTCAACAGAGATTTCCAACGTGCAGCAAGACAGGACAAGGAAAAGTACTACAATGACGCATACAAAGAAATAGAAGCAGAAACTATTAGAGGAAGAACAAGATCGGCTTTCCTAAAGCTACGAGAGTTAAAGAAAAAGTTCCAGCCTCAAACTGGAATGTTACAAGATGCTTAAGGTTCTATGTTGAATGATGCTGAGAAGATCAAGAAAAGGTGGAAGGCATATACAGAGTTTTTATATGATAGTGATCAAGTGGACCAACAGCCGTTTCAACCTATACCTTATGATCAGGAACCATTGGTGATGAAAGAAGAAGTTGAAGCAGCATTGAAAGCCTTATCAAAGAACAAAGCACCAGGCATTGATAGCATTCCCATAGAAGTATTACAGCAATCTGATGCAGCTGTTACTGTACTTACAAGGCTCTGCCAAGAAATATGGAAGACAACATCATGGCCAACTGACTGGAAAAGATCTGTGTTTATACCAATACTAAAGAAAGGTGATCCAACTGACTGTGGAAGTTTTCGCACAATCGCTCTGATCCCACACGCCAGCAAGATTCTACTGAAGATTATTCAAAAGAGACTACAACCATATCTGGAACAAGAACTACTTGAAGTGCAAGCAGGATTCAGGAAAGGGTGAGGAACGAGAGACATCATTGCAGATGTGAGATGGATCCTTGAAAAGACTAAAGAATACCAAAAGGATGTCTATTTGTGCTTTATCGACTATAGCAAGGCTTTTGACTGTGTAAACCATGAGAAACTCTGGGCCGCATTAAGAAGCATGGGTATACCAGAACACCTGATCGTTCTCTTGCACAATCTGTACTTTGATCAAGAAGCAACAGTTTGAATGGAACAAGGAGAAACCGAATGGTTTAAAATAAGCAAAGGTGTAAGACAAGGCTGCATACTTTCCCCCTACCTGTTTAATTTATATGCAGAACAAATCATCAGAGAAGCAGGGTTGTATGAAGACAACAGAGGCGTGAAGATTGGTGGAAGACTCAACAACAACCTTCGCTATGCTGATGATACCACATTACTGGCTGAAAGTGAAGATGATCTGAAACATTTGCTTCTCACAATCAAAGAACATAGTCTCAAAATGGGCTTGCACCTTAATGTAAAGAAGACAAAGATCATGACAACTGGCATAATCAACAGTTTCATCGTTGAAGTAGAAGAAATTGAAATTGTGAACAACTTTAACCTACTTGGATCAACTATCAATAAAGAAGCAACAAGCAGTCAAGAAATCAGATGACACATTGCTCTTGGCAGAATGGCTATGAAAGACCTAGATAAGATTCTCAAGAGCAGAGATGTCTCTCTCTATACAAAGATTCGACTTGTTCAAGCCATGGTATTTTCAATAACATCATATGGATGTGAAAGCTGGACAGTGAAAAAGATAGACAAGAAGAAAATTGATGCCTTTGAATTATGGTGCTGGTGGTGAATACTGCGTATACCATGGACTGCCCGAAGAACAAACCAGTCGGTACTAGAGGAGATCAAACCTAAGCTTTCTTTAGAAGCTCAGATGACAAGACTTCGACTTTCATACTTTGGACACATCATGCGAAGAGAGAGATCATTAGAGAAAGACATCATGCTTGGCAAGATAAAAGGTCAACGCAAAAGAGGAAGGTCAGCAATGAGATGGATCGATACAATAACAGCAGCTACAGGTGCCATACACAATTTAGGATAGCTATCCAGAGGGTTGCCAGGAGTCGACTCCGACTCGACAGCACTTAACAACAACATCATAGTACTTCCTGGCAGTTGGCACTGGAGTATAGCAATGTAGAAATCTAGTAATCTTTCTTTATCTTCACTGCCCATGCAAATGGTATTCAGACATTCATTAAGAGGCATGTTTAAAAGTTAATGCACATTCACAAATACTAATGTGCGTTAAGTGCAGGAACACCCATTTATTTCTATTGGTGCAGTGGAACTTAGGGGCATGTTTACTAAATATTAATGTGCGTTAAGTCATTGTCAGGATGAAAGAGAGGCTTGTGAAGGACTCCTTGGAAAACTGCCTAAAATTTTAGATGGCAGCATATACATTTTAAAATAAAATAAATTAAATTTATGCAAAAACCGCCTAAAATTTTAGATGGCAACATATACATTTTAAAATAAAATAAATTAAATTTATGCAAATGAGGTCCAGTGTATATGCAAATGATGTCCCACAATGAGGCTCAACACACGGCCACGCCCCTGCCTGGAGGCAGCAATGAAAGCAAAATCAGCATGGAGAAAATGCTCCTCTCCTGGGTTTCCTTGGTAACAGGAAGTCTCTGTGGGAGGAGAGAGCAGAGCTGCTGATTTACACTCTTTTTTTTTTTTCAGCCATGGTTCCACTTGATCATCACCTAAGGTTACCAGATTTTTTGCAGGCAAATCTGGGACACTTTTATGAAGTGTGGTGCAGGGAGGGGAGGGGGGAGGAAGGGATACCTTAGTTCCAGGTTTAAGCAGAAAGGCATGGAGGAGAGAAGAGGAGTCGTCACCTTCCCCCATCCCCCTTCCATCCCATGACAGCAACAATATTACTTCCAAGCAGACAGAAATAGTAATACATTTCCCTAGTACTGTGCAAAATATAAAGATAATGAATGTAAATTCCAAAAGCTGACATATTCTAATCACTAAAATAATAATCATTTTTTTCTACCCCTTCTGTTCCCATTGCTGGAATCAGGGACAGGAGGCTGCCAAACAGGTGGGAGTCAGGGACCCAGCTCTAAAATCAGGAACATGAAGTCCTCACGTATAGGGTGACATCATCTGACAGAGCCCACGTGGGAATGCTGCCCAGCTACTAATGGAAGCTTTTGGGAGGTCACACCGTGCATGTGCACTATCCTTCCGCCTGCTGCTACAGCACCATTTTACACCAGTTTTCGTTTTTATGTGGAGCCCAATGGATGTGTTTACTGACGTCTCCGCTATTTGGTAATTTTTTTTCCCCTCAAATCGGGGACCCTGCCACCTTTACCAGCACTTCTGTTTTCTGCCCGTTACAGTATTTTTTCTTTTTTCCTTTAGTTAGTTAGAATCGTTCGTTTTAAGTTTCCTTTCTTTTTCCACAGCACCTCTGCCCCCATACATGCCGGTGCTCCAGCCGTGGGTCCTGCTCTTTTTCAAGATTGAGCCATTTGATTTCACCCAAAAACTAGCCAGCAGGTTTAAAAAGTGTTCCCGGTGCTCAAGGACCATATCCGCCACGGATACCCATAGTTGCTGCCTTCAGTGCCTGGGACCCCGATCATCAGCCCTCTTCTTGTAATTTGTGTTTGCAGATAACAAAAAGAGGTCTCAATGGTCAAGAGAAACAGCACAAATCACTTTTTGGAGCTCAGAAGTCCGATCCATCAACATTGGCATTGATGGCACTGGTCTCAATGGCTTTAAAGGCTGCATCGGATGCTGGCAGAACATCAGTATCGAGGAGTTTGAGCTCACTTGGAACCAAGTGCTTGTTGTGCCCCAGAACCTCGGGCCATTGATCGATTTCCACCCGATGATGAGGAAGGATTTGACTTCATCTTCATCAGTGCTGCAGGGTGATTGCGCTGAGCACCAAGTGAAGAAGTGGCTCACGGCAAGGACTGCTAGAAGTTCACGGTCTGGATGACCTATGATATCTTCGAAATATCATCAAGAGCTTCTTCCGTAGGTATTGGCACCTGGAGACTTGTCTGGTTCCAGTCCTCTGACTTGGAACAATCAGTGCAGGACAAGCTTGCTGACATGACATGCCATGCCATGCTGTGGAGAGAATCTCTTCGGAGAACAAGTCGAAGACAAGGCTGGCTTCATTGAAAAGCAGCATGTCACCCTTTGGAATCTCTCAAGGTGCATGTCCGAGCCAGCCTCCTATCGCAGGAGGTACCAAGAAGGAGGCCAGAAAAAGGCCTATTATTCTTGTAGGCATAGGTACTTTCTTGAAGCAGACTCCTTGACCAAAACTACAATGGGAGAAGCCTCAGAAGACCCAGCCTGCTCTTCAGCCAAAGCCTGGGGTGGGGTTTTGACTGGTTCCTTCAGAGCATAGCCACTTTACCAGTAACTGCAATAAAAAAACTCTCCTGTCATGGGAAGGCTCACTCTTTTTGCCCAAAGGTGGTCCCTCGTAACCTCAGACATTTGGGTATTTCTTATCCCCAAGAAGACAGGCGGATGCTGTCCCCTCCTAGACCTCAGAAATCTGAACAGATACCTCATCAAGGAAAAGTTCAGAATGATTTCTCTGAGCACTCTGCTTCCTTATCTTCAAAAAGGAGATTGGCAATGCTCCCTGGATCTGAAGGATGCATACACCCACATACAGATACTTCCTGGGTGTGGGATGTATCTCAGATTCATCCTGGGGGGGGGGGGGGACAATACTACCAGTACCAGGTGTTGCCCTTTGGCCTAGCTTCAGCACCATGTGTTTTTCGCAAAATGCCTTGCAGTAGTAGCAGCAGCCTAACTCCAGATGTTGGGAGGGTTTGTCTTCCCCTATTTGGACAATTGGCTGATAAAGAGTAAAAGAGTACCATTCTGGAAGAAGTTCAAGAATCAACACCTTGACCATTCAGGTGATGGAACTACTAGGGTTTGTCATAATTTACTTGAAATCCCATCTCCAACCTACCCAACAATTGGAGTTCATTGGAGCCCTGTTCAGCATGACTCAGGTGAGAGCCTTCCTCCTGCACAACAGACTCCACAGACTGACAGCACTGGTGTGGTAGACTCAATTAAGTCAGCAAGTCATGGCTCGCAAGATGTTATCTGTACTACTTTATATGGCCTCAACGGTACACGTAACACCCTTAGCATGTCTCCATATGAGACAGGATCAGTGGACTCTGAGGACTGAGCGGACCCAGGCCACAGGTCAATTCAAGGGTCATCTGTATGTCACCTATCCACTTGTTCAGTCTTTGCAATGATGAACAATCCATCACAATTTGCTACAAGTTGCTCCACCACAAAAAGGTTTGATGACAGATGTAGCCAGACTGCTTTGAGGAGTTCATCTTGATGGGTTCCACACTCAGGGCGCTTGGTCCTTCCAAGAAAGTCTACATCAGATCAACTTCTTGGAGTTAAGAGTCATAGCAAACACTCTAAAGACTTTCAGGGATTGATTGCCCAACCAATTTGTTCTGATTCAGATGACAATCAAGTAACAATGTTTTACATCAACAAGCAGGGAGGATCAGGCTCATACTTCCTGAGTTTGGAAGTAGTCAGGTTGTGGAAGTTTGGCATCACACATGGGATGGACTTGAGAGACAACCTTCTAGGCGAGCAAAACACTCTGGCAGATGGACTGAGTCAAGTCCTACAACTGCACGAGTGGACACTGGACAGGGAGGTTGCACTTGCATATTTTGGGAGTGGGGCACGCCCTTGATAGATCTGTTCATGACTCCTCAAAATGCCCAGGTGGAGCAGTTCTGTACTAGGGTAAGATCATACAGGAGGCTAGCCTTGGATGCTTTCCAACTACACTGTGGGGGAAGAATCTTCAGTATGCATATCCTCCAATACCTCTTATTGCAAAGACCCTCATGAGGCATGACGATTCTCATCGCTCTTTACTGGTCCCAATAGCCTTGGTTTCCTCTTCTGCCACAGCTTTCCAGCCAGGAGCCACTCTGGCTGGGCCAGGCACTAGATCTGATTCCACAGGAGAATGGGATGATGTGCACCCCAACATCCGGTCCTTGGCCCTAGATTTCGAGAGGCTAATGTTATCTGAACTCAACCAGCCAGCCAATGTGACTGATGTACTTTTGACCTCCAGGAGGGCTTCAATGAGAAAATCGTAGTCATGCAAGTGGGAGAGGTTTGCAGTCTGGTGTGAGAGCCATGCCCTAGATCCCTTCGCCTTCCTCACACAAAAACTGCTTAAGTATCTTCTACACCTCTCTGAGTTCGGACTTAAGACCAGCTCTGTTAGGGTTCACCTCAGTGCAATTGCAGCTTATCATCGAGGTGTAGAAGGGAGTATAGTAGCCCAAATGCCCTTGAGTAAGGAGCAGACAGAGCATAAAGATTCCCAATTACCCATGCCTACCAATAGCCAGATTAATATTAATAAAATGCAGTCTCTAAAATGCTTGTATGCCAATGCTAGAAGTCTAAACAATAAGATGGGAGAATTAGAATATATAGCATTAAATGAGAGGTTAGATATGATTGCACTCTCAGAGACATGGTGGAAGGAGGATAACCAGTGGGACACTGTGATACCTGGATACAAACTATATCGTAATGATAGAGCTGAACAAATTGGTGGAGGGGTTGCGCTCTATGTTAGAGAGGGCATTGAGTCAGAAAGGATTAAAGTTTTGCAGGGAACAAAATATGCTGTAGAATCTCTATGGATTGAAATTCCATTTATGAAGGGGAAGGTGATGGCAGTGGGAGTATACTATCGACCACCTGGCCAGAATGAACAAATGGATGATGAAATGCTCAAAGAAATCAAGGAAGCTAACAAAAGCCACAACAGAGTAGTAATAATGGGTGATTTCAATTACCCCGGTATCGACTGGGACAGTGTCACAGCAGGACAAGCTAAAGAGATAAAGTTTCTAGATGAAATAAATGACTGCTTCTTGGAGCAGCTGGTTCATGAACCGACCAGAGGGGAAGCCATACTGGACCTAGTCCTTAGTGGAACGCCAGATCTGGTGCAAGAAATAAGGGTGTTGGGACCACTTGGCAATAGTGATCATAGTATGATCATGTTTGATTTAATCAGTGGAGGACAGATAGTAAAGGAATCCACAGTACTACCTTTTAACTTTCAAAAGGGTGACTATGATAGAATGAGGAATATAGTTCGGAAAAAACTAAAAGGAGCGGTTCCAAAGGTTAAAGACTTACAGCAAGCTTGGGTGTTATTTAAAAATACTATCCTCGAAGCCCAGACCAGCTGTATTCCACGCATTAAGAAAAGTGGAAGAAAGTCCAAAAAACTGCCAGCATGGTTTAAAGGTGAGGTCAGAGAGGCTGTTGCTGCCAAAAGAGCAACCTTCAGAAAATGGAAAAAAGAGCCAAATGATGAAAACTGGAAACAGCACAAGCACTGGCAAGTTAAATGCAAAGCATTGATAAGGCAGGCAAAGCGGGAATTTGAGAAGAAACTTGCTACGGAAGCAAAAACACGAAATAAAGACTTTTTCAAGTACATTCGTAGCAAAAGGCCTGTGAGAGAGTCAATTGGACCATTAGATGATAGAGGGGTAAAAGGGGCAGTAAGAGGAGACAAGGCTATAGCAGAGAGACTGAATGAATTCTTTGCTTCGGTCTTTACTGAGGAAGATGTAGGGGTGTTACCCAAGACTGAAGTGGTATTTAAAGGTGATACTGCAGAGGAATTGAGAGAAATATCGCTACACCGGGAAGATATATTACAACTATTTGATAAACTGAATAGTAGCAAATCACCTGGACCGGATGGTATACATCCCAGAGTGTTGAAAGAACTGAAATATGAGATTGCAGACCTGTTATTGGTAATCTGTGAACTTTCATTAAAATCATCTGTAATACCTGAAGATTGGAGGGTCGCCAACGTAACACCAATTTTTAAAAAGGGTTCCAGGGGTGACCCGGGAAATTACAGACCGGTGAGCCTGACGTCAGTACCAGGGAAAATGGTAGAAGCCATCATAAAGAACAAAATTACACAGCATGTAGATAGTCATGGCCTAATGGGAGACAGCCAACATGGCTTTAGACAAGGCAGATCTTGTCTTACTAATCTGATCTGTTTTTTTGAAGGTGTGCATAAACAGGTAGACAAAGGTGAGTCGGTTGATATAGTGTATCTGGACTTTCAGAAAGCTTTTGACAAGGTCCCCCATCAGAGACTTTTGGCGAAGCTAAAAAGTCATGGGATAGGAGGCAGTGTACTATTGTGGATCGGGAACTGGTTAAAAGATAGAAAGCAGAGGGTAGGGCTAAATGGCCAATATTCCCAATGGAAAAAGGTGAATAGTGGAGTACCCCAGGGATCTGTACTGGGTCCGCTACTTTTTGACATATTCATAAATGACCTGGAAAAGGGAATAACTAGTGAGGTAATCAAATTTGCAGATGACACAAAACTGTTTAAAGTTGTTAAAACCCAAGAGGATTGTGGAAAACTGCAGGAGGATCTGGATAAATTGGAAGACTGGGCATCCAAATGGCAGATGAAATTTAATGTGGACAAGTGCAAAGTTATGCACCTAGGAAAGAACAACCCACACTATAGTTACAAGATGCAAGGCTCCACATTAGAAACCACCACCCAGGAAAAAGATTTAGGAGTCATCGTGGATAACATGTTAAAACCCTCCGCCCAGTGTGCAGCGGCGGCCAAGAAAGCAAATAGAATGCTAGGTATCCTAAGGAAAGGGATGGAGAATAAAACAAAGGATATTATAATGCCTCTGTATCGCTCCATGGTACGACCGCACCTTGAATATTGTGTGCAATTCTGGTCACCGTATCTTAAAAAGGACATAGAGTTATTAGAAAAAGTACAGAGAAGAGCCACCAAATTGGTGAAGGGGATGGAAGGCTACTCCTATGAAGAGAGGCTAAAAAGGTTAGGGCTCTTTAACCTAGAAAAGAGGCGGCTGAGGGGAGATATGATAGAGGTGTATAAATTAATGAATGGAGTGGAACGGATAAACGTGGATAAATTGTTTACGCTATCAGAATATAGAAGGACTAGGGGGCATGTAATGAAGCTACAGGGTAAACTATTTAAGACAAATAGGAGAAAATATTTCTTCTCTCAACGTGTAATCAAACTCTGGAATCTGTTACCGGAGGATGTAGTAAGGGCTGTTAGTACAGCTGGGTTTAAAAAAGGTTTGGACAAGTTCCTGGAGGAAAGGTCCATAAACCACTATTAAAAAGGGACCCAGGATATCAATGCTTGGCCTAGTACAAGCACTGCAGAACCTGTGTCTTTTGGGGAAACTGCTAGGTACGTATGACCTAGATTGGCCACTGTTGGAAACAGGATACTGGGCTTGATGGACCTCGGTCTGACCCAGTATGGCATTTCTTATGTTCTTATGTTCTTAAGGGATGTCCATCTCTGCACAGCCTTTAGTTGTTCACTTTATGTGGGGATTGCTTCTCTTGAAGTCTCCCTACAGATCTCCTGTAGTGTCTTGGGACCTCAATGTGGTTCTTGCACAGCTGATGAAAGCTGCATTTGAGCTGCTCAGTACCTATGACCTGAAGATTTTGATCTGGAAAGTTTTGTTTTTGTTGGCAGTCACTTCAGCACGCAGAGTGGGTGAGCTTCAGGCTCTTGTAGTTCATCCACCTTACACCAAATTCCATCATAATAGAGTTGTCCTCATCCTAAATTCCTTCCAAAAGTGGTATCTGATTTCCATCTTAATCAGTAATTTGTTCTACCAACATTTTTCCCAAAGCCTCATGCCCACAAAGGGGAAGCTGTGTTGCACATGTTGGACTGCATGCGAGCCTCAGCCTTCTACTTGGAGCGGACAAAAGCCCATAGAAAGGCCATCCAGCTTTTTGTTTCTTTGGACCCTAGCATGCTAGGGGCTGCCGTCTTGAAACACACTGTTTCAATTTGACTAGCAGACTACATCTCTTTTGCTTATGCCCAGGCAGGCCTGAGCCTTAATGATCATGTCACAGTTCACAGTGTCAGAGTTATGGCTGTGTCGGTGGCCAGCTTGTGCTCGGTCTCCATGGAAGCGATCTGCAGGGCTGCAACGTGGTCTTCCATCCACACACTCACATCTCACTACTGTCTAGAAGGGGATTCCCGATGCAACAGCAGTTTCAGCCAATCCATGCTTCGGAATCTGTTTGGGGATTAGAATCCAACTCCATCCCCCCAAGGCCCATTCTTTTCTGGTCAGGCTACCTTTAAAAATAAAGGAAAAGAGAATAAGTCGTATTGCACATAGTTATGTAAGCAGACGAACTTAGTTGCCCCTGTTGGGCTGGTCTGCATTCTCATAGGCTTTCGGTAGCCTGTATCTTCGGAGTCCCATATTTGAGGACTTCATTCCTGTTTGTCCACGGAGAAAAGGTAGTTATTCATCTGTGGCAGGTGTTCTCCATGGACAGCAGGAATAAGTCCTCACACCCTCCCACTTCCCCTGGGAGCTGTATTCTACTATAGCTATAGTATCAAACTGAGGTAAAATGGCGCTGGAATGGTAAATGGACTGATGGCGTGCATGCACAGAAGGACCTCCCAAAAGCTTCCATTAATAGCTGGGGAGTGTTCCCACATGGACTCCGTCAGATTACATCACCCCATACATGGGGACTTATTCCTGCTGTCCACGGAGAGCCCCTGGTTCATGTGACCTTTAATCGTTTGAACGTTCTGGCACTCTGTGGGGTGACACAGGTCACCACAATCAGCTATTCCAGGGTGGTGGGCCACCAAGCTTGCTTTCTTGGGCCCTCACACTGTAAGAGGTGCGTGGACAGAACTTATGCCATCAGAGTGATAACCAAGCAGCTCCAGCCTCTCTCTGTCCTTTTCTCTTAATCTTTTCACAAATAGTAATGATGTGCACCAACCAGCAGTTTACTTCTACGCTCAGGCAATAGTGTTAGTTGATTTTGCACTGACTTGACATAAGAATGTATAATTTTTGAAATCTGGTCAGACATCTTTAAAGTTGCATTAATAAAAAAATATATATACAGCCTATCTTTGTCCTTTTATTTACGTGGGTAAGGTTCCCACATTATTTAATATAGAATCTTTAAGAAATTGCAGAAGCTGATCCCAAATATCTGTGATGATTGTATCAGTAGCATAGCCTATCACAGTGTTTTTCAACCTTTTTTGTGCAAAGGCACACTTTTTTCATGAAAAAAATCACGAGGCACCCCACCATTAGAAAATGTTAAAAACATTTACCTCTGTGCCTATATTGACTATATATAAAGTAATTCTCTTGAATAGGAATCAAACACTCACACCAACCCCCCTCCCCTGCTGGTTCACACCAACCCCCCTCCCCTGCTGGTTCACTCACACCACCCCCCCCCCTCCACTGCTGGTTCACTCACCCACCCCCCTGTCACTTACCCCTCCTGCTGGGTCACTCACTCACTCACTTACCCCCCCCTCCCCTGCTGGTTCACTCAAACCATCGCCCGCCCCCCCTTGCTGGTTAACTCACACCAACCCCCCCCCTCCACTGCTGGTTCACTCACACTCCCCCCCCCCTTGCTGGTTCACTCACACTCCCCCCCCCCTTGCTGGTTCACTCACACACACACACACACCCCCTCTGCCCAAGCCGCTGCTTCTGCTTTGTACAGAGCAGCGGCTGCACTACACTTACATTGAAAAGTAAAGAGAAACTGTGTCAGGAGCCCTCCGGTCATCGCAGAGCCCGAGGAAGTGATGTCATGGGGGCGGGCTCCTCACAGGCTGTCTTTCCTTTGCAAATTAACTTTATTGCAGCTAAAGTTAATTTGAAAAGGAAAGACAGCCTGTGAGGAGCCCGCCCCCATGACATCACTTCCTCGGGCTCTGCATGATCGGAGGGCTCCTGACACAGTTTCTCTTTACTTTTCAATGTAAGTGTAGTGCAGCCGCTGCTCTATACAAAGCAGAACCAGCGGCTGCACTGCTATAGGGAATCGCGTTCGCGCCGCGGACTTCGGCACAAAAGCCGGTTTTTTGCTCTGGCCGCTCCCGATCTTGCGGCCAGAGCAAAAAACCGGCTTTTCAATGGCCGGTTTTACAACTGTGCCGGCAGCCGGCCTGGCCAAGGAAAAAACGGCCCGGCCGGCGGAAAACCGGCCGGGTGGCAACCCAAATTTGTGAGCCGAGGCCACATGTTACGGATGAAATTGGAATTTTTCCCACGGCACACCAGACAATATCTCACGGCACACTAGTGTGCCGCGGCACAGTGGTTGAAAAACGCTGGCCTATCATATTAGAGGGACACTTCTCAGGCTGTTCTGCATGCAGTGTGCTGAAACCTTGCTTACGTATTATGCTGCCACCTGCTGGTATTATTAGTATTTAGCTCATGCCTTTCCAGAAGATGATCAAGGCGAGTTGCATTCAAGTACAGTAGGAATTTCCCTGTCCCCAGAGAGCTCACAGTCTAAGTTTGTATCTGAGGCAGTGAAGGGTTAAGTGGCTTGTCCAAGGCCACAAGGAGTGTCAGTGGGATTTGAACCCTGGTCTTTCTTCCTCTAGGCTGCTGCCCTAATCACTAGGCCACCCATCCACTCCTGGGATCTACTAAACTGTCCTCACATTATTTGTAAGTTCCTAGCGTTGAAATTTGTACCCAGGTTCCTGATTGGTTCAATGGGATCTAAGGTGGGAACCAGTGTACTATGAGTAATTTTAACTTGGTGTCTAAAGAAACTATTGTTTACACAGATGAAGCAGCTCTTAGCTGCACCTTTTTATTACTGGATTCAATGTAACATTGCCTAAAGACTGTTCCAATGTTCTTCTCAAATTGTTTCTAGTAGATCTTTTGTTCCTATTACCTGTTAATAAATGAAGTTAAGAATCTGTCTGTCTTTCATCTTTTTATTAGTATTTAGCTCACGCTTTTCCAGGGCAGCCCACTCTCTCTTCTTGCTGCTGCTGTTGCCACTGCCATGCGGTGAGTAGGGTTGCCGGTTTTTATATGGCCAGTGAGTAGAAACATAGAAATATGACGACAGAAGAAGACCACATGGCCTATCTAGTCTGTCCTTCCATAACAACAACTACAACAGTCCCCTTTTTACCTTTAGAGATCCTCTGTGTTTGTCCCATGCTTTTTTTAATTCAGTTACTGTCCTCATCTCTACCACCTCCACTGGGAGACTATTCCACGGATCCACTACTCTTTCCGTAAAGAAATATTTCCGCATATCACTCCTGAATCTATCCCCTTTCACCCTCATCCCATGTCCCCTCGTAGCAGAACTTGCTTTCAATTACCCCTACCCCACTCTGCAGCCATCACCCGATCTCTCTTTCTCTCCGTGCCCCTCCTCCTCCCCACAGCCATCACCCGGATGTTTTTTTCACTCTGTCCCCATCTCATTCCTGTCCCCTGTAACCAGCCCTCGATGTCTTAGGCTTCGTTCACAGCAGACAGGAAGCTACACACAGCGAGGGCCTTTGACGCCCATGCACGTCTTGCACATCCGACATCGAGTGCTGGCTATGGGGGACAGGAATGAGACAGAGAGAGAGCGAGAAAAAACATCCAGGTGATGGCTTTGGGGAGAGGGCAAGGAGAGAAATAGAGAGAGAGATCGGGTGATGGCTGCAGTAGGGGGGACAAGGAGAGAGAGAGAGAGATATTGGCTGATAGTTGCAGAGGGGGCAAGGAGATAGAGATCGGGTGATAGGTGTGGGGGGGGGGGGGCAATGAGAGAAAAGTTGGTTGATGGATGGGGACAATGAGAGAGAGAGAAACTGGTTGATGGATGGGGCAATGAGAGAGAGACATACCTAAAATGATGGTGGGGGAACTTTGAAAGAGACGTTGGGTGATAGCTAGGGGGTTATGAGAGAGAGATGCTGAGGGAGGCTACAAGAGAGAGAGAGACATACATACATACAGCCCGTGACACTTCCCATGTTGGACACACACACACACTGATACTCCCCATGACAGACATTCACCATAACACAAAAAATGCAGCCCCCAACACTTCCCATGAGAGACAGACAGAAACACATGCATGCAGCCCTCGACACTCCCCTTGACATGCACACAGTCTGCACCCACCTATCCCCTGAAACTACCTGATACTTCCAGCGAGAGATGAACACCCCACATGCCTGATTCTGGAAATGAGGGAAACACACCATTCCATTTTGTCCTGCATGACCAGTCCAGACAAGTGGGTTGTGTTCCCCTACCCGCAGATTGGTGGGGACATAGAACCAATGAAAAGCCCAGGTTTCAATGACATCACTCCCATGCCTTTATCTGGTTCAGCCACCAGAGGTCGCTTCAGTATTTCTTTGTCTCCATCATGACACTGCCCCCTCCACACCGCTTGGCCAGCATCATGATGTCCAAGGACGACCAAGGACGCATTACCATGTCAACGCAAATACCTCCCCTCTGCACCGGGAGTGCTCTCGGGAATGTCCCCTGACACTGGAACAGGCCCATAGCACTCAAAACCATCACAAATGGTGCCAGAGAAAGAGCAGCACCAGCCGGAACAGGGGCAGACATGCCATCAGGAGCAGAGACAGCAGAACTTCCAGCAGCCCACCACCCTCACGGCACAGAAAACACCAGCAACAATGAATTCTCAGCCCCTCCAGCAGCAGCGAAGGCAGCCCCCCGAAGAAGCAGAACAAAACAGACCACAGGAAAAAGGAACACAGGGAGCATGAAAATGCTGGACAGCAAAACTGCATCCAGCCACCGCCTGCAGCTGTTTTGGAGCTCCTCACCAAGTTCCTCCAGCAATACATGCTGCAGTTGCTAGCAGCACTGCCACTTCAACACCGAACATAGAACTGCTACCCAGCATAGGACCGTCAAGGGACTCTTCCCACCGTCCCCATTGCCACTGTGTTTTTCTCCAGACTGCCTCACCGTAGACAGCAGAGAGGAAGAGAAGGCAGCCACTCAGGATTCACAGGGCTCACCAGGTGAATCATTAAAATCAACACTGCTGGGGACCCCCTCTGAGACCCTTCCGCCTGCCGCACAGCCACCCTCACCCCCGAGGACCTCATGTACCTGAAGTTCCTACAGAAACTGGCATCCCATCTCTCATTTACCCCAGCGGATGCACCAGATCCCAGGAACGAAATCCTCGGCATCCTCAAGTACCTGGATGCCCCTAAGGTGATGGTTGTCCTCCCAGCCCACAGACTCCTACAAGAATACCTCTTGAAGCTGTCACAGACCTCTTCTTTGGGTCCCACCTGTTCTAAAAAATTGTAAACTAAATATCAAGTACAGCTGGCCCCCTGGCTTCGAAAAAAGCCAGCTGCCACATCAGTCCACAGCGGTAGAATCAGCACTCAAATGCGCCAAGGCCTCCCGAACACACTCCAGTGCCCCACTCAGTAAGGACTACAAACTCATCGACAAGCTCAGGTAGAGAATATTCCAAAGCACCATGCTAAATGCAAAAATTGTGGTGCACCAATTCCAACAGGTCCTCTTCCAGGACACCCTGCTGGACAAACTCAAGAGCTGCATCAACACCCTGCCCCCAGACATGAAATCGCTCATCTCTGCCTCTATCGCTGACCTAGCTGAAAGTGGCAAACATCTGATGCAGTTGGCCTTTGGTACATTTGACTCCACAGGCCACACTGCAGGCACAGTCATCGCAGCCAGGTGCATGGCTTGGCTCCGAGCATACGGGAGGACAAACATGACAGTATCGTGGACACCTCCTGCATCAGAGGCAACCTGTTTGGAAACAAGGTCAAGGACGCAGTCAGTGATCTCAAAGAACACTGCACCATGCTCCAGACGCTCGCAGTGGACAACCTGGAATGCAGCGCCAGCAGTCACGAGCTGCAGGGAGGCCAGGCACGAAAGTCCTATTATCCCTTCAAGCACTACAACTCCCACCACTGGTGGCCATTGCAATGTTTCAAAACTCAAGCATCCTACCAGTCTTTGTACCAGCACAAACTGTGCCAGAGGGATCACAAGCAGCAAAAGCAAAGGCCCCCTCATTCAACAAAAGCACCCCATACTTTTGTCTGCCCACAAGGGTCCACTTCACCTGTGGGGGCCTGCCTCTTCTCCTTCCTCAATGCTTGGGAAAACATTATCAGGGACAAATGGGTCCTGGAGATCATAGCCAAAGGATACCTCATCAACTTCTCCAACCTCCCCCCCCCCCCCCCACACACACACCAAGCCTATGCCAGTGAAATGCCAGTGCATTACTTCCTAGCCATGGCAGCAGAGATCCAGTCTCTCTTCATAGTGAAGTCCATAGAACCCATGCCACCTGTGGAGATCCATGCCAGTTTTTACACCAGATACGTCTTGATCCCTAAGAAGTAGGGGGGTATCACCCCATCCTTGACTTCCACAAGCTGAACAGGTTCATCTGCAAAGAAAAGTTCAGGATGTATTCTCTCAGCACCATTCTACCGTTCATCCAGCCCAACAACTTTATGGCCTCCTTAGACCTGCAGAATGTGCACACTCACATCCCCATTCACTGAGCCCACATGAGGATACCTATGCTTCTATGTGCTTGGTGCACACTACCAATACGAGTACTTCCCTTCAGCCTCTCCTCAGCTCTGAGAGTTTTCACGAAATGCGTTGCCATCATTGCTGCCCACTTCCACAAACTGGGTGTCTGAATCTTCCCATACCTAGATGACTGGTTGCTCACCAGTCCTTCCAGCAGGTGATCTGCACTTCAGTCCAGCAGACAACTATATTACTGTCATCAGTTGGCTTCCTGGTGAGCTTCCAGAAATCTCATTTGCAATGCATACAGTGCCTGGAACCCATCAGAGCTGACATCCGGACCACACAAGCCAAAGCCCTCCTCCTGACCCAACCGGTAGACACCATCATATCACTAGCTATGGCATCCTTATCCGCCGATTCGATCACTTCCAGTATCCTGTTGCGCCTCCTGGGCCACAAGGCGGTGACCACCCAAATGCTACTACATGCCAGGCTGTGCATATGCCACCTACAGTGGCACCTATGCAAATAATGGAACCAGCATTTGCAGCCTCTGTTCAGGCACATCCCCCTAGACTTGCTGTTCAGGGACTCTCATCGCCTGGTGGACATGACAGGAGAAACTGACTGGTGGCAGGTCCTTCCAACAGTCCCAGCACAAAATCATTATCACTACAGACACAAAGATGGGCTGGGGAGCCCATCTCCTACACCTCCGCACCCAAAGCTTCTGGATGATGAGGAAGCGCAATTACCACATCAATCTCCTGGAGCTTCATGCAATGTGCTAGAGTATCCTGATCCAGACAGACAGTCAAGTTGCCATGTTCTATATCAACAAGCAGGGTGGCATGGGCTCCCTCGCGCTCTGCAGGAAGGCACCGTATTTATGGTCCTTCGCCCTCTCCAAGGGATGCATGCTCCAAGTGACCTACCTGCCTGACAACAGCCAACAGCCGACAGCCTCAGCAGGCAGCTCGACCCACATGAATGGGGGCTCAACCCTCAAGTGGCGCAGTCACTTTTCTGCTGCTAGGGCCACCCACACATAGACCTCTTCACCAGCGAGACAAATGTGAAGTGCCTTCGATCTGCTTCAAGCACCCTTCCAGCTGCTGCATCACCCAGGATACCTTCATCACCAACTGGGGGATGGGGACCCTCCAGTATGCGTTTCCCCCCATAATGTGGATCGCCAAAACCATCCAGAAAATAATCTAGGATCATGCACGTCATCTTAGTGGTTCCCCACTGGCCCAGTCAGGTGTGGTTAACATACCTTTGCTGCCTTGCCGAGGATCCACCCATCAGGCTCCCCCCCTTGCAGCTGAACCTCATCACACAGGACAGCAGCAACACCCTACACCCCAACCTACCAACACTGGCACCGACAGCCTGGAGACTGAAAGACTAACCCTGTCCTCCCTCCAGCTCTCTGCAGAGGTCCAGCAGTTTGTCCTGGCTGCCAGATACCCTGCCACAGGGAAATCATACGGCCTCTAGTGGTAGCACTTGGTGCACCTTGGAGGGACTAGATCCCAAGTCATGCCGCGTCCTGCACATCCTGAACTACTTAGCCTCCCTGACCAGAACAGGACTCAAGATGGTGTCGATCCAGGGACTGTTGGCAGCCATCACAGCATACCATGACCACCACAATGATGCCTCCATATCCATGCACCCCATGGTCTCTAGGTTCATGAGGGGCCTTTCCAACATGCGGCCCACAGTACGACAGTCAATACCACCCTGGGACCTCAACATGGTCGTACAGTAGCTCACTTGGGACACTTTTGAACCTCTGGAATCTGCACCCCTAAAATACGTCACCTGGAAGTCCCTCTTCCTCACTGCGATCACCTCCTCCAAAAAGGTTAGCGAGCTACAAGCCCTGGTCGCACACCTACATCTGCAGGACAGCACCGGAGCATAAGGAAGCACGTATATCTCCTTCAACCCCAACTGGCTGGGCCACCCAGTTATGAAGAGGACCCTCTCCCAATGGATTTCGGACTGTATTGCCTTCCGCTGCACCCAGGCAGGGGCCAGCCCGGTGGGTCACATACATGCCCACCAGCTCTGGGCTATGGCCACCATGCTAGCGAATCTCCACGCAGTGCCCATCACGGACATATGCAAGGATGCCACCTAGTTGACCGTGCACACCTTCCAAAGACACTACTGCTTCGACCAAGAGGCCCTGGCAGACAGTGCCTTTGGCCAAACAGTCCTAGCTGCGGCACGACCCTCCTAGGGCACCGGACTTTTCAGCTATCTGTGACTCACGTACCTACCCTATTGTTAGTTATTGTGACACTCATACCTACTCTGTTGTTAGTTGTTGTGACACTGGTTCGGTTATAGTTGACCTTTTGACAGTCTTCTGTTTCTACTTTCCTGTACATAGTTTGCTACTGTTGATTACACATTGTTGCCCACATTTGAGGTTGTGTGAGGCTTGCTCTGAATCTCCATATGCTTTAGGACAAATACCGAAGGGACCTCTGGTGGATGAGCCAGATTGAGGCATGGGAGAGATGTCATTGAAACCTGGGCTTTTTATTATTTTTTTCTCCACCAGTCTGCTGGTAGGAGAACACAACCCATGCGTCTGGACTGGTCTAGCAGGACTCAATGAAAAGGCATTAACTGGTAAGTAAAATGTCACCTTGTGTTACACTGCTAGAGTACACATTTCAACTTGTTGCTTTTCAAATTGGTGATGGTACATGGTTAAGTAAGGGGGAAATGGAGCAGGGAAGGGGGACAGAAGCCAAAATGAGGAAAAGGATGCAAGTTCAAAAAGGTTCTTGGAGAGCTGATCTGGTGGAAAATCACCACTGACAGCATCCAAGCTTTGGATGCATTGTGTTGGGGACCATGACAGACCACCATGGGAACTCATCATAGGGATGCAGGCTGTCACCGGGTTGATAGTGTAGCAGGTTGGTCTGGTAAAATAAGATACAGCATTTGGGAGGTAGAAGGGAGGTGATGTGCTGGACTTGGGGCTGTGGAAGAGAGGAATAAGGGCATAGATGAGAGAAGTGCTGGAAATGGTGAAGGAGAGGGGTGATGGAGGAGGATGTACTGGTTTGCTGGATGTGATGGGGCTCAGGGACTATGGGAAAGAGAATAGGGAAATGGATGAAGGGAATGGTAGATGGGGAGGGAGGGGATTTGCTGGACATGATGGGTCTGTGGAAGGGAGAATAGGGACACAGATAGGGAGAGGTTGGACTTACGGGAGAGGGGTAAAATTGAAAGGGATATGTTGGACATAATGGGGCCCTAGGATGAAGAATAGAGAGACACAGATGGGGGTAATGCTGGATTATAGAGGGGATGTGAATAGGAGCACCAGTGAGATATGCTGGATCACCTGGGCAGGGGGGACTAGGGGGACAGAGAGAGGATACCAGACATAGGGAGAGGAGACGGGGGGACAAGGAGTGGACGCTGGATATAAGACATTGGATGGAGGGGGGAAGAGAGAGAAAGGAGATGCTGGACCAAGGGAGGAGGGAAAAGGGGAGATTCTGGGCTTGGGGAGGAGGATGGAGAAAGGGAAAGTAGTAAGATGTTGGAGAAGGAGTGAGCAATGAGGAATGCGAGGGTTGGGGTCAGGGAAAGTTGTAGGTAGATGCAGTAAAAATGAAGATTGAGAGCTGGTTTGTAGGAAAGAGGAGTGAAACCTGGATAATGAAGCAGAAAAATGAAGGGAAGAAAGTTGAAAGGATGAGATCAGTATCAGAGATGAATAAAGGAGAGGAAGTGAACAGGAGGAGAGAGAATGACCAATGGACAGGAGATCCTGGAAAGAATTAAGAGAAGACAGAAGAAAGCAGAAACCAGAGCCTGAGACCAACATAATAAGGAAAATAAAATGGTCAGACAACAAAGGTAGAAAAATAATTTTATTTTGTATTAAATGATTGGACTATGTCAGTTTATCAGCCAGGGTCTGAGTATTCGTAAGCATGGAGTTTATACGTAAGAATGTGTAGTTATCCTGATTTCCTAAAAGGTGTTCTGATCTTCTGGGGCTCATTGAAATATTTACAGTGCTTTTTTTGTCCTAGGTAGGGTTCTTGTTGTATAAGCTTTGGAAATTAGTGTTGTCATGGTTGATTTTTGGTAGGTCTTAAGGGACATAGGACAGCAGTCACAGGAGGGCAGCACAGTGAGCCAGCCAGGTCCAGCTGTAGGATGAATGCTGACAAGAAATCGACAGAAGAGAGGCAGAACAAAAAACAGCTTCGGTGCTTTGGAACCCATGTGATGCGTCCCCACCCCACCCCTCAGTAACAGGAAGTTGCATCAGAAGCGCGGGCGCATGGACTCCAAAGCCCCCTGCTGCTCTCTTCTTTTTCAAATTTGTAGCAGTAACTAGTTTGGCAGAATTAAAGAAAAGGGGAAAGTAAAGCCAGGCAAGGTGAGGTGGGAGCCATGGTGCTGAGTGAGGCGCCGCTCCGTTACTGCATTCAAATTAGCAAGAAGGGGGGGGGGGTCCTTTGGAAGCCCTTCATGAGGAGAGGCAGCCAACGCTGCACTGGGAAGCTTTCTGATGGCAGCAACAAGGGGCGGGTTTTTTCTCTTTCAGAAAGTTGGCAACCCTAGTGTAGGGTTGCCAAATGGCTCCAGATGCACCCAACAGGCTTGATCCAGTCCTGGGTTTACCCCACTGCATGCAGCGACTTGTAGTTTTCCTTTTCTTATGGAGTGCAATGGAGAAATCAGAACTACATATCCCTGCATGCAATGAGGCAAACACAGGACTGGATCGAACCTGTTGGGCGCATCTGGAGCCAGTTGGCGACCCTACCCTAGTGGTGAGGGCAGTTTACAGGGTTCAGCAGCAAAGAAATGGCCCTGGTGCAGGTGCAGGGCTAAGAACATAAGCTATGCCATACTGGGTCAGACCAAGGTCCATCAAGCCCAGTATCCTGTTTCCAGCAGTGGCCAATCTGGGTCACACGTACCTAGCAGTTTCCCCAAAAGACACAGGTTCCGCAATGCTTGTACTGGGTCACAGGAAGTTCCTCACTAGGATTATGCTTCAGTTTGCATGTCTCTGCTTCTGCATCAGAGGAAAATGAAAGTGAAAATGGTCTAGAAGTCACTGAAACATTTACATCAATATTTATTGTTTAGCTCAAAGGACTTATGGTCGTTGAGTATGCAGACGTTTCACAGTTAAATCATTCCTTTCGGGTGCAATAACAGAGAGATGTACAAGCAGCAGTGTTTATCTGTGCTGTGGTGTTCCACTTACTCTAAAATGGCAACCAAATGTCATCCCGTGCCACATAAAGGCCTCACCCCTTCAGATTTAGAACAAGAAAAAGGTTTAAGCAAGTGAAACGTTCCTTAGGTAAGTGTTTTCTGACCTTCCCCCGGAGGCATACCTAGCCTGTCGGATTTGCAGGATTGCCATAATGAATATGCATAAAGATTGATTTTCTGGTCCCTAGTTTTCATGCCATAACTGAAGGAACACTCCCACTCCCCCCCCCCCCCTTACTACTGCTCCTCTTGCCGGAGTCTTGCCGTATTTCCCAGGCCCAATGGCGATAGCAGTAAACACGGAGAGGGAAACCTGTCTTGAACCCTTGCATACTGCACTCTGAAACTGCAGCAGGTCCCACCCTGATGTGTCAGGGGCACTGTTCCCTCTAAGCTGTGCGCGTGTGCGCGCGCACACACCTCGCCAAGCGAGCGCACGTACTTTACAACAGAGCGCACAAAAATTACAGTTCTGATTCTGATAGAAAACAACACAGACATCTTAAAATGTAAAAGTTGTGATTGTAATTACTAGAAATTTTCTGCTTCATTTAGTAATCGTCTATTTTCATTTAAATTGATTAAAATCAATGTGGTATACATACTGTATTCTGACGTGTAGTCAAATTTTAAAGTATATAACTCAGAGTGTCGTTATGTGGCGCACAAAAATTTAACCTTCTTTCAAAAGCTGCACAGCTGATATTTTATGCGCACACAGCCTACAGAAAATTAGAGGGAACATTGGTCAGGGGGGGCAGGCCCAGCTGTGCTCAGGGGTTGAGGCTTCCTTCTGCCTGGCCCTCTGTTGTCACTGGATCCAGCAAGTATGGCATGGCAGGGGCAGCAGTAGCCAAGGTAAGGGGTGGGGGCATCAGGGAGACTAACCATTGCTGGGGAGGGGGTTGAGCGAAGACTAACTGTCAGTACCAGTATCCATTTTAAGCAGGTCTGGCCCAACTGTTAGGCAAACTAGGCAGTAGCCTAGGGTGGCAGTTTCAGGGAGTCTTTAAAGAGCAGGGTGTTTAAAGCTAATCAACATATTCTGAAAGCCAGGGGGAGCAAAAGTCTTGCTTAGGGCACCAACACCTTGAACCAATTCTGGGGCCAGCCCTGAGTATACATAATATATAAGCACCGTTGCAGCTAGGGGGTGCTATGGGTCAGTTCTAGGCATATGGAGTAGCACTCAAAAGGCATAAAAATGCTTTGTAGCTCAAATTTGGTACCTCTTTCAACATAGAAAACAACAGAGGTTTCACCACTTATTGATAACACACACTACTTTATTATCAGGAAAAACTTTTAAAAAATAAGCAAAGAAATTCAGGCTGAGTGCAGGTTTTTCAAGTAGAGAGAGAGCAGTTCTGGCTCAGTCTGGTGCTGTAGCCCAATATAAGAAGAGAGAGAGAGACCCCTCCTCGACTCTCCTAACGCATGCAACAACATCTTGCAGAAAACTACTGTTAACGCCAAAGACCCAATTTTACCAAGAAGCATTTCCTCATAGCTGCCTCTTGATTACAGTAGATTAGTTTTAATCCAAAGGCATTTCCTTCCCTTGGAAATCCCCTTTGTCCTCTTTCCCCCCAGCTAGTTTCCCAGCACTAGCTCTCTTACAGGGAACATGCTCTCTACGTTGTATTAACAGCGAAACGCTTATGCACTGACACCTTCGCTGCTTTTGATCACTGGGTTCCCCAACCCTAAGAATACCTCTTCACCCAGGAGTTCATGACCCTTTCCTGGATTCTCAGCAGTTCCCTCCTAGACACTGTGCTAGGCCTTCCTGTGGCAAACTAACAGGACTTTTGGAAGCTTCTAAGCTGGGGGCTCCCCTTCTATGCTATGCAATTGGTCATCTGCCCAAGAGGGCAGGTTGCAGGCAGCTTCTTCCATTCTGGGCCTCCCAGTTATAGTTTTTATGTCACTAATCCAGGCCCTGCTGTTCAAGCATCCCTTCTGCTTCTCCTTAAGGTGGTTCCAGGAGACTGAGGATTAAGGGGGACCTAGTTTCCCTTGGCCCTCCCTCTGTAAGCCCCTATTGCTAAGGATCCTAACCATGTGCTGGAGTTCTCCCTAGAATCCTGAAGCTCAAAATACCCTGGTGTGCACCTTGCACACCACAGCACTTAGAAACACATGCTGTTTAATAGGTAACCAGGCGTGACATGTTTATTACGTTTAGTGCCTGTTATGACATGGGCAGCAACATTCTGCGTCATTGAGAGGATTTTTAAGATCACTTCTGGAAGCTCTACACATAGTACATTACCAGGACCATACCAAGTTAGAAATGTGCCCTGTGCGACTCATGAATCTGGTGCCCCCAGACACATGCATGAACTCACTCTTATATGGTTTCCTGAAAGCCCATGTGATGACATCAGTGCCCTTTGTGTTCTTTCGCCCTGTGCATTAGTGATCTGAATGTGAAAGGACTAAGATTTGGACTGCCATCTTAAAATCATCCAACTCCAAGTACTGCTGTAAGTGCCATACTAGTCATAACTTTAAAAATTTCTTTTGGAGCAATACCCAAAACGGGCAGCCTAATTGCAAATTTGTCATCGGCGATTATTCCTAAATATTTTTCCCGCCCCATTAATCTAGGCACCTTGTTATACAATTACCATCCACATATATTAGTTTCGGTCCTAAAAATGAATGGCTCTTTCAAATAATGTTTTATTTCACAGTGAAAGAAGTCATAACATTTTGGGATATATATCTATATATTTTTTTAAATAATACTTTATATTGAGCGCAGTGCCAGAAGTTAGAAAATAAAGAATCTGTTATAGGGATAATACTGGTTATTCTGAAACATCACTGATAACATCTTGAAAGAAAAGATGCATACAAAGAGCTGTACACCTCCAGGTCGATGTGCAAAACTAATTTATCGTTTGTATGAGAATTTCAATTCCCTGCGACGTGACTGCAATGTGATCATGAGTTATGATTCTGCTGCCAAAGGAATTAGTGGCTTAGAGAAGCTGCCGGTGTAACATTGCAGTAGGCAGCTAGTGTTCCAAAGATTTCCCATCGTGTACAAGCGCTATAAGCATTGCTTAAGAGGGTGAAAGCATTGAACATTCTAGAAAGGGCAAAGGTATCATTTAACAACTATTAAAATCTGGAGGGACTTCCTCCACACTGTGGGGCATGTTGACTGAAGAGCATGCCAGTAGCACGCATTTGGGCCACAAATCTAGCACAGAGGCCCATGCCAACTTTAGGGGGCATGTGCATCTGTCCTCTGCTGTTGGCACATTGCTACTGCATGACACCATGCCATTTGATATGTAGGTGCACTTAACGCCACCCATTGAGGTGGAATTAAGTACACCCATGCTAACCACAACATTCGTGGTTAACGTGTGCTCAAAATGCTCACGCTATCTGTGATGCACTGTTAATGCCCACTTTCTGCTCTAATCTGTCATGTCTCCACTCAGTCGCATGCTGCCCAGTTAGCATGGGATTTTCGGCGCAGGACCCTGTGCTAACTTTTAGCGTGGCAGACTTACCGTGTACTAACCCCGTGCTAATGGTTAGTGTGATTTAGTAAACATTCCCCTTTGTTTCTTAATCACAATTTGCCAGCTGATCCCATCATCTCCTGGATAGGTAGAGTAGATCAAAAGGAGGACCACTCACCAGAATTACTCCCACACAGGGGCCAATACAGTGAACTGCGCTAGGCTTTAGCACAGCAGTTTGCTCAAGGTTTTCCCATACCAGTCTTACTCGTGATGCAGACGGGTTCCTAGCATGAGAAAATCTTGACTAACCCCACTGCACTAAAGGATAGCATAGTGGGTATGCAAATCGCATGCAAAAGACTGAATAGAAAATTGCTCCCATTGTAAAAAATCTTTGCACAATTTTTTACTATTCCCTTAATGTTCAATCTTTCCTCTAACCCTGAGCTGGTGTAAAGAAGCAGCACAGGAGCAAAGGGGTCACCTGAAGTGAAGTGCAGCCCTTCATCACAGATGGACCGAGATCCCTGGTGGCTCAGTGGACCCTAGCCCCCAATCCCCTCCTAACATTTCCCATTGCACTCCCCCACCTCCCCAGTGGCCTCCAACTCTCCTGACCCCCTCTGCCTCTTTGGACCCTCCCAACCCCACAAATGTTCCTGGTGGCTTGTGGCACATGGACCCTGACCCTCTCACCCCCAGCCCCGAAGATTTACCCTTCTGACCCGTGGCCTCTTGTATTTCCTCACCTTTCCTCCTCCCCCTTCATAGAAAATAGACAGGGGGTCCAACTTGACTCCCCAATACCTCCCAGAACCCCCCCCCATACTTTCAACTATGAGAGGCAGGAGCGATGCCCTCGGTGCTGCCATCTTGGAAAATGGCTGTGCTTAATCCCCATGTGGTGTGTCAGTATGCACTGCATGGGTCAGTCTACCAAATATGGAAATAATTCCCAAATAATAATAATTCTCTTATTTGGCAGACTGTCCTTGTGTGGTGCATCCTGATGCACCGTATGGGGCCAGGCCCTGTCATTTTCAAAGATGGTCGTGTGGAAGCAGTGGAGTCAACATTGCTCCTGCCTCCAAAGTTGGAGGTGTGCAGGGGATTTCAGGAGATCCACTTTGAGCCCCCAGTGTATTTTTTGTGGGAAAGGGGAGTCCATCTGGGGGGGGGGGAGATCAGGGAGTCAGGAGATACAGTGGGGAATGTTAGAGGATCTGGGGCTCACTAGGCTGGGGATAGGAGATGGGAATTGGAATCTAGCCTGTTTTTCAAAAATGTATCCCTTCCTATCAGGGACTACATTGCCTATATAGTGGTCACATACGTGCCATCTATCCTTTCTTACTTGGGTTAAAAGTCCACATCTTCTTCATCCTTTCTTCTTCTTCTTCCTCTTCTGGGACTGCTTAACCAACATGTCGTGTATTCAGTGCAATAACTGCGGTACTTTCATTACAAGACGAATCATTTGGAGCCTAAGAGCTTGTCCTATGTGCCTCAGGTCAGCTGTCATGCATGACGAACTGACTCTACCAAGGAAAGACCAAGCTGCCATGCATAAAGAAGTGACTCTACTGAGGGAGGAAATAGCTGCAATGAAACGCACCTCTTCTAGGATATAAACTGAACAAAGTCCACCACCGCTCCCACAAAGAAGCAAACACCCCAGGAACAAATGGATCACAGTGGGTTCTGGAAGATTGCGACCTGTAACGCAGAGACATCCTATACATCAAGAGATATCCCTGCATAATGCCTTCTCTGCCTTGGCTAACGAGGATGCTCAATCCAATGAAACTGAAGGGCCCTTAAATGAGTCAGACAATGCCCAATCTCCTGCTAAAGCACCAAATATGAAGAAAACCTCACCAAACAGAGAACTACTACTACTTGGAGATTCCATCATCAGAGGCATCAACTTGGGAACACAGTTCAAAGGAGAGAAGATAGTCATGTGCCTACCAGGCTCGACAGCCAGCAGGAATACAAACCAAGTTGTTGAAGTACTTAGCGCAAAAAGTGAACACTCCAAACTTGATGTTGTTATCCACTTGGGCACAAATGACCTGGCTAGAAACAGTGCCTCTACAGTCCAAAAGGACTTCCAATCTCTGGGAGAGAAACTCAAGCCCATTGTTAACACTGTTACATTCTCAGAAGTACTACCTGTTCTTGGTAAGGGGAGAAAAAGGCTGTATCGCATTAACAGCTTTAATACATGGCTCCAGACCTGGTGCAAACAAGAAGGATTCAGATTTATTGCCAACTGAGGAAACAGATGAACCAACAAGCGACTATACTGTGCTGATGGACTACATCTCTCTGTCGCAGGGAAAAGAATCCTAAGTAAAAAATTCAGGCAGTATGTGGATATGCATTTAAACTAGGAAAAGGGGGTGACGGATGTGGAAGGTCAAGATCTGCACGCCACCCCCTGCAAAAGAAGAATAACATCAGAAACAGCCACACTTTTAAATCACACATCAAAAACAAGTGGGAAGATGTGGGCAGAACAAAATCAATGCAAAATACACACAAGCCAGGTAAATGCTGGAAAGCAATGAGCACAAATGCTCGAAGCTTAGCCAACAAAGTTCCGTACCTGGAAGCCCTAATGGTGGAAATGGATTTGGACATTGTGGCCATTACAGAAACATAGTTTAAAGAATCGCATGATTGGGATATAGCCATAGCTGGCTATAATCTATTCAGAAGAGACAGAGAAAATGGAAAAGGAGGAGGAGTAGCCTTGTATGTCAAAAGCAATATTAAAGCTACTGAAATGCAGGGGACATGGGGAAAAGAAGAAGTGCTCTGGATTGCGTTGGAAAGAGGAGATGGCACTGTCATCCATACTGATGTAGTCTACAGACCTCCGACTCAAATTGAAGAGATAGATGACGAATTGATTATAGACATTGCCAAGATAGCCACAAAGGGGGAAGCGATCATTTTGGGTGACTTTGATGTGGATTGGATTACTCCTTCTGCACATCTGGAAAGAAGCAAAAAAATTGTAGATGCTCTCCAAGATTCATTACTTAGACAAATGGTCATGGAACCAACCAGGGAAAGCTCAACGCTGGATTTAGTGCTCACCAACAGTGATAGCGTGTCGAATAGTGTGAGTGCCCCTCTGAGCAACAGCGATCATCACACGGTGTGGTTTGAGATAAAAGCCAAGGTACAGGCAGGGCCGGCCCGTCCATTGTGCAATAATGTTGTTTGCACAGGGCCCCACATTTCAGGGGGCCCTGCGCAAACAACATTCTGCATCTGCCAGTAAATTTAAAAAAACAACAACTTGCTGCTGCTCTGTTAAGCTGCTGGTGCTGATGGGAAACATGATTTCCTGTTTCCTTTCAGCCCCACAGGCTTAAACAGAGCTGCAAGAAAGGGAAACTCTCACTTTGCGGCTCTGAAAGCCAGCACTTAGGGAGCTGAGGCCGCATGGAGAACTCTGCCGGGCAGGGGGGGAGGGCCCCGTGGGACACTTGATGCTGCCGCAGCAGCAAGTTTGGTTTTATTTAAATCTACCTGGGCTATGGGGGGGGGGGCGCTAGGACTGGAAATGGGCTGATGGGGGGGGGGCTAGGACTGGTAATGGGCTATGGGGGAGTTGGACTGGTAATGGACTATGGGGGGGCTAGGACTGGAAGTGGGCTGATGGGGGGTTTAGGACTGGTAATGGGCTATGGGGGGACTAGGACTGGTAATATGCTGGGGCGTTGCTAGGACTGGAAATGGGCTGAGTGGAAGGGGGGGCTTGAACTGCAAATAGTTGATGGGGTGGGGGGCTTGGAATGGAAATTGGCTGTGAGGGGAGGGAGCTAGCACTGGAAATGGGCTGAGTGGGGGGGAGCTAGGACAGGAAATGGGCTGATGGAGGGGAGCTAGGATTTGACATGGGCTGATGGTGGGGCTAGTAAAGGACTAGAAATGGGCTGATGGGGGGCTGGGATTGGAAATGAGCTGAGGGAGGGACTCGGATAGGACTGGATGGGGGAGCTAGGACTGGAAATGGGCTGATGGTGTGGCTAGGATAGGATTGGAAATGGGCTGTTGGGGGGGGGCTGGGACTGGAAATGCGGGGACTAGAAGGGAGCAAATGCTGGGTGGGGCTGGAACTAGAAGGGAGTTGATGTTGGTGGAGGATTAGAATGGAATGGAGCTGGGAGAGTGAAATGGAGAGGGGAAAATTATTTTGTGTGGGAGGGAAGACAAATCTACAATTGGCCGGGTATTGGGAGAGTAAGTGGGGATTGAGGATGGAGGGGTAAAATTTGAGTGGATGAAATAGGAATGAGGAAAGAGCAAAAGGAGAAAGATTAGTATGTTAAAGCAGATGTAGAAAGAGAATGGAAAAAAAACTAGAAGAGAGAAGAAAGGACAAATGGACAGCAGACGATGGAGAGTTAGCAGAAGACACGAAGAAACCAGAAGAAAGTGGCTGGAGCAATTGCAACTGAAAAGAAATGCATAAAAGGTAGAAAACTATCTCTTTATTTTGAATTTATTAACTGGAATATGTCAGCTCTGGGAAATGTGCATCATTAACGTCTGCGCTTTGTTTAGTACAAGAGGAAATTAATTTATAGTTTTATTTCTACAGTGTTGTTGTACATTCCAAGTTTGGCTTTTGTGGTTCCCAGTTTAATTATTGTCTTCCTGTTTCTAAATTGTGATTCCTTGTTAGGTGATGGTCTATGTTCTGCATGTGTAACTGAGCTGAGATATTCTGTTCATGTAATTCCCATTTGACATTATCACTTGTTCTCTTTCCCCAGTAGGTCATATATTGTCAGGGGCGGCCCAAGGGGGGTGCGGGGCCAGGTGCGGAGACTCGGTGCGGGGCCTCATTTGCATAAGTGGCCTTATTTGCATAAATATTTGCATAATGCTAACATACACTAACTTTTAGTAAACATGTCTCTTAATGAGTGTATGGATAAAGACAGACTAAAAGATTTCTACATTACTATAATCCAGTGCCAACCACCAGGCACATTAGGAACTACTACAAACACTGCCCATTTAGAACCCATAGCAAACCCGCCGTATCCTAACAGCACTACCAGGACTCACAAAGCACCATACTCTACCTATCAAAAGGCAACACTGCAAATATTAAACCAATACATTTCAGAGAACAACAATACATGACCTACTGGGGAAAGAGAACAAGTGGCAATGTCTAATAGGAATTACATAAACAGAATACCTCAGCTCAGTTACACATGCAGAACATAGACCATCACCAAACAAGGAATCACAATTTAGAAACAGGAAGGCAATAATTAAACTGGGAACCCCAAAAGCCAAACTTGGAATGTACAACAACACTGTAGAAATAAAACTATAAATTAATTTCCTCTTGTACCAAACAAAGCGCAGACGTTAATGATGCACATTTCCCAGAGCTTTCATATTCCAGTTAATAAATTCAAAATAAAGAGATCTTTCTACCTTTTGTGCATTTTTTTTCAGTTGCAATTGCTCCAGCCACTTTCTTCTGGTTTCTTCATGTTTTCTGCTAACTCTCCATCATCTGCTGTCCATTTGTCCTTTCTTCTCTCTTCTAGTTTTTTTCCATTCTCTCTCTCTACATCTGCTTTAACATACTAATCTTTCTCCTTTTGCTCTTTCCTCATTCCTATTTCATCCACTCAAATTTTACCCCTCCATCCTCAATCCCCACTTACTCTCCCAATACCCGGCCAATTGTAGATTTTTTATCCCTCCCATACAAAATATTTTTCCCCTCTCCATTTTACTCTCCCAGCCCCATCCCATTCTAATCCTCCCCCAACATCAGCTCCCTTCTAGTTCCAGCCTCACACTATCCATTCCCTTCTAGTCCCTGCATCAGCCCATTTCCAGTCCTAGCCTCCCATCAGCCCATTTCCAGTCCTAGCAACCCCCCAACCCAATACCAGTCCTAGCCCCCTCATCAACCCACTTCCAGTCCTAACCCCCCATCAGCCCACTTCCAGTCCTAACCCCATCAACCCATTTCCAGTCAGCCCCCCATAGCCCATTGCCAGTCCTAACCCCCCCTTCAGCCCACAGCCCATTACCAGTCCTAACCCCATCAGCCCACCTCAAGTCCTAACCCCTCCCCATCAGCCCATTTCCTGTCCTAGCCCCCCCATAGCCCATTATCAATCCTAACCCCCCCATAGCCCATTACCAGTCCTAACCCCATCAGCCCACAGCCCATTACCAGTCTTAACCCCATCAGCCCACCTCCAGTGTTAAACCCCCCCATCAGCCCATTCCAGTCCTAGCCCCCCCATAGCCCATTACCAGTCCTACCCCCCCAACAGCCCAAAGCCCATTACCAGTCCTTACCCCATCAGCCCACCTCCATTCTTAATCCCCCCAGCCCATTTCCAGTCCTAGCAACCCCACCAACCCATTACCAGTACTAGCCCCCCATAGCCCACTCCCAGTCCTAATCCCCATCACCCAATTTTCAGTTTAAGCCCCCCCATACCCCATTACCAGTCCTAACCTCCCCATCAGCCCACTCCCAGTCCTAATCCCACCAGCCCATTTCCAGTCCTAATCCCCCATCACCCAATTTGTAGTATAAGCCCCCCCATAGCCCATTACCAGTCCTAACCCCCCATCAACCCACTTCCAGTCCTAATCCCATCAGCACATATAAAGATTTAGCTCCCCCATAGCCCATCACCACTCCTAACCCCCCATAGCCCCCCCATAGCCCATCACCACTCCTACCCCCCCCCATAGCCCATCACCACTCCTAATCCCCCCCCCCAGCCCAGCCCAGAGAAAAGTGTTTTTAAAAAAGCTGTCTTCTCCCGCTGCCGGGGCCGCCGCGGCAGAATCGAGTGTGCCGCGGGGCCCCTCCTGCCCAGCAGAGCCTGCCCTCCCCCATATCACCTCTCTTTACAGCTGCAGTCAGTCACACGCGCCGGCTTTCAGAGTGCGAAGGGACTAGTTTCCCTTTCGCGGCTCTGTTAAGCCCGCGGGGGCTGATGGGAACGTCCCATCAGCCCCCGCGGGCTTAACAGAGCAGCGAGGGAGAAACTCTCCCCTCACGCTCTGAAAGCCGGTGCGTCTGACTGCAGCTACGAAGAGAGAGGTGATACGGGGGAGGGCAGGCTCTGCTGGGCAGGGGGGGCCCCGCGGCACACTCGATTCTGCTGCGGCGGCCCTGGCAGCGGGAGAAGACATCTTTTTTTTTTTTTTTAAATTTTACTTTAGGATCAGAATGTTTTTTACGCGGGGCCCTGTGCAAAAAACATTCTCGCTCAGTGGACAGGCCGGCCCTGTATATTGTTATTCTCTGAAATGTATTGGTTTAATATTTGCAGTATTGCCTTTTGATAGGTAGGGTTTGGTGCTTTGTGAGTCCTGGTAGTGCTGTTACGATACAGAGGGTTTGCTATGGGTTCTGAATGGGCAGTGTTTGTAGTAGTTCCTAATGTGCCTGGCGGTTGGTACTGGATTGTAGTAATGTAGAAATCTTTTAGTCTTTCTTTATCCATACTCATTAAGAGGCATGTTTACTAAAAGTTAGTGTATGGTAACATCATGCAAATATTTATGAAAATGAGGCCAGTTATGCAAATGAGGTCCCACACCCAGTCTCTGCACATGGCCCCGCACCCTCCTTGGGCCGCCCCTGGGTACAGGCCAAACATAGCAAGCTCAAAGTCCTAAACTTCAAAAACACTGACTTCAATAAAATGGCCGAGTACCTAAAGGAGGAGCTGACAGGATGGAAGGAGATAAGGGAAGTGGAATTGCAATGGGCTAAACTAAAGGTGGCAATAAAAGGGGCAACATATAAATATGTAAGAAAAGTAAATAAAAACAAGAGGAGAAGGAAACCTATTTGGTTTTCCAAAGAAGTGGCTGCTCAAATAAAGGCAAAAAACACAGCTTTCACAAAATTCAAAAGCTCGCAAACAGGAGGAACACAGAAATGAATACAGGATCAAACTCAAAGAGTCAAAAAGAGAAATAAGGATAGCAAAATCAAAGGCAGAGGAAAAGATGGCTAAAGATGTTAAGGGTGGCGACAAAACTTTCTTCAGGTATATTCGGGAAAGGAAGAAGATCAGAGGTGGAATCGCAGGGCTCAGAAGTGCTGGGAAAGGACTCGTGGAAAGTGACATAGAAAAAGCGAAATTGCTAAACAAATACTTCTGCTCTGTGTTGCTCCCAGGATGCTTTTTTGAATTCAGTTACTGTCCTCATCTCTACCACCTCCACTGGGAGACTATCCATGGAATAGTCTCCCAGTGGAGGTGGTAGAGATGAGGACAGTAACTGAATTTAAAAAAGCATGGGACCAACACAGAGGATCTCTAAAGGTAAAAAGTGGACTGTTGTAGTTGTTGATATGGAAGGACAGACTAGATAGGCCATGTGGTCTTTTTCTGTCATCATGTTTCTATGTTTCTGTGTTTCTACTAAAGAAAATCCTGGAGATGGACCAGCTGTGACTCCCAAATATAAAAATGGGAATGAAGTAGATACCACACCATTCACAGAAGGATGAGGTGTTGGAACAACTTGCTAAACTGAAAGTGGACAAAGCCATGGGACTGGATGGGATACATCCCAGGATACTGAAAGAGCTCAGAGAGGTTCTTGCAGGGCCGTTAAAGGATGTTTTCAACAGATCCTTGGAAACAGGAAAGGTTCCTCAAGACTGGAGAATGGCTGATGTCGTACCTCTACACAAAAGTGGTGACAGGGAAGAAGTGTCAAACTACAGACCCGTGAGCCTTACCTCGGTGGCGGGAAAAGTAATGGAGGTGCTCCTGAAAGAGTGAATAGTGAACTTTCTCAAAACCAACAGGTTGCAAGATCCGAGGCAACATGGTTTTACTGAAGGACGGTCTTGCCAAACAAATCTGATTGAGTTCTTTGACTGGGTGACCAAGGAACTAGATCAGGGGCATGTGATGGATGTCATCTACCTGGATTTCAGCAAAGCCTTTGATACTGTTCCTCATAGGAGGCTTGTCAATAAACTCAGTAGCTTGGGGATGGGTCCCAAGATGGTAAACTGGATTAGAAATTGGTTGACTGACAGACGACAGAAGGTGATGGTACATGGAGCTCACTCTGATGAAAGGAAGGTGATTAGCGGGGTGCCCAAGGATTCGGTCCTGGGCCCGGCACTGTTCAATGTATTTGTGAGTGATATTGCTGAAGGATTGAATGGAAAGTCTGTCTTTTTGCAGATGACACAAAAATTTGCAACAGAGTGGACTCCCCCGAGGGAGTGGATAAAATGAGGAAAGATCTACAAAAGCTGGAAGAATGGTCTAATGCTTGGCAATTACGATTTAATGCAAAAAAGTGCAGTGTCATGCACTTAGGTAGCAGAAATCCAAGGGAAATGTACGCAATAGGGGGCGAGAGGTTGGTATGCATGGTTCAGGAGAAAGACCTTGGTGTGATTATCTCTGATGATCTCAAGGTGGCAAAACAGTGCGACAAGGCGGTGGCAAAAGCCAGGAGGATGTTGGACTGCATACAAAGAGGGATTACCAGCAGAAAGCAAGAGGTACTTATGCCACTGTACAGGTCGCTGGTGAGGCCTCACTTGGAATACTATGTTCAGTTTTGGAGACCATATCTTGCAAAAGATGTAAAAAGACTGGAAACTGTTCAGAGGAAGGCGACCAAAATGATTTGGAGCTTGCGTAAGAAACCTTATGAGAAGAAACTTGAAGACCTAAATATGTACACTTGGGAGGAGAGGAGGGATAGGGGAGATATGATTCAGACCTTTAAATACTTAAAGAGGAACGATGAACAAACAAACCTCTTCCAAAGACGGGGAAGCTGCAAAATTAGAGGGCATAACATGAAGCTGCAAGGTGGAAAATTGAAAGGCAATGTCAGGAAATATTTTTTCACTGAAAGGGTGGTGGATGCTTGGAATGCTCTCCCGATGGAAGTGGTGGGGGCAAACATGGTGACAGAATTCAAAAGAGCATGGGACAAGGACAGCGGATCCCTTTACAGCAACAGGATAAAAACAAAATAAACTGAACCATCTAACCTCTCAACAAATAGAGGTGTCCTACATGGAGTGGTGGGTCCACCTCTAAACAAAGACATGGGGAGGGGTGGCCAGCACAGAGCGACAGGTGCACCTACTCTTGCCGTATTGCTGGGCAGATTGGATGGACCATGCTGGTCTTTATCTGCCATCATTTACTATGTTGCTATGTTACTATCAGTGCATGAGCAGTGTATTTTCTGATAGTGCACACTTTTTAACGTAGTGATAATTTGCATGCCATTAGTTTATGGCATTGTGAGTAAAACGTTTTAGCGTGTGCGTTGGAAGGCTGTGCGCTGAAGCTTAGTACTTACTGCAGTGAGGCCTCAGGCAGATGTGTCCAAGCTCTGCTGAGATTTCAACCCATCATATGGACTAACTATGGGCTAGGGGAAGAGAAACTGGTCTGCTTATGGTACTTAGATGAGCTACAATGTGCTACTGCCTGTATATTTGGGTTAGGTAACAGCTGAAAATAGGCTATTCAATTAGGTGAAAGCTAGTTGTCCTTATACCTAGTGACATCTAGCTAATGGTGTCGCTGAACCGACCCAACCCTCAGGCTATATTTAACAGCTCTGCCAGGTGAAATTTTTACCTCACCAGCTATAGCTGTTCCTTAGTTAGCTGACTAGATCTGTATGATAATCAGTCCATTAATAAATGCATGCACAGTGTTGTGCAAGACTCTGTTTATTTTCCATAAACTCAAGCATTATTTTGTTGCTATTTTTAACCCAGCAGATGTTGGAAAGAAGTTGTACATCAGCAGATATGTCTGTAAACAAAATAATTCTCAGGAAATTTAATGGGCCCAAAAGAAATTTATCATGGTGGACTGTGGTAGAGTGGTGGGAAGGAATTTCTTTAAAACACAGGCCAGACAACAGTTAAGGGAAAATAAAAGCAGTTTTTATTCGGTCCCTACTCCTTTGCACAGCTTGCCTTGGAAGAACCTCGCACTCCACAGGCCCCCTCCCTCTTGCAGACTGATGGGTTCTTAACCTTTCCCTGTGAGCCACACCCTTCCAGCCCTGAACTCTGGGCTGCAGCCTCTCTTAAAGGGGACTGTTGAAAATCCACTTGGAGAGCGATGGGTAGCATTCTATATACCCATCACACACCCTCCCCCTCAGCTCTACTATGCCCCAGGATCCCCACCAGGGAAAGAAAGTCTGCGTTCAGGTGAGTCCGACTAGCCCTTTGGTGGATCTGGAACTGGTGGGGTTGGAGAGTCAAAAAAAACACCACAAAATACGGCCGTTGGACTCCTTATGTCAAGTTAGCCACTTGAGGGGTTGGTGATCTGTTATCAGCATAAACGGATGGCATAGCAGGTAGAATTTGAAGGTTTTAAGTGCCCACTTGACAGCCAGGGCTTTCTTCTTGATCACCACATAATGCTTCTCCCAAGGAACCAAGGATGACCAGTCACTCATAGACTCTTCTATAACTCCCAGGTTAAGCATAGAAACATAGAAATATGACGACAGAAAAAGACCACATGGCCTATCTAGTCTGTCCTTCCATATCAGCAACTACAACAGTCCCCTTTTTTCCTTTAGAGATCCTCTGTGTTTGTCCCATGCTTTTTTGAATTCAGATACTGTCCTCATCTCTACCACCTCCACTGGGAGGCTATTCCACGGATACACTACTCTTTCTGTAAAGAAATATTTCCGCATATCACTCCTGAATCTATCCCCCTTTACCCTCATCCCGTGTCCCCTCGTAGCAGACCTTGCTTTCAATTGAAAAAGGCTCTCCCCCTGTACATTTATGCCACAGAGGTATTTAAACATCTCAATCATATCACCTCTATCCCACCTTTCCTCTAAGGTGTACATATTAAGATCCTTAAGTCTGTCCTCATATGCTTTATAATGAAGACCACTAACCATTTTAGTAGCCACCATCTGTACTGACTCCATCTTGTTTATATCCTTTTGAAGGTGCGGTCTCCAGAATTGCACACTATACTCCAAATGAGGTTGCACCAAAGACTTATACAGAGGTACTATCACTTCCTTTTTTCTGCTAGCCATTCCTCTCCGTATGCACCCAAGCATCCTTCTAGCTTTTGCAGTCGCCATTTCTACCTGTTTAGCTACTTTAAGATCATCAGACACAACCACGCCTAGGTTCCGCTCTTCTTTAGAGGACAGAAGTACTTCACCCCCTATACTATATTGCTCCCTTGGATTGCTGCAGCCCAAATGCATGACCTTACATTTTTTAACATTAAATCCCAGCTGCCAAATTCTAGACCATTCTTCAAGCTTAGCTAGATCCCTCCTCATGTTATCTACGCCTTCCTGAGTGTCTACTTTATTGCAGATTTTGGTATCATCCTCAAAGAGACAAACCTTACCCGACAGCCCTTCTGCTATATCACTAACAAAGATGTTAAAAAGAATTGGACCAAGGACAGATCCCTGGGGCACACCACTAGTAACATCCTTCTCCTCAGAGTGAGCTCCATTTACCTGTACTCTGCCGCCTCCCACCCAACCAATTTCTAACCCAAGCAGTAACTTTAGGGTCCATCCCTAGGGTGCTCAGTTTGTTTATAAGTCGCCTGTGAGGAATAGTGTCAAAGGCTTTACACCACATCTAGGGCTCTCCCTCGGTCCAACTCCCTGGTGACCCGGTCAAAGAAATCAATCAGATTTGTCTGACAAGACCTGCCTCTGGTGAATCCATGCTGCCTCGGATCCTGTAATCCGCTGGACTCTAGAAAACTCACTATTTTCTCTTTCAGCAGCGTTTCCAATAATTTACTCACCACCGAAGTTAAACTAATGGGCCTGTTGTTTTCAACCACATCCTTACTTCCGCTTTTGTGTAAAGGCACCACATGAACCTCTCTCCAGTCCTTTGGCACCACTTCCGACTCCAACGAGGCATTGAAAAGGTCAGTCAGTAGAGCTGCTAGAACGTCCCCAAGTTCCCTCAGTATTCTAGGGTGTATCCCATCCGGTCCCATCGCTTTGTCTACTTTAAGTTGAGCTAGTTTCTCACGAGCACAGTCTTCCGAAAATTGTTCAAGATATCCCTTGTGTCTGTTCCTGTTTGTGGGTGTTTTCTGAGGTCCTGCTCCTGGTTCTTCATCTGTGAACACAGAACAGAAATATTTGTTAAGCAATTCCGCTTTATCCTCATCAGCTTCTACATATTCCTCCCCTTCACCCTTGAATCTGACAATACCACTTTTGCCCTTCCTCTTCTCAATAACATATTTGAAAAATGTCTTATCCCTCATTTTATTGCATTGGCTATTTCCTCCTCTTTTTGAATCTTTGCTTTCCTGACTACTTTGCTAGCTTCTCTAAGTTTTTCCAAATATAGATGCCTGTCTTCCTCTCTCTGTGATCTCTTATATTTCATGAAGGCCTCCCTCTTTTTCTTCACCTTTTCAGCTACTTCTTTCGAAAGCCATAGTGGTCTCCTTTTCCTTTTACCTTTCTTTAACATTTTAACAAAAAGGTTGGTTGCCCTTAAAATATCCCCTTTCAGTTTTGCCCACTGTTTTTCTACATCTCCCAGCTGTTCCCATCCCGCTAACGACTCCCTGAGGTATTGGCCCATCTTCGCAAAGTTAGTCTTCCTAAAGTCTAAGACCCTCACCTTTGAATGGATTCTAACAGCCCTAGTTCTAATACTGAACCACACCATCTGGTGATCACTGGATGCAAAATGATCTCCCACTATAACAGCAGAAACACTTTCACCATTGATAAGCACCAAGTCCAGTATGGCCCCTTCACGTGTGGGGTCTGTTACCAATTGCCTGAATAGTTCTCCCTGTAGAGAATCCAGGATCTCTTTACTTCTAGATGATACTGCAGCAGGAATGTGCCAGTCAACATTTGGCATACTGAAATCCCCTATCAGTAGCACTTCCCCTTTCCTAGCAATGCTGTGTATGTCTTCATGTAACTCTCTGTCCACCTCTTCCTCTTGTGAAGGAGGTCTGTATATCACTCCAATGCAAATAGATTTCTCTTTCCCTCTTTCTAGTTTAACCCACAATGCCTCCTCTCTCCCTTTTAAGCTCTGTAATTCCAAAGCTTTAATAGTATTTTTTACATATAGTGCCACTCCTCCTCCCCTTCTTCCTAATCTGTCCTTTCTGAATAAAGTATAGCCAGATATAGTTACATCCCAGTCATGGTTTTCTGTGAAGCATCTCTTCCAGCTCCTTGGTGATGGCCTGTCGCAGGGCCTCCAGAATCCAAAAGGGTTGTTGCCAGATAACCACTCCAGAATCAGTAATAATATTATGACAAATGAATGCTGATGAATGCTATGGCATGCTTTTCACTCCTTACATCCAAGATCAGAATGGCTCCTAGGCCCACCTTTGAGGCATCAGTTTGCACAGTAAACTGTAGAGAGAAATCAGGGCTAATCAGCTTTCTTGAGACGCTGGAAGGCCAGGTGTAGGTTTGGTGACCATTGAGTCTGTTTGGGAGCTCCCTTCCGGGAGAGATTGGTTAATGACTCTGCCACCATTGCAAAATTAGGGATGAACCGGCAGTAATAGCCACTCAATCCAAAGGAAGGCACGGACCTCTTTCTTTGATTTCAGGGTGAATATCTGGACAATGGCATACACCTTCCATAGTTGAGGTTGTATCTGCCCATTCCTGATTAAATACCCAAGGTATTGAATATCCTGGCTACCAGAAAACATTTCTTGGTGTTGGCCATCAACCCAGTCTTCCACAGATAAGTCAATATGACTTTTACTTGGGTCAGATTGGTGGTCCAGTCGCCACTGTAGATGACTATGTTATCAAGGTATGCAGCTGCATACTCCTTGTGCTGTCTCAGTAGGTGGTTAACTAGGTGTTGAAATGTAGCGGGAGCCTCATGTAATCCAAAGAGCATCACTGTAAACTGGAACAGACCTTGCGGTGTCAAAAAATCAGTCTTCTCCTTGTTAGCTGGAGTCAAGGGCATCTACAAGTATCCCTTGGTCAAATTCAAGGTTGATATAAATTGTGCTCCACCAAATCACTCGATTAGCTCATCTACTCTGGGTGTGGGATATGCTTCCAGTTTAAAAGCTGCATTGACCTTCCAGAAATCAATGCAGAATCTTATGCTTCCGTTGGGTTTAGGAACCAAGATGATGGGGGATGACCAGTCACTCATATAGACTCTTCTATAGCTCCCAGGTTAAGCATCTCTTCCAGCTCCTTGGTGATGGCCTGTCACAGGGCCTCCAGAATCCAAAAGGGTCGTTGCCAGATAACCACCCCAGAATCAGTAACAATATCATGACAAATGAGAAGGGTTCATCCTGGGCAGGTGAAAAACACTTTTAGGTTCTGTGGACCAAACCTTCTAGATCTCTTCTCTGGGCAGCAGAGAGCTGGACTCCAATCGGGACTTGAGTTGGATCTGATAGGGCTGAAATTTCTGGCCCAAAATCATCTCCCTGTACCACCACAGCCATCACTGGTGTCCACTTTTTTAGTAGGTTAATATGGTAAATTTTGGTTTTCTTCCTTTTATCTGGCTGGGCAATCTTATAGTTAACAGGTCCCACTTTCTTTTCCACTTCATAGAGTCCCTGCCATTTACAGAGTAATTTGCTCTCGGATGAGGGTAGCAAGACTAAAACTCTGTCTCCCAGTTGGAAGGTGTGGTGCACAGCTGCCTGATTGTAGCCCCTGGCTTGCTCTGCTTGGGCTTTTTCTAGGTTGAGTTTGGCCACCTCTTTGGCATTCCTCAACCAGTCTTGCATTTGTATAGTGTACTCCACCAAATTATGCCCAGCATGGGGTTGTTCTTCTTCCCAGGTTTCCCTTACGAATTTTAATATGCCTCTTGGCCATCTTCCAAAGAGCAACTCAAAAGGCGAAAACCCTATGGAACTCTGAGGTACCTCGTGGATGGCAAACATCAAATAGGGTAAAAGAATGTCCCAATTCTTTCTGCCCACCTGCACAAATTTTTTAAATATCTGTTTCAGAGTTTTATTGAATCACTCAACAAGGCCATCCGTCTGTGAGTGATATACAGATGTTCACAGCATCTCAACTTTCACCAAGGCACACACGTGCTTTGTCACCTTGGAGACAAAGGGTGTTCCATGATCTGTGAGGATCTCATGGGGTATTCCCACCTGTGAGAATACTTCCCAGAGTGCATTCACAATCGTAGTAGTCTTCATATTCCTTAAAGCAATGGCCTCCGGGTATCGGTTAGCGTAATTCAGTATGACTAAAATATACTTGTTGCCTTGGGTGGTTCACACCAAGGGTCCTACTAGATCCATGGCCATTCTTTCAAATGGGATTTTGATAATATGCATAAGCACTAGAGAGGCAGGTCAGACTCTGGCAGGGTTATAAAGTTAGCAGGTGACTGGCAATATAACTGCACCTGTTTATGGACCCCGGGACAGAAAAATTGGGCTAAAACACTCTAGTGTTTTCTACGCCCCCAGGTGCCCCCTAATTTATTATTTATTTATTTTATTTATTTATATCTCTTATATACTGCGCTATTATAATCAGGGTGGTTTACAGTTGAACAAAAATACTACAATGAAGCAGGTCACATTGAGTTTACATTGAACTTGGAAGAACCGGGAGAAACTATATACAGGTTATGAACATTCTTACAGGACAAATAAGGTTCGTAAACAGATGTCTAGAGCTCCTGGGTCAGGGAGAGAAGGTGGGGACAAGTGATTAACCGTTCTCTAAGGGGGGCTGAACAAAGGGATGGGCTAGGTAGGAGGGTAAAGTGATGGCTGTGTGCTTACCAGAGTTATTATCAGGGTAATGTAGCAGGAACATGTGATGTTTGAGAGCTTTTCTGAATAACGGTAAATTGGGGATAGCTCGGATTTCTGCAGGGAGGGCGTTAAATGGCTCTGGGCCAACGATAAACACCCGTTGATGATAGTTCTTTGGTACTATCAGTTGTTCTACCTCTTCTCCCTTTAGTGCATTCTCGGCAACTCGGTATAATAAATCTCCCTTTAGCACAAAATAGGGAAAGATTCTTGCATGGGACTCTATTACCATCTTCAAAACCTGCTCTCTGGAATATTTAAGGGACATGCCCTTGCTGGGCCCTCCTGAAGCTCCCTGGGTCTTCCCCCAGCCCCCACTTTTGGAAGGGGACAATTGTATTTGGGTCACTACCGCTAAGCCCTGAGTTATCCCCTAGGGTTTCTTCCCTAGGCTCCCCCTCCCTGGATACCTCCCCCATAGTTATCCCCAGATTTTATTGGTAGCGTAGCTTTTCCCGGCAACACCAACTCTGGGACTTAGCAGGCTTGGGATTCTCGACATATAGATCCAGGTCTTCAAGCGAGAAAATCTCTGTAAAAACTTCCTGATCTGACTTAGTGGAGCCGTCAGTTAGTTGGGCCCATATTGCTTTGAACTTTGGACAGTCTCGGCCAATCACCACTGGATACGAGAACCAGGACAGCATCATGACCTCGAACATGGCTTCACCTGTCGGAGTCTTGAGTAAAACCTGTGCCGTTGGATACTGCTTCTGGTCTCCATGTACATAGGCCAGTGTTACCGTCTTTGCATAGACAATTTGAAATTGAGTTATGGTTTCCTGGCTAATGAGGGTCTGCACACTCCTGGAGTCTATCAAGACCTGAAGGCGGGTCCCTTGAGCTCCACTGGAATCACAAAGTTCTGTGCCCCTGGGTTGGGAGTGTCCACAACAGCACAAGTGTGAGGGGTGGATAGGCTGGCATCCATGGGTTCTTCCGCACCCAGAGGACATTCTCAAGCAAAGTGTCCCCAGGCTCCACACCTAAAACTGGTGAAGGGGTCATGGCTGGGGCCGTACCCTTGCTTAGGAGGTGACTTTGGGGATCAGAACATGGGAGCCAATATCTGTTCCGGCTTTCCCTTCTGTCCTCCTGGGTTGACGAGTGACTTTTTCACCTCCTCACTGTTTGCTTCAGTCATCAGCTAGGCTTCATGATACCCCTCGGCTATTTCCAGTACATTCTCCAGTGTAAGCTTGGGGTGCTGATACTGTTTCATCAGTCAGGTCCTCTAAAAACTGCTCCAATAGCACAATCTTGGCTATCTCCAGCCCGGTCTTTCCCTCTGTTTGCACCCACTTCAATGCGATCTCCTTCAATCGGCAGAGGAACGTCTGAGAGCTCTCTTTCATTGGAGCCCCCTTTCTGTATTGCTGGCGGTAGGCCTCTGGTGTACAGCCAGTCTGTTCCAGTATGGCAGCCTTGACAGCTACATATGTAGCTCGTCCATCAGGGTTGGCATTCCAGAATACATTCTGACTGCTACCTGTTAGCAAATTCCTTAAGTAGTCCATGTTGCCTCCAGCCATTCAGCCTTGTGGGCAGTTTGTTCAAAGTTCACCAAACAGCAAACAGGTTCCTCTTCTGCCATTATTTTCAGTAGCGCTTGCACTGGAGGATGGAGTGGTGGTCTCTGTAGGGCTTGAGTCAACTGAGCCACTGTGGAGGTGCAGCCCTGGAGGAACATGGACTTTCCCTCAATCACCTGGTAGAGGAAATCCCGAAGCTGCCACCATCTGTGGTAGTATGGTGTGCGAAGGGAAGGGGTCTTCTTTAAAACACAGGTCAGACAGAAATTCAGGGAAAATAAAAGCAGTTTTTATTTGGTCCCAGCTTGTTAAACCTCCACAAATAAAACCCAGAGCAGACAGCAGTTCAGTGAGAATAAAGTCAATTCACTTCTGTTGCAATGTGTTAAACCTCCACAAACTGGTTCTCCTGGCCGTTCCTTCAGCCCCAGGTAAAGTTCCTCCCTCAGAACTCCTTTGAGCTGCTTCCCTTGGAAGGAATTCTCATTCCAGGGCCCCTTCCTTCCTGCAGCCTGCTGGGTTCTTTACCTTTCCCCGTGAGCCACAATCTTCCACCCCTGAACTCTGGGCTGCAAACTCTTTCAAAGGGGACTGTTGATAGTCCCCTTGGAGAAGGATGGGTAGCATTCTATATACCCCATCACAGGGACAAATCAGTGAAAAGACACATTCAATTCAAAAATGGGACATATTGGTCTGGAGTGTCTGGAGAAATAAGCTCCCCAAGGGAGAAGCTGTTCCAGCTTCTGCAGCAAAGAGATTTTTGATACAGTGAAGCATAATACTTCGGGAAGTTCTGCTTCCAAACTGCCTCTCCCCTCTGCTGTATTCTTCCAGTCTCACAACATGCACCAAAAAGAGGCCAACCCTACTAAATATGTAATAGAAATAACCAAAAGCAGAGGGAATAAATAATAGCAAATAATGAACATCATACCAATGATTAAGATAAACTCATAAGATAAATAAATATGGTGTAAAAAAACAAAAAACACAAAAGACTAGGTAAAACACATATATTAATTATACAATCAGAGCACGTCAAGTAGTACAGAGTGTAAAGCACAGCACTAAATGGAGGTCCATATGTCCAGCATGTTTCAGTGAAAGCCTGCCTCGGGGACTTGATTGTCAGTCAAGTTGATGCTTAGTAGAGACAGTCACTAATGGTTCAGATCCACTGGACTTTGGAAACCTAAGGGACAAAAGGGGGAATGACAGGGAAAATCTAAATAAACATGAAAATGACAATACAAATGCAACTAAAATAATAGAAAATAAGTTTCTTACCCTCTCAGATAGTCCCTAGCATAAAATGACAAAAAACAGAGGAAAGAAAGAAGGAAAAAAATGTTTTCAAGAAGAACCCAGGCAATGAAATTATGTAAAAAATAAAACAGAAGATGCAAAATATCTTAACAACCCAAAGAAGCTAAATTACCACTAAACTGCTAAAAAAATCAGAGGGGGGATATTCAGAAGGGTTCAGCTGGATTAGCAGGACCTGCTAACCAGCTAAACCATGGCGATCCCTGTTCCAGACCATAGAAAAGATGCCCGATTAAAACTGGGGCAGTCTGTAGACAGAGCGGGTACAGTCACACAGCTATCCGGTTAGTGGTGATGTTCAGCACTTTATGTGGCTTTTGCTATCCAGTTAGTGACTAAATATCATCAGTACCTGGACAGCAAACACTCTGTTTAACAAAACTGGATGGTCAGCCCTAGATATCAATAAGCTTCGGCATTGAATAGTTAGTTTAAATTAAAGAGGTGGCAGCCAGGTGATTTAAAAGTGCTGAGCCCCACCGGAAATTTTTAACATAACTTCAATGTACTGACCACAAGACCGTTATCAAATCCCAAACGAAGACTATCACAGTTAATGGCATCCACTAATAATGTTCTAGATAACTCCCAATACACATCAATTTTGACACAGATCTGTCCATATGCCTGATGTTCACCAAGTTATCCAGGGGAAAATGGGGATGAGGAGCCAAAAAGGGGAATTCAAAGCTAATACTGGAGAGCAGTAAAATAAAACCAAACACAAGTCACAGGAAACAAAAAAAGTTATACCAGAGATGCCAAGGATGGACCATCCCAAAGAGTGAGATTTATTACCCCAGCGAGGGAGACTTTTTCAGATGGTGCATCCAAGGTCTACATCTTGAAAGATTTAAATATAGTGTTGCTTTGACAATGAAAAAGGCAGCATAAAGTGATACTTGCTTTTCTGTGGAGCCTTTGACAAGATACTGACATAGTGGAGAGAATATGAGTAAATTATCTGGGATGAAAATTGCTCTCCACTCAGTGGCTAAAAGTAGGTCAATAAGGTTCACAGCATCCAGGGAACAGGGGATGGTACGAGAGGAGGCAATACACAAGAAAGGAGCCCAGATTTCTTCCTACTGCCTGGACACTTTTTTCTCTTCTCTTAGGCTTGTCTCTCATGAAAGCAGTGACCTGGATCGGTGCATTGGCACTATGGCTGTAATGCTTGAGGCAAGGGGCTCAAAGAGTGAGAGAGCCTTCAAACGAGTGTGACACGCGCCTAATGCGTGAGACTTGGCGTCTCTGGTTATGCTGAATATGAGACCTACCCTTCCTGATTGGATGAATCAGCAGGGAAATCTTTTGCCTGAGAAAGAATCTATATAGGAAGAACAGAGCAAGGGCTAAGTGAGAACGGATGGGTGGGAAGCAGGGTCGTTCCAAGGACTGCGCGAGCAGTGTGTGGCTGCAAAGAGTGCAAATATGGAAGGGGTACTGATATCATTACTGGGCTTTCTGGAAGCCCAATAAGAGCAAATTCCTGCATGTGGCTGGGGAGGCAAGGGAGTGCCAGGTTAACGCATCCCAAAGGGGGCATTTGTAGCTTGGCATGGTCCTGTTGGGAAGGACCCTAACTAAAAACCATCACTAGCAGTTTAAGCACCAGCAATGCTTTCTCTGCTACTGAAAATTTAGAATTACAGCAAATCAACAATAGTGCAGGAATGAAGCTTCTCGAACGTATCCCTTTCAACCAGCCCTGCTGAGCTGCAGGGATGTCTCAGATTCAGGCGATCCTTCCCGGCCAATGAGACGTCCCTATATGCTAAGTTATGCCACTGGTCTATAATGCCTTTATAACTTGGACACTGCATTTAAAAAGAACTGCCTTACACATTTAAGAGAGCTGCTTTCTTACGATCCTCCTCTTCACTAAGCCCATCTTTCCATTTAACACTTACTAGTCCTCGTTTGGTCTTCCTCTAAAAAATGTTTCAGTCCCTGCCTTTCCAGACTGGTTCAGCTGTTCCTCCTTCCCTTTGATTCTCCTTGTAATTTTGCCTGCCCGTGAATGCTGCTTTTCTCCTTACTTTTTCTCCTGCTTGTGTATTGAATCATAATGCTCTTGATGTGCTCTTCCCCTTGTTAATGTGCTTGACACAATGATTTGTAACCATTTCTGTACTACCTTTTAAAGGTCTCCATTATTCCTTTATATATCTTAACATAATGATTCATTGTCTTAACGTTAGTCTTTCTGAAATCTAGAACTCTTTTTCTAGTATGGATTATATTGAGCCACATAATATAGTAATGACTGGATTCTAGATTGACCCTTCTTAACGTCTCCATTTCTCAGTTTGACACTTCATCTCAGATGACCAGACTCTCCAAGTGGTCCAACCGCTGATCCTGCCCCCCCCCCTTCCAAAATGATAATGTCCCCTGGTGGCCTACTAGTCCATAGCCCCTCCCCCGAAACATTTAATCTCTTAGTGGCCTCCAACCCCACACCCCCCCAAAGCAATTAAATCTCATGGTTGCCTAGTGGCCCTCTCCCCAAAACAAATCTCCTGGTATCCTTGTGCCCTCACCCCTCCAACCCACTCGTTAAGACAGAACACCCCCCCTCCCAAGAAATCTCAAAGGTCAGGCAGTGGGAGCAACGCCTGCATGTTCCTGCCCTTGCACGGCCATCTTGAATAATGGTAGCATCTGGGCCTGCCCAGTGCATACTGGGATGCACTGAGCAGGGCTGGACTGCCATATAAGGCAAAACCTTTTCAAGATGATGGCATGGGGCAGGTTCGTGAGGGCATCATTCTTGCCCCCTGACTTTTGAGGTACCTTGGGGGGTGCTATCTTACCAGGTAGATTCAGGGAGAGCACTAGGCCACCAGAATATTTGTTTTAGGGATGGGGATGAGACCACTAGGACACTAGGGGACCGATATTGGAAGCCTTAGGCATCGGTAATGTGGCAAAAAGCAGCCTTGCCCGTGTATGTGGCACATATCCAGGTATGCAGAATCTTCACCTGCCTGGCTAGTGTCGAATATCTGGGCAGCACACTCTGCTGTAACTGGATATCTGTCAGTGTGTAACGGGGGTGTGGCCTGGACATACCCATTTTGCGGGGATATTCAACAGCGCAGTGTGGTGGCCCCAAACAACATAAACCATGTAAGGGTAGGCCAAGGTTTTAGGCACATTTAGCATAATGACTGGACTGTTGGCAAACCCGGGTAGCTGCAATACCCCCAGACAGGAACCACCCGTGCAATGTGAGGTCTGCACAGACTGCAATGGAGGTGGAGATGCTACCGATGCACCAGGGCACACAGGTAGAAGCACAGTGTTCACCAACAGCAGCAGCCAGTGACCCAGCACCAGGTGATCTACAGACCAAGGGTGACATACCTCCAACTGTTGGAGGAAAAGATGTACCAGCTCTGTCGGCTGGGCAGTGACACCATAACAGAGCTGTGTGGGATGCTGTGTAGGGATTTGGAGCCAGGCACTGCCAGAGGCTCTGAAGGTGACCGTTACACTGGGTTTCCTGGCCAAAGAAAGCTTCCAGCATGTTGTCGGTGCCATCACAGTCATCACCCAGTCTGCCACATGCCACTACATTAATGTCCTCACCACTGCCCTGGTGCGAAGGATGCAAAACTACATCCCCTTCCCCACCATGCCTGAGCAAAGATAGGAGACAATGCAGGCACTGTATGATATAGCTGGCTTCCCATCTGTCATTGATTGCACCCATGTTGCACTGAGGATATGGGATCAAGCCCATAGCGCATTCAGAAAACTGCCACAATTACAGCTCCGTGAATATGCAAGTGGTAGTCAATGCCCACATGCTCATCACTGATGTATGTGCCCGGTTCCTGGGCTCCTGCCATGATGCATTCATCCTCTCTCAGTCAGGCCTGGGACAAGCAGCAGCCACAGGACACCTTGGAGATGAATGGTTGCTTGGTGAGTGGACACAGGTGTGAGCCAATGTGATGGAAAGTGAGTCATGCAAGCAACTCTGTGGAGAGGCACCCTAGAATGGGATCCAGGTGAGTGGACATATGCTATTTGAGATGCCCCAATACAGGTGCATAGTCTGATCAGAGATTTAAGGGGCCAGGATGAAAGGATGCCCATAGGTGATGCAGTCACATGGGGAACACTTCTCAATGGTTGCAGGGGACAGGTATGCATAAAAATAGACCAGAGGTGACAAAGCCCAAGAATGTGCAGAAGCAGAGCATCCTGGAGACATGGCAGGACCCTGAGCATCAGGCAAGCAATGACATGCTGCACATGGCTTGCCAGGAACTATCACCAGAATGCCCAGACACATGTCACAGTCCTGTGAAAGGCACAAGCAATATGTCCACCAACCCACCCTGCTAACTCCAGCACATCTTGCACAGTTGATTTACTGATGTGTGCCTGCCCCTCTGCTCCCATAAGTGACCATGGATGCCTTCTCAGAACATGGCAACTAACACCTGATGCCACCTGCTGACTTCACAGGAGGAGCAATATAACTGGGCACGCCAGAGCACCAGGGCAGTGGTAGAAGGGCAATTGGAGCCCTTAAAAGCTACTTCAGATGCCTAGATCGCAGTGGGGGTGAGCTGCTGTACAGCCCTGAATGTGTATGCAGGATCTTTACAGACTGCTGCATCCTACATAACCTTGCTATGCAGCATGGCATCACCATTCCTGAGGCAGAAGTGACAGAGGAGACAGATGCTGCGGAAGAGGAAGGGGCATAGAAGGGGAACCAACAGCAGATGGCCTTAGCACTTGCCAACAGGAACAGGCTCATCTGTGAAACTTTCTAGTGCAAATGATCAATTAATTGTATAGCAGTGAGTCAAACATTACTAAAATGGTGCCTCTTCCCACCCTCACCCCCCAACTCATGGTCAGGCCCTGGACGCTTTGCCACCTGAGCACTGTGTCTCAATGGAGAAGTCTCTGAGGCATTACTTGCCGTGTCCTCTCCCTCCCCTGTGACAAAGCCTGTCTCTGGAGGTTCTCCATCTTCTAGTGGTACTGCAGGAGGGCCCCCTTGCTCGACACCAGCATCCTGGCTCTGTTGGGATGCCAAGAACTGCTGGTATTTGCTGGAAATGGAGGCCATGTAGGCTGCCATCTCCCATAGGAGCCGAAGCTGTGCCTCCCTGTGCCATTGCTCCATCATGTGGTCTAGCATCATATGATTACTCGCCTGTAGCTCCTGGTGGATGGCGCGCAACTCTGAGTGGATGCTCTCCTTGCATTCGAGCATACATGCCCCCTTCCAGAGTATTCGTTGTTCCACTTCATTCGGGCTCTTCTCACGAAGGTCCTCCTGGATGGAGAAGGTCAGTTCTGCTGCTGCAGGCAGTACAGGGTCAAGCTTCTCATCCCTGCTTGATACTGTGCGCTGCTCTACAAAGCCACAACTTGGGCTTGTTGGAGGGTCTTCTGCTGCAAGAGCAGGAGTGCTGGAGATGCCACTTCCTTGAGCAAGTGCAGGCTACGATGGTCCTCCCACTGGCTGGTCTGTAGGAGAGCAAGAGTGACACAGGTCAGGCCTTGGAGCAGTCACATGAAATGGGGAGGTCTTGCCTTGAGTGTTCACCAGCCCTGATAGGAGAGGGACCGATGGGCCCAATGAGGCTCCCTGTTACTATATCTGTCTCCCAATAACAGATAGGTGTCCGAGGTACAGTCTCAGTGTGCTGCAAGCAGTGGAGAGGTACCACACATCACCAGTATGTCAAGCAGGTCTGCACACATTGCAGGTTTGGAATGCTACCTGCGAAAGCTACAAAGAGTGGATGTGCATATCAGCAACAGAGCCTCTGCCTGCCCTATATTCCCCCAGTATAGAACAAAGACACCAGCACACAAATACAAGCATATCCCAACAGTCCCCATGACAAACACACACATGCACATTCAGGCTCTGACAGTCGGCATGGCACACACACTCATGTACCCTCCTCATGCCTGATTCTGCAAATGGAGGAAACACTGTATACTGTAAGTGTACACTTTTCAGCTTGCTGGGGGGGAGATATGATAGAGGTCTATAAAATAATGAATAGGTAAATGCAGATCAATTGTTTACTTCTTCAAGTAGTAGAAAGATTATGGGACATGCAGTGAAGGTACAATGTAGCACATTAAGGCTAATTGGAGAAAATATTTTTTCACGCAACGAGTAATCATTACTGGAGGCTGTAATAAAAACTGTTAGCAGAAGAGGTTTGGACAAGTTCCTGGAGCAAAGGTCCATTAACTATTATTAAAGAGAACCAGGGAAATCCACTGCTTACCCCTGGGATAAACAGCATGGAATCTATATACCTTTTGGGAACATGAATTGGCCACTGTTGGAAACAAGATACTGGACTTGATGAACCTTTGGTATGACCCAGTATGGCATTTCTTATGTTCTTATATAAAATTCTCACACCACTTCTCTTTTTAATTTAATTAACCTGTCTTCAAACCATCTGTTGAGTGATGTGACTTCCCAGCAGAGTTCTTTCAAGTTGCTTGCTGGCAGCCAGGGTCATAAATTTGGGCTGCAAAAATCCAAGGGAGGGGTACAGTGTATGGGGTGAAGTACTAATGTCCACAAAAGAAGAGCGGGACCTTGGCGTGATTGTGTCTGATGATCCTAAAGTAACTAATAGGTAGAAAAGGTGACAGTGAAAGCCAGAAGGATGCTAGGGTGCATAGGGAGAGGAATGGCCAGAAGAAAAAAAGGAGGTGATAGTGCCTCTGTATAAGTCTCTGGTGCGACCTCATTTGGAGTATTCTGTGAAATTCTGGAGACCGCACCTTCAAAAGAATATAAACAGGTTGGAGTCGGTGCAGAGGGTGGCTACTAAAATGGTTAGTGGCCTTCATTATAAAGCATATGAGGACAGACTTAAAGATCTTAATATGTATACTTTAAAGGAAAAGTGAGATAGAGGATTTATGATAGAGATGTTTAAATACACAGGAGGAGAGCCTCTTTCGATTGAAAGCAAGTTCTGCTATGAGGGGACATAGGATGAGGGTGAAAGGGGATAGACTCAAGAATAATATGTGGAAATATTTCTGTATGGAAAGAGTGGTAGATGCATGGAATAGTCTCCCAGTGGAGGTGGTAGAGATGAGGACACTGTCTGAATTCAAAAAAGCATGGGACAAACACAGAGGATCTCTAAAGGTAAAACGGAGACCACTGTAGTTGGAAGGGCAGACTAGATAGGCCATGTGGTCTTTTTCTGCATCATGTTTCTATGTTGTCCCCCCCCCCCCCAAGAGGAAATGATCTCATATGCAACCATGAGGATAGAATGATGGGGCTGCATGTGAGATCTTTACTTAATATCATGCAATTGGCTCTAGAGCATAGCAACAGAGTTGACTTTCAGTGGTCCCATGGTTACAGACCAAAGGGAGCATGATGACATTATAGCACCAGAGCTGCCTTGCAGCAGCTGGGAATCCAATGTGGTCGGGGACCATAGGTAGGGGGGAGGGGCATGCATGAGAGGTGGGGAGGCAGCACGGCTGAAAGCTTGCCTAGGGTGCCAGATGCCCTTGGGCTGGCCCTGATCACACCATCCCCCTCACTCTGCTGCCCTGGCCCTCCTCCTCCTCCTCCATCTCACTCTCCCTATCTCGTCACCACCCCTTCTATACCTCCCTCTTGAGATACCACTCTTGGAGTATTCAGCCATGGCTTGTGTTTTTTTTATATATTTTGTTTGCTTGTGTTTTATTGTTGTACAGCATCCGAAAGCTAGCTCTGTGGATGACTCCCAGCTGTGCAAGATGTGGTGTTATGTGGGGAACAGGGGCCCTCAGTGAGGACATGCTAGGGAATCAACATCTGCCCCATCTGTTTACATCAGTATTCTCCAAATGTTCATAGCCACACCTATGATTTGTTATGGAGACTGGACAGTTGCAGCAGGCCACAGGATAAGAGCTACAATGACAAAAGTGACCCCCTCCCCCAACAAACAAAATCTGAAGCAGTCCGCAAAAACCATTATAGTTCCCCTGCTGTGGTCATTAACCTGTGGCCCATGCATTTGCAAGATATTCTCTACCAGAGGAAGGTATTGCGTCTTTCTATGTGATGTCTGCAACTGCATACTGTTATAGGCAACCTGGGATGGCAGGGACCTATATTAAGAAGTGCTGAACCTGGCAGAGACAATAACCTGACACAAGGTGCTGGCCATAGCTTGTGCCATGAACCATCCTCACTGTTTGCATGCACAGTCCCCCCCAGCTAGGCCTGTGGCAGTATGTTATTTCTGACTTGCTGCCCTACCCATCCCCTGCACATCCTGCCCTGCACATCCTTGGGCCTCCATAACCCATTGGCTACTCACCTCTGCTGCTGGAGCTGGATCCCCCTCCATATGGGCATAGATAAGCACAGATTGGCCCTATGGTGGCCCTTGGGGTACAGCATCCCTTGGACCTCAGCACCATCTTGACAAGAGTCTTGGCTTCAGCGTTCATTGTATGCCTGGCTGCTATGCTGCTGCTGTGTATCTGCCCTGCCAGAGGGGGCTCCTGCACCGACAGTACATGGAAGATCATAACATGGGCAAGGACAGGCAAATCTGGCTACCGGCCTCCTCCCCAGGCAACATTTCCCTGTATGCGCCATACCTGAATAAAACAGGATATTGCAATCTTGCCAACTTTTTGGCGGCTCTACTCTTGCGACGTAGAATAGTCTGCCTTATCTGCATTTTGCATCATTGTGTGATTAAGGCTTCCCCTCTGCGCCATGCATGGATTATGGATCGTTATTTGTGTAGGTTCCTTTGCACGGGCATATCTAATATCTCCCATAGCCACCCATTTTCCATCCTTGCTCGTGTGTACACTGCCTGACCCACGATTTGTTGCCTTTTCTGAACGGGGTTTATTAGCCAGTTATCGGCTTCCTTGGCACCTCGTGCAGTATTGGGTCCTAGGATTTTAATTATTTCTGGGGATAGGGACCAGGGGCCACTAGGCCACTAGAGGATATTATTGTTTTAGCTTGGGGAGGGTCCACAATTGGGGGGGTGCATTGGGACCACCATTGTATTTTATTTAAATTTGGGGTGGGGGATTCAAGGACAGCTAGACCACCAGGATATTTTATTTTAGTTTGGGGTAGAGAGTGGGGGTTCAAGGGCTGCTAGACCACCAGTTTATTTTATTTTAATTTTGAGTGGGGGGTTCAAGGACCACTAGACCACCAAATTATTTTATTTTAATTTGGGAAGGGGGTGAGTGATGCAGGGGCCACTAGACCACCAGGTAGTCACTTTCTGTGGGGGTACCGGCCCCTGACAGTATTTTGATGGCATTGGGGGCTTTTTCCGATGCCACGATCATCCCCGATGCCATTAAAATACTGTCGGGGCTGATATTAGCAAATTAGCCAAGCGGTGTCCATTTCTCTGGGCAGCATGCCAAACTAGTGTGGACTTCTTGTGCGCATGTGTTTGGCTTGCTCTCCCAGTTTAACGCTGCCATTTTGCGCCCAGTTTAACGGGCGGCTCATTTGCATGCGCATAGTTACTGCGTCCTTCATTTGCATTATCTTTGCTGCATCGCGGGTTAAAAGTTCTGCATTTTGGGGGCACTACTAGAATCATAAAAAGTCAATTCAGCGCGTGTTTAGCACCGGTTTTCTGCATTGGCCTGTATGTCTGCAATTTTAGCCATTAGACTACTCCAAAGTATTTGGCAGGATCCCAAAAGTAACAGAAATTATTCACTGTTTGTTTGGATCCTCGGAATGCAAATATCTCACCAGCAGGTGTTGTTAGTTAAAGTTGTTAAATGTACCTGTTTTGATTATTTCGCCTTTAAATAAGTTCTAACATTTTTGTTTTCTTTTGGAAAAAAATGTTTCTAAATGCTCAGAGGGTCATACCAAGCCATAAAGAAGCCCTGTGTGACATGCACGTCTAGAGCCCTCCCCCCCCCCCCTCATATCACAGGTTTGCCATTTGCCCATTGCCCAGCATCTTGCCTTACCCTACACCTCCATGTCCAGCCAGTTCCCTGCGCTGCCTGCCCTTGTCCCGCTGTCGCTTTTCATGGTTCCTTGGCAGCAGTGGAGCAGAATCCAATTCTAAAAAAGGCATGCGGGTGTTTCCGACTCCGTGCTTGCATGCAGATCTGATCCCTCCCTCCTCTGACGTATGCTCGCATCAGAGGAGGGAGGGACCAGACCAGCCCGTCAAGCATGGAGCTGCAAAGAACTGCGTTTGAATGGCTGGTCTGGTCCCTCCCTCCTGTGACGCGAGCATATATCAGAGGAGGGAGGGAGCAGACCTTCATGCAAGCGCAGAGTTGGAAAGACCTGCATGGTTTTTTTTTTTTAGAATTGGATATCTACTGCTGACACCGCCGCTGCCAAGGAAACATGAAAAGCGGGAAAGGGGGGGGAGCAGGGGCTGGCAGCCCCAAATGTACCCCTTTTTACTTTGCACCCTTTGTGGGCCACACCGCTTGCACAGGGCTAGGGACGGCCTGTATGCTCATATAAAGGAATAACAAATTGAAAAGCACATGCTGTAAGAAACATTGCACAAAGCTGCATTTCACTGGGCAACCAACTGGGTGGGTGGGGTGTGTGACAGAGTGAATAGCAGCTGCGTGGCTGGGAGGGGGGGATGTGGGGTGTTTCTGAATGTAGGGGAGAGGTGATAAGCAATGTGGCTTGTGTATGGCAGTGAGAGTAGCAGGGACGCCTGGGGCCTGTGTGAGCGAAAGGGAGTCTGCTTGAGTACACATAGAAGAAACAGGGTGTGTACGAACTACGGGGTGGGGGTGGATGTGAATCAACTCATCCCTCCTTCCTTTTCTTCCCTGGCCATGTTTTTCATCCTGCTTTCTTCCCCTTTACTCTCTCCCCCTTCCCCGCTTCTTCCTGTCAGACAGCTCGAAGCAGCAAAGTACGCTACCATAAGCGAGGGTGATAGCAGTGTTTGCGCACCATTTTCCGCTCTAGTGTGGGCGCAGAATGAAGGGATCTGATGCGAGCATAATCAGCATGCATATGGCTGTGCTAATGGCAGCGCACACTGCACTTAAGTCCATTTAAATGGAGGTAATGAAGCAATTAGCTCTGCGGGCACAGATGCAGAAAAGCGTGCAGAAGACTGAGCTAAATGCTGGGCGCTGTGTAGGACTTCTAGCGCTAGACAAATGATAAGTAGTACTAGAAGTCGATTTTAATGCAAGGTTTGAGGAGACTTAAGTCTGCGGTCAGTGCTGGTGAAGAATTTATGCCTATTTCTTAAGCGCACAGAGCCACAACTTTTTTCTGGCTTTGCTGAAAAGAGTGGTGAAAAAAATACAGCAGGGGAAGTGTGTTGGAATAATGCTGTGTGCGCACGCGTGTTGGAGTGCTGTCTGGAATAAGAATAAGACTGGTGTTTATAGACACCAGTATTGTACTGAGCAGAACTTTACTTTTTGCACCCAGCTCGTTTGCTTACAGCATCACTGAGCAAAACCTCTGCGAGCTGGAGCTTTAACGCTGGGCTCCAGTTCAACATATAACATATAAAATTATAATTAAGTGTAGGAACATCCGTCAAGTCAGGGGACAGGAAACCCCCTCGTATGAACGGACTTCTCCCTTTAATCTTTTTTATTATTATTTCAACTTCTACAACAGTCTTAATGAAAACAAGGCAGACCCAAAGAGCCACAGTGCTTAAAGTATAGATTCTTAATGACCAAAAAATTGAAGTCAAACTTAGCTGGCAATGGGGTCCTGCAGTATGCGTCCACCTCCCAAGGTATTTCATCAGGAAGGCATCTTCCGAAGAATTCCACAAAATTAATTCATCGAGAAAACAATTCTTCAGGAGTCCATACAGCCGTTTTACTTTCCAAAGAACGTCCTTCCAAAAAAAGTAAAACGGCTGTATGGACTCCTGAAGAATTGTTTTCTCGATGAATTAATTTTGTGGAATTCTTCGGAAGATGCCTTCCTGATGAAATACCTTGGGAGGTGGACGCATACTGCAGGACCCCATTGCCAGCTAAGTTTGACTTCAATTTTTTGGTCATTAAGAATCTATACTCTTAGCACTGTGGCTCTTTGGGTCTGCCTTGTTTTCATTAAGACTGTTGTAGAAGTTGAAATAATAATAAAAAAGATTAAAGGGAGAAGTCCGTTCATACGAGGGGGTTTCCTGTCCCCTGACTTGACGGATGTTCCTACATTTAATTATAATTTTATATGTTATATGTTGTCATTGTGAGTTTGTGTTTGTCTTATTTTATGATCTGATTTTTTAACAGGATTTACTATACAGATCTTAGTTTTGGCAATTGTTTTGGGCTCCAGTTCAAGCCAAACTTCACCAGTAATGACTTACGACTCCCACAGGCACTTGAAGCTCTGTCCTGTCGCTCTGGGCCAATCTTTAACTGGTAGGGGGATAGAAACCTCCGCCAATTCCTGCAGTCACTCCTCGCTCCACTCTGATCTTCTTCAACCCTGCCCATGCATGTGCACGGACCAACAGACAGACAGACAGACAGACGAAAGGATACACATAGCTTCCACAAGAAGCATTCTCGCTTTTGCAAAATGTGCCTCTTAAAAATTGTAAGTTGTGGGAAGTGCACACCACAAGGGCTGACTGGGAATTTAATTTCATTGTTTTTCTGCGGGTTAAAAATATGATTAAATGCGTTTTCTTGCCTTCAAGATCTGTCTTTACATATCAGTCCCTCAACACAAGCCTGAATAGGAAGAAGCTATAGACGAGGGGCATGCATTCTCTCCAAGTTTATTTTTAGTTTTCCTGGCTCTAACTTCTGCAGAGCCCAGCAATCTAAAATCACACACACACAGGACTAGTGCCAGAGGTGCGACGCTAGTTCACATTTTCCCCTTGCTTGTTTCCTGCCAAGGTACATGCCCTCATTGTAGGTGATAACATGGCCACTGCAGGGGGTTCCTGGGGAGATTAACACAAGTCTGAAGATTTTGAAGCATTTCAGTGAATCTGTTCACCAGCCAAAACAAAAAAACAAAAAAACCCCTCTTCTGTACATGCTTAGAACTTCCTGTTTGTTTCTGCATTCAGTTGAGATTGCAAAATCAAGGTTTTTTTTTTAATTTTCTATTTTTTTCACATTTGATCTTCGATGCCAGCAGCTGTGAGCACCGAGCTGGCTCAGCAGGCAAAGGCTGAGCCCGTCTCAAACAGCAACCTCAACACAACTGGCACAGCTGAAGGGGGCACTGGTGGAATTTACTCTGCCATCCTCAGCCGGAACTTGCCAATTATTGGACTGAAGGAAAAACCTTTTGAGAAGCTGCACAAGAAATGCTTGGAAAGGAAGATCCTATTTGAAGATCCTGATTTCCCGGCCAATGATACTTCCCTCTTTTACTCCAAACGTTTCTCCATCAAATTTCAGTGGAAGAGACCACCGGTAAGTAACAGATTCTCTCCCATAATAATAGCCAAAGAGAGCAACTGAACGTTCTCATCTCTGTACAGATCAAAAGGAACTATTACCTAGAAACTACTACAAAAAGCCTGCAGCTTACCCACCACCTAAACGAGCACAAGCAGCCCCGGCTGAAGAAAAAAAAGAGGGAACCTGTGGGATCTGGAGGCTACTACCTCCTCCCTCCCCCTTTAAAAGATGCAATTACTTTAATTTCTCACATTACCTGCTATAAAAAGTCCTAAGATATAGTTTATTAGACATTACCTGGTTCCTGTATTGCATCTTAGTTATTCTGGGCTGGGGACCCTTATTCCCATTGCACTGAGGCTGCTCACATGACTTCAATTGATCCATGTCTGATGTCTCTAATATTTTAATATTTTATACTTTATAGACTTATAGTCTGCTTGAGATAAGGCTTGCTTGCCTACTGCTTTCACTCACTGCTATCTGATTACTTCCTCTGCTAATAAGTTTCCCTATCTGATAATCTCGGTCTTTTAAGACTTTTACTTATCTGTATCTTATTCTATTTTACTTATTCTACTTGATTTCACCTTTATTCCCTTACTACCTATTATCCCTCTCCTCTTCTAACTTTACTTGCTCTCTCTGCCATTTCTTTTGGCTCCACATCATTCTTTGCTCCTTTTTCTGATCCTCCCTAACCTCCTTCCCTCACTCCACCAACCTAATATTCCCCCTCTTTTTTACCCTCTCTCCACCCTCCCCCTTCTTATCCTCCACCCTCTCCTCAGTTCTTCAGCTTCACCTTCTCCTTCTTCTCATTCATCCCTCTCCTTCCTCTCTAAAGCAACCTCATCCCCGTTTCCAACGTGCTGTCTCCTCGCTTCCTCACACTCTTCTTCTCCTTTTCTGGGGACATTAATTCCAACCCTGGGCCCCCTTCACTTCTCTCTCACTCCCATGTTAGTTTGTCTCTCCACCACCCTAATCTCATCCACATCCCTCTCCTTTCCCCCTCCCCTTCTTATGTGCTTTATGTAATGCTCCTTATTCCTGGATACTTCTTTCCCCTCCCTCATTCTTGGTGGCTTTAATTTTTGTATTGATAACCCCTTTCCCTTACCTCCTCTTTCAACCTTCAGCTTTGCTCTTCTGCTCCCACTCATCAGCCTTGACTTTATTTTCTACTCTGTTTACCTTCTAATTTCCATACCTCTACTCTTCCCTTATCTGATCATCACATGTTAATTGTCACTCTTCATTATTCCCCTCCTCAATATCACGCAGTCTCCCCCTATCTTTTTAGGAATCTTCATGCTATTGATCCACTGACACTATCCTCTACTGTCTCATGTCTTCTCTCTTCCACTTTGTCCTCTAAGTCTGTTGATGAAGCCATAGCTCCTATAATACTGCTCTCTCCTCTACTCTGAATATCTTTGCTCTGCCCATTCCATGTCCTGTGAGGCGCACCTCACCTCAGCCCTGGTCATCTTCAACTACCCGCTACCTATGTTCCTGTGCTCACTCAGCTGAGCGCACTTGGCTCAAATTCCGCTCTCTTTGACTTTCTTCACTTCATATTCATCTGACTAAGCGTCTTGCCTCTAACCTTCACTGTCTCTTTTCTACTCTCAATTCTCTTCTTAAGGCACCTCCACCTTCAATCCCTCCTTCTCTCTCTGCCCAAACCCTAGCAGACTGTTTCCATGACAAATTGCATAAGATTACTGTTCAATTCCCCATTAAAACTTCACCCCCTCTTCCCCCTCTCCATTACCAACATTTCCTCTCAACCTCTTTCATCCTTTTCTAAAATCTCTGTTGAGGAAACTTCTCTTCTTCTTTCCACTTCTAAACTAACTATCTGTTCTTCTGATCCTGTCCCCACCTATCTCAACTCCATCTCCTCCTCTCCCCTTTCGTCTCACATAGTCTCAACCTTTCACTTTCCACTGCAACCTTCCCCGTATCATTCATGCATGCTGTAATCACTCCTCTCCTCAAAAAACCCTCAGTTGACTCTGCTTATCCTTCTAATTATCAAACCATCTCCCTTTTCCCGTTCATTTCCAGAATTCTTGAACATGCAATTTTCTGCCACTGTCTTGAATTTCTCTCCTCTCAAGCCCTCCTTGATCCACTTCAATTTGGTTTTCATCCATTTCATTGTACTGAAACGGCTCTTACCAAGGTCTCCAGTGATCTATTCCTCGTTAAGTCAAAGGCTGTTAGTTCTCATTCTTCTTGATCTTTCTGCTGTTTTTGATACTGCTGACCACATCCAACTCCTTGACATTTATCCTCACTTGGTTTTAGAGGCCCTGTACTGTCTTGGTTCTCTTCTTATCTCTCCTATCGTTCTTTCAGTGTTTGTTTTGGAGGTTTCTCCTCTTCTGCTATCCCTCTCTCAGTTGGTGTACTTCAAGGGTCAGTTCTGGGCCCTCTCCTTTTCTCTCTATACCCAGTCCCTTGGTGCCCTCCTCTCTTTCCATGGTTATCAGTCTCATTTTCATGCTGATGACTCTCAAATCTACTTATCTACACGTGATATCTCTCCTTTGCTCCAAACTTGTTTCTCTACTTACTTATCTGATATCGCCACCTGGATGCCTCACTGCTACCTAAAATTGAATATGGCTAAAACTGAACTTCTTATTTTTCCTCCTAAACCCTCCTCCCCCCCTTCCTCCTTTCTCTATCACTGTTGACAGCACTCCTCTTCTTCCTGTTTCCTTGTCCTGCAGCCTTAGGGTCATCTTTGACACCTCCCTTTCCTTCTCCACACATAATCAACATATAGCTAAAACCTGTTTTTTTATCTCTACAACATTAACAAAATTCATCCTTTCCTCTCTGAACACTCTTTGGTCACTTCCTGTCTTGACTACTGCAACCCGCCTCCTTGCTGGTCTCTCTCAGTGTCATCTCTCTCCTTTTCAATCTATCCAGAAGTTTTCTTTGCGGCTGATCTTCCGCCAGCCCCAATATACTCATATAATCCCTCTTCTAAAATCACTTCACTGGCTCCCTTCCATTTCTGTATCCAATTCAAACTTTTCCTCCTAACATATAAATGCATTAACTCTACTGTCCCTCGTTACCTTTCCTCTTCTTTTCTCTCCCTCTCTTTTTCCCTCTTCTCTTTCCCTACACCTCGTGAACTCCGCTCCTCCTCTGGTTTTCTTCTCTCTGTGCCCTTTCCTTCTTCTGCAAACTCCAGACTTCGATCTTTTCACCTTGCTGCTCCTTATGCATGGAACGAACTTCCTCTATCTTTACGTCAAGTCTCTTCTCTCCACCTCTTCAAATCCATGCTAAAGGCTTTACCTCTTTGAGGCCGCATTTGGTTCCTAATCCCTTCTTCTCCTTGTGTCTCCTTCCCTATTTGAACCCTCTTGTTTTTCTTGTATTGTTCTGTCTGTCTTGATCAGACTGTAAGCTCTACGAGCAGGGACTGTCTTCTTTACATGTGTCTACAGCACCGCATACGCCTTGTAGTGCTATATAAATGATTAATAGTCTCAGAACGGCTAATGCAGCATAACCTGGCAATTAACTACAGCAAATCCGAAGCTCTCATAATCACGAAGGACTTTGCCTTTCACCCTCCCCAAAACCTACTAATAGGAAACCAAGCAGTCCCACTAAAAGAGAAGTTAAATACTTAAGAATATTCCTAGACCAGAGGCTCAAATTCCAATCCCATATCAAGAAACTAACCGCCAAAGCATACCGTAAAATGAAGATCCTAAAAAACATGTGACCCACATTCAACACTGATCACTTCCGCTCCATCTGCCAGGCAATGATCACGGCACAACTAGATTACTGCAATATGATTCTCCAAGGCCCACCCAAATGTGCAACCCAAGCACTACAACTAGCTCAAAACTCAGCAGCACGACTAATCACCGGAACCAAAAGACAAGACCACATCACCCTCACCCTCATAGCCCTCCACTGGCTACACATTCAACCTCGGATAAAATACAAAGCTGTAATGATGATGATCAAAATACTACACAACCAGCCCCCAGAGAGCTTAAAAGAGTTCCAGACACTCGATTAAGAAGGAAGCAACATCAGAACACACTCTCAACAGCTACCATAACTACTTACTCCTCTCAATCAGCCCTTCACAGAGTATTTGAATATTATACCCCAGCGCTATGGAACTCACTCCCATATCACCTGAGAGCAATTTCTGACATCACTGAATTCAGGAAACATCTCAAAACCCACCTTCTCACAGACCACTTCAACACCACAGACAACACACAACCATAACAGCATGTCCAGTCAGCAGCTCCCATCCACACCATGTCCCCCTTTAACCAAGCCACAATCAGTTAAAATGTTGGAAGAGTATTGTTGTAACACAAAGAGAATGTTAACTGCTCATTGTAATTAATTTGATCGTTAATTGTTCAATGTAAATAGCTGCTACTGTACCGTTCTATGTAACCTCGTTATGTTTCAATGTAAACCGCTTTGATAAAATTGAAAAGCGGTATATAAAAGATGTTAAATAAAAATAAATAATAGTAGTAGCAGTAGACAACTCATTGGAAATAGCTTGAGATTATTTTTGAAAATCAGATAAATTACTAGTTCACAGCTTTTAGGACTTTTCCACCATATGGAACAAATATGGGAAAATAAAACTTTTTCAGAATGTGATTTACTCTTGGTAACATTTATAGTAAAGGTATCCTGCTCCGAACATTTTTCCTAGGCTAGTGTTTCCAGTGGAGTTTGTTTGTGCATACCATGGCAAGAATGAATCTCACATGTAGGCCAGGATATGTGCTGTATGATTTCAATCTGTCAGATATACTGCTAGTCCCCCTTCTCCTTGGAGTAGCATGTCCAGCCTGGTGGGGTAAGTCCAGTCCCTGGTGGTGGTCTCCCAGCTGGCTCACTATGTAGGAACACCACATGACATATTTCTACAGTTTTTATTTTCTGTTGCTCAGCTATACAGGAGAATGCAGTAATGTTCAGAGATGAGAATAAAACTCGGGTCTTTGGATTATCTCACCCCTGGCATCTGGACTATCATCTCTGGAATTGCATAATGGACTCTACCTCAGTCAGCTCTTAGGAGAATTTTAGAATACCTAGCATGTACCAAGAGAAAAAAATTAATTGAGAGAAGGATGTAATTGAAAATAGGAATATATAAAAATAAAACTGTAGAAATAGTTACAAAAGAGGGTCACATGATGCCTGAGAGCTGAGAGGACATCCATAGACACTGCTCAAGGACATTGCCATAGAAAACATTGCAAATCGGCATCATTACATAGAAATCTAGAAAATGATGGCAGATAAAAACCATATGGTCTATCCATTCCGCCCATCCCTACCAACTACGCTCTACAATCCTTTCCCTGAGAGATCATCTGTGCTTGTCCCATGCTCTCTTAACATAACATAGTACGTTATGGCAGATAAAGACCGCATGATCCATCTAGTCTGCCCAGCAAGGTGGCAAGAGTAGGTTCCCCTGCCGCTCCGTGCAAGTCACCCCTCCCTATGTCTTTGCTTAGGTGTGTATCCATCACTATGTGCAGGTCACCCCTATTTGTTGAGATATAAGAGATAGTTAAGTTTATTTTGATTTTATCCTGTTGCTATAAAAAGATCCACTGTGTCTGTCTCATGCCATTTTGAATTCTATCACTGTATTTGCCCCCACCACTTCCTTTGGGAGGGTATTCTAGATGGTGGGGGATGGCAGGCCTGGGCAGCGACAAAGTCTGGACAGGGTGCAGGAGATTCCCTGCAGCCCGACCCTGGCCATGGGAGGCCAGATCGGGGGTCGGACTGCGGGGAAAGAATGAAGTTGTCAGCGGCTGTGGATCGCAGCTCCTGAATGGAGAACCAGACGCCATGGGACCATGGCTCCATTCAGGTGCCGGTCTGAGTTAGCCAGGCAGGTACCTGTGTGTGCAGACTGACAAGAATTGGATCTGGGCCTGCACCTACAGGCTTAGATGCGATTCCGATCCTGCGGGGCTAGATGTGTCCCGCGGGATCGGAATTGCATCTACCACTGTGCATCCGGTTCTGACCGGACACTCAATGGGCCGGGACATACACCTTAGAATAGGCCTAGGTCTGTATCATATCTCCCCTGTCCCTCCTCTCCTCTAGAGTGTACATATTTGGGTCTTCAAGTCTCTTCTCTTCTGGTCTTCTGGTGCAGGCTGCAAATCACTTCCACTCTTTTTATATCCTTTGTGAGATATGATCTCCAAAACTGAACACAATATTCCAAGCACCCAATACGTTCGCCTAAGAGCTTTTGCACTTTCTGCTCCCACTATCTGGAATACTTTACCTCCCCACACTACGGAGCATCCAGTCTTACCTAGCCTTTAAAAGAAACCTGAAGACACACCTTTTCGAAGAACACTATGGCATGAATCTTCAGAGTGACTCTCAGCAAGAGCACCCACCTCTGGCACAGAGCATCCCCCCTGCCCCTCCACCATAAGCTGCTACCCAAGGAGTACTACTCCCCTGCACACATAAATGCCTTCAGTGGAACTCTGAGAGGAAGGCCCTGAACTTTACTGTTGGATTCCTAAGCTTCCCTATCGAAAACTGTTGCAACCTTCACTCCTGCCCACTACCTTCTTTTCGTTGTACACAATCTATTTGATGCTGTAACACTCATCATCCATTGCCTTTACTCTCTCATTCCACACCGTTTACGTTTGATGTAATCTGCATGCACCTCTCTTCTTCTGTCTGTATACTGTTAGCTGTAAACTGTTTTGACTGGTAGAAAAACAGTTTAGCAAAACCGGTTAAATAAATACCAATGGCGTTCAGTTTATTTATAAGTTGTCCATGCAGAACCATGTCAAAGGCCTCGCTGAAATCTAAGTACACTATAATACTCTCCCCTGATAAAACTCCCTGATCACTCAGTCAAAGAAATTGATATGATTAGTCTGACAAAATCCATCTTTAGTAAAAACATAGGATAGTGAAGTAGAAACTGCACTATCCTCTGTTTTAGCAATGCTTCCATTAACTTAGTAATCACAGAAGTTAGATTAGTCGGCCTGCAGTTTGTACTTGTATTTGAAGCATTTATATACCACCCATCTGCGAAGCAACACAATCTAGGTGGTTTACAATCAGGTACTATATATATTCCCTCGTCCCCAAAGGGCTCACAATCTACGTGTGTACCTGAGGCAACGGAGGGTTAACTGACTTGCCCAAAGCCACAAGGAGCACCTAGGAGGGACTAGAGATCCCAGTCTCTCTGACCAAGAGGTTGCTGTCCCTCAGCAGGAATCAAATCCCTGGCCCTTCTCCTTCTGCTTTAGTGGAGAGAAACCAATCTTCCCATCTCCAGTTCTCCTGTTGGAAACACTGTTGAAGAGGGAAGGTGATCATCAATCAAGTCAGTCTACTGATATGTTGATTCAGGGCCAGATATTAGGGAGAGTGCAGCAAATGATAAGAATCTAAGATGGTCGCCAAGGCAGCGCAGCCGATTTCACACTGCAAGTAGAAGCAGTGAAAGAACTAATAGCAGTCCTCTATCATTGAGACAGAAGAGAGCCTAGAGGCACAAATTATCAGAATCCAACAAGGAAAGAGCTATATATCCCATCAAGAAAAACAGAATAGAAATGGTGGAAGCAGGGGTAGTAGATTTAGAGGCCCAGAATAAGAAACTCTTGGACCACATAAAAGATCAAAAGAATAAGGATAGGTTGAACAATATCCAAAAGATTGGGTTGCCAGAATTAATTAAGGATCGATATCTACACCAGCTGCTACAGTCCTGGCTTCTTGACACCCTGTATTTCAGCTGGAAGGATCTCTGGTAAAAGTAGAGATGGTGCATTGGCTAGGAGTGAGAAAAAAAGGCAACGACAGACCACATCCAGTCATCACAAGGATATTCAATTTTGCCATCAATGGAAGCATAATTATGCTTTATGAAAAAAAACCAAGAGATAGAATAGAAGGATGCAAAGATTCTTCCAGGACATCACAGCACAAATAATAGCAGATAAGTGTGTCAGAACCCTACACTGCACGGAGTTCTACAAAAGGGGCATTAAGGGCTAGATTTACTAGTATTTGTTGAAGTTTTAACATGTGCCATTACACATTAATATGTTTTAAAGAGATTTAACACATATAGGGGCATTTTTACTAAACTGCACTAACAGGGTTTACTGCACACGAAGTCTGCCACAGTAACCGTTAGCATGAGCTAAAAATGTCACGCCTCTAAAAATCCCATACTAGCTGCTTAGCACAGGTTGGGGCAGAGACAGGGTGGGTTTGCTTATTTATTGATTTATGCAATATTTGTAATACCACCCTGGGCACAGTATGACTTGATGTTGAGGCAGTTTACAATAAGATATTATAATAGCAGTTGACAAACAAAACATTTATAGGGTCATTCGGTGGCACAAATAGCGTGCCACAGAATGACCTATTTGTGCCTTCACGGTCCCGTCTGCCTTCCCCGCATCTTGTACAGGGAAGGTAGATGGGGGCGGCATTAGGGTGGGTGGTGGGCGGTTGAGGGCCCCAGACATACAGGGCTGATTCTAATGTTGGCCTTCTATGTCCGGAACCGGCGACTTGCACAGGGAACTTATTCCACCTCGGTGGACCCAGAGATCGGCAGGCCGGGGTGCTGATGGGGAAGGGGGAGGCCCGAGGACATTCCCCATAGACCGATCCTGGCATTAGGAGGCCAGATTGGGGGTCAGGCTGCAGCAAAATCACTGTTGGAGCCGGCGGCTGGGGATCATAGCTCTTCAATGGAGCCGCGGTGCCATGGAAACTGGGTGCCATGGTGTTGCGGCTCCAATGAAGACCCCTGACTGAGTTAGCCAGGGAAGACCTGTACATGCAGGCTGGGCAGAATCAGGATCTCAGCCTGCATGTACAGGCCTGTTCGCGATTCTGATCCCGCGGGGCTAGACGTGCCCTATGGGATCAGAATCATGACTCCCTCTGTGCATCCAGTTCCGGCCGGACGCACAGAGGACCTGGACGTGGGGGTGGAATCGGGCCCTTAACAAATTACAGACTGGTGTTTAAACACAAAATAGGCATGGGGGAGGTGGTCAGGAGTGAAAACAAGAACATCATCCAAACCAGAAAACCATAATGACCATAATAACTAGAACACAATAGGGCATAGAAACCTTCAAGCTTAAAGGTAACTCTAGAAGCACATTCAAGCAGCCAAGTTGGAGGTGGAATACAAGTGGTGACCGCACATTATGGTTAACGCGGCCATCATTAGTGCATTCTCACTGTCAATGTCTCTGCTAGCATGGGAGCCCTTATCACCACCTCAGTGGGTGGCAGGAGCTGCACCTGTGGTAATTACAGCAAATGTCTTAGTGTGGGGGTACACTGGTTGTGCATTAAAGAGGTCCATTGTCACCCTCCCCATGCTAAGTTTTGGGTCTGATCGGGCAGTACATTACTGTGTTTAACTAAACATACCCCATTATTATTAAAAACGCCTCACTGACAAAAATAGAGTCTGTGTTAAATAACTTGTATAAAATCACTTTAATTCAATATTTATATCCCACTCCATACCAACAGGATCTGGGCAAGATACAATAATCCATAAATGCATAACATCATTACACATCATTATTATAAAAATAAAACCCAATCATAACAACATCAAATATAAAGTAAGGTAATAAAATCAAATTAAAAAACATAATATAGTAGACAATCTATAATCTTGCTCAAAACGTATATTACAAAGTGTGTGTTAATGTGCAATAATATACATTGACATGTTAATGCATGTTGGTAAATCTAACCTAAATTTGCAATACATTTTCTGGCAAACGTGAGACTCACACACACCCAACCCATTTGTTTGAAGAATCAGGGGAATTAAAATACTTCCTGGAGAGACTGCTAGCCAAATAAATTGTAAAAGTACTGTTGAAGACGTGGTTAATTGAATTTCCGTGACTTTATAGTGACATTGTTAACATGGTTATTTGTATGGGAATTGATCCAGCCCCAGGGCATAGAAAGTGACCCAAGTAAGGGAGTGGAGGAGTAGCCTACTGGCTAGAGTAGCAGAGGGAGATCCGGACTTAGGTCCTAGTGATACTTCTTGCGCCTTGGGCAACTCACTTAACTCTCTGTTGTTTCAGGTACAAACTTACAGGCTGATGCAGAAACCCCACACTAGAGCTCGGTGCTCTCTGTCCACTCAGATTTCATTACTCCTTCTTACTATCCAGCGCTCTGTCTTCCTCTTTTCTACTCCATCTACCTGTCACTTTTCAACCCTCACCGCAGTCCCACCTCATCTGCCCTGGTCCACTATTCCCCAATCTTTTGCTCATTCCTCCATGTCTAACATCTCTCTTCCCACCCCACCCATGTTTCTCTCTCTCCCTCCCTCTCTCTTTTCCTGCATCCAATATCTGTGCTCTCTCTCTCTCTCTCTCCCACCATGTTCAGAATCTCTCCCTCTCCATTCCTATCCCCGCATGTCCAGCATTTCCTCCTATCTCCATATCCCCCTGTGTCCAGCATCTACGCTGCCTCCATCCCATCCTATCTCTAGCATCTCTCCATCTCTTTCTCGATCTGTTTACCTCCATTTCCATCTTCTTCCCTCTCTCTCCCTATTACTCGTGTCCAGAAGCTTCTCTGTCTCCTTCTGTTCCACCCCCATGTTCAGCATTTTCCCATCGTCTCCCTATAACTCTCTGTCTAGCATCACCACTCCGTCTCAAAAATCTCCCCTCCTTGCTTCTCTGTATGCCCCCTTTATCTCTCTAGCACCTGGTGTCTAGCATGTCCCTTCTGTCTTCCTGTCTCTCCCCCAGCTCTGCATCCAGCACTTCCCTTCTGTCTCGCTGTGCCCTTCCATGTCTGGTATCTTCCCTCCATCTCTCAAGGCCCCCATCGCCCCATATCTCCCGTTTTCCTGTGTTCCCTCTTGCCCCTTGTCCAGTATTTGCAGCAGGACGTGCTTCTCCCACAGGCAGGATACAGCTCTCTGCGCCACAGTTTCAGCAGAGATTGCAGCACCGTGCTTGTCATCCTCGTGGGAGGGATGGCTAGAGACAGCAGCTTTCTAACATCGGCCCACCCTGCAGTACCTACCACATGTACTGTGTAGTGCCATCTCTGTCCCACAGACACCAACCCCCCAACAAAAATAAAATCTCTGGTGATCCAGTGGGCCCTGATCCCCCATCCCCACACCCCTGAAACAAAAAGGTGACCTAGTGGCCCCAGTGCCCCCCATCCCCCAGAAGGGCTATCGGGTAAGGTTTGTCTCTTTACGGATGATACCAAAATCTGCAGGAAGATGTAAATAACATGAAGAGCAATCCAAAGAAGCTTGAAGAATGGTTAAGAATTTGGCAGCTGAGCCGTGAAGCTAAATAATGCAGGGTCATGCATTTGGACTGCATAAAACCAAGGGAGCGGTACAGTATAGGGGGTGAAGTACTTTTGTCTACAAAAGAAAAGTGGGACCTGGGGGGGGGGGGGGGGATTGTTTCTGATGATCTTAAGTTGGCTAAACAGGCAGCAAAGGCGACAGCAAAAGCCAGAAGGATGCTTGGGTGCAAAAGGAGAGGAACAGCCAGCAGGAAGAGGGGTGTGACGGTGGCTCTGTATACATTTTTGGTGAGACCTTATTTGGAGTATTGCAGGCAATTCTGGAGACCGCACCTTCAAAAGGATAGAAGCAGGATTGAATCTGGGCAGCGGGTAGCTATCAAAATGGTCATAAGATGATGAATTTGGTCATGAAAATGGAGACCAGAGCTATGGTCTAAGTAACACTGTTCTTGTGCTTGTTTTGTCTTTTTAGACTGTGTGTGCTCGTTGAAGTACTATTGCAGAGATTGGTTTAATTGTGTTCCATGAGTTCACAGACAACAGAACTACTTTTTCCATCAAATTATATGTTTGTGAAGCAAATAAAAATTTAAAGAATTGATCAACTTGATAAAAAGTGGACGTTGTTTTACCTGGGAGACAGATGATGAAAGGGAGAATGGCAGGACTTGAGAAATGATATGTCTTAGCCATTCATGATGTGATGTCTCCTAGAGGTTTCTTTTCAAGAGTAATTTGATTATTTTGAATATATTTGTTCCTTCTAGCTTTACTGTTATTTTTGGATATAGAGGAGGCATTGAACATTTTTTTTAACTTGAGTAGTAGTGTACCAGAAGATGTGTAAAACATTACTGAAGAGTGAACTATGATTTTTAATAATTTTCACATTGCCTACTTGCAAAGCACCTCATTCAAAATTAGATGTCCCCCTGTTAATAAGTACTGCTAGTGCTATGAGGGAGCTTGATGTTTGCTGTACATCGCCATACTCTGCCTCTGCAAAATCTTCATTATGGTTCAACCCATTAATAAAAATAAATGGTAGGAAATGTTTTTGGAAGGGATGGATAGAAAAGGGAATTTACTGTATAGGTCAAGTGCTGAGAGACGGAGCAGTCGCATGCTCAGAGTACCTGATATCAACTTTTGGGCTATCACCATCGCAAGCTTGAAAAATTGGTTCATTGAACCTGACACAGGATACACCCTGGACCCAAGGGGTTTGCCTACCTTCAGACTTGCCCTCCTTATGTGAAGAGGTTAGAGTCAGAGGACAAATTACATCAGGGTATTATAGTTTGTTAAATGAACATAAAGGCTGTGCCCTTTTGGGATTATGTAGAATTTGGGAGTTTGAAACAGGAATTGTCAGGGATAATATCAAATGGGAATCCTTCTGGAGACATCAGACGCCCACTCTATCCAATAGTATTTTACAATCACTTTTTTTTCTTGCTCATCGGGCCTTCTGGACCCCACTATGAATGCATAGAGCAGGTCTTCTTCAAACAAGCAAATGTTGGCGTTGCTCCATTGATGTTGGGACCCTGACACATATGATATTTAATTGTCCTCCAGTCACGGCTTTCTGGGATGAGGTTTGGAAGTACATACATGAAATCTTCAAATTGAAGATGGATATATCCCTGGGAATAGTTGTGTTCCGCTCAATTGGTTTAAATAGTGTCCTTTCAAAGTATGACAACCTCCTACTTGATACAATGCTTTCAAAAGCTTTACAAGATATTTTGAGCAACTGGAAAATTTCTGTTGGCCTGAATGCCACATTTTGGTGGCATTCAATATGTTTAACACGCAAGATGGAGGGTGCTGCTTCCATATCTTCTGGCAGTATACTTAAAATTGAGAGGATATGGAGAACACTTATAATCTTTTATCTGACAAATAAATGGTTGTGTTTTTTTTGGGGAGGGGGTTGTGTTACATTTTATATTTATTTATTTATTTATTCTACATTGAAAAATTGTAATGTGTTTAATATTTTCTTGTATGTGTTTATTGCTATTCTTGAAATTCAAAATGAATTGGGAAAAAAATAATAATTTTCATATCAGTCTATTTTTCCTGTTTGTATGATTTTTTTTAAAGATATTTGCTGTAATCATTAAACATCCCTGGTATGGAATAAAAATGGACCAAAGCGTGTGACCCCTTAAGGCCTAAAGCCTCCTTGCTATTTATGGTCCCATGCTAGACACTGCAGATGCGTCCCATTGCTGCAGCCTCTGAAGTTGGGTCCCATCCTTAACCTCTACCTTGGGCATGTCCCCACCAAGAAAACAATGCGCTTACAACTACTTTGAATATTTTTGCTTCATCTGCAATTTCGACTAATTCACTCATTGTTCCCTTTTCCAGATCAGTAATGAATATGTTAAATAACACTGGTCCTAGCACAGATCCCTGAAGCGCTCTTTGCCCCTTTCCATTCACTAATTAGTTTTACTCTTTGCTTCCTATTCTATAGCTGATTGCTGATCCACAGTAAGACATCGCCTCCTGTCCTATGACTGTAATTTTCTAAGGACTCTCTTATGAGGGTCATTATCAATTTGCCTTCTGAAAATACAAATACAGGGCCCGATATCCACCACTGGTAGCTAGTGTTGCTCAAGTGGCTAGCGACCACAGCTGAACTTTAAACCTGGATATTCACGCTTCGGCATTGAATATCTGCGTTGCTCGGATTGCCACAAAGCTAACCAGACAGTGATTATATTCAGTACCTGCCAAGTTATCTTCTGCGGCAAAAGTTAGGCCAGGGTTTCCTGTGCCAGATTTTTGAGCATGTTGCTAATCAGGCAGTGGTTCAATATCGCCTCTGCGCGGTTAGCGACAGGGCTGCACCGGCATGCCCCAATGCTGACCAGTGAGCATCGGAGCGTGTAGTAGCGGCACCTGCGGACATTCATCCCGACTAACCATGATAGTGCCACTGAATATCCCTCAGAGCAGCATTTACACAGTTTGCAGATCTGTAAACCATGTAAATGCCTTTGAATCTCTCTCTACCCCCCCCCCATACACTCTGTATTAACTGGTTCACCTTTATCCAAAGGGTTAGTCACACTTTCAAAGAATTCTAATACATTAGTGGCACAGTCTCCCTTTTTCTGAATGTCTTCTGGCTCTTCCTTATTAAACCATGTTTATCTATATAACCAATAATCTGTTTCTAATAATAGTTTACAGCTTCTTACCTGGAACCCTTTAACCTTTCCCAGCAATCGCGGCTTCACAGAAACAGCCGCCAGTGTGAAGGAAAAGGATCTTCATGCTGGCGGTTGTACAGAGGGAGCCAGGGCCTCGCACGGGCTTCCCCGGCTCCCTCTGAAGCCCCTCAGACAGCAGCCGTGGTGCTGGTCGGAGGGGAGGCCAAGGACTACAAATGGGCTGTGATGAGGGGAGGGGAAACCTGGACTACAAATGGGCTGTGATGGGGGGGGGGAACTTGGACTGGAAATGGGCTGTGATGGGGGAGAACTTGGACTGGAAATGGGCTGTGATTAGGGGGGCTAGGACTGCAAGTGGGCTGTGTTTTGGGGGGGGGGGCTAGGACTGGAAATGGCCTGTGATGTGAGGGCTAGCACTGGAAATGGGCTGATAGGGGCTAGAATAGGACTGGAAGTGGGCTGACGAGGGGGCTAGGATTGGAAATTGGCTGATGGGGGGACCTTGGAGTGGAAATTGGCTGATGGGGGGCTGGAATAGGACTGGAAATGGGCCAATGGGGGCTGGAATAGGACTGGAAGTGGGCTGACGAGGGGGCTATGATTGGAAATTGGCTGATGGGGGAGCTTGGAGTGGAAATTGGCTGATGGGGGCTAGAATGGAACTGGAAAAGAGCATATGTGGGGCTAGGACGGGAAATGGGCTGATGAGTAGCTGGAATAGGAGTTGAAATGGGCTGATGTGGGGGCATGGGAGAATGGGACTAGAAGGGAGCAGATGCTGGGTGGGTCTAGAACTATAAGGGAGCTGACTTGGGGGGAGGACTAGAAGGGGATGGGGATGGGGAATGAGAATGGAGAGGGGAAAAGATATTTTGTGTGTAAGAAAAGTCTATGATGGGCCGGGTATTGGGAGAGTAAGAGGGAACTGAGAATGGAAGGGTGAAATTTAAGTGGATGATAAAGGAATAAGGAAAGAATTGGGGGAAAGAGCAAAAGGGAAACAATCAGTATGTTAAAGCAAATATAGAGAGAGAATGGAAAACATCTAAAAGAGAAGAAAGGACAAATGGATAGCTCGCAGAAGACATGAAGAAACCAGAAGAAAGTGACTGGAGCAATTGCAACTGAAAAATAAAATGTCCAAACAGAAGGTAGAAAAATACTTTTTTATTTTGAATTTATTAACTGGAATATGTCTGGTCTGGGAAGTGTGTATTGCTAACATCTTTGCGTTTTTGTTTAGTGCAAGAGGAAATTACTTTATAGTTTTATTTCTCCAGTGTTGTACATTTCATGTTTGGCTTTTGGGGTTCCCAGTTTAATTATTATCTGACCAAGGGAGTTAGCCTACACGTATCCTCGGTAATTTTTGTGGGTGGGGCTGGGGGCGGGACAGGGGTGGGGCTGGGGGCAGGACTAGGGACGGAGAATGGGTGGAGCATGGCGAGCCACAGGTATTGGGTTTTTCTCAGTGAAAAAGTTGGCAACCCTAGTCTCCAGGTCCCCCTGGCTTAGTTTGCACTCAAAGAAGAGTCCAGGTACTACCCCTTTATGACTGCTCCTAGCAAGGAGGTCTATCTCTGGGGTTCCCCTGAACAATAAGGTGAGTGATCCAATAATCCCAAAGTCCATGTTTGGTGGGATCCCTTCCTACGTTGGGGTCTGCCTTCCCTCCCCCATTTCTGAGCACCTGTCCCTCCCCGGATCCAAAGTAGCCCTCATCAGGGTCCCTTGTATCAACACAAAAATGAATGACATTCAGATTAGGTCAGGAATATGCAAATGACGTCTTCCCAACTTCCTTCAGTTTAGACATATACATCGAACATTACAATAAAGTTCCCCCCTTTTAAGTCTTGGATTCACCGGGGTGCATCCCAGGTGTGGAATTACCTAGATGTCCCACCGCCTCCCACATAGCTGCTTGTTGCTACTAACACCCCAAGTCTGGCGGTTTATCCACCAGCTGAATATCCATGGGCAGGGCTGGCCCGTTCATTGAGCAAGAATGTTTTTTGCACAGGGCCCCGCGTTTCAGGGGGCCCCGCGCAAAGAACATTCTGCTTTTTTTTTAAATTAAATTTTAAAAAAAAAACCTGTCTCTGGCTGCTGCCGCGTCCGTCGCAGCAGCGGCAGAATGGCGTGTCCCGCGGGGCCCCTTCTCCTCGTCGAGCCCTCTGCAAGGGCTTTCAGATTCGCGAAGGGAGAGTGCTCCCTCGCGTCTCTGTAAAGCCCGCAGGGGCTAATGGGAAATTTCCCATCTGCCCCTTTAGACGCGAGGGGCTGATGGGAAATTTCCCATTAGCCCCTGCGGGCTTTACAGAGACGCGAGGGAGCACTCTCCCTTCGCGAATCTGAAAGCCCTTGCAGAGGGCTCGACGAGGAGAGGGGGCCCCGCGGGACACGCCATTCTGCCGCTGCTGCGACGGACGCGGCAGCGGCAGCAGCTAGAGCCAGGTTTTTGTTTTTTGTTTTTAATTTGCCGAAAGGGAAGGGAAGGGAAGGGAAGGGAAGGGGGGGGGGGGGCTGAAGGTGGCTGACTGGAAATGTGCAAGGGGGGGGGTTAGGACTGGAAATGTGCAAGGGGGGGGGGGTTAGGACTGGAAATGTGCAAGGGGGGGGGTAAGGACTGGAAATGTGCAAGGGGGGGGTTAGGGACTGGAAATGTGCAAGGGGGGGGGTTAGGACTGGAAATGTGCAAGGGGGGGGTTAGGACTGGAAATGGGCTGGAGGGGGGGTTAGGACTGGAAATGGGCTAGGGGGGGTTAAGACTGCTAATGGGCTGGGGCTGATGGAGGCTGACTGGAAATGGGGTGAGGGGGGGGTTAGGACTGGAAATGGCCGGGGGGGGTTAGGAGTGGAAATGGGCTAGGGGGGTTTAAGACTGCTATTGGGCTGGGGCTGATGGAGGCTGACTGGAAATGGGCTGGGGGGGTTAAGACTGGTAATGGGCTGGGGGCTGATGGAGGCTGTCTGGAAATGGGGTGATGGGGGGGTTAGGACTGGAAATGGGCTGGGGGGGTTAAGACTGGTAATGGGCTGGGGGTTGATGGAGGCTGACTGGAAATGGGGTGATGGGGGGTTAGGACTTGAAATGGGCTGGGGGGGGTTAAGACGTAATGGGCTGTGGGCTGATGGGGGCTGTCTGGAAATAGGGTGATGGGGGTTAGGATTGCTAATGGGCTATGGGGGGGGGTTAGGACTGCTAATGGGCTATGGGGGCGCTAGGACAGGAAAAGGGCTGATGGGGAGGGGTTAGGACTTGAGGTGGGCTGATGTGGTTAGGACTAGTAATGGGCTGTGGGCTGATGGGGGGGGTTAGGACTGGCAATGGGCTATGGGGGGCTGACTGGAAATGGGCTGATGGGGTTAAGACTGGAAGTGGGCTGATGGGGGGTTAGGACTGGTAATGGGTTATAGGGGGGGCTTAAACTGAAAATGGGTTGATGGGGGGCTAGGACTGGTAATGGGTTGGGGGATTGCTATGACTGGAAATGGACTGAGTGGACGGGGAGGCTTGAACTGCAAATAGCTGATGGGGAGGGAGCTTGGAATGGAAATGGGCTGTGAGAGAAGGGAGCTAGAACTGAAAATGGGCTGATGGAGCAGCTAGGATAGGACTGGAAATGGGCTGTTGGGGGGAGCTAAGATTGGAAATGGGCTGTGGTGGGGGCTTGAATTGAAATGGACTCATGGAGGGGCTAGAACTGGAAGTAGGCTCATGGGGGGGCTTGGACTGGAATTGGGCTGAGTGGAGGGGAGCTAGGATTTGACATGGGCTGATGGTGGGGCTAGGAAATGACTAGAAATGGGCTGATGGGGGGCTAGGATTGGAAATGAGCTGATGAAGGGACTCAGACTGAAAATGGATGGGGGAGCTAGGACTGGAAATGGGTTGATGGGGGGCTAGGACTGGAAATGGGCTGATGCAGGGACTAGAAGGGAATGGATGCTGGGTGAGACTGGAACTAGAAGGGAGCTGATGTTGGGGGAGGATTAGAATGGGATGGGGCTGGGAGAGTAAAATGGAGAGGGGAAAAATATTTTGTGTGGGAGGGATGAAAAATCTACAATTGGCCGGGTATTGGGAGAGTAAGTGGGGATTGAGGATGGAGGGGTAAAATTTGTGTGGATGAAATAAGAATGAGGAAAGAGCAAAAGGATAAAGATTAGTATGTTAAAGCAGATGTAGAGAGAGAGGATGGAAAGAAAACTAGAAGAGAGAAGAAAGGACAAATGGACAGCAGACGATGGAGAGTTAGCAGAAAAACATGAAGAAACCAGAAGAAAGTGGCTGGAGCAATTGCAACTGAAAAAAAATGCACAAAAGGTAGAAATATATCTCTTTATTTTGAATTTATTAACTGGAATATGAAAGCTCTGGGAAATGTGCATCATTAACGTCTGCGCTTTGTTTGGTACAAGAGGAAATTAATTTATAGTTTTATTTCTACAGTGTTGTTGTACATTCCAAGTTTGGCTTTTGGGGTTCCCAGTTTAATTATTGCCTTCCTGTTTCTAAATTGCGATTCCTTGTTTGGTGATGGTCTATGTTCTGCATGTGTAACTGAGCTGAGGTATTCTGTTTATGTAATTCCTATTTGACATTGCCACTTGTTCTCTTTCCCCAGTATTCTCTGAAATGTACTGGTTTAATATTTGCAGTGTTTCCTTTTGATAGGTAGGGTCTGGTGCTTTGTGAGTCCTGGTAATGCTGTCAGGATACAGCGGGTTTGCTATGGGTTCTAAATGGGCAGCGTTTGTAGTAGTTCCTAATGTGCCTGGCGGTTGGCACTGGATTATAGTAATGTAGAAATCTTTTAGTCTTTCTTTATCCATACACTCATTAAGAGACATGTTTACTAAAAGTTAGTGTATGGTAACATTATGCAAATATTTATGCAAATAAGGCCACTTATGCAAATGAGGCCCCGCACCGAGTCTCCGCACATGGCCCCGCACCCCCCTTGGGCCGCCCCTGTCCATGGGTGTCTCTTCAGGGACTAGCTGTTGCTTATCTCCCAGCTCTATCGCCTCCTCCCGCTGGGGGTCCCCTCGATCCTGGGGATCTACCTCCATGGGGGTCTAGGCCAAGTCCCTCACTTCCCTCTCATCCCAGGTGTTATCAGGGAGCCGGGGTCCTTGTCTGCCACTCTAGGGGGCTCTTCCTAGAGGGGGGGTCCATACCTCCAGAGCAGGGCTGGCTGGGGTCCCCCGGGAGTCCTGCAGTGAGGGGATGTACACCCCATCACAATTGGGTACACTCCATTCCTTAGGAACAGAAGAAGATTTAAATGATAAATTGCAAGTTACCAGTTACAGGGCCACAAATTCATATTTGAGTTCTTTAAGAACGCTGTGGTAAATAATCATCAGATCCCAGTGATTTGCTATTATTTAAGTTTGTCAGTTTGCTTTAGCACCTCTTCCAGATTCACACAGATTTATTTCAGTTCCTCTGAATAATCACCAATGAAAAATGGTTCCGGCATGGATATCTCTTCAACCTCCTCCACGGTAAAGACCAAAGCAAAGAATTCATTTTGTTTTTTCAGCTATGTCCCTTTTAAACACCCCCTCCCTCTACCCGCTCACGACCTAACTGTCCTCCCCAACCCAAGCTTTTTGTTCTTAATATACTTGAAAATGTTATTATTAGCGATTGCCTGTTTGGCAGTTCTCTCCTTAAATTCTCTCTGGACCTACCTTACTAATGTTTACATCTAACTTGCCAGTGTTTATGCCTCTTCCCATTTTCTTCATTTGGTCCTGCTTTCAGATCTTTAAAGGATGCTTTTTGGCTTCAATAGCCTTTTATATTATATTATTTAGCCTCTCTGTCAGACACTTTTTCTTCCTTCAACTTTTTTTAATTTGTGGAATATGTTTTATCTCGGTTTCAAAAATCTAGCTAACTAAACCTGTAGTGAAAAATCAAGCCCTGCGATTTGCCAGAGAGTACCACATCAGCATACACAGGCCTGTGCGTTTCAGTCTACAGGCACTTCAGAACCGGCTTACCAATCACCATCTTCTTCTAAGTGTCTCTAAATGTGAATCTATTGTCTTCCCTGCTCCACCTGCCTCCTATCCCATTATTTCTGCCTCTTCTCTACCATTTCAGGACTCCATAAAATCCTTAGGGGTCATCGTAGATGCTGAACTTACCTATTACACAGTGTTCCTTCTTTGCACTTTGCTGTATTCGCTCTTTACATTCCTCCCTCAGCTGACCCAGCTCGTCTTGCTCTTAGCATTAGTCATTTATACTGTTGTGATTCCCTTTTTGCCACTCTTTCCCAGTATTCCATCTGCTGTCTTCAATTGGTTCAGTCTTCCGGTGTCAAACTCATTTTCAATGTTCACTGCTTTGAATATGGCTCCCTTTTGTTTGTTTCCCTACACTGGCTCCCGATTCCTTACTGTATATGCTTCAAAATACACTTCTATGTTCCTGTGCCCACTCAGCTGAGCACATTTGACTCAAATCCTGCACTCTTGTGGACAGGGGCGGCCCAAGGGGGGTGCGGGGCCATGTGCGGAGATTAATTGCGGGACCTCATTTGCATAAGGAGCCTCATTTGCATAAACATTTGCATAACGTTAACGTGGATTTTTAGTAAACATGCCTCTTAATGGGTGTCTGGATAAAGAAAGACTAACAGATTTCTATGTTACTATATTCCAGTACCAACCGCCAGGCCCATTAGGAACTACTATAAACACTGACCATTTAGAACTCATAGCAAACCCACCGTATCATAACAGCTCTGCCAGGACTCACAAAGCACCAAACCCTACCTATCAAAAGGCAACACTGCAAATATTAAACCAATACATCTCAGAGAATACCAATGCATCTCCTACTGGGGAAAGAGAACAAGTGGCACGGTCAAATAGAAACTACAAGACCAGGATACCTCAGCTTGGTTAAAATGCAGAACATAGACCGTCACCAAAGAACAAGGGATCACAATTTAGAAATAGGAAGACAATAATTAAACTGGGAACCCCAAAAGCCAAACTTGGGATGTACAACACTGGAGAAATAAAACTATAAATTAATTTCCTCTTGTACTAAACAAAACACAAAAGACGTTAACGATGCACATTTCCCAGAGCTGATATATTCCAGTTAATAAATTCAAAATAAAAAAGTATTTTTCTACCTTTTGTTGTTTATGCATATAGCTTCACATCAAATCAACCATCACACAGTACACTGCGACAAATCAACACTGCATGCTACTGACAACCCCCCTTCTTTGATTGTTTGCTGTGCCAACCGCTTTGATTTCATGAGAAAGCGGTATACCAAGTCCGTTTAAATAAATAAAATTTTCTTTTTCAGTTGCAATTGCTCCAGTCACTTTCTTCTGGTTTCTTCGTGTCTACTGCGAGCTATCCATTTGTCCTTTCTTCTCTTTTAGATTTTTTTTTCCATTTTCTTTCTCAATGTCTGCTTTAACATACTGACATACTTTCCTCTTTTGCTCTTTCCCCCATTTCTTTCCTTATTCCTTTATCATCCACTCAAATTTCACCCTTCCATTCTCAATCCCCACTTACTCTCCCAATACCCGGCCCATCGTAGACTTTTCTTCCCTCCCACACAAAATATCTTTTCCCCTCTCCATTCTCATTCCCCATCCCTTTCTAGTCCTCCCCCAAAATCAGCTCCCTTATAGTTCTAGACCCACCCAGCATCTGCCCCTTCTAGTCCCAGTCTCCCAAGCCTCCACATTAGCCCATTTCCAGTCCTAGCCCCCCATATGCTCTTTTCCAGTTCCATTCTAGCCCCCCATCAGCCCATTTCCACTCCAAGCTCCCCCATCAGCCCATTTCCAGCCCTATTCCAACTCCCATCAACCCGCTTCCAGTCCTATTCCAGCCCCCATCAGACCATTTCCAGTCCTAGCCCCCCCCCCCACCATCACAGCCCATTTGCAGTCCAATCACGTCCCCACCATCACAGCCCATTTGCAGTCCTAGCCCCCCCCAGCATCACAGCCCATTTGCAGTCCAATCACCCCCCCCATCACAGTCCTTTTGCAGTCCTAACCTCCCCACCATCACAGGCCATTTGCAGTCCAATCACCCCCATCACAGCTCATTTGCAGTCCTAGCCCCCCCCCCCACCATCACAGCCCATTTGTAGTCCTACCCCTCCACCATCACAGCCCATTTCCAGTCCGTTCCCCCCCCATCACAGCCCATTTGCAGTCCAAGTTCCCCCCTGATCACAGCCCATCTAGTCCTAGCCCCCCCCCCTCCGAAGAGCCCGGCGGCCGTCTAAGGGGATGCAGAGGGAGTCGGGAAAGCCCGCGCGAGGTCCTGGCTCCCTCTGCACAGCCGCCAGCATGAAGAGCCTTTTCCTTCATGCTGGTGGCTGTTTCAGTGAAGCCGTGAATGCTGGGAAAGGTTAAAGGCAATGTGCGGTAAAGGAGTTCGTATGGGGCCCCCTGATGCGCAGGGCCCTGTGCGAACAACATTCCCACTCAGTGGATGGGCTGACCCTGCTTGCGGACTTTCTACACTTCAAAATCATGCTTGCCTCTTTTCAGTCAGCCATAGCACTCACCAAACAAGACTTTTATATCCACCTGACTAACTCTCTTGCCTCTGACCCTTGCTGTCTCTTTACATCTCTCACCTCTCTCCTCAAGGTGGTGCCTCCTCCTCCGACCCTTCCTTCCCTTTCTGTCCGACTATTTCCATGACAATGTTCACAAGATTACACTCCAGTTCCCCATGAGGTCAGTTTCCTCCCCTCATCACTCCCAACTCTTCCCCTCAACCTCTGCTACCATTTCTTCCTTTTCTATGATCTCTGAGGAGGAAACCACACACCTTCTTTCCTCCTCCAAACTCACTATCTGCTCCTCTGATCCTATTCCCACCTATCTCCTAAACTCCATCTCGTCCACTGTAATCTCTTGCATCTTCTCATATTCTCAACCTATAACTCTCCACTGCAACTGTCCCTGTAGCCGTCAAGCATGCTGTGGTCACTCCTCTCCTCACTAGACCCTATTTGTCCTTCTCATTATTGACGCATCTCCTTCTTTCCTTCATTTCTAAACTACTTGAGCATGTGGTTCAATGCTGTTGCCTTGACTTTCTCTCCTCTCAAGCCCTTCCGGATCCTTTGCAATCTGGCTTTCATCCTTTACATTCTACTGAAATGGCTCTTGCCAACGTCTCCAGTTAACTGTTCCTGGCAAAATCCAAGGGCATTTACTCAGTTCTCAATCTTCTTGACTTTTCTGCTGCTTTTGACATATTGACCACCACCTTCTTCTTGATACCTCGTCCTTGCTTGGTTTTAAGGGTTCTGTGCTATCCAGGTTCTCTTCTTATCTCTCCCATCATACTTTCCATATTTGTTCTGGTGGATCCTCGTCTACTGCTATCCTGCTTTCAGTTGTGTACCCCAAAGGTCTGTCTTGGGCCCACTCCTTTTCTCTATCTATATCCAGTCTCTTGGTGTGCTCATCTCCTCCATGGTTTTCAGTACTTCTTTACGCTAATGACTCTCAGATCTACCTCTCTACGCCTGAAATCTCTTTAGCAATCTAGGTCCGGATCTCTGCCTGCCTGTCTGATATTGCTGCTTGGATGTCTCACCACTGTTTGAAATTGAACATGGCCAAAACTGAGCTTCTTATTTTTCCCCCTAAACCCACCTCTCCCCTTCTTTCTTTCTCAATCTCTGTGGATAATGTTCTACTCCTCCCTGTCTCCTCAGGTCACAACCTGGGGGTTGTTCATCCCCTTCTGCACACACATCCAACTGATAGCTAAAACCTGCCGTTTCTTTCTCTATAACATCATCAAAATTCATCCATTCCTTTCTGAACACACTATTAAGACGCTTATCCACCCCTCTTATCAAATCGCTTCATTGGCTCCCTATCTGTTTCCATATATAGTTCAAACCTCTTCTACTGACCTATAAGTGCATTCATTCTACTGCTCCTCACTACCTTTCCTCTCTTATCTCTCCCTACACTTCTCCTCAGGAACTCCGCTGTTCTGGCAGATCACTTCTATCTGTGCCCTTCTCTTCTACTGCCAACTCCAGACTTCGATCCGTCCACTTTGCTGCTTCTTATGCCTGTAACAAATGCCCAAGTCTGTACATCAGGCTTCATCTCTGCCCCTTTTCAAACCCAGGCTGCTTTTCGATCCTGATCTGCTTAATCTCCTGTGTGTTTCCTTACCTTTCCCCTAGATGTATTCCTGTCCACAGCTGCTGTGTTGTCTGTCTTGACTAGATTGTAAGTTCTGATGAGCAGGACCATTTTTTACATGTGTCTGTGCAGCGCTGCGTATGCCTTGTAGCGTTATACAAATGATCAGTAATAGTAGTACAAGGGTAGTAGTAAAATACAAGAACATAAGACATGCCATACTGGGTCAGACCAAGGTCCATCAAGCCCAGTATCCGGTTTCCAACAGTGGCCAATCCAGGTCACAGGTAACTGGAAGGTTCCCAAAAAGGTACACAGGTTCCACAATGCTTGTCCCGGGGTAAGCAGTGGATTTCCCAGGCCCTCTTTAATAATGGTTTATGGACCTTTCCTCAAGGAGCTTGTCCAAACCTTTTTTAAACCCAGCTACACTAACAGCTTTTACTACATCCTCAATTCCAGAGTTTGATTACGCGTTGAGTGAAAAAATAATTTCTCTTATTACTCTTAAATGGGTTACATTGTAGCTTCATTGCGAGTACCCTGGTCTTTCTACTTTTTGATGGAGTAAACAACCGATCTACATTTAATCATTCTACTCTATTCATTAATTTATAGACCTCTCAGCTGTCTCTTTTCCAAGTTGAAAAGCCCTAATCTTTTGAGCCTTTCCTCATAGGGATATCCTTCCTCCCCCTTTACCATTTTGGGGTTCTTCTATGTACCTTTTCTAATTCTACTGTATCCTTTTTAAGATATGGTGACCAGAACTGCACATGATATTCAAGGTGTGGTCACACCATGGAACGATACAGAGTCATTATAATATCCTTGGTCTTATTCTCTATTCCTTTCCTTATGATTCCTAGCATTCTATTTGCTTTCTTGGCTGCGGCCGCATACTAGGCAGAGAGTTTCAACGTATCATCCACAATGATGCCTAAATCTTTTTCCTGGATGGTGGTTCCTAATATGGAACCTTGCATCGTGTAACCATAGTTTAGATTGTTCTTTCCTAGATGCATAACTTAGCACTTGTCCATATTTATTTATTTATTTATTTAACAATTGTTCTATATCGCTTGTCATAAATTCAAAGCGGTTTACATTTAAGAATAAACAAGGAACTTTACATAGAACAAGGATATTGAACTTGGATGAAACAGGGGTATAGTCCACGAAGATGTGTGGATGATTCATAATTTATTGTAGTGAGTATGTTCTGCCTGATGTTTCAGTCTCTGGACCATAGTATTCCAAAAATAGGTAAGTTTTTATTGCTTTTCGGAAGTCCCATAAATCACTGTTCTTATGCTTTCTGGGAGTGCATTCGAGAGTGATGGAGCATATATTGAGAAGGCTCTGCTGCAAGCTGTTTGTTTTGCTTTGGTTTTGTTTATTGGTATTATTAATCAGTTTTGTATTGTTTTTCCTTTTTCTTCTGCTTTCAGAGTCTTTGCTTATGAGAGCTTGTAGTATAGGTGGTGATAAATAGTGGAAGATTTTAAAGACAGTGAGTATAACTTTGTATTTAGTCCTGATAATTATGGGGAGCCAGTGGAGTTGTTTTAGTGTTGGAGTTATGTGATTGGTTCTTGCTTTCCCAGATATAATACGAACCGTTGTATTTTGTAGCAATTGTAAAGGGTAGATAGATTGCATAGGTAGACCCTGATAGATGATGTTACAATAGTCTAGGATGGGCAAAATCAATGATTGACAGACTGTGCGGAAGTCATTAGAGTTTAGAAGAGGTTTGAGCTTTTGTATTATTCTTAATTTGAGATAGGTAGCTTTTGTAACCTTTGCTATATGAGTTTGGAAGTTTAATTTCTGGTCAAGGTATATCCCCAGGTATTTAATTTCTGTTTTCACGTCTATGAAGTTATGTGAGGAGAGGAGGGGTAGGGGAGATATGATTCAGACCTTTAAATACTTAAAGAGAAATAATGAACAAACAAACCTCTTCCAAAGATGGGGAAGCTGTAAAACTAGAGGTCATAACATGAAGCTGCAAGGTGGTAAATTGAAAGGCAATGTCAGGAAATATTTTTTCACTGAAAGGGTGGTGGATGCTTGGAACGCCCTCCCGATGGAAGTGGTGGGGGCAAACACAGTGACAAAATTCAAAATGGCATGGGACAGACACAATGGATCCCTTTACAGCAACAAAATAAAATCTAAATAAACCGAACCATCTAATTTCTCAACAAATAGGGGTGTCCTACTTGGAGCGGTGGGTTCACCCCTAAACAAAGACATGGGGAGGGGTGACCTGCACGGAGCGTCAGGAAGGGTGCACCTACTCCTGCCATCTTACTTCTGCAATCTTACTGGGCAGACTAGATGGACCATACTGGTCTTTATCTGCCATCATTTACTATGTTACTATGTGATATTTGTAGTGATTTTGGTGGGACATATTAAGAATTCTTTGTTATGAAGATTGCCTCAGTTTTGTTATAGTTTATCAGCAAATTTTGTTCCATTAGTCAGGTTGTCAATTCTTTTATGCATGCTATTATATTTGAGTAGTCAGGTTGGTCGATGTTGAATGATGTATGAATCATAATATCATCTGCATAGATATTATAGTTTACTTTGTATTCAGCTATTATGCTGCAGAGAGGAAGCAAATATATATTAAACAGCAGAGCAGAAAGTGCTGAACCCTGCAAAACTCCCTGTAACTGGTCTATTGAGGTTAATCAGCGTGTTCCAGATTTTACCAGGTAAGGTATGATGTAAACCATTTTAGTGTTGTTTCTTGTAGTCTGATTTTATTCAGACGCATGATAAGTATGTCGTGGTTTATTGAGTCAAATGCAGCCTTTATATCTAGGAATATCAGTATGCAGCATTGTTTAGTATCATCTAGTCTGAGAATTAGGCTATTCAAGAGTGGGATAATGAGTGTTTCAATGCTGTGTTTGGGATTGAACCCATGTTGGTGAAGATCAAGAGGAGCATGCATGTCAAGGTGGTCTTGTAATTGCAGTAGGACTACTTTCTTACTTATCTTTGCTGTAAATGGCAGACTTGAGATGGGTCGGTATGAACTGGGGTCATCAGAATCTAGGGTATTGCTCTTTATAATTGGTGTTACTATTGAATGTTTGAGTATGGAGGGTGTAATTCCTTGTGAGAGTGAAAGTTGTACTATTTTAAGTAAGATGGGGGCTAGTTGTTCAGTTGTCATTTTGATCCAAGATACTGGACAAGGATCAAGAAAGGAGGTTGTGGTGTTGAGATTGGTTATGACTTGTTTTAATTCTTTTATGGATGGTATATGAAATGTGTTCCACAGACAGGCTTGCTCAGTTATTGATTGGTTTTCTGTTATTAATAGTTTCATTTGGTTTTGATTAGGTTTGAGCTTTGATTGAAGGAAGTTTGCTGTGGTTTGAGGTTCAATTAGATTGTACTCTTCAGGTTTGATTTTTGTCAAGGTTCTTATTATATTGAATAGCTCTCGTGGTTTATTTAATGAACCCATGATTAGATTTATGTGGTATTTCCCTTTACAAGCATTTATTAGAGACTGGTATTCCTGCATCCTGTTAGTATAGTTGATTTGATCTTGCACATCTTTCGTTTTTCTCCATTAAATTAAATTTCATCTGCCATTTGGCTGTCCAGTCTTCCAATTTACCATGGTCCTCTTGCAATTTTTCACAATCCTCTTGTGTTTTAATAACTTTGAATGCTCTCTCTTGCCCACCGTACATTATATTCTGCCTGGCCCTCTTACCTGGCCATTCTGTCCTCGCCATATCAACCTTCCCGCTCTCTCCTCTCTTCTGATGCAGCTCTTTTTTCCATGCCACCCCCTCAACTCTCCGCTTGGTTATCTCTAGGAACTCTTCCTTCTCCTACGTTGGCATCTTCCCTTTGGAATGCCCTGCCTCTTGCCACCTCAAACCCCCCTCCCTAAATTCAAGAAATGTTTGAAGGCTGTTCCAACAAGCCTTTCCTCAGTCTTCTCTTTCTTAACCCATCTCCCCCTCTCCCCAGGTTGGTCTGCCTTTTCTCTGCTTACCCACCCTGCCCTCTCCATATCAAATTTTGTAACCTTCCTCTTAATCTGCTCTCCTCTTTTTTTCAGGATCTTTTTTCTTGTTTTTGTTTTATATTATTTTAAACTGCTATGATAGCCTTTTAACCCTTGGCAGTGTATCAAATGCTGCTAAATAAATACAATTTATTTATTTATTTATCTAGATTTGTATACCACTTTTTCCTTCAATCAAAGTGCTGGGATACACAAATTGGGTTTACATTGAATAGGGATGACACAACATACTGTGATGAGGAGAGTATGGCTGAGCCCATGGAAATAGAGGAAAATCAAAAATATACCTTTAAGGAAAGAGACAGGCAGCGAATCCATAGCTTGCAGAGTGCAGGAAAAGAGAAAAAACACGCAGTTGCTGAAGGCAGGCCACACCCAAGCTCTGCTAACCTAAGGGCAGGCTTGGAAACTAATGAAAAGCACCTGAGCAGGGGGCAGTGCACGATAGGAAAAAAACAGCTTTATAAACCCAGAGGAACAGGAAGGAAAGGAAGTTCACTAGGGAGTTCGACCAGGAATTTGACCACAGAGACTGCTGGGGAGAGAAGCACCCAAGAAAGACCCAGAGAGTTCACCGGGGAGGAGACCGGTGGAGACTTCTGTGGGGACTTCAGAGGTGAAGGCAACACCCCAAGAGAAAGTCAGGCTTGCAGGAAAAATATCAGTAGTTCTTAAGCCAGCAGAGGTGTGGCTGGGAGAATTACTGGCCAGCAGCAGAGTGCAGTTTCTACAGTTCGTGGACCAGCTCTAAGGGTTCAAGCTCCCAGAAGGTGGGTGAACAGAAGTACAGCTAACAGTGACCTGAAACAGTTAGAGGCACTGTGGCATTTAATTCAGAAAAAGAATCTTCACCTTCCAGGTGAAAACCTTGCTCATAGTGGAAAGCCTCAGTGGCGAAAAGTTCAGGAGCGTTTGGAGTATATTGAGCCAGAAGCCTTGCATGGAGCTTTAGAGTCAGATGTCCCGGCAGGAGATCCAGAGGAAATGCAGGTAGATTGTTCTGAACCTGTTTCTATGTCTGAAGATTCATTAATGGACTGTTCATGGTGTCAGAGAGCTGAATAAAAGCTTCTGGAGAAAGAAAACCCTGTAACTTGAATACCCTGTAACTTGAAAACCCCAAAGCATTAAGGAAACAGGGAGAGTTACTCTAGCCAGGAAAGCTGAGAACCCTGTTTAATGCAGAGAAGACATTTACTTTTGTTTGGAAGAAAAAAAAAGGACGTATTTGTTTGTTATATATATTGAGAGACAGCTGCATGTGTTAAGAGAGCCTTCTAAACCAGTTTCAGTCTTTGGTTTCATGGAATTTCCTGAGGAATATTGTTTGGAGAAGAATCCTGTTGCCTTCTGTTAAACCTTAGTGTTTTTGGAAAAAAAAAAAAGAAATAAATTCCTGTTTGCCTTTGAAAAAAAACCCTTCGGTTTCCATACTTCTGTTTTTGAACAAGTAACACAACTACAAGTCCCAGAAGCCCAAGCTCTGGATGAGGATAACATAATCTTTATTTAAAGACTAACAAGGGCAGCCCTACGCCTATAGGCCGCGGCCTGGGCTAGGGTCCCCCACAATACAAAAGGATTAAAGTGGTTGGGGTTATCTTTACATTCAAATGTGGTTAATGGAGTTCTTCGGCTGCTTGGTCATAGAATTCCATGAATAGGAAGGTCTTAAGGGATTTGCAGAAATCCTTGAGGTCATTTATCGCCCGCAGCTCATCTGTGAGGGAATTCCAGAGGGCTGGTGCTAATAGGGATATGGCTCTGCTAGAGGTAGCTTATTTTGTTTTATGGTATCCAGCTGGTATTTGTAGCCTATTGTTGTTGCTAGTTCGTCTGGGTCTGTTGGTTGTGTCTTTGGTTATCAAGCAGTGGAAAACATCTGCTGTGCATTGGTGCATGATTTTGAATATGTTTGTCATGGTTTTGAATCTTGCTTGCACCATTACATTATGGTATACGTAAAATTAATAAGTCACAATGTTAATCTATCATAAAGACACTAATCGGGGCAGCTTCAATAATAAATGATGACATCACTGAGATTCAATTGATGCTGGTGCACAAGCAGTATGAAAAAAGGGGTTACAAGTTAATAATACTTTTATTTGAAAATCAAAAATACATTTATTTTTGATTCAGAACATTTTATTAGTGTAATTTTTTTAAACAGGAGATTTAATCCTTTTGCTTTGGCCATGATTGTAAAGCAATCAAATTCCCAATATGGGAAGGATGGCAGGGCAGTAAACCCCCCCCCCATACTCCAATATTATAGACTATTTATAAGATTGTTATTTTGTGTATGTTTTGATGTAATTTTATTGTGCTTTATGTTCTATATTTAGATAATTTTAATGTGAGATATATGTTGATTAGTTTTGTCACTCTCTTTGAGCCAAGTGAGGTAGGCAATCAGATGAAATCAGCAACAATAAATAAAATATGTTAACATAAGCACTGGCAAGTTAGATGCAAGGCATCGATAAGGCAGGCAAAGAGAGAATTTGAAAAAAAGCTTGCTGTGGAAGCAAAAATGCATAATAAAAATGTTTTCAAGTACATTCATAGCAAAAAACCTGTGAGAGAGTCAGTTGGACCATTGGATGATAACAGGGAAAAAGGGGCGCTAAGAGAGGACAAGGCCATAGCAGAGAAATTGAATGCTTCAGTCTTTACTGAAGAATATGTAGGAAAATTACCCATGCTTGAAATGGTATTTAAAGGTGATATATCAGAAGAATTGAAAGAAATATCAATAAACCAGGAAGATGTATTACAAATATTTGATAAACTGAAAAGTAATTAATCACCTGGACCGGATGGTATACATCCGAAAATGTTGAAAGAACTGAAAGGTGAGATTGCAGACTTACTATTAGTAATCTGTGAACTATTATTAAAATCATCTGTAGTAACGATTTTTAAAAAAGGGTTCCAGGGATGATCCAGAAAACTACAGCCCGGTGAGCCTGACATTGATACCGGGCAAAATGGTAGAAACTATTATAAAGAATAAAATTACTGAACATGTAGATAGTCATGGTTTCATGGGAGAAAGCCAACATGGATTTAGCCAAGGAAAGTCTTGTCTTACTAATTTGTTATATTTTTTTGAAGGTGTGAATAAACAGATAGACCAAGGTGAGCAGGTTGATATAGAGCCCAGTTCAGATAGGGGCACGTCCGGGCAGTCTGGACAGCTGCAAGCAAGATGGGCCCATTTGGACCCGATTCTGGACTGCGGGAACAAAACATTCCTGCAGTAACCAGAATCGGGCCCGAGGATGGCCCAGTGTGCCCCTGCCGCGTGCGGGGATGTCCTCCCCACAGGCAACCTGACTCCCACATCCTCGGCTCCCCTTTTCCCCGCTGCCCGTACCAAGGCTGGCCTGCAGTGACTTAGATCGGGCGGTGGGGACCCCCCACACCCAGCCCCAGGGGAGAATCCCCAGGCCTGATCGCCAAGCTTTTGCTACTTATTCCAGCTTTGAGGTGGAATAAGTAGCACGTTTCCACAGGCCCGGCAGGCTGTACAGGGCTATTACCTGAATCAGCCTGTACGTCCTGCCGGGCTGGCCTGTTCCCGCTCTGCCCAGATCCTGCCCCCTGCCAGCTATCCCCATCCTGATGCTCAGGACATATGGGGAGAGCCAGAGAGGGAATCGGCCTGGATGGCTTGCGGGGCTGCACGTCCTGCCAGGACGTGCAGCCCCTCAACCCACGTTCCAGAATCGGGCCCATAGTGTATCTGAATTTTCAGAAAGCCTTTGACAAGGTCCCTCATGAGACTCTTGGCCAAATGAAAAAGTCATGGGATCGGAGTCAGTGTACTATTGTGGATCAGGAACTGGTTAAAAGATAGAAAGCAGAGAGTAGGTCTTAATGACCAATTTTCCCAATGGAGAAAGGTGAATAGTGGAGTACCCCAGGGATCCGTACTGGGCCCGCTACATTTTTAACATATTCATAAATGGTTCATAAATGGGGATGGAGGGCTAGTGCCCCCTGGACACCAACCTCTGACTGATACAAAAATCACTGGTGGTGCTAGTGGCTGCTAGACTCTGACCCCCCCCCCTTTGAACTAAAAATATAAGATCATTGGTGGCCCCATGGGCCCTAAAGCCTCCCATCTCCCCAACCTCTCAAAAAAATAATTGGTGGCCCATGGGCTCTAACCCCACCCCATCCTCTTAAAAAATCATTGATGGCCCTGTGGGGCTTCTTAAACCCTAGACCCCCCTTGCCTCCCCCCACAGTACCTTTAGGAAGTTGGAGGCAGGAGTGATGCCCACAAGCGCTTAACTCCTTGTTGCCATCTTTCAAAATGGTGGCACCTGACTCCCGTGTGGTGCATGCAAGGGATGAACCACCTGGGGGGGGGGGGGGATTCAGTCTGTCAGTTAAGGAACAAAATTCCTTATCTGGCAGACTGCCCCTGGATGCACAGTGTGGGGCCAGCAGATAAAGAATGAAATTCTGTAAATTCTTTAGTATGTCTTATACTTGCTTCAATAATATCCCAGCTCTGGAAAATACAGTTAAACTGTAAGCTCGAAAATCGATACACAGTGCCCAGGAGAACTGGAAGAACACCGTGAGAACAAGTGGTAGTTCATAAAAAGCCCAAGTCCTTGCTAAACCAGCTGACTCCAGGTGCATTGCAGTAGATCATTATAAGCATGAAGGCTTCTGAGTTACAAATACTGCTGCTGGAACTTCATGCCTGCTGTCTACCATTGCTAGCATTTGATTGAAAGCTGTTATATTGCTAAACCTCTGGGAATAAATTAATTCTGAGCAATGCTGCTCATTCAGGAAAAGGAAGTCTATGAGGAACTTGACCTATACAGCGTGACATCTGCCCCTAGAATGTGAGAAGTCACTTTCATCTGGTGTTAATCATAATTCACGTGACTATTAAGAGAGAGACCTGTCTTTCCTTGAATGCAATGCTTTGGCACCAGTGAACCTTTGACATATTTAATGAACTGCACTGCGCGCACGAGAAGGATGATTTCTCCTTAGCTGTTTCCTTGGATCTCTCTGCGGCATTCGATGTTATTGATCACCGTACTCTTCTCGCTCGTCTCTCAGACCTTGGTATTCATGGCACTGTTCATCAATGGTTTCACTCCTTTCTTTCTGCTCGATCTTTCGCGGTTCACACTGGTTCCTCCTCCTCTACATCCTTTCCTCTTCCCTGTGGTGTCCCCCAGGGCTCCATCCTTGCCCCTCTCCTTTTTAATGTCTTTCTCGCCCCTCTTGCCCTACTTATACAGCAGCATGGTATTTCCGCTTATTTTTTCGCAGATGATATTCTCTTAATTCACCATACTTCCTCCTCAGCTCCGGACCTCACCCTCCTCAATACCTGCTTAACCACCGTCTCCGACTGGTTCCTCAACAACTTTCTTGTGGTCAATCCTTCCAAGTCCGCTGCTATATGGTTCACCTTCAGTGCTTTCTCCCCCACCTTGTCACCACACATGTCCAACTCTCCTATTCCCTTGGTATCAACTCTTCGTTATCTTGGCGTTACTCTCGATTCATCTCTCTCGTTCCATCAGCATATCTATGGTGTGGTGCGCACTTCTCTTTTTCATCTCCGTAGGATTAGGGCCGTCCGACCACTGCTTTCAGTCACTTCCCTCACCACCCTTGTGCTTTCCCTGGTGATTACCCGACTCGATTACTGCAACTCCCTTCTCGCCGGCCTTCCACACTATCAACTCCGGAGGTTACAACTCGTTCAAAATACTGCTGCCCGTCTTCTTACTTTCTCTTCGCCTCGGGATCATATCACTCCCTACCTTCTTTCCCTTCACTGGCTCCCTATCAAAGCTCGCTACCTCTATAAACTCCTTACTCTTACACACAGGGCCCTTCATACTAGTACACCCCAGTACCTATCCGATCTCATCTATCTTCAACCCGTACCTTCTTCGTTCCTCCCATGGCAATCGTCTCTTCTTACCCTCCCCCACCAATGCACACCTTGAGTCAACCCGCCGTGCCGCCTTCTTTTTTGCAAGCCCTGCCCTTTGGAACTCTCTCCCGCATTCCCTCCGTACTGAAATGTCCTCCCCCCGGTTCAAGACCCTCCTTAAGACCTATCTTTTCCACCAGGCTTTCAACCTCCCCGACCCCTCCTAGCCATCCACATGCCATCCACTGGTCATCCACATATCGTCAACCAGGTCTTCCGCTATTTCCCATCATTTACAAGGTCCTTGATCCCCTACCCCCCGTAATCTTCTATGGCTCCTGGATATTTTCTGCTCCAACCATCTAGCCCTTACTTATCCCCCACCCCTTCACCCCCCATTTCACCCACTCTCCTTTACCTCTCTTTTCTTGTCTGTGTCGATACCTGTCCTATTCTATCCTTCCTCCTTTATCTCCCTTTTCTTTCCTATCATTTTTGGCGTTCCTTTCTCTCTTTATTTTCCAGCAGTCTATTATGTTGTACACCGCCCTAACGCCTCGGTACAGGGCGGTCTATCAAATACTTTGAATAAAGATAAAGATAATTTGAAGCCCATGTCCTTGATCATTCTAGATTACATAAATATACCTTGCATTGCCTAGGAAGAAATCCTCTTTACTGGCCTCATGTTTAGAAACTGTTATTATGCCCCCCTCCCCCATAAAAGTCAGGGTTTGCATCTGTTCCTATAGGAATGGCGGCGACCCAATACCTGGCCGGGGTGTGTGTGTGTGTGTGTTTTCAGGTTAGTGTTCCTTCCTGGATCACGCCAAAGCATGCTGTTCCCTTCCAGTGTGCGGGAGCGGTCCCAAGGCGTTCTGCACTACAACCCGAGAAGGAACAATAAGATGACAAAAAAATCACGGGTTTGCCTCGCCACTACTCTTTCAGAGAGATATTAGACTTGGGGAGGGAGAAGATGAACTGAAGAAAGGGAAAGGGAAGAAAGGGGGAGATGTTGGGCTGATGGGGCAAGGAATGCTGAATTGAGAGGTCGAGAGGGAAAACAAGGAGATGCCATGGGAGCGCGTTGGCAAAGAGGCGAATAAGAAAAGCTAGAAATAAAATTTGGGAGGTGGCAAAAGGGGGCAGTAGGAGACTGGGCGATAAGAGCCAGAAGAATGGGGCTGGAGAGAATGATTGAAGAATAGGGAGGGCACTTGGGATGGTGTTGCTCCTAACATGGCAAAAGCGCTGAAACAATGGCACATTAAGTGCAAAACCACTGCGTTAACCGTCAGGAGCATGGAAAGCATTTCCCCGGTAGTTACAGTAACTTGGTGCATGCCACATTGGTGTGGGTGCATTTAACTCCACCTATTGAGATGGTCTTAGGTGATCCCACGCTAATGCAGGTAGTGCTGGCCACGCCCACTCTCCGCCCCTAACCCGCCCACATACGACCATACTGCGGGTTACACAGTGTGGTGGCGAGACAGGTATAGTGCACAAAGAAAGTGTGAAAAAACAGCCTTTTACCTCTGGGCAGAAGAAAGCTTCAGGGAGTTTAAGGGTTAAAACTCTAACCAAAGAAAAAAGCTCTGTGCACAGAGATGTAGAGAGTGAGCCACGCCCTAGCTCCATGGTGAACAGGGGAGGTGACGAGGGAAGCCTGGGGGTGGAGTCTGAGGCTATAGGGCAGCCCCAGTCATATAAGCAGGGAGAGTCTTCCAGAGAGGGGGAAGTGAAAAGAGGAGGAGGAGTGAAAGGAGAGAGACCAGGAAGAAGGAAAGCAGGAGGAGATCGTGTCCGTGGGCGGAGTCCAGGAGGGAAATCCTCTGAGGAGTTGACGTTCCCTAGCAGGCTGGACACTAGCAGAGAATCTCTTGAAACTACAGGAAGTAAGGAGATTAGGAGGACACATGTAAGAGAAAAGTGCTCTATCAGAAGCCTCAAAGGAGATCCTTATTGCATGCAGCATTCAGACAACTCAAGCCCTGAAGGAAGCCTAGCTGGTAGGAAGAGTACAGCTGGCTGGGAACGCAGGAGAGTTGATTCTGGGGGAAATGCTGGTGGAAGGCATGGAACGGGAATCTCTGTGAGAGAGTCTGTGGAGAAGGTTCTACCTGTGGCACAGCCTGAGAGAAGACAGGTTGCTGGGAACAAGGTGAGCCCTTGCAAGTTTTAAAAGGTTTATTAAAAAAGAAAGATCTCCTATATCCTTCCCCTGCAACTCAGCCTAGTGAGGATTCCCAATGGGAACAGGTTTTGAAATTGTTGGAGCAGTTGAAACCTGCCGTTAGAGACGCTGAGGCCAGCCAGGTGCTAATTGAACCAAATGAGGAAAGTATGGAAGTAGAAGAATGCCTTTCAGAAAGTGTATGTTCTGATGTTGAAATGGATTGCTCTTACTGTGTGAGTCAGAAGAAGTAAAAGCTGTATGGTTTTTAAAAGTAGTGAAAAAGCCAGAAGCTTTGGAAAGTTTATGACCTGCTGGAAATTTGGTTAATTGAAGCACTAATGTTGAGCTAGTCAGACAGGCTCAAAGAAGGCTATGAATGCTGGAAGTTAAAAGCCAATATTTGCAACTTGAAAGTGAAGAATGCCAATGTCTTTAAAAAGGAATAATACAAAGGCTTAGCAGCTTGTAACCAAGAAGCCAAGGTGCTGTGCAGAGCCCTGAGTGATACAGATTTGTGCTATACCAAGCCTGGGACCTAAGATTGTAATCTTGACTGAAGGCAAGGTTTATTGCTTCGTTTAAAACAAGCTGTTTGAAACGGCTAATGCATGGACTGTGCTGTAAAGTTTGTTTTTCCTTTTTGAATGGAGAAGTATCCCATTTTTGTTCTGGTTATATCTGAACTGCTGACAAAGAAGTTCAATGGTTAAGTAGAAAATAAAATTCCTGTTACCTTTGAAACCCTCGGCTGTTTTGGTTCTTACCACACGACTACATTATTGAGAAGCCTCAGCATTGGGAATTCAGGTGATAAGGGACATAAAGAGGTATGCCCACTACATATAGGCAACCGCCTAACCCGTAGGGGGTGCTACAACAGCTAGCGTGGGAATTGTCCCTCCCGCTCTGTCATGACCCTGTGCTGGCTGACAATGCGTGTCCCAATGCTCATTCAGCACACACCAGAGCACACACTGCCAACTAGCGCCCTTTAGTGAAAGACCCCCTTAGGGGCATGTTACTTAAGCTTAATATGTGTTAATGAAGTTAACACGTGTTAAGTGCCATTGCACCATAGAAATAAAAGGGCTGTGTGCACTTAACACATATTAATGACGTTAATACGCGGTAAAACCTCCAGTAAAAATGCTCCTTATTGTTGGAACAAAAGAGAAGCCCATGAATGGTTCCACTGGAATCCACCGGGACAGGGGTGTGTCATCATTCAGTGACGACAGCAAAAAAGGTAACGTTTGCCCTAGTTATATGTCCAAGGTGGCATGAAAATACATTATCCTATATCATATTTACTTATCTAGAGGCTAATATAAAGGATTTATGCTCCTGACTTTGAGAGTTATGCTCTTTGAAAATTTACTAGGGCTGAGTGCCTAAATTTATACTCAAAATTTCACTACTCCTAAATTTAGGAGCATAAAAAGTGGGTGTCAACAGGGGCGGATTTAGGGCAGGGAAAAAATGTTAGGAGCTTAGCACTGATTGTCAGCACTAGGGGCCTGATATTGAATTGGGCAGGCTATGTGCCACTATGGTGCATAGCCCTGCCTGCCGACCCTTAACCCCAGGTATTCAATGCCACAGCGATGGCATTGAATATCCAGGGCCGCCACACATGCCCTCAAGTCGCCAAAGCTACCCGGTTAACGTCCGCAGGTAAAACTAGGCCAGCTTTTGCTATGCCTAGTTTTACCTGCCAATCGCTAATCAGGTAGTGGTGCAAAATGGCCGCTACCTGGTTAGCGACAGTCTCCGCCTCCACTCTACCCTGGAACGCCCCAACACACCCCAACGCTAACCACATAGCATCAGGGCGTGTAGCGGGGATATTCAACGCACTAACTGGGTAAGTGCCGTTGAATATCCTGATTTAAGGCTTTTATATGGTTTACTGGGCTGAAAACTGTATAAATGCTTTCGAATATCGGGCCCTAGGTTCATAATTAGGCAAATTTTTATTTTTTTATTTATTTAGACAGTTTTGTATACCGCCTTATCCTTCAATCAAAGCGGTCACAACACAATTGGGGGATACATTTAACACACGGGGATATGAGACACATACACTAATACTTACAGGGAACATGGGCAATGGAGGGTTAAGTGGCTTGCCCAAGACCACAAGGAGCATCTGTGGGACTAGAAACCCCAGTCCTTCCGGCCCAAGGTTGCTGTCCTCTAGTGGGATTTGAACCTCCGACCTTCCGGCCTGAAGTACCTTGCCCCAACCACTAGGCTACTCCTCCCTTATTTAGGCCTCCCAAATGATGGCAGGCCTAAATTTATAAGCAGAACTTTTAAACTTTTAAATTAAAATTCATTTTCAGATGAAAACTTAGGCTTCTATGTTTGGCTGAAACAAATTTAGGCACCTAAGCCAGCTATAGAACTATATCGATAAATGTACTCTAAACACAGATTGAAGACTTTTCTGCATTGTTACTGAGGTGGGCTTCTCTACTGCAGGTATCAATTTGTAATATTTTCATCATTTAGCCAACAAGCTAAGAAGTATGAGATTAAAGTGCCTTATTCTTGAGCCTGGACTGGGGTCATTAATGGACTGGCCTTTTTCCAGGTACTTTTCCATCTCACTCAGCAGCTTCAAACTATCAGCTCCCATCTGCACTAGCTCTACTTCTGAGAAATCCAGGCGATCGGCATTGGAAACCATGAACTCTTCACCCCTTGCAGCAGTGTAGACATAGATATCTATAGTTACAGTATGATTGCGGGCGCTTTGTTATATATATATATATATATATATATATATATATATACTGTTGCCAGGGATAATGCTGCTTTTCTAAAAATGATAATATATTTCATCTTAGGAAAGATCCTGGCCATAAATGAAATGTTGACTATTTAATTATCTCAAGAAAACGTATATTCCCTTTTGGCCCTTAGGTCTACTTATTAGGCTGAATTATAGCCAAATAATATGTGCTATTTGCCAGTAATGCAGTTTAAGGCAAGATTTTTTAATCGCAATGCACATTAAATAATAAAGAGCTGTGAAACATATAAATGCATGCAGAACAGCTCATTAATATGCAAAATTCATAATACAGCTTGCATTAAGCTGCATTATCCATGGAAGCAGGGCTGGCGCTACCCAGTAAGCTGGGTAAGCATGGCAGGAGGGTGCTGGCGGTAGGGGCACCGTCGCTAGCCTCCCCCACCCGCCACCCACCGCTTCAGAAAAGAAAGCAGTCGCGGGAACATTTCTCTGTTCCCGCAGCTCTGCTATCTTTTAGACTGCTGGAGCGCAGCGTTTCCAGCAGTAACAAGCATTTCCTATTTCTCGTAAGAAACAGGAAATGCTTATTATTGCCTTTAGAAACTCCACGGACCAGCAGTTTAAAAGATAGCAGAGATGCGGGAACAGAGAAATGTTCCTGCAGCTGCTTTCTTTTCTGAAAGACAAATCAGTGAGGGGAGGGGAGGGGAGGGGAGGGAGGCAGCTGATACAGGAGGGAAGGGAAAGAAAGGGGCCAGAAGAGAGCTGACATGGAGGGGGTGGAGGGAGGGCTGGAAGGGAGCTGACATGGGGGAGGGCCGGAAGGGAGCAGACACGGGGAGTTGGAAGGGAGCTGACACGGGGGGCTGGAAGAGAGCTGACACTTGGGGATGGGGCTGGAAGATGGCTGGGTAATAGGAGGGGGGTTGGAAGGCAGCTGATGGGGAGATGGTGGGGGCTGGAAGGAAGATGACATGGGGGTTTGGAAGGGAGCGGAAAAGAGGGGAAGGAGGTGGCTGGAGGGAAGGTGGGGGCTGGAAGGGAGCTGACAACTGGGGATGGCACTGGAAGGCAGATGAGCAGAGGAGAGGGTGAATGGAAGGGAACTGATATGGGAGGGGACACTGGGACTGGAAGTTCGCTGATACTTGGAATGGTATTTGGACTAGAAGGGGCTGGGCGGTGGGGAAGGAGGGGGACTGGAAGGGAATAGACACCAGTGGCGGTGGTGGGAATGCAAGGGGGTTGACACTGGAAGATACTGGGAGGGGAGGCTATAAAGGGGGCTGATACTGGGGAGTGTTACGGGGACTGGAAAAAGGCTTATGGAAGAAAATGAAGAAAGCTAAAAAAGAGACAAAAAAGAGACAAGAAATGTCAGATGGACTATAGATCATAGAATAAGAGCTAAGAGAAGACAGAGGAAAACAGAAACCTCAGCTCGGGACCAGTATGATCAAAAATCGTTAGGCAACAAAGGTAGAAAAAAATAATTTTATTTTCAATTTAGTGATTGGACTTTGCGCTATCTTCATATTTCACACAGTATGGGGAAGTGCATCTCTTATCTGGTGTGACACCGCATGTGAAATCTGGGGGTTTCCGTTTAATTTTTGTCTACATATTTTTATTTTTGCTTTAGGTTGTGATCACTTATTCTGTACTTGGTGAGGGTCTGTGTTCTGAGTGTGTGACCAAGGCCAGATGTTCTGTTAACATGGAGTTTGCACCTAGGGAACTGTACTCTAGTAATTTGACCTCTACAGCTTTTCAAATAGGTGTATGGATGTTTTGGGGCCCATTGTAGTATTTATAGTGATGCTTTTTTCTGGGTAGGCCCCTTATTGTATGAGTTTTGGAAGTGTATGCTGGTATGGTATGATAGACTTGGCCTTGTCGATCTTCTGTAATTTTTGCAGTGTTTTATATTAGTTTGTAATATGCCTGGTACTGGAGAATGTTTATGTTGATGTTAGTGAGATGACCAGAATCAGAATTTTTTTTTGGACTATCACAGACTGTTTGTATGATGCTAAGTTACAGCCTGTTTGTATGATGCTAAGTATGGGTTGCCATGATCTGAAACTGACTTGACGGCACTTAACAACAACAACAACAACAAGTATTTACTGCTAAGTATTTTTATTTTGGTTATACATTTGCTCTTTGGCTGCAATTTCCTTACAACACTGGATTTGAAGGGGAATTACTAATATCGCTTGAAAAGAGATCACAAAGCGGTTTTGGGAAAAAGGAGGATAGGGTGCAGCCAACATTAATAATAATGAGGGAGGCGTGCCGATTTATAGGTTGCAGGGAGGCGCTAGAAACCTTAGCACAGCACCTCAAGAGCTGGAGCTAACTTTCCCCAGGAGCATTGGCTCACTAATGTGCGAGCTGATACTCCAGGAATTCTGAGGAAGGGATCATGGATGATTCTAAAATAGCCCCTTCTCAGGCAGGGCAGGCTCACTCACGCAAGAGGACATAAGAACATAAGAACATAAGACATGCCATACTGGGTCAGACCGAGGTCCATCAAGCCCAGTATCCTGTTTCCAACAGTGGCCAATCCAGGTCATATGTACCTAGCAGTTTCCCCAAAAGACACAGGTTCCACAATTCTTGTACTGGGTCAAGCACTGATATCCTGGGTCCCTTTTTAATAGTGGTTTATGGACCTTTCCTCCAGGAACTTTGTCCAAACCTTTTTTAAACCCAGCTATACTAACAGCCCTTACTACATTCTCCGGTAACAGATTCAGGAGGACAGGTCCAAGCACTGAAAAATGTTCAGACACTTTTAACCGTCCATCTGGCCCCCAGATACTAATGCAAAAATCTGGACAGTCCTGAACAATGAGCAGATCTGATACGGTCTCCTAAACATTTGGGCCCTATGCCTGAATCCTGCCCTGAACATTCTTCTTAGGGATACTAACAGATGGTAGGTCAAATGGCTTCGGAGCAAAAAGTAGTATCTGCTATCTATCCCCTCCATTGGAAAATATTCCAAGGCCTTTATCTTACATCCTCATCATAAAAGACAACAGGCAGTAGTCTGCAGGTCACACTGAGTTAACAGCTTTGTATATAACAAGGATTGAGTTCTTAATTTCCACAAATTTATTGAATAAGTATCAGGTACTATAGCATAAATCTTCCTGAATGATTCCATTTATCAGGAATAAATCTCACTATCCTCGAGCAATTATGAGTCCTCAAGCATGTCTGCTGAGTTACTAGACCATATCTGCTGAACTGCTGCGTGAAAGTACTTTTCAAAGGCTCGAGAGAGGCTGAGCTTTTGAGGCCTTTGGGGTTCTAGACCCAAAATGGAGACTGTGATTCACAGAAGAAAATTTCTTTGATTCTCTGGCTTCTGCATTAGATTCATCTGCTAATCAAGAATCAAGACTCAGGCCCCAGTACCGTGGAATCAGTGGGTGTACCTGCAGTTCCCTGAACAGGGCAGCAGAAGATGGTATAAGTTAAGCACTGGCTGCAGCAGTTAAATTAATGAATATAGTCAGCACCACTGTATATATAGTCAGTGGTATTGAATATACAAATTGATCACTGACTGTCACTATCACTATCACTTTCCATTTACTTAGACTTGCTCTTTAGCAGACCTCAACTAAACATATGAATAGGGCTTCTGATTTTCGGTATCTATCATTTGGGGACTCATATTCAACATATTCGCTGCCATTTTAAATTAGACATGGATATTCAATGCCAGGGTCATATCTGGTGACTGGTATTGAATATCTGATTTGCCCAGTTAGGGGTCTATTCTGTCCCGTGAATAGCAGGGATGGACGTCCATCCCCGCTATTCATCCCCTTGCCATCCCCGACTAAGCCTCCCCATGTGAACAAGGAGTTTGTTTGGGGAGACTTAGATGGAGGCAGGAAGGGGCGGTGCAGAGGCGGAGTTAGGGCAGGCCCCGGATGTACAGGTTTGATTCTGAAGTTGGCCCTGTACGTCCAGGGCTGGCAGACTAGACCCAACCGGGAACAAAAAGGTGAGGGGGTGCAGGAGATTCCCCGCAGCCCGACCCTAGCCATGGGAGGCCAGATCAGGGGTTGGGCTGCGGGGAAAGGTGAAAATGGTTGGCTAAGGATCATGACTCCTGAATGGAGCCATGGTGCCATGGCAACCAGACGCCATGGCACTATGGCTCCATTCAGTAGCCTGACTGAGTTAGCCGGGCAGGGGCCTGTAGATGCAGGCTGATGGGAATCGGGTCCCAGCCTGCACATACAGTCCTAGATGTGATTCTGATCCCGCAGGGGCTAGATGTGCCCCGCGGGATCAGAATCGGGTCTATCTCTGTGTCTGGTTCCGACCGGATGCCCAGAGGCCAGGACATGCAGAATGGAATGTGCCTCTTAGCGTTTTAGCAAAGCAGGCAGCGACAATATTCAACTACTGGTTAGATTGCTAAACCGGCTAAAGTTAGGCCAGTCTTTTTTTTTGTGCCTAATTTTAGCTGGCTTAAGTTAACCAGCCAGTAGCTGAATATCGCAGATGACTGCTTAACTCGAGCACCACCCTCAGAACTCTCTGATGTTATGAGACACATTCCATTGTGCACGTCCCAGCCTCTGTGCATCCGGTCGGAACTGAACGCACAGAGATAGACCGATTCTGATCCCGTGGGGCATGTTACTGATACCTGGAGAAGGGGAGGGCTGATGGGGCTTGGCGAAGGGGGTAGTGCTGATGCTGGGCTGTGAGAAGGGGATGGCACTCAAAAATTATGATTTCTATCACTGAATGGACAGAATAGACCCCTATGCGATTAGTTGCCGGATGATGTCCCTGGAACCTCACTGGGGAGGAGGAATTTCAGCATGTTTGGTCATAACTGGAAGCCCCACTTTCCCCTTCGGGGGTGGGGGGGGGGGGGGTATTATGAGATTTTTCAGTTATAACCAAAAATTAGAAGTCTTAACTATCCATAAAGCAATTGAATATGAGGAGGGACTGATACATCTATGGCCTTGTAACGAAACAGAAAGCTACAGGCACACTTCAGTTCCTCCCTTCTATTTCGTTACAAGGCCAAAGACTTAGCAGCTCCCCCCACCCTCGTATTGCCATTATATGGATAGTTTCTGTTTGCTGCCCTCCCTCCATCCTGGGGCTGTTAGAGAAATTTTTACCCTGGCTCTATTCCTATTGTCTTTTCAAATTTACAGATGGTTGATTTGCAAGTTTACTGACTAATGTAAACAGAGTCTAAGCATACAGAACAGCAATGTAACACAAAATTATTGTTATGACAAAGACAGACAAGAAAACAGAAAAAAGGAACATACCCTACTGGGAGTCCCACCATCTACTTACCACACAAGCATTCCTTAAATTCACATACTGCTTATTCAGTGTCCTACTGCTTAACCAGTGGAAGTAGATGACCAGGATCACATATGTTATATATCCCATAGTAAGTATGATAGTCGATGAATTATTCTTACAAAATGGCATATTTCTGTCAGTCAGAGGCAAGATCAATAGATGCTGACAGCAATTGAGTTTCAAAAAAACAGAACTGTAGGAGCTGCAGCATTACCAGAGGAGAGAAAAGGCTTCCATCAGCCTTGCACGGCTTCTTTCTCTGTCTTCCTGCTAAGAAGGTCTTCGTTGGAGACTGGAGAACCACTCGGGAGCTGCCTACCTTTAAAATCTAGGTAGCTACAGCCTGCAGCCATAGGCCTATGCCAAAAGGACATCACCCTTTAGTAGCCCCTTGGGGATCAAGAGGGCCTGGTACCTCTGAATCCTCTCCTCAGGGCTCTGGCCACCTTTGGGGGGTAGTCGGTACAGATTTTATTGAACGATGGTTATTGACCAGATTTTGGAAATTCCACCAAGATCTTTCTGTAAATGCAACAAAATTGGAAAGGCCCAATTAGGAGTTTCCTGCTGGCCCATTCACAGGATACTAGACTGTGGGGATGAGAACTGAACAGTTCTGTGACTCTGACGAGCAAGTGGACATTAGGGAGTCCAATGAGGGCCAGTGCTAGGGTTTCTGGTGCTCCCTTGCAACCTTTTAGGTTGGTACCCCCTCCCTCATTATTATTAATGCTGGCTGCATCACACCCCCCTCCATAAGGAGCTTACCCAAAAAAAGCAGCACTGTAAATACTGCAGTGGGCCCTGGAACATCCAAACACCTATTTGAAAAGCTGAACAATTCAGATTGCTACAGTACAGATCCCTACATACATACTCCATGTTAACAGAACACCTGGCCTCAGTCACACACTCAGAACACAGACCCTCACCAAGTACAGAATAAGTGACCACAACCTAAATAAAAATATGTAGATAAAAATGACAGAAGAAACTCTGAAAAATGCCCAGAAACGCAGAGAAGCTAAAGCCAGAGGAGAAAGAAAGACAATAACAGAACGCAACAGAGATTTCCAACGTGCAGCAAGACAGGACAAGAAAAAGTACTACAACGACGCATGCAAGGAAATAGAAGCAGAAACTATTAGAGGAAGAACAAGATCGGCTTTCCTAAAGCTACAAGAGTTAAAGAAAAAGTTCCAGCCTCGAATTGGAATGTTACAAGATGCTCAAGGTTCTATGTTGAATGATGCTGAGAAGATCAAGAAAAGGTGGAAGGAATATACAGAGTTTTTATATGATAAAGATGAAGTGGACCAACAGCCGTTTCAACCTGTACCTTATGATCGGGAACCATTGGTGATGAAAGAAGAAGTTAAAGCAGCATTGAAAGCCTTATCAAAGAACAAAGCACCAGGCATTGATAGCATTCCCATAGAGGTATTACAGCAATCTGATGCAGCTGTTACCATACTTAAAAGGCTCTGCCAAGAAATATGGAAGATAACATCGTGGCCAACTGACTGGAAAAGATCTGTATTTATACCAATACTAAAGAAAGGTGATCCAACTGACTGTGGAAATTATCGCACTATCGCTCTGATCCCACATGCCAGCAAGATTCTACTGAAGATTATTCAAAAGAGACTACAACCATACCTGGAACAAGAACTACCTGAAGTGCAAGCAGGGTTCAGGAAAGGGCGAGGAACAAGAGACATCATTGCAGATGTGAGATGGATCCTTGAAAAGATTAAAGAATACCAAAAGGATATCTATTTGTGCTTTATCAACTATAGCAAGGCTTTTGACTGTGTAAACCATGAGAAACTCTGGGCCACATTAAGAAGCATGGGTATACCAGAACACCTGATCGTACTTTTGCACAATCTGTACATTGATCAAGAAGCAGCAGTTCGAACGGAACAAGGAGAAACAGAATGGCTTAAAATAAGCAACGGTGTAAGACAAGGCTGCATACTTTCCCCCTACCTGTTTAATTTATATGCAGAACAAATCATCAGAGAAGCAGGATTGTATGAAGACAACAGAGGTGTGAAGATTGGTGGAAGACTCATCAACAACCTTTGCTATGCTGATGATACCACATTACTGGCTGAAAGTGAAGATGATTTGAAACATTTGCTTCTCACAATCAAAGAACATAGTCTCAAAATGGGCCTGCACCTTAATGTAAAGAAGACAAAGATCATGACAACTGGCATAATCAACAGTTTCATCGTTGAAGGAGAAGAAATTGAAATTGTGAACAACTTTAACCTAGGATCAACTATCAATAAAGAAGCAACAAGCAGTCAAGAAATCAGACGACGCATTGCTCTTGGCAGAATGGCTATGAAAGACCTAGATAAGATTCTCAAGAGCAGAGATGTCTCTCTCCATGCAAAGATTTGACTTGTTCAAGCCATGGTATTTTCAATAACATCATATGGATGTGAAAGCTGGACAGTGAAAAAGATAGACAGGAAGAAAATTGATGCCTTTGAATTATGGTGCTGGCGGCGAATACTGTGTATACCATGGACTGCCCGAAGAACAAACTAGTAGGTACTAGAGGAGATCAAACCTAAGCTTTCTTTAGAAGCTCAGATGACAAGACTTCGACTTTCATACTTTGGACACATCATGCGAAGAGAGAGATCATTAGAGAAAGACATCATGCTTGGCAAGATAGAAGGTCAGCGCAAAAGAGGAAGGCCAGTAATGAGATGGATCGATACAACAGCAGCAGCTACGGGTTCCAGTCTGTCAACAATGAGCCGCCTGACTCAAGACCGAACACAATTTAGAATAGCTATCCAGAGGGTCGCCATGAGTCGACTCCGACTCGACGGCACTTAACAACAACAACAACAACAAAGATAAAAATTAAACTGCAACCCCAAGAAGCCAGATTCTGCATACAATACAACACCAGAGAACTAGAAAGAGATGCATTTCCCTGTACTGTATAAAATATAAGGATCGAAAATAAAATATTTTTTTCTACCTTTCCTATCTGACCATTTTATTTTCTGATCATGCTGGTCTCAATCTGAGGTTTCCGTTTTCCTCTGTCTTCTCTTAGCTCACTTTCTATGGTCTCTAGTCCATCTGCTATTTCTTGTCTCATTTTTTATTTTCTTCACTTCCTTCCATCCTGTTCCATCTTGAATATTGACCTTTTCTCTTCAGCTTTCTTCCATTTATTTTTCTCTCTGTCCACTCAGACTTCACTAATCTTTCTTATTATCCAGTCCTCAATCCCCCTCTTTTTTACTCCATCTACCTACCACTTTTCAGCCCTCACCCCAGTCCTCCCATTCCCCACCTTTTTTTTCATAGTCCATTATTCCCCATTCTCACTCACTGTCTCTCTCCGGACCTCCCCACCCCCATTCAGCATAACCCCCATCGCTGTCCTCCCCCCTGGGAAAAAATATCATCCAACACATCCCCGATGTCTTCTTTCTTTTTCCGAGTCAGCAGCATAAAGATCTCATAGCACCATCCCCAGCTTTATCTTTATTTCTCTGAGTCAGCATGCAGCAGCCAGTGTTGCCTGTAGCATTCACTTCTGGTGAATGGCCCTGCGCACTGGAAGCAAATGCTACGGGCAGCATTGGCTGCTGTTGCTGACTCGGAGAAAGAAAGATGAAGCTGGGATGTGCTGCACAATGCTGGAACTGCATGCATAGTGAATTGTGCCAGCTCCTGGGCCCACCATCTAAGTCCCCACTTATTCTCCCCATACCCAGCCAATCTTAGATTCTGTCTTCTTCTTTTCTCCCAATTTTAAAGTCTCCACCTAAGTCCCAGTCCCTGCTCTTTCCCCAGTACTGCCTCCTACATCCCTTCTTCACACCCACCCAGCTATTTGCTTCTCCGATATTCATTAACCCTGCTAGTTCTCCTTCTTACCCCAGCATTCATTCTTATGCCCTTTTCTCTCAACTGTTCCTGCTGTATGACCTTTTTTCTTCCATCCCATACAAAATATCTGTCCCCCTCTCCATCCTTACTCCACAGCTTCTTTTTTTTCTCCCCCCCAGCCACACCCCCTTCCAGTCCCCCCCCCCCCCCCAGGCATCAGCTCCCTTCTAGTTCCAGCCCCTTCCAGCATCATCTCCCTTCCAGTCCCAGTCCTTCCATCCCCTAGCATCAGCCCATTCCAGTCCTAACCTCCTCAGTTACAGTCCCCTTCAGTCCCAGTCCCTTCCAGCATCATCTCCCAATTCCAGGCTCCCCAGAATCATCCCATTTCCAGTACTAGCCCTCCAATATCAGTCTTCCTCCAGTTCCAGTCCCTCCAAGCATCAGCTCCCCTCCATCCCCCAGCATCAGCCCTTTTCCAGTCCTGGCTCCGCAGTATCAGCCCCCCTCCAGTCCCAGCCCCAGCCTCTCCCTTCCGAGCATTCCTTTCAATAGCAGTCTACCCATCCCCCAACATTAGCCACTTTCCCAGTCTAGCCCTCAGTCCTCTTACAGAACTTGCAGCTCCCCCCCCCCCCACACACACATGGCCCCACACCATGAGGGGCCCTGCATGCACCTGACCGGCTTCAGAGGGAGCTGGTGCATCCCGAACCCCAGCACCCTGGTTCACTTCTGCACAGCCATGAGAGTAAACAGCGTCGATTTCCTTTACTCCTGCAGCTGTGGTAAATCACAGATACCGGCACCACTTTCCTGGAGGTTAAACAAGGGCACTTCCTGTGTCTTGCGCAAAACAAGAAGTGCCCTTGTTTAACCTCCAGGAACTCAGTGATGCTGGTGGCTGCAACATCATAGCTGTGGGTTGTCATGAAGTGGGTATCAATAAAGATGCAAACCTGAAAAGAAACCCTGTTTCTCAGAGAAATCTAGATGTGCAGTTACCTCAAGGCACAGCTAGAGGGGGCAGGAGTGATCATACAGGAGCTAATGAGCCTAAGAGAGCTTAGGACTTGCACCTGGGAATGAGCCCGGGAGTTTCAAAGGAAAGATTCCTTTATAAGCAGAAGCTGAATGCTAGCAAAGGAGGAACATCTCTATTGAGAGGGACACCTCTATTGGGAGGAACACCTCTATTGAGAGGAACAGCTCCAGGAGAAGGACAGAAGAGAGGAACACCTCAAAGGAGAGGACAGAGAGAAGGAACAGCTCTGAGGGAAGGAGCAGCTCTAAGAGAAGCAGAAGGACTTGGAGAAAGAATCCTACCTGAGCAAGCCCAAAGGAACAGAGTTCACAAAGGTGGAGTTCAGAAGGGCCACGCTAAGCGAGCAGCTGTTCAGAGGGAGTCTGCTGGAGAAAGCACTAAGGCTAGAGAGTGTGCCACTCCCTGTTCCAACAACGTTCCTGATTCAAAGGCAGAGAGACGTATCTACAGAACCAGAGAGATAGGTTTGGAGGAAAGCCTGCAGTCTCTGGGAAATACTAGTCAAGTTTTACCAGGCACCAAAGGAAAAGCAGTTTCTGACAAAGCTAAGTTCTTACCGAAGCATAAAGTTGAATCCACACCAGGTTTTACCAAGCTGCCAGAAAGCACAGCCCTGCCTAGAGCTTATCGGCAGAGAACCTGTTGCAGGAGAAACGTTTCTGGGAGAGAAAGCTCCACAGATTCAAACCACAGAGGCTCCAGGTATGAAAGCTTTATTCATGATACTGAATGCTTAACTCCTAGAGGCACTGCTAAAACAAATACTCAGTTTGTAAGGAAGAAGAAACCAGGGTGGTTTCAGAAAATTCCCAGAGAACTTAAAACACAGTCTTATTGGAAGCAAGAGCCTAGGGACACTTCATGTAGATCTGTAGCAGACAGGGACAGTGACTACTCTGATGATGAATGTAGTGGAGCAGAATCCATGGAAATTGAATATATAAATGCTGTTCCCATTCCTCCACCAGAAGAGATGGATTGTGGTTTGTGCATGGCCACGAGCCTAGAATCTGTAGTCACTGTATAACTGAGAAGAAGTTTGTTTAATTCTTATTGTGTTGGAATGAAGTGAATTCCTCTGATTAACCCTTGCACTAATTGTGGAGTTTAACAATTAGTCAGCTTGTTAATACTGGTACCTTTTGAAACAAAGGACATTCTTTTGATTTCTCAATGTCTTATTTGAACCCTTGCACCGACGGGGAATAAAGCCTTGTTTTCCCTACACTTGGTTTGATTATTGAGCTCTCATAGGAAGCTGGAAATAAGTAAGACCATTTCGCCATTCGTGGACCTTACATTTCATCACGCTCCCTAAATAATTTCTATCGTAGAGCATGCCCATACTTCGAATGGTCACCAGGGGATGCCCTCACGACAGGGTGTAAAGGAAAATGCCGCTGTTTACTCCTGTGGCTGTGCAGAGGTGAACTGGGGGGGCCGGGCTTCGGGACTCACCAGCTTCCTCTAATTCCAGTCAGGTGCGTGTGGGGCCCTTCATGCCTGCACATACATAAGGCTGGCCTTGCTTGGGTGGGTGGGGGCATCTAGTGACGGTACCCCCCAGAGGACAGTGCCCCCCTGCCATGCTTACCCCACTTACCGGGTAGCGCCAGCCCTAAGTCCAGTGGGTGGCTAACATCCTTCTAGACTAGAACGAGAATACCACCAAGTAGATAAGGACCCTCTGGAGGGAAATATGTCTTCTGTGGGCGTTTCCCCTGGGACTAGCTCACCCTTGCTACCACTGGATACAATGACACTGATTACAGCTTTGGTTGGTCGTCCCAGGACTAGTAATGCGGAGAGAAAAGGAGAATCTCTTGGTGCTAGTATCTTGTTGGCTACTAAGAAGGGAGGTCTTCCGGCCTATATTATGATCATCCAGCTTAAGCCATCAATAGTAGCTCTGGACATTTAGGAATGTTATATCTGAGTTGGAGACATCCTTAGGCATCAATTTGTCATTTTTTATTCATTGAGATTTCACTATAATAATTATATATTCTACAACTACAGAATTTTTATTGATAATAGGATACTACCGTTATCTGTGTCGCCGGGATCTGCTGGGGAGGGGTGGTTTGAGTGTGGTGTGTCAGTGTTCAAGTATGTTTTATTTATTTTTCTTATTTATTTTATTTAATTTAGCTTATGCCTTTCCAGTCATAGTTCAAGGCGAGTTACAATCAGGGAATGTACGTATTTTCCTGTCCCTGGAGGGCTTACAATCAATACGTTTGTACTTGAGGCAATGGAGGGTTAAGTGACTTGCCCAAGGCCACAAGAAATATGCTACATCTTCTTTATTGTTCCTTTTTATCTATTTAATATGGTTTCCTATTCATCTTTGAGAGTACGTATTTTTCATTGTCTTGGATTGATCTAAATTCGACCTTATTATAGCTGGCCTATATTGATTAGATTAGAAGATTAGATTAGAGGAGGAGTAGCCTAGTGGTTAGAGCAACTGCCTCATACCCAGAAGATCAAGGGTTCAATTCCCACTAGCACTCCTTGTGACTTTGGGCAAGTCACTTTACTCTCCAATGCCTCAGAAGAAAAGGCTGGCAATCTACCTCCAGTAATACATTGCCAAGAAAACCCAGAGGTAACTGGGTCACTGTGAGCCAACACTGACTTGATGGCACTAAAAAAAATAAATATTGGTTAAGTTTAGATTTCTTATTACACAGTTCTGATTTTCTATGGCTTTAGATTTCTTCATATACTTAACAGAGATTTCCCTTAGAGTTTGAAAATTGTCATTAATAAAAAATGTATAGATATATAAAAAAAGATAAAATTGTAGGCAACTCCAAAGAGTGTGATGGGAACCTGAGGCTGAAGGTTTTATATGTTTTGAACAACAGAGTAGAGTAAATTGCCTCATGCATTCATTCCCTTGCATAGGATTAGTGTGCACGGAGTGCATAGCTTGCCTGATGCCATATGCTATTGATCAGAGGTTTTATTTCACATCCTTTTTATTAAAATTTTTTTCACAACAAACTATACAACCATAGAAACAACAACAGGTACACACAACCATTCATAAAACTAGTGCGCTCCTAACATACCCCCCTCCCCAATACCCCCTCCCTCCCCTCCCCACACAGCATGGAAAGTTCGCCACACTTCACAGTTCCCAAATCCACCAATAGACATAGTATATAGGCCCAAGGTAAGGGGCAGTTCCTTCCTCCTTCTGCACAAAGAGCAGGGCAGTGGGCTGCTGTCCAAGGAAGAGAGAATCAGAACTACTCCAAAGAAGAGATTGTATACAGCAAATAGATATTACAGCGGGACAGTACGGTGATATTAGCTACATCGTCTAGGCAGGAAGCTCCCCAGCTCTCGCAATGACCCATGTCCATGACCTCATCCGCCAACATTGAGCACTGCTCCCCTTTCCCTCGCAGACATCTGAGAGAGTACAGGAGACCACATGTCCCAAAAGTCTTCCCAACTCCTACCTCCCCTTTGCTGTGCGGTCATCTTTTCCATAAGCATCAAGTCGAACATAGATTGTTCCCACATTCCCACAAGGGGGGGTGAGGGAAAGATCCAGCGACTCAGCAGCGCCCGCTTGACCATCAAAAATCCCCGTTCAAAGAGTGCTCTACGCCAATACGGGGGTTGAGCAATACCGAAGGCCCAATTATGGAAAAGGCATACCTCCCTCTGTATGGCACATTCTGACCCAGTCCAGGTCTGCAATTGAGCGCAAACTCGCACCCATAGATCGCGCACCTTCGGGCAGCCCCAAAATTTATGAAGTAGTGTCCCAACCGCCCGATTACACCACGCACACAGGTTAGTAGGTCGTATCCCTACTTGTGAGGCCCATTGATCACTAGCATAGGCTCTCCACAGATCAGAGGTTTTAAAGGCATGAATGACTTCTGCTGAGATAGGACAAGCCAAGCTGTAAATTTCTTTACAATGTAAAGCAGCGAAAAAAAGCTAAAGAAAAAAATATCAAAACTGTGCAGCCTTTTGTGATTGGTTTGCTATATGTACTGTCACTTTCACAAAACGTACGTTGTGCTGGTTGGAACGCTACCACTGGTCTTCCTGACTCAGGGAAGTGTTTTGCAGGATCCATTGTTTCAGGGGCTGCTGACATTTGCTCAGGGTGAGCTATCTGTGCAAGAGAGGATACTAGCTAGTCTTGGTAAGGGAAGATCAGGCAATTTGGACTTCTGCCAGCTGGAGAGAGAGTGGCATGTGCCAAAATCAATGCCTGCAGCCATGACTTCCATCCCATCAAGATTCTCATGTGATTGCATGATCCGAGAGAGGAGCAAGCGAAATGTTGAAGGATCACTCACTAATCCCCTAAAATTTAAAGGACAGTGCTTCGCTGACCTTGAAAAGGAGTCTCTAGCTAGGAAGAAATTGTTTGAAGATGATACTTTCCTAGCTGGTGTGCAGTCACTGGGCTATAAGATATTTGGAAAGAAAGTCAACAAGCTTAAGAACATTGTGTGGAAGCGGCCAAAGGTAGGTATTGTCGTCATGGGTCTGAAGATGCCCTGTTAGTAGATATACAGTTTTCCTGCTATTGCTAAAGCAGCAGCATCCAATTGCATTTAAACAAAAATGTACCTGAGCAAGACTTCGTCATTTGCATGTTTTAAGTGTTACTGATATTACATTGCTTAATAATTCCAAAGCAAGACACATATCGCAGCTCTTCCACCTAAGCTAATAGGAACATTTTGAGTAGGATTTAGTGAGAGCAGCATCAAATATGTTTAGTGAAGTTAATGAGGATGCATTGATCCTTAGTTCCTCTGCAGTAGGGAAGTGAGGATTAAGTTGGAGATCAAGTAGACCTGTTGAGGTTCTCAATTTTGAGTCCCTAACCTGTGGTCTGTTTAAGAAGACTCCATTTTATATTATTTGCAAGGGATTCTGATACCTACTTTTGTTATATGTTTGCATATAATCATAGCTGTTGAGAAGCACTTGAGTTTTTTTGTAAGATAGCCTGATGGGATGCTTTCACGTTTGTACTGTTTTATTGTTTTTATAGTATTTTAATGTATTTTATATTTTAGCCTTGTCCTATTTACTGTTTTTATTGTTGGTTTGATGTTTGATGCTGTATATTTAAATTGTACCCCCCCCCCTTAGTTTTGTAGATTAATAAGCTATAAATATTTTTAAATAAATAAATAGGCAGCAAGCAAATCTGATTTTCAGGATAAGCAAGATATGAAAATTAGTCTTGTTTTTAGACTTGATGAATATTTGTTGTACTCATCCTGCTGACTTTGAGAGCTTCTGAAGTAAGGTATGCAATACTACTGTAGAAAAAAATGGTGACAAGATGTGCCTTCTGCTTGTTATGTGCTGTTTTCTTCTATATTTCTACATTGTTCCCTGTTCTCTCTTTGTATTCAATTATTTGGCAGACAAATGCCATGATAAACTTTTTTATTGTTTTTCTAGGGTACAATACACCATACAGGCTCACAGCCATATTAATCCAGACATGTCAGAAAAAAGACTTATAAGTATGGGCAAGGATCTAGAGATTTTGAACTTTGAGCCTGTATTATGGAGAAATTTATAATTTTCTTTCCTTGAATCCTGCTGGATCAGTCTGAATGTATGGATTATGCTCCTTTGCCAGCAGGTAGAGACAGATGAGCAACTCTCAGTGATGCCATACCTATAGGAAAAGAAAACTATTAGGGTAGTTTCTCCAAATGGGTTAGTTTTGTGCAACCATGACAGTTGTGAACTTCACTTCTAATCAGGGCATGTAGAGTATGATCTCATTCTCTCAAATTTATTGCCAAGGCTTGGCGTAGTACTTGCATCATGCCAAAGAGAGCCTCCTGCTGGAGTTCGTAAGATGTAACAAGTATGGGTAATTTGTCAAGATGCAATTGGAAAATCTTCTTTATCAAGCCTTTGCACCCAACATGATGGGAAATATTTCTGTATCTTTCTGCTACATTTTCTTGGTCTTTGACTGCATTTTCTGGTATTTCAGGATCTTCTGCCTCTTCACATGATTCACAGAGTAATTGCTTGAAACTGACACCTTCATTATCAATGCTGTTCTGGTGTTTTTCTCCTTAACCACTATATCCAGCTTCCTCAAATTCAGCTTTTTATCTGTCGTAATGGGAATATCCTAGGTGATCATAACCTCCTCATTCTCTGTAATTCTCTTAGGGTTATGATCCCAGTGCATTTCAAGCACAGTGATGTTCTTCTTACAGAATTTCCAATGAATGAGGCGTGATACTTTATTGTGCCTTTCTGTTTAGAAATTTTCTGCCATCAGAATTTCACAGCCAGCTATGAGGTCTTTCTTATATGTCTGTATTACCAGTTTTTTTCAATGCCCAATGTAAACCGTCGTGTCCGTAAGCCACTGTCCTGGGCTGCAACTATCAACCTCTCATCCTTTGGTTTCAGTTCACCCTTCCTTAACCATTCATGTGTCTGTTCTTGATCGACAAAGGGTTCCTGGAGTAACACTTTGTATTTCCCACCGTATTTGCGCCTCTGCCACTTGTTTTTCCTTGTTTGTTGATCTAATTCTTTAAAAGTTTTTTCTCATGTTTTGTAAATTTTGTTACTTTCCTCTCTGTGCATGCTTGTGGATTTTCACTCATTCCTTCTAGTTGTCAGAACGCTTGTCCAAGTATGATGATGGAAACAGATTCAGAATGTTTACTCTCATATTTCAGCACATTTTGTATATTTGGATCCGAGGATGCAGTTAAGTAGGCCTGGAGACCTATGATAGTAGCTCTGTATGTGTATCAATCTATATTCCTAGCCCTCCTTCAGCTCTAGGGATGTACAGTCTTGGCATACTCTGATTCTTATAAATCACTTCATGGGCATGGAGGAGTTTTCGTGTTCGCACATCTAGTTTTTCAAGATCTTTAAGAGGCCAGTCCACAATCTCAAAACTGTCTGAAAGTACAGGAATAGCCAGCTGATTGATGGCTTGTATTTTATTCTGTGATGTTAAAGCACTTTTCAATAATGATTTTAATTTCCTGTAGTATTCTTTACTGATCTTTTCTCTCAGTATTTCTGCTTGAGTGTTGTTCCTTTCTCTATTCCTATATGCCTTCCTGTTCACATTCCTTGATGTCACAGCCTTCAGCCAAGGAGATGTTTTCTGTTTTTGATCAATTTTCCTCTAAAACAGGCCAAAGGTCAGCCTGATATCAGAAAGAGCAGGTTAATTGTTGGTCACTGGAACTATAGAGTTTCAGATTGTCTACAAATAATAAATGAGGTGTTATTTCTGAGTTGTTACCTTCTTTAGGATTCAGGCTAAATCCATATCCCAAAGAGCTGATGAGAGTACTCTGGATTAAGCGCCACACAAAACAGAAGAGGCGACGCAGAATCCCCCTGAAATATTCCTCGCTGGATTCTGATGTTAGGAATGATATACCGACCATCTTCATATTTCAAAAAGGGTGTGGTTTGCCACATTGTCATGGTGAACTTAATGTACCCTATCAAACCAGGATTTATTTTATACATTACAAGGCAATTTATTATCCAAGAGTGTGGGATGCTGTCAAAAGATTTCTTATAATCAATCCATGTTTATACTGAGATTTCTGCTTTCCTTAGTGCTGGCCATGATGACCCTATTCAACATTAACTGGTCTTTGGTGCCATAAGCTCCTCTCTTGTTGCCCTTTTGCTCTATTGCCATGATGTTATTGGACTCTATATGATCATATATTCTTTCTGCATGTATTGCAGTGAACAGCTTATGGATTGGTCTATAATTGTTGGGAGTGTTACTTGGGTCTCCTTTTAGAAGGAGAAATGTTCTTCCTGTAGTAAGCCATCGTGGTGTTAAGTCTGTCTGCTTAAACAATTGATCAGCTATGTAAACTTTCTCCATCCTTATCGCCCTGCTAGACCAGTCCAGACATATGGGATGTACCCAAGCAGTCAGAACCCAGGATCAGAGAAAGACGATGGTTAGAACTGTTCTGCAAAAGGCACTATCTGCTCCAGTTCCCACATGCAACCTGTAGTGACTCACAAAGGTTCTCAAAGAAGACCAGATAGCCACTGTACAGATATCCTCTGAAGACACCAAGGCAGACTCTGCACAGGAGGAGGCTTGCACCCTAGTGGAATGAGTTTTGACTTTCTCCATCATACACTTACCAGGCAGAAGGTATGCTGACCCAATGGACTCCTTAACTCAGCAGGCAGTGGAGGACTTGGCTGCCACCAGCCCTTTACTCAGACCATTGAAAAGGTCAAATAGATGATCTGACCAGCGGAAAGGATTAGTCATTTCCAGGTATCTGAAGAATCTTAAGGAAAGGGGTGGCGAATAAAACCAAGGATATTATAATGCCTCTGTATCGCTTCATGGTGAGACCGCACTTTGAATATTGTGTGAAATTATGTTCTCCATATCTTAAGAAGGTTTTAGTAAACTTAGGAATCTGTTTACTAAGTAGCGCTAGTGGCTTCTGTGGGAAATCAGAGCTGTGGTCCCATTGAATAAAATGGGGCCGCTGCTCCGATTTTGCACAGAAGCCGCTAGCGCCACTTAGTAAACAGACCCCTTAGAAAAGGTACAGAAAAGAGTCACCAAAATGATAAAGGGGATGGAAGAATACTCCTACAAAGAAAGGCTTAAAAGGTTAGGGCTCTTCAATTTGGAAAAAAGACGGCTGAAGAGAGATATGATAGAGGTCTATAAAGTAACGAATGGAGTGGAACAGGTAAATGTAAATTGGTCATTTGCTCCTTAAAAAGTAGAAAGACTAAAGGACATGCACTGAAGCTACAGTGTGGCACATTTAAGACTAATAACAGAAATATTTTTTCACTCAATGTGTAATTAAACTGTAGAATTCATTACTGGAGGATGTAGTAAAAGCTATTAGTGTAACTGGATTTAAAAGAGGTTTAGACAAGTTCTTGGTGGAAAAGTCCATAAACCATTATTGAAGAGGACCAGCAGATCCACTGCTTTTCCCTGGCATAAGCAACATGGAATCTGTTTACCTTTTGGGAACCTGATAGGTACTTGTGACCTGGATTGGCCGCTGGTGGAAACAGGATTCTGGGCTTGATGGACCCTTGATCCGACCCAGTATGGCATATCTTATGTTCTTATGTACCTTCCACACGTTTACAAGACACAGCAAGGGTTTCTTCTGAAGATCCGTCTCTGTTTAAGATGGGAACCACCACCCAGGAAAAAGATTTAGGCATCATTGTGGATAACGTTAAAACCCTCCACCCAGTTAGCATCGGCAGCCAGGAGAGCAAATAGAACGCTAGGTATCATAAGGAAAGGAATGGAGAATAAAACAAAGGATATTAAAATGCCTCTGTATCGTTCCATGGTGCGACCGCACCTTGAATATTGTGTGCAATTCTGGTCGCCGTATCTTAAAAAGGATATAGTGTCATTAGAAAAGGTACAGAGAAGAACCACCAAAATGATAAAGGGGATGGAAAGATACCCCTATGAAGAGAGGCTAAAAAGGTTAGGGTTCTTCAACCTGGAAAAGAGACAATTGAGGAAGATACTCGTATGATAGAAGTCTATAAATGAATGAATGGAGTGGAACGGGTTAACGTAGATCAATGGTTTACGCCATCAAAATATAGAAAGACTAGGGGATATGCAATGAAGCTACAAAATAACCTATTTAAGACTAATAAGAGAAAATATTTTTTTCACGCAACATGTAATCAAACTCTGGAATTTGTTACCGGAGGATGTAGTAAAAGCTGTTAATGTAGCCGGGTTTAAAAAAGGTTTGGACAAGATCCTGGAGGAAAGGTCCATAAATAATTATTAAAGGAGACCTGGAATATCCACTGCTTGACCCAATATAAGCATTGTGGAACCTGTGTCCTTTGGGAAAAATTCCAGGTACTCGTGACCTAGATTGGCCACTGTTGGAAACAGGATACTGGGCTTGATGGACCTCAGTCTGACCCAGTATGGCATATCTTATGTTCTTAGGAAGGCAGCACCTTTGGGAGAAAGAATCACACAGTCCACAAGAAAACAGACATTGTCATGATGACCCAGTAAAACTACCCTCAGGATAAGGCCTGCAGATCTGAAACCCCCCTGGTGTATGCTGTAGCTACCGGGAAAACCACCTTAAGGATCAAATCCTTGAGAGAGGTCCTATGAATGGATTCAAAAGGAGGTCCTTACACAGCCTTCATACTCCAAAGAGAGGCTCCTTGGAGAAGAAACTCAATGCACTGTTGGGCAGATCTGCGGTACTTCCTTGAAGAAGCAGGAGACATTAGGATATGCTGCCAAATACATCTCCTAGATGCGACTCCTGTATCATTCTAGGGCCACCACCTGTACCTTGATAGAGTTCAGGACCAAGCCATAGTCTAGGCCGGACTGTAAGAAGGGTAAAACATTGACAATGTCCACTTTTCTGGCGTCGAGGAGCTGAGAGGGAACACCATTTCTCAAAATCTCCAGACTCTCACATAAGCAAAGGGTATAGAAGCCCTCCGGGTCTTAATCATAGTGTCTTCCACCACTCCATAGTATCCCTTCTTGGACAGCCTATGCCTCTCAAGGGCACAAATAAGGAGCGAGGTCAATGATCAATGACAACCCACCAAGATGAATTGTAAATAAAATGTATTGTCCTTGATATTAGTCTACCCTACATGACTGTGTTTTAGCATGTGCCTCATCAGGGGTGTATCTGAGGTAATGGTTTTCAATAGAGATCTGCATATGGCTGGTGTGAAAAATGGGGAATCCTTTAATCTCTTATACAGCAAAGAGGTGAAATGTGTTAGGCATCTTGCCTGCAAACCATTGGAGTGTCAGTAAGGTAACAAGAGAGGAGGCACTGCTCACAGGTTCAAGAAATCTATATACCACTCCTGAAGCTGGGCATCCAAGCCCACCAATGATGGATTTTTTCCTGCAGATGAAAAGCTCTTCATTTTGACATTCTCTTAAGTGGCTATCAAGTCAAACATTGGAAGCCCATTTCTGCACTATGAGATGAACACGCAAGGGCTGAGCTCCAACTCACACAATCCATGATGATCTGACTCGGAAAGTCAGCCTGCACATTGTTGACACCTGTAATATGCACTGTGGACAGGGAAATCAGATGCTCCTCTGCCCACTGACACAACTCCATGCCCTCGAACCACTCTGGCACTGCAATCTCCGCTTTGTTTGTTGAAATACACTACTGCTGTGGCATCATCCAAGAACAGTCGGACCACTTTGCCCACCAGGAGAGGTCGGAACATCTCCAAAGCCATATGGATCTCTCTTGCCTCCAAATGATATATCTTTCAGGAGGCCTCCTGAGGGAGCTAGAGCCACTGGGCAAATTGGCCCAGGCAGTGTACACCCCAGCCCCCCCCCCCCCCGGCTGGTATCTGAGGTGACAATCACCCTATCTGGTACTTTTAGTGGCATTCCAGCCATCAGATAGCAGGGCTGCAACCACCACCTCAACTGCTCCTTGATCTCCTGGGAGAGAGGAAGGGTCTGGTTGAACAACTGCGATCAGGAAGAACAGAGTGCTAGCAGGTACCCCTGAAGAGGGCACATGTGTGCCCTAGCTCAAGGAATCAGCTTCAAGGTTGATGTTATGGATCCAAGGAATCGCACGCCCATGGAGCTATTTGAGCGCAAAATGTCCTAATGGATAGATTAAATAAGATCAAAGAGGCTGATTCACATAGAAGAGTCTCTCAGTGTAGCTCCATTGTTTTGTCTGAAAAGGGGACAGCTATTACTGCAAGGCCCTTGAGAATCAGTGACAAAGTCAAGTCACTAAAGCACTTCACACTCTGGTGGTTCCAAAGAAAATAGGTTGCTGATGCAAAATTATTGGATGGTGACAGTTCAACAAAACACAAACATTCTCAGGGAAAACCTTATTTTAATTACATGACAGTAGACTAGTGGTTGGAGCACTGAGCTGAGGACTAGGGAAGCCAGGATTCAAATCCCACTAATATTCCTTGTGACCTTCAGCAAGTCACTTAATCCTCCATTGCCTCATGTACAAATATAAGGGTTCTTTTAATAAAATGTGTTAGATTTTGGCGCATTTAGAGCTGAAAGCATGTGTTATGTGCTAAACCTCCATGGTAACTGTCGGGGGCATGGCCAGCATGTTCCCAACAATTATTGTGGGGACGCATACCCTGATGCATGGTGCAGATACTTTGGGGCCACCTAACACTACCCATTGAGGAGGTATTCAGTGTATCCCCAGTAATTGCAACATTAACAGTTAGAGTGTGATATGTCTCCTGTGTGAACTGCAATGCATTCTCCATGTCCACTTTCTGCCCCTAAGCACCCCTTCCCTGCCCCAACATATGTCTTGCAGTTAGCACGGGAACTGGTGCACAGTACCTATCATGCCCTGTGCTAACACCGCAGGCATGAGCGTGAAGTCCCATGCACTAAAACGCATGCAAACTGCTTAGCAATCTTTAGTAAAAGGACCCCTTACAGTGCAAACCCTCTGGGGACAGAGGGTGCCTGTAACTCACCTTGAACTACTAGTGAAGAGGTGTGAACTAAAGCTTTATTTTTTTTGTTTTTAGTTACAAGCCATGTAGGGATCTAGGGATCTTTCTGGGTATTTTCTGACCACCCAGAGCTTCCAAAAACATGCCTCCTGACATTGCCATGAATAAGTCACCCCTTGTACCTTTCCTCCTTGAATCCGATCTGTTTGACTTTTCTGTCTTGGTAGCTAGTGGAAAATTCTCCACGCTTCCCTTATGACTTCAGTGCCCGATGACCCCCTGGCACCAGCTCCCATGGCTGACACAGTGCTATTATCTGATTGCTCCTCTTCCGTTTTTGAGGCAGTAGAGACATAAAATTGAACCAATCCCATTTTTCTACATCCTTCCAATATAGGGGGAGCCAATTGGTCACATTAGAATTTATTTTCCTATCCCCACATCATAACCTTTGCAAATAATATATTAAATAAAATGAAAGTGAAACCTAGGAACATTAACAGTAATCACACATACTGCTGACAGGGTTGGGGCAACCATTAGGCAAACTAGGCAGTTGCCTGGGGTCACCGCTTCTGGAAGGTGGCACAGAGCAGGGCATTAAAAGATAAAGAATAGATTCTGACAGCCAGGGAGAGGGGGCATAAGGCTTAAAGTTTGGTTAGGATGCCAACACCTCGAACCAACTCTGGGGCCGGCCCTGCCTGTTGGGCTGAATCCTAGAAGAAAATCCATACTCATTTTTTAGACAGATTCATGGGAGACCACAGTTAAAAGAAGGACTCTGTTTCTGCAACATAAATTGCTCATTGGAATGAATTAAGAAGGAACACATATCTCTATGTTAAGCTTGCACTGTGCCTTCTTGTCCTTATAAAACTTTACATCAAATGTTAAATGCATATTTTCTTTTCTTCAGATATTGATCCACATACAAGCAGCTTTCTGTCTTGTAATAATCTAATATGCTTTATCGGCCAGTCATAGCAGCCTCGAGGTCTGAGAAGCAGTATGGTTATTAAAAGGATGACAGCTCAAATCCCACTAAAACTCTGTGTAGCCTCACACAGCTGACATAAGGGGGAGGAGTAGCCTAGTGGTTGGGGGCAAGGTACTTCAGGCCGGAAGGTCGGGGGTTCAAATCCCACTAGAGGACAGCAACCTTGGGCCGGAAGGACTGGGGTTTTTAGTCCCACAGATGCTCCTTGTGGTCTTGGGCAAGCCACTTAACCCTCCATTGCCCATGTTCCGTGTTAGTGTATGTGTCTCATATCCCTGCGTGTTAAATGTATCCCCCAATTGTGTTGTGACCGCTTTGATTGAAGGATAAGGCGGTATACAAAACTGTCTAAATAAAATAAAATAAATAAATAAGCATACATTGCTGTTATCGATTTGTGGTGTTGACGTGCTTCCACTTTTATGGGACTATAATAGTTGATATGGAAGGGCAGACTAGATAGGCCGTGTGACCTTTTTCTGCTGACATGTTTCTATGTTTCTAATCTCTGATTATGCTCTGACTGAGGGTAAGTTGTTCTCAACCATGTTTTTCAGTGTCCTGCAATTGTGGTTATTAATTGCAATGCAGGTAAGAATGACAGGAAAAAGGAGACGTTGCATTATCGCAAACATTAGCATTTTGCACTGGGAAAAATCATCTGTCCCATACCCTTTCCCCCCTCACCCTTATGAACAGACACAGAAACTGGCCTCATGCTCATTAAGAAGAATTTCCAAGCACATCTTGATAAATTACGCATACATGTTACATCTTATGAACTCCAGAAGGAGGCGCTCTTCGATACAATTCAAGTACTACACTGAGCATTAGCTGTAAATTTAAGGGACTGAGATTGTACTCCACATACCCTGGCTTAAGAATGGGGTTCATGACTATCGCGGTATGCGCAAAACTAACCCCTTTGGAGAAACTGCCCTGAGAAAAGGACCTGGACATGCCTTAGAGATCATTCTAGATAAGTGTTTAGCTATATGAAGGTAAACTTGAAAATGAGCTACTGCTGGGAGTGCAAACAGCTGACTCTGAGCAACTCTCCGCTCCCTGCCCTGCCAAAAGGACAGTTTGCTCTGAAATCTGAGGTCAGGGAATTCCAACATTGTTTCTGACCCTCAGAAAATGCAACAGCTGCTGCACTTTCAGAGTCCGCCCTACAGCAGTGCAATGGGATTTGTGCCGGGAAGCGCCATAATCCTCATTTACCATGTGACTGACGTTGTGCTCATCAGGATGCCACAGAGCTGAGATATAATCCTGGCCAGGGTTGGCTTGTAGGGGTATGCATTTGTTGAGGGTGTTGTTTCCTTTAAATGTTTTCATTTCCTTTCATTTTGGAGTGTGTCCTATTGCCGGTATATACTAAAAAGGATACAGCCAGTTCCCCTCCCCCCTTAACAATTAAACCTGCGCCTTAAATATATGAAAATGCTTCTAAGACCTCTCTTTTAGCTTTCCCACTCCAAAGAGTGGGTGTGGAGAGCACATTGCAGTTAGCATAGGGGACATATTGCACAGCCGTCAATGTTGCAATTAGCACAAATGCAACTAACGCCACCTCCATAGGTGGAATTAAATGCATCCAAGTTAATTGTACTGTGCTTTAGGGTACGTATCCATGCGTTAATTGTGTTAAATGCCCCAGTCAGTTACTGTGGAAACTTTGCACTTAACACACGTTACTTTTAGTGCTAAACGCATGTTAAGTGCAAAAGCCAGTCACTGAGTCCGGTGAGCAGACTTTTACAAGTATAACCTCACGTTGATCAGAGATTCCAGAACTAGTCTTTATTCAAGTAAGCATAAAACAGGACCTGGTTTCCACATAGCAGGATTCAGCACAAAAACACCCGGGATAGTCACAGCAGGGGCAACTAGCCACAAGGTAGGGAATGGAGGAATAACCTAGGAGCAGCAACCTGGGAGCCAGAACAACCACAATTCAAATTCCACTGATACTCTTGTGGCCAAGGCTAAGTCGCTTAATTCTCCATTACCTCAGATGCATGCTAGGATTGTAAGCCCTCCGGGGACAGGGAAATACCTGAATGTAATTCGCCTTGAGCTATTACTGGAGAGGTGTGAGCTCAATAGAAATGAATTGAAATTCAGGGATACACTGAGCAAGGTTTACAGTTTGAGACTTCATTAGTCTCCTCTGTGGCCTTCAAGATACAGCAAAACCTCAGGTGGCCCCATCAATCCGCGAGGACCAATCCTGATTTTCAGGGGTGGGGCCACCAGCCCTTCCTGGGCACCTCAGCCACTGGTCAGAAGAGTCTTGCCATGACTCAAATACAGAGCTCCAGTGGGACAGACCCTAGCTCCAACCAGCCAGGGCTTTCTCTGTCCTTACACATCGTGAGCTGCATCTGTTAGTACACAGGTATAGTTCCATTTCAACTCTAGTTCTGGTTACTAAGACATTACGCTGGTTTTATTTTCTTTCTGTCTTCTTAAATCCCTTGTGTTTTCAGTGACATCACCCCTTGCTATTTGTTTTGCTAATGAACTGGATATTAAAAGGGATTAATATGTTTAGTGGACAGGTGCAAGGCTTAGAGGCACCCTAGGTGAGTCCTCAAACCTGCCGCTCCTCCTGCTGCCAACCCTACCCCCTTGCCGCTGCTGCTGTTCCTCTCTGGGACCTTCAGAGGCAGCAATGGCATTTAAACCACAAGCAGCGCTTTCCCGAATTCTCTGGCGCTGTATTGCAGTTCTTGCCCTCTATGACCTGCCACTTCTGCCTCCTTTTTAACAGACTTTCGATTTGCATGGGGAGTTCACGTAAACACTGTGTTGTGATTTAAATGCCATTACTGCACTGGGGTGCTCTGGGAACATCAGCACTTTAAGTGACCACCTAATTTGCTTATTGGGTCACATCCGCCTAGCCTAATGGTTAGAACACTGGCTTGGGAACCAAGAGACCAGCATTGGATTCCCACTAGCACTCCTTGTGGCCTTGCGCAAGTCACTTATCCCCCCATTGCCTCAGAAAAAAATCCAAGTTATCAATGTCCCTGTTTAATGTACATTACCAAGTTTAAGTTACAATGTAATCTGCTTTGACTGAAATGATAAAGCAGTATAAAAAACCTGTTAAATAAATAACACAGGACTCCACGTTCCTGGCTCCCCACATCCAGAGGGAGCAGCAATTTATAAAAAACCACAAATGGGCAAAACTCCCTTGTTTCTCTAGGCAAATATGCTTGCAGGAGCGGCTCTATAATGAGGCCGAGTGAGGCGGTAGCCTCAGGTGGCATCTTTTTTGGGGGTGGCAAAAATTGCCCCCAAAAAGACCGCCTCACTTGGCCTTCAAAATAATAAAAAAAAGAACAAAAAAACCCCAAAAACGGCTGCAAACACTGCTGCTGCTGCAGTGGCAGCAGCGGCAGCATGAAGTGCCCTGCGGTGGCCGCCTCCCCGGAAGAGCCCTCACAACCCTTTCCCCCCCCCCCCCCCGCGCTGGCTCAGCTCTACTTAAGTTATATGAAAATGAAAGTCCTTCTCAAAAGGTTTTCTGTCACTCAGTACATACAGCATGGCGAGATTCTTGAAAGTAGAAACTGTAAAAAAAAATAACGTAGCAAGTCACAGCCCGATTTAAATGCTACAAAGAACGCTGGCACTGCCTGCCGTGACTAAAGGAGGTAATCTGTACAGCATCTTTCTCGAGATAATATGCCTGTAAATTACAGGCTATAGATACAGATAAGTGCCATACATATCACAGTATCTTGTATAATGCCGAGTCGAGCCGCCTTGACTGGACGTCAGTAACCATGCCAAGATTCCATGAATTTCTTTCCCATTAACAGAATGCTGCAAACCAGATTTATTGCTGTGCCAGGTCATGGCTAGAGAGCTGCAAACTTGGAAAAAAAGGTTCACCCTCTAGTTTGAGGAACCCGCTTAAATTCTCAGGTTTGTCAAATTACTGGAATAAATTTTGGGGCCTTTTTATTAAAGTGCATAAGGTTTTTATACTCAATGCATGTTTAGCACTAAAATTAAGTGTAAAGCCCCTGTGGTAACTGTTGAGGGTGTGACCCTAACGAGCTGCGCAATTTACATAGGTGCACTTGACAACATCCATTGAGGAGTCGTTAGTGCACCCATGCTAACTGTAACATTGACAGCATGTGCTATCTTCCCCTGCAGTAACTGCAATGTTCTCTCTGCACCCACTGTCTGCTTAAGTTGTAACCCATCCATTCCCCATCCCAACACACAATTTGTAGTTACCATGGGAATTAGCACATCGTATTTGTCATGCCTGTGCAATAATAGTTACCGTGGCCCTGCAATGACACTTACCATGTGCTAAAATGCATATTAACCACTTAGCGCACTTCTTGAACTGGTGAATCTTTGCTGGAATGCTAATAGATTTGCTCCATTTGCAGCAGGGAAATTCTACCTGAATCTACCTGGAATCTGGTACAGTTCTGGCCAGATGCAGGAATTTCAATTCATTTCCTCAGTGCATTTTTATGAAAAACTGAACGTGTCGTTGGTTTTGAAATGAACTGTAATTCACTTGATTTGTGGTTCTTTTTTTCCTTCATGTTTTTTAAAGCTTCAGTTATGGAAAAGAAGCATAGGGGGCATATTCAGCTATGGCAGCCAGCACGATTGAAGTGGCTGGCAGTCGCCCTATTTAATTTATGCCCGGATAGCAATTTAGTGATATTCCAACGCTGGCCAGATAGCTAAACCGACTATTGTTAGGCCAGCTTTTTTTCTGCCTAACTTGGGCCAGTTGAGGTTAGCCGGTTAGCGTCTCATTATCGCTGCTGACTGGCGAACCTTGGGTGTCACCCGCTCTGCCCACGGATGCCCAAATGTTAAGCAGTTAGCATCAGGGCGTTCAGATGGCTTAGGAGGGAATATTCAGTAGCACAAAGCGGGTATGTGCCGCTTAATATCCTGCTCAGTGGAATTAACATGGTTTGCAAGTCTGCGAACTGCATGAATCCCTTTGAATATGCCCCATACGTTTTGAAGTAAAAGATAAAAAATGTGCATTATACAGAAAAAATTAAAAAAAACCAAAATGTATTTATTCATTTATTTGCTTAATTAGCATTTTTTACCCACCTTTTCTAACAAAGATCAATACATATCACATAAGAGATTATAAAGTCCCAAGACTGTAGCAAGCTAGAAATACGTCCTGTGCAACTTGTGACACCTCACCCCACACCACCCAGTCGTGTTCAGGAACTCGCTCTTATTGAGTTTCTTGGAAGCCCCAATGATAACATCAATTTCCTTTCTGTATTTGTGCCCTGTGCAGCCATACCACTCGTACAGCCTTTGCTGCAGCCCTGTAAAGACCTATACAGAGGATCCAGAAGTCCCCTGCTGAGGAAAGAAGTGTTTGATTACCATAGAATAAAAATGGAAATAACCACATAAATGAAATTCCAGCCCATTAAAATATAGCCCTTAATTCAACTCAACACCAGTCAGAAGACGTGGCAGAAAAGGGTAATTTAAACCTTTATTGTCCAGGGATTAAGTGGTGCCAAAACCCGACACTGGCCGTGTTTCGTATGAAACTTCTTCAGGGGTATGGCTCGACTACATATAAAAACATAAATAAATAAAACCAAACCATAAAAAACATAAGAATAATCAATGAAATAAAATCTAGCAATTAACATCAATACTACTTAGGAACAACTAAAACTATAATGCAAAAGAGAAGAAATGTATAACTAACAAATGTATCCACCGATGTTGACCGAACCCTTTATCAACCTAGGACAATTCCGTAATTCTATATGCTTAACAAATTAAACTGCTACCAAACTATTTGCACAAACTGACCAACTTTGGCCTTAAAACTGAAGAGATTATAAATAATAAAAGTAACTAAATGTGCCATGTGCACGCACGACAAATGTACTTACAGAGCGCGCATTTAAAAGCTGTGCAAATGTATATATAAAAATCAAAATGAACTACTAATGAACTCATGTCCACAACCAGAGTTATTTGAGCCTGAAAATTCAAAAAAAGATATATAACTGAATATGGCATATGCGCACGCTGCAAATGCAGATGTATTGCATGTAAATAAACTAATCCGTTGTAAGGAAATACGAGACAAAAGCGTCCAAGGATAATAAAAGGGAAGTTTTAATAATGAATGATTTATAAATACGCGCTCTGTAAGTACATTTGTCCTAGGTTGATAAAGGGTTCGGTCAACATCGGTGGATACACCATGGAACGTTCTTTTTCATACTGCATGTTATTTACCCATATTGGGAAGTCCAATAGGTGGACTCCCATATCATTGAATTGTTTTTCTTGCAAGCCGTTACATCTTTTATAGTGTTATAACACAGAAGTTTTATCTTTTAGTATATGCCATAAGTGTTTTTTATTATACATGCACAATTATAAATTTTAAATTAATGCATGTTAGTTTAGAGGTCAGATAGATGGTTTTATATGGGATTTAACATTATTTATATTTCTCTAAGGTACATGATCCTCAAGATTCCATCTTTTAAAGGGTTCATTGAGACCACGCATGGTTTTAGTGGTAGGTTTTGGAATCCTACCCAATTTTTTGCCACTGGCTTCCTCCTGCTCTTCCCTTGTTCTCCTGCTCTGTAGTCCTTCCTCAGTAACAACTATTAGACACGTTAATAGTTTTAATATAGTCACGTCTTTAAGTATTATACTTCTGGTTTTTATTCGTTATTATCAGTTCTCTCCTGTGTATCTTTTTAATTATTATTCTTTTAATTATCTTTTAATATTGTTTATGTATTTATAATGTTATTTATTGTGAAATATTATATTATTTATGCATTATAATAATTATCTATTTATTGCTTTGTTTTGTCTATATTTATATGCACTTTGGTGTAGTTTTTATGCATTTTGATGTATATGGTTGCTGTCTGATGTTTTTTAACCTATAATTCATTATTTATTGCTCACATTTGTTAGTTATACATTTCTTCTCTTTTGCATTATGGTTTTAGTTGTTCCTAAGTAGCATTGATGTTAATTGCTAGATTTTATTTCATTGATTATTCTTATGTTTTTTATGGTTTGGTTTTATTTATTTATGTTTTTATCTGTAGTCGAGCCATACCCCTGAAGAAGTTTCATACGAAACACGGCCAGTGTCGGGTTTTGGCACCACTTAATCCCTGGACAATAAAGGTTTAAATTACCCTTTTCTGCCACGTCTTCTGACTGGTGTTGTTTGTCTGCCTGGTGTGGCAGGTAGCTGTTCTTTTGTTGGACCTTAATTCAACTCATCCAGACAAGTAGGCCAAAGGATCAATTTTACTTGAAAATTTCTGCAGCTCCAAAGACACAAAAAAGTCATTTGTTTTCGCCTGGTACTTAGAATGAGGGTGTTTCTCATGTTTCTTTAGGAATATATTCTTAAGGGGCTAAAGCTCAAGACCAAGAAATTTCCTCCTGATCCTGTTTTTTGAGGTTTACCATATACTTGGTTAAGGCAGTGCTGAGGGATCCCTCTGGCTGTACTGGTGCCAGTGGTGATATTGCTGGAGGTTTCTCTGTCTCCATCTTCTTCTAGTGGGGAGTATAGCCCACTGCTCTGGGTGGATCTAGCAGGAAAGGAACTTATCAGATAGGTAACATTTTACTATATTAGCAGATAATGCACCAAAACATCTTGAATTCCTTCCTTCAGTCTAGATATTTCTATTCCCTTAGCAACTCTAAAAAACTGAATAGCTCATCAGTACAAAGATGCACATAGCAGTCCAGCAGAGAGATGGAGGCTATCCAGTTTTTTGCATTGAATGCCACATGTATGATTACCTCCCAGTTGGTGAAAGGCCATGTGTGTGCCCTTGGTGCAAAGAGCTCCTGGATCTCAGAGAATGAGTCTAAACTCTGGAGGCTAGAGTAGCGGAAGAGCTGAGTCAGACAGAGAGGTACATAAAAGAGACCTTCAGGGACATAATAGAGAAGTCGCACCTCCAGTCTGGCAGCCTCTGTACTGCTTTGAAGGAGAGAGGTCACATGGAAGGAGAGAATAACCTTAGTGTGGCAGAAGTGATCCTGTAGACAAGACCTGCCCTTAACAGGATGAAATATCTTCTCACACCCAGGATGTGTCTCCAGGGGCTTCTGCCTAAGTGGGAAGGGTTAGGATGGCTGTCTTTAGATGGTGATTCAATCATTAGGCATGTAGATAGCTGGTTGGCTGGTGGGCATGAGGATTGTCTAGTCACTTGCCTGCCTTGTGCAAAGGTGGTGGACCTCATCCTTAGATAGGATTTGATATAGTGCTGGGGAAGAGCTGGCTGTCCTAGTATATACTGGTACTGATGACATAGGAAAATGTGGGGGGGAAGTTCTGGAAACCAAATTTAGGCTTTTAGGTGGAATGTTGAAATCCAGGACTTCCAGGATAGCATTCTCAGAAATGTTTCCTGTTCCACGCCTAGGACCCAAGAGACAGGCGTAGCTCCAGAGTCTCAATGTGAGCATGAGAAGGATGGTGCAGGAAGGAAGGTTTCTTAGGAACTGGGGAAGGGGGAGCCTGTTCCATAAAGGTGGGCTTCACCTTAATTAGGGTGGTGCTGTAGGGCTGGTACCCCTGCAATTCTGCGCCTGCAGATCTCCGGCCTGTTTAGCAGCTAAAGCCTGAACCAAAGCTGACCAAACAAGATGGTTTCCTGCTACAAAGGACTTTTGCTGTGTTTTCAGTCACAGACTTGACCTTCAAGCAACTGCTTGCCAAGCGTTTCTATGTGTGCATAATGAAGCCCATTGTTCCTGGCCAATTCACTGCCCACATGCAAGAACATCTGCTTCTCCGGTTCTTATCTATAGATGGTTCTACTGGCCTTGGACACTTGTATGTACCTATTCCCAGAAACTACATGCCGTTTCCTCCACATGACATCTTACTATGGATCCTTTGTCTGCAAGAAAGGTGCCTGTAGGCCACCTCTTGATTTGCTGAGAACACCTCGGACTGTCTTGTGCCAACCAATCACCAGACCTATTACGGAGACTCATCACAAAGAATAATACAGTCTGCGCAGAAGAACTTTTGCGCCTTTTTGCTGTTTGTGCCCTGTTTACCTTGTGTCTGCTACCTGACCTGTCTGCAAGACAGACACACTACGTGTGTGCAAGGCCGTTCTCCTAAGGACTGAGATAAGACTTTCACAGATACCTTCGGTCCTGTGTTCTCCCGCGGCTTGCCTCCGAAAGGGCTGTAGCCTGCATTATCTAGCCTAGCTGACTCCTTGGACCTGTGCTGCTCCAGAGTCTTATTGGACCTCAGCCACCAGAGTGCCAGCAGGAGCTAAGGTACCGTCTTATCTCTCTTCCTTCGGGTGGGCAATGGTTAGCTAGAATCTTTTTTCATAACTTTTCTCAGTGCAGAGCGAATCAGTGACTTCTGGTTGCTAATCAATGATTTATCACTTTGTCTAATTGTAATTCTGTGTCGCAACAATCTGCTACCTCATGTTTCTAATTATATATCTTTAGCTACATGTCTGTATATTATATACAGACGGGACTTCATTCATGGCTTATTACCAGCATAACTCATAGAACTTCGGGCTGGGTAACAGTAGCTACTGTAATTATCCCTGGACATAACCGAGAGCCTAAACTTATTTTTTTGTGCTACTAATAATCCCTACAGTACCAGGCTGCTGGCACTAATGTTCAGAAAGGAGATAGAGCAGCTTTTAAACTGGAACCAGGGGGAAAGCTAACAGTTGCTAAGGAGTGCCTAGTTCACAGGTATCTCTGAAGGCTGCCATCATGACAGCGAAGTTAGGGCATCCTAATAGAGAGGTTGCAATAAAGGCTATAATAGCCCAGGTGCCTTTAAATAAAGAACAGAAAGAGATGAAAGATTGTGAATTATCCCTGCCAATTGCTATGAAAAAAAAGGTAAGCACTTAAAGAAACCACCAGGTCAATCAGTTTAGCAGCTTTCTTGAGCTATCATAGAGCAACGGTTCTGAGAGGTGCCCAGGGAAAGCAGCACAGTGGTTTCCTCAAGATGGCATTGTTGAGGTTTCTTTGGGCGCTTTTCAATGGCTCAGGGAGACTTTTGGATTGATTGATTTGATCCATAGTCCTATTCCCAACTGTGTGTGCATGACCTACTGGTTTACTGACCCCTGACGCAGGCATGTTTGCAGAAACCTGGAAGCGTCAGGTTCAATAATAAATTGCATTTGAAGACTATCTGGCTGTGTGAGACTGTGATCGATCTCTGTTCTGCTTCTTGTATCCTTGCATTGCTTGATCACAGAGTTTTCCTTCCCTTTTGGGATATGTCAAGTACTTGCAGTCTGGACTGGCCACTGTTGGAAACAGGGCACTGGGCTTGATGGACCTTCGGTCTGACCCAGTACAGCAGTTCTTAAGTATGTTATGTATCAGGGGAAACATCAGGCAAAACCAACATTTTCTTTCCATAATACTGAACTGACGTAAACTTAAAGAATAACTTTGATATCAAACATAATAATAAAGGGCTCAATATTGCACAGCAGTTCGAGAGTTTGCAGACCTGTAAACCGTGTAGCTGCCTGGAAGCGGGATATACAGCAGCAGTAATATGGTTAGTGCTGCTAAATCTTCCCAGGTACTGCCACTCTGCCCTGATGTTACATGGTCAGCATGGGGGCGTTCCAGGGGCAGTACCCGGAGATAACCGCTCACCAGCAATATTCAGCCGCCGCCCGGTTATTCCTCAGTAAGTAAGGCGCAGCAAAAGCTGTCCTAACGTTTGCCACCAAAGCTAACCGGGCAGCGGCTGAATATCGCCGCTACCTGGTTAGCGTCCGCACCGTGCGGCGCTGTGCGGCAGATCCAGATATTCAATGCCGCTGGCCAGATTTGGTGTTCAGCAGTGACGGTTAGGCGCTGTACTCACGCTTGCTACCGCTGCTGGATATCGGGCCCAAAAATCCTGTGGCCCGTTGGCCTATTCTGTCTGTCCATCTACACCAATTACTAAGTTCTAGAATCCCTTCCTCCCCCTTAGAGATTCTCTGTGCTTGTCCCATGCTTTCGTGAATTCCGATACAGTCCTCGTCTCCACCACTTCTACCGGGAGGCTGTTCCACACATCCATCGCCCTTTTTGTAAAGACATATTTCCTTAGATTACTCCTGAGTCTATCTTCTTTCATCCTCATGCCATAACCCCTTGTTCCAGAGCTTCCTTTCAACTGAAAGAGATCTGCCTCATGTGCATTTATAACATAAAGATATTTAAAGGTCTATCATCTCCTTATAGTTGTTACTACGGGATAGCAAGGGGTGGCAAGTGCCACTGCCAGCCCGGTAGAAGACACTGGATCAGGCCCGCGGTAACCCACATACAGAGGGAAGAGTCATTTTACAGAATCTACATGGGAACAATGAGCATAACTATTGCAGCAGCTTCCATATGGAAGAGTTGGTTTTCTATGAAAGGGGCAACTTTGCAACTTCCACATGTATAGGCTGATGTAGAGATATGAGGTGCCTTAGGTGAACCCTAAATCCTCCACCCCCACCCCCGCTGCCACCACTGCCATTTCAGGACCTGCAACAGAAGTACCATTAAAACAGCAACACAGCACGTCCTTGAAGTCTCCAACGCTGCTCTTTGGCCATTCGCTTCCGCCTTCGACACAGGCTTCCTGTTATTATGGTCAAAGAGAACATGAACAGCAACACAAGGTTGGAGGCTTTGAGTAAGTGCTACGCTGCTATTTTAATGGCATTGCCACCACTGCATGTCCCAGAGAGGGGTGGAAGCAAGGGGCCACCCTGGAAACGTTGGCCCTCTAGGTGACCACTTTGTTCGCCTATTGGGTAATGCCGTTCCTGCGTCTGTAAGTGGAGCACTTCCACAGGTAGCCGGGCCACTATGCAAACCGATATGTATCAGTGCTGCAGATTAAGCACTGAGGTCACAATCTGTGCTAATTTTCATTTCGGAAAAGGAAACAAACAACAGGGGATTAAGGAGAATAGCTTCCTTAATTTCTTGTGTAAAGCCCTGGTCAAAAATAGCACACTGTAAAAATCTATTCGTGCTTCAGAGCAGGTGTAAATCCTGCGGTGGATATTTGTAGACATATGCATGGATTACCTTTGTAGAATGGGGACTACATGTCTAGATTTCTAGACTGCCCAAGTCACGCCTCTACCATGTCCCCTTAAAATCTCTCTGCGGTGTGGACCTCCATGTGTAACTGGAGACTTTCTGAAATCTCATTCATACGCGTGTTCCAATCTACATATGTAAATGCCACTGTTACACATGGAGGTACTTCTAAAATAACCCCTTATGTCCCAAAAATAATTTCTATTATGAAAAGGTAGTCTAAGGGTCCAAACTTTATCCAGTTTCAATACAAAAGTAACCAGGAGAGTAAATGTTGTCTCCTCGGCAAAAGGCCCGTCCAGGACCTCTCTTTTCATAATCCAAAATGGTGCTGATCAACCTGAGACCAGCGCCATTTTGGATTAACACACTGGCAGAGCAACTGGGTGTCACCTCTGCCTCATTTTGAATCCACAGATGGGGAAGGTCCAGAGGGATTTGGGCCAGGCCAGAGGGGTTCTTTTTAAAACTTTAGTGTCAGGTAGATGAGCATATGTGTTTGGAAATGACTTGAAAAATCATAGAAAATGTTTTGTTTTCCTTTCAACATGGTAACATGGGTATAACAGCATTTTACCTGTGGAAATGTGACGTATCCAAACTGTACCAGTGTCCCCACCTTCCTGCCCTTTCAGGTAAAAGCATTCAGATTGCTCATAGAAATGGCATTTTAACCCGAGGTAGAATGGGGCAGGCTTAGGTCGGGGGGGGGGGGGGGCAGGGAGTGTGCTGAGGTGTTTCATTTAGCATACTTTGCTGTGGTTACTTTCTTCTGGCTTCTAAGCAGGCAAAACATTAAGTGATTACTAAGTACCTGGTTCCACTGACTGGTTACGAGCTCGTGGGTACAGTTCACCTACGGGCCTGTTTGATTATTAGCCTGTTATGTACATCTTTAGTAATGACACAGCGTCAACTTATCTCCATCCCATTTTCTTGTACAGGAAATATGCGAGAATCCTCAATTTATCATTGGTGGTGCCAACAGAACCGACATTTGCCAAGGAGAACTGGGTAAGAAACCACTTTGCCCCCCCTCTCCCCCCTCCAATACTAAAATGTAATGCACTTGTGTAGCTAGCCCCTGGTAGCTGTATAGATGACTACCAAGCTTACAGTGCTGGGGTGAAGGCAACCAGGTTCCTTTCCCCGGGGGTTGTATTGCTTGTGGGAAAAGGTAATTCTTAAGGCCCTACCTTTGTAAACAATTGTCTTCTCCATGGTGCACCATTCTCTTCCCTTTAGGCAGAGCGCAAGTCCACTGTCCAGGCTGGTCTCTTGAATAAAAAGCACTGCAGCTGATATTCAGTCCGCGGCGGTCAGTGTTGCTAAAATGCCTGACCACTGTGTGTAAAAATGAACCCAGATATTTAGCGCTGGAGCCTATCCAGTATCCAGCACTGAATATTTGGTTTTGCTGCTCGCACATTTTACCATCCAGTCAGTGGTGATCTTCAGCCACTAACCAGATATCAAAAGTCGCATAAAGTAAGGACAGTCCTTGACCTGCCCTAACTTTCTTTGGGTACCTATCCGGTTATCAGGCTGACCACCTCAAAATAGCACTGGGGCAGTCCATGGGCGGAGCTGAGGTGATCCCGGTACCTATCTAAATTGTGCCAAGACGGTCTGTGGGGATAATCAACGGCCCTATCCAGTTAGTGATGCTGAACGTCATGCTCACCAGTGTTGATGCGGTTTTCAGATCCTGCAAACTGCATCAACCCCTTTGAATATCAAACTCACTACTGTGTTTATTGCAGTGATTCGTTCATCAAAACAGAAACGACCAGGACACACAAGGGTAGTTCTGACAACATCTTTAGTTTTGTTGAAATCTTCTGTTCCGTTTTTTGTCTCCTCTAACTATGGATGGTGACCAGGGTTCCTTCTGAAGTCATATTGGACTCCAAAGGTGGTATTCTTCCTCTTCTTCTGGTTTCCTTAAGCTTAGCAGATTCTTGGCAGGCAAATCTGGAACATTTATCTGAAGTGTATGTTGGGGGGAGGGAGAGCAAGCAACACTTAAGTTCCAGGTTTGAACAACAAGGCACGGAGGAGGGAAGAGGAATCATTACCCTGCCCCCTCCCTCCACTTCAATCTCCCTTCCATGCAGACAAATCGACAGAGATATAGAAACAGTGATGTATTTCCCCCATACTGTGCAAAATATAAAGATAAGGGGCCCGATATTCAAACGCATTTACGCAGTGTACTGAGTTATAAGCTATGTAAATGCCCCTAACCATGTTAACGCCGCTGAATATCCCTGAGTAATGCCGCTATCGGCCCCAGTGCTAACTGCTTAGCATGATGCGTGCTGGGGGCATTCCGGGGGGTGGTCCCTGGGGATAACTGTGCGGTGGCAATATTCAGCTGCTGTCTGGTTAGCCCTCAGTGGCAAAGGTTAGGTGCAACAAAAGCTGTGCTAACGTTCGCCGCCGGAGCTAACTGGACAGTGGCTGAATATCGGCACTGAACGGTAAGCTTCCGCGCTGTGTGCGGCCTTGCGGCAACCCCAGATATTCAATGCTGGTGGCTGGATATGGCCCAGGATTGAATATCCGGAGTTAAAGTTCGGTGGCGATGACTCTGCGCCTTAGAGGTGCAAAGCTGCCACAAATGAATATCGGGCCCAATGGATATAAATTCTAAAATCTGACATTTTCAAATCCCTAAGTTGAAGATATTTTTTTTTCTATCCCCCTTTGTCCACAGTGCTGGAATTGGGGACAGGAGGCTGCCGAACTTGTGGGAGTTGGGGGCACAGCTCTAAAATCAGGGCCAATCCCTGAAAATCAGGGTCATCTGGTATCCTTAGTGTTTTACAGACAGGAAAGAGGAGAGGAAACCCAACAGGTCTCTCCTCCTTTCTGCTTGTGGCTTCTCTAATCCCCACTTTTGTGTTGCATCGTCCCGTCAACTTCCTGATAAGTTTGTATATTATTAAAAACTACCTCCTAGAAGGGTAGATTTGGTGGTGACTGAGCGGATATTGTGCAAGTGATTTTGTGGATTTTTTTTTGTTGTAATATTTATGAGGATAGTTTTTTAAAGGATCTTCTCCATATAAAGTGTATTGCATGCTGAAATGACTATTCTAACATTGCTCACACAGAAAGATAATGCGTACTGTCACATGATATATACATGCACATTCCTGGAGCAGAGCTTGGGCGAGTAGAGGCAGAACTGCAACCTATTTGCATACTTTATAAGATTTGCATGTCCAGGGTTGTGCCTGCCTTGGAGCAGATGTAAAATTGCACAAAAGCATTTGTGTACTACTGGGGGTCATTGTAGAAGTCTATTTTATAACAACACATAGAGGCCTATGTTGCCTTTATAAAATATCTTGGGGGGATATTCAGCAGCGGCGGCTAATGTGGTTTCATCAGCTAGCCATCGCCACTGAAACGTACTACAATTGTATAGCGCTACAAGGCATTCACAGCACTATACAGACACATGTAAAAGATGGTCCCTGCTCTTCAGAGCTTACTGTTTAGTCAAGACAGACAACACAACAGCTGAGGACAAGGATACATCCAGGTTAAACCAAGGCCAGAGACATATCTGGCCACCGGCATTGACTCTCTGGGTCAGCCAGATAGCAAAGAAGCTAACCAGCCAGTTAGCTTCTGCGGGAAAAGTTAGGCCAGCCTTTAATGTGCCCAACGTTCGCTGTGTAGCAATAAATGGGCAACAGCTTAATAACGCCGCTGTCCGGTTATCACTGGATGCCATCCCTGCAATGCCAGGATGCTAGCCAGCTAGCCATGTTAGTGCCGCTGCATATCCCGGTCTGTCGTGTTAGTGCCCTAATTAGCAGGTCTGCGGTGTTTATCGCATTGAATATCAGGCCTCTTGTAAATAAATAATAGCTCAAATTTAGCCAAGAACAATCAAGCAAATGCTATTTACAAATGTATCATGTCAGAAATTGCCAATTTAATTTGACAGAGGACCATCAAAATATCACGGAGAGTAAAGGTTTATCCTTTCTCTGAATAGTTTCATCATTGGTCCATTTAGTTTATCCACATACATAGTTCATTTTCACAGTTATTCATATTATAAACTTATCTGTATGGCAGAAGCAGTTCAGTGTAATACAATTCAACGTGATGTCACATTTCAAAGAAAAACAAGAAACAACTCGTTTTAGTAGTCCTTATACATAAGAACATAACATAACATAAGATATGCCATACTGGGTCAGACCAAGGTCCATCAAGCCCAGTATCCTGTTTCCAGCAGTGGCCAATCTAGGTCATACGTACCTAGCAGTTTCCCCAAGGGACACAGGTTCCACAATGCTTGTATTGGGTCAAGCATTGATATCCTGGGTCCCTTCTTAATAATGGTTTATGGACCTTTCCTCCAGGAACTTGTCCAAACCTTTTTTCAACCCAGCTACACTAACAGCCTTTACTACATCCTCCGGTAACAAATTCCAGAGTTTGATTACACGTTGAGTGAAAAAATATTTTCTTTTATTAGTCTTAAATAGTTTACCCTGTAGCTTCATTGCATGTCCCCCAGTCTTTCTATATTCTGATAATGTAAATAGTCGATCTACGTTTACCCGTTCCACTCTGTTCATTAATTTATAGACTTCTATCATATCTCCCCTCAGCCGTCTCTTTTCCAGGTTAAAGAGCCCTAACCTTTATAGCCTTTCTTCATAGGAGTATCCTTCCATCCCCTTTACCATGTTGGTGGCTCTTCTCTGAACCTTTTCCTGCCTGTATCCTCTTTGGAAACTTTTCTTAATCATTGTTCTCAGGGATGAGGTATTTTTCTTTGACATTTGTTTTGCCAGCATGCTAGAAATAAATTTGAGTTTAAGTATGGTTATTGACAGCTCTCTCCAAATACTATTTGTATTATTCTTATTTAGTTTACTGCTTGTATGCGGTAATTTCTAATGTACTCCCCGTGATGTGGACTGGTTATGTTTCTTATTTTTTCTGATTGTTGATATGTTTTTGAAATCATTAATAAAAATATAAAAATGGACACCACACATACATGGTTCCCCTTCCCACCCAAGGGTACCATCTTGCTCAGTCAGATGACATAGTTAAAAACAAAATAAAATATGGTAAAGCAGCAATTCCAACGGGAGGAGGGAAGGTTGCGAGACCGATTCCTCCTGTCCCTGGAGGACACCCGTTACAAGTGAGTAGCTATGCTTTCTCTGGGAACAAACAGGAAGTCAGTCCTCACATAGGGGACTCCCCAGCTACAGGCTACTGAAAGCCCACAGTAGGAAAACCACCCACCATGGTCTCCCTCAAGGGAAACCATGAGCAGCAGCAATTGAGTCCATAGATACAGACTACAGTAGTGAAAACCAGCACTCCAATAGCCTAAACACAGAAGGGACTGAGGGTAGGAGTTGCCCAAACCCCAAAAAGATTATGGAATACAGCCTGGCTGAAGACACTGTCCCATCCGGACTCCCTTTTTAGGCAGTAATGAGCTATGAAGGTATGGACTGAAGACCAGGTGGTGTCTTTTTTCGTCACACCCTTTTTGTTGGTTTCTAACATAGTACACATATGTAGAGACTGGTTGGATGTGACTGTGTGAGCAGCAGCACCATCCAGTGTCCCTTCTAGATTACTACTGTGAAGGTTAGAGAATGTGAATTATGTATGTGGCTACAGGACTGTACCAAGCTAGAAAGGTGCCCTGTGCAACTCACACACCTGGCACCCACCTCCCTTTCAGCTATGTGTGGGAACTCACTCTTTTTGAGCTTCCTGAAAGCCCCAATGATCACATCAGCACCCCTTCCATTCTTGCACACTGTGCGGTCGCACCACTCTCACAGCCATTGGGACGGCCTTGTGTGGATAAACTATTTGGACCAATGATACAACTATTCAAAGGATAAGCCTATATTCTCCATTACATTTTGATGGTCCTTTACCACATCTATGTTGATAATTTTTGTCGAGATATATTTGTATATAGTTTTATAAAAATAGACATAAAATAGATGCCTTTTTGGAAATTTATATAGGTGTCTTGTATTAAAATTACCCACAATCGTGCAGTTTTGCTTTAGCAGGAAGAAGGGAGTCGATTTTCAAAGAAAGTGATATATTTTCTGGTGACCAGTAAACATATAACTTCATTATCCATAGGTTTTATAAAGCTAAACAGATAGTGCTGGGGTGAAAATATGTTTAACCATCCTGAAGTGGAGAGACACTGAGCTGGCATTTAAATTAATAGGCTGTCTGTTGCCACTAATTATTACCCCCGAGATATTTAAAGCTTTCCTTCTATTTATTTTAGTTTTGTGTAGTGATTTTCTTTGACTCTTAATGGAAGAACAGCTTTTCTACAAATATATGAATATTTGACAAGGGGAATTTGATAAGATCAAATCTTATTCCAAGGATTAAAGCTTGAGAAAAATTTTCCGTGAAATGAAAACTAGAGATTTTTTTCTTTTGCAAGAAAGTGAGCAGGTAGGGAAAAAAAACCCTAAATTTTCAGCCTGGGCTAAAATGCTTCCCACGCTGTGCATCATTGTGATTGCATGTAAATGAAAACATTCTGCAGCACTGAAAGTATGAGAGATGTATGGTCTTTGCAATATCATGTCCCTCTAAGTAAGAACACCAGCTTTCCCATAAAAAATCACTGTGACTAGAAATCTACATAGGCCATTTCCTTATCTTGCGCAAACCACACCACCAGGAATACCTCCCCTCAATACAGCTAAAATGCGCATGCTTCGGAATCTTGCACGTACTTTTAGCTGGAATCAGTGGCTCTCAACCCAGTCCTCTGGAACCCCCAGGCCAGTCAGGTTTTCAGGATATCCCCAATGAATATGCATGAGATATAGATCTGCATACAATGGTGCATGCAAATCTACCTCATGAATATTCATTGTGGATATTCTGAAAAACTAACTGGCCTGGGATTCCCAGAGGACTGGGTTGAGAGCCACTGAGCTAGACCAAGAGAAAGTGATTTTCCGATAGCTTTGAAAATCACCCTTTGTGTGACTTTGTACTCCCAGGGACATTTAATTAAAATACAAAAGTATCAGGGCTTTAGAAAAACTAAAGTCTTTCTTTCACCAACGTGTTGCTAGACTGGTTTGCAGTTCACTCGGGTAAGGCGAAACAGTCTATGCCACACGTGTTACCAAATATCAAGGCAGGAAGGCAGCTATAGCTTTCAGGTACTGGTGTTAGCAGAAGCAATATGAAACCATGTTGTGTCAGCAAATGAGTACCAAAGCACAGATGCTCATTTCGCTATGTAAATAGCAGCTGTCTGAACTTAATCCTGAAGGAACTGCAGTGGGAAGCAGCCTCCATTTATCATCTTTCTAAGATTCATTTTGCAGTAAAGAGCAAAATGGAATAAGGACAAAAGGCCTATTGAAAAGTGTTTTTTAAAAGCTTTCTTGCCTCTGAAGGTATAAATACATTTGTGTTTTTTCGAGACGCATTTACCCCCTAGTGGTCTCTTACCTCTTTTTGTCACCCCTCACATTTTTAGTAATGCTGGAGAGATGACAGGCTGGAGCTAGGGGTGGAAGAGGGATATTGAAGAGGTGTCATGATTTATCACCGACATACTAGAAAGACAAAGCTGTTGGTAGACACTTTAGTGTCTGGAGCAAGCAAGCACACTTTTGCCCACATCTTGATCCCTGCTCTTCCCTCCTTTTATCTCCTCTCCTCCAATCCCCAGTATTTTTGCCGTCTCTTCCCTTTTCTCTCCCAGTCTGATCTGGAGAAGGAAATTCCCTGCTAACAGTGCCAACAACGTCAAAGAGGGCATTTGTTTTATGTAATTTTAAATAATTATGCGTGTTCATTTGTAATCTGCCTAGATTGTAAACAGAGTGGAATAGAAATCCTTTTAAATAAACAAATGCAAGAATACCCACTTTAGCGAGTATTCAGAAGTCTATTTGCAGTCTATTTATTTATTTTAAGGTCTTTTCTATACCGCGCTCTTTAAAATCAGCTCGGTTTACAGTTAACAGCAAATTTGTACAGTGCATGCAGCGCCTGCACTGTACTTACAAAGAACAGGTTTTGCAACTTGGGCTAACTGGGGTAACTATGTACAGGCTACGCAGTAGCTTGGTTACTCATTTAACTATATACAGGCTAAGCAGTCGTGTCAGCAGAAGTGGAGTGGCGACAGGGCTGCTTGGTGACTATTTACAAGATTAGGTGACTATATACATGTGCTTACCAGGGTGTCTGGTAGTGCTAGTCTGCTGGACTGGGACCGTGTGTTGTGAGTGTTTTGGGGTGGCTCTCTTGGTGGATGCGTATGGCTGGATGTTGTGTGTCTCTGCTGTTAGAGTAGTGCTGGAGGGAAAGGTGGTGTTTCAGCGCCTTCCTGAATTGGGTAAGGTCGGTAATGGCCCGGATGTCGGGCGGGAGGGCATTCCAACATGTGGGTGCGTAGTACACAAAGGCTCTGTTTCTTGTTGCTTGAGAACACTTTGTGATCTTGCTAGGAATACGCAGAGTGTTGGCAGTGGCTGACCTTCTGAGCCTGTTTGGGGGAGTGGGGAGGATGAGGCCTGTGATGGAGGAGGAGGTGAGGCTGTTGATGGCTTTAAATGTCAACAGTAGAATTTTGAAGGAGAGTCTGCAGTGGACCGGCAACCAATGGAGGTGTTTCAGGATTGGGGTTATATGGTCCCTCCTGGCGGCTCCATATATTCTGGTGGCTGCATTCATTGCAAGCTGAAGTGGGTTCAGCGTGTTTTTTGGGAGTCCCTGTAGGACTGAGTTGGCGTAGTCAAAGTGCGGGATACAGTAGGGGTCGTAGATGCCGGATTGTTCGTATTTTGTGGTACACTGCCTTGACAGTGTTGCTTATGTGGGCTTTCATATCCAATTGTTGGTCAAGTGTGACCCCTAGGTAGCGGATCATGGGCTTGCTTTGGAGCTCGGCGCATCTTACTTTTAGAGATGCTGGAGGGGTGAAAGTTTGGTTCCTGGTGATGAATAGCGCATCAGTTTTCTTGAAGTTTATTCCGAGGTTTTGAGTGTGAAGCCAGTCAGTGACAGCGTCAAAATAGCTAGTTAGTGGTGAGACGTCCGGCTGGTCGGCTGAGAATGGCATGTAGAGTAGCACATCGTTAGCGTATACGAGGCATGAGATGTCGAAGGAGCGGGTGAGTGCACATATGGGCTGCATGTATATGTTGAACAGTGCCAAGAGGGAGGAGCCCTGTGGTACTCCCTGTTCTTGTTGGAATGGTTTGGAGGTCGTGGGGCCAGCCCGTACATGTTGCCATCGGTCTGCCAGGTATGATTTGCACCAACTTAAGGCTGTGTCCTGGATCCCTTTCTCTGCAAGGTGCCCCAGGAGCAATTCGTGATCGACGGAGTTGAATGCTGCGGCCATGTCCAGGAAGATTAGGGTGTATCCTCATCTGCTGTTGTCCAATCCAGTGATTAGTGTGCTGAAGAGAGTGGTTAGAAGCGTCTCAACTCCATGCGATTCCCTGAATCCGTGTTGGCATGGGTTGAGGGGAGCGGTGGTCTCGATATGGTGTTGGATTTATTGTTGGACGACCATTTCAATTATTTTTGCCATTAGTGGGATACTTGAGATTGGCCTGTAAGAATCCACCTTCTGGGGGTCAAGTTTGCTGTTTTTTAGGAGTGGTCTAATGGAAGTTTGCTTCAAGCTACATGGGAATGAGCCCGTTGAGAAGGAGAGGTCCATGAGTTTGGCCAGGAATGGGCTGAATTCCTTGCGCAGTGTTTTTATCCAGAACGCTGGACAGTGATCATTTGGAGCTGTTGTGGTGTTAATAGCAGTGATGGTGTCTTCAATGCCTTTCTATGGTGGTGTTGAGAAGGTAGATAGTGGCGTTGGGTGGCGTGATCCATGCACAGGGGTGGGTGGTGTGGTTTTGTGAGTCTGGTTTGTTTTCGACTGTAGGTAGTCCGCGAATTCCTGTGGCTGTGGCATGCTTAGTTGGGTGGGGGAAGGTTCTTTTGTGAGGGTCCTCACCAGGTTGAATAAGTCCTGCGGTTTGTTCAGGGAGCGCTGCAGAATTTCTGCGTGATATTGTTTCATTCTCTCCATGACTGCCACATGGTGTTTCTTCAGGTGGGAGGTGTACGTGCCCAGGTCATCAGTGGAGCGTGAGCGTTGCCATCTTCTTTCAAGCTTCCTTAGGTGACAGAGTGATGTTCGTAGCTCGAGAGAGTACCCCGGAGCAGTCTTCCTTCTCTTTGGTGGTGTGTCCACAGTTGGTCGGTGGGCAATGGAGCTGAGACTATTGTTCCAAGTGGAGAGCATTTCCTTGAGGCTAGGTTCTGTGAGGTCGAGGCGTGGTAGGGTTTTGCTGAGTATTTCTTCCTTGTCGAAGGGCCGGAATCATGCTTTTGGTGTTAGGCAGGCATCGGCTGTGGTACGGTTGCTTTTATGATCCAGATGTGTGGACATTTGGAATTTTAGTAGACTGTGGTCAGACCATGGGACTGGCGTGATGGATGGGGCAAGCTACTGCATAATAGGGGCAAGCTACTGCATAATAGTCACTAATTTATTTAGGACTATACTCTGTTTTAATTTACTGTCCAGCAGTGAGAATATTGTAGACAATAGGACGGTTTCTTTATTCAGCATAAGAAGCTCCATTTTCAAATGCCATTTGCTCATGTAAGTGGCTATTTATACTGGAGGGCTGTTTGAAAATTGCTCATCCTGTGTGCAGGTATAAGTATACACATTGGGAACCGGCGTGTGTCCTTTTACGTGCATTTTTCTTGGAGGTGTTCCCAAGATGGGGTTAGGCTACGTAGGCAACAACACACAATTCTGCATTTTCAAAACCATATGCACTTTATTTCCCAGCAAAGGCAGGTGCAAGTCTCTGCAAGTTCCTTCTGTGAAAGGCTGGAAAAGGGAAAAGCAGGCACACAATTTTCCCCTGAAGAAATATTGCAAACTCCAGGGGTGAAAGTAACCACAGATTTTTCACCTGCCAGTACCATTGTGAAAATTGCTCTTCTAAAGTAGACATTTAAGAACCTACCAGGTCAACAATGTAACAGGAAAAAAACAGTAAACAATACGTGCATCTTCGTTTTTCACAGCTGTTTCAGAAATCCACTGAAGGTTTTGCTGTGGATATAATGACGTGTTGGCTGAGATACAACAGGATGCATCTGTTATGTAGTGGTTCTCAGCCCAGTCCTGGTCAGTCAGGTTTTCAGAATAACCACAATGAAAATATGCATGAGAGAGATTTAATGCACTGCCTCCATTGTGTTCAAATCTCTCTCACGCATGTTCACTGTGGACTGACCAGGACTGGGCTGAGAAGCCCTGAGTTAAAGGGATGAAGTGCTCTATGTCTCTGTAATATAAAGAATACTGCACATTTCATACAATAGCACTGTAAGGAGTATTTCCTATGCAGCCCGAATACAGATTCTAGAGATTGTGGGCTAGGGTCTGGAAGAGTCTACTTCACCATAATCCCTGGCTTTTAGGTAGTTTTCTGCCAGATGAGCTTGTCTTATCCGTTTTGTTGTTTACAGGTGACTGCTGGTTCCTGGCTGCCATTGCATCACTGACACTGAATGAAAAGCTGCTTTTCCGCATCATACCTCACGAGCAAAATTTCACTGATAATTATGCCGGCATCTTTCACTTCCAGGTATGACTCTGATAGATAGAGGTGAGTTAGGGATTTAGTGATAGGTTCTTCCTTTATATTTTCTTTCATTTTTAAAAATTTGAGTGGTCTATTGATTAAAGCGTAGTAAGGTTTTGTGGCAAAACCTCTGCATTAACTCTTGGGAGTGTCCACAGCCGTTTCTCATTCAGTTCACAAAGAGGAAATGTCATTACTTCGCATTAAGCTCATTGGGGATAACCCGATGCACTTAGCTACACCTGCTCTAGTGGCATTAACTGCATCGCATTATCTGCCGTGTTAACCGTTAATGCGTAGTAACTCCCACCATGTTAACTGCAAGACGCAGTCCCTGCTCATTCGCCACCCGTTCCGCTCCCTCTCGCACTTTGCTAACAGCAGCGCTTAGCGTATCTTAACACGGCAGCTACATCGCCAGCAGGTCCTAACTGCCCCATTAACAGCTGACACAGCTTAGGAAATAGACCCCTACAATTGAATTGTATTGTCATTTTTGTTATCCTCTGGTCTTTGTACTTTGTTGAAAAGAGATTTTGATCATAGGGAGATTGCGATTGGCTGGAGGATTTGTCCTCGGAAGTCATGGCTGGCCCAAGGAAGTGTCCCTCTGGGATGACACGACCCTACTGCTGGAGTTTATTTCTGTCAAGACAAGTAGAGCAGCAACCCTCCATGGGGCGGCTGCCTACTCTGACCTGCCAGTGATATGCAAATTACTAAAGAAAAGATACTGAACATATAAAAAAGTTCATCAACTTAGCTGGCATAAGGTCAACAAAGTTGAACTACTATCGGTGGAGGTATAAAATATACTTTTAGACAGGCAACATTTCCACCACAAGTAAAAGTTCTTTTCTCTGTGGTTATCTTTCCACTCCTTCATCTGCAGCTGCCTTGTGATTCTCGATTCGTGTTTACCATGCCATATCATCAAAAGTCAAAGTGACGTCAAGTGATCTGTATTTACTGCCTTTCCTTGTTTTTGACTTACTCAATCATGCTCTTCATAGAGGTTTTATGAATACCCACCAGGGAATGAACAGAGACTTTCCATATCCATACTGCATCTCCAAGTGCCGTGGGTACAATAGGCTCATAGGCTAGCCCACATTTGTGAAAACTAACCGCATCACTTCTCTTTCGACTTTCTGCTCTCCGAAAGTGGGTAAGAAGACCAATTCTTTTTGCACTGCATTTTTATTTCAGTTCTGGCGCTACGGGGATTGGGTGGATGTGATAATTGATGATTACTTACCTACATACAACGACCAGCTGGTCTTTACCAAATCATCCCACAGAAATGAATTCTGGAGTGCTCTTCTGGAAAAGGCCTATGCAAAGTAAGTGTGCTTGCAAAAATGCAACCAAGTGAAAGCAGAAATCCTCTTGCAGATTCCACCTTCTGATCACAGTGTTTAAATGCCTATGTATGAGCTGCCTAAACTATTGGTCAGACTTTCTAGTTTTAGTAGGAACTGATGCATGATTGAGCTCATCCCAGCAAATGTTGCTAACCGCTCCTTTGTTTGCTGTGCACAGTTGACAACCAGGGCCAGCGCTACCTATTAGGTAAACTAGGCGGTCGCCTAGAGCGCCAGTGTTCCAAGGGCGGCACATTCCTGCAGTCCCTCTCCGATGCTTGCAACAGCAGGAATGGCAGTAAAACAGAAATGCAATGCTTACTGAAAGCCAAAATGGCATTGTTATTGTTTCTCCTTTGAGCAGCCTCCTCCAGGGCAGACTTCCTGTTTGCATGGGAGCGGAAGAGGCTGGTCAAAGGAGCACTAACAATGCAGCATCAGAGGCTTTCATGAAGTGCTGTGTTGCTATTTTACTGCTATTGCTGCCGCTGCAGGTCTTGCAGAGGGGTGGTAGCGATGGGGGGGGGGGGGGGCACGATTGAGGACTCGCTTAGGGCACCTCAAGCCTTTTACCAGTCCTGTTGACAACCACTTGACAGACAGCCTTTAGTTACTTTGCTTCAACCTTTTGGATCTTATTTCCTAATGAGGATTGAGAGAAGACAAATTATTTGAGTTTTTGAAAGGGAGCAAAAGCCTGATTATCGGACTTGACAGGGTAATTTTATAACGAGGTACTTAATATATAAAGATAACATATGCGCCTATGTGTCATTATCAAATCACCCCAGAGAAAGGAGTGCACACATTTACAGATGTAACTGCGGCTTGTATGTGCTGATAAGAATAGGTGCGCGTGTGCGTGTGTTTCGCAGGGGAGAAATGTTGGTGTGAATGTTTCCAGATTTTTTCAGCAGCAAGAGACATCGCTGGAGAAAGGCCACATTTCTTGTGAGCATTGTTCTTGGTGTCATTTATCCATAAAGAGGGAGGAAGGAAGCACCCTACTAAAGACTTTCAGGCCGATGCAGAAAGCCTGCACTAGAACCCAGTGTTTAAAGTTCTAGCACAGGGTTTCATAGCACGAGTTTAATGCTGACACTTAGTGCTGGGAAGCAATATACAAAATACCAAGTGTGCAGAAAGTCAGTGTTAAAATGCCTTATATGGCAGAGTGACACCCCCCCCCCCCCGCCATGCTGCATCCTGAGATGCACAAACTGTCCCAGGATGCAACAGGGGGCTCAGTCCACATTATAAAGCATTTCTTTGCCTTATATGGCAGTCTGACCCGACCCGATGTATCCCAGAGTACATTATGAGGGCCAGGCACCACCATTTTATAAGATGGCAGCACAGGGCAGGAGCTTGTGGGCGGTGCTCCTGCCCCATGATTTAAGGTACTGGGATGGGGTTCAGGGCCACCAGGGATTTATTTGTTTGGGTGGGTGGGGGATCGAGGATTTGTTTGTTTAAGAGGAATCAGGGCTGCTGGGCCATCAGGGACTTGTTTGTTTGGGTGGGCGGGCATCGGGACTGCTGGGCCACCAGGGATTTGTTTCTGTTGGGAAGGGGGGAGTTAGCATCCAGGGGGCACTGGTCCCCTGACAGTGTGCAAATTGCATCAGGTGCTTTCCCCAATGCCTAGAACATCTGAGATGTCAAACTTCTCCTCAGATGATATTTCTGCTCCTAGCTGGATCTTTATCCCTGTCCAAAGCTGGTGTGAGGATCCAGCTTTAAAAAAACAGTGTAAAGAACTGCACTAAGTTTCAGCACAGTTTTGTTACATTGGGCACAATTAACTATGCAGCGATTTGCATGCCAGGTGCGCTGCAATTTAGCGCGGTTCTTTTCTTGGCGTTTTTCCAGCACTAGCTTGCTTTCTGCATCAGAGAGAAAGGTCTAGCGCGGAAAAGTGGCAGAAAAACGCCTCACTAAATTTCTGCATCGGCCCCTTTATTTTTAAATCTAGAACTCACTCTGGCTGTGACTTCTCGTATGTGATCTACCTCCATTATCCGTCCGTCTCAATTGGTCTGTGTTGGAAGGACAAAACGCAACGTGAATCTGTAGTTTAATGAAATAAGAGCAAAATATCCACTAAGTGTGTTTGCTCCATTGGTGGGTCGCTGATCATACTATGGAAGATCTACATTGGAGGTCTATTGAACAAATTTATTTATTTTATTTATTTACATTCTCTTATATACCGCGCTATTCTGCATCAGTGCGGTTTACATTGAACAAACTGAAATTACATTGAACAGGGCATTATAACTTGGAGATAACTATTTTACAGGGAACATGGGCTATGGAGGGTTAAGTGGCTTGCCCAAGACCACAAGGAGCATCTGTGGGACTAGAAACCCCAGTCCTTCCGGCCCAAGGTTGCTGTCCTCTAGTGGGATTTGAACCCCCGACCTTCCGGCCTGAAGAACCTTGCCCCAACCACTAGGCCACTCCTCCACAAATTGAAGGGAATTGGCATGGGAGGTGATCTGGATAATGTGCTGAATCACAAAGAGCAGGCTCGGCCTTTCCATTTACATAGTGTAACTCTGAATGTGTTAAACATGGAGACTGAGTGGATGACTTTGTTATAATTGGCTAAGTGAGTGGAACCTGGTTGATTGACCTTGCTGCAGGAATTAGCTCTGCCCCCTAGGTGGTCCCAGAATGATGATCTGGTTGTTGCATGACTGCCTTTGAAGCCATGGTGGACGCCATAACAGAATTGTTTGTTGAAGCCTAATGGAGAAGAGGCTGATGAATGTTGTCGGTATTGTGACAATGTCAGCTATACTGAACAGATGGAGATAGAGGAAAATGGGGACTATACCTTCAAGATTGAGGAAAGGCAGGGTTTCCATAGAGCTCAAACTGTAAGCAAACCAGAGAAGCACGTTGTAGCAGAGGTTGAGCCCCGCCCATACCTTAACGTGGGGGCAGGTTTAAGCCCAGATAGCAAGTACACGTGCACAGAACAGGGCGTGGTGGCTAGAAAGCACCTTTTTAAACCTGCATCACAGAAGTCAAAGGGGCAGGAAGTGAGCAGAGGAAAGAGCAGAGTGGAAGCAACCAGAGTTGGAGAAGAAGGAAGCAGCAGATACAGCTACCGAGAAGGCAGAGATTCCAAACCAAAGCACAGAGTTCAGTCTGTAGCTGGAGTTACTGCTGAAGCTGAGAGTCCAGAGCCAGGAGGTTCAGAGAACGCTGAAAGGTCAGTGTGGACAGAAGGCTCAGCAAGAGCAGGAAACTCAGGGCTGGAATCCTATTCAGAGGAAGCACTGAAGCCAAAGGGTTTAAAAGTGAGAACTGCTTTTAAGAAACCCAGAGAAGGCAAAGCTGGAAAGTTTTATTCCACCGGGCAACTTAACTCTAGTAGCAAAGAAAGCAATTCCTTTGTGGAAGGTGTGGCTGACTCAGAGCACAGCAAGAAGTTTGCAGAAGACGTTGCTAATGAGCTAAGGAGAAGTGCAGGGCAGAGTGCTCCAGGACCTTTGAATGCCAGAAGGTGGGTGAAAGCAGTTCTTAATGCTGATATTCTGAAGACAGACAAAAGCAGAGATAGAGACTTGAACCTGATTAAGAAGCTAAAGCAACTGTTTCCAGGTAGTAGAGGTTTTCCAGAGAGCATAGCTAATCCTTGGTTAGGAGAGCAGCATGTAAGGGAATTTCTGAATACCCTTTCAAACAATAAGCTGAACTCTTCCGTTAGAAGCCCAAGTGGGGAGAAAGGACTTGCAGGGGAAGAAGATATGCAAGTAGATTCTCCTTCGCCTGAAGCTGTGTGTGACAATATTCCCATGAATTGCTCTTTCTGTAAATCTGTTTACCCTGGATAGGAGAAAGACAAAAACCCCATTGAAAGCAAAGAATATTTCTGAAAGCCTAAACGTGATTTAGAAGAGTTTTGAATGAAGACAAGAGATAAATGCCCATTGTAAATAAGAACAATAGCTGTGATTCTTTACTACTGGAAAAGGCCTGTGAACAGCTATTGTCACTGTATAAAGAGCTTTTGCCAAGTTCTGACATTCCAGATAACCTTTATGCTCCTGTATTATTTTCTTTTGGAGAAATTATCCTTGCTGTTTGTGTATATGAACTTTAATGCGTGAAGGGGAGCCCAAAAATAAACATATTCTGTTTTTGCCTTAAACAAAACCGTGTGGTGACAACTACTTTGTCTGCAAGTAATACAGAGAAACTACAGCTCCCAGAATTCCTTGAGGGAGGGAGAACCAAGTGACTCTATACTTAAGGGCAAACAAGGCCACCCCTCCTGCTTATAGGCTTGGCCAGCAGGGGGAGTGCGACAGATGGCGTAGTAGTACGGATTTTTCCCTCGCAATACGCATGCGCAGAAGGATTACCACATCCAGGAGCTGTGCTGGAGATAAGCTGCTGCAGAATCGTGCAGAGGAGCACCTCAGAGCTGAGGCGGAGTTCCAGAGTCGTCTGCAGAGACCATCTCTTGTGTAGAGATCGAAGCTACGCTGGTGTCAGGTAACCCGTACCTTATTGGGGGTTATTCGAGGATACTAGTGCAGAGTATAGTGCTGTGACCTTGGGAACAGGAAAGAGGCTACTGTCTTAAGTGGTGTGATATCGCACTTGGGTCGTGTTTTCCTGTTGTTTTGTCTTTGCAGAACAGGATGACCATGGAGGCCCAGGACGTCTTTATGTGGATGGCACATCAGTTCGAGAGGCAGAGGGAGCTGTCTCAGGAGGCCCAAGAGAGGTCAGCAGCGAACATGCAGGCCCAACAAAAACTGCTGTTAGAGTTGATGGAAGCGGTGATGACAAGCCTGAAGAAAGAGCCTGGACCGACCGCGACTCCACCAGGTTTAACAGGACTGCTTTCTGCAGGAACACCTGGACTATTGTCCAGTGGGACATTTGGTTTCGGATAGTTAACAGACCAGGACGATATAGATGACTTCCTGGAAGCCTTCGACCGGGTGGCCCACATAATTGGGTGGCCGAGAGACCAATGGACTGTGCGGTTGGCCACTTCCCTCACGGGGGAAGCCCTGGCAGCATATAGAGCCATGCCAGCCATTCTCGCTAACAATTATGAGGAGCTTAAAAGAGCCATCCGGGACCGGATGGGTTTGACTCCCTTGGTGTACCACCGCTTATTAAGAGGCACAAGGTTGAGGCCCGGTGAAACACCAAGAGCGTTATGCCAGAGGGTGAGAAGTCTGGTCATAAAGTGGTTAGCGCCAGAGGGCAAGACTGTAGGCTCGATAATTGATAGCATCATTTTGGAACAGTTCATGGCCGCAGTTCTGCCAGAGATACGTAGCTTCCTGATTCTACAAAATTGCCAAAATACCCAAGAAGCCACCATGCTTACAGAGCGTTTCCTAGAGGCAGAAGTAGCTGCTCAAGGAAAAGGCAGTGCTTCAAGGAAGGCAACACAAGCACTATCAGAAAGCAGGGAACGGCCAAGAGAAAATGTTGCTAATGTATGTATGCCTGTGTTTAGAAACAAATTTCCAAAGAGGAAATGCTTTAAGTGCGGAAGTGAATGTCACTTACAGAGAGAATGTAGTGTAAAGACAGCACTAATGATTGAAAATGTAAAAGTAGCCAGGGAAGGATTTCTCATTTCAGTAGTAGTGCAAGGTGTCGTTGCAAACGCTTTGCTGGACTCGGGCTCAGACCAGAGCATGTTGTCTAGGAAATTGTGGCAACAGATTGAGTCCCGGAATAGAGCAATCCCACGCCAACCAGAGGGAACCGTGAAAATTAGATGTATTCACGGCGCTGCATCTTCCTATCCACTGTATAGAGTTTCCATTAAGGGATTAGGGATAGAAAAGAAGATCCCTGTAGCGGTAGTGCCCCGATTGCCACAAGACTTAGTCTTAGGAAGGGACTGGCCACAGTTTCAGAAAGGTCTAGCACAGGGACTGCAACCAAAGGAAGGGATGATCTCCACAAGAGCCCAGGCGAAGTCTCTGGATAGGGAGGAAGAGTCTCCGGAGGGAAAGTTAGAGGATCTTCCATCCCACAAGGACCTAATAACCATCCCAGTGGAAAAAGAGAAAAAGGATAAAAGCGAGAAGCGCCAAGAGCGGCGGACCCGATCCCAGAGTAAAGCAGAGGTACAGGCCGGGCAGGAGTTGCCTTGGGCACCAGCCGAGTTAATGGACAAATTCCCTTCTTTCCCAGGAGAGCAGCAGGCAGATCCCGCTCTTACACAGGCTTTTAAGTACGCCCAAGAGGGGAGGGATACCCTGCCGAAGTTTCTTCTAGATGGGGGAATTTTGTATAGAGAAAGTGTGGACCCAGCTACAGGGAATAAACGCAAGCAGTTAGTAGTGCCTACAACATTTAGGACGCTAGTCTTAAGACTTGCTCATGATCACCCCATAGAGGCGCACAAGGGAATACAGGGAACACTGGACCAGGTTTTAGCTCGTTTTTACTGGCCAGGTGTTTTTAGAGAGGTGCTAGGTTTTGTGAGTCTTGTCCGTCCTGTCAAAGGGTTACGTCAGTTCAGCCAAAGGAGGTACCATTGCTACCTATACCCGTAATCTCCGAACCCATTCACCGGGTAGCTATGGACATTGTGGGTCCCCTGATAAAAATGCCCCGTGGCTTTCAGTATATGCTGGTCGTGGTGGACCAGGCCACAAGATTTCCGTGGGCCATTCCCCTACGGAGCATATCGGCGAAAACAGTAGCGGCCAAAGTCGTAAAACTATTTTGTGAGGTGGGATTTCCTCGTGAGGTGTTGACAGATAGGGGCAGTAATTTTATGTCCAAATATTTAGCTCAGGTATGGGATGCCTTTGGTATCCAGCACGTAAAGACCGCCGCCTACCATCCCCAGTCGAACGGACTGGTGGAAAGGCAGAACCAGACATTAAAGAAAATGCTGAGACGGGGATTAGATGGTAAGATGATGGAGTGGGACACCATGCTACCCTTCGTCTTATACGCCTGTAGGGAGTGAAAACAAGCGTCCCTAGGCACCTCACCGTATGAATTGATGTACGGGCGACCCCCTAGAGGCATTCTAGATATCCTCCGTGAACAGTGGGTAGAGCCAGGAATAGAAGACGTAGAGGTACCCCAGTTTTTGAGGGATTTAAGAGGCAGACTGATCCGAACCTCCCAGGTGGCTGAGGAGAATCTAAAGGCCAGTCAGCAGAGACAGAAAAGGTATTACGATTGTAATACAAAGCCTCGCCAACTCGCCATAGGCGAGAAAGTAATTGTAATGGTGGCAGGGGCTGCACCGAAGTTTGAGAGTCAATGGAAAGGGCCCTTTAGAGTGGTTAAACAAGTAGGCCCTGGGTCCTATTTGGTAGAAAATAGAAGGGGACGCCGCCAAGTGTACCACGTAAACATATTAAGGCCGTGGCATGAGAGGGTAGTGTTCGCACACCTAGCCACGAAAAACCCTCGAGTACAGGAGGAAAAGAGCAGCATCACCATCCCAGCGAGAATTACGAGCTGCTCTGATGATATCAGCCCATTCCGTAATATCTTAAGGGGGGGAATCTGTGACAATGTCAGCTATACTGAACAGATGGAGATAGAGGAAAATGGGGACTATACCTTTAAGACTGAGGAAAGGCAGGGTTTCCATAGAGCTCAAACTGTAAACAAACCAGAGAAGCACGTTATAGCAGAGGTTGAGCCCCGCCCAAACCTTAACGTGGGGGCAGGTTTAAGCCCAGATAGCAAGTGCACGTGCACAGAACAGGGCGTGGTGGCTAGAAAGCACCTTTTTAAACCTGCGTCACAGAAGTCAAAGGGGCAGGAAGTGAGCAGAGGAAAGTGCAGAGTGGAAGCAACCAGAGTTGGAGAAGAAGGAAGCAGCAGATACAGCTACTGAGAAGGCAGAGATTCCAAACCAAAGCACAGAGTTCAGTCTGTAGCTGGAGTTACTGCTGAAGCTGAGAGTCCAGAGCCAGGAGGTTCGGAGAACGCTGAAAGGTCAGTGTGGACAGAAGGCTCAGCAAGAGCAGGAAACTCAGGGCTGGAATCCTATTCAGAGGAAGCACTGAAGCCAGAGGGTTTAAAAGTGAGAACTGCTTTTAAGAAACCCAGAGAAGGCAAAGCTGGAAAGTTTTATTCCACCGGGCAACTTAACTCTAGTAGCAAAGAAAGCAATTCCTTTGTGGAAGGTGTGGCTGACTCAGAGCCCAGCAAGAGGTTTGCAGAAGACGTTGCTAATGAGCTAAGGAGAAGTGCAGGGCAGAGTGCTCCAAGACCTTTGAATGCCAGAAGGTGGGTGAAAGCAATTCCTAATGCTGATATTCTGAAGACAGACAAAAGCAGAGATAGAGACTTGAACCTGATTAAGAAGCTAAAGCAACTGTTTCCAGGTAGTGGAAGTTTTCCAGAGAGCATAGCTAATCCTTGGTTAGGAGAGCAGCATGTAAGGGAATTTCTGAATACCCTTTCAAACAATAAGCTGAACTCTTCCGTTAGAAGCCCAAGTGGAGAGAAAGGACTTGCAGGGGAAGAAGATATGCAAGTAGATTCTCCTTCGCCTGAAGCTGTGTGTGACAATATTCCCATGGATTGCTCTTTCTGTAAATCTGTTTACCCTGGATAGGAGAAAGACAAAAACCCCATTGAAAGCAAAGAATATTTCTGAAAGCCTAAACGTGATTTAGAAGAGTTTTGAATGAAGACAAGAGATAAATACCCATTGTAAATAAGAACAATAGCTGTGATTCTTTACTACTGGAAAAGGCCTGTGAACAGCTATTGTCACTGTATAAAGAGCTTTTGCCAAGTTCTGACATTCCAGATAACCTTTATGCTCCTGTATTATTTTCTTTTGGAGAAATTATCCTTGCTGTTTGTGTATATGAACTTTAATGCGTGAAGGGGAGCCCAAAAATAAACATATTCTGTTTTTGCCTTAAACAAAACTGTGTGGTGACAACTACTTTGTCTGCAAGTAATACAGAGAAACTACAGCTCCCAGAATTCCTTGAGGGAGGGAGAACCAAGTGACTCTATACTTAAGGGCAAACAAGGCCACCCCTCCTGCTTATAGGCTTGACCAGCAGGGGGAGTGCAACAGTATTTACTGGAAGATTGTTAATATTAAGAAAGTATTATTGCTGTTGTATGCGGGCTTTCCCTTATGCGGATGGGATCTGACTGCCATCAAAAGGTAATGACATGCTTTGGACTAGGATGGAATTTATTTGGGAATATATAAATCTGCTGGAGTTTGAATTAATCTGGAAGCATGCAACTTTACAATGCTTTTTTGATGATTTTTCTTAAGTGCTGTATTTGAGAGAAAAACATGATGTGAACTAAGATTTTCCCTGGGTATATTTTATATTTAAAAGTAAAAGGATAACTGGATAGAGGTGCATGGAAGACTGACACTTATGCTCCTCTTATATAGTGGGTCTGACAAAAAAGTTATTTTTAGTTAGTACAGGGAGTTCTGTGATTATTTGATAGTTTATAAATTACACATATAAGTGCCAGTACTGCCCCCACTCTGCTTATTCGCTGCCTATGCATAGAGTAAGCAACAGCCCTCACTGGGTAGACTGGATGGGTCACATTGGTCATTATCTGTTGTCATCTACTATATTACTTTTACATAAAATAGGCAAAGATGTCCCAGGAAACATAGTTTGGGTGGAGCAGGGGCAGACTTAATAAATATGGCTGTACATGCATAGAGCGTGCACATATATTTGCGCTAGCCTCAGAGCAGATGTACATTTGTGCAAGAGCCTTTGCGCAATCCTGGAGGTAGATGCCTATGTTGCCTTTATAAAATAAGCGTAAAATAGGTGCATCTTTGGAAATGTTTATAGGTGTTCCATTATAAAATGACCCCCTAGGTGTCTGTGTGCCTAGCTGAATGCATCAAAGACTCTTTTCTATGCACAAGCCATTTATAAATCTATCCCCTTACAAACAGGGCCAGCCTGTCCACCAGGCAGGTTAGGTAGCTGCCTAGGGCGGCAGACCATGGTAGGCATCACAGCGGCTTTGTGCCGCCCCTTTGGTGCCTGCAGCCGGCCTTGTGCTTTGGTTCACATGGCCCTGCTGCTTCTGACCTCCCTTTGATGCAACTTCGTCGAAGGGGAGGTCAGAAGTGGCAGGCCATGTGTGCCAAAGCATATGGCCTGCCGCAGGCATCAAAGCGATGGCACAAAGCCGCTGCTTTCAAACTGCTGCTGCCATTGGTTCCCCAGAAGACGGAATCAGCGGCAGCGGGGGAGCAGTGGCGTAGCTCGGTGCTGGGGCGGCAGAAGCCCTTGGGCCAGCCCTGCTTACAGAGTAGTTTTGTAACACACCACCTAACATGCAGCAAGCATGCATATAAGTTAGATCAAGCTTCAAATTGCACACACTCTCCCTTTGAAAATTAGCCCCCATTTACATTTATGGTTTAGTACATACACAATTTTGTAAGTTCAAATATTTTTATTATATCTTTTAATAGCACAATAAACAAATATTAACAGCAAAATAATGTCATCCTAACAGATGATATTGAATAGTCAGTGAATCAACACACACTGATTCATTTTTTTCCATCTCAGCCCACTTCAGTCAAATTCCTATGTTTTCTTGCCCTGATCTCTTCATATGTACATGTTACACATACTGTGCTTCACCCAGGGCCAGTGCAAGGATGTGAGGCGCCCTAGGTGAACTTTATTCCTGCCGGCCCCCTGCTTCCGCCTCACCCCCATTGCCATAGCTGCCACCCCTCTCCAGGACCTTACCATAAACTCCAGCACTGCTTCGCTGTTCCTGCTTCCATCCCCAATATGCAGACTTTCGCTCCCATGCAAACAAGAAACTTACATCGGAGGGGGCAGAAGCAGGAACAGTGACGCAGCGCCGGAGATCATGATATGCGTTGTGTCACTCTTTAGAAGTAATTGCCGCCATTGTGGGTCCTGGAAAGGGATGGCAGTGGTGGCAATGGACCATCCTCCAACCACGGGCAATCTAGGCGACCACCTAGTTCGTCTAATGATATCATCGGCTCTGGCCCCACCATCAATGAATATCCAAGGCAGTGTTATTTTTCCAGTATAGGAGAACTAAGCACGGGGCTAAAGATAGAAGTAGGTCTAGAAAGTATGAGTCTTCCCTAGTGAGAGTTGACTGCATGGCCAAAGACTTCCAAAATCAAAATACAAAAGGAGAATGGCTTTAATTTCTTCCTGCATTGTCGATATAGATTTACAGCAGAATAATTCTATTATTATAAAATGAGCGGACAAGGGGGTACCAGCGTCGTGATGGATATAGTGAACTATTGTACTGAGGCTATGCGACGCCTTATGAACCAAAGTCATTATTGTAAGTTGAACGTTGATCCTACATTAGCAGTGCAGCAAGAAATTAAAGCCATTACTGAAACAGCGCTTTTGACCGTTTTTTTTGTCTAATAAAGAAATGGATTTTTTGAATTCTAAATTTCCTAAGGTTCCTTCATTCTATCTTTTGCCGAAGATCCATAAAACATTGGTCAATCCTCCCAGTCAGCAAAATGTTACCTAGTAATGATTTGTTACTAGAATTTGTGGGCAAATATTTGGATGAATTTCTTAAGTATGAAGTCCTGGGGATTAAATCATATATTAAAGATACTACACATTTTTTGCAGATTTTACAACAAGTAGAGAATGTTACCAGTGTGCAATGGTTAGTCACAATGGACGTAAATGCACTATATACATCTATCCTGTAAGATGAGGCTCTGGTGGTTTTGCAAACAGTATGGGATAGTAGACCTCGACCCTACAAGGTGCCAATAGAGTTCTTGCTGCAGTTAGCTGAAATAGCCTGAAAAACCTTTTTGTGTATAAGAATGATTTTTACCAACAGATCTCCAATACTGCAATGGGGGCAACATTCGTTCCATCGTTGGCTAACCTATATATGCAAGCATTTGAAAAGCAACGGGAATACTCCTCATTATATGTTCAAAATATAGTAGAGTGGTGTAGATATATAGATGGTACTCGTAATCATTTGCAAGATTGTTAAAATTTTCTCAATACTTGTATTTCTGTTATAAAATTCAATATGGTATGTGATAGATCTACTGTACATAACATTGCAGATCTGTTTACTACCACTATGAATACAAAGCCTACTAATCACACAGTTTCCATCCTGCACATCTAAAGAATAGTCTGCCCTATTCGCAATTGTTTGCTTAGGTGCATATGTTCTTCTAATGATGACTTTTTATTTATTTATTTAGCTGCATTTATATCCCGCTTTTCACCGGGTCAAAGCGGTGACTTTTGTTCACAAGTTAAAACGATACTGAGCAAATTTGAAGAGTGGAGCTACCCAAAGATTGTTTAGCATAAGGCCTTTAAGCGAGTGTACTATAACCATCGTGAGTGGCTTATAGATCAGCCTAAAACCTCTTCTTTGAAGGCCATTGGACAGGAATCCATTACAGGTGTTCTTCAGTATTCATCATTGGCATCACAGATTGCCTCAACTGTTAAGCATCAATGGTTTGTGCTTACATTACATTCATGTTACGCTGATATCAGACCCCATATTACGTACAGCAGAGGTAGAAACCTGCGGGATTTCCTTTGTTCGACAGACCTTAGGGTTATGAATGTTGAAGATTGAAAAGGGCATTCAAGATATGGACGCTGTCATTATTGCAGCGATATGGATGAAGGTGGGGAATTCACTGTTAATGGGTGAACATTTCATCTACAATGGGTTACCACTTGTGTTTCCCAATTTGTTGTATACATGATTCGTTGTCCATGTCTGAAGGTCTATATTGAAAAAATGACTCGACAATTATGAGCTGGATTTTCAGAATATAACTACAGCCTTTCAAAACAAAGGAGGAAGCTCCATTGGTTGTGCATTGCCAGCAATATCATCATGTCTTTGAGGATTTGCACTGTATGGCAACTGATTTTATTCCTTCCACTGTTCGATGCGGAGAACAGGGTAAAATACTCCTGCAGCGTGAACAAAGATGGATTTTTAATCTCAATGCTATGGAACCAGTAGGCCTTAATAATAAAATTGAATGGGGGTGTATATCTTTAAAAATGTGTGGTAACTGGGTGGTTCTTCCCCTTAGTTCCTGATTGGTTCTTTATTTGTTCAAATTGAGCTGTGATGATGTCAGATGCCATCACTAGAGTGAAATTCTTTGTGACAAAGTGAAGCAAGCCCCTGATGAAGCCTTTTGGGTGAAACAGAGATCTTCCTTCGTGGCAGAGTTCTAAGCTAAAAGGATCATTCCAAGTCGTGTCCCGTTGGGACATCCATCCCCGCACATTATATGGGGATGTTAGACAGGGGTGGGAAAGGGGCGTTGTGGGGGCAGAGTTAGGGCAGGCAGTGGGCAGTCTGCGGCCCCATACAAGGTCGATTCCAATGTCAGCCCTGTACATCTGGGGCCGGCTGCCTGTACCTGGAACTAATTCCACTTCTGAGGTGGAATAAGTTCCCTTAGACGGGTGGTTCAGGCAGGCCCGGGATGCAGCAAAGGTGGGAGGAGGCAGAGGAGATTCCCCGCAGCCTGACCCTGGCTTGGGAGGCCAGATCGGGGGGTCAGGCTGCGGGGAATGAAACTTCTTTCTGGCGGCCAGGGATCGTGGCTCCTGAATGGAGCCATGGTGCTATGGCAACCGGATGCCTTGGTGCCACGGCTCCATTCAGGAGCCCTGACTGAGTTAGCTGGGCAAGGCCTGTACGTGCAGGCCGAATGGAATCAGGGTCCCAGCCTGCACAAACAGGCCTGGACGCCATTCTGATCCTGCAGGGATAGATGTGCCCCGTGGGATTAGAATCCTGTCTAACTCTGTGCATTTGGTTCTGACCGGGCGCACAGAGGGCTGGAATGTCCAGGTCAGAATCAGGCCCTAAGTGAAATAAACTTATCATAATGAAATGTGGATATTTCCTCCAGTGATTCTGATCATTTTTGTTTCAGGAGTAGCGGCTTGTTATTGGTAGACCAACCTGAGTGTTTTATTGAGCATGAATCAGAGCATTGTGGCCAAGCCTGGGCCATTGTACTTCTGTACCTTTGGTCACTGATATGACTAAATCATAATAGTTTTACATTGGGAGATTATAAAAGATAGAATTAACTAGATCACAGTCTTTTTTAAATTAAACATCCCTTCAAATAAATAAAATGTAAATGAGATGAGTAAAAAACAAAACAAAAAGGGTGAGGAGTTTTTTCAGACCTGTGATGTGGTGTAAGGCAACTCCCCTTGGCAGGATTCTGCCATATAGAGGGATACCAACGTACTGAGATCTTTTGCTCTCGCAATGTTTATGCTTTTTATGTTTTTCATTGCTTTTTATAAACTATAACAGTTATTGCCAGTTCCCCAAAGGAATTTTTAATAAAGAATATAAGAACTTGAATGAAAAAGCTTTAAGAATAGTCATAGAATAAGATTATTGTAGTGGAGGACAAGTTAGGATTAGTATATAACTAAGATTTAGATTGCAAAAGCCAGGAATTTAATGGTTTCCCCTGAATCAATATTTTAGGATTGTGCCATAAAGGCAACCTACCTGAATAAACAGCTTCCCCCTCCTCCAAGGCTTCCCCCAGCTAATGGAAGCTTTACTGGTAGCCATAATCATTGGCAGATATTGCCGATCAGTTTTAAATGCCATAGTTGGCATAAGGTCTGATGGAATAGGATGCACCATATCCATTTCCAGCCATACCAAGTTGGACGTTCTTCAAGACCTTCATCATAAAACCAAGGCGTTGCACCAATAGCAGTGAAAGCCGCATGCTATTTTTTGAAGTCGGGAAAGTTTATCCTACCTGTCATTTTGGACAATTTTGACTTACTGAGAGAAATACATAGTGGCTTTTTCTTTCACAAAAATAAAACTAACTAATTACCATTCCATATTCTTATAAAAGTAGTCAGGGAATGTAAGATGCAATATACGCTGGGTGTGATTCACTTTAGGAGTGATCACCACTTTTGTTGCATCCAGTCGTCCCCACCATGAACCAACAATTTGCTCTCATTTACTCGTAACATCTCAGCAATGTTCTGCTGAGCGCCATCCCCTAAATAATTCATAGAGTCTTCCCTCCATTGGCGTGCATAGTCAGCCAAGTCAGCATTTAGAAGTCAAATCATTTAGAAGACGCACCTCTATTTTTGTACAATTAATCTTATATCTGGAGAACTACCTAGTGAGTTCCAATAATTTGGATATAGAATCCACTGTCAAATAAACTAAGAGATTGTCAGTGTAAAGAGAGATCTTAAACTCCCTTTGTCCACACCATATCCCCTTTACTTCTGATGACAGACAAATGACTAAGGCCAGGGGTTCCAACGCCAAATCAAAAAGAAGGGGAGACAAGGGGCAACCTTGTTTAGTCCCCTGCCATACGAAAACAAATCAGAAAACAAGGAGTTTACCAAAATATGTGCTTTCAGTGTACTATAAAAGTATATGAATCATATGGATGAACTGCAGCCCAATACCAAACCAAGAGAACACTGAAAACAAAAAGCTTCATTTCAGCCAATTAAAGGCTTTTTCAGCATTGAGAGCAATATCTATCAAGGGGACCTTGACCAAACTCGCTTGAGATAACAAGTCACAAAAACGTTGAGTATTATCTGAAGATTGCCTTCCATTTATGACGCTAGTCTGATCTTTATGAACTAACTCTGTGTAGTACACTACGAGCGGGCAGGACACAAATCCTCACGGAACCAGGCATAGGGTTAAAGGAAAATGCTTTATTTACAGGGAATTCACAGCATTAGCAGAGAAACAGTTATCCCCTCTTCCAAAGTTCTTCACTCTGGGTTCACAGCAGTACTACCACAAGCCTACTGACCAACGTGGAAACACCCCAGCTCCTACCTTCCCATAGTGTCTCCTTAGAGGTAAGTGGTCACTCCGTACTCTGGAGCACCTCAGGCTCTTCTCTCCCTCTCTCCCCCCAGGTCCCTTATTTCCTGGGATAAAGCCTGGAGCCTAGCATCCCAGGCATTCTCCAGCCTTTCTTCTTAAAAGGACAGGGGTTTAAGGTGCAATACCTCACTTGTGCAAGCCTTGGCTGGGGAGTTTCCCTGTAGGGGATTGGGTGTTTCCCAAACACTCCATTTTACTCTGACATTAGTTTACTCAATTGCTGGGCAATCATTTTTGAGTAAACCTTACAATCCACATTAATAAGGGAAATTGGTATATAATTTGAGACATAGGCTGGATCCTTACCAGATTTCAGACATGTCACTATTCTGGCTTTCATAAAGGATCCCAAAGTTGCAGACTCCCAAAGAAAATTCTGATACACACCCTGCAACAATGGCACTAGGGTCGTAGAAAAAGCATAGTTACTCACCTGTAACAGGTGTTCTCCAGGAACAGCAGGAATCAGTCCTCACATTTGGGTGACATCAGTGCTGATGGAGCCCGCGCGGAACATTTCCCCAGCTTTCAAAGAAAGCCTTTGGGAAGATACCAGGCATGCATGGTCCTCTTCCCACCCAAAAGTGCCATCTTGCTCAGTCAGATGACATAGCTAAGACAGCAGTCAGGCAAAAACAAAAAGACAGCAACTCCAAGGGGAGGAGGGAGGGTTGTGAGGACTGATTCCTGCTGTTCCCGGAGAACACCTGTTATAGGTGAGTAACTACGCTTTCTCTAGGAACAAGCAGGAAATCAGTCCTCACATATGGGACTCCCTAGCCCCAGTCTGCCGAGGACCAAGCCATAACAGTACCAATGGCGATCAGTCAGGTGGCCATGAGTTGCAGAAGGTAAGTCCCCGCTGAGAGACTCTGCAAAACCCTAGCGTCCAGCAACACTATCACTCCGGGGGCCTGAACACAGAGGGTCAGAGGGCAGGAGTTGCCTACACTCCAAGAATATTACAGCCTGACCAAAGGTACTGTCCCTACAGGATTCGCTTTCTAGGCAATAGTGTGCTGCGAACATGTGAATGGATGATGAAGTGACAGCTCTGCAAATTTCTGTCACCGGCACAGAACAGAGGTGGGCCACCTATGTGGCCATTGCCCTTACGTGATGCGCTGTGATCCGGTGCTCCAGGGAGAGGCCTGCCAGCTCATAGATGAGAACAATGCAGTCTGCCACCCAAAAAGATAGGGTATACTTGGTTACAGGGAGCCCCAGTCTGCTGGGGTCATAGGACACAAAAACCAGAGGTACTTTGCGGGTGGCCCTCGGTCTGCTGTAGATAGAAGGACAGTGCCCATTTACAGTTCAGTGTGTGGAGTATGAGCTCCTCCCTGCCAGCATGAGGCCATGGGTAGAAGGTGGGGAGTACCACCTCCTGGTTGAGGTGAAACAGGGATACCACCTTCGGGAGGAATTTAGGGTGAGTGCAGAGCACTACATTGTTCTTGAAGAACCTGCTGTACAGCGGGTCTGCTACCAGTGCTTGAAGCTCGCTGACTCTGTGAGCTGAAGTCAGGGCCACTAGGAAGGCCACCTTCCAGGATAGATATCTGAGGTGGTAGGTGGCCAGTGGCTTGAACGATGGCCTAGTGAGCTGGGAGAGCACCATGTTGAGGTCCCATTCTGCTGCCGGAGGGCAGACAGGGGACTTGGAAAGCAGAAGGCGCCATAGGAAACAGGAAACCAGGGACTGGCTAGATAAGGGCCTTCCACCCACTGATTGGTGGTGAGCGGCTGTGGCACTCAGATGCACCCGGACTGAGTTAGATTTCAGCCCTGTGTGCGACAGATGCACTAGGTACTGGAGTACCAGTTGGACATGGCAGGAGAATGGGTTCCTATCTAGCCACCACAGAACAAATCTGCACCATTTAAAGGCATAAGCCCTCCTCATGGAGGGCTTCCTGGAGGCTAGCAGGATTTACTCAACCTTTTGTAGTAGATTGAGCAGGGCCAAGGCTACCCTCTCAGTAGCCAGGCCATTAGAGTCAATGACCCAAAATTGGGGTGCAGAAAGGAGCCCTCCTCCTTTGTCAGGAGGTCCAGGGCTCTGCCTAGGGGTACTGGGAGTATCGTCATCAGCGAGAGCAGTAGTGGGAATCAGGGTTGCCTGGGCCACCTGGGGGCAATCAGTATCACCAGTGCTCTCTCGTTCTGAATTTTGAACAGAGTCTTGGTGACTAAGGAAGTCATTGGGAATGCATACAACAGTCCCTCAGACCATGAGATCAGGAACACGTCTGCAGCTACCCTCTGTGTGTGTGGCTGCCTGGAGCAGAAGCGAGCCAGCTGTGCGTTGTTGGGAGAGGTGAAGAGGTCCATCTCAGGCCAGCCCCAAAGGCAGAAGAGCTTCTTCACCATTGCAGGGTCGTGATGCCAATCATGAGGGCGAAGGACTCTGCTAAATCTGTCTGCCAGGTAGATGTCCTGTCCCAGGAGGTAAACCGCTCGCAGGAGCATGCCATTGTGCACTGCAAAGCCAAGGAGGGCTGCAGCTTCCTGGCAGAGGGAGTACGAACCCATGCACCCCTGCTTGTTTATATATAACATTGCGACCTGGTTGTCTGTCTGGACCAGCACAATCTGTTCCGCAAGAGGGAGCAGAACAAATGCAGGGTGAGGGCTATCATCTGGAATTCCAGCAGGTTGATCTGTAGTAGAGACTCTTCCCCGGACCAGCAACCCTGAGTGCGGTGAACTTTGCAGTGAGCTCCCCAGCCCTGAGGAGAAGCATCTGTGGTCAGGGTACACTGCAGTGGGGGTGCCTGAAAGGGCATTCCTGCCTGAAGGAGGCCTGGTTCTGTCACCAGTCGAGGGATCTTGACAGCTGGTAGGAGACTCTAACCCTGTCCCAGAATCAGCCTATGGCCTGGGTACACTGAGGCACCACTTGGCTGTCCACATATGCAAGCAGACTATGGAGGCCATGTGTCCCAGCAGGCAGAGGAGAGGGTGAGCCAGAACCATTGTGCAGTGCTGGACCTCCCCTGTAAGTTGTTTGAGGTGTTCTACCCTGTCCTGAGGAAGGAGGGCTCTGGCCCACACCTTGTCCAGCTGAGCACTGATGAACTCTAGGTCTTGCACCAGAGAGAGATGTGATTTGGGATAGTTTATGATGAACCTCAGGTGCTGCAGGAGGAGGATGGTACATTCTGTGCCGCCCTTGATAAGCCAGTCATCCAAGTAGGGGAAGACGAACACCCCTTGTAGGTGCAGATGGACGGCTACCACTGCTAGACACTTTGTGAACACTCTTGGCAAGGAGGCCAGGCTGAAGGGAAGTACCCTGTATTGGTAACGGCCTCCCCCTACCATGAATCTCAGGTATTGCCAGTGAGATGGGTGGACCAGAATGTGTGTGTAAGCATCATTTAGGTCCAAGGAGCAAAGCCAGTCTCCCTGGTGGAGGTAAGGCAGCAATGTCCCAAGGGAGAACATTTTGAACTTCTCCCTCACCAGGAACATGTTCAGGTCTCGGAGTTCCAGGATGGGCCTGAGACCCCCAGTTTTCTTGGGGATAAGAACGTACCTTGAGTAGAAGCCCTTGCTCCAGAGGTGCTGGGGAACAGGCTCTATCACCCTGTCCTTTAGTAGACCTGCTGGCTCTGAGAGCAAGAGGGCCTGGTAAAGGAGAGGTCGCACTGGCTCTCCTGGAAAATGCCCTGGAGGTAGTAGTTAGAAGCAGAGGTGGTAACCCTCCTTCACCACCCAGAGCGCCCACCGGTCTGAGGTGACCTCGGGCCACCTGTGGGCGAAGAGTGCCAAGCGGCTCCCTGTGGGCTGGTGATGGTCTCCCAGGGGGAGGAAGGCCCCACCCTGGGAGTCAAAAGCTCCCGCCAGGTTGAGTTAGAGTTGGTGTCTGCGGCTTGGGAGCCTTTTGCTTCCTGGGTCTGTGTCCCTGGCCCTTGGGCTGAGGTCCCTGGTGCTGCTGGCTTGAAAAGACCTGGTAGTGGTGACTCTGATGAAAAGGGCCCTTCTTCCTTGAGAAAGTTGGCCTTTTCCCTGAGGCTTTCTTAAGGGGAAGGGTAGAGCAATACTGTACCTAGCCCTGTGCGAGCGGTGCAGCCGCACAGGGTGCAAAGGCATAGGGGCGCATTTCGGCTGCCTGCTGTTGCCCTGCCACCACCACTTTTTCTTCTCTCAGCAGCAGCAGGGCAACAGCAGGCAGCCAAAATGTGCCCTTAAGCCTTTTTGCGGCACTTTAAGGATGTCAGAGCAGGGAGGGACAGATCTACTTAAAGTGCGGGTGACTTGCACATCGGGCGCTCGCCCTCCCCCCCCCCCCACCTCCACTCAGCTGCTTTCGGCTCTTTTCCTGCTTCTGGCACCACAATGGAGAAAACAGAGGGCGGCAGCATCGGGGCAAGAGCAGGCAACAGCTGGACAGAGGTATGGGGAGGGGGTGTGTGTGCCCGATGTGCAAGTTGCACAGGGCGCAATTCTAGCTTGGTACAGCCCTGGGGTAGAGGTCTTCTTTGAGAGCCTCTGCCTGGTCACCACCTTGGCCTGAGTCTCTGCCGCCTTGTCAGCCATAAGTTTTCTAAATAGATTCTCCCCAGTGCAGGGGACATCCAGCAGTTTTTCCTGAACCCATTGCTCGAGGTCTGAGGTCTGCAGCCAGGCCTGGCGCCGAGCACCGATGCCTGCGACTGCTACCCGGGCTGCAGTCTCTAACCCATCGTAAGTGGCCTGGGACAGGAACTTGGAGCAGTCCCAGTTGATCCAGCGAGCTCCTGAACGAGGCTGTTAAGATACATCCCTATGTAGAGCTCATAGGTTTGTATCCGGCAACCCAATATAGACTCTTGGAAACACTTACACCCCAGGACGTCGAGGGCTCTGGCCTCTCTACCCAGGGGTACAGAAGAATAAGTCTTCTGACTCTTGAGCTTTTGCATTGAGGACTCCACCACCATGGAATTGTTTGGAAGTTGGGCCTTCTGGAAGCCTGGACTCCTCTTGATGTGGTAGATGGCATCGAGGCTTCGGCTGACCACCGGCACCGAGGCCAGGGTTTCCCACATCCATAGGAGCAGCTGTTCATGGATGGGTTGCACCAGCACCAATAGAACCTCCATTGGGGGAGACTCATACTGGAGGATCTGCAGCTGTTCGTTGCGTGGGTCCTCCTCAGACTCAATAGGGACTGAGAGGGCTCAGGCCATGTCCCGGATGAAGGTGGGGAATGCCACCTCCTCGGTTGGGGAATGGCATTGGAGTTCCAGGGGATGTAGCTTCGAGGGGATGTCTCAGTGTCGAGAGGTCTCGAGGGAAGCCTCAATGTCGGTCTCCCAGTCTGACTCCGGGGGCTTCGGGGAGTCCGAGGCTCGGAGCTCCCATGCCTCGAGGCCTGCATCAGGGAATCAAGACACCCCCCCCCCCCCGACCGGTCTTGGGTCAGACTCCTGGAAATAGCCAGGGAGGACCGGACACCTGAGGATTGGGACCGGGACCTCGATCAGTGCCAAGGGCTGGCCCGAGGCCAATAGTGCTCAGAGCCCGGCTTGACGCTCGGGGATGCCACCACAGTCGGGGGCCCGGTTGTTAGAGCAGATGAAGCGGATGAATCTGACATCATCACCTGCTGTATGGTCAGGATAGCAGAGATACTCTGTTCCAGGACTGCCATTCTGGCTCGATGCCAGAAGGCTCCGCAGCTTTTGACACGGGCACCAAGATTTTTAGGGACAGCGCCAGCGTTCTGGCAAGCGCATCCTCTATGAGGATCATGGCCTTGGGGAGTCTCGCACAGTCACCGCCGGCCAAGGACTCCTTCCTAGAGATCTTAGGAGGGCACTGCTTGGAATCGCCCAAGTCCCGCCATGGGACCTTACCAGGTTTCCCTGGTGGAATCTCAACTTGCTTCGAGGATTTTTTCTTTTTCTTGCCAGGGTCCAGCATCTTTCTGGACGCCCAGGACTCACGGGAGGTGCCCGCCTTTGGGCTCAGTGTCAGGGAAACCGGACCACGCGAACATCTTCTCCTGCAACTCAGACTGTTTCTTGTTGGTCCTAGGAGTAGGTTGCAGGAGGTACTGTCATGATCCGGGCGAAGGCAGTGCAAGCAGCAGTCGTGGGTGTCTGTGACAGACATGATTTGACTGCAACGATCACACTTTTTAAAGTCACCGGGAGACCAGATGGATCACACCCTGATGGGGTTGACGACCCCTGGACGAAAAAGGGCTCGAACGCTGGTTGAGGCGAGCCTCGATGATAAAAGAGAAAGGAGCTAAGAACAGCGCTGGGGACAGCACCAACTCGAGGCAGGAAGAGGAACCAGTATGTAAACTGGGAAAAACTCACTAAGAGGATCATTTTTAAGGAATTTTTCCATGGACACAGGACATGCGTCCATTGAGCTCCATAGAAAAAAGGAGACTGAGCAAGATGGCACCCTTGGGCAGGAATGGGAGCAAGCATGCATGGTAGCATTCCCAAAGGCTTTCTTTCTGGGTGCTGCAAAGGATTAAAATAATTCTCTATTGCTCCCCATGATAGGACTAAGCTCACTAAAATAAAGATCTTTATAATATTATAAAAGATGTTCTAGTATTCCCTTATTGGAAGTAACTAAGGAACTAGTCTACTGTAAAGAAATTGAACCCTTTCCCTCTTCCATTTTGCTTGAAGATACTGAGTCAACAGATATCCTCTAAGATTCCCTTCATCATAGTATATTGTGTTTTCTGCAAGATCACTATCATCCCGACTTGCTTACTTAGAATTAAGTTATACTTCTCCTTCAGCATTTGAAGCTCCAGTAATAGTAGATAGCTCCCGGTAGCAATGTACCATTGCTGAAATCTCTTTACCTCAAGGCTGAGCCTCTCTAACTCTGCATTCTGCTTCTTACGCACTCCAGTGGAAAAGGTAAATATGATCCCTAACAGTTAGCCATCATAGTGTCTTCTACTTTATTGTGCTCGCAAAAAGCCTTGACCACCTTTATAATTACTTCATTAAACCCTTCTTCTACCAACAAACTGGCATTAAAATGACAGCTACAGTCTGCAGGCAGCTGTTGCCCAGTCTCCAAAAGCAAGGAGTCTGCAGCATGGTCTGACACTGTAATGAGGTGTAACTGTATATTTCTCACCCAGCGCAGCAATTCACAGGATCACAGAAAATTATCTGTTTGGGTATATGTTGAATGAGGTGCCACACAGTTTGTGAAGTATAATTGCTACTCCATTTTATAATTTTTTTACAGGGGAAAAGGCCACTACAGTATATCATTTATCCTTAAGCTCAAAAAATTTATTTTGATCTAAATGGATTTCCTGAGGATAAAGAATATCTGCCTTCTCTTGCCTCCCATAAGCAAGGAATTTATGCTTTTTTAATGGGGTTGTTTAAACAATTTTATATTAAAGGGCAAAAACTTATAGACTGAAGCCATATTCATCACTACTGTAAAATTGGGCCAAGCAGCATTTATTGCAAAAAAAAAACCAGTTATGCAGCCTGATCTCCTAAGGAAGAGGCACATTCCACATAGCATAAGCATAATACCCATTGACTATGAACTAGATTAGATGACCTATAACAAAAATAACATGTAAACATTTAAATCTTACCTGTGGCCTTAGAAGCCTGTCAGCAAGCAGCTCGCTCTAAGAAGCCAGCTCTGCTTGTAAACCGTTCTATTGAGTAGTTACCCTTTCACCCCATTCCCAATTCCAAACCTGCCTGGATCTCATCAGGCCCACCATACCACTCACCACATCCCTGAAGCAGATCCACCAGGCATACCTCCACCCTTACTATACATTTGCATCCTAACAACCAGGCACCCATAGACCCAACAACTGATAGACATTCACACACTCATCCCACTTTCCAGCCACCTTGAGTTGAATATATAGACCCAAGACCTGCCCCAGTTGCTCTTAACACCACTATCAAAATACTACTCAGTACATCTCTGTATTTTAAACCATGCTCACTGCCCTGCCTGCAACTACTCCCATCTGCAGCCATATACTTCAGTCATCCATACATTCCATACTACCACAGTCAACAACCACAACCATTAACAATCAAAGCTCTCAAACCATGTGCACCTTCACACTCACCACCAGCTTTAACTTAAGGGAGACATCTCACTGAGACTCATATCAGGAGGCCCACCCCACACCATGGGCGACATCCAACCAACCAGCCCACATACATCAACCCCCCAAACCCCAACACCAACACCAATACAGCTACCAATCCATATTCACATATGCATTCAACACCCTAACAACCCAGACAGCCACTCCTCATGCATAGAGCAAACGCATGCAGTTGTAAGTAAATTCCAATCTCCAGGAACAAGCAGAAATGAGTCTTCACATATGGGTACGTCGGTACCGACGGAGCCTGCACGGGAATGCTGCCCAGCTTCCAATCAGAAAGCTTTTGGCAGCATCCCTCGCGCCTGCGCGCTGACTTCCCGCCTTCTCCAGAGCCTCACTTCAGTTTTCGTTTTTCCGCGGAGCCAACAAGACGTCCTCCTGTCACCGCAGAAACTTTTCTTTTTTCAAACTTCAATTACTCTAGTTGTTTTGTTTTCTTGTGGTCGCGGCTATTTCCCCGCCGCCATCGATACCTCCGGTGGATTTTTGACTAAATTCTGAGAAATTTTTTGTTCAGTTTTTGTCCCTTAACTTCTTGGGCCTACAAGGCCTCTTCATTATGGAGCCTTCTTTTCCTAAGAAGTGCATTCGATGTGGAAACACCTGTTTCTTTTTAGACACCAATAGTTGGTGTCTCAACTGTGTGGGTCCTGACCCTTTTTCCCCTGACTTATCAGGTGATAATTTTGTGAGGAAACCTTCAATTTTTAGTTTCCCTCGATACCGTTTTTTCCTCGGCAGTGAGGGTACCCGGTTTCTCCACTTCACATGATCAGGTAACCCACAAACAGTCTGTTAAGACTAGTCAATGCTTGAGTGGTATGTCCCATGCCCAGCATGGTGACGGCTCTGGCCTTACCCTCAAGAATACATTGGCATTGCCCCTGCGGGAGTCTTCGGGCTCCAAAGCGTTAAAGGGGTTTCAGGTTGTTCCTGGGGCTCACCCCTCACAGAACATACCTGAGCCATGCTCGGGGGTGGTATCCGCTTCGAGCGGTACCGTGCCTCCGGCATCGGCACCGGTGTCGAGTGTTCCACTCTTCACCAGGGATCGTCATCGGGCATCCTCGGTACCTTCGGGACCGATCGATATGCACCCGATGGACTTCCCTCGATCCCAGCCGTGTACGGTGTGGGTCTCCGCTTCGAGTGGTGCCGATACCCAGGCATCGGCTTTGGTGTCGAGTGTTCCACTCTTCACCAGGAATCGTCCTCTATCATCCTCGGCACCTTTGGGGCCAGTCGATGCGATACAGATGGACATTTCCATATCTCAGCCATGCTCCGACTCGGTACCGGCTTCGATCGGTTCCGATTCCCCGGCATCGACACCAGTGTGGAGTAATGTACTCCTAGCAAGAGCTTGTCATGGGGTATCCTCGGTACCTTCGGGACCGCTCGATGTAACCCAGACTGCCTTGCCGGTATTGGCTTCGACCATACTACCATCGGTGTCGGTACCCTCGAGACATGCATCGATAGACTCGCTTCCTTCGATGCCAAGTCTTGAATCGATATCTAGTCTCAAGGACTGGGTACCGACGCGTCATGGAACCGACACCTGTCGATTCCAGACTTCAACTGCTGGTACATCACTATCGATGTCGATGTCTGTTCTTGCACCGATCCCACCAATGTCTAGTTTGGAACCGATACCTGGCTCTAAGTTAATATGCCAGTATCCCTGTACATCCTCTGGTGCTCAGCTTCTTCCTTTAGCCCTACCAGGGATGGTTCCCATAGGAGATCAGGCTTTTCTCCTGGATATGGCAACCTTTCTTAATATCTCTATCCCTGGTTTATTTATTTATTTAGTATACATTTGTATACCGCTACTTCCAGCGATCAGCAGCGGTTTGATTACAGATTGGAAATTGTCAAATCATGACAGGAAATTTTTGAGGTATAAACACATTGATTAGACAGGAAAGCACAGCACACAGAGAACTATTTTGTGATGCTACTCATTGCTCACCGGCACAAATGGAAACCATGATGCTTCCTTTACATCCTGCTCTGCAGGATCTCCTTCTGAGGGTCTGGAAATCACCCTTACGGCTTCCTCTAGTTTCTACAGCCACTGAGGTTCGGTACCGGGTGCCACCCTCTCCAGGGTTACAAAAGCCTCAACTTTCTCATCGTTCCCTTGTAGTGGAATCAGCACTAAGGAAAGTTAAGAGCAAGAAGAAGCATTCTTCTTATCCGCCAGGTCGTTCTTCAAGAACACTCAATGCTTTTGGTTGTCAGGCCTTCCAAACATCTATGCTGGCCTCCAGAATTCTTTCATATATTTTTCACATGAGTCTAACACTCCAGGAGGTCACAGAGAAATTGTCTCTTTTGACCCCTTTTTTGCCAGAGCCCAAGGCTACTGATTATTCCTTACTCATCAATCACAGCCGGAATATATCTTGGTTCCTGTCTCGTGCTTCTATAGACTCTTTTGAGTCCGTTAGCAGATCCTCTGCTATTGCCATTGCAGCACGTCGCAGAGCCTGGCTTGAAGCTTCAGACTTGAGCAGATGGGCACAAACTGTACTGGTTCATTCTCCTTGTACAGGAGAAGGTCTCTTCAATAAGGAGGCTTTACGTCAGGTTGCTCAATGTTCCACTGACTCTCCTTCCACTAAGGACCGTTCTAAGCCACCTTCTTCTTTAAGGGGTAGGAAATGTCCTACCAAACCTTCTTTCCCTAAGAAAAGAAAGTTTCATTCATCTCCTGCCCATCATTCGGCTATACCCAAACAGGGGACGCCTCAGCCTAGTCTGAAGTCCTCCAGCTCTAGCCAGTCTCTCCCTTCCCAGCAACCATAGGAGCTGGGAATTGTAATCTACAGTTCACTTCTACCCATTAGAGGTTTGTTCACTGTGCTTTTCTTTTTCAGTGTACTAACATGTCCGGAAATTCTTGTTCAGGGACTGCAGACTTCTCTTCTTCTTACTCCCTAGAAGAGCAGTTACAACTATCCCCTGATAGTTCTGTCCCAATTTGAACATTTTTTCCTTCAGTTGACTTACCCTATGGGTACGTCACCCTCCAATTACTTGCTCTACCCTCTCACCGGGGTTTTTCCCCTGATTGAGGGGTACCATACTGAAAAGCTTCTCTAGCAAACTCGTTCCTCAGACAGGGAGAAGGGATATCTCCTCTCCTTTCTTGTCTGTTTTTCTTTATTTGGCACAGGACAATCTCTCTGCTGTTTCCGTCAGCAGCTGTGCCTGCAGGAGTTACAGTGATTGTATTACTGGTACTTTTTACAAGTTCCAGTCCCTTGTTCAAAATTTTGTCTAGCCTCAGTGGTGATTCCAAGCTACTCGTCAGCTATCTTGGATCCTCCTACTCTTTTAGGCTTTCTCACATTATTCTATCCATCTCCTCTCCTAGGATATGGCAACACACCTGACTTAAGTCAGTTTATCTCATATCTCTCCTGCACAATGCTCTCTGCAGTCTTCAGAGAAGCTTTCTACTATGAGGGCCTTGCTATAGAGCATTGACCTTGTCTCTGAAGCTTCTCTATTAGTAGGGAAAAGCTTATAATCCCTTCCCATGCCTGTGAGGGTTCTCCACACCCTCTGGCCTGTGGTGTTAACATGAAATATAAGTTCTTCTGCGTGAAAATCCAAGGCTGATGTTTACGCATGCTACCTCTGGGTCCCTCCAGTAGGTCCCTCTGGTATCTTCTTCTGCGTTTCTGCACATCTGCCATGTCATTGTTCTGTGGAACTCCCGCCTTGTTCCTTACAGATTCATATGATCATCTGTTCTCACGCAAACATCACGGTTATCTTGTTGGATTGCCTTCCTGCATCCCTCAATCCACGGAAATAGATTCTCTATACATATCCCAAGTGGGTTCACCCTCTTGTAGAGCGAAGAATCTTTTTCTTTTATATTCCCCATGTACAATTATGGGGCTGGGTGGTAGACATGTATCTTCAACCTGTTGTCTTGTATGTAGCATCTCCATATTTGTCTACATACCTATATCATTACTCTGGTGGTGCAAAACCATGCCCTACAAATGTATATATATTTAGGTATATCATATCTATCTATCTATCTATCTATATATATATATATATTTGATACATTTCTCCACCCATATCCTAATATACACATATGGACATATGTAAATATATATATATATATATATATATATCTGTGTATATATGCATATATATCTATCTGTGTATATATGCATATATCTGTGTATATATGTGTCTGTTGAGGGGCTTCTTAAGGGTTGATATGTCTTACACACTATCACCCTTACTGTCTATACTAAATGTTTTACCTTCTAGAGGTTTTAGACAGTCTATCGCCCTACTTCGCATACCATATTACGATGCAGAAACTGTTATGCACCAATAACTACTGTGGTGCTAACATCTTCCATTTTTTCTTTAAGTCCTTGAAGCATCAAGCTTCAATATTTTTCCTATCTCTCGCCAGCTAGGAAAAATAGTGTACATCTTTATCTTTGAGTACACAGCTGTTCTTCTTGGGCATAGGGGTTTTTCCAGTCCCCCTCTTCCCGCCAGGACTGGGCTAGTTCTCCAACTCCGTCAGTCTTCTTCCTTTAGTCCTCAATGTTAATGACTTTATGCCTAAAGTTTTCAGCTTTTTCCCATAAAGCTTTCCATTGAAGACCTGACGTCTAATCCTACCCAATTGACACCTGGATCGTCTGCTACCTCCAGGTCTGGACCTTCATCCTCACTGCTGGGAGGTCACCTTGAAGATTCCGCCACTGCTTATCCAGTAGACTCTATCATGCTCTCTACTTCCTACAATACAGTAGGTAAGCTGCATATTTTAAGTGTACATTAAATGTGTTTTAATGCTACTCATCATATATACCAAGGACTCCTGTAGTCTGTAGGACCCTGTAGTCCTTGGCTATGCTGTTCTTTCCTCACAGCTCCTTTATTGTCAACTCCTACCCTCCATCCCACATTGGATGCCGGGGATTCCTGGAGATAAAATACACCCCTGGTCCAGGCTCCTGCATTTTTATGGGATCTCCCCCTGGCATCTCCAGCTAGGGAGTCCCCATATGTGAAAACTCATTCCTGCTTGTTCCTGGAGATAGCACAGTTACTTACCTGTAACAGGTGATCTCTGGGAACAGCAGGAATAAGTCTTCACAACCCTCCCACCTCCCCTAGGAGTTGCATCTCTTTATCTTCTTCCTTTTCTCTCCTCGCCTTTGTCTCAGCTTTGAAACTCAACTGAAGTGAGGCTCTGGAGAAGGCGGGAAGTCAGCGCGCAGGCGCGAGGGATGCTGCCAAAAGCTTTCTGATTGGAAGCTGGGCAGCATTCCCGTGCAGGCTCCATCGGTACCGACGTACCCATATGTGAAGACTTATTCCTGCTGTTCCCAGAGATCACCTGTTACAGGTAAGTAACTGTGCTAAATAAACAAGAACCATGATCATCATAACCTCCAGGCCACAATCACTAGCATGGAGTTAGTTAAAAAAGAAAAATAATACCATTGACTGTATGCTAGAATGGATCCAGAGGCTGCAGAAGGTACTAGTGATGGAAAAACCGACGGTTATTCACAGAGATAAATGGACTAATTTTGCATAAAAGTGGCAAGTGCTAATGGACGTTTTGGAAAAGAACTGAGCCTTCTGGAGGGGGAGGGGAGAGAGAGGAGGTGGGGAAATTAAGAACTGTAGTTTGGTAATGTGAATTATGTAAACTCTCAGTTGTGAAAAATCTGATTTAAAAAGAAAGAAAAAGAATCCTGCAAGGTAGGGGGATAATCCATGTCAGCGAACCAGTCGGGTTTCAATCAATTCTCTTTTTCTATGCCGCCAAACCTTGGTAGAATGTAATGCTCAACATCAGCTTTCACCTATTTATTGTACAGATTGTCCCAGTGTCCAAAGACAAACCCTCAATACAAGCAGGCAAGCCAGTCGATCCTCTACACAAGCATTTCTTTCTACAAAGCTGATTGGACTGTTTCTCTCTGCACCCTCTGGAAGCCCGAATAGTCAGTCATACACTATTTCTGTGGGATCAGTTACTTAGATCTTCTAATACCCTATCCAGCTGTACAGTCGCCTTGATATTCAGTTGCATAGCTAAAATGGCATCGGAATTAGCAACAGTTTACTGCTCCAGCAAGTCTGTCTTTGCACTTTGCCACTTTCCAGTTTAGTGGGAGACAGAGGGTCAGCTTTTGGTCTTTTAATACAGAACTCACTGGGAGCCAAAATCAAATTTAGCAAATTTCCCAAGCGCCATTGTAGCTATAGTGCTGGCACTGGAGGTAAGTTTATACAAGGGCGGATGAGGAAATATAACTTTTATTCCAGACCTTTTTGAAGCTTCCTCATTAGGACGTTATCTTGCTTTGGGTCCTGTAGCGCTCACCAGTACATACACAATTTGAACAAATTTACACATATACTTTTGAAAATACATGCCTAAATCAAGGGCCAACTCAACTATTTGTCAGACTAGTTGGCTGGCTAGGGTGGCAACCTCTGGGGGAGGGAGCAGAAAAAACAATAGATCCTGCTATCTGATTCTTTGAGTTTGTGTGGCCAAGACTGTACCAAGCTAGAAATATGCTCTGTGTGACTAACAAATCTGGAGCCCCCCACACTCAACCACATTTTATTTTTTTATTTAGCAAGGTTTATATACCGCCTTTCACCATGGTCAAGGCGGTTTGCATTGAACAACTGATAAGAAATTACATTGAACCAATTAAATGTATGTACAGTTAAGTAAATGCTTCTTAAAATTGGTCATTATTTACATGAAGGTGGACTTATGTACAGCTTAGGGTAAAAATGTTTGGTGTTCGTTTTGTTGCTGTCCATGGATGTTGTTGGATCTTGATGGTGGGAGGTTTGGTAGGGAGGCCAAAGTGTTCTATAAGCAGGTGAGCTTTCAGGTGTTTTCAGAATGTTGGTAGGTCTGTGATGGTTCATAATGAGTCTGAGAGTGTATTCTATGCTAATGGTGCATAGAGTTCAAAGGATCGTGCACATGCTTGTTGGGATGATTTTGTTCTTGCGTGGGGAATGGTTTAGGTGTTCTTTGTGGATTGTCTTCTTGTGCAGTTGTGTTGCAGGGTATGGAGCAGTGTCCATAGGTATGATGCAGGATTGCTGTTGATGACTTTGTAAGTTGGTAAGAGCATCTTCTACCTGATCCAGCTGGCTAGTTGAAACCAGTGTAGCATTTTCAGAGTGGGAGTAATGTGGTCATATCTTGGAAATTCTCATAAGGGTGCATGCTGCGGTCTGCAGTGTTGTTTGGAGGGGGAGTAGAGTGGAGTGCAGAAGGCCTTAGTAAATGGAATTGCAGTAATCTATATGCGGAAGGACTAGGGCTTGGCATGCAGAGTGAAAGTCTGGTGGTTCGAGGAGTGGGTGCAGTCGCTGGAGGGTTCTGATTTTGTAGTAGACTGCTTTTATGGTGTTCTGTATTTGTGATTTAAGGGAGAAGTGTTGATCTAGCATAATCCCTAGATACTTGATTTCAGGTTGTACCTTTATTTCAATGTTTAGGGTGATTGAGTCCGGAGGAGTGAAGTTGGTGTCTTTTGTGAAAAGTAATTCAGTTTTTTTTATGTTGATGGATAGGTTGTTGTTTTCTAGTCATTGCAAGACATCGTCAAGGCAGTGTGTGAGGTTTGTATTGGTGGGACGACTCTGGTTGAGTGGTCAATAAAGCATGATGTCATCTGCATAGATATGAAAGTTGATGTTGTGGGCTCTGATGATTTGGCAGAGTGGTTGAAGATAGATGTTGAAGAGCAGTGGGAATATGGTGGATATTTGTGGTATGCCTTATGTCTATCAGTATGGGGGTGGATATGTTGTGTCCAATTTTTATTTGCTGTTACTTGTTGGTGAGGTAAGTTTTGAACCATTGCAATATGGTGTTTTGAATTCCAGTGGCTTGATGGCATTGGAGGAGGATGTCATGGCTTACTGTATCGAATGCAGTGGAGATGTCAAGGAATATCATGATGTAACCCTGTGTCTTATCCTGGAATCCTTTTATCAGTGTGTTCATGAGTGAGACCATCAGTGTTTCTACACCGTGAAGTGGATGAAAGTCATGTTGCTGGGGGTCAAGGAGGTTATTCTTATCAATATGTTCCTGAAGCTGTTGCTGGACTGCTTTCTCAATGACTTTCAATATGAGTGGGAGACTGGCGATTGGTCTGTAGGATGCTGGATCCATCTGGTCGAGGATGAGTTTTTTGAGGGTGGAAAGGATGGAGGCTAGTTTCAGGCACTCTGGCATGTATCCTTGTTGTAGTATGGATTGGGTAAGTTTTGTGATAATGGGACTGAGTTCTTGTTTGGTTGATCTGATCCAATTGACCGGGCATGGATCAAGGTGGGATGTTGTGATGTTGCGTGCCAAGATTACAGTTATGACGTTATCCTTACCGATGGAGGCAACGGTTGACCAGGAGGTGTAGAGGGAGTGGGTTTGTTTGGAGGGGGAGGGAGGGCATGGGGTTAGACTGGGGGTGGGGTTGTTCATAGTGCCTTGCTAGAGTTTGATGACTTACGGTAATGTCAGGGGGTGCATTAAAAGAGGGTTTTGTGAGTTGTTTGACAATGTCAAATAATTCTCTAGGTCTATTTAGTAAGCTGGTGATTAGTTTCATGTGATAGGTCCATTTGACAATGTTGGCAGCGTTTCGGTAGTTAGTCATCAGGATCATGTAGAGGTATTTGTCCGATATGAGGGTGTTTTTTCTCCATTTTCATTCCAATCTTTGGAGGAGCTTTAAGCGCCAAGAGGTCAGAGGTGTACCATGGTGCCCTGGTTTTCTTACTTGTCATGGAGATTGTTTTTGAGGTAGACTTTGCTATTCTTTCAATGATGGCTTTCCAGTGTGTTATGAGGGTATGGGGATCTGTTTTGTTATTATATAGCTGTGGTAGGATGCTTCTTTAGAAAGGATTCCTTGTGGAAGTGTTTGAATCGTCTGTTTTGTTGTGGATGGGTGGTTTGTTTTATTGGGGTTTTGAGTGGGAGAAGAAAGATAATCAGACTGTGGTCTGACCAGGAAATAGCTTGGTGAAGTATTGTGTGTGGTGTGTTCATGTGTATTTTTTGTGTGTTGATGAAGATCAGGTTGAGGGGGTTATGTTTTTCGTGTGTGGGGGATTAAATGATCTGGTCAAAGTCCATGGCTTTCTTGGCATATAGGAAGGCTGCGATTTGTTTGGGTTGTACTGAGGGGAGGTTGAAGTCACCCAGGATGAGGAGGTCTTTCGCTGCTCTGGTATGTTCTAGAAACTTGCCAGTTAGGTTGGATAGGTCAGAGGTGGTGGTGGTTGGGGGGCCTGTAGACGTATTTATTTATTTATTTTGCAATACTTATATACTGCTTTTCACTGGGTCAAAGCAGTGTACATTCAGGTACGGTATATATTTCCCTTGTCCCTGAAGGGCTCACAATCTACGTTTTGTACCTGAGGCAAAGAAGGGTTAAGTGGCTTGCCTAAGGCCACAAGAAGCACCTGTGGGACTAGAAACTCCAGTCCCTCTGGCCCGAGGTTGCTGTCCTCCAGCGGGATTCTAACCCCCGGCCCTCTGGCCTGAGAGAGATTGTCAGCTGTTTGTTATGGTCAGGATGTCAGCTTCTTCTGAGTTTTCCGTGGAGGGGGTAGCAGAAGTGGAGTTGAGATTGTGTTATAATTAATACCCCTCCTCCCCTTTGAGCAGTTTGAGGACAGTGGAAGAGGGAGCATCTTTGTGACTGGGATTCCGCTATATAGAGCATGTCCAGGTGATGCATTGTGAAGAGGTCTTTTATGATGGGTATTTTGTTCCTTATGGAGCGGGAGTTTATTAGTGCGCATCTTAGTGTTTGTGCTGTTAATGAGGGGGTCGAGTGTGTTTGGGTGTGGCTGTTTTTACATGGTATTTTTATGAGGCGTGGTGTATTGTGATGTTTGATGTGTTGGTTTGTATATGGGATGGTTGAGGGGGGTATGTGTGTGAAGGGTGTTAAGGTGTTGCATTGAGTATTGGTGAATAGTGAGTAGTATGTAGTGTATAGGGGTGGCATGGTCGGCTTGGGTCCTGGTGATACTTGGTTTCTGTTCTTTTTAAGCTTCCTGGAAGCCCAGTGATGATATCAGAGCCCCTTCTGTACTTTTGCCCTGTGCAGCCGCACTGCTCATACAGCCCTTGGTATGGTCCTGTGTGTGGCTATTAGAATCTATTGCTTTGCTTTGATTACAGCAGCGTTTTGCTATGCCCACCCAGTGAGCCAAAGTCTGATCCCCACCTGTAAATCCTCTCCCTGCCTATCACAACAGAAGGAAGAGAAGAACAGCAGTGCCCCAAACCACATCCTCCTCCTCCATTGTCACTGGTGCCAAACTGGCACTTTAAATGGTTTGGCACTATGGTGTCTCATATGGTTCAAACACTAGTTGGACCTCAGAAGGCATCAGAGAAGAATATCAATCGTTTCTCCCACACATTCTGCTGGTCCAGGTCAGCAGTGGTGACATAGGTATGGGCTTCAGGGTTCGTGCTGGGGAGCTTGTGAGGAAGGTTTGGGAGGATGAAAGGAATAGTCTGAAGGAAATGGAAGCATGATTACCAGGGCATTGGCTTACTCTCTAGGGCAGTGCTTTTCATACTTTTATGCCGTATGACCCCAATTTACCAACTGAAAATCCACGTGACCCCAGATGATGATGAAATCAAACTGGAAGATCTCCTGCCTCCTTTCCCTCCCTCCACTCATCTAAAGCAGAAAGTCAGCACAGGGCCCCTTGTGTCAGTGTGCAGTGTGTGCTTACAGACCCCACTACTCATGGAGTCGACCCTTCTAGTCTTGTTTCTCTGTACTAGTGTTTTAAAGAGGCCAAGTACTAGCTTCAGGGTGGAGATTTCCATTTTGCACTAAGTGAGGTAGTAACTAAAAATGTGAAATGTATTTTTCCTTCAGTATAAAAGATTCAGGTTTAACTCGTGTGAGAGTACTGTAATGGATGGGCTAATGCTGATATTTTGGGTCATTAAATCCATGAATCAAAATGAGTCTTGCCTAGCAATGCATTAGTAATATTCATAGACATCATATAAAGAACTTATTATTTAGTTATTTGAAATGATTTCCTGGTTTCCTATTTATCTCATAAAATGAATATGAAATATATATGGCATGCAAAATGTATAACAGATGAATATAGCTATAAAAAATCTCAAATACAAGAAAACCCAACCAGTCATACAAGCATATAATCATTCCTTATGATCCCACCTTCAGCTCACTCTGTCATAGTAGGGACATAGGAAAACCCACGCCCTATTAACAGGGCTAGCCCAACCACCAGGCAAACTAGGTGGTCACCTAGGACAGCAATTTCTGGGGGGAGGGGAGAAAAGAGCAGCTACAGTCAAAAATAAAACAATGGTCTTGGAAGCCACTTAAACTCAGAGTCATGAGTGCGTACTTTTATCTGCAGGAAGACTGGGCAATAGGCCAATAGTCCATTTACCCTTCTAAGTGACTTTTTGAAATCCCCATTATGTGTTTATTTTCAAAACAAATTTAAATATTTAAAAGTGTGGTGCCCAAATATAAGGAGTCTAAAAACGAATTGCAAGCAGGCACAAGGCTGAAGTTTTGCCTGGGCATATAATACCCTTGCACTTGCCATGTCTATTTAAAAGTTCTCTTCAATATACAGTGTCCTCAACCTTCACTGGACCACTTCCACCTGGCAGAATGGGCTCTGCAAAGCCTCCTTGGCCCACGTACTCGTCCTGGACCATGATTGGAGTGAAAGTTAGGGCTCCTTCCGTTGGGTCCCATGTATTTATAGTTCACAGCCTTATATGCTTGAAGCATGTGCTGACAAAAGATAGGCTAATACATTACCAGGCACATGAAACATCCCACACTATAAAAACTGGATAATCATTTAAAATCATTAATCATCTAAATTTATATAGAATTTCTAAGGAGATATTACTATATTGGCTGGAATACATCACTTTCCTCCCACTTCCAAAGGGAACAGAGTAGAAAACCATGAATACCGGCGCTGTGTCGGGCCCGGTACTTCACGAGAGTTGGTGTGGGCATGCTGATCACGAATCCCCAGTCTTTCAGGGAAACAGACAGCGGTCCTTGTTTCCCATTTCTTTCCTCCATATCTCCTTCCTCCCAAATCCCTTTTGCTCCTCTCCTCTCCTTTCGTTGATCTCTTTCTTCGGCTCATTGGACCAATATTAGCGTCCGTGTGGGTCTTCAGGCTGGGAAATGAAGCTGACTTTTGAAAGACCCTTTTAGCAAAAAGCCTTTGTCTCGTAATCGACTCGGTACAATAGAATTTAAAGTCTGTGAAAACTCCTCCCACTGAGCACCTCTCACTTTATGAAATTAAAGGCCCCTTTTACTAAACACTTAGCACGTGCTATCTGCTGCGTGGTCCACCTTATTCCTAAGGGTTCTGTGGCAGACAGCACGTACTAAGTGTTAGTAAAAGGGGCTCTAAGTAATCTAGTAATCCTTATCAGTGTGCCACACAGACATCATTCAGTACTAATATTACTACTACTTCTACTTATCCCATTTTACAGTGCTTCGAGGCACACGCAACACTGTACATGTACATGTAAGACCAATGCAACAAACAGGGGGAACTAAAAGGAAATCTTTGTTAGTGATATAGCGGAAGGGCTGTCGGGTAAGGTTTGCCTCTTTGCGGATGATACCAAAATCTGCAATAGAGTAGACACCCAGGAAGGTGTAGATAACATGAGGAGGGATCTAGCTAAGCTTGAAGAATGGTCTAGAATTTGGCAGCTGGGATTTAATGTTAAAAAATGTAAGGTCATGCATTTGGGCTGCAGCAATCCAAGGGAGCAATATAGTATAGGGGTGAAGTACTTTTGTCCACTAAAGCTTAGTACACCTTTAAACTTCAATAGATCAAAACAGATGACCTCTAATAAAAGAGCATTTTCCTTCATGGCACCAGAGGAAGATATCAAAGACTTTCGCATATCTTTAAAGACTTATTTATTCATAGAATCATTTGGTCAAATAACTTAAATTGATCAACGTGTATATCCAATTTCACTATGAGATAATATAATTTACTGTTTGTACAGTATTTATATTGTAATGTATTGTATTTGATCTTCCCATGCCCTCAACATGTAAGTCCTTTGTTGTCTTGTCAACCATTTTGATTGAAGGATAAGGTGGTATACAAAACTGGTTAAATAAATAAAGAAAGAAAGAAGAGTGGGACCTAGGCGTGGTTGTGTCTGATGATCTTAAAGTAGCTAAACAGGTAGAAAAGGCGATGGCAAAAGCTAGAAGGATGCTTGGGTGCATACGGAGAGGAATGGCTAGCAGAAAAAAGGAGGTGATAATGCCTCTGTATAAGTCTTTGGTGCGACCTCATTTGGAGTATAGTGTGCAATTCTGGAGACCGCACCTTCAAAAGGATATAAACAGGATGGAGTCAGTACAGAGGGTGGCTACTAAAATGTCTAGTGGTCTTCATTATAAAGCATACGAGGACAGACTTAAGGATCTTAATATGTACACTTTAGAGGAAAGGCGGGATAGAGGTGATATGATTAAGATGTTTAAATACCTTCATGGCATAAATGTACAGGGGGAGAGCCTCTTTCAATTGAAAGCAAGTTCTGCTACGAGGGGACATGGGATGAGGGTGAAGGGGGATAGATTCAGGAGTGATATGCAGAAATATTTTTTTACGGAAAGAATGGTGGATCCGTGGAATATTCTCCCAGTGGAGGTGGTAGAGATGAGGACAGTAACTGAATTCAAAAAAGCATGGGACAAACACAGAGGATCTCTAAAGGAAAAAAGGGGACTGTTGTAGTTGTTGATATGGAAGGACAGACTAGATAGGCCATGTGGTCTTTTTCTGTCGTCATATTTCTATGTTTCTTTGTTTCTATGAAATGCTTATAAAACAAGGATGGTAAAGGAGAATGAGCAGGTCAGGATCCAAAAACAGCCTTAAAGAGGTGGGTTTTTAGCCTGGATTTGAATAGGGCCAGAGAAGGCGCCTGAAGTACAGAATCAGGTAGTCTGTTCCAGGCATAAGGTGCAGCAAAGTGGAACAAAATAAGTCTGGAGTTACTACTACTATTGAGCATTTATATAGCGCTACTAGTCACACGCAGCGCTGCACAGATATGATGCAAGAGACAGTCCCTGCTCGTTAGAGCTTACAATCTAGTCGAGACCAAACACAAAGTAATAGTCTATTCAGAGTAAAACCAAAACAAATCAAGAGCAAAATATGGCATTTATAGTTTAATCTAGATAAAAGATGGAAGTCGGGGCAGGGCAAAGGACAGAAGTCAGGATCTGAAAGCGACAGTGAGGAGGTGAGTCTTCAACCTGGATTTGAAGAGGGCTAGGGAGGATGCCTGGCATATAGACACAGGTAGGTTGGTCCATGCGTAAGGTGCGGCAAGGTGAAAGGAGCGAAGTCTGGAGTTAGGGGTGCGAGTGGAGGGCCTAGATAGGAGTGGTTTGTTAGCAGAGCGAAGTTCCCGAGAGGGGTTGTAGGGGGAGATAAGAGATGAGAGGTATTGAGGGGCCGTAGAGTGAATGCATTTATAGGTCATGAGGAGAAGTTTGAACTGGATGCGGCAACGGATAGGGAGCCAGTGAAGTGATCTGAGAAGAGGAGTAATGTGGGCATGGCGAGGTTGGCGAAAGATCAGTCGAGCAGCAGAATTTTGAATAGATTGAAGAGGAAAGAGATGGCTCACAGAGAGACCAGCAAGGAGCAGGTTGCAGTAGTCAAGGCGAGAGGAGATTAAGGAGTGGACAAGCGTTTTAGTAGTGTGTTCAGAAAGGAAGGGGTGGATTTTGCTAATGTTGTAGAGAAAGAAACGGCAGGTCTTAGCTACGAGCTGGATATGCGTGGAGAAGGAGAGACAGGAGTCAAAGATAGCTCCCAAATTGCGGGCCGATGGAACAGGAAGGATTGTAGTGCCATCGACGGAGACTGAGAAAGGAGGGAGAGGAGGGGAGATTTTGTGGGGAAAGACAAGGAGTTCAGTCTTGGCCATGTTCAATTTCAAGTGGCGGTGAGACATCCAGGCAACGATGTCAGAGAGGCAGGCAGAGATCTTGGTCTGGATTGCTGGAGAGATTTTGGGCATAGTGAGGTAGGTTTGGGAGTCATCGGCATAGGGATGGTTCTGAAAGCCATGGGAGGAGACAAGCGCACCAAGGGATTGGGTATATAGAGAGAAAAGGAGCGGACCCAGGACAGATCCCTGGGGTACACCAACTGGGAGCGGGGTAGGAGAGGAGGAGGAGCCACCAGAGCATACACTGAAGGAGTGATGGGAGAGGTAGGAGGAGAACCAGGATAGTACAGAGCCCTTAAAACCAAGCGAGGAGAGGGTATCGAGGAGAAGGTTGTGGTCAACAGTGTCAAAAGCAGCAGAGAGGTCAAGAAGGATGAGGACAGAGTAGAGGCCTTAGATTTAGCCAGGAACAAGTCACTGGAGACTTTGGTAAGAGCCGTTTCAGTGGAGTGTAGGGGACGGAAGCTGGACTGTAGAGGGTCTAGGAAGGCCTGAGAGTTGGCAATAGAAGAGAAGGACACGGATAAAAGTAATTTGCCTGATGAGTGGAGTTGCTGAGGAGGGGTGTGGGGTGCGATAAGAGAGGAGAGGTAGTGAGGAGCAGTGGAATGAATGCACTTATAGGTCAGTAGGAGAAGTTTGAAGTAGATGTGGAGATTGATAGGGAGCCAATGAAGTGACTTGAGAAGAGGGGCTACCTATGCTGCTAAATATAGCCTACCTGGATTTACTGTACTAAGCTCAGGGCCATATTTAAGATTACAGCACCCTAGGCAGTCTGAAAAGTGAAGAAAGACAGAAAATTAGAGAGCGGGGAGGGACTCTTCAGGGACTGAAAAGCCGGTGTGAGGAAGGGGAGGAATGGAGTCCTAGTTTTGTTTGCTTTCAAAATTTGATGCCCAGTAGGCATACCTATGTTGCCTATTCATAAATCTGGTCAGGATATGCCTGAGAAACCTCGGGGCCAGTATTGTAAGAGGCTGATATTCAAGTGCCATGGTGGTCAATCATGATGCTTAAATATTGGCGGCCTATGCAACAGCAGCGTCGGATAGGAGCTGAGCAGTCGGCATATTTTCAGTCAGCACTTATCCGGCTTGCAGCTTAGGCCAGCTTTTCATATGCTCTATACTGCCTGCATAGGCGCCAAATACAGATCCATTTAGTGCTGACACTGCCCTCGCTTCGCCCCTTGACAGCCCCTGCACTAACCAAATAATGCTGCTGAATATCGCAGTCAGCAGTCGTAGACAGCTGGCCTCCTGTTGGTTGACTAGCGAAGGCTTTTGAATATCGACCCCCTAGTCTACAAAACAGCTCCCCAAGCAGGGATAGTCTGAGCCTAATCCCAGAAATGCTTCTACTGAATTGCTACTCTGTAAAATGTTATTATGAGTAATAGTATTATGAATCAGGGGCAGTGGAACTGTATTGAGTAAAATATTAATGGGGCCATGGACCTGGCCCACCTCCTTCCACTGCCTGTCTTATGAATGATTAAAAGTTAAATAAGTTGGTGCGTCCTGTATAGATGGTCTGAATATGTTGTCCAGGGCTCATAAAGACGCACAAGTAGCCCCTCCTGCTCCCACGGTGCCCGCTGAAGATCTTTGGAGGTGATTCTCTAACTACCAGTTTGCTCCACCAGATTATTCCAGGAAAACTATGTGCACGTGTTTGCAGCTGCTATTTGGGGTGCACAAGTTTTCAAGGATAAAACACCTTTGAATTTTGACAATTGTAAATGTGAGTGAAAACCCTGCTCCGAGCCGCCCTTGGGAACATCTCCTCAATCTTGGCCAGGTTACAAACATTCAGGCCGTACTCGCATAACTTTACGCCCCCAGAGGATGTACAATTTTATAAAAATACCACTTGCCTTGCAGAAATATATTGAAAATTGCCCTCTCCAAGTTTGTTTAAATACCATTGTCTCTTTCCAGTTGAATTTTCTCAACCCTCTTCATTTCTGTTTTGCCTTTCCAAGGCTGCATGGCTCCTATGAAGCTCTTAAAGGAGGCAGTACCACAGAAGCGATGGAGGACTTCACCGGGGGGGTGACTGAGTACTACGAGTTAAAGGATGCGCCCAAAAACTTGTTCAGAATTATGAAGAAAGCCATTGAGAGGGGATCACTCATGGGATGCTCTATTGATGTAAGTTCTGTGGGGCTGGGAAGAGGAATCGTTGAGCATGTGCAGAGGGGATTAATCATGAGTAATATGAATCTGTTAGAAGGGGGCTCAGAACTCATAAACAAGGCGGGACTTTTGTTTAATCAACAGTTTAGAAGCCAGGTCTGTGAACATCCCCAGCGTGAGGGCATCCAAGTCTGAAGGGAGACATGGCCGGGGCATTCCTACGAATCTGGACACCCCCCGCCTGATCTCAGAAACATCCTGAACGTCCCAAATCACGTCTAAAGTTCAACCTGCTCCAGGCACGAACAGGCATCTGCAACGTGGAAAAGGAGCTACACTAGTGCCCTCTGTATTTTGCATATGTCAGTGAACACTAACGGGGAACGGGGGCTCATGTTGTCACGTTGCTAATGCCGCTGGAGATGGATGCCCCCAACTTAAGCATCGCTAATGGGGATGTCTGTGTGGCTGCGGGGCCGGTGCGGGGGATGAGGTGCCATAGGTGAAGCTCATCTCTTGCACCCCTGTGATTCCCATTGCCACCGCTCTCACCCCTCTCTGGAATGTGCAGTGGCCGCAAACAGCCCTACAGCACTTATCTTTACGTTTCAGAGTCATGGGGTTCTTTGCTTCGGCCCCTCTACTACTAATCATTTGTATAGCGCTACAAGGCGTACGCAGCGCTGCACAGACACAGGTAAGAGACGGTCCCTGCTCATCAGAGCTTACAGTCTAGTCAAGACAGACAACACAACAGCTGATGACAAGAAGTTATCTAGGGGAGTGGCAAGGAAACACGTAGGAGACTAAGCGGATCAGGATCCAAAAGCGGCCTTGAAGAGGTGAGTTTTCAGCCTGGATTTGAAAAGAGCCAGAGATGAAGCCTGACGCATAGACTCGGGTAGTTTGTTAGGTTTAGGTTTAGGTTTAGGTTCCAGGCATAAGGAGCAGCAAGGTGGAAGGACACTGCAATGTTGATTTCCTCTTTTGGCATCAGGTGTTGGAGATGGGGCGGAAGCAAACAACCCAATGTTACTGAAGCTTAAAGGTAAGTGCCACAGGGCTGTTTGGGACCTTTGCTGCCATTGTACATCCTGGAGAGGGGTGACAGTGGTGGTAATGGAAGTCCCTGAAGGGCCAGCGCTCTACTCAATTGCTTAGTTTATCTAATGGTAGCGCCAGCCCTGTGTGACTGCCCGCGTCAGTCAGACATAGATGTCTCTGGCGTTTTCTGCACGTTCTGCCCTGAACATCCCCGATTTAACTTGGACATCCTATCTAAAATCCCCCCTATACCTTTAAGAGTTACATCCCAATTTTATTTTATAGATGCGCAGGCCAGGTGAGTCAAAAGGTCCTTTTCTGCAAACCACTGTTAGGCTGCTCTGAAAAGTGCTTTTCACTATTGCTCGGCTGAGCTGCTGAGTGTTCATGGTTTCTACCACCATTGCAAATGACTCAGGTCCTTGCAGTTAAATGGTCTGTGAAAAACTTCCTCTCTATGTTATAGAGTCTTCTTCAAAGTGCAAAGATTTCTAATTCACACTGTGAGGAACGTCACAGCAAGCTCTGCTCTGCAGGTCTATGGGGTCTTTATATTTTTATCTTTTTCTTTACTAACTTTTTCTGGTTTCCCTTTCTTTTCCCATCTTGCCACCAGGATGGTAGAGGGTTTTCTTATGGGCTTGTTCCTGAAAGTGATTTGGGAAAATTAATTGCCAGAATGGTGCAGAATGTGGGTGATGCGCTGGTTGACACAGACTTACACCGTAAAGGAACAGACGAAAAACCAGCCGTGGTTTGTATGCCAATCAACTAGCAGCTCTCTACAGCCACATGAATGTGCTTGATAACTTTGGCAGCTCTTTACTATTGCATTGCTTACCCTTATTCTTTATGTGATCCTAGTATTTGATCCTGCAATGGCTTCTAGATGCATGCAGTAGCAATGTTCTACATTCATGCTTGCAAAGCCAGTTTGGCTGTAGATCATCCAATGCATTAATTTGCCAATACAAACTGAAGTGCATGTGCTTCTGTTTCGGTCTAGCAGATTCTTCTTAATAGCTACTACTACCATAATATTGCCGTACCAGGTGCATGCGGCACATAAGAGACAGTCCCTTCTCTATGGAGTTTACAATCTAGTCAAGACAAGCTGGCAAGAGAAATAAGGGTATTTAGGAACCAAGATATAAGATTAGAAGTGGGTGGGATAATTGATAGACAGGGAGCAATTTAACTAACTGAAAAAAGAGGCAAGAAATAAAGACTGTACCCCACTAACAATCTATAGGAGAAACAGAATGTAAGGTGGGTGGGTGAGGGTGAAAATCAAAGTAAACCGCTTTAATTCCCTGAAATGAAAGGCAATATATTAAGCAAATAAATCCAATCAGAGCAAAGTAAAACACGTTTCCTCTTTTTGTATGCTGAATCTCACAAGACACCCAGGTGACCGATTTTGAACCCAGTTGAAACCCAGAAATACAAAACAACATTTAAAAACAAAGCAGGGAAGTCATCAGATTCAGCAAGGCTGCCTCATTCGTCCATGGGATTGCTGTCATTTTAGCTCTGTTGTGTACGTGCAGATCACAGAGCTATCAGACCTTCTAGCTACAGCACAAGGCCGTACTCTGTCCAGTGCAGCGTTCTGGAAAATGAGGCCGAACCCAGTGAGTGGCATGAACCCATAAGAACCACTTTTAAAGCAAATAGCCATTGTTCATAAGAAGAGATATCTGGCATCACGTCTTTGAGAGTAAAGGGCTTTTTCCTCATTGTGTCAGAATTCACCAGTCTGTAAGAAGATGACAGGAATCATGATGTGAACATTTCTGTTATGGCCTGTGGCGCTTGACTGAGACCACCAGTTTGTTTTACCTGGGATTTGAAGTAGCTGTCTAGAAGAGAAAAGCTTTGTCATGCTGTGACCATTTCCCTGAGCCATCTTCCCTATGGTATGAGCAATGAGACTCAATGTTCCAGGAAGTCCTACTGCTGCCTCTACTCATGAGCTCATGTCCAAGTACAAATTAAGAGCATAAGGTGCGCCATGCTGGGTTAGGATGAAGGTCCATCAAGCCCAGCATCCTGGCCAGCCTGAGTCACCTCGAAGTATAGGCAGATCCTATTGGGAAATTGCCTTTGCGGTTGCTTGTTCCCAGACATAGAAGATGGTGATCTCCGTGTTTGTCTTGCAAATAATGGATCATGGACCTAACCTTCAGAAATTTAACCAAAACCCTTTCTATTACTAACATTTTCCACATTTGCTGGTAACAAATTCCACAACTTAATTGTATATTGACTGGAAAAAATGACTTCCTCCAATTTGAAAATATATACCAGTTAGCTTCTTGGAGTGTCTCTTAATTTTAGCACTGTTTGAAAGGGAAAATAACCATCCGCTATTTACCTGTCCCACCCCACTCATACTTTTCCCCTCTCAGTGGTCTCTTCTCCAAGGTAAAGAGCCCTAACCTTTTTAGCCTCAGAAAGGAGTTCCTGCACTCCATCAATGGCCGAATCTCTAGTGCATTGACATCGAGCTTATTCGTTTCTGCTCTTAAACGGAGGAGCGTATTTGGCATACTTCCACTCCGACTTTGCATATGGGTTGACCTTAACAAAATATCTAATCTTACCTTAGCAGGTCTCGTCAAGTGCACCGAGTTCCTACAGTATTTACATCGCTTTAGTAGGCTTCTATACTCATCCACAGCCTGGCACAGATTCCCGATTTCAGGATATATGTCATCTAAATTGGACAGAGATTCAGGGAAACTGTACTTCACTAATGTGATAACCACTCACATTGTTCTCAGAAAAGTGATTAATTCAGTATGATGCATGGGGAAGGCATTTGCTTGTCGTGATCTGTGCATTATGCTTAAGTTTAGTGTTTTTCTCTTCTTTTCTAGAGTATAGTCCCCCTGCAGTTTGAAACCCGCATGGAAAATGGGTTGGTCAAAGGTCATGCCTATTCCGTTACGGGCGTGGAGGAGGTAAGTAGCACTCGTGGGGGTGAGCAGAACAGCTGCAGCTTCCAAGTATGTCCATCGCCAGAGGAGGAGTGACTGGAAGCACACTGCTGCCCAAAGATTTAACCTGCCAACGTATCTTCTAATTGCAGCAACGCACTGGAAGATTCTCCTGGCATGGATTAGAAAGTTCTGTGGCATATGTACATGACGTTGCAATCTATAGACAATCTATCAAATTTGAACATGTTCCTTTAAAATAGAATCTTTTTTCCAATATTTTAATGTTTCCATTCCGTTCTTTAAACCACCTTTCCTGTTATGTTCATTCCCTTTCTCGTACTTCCTTTGTCCAATATTTGTCTCCCCTGCAGATTGCTTCTCCCCATTCAAGCTTCTTTTTTTCTTAACTGTTTGTCACCCCCCCCCCCCCCCCCGGCCTTTTCTTTTCTCCATCTGCTGCCTCCATCATTCCTCCCACATATCCCATCACTCATTCCTTCTCTCCCCTTTCTCCTCCTCTAGCTTTTCACCTCTTCCTCTTCCTTCGCCCTTCCATTCGTCCCTCTCCTCTCTTACCCCTTCATTCATCCCAGCCTTCCCGTAAATATTCCATTATCCATTCCTCTCTCTCACTTTTCCATCCAGGCCCCTTTTCACCTAGGGCCCGATATTCATTCCGTTCACTTTCTCTCTTTAGAGGACTATTTGCCTCTGCGGTGCACCGAACAGCCAAAGATGCTGCGGAAGCTACCAGGCAGTGGCGATATTGAGCCGCTGCCCAGGTAGATCCCACAGGTAAAGATAGGTCAGCTTTTGCTGTGCCTGTCTTTACCGGCAGGTCACCGACTGGGCAGAGGTGCAATATCACTGCTGCTCAGTTAGTGACTGGTGCCGCCTCCACTCTGCCCCCAACACACCCTGATGGTAAGCGGTTAGCATCAGGGGATGTAGGGGTGTTAATCGGGGCTATATCCCTCTGTAAACCATGTAAATGCTTTTGAATATCGGACCCATAGTCACCCTTCCATTCCCCATAATCTCCCCTTCTCCTCTCCTCCTATTTCTTTCCTTACCTGTTCTCTCTTCTTGCTATAAGATTATCCCACTGATTCTTTCTTTCCCCAGTTGCTGCACGGCGCACAGTATTATACCCTCCTCCCCACCACACTTTCTTCCCATGCACATCCTGCAGCCCTCTGCATTCCTGCCCAACACACCACCTGCAGCCCCATGGGGTCAACATGAACTCTGTTATTGCCTGCACTGTATACTAGAGCCCTGTGGCGGTCAGAGCAGAGTGTCCCGCAGCCCAGAGGCACACAATGGGAGCTGGAATGGGTTGGCACAAGGAAAGTTTAGAGGCAGGAGAGTAGAAGAGAGGAAGATAGCAAGGTGGTATTGGGCAAGCGAGAGGAAAGGCAGAATAGAGAGAGAGGTATGGATAGAAAAGAGAATCTGAGAGAGGAGAGGGGTCCATTAGTCTGGTGACAGTCTAGCAGCATCAGCAGTAGCTGTCAACTGCAAAATTACTACTACTACTACTACTACTAAGCATTTATAAAGCGCAACCAGGTACACGCAGCGCTGTACAATGAGAACACAAAAAGACAGTCCCTGCTCAAACGAGCTTACAATCTAAAAAGACAAAGCAAGAAAAGGAGTCGAAAATAGATAAGAACAAGGGCAAAGAGACAAGAGCAGGAGAGACAGGACAAAGGAAAGAGGTAAGAACAAGTGTAAGAGGAAGATAGAAAGGTGAAATAAAAGAGGGGAAGGAAGGAGAACAGCAAAATCAAGAGCCAAAGGCAGAGGTGAAAAGATGCACTTTTAACTTGAGTTTGAAGAGGGGCAAAGAAGATGCCTGACGAGAGACAAAGGAAGTTTATTTCAAGCGTAAGGAGCAGCAAGGTGAAAAGAGCGGAATCTGGAGTTGGCAATAGAGGAGAAGGGCATAGCAAGAAGCAACTGGGAAGAAGAACGGCGTACACGAGGGGGGAAATAGGGAGAAATGAGAGAAGAAAGGTACTGAGGAGCCACAGAGTGAATGTTTATGTTTATTTCATTTGATATACCGCCCTTCAGGGGAGACAGAGCGGTTCACAATATACAAAAACAATTGCACTTATAGGTCAGACGGAGAAGCTTAAAGTGAATATGGAAACGGATAGGGAGCCAGTGAAGAGATCTGAGGAGAGGAGTGATGTGGGCAAAACGAGGCTGACGGAAAATCAAACGGGCAGCGGAGTGCTGAATAGACTGAAGAGGGAAGAGATGAGACTGAGGGAGACCAGCAAGAAGGAGGTTACAATAATCAAGGCGGGAGGTGATTAGGGAATGGATGAGGGTTTTAGTAGTGAGCTCAGAGAGAAAGGGCGGATTTTGCCAATGTTGAAGAGAAAGAAGCGACAGGTCTTAGCGATGAGTTGGATATGAGAGGAGAAAGAGAGCGAAGAGTCAAAAATAACACCCAAATTGCGAGCAGATGAAACAGGTTGGAGAACACAGCCATCAACAGAGACAGAAAAAGAAGAAGGAGAAAGGGAAATTTTAGGAGAAAAAATGAGAGGTTCTGTCTTGGCCATGTTCAATTTCAGGTGACGATGGATTATCCAAGCAGCAATGGCAGAGAGACAGCAAGAGATCCGGGACTGGAAAGCAGAAGAAAGATCAGGAGTAGAGAGATAGATTTGGGAGTTATCAGCATAGAGATGGTACTGAAAACCATGAGAGGAAATAAGCGCCCCAAGGGATTGGGTATAGAGAGAAAAAAGAAGGGGACCCAAGACAGAACCCTGGGGGACACCAACCGAGAGCGGGGTAACAGACGAGGAGGAGCCACCAGAACATACACTAAAGGAGTGATGGGAGAGATATGAGGAGAACCAGGAGAGAACAGAGTCCCTAAAGCGAGGACAAAGTGTCAAGAAGATCATGGTCAATAGTGTCAAAGGCAGCAGAAAGGTCAAGGAGGATAAGGACAGAGGTAGCAAGGAGGACCCTGGGTTCCTGTAGCGCTGCGTGGAGCAACCAGTTTTGCAGCAGGATTCTGCAGCGGCTGAATCAGCTTCAGAGTCTTTGAAAGTATCCCATGTTTATGTAGTCTGTCAATACTTCCCGAAATGATTACAAAAGCTGTGCATTTATCAGACAAATGAACAAGTGTCACCTGGGAAAGACATACCCTAGCATTCCCAATCCTTTTTCAATCTTCATTAAGTTTGGTTTAAGAATCTAGAATCTGTTTCATTTCATTTCCTATGTATTTCCAGTTATTTAATTAGCTTCGTTCATTTATAATATGTGTTAGGTTTTTTTACAATGGGCATGCATTTGCAAACAGCAGGTATTAACATAGTTTAGCCCATCCCAAAATGACATACATGACAAAAAAACATATTTCATTATCTTTTTCTGTCATTTTGAATGGGGAATGACACAAGTCTGTTTAACAGATATCGTTGATGTTTTCATGTGGTTTTAAATTGACAGCATGTCCCAAGCACAAAGCCATCTCCTCAGCCTGCTTTTGGTTTTGAGAATGGGATAAAATGTTGCTTAATGGTTGTTTCACCCTCACGGAAAGTCTCTATAGTTTGTAAATGATTGTTTTCTTTTGAAGAATAATAACAACAGCAATAATTCTTCTGACTAGATAACCTACAAAAATGAGAAGGTCAATTTGGTGCGCCTCCTGAATCCCTGGGGAAGAGTGGAATGGAACGGACGCTGGAGCGACAGGTTGGTTCAAGAGTATGAAGCATGAAGTGAAATGATTTTATTAGATGGATTTCCATCCTACTTGGGTGGTCATCTCTATAGATTAAACCAGGAAAAAAAGATATATGCGAAATACTCAAGAGATTAAAAAGAATCAGCATGTGAAGGGGCGTGTAATAGCCGAGGTTAAGGTAAGTGACGTGTATAGAGTTCATTACAAGGCAGCACTGTGCCTAGAGACACAGGAGCAGGGCTTAATTTCTGGGGTAATGGCCCGCAGCACAGTTCCTCCCCTTCTTTTCACACTCCGGGTGCTCTGATCCTTTCTCTGGGGCAAGTGGTGAACCTGCAGTAGAGCAGAGCACTCACTCGACTCCCTCATCAGGCCCATCTTCTGCCGTTGCTCCTGCCTCCCCCCCCTCCCCACCCCCCTCCATAGTTCCACTTCCTTTTTGTCCACAAATTAAGTCCTGCAGCTCCAGCAATCACACTTATAATCAAGGTAGGGGTAAGATCAGAAAGCTGAATGCAACAATAGCAGGGACCAGTGGCAGAACCAGATTAAAGTACAGGCAAGAGAAGGAACAAACGGAAATAGTGAGGAACTAGAGTTGGGTGCAGAAGCTGTGAAAGAAGATCTGAGGAGTTGCACCAGCCGGAAGTATAGACCGAAGAACAAGCTGCCCATCTTAACTGGCTCCTGCTGGCCCAATCTGCTGATACAAGGCAGGCAAAATGTGGATTTGGATAATGTCTGATAAGTATGCTGGTGCCGGGTCATTTTATAACAGCTCACCATGTAGGTATCTATTTTATAAAGACCCGTAGTCGCCTGTGTTTCTTTATAAAATACTACAGAAATCTGGCAGAAACCGTAGCTGGATCGAAGCCACGGACATTTAAGTCTACTTGCGAGCAGGCGTCAGTGTTAGCACATAAACTATGTGCATACATGAGTAACTTGCGACTCTGCTTGCACTTATTCAAACCCCTCCCCTGAACACATCTACTCTAACGTCATCTACAGATACACGCAGGAAGTCTGCATTGGAGGAGGCAGAAACACCAGCAGCACCCGGAACTGGAGGCTTTTGGTAAGCACTGTGGTGCTGTTTTACAGTCATTGCCGCTGATACAGGTCCTGGGAAGAGGTGGCAGCAGCAGCAATGCGCCACCCAAGAAACATTGGCGCTGGTACCTGAGACAGCAGAGGGCGAAGTGACTTGCCCAAGGTCATGAGGAGCATCAATGGAGACTCTGACTCCCCTGCTGTTCTAACCACTAGGCCAGAGGTTCCCCTTATTAACCTCCAAACAGTTCAGGGACCTCCAGTTCATCCCCAGCACTCTTTCTGGAAACCTCCCTTCAGCGCCAATCCTGTCCCCACTATCCCTCTTTATCTCTCTTCCCCTTCCTGTCTCCAGCAGTCTCTCTCCCTCTTTCCAGCCAGTCCCCTCCTGTCTCAGTCTCTTTCTCTCTCTGTTCTCTAGTCAGTTCCCTATAGTCTTTCTGTCTTCCCTCCAACCAGAAGGACTTTTCTTTTCTTTTCTCTTTTTTACTGCACAAGCTACCAGCAACCAGTCTAGAATGAGATGTAAAACACAATGGGCCCGATAGTGAGCTAGGCTCATTTTCGAAGGTGCATAGCTCTCCCTGCCGACCTCTAACTCAGATATTCAATGCTGCGGCATTGAATATCCGGGGATCACCGCGCACACCGGAAGCCACCAAAGCTAATTGGGCTGCCTGGTTAGCTCCTGCGCCTTAAAGATAGGCGAGGGTGGGGTGGGGCTTTTTTCAAGATGGCTGTGTGAGGTTGTATTCCATTGCTGAACCTGTGCCGAAGAGGACGAGCAAGACTAGGGTGTTCCCTGCTGCACCCTCGCCTGCAGTGGAACACCCTAGTGGACCGATTTGTGGAACTTACTGAGAGATTTGAGCAGGTATTGAGGGGGAGTGACTGGAAGAGTTGTTCCTACCCTCTGACCTGGATGTTACTCTCTCCCCTGAAGCACAGCCTCTGCCTCCACCCCCTGACCGCAAGCTAACACCGTCGGAAGTTGGCAGTGTGGGAGTGCTAGAGCGGGGAGTCCAGTCGATGTTGTATGGGGCGAGTGCTTTTGGATTTTCGGGAGGCACCCCCCCCCCCCCCCCGGGAGGATTGGAGGCTGTTGTGGAGTCTTTGGCTGGTGGTCCAGACACTGGTGAGAGCGTGGTGATTCTCTTGGCTGTGTCGTCACCAGCTTCATTTGTGTTGGCTCACCCTCATAAGATCACACTGGATAACATCTGGGATGCTATTAGCAGCTTGTCCGATGCTATATCTCATCAAACTGCTGGGATCTCTGCCCGACTGACGCAGGTTCCTGGAAGTATGGAGAAGTACAGTACGTGAGTGTGACCGATAACCTTAAGGTGAAGGTAGAAGAAACAGCTTTGAATGTCGTTTCAGATATAACAATGGTTCTAGTTAAGGATAATGTAGCTTTGCGGGTTAAGGTTGAAACGCTGGAAAATGCTACTCAGACTTCGAATTTGAGACTTCTAAACTTTCCTGTGATTTTGGGTTTCAAACCAGTTGATCTATTTAGGAAATATCTTTCTGAAAATCTGTTGGTTCCACGGGACTTGATGCCTCCTCTATCTAAAGTGTTTTACTTGCCTATTGGAAAGAAGAAACCGAGTCCTGTCAGTGTGGACAATATGGACATTGTAAATGTGTCTGCTTTATTGAAATCACCCAGCTCTAATAATGTACATGTCTCCGCACTACTAGTAATGTGTGCTTGTGTCGAACCGGGACTGGTTACTAAAACTTTACTTTAAAAAGCATTCTATTCCCTTTTATAGGTCTAATGTATTGATATTCCCAGATGTGACTAGAGAGACCCAGAAGAGGCGTAAACAATTGCTTATTTTGAAACCTGGTGTCCTCTAACTGGGAACCACTTTTTATTTATGGCTTTCTTGCAAATGCTTAATAGTATATAATTCTCAGCGATTTGTATTTTTCAGCCTAATGATTTGTCCGCTGTTATTAGTGCTAGGACGCCAGTCACTTCTATATCTGCTCCATTGACTGATGAGGGGTGACCTGACCATGTGTATGCATAATTTAGCCTCAGGACCTCACCAGCTATCTTGTGCTTTTCTGTTTTGATTTATTATTTAATCATGCAGTGGGTAAAATTCCTCCGGCTTGCTGCGTGTTCTTTTCTACCCTACCCCTCTTGTGGGCTACAGGCATGCCCACATACTTTTTTCTTATGATGAAGATGTTAATTCCTTTAGTTGTATCAATGGGTGTATGCCTTTTCTGTACAAGCAATGTCTTGATAAAATAGTATAAACCGTATAAATAATAAATAAATAAATAAATAAAAGATAGGTGAGGGTTTTCCTTGCCTATCTTTTCGGCACAGATTGCTAACCGGGCAGCACACAGTATCACTGCTGTCCGGTTATCACTTATCGCTGCCTTTGCTTTGCCCCGTAATGCCCCTAAGGCATTTACACGGTTTACTGGGCTGTAAACCGTGGAAATGCCTTTCGAAAATTGGGCCCAATATTCTTTATTAAAGGAAACACTAGGGGCCAAAAGACCTGACACGGCCATGTTTCAGCACTGCGTTCTTCAGGGGTATGGCCACTGTAAAATAACATATATATAGGAGAAACAGTTAGGGGTATGTTTACTAAACTGCGGTAACGTTACATAACACGCATTATACAACGTTAACGATCGTTAACATTACATAACGCGCGTTAACGTTACTTAACGATTGTTCACGTTCTGCGGCGTGGTAAAACACCACAGAAGGTGGAGAGAGGGCGGAGAGAAGGGGTCAGTGGGCGGAGTGTGGGCGGGGAGAAGCTCCATTCACACTAACGCGCTGATCTGAAGAGCTGAATCCTAACACGATTGAAAACCTGCCGTTAGATGCACATTTGCAGGGGAGAGAAACCATTTAAGTGTCAGCAATGTACAGCATAGGCAGGGAAACCCACAAAAAGTGATAAGTGTGATACATGTGCACAGAACAAAAGGGCACATAAACATTGAAAATGACCTCAACAAACTGGAAAAAAAACATAAACAAGCTGGCCAATAGTGATATTAATGGGAAACATCAAAACCCCACTTTGAGAAAGCTCCAAAAAAAGATATTAATCATGGAAGGGTCTATGCTCTGTCCCCATACAAGGTGAATGAGCCCACAGTGAAATAGCGCTGATCAGGGCTTTCCCTTATTATTGGACAGGTGTCCTATGGTGTGCACATGTCCCGCAACAGCAGGGTGGGCATGTCGGAACGGGCAACTGGACAGATTCCGGAAAAGGGGATACAGAGGGCCGCAGGCAGCACATGCTGTGGTGCAGCTGGCCCACAGTGCGGACTAGGGTGATGCCTAGGTGGCCCATACGAATGCTGAAACAGCAGAGCAGCCAGACAGCAACTGCTGAAGGCTCAACATGAGCACGACTGTGTTTCCCACAGTGTCACAGGGGATAGTATCCAGCAGCTACCCCCAAGGGCACGAAACATTGGCAGGCGGTGCTGGGGGGGGGAAGCGTGGACACCTTTGCAGGCACCCCTACCCCAGAACCCGCACCATAGGCAGCCGCCTACCCGCACACTGGATGGCCTGAGACTGTGCTCCACCAGCACCACCAGCAGAAGGGCATGTCAGCATGGTGGCAGAGGGATATTGGTGGTGGAGGGGGCAGTGGCAGCTGCCCAGAGCAGACCGTGGCCTAGCCATGTGTAGGTGGGTGCCATGCACTGCAACAGACAGGCCCTGTCTGACGAACAGTCATGGTATCACCAGGGAATGCACCAACTCTGTGACAACACGGTGGTGCATTGCACAAAACCAGAGTAGTCAGAAGCAGAAGGTCACAGGTACAAGTCCCAGATGTGGTTCCTGCCAACCCAGTCCCCATATTTTACCCACTACTAAAACGTGCTAATACAGACAGAACCTTTATTGCAGATGACGTAAACATGCTCAAAACACCTACATTTCACCCTACAGAGCACAGACACCATAAACATGCACATTACCTAGAGCAGAGTTTCCCAAATGCAGTCCTGGAGGACCAAAAATCATTCAGGTCCCATGCTGTTTCCAATATAAGGACATGTTAGCATGGTGGCGGAGGGGTACTGGTGGCAGAGGGGGCAGTGGCATCTGGCCGCAGCAGACCATGGCCTAGCCCCGTTTAGGTGGGTGCCGTGCACTGCAACAGACAGGCTCCATCTGACAAACAGTCATGGTATCTCCAGGGAAATGAACTGTCACTGTGGCAACATAGTGGTGCAGTACACACAGCCAGTGTGCTCAGGAGCAGAAGGTCACAGGTTCAAGTCCCAGCTGTGGTTCCTGCCAACCCTGTCCCCATATTTTACCCAGTAATAAACTGTGGTAAGAAAGATGGAACCTTTATTGCATATAACAGAAACATGCCTGAGACACCTACATTTTACCCTACAGAGCACAGACACTATAAACACGCGCATTACCCAGAGCAGAGTCTCCCAAATGCAGTCCTGGAGGGTCAAACACCATTCAGGTTCCATGCTGTCGCTAATAAAGATGCCTGTGCTGCATTTCTATGCGCCGCCCCCATGGTATGCAGATATCTTCCATGCATATTCATTAGGGACAGCATGAAAACCCGAACAGTGTGTGGCCCACCAGGACCGGAGTTGGGAACCCCTGCCCTAGAGCAGCGGCCAACAGGGGCAGAAACACCCGCACCCACAGGCCCCATTAACCGAAGCCTCCAGGAGAGGCAGGATGTTGGGCCCTGCGTGCATCTCCCCAATACTAGCACGTGCATACCTTAGCAATGCCACCCTAAACCTGGGAATACAGTAAACAGCTATCAAAAGGTTGCTATGATCACTGGCAGATAGCAATTCCAAAGTTAAGTACAAATTTCTGAGTGAGCTGCATCATAGCAACCTTTCTGATGTCTGTGGTGTGTGCTACAGGTATTGTGTCTGACAGTGTTTACCACCCTGGGGAGTGACCCCAATAGTATTGCGTACCATAGCCATGCCTGCACTGTGCCCAGGACTGGTGCGGTGGCCAGGGCTGCCAAGAACCCCTATAGTTGCACAATGCTGGCATAGGTGTGGGGAGTATGTGTCTGTCTATCCAGTGTGTGGTGGCTGCAAACACCCTCCACAGCCCACACTGCTAGCACTGTTGCCTGTATTGGCCTGCCAATGTGCATAATGAGAAGCAAGGTACCATGGGAATAGCCTGGATAGGGTGGCCTGGCCTGGATTCATCTGTACATAGCATAGGGCAATGGCTGGGACATTGTCGTGCCCGGCCACCACCTGCACGGACAGGGTGGCCACAGCATGTCCTGCTGGGAGGTCACTCTCACCCTGACTGTGTAGTGACCACGGCATGGCTGGGTTCCCCCATAGTGCTATACAGTGTTCTCGTAAGTGATATATATGGGTTCTGTTATCTGGGGCTCAATCACTGACGTATCTGCTTGGTGGGTGTGCTCATATCCCCTCCAGGAACAAGCACTATGGACTAGCTAGCAGACTGTCTGCAGTTAGTATGTGTGTGGCTGGAACACCTTGCAGGGTGCAGCGGCTGGTGACTCACTGTGCTTGCTGCTGGAGAATGTGAGATGGTGGTGGGGGGCAGCTGTGCATTTCCAGGCCTACTGTCTGTCTGCCATTGCCCTATTTATGGATGCATACAGATCTGCATTGACTGCCCTGTAGGGTGTCCGTCCCCCAGCTGGACTGTGGTTGATGGTCCCCTCTACTGTCACCATTGCAGGGGGGTACATTGTGGATCTGTTGGTGGGAGATTCCGTCCCCAACCCTGAGCCACAGAGGGTGGGTTGGGAGGGTACGTAAGCCACCTGTGGGTCCAAACACCCCCTCCACCTAAATCATGTGACCATGGCACCCACACAGGGTATGCACTATTCTGGGTGCATCATAGTCCACAAGGGCTAGATGTGAAATACAGATGGACACAGGCATATCCTAGGGGTGTCTGCACAGACCACCTATCACACACTGCCACTGATGGAAATCTGCAGCACAGCCTATCTCAGCAAAGCCAGGTGCTGCGGAAATGGTGCTGGGCACCCCACCTCACCCTCAGGGTGAGCACAGGACCCGCACACTGTGACAGTCTGTAGCTACTCTGTGCCAGTAACACACTCAGTCGGTACCCCCTACCAGTCTGAGGTGCTGTGGGGGTGCACATGGTTAGTACCCCCTACCAGGCCGAGGTGCTGGGGGGGTGCATTCTACATCTTGTGATCATCTGTAGACTGCTGATCTGCATGTGCAGTGCATCATGGGTATGGGTGGTTCAACCCTATCCTGGTAACCACAGCAGACGGCTTGTCTGGTGACCTGCAGTCCCTCTGTAGCCAGGCTGGCATGTAGTAGCAGCAGCTATAGAGCTGTAGCCCACTGGTAACTTCACTGCCTGTGGAGCCAGAAGTTATGGGTTTGATCCCACTGTGGGGTCATTTGGTAGGGCTGTCTGCGGCATTTTCCTTTTTTACTTTAAATTGGTTCTGCCAGCAAAAACACCCTCACAGGGCTGTCTCCTTACGGTGCCTCATCAGGCGCCCTATAGAGCGCCCTGTAAAGCGCCCTCTAGGGCACCCTATAAGGCATCTTATGGGGTGCTCCATAGGGAACATTATAGGTTGTCTTGGTGGATAGTGCACTTAATAATGTGCCCTCTGGAGTACCTTATAGGGCGCCTTATGCGGCACCTTAGGTTACGGCCCTGTGAGGGTGTGTTTGCTGGCAGCACTAATTAACTTTATACAACAATATGCTTCAGACAGCACTGATTTAAAGTAAAAGTTAATGTCTCAGCCAGCTTTACTCATTGGACCCACAGGGGGATTGAACTCACATCCCCTGCACTATCAGTCAGTGTATTAACCACTGTGCTACAGCTCTCGACACCTTGCTAGACAGCTTATCAAATGCCTTATGGGCGCCGTACAGGGCACCTTGCGTGGCGCTTTACACGGCACTTTGTAACACTCGTTAATTTATGACGCCTTGTAACGCGCGTTATCGGTAACGATGTACCGCCCATGTCCTTATTTGGGATTTCTGTTTCTACCGCGGATCCTAACGCAAATCACATTACCGCAGTTTAGTAAACATGCCCCTAGATGTCATAGTAAGCAATTTAAAAACTAGTAAGAAGCAAAATGTCAACATTTGATTGAATCATATCAAAGTGAAATAAAGGGAAATATACTGAAAAGAAACACATCAGGTTAGATAGCAACAAATGAAGGAGATAATAAGGAAACCATAAATTGAACATCATAGAAATAATCTTTCAAAAAATAATCTTTTTAAAGACATTTTCTATGTAGATAAAACAAACATGAAGGAACATAAAAGAAATCATAAAGAAGAAAGCACATATGTAACGAAAATACCAGAAGAATACCTGTACTTCACGCTGCACTAGATTAACCTGCCTGATTCAGGTGGATAACCTCCAATGCAGAAAACCACACTGTAAAGAGGAAAATTAGAGAAATAAGATGTTTTTTTATTGAGTTTTATATTCGTGTGTCATTGATCATAAAACACACATATCTTAAACATTAACCCTAAACCTAAATGCAGAACATAAAACAAAACATATCTGGCTATAACCGATCCAGTGCTCTGTAGTACTGACTAACATATGGACAATCATTTATGCAATGCAATGTCCCATTTCTTGAGCAAACTATGGAAGTGGGGGTTTTGCGCCACCTAGGCTATTTCATATGTTCAGTGCATGCAAAGCAGATTTCACCAGTATTCCACCCTTAATTGCGATAAATTTTTTCAGTGCATCAGGATTGCTTTCAAAGCTAAACTCAGCATTAGGTCTAGAAGCTTATGATCTTTTTTTTTGCAATGCAGGAATTCTGGCCAGGGATTTATACACAACTATTCAGTACCTAAGGGATACTTGTATATTTAGATATTGGGTAATATGTTGCCACACCTGTTGTCAATATACTTGAAGATTCGCACAATGGTATATCATGTGTGACATTGTGCTTATATCTCCCATACAAGACCAGTACCGGTTGCCTAATTGGGGCTGCCATTTTGCCACTTTTAGGGGGGTTAAAGCTCAGTGAGCCAAAAAATATAGCGTCTGAGTAAGGGAGGCTGCATGGGTAATCCTAACTTGGGATCCCCAAAAGGCATCCCATATCTTAGAATTTTCAGGTTCTCCTGCTTCCGCTGCCCATATTAATTGAGTTCCTTTACATTTCCTTCACACTCCTTTTTGTAAAAGCGTTATAAATTTGGATATTAACTGGGTACTGTTTTTCATTTCCTTAAATTTCTGTAGCAACGGCCATCCTGTGTTGCTTAGACAATGTCAAAGTTGATACCACTGAAAGAGACATTTATTCACTGTAAGTCCAATGAAGACCCCCACACTGGACTTTTATGTTACTTGTGAACCGCGCTGATGTTAAATAGTGCGGTATATAAACAATGTTAAATAAATAAAATAAATAAATAAAATAAATAATCCAAATTCTTGTTGTATCATCTGAAAGTATTATGTATAAGTTGTCCGAGGAACCAAATGCCGTGTGACAGCCAGTCTCTCCACATAACGGGTCGACCGCTAATTTGTGACGAGCATTTAGACGAATGGGCATATAATGTGAGTAGTCTTCTGCTTTTTTTTATAATGGTGTAATTACTTAACAGGCATGCTGCGTGGCCAAGATGATCTTGTTGTGCAGGAATTTTGAGGGTTTGTTGTTCCGAAAAGCAAATTTGTCAGTATGGGGCTACTTATAACCTGTTCCAAACGTAACCATATGGGACAATCATCTAGCCCATCTTCCTTGGTCCATTGGACACCTTGCTGCAATAGAGAGGCTATGTGAAACCAATAGAAATCTGGGAAGTGTACTCCGCCTTTCATTTTAGACAATTTGAGCTTTCATGCTGCAGTTGAGTATTGGGATCATGCTCAAGTTATATTGATTTTGGGAACTATGACCATCTTAATGGTTTCTAATCTGCCCAACCAGATAAGATGTAATGGGGTCCATTTGGTGGTGTAATCAATAATGGTTCTTTTGCATATTGTCATATTCTGGTCCAATGTTTTTTGCCATGTTTTTGCCAATGTTTTTTGCCACATTCACGAGGACTAAAAACTCCACCAGTGCCAGAGCCTTCACATTCACCGCTCCCACACTCTGGAATGACCTCCCAATAGACATCCGAATCATAAAGGACCTCTCCCAATTCAGGAAAGAACTCAAGACATACCTATTCTCTGAGCATTTCGGAATCCCCTACCCTCCAAGTCCAGCCACACAGCGTCCACAGGCACACAAACAAAAAAACCTGCAGAAACACAATTAACTGAACACACACAACTCCTCTTCAAACAGCCCCCCCAAAGACACCCCAAACAACCCACGAAAAATGGAAATAAATTCCACCACACACACACACTCACACACACACACACACACTTGAATAGTGAATTCTATACACCATAAATCATGTATCCTAACCTTTTGTAAATAACATCAATAAATAGCAATGTCAGCTCGCTGACATTCCCCTGTAAATCCAGTAGTATACAAAAGTATACACCCTGTAAATAGTTTTAACAACTTACTGTTCTGTCTTATGTAAAAAGTTAAAAAGTTATATGTAAAAAGTTAAAAAGTTCTTGTTCTATGTAATGTTATACGAACGTATACAATTGTTCCATGTAAACCGCCCCTGATCTCTGGAAGGGGCGGTATAGAAGAAATAGATAAATAAAATAAATAAAATAAAATAAATGTGGTCCAGTATGTAATTCCTACATTTTTAAAAGGGAAGTGCGCATACTGGAAGGGGTATTCTTGGATTACCAGTGGGGTAACATGGGAGTTTAGAGGTATAATTGTGGTTTTCGCCGAGTTTACTTTATATCCCGATATTGCTGAATATGTGTCTATGACCTGTAGCACAGTTCTTAGAGACCCAGGTTTTAAGTAAAGGAGAAAGTCATCCGCATAAGATGACAATTTACATTGGTGTCCCTTAATCTCAATCCCTGAAATATCCTTATGTTGTCGAATAGCTAGAGTTAGGAGTTCAAGTTCCAAATTGAAGAGGAGTGGTGAGAGAGGGCAACCTTGTCTGGTGCCTCTATGCAGCTTAAAAGGCAAGGAAAGCGATGTATTGGCTACGACACGTGCCGATGGTTGGTATATAGCAGGGAAATTCTCTTTATGAATTTTTCCCCAATCCCAAACCAGCGTAGGATCCAGAAAAGGAAGAGCCATTCCAATCTTTCAAAAGCCTTTTCGGCATCCAGTGCTAGCCCTATGGTGGGATCTGGTAGTCCTTGAGCCTATACCATTACATGTGCCAGCAGTCTACCATTGTCTGTGGTAGATCTACCCGGTATAAAACCACATTGGTCAGGATGTATTAATGTATTTGGAACCTTCCCCAATCTATTAGCTAAGGGCATATATCTTATAATCAGTATTTAAAAGACATATAGATCTATAGTTTTCCACCTTCTGGGGTCTCTACCGGCTTGGAATGAATAACAATGGTTGCCTCTGCTAAGGCTTCAACCGCTGGACATTCTTCATACAGCCCCTTGAAATATATCTGTAGCACAGGCAGCAATTGTTCTTTAATGCAGAATAAAATTCTACCAGGAGACCATTTAGGCTAAAGGCCTTACCTTTAGCTGACTATTCAATAGCCTTTCGGATCTCAGAGGTACTAATATCAAGAGATAAAGCTTGGGTCTCAGGGAGCTTTGGTCCACTGAGAGTGGAGACTAGGTTCTCAAAGGCATTTGCATCCCATTCTTCCTCCGATTGATATAACTTGGAATAAAATTCTCTACATCTTTCCAGAATCTGCGAGTCTTTGGTGTACAACTCGCCGCTTACGCCTTGTAGTGCAGCGATGTGCAAGTCACTGCCTCTTTAGCTTTAAGTGTTCGACAGAGCAAGGTTCCCGCCCAGTTGCTTTCAGGATAATATTTACTTTGTTGGGTTCTAATTTGTTGCTGAGCTTCTGAGCTGAGGATGAAGTTGCTCAGTTTTTGCAAACGCATGAGAATCATAGGATCTTTTCTATTGGTTAGGAGCCTTTTTCCAGCACGTATTTGAGCATTCAAATTTTCCAGTTCTTGCTTTTTTGCTTTTGTATTTTGTATAGAAAACCTTGTTATGTATGCCCGAATAGTAGCTTTGAAAGCTTCCCACCAGGCCCAAATTGATGTTTCTGAAGGCAAATTAATTTGGAATTAAGTTTTTTATTTCTTTCCAGATATAAACGAGGAAGTCCTTGTCAGCTAGCAAAGATTTATCCAATTTCCATGCTGACTGGGTTGGCCTCGCAGAAGTTGTTTCTAGGGTGAAAGCCACCACAGAGTGGTCCGACACTGTCTTGGTCCATATCTTGGAAGATAGCAGCTGGGGAAGCAAGGTTTTGGATATTAAAAAAAAAACTATTTTAGTTTAATTATGCGGAAAGGAGTAAAAGGAGTATTCCCTAGCTTTCGGATGCAATAGCCTCCATGGGTCTACTAATCCCAGAGAGTCCATTAAGTTCTGGAGTATTGCATAGGATCTGGTCTTTATCTGGTGTTTGTACGGGGTTCGATCGATGAGGGGATCCTGAATGGGATTAAAATCCCCCCCCCCCCTAAAATTATGTATGTGGAGGCTGCTACAGTAAGTTCCAGAGCAACTTGCACAAAGAAATTTGGGTCTTCTTAGTTGGGAGCATACATTGACAGGAAATGCCTAGATTACCCTCAGCGCCGGCGGGTTCAACTTTAAGAGAGCCGCAGGAAAGAAGAGAAATGCTTTTCCTTCCCGCGGCTCTGCAAAGGTGAACCACGGGCCGATTAGGAAATGCAGGGCTCTTCTGTGGAGGGGGGGGGGGGGCTTAGCTGGTAATGGGCAGAGCAGAGCAGGGAAGAGCAGGACTGGGCTGGGGGGGAAGCCCCAAAATGGTCTGATTGGGGGGGTAGATCTGGTAATGGGCTGATCAGGAGGTTTAGGACTGGAAATGAGCTAATTGGGGGAGTTAGGGCTGGAAATGAGTAGACAGGGGGGCTCGGACTGGAAATGGGCTTATTGGGGGGGGGGTTAGGACTGGTAATGTGCTGATGGGGGGCTAGCAATGGAAATGGGCTTATTGGGGGAGTTAGGACTGGAAATGGGCAGACAAGGGGGGCTAGGACTAGAAATAGGCTGATTAGGTGGGCTAGAACTGGAAATGGGCTGGTCGGGGGAGTTAGGACTAGAAATGGGTAGAATGTGTGTGGGGGGGCTAGGACTGAAAATGAGCTAATTGGGGGAGTGAGGGCTGGAAATGGGTAGACTGAGGGGGCTAGGACTGGAAATGGGCCAATTGGGAAGGGTTAGGACTGGTAATGGGCTGTTGGGGGGCTAGCACTGGAAATGGACTGATCGGGGGAGTTAGGGCAGGAAATAGGCAAACTGGGGGGGGGGCTAGGACTGGAAATGAGCTAATTGGGGGAGTTAGGGCTGGAAATGGGCAAACTGGGGGGGGATAGGACTGGAAATGAGCTAATTAGGGGAGTTAGGGCTGGAAATGACTGGGGGGGGCTAGGACTGGTAATGGGCTGATGGGGGCTAGCACTGGAAATGAGCTGATGGGGGGTAGGAGAGAGCTGCTGGCACTGGAAGAAGACTGGGGGCTAGAACTGGAAATGGGCTGATGGGGGGGGATGAGAGAGCTGCTGTCCCTGAAAGAAAACTGGGGGTTAGGGCTACAAATGGGCTGATGCAGGGGGATGGGAGAATGGGACTGGAAGTGAATGGATGCTGAGATGGTTTGTCAGGGGAAGGAGGGCACAGGAAAGGAGCTGACATGGGGGGGTGGGGGCAGGAAGGAAGCTGACATAGGGGGAGGTGGGGGTAGGAAGAGAACTGACATGGGGAAGGAGGGGGCTGGAAGTGAGCTGACACCTGGGGATGGTACTGAAGTGGGACTGAAGGGGAGCTGATACTTGGGGATGGGACTGGTAGGTGGCTGGGTAATGGGGAGGAGGCTGGATGGGAGCTGACATGTGGGGATGGCACTGGAAGGTGGATGGAGAGAGGGTAGGGTGATTGGAAGGCAGCTGACAGGGGAGTGGCACTGGGAGTGGAAATGAGCTGATACCTGTGTTGCTATTTGGACTAGAAGGGGCTAGACAGTGGGGAAGGAGGGGGATTGGAAGGGAATGGACACCAGAGACAGTCCTGGGAATGCAAGGCGGTTGACATTGGAAGGTACTGGGAGGGGAGGACTGGAAAGGGGACTGATACTGGGGAGGGTTACCAGGACTGGAAATAGGCTGATGGAAGGCAGTGAAAAAAACAAAAGAAGAGATAAGAAATGGCAGATGGACCATAGATCACAGAAAGAGAGCTAAGAGAAGACAGGAAAGCAGAAGCCTCAGATTGGGGACCAGCATGATCAGAGAAAAAATCGTCAGACAACAAAGGTAGAAAAAATAATTTTATTTCATTTTAGTGATTTAATTTTGTGCTATCTTTATATTTTACACTGTATGGGGGAACTGCATATCTTATTTATCTGATGTTGCACTGCTTGAGGAGTCTGGCTTCTTGGGGTTTCAGTTTAAATTTTGTCTACATATTTTTATTTTTACTTTAGATTGTGGTTACTTATTCTGTACTTGGTGAGGGTCTGTGTTCTGAGTGTGTGACTGAGCCCAGGTGTTCTGTTAACATGGAGTTTGTATATAAAGATCTATACTATACTGTAGTAATTTGACATGTTCAACTTTTCAAATAGGTGTATGGATGTTCCAGGGCCCACTGTAGTATTTACAGCTATGCTTTTTTTGGATGGGTTCCTTATGTGAGTTTTGGAAGTTGTTGCTGATATGGTATGGTATGGTATGGTATGGTAGATTTGTTCTATAGCTACTCAAGTGACTTTGTTGTATTAGTTCACAATATGCCTGGTACTGGAGAATGTTTGTTGTTGTTGTTGTTCGTGAGATGATCAGAATCAGATTTTTTTTAAGATATTGAGTTCTGTGGGTGAATTTCCTGCTTCTGCTCTGCACCCACTGTTGAAGGGGGTTCTGTGGATGCAAAATATATGTTGAAAAAGAAAAAGCAAGAACCATAATGCAGTTTATAACAACAAAATAAAAATGAGTTATAATTTAGTTTTATAAACTGTGCTGTGGTTCTCACTCTCTGTTAGTTCCTTGGTGTACAAATGTCTTGCATTTCCTCCATATAATCTAATCGGCTTTTTGGTTTGGTTCAGTCCCTGTTTGGAGTTTTGAGAAAGCTCCACCCTCCTCTACCGGGGGAAGGGGAGTGCCATTTCATCCTTCGCCTCAAGCAGCACATTGCCTTGAGCCGCCCCTGATCATGATGAAACAACCATTCATCAACTCTGGACTCTTACGACAAACTGCATATCTCAAACAAGTCAGAACATAGACAGAGTACTCCTTATTGATGGTTTGTCCTTTTGGAGCATACTCATGATGAACAATACTCTGGTACTCAAAGAAAACTGTGAGCATGATCTTGACATTGCTCCTCACCTGATGAGCTTTCTTGGGTCTGGGAGAGTTTGGAGTCTTCCATTGTGAGGATTAAGCCTTGGTTTCTGGGTCATAACCACAAACCCATGCTTCATCACCAGTAATAGTCTTTTTGATGAAATCTGAGTCATTTTGAACGCATTCCAACAACTTCCTGGCTGCAGACAGTCCATCTTCTTTTTGGTCAGGGGACAGGAGTTTCGGTACAAATTTTGCAGACACACGTCTCATCCCCAAATCAACAGTAATAATGGACTGTATCGGCCCGAAACTGATGTACTATGCAAACTGTCTGATAGTCAATCGATGATTTGAGTGTATTGCGGTATGCACTGCTTCAACTTTGTCTTCATTCCTGCTCGTGGATGGCCTTCCAGAACATTCGTCACTATCAACACTTTGGTGGCTCTCTTGGAAACGTTTGTACAACTCGTTTATTCTTCGCCATACACTTGCTGTAACTTGTCACGGGTCTCTCTGCACAAATCTCCAAGTTTCTGGCAGAATTTAATGCAAATAAGCTGTTCAATTTTTTCACTCTTGTAAATCTTACAAACTGCTTTTGCATGATACCAAACATCACATGATTAAAAAAAAGTGCAGGTATGCTGCAGCCACTCTACACTCTGCAGATGCAGAGCACATAACCAGGTCACTGCATGCTTAAAGGTGCGATATTGTTATATAGCTACACGACAAGTATCGATACCTTTTGATCACACCTCGTATGACTTACACAAAGCAGGGGCATAAAGAGTCGTGCTACCCCTGCACTAAGCTATTTGGCACAATCAACCCATTGGGGTGATGCCACCCATCAGGGTGATGTAAGTGCAACATTGCTGGTTAGTGTATGTTAAAGATGCCCACACTAACCGCAGTGTGCATCCTCCACCCCTGAACCATCAGTCTCTGTTCCAACCCACGCTATTCAGTTTTAATACGGATGCATTTTTGGCATGTGGTAAGGGTTACTACAGCATGATTAGCATGTGCTAAACTGCACGCTGCCCGTTAGCATGTAAACACGCCCCTTCATGAATATAGAATTGGTTTTGGGTGGAGAGCCAGGATCTGTTAGCTTTTGAAGAGCAGTTAGATTCCTAGTAATGAAGCCATTTCTTGGCCTGTCCATGTATCATGCAGTGGTGTAGATTGTTATTCCTTTTCTGCAGGTCTGAGGCGTGGAATGAGATTAAAAAATCTGAGAAAGTGCGTCTGCAGCATCAAATTCATGAGGATGGTGAATTCTGGTGAGGTCACAGCTTTTATCTTGCAGAAAGTACAGGTCTTATTATATCCTATGTACATTTGCTATTTATTCTTTTTTGTGAACGCTAAGTGTTGATTTTTAAAGAAGTTGTATTTTCCTTTTGGTTTCTGATTTTAGGTTTTAACTGATAAAATACCCCTAATGCAAAACAATTCAAATAACTGTTTATTGGAAAAAGACTGGAAAAACACTCCTTCCTCTTGTGCTCTCTCAACCCTCCCCTGGCTTGTGACCTTCCCTCTGCCAGTATTTGACTGCTCTCCTCTCTCTGATCCCCTAACTACACTGTCTTTGCGTTGGGTGCATGCGCCTCTTTCCTGCGCAGTATTGTAGTTATTTTCCCTTTTGGCTTTGGCCATCCTCTAGTTATTTTGATGACTGTACACCGCCCTGGTGTAATGACTGAATAAATAGAAATATAAACGTAAATGGCACAAATGTACATAATTGATTCCATCCATGGCATGAAAACACAGTCTTTGAACCTCTGATTAGCTGAAAAATAAAAACCTACGCCTGCAATTTATAAACATCTACATAAGAACAGAAGCCCTTTGGAAGCTATTTAGTGCTTGGCCTAGAAAGATGAGGTACATCACTGAGGGAAAACATGCATTTGAAAAAAGGGTGTTTGTTGTAAAATTGGTATGACCTGAACAGAATAGCCGTCTCAGGGGCCCTTTTGCTAAAGTGTGTTAGGCTTTTTGCACTTAGTCCATGTTTAGCACTGAAGCTAAGTGCAGAGCCTCCATGGTAACTGTTAGGTGCATGACTGCATGTTAGTTGTAGTCTCATGCAAATATGTGCCCTAATGTATGGCTCAATTTCCGTGGGTGCACCAGCTCCACCTATTGAGATGCCCTGCTGGCAACATTGTCAATGTGCAATATGTCCTCTCACGCTAACTGCAATGTGCGCTTTCTGCCCACTCTCTAACCTTAACCTGCCCAGTCTACTAGGCAAACTAGGCGGTTGCCTAGGGTGGCAGACCCTGGTAAGTGGCATCACTAACCCCCCCTCCCCCTGGGAAGCAGCAGCTTTAAAACACCCGCGCATGTGCGTGCAGTTCTGGCCTGCCACTCCTGCTTACCCTCCAAGAAAGCTGCATCGGAAGGGGGGCAGGAGTGGCCATCCGTGACACGAGCATTTCAAGGCCTGATGCTGCCCTGAAGCAATAGTGCAGCCCTTACCGTTTTGGCACAAGGTGGAGGCGGCATGGTGAGCTGGACGGAGGTGCAGTCTTGGGGTCGGCAGCATGGAGGAAACCCTCTTGCCGCCACTGCATTCACCACACCAATTTGTGACTGGCATTTAGTGCGAATCCGCACATGGTAACTGTCATGCCCCTGCAGCAATGGCTACTACAGGCCCTTGTGTATAGTTACCATGTGCAAAAATGCTCATTAACTGCTTAGAGCACTTCAGGAAAAAGGCCGCTTAAAGTAGACTAGTCAGGAAACGTGGCTGCTGCATTGGAAAAGGAAGCTGTCTCCGGAAGCTTCTGGGAGGCAGGAAATCCCACTGGTTTAGTGACAGATAGCTGCACAGCTGCGCTCACTCGCTTCTGTGCCGAGGAGCACATCCCCCATTGCTCATTATTTTTCTTCCTCACCTCTCTAGGATAGCATTCGAGGATTTCATGAATAACTTCACAAAGCTTGAGATCTGTAATCTCACACCTGATACTCTTCAGTCGGACAGCCTGCAGACGTGGACAGTCTCTGTCAATGAGGGGCGCTGGGTCAGAGGCTGCTCAGCAGGGGGCTGTCGCAATTTCCCAGGTGGGCAATGAACTTGACCCCGGCGGAGGACGGAGGAGGAAGAGGAGGGCTGTCATTCCTTTTCACCTGCTTGCTTTCTCAGGCATATTCTTGGAGGGCAATGGGGGACAGTGACGTGAGAGGGAAGGAGGGAGCGGACACACAGTAGGTTCTTAGGGGGTTATTTTTCGAGGAGCTGCCTAGATTTACATGCACACAAGTATTTTAGTCCTACACATGCATTAGTGGCAGCATGTGGGCTAAGCGCTATTTTATAAGTTCACGCACACCTCCAATGGTGAGTACTTTTACTGTGGGCGTGCACAGGGAGAGAGTTTGGGCAGAGTGTGGGTGGGGCACGAAGTTCCACATGCAAATTATAAAATGCTATAATTGATACACATTTGGTAGAAATCTAGGTACAGGCATTTACACCAGTTCTAGGGGCTGGCGTAAGTGATCATGCCTTCAATGAGCATGCATTCTCTGCCACTTACACTCCATTTTCTAGCTTTATGAAATACCTGTGTACGTAAGAATGCACAACTTATAAAATTATCCTCGTAGGAGGTAACTTTATAAGGAGCCATGTAAAACTTACACGTCATCAATACGCGTGGAGTCATATAGTTTCAATGACTTCAATGACTTTGGGCTTTAACATGTTGCTATTCTGTAAGTAAGCACGCCAGGCTGATGGGCACGTACTTTCACTGCGGACATGCACGGGGGCGGAGCATAGGCCAACTGCAAATCGACTCACGTAAATCATAAAACACTATAAATTATGCATGCTCCTTAAAAACCTAGGGCTGGTGTAAATGCTCGTGCCTAGATTTAGTGTGCATTTTTGGACACTTCCCTATTTTATAAAGAAAAGTAAGTATCCGCTTTTCTTTATAAAATAGATTTAGTTAGGCCTGTTCTGGGTACCTAAATCACACCTCCGGAAGCAAAGGATCATCTGACGAGACCTGCTGCACTTCATCTCAGATGACTCTTTTCAGTAGATCTCCCTGGTGGCCCAGCGGGGACCCTGATTTCCCCACCACATAATCCCACAAAGAGCTCTCTGGTGACCCAAATAGGCCCTCATCCCTCGACCCCACAAAGGTCTCCCTGGTGGCCCAAGTAGACCCCAACCCCCCACCTACTTGTATTTCGAGAGACAGGAGTAATACCCACTCATACTCTTTCCAGCACTGGTATCTTTAAAAATGGCAGCACCTGACCAGTAGGGGTCAGTCTGCCAAACAAGGGAGTGCCTCCCAATAAGAGAGAAATTCCTATATTTGGCAGACTGACCTGTCATGATGCATCCTGACTCACCACTAGGGATCAGGCACCATCATTTTCCAAGTTGGCAACAGGAGGAGAGGGTTCCCACTGGATGTCTTCCTGAACCTGTAAATATTATTGGCCTAATGAAGTCCCAGCAGTAGCATGGAGGCTCTGGTTGAGGGTCTCCATGTGCCGGCTGCCTGGTCCAGGGGTGCCCTGACCCAGATTGCCAAAGCCAGGGCTGCCGGATCCAGTGCTATCCTGGCTTAAGGTTCCTGGGCCAGGGATGCTCTTGAAGGAGTCTGGGTCCCGCTGGTCCACCAGGGAATTTTTTTCAGGATGGGGATGGGACAAGGGGGTGGAGAGTCTGCACTTTTTATCAGCCCCTGTGTTTTGAAAAGGTCTCACTTCCTCTCAAGTGTGTGAATGGGAAGGGCAAAAATCTCTTACATAGCAGTTTGAGCCCCAGTTGTAGTCCTGCAAGACTACCACTAGGCATCAAGTGGCACCATTTTGAACCTGGTGCCAACAGCAGCAGAAGGGACCTGGGGTTGCTCCTGCCCCAGCACTACTGGTCCACCAGGGTGAGTGTGGGAAATCCCATCAGCCCCGTGGCGGGATTAACAGAGCCGCGAGAGGAGAAGCTCTCCCTTCGCAGCTCTGAAAAGCCCACGCTTTGGGAGCTGATGCTGAAACGAGGATTCTGCAGGGCAGGGGAGGCCCGCGGGGTACTCGATTCTGCCGCTGCCACGGTGGCAGCGGCAGCAGCAGCCGGTTTGTGTTTTTTTTTAATCTAGTTGGGTTAATGTGGGGGAGGGGGATTAGGACTGGTAATGGGCTATGGGGGGGCTAAGACTCTAAGTGGGCTGATGGGGGTGTTAGGACTGGTAATAGGCTATGGGAGGTTAGGACAGGTAATGGGCTATGGGGGGGCTAAGACTGGAAGTGGGCTGATGGGGGGGTTAGGACTGGTAATGGGCTATGGGGGGTTTAGGACTGGAAGTGGGCTGATGGGGGGCTTAGGACTGGTAATGGGCTGTGGGGGGGCTTAGGACTGGTAATGGTCTATGTGGGGGGCTGGGACAGGTAATGGGCTGTGGGGGTTGCTAGGACTCGAAATGGGCTGAGTGGGGGCTTGAACTGCAAATAGCTGATGGGACGGGGGCTTGGAATGGAAATGGGCTGTGAGGGGAGGGAGCTAGGACTGGAAATGGGCTGAGGGGGGCTAGGACAGGAAATGGGCTGATGGAGGGGCTAGGATAGGTTTGGAAATGGGCTGTTGGGGGGTGCTAAGATTGGAAATGGGCTGTAATGGGGGCTTGAATTGAAATGGACTCATGGAGGGGATAGAACTGGAAGTAGGTTCATGGGGGGCTTGGATTGGAAATGGGCTGATGGTGGGGCTAGGAAAGGACTAGAAATGGGCTGATGGAGGCTGGGATTGGAAATGAGCTGATGGAGGGACTCGGATAGGACTGCAAATGGATGGGGGAGCTAGGACTGGAAATGGGCTGATGGTGGGGCTAGGATAGGATTGGAAATGGGCTGATGGGGGGCTAGGACTGGAACTGGGCTGATGCATGGACTAGAAGGGAGCGGATGCTGGGTGGGGCTGGAACTAGAAGGGAGCTGATGTTGGGGGAGGATTAGAATGGGATGGAGCTGGGAGAGTGAAACGGAGAGAGAAAAAATATTTTGTGTGGGAGGGAAGAAAAATCTACAATTGGCCGGGTATTGGGAGAGTAAGTGGGGATTGAGGATGGAGGGGTAAAATTTGAGTGGATGAAATAGGAATGAGGAAAGAGCAAAAGGAGAAAGATTAGTATGTTAAAGCAGATGTAGAGAGAGGATGGAAAAAAACTAGAAGAGAGAAGAAAGGACAAATGGACAGCAGACGATGGAGAGTTAGCAGAAGACACGAAGAAACCAGAAGAAAGTAGCTGGAGCAATTGCAACTGAAAAAATAATGCACAAAAGGTAGAAAAATATCTCTTTATTTTGAATTTATTAACTGGAATATGTCAGCTCCAAGAAATGTGCATCATTAATGTCTGCGCTTTGTTTAGTACAAGAGGAAATTAATTTATAGTTTTATTTCTACAGTGTTGTACATTCCAAGTTTGGCTTTTGGGGTTCCCAGTTTAATTATTGCCTTCCTGTTTCTAAATTGTGATTACTTGTTTGGTGATGGTCTATGTTCTGCATGTGTAACTGAGCTGAGGTATTCTGTTTATGTAATTCCTATTTGACATTGCCACTTGTTCTCTTTCTCCAGTAGGTCATGTATTGTTATTGTCTGAAATGTATTGGTTTAATATTTGCAGTGTTGCCTTTTGATAGGTAGGGTCTGGTGCTTTGTGAGTCCTGGTAGTGCTGTTAGGATACAGCGGGTTTGCTATGGGTTCTAAATGGGCAGTGTTTGTAGTAGTTCCTAATGTGCCTGGCGGTTGGCACTGGATTATAGTAATGTAGAAATCTTTTAGTCTTTCTTTATCCAGACACTCATTAAGAGGCATGTTTACTAAAAGTTAGTGTATGGTAACATTATGCAAATGTTTATGCAAATGAGGCCCCACACTGAGTCTCCGCACATGGCCCCGCACCCCCCCTTGGGCCGCCCCTGCTTGTGGTAATCCTGAAACCTGAGGTGGGTAAAGCCTCTGTCTTCACACATGCACTTCATGAAGGACATATACTCAAGAGAGCAGGGGCAGCAGAACACCTATATGATTGGGGTGGGGCCAAGCTCCACCCTAACTCACCTTGACTCCACCCCTAGCTCCCCCCCCCCCCCTTCGCGGCCTTCCTATCCTGTTCTGCCCATGAGGATCCTATTTCCCACAGGCAAGCAGAAGGAGGCTTTTCTGTGATTGCAGCTGCTCTCTTCTCCCCATGGGAAATGGGATCCCCGCAGGCAGAACAGGAGGGGAAGGCTGCAATCGCAGTCTTGATGCAAGTTGCAGCTGGTGGGCAAACTTTTGGTGGGGCCAGGCAGGGCCGTAGAAAGGGCTGTGCGAGCGGTGCAGCCACACAGAGTGCAAGCAAGGAAGGGACACTATTGTCATCACCGAGCTTCCAGGAAACCCGCTAATAATGTTCCTACATGCAGCTGGGTGGGGGAAGGGGGCACCAGATGCGCGTTTCTCACAGGTTGCATTTCTAGCTTGGTATGGTCCTGTGGCCAGGGCCTATGTGGCCCACCCCATTCTGATGCCTCTGCAAGGGACATTTGATCAGAAGGCATTCACTTCAGGCCCAAAAACTGCAAGCTCAAAGAAATACACTTCTCACTGACTACTGGATAGAAAGAAACCCACACTGCCACCTAGGGGTCACTGGTTTATATAACTTTAGGAAGAAGCATTACAGCTAACCATGTTGGGGATGCCATGGCAGAATGATTTACATCTCCCTACACCAGCGGTTCTCAACCTGTGGGTCACGACCTTTAAATACTTAAAGAGAAATAATGAACAAACAAACCTCTTCCAGAGATGGGGAAACTGTGAAACTAGAGGGCATGACATGAAGCTGCAAGGTGGTAAATTGAAAGGCAATGTCAGGAAATACTTTTTCACTGAAAGGGTGGTGGATGCTTGGAATGCCGTCCCGATGGAAGTGGTGGGGGCAAATACAGTGTCGGATTTCAAAGTGGCCTGGGACAGACACAGTGGATCACTTTACAGCAACAAGTCTAAATCAAAATAAAGTGAACCATCTAATTTCTCAACAAATAGGGGTGTCCTACATGGAGCGATGGGGGAAGGAGCGGTAGGTTCACCCCTAAACCAAGATATGGGGAGGGGTGAAGACATGGGGAGGGGTGCACCTGCTCCTGGTGGGTGCACCCCTAAACAAAGACATGAGAAGGGGTGCACCTACTCCAGGGGCGGCCCAAGGGGGGTGCGGGGCCATGTGCGGAGACTCGGTGCGGGGCCTCATTTGCATAAGTGGCCTTATTTGCATAAATATTTGCATAATGTTACCATACACTAACTTTTAGTAAACATGTCTCTTAATGAGGGTATGGATAAAGAAAGACTAAAAGATTTCTACATTACTATAATCCAGTGCCAACCGCCAGGCACATTAGGAACTACTACAAACGCTGCCCATTTAGAACCCATAGCAAACCCGCCATATCCTGACAGCATTACCAGGACTCACAAAGCACCATACCCTACCTATCAAAAGGCAACACTGCAAATATTAAACCAATACATTTCAGAGAATACTGGGGAAAGAGAACAAGTGGCAATGTCAAATAGGAATTACATAAACAGACTACCTCAGCTCAGTTACACATGCAGAACATAGACCATCATCAAACAAGGAATCACAATTTAGAAACAGGAAGGCAATAATTAAACTGGGAACCCCAAAAGCCAAACTTGGAATGTACAACAACACTGTAGAAATAAAACTATAAATTAATTTCCTCTTGTACCAAACAAAGCGCAGATGTTAATGATGCACATTTCCCAGAGCTTTCATATTCCAGTTAATAAATTCAAAATAAAGAGATATCTTTCTACCTTTTGTGCATTTTTTTTCAGTTGCAATTGCTCCAGCCACTTTCTTCTGGTTTCTTCATGTTTTCTGCTAACTCTCCATCGTCTGCTGTCCATTTGTTCTTTCTTCTCTCTTCTAGTTTTTTTTTCCATTCTCTCTCTCTACATCTGCTTTAACATACTAATCTTTCTCCTTTTGCTCTTTCCTCATTCCTATTTCATCCACACAAATTTTACCCCTCCATCCTCAATCCCCACTTACTCTCCCAATAACCGGCCAATTGTAGATTTTTCATCCCTCCCACACAAAATATTTTTCCCCTCTCCATTTTACTCTCCCAGCCCCATCCCATTCTAATCCTCCCCCAACATCAGCTCCCTTCTAGTTCCAGTCTCACCCAGCATCCATTCCCTTCTAGTCCCTGCATCAGCCCATTTCCAGTCCTACCCCCCATCAACCCATTTCCGGTCCTAGCTCCCCCATCCATTTTCAGTCTGAGTCCCTTCATCAGCTCATTTCCAATCCTAGCCCCCCATCAGCCCATTTCTAGTCATTTCCTAGCCCCACCATCAGCCCATGTCAAATCCTAGCTCCCCTCCACTCAGCCCAATTCCAGTCCAAGCCCCCCCATGAGCCTACTTCCAGTTCTAGCCCCTCCATGAGTCCATTTCAATTCAAGCCCCCACCACAGCCCATTTCCAATCTTAGCTCCCCCCAACAGCCCATTTCCAGTACCAGTCCTAGCCCCCCATCAACCCACTTCCAGTCCTAACCCCCCATCACCCCATTTTCAGTTTAAGCCCCCCTATAACCCATTACCAGTCCTAACCCCCCCATCAGCCCACTTCCAGTCTTAACCCCATCAGCCCATTTCCAGTCAGCCCCCATAGCCCACTGCCAGTCCTAACCCCCTTCCCCATCAGCCCACAGCCCATTACTAGTCCTAACCACATCAGCCCACCTCAAGTCCTAACCCCTCCCCATCAGCCCATGTCCTGTCCTAGCCCCCCCCCCCCCCATAGCCCATTATCAGTCCTAATCCCCCCATAGCCCATTACCAGTCCTAACCCCCCATCACCCCATTTCCAGACAGCCCCCATCAGCCCACAGCCCATTACCAGTCTTAATCCCCCCCCAGCCATTACCAGCCCTAACCCCCCATCACCCCATTTCCAGACAGCCCCCATCAGCCACAGCCCATTACCAGTCTTAACCCCCCCCAGCCCATTACCAGTCTTAACCCCCCATCACCCCATTTCCAGACAGCCCCCATCAGCCCACAGCCCATTACCAGTCTTAACCCCCCCAGCCCATTACTAGTCCTAACCCCCCATCACCCCATTTCCAGACAGCCCCCATCAGCTCACAGCCCATTACCAGTCTTAACCCCCCATAGCCCATTACCAGTCCTAACACCCCCAACAGCTCACAGCCCATTACCAGTCCTAGCCCCCCCAGCCCATTATCTGTCCTTCCCCCCCCAGCCCATTACCAGTCTTAACCCCCCATCACCCCATTTCCAGACAGCCCCCATCAGCCCACAGCCCATTACCAGGCTTAACCCCCCCCAGCCCATTACCAGTCTTAACACCCCCCCAGCCCAGCCCAGCCCAGCCCAGCCCATTACCAGTCTTAACACCCCCCCAACCCAACCCAGCCCAGCCCAGCACCAGTCTTAACACCCCCCCCAGCCCAGCCCAGCCCCGCCCAGCCCAGCCCCAGTCCTAACACCCCCCCAGCCCAGCCCAGCACCAGTCTTAACACCCCCCCAGCCCAGCCCAGCCCAGCACCAGTCTTAACACCCCCCCAGCCCAGCCCAGCCCAGCCCAGCCCAGCACCAGTCTTAACACCCCCCAGCCCAGCCCAGCCCAGCCCAGCCCCAGTCTTAACACCCCCCCCCCCATATCGGCTTATGGCAAATTTAAAATTTTAAAAAAAAAACCTGGCGCTGGCTGCTGCTGCTGCCGCCGCGGCAGCAGCAGAATTGAGTGTCCCGCGGGGCCCCCTCTCCTCGCTGAGCCTCTCTGCAAGGGCTTTCAGATTCGCGAAGGGAGAGTGTCTCCCTCGCGTCTCTGTTAAGCCCGCAGGGGCTAATGGGAAATTTCCCATCAGCCCCTCGCGTCTAAAGGGGCAGATGGGAAATTTCCCATTAGCCCCTGCGGGCTTAACAGAGACGCGAGGGAGACAGACACTCTCCCTTCGCGAATCTGAAAGCCCTTGCAGAGAGGCTCAGCGAGGAGAGGGGGCCCCGCGGGACACTCCATTTTGCCGCGGAGGCCGCGGCAGCAGCCAGAGCCAGCTTTTTTTTTTTAATATAATTTTTAAAAAAAAGCAGAATGTTCTTTGCGCGGGGCCCCCTGAAACGCGGGGCCCTGTGCAAAGAACATTCTTGCTCAATGGACGGGCCGGCCCTGACCTACTCCCAGAACCCCTAAACAAAGACATGGGAAGAGGTGCACCTACTCCCAGAACCCCTAAACAAAGACATGAGAAGGGGTGCACCTACTCCCAGAACCCCTAAACAAAGACATGGGAAGGGGTGCACCTACTCCCAGAACCCCTAAACAAAGACATGAGAAGGGGTGCACCTACTCCCAGAACCCCTAAACAAAGACATGGAAAGGGGTGCACCTACTCCTGCCACACTACTGGGCAGACTAGATGGACCATACTGGTCTTTATCTGCCGTCATTTACTATGTTACTATGCTTTGTAGTCATGCCATAAAAGTCTTTGACTGTCATTGGCCAAGGATATGAGACGCCCTAGATGAACCTCCTTCCTGTTGCCCCCATCCCCATTGTTCCCCCTCTCCGGGACCTGCAGCAGTGGCAATTATTTTTAACCAGTGACACAGTGCTTACCATAACCTCCGGCGCTGTGCGCTGTTTCTGCTTTCCACTCCCCTTTGCATAGGGGCGGAAGTGGCTGGACCAGGAATAGCACACAGTGCTGCCATTGCGAGTCCCAGAGAGGGGTGGCAGCGGCAGAAATGGGCTGTCCGCTGACCACGACGCTCTAGGCGACCACCTAGTTTACCTAATGATAGTGCTGGTCCTAGTGACAACTTGGCTTTTTATAGCTATGTGACATTAATGGCAATTATTTCTCTGCTTTTATTCTTACCTGGAGATTGATGATTAATTATGCAGTTCTTATTTAATGCTACATGTTTGTTTTGTGATATACAGGGTGGCCCAAAAAAAGTGAAAACATCTCGTAAATTAAAAGCTTAAATAGTTTACTTATTTACCTTTTTTAGCTATATACATCTTTATTTCGACAATTTCCGGTTGCCATCTTTTTTTTTAATTTGTCAATTGTTTACATCTGTCTTTTTGAATTTTTAAATAACTTATATGCTATGAGATGTTCTCACTGTTTTTGGGCCACCCTGTATATGTATATTTGTTTTATCATTAGAGATTCTGATTCTAGTCATTTACATATTGTAAATATAAATATTTCTTTTCAAGCTAATTCAGTACTTTGGGAGGTTTTTAAAAAATCCATAAAAATTAGAGGTTTCATGACACAGAATTACAGTTTTGGTACATTTTAGGTGGATTCTCTTTTTGCATGCCTTTTATTTGTTAGTAATGTAAAATTGGTCTACTATTCCCCTCATCCCCAGCAGTCTCTCTCTCTCAGTCCTCCTTCTCCTCCCTGGGTCTACACAGTTGAGGAACAGGCTGTAGGTGATACTCCATTTTTTAACTAATTTAATACATTTCTGAATTATTCCACCACACTCATCCCCCTGCCCAGCCTAACCCCAGCAATCTCCCCGTCTGCTTCCCGACCCCAGCATACTTGCCCTGCTCCCCCGAAGCCTGTACATTGTCTCATGTCCCCAGCCTGACCACAGTTTTATCCCCTCCCCTCCCTGACCCCAGCACAGTCTCCCTGCTCCCCATTGGTATACACACTCCCCATTCCACTCTTACTCCAACACGCTCTCCCTTTTTGATCCCACCACATGCTCCTTCTTCCCCTGAAGGCGGCTTCCTCCTCCCCTCCTTGACCCCAACACGGTCTCCGTACTCCCCTGTTGCCAGCATACTCTCCCCCTTTCCCCCATCTCACAAAGAAGTGCCACAGGGAAACTAAGGGAACCCCCCCTTTCTGCCAGACCCAAAACTGCTGCAGTTATCGTTGTCAGGGCCCACGCAGCCATCTCTGCTACTACTTCCTCTCTAGGTCTGCACAGCTGAAGATTATGTCGCCTCCCTTTGTGGTCCCCTCAGCTCTCTCGCAGCAGAAACGGTCTCGCCCCACCAGTGACATCATTCAGTTGCAACAGCCGCAGCCAGGTGGCAGCAGGAGGCACAAGGAGGATAATTTGCAGGGCTTTTCAGTTAGAACCAGATAACGCAAATTTGTCATTAGGGTGTTTTGGGTTATAATCAAAAATATATAACCCTTTTTGTATTGTATATATCTCTATTTTATTCTCTTCTCTGCTCAGAGGCCTATAGGGCAATGGAGAATGCACTGCATCTTCAGTATATTACTGCCAGTTCTGTTTATCATCTGAATTGCTACCCTTTGCATCACAGACACATTTTGGACCAACCCCCAGTATCGCTTGAAACTTTTTGAGGAAGACGATGACCCTGATGACAAAGAAGTCGTCTGCAGCTTTTTGGTGGCACTGATGCAGAAGAACCGGAGAAAGGAGCGTAAACTGGGAGCCAGTCTCTTCACCATAGGCTTTGCGATTTATGAAGTAATGCATTCTTGGCATTTGGGGTTGATCGTTTCCATTCTGCAGGTCTCTCCTCCTGTGCACTGCTGGGGATGGGGGCTGTCCTTTGCATGCCTGCCGTGCAGGATTGCAGAGATCCTGGGGCTGTCGCCTGCCTTGCTTACATAAAGTTGTCTCCAGCATTATGCATGTGTGCAACAGTACAGTTGGATTAACTTGTTTATGAATAAAACTTGGTTTATGCTCTGATTTGTGATTAGAGGACTTTGAAATGAAGTTGTTTTCTTCTGATTATATTTGTAAATCTGAAACAGGAGATGATTTTCTATTTGTTTCCTTCTTGTATCATCAATCTCCAGGAACAAGCAGGAATGAGTCTTCACATATGGGTATCGTCGGTACCGACGGAGCCTGCGCGGGAACGCTCCCCAGCGTCCAGTAAGAAAGCTTTTGGGAGCATCCCACAGCGCCTGCGCGTTTCCTTCCCGCCTTTCCCAACTGCCTCTCTCCATTTCTTCTTTTCCGCGGAGCCAGCAGGTCGTGTTTCCTGTCACCGCTGAAGAATTTCTTATTTTCTTTTATTTTTCTTTAGTCGCGTGTCTGCCTTCTCGATTCCGCACCGGTACCACCGGTCTTTTTTCTTTCTTTAAAAAAAAAAAACTTCTACTCTTTTCAGTGCATTTTTCTTCTGGGGCCTTAGGCCTACAGATATATTTTTCCTCATGGAAAAACCCGCCTCCGGGTTTAAAAAATGCACGAAGTGCAGCAGCACTATTTCTGTCATTGACACCCATGACTGGTGTCTAAAATGTTTAGGTCCTGACCACTCCATTGCGGATTGTGAGTCCTGTTCCATGATGTCTAAAAGAGGGTTACAGAATCGGGCAGCCAAGCTCAGTACCCTGTTTCCCTCCGATGCAGCTTCCGTGGCATCGACATCTTCCAGGGCTTCTTCTTCATCCCATGGATCTCAGGTAACCAAACTTAAATCTGGCCGGTCCTCAAAGAGTTCATCTCCCTCTAAGTATCGAGATGCCCCCGGGCTTACTCTTGAGGATACCACACCGGCAAAATTACCCCGGCGGGAGGCTCCGGCTTCCAAAGCACTACCTATGGGGTCACAGGTTGACATCAATGGCTCGGCCTCGACCGATCACCTGTTACAATGTTCTGGGGTACCGGCGGTTTCCACCGGTACCGACATCCAGACATTGGTGGTGTCAATGGATCAGAATATTCTGACCATGCAGCGTGCCATCACGGCATTCATTCAAGCTGCGACGCCTACGGTACCGCAACAAACCCCGTTGTCGGTACCTGTACCAATTCCGGTACCGGACCCGATATCGGTCCTGATACCAGTACCGCCTGCATCGACATCAGCATCGATGGCAGCGGTACGCTATCCAGTGATGCCCATTAGTACTGACCCGGTACCGATTACTCCCGATGTCGATACCTCCCGGTACGCGTATCGGGCTCTACGAGAGCATCCAGACAGTTGATACTTCGATTCCTCTGAAGACTCTGATTCTTCAGAGGCCTCAATTGAAGCATCGGGCATCCTTCCTCAGGAACCCTCTTCTCCAAAAAGGAGAATGTCTCCTCCTGAAGACTTGTCTTTTCAGGACTTCATTAGGGAGGTGGCCAAAGGCCTGTCCATCTCAGTGGCCTCTGAGACTGAACCTAGAGCCAAAAAATTGGATATCCTACAATATCCTAAGGCTCCTAAAGAGGCAGCCACCTTACCAATACATGAGATTCTTTATGATCACATGCTGGGCATATGGGAGACTCCTCTTTCCACCTCCCCTCATTCCAGAAGGTTGGACACCATGTATCGTGTTCCTCCTTGTCCTGGGTTTCATAAGACTCAGCTTCCTCACCACTCTATTGTGGTAGAGTCTGCTATGAAAAAGATCAAGAGTACAAAAAGGCACTCCTCTGCTCCTCCAGGAAGAGAATGCAGAACTCTAGATGCCTTTGGCAGGAAAATCTTCCAGGCCAGTATGCTTGTAGCCAGAATCAACTCCTATAGTCTCTATATGGGGATGTTTCTAAAAGAAGTTACAGATCATCTGCAAACCTTATCTCCTTTTATGTCAGAAGATAAGAGAGAAGAATACATCACCTGGCTTAAACATGCACAGGATGTATCTAAGTTTTCCAACCGTGCAGCCTTTGAGGGGGCCAGTAGAGCCTCGGCTATTGCCATAGGTACACGCAGAGTTGCTTGGTTGCAAACCTCTGATTTGGAATCCTGGGTACAGGATGGTCTAGGTAACCTTCCCTGTACAGGCAAAAACCTGTTTGGCAAAGATTGGCAAGCAAAGACCAACCAAATGGATGCTGAAAACTCTGCTTTAGATAGACTTTCAAAGTCTACTACTGCTCCTTTTAAAAAGAGGTTGTTCAAAAAGGGATCTTTCCCAAAGAAAGGGAAATTTTCTTCTTATGGTCAGGCCTCTTCTCAAGGTCGTTTTGCTACAAAGAGCAACAACCAAAACAGGCCAAAACCCAGGCTGCGAGGACTGCTACGGCCCAACAGCCTCAGCCTCCTCAGGGCCTTTGACTTTCCACTAGAGAACTTAGCCTTTCTGGCTCTAGAACATCCAGAGCCTCTCACCATCCCAGGAAGGTTAGCTCACTTTGCTCCCAGATGGGAACAAATCACAGCAGAGCAGTGGACCCTCTCCATCATAAAGGAAGGGTACAAACTTCATTTCTTAAACCTTCCTCCTCACACCATGGTGAAACAGTTCAATTCTCCAACATCTCTCCTCAACCTTCTAGGTCAAGAGATTGCTACCCTTCTTGCCCAAGGGGCAATAGAAGAAGTACCCCTTCTTCAACAGGGCTCAGGGTTTTACTCCCCCTATTTTCTCATTCCAAAGAAAACGGAGGGCTACAGACCCATATTAGATCTCAGAGAATTGAACAAGTTTCTATGCAAGGAGAAATTCAAGATGACTTCTCTCGGAACTCTCCTTCCATACCTCCAAAGTCAGGACTGGCTTTGTTCTCTAGATCTCAAGGATGCGTACACCCATGTTCTCATCCATCCAACACACAGAAGATTCCTTTGGTTCCTTTACCAAGGAAAGCACTACCAATACAAAGTGCTTCCTTTCGGTCTGGCCTCTGCTCCAAGAGTGTTCACAAAATGCATGGCAGTAGTAGCTGCATTCCTGCGCACTCTAGGAATATTCGTATTCCCATATCTGGACGATTGGCTCATCCGAGCTCCATCCCAGTCAGAGGCCCAGACTTCCCTGGCCTGCACAAGGCATGTTCTTCAGTATCTGGGACTGGTAATCAACATTCCAAAATCCCATCTCACCCCTACTCAGTCTCTAGAGTTCATAGGGGCCTTACTGGATACCACAACTGCAAGGGCCTATCTTCCCCAGGTCCGTTGCCTACGCTTGGTGCAGTTAGCCTCCCAGATTCAGTTAAAATCCCATTTAACTGCTCGAGAGATGTTGCAACTCTTAGGCCACATGGCATCCACGGTGCATGTGGGTTCCCTATGCTCGCCTTCACATGAGAGCAGCTCAGTGGACCCTAGCCACCCAATGGACCCAGGCATCAGGTTGCCTGTCAGACAAAATAGCAACCTCCAGTCGCCTATTTTGGTCCCTCCACTGGTGGAAGTCCACTCAGAATCTGTTGCTGGGGTCCCCCTTTCAACAGGTGTTACCCCAAGCCACCCTTACAACAGATGCCTCTCCAAAGGGTTGGGGAGCTCATCTACAAGATCTCTCAACCCAGGGCATCTGGTCTCCACAGGAGACATCTCTTCATATCAACCTCTTAGAGCTCAGAGCAATCTTTCTGGCTCTCAGAGTCTTCTACACCCTGCTCAGCTACAAGACAGTCCTCATCCACACGGACAACCAGGTAGCCATGTTCTACGTGAACAAGCAGGGGGGGGACTGGCTCTCTGTCGCTTTGCAATGAAGCTCTGAGATTGTGGGCCTTCGCCAGAGAGCATCAAATCCATCTCATGGCAGTGTATCTTCCAGGGGTTCAAAACTCTTGGGCAGACAGACTCAGTCGAGTTCTGCTTCCGCACGAATGGTCCCTCCATGGGGACCAGATAGCCAGGATTTTTCGGATTTGGGGTACCCCAGACATAGACCTGTTTGCAAGTCCGTGGAATGCCAAACTTCCCCGGTTCTGTTCCAGGATTCCATGTCAGGGAGTTCAGGTCAGGGATGCCTTCCTCCTTCATTGGGGGCAAGACTTCCTCTATGCCTTTCCACGTATTCTCCTAATTCCCAAAACTCTGTTCAAGCTTCAGAGAGACAAGGGGTCTATGATCCTCATAGCACCACTTTGGCCACGCCAAGTGTGGTACCCTCTGCTTCTGCATCTCTCTCAAGTTCCCTCCCTGGATCTGGGGTCTGCTACAGATCTCCTCTCCCAGGAGGAGGGAACCTTGTGGCACCCAAATCCTCAGTCTCTTCATCTCAGGGCCTGGTTGCTGAAGGCCTAGACCTTCAAGATTTACAACTTTCTCAGCAAGTGAAGGATATCCTTCATGCTTCCAGAAAGCCTTCCACCAGACGTTCATATGCTTTTAAATGGAAAAGGTTTTCCATTTGGTGTGCAGAGAAGGATCTCAACCCTCTTGCAATACCTAGACTATTTGCTGCATTTATCCCATGCAGGCCTTAAAACAAATTCAATCAGAGTCCATTTGAGTGCTATTGCAGCATCCCTTAAGCCTCTCAATGGACAACCTATTTCCTCTCATCCTCTTATAGCAAGATTCATGAGAGGCCTTCTTTTGACTAAACCTCCCATTAGACCACCTCCAGTGGCATGGGACTTGAATCTGGTTCTTGGCCAGCTTATGAAGCCACCCTTTGAACCCTTAGCCACTACCTCCTTAAAATTCCTTTCCTGGAAGGTTATTTTTCTCATTGCAGTCACCTCAGCTTGCCGTATCAGTGAGTTGCAAGCTTTAGTGGCTAATCCTCCTTATACAAGGTTCCATCATGACAAGGTAGTCCTCAGAACTAATCCACACTTTATGCCTAAAGTGGTCTCACCTTTTCATCTGAACCAGGAGGTGTATTTACCTGTCTTTTTTCCAGGACCTCATGCATCAAGTGCAGAGAGGAATCTTCATACCCTGGATTGTAAAAGAGCACTTGCTTTCTACTTGCACAGGACACAGCAACATAGAAAGTCCTCTCAACTTTTTGTTGCTTTTGATCCTTCTCATTTAGGACTTCCAGTCTCTAAGAGAACTCTGTCCAATTGGATTGCTCAGTGTATTTCCTTCGCCTACCAGAGTAAGAACCTTTCTCTGGAGGGCCATGTCACAGCTCACAGCTCACAATGTGAGGGCCATGGCAACCTCTATGGCTCATCTAAACTCTGTGTCCATCGACCAAATCTGTCGAGCGGCCACCTGGGCATCGGTTCATACCTTCACAGCCCATTACTGCTTGGACAAGGACTCCCGCCGGGATGCCTTGTTTTGTCAGGCTGTTCTCAAACACCTGTTCCATACCTAATCAACTCCTACCCTCCATCCCTGACTGGATGCCTGAGATTCATGGGTAGAGGTGGAGCCCTTCCCAGGGACTCACAATCTGGGTGATCTTCCAGGCATCTCTAGCTGGGGAGTCCCCATATGTGAAGACTCATTCCTGCTTGTTCCTGGAGATAGCACAGTTACTTACCTGTAACAGGTGATCTCTGGGAACAGCAGGAATAAGTTTTCACAACCCACCCACCTCCCCTAGGAGTTGTATCTCTCTATCTATCTTTCCTTTCCTCTCTCTCTCTCTTTGTCTCAGCTTTATGTTTATGTTTATTGTATTTGATAAAAACCGCCTTTCACAAAACCAAAGCGGTGTACAATTGAAATTCAATAAAAGAAGGCCGAAGCCAACGAAAAGGAAAAGAAGTGTACAATATTTGATAGGACAGCAGAGCAAACAAAGAAACAGGACAAACATAACATGGGGTGGGCCTAGGCAAGAAACAAAAGGTAGGGAAGAGAAGTAATCATACGAAGGGGGAGGGAACATTGAAGGCTAGGGAGAACAAGTGAGTTTTTAGCTGTTGTTTGAAGGTGGCATACTGAGGTTCTAGGCGGAGGGAGGGGGGAAGGGCATTCCAGAGGGCAGGAGCAGCAAAGAAGAAGGCAGAGGAGCGGGTAGATTGTAAGTGAGTGCGAGAAGGGGAAGGGAGGGTAAGGCGGTTAAGGTGAAAAGAGCGGGGAGTGTGTCTAGGAGAATGAAAGAAGAGGAGATCAGTCAAGTATTGGGGAGTGCTAGTGTGAAAAGCTTTATGAGTCAGGATAAGTAATTTGAAAGTGACCCTGAAAGGGATGGGCAACCAGTGAAGGTGAAAGAGCAGAGGGGTTACATGATCCCGAAGTGAAGAGTGTGTAACCAGGCGTGCGGCAGTGTTCTGGATCCTACTGAAGCAAGCAAGTTGATAAAACTCGAACTGGAGAGAGGCAGTTGGGAAAGGCGGGAAGGCAGCGCACAGGCGCTGTGGGATGCTCCCAAAAGCTTTCTTACTGGACGCTGGGGAGCGTTCCCACGCAGGCTCAGTCGGTACCGATGATACCCATATGTGAAGACTTATTCCTGCTGTTCCCAGAGATCACCTGTTACAGGTAAGTAACTGTGCTATATCTTACATGGAAGCGTTAGCTACAATGAGATGTTCTTGTGATTCAATGTTTTTAACTATACTGTATAATTAGTATTTCCATTGATAGATGCCTCGTCCAGTTTATGTGATAGGGAAGTGAAGCAAAGAGAAGCGACGTACAAGGCAAACCGTGCATTATGCAGGGGATGTTCAGCGGTAGCAGCTAGCATGTGTAAAGTGGATAGCTGTTGCTGCTGAACTCTCAACCTGGATATTCAACGCCGGGGCCATATTTGGCGTTGAATATCCGGGTTAGCCGGATAGAGCAGTAGCTAACCGACTAGCGGTGATATTCAGCTGCTGGCTGGTTAGCTAAAGTGGCCAAAGTTAGGAGAGTCTTTCAGGTGCTTAACTTTCACCACTTTGGGTTAACCGGCTAATGGCTGAATATCCCCGGGTGCCGCCTCCGCTTCATCCCAGGCATGTCCTAGAAACATAGAAATATGATGACAGAAAAAGACCACATGGCCTATCTAGTCTGTCCTTCCATATCAACAACTACAAAGGTCCCCTTTTTACCTTCAGAGATCCTCTGTGTTTGTCCCATGCTTTTCTGAATTCAGTTTCTGTCCTCATCTCTACCACCTCCACTGGGAGACTGTTCTAGCCAGCTAGAATCGGGGTGTTTAGTGGTGGCACCCAGGGCTATTCAGCGGGGATAAAAGCTACAATATCCACTAAACCCGAGGTTATCATACTTATGTTCACCTGAAGATCCAGGCTGAACTGCAGGGGAGCTATGCAGCACAGTAGTAAAACAACCGAGATATACAAAAGAGGACCGTAGCAAGCTAGCAAGACCACTTCCTATCCTTTATCCTATCCCCATGAAGCAATGGATTGTCTTGTACAGTGCTTTATATACCAATGGTGGCATAAAAAGATTAAGATTAGTTACAGTTAGAAAAGCCTGACTTTTATTAAAACTGCTCTCAGCCACTGTTGCTCTCTATTTGGTTTTGCCCTACTGGAACCGCATTACTGCAGGAACTGAGAGGTTAGGCAAGAGCTGGCAACCTTCTGTAAGATTCACTGATTTCCTGGGCATTACCCCCTCATACATCAACATGAGGGAACACAGCGTCCAGACTGAAGAGAAACTTCACGTCCATAGTATTTCAAACCATAGACTTGCTTAAGTGCTTGTAGTTTGTATTTTTCTACCAGTCACATTCAACATGCGGTAACTCTGGATTTTCTTTGTTTTCTCTCCAAGGTACCATCAGAGGTATGAAAAGAGTGGAGGGGACGATAGCAGCTTAGCGTAAAGTGCTCACCTTACACTTCTTTTTAGCTGCCAGCGTAAGAGTGGGAAATTCTCTGCTTATGTTTCTATGGAATGATTTAATACAAATGAGAGGTTCTGCATCTAGACTCTCAGTATCACCATGATATGTCTCTTTTCATTTGCGATTTTTCTTTCTTTTCTAGTTTTTAATTTTATTTGTTTAACTATACGGAAATCTGGGGCCTTGGTTCACCCAAAATTTTAACTTGGAAAAAATTCTAGCAGCAATTTATTCCATGAGTTTAGTGAATAAAAAGAATTGCCGGTGTGTATGTTGCGTGAAGGAAGGAGGGTTATTTGATGGTGGCAACCAGTGCCGTTAGAGCAACTGGCCATTGCTGCTTCAAATGAAAACCAGATATTCAGTGTCGGGGTCCTATCCAGCCACCAGCATTGACTATTTGGGTTGGCCAGAGAGTGATTTAGCGAACCGGTGATAAGTAAATATGTTCCGAAAGATCTGCATGCGCATAGAAAGTGTGTGTCTGAATCTATGAGAAGTAACAGAATGATGATGTAAAAGAAAGAGAATGCAGGTTTGTGATAAGAAAGAAAAAGATGATTAGATTAAAATAAGAGAAATACATGAAGGTTGTCTAGACTAATAGACATTTAGGTATGCCACGGCAGTTGATAAAAGGGGAGTATCATGATCTCCAACACAAAAAGTGGTAGTAGCCCTTTAAAAGCAGCTTTTGCATGCAAACATTTTGCCAGCCTTTAAAAAAAAGAGTAAAGTTCCAGTCTGCCAGTTTTCTTAATTTTTGAAAGTGTAAAGAATGTGTAAAAAATGTCAATCTTGCTCCCATACATACTGCAAATAGGAGGAAACATTTAGATCTGAGAGGAATGAAAGACACATTTGGGTAAATGGGGGCTATTAGATCCCTCAGAAGGTGCAGCCCCAGGCGACTGCCTAGTTTGCTTGGCCTTGGTTGTACTTGAGTACTGTGCCGCACAGACCCTCCTGGGTCATCTGAATATCTAGTTTCATATTAGGACAAATAGTTTCTTTTTTGATACATACGAGTTGCATAAAATACCTAAATATCAAGAGATTTTGCCCCATCAGCGGCTAAGATATTTCAGTGACTTTACCCCTAAGTTGATGTATAAGACACCAGGGAAAAGATATCTGGCCCAGTTTATATCAGCATTATTATACATAAAGCTGTCTTTCCTTTAGATGCATGGTAACAAGCAGCACCTGCAGAAGGACTTTTTCCTCTACAATGCTTCCAAGGCTAAATGCCAGTCATACATCAACATGAGGGAAATCTCAGAGCGCTTTCGACTACCTCCCAGCGAGTATGTCATCATCCCTTCAACTTATGAGCCTCACCAGGAGGGAGAGTTCATCCTGAGGGTTTTCTCAGAAAAACGAAATCTCTCAGAGTAAGTTCAATATGTTTATGTTTATGCAATTTCTTGGTATGTTATTGTTACTGGGAAGAGGCCAAATGTCGCTCAGTACTATAATGGAAATGGTGAGCACACACTGCCAGATGATGGTTATAGTGCTGGTGTTGCCCTCAGTTATTCTGCCTTGGAAATGAGTCAGAAAGCTTGAAAAATGGGGAGATAGAGCATGATGAGGGTTTCTGGGAGGAGAGAGAGCGCAGCAAAAGCTTTGTGGGAAGGAGGGGAAGCACAGTGAGGACCTCGGAGGTAGGAGAGGGACCACTATGAGAGCTTTGGAAGAGCAGAATAGGGTGAGAACATTTCAGGGGTGATAGGACGCGGGGAAAGTTTTATGGGACTCAGGGGAAGGGAAGGCTGAACTTGGGATGAAGGGAGAGAGTAAGAAAGAGGACAAGAGGGGAAGGAGAGAGGACCCCAGAAGGGGAGAGGGGTGCAAAGAGAAGGAGATACAGAGGATCAGGGACTGACGATGGAGAATTGCAGTGAGGGGGACAGAGAGGTTGGACGATGGGGTGGGGGGGCAAGGTGAATGAAGACGAGAGAAGGAGAATCCTTGATATAGGGAGGGGGTGCAGGACAGAGGAGATCAGGGAAGGAGAGGCTAGACTGTACCAAATTGTATTTATGAGGGAAGAGCATTCCAGTGAATGTGGGGAGGGAGGGAGAGTTTTCCAAGAAAAGGGGGGCAGTGGGATGGGGTTTTTATGGTGGGTGGGAAGTGGGGAGGACTTTCCAGGGTAGAACGATATGAGGAGAGATTTCAGAAAGTTAAGATAAGGAAGACTAAATCTCAGATGCAGAGCAGAATGAGATGACAGGAGAGGCAAAAGGAGAGAGGACCCAGGATGGGGAGGAAGGGGTGCAATGAGAAGACAATAAAAGGACCAAAGACAGAAGAAGAGAGCAGTGGGAAGGAGATAGAGAGATCAGGGGAATGTGGGGAGAGAGATCCAGGCGAAGGGGAGAGAGGGAGGGCTAGGGACTAATGGAGAGAGGATCAAGGATGGGTGGAGAGGTAAGAGAACTGGTTATTGGGTGGAAAGAAAGGGAGAAAGGACCCATAATGGAGAAGAAGAGGGGGAGACAGAACACTGGAGGTAGAAGGGGAGAGAGAGGGAAGACCCTGGATTGGAGGAAGCAGGGAATGAAGATAATGTAGGAGGAAGGGGATGGGGCGTGGAGAAGAAAGCAAAGGGGAAAGGAGGAAGAATAGATAAAGGAGAGCAGTGCGCATGCGAAAAAGAGAGAAACAAGAAAAGAGAGCAGAGAAGAAAGAACAAAGAGAAAGTATTAAAATATTTACTCTGGTCCTCTAAAAAGACCTCCTACGAGGGACTTGAAGGCAAGATGGCGCCTTGAGAGGGCGGCAAACTGGATCCTTGGCTTTGTCTTCATTGAGCAACCTATCCTTGTGCGCTTTGCTGAAGCACAAGGGCAAGCAGCTGCACCACTGGCTGGAGCGGCTGTGTGTAGTAGTGGTCAGCTTACCCTTGACGCTCTGGGAGTCCGGACCGCCCCGGAGGTTCTCCTTTGGAGCGGAGCACAGAGGGGCTTCGTTGAGCCCCAAAGAAAGGGCACTTCCCTGGCAACCCAGAAGCGCTCCTGCGGGGGGGAGGGTGCTGGTTTCTCCAAATGCTGGACTAGTTCTGTCAGCAAAATTAAACCCTAACAAAGTGACCAAATCTACAAATGAAAAATAAAGTAGTCACCAATAGTGTCCCTTAGAATTTTAAACTTTTTGTCGGATAATGCCGAGGGAGGGGAGAACCATTACTCACCCACACCAGACAGCAATGTCCATTTTAATCAGTAAAGGTTCAAAAAACAATTTTATAGAATATTTGTTGTGAATAGTACTTATCTCAAAGCAGTAGAAATGTTCATGTGTATGGAGCTATTTTCATCGGACTAGTTTTGTCGGCAGAGGGAGGTGTGCCGGGCCGCCCCCCTGCTCAGTCCTCTCCCGAGTGCAGGACTCTAGTTTTCAGAGTGGATGTCTTGCCGGAGGATCATTTGGGGAGTGGATTTGGAGTGTCTTTTTTGGGGAAGGAGCCTGTAATCACCATGAAGGTGCTGTGGAACTCAATCAAGTCTTTGGATGAATCTCTCCATTCAAGTTTGACACAACTTTCTTTGAAGGTGGATTCTGTTACAGAGCTGGTTTCTGTTCAAAAGAATGAAGTGGCTCAGCATGAAGGCAGACTCAACAACTGGAAGGGCAAGTGGCAGAGTTTGGAGCTTTAAAGGAAGCCCAAGTTAAGGAAAGTCTTGGGCTTTGGAGGAAGGTGGAAATTTTGGAGAATCAGCTTAAGAGGAACAACTTGGGTTTCCTCGGTATCCACTGCTTGGACCAGTGGAGCTGGTGAAGACGTATCTGGTTGAGGTCTTGGGCTGCGCAGCGGACAATCTCCAACCAGTGGCTTGGGCGTTTTATGTGCCTTTTTCCAGCGTTGGCTCTGGCAGCCCTAGCATAGCAAATAGCGTGAGATTGGAACCACAATGAGGTATGATAAAAGCGACCAGACAGTACTGCCAGAAAACGAGAGGGAAGGAGAACTCTCTCCTTACTCTCCTTTCCTCACTGATGGAAATGAACACACATAAAGTATGCAAGTATGTGCATAAATTAAGGTATTTTATCATCAAGAAAACCTGAGAGAAAGTGGAGACGGACCCGCAGTTCAACAGACCAATCTACTTATCTAGAACATCTGAAAAATCATAGGGACAACGTGGACAGAGAGAAAAAAATTCCATGCCGAGCTTCTTAACTGCTCGTTAAATAAGCCTCGTGACCTTTTCAATCTAGTAAAATCATTGACCAGCCAACCTCCCCAACCACAACAGGAGCATATCCAACCACAGGTACCAACAAAAAAGCACAAAACCACGTGCTAGATATAAACCCAGTCAATCCGTGGATAGCAAAGGAAGGATTATTCTTTATTGGTAAATAAAAAGCCTATGGCCCGGCACAGGCCGTGTTTCGTTGCCTTCTTCAGGGGCAGGCTACATAAATGATAAAAACAATAAAATTTACTATAGATATATACACAATAAGAATATTAACATAACAGCTAAGAATGTAAAAGACATGCACATATCACAAAATATAAATGAATATTTAAATTATATTAATAACATCCTATAAAATTATATTTAAACTATATAAAATTACTCATACGTGAATTGACAGGACCAGCACAGCAAACAGCAGATGATGACACCCATATTTAACATACCATAAATAGAACATGAATGAGGATAAAGATAAAAATGAACATAAAAGAACATAAGCAGCTATAAAAGGAAACAAACCATGAATAAAAACAGCTTCTTACTCAAATAAATACCTAAAAATAAAAAATAAATACATAAATAATAATAAGAAATAAAACATCGGGACTAAATTGATAACTACAAGGGATGAAGAAAAACACATTCACTACCTGAGACGAAGACACCACTATGATAAGTGTATCCATGTTTACAAAAATTATCAGTGACATACTACTTAAAAACCAAATCAAAAAACAAATCAAAAAGGTGAGCAAGGCAAACAGAATCAGTGGAATCTAAGGATACTTGACCATCCTGGTGAGTAGTATTCATAAATTATCAATCTGTACCTGTGAACACTCCGATTCTCTATAATGCCTCCGTTTGCAAGGGGCAGCCTTAGATGCAACAAAAACTAAAAACTGAAAAAGGAGGGAAGAGGCATGGCTGCATTAACACTTTTGACTTCTCAAAGACCATAACATAAAAAGCATAAAGAACTACAATTATCTATGTGCTTCATACTGTAATTCATTTAAAACGAAGGCAACTTCTATACGCTGGTAAATCCATTGCCTAGGGTCCATAAAAATACAAATATCCTTGTAATCCTAATAAAATATTCCTGAAATTTCATTCGGTACCTGTTATTATTCCAATTCTCTATTTTAACTCCGTGTATAAGACGCAGACTTAAATGCGACCAAAAATAGGAGGGAGAGAGAAAAAGAAGGAAACAAACGTGGCTGCATTAGTACTTTTAAACTTCTCAACAGCCTTAAAACACAACGGGCTTTAAATCTACGATTACCCTCGTACTTCATATTGTAATATATTTAAAAAGGAAAAACTCACATATTGTAGCCGCTGGTATACTAATACCGTCTCACAGACCCTGCTGACTTTAAAATAGCAAAAATTACAAACGCCGGCGTCTGCGCGCTAGATGAACAGAGTTTTCCCGCGATATGCAAATATGATGACGTCGGGCAGGGCAACACGATTGTTTCATCTTAAAAATAAAGGATTCCATATTTCTAAAGCGATCTATTCCCATTGAACCATCATTCGTAAATTTCAAAAACCTTTAAACAAAACTCTATATACCTCTCAAACATAAACCTCCTAAACCATCCCACGCTGTGAACCACTGCCCGCTTTTAGTAGCATGTAACCAAGCTTTGCAGAGTAAAAAGACCATTCATCGGCGGTTGCACATACAATAAGTTATCACTAAATACTATCACTTGGTTTGCAGCTTGTCGTGCTGTGAGGGCTTGCGTGCATCAGTGATGCTGAGAGCTAAACTATCGGTAGTTTAACTACTGGCAGGGTCCCAAGATGGACAGGTCTCAGCTGAGGTGCCAGACGAAGACAAACCACCCATCTGGGCAGCAGCAGAATGGGATAGTGTTGACGGCGGAGGATCACATTTCTGTGACAACGGCAACAACACCAAACTCAAACTGCGCAGAAGGAAGGCCCGGCAATCTACTTCTGTATCTTGCCATGAAAACCCAATGGATAGTTACAACAAAACAAATTGTGCTATGGTGCTGGAAGATGAGACTCCCAGGTCGGAAGGCACTCAACTAGCTACTGGGGAAGAGCTGAAGACTTTTCAGAGTAAAGCCAGCATTTATGATGTGGTTGGATCAAAGCCCTCGGGAAGTCTGACTGCTGATGTAGCTGTGCATGAAATGAGAGTCAGAAGCTGTAAAGATGTCTTACACATTGGAACATGGAACGTACGAAGCATGAACCAAGGGAAGTTGGAGGTGGTCAAGAATGAAATGGAACGTGTACAACTTGATCTGTTGGGTGTCAGCGAACTGAAATGGACTGGCATCGGGCACTTTGCATCAGATGATCACATGGTCTACTATGCTGGAAATGAAAGACAAAGAAGAAATGGTGTTGCATTTATAATAAAGAAGAAACTTGCAAGAACTGTAATGAAATACAATGCAGTCAGCGAACGCTTAATCTCTATTCGTCTACGAGGATTGCCTATCAACACAACTATAATTCAAGTATATGCCCCAACAACAGCTGCAGAAGAGAATGAAATTGAAGAGTTCTATGAACAAGTACAAGCTGAAATTGACAGAACATGCAAACAGGATATCCTGATAGTCATGGGTGACTGGAACGCAAAAGTTGGCAACAAAGAAGAAGGCAAAGTAGTTGGAAAATATGGACTTGGCAACAGAAATGAAGCTGGAGAAAGATTGATAGAATTCTGCAAGACCAATGATCTATTCATCTCAAACACCTTCTTCCAGCAACACAAGCGGCGACTGTATACATGGACTTCACCCAATGGATTGTATAAAAATCAAATTGACTACATCTGTGGAAGTCAACGATGGAAAAGCTCTGTAACATCAACAAAGACAAAACCTGGAGCTGACTGTGGTACAGATCATCAACTACTAGTATGCAAACTCAAGCTAAAGTTGAAAAAGAGCAAACCACTCATGAATGCAGCAAAATATGACCTTGAGAATATACCACTGGAATTTAAAGACTGCCTGCAAAATCGATTTGCTGCTTTAGATACAAATGACAGAACTCCGGAAGAGTTATGGAATGACATCAAGAAGGTTGTGCTGGAAGAAAGCGAGAAGTCTCTACAAAAGGTGAAAAAGCAAAAACGGCCAAAATGGATGACGGAAGAGAAGAAACTCTGAAAATTGCCCAGAAACGCAGAGAAGCTAAAGCCAAAGGAGAAAGAAAGACAATCGCAGAACTCAACAGAGATTTCCAACGTGCAGCAAGACAGGACAAGGAAAAGTACTACAATGACACTTGCAAGGAAATAGAAGCAGAAACTATTAGAGGAAGAACAAGATCGGCTTTCCTAAGGCTGCGAGAGTTAAAGAAAAAGTTCCAGCCTCGAATTGGAATGTTACAAGATGCTCAAGGTTCTATGTTGCATGATGCTGAGAAGATCAAGAAAAGGTGGAAGGAATATACAGAGTTTTTATATGATAAAGATCAAGTGGACCAACAGCCGTTTCAACCTATACCTTATGATCAGGAACCATTGGTGATGAAAGAAGAAGTTGAAGCAGCATTGAAAGCCTTATCAAAGAACAAAGCACCAGGCATTGATAGCATTCCCATAGAAGTATTGCAGCAATCTGATGCAGCTGTTACTGTACTTACAAGGCTCTGCCAAGAAATATGGACGACAACATCATGGCCAACTGACTGGAAAAGATCTGTGTTTATACCAATACTAAAGAAAGGTGATCCAACTGACTGTGGAAATTATCGCACAATCGCTCTGATCCCACATGCCAGCAAGATTCTACTGAAGATTATTCAAAAGAGACTACAGCCATACCTAGAACAAGAACTACCTGAAGTGCAAGCAGGGTTCAGGAAAGGGCGAGGAACGAGAGACATCATTGCGGATGTGAGATGGATCCTTGAAAAGACTAAAGAATACCAAAAGGATATCTATTTGTGCTTTATCGACTATAGCAAGGCTTTTGACTGTGTAAACCATGAGAAACTCTGGGCCACATTAAGAAGCATGGGTATACCAGAACACCTGATCGTTCTCTTGCGCAATCTGTACATTGATCAAGAAGCAATAGTTCGAACGGAACAAGGAGAAACAGAATGGTTTAAAATAAGCAAAGGTGTAAGACAAGGCTGCATACTTTCCCCCTACCTGTTTAATTTATATGCAGAACAAATCATCAGAGAAGCAGGATTGTATGAAGACAACAGAGGTGTGAAGATTGGTGGAAGACTCATCAACAACCTTCGCTATGCTGATGATACCACATTACTGGCAGAAAGTGAAGATGATCTGAAACATTTGCTTCTCACAATCAAAGAACATAGTCTCAAAATGGGCCTGCACCTTAATGTAAAGAAGATAAAGATCATGACAACTGGCATAATCAACAGGTTCATCGTTGAAGGAGAAGAAATTGAAATCGTGAACAACTTTAACCTACTTGGATCAACTATCAATAAAGAAGCAACAAGCAGTCAAGAAATCAGACGACGCATTGCTCTTGGCAGAATGGCTATGAAAGACCTAGATAAGATTCTCAAGAGCAGAGATGTCTCTCTCCATACAAAGATTCGACTTGTTCAAGCCATGGTATTTTCCATAACATCATATGGATGTGAAAGCTGGACAGTGAAAAAGACAGACAGGAAGAAAATTGATGCCTTTGAATTATGGTGCTGGCGGCGAATACTGTGTATACCATGGACTGCCGAAGAACAAACCAGTCGGTACTAGAGGAGATCAAACCTAAGCTTTCTTTAGAAGCTCAGATGACAAGACTTCGACTTTCATACTTCGGACACATCATGCGAAGAGAGAGATCATTAGAGAAAGACATCATGCTTGGAAAGATAGAAGGTCAACGCAAAAGAGGAAGGCCAGCAATGAGATGGATCGCTACAATAACAGCAGCTACGGGTACCAGTCTGTCAACAATGAGCCGCCTGACTGAAGACCGAACACAATTTGGGATAGCTATCCAGAGGGTCGCCATGAGTCGACTCCGACTCGACGGCACTTAACAACAACAAATACTATAAAAAAAATCCTCCAAATTAAAAACTGAAATAAAATGTGTGCAATAAATTAAAGGAACGAACAAGGGACATACCCCTGCCTCACCATCTGAAAGTTTATTATGAAAACTCTCTCCAACGGAACGCATCCTATGCAAAAGAATAAACCCAGTGTCTATCTACTAAAATCCATATACTTCCCTACACCTAAAAATTATATATTTAAAAGATACCAAAAGGTTATTGATTACTAACTATAGACTAAAAAACTCACCTCCTAAACATCACACCATATTACATATGGTGATATAGCCTTTATATAATAAAGAGTTACTTGACAATTGAAAATGAGATAACAAAACCACTCCACTACCTTTTGTGGTTTATATATATACATACTTATGTGGTTGGAGTGGTTTTGTTATTATCTCATTTTCAATTGACAAACACACTCACCAATGGGATAAATAACATCAAGAAAGGCTTTGCTTTGATTTTCCTGGATATTTCAGCAGCGTTCGACTCAGTTGATCACGAACTACTCCTGATGAGACTCCACGCAAAGGGAATCCATGACCACGCATGGGACTGGTGTAAGTCTTACCTTCAAGGAAGATGGCAGCAAGTTAGAATCGGCAACAATACATCAGAACCCTTCCAGCAAAGACAGGGAGTACCACAAGGATCGTCATTATCTGCACTACTTTTCAACATATATATGCAGCCAATTTACGACATAACCTGCTCCTTCGGCATATCCTGCCTCATGTATGCGGATGATGTCTTACTATTCATACCTATAACGGTCACATGCCCAGATCTCACAATGTTGATTAAATGCTTTGACGCAATAACAGACTGGCTCTTTAGTCAGAATTTACGTATAAACTTCAAAAAGACAGAAGTGCTATTTATCACACGGAACAAAGACTTCTCCCCACCATCAACACTAAAAGTCAGAGACGCAGAACTTCCGGTCAAATCCAACATACGCTATCTAGGTGTAATATTAGACCAACATTTGGACTTCAAAGATCACATCAAGCGCACAGTAAGAGCTATTTACTTCAAAATCAAAACCCTCCGCCACCTGAGACCCATGATGGAAATTGACGACTTCCGAACTATTTTCCAGGCCCTAGTGACACCGCATTTTGACTATGCTAATATAATACTACATGGCATCCCAAAAAATACTCTGAACCCGCTACAATTAGCCATGAATGCAGCAGCTCGTCTCCTCTGCGGAATATCCAGAAAAGACCACATCTCACCTATATTAAAAGAGCTTCACTGGCTCCCAATAAGCTGCAGAATCACTTATAAGGCCCTCCTCATCACCTTTAAAGCATTCAACAAAACATCACCCTCCTCAATTGCTGATCTGCTCATTCACACCCCCAACAACAGATCCAGAAGAGCAATCTTGGAAAATACTCTAGTTATACCAAGTGGATCTATGAAACTTAACCAATCAACCATCAATAGAGCATTTACAAGCTATGCCCCCAGGTGTTGGAACAAACTCCCTTCTAGCATAAGAGCAATCAGGGACCTCACTCAATTTAGAAAGGCCCTCAAACATCACTTGTTCCTCATGCACTTTACACAGCTCAATGACTTCCCCCCTACCCACACACTCACTCAGCTCGACGATTCCCCCCCCCCAGCAACGCAATCACTCAATCATGTCAACCGTGAGCATATGCACACTAAAACTGCATTATGAATGTACACCATATGTTATTACAGAACTATAACTCTTCATGACCAAGAGAGTGCAAACACGCAGTAATCAAACTCTCACTGTAAAACCCGTTATGAGTTCAACCTGTTAAGCTCTTGTAGCATATTTTCATATGTATATAGTTTCCCCAGCTCTTGTAGCATATTTTCATATGTATATAGTTTCCCCAGTTAATTCCATGTTAAAACCCTGTTTTATGTAAACGTAGGACAAAATCTGTATGTCCAAGTGTTTTATTGTTCGATGTAAACCGCACTGATGAGAAATAGCGCGGTATATAAGAAATGTTAAATAAAAATAAATAAATAAATAATAATCAATATTTGTACTTGCAAATTGCACCTGCGCTGTGCCCAGACCACGCCTCTGGCTATGCTGACTGGCAAAGTACACATATTCATGCTCATATTTTTAAGCCAGTTAGAATTTTATAAGAGGTCACATGACAGACATGCAAAAAGGACTATAAAATTATCCTTTTATTGCCTACCCATCATGGCCATTGGCAACTAATTAATTCATTCCCCTCCACTCTCCAAACACCCATTCAGCTGAACAGGTTACAGTGCAGTAAGGCAGATGACTTTGACACCCAGTTGTGTTGGTTCTCAGCACTGGGCAACCCATATGGCTTTTTCCAACTTAATCAATCAGTTTTGCTCCTTTTGCAGTGCTGGTAAAGTCATTACAATGTCCACCCAACAACAGCTGTCTTAAAGGTAGTATCTCTATACTTCTCAGACTCTTCCAAGACAATTTTATGACACTAATGCAGATGAGAGCTAGGACAGTGTCATTACGATCTAGTACTGATTTCCACACCAGCATTACTAAGGTGGGACACCTAGAGGGTACATTTGACCATAAGATTATGCTAGCTAGACTTCACGAAAAGGGCATCCATAACCTTGCCTGGGACTGGTGCAAATCATACCTAGAGGAGCGTTGGCAACAGGTCCGTATAGGCAACATTACATCTGAACCCTTCCAACAGAAACAACAGCTCATCTCTATCTGCGCTGCTTTTTAATATATACATGCAGCCAATCTGTGACATCACCAGAGACTTCGGTATATCTTGTCTATTATATGCAGATGACGTGCTAATTTTCACACCGATCAATGTATCAAATCCTGACTACTCCGCACTAATCAACTGCTTCAATGCAATAACCGACTGGCTTCTCAATCAGAACATGAGAATAAATTTCAAGAAAACCGAAGTGCTAATAGCCACAAGAAACAAACAGTTTTTGCCACCAACCACCCTCATAGTGAGAGATGCAGAGCTCCCGATCAAGGCCTCCATAAAGTACCTCGGTGTGATACTCGATCAGAAACTCAATCTTAAGGAGCACATAAAGAGCACAGTAAGGTCAATATATTACAAACTAAAAACACTGCGACACCTGAAACCAATGCTGGAGACCAAAGATTTCCGTACAGTTTTCCAAGCAATAGTCACACCGCACTTCGACTATGCGAATATCATCCTGCACGGCCTACCCAAGAATACACTAAGACCACTACAACTGGCGATGAACGCGGCAGCCCGCATCTTATCCGGAGCTTCAAAAAGAGAGCATATAACACCAATACTGGTCGACCTACACTGGCTCCCGATAAACTGCAGAATAATATACAAAGCTCTCCTCATCACATTCAAGGCTATTAATAAAATATCCCCTGCATCAATCTCAAATCTAATCACTCACGCACCGAATAATAGATCCAGAAGACTAGTAGCAGAAAATACACTAGTCACTCCTAGTATCTCAACAAAATGGACACAACAAACCACTAACAGAGCTTTTGTGTCTTATGCCCCCAAGTGCTGGAACAAACTACCCCCCAGCATCAGATCAATCAGAGATATCACCCAATTCAGAAAGTCCATCAAGCACTATTTATTCACTTTGCACTTTAAGCTACCATACACACCAGAGAACTGTCTTCCGCATCACTCAACTAACTCTTACACACATCAACAACCCAGAACAGAGGTTTAAAATGGGAAAATACCGAACTTCATCAAATACCAAACCTTGATGTAATATATTTAATTGTATATAGTTATCCCCCAGTTTGCACCCAGTTTACCTTCCCTGTTATCTGTAAACCTAGATCAGTTATATATTGACAGGTATGTTGTTGTTTAATGTAAACCGCACTGATGATGAATAGTGCGGTATATAAAAACTGTTAAATAAATAAATAAAATAAAGTTGTGCCTAGTTTACGCATGGTTTAATGCGCATCTATAGCACTTGTTTGATAAAGTCAAGCATGCGCGTAGTTAACTTTATAAAATAGGGGCATAGTTGGTGGGATATGCATGGCAAATCTAGGGGCAATTATTTATGCAGACATTCCATCTCTGCCCACACTCCTCCCAAGCTCCGCCCCTATACACGCCCACACCAAAAGTATAAGCATCGGCCTGACGTGCATACTTACAAAATAGCGACTGGCTGAAGTGTGCACGTAGAGGGCCAACCACGCGAGTAAGTCATTCAAAGTACGTGACTTACGCGCGATGAGAGCATGATAAAATTAGTTCCTTACTTAAGAGGAAGGGCTCTCTTTTTAATTGACTAAATATTTCAAAAGAACCATGTGTGCATTTTTTTTTTAGGGAAGTCGAAAACAAGATTGAGGCAGAGCGCCCCAAGGTAAGTACAATCCACTCACAATTCGTAGCTCAAGTCACTGAAACGGTGAGTGTGGTCCACAGCCATGTTCAATGAGGAGAGAATGCTTCTGCTTAGTTACAGAACTGACTGCTTATGAGAACAAACCAAATCAAGAGAGGTGCCTGAGTATTAGAAGTTTTTAAGACTGCGACAAAACTGTGGACTTCTGCCCCAGGCTGGATTGTACTGAATAGTATATAATAGGCATTAGAACTGTCTAAGGGAACCAGTCATGACATGATATATTGACAGGGTATAATGATAGCATATATGACGTTAAAGAAATGGAGGGTGAAGCTAATCACTTTGACTGACTACTTTTTCTATTAGCTGGTGACTTGCATCAGTCCCGGTCCTTTTAACTTCCATGCCTCTCTAGCCTGTTTCCTAAAGCCCAGTGATACCAAGGGGAATCCGTTTTACAACCTAGGGACAATATAACAAAATAAAGGGCCCATTTTACTAAAGTATGCTAAGCGTTGCCCACAGAAATGCTTACTGTGCGGTAAAAGCTGCCAGCAGGGTCAAAATCCTGGGTTAACTGCTTAATGCATGAAGGAGAAGGGACTGGGCAGGTTATGGCGGAGAACAGACATGGACTGCACATCACAGTTAGCAGAGAGTAATTACTACACACTGTCAATTTTGCAGTTTGCATGGGTGCACTTAATGCCTCATCTAGAGGAGGGAAGTACACCCGCACTAATTGTGGCTGAACGTAATGTGCAGTAGGGAACATTTCTCTGCAGTTAATTGCAGGGGACATGCAGGGCATGCCCCAAACAGCTACCACATGGCTAATGCACTTATCATGCATTGGGCCTTGCTCTTAGTGCATGGTAAGCACAGAAAACTTACTGCACTTTAGTAAAAGGAACCCAAAGTGACAACTGTGTGTTAGCAGAATTTTAAATCAGTTGGTTTATTAGGCAGAAGGAAGGCCCCCTGAATGCCTAATTGAGACTCTTGGATCTTAAATACGAGTCTTTATTCCAGCTCTTTCCTAGGGATAATTGTTGCTGTTTGCACTGTTTATCAGTTTGCGCAGGTCGGCAGTAGCATGCCAGAAACCATGTACCACTGAAATGTGTGGCCAGTACAAAAGCCATGAGCTTGTCCTGTTATTGAATACGACACTTACAGTGACAAATAGTCACCTTGGGTTGGATATTCAAAGGCATTTACATGGTTTACAGAACAGTGGACTCCCTTTTTTTTCTTATAAAGTTTTCTAGCTTCTCCTGATGCTTACTGTACATTTTATGCTCGATCATTTCCAGCATGCCACACCTCAACACTACAGCACACCGGGGCTCCTTTTAGACCCTCATAGCCAACAGCTGTCCATCGGTGTTTTAATTCACTTTTCAGTGGATTCTGATTTAAACGGCTCTGGTTTTTATTTTACATGACTTCATGAACTGACAAAAAAATGTCTGCCGCTCTGGAACCTATTAACACTTTGGGACATGTTGTGTGCATTTCGTCCCTCACCTTTCATACCATATTAGCATGGCACAAGGCATTTGCTTGATCTATGGAAATATTAAATGAAAGAATAAATTGTCTGTGATAACAAAATACAGAACATTTCCAGAATCTCCCCGGCAGGCACGAGGCTTCTGATAACCTTTTGAACCTCTCTTCACCACCAAATTTTAAAACAGTACTGACCTCATTCATCAACTGATTAGTTTGACCTAACATCTTGTCACCGAAATTATAAAACATTCCAATTTTGTACTCAACTCTGCCTTGGTAGGCCAGGAATTATGCTCATTATGTGTAGTAAATTTTTTTATGTCCACCATTTTTTGTCTGTCTTTTCTATTTTTTGTTCTCCAGAAAAAGAAGAAACCCAAGGTTGGTTTTCTGAATTGATTTGGAAAGCGATATGCAAGGCTGGCTTGGGCTGAGGAGCATGTTCATGTGTCAGAGTGATTCTCTCTAAAAGATTAGCATCGTGGCATTGTGCTTTTATTCTCATAGCAGAGGTCCACCCAGTGCTGCCTGCACTAGATTTTCCTGCAGAAGTTTTTCTGTGGAATTTCTTTGTTTCCAGAGGTCACAGGAAAAACAGTTTTTTCTTTCTTGTTTTAAGAAATGTTTTTTCCCCTTACAAAACTATTCACTCAGCCACCAGCACATATATCAGTCAAGCGCAGACATGTCATAGAAAGAATAACAATAACTAGCAGTCGCCATTCCCAGTCCTTTCCTCATTACCCACTTTACCGCATACTAAGGCAATGTAGTAAAACATGGGAATTTCCATCACTGGAGCTTCACATGCTAAAACACTAAATACTGTTTGTTAACGCAAATGATATGCACTCTTTGACGTTTAGCGCAGCGCCATTTGAGAACCTTTTTGCATTTGCAAGTAGTAAAATTTGGCATGCATTTCTCTGCACATAAAATTTTATTTAAGTTAATAGTTAACCGGCTGCTGGGATGTAAAATGAGCTTTGTGGCCATTAAGGAAATAGTAGAGTGTACTGATTTTGACCAGTAAGGCAGCATAAGATCCTTTTAAAGAAGTAAATAGATAAATGTTTATATTTTTCTCAAAAATGTACAGGTCATATTTGCAGATATAAATAAATAGCCCATGGAAAAGCTGATAGCCTGCTTAACAATGTACAGCTTAATTCATAAGCCTCATTGAGATGTACATTATGTTTGCAAACAGATGGCCTGTGAAGCTCATTTCTTATAGTTAAGGTCCACCAAAGGAGCAATACACCACGTTGCTAGAAGCCACCCAGTCCAAAAACCGTGGTTAAACAGGAAGGATTATTTATTAGAAAAACAGTCATTTTTCACAGCAAAAAAGCCCAAATTGCCCTATTAGAAAAACAGTAATTTTTCACAGCAATTTGGGCTTTTTTGCTGTGAAAAATTACTGTTTTTCTAATAGGGCAAATTGGGCTTTTTTGCTGTGAAAAATTACTGTTTTTCTAATAAATAATCCTTCCTGTTTAACCACGGTTTTTGGACTGGGTGGCTGTGAAGCTCATTTGACACATAATAATGCCTAGCTTTCAAGTCCAAATGTTACAGACAGTTTGTTTATTGGGTCATTGGGTGGGGCTTGCTCCACCTAGGCACCATAGTTATTCAATTGGACCTCACAGACCTGGGCATCCACAGTAAAGTCTGGACATGGGTCACCATCTACCCATACAATCTCAGTTTTACTGTTAAAATGGATTCTCAAGCCTCACAGCTTAACCCAGCCCCATTGGAGTTCCTCAAAAAATTATCCTACTCCCAGTTCTGTTCAATATTTCCACTCTGGCCACCATAATTTAGAGTCTTGGACTTAGTACCTGTTATCTTTGCAGAGGATATTCAAATAACATAGTACACAGACTAAACTCAACCTAACCTCACCCCATCTACCTAAATACATTCTTAAAAAATAGCTATTGGCTCACAGAGCAATGTATGTAAATCCATTAAAATGGAAGGCCTTGGGGATATCCTGTTCCCCTTCCACTTCTAACCAATCTCTAATACCTAAAGGTCAGGCAATACATGTCTAAGACTGTGTTATGATTCTAGGATGTAGAATTGACACCCACTTAACATTCAACTCACAAATATCTGCAGTACTAAAATCATCCTACATTACCATCAGACAAATTTGGGCAGTAAAACCATTTTTCTCCCTGCAAGACCTGAAAATTGTAGTCCATGCATATATTCTAAGTTACTTAGACTATTGTTCACTATACAATGGTTTATCCAAATCCTCCATCCATCATCTGAAATTCTTGCAAAACATGGAAGCCAGAGCCTTACAAACACAAGGAGAAATGAATGTATTACGCCAGTGTTAAAAGGCCTCCATTGACGCCCAGTGGAGGCTAGAATCCAATGCAAAGTCTTACTGCTAATGCACATGATCATCTACATAGGAGCACCAGAAAACCTGGAAATCTAATAATACCATTTCAGCCTTCCTGCCCGACAAGCACCCAACACATAAATCAACTCACATCTCCATTGCCACATCTGCTGAGGGAAGAATTAAACAAAAACTGCTTCAGGACAGCCCTAAAAAGGAATATATTTATCCAGATATATGGAGAAGATTAAAGGCTAGTAGTTAGGGATTTTCTCTCCCAGATCTCTTGCCCTGGTTACTGCTCTCCCTTCAAATCTTGCTGCTTTTCGTCTATACCTAATGTTAAAAGAAACTGTAACTTTCTTTCTACATGAGTATTTTATTGTACGTTTCTTTGATATAGCCTGAAAAGGCCGATAGGTGATATAGTAAGCAACCAAAGAAACTAAACTAGTTATTTTTGGCTGCCAGATTCACATTAGCTGATATGTGGAAGGGTATTCCATTCAAGGCCAGCCCAAGGCTATCTGACATCTTAAGTGAACCGTCAACCATGCACCTCCCCCGTAATCCAGCATCACCTCTTTCTTACTGCCACCCCATTTCAACATCTCTCCTTCCCTTCTCTTCTTCCCCCTCCTCTTCACCACCATCAATATCCACCATACTTTTCCTTCACTTGTGCCCCCTCCGATATCCAGTATATCACCCATCCAGCATATCTCCTTCTCTTCTGATGTCCAGCATCACACACCTCCATCCTCCTGATGGGCTGAATAAGGTTGCAAAAATTTAACTAAGTGCGGTGCTGGTCCTTGCAGCACCTTCACGCACTCTAGGCTGGCTGCATCCTGCCCCACTCCGACACATCCTGTCAAAAGGGTGGTGGGATGCAGCCAATTTAGAGCATGTATGGGTGCTGCAAGGCCTACCACCATGCTAAGTTTCATGTTTTGCAGTCTTGCAGTCGCTAGGCATGGTGAGGTCATTGAATGGCAGCCGCAGAGGGGTGGATGATTCTGCACACTTTAAATGCCACTGTCAGGCTTCGCTGCCACCCCACATTCTGCTGTCCTGGGTCGACACCTAGTCCACCTAGTGGTTAGGCCTGATTCTATTACTGGAGTCATGTCATGCTCAGGTGAACAAAATGGCAGCCTTTGAAAGATTAACTTCAAGGCTCGAGGAGAGGGATTGAAGTATGAACATATATGGGGCTAATTTCTGTGATACTACTAAATATTAGAGTGAATGTTTACTCTGTCAACTATATGATTCAGCTTATGGTGATATATCTGGCCTGAGCTCCCATGGTGCTTATGGGTGCACGGTGTTCTTGTAATACTTGAGGTACTGTCATTTTCCCTTGCCTGCACGCGCTTAAAATAAATAGACAAAAAAGATCCTTCTTTGCCTGCATGTCTCTGTTTTTCATCTCACCGATCATCCTGGCCTATTTGCGCTTCTTCGGAAATAGTTTATCTTGTGATCCATATGATCCATAGTTCTTTTACGAACCAACCACAAATGCTGCTTCCCAGTTTCCACACACTGTATTTTCAGTGCATTGTACTTCAATGCAGATGTGGCTACCAGACAAGGAATGTGCATCAGAGTACAATCTTCTGGTGCTGGTTACCTCCACATTCTCGGAAACTCTGCTCCTCTGGTGGATCCCTTCTCTGCCACTGCCAACTCCAGACTTCGTTCATTCCATCTTGCTGCTGCATATGCCTGGAACAAACCACCTGAGTCTGTGCGTTGGGCTCCATCTCTAGCCCTATTCAAATCCAGGCTAAAAACCCACCTCTTTGAAGCAGCTTTTAAATCCTGAATCTCCTCACTCTCTTGTCCACTACTTATGTGCATCTTACCATACTCTCTTCCCCACTGTTGAGATGTTTGTCTTGATTAGATTGTAAGCTCTGATGAGCAAGGACTGTGTCTCACATCTGTATGTACAGCGCTGTGTTCGCCTTGTAGCACTATACAAATGATAAATAATAGTACTAGTGAGAGGGTAGTGAACACAGGCACAGAAAGAATATGTGCACTATTAGAAGCATCAGTTCCTCTTTACTGTGAAAGTCACATGGTTTATCAGAAATCCACAATTACCAGCATTTCCCTGTTTGGCTTATTCATTTTTAGAACTCCAGTGACTGCACTAGCTCCTTTAGATAATACATTTGAGTTTTTCCTGCTGCATTAGTGCTGCAGTTAATGTATCAGGGCGCTTTCTCTCAATATTTGCATGGGACGTTTAGAGGGTAATTTGATAACGGTGCCGTGGGTAGACACTGTTTTATTAATGCATGTAGACGTCTACTTATCTTTATACTAGTATCTGTGGTTGAGAACATGCCTTGAATGTAGGTATGATCACTTTTGTGTAAATGAACATACATACTTTACACACATGTGCACATAGATTAAGTTTTTTTTATAATCTATGCATGTACATGTGAACTCAGCTTCTTACTGGCAAAGCACACACTGCTTTCACTTTCTGCTCTGGAATAGAGACAGCTCTGGTGCTCTTTGTCTGCATGGGATATTCACTGCACTGCTTTCCATGCAAGCCAGTATTTTATAAGAGATCATTTATGTACATATATGGCCACACATGCACAGGAATTATTTTATAACATTATCTCCTCACTGCACTGCTTTCTCTTTCTGCTCTAGAATGGACTAATAAAAACAAAAATACTCTTTATTGTAGACAAAAAACAAAAATCAAAGCAAAGATCCTAAAGAGCATCAAAAATACACTTTCACTATTAAAGAGTAAAAGACCTCAGTATCCCCATGGGTTTCGAACAGCACCCAGACAAAATGAGGGCAAGCTAACCGGTTTAAATAACAATACCTGGCTAGACTCGAAACATCAATGGTCAAAAACCTCTTAAAACATGTAAAGCACTAAAAAGCAGAGCAGTTAATATCAGTCACACATTAAAGACCAAAAAATATATATCTCAAAAAACGCTCTCAAACACTATCACAAGTAAAACATAGTCTTTCAGAGTACTTAGCTTCAAAGTCTCTCAAAATACTTAGCTTTGTGTCTTGGCTACAGAGTAGACCCCGCTGGTCATCTAAGCCCCAAACGCTATCATATATAAGCAGCACAAATCACTAGCATACTTCTGCAAACTACTTAGTCTTAGCTTGGCTTCTTGGTTGCACAGTAGATCCTCCTGATTATCAAAACTCCAACACTGGGTGTTTCGCCGTTCATGACTTCCTCAGGGAGCCTGACAGCTGTAGTTACCAACCAAGAAAAAAGAGCCAGCCACATAAACAGAGGCAGTGCTAAGCCAAAGGGCTGCATTATACTGCTGTTGGCTCAGCATTGCTTCGGTTGCTCTTGGTCTGCATAGGATATTCACTGCACTGCTTTCTCTTTCTGCTCTGGAATAGAGACAGCACTGGTGCTCTTTGTCTGCATGGAATGTTCACTGCACTGCTTTCTCTTTCCACTCTGGAATGGAGGCAGAACTGGTGCTCTTTGTCTGCATGGAATGTTCACTGCACTGCTTTCTCTTTCCACTCTGGAATGGAGGCAGAACTGGTGCTCTTTGTCTGCATGGGATATTCACTGCACTGCTTTCTCTTTCCGCTCTGGAATGGAGGCAGAACTGATGCTCTTTGTCTGCATGGGATATTCACTGCACTGCTTTCTCTTTCCACTCTGGAATGGAGGCAGAACTGGTGCTCTTTGTCTGCATGAGATATTCACTGCACTGCTTTCTCTTTCTGCTCTGGAATGGAGGCAGAACTGGTGCTCTTTGTCTGCATGGGATATTCACTGCACTGCTTTCTCGTTCTGCTCTGGAATGGAGGCAGCACTGGTGCTCTTTGTCTGCTTGGGATATTCACTGCACTGCTTTCTCGTTCTGCTCTGGAATGGAGGTAGCACTGGCGCTTTTTGTCTACATGGGATATTCACTGCACTGCTTTCTCGTTCTGCTCTGGAATGGAGGCAGCACTGGCGCTCTTTGCATGGGATATTCACTGCACTGCTTTCTCTTTCTGCTCTGGAATGGAGACAGCACTGGTGCTCTTTGTCTGCACAGGATGCTCACTGCACTGCTTTCTCTTTCTGCTCTGGAATGGAGAGAGCACTGGTGCTCTTTGTCTGCATGGAATGTTCACTGCACTGCTTTCTCTTTCCACTCTGGAATGGAGGCAGCACTGGTGCTCTTTGTCTGCATGGGATATTCACTGCACTGCTTTCTCTTTCTGCTCTGGAATGGAGACAGCACTGGTGCTCTTTGTCTGCATGAGATATTTACTGCACTGCTTTCCCTTTCTGCTCGAATAGAGACAACACTGGTGCTCTTTGTGTGCATGGGATATTCACTGCACTGCTTTCCCTTTCTGCTCTGGAATGGAGGCAGCACTGGTGCTCTTTGTCTGCATGGGATGTTCATTGCACTGCTTTCTCTTTCTGCTCTGGAATGGAGGCAGCACTGGTAGTCTTTGTCTGCATGGGATATTCACTGCACTGCTTTCCCTTTCTGTTCTGGAATAGAGACAACACTGGTGCTCTTTGTCTGCATGGAATGTTCACTGCACTGCTTTCTCTTTCTGCTCTGGAATGGAGGCAGCACTGGTAGTCTTTGTCTGCATGGGATATTCACTGAACTGCTTTCCCTTTCTGCTCTGGAATGGAGGCAGCACTGGTAGTCTTTGTCTGCATGGGATATTCACTGCACTGCTTTCCCTTTCTGCTCTGGAATGGAGGCAGAACTGGTGCTCTTTGTCTGCATGGGATGTTCACTGCACTGCTTTCTCTTTCTGCTCTGTAATGGAGGCAGCACTGGTGCTCTTTGCTTGGGATATTCACTGCACTGCTTTATATTTCTGCTCTGGCATGGAGGCAGCACAGGTGCTCTTTGTCTGCATGGGATGTTCACTGCACTGCTTTCTCGTTCTGCTCTGGAATGGAGGTAGCACTGGCGCTCTTTGTCTACATGGGATATTCACTGCACTGCTTTCTCGTTCTGCTCTGGAATGGAGGCAGCACTGGCGCTCTTTGCATGGGATATTCACTGCACTGCTTTCTCTTTCTGCTCTGGAATGGAGGCAGCACTGGTGCTCTTTGTCTGCATGGGATATTTACTGCACTGCTTTTTCTTTCCGCTCTGGAATGGAGGCAGCACTGGTGCTTTTTGTCTGCATGGGATATTCACTGCACTGCTTTCTCTTTCCGCTCTGGAATGGAGGCAGCACTGGTGCTTTTTGTCTGCATGGGATATTCACTGCACTGCTTTCTCTTTCCGCTCTGGAATGGAGGCAGCACTGGTGCTCTTTGTCTGCATGGGATATCCACTGCACTGCTTTCCCTTTCTGCTCTGGAATGGAGACAGCACTGGTGCTCTTTGTCTGCACAGGATGCTCACTGCACTGCTTTCCCTTTCTGCTCTGGAATGGAGGCAGCACTGGTGCTCTGTGTCTGCATGGGATGTTCACTGCACTGCTTTCTCTTTCTGCTCTGGAATGGAGGCAGCACTGGTAGTCTTTGTCTGCATGGGATATTCACTACACTGCTTTCTCTTTCCGCTCTGGAATGGAGGCAGCACTGGTGCTCTTTGCCTGCATGGGATGTTCACTGCACTGCTTTCTCTTTTTGCTGTGAACAGTGTGGCGTCATGACCACAGCTTCACTTCTACTCTGAAATCACTTCCTTTCTCTTCCTTTCATTCTCTTCCCCCATCTCTAGCCGATCATCTTTGTTTCCGACAGATCAAACAGCAATAAAGAATTGAGTATCGATGACGTGTCAGATGAGGAAAAGAAAAAAAAGAGCATGGAGGAAAACAAGAAGAAGGCTGAGGTTTCTTTCTTCTCAAGCAAGAGGAGAATGCAATATGCCATTGGTTACATGTGGGCATGACACCTAGGCAGAAAATTAGCAAATAGGCACTTCTATGTGGGCTATTCCATTTTCCCAGGAAATTCTGTATTTACTTTGATCTCTTATTTGCATTTCCAGGTGGCTCAGGACAGGCAGAAAATTAGTCTAAAACAGCAATCAAAATAAAACACATTAAGGCAGAAAAATAATGAATATAACAACAATTAGATCATAGATTAAACAAAGAATACAACAAATTAAAATAGCATAAAAGTAAAAAAATTCAAACCAGTGATAGATCATATGAATAATCAACCAAATCTAACAGGTCAATATTACGCTGCAGCAGTCAGAAATTTCTTTTTAAACACCAGCTGCCACAGGTAAGTAAAAACTGTGCCGGGATCTAGCTGAGGGCTAGCACTGAATTTCTGGTCAGTGCCGGCAGCACTAGCATTATCCATATAATGATGATTTTAGCGAGCCAGAGAGTGGTTTAGGCAGTGGCGTCCCAAGGGCAGGGCGGTGGGTACAGCCGGGAGGGCGATGTATCCCCGCCAGGCCCCCGGAAACAGCGTGGCAAACTTACCATAAAGCTGGCTTGCCACACTGCCTCTACTCCAGGTCTGGCTGCTCTTCTCTACCAGCCAAAGTCTCGTGAGTCATGAGACTTCGGCCTGGGAGAGAAAAATGTCTGGGTCTGGATCAGAGGCAGCGCGGCAAGCCGGCTTTTGCTGTCCTAAGCTTGCTCCGCCGCACACTGTCAGAGAGAATATGCAATGGAACTCTCCGTATAAGGCTGCTTAATATCACTCTCAGCGGCACTTATCCAGGTGTTGCTAACTGATAAGTTCTTTTGAATATTGACCCATAAGTGTGCGAAAATGAAATAATCCTTTGTTAGCCTCATTTCTTTTGTTCGGGCGTTCCACTCTTTCTTGCTTAAGTGATGTTGCATTGTGAACCTTTTCCTATAAAAGCACCATTACGATAAAGATCATGTGCCAGGAATGAACTTAGAACAGAACAGAAGAAGCCTGAGGGGTTTCAGGGATCTGGGGACTTTAGTTTCTGTCTAAGCAAAACAAATCACAGGATATGCTGTATATTAGAGCTAACATCCAAACTAAAGCCCATAGAGCTACACTAGGAGACACACTGTTAAGCATCCGAAGGGAAAGGAAACAGTCGGACTGATATTAAAATTGATCTTTGAGTTTGCTGCCAGGTAGCCAACACATAATTCTCTTATCTGTGTATTTTTAAGAAATGTAACGATAGTAATAAGCTGTTTAAGTTGCTATGCCTGATAGTGTCTGCGTAAAAAGGGGACAGGACAAGGGTAGGCAAACAATTATCCCGTTAACAGCGATATTCACTTGTTATGCACATACATTATATGTCCAGTTTGAGCCTGACAAATAGCAGGCCTAAATGGATAGTGTCACCATAGTGATTGCCCTATTTGTTTATTCAACATCGCTACCTATACAGATAGTAGCACCGACTATACAGTTGTGGTCAATATTACTGGCACCCTTGCATTTTAGGTATGTTGCATACAATATCTTGAGAAATAATTGAAAATATTCCAACTATATGTCATCATAATATTTTAATAGTCAGTCCAAAGGTATACAACAAAAAAAAAAGATGTCTGTGCAACTTAGAGGTAGTAATTTCTGAGAAAAAAAACAACAGCAAAATATGGCCTGAAAAGGATTAATGGCACCCTTCACTAATATTTGGTTGCACATACCCTTGGCAGTGGTGACAGCCTCCAAACGTTTCTTGTAGTAAGTTCAATACATCTGTCTGCTGTTAGTTTCTTCCTCTCTTCAACTGTGGCTTGTTCCAGCTCATGAATGTTTCCAGGATGCCTTTTATCAGTGGCAGATTTTAGCTCTTTCCAAGGGTTCTCAATTGGATTGAGATCAGGGCTCATTTCTGGTCAGTGTAAAACAGACTATTTGTCCTTTTTAACCATTCTTTTGTACTTTTGGATGTATGTTTTGGGTCACTATCCTGCTGGAGGACCCATGACCTTCAACTCAGACCTAGCTTTCTGACACTAGGTAGCACATTTTGCTCCAAAATATCTTGGTACTATGAATTCATGATTCCTTTAATAAGTTCCAGGCCTGCAGTTCCTGAGGCAGGAAAACAGCCCCACAATATTATGAAATCTCTACCATGTTTAACTGTAGGAAGGATGTTTTTTTCCTTATAAGCTTCATTTCTACGCCTGTAAATGTATCGCTGGTCTGGATTGCCAAAGAGCTCAAGTTTGGTTTCATCTATTCACAGAATATTTTTCCAGAAAGATTGTGGTTTCTCAAAGTGTGTTTGGGCAAAGATTAGGTGTGCCTTTTTATGCCTGTCTTTGAGCAGTGGAGTCCTCCTTGGCCTTCGCCCATGACGTTCTTCTTTGTTTAGTGTTTGGTGTATGGTGCAGGATGAAACCACCATTCCAGATTGCTCCAAGTCAGCCTTAAGCTCTTTGGATGTTGTACATGGTGTTTCTCTAACAGTTCACACTAAACTTCGAAGAATTCTTGGATTGATTTTCCTCTTCCCACCATGTCCTGAGAGGTTCTTGACAGTTCCATGAGCAGAAATCTTCTTAATAACATTGCTAACTGTAGACGCAGGAATCCCAAAATCTTTGGAGATGGCCTTGCACCCCTTTAAAAGATGATGTTTGGTGATAATGGCTTTTCTGATAGTCTCAGGTAGCTCTCTTGTTTTCACCATTGTGAAAATGGAACAGGGACTGAATGGGGCCATTTTAAACATTAGAGCCATCATTCATTGTTTGATTCAAGTCATGTGAGTACTGACAAATGATCACAGGTGCATCTAATTTAACTGCAATGGGAATGTGGTTCTTCAGTTCAAACTGACTGGAATTGTTTATAAGGGTGCCAATAATCATGTCCTCTATACAATAAACCCAACCAAAAAGGTGGCTCACCATATCAGTATAGCTAAAAAAGGCCAGCTTACAAAAAAGTAACAAAATTATATTTTATATTTCTTTGTTTTTTTTGTCTGACTTTTTCAATGCGAGGAACCAACCCCTACATATGAAGTGTCCATTTTACTTAAAGTTTTGCAGTAAAAAGCTTTAGCAAATCAATACAGAAAACACTTATCTTAATCATAGGCGAACAATCCACCAACACACGCTCAAAAGGAGTACATGACAGAGTACCGCGTTTCGGGTCCATTCAACATTCATAAGACCCTACTTCAGATGGTGATTTCAATCCACGAATGGTATAGACCAACATAAGGTCTTATGAATGTTGAGTGGACATGAAACGCGGTACTGTGTCATGTACCTTCTCCTTTTGAGTGTGTGTTGGTGGATCGTTCACCTATGATTAAGCTAAGTGTTTTCTTTTTTTTTTCAATTTAAACTTTTTATTTAGCATAAGACTGTAGGTCAAGGAAATTCTGACATATCCATATGAAGTGTCCATTTTACTCAGTTTTGCAGTAAAAAGCTTTAGCAAATAAATTCAGAAAATGATCCACCAACGCAGATCAAAAGGAGAAGGTACACAAAAGAGTACCGCGTTTCAGGTCCACACAACATTCATAAGACACTACTTCAGGTGATGACTTCAATCCACAAACGCTGCAAACCAACATAAGGTGCTCGCTCCTGAACCAGGTGCTGCCAGGTCTTATGAATGTTGAGTGGACGTGAATCGTAGTACTATATTGTGTATCTTCGCCTTTTGAGAATGTGTTGGTGGACCGTTCACCTATGATTAATCCTTTCGTGTCCACATAATTGTTTTGTAACTGAAATTTTTTTCTGTTTTTTTTTAATTAAGATTTGAGCTAAATGATGCAGAATATAAAGGTTTTTTTTTAAATTGTATTTCTAAGAAACAATATTTACTGTTGCCATATAGCAACTATGGTCCTGAATGGCTGAAAATTAAAAACAGTCTTGGCATCGGTTTCATTTACTGCTGGGTGTGGTAGTTTAAATAACAGTTTTTTTCAGATGTCAAGCACAGATACACATCACATTTTGCACAGTGTGCGGATTTTTTGGAAATATAGAATCCGGTGAAAACTTTGGGGGAAAATTTGAAGGTTGCCATATGGCAACAACAGCCATGAAAGGGTTAAGCTAAGTGTTTTCTTTTTTTTTTTCAATTTAAACTTTTTATTTAGAATAAGACCATAGGCCAAATAAATTCTGACAGATTCAAACAAAATACAAATCAGCTCACACAAGAAGTGCAACCACCCCTAGATCCAGTCCCTTCATTCCACCAAGGGTATCTTATACAATCTTTTGACTACCTACGGCATATATACCATACATAAGCAAAAATATCCCCCCACCTCTCCCCTGAGACAGGTCCATAAACAGTGACACCACACTTCACCAATGGGTTCTTACTCCAAGGATTACTCCCCTCAACCCCATGTCTACGGAGCTTCCCTCCCCCTTATACGCCCCCTCAAGCCCTCCCCCTCCCCTCCAACAGCATTCACGCAAATAGGGCTGCCACTTGACTCATGTATTCCCCTCCCGTTCCCTCTTTAACCATTCATCAAAACGTGCCCACATCCTATCATACTGGGTTCTTGTCACTGCCTTATAGCAGTGAGGAGGACCTTAGTTTGAATGTACTGGGCCTTGCGTACTACCAGTTCTAAAGAGGAGAGTTCGGAGCGTCTCCAAATCTGTGCCAGAGTGAGATGGGCTGTGATCAGCAGGTATCATGCTAGCGGATCCCGTACAAGTCCCCCGTCCCTCCTTACTCCTAGCAAGGCCACCGTCTCATCCAATGGTAGCGAACTGCCCATAACTGAGTTTAATTAGGTAAACACTTGTACCCAGTAGGGAACTATATATTTACAGCTCCACCACATATGAAAATAGGACCTCTGTTCCCCACATAGGCACCAGACAACCCATCCCCCTTTCCCATTTCCACAGCCTTTCCGAGGTGATGTGCCATTGATATAACACCTTATAGGCATTCTCAATCATATTGGTAGCCGTTACTCCCTTAGCCAAAAAGTTAAATATATGGGTCTAGTCCTCCCATTGTACAATGTGTTTAGCATTCGTGAGTGCCCCCTCGTCTATCACCCGATAGAGGTGGTACACACAGCTCTGCATTGTCTCCATTCGGAAGGTCTCCTCATAAGAACATAAGAACATAAGATATGCCATACTGGGTCAGACCAAGGTCCATCAAGCCCAGTATTCTGTTTCCAACAGTGGCCAATCTAGGTCATATGTACCTAGCAGTTTCCCCAAGGGACACAGGTTCCACAATGCTTGTATTGGTTCAAGCATTGATATCCTGGTTCCCTTCTTAATAATGGCTTATGGACCTTTCCTCCAGGAACTTGTCCAAACCTTTTTTAAACCCAGCTACACTAACAGCCTTTACTACATCCTCCGGTAACAAATTCCAGAGTTTGATTACACGTTGAGTGAAAAAATATTTTCTTTTATTAGTCTTAAATAGTTTACCCTGTAGCTTCATTGCATGTCCCCTAGTCTTTCTATATTCTGATAAGGTAAACAATCGATCTACGTTTACCCGTTCCACTCCGCTCATTAATTTATAGACTTCTATCATATCTCCCCTCTACCCCCTTGAGTTCTCTCCTCTGCCATCCTTCCCCCTGGGCTCCTTGCAGGTAGTGGGCGATCTGCCCATATTGGTATCTGTCCCCGTGGGGCAGTTCATAGATACCTTGCAATTCAGAGAAGGGGATCACAGCACCCTGCTTCATAAACTGCCCCACACACGTCAGTCCCACTGCCTCCCATCTTTTAAAAGTTGGATCAGTTAACCCCGCCGGGATGGAAGGGTTCCCCCTCAACGGGGTCAATGAGGTTTGTTGATTCCCATAAACTCTTTGCTGAAGCTTAGCCCACATCCACATGGTAAGATGGACAAAAGGGTTCTGTTTTACTCCCGGTCCCAACCATTGTGGGTCTATCCAGTGGCTGGGCCCCCACCCCTTTCTGTTCTAAGATCACCCACTCCTTCCATAGCAATAGGTGCCAATCCACTGCCCCCCACACCAAGGCTGCTTCATAGTATTTAAGTAAATTTGGGACCGCTAGCCCCCCCCCCCCCCTCAGCTTTAGATCGATAGAGAACCATACGAGCAACCCGAGGTTTTTTATATCCCCATATAAAGTTCATCAACCCCTTTTACCATTTGTGCAATGTCCCCCATGGAAGCCTTATCGGCAGGGCATTAGAAAGATAGAGAAACTTAGGAATTATCATCATTTTAACACAGTTAATACGTTCTAACATGAACAATCCCAGGTTCCGCCATTGCTGCAAATTAGTGAACACCGACCTCCATAGGAGGTCAAAATTCAGGGAAGCTAATCTTGAGGCATCCACTGCCAAATTAACCCCTAAGTACTGCACATGAGAGGTGGCCCAGCGATATGGAAGAGAGTCCCGGATTGCTCCCTTCTCTCCCTGTTGTAACTTGACTTCCAGAATCTCAGATTTGGAGGGGCTCATTTTAAATCCAGAGATGGTGCCAAACTCCTCCAACTCCTCCCCCACCCCTGTCAAGGATTTATAGGAGTCGGTCAGTAAGAAGATAATATCATCCGCAAACAAAGTTATTTTATGCTGTATCTGTTTTCCTGCTATCCCCTGTTATATCTCCCCTCTGCCGAATATGGTAGGCCAGGGGCTTCATTGCCAGAGCAAACAATAGTAGTGACAGCAGACATCCCTGGCGGATGCCCTGCCTCAGCTCAAAAGCTTGTGAGTAGGTGGCGTTAATTCTCAAACATGCAGTGGGCCTTGTATACAGCACCTGAATCCACTGTCTAAGGACCCCCCTAGACCAAACATTTCCAAGACTCGAAACATATAAGGCCAAAAGACCCTATCAAAGGTCTTTTCTGCATCAGCTGTCAGAAGGACTGCTGACTCCCCCCTGCTCCTCACCAAATGCATTCAAGATCTTTCGCACATTTTTGAGACATTGTCTTTCTGGTATGAATCCCGACTGGCTGCAGTGAACTAATTGGGGAGGAAAGACTGCAAGCGGTTAGCCAGAACCTTAGTTAAGATCTTTTGGTCAATTCCCAGTAAAGAAATGGGACGGTACGACACACATTGCGAAGGGTCCTTCCCCTCTTTGTGAATCAGGGTGACACCTGACACCTTATGGTCCCTGCTACCCCTTTTTATCTCTCCATCCAGCCTTATAATGTCACGATGTAGGGTAGCGGTCGCCCATTCGCTCTCCTCCTTTTTATAGACCCCTAGACTGATCAAGTGGTCCCAAAGCACGGCCTTTAAGCTATCCCATACCACACCCGGGCAACATTCACCATTATCATTTAGGAGATTAGAGCAGTGAGGGAGTCATCCCCTTCAGCCATGTCTAAGTAGGATTCTAATCTCCGTTCCTTCACATAGACTGGGGATTCAGGCTCAAGCTCACTGACTTTCTTATTTCTGTCCCTGCAGTCTCCAGCAAAAAAAACCGATAATGAAACTGAGGAGGAGAAGCAGTTCAAAAATATCTTCCGACAGATTGCTGGAGATGTGAGTACCTAAGTCAATGCTTTACCTTTTACACATAATCAGAGCTTACTAGAAGAATTTCATTTGAATTAAGAGGCATAGTTTCCAAATAGAATAAAATCCAGCCAAGTCTCTGCATGATGTTAAACAAGGGAAGTTGGTTCCCAGTAAAGGTGACGACAGGAAAGAAGTATCCTGAAAATCTAAGTTTAAGCCAGTGATTCTCAACCTAGTCCTCTGGGACCTCCAGGCCAGTCTGGTTTTCAGGATATCCACAATGAATATGCATGAAATAGATCTGCATGCACTGCTTCCGTTGTATGCAGACCTCTCTCATGCATATTCATTGTGGATATCCTGAAAACCTGACTGGCCTGTGGGGTCCCAGAGGACTGGGTTGAGAACCACTGGTTTAAAAGGAAAGATCTCTTACTGGCATCTAATCCATGAAAGTGGCTTCTGGTTTGTTTTATGCATCTGTGCAAACACGTGAAATGTGTCCTTTTCTCATTGCAATTATTGTCTTATACCTCTATGTTAATGGTATTTCCCATATACCTCATGATGAGACCACTAGTGATTGAGTCCAGGGAATAAATGAGCATGTGTGTTAAAAAAAAAAGTCTGCAGACTCCCCCCCACCCCCTTACCCAGAAAGGGACTCGCCGTAGAGAACAGCCAAGATATTGAATAAGAGACATAGCCTAGGACAATATGCCAAGTACAAGTCTGATAGTTTCCTAGCCTGGTTACCAGCAGATGCTTGGAAGGATTATGGAATCATTTTGAGGTAGTATCCTTTGTATTGAAATCCATAACTGGAACTTTGAATAGAATGGGGCAGTTCTTGTTTTGTTAGAAACAAAGATTAGTTATTCCAGAAATCTGGAAATAGTCTCTGTTGCAGTACTCATTGTGTGGAAACTGAACTGGCTCCTTTACTAGATCTTTCGGCACTGCAGAAGGTAAACTGAAATGGCTTAGGCTGAAGTACTGTGGACGGTTGGCAACATCGATGTTAAGGTACAAAAGCCTTCAAGAAAGTCTGAGATTCTTGGGGTGGAGGAGTAGTGGGCTGAGAACCAAATCCCACTGCTGCTGCCATCCCCCTCCATTGCCTCAGGTACAGACTTACAGGCCAATGTAGAAAGCCAGTGCTGAACTTGTGTGCTATTAGCTGTGTATGCATTTTCATAGCGCACCAATAGCACGAGATTTCAGCACCGGTATGCAGCTAAGGTTGTTGTTAAGTGCCGTAGAGTCTGTGTCGACTCATGGCGACCCTCTGGATAGTTGTTCAAAACTGTGTTCGGTCTGCAGTCAGGCAGCTCATTGTTGACAGAGTGGCACCCATAGCCACTGTTATTGTATCAATCCATCTCATTGCTGGCCGTCCTTTTTTGCGTTGACCTTCTACTTTGCCAAGCATGATGTCTTTTTCTAATGATCTCTCTCTTTTCATGGTGTGTCCAAAGTATGAAAGTCAAAGCCTCATCATCTGAGCTTCTAAAGAAAGCTTCTCTAGTACTGACTGGTTTGTTCTTTGGGCAATCCATGGTATACACAGTATTCATCGCCAGCACCATAATTCAAAGGCATAAATTTTCTCCCTGTCTATCTTTTTCACTGTCCAACTTTCGCATCCCATATGACGTTATTGAAAATGCCATGGTTTGAATCAGTCAAATCTTTGTATGGAGAGAGACATCTCTGCTCTTGAGAATCTTAGCTAGGTCCTTCATAGCCATTCTGCCAAGAGCAATGAGTCATCTAATTTCTTTACTGCATCCAAGTAGGTTAAAATTGTCTGCTATTTCAATTTCTTCTCCATCAGCAATGAACTTATTGATTTTGCCAGTTGTCAGGATCTTTGTCTTCTTTATATTAAAGTGCAGGCCCACTTTAAGACTATGTCCCTTGATCTGAAGAAGCAAATGTTTCATATCATCTTCACTTTCAGCCAGTAATGTGGTATCATCAGCATAGAGAAGGTTATTGATGAGTCTCCACCAATCTTCACACCTCCGTTGTCTTCATATAATCCTGTTTCTCTGATGATTTGTTCTGCATATAAATTAAACAGGTAGGGGACAGTATGCAGCTTTGTCCTACACCTTTGCTGATTTTGAAAACTACTATCTTGGAAGCCCAGACGAGCTGTATTCCACGCTTTAAGGAAGGAAGGAAGTCCAAAAAACTGCCAGCATGGTTTAAAGGTGAGGTCAGAGAGGCTGTTGTTGCCAAGAAAGCATCTTTCAGGAAATGGAAAAAAGAGCCAAACGATGAAACCTGGAAACAGCACAAGCACTGCCAGGTCAAATGCAAGGCATTGATAAAGAAGGCAAAGAGAGAATTTGAGAAGCAGCTTGCTGTGGAAGCAAAAATGTGAAATAAAGATTTTTTCAAGTACATTCGTAGCAAAAAACCTGTGAGAGAGTCAGTTGGACCATTAGATGATAGAGGAGTTAAAGGGGCACTAAGAGGCGACAAGGCGATAGCGGAGAGACTGAATGAATTCTTTGCTTCGGTCTTTACTGAGGAAGATGTAGGGATGTTACCCATGACTGAAGTGGTATTTAAAGGTGCGGAAGAATTGAAGGAAATATCGATACATCAGGAAGATGTATTACAACTATTAGATAAACTGAAGAGTAGCAAATCACCTGGGCCGGATGGTATACATCCAAGGGTGTTGAAAGAACTGAAATATGAGATTGTAGACCTGCTATTAGTAATCTGTGAACTATCATTAAAATCATCTCTAATACCTGAAGATTGGCGGATCACCAATGTAACACCAATTTTTAAAAGGGTTCGAGGGGTGATCCTGGAAACTACAGACCGGTGAGCCTCACGTCAGTACCGGGAAAAATGGTAGAAACCATCATAAAGAATAAAATTACTCAGCATGTAGATAGTCATGGCCTAATGGGAGACAGCCAACATGGCTTTAGACAAGGAAGATCTTGTCTTACTAATCTGTTATGTATTTTTGAAAGTGTGAATAAACAGGTGGACAAAGGTGAGTCGGTTGATATAGTGTATCAGGACTTTCAGAAAGCCTTTGACAAGGTCCCTCATCAGAGACTTTTGGCAAAACTAAAGAGTCATGGGATAGGAGGCAGTGTACTACTGTGGATCAGGAACTGGTTGAAAGGTAGAAAGCAGAGGGTTGGGCTAAATGGCCAGTTTTCCCAATGGAGAAAGGTGAATAGTGGTGTACCCCAGGGATCTGTGCTGGGTCCGCTTCTTTTTGACATATTCATAAATGACCTGGAAAGTGGAATAACGAGTGAGGTTATCAAATTTGTAGATGACACAAAACTATTTAAAGTTGTTAAAACCCAAGATGATTGTGGAAAATTGCAAGAGGATCTTGATAAATTGGAAGACTGGGCATCAAAATGGCAGATGAAATTTAATGTGGACAAGTGCAAAGTTATGCACCTAGGGAAGAACAACCCAAACTATGGTTACACGATGCAAGGTTCCACATTAGGAACCACCACCCAGGAAAAAGATTTAGGCGTCATTGTGGATAACATGTTAAAACCCTCGGCCCAGTGTGCAGCGGCAGCCAAGAGAGCAAATAGAATGCTAGGTATCATAAGGAAAGGAATGGAAAATAAAACAAAAGATATTATAATGCCTCTATACCGTTCCATGGTGAGACCGCACCTTGAATATTGTGTGCAATTCTGGCCGCCGTATCTTAAAAAGTATATAGCGTTATTAGAAAAGGTTCAGAGAAGAGCCACCAAAATGGTAAAGGGGATGGAAGGATACTCCTATGAAGAAAGGCTAGAAAGGTTAGGGCTCTTTAACCTGGAAAAGAGACAGCTGAGGGGAGATATGATAGAAGTCTATAAATTAATGAACGGAGTGGAACGGGTAAACGTAGATGGACTGTTTACGTTATCAGAATATAGAAAGACTAGGGGACATGCAATGAAGCTACAGGGTAAACTATTTAAGACTAATAAAAGAAAATATTTTTTCACTCAACGTGTAATCAAACTCTGGAATTTGTTACCGGAGGATGTAGTAAAGGCTGTTAGTGTAGCTGGGTTTAAAAAAGGTTTGGACAAGTTCCTGGAGGAAAGGTCCATAAACCATTATTAAGAAGGGACCCAGGATATCAATGCTTGACCTAGTACAAGCATTGCAGAACCTGTGTCTTTTGGGGAAATTGCTAGGTACGTATGACCTAGATTGGCCACTGTTGGAAACAGGATACTGGGCTTGATGGACCTTGGTCTGACCCAGTATGGCATATCTTATGTTCTTATGTTTTAAACCATTCTGTTTCTCCTTGTTCCATTCGAACTGTTGTTTCTTGATCAATGTAAAAGTTGTGCAAGAGAACAATCAGGTGTTCTGGTATATCCATGCTTCTTAATGTGGCCATAGTTTCTCATGGTTTACACAGTCAAATGTCTTGCTGTAGTCAATAAAACACATATAGGTTTCCTTTTGTATTCTTTAGTCTTTTTAAGGACCCATCTCACATACACGATGATGTCTCTCGTTCCTCACCCTTTCTGTGTAATCAAATGAGCTGTGCTCAAAGCATCAGCATAAAATTGAAAGGAGGGGGGCCAACACGTGTGCAAACAAGCAATCCACTCCCAGTGGCCGTATGCCTGTGCGTACATGTCAAATGCTCATGTTATACGCACAGGACGTGCAGGTTCTTTTGGCGCTCACCTCATAATAACCAATACTGTTTCGCCCAAGAACATTGTTTTATGAAATCGCAACAAAAAGACCTAAAATAAAAGATGAATAATATAAATGAGTGCAAAAAACACACAAGGATAAGAAGCAAAAAAAATTTCTTCTTGAATGCCGAACTTTTGCTTATACGCTGAAAAGATACACGCAGAAAATTTTCATGTCAAAGGTAACTGTTCATCAGTACAGACCCTGAAACAGTCTTTCCCTACATGCGCAAGACATTTAAGCCACCTCAGATCAGCTGTAGAGATATTGGTGCTCCTGTTGATTATGTAATCCTCTATGCGCTTCTCTACATCAGGCACAGACCTTATTAGCATGCCATTTTAATATGTACCACTCATTTGCATATTATTTAAATACACTTGGCATTACTATGCGCGCATACTTTTCCTTTGCTGTTTATGCGTACTTCAATCTCTTTTCTGCATTTGGCATTACGGAACTTGTGCGTATAAGTTGTGTTATCTGCACGCAAAGGGCGTGTTAGTTTTTCTGCATTGGCCGTTAAATTGTAAACCTTTAGGCAAAGAAAATACCTACTATACATGAATATAACTCAACTTGAGCTACTCCAGAAAAAGGTGTGAGCTTATTCCTTTCCTTTCAACTAAAACTTAACCTCACACAAAAAGTTTTTTTTAAATCACTGGTATATAGATAAATCAGACCTTTTGGGAACAATTTGGGATTGCCAAATCTACTTATCTGTATATTCCATCAGTAGCATACCTGACAGGAACTAATAAAGAAAATATTTTCCTAGAGGTGCAGTTTAAGATCTACTGACCTAATAATCACAGTTTGAGCTGTTCGGGTCCTCTCTGAATGAAAGACTACAATGGTAAAGCCAAAGCTATTTGGAGTGTCTCAAGAAATATTAATGCTATAGAATGGGTCAAAAATCCCAAATCTAAACATAACGGTCTTTCTACTGCACTGGTCCCAAATGCTATCCAGCTGGTGAGGACATCAAAATTCTCAGAAAATCTCCAGCTTATATTTAATGATATTGGAGAGATTGAAGCAAACTCACCTTAAATTCAGAATACTATTTCTAAATGCACAGGGCCAGATTTAAGATGTTGGCGCCTATAGACAAGACCAGGGCCGGCCCAAGGGTTTCTCCTGCTGCAGAAAGAAGCCCTGGCCATGCCATCCCCCCCCCCCCCTCACCGTGCCAGGTCACACCACTATCCCCACTGCTGCGGGGGCCGAGGTCGGGGGAGGGGGAGCTCAGCTCGGCAGCAGTAGCCCACAGCAGGCCATGTGCTTCAGCTGCTTAGCCCGTCTAGTGGACAGTCTGGCCTCAGGCAAGAGTGAATAGTAGTGAGGAGAAGAGGTTTCCCCCAGAGAGCGTAATCCTAAAGCAAGCAGAATCAGGGTCCTGTATAAGCCAGATATTTAGCGACCTAGGCTGTTGCCTATGTTTGAGTCCATGCCTACAAATGTGCATATCACAGTTTATATTTAAAGATTTAAAAATGTAGTAAACTCAGCCCTGAGATTATTGTTATTATGATTTTATTAGAGTTTTACCATATATCTGAATTTGACTCACCTTGAAGTTCTGAGAAAGGCATTATTTCAATCCAGCTTCTTTTCTCTTTCCTTCCTCCTTTCCCCAGGCCTTTTCCAATGCTTTTCCACTACAGCCACAGATTCAATTATATTTGTAAAATAATAAATGCAGCTTTCTGTCCCTGCTCTGGTTCCAAATATGTTTTCATGCTGATTTATGTTGTATTGACCAAATGCTTTGCAGTACAGTGATCTAATATCACCGCATCCCTGTCTCTTGGCTTACAGTAGCGTGTGTCATTAGTGACACCTTTTCCTCTCTCCATCTACACAGGACATGGAAATCTGTGCTGCTGAACTCATGACTGTTCTCAATCGAGTAATTACCAAACGTGAGTAGAGGTTGTTTGCCATCTGATCTATCTGAGAATTTGGCATTGCATAGAGAACCACTAAGGGGTTGATTTTCAAAAGGATCTACCTGATGAACTCCGAGCTTTCAAAAGGTTTTCTTTGCAGGGCAGCTAAATATAGTGACCCGTGTTTTAGCTGTTCAGAATGTGAGCATTTCCAGAGATGTGGTTAGTCAGTGGAATAACTTAGCTAGATAACTGGCTGGTACTAAAAAGCAGCTATTCCTATGGGAAGACTAGCAAACTTGAAACTAACTAGTTATGTCCGTGATTAACCTTTTCGTAAAGATAGTTGGCTTTAATAGAGCAACCTCTAATTTAGCTGGCTAACATGTCCTTGCATATCGTATTAAAGAGTCATCTATTTCTTACTCCTAAGACTCCATTTCTGTTCAGTCTGTGAGTGCAGTCCTTGTTATCCTGGACTATCAACTTGATAAATTAGAGAATTCAATTAGCTATAATAACTTGCATATCTTGAATTTCCCCTATACAAGACTGGTTTCTCCTTTTGAGATGTTGAAGCAGTATTTCTGGGATATCCTTCGTCTGGACCTCCCTACCCTCCCTTCCATCTCCTAGGGCTTATTATGTTATGGGCTCTGTTAGGAGAATGAAGGGTGGGGGGAGGTGGAACAGACCAGGAATCCGAGTTTGACCTTACAATTAGAGACCTCCCTGAAGAGACTTACAATAGGGCAACTTTAGTTTCCTCTTTTCTCAGATAGGGATAGGGTTTTGAGATTATTTTATGCAGATAGGTTACAGAATTTTCATGGCCATAGGGTTTATGTTTTTCCTGATCTTTCTGATAGGACACTGAAGATCAGGAAAGATCTTCTTTGTCCCGGAGCCTTGGCTCTTGGGATGTGTCTCTTTTTGAAAATTTCTAGGGAGTATTTTATTAAGTATAAGGGGCATGATTACGTTTTCTTAGAATCTAAACAATTGGAGGAGCTTATTACTGCCCAAGAAAATGCCATTACTGGGGAGGCTGCGGGCACTAACAATGCTGTATGAGATTGGGGGGGATATATGAGGGGTTGTAGAGGATAGTAGCAAGGTTTCAAAAAATTGAATATTTTTCTTTTTCTTAAATTTTGTTGTCAGTTGGTCTTCCCCTTTATTTCCTCAGTGGATTCTGACAGGAGTGGAAGTTCCTGATTTTTGAATAATTTTTTTTATTGATACTTGAATGATTTTCTGTCAGTTTGTTACTATATTGTATTTATATCTTTGTTTATTTTACTCTTTTGTATATTTGGTTGAAAATATAATAAATATTAAAGTAAAAAAAGAAACTCAGTATACTGGTTTATTTGGGCATCAGTGGTTCTGCATATGATTTCTTACTGTTATGTCTCATTTAGATAAGGAGCTGAAGACAGAAGGGTTTACTCTTGAGTCTTGCCGCAGTATGATTGCCCTCCTGGATGTATCCTTCTTATATGTTTCACTGATACTACTCATGGCTCCTGCAGGGTCATCTCAGACAGTAACATCACAAAGAAATCCAGCTTTTGGAGTACTTTTACCAACTTATCAACCATCTACAACATGAATTTGTCAGCACTCAGAAGGACTTGGGTTTGAGTCCTAGTCCAGGATTCCGATCCCTGGGCTGACTGGAGCTGTGTGTGCTATAGAAGTAGATTTACAATTCCCATGGGTTGTAAATCTACTGAGCCCATAATTAGCAATCGCAGAAGGAGCTGCAGTGTGTGACCCTGAGCCAAGGACCATTGCTACAAGTGTGTGGGAGGGAATATGAAAAAGGGGGTGAAACACCAGGAGTTTGTGCATGAAGGTTCATGGTGCATAGCTCAAGATAGAGACTGGGTCCACCCGAGCTGGAAGTCCAGTAGAACTGGAACAAATTGCTAGACCAAAATGGTAGAAAGATTTGTTTTTTTGTTTTTTTTAAAGGACGTCTGGAATTGTTTATCATCTACATTTCAAATCCATCCTTAACGTTGTTATTTCATAGACAGATGGTTCTGGAAAGCTAAACCTGCAAGAGTTCCATCATCTCTGGAAAAAGATCAAAGAGTGGCAGGTAGAGCAACTGAAAGCCTTTCTCTTCATCATATTCTGCTTAGTGATTTTCCAGACTTAATTTTCTAAAATTTTAATTTAAAAATATAAATAAAATTACAACTAGCAAATACAAGTATTTCATGTTTTTTTTTAAATAATCATTTGTAAACGTGAAATAAGTTGAATCAACTGCTGTATGATATGGTGAGTCATCCTTGTGGGAAAGAAGAATTTACTTGATTCTTTCCACTGGCACTCCTTGTGATCTTGGGTAAGCCATTTAACCCTCCATTGCCTCAAGTACAAACTTAGATTGTGAGCCCTTTGGGGACAGGGAAATAGCTACTGTACCTAAATATAATTTGCCTTGATCTCCTCCTGGAAAGGCGTGAGCTAAATAGCACAAAATACTTCAAACTCTTATAGTTTGTTAAATATCTTCTTTTAATGTTTATTGGGTTTATCCCTTTTACTTTGTTGGCCTATCATACATAATTAAGATGGACAACCTTAATTACAGGTGTGGCAGAATTCTGCAAGATTACAAAAAAGCAGATCATTAAGAAACCTGTACTATATATTATCATGTATAAGGCACCTTGTAAAGCAAAGAGAATTATCTCCAGGGGTGCTGCTCTGAAGACAGTGTCCGAGTGTAAGTGCTTGCTCGGGATGAGATGAGAAGAAGCTGATCCTACTAGGAAAAATATTGTGCTCTGAATCTCAGCTGTCATACCCTGATGTGCAATAGAGGATAAAAACTCAAATCCAATGAAATGACGTGTATCCTAAGGCAGCGGAGACTAGGGATTAAAATTGTGAGGCTAGTGCATACAGAACACTAGTGTGCCACCTCAACTGTACCACAACAGGTTATCACAGATTTTCCACCCATGAGGAGCTATCAGCAACTGTGGCTCCATTAGGAGTCTCATTATTAATAACGAGGATCTGACAGCTCTGGAAATTAAAGTTCTCTGCCTCTGGACCGTTCAACCATTTCAGTTCCAGGGAAGTCAGAGTAAGCCACTTCCTGGTTGTAGTTACATACAATGTTTTCCTTCTCTTTTTTTCATGCAGAAAATTTTCACACGCTATGATGCAGATCACTCAGGCACTATTAACAGCTATGAGATGCGTAATGCTGTCAATGAAGCAGGTACTGTACACTATGACACAACTCGCCTTTCCAGTACTCCTATCTGCCTCTTCCTTCTCAGCTCAATTACTCTTGGTCTCTTTCATTTCCTTCATCTCCTACCCTCCCTCCCTTCTTTCTCCTTTATCATATATTGCCTTTCTCTAATATTCTTGATGTCTTATTTGTCATTCCCTACTCTCATTTCATCACTTATTTTCTTCTCTCTTTAAAAAAAATGTTTTCTGATGGGTAGAGTGAGAAAGCTAGAAAGGCCGAGAGATTAATGCCAATCTGCTGCTAAATTTAGCATGGTGAAAAGGAAAGTTGTTGACACAATAATAGGTGGAGAATTATATTGATAGCTGCTCTAGTCAGAATTCCTATCCCCTGCATTGTGCAAGGTGGCCATCTTGTGAATGGCAAAGAAACATTCAAGCCTCAGCCTCCTATTGATTCTCATAGGAAATATAATTTTTACATTATTTTTGGGCCTAGCGGTTTCCTTCTGCTCCTATGAGCGTTCAGCTCATTCAGAACCAGCATCTTTTGGGATCCAGAACCATAAACAACTATCATGCATTTGGGCTGCAAAAATCCAAGGGAGCGGTGCAGTTTAAGGGGTGAAGTACTTTTGTCCAAAAAGAAGAGCAGGACCTAAGCGTGATTGTTTCTGATGATCTTAAGGTGACAAAACAGGTAAAGGCCAGATGATGCCTGGATGCATAGGGAGAGGAATGGCCAGCAGAAAAAAGGAAGTGATAGTACCTTTGTATAAATCTTTGATGAGACTCCATTTGGAGTAATGTGTGCAATTCTAGAGACCACACCTTCAAAAGGATATAAACAGGATGGAGTCAGTGTAGAGGCGTATGGAGACAGACTTAAAGATCTCAATATGTATACTTTGGAGCAGAGCTGGAAGGGGGGTGATATAGAGACGTTTAAATACCTCCTTGGCATAAATGCACAGGAGGAGAGCATCTTTCAATTAAAAGAGAGCTCTGGAACAAGGGGGGCATAGGATGAAGGTGAAAGGGGATAGACTCAAGAGTAGTATGAGGAAATATTCCTTTACAGAAAGAGCAGGAGATGAGTGGAATAATCTCCCAGTGGAGGTAGTAGAAATGAGGACAATATCTGAATTCAAGGAAGCATTGGACAAACACAGATCTCTAAAGGTAAAAAAGGGACTGTAGTAGTTGGTATGGAAGGGCAGACTGGATAGGTTGTATGGTCTTTATCTGCCATCATATTTCTATGTTTCTATCACAAGATCTTTCCCCTATTTTCACCGATCTTCCCTATGCACTTAGCCCCTTCATTATAGCAACAGTCCTTGCCTGGTGGCCACACCTCAGGGTCCTTCCAGAACCCTGCAATTATGAGCCCTAGATTTTACCATGGATACCAGCATTGTGTTATGAATAGAACTCTCCCCTACCACTCCCAGGGGTCCCCACAGCATTCTCAACCTGGGAAGCAAAAGAATCAAATCCAGTACCTTTCATATGACAACTGGCACCGAGCCATCAGACCAGTCCAGGAAACACATTTATTCTCCAATTTTAACTTCTTTCTTGGAAATACTGAGTAGAAAAATAAGTGTAGCTTAAGAATTTAGTTGAGCCTGTATTGTTTTGTCTAGTTTTTTAAACATAGAAACGTGATGGCAGAAAAAGACCTTACGGCCTATCTAGTCTGCCGTTCCATATCAACTACTACAGTTTTTTTCCTTTTCTGTAATTTCATTGAGATACTGACTTATGTTTGTAATGACATCATGCCTTAGCTTACCTTTTCAAAGGACCACTGCTTTCAGCAAGAGATTTAATATTTCCATGTTATAAAATTTAAATCATAATAATAATAAAAGTACATTAATTGTATTGTTTTTTGTTGGGTTTTATTTATAATACTATTATTAATTTTTATTCAACTGAAAAGTGATATTTTTGTAGCTTGCTACTCAGGTGCTGGGGATTGCAGTTCCAGTGGTTCACAGAAAGGTGGAAGGGGGGAGGTCTCTTTTTACCTCCTGACGCAAGTCCTGAGGGATGAGGGAATTCTCTCTAAGGTCCTAGTTCAATGGATGGTCACTCATCAAGTCTCATGAAGTCTCATCCTGGCTTCTAGGCAGTCTGCCATTCATACTCAAAGTTTTTAGGAGTGGGGCAGTCATGGCATGATAGTTTTTTGAGGTGGGACAGTTGGAAGGGTGGTGGGACAGTTGCAGGGAGTATTTATTTTAGATGGAGCAGACTGTGCAGTGGTAAGGCAGTTGTGAAGCGGTATTTTATTGGGGTGGGGCAGTTGTGAAAAGTTATTTAATGGGATGAGGCAGTTGCAGGAGGTTGTTTTTTGGAACAGCACAGTTATTGGTGTAGTGGGAATGTTGTGTGTTGGGATAGGACAGTTGCAAGGTGGTGAGGCAGTTGTGGGGGAATTTTTTTCATGGTGGCAGCATTGAGCGGATTGGTAGGGCAGTTGTAAGGGAGTAATTTTTGGAGTTAGGAGTAGTATGTGGGATGATGGGTCAGTTGTGGGAGGGGCATTTTTTGGTGGTGGAGCAGTTTGGGAGCTTAGGAGAACTGGGAGAGGGAGATTTTAAGAACAATTCCCTATCTGCAATGAGAGACATTCCCAAATCCTTTCTTTTTAACTTATGTATTTATTTATGTATTTCTTTCAATTTTTTTATTTATCTATCCATTTATTTACTTATATATATATATATATATATATATAATACATACAGGGTGGCCCAAAAAAATGAGAACATCTCATAAAGGTGTAGATAACATGAGGAGGGATCTAGCTAAGCTAGAAGAATGGTCTAGAATTTGGCAGCTGGGATTTAATGTTAAAAAATGTAAGGTCATGCATTTGGGCTGCAACAATCTAAGGGAGCAATACAGTATAGGGAGGTGAAGTACTTTTGTCCACTAAAGAAGAGCGGGACCTAGGCGTGGTTGTGTCTGATGATCTTAAAGTAGCTAAACAGGTAGAAAAGGCGACGGCAAAAGCTAGAAGGATGCTTGGGTGCTAGCAGAAAAAAGGAGGTGATAATGCCTCTGTATAAGTCTTTGGTGCGACCTCATTTGGAGTATAGTGTGCAATTCTGGAGACCGCACCTTCATAAGGATGTGAACAGGATGGAGTCGGTGCAGAGGGTGGCTACTAAAATGATTAGTGGGCTTCATTATAAAGCATATGAGGACAGACTTAAGGATCTTAATATGTACACCTTAGAGGAAAGGCGGGATAGAGGTGATATGATTGAGATGTTTAAATACCTCCGTGGCATAAATGTTCAGGGAGAGAGCCTCTTTCAATTGAAAGCAAGTTCTGCTACGAGGAGACATGGGATGAGGGTGAAGGGAGATAGATTCAGGAGTGATATGCGGAAATATTTATTTACGGAAAGAGTAGTGGATCCATGGAATAGTCTCCCAGTGGAGGTGGTAGAGATGAGGACAGTAACTGAATTCAAAAAAGCATGGACCAACACAGAGGATCTCTAAAGGTAAAAAGTGGACTGTTGTAGTTGTTGATATGGAAGGACAGACTAGATAGGCCATGTGGTCTTTTTCTGTCAATATCTTTCTATGTTTCTATGTTTACCTTCATTTTTGCCAAGGTGGTGTCAGCATTTCATGTAGATCAGGCCATTTCCTTACCGGCTCTGCCGAGTGCGGATGTGGGTGAGAGCAGGTATGGGCCGTGCCACTTCACAGCTGTGCCACCTGGATGGTAAGAGAGTCCTGCGAAGGTATGTGAAAAGGGCATTGTCCTTTCGGAGATCGGACCGTCTGTTGGTTCTGTTTGGCAGGTCGCTCAAAAGTGAGGCGGCAGCTAAGCCTCCATTTCCAGATGGATCAGTGAGGCAATCACGTTGGCATACATCTTGAAGGGTAGAACAGTGCTGGAGGGGTTGCAGATGCATTCCATGAGGGCTCAGGCAGCCTCCTGGGCAGAGTATACTTTAGTTCCGCCAGTGGAGATCTGTAGGGTGGCATACTTCTCTGAACATTTTCGCCTGGATGTCCAGGCGGCGAGGGATGCTCGTTTCGGATCAGCAGTGCTTCAGGCTGGTTGTGTGGGTCCCTCCCGTTAGTTTAACTGCTCTGATACATCCCAGAGGTGCGGGACTGGACTGGAGGGACGATAAGGAAAGAGAAATTAGACTTACCTGCTAATTGTTGTTCCTTGAGGAACTCTAGTCCAGTCCCGGAACCCTCCCTGAGTGCTTCCTGTGATTATCTGTGCACACCCCGGTCCTGAAGCTGGTTCCCTTGGTGGAGGAAGTGGCCAGGAGGAGCCGGGGAGGGGAAGACCAGAAGAGCTGTTGGTTGCTCACTTCCTGCTGGTTGGAGGTGCTCAGGTGCTCAACAGGTAGGCCTCTTCATCCTGGAGGGGGGGACGGGGTATCCTTCCCAAGGGATGAAGGGGGTACAAGTTTATTTAGATGTAGAAGTGTTTGTTGTATGTTTAACTACTTATTTGTTGCTCCTCTGAGTCTGCTTTGTCAATAGGTACTGGGGCTGGTGGGCGGTGCCAGCTGCATATGTACACTAGTGTCAACAAAAAGATGACAGGCTCAGCCTCCAAGCTGCTGGAAGAGGTACACTACCCAGAGGTGCGGGACTGGACTGGAGTACCTCAAGGAACAACAAAAGGTAAGTCTAATTTCTCTTTTGTAGTAATTACGTAATGTAAACTGCTTTGATTGAAGGATAAGGCAGCATAGAAAACTGGTTAAATAAATAAAAAGAGAAAATTTGAATAAAAGCTTGCTGTGGAAGCAAAAACACATAAAAACCTTTTCAAGTACATTCGTAGCAAAAACCCTGTGAGAGGGTCAGTTGGACTATTGGATGATAGAGGGGTAAAAGGGGCACCAAGAGGGTACAAGGCCATAGTAGAGAGACTGAATGAATTCTCTGCTTCAGTCTTTACTGAAGAAGATATAGGGAAGTTACCCATTCCTGAAATGGCATTTAAAGGTGATGCAGCAGAAGAACTGAAAGAAATGTTGATAAACCGGTATTACAACTATTTGATAAACTGAAGAGTAGCAAATCACCTGGACTGGATGGTATACATCCAAGGGTGTTGAAAGAACTGAAATATGAGATTGCAGAGCTACTATTACTAATTTGTGAACTATCATTAAAATCATCAGTAATACCTGAAAATTGGAGGATGGCCAATGTATCACCAATTTTTAAAAAGGGTTCCAGGGGTGATCCGGTAAAGCACAGACCAGTGAGCTTGACGTCAGTACCGGGAAAAATGGTAGAAACCATTATTAAGAACAAAATTTCTGAACATGTAGGTAGTCATGGTTTAATGGGCGACAGCTAACATGACTTTAGCCAGCAAAGGTCTTGTCTTACTAATCTGTTATATATTTTTGAAGGTGTAAATAAACAGGTAGACAAAGGTGGGTCGGTCAATGTAGTGTATCTGGATTTTCAGAAAGTCTTTGACAAGGTCCCTAATGTGAGACTTTTCATTGGCAAAATTAAAAAGTCATGGGATAGGAGGCAGTGTACTATTGTGGATCAGGAACTGGTTAAAAGATAGAAAGCAAAAGGTACAGCTAAATGGCCAATTTTCCCAGTGGAGAAAGGTGAATACTAGAGTACCCCAGGGATCTGTATTGGGTCCGCTGCTTTTTAACATATTCGCAAATGACCAGGAAATGGGAATAACAAGTTTATGTTTATTTTATACTTAATATACCGCCCAACAACACAAGTATCTGGGTGGTTTACAATAAGACTATAAAATTTAAAAATTTAAAAATGCTGCAGAAAAGAAAAAGAAAAGGAACGCCATAAAATCAAAGAAACAGAACAGAAAAGAACAGAATAGAGAAAAGACAAAGGAGAATAAGGGGGAGAGACTCTGATTGGTAGGGACAAAGGACAATACATCAACGTGGAGGTGGGGAAAAGGGGGGAGAGTGAGGAGGGGAGGTCATAAGCAAGACAGAAAAGGTGGGTTTTTAATTTGGCTTTGAATGCAATAAAAGACTGTTCCAAATGGAGGGCATGGGAGAGCGAGTTCCAGAGCTTCGGGCCAAGGAAATAAAAAGCTGAGGAACGAGTGGACTCCAGGTGGGCGAGGGAAGGGGAAGGGAGTGATATGCGGTTGGCGTGAATAGAACGAAGGGTGCGGAGGGGGGTGTAAAGATGAACCTGGTCAGCAAGATAGAGGGGAATACCTGTGTGAATTGATTTATGAACAAACATAAGAAACTTGAATTGGATCCAGAAAGAAACAGGGAGTCAGTGCAAGCATAGAAGCAGGGGAGTGACGTGATCAAAGTGAGAGGCATGGGTGAGAATACGGGCAGCAGTGTTCTGGATATGTTGAAGACGAGACAGTTGTGACTGGGGAAGGCCGGCTAAAAGTTCATTACAATAGTCAAGACAAGACACCATAAGAGAAAGGAACAGAGTAGACAAGGCGGAAAAAGAGAGAAAAGGGCGAACGGCGCGGAGCTGCTTCAAGGTGAGGAAGGAGTACTGAACAACAGAGGAAATGTGGGTTTTGAAAGAAAGGGATGAGTCAAGAGTAACACCAAGGTACCGGAGTGAAGAAACCATAGGGATAGGTAAGGAAGAAAATAAAGGAGGGAAGGTCAAAGGCTAGGGAAAAAAGGTGGGTTTTTAGGTTCTTTTTGAAGGTGATGTGATGGGGTTCCAACCTGAGGGAAGTGGGCAGTGGGTTCCAGAGTGCTGGGCAAATGAAAAAGAACGCAGATGAGCGGGTGGACTGGAGGTGGGCGAGAGAGGGAGAAGGGAGATGAAGGCGGTTCAGTTGGAATGAGCAGGGGTATGTCTGGGGGTGTGAAATGTGATAAGATCTGCTAGGTATTGAGGGGTGCTAGTGTGGAGGGCTCTATGAACCAGAGTTAGTAGTTTGAACTGAGAGCGGAAGGAGATGGGCAGCCAGTGGAGGCGAAGGAGGAGAGGTGTTACATGGTCACGTTGGGAGGAGTGTGTGATGAGACGGGCAGCAGTATTCTGAATTCGTTGTAGTCTACCTAGTTGTGATTTTGTAATGCCAATGAGAACAGAGTTAGAGAAATCGACACGGGACATAACCAGTGATAGTAGAAGAGTAGTGAGAGCACGTGGTGTGAGAAAAGGGCGAATTGCACGAATTTGGCAAAGGAAGAAAAAGGAAGTTTTGGTGATATGTGAAATGTGGGCCTGGAAGGAGAGATCGGAATCGAAAAGAACACCCAGATAGTGGAAGCAAGAAACTATGGGTACGGGGGATCCTGAGAAAGAGGGGGCCTGCGCTGGGGAAGGACTGCCATGGGTGAACCAGATTGCAACGGTTTTAGTTAGGTTAAGATGAAGACAATTAGAGGTGAGCCAGTCAGTGATGTCTGCAAGACAACAGTTGAGAGTAGAGAGATCAGGGTGAAGGGGGGAAATGTGGTGAAGAAGTACTAGATCGTCTGCATAATAGAAGGCGGAGATCCCGGATTGCTGTATCAGTAGAGCAAGTGGAGCTAGAAAGAGATTAAAGAGAAGAGGTGCCAGAACAGAACCCTAGGGGACCCCATAGGGCAGTGGGAAGGGGTCAGAAGGTGGAATGGAGAAGGATGAGGAAAGAACCGCATAGGACCGAGAGGAGAGGAAGAAGTGAAACCACCGGAAGACTGTACTGCAGAGGCCAGCCTCACGCAGACGAAGGAGAAGGAGAGAATGATCAACTAGGTCAAAAGCAGCAGATAAGTCCAAGGACACCGCCACTAAAAGGTCACCACGGTCGTGAGCTGCATGCAGAGAGTTAGTGAAGGCAAGAAGAACAGTCTCAACACTGTGACCCTGTCAGAACCCTGACTGACGGGAGTGAAGAAAATTGGTGGAATCGAGATGGTGAGATAGCTGTGCAAAAACAGCTTTTTCAAGAAGCTTGGAGAGAAAGGGTAGGTTAGAGATGGGGCGGTAATGAGCTGGAACCAGGGGGTCAAGTGAGGGTTTCTTGATGATGGGGCGAATGAGGGCATGCTTCCAAGAGCGAGGAAAAGGTCCTGTGGAAAGACTGGTGTTAATCATGGTGAGGATGGAGGGGATGAGTGCAAGAGAGGGAGTGAGAAGCCAGGAGGCAGGGATAGGGTCAAGGGGCAGAATGTCTTATTGGAAGAGGCAGTCAGCTGGAGAAGTTCAGCTGTGGTGAGTAGAGAGAATGAGGCCCATGTGTATGAGAATTGGGAGATGGGAGGGAGAGATGAAGGGGGAGGAGGGGATGAGATAGGAGGGGGGCAATTGGGTAGCAAAGCCCTGAGGGATGAGATCTTGTTGCTGAAGAAAGATGCAAGGAGTGGTGGGGGAGGGGTCAGCTGAACAGGGGCAACAGCAGAGTTGGGGCAAAGAGATGTAAGAGATTTGAGAGTGGAGCAGAAGAGATGGCATTAGAGAAGAATGTCTGTTTAGTGAGGTGGACTTTGGAGTGATAGTACAAGTGATGTGTTTTGAAAGAGGAGAGAGTAGCTGGAGAGGGAGCCTTCCGCCATAGCAAAAGAAAGATGTCATCTGCATAATAATAGGCTGAAATACCATGCTGTTGGACCAGTAGAGCAAGGGGGGCAAGAAAGATATTGAAGAGAAGAGGTGCGAGGACAGAACCCTGTGGGACACCACAAGGAAGCAGAGTGGGGGGAGAAGAAGAAGACCCAGAAAGAACCGAGAAGGAACAACAGGAGAGAAAAGAGCGAAACCAGTGGAGAATCGAACCGAGTGAGGTAATCAAATTTTCAGATGACATGAAATTATTCAAAGTTGTTAAATCCCAAAAGGATTGTGAAAAATTGCAAGAGAACCTTAATAAATTGGAAGACTGGACATTCAAATGGCAGATGAAGTGGCCTAGTGGTTGGGGCAAGGTACCACAGGCCAGAGGGTCAGTGGTTCAAATCCCACTAGAGGACAGCAACCTTGGGCCGGAAGGACTGGGGTTTCTAGTCCCACAGGTGCTCCTTGTGGTCTTGGGCAAGCCACTTAACCCTCCATAGCCCATGTTCCCTGTAAGTATTAGTGTATGTGTCTCATATCCCCTCATGTTAAATGTATCCCCCAATTGTGTTGTGACCACTTTGATTGAAGGATAAGGTGGTATACAAAACTGTCTAAATAAATAAAATAATGTGGACAAGTGCAATGTTATGCACTTAGAAAAGAACAACCCAAATTAGGGTTACACAATGCAAGGTTCCACATTAGGAACCACCACCCAGGAAAAAGATTTAGGCGTCATCAGGGATAACACGTTGAAACCCTCTGCCCAGTGTGCAGTGGCAGCCAAGAAAGCAAATTGAATGCTAGGAATCATAAGGAAAGGAATGGAGAATAAAACAAAAGATATCATAATGCTTCTGTATCCTTCCATGATGTGACCGCACCTTGAATATTGTGTGCAGTTCTGATCGCCGTATCTTATAAAGCATATAGCAGAATTAGAAAAGGTACAGAGAGGAGCCACCAAAATGGTAAAGGGGATGGAAGGATACTCCTATGAAGAAAGGCTAAAAAGGTTAGGGCTCTTCAACCTGGAAAACAGACAGCTGAGGGGAGATATGATAGAGGTCTATAAATTAATGAATGGAGTGGAATTGCTACACATAGATCAATTGTTTATACCATCAAAATGTAGAAAGACTAGGGGATATACAATTATGCTACAGTGTAATCCATATAGGATTAATATTGTTTCACTCAACGCATAACCAAACTCTGGAATTCATAACCAGAGGATGTAGTAAAAGCTGTTAGTGTAGCCAGTTTTAAAAAAGGTTTGGACAAGTTCCTGGAGGAAAGGTCCATAAACTAATATTAAAGGGGGACCCGGGAAATCCACTGCTTGTCCCAATACAAGCATTGTGGAACCTATGTCTTCTAGGGAAACTGCTAGGTACTTGTGACCTAGATTGGCCACTGTTGGAAACAGGATACTGGGCTTGATGGACTTTGGTTGGACCCAGTATGGCATATCTTATGTTTTTATGCTTTTACCACTCTTTCCGTAAAGAAATATTTCTGCATATTACTCCCCTTGTAGCAGAGCTTGCCTCCTGTGCATTTATGCCATGGAGGTATTTAAATGTCTCTATCAAATCTCCCCTATCCCACCTTTCTCTAAAGTATACTAAGATCTTTAAGTCTGTCCTCATATGCTTCATAATGAAGACCACTAACCATTTTAGTAGCCACCCTCTGCACTGACTCCAACCTGCTTATATCCTTTTGAAGTTGCGAGTCGCAACAGAGACTTATACAGAGGCACTATCACCTCATTTTTCTGCTGGCCACTCCTCTCCCTATACACCCAAGCATCCTTCTAGCTTTCGCTGTCGCCTTTTCTACCTGTTTAGCTATTTTAAGATCGTCGGACACAATTATGCCAAGGTCCCGCTCTTTTTTCATGGACAGAAGTACCTCACCCCTTACACTGTTCCACTCCTTTGGATTTTTGCAGCCCAAGTGCATGGCCCTGCATTTTTTAGCATTAAATTTCAGCTGCCAAATTCTAGACTATTCTTCAAGCTTAGCTAGATCCCTCCTCATGCTATCTACTCCTTCTTGGGGTCTGCTCTATTACAGATTTTGGTATAATCTGCAAATAAGCAAACCTTATCTGACAGCCCTTCTGCAATATCACTAACAAAGATATTAAAAAGAATCGGACCAAGGACAGATGATCCCAGGTTACTCTTTCAGAATTGAGAGCCATAACCAGTCTAACACAATTCAGGAAAAAAACTCAAGCACTACCTATTCTCAAGTTATTTCCCAGTATAAATTCTCCTAAGAGAAATAGTCACACCATGTTCAGATCTAGAGAATTTCGACTGTAAATTAATGTATATAGTTTACTGTATATAGTTTACCCTGTTACTGCCAAGTTCTCAACCCCTGTTACCTGTAAAATGCACTACAGTTACCCTGTATGTATATGCTCTGTTCCATGTAAACCGCGCTGATGATAATAGTGCGGTATATAAGAAATGTTAAATAAATAAAATAAAATAAATGAAGTTATTTACTTTTGCTTTGATTCCATCCTCTTGCTATGTAGTGATCCTCTGTGTCTTTCCCATGCCTTTTTGAATTCTGTCACTGTTTTTGCTCCCACCATCTCTTTTGGGTGGGCATTCAAGATATCCATCACCCTTTCCATGAAAAAGTATTTCCTGATGTTGCTTTTAAGTTTACCTCCTTGCCCACCTGAAATCCACCCATAATTCAGCTTTTTTCTTCCTTGGCCCCACACTCTGAAACACCCTTCCCTCCGAAAATTAAAATCCATGTTCAAAAGTCACTTATTCCAACTGGCCTTCGATCTTTCTTCCCCCAGTACCTAGTTTTCCTGCCTCTTGTTTCTCTTCTCCCTCTCTTCTCTCCTCCCCCTGTGTGTTTGAGTTATCTTTCCTATCAGATAAAGATGTCCTCTAGTTCTACAGCTTTCCCGGACTTGAAAAAGGTTTGTTTGTTCATTAATGCCCTTTAAGTATTTAAAGTTCTGTATCATATCCCCCTATCTCTCCTCTCTTTTAGGGTATACATATTTAGGTCTTCAAGTCTTTTCTTATATGCCTTCTGGCGCAGACCCCATATCATCTTGGTTGCCTTTCTCTGAACCATTTCAAGTCTTTTTATATCCTTTGTAAGGTACAGTCTCCAAAACTAAACATAATACTCCTAGTGAGGCCTCACCAACGACCTGCACAGAGGCACTAATATCTCCTTCTTCCTGCTGGTTATTCCTCTCTGTATACAGCCTAACATCCTCCTGGCTTTGGCCACCACCTTATCACACTGCTTTGCCACCTTGCGATCCTCAGACGTAATGATTCTGAGGTCCCTCTCTTGGTCCATACACATCAGCCTCTCATCCCTAATCATGTACAACTCCTTTGGATTGCTGCATCCCAAGTGCATCACTCTGCACTTCTTTGTATTAAATCTTAATTGCCATGCATTTGATCATTCTTCTCATTTTTGTAGATCTTTCCCCCCATTGTCTACTCCCTCTGAAGTATCCACTCTGTTGAAAATCTTCATATCATCTGCAAAAAGGCAAACTTTTTCTTTTAACCCTTTGGTAATATCACCCACAAAACAATTGAGCAGTAGTGGTCCAAAGACAGATCCTTGAGGCACTCCACAACTCACCATCCTTTCTTCAGAGTGAGTTCCATTCACCACTACAATCTGTAGTATGTCAGTCAGCCAGTTCTTAATCCATTTCACCACCTTGGGATCCAAACCCAGGCTGCTCAGTTTATTCACAAACCTCCTAAGAGGAAAGGTATCAAAGGCTTTGCTGAAATTTAAGTAGACCACATCCATCACATGCCCTTGATCTAGTTCCCTGGTCACCCAGTCAAGGAAATCAATCAGATTTGTTTGGTACGATCTTCCCTTGGTAAATCTATTTTGTCTCAGATCTTGCAACTCATTGGCTTCCAGAAAAAACACTATCCTTTTTTTCAACAGCACCTTCATTACTTTTTCCACTACCAAGGGAAGGCTTTACCGGCCTGTAGTCTGCTACCTCTTCTCTGTTGCCACTTTTGTGAAGAGGGGCCACATCAGCTCTTCTCTAATCCCGCTGTGGTACCTCCCCAGTCTCCAGGGAGCTATTAAACACATCTTTTAAAGGAAATAACAAAACTTTCCTGAACTCTTTCAGTATCTTGGGATATATCTGATTCGGTCCTATGGCTTTGTCCACTTTCAATTTTGCAAGCTAGACTTGTTCACTTTCAGTTTCAGTTGAAACATTTGCAAGGTTCTCTGGAAGCCTAAGATAAATAATGTTACAATAATCAAAATAGGATAGGATAATAGCCTTAACAATAGTATGAAATTTATAATGCTTCAGGAAATGTCGTACTCATTGTATTACACATAGCTTTAAAAATGCAGCTCTAATCACTCTATCTGCGCCTTAAATGTCAATTTGGAAACTAAAACAATGCCTAAATATGACACTTCATCTCATAAGACCACTAGATATTGGCCACAATTAATTTGTGCAGGAAACGAATCAGTATTAAAAGGAGGTAACTATCATTGCTTCTGGTTTGTTTGTTTTTTAAATTAATCTCATACCATTACTCGATAGCAAATTTTGAATACAGGGAAACACTTCAATAATAGACACAGAACAAAAAGAAAATACACTGAAAACAATCTTGACTTTCTTAGGGAAACCGAAATACAAGTTCACAAATACACTCGGGCTGGGATAAAATCAGTGTTAGTGCTCTTTTCTGAGGTTAGAATGGTCTCTTCTGATTACATTTTTAGCTCACTCCTTTCTCAGAAGTTCAAGACAAGTTTACATTCAGGTACAGTAGTTATCTTCCTGTCCCCAGAAGCTTACAGTCTAACAGGCCGATGCAGAAAACTTGCATGGCCTTTAAGCACAGAAAACAGCATGTTTAAGCTAACGTCAAATGCAGAAGAGACAGATGCGAGCATAAACAGCGACAGAAAAACTAGCATACAATTAATGCCAAGAGTATTTAAATGTAGGCAAATGAGCTGCACATAAAGTGGTATGCAAAAAATGGCTGCGCCCAATGCAGAGACAGGCATAGAGGATTCATGACCAGCTTTAGTGCCAATCTCTCTACACCTGGGTCTGAGGTGGCTTAACCTCTAGCGCGTACCCCCAACGGTATTTTGATGGCATCAGGTGCTTTCCCCGATACCTGGATCCTCTTCCCCTCAGATGATCCATGCATCGGGCAAAACCCCCAATGCCATCAAAATACAGAACACAAAGAAATAAACCTCCAAAGGATCAAATGACTACTTTGTAAACTATCAATCAAATAAAATCATTGATACGAGTACCGATGGGTGTCCCCAATGCCACAACTTATATACTTGTTCCTACACTTGTAATCTTCTTTTTTGTCGGGATCGACCTGCCCGAGAAGGAGAGATGGAAACCCTCCCCTCAATGCCGGAAGAACCCTTTTTATCAAGTGAATGGATTCACACAAAATCGTAAAAATAGTGGAATCACACTTATCTCAAATGAAGGCGATCTTCATCCACAACAGATGTCGGGTTATAAATGTACACGACATGCTTGTTTCGGGCCCCCAAAGAGCCCTGTGTCAAGTGTTCCCCGTCGTAATCCGTCGCCATAAAAATGCCGAACCCAACAGTTCTTAAGTGTAGCTATAGTGGCTGCCGATTGGTCTAAAACCTGCATCACATGACTGGAGACGTTACCCAAAATACAGAAAGCAAATCCCTGGTGGCCCAGCGGCCCCGATCTCCTCACTCGACAGTATTTTGATGGCATCGATTGTGGCATTTGGAAAAGCCCTCGATGCCTCAAAATACTGTCGGGGGCCAGTGCCCTGACAGAAAGTGACCCCCTGGTAGTCTAGCAGCCTCTGAACTCCCCCCCCCCACCCATACATTTCAAAACGGGAGCGCTGCCTACACGATCCTGCTCTCGGTCCGCCATCTTGAAAAATGGCAGTGCCTGGCCCCGCATGGTGCATCCTGGATGAACCGAGCGGGGTCAGACTGCCATATAGAGCATATTCTACTGAGAGCGGAAGAGCGTAGACAGTGCTCTCGCTTTGAAAGGTATTGAGTGGGGCGTTCAGGGGCCACTAGATCACCAGGGATTCACTGTCAGGGCACTAGCCCTCAACAGTATTTTGAAGGCATCGGGGGCTTTTCTCGATGTCGCAATCACTCCTGATGCCTTCAAAATACTGTTGTGTGGGGTTATTGGGCTGCTAGGCCACCAGGCAGTCATTTTCTGTCAGGGCACTGGCCCCAACAGTATTTTGATGGCATCAGGGGCCAAGCGGTGCCCACTTCTGTGGGAGAACATGCCAGACTAGCACCAACTTCTTGTGTGCATGTGTTTGGCTTGCTGTCTCACTTTAATGGGTGGCTCATTTGCATATGCACATTTAACACGTGGGTAAATTTGCACGCTAGCACCTTTCTGCATAGTCGTGCACTACCGGCACGCTGTAAACAGGCATAAAAAGCTGGTAGAACACAACTTCAGCACCAGCTTTCTGCATCGGCCTGTAAGCTTGTACCTGAGGTAATGGAGGGTTAAGTGACTTGCCCAAGGGGCTTGTTTACAAAGCCACGGTAGCGGCTTCTGCCCGATATCAGAGCCACGGCCCCATTGAATTCAATGGGGCAGCGGCTCCGATATCGAGCGGAAGCCGCTACCGCGGCTTTGTAAACAAGCCCCCAAGATCAGAAGCAGCAGCAGTGGGATTTGAATTTGGCTTCCCTGGTTCCAACCCATTGCTCTAATCACCAGACTGCGACTCCACTCTGTGGTCAACTGTCATTCTTTAGTGCTTCTATATGTAAGCCCTGCCAGGTTGTATGCCCCTTTTCGTGGTGTGCAGAACTGCAAGACAGTTTGGAGGCACAGATTCCAAAAGCTAGACTAACCAACAAAGTCTGACCCCTGCATTTTGCAAGGGTTCTTGGGGCAGGACCGGGAAAATCCTTGAAGACCTATTGCATTCAGACAGTACTTTTTCCACTGTCTTGTGTAAAAGCAGTCCAGTCCAGAAATGGTTCTGAACCCGGTGAATTCACTCAAGAACTTAAAGCCACTCACAAACATCTTCAGTATTTATTTATTTGCTTACATTTATATACCGCTTCTTCCAGCGATTAGTAGCGGTTTACATTAAAAATTTACACAGCAAACATTTTGTACATTTTACACACAGGATTACAATTGTACAATATGGTATTTGTATGGTTATATCTATTTACAGCTTGCAAGCTGATGAAGCAAGTTTATATCCATATTTACATGTGTTTCAGGTCATTTACATAGCCTTTGTGTACAGTCGCATCAGGACATGTTGTTATATTCCTGGAATAGGTAGGCTTTTAGGTTCTTCCGGAAATCTTTTAGGTCATTGTTGGCTCTTAGTGTGTATGGTAGCTTGTTCCATTGGGTGGGCGCTGTATATGTGAAAGCTCTGTTGCTAGTGAGAGTTTTGACGTTGCGTATGTTGAGTGGGATGTGTAATGTGTTTAGGTTGTGAGTCCTCCTGGTCCTGTTGGGGGGGTTGTGTTGCAATAAGTGTGGAGAGGTGAGATGGAGCTAGGTTGTGGGTCAATTTGAATATTGTCACTATTGTTTTATATCTTATGCGGGCATGGATAGGAAGCCAGTGGAGTTCAATTAGTATTGGTATGATGTGATCTGAGACCCACACTTTCATTATAATTCAAGCAGTGACGTTCTGCGCCATTTGAAGTATGTTGAGTGTTTTTGTGGGTAGTCCTTGAAGAATGCTGTTGCAGTAGTCCAGGTGGGGTGTGACAAGTGTTTGGACTACTGTTCGGAAGTCGAGCTGCTCAATAATGTTGCGTAGGGGTTGGAGTATACAAAGTTTCTGAAATATTGCCCGGTTTAGTAGCCTTAGGTGGGTTTCCATCTTGAGGTTTTTGTCGAGGGTTAGTCCCAGATATTTTAATTCTTGTTTGATGCTGTATGTATTATTGTTCAGGAGTATTGTCAGTGGAGGGCTGAAATCTGGGTTCTTGGATATAAACCCCCCCAAGTATTAACAATGTCACTTCTTAACAGATAGCAAAAAGAAAATTCAACAAATCACTTACAGCCTCCTGACTCTAATTCAGTTCAAGTCCCTTGGATCTTGGGGAGCGGAGTCTAATCTCCCCACTTTGTTCCTCTCCAGATCAGGGAGTAACTTAATAGAGTCCCTTCTGGTTTAGAAAAAACTGCAGACACTGTTCTCCTTCAGTGTGACTCCTTTTGGTGGCTTAGAATCCCAGTGTTTCTTCCTTCTTCTCCGTGGACGCTGCCTCCAGTGCTCCTGATGAGGCTTCTGCAGTGCCTTGAACACTCTTCCTCTCAGAAGTCCTTTGGTAGTCACGGAGCAGCTCTCTAGTGCTGTTCCTCCACTTATCCTGTCAATGCTTTTGTTTAAGCAGCCTCAGATACCTATCCTGAGAGACTCCTTTGAATCAGCATGGGGTTGTAGCCCTTCTCCTTCCTCTCCTAAGTGCTTTGCGAGATGCGCTATGCTTTGGAACAATGGCTGTGGAGCCAAAGACCCCCTTCCCCTTTAGGGCAGACTCCTGCTTCATCTCTGTGGTGCATGGTATCAAAGACCCAGATTTGGATTTGCACTGGGGTTTTATACCCTTTGCAGTTTCCCTCCAAGACTCTCTTCCTCCCTATTCCATACTAAGGACCCTCCGTTATTATCTCACTGAGATCTGCTAGATGAGTCAGAGACTAGATAATTCCCTCCTGTTCTAGAAACTGGCAGGTTACAAAAAGGTTATATAGGTCCTACAAAAAAAAAATGCAATGTGTGCCTTTGAGTCAAACTGGAAGTCAGCATCAGGCCTATCAGAGGGCACAGAAGCAAACAGCCCTATGGTGCTGAAGTTTCAAGGTAAGCGCTGTAGGGCTGTTTGTGGCCATTATCACCACGGCAGGTCCCAAGAGGGGCATCAGTGGTGCAATGGGTGCCTTTGGAGGTCCAGCACTCTAGGTGACTGCTTAGTTCACCTAATGATAGCGCTATATACACAGATGTAGAAATATATCACAAGCACTGTTCCCTCTAAGCTGTGCGCGTGTGCGCGCGCACACACCTCGCCGAGCGAGCGCACATACTTTACAACAGAGCGCACAAAAATTACGGATCTGATTCTGATAGAAAACAACACAGATGTCTTAAATTTTAAAAGTTATGATTGTAATTACTAGAAATTTCCTGCTTCATTTAGTAATTGTCTATTTTCATTTAATTTGATTAAAATCAAGGTGGTGTACATACTGTATTCTGACGTGTAGTCAAATTTTAAAGTATATAACTCCGAGTGTCGTTATGTGGTGCACAAAAATTTAACCTTCCTTCAAAAGCTGCACAAAGCTGATAGTTTATGCGCACACAGCCTACAGAAAATTAGAGGGAACATTGATCACAAGCAAATGAAAATGAAGAAAATACCTCAAGGGCACCTTCCTCCTTATGCTTCTTTTCCTAAAGAAAACAAAATGCTCCTTAAACCCAAAGGTTACCCTTCTAGCTGTCTGAATGATTCCAGTGGATACTCTACCAATGGTACTGTTAACTACCAATTTTCTCTTCTTTGAAGGCTTCCATTTGAACAATCAGCTGTATGACATCATTACAATGCGCTATGCCAACAAGCACATGAACATCGACTTTGACAGCTTCATCTGTTGCTTTGTGCGACTGGAAGGAATGTTCCGTGAGTTTATTCCATTTGCTCACTTTCACATTGCAAGCCGCACAAAATTGTATAGATTATATTAAGACATTATAGTTTGGACTATACTTTTATCTGCAAAGACTGGATTCAGATTTAGGCATAGGCAACATAGACCATATTTTGAGAGATGAAGGCCACTGTCATGCCTCCATCTGGCCCCCTTATGTAGGCATGCAGGCTTCTGAATAAATAGGTTGCCGATCCTAATGTTCCTAATGCGTTTGTTCTGCTCTTGAATATTTGTGAGGATTACTATTTTTTTTTCCAAATACTGAGGACCATCCTTGACATTCATAATATTGTATATTTTTCTCTCTCCCTTCCTCTTTTAGGAGCATTCCATGCCTTTGATAAAGACGGAGATGGTATCATTAAACTCAATGTCTTAGAGGTAAATATTACATATCTTAAATATGTCAGTGATATTATGGGGTTATGTTAGAGGCCTTATTCACAGTTTACTTGTGGAAATTCTGGCATTTAAACATGGAAACAGCGATTTTAGAAAGGGCTGAATTTATCATGTTTTTATGTTTCTATAAGTGGATGTCCATATTGTATAAATATTGGAAGGAGGCATGTTGGGGGCATGGCCTAGGTGGGTCAAAAGTCAAGCACACGTATTCCCCACTTCATAAAGGGAATGTGTATGAAGGACCTAAAATTTCCACATTGGAATTTACAGCTGTTCTCCGGCACGTATAGCTTTTTAAAAAGTGCTCATTTCGGCCAGTTCTTTACAGGAGAGATTAAGGGAGTTATCCTCAATCACTCATTGTTTATTCCCCCCCCTCCAAATTTGAAAATAAAGATTGCTTAGCTGTATTTAATTTGAGGAAATTATACATCTAGCTTTGCGAAATGGCCTAAATACATGTAGAAGTGCGGCACTTACAACTGGAAGCTGCTGAGTTTCCTCTATTGATTCTTCCGACGTGTAGATCTGTAAACTGGCTCCTTCAGCTCTGCGTGTTGGCAGATACACGTGCACTCCAGCACGTTCTTATATGTATCTGCCCACATGCAGAGCTGAAGGAGCCAGTTTACAGATCTACACGTGGGAAGAATCAATAGAGGAAACTCAGTTTCAATGTACTATCTAAAATAGATCATTTAGTGTTGTTCCTATAAAGGCAAATTTTAGATAGTATATGGGGATGGAAAGGGAAAGCCCGTGGCCCAAAAGAAGGGTCATCTTCTGTGTGGCAGTGGGGACCTAATCTCCACCAGCAGGAGAAGTGAAGCAGCAGCCACCTCCAAAAACGAAGACTCAGCCCAGAGGAGAAAAGCCATGTCCATCGCTATAGCAAGAGCTATGCAGCCTGTTGGCTGGCGCTATGATGGGGCAATAGTGGAGGAGCTGGTCCAGTGATGGAATAAGATAATAATGAGCTTGTTGGGGAGGAAAGGGAGGGAGGAAGGAAGGCAGAGTACAAATGGGAAGGGTGTAAGTAAGATGGAAGGTTGAGGAAATGGGTGCAGAAGGGTAGGTGAGACTACATCTATGCACCAACAACAACAGACACAGTCTGAATGATACACATGCATCATTTTGGGGACAATTAGGCAGTCACCTAGGGAGTCTGCCTCTGAAGGAGCACCCGCTAGATCCTGATAGACACAGAAACCCAAAGAGCCTGCAGCGTGAGTCGGCACACTTACACCTACAAGACAAGGGTATGATTAAAGCACATGCTGTCAGCGTTGGCACTTACACAGGATCATTGTGGTCATGCTGCTGTACTACTGCTTTGGAAAAGAGGGCATAAGTCTGAAAACACCCCTAGGAAGTCCAATACCCCCACGCTGGCCTGCAGACAACAGAGGTGAGATGCATCTATGGGCCCAGCCCCCACACCATCAGCTTTTGCAGTGCAGATGACTGAAGAAGCCTGAGTGGCAAAACTGATGACAGGAGGAGTACCCTTGCTACACCAGCAGCTGCCAATGGAGTTACCTAGCCCCCCTCTAGCTTGCCACATGGTCATTGCTGTAGCTGGAGGAGGGCATGTCAGGACAACTACAAATGAGTGCACAGTCAGCACTGGTGAGGGGTTAGAGGTTAGGCCCTAGGCTCAGTGATACATCTTCACATAGGCAGGGCTGGAGACAACTGAAGGCAGTTGGGGGTGGAGCATGCAAATGAGGTGCTGCAAATAAAAGCACTGGCACATCACTGCAAAGTCGACAACCACTGCAAAGTCTCCTGCACTCCAATCATAGCAGGATATGTCTGAGACCTACCAGCTCGTGTGCAGGTACTTGGACATGATCTTTTTTAATTGCAGTTCCATGATCATTGTTCCCTTCCCTAGCTCCTTGTAGGGCTGAAATATTCCACAGCCCAGGGGATCCCATTGTGGGCCTTCGCTTCCCAGAGAGCTGGTGTGCTTTGCCTGGGGTTGTTAGTCTCTATGGGGATGTGAAAAGTATTCTGTGGTGTGTCCTCAGAGCTTTTCCCCAAGGTAGGAGTGGGGGTGCCCACTCTAGATTGCCTGATATCCCCTGGTAGGTCAAGTGGGGTGCATCTGGACAATATGGACCCTGTATGGTAGCAGAGTGTCCTAGTATTCTCATTTACCAATAGTGGAAGAATCACAAATGAGCAGATTTAAAAGGCCAATTTGATCTTTTTCTGACATAGTTTACTAGGTTGCTCTATCTTATAAAGGGCCTCTTACTGAATAGATTCTTGTATGAGGTATGATCATAAAGTATTGAGACTTGTTGAGTAGCTATATAATAATAGGTCGCACCGCCCTGCTAATAAGCATGCAATGACCTAGTTATGCGTTCTGTATGTGCAGAGTGTAGAGTGGCTTTAGCACACCTGTGCTTTTTTAAATCATGTGATATTTGGTATCATGTAAAAGTAGTTCATCAGCTTTACGATGAGTGAAAAAACTGAACAGCAAATTTACATTAAAATCTGCCAGAACCTTGGAGATTAATGCTAGGAGACCTATGACAAGTTACAGCAAGTGTATGGCGATGAATGCACGAATCTTGCTCGAGTTTATAACTGGCACAAACGTTTCCAAGACGGCTGCCAAAGTGTTGACCACGACGAACGTTCTGGAAGGCCATCTATGAGCAGAAATGAAGACAAAGTTGAAGTAGTGTGTGCCACAATACGCTCAAATCACCAATCAGGGAGCTTGCTGAGGACATGGACGTCAGTTTCGGGTTAGTACAGTTCATTCTTACTGTCGATTTTGGGGATGAGACATGTGTCTGCAAAATTTCTGCCAAAACTCCTGTCCCCTAACCAAAAAGAAGATAAACTTTCTGCAGCCAGAGAATTGCTGGAATGCGTTAAAAGTGACTCAGATTTCATCAAGAAGATTATTACTGATAATGAATCATGGGTATATGGTTATGACCCGGAAACTAAGGCTCAATCCTCACAATGGAAGACTCCAAACTCTCCCAGAACCAAGAAAGCCCATCAGGTGAGGAGCAATGTCAAGGTCATGTTCACAGTTTTCTTTGATTACCAGGGTATTGTTCATCATGATTATGCTCCAAAAGGCCAAACCATCAATAAGGAGTACTACGCCCATGTTCTGACTTGTTTGAGAGATGCAGTTTGTCGTAAGATGCCAGAGTTGCACAGGAATGGTGAATGGTTGCTTCATTGTGATAACGCCCCAGCTCACGTATCACATCTTGTCCAGCAGTTCTTGGCCAAATACCAAATTGAGCAAGTCCATCAAGCTTCTGTACTCACCTGACCTCACACTGTGACTTTTTCTTGTTCCCAAAACTGAAATTACTACTGAAAGGAAGGAGATTTGGAGACCATTAAGTAAAATTCAACACAGTAGCTTCACAGCATAATGAAAGAGGCATTTCAAAATGATTTCCAGCAGTGGCAGGAATGCTGGAGGAAGTGTGTTTTATCAGAAAGGGATTACTTTGAAGAAGAATGAGTGCAGTAACTGTCAGTGTTATACTTTTTGTATTATTATACAAGTCTCGATACTTTTTGATCACACCTTGTATATTAAACCAGGGTTTTCAAACCCTTTTGTCAAATGTCTTTTAGCCAGCTGCGTTTTCAGAATATTCTTTATGAATATGCTTGACCTATTTGTATATATTGATGTTCAAAATAGTTCCTTGGCCCCTCCCTCCTGACAATGGTTTTCAGGCTATCCCTAATGAATATGCATAAAATAAATGTGCATGCACTGACTCCACTGTATGCAAATATTTCAGTCATAAGCATTAGGGCTATCCTGGAAAACTGACTGGCTGGGAACAGTGGGAGTAGCAGACAACTTGTTTTAATATTACTGATATAGATGAACTGCACATTTTCTGGATGCTGCTGTACAGAGCCTTGTGATCTTTTGTTTGTAAGCGTCTATTCTGATTCACCCATTGGTTTATTCTCTCTATACTGACTGGAGCGTTCGCTCTATTTAATTTTCTTTTGCAGTGGTTGCAGCTTACCATGTATGCCTAAGCCCAGCCAGGCTCTCTTCATTCTACCTATGTCATTCTCTGCCCCAGTGTACTTCAGAATATTGCACAAGTCAGTCTCAGGACTTCACTGCTGGAAGATTTCAACAATGACCTCAAGAATCCCAAAGTGCTTCCCTGTCACACTGCTTAGCCCTAATGTTATCACCTGCAATACTTCACTGTAAGCCCATGGAAGAAGGTAGAACTCAGAGCATGCAAAGCTAGCTCTTGAAGAAAGGCCATATTCAAGGAGTAGACCTTTGTTATGTGCCATGGAGTTGATGTTGACTCCTGGCACCCCTACAGATAGTTGTCCATGTTGTGATTATCCCCAGAGTTTTCTTGACAGTGTGACCAAAAATAAGCTGCCAAGCCTTTCTTCCATTCATTAAGTCTACAGCTCCTTGTACTCCAAGGTGGTCTCCCATCCAACCAGACTTGACCCTGCTTAGTTTCCAAGATTAGGCACTCTGTTATGGCCATAGTATAGAAGACCTATGACCCCCATATATTGTGAAATCTTTTGTTAAACAAGTGTTTTAAATTGTTATCCATTATGCTATGGAGGAAATATATTTTTTCCAATTATTGACAGTCTAGCACAGTGGTTCTCAACCCAATCCTCTGGGACCCCCAAGCCAGTCAGGTTTATAAGGATATCCACAATGAATTTGCATGAGATAGATCTGCATACAATGGAAGCAGTGCATGCAGATCTATCTCATGCATATTCATTGTGGATATCCTGAAAACCTGAATGGCCTGGGGCCCCAGAAGACTGCATTGAGAACCACTGGTCTATCAGAGGAAACACGTAAATGGACTTGGAGTATCTTGGGCAATATTTGAAAATGTTTACTATTGATAAAATGGGCCTTTAACACCTGCTTGCTACCCAGAGCAGTGAAGGTATCAAAGGCCAAAGCTGTTATCTTTTGGTTTTCTTAAGGTATGAATAACCTTTACCATATACCTCATATAACCATTTACCTGAGCTTTTAAGGCAGTCATGTGATTGCTACTGAAGAATAAACATTTCAGCCATATCCCAGAGTGAAAATATTAAGCTGTAAGAAATGTAAGGTGCAGCACTGTATTCTTAGTGTGACATTAACTCACAAAACATAAGGGATACAGGATTTTCTATGAGCTATGGCTCCCTGCAACATGCTTTCTTCAGGTCAGAGATACTAGTAAACAAAACTACTAAATGCATTATTTTTTTAATGAGATTTGAAAAGATGGGGGTCCCTCAAAGATCAAAAGTGACTGTTGTTGGTTTACTGTCTGTATAATTGCAGTAAACAGCTGAAGAAATATGTTAAACATTTTATTTTAGGGTTTTTTTTTTAATAATTTCTCCAAATCCACAAACATGGTTTGAAGCTGTACCAGACCTCTTGTAGACTAGCAGATCCCTATCTTGCCTTTTCTGGCCCCTTAGGGCAAACTTTATAGCAATGCTAAGCAACCCTTACATGTAATTCTGAAAGGGAGAGGTGACTTTAAGCACTCACTGGCTGCTTACTGGGATCCCAGTATGAACCATCTTATCAGAAAACTAACAGCAATGGTCCTGATCAAGAAAAAAAAACACAAGAGGAACTTGATAAAATGGTGGAAAGTGGTATAAAAGGTCCTGATCTGATTAACATAGTACACTAAAGTGTATTGAATAGATCAGTGGATTGGCACAAACATAGAAAGCCTTTAGCTATGTAACTGAATGGCCTAGAATACATGGATGAAGATGGGGATCTTAGTCTAGTGGGTAAGTCATGCCATTGATACCAGTACCATACTGGTCATCTAAGGTGTCAGTTTCAGGACCCGACCCATCTTCAAAGCACAGAGTTGACATACAACGATCATATAGGGACAGCTTTCCTTCTCTACTTATAGTGGAATGTAGTGTACATCTGGTATTTTGGATAAGAGGAAGATTGTAGTTTTCATTGTCTTTAGTTTCTAGCACTTTTCCAAGCCCAGAATACAGTAGGGGGAAAGAAATATCAGTGCGCTCTGGCAGTAACCAGAGATACAAAGGAAACTATTTTGGAAAAGGTTGCCCAGTATGAACTTTCCTGAGTGTGGAGGAAAGAAAGTACTATTTGAGATAAAAGATGAGAACACAAGATGTGCCATGCTGGCTCGTAATGGTTCTCCAAGCCCAACAGTGGCTTCTCTAGATTCCGTGGACTTGGAAGCAGCAGCCGATCCTAATGAGGAGATGATTGATATTCCCAAAGCCCAGAGGCCATGGCAGCATAAAACAAACTGACTTATTTCCTGGTCAAACAGATCTCATCAGGATAGTGTAAAAAGGCAGCTTCAGATTATTTTTCAGTTCCTTCCTGTGGAAGCAAAACCACCCTCTCCGATCCATAATGCTCAAATGGCAAATGCAGGGCAGTTTTTAACAATCCTGCTTGACAGCAGCTCTTAGAATTTACTAGTGTTTAATTTGATACTATTATGATAAATATTTGACTGATAAGGCTGCATTTTGCAAGTTGGAAAAAAAATTGTATGCATATTGTACTCTAATAAAATGTGTGTTTGTGGCTGAATTCATTTATTTGCCTTGTTTTGTGGGAAACAGTGAAGATTTTAACCCAGCACCAAGCCATGATCCACAGGGGAAAGACAAAGTACGACCCAGTGATTAACCATGACCAGAGGCTCAGTAAGGAAAGACAGTTGTAACTACAGTATTAACGTTCAAATGCTGCGCTACATTAACCTCTCACTATCTACTAAACAGGACTCAAGGGGCAGCCTAGTGGTTAGAGTAACAGGTCTGGTGACTAGGGCAACAAGGATTTGAATCCCACTGGCACTCCTTTTGGACTTGGGCAAGTCACTTAACCTTCCATTGCCTCAGGTACAAACTTAGATTGTAACCCCTTGGGGGACAGGGAAATAGTAACTCGCCTTGAACTGCCACAGGAAAGACATGCACTAAATATTAATAAAAATAAGCAGCGACATCCCAGAAGATAAGAATTCATTGGCCCTAGAAGAGAATGAGGAAATCCTTGAATATTTAAGGATAGATGGACTTTAGCCAGGGGCTATTTCACTGCAGATAAATGAAACAAATTCTTAACTAGGAATCAGTAGTAGATTACACAAATAATATTATATGACTAACATTAAATGGAGGTTCATGCATATGTTGTAGGCCAATTAACTAATTTTTCTTTTTTTGGGTGTTATCACATGTAATGGAGATACATAGTGATGTAAACTTTGGAAAGAAAAAAGAAGAGTCGGGATATTATTGGAGACTGTAGATCCTTTATCTTTATTGTCATTTGATATATCACCCTAGGCAGCAAGGCATCAGAACCATTTACAAAAATATAAATTAAAAATAAGGAAAAGAACGCCAATCATACTGTATATAGGACAGGACAGAAAGAGAATGAAGAAGAGAGCAATGGGCAGACAGGGAGGAGAGAAGAAGAACTTAGACAAAGAAGGGAGCGAGCTAAAGGGGAGACTGCTCAGGGGAAGGGGAGGCGGAGGGAAGTTCATAAGCCAACTGAAACAGGTGTGTTTTGAGCTGAGATTTGAACTGGCAAAAGGAGGTCTCTGCACGTAGTGAGGCAGGTAGGCAATCCCATAAGGCGGGAGCAAGGAAAAGAAAGCAGAATTAAGCATTTGCTCCAAATGCGCATGGGAAACTGAGGGGAGGGCCAAGCGGTGAGTGTGGAGGGATCAGAGGAGATGGTGGGGGGAGTGAAAATGAAGGTGGTCAGCCAAATATTGAGATATGCCTGTGTGGATTGCCTAGTGAGCGGATATAAGAATTTTGTAATTTATGTGAAATTTTATGGGAAGCCAGTGAAGTCGGATCAGGGTGAGAGGGATGTGTTCACAGTGCGAGGTGTAAGTCATAATCTGCGCTGCTGTATTTTAGAGAAGTTGCAATCGACGAAGTTGGTAGTTGGGAAGACCGACAAGGGCACTGTTGCAATAATCTATTCTAGAAATTACTAGTGATAGAAGGAGAGTAGTAAGGGAGTGCTGGTCGAGAGAAGAGCACAGATCCGACAGAGGAAGAAGAAAGACCTTTGGACAAGGGAGGAAATATAGCCATGAAATGACAGAGAGGAATCTAGAATGACTCCAAGATAATAGAGGGAGTGAAGAAGGGGGACTGGGGAGTGAGAGAGAGAAGGGGCTATTATGGGTCATGGGATATTAGAAGTGAGCTATATTGTGGAACATTTGGAGGGATTGAGAGAGAGACGATTGGAATGAAGCCACTCAGAGACAAACAAGCATTTAAGGGGGTGATGTCCAGGGAGCGAGCGTTTGTGTGAAAGAGGAGGAGGATATCATATGCATAAAAGTAGGCAGGGATACCAAGTTGCTGGGTTAGTAATGCAAGGGGGGCTAAGAAAATGTTGAAGAGGGGGGAGGGGCAAAACTGAGCCCTGGGGGATGCCACAGGTTAGGAGAGAACGAGGCAGAACCGCAAAATACTGAAGGAATGTGAGGACAGGAAAGACTGAAACCAGTAAAGGGTTATGTCCTGGAGTCCACAGTCAGACAGACGAGAAAATAGAAGAGGGTGATCTACCAAATCAAAGGCTACGGAGAGATCCAAGGAAATTCGAGAGAGATGTTGCCTTGTTCATGAGCAGTTTGTGTTTTGCTGAACAGGGAAAGAAAGATAGTGTCTGTGCTATGGCCAGTAAGGAAACCAGGTTGGCATGGATGCAAGTGAGTGGAATCAAAATGTGAAGAGAGTTGAGAGAAGACTAGTTTCTCAAGGACCTTGGAAAGGAAGGGAAGATTAGAAATTAGACGCCAGTTAGTCAGAGTATCTGGGACAGGTGAAGACTTTTTAAGGATGGGATAGACAAGGGCATGCTTCCACAGAGAGAGGAAAAGATACCCGAAGCGAGACTGGAATTAAAGATGGAGTACAAAAGGAAGGAGGGCAAGGGAAGGTTCCGTGATCCAAGGGGAAGGGATAGGGTCAGAGGGGCATGTAGTCTTATGGGATGAATTAATAACCTTGAGTAGGATGCTGGCAGTGACGGGCTGGAAGGAAGACCAAAGATGAGGGAAGGTAGGGAAGGGGAGGATGGTGGTGATGGCATCAAGCCAAGGGTGGAGAGGGAAGATGAAAACTTCTGTTACGAGGGGGATGGTGAGGTAGAATCTTCTCAGTGAAGTAGCTGGCAAGAGGGGTCTGGCAGAAGAGGGTGTGCTGAGCTGTCGGTGACCTCTGAAAGAGCGCGAAACACTGAAAAAAGTTGCCTGGAGGAATTTGACACAAAAAACCAAACCTAAATCATGCGACCCCCACATTAAACAATTTTTTGTCGGAGCTAAACCGTAGGAAGGTCGAAATGGAAAATGACCTTCTCCAAGCGGGCAGCTACTTTTTCTCAAAAAAGGTTCTTCACCAAATTAATTAATTTTGGTGAAGAACCTTTTTTGAGAAAAAGTAGCTGCCCGCTTGGAGAAGGTCATTTTCCATTTCGACCTTCCTACGGTTTAGCTCAGACAAAAAAATGTTTAATGTGGGGGTCGCATGATTTAGGTTTGGTTTTTTGTGTGATTTGCTGTGTCCGGACCTAAGGGGTTTAATCTACACTGGAGGAATTTGAGGCAGATGAAATAATGGTGGTATAATAGGTCTCTATAACTGAGGAGATTTGGGCTTTGTAGTGGCGGTGGGAAAGACAGAAGCGAAAAAGGTAGTGGGGGTAGGTTGACGCTGCCAGAGATGCTCAGCTCTGCAGAGCTGAGCTCGGGAGAGATCATGTGTGAAGCAGGGATGCCAACGAAGGGTAGGGCGAAAAGTGCATGATTCGAGGGGGGCCAGCCTGTCGAGGTGAGCGGAGAGAGTGGAATGCCAGAACTGAACCTGGACTTCAATAGATGAGCAGCAGAAATTGGAAGGAAAGATGGAATCTCCGGAAGGGAAGAAGGGTGTTAGGAGTGATGCACCACTTCACATATGTGGATGCAGAGATAGACTGAGAGGGAAGAGGGGCGATTGGGAGGGACAACGAGAAGAACACACAGATGTTCTGTCCAGGGGAGGGACAAAGCCAAGATCATAGAGGGGACCACAGATGACAAGGGAGCAGTAAGAAGCAGGTAGAGATTGTGACCAGCTGCATGCATGGGAAGGGAGATTTGCTGACCAAGGGAAAGATCAGTGAAATGAAGGCCTTGTCTCTGGGTTGGGAGGGAGTCAATGTGGATGTTCAGGTCATCCAGAATTGTAAGGTGTGAATAAGTGGAGGAGACTTCAGACAGGGTAAGGAACATAAGATATGCCATACTGGGTCAGACCAAGGTCCATCAAGCCCAGTATCCTGTTTCCAACAGTGGCCAATCTAGGTCATACGTACCTAGCAGTTTCCCCAAAAGACACAGGCTCCACAATGCTTGTATTGGGTCAAGCATTAATATCCTGGGTCCCTTCTTAATAATGGTTTATGGACCTTTCCCCCAGGAACTTGTCCAAACCTTTTTTAAACCCAGCTACACTAACAGCCTTTACTACATCCTCCGGTAACAAATTCCAGAGTTTGATTACACGTTGAGTGAAAAAATATTTTCTTTTATTAGTCTTAAATAGTTTACCCTGTAGCATCATTGCATGTCCCCTAGTCTTTCTATATTCTGATAACAAACAATCGATCTACGTTTACCCGTTCCACTCCGTTCATTAATTTATAGACTTCTATCACTCTTTACCAGGTTAAAGAGCCCTAACCTTTTTAGCCTTTCTTAATAGGAGTATCCGTCCATCCCCTTTACCATTTTGGTGGCTCTTCTCTGAACCTTTTCTAATAACGCTATATCCTTTTTAAGACACGGCGACCAGAATTGCACACAATATTCAAGGTGCGGTCTCACCATGGAATGATATAGTCCCAGAGGTCAGAATGAATCGAGGGAGGAACATGTAGGAAGAGATAATTGCTGGGTAGGGAAAACTCGAGATGAAGAAGTAGTGCCTCAGGATAATGGAGAGCTGGGGAGGATATTTCCCGAAAAGGTGAGAAAATAAGGTAGAGGAGAGCTAACCCTTTGCCTGAGCGGCCAGAGCGGAGTAGACAGAGCAGAGAAGACATTGATTGAAGATAGACTCCTCACCGGGACATAGCCAGGTCTCTGTGAGGAAGATGCTGTTGAGAGAGCTCTGTAATATAAGGTCTTGAACAAGCTCTGGTTTAGAGCGCAGGGAGTGGCAGCTGAGCAAAGCAAGGGCCATGGTAAAAAAGTGGGAGGTGAGGGTCCATGGCGGGCGAGCAGGTAATGAGGTTAGATAACACCCGAGAGAGGCCCGATTTATTAGTAGGTGTAGGAGTGGGCTGCCATGTCCAGTGAACAGGGATAGGAGACATGGTCCGTGGGGCTGAGAGTGGAGAGTCAGAGTAGGAGAACTCCCCGACTGCAAGAGGAAGGGGGCAAAGGAAAAGGCTGAGCGTTAAGAAGAGGGGGACAAGAACAGAGAGGGTCGAGATAGCTGAGGGGAAGCAGGTGTTATACTGTGAGTTTCTCCAGGACCAAGCAGGAAGTCAGTCCTCACATATGTGTGACGTCGGCGCCGACGGAGCCCTCGCGGAGCAATTTTCCCCAGCTTTCAAAGAAAGCCTTTGGGAATTGCAGCGCGCATGCGCGGTCATCCTCCCGCCCAAGGGTGCCATCTTAGCCAGTCTTCTTTTTTCCGCGGAGCCCTACAGACGTACCCGTCGTGTCCCCGCTAAAAAAGTTGATTTTCGTGAGTTTTTCTCTTTTTTCACTTCGGTTCGACGCCGGTCGTTTTCCTGCCCGGACTCGCGACGCCGTTGCGAGTCCTTCTCTTATTTTTCGGTTTTTCTGATTTTTGGTCAGTTTCGTTTTCGGTTTTTCGCTGGCAGCCCGGTCCTTTGACCTTGCAGGGGCCCTTTTTCCCCCGATGGCTGCCAGTGGTTTCAAGCGGTGTGGTCAGTGTGACAAAAATATGTCACTCACTGACACACACGATAATTGCCTCCGCTGCCTAGGCCCGGATCATGAAGAAATGATCTGTGGAGCCTGTGGCAAAATGTCCTCCCAAGCGTTGAGGAGTCGGCGGCATCAGCGGGATAGAATCTTCGCTGACCCCAGCCGTACCCGGACCTCGTCGGAGGCCTCGGCATCCAGAGGCTCCAGCTCTGACCATCGCCGAAGCTCCTCCGACAGGGGTTCTCCCTCCGGAGACCATCGACGGAAGACAAAACCCGCGAGGGCGGCGTCGGTGGACGCTCCTGGCTCCGCGAGGGCCAGGTCGCATAGCCCCGACAGCCGTCCCGGGTCTTTGGAGAAGGAGCACCTCCCGAAGCGACCTCGCCTGGAGTCGGAGTTGCCTGCTCGGGTAAGTCCTGTAGTCCTTCTGGACTCGCCTCCGAGAGGTCCGACGTCGGGCCCGACGCCGTCGGGGCCCGAGTCGGGGGCTGCTGGGTCACCTGAGGTCGGACTCAGGTTGACGGCCTTGGAGAGCAGACTATCTGCCTTCATGGACCAGCAGCAGGCACTGATCGCTAGCCTCGCTGGCGCCGCTGCCCCGACCGCCGGGACGTCGACGTCTAAGTCGACCCCGGAGACCGAGCCGATCCTCGAGTCCATGCGAACTCGAGTCGATCCTCGGTCGAGGTCACCCTCGGCCTCCCGTTCGGGACCGAGGTCGTCGCCGCCGACTCCCTCGGCGTCGGGGCGGCCGACGCCTCCGCCTGCCCGAACCGACCCCACCGATTCCTCCTCGGAGTCGGCCTGGGAGTCTGAAGAGGAGGAGTCACCTGATTCCTTTCGGACTCGGTGTGTCCCCTCGGACTCACCTGAGTCCGAACCTCGGAAACAGTCCCCTCCGGAGGATGCCCGGTTCTCGGACTTCGTCAGGGAGATGGCCAAGGCTTTGGCCTTCCCTGCGGATCCCGAGGAGGAGCCTCGAGCCGAAGAGCTCGACGCCCTTCAGTACGACTCTCCCGCCCGGGAGCACTTTACTGTACCGGTTCCTCCCATGCTGGAACGACTACTCTTCCGCATGTGGGAGAGTCCGGCCTCGTTGCCGGTATTGAGCAAGCTGGTCGATTCCATCTATCGAGTCCGCAAGAGTCCTGGCTTCCAAAAAGCACAGCTGCCACACCATTCCATGGTAGTGGAATCGGCCATGCATAGGCTTAAGAGCCAAAAGATGCACTCCTCGGTGCCTCCTGGCAGGGAGGCCCGTAACCTGGATGGCCTTGGTAAGAAGTGTTTCCAGGGCTCTATGCTGGCTTGTCGTGTCCAGACCTACCAGCTATACATGGGCATGTATCTCCGAGACCTGGCTAAAGAGTTAGCCGGATTCTCCGCTGGACTGTCCGAGGAACCTTTGCGGAGGTTCCTGGCCTTGACAACTGGTATTCGGGACTGCTCCAAATTCATGTCCCGAGCAGCCTATGATGGCTTTGAAGCATCGGCTCGTGTGGCCGCAGCTGGCATCGGTGCCCGCCGACAGGCTTGGCTTCAGTCGTCTGACCTTGAACCTTGGGTGCAGGACAAGTTGGTCGATGTCCCCTGCAGAGGTGAGAACCTCTTTGGCAAGCCCATGGCTGAAAAGGCTGCACAAATCAAGACGGAGACTCTCACCAGGACCAGGCTTTCTAGGAAGACCTCCGCCTCTTCCCAGAAAAAGAAGGGCTCGGGAAAGAAGTCCTTTTACCCGAGGAAGGCGGCTGCCTATAAACACTACCCTCAATATCAGGCCCCACCAGCTCCCCAACAGGGTCAGCAGGCCAAGGGACGGGGTAACGGGTCCCGTAGGCAGCAAGCCCCCAAGCCTGCACCACCAGCCCCTGCTCAGCAGGGTGGGGGCTTTTGACTTTCTCAGCATAGCCTCTCCCCCTCAGCCGGTTCCTCCCAGCACCGGAGGCCGGCTGGTTCACTTCGCCCACAGGTGGTCCAACATCACTTCAGATGCCTGGGTGCTTCAAGTCGTGCGAGAAGGATATCTTCTCCACTTCCATCAGGTCCCTCCCTCTTATTTTCCGGGAGAACCTCCTCGACTCCCTCTGCACAGGGACTTACTCCTTCAGGAGTTAGCAAGTCTTCTTCAGGAACAGGCTGTGGAACCGGTGCCCCACCACCTGAGAGGTCGAGGCTTTTATTCCAGGTATTTTCTGATACCAAAAAGGACAGGAGGCCTCAGACCCATCCTGGACTTGCGCAACCTCAACAAGTTCCTCGTGCGGGAAAAGTTCAAGATGCTTACCCTTGGAATCCTTCTGCCCTACCTCCAGCAGGGAGATTGGCTATGCTCCTTAGATCTAAAGGATGCCTACACGCACATCCTCATCCACCCAAGCCACCTCCAATACCTAAGGTTTGTGGTGGCAGGAAATCACTACCAGTACAGAGTACTGCCCTTTGGCCTATCCTCCGTACCGCGAGTCTTCACAAAATGTCTCGCGGTGGTGGCGGCCTATCTCAGGCTTCACGGCCTCTATGTCTTTCCGTACCTCGACGACTGGCTCATCAGAGCGTCGTCCTCTCCGGCAGTCACCAACGCCACACACCGCATGGTGACTCTTCTGCAGTACTTGGGCTTTGTCATAAACTTCGCAAAGTCCACTTTGCTCCCCTCACAGGATCTCGAGTTCATCGGCGCAAGACTGCACACTCCTCAGGCTCGAGCTTTCCTGCCTCTCGACAGGGCTCAACGGCTCATGGACCTAGCCGGCCGTTTTCGCAGCCAGTCCCTGGTCTCCACCAGGCGCTTCCTGAGACTACTCGGCCATATGGCTTCCACCGTCCACGTGAACCCCAATGCTCGCCTGAATATGCGGCCTGCTCAATGGTGCCTTCGCAAGCAGTGGCAACAGGCCACCGGCGGACTAGCCGACTTAGTGCGCATCTCCGGGCCGCTGGCCTCTTCCCTACAGTGGTGGCTTCATCGGCCGAACCTGGTGCTCGGAATGCCGTTTCAGTCGCCTCAGCCGGCTCAAGTGCTGACGACCGATGCTTCCCTCCTGGGTTGGGGAGCACATTGCCAGGGGGCATGTACTCAAGGTCTCTGGACCGCGTGGGAGTCTGCTCAACAGATCAACTTCCTGGAGCTCAGAGCAATCCGTCTGGCGCTCAAGGCTTTCTCCCACCTGACTTCTCACCAGTCCGTCCTTGTCCAGACGGACAATCAAGTTGCCATGTTCTACGTGAACAAGCAGGGGGGCACGGGCTCCTTCCTTCTCTGCCGAGAAGCTCAGAAGCTCTGCTCTTGGGCCGTCAGTCACGGCATTCTTCTCAAGGCAGTTTATCTCCCAGGCCAAGAAAATTGCCTGGCGGACAAACTCAGCAGGATACTCCAGCCGCACGAGTGGCGTCTGGATCCCTTGGTAGTTCAGAAACTCTTTCTGAAGTGGGGCCTCCCCACGATGGATCTCTTTGCCAGTCCTCTCAACCGGCAACTTCCTCGCTTCTGCTCTCGTCAGCCACATCCCCTTCAGGTAGCGGCAGATGCTTTTCTACTCTCATGGTCGGAAAGCCTTCTCTATGCTTTTCCTCCCATCCCGCTAGTCTCTCTAACTCTCTTCAAGGTTCTCCGGGACAAAGCTTCCATGATCCTGGTGGCTCCTCGCTGGCCCAGACAGCCGTGGTTCCCACTCCTGTTGCAATTAGCGGTAGAGGATCCGTTCCCTCTGGGGTTTCAACCGGATCTCCTAACACAGGATCAGGGGTCTCTGCTACACCCCAACCTCAGATCTCTCAACCTAATGGCCTGGCGGCTGAAAGGGTAGTCCTCGCTCCCCTTCTCCTGCCGGCAGAGGTGGAAGAGGTCGTCCTAGCTTCTCGGCGACCTTCTACCCGCAAATGCTACGCCCTTAAATGGCGTCGTTTTTCCGTTTGGTGTGTACAGCAGTCTCAGGATCCCTTCTCCTGCTCGGTGTCGGTGATCTTGCTCTACCTCTCTAATCTGGGACTTAAGTCCAACTCTGTCAAAGTCCACCTCAGTGCTCTTTCAGCACACCATGTGCCGGTGGACAGCAGACCTCTTTCCAGCGACCCTCTCGTAGCACGGTTTCTCCGAGGTCTCCTTCTACTTAAACCACCTCTGCGCCCGCCAGCACCTGACTGGGATCTGAATGTGGTTTTACAGCGGATTACCTGTCCGCCTTTTGAACCGATGGCTACCTGTTCTCTGCGTTTTCTTTCGTGGAAAACCTTATTCCTGATAGCCCTCACTTCCGCTAGACGCGTAAGTGAATTGCAGGCCCTCGTGTCTGATCCTCCCTTCACTCGGTTCTACAAAAATAGGGTAGTCCTACGGACTCACCCAAAATTTCTTCCAAAAGTTGTCTCCCCTTTTCACATCAATCAGGAGGTGGTACTTCCAACCTTCTTTCCCAGGCCTCACTCCAGCCGAGCTGAACGAGTCCTGCATACCCTGGACTGTAGAAGGGCATTGAACGTCTACCTTGACCGTACGCGGGAGCACCGTAAAGCTGCTCAGCTTTTTGTGTCTTTTGACCCCAATAAATTGGGGCTCCCGGTCTCCAAGCGTACTCTGTCCATCTGGGTTGCTGACTGTATCGCTTGGGCTTATGGGGCAGCCGGACTCTCCTTAGAAAGTCGAGTCACGGCTCATTGTGTTCGGGCGAAGGCTACGTCAGTGGCTTACCTCCGCTCTGTTCCGCTGGCAGACATCTGCCGGGCCGCTACTTGGTCTTCGAGCCAGACTTTTGCGGTCCATTACTGTCTCGAGAGGGAGTCCCGCAGGGACAGTGCTTTCGGACAGGCAGTCCTCCGAAATCTCTTTGAGGTTTGAGCAACTCCTACCCTCCATCCCGGATGGGGGCTACCGGTGGGTGATAATTCAGTGAAGATTCCTTCCTTCTGTGCTGCTGAGCTAGAGGGATCTCATTTTTGTGCTTAGGGTCTCCGGTAGCCTTGGGAGTCCCATATGTGAGGACTGACTTCCTGCTTGGTCCTGGAGAAAGCGTAGTTACTCACCTGTAACAGGTGTTCTCCAGGAGCAGCAGGAATCAGTCCTCACAACCCTCTCTCCTCCCCGTGGAGTTGCAATCATCTGCTTAAGTTTTTTTGCAAATTTTTATGCTTTTAGCTATGTCATCAGACTGGCTAAGATGGCACCCTTGGGCGGGAGGACGACCGCGCATGCGCGCTGCAATTCCCAAAGGCTTTCTTTGAAAGCTGGGGAAAATTGCTCCGCGAGGGCTCCGTCGGCGCCGACGTCACCCATATGTGAGGACTGATTCCTGCTGCTCCTGGAGAACACCTGTTACAGGAGAGTAACTACGCTATACTGTGGCCGTGCTGAATCTCCGTGATGGATCCCGCCCGAGGTCCCCACCTAAGGGCCACGCCAAAGGGCTCTCTGGCAAGACCCTCAGGCACACGCACACCTAGGCACGCCTGTGCTTTAAACAATGCAGGTGATGTTCCTTGGATCTGATTAACCTCAGCACCAGGAGGAGTGGGAGGAAGCTGGGATTCCCTCTCTCAACTGCTGACGCTGATCAGTGCTACCTAGTGTTACAGTGAGCACAAAATTCTGCACTTGAAAAATAATCTTTAAAGAGCAGAATTGTCTTTTCCCCATTTCTTATGATGTGCCCCGCTGGCCGCACTGCCATCAAAAACCACAACCGTAAGCATTATTTCAGATGGATAGCATAGCAAAGCCTTTTCTTTTAAGGAGAAGCTGTGCATGCTTTTCTCACTCTTCCAATGTCATGCTGCCACCGGTTAACTGCTGCAAATACAATGGATACATGTAGGGCCAGTGCAAGATCACCTTCAGCCTTGTGTCTCTCACCCCTCAAAAAACTATTTTTCAGATTCTGAGACCCTCCCATCTGATATTTTGATAACTAAATGCAAGCCCAAACACCACCCTTCCCAAAATGAGCCTGTAAAAATGCATAATGGCATCAAACTTCTAAAGATTAAACTGTTTCAGGTTTTAGTTTTGATTTTGTAATCCCCCTTGAATCTTACATTATGATTAGGACAAAGTGGACCATAAAAGCCATTACTGAACTAAATAAATATACAAAATAATAAGGGCAACTTCCAAAAGCCATTTATTTGAAGTCTGCGCCCATTTTAAGGAATAGGCACAATGCAGAGTCCTTACACATTCTCTACTTCCTCAGGCAGGTGAAGGGATGCAAGTGCTATCTGCTCAGCATCCATGTCGTGAGCGCCAGGGACTGTATGTTGGGATGCAGTAAAGTCCCTTCGTTCTGAGAGACCGGGCCCGCAGCGCAGTCGGGCCTGAGAGGCTGTCATTGAGACAGTCTGAGCAACAGGAAAAACCAGGGTTGCCTGGGCCAATGCAGAACTATGAAGATCATAGTGGCCCCATCCACCTATAATTTGAAAAGGGTCTTGGCCACCAGCAGAACTTGTGGGTATGCATACAGAAGGCAGTTGCTCCAGTCCAGAAGAAAAGCATTGGGTGCCATTTGATGATTGCACAGTACTCTGGAACAGAACCACGGGAGTTGGGTGTTGTGAAGAGAGGCAAAGAGGTCTATCGACAGAGTGCCTCAAATCTGGAAGATACGGATAGCTATCTGCCTGTTGGGAGTCCGCTCTTGCAGTTGAAGGACTCTGCTGAGGTGATCTGCCAGAACATTGAGCTCCCTGGGCAAATACACAGCTCTGAGAAGTATTCCCTGTGAGATGGAAAACTTCCAGAGGCACACTGCCTCCCAACAGAGGAGGTAGGACCCCGTGCCATCCTGTTTGTTCCTATAAAACATGGCCCCCTGGATGTCCATCTGAATAAGGACCACCTGGTTGAAGAGTTGAAAAAAAAAACCTGTAAAGCACTGGCAATGGCTCAGAGTTCCAGGAAATTCATTTGGTGGAGGCTATCCCAAGCTGTCCAGAGGCCAAGTGGGCATAGTCGTCCAGGTGAGCTCCTCAGCCCTTCTTGGAGGATTCCGTCATTAGGACACACTAATGCGGTGGGGTCTAGAAAGGAAACCCTGAGAAGGTTGGAGGGCTGCTGCCACCAGGAGAAAGACTCCCTGAGTGGGTAAGTCACCATGACCCTGTCCCTCAGTTGGCCAGTCACCTGGCACCACTCAGAGTTCACTGTATGAGACACATTTGGAGCCACGCCGCTGGAACAACATGGATTGTGGAGGCCATGTGACTGAGGAGGCAAAGCATCTGTCGAGCTGTCACAAAGGGACAGCGCTGAACATCTTGAGCCAGGGAAATCAAGCGTTGGGCTCTGTCCTTCATCAGGGAGGTGCGCACTAGAGTTGTATTGAATAGAGCCCCAATAACCTCTAGTCTGAGAGGGCTGAATATGAGACTTGGGGTAGTTGATTACGAAGCCCAGATGCTCCGGGACTTGTATGGTCTGCGTTGTCTAGTGCTGGACATCTTCCGGCAACCTGCCCTTGATCAACCTGTCGTCCAGGTAAGGGATGACAAAGATCCCCTGGGTACGGAGAAAAGCGGCTATGATCGCTAGACACTTTGTGAAAACCCTGGGAGCAGAGGCAAGGCTGAAAGGTATACCCAGTACTGGCAGTGCTGACCACTGAGCATGAAGCAGAGAAACTGCGGGTGAAGAGGGTGAATGATGATATGGGTATAGACATCCTTCAGATCCAAACAGCATAGCCAATCTTCCCAATGAAAGTAGGGCAACAGCATTCCGAGAGACACCATCTTGAACTTCTCTTGCACCAGGACCCAGTTGAGGTTCCTGAGGTCCAAAATGGGCCGAAAACATTCTGTCTTTTTTGGAACCAGGAAGTAGTGGGCGTAGAATCCCTGTCCCACTTGAGATGGAGGAACCACCTCCACGGCCCAGTCAGACAAGAGGGTTTGGACCTCTTGCTGCAGCAAGAGGCAGTGGTGAGGGTCGAGGGGATACTCCTCTGGGAAGAATGTGGGAGGAAGCTGGTGGAAGCATAAATAGGTAGCCCTCCTAGATGATCTTGAGGGCCCAGGAGCAATGTTCTCTCTAATTTTCTGTAGGCTGTGTGCGCATAAAATATCAGCTGTGCAGCTTTTGAAAGAAGGTTAAATTTTTGTGCGCCACATAACGACACTTGGAGTTATATACTTTAAAATTTGACTACACGTCAGAATACAGTATGTACACCACATTGATTGCACTAGAAAATATTGCAGAACTTGTGAAAACTGTAAATACACAACAACTTTTAAATTTTAAGACATCTGTGTTGTTTTCTATCAGAATCAGAACTGTAATTTTTGTGCGCTCTGTTGTAAAGTATGTGCGCTCACTCGGCGAGGTGTGTGCGCACGCACACACGCACAGCTTAGAGGGAACAGTGCCCAGGAGTCCATTGTTATGCTTAGCCACCAGTGGACAAAATGAATCAGTCTCCCTCCCATTTGCAGTGGAACCGAGTCTGAGATGAGAAGGGCCATGTTCCAGAAAAAAAGAAACAAACAAAAGCTCCCACTAGGTGCGGTTGTGGCACTGGTTGGGGCTTCTGAGGTTTGGGTGGTGCTGTTGGCGGTGGCCCTTGTGCTGCTGCTGCCTTTGCTGTGGCACTTGGTAAAAATGGTACAGAGTGTAGGTACCATACTACTACTACCTTTTGGGGTAGAAAGACTTCTTACTCAAAGACCTTTATCTAGAGGGGTCAGATGTCTTTTTGGAGAGTCTATTCATTGTGAGTTGTACCCTTTCTAACTCTCCAGCTTTCTCCTCCATTGGTTTTCCAGAGAGGTCCTCACCTCTGCAGGGGACATCAGCCAACTTGATCTGGACCCATTGTTTTAAGTCCGAGAACCGAAGCCAGGTGAGGCAGTGGGCCCCGATGCCCAAAGCAGCCACTCGGGCAACCGATTCAAAACCATCATAGACAGCTCTTGTGATGTACTTTGAGCATTCCTGTTTTTGGAGACAAGGGCAGGTAACGCTGCAGTTGCTCCCTCGACAGGCCAGTGGAAAACCCGGCAAGATCCCCCACGAGATCTCAGAGGTACATCCCCGTATAAAGTTGAAGGACTACAAAAGGGGACTGCTACTTCTGGAGAGAGATCTGCAATAGTGAGTATATACTTCTGGGAATTTTTCTGAGGGGAATTCTTTGAATTAAAGCTGATTAATCCGTGAACCCAGTGTACTTGTTAAATCAGTCAGGGCCTAGTAGCAGCAGTTTAGGTTTAAGTTTAAATTTAAAACACAGAAGAGAGCTTTCTGGTTAAATTTAGAACCCAGCAGAGAGCTTCCAGTTTAAATTTCATGCTAAGTCAGAGCCTAGCAGCAGCAAAGAGCTTTAATTTAAATCAAATCAGAATATAACTTAGCATAAAAGGCAAAACAGGACCAGTACTCTTTAAGCAATAAAGTCTTCTAGAGATCTTTACAAAGAGGCCTTCTACCTAGGGGGCAAGAGACCTGTGAAACATTTTAAATAGGTGTTAAAGCCAGGTGGCAGGTCAAAAGGCCATTTTGAAAGACTCCTATCCAAGCAAAGACTGTTAATCACAGAGAAAGTTGGTCACAGCTTAAATTAGAAGCACAGGACAGGGTACTGTGTTGCAGCCCTCTTTTAAAAAGTCTTATTTCCCTCCCTTCCTCAACACCCACCCACCCCTGGGATAATCGTAGCTTTATAGGTACTTACACATCTTAAAGGGAAGAAGCTGCTCTCAGGTGCAGCTCTTTATCCAAATCAGTCATACATTAAGAGCCTGAGATTAATTAGGCTTCAGGTGAACAAGGTATTAGGTACACTTATTAGTATAAGTATCCACAGCAACCCTTAGTAAGTAAAGAACTTACAGATTTAAACACAAGCTTAAAACTAAGATGCAGACAGCAGTCCAGCAGCGAGATGGGGGCTTTCCAGTCTTTAGCATTGAGTGCCACATGTATGATTTTCTCCCAGTTGGTGAGCGGTCTTACGTGTGCACTATGTGCAAGGAGCTCTTTGCTCCCAGGGAACGAGTACATTTTCTAGAGGCTAGAGTAGCAGACTTGGAAGACATAAGAAAGACAGAGAGGTACATAGACAAGACCTACAGGGATATAGTCCTGAAGTCCCACCTCCAGTCTGGCAGCATCCCTGTTGCCATGGAGGAGAGAGATCACGTGCAAGGAGAGCATCACCCTGGTGTGGCAGGAAGTGATCCTGTAACTAGGACCTGTCCTCCAGGTGATGTAAAGCCCTCTTGCACCGAGGAAGTTTCTCAAGGGCTATGTGCCCATAAGGGAAGGGTTAGGACAGGTGTTATAGTTGGTGATTCCATCATTAGGCATGTTAGATAGCTGGGTGACTGGTGGACGTGAGGATCACCTGGTAACATGCCTGCCTGGTGTGAAGGTAGCGGACCTCACGCGCCACCTAGATAAGGTCTTAGATAGTGCTGGGGAGGAGTCTGCTGTCTTGGTACCAATGACATAGGAAAATGTGGTAGGGAGGTTCTGGAGGCTAAATTTAGGCTTTTAGGTAGCAAGTTGGAATCCAGAACTTCCAGGGTAGCGTTCTCCAAAATGCTTCCTGTTCCACGCGCAGGACCCAAAAGGCAGGCAGAGCTCCGGAGTCTCAATGTGTGGATGAGACAATGGTGCAAGGATGAGGGTTTTGGATTTGTTAGGAACTGGGGAACATTCTGGGGAAAGGAGGGGCTCTTCCGAAGGGATGGGCTTCACCTTAACCGGGATGGAACCAGGCTGCTGGCATTAACCTTTAAAAAGGAGATAGAGCAGCTTTTAAACTAGATAATAGGGGAAGGCCGACAGTCACCCAAGAGCGCATGGTTCGGAATAATGTATCCTTGAAGGATACTACCAAAAGCAGAGAGGTTCCAAAAAAGAGTAAAGCAGCCCAAATGCCCTTGAGAATGGAGCAGACAGAGCTTAAAGATTCCAAATTACCCATGCCTAGCAATAGCCAGATTAATATGAATAAAATACAGTCTCTAAAATGCATGTATGCAAATGCTAGAAGCCTAAAAAATAAGATGGGAGAGTTAGAATATATAGCACTAAATGAGAGGCTAGATATGATTGGAATCTCAAAGACATCGTGGAAGGAGGACAACCAGTGGGACACTGATACCTGGGTACAAACTATATCGTAATGATAGAGCTGATCAAATTGGTGGAGGGGTTGCGCTCTATGTTAGAGAGGGCATTGAGTCAGAAAGGATTAAAGTTTTGCAGGAAACAAAATTTTATATAGAACCTCTATGGATTGAAATTCCATGTAAAAAGGGGAAGGCGATGGCAGTGGGGGTGTACTATTGATCGCCTGGCCAGAATGAACAAATGGATAATGAAATGCTCAAAGAAATCAAGGAAGCTAACAAAAGTTACAGCACAGTAATAATAATGGGTGATTTCAATTACCCCGGTATCGACTGGGTCAGTGTCATGGCAGGACATGCTAGGGAGATAAAGTTCCTAGATGAAATAAATGACTGCTTCTTGGAGCAGCTGGTTCATGAACCGACCAGAGGGGAAGCCATATTGGACCTAGTCCTTAGTGGAACACCAGATCAGGTGCAAGAGATAAGGGACTTGGGGCCACTTGGCAATAGCGATCATAGCATGATCGCGTCTGATTTAATTAGTGGAGGATGGATGGTAAGGAAATCCACAGTACTACCTTTTAACTTTTGAAATGGAGACTATGATAAAATGAGGAAAATAGTTAAGAAAAACTAAAAGGAGCAGTTGCAAAGGTTAAGGACTTACATCAAGCTTGGGTGTTGTTGAAAAATACTATCTTAGAAGCCCAGACCAGCTGTATTCCATGCTTTAAGAAAAGTGGAAGGAAGTCCAAAAAACTGCCAGCATGGTTTAAAGGTGAGGTCAGAGAGGCTGTTGTCAAAAAAGCATCTTTCAGGAAATGGAAAAAAGAGCCAAATGTCGAAAATTGGAAACAGCACAAGCACTGGCAAGTTAAATGCAAGGCACTGATAAGGCAGGCAAAGGGAGAATTTGAGAAGAAGCTTGCTGCGGAAGCAAAAAACGCGCAATAAAGACTTTTTCAAGTACATTCGTAGCGAGAGAATCAGTTGGTCCATTAGATGATAGAGGGGTTAAAGGGGCACTAAGAGACAAGAAGGCAATAGCGGAGAGACTGAATAAATTCTTTGCTTTGGTCTTTATTGAGAAAGATGTAGGGATGTTACCCATGACTGAAGTGGTATTTAAAGGTGCGGAAGAATTGAAGGAAATAGAGATACATCGGGAACATATATTACAACTATTTGATAAACTGAAGAGTAGCAAATCACCTGGACCGGATGATATATATCCAAGGGTGATGAAAGAATTGAAATATGAGATTGCAGACCTGCTATTAGTAATCTGTGAACTATCATTAAAATGATCTGTAATACCTGAAGATTAGAGGATGGACAACGTAACGCCAATTTTTAAAATGGGTTCCCAGGGGTGATCCGGGCAACTACAGACCTGTGAGCCCAACGTCAGTACCGGGACAAAAACCATCATAAAGAACAAAATTGCTGAACATGTAGATAGTCATGGCTTAATGGGAGATAGCCAACATGGCTTTAGACAAGGAAGATCTTGTCTTACTGATCTGTTATGTTTTTTTGAAGGTGTGAATATACAGGTAGACAAAGGTGAGCCAGTTGATATAGTGGATTTGGACTTTCAGAAAGCCTTTGACAAGGTCCCTCATGAGAGACTTTTGGCAAAACTAAAGAGTCATGGGATAGGAGGCAGTGTACTATTGTGGATCAGGAACTTGTTAAAATATAGAAAGCAGAGGGTAGGGTTAAATGGCCAATTTTCCCAATGGAGAAAGGTGAATAGTGGTGTACCCCAGGGATCTGTGCTGGGTCCGATGCTTTTTGACATATTCATAAATGACCTGGAAAAGGGACTAACGGTTATCAAATTTGCAGATGACACAAAATTATTTAAAGTTGTTAAAACCCATGAGGATTGTGGAAAATTGCAAGAGGATCTTGATAAATTGGAAGACTGGGCATCAAAATGGCAGATGAAATTTAATGTGGACAAGTGCAAAGTTATGCACCTAGGGAAGAACCACCCAAACTATGGCTACACGATGCAAGGTTCCACATTAGGAACCACCACCCAGGAAAACGATTTAGGCATCATTGTTGATAACATGTTAAAACCCTCCGTCCAGTGTGCAGCGGCAGCCAAGAGAGCTAACAGAATGATAGGTATCTTAAGGAAAGGAATGGAAAATAAAACAAAGGATTTCATAATGCCTCTGCATCGTTCCATGGTGCGACCGCACCTTGAATATTGTGTGCAATTCTGGTCACCGTATCTAAAAAAAGGATATAGCATTATTAGAAAAGGTTCAGAGAAGAGCCACCAAAATGGTAAATGGGATGGAAGGATACTCCTATGAAGAAAGGCTATAAAGGTTAGGGCTCTCTAACCTGGAAGAGAGACGGCAGAAGGGAGATATGATAAAAGTCTATAAATTAATGAATGGAGTGGAAGGGGTAAACGTAGATCAATTGTTTACGTTATCAGAATATAGAAAGACTAGGGGACATGCAATGAAGCTACAGGGTAAACTAAGACAAATCAGAGAAAATATTTTTTCACTCAACGTGTAATCAAACTCTGGAATTTGTTACCGGAGGATGTAGTAACGGCTGTTAGTATATCTGGGTTTAAAAAAGGTTTGGACAAGTTCCTGGAGGAAAGGTCCATAAACCATTATTAAAAAGGGACCCAGGATATCAATGCTTGACCCAATACAAGCATTGTGGAACCTGTCTCTTTTGGGGAAACTGCTAGGTATGTATGACCTAGATTGGCCACTGTTGGAAACAGGATACTGGGCTTGATAGACCTTGGTCTGACCCAGTATGGCATATCTTATGTTGTTATGGTAGGCCTGGATATAGGCCATGAGCATCGAGCCCTTATAGCACTTCCTTCCAAACCCATTCATAGTCCATGTCTCTTGGCCCTGGAGCACCGAGGAATGTGTCTTTGAATTTTTGATATGAAGCATGGCCGACTCCACGACCATAGAGTTATGTGGAAGTTGTGGCTTCTCGAAGCCGGGGATCTTGCTCACCCAATAATGGGAATTGAGGCGACAGCTCACCGGGAGCACTGTAAGCAGTCTCTCCCACATGTGAAAAATTAGGCTTTCAAGGATTCGATGCACAGGCACCATAATGGCCTCCTTTGGGGGAGAGGAGTATTGGAGGATATCCAATTTCTCTGCCCTAGGTTCCTTCTCGGCCTTGATGGTAATTGGCAAGACCTTCCCCATGTCCCACACAAACTCGTGGAAGGATAAGTCCTCTGGAGGGGATTCCTTCATTCATAAGGAGGCGAGGGGTCAGAAGGAACGTCCTGATGATGCATGGTTTCAGGCAATTCCTCCTCAGATTCCCAGTCATCAGAATCTGATTCTGAGAGAAAATAGAAACACTAATACGATTCCTCATGGCATTGGTGATGTTCAACAGGAGTGGAGGGAGACCGAGGTTCCTGGCGGTCTGACCCGGAGGAACTCGGGGGTGAAAGCTGGTGCACTGAGAGGGAGCTCAAGCATGCCCCAGAACCACTGTCCTCTCGGGGGAGAGCATGGGATTTCAGAATTGGCTGCACCTCTGTCAGTGAGACCGCCAACGTAGACGGTGTAGTCACTGGTACCGAAGAACCCGAGGTCACTGGGTCTTATAAAACCGCGTATACGGTCTATCTGATACTAAAGCTTGTAGCTCGCTCACACGGCGGGCAGACGTGAGTGCCACCAGGAAGAGTGCTTTCCAGGAAAGGAAGTGGAGAGGACAGGTGGCCATATGTTCAAAGGGTGGGCAAATAAGCCGTTGCAAGACCACATTTAAATCCCACTCTGTCGCTAGTGGGCGAATTGGAGGCTTCAAGAGTAGGAGGCCTCTGAGGAATCGGGATACCAGAGGGTGAGCTGAGAGAGGTCGCCCATCAACTGGAGAGTGGTGAGCTGATAGCGCACTGAGGTGGACCCTGACAGAGTTAGATTTGAGGCCTAACTCCGAGAGGTGGAGCAAATACTGTAATACCTGAGGTACTTGACAAGTGAACGGGTTCTCCTTATTCTGGGTACACCACCCTTCAAACCTACGCCATGTGAATGCGTAGCATCTTCTAGTAGATTGCCTACTAGAGGCCAGCAACACCTCCTCAACCTCCTTGGGAAGGAGCAGAGGAGCAAGTACTACCCTCTCAGCAGCCAGGCCATTAAGTTGAGGGATCTGAGATTGGGGTGTAGCAAGGAACCCCGTTCCTGGGTCAAGAGGTCGGGTTGCACCCCCAGTGGGAGGGGAGTTTCGACTGCCAGTTGAAGGAGAAGAGGGAACCCAGGCTGTCTGGGCCACCTGGGGGCTACCAGAATGACCGAGGTCTTGTCCTGAAGAATCTTGAACAGAGTGTGCCACCAGGTGCATGGGTGGGAACGCATAGAGAAGGCCCTGTGCCCAGGAGATCAGGAAAGCATCTGTTGCCACGCTCATCGAATGCTGCTGCCTCGAGCAGAACCGAGGCAACTGATGGTTTAGCGGACTGCAAAGAGATCCATGGATGGGAGACCCCAACGGTTGAAGATCTGCTGGGCTACATCCCGGTCCAGTTGCCATTCGTGAGGCTGAAGAATCCTGCTCAACTTGTCGGCCAGGAGGTTCTCCTGATCTGGCAGATAAACTGCCTTTAGGGACATGTGATATGCCACTGCAAAAGAGCAGAGGTCCAGAGTTTGCTGGCATAGGATGCGAGATCCTGTGCCCCCCTGTTTGTTGATGTAGAACATCGCTACCTGATTGTCTGTCTGTATCAGCACTGACTGATGGGCAAGAAGATGACAGAAGGCTTGGAGAGCTAGGCGGATGGCTCGAAGCTCTAGAAGATTGATCTGAAGTGTGGCCTCTCGTGAGGACCACAGACCCTGAGTGCATGAACCCTGGCAATGGGCACCCCAGCCCCGCAAGGAGGCATGTCATCAGCACTCTGGTGTGAGAGGGAGGTTGGAATGGTACTCCCTGAAGCAAATTGGGGGGGGGGGGGGAGGTGAAGCCACCATTGCAAGGCTGACACCAGTAGCTAGGAAACTGTCTCTGAGGCGGCCAGTGGCTTGCGTCCACTGGTCTCTGAGGCTCCATTGAGCTGTACGCATGTGGAATCGAGCATATGGCGTCAATGCACAGTGGAGGCCATGTGGCCCAGGAGGCGTAGGAAGACCCTTGCAGAGACTTGAGGTTTGTACTGGACCTGCTGTACCAAGTCCAGCAACCGCCCTGCCCTTGCCTGAAGAGTGTCCAGTCTTGCCCCTATGAACTCCAAGTTCTGAGTGGGGAGTAAAGTGGACTTTTCGTGATTTATAATAAACCCTAGGTGCTGGAGCAGGGTGACTGTGTGAGCAGTGGCCTGCTGTGCCTCCTGAGCCGATTGGCCCCTGATGAGCCAGTCATCCAGGTATGGAAAGATGAAGACTCTCTGGCTTCTGAGAAAGGCCACCAACCACTGCTAAGCATTTGGTCAATACCCTGGGAGCGGAAGCTAGGCCAAAGGGAAGCACCTTGTACTGAAAGTGGTTTCCTCCGACCACAAACCTGAGGTACTGTCTGTGGTCTGGGTGTATGAGGATGTGAGTATAAGCATCCTTTAAATCTAAGGAGCATAGGCAGTCTCCCTGGTGGAGGTAAGGCAGTAGGATCCCAAGGGAAAGCATCTTGAACTTTTCCCTCACCAGGAACTTGTTTAGATTTCGCAAATCTAGGATGGGGCGTAGACCTCCTTTTCTTTTTGGTATGAGGAAATACCTGGAGTAGAAGACTTGCCCCTGCAGGTGATGGGGCACCGGTTCCAAAGCCTGATCCTTTATGAGACCTGCCAACTCCTGTAGGAGGAGGTTTCCTGTGAAGAGGGGGCCTGAGAGGCTCTCCTGGGAAGGAGGAGGGCACCTGGTTGAAATGAAGTAAATAGCACTGCTGGACTACTTTCAGAACCTAGATGTCGGTAGTAATGGCTGGCCACCTGTGGGCATACAGGGCCAGCCTTCCTCCTGTGCAGGGCCAAACCACTGGTGGGAGAGGAGCTATGCACTGGGAGTCAAAAACCCCCTCCCTCCTGGGCAGGAGCCGGAGCTGGAGGCTTGGGGGTCTTCGGCTTACGTGGGCCATGCCCCTGTCCCTTGGCCTGCTGCCCCTGTTGGGGAGCTGGGATGTCCTAGTTTCTGTAAGCCTACCCTTCCTCGGGAAAAAGGGCTTTTTCCCCGAGGCCTTCTTCTTGTGAGAAGGTGCAGATGTTTTCTTCGAGAACCTTGTCCGGGTCAGGTACTCGGACTCGATTTCTGCAGCTTTCTCAGTCATGGGTTTGCCGAAGAGGTTGTCTCCTCAGCACGGGACATCGACCAACTTGTCCTGAACCCATGGCTCTAGGTCCGATGACATGAGCCAGGCCTGACGACGTGCACCGATGCCGGCCGCGTTTACTCTGGCCAAAGACTTGAAGCCATCGTAAGCAGCTCGAGACATGAACTTCGAGCACTCTCTGATCCCCGTTGACAATGCTTTGAAGTGCTGCAAGGGTTCCTCGGATAGGCCAGCTGAGAACCCGGCAATCTCCTTTGCCAGGTCCCGCAAGTACATGCCCATGTACAGCTGGTAAGTTTGGACACGGCATGACGGCATCGAGCCCTGGTAGCACTTTCTGCCGAGGGCGTCCAGGTTCCAAGCCTCCCGGCTGGGAGGCACCAAGGAGTGCGTCTTTTGGCTTTTCAGCCATTGCATGGCCGATTCCACAACTATGGAGTTGTGCGGCAGCTGCGCTTTCTGGAACCCAGGACTCTTGTGGACTCGATAGATGGAATCGACCCGCTTGCTGAGCACCGGCATCGAGGCCGGGGACTCCCACATGCGGAGCATCAGCTGTTCCAACATCGGAGGCACCGGTACAGTAAGGGCCTCCTTCGAGGGAAAGTCATACTGGAGGACATCAAGCTCCTCAGTTCGAGGCTCCTCCTCAGCATCTGCAGGGAATGCCAAAGCCTTGGCCATGTCCCTGACGAAGTCCGAGAACAGAGTGTCCTCCGGAGGGGATCTATTCCGACGCTCCGAACCCCGAGAGTCCGATGGGATACACCGGGTCCGGAAGCTATCAGGGAAGTCTTCCTCCTCTGTCTCCCACGCAGAGTCCTCCAAGGAGGACTCAATGGGCTCCTGCCTTGAGGGCTTCAGGTCTGACCGCTCCAAGGCCGCCAACCTGCGACCGAGCTCAGAAGGCTCCGCAGCTCCCGGCTTGGGTCCCGACGCCGGCTCTCCTGGAGGAGAGTCCACGAGGACAACAGAAGATACCTTGTCCGACGTCTCCAACTCTCTGCGAGGTTGTTTAGCCGGCCGCTTTGACTCCAAGGACCCGGGGCGGCGGTCCGGGCTCTGCGACTTGAAACCCGAGGGCCCAAACTGATCAGAGGCATTCAGCGACGCCGCCCTCACGAGTTTCTTCTTCCTCCGCTGTTCCCTGGAGGGAGACCCCCGCTCAGAAGACCCACGACGGTGCTCGAGCTCCGATTCCCGAGATGTCGAGGCTTCTGACGAGGTCCAGGCCCGGCCGGGTACGGTCCCAGAAAAAATTCTGTCACGCTGCTGCTGCTGCCTGCTTCTCAAAGACTTCGAAGACATCTTACCACACGGCCCACAAACCACCGGGTCATGGTCGGGGCCGAGGCATCGGAGGCAGCAGTCATGTGTGTCGGTGAGAGACAATTTCTTACACCGATCACACTTTTTAAACCCGTTGGCAGCCATCGGGGGAAAAAGGCCCCCTGCTAGGTCAAACAACTGGGCTGCCAGTGAAAAAGAAAAAGAGCATGAATGCTAGTCATGAAGGACAAAAACCGAAAATTAGGAATCAGACTCTGTACCGGTGTACCAAGCCCGAAGGCGGGAAGAGGAACCAGTGTTGAACCAGGAAGGTGACAAAAATAAGGTAACTTTTCAGCTTTTTCCACGGTGAAAACAGGACCACGTCCGTTGGGCTCCACGGAAAAAATAAGACTGAGCAAGATGGCACCCTTGGGCGGGAAGGGGACCGCACATGCGTGATGCAATCCCAAAGGCTTTCTCTGAAAGCTGGGGAATTGCTCCGCACGAGGGCTCCGTCGACGCCGATGTCACCCATATGTGAGGACTGACTTCCTGCTTGTTCCTGAAGAAAATTTCAAACACCATGCTTTGCTAGGAACCACAATGGTTGCTGCTTGCTGAGAGTTATTAGCATAAGCAGGGGGGAGGGAGAGGTATGAGAGTCGGGTTACAAGAGACTGGAGAGAGTGTGGGGGGGTTCATGACAGACTGGGGAAGCAAGGGGGCATTATGATGAGAACGAGAGAGATTGGGGAAGGGGGTCATTATGATGAAAGAAAGAGATTGGGGGAAGCAGAGGGGGCAACCCCTGTTCCAAGGGTTGCAGAGCAGAGATGGCATCCATCTGTCCAAGAAAGGTCAACGCGTCTTCAGTAGTAGACTGGCTAATCTACTGAAGAGGGCTTTAAACTAGATTTGTTGGGGGATGGGTGAAGAAAGCCCCCAGGTAGGTGATACATTAAATAACTTTATGGAAATGGGTAACAGGGGTAACATATGGAAAGCAGTGTGTATAAATACCCGTAGCATGGGAAATAAGATCCCTGATGTTGAAGCTTTGGTGGGAGTGGCTGACTTGGATTTAGTGGCAGTTACAGAAACATGGTTCACAGAAAACCATGATTGGGATGTAACTATACCTGGCTATACTTTATTCAGAAAGGACAGGGTAGGAAGTAGGGGAGGAGGAGTGGCACTATATGTAAAAACTACTATTAAAGCTTTGAAATTACAGAGCTTAAAAGGGAGAGGGGAGGCATTGTGGGTTAAACTAGAAAGAGGGAAAGAGAAATCTATTTACATTGGTGTGATATACAGACCTCCTTCACAAGAGGAAGAGGTGGACAGAGAGTTAATTGAAGACATGCGCAGCATTGCTAGGAAAGGGGATGTGCTACTGATAGGAGATTTCAATATGCCAGATGTTGATTGGCACATTCCTGCTGCAATATCATCTAGAAGTAAGGAGATCCTGGATTCTCTACAGGGAGAACTATTCAGGCAATTGGTAACAGACCCCACACGTGAAAGGGCCATACTGGACTTGGTGCTTACCAATGGTGAAAGTGTTTCTGATGTTGTAGTGGGAGATCATTTTGCATCCAGTGATCACCAGATGGTGTGGTTCAGTATTAGGACCAGGGCTGTTAGAATCCATTCAAAGGCGAGGATCTTAGACTTTAGGAAGACTAACTTTGCAAAGATGGGCCAATACCTCAGGGAGTCGTTAGTTGGATGGGAACAGCTGAGGGATGTAGAAAAACAGTGGGAAAAACTGAAAGGGGATATTTTAAGGGCAACCAACCTTTTTGTTAAAATGGTAATTAAAGGTAAAAGTAAAAGGAGACCGCTATGGTTTTCGAAAGAAGTAGCTGAAAAAGTGAAGAAAAAGAGGGAGGCCTTCATGAAATACAAGAGATCACAGAGAGAGGAAGACAGGCATCTATATTTGGAAAAAGCTTAAGAGAAGCTAGCAAAGTAGTCAGGAAGGCAAATATTCAAAAGGAGGAGGAAATAGCTAATGCAATAAAATGGGGGATAAGAATTTTTCAGATATATTAGTGAGAAGAGGAAGGGCAAGAGTGGTATTGTCAGACTCAAGAGTGCAGTGGAGGAATATGTAGAAGCTGATAAGGATAAAGCAGAATTGCTTAACAAATATTTTTGTTCTGTGTTCACAGATGAAGAACCAGGAGCAGGACCTCAGAAAACACCCACAAATAGGAACAGAAACAAAGGACATCTTGAACAATTTTCAAAAGACTGTGTTCGTGAGAAACTATCTCAACTTAAAGTAGACAAAGCGATGGGACCGGATGGGATACACCCGAGAATACTGAGGGGGACGTTCTAGCAGCTCCACTGACTGACCTTTTCAATGCCTCGTTGGAGTCGGGAGTGGTGCCAAAGGACTAGAGAGAGGCTCATGTGGTGCCTTTACACAAAAGTGGAAGTAAGGAAGTGGTTGAAAACTACAGGCCGGTTAGTTTAACTTCGGTGGTGAGTAAATTATTGGAAACGCTGCTGAAAGAGAAAATAGTGAGGTTTCTGGAGTCCAGCGGATTACAGGATCCGAGGCAGCATGGATTCACCAGAGGCAGGTCTTGTCAAACAAATCTGATTGATTTCTTGGACTGGGTGACCAGGGAGTTGGACCGAGGGAGAGCCCTAGATGTGGTGTATTTAGATTTCAGTAAAGCCTTTGACACTGTTCCTCACAGGCGACTTATAAACAAACTGAGCACCCTAGGGATGAACCCTAAAGTTACTGCTTGGGTTAGAAATTGGTTGGGTGGGAGGCGACAAAGAGTACAAGTAAATGGAGCTCACTCTAAGGAGAAGGATGTACCCCCGCCACCATCATCAGCTCTCCCCAGTCGGGGGATCGAGCCTCCAGCAGCGGGAGGAGCAACAGCGACATCACTGCCCAATCGGGGCACACACCTGTGGCTTAAATATTTTGCGCCATCGGGCGCTCGTTCCTTGTACCCCCGCCACCATCATCAGCTCTCCCCAGTCGGGGGATCGAGCCTCCAGCAGCGGGAGGAGCAACAGCGACATCACTGCCCAATCGGGGCACACACCTGGGGCTTAAAGGTTTCACGCCATCAGGCGCTCGTTCCTTGTACCCCCCGCCACCATCATCAGCTCTCCCCAGTCGGGGGATCGAGCCTCCAGCAGCGGGAGGAGCAACAGCGACATCACTGCCCAATCGGGGCACACACCTGGGGCTTAAAAGTTTCGCGCCATTGGGCGCTCGTTCCTTGTACCCCCGCCACCATCATCAGCTCTCCCGTCGGGGGATCGAGCCTCCAGCAGCAGGAGGAGCAACAGCGACATCACTGCCCAATCGGGGCACACACCTGGGGCTTAAAAGCTTTGCGCCATTGGGCGCGCCCGCGCCTGAGGGCCTCGCAAGAGGGCTCTTTGGCGTGGCCCTTAGGCCTGGACCATGAGGAAGGGCACACGAAACTCCTGCCCCAACTCGTACACAACCAGCAACCACCCAGCTCCAGAAGACATACACCAGCAACAAGCTCACCCCAGACAGTTTTGCTCCATATAACAACGGAACATTGTAACCTTGAATCCCTACACTGCCTAAGAGGGTCAATCCAATCTAGTGGTCTGATTACAACCATATGAGGTACAAAACGTCATATTATATATAGTCCATTTCTGTGGTAATCTTTCAAGGTGGACATACAGCTACTTATGTAATTTGTGAGAGTATTTACACTTACTTTTCATATAAGCCTACTTATATGAACCATTAGAATACTTACACTATTACATTATCTCATTATTGTATTATTGCATTATTACATGATCTCATTATTGCATTCTCATTATTGCATGATCTCACTATCTCTTATTGCATTATTACATTATCTCAAACACGCACAATCAAAATATCCAAATGGCCTTTCACTTCATTGCCATTGTTAGCTTTTACCTTATCACACATTGGCTTGGCACCTCCCTTGCCCTTTCCCCCTCTTACAATCATATCCCCATCTTGAATAACCATGGAAAAAAATGGTCTGGGCCCCCATACCACCATTCAGGAAGCGCCGCTCACACGCGCCGCTCTCACTTGATACACATAGTAATCCAACATTCCAAGACACCCAAACAGGAAAAACCTCAGACCTCCCGAAGCCTAAAATGTGCCATCATAAATGCACGTTCAATACGCAAGAAATGGCCGGTTATCCTAGACATAATTTCCCTTTATGATCTGGATATACTTATGATCACGGAAACCTGGCTATCATCAGAGGACAATGTTCTCCTCAACCAATTCATACCCCCAACTTCTCTATACACACGCGACAGAGAAAACAAAAAAGGAGGAGGAGTGCTCATACTCACCAAATCAGACCTTCATTTCCACACGACTGACTCCTCTAGCACAATCAACCTGGACATTCTATCCATTGCAAATGAACAGTGCTCTATCAACCTGCTATTCAGAACTCCGTCTGCTTCTCCGGATGACCTCCTTACCATTATTATCTGGCTGCCAACATCCTCAATCCCAATATACCAAACTGGATAATGGGAGATTTCAATCTCCCATCATTACATCAAAACCATGCAACTGCTTTCCTCAATGCCATTGAAGACCTGGGATTCAAGCAAATCATCAGTAAACCCACACATATAAAGGGTAATATTCTTGATATGGTGTTCGCTCCTCAGTCGGTCCTTGAACAAAACCACGACCTTATGATGTCGGTTATTGATGTACCCTGGTCTGACCACAAACTGATCAATCTCCAGATACCGATCAGCGACAAGCAGCTGCATAACAACCGAAAGATTAACAGCACATCATGAACGTCAACGAGAAGCTTTCGACCATTTAACAGGGAACTCATCATGTCTGAGACCCACTCACTCCTCAACAACACTACGCTCAACCTTGAAGAACTAATCTCCTCCTGGAACTCCAACTTTAATGCCATCTCACAACGTCTGCACCCTAATAACACATCAAGGAGAAAAAGAAGCTCTGCCCCATGGTTCTCTCCTGAACTGCGGTCTTCTCTCACACATCTACGCAGACTTGAGAGACGATGGCGCCGATCGCTCTCCACAGAAGATCAGACCGCTTACCAAATCCACCTATCAATGCACCGAGAAGCAATCACAGTTAAAATAAAACAATATCACACCGACACTCTAAAGAGATCTCTAAACAAACCACGGGATCTTTTCAACTTGGTCAAATCCCTTTCGAAAGAACCATCTCCTGAACACCACAATGAGATTCACCCACAAAAATTCGCTGACTACCTACAATCTAAGCTTATACAGACTGACAAGGTCTCAGCAGCCTCGTATCAAGAACCAACCGGTCTAATCCCTCTACCTATGTTTTCCACACCATCTACAAAATGTATTGAGGACACAATCGCATCTCTCAATACCTCCACAGCGCAGACTGACCCTTGCCCAGCCTTTTGGATTAAGGAGCTACGCAGTGAGTTCAGTCCTTTCATCGCAAAACTGATGAACCTATCCTTCACAACGGATTCCTTCCCTACAGCACTCAGACATCCATTAGACCGCTATTAAACTCCAAACTAGACCCTCAAAGGGTCGATTCTTACAGGCCCATAGCTAGTATTCCTCTCCTAGCTAAGATAATTGAGAAAGAGGTACAAAGGCAAATCCAAGATCATATAGACTCTGCAGCGCCGCTAGATCATTGCCAACATGGGTTCAGAGAATCTCATGGAGTGGAGACCCTCCTCACCATCCTATTCAATAATATAATCACAGGCATCGACAACATCCGACAAGGTTTTGTGCTCATCTTCTTAGACATTGCCGTGGCATTCGACTCGGTAAGTCATGAACTTCTCCTTGGGCGATTGAAAGAGAAGGGCGTCTGCAACACTGCGCTCGAATGGTGCAAGCCTTATTTAGATGGAAGATAGCAACATGTAAAATCCGGATCAGAAGAATCAAAACGCTTCCATCAAACTCAAGGTGTGCCGCAAGGTTCCTCTTTGTCATCTCTCATGTTCAACATATACATGCAACCCATCTGCAGTATCATTAGATCATTTAACGTGAGCTGTTTGATATATGCTGATGACATTCTCTTATACATGCCATTCTCTACGAATCAAATGGACCTTACACCCCTGGTAGACTGTTTCAATGCAGTCTCAGAATGGCTCTAATCTCAAAACCTCCGTATTCAGCACAAGAAAACTGAGGTGCTCTTCATTGCGAGAGACCCCAACTTTACTCCTCCATCCCATGTAAGAGTCAAGGAAGCTGACCTGCAAACTAAAGACACAATAAGATACCTTGGCGTCACATTAGACCAACGTCTTGATATGAAATCACACATAGGCAATATAGTAAAAGCCGTATATTTCAAAATCCGTACACTCAGGCATTTGCGCTCCTTATTGGATCCAGCCGATTTCCGGACTATATACCAAGCACTAATCTTACCCCATTTCGACTTTGCCAATGCCATCTTACAAGGACTCCCTCAATCTACACTGAGCCCGTTACAGCTGGCCATGAATGCTGCAGAAAGGGTCCTCCACGGAGCCTCTAGAAGTGACCATGTGACTCCTATCCTGAAGCAGCTTCATTGGCTCCCCATACACGGAAGACTTATCTTTAAGACCTTACTCTTCACATTCAAGGCCATCAATGGCCTCTCATCCTCTTCACTTACAGAACTCATTCACACAGTGCCTCCCAACAGATCCAGAAGAGCAACAGCTGTAAACTCGCTAATAACCCCGAAGGCCTTGACAAAATGCAACAGTACAAAGGCGAATAGGGCCTTCAGTCTTTGCGTCCCCAGATGCTGGAATGCTCTACCATCTGACATTCGTGCTATTGTAGACCTAACTCAGTTCAGGAAGGCACTCAAACATCACCTTTTCCTTCAATACTACCCAGTTAAAAATGAAGCCTAGTTAACCCCACCTAAGAAAGTAACCATATGTTAATTCTGATACACTGTCAGCACCCCGCTTGCAGATGTATGTACATATTTCACTCATGTTATCTTAGCTTTTACACTTGTTCTTTGTAAATATTTTATGTATATAGTTCACCCATGTTATCCAAGTTTGTACCCCTGTTCTCTGTAAAACCGAACAGCTTGTTGTTCTGGTCATTTTGTTATATTGTAAACCGCGCTGATATCGAATAGTGCGGTATATAAGAAATTGTAATAAATCAGTGGTGTGCCCCAGGGATCTGTCCTTGGTCCGATTCTTTTTAGCATATTTGTTAGTGATATAGCGGAAGGGCTTTCAGGTAAGGTTTGTCTCTTTGCGGATGATACCAAAATCTGCAATAGAGTAGACACCCAGGAAGGGGTAGATAACATGAGGAGGGAGCTAGCTAAGCTTGAAGAATGGTCTAGAATTTGGCAGCTGGGATTTAATGTTAAAACATGTAAGGTCATGCATTTGGGCTGCAGCAATCCAAGGGAGCAATATAGTATAGGGGGTGAAGTACTTTTGTCCACTAAACAAGAGCGGGACCTAGGCGTGGTTGTGTCTGATGATCTTAAAGTAGCTAAACAGGTAGAAAAGGCAACGGCAAAAGCTAGAAGGATGCTTGGGAGCATACATAGAGGAATGGCTAGCAGAAAAAAGGAGGTGATAATGCCTCTGTATAAGTCTTTGGTGCGACCTCATTTGGAGTATAGTGTGCAATTCTGGAGACCGCACCTTCAAAAGGATGTGAACAGGATGGAGTCGGTGCAGAGGGCGGCTACTAAAATGATTAGTGGTCTTCATTATAAAGCATATGAGGACAGACTGAAGGATCTTAATATGTACACTTTAGAGGAAAGGCGGGATAGAGGTGATATGATTGAGATGTTTAAATACCTCTGTGGCATAAATGTTCAGGGAGAGAGCCTCTTTCAATTGAAAGCAAGTTCTGCTACGAGGGGACATGGGATGAGGGTGAAGGGAGATAGATTCAGGAGTGATATGCGGAAATATTTCTTTACGGAAAGAGTAGTGGATCCGTGGAATAGTCTCCCAGTGGAGGTGGTAGAGATGAGGACAGTAACTGAATTCAAAAAAGCATGGGACAAACACAGAGGATCTCTAAAGGTAATAAGGGGACTGTTGTAGTTGTTATGGAAGGACAGACTAGATAGAAATATGACAGAAAAAGACCACATGGCCTATGTTTCTATTATGATGTGTGTCTCTCAGAGGGAGATTGATTTGACCATTAGATCCTCAACAGCATGGCTTCCATCCATACCGTAGTGCTGAGGTGCTTCTTACAACCCTTTTTGACACACTAATCAGAGGTATCGAAAAGTCAGGGCAAAGCTTTGTCCAGATATTCCTTAATGCTACTGCTGCATTTGACTCTATAAATCACCATATTCTCATAACCAGACTGCAGGAAGTGGGCCTGTTTAAATCATATCTAGCAGACCACCAGCAGTAGGTCAAAGTCAGTACGCTCACATCAAATCCATTCAAGCAACAAGGTGTACCTCAGGGGTCTGCACTGTCCGCCCTATTTAACATTTACATCCAACCAATATGCACAATAAGAACACATCATGTCCAATACCACATCTATGCGGATCACATTATAATCAACACCCCTTTCTCCACAAAAAAACATTTCTAAACAACTATTATATTATGTTTCAATGCAATCACACAATGTTGCGCAAATCTGAATCTCTTGGTAAACTATAATAAATCTGAAGTGCTCCATGTAACAAGAGATCCAACTTTCACCCCCTCACCCCCAAGCTAAGCTAAGAATTAATGACACGGAGCTGGACGTTAAAACAGAATTCAAATATCTGGCTATAAAACGCTAGATCAGAACTTAAACATGCTATCACATATCAAAAGAACTAACTCACTCAGCATACCCCAAGATGACGATATTACAAAATCTACACCCCCCTAATGGATATAAGTGATTTTAGATCTGTCTGCCAAGCTATAACACCACCAAACCTACATTATTGTAGTCTCTTATACCAAGGTCTCCCAAAACATGCTCTATACCCATTAGAGATGGCCCAAAACACTGCTGCCAGAATAACCACTGGTGCATCCAGATACAGTCACATTACACCTATATTAAAGAACCTTCACTGGCTACCAATATCACTAAGAATAAAATACAAAACCATCATAACTATATTCATATTCCTCCAAGATCAATCAGCAACCAGCTTGGCAAAACTAATAAAGCAAGCCCCTGACACCAGATTAAGATGATGTGCCAACCAGAACTATTCTCCATCCTGTTACTAAAGACAAAAAGCAATCAACAGATGTGCAATAGAGCTTTCACTCTGCACCCACCATCTGGAACTCACTTCCTGAACTCTTAAGATCCACTGAAACAGTACCAGTGCTACGTAAAAGGCTCAGAACATATCTTTTTGTTGAACATTTTGGGACCGACGCAAACGAATACCTCATATTATATTAAATAGTATAGAAGCTGTATAAGACTTTGCTATGTATGATAACATTAGCTTGTTTTAATCCATTAATAGCACCCCACCCTAGTTCCATGTAAGACTTACACTTAAGTTCATGTTAACTGTTAAATGTAAACCACTTTGAATTAAGATAAAGTGATATTAAAAACATGTTAGATAAATACATTGGGGAAAACAGAGGGCTTCATGATGTTTGGGTGTGAGAGAGAGATTGATTGGGGGAAGCAGGGGAGCATTCTGATGTGTGTGTGTGACTGAGATATAGAGACTAGGGAAGTAGGGGTGTAAGTGTGTGTGTGTATGAGAGAGAGAGATTTAAGGATGGGATCATTATGATGCAAGACTTTATTGTTTGCTTCCCATATCACCAGGCAAAGGTGATATGGGAAGCAAAAATGGAAGTTGCCTCAGGTGCAGCTATCAAGAGTCACTGGGGATGGTGGGAATGGAATGAGGAGTGGGGCCACTGCCTTCTGTTGGTATTATGCAGTGGCACTTGAAGGGCCTGATTTCATTAAGCTTTCTTTTCCATATTTATTTTAAGGTTAACAAACATCTTGATTAGGAAAGTAAATAAACGTAAAAGGAAAAGGAAGTTGTGGATCTTAAAAGAAGTAATGAAAAGGTAAAGTAAAAGAGGGTGGCATTCATATATACAAAAGATCACAGAAAGGGGAAGACAAGCAACAATATTTTGAAAAGCTAACAGAAGACAGAAAAGTAGTCAAGAAAGCAAAGATGCAAATTGAAGAAAAAATTACCAATGCAGTAAAGAGTAGTTACTCACCTGTAACAGGTGTTCTCCAGGAGCAGCAGGAATCAGTCCTCACATATGGGTGTCATCGACGCCGATGAAGCCCCAGAGGAGCATTTCCCCAGCTTTCTATGAAAGCCTTTGGGAATGCAAGCACGCATGCGCGGCTCCCGTCCCACCTAAAGGTGCCATCTTACCTCAGTCAAATGACATAGCTAAGAACAGCACACAAAAATGAAAAATAAACTATGTACAACTGCAACTCCAAGGGGAGGAGGGAGGGTTGTGAGGACTGATTCCTGCTGTTCCTGGAGAACACCTGTTACAGGTGAGTAACTACTCTTTCTCCAGGACCAAGCAGGAAGTCAGTCCTCACATATGGGTGACTCCCTAGCTCTGAGCTACCAAGCAACCCAGGCTGAACAAGAGGACTCCATCTAGTCCCAGCTGCAAAGAAAGGCTTTTCACTGACACAACCTCCACCGGTAGCCCAACAGAGGGCAGGAGTTGCCTAAACCTCAAAGAGATTCCGGAGTACTGCTTGGCCAAAAGCACTGTCCCTATAGGACTCCCTCTCGACAGTAATGGGCCGCAAAAGTCTGGCTTGAAGACCAAGTTGCAGCCCTGCAGATGTCTACCAAGGGCACAGAGTGGAGATGAGCCACTGAGGCAGCCATTGCCCTGACACGGTGGGCCGTGACCCGACCCTGCAAAGGAAGGTCAGCCGCCCTATAAGCCCAGGTGATACAGTCAGCAACCCAGATGGACAAGGTATGCTTGGACAGAGCCAACCCCAACTTATTAGGGTCAAAAGATACGAAGAGCTGAGTAGCCCTTCTATGCCCCTGCATACGGTCAAGGTAGAAGGATAAGGCCCTCCTACAGTCCAGATTATGCAGAACTGCTTCAGCCTGGCTTGCATGAGGCCTAGGGAAAAATGTTGGAAGAACCACCTCTTGGTTAAGGTGGAAGGAGGCGACAACTTTGGGGAGGAACTTTGGATGAGTCCTAAGGACTACCCTGTTCCTATAGAAGCGAGTGTAAGGCCTAGCACAGACCAGGGCCTGAAGCTCACGCCTAGCCGAGGTAAGGGCTACCAAGAAGAGTGTCTTCCAAGAGAGGAAGCGTAGAGGGCAAGTAGCCATCGGCTCAAAGGATGGGTGAGTCAGCTGCTGCAAGACCACATTCAACTCCCACTCAGGAGCAGGACGATGGATTGGAGGCTTGAGCAAAAGCAAGCCCCTAAGAAAGCGGGACACCAAGGGGTGAACCGACAGAGAATGTCCTTCCACCAGTGAGTGGTGAGCTGCTAGAGCTGAGAGGTGGACCTGAACAGAATTGGACTTAAGTCCCTGATTGGACAAGTGCAGTAAGTACTGAAGCACTACTGGCACAGTACAGGAGAAAGGATCCTCTGACACCACAGAGAAAACCTTTTCCATTTGAGAGCATAGGTTTTCCTAGTGGACTGTTTTCTAGAGGCTAGGACAACCTCCTCAACTTCCTGAGGCAGGCCCCAGGGAGCCAACACTACCCTTGCAGCCTCCAGGCCATCAAATTGAGAGCTTTGAGATTGGGGTGCAGAAGGAAACCCTGCTCCTGTGAGAGAAGGTCGGGTTGCAACCCCAGAGGTAGTGGGGGGATCCACCGCCAGTTGAAGTAGAAGTGGACACCAAGGCTGTCTCGGCCACCTGGGAGCCACCATCAGGACCGAGGCCTTGTCCTGAAGAATCTTGAAGAGAGTTCGGGCCACCAAGGGCGTGGGAGGAAACGCATACAGGAGGCCCTGAGACCAGGGACTCAGAAAAGCATCCGCTGCTATTCTCAGAGGATGCGGTTGCCTGGAGCAGAACTTTGGCAGTTGCTTGTTCAGTGGACTGGCAAAGAGATCTATCAAAGGGAGACCCCATTTTAGGAAGATCTTCTGAACTACTAAAGGATGCAGCTGCCACTCGTGGGGCTGTAGAATCCTGCTCAACCTGTCAGCCAGGTAGTTGTCCTGGCCTGGAAGGTACACAGCCTTGAGGAGCATGTTGTGCTTGAGGGCAAATGAACAAAGGTCCTGAGTCCAAGAGAGGAGTCTGGACCCAGTCCCGCCCTGTTTGTTCACATAAAACATGGCTACTTGATTGTCTGTCTGAATCAGGACAGATTGATGAGCCAGGGTAGGAGAGAAAGCTTTGAGTGCTAATCGAATAGCTCTGAGTTCTAGAAGATTGATCTGCTGTGCAGCCTCCCAAGGAGACCACAGGCCCTGGGGGCACTTGTTCAAACAATGAGCTCCCCAGCCCTGCAAGGAGGAGTCTGTGGTCAGTACCACTGTGTACCCAGGAATTTGAAAGGGCACCCCTTTCAGTAGATTGGGTGGGTGCAACCACCAGCTGAGGGAGTTCAGAAATTGTCTGGACACCCTTATCCTGTCCCTGAGGCTGCCTGTGGCCTGGGACCACTGAGTCCGAAGGCACCACTGTGCAGGCCTCATATGGAGCCTGGCATTGGGGGTCACATGTACTGTCCAAGCCATGTGGCCTAGAAGCCTCAGGCAGAGTCTGGCGGAGACTAGTGACCCGCTGAGAAACTGGTTTGCCAAGGCTATCAATCTTTGTGCTCTGTCTTCTGGCAAGAAAGCCTTTGCCAGCAGAGTCTAGCCTTGCTCCTATGAACTCCAAGTTCTGGGAGGGGAGCAAAGTGGACTTTGCGAAGTTTATTACAAACCCCAGGCTTTGAAGAAGAGCAATAGTTGTGAGGGTGGCTTGTCTGGCCTCCTGGCACGTCTGACCCTTGATGAGCCAGTCGTCCAGATAGGGGAAGACAAAGATTCCCTGGTTTCTCAGGTAGGCCGCCACCACTGCCAGGCATTTGGTAAAGACCCTGGGAGCGGAGGTGAGGACAAAAGGCAGCACTCTGTACTGATAATGGTTTCCTCCCACAATGAACCTGAGGTACTTTCTGTGGTCTGGATGAATGAGGATGTGAGTGTACGCATCCTTTAGATCTAAGGAGCACAGCCAATCTCCCTGCTGGAGGTAGGGCAGAAGTGTTTCAAGAGTAAGCATCTTGAACTTTTCCTTCTCTAGGAACTTGTTGAGGTTCCTGAGGTCCAGAATGGGTCGAAGGTCACCGGTTCTTTTGGGCACCAGGAAATACCTGGAGTAGAATCCGTGACCTTGCAAGTGGGGAGGTACAGGCTCCACCGCCCTGTCCACCAACAGACCTTGAAGCTCTTGAAGGAGAAGGTCTGTGTGCAGGGGAGGCCTTGGAGGTTCCCCTGGGAAGTATGGCGGAGGCAGTTGGTGAAAATGCAGTGCATAGCCCCTGTGGACTATGTTCAACACCCAACTGTCCCCAGTGATGTGGGGCCACTGGTGGGCAAAGAAGGCGAGGCGACCTCCTGTGCAAGGTTGGGAGAGCAGGGTTGGAGAGGCTATGCTCAAGGAGTCAAAAACCCCCACCCTGCTGAGTGGGAGCAGGGGCCGGAGGCTTAGGGGTCCCTCTGCCTACGGGGCCCATTACCCTGCCCCTTGGCTTGCTGACCCTGGGGGGCAGCTTGGGCAGCCTGATACTGAGGGTACTGTTTGTAAGCAGTGCCCCTTCCTCGGGTAAAAGGGCTTCTTACCCGAGGCCTTCTTCTTGTGAGAAGGGGCAGAGGTCTTCCTAGACAGCCTTGTCCTTGTAAGGTGCTCAGTCTCGAGCTGTGCGGCCTTCTCGGCCATGGGCTTGCCAAAAAGGTTTTCACCTCGACAAGGGACATTGACCAACTTGACCTGAACCCACGGCTCGAGGTCCGATGACTGCAACCATGCCTGGCGTCGAGCCGCGATGCCGGCTGCCGCAACTCGGGCCGATGCCTCGAAGCCATCGTAGGCGGCGCGGTGTAAGCTGTGTGTTGTCTGAAGAGGCGAATAGGTCCATCATGGGCCTGCCCCAGAGGTGGAAGAGCTGCTTCGTAACTCTGGTGTTTAAGTGCCATTCGTGTGGGCGAAGGACTTTGCTCAGCCTGACGGTTGGCAGTTGTCCTGGCCCAGGAGGTATACCGCAAGGCGAGGCGGCCAGGCCGAAGAGTAGTACCTTGTACTGGTAGTGCCCTCCTCCTACCACGAACCGTAGGTACTGCCTGTGGGAGAGATGGATCAGGATGTGCGTGCACAAATCCTTTAGGTCCAAGGAGCAGAGCCAATCTCCCTGGTGGAGGTAAGGCAGCTGTGCTCCAGGGAGAGAATCTTGAACTTCTCCCTCACCAGAAACTTGTTTAATTTTCTCAGGTCTAGGATGGGCCTGAGGCCTCCAGTTCTCTTTGGGACAAGGAAGTATCTGGAGTAGAAGCCTTTTCTCCATAGATGTTTGGGTACAGGCTCTACTTCGTTGTCCCTGAGCAGACCTGTGAGCTCTGAGAGCAGAAGGGTCTGGTGAAGGTGAGGTCGAACTGGCTCTCCTGGAATGAACTAAAGATTGCAGCCAGGCTTGGCACCAATGCCGGCTGCTGCTACCCGAGCCGCTAACTCAAAGCCATCGTAGGCCTCTCGGGAGAGGAACTTAGAGCAGCCCTTGATCCTGGAGGTCAGAGCTTGGAATCGTTGGAGGGGTTCCCCAGTAAGTCCTGCTGAAAATCCAGACAACTCCTGGGTTAGGGCCTTGAGATACATGCCTATGTATAACTCATAGGCCTGGATCTAATACCCTAGACCAGCGATGGCGAACCTATGGCACGCGTGCCAGCTGTGGCACGCGAAGGCCTTGCAGCTGGCACGCGTGAAGGTCCGCAGAAAAAGAAAAAGCGGGCTCTGGCTGCTGCCGCGGACGCATGCAGTGTCCCGCGGGGCCCCCTCCGCCCGCTAAGCCCCTCTGCAAGGGCTTTCAGATTCGCGAGGGAGACAGCGTCTCCCTCGCGTCTCTGTTAAGCCCGCAGGGGCTAATGGGAAATTTCCCATCAGCCCCTTTAGACGCGAGGGACTGATGGGAAATTTCCCATTAGCCCTGCGGGCTTAACAGAGACGCGAGGGAGACGCTCTCCCTCGCGAATCTGAAAGCCCTTGCAGAGGGGCTTAGCGGGCGGAGGGGGCCCCACGGGACATTGCATTCTGCCGCTGCCGCGGCAGAAGCCAGAGCCAGCTGCTTTTTTTTTTTTTTTAAATTTGCCATGGGGGGTGGGTTAGGACTGCTAATGGGCTGGGGGGGGGGGTTAGGACTGCTAATGGGCTAGGGGGGGTTAGGACTGCTAATGGGCTGGGGGGGTAGGACTGCTAATGGGCTGTGGGCTGATGGGGGCTGACTGGAAATGGGGTGATGGGGGTTAGGACTGGTAATGGGCTATGGGGGGGGGGTTAGGACTGCTAATGGGCTAGAGAGGGGGAGTTAGGACTGCTAATGGGCTAGGGGGGGTTAGGACTGCTGATGGGGAGGGGTTAGGACTTGAGGTGGGCTGTTGGGTGGGGTTAGGACTGGAAATGGGCTGATGGGGGGTTAACACTGGAGGTGGTCTGATGGGGTTAGGACTGGTAATGGGCTATGGGGGGGGTTAGGACTGATAATGGGCTATGGGGGGCTGGGACAAGAAATGGGCTGATGGGGAGGGGTTAGGACTTGAGGTGGGCTGATGGGGTTAGGACTGGTAATGGACTGTGGGCTGATGGGGGGGGTTAGGACTGGCAATGGGCTATGGGGGGCTGACTGAAAGTGGGCTGATGGGGGGTTAGGACTGGAAGTGGGCTGATGGGGGGTTAGGACTGGTAATGGGTTATAGGGGGGGGCTTAAACTGAAAATGGGGTGATGGGGGGTTAGGACTGGAAGTGGGTTGATGAGGGGGGGATAGGACTGGTATTGGGTTGGGGGGTTGCTAGGACTGGAAATGAGTTGGGGGGCTGCTAGGACTGGAAATGGGCTGATGCAGGGACTAGAAGGGAATGGATGCTGGGTGAGGCTGGAACTAGAAGGGAGCTGGTGTTGGGGGAGGATTAGAATGGGATGGGGCTGGGAGAGTAAAATGGAGAGGGGAAAAATATTTTGTGTGGGAGGGATAAAAAATCTACAATTGGCCGGGTATTGGGAGAGTAAGTGGGGATTGAGGATGGAGGGGTAAATTTTGAGTAGATGAAATAGGAATGAGGAAAGAGCAAAAGGAGAAAGATTAGTATGTTAAAGCAGATGTAGAGAGAGAATGGAAAAAAACCCCAAGAAGACAGAAGAAAGGACAAATGGACAGCAGATGGAGAGTTAGCAGAAGACACGAAGAAACCAGAAGAAAGTGGCTGGAACAATTGCAACTGAAAAAAAATGCACAAAAGGTAGAAAAATATCTCTTTATTTTGAATTTATTAATTGGAATATGTCAGCTCTGGGAAATGTGCATCATTAATTTTTGCGCTTTGTTTAGTACAAGAGGAAATTAATATATAGTTTTATTTCTACAGTGTTGTTGTATATTCCAAGTTTGGCTTTTGGGGTTCCCAGTTTAATTATTGTCTTCCTGTTTCTAAATTGTGATTCCTTGTTTGGTAATGGTCTGTTCTGCATGTGTAACTGAGCTGAGGTATTCTGTTTATATAATTCCTATTTGACATTGCCACTTGTTCTTTCCCCAGTAGGTCATGTATTGTTGTTCTCTGAGATGTATTGGTTTAATATTTGCAGTGTTGCCTTTTGATAGGTAGAGTATGGTGCTTTGTGAGTCCTGGTAGTGCTGTTAGGATACGGCGGGTTTGCTATGGGTTCTAAATGGGCAGCGTTTGTAGTAGTTCCTAATGTGCCTGGCGGTTGGTACTGGATTATAGTAATGTAGAAACCTTTTAGTCTTTCTTTATCCATATACTCATTAAGAGGCATGTTTACTAAAAGTTAGTGTATGGTAACATTATGCAAATATTTATGCAAATGAAGCACCTTATGCAAATGGAGCTTTAATTGACGTGCTGGCACTTTGAGGAAATTCTTTGGTTTTGTGCGGCAGTTTGGGCACTCGGGCTCAAAAAGGTTAGCCATCACTGCCCTAGACATTAAGCTCTTGTAGCACTTGCGCCCAAGGGCATCGAGGGGTCTAGCATCCCTACCAGGAGGAACAGAAGAATGGGTCTTCTGGCTCTTAGTTTTTGAATGGTTGACTTGACAACCATGGAGTTATGTGGGAGTTAGGGTTTGTGGAACCCCAGCCCTTTCCTGACACGGTACATGGCATCGAGGCACCGGCTGACCACTGGTGCTGAAGCCGGGTTCTCCCACATTCTCAACAGGAGCTGCATAAGGATTGGCTGCACCGGCACCGTGCGAGTTTCCTTGGGTGGAGACTCATACTGGAGAATCTCCAGTTCCTCATGCATGAGTCCTCCTCCACCTCGGTTTGCACTGAGGGGGATCTGGCCATGTCCCTGACAAAGTCGTGGAAGGCCACGTCCTCTAGAGAAGAATGGCACTGGGGCGCCAGAGACATGGGTCTTTAAGGATGCCTCTATGCCGGTCATCAGTCTTCCACTCAGAGTTGAAGGGTGATGATGAATTAGATGCCCTGCGACTCCTTGCCTCAAGGCCAGTGCCGAGGGGCCTGGGGCCTCTGGAGGACTTGAGGTCCGAGTCATGGAAATTGGCCGGGGAGGATCGGATTCCCGAGGAACAGGAATGAGACCAGGACCTCAACCGGTGCCAAGGGCTTACCCAAGGCCAGTGGTGCCCTGAGCTCGGCTCGACGACCAGGGACTCCCCAGCAGTTGGGGGGGGGGGGGGCAAATGATGCGGACAAACCAGCCATCATTGCCTGCTACAGGGCCAGGATAGCAATGATGTTCTCTTCCAGGGCCGCCATTCAGGTTTCCAAGCCAGAAGGCTCTGCAGCTTTTGGCATGGGCACTGAGGATCTCGGGTCCAGCGATGGCACTGTTGCGAGTGCATCCTCAAGGAGGACTACAGTCTTGAGGAACCTTGCATGGTCTCCGCTGGCCAAGGAATCCTCTGTGAGGACCTTGATAAGCACTTCTCAGTGTCACTCGAGTCCCTCAAAGGGGTTTTACCGGGTTTATTCAGTGGAACCTTTATGGACTTCAAGGACTTTTTCTTCTTTCTCTCGGGGTACAAAGTCTTCTTGGAGAAGCCGCAGGACGCCGAGGACACTTGGGCCTCATGGGAAGCGCTGGGCTTAGAGCTTGGTATCAGGGAAGCCGGTACTGAGTCAGACCTTGGGAACAATTTTTCCTGCAATCCCGATCTCTTTTTATTGGTCTTAGGCGTCAAGGCTTTGCACAGGCCGCAGGAAGTGCTGTCATGTTCCAGTCCCAGGCAGCATAGGCCGCAGTCATGGATATCAGTTACTGGCATGGGTTGACTGCAGTGGTCACATTTCTTGAACCCACCAGAAGACATGGTGGGAAACACCCAGTTGGGGTCGAAGACCCGTTGACGAAAACAGGTGTGAACGCTGGTCGAGGCAAGCCTCTACTGAAGAAAGGAAAAAGTGCCGAGAACAGCAGAGTCCAGCACCGGCTCGAGGCAGGAAGAGGAACCGGTACATAAATCGAGAAAAGCTAACCTCCAAGGACATTAGCAAGGATTTTTTTTTCGGGAAAACGGGACAGACGTCTGTTGGGCTTCACGGAAAAAAGGAGATTGAGCAAGATGGCAGTTACAGAAACATGGTTCACAAAAAACCATGACTGAGATGTACATAACTATATCAGGCTATACTTTATTCAGAAAGGACAGGGTAGGAAGAAGGGGAGGAAGAGTGGCATTATATGTAAAAAATAATATTAAAGCTTTGGAAGTACAGAGCTTAAAAGGAAGAGAGGAGGCACTGTGGGTTAAACTAGAAAGATGGAAAGAAATCTATTTGCATTGGTGTGATATACAGACCTCCTTCACAGGAGGAAGAGGTGGACGGAGAGTTAATTGAAGACATACGCAGCATTGCTAGGAAAGGGGAAGTGCTACTGACAGGGAATTTCAATATGCCAGATGTTGACTGGCACATTCCTGCTGCAGTATCATCTAGAAGATCCTGGATTCTCTACAGGGAGAACTATTCAGGTAACTGGTAACGGAACCCACACATGAAGGGGCCATACTGGACTTGGTGCTTACCAATGGTGAAAGTGTTTCTAATGTTATAGTGGGAGATCATTTTGCATGCAGTGATCACCAGATGGTGTGGTTCAGTATTAGAACTAGGGCTGTTAAAATCCATTCAAAAGCGAGGATCTTAGACTTTAGGAAAACTAACTTTTCCAAGAAGGGCCAATACCCTCAGGGAGTCATTAGCAGGATGGGAACAGCTGGGGGATATAGAAAAACAGTGGGCAAAACTGAAAGGGGATATTTTAAGGGCTGAAAAGGTGAAGAAAAAGAGGGAGGCCTTCATGAAATACAAGAGATCACAGAGAGAGGAAGACAGGCATCTATATTTGGAAAAACTTAGAGAAGCTAGCAAAGTAGTCAGGAAAGCAAAGATTCAAAAAGAGGAGTAAATAGCCAATGCAATAAAATGGGGGTGAGGAGACATTTTTCAGATATGTTGGTGAGAAGAGGAAGGGCAAAAGTGGCATTGTCAGACTCAAGGGTGAAGGGGATGAATATGTAGAAGCTAAGGATAAAGCGGACTTGCTTAACAAATATTTCTGTTCTATATTCACAGATGAAGAACCAGGAGCAGGACCTCAGAAAATACCCACAAACAGGAACAGAAGCGAGGGGCATCTTGAACAATTTTCAGAAGACTGTCCGTGAGAAACTAGCTAAACTTAAAGTAGACAAAGCAATGGGACCGGATGGGATACACCCTGGAATACTGAGGGGCACGTTCTAGCACGTCACTGACTGACCTTTTTAATGCCTCGCTGGAGTTGGGAGTGGTGCCAAAGGACTCAAGAGAGGCACATGTGGTCTCTTTACACAAAAGCGGAAGTAAGGATGTGGTTGAAAACTATAAACCGGTTAGTTTAACTTCCGTGATGAGTAAATTATTGGAAGCGCTGCAGAAAGAGAAAATAGTGAGGTTTCTGGAGTCCAGTGGATTACAGGATCTGAGGCAGCATGGATTCACCAGAGGCAGGTCTCGTCAGACAAATCTGATTGATTTCTTTGAATGGGTGACCAGGGAGTAGGACCAAGGGAGAGTCCTAGATGTAGTGTATTTAGATTTCAGTAAAGCCTTTGACACCGTTCCTCACCGGCGTCTTATAAACTGAGCACCCTAGGGATGGACCATAAAGTTATTACTTGGGTTAGAAATTGGTTGAGTGGGAGGCGAGAAAGGGTACAGGCAAATGGAGCTCACTCTGGGGAGGTGGTGGCTACCAGTGGTGTGCTCCAGGGATCTGTCCTTGGTCCGATTCTTTTTAATATCTTTGTTAGTGATATAGCGGAAGGGCTGTCGGGTAAAGTTTGACTTTTTGCGGATGATACCAAACTCTGCAATAGAGTAGACACCCAGGAAGGTGTAGATAACATGAGGAGGGATCTAGCTAAGCTTGAAGAACGGTCTAGAATTGGCAGCTGTGATTTAATGTTAAAAATGCAAGGTCATGCATATGGGCTGCAGCAATCCAAGGGAACAATATAGTAAAGGGGGTGAAGTACTTTTGTCCACTAAAGAACAGCAGGCCCTAGTCATGGCCGTGTCTGATGATCTTAAAGTAGCTAAACAGGTAGAAAAGGTGACAGCAAAAGCTAGAAGGATGCTTGGGTGCATAGGGAGAGGAATGGCCAGCAAAAGAAAGGAGGTAATAGTGTCTCTGTATAAGTCTTTGGTGCAACCTCATTTGGAGTAGTATGCAATTCTGGAGACCGCACCTTTAAAAGAATATAAACAGGCTGCAGTCAGTACAGAGAATGACTACTAAAATGGTTAGTGTTCTTCGTTATAAAGCATATGAAGACAGACTTAAGGATCTTTAATATGTACACCTTAGAGGAAAGGCAGGAGAAGAGATGATATGATTGAGAAGTTTAAATACTTCCCTGGCATAAATACACAGCAGGAGAGCCTCTTTCGATTGAAAGCAAGTTCTGCTATGAGGGGGACATGGGATGAGGGTGAAGGGGGATAGATTCAGGAGTGATATGCAGAAATATTTCTTTACGGAAAGAGTAGTGGATCCGTGGAATATTCTCCCAGTGGAGGAGGTAGAGATAAGGACAGTATCTGAATTCAAAGAAGCATGGGACAAACACAGAGGATCTCTAAAGGAAAAAAGGGGACTGCTGTAGTGGTTGATATTGAAGGACAGACTAGATAGGCCATGTGGTCTTTTTCTGTCATCATGTTTCTATGGTACCCTTGGGCGAGAACGGAACCAAGCATGCATGGCAGCATGTCCCAAAGGCTCCGTCGGCACTGACGTCACCCATATGTGAGGACTGACTGGTTAAGAAACTGATTGAATGGGTAGTGAGAAAGGGTACTGATAAACATAGGCACTGGAAAAAGTGGGCCATACAGGCCTGGCCCCACCAAAAATCGCAGTCGGCAGGCAGGAGGCTTCCTGTGGGGATTCCAGCCTCCAAAGGCAGAAGAAGAAAAGCTGTGATCATGGCAAAGACCCTTCCTGTCGCCCATGGGAGATCAGATCTTTGCTGTGATTGTGGCTTCTCTTTTTTTGCCTGCAGGGGATGGGATCCCCACAGGAAGCCTGCTGCCTGCCAGCCACGATGACGACAAAGACCCTTCCTGTCTGCCTGCACGAGATCGGATTCCTGAGGGTAGAACAGGAAGGGTCTCTGCCCACAGAGTGGAGTTAGGGAAGAGTTTGGGTCCCCCACCCCCAAGAAAAGGGCCTTCCACCACCCCTGATGATAAATGAGTTCACTCTGAAGATAAGGATGTTACCAGTGGTATGCCACTGGAATAGGACCTTGGCCTAATCCATTTTAACATTTTATAAGTGATATTGCAGGTTTGCCTCTCCGTGGATGATACCAAAATCTACAATAAGTAGGCATCCAGGAAGGTGGACTATAGGTGTAGGTAACATGAACAAAGCTTGAATAATGTTTGAGAATTTGGCAGCTATGATTTAATGCTAAAAATTTCAGGGTCATGCAACAGGGCTGCAAAACTCCAAGGGAGTGGTACAGCATAGGGAATGAAGTACATCTGTCTGCGAAAGAAGAGGAGGTCCCAGGGGCGACTGTTTTTGATGATCTTAAAGGAGGCCACAGGTAGAAAAGGTGTTGGTGAAAGGCAGAAGGATGCTTGGTTGTATATAGACAGGAATATGGAGGAGGCGATAGTGCCTCTGTAGAATCTTTTCAGCTCCACTATTCACCATTTGCTATTATGACTAACTCACTATTCAATTCAACTGTTTTTGTTTTGGCGATCAGGTCTCAGATTTAACATGGCTACTCACTGGACCTACTTGTATGGTACAGTGCAAAGCGCCATTAATACATCAATGACCTGTTATCGCTGTTTTTCTCTTTTTTTTATCACTAGGCTTCTTTTTCTTGTTATCTTATCAGAACTGCTGGTTACAACCACATTTTTATCTCAGGAAGATTATAATTTTTATGCCAGGAAGATTACTTATCTTAATGAATAGTGCCGTCTCAGGCAATATTTTTTCTTATCCACTGGGCTAGGCTGAACCCAATGGCAGAACTTTGTGTTAATGTCTTCCTGTTGCCAGGCTGTAATATGAGCAATGCTCTCGACTTCTGCTCCCAACGCACTATCTTGGCGCCGTAGCGTTTCACATATGTTGTTTCTTCAGGGGAATGCCTTGATGAAAATAAAAGCATTTACCTTAGTTTCAATGTATTGAATTTGGAGTAATGTAAAATTTAGTCATGGTGCTCTCTCCAGTGAATGAAAAGAAAAAGGTACTTACGGCTCTTTCCGATTAAAGTCCAACTCTAAAAACGCCGCGCATGCGGAATGAAACTCATGCGGGAATTTAAACTTCTACGGGAAAAGTCATGTGAAAGTAACTCCATTCATTCATTGGTGAGCCTTCACTAGCAAACTCCCCATTCAATGGATGTGTTTAAACCATTAGGGCTTAAAGTACCTAACCGGAAGATCCATTTTTGCTCATGATATAACAATGTCCGATCCTTAGATTTACCGTTTTCCCCTTGGGTGATTTGATCAATGCAAAAGCATTGTAGTGTTGTGAAAGAATGATTTTTTTTGATGCAATGTGGCACTATTGGAGCTTGTAATACTTTACAATACAATCTACTGTGATGTTCTTTCATCCTGATGTGAAAACCACGGATTGTTTTTCCAATGTATAGCAACGAACATGGACATATTACACAATAGACCACATGGGTGGAAATACATGAAGTCCGATGTCGTAACCGATAGGTTTTCCCTTGATGTGTAAATTCTTGCAGCTCTAAGGTTATGTCACATATGGTACAATTTCCACACTTATAGTGGCCCACCAAGTCTGGCGTGGTCCTGATCGAGGGTGATCGCAATACTGCGGGGCTAAGAATCTCTTTTAGATTTATGTGTCGCTGCCACACACACTGGCTTTGCTGGTTCTCCAATCCCGGAGTGCTACGTAAAACGTTGCTATGTTTTATTAAAATCTTCTGAATTTGATTGCTAAACAGGGAATACTTAGTTACTAAGTGCACTTTCTCTTCAGAGGTCGTATGTTTTAATGTGGGCGATAACAGTAACTCCCTATTAATGTACAATGCTCGTTTATATGCTTCATCCACAACTTGATGGGGATAACCCCGGATCATGAATTTGTATTTTAATAACTTAGCTTGCTGTTTATAATCTTTGAGATCTGAACAGTTCCTTCAATAACGAAGACATTGGGAAAGCGGAAGACTATCCCTAAGTCTACGAGGATGAGCACTTGTATAGTGGAGTAGACTGTTGCGATCCGTGGGTTTACGAAACACAGTGGTGTTCCATACTTGATTTTCTCTGGTGATACGAACATCCAAATAAGTGATGGTGTGTACATCGTGAGAATAAGTGAATTGAATGCTGATGTCCCGATTATTCAACCAATGTACAAAATTCACTAGTTCCTGTTCTGTCCCCTCCCAAATCATAAACACATCATCGATGTACCTGAGCCATAGCTTTGTATTGATGAAATAGGAGGAGGAAGAAGAAATCCATTGTTGTTCAAACTTTGCCATATATGAACTGGCTATCGAAAGGGCGCAAGTTGCGCCCATGGCAACACCAGCAACCTGCAAATATATTGTATGTTCAAACAAAAAATAATTATGGAACAGCACCAACCTCAATAAATCCATAAGGAAACATAAATGGATTTCTGTGAGGTCTCCTCTGGCTTTCAAGGCTTCCACCACTATAATCAAATGCTGCTTTTTGAGGGATACTGGTGTAAAGTGCAGCCACGTCTAGCGTAACCATTTGTACATTTTGGGCTGCTGCCCATTCGATGTTATTATTTAGAGTCTCCAAGAAGTGGGTAGCGTCCTTTACATACGATGGAATGTTAGAATTAAAGGACGTAAATAAGAATCCACAAATATCAATAGTGGTTCTAATATTGAGCCTTTTGTTGATACTATAGGTCTGCCTGCAGGCTGAATCAAGCTTTTATGCACTTTGGGAACAAGGTATAATTTTGCCACTGTTGGGCTTTGTTCATTGAGAAACCGCCATTCTTTTCGTGAAATGATTTTCAATTCTTTAGCTTGTAATGTTAAGCCTTTTATAGTTTGTTGTAATTGTGCTGTAGGATCCTTCGTTAAAACTTGATATGTCATTGTATCAGATAACTGTCTAACTGCTTCTTGTAAATATTGTTGTCTATTTAACACCACTACACTGCCACCTTTATCCGCCCGTTTTATTACTAAATCTTCTCTAGAACGAAGATCTATCATAGCTTGTGTTTCTTCTCGAGAAAATGTAGTATACGACCGGATTTTTCGTTGTTGTGTCATCTTGGCTATATCTTTCAGCACTAGATCTTTATACACTGATACTGCAGGAGGTAAAGGTCCAGGTGGTGTCCATTCTGACTTTAATGGTAACGCTACACGATTCAAAGCTATTGGTTGCTCTGTTGGTATTGTATTGGTCGCAAAATAAACTTTCAATGATAATTTTTGAATAAGTTTTAAAAAGTCTACATGAAATTGAAATTCATCAAAAAATATTGTTGGTACATAGGAAAGGCCTTTCTCTAATACTGTCAGCTGCATCGGGGAAAGTTCCATCCCAGAAATATTGATCACCGGTGTGGTATCCGTTATTGGTTCTTCTGACGAGCAGATGTTCGGCGTGGTATCTGATCTATTTGTTTTTTCTTTTTCTGTCCTTGCTATTGTCTAAAAAATCTTCCCGTGATCGTTTACTCGAATCCGAAGAAGCCGAGTCCTCAGAAACGTCCGTAAATTCCACATGTTTTCGTCGGGCTGAAGACTTTTCTTTTCGTTTGGGATTTAACCAAGGATACACGTATCCGGTTGTGTAATCTTCATAGTCTCGCTGTAGCTTTTTTGCCTTCACTTTTTTAACCTCTTCTTTTATGGTACCTATCTGTTTCTGATGTTCCGCTAGTATCTCAGTGAATTTTTCTGTGGTGTGTGACTCTTTTAACCGGGTTATTAATTCTTCAGTGTCGTGATTCAACGTGTCTATGCTCTGTTTTGTAGTGTCCACAAATTCTTATTTACGTCCTTTAATTCCAACAATTCCATCGTATGTAAAGGACACAACCCACTTCTTGGAGACTCTAAATAATAACATCGACGGGGCAGCAGCACAAAATGTACAAATGTGCACTTAGTAACTAAGTATTCCCCATTTAGCAATCAAATTCAGAAGATTTTAAAAAAACATAGCAACGTTTTACGTAGCACTTCGGGATTGGAGAACCAGCAAATCCAGTGTGTGTGGCAGCGACACAAATCTAAAAGAGATTCTTAGCCCCGCAGTATTGCGATCACCCTCGATCAGGACCACGCCAGACTTGGTGGGCCACAGTAAGTGTGGAAATTGTACCATATGTGACATAACCTTAGAGCTGCAAGAATTTACACATCAAGGAAAAACCTATCGGTTACGACATCGGACTTCATGTATTCCCACCCATGTGGTCTATTGTGTAATATGTCAGGCACAAAAGAGAGCAGCAGCTCTTGCCGTATCGATCAGGAAACACAAGGAGCAAGAGTGACGATGACACAAATGCTTATTCCAGATGCTTTTATTGAAGTTCCCCAACGCGTTTCGGCAGAACGCCTTCCTCAGGGGGGTAAAAAAATAATATATATCACGGGGAGAATTTCCGTATGCTGAAATGTAGAGGGCAGTCACCGTTGAACCAACAGTGAAGAAGCCTTTTACACACAGACCTCAAGGAACTCGTACTTGTCAATGAGCTATACGCTACTATCGCAAGCCACCCCTCACTTACTCACTCAGATCCTGAGGAAGGCGTTCCGCCGAAACGCGTTGGGGGAACTTCAATAAAAGCATCTGGAATAAGCATTTGTGTCATTGTCACTCTTGCTCCTTGTGTTCCCTATTGTGTAATATGTCCATGTTCGTTGCTATACATTGGAAAAACAATCCGTGGTTCTCACATCAGGATGAAAGAACATCGCAGTAGATTGCATTGTAAAGTATTACAAGCTCCAATAGTGCCACAATGCATCGAAAAAAATCATTCTTTCACAACACTACAATGCTTTTGCATTGATCAAATCACCCAAGGGGAAAACGGTAAATCTAAGGATCGGACATTGTTATATCGTGAGCAAAAATGGATCTTCCGGTTAGGTACTTTAAGCCCTAATGGTTTAAACACATCCATTGAATGGGGAGTTTGCTAGTGAAGGCTCACCAATGAATGAATGGAGTTACTTTCACATGACTTTTCCCGTAGAAGTTTAAATTCCCGCATGAGTTTCATTCCGCATGCGTGGCGTTTTTAGAGTTGGACTTTAATCGGAAAGAGCTGTAAGTACCTTTTTCTTTTCATTCACTGGAGAGAGCACCATGACTAAATTTTACATTACTCCAAATTCAATACATTGAAACTAAGGTAAATGCTTTTATTTTCATCAAGGCATTCCCCTGAAGAAACGACATATGTGAAACGCTACGGTGCCAAGATAGTGCATTGGGAGCAGAAGTCGAGAGCATTGCTCATATTACAGCCTGGCAACAGGAAGACATTAACACAAAGTTCTGCCATTGGGTTCAGCCTAGCCCAGTGGATAAGAAAAAATATTGCCTGAGACGGCACTATTCATTAAGATAAGTAATCTTCCTGGCATAAAAATTATAATCTTCCTGAGATAAAAATGTGGTTGTAACCAGCAGTTCTGATAACAAGAAAAAGAAGCCTAGTGATAAAAAAAGAGAAAAACAGCGATAACAGGTCATTGATGTATTAATGGCGCTTTCCACTGTACCATACAAGTAGGTCCAGTGAGTAGCCATGTTAAATCTGAGACCTGATCGCCAAAACAAAAACAGTTGAATTGAATAGTGAGTTAGTCATAATAGCAAATGATGAATAGTGGAGCTGAATAGATATTTGTAGCTACACAGCATAAAGCTCTGAAAAGTGACGATATTAAAGTCTGTAGAATCTTTGGCAAGATCTCATTTGAATACTGTGGACACTGTACCTTCAAAACGATATAAAATAGGATAGAGCTGGTGCAGAGGGCAGCTACCAAAATGATCTGTGCTCTTCATCATAAAGCATATGGGGATAGACTTCAAGAAAGGCAGGAGAGGGGAGATATGATAGAGATGTTTAAATACTTCCATGGCATAGATGTACATGAGGAGATCCTCTTTCAATTGAAAGAATGCAAGGATGGGTCATAAAATGAAGGTTAAAGGAGTAATCAGAGGAAATATTTCTTTATGGAAAGAGTGATGGAAGCATGGAATAGCCTCCCAGTGGATGCAGTACGAGATGAGGATTGCATCTGTCTTCAAAAAGCATGGCACAAACACAGAGCATCTCTAAGGAATTGAAGGAAATGTAGAGCTTATTTAGTATGAATGGGTAAACTAGATAAGTCATATGGTCTTTATCTGTCATCATGCTTCTATGTTTCTACATTTGTTTTATTGTTTAACTGCAGCAGCCAGTGTTTAAAAAAATGACTACCATAGTTTGACCTTATAAAGGTGGTGGGCTCAACATTAAAAAAATTAAAAAAAAAAAAAAAATCTATGCACCTAAATTTAGCTTCTTTAATTTGCGTGCTATTTTCAGCAAAACTTAGGCACTACAATTTCAGCTAAAAATTCATCAATTTGGGAACTTAGAAGTTATGCTTGCAAATTTAGGCCTGCTATTTGAATAGATTTATGAGCCTAATGTGTTAGCCTATTGCTTAAAGTGCTGAGCTTCCAACATTCCTCCCCTCCCCCACTATAAATCTACCATGCTGCTATCCACTCTTTATGCTCCTAAATTTAGTAGCTTGATGAACTTTTTAGTATAAATTTAGGCACTCTGTCCTAGTAAATTTTCAAAGAGGTCAATTTGGGACCATAATTCTCAAAATTAGGCGAATACATCGATGAATATCAGGTCCAACTTTTTGGCAACTAGTCTTTTCATTAGGGGATTCAAAACACTGCAGTGGCATAAAGTTTTAAGAAATCAGATACACGTCATTAATAGGAATGCGAAGTATAACCAATTGTGTTGCTATCCAAAAATATATAGTTTTATTAGCAACTTGTTTCCAGTTGTGATTCTGAAATACTTTATAAAGTCCTTTACAGTTCAAAAGGCCTTCTTACATGTGTGTTCTGAGCTGCAAATCTGTATGTGACCAATTCTCTTTTTATCCACTTGACCCAAGGTTTAGGATAAAACAGAAAAATTCTTAATAGAAGTACTTATTTTTATTTACTTTTTTTGCTGTTTGCTTTACAAATACTTTGTTAATGAAGTTCACAGCTTTGCATCATGATGGAGGACAGGTTGAGTTCATGTGCAGCAACACGATCTAAATACATTTTTTTCATGAAATATCTGCAAGTCCATAAGCCATTATTAAGAAGGGACCCAGGATATCAATGCTTGAACCAATACAAGCATTGTGGAACCTGTGTCTTTTGGGGATACTGCTAGGTACATATGACCTAGATTGGCCACTGTTGGAAACAGAATACTGGGCTTGATGGACCTTGGTCTGACCCAGTATGGCATACCTTATGTTCTTATGTTGTTAAAACAGTGGTGCTAGAATCAGTACTCAGACTTTCGCAATTCGTTGAGTTCCTAGGATATCCTTAGTGAATATATATGATATACTTGCACATTTTAGGGGAGGCGCATGCAAATCTCTCATCCATGGTCACTAGGGGCAGCAGAGAACTGATCTGAGTACCACTGGATTAGAGCTCCAATACCTGAAACAATGCTCAGTGGTTATTTTCACTACTAACGTTCTGAAGTCAGAATCTTGCTCCATGTTTTCTTGCCAGGACAATGTTATCTACCTGAAAAGAATCAATATTTTTAAAGATCTCTTGCCTTAAGTAGTTTTAACTGTAGAGGATTCTGACCTTAAGAAAATCAAGACAGTGATTAGCACACATCAGGGCAGCTATTCGCCTTATAACAAGCAATGGCTTTAAAATGTTTAATTCATAAATATGTGAAAACTATGAAACATTTAAAGAACAGATGTTGTAACAAACCCCATGTTTATATTAAGCTTAAGCTGTTGCCTAGGCTCACACCTGTACTAGTGACATAGTATTGCAGTATAAGACCTCCTTCCTCTTGTTGCCAGTTCTTAGTTAGCGGCAGAGCCCAGTAAACTGAGCTGGAGGATAAACATATACAAGTTTTATTTTCATCCCTCCCTTCAACAGTAATGTTTTGAAATGCATGAAGCGTCTTCAGGAGTTGCCAATAAAAAACAGACAAGACTATAAAAAACACAAAGGAATTTAATTTAATTTAGCATCTTGCATAGGGAAAGAATTTATTAAAATAAAAAAGGTCAAATTGTTTAGCATGTTTCTTTTTTACCTATTTTAACAGAGAGATGCGTAAGTCAATGGCCTTTTTTGTACAAGGCAGTGGCAGAGATTTTTTGACCACCACAGAAGCATGCGGGAGACAAACAATGTCAGAAAGCCTCTTTTCCAATGTCTGGCGACATTTGGTACATCAAGGGGCAGGATGGGTCCGCTAAACATCTGGTTTCCCAGTCAGAAGAGCACAGCCAGGGAGTTCAAAAGCACTTGTGTAGAGAACAATTGTACAAGGACAAATAGACCAAATCTTGAATGTCTTTGGACAAAAAAAGAAGTTCTCTATCCTCAAACACCAGTAAGCCAGTGTTACAAAATGAGGCCAAGCACCATACTGTGCACTGCAGTACTTTTTCATTTTTTATATTCAAATTACTATGAACACAAATCTAAAATTGGATGAATTTTTAAAAACATAAAAGATCAGATGGAAATTTCCTGGTATTCATGTGAGGCATCCCTTCCAAAACAGCAATAAAAGCAGTGTGGAGGATGGTTAAGGGAAGCTGGAAAATATGTCAGCACTTCTCTTATGTGGAGTCTCAGCTGCACATCACATGCGGCAAAACAAACTCTTCAATATATTTCACAAGGAGAGAAGAGAATTAACATCTGTTGAATTCAATTCCCCCCTGATGGGGTAACCATGCAACATTTATAGTTTCTCTCTGAACTTAAAAGCCCAGGGTTCCCAAACTTGGACATCGGAGCCAGTCAGGTTTTCAGGATACCCACCATGAATACACATGAAGCAAATCTGCATACACTAGAGACTGCATACACTAATATATCTTACCTCATTCATGTGCATTGTAGTGTCTTGAAAACCCAACTCGCCGTGAAGTCACTATGACAAGTTTGGAAACTGCTGACCTACATTGTCTGCACTTCCAGATTATGAGCTCCAACTTCCATCCTAAACATGAAATTGCATTTGCAGGGTGTAAACATGTAAAATGGTAAAAAAAAAAAAAAACAACACTACACCAGCTAACAGCTCACATTCAAAAGACAAGGAAAACAAAGAAAACCCAGCCTATGGCTACCTCACTGTTTTCTACTTTACGTGAACTCACTATGCAAGAAACAAACCAAAAGATATGTCAACATACTTATGCTGTGCAGAGTCTCTTTCCATTGACTGAGATAAGCAAACTACATTCCAGAACTCAACAGAAAAGTCTTTCTCCAGTCTGATCAGAATCAGAAACCTATACTCCCAGGTTATGCATCAACAGATATCTGCAAAGATTATCCCGTATTTACACTAGAAAGCCCATTCTAAAAAACACTCTCGCTCAACTCTTTTGCCTTCTTAAACAAACCTGGGATGTCATGCTAATGGTATCCACACCTTGGTATAGCTTCTCTATGCTGTTCATGAGCACAGAAGGCAAGTCTTCTTTCTTCAGGAAAGAACTGTCAGGAAAACCTTGGAAAAGGTAGAAGCTTAAAAACTCATGGCGAGTAGTTCTCAGGTTACTCAAGCTCTCAGAGATTTTCCCCACTAATTGCTAAATTTTCTCAGCACGGTCCACTGATATCATTTACCTCCCACCCTGAAAGAGTGATTTTCTGCCAATAAATGTGTTGCTGCTGGATTGTGTGTGGGAATTGTGTGCGAGTGGTCTACCCTACTCTGTACAGCTCTGTATACCCATCTTCCTGAAGAAAAAAAAAAAAAAAAAAAGAGTCAAACAATCAAACGTTTTAATAACTCAAGCAAAATAATGGGAAGAAAAAAACCCTTGGACCAAATCTGCAAAACAAAAAAGAAACACAAAGAAATAAACAAGACTGGTAAAAATCATACCATCACAACACACCCTATGGACGTGTAAACTTTCACACATTCTCCCAAGAGAAAATGAAGTTACCATTACTGCCCAAATTTGCAAAAGAAAAACATTTCAGGAAGCAGAGCAGAGAGCCTCACCAAAAATAAAAATACTAAATTAACCTACGTTCAACCACACACACAGCCCTCAATCCCTTATAATGGTACTGGCACAGCACTCCTGAAAACAGTCTCACAACATATAACTCTGCTTCTGCACTTCCAACTCATCCAGTTTGTGAGTGCTCACCAGATTCTTCCTACGTACTGGTTTCTTCTAGTTTCCTTGGGTAACAGCCAGTGCTAGAGGACTGTCCCCTGCACTTGAAAGTCTTCATCTTTCACAATTTTTTTGCCTTGTTTTTAATGATTCTATGTCCTTCTTCCTAAAAGGAGCTAGACAAAAATGCAAAGAGCAGGCACCACAATAGTGTACTGCTCACAAAAATGAAAAGCTCGCAAAATGTCAAACTCTCACATGGACTGTGATTAGTGTGCTAGAAAATCAATCCAGCCAATTTCACATTTAAATAAAATACAGACTCAGCACAACAGACTTTCAGAAAGAAAAGCATAATGCGCTTCCTAAGGCTCTTTATTGTTTTCTCTTATAAAGTTCAGTGATGAAAAAGTCTACCCCAAAAATATGCCTTTAAGACAAACCCACAAATCAACAAGAAAAAAAAAATACAAACTAGTCCTCCTCATTCAATGGCTATGAACAAATCCATTAAAAGAGGGCAATGTCATAGGTGCTAAAAAAATAGTTCCTCATCTGTAACAGGTGATCTCCGGAACAGCAGGAATCAGTCTTCACATATGAGTGACGTTGGCAATGATAGAGCCCTGTGTGGAAACACTCCCCAGCATCCAACAGGAATGCTTTTGGGAGCATGCCTCCATGCATGTGTGCCTGCCTTCCCATCTTCCCGGCAATTCTCCTCAGTAAGGTATAGAGCTCAGAGAAAAAAAAAACCCTCAGAAAAAAAACTGCTTACACCTCTCAGAGCAGGAGGGTGGGTTGTGAAGACTGATTCCTGCCCGAGATCACCTGTTACAGGTGAGTAACTACACTAACTCCAGGAATAAGCAGGAATGCAGTAGTCACATATGGGACTCACTAGCTTCTGGCTATCTTAGATGCCAGAGAGGAATAAGGTGCGACAGACGAGTAAAAAACCCCGAACTGCAACAAGCGTTGAGAATGGACCTGTCAGACAGCCCCTTGAGCACACTCTCCGCCCACTAGGGAGAAGGTAGCCTTGGTGCTGATGCTGGGAATCTGTGTCGAATGCTGAAACTGAGGTCTTCGATACCTTTTCTGCCTTTGTGGAGGACTTGTGTTTTCTGCTATGTTTGGACTTTGAAGAGGTATGGGATCCATGCGATAAGGTGGATGCCCCCGAGGGTATGGAGGCCACTGAAGAGTGTGCTGAAGTGGCAGAGTCTGACAGAAACAACTTTCCCCATTGTTGTTCATGGTTTTAAGTCCCCTCCTGGTCATCTGCTGACACAAGGGGCAAGCCAAAGCGTCACTGTCCAGGCCCAAACACTTTAAGCACAAATTCTGCTTATCTGTAACAGAGATAGTGTTTTGGCACTTAGTACATTTTTTGAAGCCTCTGTGTGGTTTCTCCATGTTTGAGAAGACCACAGAAGCAAAATCAAAAGAAGCAATGGCGGCCTAGGCCAGCCAAGCAAGCGGCAAACGCCACGAAGTAAGGAAAATTTAATTGAAAATAAAAATAAAAGTAAAAAAAGAAAATGTTAAAAAAGAAAATGTTAAAAAAGAAACCGGGAAGTCCAATGCAGGATGGAATGACGGGAAGGCAAAGCACAATGTACCTGAAGGCACTTGGAACGAGCTTTTAACAGCAGGAAGACGACGATGTCCTAATGGCTCCGCGGAAAGACGACGACTGAGAAGAATTGCTGGGAAGGTGGGAAGGCAGGCAGGCATGCATGGAGGAATGCTCCCAGAAGCATTCCTACTGGATGTTGGGGAGTGTGCCTGTGTAGGGCTCCATCGGTGCCGACGTCACCCATTTGTGAAGACTGCATTCCTGCTTGTTTCTAGAGATAAAAATGTTAAAAATAGAAAAAAAACACCAACAAATAAAAATACAAAATCACAAATGTGTTCCATTGCATGGATTCTCCCCTGCTCACTTACAATTGAGGATAAAGGACAGGGTTAATAAGGCAGGCAGCCATGAGAGTATGGCCAGAGGGTGAGTACCCTATAGATTTCTGACAACTTGTTTGTTATTTCCAAAGTTACCAAGGGCATTACAGATTCAGAATAAACCCCTCAAGCTCATGTTATCAGCATCCTTTCCAGAGAGCTGATCTGTTTTATAAATAAATCTTGACATGAAGGAATATAATAAAATCATTCTGTGTCGAACATGGCTGATCATATACTCAAAATAAAGTGGAAATACTCGGATCTCCTGAGGTGGTAAACAATAATCTGAGTGACTCTCAGCCCTATGACAGTAGCTCTGACAGAGGAAAAGCAGGTGGTGAATCTTTTCCTTCCCTTAGAACTCACCTAAAGAAACTAAGAAAGAAAAACAAAAACAAAAAAAACAACCACACACTCACTGTGTTGACCCCTAAGAAAAACACACAACTCAGCCACCTACAAATGAGAAAGAGTTAAGTGTGCTATGACTATCACTTTATTTCTTCCTTCGCCCACTGCTTAGTGTTCTTGGATTGGGAAAACCCAGATGTCGCTGGACCAAAAGACTGAAGGCTTGCTCTCTTCTTGCTGTAATGCTTCCTAAAGCAGCTCATGCAACAAGCCAGCATTAGAGTAATCCAAATTAACCAAGACCAAGAGAACGTAGGGATGCAGAAACCATCACATGATTACAGCAGGGAATTTACCAGTCAGGACAATTATTCAGACTCCAGAATTCAAATCCTGTCCTCTGACACATGTCTAATTCAAGGCAAGTCACTTTACTTCATGGCTCGGGTCACCCATCTTTGATTGGGTAACAAGACTGTTCATTTTTCCTTGCTTCCTTTGGAAGATATCAAAACTGGTAGCTATGATTTTTATCCCAAATACAGCTGCAGGTATGTTTCTAAAGTACTGAACCGTAAAAGCAAGTTGGGATCCTGATTTGGATGAAAAGGATCATGTGCCCAGTCCCATGGCATTTACCAACCACTTCAAACACTGAGTTAATATAAAAGGGACAGTACTAAAACACCTTGGTTGGGTATTTCAAGGCGTCGGGATAGTGCAAGTCACAAACTACTCGGCAAAGATCGAGCATCACAAGCAATTGGTATCTCAAAGCTTGATTGATTCAAGGTTGCTAGAGCTATTAAAAGAATTACATGGATGTCATAATTGTCTGTCATGGACAAAAATTATGCCCTTGGTCTTTGCTTCATCTGTGGGTTTAAAACCCATACTGATTAGTCTATGTTGTGATAAAAATCAGTATTTAATACATGTACTATCATCAGCACGCATGTTACCATTTTTACAAACCAGTACACTGCTATCAGAGTAAGAGCAATTTGGAAAACATACATTCCAGTCTCCCCCCTTCCATCATTATTAGGACCTTTTGATTTTATCTTCTTCAGTGGCACTGTAGCTAGAATGGGTATTGGGAAAAGGGCACCTTGAATTCTGACTGAGAAGGATGCCAATTTGGAGACATTTTAATTTGAAACACAACGAATATAAGACTAAGATAGCTTGAGGACCTGCCCTCTCTTGAGGTCAGAATGTTTTGAACTTGCTAATGCTCTAGGGCTTATTTTCAAAAGAATTTCTGTTCTTCCATTCTGTGCCAATGGCAAAAAAAACTTTTTAAACTGGGTCCACTTGCTTCTTTTCTGGACTCCTGAGCTCCATGATGCATTATTAGTGGAAAAATCATAGAATATGCATCTAGTGGAGGAAGAGGTTTGGATTTCAGTGCCTGATTATGCGATTTGTTTCAAGCATTGAAAAGCCACTTCACCTATACTATTCCATGAACAGTGCGTCTACATTAAGACAAACAGATCTCCATGGCCCCTTTTATTATTTTGGGTCAGGGAGAAGAGAGAGCAAGGTGAGCAGCATATGCTTAATGCATGGAGTAACTTTGATGTATAAATATGCTTCCCAATGTGGGAGGTGAAAGGCTTGTTCATGTGTCCAGCTTGCTATCATCTTCAGCATGTCGTTCAATGTGACCAACAGCATCCTGAGGAGGGAGCAGAAAGAAAACAAATCAGTAAAAGAATGTATGGGCAGGGTTCCAAATGCAAAAAGGTGCATCTTCAATGAAACCCCAGACACAGCCTGAATGTTTGATTCTGAGCACTGCGGGGTCTAAAATTCTTTCCATAATAAAAGGTGGCTTGTGAGATTAGTACCAAATTTGCAGCTCAAGTTGGGGTGGGGGAGGAGCATAAGAATTCCGACAAGGGTGTGATTTTTTCATATCCACAAATATCTGCAGATGCCCCATTAAGTATGCTCCTTTAGTTCAGAGTAGAACTATTTTTCCCCAAATTTCTAACTTCATATACATTAAACCAGGGCTTCCTAAACCTATCCTGGGGCTTACTTTTCTTTATGGAATACTAGCGTAAGTGGCAGAAAACACATTTTGAATGTAGATATGATCACTTACACCTGCTTGCAAAGTGGTGTAAATGATCAAATCTACTTTGCACATGTATGCGTGTAGATGAAGGTATTTTATAATATATGAACATACCTTGTGTGCTCCGCCCATGTACATGCTATCAAATCAACCTGTGTACTTTTATGCTGGGAGCTATTTCATAAAAACCCACATACGTGTGTAAAGGACAAAAATAGCTCATCTCAGGTACTTACTGTCACGCTCAGAGTAAGCGCGTCCTTATAAAATTATCCTGATCAACCTTAAACACTTTCCCAAATGACGGCCGTTCCAACATCAACGATACACAGGAAGCAAGAGTGGAGGATGAACACAGATGCTTTATTGAATCCCCAACGTGTTTCGGCAGATGCCTTCTTCGGGGGGAGAATACTTTAATACATATAAAACAAAACATATTAAAACATAATGAATCAAAGTACAAAATCAAACCGGCATGAACACCAAGTGTTCAAATCGACGAATAGCTAAATCAACAAACAATAAAATGAAATAAGAACATAAATATGAATAATTATATAAAAGTATATAAAACTGTGTAAAATAAATAAAATAGACGCAGGGCAGAGGATCTACCACCAGGGTCTCTGTGCCCACAGTGTTTTAATGTGAGTAACATGTTGCATGTTTGCACATTGGTTTCTATAATTGATTGAGACTTTGTTTTTGCCCTTCGTCTATTTTATTTATTTTACACAGTTTTATATACTTTTATATAATTATTCATATTTATGTTCTTGTTGTTGTTAAGTGCCGTCGAGTCGGAGTCGACTCATGGCGACCCTCTGGATAGCTATCCTAAATTGTGTTCGGTCTTCAGTCAGGCGGCTCATTGTTGACAGACTGGTACCCGAAGCTGCTGTTATTGTAGCAATCCATCTCATTGCTGGCCTTCCTCTTTTGCGTTGACCTTCTATCTTGCCAAGCATGATGTCTTTCTCTAATGATCTCTCTCTTCGCATGATGTGTCCGAAGTATGAAAGTCGAAGTCTTGTCATCTGAGCTTCTAAAGAAAGCTTAGGTTTGATCTCTTCTAGTACCGACTGGTTTGTTCTTCGGGCAGTCCATGGTATACACAGTATTCGCCGCCAGCACCATAATTCAAAGGCATCAATTTTCTTCCTGTCTGTCTTTTTCACTGTCCAGCTTTCACATCCATATGATGTTATTGAAAATACCATGGCTTGAACAAGTCGAATCTTTGTATGGAGAGAGACATCTCTGCTCTTGAGAATCTTATCTAGGTCTTTCATAGCCATTCTGCCAAGAGCAATGCGTCGTCTGATTTCTTGACTGCTTGTTGCTTCTTTATTGATAGTTGATCCAAGTAGGTTAAAGTTGTTCAAGATTTCAATTTCTTCTTAGGAGACTTTGTTTTTGCCCTGCGTCTATTTTATTTATTTTACACAGTTTTATATACTTTTATATAATTATTCATATTTATGTTCTTATTTAATTTTGTTTGTTTGTTGATTTAGCTATTGGTCGATTTGAACACTTGGTGTTCATGCCTGTTTGATTTTGTTCTTTGATTCATTATGTTTTTAATATGTTTTGTTTTATATGTATTAAAGTATTCTCCCCCCCAAAGAAGGCATCTGCCGAAACGCGTTGGGGATTCAATAAAGCATCTGTGTTCATCCTCTACTCTTGCTTCCTGTGTATCGCTGTTTGGTTTTTGCAAGAGGGCCTCGCTCTTTTTGTGCCGTTCCAACATCAGACCAACTAGAGAGTGGGCTGGGTCTCCCACTGCGAACAGAACAATCTGCAAAAAGTGAGACTTCAAGATTTTCCCTTCTCCCCCTTACCACCTCTATATTGGAGCTACTTCTTACGTTTTGGACCAGCGGCTCTATCACCAGAGCAAACAAGAGCAATCGAGGGCAACGCTGTCTCATATTGCTCTTTAATGGAAAAGTATCCGTGCAACCTCCATTCATCTTAATTCAGACCATCCATGTACTACAGTTTGCACCCACTGTATGAAAAGCGTAGTTACTTACCTGTAGCTGGTGTTCTCCGGGAACAGCAGGAATCAGTCCTCACATATTGGTGATGTCGGTGCTGAGAGCCTGTGCGTAGCATTTCCCCAGCTTTCAAAGAAAGCCTTTGAGAATGCTACCACGCATGCGTGGTCTGGGAAGGTGCCATCTTTCTCAGTCAGATGACATAGCTAAGACAGCAGTCAGGCAAAAACAAAGATGGCAAGTCCAAGGGGAGGAGAGAGGGTTGTGAGGACTAATTCCTGCTATTCCCGGAGAAAGCACAGTTACTTACCTGTAACAGGTGATCTCTGGGAACAGCAGGAATAAGTCTTCACATGTGGGTACGTCGGTACCGACGGAGCCTGCGCGGGAACGCTCCCCAGCGTCCAAAAAGAACGCTTTTGGGAGCATCCCACGTGCATGTGTGCTGCCTTCCCGTCTATTCACTTCCCTCTCATCAGTTGGGTTTGTAGCTGAGACCGAAGGAGGGAAGTAGACAAATTAGACAGAGAGAGAAAGAGAAAGAGAGACAACTCCTAGGGGAGGTGGGTGGGTTGTGAAGACATATTCCTGCTGCTCCCAGAGATCACCTGTTACAGGTAAGTAACTGTGCTATCTCCAGGAACAAGCAGGAATGAGTCTTCACATATGGGGACTCCCAAGCTAAAGATGCCTGGAGGAGGTCCCAGCATGTTGCAAATCTAGTTGATGGGCCATGCTATTTCCCAGAACCTGAGGCATCCAAGGCAAGGAGGGTAGGAGTTGAACTAAAAAGAGGTGTGCTGTGGAACAGCTGGACTAAAAAAGGCGTCTGCAGAGGAGTCCTTGTGTAGAACAGAAATGTTAGTGAAAATTGTATTCCAATTCTCTAATGTGGACCTCAGTCAGAAGTATTGCAAAAGTATATGTTGAGACTAATGGTCTGGTGCTAGAAACCAGTACATTATCCTCAAAGAAAATACCTTACTGAGAAGTAGAGGAAAATAAATTTTGCAATACAGGCAGAGGTCTAAGAACATAAGATCATAAGATATGCCATACTGGGTCAGACCAAGGTCCATCAAGCCCAGTATTCTGTTTCCAACAGTGGCCAATCTAGGTCATACGTACCTAGCAGTTTCCCCAAGGGACACAGGTTCCACAATGCTTGTATTGTCTGAAGCCTAGAAGGCTAGAACTAATCCCAGAAGAAAAAACTGGGAGAGTTTAATGAGGTTGGACTTTAGATGAGAAGCTAAAGCTTCTGTAGGCCAATGTTTGAAGCTCTTTGTCCTTGGAGCAGAAAAAGGCTCTAGGAAAGAGAGGTGATAAATCTGACTTGTTTGCAGAAAAAGGATGGGTCTTTGAGACCCTTCTATCCAAATGAAAGACAGAAAGAAACATTTGTAGTAGGCGGTGTAGCCTCCAATTTCTTGAAGACCAGGAATGTCTTCCTTAAGTGATGTCACTTAGGATGACTTTACATGGAGAGCTTCAGATGTAATGTAACCGGAAAGGTTACAGTAAAAGAAGGTAGTTTGTGATTACCATAGAAATTGGTTGTCCATTTAAAATCCTATGGCATGCTGGAACAGCATTAATATGGACAGTAACAAATCTTTCAGAGTGAGATATGTGTATTTATATATATATATATATATAAAACATTACGAGACTCACTTAAAAGCTTGCAAAATATGGATAGAGAACCCCTTACTGGTTACACGTGGAAGAACCATGAAAGTTACATGGAAACAAGTGGAATGTTCCTAGTCAGAAGGATAGGTCTAGATCTCTTTAAAATTCTAGACTCTGAATAACCAGAAGTGGAGATCTATGTGAAGGGGTGCAAAGAAAATCTTAGTTTTAGGACAACAAGTCTGGATCCTTCTATAACTTCAGTGTGGAGAAAAGACGCAATAAAAGGGAATACCATATCTGCCCGTCTATGAATGCAATATGAGTATAATGCGTTCTTTGTTCAGCATAAGCTCCAATGAAGCATTGGGAATTAGAAGGAATGCACTAGACAAGGACAGACTGCAGTGAAAAGAAATGCATCCCTGTTGGAGAAGTTCCACTGGAGATGTGGAACAACTCAGGGAATTAAGCAATTCTTTATGCTTTCACATGATCTAAACCCTGGTTCATTTTCCCTAAAAGGAAATTTTAAGGAAGATGGTAAAAGTAGGAAAAACCGGTCATGTGGGAGCATGACTGGGCTAGCCCTTCAACCATCTGAAAGTTACCCACCAGGAATGGCTCTGACGCTCTCTGGCAAAGGCCCATAGTTGCAGAGCTTCTTTTAGAATTGTAGAGAGCATGTTGTAGGTTGCCCAGGTAAGATCTGGTTGTTTAATACCAGTCTGCAACCTAAGCTATCCTGTGGGAGCCAAAGAATTGAAGATGGCTAAGAATAGCAGACAGGCTGGTTACCTGCAACGATAAACTGTCCAAGTAGGTTTTGGAACCTCTCTTGGAATTATGTGTTATTAAGGCAGCAGAAGAGGTTAGGTCCTATAGATTGGAAAAGGACCAAGACCCCAAATTAGAAGTGATAACTCTCACTTATGGTCTGATAAGCTGTCTTAAAAGAAATATTTGAAAGATTGCAGAAGGGAGAAACTCTGTATGGAAATTATTTACTGGAGTAGGTATTGGGGACAATCCTATGGCTTAAAGATAAGCCCTCCAGTCAAATAGTATCACTCTTAGATTGAAAATCTGAACTAAGAGGGATGGAAGTAATACAGAGTTGGGAAGACTTACAATTTAGTAAGTCTCTGAAAAGGGTAAACTCCCCTGCAGTGAAAAGTACAAGATATCCTCGTACAAGACAACTGCCAAGGTGAAGGGCATAGCATACCTTATAAGTAGTTGTAACTCCTCTGTTTACTTTTAAAAGGAGAGGAGAAACGTGTTACCTGTAGGGCATGATTATCCTTAATAGCTCTAAGAGCTGAAAGGATAGACTGCTCTTAGCAAGAGAGTCATGCCTAAAGTGGAGGATTAAGGCAGTGTATCACTGACCTCTCAATAAGGATGAGAAGAACTATAAATGCTTCTGTAGTTAAGAAGTAGTGGTTCTGAAACTCAACAGGAAAAAAGATTTAATGAATAAAAATCAGAAACCCTGCGACTGCTGAGCTTGCTGAGCCTGTTGAGACTTTGGTTTTCTTAGCCTGGTATGATGTTGCCCTTATTTGGAAACATCTGCATGATGGGTAGAAGATGAATAAAACTTTTTCCCCCTAGGGGAAAAAAGTTTGTTAGGAGATTTTTTACTAGCTGGGGTAGAGGAAAGTTTTGACAGTCCTCTGAAAGCAACAATATCAGTGTTTAACTGATTAGCTTGAAATAAAGCATCCTTGTTAAAGAGATTTTCACCAGTACAAGGAGTATTTCCCAGCTTTTCTTGTACCCATTTGTCCAAGCCTGAAGCTTGGAGCCAGGCCACGCGTCGTGCTCCTATGGCTATAGCAGAAGTTCTGCTAATAGACTCAAAACAGTCCAGGGAAGCACGATTAAGGAATTTAGAGACATTTTGAGCATGACAGACTAATATGAAAAAGTCTGCTCTTTTATGTTCTTGAAGAAAAGGGTTCAAAAGCTTTAAGTTCTTTGAGACCTCTTCAAGAGATAATCCCATATAGAAAATATATGAGATAATTCTTGCTGAAAGCATGGATGCTTGGAAACATCGACGTCCAAAGGCATCTAAAGTTCTAGACTCACGACCTGGCGGATAAGAAGAGTGCTTCTTTGCACTCTTAATACGCCTCATTGCTGATTCTACAACAATAGAATGATGAGAAAGTTGAGTCTTTTGAAAACCTGGAGGTGGCGGCACCTGGTACATGGAATCAAGTGTCTTAGAATGTGGTGATACCGTTAAAGGAGTTTCCCACATCCTTAAAAGTAGATCTTGTAAGATCTGATGCAAAGGAAGCATGATCACCTCCTTTGAAATCCAGGGGGATTGCAGGGTCTCTGAATCCCCTGGCGAGGATTCTTTACCAGGTATAGAAATGGCAAGTAACTTTGCCATATCAAGCAGAAAAGCTTGAAAAGAAATCTCCCCTGAGGAGGACCCTCTAAAATGAGGGGTAAAGGCTAGACTTGTTGAAGATTTAGCCTTGGTACCGATGGATTCATCGCAGTCATCGGGATCGGAAGACCTGAAAGGATGAAGCATCGGATTTTCCTGAAAGCGATGTCTTTGGTACCGCCCAAGGTCGGTACCGTGACGAGTCGGTACCGAATTATCCATGCTAGAGATCGATTCCAGGGTCGGCATCAAAGGAAGCGAGTCTGTTGAAGTAAGCATGGACGGTACTGACACCGATGCCGATACTGGAGGAACTGTCTGCAGCAACTCTAGCGGTACCGAAGTAGCCGAGCGCGCTAGACTGCGATCCTCGGTGAGGAGTGTTTCATCCATCACCATAGCCGATGCCGGGGTGTCGGTACCGCTCAAAACGGCCACAACCACCGAACATGGCCCAGGTATGTTCATCGAGGTAAGAACCCTGGGAACAACCTGAAGCCCCGTTAATGCTTTGGAGCCCGAAGACTCCCACCGGGGCTTTTATTGCCAAAATGTCCTCGAGGGCAAAGGCAGAGCCATCTCGATACTGGGAAGAAGATCTACCACTCGAGGACTGGCTAGTCTTTACAGACTTTTGTTTGGTTACCTGATCCTGTGGAGATATTGTAGCTGGTGACATTGAGTTCGATGTGAACCGGGTATCGAGTTGTGCTCGATTCTGAAGATTTCTTCTATTTGAGCTCCCGCAAAAAAGACACTACAGTGGGCGATGGTCAGGACCCAAACATTTTAGACACCAAGTATGGGTGTCAGAAAATATATCTGTACTTTGAGCATTTCTTAAGGGTAGTGGCTGGCTTTTCCATAATGGAAAGATAGAGGCCTAGTGGCCTAGAAACCGTCAGACACTAAACAGGAAACATTTCTGAGGAAAAGAAGAAATTCTTAAGAAAAAAGAAAGAAAAGCACCGGCGGTACCGGTGGCGTCGAGGGAAGGCAGACACGACCACAAAAAAATAAAAAGAAAAAGAAGAATTTTCTGCGGTGACAGGAATACGTCCTGCCGGCTTCGCGAAAAACTGATGAGAGGGAAGTGAATGGGCGGGAAGGCAGCGTGCATGCGTGTGGGATGCTCCCAAAAGCTTTCTTTTTGGACACTGGGAAGCGTTCCCGCGCAGGCTCCGTCGGTACCGACATACCCATATGTGAAGACTCATTCCAGCTTGTTCCTGGAGATCACCTGTTACAGGTGAGTAACTACACTTTCTCCAGGAACAAGCAGGAAGTCAATCCTCACATATGGGACGCCCTAGTTACAGGTTGCTGAGAACTGAACCATAACAGTACCAATGGCAACCAGTCGGGTGGCCGTGGGTTGCAGAATGTGAGTCCCCGTTACAGACTCTGCAAGACCATAGCGTCCAGCAATACTATCACTCCGGTAGCCTGAATACAGAGGGTCGGAGGGCAGGAGTTGCCTACACTCCAAGGCTATTATGCAGCACTGCCTGACCAAAGACACTGTCCCTACGGGATTCGCTTTCCATGCAGCAGTGTGCTGCGAACCTGTGAATGGATGACCAAGTGGTGGCTCTGCAAATTTCTATCACCGGCATACAACAGAAGTGGGCCATCGACGTAGCCATCACCTTCACGCGATGCACTGTGATCCAGTGCTCTAGGGAGAGGCCTGCCCACTCGTAGGTGAGGGCAATGCAGTCTGCCACCCAAGAGGATAGGGTACGCTTGGTTACAGGGAACCCCAGTCTGCTGGGGTCATAGGACACGAAAAACTGAGGTGCCTTGTGGTGGCCCTGGGTCCGCTGCAGATAGGACAGGGCCCGTTTACAGTCCAGTGTGTGGAGCATGAGCTCCTTCCTGCTGGCATGAGGCCACGAGTAGAAGGTGGGGAAAACCACCGCCTGGTTGAGGTAAACAGGGATACCACCTTCGGGAGGAACTTAGGGTGAGTGCGGAGCACTACCCTGTTCTTGAAGAACCTGGTGTACAGGGTTGCAGGAGGAGAATGATTCATTCTGTGCCCTGACTGGCCTCTGCAACTATGCCGTCCTTGATAAGCCAGTCGTCCAAGAAGGGGAAGCTGAACACCCCTTGTAGGCGCAGATGGGCAGTTACCACTGCTAGACACTTTGTGAACACTCTTGGCGAGGAGGACAGGCTGTATTGGTAATGGCCTCCCCTTACCATGAATCTCATGTATTGCCCGTGAGACGGGTGGACCAGGATGTGTGTGTAGGCATCCTTTAGGTCCAAGGAGCAAAGCCAGTCTCCCTGGTGGAGGTAGGGCAGCAGTGTCCCAAGGCAGAGCATTTTGAACTTCTCCCCCACCAGGAACATGTTCAGGTCTCAGAGATCCAGGATGGGCTTGAGACCCCTGGTTCTTTTGGGGACAAGAAAGTACCTTGAGTAGAAGCCCTTTCCCCAGAGGTGCTGGGGAACAGGCTCTACCACCCTGTCCCTTAGTAGACCTGCACTGGCTCTCCTGGAAAATGTTCTGGAGGTGGTAACTCTCCTTCACCACCCCGCGTGCCTGTTGGTTCGAGGTGACCTTGGGCCACCTGTGGGCAAAGAGTGCCAAGCGGCCCCCTGTGGGCTAGTGAAGGTCTCCCAGGGGAAGTGAGGCCCCGCTCTGGGACTCAAAAGCTCCTGCCAGGTTGAGCCAGAGCTGGTGTCTAATGGTTTGGGAGCCTTTGGCTTCCTGTGTCCGTGTTCCTGGCCCTTGGGCTGGGGTCCCTGGTGCTGCTGGCTTGGAAAGGCCTAGTAGTGGTCTCTGATAGAAAGGGCCCTTCTTCCTCGAGAGTGTTGGCCTTTTTGCCAAGGCTTTCTTACGGGGAAGGATAGAAGTCTTCTTTGAGAGCCTCTGCCTGGTCACCACCTCAGCCTCAATCTCGGCCGCCTTGTCGGCCATAGGTTTTCCAAATAGATTCTCCCCGGTGCAGGGGACATCCAGCAGTTTTTCCTGGACGCACTGCTCGAGGTCTAAAGTCTGCAGCCAGGCCTGGTATCGAGCACAGATGCCTGCGGCTGCTGCCCGGGCAGCAGCCTCGAACCCATTGTAGATGGGCCGGGACAGGAACTTGGAACAGTCCCAGATGGTGGCTACCAAGGTCTGGAACTGTTACAGGGGTTCCTCGGCAAGCCCTGCTGAGAAGCCAGCGAGCTCCTGGATGAGGCTCTTAAGATACATCCCTATGTAGAACTCATAGGTTTATATCCAGCAGCCTAGCATGGAACCTTGGAAAAACGTACGTCCCAGGGCGTCAAGGGCCCTGGCCTCTCTACCCAGAGGTACAGGTGAATAAGTCTTCTGGCTCTTGAGCTTTTGCATCGAGAACTCCACCACCATGGAATTTTAGGGAAGTTGGGCCTTCTAGAAGCCTGAACTCCTCTTGACGCAGTAGATGGCACTGAGGCATCGGCTGACCACCGGCACCAAGGCCAGGGTCTCCCAGATCCATAGGAGCAGCCGTTTTAGAATTGGTTGCACAGGCACCGAGATACAGCCTCTTTCAGGGGAGACTCATACTGGAGAATCTCCAGCTTTTTGGAACGTGGGTCCCCTTCAATGGGGACAGAGGGTTCAGGCCATATCCCAGACAAAGTCGTGGAATGCCACATCCTCGGGTGGGGAATGGCATCAAGTTCTGGGGGAGATGGCTCCGAGGGGATGTGTCTGTATCGAGAGGTCTCGGGGAAGGCCTCAATGTCGGTCTTCCAGTTTGACTCCGAGGGTGTCGAGGCTCGGAGCTCCCGCGTCCCAAGGCCTGTGTTGGGGAATCAGAACCTCCCCCCCGACTGGTCTTGGGTCAGACTCCCAGAAACTAGCCAAGGAGGACCCAACAACCGAGGATCGGGACTGGGACCTCAATCAGTGCAGAGGGCTGGTCCAAAGCCGATAGCGCTCGGGGCCTGGCTCGACGCCAAGGGATGCCACCACAGTCGGAGGCCTGGTTGTCGAGGCAGATGATGCAGACGAACCTGACATCATTGCCTGCTGCATGGTCAGGATAGCAGAGTTACTCTGTTCCAGCACCGCCATTCTAGCCTCGACACCAGAAGGCTCCGCAGTTTTGGGCACAGTGCCGGTGGTCTGCGAGCACGTCCTCTATGAGGACCATGGCCTCGGGGAGCATTGTACGGTCACCGTTGGTTAAGGACTCCTTCCTAGAGACCTTAGGAGGGCGCTGCTTGGAGTCGCCAGAGTCCCGCCGCAGGACCTTACCAAGTTTCCCCAATGGAACCTCGAATGGCTTTGAGGATTTTTTTTCTTTTTCTTGCTAAGGTCCGGTGTCTTTCCGGAGGAGCCGCCGCCGTGAGACTCCAAAGACGCCTGGGCCTCATGGAAGGTGCTCGGCTTTGGGCTCAGCATTTGAGAAGCCAGAGCAGAGCCGGACTGCGGGAACATCTCCTGCAACTCCTACCATTTCTTGTTGGTCTGAGGAGTCATAGCTTGACACAGGTCGCAGGAGGTACTGTTGTGGTCCGGGCCCAGGCAGTGCAAGCAGCAGTCGTGGGTGTCTGTGACAGACATAATTTGACTGCAACGATCACACTTTTTAAAGCCACTGGGAGACATGGTGGATCACACCCAGACAGGGTGGACGACCCCCAGGCGAAAAAGGGCGTGAGTGCCGGTCCAGGTGAGCCTCGATGAAAAAGAGAAAGGAGCCAAAAACAGTGCCGGAGATGGCGTTGGCACGAGGCAGGAAGAACCTCCGGTATGCAAACCGGGAAAAACTCAGTAAGCAGATAATTTTTAAGGAATTTTTCCGGGGACACAGGATATGTGTCCGTTGGGCTCCGTGGAAAAAAGGAGACTGAGTAAGATGGCATCCTTGGGCAGGAAGGGGACCACGCATGCTTGGCAACATTCCCAAAGGCTTTCTTTGAAAGATGGGGAAATGCTCTGCACAGGCTCCGTCAGCGCCGATGTCACCCATATGTGAGGACTGACTTCCTGCTTGTTCTTGAAGAACTCTCCCTTATCCCTACTTTTTCCAATACACTAAACGAATGGCTAGCAGATTCCAAATACATAACACGCATCTACTGATTTTTTGGCATTCCATATTAAATTAAGAACCTGTCTAATATTACGAGGCATGTCTACCAAGAATAAATCCAGACCTGGTCCAGGAAAAAATAATCAAAGTCTATTAGTTAAAAGTTTGGTCAAAATCTTTAAATCTTCTCCTAAAAGGGAGATTGGCATGTCATGGGATCCTTACTCTCCTAAGGTATAAATGTAATTCCAGTTAGCTGCTTAGAATAAGGCATACTATGTTCTCTTAAGAACAAATTATATAGGGCCCAATTTTCAGCTGTCTACATTTTAGAAGGGCTATGCGTCTTGGCGGCACACAGCCCTCCCCGCCAACCTCTAACCTAGTCAATGCCGCGGTGATGGCATTGACTATGGTCACTGCCAAAGCTAACCAGGTGGCAGATATATTTCATGCTGCCCATTTAGCTCCTGTGCACTCTGATGCTAACTGGATAGCATCGGAGCGCGCAGGGGATTTAGACGGGGATATGCAACAGCACTAACTGTTTAAGTGCCGTTGAATAAGAACATACTGGGTCAGACCAAGGTCCATCAAGCCCAGTATCCTGTTTCCAACAGTGGCCAATCTAGGTCATACGTACCTAGCAGTTTCCCCAAAAGACACAGGTTCCGCAATGCTTGTACTGGGTCAAGCATTGATATCCTGGGTCCCTTCTTAATAATGGTTTATGGACCTTTCCTCCAGGAACTTGTCCAAACCTTTTTTAAACCCAGCTACACTAACAGCCTTTACTACATCCTCTGGTAACAAATTCCAGAGTTTGATTACACGTTCAGTGAAAAAATATTTTCTTTTATTAGTATTAAATAGTTTACCCTGTAGCTTCATTGCATGTCCCCTAGTCTTTCTATATTCTGATAACGTAAACAATCGATCTACGTTTACCCGTTCCACTCTGTTCATTAATTTATAGACTTCTATCATATCTCCCCCTCAGCCGTCTCTTTTCCAGGTTAAAGAGCCCTAACCTTTTTAGCCTTTCTTCATAGGAGTATCCTTCCATCCCCTTTACCATTTTGGTGGCTCTTCTTATTTATTTTATTTATTACAATTTCTTATATACCGCGCTATTTAGTATCAGCGCGGTTTACATCATAACTTAACGACCATAACAAGCTGTCAGGTTTTACATCGAACAGGAGTACAAACTTGGATAACGGGGTTAACTATATACATAAGCTATTTACACTGAACCTTTTCTAATAACGCTATATCCTTTTTAAGATACGGCGACCAGAATTGCACACAATATTCAAAGTGCTCTCACCATGAACCGGTATAGTGGCATTATAATATTTTTTGTTTTATCCCCAGTTAAGGCATTTACACAGTTTACCAGGCTGTAAACAGTGTAAATGCCTTTTGAATATCGGGCCCTTAGTTTCTGAAGTGAATTAAGAGTAGTTACTCACCTGTAACAGGTGTTCTCCAGGAGCAGCAGGAATCAGTCCTCACATATGGGTGACGTCGGCGCCGACGGAGCCCTCGCAGAGCAATTTCCCCAGCTTTCAAAGAAAGCCTTTGGGAATTGCAGCGCGCATGCGCGGTCCCCTTCCCGCCCAAGGGTGCCATCTTGCTCAGGCTGATGACACAGCTAAAAGACAGCAAAAAAATTAGCAAAAACGAAATGATAGGACTGCAACTCCAAGGGGAGGGAGGGAGGGTTGTGAGGACTGATTCCTGCTGCTCCTGGAGAACACCTGTTACAGGTGAGTAAAGAGTAGTTACTCACCTGTAACAGGTGTTCTCCAGGAGCAGCAGGAATCAGTCCTCATTTATGGGTGACGTCGGCGCCGACGGAGCCCTCGCGGAGCAATCTTCCCCAGCTTTCGAAGAAAGCCTTTGGGAACTGCAGCGCGCATGCGCGGTCCCCTACCCGCCCAAGGGTGCCATCTTGCTCAGTCTGATGACATAGCGAAAAGACAGCAAAAAGTTAGTAAAAACATGTAATAAGAATGACTGCAACTCCAAGGGGAGGAGGGAGGGTAGTGAGGACTGATTCCTGCTGCTCCTAGAGAACACCTGTTACAGGTGAGTAACTACTCTTTCTCCAGGACCAAGCAGGAAGTCAGTCCTCACTTATGGGACTCCCGAGCTTAAGGCTACCGGAGACCTCAAGCCGAAAAATGAGCTCCCTCTAGCTCAACAGTACAGAAGGAAGGAATCTTCATTGAATACGAATCCGGCTGGTAGCCCAACACCAGGGCCGGAGGGTAGGAGTTGCCTAAACCTCAAAGAGATTTTGGAGGACTGCCTGTCCGAAAGCACTGTCCCTGCGGGACTCCCTCTCCAGGCAGTAATGAGCCGCAAAAGTCTGGCTTGAAGACCAAGTAGCGGCCCGGCAGATATCTGCCAACGGAACAGAGTGGAGATGAGCCACTGACGCAGCCTTCGCCCTGACACGGTGAGCTGTGACTCGACTCTCTAAGGAGAGGCCGGCTGCCCCATAAGCCCAGGCGATACAGTCAGCTACCCAGATGGACAAAGTACGCTTGGAGACAGGTACTCCCAACCGATTGGGGTCAAAAGATACGAAAAGCTGGACAGCTTTTCTATGCTCTCGTGTACGGTCAAGGTAGAAGGATAAGGCCCTTCTACAGTCCAGGGTATGCAGAACTGTTTCAGCTCGGCTGGTATGCGGCCTGGGAAAGAAGGTCGGAAGAACCACCTCTTGATTGATATGAAAAGGGGAAACCACCTTTAGAAGAAATTTAGGGTGAGTCCGTAAGACTACCCTATTCTTGTAGAACCTAGTGTATGGGGGCTCCGATACTAGGGCCTGTAGTTCACTAACGCGCCTAGCGGAGGTAAGGGCCACCAAGAAGAGAGTTTTCCAGGAGAGGAAACTTAGAGGGCAGGTAGCCATGGGTTCAAAAGGCAGACAGGTAAGCCTTTGCAAGACCACATTGAGATCCCAGTTAGGGGCTGGAGGGCGCAAAGGAGGCTTAAGCAGAAGGAGGCCTCTGAGAAAACGCACCACCAAGGGGTGCGAGGAAAGAGGCTGGCCCTCCACCGGTGAATGATGTGCAGAGAGAGCACTGAGGTGGACTCTGACAGAGTTGAATTTGAGGCCTAGATAGGAAAGGTGAAGCAAGTATTGCAGTACCACCGATACTAAGCAGGAGAAGGGGTCCTCAGAGCTCTGAGAACACCAGACAGAGAAGCGACGCCATTTAAGGGCGTAAGATTTCCTGGTGGAAGGTCGCCGAGACGCTAAGACAACAGCTTCCACCTCCGGAGGTAGTAGAAGCGGAGCGAGGATTACCCTTTCAGCAGCCAGGCCATCAGTTGAAGGGCCCGGAGGTTGGGGTGCAGGAGAGTACCCTGATCCTGGGTCAGGAGATCGGGCTGAAACCCCAGAGGAAGAGGGGTGTCCACTGCCAGTTGCAGGAGGAGTGGGAACCAGGGCTGTCTCGGCCACCTGGGCGCTACCAGAATCACTGAGGCCCTGTCCCGGATTACTTTGAATAGCGTCCGGGACACAAGCGGCGTGGGAGGGAAGGCATACAGTAGGCCCGTGGACCACGAGATGAGGAAAGCATCCGGCGCCACTCTGAGAGGATGCGGGTGCCGGGAGCAGAACCTGGGAAGTTGCCGGTTCAGAGGACTGGCAAAGAGATCCATAGTGGGGAGGCCCCACCGGCGGAAGATCTGCTGAACAACTACGGGGTTTAACCTCCATTCGTGTGGCTGCAGAATCCTGCTCAGTTTGTCGGCCAGGCAATTTTCCTGCCCGGGCAGGTAAACAGCTTTGAGGAGGATGCCATGGTCAACTGCCCAAGAGCACAGTCTCCGAGCCTCTTGACATAGGAGGAGGGAGCCCGTGCCCCCCTGTTTGTTCACGTAGAACATGGCAACCTGATTGTCCATCTGTACTAGTACAGACTGATGAGAAGTGAGGTGAGAGAAGGTCCGTAGAGCTAGGCGGATCGCCCGGAGCTCCAGGAAGTTTATCTGCTGAGCAGCCTCCCAAGGGGTCCAAAGGCCTTGAGTACAGGACCCCTGGCAGTGCGCTCCCCATCTCAGGAGAGAGGCATCTGTCGTTAGCACTTAGGAAGGTGGAGGAGACTGAAAAGTCATGCCGAGAACCAGATTGGGCAGATGAAGCCACCATTGCAGAGAGGAGACCAGGCGGTCGGATATCTGTATTAAGTCCGCCAGGCTCCCTGTGGCTTGATGCCATTGAGTGCGGAGGCTCCACTGAGCAAGCCGCATATGTAGACGGGCATTCAGAGTGACATGGACCGTGGAAGCCATATGGCCGAGCAGCTGCAGGAATTGCGTGGCAGAGACCAGGGAAGATCTGCGAAACTTGCTGGCCAGAGCTTGGAGCCGGTTGGCTCGGTCCAGAGGCAAGAAGGCACGAGCCTGCAGAGTGTCCCACCGTGCTCCTATGAATTCGAGATTCTGAGAGGGGAGCAAAGTGGACTTTGCGAAGTTTATTACAAACCCCAAGTGCTGAAGCAGAGCCACGGTGCGTTGAGTGGCCTGAGTGACCTCGAGGGAAGACTGCGCCCGGATGAGCCAGTCGTCCAGGTAGGGAAAGACAAAGAGGCCTTGAAGCCTCAGGAAGGCTGCCACCACTGCCAGGCATTTGGTGAACACCCTGGGAGCGGAGGATAGGCCAAAGGGCAGTACTCTGCACTGATAATGCCTTCCTGCCACAACAAATCTTAGATATTGCCGGTGGTCCAGATGGATAAGGATGTGAGTGTAAGCATCCTTTAGATCCAAGGAGCATAGCCAATCTCCCTGCTGGAGGTAGGGCAGCAGGATTCCAAGAGTAAGCATCTTGAACTTTTCCTTCTGCAGAAACTTGTTGAGGTTGCGCAAGTCCAGGATGGGTCTGAGGCCTCCTGTTCTTTTTGGTATCAGAAAGTACCTGGAATAAAAGCCGTGACCCCTCAGGTGATGGGGCACTGGTTCCACAGCCTGTTCCTGTAGAAGACTTTCCAACTCCTGAAGGAGTAAGTCTCTGTGCAGAGGGGGTCTTGGAGGCTCCCCTAGAAAATAGGAGGGAGGTACCTGGTGAAAATGTAAAAGGTAGCCCTTTTGAACTACCTGAAGCACCCAGGAATCGGATCTTATGGCTGACCACCTGTGGGCAAAGTGGGTCAGCCGGCCTCCCGTGCTGAGAGAAGCCAGCGGAGGGGGAGAGGCTATGCTGACGGAGTCAAAAACCCCCACCCTGCTGAGCAGGGGCCTGTGTAGTGGGCTTGGAGGCCTTCTGCCTACGGGACCCATTACCCTGTCCCTTAGCCTGCTGACCCTGATGGGGAGCTGCTGAGGCTTGATATTGTGGGTGGTGTTGTTTATAGGCAGACACCTTCCTCGGGTAAAAGGGCTTTTTCCCCGAGCCCTTCCTCTTTTGTGAAGGGGCAGAGGTCTTTCTGGATAGGCGAGTCCTGGTTAGAGTCTCGGACTCGAGTTCCGCAGCCTTTTCAGCCATGGGCTTGCCAAAGAGGTTTTCACATCTGCAGGGGACATCGACCAACTTGTCCTGCACCCATGGCTCGAGGTCGGATGACTGAAGCCAAGCCTGATGGCGAGCACCGATGCCGGCTCCGGCTACTCGAGCCGATGCTTCTAAGCCATCGTAGGCTGCTCGAGAAATAAACTTCGAGCACTCTCGAATACCAGTGGACAAGGCCTGGAAGCTCTGCAAAGGTTCCTCGGAGAGACCAGCAGAGAACCCGGCAATTTCCTTCGCCAGGTCTCGGAGATACATGCCCATATAGAGCTGGTATGTCTGGACTCGACAAGCAAGCATAGAGCCCTGGAAGCATTTCCTACCGAGGGCATCCAGGTTCCGGGCCTCCTTACCCGGAGGCACCGAGGAGTGCATCTTTTGACTCTTGAGTCGATGCATGGCCGATTCCACCACCATGGAATGGTGCGGTAGTTGTGCCTTCTGGAACCCGGGGCTCTTGCGGACTCGATACATGGAATCGACCTGCTTGCTTAACACCGGCGTCGAAGCCAGGCTCTCCCACATGCGGAAGAGAAGTCTCTCCAGCATCGGAGAAACCGGAACAGTAAAGGCCTCCTTCGGGGGAGAGTCATACTGGAGGGCCTCGAGCTCTTCGGCTCGAGGCTCCTCCTCCGGATCCGCGGGGAAGGCCAAAGCCTTGGCCATATCCCTCACGAAATCGGAGAACCTGGTATCCTCCGGGGGGGGATCGTCTCCGAGGCTCCGACTCGGGCGAGTCGGAGGGGACGCACCGAGTCTGAAAAGAACCGGGTGACTCGTCCTCCTCCGTTTCCCAGCCCGACTCCTCCGTGGAGGAATCGAGTGGCTCCATGCGGGCGAGTGCCGAGGACCTCCGCCCTGACGCCGAGGCCGGCGTCGATGACCTCGGTCCCGAACGGGAGGCTGAGGGAGACCGTGGTCGAGGATCAACTCGAGCCCGTATGGACTCAAGGATCGGCTCGGCCTCCGGGGTCGACTTGGACGTCGACGTCACGGTGGTCGGGGCAGATGCACTGGCGAGGCCAGCGATCAATGCCCGCTGCTGGTCCATGAAGGCAGAGAAACTGCTTTCCAAGGCCGTCAATCTGAGTCCAAACTCAGAAGACCCAGCAGCCCCCGACTCGGGACCCAATGGTGTCGGGCCCGACGTCGGCTCCTTCGGAGGCGAGTCCACGAGGACTACAGTACTCACGTGTCCAGGAGACACCACCTCGAGACGAGGATGCTTGGAAGGCCTCTCCGCCTCCGAGGACCGGGGGCGGCTGACGGGGCTATGCGACCTGGCCCTCGAGGGACCAGGAGCATCCTCAGACGCCGCCCTCGCGGGTTTCTTCTTCCGACGATGTTCCCGGGTGGGAGATCCCCGCTCAGAGGAACTTCGACGATGCTCGGGGCCGGAGTCACGAGACGTCGAAGCCTCTGACGAGGTCCGGGCCCGACCGGACGCGGAGTCAGAGAAGATTCGTTCCTTCTGAGACTGCCGACTCCTCAGGGCCTTCGAGGACATTTTGTTGCATGGACCACAAATCATCGGGTCATGATTGGGTCCGAGGCAACGGAGGCAGCAGTCGTGTGTGTCAGTAAGAGACATAAGTCTCGTACATCGATCACACTTCTTAAACCCGCTGGCAGCCATCGGGGGAAAAAGGGCCCCCGCGAGGTCAAAAGACCGTGCTGCCAGAGAAAAAGAAAAAAGTGGCGGGAACGCCAGTCACGAAGGACAAAAAACGAAAAAATAGTGAACCGATTCGATATCGGAGTACCGAGGCCGGGCGGGAAGAGAACACGGCGTCGAACCGAGAAAAACAAACGAAAAATCAACTTTTTCAGCGGCGATCACAAACTACGTCTGTAGGGCTCCGCGGAAAAAAGACGACTGAGCAAGATGGCACCCTTGGGCGGGAAGGGGACCGCGCATGCGCGCTGCAATGCCCAAAGGCTTTCTTCGAAAGCTGGGGAAAATTGCTCCGCGAGGGCTCCATCGGCGCCGACATCACCCATAAGTGAGGACCGACTTCCTGCTTGGTCCTGGAGAACTACTCTTTCTCCAGGACCAAGCAGGAAGTCAGTCCTCACATATGGGACTCCCTAGCTTAAGGCTACCGGAGACCTCAAGAGGAAAAATGAGCTCCCTCTAGCTCAGTAGCACAGAAGGAAGGAATCTTCTCTGAAAACGCCCCCGACCGGTAGCCGGTAGCCCAACACCAGGGCCGGAGGGTAGGAGTTGCCTAAACCTCAAAGAGATTATGGAGGACTGCCTGACCGAAAGCTGGGCCGCAAAAGTCTGGCTTGAAGACCAAGTAGCGGCCCGGCAGATGTCTGCCAACGGAACAGAGCGGAGATGAGCCACTGACGCAGCCTTCGCCCTAACACGATGAGCCGTGACACGACCCTCCAACGAGAGGCCGGCTGCCCCATAAGCCCAAGCGATACAGTCAGCAACCCATATGGACAAAGTACGCTTGGAGACAGGTAGCCCCAACTTATTGGGGTCAAAAGAAATGAAGAGCTGAACAGCCCTCCTATGCTCCCGCGTACGGTCAAGGTAGAAGGACAAGGCCCTCCTACAGTCCAGGGTATGCAGGACCATCTCAGCCCGGCTGGAGTGCGGCCTGGGAAAGAAGGTCGGAAGAACCACCTCCTGGTTGAAATGAAAAGGAGAAAACACTTTTGGAAGAAACTTAGGGTGAGTCCGTAAGACTACCCTATTCCTGTAGAACCTAGTATAAGGAGGATCAGACACTAGGGCCTGCAGTTCACTAACGCGCCTAGCAGAGGTAAGGGCTACCAAAAACAAGGTTTTCCAGGAAAGAAAAGGAAGAGGGCAGGTAGCCATAGGTTCAAAGGGCGGACAGGTAATCCGCTGCAAGGCCACATTCAGATCCCATTCAGGGGCTGATGGGCGCAAAGGAGGCTTAAGGAGCAGGAGGCCTCGGAGAAAACGAGCCACCAAAGGGTGGTTGGAAAGAGGCCTGCCATCCACCGGTGCGTGATGCGCAGAGAGAGCACTGAGGTGGACCCTGACAGAGTTGGACTTAAGGCCCAGATTGGAGAGGTAAAGCAAATATTGCAAGACCACTGCCACCAAGCAGGAGAAGGGATTCTCAGACTGCTGAGCACACCACACGGAGAACCTACGCCACTTAAGAGCATAGGACTTCCGGGTGGAGGGCCGCCTGGAGGCCAAGACGACCTCTTCCACCTCACGAGGCAGCAGGAGGGGAGCAAGGACTACCCTTTCAGCAGCCAGGCCATCAGATGAAGGGACCGGAGGTTGGGGTGTAGGAGAGTCCCCTGATCCTGTGACAGGAGATCGGGTTGAAACCCCAGAGGAAGAGGAGTGTCCACCGCCAGCTGCATCAGAAGCGGGAACCAGGGCTGTCTCGGCCACCAGGGAGCCACTAGGATCATCGAGGCTCTGTCTCCGAGAACCTTGAAGAGCGTCCGAGACACCAGTGGCATGGGAGGAAAGGCATACAAGAGGCCTGTGGACCATGGAATCAGAAAAGCATCCGCCGCTACTCTGAGAGGATGCGGTTGTCGAGAGCAGAATCTGTGAAGTTGCCGGTTCAGAGGACTGGCAAATAGATTCATGGTGGGGAGGCCCCACTTGAGAAAGATCCGCTGAACCACCAACGGATCCAATCTCCACTCGTGTAGTTGGAGGATCCTGGCTCAGCTTGTCTGCCAGGTAATTTTCTTGACCTGGGAGATAGACAGCTTTGAGGAGGATGCCGTGAAGAACGGCCCAAGAGCACAGTTTTTGTGCCTCCTGACAGAGAAGGAAGGAGCCTGTGCCTCCTTGTTTGTTCACGTAGAACACAGCGACTTGATTGTCTGTCTGGACCAGCACAGACTGGTGAAAAGTGAGGTGGGAGAAGGCTCTCAGAGCTAGGCAGATGGCTCTGAGCTCCAGGAAGTTTATCTGCTGAGCAGACTCCCAAGGAGTCCAGAGGCCTTTAGTACATGTCCCTTGGCAATGTGCTCCCCAACCCAGGAGAGAAGCATCGGTTGTGAGTACCTGAGAAGGGGAAGGAGATTGAAAATCCACCCCCAGCACCAAGTTTGGCAGATGAAGCCACCACCGCAGAGAAGAGACCAGCAGGTCGGATATCTGTACGGAGTCCGCCAGGCTCCCCGTGACCTGATGCCATTGAGTGCGAAGGCACCACTGAGCAGGTCGCATGTTCATGCGGGCATTGGGGGTCACATGGACTGTGGAAGCCATATGGCCGAGCAGTCTCAGAAATTGCCTGGCAGAGACCAGGGAATTGCTGTGAAAGTGGCTGGCGAGATCCATGAGCCTGTGGGCCCTGTCCAGAGGCAGGAAGGCTCGCGCCTGAAGTGTGTTCAACCTGGCGCCTATGAATTCGAGATTTTGAGAGGGGAGCAAAGTGGACTTTGCGAAGTTTATGACAAATCCCAAGTGCTGGAGTAGAGTCACAGTGCAATGAGTGGCCTGAGTGGCCTCTTGGGAAGACTGGGCTCTGATGAGCCAGTTGTCCAGGTATGGAAACACAAAAAGGCCTTGAAGTCTTAGATAGGCCGCCACCACTGCTAGGCATTTGGTGAACACCCTGGGGGCGGAGGATAGGCCAAAGGGCAGTACTCTGTACTGGTAATGATTTCCTCCCACAACAAACCTGAGATATTGTCTGTGGTCTGGATGAATAAGGATGTGAGTATAGGCATCCTTTAGATCCAAGGAGCATAGCCAGTCTCCCTGCTGGAGGTAGGGCAGCAGGATTCCAAGGGTAAGCATCTTGAACTTTTCCCTTGCCAGGAACTTGTTGAGGTTTCGCAAGTCCAGGATGGGTCTGAGGCCTCCACTTCTTTTTGGTATCAGAAAGTACCTGGAATAAACCCCCATCCTGCTGAGCAGGGGCCGGTGTTGTGGGCTTGGGGGCCTGCTGCCTACGGGACCCATTACCCCGTCCCTTGGCCTGCTGACCCTGTTGGAGAGCTGCTGAGGCCTGATAATGAGGGTAGTGTTTATAGGCAGCCGCCTTCCTCGGGTAAAAGGGCTTTTCCCCCCGAGCCCTTCTGAGAAGGGGCAGAGGTTTTCCTGGACAGCCGAGTCCTGGTCAGAGTCTCGGTCTCGATCTGTGCAGCCTTTTCAGCCATGGGCTTGCCAAAGAGGTTTTCACCTCTGCAGGGGACATCGACCAACTTGTCCTGTACCCATGGCTCGAGGTTGGATGACTGAAGCCAAGCCTGTCGGCGGGCACCGATGCCGGCTCCGGCTACCCGAGCCGATGCTTCGAAGCCATCGTAGGCTGCTCGAGAGATAAACTTCGAGACCTCTCGAATACCAGTGGACAAGGCCTGGAACCTCTGCAAAGGTTCCTCGGAGAGACCAGCAGAGAACCCGGCAATCTCCTTTGCCAGGTCTCGGAGATACATGCCCATGTAGAGATGGTAGGTCTGGACTCAACAAGCAAGCATAGAGCCCTGGAAGCACTTCCTACCGAGGGCATCCAGGTTCTGGGCCTCCCGTCCGGGAGGCACTGAGGAGTGCATCTTCTGACTCTTGTTGATGCATGGCCGATTCCACCACCATGGAATGGTGCGGTAGTTGTGCCTTTTGAAACCTGGGGCTCTTGCGGACTCGATAAATGGAATCGACCCGCTTGCTTAACACCGGCGCCGGGCTCTCCCACATGCGGAAGAGAAGTCGCTCCAGCATCGGAGGAACCGGTACAGTAAAGGCCTCCTTCGGGGGAGAGTCATACTGGAGGGCATCGAGCTCTTTGGCTCGAGGCTCCTCCTCGGGATTCGTGGGGAATGCCAAGGCCTTGGCCATATCCCGCACGAAGTCCGAGAACCGGGTGTCCTCTAGGGGGGGGACTGTCTCCGAGGCTCGGACTCAGGCGAGTCCGATGGGACGCACCAAGTCCGAAAAGTACCTGGTGACTCTTCGTCCTCCGTCTCCCAGCCCGACTCCTCGGAGGAGGAATCGAGCTGCTCCGGTCGGGCGGGCACCGATGCTCTCCGCCCCGACGCCGAGGCCGGCGTCGACGACCTCAGTCCCGAACGGGAGGCCGAGGGAGACCGTGACCGAGGATCGACTCGAGCTCGCATGGACTCTAGGATCGGCTCGGTCTCCGGGGTCGACTTGGACGTCGACGTCCCGGTGGTTGGGACAGATGCACCGGCAAGGCCAGCGATCAATGCCCGCTGCTGGTCCATGAAGGCAGCGAAACTGCTCTCCAAGGCCGTCAACCTGAGTCCGAGCTCAGGAGACCCAGCAGCCCCCGACTCGGGCCCCGACGGCGTCGGGCCCGACGTCGGCTCCTTTGGAGGCGAGTCCACGAGGACTACAGTACTCACGTGTCCAGGAGACTCCATCTCGAGACGAGGATGTTTTGAAGGCCTCTCCGACTCTGAGGACCCGGGACGGCTATCGGGGCCATGCGACCTGGCCCTCGAGGAACCAGGAGCATCAACCGACGCTGCCCTCGCGGGTTTCTTCTTCCTATGATGTTCCCGGGCAGGAGACCCCCGCTCAGAGGAACTCCGACGATGCTCAGGACCGGAGTCCCGGGACGTCGAAGCCTCTGACGAGGTCCGGGCCTGGCCGGACGCGGAGTCAGAGAAGATTTGTTCTTTTTGATGCTGCCGACTCAACTCTTTTGAGGACATTTTGCCACACGGACCACAGATCATCGGGTCATGATCGGGTCCGAGGCAGCGGAGGCAGCAGTCGTGTGTGTCGGTAAGAGACATAAGTTTCTTACACCGATCACACTTTTTAAACCCGCTGGCAGCCATCGGGGGAAAAAGGGCCCCTGCGAGGTCAAAAGACAGGGTTGCCAGTGAAAAAAGAAAAATGAAAAATGGCGTGAACGCTAGTCACGAAGGACAAAAACCGAAAAAATAAAGAACGGACTAGATACCAGCGTATCGGGTCCGGGCGGGAAAAGGATCCGGCGTCGAACCGAGAAAAGAATAGTAAATAAAATCAACTTTTTCAGTGGCGATCACAAACAGCGTCTGTAGGGCTCCGCGGAAAAAAGAAGCCTGAGCAAGATGGCACCCTTGGGCGGGAAGGGGACCGCGCATGCGCGCTGCAATTCCCAAAGGCTTTCTTTGAAAGCTGGGGAAATTGCTCCGTGAGGGCTCCGCCGGCGCCGACGTCACCCATATGTGAGGACTGACTTCCTGCTTGGTCCTGGAGAAGTTAAATGATTCCAAAATATTTTGTAAAATGTATTCATGTACCCATCCAACTCTTTGGCCTATTAATTCTTTGTGTGGGGAAATTGATTTGTTTACACCAGAGCACTTTCTTAAACATGGTGTTACTTGGCTACCTTCCAGTCCAGTGGTACAGCAGAGGATTTTGCTAAAAAATGATGGCTTATCATAATACGTCTACAATTTCATATTCAAGTTGCTTCAGAACTCTGGGGCAAATACCTTTGTTAGTCTAGCAATTTTTCTAACACCACTTCCGGATTCATACTGATTTTTATAAGTTCCTTTCTCCAAAATTCTATAAAGACTAAAACATTGCTTTTCTGAGATGGTCTTCTCCCAGAGCACCATTTTTAGCCCTGGTTATCTAATGTCCAATATTTCCTTGTACCCTAGATTTTTTTTTTAAGTACTTGAAAAAGTTATTTTTATCTCATTGGCAAGTCTCTCCTCATTCTTTCTTGGCTTGCTTTATTAATGTTTGATATCTAATTTGCCATTGTTTATGTCACTTCCTTCATTATAACTTGATTTTCCATTTTTAAAAGGAAGCCTTTTCGGCCACAGTACTCTTGTACATTAGCCATGCCAGGAAACATATGATCACATTTCTACTTGTTTAAACTTGTGGAATACATTTTACCTGGGTTTCCAATATGGGACTTTTAAAATAACGTCCATACCTACCACAGAGTATTAGTCCTCTCAACTAATTTCCTCATGTTAGAAGAGTTTCCCTTTTTAAAATAAAATGTCACTGTGTTGATGAAGGGAGAATAAATAAATAAAACTGTCACCAGGCCAGGAGTGCCAATGTTGTTGCTGAAACAAAACAAAATTAAAATAACCCCCCCCAAAAAACAACAAAAAAGTATTTTTAAATGGGGTAAATGGAAATACAGTGTAGTTACACTGTAACAGGTGAGCTCTGGGAACAGCAAGAATCAGTCTTCATATATGAGTGACGTCGGTACTGACGGAGCCCTGCATGGGAGCACTCCCCAGCATCCAATAGAAATGCTTTTGGAAGTATCCCTCCACACATGCGTTCCTGCCTTCCCGCCTTTCCAGCAATTCTCCTCAGTAAGGTATAGAGATCAGAAAAAAAACAGAAAAACCCATTCTACAATTCCTAGGGGAGAAGGGCAGGCTGTGAAGAATGGTTCCTGTTGTTTCTGGAGATCACCTGTTACAGGTGACTAACTATGCTATCTCCAGGAACAAGCAGGAATGCAGTCTTCACATATGGGATTCACTAGCTTCCGGCTACCGCAGATGCCAGAGAGGAATAATGTGCAACCGATGGGACCCCCCACCCCCCCCGAACCACAACAAGGGTAGAGTATGGATCTGTCAGACTCCGCTCCTTGAGCACACACTCTACTCAATAGAAAGAAGGTAGCTGGAGGGAACATAGGGGCGCGGGGGGAAAGAGATATACTTAAGTCCCAAAAATGTTCCAAAGAACGGCCAAAGTTTGTTTCTCTACTGGAGTCCTTGTCCAGACAATAATGGGCAGCAAACGTATGAATGGAAGACCATGTGGCAGTCCGGCAGTTCTCCGAGATAGAGATGGAATGTAGATGGGCGATCGAGGTGGCTCACATTGTGAGCTGTGACGTGACCCTCTAGGACAGCCTGACCTATGCATAAGCAAGGGAAATGCATTCCGCAATTCAGTTGGAAAAGGTATGCTTGGTTACTGGTAAGCCCAAGTGTGCAACCGATGATATCAAATGATACAAAAAGCTGTGAAGACTGTTGATGGGCTTTGGTTCTGTCCAAATAGTAGGCTAAAGCTCTCTTGCAAGCCAGTGCATGCAGTGTTGCTTCAGGTCAAGAAGAATGAGGTCTTGGAAAAAAGGTAGGAAGGGAAACTGACTAAGGTGGGAAGGAGTGACCACCTTCGGAAGGAACCAGGGAGGCTTCCGGAGGACCACCTTATCATGGTGGAAGTGTGTGGAAGCAGCATGAGCCACCAGAGCTTTTAATTCACTGACACGACCAGCCAATGTGACAGCAACCAAGAAGGCAACCTTCCAAGTGAGGAAATTCAGTAAAGCTGAGGCGAGGAGTTCAAAGGGAGGTTTGAGCAGCTGAGCCAAGACAACATTGAGGTCCCAGGCTACTGGAGGCAGTCTGATTGGTGACCTAATTAGGAGAATGTTGCACATGAAGCGTGCTACCAGAGGACGAATGGATATTGGCTGTCCGTTGACAGGCCACAATGGCACTAAGGTGGACTCAAACTGAATTTGTCTTTAGTTCTGTCATAGAACAATGGAGAAGATATTGAAGTAGAGGTTCCACCGCAAGTAAATGGGTTGAGACCTCTCTGGGAGCACCAGAGGGAAAACCTGCACCATTTGGAGGCATAAGCACGTCGAGTGGAGACTTTTCTAGTTGCCAGGAGGATATTTTTCACTTCATCCATAAAATCTAGGTGAGATAAGACTAAGCTTTCAGCAGCCACATTGTCAGACGGAGTACTCTCAGATTGAGGTGAAGGAGCGAGCTCTTGTCCTGTGAGAGGTGTCCTGCGCACACTAGACTGAGAGGTTTGTGTTGTGCTAGTCAAAGGAGCAGGGGAAACCATGGCTGATGTGTCCAGAATGGGGTGATGATCATCATTGTTTCCCTATGTAATTGCAACTGGAAGAGCGCTTCGGTATCAGTGGAATGGAAAAATGCATGAGGCCTGGATCTGTGGAGATGGGATCCTGGAGCAGAATCGAGGAAGCCGAGTGTTCATTTGAGTAGCAAAAAGGTTGATTATGGGAGTTTCCCATAACCAAAAGATGTGCTGCACTGTCTCTCGATGGAGAGTCCATTCGTGTGGTTGAAGGACTCGACTCAGGTTGCTGCTAGCACATTGAGCTCCCCGGAAGATAAACTTCTTGAAGAAGCATCCAATGAGAGACAGCGAAGGCCATGAAGTGAACCACGTCCCTATAAAAAAAGAGGCGAGATCCAGTTCCCCCTCGTTTGTTTAATACACTACCTGGTTGTCAGTCTGAATGAGTACAATTGTCCGGTCAACTGAGGATGAAATACCTGAATGGCATTGGCAATTGCCTTGCGTTCCAAGAGGTTGATGTAGTAAGAGTCTTCCTTGGGGGACCAGAAGCCTTGCATAGTTAGGCCTTTGAGTTGAGCCTCCCGAGCCCTATTAGGAAGTATCTGTCATCAGGGTACACTGCGTTGCAGACTTCTGAAAAGGTAACCAGATGAGAAGATTTTGAGGGGTGCAACATCACTTGAGGGAGTCTACAAGTTGAGGAGTAATGGTGATCTTGTCTGTGAGATGACCCGTTGACTGCTTCTACTGAGTGGAGAGCATTCACTGTGCTTGACGCATGTGAAGGCAAGCATAAGGGACGACATGGACTGTGGAGGCCATGTGTCCTAAGAGATCGAACATGTCCCTTGCCCTGATGCGGGACCAGATTCAGCAGTGATTTGCCAGCTCGATGAGGCAGTGGAGTTGGTCTCCTGGAAAGAAGGCTCGAACTTGTGCAGTGTCCAGAAGCGCTCCAATGAACTCTAGTTTTTTTGTTGGAGCGAGATGGGACTTTGGGTAGTTGACCATAAAGCCTAGATGCTGAAGCACAGAGATGGTGCGCTGGAGAGACATGGTCACTACCGCGAGGAATCGCGCTTGATGAGCCAGTTGTCTAAGTAAGGGAAGAAGAAGATGCCCAGGGTGCGGAGATAGGCTACTATTACTGCCAGACACTTTATAAAAACTCTTGGTGCAGATGCTAGACCAAAGGGAAGAACATGATACTGATAGTGCAGTCCCTGAAACAAGAAGCACAGGTACTTTCTGTAAGAGGGATGAATGAGGATGCAAATGTAGGCATCCTTGAGATCTAGAAAGCAAGGCGTGTCTTTCTTCTGAAGGTACAGAAGAAGGGTTCCTAGCAAGACCATCTTTAACTTTTCCTGAACTAGGAACTTGAGATTCCTGAGGTCCAGGACAGGCCTGAAACCCCCCCCCCCCCGTCTTTTTGGGGATGAGCAAACAACAGGAGTAAAACCTGAGCCCTTTTTCTGGGGGTGGAACTTCATCTATGACTCCCTGTGCTAGAAGAATGGCTCTCTCTTGCTGAAGCAGGCTGGAGTGCAGAGGATCCATGGGGAACTCCCCTATAAGAAAGTGGGGGGCAGGTTCTGAAAATTGAGCTGATATCCCCTGTTCACGACCCATAGAGTCCAGGGCTCTGATGTAATGAGGGGCCATCTGTGGGCAAAGTGGACTAAACTGCCTGCAATGTGGGAGGGGAGGGGGTCCTGGAAGAGTAGACTGGCTATGTGCTCTGAGTAGTCAAAAAACAGCTGCAGGCTGTGTCTGCGGAGCTGGTTGAAACTTTGGAGCTTTAGGCTTCTTGGGCTTAAGTGGCCCCTGCTACTTCTAATGTACCCATTAAGGCTGATAAGAGGAATAAGGTAGGAAGGAAGGGTAGTACCCTCTTCTTTTTGTGGTAGAAGGGTTTCTTGGAAGGTGTTTTAGGGTGAGATCATCCATCTCTATCTCACTAGCCTTTTCTCGTCACCTTTTTCCAAAGAGGTTCTTTCTTGTACAGGGAATGTTAGCTAGTTTATCTTGAACCCACTGTTCAAGGTTGGACGCTTGCCGCCAGGACATTCTTCTGGCTCCTATAAAGACTGCTGCTGCCCTACTGGTGGACTCAAAGGCATCAAAAGCGACCCTAGTGAAGAATTTTAAGATATTTTGACCATAGTTGACCAGGGCCTGATATGGACCTTGCTTGTCAGATGGCAGCACGGTGGAGAACTCAGCCAGATCTTTAGCTACATCCCTCAAAAACATACCCATGTAAAGCATGTAGGAGTTGATCCTGGATGCTAGCATAACTGCTTGGAAGCACTGACATCCAAAAGCATCTAGAATCCTCTACTCCCTTCCTGGGGGAACCAAGGAGTGATATTTAGAACTCTTAACTCGATGCATTGCGAATTCCACAACCACAGGATGTGGTAGCTGAGGCTTTTGAAAACCTGGGCAAGAAGGAAATGGAAATTACACTTACCTGGTAACTGAAGTTCCTGGAGGGTCCAGTTTAGTCCTCCACATCTGGGTAGTGCACCTCATCCTGCAGCAAGGAGACTGGACCAATCAAATCTTTAGAAACGTAGCTTGCTTACTGCTGAAACTCCCATGAGCCCTCCAGTGAACTAGTAACAAAGCAGACTAAAGAAAGAACAGGTTAAGGAAAGGTCTAAAACCCATAAAAGGCCCCCACCGAGATGTTGCAGAACCCCCTCCCCAAACGAGAGGACTGAAACGCTGCACCTTGCTTCCGTACCCTGTCCGAATACCGACAGGCAACACCGGAAGCTGAAGAAACAGAAAGGTAAAAGAGAAGATCGGGAACAAACCCGAGGGAATGAAAATCCATGGAATGCTAATCCAAGGGAAATGGACTCCACAATGCGATATAACTATTTAGTTGGTATTCTTTGAGTAGGAGCCTTCAAGGCAACCGACAATCGAGCAGAACGGCCAAAGCGCGCCGCCAAGCCAGAGCAAAGGAAAAATCACGGGCGGGAAGGAGGACTAAACTGGACCCTCCAGGAACTTCAATTACCAGGTAAGTGTAATTTCCATTTCCTGAGCGGGTGTCCAGTTTAGTCCTCCACATCCGGGATGTACCAGAGCAGTTAACAACGGGGGGGGGGGGGTCTTGGCAGGCGGCGCGCAAGACCGCAGAACCAAAACTGGTATCCCGAGCCGCTGCCACATCCAGACGATAATGTTTACTAAAGGCATGGAGGGAGGACCACGTCGCCGCTCGACAAATGTCCAAAGGAGAAACAAAACTATGCTCCGCCCAAGACGCGGCCTGCGCCCTAGTGGAATGAGCTCGCAGTTCCAAGGGAACAGACTTTCCCTGCAAAAGATAGGCCGACGCAATGGCCTCTTTAATCCACCGAGAAATGGAGGCCTTAGCCGCCGCCTCCCCTTTTCGCGGACCCCCAAATAGCACGAACAAACGATCAGACTTTCGAAACAGCGGACACCTTAAGATACTGTCGCAAGACCCGACGAACATCAAGTTTATGTAGTACGGAGTCGGACTCGGAAGAAGATCCCGGAGCGAAAACAGGCAAAACCACGGGCTGATCAACGTGAAAGGGAGACACCACCTTAGGCAAGAAAGAAGGCACTGTCCGCAAAATCACCCTATCGCTAAGAAAGGATAAAAAGGGGGCTCGACAAGAAAGCGCCTGAAGTTCCGAGACACGACGTGCCGAGCAAATGGCTACGAGAAAAACGGCCTTCAAAGTTAAGTCCTTTAGAGAGGCATTGCGGAGAGGCTCAAAGGGCGCCCGAGTCAAGGCCTGTAGTACCAAGTTTAAATCCCAGGGAGGCAAGGCAACCTTGCGAGAGGGACGCAAGCGAAAAACAGCTTTGAGAAAACGCCAAATGTCCACATGAGATGAAAGAGGGACGTCGTGAATTCTGCCGCGGTAGCATGCCAAAGCGGCAATCTGGACTTTCAACGAGCTAGCGGCCAGACCCTTGTCGAACCCGTCTTGCAAAAAACTAAGAATGACCGCAACGGAAGAAGTAGCAGCCCGGACCTAATGCCGAGAACACCAATCCTCAAAAATCCTCCAAATGCGAATATAGGAGACAATACCCTCTCTTCCTCAACCGAGCCCTTTCAATGGCCATACCGTAAGCGAGAACCGATCCACCTGAGGCATGCGCAGAGGCCCCTGCACCAGAAGATCCACCAGGGGAGGGAGCCGCCACGGCACGCCGTCGAGCAGGCGCACCAGATCCGCGTACCACGGGCGACGAGGCCAATCTGGCGCTACCAACAGGACCTTTCCGCGGTGGGCCTCGATGCGTTGAACCACCCTGCCAATCAGAGCCCACGGTGGAAAGACATACAGAAGGGTGAACTCGGGCCAAGGTTGGAGAAGCGCGTCGATACCCTCGGACATCCGCTCCCTTCGCCTGCTGAAGAAACGAGCTGTTTTGGCCGAGGCGAAGGTCGCCATGAGATCCATGATGGGCAGACCCCACCGACGAACTATTTGAGCAAACACCTGTGGGTTTAGTTCCCACTCCCCGGCGTCTACTTTTACACGACTCAGAAAATCTGCCATGACATTGTCCTTTCCCGCGATATGCGCTGCCGAAATGGCCAGGAGACGCGTTTCCACCCAATCGAACAGCGCATCCGCCTCGACCTCCAGGGGCATGCTGCCTGTGCCGCCTTGTCGGTTGACATATGCCACCGCCGTCGCGTTGTCCGACAGAACTCGAACCGCACGACCGCGTACCGACTCCTCGAAGGCTAGTAGTGCTAGGCGAATCGCACGGAGCTCGAGCCGGTTGATCGACCACAGAGCTTCCAGCAGGGACCATATCCCCTGGGCAAACCGCCCCTGACAGTGGGCTCCCCATCCTGAGAGACTCGCATCCGTGATGACCGGCAACCAGAGGGGCTGCTCCAAGGGAGCCCCCGACCGAAGCGACAGCGGGGATAGCCACCATTGTAACGCCAGCCGAAGCCGGCGGGGACACAACAACCGGCGGTTGAGAGAGTCCGACTGATGAGACCAACGACGCAACAGAGCACGCTGAAGAGGTCGCATATGAAATCGGGCCCAAGGAACTACTTCCAGAGTCGAAGCCATGGTTCCCAACAAGCGGAGATACGACCAGGCTGATGGAGCCGGATCCGCTAGGAACAGCCGCAGGAGCTGACGCAATTTCTGGGCACGGCGATCCGGGAGAGACACGATCCCGGAGGCCGTATCGAAACAAACACCCAGATACTCGAGAAGCTGAGTCGGCACTAACTGACTCTTGGAGAAATTGATTACCCAGCCGAGATCCTGCAACAGACGAACCACCTTGTCCGTGGCCTGCCGACTTTCCTTTGCGGACTTCGCTCTGATTAACCAATCGTCGAGATAGGGATGCACCAGCACACCCTCCTTGCGTAAGGCTGCCGCGACCACCACCATTACCTTTGTGAAAATGCGAGGAGCGGTGGCCAGGCCGAAAGGTAGCGCCTGAAACTGGAAATGACCCCAGGGAAAGGCAAATCGGAGAAACTTCTGATGTTCTGGCCGAATGGGAATATGCAGATAGGCTTCGGTGAGATCCAGCGAAGTCAAATACTCTCCTTTGCGCACGGCGACTATGACGGAACGGAGAGTCTCCATCCGGAAATGAGGCACCCGAAGGCAACGGTTCACGCCTTTGAGATCGAGAATAGGACGAACCGAGTCGTCCTTCTTTGGCACCACGAAATAAATGGAGTAACGACCGAGTCCGCGCTCGTTCGCCGGAACCGGAACGACGGCACCCAGCGCCAACAAGCGCTGCAACGTTATCCGAATGTCTAGTTCCTTTTGCGCCCCTTTGCAGGGAGAGAGGACAAAGGAATCTTTTGGAGGGATGGCAAAGTCCAATGTATAACCGTCCCTGACGATCTCGAGGACCCAACGGTCCGAAGTAATGTGGGCCCAAGAGGGAAAAAAGTCCCGAAGGCGTCCGCCTATAACAGGAACTCCCTCCGGAGCCCGCCTCATTTCATTGCGGCTTGCGACTAAAGGAAGAGGAGGCCCCGGAGGAAGCGATGGAGAAGCCCCTACCAGCCCCTCGGAAACCACGAAAGGACTGAGACCGAGAAGCAAAGCGACCTCGCTGGGAAGGCCAAAGGCGAGTCGACCGAAAGCGCAGAAAATCCCGAAAGGAACCCCGAGGCGCTGAAAAAGATCTAGCGGTCTTGGGCTTGTCCTCCGGGAGGCGTCCACCCTTGGACTCACCTAACTCTTTCACCAATTTGTCCAAGTCCTCCCCAAAGAGCAGCTTACCCTTAAAGGGAAGCCGGCTAAGGCGAGACTTGGAAGATGAATCGGCGGCCCAATTACGCAACCAAAGGGACCTGCGCGCCACCACCAACGAAGCCATGCTGTTCGCCATGGTACGAATCAAATCATAATGAACATCCGCCAGATAAGCGGACCCCGACTCTAGGCGAGCAACCTCAAGCAACGCCTGCTGATCAAGGGAAGAATTCTGACGCAAACGCTGAGCCCATCTCAAAGAAGCTCTAGCAATCCAGGCCGCACAAATCGAAGCCTGCAGCGATAAAGCATTCGTCTCGAAGGCCTGCTTCACTAATCCATCCACCTTCTTGTCTTGAAGGTCCTTTAAGGCCGCACTGCCTTCTACCGGAATCGTGGTTTTTTTGGTCACCGCCGAGACCGCCGCATCAACCCGAGGAGACTTGAAAATCTCTTTATCCTCTGCTTTCAACGGATAAAGGCAATGCATCGTTCGAATGCCCTTCAAGCCAGCATCCGGATGGTCCCACTCGGTCTGAATCATCTGAGCTACCACGTGGTGAACAGGGAAGACAACCTGAGAATCCCGAACCGCCTGAATAAGAGGATCCTCCAAAGTATCGGCCTCCGCAGGAGCCGGCGCTGAGAGATTGAGAGTCTGAAGGGCCTCCGAGATAAGGGGAACCAACTCCTCCTTACGAAAGACCCGAACGATCCTAGCCTGATCCTCAGGGTCTGGGATTTCACCTTCTTCTAGATCATCACCACTGCCTTCAAGGTCAGCCTCCAGCTCGAGGTTCTGAACCCCGAAATCTTCACTCACGAAGTCCGCAGGGCGCGACTTCCTAGCCGCCTTTGAGGGCGGCTCCAGCGGAACTGATACAGACGGCAGAGGGACGACAGCAGAGGAAGAGGCCTCAGGCCATCTGCCCAACTGCCCCAACTTGAACGCCTGGTGCATAATGAGCACGAAATCTGGAGAAAAATGCGTGAGAGCCGAGGAAGCATCCCCTTGTGCTCCAGAGACTCCGGACCCCGGAGCCAGAGAGCCAGGAGCCCCAGGCGGCAACAGAGGCCCTGGAGGAAGTTCAACTTCAGAAGACAGTGGAGCCACCACATGCTCTGCTGAAGAAGGGGCGTCCTCCTGCTGTTCCAAGACAGAGGAGACTGCAGCGCAGCTGGAGCAGAAGCCAGCGGCAGAGACGGAACGCCTACGCAAAACGCAGACCAGGCATTGCGGTTTAGAAGACATAATGAATATGTGGCTAGCGTTATATATATTATTGCCTTAGTTGCTTTTTTTTTTTTTTTTTTTGCTTACAGGTAAACAGGGCAGCTGGAATAAAAATAAGGCACGCTGAGAGAACCGGGAACAGAGCCCAGCTGTAATCAGAGCCCGCGGGCTAAAACCTCTGTTGATTTAACCCTTTTTTTTTTTTTTTTAAACCCAAAGGGAAAGAAAAGGGCTCCAAACGGAGGGGAAAACAAAAACGCTGCAAAAATAAAGCAATTGAAGGCAAGTGAAAGAAAAGAACCGCCAAAAGTAAAAATCAAAATGGCCGCCGCGAGGGATTCGCGCCGGGGAAAAAGGGCGCCAAAACTCAGGTAACCGCAAAAAGAAAGTAAAAACCGCGACAGCAAAGGGAAGCCCCGAAAATAGAACACTTACCCCGGAAAGGTGGAAATACAGCCAAACAGATCGGCGCTCAGCAGGACCGGCAAAAGTCAGAGAGCCCGAGTGCTGTGAAGCAGACCAACACCGGATCGCAGCCGGAGTGTCTAGACGCGAGTGCAGGACAAAGCAGCACAAGGACGCGCCGCGGGTAGACTGATCCTGCCCCCGAGCAGTCCTGGGGGAGCGATCAGAGCAGCAGGTAGAGGCTGCAGGCAGGGAACTAGGGGGGAAGAGCAGTGCAGTTCAGCCTCTCCACTCTGTGTCACAGACACACGCTGCTAAACCCTTTTTTTTTTTTTTTTACAAGTCAATTAAAGAAACAGGAAAGAATTCAAAGAAAGCAAAGAAATCAAAGGAAATGAAAAGGAAACTGGAGAGAACCCAAGCAATATGAAGAAGTGAGCCTAGCTCCAGGCTCACACCACCTCCTGCTGCAAGGAGACTGGACACACTGGGGGGCTCATGGGAGTTCCAGCAGTAAGCAAGCTACGTTTCTAAAGATTTGATTGGTCCAGTGTCCTTGCTGCAGGATGAGGTGCACTACCCGGATGTGGAGGACTAAACTGGACACCCGCTCAGGAACCCTATAGAGTATCTAGTCTCTTGCTGACTGATGCAACAGTCAAGGGAGCCTCCCACATGTGGAGCATGAGGTCCCAAGGATACGATGTATCAGTAGTGTAGCAGCCTCCTTAGGCATTGAGGGATACTGCATAATTTCACGTTCTTCAGATCTCAGTGGCTATCGTCATCGAGAGCGATGCCGCCATCTCGGATGAAATCCTGAAGAGACACATCCTCAGGTGGTGACCGGCGTCACTCATGCGGTGGAGAAGGGTCCGAAGAAATTTCCAGGAGTCCTAAGGAACCTACAGACTCGACATCCGATTCCGAAGAGGTGGAATTAGGACTCGATAAAAAGTTGTGATAGTATTGGTTGGTACCATGGCATCAATGCCACTCCGATGCCAACACAGGATCTCGACACCGATGCATCGGAACTGAGGTGCCCCCCTAGACCGGTTCATCCATGGGCTCTAACAGAGTATCAGCCCCCGAGCTTGTGACGGTGCTGGTTCCATCAGCGATACTGCCAAGTGCCTCAATGCATGGACATCAAGGTCAGGCATCGAGTCTCCAGATCCTGAGGGCCTCGAGGCCCCAGCACTACTGCTGCCAGGAGAGAAGCTATATTCGATAGCCAGCACGCACTGGTCAAGGGAGACTGGAGGTGTCTGGGTGGATTCCTGCACCATCATCCCAGAATACAGAATTAGGAGGTCACCAGAGAATGACACCTCGGGAGCATCCCTGAGCCCATCTAGAGCTTTGGAGGAAGTATCCTCTCGCCAGGGCTGTTTTGCTGGTGGGTCCAACTCCAGTTCCCCTCTCTGGAAGTCTTGGTGCTGATGCCAGCAATCTGTGTCGGATGCCGAAGCTGAGATCTTTGATACCTTTTCTGCCTCTGTGGATGCTGCTATGTTTGGGCTTCAAGGAGGTATGGGAACCATGCGATGATGTGGATGCCTGTGAGGCTATGGAGGCCACCGAAGAGTGTGCTGAAGTGGCCGAGTCTGACAGAAACAACTTTCCCCATTGTTGTTCATGGTTTTTAAGTCACCTCCTGGTCATTTGCTGACACAAAGGATAATATATCAAAAAATGTGTGTTAAATGTAACAAAAATGGGAAATACATCCAAAAATATAGCGCTTGTTTGGGCAAAAAGTATAGTTATATAAACTATATCTAACTGCTACCGGATGGTCTCAGAACTCCATAGCATCTATCCCAGAGACTCAAAAGTCAAACTTAAAGGGAAAGAAGCTAAATAACATCAACGACCTCCCAGGTAGCCAGCAGTGATATAGTCAAATAACCTGCCCCATGTGAATCAATACAGCTCTTTTTCAAAATATAACATAGGAGCAGGCATATAACGTTCTTCTTAACACTGCTGTAGGAACACTCAAACAAACTCTTAAACTGATCCAAACTCTACAAACATCCCGACGCCTCCCCCCAGCGCCTTCGGAGCGTTTCTCCACAAATGGTTCTTCAGGGGATTTACTGGATCACCTACAAACAAAACAATAATCGTGTATACCCCAAAACCCATCTTTTAAAACCTTTATTAAAAACCCCGTGGGCAAAACTAATATCAACAAGTACTTACAAAAACTGCTGCCCACGTCAAACTCCACAGAACATTGCCGGCTTCCAATCTTTCCAAACTCATAGGAAGCTTTAAGCAAAAAGACGCCGCGCATGCGGACTAGCAACGGATGAACAGGTTAAGTAACACAAACTCAAAAAGAGGCTACACACCACCTCATTCAAAAGAATTACCTTCAAACAAATATATACACTACTAATACAAGCTACTAAATCATAAACAAATCAACAAGAAGACTACACACTCTCTTATTACAAGTACACTCTCCTGAAAACTCGCAACGGCCGTCAGCCTCATTATTTTACAGACAACCGATTGCTCAAAAAAGGAGGTAATATATAACAATCATCATGCAGACATCCTTAAACAGTCACAACCCACCCTAACACATCCCCCATCTAAACACATACTCCGATCACAAAACAAACACACAATCACAAACAAGCCGCCCATTCCACCATAGCGTTCAAACCATTTTTTTTCCATGTAGTAAGTTTTGTAAATAGTTACCCCTGTTATCCAAGTTTTTTGTTCCCTGTTATCTGTAAACTCATACATGTTGTTGTACTGAGCATTTTGTTCCATGTAAACCGCGCTGATGCCGAATAGTGCGGTATATAAGAGAATGTAAATAAATAAATAAATAAAATAAATAAATAAATTTGGCGTTACAGTATCTAATTCATAAATCCAGCGTTGTTCATGCTGGATTAAAACCTGATCTTGAGTACAATCACCATAGCCATGGGTGACTTGCTCTATACAGAAGCATACCAGCTGTTCAAATCTATGACCATAATCAAGACAATGTTGAACAAGCGGAGCTGTGATTACTCTGCACCGCAACCTACTATGATGCTCCCTCATACGCGTCCGAAATATCCTTGTGGTTTTACCAATATAGCGTAGTTACTCACCTGTAACAGGTGTTCTCCAGGAGCAGCAGGAATCAGTCCTCACTTATGGGTGACGTCGGCGCCGACGGAGCCCTCGCGGAGCAATTTTCCCCAGCTTTCAAAGAAAGCCTTTGGGAATTGCAGCGCGCATGCGCGGTCGTCTTCCCGCCCGAGGGTGCCATCTTAGCCAGTCAGATGACATAGCTAAAAAAGACAGCATAAAAATTTGCAAAAAAGAACATAAGCAGACGATTGCAACTCCAAGGGGAGGAGGGAGGGTAGTGAGGACTGATTCCTGCTGCTCCTGGAGAACACCTGTTACAGGTGAGTAACTACGCTTTCTCCAGGACCAAGCAGGAAGTCAGTCCTCACTTATGGGACTCCCAAGCTCAAGGCTACCGGAGACCCTAAGCACAAAAATGAGCTCCCTCTAGCTCAGCAGCACAGAAGGATAGAATCTTCGCTGAATTATCACCCACCGGTAGCCCACATCCGGGATGGAGGGTAGGAGTTGCTCAGACCTCAAAGAGATTACGGAGGACTGCCTGTCCGAAAGCACTGTCCCTACGGGACTCCCTCTCGAGACAGTAATGGACCGCAAAAGTCTGGCTCGAAGACCAAGTAGCGGCCCGGCAGATGTCTGCCAGCGGAACAGAGCGGAGGTAAGCCACTGACGTGGCCTTTGCCCGAACGCAATGAGCCGTGACTCGACTTTCTAAGGAGAGTCCGGCTGCCCCATAAGCCCAAGAGATACAGTCCGCAACCCAGATGGACAGAGTACGCTTGGAGACCGGGAGCCCCAATTTATTGGGGTCAAAAGACACAAACAGCTGAGCAGCTTTACGGTGCTCCCGCGTACGGTCAAGGTAGAAGTTCAATGCCCTTCTACAGTCCAGGGTATGGAGGACCGTTTCAGCTCGGCTGGAGTGTGGTCTGGGAAAGAAGGTTGGAAGTACCACCTCCTGATTGATGTGAAAAGGGGAGACCACTTTAGGCAGAAATTTTGGGTGAGTCCGTAGGACTACCCTATTCTTGTAGAACCTAGTGTAAGGGGGATCAGACACGAGGGCCTGCAATTCACTTACGCGCCTAGCGGAAGTGAGGGCTATCAAGAACAGTGTTTTCCAAGACAGAAAACGGAGAGAACAGGTAGCCATAGGTTCAAAAGGCGGACAGGTGATCCGCTGCAAAACCACATTCAGGTCCCAGTCAGGCGCTGGCGGGCGCAGAGGTGGTTTAAGTAGAAGGAGACCTCGGAGAAACCTCGCTACGAGAGGGTCATTGGAGAGAGGTCTGCCGTCCACTGGCACATGATGTGCTGAAAGAGCACTGAGGTGAACTTTGACGGAGTTGGACTTAAGTCCCAGATTAGAGAGGTGCAGCAAGTACTGCAAGATCACCGACACCGGGCAGGAGAAGGGATCCTGAGACTGTTGGGTACACCAGACTGCAAAGCGACGCCATTTAAGGGCGTAGCATTTGCGGGTAGAAGGCCGTCGCGAAGCTAAGACGACCTCCTCCACCTCCGCCGGCAGGAGAAGGGGAGCAAGGACTACCCTCTCAGCAGCCAGGCCATGAGGTTGAGAGACCTGAGGTTGGGGTGCAGAAGGGACCCCTGATCCTGAGTGAGGAGATCCGGTTGTACCCCCAGAGGGATTGGATCCTCCACCGCCAGTTGCAGCAGGAGCGGAAACCACGGCTGCCTGGGCCAGCGAGGGGCCACCAGGATCATGAAGGCTTTGTCTCGGAGAACCTTGAAAAGAGTCCGAGAGACCAGCGGGATGGGAGGGAAAGCGTACAGAAGGCTCCCCGACCACGAGATCAGAAAGGCGTCCGCCGCAACCCGAAGGGGGTGTGGCTGACGAGAGCAGAAGCGAGGAAGCTGCCGGTTGTGAGGACTGGCAAAGAGATCCACCGTGGGGAGACCCCACTTGAGGAAGAGCTTCTGAACTACCAAGGGATCCAGACGCCACTCGTGCGGCTGGAGGACCCTGCTGAGTTTGTCTGCAAGGCAATTTTCTTGGCCCGGGAGATAAACTGCCTTGAGGAGAATGCCGTGACTGACGGCCCAAGAGCAGAGCTTCTGTGCCTCCCGGCAGAGGAGGAAGGAGCCCGTGCCCCCCTGCTTGTTCACGTAGAACATGGCAACTTGATTGTCCGTCTGGACAAGGACGGACTGTTGGGAAGTCAGGTGGGAGAAGGCCTTGAGAGCTAGGCGGATCGCCCTGAGCTCCAGGAAGTTGATCTGCTGAGCAGACTCCCACGTGGTCCAGAGGCCCTGAGTACGTGCCTCTTGGCAATGTGCTCCCCAGCCCAGGAGGGATGCATCGGTGGTCAGCACCCGGGTCGGCTGAGGGGACTGGAAAGGCATTCCGAATATCAGGTTCGGCTGCCGGAGCCACCACCGGAGAGACGAGAGCGGCGGCTCGGAGACGCGCACTAGGTCTGCCAGGCCGCCTGTGGCTTGTCGCCACTGCTGGCGGAGACACCATTGAGCAGACCGCATGTTCAGGCGGGCATTGGGGGTCACATGGACGGTGGAAGCCATATGGCCGAGCAGTCTCAGGAAGCGCCTGGCGGAGACCAGGGGCTGGCTGCGAAAGCGGTCGGCTAGGTCCATGAGCCATTGAGCCCTGTCGAGCGGTAGGTACGCTCGTGCCCGAGGAGTGTGCAGCCTTGCGCCGATGAACTCGAGATCCTGTGAGGGGAGCAAAGTGGACTTTGCGAAGTTTATGACAAAGCCCAAGTGCTGCAGCAGAGTCACCGTGCGGCACGTGGCGTTGGTGACCTCTTGAGCGGACGCTGCTCTGATGAGCCAGTCGTCGAGGTACGGAAAGACGTAGAGGCCGTGAAGCCGGAGATGGGCCGCCACGACCGCGAGACATTTTGTGAAGACTCGCGGTGCGGAGGATAGGCCAAAGGGCAGTACTCTGTACTGGTAATGATTTCCTGCCACCACAAACCTTAGGTATTGGCGGTGGCTTGGGTGGATGAGGATGTGCGTGTAGGCATCCTTTAGATCCAAGGAGCATAGCCAATCTCCCTGCTGGAGGTAGGGCAGAAGGATTCCAAGGGTAAGCATTTTGAACTTCTCCCGCACAAGGAACTTGTTGAGGTTGCGCAAGTCCAGGATGGGTCTGAGGCCCCCTGTTCTCTTTGGTATCAGAAAATACCTTGAATAAAAGCCTTGACCTCTCAGGTGGTGGGGCACCGGTTCCACCGCCTGTTCCTGCAGAAGACCTGCTAACTCCTGAAGGAGCAACTCCCTGTGCAGAGGGGGGCGCGAAGGCTCTCCCGGAAAATAGGAGGGAGGGATCTGATGGAAGTGGAGAAGGTAGCCTTCTCGCACGACCTGAAGTACCCAGGCATCTGCGGTGATGCTGGACCACCTGTGGGCGAAGTGAACCAGCCGGCCTCCGGTGCTGGGAGGAACCAGCGGGGGGGGAGAGGCTATGCTGAGCGAGTCAAAAACCCCCACCCTGCTGAGCAGGGGCTGGTGGTGCAGGCTTGGGGGCTTGCTGCCTACGGGACCCGTTACCCCGTCCCTTGGCCTGCTGGCCCTGTTGGGGAGCTGCAGGGGCCTGATAATGGGGGTACTGTTTGTAGGCAGCCGCCTTCCTCGGGTAAAAGGACTTTTTTCCCGAGCCCTTCTTTTTCTGGGAAGGGGCGGAGGTCTTCCTAGAAAGCCTGGTCCTGGTGAGAGTCTCAGTCTCAATTTGTGCAGCCTTTTCCGCCATGGGCTTGCCAAAGAGGTTTTCGCCTCGGCAGGGGACATCGACCAACTTGTCCTGTACCCAGGGCTCAAGGTCCGACGACTGAAGCCAAGCCTGTCGGCGGGCACCGATGCCGGCTGCGGCCACTCTAGCCGAGGCCTCAAAGCCATCATAGGCTGCTCGGGACATGAACTTTGAGCATTCCCGAATGCCCGTGGACAAGGCTAGGAACCTCCGCAAGGGCTCCTCGGAGAGACCAGCGGAGAATCCGGCTAGCTCTTTAGCCAGATCCCGGAGATACATGCCCATGTAGAGCTGGTAAGTCTGGACACGACATGCGAGCATAGAGCCCTGGAAGCACTTCTTGCCAAGGCCATCCAGGTTACGGGCCTCCCTTCCAGGAGGCACCGAGGAGTGCATCTTCTGGCTCTTAAGACGATGCATGGCCGATTCCACTACCATGGAATGGTGTGGCAGCTGTGCCTTCTGAAAGCCAGGGCTCTTGCGGACCCGATAGATAGAATCGACCCGCTTGCTCAGGACCGGCGAGGAGGCCGGACTCTCCCACATGCGGAAGAGTAGTCGTTCCAGCATAGGAGGAACCGGCACAGTAAAGTGCTCCCTCGCGGGAGTGTCATACTGGAGGGCGTCGAGCTCTTCGGCTCGAGGCTCCTCCTCGGGATCCGCAGGGAAGGCCAAAGCCTTGGCCATATCCCTAACGAAGTCCGAGAACCGGGCATCCTCCGGGGGGGACTGCTTCCGAGGCTCGGACCCCGGTGAGTCCGATGGGACACACCGAGTCCGGAAAGAATCAGGTGACTCTTCCTCCTCAGACTCCCAGACCGACTCCGACGAGGACTCGGTGGGGTCGGCCCGGGCAGGGTGCGGCGCCAGCCGTCCCGACGTCGAGGGAGTCGGCGTCGGCGACCTCGGTCCCGAACGGGAGGCCGAGGGTGACCTCGACCGAGGATCGACTCGAGTTCTCATTGACTCGAGGATCGGCTCGGTCTCCGGGGTCGACTTGGACGTCGACGTCCCGGCGGTCGGGGCAGCGGCGCCAGCGAGCAGTGCCCGCTGCTGGTCCATGAAGGCAGACAGTCTGCTCTCCAAGGCCGTCAACCTGAGTCCGAGCTCAGGTGACCCAGCAGCCCCCGACTCGGGCCCCGACGGCGTCGGGCCCGACGTCGGCTGTCGCGGAGGCGAGTCCAGAAGGACCACAGGACTTACCCGGGCAGGCATCTCCGACTCCAGGCGAGGTCGCTTCGGGATGTGTTCCTTCTCCAAGGACCCGGGGCGGCTGTCGGGGCTATGCGACCTGGCCCTCGCGGAACCAGGAGCGTCCACCGACGCCGCCCTCGCGGGTTTTTCCTTCCGACGATGGTCCCCGGAGGGAGAACCCCGGTCGGAGGAGCTCCGGCGACGGTCCGAGCTGGAGCCTTTCGACGCGGAGGCCTCCGACGAGGTCCGGGTACGGCTGGGGTCAGCGAAGATTCTCTCACGCTGATGCCGCCGACTCCTCAACGCCTTTGAGGACAGTTTGCTGCAGGGCCCACAGATCAGTTCCTCATGATCCGGGCCCAGGCAGCGGAGGCAAAAGTCGTGTGTGTCGGTTAGTGACATATTTCGGTCACACCGACCACACCGCTTAAACCCACTGGCAGCCATCGGGGGAAAAAGGGCCCCTGCGAGGTCAAAGGACCGGGCTGCCAGGGAAACCGAAAACGAAAGCTGACTAAGTCAGAAAAACCGAAAAAAGTAAGCGGACTCGAGACCGGCGTCGCGAGTCCGGGCGGGAAAGCGATCGGCGTCGAACCGAAAGGAAAAAGAATAAAATAATGAAGAAAATCGACTTTTTCGCGGGGACAAGACGGGGACGTCTGTAGGGCTCCGCGGAAAAAAGAAGACTGGCTAAGATGGCACCCTCGGGCGGGAAGACGACCGCGCATGCGCGCTGCAATTCCCAAAGGCTTTCTTTGAAAGCTGGGGAAAATTGCTCCGCGAGGGCTCCGTCGGCGCCGACGTCACCCATAAGTGAGGACTGACTTCCTGCTTGGTCCTGGAGAAAAAGGAGTTCACAAGGGCATTTCACCACATAAATCACTCCAGCAGAGCTACAAGTGGTAGAAGACAACACAACATAATTAACATGACGATAGCTAAACACAGCAGTCTCAAAAGTTATCTCACAAATATCACACTCCACATCGTCTGTGACCCTTTTCTCCAATGCCGGTAAAACCGTAGGACTCACATATTCTTTTAAGTTACGGTGTCTCTGCCACACGCACCTAAGCTTCTTACCCTCCATACCAGACATAGTAGATAGTACATTCCTATGCTTTTGTAAGCTCCGCTGGATCACCCGACTCAGGGGAGAAAATTTCGTGACTAAATTGATCGTATCAATATCGCCTCCTGCCCTACAGCACGTCGAAGGATGAGGGAGCATCATACAGAGCTCCTTCACAAGAGGAAGAGGTGGACAGAGTTAATTGAAGACACACACAGCATTGCTAGGAATGGGGAAGTCCTACTGATAGGGGATTTCAATATGCCAGATGTTGATTGGCACATTCCTGCTGCAGTATCATCTAGAAGTAAGGAGATACTGGATTCTCTACAGGGAGAACTATTCAGGCAATTGGTAACAGACCCCACACGTGAAGTGGCCATGCTGGACTTGGTGCTTACCAATAGTGAAAGTGTTTCTGATGTTATAGTGGGAGATCATTTTGCATCCAGTGATCACCAGATGGTGTGGTTCAATATTAGGACTAGGGCTGTTAGAATCCATTCAAAAGCGAGGGTCTTAGACTTTAGGAAAACTAACTTTGCCAAGATGGGCAGGGAGTCGTTAGTGGGATTGGAACAGCTGGGGGATGTAGAAAAAGTGGGCAAAACTGAAAGGGGATATTTTAAGGGCAACCAACCTTTTTGTTAAAATAGTAAATAAAGGTAAAAGGAAAAGGAGACCACTATGGCTTTCGAAAGAAGTAGCTGAAAAGGTGAAGAAAAAGAGGGAGGCCTTCATGAAATACAAGAGATCACAGAGAGATGAAGACAGGCATCTATATTTGGAAAAACTTAGAGAAGCTAGCAAAGTAGTCAGGAAATCAAAGATTCAAAAAGAGGAGGAAATAGCCAATGCAATAAAATGGGGGGATAAGACATTTTTCAGATATGTTAGTGAGAAGAGGAAGGGTAAAAGTGGTAGTGTCAGACTCAAGGGTGAAGGGGAGGAATATGTAGAAGCTGATGAAGATAAAGCTGAATTGCTTAACAAATATTTCTGTTCTGTGTTCACAGATGAAGAACAGGAGCAGGACCTCAGAAAACACCCACAAACAGGAATAGAAGCGAGGGGCATCTTGAACAATTTTCAGAAGATTGTGTTCGTGAGAAACTAGCTAAACTTAAAGTAGACAAAGCGATGGGACAGATGGGATACACCCTAGAATACTGAGAGAACTTGGGGATATTCTAGCAGCTCCACTGACTGATCTTTTCAATGCCTCGTTAGAGTCAGGAGTGGTGCCAAAGGAGTGGAGAGAGGCTCATGTGGTGACTTTACACAAAAGCGGAAGTAAGGATGTGGTTGAAAACTACAGGCTGGTTAGTTTAACTTTGGTGGTGAGTAAATTATTGTAAGCGTTGCTGAAAGAGAAAATAGTGAGGTTTCTGAAGTACAGCGGATTACAGGATCCGAGGCAGCATAGATTCACCAGAGGCAGGTTTTGACAGACAAATCTGATTGATTTCTTTGACTGGGTGACCAGGGAGTTGGATCGAGGGAGAGCCCTAGATATGGTGTATTTATATTTCAGTAAAGCCTTTGACACTGTTCCTCACAGGCTACTTATAAACAAACTGAGCACCCTAGGGATGGACCCTAAAGTTACTGCTTGGGTTAGAAATTGGTTGAGTGGGAGGTGACAAAGAGTACAGGTAAATGGAGTTCACTCTGAGGAAAAGGAAGTTACCAGTGGTGTGCCCCAGGGATCTGTTCTTGGTCCTATTCTTTTTAACATCTTTGTTGGTGATATAGCGGGACCTAGGCGTGGTTGTGTCTGATGATCCTGAAGTAGCTAAACAGGTAGAAAAGGCGACAGCAAAAGCTAGAAGGATGCTTGGGTGCATACGGAGAGGAATGGCTAGCAGAAAAAAGGAGGTGATGGTGCCTCTGTATGAGTCTTTGGTGCGACCTCATTTGGAGTATAGTGTGCAATTCTGGAGACCGCACCTTCAAAAGGATGTGAACAGAATGGAGTCGGTACAGAGGGTGGCTACTAAAATGGTTAGTGGTCTTCATTATAAAGCATATGAGGACAGACTTAAGGATCTTAATATGTACACCTTAGAGGAAAGGCGGGACAGAGGTGATATGATTGAGATGTTTAAATACCTCTGTGGCATAAATGCAGAGGGAGAGCCTCTTTCGATTGAAAGCAAGTTCTGCTACGAGGGGACATGGGATGAGGGTGAAAAGGGATAGATTCAGGAGTGATATACGGAAATATTTCTTTATGGAAAGAATGGTGGATCCGTGGAATAGTCTCCCAGAGGAGGTGATAGAGATGAGGACAGTATCTGAATTCAAGAAAGCATGGGACAAACACAGAGGATCTCTAAAGGAAAAAAAGGGGACTGTTGTAGTTGTTGATATGGAGACAGACTAGATAGGCCATATGGTCTTTTTCTTCCGTCATTTTTCTATGTTTCTATGTCTCTAATGGCTCCGCAGAAAAAAGACGACTGAGGAGAATTGCTGGGAAGGCAGGCATGCATGTGTGGAGGGATACTCCCAAAAGCATTCTTATTGGATGTTGGGGAGTGTTCCCGCACAGGGCTCTGTCGGTGTCGATGTCACCCATATGAGAAGACTGCATTACTGCTTGTTCCTGGAGATAGTATTTTACTGCCAAAAGTGCAGTAAGAATATGACAGAGCTGCTCCCAGTGCCTGTGACCACACTCCCTCCTACCCAATTATCCTGATACCTACATAAAGCTGAAATGACATAATACTTGTGCCACCTTGCTGCATATGACAGAATAATCCACCAAAATGTGCTTGGTCCATATGAAGTGGTTGATATATTTTCTTCATGTACCTGTTTAGATCCCCGTCTAGTTGTAAAGAAGGCATCACAGTTCTTCCACCGGCATTTCAGCGTCTGAAAGTTCGCGTTTGTGTGATCACTCAGCAAGTGTTGTTTGAGGTGATCTACAACACCAAATATTAGGGAACATCCATGCCACTAGGAAGAAAATGATGAGAACATGATCATTAGTACCATGCACCATTCTGAGCTTTTCCCCTCCCCACCATCCTTTGATTTGTATTATTCAAATATGCTGCTTCCTAGCATCAAGTTCCAAAATAGAGTCCTCTTTGGTTAAGTTCAAAGCAGACCTCAAGGTGCATTTTTTCACCCAAGTCTTTGGAAACGGAGTGACTTTGATTTGTGGTTGTGGGGGCAGTCTTCTATGACTGGATCCATCTTGCCTTATTCTCTTTCCTAAATTACCACTATCTGTCCTTTTTATTTTACTGTACTATTTTTAATCAACAACTGTAAACTGCTACGATGTTTTGATGAATAGCATTATATTAGGAACCGTAATAAACATAAAACAAACTTACATTAGAGACATACACACACACCTCTGTATCTATCTCTTTGGGACTGATTTACAAAACCACAGTAAACGTTACTCATTGCAAATGCAATGCGTGCTGTTGAGTCAACGCGGACTCCAACCACTGGGTTTTCTTGGCAAGGTGCGACTGGAAGTAGGACAGGCCTTTCTTCCATGCAATTAATTTAGAGCCCCTAGTATTCCAAGGTCGTCATCCATCCAAGTACTAGACACTGCTTAGTTTCTGAGATTAGTCAAGATTAAGGTGAGTTATTAATATGCATTTATATGTTTATTTTAATATGGCTCTCATTAACCACAGTGGGACCTATTTACTAACAATGCAAGTTAATGCAATAACATATGCCAATATGTGTTAGCACACATTAATACCTTCTGGTAAATAGGACCCTTTAGCTATATATATTACACAAGGGTGAAAACTATTTAGAAAATTTGAGAACCAGTTAAAACTCTTGGGAGTCAAAGCAAACATTTATTTTTCCTTTTTAACTTTTGTGCTTGTTCATGGTTTGTTTGTTTGTTTGTTTTTGTTGTCTACTTTAAAAAAAAAATTGTTGTTGCTTTTATGCTCTTTGCTTCTCTAAATTTTGGATTTCTCTTTTTCATGTCTGCTCTGTTTTTTGTTTTGTATTTATTTTACTTGAATTTTTTGGTTTCTTTTCATATTTTTGGATGTTGTTTTAGTGCTTCACAAGTTTTGTGAAAATGCCCCCAGTGCACTCTCTTTAGTCCAATATTTGTATCTTTATTTTGTTTGCTCCCTTTAGTTTATCTACCCCTGTTCACTCTCCCTCTTGCATTTCTTTTGTGCTGATAAGGAGCAGCCCCAAAGCCTCGGCGGTTCACTTCATGGTTAGGGTAGCTGCATGCACCAATTTGTAGGTGCTCTGGCATTTATCATCTACATATAATTTATATATAGTGATCTCTGCCAGTTAGAAGTCAAATAGTCTTTGGTGTATTTTGACTATTTATTTTCAGAAGTTAGAAAGAGAACCTCTTACTTAATACAGAGCTCTATTAGGTTAACTTAAGAAATGAAAATAATACAAATTTCACAAGTGCACTACGTTTTCTGTTTTATCTGCATCAAATATTACACCTTGCATTAGGTTTAATTAAGTTTTTACTTTAATAGTTTATAATACATTTTTGCACTACAACGTGGTTCCTATAAATATGAGCGCTTAGCTAAGGATTAGTGGCATGCATTTACATGTGTAGCAGTGAGTGCATGTGTCTATGTCACACAAGACAATCGGAGGATAAAAGAAAGGATTCTTTGTTTTACCCAGCAGCGGTAATTCTGCATGAGGTTTAGACGTACAGCCTGGACACTGCCATCATAGCAGCCTGTGTAGATCTGGTGAAGAAAAATGAAAACCACACAAAGAAAATAAGAACAAGTCTCGCCCCTAACTTTAAAAACAAAAAGCCCAAATCTTGCAGTTAGTATCCTGTATTTTCAGAGTCTCCCCAGCTCCATTCATACCCCCTACCATCCTGTGATCTAAATTTTCCAGAAATGGACCTCGCTTTCAGATAATGCTGTGAAAATATGGTTCATACACAGGATGCAGCAGATATAGTTAACAAGTCAACGTTAAAACATAGGCACGGTGAATGCCTACTGCAGACCATCTTTAGCAACCTAGATATCTAAGATACACTAAAGTCATTTTAACTAAGTTAGATTTAACTAAAAAAAAAACAATACAAAAAACCCCCCACTTTCCTACTTTAAATGGTATAGTTTAGCATTCAAACAGAGGAAATTGTGCGTGGTAATTTATTCATCATATCATATACCTGATGTTTCAGGACATCATCTTTACAAAAGAAAAGTCATATTTATAGGTCCTGCAATGTACATCAGACAGCCAAAAAAATTACAAAGAATTACCATGTTCTTGTGAAAAGCCATACACATAATCATATCTGTATGTCCTCCATACACTTGCAAACGGTTATGAGACTTGGGAGTGGGGAGAAAAACAAGACAGAGAAGAAAAAGATGTCAGAGAAAAAGCCATATCCTGCATTCTATTCAACATCTTACAGACTTTTTTGGTTACTCTTAACTTGCTTCCATTTTCCAGCTTGTGCTCAGTAAATAAAGCACAGTTACTTACCTGTAACAGGTGATCTCTGGGAACAGCAGGAATTAGTCCTCACATATGGGTACGTCGGTACCGACGGAGCCCGTGCGGGAAAGCTCCCCAGCTTCTTAGAATAGAAGCTTTTGGGACCTCCCACTGCACATGCGCACTGCCTTCCCGCCTTCCTGAACAGCTCTCCTCAGTTTCGAGTTTATAGCTGAGTCAACAGAGAGAGGACAGGAAGATAGATAGATAAAAGATACAACTCCTAGGGGAGGTGGGTGGGTTGTGAGGACTAATTCCTGCTGTTCCCAGAGATCACCTGTTACAGGTAAGTAACTGTGCTATCTCCAGGAACAAGCAGGAATAAGTCCTCACATATGGGGACTCCCTAGCTTAGATGCATGGGATCCCCTGTAAAGGTTCGCCATCTTCGTATGGATCTCAGGCATCCATTCTGGGAAGGTGGGCAGGAGTTGTTTAGGAATGGAACAGGTGCTTGAGGACAGCCTGGCCAAACAAGGCATCCCGGCGGGAGTCCTTGTCCAAACAGTAATGGGCTGTGAAGGTATGAACCGAGGCCCAGGTAGCGGCTCGACAGATCTGATCTATGGAAACAGAGTGCAGATGAGCCATAGAAGTTGCCATGGCCCTCACATTGTGAGCAGTGACATGGCCTTCCAGAGAAATGTTTTTGCTCTGGTAAGCAAAAGAAATACACTGAGCAATCCAATTGGAAAGTGTACGCTTGGAGACTGGAAGTCCCAAATGGGAAGGATCAAAGGCCACAAAAAGTTGAGAAGACTTTCGATGTGGCTGAGTCCTATTAAGGTAAAAAGCGAGAGCTCTTTTACAATCCAGAGTATGAAGGTTCCTCTCTGCATTGGATGCATGAGGAGCTGGAAAAAAGACAGGTAGATATACCTCTTGATTAAGATGAAAAGGCGAGACCACTTTAGGCATAAAGTGGGGATTCGTCCTAAGGACCACCTTATCATGATGAAATCTTGTGTAAGGTGGATTAGCCACTAAAGCCTGCAGCTCACTGATGCGGCGAGCCGAAGTGACTGCAATGAGGAAGATGACCTTCCAGGAAAGAAATTTCAAGGAGGTGGAAAACATTGGCTCAAAAGGTGGCTTCATAAGTTGACCGAGCACTAGATTCAAATCCCATGCGACCGGGGGTGGTCTGATGGGAGGTTTAGTGAGAGTCAGGCCTCTCATGAATCTTGCAACAAGAGGATGAGAGGAGATAGGTTGTCCATTTATATGTTTCAAGGATGCTGCAATAGCACTTAAATGGACTCTTACCGAATTCGTCTTGAGGCCTGCATTGGATAGATGCAGGAGATAATCAAGAAGAGAATTCAAAGGAAGTGCCAGAGGGTCAAGACCCTGCTGAGCACACCAAATGGAAAAACGTTTCCATTTGAAAGCATAGGAACGCCTGGTAGAGGGTTTCCTAGAGGCAGAAAGGATATCTTTCACTGGTTGGGAAAGATGAAAGTCTTGAAGGCTTAAGCCTTCAGTAACCAAGCACTGAGGTGAAGGGATTTGGGGTTTGGGTGCCACAAAGTCCCCTCCTCCTGAGACAGGAGGTCTGGCGCAGCTCCCAGATCCAAGTAGGATCCCTGGGAGAGCTGTAGAAGTAGAGGGAACCACACTTGGCGTGGCCAGCGTGGAGCTATGAGGATCATAGTTCCATGATCCCTCTGGAGTTTGAACAGAGTCTTGGGAATCAAAGGAATGGGTGGAAAGGCATATAGGAATGCCTGATTCCAATTCAGGAGAAAGGCGTCCGTAGCCTGAGCTCCCTGACACGGAGTTCTGGAACAGAACCGGGGAAGTTTGGCATTCCACGGACTTGCAAAGAGGTCTATGTCCGGGGTCCCCCATTCCTGAAAGATTCGGTTTATTTGGTCCAAATGTAGGGACCATTCGTGTGGCAGCAGAACTCGACTGAGCCTGTCTGCCCGAGAGTTTTGAACTTCTGGGAGATACACTGCTAGCAGGTGAATCTGATGCTCTCTGGCGAAGGCCCATAGTCTTAGAGCTTCGTTGCAAAGCGACAGAGAGCCCGTCCCTCCTTGTTTGTTTATGTAAAACATGGCCACCTGATTGTCCGTCTGAACTAGGACAGTGAGGTTGGCTAGGAGGGAGTGGAAGACCTTGAGGGCAAGGTAAATTGCTCGCAGTTCCAGAAGATTGATATGAAGGGTGGTCTCCTGTAGAGACCAAGTGCCCTGAGTGGAGAGAGTTTGCAGATGGGCTCCCCACCCTGTTTGGGAGGCATCTGTTGTGAGGGTTGCTTGGGGTAGCAATGGTTGAAATGGAGCCCCCAACAACAGATTCTTGGTGGAAGTCCACCAGTGGAGGGACCAAAACAGACGATCGGAGGTTTGTATTTGGTCTGAGAGCGCTCCTGACGCCTGAGTCCACTGAGTGGCCAGGGTCCATTGAGCTGCTCTCATATGAAGACGAGCATAGGGCACCACATGCACTGTGGAGGCCATATGACCCAGTAGGCGTAGCATTTCCCTGGCTGTCAAGTGAGTGCTGGACTGAGCTTGGGAGGCCAAACTCAGGAGGCGCTGGCCTCGAACATGTGGAAGGTAGGCCCTTGCAGTGATGGTGTCCAACTGGGCCCCTATGAATTCTAGAGATTGAGTAGGGATGAGTTGGGACTTGGGAAGGTTTACTACCAGTCCCAGATACTGCAAAAGGCTCCTTGTGTGGTCCAGGGAAATCTGGGCCTGTGACTGAGTGGGAGCTCGGATGAGCCAGTCGTCCAGATATGGGAAGACAAAGATTCCCATGCCTCTTAGAAATGCGGCTACGACTGCCATGCATTTTGTGAATACTCTTGGAGCAGAGGCTAGACCGAAGGGGAGTACTCTGTATTGGAAATGTTTTCCCTGAAACAGAAAGCGAAGATACTTTCTGTGGGATGGATGGATGAGTATATGTGTATACGCATCCTGTAGGTCTAGAGAACAAAGCCAGTCCTGACCCTGGAGGTAAGGAAGGAGAATGCCGAGAGACAGCATTTTGAATTTCTCCTTGAAGAGAAATTTGTTCAATTCTCTCAGATCTAGGATTGGTCTGAATCCCCCTGTCTTCTTTGGAATGAGAAAATAAGGGGAGTAGAAACCGGACCCTTGTTGAGGAAGAGGAACCTCTTCTATGGCCCCTTGGGCAAGAAGAGAGGAAACCTCTTGACCCAACAGGGTTAGGAGAGATGGGGGAGAATTGAATGGTCTCACCATATGATGGGGAGGAAGGCTGGAGAAATGAAGTTTGTAACCCTCTCGAATGATAGAGAGGGTCCATTGTTCTGTTGTGATTTGTTCCCATCTGGGAGCAAAGTGAACCAACCTTCCGGGTATGGTGAGAGGTTCTGGTTGTGTTAGAACCAGAAGTGGCAAGTTCCCTAGGAGCAAGTCAAAACCCCTGAGGGGTTGGAGCCTGCTGAGCTACAGTAGCTGCTGCAGGCTTAGCTCGTGCTTGTTTGGATTGCTGACGCTTAGCAGTATAGCGAGGTTGAGAAGACTGCTGGCCAGTATTTGAAGCAACTCTGGCCTTCTTATAGTAAGGCCTTTTAAAAGACTTTTTCTTAGTAGGAATTGAAGTGGACTTTGAAAGTCTTTCCAAGGTGGCATTTTCAGCATCCATCTGGGTGGCTTTGATTTGCCACTCTTCCCCAAATAAGTTCTCACCTGTACAGGGCAGATTCCGTAAGCCATCTAGAACCCAAGGTTCCAGATCAGAGGCCTGGAGCCAAGCAAGACGTCGGGCTGCAATAGCAATGCCCGAAGCCCTACTGGCTCCCTCAAAGGAATCATATGCTGCCCTATTAGAGAACTTAGAAACCTCTAAGAGTTGTTTCACTAGGGAAAGGAATCCCTGCTTTTTATCCTCAGGGATAAAGGGGGCAAAATGCCGCACCTTCTTGGCAAGTTCCTCCAGGAACATGCCCATATAGAGACTGTAGGAATTAATCCTGGCTATAAGCATACTAGCCTGGAAAATTTTCCTACCAAAAGAGTCCAAAGTCTTACATTCCCGTCCTGGAGGAGTGGAAGAGTGTCTTTTGGTACTCCTAATCTTCTTCATTGCAGACTTCACCACAATAGAGTGGTGGGGCAATTGAGTCTTTTGGAAACCAGGAGAAGGAGGGACCCTATACATGGTGTCCAACCTACGGGAATAAGGAGACAAAGTCAAAGGATTTTCCCAGAAATCCATCAGTTGTTCTTGAAGGATTTCATGGATAGGCAGGGTAACTGCCTCCTTAGGGGCCTTTGAGTATCCCAAAATATCCAGTTTTTTGGATCTGGGTTCCTTTTCAGAGGATGTGGTAATAGAAAGGGCTGTAGCCATATCTAAAACAAAGTCCTGGAAGGACAAATCCTCTGGAGGGGACATTCTCCTTTTAGGAGAAGAGGGCTCCTCAGGTAAGTTGAGTGAAAACTCAGCAGAATCATCAGAGGAGTGAAAATCCTCAGAGGAATCGGTGCTTTCCTCTAACGCACGATACGCGTACCGATCGGTATCGATATCGGGCGTATCGGGTATGGAACCGGTATGGAGCGAAAGCCCATACGGTACCGACTTGCGTTTAGAGGTGGATGGCCTCGATACCGGCATGGCGGACGATACCGGTATCGGGCCCGGAACCGCTGAAAGCGGAACCGATGGCGTTGCAGCTTTAATGAAAGCCATGACGGCCTGCTGCATGGACTGTACAGTATCGCCCATGGACGCCATAGCTGCCTGGATGTCGGTACCGGAGTGACCCGGTACCCCAGAGCAGGCTAACAGGTGATCTGTCGAGGCCGTAGCATCGATATCAACCTGAGACCCCTGAATTGGCGTTTTTGGAAGTTGGACTTCCCGCCGGGGTTGTTTGGCTGGGGCAGGGTCCTCAAGTTCTAAGCTAAGAGCCTCTCGATGCTTTGAAGGAGATTTGCTCTTTGAGGACTTGCCCACAGAAGGTTTGGTTACCTGAGATCCATCCGGAGAAGAAGACCTGGATGACTGTGATGCTGTATTCTCTGAAGCAAACAGCACATGGAATTTGTTGGCCCGGTTCTGCAGCCCACGTTTAGACATGTGGGAGCAAGATGGGCAGTCCGGTATGGAATGGTCAGGCCCCAAACATTTCAGACACCAGTCATGGGTGTCTGTGACTGAAATAACAGCATTACATTTGGTACACTTCTTAAATCCAGGGGCTGGCTTCTCCATGAGGAGAAATTGAGTAGGCCGAGAGGCCTCTCTGAAGTGACCAAAAAGCTAAAAAATAAGAAAAAAGAATTATAATTTGTTAAAGAAAGAAAGAAAAGACCGGCGATACCGGTATCGGTATGGGGAAGGCAGGTACGCGGTCTAAAGAAACAAATAAAATAACAATTTCTTCAGCGGTGACAGGAACACGACCTGCTGGCTCCGCGGAAAAAGAGAAACTGAGGAGAGCTGTTCAGGAAGGCGGGAAGGCAGTGCGCATGTGCAGTGGGAGGTCCCAAAAGCTTCTATTCTAAGAAGCTGGGGAGCTTTCCCGCACGGGCTCCGTCGGTACCGACGTACCCATATGTGAGGACTTATTCCTGCTTGTTCCTGGAGATACATGAGCAGCCACATGACTATACTTGTTCAGTAATATAGGACTTCTGACCAGAGCCTCGGAAAGTAGATGTCCAGAAAAGATCTTTACATGTACTTTGCCAGATGCCTATACTCAAAAATAATGGAAGCCTAAATACAGTTTTAGAGGCCTCAGGGTAGTTTAGATTTCATGAAATGCCCAATTATCCATCATAAGGACGCTTCAGGTGCCATGAAGCAACCTTATAACGCCTGCATGTATATTCTACTAGCGAATTATGTGGCAGAATTCTTCAATTTTACTGCTTTTGATCCGACTTAGGTGGAACACCATTCTATCTTCAAGCAATTAGCATGATATTTTATACTTTTCTTCAAATCTAAAGGAATGAATAAAAGGAAGCTTGAGGATATGAACAAGTGCAGCATTGTCTAAATAGCATTTCTTTCCTGACTGCTGCTGACTGTAAAGTCCCAGCATACCCAATCTTTTAAGTTAACGCAACAGAATGACAGCAGGAAGAAAGCAGTAATTAGCGGGAGCTGGGGCATTCTAGTATTCCCCATCCCCTCATGCTGAGGTCTTCTAACATGGTTGAATTCGAACTTGCTGAGCAGTACTCAGGATACAAACTACTAGAAAGAAGGAAGACAATCGCATAAGAGCACAATGTAAGTAAAATAACACACTTGTAAATTGTACATCCTCTACTACGCCTTCCTTCCTAGCTATCACACCCTTCCTGGATTCCAGCCATTTTCCTTTCAGCTCCCAGCCTCTATTGTTTCTGGCGCTTTAACCTTCCTAGCCACAACATTCCTCCTCATGTTTCTGGCCCTGACCCTCATTGGCCCTTCTTTCTCTCCCTCCTTTCTGGCTCCTGTACCACCTCAATCTGTCTACCCTCAACCCTTTCCGACTCTCTTCCCCTCTGCTCACTCTCACTCCCCTCTAACTCTTTCAGGAAGTGAACGGGAACTGTAAAAGCAAGGAACTCACAATGCCCAAGTGGCTATTTTCTCTGAAGCCAGCACTCACTTCCATTCTAACCTTGGGGTCCCTTGGGGAAACTGCTAGGTACATATGACCTAGATTGGCCACTGTTGGAAACAGAATACTGGGCTTGATGGACCTTGGTCTGACCCAGTATGGCATATCTTATGTTCTTATGTTAACCTGAAGTGTACGCCATGGGGGCTTAACAGCAACATTTCTATTGTCCTAGCATGACCATTGCCCTGCTGCTTGTGTTTGCACTCTAGGATGAGCCCAGGAGCAACGCAGTTATCAGTTCACTTTATTTTAAGAGGATTCCCCAGCAACATGCTGATTTCACGCATCTCCATCTGGCTGCATCTGAAGTCAGTCTTGATCCCTAGTTATGGTGCTGGTGGTTTGAGCAAGTTGAAGACAGGGTGCAAACCACACTTCTTCCATGAATATACCTTGTGACCTTGAATAACTCACATTCTCCATTCCAGCAAGTACAATACTTAGAATTTAAGAGCTTGATTACAGGCAATGTTGGTGCCTATGTGCTTTTATAAAAAAGGCTCTCAGAGCCAGCTCCAACAAATGCCAATGCACAAATCTATACCTGCTCTGAAAAAGGTGTAAATGTGTGTGTGTGTGCACCCTAGGAATTTATTTGCATATTTTATAAAATGCATGTAACATTGTACAGTACCTCAGTCTATTCCATCTAAACTACACACTAGGAACAGTCTATGGCATATTGCATAAACATAAGTGCATTTTCCATGTGCATAATTTTAGGTGCGTATGCGGTAACACAATTTTGTAGAAGCCCCTTTCTTTATGCAAAACAGGCTTTACACACAGAAAAAGCTTTATAAAATTACCCCTAAGCCTTCTTGGGCAGGAAAACACCTACTATACCTGCACGCGATTCACCTTGAACTTGGATTTAGAAAGGCAAGTAAAATCCAATTCAAATCCAGACGTGTGCCATCATCAACTGCAGTAGAACCCCAGCCCTGCCAACATCCTTTCCCACCTGAGGCCCCAGGTGGAGCAGACTTCACATACTGGCAGCCCTCTGCTACAGGGAAAATCCACTCTTTTATAACAGAAGGATAGACTGTTGCTTACTACTATTACTACTTACTTGTATAGCGCTACAAGGCATACGCAGCCCTGTACATGTACAAGACAGACAGTTCCTGCTCATCGGAACTTATAATCTAATCAAGACAGACCACATAACTAGGGACACTAAGCTAAATCAGGGGAAATAGCAAGATACAACTGGGTGATAAGCAGGAGAATAAGGGAATTGGGAGCCAAATGCAGCCTCGAAGAGGTGGGTTTTTAGCCTGGATTTGAAGAGGGCAAGAGAAGGCCTTCATTACTGATGTGATCCCAGCTCAACACCGCCTACAAAATGGGAATGAGAATTGGATGTAGCTCATGCCTTTCTCTGAAGTTTCAAAGTGAGCTACATTCAGGTACAGTAGATATTTTCCTATCCCACAAGGGCTTACAATCTGTTTGTACTTGAGGCAATGGAGGGTTAAGGGACTTGCCCAAGATCACAAGCAGTAGTGGGATTTGAACCTGACCTCCCTGGTTCTCAGCCTGCAGCTCTATCCACTAGACTACTCCTACACTGTGGTTAGAGTACTAGCTTGATAACCAAGAGATCAGGGTTCAATTCCCACTGGCACTCCTTGTCACTTAACCCTCCATTGCCTCGGAAGAAAGACCTGGCAATCTACTTCTGGTCACACTGCCAAGAAAACCCAGGAGCTGCTGGGTCGCCAGGAGTCAGTACTGACTTGAAGACACACACTGCATTTTTACACTGTGGTAATTTTTGCAGCAAGAAAAAATGGTTCCATGAAGGTAGCTTGCATTTTATTTTTTTGTAATCAATGTGAACTGTTTAAGAGCCTTGTTTTTTTCTTCGCCATGCTTCTTACCTGCAGCTCATATATGCGGACAAACTTATCCAAGGAGGCTGTCACCATAACCTTGCCCAATATGTTAACCACCGTGACTGCATGACTATGACCTTTATAGATCCGAACTAGCTCTCCTGTCTGTGCCAAGATAAAAGTAACCCACAGGAGGAAAGGTTATACACATATATAACTTATGAGCAGAAATCAAAAGCAGTCATGCACACTGTACAGAACTAAAGAACTAATATTAGTGTGTCTAATCCTCAAATACCAACACATTAAAATGGAAGCTATTCATTAAAATTCTCAACAAAGAACACACCTTATTTTAAAATATTTTCTCTTTTTTTTCTGCACTAACCAATGACAAAAGAATATTTCAGTATATGTATATTGCCTTGGGAGGTTTCCTTGAAAAGACAGTAGATAAGTCATTAAAAACCAGCAAATTTCAAGGCATCTTAAAAATGCAAATTACAGAGATTTTGAAGAAAATCTTTTTCAGCATTTTTTCTTGCGGCCCATATCCAGTGCATATCAAAGATAGAGGGTATTTGTTTCTAGAGAAGAAGGTTTGCACAATATTAGACTGAGGTGTCAGGAAGAAGAAAACAAACACATGTGGAGACCAGTACTGCAGCAGACACAGTGTTTTTTATATATAAAAACTAAACCCCTATCACCCCCACCTGAATGAAAGTCTTCGCCTACTTTTTGAATACCAGAACTCAAGGATAAACGCTGTCCCTGCACTAAAACAAAACAAAAAAAATATATAAATCTAAACTCAGACTGACTTTAATACTCATCTCTTTGACCTTACACCATGCTTTAAGTCCCAGTAATTTACCAGATTACTTCTAGAGCCAGCTTCATGTCTTACAAAACAGAGGCCAGTTTTTGCATTCATGGCCTATGCTGATCTTTAGTTCGCTGGCAGGTATTATTATAGCAGCACATTGATCTGCAGAGCTTCTAGGAGTACTCATTATCAGGGGACCTAAAATGTTGGCATTTACCATCTAAACATTTTCTTCCAGTGCTCAGAATAAAATGATTTTAAAAGCTGAACTTACATGTATATTGTGAGCATGGACAGACTGATCACTGGATCCACTAAACACCAGATCATTCACAACCTTTAAAACAATAAAACTTTCATATTACCAGTTTTTATTCGAAAGTTACATCTCTAGCAGGAAAGAAATTGAGAGAACACCAGACTGTATATGCCCAAAGCCCGTGAGCTGCTATAGGCGGGCATGGGAAATCCCTGCCCAGGAGTTATAGACTGCACTTTGAAATGCATTCTTTTACAGGTCTACACTGCAGACTCTCATATGCCCACTAGCAGGCCTGAGGGATAACAGCAGCATTTTAGTTTATACTCATCATTCATTCTTATTTTATGTAGTCAGCAAATTAACTTTTTTCCCCAAAAGGCAAACAGTTTATACATTAAATCTGAGATAGAGTGAAGCAAAAACTGAAGACACAAAGGAGGCCTAGCTCTCCCAGGAATATGGAACCAAGCAGTAGCACTCTCAATGAAGATGCATGAAGGTCAAATAACGAGGAAAGCCAGTAGCATCATTTACACTAGTTGAAGGTGTAGTAGCTGTGATGGGAAGACTTACCTTCATACACAGGACGGTTTTGCTGTGGCCCTCCAGGGTTCTGAGTAACAGCCCATTTCGAGCATCTCGAACAGTGATGGTGCAGTCATAGGAGCCGACCAGCAATAACCGGCGGGACCCCTCCTGTGCAGTCGCTAGACAGCTGATGGCTCGAGGACCATGGCACTCAAATGTGTCTAGTTGTTTATTACTCTGAAAAAGAACATTTGCACATTTCTAATTAAGACACTCAATTGACCACTAAAGGAAACTTAGGAATCATGAGCATCCTTTCTAGTGCACGCCCTCTTTAACAGAGCTTCACCAAGCTCCTAAAATTTATTTTAGGGGTGCAAACAAAGATCAATCATGCAGCAGCATTTATTGCCATAAGCACAGAATATTAATTAATTAGGGAAGTCACTGTGACTGAGGACACCTTTTATAAAAACAAATTACTGCAGCAAAAAAGTTAACTACGTTAAAAGATTTCCCATAGGTGTCAGCAGCTTTCTTTTGGGTGGCATTCACCTGCTGAGGCAATCAGGAAACAAATGTACAAGTCTGCAACTCCGTCAATAGTCCTGGTAGGAGACTGGAAAGCCAACAGGGAAAGAACAAAATGTTCCAGAGATTTTCTCTCCAACGAATCCCATTCACTCCTGGCTAGAGCACTGCTATCACAACAGTTCTCAGTAGTTCCATCCAGAACACAGTATTTGTACACCTGGAATATCTCTGTAAGTATAGCTGTTATATAACTGGAATTTCCTCCCCGGTCTCTTCTAGGATGAGAAGACAAAGCTAGATCTGTGGAAATAGAACCTAGGTTTGATGCATTAACAGAGCATTACTACTTGGTTATGGGGCTGGATCCAAGCCTTTATTCTATGACTCTCCACTAATGGGACTCCAATGCACTAATAGAGCATACATAGCTATTTTTAGATCATCTTCTGTTTCTATTTATTTATTTATTTGCAGTCTCTTTTATACCGCGCTATTCGACATCGGTGCGGTTTACAATGAACATAAGAGTTGCACATCTCAATTTCGTGATTTGTGCTTACAGTGAAACAGGTATAACTTGGGTATACATTAAACAGGAAAATTAAACTTGGGGATGCATTAAGCAGGTATAACAGGTAAAATAGGGTATAAATAACCAGTCCCTTAACAAGGAGACACGATGAATAAATACAGTCTACTTTATGCAACAATATAATGAGTTATGCGGCACTGTATAAGTTTCTCATGGTGGTTGGAGGAGAAGGTGTGATTGCGAGTGATCAGTCTGGGAACGTGACGTGCATGAGTTTGAGGTGCTGCATTGAGATGTGAGAGTGGGTGGGTGTGGGGGGAAGACTGCAACATCGTAGTGATGAAGAAAGAGGTGACGTTTCAGTGCCTTTCTAGCACTGAAACTGTTTCCATGGAAGCATTCTGAAGGAGAAATTTGGTTTTACCTGTAAATTATATTTTTTTGAGTCTAACCAGACCAATCCAGAATGCATAGATTATGCCCATCAACCAGCAGATGAAGACAGATCTAAGAGCTGTGTGCTCTGCCCTATAAGGCGCTCCAGGCAGCTACTTGCTCTTCAGTATTTTTATAACAAAGCAATAGTAAACACAAAATAAGATACCTTTCTTCCAAATATCCCCCATCGAAGAAGAAGAGCCACAAACCTGAATCAAAAAATCCGTACAAACCCGCAACAAAAAAATCCACATTCCCAAGAGAAACCATAAGAACCTCAGATGCCTAACCTTACACAGAGAAGTCCAATGACTCAAGCACAGGTGGTTATTCAGGGTGGGCCTCTGGACTGGTCGGGTTGGAATCTATGAAAGAGAACTGGAAAGTAACACCAAATTTCTCCTTCCCTTTTCATCCACTATATCAATCTAGAACATATGGGATGTAACAAAGGTGACATTTTAATTACCAGATAATATCCTTTTCCTTGAATCCTGCTAGGTCTGTCCAGACAAGTGGGTTGTGTTCCCCTACCCAGTAGATTGGTGGAGACAAAGAACCAATGAAAAACCCAGGTTTCAATGACATCACTCACATGCCTCTATTCGCCTCAGCCATCAGAGGTCAGTATTCAGCAAAAAAGCATATAGGAGATATAGCAAGCCTCACACAGCCTCAAATGTGGGCAACAATGAGTAATCAACTTTATACAGGAAAGAAGAAAAAGAAGGCTGTCAGTAGAAGATGAGCGTGCACAGTCAATATAAAATCATAGCGGACCCAAGAGTACCGCAGCAGAAAAGAAAAGAGCAATACAGTTTTAGGCCGGTTCCGTAACAAGATATGCTGTGGCAACAGCCTCCTTAATCCAGTGCCCCAAGGTTGACTTGGCCACCACCTCACCCTTATGTGGATCAGCAAACAGCACAAAAAGATGGTCTGACTTACAAAAAGAATTCATAACCTCCAAGTACTGGAGAAGCACCCTCCAGACAACCACAGGGCGAAGATCCTTATCCTTCCCCGGCACTATAACTTAAAAAAAAAAAAAAAAAAAAAAAAAAAGAGGACAGGCAAACTACCTGGTTCACGTGAAAAGGAGACAGCACTTTAGGCAAGAAAGGTGCTATCTTGCTCAGTCAGGTCCCACAGCTAGAGCCCTACTAAGCAGATGGCAAAGGAAGGATTAAAAAATTGCAACTCTTCAGGGGAGGTGGGAGGGTAGTGAGGACTGATTCCTGCTGTCCCCGGAGAACACCTGTTACAGATGAGTAACTACACTTTCTCCAGGAGCAAGCAGAGTCCTCACTTATGGGACTCCACGGCTACAGGCTACTGAACCTGTAAGCTAAAATCTCCTCTGCGAGGCTGTGAGCAGAAGCCGATGCCCAAAGGAAGACCGAGTGCTCGGGCCTTCAGGGCGAGCACTCAGTAGCCGAAGAAGGAGGATCAGAGGGCAGGAGTTGCTTATACCCCGAATAGACTACGGAGTACAGCCTGGCTGAAGGCACTGTTCTGGCGGGACTCTCTCCAGGCAGTAGTGCGAAACGAAGGTATTCGCTGAAGACCAGGTTGCAGCAAGGCAGATGTCTGTCAGAGACACCGAGCACAGCAAAGCCACCGACGCCGCCTTGGTGCAGACGCTGTGCGCAGTGACCCGACGATCCAGCGGGGCGCCCGCCTTTGCCTGGGTGAAAGTGATGTACTCCACCATCCAGATGGAGAGGTTGCACTTGGTGACTGCCAGCCTCAGGCAGTGGGAATCGTAGGCGATGAAGAGCCGGTCGGACTTGCGATGACCTTGGGTGCGCTGCAGGTAGAAGGCGAGAGCCCTCTTGCAGTCGAGTGTATGCAGGACCTCTGATGCCCGGTCGGCATGAGGTCTCGGGAAGGAAGTTGGCAAAACCACCTCCTGATTGAGGTGGAAATCCAAGATAACCTTCCGTAGGAACTTGGAGTGGGTGCAAAGAACCTCCCTGTTCATGTAAAACTGATGTAGGGGGCCTCAGCAATGGGGGCTTGAAGTTTGCTGACTCGCCGTGCCAAAGTCAGTGCCACCAAGAAAACCACCTTCCAGGAGAGGTGCCGGAGCGAGCACATCACCATTGGCTCGAAGGGCGGCCGCGTCAGATGCATGAACATGATGTTCAGGTCCCATTCTGCTGGGGGAGGCCAGATGGAGGGTTTGGAAAGCAGGAGGCCCGACATGATGCGGGAAAGCAGAGGCTGGCCCGAGAGGGGTTTACCCTCGACGGGCAAGTGGATGGCTGAAATGGCGCTCAGGTGAACCCTTACCGAGTTGGACTTCAGTCCCACCTGCGAGAGGTGAAGAAGGTACTGGAAGACCCAATGAGTGGAGCAGGAGAATGGGTCGATCTGGAGCTCGGAGCATCAGATCGAAAACCGCCACCACTTCAGGGCATAGGCCCGCCTCATCGAGTCCTCTCTCGACACGAGGACGTCCTCATTCTCCACTGGGAGGTACAGCGAGGCTAAAAAGACCCGTTCAGCTGCCAGGCTGTCAGGGATAGCGAGACCAAGTTCGGGTGAAGTACCCGTCCCTCCTCTTGTGTCAGCAGAACGGGGGTACTGACCGGAGTAACCGGAGGCTCCGACGAGGGCCAGAGTAGAAGCGGGAACCAAGGTTGTCGAGGCCATGAAGGAGCCACGAGAATCAGAGGCTCAGTCGTGCTGGATCTTGTGGAGGGTACTTGCACTAAGAGGTTTTTTTGGGGGGGGGAACGCATACAGAAACACGGAGGTCCAGTTCAGGAGGGACGCATCCGGTGCCACCCTGCTCGGGTGTGGCATCGGCCCACAGAAGCGGGGGAGCTGTGTGTTCACTGGGCTGGCGAACAGGTCTATGGATGGAGTCCCCCAGAGGCGGAACAGGTGGAGAACCACCTCTGGACTCAGGCACCACTCGTGTGGGTGGAGAAGCCTGCTGAGTCTGTCCGCGAGGACATTGTCCTGGCCTGGGAGATAGACAGCTCTTAGGGTGATGCCCTGGCGCACTGTGAAGGAGTAGAGGACTGCTTCCCGAAAGAGGCAGCGGGAGCCCGTGCCCCCCTCCTTGTTTATGTAGAACATCAAGACTCTGTTGTCGGTCTGTACGAGCACTGACCTGCCCTTCAGGTGGTACTCGAAGACCTTCAAGGCCAACCGGACCGCTCAAAGCTCGAACAGGTTGACCTGCTGTCGAGATTCCTCGGGTGACCACCACCCCTGTGTACAGAGGTGGTCGCAGTGGGCTCCCCAGCCCAAACAGTGAGGCATCCGTTGGCGAGATGAGTTCGTGCAGACGAGTCTGGAAGGGCATGCCCCGAAGGAGGCTCTGGGGGTTCTACCACCAGACTAGGGACTCGACTAGGCTGCGAGACACCCGGATGGGGTCCTGGATGCGGCCCGAGGCTTGGGCCCATTGCCCTCTGAGGTACCATTGGGCTGCGAGCATGTGCATGCGAGCATGGGAACGACGTGGACAGTCGAGGCCATGTGTCCCAGGAGGCGCAGCATGGTCCGCGCCGAGACCCTGGGCCGGCCTTGGACCGTGGCAACGTGCGCGAGGAAGAAAGGTGGTCGCACGTTCTGTGTCGAGAAGAGCACCAATGAACTGATATGCCCTGCAGCCGGAGGTGGGCTGTGGCCACTGACAGGTACTTGGTGAAGACTCGTGGGGCAGACACGAGCCCGAAGAGGAGCACTCTGTACTGGAAGTGCTCTCCCTGCACCCTGAAATGCAGGTATTTCCTGTGCTTGGGATGGACCGGAATGTGGGCGTAAGCATCTCTGCGGTCCAAGGAGCATAGCCAATTGCCCTGCCGGAGGTACGGCAGCAGGACGCCAAGGGATAGCATTTTGAACTTCTCCCACACCAGAAACATGTTCAGATTCCTGAGGTCGAGGATGGAGTGCAGGCCCACCATCCTCTTCGGAACGAGGAAGTACTGGGAATAAAATCCCTGACCCCGTAGGTACGGTGGAATTCTTTCAACCGCTTGTTGACCAAGAAGGTTGTTCAGCTCTCGCTGTAAGCAAGCCTGGTGCGAGGGAAGCAGAGTAGGTTCTGCCGGGGAGAAGGGAGGAGGGAGTCTGCCTAGACGAAGATGATACCCATCCCGGATCACCTGCAAAACCCAGGTGTCCAGTGTAATAGCCGCGCATTTGGGGGCGAAAAGGGACAGGCGTCCTCCCACGGGTGAAAGCGTCACCCGGGGGGGGGGGGAGGGGCGAGAGGCTATGCTTTTGGCGTCAAAACCCTGGGGCTAGTTGGGGTGGTGCTGGTAGCTGGGTCTTGGGCCCCTTGGGTTTCCGGTGACCCTGGGCATCCCCTTTTTCCTGAAGTGACCCCATCTGATTCCCAGCATGAGAGGTTTGAGAAGGACTTGGGAGTCAGGCTGATCCCCGCGCCCCCTGGCCGAGGCCCGCTTGGAGCCAGAGGCACAGACTCTGGAAGACCTCGCCCCCAAGGACTGGGACGGCGAGCGAGACTGGTGCCGAGGACCCTCACAAGGCCCACGGCTCTCGGAGGTTACCAAGGCAGGTTTCGGGATCCCAGTTGGATGACCCTCGATCTCAGGGCGCGAGCCAGCCGTGCTGGGCAAGAGCGCCTGCTGGGCAGTGAGGAAGGCAGAAATGCTGCGCTCCAGGGCCAGCATACGGGACTCCCACTCGGATGTGGGTCCCTGCGATGCCAATGCCGGGGTTACCAAGTCTGGCGTGGAGGAGGAGAGGGGGCCCTCACTAGGACAACCCTCAGGAGACCGGGCGCCATCGCCGGAGGCCTTTGTATCCGTACGAGGTAACTTTCGAGGCTACTCCTTGTCCGACTCTTGTGAACACCGGGTGAGGGCTAAGGGAACGAGCGCGAGACTGCTCGCGCTTGTCTGGAGCCCTCGACAGTGACTTCGAGGTCATCTTCTTCTTTTGCCGTTCCACCTTGAGCAGACCCTGATCAGAGTGACGCAAGTGGTGGATCTGTAGGGCGAGGTGCCACCGGGGATCCCGGGGCTGCCTTGTAGAAAATGTCATCTGACTTCTGCTTGTGGCTTAGCAAGGCCTTAGCAGAGATTTTCTTACAAAGTGAGCAGAGCTCCGGGTTGTGGTCAGCCCCCAGACACCGTAGACAGCTGTCGTGGGTGTATGTGAGCAATATATTTTTGGAGCATCTGTCACATTTCTTAAAACTGGTGGACATGGGGGCAAAAATGGCCCCTGCAAGGTCAAAAACACTAGAGGCCAGCGGTTGCAGAAAAAAGTGGCGCAAAAAGGGCCCAAAAGAAAAAACACTAAATAGAGACAAAAAAATAATCCCTTAGCCCACAGCCGAAGCAGGGGCGAAGGGGAGGAAGGAAGAGGCCCAGTGTTACTGGAAAAAAAGACCAAAAGGCCAAATCATGAAAAACCTTTTCCAAGGGACGAGGACGTGCATCCGAAGGGTTCTGCAGAAAAAGGGAGACTGAGCAAGATGGCACCTTTGGGCGGGAAGAGGATCATGCATGCGTAGCATCAATCCCAAAGGCTTTCTTTGAAAGCTGGGGAATTGCTCCACATGGTCTCCGTCGGTGCCATTGTCACCCATAAGTGAGGACCGACTTCCTGCTTGCTCCTGGAGAAGCTTTTGTCTCACCTAGGTCCTTCACAAGTTTTTACAAATCTGTGTCAAACAGGAGCTTCCCCTTAAAGGCCAGATGAACCAACCGGGCTTTGGAGGATATGTCCACCGCCCAGTGACAGAACCAAATCCAACGCCATGACACAGCAGTCAGGGCACCGTCCCTGGCCGCCAGGTGCACCAGGCCATACATTGCATCAGAAAGGAAGGATGTAGCCGACTCCAAGAGAGAAGCAGTATCATCAGGCTGAAGAGACTGAATCCACTGGAGCAGGGCTCCAAAAGTCAATCTGGTGCCTACCCCCAGCTATAGAATAGCTGCTGCCACAGCAAACTAGCTCTTCAGCAAGGAATCAACCTTGCGGTCCAGAACATCCTTTAAGGCCGATCTGCCTTCCACAGGAACCTGTGCATCTACCTTGAGAATGTCAAACTACTCACCGTACTTCTCTTCTGGGATAGCATAGACTCCCTTTAGGCAGGGTCTCAGGCGAGTCCCACTCGAACCGGATCATGTCTTTGATCACCTCTGGGAAGTGGATTTCCATAGCCTTTGAAGAAGCGGGTGTACTTTCGTCTCCTGCTCTGTGCCGGAAGCATCTGTCAAGTCCAAGGAGGATGAGACCATGGAAATCAACAGTTCCTCCTTCCAGAACAGGCTGATCACGCCAGCCTCTTCATAGTCTTCTGAAGGTGATAAGAAATCTTCCTCCACATCAGAGCTCAATACTGATTCATCTGGGTCCAAGGCATAGTCGACATCACTGACGGCTCCCAAGTGATCCTCATCTTCAGGGAATGTCCCGTACCAGTGACGCTTAGCCAAAGACAATCAAGCAGGGCTTGTGCTTCCAGCCTGCCCAGTACAAGACTACATCCGGGGGCACCCAGAGGCTGCAGGGTCCGAAATACCACGCCAGATGGAACAGGCCTGTTTCAAAAAGGAAAAGAATTCCGGGGAGGATAATTCAGACTTCGGAAGTCTCTTCTTGGAAAGGGATCCCTGACACCAGGGAGCATTAGTCACCACAGACTTCCTAAAGGATGAAGAGCAGATCACAGCACCGTTGCTGGTGCCCCTGGCCAGCTGAGCAACCTTACCCTGAGCGCCATCTTGCACCTCCTGCCCTGAGGCAGGTAAGTGCAGACTAACTGTATCCCCCAGCTGAGAGGGGGAAAGCATGCTCTCCAAGGGTGACTCAGAAGCTGCCATACAGGAAAGGCAGAGTCCAGAATCCAAGGATGAGGCTCCTCGCTTGCCACAGGTCAAACGTTTCTTGGAAGACAACAGAGAGTTAGGGTAAGTATCATCAGAGCACATGTTAAGGCTGTGTTGGCCCGCAAGTGCACAGTAACTGTGCTTTTACAGAACATGCCTTAAAGGCGCAAGGGTAGAACATGTGACCCCCAGGCGCACAATAGACAAAAATGTTACTAACGTGTGCAAAAACAGCAGTAATCTCCACACAGCGCCAACGGTTGCTAACAGTCCACCCTGAATTGCGTCCCTCAGAGACAGAAACAGGAGCTCCAAACAATGACAAGATCAAGCCTTGATACTCACCCCAAGAGCCCCGGATGTAGGATTCGAGCCGGGTTCAGCTCTACTCCCCTGAAACTGCTTCACTGGCTGGGTTTATATTTCAGCAGCACTGTGTGAAAGGTGGCTGGCAGGCAGATCCCTCTGAGAAACTTCTGCAATTTTCAGGAGAAAGCAGGAAGGAAAGGAGGAGGAGGGAGGGGGTGCTGAGGTTGTGTGAGACTACTGTATTCTTCCAGATTCTTCTAAGTCTTCCAATTTGTGGCTGCTCACCAGGCCCTTATCATGATAAGGGCATGGAGCTAAACCACAATGTGCTCAAGTTTCACACTGCAAAGAGGAGGGCTACCGCATCCTGGCAGAGGGAGTACGAGCTCGTGCCCCCGGCTTGTTGATGTAAAACATTGTCACCTGGTTGTCCATCTGGATCAGCACAGATCGGTGCCGCAGATGGTGGCGGAATGCTCACAGGGCTCGTAAGATTGCCCCGAGTTCCAGGAGATTGATTTGCGAGAGCGACGCCTCTTGGGACCAGTTGCCTTGTATGGTGGTCGTCCCTGCAATGTGCCCCCCAGCCCAGGAGGGAGGTGTCTGTTGTCAGGGTCCTCTGCGGTGCGGATGCCTGGAATGGCATTCCCGCCTTTAGGTGGCGCAGGTTTTGCCACTAGGTGAAGAACTCCGCCAGCAGGCGGGTGACTCTGACCCTGTCCCGCAGTCCACCCATGGCTTGAGTCCACTGTAAGTGGAGACACCATTGGGCTGCCCGCATGTGGAGGTGGGCTAAAGGTGTGAAGTGTACTATTGAGGCCATGTGCCAACAGGCAAGCAGGAGGTGAGTCGGCACCGACCGATGGCATTAAACCTCTCCTGATAGTTGCCTGAGATATTCTGCCCTTTCTCTTGGAAGGATGGCCTTGATCTGTAATGTGTCCAACTGAGCCCCTGTGAACTCCAGACTTTGGGATGGGACAAGATGGGATTTGGGGTACTTGATGACGAACTCCAGGTGCTGCAATAGGAGGGCTGTACGCTCTGCGACCTGCCTTACCTCTGAGACCGTACCGCCTCTGAGGAGCCAGTCGTCCAGGTAGGGGAAGACGAAAACCCCTTGCAGGCGCAGGTGGACGGCTACCATCACCAAGCACTTGGTAAAGACCCTTGGCAAGGAGGCCAGGCTAAAGGACAGCACCCTGTACTAGTAGTGCCCTCCTCCTACCACAAATCTTAGATATTGACAGTGGGAGGGGTGGATCAGGATCTGGGTATATGCATCCTTTAAATCCAAGGAGCACAGCCAATCTCCCTGGTGGAGGTAAGGCAGCAGTGTTCCAAGGCAGAGCATCTTGAACTTTTCCCTCACCAGGAACCTGTTCAAGTCTTGTAGGTCTAGTATGGGCCTGAGGCCCCAGTTCTCTTGGGGACAAGGAAGTACCTGGAGTAGAAGTCTTTTCCCTACAGGTGCTTGGGAATAGAGTCCACTGCATGGTCTCTGAGTAGGCCTGTGAGCTCTGAGAGCAGTAAGTTCTGGTGAAGGAGAGGTCGCACAGGCTCTCCAGGGAAGAATCTTGGGGTTACCTCTGCTGCAGTTTGAGGAGGTACCCCTCCTTTACAACCTGCAGAACCCACTGGTCAGAGGTGACCCCGGCCCACCTATGGGCAAAAAGTGCCCTGTGGGCTGGGGAGGGTCTCTCACGGGAGAGGAGGCCCTGCCCCGGGAGTCAAAAGCTCCCTTTGGGTTGGGTGGGAGTTGGGGCCTGGGGCTTCTAGACTTTTGACTTCCTGGGTCCATGGCCCTGGCCCTTAGGTTAAGGGCCTTGTAGTTCATGGCCCAAGAAGGGCTAGTAGTGATTTTGGTGGAAGGTTCCCTTTTTCCTCAGGAAAAGGGGTCTTTTCCCAAATGGTTTCTTGCAGGAGAGGGCTGAGGTCTTCTTACAGAGCCTCTGCCTAGTCACATCTCGACCATGGGTTTGCCAAACAAGTCTTCCCCAGTTCAGGGGACGTCGAGAACTTTTTCTTGTACCCACTGCTTAAGGTCAGAGGTCTGTAGCCAGGCGCCAATGCCAGTCGTCGCCACTCTGGCTGCTGACTCGATAAAAGAACTTTAGAGCAGTATTTGATCCCTGCTTCAGGGATTGGATCCGCTGGAGAGCTCGGCCGAGAAGCTGGAGAGCTCCTGGATCAGGACCTTGAAGTACATGTCTATGTACAGTTTATAGGCCTGAATCCAGCACCTGAGCATGGGGTCCTGGTAACATTTGTGCCAGAGGGTGTCGAGGACCCGAGCCTCTCTGCCCGGGGAGGACAGAGGAGTCGTTCTTCTGGCTTTTAAGTTTCTGCAGCTCTACCACCATTGAATTATGTGGGAGCTGAGTCTTGTGGAACCCAGGGCCCTTCTTGTCACAGTAGATGGCGTTGAGGAGTCAGTTGACCACTGGCACAGAGGCCAGGGTCTCCCACATCATGAGGAGCAGTCGCTCAAGGATCGGCTGTACGACACATGATTGTCTCTTTGGGTGGGGGACTCATACTGGAGAATTTCCAGTTTTTCAATGTGCAGATTCTCCTCTGACTGTCGGAACCAACAGGGCCTGAGCCATATTCCGAAAGATGTTGTGGAAGGCCACGTCCTCCGGGGGAGAATGGTGTTGAGGAGCCGGGGGAGAAGGCTCTGAGGGGATGTCTCGGTGCCAACAGGTTTCTGGGAAGGCCTCGACATCGGTCTCCCATTCAAAGTCGGATGGTGTCAATGATTCAGAGGCTCTGCAGTCTCTTGTCGAGGCCAGCCTCGAGGAGCCGGGATCCTCTGAAGAATCTTGGGTCCGATTCCCAGAAACGGGCTGGGGAGGACAGGATACCTGAGGAACGGGTCCGGGATCTCGTCTGGTGCCAAGGACTCACATAAGGCCGGCAGCGCTCGGAGCCTGACTTGACACCCGGGGACACCCCTGCTATCGGGAGCCCAGTTGTCGGGACAGATGATGCAGATGATCCAGCCATCATTGCTTGCTGCAGGGCCAGGATAGCATAAATATTCTGTTCCAGGGCCACCATTCTGGTTTCGAGGTCAGAAGGCTCCGCAGCTTTCGGCATGGGTACCAAGGACCTCAGGTAGTCTCAAATGGTCAATGCTGGCTGAGGACTCCTTCTTAGACACCTTAGTGGGGCACTTCATGGAGTCGCCCAAGTCCCGCAGTGGGACCTTTCCAGGTTTCACCGATGGAACTTTGATGGGCTTCAAGGATTTTTTTTTTGCTCTCAGGGTCTGGGGTCTTCTCGGAGGAGCTGCTGCTGTAGATCTCCGAGGACGCCCGGGGCCTCACGGCAAGTGCTGGGCTTGGAGCTCGGCGTCGGGGAAGCTGGTGCCAAGTCGGACTTCGGGAACATCATCTCCTGCAACTCCGACCTTTTCTTGTTGGTTTTCAGAGTCATGGCCTGCACATGTTGCAGGTGGTACTATTGTGGTCCAGGCCCAGGCAGCATATGCAGCAGTCGTGCATGTCTGTAATAAACATGGTTTGACTGCAGCAGTCACATATTTTGAACCCCCCTGGGGATAAGGTAGGAGACACCCAGCCGGGGTTTACGCCGTCCGGGTGAAAAAAGGCACGAATGCAGGTTGAGGTAAGCCTCGATCAAAAGGAGGGAAGGAGCCAAGAGTAGCGCTGGAACTGGCACCGGCTCGAGGTGAGAAGAGGAACCGGTACGCAACTGGCAAAAAAACACTTTTAAGGATGTTTTGTAAGATTTTTTCAAGGGAAACAGGACAGACGTCCATTGGGCTCCACGGAAAAAAGGAGACTGAGCAAGATGGCACCCCTGGGTGGGAAGGGGACCAAGTAAGCATGGCAGCATGTCCCAAAAAACTTTCTTTGAAAGCTGGGGAAATGCTCCGCAGCGGCTCCATCGGCGCCGATGTCACCCATGTGAGGACTAACTTCCTGCTTTTTCCTGGAGAAGCAACCTTTACATTGGGTAGGATGAGGGACACACCTGCTCTAAGCACCATGGCTTCAAAAGCCATATCATCTTTGGTCTGAACATCCAGCCTCCAGTGCTTGGAAACTAATGCAATGAAGGCTCTGATGCATCTGCAAACCTAAAAATTGCCAATGCCCCTGAGACTGACACCCTTCTAATTGAATCAGTGTGGAGTTTGGATTTTGAAAAAGATGAGTAATTAAATCTAAAATCTAAACCCAGCTTTATGCAAATGTATCATAATTGCTGCAGAATTGCTTCAGGAAGCATCTGCAATGAAACTTGTACTTCAGTTTAATCAGAAGAAACCCTGAAAGGAGACAACCTGGAATTTCAAAAATATTCCAAGCACAGCGCTACCAAACCACCTGTGACAAATTTAGGTCCCACAAAATTATTTGCCAGAGCGACCCCAAGCATCGAGAATTAAAGTTCGATTTCTGAATGAACACATAGGCTGAGCTTGAGAATGGAAATAGGTCACCCCCTTGAGAAAGAGTAGTTACTCACCTGTAACAGGTGTTCTCCAGGAGCAGCAGGAATCAGTCCTCACATATGGGTGTCATTGACGACGATGAAGCCCCAGCGGAGCATTTCCCCAGCTTTCTATGAAAGTCTTTGGGAATGCAGGCACGCATGCGCGGTTCCCTTTCCGCCTAAAGGTGCCATTTACCTCAGTCAAATGACATAGCTAAGAACAGCACACAAAAAATGTAAAAATAAACTATGTACAACTGCAACTCCCAGGGGAGGAGGGAGGGTTGTGAGGACTGATTCCTGCTGCTCCTGGAGAACACCTGTTACAGGTGAGTAACTACTCTTTCTCCAGGACCAAGCAGGAAGTCAGTCCTCACATATGGGTGACTCCCTAGCTCTGGGCTACCGAGGAACCCAGGCTGAACAAGAGAACTCCCTCTAGTCCCAGCAGCAAAGAAAGGCTTTTCACGGACACAACCTCCACCGGTAGCCTAAACCTCAAAGAAATTCCGGAGTACTGCTAGGCCAAAAGCACTGTCCCTACGGGACTCCCTCTCCAGACAGTAATGGGCCGCAAACGTTTGGCTTGAAGACCAAGTTGCAGCCCTGCAGATGTCTACCAAGGGTACAGAGCGGAGATGAGCCACTGAAGCCACCATTGCCCTGACACGGCAGGCCGTGATCCTACCCTGCAAAGGTCAGCCGCCTTGTAAGCCCAGGTGATACAGTCAGCCACCCAGATGGACAAGGTACGCTTGGACACAGCCAACCCCAACTTATTAGGGTCAAAGGAAACGAAGAGCTGAGTAGCCCTTCTATGTCCTTGCATACGGTCAAGGTAGAAGGATAAGGCCCTCCTATAGTCCAGGGTATGCAGAACTGCTTCAGCCTGGCTTGCATGAGGCCTAGGGAAGAATGTTGGAAGAATCACCTCTTGGTTAAGGTGGAAGGAGGGGACAACCTTTGGGAGGAACTTTGGATGAGTCCTAAGGACTACCCTGTTCCCATAGAAGCGAGTGTAAGGCCTATCACAGACCAGGGCCTGAAGCTCACTCACTCGCCTAGCCGAGGTAAGGGCTATCAAGAAGAGCGTCTTCCAGGACAGGAAGCGTAGAGGGCAAGTAGCCATCGGCTCAAAGGGTGGGCGAGTCAGCTGCTGCAAGACCACATTCAACTCCCACTCAGGAGCAGGAGGACGGATTGGAGGCTTGAGCAAAAGCAAGCCCCTGAGAAAGCGGGACACCAAGGGGTGAACCGACAGAGAATGTCCTTCCACCAGTGAGTGGTGAGCTGCTAGAGCTGAGAGGTGGACCCGAACAGAATTGGACTTAAGTCCCTGATTGGACAAATGCAGTAAGTACTGAAGCACCACTGGTACAGTACAGGAGAAAGGATCCTCTGTACGTAGCTGACACCACACAGAAAACCTTTTCCACTTGAGAGCATAGGTTTTCCTAGTGGACTGTTTCCTAGAGGCTAGGACAACCTCCTCAACTTCCTGAGGTAGGCCCCAGGGAGCCAAAACTACCCTTGCAGCCTCCAGGCCATCAAATTTAGAGCTTTGTGATTGGGGTGCAGAAGGGAACCCTGCTCCTGAGAGAGGAGGTCGGGTTGCAACCCCAGAGGCAGTGGGGGATCCACCGCCAGATGAAGCAGAAGTGGAAACCAAGGCTGTCTTGGCCACCTGGGAGCCACCAGCAGGACCGAGGTCTTGTCCTGAAGAATCTTGAACAGAGTTCGGGCCACCAAGGGTGTGGGAGGAAACGCATACAGGAGGCCCTGTGACCAGGGAATCAGAAAAGCATCTGCTGCTATCCGCAGAGGATGCGGTTGCCTGGAGCAGAACTTTGGCAGTTGCTTGTTCAGTGGACTGGCAAACAGATCTATCAAAGGAAGACCCCATTTCAGGAAGATCTTCTGAAACACCAAAGGATGCAGCTGCCACTCGTGGGGCTGCAAAATTCTGCTCTACCTGTCGGCCAGGTAGTTGTCCTGGCCGGGAAGGTACACAGCCTTGAGGAGCATGCTGTGCTTGAGGGCGAATGAGCAAAGGTCCTGTGCCTCCCGCCAAAGAGTCTGGACCCAGTTCTGCCTTGTTTGTTCACATAAAACATGGCTACCTGGTTGTCTGTCTGAACCAGGACAGATTGATGAGCTAGGGCAGGAGAGAAAGCTTTGAGTGCTAATCGAATAGCCCTGAGTTCTAGGAGATTGATCTGCTGTGCAGTCTCCCAAGGAGACCACAGGCCCTGGGTGCACTTGTTCAGACAATGAGACCCCCAGCCCTGCATGGAGGTGTCTGTGGTCAGTACCACTGTGTACCCGGGAATTTGATAGGGCACCCCTTTTAGTAGATTGGGTGGGTGCAGCCACCAGCTGAGGGAGTCCAGAAATGGTCTGGACAGCCTTATTCTGTCTCTGAGGCTGCCTGTGACCTGTGACCACTGACTCCGAAGGCACCACTGTGCAGGCCGCATATGGAGCCTGGCATTGGGGGTTACATGAACTGTCGAAGCCATGTGGCCAAGCAGCCTCAGGCAGAGCCTGGCGGAGACCACTGACCCGCTGAAAAACTGATTTGCGAAGTCCATCACTCTTTGGGCCCTGTTTGCTGGCAAGAATGCCTTTGCCAGGACAGAGTCTAGCCTTGCCCCTATGAACTCCAAGTTCTGGGAGGGGAGCAAAGTGGACTTTGCGAAGTTTATTACAAATCCCAAGCTTTGAAGAAGAGCAATAGTTCTGAGGGTGGCCTGACGGGCCTCCTGGCACCTCTGACCTCTGATGAGCCAGTCGTCCAGATAGGGGAAGACAAAGATGCCTTGATTTCTCAGGTAGGCCACCACCACTGCCAGGCATTTGGTGAAGACTCTGGGAGCGGAGGTTAGGCCAAAAGGCAGTACTCTGTACTGATAATGGTTTCCTCCCACAATGAACCTGAGGTACTTTCTGTGGTCTGGATGAATGAGGATGTGAGTGTACGCATCCTTTAGATCTAAGGAGCATAGCCAATCTCCCTGCTGGAGGAAGGGCTGAAGTGTTCCAAGAGTAAGCATCTTGAACTTTTCTTTCTCTAGGAACTTGTTCAGGTTCCTGAGATCCAGAATAGGTCGAAGGCCACCGGTACTTTTGGGTACCAGGAAATACCTGGAGCAGAACCCTTGACCTTGGAAGTGGGGAGGCACAGGCTCCACCGCCCTGTCCACCAACAGACCTTGGAGCTCTTGGAGGAGAAGATCTGTGTGCAGGGGAGGCCTTGGAGGCTCCCCTGGAAAGTATGGCGGAGGCAGTTGGTGAAAATGTAGTGCATAGCCCCTGTGGACTATGTTCAACACCCAACTGTCCCCAGTTATGTGGGGCCACTGGTGGGCAAAGAGGGTGAGGCGACCTCCTGTGCAGGGTTGGGAGAGCAGGGACTGAGAGGCTACACTCAAGGAGTCAGAAACCCCCACCCTGCTGAGTGGGAGCAGGGGCCGGAGGCTTGGGTTCCTCTGCCTACGGGGCCTATTACCCTGCCCCTTGGGGCTTGCTGACCCTGGGGTGCAGCCTGGGCAGCCTGATACTGAGGGTATGGTTTGTAGGCAGTGCCCTTCCTCGGGTAAGGGGGCTTCTTATACGAGCCCTTCTTCTTGTGAGAAGGGGCAGAGGTCATCCTAGACAGCCTTGTCCTTGTAAGGTGCTCAGTCTCGAGCTGTGCAGCCTTCTCGGCCATGGGCTTGCCAAAAAGGTTCTCTCCTCGGCAAGGGACATCGACCAACTTGTCCTGAACCCATGGCTCGAGGTCCGATGACTGCAGCCATGCCTGGCATCGAGCCGCGATGCCGGCTGCCGCAACTCGGGCCGAAGCCTCGAAGCCATCGTAGGCAGCGCGGGACAAACTTCGAGCAGTCCCGAATCCCCGAGGACAAGGATTTGAATCTCTGCAAGGGCTCCAGGGAGATACCAGCGGAGAACCCAGCCGGCTCCTTGGCCAGGTCTCGCAAGTACATGCCCATGTACAGCAGGTAATACTGGACACGACAAGCAAGCATCGAGCCCTGGAAGCACTTTCTACCTACACCATCGAGGTTCCGGGCCTCCCTGCCGGGGGGCACCGCAGAGTGCATCTTCTGACTTTTCAGGCGATGCATGGCCGATTCCACCACCATGGAATGGTGTGATAGCTGCGCCTTTTGAAAGCCAGGGCTCTTCCGGAGTCGATAAATCGAATCGACCCGCTTGCTTAGAACTGGCGCCGAGGCCGGTGCCTCCCACATCTGGAAGAGGAGCCGTTCCAGCATCAGAGGAAAAGGGACAGTAAAGGCCTCCTTTGGAGGAGAGTCGTACTGCAGGGCCTCGAGCTCTTCGGCTCGATGCTCTTCCTCGGGGTCCGCCGGGATAGCCAACGCGGTGGCCATATCCCGGACAAACTCCGAGAACCGGGTATCCTCCGGAGGGGATCTACTCCGGGGCTCAAACTGCGGTGAGTCCGACGGGACGCACCGAGTCTTGAATTTGTCGCGGGACTCCTCATCCTCCGTCTCCCAGGCGGACTCATCCGACAAGGAGTCAGGATCCAACCCCACGGGGCCCTGGAGCACCCGCCCCGACGCCAGAGGCACCGGCGTCGACGCCCTCGGTCCCGAACGGGAGGTTGAGGGAGACCGCGACCAAGGACGACCTCGAGCCATCATGGAATCGAGTATCGGCTCGGTCTCCAGGGTCGACTTCGAAGTCGATGTCCCGGTGGTCGGGGCAAATGCGCCAGACAGGCTGGCTATCAGTGCCCGCTGCTGCTCCATGAAGGCAGTCTGCACTCCAAGGCTGTCATCCTGAGACTCAGCTCGGGAGACGCAGCAGTCACTGACTCGGGCCCCGGCGGCGCCGGGCCCGACGTCGGCTCTCTGGGAGGAGAGTCCTCAAGGACCACAGGGCTTACGTGTCCAGCAGACTCCGGCTCCACGCATGGAACTTTGGCAGGCTTCCACGGGCCCAGGGCGACGGTCGGCGGTCTTAGACCTGGCCCTCGAGGAGCCATGGACCTCCTCCGACGACGCCCTCACGAGCCGCTTCTTCCTCTTGCGTTCCTGGTCGGGGGACCCCCTGTCCGAGGAGCCCTGACGGCGCTCAGGATCCGAATCCCGAGATGTCGAGGCCTCAGACAAGGTCCGGGCCCGGCCAGAGGCTGAGTCCGAAAAAAGTCTTTCTTTCTGCTGCTGGCGACTTCGCAGTGCCTTGGAAGACATCTTCCCACATGGGTCCACACGTCTTAGGGTCGTAATCAGGACCGAGGCACCGAAGGTAGCAGTCGTGTGTGTCGGTGAGAGATATCAACTTCTTACACCGATCACACTTTTTAAAACCGCTGGAAGCCATCGGGGAAAAAAGAGCCCCTGTGAGGTCAAAGGACCGGCCTTCCAGGGAAAAGCAAAAAAAGGGCGCGAACGCCAGCCACGAGGGGCAAAGACCGAAAAAGAAGAATCGGGCTCGATACCGGTGTACCGAACCCGGCGGGAGGGGAACCGGCGTCGAACTGGGAAGAAAAAATAGCGAGAATCGCTGAAAAAATCAAACTTTTATTCGGGATGACAGGACACACGTCCGGTGGGCTTCTCAGAAAAAGAGAGACTGAGGTAAGATGGCACCTTTAGGTGGGAAGGGAACCGTGCATGCGTGCCTGCATTCCCAAAGGCTTTCACAGAAAGCTGGGGAAATGCTCCGCTGGGGCTTCATCTGCGTCGATGACACCCATATGTGAGGGCTGACTTCCTGCATGGTCCTGGAGAAGGAGAACTATGACAGAGAGTGAATCTCAGTTAGCGCTCTCTACCTTGTTATGATAACAGTATAAGATCGCTGCCTGAACCTGCAGAGAACAGAACCAGTTCTGATTTCAAGTGCCTTGCAGGAACAACTAAATAAGGACTCAAGAGAGCATACAGGAGAGTCGTAATAGGCCCTCCGGTGAACCTCTGTGTATTAGTCGAGATCTCTCAAGAGCTATAGCATAAGACAAAGTAGAGAACTCCCCCCCTAACTATCTCTATGACCTTGTGCTGAACGCAACACCTGTGAAGTAGCTTCATGGCTCTGAGTGATGCTGCACCCAATGTATTGAAGGTGTGTCTGGACTACACTGAGTCTCTGTGAGTACCATTCCCAGCGTGAACAGAGGACCTCTGGGCTTGAGGATGAGCGTGGTACCTCGGGAGCTCCCTCCCGCAAAGTCCCAGCAGGCCACAGCAAGAGGCCTTAGGAAAAAGCCTGAGAACGTCAAATATCCCAGTACTAAATGAAACAGTGTTTGCTTTCCTTATTTTATAAATTAATAGCACAGCCAGGGGAAAGGTGAAGTTCGTAGAGCCAAATGGAAGGAAGGAGGAAAGAACAACAACAACTGGAAAGTAATTAAAAGAAAATACAGAAATAAGAACAGAAGAGGGATCTGGAGTCCTCCAGGTATCCCCCAAAAGAGAAGCCATCTAATATAGGAGTCCTCTTCAATCGCACTATTTCAATTGAGGTACCAGTTCTCCAGTTGGGACCAAAAGCTGCCATACAAATCAGTTCAGAGCTGCACAGAATGCCCTGTCACCATCTGATGGAGACAGAGAACACTGAAGAGCAAGTAGTTGCACAGAGCCCCTTATAGGACAGAGCATAAAGCTCTTAGATCTGTCTCCATCTGCTGATTGATGGGCATAACTCATGCATTCTCAACTGGTCTGGTAGATGAAAAGGATCATCATTATGGAGAGTCACTTGAAAATTCATCTACCCTGTTGAATCGTGATATAAAGGGACAAAAAATGGATATACGCTTGAACTAATGAGCTATGGCACACTGACCTTAATGCTGAACGTGACCACGCTGCCATTGGCAAGGCCTGCGTAGAGGATTCGCCATCGGCAATGTAAGCACAACACTCTGTCTCCGAGTTTAAGCTGCTCCATACACTCTCGGGTCTGGCAAAAGAAAGACAACAGCATGAACCAAATCAGATGTATAAAAGAGAAGGAACTATAAGCAAATCACCAGGACACTGGGCTTGCCAAAAGTTAAAGAAAAATCAACACAATCTCTTCCCATCATGTCAACTGCATAGTAAATCATTTCTTATGGCACATTTTAAATGTGCTGAATCTTATTCCATCTCCACAAAATGTTCAGTGGTACCCAATCCCTGCATCTGCAGGGATCGGCATGAATTTTTGAGGTACAGATCTAGGAACTGTATTAAGAGTCTTGAAGAAACTAGATTCTTTTACTGTATCAGTTTAAAGAACCACCCAAAAATAATGTCATCTGTGAGCTGCTGAGACTACTCAGTTCTCTTCAAAGTGGAATTATGTAGTTTCGAAAGCTTATGTACATAATTATTTTTGAAATGTTCTTAACATGTGCCAATTAAAAGAGCCTGAAACTGCAAAGACATCAGAAATTTAATGTCATTGTAAATTGTGTACTAGTCTTCATTAACCACTGCTTGACGGCATCCCATTTGGTGCAAGAGGGTTAACAGTGGTAAGCAGTGATGTTTACAGCTACAATGACAAAGTTCATATGCGGTCTTTTCCTGACTTTATCCCAAGCTATGGTTTGGACCAACAACCTTGACATGGATAGAATGATAGCCATGACATCAACAGTGTTCAGAGAAGTCCATAATATTTCTATGAATGGAAAATTGCAACATATGAAAATGTCAGACAAATGTCCAAAATGCATATTGACTAAGGGTCCAATATTTAAAACGATCAATACTGTTAGCAGACTTGCTAAACACATTAATTGCGGTGAACGGGATATCCAATGGCACATATGTGGTTAATGATGCTGAATATTTGTGGGAGTCGCTGTTAGGTACTCAGATTCTAGTTGACTAGCATCGGGGTATTTCAGGGCAGAACCTGGGGATAAGCAGGCAATGGTGATCAGCTGCTGCTTAGTTATCCCTAAGCAGCAAAAGTTAAGACAGCCTTTACTGTGCCTAACTTTCACCAATGAAGCTAATCAAGCAGCGGATGAATATCGCCGCTATTCAGTTAGTTTCTGTGCTGTCCAGATGACCCGGATATTCAATGTCAGTGGCTGGATATGGCCCTGTCACTGAATATCTGGGTCTAATGTTCAGCAGTGGTGGCTAGCCGCCGCTGAACATCGGGTCCTAAGTACTCAAATAATATAATTGTCAAGCAGTTTGCACAAACAAAGAGAGCAAACTATGAAAGGCTTTAGTATTTTTCTCCATGAAGAAAGAATTATGCCAATCTAAAAAGTTAGTGCTTGTGATGAAGACAGATATCTAGCTGTTAAAGCACAACAGATATGTATGACCGGTTTCATATATGACATTCTCACAAAATGTTCTATTAACACATGCACTAAAATTTCCATAATTTTAAATCATTTGTTTTGTGTCAAACATCTTGCATAGTGGTTTGAACCTAGTCCTCGAGCACATCCAGCCAGTCTGACTTTCAGGATATCCACAATGAATATACATGAGAGAGATCTGCATACAATAGAGACAATGCACATTGATCACTGCTGCCTGTTTAGGGACTATCGCTGCTTCTGCTCCTCACCAAAACGCCCCCGATACACCACGATGCAAAGCGGTTAGCATCGGAGTGCGTAAGGGAGAAAGCGTAGTTACTCACCTGTAACAGGTGATCTCCGGGAACAGCAGGAATTTAGGGGCTTGTTTACAAAGCCGCGGTAGCGGTTCGCGGTCGTTATCGGAGCTGCGGCCCCATTGAAATCAATGGGGCCACGGCTCAGATAACGATCGCGAACCGCTACCGCAGCTTTGTAAACAAGCTCCTTAGTCTTCAAATATGGACCATCATCAGTACTGATGGAGCCTGGGTGGGAAAGCTCCCCAGCATCTAATTGGAAAGCTTCTGGGAGCACTCCACGACTGCCTTCCTGCCTCCCAACCCCCTCTCCTCAGTTGAGTTTGTAGCTGAGAAAAGAGAGTAAATGAAACCCTATAATTCCTAGAGGGCAGGTTGTGAAAACTAAATTCCTGTTGTTCCCAGTGATCACCTGTTACAGTTGAGTAACTATGCTATCTACAGGAACAAGTAGGAATGTAGTCTTCACATATGGGACTCCCTAGCTACCAGAAGTCAGATGAAATTATCTCAAACGGTGGAGGTTCGCCGCGGAGTAGGCATGATGAGGTCATGGATCCCACATGGATTTCTGGTATATTCAAAGTCCGGGACGGAGGGTAGGATTTGCATCTAACATGGCATCCCGAGGGTAGTCCTGTCCAGACAATAATGGGCAGCAAAGGTATGGACAGAAGACCAAGTTGCTGCTTTACAAATTTTGTCAATGGTTACTGGGCGTAGGTTTGCCATCAAGGTGATCATGGCGTGAACATTGTGGGCAGTGACATGCCCTACCAGGGAGAGTCCTGCTTTATCATAGGCAAATGAAATGCAATCCGCTATCCATTAGATAATCCCAGGTGACTGGGGGCAAATGAGATAAACAACTGTGAGGCTTTACAGTGATCTCGAGTTCTTTGAAGATAGAAAGCCAAGGCACGTTTGCAGTCAAGAGTATGCAGAATTGCTTCTGCTCTAGATGCATGCGGTTTAGGAAAGAAAACAGGCAGGTAAATTCACTGGTTTAAATGGAAGGGAGACACCACCTTTGGCATAAAGCATGGGTGAGTTTGAAGGACTACTTTGCTATGGTGGAAGCAGGTATAGGGAGGATCCGCTATCAAAGTCTGAAGCTCACTAATTCATCTGGCTGAAGTTAGGGCAATTAGGAAGATTATCTTCCAAGAGAGGAACTTAAGTGAGGTCAGGGCTAATGGCTTGAGAAGATGCATTAGAACGACATTGAGGTTCCAAGCTGCCGGAGGTGGCTTAATGGGCGGTTTGGACAGCAGGAGACTTCTCATGAAATGTGCTATTAGCGGTTGCATGGAGGTGGGCTGTCCATTCAGTAGCTGGTGAGAGGCCGCAATGGCACCGAGGTGGACTCTCACAGAGTTTGTCTTTAGACCTGTCGAGGACAGATGGAGGAGATACTGGAGAGGAGTGACTCCACTGGAGCAGAAAAGGGATTGAGATCTTTCTGGGGACAGAGAATCTACGCCACTTAAAAGCGTATGAACGTCTGATGGAGGGCTTTCTAGGAGCCCAAAGGATCTCCTTAACCTCTTGAGTAAGGTCAAAGCCTTGTAAAGCTATGCTCTCAGCAGCCAAGCTGTGAGGTGGAGAGAGACTGTGGGTTGGGATGGAGTAGTGAGCCGTCATCCTGGGAGAGGAGATAGGGCGCAGATCCCAATTAGAGAGGATGAGTGAGTCAGACGTAGTAGCAGTGGAAACCACGGTTGCTGCGGCCAATGAGGGCTATGAGTATCATGGAGCACTTGTTGGACTGAAGCTTGAAAAGCGTCTTGGGAATCAGGGGTATAGGAGGGAAAGAACAAAGCAGACCCTGACCCCAGTGTAGGTGTAAGGCATCCACTTGTTGGTTGGTGGATGTTGGAGTTTTCGTGCAGAAGCAAAGAAGCTTGGCATTTTGGGGAATTGCGAACAGATCCACGTCTGGAATTCCCCAGATCTGAAAGATGTAGGACATTGTGTCCGGATGGAGAGACCATTCGTGGGGAAGAAGAATGTGACTCAGTCTGTCTGCCAAGACACTGAACTCCCCTGGGAGGTACACCGCTTGGAGGTGTATTTGATGAGCAATGGCAAAGGATCACAGATATAGCGCCTCCTCTCCTCACAGAGAGTCCGAGCCTCTTCCTCCCTGCTTGTTCACATAGAACATGGCAACTTGATTGTCCATCTTGACTCAGACTTGTTGCTTTCTGAGGTGGTGTAGAAACACCCGGAGGGCATTCGAGATAGCACGAAGTTCCAGGAGATTGATCTGGAGTTGTGATTCTTACGCTATCCAGAACTCCTGTGTAGTCAAGATTGCCCAGATGGGCTCCCCAACCCAGTTTGGAGGCATCCGTCGTTAGGGTGCATGGAAGTGGAGGCATCTGAAAAGATGACCCTACAAGCAGATTTTCTGGAGAACACTACCACTGAAGGAGTGTGGTTAGATGGGCAGTGACTTGTATCCTGTCCCAAAGACAGCCTGAGGCCTGCTCCCACTGGGAGGCAAGAGTCCACTGGGCTGCCCGCATATGTAGTCAGGCATATAGAACAACATGTACTATAGAGGCCATGTGTCCCAGGAGCTTCAGCATCTCTAGGGCATTCAGAAGGTCTCATAGGAGCGTCTGAGACACTAGATGGGCACAATGGAGCTGGGGCAGAAATGCCCTGGACTGTTGGGTATCTATTAGGGCTCCAATGAACTCTAGTTTTTGAGTTGGAATGAGCTGGGATTTTGGGAAGTTTATCACAAATCCCTAGTGTTGTAAGTACTGCAATGGTACAATGCAAGGAAAGCAGTACCTCTTGGGAGGTGTCTGCTTTTATGAATCAGTTGTCTAAGTAAAGGAAGATGAATATCCCCAGAGTTCTTAGATAAGCGGCTACGACCACCATGCACTTTGTGAAGATTCTGGGGGCAGAGGCGAGTCCGAAGCGAAGGGGACTGTATTGATAATGTTTTCCCTGAAAGGTGACGTATCATCCTGTAAAGCAGTGAGTGGGTGTTACGTTTGACATTCCCCTGTGAAAGTGGAGGAGGTCAGAGTTTGTAGATGAAGTCTGTAACCTTCCTGGACTATGGTGAGTGTCCACTGCTCTGAGATGAGGTGCCATCTGTGGGCGTAGTTACACAGTCTTCCTGCTATGTGGAGGGAGTGGGGGTCCTCCAGAGGCAGGGTGGCAATGTTCTCTAGGAAAGAGTCAAAAAACAGGTGCAGAATGTGGCTGCAGAGCTGGTTGAGATTTAGTCACCTGCGGCTTCTTTTGTTGCTTAGGAGGCTGCTGCCTCTTCTGTTGGGGCTGCCCCTAGTATTGAGAAGCAGGAGGATAAAAAGAGAAGAATTTCTTATTATTATTGTAGAAAGACTTCTTTGCAGGAGTCTTTTTCCTAGCAGGGTCAGCTGTTACTCTGGACAGTCTCTTTAGAGCAGTATTTTCTGACTCTAAATTGAGAGGCCTTATCTTGCCAGTCTTTGCCAAAGAGGTTTTCCCTATGTAAGGTATGTTGCCCAGCTCATCTCGAACCCACTGTTCAAGATCTGAGGCCTGAAACCATGCAATTTGATGTGCACTAATGCATATTGCTGAGGCCCTGCTTGTGCATTCAAAGGCATCGAGAGTGGTCCTAGTGAGAAACTTCAAAACATTTTGGCTGTGCTAACTAGGACAAGATAATCTGCCCTTTTGTCATGTGGGAGGAGAGGGGCAAAGGCCTCGAGATCCCTGGAGACCTCTTTCAAGAACATTCCCATGTAGAGGATATAGAAGTTAATCCTAGCCGAGAGCATGGATGCTTGGAAGCATTGATGCCCAAAAGCATTGAGAGTTCTCGATTATCTACCCGGAGGATTAGAAGAGTGAATCTTCGAGCTTTTGATTTGGTGCATCGCCAATTTAATCACCATGGAGTTGATGGGAAGCATTGGGTTTTGGAAGCCGGGACACTCCAGTACACGATACATGATATCGTGACGTCGACTTTGAGATGAGACTGTGAGAAGCAACTTCCACATACGGAGCATAAGGTCATGAAGGATGCGGTGCTCCAGTAAGGTGGCTCCTCCTTGGGTGCTGCTGGGTATTGAAGGATCTCTAATTCCTCCGACCCAGGCTCCTTCTCCGATGTTAATGTGATAGAGACACCTTTGGCTAGGTCTCGAATGAATTCCTGGAAGGACATGTCTTCCAGGGGCAACATGCAACATGTTGAGGCGGGGAAGGGCTCGAAGGAAGGTTCTGGGGCCCCCATGAATCGACTGTCTCCGCATCCCTAACAGGGGAATTGGAATCGGAGGACTTGAAGTATCAATGGGCAGTGGTTGCCCAAAGGTAAGTGTTGGTACCGATGCTCCGAGATATTGGCCTTAGTGAACCATTTGGGTTTGGCACCAGTATCGGTAAGAGTTTCAAGAGAGGGTATGGGTGGGAGTGATGGCGATATCATCTGCAGCAGCCCTGATGTTGTGCCCAGAACAAGTGTCTATGTCGGAATCGCAACCGGTATCGACAGGGTAGTGCCGGTAGCCAAGGGTTTTATGGGTACCACCGCTGCAAGGAGGGCTGCCAAGCTCCGCTCAATGGCCAGTATGTGCTGGTCTATCGAGGTTGCAATGCTTGGGTATCGGTGACGGGTATTTGTGCTACTGTACCAGTGCATGGCACCAGTAGCTCTCCGGAGGTCGAGGCCTCGAGAGCATCCTGTAGCCCCTTGATGGCTTTGGAGAACAGGGTCTCCCACCGGGGCTATTTAGCAGGCCAATCCACCTCCGAGGCAACATCCGAGGGGTCTCAATGCCTTAAGCAAAATCTTCCCCTGGAGATATTGTCAGACTTCGATGCGGCCTTGTGCTTGGACTTCGAAGACACCTGAGATCCATGGGAGGATGAGACCCTCAACGAAGTGGATGCCATTGATACCGCGTCCGAAGCGAAGAGTGCTCCAAATTTAGAAGTCCGGTTTTGTAGGCCTCTCTGTGTCATTTTCTGACAGAGGGAATAGTCTTTTGGCTGGTGGTCTGGGCCGAAGCATTTTAAATACCAGTCATGTGTGTCAGTTGCTGTAATGGTGCTTGCACAATTAGAACATTTTTTTAAACCACTTGTTGGTTTCTCCATGCCTTTGAAGATGTGACGGCTATGGAAGGCTTAAGGCCTAAAGAGGGCACTGAAGCCCAAGTCTTTTTATTTTTTTAAGAAGAAGATAAAGAACAAGGAACCAGATAGGTCTTTGAAGGTGCTGGTGTCAATGGGAAGGCAGAGGCGCTATCCACAAAAAGAGTTTTTTTCTGTGGTGACAGGATTTGCTTCCCACTTGCTCCACAGAAAACAAAGAACTGAAGAGAGGGAGTTGGGATGGCGGGAAGGCAGTCATGCAGGCGCAGTGGAGTGCTCCCAAAAGCTTTTCAATTGGATGCTGGGGAGCGTTCCCGCACGTGCTCTGTCGGTACCGATGTCACCCATATATGAAGACTACATTTCTGCTTGTTCCTGGAGATGAGAGGGGATATTCAATGGCACTAACAGGGTTAGTGTTGTTGAATATCCCATTCAGCAACAGTTACACAGTTTATAAGTCTGTCAACCATGTATCTGCATTTCGACTATTGAGCCCCATGTCTCTAGAACAACTGGCAGCCTACAATGCCAGGCTAATGAGTACAGTACCTTGATGTTATAGCAGCAGATGGTGTGGTCACTAGAGCCAGTATAAAGCACTGTGTTCTTCCCATGAGTCTGGGTTACCAGTAGGCAGTTCACTTTTGATGTGTGTCCTTCAAAGGTACCCACGCATTTTCTATTCTAAAACAAACACAAATACCTTTTGAAAGACATGCCTGAATAGATACATCTCAGCATCTGGGAGGAGAACAACATTTACAGTGTGTTTATAGCGCAATACTGTCCACTCATACATGCTCAATCTCTCTGGAATCAGCTCCTATAATTCTCAATTGCACAACTCTAAACATATAGCACTGTATTTCTAAATCCACCTTCTGCATTAGACCCTACATATTCTCACAGTTAGAGAAAGATATTTATTTTCAACAGCAATTTGTTGTGAAGCTCAATGCAAAATATTTGTGAACCAGTCAGCTGATGTATCAAGGCTTAGGAAACTTTTTCTTGCAAGGTGGGGGAGAGAAGGTTCTTGTATCAGTTTCCTCTGGCACCTTTCGACTTCCACCTTTTACAAGGAATATGATACCACAAAACTTAATTCACAATGGGGAGGGAGACGAAGCAGGAGCATCTTTTCCCTTTTCAACATTATCTCTTTCCAATGCAGCCATCTTAGCTAGTGCTGTAGGGGCAAGACTAGACACCAGGCTCCCTCTGGAACCCTGAATATCTGGACAAGAGCTACCAATACTGTGCTACAGCTAGGACTCCCCCCCCAAACTCAGTCAGCTTAAGAACAGAACCAGATCTTCCATATGGCCTATACATGTTACATCTTATGAACTCCAGAAGGATGCTCTCTTTGGCACGATGCAGGTACTAATGCGAATGTTAGCAGTAAATCTGAGAGTTTCATTACTATCATGGTATGCACAAAACTGCCCCAGAGGGACATCACTGCAACTTTGCTAAACCTATCCTAAAGCCTCTTGACTTTCTCCAGAACATCTAAAGCAAAGGTGAACTTGTCTCTGCTCTAATAGATAAAAACAATATACATCTATTTGTATGGATGAATACTTGGATGGATGGATACTTGGAGTGCCCCCTGGTTTCCTGTGGTAGATTTTTTAAGATTCTGCAGCAATTATGATACTTTTGCATAAAGCTGGATTTGGATTTAAGATTAAATTGCTCACCTTTTCTGAATTCAAGCTCCAGATGAACTAGTTTATTTATTTATTTAACATCTCTTCTATACCGCGCTATTAAAATCAGCGCGGTGTACATTGAACAAAATATACTGCAATGCATACAGGCAACATTGAGTTTACAGAGAACAGGGGAATATATAACATGGAGTAACAGGGATAACTATGTACAGTCAACATTATTCTATATATAAACTTTAACTATATACAATATAGTTAATACAGTTTAGGCCTAAATACAGTTCAGGTACTGTATTTATTTAATCTGCCCCATGGAGTTTATAATCTGTGGTACCTGAGGCAGTGATGGGTGAAGTTGACTTACCCAAGGTCGTAAGGGCTGGGTTTTGGTTTTCAGATTGCTGTTGTAACCACTAGGCTAACTTCTGCCTGGGTGGGCACAAACCACTAATATTTCAGTGAGTGGCGGAGGAATAGCCTAATGGTTAGAGTAACAGCCTGGTGACCAGAGAGACAGGGTTTGAATTCCACTGGCACTCCTTGTGATCTTGGGCAAGTCACTTAACCCTCCACTGCCTCGGGTGCAAACTTAGATTGTAAGCCTTCTGGGGATAGGGACCCACAGTATGAAAAGCGTAGTTACTTATCTGTAAAGCACAGTTACTTAACTGTAACAGGTGATCTCTGGGAACAGCAGGAGTAAGTCTTCACATATGAGTACGTCGGTACCGACGGAGCCTGCGCGGGAACGCTCCCCAGCGTCCAAACAGAAAGCCTTTGGGAGCACCCCACAGCGCCTGCGTGCTGCCTTCCCACCTTTCCCAACTGTCTCTCCTCAGTTGAGTTTTAAGCTGAGACAAAGAGAGAGAGAGAGAGAGAGGGAAAGGAAAGATAGAGAGATACAACTCCTAGGGGAGGTGGGTGGGTTGCGAAGACTTATTCCTGCTGTTCCCAGAGATCACCTGTTACAGGTAAGTAACTGTGATATCCCCAGGAACAAGCAGGAATGAGTCTTCACATATGGGGACTCCCTAGCTTTAGATGCCAGGGAGAGATCCCAGAAGTTGTGTGTCCCTGGAACAGGGCTGCACTTCCCCACATGGATCTCTGGTATCCCATGAGGGATGGTGGGTAGGAGTTGAATAAGTATGGAACAGGTGTTTAAGAACAGCCTGACCAAACAAGGCATCCCGGCGGGAGTCCTTGTCCAAGCAGTAATGGGCTGTGAAGGTATGAACCGAGGCCCAAGTGGCTGCTCGACATATGTCGTTGATAGACACAGAGTTCAGATGAGCCACTGAGGCTGCCATGGCTCTCACATTGTGAGCTGTGACATGGCCCTCCAGAGAAAGGTTCTTGCTCTGATAGGTGAAAGAAATGCACTGGGCAATCCAGTTAGAAAGTGTTCTCTTGGAGACTGGTTGTCCGAGATGAGAAGGATCAAAGGCAACAAAGAGTTGGGAAGACTTTCTATGTTGTTGTGTCCTTTGTAAGTAACAAGCCAGAGCTCTTTTACAGTCCAGGGTATGAAGATTCCTCTCTGCACTTGATGCATGAGGCCCTGGAAAAAAGACAGGTAGGTAGACCTCCTGGTTGAGGTGAAAAGGCGAGACCACCTTAGGCATAAAGTGTGGATTAGTCCTAAGGACCACCTTGTCATGATGGAACCTTGTATAAGGTGGATTAGCTACGAGTGCTTGCAATTCACTAATGTGGCATGCTGATGTGATTGCAATGAGAAAGATAACCTTCCAAGAAAGGTATTTCAAGGAGGTGGTAGCTAAAGGTTCAAAAGGCGGCTTCATAAGCTGACCAAGAACCAAGTTTAAGTCCCATGCCACCGGGGGTGGTCTGATGGGAGGCTTTGTTAAAAGGAGGCCTCTCATGAATCTTTCTACAAGAGGATGAGAGGAAATAGGTTGTCCATTTAGAGGCTTAAGGGAAGCTGCAATAGCACTCAAAAAGACCCTTACTGAATTTGCCTTAAGGCCTGCATTAGACAGATGAAGGAGATACTCCAGCAACAATTCCAGAGGTATGGCACGGGGGTTAAGACCCTTCTCAGAACACCAGATGGTAAACCTCTTCCACTTGAAAGCATAAGAACGTCTAGTGGAAGGTTTTCTGGAAGCATAAAGAACATCTTTCACTTGTTGAGAAAGATGAAGATCCTGGAGATCTAGGCCTTCAGCAACCAAGCCCTGAGATGCAGAGACTGGGGATTGGGATGCCATAACCTTCCGTCCTCTTGAGAGAGGAGGTCTGGAGCAGACCCTAACTCTAGGGAGGGAGCTTGAGAGAGATGTAGAAGCAGAGGGTACCACACTTGCTGTGGCCAATGTAGAGCTATGAGAATCATGTGGCCTCTGTCTCTCTGAAGCTTGAACAGAGTTTTGGGAATTAGGGGAATGGGTGGAAAGGCATACAGGAAGTCTTGACCCCAGTGAAGGAGGAAAGCATCCCTTGCCTGAGCCCCCTGAGCCGGAGTTCTGGAACAGAACCGGGGAAGTTTGGCATTCCACGGACTTGCAAAGAGGTCTATGTCCTGGGTTCCCCAAATTCGAAAAATCTTGGATACCTGGTCCATATGTAGGGATCACTCGTGTGGAAGCAGAACTCGACTGAGTCTGTCCGCCCAAGAGTTTTGAACACCTGGAAGATAAACTGCCAGAAGATGAATGTGATGCTCTCTGGCGAGGGCCCACAGTCGCAGAGCTTCGTTGCAAAGTGACAGAGAACCTGTTCCTCTGTGCTTGTTTACATAGAACATGGCTACCTGATTGTCCGTGTGGATAAGGACTGTCTTGTGGCTGAGCACGGTGTGGAAAACTCGCAGAGCAAGGAAGATTGCTCTGAGTTCCAAGAGATTGATATGTAGACAAGTCTCCTGTGGGGACCAGATGCCCTGGGTGGAGAGGTCCTGAAGATTAGCTCCCCAGCCCATTGGAGAAGCATCTGTTGTAAGAGTTGCTTGGGGTAGAGTCTGTTGAAAGGGGGACCCCAGCAACAGGTTTTGAGGGGACTTCCACCACTGGAGGGACAAAATGAGGCGACTTGTGTTTGCTATTTTGTCTGACAGGCAGCCTAATGCCTGGGTCCATTGGGTGGATAAAGTCCACTGAGCTGCTCTCATGTGAAGGCGAGCATATGGTAGCACATGTACGGTGGATGCCATGTGGCCTAGCAACTGTAACATCTCTCGAGCAGTTAGTAGGGGCTTCAACTCTGCTTGAGAAGCTAACTGCACCAAGCGAAGGCAACGGGCCGGGGGAAGATAGGCCCTTGCCCTTGTGGTATCCAGCAATGCCCCTATAAACTCCAGGGACTGAGTAGGGATCAAATTGGATTTTGGGATGTTTATTACCAGCCTTAAATACTGAAGGATACGCATTGTGCAGGTTAGAGAAATCTTGGCCTCTGATTGAGTGGGAGCTCGAATGAGCCAGTCGTCCAGGTAAGGGAAGACGAATATTCCCAGGGTGCGCAGAAAAGCAGCAACCACTGCCATGCATTTCGTGAACATCCTTGGTGCAGAGGCCAGACCAAAAGGGAGCACTCTGTATTGATAGTGCTTTTCCTGAAAAAGGAACCGAAGGAACCTTCTGTGAGTTGGATGGATGAGAACATGAGTGTACGCATCCTTGAGATCTAGAGAACAAAGCCAATCCTGACTCTGAAGGTATGGCAGCAGAGTTCCTAGAGAAACCATCTTGAATTTTTCTTTGACTAGGAATCTGTTCAACTCTGAGATCTAAGATGGGTCTGAAGCCCCCTGTTTTCTTTGGAATAAGAAAACAGGGGGAGTAGAACCCTGTGCCCTGTTGTTGAAAAGGCACTTCCTCTATTGCCCCCTGGGCGAGAAGAGTGGCAACCTCCTGCTCCAACAGGCTGAGGGAGGTTGGAGAATTGAACTGGTGCACTCTTGTGAGAGGGGGCAAGCTTGAAAAATGAAGTTTGTACCCCTCTCTTATGATGGAGAGTGTCCAATGTTCTGCTGTAATTTGCCCCCACCTGGGAGCAAAGTGACATAACCTTCCTGGAATGGTGGAGGGCTCTGGTCCTTCTAGAGCCAGGAAGGCTAAGTTCTCTAGCAGAAAGTCAAAGGCCCTGAGGGGGCTGAGGTTGCTGGGCTGGAGCAGGCCTCGCAGCCTTTGCTTTGCTCTGTTTGGAGGATTGCTGACATTTGGAAGGGAACTGAGCTGCAGAAGATGCCCGCTGACCATAAGCGGGATAGAATCTTCCCTTTTTAGAAAAAGGTGTTTTCTTGAACAACCTTTTCTTAGCAGAAGCAGCTGTGGATTAGGATAGTCTATCCAAAGCAGAATTTTCAGCATCCATCTGATTGGCTTTTGCTTGCCAATCCTTACCAAACAGGTTCACACCTGTACAAGGGATATTTCCCAATTCATCTTGAACCCAGATCTCCAAATCAGATGCTTGAAGCCAAGCAATCCTACGTGCACCTATGGCAATAGCTGAGGCTCTGCTTACGCGTTCAAAGGAGTCGAAAGCTGCACGGTTGGAGAATTTGGAGATATCCTGGGCATGTTTGAGCCCAGTGAGAAATTCTTGCCTTTTATCTTCAGACATCAAAGGACTTAAAGTCTGCAAATGGTCAGTGACTTCTTTTAAGAACATTCCCATGTAGAGACTAAGAATTAATTCTCGCAGCAAGCATGGAAGCTTGGAAGACTCTTCTTCCAAAAGCATCCAGGGTTCTACATTCTTGTCCTGGAGGATTAGAGGCATGTCTTTTGGCACTTCTAATCTTTCTCATTGCAGACTCAACCACAATAGAGTGGTGAGGAAGTTGAGTTTTATGGAAACCAGGACAAGGAGGGACACGATACATGGTATCCAACCTGCGAGAATGAGGAGAGGTGGTTAGAGGTGCTTCCCACATCCTCAATATGAGATCGTACAGAATCTCATGAATAGGTAAGGTAGCTGCCTCCTTAGGAGTCTTAGGATATTGTAAAATATCTAACTCCTTGGCTCTGGGCTCTGTCTCAGGTGCCACTGTAATAGAGACACCCCGAGCCACCTCTCTGATAAAGTCTTGAAAAGACAAATCCTCTGGAGGAGACATCCTTCGTTTAGGAGAGGACTCCTCCTGTGGAAGAAGCATCACTGCATCGACCGACTCCTCAGAATCCTCAGAGTCCTCAGAGGAATCGAAGTATCGTCTGTCCAGATGCTCTTGCAAAGCCCGATACCCGTACCGACCGGGATCGGTATCGGGAATAACCGGTATCGGGGTATCGGTACCGGAGGGCTTCAGAGGACAGAGCACCGGCATAGCAGACACCGATGCCGATGTCACCGGTATTGATGGTGATGATAGAGCCGGTACCGGCGGAGTAGTCTGTTGCGGTACCACGGGCGTCGATGCCACAAGAAAAGCCGCCAGACTGCATTCTATGGACAGAATCCTCTGATCCATCGACGCCGCCAATGCCTGGAAGCCACCGGAACCCCAGAGCATGGCACCAGGAGATCTGTTGAGGCCACGCCATCGAGATCATCCTAGAACCCCGATGATGATGCTTTAGAGGCCGAAGCCTCCCGCAAGGGTAATTTTGCCGGTGCAGAATCCTCGAGGGCAAGGCCAGAGGCATCTCGATGCTTAGAAGGAGATCTACCCTTCGAGGACCGGCTGGATTTATGTTTAGTTACCTGAAATCCATGTGAGGAAGAAGCAGCCCTGGAAGACGTCGATGCCACCGAAGCCGCATCAGAGGGAAACAGGGTACTGAGCTTGGCAGCTCGGTTCTGCCGACCTCTTTTAGACATCATGGAACAGGACACATAATCTGTTATGGAATGGTCAGGACCTAAACATTTTAGACACCAGTCATGGGTGTCGGTGACGGAAATAGTACCGCCACATTTTGTGCACTTTTTAAATCCTGAGGCAGGCTTTTCCATATTTAAGGAAAAAACGTTTTGGGCCTAAGGCCCAAAACTCAAGTGCACCTGAAGAAAAAGAACGGAAAAAAAGTTGTTTTTTTTTTTTTTTCCACAAGAAGAAAAGAACAAAGACCAGCGGTACCGGTACAGCGTCGAAGAAGGCAGACGCGACACAAAAGAAAGAAAAAATAAGGAAATTCTTCTGCAGTGACAGGAACACCACCTGCTGGCTCCGCGGAAAAAGAAGAACTGAGGAGAGACAGTTGGGAAAGGCGGGAAGGCAGCACGCAGGCGCTATGGGATGCTCCCAAAGGCTTTCTGATTGGACGCTGGGGAGCGTTCCCGTGCAGGCTCCGTCAGTACCGACGTACCCATATGTGAAGACTCATTCCTGCTTGTTCCTGGAGAACAGGTGATCTCCGGGAACAGCATGAATCAGTCTTCACATATGGGTGAACACCACTGACTGAGCCCGCACGGGAACGCTCCCCAGTGTCCAACAGGAAAGCCTTTGGGAGCCCTCCACTGCGTTTGTGTGCCTACCTTCCCAACTCCTCTCCTCAGCTGAGTTTGTAGCGGAGAGGAAGAAGAATATAAAAGAACCCTACAACTCCTAGGGAGAAGGGTGGGTTGTGAAGACTGATTCCTGCAGTTCACCTGTTTAACTGATTAACTACGCTGTCTCTAGGAACAAGCAGGAATACAGTCTTCACATATGGGACTCACTAGCTCGCAGGTACCAGACTGGTATGGGGGGTTGGGGGAGTAGTGGGATCCCCGAGGTAAAAAAAAGTGCAGCCGAAGAGTCTGGAAGTGTTGTGGGCCACTGGGCTCTATTCCAGGAGGCGATACTCCCCCAATAATAGTCTGGTCTCTTGTAGAAGTCCAGGATGGAGGGTAGGTGTTGAGTTTAAGCTCCAAAGAGGTGCTGGAGTACAGCTTGGCCAAAGACAGCATCCCAATGGGAGTCTCTGTCCAGACAGTAGTGTGCAGCAAAAGTAAGAATGTAGGACCAGGTAGCTGCCCAGCAAATGTCCTCAATGGCTACTGAACAGAGATTGACTACAAAGGTTGATATAGCCTGCACATTATGAGCAGTGACATGACCCTCTAATGAGAGTCCTGTTTGTGCATAAGCAAAATAAATGCAATCTGCTATCCATCTAGATAGAATATGTTTCATCACCGCTAGACCCAGATGACTAGGATCAAAGGAAATGAATAATTGAGAAGATTTTTTGTGATCTAGCCAAGTAGTAGACCAGCGCTCGCTAGCAATCTGAAGTGTGTAGCGTTGCTTCAGCCCGAGAAGCATGTGGTCTAGGGAAGAAAAATTGGGAGGATTACTGACTGGGTTAGATGGAAGGAAGAAATCACCTTCAGAAGGAAATGTGGATTAGTACAGAGAACCACCTTGTCATGGTGTAACAGAATATAGGAGGGATTCGCCATTAGAGCTTGCAGCTCACTGATGTGGCGAGTTGAAGTGAGGACAATAAGGAAGATAATCTTCCGAGACAGAAACTTCAGTGAAGTACTGGCTAAAGGTATGAAAGGTGGCTTTAGAAATTGCACCAGAACCACATTCAGATCTCAGGCCACCGAAGGTGGCTTAATGGGTGGCTTGGACAGCAGGAGACCCCGCATGAAGCATGCTACTAAGGGGTGGGAGGAGACAGGCTGTCCATCCAATAGGCTGTGAGAGGTTGCAATGGCATCAAGGTGAACTCTCAAAGACCTGTCAAGGATAAGTGGGGGAGGTATTGTAGAAGCGACTCTACCGGGCTAGAAAAGGGATGTGTCCTTTAAGGAGCACCAGAGGGCAAATCTACGCCATTTGAGGGAAGAAGATTGCCTGGTGGAATCCTTATGAGATGCAAGGAGGACATCCTTGACCGCCTGTGGGAGGTCAAGGTCGGCAAGCACTAGTCCTTCAGCAGCCATGCTGTCAGGCGCAGGGAGTGAAAATTGTGATGGAGATGCGTCCCGTGGTCCTGAGAGGAGGTTGGGCACACATCCCAGGTTGAGTGGCTGAGTGGCAAAGAAGCAGAGAAAACCACGGTTCATGGAGCCAAAGGGAGGCTCTGAGAATCATCGAGCCCTGTCAGCCTGTAGCTTGAACAGCATCTTGGATATCAAGGGAATGGAAGGGAATGTGTAGAGTCCCTGTCCCCATTGGAGAAGGAAGGCATCCGGAGCCTGTTGATGCAGTGACCGAACCCTGGAGCAGAAAAGCAGAAGCTGTGTGTTTTGCGGAGTGGCAAAAAGATCCGAGCAGCCATCAACCGATGCAAGGACCATTCGTGTGGATGAAGGATACGGCTTAGCCTGTCTGCTAGGACACTGAGTTCACACGGGAGGTACACTGCTCTGAGGTAGATGTGGTGAGAGAAGGCAAATGACAAAGGCCAATCGTTTCTTTGCGGAGCGGAAAGGACCCCATTCCCCCTTGTTTTTTTAAGTAGAACATGATTGCTCAGATATGTCCCCCAACCCAACTTGGAAGCATCCGTCATCAGGGTGCACCAAGGTGGAGGCATCTGAAAAGGTGACCAGATGAGTAGATTTTGTGTGAGACACCACCACTGAAGGGATTCGATCAGTTGAGGGCTGTTGTAGATCTAGTCTCTGAGACGACCCTTAGCTTGCATCCACTGAAAAGACAGTCTACTGCGCTTGTCGCATGTGTAATCGAGCATAGGAGATGACATGAACTGTGGAGACTATGTGTCCTAATAGTCATAGCACCTCTCGAGCTGTTACTTGGCTTCGCTGTTGTACCCCTTTTGCTAGCTCGATGAGGCAGGCACAGCAATCCTGTGGGAGGAAAACTTGGGACTGTGAAGTGTCTAAAAGAGCTCCGATGAACTCTAGACACTGGGATGGAGCAAAGTGGGACTTTGGGAAGTTTATGACAAAACCCAAGTGCTGGAGCACTGTGATGGTGCGATGAAGGGAAAGTTCTCTCTTGAGGGGATTCTCCCCTGATCAGCCAATCATCTAAGTAAGCAAAGATGAATACCCCCAAGATGCATAGGTAGGCAGCAACAACTGCCATGAATTTTGTGAAGAGGCTAGCCCAAAGGGGAGAACCCAGTATTGATAATGGTTTCCTTGAAACATGAAGTCCAGGTACTGTCTGTACAAGGGATGGATCAGTAAATACACATACGCCTCTTTTAGGTCTAGAAAACAAAGCCAATCGTGTCTCAGGAGGTATGGTGAAGAGTTGCTAGTGAAATCATTTTGAATTTTTCTCGGATCATGAACTTGTTTAGGTCTCCGAGATCCAAGATGGCCCTGAAGCAGACCTTTTTTTTTCTTACGAATGAGATAATATGGAGAGTAGAAGCCCAACTTTTCTTGAGCAGGAGGAACTCTTTCTATGGCACCCTGGGACAACAGGGTGGTCACCTCTTCTTTTAAGAGGGTGCTTGGAAGGGGTTGTATAGGATAATCCCCTGTGAAGCTGTTGGGGGACAAAAATATGAAGTTGATAAGCCCTTTGGACAATCTGGAGCATCCAATGCTCCGATGTTATGAGGTGTCACTTGTGGGCATAGTGAAAAACTCTGCCTGCTATGTGGAGGGGCTGAGGGCCCTCCAGGGGCAGAATGGCAATGCTCTCTAGGAAGGAGTCAAAACTCAGGTGCAGGCTGTGCCTGTACAGCTGGCTGAGCCTTAGAAGCCTTGGGTTGGCAAGGACCCTACTGCCTTTGCTGAGGATACTGAGCTTGATAGGCAACAGCAGGAGGGTAAGGATAGTATCTCTTCTTTTTAGAATACAAATATTTCTTGGGAACAGCCTTCCTTTTGGATGGGTCAGCTGTTTTAGAATGAGATCATCTTTTTTAATCTCCCCTGCTTTTTCCCTCCAATCTTTGCCAAAAAGGTTTTCTCCAGTAAATGGGATACTGGCCAGTTTATCCTGAGCTCTGTGATCCTCTGTCTTGAAAGACTGGTAGGGGGACTTTTGCTTCTGGAGGGAGATCTGCAACTGAGTATTTACTTTTGGTAATTTTCTAAAAGGAATTCTTTGTATTAAAGCTAATTAATCTGTGATCCACTATTTTTGTTAAATCAGTCAGGGCCTAGTAGCAGCAGTTTAAGTTTACATTTAAAACACAGAGGAGAACTCTCTGGTTACATTTCATACCCAGCAGAGAGCTTGTACTTTAAATTTAATAGTCACTCAGGGCCTAGTAACAGCAAAGTTCTTTTAGTTTAAATTTAAAACACAGAAGAGAGCTTTCTGGTTACATTTGGAACCCAGCAGAGGGCTTGTAGTTTACATTTAATAGTCACTCAGGGCCTAGCATCAGCAAAGTTCTTTTAGCTTAAATTTACAACACAGAAAAGAGCTTTCTGGTTAAATTTAGAACCCAGCAGAGAGCTTGTACTTTAAATTTCATAAGAAGTTAGAGCCTAGCAGCAGCTAAGAGCTATAATTTAAATCAAATCAGAATATAGCTTACCTCAGCAGCACAAGACAGGGTACTGTGTAGCAGCCCTCTTTTAATAAGTGTTAATTCCCTCCCACCCTCCCCACACCCACCCACCCCTGGGATAATCGTAGCTTTATAGGTACTTACACATCTTAAAAGACAGGAGGTGCTCTCAGGTGAAGCTCATTACCCAAATCAGTCATACACTAAGGACCTGAGATTAGTTAAGCTTCAGGTGAACAAGGTATATTACACGTATTAGGTTCAGTTTTATTAGTATAAATATCCATAGCAACCCTTAGTAAGTAAACAACTTAGATCTAAACACAAACTTAAAACTAAGATGCAGACAGCAGTCCAGCAGCGGGATGGGGACTTTCCAGTCTTTTGCATTGAGTGTCACATGTATGATTTTCTCCCAGTTGGTGAGAGGTCTTACGTGCGCACTAGGTGCAAGGAGCTCTTTGCTCTCAGGGAACGAGTCCATTCTCTAGAGGCTAAAGTAGCAGACTTGGAAAGCATAAGACAGACAGAGAGGTACATAGACGAGACCTACAGGGATATAGTCCTGAAGTCCCACCTCCAGTCTGGCAGCATCCCTGTTGCCATGGAGGAGAGAGGTCACGTGACAGGAGAGCATCACCCTGGTGTGGCAGGAAGTGATCCTGTAACTAGGACCTGTCCTCCAGGTGATGTAAAACCCTCTCGCACCGAGGAAGTTTCTCCAGGGCCATGTGCCCATGAGGGAAGGGTTAGGATAGCCGTTATAGTTGGTGATTCGATCATTAGGCATGTAGATAGCTGGGTGGCTGGTGGACGTGAGGATCGCCTGGTAACATGCCTGCCTGGTGCGAAGGTAGCAGACCTCACGCGCCACCTAGATAAGGTCTTAGATAGTGCTGGGGAGGAGTCTGCTGTCTTGGTACATGTTGGTACCAATGACATAGGAAAATGTGGTAGGGAGGTTCTGGAGGCTAAATTTAGGCTTTTAGGTAGGAAGTTGAAATCCAGAACTTCCAGGGTAGCATTCTCCGAAATGCTTCCTGTTCCACGCGCAGGACCCAAAAGGCAGACAGAGCTCCGGAGTCTCAATGCGTGGATGAGACAATGGTGCAGAAATGAGGGGTTTGGATTTGTTAGGAACTGGGGAACATTCTGGGGAAAGGAGGGGCTCTTCCGAAGGGATGGGCTTCACCTTAACCGGGATGGAACCAGGCTGCTGGCATTAACCTTTAAAAAGGAGATAGAGCAGCTTTTAAACTAGATATTAGGGGAAAGCCGACAGTCGCCCAAGAGCAGATGGTTCGGAAGAATGTATCTTTGAAGGATACTACCAAAAGCAGAGAGGTTCCACAAAAGAGTAAAGTAGCCCAAATGCCCTCAAGTATGGAGCAGACAGAGCTTAAAGATCCCAAATTACTCATGTCTAACAGACAAATTAATATGGATAAAATACATTCTCTAAAATGCTTGTATGCAAATGCTAGAAGTCTAAAAAATAAGATGGGAGAGTTAGAATATATAGCACTAAATGAAAGGTTAGATATGATTGGAATATCAGAGACATGGTGGAAGGACGACAACCAGTGGGACACTGTGATACCTGGGTACAAACTATATCGTAATGATAGAGCTGATCAAATTGGTGGAGGGGTTGCTCTCTATGTTAGAGAGGGCATTGAGTCAGAAAGGATTAAAATTTTGCAGGAAACAAAATCTGCTGTAGAATCTATATGGATTGAAATTCCATGTAAAAGGCAATGGCAGTGGGGGTGTACTATCGAGCGCCTGGCCAGAATGACCAAATGGATGATGAAATGCTCAAAGAAATCAAGGAAGCTAACAAAAGTTACAGCACAGTAATAATAATGGGTGATTTCAACTACCCCGGTATCGACTGGGTCAGTGTCACGTCAGGACATGCTAGGGAGATAAAGTTCCTAGATGAAATAAATGACTGCTTCTTGGAGCAGCTGGTTCATGAACCGACCAGAGGGGAAGCCATATTAGACCTAATCCTTAGTGGAACACCAGATCTAGTGCAAGAGATAAGGTTGTTGGGGCCACTTGGCAATAGTGATCATAGCATGATCGCCTTTGATTTAATTAGTGGAGGAGGGATAGTAAGGAAATCCACAGTACTACCTTTTAACTTTCGAAAGGGAGACTATGATAAAATGAGGAAAACAGTCAAGAAAAAACTAAAAGGAGAAGTTGCAAAGGTTAAAGACATACATCAGGCTTGGCTGTTGAAAAATACTATCTTGGAAGCCCAGACCAGCTGTATTCCACGCTTTAAGAAAAGTGGAAAGAAGTCCAAACAACTGCCAGCATGGTTTAAAGTTGAGGTCAGAGAGGCTGTTGTTGCCAAAAAAGCATCTTTCAGGAAATGGAAAAAAAGAGCCAAACGACGAAACCTGGAAACAGCACAAGCACTGGCAAGTCAAATGCAAGGCATTGATAAGGCAGGCAAAGGGAGAATTTGAGAAGAAGCTTGCTGCAGAAGCAAAAACGCGAAGTAAAGACCTTTTCAAGTACATTCGTAGCAAAAAACCTGTGAGAGAGTCAGTTGGTCCATTAGATGATAAAGGGGTTAAAGGAGCACTAAGAGGCGACAAGGCGAGAGCGGAGAGACTGAACGAATTCTTTGCTTCAGTCTTTACTGAGGAAGATGTAGGGATGTTACCCATGACTGAAGTGGTATTTAAAGGTGCAGAAGAATTGAAGGAAATATCGATACATCGAGAAGATGTATTACAACTATTAGATAAGCTGAAGAGTAGCAAATCACCTGGGCCGGACGGTATACATCCAAGGGTATTGAAAGAACTGAAATATCAGATTGCAGACCTGCTATCAGTAATCTGTGAACTATCATTAAAATCATCTCTAATACCTGAAGATTGGAGGATCGCCAATGTAACACCAATTTTTAAAAAGGGTTCCAGGGGTGATCCGGGAAACTACAGACCGGTGAGCCTGACGTCAATACCGGGAAAAATGATAGAAACCATCATAAAGAATAAAATTACTCAGCATGTAGATAGTCATGAACTAATGAGAGACAGCCAACATGGCTTTAGACAAGGAAGATCTTGTCTTACTAATCTGTTATGTTTTTTTGAAGGAGTGAATAATCAGGTGGACAAAGGTGAGTCGGTTGATACTGTGTATCTGGACTTTCAGAAAGCCTTTGACAAGGTCCCTCATGAGAGACCTTTGGCAAAACTAAAGAGTCATGGGATAGGAGGCAGTGTACTATTGTGGATCAGGAACTGGTTAAAAGATAGAAAGCAGAGGGTAGGGCTAAATGGCCAATTTTCCCAAGGGAGAAAGGTGAATAGTGGTGTACCCCAGGGATCTGTGCTGGGTCCGCTGCTTTTTGACATATTCATAAATGACCTGGAAAGTGGAATAACGAGTGAGGTTATCAAATTTGCAGATGACACAAAACTATTTAAAGTTGTTAAAACCCAAGAGGATTGTGGAAAACTGCAAGAGGATCTTGATAAATTGGAAGACTGGGCATCAAAATGGCAGATGAAATTTAATGTGGACAAGTGCAAGGTTATGCACCTAGGGAAGAACAACCCAAACTATGGTTACACAATGCAAGGTTCCACATTAGGAACCACCACCCAGGAAAAAGATTTAGGCGTCATTGTGGATACCATGTTAAAACCCTCGGCCCAGTGTGCAGCAGCGGCCAAGAGAGCAAATAGAATGCTAGGTATGATAAGGAAAGGAATGGAAAATAAAACAAAGGATATTATAATGCCTCTATATCGTTCCATGGTGAGACCGCACCTTGAATATTGTGTGCAATTCCGGTCGCCGTATCTTAAAAAGGATATAGAGTTATTAGAAAAGGTTCAGAGAAGAGCCACCAAAATGGTAAAGGGGATGGAAGGATACTCCTATGAAGAAAGGCTAAAAAGGTTAGGGCTCTTTAACCTGGAAAAGAGACGGCTGAGGGGAGATATGATAGTAGTCTATAAATTAATGAGCGGAGTGGAACAGGTAAACGTAGATCGATTGTTTACCTTATCAGAATATAGAAAGACTAGGGGACATGCAATGAAGCTACAGGGTAAACTATTTAAGACTAATAAAAGAAAATATTTTTTCACTCAACGTGTAATCAAACTCTGGAATTTGTTACCGGAGGATGTAGTAAAGGCTGTTAGTGTAGCTGGGTTTAAAAAAGGTTTGGACAAGTTCCTGGAGGAAAGATCCATAAGCCATTATTAAGAAGGGACCCAGGATATCAATGCTTGAACCAATACAAGCATTGTGGAACCTGTGTCCCTTGGGGAAACTGCTAGGTACATATGACCTAGATTGGCCACTGTTGGAAACAGAATACTGGGCTTGATGGACCTTGGTCTGACCCAGTATGGCATATCTTATGTTCTTATGTTCTGGACCCATTGCTCAAGGTCTGAGGCCATTCTGCGAGCCCCAATGCAGACTGCTGATGCTCTGCTTGTGGATTCAAAAGGTACTTCAGGCTGGAGAGCCAGAGATTTGATTCCCACCTAGGGAGTGTAATCTCAGGCCAGAGGGACTGAGGTTTCTAGTCCTATAGGCACTCCTTGTGGCCTTGGGCAAGCCACTTAACCCTCCATTGCCTCATATGTAGATTGTGAGCCCTTCGGGGATGAGGGAATGTATCCAGTACCTGCATGTAGTGATTGTAAACTGCTCCGATGCCCTTCAGCCTGGGCAGAAATTGCATAAACAAACATCAAAAGAGGCCCTGGTAAGAAACATAATAGAATTCTGGCCCTGCTTGATGAGTGTCTGGTATGTACTCCTCTTACTCTTAGAAAGCAGGGGGTGAAAGTCTCCAGATCCCTGGTGACATCCTTCAGAAACATACCCATGTACAGCATGTAAGAGCTGATCTAGGAGGCCAACATACATGCCTGAAAATATTGACGCCTGAAAGCAATAAGTGTCCTCGAGTCTCTGCCAGGAGGCATGGATGAATGGTTCTTTGAGCTCTTTATTCAGTGCATCGCCAATTCCACCACTATTGACTTGTGGGAGAGCTGAGGTTTTTGGAAGCCTGGGTACTCTATTACATGGTCTTGAGTATTTTGCAGACAGGCAGATCTGTGAGTGGGTCCTCCCACATGTGGCTCTCAGGAAAGAAGTGGAGGAGCTGAGGAAAGAGGTGGTGAGTCTGAGAAGCATTTGAGACAGTGAGAAGTTCATTGATGAGATGTTTCTTGAAACATCCAAGCTCTCCGACAGAGGTGAAGATGGGAGGCTACAGAAGGAAGAAGGTTGGACACAAGTCACCAGAGCCTGCAGTACTAACACTCCAACTCCTTCAGACCTTGAATTGAAGAACCAATATGAAGCCCTGGAAGTGGAGGAGGTGGAAGCATCCGAGGGAAGGGAAGAACCACAGCTCGAGCACCCCAAAGTTGCAGAATCAGAGGCACCCTTCTGCCAACCAGATTTGATGGCCAGAAAGGTGTGCTGTCTGCCAGGTGCCAAAATCTGAGATGTTACGGAGAGTTTGCCGAGACTCATCAAGCCTACTGACTATTATCCGATGTTGCTCATTCATGTCAGCACAAATGATACTACTGGATATCCCTCTGAGCATATCAAAAGTGACTTCATGGCTCTGGGACAGAGGGTGAAGCAGACAGGTGCACAGGTGGTGGTCTTTTCAATCCTTCCTGTTGAGAGTAAAGGCCAAGGCAGAGAAGCTTGCATCCTGGAGATGAATGCATGGTTGCATAGATGGTGTCATTGAGAGCGTTTTGGTTTCCTGGACCATGGGATGATGTTCCAAGGGCTGCAGAGCAGAGATGGTGTTCAACTTTCAGAGAAGGATCGAAGAGTCTTCAGCAGCAGACTGGCTAACCAACTGAAGAGGGCTTTAAACTAGATTATTTGGGGATGGGTGAAGAGAGCCCCCAGGTACGTGAAATATTAAATACCTCAGTAGACATGGGTAATAGGGGCACATCTGGAAAGTGGTGTGTATAAATGCCTGTAGTATGGGAAATATCTCAGATGTTGTGGCTTTAATGGAAGAGGCTGACAGATTTAGTGGCGAGGAGGAAGAAGGGGAGGTGGAGTGGTACTATATGTAAAAAATAATATAAAAGCTATAGAATTGCAGGGCTTAAAAGGCAGAGAGGAGGCATTGTGGCTTAAACTAGAAAGAGGGGAAGGAAAATCCATTTGCATTGAAGTTATATACAGATCCCCCTCAGAGTGTAGAAGTGGACAAAGATTTAATAGAAGACAGACAATACTGAAATGAAAGGAGAAGTGCTACTGATCGGTGATTTCAATATGCCAGATGTGGATTGGAATATCCCCGACTATGGTGTCATTTAGAAGTAAGGAGATCCTGGATTCTCTACAGGGAGAACTATTCAGGCAACTGGTAACAGAACGTACATGTGATGGGGCAGAAGCGGCCCAAGGGGGGTGCGGGGCCATGTGCGGAGACTCGGTGCGGGACCTCATTTGCATAAGTGGCCTTATTTGCATAAATATTTGCATGATGTTACCATACACTAACTTTTAGTAAACATGTCTCTTAATGAGTGTATGGATAAAGAAAGACTAAAAGATTTCTACATTACTATAATCCAGTGCTAACCGCCAGGCACATTAGGAACTACTACAAACGCTGCCCATTTAGAACCCATAGCAAACCCGCCGTATCCTGACAGCATTACCAGGACTCACAAAGCACCATACCCTACCTATCAAAAGGCAACACTGCAAATATTAAACCAATACATTTCAGAGAATACTGGGGAAAGAGAACAAGTGGCAATGTCAAATAGGAATTACATAAACAGAATACCTCAGCTCAGTTACACATGCAGAACATAGACCATCACCAAACAAGGAATCACAATTTAGAAACAGGAAGGCAATAACTAAACTGGGAACCCCAAAAGCCAAACTTGGAATGTACAACAACACTGTAGAAATAAAACTATAAATTAATTTCCTCTTGTACCAAACAAAGCACAGACGTTAATGATGCACATTTCCCAGAGCTTTCATATTCCAGTTAATAAATTCAAAACAAAGAGATATCTTTCTACCTTTTGTGCATTTTTTTCCAGTTGCAATTGCTCCAGCCACTTTCTTCTGGTTTCTTCATGTTTTCTGCTAACTTCTCCATCGTCTGCTGTCCATTTGTCCTTTCTTCTCTCTTCTAGTTTTTTTTCCATTCTCTCTCTCTACATCTGCTTTAACATACTAATCTTTCTCCTTTTGCTCTTTCCTCATTCCTATTTCATCCACACAAATTTTACCCCTCCATTCTCAATCCCCACTTACTCTCCAAATACCCGGCCAATTGTAGATTTTTCATCCCTCCCACACAAAATATTTTTCCCCTCTCCATTTTACTCTCCCAGCCCCATCCCATTCTGATCCTCCCCCAACATCAGCTCTCTTCTATTCCAGTCTCACCCAGCATCCATTCCCTTCTAGTCCCTGCATCAGCCCATTTCCAGTCCTAGCCCCCCATCAGCCCATTTCCAGTCCTAGCTCCCCCATCCATTTCCAGTCCGAGTCCCTTCATCAGCTCATTTCCAATCCTAGCCCCCCCATCAGCCCATTTCTAGTCATTTCCTAGCCCCACCATCAGCCCATGTCAAATCCTAGCTCCCCTCCACTCAGCCCAATTCCAGTCCAAGCCCCCCCATGAGCCTACTTCCAGTTCTAGCCCCTCCATAAGTCCATTTCAATTCAAGCCCCCACCACAGCCCATTTCCAATCTTAGCTCCCCCCAAAAGCCCATTTCCAGTCCTATCCTAGCTGCTCCATAAGCCCATTTTCAGTCCTAGCTCCCTTCCCTCACAGCCCATTTCCATTCCAAGCCCCCTCCCCATCAGCTAGTTGCAGTTCAAGCCTCCCCTTCCACTCAGGCCATTACCAGTCCTAGCAAACCCCCCAAACCCATTACCAGTCCTAGCCCCCCATCAACCCACTTCCAGTCCTAACCCCCCATCACCCCATTTTCAGTTTAAGCCCCCCTATAACCCATTACCAGTCCTAACCCCCCATCAGCCCACTTCCAGTCCTAACCCCATCAGCCCATTTCCAGTCAGCCCCCCATAGCCCATTGCCAGTCCTAACCCCCCCATCAGCCCACAGCCCATTATCAGTCCTAACCACATCAGCCCACCTCAAGTCCTAACCCCTCCCCATCAGCCCATTTCCTGTCCTAGCCCCTCCATAGCCCATTACCAGTCCTAACCACCCATTACCCCATTTCCAGACAGCCCCCATCAGCCCACAGCCCATTACCAGTCTTAACCCCCCCCCATAGCCCATTACCAGTCCTAACCCCCTCCATAGCCCAACTCAAGTCAAGTCCTAACCCCCTCCATAGCCCATTACCAGTCCTAACCCCCCCCAATCAGCTCATGGAAAATTTAAAAACAAAAAAAACTGGCTGCTGCCGCAACAGCAGAATGGAGTGTCCCACGGGGCCCCCTCGGCCCGGCTGAGCCCCTCTGCGCCAGCTTTCAGATACGTGAAGGGAGAGTGTCTCCCTCGCGTCTCTGTTAAGCCTGCAGGGGCAGATGGGAAATGTCCCATCAGCCCCTGCTTCCCATCAGCCCCTGCAGGCTTAACAGAGACGCGAGGGAGACACTCTCCCTTTGCGTATCTGAAAGCCGGCGCAGAGGGGGCTACGCGGGACACTCCATTCTGCCGCTGCCGTGGAATGTGCAGAAACTGATGAGGATAAAGAAGAATTGTTTAATAAATATTTCTGTTCTGTGTTCACAGATGAAGGGCCTGGAGCAGGGCCTCAGAAAACACCCACAAATAGGAACAGAAGTGATGGGGATCTCAAATGATTTTCAGAAGACTGTGTTCTTGAAGAACTAGCTAAACCAAAAGTAGACAAAGTCATGGGTCCGGATGGGATACATCCAGGAATACTAAGAGAAAGCGTAGTTACTCACCTGTAACAGGTGTTCTCCAGGAGCAGCAGGAATCAGTCCTCACTTATGGGTGACGTCGGCGCCGACGGAGCCCTCGCGGAGCAATTTTCCCCAGCTTTCAAAGAAAGCCTTTGGGAATTGCAGCGCGCATGCGCGGTCCCCTTCCCGCCCAAGGGTGCCATCTTAGCCAGTCAGATGACATAGCTAAAAAAGACAGCATAAAAATTTGCAAAAAAAAAAAAAACTAAAGCAGATGATTGCAACTCCATGGGGAGGAGGGAGGGTTGTGAGGACTGATTCCTGCTGCTCCTGGAGAACATCTGTTACAGGTGAGTAACTACGCTTTCTCCAGGACCAAGCAGGAAGTCAGTCCTCACTTATGGGACTCCCAAGCTCAAGGCTACCGGAGAGCCTAAGCACAAAAATGAGCTCCCTCTAGCTCAGCAGCACAGAAGGAAAGAATCTTCGCTGAATTATTACCCACCGGTAGCCCACATCCGGGATGGAGGGTAGGAGTTGCTCAGACCTCGAAGAGATTACGGAGGACTGCCTGTCCGAAAGCACTGTCCCTGCGGGACTCCCTCTCGAGACAGTAATGGACCGCAAAAGTCTGGCTCGAAGACCAAGTAGCGGCCCGGCAGATGTCTGCCAGCGGAACAGAGCGGAGGTAAGCCACTGACGTAGCCTTTGCCCGAACGCAATGAGCCGTGACTCGACCTTCCAAGGAGAGTCCGGCTGCCCCATAAGCCCAAGAGATACAGTCCGCAACCCAGATGGACAGAGTACGCTTGGAGACCGGGAGCCCCAATTTATTGGGGTCAAAAGACACAAAAAGCTGAGCAGCTTTACGGTGCTCCCGCGTACGGTCAAGGTAGAAGTTCAAAGCCCTTCTACAGTCCAGGGTATGGAGGACCGTTTCAGCTCGGCTGGAGTGTGGTCTGGGAAAGAAGGTTGGAAGTACCACCTCCTGATTGATGTGAAAGGGGGAACCACTTTTGGAAGAAATTTTGGGTGAGTCCGTAGGACTACCCTATTTTTGTAGAACCGAGTGTAAGGGGGATCAGACACGAGGGCCTGCAATTCACTTACGCGTCTAGCGGAAGTGAGGGCTATCAAGAACAGTGTTTTCCAAGAAAGAAAACGGAGAGAACAGGTAGCCATAGGTTCAAAAGGCGGACAGGTGATCCGCTGTAAAACCACATTCAGGTCCCAGTCAGGCGCTGGCGGGCGCAGAGGTGGTTTAAGTAGAAGGAGACCTCGGAGAAACCTCGCTACGAGAGGGTCGTTGGAGAGAGGTCTGCCGTCCACCGGCACATGATGTGCTGAAAGAGCACTGAGGTGAACTTTGACGGAGTTGGACTTAAGTCCCAGATTAGAGAGGTAAAGCAAGTACTGCAAGACCACCGACACCGGGCAGGAGAAGGGATCCTGAGACTGTCGGGTACACCAAACGGAAAAGCGACGCCATTTAAGGGCGTAGCATTTTCGAGTAGAAGGTCGCCGAGAAGCTAGGACGACCTCTTCCACCTCTGCCGGCAGGAGGAGGGGAGCAAGGACTACCCTTCTCAGCAGCCAGGCCATCAGATTGAGAGACCTGAGGTTGGGGTGTAGCAGAGACCCCTGATCCTGAGTGAGGAGATCCAGTTGAAACCCCAGAGGGAACGGATCCTCCACCGCTAATTGCAGCAGGAGTGGAAACCACGGCTGTCTGGGCCAGCGAGGAGCCACCAGGATCATGAAGGCTTTGTCTCGGAGAACCTTGAAGAGAGTCCGAGAGACTAGCGGGATGGGAGGGACAGCATCCAGAAGGCTCCCCGACCATGAGAGTAGAAAAGCGTCCGCCGCAACCCGAAGGGGGTGTGGCTGACGAGAGCAGAAGCGAGGAAGTTGCGGGTTGTGAGGACTGGCAAAGAGATCCACCGTGGGGAGGCCCCACTTTAGAAAGAGCTTCTGAACTACCAAGGGATCCAGACGCCACTCGTGCGGCTGGAGGATCCTGCTGAGTTTGTCCGCCAGGCAATTCTCTTGGCCTGGGAGATAAACCGCCTTGAGGAGAACGCCGTGACTGACGGCCCAAGAGCAGAGCTTCTGTGCCTCCCGACAGAGGAGGAAGGAGCCCGTTGCCCCCCTGCTTGTTCACGTAGAACATGGCAACTTGATTGTCCGTCTGGACAAGGACGGACTGGTGAGAAGTCAGGTGGGAGAAGGCCTTGAGAGCCAGGCGGATCGCCCTGAGCTCCAGGAAGTTGATCTGCTGAGCAGACTCCCACGTGGTCCAGAGGCCCTGAGTACGTGCCCCTTGGCAATGCGCTCCCCAGCCCAGGAGGGATGCATCTGTTGTCAGCACTCGGGCCGGCTGAGGTAACTGGAAAGGCATGCCGAATATCAGGTTCGGCCGCTGAAGCCACCACCGGAGAGACAAGATCAGCGGCTCGGAGACGCGCACTAGGTCTGCTAGGCCGCCTGTGGCTTGCCGCCACTGCCGGCGGAGACACCATTGAGCAGGCCGCATATTCAGGCGGGCATTGGGGGTCACATGGACGGTGGAAGCCATATGGCCGAGTAGTCTCAGGAAGCGCCTGGCAGAGACCAGGGGCTGGCTGCGAAAACGGTCGGCTAGGTCCATGAGCCGTTGAGCCCTGTCGAGCGGTAGGTACGCTCGTGCCTGAGGAGTGTGCAGCCTTGCGCCGATGAACTCGAGATCCTGTGAGGGGAGCAAAGTGGACTTTGCGAAGTTTATAACAAAGCCCAAGTACTGCAGAAGAGTCACCGTGCGGCGCGTGGCGTTGGTGACCTCCAGAGCGGACGCTGCTCTGATGAGCCAGTCGTCGAGGTACGGAAAGACAGAGGCCGTGAAGCCGGAGATGGGCCGCCACCACCGCGAGACATTTTGTGAAGACTCGCGGTGCGGAGGACAGGCCAAAGGGCAGTACCCTGTACTGGTAATGATTTCCTGCCACCACAAACCTTAAGTATTGGCGGTGGCTTGGGTGGATGAGGATGTGCGTGTAGGCATCCTTTAGATCCAAGGAGCATAGCCAATCTCCCTGCTGGAGGTAGGGCAGAAGGATTCCAAGGGTAAGCATTTTGAACTTCTCCCGCACGAGGAACTTGTTGAGGTTGCGCAAGTCCAGGATGGGTCTGAGGCCTCCTGTTCTTTTTGGTATTAGAAAATACCGGGAATAAAAGCCTTGACCCTTCAGGTGGTGGGGCACCGGTTCCACCGCCTGATCCTGTAGAAGACCTGCTAACTCCTGAAGGAGTAATTCCCTGTGCAGAGGGGGTCGTGGAGGTTCTCCCGGAAAATAGGAGGGAGGGACCTGGTGGAAGTGGAGAAGATAGCCTTCTCGCACGACTTGAAGCACCCAGGCATCTGAGGTGATGCTGGACCACCTGTGGGCGAAGTGAACCAGCCGGCCTCCGGTGCTGGGAGGAGCCAGCGGGGGGGGGAGAGGCTATGCTTAAGGAGTCAAAAACCCCCACCCTGCGGAGCAGGGGCTGGTGGTGCAGGCTTGGGGGCTTGCTGCCTACGGGACCCGTTACCCCGTCCCTTGGCCTGCTGGCCCTGTTGGGGAGCTGCAGGGGCCTGATAGTGGGGGTATTGTTTGTAGGCAGTCGCCTTCCTCGGGTAAAAGGACTTCTTTCCCGAGCCCTTCTTTTTCTGGGAAGGGGCGGAGGTCTTCCTAGAAAGCCTAGTCCTGGTGAGAGTCTCTGTCTCAATTTGTGCAGCCTTATCAGCCATGGGCTTGCCAAAGAGGTTTTCGCCTCGGCAAGGGACATTGACCAACTTGTCCTGCACCCAGGGCTCAAGGACAGACGACTGAAGCCAAGCCTGTCGGTGGGCACCGATGCCGGCTGCGGCCACTCGAGCCGATGCTTCAAAGCCATCATAGGCTGCTCGGGACATGAATTTTGAGCATTCCCGAATGCCCGTGGACAAGGCCAGGAACCTCCGCAAGGGTTCCTCGGACAAACCAGCGGAGAAGCCGGCTAGCTCTTTAGCCAGGTCTCGGAGATACATGCCCATGTACAGCTGGTAGGTCTGGACACGACAGGCGAGCATAGAGCCCTGGAAACACTTCTTACCAAGGCCATCCAGGTTACAGGCCTCCCTGCCAGGAGGCACCGAGGAGTGCATCTTCTGGCTCTTAAGACGATGCATGGCCGATTCCACTACCATGGAATGGTGTGGTAGCTGTGCTTTCTGGAAGCCAGGGCTCTTGCGGACTCGATAGATAGAATCGACCCGCTTGCTCAGGACCGGCGAGGTGGCCGGACTCTCCCACATGCGGAAGAGTAGTCGTTCCAGCATGGGAGGAACCGGTACAGTAAAGTGTTCCCTGGCGGGAGAGTCATACTGGAGGGCGTCGAGCTCTTCGGCTCGAGGCTCCTCCTCGGGATCCGCAGGGAAGGCCAAAGCCTTGGCCATATCCCTGACGAAGTCCGAGAACCGGGCATCCTCCGGGGGGGACTGCTTCCGAGGTTCGGACTCAGGTGAGTCCGAGGGGACACACCGAGTCCGAAAAGAATCAGGCGACTCTTCCTCTTCAGACTCCCAGACCGACTCCGACGAGGACTCGGTGGGGTCGGCCCGGGCAGGGCGCGGCGCCTGCCGCCCCGATGCCGAGGGAGTCGGCGTCGGCGACCTCGGTCCCGAACGGGAGGCCGAGGGCGACCTCGACCGAGGATCGACTCGAGTTCGCATCGACTCGAGGATCGGCTCGGTCTCCGGGGTCGACTTCGACGTCCCGGCGGTCGGGGCAGCGGCGCCAGCGAAGCTAGCGAGCAGTGCCCGCTGCTGGTCCATGAAGGCAGACAGTCTGCTCTCCAAGGCCGTCAACCTGAGTCCGAGCTCAGGTGACCCAGCAGCCCCCGACTCGGGCCCGACGTCGGCTGTCGTGGAGGCGAGTCCAGAAGGACCACAGGACTTACCCGAGCAGGCAGCTCCGACTCCAGGCGAGGTCGCTTCATGAGGTGCTCCTTCTCCAAGGACCCGGGGCGGCTATCGGGGCTATGCGACCTGGCCCTCGCGGAGCCAGGAGCGTCCACCGACGCCGCCCTCGCGGGTTTCACCTTCCGTCGATGGTCCCCGGAGGGAGAACCCCTGTCGGAGGAACTCCGGCGACGGTCCGAGCTGGAACCCCTGGACGCGGAGGCCTCCGACGAGGTCCGGGTACGGCTGGGGTCAGCGAAGATTCTATCCCGCTGATGCCGCCGACTTCTCAACGCTTTGGAGGATAGTTTGCCACAAGGCCCACAGATCATTTCTTCATGATCCGGGCCCAGGCAGCGGAGGCAATTGTCGTGTGTGTCAGTTAGTGACATATTTCGGTCACACTGACCACACCGCTTGAAACCACTGGCAGCCATCGGGGGAAAAAGGGCCCCGGCGAGGTCAAAGGACCGGGCTGCCAGGGAAAAACCGAAACGAAAACTGACTAAGTCAGAAAAACCGAAAAATAAGAAGAGGACTCGTGACCGGCGTCGCGAGTCCGGCGGGAAAAAGACCGGCGTCGAACCGAATGGAAAAACAGAGTAATTCTAAAGAAAATCAACTTTTTCGCGGGGACACGACGGGTACGTCTGTAGGGCTCCGCGGAAAAAAGACGACTGGCTAAGATGGCACCCTTGGGCGGGAAGGGGACCGCGCATGCGCGCTGCAATTCCCAAAGGCTTTCTTTGAAAGTTGGGGAAAATTGCTCCGCGAGGGCTCCGTCGTCGCCGACGTCACCCATAAGTGAGGACTGACTTCCTGCTTGGTCCTGGAGAACTTGGGAACGTTCTAGCAGCTCCACTGTCTGAGCTTTTCAATGCCTCTTTGGAGTCAGGAGTGGTGCCAGAGGACTGGAGAAAGGCACCTGTGGTCCCTTTACACAAAGTGGACGTAAGGATGACATTGAGAACTACAGGTCAGTTAGTCTAACCTCTGTGGTTAGTAAATTATTGGAAAGGCTACTAAAAAAAAAAAAAAATTAGTGAGGTTTCTGGAGTCCAATGAATTGCAGGATCTGAGGCAGCATGGATTCATCAGAGGCAGGTCTTGTCAGACAAATCTGATTGATTTCGCTGAATGACCAAGGACTTGGACTGAGGGGAGCCCTAGATGTGGTATATTTAGATTTCAGTCAAGCCTTTGACACCACTCCACACAGGCAACTTATAAACAAACTGAGCACCCTAGGAATGGACCCTAAAGTTACTGATTGGGTTAGAAATTGGTTGAGTTGGAGGTGACAAAGAGTACAGGTAAATGGAGCTTACTCTGAGGAGAAGGAAGTTACCAGTGGTGTGCCACAGGAATCTGTCCTTGGTCCAATTCTTTTTAACATCTTTGTTAGCGATATTGTGGAAGGCTGTTGGGTAAGGTTTACTTGTTTGCAGATGATACCAAAATCTGCAATCGAGTAGACACCCAGGAAGGAGTAGATAACATGAGGAGGGATCTAGCTAAGCTTGAAGAATGGTCTAGAATTTAGCAGCTGAAATTTAAATGCTAAAAAAATGCAGAGTCATGCATTTGGGCTGCAAAAATCCAAAGGAGCGGTACAGTGCAGGGGGTGAGGTATTATTGTCCACAAAAGAAGAGAGAGACCTGGGTGTAATTGGGTCTGATGATCTTAAAGTAGCTAAACAGGTAGAAAAGGTGACTGCGAAAGTCAGAAGGATGCTTGGGTGTATAGGGAGAGGAATGGCCAGCAGAAAAAAGATGGCGATAATGACTCTGTATAAGTCTCAGGTAGACCTTATGTGGAGTATTGCGTGCAATTCTGGAGACCGCACCTTCAAAAGGATATAAGCAGGTTGGAGTCGGTGCAGAGTGGTTACTAAAATGGTTAGTGGTCTTCGTTATGTAGCACATGAGGACAGACTTAAAGATGTTAATATGCATACTTTAGAGGAAAGGAGGGATGGGACGATATGATAGAGACATTTAAATACCTCAGTGGCATAAATGCACAGGAGGGTCTTTTTCAATTAAGGAAAGTTCTGCTACAAAGGGACATATGATAAGAGTCAAAGGGGACAGACTCAGAGTAATATACATAGAAACATGACGACAGAAAAAGACCACAAGGCCCATCTAGTCTGTCCTTCCATAACAACAACTACAACAGTCCACTTTTTACCTTTAGAGATCCTCTGTGTTGGTCCCATGCTTTTTTGAATTCAGTTACTGTCCTCATCTCTACCACCTCCACTGGGAGACTATTCCACGGATCCACTACTCTTTCCGTAAAGAAATATTTCCGCATATCACTCCTGAATCTATCTCCCTTCACCCTCATCCCATGTCCCCTCGTCGCAGAACTTGCTTTCAATTGAAAGAGGCTCTCTCCCTGAACATTTATGCCACGGAGGTATTTAAACATCTCAATCATATCACCTCTATCCCGCCTTTCCTCTAAGGTGTACATATTAAGATCCTTAAGTCTGTCCTCATATGCCTTATAATGAAGACCACTAATCATCTTAGTACCAACCCTCTGCACCGACTCCATCCTGTTCACATCCTTTTGAAGGTGCGGTCTCCAGAATTGCACACCATACTCCAAATGAGGTCGCACCAAAGACTTATACAGAGGCATTATCACCTCCTTTTTTCTGCTAGCCATTCCTCTCCGTATGCACCCAAGCATCCTTCTAGCTTTTGCTGTCGCCTTTTCTACCTGTTTAGCTACTTTAAGATCATCGGACACAACTACGCCTAGGTCCCGCTCTTCTTTAGTGGACAAAAGTACTTCACCTCCTATACTATATTGCTCCCTTGGATTGCTGCAGCCCAAATGCATGACCTTACATTTTTTAACATTAAATCCCAGCTGCCAAATTCTAGACCATTCTTCAAGCTTAGCTAGATCCCTCCTCATGTTATCTACACCTTCCTGGGTGTCTACTCTATTGCAGATTTTGGTATCATCCGCAAAGAGGCAAACCTTACCGGACAGCCCTTCCGCTATATCACTAACAAAGATGTTAAAAAGAATTGGACCAAGGACAGATCCCTGGGGCACACCACTGGTAACATCCTTCTCCTCAGAGTGAGCTCTATTTACTTGTACTCTTTGTCGCCTCCCACCCAACCAATTTCTAACCCAAGCAGTAACTTTAGGGTCCATCCCTAGGGTGCTCAGTTTGTTTATAAGTCGCCTGTGAGGAACAGTGTCAAAGGCTTTACTGAAATCTAAATACACCACATCCAGAGCTCTCCCGCGGTCCAACTCCCTGGTCACCCAGTCAAAGAAATCAATCAGATTTGTCTGACAAGACCTGCCTCTGGTGAATCCATGCTGCCTCGGATCCTGTAATCCGCTGGACTCCAGAAACCTCACTATTTTCTCTTTCAACAGCGTTTCCATTAATTTTACTTACCACTGAAGTTAAACTAACCGGCCTGTAGTTTTCAACCACATCCTTACTACCGCTTTTGTGTAAAGGCACCACATGAGCCTCTCTCCAGTCCTTTGGCACCACTCCCGACTCCAATGAGGCATTGAAAAGGTCAGTCAGTGGAGTTGCTAGAACGTCCCCAAGTTCCCTCAGTATTCTAGGGTGTATCCCATCCGGTCCCATCGCTTTGTCTACTTTAAGTTGAGCGAGTTTCTCACGAACACAGTCTTCTGAAAATTGTTCAAGATGTCCCTCGCTTCTGTTCTTATTTGTGGGTGTTTTCTGAGGTCCTGCTCCTGGTTCTTCATCTGTGAACACAGAACAAAAATATTTGTTAAGCAATTCCGCTTTATCCTTATCAGCTTCTACATATTCCCCCCCTGCACCCTTGAGTCTGACAATACCACTTTTGCCCTTCCTCTTCTCACTAATATATCTGAAAATGTCTTAGCCCCCCATTTTATTGCATTGGCTATTTCCTCCTCCTTTTGAATCTTTGCCTTCTTGACTACTTTGCTAGCTTCTCTAAGTTTTTCCAAATACAGATGCCTGTCTTCCTCTCTCTGTGATCTCTTGTATTTCATGAAGGCCTCCCTCTTTTTCTTCACTTTTTCAGCTACTTCCTTTGAAAACCATAGTGGTCTCCTGCTCCTTTTGCCTTTATTTACCTTTTTAACAAAAAGGTTGGTTGTCTTTAAAATACCCCCATTCAGTTTTGCCCACTGTTTTTCTACATCCCCCAGTTGTTCCCATCCCACTAACAACTCCCTGAGGTATTGGCCCATCTTCGCAAAGTTAGTCTTCCTAAAGTCTAAGATCTTCACCTTGGAATGGATTCTAACAGCCCTAGTCCTAATACTGAACCACACCATCTGGTGATCACTGGATGCAAAATGATCTCCCACTACAACATCAGAAACACTTTCACCATTGGTAAGCACCAAGTCCAGTATGGCCCCTTCACGTGTGGGGTCTGTTACCAATTGCCTGAATAGTTCTCCCTGTAGAGAATCCAGGATCTCCTTACTCCTAGATGATACTGCAGCAGGAATGTGCCAATCAACATCTGGCATATTGAAATCTCCTAGCAGTAGCACTTCCCCTTTCCTAGCAATGCTTCAATTATGTCTTGACGGACTGGAAAGGGGGGCTGTTACTTCTGGAGAGAAATCTGAAATTGTGAGTATATACTTCTGGGAATTTTTCTGAAAGGAATTGTTTTTCTTTTAAAGCTAATTAATCTGTGAACCCACTATTTTTTTTGTTAAATCAGTCAGGGCCTAGTAGCAACAGTTTAAGATTCAATTTAAAAACACAGAAGAGAACTTTCTGGTTACCTTTCATACCCAGTAGACAGCTGTAGTTTAAATTTCATAGTCACTCAGGGCCTAGCATCAGCAAAGTACTTTTAGTTTCAAATTAAAACACAGAAGAGAGCTTTCTGGTTAAATTTAGAATCCAGCAGAGAGCTTGTAGTTTAAATTTCATAATAGGTTAGAGCCTAGTAGCAGCAAAGAGCTATAATTTAAATCAAATCAGAATATAGTTTTCCTCAGCAGCACAGGACAAGGTACTGTGTAGCAGCCCCTTTTTTAATAAGTGTTATATCCCTCCCTCCCTCCCCACACCCACCCTCCCCTGGGAAAATCACAGCTTTATAGGTACTTGCACAACTTAAAAGACAGGAGGTGCTCTCAGGTGAAGCTCATTACCCAAATCAGTCATACACCAAGGACCTGAGATTAATTAAGCTTCAGGTGAACAAGGTATATTAAACTTCTTAGGTACAGTTTTAGTGGTATAAATATCCATTGCACCCTTTAGTACATATAGAACTTAAAGATCTAAACACAAACTTAAAACTAAGATGCAGACAGCAGTCCAGCAGCGGGATGTGGGCTTTCCAGTCTTTTGCATTGAGTGTCACATGTATGATTTTCTCCCAGCTGGTGAGAGGTCTTACGTGTGCACTAGGTGCAAGGAGCTCTCTGCTCTCAGGGAACAAGTCCGTTCTCTAGAGGCTAGAGTAGCAGACTTGGAAAACATAAGACAGACAGAGAGGTACATAGACGAGACCTACAGGGATATAGTCCTGAAGTCCCACCTACAGTCTGGCAGCATCCCTGTTGCCATGGAGGAGAGAGGTCACGTGACAGGAGAGCATCACCCTGGTGTGGCAGGAAGTGATCCTGTAACTAGGACCTGTCCTCCAGGTGATGTAAACCCCTCTCGCACCGAGGAGGTTTCTCCAGGGCCAAGTGCCCATGCGGGAAGGTTTAGGACAGCAGTTATAGTTGGTGATTCGATCATTAGGCATGTAGATAGCTGGGTGGCTGGTGGACGTGAGGATCGCCTGGTAACATGCCTGCCTGGTGCGAAGGTAGCGGACCTCTCACGCCACCTAGATAAGGTCTTAGATAGTGCTGGGGAGGAGTCTGCTGTCTTGGTACATGTTGGTACCAATGACATAGGAAAATGTGGTAGGGAGGTTCTGGAAGCTAAATTTAGGCTTTTAGGTAGGAAGTTGAAATCCAGAACTTCCAGGGTAGGTTCTCCGAAATGCTTCCCGTTTCACGCGCAGGACCCAATAGGCAGGCAGAGCTCCGGAGTCTCAATGCGTGGATGAGACAATGGTGCAGAGATGAGGGGTTCGGATTTGTTAGGAACTGGGGAACATTCTGGGGAAAGGAGGGGCTCTTCCGAAGGGATGGGCTTCACCTTAACCGGGATGGAACCAGGCTGCTGGCATTAACCTTTAAAAAGGAGATAGAGCAGCTTTTAAACTAGATAATAGGGGAAAGCCGACAGTCGTCCAAGAGCGCATGGTTCGGAAGAATGTATCCTTGAAGGATACTACAAAAAGCAGAGAGGTTCCAAAAAAGAGTAAAGTAGCCCAAATGCCCTCGAGTATGGAGCAGACAGAACTTAAAGATCCCAAATTACCCATGTCTACCAATAGCCAAATTAATATGAATAAAATACAGTCTCTAAAATGCTTGTATGCAAATGCTAGAAGTCTACAAAACAAGATGGGAGAGTTAGAATATATAGCACTAAACGAGAGGTTAGATATGATTGGAATATCAGAGACATGGTGGAAGGAGGACAACCAGTGGGACACTGTGATACCTGGGTACAAACTATATCGAAATGATAGAGCTGATCAAATTGGTGGAGGGGTTGCGCTCTATGTTAGAGAGGGCATTGAGTCAGAAAGGATTAAAGTTTTGCAAGAAACAAAATTTGCTGTAGAATCTCTATGGATTGAAATTCCATGTAAAAAGGGGAAGGCGATGGCAGTGGGTGTTTACTATCGTCCGCCTGGCCAGAATGAACAAATGGATGATGAAATGCTCAAAGAAATCAAGGAAGCTAGCAAACGTTACAGTGCAGTAATAATAATGGGTGATTTCAATTACCCCGGCATCGACTGGGTCAGTGTCACAACAGGACATGCTAGGGAGATAAAGTTCCTAGATGAAATAAATGACTGCTTCTTGGAGCAGCTGGTTCATGAACCGACCAGAGGGGAAGCAATATTAGACCTAGTCCTTAGTGGAACACCAGATGTAGTGCAAGAGATAAGGGTGTTGGGGCCACTTGGCAATAGTGATCATAGCATGATCGCCTTTGATTTAATTAGTGGAGGAGGGATAGTAAGGAAATCCACAGTACTACCCTTTAACTTTCGAAAGGGAGACTATGATAGAATGAGGAAAACAGTTAAGAAAAACTAAAAGGAGCAGTTGCAAAGGTTAAAGACGTACATCAAGCTTGGGTGTTGTTGAAAAATACTATCTTGGAAGCCCAGACCAGCTGTATTCCACGCTTTAAGAAAAGTGGAAGGAAGTCCAAAAATTGCCAGCATGGTTTAAAGCTGAGGTCAGAAGAGGCTGTTGTTGCCAAAAAGCATCTTTCAAGAAATGGAAAAAAGAGCCAAATGATGAAACCTGGAAACAGCACAAGCACTGGCAAGTCAAATGCAAGGCATTGATAAGGCAGGCAAAGAGAATTTGAGAAGAAGCTTGCTGCGGAAGCAAAAACGCGAAATAAAGACCTTTTCAAGTACATTCGTAGCAAAAAACCCGTGAGAGAGTCAGTTGGTCCATTAGATGATAAAGGGGTTAAAGGAGCACTAAGAGGCGACAAGGCGATAGCGGAGAGACTGAATGAATTCTTTGCTTCGGTCTTTACTGAGGAAGATGTAGGGATGTTACCCACGACTGAAGTGGTATTTAAAGGTGTGGAAGAATTGAAGGAAATATCGATACATCGGGAAGATGTCCTACAACTATTAGATAAACTGAAGAGTAGCAAATCACCTGGGCCGGATGGTATACATCCAAGGGTGTTGAAAGAACTGAAATTTGAGATTGCAGACCTGCTATCAGTAATCTGTGAACTATCATTAAAATCATCTCTAATACCTGAGGATTGGAGGATCGCCAATGTAACACCAATTTTTAAAAAGGGTTCGAGGGGTGATCCGGGAAACTACAGACCGGTGAGCCTGACATCAGTACCGGGAAAAATGGTAGAAACCATCATAAAGAATAAAATTACTCAGCATGTAGATAGTCATGACCTAATGGGAGACAGCCAACATGGCTTTAGACAAGGAAGATCTTGTCTTACTAATCTGTTATGTTTTTTTGAAGGAGTGAATAAACAGGTGGACAAAGGTGAGTCAGTTGATATTGTGTATCTGGACTTTCAGAAAGCCTTTGACAAGGTCCCTCATGAGAGACTTTTGGCAAAACTAAAGAGTCATGGGATAGGAGGCAGTGTACTACTGTGGATCAGGAACTGGTTAAAAGATAGAAAGCAGAGGGTAGGACTAAATGGCCAATTTTCCCAATGGAGAAAGGTGAATAGTGGTGTACCCCAGGGATCTGTGCTGGGTCCGCTGCTTTTGACATATTCATAAATGACCTGGAAAGTGGAATAACGAGTGAGGTTATCAAATTTGCTGATGACACAAAACTATTTAAAGTTGTTAAAACCCAGGAGGATTGTGGAAAATTGCAAGAGGATCTTGATAAATTGGAAGACTGGGCATCAAAATGGCAGATGAAATTTAATGTGGAGAAGTGCAAGGTTATGCATCTAGGGAAGAACAACCCAAACTATGGTTACACGATGCAAGGTTCCACATTAGGAACCACCACCCAAGAAAAAGATTTAGGCGTCCTTGTGGATACCATGTTAAAACCCTCGGCCCAGTGTGCAGCGGCGGCCAAGAGAGCAAATAGAATGCTAGGTATGATAAGGAAAGGAATGGAAAATAAAACAAAAGATATTATAATGCCTCTATATCGTTCCATGGTGAGACCGCATCTTGAATATTGTGTGCAATTCTGGTCGCCATATCTTAAAAAGGATATAGCAATTTTAGAAAAGGTTCAGAGAAGAGCCACCAAAATGGTAAAGGGGATGGAAGGCTACTCCTATGAAGAAAGGCTAAAAAGGTTGGGGCTCTTTAACCTGGAAAAGAGACGGCTGAGGGGAGATATGATAGAAGTCTATAAATTAATGAACGGAGTGGAACGGGTAAACGTAGATCGATTGTTTACCTTATCAGAATATAGAAAGACTAGGGGACATGCAATGAAGCTACAGGGTAAACTATTTAAGACTAATAAAAGAAAATATTTTTTCACTCAACGTGTAATCAAACTCTGGAATTTGTTACCGGAGGATGTAGTAAAGGCTGTTAGTGTAGCTGGGTTTAAAAAAGGTTTGGACAAGTTCCTGGAGGAAAGGTCCATAAACCATTATTAAGAAGGGACCCAGGATATCAATGCTTGAACCAATACAAGCATTGTGGAACCTGTGTCCCTTGGGGAAACTGCTAGGTACGTATGACCTAGATTGGCCACTGTTGGAAACAGAATACTGGGCTTGATGGACCTTGGTCTGACCCAGTATGGCATATCTTATGTTCTTATGTTCTTATGTCTTCAATTAACTCTGTCCACCTCTTCCTCTTGTGAGGGAGGTCTGTATAGCACACCAATGCAAATAGATTTCTCTTTCCCTCTTTCTAGTTTAACCCACAATGCCTCCTCTCTCCCTTTTAAGCTCTGTAATTCCAAAGCTTTAATAGTAGTTTTTACATATAGTGCCATTCCTCCTCCCCTTCTTCCTACCCTGTCCTTTCTGAATAAAGTATAGCCAGGTATAGTTACATCCCAGTCATGGTTTTCTGTGAACCATGTTTCTGTAACTGCCACTAAATCCAAGTCAGCCACTTCCACCAAAGCTTCAACTTCAGAGATCTTATTTCCCATGCTACGGGCATTTATACACACTGCTTTCCATATGTTACCCCTGTTACCCATTTCCATAAAGGTATTTAATGTATCACTTACCTGGGGGCTTTCACATACCTGGGGGCTTTCTTCACCCATCCCCAACGAATCTAGTTTAAAGCCCTCTTCAGTAGATTAGCCAGTCTACTACCAAAGATGCGTTGACCTTTCTTGGACAGATGGATGCCATCTCTGCTCTGCAACCCTTGGAACAGCATCCCATGGTCTAGGAAACCAAAACGCTCTCGAAGACACCATCCACGCAGCCATGCATTAATCTCCAGGATGCGAGCCTCTCTGCCTTGGCCTTTACCCTCAACAGGGAGGATTGAAGAGAACACCACCTGTGCACCTACCTGCTTCACCCTCTGTCCCAGAGCCATGAAGTCACTTTTGATACGTTCCGAGGTATACCTGGCAGTATCATTTGTTCCAACATGGATTAGCAACATTGGGTAATAGTCAGTGGGCTTGATGAGTCTCGGCAAACTCTCCGTAACATTTTGGATCTTGGCACCAGGCAGACAGCATACCTCTCTGGACATCAAGTCTGGTCGGCAGATGGATGCCTCAGTACCCCTCAGAAGAGAGTCTCCAACCACCACTACCCTTCGTTTCCTTCTGGTCACTGATTCCGCAACTATGGGGTACTTGAACTCTGGTTCTTCCCTTTCCAGGGATGCTTTCACCTCCTCCACTTCCAGGGCTGCATAATGGTTCTTCAATTCAAGGGCTGGAGAAGTTGGATTGGTGATTTTGCAGGCTCTGGTGACTTTTGTCCAACCATCGACATTCTGTTGGCACCCATCTTCTCCTGTGCTGGAGAGCCTGGTTGCTGCAAGCAGCATCTCATCAATGTACTTCTCACTGTCTTGAATGCTCCTCAGCCTCGCCACCTCCTCTCTGAGTTCCTCCACTTGTTTCCTCAGAGCTTCAGCATGCAGGCACCCTGAACATGGAACCGGTTCTTCAACTGGCAATAGGACCTCTGTCTGGACCGAGGCAGAAGCTGTAACGGGGGCAACAGCTTTAGCAATACGATTTTTCCCAGCCATTGTTCTGTTTGTGGAGCTTAGGTATCTGTTAAAGCAAAAGAGAGAGATCTACCAAGTACCAGCTGGTTTCGCAGCTGTCCTTTCAGAGAAAAAGCAGTTAAATCTCTTTAATTATATTCAAAATGTGCTGGTCCAATTCACTGTGATTTGTTAAAGGGGGAGGTGCCCTAAAAAGCAAGACTGCTCACTAGGGGTGGGTGGGAGTCGGGGTGGGTAGGGAGGGAACTAACACCTGATTAGGTGTTAGCAGTTCCTGAACCTGAGGAGGTTACAGAGTTCAGCAACCTACTGTGCTTACGTAATGTTCCCCTAAAACAGCAAAAATGAAATTAACCTTGCTTTAAAAAATATACACAAAACCCTTTTAAGAGCTCCCAGTCAGAGAGCTAGCAATGTAACAAAAGAAAAACCAAACAAAGAAACCCTCAAATCCTTACTTACTGTTTGATGTGTGGAGCCCTGGTTAGAAAAGCCTCAAAAAGGCAGCAGGGCAAAGGAGCCTTTTTATGCAGGCTTCAACTGCACTCAGGAAACAGGCCCACTAACTCCTGATTAGGTGTTAGCAGTTCCTGAACCTGAGGAGGTTACAGAGTTCAGCAACTTACTGTGCTCAAGTAATATTCCCCTAAAACAGCAAAAATGAAATTAACCTTGCTTTAAAAAATATACACAAAACCCTTTTAAGAGCTCCCAGTCAGAGAGCAAATACGGAAATATTTCTTTAAGGAAAGAGTGGTAGAAGCATGGAATAGTCTCCCAATGGAAGTGGTGGATACAAGGTCAGTTATCTGAATTTAAAAAAACATGGGACAAACACAGAGGATCTCTAAAGGTAAAAAGGGGACTATTACAGTTGATATGGAAGGGGAGACTAGATAGGCCATGTGGTCTTTTTCTGCCGTCATGTTTCTATAAGATCCTGCAGGATATGATGCACTGGTAATGTAACCGCCTCCTTGGGCTGGGAAGGTATTGGAGTATCTCAAATTCTTCCGCCCTCAGTTCCTTTTCCCGAGGCTTCTGTGATTGTGAGCCCTGCTGCCATGTCACGTATGAAATCCTGAAAGGACATATCTTCTGGTGTGGAAGGCTGTTTGGCTGGCTGGGCTGCACTGGAAGCACCTCTAGAGGAGTTGCGATGCTTATGCTGGGACTTCTCCTGGGCCTCGGAATCAGTCTTTGATGCCGAAGATTTGAAAATGGCTACAGACTGACTGACGTCTGTGTTTGGACTTTAAAGAAGCCCGAGAGACATGATTAGAAGTAGATACCCTCAATGAAGTTGAAGCCATGGAAACAGAATCCAAGACGAACAATGATTCAAACTGTCTGGCTGGGTTCTTGAGGCCTCTCTTTGTCATTTGCTGGCACAAAGGACAAGAAGTGGGTTGATGTTCAGGATCCAAACATTTTAGACACCAGTTATGTTTACTAGTGGCTGAAATGGTACTGGCACACTTGGTACATTTTGTTTTTAAAATCATTGACTAGCTTTTCCATGCCTGAAAAGGTTGTCTTTGAATTGAAGATAAGGTTATGGAGGCCTAGAGGCCTAGTTTAATGGTGAGAACAGTGGTGAAAATCAATAGAAAGAAAAAAAGAAAAGAAATTATCAGGACAGGTGTCAGATTCGATGGAACCGGTGTCGACGGGAAGGCAGAAGCATGTTATACCCCAAAAGCACATAAAAGAGAAGCTTTTTGGCAGTGACAAGATGATGCATCCTACTGGCTCTGCAGAAAACGAAGAACTGAGGAGAATAGTTGGAAAGGCGGGAAGGCAGGCACCCAGGTATATTGGACGCTGGAGAGCATTCCCATGTGGGCTCTATTGGTGGTAGTCACCCATGTGAAGACTGCATTCCTGCTTGTTCCTGGAGATACCTATGTACCTGAATGTAATTCACCTTGAACTACTGCTGGAAGCCTGAGCTAAATGCTAATAAATATGGTAATAGATAAATATAAATAAAGTACCAGCTAAATGCATAAACTGTACCACAGAAACTTTCTTAGTTTAAATATTCAATAATGTATCATTTTATTATGCAACATAAGTAGTTTTCCAAGCTTGGTTTTGTCTGTATAATTCATTTTGTTGTTGTTGTTGTTAAGTGCCGTTGAGTCAGAGTCGACTCATGGTGACCCTCTGGATAGCTGTCCTTCAGTTTAGGTTTGATCTCCTCTAGTACCAACTGGTTTGTTCTTCGGGCAGTCTATGGTATACACAATATTCGCCGCCAGCACCATAATTCAAAGGCACCAATTTTCTTCCTGTCTATCTTTTTCACTGTCCAGCTTTCACATCCATATGATGTTATTGAAAATACCATGGCTTGAACAAGTCAAATCTTTGTATGGAGAGAGACATCTCTGCTCTTGAGAATCTTATCTAGGTTTTTCATAGCCATTCTGCCAAGAGCAATGCGTCGTCTGATTTCTTGACTGCTTGTTGCTTCTTTATTGATAGCTGATCCAAGTAGCCTGTACCAGTACCGATGTCTGCTGAACAGACTGTAAAGGTTTCACTGGAACAGAGACCACCAGTAGGGCTGCTAAGCTCTGCTCAATGGCAAGAATATGTTGATCCATGGAGCTTTCCGATGCTTGGGTATCGGTACCGGAATTTCGGGCCACGATTTCTGAGCATGGCACCAGGAGCTCTCTGGAGATGGAGGCCTTGGGAGCATCCTGGGACCCCACTAAGGCTTTGGAGGGAAGGTCCTCCCGCTGGGGTTATTTGGCTGGTGTGTCCCCCTCCAGGGCAATGCCCGAGGCATCTCGATGCTTAGGAGAACTATCCTTGGGGGTGCAGCCAGCCTTCGATAAAGACTTAGGTTTCGATACCTGAGATCCGTGGGAGGAAGATGAAGCTCTTGATGACATCAATGTTAAAGAGACCACATCGGAGGCGAAGAGGGTGCCCAGCTTTGCAGCTCGATTCTGTAGGCCTCTCTTTGTCATCTTTCTGCACAGAGGACATTCTGACGGTTGGTGATCAGGCACAGTACAGTTACTTACCTGTAACAGGTGATCTCTGGGAACAGCAGGAATAAGTCTTCACATATGGGTATTGTCGGAGCCTGCGCGGGAACGATCCCCAGCATCCAGAAAGAAAGCTTTTGGGAGCATCCCACAGCGCCTGCACGCAGCCTTCCCGCCTTTCCCAACTGCCTCTCTCCAGTTCAAGTTTTAAAGCTGAGACAAAGAGAGAGAGAGGAAAGGAAAGATAGATAGAGAGATACAACTCCTAGGGGAGGTGGGTGGGTTGTGAAGACTTATTCCTGCTGTTCCCAGAGATCACCTGTTACAGGTAAGTAACTGTGTTATCTCCAGGAACAAGCAGGAATGAGTCTTCACATATGGGGACTCCCCAGCTAGAGATGCCTGGGAGATCACCCAGATTGTGAGTCCCTGGGAAGGGCTCCACCTCTACCCATGAATCTCAGGCATCCAGTCAGGGATGGAGGGTAGGAGTTGATTAGGTATGGAACAGGTGTTTGAGAACAGCCTGACCAAACAAGGCATCCCGGCGGGAGTCCTTGTCTAAGCAGTAATGGGCTGTGAAGGTATGAACCGATGCCCAGGTGGCCGCTCGACAGATTTGGTCGATGGACACAGAGTTTAGATGAGCCATAGAGGTTGCCATGGCCCTCACATTGTGAGCTGTGACTTGGCCCTCCAGAGAAAGGTTCTTACTCTGGTAGGCGAAGGAAATACACTGAGCAATCCAATTGGACAGAGTTCTCTTAGAGACTGGAAGTCCTAAATGAGAAGGATCAAAAGCAATAAAAAGTTGAGAGGACTTTCTATGTTGCTGTGTCCTGTGTAAGTAGAAAGCAAGTGCTCTTTTACAATCCAGGGTATGAAGATTCCTCTGCATTTGATGCATGAGGTCCTGGAAAAAAGACAGGTAAATACACCACCTGGTTCAGATGAAAAGGTGAGACCACTTTAGGCATAAAGTGTGGATTAGTTCTGAGGACTACCTTGTCATGATGGAACCTTGTATAAGGAGGATTAGCCACTAAAGCTTGCAACTCACTGATACGGCGAGCTGAGATGACTGCAATGAGAAAAATAAACTTTCCAGGAAAGGAATTTTAAGGAGGTAGTGGCTAAGGGTTCAAAGGGTGGCTTCATAAGCTGGCCAAGAACCAGATTCAAGTCCCATGCCACTGGAGGTGGTCTAATGGGAGGTTTAGTCAAAAGAAGGCCTCTCATGAATCTTGCTATAAGAGGATGAGAGGAAATAGGTTGTCCATTGAGAGGCTTAAGGGATGCTGCAATAGCACTCAATGGACTCTGATTGAATTTGTTTTAAGGCCTGCATGGGATAAATGCAGCAAATAGTCTAGTAAAGAATTCAAAGGTATTGCAAGAGGGTTGAGACCCTTCTCTGCACACCAAATAGAAAACCTTTTCCATTTAAAAGCATATGAACGTCTGGTGGAAGGCTTTCTGGAAGCATGAAGGATATCCTTCACTTGCTGAGAAAGTTGTAAATCTTGAAGGTCTAGGCCTTCAGCAACCAGGCCCTGAGATGAAGAGACTGAGGATTTGGGTGCCACAAGGTTCCCTCCTCCTGGGAGAGGAGATCTGGAGCAGACCCCAGGTCTAGGGAGGGAGCTTGAGAGAGATGCAGAAGTAGAGGGTACCACACTTGGCGTGGCCAAAGTGGTGCTATGAGGATCATAGTCCCCTTGTCTCTCTGAAGCTTGAACAGAGTCTTGGGAATTAGGGGAATAGGTGGAAAGGCATAGAGGAAGTCTTGCCCCCAATGAAGGAGGAAGGCATCCCTGGCCTGAACTTCCTGACATGGAATCCTGGAACAGAACCGGGGAAGTTTGGCATTCCACGGACTTGCAAACAGGTCTATGTCTGGGGTACCCCAAATCCGAAAAATCATGGCTATCTGGTCCCCATGGAGGGACCATTCGTGCGGAAGCAGAACTCGACTGAGTCTGTCTGCCCAAGAGTTTTGAACCCCTGGAAAATACACTGCCATGAGATGGATTTGATGCTTTCTGGCGAAGGCCCACAATCTCAGAGCTTCGTTGCAAAGCGACAGAGAGCCAGTCCCTCCCTGCTTGTTCACGTAGAACATGGCTACCTGGTTGTCCGTGTGGATGAGGACTGTCTTGTAGCTGAGCAGGGTGTTGAAGACTCTGAGAGCCAGAAAGATTGCTCTGAGCTCTAAGAGGCTGATATGAAGATATGTCTCCTGTGGAGACCAGATGCCCTGGGTTGAGAGATCTTGTAGATGAGCCCCCCAACCCTTTGGAGAGGCATCTGTTGTAAGGGTGGCTTGGGGTAAAACCTGTTGAAAGGGGGACCCCAGCAACAGATTCTGAGTGGACTTCCACCAGTGGAGGGACCAAAATAGGCGACTGGAGGTTGCTATTTTGTCTGACAGGCAACCTGATGCCTGCGTCCATTGGGTGGATAGGGTCCACTGAGCTGCTCTCATGGGAAGGCTAGCATAGGGAACCACATGCACCGTGGATGCCATGTGGCCTAAGAGTTGCAACATCTCTCGAGCAGTTAAATGGGATTTTAACTGAATCTGGGAGGCTAACTGCACCAAGCGTAGGCAACGGGCCTGGGGAAGATAGGCCCTTGCAGTTGTGGTATCTAGTAAGGCCCCTATGAACTCTAGAGACTGAGTAGGGGTGAGATGGGATTTTGGAATGTTGATTACCAGTCCCAGATACTGAAGAACACGCATTGTGCAGGCCAGGGAAGTCCGGGCCTCTGACTGGGATGGAGCTCGGATAAGCCAGTCGTCCAGATATGGGAATACGAATATTCCTAGAGTGCGCAGGAATGCAGCTACTACTGCCATGCATTTTGTGAACACTCTTGGAGCAGAGGCCAGACCGAAAGGAAGCACTTTGTATTGGTAGTGCTTTCCTTGGTAAAGGAACCGAAGGAATCTTCTGTGTGTTGGATGGATGAGAACATGGGTGTACGCATCCTTGAGATCTAGAGAACAAAGCCAGTCATGACTTTGGAGGTATGGAAGGAGAGTTCCGAGAGAAGTCATCTTGAATTTCTCCTTGCATAGAAACTTGTTCAATTCTCTGAGATCTAATATGGGTCTGTAGCCCCCCGTTTTCTTTGGAATGAGAAAATAGGGGGAGTAGAACCCTGAGTCCTGTTGAAGAAGAGGTACTTCTTATATTGCCCCTTGTGCAAGAAGGGTAGCAATCTCTTGACCTAGAAGGTTGAGGAGAGATGTTGGAGAGTTGAACTGTTTCACCATGGTGTGAGGGGGAAGGTTTAAGAAATGAAGCTTGTACCCATCCCGTATGATGGAGAGGGTCCACTGCTCTGCTGTGATTTGTTCCCATCTGGGAGCAAAGTGAGCTAACCTTCCTGGGATGGTGAGAGGCTCTGGATGTTCTAGAGCCAGAAAGGCTAAGTTCTCTAGTGGAAAGTCAAAGGCCCTGAGGAGGTTGAGGCTGTTGGGCCGTAGCAGTCCTCGCAGCCTGGGTTTTAGCCTGTTTTGGTTGTTGCTGTCTCTTTGTAGCAAAACGACCTTGAGAAGAGGCCTGACCATAAGAAGAAAATTTCCCTTTCTTTGGGAAAGATCCCTTTTTAAACAACCTCTTTTTAAAAGGAGCAGTAGTAGACTTTGAAAGTCTATCTAAAGCAGAGTTTTCAGCATCCATTTGGTTGGCCTTTGCTTGCCAATCTTTGCCAAACAGGTTTTCGCCTGTACAGGGAAGGTTACCCAGGCCATCCTGTACCCAGGATTCCAAATCAAAGGCTTGCAACCAAGCAACTCTGCATGCACCTATGGCAATAGCCGAGGCTCTACTGGCCCCCTCAAAAGAGTCAAAGGCTGCACGGTTGGAAAACTTGGATACATCCTGTGCATGTTTAAGCCAGGTGATGTATTCTTCTCTCTTATCTTCTGACATAAAAGGAGATAAGGTTTGCAGATGATCTGTAACTTCTTTTAGAAACATCCCCATATAGAGACTATAGGAGTTGATTCTGGCTACAAGCATACTGGCCTGGAAGATTTTCCTGCCAAAGGCATCTAGAGTTCTGCATTCTCTTCCTGGAGGAGCAGAGGAGTGCCTTTTTGTACTCTTGATCTTTTTCATAGCAGACTCTACCACAATAGAGTGGTGAGGAAGCTGAGTCTTATGAAACCCAGGACAAGGAGGAACACGATACATGGTGTCCAACCTTCTGGAATGAGGGGAGGTGGAAAGAGGAGTCTCCCATATGCCCAGCATGTGATCATAAAGAATCTCATGTATTGGTAAGGGGCTGCCTCTTTAGGAACCTTAGGATATTGTAGGATATCCAATTTTTTGGCTCTAGGTTCAGTCTCAGAGGCCACTGAGATGGACAGGCCTTTGGCCACCTCCCTAATGAAATCCTGAAAAGACAAGTCTTCAGGAGGAGACATTCTCCTTTTTGGAGAAGAGGGTTCCTGAGGAAGGATGCCCGATGCTTCAATTGAGGCCTCTGAAGAATCAGAGTCTTCAGAGGAATCAAAGTATCGACTGTCTGGATGCTCTCGAAGAGCCCGATACGTGTACTGGGAGGTATCGACATCGGGAGTAATCGGTACCGGGCCGGTACTGATGGGCATCACTGGATAGCGTACCGCTGCGGTCGATGCTGATGTCGCTGCAAGCGGTACTGGTATCGGGACCGATATCGGGTCCGGTACCGGAATCGGTACAGGTACCGACAATGGGGTTTGTTGCGGTACTGTAGGCGTCGCAGCTTGAATGAATGCCGTGATGGCACGCTGCATGGTCAGAATATTCTGATCCATTGACGCCACCAATGTCTGGATGTCGGTACTGGTGGAAACCGCCGGTACCCCAGAACATTGTAACAGGTGATTGGTCGAGGCCGAGCCATCGATGTCAACCTGTGACCCCATAGGTAGTGCTTTGGAAGCCGGAGCCTCCCGCCAGGGTAATTTTGCCGGTGTGGTATCCTCAAGAGTAAGCCCGGGGGCATCTCGATACTTAGAGGGAGATGAACTCTTTGAGGACTGGGCAGATTTAAGTTTGGCTACCTGAGATCCATGGGATGAAGAAGCAGCCCTGGAAGACGTCGATGCCACGGAAGCTGCATCGGAGGGAAACAGGGTACTGAGCTTGGCTGCCCGATTCTGTAACCCTCTTTTAGACATCATGGAACAGGACTCACAATCCGCAATGGAGTGGTCAGGACCTAAACATTTTAGACACCAGTCATGGGTGTCAGTGACAGAAATAGTGCTGCTGCACTTTGTCCATTTTTTAAACCCGGAGGCGGGTTTTTCCATGAGGGAAAAATATATCTGTAGGCTTAAGGCCCCAGAAGAAAAATGCACTGAAAAGAGTAGAAATTTTTTTTTAAAGAAAGAAAAAAGACCGGTGGTACCGGTGCGGAATCGAGAAGGCAGACACGCGACTAAAGAAAAATAAAAGAAAATAAGAAATTTTTCAGCGGTGACAGGAAACACGACCTGCTGGCTCCGCGGAAAAGAAGAACTGGAGAGAGGCAGTTGGGAAAGGCGGGAAGGCAGCGCGCAGGCGCTGTGGGTTGCTCCCAAAAGCTTTCTTACTGGATGCTGGGGAGCTTTCCCGCGCAGGCTCCGTCGGTACCGACGATACCCATATGTGAAGACTCATTCCTGCTTGTTCCTGGAGATTAGGCACTTTAGAAAGCAGTCATGAATGTCAGTGGCCGATATAGTACTGCCACACTTAGAATACTTCTTAAAACCACTGGATGGTTTCTCCATTTTGTCAGAGACAAATGGAACCCAGAATGAATGGAGATGGGTAACTACAGGCCACAGCACGTTAAAAGCCTGAGAAATCCCAACTCCTTCCTTACATCAAGGACTCTACAAATCCTATTTTCCAAAAGATTTTTTAAATATAGTGGTTTAACTTATAGTGGTAAAAATCTTTTGGAAAATAGGATTTGTAGAGTCCTTGATGTAAGGAAGGAGTTGGGATTTCTCAGGCTTTTAACGTGCTGTGGCCTGTAGTTACCCATCTCCATTCATTCTGAGACTCTTATCCAAAAAGAAAGATTTTTTAATATTGTGTATTTTGATTGGGGCAATTTCTCTAATGATTGATGATTGTATTGCTCTATGAACCCCAGTTTTGATTCTGTTTGAGACAAATGGAAGGCATAGGCCTAAGATGGCGTTGTTGGGCTTGAAGAAGTAAAACCTTCACAGTTTTTGGTTTTTTTTTTTTAAATAGAAAAAAAAAAGAAGAAAGAAAAAGTACTGACAGAAGTCGGTACGAGCGTCAACGGGAAGGCAAACTCAAACCACAAAAATATGAACAGGAATTTTCTGCACTGACAGGATTTGCTTCCTGTTGGCTCCGCGGAAAACAAAGAACTAAGGAAGGAGAGCTGGAAAGGTGGGATGGCAGCTATGCAGGTGCAGTGGGATGCTCCCAAAAGCTTTCCTATTGGATGTTGGGGAGTGTTCCCACAAAGGCTCCGTTGGTATCAACGCCTCTCATATGTGAAGACTACATTCCTGCTTGTTCCTGGAGATCACAGTGTCCTATTGGATGTCCTCCTTCCACCAGGTCTCAGATGCTAATCATATCTAACCTTTCATTTAGTGCTATATATTCTAACTCTCCAATCTTATTTTTTTTAAGACTTCTAGCATTTGCATACAGGCATTTTAAGAGGTTGTCTTTTATTCATATTAATCTGGTAATCAGTTGATAAGTGTAATTTGGAATCTTTCAGCTCTGCCTGCTCAGTCCTTAAGGGCGTGTGGGTCAGGGGCGGCCCAAGGGTGATGCGGGGCCATGTGCGGAGACTCAGTGTGAGGCCTCATTTGCATAGCCACTGGACCTCATTTCCATATATTTAATTTATTTTATTTTAAAATGTATATGTTGCCTATCTAAAATTTTAGGCGACTTTCAAAGGAGTCCTTCACAAGCCTCTTTTTTTCTCCTGACAAAGGCTTCGGGGCATGTTTCCTAAATATTAATGTGTGTTAAATGCCATTGTGCCAATAGAAATAAATAGGTGTTCCTGCACTTTACACACATTAACATTTGTGAATGCGCCTTAACTTTTAGTAAACATGCCTCTTAATTGTTTGAATACCATTTGCATGGGCAGTGAGGATAAGGAAAGGTTACCAGATTTCTACATTACCATACTCCAGTACCAAATGCCAGGGACATTACAGAGTACTATAAACCCTGCCAAATGTAGAATCCATAGCAAACCCACTGTATCATAACGGCTCTACCAGGACTCTCAAGCATGAAACCCTATCTATCAAAAGGCAACAATGCAAATATTAAACCAATACATCTCAAAGAATACCAATACATCTCCTACTGGGGAAAAAGAACAAGTGGCATTGTCAAATAGAAACTACATGAACAGAATACCTCAGCTCGGTTACACATGCAGAACATAGATCGTCACTAAACAAAGAACAGGGGACACAATTTAGAAATACAAAGACAATAATTACACTGGGAACCCTAAAAGCCAAACTTAGAATGTACAACAATGGAGAAATAAAACTATAAATTAGCTTCTTCTTGTACTGAACAAAACGCAAAGACGTTAATGATGCACGTTTCCCAGAGCTCACATATTCCAGTTAATAAATTCAAAATAAAAAAGTATTTTTCTACCTTTTGTTGTTTGAGCATTTTATTTTTCAGTTACAGTTGCTTCAGATATCTTCTTCTGGCTTCTTTATGTCTTCTGCTAACTCTCTATTGTCTGCTGTCCATTTTTCCTTCTGCTCTCCTAGTTTTTTCCCATTCTCTCTCTACATCTGCTTTAACATACTGATCTTTCCCCTTTTGCTCTTTTCTCCATTTCTTTCTTTTTCATCCACTCAAATTTCACCCTTCCATCCTCAATCCCCACTTACTCTCTTAATACCCAGCCAATAGTAGATTTTTCTTCCCTCCTACACAAAAGATGAAATTAGACTTACCTGCTAATTGTTGTTCCTTGAGGAACTCCAGTCCAGTCCTGAACCTCTGGGTAGTGCACCTCTTCCAGCAGCTTGGAGACTGAGCATGCCATCTTTTGATGACAGCAGTACTAATAGAGCAGGCACCGCCTCTTCTCTCCAGTAACCTATTCACAAAGCAGACTCACAGGAGCAACAAATAAGTATTTAAAAAATTGTAACAGAACACTCTCTTACTAGAACTATAAACAAAATCCCCGTTGTCGTGGAGAAGAGGATTCGCCTATCCCCCCCTCCTCTCAGGATAAGAGAAATTACTGCGACCCCACTGGGCCCTGAGATCAAGCACTGTACGTGAGACAGACTATCCCCACAACTCGCTGAAGAACTACAATCCTGAAAACTGCCAAACGGATGGGATCCGGAACTGGACTGGAATTCCTCAAGGAACAACAATTAGCAGGTAAGTCTAATTTTGTCTTCCTTATCGCCCCTCCAGTCCAGTCCCAAAACTCTGGTATGTAACAGAGTAGTTAAGAATTTTGAGAGGGACCTGCTGATCTGGCCCATAGCACCGCCGACCCGAAGCAGGCAACCCTAGCAACCTGAACATCCAGGCAATAATGCTTTGCAAAGATATGCAGGAACGACCAGGTAGCCGCCCTGCAAATTTCCACCGGTGGAACCAAACTGTATTCTGCCCACGAAGTCACTTGCGCTCTCGTGGAATGCGACCGCAATCCCACATTTGCTTACCCCTGAGCAGATATGCTGACAAGACTGCCTCTCTGATCCATCTGGAAATAGACACCTTGGCTGCCGCTTTGCCTTTGGGCGGGGGACCACCAAACAGGACAAAAAGACGATCCGACTTACGGAATGTCTGAGTAGTCTTCAGATAACGCCGTAACATGCGCCGCATGTCCAGATATTTCAGCAGCTGGCTAGTGCCAGACTCCTTTGTGCCCAGCAGAACCGTCAGGGATACCGACTGATTCACATGAAACGCTGAAACCACTTTAGGCAAGAGGGAACCGGTTGCAATACCACCTTTTCATTAGAGAAGGAAAGAAACAGCTCCCGGTACGACAAGGCTTGGAATTCTGAAATCCTGCATGCCGAGCATATTGCCACTAGGAACTCTGTCTTAAGAGTCAAATTCTTTAGCAATGCCTGAGCCAAGGGCTCAAAGGGATCTCCACATAGCGCCAACAGCACCAAATTGAGGTCCCACGACGGAACCATCGCCCGCTGAGGAGGGCACAGGTGAATCACCGCTCTCAAGAAACGTGCTACATCAGAATGTGTGCCCAATGCTACCTCCTGGACCTTTCCGCAATAACAGGCGATTGCCGCCAGCTGAACCCTCAAGGAACTTGTAGCCAGGCCCTTGTTGAAGCCATCCTGCAAGAATGCCAAGATGATGGGCACCGAGGCCGTGGCTGGCCTTACCTGTCGGTCTGCACACCAAGCCTCAAATAGGCGCCAGACCCAACTATAGGCTAAGGAAGCAGACCTCCTTGCCTTCCGCAGTGTCAAAATCAACAGCCCCGAATAATCTTTTTTCTTCAGCCTTGCCCTTTCAAGAGGCAGGCCATAAGCGAGAATCGTTCCACCTGAGGCATAAGCACCGGCCCCTGTCACAAGAGATCCACCCTAGCCGGGAGCCAATACGGGCGAGCCGCTAAACTCCTCACCAGATACGCATACCACAGCCAGTCCGGGGCAATGAGAATCACCATCTCCCGATGTGCCTCGATCCTTTGAACCATGCTGTTTATGAAAGGCCAGGGCGTCCAACCCTTCCGACATTCTTTCCCTTTTTCTGCTGAAAAAGCATAGTTACTCACCTGTAACAGGTGTTCTCCAGGGACAGCAGGAATCAGTCCTCACTTATGGGTGACGTCGGCACTGACAGAGCCCACGCGGAGCAATTCCCCAGCTTTCAAAGAAAGCATTTGGGATTGCTGCCACGCATGTGTGGTCCTCTTCCCGCCCAAAGGTGCCATCTTGCTCAGTCAGGTCCCAGAGCTAGAGCCTTACTAAGCACATGGGAAGGATAAAAAAATTGCAACTCTTCAGTGTACTTACTCACCTGTAACAGGTATTCTCCAGGGACAGCAGGAATCGGTTCTCACTACCCTCCCACCTTCTCGTGCAGCCCAACAACGTGCTGATTACCAGGAAACAGGAAAAGTCCTTTAACCTACAGCGTGCCAGTGGGATGCATGAGAACACGGCTGCCAGAGTAAAGGAAAATGCTGCTCTTCACTTTGGTAGTTGTGCAGAGGGGTGAGCTGGGGCCTCAGGCCTCCCCAGCTCCCTCTGAAGCTGGCCCTGCAAACGGTCGGGAGCTGAACAGCATGAGGTGCATGAAGTTGGCACGGGGCCCCCTGAAGCATGGGGCCCTGTGTGAACAACTTTTTCGCACATGTGTCAGGCTGGCCCTGATCTGGGTTATTTCCTTCTGTACCACGTGTTCGAAGGCGGCTGTCGGCTTTCCCCTATTCTCTACCTTTGGTTTAAAAAGGAGGAGAGCAGCCTGATTCCATCCCGGTCAAGATGGAGCCCATCCTTTCGGAAAAACCCCTCCCTTCCCCAGAATGTTGCCCAGTTCCTAACACATCCAAAACCCTCTTCCTTGCACCATCATCTCATCCACACATTGAGACTCTGGAGCTCTGCCTGCTTTTAGGGTCCTGCACGTGGAACAAGAAGCATTTCAGAGAATGCTACCATGGAAGTTCTGGAGTTCAACTTCCTACCTAAAAACCTAAATTTTGCCTCCAGAACCTCCCTCCCATTTTCTATGTCATTGGTACCAACATGTACCATGACAGCAGGCTCCTCCCCAGCCCTATCTAAAACCTTGTCTAGGTAGTGCACCAGGCAGGCATTTTGCCGGGCAATCCTCATGTCCACCAGCCACCCAGCTATCAACATGCCTAATGACTGAATCACCAAATATAACGGCTGTCCTAACCCTTCCCTTATGGGCACATGTCCCTGGAGAAACTTCCTCAGTGCGAGAGGGTTTTACATCACCTGAAGGACAGGACCTAGCTAAAGGATCACTTCTTGCCATATACAGGTGATGCTCTCCTTTCACGTGACCTCTCTCTTCCATGGCAACAGAGAGGCTGCCAGACTGGAGGTGGAACTTAAGTACTACGTCCCTGAGGTCTCGTCTATATACCGCTGTCTTCCTTATGTCTTCTGCTACTCTAGCCTCCAGAGACTAGACTCATTCCTTGAGAGCAAGGAGCTCCTTGCACCTAGTGCACATGTAAGACCCTCACCAATTGGGAGAAAATCATACATGTGACACTCAATGCAAAAGACTGGATAGCCCCCATTTCACTGCTGGACTGCTGTCTGCATATTAGTTTTAAGGTTTTGTTAAGATATTTAAGTTGTTTACTTAAAGTTGCTAGGGCTAGTTGTATAAACACAAGTATCAGGATTAATTTCAGGGCGTTAATTAAGGTATATCTGATGAGGATAATCACCTACATCTGAAAGTGAATTTGACTACCTCTGTCCCTGTAAGAGCCTATAAATCGAAGATTATGCCTGGAATGGGTGGGAGTCACAGTGGGTGGGAGGGAAAGAAACACTGGCTTGCTGAAACAGTGTGTGTGACTTTAAACACAGAACTTTAAAATAGACAGATTTTATCAGTTTAAACCCAAAGAGTTCCCTTTAAGCGAAGAATCTGAGAAATTACCAGCAAGTAAATACTTACAATTACAGAATCCTTCCCAGTAAGAACAGCTTTTCTCAGTAGACACGACTTTACTAGATAGACATGACTGCTTTGACCAGGCTTCAGAATCATAGTGCCTTCAGTCAGGTGATATTGCAAGATATTTTTTCATGAGAATTGCACATGCAGGCTGCAGATTAAGAGGACTGAGTGCTGTTTTTTTTTCTCTGCAATCTTTGGTTATGGAATCACCACATGTGTGGCTGTGGACATACTTGATATTCATGGAGAAAGCAAAGTGGCATACCTGTAATTTATATTCACCATGGACAGTGGGATTCTACAGCAACACAATTCCCTCCCCCCATCTGCTGTTGAAGCTAAGGGGGGAGTTTTGCCCGAGACTGCTCCATCCAGGTGAAATCACCACATGTGCGTCCCTAGAAAACTGCTGTCTATGGAGAACAAAATTGAAATAAAAAACTCCTCATAACTGGCAAAAATCAAAAACGCCTCATATCCGGCAAAAATCTAAACCGAAAACCCCCCAAAAACAAAACTGATAGCACAAAAATTCAAAATACTCAACCAAAAATTGAACAGCACATCAATGACTATCCCTGAATAAGAGGAAAAGACCTTAGTATCCCTTCAAGGCCGCAACATGGCCCTAACAATAGAGGGCGAGTTCACCAGAATGTATCAGATGTGACTGGTCAAAGCTCGATACATCAACAGTCTAAAAAACCTCTTTTCCAAGCTACTACATAATACATGCTGTAAAAATTTTAGCCAGTGTGTATATGCAATGAAAATTTCAGGCAATATGTACATTAAAATTACCAAAGCAATAATCCTCAGCAGCAAAAAACCTTTCTGCAAGTATCCAAGCAGTATGTGCAATGAGATGTCCAGAAACACAGTTTATATCCTCAAATTATTAAAAACAAAGCTGGAACTCATGAAAGAATAAACTCAATAAAACATTGCATCCACACTGTCTCAGCCAGATATCACATCCACGCTGTCATGTGAGGCTAAGTTGAAAACACTGGTGTAAGCCACTGGTGTAGCTGGTGTACGCCATTGCAGTTGCTTTTTATATGGTGGTTCCCTGGTCCTGTTTTTGTCGGTACAATGCAATTGGGCTCCCTGACAAAGCTAGGTATGGCGAAACACCTGGTGTCGGGGTGATGACTTTTGGACATGTTAAAGCTATGTACCCTCAGAACACTTGGGGGCTCTGATGGCTATTGAACATGTTAAAGCTAAGTACCCACAGAAGACTTTATTTACAGTCCACAGGGAGGAGGGAGGGTTGTGAGGACAGATTCCTGCTGACCCTGGAGAACACCTGTAACAGATGAGTAAGCATAGTTACTTACCTGTAACAGGTGATCTCCGGAACAGCAGGAATTAGTCTTCACATGTGGGTACGTCGGCGCCGACGGAGCCCGCACGGGAATGCTCCCCAGCATCCATTCAGAAGGTCTTTGAGAGCATCCCTCGCGCCTGCGCGGTGGCTTCCCACCCTTCCTACTGCCTCTCCCCAGTTGAGTTTCATAGCTGAGACAGAAGGAGAGGAAGAGGAAGGAAGATAGAGAGAGATACAACTCCTAGGGGAGGTGGGTGGGTTGTGAAGACTAATTCCTGCTGTTCCGGAGATCACCTGTTACAGGTAAGTAACTGTGCTATCTCCAGGAACAAGCAGGAATGAGTCTTCACATGTGGGGACTCCCTAGCTGAGGATATCAGGAGAGATCCCAAAAAGTGCAGCCCGGGACAGGGCAGCATCGCCCAACCTGGATCCCCGGCATCCCCCGAGGGATGGAGGGTAGGAGTTGAGAAGAGTTGCCGAGGCACAGCAACCTAAAGACTATGGGGGAGAGAGTCTTTAAAATCACGTCAGGTATCATTAAGAAGTTAATGAACCAGCACAATCTAGAGCTTACCTAATGGATTGTAGGAAGTAGAGCTGCGACGGGTACTGTAGATGCAGTAGCGAAGTCTTCAAGGGAACTTCATCGCAGTGAGGAAGAAGTTCCAAGTCCGGGAGGGCTGGAGACGCAGGCGTCAACTGGCACCGGCGAGAACGGCAGGTCTTCAATGGAAGCTTCATGAGAAAGCTGAGAACTCCCTTAGGAGCAGAGTCCTTAACCCTGAGGGCTAAGCAGAAGACTGGCCGATCTGGAAGAACCCAGCCCGGAGAAGAACAGGAGTGTACTCCGGGATACCGAGAAGTACACCGTCTTCCCTAGCTGACAATAGATAGGAAGATATTGGATTTGAAAACCTCCAGGCAAGGAGGTGTCAAACAAAAATTTAAGCTGTTGACTTCACAGCAGCAAGCATAAGCATAACCAGTCCCAGACACCGAGCCGCCAGAAAACAGGCAAGCGGACTGGCCGGACCCCTTAAGAAATAAAACGTAAGTACCGACCATAGGGGAGATAGTCGGTAGATCGAGGGCGCTAGGAACATCTCCCAAAAGACGCCCACCCATACAGATATATATCCAACAACATATATAGAGGTATATCGAGACATAGGTGGGCCTGGGAACGCCCACCCAGGTACGAAAAAACATGATGCCGGGGGACATGCACATGTGAGTATAATACTGCTAAGCCGGACCTGCACTTGGACCACAGGCGTGCGGTGCAGGGCAGGTAAACGAAGGTAGCAGCATGGCTGCGTGAAGGAGAAATCAAACTGGGAGAGCACATCAGGAGTACTTCAGGCCTCTGGTGTGGCCCCCTGACCGTCACGCGGAAAAGACTTGTCCTCCGTACGATAAGGGAGACAAGAGGGTGTAATTTATCCATATTACATGGAGTGACAATATAAGTCCTATCCATTATATGGGAACCTGCGGAGGCACGGACCAATGCCCTCCGTTACTCTGAAGATTGCAGGAGGCAGAGTGCAGGAGACTGACAGGAGTCAGACCTGTCGCCCCAACCCAGGGGGCTAGAAAGAGGGCCCACGGGGGGGGGGGGGGGGGGGGGGGCGTAAGAACGCCTGGTAGCCGAAGCAGCAGGCTGAGGTATTAATGACACACGGGACTCCCGCCCGTCCAGCAACTGAACCAGGGGGTTCTCCTGCAGGAACAGAGAGACCAGACAAGCTGGCGGGGGTGGTCCGGCCCTGTCGAGGAACCGCTCAGGCCATGCTTGGAGGGCAGCAGCCAGGTCTACACTGGAAGAAAGAGGATTCGGTGGTGGCTCCCCTCAAGCAGGGGAACCCAGGGATAGAGGGGTTGGAAGGACATACGCTAATGCAGTCATATGAAGGATAGAATGACTATGAGGAGCCAGAAACTATCTGGGAATAGAGGGGATCCCCTCTGCCAAGGAGGAAGATGGGGAGATCCCTTAACCCCTGAGCAAGCATCCGAACCACACGCCATACTGAAAGGAACCCCAGTGTAGCTGGAAAATTTAAACTTCTGGGAAGAGAAGTCAAATGCAGACTGCCGCATACAGGAGCCTGCAGCTGCGTGGCCTGGGTATCCTGGGGCGGGCCCCAGAACTTCCGACCCGAGTGAAACGTCCTTCGCCTGGGCGCACCTGGCAGATGGGGGGGACGAGCGAAACTTTCTCCCCCTCGGTAAGGAAGGTCGGGAAGGACATTTCCTGCCCCCGGGGAAAGGAGAGGTCTTCGGAGGGCCAGCGCTAAAAAGGTCAGCGGAGCACAGGGCCACCTGACGTAAGGCCTCGCCATTGAAGAGGTGTTCCCCAGTGCACGGGGAATTACCCAGATGGTATAGTGCCCAGCTGCACAAGTCAGAAGCCTGCAGCCAGGCTGTACGACGTGCCCCGATGGCGATAGCCGAGGACCTGCCAACAGACTCAAAAGAGTCTAGAGAAGCCCGAGAGAGGAACCGAGAGATATTCCTGCAATGATAAAGAAGCAAGGAATATTCAGGGGCCCTAGTGGCCGACACAAAAGGAGACAAAAGAGATAATCTCTCAGGGATCTCCTGAAGTGCCAGGCTCATATAGAAAATATATGAAATAATTCTGGAAGCCAGCATGGACGTTTGGAAGGTTCGCCACCCAAAGCTATCCAGCGTTTTAGACGCACGATTCGGAGGGCAAGAGGAATGCTTCCTCTTGCTTCCGGCGTTCTTCAGCACCGATTCCTCCACAATGGAATGATGGGGAAGCTGGCGTGTGCGAAACCCCGGAGAGGGGGGCACCCGATACCGGGCATGCAGGGCTGTAGGTGGCGCCGGAACCTGCAAAGGCAAGCGCCAAATCCCGAGCAGCAGATCCCGCAGGGAGGGATGTAAAGGGAGCATTATGTCAGCCGGTTCCGCAGGGCCTGGGCTTTGCGAAGGGCCCGGAATAGTAATGGCAAGCAAATCCGCCATGTCTAGGAGAAAATCCTGAAAAGACGGCTCTCCCAGAGGAGCTATCCCGGGGGAGGCCGAGGTGGAGGGGCCCGCCTGAACACCATGAGGCCCTCCGGGCTGGTGCCCCGGGGGAATCCCTCTAAAGAGAGGGGGGTACTGACAATCCCGATTCGAGGCAGTTGGTACTGCATCGTCCCAGGCCGGGAACGATTCCAGGCTGTGCATCGAAGGGGGCGATGTCACCGATAGACCCGCGGGACTTGGCCTTGGCCCCGACCGCGGGGGCGGGGCTACCTCCGGAGTAACTGGCGAAGGTGGCCGTAGTGGTTCCCAGGCAGCCGGAGAGCAGGCAAGCTCAGCACCGTGTCGTCGGAAGAGACCGGGGTCGGTTCCGAAGTATGTTGGAACCGCCCCTTCGAGACTGGAGATCGATTCGAGGGTGGGCCCCGAACCGAACGAAGTCAGCGACGCCCTCCCAAAGGGCCTCGGCGCCGGCGATGCCCGTCCCTGAAAGCGATTCGAGGTCGCCTCGATTGGTATCGCGGGCATTGAGGGCTTCCGAGGCCGAGGCTCGGTGACCAGGGGAGCACCTGATACCGGCGCCGACGTCGGGATATAGATCCCGCCCGACACCGGGGTTCTTCCCACGCCTATGTTACTGAGCGGGAAACCCTTACGGGGCGCACTAACCGGCCTCGAGGGTACCCAGGGCACCCGCCGACGAGCCCCAGTGGGGAGAGAAGCGCGCAGCCCCGGCGCTGACGTCGGAGCAGCGGCACCCCATTTGTTCGAGTCGACCGAAGGTCCCAAGGTCTCCCGCGGTCGAACTCCGGGGACGCGTGGGGCACTCGACGCCCGCGTCGATGCCGGGAGGCCGGCAATGTCCGGGGCCGGCCCCACGCAAAATTGGGGCGCCGGACCGCCCCGTCCGGGACGGATCGATCGGCTCCAATGGCAGGGCCAGGCGACGGTCCCCGGGGGGGGAGAGGGGCACTCGACACCGAAGCCGATACCAGGGAGGCGGAGCCGCTTAAGGTTGGTACCACCCCCGCGCAGTCTCGGGACGCAGGAAGGCCCGGCTGGGTCGAGTTGATCGGCCCCGAGGGAGCCGAGGACACCAGATGACGGTCCCCTGCGAGGAGTGGAACCCTCGACGCCGATGCCGAGGAATCAGTACCACTCGAAGCGGTTACTGCCTCCGCACATGGCAGGGAGGTAGGCACTCCAGGCCGGGTCGACTCGATCGGCCCCGAAGGTACCGAGGACACCGGCCGACCATCCCCGGTGAAGAGTGGAACACTCAACACTGATGGATCGGCCCCGCCCGGAGCGGGTACCACCCCCGCGCATGGCTGGGATGCAGGAAGACAGGACTGGGTCGAATCGATCGGCCCCGAAGGCACCGAGGACACCAGCTGACGATCCATGGCGAAGAGTGGAACACTCGACGCCAGCGCCGATGCCGAGTCAGCACCGCTCGAAGCGGGTACCTCCCTCGAGCATGGCTCGGGAATGTTCTGTGAGGAACGAACCCCAGGAACAGCCCGAAACCCCATGGAGGCTCTGGAGCCCGAAGATTCCCGCCGGGGTTTATATGCCAAGGGGGACTTGGGGGGAAGGCCGGAGCCGTTGTCATGCCGTGCATGAGACTCACCCCTCAAGGCTTGGCTAGTCTTAGCAGACTGTTGTTGGGTTACCTGATCCTGGAGAGGAGAGAAAACCTATGACCGCACCCTAGGTGGGAAGACGTCATCGAGGGACACTCGAAGAGGGGCAGATCTTCCCTCGACGCTGAAGCCCGGAGAACCGGGGGAAAAGGGTCAGGGCCCCAACAGGAGAGACACCAGGCATTGGAGGCTAAGTAGGAAACGTCTCCACAGTGAGGGCACTTCCTAGGGGAGGAAGGGTCCATACTGGAAAGCCCGGTAGGCCTCAGTGACTCGAGGAAAGTTTCCCTCGAGAGGATTTAGAGAAAAATTGGGAAATAAAGAAAAAATGAGAAAAAAATAAGGCACCGTGGTGCCAGAGTCGGCGGGAAAGCCGCGACCACAAGAAACAGGAAAAATAAAGAAAAAAGTTTCTGCGGCGGTAGGAGGAACGTCCTGCCGGCTCCGCGGAAAAACGAAAACTGGGGAGAGGCAGTAGGAAGGGCGGGAAGCCACCGCGCAGGCGAGGGATGCTCCCAAAGGCCTTCTGATTGGATGCTGGGGAGCACTCCCGTGCGGGTTCCGTCGGCGCTGACGTACCCACATGTGAAGACTCATTCCTGCTTGTTCCTGGAGATACTACGCTTTCTCCGGGAACAAACAGAAATCAGTCCTCACATATGGGACTCCCCAGATACAGGCTATAGAAAAAAAACCTGTAAAAAGCCACGGGTGACCAGAAAAGGTGAGCTATGAGAAGCAGCAAACTGAGTCGAGAGACAGACGACACATTAGCAGCCCAAGTGTCTAGCAAGGAACCAGTTCTCCAGTAGCCTGAGTGCAGGTCTTGCCTTATACCACAAACAAATGACAGAGTACTGCCTGGCCAAAGGCACTGTCCTAACGGGACTCCTTCTCCAGGCAGTAGTGAGCTGTGAAGGTAAAAAAAAAAAAAAAATGGACCAGATGGCGGCCCAGCAGATTTCCGCCAAGGGGATGGAGCACAAGTTCGCCACAGATGCCACCATGGTCTGGACACTGTGAGCCATGACCAGGCACTCCAGCGAAAGACTCGCCTGCTTGTAAGCGAAGACAATGCAGTCCGCCACCCAAGTGGACGGGTATGCTTAGAGACCGTTGTCCCCAGCCTACTTGGGTCATAGGAGATGAATAGCTGTGAGGAGCAGCAGTGGGCCTGAGTATGCTCCAGGTGGGAGGACAGGGCCCGCTTACAGTCCATTATTGTGGAGTGTGGCTTCAGCCCTATTGGCATGGGGCCACGGAAAGAATGTGAAAAGTACCACTACCTGGTTGAAGTGGAATGGAGACACCACCTTTGGGAGAAACCTGGGGTGCATTCAGAGCACAACCTTGCTATTGTAAAACCTTGTGTAAGGTGGGTAAAGTCACCAGGGCCTGGAGCTCGCAGACCCTGCGATCTAAGGTGAGCGCCACGAGGAAGACCACTTTCTAGGAAAGATACCCGAGGTGGCATGAGCCGAGAAGCTCGAATAGTGGTGTAGTGAGTTTTGACAGAACTATGTTGAGGTGCCACTCCGCTGCTGGGGCTTAGAGAGTAGTAGACCCCTCAAGAATTGAATTACGAGGGGGCTGGGCTTGCCCTTGATAAGATGGTGCGCTGAAAGCACACAGAGCTGAACTCTGACAGAGTTGGACTTCAGCCATACCTGGGACAGAGGAGCAGGTACTGGAGTACTAGCTGGACTGAAGAGTCCAACAAAAACCAGTACAAGACGTGGATAGCAACGGAAGATGTTTATTGAATAACTTGATCAATATCAGCCCGACACAGGCAGTGTTTCGTGAAGCCTTCTTCAGGGCCTAAAATGGCTAAACAATAATAAAAACATACATGATAAATAATAATAAAATGATAAATAATAATAAAACAATAAAAACAATTAAAATAAAAAATAGGATTAACGAAACCTAAATGCACCCCTGCGAATTACATAACTTAGTTACTGGTTATATATATATATATAGACCACACATATAAAAATAAGAATCAGAGAATTAAATAAATAAATATCAAACTAAAAAAAACCAAACCATGTATATAAATTGTAAATCTATCATCTCAAACAAAAAATAAAACGAACCACCATTTTAAAATTCCTTGAGATATTAATCAAAAACAACAAACAATATATACATGCATAAAAACATCTTGAATGGAGTCATTTGTCCTACTGCTCTGAGGGTGTGACAAAAATAGAACAACCCATACCTGTATGTCTTTGTATTCTATACCCAGATCATCCTATAATGTCATGAATAGAGACAAAGAGACCAAAATTAAATGGGGACAGAAGCAATATACATGTACTTTACTATGTGTAATTTTAATGTATAAAAACTAACCAAAATAAAATCAAATAAATGAAAGTAACCAGTTCTTTCTATCCTATTGTTAAAGGCTCATTATGCGTTAAAATTTGTGTGCACATGATCTGCTTTTCTGATTAAAATCTTGAACCCCATGTGTCGCCATAAATAAATACATAAATATATATACTAACTGTAAAAAACTATATGATACAACTTTGATCTTTATTATAAGCAGACTAAAGGCGTGGCTATGGGGTCCTCGGTGGCACCTGATGTAGCCAACCTTTATGTAGTGGACTTCGAAGACAAATTTATAAAAAATAGTCCATTTAATGACAATATTAAACTTTGGATCAGATACGTCGACGACATTTTTGTTCTATGGAAAGGGTCGGTGAAACTTTTGTCAGAATTTAATATTTGGATTAATGGGTGTGACGGCAATTTGCGTTTTCAATTAACATATGATTTCAAACAGATTTCGTTTTTGGATTTACTTATGAATACGAATGAGGGGTTTCACACAACCCTATACAGGAAACCTACTGATAGAAACCATTTATTACATTTCACCAGTTTCCACAACCTGGCTCTCAAAAATAATCTTCCAGTAGGCCAATTCTTAAGGACACGGAGAGCCTGCACTACTATCCGAGACTTTGAACATCATGCTGCAGTTATGAAAGATAGATTTGTTGAGAGGGGATATCCTCAATATCATATAGATAGGGCATATAACAGGGCTCTTGTATCCTCCCGCGATTCATTGCTACAACCACGGCCATGCCAGTCTGAAGTAGGGATGGTTTGTACCCTCCTTTATTCCCAACAGTCATCAAAGATTAATAGACTTAAGAAAATATTGGCACCTCATACAAGCCGTACCAGGGTTTCAAGATTTTCAATGCAGCCACTGTTCAGTATGCACGCTTTCATTAACAGTTCGTAATTGTTTTATACATCCGGGTAATAAACGCAAATTCTATTTAGATGATTTTTCTAACTGTGATACGAGCCATGTCGTCTGTGTCATCTTATGTCCTTGTAACAAGTTGTACGTGGGGAAAGCACAGTTACTTACCTGTAACAGGTGATCTCTGGGAACAGCAGGAATTAGTCCTCACATATGGGTACGTCGGTACCGATGGAGCCCGCGCGGGAAAGCTCTCCAGCTTCCCAGAAAGAAAGCCTTTGGGGCCTCCCACAGCGCATGCGTGCTGCCTTCCCGCCTTCCTGACCAACTCTCCTCAGTTCGAGTTTGAGACAATAGAGAGAGGAAAGGAAAGAGAGAAAAAGAGACAACTCCTAGGGGAGGTGGGTGGGTTGTGAGGACTAATTCCTGCTGTTCCCAGAGATCACCTGTTACAGGTAAGTAACTGTGCTATCTCCAGGAACAATCAGGAATGAGTCCTCACATATGGGGACTCCCTAGCTAAGATGCCTGGGAGATCCCCTTCCTGTAAGGGTATGAAACCCTGAAGGGTTTCTCGTCTTCCTATGGATCTCAGGCATCCATTCAGGGAAGGTGGGCAGGAGTTGTTTAAGAATGGAACAGGTGTTTGAGGACAGCCTGACCAAATAAGGCATCCCGGCGGGAGTCCTTGTCCAAGCAGTAATGGGCTGTAAAGGTATGAACCGAGGCCCAGGTGGCTGCTCGACAGATCTGATCGATGGACACAGAATGAAGATGAGCCATAGAGGTGGCCATGGCTCTCACATTGTGAGCAGTGACATGGCCCTCCAGAGAAAGGTTCTTACTCTGGTAAGCAAAAGAGATACACTGAGCAATCCAATTGGACAGCGTTCTTTTAGTGACTGGAAGTCCCAAATGGGAAGGATCAAAAGCAACAAAAAGCTGGGAAGACTTTCTATGTTGCTGTGTCCTGTGGAGGTAATAGGCGAGAGCTCTTTTACAATCCAGAGTATGAAGGGCCCTCTCTGCATTAGATGCATGAGGAGCTGGAAAAAAGATAGGTAAAAACACCTCTTGATTAAGATGAAAAGGGGAGACCACTTTAGGCATAAAGTGGGGATTGGTCCTAAGGACCACCTTATCATGATGGAACCTTGTACAAGGTGGATTAGCCACTAGGGCCTGCAGTTCACTGATAGGGCGAGCCGAGGTGACTGCAATAAGGAAAATAACCTTCCAGGAAAGAAATTTCAAGGAGGTTGAGGCTAAGGGTTCAAAGGGTGGCTTCATAAGCTGACCAAGAACCAAGTTTAAGTCCCATGCCACCGGAGGAGGTCTAATGAGAGGTTTAGTTAATGTTAGGCCTCTCATGAATCTTGCAATAAGGGGATGAGAGGAAATAGGTTGTCCATTGATGGGTTTAAGTGATGCTGCAATAGCACTCAAATGGATTCGTACTGATTTCGTCTTGAGGCCTGCATTGGAGAGATGCAGGAGATATTCTAATAGAGAATTCACAGGTAGTGCGAGAGGGTCAAGACTCTTGAGCACACCAAATGGAAAATCTTTTCTATTTGAAAGCGTAAGAACGCCTAGTGGAAGGTTTCCTGGAGGCATGGAGGATATCCTTCACTTGTTGAGAAAGATTGAAGGCTTGAAGGTCTAGGCCTTCAGTAACCAAGCTCTGAGGTGAAGGGACTTGGCGTTTGGGTGCCACAAAGTTCCCTCCTCCTGGGACAGGTGGTCTGGAGCAGCTCCGAAGTCCAGGGAGGGGGCTTGGGAGAGCTGCAGAAGTAGAGGATACCACACTTGGCGTGGCCAGCGTGGAGCTATGAGGATCATAGATCCTTTATCCCTCTGGAGTTTGAACAGAGTTTTGGGAATCAAGGGAATGGGTGGAAAGGCATACAGGAAGGCCTGACCCCATTGAAGGAGGAAGGCATCCTTGGCCAGAGCCTCCTGACACGGAATTCTGGAACAGAAGTGGGGAAGTTTGGCATTCCACGGACTTGCAAAGAGGTCTATGTCCGGGGTCCCCCATTCCTGGAAGATTCGGAGTACCTGATTCTTGTGCAGGGTCCATTCGTGTGGGAGCAAGACTCGACTGAGTCTGTCTGCCCAAGAGTTTTGAACTCCTGGAAGGTATACTGCCAGAAGATGGATTTGATGCTCTCTGGCGAAGGCCCACAGTTTTAGAGCTTCGTTGCAAAGCGACAGAGAGCCAGTCCCTCCTTGTTTGTTTATGTAAAACATGGCTACTTGATTGTCCGTGTGAACAAGGACTGTCATGTTGTTGAGGAGGGTATGAAAAACTTTGAGAGCAAGGAAAATTGCTCTGAGTTCCAAAAGATTGATATGAAGGGTGGCCTCCTGTGGAGTCCAAATGCCCTGAGTGGAGAGGTCTTGAAGATGAGCTCCCCAACCTGTTTGGGAGGCATCTGTTGTGAGGGTTGATTGGGGCAACAGTGGCTGGAAAGGAGCCCCCAACAACAGATTTTGGGTGGATATCCACCAATGGAGAGACCAAAAGAGACGTTTGGAGGTTGCTATTTGGTCTGAGAGAGCTCCCGATGCTTGAGTCCACTGGGTGGACAAAGTCCATTGAGCTGCTCTCATGTGTAAGCGAGCATAAGGTACCACATGCACTGTGGAGGCCATGTGGCCCAGGAGCTGTAGCATCTCCCTGGCTGTCAGGTGGGTTCTGGACTGAGCCTGGGAGGCGAGGTGCACTAGACGCTGGCAACGGGCCTGAGGAAGGTAGGCCCTTGCAGTGGTGGTATCCAACCAGGCCCCTATGAATTCCAGGGACTGAGTAGGGGTGAGCTGAGACTTTGGGAGGTTGACCACAAGTCCCAGATAGTGCAGAAGGCGTCTGGTGCGGTCCAGGGAAGTCTGGGCTTTGGACTGAGATGGAGCTCGGATGAGCCAGTCGTCCAGGTATGGAAAGACAAAGATTCCCAGGGCAGGTAGAAAGGCAGCCACTATTGCCATGCATTTGGTGAACACCCTGGGAGCAGAGGCTAGACCGAAGGGAAGTACTCTCTATTGGTAATGTTTTCCCTGGAACAGAAACCGTAGGAATTTTCTGTGGGAGGGATGGATGAGTATATGTGTGTACGCATCCTTGAGATCTAGAGAACAAAGCCAATCTTGACTCTGCAGGTATGGCAGGAGAGTTCCTAGAGAAAGCATCTTGAATTTCTCTTTGTAGAGGAATTTGTTCAATTCTCTGAGATCTAAAATGGGTCTGTACCCCCGTTTTCTCTGGAATGAGAAAATAAGGGGAGTAAAACCCTGACCCCTGTTGAAGAAGAGGCACTTCTTCTATGGCCCTTTGGGCGAGAAGGGTGGTGATCTCCTGACCCAAAAGGTGTAGGAGAGACGTAGGGGAATAGTGAGGACTCACCATGGTATGGGGAGGAAGGCTGGAGAAGTGCAGTTTGTAGCCCTCTCTGATAATAGAGAGGGTCCACTGCTCTGATGTTATTTGCTCCCATCTGGGAGCAAAATGAGTTAACCTTCCTGGGATGGTGAGAGGCTCTGGTTGTTGCAGAGCCAGAAAGGTTACGTTCTCTAGAATCAAGTCAAAAACCCTGAGGAGGTTGGGACTGCTGGACTGTAGCAGCCCCTGCAGGTTTTGCCCTGGCCTGTTTAGATTGCTGACGCTTAGGAGCAAAGCGGGCTGCAGAAGATTGTTGGCCAGTATTTGTAGAAAATCTGGCCTTCTTGAAGAAAGGCTTTTTAAAAGACTTTCTTAGCAGGGGTAGAGGTAGACTTAGAAAGTCTATCCAAAGCAGCATTCTCTGCGTCAATTTGAGTGGCTTTGATTTGCCACTCTTTCCCAAACAGATTTTCACCTGTACAGGGCAAATTTCCCAAACCATCCTGGACCCAGGGTTCTAGGTCAGAAGCCTGAAGCCAAGCAATTCTGCGAGCAGCTATAGCAATGCCTGAGGCTCTGCTAGCACCTTCAAAGGAGTCAAAAGCTGCCCTGTTGGAAAACTTTGAAACATCTTGGGTATGTCTCAGCAAAAGAAGGTACTCATCCTTTTTATCCTCTGGGATAAAGGGGAGAAAATTGCGCCACTGTAGTGTAAGCTCCTTCAGAAACATGCCCATGTATAGACTGTATGAATTGATTCTGGCAATCAGCATACTAGCTTGGAAGATTTTCCTGCCAAAAGCATCCAAAGTCCTACATTCTCTTCCTGGAGGTGTAGAAGAGTGTCTTTTGGTACTCTTTATCCTCTTCATAGCTGACTGCACCACAATAGAGTGGTGAGGGAGCTGAGTTTTTTGAAAACCAGGAGAAGGGGGGACACGATACATGGTGTCCAAACGACGAGAATGTGGAGAGAGGGGTCTCCCATAAGTCCATCATGTGTTCATGAAGAATTTCATGAATGGGCAAGGTGACTGCCTCTTTAGGAACCTTAGAGTACCCCAAAATATCTAATTTTTTTGCTCTAGGTTCTTTTTCAGTGGTTACTGAAATAGAGAGTCCTTTAGCCACTTCAAGAATAAAATCTTGAAAGGACAAATCCTCTGGAGGAGACATTCTCCTCTTTGGAGAAGAGGGATCCTCAGGAAGAGTAAGAGATGCTTCAGCAGAGAGTCATCTGAGGAGTCTGAATCAGCAGAAGACTTGAAGTATCGTTTGTTGGCTTCCAGGGATCGATACGCATATCGACATCGGGCGTACCCGGAACCGGATCGGTATCGGGAAATGCTCCGGAACCGGAATCCTGGTCGATGTGGATGCCATGGGTACCGGTACCGGAGTCGGTACCGCTTGTTGCGGTACCGTGGGCATCGCAGCCTTAATGAAAGCCATTATGGCCTGCTGCATGGTCTGAACAGTATGATCCATGGATGCCACGACTGTCTGGATATCGGTACCGGAAGAATGGGCCGGTACCCAAGAACAGTCCAACAGGTGATCGGTCGAGGCCGTGCCATCGATGTCAACCTGTAACCCCACAGGAGCAGCTTTGGAAGCCGGAGCTTCCCGCCGGGGTTGTTTGGCTGGGGCAGGGTCCTCAGGGTCAAGCCCAGAGGCATCTCGATACTTAGAGGGAGATTTGCCCTTTGAAGACCTGCCGGAAGAATGTTTGGTTACCTGAGATCCATCAGGAGAGGAAGACCTGGATGATGTTGATGCTGGAGTATCAGAAAACAGCATATGAAATTTGGCTGCCCGGTTCTGTAAGCCACGTTTGGACATCAGAGAACAAGATGGGCAGTCCGGAATGGAGTGGTCAGGCCCCAAACATTTAAGACACCATTCATGGGTGTCTGTAATTGAAATAGTACCGCTGCACTTGGTGCATTTTTTAAAACCAGTAGCTGGTTTCTCCATGAGGAGAATTTGTCAAGGCCTAAAGGGAAAAATACACCAAGTGGGGAAAAGTATTATTTTTTTTTTTTTTAAAGAAAAGTAAAGAAAAAGACCGGCGGTACCGGTCCGGAGTCGGGGAAGGCAGACACGCGGCCAAAGAAACAAATTAAAATAAGAAATTCTTCAGCGGTGACAGGAACACGACCTGCTGGCTCCGCGGAAAAAGAAGAACTGAGGAGAGTTGGTCAGGAAGGCGGGAAGGCAGCGCGCATGCGCTGTGGGAGGCCCCAAAGGCTTTCTTTCTGGGAAGCTTTCCCGCGCAGGCTCCATCGGTACCGACGTACCCATATGTGAGGACTCATTCCTGCTTGTTCCTGGAGATAACAACTTGCCCAATATGCAACAGGATAATAGAGCACAGGAGTTGCATCAAACGAGGTGCAATAGATAAACCTCTTGTCACACATTGGCAAGAAAATAATCATAAGGTGTCAGATCTTAGGTATTTTGTTATCAAAAAGGTGAAGTTGAATTGGCGGGGGGCAATATAGACAATACCATTCTACGTCTGGAGCAACGTTACATTTTTAATCTCAATAGTTTGTATCCATATGGTTTAAATATGGAACGTGATTTTTCTGTTTTTCTCTAGATACAGGTTTGTTAGTTTTCCAAATACATTATATATATGTTTTTTACTACACACACGTTTACCCCCCAGAAGTGCATGTTATCAAGCAATAGCAATTTGGTTCTTATATGGGCTGGTTATATGGTTGCTATTACCTATTTATAAATAAATATTTCTCTTTCTCCCCTGGCAGGGTCATACATGAGATATAATTGTTTGCTAATCTGCTAGTTGAAGCATTCAGCACATCTTTTTATTCTTTCATTACTGACTTTGACTTATAGTCCGAGTGTGGTGGATTGTATTTTGGTGTCGTTTTACCATCTAAGAGAAGTGCTTGCTTTCGCAGTTATAAGGACTGAGAAGGTCCATCGTATTAGAAGTAAGGCACAGATTGTACTAAGTTTTTTAATATATTCATTTTGATTCCGTCGTGATTTTTGTAAATTTAGGAATAAATATATATATATATACATATATATATATCAATTTTTTTCTGGTACCGGTTTAAGTTAAGGTTTCTTATAATGATGTGTATTGATAAGGCATGGAGATAAGCCCACAGTTTTAAAAGTGAGATAGGCTTTTGTTTCAGGCTTTTTATATTAAGGGCTCCTCCCCTTTCTCTCTTTCTTTTATAAATCAATCAGGTTTCTTTGGCATGGTCCTGCATATATTTGCATATGCATGCATGGGCGTTCCAAGAAATTTTCCCGCTCAAAAAGTGATTATTTAGAGCGCAGAAGCCGGCGTCTTTAGCTTAAGTCGGCTGCCTTGTTAGTGAGCACGGCTCGCTGTGTAATCTTTTCAATTTCCTTCGTGACATTGCAATTATGGTAGGTTTACTATGGTTATTATTTTCAAAGTTATGTCCCCTTTTTGCTCCTTTCTTGCATTTTTATTGAGTCTATCTTCACAAAGCAATTCGTCTTTTAGCATTTCATCAAATTTGACAAAGTGGGCACGTGGTGCCTGACAGCCGCCTTACAGCGTTACAATAACTTGTTTGATTACGGTAGGTATATACATACATTCTTCTCTTCTAGCACAACGGCCTCTTATTTTTGTGGCATGTACAGTTATAGTTGTTTTTTAATTAATTAGCATTTTTTTATTTGCTTCGGCTAGAGCGATACTAAAAGAAGCTCTCCTTCCACTTCTGGTTTTGAAGCAATGGGCCGTACAACCGGGTCTTTCATAATGTTAGTGTTGCATATGGTCCTCCGATTGGAGTCGCATTTTATTTTAATACATCCTATAGGTGCCGCTTTATTCTTTATCAGCTCTCCTTTTGGTTATAATAGGTTTATTCATATTTTTTGTTGCACATCATGGTCCAATGTGCCTTTGGCTGCCCCCCTTTTTCCTCTGCAAATCTGAGATGATTCAAATGCTAGTGATTTAATGGTTTTTAAACCAAACAAATAAGAGCGACTATTGTATTTTAAAATAAGGGGTCAACGCTCATATCCATCAAAGTTGTTTCATATAGTTTTTTTTTACAGTTAGTATATATATTTATGTATTTATTTATGGCGACACACGGGGTTCAAGATTTTAATCAGAAAAGCAGATCATGTGCACACAAATTTTAACGCATAATGAGCCTTTAACAATAGGATAGAAAGGACTGGTTACTTTCATTTATTTGATTTTATTTTGGTTAGTTTTTATACATTAAGATTACACATAGTAAAGTACATGTATATTGCTTCTGTCCTCATTTAAATTTTGGTCTCTGTCTCTATTCATGACATTATAGAATGATCTGGGTATAGAATACAAAGACATACAGGTATGGGTTCTTCTATTTTTGTCACACCCTCAGAGCAGTAGGACAAATGACTCCATTCAAGATGTTTTTATGCATGTATATATCTATTGTTTATTGTTTTTGATTAATATCTCAAGGAATTTTAAAATGGTTGTTCGTTTTATTTTTTTGTTTGAGATGATAGATTTACAATTTATACACATGGTTTGATTATTTTTAGTTTGATATTTATTTATTTAATTCTCCGATTCTTATATATATGTGTGGTCTGTATATATATATATTTTACCAGTAACTAATTTATGTAATTGGCAGGGATGCATTTAGGTTTCGTTCTTAATCCTATTTTTTTATTTTGTTTTTATTGTTGTTTTATTATTATTTATCATGTATATGTTTTTATTATTGTTTAGCCATTTTAGCCCCTGAAGAAGGCTGATGGCTGATACTGATCAATTTATTCAATAAACATCTTCCGTTGCTATCCACGTCTTGTACTGGTACTAGTTGGACTGAACAGGTTTAATCCACCTCTCTGAGTACCAGAAAGAATCTTCGTCATTTGACGGCATGGGCTCAGCGAGAGGAAGGTTTGCATGAAGCCGAAAGAACTGCTTCCACCTCGCTGGAGAGATCAAAGTGGGCCAAGCTGTCAGAGACAGAGACCCCAAGTTGAGGTGCAGAAGGGAGCTGCCTTCCTGCCAAAGCAGACCCAGGTTGTACCCAAGAGGGACCAGGAGCACCGGGGACAGGCGGAGGAGCAGTGGAAACCATGACTGCCGGGCCCACCAGTATAAATGTGACTCTGTCGAGCTGGACCTTGAACAGGGTTTTGGCTATCAGCGGTGTGAGTGGGAAGGCACCGAAGAAGCCTTCCATGCACAGGATAAGGAACGCATCCACCACCACCCGCAAAGGATAAGGCTGCCTGAAGCAAAAGCGGGCCAACTGACCATTGGTTGTGCTGGCGAAGAGGTCCATCTGCGAGAGCCCCCAGAGATGGAACAGTCGACTGGCCATCTTGGGGTCCAGCCGCCACTCGTGTGGTTGGAGAACTCTGATGAGCCGGTCTGCCAGGACATTGTCCTGGCCTGGGAGGTAGACTGCCCATAGGAGTATCCTACTGCTGCTGGCGAAGGAGCAGAGGCTCACTGTCTCTTGGCACAGGAGGAACGACTCGTCCCTCCCTGCTTGTTGATGTAAAACATCGCCACCTGGTTGTCTGTCTGGATCAGGACTGCTTGATACTGAAGGTGGTGTTGGAAAGTCCAAAGGGTGAGCACTACCGCTTGGAGCTCCAGGAAGTTGATCTGTTGGAGACTCTCCTCCTGCAACCAGCTGCACTGAGTGCGGAGGTTGTTGCAATGGGCTCCCCAGCCCAGTTTGGAGGCATCCATGGTGAGGATCCTCTGAGGGGCATGGGTCTGGAAAGGCATTCCGGTCTGCAGGTGCTGGAGCTGCTGCCACCAGCTGAGGGAGTCGGTCAGAGAGCAGGTCACGATCACTGTGTTCTATAGGTGCCCCGCTGTTTGCAACGACTGGGAACTGAGAGCCCACTGGGCCAGCCGCATGTGCAGGGGTGTCTGGGGTGATGTGCACTGTGAATACCATGTGGCCCAGAAGGCGAAACATGAGGTGGGCAGAGCTGAGGGTTGACCCGGGACGTGCCCTGTGAGCACCTGAAGATGCTCAGCCCTGTTTGGAGGAAGGCAGACCTTGGCCTGGATAGTGTCCAGCATTGCCCCTATGAACTCCAGGCATTGCGTTTGATGGAGATAGTCCGAACTGGAGTCCAGGGAGACTCCGAAGGTTCCCTGGGCCTTGGGGTGGAGCCCCAGCACTGATGGCCCCAATGCCCCTGCGCCTCGAGTCAGATGCGCTGTGCGAGGAAGTCCTTGGGCTTGAGGATTGTCTCAAGGCTGGTGGTGCTCGAAGACTGGCTCCACCTCCAGAGAGACTTTCGCTGTAGAGAGGCAGGTGATCAGGACTGATGACCCAGAGGAACCAGGCATCAGAGCCCACTGTTGGGCCATGAAGGCAGACAGACTGTGCTCTAAGGCCATCCTGGTCTCTATGCTCGATGGCTCCACAGCCACTGGCGTGGGCACTGAGGACTTTGTGCTCAATGCAAGTGCCATCGAGGGAGTGTCCTCAACAAGGATGGCCTCAGAGGACCGAGACCAATCCCTGGACATCGATGGTGCTTTCTCCTGCCGGGGCAGCTTCGAGGGCCTCTCCCGGCCATCGCCCTCGGCCTTGAGTCAAGGTCGGGTGCCATGGAACTTCCCCATAGTCCCAGATTAGTTACCTAAGGAGGCCACAGAAGATGCAGGTTCTTCGAGGGGCACCCCTCCTTGAGGGAGCCTCGGCTCGGCATTCTCTGTCCTTGAGGCTGTGAGGCAGCACGGTTGCCGCAACAGGAGGGAGTCTCTGCGGCAGCCTTCGAGAGTGCTGGCTCCACAGATGACTCCAGGGCCGAGATGATCTTGTGAAAATTTGACGTGCTGCTTCTTGCAGTCTCAGAGGGCTTTGTGGGCCATCTTCTGGCAGAGATCACACACCAAGTATCATGATCCAGCCTGAGGCACTGAAGGCAACAATCATGCGGGTCCGTGCATGAAATGTTGTGAGCACAGCGGTCGCACGGCTTGAAGCCACTGACCGAGGCCATAGTAGAGAAGACTGTCCCTGCAAGGTTAAACTCTCTAGGTCTGGCCAGAAAGGGCACGAAAACCCATGCAGCAGAGGAAAGACCCCCTGAAGGGGAAAAAGGAACCCAAAAAAACACAACGCCGGAGGCAAGCGGAATCGGGAAACGGGAGGGAACTGGCACGCAACTGGAGAAAAGCAAGACAAAAAAGACAAAAAAATTAACTTCTTCTGGGGAAACACACACACATCCGATAGGCTCTGCGGAAAAAAGACCAGTACAAGATGGCACCCTTAGGCAGGAAGGGGACCAAGCATGCATGGTACATCTCCCAAAGGCTTTCTTTGAAAGCTGGGGAGAGGTTACCATGCAGGCTCCGTTGGCACTGTCACCCATATGTGAGCACAGACTTCCTGCTTGTTCCCAGAGAACCCCTTTCTTTCAAATGCTGCACCAATTGGGCAGTAGAACAACAGCAGCCACACAGTGAGGTGTATCTTCTTCCTCAGCCACCAGGGACTGACTATTTCTCTTGTTTTTTTTGTTTTTTTTTTTAACTTCTCGATTCAAATCAATTGTCAGCCAGAATGAAAAGGCTGCAGTCCTACATGCAGCCACTCTCTCCCTCTTCTTTTACAACTAGCTCAAGTAGGGAATCAACTGTGGAGGGCGGAGGAAGAAGACATGCTGACAGCTTCTTCCTCCATAATCCGCTTGCCCCCGCCCCCTCCGTCTCCCATGCGATTCAATAGGGAATGTACAATTCTGCTATAAGGGTCACTTTTTGTGGCCCTTCTTATAACACTGCCGATATGAGGTACCATGATTATAAGCATCTCCCTTCCACTCACCATTCTTGTTACGATGTATATAAGTTTAGTATCAGAATTACCTCCTGACCCCTCCCCTCCTTCGTTCTCCACAGAAACTCTTCTTTGATTGTTTTAAGTTTTTAATGTTATTGTTTCCACATGCAAGTTCTCTGTAAAAGTTGAAGTTTTATTGTAAACTGCCTTGATTAAATAAGGCGGTATAGAAAGCAGAGTTACTTACCTGTAACAGGTGATCTCTGGGAACAGCAGGAATAAGTCTTCACATATGGGTACGTTGGTACCGACGGAGCCTGCACGGGAATGCTCCCCAGCATCCAATCAGAAAGCTTTTGGGAGCATCCCTCGCGCCTGCGCACTGACTTCCCGCCTTCTCCACTGCCTCTCCTCAGTTGAGTTTCATAGCTGAGACAAAGGAGAGAAAGAGGGAAGGAAGATAGATAGATAAATACAACTCCTAGGGGAGGTGGGTGGGTTGTGAAGACTTATTCCTGCTGTTCCCAGAGATCACCTGTTACAGGTAAGTAACTGTGCTATCTCCAGGAACAAGCAGGAATGAGTCTTCACATATGGGGACTCCCTAGCTATGCGTGTCTCTGAATCAGGAGTGCATTTTCCACACAGGAATCTCCGGCATCCCATGAGGGATGGAGGGTAGGAGTTGAGAAGAGAGGAGCTGTAAGGAAAAACAGCGAACCTAAGGACTACAGAAGAGGAGTCCTTGGTATGTATGATAAGTACCATTAAAATTATTTAATAAACAGTTATAATATGGAGCTTACCTACTGGATTGTAGGAAGTAGAGAGCGTGATGGAGTCTACTGGATATGCAGTAGCGGAATCCTCAAGGTGACCTCACATCAGTGAGGATGAAGGTCCAGACCTGGAATTAGCAGGTGATCCAGGTGTCAACTGGGGTAGGATAAGAACGGCAGGTCTTCAACGGAAAGCTTTATGGAAAAAAGCTGAAAACCCTTTTAGTTACCGAGTTATTAACACTGAGGACTAAAAGAAGAAGACTGACCGATTTGGACAACTAGCCCAGTCCTGGAGGGAAGAAGGGGTATGGAAAAAAGCCCATATTCCCAAGGAGAACAGATGTATACTCAAAACTAATGAAGATGTACACTGTCTTTCCTAGCTGATGAGAGATAGGAAAGATACTGAAGCCTGATGCTTCAAGGATAGAGAGACCTAGAGCAAAGTGGAAGCTGTCAGCACCAAAGTAGTGGATGTGTGCATAACAGCCCCCACATATTAATATGAAAATATGGAGGCCCACTTTCTGGAACCCTTTAGAAGGTAAAAATTTTATAGCATAGACAGTGAGGGAGATAGTATGTAATACATTTCGACCTATAAAAAGCCTCCCAGCAGATACATAGATATATATAAAGAGGGATATATATACCTATATATATATATATATATATATATGCGTGGGGGCAGAAGGTATGCACACACAGCTTACAGACACATGTATGTATAGGCATATATAGGGATATATACATACATGAATATAAGTCTGAAGATACATGTCTGCAACTAAGCCCCATAAGAGCATGCACATGGGGAATGTGAAGGGGAAAGATTCATCCAATAACAAGAGGGTGAAACCCACTTGAAAGATATATGGAGAATCTATTTCCATGGCTAAGAGGATGCAGGAATGCAAATCCAGTGAAAAAACCAGGATGGTTGCGTGAAAAACAGAGGATAAGATCAGTCTGTAAAGAGCAAGTCGGGAGTCCTTTAGAACTCTGACATGGCAGATGGACAGAAACGCATAGAAAAAGATACCAGGAGGACACACTGGAGGGACATAGAGGTATCATGCAGAAAAAGCTTATAGTCTGTAATATAACAGGAGACAAGAGGGTGTTTATATTTATTTCTGGGGTTATTTCTCCCAACACAGATATGCTTGGTAGCACATAAAACAGGATACTTGCTTTCAGTGTTAAACTTAGAAAAACAAAATCAGGAAAACAGCTGCTGAACTTGTCAGGCAATCAAATCAAAAGAATAAAGACCTGGTTGGTAACAAAACTGGTCTTTTCTGTAGGCTTTAGCTAATATTTTCTTAGCAGTGTATCAAACAACAAACAAAATCCACAAAGAAGGGGAAAACTGTTCTTTTCAGGTTAACTTCTTATATCTTCCCACATAGACTCAGAAGTGATTCCCTCAGAGCTCACAAGCAATTAGGTAAGGCTCAATTGCTAGCAGTTACCCAGCTGAAACCCCTTAGCTGGCTTACTTTCTACTGCGTGGCCCAAAATCCTACTCAGGAGCTTTTCTGAGTAGATTTAAAGAACAAGTTTGTATTTCTTTGTGATGGTTGTTGTATTTTATAACAGAAAATCACCACAGGAGTTTAGACAGAGAGCAATCCATGTAAACACAGCCTTCATCTGCAACCTCTCCCCCTTCTTCAACAATCATGGGTTCAATATCATGGATTGGCACAGAGGAATTTCTCAATGGAGCACTCTCAGGACAATACTTGCTTCCCTGCTGTCTTTCAAGGGTATAGCTAGGGCATAGATCAGTGTTCATACCTGAGTTTCCATTGCTGTTAGAGTTCCTCTCTATATAGCCTGGCCAGTATGTAGTCCAGTTCTTATGTCCAGCCTTCCAATCCAGATCCCTGGACACTGGGTCTATCTTCACATACCTTCTGGCACGGGTCTTAGGGTCCCTTCCAAGTGCAGCCGTCTCCCTCACAGGTACCGTCTGGAGATTCCTAGCTCTGCAGCACCATTCCTCTGGCTTTCCCCAGTCCAATGGTGTATGCTGGCCCTTGGAATGCCTCCCAGTATACGTACTGCTCCAGACTCCTCTAGACCTCCCAAAGGCTTTTCTCTTCTTTCTTCCAAAGGGTTTCTTGCCCTCTCTGTTCGTCCGCTCTGGCTTCTGCTTCTGATGATCCTCTAGATGATGAAGCTGTCCAAGATCATGAAGATGATGATGATTCTCTGTAGAATAAACTCTATCTTTATTCTGCCTAGATGAGTGCTCCACCCTAACACAGCGCAGCTGTGCTGAATCAGGCCCTGCCCTTTGAGATGAGTGCTTAGGGATTACCTCATAGCCCTCCTGATTGAACACACGTTTCCCCACTTCAGCTCCTCTAATGACTGTTGGAAACCTGGTGCATTCTGGGACTGGTAGTCTTTTATGGGAAAATTCTGTTTTCTTATTTCTACCAGAACTGACAGGTTGCTTGTTCAGAGTCACTTCACCTTTCCTATAGTTCCTTCCTGAGCTATGATAAGCTTCCTTATCACAAACTGCAGGAATCGACATCGATACCGGTAATGCCATCGAGGCCGTCATCGGGGGCTACTCAAGCAGTACCGAGGGAACCAGAGAGTCTTGGTAAGTATCCTCAGTACTGCGTCTTCAGAAACGATAAGGGTCGGTTCCAAGGCGCGTCGGTACCCAGTCCTCTAGACTAGATATCGATTCCAGACTCGGCATCGAATGGAGGGAGTCTATCGATGCATGTCTAGAGGGCACCGACGTCGGTGGTGGTACCGGCGATGCCGATACGGGAAAGTCACTCTGGGTCGTATCGATCGGTCCCGAAGGTACCGAGGACGCCAGACGACGTTCCGTGGTAAAGAGTGAGGCACTCAACACCGGTGCCGATGCCGGGGTATCGGTACCGCTCGAAGCGGGTGCCATCCCCGAGCATGGCTTAGATACAGGAAAGTCAATCTGGAAAAAGGGTCAGGACCCAAAAGGTTAGACACCATTTATTGGAGTCTAAAAAGAAAACTGTGGTTCCACAGTGAAGGCACTTCTTAGGAGAAGAAGGTTCCATGATGGAGGAAGCAGAGGAAAAAATCTCTCTGGATTCAAGAAAAAGAAAAGAAAAAATCACCGGCGGTACCGGTGGCGGCGGGAAAAACAGCCGCGACCACAAGAAAACAAGAAAAGAAGATTTTAAAGAAAAACGTTTCTGCGGTGAGAGGATGTCCTGCCGGCTCTGCGGAAAAACGAAAACTGAGGTGAGGCAGTGGAGAAGGCGGGAAGTCAGTGCGCAGGCGCGAGGGATGCTCCCAAAAGCTTTCTGATTGGATGCTGGGGAGCATTCCTGTGCAGGCTCCGTCGGTACCGACGTACCCATATGTGAAGACTCATTCCTGCTTGTTCCTGGAGATAAATTGTTAAATAAATAAAATAAATAAACAAACAGGAAATCGCATACACTATTGTCTCTTCAGAAAATGATACAGATAATGTTCCTGTTTAATGTACATTACCAAGTTTAAGTTGCAATGTAAACCGCTTTGACTGAAATGATAAAGCAGTATTAAAAAAACCTGTTAAATAAATTAAAAAAAATAAAAGATACCGAAAGAGAATCTGATAAGTGTGAAGGAGAATAGACATTATTGAGCACCCAAAGCTAAAAAAAAAAAGACCTGTTGGAGAATTTGTGTTTAAATCAGAACACTAGGGATGTAAACCTCTATACCCATTTTAATTACTGATAAACAATTCAAGTAACATCATATGGACTAGATTAATATTTTCATGTGTGTAAAAGAAAGTCACAGACCACATAACCCCAGTGCTAATGGAACTGCACTGGCTCCCAGTAGCCGCCCGTATCATCTACAAACTGCTCATCACAACATTTAAACTCATCCATAACATCGCACCATCCTACCTCAATAACTTAATCATTATTCAACCATGCAACAGGAGCAGGAGAACCATGAATCTCAACACCCTATGCTTACCGACTAGCATAAGATCTGTCAAGGCCGAAACAAGCAATAGAGCGTTCACATACACAGCACCAATCCATTGGAACCAACTCCCACATGAGTTGAGACTCATAAACAACCTAAGTGAATTTCGACGAAAGCTTAAAACACACTTGTTTCAAACCCACTACAACTTGAGCTAACTGCTAATCATGTATAGTTTGTACTTTTTGGCAAGTAATTCTGTATAAATTGTATATATGGGACCCCCCCCCCACGCTATTGTAATCAAATGTATACCCAAATCTGTGTGCTCAAATCAAATGTATGTTACACCCAACTGATTCTCCCATGTTATGTAAATCATTGTCCAATCAAAAATGTAAATCTGAAAGATCTCAATGTGCTGTACAAAGCATTACGATTCTGTAGAGTAAACCGCTGCTGATCGTAGGAAGCAGCGGTATACAAATGTTTACTAAATAAATAAATAAATAAATATCCTATCACCAATTACAAACAAAACCCATTTTACTTACTGCAGATGGAAGAAAGGCTGAGAATGACAGAGGGAAGTTCTGTTTTGACTACAAAAGCAAAATATCCTACTCAAGAACAAAGGAGTCAGCATTATGGAAATGCAAGTGCATGCAGGTGCATGAATCCAAAAACACACCCCTGTCAGAGCCTTCATGTCCTACCTATCCTGAAAATCTGATATGGAGAGGACATTAAAAGCAAAAAGGTTCAGGCGTATACATGCATCCACACGACACGGTAACCTCATGGGTCTTATTTTCCTTTGAAAAGTAGGCTGAAAAGTGCTGGGGGAGAAAAGGCAATATATATTCCAAGCGTGTGTTGACGTATACAATGGCCATAAGTTAAAGGCTGCAATCTACAGCCAAATCAAAAGATTACATTCTTGTTTTAGGGGTTCAAACAAGAGAAAAATAATGTCCTCTTGCTATCTTTCCTTTGTATTTTATTATTGATTTTTGTTCAGTTGCTGTTCATTTTTTCATCAGGATGATGCTACTCATTCAGAGCTGCCAAAGTTATGCTGTTCCAGAAGGAAGATTTTAGGCCAGTTCTGGATTTCTGAGAATGCTAGTCCGATGCATCATGGCACCTGCAACACTGATTTCAATGGGTAGAATCAGGGACTACAAATGATACACAACTTTGTGATATATGCCAGGACTGGCCAAAAACAATGTCTTTATCCTGTAATTAGGTAACCTGGCAGCTCTACTCACTCCTGTCAAGTTGTAACCAGATGAAAATCCCTACATACTAAATAAAGTCCTGTTTCAGATTCCTGCTTCATCTCATTCTTATTATGCTGAACAAGTAAATCAACATTATGCTTAGCATGTGCTCACTTAAAATGTCCGTCTGTGAGCAGCAGACTTAATATAAGTTATGACATGGATATCTACCCTCCCCTCCCCCCCCCAAACACACACAAATACACGTTTTACTTACCACCAAATTATAGGCACGGACAGTTTTGTCTGCTGAGCAGGTATAGAGCAGACTCCCAAATATCTGAATGGCATTTACTGCAGCCCGATGACCCTCAAAGTTCCCCTCTGTAGGATCCTCGTCATCTCCTGGCTCTGAAGACACTTCTAGGGAGAAGAGAGGGGGTAGTTAAGAGTAGTTACTCACCTGTAACAGGTGTTCTCCAGGAGCAGCAGGAATCAGTCCTCACTTATGGGGTGACATCGGCGCCGATGGAGCCCCTGTGCGGAGCATTTCCCCAGCTTTCTAAGAAAGCCTTTGGGAATACTGCAAGCATGCGCGGTCCCCTTCCCACCTAAAGATGCCATCTTGCTCAGTCAAATGACATAGCTAAAACACAGCACACAAAAATGTAAAAATGAACTATGTACAACTGCAACTCCCAGGGGAGGAGGGAGGGTTGTGAGGACTGATTCCTGCTGCTCCTGGAGAACACCTGTTACAGGTGAGTAACTACTCTTTCTCCAGGACCAAGCAGGAAGTCAGTCCTCACTTATGGGACTCCCCAGCTTCAGGCTACCGGGGACCCAGAGCTGAAAAATGAGCTCCCTCTAGCCTCAGCATCAGAGAAAGGATTTCACTGAAACACTCCCCCACCGGTAGCCCAACCAGAGGGCTGGAAGGTAGGAGTTGCCTAAACCTCAAAGAGATTCCGGAGCACTGCCTGACCGAAAGCACTGTCCCTACGGGACTCCCTCTCCAGGCAGTAATGGGCCGCAAAAATCTGGCTTGAGGACCAAGTTGCAGCCCTGCAGATGTCTGCCAACGGTACAGAGTGGAGATGAGCTACTGAGGCAGCCATTCCCCTGACATGGTAGGCCGTGACCCGACCCTGCAAAGGAAGGTCAGCTGCCCTGTAAGCCCAGGTGATACAGTCAGCTACCCAGATGGACAAGGTACGCTTGGAGACAGGTACCCCCAAGCTATTGGGGTCAAAAGATACGAAGAGCTGAGTAGCCCTCCTATGCCCCTGCATACGCTCAAGGTAGCAGGATAAGGCCCTCCTACAGTCCAGGGTATGCAGGACTGTCTCAGCCCGCTGGCATGGGGCCTAGGGAAGAATGTTGGAAGAACCACCTCCTGGTTGAGATGGAAAGAGGAGACAACCTTGGGGAGGAACTTAGGATGAGTCCGAAGGACTACCCTGTTCCTATAGAAGCGAGTGTAGGGCCTGTCACAGACCAGGGCTTGAAGTTCACTCACTCGCCTGGCCGAGGTCAAGGCCACCAGGAATAGAGTCTTCCAGGAAAGGAAGCGTAGAGGACATGTAGCCATTGGTTCAAAAGGTGGGCGAGTCAGTTGCTGCAAGACCACATTCAATTCCCACTCAGGGGCCAGTGGATGGAGAGGAGGCTTGAGCAATAGCAAGCCTCTGAGAAACCTGGACACCAAGGGATGAACCGACAAAGAGTGTCCCTCCACCACTGAGTGGTGAGCTGCCAGAGCAGAGAGGTGGACCCGAACAGAATTGGACTTAAGGCCCTGATTGGACAAGTGCAGAAGGTACTGGAGCATTACTGGAACAGTGCAGCCGAAAGGATCTTCCTTACGTTGCTGACACCACAAGGAGAACCTCCTCCACTTCAGGGCATAGGTTTTCCTGGTGGATTGCTTTTTAGAGGCCAAGACCACCTCTTCTACATCCTGAGGCAGGCCCCAGGGAGCCAAGACTACCCTTGCAGCCTCCAGGCCATCAGATTGACAGATTTGAGATTGGGATGCAGAAGAGAACCCTGATCCTGAGAGAGAAGGTCGGGTTGGAATCCCAGAGGCAGTGGTGTCTCCACTGCCAGTTGAAGCAGCAGGGGGAACTAGGGCTGCCTCGGCCACCTGGGAGCAACCAGCAGTACCGAGGCCTTGTCCCTGAGAATCTTGAACAAGGTTCGGGCCACCAAAGGCGTGGGAGGAAACGCATACAGTAGGCCCTGGGACCAAGAGATCAGGAAGGCATCCGCTGCCACCCTTAGGGGATGCGGTTGCCTGGAACAAAACCTGGGTAGTTGGTGATTCAGGGGACTGGCAAAGAGATCCATGGATAGAAGTCCCCATTTCAGGAAAATCTTTTGAACCACTAACGGGTGCAGTTGCCACTCGTGGGGCTGCAGAATTCTGCTTAATCTGTCTGCCAGAAAGTTCTCCTGGCCAGGAAGATAAACAGCCCTCAGCAACATCTGGTGCCTGAGGGCAAAAGCGCAAAGGGCCTGTGCTTCCAAGCATAGAGGCCTGGAGCCAGTGCCGCCTTGTTTGTTCACATAGAACATGGCTACTTGGTTGTCCATCTGAACTAGAACAGACTGGTGAGCCAAAGTGTGAGAAAAAGCCTTGAGGGCTAAGTGAATAGCCCGCAGTTCTAGTAGGTTGATCTGTTGCGTGGCTTCCCATGGGGAGCAGAGGCCCTCAGTGCAGCTCTCTTGACAGTGTGCACCCCAGCCCTGTAAGGAATACAACATAAGAAAACCGAAGTCCTTTTCATCACAAGGAACCCAAATTTCATCACTCCTCCTTACTTGGAGATCCAAGATGCAGAACTTCTGACCAAACCCTCCATCAGATACCTGGGAGTCACACTTGACCAGCGACTAGACATGAAGACCCATATAAGCAATGTAGCAAGAGCCGTATACCATAAAATCCGATCCCTCAGACACCTACGCTCCCTACTTGAACCAGATGACTTCCGGACAGTGTATCAAGCTCTGGTCTTACCACATATCGACTATGCCAACGCAATACTCCATGGTCTACCACAATCCACTTTGCTTCCATTACAGCTAGCAATGAACTCAGCAGCATGAGTTCTCCAGGGCGCTGCCATGAGGGAACACGACACCCATCCTGAAAAAATTACACTGGCTCCCTATAAAAGGCAGGATCACATTCAAGACCATACTAATGACCTTCAAGATCATAAACGGACTCGCCCCATCTTCCTTATCCGATCTCATACTGATAACCCCCCCTAATAGATCTAGAAGATCTCATGCCGCCAATAAACTAGTAGTCCCAAAAGAAACGACCAAGTGTTGCAAAAGCACAACAAACAGGGCTTTTAAGCTCGCTGTACCTAAATGCTGGAACACCCTTCCACACAGTATCCGTGATATCACCAATCTAAACCAGTTCAGAAAAGCCGTGAAACATTACCTCTTCCTCTTACATTACCCGGATGACAGCACCACTGATCACTCACCATCCAGCTAGGCAAATCTACGCAAATGTCCAATCAATTCGCATTGTACAGATGTAAATAGTTACCCCTGTTTCTTTCCAAGTTCCTATTCCTGTTATTTGTAAACACAAATCAAGTCATTTGAAATGTGTATGTAAAATGTTCCATGTAAACCGCACTGATGGAAAATAGCGCGGTATATAAGAAAATGTAAATAAATAAATAAATGAGGCGGCATCTATCGTCAACACCACTGTGGGGACAGGCAATTGAAATGGCACCCCCTGAAGCAAGTTGGGGAGGTGTAGCCACCACTGAAGGGAAGTCAGGAATGGCTTGGACACCCTGACTTTGTCTTTTGGACTCCCGGTGGCTTGTTTCCACTGAGTTATGAGGCACCACTGTGCAGGCCTCATGTGGAGACGGGCATTGGGGGTCACATGCACAGTCGATGCCATGTGTCCAAGGAGCTGCAGACAGAGCCTGGCAGGAACCCTTGGCAGGCTGAGAAACCGGGATGCCAACTCCATAGGCCTTTGAGCTCTGTCCTCTGGCAAGTAAGCCCGTGCTTGCAGAGAGTCCAGCCGTGCTCCTATGAACTCTAGGTTCTGGGGAGGGGAGCAAAGTGGACTTTGCGAAGTTTATGACAAAGCCTATGTCTTGAAGGAGTGTGACAGTCCTGAAAGTGGCTTGTCTGGCCTCCTGGTAAGTCTGACCTCGGATGAGCCAGTCGTCCAGATAGGGGAAGACAAAAACCCCTTGAGTCCTCAAGTAGGCTGCCACCACAGCTAGGCACTTTATAAAGACTCGTGGGGCGGAAGTTAGGCCAAAAGGCAGCACCCTGTACTGGTAATGGTTTTCTCCCACCACGAACCTGAGGTACTTTCTGTGGTCTGGATGAATGAGGATGTGAGTGTATGCATCCTTTAGATCTAAGGAGCATAGCCAATCTCCCTGCTGGAGGTAGGGCAGAAGTGTTCCAAGAGTAAGCATCTTGAACTTCTCTTTCCCCAAGAACTTGAGGTTCCTGAGGTCTAGGATAGGCCTTAGGCCTCCGGTTCTCTTTGGCACCAGAAAATACCTGGAGTAGAAACCGTGCCCGTGAAGGCGAGGAGGTACAGGCTCCACCGCCTTGTCCAGAAGCAGACCCTGAAGCTCTTAGAGGAGGAGGGTTGTGTGCAGGAGAGGCCTCAGAGGCTCTCCTGGGAAGTAGACAGGAGGTAACTGCTGGAAATGAAGCCTATAGCCCTGGTGAACTATGCTTAATAACCAAGCATCCCCTGTAATGGGTGGCCACCTGTGGGCAAACAGGGCTAAGCGACCTCCTGTGCAGGAATGGGGCAGCAGAGGCGGAGAGGCTATGCTATGGGAGTCAAAAAACCCCTCCCTGCTGGGTAGGAGCAGGAGCCGGAGGCTTGGGGGTCTACTGCCTACGGGGCCCATGTCCCTGCCCCTTGGCATGCTGCCCCTGTTGGGGAGCTGGGGAGGCCTGGTACTGAGGGAAAGGTTTATAGGCAGTCACCTTTCTCGGGTAGAAGGGCTTTTTACCCGAGCCCTTCTTTTTGTGAGAAGGGGCAGAAGTCTTTCTGGACAGCCTTGTCCTAGTCAGGTGCTCGGTTTCGAGCTCAGCCGCCTTCTCGGCCATGGGCTTGCCAAAAAAGTTTTCACCCCAGCAAGGGACATCGACCAACTTGTCCTGCACCCAGGGCTCGAGGTCCGATGACTGCAGCCATGCCTGGCGTCGGGCTCTGATGCCGGCTGCTGCCATACAAGCCGAAGCCTCGAAGCCATCGTAGGCCGCTCGGACATGAACTTGGAACAATCCCTGATTCCTGAGGACAAAGACTGGAACCTCTGCAAAGGTTCCCCGGAGAGGCCAGCAGAGAACCCGGCAAGCTCTTTCGCCAGGTCTCATAAGTACATGCCCATGTACAGCTGGTATGACTGGACACGGCAAGCAAGCATCGAGCCCTGGAAGCACTTTATGCCGAAAGCATCCAGGTTCCGGGCCTCCCTGATGGGGCACAGCAGAGTGCATTTTCTGGCTCTTCAGACGATGCATGGCCGATTCCACCACCATGGAATGGTGCGGCAGCTGCGCCTTTTGGAAGGCAGAGCTCTTACGAAGTCGATAAATGGAATCGACCACGCTTGCTCAAGACCAGTGCCGAGGCCAGTGCCTCCCACATCTGGAAGAGGAGCCATTCCAGCATCGGAGGAACCGGAACAGTAAAGGCCTCCTTCGGAGGAGAGTCATACTGGAGGGCCTCGAGCTCTTCGGCTCAAGGCTCCTCCTCGGGGTCCGTGGGGATCGCCAATGCTTTGGCCATGTCCTGCACGAACTCCGAGAACCGGGTGTCCTCCGGAGGGGACCTACTTCGGGGTTTGGACTGCGGTGTGTCCGAAGGGACGCACCGAGTCCGGAAGGTGTCGGGGGACTCCTCGTCCTCCGTCTCCCATGCTGACTCATCTGAAGAGGAGTCTAGGGGCTCTGACCGTGCGGGTCGAGGTGGCACCTGCCCAGACACCGAAGGCACCGGTGTCGACGCCCTCGGCTCCGAGCGGGAGGTCGAGGGGGACCTTGACCGAGGGCGACTTCGAGCCTTCATGGTCTCGAGTATCGGTTCGGTCTCCGGGGTCGACTTCGATGTCGATGTCCCGGTGGTCGGGGCAGATGTACCAGCGAGGCTGGCCATCAGTACCCGCTGCTGATCCATGAAGGCAGACAGTCTGCACTCCAAGGCTGTCAGCCTCAGTCCAAGCTCAGGAGACTCAGCAGCCACCGACGTCGGCTCCCTCGGAGGAGAGTCCACGAGGACTACAGGACTTACATGCCCGATGGTCTCCGGGCTCTACACGAGGTACTTTGGACGGCTTCTCCTGTTCCAAAGGCCCGGGACGGCGGTCGAGGGTCTTATACCTGGCCCTCGAGGGACCAGGGACCTCTTCCGACGCCGCCCTCACGAGCCGCTTCTTCCTCTTGCGTTCCCGGTCAGGGGACCCCCTGTCCGAGGAACCCCGGCGATGCTCGGGATCAGACTCCCGAGACGTCGAGGCCTCAGACGAGGTCCGGGTCCGGCCGGAGGCAGAATCGAAGAAAATCCTTTCCTTCTGGTGCTGACAGCTTCGAAGTGCCTTGGTGGACATTTTGCCACATGGGCCACAGATCATGGGATCATGATCTGGGCTGAGGCACCGAAGGCAGCAGTCATGTGTGTCGGAGAGAGACATTAGCTTTCTTGCACCGATCACACTTCTTGAAACCACTGGAAGCCATCGGGGAAAAAAGGGCCCCCCGCGAGGTCAAAGGACCGGCCTTCCAGGGAAAAACAGAAAAAAGGGCGCGAACGCCAGCCACGGAGAGCAAAAAATGAAAAATAGAAAACGGGCTCGATACCGGTGTACCGAACCCGGTGGTAAGGGGAACTGGAGTCAAACTCGGAGAAAAAGACGAAGAAATCTTAAAAAAAAACGTCAACTTTTCCGGGTGACTCGGACAAACGTCCGATGGGCTCCACGGAAAAAGAAAGACTGGGCAAGATGGCACCTTTAGGCGGGAAGTGGACCGCGCATGCGTGCAGTATTCCCAAAGGCTTTCTTAGAAAGCTGAGGAAATGCTCCGCACAGGGGCTCCGTCGGCGCCGATGTCACCCCATAAGTGAGGACTGACTTCCTGCTTGGTCCTGGAGAATAAACATTAACAAAAGAGGAGTCCCTTTCCTTACTGCACAAGAGAGAGAGAATAGTAAATTACATGTCTTCTGTTCTGCCAGTACATGGATAGCTAAACTGTTCCCTAAAAAGTCTTATATACTATGAACACTAGCCCTGACATTTCAAATTATAATGGATCACAGGAAAACCCATAGCTAGCAAAAAATAAGTTTAATGGTCATTTTTTAAAGGGTTCCTCCAATATTTTGTAACGACAATTTTGCAAACAGAGTCTTCCTGTATGTCTGCTGTTCATCATGCTCATTACTTCGTTTTGGATACCGACCTGAAGAGATTTTTGTTCCTCTGATAGATGTCCGAGTTCCAGCCATGCTGAAAGAAAAGAAAAAAAGATGCAATATCATGAGAACACATTACAGAGAAAGATATGTAAAAGGTTGGGATAGGTCACCCAGGGAGACAGGTGCTTACAGATGAAGCAAAAATGTTTGCATCTTAACTGAACTGTGCAAACCCATTTACTCTGAGAATAAACCCCTTTGCAGTCTAGTATAGGAATTAATGCTGTAACAGGGGGCACTAAATAACTCTATTCATTTTACATGGTTATTTCATAAAATTCAATTTTCAAAATACTAAATTTTAGTTATGCCTTCCTTTAAAAATAAAACATTTAGGGCCAGCTGATTGGTAATGCAAGGCATGCGGAGGACATGCATTCTACTTCAAGGTCAACTTTTCTATTCCCTGCACTCCAGGAAGTGTTTGGGATGCTTTGCAGGCAGTGTTCACGGCCTCTGAGGGGTGTGCACAGGGAACAACATTTACTGTGTGATGGCATCAAATAGTGGTCAGATAGGAGGCCTATGATTTTAATTTCTGAAAGGAGACCTGGTGCCTGGACCCAGCTGAGGACCACAGTAACCATGACAGGATTGAGTTGGGAGGGGATATACATTAGCAAAACGTCTTAGGCAGTTGTGAATAAGGGCTCATAATGCCATAGCACAAAGAAGGCTGGATCTGACTGGACTGGAAATCAGAAGAAGCAGGAATTAAAGAATAAAAAAAAAAGCAACAAACCTAAAAATAGGGATTTCAGTGGACAGCATAGATTTCTAAGTAAAATAAGACGGTAGAGCTGGTCCTTGTGGCTTAGGCTACAATACTGTTCACTAGTGAGTAGGAGATCCACATTTACAACAGTCACCCATCAAATCAGACCCAGTTGGACTTGGGTTTTCTATGGAAATAATGCTCTCAAGTTAGGAAAGGGGAGGGGAGAGACAGCCAGCTGCTGCCTTTGCAGGCCAAAAAGAAGAACTGATGAGCTGCTTCAGTTCTTTGGGCCAGTCAGTCAATTGAGCCACCCAAGTGTGTCTGAGTAAGAGCAAACAAAATATTCAAGAAATACAATTATTAAAGGCTCAATTCATCTCCAGAGGTTTTGGCCTCCATATGGTGAATAGCACAAGGCTACTCAAAACCTGTATTAAGGACCCCACATTCAGTCGGGTTTTCAGGATATTCAAAATGAATGTTCATAATTTGCATACATTGGAGGACCAATATATACAAATTTATCTCAAGCATATTACCACTGAAAATTACCACCGAAAAATGGGGTGGGTTCCGGGACTGGACTGGAGTTACTCAAGGAACACCAATTAGCAAGTAAGGCCTAATTTAACTTTCCTTATCTCCGTCCAGTTCAGCCGCACTTTTGGGATACAACAGAGCAGTTCTACCGAAGGGAGGGGCCCGCGATTCCAGCCTGAATTACTGCCATTCCTAATCTGGTGTCCCCCACCGCCTGTACATCCAGTCGATAATGTTTCGCAAAAGTATGAAGGAAAGACCAAGTGGCTGCCCTACAAATCTTGGCAGGCGGAAACATAGTATACTCCGCAAATGAAGCCGCCTATGCCCTGGTCGAATGGCACCATCTTTCCCGTTAACACGTAGGCTGACATGATAGCTTCTCTAATCCACCTAGAGATGGGAGGACTTGGCCACTGCCTCCCCCTTGCACGGACCCCCAAACGTATAAATAAACGATCCGATTTGCAAAGAGCATAGTTACTCACCTGTAACAGGTTTTCTTCAGGGACAGCAGGAATCAGTCCTCACATGTGGGTGATGTTGGCACCGATGGAGTCCTGTGGAAGCATCTCCCCAGTTTTCAAAGAAAGCCTTTGGAGATGTCATCACACATGGGTGGTCTTCCCACCCAAGGGCGCCATCTTAGTCAGTCAGATGACTAGCTAGAGCCAACAAAGAAGATGGCAAAAATTGTACAGCAACTCCAAGGGAAGGCAGGAGGGTTGCGAGGACTGATTCCTGCTGTCCCTGAAGAACTGTTACAGGTGAGTAACTACGCTTTCTCCAGGAACAAGCAGGAAGTCAATCCTCACATATGGGACTCCCTAGCTATAGGCTACCGAAAACCTGTAGAAAAAACATGGTTCAGCTGTGAGCAGCCGCAAGCGAATCTGAGGAGAGATACTAGGGACCCTAGTGTCCAGGGAGAACCATCGCTCTGGTAGCCTGAACAAGAAGAGTCGGAGGATAGGAGTTGCCTAAAATCCAAACAGATTACGGAGTACGGCCTGGCTGAAGGCACTGTCATGTCAGGACTCCCTCTCCAGGCAGTAGAGAGCTGCAAAGGTGTGATCTGAGGACCAAGTGGTGGCTCGGCAGATGTCTGCCATAGGTACAATGAGCAGGCTTGCTACAGAGGTCATCATAGCCCTGTTGTGCGCTGTGATTCAGCGCTCCGAGATTCTAGCCTGATCGTGCAGCTAAGACACAAACGCCTTGCGCGATGACCCGATGATCCAGCAGGGCGCCCTCCTTTGCCTGAGTAAAGGTGATGCAGTCCGCCACCCAGATGGAGAGGGTGTGCTTGGTGACTGCCAGCCCCAGGCGGTTGGGATCGTAGGTGATGAAGAGCCGGTCAGATTTGCGATGACATTGTGTGCACTGCAGGTAGAAGGGGAGAGCCCTCTTGCAGTCGAGTATGTAGGACCTCCAATGCCCGGTCGGCGTTAGGGCTCGGGAAGAAAATCGGCAAAACCACCTCCTGACTGAGGTGGAAATCCAAGACAACCTTTGGAAGGAACTTGGGGTGGGTGCAAAGGACCACCCTGTTCCTGTAGAACCTGGTGTAGGGGGCCTCGGCCATGAGGGCTTGAAGCTTGCTGACTCGCCGTGCTGAAGTCAGTGCCACCAGGAAAACCACTTTCCAGGAGAGGTGCCGGAGTGAGCACGTCACCATCAGCTTGAAGGGCAGTCACGTCAGCTGCATGAGCACGATGTTCAGGTCCCATTACGCCGGGGGAGGCCAGATGGGGGGTTTGGAAAGCAGGAGGCCCCGCATGAAGCAGGAGACCCTCGGCAGGCAAGTGGTTGGCCAAGATGGTGCTCAGGTGAACCCTGACTGAGTTGGACTTCAGTCCCACCTGCGAGAGGTGGAGGAGGTACTGGAGAACCCAATGGGTGGAGCAGGAGAATGGGTCAATCTGGAACTCGGAGCATTAGATCGAAAACTGCCACCACTTCAGGGCGCACGCCCGCCTTGTTGAGTCCTTCATTGACGCGAGGAGGATGTCCTTGATCTCCACTGGGAAGTACAGTGAGGCTAAAGAGACCCATTCAGCTGCCAGGCTGTCAGGGATAGTGAGACCAAGTTCGGGTGAAGCACCCGTCCCTCCTCCTGCATCAGCAGACTGGCTGCACTGCTTAGGGACAGACGTCAAGACCTTAGAGCGCGAGGCTACCAGGGATACAGAGGTTGAATCTGACCTGTGAAAGATGTTGTCCTGCTGCTTGGAAACTGAGCTTACTGAGGCTGGTGAGTGATGCCAGCTACCTTAGTACACTGTTGTCATCTAAAGATGACATGTTCAGTCTCCAAGCTCCTGGAAGAGGTTGACTACACAAAGGTGTGGGACTGAACTGGAGGGATGATAAGGAACAGTCTGCTAGACTTATAGAAAGGGTTGGTCACCATCGGGTATTGTAGCAGCACCCTCCCTATCTTTATCATTGCACTGCTAGGAGGAAAAGGACAGAAGAGAAACCACCTGGTTAACGTGAAACAAGGAAACCACCTTGGGCAAAAAGAAAGGAACTGGAAGAAGGGAGACCACCTCTGCCAAGATAGTTAAATAAGGATCCCTACAAGAGTCTGCAATTCTGAGATGGGATGTGCTGAACTGACGGCAACCAAAAAGACAGTCTTGAGGGCAAGATCTTAAGTGTGGCCCATTTCAGCAGCTCAAAGAACCAAGCCGAAGTCCCAAGATACAGCAGGACGAACGGGGTACGGGACGGGACAGAAATGCCCATCCCCTGGAGGAATCAGGACATAGGGTGAGAGGCCATGGAGCAGCCACCACCAGTTCCCGTAAACAAGCCAAGGTTGTGACCTGCACTCTTAGGGAGCTCAGGGTGAGCTCTTCGTCAAACCCCTCATGAAGAAACAAAAGCAAGGAGAGCAAATCTGCTCTCCAAGGCAACAGGTCCAATCAGTAACACCATGCCTCAAGAGATGCCAGACTAGAACAAAGGCAAGACAGGTGGAGCCTTGCTTCACTTCAAGAGCATGGAGATTACGGTGGAAGAGTCATCCTTACAATCTTAGGACCCAAGTTGTAAGCAAGAAGAGAACCAGGATGTCCATCAGAATGGACTCCTGGCACAAAAGCCTCTCCCCTGCCACGGGGGAAGAGACTGGCCTGCCAGAAGTCTTATTAGATTGGCAAACCAGGGCTTGCATGGCTAGTTTGGAACCAGCAGAATCACCAGGCCCAGGATCCTCTCTCCTGTGGATCACCCTCCAGAGGCCATGGTGGAAACACATACAGAAGGGCTTTAGATGCCAAGGCTGCACCAGCGCATAGACATCTGGAGCCGACTTCCTTCTGAAGACTGAAAAATTCACTATCTTGGCATAGGCTTAGGTCACCATCAGGTCAAAATAGAGATGTCCCCGCAGGCCAGAATGCATTGGAACACTAGCTCCCACTCCCATGGATCAAGAGCATGCAAGCTTTGTCATTGCCATCATAGTGCCCAGCAAGGGATAACCACAGGCCCTGGAGTGAACACCAGCAACAGAGGTCTGCTAGCTATGACAGCAACTTGGTTTGCCTCTCGGCAGTCAAAAAGACCTTGTCTCTGCAGGTATTAAAAACTGCCCCAAGGTATTCCAGAGACTGAGAGGGCATGAGATGACTTGCTGTGATTGACCACCCAGCACAAGCTCTTCAGAAACTGAACCACATGAATCATTACCCTGGAAGCCTTGGACTATGACTTGGCCTGAATGAGCTAGTTGTCAAGATATGTATGGACACAGATGCCCCTCCTGCCGAAGCACTGAGGCTATGACTATGACTACCTTGGAAAAGGTACTGGGTGCTGTTATGAGACCAAAGGGGAAGGCACAGAACTGAAAGTGTGTGCCTAGATCATCAAATCACAGGAACCATTGCTGATCCTCCTGAATGGGGATGTGAAAGTATGCTTTGGTCAGGTCTAGCAAAGAGAGAAACTCTCCATTCTGGACCGCCTGGTTGACTGACCTTAGAATCTTCATTTGGAACAGAGACAACCTCAAACAAGTGTTGACTTCTTTTAGGTCCAGAATTGTTCTGTAGGATACATCCTTCTTGAGAATGATGAAGTAGATGAAATATCTTCCCCTTCCCTTTTGGAGGGGAGGGGAGGGGAGGTATGGGCATGATGGCCTGGAGGTGAAGAAGCCTCTTCAACGTAGTTTTGATGGCAGAGACCACGAAAGCTAATTAAATGGGCTCCATGCACTCGAGGATGTAACAGTGTTGAATGATGTTGAGAATCCAGCAATTGGTTATGACCCGGGCTCACTCCTGGTGAAAAAGGCTGCCCACCAGAGGAACCCAGAATGGGACCCCCCTCCCATCATTGGGTGAGGTAGGAGGCAGTTACTCCCAAAGAAGAGGAGTTGCAGGGCTTGTGGGCACCATGAAAGGGCTGAGATTTGCCCCGGGACTTAGCATACAGGGCTGACTACTTCCTCTGCCAGTGATGCTGACAATCCTGAAGGAAAGGGTCAAAAGAGCGAGAGGACCACCACCTCAAAGAAGCCTTAGGCTTATTCTCTGATAGCTATTGAGCCTTGGACTCACCCAGTCCTTCAACAGCCTCTCAAGGTCCTCCACGAACAGGAGGTTCTCCCTAAAGGGAAGTCTGAACAACTCAGGCCCAATATCCTAAGGCTCCTAAAGAGGCAGCCACTTTACCAATACATGAGATTCTTTATGATCACATGTTGGGCATATGGGAGACTCCTCTCACCACTTCCCCTCATTCTCGCAGGTTGGACACCATGTATCGTGTTCCTCCTTGTCCTGGCTTTCATAAGACTCAGCTTCCTCACCACTCCATTGTGGTGGAGTCTGCTACGAAGAAGATAAAGAGTACAAAAAGGCACTCTTCTGCTCCTCCAGGAAGAGAATGCAGAACCTTAGATGCCTTTGGCAAGAGAATTTTCCAGGCCAGTATGCTTGTTGCCAGAATCAACTCCTATAGTCTCTATATGGGGATGTTTCTAAAAGAAGTTACAGATCACCTGCAAACTTTATCTCCTTTTATTTCAGAAGATAAAAGGGAAGAGTTCCTCACCTGGCTCAAACATGCCCAGGATATTTCCAAGTTTTCCAACCGTGCAGCCTTTTTGGAGAAGAGGGCTCCTGAATCACCGATGCTTCAACAGAGACCTCTGATTCATCAGAGTCTTCAGAGGAATCGAAGTATTGCCTGTCTGATGCTCCTGCAGAGCCCGATACGCGTACCGGGTGGTATCAACATCGGGAGTGATCGGTACCGGTTCGGTACCGATGGGCATCACAGAACAGTGTACCGCTGCAGTCGACACCGAAGCGGATGTCGATGCAATCGGTACCGGTGCCGGAGTTGGATAGTGCTGAAAACAACTCTCGCTTTACCCACAGACCAACCCTAAACTGGCTGGATAGTGTCAGGGCTATCTGTGCAGAAATTCAGTGCCACTATACAGATAGTGCTAGTGAATATTGTGTTTGTCTCCCTCAGCTGGCTGGTCTCCTGTTTGCCAGCTGGCTAAAGGCTTTAAAATATTAAATAACCAGCATTTAAAGGATCAAAGTCAGTTTGTGCTCTCAACCCAGTCCCTGGGAGACACACCAACTTATGGTTTTCAGGATATCTATAATGAATGTGCATGAAAGAGATTTGCATACAATGGATATATCACATACAAATTTATCTATTGCATATTCATTGTGGCTATCCTAAAAACCAAACTAACTGGATATGGCCAGAGAAATGGGTTGAGAACCACTGGCCCAGGGCACAGCTGAGAGGAATCATGTGATTTCTGGCAAGTCTAAACAACTAGCTTTAGAGAAGGACCAAGGAGGACAAGATAATAGCCACTTTTGTGCTTCCAGATGTATTTATTGTTTGGTCATTGCATGGCTACTTTCAGACCTGGTATGCATCCCTATTCAGGGCAGAAAAAGCCGATATAAGGCAGGGCATCCTGGTCTGGTAGGCTTTATGCCGGCCAAAGCATATGATGGATGTGTTGCAGAAGGTTGGATGATGCTTGCAGGAGTAGGATGTATAAAAAGGTAGAAGTCCTTCTATTTTGGTATGACTGTTAGAATACAGCATAAGTGATACAGTGGTGGAGCTCAAGACTCCAACAGCCAGCACCTCTGATCTTTATGATCAGTGTGAAAGGAACCTGCAAGACTCACTGAGAACAACCAAGGGGTTGACGAGTCTATGTTGCATGTATGAGGAGGTTTCTAGTGTCTGGTGAAATCTGTTCTTTGAGAGAAAATGGCTACCACAAAAGATGCAGAAAAATAACATGATTCAAACATGTTTTCCATTTGGATATATTAGCCTTGTATGATAGCAAATCATCATGCTGTTGCTTGTAAGATATTGGCAGTTTATTTTCTGATTTCAATAAGATGTTTTAAGTGTGTGTGTGTAAGTACTGAAGCTTTCCTCATTGCTTCCTTTGGAGGTGGGGTAAAGCGTAGTTACTCACCTGTAACAGCTGTTCTCTGCGGACAGCAGGAATTAGTCCTCACATATGGATGACGTCAGCACCGACGGAGCCCGCGCAGAAACATCTCCCCAGCATTCAAAGAAAGCACAGTTACTTACCTGTAACAGGTGATCTCTGGGAACAGCAGGAATAAGTCTTCACATATGGGTATCATCGGTACCGACGGAGCCTGCGCGGGAACGCTCCCCAGCATCCAAAAGGAAAGCTTTTGGGAGCATCCCACAGCGCCTGCGCGCTGTCTTCCCGCCTTTCCCAACCGCTTCTCTCCAGTTCGAGTTTTAAAGCTGAGACAAAGAGACAGAGAGAGGAAAGGAAAGATAGATAGAGAGATACAACTCCTAGGGGAGGTGGGTGGGTTGTGAAGACTTATTCCTGCTGTTCCCAGAGATCACCTGTTACAGGTAAGTAAATGTGCTATCTCCAGGAACAAGCAGGAATGAGTCTTCACATATGGGGACTCCCCAGCTAGAGATTCCTGGGAGTTCACCCAGATTGTGACTCCCTGGGAAGGGCTCCACCTCCACTCATGAATCTCAGGCATCCAGTCAGGGATGGAGGGTAGGAGTTGATTAGGTATGGAACAGGTGTTTAAGAACAGCCTGACCAAACAAGGCATCCCGGCGGGAGTCCTTGTCCAAGCAGTAATGGGCTGTGAAGGTATGAACCGATGCCCAGGTGGCCGCTCGACAGATTTGGTCGATGGACACAGAGTTTAGATGAGCCATAGAGGTTGCCATGGCCCTCACATTGTGAGCTGTGACATGGCCCTCCAGAGAAAGGTTCTTACTCTGGTAGACGAAGGAAATACACTGAGCAATCCAATTGGACAGAGTTCTCTTAGAGACTGGAAGTCCTAAATGAGAAGGATCAAAAGCAACAAAAAGTTGAGAGGACTTTCTATGTTGCTGTGTCCTTTGTAAGTAGAAAGCAAGTGCTCTTTTACAATCCAGGGTATGAAGATTCCTCTCTGCACTTGATGCATGAGGTCCTGGAAAAAAGACAGGTAAATACACCTCCTGGTTCAGATGAAAAGGTGAGACCACTTTAGGCATAAAGTATGGATTAGTTCTGAGGACTACCTTGTCATGATGGAACCTTGTATAAGGAGGATTAGCCACTAAAGCTTGCAACTCACTGATACGGCGAGCTGAGGTGACTGCAATGAGAAAAATAATCTTCCAGGAAAGGAATTTCAAGGAGGTAGTGGCTAAGGGTTCAAAGGGTGGCTTCATAAGCTGGCCAAGAACCAGATTCAAGTCCCATGCCACTGGAGGTGGTCTAATGGGAGGTTTAGTCAAAAGAAGGCCTCTCATGAATCTTGCTATAAGAGGATGAGAGGAAATAGGTTGTCCATTGAGAGGCTCAAGGGATGCTGCAATAGCACTCAAATGGACTCTGATTGAATTTGTTTTAAGGCCTGCATGGGATAAATGCAGCAAATAGTCTAGTAAAGAATTCAAAGGTATTGCAAGAGGGTTGAGACCCCTCTCTGCACACCAAATGGAAAACTTTTTCCATTTAAAAGCATAGGAACATCTGGTGGAAGGCTTTCTGGAAGCATGAAGGATATCCTTCACTTGCTGAGAAAGGTGTAAATCCTGAAGGTCTAGGCCTTCAGCAACCAGGCACTGAGATGAAGAGACTGAGGATTTGGGTGCCACAAGGTTCCCTCCTCCTGGGAGAGGAGATCTGGAGCAGACCCCAGGTCCAGGGAGGGAGCTTGAGAGAGATGCAGAAGTAGAGGGTACCACACTTGGCGTGGCCAATGTGGTGCTATGAGGATCATAGACCCCTTGTCTCTCTGAAGCTTGAACAGAGTCTTGGGGATGAGGGGAATAGGTGGAAAGGCATAGAGGACGTCTTGCCCCCAATGAATGAGGAAGGCATCCCTGGCCTGAACTCCCTGACATGAAATCCTGGAACAAAAAAAGGGAAGTTTGGCATTCCACGGACTTGCAAACAGGTCTATGTCTGGGGCACTGTTCCCTCTAAGCTGTGCGCGTGTGCGCGCGCACACACCTCGCCGAGTGAGCGCATATTCTTTACAACAGAGCGCACAAAAATTACGGCTGTGATTCTGATAGAAAACAACACAGACGTCTTAAAATTTAAAAGTTATGATTGTAATTACTAGAAATTTCCCGCTTCATTTAGTAATCGTCTATTTTCATTTAATTTGATTAAAATCAATGTGGTGTACATACTGTATTCTGACGTGTAGTCAAATTTTAAAGTATATAACTCTGAGTGTCGTTATGTGGCGCACAAAAATTTAACCTTCCTTCAAAAGCTGCACACAGCTGATATTTTATGCGCACACAGCCTACAGAAAATTAGAAGGAACATTGGTCTGGGGTACCCCAAATCCGAAAAATACTGGCTATCTGGTCCCCATGGAGGGACCATTCGTGTGGAAGCAGAACTCAACTGAGTCTGTCTGCCCAAGAGTTTTGAACCCCTGGAAGATACACTGCCATGAGATGGATTTGATGCTCTCTGGCGAAGGCCCATAATCTCAGAGCTTCGTTGCAAAACGACAGAGAGCCAGTCCCTCCCTGCTTGTTCACGTAGAACATGGCTACGTGGTTGTCCGTGTGGATGAGGACCGTCTTGTAGCTGAGCAGGGTGTGGAAGACTCAGAGCCAGAAAGATTGCTCTGAGCTCTAAGAGGTTGATATGTAGAGATGTCTCCTGTGGAGACCAGATGCCTTGGGTCGAGAGATTTTGTAGATGAGCTCCCCAACCCTGTGGAGAGGCATCTGTTGTAAGGGTTGCTTGGGGTAACACCTGTTGAAAGGGGGACCCCAGCAACAGATTTTGAGTGGACTTCCACCAGTGGAGGGACCAAAAGAGGTGACTGGAGGTTGCTATTTTGTCTGACAGGCAGCCCGATGCCTGGGTCCATTGGGTGGATAGGGTCCACTGAGCTGCCCTCATGTGAAGGCGAGCGTAAGGAACCACATGCACCGTGGATGCCATGTGGCCTAAGAGTTGCAACATCTCTCGAGCAGTTAAATGGGATTTTAACTGAATCTGGGAGGCTAACTGCACCAAGCGTAGGCAACGGGCCTGGGGAAGATAGGCCCTTGCAGTTGTGGTATCCAGTAAGGCCCCTATGAACTCTAGAGACTGAGTAGGGGTGAGATGGGATTTTGGAATGTTGATTACCAGTCCCAGATACTGAAGAACACGCTTTGTGCAGGGCAGGGAAGCCTGGGCCTCTGACTGGGATGGAGCTCGGATGAGCCAGTCGTCCAGATATGGGAATACGAATATCCCTAGAGTGCGCAGAAATGCAGCTACTACTGCCATGCATTTTGTGAACACTTTTGGAGCAGAGGCCAGACCGAAAGGAAGCACTTTGTATTGGTAAAGGAACCGAAGGAACCTTCTGTGTGTTGGATGGATGAGGATATGGGTGTACGCATCCTTGAGATCTAGAGAACAAAGCTAGTCCTGACTCTGGAGGTATGGAAGGAGAGTTCCGAGAGAAGTCATCTTGAATTTCTCCTTGCATAGAAACTTGTTCAACTCTCTGAGATCTAATATGGGTCTGTAGCCCCCCGTTTTTTTTGTGAGAAAATAAGGGGAGTAGAACCCTGAGCCCTGTTGAAGAAGAGGTACTTCTTCTATTGCCCCTTGGGCAAGAAGGGTAGCAATCTCTTGACCCAGAAGGTTGAGGAGAGATGTTGGAGAGTTGAACTGTTTCACCATGGTGTGAGGGGGAAGGTTTAAGAAATGAAGCTTGTACCCATCCCGTATGATGGAGAGGGTCCATTGCTCTGCTGTGATTTGTTCCCATCTGGGAGCAAAGTGAGCTAACCTTCCTGGGATGGTGAGAGGCTCTGGATGTTCTAGAGCCAGAAAGGCTAAGTTCCCTAGTAGAAAGGCTAAGTTCCCTAGTGGAAAGTCAAAGACCCTGAGGAGGCTGAGGCTGTGGCTGTTGGGCCGTAGCAGTCCTCGCAGCCTGAGGCTTGGTCTGTTTTGGTTGTTGCTGTCTCTTTGTAGCAAAACGACCTTGAGAAGAGGCCTGACCATAACCAGAAGAAAATTTCCCTTTTTTTGGGAAAGATCCTTTTTTGAACAACCTGTTTTTAAAAGGAGCAGTAGTAGACTTTGAAAGTCTATCTAAAGCAGAGTTTTCAGCATCCATCTGGTTGGCCTTTGCTTGCCAATCTTTGCCAAACAGGTTTTCCCCTGTACAGGGAAGGATACCTAGACCATCCTGTACCCAGGATTCCAAATCAGAGGCTTGCAACCAAGCAACTCTGCGTGCACCTATGGCAATAGCCGAGGCTCTACTGGCACCCTCAAAAGAGTCAAAGGCTGCATGGTTGGAAAACTTGAATACATCCTGTGCATGTTTAAGCCAGGTGATATATTCTTCTCTCTTATCTTCTGACATATAAGGAGATAAGGTTTGCAGATCTGTAACCTCTTTCAGAAACATCCCCATATAGAGACTATAGGAGTTGATTCTGGCCACAAGCATACTGGCCTGGAAGATCTTCCTGCCAAAGGCATCTAAGGTTCTGCATTCTCTTCCTGGAGGAGCAGAGGAGTGCCTTTTTGTACTCTTGATTTTTTTCATAGCAGACTACCACAATGGAGTGGTGAGGAAGCTGAGTCTTATGAAAACCAGGACAAGGAGGAACACGATACATGGTGTCCAACCTTCGAGAATGAGGGGAGGTGGAAAGAGGAGTCTCCCATATGCCTAACATGTGATCATAAAGAATCTCATGTACTGGTAAGGTGGCTGCCTCTTTAGGAGCCTTAGGATATTGAAGGATATCTAATTTTTTGGCTCTAGGTTCAGTTTCAGAGGCCACTGAGATGGACAGGCCTCTGGCCACCTCCCTGATGAAGTCTTGAAAAGACAAGTCTTCAGGAGGAGACATTCTCCTTTTTGGAGAAGAGGGTTCCTGAGGAAGGATCCCCGATGCTTCAATAGAGGCCTCTGATGCATCAGAGTCTTCAGAGGAATCGAAGTATCGACTGTCTGGATGCTCTCGGAGAGCCTGATACGCGTACTGGGGGGTATCGACATTGGGAGTAATCGGTACCGGGTCGGTACTGATGGGCATCACTGGATAGCGTACCGCTGCCATCGACGCTGATGTACGGTACGGGGTTTGTTGCGGTACCGTAGGCGTCGCAGCTTGTATGAATGCCGTGATGGCACGCTGCATGGTCAGAATATTCTGATCCATTGATGCCACCAATGTCTGGATGTCGGTACCGGTGGAAACCACCGGTACCCCAGAACATTGTAACAGGTGATCGGTCGAGGCCGAGCCATCGATGTCAACCTGTGACCCCATAGATAGAGCTTTGGAAGCCGGAGCCTCCCGCCGGGGTAATTTTGCCGGTGTGGATTCCTCAAGAGCAAGCCCGGGGGCATCTCAATACTTAGAGGGAGATGTACTCTTTGAGGACCGGCCGGATTTAAGTTTGGTTACCTGAGATCCATGGAATGAAGAAGCAGCCCTGGAAGACGTCGATGCCACAGAAGCTGCATCGGAGGGAAACAGGGTACTGAGCTTGGCTGCCCGATTTTGCAACCCTCTTTTAGACATCATGGAACAGGACTCACAATCTGCAATGGAGTGGTCAGGACCTAAACATTTTAGACACCAATCATGGGTGTCAGTGACAGAAATAGTGTCACTGCACTTCGTGCACTTTTTAAACCCGGAGGCGGGTTTTTCCATGAGGAAAAATATATCTGTAGGCCTAAGGCCTCAGAAGAAAAAATGCACTGAAGTAAGAAAAGAGTAGTTTTTTGTTTTGAAAGAAAGAAAAAAGACCGGTGGTACCGGTCCGGAGTCGAGAAGGCAGACACGCGACTAAAGAAAAATAAAAGAAAATAAGAAATTCTTCAGCGGTGACAGGAAACACGACCTGCTGGCTCCGCGGAAAAGAAGAACTGGAGAGAGGCGGTTGGGAAAGGCGGGAAGACAGCGCACAGGCGCTGTGGGATGCTCCCAAAAGCTTTCCTTTTGGACGCTGGGGAGCGTTCCCGCGCAGGCTCCGTCGGTACCGACGATACCCATATGTGAAGACTCATTCCTGCTTGTTCCTGGAGATAGCCTTTGGGACATGCACTATGCATGCGCGGTCCCTTCCCGCCCAAGGGTGCCATTTTGCCTCAGTCAAATGACATTGCTAAGACGGCCAAGGGAAAAATAAAATACAGTCAAGAAGCAACTCAAAGGGGAAGAGGGAGGGTTGTGAGGACCGATTCCTGCTGTCCCCGGAGAACACATGTTACAGGTGAGCAACTATGCTTTCTCCAGGAACAAGCAAGGAGTCAGTCCTCACATATGGGACTCCCCAGCTACAGGCTATCGAGAACTGTGAAAACGCCACAGCGACCTGAAAAGGGTGAGTCGTGATCAGCAGCAGTTGAGTACCTACTGTGAAACTCTCACAAGACCCAGGTGTCCAGTAGAGAACCAGCACTCTGGTAGCCTACACAGAAGGATCAGAGGGCAGGTGTTGCCTACACCCCAAAAAGATTACGGAGTACAGCCTGCTGAAGGCGCTGTCCTGTCAGAACTCCCTCTCCAGGCAGTAGTGAGCTGCGAAGGTATGGACTGAAGACCAGGTGGCAGCATGGCAGATTTCCATCATGGGATTGATCGCAGATTTGCCACGGAGGTAGCCATGGCCCTGATGCAGTGCACTGTGACCCTCTGATCCAGTGAGATTCCTGCCTGCTCATAGGCGAGGGTAATGTAATAAGACACCCAAGTGGAAAGGGTTTACTTAGTCAATGAGAGCCCCAGGTGACTGGGGTCATAGGATACGAAAAGCTGAGGTGCTTTGCGGTGGCCCTGAGACCATTGCAGATAGAAGGACAGGGCCCTTTGACAATCCAGTGTATGGAGAATAGTCTCCGTCCTACCAGAGTAAGGCCTCGGAAAGAAGGTGGAGAACACCATCTCCTAATTGAGTTGAAAAGGGGACACCACCTTTGACAGAAACTGTGGTGTGTGCGGAGCACCATCCTATTCTTGTAGAAACTTGTGTATGGGGGCCCTGCCATCAGTAGCTGGTGTTCGCTGACTCTGCGAGCTGATGTGAGTGCTACAAGGAATATGACCTTCCAGGAGAGGTACCGCCAGGTGGCATGTAGCCAGAGGCTCAAATGGAGGATTAGTGAGCTGCGAGAGCACCATGTTTAGATCCCACTGCCCCACTGGAGGACCAACGGGGGGTTTGAATAAAGTGTAGTTAACTCACCTGTAACAGGTGATCTCCAGGGACAGCAGGAATCAGTCCTCACACATGGATGACGTCGGCGCCAACGAAGCCCTCGTGGAAGCATCTCCCAAGCTTTCAAAGAAAGCCTTTGGGAGATGCCACCATGCATGCATGGTCCCCTTCCCACCCAAGGGTGCCATCTTACTCAGTCAGATAACATAGCTAGAGCCGACAAAAATAGATGGCCAAAATGTACAGCAACTACAAGGGGAGGAGGAAGGGTTGTGTGGACTGATTCCTGCTGTCCCTGGAGAACACCTGTTATAGCTGAATAACTACACTTTCTTCAGGAACAAGCAGTAAGTCAGTCCTCAGATATGGGGCTCCCTAGCTACAGGCTACCAGGAACCTGCAGAAAAACATGGCCCAGCCGTGATCAGCCGCAAGCAAATCTGAGGACAGACTCTGAGGACTCCAGTGTCCAGGGAGAGCCATGGCTCCGGTAGCCTGAACAAGAAGGGTCAGAGGACAGGAGGTGCCTAAAAACCCAAACAGATTACAGAGTATGGCCTGGCTGAAGGCACTATCCCCATTAGGATTCCCTCTCCAGGCAGTAGTCAGCTGCAAAGGTGTGGACTGAGGAGTGGGTGGCGGCCCAGCAGATGTCCGCCATAGGGACAGAGTGTAGGCTTGCAACAAAGGTTGCCATAGCCCTGACATTGTGTGCTGTGACCCGAAGACTCCAGGCCCGATAGCTCTAAAGGCATTGTTGGATCCAGCCTTCGATGAACCGCGGCCGAGGCTTGGCTGGAATCAGAAGCGCTCGCCGGGGAAGATCTTGCTCCTGAGGACTGGGAGTGGGATAGAGACCCTCGCCGAGGATCTGCTCGAGGCATGTAGCTCCAGAGGATCCCTTGGGCGGGAAGGGGACCACACATGTGTGGTGGCATCTCCCAAAGGCTTTCTTTGAAAGCTGGGGGGATGCTTCCGTGGGGGCTCCGTCGGCACCAACATCACCCATATATGAGGACTGACTTCCTGCTTGTTCCTGAAGAACATAAGGCCCCACAAGAATCAGGACACAAGGGGCTACGCCGAGAGTGACTTTCCCTCAAAGGGATGGTGATGTGCTGCAACGGCACTCATGTGCACTCTGAGCAAACTGGACTATTGTCTCACCTGCGACAGGTGGTGCAGGTACTAGACTATAGGAGAACGGATTTGCCCGTCTTTCTGTGCAACACACTGAGAAACGGCGCCACTTGAAGACATACGCCCTTCTTCTGGAGGCCTTAAATGAGGACAGAAGAACCTCCTCCATGTCCCATGGGAGGTTGAAGGGAGCTAATACTACCTTTTCAGTAGCCAGGCTGTGAGTAACAGGGCCTCAGGATGGCATGTAGGAGAGAGCCCTGCTCCTCAGAGTAGCCCTGGGTCTCGGCTCAGGGGAATTGGCAACACCGCCGATAGGTAGAGGAGCAGTGGGAACTAGGGCAGCCTGGGCCACTGAGGAGCTATCAACATTAGTGATACTGTATAGCGTTGGACCTTGGAAACCAGCGGCATCAGTGGGAAGGGATACAGAAGGCTTTCCATCCATGGGATGAGGAATGCATCTGCTGCCATCTGGGACGGGTTCGGCTGGCGAGAGCTGAATCAGGGCAACTGCGTTTTGGCCAGGTTGGCGAACAGGTCCATCAGGGGGATGCCCCAGAGACGAAACAGCCAGGAGGCTAATACTGAACCCAGGCACCACTCGTATGGCTGGAGGACTCTGCTCAGTTTGTCCGCCAAGGCATTATCCTGGCCCTAGAGGTAAACCGTCCTTAGGAGCATCCACCTGTGTGTCGCATAGGCACAGCGAGCTACTGCCTCCTGACAGAGGGGGTATGACCCTGGCTCCCCCTTGTTTGTTCACATAGAACATTTCGACCTGGTTGTCGGATTGGATCAGCACAGGGTGTTGCTGCATCTGGTGGTGGAAGGCTTGGAGAGCTAGAAATATCTCCCAGAGCTCTAGCAGGTTGATTTGCAAATGAGATGCCTCCTGGGACCAGATGCATTGTGTCTGGAGGCTCTCGCATTGTGCTCCCCAGCCCATTAAGGAGGTGTCCGTGGTGAGGACCCTCTGGGGGTTGGGTGCCTAGAATGGCATCCTGGCAAGAAGGTGATGTGGACTCTGCCACCATCCGAGGGACTCCGCTAGCTGACGGGTCACTTTCACTCTGCCCCTGAGCCTGCCTATGGATTGCGTCCACTGAGAGCGAGGGCACTACTGGGCTGCCCTCATGTGCAGGCAGGCATATGGAGTCACGTGAACCATGGAGGCCATGTGCCCCAACAGGCACAGTAGAAGCCGGGCACATAGCATCCAGTGTTGGTGCACCTCAGCGGCCAGCTCCATGAGGCATTCTGACCTCTCCTGGGGGAGGAAGGCTTTCGCCTGGAGGGCATCTAGTTGCGCCCCTATGAACTCTAGACACTGGGCTGGAGTGAGGTGAGACTAAGTAACATAGTATATGATAGCAGATAAAGATCATATGGTCCATCTAGCCTGCCCAGCAAGACAAGAGTAGGTGCACCTGCCTCGCCATGCAGGTCACCCCTACCTATGTCTTTGTTTAGGGGTGTACCCACTGCTCCATGTAGGTCACCCCTATTTGTTGAGATAGCATGGTTACTCACCTGTAACAGGTGATCTCCGGGAACAGCAGGAATTTAGTCCTCATGGGTATCGTCAGTATTGACGGAGCCTGCGCGGGAACGCTCCCCAGCGTCCAATTAGAAAGCTTTTGGGAGCATCCCACAGCGCCTGCGTGCTGCCTTCCCGCCTTTCCCAACTGCCTCTCTCCAGTTGAGTTTTAAAGCTGAGACAAAGAGAGAGGGAGGGAAAGGAAAGAGATAGAGAGATACAACTCCTAGTGGAGGTGGGTGGGTTGTGAGGACTAAATTCCTGCTGTTCCTGGAGATCACCTGTTACAGGTGAGTAACTATGGAATCTCCAAGAACAAGCAGGAATGTAGTCATCACATATGGGGACTCCCTAGCTTTAGGTGCCAGGGAGAGACCCCAGAAGTTGTGTGTCCCTGAACAGGGCTCCACTTCCCCCCATGGATCTCTGGCATCCTACCAGGGATGGCGGGTAGGAGTTGATTAGGTATGGAACAGATGTTGGAGAACAGCCTGACCAAACAAGGCATCCCAGCGGGAGTCCTTGTCCAAGCAGTAATGGGCTGTGAAGGTATGAACCAAGGCCCAAGTGGCTGCTCGACAGATGTCATCAATAGACACAGAGTGCAGATGAGCCATTGAGGCTGCCATGGCTCTCACATTGTGAGCTGTGACATGGCTCTCCAGAGAAAGGTTCTTACTCTGATAGGCGAAGGAAATACACTGAGCAATCCAGTTAGACAGTGTTCTCTTGGAGACTGGAAGTCCCAAATGAGAAGGATCAAAAGCAACAAAGAGTTAAGGGGACTTCTATGTTGCTGTGTTCTTTGTAAGTAAAAGGCTAAAGCTCTTTTACAGTCCAAGGTATGAAGATTCTCTCTGCATTTGATGCATGAGGCCTTGGAAAAAACACAGGTAGGTAGACCGCTTGGTTCAGATGAAAAGGCGAGATCACCTTTGGCATAAAGTGTTGACGAGTCCTAAGAACTACCTTATCATGATGGAACATTGTATAAGGTGGATCAGCTACTAGCGCTTGCAACTCACTAATACGGCGTGCTGATGTGATTGCAATGAGAAAGATAACCTTCCAAGAAAGGAATTTCAAGGAGGTAGTAGCTAAAGGTTCGAAAGGTGGCTTCATGAGCTGCCCAAGAACCAGGTTTAAGTCCCATGTCACCGGTGATGGCCTAATGGGAGGCTTAGTTAAAAGCAGGCCTCTCATAAATCTTGCTATAAGAGGATGAGAGGAAATAGGCTGTCCATTTAGAGGCTTAAAGGAAGCTGCAATAGCACTCAAATGGATTCTTACTGAATTAGTCTTAAGACTTGCATTGGATAAATGAAGGAGATACTCCAGCAATGATTCCAGAGGTATCGCAAGGGAATTAAGACCCTTTTGCGAACACCATATGGTAATCCTTTTCCACTTGAAAGCATAAGAGCGTCTTGTGGAAGGTTTCCTGGAAGCAAAAAGAATATCTTTTACTTGCTGAGGGATATTAAGATCATGGAGATCTAGGCCTTCAGCAACCAAGCCCTGAGATGCAGAGACTGGGGATTGGGATGCCATAACATTCCATCCTCCTGAGATAGGAGATCTGGAGCAGACCCTAAGTCCAGGGAGGGAGCTTGAGAGAGATGTAGAAGCAGAGGGTACCACACTTGCCGTGGCCAATGTGGAGCTATGAGAATCATATGGCCTCTGTCTCTCTGAAGCTTGAATAGGGTTTGTGATAAGGAAGCTTATCATAGTTCAGGAAGGAACTATAAAAGAGGTGAATTGGCTTTGAACAAGCAACCTGTCTTTGCTGGTAGAAATACTAAAACAGAATGTTTTCATAAAAGACTACCAGTCCCAGAATGCACCAGGTTTCAAACAGCCTCTAGGAGAGCTGAAGTGGGGAAACGTGTGTTCAATCAGGAGAGCTATGAGGTAATCCCCAATCACTCATCTCCAAGGGCAGGGCTTGATTCAGCACACCTGGGCTGTGCTAGGGTGGAGTGTCCCTCTAAGCAAGTTAAAAGTAATGGATATTCTACACAGAATCAGAACAGCAGAAAGAAGAAGAACGGGAGCTCAGAGAACCAGGAGAGCAGACAGAAAGAAGAAAGAGGACTACAACAGCAGAAGCAACGTGGAAGGAAGAAGAGAAAGACATCTTGGAGGTCTAAGGAAGGAGCCAACAGCAGTACGTGTGTTGGGGATAATTCCAGAGGCAGGCATGCTCCATTGAACCGGAGACAGCCAGAGTCTTGGGGTTACAGAGCCAGAAATTCCCAAATGGCACCTTTGAGGGAAACGGCTGCATTTGGAAGAGGCCCTAAGACCAGTGCAAGAAGGTATGTGAAGAGAGACCCAGTGTCCAGGGATATTGATTGGAGGGCTGGACATAAAAGCTGGACTACCTACTGGCCAGGATACCAAGAGAGAAAACTTAACAGCAATGGAAGCTCAGGTATGAACTTTGATTTATGCCCTAGCTCTTCTCCAGGAAGACAGCAAGGAAACAAGTATTATCCTGAGAGTGACCAATTAAAGAATTCCTCTAAGCCAGATCATGATATTGATTCCATGATATATGAAGGAGATATTTCAAATGATCAGTTAGAATACATGGACTGCTCTCTGTCTAGGCTGCTGTTTTAAAATACTTTCTCACTAATACAACCACCACCAAAAGGAACTAGAACTTGTTCTTTTATCTACCCAGAAAAAGTCTTTGCAAGAAAGCTTTAGGGAAGGATTGAGCCACGTAGAGAGAGTGAACCAGCAAAGGGGTTTGCAGCTGGCTAATTATTGGTAATTAAGCCAGGCACAAGTGCACGTGAGCTCTGCAAGGAAACTTGTCTTTTTTTTTGTGTTGTGAATAGAAGAAAGTTATGCTTGATAAAGAACATTTCTTTCCTACTTTTGGGTTTGTTTTGCCTTTTTGGAGCACTGCTAAGAAAGTCATTAGCAGAAGCCATCAAAAAGACCTTTTCTGTTTCCCATCAAGGTCTTTATTGATTTATTGCTTAAGAAGTTCAGTTACCTTATAACATGTTTTGTTTTTCCTGAATACAATACTGAAAGCAAGTGTCCTTTTGTGTTACCAAGTAAATCTGTGTGGGAGAAATAACCCCATGAATAAAATCTGTTTTTCTTTGCTTACACTCGAGCATCACAACTCATTATTTTGGTGAACGGCTGATTCTGGTATAAGTGAACTACATTCCCCACAATCCTTTGCAAGTCATAAGAAGATTTTGCCTTTGCTAAGACTGTGGACATTCACGACCAGCGCCCCCGTTTACAGGTTTTGGGAATTAGGGGAATGGCTGGAAAGGCATACAGGAAGTCTTGACCCCAGTAAAGGAGCAACAGGTTCTGAGTGGACTTCCACCACTGGAGGGACAAAATAAGGCGACTTGTGTTTGCTATTTTGTCTGAAAGGCATCCTGATGCCTGGGTCCATTGAGTGGATAAAGTCCACTGAGCTGCCCTCATATGGAGGCGAGCATAGGGAACCACATACACAGTAGATGCCATGTGGCCTAGTAGTTGTAACATTTCTCAAGCAGTTAGATGAGGCTTTAGCACTGCTTGAGAAGCTAACTGCACCAGACGAAGGCAACGGGCCTGGGGGAGATAGGCCCTTGCTTTTGTGGTATCCAGCAAAGCTCCTATGAACTCTAAAGACTGAGTGGGAGTTAGACTGGATTTTGGGATGTTTATTACCAGCCCTAAATACTGAAGGATACGCATTGTGCAGGATAGAGAAGTCCTGGCCTCTGAATCTGTTGGGGCTCGAATGAGCCAGTCGTCTAAGTAGGGAAAGACGAATATCCCTCGAGTGTGGAGAAATGCTGCTACAACAGCCATGCATTTCGTGAACACCCTTGGTGCTGAGGCCAGGCCAAATGGAAGCACCCTGTATTGGTAGCGCTTTCCCTGAAAAAGGAACCGAAGGAACCTTCTGTGAGTTGGATGGATGAGAACATGGGTGTACGCATCCTTGAGATCTAGAGAACAAAGCCAATCCTGACTATGAAGTTATGGCAGCAGAGATCCGAGAGAAATCATTTTGAATTTCTCCTTGACAAGGGATTTGTTCAATTCTCTGAGGTCTAAGATAGGTCTGTAACCCCCTGTTTTCTTTGGGATAAGGAAATAAGGGGAATAGAACCCTGCTGATGAAGGGGTACTTCTTCTATTGCCCCTTGGGCAAGAAGGATAGCGACCTCCTGACCTAACAGGTTGATGAGAGAAGTCGGAGAGTTGAACTGCTTTACTATTGTGTGAGGGGGCATGCTTGAAAAATGAAGCCTGTACCCCTCCTTTATGATGGAGAGTGTCCAATGCTCTGCTGTTATTTGCCCCCATCTGGGGGCAAAATGACATAACCTTCCTGGAATGGTGGAAGGTTCTGGTCCCCCGAGAACCAGGAAGGCTAAGTTCTCTAGATGAGTCAAAGGCCCTGTGGAGGCTGAGCCTGCTGGGCCGGTTTATTTATTTATATTCTCTTATATACCGCGCTATTCTGCATCAGTGCGGTTTACATTGAACAAACTGAAATTACATTGAACAGGGCATTATAACTTGGAGATAACTATTTTACAGGGAACATGGGCAATGGAGGGTTAAGTGGCTTGCCCAAGACCACAAGGAGTACCTGTGGGACTAGAAACCCCAGTCCTTCCGGCCCAAGGTTGCTGTCCTCTAGTGGGATTTGAACCCCTGACCTTCTGGCCTGAAGTACCTCGTCCCAACCACTAGGCCACTCCTCCACTACAGCAGCCTAGCAGCCTTTGCTTTCTTCTGTTTGGGTGGTTGCTGACCTTTCCTTGCAAGCTGACCTGCAGGACGTCCCTACTGAACATAAGCAGGATAAAATCTTTTCTTTTTAGAAAAGAATGGTTTCTTGAACAATTTCTTTCTAGCAGGATCAGCAATGGACTTGGATCCAAGGTGGAATTTTCAGCATCCAATTCATTGGCCTTTTCCTGCCAATCTTTACCAAACAGGTTCTCACCAGTACAAGGGATATTTCCCAATTTGTCTTGTATCCAGAGCTCTAGATCAGATGCCTGGAGCCAAGCAATTCTACGTGCACCTATGGCAATAGCCGAGGTTCTGCTTATGCACTCAAAGCAGTCAAAGGCTGCACGGTTGGAAAATTTAGAAACATCTTGGGCATGTTTGACCAAAGTGAGAAAATCCTGTCTCTTATCCTCAGGAAGAAAAGGACTTAAAGCCCCTAAATAATCTGTGACCTCCTTCAGGAACATTCCCATGTAGACTATAGGAACTGATCCTGGCAGAAAGCATGGAAGCTTGGAAGACTCTACGTCCAAAAGCATCCAGGGTTCTGCACTCACGTCCTGGAGGATTAGAGGCATAAGAACATAACATAACATAAGATATGCCATACTGGGGCAGACCAAGATCCATCAAGCCCAGTATTCTGTTTCCAACAGTGGCCAATCTAGGTCATAAGTACCTAGCAGTTTCCCCAAGAGACACAAGTTCCACAATGCTTGTACTGGGTCAAGCATTGATATCTTCGGTCACTTCTTAATAATGGTTTATGGACCTTTCCTCCAGGAACTTGTCCAAACCTTTTTTAAACCCAGCTACACTAACAGCCTTTACTACATCCTCCGGTAACAAATTCCAGAGTTTGATTACACGTTGAGTGAAAAAATATTTTCTTTTATTAGTCTTAAATAGTTTACCCTGTAGCTTCATTGCATGTCCCCTAGTCTTTCTATATTCTGATAAGGTAAACAATCGATCTAAGTTTACCCGTTCCACTCCGTTCATTAATTTATAGACTTCTATCATATCTCCCCTCAGCCGTCTCTTTTCCAGGTTAAAGAGCCCTAACCTTTTTAGCCTTTCCTCATAGGAGTATCCTTCCATCCCCTTTACCATTTTGGTGGCTCTTCTCTGAACCTTTTCTAAAATCGCTATATCCTTTTTAAGATACGGCGACCAGAATTGCACACAATATTCAAGGTGCGGTCTTACCATGGAACGATACAGAAGCATTATAATATCTTTTGTTTTATTTTCCATTCCTTTCCTTATCATACCTAGCATTCTATTTGCTCTCTTGGCCGCCGCTGCACACTGGGCCGAGGGTTTTAACATGGTATCCACAATGACGCCTAAATCTTTTTCCTGGGTGGTGGTTCCTAATGTGGAACCTTGCATCGTGTAACCATAGTTTGGGTTGTTCTTCCCTAGGTGCATAACTTTGCACTTGTCCACATTAAATTTCATCTGCCATTTTGATGCCCAGTCTTCCAATTTATCAAGATCCTCTTGCAATTTTTCACAATCCTCTTGGGTTTTAACAACTTTAAATAGTTTTGTCTCATCTGCAAATTTGATAACCTCACTCGTTATTCCACTTTCCAGGTCATTTATGAATATGTCAAAAAGCAGCGGACCCAGCACAGATCCCTGGGGTACACCACTATTCACCTTTCTCCATTGCCTTTTTGCACTCTTGATCCTTCTCATAGCTGACTCCACTACAATAGAGTGGTGAGGAAGCTGAGTCTTATGGAACCCAGGACAAGGAGGGACTCGATACATAGTATCCAGTCTACGAGAATGAGGAGAGGTGGTAAGAGGTGTTTCCCACATCCTTAACATGAGATCATATAAAATCTCATGAATGGGCAAGGTAGCTGCCTCCTTAGGAGTTTTGGGATACTGTAGAATTTCCAACTCCTTGGCTGTTTCAGGGGCCACAGTAATGGACAGGCCCCCGAGCCACCTCCCTGATAAAATCCTGGAAGGAAATATCCTCTGGAGGAGACATCCTGCGTTTAGGGGAGGAGGGCTCTTCTGGGAGAAGCATCACTGCATCGACAGAACTGTCAGAATCCTCAGATTCTTCTGAGAACTCGAAGTATCGTCTGTCCAGATGCTCTTGAAGAGCCCGATACCCGTACCGACCAAAGTCGGTACCGGGAGTAACCGGTACTGGAGGTCATTGGATGACTGGGTACCGGCAAAGCAGACGCAGATGTCAATGCTATCGGTACCGGTACCGATACCGGTGGAACTGTCTGTCGCGGTTCCGAGGGCGTCAATGCCGCAAGGAAAGCCGCCAGACTGCGCTCCATAGACAGAACTCTCTGGTCTATCGACGCTGCCAATGCCTGGACTTCGGTACCGGAGGAGACCGCCGGTTCCACAGAGCATGGCACCAGTAGTTCTGCCAAGGTCGAGGCCTCGAGAACATCCTGGAACCCCGATAATGCTTTGGAAGCCGAAGCCTCCCGCCGGGGTAATTTTGCCGGTGCAGAATCCTAGAGGGCAACGCCAGAGGCACCTCGATGCTTAGGAGATCTACCCTTTAAGGACCGGCTGGATTTATGTTTAGTTACCTGAGATCCACGGGAGGAAGAAGTAGCCCTGGAAGACGTCAATGCCACTGAAGCTGCATCAGAGGGAAACAGGGTACTGAGCTTAGCAGCTCGGTTCTGCCGACCTCTCTTAGACATCATGGCACAGGACATACAATCCGTGATGGAGTGGTCAGGACCTAAACATTTTAGACACCATTCATGGGTGTCGGTGACGGAAATGGTACCGCCACACTTGGTGCACTTTTTGAAACCCGAGGCAGGTTTCTCCATGGTAAGGAAAGGTTTTTGGGCCCAAGGCCCAAAAAGGCACGTGCACCTGAAGAAAAAGAAAAAAGAGAATATATATATATTTTTTACAGAAATAAGAGGAGAAAAAAACGGCGGTACCGGTAGAGCGTCGAGGAAGGCAGACGCGACCACAAAAAAGAAATAAATAAAAAAAGAATTCTTTTGCGGTGACAGGAACACGACCTGCTGGCTCCGCGGAAAAAGAAGAACTGGAGAGAGGCAGTTGGGAAAGGCGGGAAGGTAGCACGCAGGTGCTGTGGAATGCTCCCAAAAGCTTTCTAATTGGACGCTGGGGAGCTTTCCCGCACAGGCTCAGTCGGTATCGACGATATCCATATATGATGACTACATTCCTGCTAGTTCCTGGAGATAAGAGATAGTTATGTTTATTTTGATTTTATCCTGTTGCTATAAAGGGATTCACCGAGTCTGTCCCATGTCATTTTGAATTCTGTCACTGTATTTGCCTCCACCACTTCCATCGGGAGGGCATGCCAAACATCTACCATCCTTTCAGTGAAAAAGTATTTCCTGACATTGCCTTTCAGTTTACCCCCTTGCAGCTTCATGTTATGCCCTCTAGTTTTACAGCTTCCCCGTCTATGGAAGAGGTTTGTTTGTCCATTAATATTCTAAGTATTTAAAGGTCTGAATCATATCTCCCCTGTCCCTCCTCTCCTCCAGAGTGTACATAACAGAGAATGAAGAGGTGATCACCATCTGGGATAGTCCCATAATTATTATTTATTTCGCTCACACATTTCCAGTTGTTCTTCAAGGCAAGTTACACTCAGGTACAATAGACATTTCACTGTTCCCAAAGGGCTTACAATCCAAGTTTGCAGTTGGGGTAGTTTATGATGAACCCCAGGTGCTGCAGGGCTTTTGTGGTGTGCCCGGTAGTGCATTGTGCCTCTGTAACTGTGTCCCCCTTTATGAGCCAGTTGTTCAGATAAGGGAAGACGAAGGTCCCTTGAAGCCGGAGGTGGGCTGCGACCACTGCAAGGCACTTTGTGAAGACCCTTGGCGATGAGGCCAGACCAAAGGGTAGCCAGCCTGTATTGGTAGTGCTGTCTCCCCCCCCCCCCCCCCCACCATGAACCAAAGGTATTTTCTGTGGCAACCTTTAGGTTTAAGGAGCAGAGACGATCTCCCTGCTGGAGGAATGGCAGCAGTGTCCCAAGGGAAAGCATCGTGAATTTCTCCCTGACCAGAAACCTGTTGAGCTCTCACACATCCAGGATGGGCCTGAGGCCCCCTATCCTCTTGGGGATGAGGAAATACCTGGAGTAGAAGCCTGTGCCCCAGAGGTGTTGTGGGACTGGCTCTACTGCCTTGTCCTGGATTAGGCATTCTTGCTCAGAGAGAAGTAAAGTCTGGTGAAGGAGAGGTCTGGTGGGCTCTCCTGGGAAGTACGAGGGTGGCGTCCACTGTAGGTTGAGGTGGTAACCTTCCCTAACCTCTTGTAGCACCCAGATATTGGTGGTGATGGCTGTCCACCTGTGGGCAAACAAGGCTAGGCGCCCCACTGTGGGCTGCAGAGGACCCCCCGGAAGGAAGGGCATATCATGCCCGGGCAGTCAAAAGCTCCCCCCAAGCTGAGCTGTGGCCTTTAGCTTCCGGGGACCATGTCCCTGGCCTTTTTGTTGCTGGCCCTGTTAAAGGGCCGAGAAGGCCTGGAAACACAGTGTACCGCCAAAGTTCCGTCTCCCCTTCTTCCTCGGGAAAAAGGACTTCTTTCCCGGGGCTTTTTCCAGGGTTGCACCGAGATCTTCTTTGAGAGCCTGGTTCTCATCAGGAACTCTGTTTCTCTCTCTGCAGCCTTGTCTGCCATGAGTTTCCCAAACAGGTTCTCTCCTACGTAGGGGACGTCAATCAGTTTGTCCTTCACCCACTGCTCTAGGTCAGATGACTGGACAACGTCTGAAGGGCTCCGCTGAAAAAAAGGAGACTAAGGCAAGATGACACCCTTGGACAGGAAGGGGACCATGCATGCGTGGTGCATCTCCCAAAGGCTTTCTTTGAAAGCTGGGGAGATGCTTCCACGAGGGCTCTGTCGGTGCAGACGTCACCCATTTGTGAGGACTGACTGACTTTCTGCTTGTTTCCAGAGCAATAAGTATTTCGAAGAGCATGCAAATGATATACTGCAAAGGCTAAAATGTGGCAGGCAGTTGTGACTTCTTGCTGTTAAGATGCACTGACATCAAAGTCCAGTTATGTTCAGTGTTTCCCTCATTTTTAAACAACTTTGGATGTTTGAAAAGGATAATGAGGTTGAACAGGGAAATAAAACCACTTAGAGCAGGGTACGTCTTGAATTTCCTCATTAAAACTCTTTTCTGTCCCATTCAACCTTCCACAGTGCCAGTTCAACTTTGAATAGCAAGCAGAGGAAAAGAGCTGATAGTGCCTCTCTACAAGTCTTTGGTGTGACCTCATTTGGAGTATTGTGTGCAATTCTGGAGACCACACCTTCAAAAGGATATAAATAGGTTGGAGTCGGTACAAAGAGTGGCTACTAAAATGGTTAGTGGTCTTCGTTATAAAGCATATGAGGACAGACTTAAGGATCTTAATATATATATACTTTAGAGCAGGGGTCTCAAACTCAAATTGCTTTGAGGGCCAAATGAGGACTTGTAAAATAACCTGGGGGCCGCATGAGACGTGGGACCTCATTTGCATAAGGGACCTCATTTGCATAAATATTTGCATAATGTTACCATACCCTAACTTTTAGTAAACATGCCTCTTAATGAGTGCATGAATAAAGAAAGACTAAAAGATTTCTACATTACTATAATCCAGTGCCAACCGCCAGGCACATTAGGAACTACTACAAACAAACACTGCCCATTTAGAACCCAGTTCACAGCTCACAGCTCATTTTCATCATCAGCAGATAGAATATTTGGACATTTTGTTATATCTCCGTGGAGCTCGTTTATATAGCACTCTGTATCGTAAGCCTGTTCAAAAAAACGTCTTACTGAAATATTCTAGCTTTCATCCTCCAGCAATGAGGAGAAGCCTCCCTTTTGGGCAGTTTTTGCGTATTCGGAGGTTGTGCTCATCAGTGGGGGAGTACCGATTGCACGCCAGAGCTTTGAGTCAGCGGTTGTGTCACAGGGGGTACCCGGAAGATTTGGTCCGGAGAGCCTTTAAAAGAGCCCTTTATAATCACCCTGAGTGGTGGGGGGCCCATGGGGAATCTCAGCCTACAACTCCATCTATAGGAAGGCAGAGGGATGTGGTGATCAGCATACTACCTTATTTACCCACGGTCTCGACCTTGGTGCATATTTTGAAAAAACATTGGGCTCTGCTGTCCCTCCATACTTGTTTTTGCAAGCCATTGATGATAGCTTACAGACGCTCTCGCACAATAGGGGATTGGGTAATTAGGACCCAGCCCCGGGAAGTGGTTGAGCCATTGGGGTTACAGCAGGGACATTATGCTTGTGGGAGGTGCAACTTCTGTATTTTAGCGCTACAAGGGGAGGTTTGGGAAGACCCATGCACAGGGTTGAAGTACCATTCAGTAACACATTCCACTTGCAAATCTGATTTTGTGGTGTATATGCTGGTATGCCCTTGTGGTCTCAAGTATGTGGGCCGTACTATTCGACCGGTTTGGAAACGTTTATTAGAGCATAGATCACGTATTGATAAACGACAAGAAGGGGCTCCAGGAGTTTCACACTGCCAACAGAACAATCATTATTTCAACGATCTACGGTGGAGGGTTTTAGATGTGGTAGCCCCAGTGTTGCGGGGGGGTGATCGATTGGCCCGTTTACATTTTAAAGAACAGCAGTGGATTTTTCGTCTCCAATCAGTGGCACCGAATGGGATGAACGCTGACATTGACTGGTGGGGGTTGCATTTGGGAGTTCAATAAAGCTGTTGTATTGTGGACCTTTGAACTCTGACGTCATTACATCACCTGTTTTAAGCGATGAGATCCTTACGGGGTTCATACTGCCTGACGAAGAGCTGTGGAAGGAGGAAGAACAGACGGCTTGAAACACCTTTGGTGTCGCGCTTGAACCTCGTTGTGTGGAGTGCTGGAGCGGTGTAGTTCACTTGTCAGTTATTGTATGAGTCCTTAATTCTTCAAGGCAAGAGGAGTGAATTTTGGAGACTAACGACGGAGTGACTAGGATCCGTTCCATAACAGCTAAGTTCTCTAAACAGCTAAGTCCTCTAAAATATCTTTATGCTTGAAGGGGGACTTTTTGAAGCTGTGCGTTTGGGTTTTTGTAGCCCGAGGACCTTTGGGATCCAATAGACTCTTTTTGAAGTTTTAACAGAAAGATTTTTTGCTGACAACAGCAATGTGCTGATTTGGTCGGCTAGGCTGGGAAACAGCCGCTTTCAATTATGATTAAAAAGGAGGGTTCACTTCAGGAGGTGAAAAGTTTCGTCTCACGGTGAACGATCCGACAAAACACTTGACACTTCTTTGTGGGGATAGTTATTGGTCTTAGAGTCTAGGGTAACATTTGTAGATGTTTGGGTTGGTGATAGATTACAGGGGAATCATGTTTTTTTGGTTTACATTTAGAACCCATAGCAAACCCGCCATATCCTAACAGCACTACCAGGACTCACAAAGCACCATACCCTACCTATCAAAAGGCAACACTGCAAATATTAAATCAATACATTTCAGAGAATAACAATACATGACCTACTGGGGACAGAGAACAAGTAGCAATGTCAAATAGAAATTACATAAACAGAATACCTCAGCTCAGTTACACATGCAGAATACACCATCACCAAACAAGGAATCAAAATTTAGAAACAAGACAATTAAACTGGGACCCCCAAAAGCCAAACTTGGAATGTACAACAACTGTAGAAATAAAACTATAAATTAATTTCCTCTTGTACTAAACAAAGCGCAGACGTTATTGATGCACATTTCCCAGAACTGACATATTCCAGTTAATAAATTCAAAATAAAGATATTTTTCTACCTTTTGTGCATTTTTTTTCAGTTGCAATTGTTCCAGCCACTTTCTTCTGGTTTCTTCGTGCCTTCTGCTAACTCTCCATCGTCTGCTGTCCATTTGTCCTTTTATTCTCTCTTCTAGCTTTTTCCATTCTCCCTCTACATCTGCTTTAACATATTAATCTTTCTCCTTTTGCTCTTTCCTCATTCCTATTTCATCCACTCAAATTTTACCCCTCCATCCTCAATCGCCACTTACTCTCCCAATACCTGGCCAATTGTAGATTTGTCTTCCCTCCCACACAAAATATTTTTCCCCTCTCCATTTCACTCTCCCAGCTCCATCCCATTCTAATCCTCCCCCAACATCAGCTCCCTTCTAGTTCCAGTCCCACACAGCACCCCCTCCCTTCTAGTCACTGCATCAGCCCATTTTCAGTCCTAGCCCCCCATCAGCCCATTTCCAATCGTAGCTCCCCTCCATCAGCCCATTTCCAGTGCTAGCTCCCTCCCCTCACAGCCCATTTCCATTCCAAGCCTCCCTCCCCATCAGCCATTTGCAGTTCAAACCCCCCTTCCACTCAGCCCATTTCCAGTCCTAGCAGACCCCCCAGCCCATTATCAATCCTAGCCCCCCCCATAGCCCATTACCAGTCCTAACCCCCCATAGCCCACTTCCAGTCTTACCCCTCATAGCCCATTACCAGTCCTAACCCCCCCATCACCCCATTTTCAGTGTTACCCCCATCACCCCATTTTCAGTTACCCCCCTCATAGGCCATTACCAGTCCTAACCCCCCATCACCCCATTTTCAGTGTTACCCCCATCACCCCATTTTCAGTTACCCCCCTCATAGGCCATTACCAGTCCTAGCCCCCCATAGCCCACTTCCAGTCTTACCCCTCATAGCCCATTACCAGTCCTAACCCCCCCCTCACCCCATTTTCAGTGTTACCCCCATCATCCCATTTTCAGTTACCCCCCTCATAGGCCATTACCAGTCCTAGCCCCCCCCCATAGCCCATTACCAGTCCTAACCCCCCATAGCCCACTTCCAGTCGTACCCCTCATAGCCCATTACCAGTCCTAACCCCCCCCCCATCACCCCATTTTCAGTTACCCCCCTCATAGGCCATTACCAGTCCTAGCCCCCCCCATAGCCCATTACCAGTCCTAACCCCCCTCCCACCATCAGCCAAATTAGATTTAAAAAAAATGTATATTTGCTGCTGCTGCTGCAGTATTAAGCGTCCCGCGGGCTCCTCTGCCTGGCAGAGTCCTCTCCTCCCTGCAGCATCAGCTCCAAAAGCGGCGGCTTTCAGAGCCGCGGAGAGAGAGAGTTTCTCTCGCGCGGTTCTGAAGAGCAGCGAGAGTCTTCAGAACCGCGCGAGAGAAACTCTCTCTTCGCGGCTCTGAAAGCCACCGCTTTTGGAGCTGATGCTGCAGGGAGGAGAGGACTCTGCCAGGCAGAGGGGCCCGCGGGACGCTTAATGCTACTGCGGCGGCGGCAAGTTTGGATTTTTTTTTTTTTTTTACATGCCGGTAAGTGCTTCGCGGGCCGCATAAGATGCTCTCGCGGGCCGCGTGTTTGAGACCCCTGCTTTAGAGGAAAGGTAGGATAGAGGTGGTATGATTAAGGTGTTTAAGTACCTCCGTGGCATAAATGGAGAGGAGGAGAGCCTCTTTTGATTGAAAGCAAGCTCTACTACGAGGGGACATAGGATGAAGGCGAAAGGGAATAGACTCAGGAATAATATGTGGAAATATTTATTTACGGAAAGAGTGGTAGATGCGTGGAATAGTCTCCCAGTGGAGGTGGTAGAGATGAGGACAGTATCTGAATTCAAAAAAGCATGGGACAAACACAGAGGATCTCTAAAAGAAAAAAAGAGGACTGTTGTAGTGGCTGATATGGAAGGTCAGACTAGATAGGCCGTGTGGTCATTTTCTGTCATCGTGTTTCTCTTCTTATTTGCCTATTTGTATAAATAAATTAAATTATTTGCCTCAGCTTCCTTTCTGGCCAAGTAATGGGTGAATTGGGCCTTTATTGAGTATCTCACCATGATTTCTTTTGCCTTTTCTAGGTTGATAATGTAAAATAAGCAATTTTTGATCACCACAATTTTGGGCACTACATTGCTGCATTTATGTATCTTTATTCTTTCTCTCCTTTATTTTTCTGAAATACAAGATTAAATTAGACTTACCTGCTAATTGTAGTTCCTGGAGGAACTCCAGTCTAGTCCCGGAATCTCTGGGGTTGCCAACCTCCTCTAGCAGCTTTGGAGACTGAGGAACTTCAGTTCTGTGATGTCACTAGCATATAAGGGCTGGATCCGCCTCCTCACAGCAGTTTACCTAATGACAAAGCAGACTCACCGGAGCAACAAGTAAGTAATCAAACTTGACAAAGTAACCTAAGAACCCAACAATTTAACATATGTACAAGCACTGCTTGCCCTGAGATCCCCTGTCCAACCCCCCCAAACAAGGGAGCCCTGACTCCAGCGCCCTGACACGTGATAAACACTTTTAATATGTACTATGACCCCAGGAAAAGGAAAACAGCTTGCTTACCAGTAATAACGCTCCTGCTTCAGGCCACAGCACAATGAGATAGGGCGGGACCCGGGACTAGACTGGAGTTCCTCCAGGAACTACAATTAGCAGGTAAGTCTAATTTAATCTTCCTGATCGTCCCTCCAGTCTAGTCCCGGAATCTCTGAGGATGTACCAGAGCAGTAAGAATCTTCAATGGGAGGGTCCTGCTAGACCGGCCTGAAGCACCGCTGCTCCAAAACCAGTATCCTCGCCCGCCTGCACATCCAGACAGTAATGCTTCACAAAGGTATGCAGGGACGACCAAGTGGCCGTCCTACAGATGTCCGCTGCCGGCACCAAACCACACTCCGCCCACGATGTCGCCTGCGCTCTAGCGGAATGAGCCCGCAGACCTTCCGGAACCGTGTGACCGCGGAGAAGGTAAGCGGAAGCGATCGCCTCCTTTATCCAACGAGCAATCGACCCTTTCGAAGCCGCCTCACCTTTCCTGGGTCCTGCAAAGAGCACGAACAGCCTATCTGATCTCCGGAAATCTGCTGTTCTAGCCACATATGTCTTCAACGCTCGCCGGATGTCCAACTTATGAAGCCGCTCCGACCGCTGAGCACTACCTTTGTCGAGAAACACCGGCAAGGATACCACCTGGTTTACATGAAAAGGCGAAACCACTTTTGGCAAAAGAGACGGAACGGGTCTCAGCACCTTAGACTCCGAGAATGACAGAAAAGGCTTCCTACAGGACAACGCTTGCAGCTCCGACACCCACCTAGCCGAAGCGACGGCCACCAAAAACACCACCTTCAGGGTAAGGTCCTTCAAGGAAGCATCCCGCAATGGCTCAAAAGGCTCTTGTCCTAAAACCTCTAGGACTAAAGGCAAATCCCACGCCGGGACTAACCGCCTACGTGGAGGCCGAAGGAGAGCTACCGCCCTCAAAAAATGCTTATCAAGATGACTACCTAGCGAGCCGCCTTGAACCTTTCCCCTATAACAGGACAAGGCCGCCAATTGCACCTTTAACGAAGCCGCCGCCAAACCCTTCTGAAATCCGTCCTGCAAAAAGGACAATACCTGCGGGACTGAGGCCTTCAAAGGAATAAAGTTCCGCTCCTCACACCAAGTCTCAAAAACGCGCCACACTCTGACATACGCCAAGGAGGTAGACTTCCGTCTCGCCTTCAGCAAAGTAGCCACCACTGCTGCCGAATACCCCCTCGATCTCAACCGTGCCCGCTCAAAAGCCAAGTCATAAGTGAGAACCGATCCACCTGGGGCATGCAGAGAGGCCCCTGTATGAGGAGATCCGAGCGACTGGGAAGCCTCAAGGGCTGATCCACCATGAGCCTGACCAAGTCCGTGTACCACGGTCTGCGTGGCCAATCCGGGGCAATTAGAACCACCCGGCCTTTGTGCCGCTCTATTCGCTGTATAACCCGTCCGATTAACACCCATGGCGGAAACACATACAGCAATTGATCCTCTGGCCATCTTTGGATGAGCGCGTCCAGGCCTTCCGTCATTCGCTCCTTCCTCCTGCTGAAGAAGCGACCTACTTTCGCCGACTGAAAGGTCGCCATAAGATCCATTACCGGCGTCCCCCAACAGTCTACCAACATTGTGAACACCTACGGGTGGAGAACCCACTCCCCTGGGTCCACCTTTACTCGACTGAGAAAATCGGCCTCTACATTGTCCACCCCCGCGACATGTGCCGCCAATAAGGCCACCAGGTTTCCCTCGGCCCAGTCGAACAAGCTCTCCGCCTCGGTCTCCAGCGCCACGCTGCTGTTGCCCCCTTGCCGATTTATGTACGCAACTGCCGTCGCATTGTCGGAGAACACGCGAACGGCCTTCCCCTGAAGTATGGAGCCCAACTCCTAGAGAGCCAGCACCACCGCCCTCAATTCTAGCCTGTTGATCGACCACGCTTTTTCCAGATCGGACCACTGGCCTTGCACCAGGAGACCCTGACAATGCGCTCCCCAGCCGTACAAGCTGGCATCCGTCGTCAGAGAAACCCAGGCCGGAGCCTCCAACGACATTCCTGCTTCCAGCCCTCCCGGCCTTAACCACCAAAGTAGGGCTCTGCGAGTCTGAGGGGGGCAAGCTAACCTCCGGGACAGTGGATCTCTCTGATGGGACCATCTTCTCAACAACGCCCGTTGTAACGGTCGCATGTGAGCCCTCACCCACGGAACTAACTCCAAAGTCGCCGCCATGGTTCCCAAGACCTGCAGATACTCCCAGGCTGTAGGACAACTTTGACTGAGAAGACGACGCACCAAGCGACGGAGACCCAGGATCCGTTGCTGAGGCAGGAACACTCGACCCACCCTTGTGTCAAAACGGGCCCCTAAATATTCCAGGTTTTGAGACGGCTGCAACTTGCTCTTTGCCATATTGACCACCCAACCGAGACTCTGCAACAGGGCTATCACCCTGGTCGTCGCCGCAACACTCTCGCTTCTGGACTTTGCCCTGATTAACCAATCGTCCAGATATGGGTGCACCAGAACTCCTCCTCTTCTCAACGCTGCTGCTACCACCACCATGACCTTGGTGAACGTTCGCGGCGCTGTCGCTAGGCCAAAAGGAAGCACTTGGAACTGAAAATGCCCCATCGGAACTGCAAACCGGAGGAACATCTGATGCTCCGGGCGTATCGGAATGTGAAGGTACGCCTCCGACAGATCCAAGGACGTCAGAAATTCCCCTTTTTCCGACCGCTACAAAGACAGACCTCAGAGTGATTGACCTTTTTTAAATCGAGAATGGGGCGCCAAGTCCCTTCCTTCTTTGGAACCACGAAATAAATGGAGTACCGACCGCACTCTAATTGGTCTGCTGGAACCGGGACAATCGCTCTGAGTTGTAGAAGCCTTTGCACCATCTCCTGCACCGCCTTGTGCTTTGCTCGCGCGCAGCACGGAGACCGTACGAAGGAATCGGCCACCGGCCGTAGCAGCTCCAGCGCATACCCCTCGCGAACTACCTCCAACACCCACTGATCGGACGTGAGCTGGACCCAGGCAGGGTAAAAATCCCGCAGCCGACCCCCCTACGGGAACTAACTCTGCCTGGGCCCCCCCTGACTTCATTGTGACTTTTTGAAGGTAGAGGACGAGGCTGAGGTAGCCGCCGCAAAACCCCTGTTGGCTCCTCGAAACCCTCGAAACCCCTGGGATCTAGTCGGGAATCGTCCTCGCTGAAATTGGTTCCCCCTCGGTGAACTGAACCGATGAAAGTCCCTCTGCTGCTGGCGAGGCCCGAAGCTCGAATGGCTCTGCTTCTGTTTGTCCTCAGGCAATCTACCGCCTTTCGACTCTCTCAACTCCTTCACCAACTTCTCCAAATCTTCACCAAAGAGCAGTTTCCCTCGGAAAGGAAGCTTACTCAACCTTGCCTTGGAAGAGCCATCCGCCGACCAATTCCGCAGCCAAAGACACCGTCTTCCTGCAACTGCCGAAGCCCTACTCTTCGCTAGAGCTCTGATCAAGTCATAATGAATATCGGCGAGATACGCCGCCCCAGACTCCAATCTCGCGGCCTCCTCGGCCACGTCACTCGAATGATCACCCTGGGCCCATTGCACCCATCGCAAACAGGCTCGCGCTACCCAGGCTCCACATATAGACGCCTGCATGGACAATGCATTAGCCTCAAAAATCTGCTTCAGTAATGTTTCCAATCTGCGGTCTTGTGCATCTTTCAGGGCCGCTGCCCCTTCCATCAGAACAGTAGCTTTCTTGGTTACCACTGAAACGGCTGCATCCACCCTGGGAGCTTTAAACTCCTCCCGGTCCTGATCCAAAAGTGGGTACAGTCTCGCCATAACCCGCGCTCCCTTAAGCGAGGCTTCCGGCATATCCCACTCTTCCTGAATCATTTCTTTAAACACCCTATGTACCGGAAAGGCCCTCTGCGTTTTCCAAAACGCCTGCAACAGCGGATCCTCCAGGGAAGTGTCATCCCCCAGCCCTGCGTCCGGCATATTAAGGGCTTTGAGGGACTCGGCAATGAGCACCGGAAGCACTTCCCGCCGAAAAACCCGAACCACACGTGCCTGATCCTCATGGTCTCTAATCTCCCCTTCCTCTAGATCTTCTAGGTCCCCGGGCAAGTTCTCATCGTCAGAACGCACCTCCTCTGAGACGACGGAAGGGGCCAACAAGTCTGTGCCTGTTCTGGGCTTCTTGGCACTACTCCCAGGCACTACTGTTAACTCCGGCGAACCCGGCCTCTTCTGCCCAGGTTCTGTCCTTGCAGCACCTGCCGCTGACGTCCCCGGAGCCCCCGCCAAGGTCTTTTGAAGGAGCTCCAGGAAATCTGCAGAGAAAATTGCTGCCAACGCTCCCGGCCCCGGCTGCTGAGCCGGTGGAGGCGCTGACGTTGCCGGTGCGCTGCACCCCGGCTCTGGAACCGTTAGGGAAGGAAGAGTTGGCTCTAACCAGTCCTCCTCCACCTCATGTGTCCTAGTCTCTGGAGTGGAAACCACCTCCCTGGCCTCCAACTCTGGAGCGCACCCTCTGCACACACCCTCCTGTGATACTGAACTCCGTTTCACTCCACACAATAAGCAAAGTTGCTTGGAAGGCATGCTGATTTACACACACACACACACAGCCCCACACATCCAATTCAACCAAACCAAAAAAAATTTTTTTTTTTTTTTTTTTTTGTCTTCAGAGCCCTCTGCAGTGCTCCTCCACCGAAACCCTGAAGAAAGAACTTTAAACCGAAGCTCCTGAGCCTAGCTAGAAAGGGCCAAGCCTTGCTGTTCTAACCGGCACTCTTCCCGCTCAGCACACGCGGTCCGGCCTGTAAACACTGACAAGCCGTTTTTCCACCGTAAACCGCCTTCACTGACTCTGCGCCTTGCACGGATCGCTCATCCGGCGTCCTGCTGCTAGCCTGCTTACCTGCTCCACCGGCTCCAAGGCCTCTCACCGCTCACCCCCGTGCCAGTGAAGGAGCCTCACAGGGAAATAAACGCCGCGTCGGAGTTCCAACTCTTTAGCGCTGGCAGGCAAACCCTTCTGCCATTACTGCGCTGCAAATCAAGCCGGATTCCGTCCCTTCACCATCGGAACGGAAATCAGCGGCAGTCCTTCTCCCCGCAGATGCCGATCTGGCTGCCCCCCCGCGAAACTAAAAGGAAGGGGGGGGGGAGGGGAATGAAAGGACCTCTGAGCAAATCTCCGCTGCCTTAAGTGCAGGCGCTTAAGGTCTTCCCCAATCAAAGATCCTGAGGCTATGTAATTAACATGATGAATGAAAGAAAATTAAATAAATTAAAGTAAATTCCTCTACTCCCTTTACTCAATTGTTCCTCAAGTGAGCCCTGAGATCTCTGGGCTCACCACCCTCCTAGCTGCTTTGGAGACTGATAAACTGCTGTGAGGAGGCGGATCCAGCCCTTATATGCTAGTGACATCACAAAACTGAAGTTCCTCAGTCTCCAAAGCCGCTAGAGGAGGTTGGCAACCCCAGAGATTCCGGGACTAGACTGGAGGGACGATCAGGAACTTCAGTATAAAATATTAATGTTTTGACAATCCCATGTCTTAAACTACGTGAACTGAGTAGAATTAATAGTGCAAGCAGGTCAAAGACTGTACAGTTCCTCCCTTTCCTATTACCGGCTTTCCATATTTATATATATTCTTCACACTAATCTGCCCCGAATGTCCTCCCCACCTACCCCACCAAAATCTCATGTCATATTTTGTAATCATGAATAGTAAGAAAAAAAGTCATACATTTGAAATACTAAATTGAATTACTTTTTCCTGAGAATCTCCTGAGGTGGCTGAATAATTAAATTCTTCTGCCAGATTACAAGAGGATGTCATGGCTCCTTCTCCACACTGCCTTTTTAGTTACCTAGGAAACATGCTATGATGTGTTCAGTACGGCCAAAACACACAGCGCAAGTGACACATATGTCAAGCCTGGACACAAAAACTGTCTAACAATACTCATTTAGTGACAATCTCTTGCCCTCACCTTGTATGAACCCCATCCTTATAGCTGGAGCCCATCTCACTGGTAGACGTCACCTCATCATAACTGCAATGTATCATCTCCTCAAGGACCAATTCAGTGTTGCTTATTAAGTCTTGCTTAGATGGGCTATCTGGTTTCTCATCTCCAAACTCAAAGTCAACAGCAACCACTTCAAACTGTGCATTTGATATCTCCACAATTTCCACAGAGGAATCACTATCATTCTCATCCTTATTTTCTGTCTCCTGTATAGTGCCTCCATCCTCCTGGTCCAATGGACTGGAAGTGGTAACTTTAACTTCTCTGGGACTCCTCCTGCTCTTGACTTTCCGGGTTGGCTTACCAGCATCGGTATCATGCTCTGTGTCGCTGTTCTCAGGCACATGGGTAGCTCGCAAAGTTTTCTTCTTCCGTAGCTTCTTCTTTTTTTTGCCTCCCTGGTTCTCTGTGGAGGCCAGGGTTGATTCTGCCTGTTGCTCTGGCTCTTCTGATGGGGGACAAGGCATTTTTTCCAGAAGTGCTTGCATGGTGAAAATACGAGTTTGGAAGGAACTGCTGTGGCCTGACAAGGCACTTTGCTTTAAGGCACCATTTTCCTCTTTCTTGCTGCTAAATGGAGTCTCTGAGGGAGAGTTGTTTTCAGATGACCTGGGCCTCCCCCTGTCTGGGGCAGACTCGCTGCTGACCTGTGGAAAACTTTGGGCCAACCCAGTCAAACACCTGGTTGCAGTAATAACTGGGTACAATGAAGGACTCTGGCCGAGTTCTCCTTATGAAAAAAAGAAGAAAAATTACTAAGTAACCAGGCTTTGTGGAGAAACTTAAATACATAAAGAGATCTCTTTCTCAAGTACAATTACACCTTGTTTCATGTCTAAACAATTTTTTTCATTAACATGCACAAAAAACCCACATAAGCATTTGGAAACCAAGAAAATGTGGCTATTTCTTCAGGTCGGAGTTTATTTAAAATTCAATAACAATTACTTTCAGCATATTTTCCTAAATGTGTAGACAATATTTTCACTTCAGCAACAGGCTGCTTGCCAGAAACATTTTCAACCTATGCTTATAAAGTAAGATATGCACAACTATAAAATCTTGATGTAGCTTAAAAAAAGGTACCCTCACCAAACGAGTTTAGTTAGGTTTATCCATGTGGAGAGCCCATTTGCATCATATTGATAAAACTCTGAGAGACTGAGAAGACTAAGCCATTTAAGATTACCATATGCTCGTTTTAAAATAGTTTTATTATTTCCTTGTGCATCTTGCATCCAACCCAGCACCTGAGTTTTAACACACTATACATTAAAATGGTGAGGGGAGGAATGAAATCAATGCTGTCAGTACCCCTTTCTTGGTTACCCAATTTTCCTTTTGGTAGCCTTCCTTTACAAGGAAGATTTCTGTCATTCATTTAATTGGCATGGAGGTTTATCTTGGCTATCCCTCTGCAAAATGAAAGCACCATTCTGCCTCTCGATGTGTTTGCTTTTAGACATTAGGTGAGCCAGCATACCATTCGCCTGCAGGGAACTCACTGATGGGACACAGGCAGCACTGTATGAAGCTGTGCTCATGTTCTCATTCTCCCGCTCTGGAGACATGGGCTCTTGCTTAATTGTCACAGAAGAGTCCGGGGTTGTGGTGCTGACGTTGCCAGTGGCCTGGTATGCAGGCAGTGTGCTCACTTGGAGGGGATTTTCTAGCACACTGGATGGAGGCAGAAGAGGGGATTGGTGCAGTGGTGCCTCTAGAAGGAGTGAAAAGAGATGGCCAGAGGACAAATCCCCTGCTGCTGGCGACCTGCTGTTTCTTCTTTCTCCTGCTGTACTGCCAGAAGGCTGTCCTGCACACTCTGACAGCTCATATGTTTCTGCTAAAAGGACAGTAAAAAATATTAATTATTTTCCATTTTAACAGGAACTCATGTTTTTACTGCATAAGAACAAAAATTGTAGAAAACCAAAGGGAAAATTGACTCGTAATTTTTCTGGGTTAATATTAATTCTAATATTGGACAGACTGCATCATTAAAAAAGATGATTTCTGAATTAAGCACTTCAGCAAGAGAGAGACGAGATCTGTTGAAGGCAGTCAGGATCCCACAGCTGGTGTTCCCAAAATTTCTGAAGTACCACATAATAATTAAAATGAAAAGGGCTAGAAAACAAATTCAAAAGACCTTTTTCCTCCAAACGCTCCTTTACGCTTTTCACCTTCTCCATTCAACCCATCTCCTCTCCTCCTCTTTCACCCTCTTCACCAGTGTCTTTTCACTCCCCCAGTATTTCTCTTCGCTCTTTCCCCACTCTTGCCAGCATCTACCCACTCTCCTTTCTGTTCATCCCCAAAAATCTTTACTTTTCCTTCCCTGATCTGGCTCAGGATTTTATTAAAACAATAACAGATTTGTAATTTTTACTTGGTGCTGTCCCTATGAAGGTGAGAAAAGATGTCCCAGGTTTCAGCTGCTACCACAGAGTTGGCCTAGAGAACTGAGAGACAGCTCTGAATAGCAGCACGTCAAGCTGCCACAAAGGCAGGACAGTTATGTGTGCAGTGGCTGGTGTGACAGCAAGTGCTGCAAATACATTGGGAGAAAGGGAGGGCTCTTGAAATGCTGTAACACTGAAGGGCAGGGCCAAATATTAGAATATCAGCACTGTAACCCGAAGATCTCTAAACAGAACACGTCCTCTAAATTTGGCTAAAACTATGCATGTTCTGGAACTTGTGAATTTTTAGCCTTATTAAAGGAAAGCAATTTTTAGACATCCATTTTGTGTGTCTCAATGGATTTGAAAATTATTCTCAATTTGTTATTAAAAACTTACTCTCCAATATTTACCAACTTCGCACAACTGAAGACTATATTTGGGAACTTTTGCTTTGGTGACTTTTCATAGGCAAAGGGAAGTGAAGGTAAAAGGTTTTTACTCACCTGTAGCAGGTGTTCTCTGTAGACAGCAGGAATAAGTCTTCCCCAGCTACTACTGGAATCTATCAGAAGGTTCAATCGTGCTTGTGTGCCTTCTTTCTGCCTGTCGCCATTTTAACTCAGCCCGATACTACAGCTACAGTTGAATACAACTCTCAGGGGAGGTGGGAGGGTTGTGAGGACTTATTCCTACTGTCCACGAAGAACACCTGCTACTGGTGAGTAATTACCTTCTCTCCATGGACAAGCAGGAATGAAGTCCTCACATATGGAACTCCCAAGCTTCAGGCTACTGAAAACCAAGGAGAATACACAGAAGCCCAACAGGGGTATAAGAAACTATGTACGATAGTGATTCTCACTTCTCTTTTTTTTTAGCAGCCTGAACAAAATAGAATGGGCCTAGGGGGGATGGAGTTGGATTCTAATCCTCAAAGAGATTATGGAGTACAAATTGACCAAAGTTGCTGTTGTGTCGGTAGTCCCCCATCTACACAGTAGTGAGATGTGAATGTATGTACAGAAGGCCAAGTTGAAGCTTTACAAATCTCTTCCATGGAGACCGATGCAGTCATAGATCTGACATTGTGAGCTGTGACATGATCATCAAGGCTCCCCTGGGCATAAGTGAAAGAGATGCAGTCTGCTAACCAAATTGAAAGAGCTTTTGAAAATGGCAGCCCTTGCTTGCTTGCTGGGGTCAAAAGAAACAAAAAGTCGGATGGCCTTTCTATGGGCTTTTGTCTGCTCCAAGGAGAAGGCTAAGGCTTGCATGAAGTCCAACATGTGCAACACAGCTTCCTCTTTGTGGGCATGATGCCTTGGGAAAAATGCTGGTAGAACACTAAGATGGCAATCAGATACCACTTTTAGAAGAAATTTAGGATGAGTTCGAAGGACCTCTATTATGATGGAATTTGGTTTAAGGTACATGAATTACTAGAGCCTGAAGCTCACTCACTCTGCATGCTGAAGTGACCACCACCAAAAACAGTACCGTCCACATCAACAACTTCAGAAGGTAGGAAATGAGTGGCTCAAAGGGAATTTTCATGAGCTGCGCAGGAACCACATTGAGGTCCCAAGACACTGCGGGAGGTTTCAAGAGAAGCAACCCCTGCATGAAGGGAACTAAAGGCTGTATTGAGATGAACTTTCCTTCTATACCTATATGATAAGTTCTAATTGCACTGAGGTGGACCCTGACAGAGTTGAACTTAAGTCTCGACTTGAAGAGGTGCAGAAGATACTCCAGCAGTTTTTGTGTGGGATGGATGAAAGGATCTAGGGTGTGGTCCTCACACCAGACAGCAAACCTCTTCCATTTGCAGGAATAAGACACTCTCTCATTGAGGCCCTCCTGGAGGCCAAAAGGACACCGGTCACACCAGACGGCAGGTTGAGCTCAGACAACAAACTTTCATCATACACTCCATGAGGGCCAAGGACTGGATGTTGGGATGCAACTTCATCCCGTCTTCCTGCAAAATGAGATACGGTGCGTGGCCCAGACAGAGTGGCTCCTGACTGGACAGCTGTAGCAGGAGAGGAATTCAAGGCTGTCTGGGCCTGAAAGGAACAATGAGAATAATCATGTCTCCGCTTGTTTTGAGCTTCAGGGGAATCTTTACAATAAGAGGGACTGGAGGATATGCATACAGAAGACCCTCCCCACCAGTGTAGGAGGAAAGCATCTGTAGCAAGTCTGCTGTGTGATCTTACCCTGGAAAAGAACTGAGTCACCTGGGCATTCTGTAGAATGACAAAGAGATCTATCAAGAGTGTCCCACTCCCGAAAGATACGAGCTACAACCTCCCTGTCCAGTGTCTATTCATGTGGTTGGAGAACTCGACTCATAGCCTGCCTGACGGGTACACTGCTCTCCTATGTGGAATGGCAAACTTCCACAATCTGACTGCTTCCTAGCACATGGCGTATGAGCCCATTCCTCCCTGCCTGTTGATGTAGAACATTGTGACTTGATTGTCTACCATTGCAGTGACTGAACAAGAGGATTGATGACATACAAATGATCCCTGAGTCAATCTGTGTCCTGGGTCCTCCGAGTCCTCAGAGCCCACTGAGCCTGCCTTATATGAAAGCGTGCCACAGTTGTGACGTGCACAGTAGAGGTCATGTAGCCTAGTACAATTAACATCCTGCAAGCTTTTACCTGCTAACTCAATTGAGTCTCCTGCACTAGTGTTGTCAGTCTGTGAAGTCAGTCTTGTGGAAGGAAGGCTCGCCTGAGTTGTCTCGAGCAGGGCTACTATGAATTCAAATTGCTGGGTGGGTTGAAGGCGAGACTTGGGGTTATTTATAACAAATCCTAGTAGTTCCAACACCCAAATGGTCAATCGTGTTGATTCCTGAACTCCTTCCAGAGCAGTATTATTGATCAGTCAATCGTCCAGATAAGGGAAGACAGACACTCCCAGCATCCTGAGGTACACAGCTACTACCGCAAGGCACTCTGAACATGTGAGGTGCTGAGGCTAGGTCAAAAGGCAACACTCTGTACTGAAAATGTTGCCCCCCCAGGACAAATCTGAGATACCTCCTGTGAGTGGGATGTATCTGTATATGGGTATATGCATCCTTCAGATCCAGGGTGCACAGCCAATCTCTTTTTTGAAGGTAAGGAAGCAGGGTGCCCAGAGAAATCATTCTGAACTTTTCTCTCACCAAATGTGTTCAGGTCTAGATTGGGACGATATCCCTCTGTTTCTTTGGGGATCAGAAAGTACTTGACCTTGCCCTCTTTGTTCTTGTAGCATGAGCTTGATTGCAAGATCTGACAAGAGGATGGTGATTTCTCTCTGAAGCAGTTCCTGATGCAGAGGGTCGAAGTGATGCACCCTCGGGGGGGGGGGGGGCAGTTTGGTGGTAGATCCAATAAATGTAGTTTGTAACCGCTCTGGACTATCTGTAGAACCCATGAGTGAGATTATGAGAGGCCACCTTTGGGCAAAAAGAGTGAGCCTTCACCCGACCGGAAGGTTTCCCACTACGGTTACTGGTAGAGTGGTTATGCTCTGAAGGAACCAGTCAAAACTCTGTCCCTGGTTTTGGCCAAGGAGCCGGCTGGGCTTTCTAAGGCTCCTCTCAGTGTTGTGGGCAAGGAGCCTGTTTGGGATAGGAGGCCTGGGACCCAGGAAATTACCTGCTCCTATGAGAGCAATAAGTCTTTTTCTGTCCCCCTCCTTGGTACCTCCTGCAATAGGAGGCTGGCTCGAATGTGCACCTTGAGAGCTTATGAAGGGTGACATGCTGCTTTTCAATGAAGCCAGCCTTCTCTTTGACCTGTTCTCCGAAAAGATTCTCTCCATGGCACATCAGTAAGTTTGTTCTGCACAGATTGCTCCAGGTCTGAGAAATGGAGCCAGGCAAGTTTCCAGGTGCCAATATTCATGGGAGAAGCTCTCATTGCTGTTTTGAAGATGTCATAGGTTGCCTGGACTATGAACTTCAAGCAGTTCTTGCCATGAGCCACTAAGGAACGATGCTGTTCCAATTTCTGTGGAGGGAGAAATTGAGACAACTTAGCAAGGTTGCACATGATATTTTTCAAGAATATGGCCATGTAGAGCTGGGTAAGAGAGCCATGTGAGCTATGAGCATGGAGCTCTGAAAATATCTTCTCCCTAAAGAGTCCAATCTCCAAGCCTCCATTCCCAAAGGCACAGAGGAATGAGTCTTGGAACTTTTGGACCTCTTAAGGGCGGATTCGACCAAGAAGGAATGGTGAAGAAGCTGAGACTTCTCGAATCCAGAAGCTTTCTAAACTCTGTAGATAGAGTCAAGCCTTCTACTGACTGGAGATACAGTGAGGGGGTTCTCCCACATTCTCATTTGCATGCTCTGCAGAATGTGGTGGACAGGCAGTCACCGCCTCTTTAGGGGCCAAGGAGTATTGCAGGATCTCCATCTCTTCTGCCCTGGGTTTATTCTCAGTTTTCAAAGAAAATGGTATGGCTTTAGTCATGTCCTCTGGAAGGGACTTAATGCTGCTCATGAGGTGGAGAAGAGTCCAGGAGACCTATCCCCCATCAAATCTTTAGAATCTATATCGGTTACCCAGCCTTCTGAATCAGAGAGGAAGTCAAAGTACTTCGCAGTAGTAGAATACTTCTGAGTTTCCGCCTGGATATTTCTCTGGATCCGAAGGGATCAGGAGCTCCTTTGGAAGCGATGATGCACTAATGCTCTTCCTAGATTTCGAGGGTGCATTTGACCCCAAAATGCTAAAGAGGGATATCAGCCAGGCAGACACCAGTGTCAGTGCCCTTCGATGCCCCAATATTGATGCATCTCCCGCAGCAAAGTGTGCATCTCGAGGATCGGCTGTATTAGCATGCTACACTGCCAAGAGCACTGCAATGCATTCCACAAGAGCTTGCAGAATGTGTTTCTCCGTGGCTACCAACTCTGAAGGCTGTGTGGCCACATCTACTTCAACTGATGTGCCCTGTATCTATATTGGGGTATCGGCAGCTTGGTCTCAGCTCTTGGTAGGCTGCTGGTGCACCTCCGATGTTTTGGAGGATAAGCTCTTCTCCTGTCAAGGAAACTGAGGGGCACTCACATGGGTCCTCATCACTCTCGATACTATGCTTCAATGGGCTCTGATGCACCAGAATCTTTGCATGGTGCTCGGTTCAATCACACTTCGATGTCTATGAAGATGAAGCTGAATCCTTCTACATCTTTGGGTGGAGATTGAACGATGGCTGATGCCTCCAGGGCACTATGGATGCTCGGCTCTGAGTGGGCTCAAGAAAGAGTAGTTACTCACCTGTAACAGGTGTTCTCCAGGAGCAGCAGGAATCAGTCCTCACATATGGGTGACGTCGGCGCCGACGGAGCCCTCGCGGAGCAATTTTCCCCAGCTTTCAAAGAAAGCCTTTGGGAATTGCAGCGCGCATGCGCGGTCCCCTTCCCGCCCAAGGGTGCCATCTTGCTCAGTCTGATGACATAGCTAAAAGACAGCAAAAAAATTAGCAAAAACGAAATCATAGGACTGCAACTCCAAGGGGAGGAGGGAGGGTTGTGAGGACTGATTCCTGCTGCTCCTGGAGAACACCTGTTACAGGTGAGTAACTACTCTTTCTCCAGGACCAAGCAGGAAGTCAGTCCTCACATATGGGACTCCCAAGCTTAAGGCTACCGGAGACCCTAAGCACAAAAAAGGAGCTCCCTAAAGCTCAGTAGCACAGAAGGAAAGAATCTTCTCTGAATACGCCTCCAACCGGTAGCCCAACATCCGGGACGGAGAGTAGGAGTTGCCTATACCTCAAAGAGATTACGGAGGACTGCCTGTCCGAAAGCACTGTCCCTGCGGGACTCCCTCTCCAGGCAGTAATGGGCCGCAAAAGTCTGGCTTGAAGACCAAGTAGCGGCCCGGCAGATGTCTGCCAATGGAATAGAGCGGAGGTAAGCCACTGACGCAGCCTTCGCCCTAACACGATGAGCCGTGACTCGACTTTCCAACGAGAGGCCGGCTGCCCCATAAGCCCAAGCGATACAGTCAGCAACCCAGATGGACAGAGTACGCTTGGAGACAGGGAGCCCCAACTTATTGGGGTCATAAGACACGAAGAGCTGAACAGCCCTTCGGTGCTCCTGCGTACGGTCAAGGTAGAAGGTTAACGCCCTCCTACAGTCCAGGGTATGCAGGACCATTTCAGCTCGGCTGGAGTGTGGCCTGGGAAAGAAGGTTGGAAGTACCACCTCCTGGTTGATGTGAAAAGGGGAAACCACTTTAGGAAGAAACTTAGGGTGAGTCCGTAGGACTACCCTATTCTTGTAGAACCTAGTGTAAGGAGGATCAGATACTAGGGCCTGTAGCTCACTAACGCGTCTAGCAGAAGTGAGGGCTACCAAGAATAAGGTTTTCCAAGAAAGAAAACGAAGATGACAGGTAGCCATAGGTTCAAAAGGCGGACAAGTAATCCGCTGTAAAACCACGTTCAGATCCCAGTCAGGGGCTGGTGGGCGCAAAGGTGGTTTAAGGAGAAAGAGGCCTCTGAGAAAACGAGCCACTAGAGGGTGGCCGGAAAGAGGTCTGCCATCCACCGGCATGTGATGCGCAGAAAGAGCACTGAGGTGGACCCTGACCGAGTTGGACTTAAGTCCAAGATTGGAGAGGCAAAGCAAGTACTGCAAGACCACTGACACCGAACAGGAGAAGGGATCTTGAGACTGCTGAGCACACCAGACGGAGAACCGACGCCACTTAAGAGCGTAGGACTTCCGGGTGGAGGGTCGCCTGGAGGCCAAGACGACTTCCTCCACATCTGGAGGCAGCAGGAGGGGAGCAAGGACTACCCTTTCAGCAGCCAGGCCATCAGATGAAGGGACCGGAGGTTGGGGTGTAGGAGAGTCCCCTGATCCTGTGTCAGGTGATCGGGCTGAAACCCCAGAGGAAGAGGAGTGTCCATCGCTAGCTGCATCAGAAGCGGGAACCAGGGCTGTTTGGGCCACCGGGGAGCCACGAGGATCATTGAGGCTTTGTCCCGGAGAACCTTGAAGAGTGTCCGAGACACCAGTGGCATGGGAGGAAAGGCATACAGAAGGCCTGTGGACCAGGAGAGAAGAAAAGCATCCGCCGCTACTCTGAGAGGATGCGGTTGTCGAGAGCAGAATCGGGGAAGTTGCCGGTTTAGAGGACTGGCAAAGAGATCCATGGTGGGGAGGCCCCACTTGAGAAAGATCCGTTGAACCACCAACGGATCCAATCTCCACTCGTGTGGCTGGAGGATTCTGCTCAGTTTGTCTGCCAGGCAATTTTCTTGACCCGGGAGATAAACAGCTTTTAGGAGGATGCTGCGACTGACGGCCCAAGAGCACAGTCTTTGTGCTTCCCGACAGAGAATGAGGGAGCCTGTGCCCCCTTGTTTGTTCACGTAGAACATTGCAACTTGATTGTCCGTCTGGACCAGGACAGACTGGTGAGAAGTGAGGTGGGAGAAGGCCCTCAGAGCCAGGCGGATTGCTCTGAGCTCCAGGAAGTTGATCTGCTGGGCAGACTCCCAAGGAGTCCAGAGGCCCTGAGTACATGTCCCTTGGCAATGGGCTCCCCAACCCAGGAGAGAAGCATCGGTCATCAGGACCAGAGAAGGCGGAGGAGACTGAAAAGTCATTCCGAGGACCAGGTTTGGCAGATGAAGCCACCATTGCAGAGAAGAGACCAGCGGGTCGGAGATCTGTACTGAGTCCGCTAGGCTTCCCGTGGCTTGATGCCATTGTGTGCGCAGGCTCCATTGAGCAGGCCGCATGTTCAGGCGGGCATTGGTGGTCACATGGACTGTGGAAGCCATATGGCCGAGCAGTCGCAGAAATTGCCTGGCAGAGACCAGGGAATTGCTGTGAAAGTGGCTGGCAAGATCCATGAGCCTGTTTGCCCTGTCGAGAGGCAGAAAGGCTCGCGCCTGAAGCGTGTTTAACCTTGCGTCGATGAACTCGAGATCCTGAGAGGGGAGCAAAGTGGACTTTGCGAAGTTTATGACAAAGCCCAAGTGCTGGAGCAGAGCCACAGTACGGTGAATGGCGTGAGTGGCCTCTTGGGAAGACGGTGCTCTGATGAGCCAGTCGTCCAAGTACGGAAACACAAAGAGGCCTTGAAGTCTTAGATAAGCCGCAACCACTGCTAGACATTTGGTGAACACCCTTGGTGCGGAGGATAGGCCAAAGGGTAGTACTCTGTACTGGTAATGATTGCCTCCCACAACAAACCTGAGATATTGTTTGTGGCTTGGGTGGATGAGGATGTGAGTGTAGGCATCTTTTAGATCCAAGGAGCATAGCCAGTCTCCCTGCTGGAGGTAGGGCAGCAGGATTCCAAGGGTAAGCATCTTGAACTTTTCCCTTGCGAGGAACTTGTTGAGGTTCCGCAAGTCCAGGATGGGTCTGAGGCCTCCTGTTCTTTTTGGTATCAGAAAGTACCTGGAGTAAAAGCGTTGACCTCTCAGGTGGTGGGGCACCGGTTCCACAGCCTGTTCCTGAAGAAGACTTGCTAACTCCTGAAGGAGTAAGTCCCTGTGCAGAGGGAGTCTGAGAGGCTCCCCTGGAAAGTAGGAGGGAGGTACCTGGTGGAAGTGCAGGAGATAGCCTTCTTGGACTATGTGAAGCACCCAGGTATCTGTAGTGATGTTGGACCACCTGTGGGCAAAGTGGACCAGCCGGCCTCCTGTGCTGAGAGAAACCAGCTGAGGGGGAGAGGCTATGCTGATGAAGTCAAAAACCCCCACCCTGCTGAGCAGGGGCCGGTGGTGCAGGCTTGGGGGCTGGCTGCCTACGGGACCCATGACCCTGTCCCTTGGCCTGCTGACCCTGTTGGGGAGCTGCTGAGGCCTGAAAATGAGGGTATTGTTTATAGGCAGCCGCCTTCCTCGGGTAAAAGGGCTTTTTCCCCGGGCACTTCTTCTTCTGAGAAGGGGCAGAGGTCTTCCTTGAGAACCGAGTCCTGGTGAGAGTCTCGGTCTCGATCTGTGCAGCCTTCTCATCCATGGGTTTGCCAAAGAGGTTTTCACCTCTGCAGGGGATATCGACCAACTTGTCCTGTACCCATGGATCGAGGTCGGATGACTGAAGCCAAGCCTGTCGGCGGGCACCGATGCCGGCTGCGGCTACTCGAACCGATGCTTCGAAGCCATCGTAGGCTGCTCGAGAGATAAACTTTGAGCACTCCCGAATACCAGTAGACAAGGCCTGAAACCTCTGCAAAGGTTCTTCGGAGAGACCAGCAGAGAACCCGGCTATTTCTTTAGCCAGGTCACGGAGATACATGCCCATATAGAGCTGGTAGGTCTGGACTCGACAAGCAAGCATAGAGCCCTGGAAACACTTCCTACCGAGGGCATCCAGGCTTCGAGCCTCCCGACCAGGAGGCACCTAGGAGTGCATCTTCTGACTCTTAAGTCTATGCATGGCCGATTCCACCACCATGGAATGGTGCGGTAGTTGTGCCTTTTGGAACCCGGGCCTCTTGCGGACTCGATAAATGGAATCGACCCGCTTGCTTAACACCGGCGACGACGCCGGGCTCTCCCACATGCGGAAGAGAAGTCGTTCCAGCATCGGAGGAACCGGTACAGTAAAGGCCTCCTTTGGGGGAGAGTCATACTGGAGGGCGTCGAGCTCTTCGGCTCGAGGCTCCTCCTCGGGATCCGTGGGGAAGGTCAAGGCCTTGGCCATATCCCGCACGAAGTCAGAGAACCGGGTATCCTCCGGGGGGGACCGTCTCCGAGGTTCGGACTCGGGGGAGTCCGATGGGACACACCGAGTCCGAAAAGAACCAGGTGACTCTTCGTCCTCGGATTCCCAGGCTGACTCCTCGGAGGAGTCGAGCGGCTCCAGTCGGGCGGGCATCGATGCCGTCCGCCCCGACGCCGAAGGAGTCGGCGTCGACGACCTCGGTCCCGAACGGGAGGCCGAAGGAGACCGTGACCGAGGATCGACTAGAGCCCTCATGGACTCGAGGATCGGCTCGGTCTCCGGGGTCGACTTGGACGTCGACGTCCCAGTGGTCAGGGCAGAAGCACCGGCGAGGCCAGCGATCAATGCCCGCTGCTGGTCCATGAAGGCAGTCAGACTGCTCTCCAAGGCCGTCAACCTGAGTCCGAGCTCAGGAGACCCAGCAGCCCCCGACTCGGGCCCCGACGGCGTCGGGCCCAACGTCGGCTCCTTCGGAGGCGAGTCCACGAGGACTACAGCACTTACGTGAGCAGGCGAGTCCATCTCGAGACGAGGATGTTTGGAAGGCCTCTCCATCTCCGAGGACCCGGGACGGCTATCGGGGCTATGTGACCTGGCCCTCGAGGAACCAGGAGCGTCCACCGACGCCGCCCTCGCGGGTTTCTTCTTCCGATGATGTTCCCGAGTAGGAGACCCCCGCTCAGAGGAACTTCTTCGATGCTCAGGACCAGAGTCCCGAGATGTCGAAGCCTCTGACGAGGTCCGGGCCCGGCAGGAGTCAGAGAAGATACGTTCCCGCTGATGCTGCTGACTCCTCAACGCTTTTGAGGACATCTTGCCACACGGACCACAGATCATCGGGTCATGATCGGGTCCGAGGCAGCGGAGGCAGCAGTCGTGTGTGTCGGTAAGAGACATGAGTTTCTTACACCGATCACACTTCTTAAACCCGCTGGCAGCCATCGGGGGAAAAAGGGCCCCTGCGAGGTCAAAAGACAGGGCTGCCAGTGAAAAAGAAAAAAACGGCGCGAAATCTGTCATGAAGGACAAAAAAACGAAAAATAAAGAACGGACTCGCAACCGGCGTCACGGGTCCGGGCGGGAAAAGAACCGGCGGCGAACCGAGAAAAAAGACAAATAAAATCAACTTTTCTAGCGGTGAATTACAAACAACGTCTGTAGGGCTCCGCGGAAAAAAGAAGACTGAGCAAGATGGCACCCTTGGGCGGGAAGGGGACCGCGCATGCGCGCTGCAATTCCCAAAGGCTTTCTTTGAAAGCTGGGGAAAATTGCTCCGCGAGGGCTCCGTCGGCGCCGACGTCACCCATATGTGAGGACTGACTTCCTGCTTGGTCCTGGAGAACTTCTCAATGTCAATGCACCGCCAGTTGCTTATACAGCCCTGGAAGCCACAGAGACCAGTGACATAATAGATGCCGAAGATGATGAATCGGATTTCTGAGTGCCAAAATGTGATTTGCGCTGCTTCTCTTGACCTTTGAGTCCTCTTTTTTTCATCTGCAAACATAAATTACAAGAAGAGGGCTGATGATTGGATCCCAGGCACTGGAGGCACCAACTGTGGGTATCCATGGCGAAAATGCACACTGGGAACACTGAGTCCGCTGGCCGATTTCTGGGACATGTCGTCCGGGAAGATAGCCACAGTGAAATTAAACAGCTTGATTTTGAAAAGTAAAGCCCGGCCAGTGCACTGACACATAAAAGAGCAGAGGAGCCATGGAAAAAACAAATTTATTGATACAAAGATAGAAAAATAAAAGAGAAAAGAGAAAATGTGACGGCAGACGTTAGGCTGAAAAACCAGGCTATGCAGAACCCCTGCAGGGAAGAAAAATAATTTACCAAGCGAAGGATGGCCATAACATGTCCAATGAGCTCTGCAGAAAAACTATGACTGAGCTAAAAAGAGTAGTTACTCACCTGTAACAGGTGTTCTCCAGGAGCAGCAGGAATCAGTCCTCACATATGGGTTACATCGACATCAATGAAGTCCTTGCGGAGCATTTCCCCAGCTTTCCAAGAAAGCCTTTGGGAATGCAGGCACGCATGCGCGGTTCCCTTCCCGCCTAAAGGTGTCATCTTGCTCAAATGACATAGCTAAAAACAGCACACAAAAATTGTAAAAATAAACTATGCACCACTGCAACTCCCAGGGGAGGAGGGAGGGTTGTGAGGACTGATTCCTGCTGCTCCTGGAGAACACCTGTTACAGGTGAGTAACTACTCTTTCTCCAGGACCAAGCAGGATGTCAGTCCTCACATATGTGTGACTCCCTAGCTCTGGGCTACCAAGGAACCCAGGCTGAACAAGAGAACTCCCTCTAGTTCCAGCATCAAAGAAAGGCTTTTCACTGACAGAACCTCCACCGGTAGCCCAACGGAGGGCTGGAGGGCAGGAGTTGCCTAAACCTCAAAGAGATTCCGGAGTACTGCCTGGCCAAAAGCACTGTCCCTACGGGACTCCCTCTCCAGACAATAATGGGCCGCAAAAGTCTGGCTTGAAGACCAAGTTGCAGCCCTGCAGATGTCTACCAAGGGCGCAGAGCGGAGATGAGCCACTGAGGCAGCCATTGCCCTGACACGATGGGCCGTGACCCGACCCTGCAAAGGAAGGTCAGCCGCCCTGTAAGCCCAGGTGATACAGTCAGCTACCCAGGTGGACAAGGTATGCTTGGACACAGCTAACCCCAAATTATTAGAGTCAAAAGATATGAAGAGCTGAGTAGCCCTTCTATGCCCTTGCGTACGGTCAAGGTAGAAGGATAAGGCCCTCCTACAGTCCAGGGTATGCAGAACTGCTTCAGCCTGGCTTGCATGAGGCCTAGGGAAGAATGTTGGAAGAACCACCTCTTGGTTAAGGTGGAAGGAGGAGACAACTTTTGGGAGGAACTTTGGATGAGTCCAAAGGACTATCCTGTTCCTATAAAAGCGGGTGTAGGGCCTGTCACAGACCAGGGCCTGAAGCTCACTCACTCGCCTGGCCGAGGTTAGGGCTATCAAGAAGAGTGTCTTCCAGGGCAGGAAGCGTAGAGGGCAAGTAGCCATTGGCTCAAATGGTGGGCGAGTCAGCTGCTGCAAGACCACATTCAACTCCCACTCAGGAGCAGGATGACAGATGGGAGGCTTGAGCAAAAGCAAGCGTCTGAGAAAGCGGGACACCAAGGGGTGAACCGACAAAGAATGTCCTTCCACCAGTGAGTGGTGAGCTGCTAGAGCCGAGAGGTGGACCCGAACAGAATTGGACTTAAGTCCTTGATTTGATAAGTGCAGTAAGTACTGAAGCACTACTGGTACAGTACAGGAGAAAGGATCCTCTGTACATAGCTGACACCACACAGAAAACCTTTTCCACTTGAGAGCATAGGTTTTCCGAGTGGACTGTTTCCTAGAGGCTAGGATAACCACCTCAACTTCCTGAGGTAGGCCCCAGGGAGCCAAAACTACCCTTGCAGCCTCCAGGCCATCAAATTGAGGGCTTTGAGATTGGGGTGCAGAAGGGAACCCTGATCCTGAGAGAAGGTCAGGTTGCAACCCCAAAGGCAGTGGGGGATCCACTGTCAGCTGAAGCAGAAGTGGAAACCAAGGCTGTCTCGGCCACCTGGGAGCTACCAGCAGGACCGAGGCCTTGTCCTGAAGAATCTTGAACTGGGTTCGGGCCACCAAGGGCGTGGGAGGAAACGCATACAGGAGGCCCTGAGACCATGGAATCAGAAAAGCATCTGCTGCTATCCGCAGAGGGTGCGGTTGTCTGGAGCAGAACTTTGGCAGCTGTTTGTTCGGTGGACTGGCAAACAGATCTATGGACGGAAGTCCCCATTTCAAGAAAATCTTCTGAACCACCAAAGGATGGAGCCGCCACTCGTGGGGCTGCAGAATCCTGCTCAGCCTGTCGGCCAGGTAGTTTTCCTGGCCGGGGAGGTACACAGCCTTGAGAAGCATGTTGTGCTTGAGGGCAAACAAGCAAAGGGCCTGTGCTTCCTGACAAAGGAGCCTGGAGTCAGTTCCGCCCTGCTTGTTCACATAAAACATGGCTACCTGGTTGTCCGTTTGAACTAGGACAGACTGATGAGCCAGGGTAGGAGAGAAAGTTCTGAGGGCTAGTCAAATAGCCCTGAGTTCCAGTAGATTGATCTGCTGTGCGGCTTCCCAGACAATGAGCTCCCCAGCCCTGCAGGGAGGCATCGGTGGTCAACACCACTGTGAACCCAGGGGTCTGAAAGGGTACCCCTTGCAGCAGATTGGGTGGGTGTAGCCACCAGCTGAGGGAGTTCAGAAGCTGTCTGGACACCCTTATCCTGTCTCTGAGGCTGTCTGTGACCTGTGACCACTGAGACCGCAGGCACCATTGAGCAGGCCTCATATGGAGCCTGGCATTGGGGGTCACATGTACTGTCAAAGCCATGTGGCCAAGAAGCCTCAGGCAGAGTCTGGTGGAGACCAGTGACCTTCTGAAAAACTGGTTTGCTATGTTTATCAGTCTTTGGGCTCTGTCTTCTGGCAAGAATGCCTTTGTCAGCAGAGAGTCCAGCCTTGCCCCTATGAACTCCAAGTTCTGGGAGGGGAGCAAAGTGGACTTTGCAAAGTTTATCATAAACCCCAAGCTTTGAAGAAGAGCAATAGTTCTGAGGGTGGCCTGTCGGGCCTCCTGGCACATCTGACTCCTGATGAGCCAGTCGTCCAGATAGGGGAAGACAAAGATTCCCTGATTTCTCAGGTAGGCCGCCACCACTGTCAGGCATTTGGTAAAGACCCTGGGAGCGGAAGTGAGGCCAAAAGGCAGTACCCTATATTGATAATGGTTTCCTCCCACAATGAACCTGAGGTACTTTCTGTGGTCTGGACGAATGAGGATGTGAGTGTACGCATCCTTTAGATCTAATGAGCATAGCCAATCTCCCTGCTGGAGGTAGGGCAGAAGTGTTCCAAGAGTAAGCATTTTGAACTTTTCCTTCTCTAGGAACTTGTTGAGATTTCTGAGGTCTAGAATAGGTCGAAGGCCACTGGTTCTTTTGGGTACCAGGAAATACCTGGACTAGAACCCTCGACCTTGTAAGTGGGGAGGGCACAGGCTCCACCGCCCGGTCCACCAACGGAGCTTCTGAAGGAGAAGATCTGTGTGCAGGGGAGGCCTTGGAGGCTCTCCTGGATAGTATGGAGGAGGCAGTTGTTGGAAGTGGAGCAGATAGCCCTTGTGGACTATGCTTAACACCCAACTGTCTGCAGTGATGTGCAGGGCTGGGAGAGCAGGGACGGAGAGGCTATGCCTAAGGAGTCAAAACCCCCCACCCTGCTGAGTGGGAGCAGGGGCCGGAGGCTTGGGAGTCCTCTGCCTATGGAGCCCATTACCCTGCCCCTTGGCTTGCTGACCCTGAGGGGCAGCTTGGACAGCCTGGTATTGTGGGTACTGTTTGTAGGCAGTGCCCTTCCTCGGGTAAAAGGGTTTTTTACCCGAGCCCTTCTTTTTGTGAGAAGGGGCAGAAGTCTTTCTAGACAGCCTCATCCTTGTGAGGTGCTCGGTTTCGAGCTGTGCGGCCTTCTCAATCATGGGCTTGCCAAAAAGGTTCTCACCTCGGCAAGTGACATCGACCAACTTGTCCTGAACCCATTGGTCGAGGTCCGATGACTGCAGCCATGCCTGGCGTCGAGCCGTGATGCCGGCTGCCGCAACACGAGACGAAGCCATCGTAGGCAGCGCGGGACAAACTTGGAGCATTCCCGGATCCCCGAGAACAAGGACTTGAACCTCTGCAAGGGTTCCCCGGAGAGACCAGCAGAGAACCTGGCCAGTTCCTTGGCCAGGTCCCGCAAGTACATGCCCATGTACAGCTGGTAAGACTGGGCACGGCAAGCAAGCATCGAGCCCTGGAAGCACTTTCTACCAAAACTATCGAGGTTCCGGGCCTCCCTGCCAGGGGGCACTGCGGAGTGCATCTTCTGACTTTTCAGACGATGCATGGTCGATTCCACCACCATGGAATGGTGTGGTAGCTGCGCCTTCTGAAAACCAGGGCTCTTCCGGAGTCGACAGATAGAATCGACCCGCTTGCTTAGAACCAGCGCCGAGGCCGGTGCCTCCCATATCCGGAAGAGGAGCCGTTCCAGCATCAGAGGAACCTGAACAGTAAAGGCCTCCTTCGGAGGAGAGTCATACTGTAGGGCCTCGGGCTCCTCGGCTCGAGGCTCCTCCTCAGGGTCCGCAGGGACTGCCAACGCGGTGGCCATATCCCGGACGAACTCCGAGAACCGGGTATCCTTCGGGGGGGGGGGGGGGAAATCTACTCCGGGGCTCGGACTGCAGTGAGTCCGATGGGACGCACCGAGTCCGGAAAGTGTCGGGGGATTCCTCGTCTTCCGTCTCCCAGGTGGACTCGTCCGATGAGGAATCGGGGTCCGACTGTGCGGGGCCTGTGAGCACCCGCCCCGACGCGAAGGCACCGGCGTCGACGCCCTTGGTCCCGAATGGGAGGTCGAGGGAGACCGCGACCGAGGTCGACCTCGAGCCTTTATGGTCTCAAGTATCGGCTCGGTCTCCGGGGTCGACTTTGATGTCGATGTCCCGGTGGTCGGGGCAGATGCGCCAGACAGGCGCCTGGCCATCAGTGCCCGCTGCTGTTCCATGAAGGCAGACAGTCTGCTCTCCAAGGCTGTCAGCCTGAGACCCAGCTCAGGAGACTCAGCAGCCCCCGACTCGGGCCCGACTTCGGCTCTCTGGGAGGAGAGTCCACGAGGACTACAGGACTTACGTGTCCAGCAGACTCCGGCTCCACTCGAGGTACTTTGGGAGGCTTCTCCTGTTCCACAGGCCCGGAGCGACGGTGAGGGGTCTGAGACCTAGCTCTCGAGGGGCCAGGGACCTCCTCCGACGACTCTTCTTCCTCTTTCGTTCCCGGTCTGGGGACCCCCTGTTCGAGGAGCCCCGACGGTGCTCGGGATCCGATTCCCGAGATGTCGAGGCCTCAGACGCGGTCCGGGACCGGCCGGAAGCCGAGTCGGAGAAAAGCCTTTCCTTTGGTGCTGATGACTTCAAAGCGCCTTGGAAGACATTTTTCCACATGGTCCACAGGTCTTAGGATCGTGGTCAGGACCGAGGCACCGAAGGCAGCAGTCGTGTGTGTCGGTGAGAGACATTAGTTTCTTGCACCGATCACACTTTTTGAACCCACTGGAAGTCATCGGGGGAAAAAAAGAGTCCCCGCGAAGTCAAAGGACCGGCCTTCCAGGGAAAAAGAAAAAAAGGGCGCGAACGCTAGCCACGAAGGGCAAAAACCGAAAAAAGAAGATTGGGCTCGATACCGGTGTACCGAACACGGCGGGAGGGGAACGGGCGTCGAACCGGAGAAAAAAAGAGCGAAGGAATCGCAAAAAAATCTACTATTTTCCAGGAGGACTAGGACACACGTCCGGTGGGCTTCACGGAAAAAGAGAGACTGAGCAAGATGGCACCTCTAGGCGGGAAGGGAACCGCGCATGCATGCCTGCATTCCCAAAGGCTTTCTTGGAAAGCTGGGGAAATGCTCCGCAAGGGCTTCATCGACGTCGATGTAACCCATATGTGAGAGGACTGACTTCCTGCTTGGTCCTGGAGAATGGCGCTGCTGCAGAAGGCAGAAAGGAGGTGCACAGGCGCAATGGAACCTCACAAAAGCTTCCAGTTAAAGCTGGAATGAATTCCCACGTGGACTCAGTTGGAGGATATCACCCATATGTGAGGACTTCATTCCTGCTTGTTCATGGAGAAAGACCAAGACCAACTGGGGTCTACAACACTGGAACAGGAAGTAATTTGGGCAGACTAGATGGAACATGTGGTATTTGTCTACCATCATACTGCATATTTCTATAATAAAAATAAAACGTATCCAAAACATTTGAAACCCAAACCTAAAATTTTAGGCCTTTGATACAACCCAATGTCCATCAGCAGCAGTAGCATGCAAGAGATAAAGATTCAGTTCTTAGACTTGGCTTCTGATAGTGGGGATGCTACTGAAACAATTTTGACAGCCCCCAGAAAAGAGGACAACCCACAATCATCACTCAATAGGATACTTCTGGTTCTGCAGTTAACTGAAGTCTGTGCCTTTCCAGAGGACTGTTTGTACATTCACTGAGCTAGAAGGGAGTCAGAAGAGGGAATACAATTGTTCATAAAACATTTGGGAATAGTGAATGAAGACCTAATGCACTATGGCCCCATGCTAGGGCAGGTTCTAGTTCAGCTGGAAAGCCAAAATGGGTAGAAGGAAGCTGATGGAATAAAACATTCAATGTACACAATTGGCTCCCTTTGAGAAGGCTAAAGTTAAGTATAGTGCTGCTGTACCAACAATAGAAAGAGCAACACTAAAAGGAGCCATACTGTGCACATGTCATTGTAGCAGCATGTAGAAAGCATTGACCTGTGTGGGACAAAAACAAGTACACTGCATATTTCCAATCTGCCTAACTAAAGCAGCAACATTATCAGGGCTAAGCCATTTATTGCAAACATATTAAAATATATGCATAAATGAACTATGTCTTCAGATAGAAAGCCAAAATGATCATGTTTGCAAAGTGATATTTCATCAGAAGAGCTCAAAGACAAAGGTCTAATGTCACTATCCAGGAATTCCATTGGTTTAAATGACAGTACATATTAAGGGTGTGCACAACCAAAAAGAGTTTGGTTTGTGCTTGTTTTAAACAAATTTTAAAGCATTTGTTCTTGTTCTTTTTTACCTCTTTGCCCTTTGAGCGCACACTGTATATGCTAGAACATTTCCGAGCATGCAAAGTGACTGTACATGTATTAACTCAAATGTGTACAAGAGATTTGCACAGCCTTAAAAATTTCTAGGTGCCAAAATGAATTGAATGCCCGCTCACGAATGTGCACCCCAGGGTAGATATGCCAAGACACCTCTGAGGTTCTTTTGCTGCCCCTGAAACATACAGCTTATGTTTATATTTATTTGTATTTGCTATACTACCCTTCATTTCCAATTCAGAGCTGTTTACAATCAATAAAGTAACAGGCCAAATGAGAAATAAGAAACCATATTTGCAATTATCATTTGGGAGTAGTTCTGAAAATACAGGATAGAATTTAAGTTCAAATTCTTCTGTCAGACTGCAGCCTTCCTCCCCTCGCAGGATTTACGATTATGACCAATGAAAGCCAATCATGGGTTTAAAAATGCCTGTTCAAAACGGAAAGTTTTTAATGCTATTTTGAAGTCAGAATAAGATGTTTCCAGTCTAATGTTGTGGGGTATGGAGTTCCACAAAGCTGGAGCTAGATAGTAAAAGACAGCCTGTCTATTAATGTCTAAGTGCACCCTGGAGTTGGAGGGCAATACCAACCTATTTTGTTGTAAAGCCCAGAGGGTCCTATTTGGGACATATAGTATTAATAAATTAGAAAGGTAGAATGGAAGCCCTACATAGATTGCTTTGTGTGCTAGAATCAAAATCTTATATTTTACTCAAAACGGCTCTCCAGTGATAAGTCTTTCAAGAGTAGTGCGTTACTAGCTTGATAGCCACAGACTAAACAGTTTGCAGTCATTAAAGTGAAAACTTTGGTAATCCACATTATAGTGAATTGCAGTAGTCAAGACGATTAATGACAAACACATGTATCAGAGTGAAAAGCGCTGGTTTATGAAAGTTTGAGCAAACAGATCGGAGTCTATATAAAGATAGAAAATATGCTTTAGAGATGATTGCAATCTGATGTTGAAATATTAATTGGGAGTCCAATTTACAGTGAAGAAGTTTCAGGGAGGACACTAGAGGTAGTGACTGACCCTGTATGTTGGGAGCCACATCAATAGATTGAGAGTGGTACCACACCAATAGATTGAGAGTGGTCTATAATCCACATCGCCTGAGTTTTAGTGAAGTTCATTTTAAGTGATTGTTCTGCTAACCAGATAAATACAGATGAAAGGTACATAGTCAATGCAGTCAGATCTGGGTTTAAGGGATTTGTAAACAATAATAATTGAATAATAAATGAAGAAGCAGCTGCTGATACCTAAAGAGTGTATCAAAAGTGTTAATGGGCAAATGTACAGATGAAAGAGGACAGGGGAAAGAATGGATCCCTGTGTTATGCTCACAGGTAGAACAATTGTTTTTTTCAATTAGCACACGAATGAAATAGAGCTCATAACCATTTTGTAAAACAGTACCTTGCAACCCCTGAAGAATCTGGATCCGCTGGGTCCTCAGTGCATTCATCTCCATTGTTATCTAGAAACAGAAAAATGAATTTAATTCAGTTCATATTGCCTGCAGGAGGATCAGCTTCTATCTTCAAGCATGGAAAGGCTTTTACCTGCTGTTTCAAAACGAGAAGACTCTGAACCTCAACGTAGGCTGCCTGCAGGGTGGCCCGAGTCTGAAGTAGATTATTGTCTACACCTTGCAGAGACTTGCTCAGCTCCTCTTCTCTCAAGGAAATACTCAACAGCTGGTCCACTTGGGAACGCTCTACAGTGAAAAGAAACACCTGCACTTCAGCAATGAAAAATTTAACTTCAGGGTGATCTGTTAGGCTAACACTTATGGAATTATTAGAACAAAGGTTATCAGGATATTCCAAAACTACAAAAATACCGAGTGCATGGACAATAAAAAAAAAAAAAAATGACTTCAAATCTGGTGAATTGCTTATAATTAAAAAGGATAACTACATTACAGAAAACAATTACTACATTTTGGGGTTTCTTTAAGCTGCATTAGCATGTATTAACAGGCATGCAGTGCTATGCTGTGCTAACAGTTAAAGCAGCAATTAGGATGCGCTAAACAACTAAAGCATCTCACTGGAGAAGGGAAGCCAACATCGCTCCTGGAGATGGAAGATCTCTTTGAGCTCCTTACAGCAAGTTCTCCCCACCCTCCCACCTGCAATCAAAGAACCCAGTGGCAATGAGCAACCCTGAGTTCAGCAGATCGGAGGATAAAGCAAATGTTGGAGGATCAACTGGAGTCCAGAAATTCCAATGGGAAGTGCTAGGGGCAGCAGGAAGACCTCTTCAGCCTGTTGGGGATGTGAGGGTTGAGGCAACAAATCAGAAAATTGTTCAACAGCCTTTATGGAAGGTAGATACAGCTTCAGAAGGTGTCCAGGGGACCTCAAGCACCAGGAGAGTTGAGATACATGCACTTGGAATTTCCTTTCAATCTTACACCAAGTTTACTTTGCAGAAGCCCCACGTTATCACCTCAGAAGTTATCTGGGAAGCCTTAGTTACCATTTCAACTCATATTATGCAGATATCAAAACAGTACCAGTTCCATTCTGATCTACTGCACTTGCAGGAAGAGGAGCTGAAAACATTTTAAGATAGAATATCTAAAATGGACCAAATTGTTCAGAAATATGACTTGGCCAGCTCCTTTGTTAATGGAAGCTTCCTCCTTCAAAATAAGACTGAAGAATTGGAAAACATTGTTCATAAGAGAAAGCTTTCCATGATTAATTTTCCTAGATCAAAAATTATGTCTCCTAAAGAGATGTTTAAGAAATATTTGTCTGAGATTCTGAAGATTCCTGATAGTGCTTGTCCTATGATAGCCAAGGCTTCTTATTTGTCCCTCAAGTACAATCTAGATGAGTGGATTATGCTCATCTACCAGCAAGTGGAGACTGAGAACACAAACTTGAAGTATGCTATAAGTAGCCTGGGCCAACTGACAACAGCCAGTATTTCTCAGTCTCCAGAAGGTGAAGCCATTTTTTAAGGGATTCTAGCTTTTCACCTGATGCAGTGCCAGTGACTGTTGGAGGGCTCGAAACGTGGCACGTTGTGTCTTTTGAATTCCTCATTGGCTGAAGTCAAGCAAGTTAAGTAAAGCTGTAAAGTTTTTTCAAGCATTTAATGATTAAAATGGAGTGACCGTGGCGGGGGACGGGTGATAGTTCCTGCATCCTCTGATCGGCTACTCCGACAAAAAAGAAAAAGAATTGCACCTTTAGGTTTTAATGGTATACACGGAGGTTTGAAGCTTGGGTTATATTATTTTGATCCAGAAGGTGGTGAGCATAGCCTGTACCAGTCTGGTGCTGGATTTGGGCCACCAGTGTTGGTTACAGGGCCAGGGTACAGAACCCGGTGGTGCTGGGTCCCTCCCCCTTCTCCCCCCACCACTCCCTTCCAGTAAGCTCCCTCTTTCTCCTCCCCAATCTCTGGGAGGGGGCCAGGGTTCCTGTGCTTTAAGGCTCTTCTTTAAAATAAAAAAATAAAAATCTGAAACAGGAACAGGAAGTGCTGAGAACTGGCTGCGGGGACAGCGTGTGGGTGGCGGGGGGAGCAGCCACCAGGTAAGTTTGGGGATCGGCATGGGCGTGCAGCTAGACGTGGTGGAGAGTCAGCGGGGTCATGGATCACGGCTGATGCGCAGCTTGTAGTAGCTGAAGGACACAGCTCTCTGAAGTCGGGCTGTGCCATGGCTGCATTCGTGAGAATGCGACCACCACTGATCGCTTCAGGGGATGCCTGAGGGAGGGGGGGGGGGGGACGTAGACTTGCAGAGCAGGTGCCCAAGAGCAGGACTGTGCTCCCAGAGATGGTAACAGCCTCGCAGTTTTGGCAGGAACCGCTGCCATTTTGAATACCATGACTTTTGCAGTTCTGGAAGGAACTGATCCTCTGATGTCGCAGCCCATGGCGGATTTTTCACTTAAGACCTCAGCTAAGTTGTCTGGGGGGAGTGTGGGGGCCAGAGGCTGTCCCTTTTCTCCCGAGTTCATCCTCCTGCTTCACCAGACCTTTGTTTTGAAGTAAGGCTTGAGTGATGGGTCCCCGGTTTCCACCTTGGGTTGGGGGGGCTGGGATCTTCTGCGATGGCCAAGCACTCGCATTGAGAATGGCTGGAGGAAGACATGGAGCTAGGCTCGGTGAGGTCTTTGAAGGGGATGGCAGATCTCCTGGAGAAGCAGCCTCAGGAGGATCTGGAAGAGAGGAAGCTCCTGGTGGGGAAGGATCAGACAGAAGTGCGGATTTTTCACCGTGATGAGTTTCCCTCTCTTATTTCGGAGTCCTTGGTGGTTTTGTGGATTGCAGAGGAACCTAGGTTGGAGCTCCCCCCTCTCTCAAGTCTTCACAGGATCCGATGATGGAGGGCATCCAAAAGCCCCCGCGGTCTTTTCCGGTCCACAGGGCCTGAAGGGGATGATTGCGAAGGAGTGGAACTCTCCGGATGCGGACCGACATGTTGGTCAGAGTATGACTGTACCTGGTTTCTCCTGAGGAGAGGGAGAAATTGCACCTGCCTCATGTGGATGCACTTGTGATGGCAGTTACTCATAAAATCACCATTCCGCTGGAGGTTAAGCAGGCTTTTGAGGTGCCGGTTCTGGCTCTGCAGGCACCATATTTGGCACTTACGTGCCTAGAGCCTTTCTCCAGAGATTTCAAAGGATTTCCAAGGAGACTGTGGTGGATCCAGCTGGCTTGGCGGAAGCAGCTAGGCTGTAGTCTGGGTCGGTCCTTCTGGCGAATCTGCTCTATGATTTACTTCAGGTGTCGGCTATGAGCATGGTTAAGGTGGTGTCGGTGCAGCAGCTTTTATGGTTGCACAATTGGTCAGCTGCTGGAGGATAAGCCAAAAGGGGCTGGTAGAGGGGGTCACTTGAGGGGCTGTGTTTGGGATTTTCGCAAATTATGTCCTGCTTGTAGAGATCCCGATTCCTGCAGCAGGGGCCTTCTTTTCAGGTGGCTCACGAGGGAGATCTCTGGAGCTCCCGGTGTCAAACCAACAGAGAAAGAGACTCCATCGGGATTTTAGGACCTCCATTAGATATTTATGTAGCATATCTATAGGGGCAATGACTGGAGACCTTGGAAAACTCAGGAAGTGCAAATTACTACATCTACTCTAATTTTCCAATCTCTCCAGCCTACGCGCTACCTGCATTTGCTCCTTGGCAGCTGTTGCTTCGAAATTTTTATTTATTTATTTGCATTTTTATACTGCTTTTTCCAATAGATCAAAGGCGGTTTACATAGAACAGAATCAGTTACATGTAACAGATCAACTATATACAGATAATAACAATTAACTTTGCACAGTCATTGACATAACTATATTACAACATAGGCCATAAGAACGGACTGAAAGAAAAGCAGTAGGAATATATATGTTGGGGAGGTGGGGGAGGGGATGAGTTTTTATTCTTTTATGGTGTAGATTGTGTTTGTTCATTGAGAGGGGGAATTGTAAGGATATCAAAATGTTTCCTGAAAAGATGGGTTTTTAGTCCAGCCGTTCAGCAGACCGGGCCTCCAGGAGACCAAGCTGAGCACCCTGTTGAGGCTTTTCCTGAGCCAGACTATACACAAATCACAGAAATAGAACAAAAGTCCTCTAAGTTTAGACACAACAAAATTACTAGAAGAGTCCAGCCCAGTGATGGCCTACCAAAGGAGGTCTAGAATTACCACAGCCGGTTTTCCTCTGCTGGTTTCTGGAATTCCAATCTCTTGAACGTCACGAGGAATAACCACCTCCTCCTGTCTGCCCGAAGATCTTCCATCAGCTGAAGAGGCTCCCACCACCGGCGTAAAGACAACAGCTGGGGCTTCCCTGGCACACTCCGAGTGTATATCCACAATGCCAACCTGGAAGTGCTCATCGCCTTCTCCGCAAGAAGTTCCAGTTCACGGCGGGGCAGGTCGTTGATCAGGGCTTAAAGATACCCCACACTTCCAATTGAGTCTGGCAAAAAGACTGCCACTGGACTGGCTGAAGGACCGCCTGCTCTTCCCTGAAGAACAAAACCATCAAGGGATCTTTGAACCACCAGCAGTGAATTTGCAAAAGACGCCAAGCAGAGTTTCTTTGGCTTCTGCTTCTTTGATGGCATGTCTAAGAGTGGTATCGGCAGCGAGGCAGAGTCCCAGATGAGAGCATCTTCAGGAGCGCCTTAGCACAGCGCCATCTTGCCCCCGTCTGGTGCATTTTTGAGGGTTGGTGTGAGAGCGCGGAGTCAGTCCCTTCAAGGCCTCGCTTCCTGATATTCTGGTGTTTCTGCAAGCAGGGCTGGAGAAAGGTTTGGCCTTGGCCTCCTTGAGGGCTCAAGTGGAGGCTTTGACATGTTTCAGGGGTCATGTTCAAGATCAAGCCCTGGTGGCCCACAGAACATAATTCATTTCCTTCAGAGCATTAAGCATCTTTGTCCTTGTTGGTCTGTGGCTCCCTCGTGTGACCTTAATTTGATGCTCTCAGCCTTGGGGAGGCGCCTTCTTTTGAGCCACTTTGGGGAGCTTTGATGAAGGATTTAGTGCTGAAGATGGTGTTTCTAATGGCAATTTGTTCAGCCCGCCAGATTTCAGAGCTCCAGGTTTTGTCTTGTAGGGAGCCTTACTTGGTGTTTTCCAAGGAGGTGTTGGTTCTGTGTCTGATTCCTTCCTTTTTACCGAATGTGGTGTCCATTTTTCATCTCAATCAGGTGGTCTCTCTGCTGACCTTTTCTGAATAGCAGGATTCAGAGGAGGCTCACCTTCTTCATATGATAAGATGTCTGTAGGGTTCTCAAATGCTATATGAAGGTGACTCAGTCTTTTCAGTGTTCCAAGAGGCTCTTTGTCTTGTTTGGTGGTCCTCGGAAGGGTGGAACAGGGAGGCTATTGAATCTGTGTATCTGCTGAAGAGGCAACCGATACCCTCTGGCTTGTGGGCTCACTTGATGCGGGCTCAGATGTCATCCTGGGCGGAGATTGGTCTAGTTCTTCCCCAGGACATCTGTAAGGCGGCAACATGGTCATCTCTTGCTTCCTTTGTGCGGCTTTACCATCTGGATATACAGGCCTGGAAGAATGCAGCCTTTGGGACATGAGTGTCGCAGGCTGGTCTTTCGGTTCCCACCTATCATTAGTACTGCTTTGCTATGTTCTGCTTGTCAGGACTGGACTGGAGGGACAAATAGGAAGATGAAATTAGACCTTATCTATTAATTTTCTTTCCTGGAGACCCTCCAGTCCAGTCCCCAACCGGGACATTTTCCTGTATGGGGAGCTGTCTCATGTTTGCTCTTGCAGAATCAGAATTTGAGCAGGCGCGTTCAGGACAGTTCATGCTAGGATTTCGCATGGGGCTCTCTGCAGGGAGCTCCGTGGTGTCAGTTCGGTTGTTCCCTGTGTTTCGGATCTTTGTATTTTCTTGTTCAAAATTTTGCCAAAAAACAAGAATAAAAGAGATAAGAGGCCTAAATTGTGGGTCCATAAGAGTCTGTTGAACTGCTCTTCTTGTTTTTTCTTGGAGAGGGCATAGCTGGCGGAGAATAGGGGTTTTGGGCTCCATTTCTCTTTTGTGAGGTTCATACTGGCTGTTGTCAACTCACACAGGTTACTTATAGCACACTTGAAGATTGTGTTCTCAGTCTCCACCTGCTGGTAGATAAGCATAACCCCCTCACCTAGACTGGTCTGGAGTGACTCCAGTAAAGAAAATTACCAGGTAAGGTATAATCTCACTTTACTATCCACCTCTGCTCAAATCTGGAGGAAGAGAGGGGGATCTGGACTGGTTATGGCATATTTAATTACTACTAATACTTATAAAAGTTTGAAAACACTTATCTTTTATGATCCTATTTTAACAACTGAAAAAATTCACAAAACCCCACATGATGACATCAAACTGGCAGATCTCCATCACCCTTCTCCTCCCTCCACTCTTCTAAAGCAGGAAGGCAGCAGTAACAGTAGTGGCAACAGCAGCAGCAGCTGTAGTCAGCACAGGGTCCCTTGTGTCAGTGTGTGCTTACAGACCCCAGTATTCAGCAATGGATTTTTAACTTAACAGGAAGCTTACCTAGGTGGGAGCAAGGATCTATGAATATTCATTGGCTCACAGGCCATGTGCTGACTAGTAACTTGGCATAGGTCACAGTGAAAGCCCACAGAATGGGGGTAGTGGCCAAGTTTCTGTGACCCCATCCACTGATAAGAACATAAGATATGCCATAATGGGTCAGACCAAGATCCATCAAGCCCAGTATCCTGTTTCCAACAGTGGCCAATCTAGGTCATAAATACCTAGCAGTTTCCCCAAAAGACACAGGTTCCTTAATGCTTGTATTAGGTCAAGCAGTGATATTCTGAGACCATTTAGGGTCCTGACCCCAAGTTTGGCAACCACTGACTTATTTGTATAGCACTACAAGGCACGTGCAATGCTGTACACATACATGTATGACAAGTCCTGCTCAAAAGAGCTCACAATCTATCCAAGATAGATAAATATATAACAAACAAGGAGACAAGGGCAGATCTAAGGGTGGAATGGTTAAAACACATATGGGTGGTAAACAGGAGAATAAGGAGGTCAGGATCCAAAAGCAGCCTCAAAGAGGTGAAATTGGCTCCTTGGAAACCTCCCAAGAGGAGAGATTTGCTTCAGCCACTTTGGTGGTATCTTTGGTTAGCGTAAGGAATGCCATACTGGGTCAGACCAAGGTCCATCAAGCCCAGTATCCTGTTTCCAAGAGTGACCAATCCAGGTCACAAGTACCTAGCAGGTTCCCAAAAGGCCCACAGGTTCCACAATGCTTGGGGTCAAGCAGTGATATCCCTGGTCCCTTTTAATAATGGTTTATGGATCTTTCCTCAAGGAACTTGTCCAAGCTTTTTTTACACCCAGCTACACTAACATCTTTTACCACATCCTCGGGTAACAAATTCCAGAGTTTGATTATACGTTGAAGGAAAAAATATTTTCTCTTATTAGTCTTAAATAGGTTACCCTGTAGCTTCATTGCATGTCCCCTAGTCTTTCTATATTCTGATGACGTAAACAATCGATCTATGTTTACCGGTTCCACTCCATTCATTCATTTATAGACCACCATCATATCTCCCCCCTCAGCAGTCTCTTTTCCAGGTTGAAGAGCCCTAACCTTTTTAGCCTCTCATCATAGGAATATCCTCCCATCCCCTTTATCATTTTGGTGGCTCTTCTCTGTACCTTTTCTAATAACGCTATATACTTTAAGAATTGCATACAATATTCAAGGTACGGTCGCATCATGGAACGGATACAGAGGAATTATAAAATCCTTTGTTTTATTTTCCATTCCTTTCCTTATGATACCTAGAATTCTATTTACTCTCTTGGCCGCTGCTACACACTGGGCAGAGGGTTTTACATTGTTATCCACGATGACGCCTAAATCTTTTTCCTGGGTGGTGATTCCTAATGTGGAAACTTGCATCGTGTAACCATAGTTTGGGTTGCTCTTTCCTAGGTGCATAACTTTGCACTTGTCCACATTAAATTTCATCTGCAATTTGGATGCCCAGTCTTCCAATTTATCAAGGTCCTCTTGCAATTTTCCACAATCCTCTGTGTTTTAACAACTTTAAATCGTTTCGTGTCATCTGCAAATTAATAACCTCACTTCTTATTCACATTTCCAGGTCATTTATAAATATGTTAAAAAGCAGCGGACCCAGCACAGATCCCTGGGGTACTCCACTATTCACCTTTCTCCATTGGGAAAATTGGCCATTTAACCCTACCCTCTGCTTTCTATCTTTTAACCAGTTCCTGATCTACAACAGTACACTGCCTCCTATCCCATGACTTTTTAGTTTTGCCAAAAGTCTCTGGATGAGGGACCTTGTCAAAGGCTTTCTGAAAGTCCAGATACACTATATCGACCGACTCACCTTTGATTACCTGTTTATTCACACCTTCAAAAAAAACATAACAGATTAGTAAGACGAGATCTTCCTTGTCTAAAATCATGTTGGCTGTCTCCCATTAAGCCATCACTATCTATATGTTCAGTAATTTTGTTCTTTATGATGGTTTCAACCATTTTTCCCGGTACTGATGTCAGGCTCACCGGTCTGTAGTTTCCTGGATCATCCCTGGAACCCTTTTTAAAAATTGACGTTACATTGGCCATCCTCCAGTCTTCGAGTATTACGGATGATTTTAATGATAGTTCACAGATTACTAAAAACAGGTCTTCAATCTCATATTTCTGTTCTTTCAACACCCTTGGATGCATACCATCCGGTCCAGATGATTTGCTACTTTTCAGTTTATCAAATAGTTGTAATACATCTTCCCGGTGTATCGATATTTCTTTCAATTCTTCTGCAGTATCACCTTTAAATACCACTTCAGTCATTGGTAACATCCCTACATCTTCCTCAGTCAAGACTGAAGGAAAAAATTCATTCAGTCTCTCTGCTATGGCCTTGTCCCCTCTTAGTGCCCCTTTTACCCCTCTATCATCTAATGGTCCAACTGACTCTTACAGGTTTTTTGCTATGAATGCACTTGAAAAGGTCTTTATTAAGCGTTTTTGCTTCCACAGCAAGCTTCTTCTCAAATTCACTCTTTGCCTGCCTTATCAATGCTTTGTATCTAACTTGCCAGTGCTTGTGCTGTTTCCAGTTTTCGTCGTTTGGCTTTTTTTTTCCATTTCCTGAAAGATGTTTTTTTGGCAACAGCAGCCTCTCCGACCTCACCTTTAAACCATGCTGGCAGTTTTTTGGACTTCCTTCCACTTTTCTTAAAGCGTGGGATACAGCTGGTCTAGGCTTCCAAGATAGTATTTTTAAACAACACTCAAGCTTGATATAAGTCTTTAACCTTTGCAACTGTTCCTTTTAGTTTTTTCTTAACTAATTTCCTCATTTTATCATAGTCTCCCTTTCAAAAGTTAAAAGGTAGTATTGCGGATTTCCTTACCATCCCTCCTCCATTAATTAAATCAAACGTGACCCAGATACACTAACAGCTTTTACTACATCCTCTGGTAACGAATTCCAGAGTTTGATTACACATTGAGTGTTTTTGGACTTGTATCGGGATTTTCCCTAGAGACAAGCAGGGGTGATGCAGGCACATTCTGTTAGTGAAGTTTCTGACTGAGCCAATGTGCTTGACTCTCCCCTTGCTTAGAGAAGCCTTTGGACTTCTCTGAGCATGCATGTGCCTCCTCAATCGGTAGGCTTGTGCTTTCCACCATCAGTCTTCAACTTTAGCCATACCTGCCATGGGTCTCCCCTCCTCCTCCAATCGCCGTATCTCCTCAAAAAAAAAGAAAAATCCCCATAAGAGAGAACACCGCCATCTCTTACACGTGATCACCAGTTCAGCACTAGAGAAAAAACAAAAACAAAAAAACAGAAAGCAAGGCACAAGCTGTAGTGGTGGCGATCTGCTCTCTCAGATGGCCAAGACCACGCTTCTCAAGCCCTTATCCCATTGAGCCAGGACAAGGCTCGATTGGGGATACAAAGGGTGGACATGCGACCAGAAGCAGACTACATCTTGGCGCTGGCATCAAGGGTAACCATGCAAGGTCTGCAGGCGTTGGTCAGTGCCTCTATTTCATCTCCCCCCACGCCGCCTCTGTCAGCATGCTGCCATCCTATTCCCACCTGGCAGCCTCTGCAAATACATCGGAAGGTAAGGCTACATCCACAATTAAGCACAAATCCTCCAGGGAGACATCAAAATGGAAATCTTCATCCGATGGCAGAGATGGAATCTTTCCCCTACTCCCTGTAGACTTTCTCAACACTTACAGCTTGATCTCACTTGAGGAACCCTCTCCAGTGTTGAGGCCCCTAAACAAGGCCTCCAGGCTCACCGCTAATGTGCTGTTTCTGTCACCAGCGTCTGAAGGTTCTAGACCAGCATACTCCCAGAGACCTCACCCACCACATCGCCTCACCTGGCTCCTCAACTGTGAGCGGACTGTGCCTCCTAAATGCCCCAACAGCCAGTGGATTGGTGTGCCCCTCCGCCACTGGAATATAACGCTTGTTCCCTACCCAGTCTTTCCCAGCATTGGAATGCAGTATCCACTGTGTCAAAGGGAGATCATTCACCACCACCACAGGAGTCAGAAAAGCTGGATTTGGAGAACTACTACCCTAGGTTCCTACAAAAGATCTCCCGAGCTCTAGCATTTAGTGACTTCCAGACTCTAGCTAACAAGAGGGATTGTCAATCTATCTTAAATGCCTGCAGCACCCTCCAAAGAGATGAGTGCCCTGCTGGTTCACCAGATCCGTAATTGTAGTACAAAAACTCTTTGGTCATGTTAGCAAGTGTATAAAATCAATAAACCTAAAATACACTCAAAAAACAAAAAAGATTACAATTTGCAAATTGGTTTCAACAAGGCTCATTACCTGAAAAAGACCTCTTCCACACCTCCCAACCATACAGCAACCACAAGAAAAGTGTCTTACAAAAGTATATACAACTTTTCACAGCAAATTTCCAACCCCGACGCCTCACAATAAGCACTTAGAAACGTTTCGCTATTATCATAGGACTGCTCCCGCGTACGACCCTCTCTACCCTCCAGTACTTGATCCAGACAAAAACATTGCAGATCCAAAAACCCATGATATGGCATGCAATCCTACTATTATGCTCAAGCGAAACCGGCAGCGCATGCTTGAGCATAAGAGTAGGATTGCATGCCGTATCATTGAAGCTCCTTTGGTGGCGCATTGCTTAGATAAGGGGCATGGGTTTTTGGATCTGCAATGTTTTTGTCTGTATCAAGTACTGGAGGGTAGAGAGGGTCGTACGCGGGAGCAGTCCTTAGTGATATGTGAACAGAAATTGATTTTTTTGGTGGGTACGGTGAGTCCAGCGGGCTTAAATGCTCAGATTGAATGGGGGAGTTGTATTTAATTCTGATTGGTTGTGCTAGCTTTTAGTGAATGAGTCTCGGGTCATGTGATGGAGGGTCATGGGATGTGGATTTCTTTTAAAAGGAGGTTGGAGTTGGTGGTGGTTATGTATGCCAGAGTGAAGCAGGGTGGCTGTCTGAGTGCAGTGATGGCCTTGTAGCTAGCTGACAGCATACGTGTTTTGTTTTTGTTGAGGTAAGGTAGTATGGTTTTTGTATTTTGGTATTGGTTGTATTAGGCATGGGGTTGGTTGGACTTCTAATTGAAACTTTTTTTTTTCTTTTAGTTTTCCCCTGAAGAAGCTATAATAGTGAAACATTTCTAAGCGCTTATTGTGAGACTTCGGGGCTGGAAATTTGCTGTGAAAAGTTGTATATACTTTTGTAAGACACACCTCTTGTGGTTGCTGTATGGCTGGGAGGTGTGGAGGAGGTTTTTGATGTTAATTGGGCTTGGATTACTGATGTGTGTGATACGTCAATGCACTGGAAACTAGCCCTCGTTAAGCTGAGACCTCTTGCCCACGTTTTTTGTGTGTTTTTCATGTGTTTCTTACATCAACACATTGAATAAAGTTTCAGGTAATGAGCCTTGTTGAAACCAATTTGCAAATTGTAATCTTTTTTGTTTTTTGAGTGTATTTTTGGTTTATTGGTTCACCAGATCCTGCAAGACCCCATCATCATAGGTACCTGTCCTATCTCCTCGGCGTCTTGATCTTAAGTACAGGGTACTCCATTGCCTGGATATGATCAGCAACAGCTGCCACATCAATTGGTGGACTCTTAAGCAGCTAAGAAAAAGGCCAAACTATCCAAACCTAGCTCCATACATCTCCGGTTAAGAAGCATCGAACCCTAGACACTATGGGTAAGAAATCCTATCAAAATACACTCCTAGCAATACAGATCCTGGCACACCAACTCCAGATTCTGCACTACCACCATGACCTCCCTACATAGCTCAACGACCCCTTTCTGTCTACAGGGAATGGTCACACAACACACAGTCAATCTGCAGGAATCTCTATACCATATAATCCATGCCACATAGGATGCCTTTGACTTGGTAACACATGCAGCAGCAGCTATTGCTGCCAGGCACTCCGCCTGGCTCAGAGTGTCGGGCTTAAGGGATGACTTGCACGATCGCTTACTTGATGTGCCTCGTCTAGAGGATAGCCTCTTAGGACCAAAAGTGCTCAAAGTGAAGGACCATTCCTCCACAGCCTGGGAGCTGGCAGCCCAGCCTGCAGAGTCCTCCTCATAGCACAGATGACCACAATATCAACCGTACAAGCGCGCATACCATTACAAATATTTCCAGCAGTTCTACCCACATTACAGATATCAGCCTTATACTAGGCTGCTTCAGCAGCAATCCCAAGGACCAGTCTATGGACAATGGCGATCACATGAAAGAAAACAACAGTCTTCAGTGCCTGGGCCCGCTCCTAAACATACCAAGTTTTTGACCATTTTCTGGTTGGAGGCAGGATCCGCCACTTCAGGGAGGCCTGGCACTCTTTGACAATGGATTGTTGGGCTCACAACATTGTGCTAGAGAGTTATCGCATCAATTTCATTGTGCCCCCCTCCCTGCCTGCCAACCAGCCATTGACGGACACTGTCGCAACACTAGCCCATCTTAGTGAAGGAGATAGACAACCTCCTCTGCAGCGGGGGCCATTGATTTTGCCTAAAGAAAAATGGGGGGCTCCATCTGATCCTCAATATCCATGACCTCAATACCCACATAAAGCGAGAGAAATTCAAGATGAATTTCCTTATCATCATGCTGCTGCTCCACTGTAACAGCTGCTGGCCTCCCTGGATTTGAAGGACGTCTATTCCCACCATCCCCAGCCATCCTCAACATCGAAAATATCTTCAGTTTACTTTTGTGGGTGTTTCCCCTTTGGCCTCTTGTCCGCACCACGGGTTTTTACCAAGTACTGGCAGAGGTCACCGCCCACTTCTATCGCCAAGGACACTGTGTCTATCCATGTTTTGACGAATGGCTCATCTTGGCTCTATCCAGGAACGGGGCACAACAGACAGTACGTGTCACCATCTGTGTACTGCAGACTCTAGGATTCATCATAAATCTTTAAAAATCTGTGCCTATTCTCCTGTAGTGTTTCAACTTCATCGGCTCCTGCATAGACACACAGGCAGAGGCGGCTTTCCTACCGTCAGACAGGGATGAGACCCTTGAAAGACTATCTTTGCCTGGCTCGCTCATCCCAAGCTACCGCCAGGACGATACTGCAGCTGCTGGGTCACATGGCAGCAATGGTCCATGCTGTCCCGCTAGCACAACTATTCATGCATCCGTGCAGGTGGTTGACAGTGGGTTAGTACCAGACAAGAGGGGGGGCCTAGGGGATGTTGAAACAGGAACAAAGAGGGGACAGAAAAGTCAATAACAGGAAACGAAGGGAGGGGGGAGAAGGCACAAAGAGGAATGGACTTAGAGGCTGTATACACGGAAGCAAAGAATGTATATATGTAGCATGATTATTGTACTCAGGGGGAGGAGATATTCTGGAGATGCCTAGTGCTCGATAGAAACTCTCTTCCCTTATCTGCCTGTATTGTCCATCAGTTATCTAATAAACAGAGATTCTGATTGCACCTGTACTGACTTTTGGATCTGGACTTTACAGGAAAATAGTGATAATTAGGTTGTGGTCTATTTTGTGGGTAACAGGGCCTCACATATCTCAAGCTAAACTGGCATCAACATGCGCAAATGCTTTGGGCCCAGATCCCTCTACCCAGGAACCTATCGGGGCACCTGCACTAGTCCCTCCCTGTGGTGGGCTATGTCAACCAACTTGAAAAAGGAAGGGTCTTTTAGGCTCCCTCACATGGCCTTATTCTCACAAACAATGCCTCCTTCTACAGCTGGGGAACGCACCTTCTGCATTTGTCAACGCAGGGGATGTGGTCCCCTCAAGAACACAAACTGCACATCAAATGTCCTCGAACTCCAGGTGGTCTTTTACGCCCTCTCCGTATTCAAGATATGGGTCACTCAAAAAATTATACTAGTGCAGATCGACAACCAAGTCACCATGTTCTATATCAACAAGCAGGGAGACAGTGCATCTGTGGCACTTTGCTCTTGCTGTGGGCACCACACTCAGGGCTGCCTATTTCCCAGGAATACACAATGACTTAGACTCCCTTAGCCGACATCTGGATCCACACGAGTGGTCCCTCGACCTCTCCACGCTAAATATCTTCCACCATTGGGGCATCCCAGAGATAGATCTCTTTGCCTCAGAAGAGAACACAAAATGTCCTCTTTTCTGCTCCATTCGGCCCAACAATCGCAGACTGGTGCACAATGCCTTCACCATCTCCTGGAGTCACCAATTGGCTCTATGGCTTTCCTCCATTCTCTCTCCTCCCTCGAGCTCTCATCATGATACAGGATGATAAAGCTCGAGTACACCTCACTGCCAGTAGGCACGACAGTCTTGGTTCCCACACCTCCTTGCCCTGACAACAGAACCACTGATGCCATTGGAACTGCATCAGTTTCTCCTCACTCAGAATGGTCTGCTGTTGCACCCCAATCTCTGCAGTGCTGCCTAGAGCTGTCTCTTCCTGCAGCCGACAATCGGACCCACCTGCGGGGAGCAGGCAGGTAAGCTCCTCCCTGCTCCCAAACGACAGGCCCAATCGCACCGCAGCAAGTTTACGCCAGAGAGCCCTTCAAATTAGAAACTCTGCCAAGAACTGGCCTCTTCCTCCAGCCGACGATCGGACCCACCAGCAGGGAGCGGGTAGGTAAGCTCCTCCTCACTCCGCACTGACAGGCCCAACCGCACCGCAGCAGGTTCCCGCCAGAGAGCCCTTTAAATTGGAAATACTTTCAAGAACCGGCCTCTTCCTCCAGTCGATCAGACCCACCAGCAGGAAGTGAGCAGGTAAGCTCCTCCCGCTCCCCACCAACAGGCCCAATCACATCGCAGAAAGTACCTGCCAGAGAGCCCTTTAAATTGGAAAAGCTGCCAGGAGTGCCTGCGCCTGGCGGCCTCACCAGAGGGGGCCCTCTGGCGTGGCCCTTAGGCGGGGAACTTAGTTGACTATATCTTTGAACTGTATTCCTTCCATTCCATATCACTTATTCTCAGGACTGCAAATTCATATATGAAAATTGATCGCTTTTCCAGCAGGGAACATCTACAGACTCAACGTTGTATCATCTCCTACATCCGCTGGTAACTATATTAACTTTAACAAGAGACAAACCATATCAACCAGGGTAATTATGACCTATAATTGCTGTAAATCCACTAAGCAGATAGTACAGACCATTGCATTTGTGCTCAGTAATCACTGTAACCCTACTAAGCAGTTAGTATATCCTATATTGATTTAGTTTCAGCAAATCAAATTCCTCTCTTCTTAACATATTATAATCCAGTTTAGCTCTTACAAGCACACTGCAAGCTCCTATTGTAGCTCCCACAGTGAGAATATATTATATTATACATACATATATTGATTACAACCTGCATATAAACGTTATAATAATCTGCAATATTTGGAACTATTCTCTCTCATTTCATGTGTACCATAGTCCTAACTACAACATCATATGAAATACTTTTTTGTTCCACTACCATTTCTTGTAACTCAAAAGATTTAGCATACTTCACGGAACTTTTCTATAAGACTACCCCCTCCTTCTGTATTAACACTACATTTAACCTCATCATCCTGATTACATCACAGTCCACAGCCAATATAACTCACATTTTCCACAAGCCACAATTTTACCATCGCGTGACAAACCCCCACAACACTTCTTCCATCTTAACTGATGCCCCTTCATTACTTACACATAGTAACCTTCCCCACAGAACTGAACATTGCTCCCTGACTTGAGTACTCCACCAAAATAGCCTTTCTCCTAGCCAAAATAGCCTGTATAATTATTAGCTCCCCCTGCATGGGATCTTTAAAAGATGAATCTCACCAACAAAGTGATCTGTACGCTCTGCATAATAGCATCTCTCCAAGCATCTTCCAACATCCTACTGACCCATTAGGTCCCCACAACCAACCATATCGTATCCTATATCAAACCCTATATTTTCTACAATCACAATACTTCATAAACAAGCAGGCAAACAAACACGAATTCCACTCTCATAGATACAAGAAACACCATAGACTAATCCACATTAACACAACTACTACCACCTCCCACCAAATTAAGCTTGATTCATTCTTCTCCCTAACTGGCCTTCTAATAAACTCACGATCCATAAGAAATAAAATCCCACTAATCCGAGATATCCTCTTAGATGAATCCCCAGACTTCCTCTGTGTCACAGAAACATGGCTTAGTAACCACGATTCCATCCTATTAAATCAGCTTAACACAAATGGTTACTCCATATTCAACTGCCCTAGAGACTACAAAAGAGGTTGTGGAGTACTTATTCTGGCCAAATTAAACCTTCACCTATATGCCAGTTTATGCACAATTGTGATGGCTTGGAGCTAATCAAAATTGAAAACAAAAATATAGCAATATGCCTCCTTTACAGACTACCTACCAATAACCACCTCAACCTCACTACCATACTTGAATCAGCCTGTGCCTCTCCAACAAAAAAAAAACACACATCATTCTTGAGATTTTAACTTACCATCCCTCCCATTACAACAAGCCACCGACTTCCTTGAATTTATGAAAGACTTGGGCTTCATTCAAATAATGAATCAGTCTACACATACAAAAGGCAACACATTAGACTTTATATTTGTCCCCAGGCCTCTAACTATGCACCCCAACTTCTCCTACCATCCCCTACCCAGGTGTCATGATCAGACCACTTCATCTTAAGAATAACTCTCCCAGTTCACCTTTCCACCGAAACATCCACCAGCACATCCTTTCAAAAACCGCATTTTAAACATTTTGACAAGGATGCTTTCCTGGCTGATGTTACACCCCAGCTTATCACACATAATCAGGATCTTGACATTGCAATAAAAAAACTGGACCACAACAATTAAAGCTGCAACGCCCTCATCACCCAAGAGAACCCTCAGAAAACCAATGGAAAAATGGTATACCCAAGAAATAAGTAACCTCAAGAAAAATGGAGGTCTTCCAAAACTCCTGTAAATAAGGATCACTACATCACATCACTAAACACATACAAAGAAGCAATTCTCAAAGCAAAGAAAGACTACCACATCACCATGCTAAACAAAGCTATCAATCGCCCTAGAGAATTATTCAAAATGGTAAAAACCTTAAAGTCCCAACGAATCTGACAAATACACCCATTGACTCGAAAGTCATAGCAGACCACTTAGCTTCTAAGTTAAAAAATAAAAACGACTCAACTTTGCTCTTCCCTAGTGAATCCCAACCTCATCCTGATAACTGGACCACCTTCCACCTCATAAGAAACAGCTACTAGAAACAATAGCAAAAATTAACACTACAACCTCACACCTGGACTCCTGTCCAGTATCATGGATTAAAGCCGTCAAAGTAGAGCTAGCAGCTGCAATACTTAATATTGTCAATCAATCCCTCATCCAGGGTATAATGCCTAACCCTCCTAAACTTTCCGTCATCTGTCCCATACTCAAAAACAGATCTCTCAACAAAGATGACCCCACCTCATACTGCCCAATAGCCAACATCCCATTCTTTGCTAAAATAATTGAAAAAGTAGTCCAAACACAGTTACAAGATTTCATTGACCTCAACGCCCCCCTTGACACCCATCAATATGGTTTCTGCCCATACCATGGCGTAGAAACCCTACTCCTAGTTTACTCGATACACTAATCTGTGGACTTGACAACCCAAACCAAGCTTTCATCATGATATTTCTAGATATCTCCTCCGCTTTTGATAATGTCGACCACAACATCTTACTATCAATACTGGCGCACATAGGTATATCCGGAACAACATTAAAATGGTTTAAATTATACATTTCCAATAGATTCCAATACATAAAGATCAACCAAGAACCATCCACTATTTTCCCCCAGGAACAAGGAATACCACAAGATTCAGCCCTCTCTGTATTCCTGTTTAACCTGTATATTCAATCAATATGCATAATTTTCAATAAATATAAAATTATATATGCAGACAATATAATGGTATATTCCCCAACAAACATACTAGACACTCAATACAACAACATTATGGAATACATAAGTAAAGCATAATCCTGGCTAAACAAAAACAACATGCAAATAAACGTAAAAAAAACAGAAACCCTATTTACGATGAGGAACCAAAACCTCATACCCTCCCCACCACCTTCAACCTACATAACATCAACCTACCAGTTAAATAGGAAGTGAAATACTTAGGTGTCATTATCGACAGAACCCTCAGTATGGCTTCCCAAATAGCACAGTTACTTACCAGTAACAGGTGATCTCTGGGAACAGCAGGAATAAGTCTTCACATATGGGTACGTCGGTACCGACGGAGCCTGCGTGGGAACGCTCCCCAGCATCCAATCAGAAAGCTTTTGGGAGCATCCCACAGCACCTGCGTGCTGCCTTCCCGCCTTTCCAACTGTCTCTCCTCAGTTGAGCTTTATAGCTGAGACAAAGAGGGAGAGAGAGGGAAAGGGAGAGAGATAGAAAGAGAGAGACAACTCCTAGGGGAGGTGGGTGGGTTGTGAAGACTTATTCCTGCTGTTCCCAGAGATCACCTGTTACAGGTAAGTAACTGTACTATCTCCAGGAACAAGCAGGAATGAGTCTTCATATATGGGGACTCCCAAGCTGAGATGCCCAGAGGAAGTCCTAGCATGTTGCGAAGCTAGAAAGAGCAATGCTATTCCTCAGGACCTCAGGCATCCTGGGGATGGAGGGTAGAATACAGAAAAGGAGCTGTGGAACAGCTGGCCTAGAACAGGGCTTCTAAAGGGGAAGACCCTGTATAGAGGCATTTAGTAGTAAAATATTAAAATATGGGCCTCCCTTGTTGGTATTGCAAAAGTCTACTGAGGTTCATATGAATCTGTTAGAAAAGCCAGTGAAGAACCTCAAGGAGTACCTCACTGAGAAGTAGAGGTAATAAAAGTAGAAAAAACAAGTGGAGGTCAGAACCCTTCAGGGTGAGAAATAGCCCCAGGGGAAAACTGGGGTAGTACAAGAGGTAGAGCTTCAGCGGAAGATGCAGAAGGTACTACTAGAGAAAGCTTAAGCTGTGTTGGTCCAAAAACAGTACAAACCTAGGACCAAAAGAAAAAATGAGTCCGACCCAACTGGACTGGCAATGGAATCAGTCCATGTAGGAGAGAAAGGGTATGGAGACCCTTGTATTTGATAAAGTAAGGACAGACTTATGAAGCGCTAAGCTTTAGGTTAACTGAAGCTCCGCAATGTCTTTCCTAAATGGGGTCAATTAGGAAAGAAAAAAGGTACATGGAGAGCTTCAGGGGTACCTAACCCTAAAAGGTTATGGTAAGGAAAAGTTTTTTAATTACCACAGGAAGTGGTTAGATGTGTAGAACCCTATGTATGCTGGCACAGCATTGATAGGGGTAGTGCCCATCTGTCAGGATCATATAGGAATGTATGGATATCTGAACCTAAAGAGACAGATAGATAATTATGTGGATACATATCTAAAAGATATATCTCATTATATTATATATATATACACACACACACACACACATAGGGTATATATATATATATATATATATATATATATATATATAGAGAGAGAGAGAGAGAGAGAGAGAGAGAGAGAGAGAGAGAGAGAGAGAGAGAGAGAGAGAGATATGTATGGGCAGAAGATACATAGATAGCTATAGATCTATCTATATCTATCTATCTATATGAATATATAGGCATATAGACACATGTCTCCAGGTATGTGGATGGAGAGATGTCTATAGAACCAGATCCCTTCTAGGGATATGGGGAGAGAGAAAGATCTCTCTAATAGCAAGAAGGTTGATCACTGGAAGCAGCGGGTTACAAATGTACACTAAATAAATAATAGATGCATAGAGAATCCTCTTTCCCTGGTTATGACTGGCAGAGTCAGAGGAATGGTCTCCCTGACCAGGAGGAATCTAGATTCCTTTCAGAATTTGAGCTCTTGAATAACCAGGATGGCTTACGTGAAAAATGCAGAGGATAACTTCAGTCTGCAGGCAGCAAGTCCAGATCTCTCCAGAACTGCAGTATGGAGAATGGATAGAGGACGCCACTGGAGGAAGATACCATAGTGACCCGCCTATGAGGCAAGATGGGTATCAGGCGTCCTTTAGCTGCCACTGAAAGAAAATTATCTCTGGCGAGAAGACCAAAGGAGATATGGGCCAAGTCAGGGAATTGGCCATTCTTTAGGTTTTCACGTGATGAAAGGCTTGAATCTTATGTCTCAACAGAGATTTAAGATGAGATGGTAAGGGTAGGGAATACCTACCAGTCATGAAAACATGACTGGGGGAACCCCTCCTAACCATCTGGGGTTATCTGCTAGTCAAAATACTAATGCTCTCTAGCAAGGGCCCATAGTGCAAAGCTACTTTGTAGAGTTGCAAAGAGCATGCTGCAGGTTGGTTAGAAGAAAAAACTGGCTGTGTAAAGCCAGTGGGTAAGAAACTATTCTGCCAAGGACAAGGGGGCAAAGAATAGAAGTTAACCAACCAGTCTGTGATAACCCCTGGTTGTGTGGTGAACAGAACCAGTGGCTTAACCACTAGGAATTGCTGTATCTGTAGCAAGTACCAGGGCAGCGGAAGGAAATTTCTTTTGCCCTCCTTTTTTAGATTGGGAAAAAGAAACAGACATAGTAGGGCTTCCTATTGTCTGATGAGCTGCCCTAAGGTAATAAAGGGGGAGATAACTCTGGAAGGAAGAATCCCCCTGTGGAACAGTAGAGGACCATAGGGGCTTACCAGTGTAAAAGAGCCACTCTTACAAATCTAATGTTGTAGTAAGAGGGAGGTAAGACAGAGCTGAAGGAGACTGACTATGCAGGAAGTCTCTGAAAGGTAAGATGATACATGCCAGTACAGGGAAACAACTGTCTTATTGATAGTTGCCACTTCTCTTTTCCCCAAAGAGGAAAAGAAAACCTGTTAAGTATGGGCATGATCATCATAAAGAGAGTAAAAGAAAAGATGTCTCATGAAGAGATATCTAGAAAAGGTTAGGATAAAATCAGTGCAGATACTTCAAGTGAAAAACACAGACTGCCACTCTAACCACCAACCAAGAGGGGTAATGATGATCTATTTGAAACCCTGCGACTGCTGGGTTTGCTGACCCTGTTGAGGTTGTGGTTTCTTCAGACCAGGGCGATGTTTCCCTTGTTTGGGAACATCTGTATGATGGGCAGAAGATGGATAAAACATTTTCCCTCTAGGGGAAGAAAGTTTGGTAGGACATTTCCTACCAACTGGGAAAGAGGAAGGCGTAGAACAGCCTCTGGAAACAGGAATGTCAGTGGCTGAGCAACTTGGAGTAAAGACTCCTTGTTGAAGAGATTTTCTCCAGTGCAAGGAGTATTTCCCAGTCTTTCTTGTGCCCATTTGTCCAGGTCTGAAGCCTGGAGCCAGGCTTTACGTCGTGCCCCTATAGCTATAGCAGACGTTCTGCTAACAGACTCAAAGGAGTCTAGGGAAGCACGAGTAAGGAACCTAGAGATATTTTGAGCATGACTAACCAGTAAGGAATAGTCTGCACTTTTGGGCTCTTGAAGAAAAGGAGTCAAACACAGTAATTTTTTTGTGACCTCTTCAAGAGATAAACCCATATAGAAAATATATGAGAGAATTCTTGCTGAAAGTATGGATGCTTGGAAGGTCTGGCGTCCAAAGGCATCTAAAGTCTTAGACTCACGACCTGGCGGATAAGAAGAATGCTTTTTAGTACTCTTCACCCGCCTCATTGCTGATTCTACAACAATGGAATGATGAGGAAGTTGAGTCCTTTGAAAACCTGTACAGGGGGGCACCTGATAGAGAAGATCAGCTGCCCTAGAAGGTGGGGGTACCGTTAAAGAAGCTTCCCACATTCGTAGAAGGAGATCCTGCAAGGAATGATGCAAAGGAAGCATGATGTTCTCCTTTGCTCTCCCAGGAATATACAGGGATTCTGTATTCCCTTGAGTAGGATCCTGTCCAGGTATAGAAATGGCAAGTGATTTTGCCATATCTAGGAGAAAAGCTTGAAAATAAAAATCCCGAGGGGGAAATTCTTTTGGATAGGCTAGATCTGTTGAAGAACTAGCATTGGCACCGAGGGATCTATCCAACTTTATAGGAATATAAGATCCTGAATGGTGAAGTATGGGATCCTTAGAGGATGGTCGCCGGTACCGCAGGAGGTCGGGACCAGCAACAGTCGGTAGCACATCGTCCATGCTAGGGATCGATTCCAAACTCGGTACCGAGGGAAGCGAGCCTGATGAGAGAAGCATGGAAGGCACCGACAGCAATGGTAATGTGGATACCGGTACCGACTTCGGTACCGTATCCGATACCGGTGGATGAAGGCCAGCCGGTGACAACTCTAATGGTATCGAAGAAACCGAGAGTGCCGGACATGGATCATCGGAACCGTGCCTTTGGTACCGTCTGGTGTCGGTACCAAGGCGAGTCGGTACCCAGTCCTCCAGACTGGAGATCGATTCCAGACTCGGCATCGAAGGAAGCGAGTCTATCGATGCACATCTGGAGGCTACCGACGTCGGTACTAGTATCGGTACCGAGATCGATACCGATACAGGAAGGTCGGTCTGCAGTGTATCCAACGGCCCCTTAGGTAACGAGGACGCCAGACTACGATCCTTGGTGAGGAATGTTTCATCCAACACCATTGCCAATGCCGGGGTATCGGTACCGCTCGAAGCAGATGCCACCACCGAGCATGGCTCAGGTATGTTCTGTGAGGGGTGAACCTCAGGAACCACCTGAAACCCTACACAGGCTTTGGAGGCCGAAGACTCCCACCGGGATTTTAAAGCCAGTGTGTTCGAGGGCAAGGCCAGAGGCATCTCTATGCTGTGCATGAGAGCTACCACTCGAGGACTGGCTAGTCTTAAAAGACTGTTTTTGGGTTACCTGATCCCGTGTAGAAGAAGAGGTGGTCGGTGCCCTGAAGTTGGATGGGGACCGCGTATCGAGGGGAACTCGATGCTGAAGACTTCTTCCCACAATACTATTGCAAGAGGGACAATCCGGAGGAAAGCGGTCAGGACCCAAACAGGTTAGACACCAATTGTGAGTGTCTAAAATTAATTTGTACCGCCACACTTTGTACATTTCTTGGGAATAGTGGCTGACCGTTCCATGAAGGAAAGTGAGTAGGCCTAGCAGGCCTAAGAAAACCGTGAGGCACTAACAAGTAAAAATATTCCTTAAAAAGGAAAAATTTTACAAGAAAAAAAGAAAAGGAACACCGGCGGTACCGGTGGCATCGGGGAAGGCAGCCGCGACCACAAGAAAACCAAAAAATAAAAGAAGAATTTTCTGCCGTGACAGGACGACGTCCTGCCGGCTCTGCGGAAAAACAAAAACTGAGGAGAGACAGATGGAAAGGCGGGAAGGCAGCACGCAGGCGCTGTGGGATGCTCCCAAAAGCTTTCTGATTGGACGCTGGGGAGCGTTCCCACGCAGGCTCCGTCGGTACCGACGTACCCATATGTGAAGACTCATTCCTTCTTGTTCCTGGAGATTAAACAAATTGCTAGGACGATTTTCTATAAACTAAAAACCATACAGCACCTCAGGCCAATCCTGGAACCTCACGACTTTAGAAAAGTAGTCCAAGCTTTAATTACTCCCCAAAAAGATCCTCCACACACTTCAACTTGCCCAGAACGTAACTGCCAGGAACATCTCCAAGGCAAGTTTAAAAGACCACATCACCCCAATACTCTATAATCTCCACTGACTCCCCATAGCTTCCAGAATAAAATACAAGATAATAGTCACAACATTCAAACTACGCAATGGCATCTCCCCCTCCTACCTATCCACCATGATACATGCATAAACAGACACCCGAATCAAGAGAAAAAGTACCAGGAACCTCCTATCCATACCCACATCCACCACTATACGAAAAACCAAACAAATTACCAGCAATAGAGCCTTTAAATATGCAGCTTCAACCCTTTGGAATTCTCTCCCCGAGTCTGTCTGATCTACGTATTAAGGACCTCCTAAGCTTCCGCAAAGAATTAAAAACTCTGAATATTATAATGCTTCCACCACAAGCACCCCTACCACCAACTACTCTCCCTCCACCTAACCCTACCCCCCTACTCACCCCTCATTCAAGGTATTCCCATGTAATATATTATTGTTCTTACACCTTGTAAATAGTTATGAGACCAGCTTTCACTGTACCTCAGTATGTGTGATTAACTGGCAAGTAAATAGTTCATTGTATTATAGTTTGATATGTTCTCTGTAACTCAGTTCATGTTAAAAAAAACTGTTTAAAAAATAAATAGATAGAGCCAAATGTATCCCTCCCAGTGGAGATGCAGATCATCATCTTCGTTTCCAGAAAAACATCCATACTCCATTTTTACCAATGGAAATGGACTCGATTCACGCAGAGGTGATCAACACAAGGACAAGACCCCATATCCTGCCTGCTTAGCCTTGTTCTCTCTTACCATCTACACCTGTCAAACTCTGGTCTTCATACCCCTCAGACCACAGCTATTGCAGCATGGCACAGTCTGATTGACAATAAAGCATAGTTACTCACCTGTAACAGGTGATCTCCGGGAACAGCAGGAATTTAGTCTTCACATATGGGTATCGTCGGTACCGACGGAGCCTGCGAGGGAACGCTCCCCTGCATCCAATTAGAAAGCTTTTGGGAGCATCCCACAGCGCCTGTGTGCTGTCTTCCCGCCTTTCCCAACTGCCTCTCTCCAGTTGAGTTTAAAGCTGAGACAAAGAGAGAGAGAGAGGGAAAGGGAAAGAGAGAGATACAACTCCTAGGGGAGGTGGGTGGGTTGTGAAGACTAAATTCCTGCTGTTCCCGGAGATCACCTGTTACAGGTGAGTAACTATGCTATCTCCAGGAACAAGCAGGAATGTAGTCTTCACATATGGGGACTCATTAGCTTTGGATGCCAGGGAGAGACCTCAGAAGTTGTGTGTCCCTGTGAAACGGCTCCACTTCCCCCCATGGATCTCTGGCATCCAACCAGGGATGGCGGGCAGGAGTTGATTAGGTATGGAACAGGTGTTGGAGAACAGCCTTACCAAACAAGGCATCCCAGCGGGAGTCCTTGTCCAAGGAGTAATGGGCTGTGAAGGTATGAACCGAGGCCCAAGTGGCTGCTCGACAGATGTCGTCGATAGACACAGAGTGCAGATGAGCCATTGAAGCTGCCATGGCTCTCACATTGTGAGCTGTGACATGGCCCTCCAGAGGAAGATTCTTACTGTGATAGGCAAAGGAAATACACTGTGCAATCCAGTTGGACAGTGTTCTCTTGGAGACTGGAAGTCCCAAATGAGAAGGATCAAAAGCAACAGAGTTGAGAGGACTTTCTATGTTGCTGTGTTCTTTGCAAGTAAAAGGCTAAAGCTCTTTTACAGTCCAAAGTAGGAACATTCCTTTCTGCATTTGATGCATGAGGTCTTGGAAAGAACACAGGCAGGTAGATCGCTTGGTTAAGATGAAAAGGCGAGACCACCTTTGGCATAAAGTGTGGATGAGTCCTAAGGACTACCTTGTCATGATGAAACCTTGTATAAGGTGGATCAGCCACTATTGCCCGCAATTCACTGATGCGACGTGCTGATGTGATTGCAATGAGAAAGATAACTTTCCAAGAAAGGAATTTCAATGAGGTAGTAGCTAAGGGTTCGAAAGGTGGCTTCATGAGCTGACCAAGAATCAGGTTTAAGTCCCATGCCACCGGTGGTGTCCTAATGGGAGGCTTAGTTAGAAGAAGGCTTCTCATAATTCTTGCTATAAGAGGATGGGAGGAAATAGGTTGTCCATTTAGAGGCTTGAAAGAAGCTGCAATAGCACTCAAATGGACTCTTACTGAGTTAGTCTTAAGTCCTGTAATGGTAAATGAAGGAGATACTCCAGTAATGATTCCAGAGGTATCGCAAGGGGGTTAAGACCCTTCTGTGAACACCATATGGTAAACCTCTTCCACTTAAAAGCATAAGAGTGTCTTGTGGAAGGCTTCCTGGAAGCATAAAGGACATCCTTTACTTGATAAGGGAGGTTGAGATCATGAAGATCTAGGCCTTCAGCAACCAAGCTCTGAGATGCAGAGACTGGGGATTGGGATGCCATAACATTCTGTCCTCCTGTGACAGGAGATCTGGAGCAGATCCTAACTCCAGGGAGGGGGCTTGAGAGAGATGTAGAAGCAGAGGGTACCACACTTGCCGTAGCCAATGTTGAGCTATGAGAATCATACGCCCTCTGTCTCTCTGAAGCTTGAACAGGGTTTTGGGAATTAGGGGAATGGGTGGAAAGGCATACAGGAAGTCTTGACCCCAGTGAAGGAGGAAGGCATCCCTGGCCTGAGAACCCTGAGCCGGAATTCTGGAACAGAACCGGAGAAGTTTGGCAATCAATGGACTTGCAAAGAGGTCTATGTCCGGGGTTCCCCAAATTTGAAAAATCTTGGCCACCTGGTCTACATGTAGAGACCATTCGTGTGGAAGCAGAACTCGACTGTCTGCCCAAGAGTTTTGTATGCCTGGAAGATACACTGCCAGGAGATGAATCTGATGCTCTCTGGCGAGGGCCCATAGTCGCAAAGCTTTGTTGCAAAGCGACTGAGAGCCTGTTCCTCCCTGCTTGTTCACGTAGAACATGGCTACTTGAATGTCCATATGAATGAGGACTGTCTTGTAGCTGAGCAGGGTGTGGAACACTCGAAGAGCAAGGAAGATTGCTCTGAGCTCTAAGAGATTGATATGTAGATGAGTCTCCTGCAGAGTCCTTGGGTGGAGAGGTCTTGCAGATGAGCTCCCCAACCCATTGGTAAAGCATCTACTGTGAGAGTTGCCTGGGTTAAAGGCTGTTGAAATGGGGACCCCAGCAACAGGTTCTGAGTGGACTGCCACCATTGGAGAGACAAAATAAGACGATTTATGTTTGCTATTTTGTCTGACAGGCACCCTGATGCCTGGGTCCATTGAGTGGATAAGGTCCACTGGGCTGCTCTCATATGGAGGTGAGCATAGGGGACCACATGCACTGTAGATGCCATGTGGCCTAGTAGTTGTAACATTTCTGGGGCAGTGAGATGAGGTTTTAGCACTGCTTCAGAAGCTAACTGCACCATGCGAAGACAACAGGCCTGGGGAAAGTAGGCCCTCGCTTTTCTGGTATCCAGCAAAGCTCCTATGAACTCTGGAAACTGAGTGGGAGTTAGACTGGATTTTGGGATGTTTATGACCAGACCCAAATACTGAAGGATACGCAAGTCCTAGCCTCTGACTCTGATGGGGCTCAAATGAGCCAGTCGTCTAAGTAGGGGAAGACGAATATCCCTAGAGTACGGAGAAATGCTGCTACCACAGCCATGCACTTCGTGAACACACTTGGTGCTGAGGCCAGGCCAAAAGGAAGCACCCTGTATTGGTAGTGCTTTCCTTGAAAAAGGAACCGAAGGAACTTTCTGTGAGTTGGATAGATGAGAACATGAGTATACGCATCATTGAGATCTAGAGAACAAAGCCAATCCTGACTCTGAAGGTATGGCAGCAGAGTTCCCAGAGAAATCATCTTGAATTTCTCTTTGAACAGGAATTTGTTCAATTCTCTGAGGTCCAAAATAAGGGGAGTAAAACCCTGTACCCTGTTGATGAATGGGTACTTCTTTTATTGCCCCTTGGGCAAGAAGCATAGTGACCTCTTGATCTAACAGGTTGATGAGAGAGGTCTGAGAATTGAACTGTCTTACCATTGTGGGAGGGGGCATGCACAGAAAGTGAAGCTTGTACCCCTCTTTTATAATGGAGTGTGTCCAATGTTCTGCTGTTATCTGCCCCCATCTGGGGGCAAACTGACACAACCTTCCTGGAATGGTGGAAGGCTCTGGACCATTGATGCTATCAGTACCAGTTGAACTGTCTGACGCGGTTCTGAGGGTGTCGATGCCGCAAGGAGAGCCGCCAGACTGCATTCAATAGCCAGGAACCTCTGGTCTATCGATGCTGCCGATGACTGGGTATCAGTACTGGAAGCAGCCGGTACACCAGAGCATGGCACCAGTAGTTCTGCCGAGGTCGAGGCCTCTAGAACATCCTGGAGCCCCGATAATGCTTTGGAAGCCGAAGCCTCCCGCTGGGGCAATTTTGGCGGTACAGAACCCTCAAGGGCAACGCCAGAGGCATCTCAATGCTTGGAAGGAGATCTACCCTTTGAGGACCGGCTAGAGTTATGTTTAGTTACCTGAGATCCATGGGAGGAAGACGAAGCCCTGGAAGACGTCGATGCCATCGAAGCTACATTGGAGGGAAAAAGGGCGCTGAGCTTAGCAGCTCGGTTTTGTCGACCCCTCTTGGACATCATGGCACAAGCCATACACTCGGCGATGGAGTGGTCAGGACCTAAACATTTAAGACACCACTCATGGGTGTCGGTGACGGAGATGGTACCGCCACACTTGGTGCACTTTTTGAAACCCGAAGCGGGTTTTTCCATAGTGGAGGAAATTCTGGGCCTAAGGCCCAAAATGGCGTGTGCACCTGGGAAGAAAAGTTTGGAAAAATATTCTATATATATATATATTTTTTAAATGAAAGAAAGAAAGAAAGAGAACCAGTGGTACCGGTATAGCGTCGAGGAAGGCAGACGCGACCACAAAAAAGAAAGAATAAGGAAAACATTTTCTGCGGTGACAGGAACAACGAACTGCTGGCTCCGCGGAAAACGAAGAACTGGAGAGAGGCAGTTGGGAAAAGCAGGAAGGCAGCATGCAGGCGCTGTGGGATGCTCCCAAAAGCTTTCTAATTGGACGCTGGGGAGCGTTCCCGTGCAGGCTCCGTCGATACCGACGATACCCATATGTGAAGACTACATTCCTGCTTGTTCCTGGAGATATCTATCTCTCTACATTCCCTGGCATCCCAATTCATGAGAGGCCTCATGAACACGAAACTGCTCCTCATGCTGCCCACACTAGCATGAAACGCCAATGTCATCCTTGCTGAACTCATGAAGCCTCCTTTCGAGCCTCTAGATCAGCTTCCCTCAAGCACCACACCTGGAGAACTGTCTTTCTCATGGCCATCACCTCAGTGCATTGAATCAGTAAGCTCCAACCACTTGTGAACTACCCTCGCTACATGATTCCTCCATGATCAAGTTATCCTTCAAACTCACCCCAAGTTCCTTCCCAAAGTTGTCTTCGCTTTTCACCTAATCAGTCAATAAATCAGTCTTTTTCCCAGCACCACATGCTGGAGTTCTCGAAAAACCCTTCACGCTCTCAATTGCAGAAGAGCCCCGCTATATTACCTCACAGCAATCCAAAATATTTGCGACCTTCAATCTTCAGAATCCAGGTCTCCCAGTTTCCAAGCTCACCCTCTCTACCTGCTATAACTAGGCGAACCTCCTATGACCAGGACGCATTGGTCCTCATAACCTACGAGCAAAGGCAACTTCAGTAGAAAGTTTTGTATCTGTGTCTGCCATGAACATTTGCAGAGTGGCCACATGGTCCACCAGTCTTACTCTGGGACAAGACCTCACTTTCGGGCAGGCCATCCTCCGCAACTTCTTCACAAAGGAGGGTAGGTGAGTAAGGCCATAAACACATGTCCCTTCAGGGAGGCCCTGTGTTCTGGATTCACCAACAGTGTGTGCCTGCATCACCCATGCTTTATTTATTTAGCTAGGCTGATACACCACTTTTTGTACAAGTCAAAGCGGTGGAGAGAGAGAGAGAGAGATCCCTTGTCCCCGAAGAGCTCACAGTCTACATTTTTGTACCTAAGACAATGGAAGGTTAAGTGGCTTGCCCAAGGCCAGAAGGAGCACCTGTAGGACTAGAAACGCCAGTCCTTCCAGCCCAAGGTTGCTATCCTCTAGTGGGATTTGAACCCCTGAAATTGAAGTAACTTGCCCCATCCACTAGGCCACTCCTAGTAAGGCCATAAACACACATGTTCCTTCAGAGAGGCCCTCTGCTCTAGATTCAGCAACAGTGTGCACCTGCATCACACATGCTAATCTCCAGAGAAAGCATAGTTACATAGTTACCTGTCTTCCGGAAGAGGGGGGGGGGGAAAGAAAGAAAGAAAGAAAGAAAGAGGAGGAGCATCTTAATCAGCTATGTTATGGACTGATGGTGAAAAGCGCAGGCTCACTGACAGAGGCAACACACGCATGCTCAGAGATGTCCAAAGAGTTCTGAGCTAGGGGAGAGCCGGGCATGTTGGTGAAGTCTCAGATTGAGCCAGAGTGAGGCTGCATACCTTTGCTGTCTATGAAAACCCCCCGTTACAGGTAAGCAACTACACTTTATGTTAAAGATTTTCTTTCAACCTAAGGAAGAGTTGTTTCATGGAATGAAATTTGTTATGCTTCCTGATGTCGCCAAGGATACTCAATTGAAGAGATAAAGAGTACTCCCTTTTGCATCTTGGCGTTCTGCAACTTGCTGCATTATTTTGGCTGATCTTCCCATGTAAGTGTGTGATTAAATATCAAAATCTTAAATATTTATTTATGAGACTGCATAATTAATTTCTCGCAGGAAAGAGGTTGATTGATCCACAGGGAACCATCACATCTGGAGATGAGGTGCATGATTGAGCGTGCATGAAGAATATGTTTAGCTAGCAGAGGGTTTTTAGCTGTGTGATTTGTATTCTGATGTCCTTAAATATGAGCTTGACCATCCTCCACATGAGTAAATTAGACTTACCTGCTAATTGTTGTTCCTTAAGGAACTCTAGTCCAGTCCCGGAAAGATAGAGTTGTCAACCTCCACCAGCAGCTTTGGAGACTGAAAGATGTCATCGTCGTGATGTCACTGGTACAAATAGGCTCGCTCCGCCCCCTTTCACCAGCACCTATTGACAAAGCAGACTCAGCAGAGCAACAAATAAGTAGTTATTTCAAAAACCTATACAAAACAATTATGTACAGATAGAGATATATCTCTAAGAAAAGGATAGAGCCAGAGCGCGCCCTATAACGAATGGGGAACGGAAGGGCAGGAGCCCTGTTCCTCTGCGCCCCAGCCGCCTGCCGCCACACAGAAATCCACTCTGAGAGCGCTTCCCATTTCTGCCACCCCCAGAGCGCCCTGAAAAGCGTAGTGGGTACGGATATCTATTCACGGAACGAAGTGTTCCGTCTGGCTGTGTTCTCCTTTTATTCTTTACTATTTTCTTGTTTCTTTTTTTTTTTTTTGAAAACCGCACGGGTTCACCAGCTGTCAATTTCACTCTCTCCCGCCTATGGACATTCAGGCTGGCGAACACCCACTGAACGGGTGGGATCCGGGACGGGACTAGAGTTCCTTAAGGAACAACAATTAGCAGGTAAGTCTAATTTACTCTTCCTTAGCGTCCCTCTAGTCCAGTCCCGGAAAGATAGAGGATGTAACAAAGCAGTAAATCTCAACGGGAGGGGCCAGAGATGCCAGCCTGAAGGACGGCCGATCCAAAACAACTATCCCTGCGCGCCTGCACATCCAAGCGATAATGCCGAGCAAAAGAATGTAACGAGGACCAGGTCGCCGCCCTACAAATATCCGCCGCCGGCACTAGGCTGACTTCCGCCCACGAGGCTGCTTGCGCTCTCATAGAATGCGCCCGCAACCCTACCGGCACCGCTCTGCCTCTCAAAATGTAGGCCGAAGCAATCGCCTCCTTCAGCCACCGAGAAATGGAAGACTTCGCCGCCGCTTCGCCCTTCCGCGGGCCTCCAAATGCGACAAAAAGCCTGTCCGTCTTCCGAAATGACGCCGTACGACCAAGATACCTCCTGAGCACTCTCCGCACGTCCAACCGGTGCAAACGTCCACCTGCCTGAGCTCCCTGCTCCACGGAAAACACCGGGAGCGACACCACTTGATTAACATGAAAAGCGGACATCACCTTTGGCAAAAAGGCGGGTACTGTACGCAAGACCACCTTGTCCGCAGAGAAAGTCAAAAAAGGCTCCCGGCAAGAGAGCGCCTGCAGCTCGGAAATCCTCCTGGCGGAGCATATCGCCACGAGAAACACTGTCTTGAGCGTCAAATCCTTGAGCGAAGCCCGTCCTAATGGCTCGAAGGGTTCCCCCACCAGGACGTTCAGGACCAAATTAAGATCCCACGGAGGAACAGTTCGCCTCGGCGGTCTGAGCAACAACACCGCTCGCAAGAACTGACGAATATCGCCATGCGCTGCGATCACCTGCCCTTGAATCTTTCCACGAAAACAGGAGAGAGCCGCCAACTGCACCCGCAAGGAGCTGGCCGAGAGGCCCTTATCCAATCCAGCCTGCAAAAAGGAAAGAACATTGGACACCGAAGCTCGTAAGGGGTTGATAGAGTGATCGGAACACCAGTTCTCAAAGACACGCCAAACTCGGATATAAGCCAGGGAAGTCGACCTCCGGCGCGACCGCAGGAGAGTGTCTATAACCGCCTCCGAGTATCCGCGGGCCTTCAACCGCGCCCGCTCAAGAGCCAAGCCGTAAGCGAGAACCGACCCACCTGAGGCATGCGCAAGGGACCCTGAAGCAACAGGTCCTCCCGAAGAGGTAACCTCCACGGAACGTCGGCCAACAGACGAACCAAATCTGCACACCACGGTCTCCTCGGCCAATCGGGTGCTATCAGGACCACCTGGCCCTTGTGCCGCTCGATGCGCTGAACCACCTTGCCAATTAGCGCCCAGGGAGGGAATACATACAGTAGAGCCTCCACAGGCCACTTCTGCGCCAGGGCATCCCGGCCCTCCGCCATCCACTCTTTCCGCCTGCTGAAGAATCTCTCCACCTTTGTCGACCGCAAGGTGGCCATGAGATCCATCACCGGAAGCCCCCAATGGCGCACAATCATCTCGAAAACGTCCGGGTGCAGAGCCCTCTCCCCCGGATCTACGCGGCACCGACTCAGATAATCCGCTTCGACGTTGGCGACTCCGGCGACGTGCTGAGCCGACAGGGCCAGTAAATTCCGTTCCGCCCAAGCCAGTAGCACACTCGCCTCTTCCTCTAGGGCCGCACTGCCCGTGCCGCCTTGCCGATTTATATACGCCACCGTGGTCGCGTTGTCCGACAGCACGCGAACGGCCGCTTTCCGCAGATTCTGCTGAAAAGCCAGAAGAGCCTGAAACACTGCGCGCATTTCCAGACGGTTTATGGACCCTAGTCGTTCCTCCTCTGACCACGTTCCTTGCGCAAACGAGCCTTCGAGATGAGCCCCCCATCCTGCGAGACTCGCATCCGTCGTGAGCAACTGCCAGCATGGAGGCTCCAGGGGGACGCCCTGCGTCAGGCTGTCGGGATGCAACCACCAAAGTAGGCTGCTCTTCACCGCCGCCGGACAGGGCAGACACTGCGACAACGCATCTCTCTGATGAGACCAGCGCCTGAGGAGAGCACTCTGCAACGGCCGCATGTGAGCCCTGGCCCACAACACCAAGTCTATTGTCGCCGCCATGGTCCCCAGTAACTGCAGGTACTGCCAAGCCGTCGGCGCTCGAAGCCCCAGAAACCGACGCACCAGGTCGCGCAAGGCCTGCGCCCTTGAACTGGGAAGAAAGACCCGTCCTTGTCGAGTCTCGAAGCGCGCCCCCAGGTACTCCAGGCTCTGCGAGGGGGGACAGCTGACTCTTCGCCTCGTTCACTACCCAACCGAGGCTCTCCAAGAACTCCACCACTCGAGTGGTGGCCACCACGCTTTCCTCCCTGGACTTTGCCCGAATCAACCAGTCGTCCAGGTACGGGTGCACCAGGATCCCCTCTCTGCACAGCGCGGCCGCTACAACCACCATAATCTTTGTGAATGTCAGAGGAGCTGTCGCCAGACCAAAAGGCAACGCCCGGAACTGAAAGTGTCCCATCGGTACAGCAAATCGCAGAAAACGTTGATGCTCCCTCCGCACGGGAATGTGAAGATAAGCCTCCGTCAGATCCAATGACGTAAGAAATTTGCCCGTGCGAACGGCCGCAATGACGGAGCGCAAGGTCTCCATGCGGAAGTGGGACACTCGGAGACAACGATTCACCCTCTTGAGATCGAGAATTGGCCGAAACGTATCTCCTCTTTTGGGGACCACGAAATAAATGGAGTATCGTCCTGCGCCGCACTGGTCGATCGGAACGGGTACGACTGCCCCGAGCCGTTGGAGACGGCCCAAGGTGTCCGCGACCGCTCGGCGCTTCCGAGGCGCCTTGCAAGGGGAAAGAACAAAGGAATCTCGCACTGGATGCTGAAACTCTAGAGTATAGCCTTCCCGAATGACTTCTAAGACCCACCGGTCTGATGTAATCTGGACCCAGGCAGGGTAGAACTCCCGCAACCTGCCTCCCACGGGCACCTCCACTACCTGGGCCCGCCTCATCTCATTGTGATTTCTTGTTCGCACCGCAAGACTGGTAGGGACCAAAACCCCTGCCTGCCCCCCGAAACCCTCGAAAGGACTGACTCCGCGCTGGAAACCTGCTCCGCTGCGATTGTTGAAAGCGAGATGTGCGAAACTTGCGAAAATCCCTCGAGAGGCCTCTAGATGCCGATCCTCCTCGAGTTTGTTTCGGTCTATCCTCAGGGAGACGCCCCCCTTTGGACTCCCCGAGGTCCTTAACCAACTTCTCAAGATCCTCTCCAAAGAGGAGCTTGCCCCGGAAGGGAAGCTTACTGAGCTGAGCCTTGGACGAACTATCCGCCGACCAGTTTCGGAGCCACAAAGAACGGCGAGCCGCGACTACAGAAGCCATACATTTAGCTAGGCCACGAATTAGATCATAATGAACATCGGACAGGTACGCAGTGCCAGACTCCAGCCGAGACGTATCCGCCATCTGGTCGTCTGAGAGGGAGCCCTGAAGACGTTGAGACCAGCGTAAACAGCCTCTCGCCACCCACACCCCCGCTATGGAGGCCTGCAGGGAAAGGGCACTCATGTCGAACACCTGCTTCAGCAAGGTATCCAACCTCCTATCCTGGCCATCCTTCAACGCTGCCGCTCCTTCCACCGGAATGGTGGTCTTCTTCGTGACAGCAGCCACCGCGGCATCAACCTTTGGAGACCGAAATATCAACTTATCCTGTTCCGAGAGCGGGTACAAGCGGTCCAAAGCCCTGGTCCCCCGCAACGCCGACTCCGGCGCGTCCCATTCCTCCTGAATCATATTCCGAAAGACTCTATGGATAGGGAACACCCGCTGCGAGGTGCGCACAGCCTGCAACAGCGGATCCTCCCACGCCTCTTCTGAGGGTGCGGACCCCACAGGCATATTTAAAACTTTTAGTGTCTCGGAAATCAAGGCAGGGAGCTCCTCTCGCCGAAAAACACGGACCACCCTGCTCTGTTGCTCCTCCTCCAACAACTCACCATCTGCCAAGTCTTCACCCGAGACCTCCTCATCAAGGTCCGGCATCCCCAGGTCCTCCTCTAGAAGGGCAGGCGACTGCGGTTCCAAAACATCCCGTCGCCTTTTGGGTAGCGTCATCTCCCCTTCCTGAAGACTGGCAGCCCGACTCCTTTTCCTGCTAGAAGGACCGGGAGACTGAACCCCCCTGTCCGTCTGCAGCAAGGCAAACGCCTTCTGCATCAAGGAGAGGAATTCGGAAGGGAGACCTGGAATCTCAGACCACTGGGATCCTTCTGGCACCAAGGGAACACTGGAAGCGGAGGATGGACCCGCTACCGGTTCTGAAGCAGGCAAGGAAGGAGGGTCAGAACCCCTGCCTTCCTGAGACGCGGTCGCGTGGTCCTGAGAACCTTCCCCCAAGGACTTCTCCATGCCCTTGGCCTCTAAAGAGCATGTTTTACAAACGCCAGTGTCCAGAAGCTCCCCACGCCGCACCCCACAGACCAAGCAGCGTGGTTTGGCAGGCATGGTAAGTAACAGCGCTTCAATGCCAGTAAAAGAGCCTTGCACAGCTACAAGACAAGCTCCAATTTAAACGCGTTTTTTTTTTTTTTTTACTTTTTGGCAGTGATCAATCAAGCAAGATGTAACTAGCTGCCCCCTAACCACCGTTTTTCAAAACGAAGCTTCTAAACCCTAAAAAAATGACTTTGAAAATGAAAAATTCAAAATTCAAAATGGCCGCCGCCACTTTTTCGGCGCGAAAAATCACGCGGCTAGGCCTCCCTGACTCCTAAGGAGCTGCCAAAACACCTCAACTAACCCCCAAATACTCCCCCCAGGTAAACCCCAAAGTCCAGAGTACTCACCAGACCTCGGGAGAGAGAGAAGAAGGGCAGCGCTGGACCCCTCAGGAGCACAGCCTTCAAAGCGGCATCAGCTCCTGGAGAGACTCAAAATCCTGTGGTAACAACCACTGCCTGCTGCTGGGAGTCTCTATAGCCTTCTACCTGCTCCTCACCCTTCCAAGTGGGTTCGGGGGCAGGGAGGCAAAGGCAGGCACACTCCTGTGCCACTGCAATGCTTGTTTCAATGCTGAGGCAGGGAGGGGAGGGGGGAGGGGTTAGGGAGCAGAGAAAGGAGAAAACAGCCTCAGCAGAACAGATCTCTATGGCAGCAGCAGGCACCTAAAGAGCAAGAAAATCTAAATTTAAAAACAAAAGATGAACTAAAGAGAAAGATTAAGCTCTGCTTATTTGTTCCTCTGAGCCCAGTCCTGGGCTCAGAACCTCCAAGCTGCTTGGAGACTGAAAGTACTGGTGAAAGGGGGCGGAGCGAGCCTATTTGTACCAGTGACATCACGACGATGACATCTTTCAGTCTCCAAAGCTGCTGGTGGAGGTTGACAACTCTATCTTTCCGGGACTGGACTAGAGGGACGCTAAGGAATAAGGATTTTATGACAGCAAAACTTTTCTGTCTTGCTTGAATATATTGTTTTTTTCTTATTTTATTTTACTTGGTCATTTATGTACAAGAGGATTTTTGGAATTGGAAATTGAATTTTTTTTTAAGTGCATATTTTCTTATGGAGACACATTTTTAAAATCTTCATCCTTGAGTTCAGCTCTGTGTGCTGTATTTATGCATCACCGATGCCTGCTTGAGCTTCTGATAACAGAGAAGCAACTGCTTCCTACCTTACTTAAATTTACAATGATGAGACCAGCTAAGTAGGAGATTTAAAATAAATCAACACGTTAGTCATTAGGGATGAACTTATAATCCAGATGAAAGAAGGTCTTTATGATTCCATTTTCATTATTAATTGAATTATCTAAAAATGCATTGACAAGTAAGGTTACTTTAATGGTAGAGTGTGTACAAGCACTCCTCAGCTTCAAGCAACTGCCCAGATTCTGAATCTCTTAATTGATCTACTGCCTCCAGTTACTCTTTCCTCTCTGAAAACACCAAGCCAATTTATAGCGGACTTTAGCCTATTCTCAGGCGACCTGTTATTATTCAGTGATTTTAATTTACATTTTGATTCCCTTGCCTCAAATGCAGAAATAAACTTCCTGTCTTTTTAACTGAACTCTGTTTTACTTTATCCTCAGTGCCCACTCATATCTCTGGCCATTGTCTAGATCCTATCTTCCTTAAAAGTGTGACCAACTCCACACTGCAGCCTACTTTGCCTAGATTCTGGTCTGCACTTCTCTCTTTCATCATCTCCATTCTACCTCAAAAAAGACCTTCAAGAACTTGAAGAATCTAAATACTGATGGCCTTTGTCCTTCATGCTGGATCTCTACTTGATGTTACCCCTCATAATTGCTTTCTAGGTGGCATGGTTGCTACTTGGAACAGTAGTTTACAAAATTCTTCAGATCGATTTGCCCAGAATAAGACCAAGCTCATCAAACCTCGGTCCCAATCACCCTGCTACAACAATACTTAAAAAAAAAAAAAAATCACAAAAGGAAATTATGTATCACAGAGCGAAATTGGCAGAAACTTAAGTATTTAACCTTCTTAACATGTGTAAGTTTCTTGTATACCAACTGCAAATCCTAATTCATAAATTTTAAAAAAAGGGCACTTTCCCACAGGATTCTTTCCAGTATGAACTATCCTAAGGACTTGTTCAGAGCTGTGCAACAGCTGGCACCTACCGAAAATAGAAGTTTTATCCCAATTCCTGCTGATCAATCTGATAACTATTTCTCACATTAGGAGTGTCAATCCCCCCTTCCCAATAAGAGTCTTTTTCAGCTCGATACTTCAAATGAACTCACAATAAATAACTCCTTACCTTAGAATCCCTCACAAATGTTTGCCCAGTTTCAAACATTTCACTTGAAAAGACCATTGCAACCATGAACCGTATTTCTTTCCTGGCAGATTCAATTCCTGCCAAATTATTAAAAAAGATCTTCTTCCTTATTTCTTGAAATATATCCTTGACTGGCTTAACTTTAGATTTAAGCAAGGTTATTTCCCATCCAGCTAAAAGGTGGCCATTATAATGAAGCCGATCTTGCAAACTACCATCCCAATTCCAATATGCCTTTTGTTGCTAAAGTATAGTAGCTTTTTCCACCAACTCCTCTCTTTTCACTTCATCCCTACTACTACAGCTTATCATTTGTATAGCACTATGAGGTGTATGCAGCACTGGACATATACACATGGGAGACAGTCCCTGCTCAAAAGAGCTTACTATCAATGCAAGACAAACAGAGAGAGGGGACTAGAGATGGTCTTGACAAACAAGAGTACTAACAAGAGAGTAAAGGGTCAGGATGCAAAAGCAACCTCGAAAAGGTGTTTTTTAAGCATGGAATTGAATAAGACCAAAGATGAAGCTTGACGCACAAACTCAGGTAGTCTGTTCTAGGTATACGGTGCAGCAAGGCGGAAAAAGCACAATCTGGAGTTGGCACTGGAAATGAAGGGAACAGATAGAAGGGATTGCCTGATGAGCAAAGTTTCCCGGGGGGGGGGGGGGGGAGAGAGAGAGAGAGATAAGAGGAGAGGTAATGAATAGCAGCATAATGAATGCACTTTTAAGTCGGTAGAAGTCTGAACTGCATGTGGAAATGGATAGGGAGTCAATGAAGTGTCTGTGAGCATAGCGACTATGGAGGAGGATTAGCCTTAGAGTTCTGAATGAATTGAAGAGGAGAAAGAATTCAGGGGGGAGAACAGCAAGGACCTGGTAATCTGGCTTCAGATTATTTCATAGGACTGAAAAAGGAGACAGTTTATTTTCCTTGAGTCCTGCTAGATCAGTCCAGACAAGTGTGTTATGTTCCCGTACCAGCAGATTTGTGGAGACAAAGAACCAATGAAAAGTATAGGTTTCAATGACAATCACTCCAATGCCTCTATCCACCTCACCCACCAGAGGTCTCTCTTCAGCATTAATCCCAAAGCATATGGGAGAACATGGCAAACCTCATATAACCTCAACGTGGGCAAAGAGTAGTTACTCACCTGTAACAGGTGTTCTCCAGGAGCAGCAGGAATCAGTCCTCACATATGGGTGTCATCGGCGCCGATGAAGCCCCAGCGGAGCATTCCCCCAGCTTTCTATGAAAGCCTTTGGGAATGCAGGCACGCATGCGCGGTTCCCTTCCCGCCTAAAGGTGCCATCTTACCTCAGTCAAATGACATAGCTAAGAACAGCACACAAAAATGAAAAATAAACTATGTACAACTGCAACTCCAAGGGGAGGAGGGAGGGTTGTGAAGACTGATTCCTGCTGCTCCTGGAGAACATCTGTTACAGGTGAGTAACTACTCTTTCTCCAGGACCAAGCAGGAAGTCAGTCCTCACATATGGGTGACTCCCAAGCTCTGGGCTACCGAGGAACCCAGGCTGAACAAGAGAGCTCCCTCTAGTCTCAGCAGCAAAGAAAGGCTTTTCAAGGACACAACCTCCACCGGTAGCCCAACAAAGGGCAGGAGGGCAGGAGTTGCCTAAACCTCAAAGAGATTCCGGAGTACTGCTTGGCCAAAAGCACTGTCCCTACGGGACTCCCTCTCCAGGCAGTAATGGGCTGCAAAGGTCTGGCTTGAAGACCAAGTTGCAGCCCTGCAGATGTCTACCAAGGGCACAGAGCGGAGATGAGCCACTGAGGCAGCCATTGCCCTGACACGGTGGGCCGTAACCCGACCCTGCAAAGGAAGGTCAGCCGCCTTATAAGCCCAGGTGATACAGTCAGCTACCCAGATGGACAAGGTATGCTTGGACACAGCCAACTCCAACTTACTGGGGTCAAAGGAGACAAAGAGCTGAGTAGCCCTTCTATGCACCTGCGTATGGTCAAGGTAGAAGGATAAGGCCCTCCTACAGTCCAGGGTATGCAGGACTGCTTCAGCCTGGCTTGCATGAGGCCTAGGGAAGAATGTTGGAAGAACCACCTCCTGGTTGAGGTGGAAAGAGGAGACAACCTTAGGAAGGAACTTTGGATGAGTCCTAAGGACTACCCTGTTCCTATAAATCCTGGTGTAAGGCCTATCACAGACCAGGGCCTGAAGCTCACTTACTCGCCTAGCCGAGGTAAGGGCCATCAGGAAGAGTGTCTTCCAGGAGAGGAAGCGTAGTGGACAAGTAGCCATCGGCTCAAAAGGTGGGCGAGTCAGTTGCTGCAAGACCACATTCAGCTCCCACTCAGCCCCTAAGAAAGCGGGACACCAAGGGGTGACCGAACAGAGAATGGCCCTCCACCAAAGAGTGGTGAGCTGCTATAGCTGAGAAGTGGACCCGAACAGAATTTGATTTAAGGCCTTGATTTGACAAGTGCAGTAAGTACTGAAGGACTACTGGCACAGTACAGGAGAAAGGATCAACTGTACGTAGCTGACACAACACAGAAAACCTTTTCCATTTGAAAGCATAGGTTTTCCTAGTGGACTGTTTCCTAGAGGCTAGGACAACCTCCTCAACATCCTGAGGCAGGCCCCAGGGAGCCAAGACTACCCTTGCAGCCTCCAGGCCATCAAATTGAGAGCTTTGAGATTGGGGTGCAGAAGGGAACCCTGCTCCTGTGAGAGAAGGTCAGGTTGCAACCCCAGAGGTAGTGGAGGATCCACCGCCAGTTGAAGTAGAAGAGGAAACCAAGGCTGTCTCGGCCACCTGGGAGCCAGCAGCAGGACCGAGGCCTTGTCCTGAAGAATCTTGGAGAGTTCGGGCCACCAAGGGCGTGGGAGGAAACGCATACAGGAGGCCCTGAGACCAGGATATCAGAAAAGCATCCGCTGCTATCCGCAGAGGATGCGGTTGCCTGGAGCAGAACTTTGGCAGCTGCTTGTTCATGGGGCTGGCAAAGAGATCCATCAAAGGGAGACCCCATTTCAGGGAGATCTTCTGAGCTACTGAAGGATGTAGCTGCCACTCGTGGGGCTGCAGTATTCTGCTTAATCTGTCTGCCAGGAAGTTGTCCTGGCCTGGAAGGTACACAGCCCTGAGGAGCATGTTGTGCTTGAGGGCAAAAGAACAAAGGTCCTGAGCTTCCCGACAAAGGATCCTGGACCCAGTTCCGCCCTGTTTGTTCACATAAAACATGGCAACTTGGTTGTCTATCTGAATCAGGACAGACTGGTGAGCCAGGGTAGGACTGAAAGCTTTGAGTGCTAATCGAATAGCTCGGAGTTTGAGAAGATTGATCTGCTGTGCAGCTTCCCAAGGGGACCACAGGCCCTGGGTGCACTTGCCCAGACAATGAGCACCCCAGCCTTGCAGGGAGGCGTCCGTGGTCACCACTACTGTGTACCCTGGAATCTGAAAAGGCACCCCCTTCAGTAGATTGGGTGGGTGTAGCCACCAGTTGAGGCAGTTCAGAAATTGCCTGGACACCCTTATCCAGTCTTTGAGGCTGCCTGTGGCCTGTGACCACCTAGACCGAAAGCACCACTGTGCAGGCCTCATATGTAGCCTGGCATTGGGGGGTCACATGTACTGTCGAAGCCATGTGGCCTAGAAGCCTCAGGCAGAGTCTGGCGGAGACTAGGGACCTGCTGAGAAACAGATTTGACAAGGCCATTAACCTTTGGGCCCTGTCTAGTGGCAAGAAAGCCTTTGCCAGCAGAGAGTCCAGCCTTGCCCCTATGAACTCCAAGTTTTGGGAGGGGAGCAAAGTGGACTTTGCGAAGTTTATGACAAACCTCAGACTTTGTAGAAGAGCAATAGTTCTGAGGGTGGCTTGTTTGGCCTCCTGGCACATCTGACCCCTGATGAGCCAATCGTCCAAATAGGGGAAGACAAAGATTCCCTGATTTCTCAGGTAGGCCGCCACCACTGCTAGGCACTTGGTAAAAACTCTGGGGGTGGAGGTGAGGCCGAAAGGCAGCACCCTGTACTGATAATGGTTTCCTCCCACAATGAACCTGAGGTACTTTCTGTGGTCTGGATGAATAAGGATGTGAGTGTACGCATCCTTTAGATCTAAGGAGCATAGCCAATCTCCCTGCTGGAGGCAGGGCAGAAGTGTCCCAAGAGTAAGCATCTTGAATTTCTCCTTCACTAGGAACTTGTTGAGGTTCCTGAGGTCCAGAATGGGTTGAAGGCCACCGGTTCTTTTGGGCACCAGGAAATACCTGGAGTAGAAACCGTGACCTTGCAAGTGGGGAGGCATAGGCTCCACTGCCCTGTCCACCAACAGACCATGAAGCTCTTGTAGAAGAAGGTCCGTGTGTAGGGGAGGCCTTGGAGGCTCCTCTGGAAAATATGGTGGAGGCAATTGGTGAAAATGGAGGGCAAAGCCCTTGTGGACTATCTCCAGCACCCAACTGTCCCCGGTGATAAGGGGCCACTGGTGGGCAAAGAGGGCGAGGCGACCTCCTGTGCAGGGTTGGGAGAGCAGTGGAGGAGAGGCTACGCTTAAGGAGTCAAAAACCCCCACCCTGCTGAGTGGTAGCAGGGGCCTGAAGCTTGGGTGTCCTCTGCCTACGGGGCCCATTACCCTGGCCCTTGCCTTGCTGACCCTGGGGGGCAGCTTGGGCAGCCTGATATTGCGGGTACTGTTTGTAGGCAGTGCCCTTCCTCGGGTAAAAGGGCTTTTTGCCCGAGCCCTTCTTTTTATGAGAAGGGGCAGAGGTCTTCCTCGACAGCCTTGTCCGTGTGAGGTGCTCAGTTTCGAGCTGAGCGGCCTTCTCAGTCATGGGCTTGCCAAAAAGGTTTTCACCTCAGCAAGGGACATCGACCAACTTGTCCTGAACCCATGGCTCGAGGTCTGATGACTGCAGCCATGCCTGGTGTCGAGCCGCGATGCTGGCTGCCGCAACTCGGGCCGAAGCCTCGAAGCCATCGTAGGCGGCGCGGGACATGAACTTTGAGCAGTCCCGAATCCCCGAGGACAAGGACTTAAATCTCTGCAAGGGTTCCCCGGAGACCAGCAGAGAACCCGGCCAATTCCTTGGCCAGATCCCGCAAGTACATGCCCATGTACAGCTGGTAGGACTGGACACGGCAAACAAGCATCGAGCCCTGGAAGCACTTTCTACTGACGCCATCGAGGTTCGGGCCTCCCTGCCAGGGGGCACTGCGGAGTGCATCTTCTGGCTCTTCAGACGATGCATGCCGATTTCACAACCATAGAATGGTGTGGTAGCTGTGCCTTTTGAAAACCAGGGCTCTTCCGGAGTCGATAGATCGAATCGACTCGCTTGCTGAGAACCGGCGCCAAGGCCGGCGCCTCCCACATACAGAAGAGGAGCCATTCCAGCATCGGAGGAACTGGAACAGTAAAGGCCTCCTTCAGAGGAGAGTCATACTGTAGGGCCTCGAGCTCTTCAGCTCGAGGCTCCTCCTCGGGGTCCACCGGAATAGCCAAGTCAGCGGCCATATCCCGGACGAACTCCGAGAACCGAGTGTCCTCCGGGGGGGGACCTACTCCGGGGCTCAGACTGCAGTGAATCCGAAGGGACGCACCGAGTCGTGAAGGTATCAGGAGACTCCTCGTCCTCTGTCTCCCAAGCTGACTCGTCCGAGGAGGAGTCAGGGTCCGACCCCATGGGGCCCTGGAGCACTGGCACCGGCGTCGACGCCCTCGGTCCCGAACGGGAGGTCGAGGGACACCGCGACCGAGGTCGACTCCGAGCCACGATGGACTCGAGTATCAGCTCGGTCTCCGGGGTTGACTTTGAAGTCGATGTCCCGGTGGTCGGGGCAGATGCGCCAGACAGGCTGGCCATCAGTGCCCGCTGCTGCTTCATGAAGGCAGACAATCTGCTCTCCAAGGCTGTCATCCTGAGACTCAGCTCGGGAGACGCAGCAGCCACCGACTCGGGCCCCGGTGGCGCCGGGCCCGACGTCGGCTCCCTGGGAGGAGAGTCCTCGAGGACTACGGGGCTTACGTGTCCAGCAGACTCCGGCTCCACGCAAGGAATTTTTGCAGGCTTCTCGTGTTCCACGGGCCCGGGGCGACAGTCGGTTGTCTTAGACCTGACCCTCGAGGAGCCAGGGACCTCCTCTGACGACGCCCTCGCGAGCCGCTTCTTCCTCTTGCGTTCCCGGTCGGGGGACCCCCTGTCCGAGGAGCTTCGATGGCGCTCGGGATCGGAATCCCGAGATATCGAAGCCTCAGACGAGGTCCGGGCCTGGCCGGAGGCTAAGTCTGAGAAAAGCCTTTCTTTTTGCTGCTGGCGACTTCGGAGAGCCTTGGAAGACATCTTTCCACATGGCCCGCACGACTTAGGGTCGTGGTCGGGGTCGAGGCACCGAAGGCAGCAGTCGTGTGTGTCGGTGAGAGACATCAGTTTCTTACACCAATCACACTTTTTAAAGCCGCTGGAAGCCATCGGGGAAAAAAAGAGTCCCCGTGATGTCAAAGGACCGGCCTTCCAGGGAAAAATGGAAAAAAGGGCGCGAACGCCAGCCACGAAGGGCAAAAACCGAAAAAGAAGAATCGGGCTCGATACTGGTGTACCGAACCCGGTGGGAGGGGAACCGTCATCGAACCGGGAGAGAAAATAGCAAAAATCGCCGAAAAAAATCTAATTTTAACCGGGAGAACAGGACACACGTCCGGTGGGCTTCACAGAAAAAAAAGAGACTGAGGTAAGATGGCACCTTTAGACAGGAAGGGAACTGCGCATGCGTGCCTGCATTCCCAAAGGCTTTCATAGAAAGCTGGGGAAATGCTCCGCTGGGGCTTCATTGGCGCCGATGACACCCATATGTGAGGACTGACTTCCTGCTTGGTCCTGGAGAACGATGAGTGGGAGCAAGATTGGATTTTGGGAGGTTTATAACCAGTCCCAAATACTGAAGGATTCGCAGTGTACGAAACAGAGCAGAGCTGGCTTCTGGCACTGTAGGGACTTAAATGAGCCAGTCTAAGTAAGGGAAGACGAATATTCCCAGAGTGCGGAGAAATGCTGTGCTACCACAGACATGCATTTTGTGAACACTCTTGGCGCAGAAGCCAGGCGAAAGGGAAGAACCCTGTATTGGTAGTGCTTTCCTTGAAACAGGAATCGGAGGAATCTCCTGTGATTTGGATGGATGAGAATATGAGTATACGTATCCTTGAAATCTAGAGAACAAAGCCAATCCTGACTTTGAAGGTATGGCAGCAGAGTTTCTAGAGAGACCATTTTGAACTTCTCTCGGAACAAATATTTGTTCAATTCTCTGAGGTCTAAAATGGGTCTGTGTCCCCCTGTTTTCTTTGGAATAAGGAAATAGGGGGAGTAGAACCCTGTACCCTGATGAGGAATGGGTACTTCCTCTATTGCTCCTTGAGCAAGGAGCATTGTAACTTCTTGACAACTGTCTTACTATTGTAGAAGGGGGCACGCTGTGAAAATGAAGCTTGTACCCCTCTCGTACAATGGACCGAGTCCAATTTTCTGCTGTTATTTGGTACCATCTGTGGGCAAAATGACATAAGCTGCCTGGGATGGTCGAGGGTTCTGGACCGTTCAGAGGCAGGAAGGCAAAGTTCTCTAGAGAGGAGTCAAAGCCCCTGAGGAGGCTGAGCTTGCTGAGGGTTTGCAGCTTTTGGCTTCTTTTGTTGTCTAGGTTGTTGCTGATGTCCCTTTTGGGCAGTTTGACCTGGACGGTGTCCCTGTTGGGTATAGGAAGGATAAAACATCTTTTTTCTTATTGAAAAATGGTTTCTTAGAGAATTTTTTCCTTGCAGGATCGGCTGTAGATTTCGACAATCTATCCAAGGTGATATTGTCAGCATCTATCTCATTATCCTTCTCCTGCCAATTCTTGCTAAAGAGATTTTCTCCTGTGCAAGGAATGTTTCCTAATTTATCCTGTACTCAAATTTCCAAGTCAGATGCCTGAAGCCAGGCAATCCGATGTGTGCACCAATGGCAATAGCAGAGGTTCTGCTTATGCACTCAAAACAGTCAAAGGTAGCACGATTTACAAACCTGGAAACATCCTGAGCATGTATGACTAGAGTGAGATAGTTTTGCCTTTTGTCTTCAGGAAGGAGGGGGCTCATAAGCTCCAAGCCTCCTGTGACCTCTTTAAGGAATATTCCCATATACAAGATATAGGAACTGATCCTAGCTGAGAGCATGGAAGCAGACACCCAAAGGCATTGAGAGTCCTACATTCACAACCTGGAGGATTGGATGCATGTCTCTCTGCACTTTTCATCCTTCTCATGGCTGATTCCACCATTGAATGGGGTGGTAATTGAGTTTTTTGAAAGCCAGGACAAGGTGGAACTCGATACATGGTATTGAGTCTTCGAGAATGAGGAGATGTAGTTAAAGGCGTTTCCCACATCCTTAGCATAAGATCATGTAAAATCTCATGAATAGGCAGAGTAGCTGCCTCTTTGGGAGCCTTAGGGTACTGGAGAATTTCCAATTCCTTTGCCCTAGGCTCTTTTTCAGGAGCTACTGTGAAGCAAAGGCCTCGGGCCACATCATGGATAAAGTCCTGAAAGGACATATCCTCTGGCGGAGACATTCTGCGCTGAGGAGAAGAGGAATCCTCAGGGAGAAGTACTCTTGTATCGGCAGGGTCTTCAGACTTAGAGGATTCAAAATACCTCCGATCCCGGTGATCGTGCAAAGCACGGTACCGGTATCGATCGAAGTCGGTATCGGGTTGTTCCGGTACCAATCTGTCAATGACGGATACATAGGCATGACTTGGTATGGGTGGCATACCCGCTGATGCTAATGCAGTCGGTACTGGTATTGGTTGAGGTGTCTGAAGCGGTTTCAACGGTACCAAAGCCGTGAGAAGAGCCGCTAGACTGCGTTCGATAGCAAGGAATCTCTGGTCTATCGACGCTGCCGATGGGTGTCGGTACCGGTAGAAGCGGCCAGGACCCCAGAGCATGGCGCCAGTAGTTCTGCCGAGATTGAGGCCTCGAGAACATCCTGGAGCCCTGTTAATGCTTTGGAAGCCGAAGCCTCCCGCCGGGGCAGTTTTGCCGGTAAAAATTCCTCAAGGGCAACACCAGGGGCATCTCGATACTTAGGAGATCTACCCTTTGAGGACCGGCAAGATTTATGTTTAGTTACCCTGAGATCCATGGGAGGAAGATGAGGCCCTGGAAGACGTTGATGCAACAGACGCCACGTCTGAGCGAAAAAGGGTGCCAAGTTTAGCAGCTCGGTTCTGCCGGCCCCTTTTTGACATCATTCCACAGGAGTGGCACTCTGAAATAGAGTGGTCAGGACCTAAACATTTGAGATACCAATCATGGGTGTCGGTGACGTAAATAGTACCTCCACGTTTAGAATATTTCTTAAAACCTGAAGTAGGTATTTCCATTTTTAAGGAAACAATTGGGCCTAGTGCTCAAAATGGCACCTAGCACCAAGGAAAAAAAGTTTCTAAAGTAAAACACCTCAGAAACTATAAATTTTTTTTTTAAAGAAAGAACCGGCGGCATCGGTATGGCGTTGAAGGAAGGCAGACGAGACCACAAAAACAAAGATTAAAAACGAAAATGTTTCTGCGGTGACAGGGTATGTGAACTGTCGACTCCGCGGAAAACTAAGAACTGGAGAGGGACAGTTGGAAAGGCAGGAAGTCAGCATGCAGGCACTGTGGGATGCTCCCAATAGCTTTCCTATTGGACGCTGGGGAGCGTACCCACGCAGGCTCTGTCGGTACCGACAATACCCATATGTGAAGACTACATTCCTGCTTGTTCCTGGAGATGTAAAATGACACCTTTTTTACTATTCAGTTAGCAGCTGAATACTGCCACTAACAGGAGAGAAGTGAGCCTGGATATTTAGCGGCAGAAGCCAGATATTTTCCACTACTGAATATACAGATTTATATAAGCAGTGGCAGCTAGGCGCGCACACACATAGATAGATAGATAGAAATATAAAAATACACAGACCATGTTAGACTGCTAGGATACCGCTCACTGTCTGAAAGTAAGTCCACCCCAGTGTTTCACACTCACCTTTTTTGCTTTTAAGTTTTCTTCGTTTATTCTTTCTTTCCGAGCTTGGGATTTCGGGAGAACCTCCATCCTAACCAATTGAAAGAAGTATAAAAGTGAATGACCAAATGGAGAGCAAAACTTAACTATCTAATTTCTCAACAAACAGGAGTGCCCTACACGAAGCGGTGGGTACAACCCTAAACAAAGGCATGGGGAGGGGTGACCTGCCCAGAGCGGCAGGTGCACCTACTCTTGCCACTTTGCTGGGCAGACTAGATGGACCATACTAGTCTTTATCTGCCATCATTTACTATGTTACTATGTAAAAGGGCACATAAGATGAGCTGTGAATATCAGCAATGGTAATACTTTGTTTACCCCTCCTAGAATATCAAAACCTACTCTACTCGAGAGGGAAATCTACAGCTGGATTTAAACTGATGTAATTTGAGATTCTTAAACTTGTCAGCAACATCCAATCCCACAAGATCACACCAAAGTTTCTTTCAATATATAAAAGGATAAATATGTAAGTTCTCATTTTAAGGAAAAGTCTCACATGCCATAAGTCTTTACGGATATCACCTAACAAGCAACTGTGCTAATGTTAACCCTCTAAAACACCAAATATATTACATAGATAAGTAGATATAGACAGACAAGCACCCAGAGACATAGATATATGAGGGGTTGGTCCATATAACATATTTTTCAGTAGTTCGTGTTTGAGAGGGTTAAAGTTAATACAGGTGCTTGTTGGGTGATACCAAGATACTAATATGAACATTCTGAAGCTTTTTTGGATCTGTATGGTATGGTTTCTATTGATCATTTTTCAGCCCTGTGATATAAATTCCTATTTTTCACAGACATAAAGGAGTACAAAGATAACCATCCTATAGAACACCCAGTACATAAAAGGAGAGAAACAAACCAGTCATACTCCCACTAAGGAAGAGAGCTGAGTAAAGGGCTGATGAGAACTTATATTATTTTGGTTCCAGAGATGATTTGGTGGTTGGACAGGTGATGCGGTGTCCTTTTCCCTTAACCCGCTATCAATGTGAACAAGAAGCATCCTCTCCTATAGCTAAAAGCAGTACTGGCGCAGCTGTGACCATGTGTCTGAAGGAGGGTATAACCTCTGAGTTCCTAAGGAAACCCAAGAGACTAAGACAAGTCTTTTGTGAAAGGGGATGAGGAAGACTACATCATTCAGAAGCTGTGTAGGGCTCCATGGATACATATATGCAGAACCTTCCAAATCTATCTGCTATGTCCCAGAAGTTAAGATAACTGCATCCTTTATCGAGTCAGGAGCTTTTCTGAGATCAAATGTTTAAAACTTTCCACCTCAGCCTATAATTTCCAATGATTTACCAGGATTAGACTTCTTCAACACAAGTATAGTAGAGACCTCCCAGATTTCTTTATTTAGCTACAAACTATGGCTATCCTAGATAAGTGCTCTTTAGTATTGGAATAATCCCTTTAATTAAAGGAGTATCTCTATTGTTAGTCTTTTCCTTTAGTAGGAAAGTGTAGTTACTCACCTGTAATAGGTGTTCTCCGGGGACAGACTTCCTCCTTGTTCCCGGAGAAAACAAGATATCTCACCAGTGGACATATGGGAAGATCACCACCAGAATTGAAGCCTTGTTGCAAGGTTTGGTACTCTGCTTTGCAATTTATCAAAGTAGTCAACAGCTAAACAAGATGACCCGGAGAAGAAGGTAGGGCTACAGAGTTTCATTTGGTCACTCTACAAACTCAGGTACCTTTCCTAAAAACTACCGGCAGGGCTAATATAAAGGAACATTTCACAAAGAAGATTAAACGTATTTGCTATAAACTCAAAGTTAGAACAATATAAATATTTCAAATTCCTAAAAATTGTCTTTTGTTTTCCATGGCATTACATAGAAAACACAATGCAACCCCAAAACATATCCTAATTCTGACATGACCAGTATCTCAAAGAGGCATTCTGTAGTTATTTTAGAAGCATCTTTACATCTAAGCAGCAGCATTTATACATGTAGATTGGCAGAGAGCATGGTAGGAGTGGGGAGAGGGAGTGTTTTGGGTGGTCCAAACACATTCATGAATTGCGGTATATCAAACAAAGTCTAAACACAAACACTGAATAAATTCCCCATCTTACAAAGGGTCTCCAGGTTGGTATTAAAAAAAAAAATCTAGATGTCGACATTTATTCCTGTTCCCAGGCACAATTAAGTGTCTGTCTGAAGGGGTACACGAAAAGACCAAAAGACCAATGCCTGTCGCCCTTTCCCCCCCCCCCCCCCCCAATTTCCCTCAACATTGACATCCCCCCACACACAAAGCCTCCCCACAACATCAGAATATGCCAAAGAAGAAATTTTAATCATACTCGATACTTTCCTTTCCTTGAATCCTGCTAGACCAGATGAATGGGCTATACCTAACCAGTCAGACCCAAGGTGGGAGGAAGAGGACATTCTTGCCAGAAAAGCCTTTCCAAATGCACCATCAGAACTTCCTCCCATGTGCAACCTGTAGTATTGGAGACACCAAGGCAGACTCAGACCAGGAGAAGGCCCAAGACCTAGTGGAGTAAGCCTCAACTCCCTCCAGTACCTGCTTTTCTGGCTAAAATGTACTTTGAACTAATGGCCTCTTTGATCCAGCATGAAATTGGAGACATCAATGCTGCATGTCCTTTCCTCAGACCACTGGAGAGAACAAAAAGATGGTCCAATTGATGAAAGGAGATGGTCTCAGTTATCTGAACAACATCCTCCTCACGTCAAAAAGACAGAGAATGAGCTGACCAAAGGTCATCCTCCAAAAAAAGAGGGCAGAACAATCAACCGAGTGACGTGAAAAGATCACCTTTGGAAGGAAGAATGGCATTGCTCAGAAAGCAACCAAAGCTGCTGAGATGACCAAAAACGTACACAGCAAGAGAAGGCCAGCAACTCCATCTGGTGGAAAAAATAGCCACCATAAACACCACTTTGAGAGTCAAATATCAGAGCTTTATGGATGGGCTCAAAAAGGGGCCCATTCAACATCTTCAACACCAAGGAAAGAGTAGTTACTCACCTGTAACAGGTGTTCTCCAGGAGCAGCAGGAATCAGTCCTCACATACGGGTGACGTCGGCACCGATGGAGCCCTCGTGCGGAGCATTTCCCCAGCTTTCAAAGAAAGCCTTTGGGCATGCAGCGCGCATGCGCGGTCCCCTTCACGCCCAAGGGTGCCATCTTGCTCAGTCTGATGACATAGCTAAAAGACAGCAAAAAACAAAATGAAATATATGACTGCAACTCCAAGGGGAGGAGGGAGGGTCGTGAGGACTGATTCCTGCTGCTCCTGGAGAACACCTGTTACAGGTGAGTAACTACTCTTTCTCAAGGACCAAGCAGGAAGTCAGTCCTCACATATGGGACACCCCAGCTCTAGGCTACCGAGAACCCAAAGCTGAAAAATAAGCTCCCTCTAGAGCTCAGCATGCGAGATAAGAATCTTCTCTGAGAACGCCCCCGAACGGTAGCCCAACACAAGGGCCGGAGGGTAGGAGTTGCCTAAACCTCAAAGAGATTACGGAGTACCGCCTGTCCGAAAGCACTGTCCCTGCGGGACTCCCTCTCGAGGCAGTAATGGGCCGCAAAAGTCTGGCTTGAAGACCAAGTAATGGCCCGGCAGATGTATGCCAACGGAACAAGCGGAGATGAGCTACTGACGAAGCCTTCGCCCTGACACGGTGGGCCGTGACTCGACCCTGCAAGGAAAGGCCGGCTGCCCTGAACGCCCAGGCGATACAGTCTGCTACCCAAATGGACAGGGTATGCTTGGACACAGGTAACCCCAGCTTATTATGGTCAAAAGATATGAAGAGCTGAACAGCCCTTCGATGCCCCTGCGTACGGTCAATGTAGAAAGACAACACCCTTCTACAGTCCAGGGTATGCAAGACCATCTCAGCCCGGCTGGCATGCGGCCTGGAAAAGAAGGTTGGAGGAACCACCTCCTGATTGAGGTGGAAGGAGGAGACAACCTTTGGAAGGAACTTAGGATGAGTCCATAAGATCACCCTGTTCCTATAGAACCGTGTGTATGGTCTATCAGAAACCAGAGCCTGTAGTTCACTCACATGCCTGGCCGAGGTAAGAGCCACCAAGAACAACGCCTTCCAGGAAAGGAAGCGTAAAGGACAGGAAGCTATCGGCTTAAACGGCGGGCGAGTAAGTTGTTGCAAGACCACATTCAAATCTCACTCAGGGGCTGGTGGACGAATCGGAGGCTTGAGCAAAAGCAGGCCTCTGAGGAAGCGGGCCACTAAGGGGTGGACCGACAGACTGGCCCTCCACCGGCGAGTGGTGCGCTGACAGAGAACTCAGGTGGACCCGAACAGAGTTGGATTTAAGACCTAGGTCCGACAGGTGAAGAAGATACTGCAGCACCACTGGTACCAGGCACGAAAACGGATCCTCTTGATGCTGAGCACACCAGGTGGAGAACCTACGCCACTTGAGGGCATAAGATTTCCGGGTGGATTGTCTCTTAGAGGCCAAAACCACCTCCTCCACTTCCCTAGGTAGAAGTGAGGGGGGCTAGAACTACCCTTTCAGCAGCCAGGCCATCAAATGGAGAGACTGGAGGTTGGGGTGCAGGAGAGATCCCTGATCCTGAGACAGGAGATCGGGTTGCACCCCCAGAGGGAGTGGAGTGTCCACCGCCAATTGCAGAAGGAGTGGAAACCACGGTTGCCTCAGCCATCTGGGGGCTACCAGGATCAGCGAGGCCCTGTCCCGAAGAACCTTGAATAGGGTTCGGGCCAATAGAGGCGTTGGAGGAAACGCATACAGCAGGCCCGTAGATCAAGAGATTAGGAAGGCATCCGCTGCCATTCGCAGAGGATGCGGTTGTCTGGAACAGAACCTGGGCAGCTGACGGTTCAGTGGACTGGCAAAGAGATCGATGGTTGGAAGACCCCATTTTAGAAATATCTGCTGGACCACTAGGGGATTCAAATGCCATTCGTGAGGCTGTAGAATCCTGCTCAACCTGTCTGTCAGGTAATTTTCTTGGCCAGGTAGATAAACTGCCTGGAGAAACATGCCGTGCTTGACTGCAAAGGCGCACAGGGCCTGCGCTTCCTGACACAGAAGCCTGGATCCTGTGCCTCCTTGTTTGTTCACATAGAACATTGCTACTTGGTTGTCCGTCTGAATCAAGACAGACTGGTGAGAGAGGGCATGAGAGAAAGTTTGTAGAGCTAATCGAATAGCTCGCAACTCCAACAGATTGATCTGCTGTGTGGCCTCCCAAAGGGACCAGAGGCCCTGAGTGCATGCCCCCTGGCAATGTGCACTCCAACCTTGAAGAGAAGCATCGGTCGTCAGCACCTGTGTGTGTGGTGGTGCCTGGAAAGGCACCCCTTTGATCAGGTTCGGGAGATGCAGCCACCACTGCAGGGAGGCCGCTAGTAGTTTGGACACTCTTACTCTGTCTCTTAAGTCTCCTGTGGCCTGTATCCACTGAGCTCTGAGGCACCATTGAGCAGGCTGCATATACAGACGAGCATTTGGCGTTACATGGACCGTGGATGCCATGTGGCCCAAAAGCTTCAGGAAATGTCTGGCAGAGACCAGAGATCCACTGCGAAACTGCTGGGCCAGAGCCATCAGTCTGTGAGCCCTGTTCCCGGGCAAATAAGCCACTGCTTGCAAGGTATCCAACCTTGCCCCTATGAACTCTACGTCCTGTGAGGGCAGCAAAGTGGACTTTGCGAAGTTTATGATGAAGCCCAGGTGCTGGAGAAGAGAGACAGTGCGAATTGTGGCTTGTCTGGCCTCCTGTGGAGACTGACCCCTGATGAGCCAGTCGTCCAGGTATGGAAAGACAAAAATGCCCTGGTTTCTGAGATAGGCTGCCACCACTGCCAGGCATTTGGTGAAAACCCTGGGTGCGGAGGTTAGGCCAAATGAAAGTACTCTGTACTGGAAATGATTTCCTCCCACTACAAATCTGAGATATTGTCTGTGGTCTGGATGAATGAGGATGTGAGTATAAGCATCCTTTAGGTCTAAGAAGCATAGCCAATCTCCCTGCTGGAGGTAGGACAGCAGTATTCCAAGGGTAAGCATCTTGAACTTTTCCCTCTCCAGGAACTTGTTGAGATTTCGCAAGTCTAGGATGGGCCTGAGGCCTCCTGTCTTTTTTGGTACCAGAAAGTACCTGGAATAGAAGCCTCGTCCTATCAGGTGGTGAGGCACCGGTTCCACCCCCTGCTCCTGTAGAAGACTTGCCAACTCCTGAAGGAGGAGGTTCCTGTGTAGAGGGAGTCTTGGAGGCTCCCCTGGAAAATAGGAGGGAGGTAACTGGTTGAAGTGGAGCAAGTAGCCCTTTTGGACTATGCTCAGTACCCAGGTATCCCCTGTTATAGCTGACCATCTGTGGGCGTATGGTGTCAGCCGGCCTCCTGTGCTGAGTGGAGCCAGTTGTGGGGGAGAGACTATGCAGTGGGAGTCAAAACCCTGCTCCCTGCTGTGCAGGAGCTGGAGCTGGCGGCTTGGAGGTTTTCTGCCTATGGGGCTCATGTCCCTGCCCCTTGGCCTGCTGACCCTGTTGAGGAGCTGTAGAGGCCTGGAATTGAGAGTAGGATTTGTAGGCAGAGGACTTCCTCGGGTAAAAGGACTTTTTCCCTAAGCCCTTCTTCTGAGAAGGGGCAGAAGTCTTCCTGGACAGTCTTGTCCTGGTGAGAGTCTCGGTCTCAATTTCTGCAGTCTTTTCAGCCCTGGGTTTGGCAAAGAGATTTTCACCTCGGCAAGGGACATCGACCAACTTGTCCTGGACCCATGGCTCGAGGTCCGATGACTGTAGCCAGGCCTGACGGCGTGCACCGATGCTGGCCGCTGCTACTCGAGCCGAAGCCTCGAAGCCATCATAGGCTGCTCGAGATATAAACTTCGAGCACTCCCGAATCCTCGATGACAAAGTCTTGAACCTCTCCAAAGGTTCCTCGGAGAGGCCAGCAGAGAACCCGGTAATCTCCTTTGCCAGGTCTCGGAGGTACATGCCCATGTACAGCTGGTAAGTCTGGACATCCAAAATATCACCCCCCCCCCCCACTCCAGTGAAACAAATTCAAGAAATAATAAACCAGAATCACTTAAAATATCACCTCTCTACTCAATGATTAGAATTACAAAACTTTTTGTCGGAGCTATGCCGTAGGAGGGGCCAGAGGGAGCCAGCCCCCCTCCAGACTGCTAGCTTCTTTTATTTTATTTAAATCAATAGTTCCTCTACCATAACACTTATCTCAAAACTTTCGTTGAACTTCCCAGTAGTCGTCGCTCTTTCAAAAGGACACCAGCACGACGTGCACGTTTCAGGTAGATATACCCTGTTTCAAGTGCTTCCAAACTACCAAATCATAGGCAACGAAGAACAATATAGATCGCCATCAACGCGGCTGAGGTTATGCTGAATTGTCGGGCCGTTAAAACCGGAAGCAAAGATATACAAGGAACTAACCAATCAGAGGCGGGTAAAACCCCACTGACAGGGGAATCCCTGTCCTGATTGGTACATGGAGAAACATTGTCATATGACGCTCAACCATTCAATCTCTTGATTCAGTCCATGCGGTGTGACCGAGTTCAGTTTAAATATCCATCGTTGTTCTAATGTTTGCAACCTTACTATACGGTCACCACCACGGGGATCCGCAGGGACATGATCTATAACTGACCACTGTAGGGCTTCGAATGTATGGTTGTACTGTATACAATGAGGTACGATCGGGGCCGTAAGAACTTTATGACGTAAACGTGAGGCATGCTCTGATAGACAGACTTTCGCCGGACGGGTGGTCCGGCCCACATATGCCAAAGCACAGGGGCATATAAGAATATAAACTACATAGACAGAACAGCATGTGGTGTCCCAGGATCTCTTAAAGGGCCGAGAGCGACCTGGGTAGTGCCAATCCACCCCCGATAAGGTGGTAGCACAGTAGGGGCAAGATCCACAGGGGGAATGACCACTCATGACGGGAGGTCGGTGGATACGGTCTTCAGCCAAAGATGTTTTCATTAGCCAATCAGCCAAATTCTTCCCTCTAAAGAACGCCAAACGTAAAGGTTTTTTGAAACAATCAAAAGGTTGCAGAATAGACCAGTGATGTTGTAAAATCTGTAAAACCGCCGCGCTCTGTTCCATAAAAGGGAGTATTCCCGTAATCGAATCAGTCGAACTAGAAGAATTTGGATCAACACGGGTGTATTGTGGATCCAGTACCAATTCACGATGGGTATAACGTGCCCGCTTCATTGCTTTGACAATGACTGTTCTTGGATAGCCCCGTTGTTCCAATCTTATACATAAATCAGACGCATGGATTTTGAAATCTGCCAAGCCAGCCATAGAGCCCTGGAAGCACTTTCTACCGAGGCCATCCAGGTTCCGGGCCTCCCTGCCGGGGGGCACCGAGGAGTGCATCTTCTGACTCTTCAGACGATGCATGGCCGATTCCACAATCATGGAGTGGTGTGGTAGCTGTGCCTTCTGGAACCCAGGACTCTTACGGACTCGATAAATGGAATCGACCCGTTTGCTGAGAACCAGCGCCGAGGCCAGTGCCTCCCACATGCGGAAGAGCAGCCGTTCCAGCATCGGAGGAACCGGTACAGTAAAGGCCTCCTTCGGTGGAGAGTCAAACTGGAGGGCCTTGAGCTCCTCGGCTCGAGACTCTTCCTCGGGATCCGCGGGGAAGGCCAAGGCCTTGGCCATGTCCCTCATGAAGTCCGAGAACCGGGTATCCTCCGGGGGGACCTTCTCCGAGGCTCAGACTCCAGTGAGTCCGATGGGATGCACCGGGTCCGGAAAGTGTCCGGGGACTCCTCGTCCTCCATCTCCCACCGAGACCCCTCCGAGGAGGAATTGAGCGGCTCTGGTTGGGCGGGCACCGATGCCATCCGCCCGACGACCTCGGCTGCATAGGGGAGGCCGAGGGAGACCTTGGCCGAGGATCGACTTGAGATCGCATTGACTCGATCGGCTTGGCCTCCGGGGTTGACGTGGACGTCGAGGTCCCAGTGGTCAGGACAGATGCATCGGTCAGACCGGTGATCAGCACCCATTGCTGTTCCATGAAGGCAGCCAAGCTGCTCTCCAAGGCCATCAACCTGAGACTCAGCAGCCCCCGATGGCGTCGGGGCCGACGTCGGCTCCCCCGGAGGAGAGTCCACGAGGACACCACTCACGTGACTCGGGGACTCCGGCTCCACACGAGGCAATTTGGCAGGCCCCTCCGACTTCAAGGACCCGGGACGGCGGTCGGGGCTATGCGACCTGGCCCTCGAGGGACCAAGAGCGTCCACCGATGACGCCCTCGTGGGTTTCTTCTTCCTTTTGTGTTCCCTTGAGGGAGACCCCTGCTCAGAGGAGCCCCGACGATGCTCGGGGTCGGACTCCCGAGACGTCGAGGCCTCTGATGAAGTCCGGGCCCAGTCAGACGCGGAGTCAGAGAAGATCCTTTCTCGTTGATGTTGACAGCTCCTCAGCGCCTTAGAGAACATTTTGCCGCACGGGCCACAGATCATCGGGTCATGATCGGGCCCAAGGCATCGAAGGCAGCAGTCATGTGTGTCGGTGAGAGACATCAGTTCTTACACCGATTACACTTCTTGAACCCGCTAGCAGCCATCGGGGAAAAAAGGGCCCCTGCAAGGTCAAAAGACCGGGCTGCCAGTGAAAAAGCGCGAACGCCTCTCTCAAAGGACAAAAAACGAAAAAGTAGCTCCGGGCTCGATACCAGTGTACCGTGCCCAGGCGGGAAGGGGAACCGGCATCGAACCGGCAAGAAACCACGAATCTTCGAAGGAAAAATCAACTTTTAACCGGGTGACTAAGACACACGTCCGTCGAGCTCCGCGGAAAAAAGACGACTGAGCAAGATGGCACCCTTGGGCAGGAAGGGGACTGCGCATGAGCGCTGCATTCCCAAAGGTTTTCTTTGAAAGCTGGGGAAATGCTCCGCACGAGGGCTCCGTCGGCGCCGATGTCACCCATATGTGAGGCCTGACTTCCTGCTTGGTTCTGGAGAAATGTTCCACCGGGGAACTACCAGACGCACAGGAAGATGAATCTGCTTAGCCCCCCCGAGGAAGTGAGAAGCATCAACGTGGACCACCAAAAACAAGCCCTCAATATATCCCTAGTAGTAAGCACAGGGCACTACCTGAATAAGTTCAGGACCAACCTCTGATCCAGCCCGCTTGTTAGAAAGACAACACAGAACCTACATCTGCATTTCCAGTCGTCAGGGCCTGAGCAGAAAGAAGAGTTACTCGGCTGTAACAGGTGTTCTCCAGGAACAACAGGAATCAGTCCTCACATATGGGTGACATCGGTGCAGACAAAGCCCACAAGGAGCATTTCCCCAGCTTTCAAAGAAAGCCTTTGGGATAAGCTACCACACATGCGTGGTCCCCTTCCTGCCCAATCTTGCTCAGTCAGATGATATAACTAGGATGGCAGTAAAAAATTAAACAAGGTAGGGAGGCAACACCCAGGGGAGAAGGGAGGGTTGTGAAGACCGATTCCTGCTGTTCCTGGAGAACACCTGTTACAGGTGAGTAACTACCCTTTCTCCTGAACAAGCAGGAAGAGTAGTTACTCACCTGTAACAGGTGTTCTCCAGGAGCAGCAGGAATCAGTCCTCACATATGGGTGACGTCGGCACCGGAGCCCTCGCGGAGCAATTTTGCCCAGCTTTCAAAGAAAGCCTTTGGGAATTGCAGCGCGCATGCGCGGTCCCCTTCCCACCCAAGGGTACCATCTTGATCAGTCGGATGACATAGCTAAAAGACAGCAAAAAAATTAGCAAAAACGAAATCATAGGACTGCAACTCCAAGGGGAGGAGGGAGGGTTGTGAGGACTGATTCCTGCTGCTCCTGGAGAACACCTGTTACAGGTGAGTAACTACTCTTTCTCCAGGACCAAGCAGGAAGTCAGTCCTCACATATGGGACTCCCAAGTTTAAGACTACCGGAGACCCTAAGCACAAAAAAGGAGCTCCCTCAAGCTCAGTAGCACAGAAGGAAGGAATCTTCTCTGAATACGCCTCCAACCGGTAGCCCAACATCTGGGACGGAGGGTAGGAGTTGCCTATACCTCAAAGAGATTACGGAGGACTGCCTGTCCGAAAGCACTGTCCCTACGGGACTCCCTCTCCAGGCAGTAATGGGCCGCAAACGTCTGGCTTGAAGACCAAGTAGCGGCCCGGCAGATGTCTGCCAATGGAACAGAGCGGAGGTAAGCCACTGACGCAGCCTTCGCCCTAACACGATGAGCCGTGACTCGACTCTCCAACGAGAGGCCGGCTGCCCCATAAGCCCAAGCGATACAGTCAGCAACCCAGATGGACAGAGTACGCTTGGAGACGGGGAGCCCCAACTTATTGGGGTCATAAGACACGAAGAGCTGAACAGTCCTTCGGTGCTCCCGTGTACGGTCAAGGTAGAAGGTTAACGCCCTCCTACAGTCCAGGGTATGCAGGACCATTTCAGCTCGGCTGGAGTGTGGCCTGGGAAAGAAGATCGGAAGTACCACCTCCTGGTTGATGTGAAAAGGGGAAACCACTTTAGGAAGAAACTTAGAGTGAGTCCGCAGGACTACCCTATTCTTGTAGAACCTAGTGTAAGGAGGATCAGACACTAGGGCCTGTAGTTCACTAACGTGTCTAGCAGAAGTGAGGGCTACCAAGAACAAGGTTTTCCAAGAAAGAAAACGAAGAGGACAGGTAGCCATAGGTTCAAAAGGCGGACAGGTAATCTGCTGTAAAACCACGTTCAGATCCCAGTCAGGGGCTGGTGGGCGCAAAGGTGGTTTAAGGAGAAGGAGGCCTCTGAGAAAACGAGCTACTAGAGGGTGGCTGGAAAGAGGCCTGCCATCCACCGGCATGTGATGCGCAGACAGAGCACTGAGGTGGACCCTGACCGAGTTGGACTTAAGTCCAAGATTGGAGAGGCAAAGCAAGTACTGCAAGACCACTGACACTGAACAGGAGAAGGGATCTTGAGACTGCTGAGCACACCAAACGGAGAACCGATGCCACTTAAGAGCGTAGGATTTCCGGGTGGAGGGTCGCCTGGAGGCCAAGACGACTTCCTCCACATCTGGAGGCAGCAGGAGGGGAGCAAGGACTACCCTTTCAGCAGCCAGGCCATCAGATGAAGGGACCGGAGGTTGTGGTGTAGGAGAGTCCCGTGATCCTGGGTCAGGAGATCGGGCTGAAACCCCAGAGGGAGAGGAGAGTCCACCGCCAGCTGCATCAGAAGCAGGAACCAGGGTTGTCTCGGCCACCGGGGAGCCACGAGGATCATTGAGGCTTTGTCCCGGAGAACCTTGAAGAACGTCCGAGACACCAGTGGCATGGGAGGAAAGGCATACAGAAGGCCTGTGGACCAGGAGAGAAGAAAAGCATCCGCCGCTACTCTGAGAGGATGCGGTTGTCGAGAGCAGAATCGGGGAAGTTGCCGGTTGAGAGGACTGGCAAAGAGATCCATGGTGGGTAGGCCCCACTTGAGAAAGATCCGCTGAAGCACTAACGGATCCAATCTCCACTCGTGTGGCTGGAGGATTCTGCTCAGTTTGTCTGCCAGGCAATTTTCTTGACCCGGGAGATAAACAGCTTTGAGGAGGATGCCTCTGCTGACGGCCCAAGAACACAGTTTTTGTGCTTCTCGACAGAGAAGAGAGGAGCCTGTGCCCCCTTGTTTGTTCACGTAGAACATGGCAACTTGATTGTCCGTCTGAACCAGCACAGACTAGTGAGACGTGAGGTGGGAGAAGGCCCTTAGAGCCAGGCGGATTGCTCTGAGCTCCAGGAAGTTGATCTGCTGGGCAGACTCCGAAGGAGTCCAGAGGCCTTGAGTACATGTCCCTTGGCAATGTGCTCCCCAACCCAGGAGAGAAGCATCGGTCGTCAGGATCTGAGAAGGCAGAGGAGACTGAAAAGCCATTCCGAGCACTAGGTTTGGCAGATGAAGCCACCATTGCAGAGAAGAGACCAGCGGGTCGGAGATCTGTATTGAGTCCACTAGGCTCCCCGTGGCCTGATGCCATTGCGTGCGAAGGCACCACTGGGCAGGCCGCATGTTCAGGCGGGCATTGGGGGTCACATGGACTGTGGAAGCCATATGGCCGAACAGTCTCAGAAATTGCCTGGCCAAGACCAGGGAATTGCTGTGAAAGTGGCTGGCAAGATCCATGAGCCTGTGCGCCCTGTCGAGAGGCAGAAAGGCTCTCGCCTGAAGCGTGTTTAATCTTGCGCCGATGAACTCGAGATCCTGAGAGGGGAGCAAAGTGGACTTTGCGAAGTTTATGACAAAGCCCAAGTGCTGGAGCAGAGCCACAGTGCGGTGCGTGGCGTGAGTGGCCTCTTGGGAAGACAGTGCTCTGATGAGCCAGTCGTCCAGGTATGCAAATACAAAGAGGCCTTGAAGTCGTAGATAAGCCGCCACCACTGCTAGACATTTGGTGAATACCCTTGGTGCGGAGGATAGGCCAAAGGGTAGTACTCTGTACTGGTAATGATTGCCTCCCACAACAAACCTGAGATATTGTCTGTGGCTCGGGTGGATGAGGATGTGAGTGTAGGCATCCTTTAGATCCAAGGAGCATAGCCAGTCTCCCTGCTGGAGGTAGGGCAGCAGGATTCCAAGGGTAAGCATCTTGAACTTTTCCCTTGCGAGGAACTTGTTGAGGTTCCGCAAGTCCAGGATGGGTCTGAGGCCTCCTGTTCTTTTTGGTATTAGAAAGTACCTGGAGTAAAAGCCTTGACCCCTCAGGTGGTGGGGCACCGGGTTCCACAGCCTGTTCCTGAAGAAGACTTGCTAACTCCTGAAGGAGTAAGTCCCTGTGCAGAGGGAGTCTGAGAGGCTCCCCTGGAAAGAAGGAGGGAGGTACCTGGTGGAAGTGCAGGAGATAGCCTTCTTGGACTATGTGAAGCACCCAGGTATCTGAAGTGATGTTGGTCCACCTGTGGGCAAAGTGGACCAGCCGGCATCCTGTGCTGAGAGAAACCAGCTGAGGGGGAGAGGCTATGCTGATGAAGTCAAAAACTCCCACCCTGCTGAGCAGGGGCCGGTGGTGCAGGCTTGGGGGCTTGCTGCCTACGGGACCCATTACCCCGTCCCTTGGCCTGCTGACCCTGTTGGGGAGCTGCTGAGGCCTGATAATGAGGGTAGTGTTTATAGGCAGCTGCCCTCCTTGGGTAAAAGGGCTTTTCCCCCCGAGCCCTTCTTCTGAGAAGGGGCAGAGGTCTTTCTGGAGAGCCGAGTCCTGGTGAGAGTCTTGGTCTCGATCTGTGCAGCCTTCTCATCCATGGGTTTGCCAAAGAGGTTTTCACCTCTGCAGGGGACATCGACCAACTTGTCCTGCACCCATGGCTCGAGGTCGGATGACTGAAGCCAAGCCTGTCGGCGGGCACCGATGCCGGCTCCAGCTACTCGAGCCGATGCTTCGAAGCCATCATAGGCTGCTCGAGAGATAAACTTTGAGCACTCCCGAATACCAGTTAACAAGGCTTGGAACCTCTGCAAAGGTTCTTCGGAGAGACCAGCAGAGAACCCGGCTATTTCTTTAGCCAGGTCTCGAAGATACATGCCCATATAGAGCTGGTAGGTCTGGACTCGACAAGCAAGCATAGAGCCCTGGAAACACTTCCTACCGAGGGCATCCAGGCTTCGAGCTTCCCGACCGGGAGGCACCGAGGAGTGCATTTTCTGACTCTTGAGTCTATGCATGGCCGATTCCACCACCATGGAATGGTGCAGTAGTTGTGCTTTTTGGAACCCGGGGCTCTTTCGGACTCGATAAATGGAATCGACCCGCTTGCTTAACACCGGCGACGACGCCGGGCTCTCCCACATGCGGAAGAGAAGTCGTTCCAGCATCGTAGGAACCGGTATAGTAAAGATCTCCTTTGGGGGAGAGTCATACTGGAGGGCATCGAGCTCCTCGGCTCGAGGCTCCTCCTCGGGATCCGCGGGGAAGGCCAAGGCCTTGGCCATATCCCGCACGAAGTCCGAGAACTGGGTATCCTCCGGGGGGGGGACCGTCTCTGAGGTTCGGACTCGGGGGAGTCCGATGGGACACACCGAGTCCGAAAAGAACCAGGTGACTCTTCGTCCTCGGATTCCCAGGCTGACTCCTCGGAGGAGGAGTCAAGCGGCTCCGTTCGGGTGGGCATCGATGCCGTCCGCCCCAACGCCGAGGGAGTCGGCGTCGACGATCTCGGTCCCGAACGGGAGGCCGAAGGAGACTGTGACCGAGGATCGACTCGAGCCCTCATGGACTCGAGGATCAGCTCGGTCTCCGGGGTAGACTTGGAAGTCGACGTCCCGGTGGTCAGGGCAGAAGCACCGGCGAGGCCAGCGATCAATGCCCGCTGTTGGTCCATGAAGGCAGTCAGACTGCTCTCCAAGGCCGTCAACCTGAGTCCGAGCTCAGGAGACCCAGCAGCCCCCGACTGGGGCCCCGACGGCGTCGGGCCCGACGTCGGCTCCTTCGGAGGCGAGTCCACGAGGACTACAGCACTTACGTGAGCAGGCGAGTCCATCTCGAGTCGAGGATGTTTGGAAGGCCTCTCCATCTCCAAGGACCCGGGACGGCTATCGGGGCTATGCAACCTGGCCCTCGAGGAACCAGGAGCGTCCACCGACGCCGCCCTCGCGGGTTTCTTCTTCCGATGATGTTCCCGGGTAGGAGACCCCCGCTCAGAGGAACTTCGACGATGCTCAGGACCAGAGTCCCGAGATGTCGAAGCCTCTGACGAGGTCCGGGCCCGGCTGGAGTCAGAGAAGATACGCTCCCGCTGATGCTGCCGACTCCAACGCTTTTGAGGACATCTTGCCACACGGACCACAGATCATCGGGTCATGATCGCGTCCGAGGCAGCAGAGGCAGCAGTCGTGTGTGTCGGTAAGAGACATGAGCTTCTTACACCGATCACACTTCTTAAACCCGCTGGCAGCCATCGGGGGAAAAAGGGCCCCTGCGAGGTCAAAAGACAGGGCTGCCAGTGAAAAAGAAAAAAAGGCGCAAAATCTGTCACGAAGGACAAAAAAACGAAAAATAAAGAACGGACTCGCAACCGGCGTCGCGGTTCCGGGCGGGAAAAGAACCGGCGTCGAACCGAGAAAAAAGACAAATAAAATCAACTTTTCTAGCGGGGAATTACAAACAACGTCTGTAGGGCTCCGCGGAAAAAAGAAGACTGAGCAAGATGGCACCCTTGGGCGGGAAGGGGACCGTGCATGCGCGCTGCAATTCCCAAAGGCTTTCTTTGAAAGCTGGGGAAAATTGCTCCGCGAGGGCTCCGTCGGCGCCGACGTCACCCATATGTGAGGACTGACTTCCTGCTTGGTCCTGGAGAAAGTCAGTTCTCCCCTATGGGATTCCCTAGATCCAGACTGTCGAGGACCGAACCAAGACAGCACCAACAACGATCAATCGGGTAGCCGTGAGTTGCAAAAGGCGAGTCCCAACTGAGAGACTATGCAAGACCCTAGCGTCAAGTGACACTATCACTCCAGTAGCCTAAACACAGAGGGAGTTGGAGGGCAGGAGTTGCCTACACCCCGAGAATATTATGGAGTATTGCCTGGCCAAAGGCACTGTCCCTTGTGGGACTCGCTCTCCAGTCGGGAGTGAACTGTAAACATATGAACTGAAGACCGTGTGGCAGACATGCAGATTTCCGTCACCAGCATTGAACGGAGGTTGGCCACCGACACAGCCATCGTTTTCACGTGCTGCGCTGTGATCCGGTGCTTGACGGAGAGCCCAACTCGCTCACAGGCAAGGGCAATACAGTCCGCTACCCAAACGGACAGAGTTTGCTTAGTCACGGGGAGCCCCAGTCTACTGGCGTCATAAGACACGAAACATTGAGGAGCTTTCCAATGGGCCCGAGTCCATTGCAAGTAGGACAGGGCCCATTTGCAATCTAGTATATGAAGTATTAATTTCTCCCTGCTGGCGTGAGGCTGCGGGAAGAAGGTGGGGAGGACCACCTCTTGGTTGAGGTGGAAAGGTTATACTACCTTCGGGAGGAATTTGGGGTGTGCGCGGAGCACCACCCTGTTCTTATAGAACCTCACATATAGTGGCCTGGAGTTCGCTTACCCTTCGAGTAGATGTGAGGGCCACCAGGAAGGCCACTTTCCAAGACAGGTATCTCAGGTGGCAAGTGACTAAGGACTCAAATGGCAGTTTAGTGAGCTGGGAAAGCACCACATTGGTATCCCATTCTGACGCTAGAAGATGGAGGAGGGACTTGGACAACAGGAGGCCCCAGAGGAACCTAGAGAGGGATTTTCCCTCAATAGGGTGGTGGTGCTTAGTTATGGCACCTAGATGCACCCTCGCCGAGTTGGATTTCAGCCTAGTGTGCGATGGGTGCAGTAGGTACTGAAGAACCAGTTGCACATGACAGGAGAAAGGATTCTTCTCCTCCTCATCACACCAGGCGGAGAACCTTCTCCACTTAAAGGCATAAGCCTGCTTAGTGGAAGGTTTTCGAGTGGCCAACAGGATCTCCTCGACTTCGCCTGGAAGGTTGAAGGGGGCCAGCGCTACCCTATCAGCAGCCATGCCATTAGCGTTAGCCACCGACAGGGATAGCAGCAGAGGGAACCAGGATTGCCTGGGCCACCTGGGTGCGATCAGTATGATCGACGCCCCCTCGCTCTGGATCTTGAAGATGGTTTTGGCGAACAGGGAAAGTCGGTGGGAATGCATATAGCAGGCCCTCCGACCACGAGATTAGAAAGACATCTGTCGCCACTCTCCGCAGGTGCGGCTGGCGCGAGCAGAAGTGCGGTAGCTGTGCGTTGTCCAGGGAGACAAAAAGATCTATCATGGGCCTGCACCAGCGGTGGAAGAGTTGCTTCATTACTCTGGGGTTCAAGTGCCACTCGTGTGGGCAAGGACTGTGCTCAGCATGTCTGCTAAGCAGTTTTCATGGCCTGGCAGGTATACCGCTAGCAGGAGCATGCCTTTGCGCACTGCGAAGGAAAGAAGGGCCATCGCCTCTTTGGCAGAGGACGTGCGAGCCCGTGCCCCCTGCTTGTTGGTATAAAACAAGGCCACCTGGTTGTCTGGCTAAATCAGCACAGGTTGGTGCCGCAGGCAGTGGAGGAATGCTTGCAGGGCCAGGAAGATTGCCCTGAATTTGAGTAGATTGATCTGCGACTCCTCTTGGGGACAGCTGCCTTGCATGTGGCAGTCAACGCAATGCACTCCTCAATCCAGGAGGGAGGAGTCTGTTGTCAGGGTCCTCCTGTGGTGCAGGTGCCTGGAATGGCAATCCTGCCTGGAGGTGGTGCAGGTTTTGTCGCCAGGTGATGGATTCTGCCAGTTGGCGGGTGACTGACTCCATCCCTTAGTCTGCCCATGGTTTGAGTCTACTGTGAGCAGAGCCACCATTGGGCTGTCTGCATGTGTAGGCAGGCTAGTGGTGTGACATACTGTTGAGGCCATGTGGCCCAACAGAGAAGGAGGCAAGCCGGTACTGACAGGTGGCATTGTACCTCTCCTGCTAGCTGGATGAGACGGTCTGCCCTTTCCGTTGGGAGGATGGCCTTGACCTGTAGCATGTCCAATAGCGCCCCTATGAACTCCAGATTTTGGGTTGGAGCAAGATGGGACTTGGGGTAGTTGATGACAAACCCCAGGTGCTGCAGCAGGAGGGTAGTACGCTCTGCGGCCTGCCTGAACTCTGAGGCCGTACTGTCCCTGATTAGCCAGCGTCTAGGTAGGGGAAAATGAAAGCCCCTTGCAAATGCAAGTGAGCGGCTACCACTGCCAAGCATTTGGTAAAGATCCTTGGCAAGGAGGTGAGGCCGAAGGGCATCACTCTGTACTGGTAGTGCCCTCCTCCCACCACAAACTGTAGGTACTGCCTGTGGGACGGGTGATCAGGATGTGAGTGTACCTATCTTTAGGTCCAAGGAGCACAGCCAATCTACCTGGTGGAGGTAGGGCAGCAGTGTTCCAAGGGAGAGCATCTTGAACTTCTCCCTCACCAGAAACTTTCAAGTTTCACAAGTCTAGTATGGGCCTGAGGCTCCTGTTCTTTTGGGGACAAGGAAGTACTTTGAATAGAAGCCCTTCCCCCACAGATGCCTGGGTACGGGCTCCACAGCATTGTCCCTGAACAGACCTGCAAGCTCTGAGAGCAGAAGGATCTTGGTGAAGGAGAGGTCGCACTGGCTCTCCTGGAAAGAACCTAGGTGGAACCCACTGGTCTGAAGTGACCTTGGCCCACCTGTGGGCAAAGAGTGCCAGGTGGCTCTCTTTGGGTTTGGTAAGAGTCTCCCGGGGGGGGGGGGGGGGAGGCCCTGCTCTGGAGTCAAATGCTCCCCCTCTGGTTAGGCTGGAGCCAGGATTGGGGCTTCTGAGCTCCTTGGCCCTGCCTCTTAGGGTGAGAACCCTGATGCTGGCCCGAGAAGAACAGGTATCGGTGACTCTGTTGGAAGTGCCCCCTTTCCCCAGGGAATACGGGCCTTTTCCCAGAGGGTTTCTTGCGGAGGAAAAGAAGAGGTCTTCTCTGAGAACCTCTGGCAGGTCACCAATTCAGCTTCTATCTTGGCTGCCTTGTCAGCCATGGGTTTGCCGAACAAGTTCTCACTGGTGCAAGGATGTCAAGCAGCTTATCATGGACCCACTGCTCGAGGTCCAAGGACTGTAGCCAGACTTGGCATTGAGCTCCGATGCCTGCTGCTGCTACTCGAGCTGCTGACTCTAATCTGTCGTAGGCCGCCAGGGAAAGAAACTTTGAGCAATCCTTGATCCCGGAGGTCAAAGCTTGGAATCAATTGAGAGGTTTCCCAGCCAGCCCCGCCTTCAAAGTACATGCCTATGTATAGCTGATAGTATAGCTGATAGACCTGGATTCGACACCCCAGCATCGAGCCCTGGTAGCACTTGCGCCCAAGGGCGTCAAGGGCTCTAGCATCCCTGCCAGGGGGAACAGAAGAGCAAATTTTCTAGTTTTTGAGTTTTTGCATGGTTGACTCGGCAACCATGGAGTTATGTAGGAGTTGAGACTTGTGGAACCCCAGCCCCTTCCTGATGTGGTATATGGCATTGAGGCATCGGTTGACCACTAGCACAGATGCCGGGGTCTCTCACATTCATAGCAGTGGCCACTCAAAAATCAACTGCACTGGCACCGTGTTTCCTTGGGTGGAGACTCAGACTGGAGGATCACCAGCTCCTCAGTGTGTGGGTCCTCCTCCGCCTCAATTTGCATAGAGAGGGCTCTGGCCAAATTTATTTATTTATTTACATTCTCTTATATACCGTGCTATTCTGCATCAGTGCGGTTTACATTGAACAAACTGAAATTACATTGAACAGGGTATTATAACTTGGAGATAACTATTTTACAGGGAACATGGGCTATGGAGGGTTAAGTGGCTTGCCCAAGACCACAAGGAGCACCTGTGGGACTAGAAATCCCAGTCCTTCCGGCCTAAGGTTGCTGTCCTCTAGTGGGATTTGAACCCCCGACCTTCCGGCCTGAAGTACCTTGCCCCAACCACTAGGCTACTCCTCCACTCCACTCCTCCAAATCCCTGACAAAGTCATGGAAGGCCATATCCTCCAGAGGGGAATGGCGCTGGAGCACTGGGGGAGATGGGTCTGAGGGGACATCTCATGCCGCCTGGTTTTCAGGGAGGCCTTGTCCTCCCTCAGATTCCCATTTAGTGTCGAGGGGCGATGACGAGTACGAGGCGCTGAAACTCCTTGGCTCGAGGCCCACACCGAAGGGCCGGAGCCCTCCCGAGGACCTGAGGTCTGAGTCTCAGAAACTGGCTGGGGAGGATCGGATGCCTGAGGAACAGGACCAGGACCCTCAACCAGGGCCGAGGACTTACCCAAGGCTGGTTGCGCTCGGAGCTTGGGACGTCCCTGTAGTTGGGGGGGCCCAGTCGTTGGGGCACATGATGCGGACGAACCTGCAATCATTGCCTGCTGCATGGCCAAGATAGCAGTGATGTTCTGCTCCATGGCTGCCATTCTGGATTCCCAGCCAGAAGGCCCCACAGCTTTCGGCACGGCACTGAGGATCTTGGTTCTGGCGCCGGCAGTTTTCTATTGCATCCTTGGCGAGGACTACGGTCTTCAGGACTTTTGCAGTCTCCACTGGCCAAAGCATCCTTCCTGAGGACCTTGGTGGGACGTTTTTCGAAGTCGCCCGAGTCCCTCCGGGCGGTCTTAACGGGTTTCTCTGGTAGAACCTTGACAGATTGAGAATTTTTTCTTTTTTCGCTCGGGGTCCGAGGTCTTTTCAGAGGAACCGCCACCACGGGACTCAGAGAACGCTCGGCCCTCTTGGGAAGTGCTGGGTTTAGAGCTCAGCGTTGGGGAGGCCGGCGCAGAGTTGGACCTGGGGAATAGTTTCTCCTGCAACTCCGGCCTCTTTTTATTGGTTTTAGGTGCATTGGCCTGGCACAGGTCACAGGAGGTGCTATCATGGTCTGGGGTCCCAGGCAGCGTAGGCAGCAATCATGGGTGTCTGTGACAGACATAGTTTGAATGCGGCAGTCACGTGTTCTGAAACCACTGGGGGACATAGTGGGGAGACACCCGGCTGGGGTCAACGACCCCGGGGCAAAAAAGGGCGTGAACGCTGGCAGAGGCAAACTTCGATCAAAAAAAGGAAAAAAGAGCAGAGAACAGCACCAGCTCTAAGCGGAAAGAGGAACCTGTACTCAAACCGGGAATAGCTAATCTTTAAGGATATAACAAGGATTTTTTTCCAGGGAAACTGGACAGACGTCCATTGGGCTCCACGAAAAAAAGAAGAATGAGCAAGATGACACCCTTGGGCGGGAAGGGGACCACACATGCATGGTGGCATATCCCAAAGGCTTTCTTTGAAAGCTGTGGTAATGCTCCACATGGGCTTCGTCGGCACAGATGTCACCCATATGTGAGGACTGACTTCCCATTTGTTCCTGGAGAATACCACCTCTCAAAACTCCTCCAAACCCTCACATATGCTAAGAAAGTGAAAGTAAGAAAGGAACTGGGTCCTCTATCATCACGAGCCCTTGATAACGAAGGTCCTTCTCCTGAAGTGGGAAACCCACTAACTGCCCCATTAGATCCTCGTACCATGGTATGTGTGGCCATTCTGGAACTAACAAAATCATCAAGCCTGGAAGAGTCCGAATCCTGCATAGGTGGCTCAAAAAGGGCCCCTTTCTGGGGAACACACTAGGGCATCCAAGCCCACCGCTTGCAGGTCCCTTAAGCAACTAAAGTTGCTCATCTTGGCACTGTCCTGTGTGGCCATCAGATTGAACACTGCAAGGCCCCATCTTCAGACTATGAGGCTGAATGTCTTGGGGCCTGAATTCTCATTCTCCATGATCTACCATATTCCGATTCATGGCAAGAGCCTGAACGTTATCAACTCTTGCCATGTGGGCTGCTGACAGAGCCACCAGGTGCTCGTCCACTCAACTGCAGGGGCAGCCATTTTGAATGCCATCTCGGTGCTTTGAGTCCCTCTTTGTTTGTTGACGTATGCCACCACTGTAGCATTGTCCAAATCACACAGACTGCTTTGCTTGCTAGCAAGGTTTGAAACCTCTTCAGCACTAGGCTGGATCGCTCTGGCCTCCAGCTGACTGATCAGCTAGGAGACTTCCTGAGGGGACTAAACACACTGAGCCATTTGGCCTAGATAGCGAGTCCATCCTTTCAGGCTGGCATCAGTGGTGAGAACCAGCCAATATGGAGCTTTCAGTAGCATGCAGATCATCGGATGGCAGGTTTGAAGCCATTATGCTAACTATTCCCTGAGATCCCAAGGGAGGGAAAGGGTCTATTTGAAGAATTAAACGAGCATGGAATCTAAAAGGACAATAGGCATCTCTGTAGGACCAATTCTAGTGTCGAAGCTATGGATCCCAGGAGCGGAAGATGGCAGCCTGTCCCTTGGGCCTGGGACCAACACAATCTGTAAGTTATTTCTGCAGCTTAAGCATCCTCTGTGTCATGAGAAAAACTCAACCCTGAAGAGTGTTGAAACGCGCCCTCAAATACTCCAACTCTTGAGAGGGATTGAGGCTCCTCTCGGGGTAATTGATCACCAGCCCCAGCCATTAAATCACTAGAGCTGCGTTTTCCCTTGATTTCTGTAGGAAGTCTGACAGGATCAGCAAGTCATCCAGGTAAGTGTTAACCGAGATCCTCTGCTTGCGCTGAAATGCTGCCACTACCATCATTCCCTCGAGAGAACATGGGAAGTCTTGACTAAGTCAAAGCCCGAAAATGGGAATGCCAGCCCAGGATGCAGAACCATAGGAATCCCAATGCTGCTTTCTGATGGTAATATGAAAATAGGCCTTAGCTAGATCTAGGGAGGTAAGGAACTCCTCTGGCTGAATGGACGTGATGATCAATTGGATCTTTTCCATGTGAAGACGGGGGGGGGGGGGGGGGGGGCCAATGTGGCTGGCACTGACCGCTTTCAGGTCCAGAATAGACCAAAAGGAACTGTCCTTTTTGGGCACCACAAAGTAAATGTAGTAACTGCCGTGACCTTACTATGTGAGAAGGCACAGATAAAATAGCCTGCAACCACAAGAGGAGCTATAAAGGTTTCTGTGACCACTGCCTTTTTTAAGCAGAGAGCCCCAGGGAGAGACTACAAAGGTGTCTCCTAGAGGGCTCTGCAAATTCCAGCATGTACCCCTATTCTAGGACCTCCAGAACCCATTAGTCTGATGTGATCTGGGTCTATTTCAAGAGAAACTGCCAGGGACACCTTCCTAAATACCTCGGAAGGGAAACATTGGATCTCTTTTTGCAAGGGCAACTGTCAAGAAGTCTCGAGATCGCTGGGAGCCCCAAAAGGGCTCGCTCTTCTTGGGCCTAGAACCATAAAGGGAATATGATGAACCTAAGCTTTTGATTGTCATAAGGTGCCTCCAAGTCAAGTTCTCCAAGAGGCTGAGCGAGTGCCTTTAGGCCTGTCTTCTAGCAACTTCCAAGGACAGGATTTGCCCAGCCTTCACCAACCTTTCAAGCTCCTCTCCAAAAGGCAGCTTTCTGAGACAACTTGGAGGCCATATCTGCAGCCTACAATGCCTTGTGAAAGTATTCACCCCTTTGATGTTTGTCCTGTTTTGTTGCATTACAACTTAGAATTAAAATGGAGATTTTGGGACTAGCACTATGTGATTTACACAACATGCCTACCACTTTGAAGATGCAAAATATATTTTCTTGTGACACAAACAAGAAGACAAAAACCCCCCAGAAATCATGAGTGTGCATAGGTATCCCACCACCAAGTCAATACTGTGTAGAGCCACCTTTCGCTGCAAGTCTCTTAGGGTATGTCTCTATTAGCTTAGCACATCTAGCCATTGGGAGTTTCAGCCATTCCTCAAGGCAAAACTGCTCCAACTCCTTCAAGTTAGATGGGTTGCGTTGGTGTATAGAAATCTTCAAATCATACCACAGATTCTCAATTGGATTGATGTCGTGGCTTTGACTAGGTCATTCCAAGACACTTAAATGTTTCCCTTTAAACCACTCCAAAGTAGCTTTAGCAGTATTGAGGGTCACTGTCCTGCTGGAAAGCGTCCCAGTCTCAAATCTCTGGCAGACAAACAGGATTTCCTCAAGAATTGTCCTGTATTTAGTGCCATCCATTGTTCCTTCAATCCTGACCAGTTTTCCTGTCCCTGCCAATGAAAAACATCCCCACAGCATGATGCTGTCACCACCATGTTTGACTGTGGGAATGGTGTTCTCGGAATGATGGGAAGTGTTGGGTTTGTGTCACACATGATGGCCAAAAAGTTAACTTTTCTCATCTGACCAGAGAATCTTCTTCCATATGCTTGGGGGTTCACCACATGCTGTAGTGTAAACTCCAAACGCGTCTTCTTATTTCTTTAAGCAATGCTTTTTTTTCTGGCCACTCTTCCATAAAGCCCTGCTCTGGGGGTGTACAGCTTAACATGCTCATATGGACAGATACTCCCAACACCACTGTGGATCTTTGCAACTCCTTCAGTGTTATCCTTGATGTCTTTGTGGCATCTCTGATTAATGCCCTCCTTGCCTGGTCTGCAAATTTTTGCTGGGTGGTCTTCTCTTGTCAGGTCTGTAGTAGTGCCATATTCTTTCCATTTTGTTATAATGGATTTAATGGTGCTTGGTGGGCCAGCAAACAGAACAAAAAGATGGTCAGACTTACAAAAGGAATTCGTAACCTCTAAGTACTGGAAAAGCACCCTCCAGACATCCACAAGGTGAAGATCTCTGAGGGGAGGCAAGCCACCTGGTTCATGAAAAAGGGAGACATCACTGATGCAGAATAGCACGGTATATAAGAGAATGTAATAATAATAAAGGAGGAAGGCACAGGCCACATGGAGATGGCATCAGTTGAAAAGGACAGATAAGGATCCCAGCAAGACAGAGCCTGCAGCTCAGAAATCTGCCTTGCAGAAGAAACTGTGACCAAGACCACAGTCTTGAGCATCAAATCTTTCAAGGTGGCAAGCTCCAAAGGTTCAAAGGGTGCCGCCATCAAGGCCTTGAGCACCAGAGACAGATCCCAGAAAGGGATCACAGACTGAAGGGGAGAAAGCAGATGTCAAACCCCTTGAAGAAAACAGACGTCTGAATGCAAGGCCAAGGACTTGCTGGTCAACAGACCACAGAAACAAGCCAAAGCTGCCACTTGAACAATCAGGGAGCTAAGTGAGAGGCTTTTATCTAGACCAGGGGTCGGCAACCTGCGGCTCCGGAGCCGTATGCGGCTCTTTCTCACCTTTGCCGCGGCTCCGGAGCACACTGCCCGCCCAGTGACAAGCAATAGTGTTGTAAGCTCCCTCCCTTCTTCTGCAGCCGCGGCTCCCTGCCTCTTAGGGAACCGCGGCTGTGCTTTTAAAATCATCTCGGAGCCCTTCCTGTCTTGACGGGCTCCGTGCAGCATTGTCCCGCCTCTAAAGGAAGTTTGGAGGCGGGACAATGCTGCACGGAGCCCGTCAAGACAGGAAGGGCTCCGAGATGATTTTAAAAGCACAGCCGCGGTTCCGTAAGAGGCAGGGAGCCGCGGCTGCAGAAGAAGGGAGGGGAGCTGACATGGAGGGAGGGAGCAGATATGGATGGAGGGAGGGGGGCTGACATGGAGGGAGGGAGCTGATATGGATGGATGGAGGGAGGGGGGCTGACATGGAGGGAGGGAGCTGATATGGATGGAGGGAGGGGGGCTGACATGGATGGAGGGAGGGGGGCTGACATGGATGGATGGAGGGAGGAGGGGCTGACATGGAGGGAGGGAGGAGGGGCTGACATGGAGGGAGGGAGGGGGCTGACATGGAGGGAGGGAGCTGATATGGATGGATGGAGGGAGGGGGGCTGACATGGAGGGAGGGGGGCTGACATGGAGGGAGGGAGCTGATATGGATGGAGGGAGGGGGCTGACATGGAGGGATGGAGGGGGCTGAGATGGAGGGAGGGAGCTGATATGGATGGAGGGAGGGGGGCTGACATGGAGGGATGGAGGGGGCTGACATGGAGGGAGGGAGCTGATATGGATGGAGGGGGCTGACATGGAGGGAGGGAGCTGATATGGATGGAGGGAGGGGGGCTGACATGGAGGGGGCTGACATGGAGGGAGGGAGCTGATATGGATGGAGGGAGGGGGGCTGACATGGAGGGGGCTGACATGGAGGGATGGAGCACTGGTAATGGGGTTGAGGGGACTAGCACTGGAAATGAGCTGATTAGGGGAGGCTAGGACTGGTAATGAGCTGATGGGGGGTAGGACTGGTATTGGGCTGATTAGGGGAGGCTAGCACTGGTAATGGGGTTGAGGGGGGATTAGCACTGGAAGCGAGCTGATTGGGGGGCTTTGAATGGGCATGGGCTGATTGTGGGGAGGGGAGGATAGAGCTGCTGGCCCTGGAAGATAACTGGGGGCTAAGGCTGCCATGGTATTTGTACTAGAAGGGACTGGTCAGTGGGGAAGGAGGGGGATTGGAAGGAAATGGACACCAGTGGCAATCATGGGAATGCAAGTTGACATTGGAAGGTACTGGGAGTGAGGACTGGAAAGGGGCTGATATTGGGGAGGGTTACTGGGACTGGAAATAGGCTGATGGAAAGAAGTGAAGAAAACGAAAGAAGAGATAAGAAATGGCAGATGGACCATAGACCACAGAAAGAGAGCTAAGAGAAGACAGGAAAGCAGAAGCCTCAGATCGGGACCAGCATGATCAAAGAATAAATTGGTCAGACAACAAAGGTAGAAAAAATAATTTTATTTCATATTAGTGATTTGACTACAAAATCATCATAATTTTGAAATCAAATATTGTTACTTGTTGTTGTGATATTTTCTGGCGTATTTTTTTTGGTGTGCGAAGGAAGAGGGGTAGTCTTATACGGCGAGTATAGGCCAAACACCTATATTTTAACAGGAAAAGTAGGGGGTCGTATATAGCATTAAGGTAAGAAACAATATATATGCAGTGTTAGATTTGTTTTAAATGTCGCAATGGTTTTGCGGCTCCCAGGTTTTTTTTTCCCTTCGGAAACGGGTCCAAGTGGCTCTTTATGTCTTAAAGGTTGCAGACCCCTGATCTAGACCATCCTGCAGAAAGGCCAACAGAGAGGACACCTTGGCCACCTCAGGAGCCAAGTGGCAAGCACCACACCATCACTCAAGGGGTACCATATCTGTACGCATACTAGCTTGATAGACCTCCTCTGGGCACAAGTATGGTGGAGATTACTGCTGGAAAATAGCCCTCATGCGCTAATAACCTCCTTTCAAGAGCCATGCCGTAAGTGAAAGGGAGCCAGGTCCTCCAGGATGATTTGTCCTTGCCACAATAGCCCCCAAGACAGAGGCAGCGAAGAGGAGCCGCATCAGTTCTCCAAACCATGCTCTCTGTGGCCAATCTGATGCTACCAGAACAATCCTGTCCAGGTGATGCTCTATACGCTGAATCACACCCCCCACCAGGGGCCATGGAGGAAACTTGTACAACAGCTGCTGATCGGGCCAAGGCTGGGTCAGGGCATTGATGCCCTTGGACTCCATCTCCATGCGGCGACTGAAGAAGTGGCACACTTTGGCACTGGAGTGGTTGCCATCAGATCCATTTTGGGGCAACCCCAGTAGCGCAGAATCAACTGAAACATCTCTTAACTCAATTCTCACTCATGAGGATTTAGAGAGTGCTGGCTGAGGCAGTCCACTTTCACACTATCCACTCCAGCAATCTGCTGAGCCAACATGGCTAGGAGGTTCTTCTTCACCCAAGCAAACAGGACCCTTCCAGGACCACTCCGTCACTTCTTGTGCTGCCCTGCCGACTGACATAAGCCATCGCCATGGCACTGTCTGAAAACAATCAAACTGCCAAGCCCTTGGAAATGCATAAGAGCCAACCTGATGGCCCTTGCCTCGAGGCAGTTGATGGATTACACTGCTTCCCTGCAATTCCAACAGCCCTGAACTGTATGGTCTCAGCAATGAGCTCCCCAGCCTGAGAGACTGGCATCCATTGTCAGCAGGATCCAGGGAAATTGTCCAGTGGTACGCCCTTCCTCAGATGGCAGTGTTGCCGCCACTACGACAGGCTGAACCTCATCATCAACATGAGCGGACGCCTGCGTTCGAACGCCTGAGAATTTGGGGACATTGAGTCAACAAGGACCGTTGGAGTGGCTGCATGCGAGAGCACGCCCATGGGACCATCTCTATGGTCGCTGCCATCCATCCGAGGAGCTGAAGATAATCCTAGACTCCGAGGTCCTGCTGTACACAGAACATTGCAGGCAATTCAATTGTCTGCCTTTCTCCTCTTGCAGGAAAGCTCTGCCAACTCGAGTGTCAAAATGTGCTCTCAGAAACTCCAAGGACTGAGAAGGTAAAAGATGGCTCTTTTCCCGATTATCACCCAGCCAAGGCTGTCCAAAAAGGACAATGCTCAGAATGTCAACTGAGACTCTTCTGACAGAAAACAGGCTTGGATGAGTCGGTCGTCTAAAAAGGGATGGACAAAGATCTCTTGACGCCACAGCCGCCACCACCATGACCTTTGAGAACATCCTTGTGGCAGTGGAGAGCCCAAAAGGAAGGTTGGCGAACTGATAATGAGAGCTAAGCATGGCAAAACGCAGATACTTCTGCTGATCTGCCCATATCGGGATATGAAAACACGCTTCGGCCAGATCCAGCCAAGCCAAGAATTCCCCTTGGTGCACTGCTTAAATCACGGAATGTAAGGTTTCCATTTGAAAGAACAAGACACGCAAGTGTGCACTAACCACTTTGAAGTCCAGAATGGACCAGGAGGAACTATTCTTCTTTGGCACAATGAAGTAGAGTATCTGCACTTGCCCCGCTCATCGGGGGGGGGGGGGGCACCCCCACCTTTAGGCAAAGCAACGTGTCCAAGATGATCCGCACCATAGTACCTTTGATCACAGACCCACAAAGGGAGAAGATGAAGACATTGTGAATTGGCTCTTTGCATTTCAGAACATAGCAGAATTGAATGGTGTATAGCACCTAGCGATCCTTGCTAACCCAGGCCCATTCCTGAAAGAGGCGGCGAAGTCTGTTGCCCACCGGAGGCCCCAAACCTTCATTAGGTGGCCCGGAAGGGTCCTCCCTCTGGATGGGGCAGAGTCCCTGGGTCCACATGCTCCACGAAAGGACTGAGAATGAGCCCAAGACCCTGAAGCAGAGGGAAAGAAAGGTTTTCCTGGGCGGTACTGACGATAATCCCAAGACCCTTGGGAATCCGGCCAGTGCACCCTTGGTGGTCAGGCAGAGGTTGACCAGAAAGGGGCACTGACCTGCTTCACAGGCCCCCTGGCCCTGTCTTCCAAGAGGTGGCAAGATTTTGCCTTGCCTAGGTCTTTCACCAGTTTTTCAAAATCGGTTACAAACAGGATCTTCCCCTTAAAGGCCAGTTGAGCCGAACGGGCTTTGAAGGATGTGTCCGCCGCCTAGTGACGGAGCGAAATCCAAAGCTGTGACACTTGTCAGGGCACCATCCCTGGCTGCCAAGTGTAACATGGTATCAGAAAGGAAGGACTTAGCCGAGAGTAGTAGTATCATCAGGCAGAAGAGACTGAACACACTGAAGCAGAGTCTAAACTTCAAGCTGGTGCATACCCTAGCTGTAGAATAGTCGCCATCACTGCAAACTGGCTCTTCAGCAAGAAATCAACCTTGCGGTTCAGAACATCCTTTAAGGCCGATACGCCTTCCACGGGAATAATGGTCCGTCTGGTAACTGCCATGACTAGTGCATCCACCTTGGGAATGTCAAACCACTCGCTGTGCTCCTTCGAGAGAGTGTAGATCTTCTTATAGATCCTTAACCCTTTAGGCAGGGAGTTGGAAGAGTCCTACTGGGACGAGATCATATCTTTGATCACCTCTGTGAATGGGAAAAACAGCAGTGGGTTACCGCACCCCTTGAAAAAGCAGGTGTACTTTCGGCTCTTACTCCATGCCAGAAGCATCTGTCAAGTTCAAGGTGGATGAGATCCTGGAAATCAATGCCACTGGCTTCTCCTTCTGGAACAGGCAGATCATGCTGGCCTTTGCATAGTCTTCTGAAGGTGAAAGTAGGTCCACATCAAAGCCGAATATCGATTCATTTGGGTCCGAGGCATAGTCAACATCTCGGATAGCTACCAACTGTTCCTCAACTTCAGGGAGTGGCCCACGTTGGGGACACTTAGCAAAAGACAATTGAACAGGGCTTCTACTTTCAGCTTGCCCAGCACAAGAATACATCCAGGGGCACCTAGAGGCCTCAGGTTTTGAATTTTCACGACAGACGTACCAGGCCTGATGCAAAAAGGAAAAGAAATCCAAAGAGAACAATCCGGATTTTGGAAGCTCTCCTCTTGGAAAAGCTCCCCAGGGGGCATAGACACCACAGACCCCCTCCCCCCCTTGAGGATGTAAAACGCCTCACAGCATGGTTACCAGAGCCACCGGTCAAATGAGTATCCTTACCCTTAGCACCATCCTGCACACCTCCTGCCCTGAGGCAGTAAAGGGAGGACTAACTATATCCCCTGATTGATTGAGGGGGGGGGGGGGAGCATGCCATCAAAGGGTGACTCAGAAGCTGCCATACAGGAAAGGCAGAGTTCAGAAAACAAGAATTAGGCTCCTCACCTGCCACAGGTCAAACGACGTTTCCTGGAAGACTACATAGAGAGTTAGGGCAAGTATCACAAGAATGCACACTAAGGCGACGTTGGCTTGCAAGCATGCGTTAACTACGCTTTTATGTAACACGCGTTAAAAGTGCTAGGGAAGGAGCATGTATTGGAACAGTTTGGGCAGAACGCGTGACCCCCTAGGTGCACAATAGGCAAAAACATTAACGCGTACAAAAAATTGTGGGGAAACTCCCCACATAGTGCCAACAATTGCTAGCAGTCCACTCCAAAGTGCGTCTCTCAGAGACAGAACCGGGTTGCTTCACTGGCTGGGTTTATTTTAACAGCACTGTGTGAAACGTAGTTGGGCAGGTAGATCCCTCCGAGAGCCTTTTGTAATCTTCAGGAGAGAGCAGAGGGCGCTGAGGTTGTGTAAGGCTGCTGTACCCTTCCAGATTCTTCCAAATCCTTCCAATTTGTGGCTACTCAACAGGCTCTTATAAGGGAGTGGAGCTGAACCAATTTTCATGAGAACATAAGATATACCATACTGGGTCAGACCAAGGTCGATCAAGCCTAATATCCCGTTTCCAACAGTGGCCATCCAAGTCACAAGTACCTAGCAGGATCCCAAAAAGAGACATACAGGTTCCACAATGCTTGTCCCGGGGCAAACAGTGGATTTCCCGGGTCCTCTTTAATCATGGTTTATGGACTTTTCCTCCAGGAACTTGTACAAACCTTTTTTAAACTCAGCTACACTAACAGCTTTTACTACAACCTGAGGTAACGAATTCCAGAGTATGATTACGCGTTGAGTGAAAAAATATTTTCTCTTAATAGTCTTAAATGAGTTAACATTGTAGCTTCATTGCGTGTCCCTAGCCTTCCTACTTTTTGATGGTGTGAACAACCAATCTATGTTTACCCATTCCACTCCATTCTCTAATTTATAGACCTCTATCATATCTTCCCTCAGCCGTCTCTTTTCCAAGTTGAAGAGCCCTAACCTTTTAAGCCTATCCTTATAGGGAATATCCTTTCACTCTCTTTACCATTTTGATGGCTCTTCTCTGTACCTTTTCTAATTACACTATATCCTTCATAAGATATGGTGACCAGAATTGCACACAATATTCAAGGAGCAGTCGCACCATGGAACAATACAAAGGTACTATGATATCCTTTGTTTTCTTCATCATTCCTTTCCTTATGATTCCTAGCATTCTATTTGCTTTCTTGGGCGCTGCTGCACACTGGGCACAGGGTTTCAACAAGTTATCTACAATGATGCCTAAATCATTTTCCTAGGTGGTGGTTCCTAATGTGGAACCTTCCATCGTGTAATTACAGTTTGGGTTGTTCTTTCCTAGGCACATAACTTTACACGTGTCCACATTAAATTTCATCTGCTATTTGAATGTTCAATCTTGAAATTTATCAAAGTCCTCTTGCAATTTTTCACAGTCCTCTTAGGTTTTAATGAATTTGAATAATTTTGTGTCACCTGCAAATCTGATCACTTCACTCGTTATTCCCTTTTCCAGGTCATTTACAAATATGTTAAAAAGCAGCAGACTCAGCACAGATCCCTGGGGTACTCCATTATTCATCTTTCTCCACTGGGAAAATTGGCCATTTAACCCTACCCTCTGCCAGCATGGTTTAAAGGTAAAGTCCGACAGGCTGTTATAGCCAAAGAAGCATCTTTTATGAAATGAAAAAAAGAGCCAAATGATGAAAATGGGAAACATCAGCACTGGCAAGTTAGATGCAAGGTATTGATAAGGCACGGAAAGAACAGTTGCCATTGGAAGCAAAAATGCATAATAAAACCTTTTTCAAGTGCATTCGTAGCAAAAAAGCCTTGAGAGTCAGTTGGACCACTGGATGAGAGGAGTAAAGGGGACACTAAGAAGGGACAAGGCCATAGCGGAGAGACTGAATGAATTCTTTGTTTTGGTCTTTAGTGAGGAAGTTGAAGGGAAGTTACCCATGTCTGAAATGGCATTTCAAGGCGATGCATCGGAAAAATTGAAAAAAAAAAGAAAAAAAAAATCCATAAAACTGGGAAGATGTATTACAACTATTCGATAAACTGAAGAATAGCAAATCACCTGGACCAAATTGTCTACATCTGAGGCTGCTGAAAGAACCGAAATATGAGATTGCAGACCTACTATTAATAATCTGTGAACTATCATTAAAATCATCTGTAATATTTAAAGAATGGCGAATGGGCAATGTAACATCAATTTTTAAAAAAGGTTCAAGGGGATGGATCCAGGAAACTAGACCAGTGAGCCCGATGTCAATAACGGGCAAAATGGTAGAAATCATTATAAAGAACAAAATTATTGAACATGTAAGATAGTCATGGCTTAATGGGAGACAGCCAACATGGCTTGAGCCAAGGAAAATTTTGTCTTACTAATCTGTGATTTTTTTTGAAGGTGTGAACAAACAGGTAGATAAAGGTAAACCGGTTGATATAGTGTATCTGGATTTTCAGAAAGCCTTTGACAAGGTCCCTCGTGAGAGACTCTTGGCAAAATTAAAAAATCATGGGATAGGAGGCAGTGTATTATTGTGGATCAGGAACTAGTTAAAAGATAGAAAGAAGAAGGTAGGGATGAATGGCCAATTTTCTCAATGGAGAAAGGTGAATAGTGGAGCATTCCAGGGATCTGTGCTGAGTCTGCTGCTTTTTAACATATTTGTAAATGACCTGGAAATGGGAACAATGAGTGAGGTAATCAAATTTGCAGATGACACAAAATGATTCAAAGTTATTAAAATGCAAGAGGATTGTGAAAAATTGCAAGAGGGCTTTGATAAATTGGAAGACTGGACATTCAAATGGCAGATTAAATTTAATGAGAAGTGCAAAGTTATGCACCTAGGAAATAACAACCCAAGCTACGGTTACATGATGTAAGGTTCCACATTAGGAACCACCACCCAGGAAAAAGATTTAGGTGTCATCCTGGATAACATGGTGAAACCCTCTGCCCAGTGTGCAGCAGCAGTCAAGAAAGCAAATAGAATGCTAGGAATCATAAGGAAAGGAATGGAGAAGAAAACAAAGGATATTTTAATGCCTTTGTATCATTCTATGGTGTGACCACTCCTTGAATATTGTGTGCAATTCTGGTTGCCATATCTCAAGAACGATATAGCGGAATTAGAAAAGGTACAGAGAAGAGCCACCAAAACTGTAAAAGGAATGGAAGGATACCCCTATAAGGATAGACTTAAAAAGTTAGTACTCTTCAACTTGGAAAAGAGACTGTTGAGGGGAGATATGATAGAGGTCTATAAACTAGTGAATGGAGTGGAATGGGTAAACATAGATCAGTTGTTTATGCCAGCAAAAATAAGAAAGCCTAGGGACACTTAATGAAGCTACAATGTAACCCATTTAAGATGATTAAGACAAAGCATAGTTACTCACCTGTAACAGGTGATCTCCGGGAAAAGCAGGAATTTAGTCCTCACATATGGGTATCGTTGGTACCGATGGAGCCTGCGCGGGAACGCTCCCCAGCATCCAATTAGAAAGCTTTTGGGAGCATCCCACAGCGCCTGTGTGCTGCCTTCCTGCCTTTCCCAACTGCCTCTCTCCAGTTGAGTTTTAAAGCTGAGACAAAGAGAGAGAGAGGGAAAGGGAAAGAGATAGATAGAGAGATACAACTCCTAGGGGAGGTGGGTGGGTTGTGAGGACTAAATTCCTGCTGTTCCCGGAGATCACCTGTTACAGGTGAGTAACTATGCTATCTCCAGGAACAAGCAGGAATGTAGTCATCACATATGGGGACTCCCTAGCTTTATATGCCAGGAAGAGACCCTAGAGGTTGTGCATACCTGAGAAGGGCTCCACTTCCCCCCCATGGATCTCTGGCATCCTACCAGGGATGGTGGGTAGGAGTTGATTAGGTATGGAACAGGTGTTGGAGAACAGCCTGACCAAACAAGGCATCCCGGCGGGAGTCCTTGTCCAAGCAGTAATGGGCTGTGAAGGTATGAACCGAGGCCCAGGTGGCTGCTCGACAGATGCCGTCGATAGACACAGAGTGCAGATGAGCCATTGAAGCTGCCATGGCTCTCACATTGTGAGCTGTGACATGGCCCTCCAGAGGAAGATTCTTACTCTGATAGGCAAAGGATATACACTGAGCAATCCAGTTAGATAGCGTTCTCTTGGAGACTAGAAGTCCCAAATGAGAAGGATCAAAAGCAACAAGAGTTGAGAAGACTTTCTATGTTGCTGTGTTCTTTGTAAGTAAAAGGCTAAAGCTCTTTTACAGTCCAAAGTATGAAGGTTCCTTTCTGCATTTGATGCATGAGGCCTTGGAAAGAACACAGGTAGGTAGACCGCTTGGTTTAGATGAAAAGGCGAGACCACCTTTGGCATAAAGTGTGGATGAGTCCCAAGGACTACCTTTTCATGATGGAACCTTGTATAAGGTGGATCAGCTACTAATGGCCTGCAACTCACTCATGCGACATGCTGATGTGATTGCAATGAGAAAGATCACCTTCTAAGAGAGGAATTTCAATGAGGTAGTAGCTAGGGTTCGAAAGGTGGCTTCATGAGCTGACCAAGAACCAGGTTTAAGTCCCATGCCACCGGTGGTGGCCTAATGGGAGGCTTAGTTAGAAGGCAGCCTCTCATAAATCTTGCTATAAGAGGATCTTGCTATAAGAGGTTGTCCATTTAGAGACTTGAAAGAAGCTGCAATAGCACTCAAATGGACTCTGAGTTAGTTTTAAGTCCTGCATTGGATAAATGAAGGAGATACTCTAGTAATGATTCCAGAGGTATCTCAAGGGGGTTAAGACCCTTCTGCGAACACCATATGGTAAACCTTTTCCACTTGAAAGCATAAGAGCGTCTTGTGGAAGGCTTCCTGGAAGCATAAAGGATATCCTTTACTTGCTGAGGGAGGTTAAGATCATGAAGATCTAGGCCTTCAGCAACCAAATCCTGAGATGCAGTGACTGGGGATTGGGATGCTATAACATTCCGTTCTCCTAAGACAGGAGATCTGGAGCAGACCCTAACTCCAGGGAGGGAGCTTGAGAGAGATGTAGAAGCAGAGGGTACCACATTTGCCATGGCCAAAGTGGAGCTATGAGAATCATACGGCCTCTGTCTCTCTGAAGCTTGAACAGGGTTTTGGGAATTAGGGGAATGGGTGGAAAGGCATACAGGAAGTCTTGACCCCAGTAGAGGAGGAAAGCATCCTTGGCCTGAGAGCCCTGAGCCGGAATTCTGGAACAGAACCGGAGAAGTTTGGCATTCCACGGACTTGCAAAGAGGTCTATGTTCGAGGTTCCCCAAATTTGAAAAATCTTGGCCACCTGATCTGCATGCATAGACCACTCGTGTGGAAGAAGAACTCGACTGAGTCTGTCTGCTCAAGAGTTTTGTATGCCTGGAAGATACACTGCCAGGAGATGAATCTGATGCTCTCTGGCAAGGGGCCATAGTCGCAAAGCTTCGTTGCAAAGCGACAGAGAGCCTGTTCCCCCCTGCTTGTTCACGTAGAACATGGCTACTTGATTATCCGTATGAATGAGGACTGTCTTGTAGATGAGCAGGGTCTGGAACACTCGAAGAGCAAGGAAGATTGCTCTGAGCTCTAAGAGATTGATATGTAGATGAGTCTCCTGTGGAGTCCAGGTGCTTTGGGTGGAGAGGTCTTGCAGATGAGCTCCCCAACCCACTGGTGAAGCATCTGTTGTGAGAGTTGCCTGGGGTAAGGGCTGTTAAAATGGGGACCCCAGCAACAGGTTCTGGGTGGACCGCCACCATTGGAGGGACAAAATAAGGCAATTTGTGTTTGCTATTTTGTCTGACAGGCACCCTGATGCCTGGGTCCACTGAGTGGATAATGTCCACTAGGCTGCTCTCATATGGAGGCGAGCAGAAGGAACCACATGCACGGTAGATGCCATATGGCCTAGTAGTTGTAGCATTTCTCGGGCAGTGAGATGAGGCTTCAGCACTGCTTGAGAAGCTAACTGCACCATGTGAAGGCAACGGGCCTGGGGAAGATAGGCCCTTGCTTTTCTGGTATCCAGCAAAGCTCCTATGAACTCTAGAGACTGAGTGGGAGTTAGACTGGATTTTGGTATGTTTATGACGAGACCCAAACACTGAAGGACACGCATTGTGCAAGATAGAGAAGTCCTGGCCTCTGATTCTGATGGGGCTCGAATGAGCCAGTCGTCTAAGTAAGGGAAGACGAATATCCCTAGAGTGCGGAGAAATGCTGCTATTACAGCCATGCATTTAGTGAACACTCTTGGTGCTGAGGCCAGGCCAAAAGGAAGCACCCTGTATTGGTAGTGCTTTCCTTGAAAAAGGAACCGAAGGAATTTTCTGTGAGTTGGATGGATGAGAACATGGATGTACGCATCCTTGAGATCTAGAGAACAAAGCCAATCCTGACTCTGAAGGTATGGCAGCAGAGTTCCTAGAGAAATCATCTTGAATTTCTCTTTGATCAGGAATTTGTTCAATTCTCTGAGGTCCAAAATAGGGGGAGTAAAACCCTGTACCCTGTTGATGAATGGGTACTTCTTCTATTGCCCCTTGGGCAAGAAGCATAGTGACCTCTTGATCTAACAGGTTGATGAGAGAGGTCTGAGAATTGAACTGTTTTACCACTGTGGGAGGGGGCATGCACAGAAAGTGCAGCTTGTACCCCTCTCATAATGGAGAGTGTCCAATGCTCTGCTGTTATCTGCTCCCATCTGGGGGCGAAGTGACATAACCTTCCTGGAATGGTGGAAGGCTCTGGTCCGTTGAGGGCCAGGAAGGCTAAGTTCTCTAGATGAAAGTCAAAGGCCTTGTGGAGGCTGAGACTGCTGAGACAGTTGAGGCTTAGCAGTCTTTGCTTTCCTTTGCTTAGGTGGTGGCTGACCCTTTTGGGCAGGCTGACCTGCAGAACGCCCCTGCTGGGAATAAGAGGGATAAAACCTATTCTTTTTTGAGAAGAAAGGCTTTTTGAAAGATTTCTCTCTCGCAGGATCAGCTGTGGCTTTGGATAGCCTTTCCAAAGTGGAGTTGTCAGCATCTAATTCATTGCCTTTTTCTTGCCAATTTTTGCCAAACAGATTCTCACCTGTACAAGGGATATTGCCCAGTTTGTCCTGCACCCGGAGCTCCAAATCGGATGCCTGGAGCCAGGCAATTCTACGTGCACCTATGGCAATGGCAGAGGTTCTGCTTATGCACTCAAAACAGTCAAAAGCTGCACAGTTGACAAACTTAGAAATATCCTGGGCATGTTTGACCAGTGTGAGAAAATCCTGCCTGCTATCCTCAGGAAGAAGAGGGCTCAAAACCTCTAAATCACCTGTGACTTCTTTAAGGAACATTCCCATATATAAAATATAGGAACTGATCCTGGCAGAAAGCATGGAAGCCTGGAAAGTGCAACGTCCAAAGGCATCCAAAGTTCTACACTCACGTCCTGGAGGATTAGAGGCGTGCCTCTTTGCACTCCTGATCCTTCTCATAGCTGATTTCACTACAATAGAGTGGTGAGGAAGCTGAGTTTTCTGGAATCCAGGACAAGGAGGGACTCGATACATGGTATCCAGTCTGCGAGAGTGAGGAGAGGTGGTGAGAGGTGTCTCCCACATTCTCAACATAAGATCATGTAAAATCTCATGGATAGGCAAGGTAGCTGCCTCCTTAGGAGCTTTGGGATATTGTAAAATCTCCAACTCCTTAGCTCTGGGCTCTGTTTCAGGAGTCACAGTAATGGACAAACCACGAGCCACCTCCCTGATAAAGTCCTGAAAGGAGATATCTTCTGGAGGAGACATCCTACATTTAGGAGAGGAAGGCTCCTCCAGGAGAAGTATTCTGGTACTGACAGAGCTGTCAGAATCCTCAGAGTCCTCTGAGGATTCGAAGTACCTTCTGTCTGGATGCTCTTGAAGAGCCCAATAACCGTACCAACCGAAGTCGGTAACCGGGGGGAATCTGTACCGGTACCGGAAGGCATCGCATGACTGGGTGCCGGCAAAGCAGACACTGATGTTGATGCTATCGGTACCGGTACCGATACCGGTGCCGGAGTCGGTGCCGGTACCAGTTGAACTGTCTGACGCGGTTCTGAGGGCATCGATGCCGCAAGGAGAGCCACTAGACTGCGTTCAATAGCCAGGAACCTCTGGTCTATCGACGCTGCCGATGCCTGGGTATCTGTACCGGACGCAGCTGGTACCCCAGAGCATGGCACCAGTAGTTCTGCCGAGGTCGAGGCCTCGAGAACGTCCTGGAGCCCCAATAATGCTTTGGAAGCCGAAGCCTCCCGCTGGGGCAATTTTGCCGGTACAGAACCCTCAAGGGCAATGCCAGAGGCATCTCGATGCTTAGAAGGAGATCTACCCTTTGAGGACCGGCTGGACTTATGTTTAGTTACCTGAGATCCATGGGAGGAAGATGAAGCCCTGGAAGACGTTGATGCCACCGAAGCTGCATTGGAGGGAAAAAGGGCACTGAGCTTGGCAGCTCAGTTTTGTCGACCCCTCTTGGACATCATGGCACAAGCCATACACTCGGAGATGAAGAGGTCAGGACCTAAACATTTAAGACACCACTCATGGGTGTTGGTGACGGAGATGGTACCGTCACACTTGGTGCACTTTTTAAAACCAGAGGCGGGTTTCTCCATGATGGAGGAAATTTTGGGCCTAAGGCCCAAAATGGGGCATGCACCTGGAAAAGAAAAGTTTGGAAAAAAGAATATTTATTTTATTTTTTTTATTTTTTAAAAGAAAGAAAGAAGAACCATCGGTACCGGTAAACCGTCGAGGAAGGCAGACTCGACCACAAAAAGAAGAATAAGGAAAAAAAATTTCTGCGGTGACAGGAACATGACCTGCTGGCTCCGCGGAAAACGAAGAACTGGAGAGAGGCAGTTGGGAAAGGCGGGAAGGCAGCATGCAGGCGCTGTGGGATGCTCCCAAAGGCTTCTTAATAGGACGCTGGGGAGCGTTCCCGCGCAGGCTCCATCGGTACAGACGATACCCATATGTGATGACTACATTCCTACTTGTTCCTGGAGATCACATTTTACAAATCCACATCTTAACAAATGAGAGTTTAGCTTGTCCACAAAACAAAAAACATGCAATCTTAGAAATTCAAATAGGGTCAACATTTTATCAAAAACAGCTGATGTGAATGCTCCGTTAACCTAACTTGAACCTTCACTCAGTGCAACGGAAATGGGTCATTTTATTTGGAATTCTGGAAACTCTTCAGCACAGTTTTGTCAATCATCCACTGAATACACATTCCAGGTACTGAACAGGCAAGGTCTAATATGTTTATATACTAAAGCAGCATTTCCTTCCACTACTTACCACTGCCGCCCTTCTTTTCTTCCCAATGCCTTGGGCATCATTCTGTTCCGTTCCAGAGGTACAACTGCTGTCTGTAGCTGCTTCCACTACAGTGGAAGAGGCAAGAGCAGATGTTCCACTCTGATCCAAACTATGTCTTTCCCCTTGGCTCTCAGGCATATTCTTATCAGGCTGTTCAAAACTTTGCAGATTTTTCCCTTTCTTTATGGAAGCAAGAGATGCTGCAGTTTTGGAAGAATGAGTGCTGTGTTGCCACCGGTTGGTTATAAACTCGGATCTTTCTACTGCAGCCAAAGATACAGGAACAGCCATCCCCTCTTGCTCCAAGCCAGAAGCCTCAGAATTGCCATTTGAGTTGTGTGGTACCCCAGCTGTGTGACCAGTAGGAATGATTTGTCTTTGTTCAGTGGTGTGGTCATCAAAAAAGTCATAAACAGAGGTAGACCTGTCCACTGCCACACTGCTCTCAGAAAGACTGCGTTTTCGAACAGACCCTGGTGGCAGAACAGAGATCCCTTCCCAGTGGAATCCTTCAAGACTTGACAGGTCTGGCTCCTCATTCAAATACAGCCCATTCTGAACTGGTGTAATCATCTCAATGCCAAACCTTTAGTAATTTAAATACAAATAAAAGTTAAAAAAAAGAAAATATGGTGATACCTTTTTATTGGACTAATACATTTTTGGACTAGATTTCAAAAGGTTAAAAACTTCTTCCTTTCGGGAAAAATAAATAACCAGGGTGAAAGAATATCATAGAAATGTTCACTAAACTAACAGTGACCATGGCAGTTTAGAAGGGAATTTAAGGCCATTTCAATAGTAATAGTGTGGTTTCACCACAGAAACTGATCATTAAAAAATAACCACACATTCAATATACAGCCTTTGGCAAAAGTCCTAAGTGGGAGGGGTCACCTCATTGGTCTGTTTCACTGTGCTCTCCTTTTTGCCTTTTTTTCCTGTTTTTTTAAGCTACTGTATTTTAATGTTTTATATTGTAAACTGCTCTGATGCTTTTAGTTAAGAGTGGTATACCAAGTTTCACTAAACCATAAACCACTCTGTGTGCTGGTAAAAGTACATGCTTGTCCAGCATCTTGCATGTCTTTATCCACACTGAGTAGAGGCACTCCATGTGGGCAGAGATCACAACAACATGCAAAGTTTGTTTTTTCAAAACTATGAGAATGTTTTGATCAGAAAAGTATTTGCATAAAAACCAGTGCAAATGTCCATCTAAGGGAAAAGTACCTGCAATTTGCAAAGTAAAATGTAGACACGTTTTGAATTTTATTTATTTATTTTATTTTTATTTAACAGTATTTCTAAACCGCCTTATCTTAATAATCAAGGTGGTATCACAGCAAGCAATCAGGTAAAGTGTGTGTGTTGTACATGCAGTGAGGATAAAACTTAGTTGTGTGAGGGATGTGTTGGGTGCTTGATTTGTTTGAGCTATATACCGACATAAAATCTGCAGGTAAAAAGTATCAATAGACTTTGCAAGTATGCAGGTGGTATGAGAACCGTCCTCTTAATAGTATGACACAGATTGTGGTATTGGCTTGGAGACCAAAGCAGGCAGTGCTTTAAAAACAACAGTATCTCTCTAAGACTCTCTCACAAAAATTTAAAAAGAGAAACCCGCTCACTGCAAAGAGATATTGAAGTCTTCAAATTCTTGCTCACTGTGAGCCACTATCACTCTCTTAAAGTGCCTTGTAGAAGTCTTCACACCCTTCTATATTTGTTATATTCTGCTGGCTAAAAAAATACAAATTCAAAATACAGTAAAGTAGGAGTCTGTTTTACTAATCTAAATGGCATTCTCTACTGTCAACATGAAAGAACAATTACAGAAATATTAAAAAGAAAAGCAGCACATGCTCTTTCAGGTTGACTGGGAATGGTTTATGGCCTATGGTTTTCTACTGGATTGAGGTCTGGTTTTTGATTGGCCATTTAAGAGAATTCACTTTCTTTTTGCTGGGCCGTTCTATTGTTGCTTTTACTTTATGCTTAGAATTACTATTCTGCTGAAAGGTGAATTTTCTCCTTAGCCCCAGGTCTATGGCAGACTAAAACAAGTTTCCTTCTATTTTTTATTTAGATTTATCAATCACATGATCGGAAAAGCACCCAATGGGGTGTACAATACAAAACAGCACTCTACAATAAAATAACAAACTATCAAAACCACCAAGTCCCAGCCAACTGTACCAACCCACCACCCTCAAAGCTACAGCAATTGCCCACTAAGATCTGACTGTACCTTTCACCTTCCATCCTGCCTTGTTCTTCACAGGCCCCCATCCCCACTGCTGCGAAGCAACCCTACAACTTAAAGCTGTCAACAACATGCTTTACAGTAGAGATGGTTGTGCTGTACTTTTTATGCCAAATCTATTGCTTAGCACCAAGATCAAAAAGTTCCACTTTGGTCTCATCAGACCACCTAGCTTTCTCCCACATATACACAATGTCAAATAAGTGTTTCTAGGCAAGCTATGTGACACATTATGAGGGTAATTTTATAAGAAGCTGTCTAGATTTAGGCAGCAAGAACATGCATAAAGGAGAAATTAGGCCTTACCTGCTAATTGTCTTTCCTTGAGTTCTCTCCGGGCCAGTCCAGGACATTAGGGTAGTCAACCTCCTCCAGCAGCTGAGGACTGAATACTAAAATCTTGCTGACCAACTATGTAGCTCCCCCTGGTGTCAGAGAGACAGTCTTCCGGTAACAAAGCAGTGGAATTATCCCCAAACAAAAGTGGAAAAAAACAAGAAAACTAAAGAACTGCGAAACAGCGTGCGTATAAGAACAGGAAGCATTCGTTGAAAAACTTCTCCATTCTGTATATAGTCTTAATTTTTTAATTTTTTTGTAAAATATCTTCCTAAACCTAAGACGAACCCTGAAATATTCACCGACTAGGCCCTCACATGTCCCCCGTTCCAGCCACCCGCTAGGCAACTGCTCAAATTTCTGAAGTACTGGCCGAGGACTGAACCTTTTCCAACTCTCGCAGACAGTATAGGGCGAGTCCTGGACTGGCCCGGAGAGAACTCAAGACAATTAGCAGGTAAGGCCTAATTTCTCCTTCCTATTCGTCTCTCCGGGCCAGTCCAGGACATTAGGGCAGTACCAAAGCAGTACCTAAACCCGGGAGGGACCTGCGGGCCCCGCAACAATAGCCGAGGCCCCCACTCTAGCATCCTCCCGTGCCTGAACATCCAAACGATAGTGCTTAGCAAACGTATGCAGAGAAGACCAAGTCGCCGCCCGACAGATATCCATTGGCGGCACTAACGCATACTCTGCCCACGAGGCTGCCTGACCTCTTGTAGAATGAGCCCGAAGCCCAGCTGGAGCCGTTAACCCCTTGGACTCATAAGCCGCCCGAATAGCATGTTTAACCCAGCGAGCGATAAACGCTTTGGTAGCTGCTTTTCCTTTCGCTGAACCTCCAAAAAGTACCAATAATCTGTCCGATTTTCGAAATGGCTTTGTCTCCTTGAGGTATCTACGGAGCACCCGTCCTAAATCCAACCTCCGAAACGCACGATCCCGCTGTCCCCCTTCACGAGAAACAAAGGTGGGAAGGGAAACAACCCGATTCACATGAAAACTGGACACCACCTTAGGAAGAAAAGACAGCACCGGCCGTAACACTACCTTTTCCTTGGAAAACTGAAGGTAGGGCTCCCTGCACAAAAGCGCCTGCAGATCGGAAACCCTACGCGCGGAACACAATGCCACCAAGAAGGCCGTCTTCCAGGACAACTCCCTGAGATTACCAGAAGTCTGGGACTCAAAAGGCGGTCCTGACAACGCATCCAAGACCAAATTCAAATCCCAAGGAGGCACTATCCGCCAAAGCGGAGGCCTGAGGATTCCGGCCACCCGAAGAAAACGCCGAACATCCGGGTGCGAAGAGAGCGAGCTCCCTTGAACCTTCCCTCTATAAACACGCCAGCGCCGCTAACTGCACCTTTAGAGAGCTAAGAGCTAGGCCCTTTTCTAGTCCACACTGAAGAAAGGCCAGGATATCTGGTAGCTGCGCCTTAGAAGGATGAACCCTGCGATCGCCACACCAAGCTGCGAATATACGCTAACGAAGTAGAGCGCCTCCGGGACTGTAACATAGTGGCTATCACTGCCCCTGAGTATCCTTTACGGCGCAACCGATGCCTCTCAAGAGCCAAGCCATAAGTAAGAATCAATCCACTTGTGGCATTAACACGGGTCCTTGGTACAAGAGATTGACCCGAGCGGGCAACCTCCACAGAGGTTCCACTAGTAGACGCATCAGATCGGCATACCATGGCCGCCTGGGCCAATCCGGCACAATGAGAATTACTGTACCCGAGTACTTCACTATTTTCTGAATGACTCGCCCCAAGAGAGGCCACAGAGGGAATACGGAAAGCAGCTGACCCAACGGCCAGGTTTGAACCAGGCCATCGAGTCCTTCCGACAAGTGTTCTCTGCGCCTGCTGAAAAAACGAACCGCTTTGGCATTTGTTAGAGTGGCCATGAGATCTATGACTGGCTGACCCCACCTTAATGTGATCTCGTGAAAGACTGCCGCGTTCAGCTCCCATTCGCCGGGGTCTATGACATGACGACTGAGATAGTCTGCTTGAACGTTGTCCTTCCCTGCCACATGGGCAGCCGAAATTGCCAAGAGATGGGCTTCTGCCCAAAGAAACAACTGCCAACTCTCCTCCAGCAGCATTGCACTGCCCGTGCCGCCCTGCCCGTTGATGTATGAGACCGTCACCAAGTTGTCGGAAAAAACCCGAACTGCTCTCCCTTCGAGCAGGTCGACAAACTCCAACAACGCCAACTGAACTGCTCTCAGCTCCAAACGATTGATCGACCAGACACTCTCCTCTTCCGACCAGGAGCCCTGTGCTATCCGTGTTAAACAATGCGCCCCCCAACCGGAAAAGCTGGCATCTGTGGTGAGCAACACCCAGTCTGGCAGATCCAGCGGCACCCCCGCTTGAAGATGCGCGGGGTCCAACCACCACTGCAGACTGAGACGCACCTCTTCTGGACACCGTAACTTTCGTGAAAGAGGATGACTCTGCGGAGACCAGCGAGACAGCAACCCCTGTTGAAGCGGCCGCATATGCGCCCTGGCCCACGGCACCAGGTCTAATGCCGCCGCCATTGACCCCAACAACTGTAAATATTTCCAAGCTGTCGGAACCGCCATGCGTAAGAATGCCGCAACCTGCGCCAAAATAGTTTGCACCCTATCCACAGGGAGAAAAACTGCGCCTATCTCGGTGTCAAAGAAAGCACCCAGATAAGTTAGCTGTCTCACCGGTTCCAAATGACTCTTTGCTCGGTTGATGACCCAACCCAGCTGCTCGAGAAAGTGAACCACTCGCGCGGTCGCCGAGATGGAATCTCCTACAGATGGCGCCCGAATCAACCAACTGTCCAGATATGGGTGCACTTGAATACCTTCCTTCCGCAGCACCGCTGCTGCTACCACCATCACCTTGGTGAAGGTGCGAGGCGCCGTAGCCAGACCAAAAGGCAATGCCCGAAATTGGAAATGCCCCATGGGAACTGCGAAGTGCAGAAATTTCTGATGCCCCCTCCTGATCGGAATGTGTAAATACGCTTCTGTCAAATCTATGGACGAAAGAACTTCTCCCTGCTTTACCGACCGAATCACGGATCTTAAAGTTTCCATTCGGAAATGCGGTACCTGCAAGCAACGATTTACATGTTTTAAATCCAGAATTGGCCAAAAAGAATCTTCTTTCTTGGGAACCACGAAATAAATCGAGTATCGACCTAAGCCGCACTGGTCTGCGGGTACTGGAACTACGGCTTGGAGGCGCAACAAGCGCATTAACGTGTCATTGACTGCAGTCCTCTTTGACTGGGGACCGCACGGAGAAGCCACAAACGCGTCCACCAGTGGGTGAGCGAACTCTAGTGCATAGCCCTCTCTGATAATTTTGAGAACCCACTGGTCCGTAGTTATGCTGGCCCAGGCGGAGAGAAACCCCTGCATATGACCTCCCACAGGAATCTCCGCCTGGACCAGCTGTCCTTCATTGTGGTTTCTTAGCGGAGCTCTGTTTGGCATTAAAATAACACCTACTGAATCCTCTGGCTCCTCGAAAGGAATGGCCCCTAGCCACAAAACGGCCTCATTGATAAGGCATAAAACGAGGTCCGCGGAACCTGCGGAAATCTCGACCCTGACCACGCTGCATGGAGCCTATCTTTGCCACCCTCGGATGGTCCTCAAGGTGACCCCCCCCTTTGGAATCGCCTAAATCCTTCACAATCTTCTCCAAAGCCTCACCAAAAAGCAACTTGCACATATATGGAAGCTTACTTAAGCGAGATTTAGACGACGCAGCTGCTGTCCAGCTGCGCAGCCAGAGAAACCGCCAAGCTGCAATAACCGAAGCCATCAATTTCGCTGCAATCCGTATCAAATCATAGAAGGCATCCGCTAGATAAGCCGCTGCCGACTCTAGCTTTGGTCCTTCCGATGAGGATTCGTCCTCCTTATCCGGAGTTTGAGCATCTTGAAGCCAGCGTATAGAGGCCCTTGACACATAAGCCCCACAAACGGAAGCCTGCAGCGCTAGGGCACTGGAATCAAAAGCCTGTTTCAGGAGTGCCTCGAGTCTACGATCCTGAAAATCCTTAAGAGCTGAACCTCCCTCAACTGGAATTGTGGTCTTTTTGGTGACCGTCGACACTAGCGCATCCACCTTAGGCATTTTCAACAAGTCCTTCTCCTCCTGAGGAAGCGGGTATAGCCGCGCCATAGCGCGTCCCCCTCGCAAAGACGCTTCAGGACACTCCCATTCCGATTCAATCATCTGCTTAATAACTCTGTGAATGGGGAAGCAGCGCTGCTCTAATTTAAATCCTCTTAACAAGGGATCCTCTAGCGGCTCTTGCTGAACCGCAGGACTCACCATATTCAAAGCAGCTAGCGAGTGAGCAATTAACGGTCCGAGTTCTTCTTTCCTAAAAACCCTGAACACATTGGGATCCTCGCCGGACTAACTCACCCTCCTCCAACTCTCCAGCCCAAGCTTCCTCTGAAATAATTTCTCCTTCCTCTGCCAACTGAGCCCCACTCTGAGACTCAGCTCCCTCCAAGGCTGATTCTACCTCTCTGGACAAACAAGAGACCCCCTCTCCAGGGTCCGCTGTTGACAATTCCCCCTTCTGAGCGGTTGACAAGCTGGGCAAAGGAGAGAGAGGTACTGGAGACTTCTTTAAAAGATAAGCCTTATGGAGCGCCAAAATAAAATCAGGAGAGAACAATGAGTCTAAAGACTCCTGACCTGCTGAGAAAGGCTGTGTCTGCGGCCCTGCAGCAGCGGAAGCCTTGGGCATCTTAGATTTCTTTTTTCCCGCTTTCACATGCAGCGCGGGAGGAACGGTTGGCTGAGACAAAATGGCCGCCGTTCCCGCCCGTTCTGAAGGAGAGGCCTGATTATTCCTTCTGCCTCAGAGCTCTTAGGAGTCTCCATCATTCCCCTTAACTCTGAGAACAGTAATTCTCCCCAAAACACGAAGCACGTTCGCCCAACCGCGAACACCGCTGGTTGGCTCCAAACAGACAGCGCGGTGTTGAACGCAACGAGCTGATACGGCTGCCGCCGGTAAGCAGAATAAAACAACAGTAGGCGCCAACCCAGAAAAACCGCAGCATAGAATAAAACGTAGATGCTACTCTCCTTCCTACCTGATATGCCAGACAGACTGAAGCAGCCGCAATCCTCTTCCCCGCTGCTGGCGGGTAGCCGGGACAGCCGCGACTGAAGACAGGAAAATGACTCTGGGGCTCCCAGAGCGTTTCTCCACAGCCCTTAAGCACCAAAGTCTGCAAAGAGAGGCTCTGCCCTTTCAGACTGACAAGCCTTACCGGCTCTGTAGATCCGGCGGTGCTCTCCTGTTTCGTTCTAAGATTAGGATTTAATATATTTTATCTTTATGAATGAAGAAAGAAAGAACGAAAACTGTCCGTGCTGGAATGCCCTGCTAGGGCCCCCAGACTATATAGCAGATAACACTTTCTGCTTCCAGGTAGTTCTTTTTTTTAAAATCTGAAATAAAATTATAAATCTGTTCCTATTCGCCTCTCTGGGGAGCCTGTCAACTTCACGTCCTGTTCAGCTGCTGAGGACTGAAAGACCGTCTCTCTGACACCAGGGGGAGCTACATAGGTGGTCAGCAAGATTTTAGTATTCAGTCCTCAGTTGATGGAGGAGGTTGACTACCCTAATGTCCTGGACTGGCCCGGAGAGACGAATAGGAAAGGAGGTATTTTAGCCACTTATGTGCATAAACGAGTGTGCTCGTGCTGTGTCCTATATTCTTTAAAGTATAGGAGTAAATGCGATGGCATATACTTTTGTGTGGGCATGCACAGGCATAGGCAGGGCTCAAAGTTACAAGTAGAAATTATAAAATACTATATGCACTTTTTTCCCTGTAATCTAGGCATGAGCATTTACACTTGCTCTAGGGCTGCTGTAAATGATTTCACCTTTACGCATTACAAACATACATTAGTTATTTTATTTTTTTTAAAAAGCAGTGATTAACTTTTCTTTGTAAAGCAGCACCTAAGTAGGTGCATACTTTCAGGTGTAAAGTAGGCACTTCCTTATAAAATTACCCTTTTCTTCAGCCATGACTTCCCTCTTGCCACCCTCCCACATAGGTCAAGTTTGTGGAGTAATCTTGAAATTACTGAACATCCAGCACTTTCACCAGCCTCACCTGAGACTTTGGGGGGGGGGGGGTTGTTTTTGTTTATTAAGTAATCTTAAGTCTCAGAGTAACCTTCCTTAGAAGTTTCCTTAATCCACAGCTACTGACTTATTCTCCCTATTTACCATCATTATGTGTGGCAACCATTTCCTCTTAGTTTATTTATGTACTTTTATATATTGCCTTCTCACAAGATCAAAGCAGTTTACAAATAAACTTAGTTACATCACAACGGAAACAAAGTATGAATGTACCTTTTACAAGGAACACTGTTAGTGGATTAATATAATATGACAATCAATTTAAATGAGTTGAGAAAAGTCTCAAGCTGAAGAATATATTATAGCCATATAATTGTTAACATATTTACAAGGTAGTGACTGGCACATGGATTATAACTGTAGGCATAATTACAAAGTAGCAGCTGGCCCAGTGTGGTCAGTTTACCCTGGTCTCTTGTTTCATTTGTCTTGAATAGGTTGTAATTTCTATTGAGAAAGGACTGTCTCTTATGTGTATATCTACAGTGCTATAGAAACATTAAACAGTAAGCAATAGTAGTATTAGTGGAGAGATGGTCGGATCGAGGCAGTGTCTTGGTGGTACCAAGCTGTTTCCACTTTACAAAATAGAGCCGACAGTGCTCCAAGAAATATTCAAACACACGGAAATTTTCTTAGTATCTTCCCCGAACTATACCTTGGAATAACTATCTTGGAGTCTTTCTGCAGCTCCATCTTTTGCATGTTTAGATATTTGCTTCAAATTCACTTCAAACAAGGAGTATTTAAATCTGCTTAGCTATTGTAATTAGGCTCTATTTAAATTATTATGGTTCTTGTTAAGGCAATTTTTGGAAATGGAGCCAACTGGGTTTGCTATCAATGGGTGGGAAGACTTATGTAATCAAAACTTCTTGACTTCTTATTCACTTTTTGAATATTTCTGTTATTTTACATTGAAAGTGTAGAGTATGTTGTGTAGATCAGTGAAATTTTCCTACTTTAGTACACTTTGAAATGTATTTTTTTTAGACTTAAAATGTGAAAAAATGTACAAGGATGGGAAGACGTTTACAAGGCATTATAGCATAAACCATGGCTGGATTCTGTCACACTTAATGTCCTCAGAATCTTTTCCATGTGCATACGATGGGAAAAAAAAACCTTAACATGCTTCTAACCATATATGGATTTCATTCAAATGCAGTACCAACTGGGCCAGATTAAAAGCCCATCAAGTCCAGTATCCAGTTTCCAACAGTGGTCAATCCAAATCACAAGAACCTGGCAGAATCTTAAAAAATAGATCCAATCGTCCTTGTTTAAATCCAGGCATAAACAGCGACTCTCCCCAAGTCTGACTAACGAAAAATGTTTGATCAACATTTCCTCCAGAAACGTATCTAACCCTACTTGCTCATTCAGCACAGTTACTTACCTGTAACAGGTGATCTCTGGGAACAGCAGGAATAAGTCTTCACATATGGGTACGTCGGTACCGACGGAGCCTGCGCGGGAACGCTCCCCAGTGTCCAATCAGAAAGCTTTTGGGAGTATCACACAGCGCCTGCGTGCTGCCTTCCCGCCTTTCCCAACTGTCTCTCCTCAGTTAGGTTTTAGAGGAGAGAGAGAGAGAGACACACACACAACTCCTAGGGGAGGTGGGTGGGTTGTGAAGACTTATTCCTGCTGTTCCCAGAGATCACCTGTTACAAGTAAGTAACTGTGCTATCTCCAGGAACAAGCAGGAATGAGTCTCCACATATGGGGACTCCCTAGCTTTAGATGCCAGGGAGAGAGCCCATAAGTTGTGTGTCCCTGGAACAGGGCTGCACTTCCCCACCTGGATCTCTGGCATCCCATGAGGGATGGTGGGCAGGAGTTGATTAAGTATGGAACAGGTGTTTAAGAACAGCCTGATCAAACAAGGCATCCCGGCGGGAGTCCTTGTCCAAGCAGTAATGGGCTGTGAAGGTATGAACTGAGGCCCAAGTGGCTGCTCGACAGATGTCATCGATAGATACAGAGTTCAGATGAGCCATTGAGGCTGCCATGGCTCTGACATTGTGCGCTGTGACATGGCCCTCCAGAGAAAGGTTCTTGCTCTGATAGGCGAAAGAAATGCACTGGGCAATCCAGTTGGAAAGTGTTCTCTTGGAGACTGGTTGTCCGAGATGAGAAGGATCAAAGGCAACAAAGAGTTGGGAAGACTTCCTATGTTGCTGTGTCCTCTGTAAGTAAAAGGCCAAAGCTCTTTTACAGTCCAGGGTATGAAGGTTCCTGTCTGCACTTGATGCATGAGGTCCTGGAAAAAAGACAGGTAAGTAGACCTCCTGGTTGAGGTGAAAAGGCGAGACCACTTTAGGCATAAAGTGTGGATTAGTCCTAAGGACCACCTTGTCATGATGGAACCTTGTATAAGGTGGATTAGCTACTAGTGCTTGCAATTCACTGATGCAGCGTGCAGATGTGATTGCAATGAGAAAGATAACTTTCCAAGAAAGGTATTTCAAGGAGGTGGTAGCTAAAGGTTCGGAAGGCGGCTTCATAAGCTGACCAAGAACCAAATTTAAGTCCCATGCCACCGGGGGTGGTCTAATGGGAGGCTTTGTTAAAAGGAGGCCTCTCATGAATCTTGCAACATGAGAGGAAATAGGTTGTCCATTTAGAGGCCTAAGGGAAGCTGCAATAGCACTCAAATAGACCCTTACTGAATTTGTCTTAAGGCCTGCATTAGACAGATGAAGGAGATACTCCAGCAACGATTCCAGAGGTATGGCATGAGGGTTAAGACCCCTTTCAGAACATCAGATGGTAAACCTCTTCCATTTGAAAGCGTAAGAACGTCTAGTGGAAGGTTTTCTAGAAGCATAAAGAACATCTTTCACTTGTTGAGAAAGATGAAGATCCTGGAGATCTAGGCCTTCAGCAACGAAGCCCTGAGATGTAGAGACTGGGGATTGGGATGACATAACCTTCCGTCCTCTTGAGAGAGGAGGTCTGGAGCAGACCCTAATTCTAGGGAGGGAGCTTGAGAGAGATGTAGAAGCAGAGGGTACCACACTTGCCGTGACCAATGTGGAACTATGAGAATCATGTGGCCTCTGTCTCTCTGAAGCTTGAACAGGGTTTTGGGAATTAGGGGAATGGGTGGAAAGGCATACAGGAAGTCTTGACCCCAGTGAAGGAGAAAAGCATCCCTTGCCTGAGCCCCCTGAGCCGGAGTTCTGGAACAGAACCGGGGAAGTTTGGCATTCCACGGACTTGCAAAGAGGTCTATGTCCGGGGTTCCCCAAATTCGAAAAATTTTGGACACCTGGTCCATATGTAGGGACCACTTGTGTGGAAGCAGAACTCGACTGAGTCTGTCTGCCCAAGAGTTTTGAACACCTGGAAGATAAACTGCCAGAAGACGGATATGATGCTCTCTGGTGAGGGCCCACAGTTGCAGAGCTTCGTTGCAAAGCTACAGAGAGCCAGTTCCTCCCTGCTTGTTTACATAGAACATGGCTACCTGATTGTCCGTGTGGATAATGACTGTTTGTGGCTGAGCAGGGTGTGGAAAACTCGCAGAGCAAGGAAGATTGCTCTGAGTTCCAAGAGATTGATATGTAGACAAGTCTCCTGTTGGGACCAGATGCCCTGGGTGGAGAGGTCCTGAAGATGAGCTCCCCAGCCCATTGGAGAAGCATCTGTTGTAAGAGTTGCTTGGGGTAGAGGTTGTTGAAAGGGGGACCCCAGCAACATGTTTTGAGGGGACTTCCACCACTGGAGGGACAAAATGAGGCGACTTGTGTCTGCTATTTTGTCTGACAGGCAGCCTACTGCCTGGGTCCACTGGGTGGATAAAGTCCACTGAGCTGCTCTCATGTGAAGGCGAGCATATGGTACCACATGTACGGTGGATGCCATGTGGCCTAGCAACTGTAACATCTCTCGAGCAGTTAGTAGGGATTTTAACTCTGCTTGAGAAGCTAACTGCACCAAGAAAAAGCAACGGGCCTGGGAAAGATAGGCCATTGCCCTTGTGGTATCCAACAACGCCCCTATAAATGCCAGGGACTGAGTAGGGATTAAATTGGATTTTGGGATGTTTATTACCAGCCCTAAATTCTGAAGGATACGCATTGTGCAGGTGAGAGAAGTCCTGGCCTCTGATTGAGTGGAAGCTCGAATGAGCCAGTCGTCCAAATAACGGAAGACGAATATTCCCAGAGTGCGCAGAAAAGCATCAACCACTGCCATGCATTTCGTGAACACCCTTGGTGCAAAGGCCAGACCAAAAGGGAGCACTTTGCATTGATAGTGCTTTTCCTGAAAAAGGAACCGAAGGAACCTTCTGTGAGATGGATGGATGAGAACATGAGTGTACGCATCCTTGAGATCTAGAGAACAAAGCCAATCCTGACTCTGAAGGTATGGCAGCAGAGTTCCTAGAGAAACCATCTTGAATTTTTCCTTGACTAGGAATCTGTTCAACTCTCTGAAATCTAAGATGGGTCTGAAGCCCCCTGTTTTCTTTGGAATAAGAAAATAGGGGGAGTAGAACCCTGTGCTCTGTTGTTGAAAAGGCACTTCCTCTATGGCCCCCTGGGAAAGAAGAGTGGCAACCTCCTGCTCCAACAGGTTGAGGAGGGAGGGTGGAGAATTGAACTGGTGCACTCTTGTGAGAGGGGGCAAGCTTGAAAAATGAAGCTTGTACCCCTCTCTTATGATGGAGTGTCCAATGCTCTGCTGTAATTTGCTCCCATCTGGGAGCAAAGTGACATAACCTTCCTGGAATGGTGGAGGGCTCTGGTCCTTCTAGAGCCAGGAAGGCTAAGTTCTCTAGCAGAAAGTCAAAGGCCCTGAGGGGGCTGAGGTTGCTGGGCTGGAGCAGGCCTCGCAGCCTTTGCTTCACTCTGTTTGGAAGATTGCTGACGTTTGGAAGGGAACTGAGCTGCAGAAGATGCCCGCTGACCATAAGCAGGATAGAATCTTCCCTTCTTAGAAAAAGGTGTTTTCTTGAACAACCTTTTCTTAGCAGGAGCAGCTGAAGATTTGGATAGTCTATCCAAAGCAGAATTTTCAGCATCCATCCGATTGGCTTTTGCTTGCCAATCCTTACCAAACAGGTTCTCAACTGTACAAGGGATATTTTCCAATTCATCTTGAACCCAGATCTCCAAATCAGATGCTTGAAGCCAAGCAATCCTACGTGCACCTATGGCAATAGCTGAGGCTCTGCTTACGCATTCAAAGGAGTCGAAAGCTGCACGGTTGGAGAATTTGGAGATATCCTGGGCATGTTTGAGCCCAGTGAGAAATTCCTGCCTTTTATCCTCAGATATAAAAGGACTTAAAGTCTGCAAATGGTCAGTGACTTCTTTTAAGAACATTCCCATGTAAAGACTATAGGAATTAATTCTCGCAGAAAGCATGGAAGCTTGGAAGACTCTTCTTCCAAAAGCATCCAGGGTTCTACATGCACGTCCTGGAGTATTAGAGGCATGTCTTTTGGCACTTCTAATCTTTCCCACTGCAGATTCAACCACAATAGAGTGGTGAGGAAATTGAGTTTTATGGAAACCAGGACAAGGAGGGACACGATACATGGTATCCAATCTGCAAGAATGAGGAGAGGTGGTCAGAGGTGCTTCCCACATCCTCAACACGAGATCATACAGAATCTCATGAATAGGTAAGGTAGCTGCCTCTTTAGGAGTTTTAGGATATTGTAAAATATCTAACTCCTTGGCTCTGGGCTCTGATTCAGGAGCCACTGTAATAGAGAGACCCTGAGCCACCTCTCTGATAAAGTCTTGAAAAGACAAATCCTCTGGAGGAGACATCCTTCGTTTAGGAGAGGACTCCTCCTGTGGAAGAAGCATCACTGCATCGACTGAGTCTTCAGAATCCTCAGCGTCCTCAGAGGAATCGAAGTATCGTCTGTCCGGATGCTCTTGCAAAGCCCGATACCCGTACCGACCGGGATCGGTATCAGGAATCACCGGTACCGGGGTATCGGTACCGGAGGGCTTTAGAGGACAGAGTACCGGCATAGCGGACACCGATGCCGATGTCACCGGTACCGGGATCGGTGCCGATGGCGATGCTAGAGCCGGTACCGGCGGAGTAGTCTGTTGCGGTACCACGGGCGTTGATGCCACAAGGAAAGCCGCCAGACTGCATTCGATGGACAGAATCCTCTGATCCATCGACGACGCCAATGCGTGGAAGTCGGTACCGGTACCCCAGAGCATGGCACCAGGGGATCTGTCGAGACCACACCATCGAGATCCTCCTGGAACCCCGATGATGATGCTTTAGAGGCTGAAGCCTCCTGCTGGGGTAATTTTGCCGGTGCAGAATCCTCGAGGGCAAGGCCAGAGGCATCTCGATGCTTAGAAGGAGATCTACCCTTCGAGGACCGGCTGGACTTATGTTTAGTTACCTGAGATCCATGTGAGGAAGAAGCAGCCCTGGAAGACGTCGATGCCACCGAAGCTGCATCAGAGGGAAACAGGGTACTGAGCTTGGCAGCTCGGTTCTGCCGACCTCTTTTAGACATCATGGAACAGGACACACAATCTGATATGGAATGGTCAGTACCTAAACATTTTAGACACCATTCATGGGTGTCTGTGACAGAAATAGTACCGCCACATTTTGTGCACTTTTTAAAACCTGAGGCAGGCTTCTCCATATTTAAGGAAAAAAGGTTTTGGGCCTAAGGCCCAAAACTGAAGTGCACCTGAAGGAAAAGAACGGTAAAAAGTTGTTGTTTTTTTTTAAGAAGAACAAGGACCGGCCGTACCGGTACAGCGTCGAAGAAGGCAGACACGACAGAAAAGAAAAATAAGGAAATTCTTCTGTGGTGACAGGAACACGACCTGCTGGCTCCGCGGAAAAAGAACTGAGGACAGACAGTTGGGAAAGGCGGGAAGGCAGCACGCAGGCGCTGTGGGATGCTCCCAAAAAGCTTTCTGATTGGACGCTGGGGAGCGTTCCCGTGCAGGCTCCGTCGGTACCGACGTACCCATATGTGAAGACTCATTCCTGCTTGTTCCTGGAGATATCACATTAGCCAGCAATAAATTCCACCGTTTAATTGCGTATTGGATGAAATTATGTTTCTGATTTGTTTTAATAATGCCACCTCTTAGCTTCATGGAGTGTTCCTGAGTTTTAGCACTATTAAATGTATAAATAACTGTTCTCTATTTACCTGTTTCATTTCATTTATTTAAGATTTGATATACCGTTTAATGTGCATACAGCTAAGTGGTTTACAATAAAATACAATAAAAACTAAAGCAGAAAATTAAAAGAACGCCATGTCTCATTTTCCCATCTGTATAAGACAGATGGGAAAATGAGACATGGCATGGCAGGGCTAAAGGAGGGTGAAGGAGGAGGAGGGTGGGTAGGAAACATAAGGAAGTCAACTGAGGGAGTTCAGTGGGAGGTCAAAAACTGTGCACTCCACTCAGGATTTTATAGGCTCTATTATATTCCCCATAGCAGTCTCTTCTCCAGACGGAAGAACTATAACCACTTTAATCTTTCCTCATATGGGGAGTCATTACATTTCCTTTATCGTTCCACCCTTCTCTGAACCTTTTCTAATTCTGTATATCCTTTTTTAAAATGGAGTGAACAGAACTGCAAACCATACTCAAGGACTGTCGCAATATGGATCTGTAAGATGAAATTTTACTTACTTGATAATTTCCTTTCCTTGCGTTCTGCTAGATCAGCCCAGACAAGTGGGTTGTGCCCCCCTGCCAGCAGATGTTGGAGACAAAGACTAAAATATTCCAGGGATATTAATCACTGGTACTAGTGTTGGTGCATCTTTATCTAGTGGCATCCTCCAATATTCAAGTAACCAAGTATATGGTCTCAACTGAACGAATAGAGTGCTGCCTCCAAAACTACAGGGTGAGCCAGTCAAACCTGCATTTTTGAAATGACTGTCAAAAATAAACGGATGGATATTTCAAAATTTTATTGTTACTATCTTAATGTACATTAAAAAGCATTTAAGAAACAACATTCACTGTTTAAAAATAACGCCAGTAAGATGGTGTCCTTCCCGATTGAGACAAAAATGCAAAATCGTTTTCATTCATAGCCTGAACAACCTGAATTTTGTACGGGTGATGGTGTAAATCTAATCTCAAGATTCTTTGGACGCTCGTGTTTGCCATGCCAAGTGCAGCACTCTGTCGATGCGCCGATCTCCGAGGGCTTCTTTCCACAGCAACTCTCACGCGGTCAATATTCGCGGGAGTTCGCACTGATCTTGCACTGCCACCACTTCTGCTTCTCGTTTCACCAATTGCTTCAAAGTTTGTCACCCACAATTTGATTGAATTAACAGACGGCACTGGCTTATTTCAATTAATTTGAAAATTCGTCCGGAAACGACGCTGAGCGGCTGCATAACTACCACTTTGGTAAAACGCTTTCACAGCGAATGAACGTTGTTGTTTAGACCACTGCTCCATGGCGACTGAAATGCTTAGTTGTGGGGACACAATGGTAACCTCGCTAACTCGCTCCGCCCACTTTCACGGCTCTCCCGCCCTTTTCAAAAATGCAGGTTTGACTGGCTCACCCTGTATTAACACAACCTTCAAAGAAGCTGTAAGAATCTAGGAAAACCTCAAAATTCTGCGATGGACAATGCCCAACTATATACATGGCATATGCAAGTGCAATAGGTGCCAACTAAGCACTCTGCAAACCAGTCTGTAAATTTTATAGTTCTGTGAACACAGACTGCAGCAACCACTATAACAGAGGCAGCAACAAAAACCTCAGGGTGGGTCCTGAACTAGTCTGGCAGGACTCAAGAAATCATCAGGTAAGCAAAACTTCACCTTTCAGTTTGTCCTGCTCGACCAGTCCAGACAAGTGGGAAGTGCCAAAGCTAAGATTCAACGGGGCGAAAAGAAACCACTGCCCTTAAGGATTCCCGTTTTCATGGCCGCATCTGCTTTGACCTATAGAACAAAATGGTAATACTTAAAGGTAAAGACAGATGACCAGGTCGCTGCCTGACATATCTGTAGGGGTAACGTGACTATTCCACCCAAGATGAAACCTACACTCTTGAGGAGTGAGCCCAGAGACCCTCCAGTACAGGTCTGTACTTCAAAATGTGCGCAGGCTATGGCATCTCTTATCCAGCATCCTAAGGTGGATTCGGAAGCTACCTTGCCCTTATGTGATCTAGCAAACAAAACAAAAAGGTGGTCAGACTTTTGGAAAAGGATAGTAAGTTTCAAATACCAGTGAAGAACCATATGTACTGTACACTGATAAGATAAAGGCCCTTATCCCTGTCACTGAACTACACTGCACCAGAAAGAAGGAAGGCAGAAATACCACCTGTTTAACCTAGAAGGAAGATACTACCTTAGGGAGGAAGGAGGGAACGGGGCAGATCGAGACACTCTCCATAAAAAAGTCAAACAAAGATCCTGACAAGAAAAGGCCTGCAACTCAGAGATGCGGCGAGTTGAGCAAATGGCCATCAAAAAGACAGTTTTGAGGTACAGATCTTTAAGTGTGGCCTGCTTTAAAGGCTCAAAAGGAGAATGAGCGTTCGAAGAATCAGGCTAAGATCCCAAGACAGTATCACAGGTCTTACAGGAGAACATAAATGATGCAAGCCCTGGAGAAACTGGGATGCATCTGACTAAGAAGCTAAGGAACAGCATGAGAAGATGTCAGTGCCACGACATACATTTGCTAGAAACGCAAGGCAAGCCCCTTGCTGAAGCCCTCCTGAAGACAAGCTAACAAGGCAAGTAAATCTGCCTGCCAAGGCGACAAACCGTACTGCAGACCTCATGACTCGCAGGAACACCAGATCAGAACATAAGACAGAGAGGTTGATCTACATCCTGACTTCAGAAAAGTGGAAATCATGATGGCCAAGTAACCCTTATGGACTAAATGGCACCTCTCAAAGGCCAAGCCGTAAGCAAGAAGGGAGCCAGGTCTCAGGGCAATTTCTCTAAATGGGTTAGCTTTGCGCATACCGTGACAGCTATGAACCTCACTTCCAAGCCATGGTATGTGAAGTATGATCTCAGTCTCTCAAATTTATTGCTAATTCTTGGCATAGTATTTGCATCATGCCAAACAGAGTTTTCTTGTGGAGTTTATAAGATGTAACATGTATAGATAGTTTTGTCAATGTGTGCTTGGAAATTCTTCTTTATCAAGCCTGTGACTCCCAATACAATAGGAAATATTTCTGTATCTTTCTGCCACATTTTATTGGTCTCTGACTGCATTTCCTGGTACTTCAGAATCCCTTGCCTCTCCATGCGAGTCACAGAATAATCACTTGGAACCGACATTTCTATCATCAATGCTGTTCTGGTGTTTTTATCCTTTACCACTATGTCAGGTTTCCTCGTATCCAGTTTCTTATCAGTTGGAATGAGAATGTCCCAGGTGATCATTAACCTTTTCATCCTCTGTAATTATCTTAGGATCATGATCCCAGTGCTTTTCAGGGACAATGATGTTGTAGTGTTAACAGAGTTTCCAATGGATGAGGCGTGCTACTTTGTTGTGCCTTTCTGTATAGAAATTTTCCATCATCATAACTTCACAGCCAGTTATGAGCCGAGTCACTGTTTCCAGCTCTTTCTTACAGAATTGACATGTGTCCGTTTTGCCAGTTTTTAATGCTTGCTGTAAACATTCTCACCCGCTGTCCTGGATCATCCTTCAGTTTCAGTTCACCGCTCCTTGACCATTCATGTGTCCATTCTTGATCGACAAATGATTTCTGGAGTAACACTCTATATTTCCCACTGTATTTGCGCATTTGCCACTTGTTTTAACTTGTTTGTTGATTTAATTCTTTGAAGAGTTTCTTTTGTTTTGAAAATTCTATTGCTTCCTTCCTTGTATGTGCGCTTGTGGATTCTCAATCATTCCTTCTAGTCAACAGAACGCTTGTCCAAGTTTGATGATGGAGACAGATTCTGGACATTTACTTTCATATTTCAGCACTTTTTGAATATTTGGATCCAATGATACAGTTAGGTAGGCCTGAAGGCCTATGATAGTAGCTCTGTAGGTGTAATCAATCTATGAGGCCTAGCCCTCCTTCAAGCTCTAGGAATGTACAGTCTTGGCATACACAGATTATTGTAAATTACTTCCATGAGCATGGAGGAGTTTTCTTGTTTGCACATCCAGTTTGCCAAGATCTTTAAGACGCCAGTCCACAACCCCAATGTTGTATGAGAGTACAGAAATTGCCAGCTGATTGATGACTTGTATCTTACTCCATGATGTTAAGACACTTTTCAACAATGATTTTAATCTCCTGTAGTATTCTTTGCTGATCTTTTCTCTCAGTATTCCTGCTTGAATGTCATTCCTTCCTCTACTCAGAGATACTTACATATGCCTTCTTGTGCAAGGTCCCAGATGTCACAGCCCTCAGCCAGGGAGATGTATTCTGCTTTGCTCAATTTTCTTTAAAAATAAAAAGTTGACAGCACATTTTGTCAAGGCCAAAAGTCATCCTGATGTCATCAGAAAAACTTTTCATCACATGGAACTGCTCTTATAATTACTTGTTGCTGGAACTGTAGAGCTTCACATAGTCTACAAACAGTAAATGTGATGTTGCTTTTGTGTTACCTTCTTTAGGAGTCAGGCTAAATCTGTATCTCAAGGAGCTGATGAGAGTACTCATTGGATTAAGCATCACACACAACAAAGGTAGCGGCAGGGAATCCTCACTGAACTATTCCTCCTGAATCTTAATGTTGACCATCTTCATATTTCAAAAAGAGTGTGGTTTTCCACATTGTCATGGTGAACTTAACGTATTGGGTCAAACCAGTTATTTTATACATTTCAAGGCAATTTATTATTCAAGAGTGTGGGACGCTGTCAAAAGCTCTCTTATAATCAATCCACAGCATACTGAGATTTCTGCTTTTTTTTTGCATTGGTCATGATGGCCCTATTCAACATTAACTGGTCTTTGATTCTACATGCTCCTCTCTTATTGCCCTTTTGCTCTATTGCAATGATGCTATTGGGCTCAATATGATCATACATTCTGTCTGCATCTATGGCTTATAGATTATAGGTAGACAAGTTATTGGTCTGTAATTGTCGGGACCATTACTTGAGTCCCCCTTTGGAAGGAGAAATGTTCTTCCTGTAGTAAGCCATTGTGATGTTAAGTCTGGCTGCTTGAACAACTGATTTTTGCAGTTTGTCAGATCTTGGTGGGGTGATGTTAACTGTTTGAACCAAGAGTTGGTTACTCCATCTATGCCAGGACTTTTCCAGTTTGGGGACTGTTTTAACCTCTAAATGGTTTATTTTGATATCTTTCTTTTCTGTTTTCTTTGCAGTTTTTTGCACTTCTGCTGCTACCTTCAGTTTATTATTGGAACAAACATTTCAGGTCATCTTCTGTTAATGCAGCATGCTTCAGCTTGATGTTTTGATCTTCCTCAATATCTTTAATGATCTTAATTCTTTTTGATAACCGTCTATCGGGATACCCCCGCATGCAACAATTGTATTTTTCTATCGATGTGCTTTTTCCAAGGCGGAACTATTACTGTTCTTTTTCTTACGGCCTTGCACTTTAGTTGGTAGTATTCTTGCAGTAATAATTTTAGTTGCACAATATTGTATTTGATTTGTTTTGGTGATGTCAATAAATGGTCGATTTATACTGGATATAGACTTGTTCATTTTAATCATCATAATTCTAACCTTAGGTGTTAAATTTAACTTTGGTACTGTTTCCCTTGCCTGGAATCCAGCATATTCCTGGAGTCAGGTCTTCCATGAGGAGGAGCCCTTGTCTCAACAGGCCCTTCCTCTGTCCCAGAGGAAGGGGCTGCTCTGCCAGAAGTCTTATTAGATCAGCCAGTCTGGAGCTACCAGGATCACCAACCCCAAATGGTCCTCTATCCGGTGAGCCACTCATCTGCCAAAAGGCCATGACAAAGATGTAGAAGTAGGCATTGACACCCCTGGAGCCGTTCTCCTTTCTCTGGCTGAAAAATGCCTGCAACTTAGCAATGGCCAACTTTGCCATCAGGTCCAAAACTGGATGCCCCAAGCAATCGAGAATGAATTGGAACGCGGTCAGCACTAGTTTCCATTTTCCAGATAAAGAGTATGGTGACTACGAAAATCTGCTTTGACATTCTCAGCTCCCAAAACGTGAAGCATTGATAGTGTTTTCAGGTGTTTCTCCATCCAAGGAAATAGGAGGCTCATCTCGAGAGCCACTCCCGCACTACTGGCCCCCACTTGCTGGCAAACAGACACCACTATTGTGGCATTGTTCAAGAAAACCCAGATTGCCCCATCATGAACGAGGTCATGAAAGTCAAGTAGTGCAAGATGAGTAGATTGTGCTTGCAGGCTATTGATTGGCCAGGATGACTCAAGCTTGGTCCAATGACCCTGCGCCATCTGACCCAAGCAGTGAGCTTCCCCGAGTGACAGGCTGGCGTCAGATGTCAGCACCACTCACTGCCAGTTTTCTAGAGGTATGTCCCTCGACACAATGGTGGGACAGTTCCACCAGAGCAGACTCTTCACCACCCTCAGGAGAAGGGGATGGTAGACATGGATATCCTGAGAACAAGGGGATCAATGAGATAGCAGTGCTTTCTGGAGCAGTCGCATGTGGGCCTGAGCCCAAGGAATGAGATGTATTGCAGTTGCTACGAAATCCAGAAGATTTAAATAATCCCAGCACAGAAAGAATGCTGACTTTGGAATTCTTCCAGTTTGACTGCCTCTCTTCGGTCAGAAAGACACTGCCAATGCAGATGTCTAACTGCACTCCGAGATACTCCAGGCATTCAGAGGCAACCAGATGACTCTTGTTGTGATTCACCACCCAGCCAAGACTTTTGAGAACCTGTACTACCGAGGCTGTTGCCAGGGAGGCTTTGTGCATTGTTTTGGCACAGATGAGCCAATCGTTTAGCTAGGGGTGAACGCAGATCACTTCTGAAAAGGCACTGCTACCACCATGACCTTGAAAGAACTTGTGGGTGCAGTCACCAACCCAAAGGGAAGGGCACAGAACAAAGTGCTTGTCCAGAATACTGAATTACATAAAACATTGCTGATCCTCTTTGATGGGAAGGTGAAAGAAGGCTTCAGAGTGCAACCCCTTTGAAGGCAAGCATTAGCTCCTTTGAGATCGAGAAAGGCGTGAAGGAGTAGATATTTTTGGATATGAAAGTTCATAGAGTACATCCATTTTCCCTCTGTAGGGGAGGCACCAGAACGATGACTTGGAGATTAAAAAGCCTTTCCAATGTAGTCCTGACAGCTGCCCTTGGCCACAAAGCCACGAAGAGAGACTACAAAAGGTGTCTTTAATGGGCTCTGCACATTCAAGTGCACAGTCTTGCTGTACAATGTGGTGTACCCAAGGGCTATAGTGATTCGGGCCCACTTCTGATGAAAAAGGCAAAGTTACCTACCCACCAGAGGCAACCCAGAATGGGCCCTCTGCCCGTCATTGAGCAGGGCAAGAGGTACCTGCTTTGGAGAAGGTGGAGAGGTCTCAAGTCCTGAGGGCACCATGAAAGGGCTGCCACTTTCCTTGAACTTCATTAAAGATGGCAGACTGTAATGTCCGGAGTCTCTCTAAATTGGGAGTGCTTACAAGATGATTATGGTTCATCCTCTGGTAGATACTGTGGCTTGGTTTCATCCAAGTCTTTAATGGGCTTCTGTAGGTCTTCTCTGAAAATCAACTTGCTTTTAAATGGCATCTTGGACATAAGAACATAAGATATTCCATACTGGGTCAGACCAAGGTCCATCAAGCCCAGTATTCTGTTTCCAACAGTGGCCAATCTAGGTCATACGTACCTAGCAGTTTCCCCAAGGGACACAGGTTCCACAATGCTTGTATTGGTTCAAGCATTGCTATCCTGGGTCCCTTCTTAATAATGGTTTATGGACCTTTCCTCCAGGAACTTGTCCAAACCTTTTTTAAACCCAGCTACACTAACAGCCTTTACTACATCCTCCGGTAACAAATGCCAGAGTTTGATTACACGTTGAGTGAAAAAATATTTTCTTTTATTAGTCTTAAATAGTTTACCCTGTAGCTTCATTGCATGTCCCCTAGTCTTTCTATATTCTGATAAGGTAAACAATCGATCTACATTTACCCGTTCCACTCCGTTCATTAATTTATAGACTTCTATCATATCTCCCCTCAGCCGTCTCTTTTCCAGTTTAAAGAGCCCCAACCTTTTTAGCCTTTCTTCATAGGGGTATCCTTCCATCCCCTTTACCATTTTGGTGGCTCTTCTCTGAACCTTTTCTAAAATCGCTATATCCTTTTTAAGATAGGACGACCAGAACTGCACACAATATTCAAGGTGCGGTCTCACCATGGAACGATATAGAGGCATTATAATATCTTTTGTTTTATTTTCCATTCCTTTCCTTATCATACCTAGCATTCTATTTGCTCTCTATTTGCTGCACACTGGGCCGAGGTTTTTAACATGGTATCCACAATGACGCCTAAATCATTTTCCTGGGTGGTGGTTCCTAATGTGGAACCTTGCATCGTGTAACCATAATTTGGGTTGTTCTTCCCTAGGTGCATAACCTTGCACTTCAACACATTAAATTTCATCTGCCATTTTGATGCCCAGTCTCCCAATTTATCAAGATCCTCTTGCAATTTTCCACAATCCTCCTGGGTTTTAACAACTTTAAATAGTTTTGTGTCATCTGCAAATTTGATAACCTCACTCGTTATTCCACTTTCCAGGTCATTTATGAATATGTCAAAAAGCAGCGGACCCAGCACAGATCCCTGGGGTACACCACTATTCACCTTTCTCCATTGGGAAAATTTGCCATTTAGCCCTACCCTCTGCTTTCTATCTTTTAACCAGTTCCTGATCCACAATAGTACACTGCCTCCTATCCCATGACTCTTTAGTTTTGCCAAAAGTCTCTCATGAGGGACCTTGTCAAAGGCTTTCTGAAAGTCCAGATACACAATATCAACCGACTCACCTTTGTCCACCTGTTTATTCACTCCTTCAAAAAAAACATAACAGATTAGTAAGACAAGATCTTCCTTGTCTAAAGCCATGTTAGCTGTCTCCCATTAGGTCGTGACTATCTACATGCTGAGTAATTTTATTCTTTATGATGGATTCTACCATTTTTCCCGGTACTGATGTCAGGCTCACCCCTCGAACCCTTTTTAAAAATTGGTGTTACATTGGCGATCCTCCAATCCTCAGGTATTAGAGATGATTTTAATGATAGTTCACAGATTACTGATAGCAGGTCTGCAATCTCAAATTTCAGTTCTTTCAACACCCTTGGATGTATACCATCCAGCCCAGGTGATTTGCTACTCTTCAGTTTATCTAATAGTTGTAAGACATCTTCCCGATGTATCGATATTTCTTTCAATTCTTCCACACCTTTAAATACCACTTCAGTCATGGGTAACATCCCTACATCTTCCTAAGTAAAGACCGAAGCAAAGAATTCATTCAGTCTCTCTGCTATCGCCTTGTCGCCTCTTAGTACTCCTTTAACCCCTTTATCATCTAATGGACCAACTGACTCTCACAGGTTTTTTGCTACGAATGTACTTGAAAAGGTCTTTATTTCGCGTTTTTGCTTCCACAGCAAGCTTCTTCTCAACTTCTCTCTTTGCCTGCCTTATCAATGCCTTGCAATTGACTTGCCAGTGCTTGTGCTGTTTCCAGGTTTCATCGTTTGGCTCTTTTTTCCATTTCCTGAAAGATGCTTTTTTGGCAACAGCTTCTCTGACCTCACCTTTAAACCATGCTGGCAGTTTTTTGGACTTCCTTCCACTTTTCTTAAAGCGTGGAATACAGCTGGTCTGGGCTTCCAAGATAGTATTTTTCAACAACACCCAAGCTTGATGTACGTCTTTAACCTTTGCAACTGCTCCTTTTAGTTTTTTCTTAACTGTTTTCCTCATTTTATCATAGTCTCCCTTTCGAAAGTTAAAGGGTAGTACTGTGGATTTCCTTACTATCCCTCCTCCACTAATTAAATCAAAGGTGATCATGCTATGATCACTATTGCCAAGTGGCCCCAACACCCTTATCTCTTGCACTACATCTGGTGTTCCACTAAGGACTAGGTCTAATATTGCTTCCCCTCTGGTCGGTTCATGAACCAGCTGCTCCAAGAAGCAGTCATTTATTTCATCTAGGAACTTTATCTCCCTAGCATGTCCTGTTGTGACACTGACCCAGTCGATGCCGGGGTAATTGAAATCACCCATTATTATTACTGCACTGTAACTTTTGCTAGCTTCCTTGATTTCTTTGAGCATTTCATCATCCATTTGTTCATTCTGGCCAGGCGGACGATAGTACACCCCCACTGCCATCGCCTTCCCCTTTTTACATGGAATTTCAATCCATAGAGATTCTACAGCAAATTTTGTTTCTTGCAAAACTTTAATCCTTTCTGACGCAATGCCCTCTCTAACATAGAGCGCAACCCCTCCACCAATTTGATCAGCTCTATCATTACGATATAGTTTGTACCCAGGTATCATAGTGTCCCACTGGTTGTCCTCCTTCCACCATGTCTCTGATATTCCAATCATATCTAACCTCTCGTTTAGTGCTATATATTCTAATTCTCCCATCTTGTTTTGTAGACTTCTAGCATTTGCATACAAGCATTTTAGAGACTGTATTTTATTCATATTAATTTGGCTATTGGTAGACATGGGTAATTTGGGATCTTTAAGCTCTGTCTGCTCCATACTCGAGGGCATTTGGGCTACTTTACTCTTTTTTGGAACCTCTCTGCTTTTTGTAGTATCCTTCAAGGATACATTCTTCCGAACCATGCGCTCCTGGGCGACTGTCGGCTTTCCCCTATTATCTAGTTTAAAAGCTGCTCTATCTCCTTTTTAAAGGTTAATGCCAGCAGCCTGGTTCCATCCCGGTTAAGGTGAAGCCCATCCCTTCGGAAGAGCCCCTCCTTTCCCCAGAATGTTCCCCAGTTCCTAACAAATCCAAACCCCTCATCTCTGCACCATTGTCTCATCCACGCATTGAGACTCCGGAGTTCTGCCTGCCTTTTGGGTCCTGCGCGTGGAACGGGAAGCATTTCGGAGAACGCTACCCTGGAAGTTCTGGATTTCAACTGACAATTGAGCCTTGGATGCCATATCTGCAATGCAGTGGCGCAGACATAACTAGTGCCAGGCAACTGCAGCCACTGCAAATATCCTTTGCAGAAACTAAAATGAGAACATACAACCTCTGTCAGCCACAAAGGCCACTGCCAATTACAGCCGGGTAGAGGCAGAGACCCCCAGTAGGAGCTGGACCCAAGGCAGGAGTGCACACGTGGCTAAGCCCCCAGAGAATGAAACCTGCAAACCAAGAAACTTTTCAGAAGTGCCTCCACCATCTGGTCTGGCTGATCCCTTAGAGCCTTTCCATCTTCCACTGGAATGGTGGGGCGCTACATGACAGTAAACACCAAGGCATCAACCTTGGGAAAGGGCAGCCAGCTATCCAGGACAGTCTGAGGCAATGGTCAGAACTTGCCTAAGAGCTTGATGCCTCTCAGGTGGGCATCAGGAGAGTCCCATTCTGCTTGGATCACGCACTGAAGAGCTGATGGAGAAAGGGAAAGCCCTGAAAGGCTTGCAGAGACTTTCAATGATTGGATCTGCCTTCAACTTGTCTATGTCTTCTGCCGGTAATCAGTAATCTGTAGGGAAGATGTGATTTGAGCTATCAACGCTGGCAATTCCTCCCAGTGGAACAGACAATTTCCCTTCCTACAAGTTGTCCATATTCCCAGAACTCCATAGTAACGCAGTGTTATCCTCTGAAGAGTTCACGATCGGAGTGGACCAAGGCCTCCAAAGAAGCCTAATGTGCCACCACCAAGGCAAGCCACTATTTTCTCAGCTTCTCAGAGATGCAAATGCTTCCATGGGTTCGGCACTTCTTTTGTGGGGTCTTGAGTGACAAAGAAACGATCCTTAGGTGGTCCAGGGCCTGGGAAAAGCTTAGAACAAGCCCTTGATGTCCAGCCATGGTCACCTACCAGAAACACAAAGCCGGATGAAAAAATTGGAAAGAAATTTGAATGATCTGCAAGAGCAGGCCCCAAGGAACACAAAATGCCCCCGACCCCTCGGAAACTACCTTACCCCCTGTGACTGACAATGGTTACAGTTATGATTTATTTGATATACCGCCTATGGCAGCAGCAGCTAGGTAGTTAACAAAAAAAAAAAAACATTCAATACAAAGAGTTACGATAAGTATACACTGAGAGGTGGGTTGCAAGGACAGAAGACAATAGATTAGATAAGGGATGAAAGGCCTAGGTTACACTGTAAGGGAGTGTGATAGATAACAGGGACACGTGAGGGAGGAGGAATAAAAGGGGTGACAAGGACAAGAGGAGGGCCGACAATGACTGATGTCTCTCCGTAGGTAGTTGAAAAGGAGGGAAAATCAGGTAGAGGATGCGGAAGGAAATGCTAGAGCAAAGAGGTGGTTCTTCAGCTGGGATTTGAAGCAGGAAAAAGAGGACTGATCGTGAAGGGAAAAGGGTAGGGGGTTCCAGAGAGAAGGGGCTACTGCCCTAATAATGCCAAAAGGATATCCATGATTCAGGAAGGAGAGCAGGTGGGGATATTGCCTACATGGCCCTAAAAAACGGTAGTGGTTCCCACCTTTGCAGCAGGTCTAGCATGGTGGGAGAGGCCTGCCCAGGCTTCCCCAATAAAAAGGGCAAGGACTCTGCCTCAGACTGCTCCCCAGAAGGTTCTCCTGGTCGAAGGCTCAGAGCGGCGCTCCAGTAGCAGTTGCTAAAACTTGCCGCTGGCCAGGCAGCATGGGCCATGGCCTGGTATTTGTCTCCACGTGTTGCGCAAGCACCCATGAGATCAGTTGATGCTGATGCAATGCTGAAGCTGCAAAGGCCAGAAAAGAAAAGCACTACAAAGGCCTTCTTGAAGCCATTGTAGTGCCATATGCTCCTGGTGGTCTTGGGCAAGCCACTTAACCCTCCATTGCCCATGTTCCCTGTAAGTATTAGTGTATGTGTCTCATATCCCTGCGTGTTAAATGTATTCCCCAATTGTGTTGTGACCGCTTTGATTGAAGGATAAGGCGGTATACAAAACTGTCTAAATAAATAAATAAATAAATAGTCAGTGCAGCCTTCCTCCTGTGCTGCAAATGCTTGACAGCATGATCCTCCCACCTGTTTCTCGGAGCCACTGAGCTGAAGCAACTGTGCTTGGAGAAACAGCAGTAAGACAGGATCTGAATTGAGCAAGGGCCCCTAGTAGCATGTCTCCTCCCCCGGAGATACTTTGAAAGCAGCCCCAAGGAACCACATATGGAAGGCCAGGCTGCATATAACAAAGGGTGCTAGAGACAGACAGCTTTGTCTTTGTTTCTCTTTTTTCTTTTTTTTTTCAGGAGGCTGGGGGACGGGGAGAAGCAGAGGCATGGGGAAGGAGATATCCGAAGGAGGTTGTGTGAGGATCCATGAACAGCCCTCAAAGGTCTAGTTCGAGCCAGAGCTCAACCAGTTAGGAAAAGCTGATGGGGAGCCCAGAACCCCTCTCCTCGCAGAAAACTCCAGAAGGGTATTTATGAAAATGCCCTGGAGACACCCGCCATCCTGGCTCAACTAGAAGGCACATTGCAGGATGGTTAACCAGGAGCCACCAGATTCCAGAAGCTGCATCAGTTCAACCACCATCTGTTGGAAACAGAGAAATACTGCAGAGTGTCCTGAGCTGCACCAACACTAGTACCAGTGATGATGTCACTGGAACTTTCTATCTCCAACATGTGTGGCGGGAGGGAGGTGCCCAACCTACTTGTTTGGACTGGTCTAGCAGGAAAATCTGGAAAAAAGCATTATGACATTCTCTGTTTTATTTTGCATTCCTTGTCTAAAAACTCCTAACATTCTATTTGCTGCACACTAAGTAAAGAATTTCAAAGTACAGTCCATGACCCCAAAATCCTTTTTATGGGTGGTGATACACAATAAAAAACCCAACATGGTGTATATTTAGTTTGTATTATTTTTCTCTGCATGCACCATTTGAACTTGTCTACATTAAATTTCATCTGTTATGTTCACTGTAAACCGCCTTGAGAATCTGAAAGGTGGGATATAAAAAATGTTAAAATCAATCAATCAATCTGCCATTTAGACACAAAGTGCCTCAGTTTCACCAGGTCCTTCTGCAATTCCTCACAATATGCTCTTGATTTAACTCATTTGTGCTGTGGCACTGACCAATGCTAGTGTACTAAAAGCTCGAACAGAAAATAGCAGATTTATTACTAGTAATTAGTAACATCTCAGTCGATTGATTTTGGTACCTGAGAACTGAATAATTTTGTCTCATCAGCAAATTTGGTCACTTAACTCATTCCCTTTTCCAAATCATTTATAAATATTAAGCAAGTGGGTAAAGCATGCAGAGCATGGCTCATGGAATTCTTCCCAATGTGTGTGTTTTTTCATGAGGAACTGTGTCAAATACCTTCTGAAAATCCAGATACACTATTATCCACTGACTCATCCTTGTCTACATGTCTATTAATCCCTTTGAAAAAATCTGATTGGTAGAGAGACTTCCCTTTGTTAAATCCATGTGAATTTTGCCCCATTATTCTAGGTCTATCCAGATGGTCTAATTGTGCACTTCAGAATAATTTATTCTATTTTCCACAGCACTGATGCCAGGCTTACCAGACTGTAGTTTACAGAAACACCCCTGGAACCCTTTTTAAAACTGGGTGCTATGTTGGCTATCTTTCAGTTCCCAGGTACCATAGTCAATCTGACTGAGAAGTTACAAATTACTAGCAATAAATCTGTCATTTCCTGTTTGAGTTTTTAGTACACTAACAGTGGCCAGTGCCACAGGGCGAATGAGATCAGCCCTGGCATATTCCCTTGACTGGATTAAATAGTAAGCAACAAAGGATTGAGAAGATACTAACCTTGGTAAACCCTTGCCCAGTTCCTGTTTCTTCTTTGTTACCTGATGAATAACCTGTTCCCAATTTACATTTCTCCGTGACGCATTCAGAATCTGCCTCAAGGTTGGTTTTAGCCCAAATTCTTTGTCCATCTCATTTTTTTTAAAGCAGTTGACATTTCGAATGCGGCGTGCAATGTTGAGATTGGGCTCAGGCAGATGGAGACCAGCTTTGCTCTTTGACCCAATGTGTCGAGTCAAGTCTCTCTGGAGAGAAGCTGGAAGACCAAGCTTACTTAATTCAGGCAGACGAGATCCTGATGGCTGGCCTTCTTTTTGAAGTTCATGGTCAGAACCATTGTTTTCAAAGCCCACTGCTTCAGGATCAGCCTGCAGTGTGAGAGAATCTTCATTAACTCTTTCCTGGGAAGCATTAAAGTTTGTTTCAGGGCTGCAGTGAGTATTTGCCAGTGATACTGTGGAACTATTTTGGGGAAAGGAAACGATGCCTGAATTGTTGCGGAGCTGATCTGGTACTCCTGCAACATTTGCGCTCTCATTTTTTGTGCTGTGTTTGAAATGCAAGCTCTTACCAGATGAAAAATCATTACTGCAAAAGCCTGGACTTTCAATAATTGGTCCATTATTTTCACCTTCACTCATATTCTCAAAAGTATTCACTTTCTGCTCATTATTCTTTGCAGAATTTGTTAGTGTCTCATCTATGCTGCTGTCCTTCTGCAGCAGTTTCTTGTTCCTTGCATGTGAGCTTAGATGTTGAGTGTGCACATGCTGGCTGCACTGCAGCATTTCTTTGGCTTTCTTGAGCACCTCAATGAAGCTCTCTACAGGCTCTTTCTGACTAGTGGAAAGCAAGTCTTTCCCACCTTTCTTATTCTGAAAACTGGCATTTTGAAGTTTATCAATGGACTGGTTAATATCTAACTCAAATGCATTCAGGTTGTTCCGACAATCTCCAGATGATGGTGAAGAGGGATGTTTAGCACTCTTTAAAAGATTTTGTGGGACTTGCTTTGGAGCAGAGAACATTTTATCACATATACTGAGAAGATTCAACTTCAATGATGGCATCCTGCTAACTATGTCATTATCTTGTTCAGGCTTTTGTTCCACTGAGCAGTCAGATGTTACTTTACCAGAGTTGATGAAATCAGGAATAGAGTTGGTGTGATCAACAGATTCAGAAAGACTGTCTTCTCTCAACTTCTGCTTGGGGAGAACCGCTGCACTGTCTGTTTTTTGATCACCGACTCTTCCCAGGGCAGAATGAAGATCTACAGATGACTGACCTTTCTCAGAATCTTGTGGAACAGCTTCTCTAGCTCCTGATTGACATTCAGCATTTCTCTGAAAGGGATAAGGAGTCCAGCGATATTTATCCCTTGAAGGACTTGAACTCTTCCCATTGCATTTCAAAATTTTGTTGTCTGGCTTCTGAGGGATATTGAAATAGAGAGCACCCGCAGATGGAAACATATCACTAGTGAAATCTATTGCACATGGAAGATTTTTGCTCTGGTCCAATGCTGGATCTCTGTATGGTGGCACAGCACTGGTGCTTCCATTATCCTGCCATTCCCACATATACCCCTTCATATTGTTGTTTTGCTTTCTGTTTTGCTTTTTCCACCCTAAAGACATATTTTCTGAGAAAGGAGGATTTAAACATCTGTTTCTCCCAGGTGAAAAACTATTGGAAGGACTGTCAAAATTCCATCCATTTCCACCATGTGAATTAGAATTCAAATTCCAGTTTTTACCACAGTTGTTAGAATGCCAAGTAGGGAAAACCCCAGTCCCTTCAAGATGCCAGTTGGAACTTCTTCCTGTGCCACCATGATGCCAACTAGATGATCCCCCTCCAGATGAATGCCAAACACCTCCAGCATTACTGTGGGTCTTATGTTGATTTGCTGGGCATCCGGGTCCACTCATGTGCCATCCGGTTTGACTTTTAGGAACACTTAGATGTCCACTTGGAACGGACATTCCAGTAGGCTGTTGAAAATTACCTTGTCTATATTTAACAAAACATTCATTTTCCCATTTCCATTCTCTCTGTGGTGGGCCATGATGCCAAGTTAATTGATCATAGCTGCCTCTGTCTTGATAGGCACTTCGATCTTCTTTTCTGTTCTGGAGTCTTTTGTCATGAGATTCTATTTCATTGTTTATTCTGCAAGCTTCTTCTTGCCTGAAAATACAGAATATTTCAATAAGCATTAGTAACTATTTGCACCACATTGACATTTATTTTGCTCTTGGGACATCCTAAAGCTGACAAGGCTTCAATTATCAATAGGTACTATAAACACATTTCAAAATATTTCCTTATGGAGCAAACTTGATAGATCAAGGGTAATGTATGGGAGACAGATTCAGTTCCCATGTCTAGCTCCTGTTCCTTGACCAGTAGTGGCTGGGGATGCTGTGGAGGCTGCATTCACACCATCATGGAAGGAGGGAGAACAAACCACAATATAAGATTAGAAGGTCAGGCTTAGTGTGCACATATATCAGGGGTTTAGAAATGAGTGCACTCTATGGTCTCTGACTCTGACCAAGGATCATCATACAATAGCCACTGTCGATAGGAGAGGGCTACAAATGAAGGAGAAAACCCCATGATGTTGCAAATAAAGGTTCATGATGCTATACAAACCACAGGTGCTGGTTTTGTTTGAATTAGAAACCCAGGAAGAGGAGAAAACTGCTGCTGGGCAAAATAAAAAATAAAATCCTTAAGGACAATCTTATAAAAGAAAATTATCACAAGCCACCTGTTCTAATCTTGTAAAAATTCTGTAAGAGGATCAGGAAACGAAGATGTCAAAAGAGCTTTAAAAAGAAGAATAAATTATTTACCCTTGCCGAGGACAGAGTACTATGCTCATGTGAGGCTGAAACTATCTAGAAGGGATAATGGGTTTGTCTGTATTGTGAGCTCAACAGGTTATGGAGAAAGGACTCAAACCAGAATTATTTTTCAAGGAGGTATTTGACTCCCTTAACCAGGTGTTTTACCCTTTGGCATACTGCATATTGTAATACAGCTTAAGAGTAAATTAGACTTACCTGCTAATTGTTGTTCCTTGCGGAACTCTAGTCCAGTCCCGGAACCATAGAGTTGTGAACCTCCACCAGCAGCTTTGGAGACTGAATATCTTCATCTCTTTGATCATCCAGCTATATGCAGCCCCAAGGACCGCCCACACATCAGTACCTATTGACAAAGCATACTAAGCAGAGCAACAAATAAGTAGATATAACCATACAGTGGAAAAAAGGATCCTGACCCTAAAGATCCCACTACTAGCGAAAATCTTATTATTATTATTTTTTTTATTTGTATTTCTTATGAACAATCTCCCGCCTACGGGAAGGCAGACCAGAACAGCCGTGGCGACCCCTGCACAAAACACAAGCAACAAGAGGCGCCACCCGCTCACCCTCCAAATTGGCCCCGAAAGGGAACTAAGGCGTGCTGCAAGCAGAGGAGCTCTGACCGAAAGCATAGAGAACAGAAACCCTGGCAGACTCCTATAATGACTATCTTCTTGGCTGGCAGCGAGAACCGAGAGACAGGGAGGGATCCGGGACTGGACTAGAGTTCCGCAAGGAACAACAATTAGCAGGTAAGTCTAATTTACTCTTCCTTAGCGTCCCTCTAGTCCAGTCCCGGAACCATAGAGGATGTAACAGAGCAGTATATCTCAACAGGAGGGCCTCGCTAGTCCAGCCTGAAGCACCCGAGAGCCAAACCGCGCATCCGCCGCCGCCTGCACATCCAGACGATAGTGCTTAGCAAAGGTGTGCAAGGACGACCACTTCGCCGCCCGACAAATATCTACCGCCGGCACCAAGCTAACTTCTGCCCAAGACGCCGCCTGCGCCCTAGTCGAGTGAGCCCGAAGTCCGGCAGGAACCATCTTGCCGTGTAAAAGGTATGCCGACGAAATCGCCTCTTTTAACCAGCGGGAAATGGAAGACTTAGACGCCGCTTCCCCCTTGCGCGGACCGCCAAAGGCGACAAATAAACGATCAGACTTACGGAAGGACGCCGTTTCCCGCAAATACCGGCGAAGCGCTCGACGGAGATCCAACGCGTGCAAGGAGTTATCCGCGTGCTTACCGCGTTCCTTGGCAAACACCGGGAGAGACACCACTTGATTCATGTGAAACGCTGAAACTACCTTAGGCAAAAACGCGGGAACCGGTCGCAATACCACCTTGTCAGCCGAGAAAGACAGATAGGGTTCCCTACACGAAAGAGCCTGCAACTCCGAAATCCTGCGAGCTGACGAGATCGCCACCAGAAATACCGTCTTCAACGTCAAGTCTTTCAACGAAGCTTGCGCCAAGGGTTCAAACGGCGAAGCCACCAGAGACCTCAACACCAAGTTCAAGTCCCACGAGGAAACTAAAGCCCTGCACGGAGGACGCATAAGCAACACCGCTCGCAAGAAGCGCTTCACATCAGCATGGGACCCCAATAGCTGGCCCTGAATCTTGCCTCGAAAAATACGCCAGACCCGGACATACGCTAGCGACGTGGATCGACACCGTGCCCGCAACAAGGTAGCAATGACCTCCGGAGAATAACCTTTAGCTCTCATTCGCGCCCTCTCAATAGCCATGCCGTAAGCGAGAATCGAGCCAGCTGAGGCATCTGCAACGGCCCCTGCCGAAGGAGATCCGGCCGAGGAGGAAGCAGCCACGGATCGGCCACACTCAACCGCACCAGATCCGCATACCAAGGCCGACGAGGCCAGTCCGGGGCAATCAGAACCACGGGACCCGGATGCCGCTCAACCCGCTGCACCAGGTGACCCACAAGAGCCCACGGAGGAAAGACATAGAGCAGCCCGTACCTTGGCCACTTTTGTGCCAATGCATCGAGGCCTTCCGACATGCGTTCCCGACGCCTGCTGAAGAACCGTTCGACCTGCGCGGACTCGAAGGTCGCCATGAGGTCCATTATCGGCAGACCCCAACGACGGACCAGCAACGCAAATACCTTGGGATGTAGAGACCACTCTCCGGGGTCTACTCTGCGACGACTCAGAAAGTCCGCCTCCACATTGTGAACCCCCGCGACATGCTGGGCCGACAGCCATTGAAGATGCCGCTCTGCCCATTCTAGAAGCAGATCCGCCTCCGCTTCCAACGCCGCGCTGCCTGTGCCTCCCTGGCGATTTACGTAGGCTACCGTGGAGGCATTGTCGGACAGCACCCTGACCGCCGCTCCCTGCAGCCAAGGCTGAAACGCAGTCAGAGCCAACCACACGGCTCTCATTTCCAGACGGTTGATGGACCACTGGCTCTCCCGCGAGGACCACTGGCCCTGAGCAATCTGACCCTCGCAATGAGCCCCCCAGCCGCTCAAACTGGCATCCGTCATCAGCAGACGCCAGACGGGAGACTCCAAGGGCATACCGTTCGCCAGAGAGCGCCGATTCAACCACCAGCGAAGGCTGCGCCGAACCTCCAAGGGGCAAACTAACTGATGAGCTAGCGAGTCGGACTGATGACACCATCGACGCAGCAGCGCTCGCTGCAGGGGCCGCATGTGCGCCCTTGTCCACGGAACTACCTCGATGGTCGCCGCCATCGTGCCGAGAAGCTGAAGGTATTGCCAAGCCGAGGATGACCATCTCGCTAGAAACTGCTCCACCAGCCGCCTCAGGGCCCGCGCTCTGTGCACTGGGAGAAAAACCTTCCCGTTGCCGGTCTCGAAACGCACCCCCAAATACTCCAAGGTCTGCGAGGGAAGAAGGCTGCTCTTCGCCCGATTGACCACCCAGCCTAACGACTGCAAAATCTGTACGACCCGCGCCGTCGCTCGGAGACTCTCCTCCCTCGACTTCGCCCGGATCAACCAGTCGTCGAGATAGGGATGCACGAGGACACCCTCCTTCCGCAGGAACGCTGCTACCACCACCATGATCTTCGTGAAGACCAGTGGCGCCGTCGCGAGGCCGAAGGGCATGGCTTGAAACTGAAAATGGCCCATCGGCAGTGCAAACCGCAGAAATCTTTGATGTTCCCGACGAATGGGAATGTGCAAATAGGCCTCTGTAAGGTCTAGGGACGTTAGGAATTCACCCTCGCGGACCGCTGCTATGACCGAGCACAGAGTTTCCATGCAAAAATGCGACACTCGGAGGCACCGATTCACTCTCTTTAAATCCAGGATTGGTCAAAAGGTGCTCTCCTTTTTCGGCACCACGAAGTAGATGGAGTATCGACCGGACCCTAACTGCCCCTCCGGCACGAGGGCGACTGCCCGGAGCCGAAGCAGCCGGGAAAGTGTATCTGATACGGCTCTTCGTTTCCAGGGAGCGCTGCACGGGGACATAACGAAGGAATCTAGCACCGGTCGATGCAGCTCGAGCGCATATCCCTCTTGTATCACTTCTAACACCCACTGATCGGATGTGATAGTGGCCCAGGCAGGGTAGAAATCCCGTAGTCTGCCCCCTACGGGGATCACCGCCACCGGAGCCGGCCTCGCTTCATTGTGACTTTTTCGGGACCTGCGCCTGGAAGGAGCCAAAACCTCTACCTGCCCCCCGAAATCCGCGAAAACTCTGACCGCGCCCCGGGTATCTGGAACGCTGGGACTGACCAAAGCGGGAGGCAGGAAATCTCCGAAAGGACTGCTGAGACCCCCGGAAGGTGAAGGTCGGCTTCCCCTGCTTGGGCTTATCCTCCGGAAGCCGACCCCCTTTATAATCCCCGAGATCTTTTACCAACCTATCCAAGTCCTCTCCGAATAACTGCCTGCCCTTAAACGGCAGCTTACTAAGGCGAGCTTTAGAAGAACCATCAGCCGCCCAATTGCGCAACCAAAGAGAACGACGCGCCGCTACCACCGACGCCATGCCGTTAGCCAACCCCCTAATGAGGTCATAGTGGATATCCGCCAAATAAGCGGCACCAGACTCCAATCTGGACACCACGGCCTCCTGTTCCGCCGACTGGGGCCCCTGCAACTGCTGAGACCAGCGGAGGCAGCCGCGCACCACCCAGGCCCCGGCCACCGCCGCCTGCATTGACATGGCAGAAACATCAAACGCCTGTCTCAACAAGCTCTCGACCTTTCTATCCTGCGCGTCCTTCAACGCCGCAGCACCTTCCACCGGGATAGTAGTCCGTTTAGTAACCGCGGAAACTGCCGCGTCCACCTTCGGCGAGCGAAAAAGCGCTCTATCAGCCTCCGATAGAGGATACAACTTAGGCAACAGTCTAGCCCCGCGCAAGGCGGATTCTGGACTGTTCCACTCCTCCTGGATCATAGCCTTAAAAACACGAAGAAAAAATGACTTTGAAAATCCAAGATGGCCGCCGGACCCGATCCCGCCAAAAAAAGGACTATAAAAAGTACCCAAAAGGTCTAAACAAACTCCCCAGAGCTGATTCCAGGCTACCCCAAGGCCTCTATCACTGCCTTTAGAAATAAAAAGCCCCAAACTCTACTCACCCACACACAGGAGAGGAGGGGGGGGTCAAAACTCTGTGAGTGCAGTACAGTGTACCTGCCACAAGCTCTGAGTAGCAGTTATCAGAGCCAACATCAGAGTTAATAACCGCTCAGGGCAGCTCGGGGAACCCCTAAATCAGTTAGGGGACCCTCAGTGCCTACTGCTGTATTTAATTGCTGCAGTTAATTGCCTTCAACCTTCTCCTCACCCACCAAGGGGGTTCGGTAGAAAGGAGACCTGTGTCCTTTGCAGCTCCCCTGCTTTGACCTATGGGGAGAGTGACAAGAGAGAAAGAGAGAAAAAAACAGATCAGATAAAGGCAGAAGGGACACAGCCAAAGAATTCCTCCACAGCAGCAGCCCAGCACCTAAACCTAGAAAATAATAAAACACTAAAGCTCTGCTTATTTGTTCCTAAGGAGCCCAATTCCGGGCTCTGACTTCCAAGCTGCTTGGAGACTGAGATACTGATGTGTGGGCGGTCCTTGGGGCTGCATATAGCTGGATGATCAAAGAGATGAAGATATTCAGTCTCCAAAGCTGCTGGTGGAGGTTCACAACTCTATGGTTCCGGGACTGGACTAGAGGGACGCTAAGGAATTTTAATTTACTAAAACTTCAAGGATGCAATACATACTAAAATGGTCTTTAATGCTATTTTCAAGCCACTCCTTAGAACTGCATCCCTTACACTAGAGCTCAATAAATCCCAGGGGCCAGGTTGCAATGGCAACCAGAAATTTAGCGTAGTTACTCACCTGTAACAGGTGTTCTCCAGGAGCAGCAGGAATCAGTCCTCACATATGGGTGACCTCGGCGCCGACGGAGCCCTCGCGGAGCAATTTTTCCCCAGCTTTCAAAGAAAGCCTTTGGGAATTGCAGCGCGCATGCGCGGTCCCCTTCCCGCCCAAGGGTGCCATCTTAGCCAGTCAGATGACATAGCTAAAAGACAGCATAAAAATTTGCAAAAACTAAAGCAGATGATTGCAACTCCAAGGGGAGGAGGGAGGGTTGTGAGGACTGATTCCTGCTGCTCCTGGAGAACACCTGTTACAGGTGAGTAACTACGCTTTCTCCAGGACCAAGCAGGAAGTCAGTCCTCACATATGGGACTCCCAAGCTTAAGGCTACCGGAGACCCTAAGCACAAAAATGAGCTCCCTCTAGCTCAGCAGCACAGAAGGAAGGAATCTTCACTGAATTATTACCCACCGGTAGCCCAACATCCGGGATGGAGGGTAGGAGTTGCTCAAACCTCGAAGAGATTTCGGAGGACTGCCTGTCCAAAAGCACTGTCCCTGCGGGACTCCCTCTCGAGGCAGTAATGGACCGCAAAAGTCTGGCTCGAAGACCAAGTAGCGGCCCGGCAGATGTCTGCCAATGGAACAGAGCGGAGGTAAGCCACTGACGTAGCCTTCGCCCGAACACAATGAGCCGTGACCCGACTTTCTAACGAGAGTCCGGCTGCTCTATAAGCCCAAGCGATACAGTCAGCAACCCAGATGGACAGAGTACGTTTGGAGACAGGGAGCCCCAATTTATTGGGGTCAAAAGACACGAAAAGCTGAGCAGCTTTGCGATGCTCCCGCGTACGGTCAAGGTAGAAGTTCAACGCCCTTCTACAGTCCAGGGAATGCAGGACCATTTCAGCTCGGCTGGAGTGTGGCCTGGGAAAGAAGGTCGGAAGTACCACCTCCTGATTGATGTGAAAAGGGGAGACCACTTTTGGAAGAAATTTAGGGTGAGTCCGTAGGACTACCCTATTTTTGTAGAACCGAGTGTAAGGGGGATCAGACACGAGGGCCTGTAGTTCACTTACGCGTCTAGCGGAAGTGAGGGCTATCAAGAATAAAGTTTTCCAAGAAAGAAAACGGAGAGGACAGGTAGCCATAGGTTCAAAAGGCGGACAGGTGATCCGCTGCAAAACCACATTCAGAACCCAGTCAGGCGCTGGCGGGCGCAGAGGTGGTTTAAGGAGAAGGAGACCTCGGAGAAACCTTGCTACGAGAGGGTCGTTGGAAAGAGGTCTGCCGTCCACCGGCACATGATGTGCTGAAAGAGCACTGAGGTGAACCTTGACAGAGTTGGACTTAAGTCCAAGATTAGAGAGGTAGAGCAAGTACTGCAAGACCACCGACACCGAGCAGGGGAAGGGATCCAGAGACTGCTGGGTACACCAAACGGAAAAACGACGCCATTTAAGGGCGTAGCATTTGCGGGTAGAAGGTCGCCGGGAAGCTAGGACGACCTCTTCCACCTCTGCCGGCAGTAGAAGGGGAGCAAGGACTACCCTTTCAGCAGCTAGGCCATCAGATGTAGAGATCTGAGGTTGGGGTGTAGCAGGGACCCCTGATCTTGTGTTAGGAGATCTGGTTGAAACCCCAGAGGGAACGGAGCCTCCACCGCCAGTTGCAGCAGGAGTGGAAACCACGGCTGTCTGGGCCACCGAGGAGCTATCAGGATTATGGAAGCTTTGTCTCGGAGAACCTTGAAAAGAGTCCGAGAGATTAGCGGTATGGGAGGAAAGGCATACAGAAGGCTTTTCGACCATGAGAGCAGAAAAGCATCCGCCGCTACCCGGAGGGGATGCGGCTGCCGAGAGCAGAAACGAGGAAGTTGCCGGTTGAGAGGACTGGCAAAAAGATCCAGCGTGGGGAGGCCCCACTTCAGAAAAAGTTTCTGAACTACCAAGGGACCCAGTCGCCACTCGTGCGGCTGGAGGATTCTGCTGAGTTTGTCCGCCAGGCAATTTTCTTGGCCTGGGAGATAAACCGCCTTGAGAAGAATGCCGCGGCTGACGGCCCAAGAGCAGAGCCTCTGCGCTTCCCGACAGAGAAGGAAGGAGCCCGTGCCTCCCTGTTTGTTCACGTAGAACATGGCAACTTGATTGTCCGTCTGGACAAGGACGGACCGGTGAGAAGTCAGGTGGGAGAAAGCCTTGAGAGCCAGACGGATTGCTCTGAGCTCCAGGAAGTTGATCTGCTGCGCAGACTCCCACGAGGTCCAGAGACCTTGAGTACGTGCCCCTTGGCAATGCGCTCCCCATCCCAGGAGAGAAGCATCGGTCGTCAGCACTTGAGCAGGCGGAGGAGATTGAAAAGGCATTCCGAGTACTAGGTTCGGCTGATGAAGCCACCACTGCAGAGAAGAGGCCAGCGGGCTGGAGATCTGCACTAAGTCGGCGAGGCCGCCCGTGGCCTGTTGCCACTGCTTGCGAAGGCACCACTGAGCAGGCCGCATATTCAGGCGGGCGTTGGGGGTCACGTGGACGGTGGAAGCCATATGGCCGAGTAGTCTCAGAAAGCGCCTGGCCGAGACCAGGGACTGGCTGTGAAAACGGCCGGCTAAGTCCATTAGCCGCTGAGCTCTGTCGAGAGGCAGGAAAGCTCGCGCCTGAAGAGTGTGCAACCTTGCGCCGATGAACTCGAGATCTTGCGAGGGGAGCAAAGTGGACTTTGCGAAGTTTAGGACAAAGCCCAAGTACTGGAGAAGAGTCACAGTGCGGTGCGTGGCTTGTGTGACGTCTTGAGGGGACGATGCTCTGATGAGCCAGTCGTCTAGGTAAGTTAAGACATAGAGGCCCTGAAGCCGGAGATAAGCCGCCACCACCGCGAGACATTTTGTGAAGACTCGTGGTGCGGAGGATAGGCCAAAGGGCAGTACTCTGTACTGGTAATGATTTCCTGCCACCACAAACCTTAGGTATTGGCGGTGGCTGGGGTGGATGAGGATGTGCGTGTAGGCATCCTTTAGATCCAAGGAGCATAGCCAATCTCCCTGCTGGAGGTAGGGCAGAAGGATTCCAAGGGTAAGCATCTTGAACTTCTCCATCAAAAGGAACTTGTTGAGGTTGCGCAAGTCCAGGATGGGTCTGAGGCCTCCTGTTCTTTTTGGTATTAGGAAATACCTGGAATAAAAGCCTTGACCTCTCAGGTGGTGGGGCACCGGTTCCACAGCCTGTTCCTGAAGAAGACTTGCTAACTCCTGAAGGAGTAAGTCCCTGTGCAGAGGGAGTCGTGGAGGCTCTCCCGGAAAATAGGAGGGAGGGACCTGGTGGAAGTGGAGAAGATAGCCTTCTCGCACAACATGAAGCACCCAGGCATCTGATGTGATGTTGGACCACCTGTGGGCAAAGTGGACCAGCCGGCCTCCTGTGCTAAGAGAAACCAGCTGAGGGGGAGAGGCTATGTCGATGAAGTCAAAAACCCCCACCCTGCTGAGCAGGGGCCGGTGGCGCAGGCTTGGGGGTTTGCTGCCTACGGGACCCGTTACCCTGTCCCTTGGCCTGCTGACCCTGTTGGGGAGCTGCTGAGGCCTGATATTGAGGGTAGTGTTTATAGGCAGTCGCCTTCCTCGGGTAAAAGGACTTTTTGCCCGAGCCCTTCTTCTTTTGGGAAGGGGCAGAGGTCTTTCTAGAGAGCCTTGTTCTGGTGAGAGTCTCCGTCTCGATTTGCGCAGCATTTTCAGCCATGGGCTTGCCAAATAGGTTCTCACCTCGGCAGGGGACATCGACCAACTTGTCCTGCACCCAGGGTTCAAGGTCAGACGACTGAAGCCAAGCCTGTCGGCGGGCACCGATGCCGGCTGCGGCTACTCGAGCCGATGCTTCAAAGCCATCATAGGCTGCTCGAGAAATGAACTTGAACTTGGAGCATTCTCGAATTCCAGTGGTCAAGGCTAGGAACCTCCGCAAAGGTTCCTCGGAAAGTCCAGCAGAGAATCCGGCTATCTCCTTAGCCAGGTCTCTAAGGTACATGCCCATGTAGAGCTGGTAGGTCTGGACCCGACAAGCAAGCATAGAGCCTTGGAAACACTTCTTACCGAGGCCATCCAGGTTGCGGGCCTCCCTGCCGGGAGGCACCGAGGAGTCCATCTTCTGGCTCTTGAGCCTATGCATGGCCGATTCCACCACCATGGAATGGTGCGGTAGCTGTGCTTTCTGGAAGCCAGGGCTCTTTCGGACTCGATAGATGGAATCGACCCGCTTGCTTAATACCGGCGACGATGCTGGACTCTCCCACATGCGGAAGAGTAGTCGTTCCAGCATGGGAGGAACCGGTACAGTAAAGTGCTCCTTCGCTGGAGAGTCATACTGGAGGGCGTCGAGCTCTTCGGCTCGAGGCTCCTCCTCAGGATCCGCAGGGAAGGCCAAAGCCTTGGCCATATCCCTGACGAAGTCCGAGAACCGGGCATCCTCCGGGGGGGATTGCTTCCGAGGTTCGGACTAAGGGGAGTCCGAGGGGACACACCGAGTCCGAAAGGAATCAGGTGACTCTTCCACTTCAGATTCCCAGGCCGACTCTGAGGAGGAATCGGTGGGGTCGGTTCGGGCGGGCGGAGGCGTCGGCCGCCCCGATGCCGAGGGAGTCGGCGTCGACGACCTCGGTCCTGAACGGGAGGCCGAGGGAGACCTCGACCGAGGATCGACTCGAGCCCGCATGGACTCGAGGATCGGCTCGGTCTCCGGGGTCGACTTAGACGTCGACGTCCCGGCGGTCGGGGCAGAGGCGCCAGCGAGGCTAGCGATCAGTGCCCGCTGCTGGTCCATGAAGGCAGACAGTCTGCTCTCCAAGGCCGTCAACCTGAGTCCGACCTCAGGTGACCCAGCAGCCCCCGACTCGGGCCCCGACGGCGTCGGGCCCGACGTCGGACCCCTCGGAGGCGAGTCCACGAGGACGACAGGACTTACCCGAGCAGGCGATTCCGATTCCAGACGAGGTCGCTTCGTGAGACGATCCTGCTCCAAAGACCCGGGACGGCTATCGGGGCTATGCGACCTGGCTTTCGCGGAACCAGGAGCGTCCACCGACGCCGCCCTCGTGGGTTTCGTCTTCCGATGATGATCCCCCGAGGGAGAACCCCTGTCGGAGGAACTCCGGCGATGCTCAGAGCTGGAGCCTCTGGACGCCGAAGCCTCCGACGAGGTCCGGGTACGGGTGGGATCTGTGAAGATTCTTTCCCGCTGATGCCGCCGACTCCGTAAGGCTTTGGAGGACATTTTGCTGCAGGCCCCACAGATCAGTTCCTCGTGATCTGGGCCGAGGCAGCGGAGGCAATTATCATGTGTGTCAGTGAGAGACATGTTTCTGTCACACTGAACACACCTTTTGAAGCCACTGGCAGCCATCGGGGGAAAAAGGGCCCCTGCAAGGTCAAAGGACCGGGCTGCCAGCGAAAAACCTAAAAACGAAAACTGACTAGAAAAATCAGAAAAACCGAAAAATAAGAGAAGGACTCGCAACGGCGTCGCGAGTCCGGGCAGGAAAGAGACCGGCGTCGAACCGAAGAAAAAATAGAAATAATGAAGAAAATCAACTTTTTCTGCGGGGACTGGAAGACCACGTCTGTAGGGCTCCGCGGAAAAAAGAAGACTGGCTAAGATGGCACCCTTGGGCGGGAAGGGGACCGCGCATGCGCGCTGCAATTCCCAAAGGCTTTCTTTGAAAGCTGGGGAAAAATTGCTCCGCGAGGGCTCCGTCGGCGCCGACATCACCCATATGTGAGGACTGACTTCCTGCTTGGTCCTGGAGAATCACCTGGTGCCTCGGATTTCTTGCCCCAGACCCTTTTTATCTACCCTCAAGAGATGGTATCCCCGTGGGCAGAACAGAAGGGAAGGCAGCAATCATGGCAAACACTCCTCCTATCTGCCCCAGAGATTGGATCCCCGCAGGCAGACGGAAGGTATCTTTGCAGCTATCGCAGCAGTGCTCTTCTGTTCTGTCCATGGGAGATGAGATCTCCATGGGAAAAAAACAACAAGGCAGTAATTGCAGTTGCAATGCAGGCTGATTGCCTGCAGGGATCCCATCTCCAGCAGGCAGAAAAGAAAAGCACAGCCACATCACAGCGATCTGTGCAGGAGATCCCCCTGGGCAGAACAGCTGCAGCATCAAAAAGACAGGGAGATAGGAAAGAGGAAAAGTGAGGTAGAGAAAGCAGGGGAAATGTAAAGGGCCAGTGGGCTTATATAAAAGGAGGATGTGGGGGATTTTAAAGCAGGGGATGAGTGCTAGGGGGGTTGGTGAAGAGGGAGTTTGGAAGGGTAACAGTAGGGGAGCCAGTAGAAGAAGATTTGGAGGGAGGGGGAGAGTGCAAGGTGTTGCCAAAGGGTGCATGCCCATCCTTCTAGAGCACACACACAAGTACCCCACATCCACAGAGGCACCCAATCTCTGCATAACATACACAAAGGCATCTCACCTCCACACTACATACAGACATGGGCACCTCACTTCTGCACCACACAAGCAGAATCCCCAGCTCTGCAGCACACACACATGCATGCACGCATCACAGCCCCAACACCTCACCCGTACGAAGGCACCCACCACCACATCCCATACACAGACAGGCAAGCCACAGTTGCACCACTCACACACAGCAGACATTTAACAGTTACAGCTACAGATATTATTTGTATTTCTGTCTAAAGATGACATTGGTGTCATGAGACTTGAGAACACGAGAACAGCACAAGAGACAATGGGGGGACAAGGAGGTCATAAACACTAGCTCCTATGATTCTGGTCTGGCTCCTAAATCCACACCAAATTTGTCAAGGCCTGCCCTATGCAGTACTCTTCCTGTACAATCTCCTCTCTCCCTCCAGAAGAATAGAGGATATGAGGAGACCATTCAGATTCCAGACTGTAGCGCAGACTGTGGGGCCCACATTACATTCTCTGGCCCTTCCTCTTGCAAAAACAGAGTAATTTTGGGGAAGGAGCTGCCACATATGCTCTTGTCATCCCATCGTGGCACTGGCACCATGGATCTGCCTCCCTTATGGGACAGCATTCCATTTCCTCACTTGTGTGTGCCACCTCTGCCCCTCAAAATGCTATGAAGCCACTGGTTCCAAAACCAATTTAAGGCTTCATTTATCTCCAGGTCTGCTAAGGGATGAAAAAGAGTAGTTACTCAACTGTAACAGGTGTTCTCCAGGAGCAGCAGGAATCATTCCTCACATATGGGTGTCATCGGCGCCGATGAAGCCCCAGCGGAGCATTTCCCCAGCCTTCTATGAAAGCCTTTAGGAATGCAGGCACGCATGCACGGTTCCCTTCCCGCCTAAAGGTGCCATCTTGCCTCAGTGAAATGACATAGCTAAGAACAGTACACAAAAATGAAAAATAAACTATGTACAACTGCAACTCCAAGGGGAGGAGGGAGGGTTGTGAGGACTGATTCCTGCTGCTCCTGGAGAACACCTGTTACAGGTGAGTAACTACTCTTTCTCCAGGACCAAGCAGGAAGTCAGTCCTCACATATGGGTGACTCCCAAGCTCTGGGCTACCGAGGAACCCAGGCTGAACAAGAGTACTCCCTCTAGTCTCAGCAGCAAAGAAAGGCATTTCAAGGACACAACCTCCACCGATAGCCCAACAGAGGGCAGGAGTTGCCTAAACCTCAAAGAGATTCCGGAGTACTGCTTGGCCAAAAGCACTGTCCCTACGGGACTCCCTCTCCAGGCAGTAATGGGCCGCAAAAGTCTGTCTTGAAGACCAAGTTGCAGCCCTGCAGATGTCTACCAAGGGCACAGAGCGGAGATGAGCCACTGAGGCAGCAATTGCCCTGACTCGGTGGGCCGTAACCCGACCCTGCAAAGGAAGGTCAGCCGCCTTATAAGCCCAGGTGATACAGTCAGCTAACCAGATGGACAAGGTATGCTTCGACACAGGCAACCCCAACTTATTGGGGTCAAAGGAGACGAAGAGCTGGGTATCCCTTCTATGTCTCTGCGTACGTTCAAGGTAGAAGGATAAGGCCCTCCTACAGTCCAGGGTATGCAGGACTGCTTCAGCCTGGCTTGCATGAGGCCTAGGGAAGAATGTTGGAAGAACCACCACCTGATTGAGGTGGAAAGAGGAGACAACCTTAGGGAGGAACTTTGGATGAGTCCTAAGGACTACCCTGTTCCTATAAATCCTGGTGTAAGGCCTATCACAGACCAGGGCCTGAAGCTCACTTACTCGCCTAGCCGAGGTAAGGGCTATCAGGAAGAGTGTCTTCCAGGAGAGGAAGCGTAGTGGACAAGTAGCCATCGGCTCAAAAGGTGGGCGAGTAAGTTGCTGCAAGACCACATTCAGCTCCCACTCAGGGGCAGGAGGACGGATAGGAGGCTTGAGCAAAAGTAAGCCCCTAAGAAAGCGGGACACCAAGGGGTGACCAGACAGAGAATGTCCCTCCACCCGAGAGTGGTGAGCTGCTAGAGCTGAGAGGTGGACGCGAACAGAATTGGATTTAAGACCTTGATTTGACAAGTGCAGTAAGTACTGAAGGATTACTGGCACAGTACAGGAGAAAGGATCTTCTGTACGTAGCTGACACCACACAGAAAACCTCTTCCATTTGAGAGCATAGGTTTTCCTAGTGGACTGTTTCCTAGAGGCTAGGACAACCTCCTCAACATCCTGAGGCAGGCCCCAGGGAGCCAAGACTACCCTTGCAGCCCTCCAGGCCATCAAATTGAGGGCTTTGAGATTGGGGTGCAGAAGGGAACCCTGCTCCTGTGAGAGAAGGTCGGGTTGCAACCCCAGAGGTAGTGGAGGATCCACCGCCAGTTGAAGCAGAAGAGGAAACCAAGGCTGTCTCAGGCACCTGGGAGCCACCAGCAGGACCGAGGCCTTGTCCTGAAGAATCTTGAAGAGAGCTCGGGCCACCAAGGGCGTGGGAGGAAACGCATACAGGAGGCCCTGAGACCAGGATATCAGAAAAGCATCCGCTGCTATCCGCAGAGGATGCGGTTGCCTGGAGCAGAACTTTGGCAGCTGCTTGTTCATGGGGCTGGCAAAGAGATCTATCAAAGGGAGACCCCATTACAGGAAGATCTTCTGAACTACTGAAGGATGCAGCTGCCACTCGTGGGGCTGCAGTATTCTGCTCAATCTGTCTGCCAGGTAGTTGTCCTGGCCTGGAAGGTACACAGCCTTGAGGAGCATGTTGTGCTTGAGGGCAAAAGAACAAAGGTCCTGAGCTTCCCGACAAAGGATCCTGGACCCAGTTCTGTCCTGTTTGTTCACATAAAACATAGCAACTTGGTTGTCTGAATCAGGACAGACTGGTGAGCCAGGGTAGGAGTGAAAGCTTTGAGTGCTAACCGAATAGCTCTGAGTTCGAGAAGATTGATCTGCTGTGCAGCTTCCCAAGGAGACCACAGGCCCTGGGTGCCCTTGCCCAGACAATGAGTTCCCCAGCCTTGCAGGGAGGCGTCCGTGGTCACCACTACCGTGTACCCTGGAATCTGAAAAGGCACCCCCTTGAGAAGATTGGGTGGGTGAAGCCACGACCACTGAGCCCGAAGGCACCACCCACTGTGCAGGCCTCATATAGAGCCTGGCATTGGGGGTCACATGTACTGTCGAAGCCATGTGGCCTAGAAGCCTCAGGCAGAGCCTGGCAGAGACCAAGCACCTGTCGAGAAACTGATTTGCCAAGGCCATCAACCTTTGGGCCCTGTCCACTGGCAAGAAAGCCTTTGCCAGCAGAGAGTCCAGCTTTGCCCCTATGAACTCCAAGTTTTGGGAGGGGAGCAAAGTGGACTTTGCGAAATTTATGACAAACCCCAGGCTTTGTAGAAGAGCAATAGTCCTGAGGGTGGCTTGTTTGGCCTCCTGGCACGTTTGACCCCTGATAAGCCAGTCGTCTAGATAGGGGAAGACAAAGATTCCCTGGTTTCTCAGTTAGGCCGCCACCACTGCTAGGCACTTTGTAAAGACTCTGGGGGCGGAGGTGAGGCCGAAAGGCAGCATCCTGTACTGATAATGGTTTCCTCCCACAATGAACCTGAGGTACGTTCTGTGGTCTGGATGAATGAGAATGTGAGTGTACGCATCCTTTAGATCTAAGGAGCATAGCCAATCTCCCTGCTGGAGGTAGGGCAGAAGTGTCCCAAGAGTAAGCATCTTGAACTTCTCCTTCACTAGGAACTTGTTGAGGTTCCTGAGGTCCAAAATGGGCCGAAGGCCACCGGTTATTTTGGGCACCAGGAAATACCTGGAGTAGAAACCGTGACCTCGCAAGTGGGGAGGAACAGGCTCCACCGCCCTGTCCACCAACAGACCAAGCTCTTGTAGAAGAAGGTCTGTGTGTAGGGGAGGCCTTGGAGGCTCCCCTGCAAAATATGGTGGAGGCAGTTGGTGAAAATGGAGGGCATAGACCTTGTGGACTATCTCCAGCACCCAACTGTCCCCGGTGATAAGGGGCCACTGGTGGGCAAAGAGGGCAAGGCGACCTCCTGTGCAGGGTTGGGAGAGCAGTGGAGGAGAGGCTACGCTCAAGGAGTCAAAAAACCACACCCTGCTGAGTGATAGCAGGGGCCCGAGGCTTGGGGGTCCTCTGCCTACGGGGCCCATTACCCTGGCCCTTGGATTGCAGACCCTGGGGGGCAACTTGGGCAGCCTGATATTGCGGGTACTGTTTGTAGGCAGTGCTCTTCCTCGGGTAAAAGGGCTTTTTACCAGAGTCCTTCTTTTTATGAGAAGGTGCAGAGGTCTTCCTCGACAGCCTTGTCCGTGTGAGGTGCTCAGTTTCGAGTTGAGCGGCCTTCTCAGTCATGGGCTTGCCAAAAAGGTTTTCACCTCGGCAAGGGACATCGACCAACTTGTCCTGAACCCATGGCTCGAGGTATGATGACTGCAGCCATGCCCAGCTTCGAGCCGCGATGCCGGCTGGCGCAACTCGGGCCGAAGCCTCGAAGCCATCGTAGGCGGCACGGGACATGAACTTTGAGCAGTCCCGAATCCCCGAGGACAAGGACTTAAATCTCTGTAAGGGTTCCCCGGAGAGACCAGCAGAGAACCCGGCCAATTCCTTGGCCAGATCCCGCAAGTACATGCCCATGTACAGCTGGTAGGACTGGACACGGCAAGCAAGCACTGAGCCTTGGAAGCACTTTCTACCGACGCCATCGAGGTTCCGGGCCTCCCTGCCAGGGGGCACCGCGGAGTGCATCTTCTGGCTCTTCAGACGATGCATGGCCGATTCCACAACCATAGAATGGTGTGGTAGCTGTGCCTTTTGAAAATCAGGGCTCTTCCGGAGTCGATAGATCGAATCGACTCGCTTGCTGAGAACTGGCGCCGAAGCCGGTGCCTCCCACATACGGAAGAGGAGCCGTTCCAGCATCGGAGGAACCGGAACAGTAAAGGCCTCCTTCGGAGGAGAGTCATACTGTAGGGCCTCGAGCTCTTCAGCTCGAAGCTCCTCCTCGGGGTCCGCCGGAATAGCCAAGGCAGCGGCCATATCCCGGACGAACTCCGAGAACCGAGTGTCCTCCGGGGGGGGGGGACCTACTCCGGGGCTCAGACTGCAGTGAGTCCAAAGGGACGCACCGAGTCTTGAAGGTATCAGGAGACTCCTCGTCCTCCGTCTCCCAAGCTGACTCGTCTGAGGAGGAGTCAGGGTCCGACCCCGCGGGGCCCTGGAGCACCAGCCCCGACGCCAGAGGAACCGGCGTCGACACCCTCGGTCCCAAACGGGAGGTCGAGGGAGACCGTGACCGAGGTCGACTCCGAGCCACGATGGACTCAAGTCTCCGTGGTCGACTTCGAAGTCGATGTCCCGGTGGTCAGGGCAGATGCACCAGACAGGCTGGCCATCAGTGCCCACTGCTGCTCCATGAAGGTAGACAATCTGCTCTCCAAGGCTGTCATCCTGAGACTCAGCTCGGGAGACGCAGCAGCCACCGACTCAGGCCCCGGCGGCGCCGGGCCCGATGTCGGCTCCCTGGGAGGAGAGTCCTCGAGGACTACTGGGCTTACGTGTCCAGCAGACTCCGGCTCCACGCGAGGAACATTTGCAGGCTTCTCGTGTTCCACGGGCCCGGGGCGACGGTCGGGTGTCTTAGACCTGGCCCTCGAGGAGCCAGGGACCTCCGACGACGACGCCCTTACGAGCCGCTTCTTCCTCTTGCGTTCCCGGTCGGGGGACCTCCTGTCCGAGGAGCTTCGACTGCGCTCGGGATCAGAATCCCGAGATGTCGAGGCCTCAGACGAGGTCCGGGCCCGGCCGGAGGCTGAGTCCGAGAAAAGCCTTTCTTTTTGCTGCTGGCGACTTTGGAGTGCCTTGGAAGACATCTTTCCACATGGCCCGCACGACTTAGGGTCGTGGTCGGGGCAGAGGCACCGAAGGCAGCAGTCGTGTGTGTCGGTGAGAGACATCAGTTTCTTACACCGATCACACTTTTTAAAGCCGCTGGAAGCCATCGGGGAAAAAGAGTCCCCGCGAGGTCAAAGGACCGGCCTTCCAGGGAAAAATGGAAGCGAACGGCAGCCACGAAGGGCAAAAACCAAAAAAGAAGAATCGGGCTCGATACCCGTGTACCGAACTCGGCGGGAGGGGAACCGGCACCGAACCGGGAGAAAAAAAATAACAAAAATCACCGAAATAATCTAATTTTAACCAGGAGAACAGGACACACGTCCGGTGGGCTTCACGGAAAAAAAAGAGACTGAGGTAAGATGGCACCTTTAGGCGGGAAGGGAACCGCGCATGCATGCCTGCATTCCCAAAGGCTTTCATAGAAGGCTGGGGAAATGCTCCGCTGGGGCTTCATCGGCGCCGATGACACCCATATGTGAGGACTGACTTCCTGCTTGGTCCTGGAGAAAGAGTAGTTACTCACCTGTAACAGGTGTTCTCCAGGAGCAGCAGTAATCAGTCCTCACATGTGGGCGACATCGACGCCGATGGAGCCCCCATGCGGAGCATTTCCCCAGCTTTCTAAGAAAGCCTTTGGGAATACTGCACGCATGCGTGGTCCCCTTCCCGGCTAAAGGTGCCATCTTGCTCAGTCTGATGACATAGCTAAAAGACAGCACAAAAAAAATGCAAAAATGAACTATATACAACTGCAACTCCCAGGGGAGGAGGGAGGGTTGTGAGGACTGATTCCTGCTGCTCCTGGAGAACACCTGTTACAGGTGAGTAACTACTCTTTCTCCAGGACCAAGCAGGAAGTCAGTCCTCACATATGGGTGGACTCCCAAGCTCTGGGCTACCGAGGAACCCAGGCTGAACAAGAGTACTCCCTCTAATCTCAGCAGCAAAGAAAGGCATTTCAAGGACACAACCTCCACCGATAGCCCAACCAGAGGGCTGGAGGGTAGGAGTTGCCTAAACCTCGAAGAGATTCCGGAGCACTGCCTGACCGAAAGCACTGTCCCTACGGGACTCCCTCTCCAGGCAGTAGTGGGCCGCAAAAGTCTGGCTTGAGGACCAAGTTGCAGCCCTACAGATGTCTGCCAACGGTACAGAGCGGAGATGAGCTACTGAGACAGCCATTGCCCTGACACGGTGGGCCGTGACCCGACCCTGCAAGGGAAGATCAGCTGCCCTGTAAGCCCAGGTGATACAGTCAGCCACCCAGATGGACAAGGTACACCTGGAGACAGGTAACCCCAAGTTATTAGGGCTAAAAGATACGAAGAGCTGAGTTGCCCTCCTATGCCCCTGCGCACGTTCAAGGTAGAAGGATAAGGCCCTCCTGCAGTCCAGAGTATGCAGGACTGTCTCAGCCTGGCTGGCATGGGGCCTAGGGATTAACGTTGGAAGAACCACCTCCTGGTTGAGATGGAAAGAGGAGACAACCTTTGGGAGGAACTTAGGATGAGTCCTAAGGACTACCCTGTTCCTATAGAAGCGAGTATATGGCCTGTCACAGACCAGGGCTTGACGTTCACTCACTCGCCTAGCCAAGGTCAAGGCCACTAGGAATAGAATCTTCCAAGAAAGAAAGCAGAGAGGACATGTAGCCATCGGCTCAAATGGTGGGCGAGTCAGTTGCTGCAAGACCACATTCAATTCCCACTCAGGGGCCGGTGGACGGAGAGGAGGCTTGAGAAAGAGCAAGCCTCTGAGAAACCTGGACACCAAGGGGTGAACCGACAAAGAGTGTCCCTCCACCAGTGAGTGGTGAGCTGCCAGAGCAGAGAGGTGGACCCGAACAGAATTGGACTTAAGGCCCTGATTGGACAAGTGCAGCAGGTACTGAAGCACTAGTAGCACAGTGCAGGAAAAAGGGTCTTCCTTGCGTTGCTGACACCACAAGGAGAACCTTCTCCACTTCAGGGCATAGGTTTTCCTTGTGGATTGCTTTCTAGAGGCCAAGACGACCTCTTCCACTTCCTGGGGCAGGCCCCAGGGAGCCAACACTACCCTTGCAGCCTCCAGGCCATCAAATTGAGAGATTTGAGATTGGGATGCAGAAGGGAACCCCGATCCTGAGAGAGGAGATCGGGTTGCAACCCCAGAGGTAGTGGGGTTTCCATTGCCAGTTGAAGCAGAAGTGGGAACCAGGGCTGCCTCGGACACCTGGGGGCTACCAGAAGTACCGAAGCCCTGTCCCTTTGAATCTTGAACAAAGTTCGGGCCACCAGAGGCGTGGGAGGAAACGCATACAGGAGGTCCTGGGACCAAGAAATCAGGAAAGCATCCGCCGCTAACCTCAGAGGGTGCGGATGCCTGGAACAGAACCTGGGTAGCTGCCTTTTCAGGGGACTGGCAAAGAGATCTATGAATGGAAGTCCCCATCTCAGAAAAATTTGTTGAACTACTAATGGGTGCAGTCGCCGCTCGTGGGGCTGCAGAACCCTGCTCAGCCTGTCTGCCAGGAAGTTCTCCTGGCCAGGGAGATAAACAGCCTTGAGGAACATATTGTGCCTGAGCACAAAAGAGCAAAGGGCTTGTGCCTCCTGACACAGGAGCCTGGACCCAGTGCCTCCCTGTTTGTTCACATAGAACATGGCCACCTGATTGTCTGTCTGTACCAGAACAGACTGGTGAGCCAAAGTGTAAGAGAAGGTTTTGAGGGCCAAGCAAATAGCCCGGAGTTCCAGTAGGTTGATCTGTTGTGTCGCCTCCCATGGAGACCACAGGCCCTGGGTGCACTGTCCAAACAATGTGCACCCCAGCCCTGCAAGGAGGCATCGGTCGTCAACATCACTGTGGCGACAGGCACCTGAAAAGGCACCCCCTGTAGTAAATTGGGGGGGGGGGGGGTGTAGCCACCACTGTAGGGAGTTCAGGAATGGTTGGGACACCCGTACTTTGTGAGGCTTCCTGTGGCCTGCTTCCACTGAGTTCTGAGACACCACTGTGCAGGTCTCATGTGGAGGCGGGCATTGGGGGTCACATGCACTGTCGATGCCAAGTGGCCGAGGAGCTTTAGACAGAGTCTGGTGGAAACCCTTGGCAGGCTTAGAAACTGGCTTGCCAAGTCCATGAGCCTTTGTACCCTGTCGTCTGGCAAGTAAGCCTTTGCTTGCAGGGAGTCCAGCCTTGCCCCTATGAACTCCAGGTTCTGGGAGGGGAGCAAAGTGGACTTTGCGAAGTTTATGACAAAGCCTAGATGTTGAAAGAAGGGAGACAGTTCGGAAGGTGGCTTGCCTGGCCTCCTGGTAAGTCTGACCCCTGATGAGCCAGTCATCCAGGTAGGGGAAGACAATAACACCTTGATTCCTTAAGTAGGCCGCCACCACTGCTAGGCACTTGGTAAAGACTCTTGGGGCGGAGGTTAGGCCAAAGGATAGTACTCTGTACTGATAATGGTTTCCTCCCACAATGAACCTGAGGTACTTTCTGTGGTCTGGATGAATGAGGATGTGAGTGTACGCATCCTTTAGATCTAAGGAGCATAGCCAATCTCCCTGCTGGAGGTAGGGCAGAAGTGTTCCAAGAGTAAGCATCTTGAACTTCTTCTCCAAGAACTTGTTGAGATCCCTGAGGTCGAGAATAGGCCTGAGGCCACCGGTTCTCTTTGGTACGAGGAAGTACCTGGAGTAGGAACCGTGACCCTGCAGGTGGGGAGGCACAGGCTCCACCGCCTTGTCTAGAAGCAGACCCTGAAATTCCTGAAGGAGGTGATCTGTGTGAAGAGGAGGCCTTGGAGGCTCCCCTGGGAAGTAGGAAGGAGGTAACTGCTGGAAATGGAGCATATAGCCCTTGTGGACTATGCTCAATACCCAAGCATCTCCTGTAATGGGTGGCCACATGTGGGCAAACAGGGCTAGACGACCTCCTGTGCAGGGATGGGGCAGCAGAGGTGGAAAGGCTATGCTGTGGGAGTCAAAAACCCCCTCCCTGCTGAGTGGGAGCAGGAGCCGGAGGCTTGGGGGCCTTCTGCCTACAGGGCCCATGTCCCTGCCCCTTGGCCTGCTGACCCTGATGGGGAGGCCTGGTACTGAGGGAAAGGTTTGTAGGCAGCTGCCTTCCTCGGGTAAAAGTTCTTCTTACCCGAGCCCTTCTTCCTTTGAGAAGGGGCAGAGGTTTTTCTGGACAGCCTAGTCCTAGTCAGGTGCTCGGTTTCAAGCTCAGCCGCCTTCTTGGCCATGGGTTTGCCAAAAAGGTTTTCACCTCGGCAAGGGACATCGATCAACTTGTCCTGCAGCCAGGGCTCGAGGTCCGATGACAGCAACCATGCCTGGCATCGGACCCCGATGCCGGCTGCTGTTACACGGGCTGAAGCCTCAAAGCCATTATAGGCCGCTCGGGACATGATCTTTGAGCATTCCCGGATTCCCGAGGACAAGGTCTTGAACCTCTGCAAAGGCTCCCCGGAGAGGCCAGCAGAGAACCCGGCAAGTTCCTTCACTAGGCCCCGTAGGTACATGCCCATGTACAGCTGGTAAGACTGGACACGGCAAGCAAGCATCGAGCCCTGGAAGCACTTTCTGCCGAAAGCAGCCAGGTTCCGGGCCTCCCTACCGTGAGGCACCGCGGAGTGCATCTTCTGGCTTTTCAGACAATGCATGGCCGATTCCACCACCATGGAATGGTGCGGCAGCTGCGCCTTCTGGAAACCAGGGCTCTTACGGAGTCGATAAATGGAATCGACCCGCTTGCTCAAAACCGGCGCCAAGGCCGGTGCCTCCCACATCCGGAAGAGGAGCTGTTCCAGCATTGGAGGAACAGGCACAGTAAAGGACTCCTTCGGAGGAGAGTCATCTGGAGGGCCTCAAGTTCCTCGGCTCGAGGCTCCTCCTCGGGGTCCGCGGGAATCGCCAAAACCTTGGCCATGACCCTGACGAATTCCGAGAACCTGGTATCCTCCGGAGGGGACCTACTCCGGGGCTCGGACTGCGGTGAGTCCGAAAAGTATCGGGGGACTCCCCGTCCTCCGTCTCCCACGAGGACTCATCCGAAGAGGAGTCGGGGGGCTCTGACCGCGCGGGCCTCGGTGGCACCCGCCCCGACACCGAAGGCACCGCCGTCGACGCCCTCGGTTCCAAGCGGGAGGTTGAGGGTGACCGTGACCGAGGATGACCACGAACCTTCATGGTCTCGAGTATCGGCTCGGTCTCCAGGGTCGACTTAGACGTCGATGTCCCGGTGGTCGGGGCAGATGCACCAGCGAGGCTGGCCATCAGTACCTGTGCTGATCCATGAAGGCAGACAATCTGCTCTCCAAGGCTGTCAGCCTGAGTCCAAGCTCAGGAGACTCAGCAGCCACCGACTCAGGCCCCGGCGGCACCGGGCCCGACGTCGGCTCCCTGGGAGGAGAGTCCACGAGGACAACAGGACTTACGTGTCCAGCGGGCTCCGTCTCCACACGAGGTATTTTGGATGGCTTCTCCTGCTCCAAGGGCCTGGGACGGTGGTCGGGGGTCCGAGACCTGGCCCTCGAGGAACCAGGGACCTCCTCCGACGCCACCCTCACGAGTCATTTCTTCCTCTTACGTTCCCGATCGGGGGACCCCCTGTCCGAGGAACCCCGGCGATGCTCGGGGTCAGACTCCCAAGACGTCGAGGCCTCAGACGAGGTCTGGGCCGGCTGAAGGCAGAGTCAGAAAAAATCTGTTCTTTTTGATGCTGGCGGCTTCGTAGTGCCTTGGTGGACATTTTGCCACACGGAACACAGACCTTAGGATCATGATCCGGTCCGAGGCATCGAAGGCAGCAGTCGTGTGTGTCGGTGAGAGACATCAGTTTCTTGCACCGATCACACTTTTTGAAACCACTGGAAGCCATCGGGGAAAAAAGGGCCCCCCGCGATGTCAAAGGACCGGCCTTCCAGGGAAAAGACAAAGGGCGCGAACGCCAGCCACAAAGGGCAAAAAACGAAAAATAGAAGACGGGCTCGATACCGGTGTACCGAACCCGGCGGGAAGGGGAACCGGCATCGAACTGGAGAAAAAAACACGATGAAATTGCAAGAAAAAACGTCAATTTTCCCAGGTGACACGGACAGATGTCCAGTGGGCTCCACGGAAAAAGAAAGACTGAGCAAGATGCACACCTTTAGGCGGGAAGGGGACCGCGCATGCGTGCAGTATTCCCAAAGGCTTTCTTAGAAAACTGGGGAAATGCTCCGCACGGGGGCTCCATCGGCGTTGATGTCACCCATATGTGAGGACTGACTTCCTGCTTGGTCCTGGAGAATCATAATATGACCATTCTTTGGGGGAGAGGGGGGATAAATACCACCTCCTTAGCCCAACATCACTCACCTGAACTACTGCCTCCCCTCCCCTCCAAATTATTCCATTTGACATTGTGATATCTAAGTTTCTGAAACTCAGTACTGCAAGGAATGCAGCAAGAAACTGAAAGTCATCTAAACATACAAAGGATTCACACACAAGCAATTAACTAGCTGTTAAAAAATGAGTTAAGCATTAGATCTCCTTTACCCCCTGAAGTAAAATGCTCAAAGTTTCTAGTACCCTCTATTTTTGGCCTATTACAGGATCTCTATTTCTGTAGAGAATCCATAAAGGTAAACTTGTTTTTTTAACCTACCACTATTTTTTAGGGCTTACTAATTCTTTTGAGAGCAAACATGCACAACCCTCTCAGTCTACACAGCAAATTACTAAATAGAGACAACAGTCTTCCCAAAGAAACAGTGTAAAGCTTAGGACATGGTCTTCCTTTAGTGGATCTTATCAGTTTATCAAACACACAATGACTCTCTTTGGGGATCTCAGTTTCTGATAGAAGACATCTGATTTACATTATCATCACTGCTCCAGTAGTCATACCTTCATCCCAAACTTCCAGCTTAATACCCCCTCCCTGCTCAGATGTCTGATCTATCGATTCTCCAAGCAGGAATTCCATACACTCCCAACCCTGGGAGACCAGAACACTATGCCAGATATTTTCCTACTTGGTTTAGGAAACTTCTTGGGCCACAAGTTCTTATAAATAGGGTCAATATTTATAGTTAATAGATTTACTAATTCTTTAAAAATATTTTCGAACAACATTTTTTACACACATCAACAAATCAGCTGTTTAAAATGGCAAGCATGATCATTTCTACCATTTTCCGTAATTCTACTTCATAGTGAATTTAATAAGTAAACGTAAAAGTGATTTTTTTTTATTAGTAAACTCAGCAGACAGGAGCTACAAGCCACAGGCCAATAAACATCTCAACTTTATAATGTGAATCTAACCTCTCAAATGCACATATACCATCATACCGTCCCCTCATCCTTACAGAGTAATGGAGAAAAAAAAACTCACCAGCCTTGTTGCTTTCTTTGATTTATCAACTGTATCAGCTCTTTGTCAAAATATTCTTCATCAGCCTCCTCTTTTCCCTCCTCTTGCGCTCTGTTGTGGGCATCGGCGTTATCTTTGTGCAGCTGACTGGAGATGTGCTTGGCATATGCAGAGAGGCCCACCACCGTCACCCGGCATACTCTGCATTCATGATTGCTATCCCTAGGCAAATGCGCAGAGAGTGGACATTCAATTCTTCCCACGGGCATGGCAGGTACATTAAAAAAGAAAAAGAAAAAGAAAGAAAGACAGCGGTACTCTGTTTCCTCCGAAGGGTGCAGCTCTTTCACCAGTGCACTAAAATGCTATTAGGCACAGTAACAGCTGCTACAGTGACTGGGATGATATTTTCACCTTGAGAAGTGATCAACAGATATTTAAAAAAACAAAAAGTTTGTCACTTTTCAATAATATCAGACAGCATAATTTGAGAGATTTTTTTCCAACAATTAAGAGGCAAAATTCTTGTGAATATTTCTTTCTTAAAGGAGGGATTCTTCTTGAATTGCTGTACTTAAAATCTTGTCTGCAGAGGAAACATAGCAGAGAGGAAGAAAAGGAGGCTGAGGTAAAAGTGCTTTGCAGAGCTAGCAGGAGCTGCTCTGAAGCACATCCATGGTGCCAGCTGCTCTGCACCTACCCAGAGACAGTTTCTACATTTATTCTCTGCTTCCAGTACACCCTGGGAAAGCTCAGAGGACAGGGAGAGGGCAACAGCCAATCATAAAGAGTGTAATCTAAGCCATGACAGCTGGGACCCCAGGCCGGAATTCAAAGACTCTGGCTCTGTAATAAGCAATGGGAGAGTGCTTCAACCCTAACCTACTTTATTTGGTTAGAACGAGGCCTGCTACATTCTGTTGTAGGCAGCTTATCTAAAAAAATGCATTTCAGTTGGCAGAGATTAACAGCTGTGTGTAAATGTTTTAACCCTGCATCAAACAGCAATGTTAAAATTACCACAAATGTAAGGAAGGTTCCATACTTAGTAAAGTACCAACTTCTCAACTCTACGTATTATGTGGCAAAAGTCACAGACTATGTTTATACCAAATCAACACTATAAGTAGTGCGAAAGGAGGAAGCAGAAGCTGTGTGCATATAAGAAAAAAATATGCTTCATGGATTCTTGCAGTACTTTGTACCAAATTAACCATAGCTGCTCAAGTCCACTTATACCCATTTGCCAGGCCTCGGTACATTTTCTTTGAATCTAGGACCAGGCCAATGAAACCTCTGTCACAGTGCACACCCCTCTGTCCCCCCACAAAGGTGTATCACAGTTACTTTCTTATGTTTTAGAGCCTGATTTACTAACACTATGTTCCTACTTTCTATAGAAAAAGCATAATTACTCACTTGTACCAGGTGTTCTCCGTGGACAGAGGGAATAAGTCCTCACGTATGGGGTGATGTCCTTAACAGAGCCCCACATGGGAATGCTCCCCAGGTTTCATTGGAAGCTTTTGGGAGGCGTCACCGCGCATGCACACCTGCCTTCCCTCTTGCTGTGGCACCATCTTCTCTCCAGTATAACAGAACAAAAGACAAAAACTCCTTGGGAAGGTGGGAGGGTTGCAAGGACTTATTAATGCTGTCCACAGGGAACTCCTGCTGCAGGTGAATAATTATGCTTTCTCCATGGACAAGCAGGAAGTAAGTCCTTGGGACTCCCAAGCTACAGGCTACCAAAAACCAAGGAGGCCAAAAGCACAACTGGGGCAACAAAACTAGAGAAGTGGAAGGGAGGATAGTCCTCCAGGGAACTCAACTGATTCAGCATCCTTAGTGCACACCGATAGAGAGGATACTTTTAGGTAGCCTGGATGGACATAAGAGCCAGTGGGAAGGAGCTGAATCTATGTCTCAAACAAATGCTGGAGTATTGCTTGGTCGAAGTTGCTGTCACGTCAGAAATCCCCATCCAGATAGTAGTGAGCTGTGAAAGTGTGGACAGAAGATTACATTGCAGCCCTGAAAATCTCCTCCACGGAAACCAAGTACAAGCTGTCCACCGATGCAGCCATGGCTTGACATTTGAGCCGTGACATTACCATCAAGGCTCAGGCCTGTTTGAGCATAAGTGAAAAAGATGCAGTCTACCAAACAAATGGACAGTGTGCATTTGGAGATGGCAGTGCCCAGCTTGCTGGGGCCAAAGGAGACGAACAGCTGGGTGGATCGCCAGTGCAGCTTCGTCCACTTGAGGTGGAAGGCTAGGGTGCACTTGAATCTGCAGCGCAGCTCCCCACAGTTGGCGTGAGGCCTGGGGAAGGTGGTGGGCAAAATGACTGACTGACTGATTGAGGTGAAAAGTGGAGATAACCTTAGGCAAGAAACACGGATGGAACTTGACGTATGGCAGGTGAGCCACCAAGGCCTGGAGCTCACCGACACGGTGTGATGAAGTGACCACCACTAGGAACAAGACTTTCCAGGTCAGGAATTTCAGAGGGCAGGAAGTGAGTGGCTCAAAGGGAGCTGACAAGAGCTGTGCCACAACCACATTAAGGTCCCAAGCCACCGGCAGGGGCCTGAACGAAGGTTTAAAGAGGAGCAAGCCCAGCATGAAGCGAGCCACCAGGGGCTGAGATGGGCTTCCCCTCCGAGCTGCGATGGTAGGCCCCAATTGCACTCAGCTGGACTCTGACAGAGTTGGACTTGAGACCAAAGTTCAAGAGGTGTAGGTGATACTCCAAGAGCTTTTCCACAGTGCAGGAGAAGAGATCCAGAGCCCTATCAGCGTACTAGGAGGAGAACTTCCCTCACTTAAATGCATAGGATCTGCATGTGGAATCCCTGCAGGAGGCCTTCTGTTCCATCTCTAGCAGGGCCGACTCGTCCACTAGGCGGCTGCCTAGAGCAGCAGGCCACATGCTTTGGCACACATGGCCTGTCACCCTCCCTTCACGTGCCAAGCCACATTGCCCTTCACCCCTCTCATGCTGAGCTGCACCATGCTGCCACAGATTCTGGCAGCAGAGGGGGAGAATGGCTAGGCTCGGTGGCAGACCATGTGCTTTGGCACACACAGCCTGCCACTTCTGAAACCCCAAAGTTATGTCTGAGAGGGTCAGATATGGCAAGTCATGTGTGCCAAAGCACATGGCCTGCCACTAAGCTCAGTCATGCCCCCCCCCCCCCCCATTGACCCTGCTGCCAGAATCAGTGGTAGCGTGGCTTAGCACATGGGACACAGCAAGGCTCGGGGGGGGGGGGGGCAGCATGCCCTGGGCTTCTGCCTAGGTCAGCAGAAACTCTTGGGCCAGCCATGATCTCCAGGCAGGTTAAGTTTCAAGAGAACTACTTGCTCAGCATCCAAGCTGTGAGGGCCAAGGACAGGATGTTGCGGTGCAGCAAAGTCTCGGCCTCTTGAGAGATGAGGTCTGGGGCACAACCCAGATGGAGAGACTCCTGCAGAGAAAGTTGAAGCAGCAGGGGAAACCACGGCTACCTGGGCCAATAAGGGGCAATGAGGATCACTGTACCCTGATCGGCCTAAAGCTTCAGCAAGGTCTTCGCTATGAGCGGGATCGGAGGATATGTGTAAAGCAGACCCACCCCCCAGTGAAGGAGGAAATCATCTGGAGCCAGCGAGCTGCTGGAAGCCATCCTGGAGCAGAACTGATCCACCTGGGCATTGTGCAGCGTGGCGAAGAGATCTATTGTGGGAGTAACCTATTCCCCAAAAGATCCAGTCCAATACCCTCCATTTGAGGGTCCACACATGCAGCTGGAGAACCCTGCTCAGGTGATCTGCCAGGACACTGAGCTCCACGCGCAGGTAGGTCACCCATAGCTCCATCCCATGGGCTGCAGCAAACTTCACAAGCAAATCATTTCCCAGCACAGGAGGTACGATCCCGTGCCTCCCTGCTTGTTGACACAGATCACCACCACTTGTTTGTCTGTTTGAATCAGGTCAACCTGGTTGGACAGATGTGTCTGGAAAGCCAAGGCGGCATTTGCTATGGCTCAGAGTTTGAGGAAGTTTATCCGGTACAGGCTTTCCTGTTCGGACTACAAGCCCTAGCTGCCCAGGCCATCCAGGTGAGCCCCCCAGCCCAGCTTGGACGCATCCGTGGTTAGCATCCTCTGGGGTGTCGATGTTTAAAAGGGGAGCCCTGGAGCAGGTTACACATCTCCAGCCACCATTGAAGGGATTGTACTAAGGGTGCAGTGACCACCTTCTGGTCATGGAGGCAGCCAGTGGCCTGTTTTCACTGCATGCTCAGAGTCCACTGAGATTGCTTCATACAGAGGCAAGCCAGTGAAGTGACATGTACAGTCGAGGCCATATGGCGAAGCATCTTCAGGCTCTCTCATGCCGTCATGTGGCGCATCCTCTGGATGTTGCCTACAACTTCTGTTAGCTGCTGCATGTGGTCTATCAAGAGAAAGGCCCAGGCTTGAGTAGTATCAAGGAGGGCCTCAAACTCCAGCTATTGAGAGAGCTGGAGATGCGATTTGGGGTAGTTGACCATGAACCCCAGTCATTCAAGCACCCGAATGGTGAAGTGAGCCAACTGCAAGACTCCTTCCAGGGCAGAACTCTTGATGAACCAGTCATCTAAGCTATCAGAGATAGGGGACCCCAAGTTGGGGTGAAGGAGGGAGCCGCCCTCCTGCAAAAGCAGACCCGGGTCTTACCCCAAAAGGACTAGGGGTGCCTGGGACCGGAGGAGGAGCAGCGGGCCCACCGAGGGGCCACCAGTATCATTGTGGCTCTGCTAAGCTGTACGTTGAACAAGGTTTTGACAATCAGTGGTGTGGGTGGGAAAACATGGGATGAGGAACGCATCTGCCATCACCCATGAAGAATGTGGCTGTCTGGAACAAAAGCGGGTCAGATGAGCATTGGTTGGGCTGGTGAAGAAGTCCATCTCCGGGAGCCCCCAGAGATAGTACAGTCGACTAGCCACCTTGGGGACCAGCTGCCACTGGTGAGGTTGGAGGACTCAGCTGAGATGGTCTGCCAGGATGTTGTCCTGGCCCAGGAGGTAGACTGCCCATACGAGCATCCTGCTGCTGCTGGTGAAGAAGCAGAGGCTCACCGCCTCTTGGCACAGGAGGAACGACCCCGCCCCTCCCTGCTTGTTGATGTAAAACATCACCACCTGGTTGTCGGTCTTGATTAGATGGTGTTGGAAGGCAAGAGCTACTGTTCGGAACTCCAGGAGGTTGATCTGATGGAGGTTCTCCTCCTGCGACCAGCTGCCCTGGGTTCGGAGGTTGCCGCAATGGGCTCCCCAGACCAGTTTGGAGGCATTCGTGATGAGGATCCTCTGAGGGGTGGGAGCCTGGAAGAGCATTCCGGCCTGCAGGTATTGGAGCTGCTGCCAGTCGAGGAAATTGGCCAGAGAGTGAGTCACGACCACTCTGTCCTTTAGGCACCCCGTTGCCTGCGACCACTGGGAGCTGAGAGCCCACTGGGCCGGCCACATGTGTAGGCAGGCGTCTGGGGTAACATGCACCATGGACACAATGTGGCCTAGAAGGCGAAACATGAGGCGGGCAGAGGCAGAGAGTTGACACTGGACGTGCCCTGCGAGCAGCTGGAGGCGCTCGACGATGCCCAGAGGAAGGAAGACCTTGGCCTGGATGCTATCCTCTATTGCCCGTATGTCCAGGCATTGCGATGGCTGGAGATGGGACTTTGGGTAGTTTATGATGAAGCACAGAGGTTCCAGAATGAGGATGGTGTAGGCCATTGCCAAATGGGCTTCTGCGACAGTGCCGCCCTTTATGAGCCAGTCATCCAGGTATGGGAAGACAAACAGCCCCTGGAGATGCAGGAAGGTGGCAACCACTGCCAAGCACTTGGTGCAGACCCTCGGGGTGGAGGCCAGGTCATAGGGAAGAAGCCTGTATTGATAGTGGCAGCCTTCCACCATGAAGTAGAGGTACTGCCTGTGAAAGGGGTGGATAAGGATGTGTGTGTAGGTATCCTTTAGATCCAAGTATAGCTAGTCTCCCTGTCAGAGGTATGGCAGCAATGTTCCAAGGGAGAGCATTTTGAATTTCTCCCTCATCAGGAACCTGTTGAGATCTCGCAAATCTAGGATAGGCCAAGACTCCCGGTCCTTTTGGGCACCGAGAAGTAGCAAGAGTAGAACCCTATGCCTCTGAGTTTGAGGAGAATGTGTTCCACCGCCCTGTCTGCCATAAGGTTTGCGAGTTCCTGTTGAAGCAGGTCCCGGTAAAGGGGATGCACCGGAAGCTCTCCTGAAAAGAATGACAAGGGCGTCTGTTCGAGGTGGAGAAGGTATCCCTCCTTCACCACCTGCAAAGCCCACCCGCCTGTGGTGATGCTGGTCCAGCAGTTGGCAAAAAACACCAGATCCCTCCCGAGGGAAGAGAGGCTATGCCCCAGGAGTCAAAATCTTCCCCAGGTTGTACCTGAGGTGCAGGCTAGGAGTTGGGGCCTTAGGCTTATGAGGCCATGCACTTGTCCCTTGGCCTGCTGGTCCTGTTGGGGAGCTGGGAAGGCCTAGTGCTAAGGGTAGTTTCCATAAGCCTTCCTCTTCTTCAAGTAGAAGGGCTTTTTACCTGAAGCCTTCATTCGGAAAGGATCAGTGGTTTTCTTGGAGAGCCTGGTCCTGGTCATGAACTCGAACTCCAATTTGGAGGCCTTTTCCGTCATGGGTTTGCTGAATAGGTTCTCTCTCAGACAAGGGATATCAACTAACTTGTCCTGCATTCATTGCTCCAGGTCGGAAGACTGTAGCCAGGTATGGCGGCGGGCACTAAATGGCCATCGCTACTACTCTAGCTGCCAACTCAAAACTATCATAGGCCACCCGAGTCAAACTTGGAGAACTCCCGGACCATGGAGACCAGGATCCAGAACCGCTAAAGAGGTTCCTCAGAGAGACCAGCCACGAACGCAGCAAGTTCCTTTGCTATGTTCTGCAAGTACCATGCCCATGTACAGTTGGTAGGCCTCAATCTGGCTGATGAACATTGAACCCTGGAAGCATTTCCTGCCCTCGATGCCCAATGGATCCACAGCCACAGGTGCGGGTACCGAGGACTTTGACCCTGATGCTGGCACTGTTGAGGGAGAGTCCTTGACAAGGATGGCCTCTGAGGACTGAGAGCAATCCCCAGATGCCGATGGCGCTTTCTCCTGCTAGGGTAGCTTTGAGGGCGCTCCCAGTCATCGCCCTCAGCCTTGTGTTGAGGGCTCTGAGGCCGGGTGCCGGGCAACTTCCCCACGGTTCCAGACTCATCACCCGAGGAGGCCACCAACGATATCAGGCTCTTTGAAGGGCATCCCTCCATGAGGCAGCACCACCCCTGCGCTCAGTGCTCCAAGGCAGCATGGTCACCGTGCAAGGAGGGAACCTCCTGGTTGAGGTGGAATAGGGACACCACGCTTGGCAGAAACTTGAGGCTGTGCAGAGCACCACCCTGTTCTTGTAGAACCTCATGTAGGGCAGTTCTTCCATTAGAGCCTGGAGCTCGCTGACTCTGCGAGCTGATGTGAGCTACAAGGAATACAACCTTCCAGGAGAGGTACCACAGGTAGCCAGAGACTCAAATGGAGACTTACAGAGCTGCGAGAACACCACATTTAGATACCAATCAGCTGCTGGAGGGTGGATTGGGGGGGGGGGGGGGGGTTGGATAACATGAGGCCTCGCAAGACTCGAGACACAAGGGGCTGAGCCAAGAGGGACTTTCCCTTAATGGAATGGTGATGCGCTGCGATGGTGCTCATGTGTACTCTGACTGAATTGGACTTTAGTCCTACCTGCAGCAGGAGGAGCAGGTATTGGAGTACCATTTGTACAGAGCAGGAGAAAGAGAAATTAGACTTACCTGCTAATTGTTGTTCCTTGAGGAACTCCAGTCCAGGCCCGCACCTCTGGGTAGTGCACCTCCTCCAGCAGCTTGGAGACTGAGCATGTCATCTTTTTGATGACACTAGTGTACATATGCAGTTGGTACCGCCCACCAGCCCCAGTACCTATTGACAAAGCAGACTCAGAGGAGAAACAAATAAGTAGTTAAACATGCAACAAACACTTCTACGTCTAAATAAACTAGTATCCCTTCCATCCCCTAGAAAGGATACCCCGTCCCCATCTCCCCTCCAGGATGGGGAGGCCTACATGTTGAGTGCCTGAGCAACTCCAACCAGCAGGAAGTGAGAAACTGACAGATCTTCTGGCCCACCACTCCCCCGCTCCCCTGGCCACTTCCTCCACCAAGGGTACCAGCTTCAGGACCGGGGTGTGCATAGATTATCACAGAAATCACCCAGGGAGGGTTCCGGGACTGGACTGGAGTTCCTCAAGGAACAATTAGCAGGTAAGTAATTTCTCTTTCCTTATCGTCCCTCCAGTCCAGTCCCGCACCTCTGGGATGTATCAGAGCAGTTAAACTAATGGGAGGGACCCGCACAACCAGCCTGAAGCGCTGCCGATCCGAAATGAGCGTCCCCCGCCACCTGGACATCCAGGCTAATATGTTCAGAGAAGTATGCCACCCTACAGATCTCCACCGGCAGAACTAAACTATACTCTGCTCACGAGACTGCCTGAGCCTTTGTAGAATGCATCTGCAACCCCGCTGGCACTGCTCTACCCTTAAAGATGTATACAGGCGTGATTGCCTCACTGATCCATCTTGAAATGGAGGCTTAGCTGCCGCCTCACTTTTGCATAACCTGCCAAACAGAACCAACAGACGGCCTCGATCTCCAAAATGATGATGCCCTTTTCACATACCTTAGCATCCAAGTGGCACAGCTCTGGAGTGGCAGAGACCATATACGCTCTCGCCCACATGCACGTTCGCCAGAGCCGGTAAGGAAACAGACTGGATTTACATGAAATACTCACACCATGTTGGGCAAAAATTAAGGTACTGGGTGTGCAGGACCACTTTCTCCTTAGAGAAGGAAAGGAATGGCTCCTGGTATGACAGGGTCTGAAGCTCCAAAATCCTGCATACCGAGCAAATCGCTACCAGGAATACCATTTTCAGAGTCAAATCCTTCAGGAAAGCTTGACTCAATGGCTCAAAGGGTTCCCCAGACAGCATCATCAGCACCAGATTGAGATTCCAAGGCGGTACCACTGCCCTCTTTGGCAGACGGAGGTGGGTCACCGCCCCTAGAAAGCTCAGCCTGTCTAGGTGTGTACCCAACGGCACCCTGTGGACTTTCCCATGATAACCGGAAATTGCCGCCAGTTGCCCCTCAAGGAACTAGCAGCTAGACCGTTATCTAAACCGGATTGCAAGAACGACAAAATGTCCGGGACGGAGGCAGTGGAAGGGTGTGCCTGCCTCTCTCTGCACCATGATTCAAAGATGCGCCCTATGCAGATGCACACCAGGTTCGTAGACCACCTCTGGGCCTGTAGCAAGGCCGCTAACCCTGAGCCTGATTATCCTTTCTTCTTCAACTTCACCCTTTCAAGAGCCATGCCGTAAGCGATAATAATCAATCCATCTGGAGAATACGAAGCAGCTCCTGTGTCAAGAGGCCCTTCCAACCGGAAGCCACCACAGTCAATCCACCAGTATCTGAATCAGGTCAGCATACCACTGGTACCTCGGCCAGTCTGGTGCCACCAGAATTACAAATCCCTGGTGTACCTCTAGCCATTGCACTAACCGGCCTATGAGCATCCACAGGGAAAAACAGAGAAGACCCTTTTCGAGCCACTGCTGAATTAGAGTATTCAGGCCCTTGGACGTCCTCTCTTCTTTTGCTGAAAAACCAGCAGGCCTTGGCAGACTCAAACATTGCCATTAGGTCCATGACCAGTGTGCCCCATCGGCGAACCACCTCTCGAACACCTCCTGTTTGAGCTGCCACTCTCCGGGGTCCATGCGCACTCGGCTGAGGTAGGCTGCCGTCACACTGTCAACCCCTGCTATGTGCACCACCGATAATACCTGGAGACGAATAGCTACCTATCTGAACAGCTTTTCAGCCTCCTCCTCCAGGGCTGCACTGCCTGTGCCTCCTTGCCGGTTGATGTAAGCCACCGTGGTCACATTGTCCGAGAGGACTTGAACCACCTTCTCCTGCAACCATGGTTCGAAACTTTCTAGCACCAAGGTCACTGCTCACATCTCGACCCTTTGCAATGGGCTCTCCAACCTGACAGGCTGGCATTGGTCATCAGAGGAACCCACACCGGGGACTCCTTCCAGGCTCCCTACGTGCAGACATCAACTGAGGGCTCTCCTGGTGCTCCGCAGGCAGGGGAGTACTTGGGACAGGGGTTGAATCTGATGGGACCATCGACTGAGCAGAGCCCTCTGCAGCGGTTGCATGTGCGCCCTTGCCCATGGGACTAGCTCGAGAGTGGCCGCTATGGTCCCCAGAACCTGCAGATGCCACCACTCTGATGGTCTTGCCATCTTCAGGACCTGCTGTATCCACTATCGTAGCTCCTGCATCCGGCAAACCAACAGGAAAATCCTGCCCACGCAGGTATCAAAGCACGCTCTCAAATACTCTAGCTCCTGGGCCGGCCGTAACCGACTCTTGGCCAGGTTGACCCCAACGGAGACTTTGAAGGAACTCTCCCACCCGTGCTGTTGCTCTTTTCGCTATTGTCCCTGGACTTCGTCTGGACCAGCCAATCGTCTAGGTACAGGTGGACGAGAACCCCTTCCTTGTGAAGAGCTACCGCCACTACCACCATGACCTTGGTGAAGGTATGGGGGGTGGTCGCCAGACCGAAGGGCAATGCTCGAAACTGGAAATGGCCCCTTGACACCGCAAAACGGAGAAACTGATGATGTTCTGGATGGATGGGAACGTGCAGATACGCCTCTGAGAGATCAAGTCTTGCCCAAAATCTCCGCTTCCTACAACTACTGTTACTGTGAAAATGCAGTACCTGGAGACCGTAGTTCATGCCCTCAAAGTCAAGAATTGGGCGAAAGGAACCTTCCATTTGGGCACCACGAAATACATGAAGCATCGACTGCAGACGTACTGGTCTCATGGAACCAGTTTCACGGCTCTCAGCTGCAGGAGACAACTCAAGGTTTCTTCAACTGTTGCGAACACCTCTGCGCCTACTTTGGGTGATCAAAGGAGCTCGTTCTTGCTCCAGCAGCGGGTATAGGTGTGTCATGGATTGCACCCCTTTAAGGCCAACCTCCAGCAGATCCCACTCATCCTGGACCATCTGTCCTACTACTCCATGTTCTGGTAAGACTTTCTGCGATTTCCGTACTGCCTGGAACAGCAGATCCTACAGCGCCTCTTCCTCTGCCAAGAGGTTAGCAGGCACATTCAGGGTCTTCAGGGTCTCCAAGTTACACATAGAATGTGAGCCCTTTGGTGACGAGGAAATGTATCAGTACCCGGTTGTAGTGATTGTAAACCGCCTTAATGGCCTTTGGCCTGGGCAGTATATCGAGAAATTGCATAAACATAAAGATGAGTACTGGTAGATCCTCCCGGCGGAAAACCTGAACAATTCAGGTCTGATCCTCCTGTTCTGGGCTCTCTCCTTCCAACTCCTCCTGCAGATCTAGCTCCGTGTCAAGGTCTTCCCCATCCAGCCCCTCCGACAACGGCGATTGCTGCCACTCTTCTAAGCCTCTAGCCCGCTTAGACGCCACTGCTCCTGACTCATGCTCTTTTGCATCTGACATCCTCTTAGCCCTGTGTTCCAGGGCTGAGGAGCCACTTGGCAGGCAAAACACCTTCTGCAAAAGTAAAAAAAACAACTCCAGTGAGAATTCCCCCAGGAGCCCTACTGCTCCCTGGGCTCAAGGAGTGGACGGTCCGGGCATTGTACAGGGACCGGATCCGTTGAAGGTAACATGGCGCCCCCCGCCCCCAGGGTCTCTTTAAACTGGGAGGGATTCTCCTGCCTCATCTCATCCTGCAGGTTCTGCTCCCATGACAGCCTCTTGCATGCAGTTTAGGCAGACGCCTGCCTCCGAGACCACACCACATCAAGGACAGCATATCTTGAGGATTTTTAGATTGCGCTGCAGTGCTGTATCTTAAAGATATGAAAAGGACTTTGCCCTGATCCAATCAAACTGACACATTCTCAGAGTAAAGTTTACGTTTTTCTTCTAATACTACAAATGGCTATAAGGGAGTACAGCTTCCCTTACAAGCAATATTACAGATTTAATAGGTACATAATCTGGACTAAGAGACAAGAGATGATCATGTCAGGTTACTCACTGACCATAGACAGATGGAAGGATTTCATTTGCGTCCAATCCACTGACTGACTATCTTTCAAATTACATATATTTCTTATATGCAAGTACTTCCTGTTTCCCACAGAGCTGTAGCTGCTACAAACCTATATGCACACCTTTTTTTTTTTTTTTATTTCTTACACTTATTTTTATTTCTGTCTCAGATTTTTTATCTGATCTACCCATTAAAGGAACAATGTCTCAACCAATTGCCAGTTACATCACCTTACCTAGCACAACAGCCCTCTGAAAATCCGCCCAGCAACAAACAATGGCCTATCTGATTAGGCCTTTCCCACATGTCTGCATCAAGTCATTGTGCACTGAATCAGTTTTGAGCTGTATAACACAAGGAATGCTTAAGGATTAAGTGGGGTTCACGTCCCTTGATACCATCCTATACCAGGCACATTGGTCTGGCCGGCATGGTGGGAAGGGCTGGGGGCACTCCCCAGGAATGCCCTCAATCTGTACCTGGGTAGGTAAAAGGATCCCCAGCACAGTGCACCTCTACAGGCTCAGGCACAGAGCACTAGAGTACTTGAACTAAAATAAAATAAAACCAAAATCTAATTAACTGAAACTGAAATTAAAAAGAAACTGCAAATGGCCCCCTAGGAAGAGGCTGCTCTGTCCTGCTTTATTCTCCGGTGGCTGCCTCTCCCGGGCACCCAAAACACAGCAGCGGGTTAAACACATGCGGGCCTGAATAAGAAGAAATCGCGCCTAAATGCAGCAGGGGGAGTTTCCCCACACAGCTGCAGGCTCCCAAACATGCGGCTGCAGGCCGCTCTTTGTCTCCTCGTGTTCTGGCAGTTGCTAGGGGTTCCCTGTCGTCCCCCCCCCCCCCCGTCACTCTTACCTTGGAGCCTCTTTGCCGCATGGCTTTTCTACCCCTCGCGCTTAGTCTTCCTTCCCGGCTTCGGCGCTGAGGGTGGTGACTCGGGGCTGCCAGCTTTCACTCCTGTCAAGCAACTGCAGCCCCTGCAGTGGCTCCTCACCCGATAACGGGTTCGGGAGCAGCCATAAGTCTTGGACTGAGGAAGGCCCCCACAGAACTCCCCCCCCCCAAAAAAAAAATCCTGGGGGGAGGGGGGAGGAAGAAGGAATATCCTCCCCTTAGCCCTGTTGTCCCCCGGGTTCTCTGTTTCTTCTGATTTTTTTTTTCTACTTCCGCTTTTAAAAACAAAAAAAACCTGCACCTTAACAGGGGAAATAAAAGCAAACTAACTAAACCTATCTCCTTAGTTGTCTCTTCAGTGAGTCCAGCACCCTGGCTCACAACCTCCTCCAGCTGCTTGGAGACTGAGTTTACTGGGGCTGGTGGATGGTGCCAGCTACATATGTACACTAGTGTCATCAAAAAGATGACATGCTCAGTCTCCAAGCTGCTGGAGGAGGTGCACTACCCAGAGGTGCGGGACTGGACTGGAGGGACGATAAGGAACGGGTTTATCCATCTGCACACCACACCGAGAATCGACGCCACTTGAAGGCATATACCCCTTCTTATGGGGGCCTTACAAGAGGCCAGAAGAACTTCCTCCATGTCCCGTGGGAGGTTGAAGGGAACTAACGCTACTCTTTCAACAGCCAAGCCATGAGCGACAGCAACCCCAGGATGGGGTGTAGGAGAGAGCCTTGTTCCTGTGAAAGTAAGCCTGGGGCTTGGCCAAGGGGAAAATCGGTGGTGATGCCGCCGATAGGCAGAGGAGCAGTGGGAACCAGGGCTGCCTGGGCCACTGAGGAGCAATCAGCATTAGTGATGCTTTATGGCACTGGACCTTGAATGGGGTCTTGGCGACCAGCGGTGTCACTGGGAAGGTGTACAGTAGGCTTCCCTCCATGGGATAAGAAATGCAACCGCTGCCACCCGGGTCGCGTGCAGCTGGTGGGAGCAGAATTGGGGCAACTGTACATTGTCCAGACTGGTGAACAAGTCCATCGAGGGGATGCCCCAGAGATGGAACAGCCGGGAGGCTACTAGTGGATCCAGGCACCATTCATACGCCTGGAGGACTCTGCTCAGTTTGTCTGCCAAGACATTGTCCTGGCCTAGGAAGTAAACTGCCCTCTGGAGCATCCCCCTCTGCCTGCCGCATAGGAACAGAGGGCTAACGCCTCCTGACAGAGGTGTTATGACCCTGTTCCCCCTTATTTGTTCATGAAGAAAGAACATTGCGAGCTGGTTGTCGGTCTGGATCAGCAGCTGGTGGCGGAAGGATCAGAGAGCCAGGAATGTCGCCCGGAGCTCTAGCACGTTGACTGCATCCGAGATTCCTCCTGGGACCAGTCACCTTGCGTCTGGAGGCCCTCGCAAAGCGCTCCCCAGCCCAGTAGGGAGGCGTCCGTGGGACCCTCTGGGGGATGGGAACCTGGAAGGGCATCCTGGCCTGAATGTGATATGGAATCTGCAACCATCCCCAAAGGAGTCCGCCAGCTGATGGGTCACTCACTCTGTCCCTGAACCTGCCTGTGGCTTGTGTCCACAGAGAGTGGAGGCACCACTGGGCTGCCCTCATGTGCAGGCAGGCATATGGGCTCATGTGAACCATGGAGGCCATGTATCCCAAAAGGTGGAACAGAAGCCGGGCAGGTAGCGTCCAGAGTGTGTACCTCTGCAGCCAACTCCCTGAGGAATTCTGACCTCGCCTTCCAGGCAAAAGCCTTCCTCCCTCAGGAATCTAGCTATACCCCTATGAACTCTAGGCACTGGGCTGGAGGTGAGGTGGGACTTGGGGCAGTTTATGATGAACCTCAGGTGCTGCAGGGCATTTATGGTGCGCCCGGTGGTGCATTGTGCCTCTACAGCTGTCCCCCCTTTATGAGCTAGTCATCCAGATAAGGGAAGATGAAGGCCCCTTGGAGCAAGAGGTGGGCTGCAACCACCGCGAGGCACTTTGTGAAGCCCTTGGTCATGAAACCAGACCAAAGGGTAGCACCCTGTATTGGTAGTGCTATCCTCCCACCACGAACCAGAAGTAATTTCTGTGGTTGTGATAATTAGGATGTGCATGTAGGTATCCTTTAGATCTAAGGAGTATAGCCAATCACCCAGCTGAAAGAATGGCAGCAGTGTTCCAAGGGAGAGCATCTTGAACGTCTCCCTGACCAAAAACTGTTGAGCTCTTTGCAGGTCCAAGATGGGCCTGAGGCCCACTGCCCTCTTGGGGACAAGGAAATACTTGGGAGTAGAAGTCTGTGCCCCAGAGATGTTTCAGAACTAGCTCCACTGCCTTGTCCTGGATTAGGCCTGCTAGCTCGGTGAGAAGCAGGGTCTGGTGAGCTCTCTTGGGAAGTAAGAGGGTGGTGCCTGCTGTAGGTGGAGGAGGTAGCCCTCCTTGACCACCTGTAGCACCCATGTATCGGTGGTGATAAGTGTCCACCTGTGGGCAAACAGGGCTAGGCGCCCCCCTGTGGGCTGCAGAGGACCCCGGGGGGGGGGGGGGGGGAGGTCATGCCCAGGCAGTCAAAACATCCCGCCCTCCCCAGGCTGGGCCAGGGCTAGTACCTGAGACTTTGGGGCCTTTTGCTTTCAGGTACCATGTCCTTGGCCTTTTTGCTGCTAGCTCTGTGAGCGGCCAAGGTGGCCTGAAAATGCAGGATACCGCCAAAGCCCCCCTTCTTTCTCTGAGCTTTCTTCCGGGGTTGCACAGAAGTCTTCTTTGAGAAGCCTGGTTCTCGTCAACAACTCTGTTTCTATCTCTGCAGCCTTGTCTGCCATGGGTTTCCCCGCATAGGTTCTCTCCTATGCAGGAGACATCAGTTTGTCCTGCACCCATATTGTTCTAGATCAGATGACTGCAGCCTTGCTTGGCATCGTGCCCTGATGCCTGTGGCAGCCAACCTGGCCGAAGACTAAAAGCCATCGTAGGCGGCTCGAGATAAACTTTGAGCACTCTTTTGCTGCCGAGGTCAGGATCTTAAACCTCTGTAAGGGTTCCCCATCGAGGCCTGCCGAGAATCCACTGAGCTACTTCAACAGTTCCTTCAGGTACATGCTGATACAGAGCTAATAGGACTGGGTCTGGCAAGTTAACATCGAGCCCTTATCTCTACTACCTCCACTGTGAGACTATTCCATGCATCTACCACTCTTTCCGTAAAGAAATATTTCTGCATATTACTCCCGAGTCTATCCCCTTTCACCCTCATCCTATGTCCCCTCATAGCAGAGCTTGCTTTCAATCGAAAGATGCTCTCCTCCTGTGCATTTATGTCACAGCGGTATTTAAACATATCTATCATATCTCCTCTATCCCGCCTTTCCTCTAAAATATACATATTGAGATCTTTAAGTCTGTCCCCATATGGTTTATAACAAAGACCATTGACCATTTTGGTAGCTACCCTTTGCACAGACTCCATCCTGTTTATATCCTTTTGAAGGTATGGTCTCCAGAATTGCACACAATTCTCCAAATGAGGTCTCACCAAAGCCCTATACAAAGGACACCATCACCTCCTTTTTTCTGCTGGCCATTTCTCTCCCTATGCACCCAAGCTTTCACCAGTGCTGTTTCTACCTGTTTAGCCTCTTAAAGATCATCAGAAACAATCACAAACAGGCCCTGCTCTTCTTTCATGGACAGAAGTATTCAAATCTCTCTCATGCATATCCATTGTGATAATCCTGAAAATCTGACTGGCTGGATGTGCCTCCAGGAGAGGGCTGAGCAACACTGCAGTAATAGACAACTTTTTAGATAGAGTTTTAGGGTAACCAGGACATAAAAATTAACTCTTTCCTTAGACCAAAAATATAATCTCAAGAATATCCTGAAAACCAATTCTGTTTGCTGCCCTTAAAGAGAGACATTTTACTTATCAAATAATGCCCTTTCCTTGAGTCCTGCAAGGCCAGTCCACAGAGGTGGAGACAGAAAAATCCAGAGGTTTCTTATGACCTTATCCTGTACTATAGCTAGAGCAACTAGAGGGCATGCTACCTTTGTATTTGCACCCAAGCCATGAATAAGAACCCCTGGTCACACAAACTTCAACAAGGGTAACAAGGACCAATGGTCCAAAGAACACATATATATACAAAAAATCCAGTGGGAAAGTGGTCAACCAAAAAATGTAGCTCGCAGAGCTAAACTGCAGGAAACAGCTGATTATCACAGATCATAGCAGAACATAGCAGCCTAGACCAGATCACAACAGATCAGATCAGATCCCAGGAGCAGGTCCTGGACTGGCCTAGTAGGACTCAAGGAAAGGTCATTATCTAGTAAGTAATATGTCACCTTCCATATTGTCCTGCTAGGCCAGCCCAGACAAGTGGGACATATCAAAGCTACGCCTCCACTGGGTGGGAGGAAGGCATGGCAGACTTCAAGATTTCAGCACCAAATGCCGTGTCCACCAGAGTGGGGACATCTAAGCGGTAATGTTCAACAAAAGTGGAAAGCAATGACCATGCCATGGCCTGACAGATGTCTATGGTGGCAACAATTGCGCTCCACCCTGGAAGAAGCCTGAGCCCATGTGGAATGCACATGGAAATCCTCTGGGTCTGACTGAGGCTACAGTCTTCTTTATCCCAACAACTCAAGTTAGGCTTCGTGGCTGCTTCGCCCTTCCACGGGCCTGCAAAAGGACAAAAAGTCTGTCCAACCTACGGAAGGCGTTAGTAATCTTTAGGTACTGAAGAAGCACTCTCTTAAGGTTCACCAGGTGAAGGTCCTTATACTTCCCTTGACATGGTTCTTTAGAGAAAACAGGCTATCCACCTGGTTTGGCATGGAAAACAGACACCACCCTTAGGCAAGAAAGAAGGAACAGGCCGAAAAAGCATGGCCTCCTCTAAAAAGACAGATCGAGATCTCAGCAAGACAAAGCCTGCAACCCTGAGATGCATCTCGCTGAGCAGTTTGCAACCAAAAAGGCTGTCTTAAGAGACAAATCCTCGAGCAAGGATCCTCAAGGGCTCAAACGGCTCAACCATCAATCAAGGCCCAAACAACCAAAACGGAGATCCCAAGAAGGAACCACCTAGAGCAGGGGAGGATGCAAGTGCTTAACTCCCACAGAAATCAGCCCATGTCCAGGTGTGAGGCCAGGGAGCGCCCTGCAACCGGTCTACTAAAACAAGCCAAGGCTGCCACCTGAACCCTCAGTGAATCAAAGGAAAAGTCCTTGTCAAAGCCATCCTGGATGAAGGAAAGCAGAGAAGACTTTATTAATATCAACAATACATATTGCCGACCCGACACAGGCCGTGTTTCGTTAAAACTTCATCAGGGGTAAGGCAAACTAAAAACAACAAAAATAAATATAAAATAAACATAAATATCATACACATATAACCATATAATTAAAACATATAAAATCAAATAATTAGAATGCTGCAGCAAAACATCAAAAATTATAATCTTAATCAAATATATATAACAAAGAACCATAAAGGAGTAAAATCATATAATAAATATATATAACAAAAAGGTCCATAAAACAGACATATAATAAACTAGTACAATCATATAATAAACACATAATAGGCCTAAAACTGTTGGAATGCTACTTAAAACAAATGAAATACACCAAAAGCATAAAAAACAGAAACTGAAGTATTTGTACAAAGTACAAGAGGGCAAGAGATAAAGAGAGATAATTCCAAATACTTCATATACATAATAATCTTACCGAAAAGCTTCTAATGCTTCTTACAGTCTATAAAACCAAAGAAGGGGGGGGGGGGGAGAGGAAAAAAAAGTAAGTCTAAATCAAAAACCATCGGATAAACAAAAAGTAAAAACTGAAACTAAATCAGAAATTATTCTAAAGGGAGACAAAATCGACATGTGAACCAAAGGCCATAGAAAATGTATAATATAAACCTCATCTAAGTAAAAACAAAACGAAAATGCATACTGCTAAAATTTTTAGAGACCATAGATCATACTGTGATGAGATAGTTTGTTAAATAAAGACCAACAATTAAAATGAAATACTCACTACTGGCTATGATACCAACGGCATAGTATATTGATCATAACACAAACGGCGTGGTGCTAGAAATAAAAAGAAAGAACTTTAGCTATAATAAAAAACTAACTAATAAAGCAAACCAAATGTACCTACGAAGGCAATTCACATCTTTAGATAGCCACAGAAAACCGTTCCCTCAAAGGGCTTAAAAAATCTTTAGTTAGGTTACAAGTGCGCTGTTGAGCACAACGGAACCACCAAACCTCTGAAAACAGTCATTCAAAGTGAAACGCCAACACATGTGTAGTAGGTAAATAATATAGCATTAGGACTTCCGGTGATGCGGTGAGCCGGAGCAGTTGCATGCTGCTCGGGCTCTGGGCCCCCTCACCCCTCCGGCGAAGAAGCATGCTGTGACTGGGGCTAATCTCGGGGTTTTTCGCCCCCCACGGGCTCTCCCGATTGGACCGCCATAGGGGCTGGTGCCCCGGTGCTCTCCGCTCACCCCCACACGACGACTTTTGGAGGCGGCCTGGATCCAGGAGGCAGACGCCGTGCGGTGAGTGCAGCTGCACTGCGAGGTGAGACGGCGATCGGAGCGGGGCCCCGCGGCGGCGGCAGCCCTCTGATTAATGCATCCCGCCCCCCCCCCCTGCGTGTATTTACTGAACGGGCCCTGAGAGGGGGGCCGACACGGCAGCTACTGAGGGGGCCGGGGGCTGTTGTTGGGCCTTGATCTGGGTCGCCGCTTGCCTCTCCCGCCCCCCGAGAGATCCTCGAGGGCCGAGCAGCCTGCCGGAAGATCTGTGCGCCCACCAGAAGACCCGTGCGCCCTGCAAAATAATCCAGCCTGCTGTCCACAAACCACCACACTGTACTCTAGCAGACACTGCACAGGGGACTGTGCCCTATCTTCCGCATGCAGATGTCTGGGTCCTGAGTCTGGCCTTTGGCACGCGGAGTCTGAGTTGTGCCCCCCGCCTCCTGCCTCTGACCGGCACCCTGTTGCTGCCGCACCACCAGCACACAGCAGCCTATACCCCGCACCCCGGGCCCTCCCCCCGGTGCACCGGAGTATGAGACCTGTGCCTCGTGTCAGACACGTCGGAGCCTGAGACCTGCGCCCTTCTTTCAGCACTCAGGAGCCTGAGACCGGTGCTCTGCCCTTGGCTCTCGGAGGCTTGCGACCGGCCCCTGCCTCTGGTGTACGAGAGTTGGAGACCCCTCCCTTGCCCCCAGCGCCTAGACGCCTGAGACACGGGCCCTTTCCCTAGCGCATAGCGGCCTGAGACCTGCACCCTTCCTCCAGTGCACGGGAGCCTGAGAAAAAAAAAAAAATTGAGACGCCTGAGACTTGGGCACAACAGAGGCCTTGGTGATGGCGGCAAAGGGAGGCCGCCGGGTGGAGAAGGAGAAAACCCCCCTGCCGCCAAGGGGGGGGAGCAGTCCTCGCCACCGAAGGGAGAGGCCAAGGCCACGGCGGGGATGGTGGACGAAATCTCCCTGGCCGTGGCGGGGGCGCTGTCTGCGCAGTTTGACGACCTGCGGGGCCGCATGGACCTAATCCAAACTTCAGTGGAGGCCCTGGGCGGCCGACTGCAGGAGGCGGAACACCGGATAGAGAGGTCAGAAGAGCATGTGTTGGAGCTACAGCAGGAGATGGCCCGGGTGAAAAAGTTACTCCAGGGGCAGGAGGCCAAGCTAGACGACCTTGAAAATAGGTCCCGCCGTAATAACCTGAGATTTCTTGGGGTTCCGGAGGTTATAGAGGACCGGGACCTACAATCCTACGTAGAGGACCTGGTGAAACAAATTCTGGCGAACGATCCTGAAGGCACCCTAGTGCAAATTGAGAGGGCGCACCGGGTCGGGCCTAGGAGAACCAGTGACGGCCGACCTAGGGTGGTCCTAGCACGGTTCCTGAGATTCCAACAGAAAGAAGCAGTCCTGCGGGCCGCGCGAAAGAAAGGGACCATTCAAAAAGACAATGTCCGGCTACGTATCGTTCAGGATTACTCAGCGGCTCTGGGACAGCGACGACGAGAGTACGGACCCTTGTGCCAGATCCTGATAGATAATAATATCAAATTTATAGTGCAATACCCTGCCCGGCTGATCTTCACTCATGGGGGGACCCGTCGGTCCTTTGACTCCGCGACAGCAGCAACGCCCTACGTGGAGGAGATACGGCAGAGGGCTGCAGTGGCGGCCGAGTCATGAGGTCCGGAGGGGAGGACTATTGATGTGAAGAACAAGCCAGGAGTCTCCACTTTGGACTTTAAAGCGATGGTGATGGTAACCGGGGTGGGGGAGGGGGGAGAACGGGGCCTGTTCAAATTACTACTAAGTGGGGTTGGCTGTTTTCCATGGGTGTGGGGGGCGGGTGGGGGACGGCTCGAGTAGTTGGGGGTGTTTTGCCGGGGGGGGAGGGGGTGTGAATTTGGGGGGGCTCCGGGGGGCCACCCCGGACGAGTTGTAGCAGGGCCGGCACAATGGAGGGGTAAGGGGGTACCTCCCGCATCTAGGAATACATAGAGGAGGGGAGGAGGATGATAGATGGGATAAGGAATTGGAGTGGGGAAGAGAGGGGGAGGGGGTGGGTGGGGTGGAGGGGGGGAAGGGGTGGGAGGGGGGGGGGGAAGGAGAGGGTGGGAAGGAGAGGGAGGGAGGGAGAGGGGGTGTAGGAGGGGAGCAGTATTCTCGGGGACCAATGGAGGGGTGGACGACAAGAGGGATTATCCTTGTGGAGAAGAGGGGAGGACCTCAGGCTGGGGGGGTCCCTTCCTTAGATCAGGTATGGTTTATGCTGTATTATAATAGGCCTACTTTTGTATTACATGCCGCTTAAGATAATTTCTTGGAATGTATGTGGTCTGGGTAGCCCCATTAAACGGGCCAAAATCCTGCAGGCTCTAGCAAGGCAGAAGGCGGACATCGCTATGCTCCAGGAAACCCACCAGACTGCCGAAGAGCACCGTAAATTATGCCGGGAGTGGGTGGGACAGGTCTGGGGGGCCCCAGCTCAGGGGAAGAAGGGGGGAGTAGTACTCCTGATTCATAAACGGGTGAGGCTGGAGGTTGTCCAGGACTTTGTAGACCCGACAGGCAGATTTATCTTGGTGCAGGGAGTCCTCGAGGGGAGGCCTGTCATACTGGGCAACCTGTACTGTCCAAATGTGCTTGACTTGCCCCTTTTTGCCCGTCTTGCCTCCAAGATCGAGACATTGCCGGAGTCCCCCTTGATTTTGGGGGGTGATTATAATGGGGTCATGGATGTCGATCTCGATACTTCTAAGGGGGGGGAGCGGAGAGACAGAATCGCGACGGTTCGGGCCTTGCGACGTTTATGTTCCCGGCTGGGGTTGGTGGACTCTTGGCGACTACTACACCCGGCCGAACGGGATTACACGCATATATCTCGGGCTCATGGCACTAGCGCCCGTATAGATTACCTGTTGATCTCTACCGGTCTGTTTGTTAAAGTAGCGGATGCTCAGATAGGGCCTATGGAGATATCTGACCATGCGTTTGTTTGGCTCGACGTCCATTGGACTGGGAACTCTCCCCGGTCCCCGACATGGCGATTCCCGCTTGAACTATACAGGGACGCGCAATTTCGTTCTTTTCTTCAGCAACGATGGCAGGAATTCGAAGCTGATCATAGGGGTCACCAGGATGACCCCGAACTGCTCTGGGAAACTGCAAAGGTGGTTCTGCGGGGGGACATAATAGGGTTCCTTGCCCGGAAGAGAAGACTGAGGGCCGAACGTATTATTGGTTTAGAGAAGTTGGTGACGCGGCTACGGCGTCAAGGGGCTCAAAACCCGACGGCAGGGCTTAAAAAGCAGCTGTGGGACTCTCAAATGGAACTAAATGAACTCTTGCACCAACGGGCAAAGAAATCTGTGTTATACTATCGGTACCAACTTTATCGTTATGGGGATAAGCCCGGGAAACTATTGGCCAGATGCCTTCGGGGACCTAGGGGCTCTAAACTGGTGCCGGGTTTGCGGGATGACTCGGGGGTGCTACATCGGGAGAACCTGGAGATTGTGCGGGTTTTTCGTTCCTTTTTCCAGAGCCTCTATACCGCGGAGTCGCCCTCTCTCACGCAGATGGAGGAGTATGTGGGGGCCTTGGAGTTACCGCGCTTGACCGCGGAGCAAAGAGCGCAGTTGGAGCGGCCGATAACGGCGGCCGAGTTGCAGGGGGCTATTTCCAAGGCCAGCTGTTATAAATCCCCAGGATCCGACGGGCTTGGTGCGGAATTTTACAAAATTCTTAACGATTTGATTTCCCCAACGCTGGCCGCCGTACATAATCGGAGGGCGCAACAGGGCTACTTTCGGTGGGGGGCTAATCATGCCCATATTGTCCTTATTCCTAAACCGGCGAAGGATCCCCTCTCTGCGACTTCGTATCGTCCTATCTCACTGCTTAATTTTGATCTTAAATTGATGGCCAAAGTTCTGGCAGACCGCCTGGCGGAGTTTCTGGGGTTGTTGGTGCATGATTGTCAAGTTGGGTTTGTGAGGGGGCGATACGCAGTCCGCAACCTGCGCAAAATTGTGGCATCCTTAGAGTGGGTCCAGCATAGACAGCTGCCCTCTTTACTTGTTAGCTTTGACACGGAAAAAGCCTTCGACCGGGTGGACTGGCAATATCTGAAGTACATCCTTCCTCGCTATGGTCTAGGGCCTTTATTTTGTAGCATGGTTGCGAGCCTGTATGCCGACCCGACGGCGGCGATACTTTGCAATGGGGTGGTATCAGAGAAGTTCACGTTGCAAAGGGGGACTCGTCAGGGCTGTCCCCTCTCTCCTCTCCTTTTTGTCCTGTCTTTGGATCCTCTCCTGCGGAGAGTGGCGGGAATGCGTTCCATAAGGGGGGTGAGAATGGGCGCTCAAGAATTTAAGATATCTGCTTTTGCCGATGACCTGTTGGTACATTTACTTTCGCCTACAGACTCCTTGCCGCTTCTCCTAGGAGAGCTCCGAACTTTTGGACAATTTGCGGGGCTACGTATTAATAGGGACAAATCCGAAGCCATGGACGTGTTGGGGAGCCTTCGGAGTGGCTGGCCGGGGGTCTTCCCTCTTAAATGGGCTGAGAATCAATTTGTATATTTGGGGATTGTACTGCCCTGCCATCCGGGACGATTGTATAGGTGCAACCTGCAGCGAATGCTGACCAAGGTGCGAACTCAATTGCAGGCCTGGCGGCCTCTCCCCCTGTCCCTATTGGGAAGGATTGCGGCGATTAAACTGGTGCTCTTGCCGCGGATCTTGTATTGGTTGCAGACCCTCCCTGTTTGGCTTCTCCGGAGGGATGCCCGGCGCTTTGAGGTGGAATTCCGAGGCCTTCTCTGGGGGGGGGCGAGAGCCCGTGTCCCCTACGGTTGGCTGGTGGGGAGGATGCGCAATGGGGGGTGGGGGCTCCCGGATCTCGGTGCTTATGCATTGGCCTGCCAAGCGCGCCATTTGGGGGATTGGCTAGGTGACACTGACCTCTAAACGCCCACAGCCTTGGAGGAGGAATTTGTGGCACCCCACTCTCTGCGGGCCCTCTTGCACCTGGAGGTTAGCCAGTGGGCTACCCACTTGGCTGAGAGTGTGTTGCTACTCCCGGTATGCAAGACCTGGCGGCAGTTGAATACCTATTGGGGCCGTAATTGGAAGGCGTCAAGTTGGCTACCCCTTCGGGGGAATGCCAACTTTACCCCGGGAACGGAGACCGCGGCCTTCCGTTTTTGGGGGGAGAGAGGGGTCCATAGTGTGGGAAACGTGGTGGACTTGACGGGGAGGCCCAAACCCTTTCTTGCGCTTTCCCGCGAGTTTGACTTGCGGCCTCACCATTTCTTTGCATATATGCAGGTGGCCCACTATGTGGCCTCCCTTCCAGGAGAGGAGTTACATGGCGACCGCTCGGTCCAGATTATGGGGTTTTTTGGTTTGGACGACACGACACGACCGTCAATCCGGGGTTTTCACCTCCGGTTGGAGCAGCTTCGCCAGCGCCCAGACTATGGCAGAGTGGAACAGGCTTGGGGGGCCGAAATGGGGCGGGAAATCCCCCATGGCATTATTTTAGTGGCCCTACGGCGCGTGGTGAGCCTGGTGGAGGGGGCCCGTTGGCGGGAAATACAATTTAAATGTCTAACCAGGATCCACTTCTCCCCGCGGAGGGCCCTTCGCTGCCACCTGACTGCGGATGGCAGTTGTCCGCGGTGCGCGGCGCCCATGGCGACTTTGTTACACATGTGGTGGGGATGCCGACGGATTCGCCCATATTGGCGGAGGATCGCCCTGTACGTAGCTAATCTGCTGGGACAACCTATTCAGTGGGATGCAGCCTTGGTGGTCTTGGACGTTTTGGCCCTTGCCTCTCCGAAGGGGAAGTGGGGTCGCTGGCTTGTGCGTAAGGCCTGTCTGGTGGGTAAAGGACCTCTGTTGCGGCGGTGGAGGGAGATCCACCCGCCCTCTTTTTGGGAGTGGCGGAACTCTTTCCATCAGCTTATGCTCCTGGAGTGTAGGGCTGCCCGGGGCCATGTCCAGCGATGGTCCGCCTTCTTGCTAATTTGGGATCCATACATTCACAATTTGAGTGCCCGGACCCGTAACACGGTCTTGCAGTTGGGCTGTTAATACCCTCATCCACTGTTTTGTTATTTGGGTGAAATGTGGAACTCTCAGATGGTCCTGCGTGGCCGGGACATGTGGGGGGGGGGGAGGTGGGGGAGGGGAGGGGGGAGGGGAGGGGGTAGGGGAAGGGGGTGAGGGTAATTAATCTTTGAAAAATCCATGTAACCATCAATGGGTATTGCTCCTGGGGATAAGAGCTAACCCCAGAGAGTGGCGATTTTCTGTGTGTCTTGTATTTGTTGCTTGCTGTTGATGGTTCTAAATAAAATTTTGAAAAAAAAAAAATATAGCATTAAGATTAAATAATGAATTATATTGAATAAGAATCATATAAAAACAAATTAAAATGAGATACTCACTACTAGCTATAGTATCAACGGCAAAGTATGCCAGTTGTGACACCAACGTAGTGCTAGAAAATAAGAGAGAGGAAATCCACCTATAATAAAAACTAACCATTAAAACAAACCAAATGCACCAATGAAGGCAACTTACATTAATAAATAGCCACAGAAAACCGTTCTTCCAAAGGGCTTAAAAACCTAAAATTAAATCGCAGGCACGCTGTTGAGCGCAACGGAGCCAACAAACTTCTGAAAAAACAGCTGTTCAAGGTGAAACGCCAACGCATGTGCAGTAGCTAAATAATGATGTCATAGATGACGTGACACTAAAGTTAAACGAACAAAAATCTTATGATTAAAAACTGATAAGATGTTGAATAGAATAAATATTCATAAAACCAAGACCACTAATGGAAAAATCTCTCTACAGAAAAAACTGTTTTATGGAGTATTCAAAACAAAAAATGTAAAGGAAGAACTGACGACCATAGCCAAATAGTCAATTGGCAAATTGTCACCAATGCTAGTGTTAAAGCTAAGATCATATCAAGCGAAACAAAGGAGAAATAATTTATTGTATAGACTTCAACTAAAACCGTAGACATCTAAGATCATCAGCATACAAAAATAAAAATCGTGCACAAAGGAAGGCTAAAAGAAAACCTGTCAAAAATACATGACAAACAACACAGAGGAATTAAAAACAAAAACATGGGAACGTGAAAACCCAAGGTGCAAGATTTTATAGAAAAACCGAGAGGTCCTGATCTAAATTAAGTCCACTAGGGGCCATAGAATCCAATAAAAATATATACTTCTGCTCTAACTGCATAACAGTTCTATTAATGTCACCTCCCCTCCAGTTTAGTTTAACCTTTTTGATGACAAAAAAACTTTATATCAGAAACTTTATGTGCTTGCTTGATCCAGTGTTCTACAACGGGCTTCTCTACAATACCCCTCTTAATTGCACTCCTGTGTTCTACAATTCTGACTCGGACACTACGGGTGGTCATGCCAACAAAGTTTCTTGCAGGGACACTGGATGACATACACAACATGAGTTGTTTCACAATTAGAAAAATCTAAGAACAAATCTCTTGTTGGTAACATGATGAGTGAAAAAATCCCGGACTGGTAAAACATGAACACACACCGAACAGCATCCGCATTGGAAAACCCCTTTATGTTTGGACAAAAAGGGGCGTTCTGTCAATGCAGAAGGAACCAAAAGATCCTTTAAATTAATATTCCGTTTATGTGCAATAGTGAGAGGGGTATCTTTAAAACCATTGAGGGATTGGATCAGATGCCATTCTTTCTTGAGTATTTTAATAATCTTCTGAGAAAAGGAGGTGTATCGAAGCGGGCAGACTATACCCACCTTATTCTCTCTCTGTTTCGCTTGATATGATCTTAGCTTTAACACTAGCATTGGTGACAATTTGCCAATTGACTATTTGGCCATGGTCGTCAGTTCTTCCTTTACATTTTTTTTTGTTTTGAATACTCCATAAAACAGTTTTTTCTGTAGAGATTTTTTTCCATTAGTGGTCTTGGTTTTATGAATATTTATTCTATTCAACATCTTATCAGTTTTTAATCATGATTTTTGTTCGTTTAACTTTAGTGTCACGTCATCTATGACATCATTATTTAGCTACTGCACATGCGTTGGCGTTTCACCTTGAACAGCTGTTTCAGAAGTTCGGCGGCTCCATTGCGCTCAACAGCGTGCCTGCGATTTAATTTTAGGTTTTTAAGCCCTTTGGAAGAACGGTTTTCTGTGGCTATTTATTAATGTAAGTTGCCTTCATTGGTGCATTTGGTTTGTTTTAATGGTTAGTTTTTATTATAGGTGGATTTCCTCTCTTTTATTTTCTAGCACTACGTTGGTGTCACAACTGGCATACTTTGCCGTTGATACTATAGCTAGTAGTGAGTATCTCATTTTAATTTGTTGTTTTTATGATTCTTATTCAATATAATTCATTATTTATTTAATCTTAATGCTATATTATTTACCTACTGCACATGTGTTGGCGTTTCACTTTGAATGACTGTTTTCGGAGGTTTGGTGGTTCCGTTGTACTCAACAGCGCACTTGTAACCTAACTAAAGTTTTTTTAAGCTCTTTGAAGGAACGGTTTTCTGTGGCTATCTAAAGATGTGAATTGCCTTCGTAGGTACATTTGGTTTGCTTTATTAGTTAGTTTTTTATTATAGCTAAAGTTCTTTCTTTTTATTTCTAGCACCATACCGTTGGTGTTATGATCAATATACTATGCCGTTGGTATCATAGCCAGTAGTGAGTATTTCATTTTAATTGTCGGTCTTTATTTAACAAACTATCTCATCACAGTATGATCTATGGTCTCTAAAAATTTTAGTAGTATGCATTTTTGTTTTGTTTTTACTTAGATGAGATTTATATTATACATTTTCTATGGCCTTTGGTTCACATGTCGATTTTGTCTCCCTTTAGAATAATTTCTGATTTAGTTTCAGTTTTTACTTTTTGTTTATCCGATGGTTTTTGATTTAGACTTACTTTTTTTCCTCTTTTTTTTCCCCCCCTTCTTTGGTTTTATAGACTGTAAGAAGCATTAGAAGCTTTTCGGTAAGATTATTATGTATATGAAGTATTTGGAATTATCTCTTTATCTCTTGCCCTCTTGTACTTTGTACAATTACTTCAGTTTCTGTTTTTTATGCTTTTGGTGTATTTCATTTGTTTTAAGTAGCATTCCAACAGTTTTAGGCCTATTATGTGTTTATTATATGATTGTACTAGTTTATTATATGTTTGTTTTATGGACCTTTTTGTTATATATATTTATTATATGATTTTACTCCTTTATGGTTCTTTGTTATATATATTTGATTAAGATTATAATTTTTGATGTTTTGCTGCAGCATTCTAATTATTTGACTTTATATGTTTTAATTATATGGTTATATGTGTTTGATATTTAGGTTTATTTTATATTTAGTTTTGTTGTTTTTAGTTTGCCTTACCCCTGATGAAGTTTTAACGAAACACGGCCTGTGTCGGGTCGGCAATATGTATTGGTGATATTAATAAAGTCTTCTTTGCTTTACAACTATTTCCTTGGGGTTTGCCACGTTCCCCGACTGTGTTCCTTAGTTTGACGTGGTCCTCTGCTCCTTTGTTGGACTGTGAAGGAAAGCAGAGCCAGCAAATCTACGGTGCTAGAACTGACCTGGTGTTCCCAGGACCAGTGCTCAAATAGACGCCAAACATGCACAAAGGCAAGACAGGCAAAGCCTCTTCTTGCTTTCAGAAGTGTGGAAAGCACAGAATAGCCCTTTCACACTAAGCACTGCTTGTCAAGAGAAGCCATAAGCGAGAAGGGAGCCAGATCGTCCAGCAGGACCAGCCCCTGCTTAAAGAGCCCCCGTACCGATGCAAGCCGCAGAGGGGGCCCTGCCAGAAGCACATCAGATATGCATACCATAACCTCCTTGGCCAATCTGGTGCCACCAGCACCAATGGACCCTGACGGCACTCTATATGATGAAGCACTCGCCCTACAAGAGGCTCCAGAGGAAAAACATACAGCAGAACCTGCTTTGGCCAATGCTGAACTAGGGTGTCCATGCCCTTGGATCCTGCCTCCTTGCAGTGGCTGAAGATCCTATTTATCTTGGCACTGACTCTGGTCACCATTAGATCTATCTCGGGGTGATCCCACATGTTCAGGATCCTCTGGAACTCTAATCAGCCCAACTCCCATTCTCCAGGATCGAGGGAGTAGCGATTGAGACACAGTCTGCTTCCATGCTGTCCACTCCTGCAATATGCTGCGCAGAGAGGGTCAGGAAGGGAAAAGGAGGGTCATTTCCTGGGAGATCCTGGAACTCTTCATGACCCCTTACAGACCGACATAGGCTACCACTGTGGATGAGAAGATCCAAACTAACTATGTCCCAGAGGTGCAAGAGAGCCAGGTGAATGGCCCTAGCCTCCAGCTGACTGATGGGCCAAACTGTCTCCCACTTGCTCCAGTGACCCTGAGCAGTCTGCCCCAGGAAGTCAGCTGTCTAGTCAATCAGGCTGGCATCCATCATCAGCAAAAGTCACTGAAGATCATCCAGGGCAAGGTCTTTTAGCAGATGATTGGGCTTCTCCCACCATTTCAGGCTAGCTGCCACGAACGGGGGAAGCAGAAGCCAGATTTCAAAATCCTGTGAAGAAGGGACTATCAGAAAAGCAGGGATCTTTGTAGTGGACACATGTGCACCTGTGCTAGGGAGACCATCCCAATCACCACCACCACTGACTCTAGGAGCTGGAGGTAGTCCCAGGCCTTGGGAGCCTGCTGCCTTCAAAATACCTTAAGTTTAGAGTGCAGCTTCTATGCCCTCTTCTCAGGCAGGAATAACTTTCCCAAGCCTTTGTCGAACCATGTTCTGAGGTAGTCATGACTGGGTAGGCTCCAGGAAGCTCTTATTATAGTTAACCCAAACTCAGACTCTCCAGAAACTGCATCACCCAGGCAGACACCCACAGGGCTTCAGAACATGATCTGACCCAAATAAGTCAGTTGTCCAGGTAAGAATGCACACAAATACCCATGTGCTGCAAGACAGCAGCAGCCACTACGATAACTGAAAGGTAGAGTGGCAAACTGAAAGTGTGAGCCGAGAACATAGAAGCATAGAAAGTGCAGTTGATTCATGCAGATGGGAATGTGGAAGGACACCTCGGCCAATTCCAGTGATGCAAGAAACTCTCCTCGCCGAACTGCTCTTATGACCTATCTCAATGTCCATGCAGAAGTGAAAGGTCCTCAGGTGAGCACTTTCAGCCTTGAGATCCAAAATTGGGTGGAAAGAGCCATCCTTCTTCAGCACCATTAAGTAAATGGAATACTATCTCTTGCTCCTTTTGGCAGATGGGAGTGGGACCACAGTCTGGAGGCTGAGGAGCCACTCCAAAGTAGTTTGAACAGTGGCCTTCCTGGTCGCAGACCCACATACCCATCTGTCCTCTCCAGCTGGATCTTGCTCCCTCAACTCCTGCCTAGCCTCTATCGCCACCTGACTAACCACCAACTGTCTTCACCTTAATCTGGCAAAAACATCAGCCAACTGGTTCGCTCACGGCAGCTCCCTCCCCCCAGGTATCTTCCACTATCCTCCTAGTATCCTTCTTTCGATATCTAGGGGTCCTTCTCAACACTGATCTCTCTTTCAAAGATCACATCTCCAGCCTCACCAGGAAGTCCTTCTTTTATCTTTGTCAAATCCAAGCTATTTGCCCCTTTCTCACCCCCAAGCTGTTACCACTCTGTTGTTGTCTCTGGTTATGTCCCACCTAGATTTCTGTAATTCTGCTCATGCTGATATAACACACTCAGCTTCACAGATTGCAACGTATCCAAAACACAGCAGCACGCATCATCACTCATTCCACTTGTCAGGGTCATATAATCCCCCTCCTTCTCCAATTACACTGGCTCCCCTTAGAATATCATGCCCATTTTAAGGTCCTCACCATGGTTCATCAAGTCATTTACACACACATTCCACAATATTTGGCAGACCTCCTCCAGTTCCATACCCCTAGTCGTAACCTTCATTCAGCACATATCAACCGCCTTCACCGTCCCTCACTAACCCGGACTCACATACAATCCACCCATCAATCAGCTTTTTTTCTTTCTTGGTCCTTCCTTATGGAACTCACTCCCCATTCCCCTCAGATTAGAACCAAACTACATCACCTTTAAGTCCCTCCTAAAAAAACATTTGTTTTCTATCGCCTTTGATCGCCCCACTCCCCCCCCCCCCCCTCAGATGACCCTACTCTCCTGTCTCGTCTGTTTTTTTGTTCTTTTCTGCTTCTTTCCTGTACATATTGTAGCTTTCTTACTTTTGGCTTCTAGCCACTGTGTTATACTTTGTGCACCCCCATGATGTTATAAAAGGCAGTATATCAAATGGAATAAACAGATACCGTATATCAGGAAGACATCTGTGATGGGATCCTTGCATTTACGCACAGAGTCAAACTGACTGATATTGAGCCGAAAGTTATGATCACGGATGGATCACAGGCCATTGTTCACCTCGATGGAATTCAAATTCCTGGGATCACTGGTACAGGAGATGAAGGTGGCATCCCCTACTGAAGTCTTCAGCAGGATTGGCCAGGCAACAGTAGCATTTACCTCACTCAAATGGTACCTCTGAAAGAAGACCAATATCTCCACCAAGACCAAAATATGCCTCTTTCGAATGCTGATCCTGCCAATTCTCCTGTACGGATCGGAACCATGGACTCTGCTCAAACCCAACTTGAACAAATTTGAAGTCTTTCAAATGTGATGCCTGAGACAGATTTTAGGTGTCTCTCTTTGTGACTGCCATAGAAACGAGACAATTCGGACAAGGTGCGATCATCAATCTTCATTCAAAGAACAAAACCAAAAACACAGACTCTGCTGGTTTGGCCATGTTTGCAGAATGAATATCAGTCGGCTGCCATACAAACTCCTATGGCAAGAGCGACCTGTACACCAGAGGGTTCAACGAGCAGCACCAAAGAAAATGTATCTCAAACACATCGAGGAAGGCCTAAGGAACCAATGACTGACCATCAAATGAGGCCAGAAATGTTGCCACTGATCACCAAGGTTGGAAGCAAAATGTGAGCAACACATGGAATCCAGTGGTACCTACAGCAGCGTACTGGCTGAGAGGATGGCCTTCTCTCCAAATGCCAGCTAGGGATTAAAGAAGAAAACAAAGAAGATATTGAGCCAAACTGATTAATGTCAGAGATCACACAGGCTCATTCCTGGAAAAAGTGACTGAGCTATACATCAAAAGGCAGCACTATGGAATAGGCCATCATTACTTCTGATGGGAGGACCCAGATTTGGAGAAGGAAGGAGCCACACGGGCCTCAAGTCCCTCAAAAGGGCTGAGTCCAAGAATGGGAAGCGGAGGATGGAAAGGATGGCTCCTCGGGTCACTGAACCATGACTCCTGGTGGTCAGAGCAAGGAGAACATGACACAAAAGAGGAAGAGCCACGCTTCACTGGATCTTTAAGTCTATTCTCCAGAAGATAAGGTTTGGATGCTCCCAGCTCCTTGACCAACTTATCCAAGTACTCCCCAGACATGAGCTTCCCCTTGAAAGGGAGTCTAGATAAACAAGACTTGGATGCCATGTCCGCTGCCCAATGGTGAAGCCACAGCCAGCAATACATCACCATAGAAAAGTCAATAGCTTTGGCCGCCAAGCAGACCAAATCATACATGGCATCTGCCATGAAAGCCACTACTGACTCCAAAAGCAGGAAAGTGTCATCCTGCGGGAGAGACTGGATCCAACAGAGCAAGGTACAAGCCGTAAGCCCTCCACAAACTACTCTCTGGAGAATAAGGGAGACAGAAAACTAGTTCTTTAGAAAGGTCACAACCCTTCGATCAACTTGATTCTTAAGGGCCGTGCCACCCTCCACCAGAATGGTGGTGCAATTAGTAACAGCCATCACCTGTGCATCCACCTGGGGTAACTGCATCCAGGCAGTAAGGTCCTCCTGAGGGAGAGCACAGAGCCTACTCACAATCCTGGCACCCTTTCAATGGGACGGCATGCAAGTCATACTCATACTCTTTAGAACCTCTGGGAAAGGGAACACCCTGAAGGATTTTCTGACCCCCCCTGCAAGAGGGAATGCACTTGTGGCCCCTGTTCTGCAGACACAGTATTTGATAGTCCCAGGGCATAAGAAGCTTGCTCAATCAATGCCACCAGTTCCTCTTTTCAGAACGAATAATGAGAAAATCATCCTGGTTGCCCAGCACCTAAAGCTGGTCCTCTTCACCCATGAAGTCACTGGCCAATCACCCAGAACTTAAAGCAGGAACTCCAGCACAGAAGAGATTATCAGAGTTCCCTAAATTCATACTCTTCAAGGGGCAATTCTGTGGGGGGTGGGTAGACCCAGTAGGGTTCTGCTGTCCCGCAATAAGAGGAGAAGAGGAGGACCCTGAGGCTGATGGGTCCAAATTGCCACACCAGAAGGACCATGCCTGCTGAGGATAATTCTGGAGAAGATAGGCCAGATGCTTGGAACTCTGTTAGCCTTGGGCACCCCCTTAGCAGGAGGAAGGCCAACCTATTGGAAATCCCGCTGAGGAAGTTCTTGTGAACTGAGCTCCAATGGACGAGCACAAGGATCTCAAGCAGGGGCACTGTCTCTCTCTGTAGCTGACCCCATTGCCATCTGACACAACTGCCATCTGCAGAGCTGAAGAGATAGAAGAGTCGTCCATGTTCTCCAACTGCAAGGCTGACACCCCCCTCCCCCATGGTTGAGCAGAAGTCTCCGTGCCAAAGGGTAAAGGGAAGACAGCAAGGTAGCATCTCCTCCCAAAAAACAGGTGTCTACTGCAAACAGAGGAGCTTCCTAAAGCAAATCCTTTCATTCAACCAAGGTGCACTGAAGGTACCGCTTATAGTGCGTGCAACTGAGACGCGAAGCACTGCAGAGATCATGCCTAGGGAACGTGAAGAAGGCGAGCTGACACTGTGTGCTGACGTACACACTGATGTGCTCAAATACTGCACATACAACGCACGCAGCGAGGGATGCAGGTTAATGCACTGGCATGCATGCTCATAGCGCAAGCACAAGGCAGGAATTGTCAGGAAGAATACCGGCTCTGTTCCAGTACCCGGCTAGCACCCCACTAAGTAGCCAAAATCAGGGCCCCCACACACAAGCTCAATATGTTCAAAGTAGTAGAGAAGCAAATAGTCAGCATAAAAAACAGGAACTTTGATCTGATTCTTACACACAGGGAGCCCAAGCAGCAATAGTGCTGGGCTCAATGCTACTCCCCTGCAGACAAGTCCTGCAGCCACCGTACATCTTGAAACCTTCATCCAATCTTCGGGGAAAAGCTGGGGAAGGAAAAGGGGGCACTGAGGCTGTCCTAGGCTGGAGGTCCTGATCAAACAATTCTGGCTGTTCAACCAGCCTTTAACAGGATAAGGATTGGAAACTGAACAGACACCCCTCCTCCTTTGGCAAACCCAGGAGTGCATCGGTGCTAAGGTGACCCAATGGGTGCCTCTCACATAGAGTTCAAGTGATGAAGTCACCCTTAAGAGCTAAATCAATCTTTCCTCAAAATTTTCATAGGGTTGCTCAGATGTGTCCACACTCTGAGACCAAGCAATACTGAGGTAGCATACCCTTTAGCTGTTCTAGATACAATACAAAATAAGGTCATCAGAAACCTCTGGATTTTTTTTTCTCTGTCTCCAACCCAGTTGTCTGGACTGACCTAGCAGGACGATATGGAATTTGTGGTTGTGCACCCCTCAGACTACAAGTTAAAGGAAAGGTTTTGCCACAGCAAAATGAAAGGCCCACTGGGGAGAAGAGTGACACAGACAGGACATCTACAATGAACTAGTGCTTTCACTGGAAAAAAATCACCTGCTAATAGAACGTTAGCACAGAAGGCAGGCAATAATGAGAAATACTGCAGATCCAGTTACAATAGTGTTTCTCAACCCTGTCCTGGTGTACCCCCTAGCCAGTCAAGTTTTCAGAATATCCACAAGGTTGGCTAAGAGGTAAAACAGGACAGGATTGAGAACCACTGAGTTACAACTAGTAAAAATCTTTTCTTTGGCTAATGAAGAATTTTTAAAATATATAAATCACACATTTTCATTTTAACGCAACAATGGTATACTAAATTTCATTTATTACAACTGATGTCATGCTATTTACAATATCAGTTGCATTAAGGCATTTTGAAAACTTTTTTGTATCATCCTTGTTGAACATGATAATCTTCCTCCATTTATGTTGGAAAGTATTCTATTTCTATTTCTAACAAGCTTTATTTTCCCTTGGAATAAATCATATGCACCCTTTATTCTGGCCAACCTCTCTTGCTTACAGCTCTTTCTAAATGAAGCCCTCTCCTCAGCTGCCTGAATGCATTTGTAAAAGGTGTATACAAGGATTCCTCCACTCTCCTTAAAAGCTGGTCCACCTTAAGGAGAACAACAGTAAGGAACCAGGAGTAAAAAACAGGGCTTCAGGAAAACATTTATTTTATTTATTTATTTAGACAGATTTGTATGCCACCTTATCCTTCAATCAAAGTGGTCACGTCACATCACAATTGGAGGGTTATACATTTAACATTAGGTTACATGTAAACATTTAGACAGTACACTTAACAGTATTTAGATAGTACAATTGAGGGTTAACATTTAACGGGAGAGTATTTGATAACTTGGTATTATAAACTTGTGTGTTTGGATAGAATGAGCGCGTGCTTAGTTGGCGGAGGAAGTAGTTTATCTGTTTAGGTAGGGGGTGTTGCCTGAATGCTCATATGTTTCTAAAAATAAGAATGTTTTGAGGTCTTTGTGGAAGTCTGTAAGGTCATCTAATTCCCTCAAGCTCATTGGTAAGGAGTTCCATAGTGTGGATGCCAGTAGTGATGGTGCTTGTTTTGAAGTTGTTTGTTTGGTTTTGTGATAGTCTGTAGGTGTGACAATTATGTTGTTGTGGTTGGTTCTTCTTGGTCTATTGCCGATATCCCTTGTTATAACATTTTGGAATACGTCTGCTAAGAGATGGTGAACAATTTTGAAGATGATCATGATTGTTTTATATTTAGCTCTTGCCATCATTGGGAGCCAGTGTAGTTGTAGAACGGGAGTGATGTGCTTAGTCCTTGGAGTGTCTGTAATGATGCATGCTGTGGTGTTTTGTATCATCTGTAGTGGGTGGAGTGTCTGCTGAGGAAGTCCTTGATATAGAGAGTTTCCGTAATCAAGCAGTGGTGTAATGAGTGCTTGGCAAACTGTGCGGAAGTGGTCCTGACGGAGCATTGGCTTGATTTGTCTGATTATCCTCAATCGTTGATAGGCCTTGTTTGCGGTTTTGGTGATGTGGGATTTCAGGTTCAAAGCTCTGTCTAGTGTGATGCCTAGATACTTAACTTCTTCTTTGACTACTATGTGTTTGTCTAGGATGTTGATGATTTGTGGAGGTATGAAGGTGGAGTTCCTGGTGACGAACATTGCCTCAGTTTTATCGTAATTGACAGTTACGTTATTGGCTATGAGCCAGTCATTCATGTCTTTGAGGCATTTGGTTATTGTTGTGGTGTTTATTGCTAGTAGGTTGATTGGAGCGTACACCATGATGTCATCAGCATAAATGTGATAGTAAAGTTTGTGGTTCTTGATGATGTTGCATATGGACTGTATGTAGATGTTAAAGAGAATTGATGATAGGGCTGAGCCTTGGGGTATTCCCTGCGTGACGGGGAATTGTATTGATTTCTTTTGGTCGCATTTGGCTTGCTGCGTTTGTCCTTCCAAATATGACGTAAACCAGTTCAGGGTATTCTTGCATAGTCCTATTTGTTGTAAGCGTTGCAGTAGCTTGGTGCGGGACACAGTGTCAAAGGCTGCCGAGATGTCCATGAACACTAGTAGGAAGCCATTTTTGGTGTTGTCTATTCCTCTTAGGAGATTTCGAAGAGTGAGGTAAGTAGTGTTTCCACGCCGTGTTGGGGCTTAAATCCATGCTGATGGATGTCCAGTGGGGCATTTATGTCAATATGGTCCTGAAGTTGCCTTTGCACTGCCGTTCTACAATTTTAGCAAGGAATGGCAGGCTGGAGATGGGATGGGATGATTTTGGTTCGGAGGGGCTCAGATTGCTACTTTTAAGTATTGGTCGTATCATTACGTGCTTTAGAGGTTGCAGCATGTATCCTTGTTGGAGTGAATCTTTGACGATTTTTTGAATGTGCTGAGAGAGTTGGCTTTTTGTAGCTTTGAGCCACAACACTGGGCATGGGTCTGATGGTGAGGTTGTGTTTAGTCCAGATATAATTTCTAATATCTAAGCATCTCCCTCACATACAGACCACCTGCAACCACAACTGAACACCTATCAATATAACAACAACAATATGTTGAAGCTCTCCCATGTTTTGTTGGTATGTTGAAGCTCTCCCATGTTTGATGTTGTTTTATTGTGTAATCGTTTGTTTGTGAAGTATTAGAGCATGTTTGGTTGGTGTTTTTTGACATAATGCAATCTGCATATTTTTGTGGGTCAAGATGGTGGGTACTTTGTTGCGTGTCATTCTTTGTGAGCTTTTGGACAGTGCTAAAGAGTTCTCTTGGTCTGTTAGCAGATTTCATGATTAGGTTGGTATGGTGTTGTTGCTTACGTTCATTTATTAGATTGTTATATTCCAGTTGTTTGTCTTTGTATTGGCTTAGGAGGTAGTGTGATTTGTTCCACCTCCATTTTCTTTCCATTCTTCTGAGTGTGCGTTTTGCAACTCTGATTTCATGTGAGTACCATGGGGCGTTGAATCTCTTGCGTGTTTGTGGGTTCTTGATGGCTGGAGCAGATGCTGCGTTGGATATTATTGTATTCCATTCTTCTATGTTTAGGTCAAGGGTGTCGTGCTTCTGTTGAAGTTGTGGAGTAATTTTGTTTATGAATGAGTCTCTGTTAAATGTTTTGAACCGTCTAGTTATCCGTTCATCATCTTTGCGTTGGGTGGTCATGGTGAATTCAATCACAAGGTGGTCTGACCAGGGGACTGGTGTGATTGCTGGTTTTGTGGTCTTGTTTTGTTCCACTAATTGCATTGGCATGAAGACCATGTCCGGAGTTGTACCATGCCGGTGCGTTGGGGCGTTAATTGTTTGGCAGTATTTTAATGACTCCATGGCTTTTAAGAACGTTGCAGTTTCTCTGGTGGGTGCGAATGTTAGGTTGTAGTCTCCTAATGCAATGAGGGGTTTGTATCTTGTGTTATGTGCACATATCGTTTTGATTACTGTGGACAGGTGTTCAGTTGTGGTTCCAGGTGGTCTGTATGTGAGGGAGATGCTTAGGTATTTGTTGGCTATCGTGAGTGTGTTAGATTCAATAGTGTTAATGGTGGTGATCGCTTTGAATCTATATTCCTTTCTGGTAAGTATTAGTACTCCTCCTCTCTTTTGTGCTCTGATGCAGTTAAATGCCGAGTATCCTGTTTGGGTTACTTGGTTTAATATGACCTGGTCTGAGTCGTCTAGCCAGGTCTCGGTGATGCATATTATATCCAGCTTCTTGTCTTGGATTAGGTCAAGGATAGTATTTGGTTTGTTCCTGATAGATCTTGCATTTAGTAGAGCAGGAAAAGGGAAGCCCAGAAAAAGGGAAGAAAGGCCAGGAGAGGACAGGCCTAAGCAGAATCTTGTGCTAAGCATGTATAAAGGAAACCTGCAGTTAGCAAGCCTGGTATTTTCTGTTTGGAAGAAATGAAAATATATTTTATTTGCACTGAAGAGGCAGTGGCTGGTTTTGTTGTACCCAGGGCCTTCCTGGAGACCCAGACTGGATTGCTCAATCCCGCTATTATAGCATCGTTTAGTCACAAATGTAGCTCTCTCATGATACAGCTGCCCTCAAAGTTACTCCCACCACAAAGAGATAAAGTAACAAAAACAAAAGGCAATAGCTTAAAAATACTACTTTAAATATTTGTTTTCCTTCAGGAATGAACTTACAACCAAAATGGGAGGCATGGCATCTACAATTATTCAAGTGAAGTTTACATTCAATTTAGCCTAATATTTCTTTGCAATCATAGAGCTGGGGAAGAATTATGTCTTTTGTTTTCATGTCTAGAATAAGCGCAGCATGTTGAAACAGTAATTTCGTTCTGCAGCTGTGCTTTCAGAGGCAAACCATGTTTAATGTTTGGGAAAAGGACAATAAAATGCAGATTACTCCCATCCACCACCATTCCTATTCAAAATGAAAGAGGAATTGTGCTGTGCTTCTGAAACAATGACATTTCTCTTTTCTTGCTGAGGAGAGAATGGGATATAAGTGAGGAATGCAAAAGTAGAATTAAATCAAGTCATTAGTTGATTTAAAAAGGTACAGTATGCACTTTGACATACCTGCCTTTCAGGTTCTCTAGTTCCCTGTGATGTAACATGCTTCTCATGTGTTCATTCATCTCCTAGGGTGCAAAGAGGTAAAGAGAGAGGTAGAAGACATCAGCAGCTATTACCCCAGTTTATGGAAATGATCTCGCAGCAACAGATAGAAGGCACAGTTGCCCACTGATGAAAGGGCTAATGTTGGCTAGTCCAGGAATCAACAAATCCTGGGCACCACATTGCTATGGCGCTTAAAAATTGCAACCTGGTGCCTGGGATTTCTTTCCCCCAAACTTATGCAGATTTTGGTACAAAATAAAGTGTATTTGCTCCACCACCATGACCTGCTTTGTGCAAGCGTAAGCCATGTGGTGCATGAAGCTTGGACTGGCATTGTGGTTTCAGCTCTCATGAGAGCTGAAATTGCACGACCAGCTTGAACTTCCTGCACCGCATGGCTCATGCTTGACAGAGAGCCAGATCACACTGGAGGAGCAAGTGCACTTTCTTCAGTAGCTGTAAGGTAAGGGGAGCAGGAGGCAGGCTTCAAAGCCATGGAGGAGAGGGGAAAAGAATAGAGAGAGACCTCAAAGGCTGGAAGGTGAGGGAAAGTATAAGAGAGATACTGGGTGAAGGCTATTGGGAGGGCTATGAGAATGGGAGAAGGAAGGGTTATGAGAATGGGTGAAGGCAAGGTGCGGGAGCTACGAGATGATGCGCCAGGCCATGATGATGCGTGAAGCCAAAAAGGAAGCTGCCTTGGGTGCAGCTATAAAAGTGTCACCAATATGCTGCTAACAACATACTTATTGGGAGTGATGGGACAAGGAGGGGGGGGGTCGCCATCTTCTGCTGGAACTGTGTAATAGCAAGTTAAAGGCCTGATTTATTAAGCTTGCTTTTCCCACAGAAAATGAGAAAGCAGTAAATCAGACCCTTAAAACAGGAGCCTTGATACACCTTTTAAGGGGCGGGGTGGGGTGAGTACTGCGACCAAAGTCTCGGGGGCTGGCTCCTAAATTTTTAAGCTAGCTGCTAGATTCCAGAAAGCTTTTTCAAGGCCTGTGTCAACAGCTGTACTCTGGGCTTCTCACAGGCTTTGATAGCTAATGCCAGAATTAAAAAAAAAAAAAAGCTTTCACAAGATTACATTCAAGGTGTAGAGCTGAAAATGTTCAATGCTATTCCAGAGGGCTGGCTCAATCCAAATGCATTCTAGAATTCAAAGTAGGGTGAAAAAGTGTTTTCTCATGATGTGCTCCCCAATATACTGCACCTCTTGGTGTGGATTATTTGCCTTCCCTAACCTGAGCTTAAGGCATGCTACAGTAGGCTTACAATTTAAGTCTGTATGAGGCAATACAGGGTGAAGTAACTTGCCCAAGGTCACAAGGAGAGTCAGTGGGATTGAACACTGATCTCCCTAGTTCTCAGCAGTTAAAAACTAGGCTACTCCTCCATGTCTGACTGAGAAACAGGAATTCATGACATTTGTTCAGAAAAAAAGGGAAGACAATTTTTGAAGGCATCTATCTATGTTAATGACTGAAGTGACTACATTGACCAATTTGAAAATTATACAAGTGTGACCCCGATGTGTTCAAAAGTATGCATATTTTCAAAAACACACATGCTTTCAGCCACATTGGAAAGGAAGCAGAGAAAGGAAAATAATCACGAGTACATTTTGAAATCCCAGTACATAATATTGCATCTGGAGGAAATAAGGCAAGTTTCTCTATGAAAATTAATTTGCAGGTCCAACCAGGGGGCAACCCAGGTTATTTCAAACACAACCCATCACTATCACGTGACTCGGCTTTCTTGACTGTTTTATATATTAGCTCTATTGTTCTTGTTAAGTGCCGTCGAGTCAGTGTCGACTCATGGCAATCCTCTGGATAGTTGTCCTAAACTGTGTTTGGTCTTCAGTCAGGCGGCTCATAGTTGACAGAGACGTACCCATAACTGCTGTTATTGTATAGAACCATCTCATTGCTGGCCTTCCTCTTTTGCATTGACCTTCTACCTTGCCAAGCATGATGTCTTCCACTAATCTCTCTCTTCGCATGATGTGTCAAAGTATGAAAGTCGAAGTCTTGTCATCTGAGCTTCTAAAGAAAGATTAGGTTTGATCTCCTGACTGGTTTATTCTTCGGGCCGTCCCATAGGATACAGAATATTCGTCATCAGCACCATAATTCAAAGGCATCAGTTTTCTTCCTGTCTAATTTTTGACGCATTGCTCTTGGCAGAATGGCTATGAAGGACCTAGACAAGATTCTCAAGAGCAGAGATGTCTGTCTCCATACAAAGTTTCGACTTGTTTAAACCATGGTATTTTAAACATTATATGAATGCAAAAGTTAGACAGTGAAAAATATATTAGTTCTACAGACAATGAAAAATAAAATATAAGAAAGGACTTTTCCACAATGGAACTATTTTGCGAGCAATTGGGTCAGCTCCCCCACAGTACTAGCAAAACAAACACAGAGCTATATTTAGGGCAGGTCTTGACAAATTTTGTTTCGATTTAAGAGTCAAGCCAGAATCTTAGGAGCCAGTGGCTGTGACTCCCTCATGCCCCCTTCACCCTCATTCTCCACTGACATTCCTCCATTTGCAAACACCTTCATGCATGGTGAAGATGAAAAGAGTTTGATGAGAGATAAAAGAGGAAATTAGACTTACCTGCTAATTGTAGTTCCTGGAGGAACTCCAGTCTAGTCCCGGAATCTCTGGGTTGTCATCCTCCTCCAGCAGCTTTGGAGACTGAGAAACATCATCACTTTTGATGACCCTGGTATTATATACAGAGGGACCGCCTCCTCACACCAGCAACCTATTGACAAAGCAAACTCACCGGAGCAACAATTAAGTAACAATTCATATTCCAAACAAACAAACCATCTAAACTAGAAACTAAAAAGGGAGACCCACTACCATCTTGATCCCCCTTACCCAAAACAAAACTATGGGTAAAAACTGCGAGGCCCGCTCCCTACCCTCCTGGAGCAAGGCGATCTCTTTACCAGTGTCTAGAATAGACACCCCTTTTTGTGATCAGCCCCCCTATAAGCTTACATTTGCTTACCTGCGTTAACTGCTTGCTTCAGGCTCCAGTTCACCCCTGAACTCCTGGGTGGGATCCGGGACTAGACTGGAGTTCCTCCAGGAACTACAATTAGCAGGTAAGTCTAATTTCCTCTTCCTGATCGTCCCCTCCAGTCTAGTCCCAGAATCTCTGGGTATGTAATAGAGCAGTGCAAACTATCAATGGGAGGGACCTGCTATCCCCGCCTGAAGCACTGCTGAGCCAGAACAGGAATCCCTTTCCGCCTGTACGTCTAGACGGTAGTGCCTGACAAATGTATTTAAGGACGACCAGGTGGCCGCCTTACAAATCTCAATCGCCGGGACCAACTTGCTTTCTGCCCAGGAAGCCGCTTGGGCCCTAGTCGAATGAGCCTTCAGCCCTTCCGGCACCCGCTTACCTTTTAACAGATAAGCCAACGCTATTGCCTCTTTAATCCATCTGGAAATGGAAGTTTTTGAAGCTGCTTCCCCTTTCCTTGGACCACCAAAGAGAACAAAAAGCCTATCCGACCTTCTGAAATCAGCCGTCCGATTAATATACTTCTTCAAAGCCCGGCGCACATCTAGCCGATGCGAACTCACTGTTGCTGAACCCTCGGCACTCTCCCTGAATACTGGCAAAGATACTACCTGATTCATATGAAAAGGAGAAACTACTTTGGGCAAAAAGGACACAACCGGCCTCAAAACCACCTTCGAATCGAAAAAGGACAGAAAAGGCTTCTGGCACGACAAAGCCTGCAACTCTGAAATCCTCCTGGCTGAAAAAATGGCTATCAAAAATACCACCTTCAGCGTGAGATCTTTCAATGACGCCCTTGCCAAGGGCTCAAAGGGTTCTCGCCCTAACACCTCCAAAATTAAGGATTGATCCCATGTCGGAACCACCTGCCGACCAGGAGGCTTCATCAGCAACACTGCCCGTAGAAACCGCTTCATATCCGGGTGTGCTCCCATGGCCACCCCCTTAATCCTACCTCTATAACAGGCTAGCGCTGCCAGCTGTACCTTCAAGGATGAAGCCGCCAACCCTTTCTGAAACCCGTCCTGTAAAAATGCGAGAACCTGCGGAATTGAAGTCTTTAAGGCTTCACTGGCTCCCCATTCAAGCCAGGCTAAGTTTCAAAACCCTAGTGATGACATTCAAGGCCATCAAGGGACTCTCCTCCTCCTCACTATGTGACCTCATCCAACCACCCATACCCAACAGGCTAAGAAGAACCTCAGTAGCTAACATGCTAGTGATACCGAGAGACACTACAAAATGCTCCAAAGCAACATCGAACAGAGCCTTTAGACTATACGCCCCAAGTCTCTGGAACTCCCTACCACCACACATCAGAGCGATCCCTAACCTGAGCCAGTTCAGAAAGGCCTTAAAACATTTCCTCTTTATCAAGCATCTCACTTACTGCCCGAACCCCAGCCACTAAGCATGTCCAATACCCAATAACTCCCTCTGACATGTATATAGTTACCCATTCATGGTTATGCATATGTATATAGTTTACCCTGTTTTCCAAGTTACTTGTTCCTGTTCAATGTAATGACCTGACTTTTGTTCATTGTCGGTTACCTTCTTGTTTTATGTAAACCGCGCTGATCGCAAATAGTGCGGTATATAAGAAATGAAAATAAATAAATAAATAAAATAAATAAATAAACTACCGCCCTTTCCGCGCACCACGCTTCAAACACGTGCCACACTCGCACATACGCCAAAAGGTAGACAGTCTCCGCGCCTTCAGCAATGTGGAAACCACTGCTGCAGAATATCCCCTTGGTCTCAACCTCGCCCTTTCAAGAGCCAGACCGTAAGCGAGAATCGATCCACTTGAGGCATGAACAGAGGATCCTGGGCCAATAGATCCCTCCTGAATGGTAGACGCCAGGGGTGCTCCACCAACAGCCTCCTGAGATCCGCATACCAAGGCCTCCTTGACCAGTCCGGCGCTATCAAGATCACCAATCCCTTGTGTAGCTCGATACGTTGAACCACTTGGCCTATCAACACCCACGGAGGAAACACGTACAAGAGTTGCCCCGTTGGCCAATCCTGAATGAGAGCATCCAGACCCTCTGACATCCTTTCTCGTCTTCTGCTGAAGAACCGATTGACTTTTGCCGAGCGAAAGGTTGCCATCAGATCCATTACTGGCGCCCCCCATCGACGAACTATCATGTCGTAAACCTCTGGATGAAGAATTCACTCTCCGGGATCCACCTTCACCCGGCTCAAGAAATCGGCCTCGACATTGTCCACTCCTGCCACATGAGCTGCCGACAGGGCTTCGAGGTTCAGCTCGACCCACTCGAACTCCTCCTCCGCCTCGGTTTCCAGTGCCACGCTGCTTGTGCCTCCTTGGCGATTGATGTAGGCCACCACTGTTGCGTTGTCAGAGAATACCAGAACTGCTTTTGCACGCACATAAGGCTGAAACGTCCTCAAGGCTAACATTACCGCTCTGAGTTCCAGCCTGTTGATTGCCCAATGTTTTTCCTGTTCTGACCATTGCCCTTGCGCAATTCTTCCTTGGAAGTGCACCCCCCAGCCCAGTAGGCTGGCATCCGTTGTTGGGGCTAACCACTTGGGCGGTTCCAAGGGCATCCCCTGCTGCAGGTTTCCTGGAACCAACCACCACCGCAGTGCCTTCCTTGTCTCGCTTGGACAGGGCAATCTCTGGGAGAGGTCGTCGTTCTGGTGAGACCAACTCCTGAGCAACGCCCTCTGTAACGGTCGCATATGGGCTCTTGCCCACGGTACCAGCTCGAGCGTTGCCGCCATTGTCCCGAGCAACTGTAGATAATGCCATGCCGTGGGAACCGACTTCTGCAGAAACTCGCAAACCAACTTCCTGAGATTTGCCGCTTTTGGGGGGGAAGAAACACCCTGCCCACTGCCGTATTGAACCTTGCCCCCAGGTAATCCAGATCCTGCGACGGCGTAAATACACTTCGCTCCATTTACTACCCAACCTAGGCCTTGGAGACACGCTACGACCCTAGCCATGGCCCTCTCGCTTTCGGCCCTTGACTTTGCCCGGATGAGCCAATCGTCCAGATAAGGATGAACTAGGATGCCTTCCTTTCTCAGAGACGCGGCCAACACTACCATCACCTTGGTGAATGTCCTTGGTGCGGTAGCCAATCCGAACGGTAGCACTCGGAACTGAAAATGTCTCATTGGCACCGCAAACCTGAGAAACCTCTGGTGTTCCTGCCTAGGGAAGGTAAGAAACTCCCCTTTCCGTACCGCCACTATAACAGACCTCAAATGTTTCCATTGGAAATGCAAGATTCGGAGACACCGATTCACTCTTTTCAGAATGATGACAAATAGCGCGGTATAGAAAAAACATTAAATAAATAAATAAAATAAATAAATAAAATCTAGGATTGGGCAAAACATTCCCTCTTTCTTTGGTACCACGAAATAAATGGAGTATCGACCGGAACCGCATTCACCCACGGGAACCGGCACTATTGCCTTGAGGGCTAATAACCTCTCTCTACTGTTTGATTGCTTTGAATTTTAGATCTGCCTTGCAGGGGGACTGAACGAACGAGTCTGATACTGGCCGTAGAAACTCTAGGGCATAATCTTCTTGGATAACCTCGAGGACCCATTGGTCCGAAGTTATCTGGACCCAGGCAGGGTAGAAATCCAGTAACCTCCCTCCTACCAAAATTACTGCTGCCTGGGTCCCCCTCGCTTCATTGTGACTTTCTAGGATTCGAGGAGGCAGCCGCAAAACCTCTGCCTGCTCCCCGAAACCCTCAAAACCCCTGGTTTCGATAGGGAAATCGTCCTCTCTGGCCCTGATTGAACCTAGGGGCCCGAAAACATCAAAACTCCCTCTGTGGGGCTTTAGTAGGCATATTTGACCGCCCCTGCTTTTGCTTATCCTCCGGGAGCCTGCCTCCTTTGGACTCACCAAGGTCCTTCACCAACTTATCCAAATCTTCTTCAAAAAGCAGCTTACCTCTGAACAGCAGCTTACTAAGCCTAGCCTTAGACAAGCTATCCGCTGCCCAGTTACGGAGCCACAAGTACCAACGTGCTGCTGCTACAGAAGCAATACCATTATACAATGCCCGGATAAGGTCATAATGGATATCTGCCAGATAGGCCGACCCCGACTCTAGCCTGGACGCTTGAGCGCTTGCTGTCCCCATCTGGTCCCCTTGAATCCGCTGAGACCAACGCAAACAAGTTCTAGCTATCCAAGCTCCACAAATAGAAGCTTGCACTGATAACGCACTCACGTCAAACACCTGCTTCAGCAAGGTATCCAACTTCCTATCCTGAGAATCCTTAAGAGCTGCACTACCTTCTACCGGAATAGTAGTCTTCTTGCTAACCGCGGCCACCGCCGCATCTACTCTCGGGGACTGAAACAACTCCTTATCCTGCTCCACCAGCGGGTACAGCCGAGATATAACTCTGGAGCCCTTGAGAGCTGCCTCCGGCAAATCCCATTCTCCTTGAATTCTCTTTTACAACCTTGTGGATCAGGAACGTCCTCTGCGTCTTCCGAAAGGTCTGCAACAAGGGATCTTCCAACGTCTCCTCCTCTGCCGACCCCACCGCCGGCATATTCAATGCCTTAAGCGTTTCTGCGATAAGAGCAGGTAACTCATCTCTGCGGAAAATTCAGACCACCCTCGCCTGGTCCTCTTGCTCTGCAATCTCTCCTTCCTCTAACTCGTCCTCCAACTCTAGGTCCTGATCACCCTCGTCAGAAAGACCTACCTCAGACCCCACAGCCTGATCTGTGTCTCTGTCTAACCTAGGCCTCTTAGCCGGACCCTTTGCTAACCCAACAGCAACCGGCGTACCTGGCTTCTTATCCGCCGACTCCGGCTCCGCAGAAGGAGACGGGAAAGTTCTCTTAACACCCCCAAAGGCCTGTTGCATTAGCAGAACGAAAGCCGGGGAAAAAAATTGCTTCCAGGCCCCCTGGCAATGGCACAGAGGCCAGGGGCTCCTCCGGAGCTGAGGAAGGCCCTGCCATGGGCTCCTCCAACTGAACGGCTGGAGAAACTGGTTCCTGCGAAGGCTCTACCCCAGCCTTGGGCCTGTCCCCCTCTAAGGCCTGTTCCATCGCGGTCGCCTCCAGCATAGCCTCTGCACACCCCCGTGTCCGAGACCGTCCCCCTCTTTGCACCGCAGAGCACACACTGCAGCCTAGAGGGCATCCCTGTCACTAACCAAGACAACGGACCTAAATAAGGTACAGGACACTCTTACCCTGTACAGGTTGAACCTCGAAAGCACTCTTGTAACAAAACTTTTTTTTTTCTTAACATATAAGTATACTCCCCTCAGAAGTACCAGTTGAGAACTGAAGGCAGAATTCAAACAAACAAAGCTCCTGTTCCCAACCCGGAGCCCTTTCAGATCACCTTAAGCCAACGGCGCTTCCTGCGCTGTACCACGTGGTCGGGCCTGCCGAGACACACGCGCTCCGCAGTCTGGCGTCCCAACACCCGGCGGCTTACGTCAACTGGGATCCACTTTCCCCCCCGTTGCCTCAGTCCCTCTGGGCACACCGCCGCTGACCGGCCTGCTCGCCCCCGAGGTACAACTCACTTTTCTGCTGCCGCCGCTTCTGACGCTCCCCTACCGACGGCTCTGCACGCTCTCAGGAAAACCAACTTCTGGCACGTTACAGAGCCTTGGAGGGGTAGGTTCCTTACCCAGTAATGTGAGATCAGGAACCGGGTCTCACACTGTCTTCCCCTCCAAAGGCTGAATTGCTGCACTGTCTGTCTCCCGCAAGCTAAGCCGGAGGGGAGAGGGAGGGCCTCACACACTGTACCAAATTTAAAGCTATGGAGCCCCGAAATAATAAAAAAAATACATTTAGAATTTTAAAGAAATTTATATAAATTCCTCCTCATCTAATCTCTCTAAAAAACCTTACTTGCTCCTCTAATGAACCCCTAACCTCTGGGCTCACTACTCTCCAGCTGCTTGGAGACTGAGAGAACTGGTGTGAGGAGGCGGTCCCCTCTGTATATATACCAGAGTCATCAAAAGTGATGACGTTTCTCAGTCTCCAAAGCTGCTGGAGGAGGATGACAACCCAGAGATTCCAGGACTAGACTGGAGGGACGATCAGGAATGTATCTTGTTATGGCAGCAAGGGCTAAATGAGGCATCTTCAGACAAAGCACAGTTACTTACCTGTAACAGGTGATCTCTGGGAACAGCAGGAATAAGTCTTCACATATGGGTATCGTCGGTACCGACGGAGCCTGCGCGGGAACGCTCCCCAGCGTCCAGAAATAAAGCTTTTGGGAGCATCCCACAGCGCCTGCGCGCTGCCTTCCCGCCTTTCCCAACAGACTCTCTCCAGTTCGAGTTTTAAGCTGAGACAAAGAGAGAGAGAGAGGAAAGGAAAGATAGAAAGATACAACTCCTAGGGGAGGTGGGTAGGCTGTGAAGACTTATTCCTGCTGTTCCCAGAGATCACCTGTTACAGGTGCTATCTCCAGGAACAAGCAGGAATGAGTCTTCACATATGGGGACTCCCCAGCTAGAGATGCCAGGGAGATCTCCAAGGTTGAGAGTCCCTGAGAAGGGCTCTACCTGCCCCCATGGATCTCGGGCATCCAACCAGGGATGGGGGGTAGGAGTTGATTAGGTATGGAACAGGTGTTTGAGAACAGCCTGACCAAACAAGGCATCCCGGCGGGAGTCCTTGTCCAAGCAGTAATGGGCTGTAAAGGTATGAACTGAGGCCCAAGTGGCCGCTCGACAGATTTGGTCGATGGACACAGAGTTCAGATGAGCCATAGAGGCTGCCATGGCCCTCACATTGTGAGCTGTGACATGGCCCTCCAGAGAAAGGTTCTTACTCTGGTAGGCGAAAGAAATACACTAAGCAATCCAATTGGACAGAGTTCTCTTAGAGACTGGAAGTCCCAAATGAGAGGGATCAAAAGCAACAGAGTTGAGAGGACTTTTTATGATGCTGTGTCCTTTGTAAGTAAAAAGCGAGCGCTCTCTTACAATCCAGGGTATGGAGATTCCTCTCTGCACTTGATGCATGAGGTCCTGGAAAAAAGACAGGTAAATACACCTCCTGGTTCAGATGAAAAGGTGAGACCACTTTAGGCATAAAGTGTGGATTAGTCCTGAGGACTACCTTGTCATGATGGAACCTTGTATAAGAAGGATTAGCCACCAAGGCTTGCAGCTCACTGATGCGGCGAGCTGAGGTGACTGCAATGAGAAAAGTAACCTTCCAGGAAAGAAATTTCAAGGAGGTAGTGGCTAAGGGTTCAAAGGGTGGCTTCATAAGCTGGCCAAGAACCAAATTCAAGTCCCATGCCACTGGAGGTGGTCTAATGGGAGGTTTAGTTAAAAGAAGGCCTCTCATGAATCTTGCAATAAGAGGTTGAGAGGAAATAGGCTGTCCATTGAAAGGCTTAAGGGATGCTGCAATAGCACTCAAATGGACTCTTACTGAATTCGTTTTAAGGCCTACATGGGATAAATGCAGCAAATACTCTAGTAAAGAATTCAGAGGTATTGCAAGGGGGTTAAGACCCTTCTGTGCACACCAAATGGTAAACCTTTTCCATTTAAAAGCATTAGGAACGTCTAGTGGAAGGCTTTCTGGAAGCATGAAGGATATCCTTCACCTGCTGAGAAAGATGCAAATCTTGAAGGTCAAGGTCTTCAGCAACCAGGCTCTGAGGTGAAGAGACTGGGGATTTGGGTGACACAACGTTCTCTCCTCCTGGAACAGGAGGTCTGGAGCAGATCCCAAGTCCAGGGAGGGAGCTTGAGAGAGATGCAGAAGAAGAGGGTACCACACCTGGCGTGGCCAATGTGGTGCTATGAGGATCATAGACCCCTTGTCTCTCTGAAGTTTGAACAGTGTCTTGGGAATTAGGGGAATGGGTGGAAAGGCATAGAGGAAGTCTTGCCCCCAATGAAGGAGGAAGGCATCCCTGGCCTGAACTCCCTGACACGGAATCCTGGAACAGAACCGAGAAAGTTTGGCATTCCACGGACTTGCAAACAGGTCTATGTCCGGGGTTCCCCAAATTCGGAAGATCCTGGCTATCTGGTCCCCATGGAGGGACCATTCGTGTGGAAGCAGAACTCGACTGAGTCTGTCTGCCCAAGAGTTTTGAACCCCTGGAAGATACACTGCCACAAGATGAATTTGATGCTCTCTGGCGAAGGCCCACAATCTCAAAGCTTCGTTGCAAAGCAACAGAGAGCCAGTCCCGCCCTGCTTGTTCACGTAGAACATGGCTACTTGGTTGTCCATGTGGATGAGGACTGTCTTGTAGCTGAGCAGGGTGTGGAAGACTCAGAGCTAGAAGAATTGCTCTGAGCTCCAAGAGGTTGATATGTAGAGATGTCTCTTGTGGAGACCAGATGCCCTGGGTGGAGAGATCTTGTAGATGAGCTCCCCAACCCTTTGGAGAAGCATCTGTTGTAAGGGTTGCTTGGGGTAGCGATTGTTGAAAGGGGGACCCCAGCAACAGATTTTGAGTGGACCTCCACCACTGGAGAGACCAGAAGAGGTGACTGGAGGTTGCTATTTTGTCTGACAGGCACCCTGATGCCTGGGTCCATTGGGTGGACAAAGTCCACTGAGCTGCCGTCATGTGAAGGCGAGCGTAAGGAACCACATGCACGGTGGATGCCATGTGGCCTAACAGTTGTAACATTTCTCGAGCAGTTAAATGGGACTTTAACTGAATTTGTGAGGCTAACTGCACCAAGCGTAGGCAACGGGCCTGGGGAAGATAGGCCCTTGCAGTTATGGTATCCAGCAAGGCCCCTATGAACTCTAGTGACTGAGTAGGGGTGAGATGGGATTTTGGGATGTTTATTACGAGTCCCAGATACTGAAGAACACGCCTTGTGCAGGCTAGGGAAGTCTGGGCCTCTGACTGGGACGGAGCTCGGATGAGCCAGTCGTCCAGATATGGGAATACAAATATTCCTAGAGTGCGTAGAAATGCAGCTACTACTGCCATGCATTTTGTGAACACTCTTGGAGAAGAGGCCAGACCAAAAGGAAGCACTCTGTATTGGTAGTGCTTTCCTTGATAAAGGAACCGAAGGAACCTTCTGTGTGTTGGATGGATAAGGATACGGGTGTACGCATCCTTGAGATCTAGAGAACAAAGCCAATCCTGACTCTGAAGGTATGGAAGGAGAGCACCGAGAGAAATCATCTTGAATTTCTCCTTGCATAGAAACTTGTTCAATTCTCTGAGATCTAATATGGGTCTGTAGCCCCCTGTTTTCTTTGGGATAAGAAAATAGGGGGAGTAGAACCCTGAGCCCTGTTGAAGAAGGGGTACTTCTTCTATTGCCCTTTGGGCAAGAAGGGTAGCAATCTCCTGACCCAGAAGGTCGAGGAGAGATGTTGGAGAATTGAACTGTCTCACCATGGTGTGAGGAGGAAGATTTAAGAAATGAAGCTTGTACCCCTCCCTTATGATGGAGAGGGTCCATTGCTCTGCAGTGACTTGTTCCCATCTGGGAGCAAAGTGGGCTAACCTTCCTGGAATGGTGAGAGGCTCTGGTTCTTCTAGAGCCAGAAAGGCTAAGTTCTCTAGATGTAAGTCAAAGGCCCTGAGGAGGCTGTTGGGCCGTAGCAGTCCTTGCAGCCTTAGGCTTGGCTTGTTTAGGTTGTTGCTGATGCTTTGCAGCAAAACGACCTGCAGAAGATGCCTGCTGACCATAAACAGGATAATATTTCCCCTTTTTGGGAAAGAAAGCCTTTTTTAATAACCTTTTTCTAACAGGAGCAGAAGTAGACTTTGAAAGTCTATCTAAGGCAGAATTCTCAGCATCCATCTGAGTGGCCTTTGCATGCCAATCCTTGCCAAAAAGTTTTTCACCTGTACAAGGAAGATTTCCTAATCCATCTTGGACCCAGGGTTCCAAATCAGAAGCTTGTAACCAAGCAACTCTGCGTGCACCTATGGCAATAGCCGAGGCTCTGCTGTCCCACTCAAAAGAGTCAAAGGCTGCACGGTTGGAAAATTTGGAAACATCCTGGGCATGTTTAAGCCAGGTGAGAAACTCTTCCCTTTTATCTTCTGAGATAAAAGGAGATAAAGTTTGCAGATGATCTGTAACTTCCTTTAGAAACATCCCCATATAGAGACTATAGGAGTTGATTCTGGCAACAAGCATTATGGCCTGGAAAATTCTCCGGCCAAAAGCATCCAAGGTTCTGCATTCTCTCCCTGGAGGATTAGATGAGTGTCTTTTTGCACTCTTTATCTTCTTCATAGCAGACTCCACCACAATAGAGTGGTGAGGAAGCTGAGTCTTATGAAAGCCAGGACAAGGAGGAACACGGTACATGGTGTCCAACCTACGAGAATGAGGGGAGATAGTGAGAGGTGTCTCCCATATGCCCAACATGTGATCATAAAGGATCTCATGAATTGGTAAAGTAGCTGCCTCTTTAGGAGCCTTAGGATATTGTAAAATATCCAAATTCTTGGCTCTAGGCTCTGATTCAGGGGCCACTGAAATGGAGAGGCCCCTGGCCACTTCCCTAATGAAGTCTTGAAAAGACAAGTCTTCTGGAGGAGACATTCTTCTTTCTGGAGAAGAGGGCTCCTGAGGAAGGAGTACCGATGCTTCGACAGAAGCCTCCGATTCATCAGAGTCTTCGGAGGAATCGAAGTATCGCCTGTCTGGATGCTCCTGCAGAGCCCGATACGCGTACCGAGTGGTATCGACATCGGGAGTGATCAGTACCGATTCGGTACCGATGGGCATCACAGAACAGGGTACCGCTGCAGTCGACACCGAAGCCGATGTCGATGCAATCGGTACCGGCACCGGAACTGACAACGGAGTTTGTTGTGGTACCGGAGGCGTCGCAGCTTGTATGAATGCCATAATGGCACGCTGCATGGTCAGAATATTCTGATCCATCAATGCAATCAATGTCTGGATGTCGGTACCAGTGGAAACCACCGGTACCCCAGAACATGGCAACAGGTGATCGGTCGAGGCCGAGCCATCGATGTCAACCTGTAACCCCATAGATGAAGCTTTGGAAGCCGGAGCTTCCCGCCGGGGTAATTTTGCCGGTGCGGGATCCTCGAGAGCAAGCCCGGAGGCATCTCAATACTTAGAGGGAGATCTACCCTTCGAGGACCGGCTGGACTTATGTTTGGTTACCTGAGATCCATGGGAGGAAGAAGCAGCCCTGGAAGATGTTGATGCCACCGAAGCTGCATCAGAGGGAAACAGGGTACAGAGCTTGGCCGCTCGATTCTGTCAACCTCTTTTAGACATCATGGAACAGGACTCACCATCGGTGATGGAGTGGTCAGGACCCAAACATTTTAGACACCATTCATGGGTGTCGGTGATAGAAAGAGTACCGCTGCACTTCGTGCACTTTTTAAACCCGGAAGCGGGCTTTTCCATGAGGAAAATGTTTCTAGGCCTAAGGCCCAAAAGGAAAAAATACACAGAAGTGGGAAACGATATATTTTTTTTTTTTTTAAAGAAGAAAGAAGAAAAGACCGGCGGTACCGGTCCGACGTCGAATAAGGCAGACGCGCGACCAAAGAAATAAATGAAAATAAAGAACTTCAGCGGTGACAGGAACACGACCTGCTGGCTCCGCGGAAAAGAAGAACTGGAGAGAGGTGGTTGGGAAAGGCGGGAAGGCAGCGCGCAGGCGCTGTGGGATGCTCCCAAAAGCTTTCTTTCTGGACGCTGGGGAGCGTTCCCGCGCAGGCTCCGTCAGTACCGACGATACCCATATGTGAAGACTCATTCCTGCTTGTTCCTGGAGATAAGTATATAGATAGCCAGTGTCCTATGTGTGTCTGTGGTGCAACAGTGGTTTGTCTGTGGAGTGCAGGGTTGTGGTACATGTGCAGAGGTAAGACTCTAAGGACTCTAGGCTCTAAGGACTCTAGGCTAGGTATTTACCTAAGAATGTAAATACCTAGCCTAGAGTCTGTATATGTTTCACCCAGTTAACCCAAGTTTATCTATCCTGTTCTCTGTAAGTTCAGTGCGGTCCCCTCCCGTGCCTGGACAAAACCGATGTTATTTGTAAACCGAGCTGAATTTGAAAAGCACGGTATAGAAAAGACTTTAAATAAATAAATAAGGTGCATACGTGTGTCTGTCGTGCAGAGGTGGAGTGTTGTGTGTATGCTTGTGTGCAATTTCAGGGGGAGGAGGGAGAATACACCTCTTGGCATATACAATTGTCTTTTTCTCCCCATGCATTCATCCTTTTAACCTCCAAGCCTTGCACTCTTCCATATCCCCTACAACTCCTTCCCCCTAACACTCTCGCACCCTGCGCTCCATTCCCCCATCCTCCCCCACTCCCCCCCCCCTTTTTTTTTTTTTTTTTTTGCTATTGCCCCTTTAAACTTTTGATCTCTCACTTCCCCCCCCCCCCTCTATCTTTTTTTTTCCCACCAGGGCCTCTAACAAGCTGTCTTCTGCCTCCAAGCTGCAATCACTGTCTTCCCATCCTGTTCTGCCCAGGAGAATCCAACAGGAGATTTTGCCGTGATCATGGCTTGCTTCTCTTGTTCTGCCCATGAGGGATGGGATCCCTACGGGCAGCAGCCTGCTCTCTTCAGGACCACAATTGGAGTTTTCCCCTCCTGTTCCCATGGGCAGCCAAAATCGCATGGCGGGGGGGGGGGGGCAGAAAGAAAATCACAGATGCAGAGTGCAAATTTCTGGTCGCCATGGCAACCTGGCACCTAGGATTTATCAAGCCTCAATTTAAGGGCCCTTTTACTAAAGATTAATGTGTGTTAAAGTGTTGTTACTCACCTGTAGGTGATCTCTGGGAACAGCAGGAAGCAGTCTTCACATATGGGTGACATTGATACCGACTGAACCTGGCACGGGAATACTCCCCAGCATCCAATGGGAATGCTTTTGGGAGTGCCGCTCCATGCATGCCTTCCCGCCTTATCAACTGGTTTCCTTAGGTAAAGAGCAGAGTAAAAACTCGAAAAACAGGTGGAAAAAAATAACGAAGGGGAGGTGGATGGGTTGTGAAGACTGCTTCCTGCTGTCCCCAGAGATCACCTGTTACAGGTGAGCAACTACACTATCTCCAGGAACAAGCAGGAAGTCGGTCTTCACATATGGGACTCCCTAGCCCACGACAACCTAGCGAGAGGAAGGATCCCAGGCCCATACAGGGGTTGCAGCAGGGATCCGACACACCCAGCTCATTTGGTACACTTCTCGCGGGTTAGTCGAATGGGTGGCGGGCAAGTTGTTTTAGACCAGAAACAGATTACGTAGTACAGATTGTCTGAATTGAGCAACTCTGCTGGAGTCCTTGTCCAGGCAATAGTGAGCTACGAAGGTATGCAAGGAAGACCAAGTGGCTGCTTGGTAAATCTCTGGAAGTGAGACCAAACGAAGGTTGGTCACAATAGCAGCCACAACTCAGACATTATGGGCTGTGACATGATCCATGACATGATCCTGGAGAGACAGTCCAGCCAGTGAATAAGCAAAAGCAATGCAGTCTGCAATCCAGTTTGCCAGGGTCCTTTTGGAAACAGGTAGGCCAAGATGACTTTGGTCAAAGGAGACAAAGAGTTGAGAGGATTGGCAATGACCCTTAGTGCGGTCAAGACAGAAAGTAAGCACTCTCTTGCAATCAAGAGTATGAAGTTTGGGCTCAGCTCGAGAGCTGCGAGGCCTGGGAAAAAAATGTTGGTAGTGAGATAGATTGATTTAAGTGGAAGGAAGTTAACTACTTTTGACAAAGGTTTTGGGTGTGTCTGGAGGACAACCTCATCATGGTGGAATCTAGTGTATGGAGCATAGTCCACCAGAGCTTGTAGCTCACTGATTCTTCGGATTAAAGTTCATGCAACAAGGAAAATGACTTTTCAGGTTTGGAACTTTAAAGGAGTCAATGCCAGTGGCTCAAAGGGATTGAGCATGAGTTACGCGAGAACAACATTTAAGTCCCACACGATAGGTGGAGGATGGAGAGGCGGTTTTGTTAAGAGAAGGCCGAGCATAAACTGTGACACCAACAGGTGAGTGGAGATACTGCAATTCTCCCACGGATGGTGGGAGGCGGAAATGGCGCTCAAGTGTACCCTCACAAAATTGGTCTTGAGACCCGATGAGGATAAACGCGATCGGTACCGGAGTAGGCTCTGCACCAAACAGGTGAAAGAATCCCGACTTTTCTGGGAGCACCAGAAAGAAAATCTTTGCCATTTAAAAGTGTAGGAACGTCTAGCAGAGTCCTTTCGGGAAGATAAGAGGACTTGTAGAACATCTTCTGGAAGCTCTAGTCCCTAGAGGGTGCAACGCGCAGCAGCTAGGCTGTCAAGTGCAGAGTCTTGAGGCTGGGGTGTATAAGAGTTCCCTGATTCTGTGAGAGCAGGTTGGGATCGCAACCCAGTCTAAAGGGAGGAGTCTGAGCTAGGCAAAGAAGAAGTGGAAACCACGCCTGTCTGGGCCAAAAGGGGGCAATGAGGATCATCATTCCACGGTCTATATGAAGTTTGAACAATGTCTTTGGAATGAGAGGGATGGGGTAAAAGCATATAGCAGATCCTGTCCCCCAGTGCAAGAGAAACATATCTGAACTCTTGCTGTGGGGAGATGGAATTCTCAAGCAAAAGCGAGGTAGTTGGATGTTGTATGGAGAAGCAAAAGATGTCTAGTATAGGCGTCCCCCATAGTTGAAATAAGTGTTGCGAGACCAGAGGATCCAGCCTCCACTCATGCGGGTGGAGGACCCGACTGAATCTGTTGGCTAGCCGATTCACTTCCCCTGAGAGATAAACAGCAGGTAGATGAATCCCTCAAGCTATTGCAAAGTTCCAAAGACAGCTTGCCTCCTTGCAGGGGGGACGAGAACCCATTCCTCCCTGCTTGTTGACATAGAACATGGCAACTTGATTGTCTGTCTGATTCAGGACTGACCACCCTAGCAGGTGGCGAGAGATCACGCATAGGGCATTGGAAATTGCTCTGAGTTCCAGAAGGTTGATGTGAAGACAAGTCTCCTGATGAGACCACAGCCCCTGGGCTGTGAGGCACTTGAGGCGAGCTCCCCAGTCATGCTTGGATGCATCAGTGGTCATACACTGCAATACAGACCTTTGAGAAGGTAACCCTACGCTTAGGTTGTGGGGTGTGCGCCACTATTGAAGGGAGTTTATCATTTGAGGAGAAACTCTTATGAGGTTGGACAGATGACCGGTGGATTGTGTCCACTGCTGTGACAGTTTCCATTGTCCTACACGCATTTTGAGACGGGCATGCGGTACAACATGGACTGTGGAGGCCATGTGGCCTACAGTTTTCTGGGTGGCGAGAGCGACCAGTTGAGCCCAGCGGTCATCTGGTAAGAAAGCTCAGACTTCAATTGTGTCTCGGCGAGCCCCTATAAACTCTTAAGTCTTGAGCTGGAGTGAGATGGGACTTTGGATAGTTTATTACGAATCCTAAGTCTTAAAGGACCTGGATGGTCTGATGAAAGGCGTCGGTGATGGATTGTGGGGTATCTCCCTTGATCAGCCAATCATCTAAGTAAGGAAACAGAAAGACCTCCAAAGTGCGTAGATAGGCTACGACAACAGCCAGACACTTTGTGAAAAACTGAGGGCTGAAGCCAGACCAAAGGGAAGAACTCAATACTGGTAATGGTATTTGAGAAACACAAACCTGATGAATATTCTGTAATTGAGGTGGATCACAATGTGTGTATAGGCATCCTTGAGATCCAGAAAGCATAGCCAGTCATTTGACTAGAGATAAGGGAGAAGGGTACAGAGTGAAAACTTTTTTGAATTTTTCCTTGACCAGAAATTTGTTGAGATTTCTGAGATCTAGGATGGGCCTGTGGCCTCCCGACTTCTTTGGGATAAGGAAGTAGTAATAGTAGAATCCTTGACCTTGCTGAGATGGAGGGACCTCCTCGATTGCTCCCTGCGAAAGAAGAGTGAGGATCTCCTGTTGGGAGGAAAGTGGCCTGTTGGAGATCCATGGTGGGTTGGGCCCACAAAGTGAGTGGGTAGTGGTGACTTGAAATGTAGTTGGTGGCCCCTGCTGACTAACTGCAAGGTCCAGGGTTCTGAGGTGATAGTGGTCTTCTGATGTGCGAACAGCACCAATCTCCCTGGAATGTGGGGAGGAACAGGAGATGTTACAGGACAACTGGCCATGCTCTACCAGAAAGAGAGTCAGAAACTCTGTGTAGGTTGTGGCTGAGAGACAGATTGTGCCTTAGGAGCTTTAGGCTTACGAGTTTGCTTGGGACCCAGTTGTCTCTGCTGTTGTTGCAACTGGTAACTGAAATAAGAATGGTAAGGTTGGAAGAAATGTTTTTTTCTTGGGGTAGAACGGCTTCTTGCCAGGAGCTTTTTTCTTGGAAGAATCTGCCATCTTCCTAGATAGAAACAGATGACCTCACAATAAAGAGGCTATTTCCTCTGCCTTTTCCCTCCACCTCTGGCCAGAGGTTATCTCCATTGCAAGGAATATTGATTAATTTATCCTGGACCCATTATTCCAGGTCTGAAGCTTGCAGTCATGCTGTCCTCCTGGTTGCTAAACAGGCCGCTGCTGCTCAGCTATTCGCCTCAAAAGCATCAAGTGCTGCTCTTGTGAGGAACTTTGAAGTGTTTTGGATGTTAGAGAAAAAGAACTGACAAGGGTCCTGCTTCTCAGGAGGTAGAAGGGAAGTAAATTCTGACAGGTCCCTAGAGACATCTCTGAGGAACATGCCCATGTACAGCATGTAGGAATCCACTCTTGAGGACAACATTGTGGCCTGGGAGGCCTTCCTACCAAAGGCATTGAGGGTTCTTGCCTCTCTATCTGGAGGAACCGAAGAATGATTTTTTGGCTATTGATCCTTCTCATTGCTGACTCCACTTCCACTGAATTGTGTGGGAGTTATGATTTTTGAAAGCCAAGGCAGGGAGGAACTCTGTAGAGGGTATCCAATCGTTTTCAGACAGCAGGAATGAAAGTAGGGGCTTCCCACATTCTGGCCATCAGATTCTTAAGGAGGATGTGCACCAGGAGGGTTGCAGCCTCCTTTGGCATTGAAGGATATTGTAGGATGTCGAATTCGTCGGCTCTTGGTTCTGTCTCGGTTGATACTGAAGCATTGAGGGCAGCCGCCATGTCCTTAATGAAATCTTGGAAGAACATATCCTCAGGAGGTGAATGGTGCTATTCATAAAGAGGCGACAAATCAGAGGATATGTCCTTCTGAGGATCGGAATCGGCCGGTTGAGAGATGTCTGAGGTCGAGTTAGAGTCCATCAGAAAATCAAAGTAATCTTTGTCTGCCCCATGATACAGTCAATGATCCTGAGTCCATGGCCAAGTTGATGTAGACAGAACCAATCGAGGTGGCTCAAGAGTGCATCGGATCGGGTGAGCGCCGCGAGGTATGAGCCTCCTTGCACGCCAGAGCCAGGATGTCGGTATCCACGGATGGTCTCGACTTGATCATCATCTCGGTACCTGGAGGTATCAAGGGCGGCGTCTGTGCCATGGTACCAGAAAGCACCGAATGTGCTGGAGTAAATGCTGCTGGAATCGCAGTGAGGCTTTTATCAATGGCCATAACCCTGTCATCGAGGGTTGGTGGAGGGCATGGAGCGGCTCCAGATGCAGAGATCTGGGCCACAACACCTGAACACTGTATTGGGAGCTCACCAAGGACAAAGCCTCGGGGGCATCCCCGAGCCCCTTTGAGGCTTTAGAGGGGGTGACCTCCCACTGGGGCTGTGGTTGGAGGGTCCATATCAGAAGGTGATGAGTGTCTGTGTCAATGCCAACGCTCAGAGTCCAAATGCAAAGCTGACCTGGATGAGAAGCAAGACTCTCTCAATGCCGAGCTCAATGTTTTCATGATCTTGTGCACCGAGTACTCAGAGCGATGCTTCTTTTGTTTTACTGGAGATGAAGACCAGGAAACTTTAGATGACTGACAGCGTTGACGTCCCCGAGGAGTGTACCAAAGAAGCTGAGCCTGTCCGAAACAGTTTATCCTTCTGTTGTTCATGGTTCTTCCTTCCTCTAGAAATCATCTTAATGCAGTGAGCATAAGAATCTATGCTGAGGCATATGAGACACCAATCATGTTCATCAGTTAGGAAAATGGTGCTCAAGTACTTAGAGCACTTCTTAAAGCCACTGCGGGGCTTTTCCATGTTGGAAGGAAAAAAAAAAAAGGAAGCTAAATCTAATTGGGCAATGGCGTCCAGGAGGGCACTAGGCCCCACAAAATTTAAGGCTAAAAGAAAAAGAATAGGAATAAAAGAAAATAAAACGTAAAAAAGGAGTCAATGCGGTCAGCGGGAAGGCAGAAGAATAGCATCGAAAAGGTACCAGAGAAAAACTTGAAGTCTCTTCACGCAGTGAAACTGGGACAATGTCCTGACGGCTCTGCGGAAAAAAAAGACGACTGAGGAGACCAGTTGAGAAGGCGGGAAGGCACACACACATGCATGGAACGGCACTCCCAAAAGCATTCCTATTGGATGCTGGGGAGTGTTCCCGTGCTGGGCTCCATCGGTACCGTCACCCATATGTGAAGACTGACTTCCTGCTTATTCCTGGAGATTGAAGTTAACGAACGTAATAAAGTGTCCACGGCCCTTTTATTTCTATGGGCTCAATGACACTTAACGCACATTAACTTCATTAACACATGTTAAAAAGAGTAAATTAGACTTACCTGCTAATTGTAGTTCCTGGAAGAACTCCAGTCTAGTCCTGGAATCTCTGGGGTTGTCTACCTCTTCCAGCAGCTTTGGAGACTGAGAAACTTCACTGTTGTGATGTCACTGGTATATAAGCACTGGCACCGCCTTCACCCACCAGTTAACCTATTGACAAAGCAGACTCACCGGAGCAACAAGTAAGTAGTGACTCACCAAAATAAACAAGTGCCTAAGGAATTTGTAACGACCTCAGGTCCAACTATTTACAGGACCCCTACCAGACCGACCATGCCGTGAGGTCCCCTCTTTCCCCGCCAAGAAAGAAACCATGCACCACCCCCAGAATATCCCCTGTCTCTTCAAGACCCATGATCGACAGAGAAACCACCCAAACACGATGCTTACCTGTAAGAGAGCTCTTGCTTGAGGCCTCAGACTTATATCCAATTAGGGCGGGATCCGGGACTAGACTGGAGTTCCTCCAGGAACTACAATTAGCAGGTAAGTCTAATTTACTCTTCCTGATCGTCCCTCCAGTCTAGTCCCGGAATCTCTGGGGATGTAACAGAGCAGTTATCCAATCACCGGGATGGACCTGTCAAACCAGCCTGAAGCACAGACGATCCAAACCAGGTGTCCCTTCCCGCCTGTACGTCGAGACGGTAATGCTTCACAAAGGAATGCAAGGAAGACCATGTTGCTGCCTTACAGATCTCTTCCGGAGGCACCAAGCTACACTCCGCCCAAGACGCTGCTTGAGCCCTAGTGGAATGAGCTCTCAGTCCTTCCGGCACTAGTCGGCCTCTCAAAAGATATGCCGACGCGATCGCTTCTTTCAACCAACGAGCAATTGAACCCTTAGAGGCCGCCTCTCCTCGTCTTGCCCCCGCAAACAGAACAAACAGCCTGTCTGACTTACGGAAGCTAGCCGTTCTAGCCACATACTTCAAGGCTCGCCAGATATCCAACCGATGCAGTCGTTCCGCAACTCGACCTTTCCCTTTCGTTGCGAAAACTGGCAATGATACCACTTGGTTCATATGAAAAGAATTAATTAGACTTACCTGCTAATTGTTGTTCCTTAAGGAACTCTAGTCCAGTCCTGGAACCATAGCGTTTAGAATCTGCTCCAGCAGCCTTGGAGACTGAATGACATCACAGCTCTTCTCTCTCTGGTATAAATAGGCAAGGACCGCCCCCTTCCACTAGTACCTATTGACAAAGCAACTCAGCAGAGCAACAAATAAGTAGATAAAGAACAAGATAAACTAAATAAACTTTGGCTAGAATCTAAAAACCTGTGCATATTCTAACCTTCTCTTCGACGAAGGACCTTGTAGAAATGCCAAAAACGTAGAAACAAAACCGCGCTTCTGCGGGGTTCCCATTGTGGCTACACTCCGCGTCCTCCGGAACCCCACTCCTCTTCTGGAGACATCCTCTCCAATTTGACCCCTTTTACTAAGATAAAACGGACAACAGCTTCAGGCTGCATACCCTGGGAGGGGTCCGGGACGGGACTAGAGTTCCTTAAGGAACAGCAATTAGCAGGTAAGTCTAATTAATTCTTCCTTTTCGTCCCTCTAGTCCAGTCCCGGAACCATAGAGGATGTAACAGAGCAGTGCACATCAACGGGAGGGACCAGAAAACCCAGCCTGAAGCACCGCTGAGCCAAAACGAAGTCCTCCGCCGCCTGCACATCTAACCAATAGTGCTTCGAGAATGAATGCAACGATGATGAAGTCGCCGCTCTACAAATGTCCGCGACCGAAACCGAACTGTACTCCGCCCATGACGCCGCTTGCGCCCTGGTCGAGTGCGCTCTGAGACCTTCTGGAACTACCCTACCTTTCAAAAGGTAAGCTGACGCAATAGCTGCCTTTAACCATCTAGAAATGGACGCTTTCGCTGCCGCTTCACCCTTCCGCGGCCCCCCGAAAGCCACAATCTGTCAGTCTTCCGAAACGGCTGTGTCCGCCGAAGATATTTCCGAAGAACCCGGCGAACATCTAGGGGATGTAACCTGCCTTCCGATTTCTCCTTTTGCTGCTTAGAGAAATCGCCGCCCACTGCACTCGCAAGGAACTGGCCGCCAATCCCTTCTGCACTCCATCCTGCAAAAAGGAAAGGACCTGCAAAATCGAAGCCCTCAACGGCTGAATATTACGCTCCACACACCAAGCTGCAAAGATCCTCCAGACCCGGACATACGCCAGCGAGGTGGAATGCCTACGTGCCTTTAGCAAGGTAGAAATGACTGCCACCGAATAACCCTTAGCTGTCATCCTAGTCTTTCAGGAGCCAAGCCATAAGCGAGAACCGACTCACCTAGGGCATGCGCAACGGACCCTGCCGTAGGAGCTCCTCCCGCTGCGGTAACTACCACGGATCGTCCACTAACAGCCGTACCAAATCTGCATACCACGGCCTTCAGGGCCAATCGGGCGCGATCAGAATCACCCGACCACGATGTCTCCCAACGCGCTGCACCACCCTGCCCCATGAGGGCCCAAGGTGGAAAAAACATAAAGGAGAACTCCCTCTGGCCACCATTTCGCTAATGCATCTAGCCCCTCTGACATCCGTTCCCAGCGCCTGCTGAAAAACCTTGCTAGCTGCGCTGACTCGAAGCTCGCCATGAGAGCCATTACCGGAACTCCCCAGCGCCTCACCAGAATAGCAAACACCCCCGGATATAGCACCCACTCCTCGGGGTCTACTCTGCGACGACTGAGGAAATCCGCTTCGAGATCGTCTACGCTGGCCACAAGTTGAGCCGCGAGAGCCTGGAGATTGTGTTCGGCCCACACCCACAGCTGACCTGCTTTGGCTTCCAGTGTAGCACTTCCTGTGCCCCGCTGCCGATTGATGTAGGCCACCGTTGTCGCATTGTCTGACAAGACTCGGACCGCCTCCCGACCGAGAGTGTCCTGAAACTCCGGTAGCGCCAGAAACACCGCTCTCATCTCCAACCAGTTGATGGACCGAGACATCTCCTCCTGAGACCAACGACCCTGGGCAAACCTGCCTTCGCAATGAGCCCCCCCCCAACCCAGGAGGCTCGCGTCTGTCGTGAGCAGTCCCCAGGACGGCGGTCCAGTGGCATGCCGGCTTCCATATTCTCCGTTCTCAACCACTATCACAGCTCGTGACGCACATTCTGAGGGCAAACTAACCTCTGCAATAGGACATCCGACTGATGCGACCAACGACGGAGAAGCACCGCCTGTAATGGCCGCACGTGCGCTCGGGCCCACGGAACCACTTCTATCGTGGCTGCCATTGTTCCCAACAACTGCAGGTACTGCCATGCTGTTGGAGCCGGACTCGAAAAGAAAAGCCTGATGGGTTGTCGCAGACCTAGAGCCCGGGCCCTGGGCAGGAACACCTTCCCCTGCTTTGTTTCAAAGCGCGCCGCAAGGTACTACAGGGATTGCGATGGTACCAACCTGCTCTTTGCAAAGTTGACTACCCAGCCCAGGCCTTCGAACATCTGGACCACCCGGGCCGTCGCTACCGAGCTGTCCTCTCTCGACTTCACTCAGATCAACCAATCGTCCAAATATGGGTGCACCAGTACTCCCTCTTTGCGGAGCGCCGCCACCGCCACCACCACCATGACCTTGGGAAACGTCCGTGGTGCCGTTGCCAGCCCAAAGGGCAGCGCTTGAAATTGGAAATGTCCCATGGGTACCGCAAATCTCAGCCACTTCTGATGCTCTTGCCGAATCGGGATGTGCAGGTAAGCATCCGTGAGATCTAACGACATCAGGAACTCCCCGGTCCGGACCGCTGCCAGCACGGAATGCAAGGTCTCCATCCGAAAATGGGTAATCCGGAGACAAAGGTTCACCCTTGTCAGAGTCAGGATCGGGCGAAATGTGCCCTCCTTCTTTGGCACTACGAAATAGATAGAGTAGCGACCGGAACCGCACTGCTCTGCGGGCAGCTGCAGCAGCTGCTGTAGCGTGTCCTGGACCGCCTGCCTGTGGCCCAGGGCTGAGCAGGGAGAACGGACAAAGGAACCTACGACGGGTCGATGGAGTTCTAATACGTACCCCTCTCGCATGACCTCCAGGACCTACTAATCTGATTTAATTCGGACCCAGGCAGGGTAAAACTCCCGCAACCGACCTCCCCTGGGAACTACCCTCTCCTGAGCCCACCTTATCTCACTGTGTCTGTTTTGTGGCCGAGGACTGGAAAGGAGCGAACCCCCGGCCTGCTCCCCTGAATCCTCGAAATCCCTAACCCCCTAAGCGGGAACTTCCCCCGCTGGGACTGTCCATAACGGGGAGAACAAAAACTATGAAAGTCTCTCGGGACCTCCCTGAATCCCGCAGAACTGCGGCCCTGCTTCGGCTTGTCCTCTGGGAGACGTCCTCCCTGGGACTCCCCGAGGTCCTGGACCAACTTATCTAAATCCTCCCCAAATAAAAGCGTACCCCCAAAGGGTAACTTGCTAAGCTGAGCCTTAGACGAACTGTCCGCCGACCAGGTTCTCAACCAGAGATACCTCCGAGCTGCTACTATGGAGACCATCCCCTTAGCCAAGCTGGGGAGGAGATCAGAATGAAAATCAGCCAAGTACGCGGTTCCCGACTCCAGTCGCGTGGCATCTTCAAGCTGCCCTTCCAGATGGTCTCCTGCAACCTCTGGGACCACCTCAAACAGCCACGTGCCACCGAAGCCGGTCTGCATGGACAGCGCGCAAACATCGAACACCTGCTTCAACAGAGTGTCTAACCTCCTGTCCTGAACATCCTTCAGCGCTGCGGTCCCCCTCCATGGGAATTGTGGTTTTCTGAGTGACCGCCGACACAGCCGCAACTACCTTTGGAGAACGAAACAGCTCCCTATCGCGGTTCGTGAGCGGATAAAGGCGAGCCAATGCTCTAGCCCCCTTTTCTAGCCAGCTTTTCTAACCAGGGCTCCACACATCAAACAGTAAGTAAGGTTTTGAGGGTTTCTTTGTTTGGTTTGTTTTTATTACATTGCTAGCTCTCTGACTGGGAGCTCTTAAAAGGGTTTTGTGTATATTTTTAAAAGCAAGGTTACTTCATTTTTGCTGTTTTAGGGGAACCTTAATTGAGCACAGTAGGTTGCTGACTCCAGTGACCTCCTCAGCTTTAGAAGCTGCTAACACCTAATCAGGTGTTAGTGGGCCTGTTTCCTGAGTGCAGTTGAAGCCTGCATAAATAGGCTCCTGTGCCCTGCCCCTTTGAGGCTTTTCTAACCAGGGCTCCACACATCAAACAGTAAGTAAGGTTTTGAGGGTTTCTTTGTTTGGTTTGTTTTTATTACATTGCTAGCTCTCTGACTGGGAGCTCTTAAAAGGGTTTTGTGTATATTTTTAAAAGCAAGGTTACTTCATTTTTGCTGTTTTAGGGGAACCTTAATTGAGCACAGTAGGTTGCTGACTCCAGTGACCTCCTCAGCTTTAGAAGCTGCTAACACCTAATCAAGTGTTAGTGGGCCTGTTTCCTGAGTGCAGTTGAAGCCTGCATAAATAGGCTCCTGTGCCCTGCCCCTTTGAGGCTTTTCTAACCAGGGCTCCACACATCAAACAGTAAGTAAGGTTTTGAGGGTTTCTTTGTTTGGTTTGTTTTTATTACATTGCTAGCTCTCTGACTGGGAAGCTCATAAAAGGGTTTTGTGTATATTTTTAAAAGCAAGGTTACTTCATTTTTGCTGTTTTAGGGGAACCTTAATTGAGCACAGTGGGTTGCTGACTCCAGTGACCTCCTCAGCTTTAGAAGCTGCTAACACCTAATCAGGTGTTAGTGGGCCTGTTTCCTGAGTGCAGTTGAAGCCTGCATAAATAGGCTCCTGTGCCCTGCCCCTTTGAGGCTTTTCTAACCAGGGCTCCACACATCAAACAGTAAGTAAGGTTTTGAGGGTTTCTTTGTTTGGTTTGTTTTTATTACATTGCTAGCTCTCTGACTGGGAGCTCTTAAAAGGGTTTTGTGTATATTTTTAAAAGCAAGGTTACTTCATTTTTGCTGTTTTAGGGGAACCTTAATTGAGCACAGTAGGTTGCTGACTCCAGTGACCTCCTCAGCTTTAGAAGCTGCTAACACCTAATCAGGTGTTAGTGGGCCTGTTTCCTGAGTGCAGTTGAAGCCTGCATAAATAGGCTCCTGTGCCCTGCCCCTTTGAGGCTTTTCTAACCAGGGCTCCACACATCAAACAGTAAGTAAGGTTTTGAGGGTTTCTTTGTTTGGTTTGTTTTTATTACATTGCTAGCTCTCTGACTGGGAGCTCTTAAAAGGGTTTTGTGTATATTTTTAAAAGCAAGGTTACTTCATTTTTGCTGTTTTAGGGGAACCTTAATTGAGCACAGTAGGTTGCTGACTCCAGTGACCTCCTCAGCTTTAGAAGCTGCTAACACCTAATCAAGTGTTAGTGGGCCTGTTTCCTGAGTGCAGTTGAAGCCTGCATAAATAGGCTCCTGTGCCCTGCCCCTTTGAGGCTTTTCTAACCAGGGCTCCACACATCAAACAGTAAGTAAGGTTTTGAGGGTTTCTTTGTTTGGTTTGTTTTTATTACATTGCTAGCTCTCTGACTGGGAAGCTCATAAAAGGGTTTTGTGTATATTTTTAAAAGCAAGGTTACTTCATTTTTGCTGTTTTAGGGGAACCTTAATTGAGCACAGTGGGTTGCTGACTCCAGTGACCTCCTCAGCTTTAGAAGCTGCTAACACCTAATCAGGTGTTAGTGGGCCTGTTTCCTGAGTGCAGTTGAAGCCTGCATAAATAGGCTCCTGTGCCCTGCCCCTTTGAGGCTTTTCTAACCAGGGCTCCACACATCAAACAGTAAGTAAGGTTTTGAGGGTTTCTTTGTTTGGTTTGTTTTTATTACATTGCTAGCTCTCTGACTGGGAGCTCTTAAAAGGGTTTTGTGTATATTTTTAAAAGCAAGGTTACTTCATTTTTGCTGTTTTAGGGGAACCTTAATTGAGCACAGTAGGTTGCTGACTCCAGTGACCTCCTCAGCTTTAGAAGCTGCTAACACCTAATCAGGTGTTAGTGGGCCTGTTTCCTGAGTGCAGTTGAAGCCTGCATAAATAGGCTCCTGTGCCCTGCCCCTTTGAGGCTTTTCTAACCAGGGCTCCACACATCAAACAGTAAGTAAGGTTTTGAGGGTTTATTTGTTTGGTTTGTTTTTATTACATTGCTAGCTCTCTGACTGGGAGCTCTTAAAAGGGTTTTGTGTATATTTTTAAAAGCAAGGTTACTTCATTTTTGCTGTTTTAGGGGAACCTTAATTGAGCACAGTAGGTTGCTGACTCCAGTGACCTCCTCAGCTTTAGAAGCTGCTAACACCTAATCAGGTGTTAGTTCCCGCTCTACCCACCCCGACTCCCACCCACCCCTAGTGAGCAGCCTTGCTTTATAGGGCGCCTCCCCTTTCACAAATCACAGTGAATTGGACCAGCACATTTGTATGTAATTAAAGTGTTTTAACTGCTTTTTCTCTATAAAGACAGCTGCGAAACCGGCTGGTACTTGGTAGATCTCTCTCTTTTGCTCTAACAGATACCTAAGCTCCACGAAAAGAACAATGGCTGGGAAAAATCGTATTGCTAAAGCTGTTGCTCCCGTTACAGCTTCTGCCTCGGTCCAGACAGAGGTCCTAATGCCGGTTGAAGGACCGGTTCCATGTGCAGGGTGCCTGCATGCTGAAGCTCTGAGGAAAGAGGTGGAGGAACTCAGAGAGGAGGTGGCGAGGCTGAGGAGCATTCAAGACAGTGAGAAGTACATTGATGAGATGCTACTTGCAGCAACCAAACTCTCCAGCTCCGGAGAAGATGGGTGCCTACAGAATGTCGATGGTTGGACACAAGTCACCAGGGCCTGCAAAATCACCAATCCAACTTCTCCATCCCTTGAATTGAAGAACCATTATGCAGCCCTGGAAGTGGAGGAGGTGAAAGCATCCCTGGAAAGGGAAGAACCAGAGTTCAAGTACCCCAAAGTTGCAGAATCAGTCACCAGAAGGAAACGAAGGGTGGTGGTGGTTGGAGACTCTCTTCTGAGGGGTACTGAGGCGTCCATCTGCCGACCAGACTTGATGTCCAGAGAGGTATGCTGTCTGCCTGGTGCCAAAATCCAAGATGTTACGGAGAGTTTGCCGAGACTCATCAAGCCCACAGACTATTACCCAATGTTGCTAATCCATGTTGGAACAAATGATACTGCCAGGTATACCTCGGAACGTATCAAAAGTGACTTCATGGCTCTGGGACAGAGGGTGAAGCAGTTAGGTGCACAGGTGGTGTTCTCTTCAATCCTCCCTGTTGAGGGTAAAGGCCAAGGCAGAGAGGCTCGCATCCTGGAGACAAATGCATGGCTGCGTGGATGGTGTCATCGAGAGCGTTTTGGTCTCCTAGACCATGGGATGCTTTTCCAAGGGTTGCAAAGCAGAGATGGCATCCATCTGTCCAAAAGAGGTCAACGCATCTTTGGTAGTAGACTGGCTAATCTACTGAAGAGGGCTTTAAACTAGATTCCTTGGGGATGGGTGAAGAAAGCCCCCAGGTAAGTGAAAGCCCCCAGGTAGGTGATACATTAAATACCTTTATGGAAATGGGTAACAGGGGTAACATATGGAAAGCAGTGTGTATTAATGCCCGTAGCATGGGAAATAAGATCCCTGAGGTTGAAGCTTTGGTGGGAGTGGCTGACTTGGATTTAGTGGCAGTTACAGAAACATGGTTCACAGAAAACAATGACTGGGATGTAACTATACCTGGCTATACTTTATTCAGGAAGGACAGGGTAGGAAGAAGAGGAGGAGGAGGAGTGGCACTATATGTAAAAACTACTATTAAAGCTTTGGAATTACAGAGCTTAAAAGGGAGAGAGGAGGCATTGTGGGTTAAACTAGAAAGAGGGAAAGAGAAATCTATTTGCATTGGAGTGATATACAGACCTCCCTTACAAGAGGAAGAGGTGGACAGAGAGTTAATTGAAGACATACGCAGCATTGCTAAGAAGGGGAAGTGCTACTGATAGGAAATTTCAATATGCCAGATGTTGATTGGCACATTCCTGCTGCAGTATCATCTAGAAGTAAGGAGATCCTGGATTCTCTACAGGGAGAACTATTCAGGCAATTGGTAACAGACCCCACACGTGAAGGGGCCATACTGGACTTGGTGCTTACCAATGGTGAAAGTGTTTCTGATGTTGTAGTGGGAGATCATTTTGCTTCCAGTGATCACCAGATGGTGTGGTTCAGTATTAGGACTAGGGCTGTTAGAATCCATTCCAAGGTGAGGATCTTAGACTTTAGGAAGACTAACTTTGCGAAGATGGGCCAATACCTCAGGGAGTCGTTAGTGGGATGGGAACAGCTGGGGGATGTAGAAAAACAGTGGGCAAAACTGAAAGGGGGTATTTTAAGGGCAACCAACCTTTTTGTTAAAATGGTAAATAAAGGCAAAAGGAACAGGAGACCGCTATGGTTTTCGAAGGAAGTAGCTGAAAAAGTGAAGAAAAAGAGGGAGGCCTTCATGAAATACAAGAGATCACAGAGAGCAGAAGACAAGCATCTGTATTTGGAAAAACTTAGAGAAGCTAGCAAAGTAGTCAAGAAGGCAAAGATTCAAAAGGAGGAGAAAATAGCCAATGCAATAAAATGGGGGGATAAGACATTTTTCAGATATATTAGTGAGAAGAGGAAGAGCAAAAGTGGTATTGTCAGACTCAAGGGTGCAGGGGGGGAATATGTAGAAGCTGATAAGGATAAAGCGGAATTGCTTAACAAATATTTTTGTTCTGTGTTCACAGATGAAGAACCAGGAGCAGGACCTCAGAAAACACCCACAAATAAGAACAGAAGCGAGGGACATCTTGAACTATTTTCAGAAGACTGTGTTCGTGAGAAACTAGCTCAACTTAAAGTAGACAAAGCGATGGGACCGGATGGGATACACCCTAGAATACTGAGGGAACTTGGGGACGTTCTAGCAGCTCCACTGACTGACCTTTTCAATGCCTCGTTGGAGTCAGGAGTGGTGCCAAAGGACTGGAGAGAGGCTCATGTGGTGCCTTTACACAAAAGCGGAAGTAAGGATGTGGTTGAAAACTACAGGCCGGTTAGTTTAACTTCGGTGGTGAGTAAATTATTGGAAACGCTGCTGAAAGAGAAAATAGTGAGGTTTCTGGAGTCCAGCGGATTACAGGATCCGAGGCAGCATGGATTCACCAGAGGCAGGTCTTGTCAGACAAATCTGATTGATTTTTTTGACTGGGTGACCAGGGAGTTGGACCGAGGGAGAGCTCTAGATGTGGTGTATTTAGATTTCCGTAAAGCCTTTGACACTGTTCCTCACAGGCGACTTATAAACAAACTGAGCACCCTAGGGATGGACCCTAAAGTTACTGCTTGGGTTAGAAATTGGTTGGGTGGGAGGCGACAAAGAGTACAAGTAAATGGAGCTCACTCTGAGGAGAAGGATGTTACCAGTGGTGTGCCCCAGGGATCTGTCCTTGGTCCAATTCTTTTTAACATCTTTGTTAGTGATATAGCGGAAGGGCTGTCGGGTAAGGTTTGCCTCTTTGCGGATGATACCAAAATCTGCAATAGAGTAGACACCCAGGAAGGGGTAGATAACATGAGGAGGGATCTAGCTAAGCTTGAAGAATGGTCTAGAATTTGGCAGCTGGGATTTCATGTTAAAAAATGTAAGGTCATGCATTTGGGCTGCAGCAATCCAAGGGAGCAATACAGTATAGGAGGTGAAGTACTTTTGTCCACTAAAGAAGAGCGGGACCTAGGCGTGGCTGTGTCTGATGATCTTAAAGTAGCTAAACAGGTGGAAAAGGCGACAGCAAAAGCTAGAAGGATGCTTGGGTGCATACGGAGAGGAATGGCTAGCAGAAAAAAGGAGGTGATAATGCCTCTGTATAAGTCTTTGGTGCGACCTCATTTGGAGTATGGTGTGCAATTCTGGAGACCGCACCTTCAAAAGGATGTGAACAGGATGGAGTCGGTGCAGAGGGTTGCTACCAAAATGATTAATGGGCTTCATTATAAAGCATATGAGGACAGACTTAAGGATCTTAATATGTACACCTTAGAGGAAAGGCGGGATAGAGGTGATATGATTGAGATGTTTAAATACCTCCGTGGCATAAATGTTCAGGGAGAGAGCCTCTTTCAATTGAAAGCAAGTTCTGCTACGAGGGGACATGGGATGAGGGTGAAGGGAGATAGATTCAGGAGTGATATGCGGAAATATTTCTTTACGGAAAGAGTAGTGGATCCGTGGAATAGTCTCCCAGTGGAGGTGGTAGAGATGAGGACAGTAACTGAATTCAAGAAAGCATGGGACCAACACAGAGGATCTCTAAAGGCAAAAAGTGGACTGTTGTAGTTGTTATGGAAGGACAGACTAGATAGGCCATGTGGTCTTTTTCTGTCGTCATATTTCTATGTTTCTATGTTTCAGGGACGCCTCTGGCAAATCCCATTCTTCCTGTATCATATTCCGAAATACCCTTTGGAGGGGAAACACTCTCTGGGATGTCCGCACCGCCTGCAACAGCGGATCTTCTAATGTCTCTTCCGCTGCTTCCTCGCTGGAAGGCAGGTTTAGTGTCTTTAGCGTCTCCGAAACCAGGGCTGGAAGCCCTTCACACCGAAAGACTCTAACTACCCAGCACTGATGCTCCGAGTCAGGCAACTCTCCGTCTTCCAGCTCATCTTCCGAGAACTCTTCCCTCTTTGGCGTTCCCCTCGCTCAGGTCATCAGCGAGGTAAGGCGCGGGACCCTCCGAAGTGGCCCTACACCTTTTAGCCACCGGAGCACTGTTCCCCGAACCAACCAGAGAGGCCGAGCGCCTCTGACTCTGGGGTCCATGAGGAAGAGCCGACATCGCGGGCTTAAGGAAGGCAAAAGCCTGCTGCATCAAGGCAACGAAGTTCGGCGGAATCCCGGTCGCCTCCCCCACCTGTCCCTGCTCTTGTGACCCTGCGGAGCCGCCGACCGAGGAGGGCCCCGGCACTGGCTCCTAAGGATCTAGAGATGGAGATAACAGTGCCTCGGCACCTGTACGAATAGCCTTCCGGTCTGCTAGGGGCTGTCCCGGCTCTCCGTCCATATGTTGCGCCTCTAGGGAGCAAGGGACACAGACTCCTGATTCCAGCACTGAACATTTCCTCCTGCCGCACACTAGACAGCGTGGAATTGCAGGCATAGCAGCTGCCTCAAAGAACTGCTCTAAACCACCCCGGGAACTCCCCCTCCCCCCCGCTGGCCCTGACCACCAGCCCCGGAAGGAAGGGCTCTCTCCGGTTTGGAGTCCTGCAAAAAACAGCCTAGATACACCTGCTCAATATTTCAATAAGGGAAAAGTACAGCATAGCTCGTTTCCCTTTGAACTTCTCTTTTTTTTTTTCCAACAGGCCAACGCTCTGTAAGCGCCTGATGAGCCTATAGCAGGTCTGCAGCAAACGAGGCTTAAAACGCTTCCAAAAAGCCACTATTAAAAAAACGTGGTTTTCAAAATGGCCGCTGGAACTTTTCCCACGAAGCAAAAAAGTGTCCGGAGGGCAAAGAACTCCTTTATGAGATCCCCCGCTGAGGCAGGGACTTCCCTCTCAACTCCCCTCCAAGAAACAAGTAAAAGAAAATTCAAAAAGAAAGAAAAAACGCCGTTAAAGTCGGCGAGACCTACTTACAGTTCCCTGCTTCAACCTGAGGTGCTGCAATGAGGCAGACACGCGCCGGAGCTCAGCCTGCTCGTAGCTTCGGCTCCGATGGTGCTCCCACCACCAATCTCACTGTCCCTTAGAGATGGCTGGGGCTAAGCCTTCCACCTGCTCCTCACCCTTGCTTGCGGGCTCGGGAGCAGGGAGGCTACTTCTTCTGCTCTGTAAAGCTGCTCCTTCTCACCAAGGGGCAGCCCCCCCCCCACGAGAGGAAAAATTGAAGGAGGAAGCAGGACTGGAGCCAGAGGGAAGAAAAAAGTGGCTATTTATTTTAGAAAGGCAACCAAACAAAAAACATCAAGAATTAGAAAAGGAAAACAAAGAAAAAATTCCTAGCTCTGCCTATTTGTGCTGGGCCTATCCCTAGGCCCAGAATCTCCTCAGCTGCTTGGAGACTGAAGTACTGGTGGAAGGGGGCGGGGTACTTGCCTATTTATACCAGAGAGAGAAGAGCTGTGATGTCATTCAGTCTCCAAAGCTGGAGGAGATTCTAAACTCTATGGTTCCGGGACTGGACTAGAGGGACAAAAAGGAACCTGACACTACCTTAGGCAAGAAAGATGGCACTGTCCGCAAAACGACCTTAGAATCTGAGGACAGGAAAGGCTTCCTACAATATAACGCTTGCAATTCAGACAACTGTCTCGCCGAAGCAATAGCTACTAAGAACACCACCTTAAGGGTAAGATCCTTCAACGATGCGTCCGCTAAAGGCTCAAAAGGCGCATTTCCCAACACCTCCAAGACCAATGGGAGATCCCAAGCCGGGACTACCTGCTTATGCGGCAGCCGCAGTAGAGCTACTGCCCTCAAAAAACGCTTTACATCCGCATGACTACCCAGCGAGTTGCCCTGCACCTTACCCTTATAACAGGACAATGCTGCCAATTGAACTCTCAACGAAGCCGCCGCTAAGCCCTTCTGAAACCCATCCTGCAGGAAAGCTAGCACCTGTGGAACTGATGCCCTTAAGGGAACGAAGTTCCTCTTCGTACCCCAGTCCTCAAAAATACGCCACTCTAACATAAGCTAGCGAAGTAAACCTCTGTCTTGCTTTTAGCATGGTAGCAATCACAGCCCCTGAATAGCCTCTTGCCCTCAGCCTCGCCCGCTCAACAGCCAGGCCGTAAGCGAGAACCGATCCACCTGTGGCATGCAGAGGGGCCCCCGAGTCAGAAGATCCCTGCGAACCGGAAGCTTCCAGGACTCCTCCATTAAAAGTCTCACCAGGTCCGCGTACCACGGTCTTCGTGGCCAATCCGGGGTAATTAGAATCACTCGACCCTTGTGCAGTTCTATGCGCTGCAACACTCGCCCGATTAACACCCATGGAGGAAACACGTACAGGAGCTGTCCAACCGGCCAAGCTTGAATAAGAGCGTCTAGCTCTTCCGACATTCTCTCCTTTCTTCTGCTGAAGAACCGACTGACCTTCGCCGACTGGAAAGTCGCCATGAGGTCCATCACCGACTGTCCCCAGCGATGCACCACCATTTCGAACACCTCTGGATGCAGGACCCACTCCCCTGCGTCCATCCTCACACGACTCAAGAAATCGGCCTCTACATTGTCTACTCCTGCGACGTGCGCTGCCGACAAGGCCATCAAATTCTCCTCGGCCCATTCGAACAAACTCTCTGCCTCGGCCTCCAGTGCTATGCTGCTGGTGCCCCCTTGTCGGTTTATGTAAGCTACCGCAGTCGCGTTGTCTGAGAACACCCGAATGGCCTTTCTCTGAATAAACGGGCAAAACACCTGCAGGGCCAATGCCACCGCTCTCAACTCTAACCTGTTGATGGACCACGACCTTTCCAGGACGGACCACTGCCCCTGCGCCAGCCGACCCTGGCAAGGGGCTCCCCAGCCCTGCAGACTGGCATCCGTCTTCAGGGCTATCCAAAACGGCGTTTCTAATGACATTCCTCTCTCCAGACATCCTGGACTCAACCACCACCGGAGAGCTCGGCAAGTCTGAGGCGGGCAAACCAACCTGTGGGACAGGGAATCCCTTTGATGCGACCACCTCCTCAACAATGCTCTTTGCAACGGTCTTATGTGGGCCTGCGCCCACGGTACCAACTCCAGAGTTGCCGCCATGGTCCCTAACACCCGAAGATAATCCCAGGCCGTGGGACCCTTCCTGTTAAGAAATTGACCAACCAAATGCTGGAGCCCTAGCGCCCGCTGACGTGGCAGAAACACTCGACCGACCCTTGTGTCGAACCGTGCCCCCAGATACTCCAGGTTTTGTGTCGGCTCCAACTTGCTCTTTGCTACGTTGACCACCCAACCAAGGCTCTGTAGAAGAGCTACCACTTTGGACGTAGCTGCTACACTCTCCTCGCGGGACTTTGCTCTGATCAACCAGTTGTCCAGATACAGGTGAACCAACACCCCGTCCTTCCGCAAGGCTGCCACCGCCACCACCACCACCACCATCACCTTGGTGAAGGTGCGCAGCGCGGTTGCTAGACCAAACGGAAGTGCTTGAAACTGAAAATGCCCCATAGGCACCGCAAATCTGAGGAATTTTTGATGTTCCTTCCTTATTGGAATGTGAAGATACGCCTCTGATAAGTCTAAGGACGTCAGAAACTCCCCCTTCCTGACCGCTATGATCACTGACCTGAGCGTCTCCATTCGAAAATGAGATACGCGAAGACATCGGTATACCCTTTTCAGATCTAGAATGGGCTTCCACGTGCCTTCCCTTCTTTGGAACTACAAAGTAAATGGAGTATCGTCCGCAACCTAACTGGTCTGCAGGAACCGGCACAATTGCCTTGAGAAATACTAGTCTTTGCACCGCCTCCTGCACCGCCTTGCGCTTTGCACTTGTTTTGCATGGCGACCGAACGAACGCGTCGGCCACCGGCCGCTGTAATTCCAACACATAACCTTCTCGAATCACCTCTAACACCTACCATTCGGAAGTGAGTCGGGCCCAGGCAGGGTAAAACTCCTGTAGCCGACCTCCCACAGGAACTAGCTCCCCTTGGACCCTCCTGGCATCATTGCGGTTTTCTGAAATTGGAGGAAGAGGACACAGGAGTAAAACCCGTTTGCTCCTCGAAACCCCCGAAATCCTTGGTTCCGACTAGGAAACCGCCCCCGTTGTACCTGTCCAAACCTCGGGGACCGAAACCGACAAAACTCCCATTGTTGCCCCCGAGACCCGGGACCAGAGCACCCTTGCTTTTGCTTATCCTCTGGCAACCTACTTCCCTTGGACTCTCCTAAATCCTTTACTAACTTGTCCAACTCTTCTCCAAACAGTAACTTACTGCGGAAAGGAAGCTTACTTAACCTTGCCTTGGAAGAACCATCTGCTGCCCAATTCCGCAGCCAAAGACATCTCCTTCCCGCAACCACCAAAGCCATACTCTTTGCCAATCCCCAGATAAGATCATAATGAATGTCCGCCAGATAGGCCGCGCCAGATTCTAACCTGGACGCCCCCTCGGTCTCACCCGAGTGCTCCCCTTGAACGCGCTGCGCCCAACATAAACAGGCCCTGGCTAGCCAGGCTCCGCAAATAGATGCTTGTAAGGATAGCGCATTTGCTTCAAAGACCTGCTTCAGCAAGGTCTCCAACTTACGGTCCTGCGCATCCTTGAGCGCCGCAGAACCTTCCACCGGGATGGTAGTCTTCTTGGTCACCGCTGACACGGCCGCATCCACTTTCAGAGCTTGAAACAACTCCCGATCTTGATCCAACAGAGGATAAAGCCGCGACATAACTCTAGCGCCCTTAAGCGCGGCTTCAGGCATATCCCATTCTTCCTGAATCATCTCCTTAAACACCCTATGTACTGGGAATGCTCTTTGCATCTTCCGAAAAGCCTGCAGCAAAGAATCCTCCAAGGTAGAATCCTCCGCAGGTCCTCTGCTCGACATATTAAGAGCTTTGAGGGACTCAGCAATGAACGCCGGTAACTCTTCCCTACGGAACACTCGCACTACTCTTGTCTGATCTTCCTGCTCCGCAATCTCACCTTCCTCTAGACCGTCGTCTAAATCCGGCTCCTCAGAGCGCATATCCTCAAACATGACTGACGGCTCCAAACGTTCCCTATCTGCTCTAGCTCATTTTGCACTGACGCCCGAAATGTCCCCCGTCAATGGGGAACCAGGCCTCTTTTCCTTGAATACATCCCCTGAGGAACCTGCTACAGGCGCTCCCTGTGTGCCCAAGGCCTTCTGGAGTAAAGCCATAAAATCAGCTGAAAATATCGCTGCCAATTCCCCTGACATAGGCGGCTGCGACAGTGGGGGGGGGGGGGCTTTGCGCTGAGGACGTACTGGGCCCCGGTTCATCAGTGGGCAGAGATGCAAGAGTGGGCTCACAAACCTCCTTTAAGGTCTCCTGCTCCCCTGCCTCTGCTGTTGACGCTAGATCCCTAGCCTCAGCTTCATGGCTGCAGCCCCTGCACACTCCGTCCTGTGTTACAGAGCTCCTCCTGGCCCCACACAAGAGACATAGTTGTTTGGCCGGCATGCTGTGCTCGCCAACCACCACACCACAAGAATGGAAAATTGTTGTTTTTTTTTTTTAAACTACCGCTCAGACTCGGCCTGCCAGCCCAAAACTGAAGAAAATTGCCGAAAACGAGGTTTCCCAGCCGAAATATGAGGCCCAGCAGCCCCAAACACACGACGACAATTTTCCCATGCGGAGCATATGCGGTCAGGCCTGTCACCCAGAAACCGCCACTCCCGCCAAAAAAACGCTGCCTTACCTCCGTTTACTCTTCCGATCTGACCGGCAGCGCTCTGGCCTGTGCTTCCTGCACCGGAGGAGGTGTTTGACCGCCAAACATCCGCCGGAGATCAAAAACTCCCCCCCCCCACTCTCTGCGGAACTGCTGCCGCTGGATCGGGACGGCTCTAAGCATTCGCAGGCAAGACTTCTGCACGCTGAGCACAGACCTACGCTGATTCCGGTGCCTCTGCAAATGGCACAGTAATCAGCTGCTGGCCCTCTCCCCCAGCCTGCTCCTGCCAACTAACCAGCTCCCGACTGCCTTGAAGTAGAGAGGGCAAGACGCTGGGGGAATGAGGACCTCAGGGCACTGGGAGGCCAGAATACCTACACCCAACTTAGGCAAAAAACTAAAGTAACCTTTCCTTTACTTTTCCAAATTAACTTAGTTTCCAGTAAGCTAAGCACTGCTTAATCGTTCCTCTAGTGAGCCCTGAAATCCCTGGGCTCACCACTCCGCTTTGGAGGCTGATAACTGGTGGGTGAAGGCGGTGCCAGTGCTTATATTTTATTTTATTTATTTAAACGTATTTCTATACCGCCTTATCCTGCAATCAAGGCGGTCTGAACAGCAAACAATCTTAATAAGATACAGTGTATAGTGTGCACATGCAGTGAGTAGTGTATGCATGTGCGTGTGTCTGGACGTTGATTCTTGTGCTGCTATTTACAGCGTGCGCTATTTACAATGCTATGGGTATCAGTTCCTTGCTTAATTACAATTATAGTGACATGTGGGGGGAATTGAGGTGTCTGTTGCATGGTACCAGTGACATCACAACAGTGAAGTTTCTCAGTCTCCAAAGCTGCTGGAAGAGGTAGACAACCCCAGAGATTCCAGGACTAGACTGGAGGGATGATCAGGAAGTGCCATTGCACCCATAGAAATAAAAGGGCTGTGGGCATGTAACGCACATTAAAACCTTCAGTAAAGGGGCCCCTTAGTAGAAAATATCCACAAATATAAAACCTAGAGTTGCTTTATTATAAATATGAAATGACAGAACTTTAAAATTTTCCAGGTGCCTATGTTCACTGGCACCCACAGCTCAAAATGGGGCATTATTCAGGAGTACTCTATTAGCAATTCTCCACCCTATTTTGAGCCCTGTTAAAGAAAGGCAGAAATGCTATGGCTTGCAGAACCTCTCTCACTATCTATTGAGGAGAAACCCAATGGCAAAATAAATTCCTCCTCCTGCAGGCCTCCCCCTTCTGTACTTCAGCTGCTGTGTCAAAGGCCAGTAGAACAGGAATACTATAGAGCAGAAATTTCCAATTGTTTTGGTTCTTCCTGGACTCCTCCCCTCAGCCTTTTATCTCCTTTCCTCTTCCTGTCTTCACCAGTCTCTCTCTTTTTTTCTTATCCTCCCACTATGCTCTCCACACCCCCCCCCCCCCCTTGGCAATCCCTAACAGTCTCTCTCTCCTCTCACAGCCAATCCCTACAAGCTTCTCTTTTTTCCTTGTGTGTCCTGTAGACCCTCTGTAATGGCCTTATAGATACCCAGGGATCCAGACCACAGGTTGGGAACCACTGCCATAGAGCATTCTACCAGTCCCTGCAGTAGGTTTCTCCTACTGGCATATTTTATCTGCAATCAGAGCATGCTGTGGAGGAAATGAGCCATGAGAACAAGTTCTTGCCACACCTCTGAGCTAAAGACTTTGACACTAACCCAGACACAGCCTCCTGCTCCTTTTTAGCTAGCAAGGAGAGTTCCTCTCAACCCTGCTCTGCTGCTTCCAGTTGGTGATGGCAGGGAAAAGTGTTCCCCCCCCCGCCCCCCCTCTACCACTTCCCATCAGCAGGACTGAGGGAGATAGAGGAGTCTGAAAGATCTCACCAATGGTAAAATCTACTCACCTGAGATAATCAGGCAAACATTTTTATTTTAACTTAATACTTTATATACTGCCCTACGCTTGGTGTACCTGCCCATTAACCTAAATGAAATACAAAATAAAACTGTAGCAAGGGTGGTAACATAATTTAGAAAACTTAGGCAGCAGACAAACATTTTTAAGAAATCAGGGAAAATTCTCTGTTTTTTCACCACTTTTTTGTTCTTGCCCATTTGTTAAACTCATTTTAATTTAGTTTAATATTTTATCCATCTTTTCTGTTATTTCTATTTTTATTTGCTTGAATTTTTTACATACCATGTACCAAATTTTAGGTGCCCAAGTGACTTGGCCCCTGGGGTCTTCCAGGCCTTAAAAGTGGCACCAACATTTACAGCAGAATGTAACACAAATTTGCAACAATTGTGTGGTTAGAATGAGAACATTTTGTTTAACTAACCAACTGCAATCATGTTGCTTGTACACCACTTAGAGCTTTTGAGGAATTCAGATTATTAATACATTTCAACCGTGTGGAGATGGAAAAGGGCTACTCTCCATGGTAATGAGAATAGGGTTACAGTCCTGTAGCAGGTGCAAGCAATATCCTGGCAGCTGTGAAACTTTTCAGTGTTTCCTTTCAATAACTGACTCTTTTCTTCTGCATCTTCATCTTTTTCTTGCACCCATAAGAATTTACAAAACTAACTTGCCCACTTCACTGCTCAACCTTAACCTTTACCCATTTCTTACCTTTTTTGAGCTGTAAATGATGTGGCACAATATGCATTTCCGTTCTCGACCCATGGTGGCTAATCTAGATGGTCTCACGCCATGCCTGCAATAAGAAAATACTTGAGAAGTGATGTTGAAAAAATGTTGAGTATATTCAATATATGTGTATTTTCTGACTTGTCTATCTGCTATGATACAAGGGACGGCATCTATTTATTCTATGTTATAAAGGGAATGGAAATAGAAATTACACTTACCTGGTAATTGTCGTTCCTTGAGTGATACACAACTCACTAAGTCGGTCTTTGTATCACAGAGTGTTATAGACCAAAAATATACGTTAATCTCTGTAGAACAACCGCTCAGCAGTTCAGCAATTTTTTGTGAATGGAACGCCAGCATGTATAAGAGAGCTTAGCTATCTCTCCTGATGAAGCCTTGAATGGTGAAACGCTTAGTGCCTGATAGCGTTGGGAACGACTCTTCAAGCTAAGCATAGAAAAAGACGACATCTAAAGCTAAGCAATTTTTGTCAAGTACATAATATTGAGAAAAGTCGTATATAATAGAGCATTTTTTATAGCTCAATATTGCTTCAAAAATAGGGTGGCTGCGTAGAGGTGGTCCTTGATGCTACAGCTTGGGTGATATGTCAGGTCATTGACACTAACCCGATGATACTGAGACCACGTGGCTACCTGAAGATAATCACTTAAATTATTATAATATAAAATATTATCAGTCTAGAATCTGACTAAAGTTACTTTCTAGTTGTTCTACAGAGTTTAACGTATATTTTTGGTTCCTTAAGTGATGACAGTTTAGTCCTCTACCTCTGGGTTGTGCACCTCTTCCTGCAGCTAGGAGACTGGGCATGTCAAAGTCGTGACATCACTGGATATAGCCTGCTGGTATCACCCATCAGCCTCCAGTGTACTATTGACAAAGCAAACTCAAAGGAACAACAAATAAGTAACTATACCATAACTTTAAATAACTCCCCATTCCTCAACCGGAGGAGCCTTTTTAACCGTATCCGTCTTATATTTTCTTTTCTCCTTTTTTTTTTTTTTTTTTAAACTTTACATTCATGCCCCCCCTATGCAAACACGTTTCCTATACCATCACCTCGTTTAAATAAGAGAAAAGGAAGAAAGAACAGAGAGGGATACTCACTGCGATCTAGAAACTGAAAGTATCTGTCTACTCCTTGAGACTGATGCTCCACTCCGCCTGAAAATAAACTCTGAAGAAATCACACCCCTGGGCGGGAATGAGGACTAAACTGTCATCACTCAAGGAACGACAATTACCAGGTAAGTGTAATTTCTATTTCCTTATCATTCCTCCAGTTTAGTCCTCTACCTCTGGGATGTAACAGAGCAATAATCATTGGGAGGGACCTATCCAGCCAACTCATCACACCGTCAACCCGGAACAGGCATCCTTTACTGCCAAAACATTTAGGCAGTAGTGGTTATTGAGGAAATGAAGCGACGACCTGGAAGCTGCTCTACCAATCCCCCTTGGTGGAATGACACAGTGATTCACCCATGAAGCTGCTTGTGCCCTGGTAGCAAGAGTCAGAAAGCCCCCCGGAATCATACAACCTCGCCACCGGAAAGCTGAGGCAACCACCACCTTAACCCAGTGCGAAATGGCCGCCTTCGCTGCTGCTTCCCCTTTGTGGGGACCTCCAACCAGCACACAAAAACAAAGAAACGAACGCCGCACCCTGCATTTAATGTTCCCTATCGGCGTAAGCTACGAATAAAAACCTCCCCTTCCAAAAAAACCGAGAACTGGAAGAGAAACCAATAGGTTCAGGAGAAAAATCAGATACCACCTTTTGGAAGGACGACAGGACTGCTCGCAAACACCACCCTCTATCCAGAAAGGGTGAAAACGGCTCATGACATGACAACGCCTAAAACTCCGAAACTCGTCGTGCCGAACAACGAGCTATCAAAGCCACTTTGTCGCCCGGACTTGCCGCCGTGAACAGCAGCCTTCCAAAAGGCGCTAAGCACAGACCTATGTAGCAGAAGCAGCCTGCCTCCTTGCTCTCAACAAGGTGGCGGAGACTGCCACAGAATAACCCTTCTTCTTCAGCCCCGCCCATTCAAAGGCCAAACTGTAGGCGGGCACCGATCCACCTGAGACATTCGGCGTGGACCTAGCCGCAGCAGAACGTCCGCTACTGACAACTTCTAGGAAAAGCCTGTTGAGTAGGCGAATGAGAAAAGCCTAGTACGGCCGTCTCGTCCAACTGGGCGCTACCAAGAGTACCTTTCTCCGAAAGCCTCGATACGCCAACTAGTTGCCCTATGAGAGCCCACGGGGAAAAGACAAGACAAAGACTTAATTGGGAGCTTACTGACCCCCAACTTGGACGAACCATCAGCTGCCCCATTCCTCCACCAGATAGACATCCGGGTGAACCCCAAGGAAGCCAATAATATTAGCTAGCGCTTGAATTAAGCCATAATGCACATTTGCCCCATAAAGCAAATTAGGCTCTAGTCGATTCAACTCCCTGATCCTTTCCTGTTCCAGGCGAGTAGACTGCCGTAAACACTGCGACCACCTGAAGCATGCTCTCGCCTCCCCAGGCTCCACAAATGGGAGCTTGTAAGGCCAGAGCACTGCCCCCAACGATCGTTTCAGTGAACCATCTACTTTCCTATCTTGCGATAAAGAAAATTGCTAGGGCTCTCTTCCATACAGTGAGTCCCCCCCTTGGTAGTGCAAGGTGTGCACCCACCCACGTAGTACCCAGGCCTGCCCCTGCTTAGCCTCAAAATGTCAATCAAGAACAGGCGAATTCAGGACAGCTGAATACTTTTTTTTTTTTTTTTACAAAGACACCTCTTAACCAAAAATTCCTTCAGCATATGTTAAGAGACGCTCTTTCCGTGCCAACAATATAAAGTAGAAAGAACTCCCAAACACAGGCATACTAATCCACGGCCTTCCTGCTAGAGTAACGCCCCATTCCGTCTGACTGCACAAAGATGGACTTTATATTTTAAGTTCAACTAGCACCTGGTGATATGAAATACAGCTCTCATTCCGCAGTGGCAATTGAGTCAGCAATGAAGCAGCCGAGAAACTGCAGACCAGTTCCCATTATACCACCTGGTAAAGACTCCACTTTTAGACCACTGAAGCAAAAAAGCATGCGAGAGTGCCTTGTGTCCTGCCAGTAGCTGATCGAATTGAAGTGATTCAGTGTATGCAGGGCATTGTCCAGAGAACGCAAGGCCCCTCCTCCAGGCTGACTCCACATTCACAGTCTAAATCGGCAGTCACCTTGGCTGATGCCGATCAGCGCGGAAGCCATCTTGTAAGCACAGCATATGAAGTATGCCTACTAGAGTCTGAGCTGCTGCCATTGCTGCTAGAGAACTAGCCTGGCTGCGTGCTTCTGGCCCCCCATTAAGGCATTCGCTGAACACTAGCAGAGACTCTCCGTACTGGAGAACCTCTGATAAAAGGAATGGGAGCATAGATAGCGTCAAAGGCCAGAGTTCTATTTTGCAACGTCTCTCCGCTGAGCTGCCTTTTCCATATGTAAAATTAAACCACATATAGCCAAAAATTAAGACATTACAAATCTACCGTAAAATCTTATAATTTGGGCAAAGCCGAACTAAACAGGAACAATTTTCCATTGAGAAACCACACAACTATAAAAACCCCTCTCATGACATAATGCTTATGGCAGAGCATTCCACATCTGTGGACTGGCCATGGCGCTCACCCAAGCACCTGTTACACCCGTCCAAGAGAGTTATCACTATAATTCCTTTTGACTTGAATATGTTTACAGCGGATCATAGCACTATATCACAGCGGCTAAGCCAAAATATTACCCTGCCATATAAACTGACTTTAATGCTTTATAGGACCTTCTATGGATAGCAGAAGGAGATTCTTGTAAATCAACCTAGCTATGCCCCTTTTTCTTTTAAGTATAGGACTCCAAAAACCAAGTTTCCGCCAACTCCAATGAAATCAAAGCAGATCAGCTAAAATTACCCGAACTGCTCCTATAGCTTTGCAAGAAGCTACCAGCCCCCGCTGCACCCAGTTGTCCTTCCCCCCTTATCCTGGGAGATTCTGCATTGCAGGAGGCATTGCACACCCCCTGCCAGCCTGCGGCATCTGCCAGGGAGCTGAAGAGCAAAATAGAAAGTAGAACCCCTGGAAGCAAACAGTGTCTCATCCTTGGGATTCAGGACACAAAAGGTAAAAATCAAAAGTAAAATCAACAGTGTTAGCTAAAAATGAACAAGGCTCTCTCTCACTAAAGCAAATTTCTTTTTCTTTTTGAAATCCCAGCGAAGTCCGTGGGACCCAAGCTTTCGAACACAGCCCCTAACGCTGTGCATTAACCACAACCAGAGAAATGAAATGAAACCCTGCTCTAGTAATAGATGAGAATTTCCTGGGAAGGGCATGCTAAGTGTTGCTATGAAACACACAGGCACCTCCCCCGGCCTTCCTGCAGTCAGAGAAATAGCAGTGGAATACACCGACCACCTTGCAAATGGAGGTCTTAGAGGTTGCTGCCTGTGTGAACCTGATGAGTAATATGATTTTGTATTTTACCACCCCCCCCCCAGGGATGGGGGCACTGAATACTATATGTGATTCATGAGCAGCGCTGCCATTCGGCGGCCTTTAGGGCACCAGAGCCCGACCAACGATACAGAAGTTAAGAGCTTTAAATCTCGGTCATATAATCCTGATTTTGAGAACATTACAGCTGCCCTGTGGCATTTCTTTCCTGACTTGCAGATAATGGCTGCATACACACAGTCATAGAAAGGCACTATTGAGTGTACCAGCTGCCCTCTGGTGGCCATAGACCGTAGCACAGGCACTTATTGGTTGACAGTTTGTCAGTCTATTTTTTTTTTATATCCTAAGGTTTCCTAAACCTGTCCCTGTGAATTTTGGGCAACTTTCACTATAGAATACATAAAAGCACACTTCCAGGCTGTCCCTCCTTCCAACTACAAGTTAGGGCTCTGCCCTTGAACCTAAAAGCTGGCAATTTGCCTAATATCCTGGGACTTAACAGATGCTCCTCAGAGACATGATTAGGAGGGAAAGAACATGTGGTATCAGGGATCAATGCCAAACCTGCTGTCCTATTTTTAAGTTTATTCTTATTACTTTATAAAGAGGATTGACAACAGTCCCCCTTAAGGCTGAGGAACCCCCTGAGCCTCAAAAAAAAACAACCTACAAACAAAAGAAAGAAACACTAGGCCCAAAAATCTAGCTATTCTGCCTGTTGCTTTCCTCACACAGGCAGCTCACTGCAACTCTCGCCATGCGGTCCAAATACCTAGAGAGGAAATGGCCACCCCTTCGCCAATGAATTTTGGCGCCAAGAACAACAGCCGCTGCAAAAATGAGGCCTCAGCAGACCAACCGAGCCCAAAGGCCTTACCTGCAGGGCAGAAAGCCACACAGCCTGCTCCTACCACCTTGAATTCCTCCGATCCTCAAGCCGCGCTGATGCGCCTGGCAGCCGCGGCGAGGATCGCTCAGCCGGTTCCACAGAGTAAAATTAAAATCCCGCAGCAACGGAGAGGCTCCGTCTCACACAGCTTAAGTGTGGCTGTATGGGTCCCGGAGCTCTCTCCCGTACAGTCAAGGGAGAGAGATCCGCACCGGCAAATGCCTGTAGCAAGTGAAAATAACTGAGAAGGAGGGAAGGTGAGAGCTGCTACTAATTTAAAGAGCCAGGCTCAAATTTAAAATTACTGTAAATAAGGAAATTTGCTCCTAAAGGGAACTAATCCCTGATTGCCAATTAACCAAAGGTAACTGAATTAAAAGTAAAATTAAAAGTAAATTAAAGGTAAAAATCAAAAGTAAAATCAGAATAGAATTTGTCACACTAAATGCTCCTTATCTGTTCCCCACAAGTGAGCCCAGAAGCTAGGCTCACTATGTCCTCCTGCTGCAAGGAGACTGGACACACTGGAGGCTGATGGGAGATACCAGCAGGCTATATCCAGTGATATCACGACTTTGACATGCCCAGTCTCCTAGCTGCAGGAAGAGGTGCACAACCCAGAGGTAGAGGACTAAACTGGAGGAACGATAAGGAAATCCATGATTGATTTTTTTCCCACTTCCTATACAAAGAACAGCAAGTGGAGTGGAGTGGAGGAGTGGCCTAGTGGTTGGGGCAAGGTACTTCAGGCCGGAAGGTCGGGGGGGTTCAAATCCCACTAGAGGACAGCAACCTTGGGCCGGAAGGACTGGGGTTTCTAGTCCCACAGGTGCTCCTTGTGGTCTTGGGCAAGCCACTTAACCCTCCATAGCCCATGTTCCCTGTAAAATAGTTATCTCCAAGTTATAATGCCCTGTTCAATGTAATTTCAGTTTGTTCAATGTAAACCGCACTGATGTCGAATAGCGCGGTATATAAGAGAATGTAAAATAAAATAAAAAATAAAAGCAAGGAGACAGCTGTAGTATGAATAAAGAAATCTCCAGCTTTACACCAACTGTGGACCTCAGTGTTCAATTCTAGTAGAAAACTGCCAGTAAACTCAAAGTTGATGTGGCTCTAGCTACTCTGCCTCTTGACTTTCTCTTACCTAGCTCATTACTTCTTGTGGTCTATGATGTACTGTGTTCCACCACAGACCATTTTCTAAGGGGTCAGTACAGTAAAGTGTGCTAGGCTCTGTGCATAGATTAGCTCAGTTTTTGCACAAACATTTGTGCTCTACCAATTCAGAAAGCAGTTTTCTGCATAAGTCAATGTGAGCAAAGCCTCCAGCAGACAGCAGCATACAGCACATTTAAATCCACAATAATGAAGCAATTAGCCAATCGGCACAAATGCAGAGAAGTACGCAGAAGACCAGAAGGCTGTGCTTAATGCTGGGATTTTAAAGCAAGGTCTGAGGAAGCATAAAGGATTCATTCAAATCTTCAGTAGTCAACCCTGGTAAGGAATTTATGTCTCTTTCTTCTCTATCTAGAATACAACTGCACTTTTTTCTGGCTTTGCTGAAGAGAGTGGTAAAAAAAACAGCAGTGCAAGTGTGCTAGAATGTTAAGTGCATGTGCAGGAATGAAAGTTGGTGCATAAATACCAATAGTATATGCGCAGAATTTCCATGCAGAATAATGGTGAAATAAGACTTTACCCTCTAATTTTCTTTCCTGGAGTCCCCTCCATTCCAGACAAGTTCAGATGCATAGATTATGCTCATCCACCAGCAGGGGGAGATTGAGAACAGCAAGCTCAAAACCTTTCCCTTAAGTAGTCTGTGCTTCCCTGAAGAACCAATATGAACCTCACAGAGCAGCAGAACGGAGTCCCAAAACCTTAACAGAGCCATCAGCCCTGCAACAAGTCATGCACCAGAAAAGCATGTACACTTGACCATCGAGTATCTCAACTTGTCTTAAAGAATTTATTTATTTAATATTTTTCCTGTCAAAACTGGACACCCCCACCCCTCCCAACCAAAGGGCCGAAGTCCACAACGGAGAGAGCAAACAGTGCAACAACACAGCAGAACCTCTTAGAATCACTATGAAATGAAGGGAGAACTGCCACAACCAACTGGCCCGGAGATCTCCTGCTCCATCTAACAGCATCTTTAGAACAGTCACCAGACCAGAAGACCAGAAAGACAGAAGGGTCCTGGACTGGACTGGAGGGACTCAAGGAAAGAAAATTAGCAGGTAAGGTTTAATTTTACCTTCCAATTTGTCCCTCCAGTCCAGTCGAGACGCGTGGGACGTAACAAAGCAGTACTATCGCAGGGTGGGTAAAGATACTCTGGGGATTCACGCCATGGGCCAGGTAGAACTTCTGCGCCTTATGCCCCCGGCCTCTAGAACAGGATCTTCTGGCCCATCACCTTGGGCCTCGCAACATTAGCATCTCCCAGGTCCTTTATCAGCTTCTCCAAATTCTCCCCAAACAGGAACCTCCCCAGGGGGTGTTTTCTCAACCTCGTCTTGGAGGCCAAATCTGCCAACAAGTTCCATAGCCACAAGAACCGCCTAGCAGCCACCTCAGTCGCCATAGATTTGGCTGAGGCCCTAAGCAAGTCAGAGGAGATCAACCAAGAAAGCAGCCCCAGACTCCAACTGATCCGCTTCCTCCCGTGCTGCCATCTCCGGGACCAGTGTCTCCGGAATCTTCTGCGACCAACGTAGGTAGATCTGTGCCACATAGAAGCCATAGATGGCTCCCTGTAAGGCCAGAGCCAAATCCTCAGAGGCCTCTGTTTAAACAGCACCTCCTTTCGCTGATCCTGCGGGTCCTTCAAGGCTGTCCTTCCTTCCACCAGAATGATAGTCTTCTTCGTGACTGCTGCTGCCACCAACAATACATTCACCCAGAGGAGGCACAAGTACTTCCTCTCCTCCAGAGGGATGGGATAGAGCCTGCCCATGCTTCTACCAAGCCACAGGGCCAGCATCCGGGACCTTCCACTCTTCAATAACCATGGCCTTGACCTCTCAATGGACAGGAAAGGAGCGAGGGGGCTTCCAAATACCCTTGAGGGGCGGATTCTCTGCCTGCTCTGTGGGGTCAGGCAGTAGATCGTCCACTATCCGCAAAACTGCCAAGGTCTTGACAATGAGGGATGGGAGCTCATCCCTATGAAATATGTGAATGGCTGAGGAATCTTCCCCAGCAGGGAGCTCCCCTCAGGGTCTGAATCCTCAAAAATCAGATGGACCCTCAAGGGCCTCTAAGGACGCAAAGGACACCACTGAGGCCCCATCCTCAAAGTCCAGAGACCTCTTCTAGTGCAGGTGCTTCCCCACCGCCAGGACCAAACAGTCCCCTCTGCAAAGAGGGAGACCCACGATCAGGGGACCCCTCCTTATCACCTTGCTGCATTAAAAAGGCCTGGTGCAACAATAAACACAAACTTTGGGGGAAAAGGGAACTTGGCCTCGCTATTCAGACCCCCTCCAACCGCCTCAGGAGTCTTGGGGGCCACTGGCAGCAAAGGTGAAATTAGATCTTACCTGCTAATTGTCTTTCCTTGACTACCTCCAGGCCAGTCACACACAGGTAGACACTGCCCACCATCAGCTGAGGGTTGAGCATATCAAAATTCTGATATCCCAGTATAAGCGCTTCCTCTTCAGCTCCAGGATCCAGTCTCCTGTTGACAAAGCAGTGAAACTAACCACTAGCCAAAACACCCTCTACCATGAGAGCCAGCGTTGACCTGATAAACAAGCTACTCAACTCTAAGAACAATGTAGAGTACAGGCAATACCAGGCGACAGGGTCAATTTTATCAAGAAGCCCCCCCTGATACTAAGCACGTCAGCCCTCTTGATGCTGCACTTCGACAGACAAACACTTACCCAACCAATGAAGTACATAAACCAAGCAAAAAGACTCACCTACCACCACCAATTATCACAGGGAGAGTCCTGGACTGGCCTGGAAGTACTCAAGGAAAGACAATTAGCAGGTAAGATCTAATTTTGCCTTCTAATCGTACCTCCAGGCCAGACTAGTTATACATGGGATGTAACAAAGCAGTACCTAAAGATGGGAGGGACCTGAGAGTCCAGTTTGAAGAACTAAGGCTCAGAACCACACGTCCATAGCGGCATGAACATTCAATCTGTAGTGTCTAGAAAAAGTATGAAGAAATTCCCACATTGCCATTCTGCAAATATTCACCAATGGCACCAAGCTGTGTTCAGCCCATGATGCTGCTTGTGACCTAGTGGAATGCACTCAAAGCCCCGCTGGTAGTACTCTTCTGCATGCCTCCTAAGCTGAACTGATCGCCTGTTTCATCCAGTGGGCAATTGTTGCCTCGGAGGCCACAGCCCCTTTAGGGGAGCAACTGAACACCACAAACAAGTGGTCCGACGACTGCAGCTTCTCCATGTATTTAAGGTATCTGCGCAAAACCTTGCGCAGATCCAGCAGGTGCAATTGGCAGTCTTCTTTCGAGTCCCCCCTGAGCTGGGAAGACAGACGACAACACCGATTCAGATGAAATTGAGAAAGCACTTTAGGCAGTAAGGAAAGCACCTTTTCCCTAGATAGCAACAAGAAAGGCTCCCTACAGGAGAGAGCCTGCAGTTCCAAGATCCTTTTAGCAGAACAAATAGCCACCAAGAAAACTGTCTTCAAAGTGAGATCTCTCAACGACACTGTAGTCAAAGGTTCAAACAGAGGCCCGTCAAGGCCTCTAGAACCAAGTTAAGATCCCAAGGTGGAACGACATGCCACAAGGGCAGCTGGACCTGCTTCACCACACTCAGAAAACATACCAGGTCTAGGTGACTACCCAGCGTCTAAAGCACAGTTACTTACCTGTAACAGGTGATCTCTGTGAACAGCAGGAAGAAGTCTTCACATATGGGTACATTGGTACCGACGGAGTCTGCGCTGGAACTCTTCCCAGCGTTCAATCAAGAGCTTTTGGAAGCATCCCAGCACGCCTGCGTGCTGCCTTCCCGCCTTTCCCAACTGCCTCTCCTCAGTTAAGTTTTAAAGCTGAGACAAAGAGAGAGAGAGAGGAAAGGAAAGCTAGATAGAGATACAACTCCTGGGGAGGTGGGGAGGGTTGTGAAGACTTATTCCTGCTGTTCCCAGAGATCACCTGTTACAGGTAAGTAACTGTGCTATCTCCAGGAACAAGCAGGAATGAGTCTTCACATATGGGGACTCCCAAGCTGAGATGCCTGGAGTCCCAGCATGTCATAGGTTGGAACATGCTATCTCCCAGAACACCAGGCATCCTGAGGATGGAGGGTAGGAGTTGAAGAAAGAAGGATGCTGTGGAACAGCTAACCTAGCATAGGACTGCAGAGAAGGAGTCCATGTGTGGATGATGATGGTCATCAATAATATTGCAAAGGATATTGCAATATGGACCTCCCCTGACAGGATTTCACAGAAGTATGGAGGTTCATGGATCTACTGGGAACCTAGTAGAGGAACCTTGAAGAGGACCTCACTGTAAGTGGAGGCAATAATCCTGTAGGAAAACCAATGGAGGTCAGAATCCTGAAAGGTAACCCCAGTAGGAAAACTGGGGTAGTCCAAAAACAGTGGGCCTTCAGCGGAAGGCTTTATGACAAAAATCCTAGCTCTTTTGGAGGCAGAGTGAGACACTCTTAGGAGCAAAAAGAGAAAGGCTAACCGATTTGGACAAACAGGCACAGTCCTTGTGGGGAGAAAGGTGTGGGAACTCCTTGTATCCCAAAAAGAGAGGACAAATGCCTGAGGCGTTAAAGCCTGTGATTAACTGAAGATCCACAATGTCTCTCCTAACTGGGGTAAGCTAGGAGAGATATTGGGCACGGAGAGAGCTTCAGAGGTACCTAAACCGTTAGGCTATGGTATAAAACTTGTTGAGTACCACAGGAGTGGTTGTGTGTGTAGAACCCCAAACCTGCTAGGTAGCATAGGTACGGGTAAAGCCCCTCTGTCAGAATCATATAGCTATATGAGGATAGACAGTGAGATAGATATGTATCCACATACTTATCTATCTATAACAACATGATTGATAGATAGATAGATAGATAGATAAATAGATAATATATCTATAGATAGATATGGCAGGGCATAAAATACACACAAAAAATAAATATGGATATGTAGGCCTACATATGGGTGTCTGCAATTAAACAGACAGAGATATGCCTACAGCACAGTGATCACATAGGATATGTGGAGAGGAAAGATTCATCTAATAACAAGGAGGTGGAACCTACTTGAGAAGGCATATAGAGAATCTGTTCCTCCTGGTCTTGATCTGCAAGAATGCTAGTTAGTGAAAAATAACCAGGACTGTTACGTGAAAAACAGAGGATAATATCCATGTGCAGCCAGCAAGTCCCGAGTCTTCCAGGACTCTAGCATGGTAAGTAGACAGAAGACGCCTAGAGATGAGATACCATGTTGACCTGCTTAAGGGCAAAGGTATCATGCGTTCTTACCATGAGGACGAGCATATCCCCGATTGGGAATACTATGGACCAAAGCAGGGAACTGGCAACTCCTTGAGCTTTCACGTAAGAGAAGACCTATGTCCTTTATATCAAAAAAGGAGATAGTAAAAGAAGGGAGAACCTTCTAGTCATGGGAGACATGACTGAAAAGCCTTTTCTAACCAGCTAGGATAGCTGTTGGAAACCCCCCCCCCCCACCCCCATGCTCTCTAGCAAGGGCCCATAGTGGAAAGCTTCTCTGTAGATTGCAGAGAGCATGATGCAGGAGAATGAGGAGATAGAACTGGCTGCTAGAGAGCCAGTATCTCTGCCAACTATGCTGAGATGGAGAGATGGAGAGGGCAGAATAGAAGACAATCTACAAAGCTTGTAGTGAGATGATCTCCAAGAGAGATGAAGCACTGACTTGGAGCCACTACTAAGACTAGACAGAATGTTAGTGGAGGACAATCTGGTTGTTTGTGGACAAGAACCAGTGGTCCAAACATTAAGGCTCCTGCATAGGCAGCTGCTAGCAAGACAGCAGAAAGAATCTTACTGTTCAAAAACAGAAAGAACAGACAGAACAGGAGTAGGAAACTCTGGACATGTCTGATAAGCTGCCCCAAAGCAAGACTGAGCAGAGGAGGCAACTCAGAGAGGAAAACTCCGCACTGGAAAGTGAGAAAAGTAGAGAGGCTGAAGAAAAAGCCTCCCAGTAAGTAATTCCCTCTTACAGGGGAAAAACTTGGTAAGAGGGTGAAGAGAATGGAGCTGAAGAAGACTTACGAAGTAGGAAGTCTATAGAAAGGAAAAATACATGCTGGCACAGGAACTATCATTTGATAGTGGTTAGACCTCTTTCCCTAGCAGGAAAAAGAGGAGAAACCTGTGACCTATAGGTATGAATATCCTGACAGCTCATAGAAATATAGAAAAAATGGATATCTTTTGGAAAGGGATCCATGTGTAGGGGTTAGAATGAAGCGGTGGGTGGCCTCCATTGAGAAGAAGCAACTGTAGATGCTAACCCCAAGAGTCACAAGCATCTGATGATGATTGATCAGAAACTGGGTTTGCTGAGCCTGGTGAGAGGTTGGATTCTTCAGACCAGGACGATGCCTCCCCTGTTGGGGAACATCTGTATGATGGGCAAGTGATGAATAAAACCTTCTTCTCCTGTGGGAAGAAAGTTTGGTAGGAGATTTTCTACCTAGTGGGACAGAAGAAGGTGTAGAACAACCCTTAGGAACAGGTAAATCAGTGGATAACTGAGTAACCTGATGTAAAGACTCCTTGTTGAAAAGATTTTCTCCAGTGCAAGGAGTATGTCCCAGACGTTGTTATGCCCATTTGTCCAAGTCTGAAGCTTGGAGCCAGGCTGTACGTCGTGCCCCTATAGCAATAGCAGAAGTTCTGCTAACAGACTCAAAGGAGTCTAGGGAAGCACGAGAAAGAAACCAAGAAATATTCTGGATATGCTTAAGCAGTGAAGAATAGTCTTTACTCCTAGAATCTGGAAGGAAAGGAGTCAAAAGATGTAACTGCTTTGTGACCTCCTCAAGAGAAAGACTCATATAAAAAATATGAGAGAATTCTTGCAGAAAGCATAGATGTCTGGAAGGTTTGACGTCCAAAGGCATCTAGTGTCTTAGACTCACGACCTGGCGGATAAGAAGAGTGCTTTTTCTTACTCTTTACCCGCCTCATTGCTGATTCCACTACTATGGAATGATGAGGAAGTTGAGTCTTTTGAAACCCTGGAGAGGGGGGCACCTGATATAAGAGATCAGTTGCCCTGGGAGGTGGGGGTACCCTTAAAGGTGTTTCCCACATTCCTAGGAGGAGATCCTGCAAGGAATGATGCAAAGGAAGCATTATGTTGTCCTTTGTTTTGGTAAAAACAGAGCCTTGTGCAGGATCATGTCCTGGAATAGGAATGGCAAGGGATCTTGCTATATTCCAGGAGGAAACTCTGAAAAGAGGGATCCCAAACAGGAATCTCCCTTGGACAGGGTAGATCTAAAGAACTAGCCTGAGCATCCACAGAGTTATCCAAATATATAGGAATAGAAGATCCTGCAGAGTGCAGTGTGGAATGCTTAAAAGATGGCTGCTGGTACTGGCTGTCAGGAGCAGCCACCATCCTTACCACATTGTCCATGCCAGGTATCGACTCCAAGCTTGGTATAGAATGGAGTGATCCTGTTGAAAAAAGCATGGCAGGAGTTGGCCACGATGCTACTGTGGGTACCGGTACCGATGTTAATACCGGTACCAATGTCGGAGTCGAGCCCGACAAAGACATCGGAGCAGTCATCGGTGGCAGGTCAAATCGGTACCAAGGTAACCAGAAACCTCCGGCCGATATCCTCGGTACCGAAGCACCGGTATCGATCGGTGTCGGTACCAAAATCTATTGGTACCCAGTCTTCTAGACTAGAGATCGATTCCAAACTCGGCATCGAGGGCAAAGAACCTGATAAGCGAAACATGGAAGGCACTGACCGTGAAGGTAATGAAGACATCGGTACCAACTTCGGTACTGTGTCTGATACCAGTGAAGGAAGGGCAACCAGTGGCAACTCAATCGGCGTTGGGGGAACCGAGAGTTGCGGATCCGAATCATCGGAACCGAGCCTTCGGTACCGTCGAGAGCTGGTACCAAGGCGAGTCGGTACCCAGTCCTCCAGACTGGAGATCGATTCCAGACTCGGCATCGAAGGAAGCGAGGCTATCGATGCACATCTGGAGGGTACCGACGTCGGTTGAAGTATCGGTGTTGGTACCGATAATGGAAAGTCAATCTGGAGGGTATCCAGTGGTCCCGAAGGTACCGAGGACGCCAGATGATGATCCCTGGTGAGGAGTGTTTCATCCAACACCAGTGCCGATGCTGGGGTATCGGTACCGCTCGAAGCGGATGCCACCACCGTACACGGCTTAGGTATGTTCTGTGGGGGGTGAACCCCAGGAACAACCTGAAACCCCTTATAGGCTTTGGAGACCGAAGACTTCCGCCGGGGATTTGAAGCCAGTGGGCCCTCGAGGGCAAGGCCGGAGCCATCTACATGCTGCGCATGAGACCTACCACTCGAGAACTGGGTAGTCTTAACAGACTGTTTGTGGGTTACTTGATCCTGTGTGGAAGAAGGGGACGGTGCCCCGAAGTTGGAGGGCAACCGTGTATCGAGGGAGTCTCGATGTTGAAAACCTCTTCTTACCAAACTGTTGTCAGGACCCAAGCAGGTTAGACACCGACTTCGAGGGTCTAAAAATAAAGTTGTACCGCCACAGTCTGAACATTTCTTGGAGAAAGTGTCTGGCGGTTCCATGAAGGAAAAGGCCTAAGAGACCGTGGGACACTATGAACAAAAAATATCCCGTGGAAAAGGAAAATTTTACAAGAAAAGAAAAGAAAACACCGGCGGTACTGGTGGCGTCGGGAAGACAGCCGCGACCACAAGAAAACTAAAAACAAGAATTTTCTGCGGTGACAGGAGGGCGTCCTGCCGGCTCCGCGGAAAAACGAAAACTGAGGAGAGGCAGTTGGGAAAGGCGGGAAGGCAGCACGCAGGCGTGCTGGGATGCTTCCAAAAGCTCTTGATTGGACGCTGGGAAGCGTTCCCGCGCAGACTCCATCGGTACCGACGTACCCATATGTGAAGACTCATTCCTGCTTGTTCCTGGAGATAGCAGGAGAGCACGGCCACCTGCACTGCAGAAAAGAGTAATTAGGCCTTACCTGCTAATTAGCGTTCCTGAAGGAACTCCAGTCCAGTCCCTTTCCTCTGGGTTGTGCCCCCCTTCCAGCAACATGGAGACTGAGCACGTCATCTTTTCTGATGACCCTGGGATATATATAGCACTGGCACCTCCCACCAGATCCAGTATCCTATTGACAAAGCAGAATTAACGGAGAGACAAATTTAATAATACTGAACTATAACCAAACTATAAAAAACACCAACACCCCCCTCCCCCGGAAGGGCTTTCCCACCCCCCCCCGAAGAGGAGGTGGCTAACCTGAGATCGCAATCGTCCTTACCTAGGCACCTTGCTCATCCACACTGCCTCATCACCGGAAGCTTCTTCGGATAGTCCTCCACCCCTCACTTTGCCTGGCCTGCCTAACGCTTCGGGCCAACGAAACCTGTCAGAAAACAACAAATCTGGGTGAGATCAGGGACTGGACTGGAGGAACGCTAATTAGCAGGTAAGGCCTAATTACTCTTTCCTAAGCGTCCCTCCAGTCCAGTCCCTTTCCTCTGGAATGTAACAGAGCAGTTCAAGACTGGGAGGGTCCGGCAAGACCAGACCGAAGCACTGATCCACCAAATCCCGCATCTCCTGTGGCCTGAACGTCCAACTGGTAATGCTTGGCAAAAGTGTGAAGTGAAGATCTCCAGCGGCGGAACCAAACTAAATTCCACCCACGAGGCCGCCTGAGCTCGAGTAGAATGAGCCCGGAGCCCGGCCGGAACCTGCCTTCTCTTTAGGATATATGCCGAAAAAATGACTTCCCTGACCCATCTAGAGATGGATGCCTTGTTTGCCACCTCACCTTTACGCGGCCCCACAAACCAAACAATCTCTCGGACCTGCGAAAGGAAGCTGTCCGACTCAGGTAATGCTTCAAGACCCTGCGCACATTCAAACGGCGCAACGAGCATCGTTCCCCCCCTGTCCCGCCCACGAGAAGGAAGGGAGAGAAACCGTCCGATTCACATGAAAGAAAGAAATCACCTTAGGAAAAAATGAAGGAACCGTCCGGAGGATCACGTTCTCCTTAAAGGAGGAGAGAAAGGGCGGACGATAAGACAGGGCCTGAAGTTCCGAAATACGTCTAGCTGAACAGATGGCCACCAGAAAAAACGACTTAAGAGTCACATCTTTCAAAGACACTCGCTGCATTGGTTTGAAAAGATCCACAGCCAAGGTGTCTAACACTAGGTTGAGGTACCAAGGAGGAAGGGGTGACCTCTGCTGGGGCCTCAAGTGCCTCACCGCCATCAGAAATCAACTTACGTCTGCATGTTCACCCAAGGACTTTCCCTGAACCTTGCCCCTGTAACAAGAGATAGCAACCAACTGCACCCGCAAAGAGCTGGCGGCCAGACCCTTATCAAAACCTGCTTGCAAAAAATCCAAAATCTCTGGAACGGACAATAAAAGGGGTCTTTTTTTATGATCCATGCATCAGCCCTCAAAAACACGCCAGACCTTCACATAGGAAAGACGGGAACTCAGTGAGGAAAAAGCAATGTGTCTATCAGGCCACATGCTAACATTTGATTTGGCAAGTAGACAGAATACGTTTAGGAATGTAGATGAAAATAATAAGTATGTTACAAGCTAGCTATGTAATAGTTCAGTGCTAGCTATAGATGTATTGTAATTAACAATAGATAATATAATTCTGTTCAACAATTTATGACTGTCATTAGGGATGAATAATTGTGCTTGTTTGCAATTGCATGGCATCAAGAGAGATGCTGTAGTGGAGAATTGGATTTTTACAGATTATATATTGTATGCACTGAATCCTATGGGCCGAAGAGGAACACTACTGTGAATGAAATGCTACTGGATATGGAGACTCCTGATAAAGATCAGCGATTCCAGAGGAGCTACTCATGTATGCGCAGCAGTGAAGCCTGGGTGGATGGTCACTGAAAAAGATTGATCTAAGATGTGCATAGCACAGCCCATGGTGTGAAAGGATGCTACTGACGAATCTGGAGTGATCACTGGTGTCATGATATGAGGGACTAATCTCTGAATTATTGCTAGATCTACGAGAAGCAGTTGGCCACTGCTGGAAAAGGTAGTGCTTACAAGAATAATTGGTAAAGTCTTGCTCTCTGTACACATTTTGTATCAAGAAATTCATCCATCTTCAATTACATATTGGGGATTCTGGTATCCCTTTATCTGTCCAGTCCTACACTCAGCAAAGTGGAAAGCGTAGTTACTCACCTGTAACAGGTGTTCTCCAGGAGCAGCAGGAATCAGTCCTCACATATGGGTGACGTCGGCGCCGACGGAGCCCTCGCGGAGCAATTTTCCCCAGCTTTCAAAGAAAGCCTTTGGGAATTGCAGCGCGCATGCGCGGTCCCCTTCCCGCCCAAAGGTGCCATCTTGGCCAGTCTGATGACATAGCGAAAAGACAGCAAAAAATTTGCAAAAACTAAATCATATGACTGCAACTCCACGGGGAGGAGGGAGGGTTGTAAGGACTGATTCCTGCTGCTCCTGGAGAACACATGTTACAGGTGACTAACTACGCTTTCTCCAGGACCAAGCAGGAAGTCAGTCCTCACATATGGGACTCCCAAGCTTAAGGCTACCGGAGACCCGAAGCACAAAAATGAGCTTCCTCTAGCTCAGCAGCACAGAAGGAAGGAATCTTCTCTGACTAATCTCCAACCGGTAGCCCAACATCCGGGATGGAGGGTAGGAGTTGCTTAAACCTCGAAGAGATTACGGAGGACTGCCTGTCCGAAAGCACTGTCCCTGCGGGACTACCTCTCGAGGCAGTAATGGGTTGCAAAAGTCTGGCTCGAAGACCAAGTAGCGGCCTGGCAGATGTCTGCCAACGGAACAGAGCGGAGGTAAGCCACTGACGCAGCCTTCGCCCTAACCCGATGAGCCGTGACTCGACTTTCCAACGAGAGGCCTGCCGCCCCATAAGTCCAAGCGATACAGTCAGCTACCCAGATGGACAGAGTACGCTTGGAGACAGGGAGCCCTAATTTATTAGGGTCGTAAGACAGGAAGAGCTGAACAGTCTTACGGTGCTCCCGCGTACGATCAAGGTAGAAGTTCAGCGCCCTTCTACAGTCCAGGGTATGCAAGACCATCTCAGCTCGGCTGGAGTGAGGCCTGGGAAAGAAGGTCAGAAGCACCACCTCCTGATTGATGTGAAAAGGGGAGACCACTTTTGGAAGAAACTTAGGGTGAGTCCGCAGGACTACCCTGTTCTTGTAGAACCTAGTGTAAGGGGGATCAGACACTAGGGCCTGCAGTTCACTAACGCGTCTAGCGGAAGTGAGGGCTACCAGGAATAAGGTTTTCCAAGAAAGAAAACGGAGAAGACAGGTAGCCTTTGGTTCAAAGGGCAGACAGGTGATCCGCTGTAACACCACGTTAAGGTCCCAGTCTGGGGCTGGGGGGCGCAAAGGTGGTTTAAGGAGAAGGAGACCTCGGGAGAACCGTGCCACGAGAGGGTGGCCGGAAAGAGGCCTGCCTTCCACCGGCACATGATGTGCAGAAATAGCACCGAGGTGAACCTTGACCGAGTTGGACTTTAGTCCAAGATTGGAGAGGGAAAGCAAATACTGCAAGACCACCGACACCGAGCAGGAGAAGGGGTCTTGAGACTGTTGAGTACACCATGTGGAGAAGCGACGCCATTTAAGGGCGTAGGATTTCCGGGTAGAGGGTCGCCTGGAAGCTAGCACGACCTCTTCTACCTCCGGAGGGAGCAGAAGGGGAGCAAGGACTACCCTTTCAGCAGCCAGGCCATCAGATGAAGAGATCTGAGGTTGGGGTGTAGGAGAGACCCCTGATCCTGGGTCAGGAGATCGGGCTGAAACCCCAGAGGCAACGGAGTATCTACCGCCAGTTGCATCAGAAGCGGGAACCACGGTTGCCTGGGCCACCGGGGAGCTATCAGGATCAGCAAAGCCTTGTCCTGGAGAACCTTGAAAAGTGTTCAAGACACCAGCGGCATGGGAGGAAAGGCATACAGAAGGCCCGTGTACCATGAGAGCAGAAAAGCATCCGCCGCTACTCGGAGGGGATGCGGTTCCCGAGAGCAGAACCGAGAAAGTTGCCTGTTCAGAGGACTGGCAAAGAGATCCAGTGTGGGGAGGCCCCATTGGAGAAAGATCCTTTGAACCACCAACGGGTCCAATCTCCACTCGTGTGGTTGGAGGATTCTGCTCAGTTTGTCTGCCAGGTAGTTTTCTTGACCTGGGAGATAGACAGCTTTGAGGAGGATTCCTCGGCTGACGGCCCAAGCGCAGAGCTTTTGTGCTTCCCGACAGAGAAGGAAGGAGCCCGTGCCCCCCTGTTTGTTCACGTAGAACATGGCCACTTGATTGTCCGTCTGGACGAGGACGGACTGGCGAGCGGTAAGGTGGGAGAAGGCCCGGAGAGCCAGGCGGATCGCTCTGAGCTCCAGGAAGTTGATCTGCTGGGCAGATTCCCACGGGGTCCAGAGACCCTGAGTACATGTCCCTTGGCAATGTGCTCCCCAACCCAGGAGAGAAGCGTCGGTCGTCAGTACCTGAACAGGCGGAGGAGACTGAAAAGGCATTCCGAGCACTAGGTTGGGCAGATGAAGCCACCACCGTAGAGAAGAGACCAGCGGGCTGGAGATTCGTATGGAGTCCGCCAGTCTCCCCGAGGCCTGACGCCATTGGGAGCGAAGGCACCATTGAGCAGGCCGCATATTCAGGCGGGCATTGGGGGTCACATGGACCGTGGAAGCCATATGGCCGAGCAGTTTCAGAAAGTGCCTGGCCGAGACCCGGGAATGGCTGCGTAAGCGGCTGGCTAGAGCCATGTGCCGTTGTGCCCTGTCGAGCGGCAGAAAGGCACGCGCTTGAAGCGTGTTTAACCTGGCGCCGATGAACTCGAGATCCTGAGAGGGGAGCAAAGTGGACTTTGCGAAGTTTATGACAAAGCCCAGGTACTGGAGCAGAGTCACAGTACGTTGTGTGGCGTGAGTGGCCTCCGTGGAGGACGGAGCTCTGATGAGCCAGTCGTCTAGGTAAGGGAAGACAAAGAGGCCTTGAAGCCGGAGATAAGCCGCCACCACTGCGAGACATTTTGTGAAGACTCGTGGTGCGGAGGATAGGCCAAAGGGCAGTACTCTGTACTGGTAATGATTGCCTGCCACCACAAACCTTAGGTATTGGCGGTGGCTTGGGTGGATGAGGATGTGAGTATAGGCATCCTTTAGATACAAGGAGCATAGCCAATCTCCCCTGCTGGAGGTAGGGCAGCAGGATTCCAAGGGTAAGCATCTTGAACTTTTCCCTTTCCAGGAACTTGTTGAGGTTCCGCAAGTCCAGGATGGGTCTGAGGCCTCCAGTACGCTTTGGTATCAGGAAGTACCTGAAATAGAAGCCTTGACCTCTCAGGTGGTGGGGCACCGGCTCCACCGCCTGTTCCTGAAGAAGACTCCCCAACTCTTGAAGGAGTAAGTCCCGGTGAAGAGGGGGTCGCAGAGGCTCCCCTGGAAAGTAGGGGGGAGGTACCTGGTGGAAGTGTAGAAGATAGCCCTCTCGGACTATGTGGAGCACCCAGGTATCTGACGTGATGTTGGACCACCTGTGGGCAAAGTGGACCAGCCGGCCTCCCGTGCTGAGACACACCAGCGGAGGGGGAGAGGCTATGCTGAAAGAGTAAAAAAACCCCACCCTGCGGAGCAGGGGCCGGTGGCGCAGGCTTGGGGGCTTGCTGCCTACGGGACCCGTTACCCCGTCCCTTGGCCTGCTGACCCTGTTGGGGAGCTGCTGAGGCCTGATAAAGAGGGTAGTGTTTATAGGCAGCCGCCTTCCTCGGGTAAAAGGGTAAAAGGGCTTTTTCCCCCGAGCCCTTCTTCTTCTGGGAAGGGGCAGAGGTTTTCCTGGAGAGCCGAGTCCTGGTGAGAGTCTCAGTCTCGAGTTGTGCAGCCTTCTCGTCCATAGGTTTGCCAAAGAGGTTTTCACCTCTGCAGGGGACATCGACCAACTTGTCCTGCACCCAGGGCTCGAGGTCGGAGGACTGAAGCCAAGCCTGTCGGCGGGCCCCGATGCCGGCTGCGGCTACCCGAGCCGATGCCTCAAAGCCATCGTAGGCTGCTCGAGAAAAACTTTGAGTACTCCCGAATACCGGTGGACAGGGCCAGGAACCTCCGCAAAGGTTCCTCGGAGAGACCAGCAGAGAATCCGGCTATTTCTTTAGCCAGGTCCCTGAGATACATGCCCATGTAGAGCTGGGTAAGTCTGGACCCGACAAGCAAGCATAGAGCCCTGGAAACACTTCTTACCGATGCCATCCAGGCTGCAGGCTTCCCTGCCGGGAGGCACCGAGGAGTGCATCTTCTGGCTCTTGAGCCTATGCATGGCCGATTCCACCACCATGGAATGGTGCGGCAGCTGTGCTTTTTGGAAGCCAGGGCTCTTGCGGACTCGATATATGGCATCGACCCGTTTGCTTAATACCGGCGACGACGCCGGGCTCTCCCACATGCGGAAGAGAAGTCATTCCAGCATCGGAGGAACCGGTACAGTAAAATGCTCCTTTGCAGGAGAGTCATACTGGAGGGCATCGAGCTCTTCGGCTCGAGGCTCCTCCTCGGGATCCGCAGGGAAGGCCAAGGCCTTGGCTATATCCCTCACGAAGTCCGAGAACCGTGCATCCTCCGGGGGGGACTGTCTCCGAGGTTCGGACTCGGGGGAGTCCGAAGGGATACACCGAGTCCGAAAAGAATCAGGTGACTCTTCCACCTCAGATTCCCAGGCGGACTCCTCGGAGTCGAGCGGCTCTGGCCGGGCGGGCCCAGACGCCGTCCGCCCCGACGCCGAGGGAGTCGGTGTCGATGACCTCGGCCCCGAACGGGAGGCCGAAGTGGACCTCGACCGAGGATCGACTCGAGCCCGCATGGACTCGAGGAACGGCTCGGTCTCCGGGGTCGACTTAGACGTCGACGTCCCGGCGGTCAGGGCAGAAGCGCCAGCGAGGCCAGCGATCAATGCCCGCTGCTGGTCCATGAAGGCAGCCAGGCTGCTCTCCAAGGCCGTCAACCTGAGTCCGAACTCAGGAGACCCAGCAGCCCCCGACTCGGGCCCCAACGGTGTCGGGCCCGACGTCGGACCCCTCGGAGGCGAGTCCACGAGGACAACAGAACTTACGTGAGCAGACGAGTCCATTTCCAGACGAGGCTGTTTGGATGGCCGCTCCAGCTCCAAAGACCCGGGACGGCTATCGGGGCTATGCGACCTGGCCCTCGCGGAGCCAGGAGCGTCCACCGACGCCATCCTCGCGGGTTTCTTCCTCCGATGATGCTCCCGGGTAGGAGACCCCCTCTCAGAGGAGCTCCGATGGTGTTCAGAGCCAGATTCCCTGGACACCGAAGCTTCTGACGAGGTCTGGGTACGGCTGGGGTCAGAGAAGATTCTCTCTCTGATGCTGCCGACTCCGCAAGATTTGGCGGACATCTTGCCACAGGCTCCACAGATCATTTCTTCATGATCTGGGCCCAGGCAACGGAGGCAGCAATCATGTGCGTCAGTAAGAGACATAAGTTTCTTACACTTAACACACTTTTTAAAGCCACTGGCGGCCATCGGGGGAAAAAGGGCCCCTGCGAGGTCGAACGTTCGTGCTGCCAGGGAAAAGTGAAAAAAGCGCGAATTTGTCACTAAGGACAGAAAAAAACGAAAAGAAGTGGAGGCCTCGCAACCGGCGTCGCGAGGCCGGACGGAAAAGGGACCGGCGTCGAACCGAAGAAAATACTAAAATAATAAAGAAAATCAACTTTTCAGCGGTGACTAGTAGACAGCGTCTGTAGGGCTCCGCAGAAAAAAGAAGACTGGCCAAGATGGCACCTTTGGGTGGGAAGGGGACCGCGCATGCGCGCTGCAATTCCCAAAGGCTTTCTTTGAAAGCTGGGGAAAATTGCTCTGCGAGGGCTCCGTCGGCGCCGACGTCACCCATATTTGAGGACTGACTTCCTGCTTGGTCCTGGAGAAATCACTGCTCCTGAGTAACCCCGCTTCCGCAGCCGTGCCCTTTCAATAGCCAGGCCGTAAGAGAACCAATCCACCTGTGACATGCGCACTGTCCCCTGCGACAGGAGATCGTCCCTCACCGGAAGATGCCAAGGACGATCGGCCAGTAGCCGCATGAGATCGGCGTACCATGGGCACCAAGGCCAATCCGGGGCTATGAGAACCACCCAACCCAGGTGTGCCTCTACCCTCTGAAGAACCCTGCCTGAGTGCCCAAGGAGGAAACACATACAGGAAACCGTCAGTCGGCCACTTCTGAACCAGAGCATCCAAGCCTTCCAACGTCCTTTCTTTTCTTTGACTGAAGAATCGATTCACCTTGGCCGACTCCCACCGTGCCATGAGATCTATCATGGGCGTTCCCCAAAAGCGCACTATCTGCTCGTACACCTCCTGACAGAGCTCCCACTCTCCATGGTCCACTCTGTTTCTGCTTAGGTAATCTGCTGTTATGTTTTTCACTCCGGCTACGTGTTGCACTGACAAGGCTGTTAGATGGACCTCGGCCCACTTCAACAGGCCCTCCCCGCCTCCTAGGGAGGGACTGCTTGTGCCACCCTGCCGATTGATGTATGCAACTGCGGTCATGTTGTCGAATAATACCCGGACCGCCCTCTGCAGGACTAGGGGCTCGAGCGTTTTGAGTGCTAGAGCTCCAGCTCTCAATTCCAACCTGTTGATCGACCACTGAGCCTCCTGAGCACTCTAGAGACCTTGGGCAAACCACCCTTCACAGTGAGCCCCCCAGCCAGATAGAGAGGCATCTGTCGTCAATTGCACCCATAGCAGAGGCTCGAGGGGCATACCGCGCTCCAGGCTCCCTGGCTGGAGCCACCACTGCAAGGACTCTATAAATTAATGAATGGAGTGGAACGGGTAAACGTAGATCGATTGTTTACCTTATCAGAATATAGAAAGACTAGGGGACATGCAATGAAGCTACAGGGTAAACTATTTAAGACTAATAAAAGAAAATATTTTTTTCACTCAACGTGTAATCAAACTCTGGAATTTGTTACCGGAGGATGTAGTAAAGGCTGTTAGTGTAGCGGGGTTTAAAAAAGGTTTGGACAAGTTCCTGGAGGAAAGGTCCATAAACCATTATTAAGAAGGGACCCAGGATATCAATGCTTGAACCAATACAAGCATTGTGGAACCTGTGTCCCTTGGGGAAACTGCTAGGTACGTATGACCTAGATTGGCCACTGTTGGAAACAGAATACTGGGCTTGATGGACCTTGGTCTGACCCAGTATGGCATATCTTATGTTCTTATGTTCTTATGACTCATTGGTCACCGACGGGCAGAAGAGTGTCACGGACATGGGCCGACGCTGATGAGACCACCGCCTGAGCAAGGCCCGCTGAAGGGGCCGCATCGTCGCTCTGGCCCAAGGCACCAGCTCTATCGTCGCCGCCATGGTTCCCAGAACCTGCAAATAATGCCAGGCTGAGGGCGCCTTCATGGTTAGAAAATGTTGCACCAGCCGCCGTAGCTCCTTTGCTCTGTGATCCGGTAAGAACACCATGCCTTCGCTCGTATTGAACCTTGTCCCCAGATACTTGATCTCCTGCGAGAGCCGCAACTTGCTCTTCGCCAGGTTGATCACCCATCCTAGACTCCTTAGGATGTTGACCACCTTGAACGTTGCCTTCCGACTCTCTTCCTAGGACTTCGCCAGTTGTCTAGGTACGGGTGGACTAAAACCCCCTCCTTGCGCAGTGCCGCAGCCACCACTACCACCATGACTTTGGTAAAGGTGTGCTGAGCCGTGGCCAAGCTGAAAGGCAATGCCTGAAACTGGAAGTGTCCCCTTGGTACTGCAAACCGCAGAAACTGCTGGTGTGACTCGCGGACAGGAATATGCAAATACGCCTCTGTGAGGTCTAGAGATGTCAGAAACTCTCCTTGCCTTACAGCTACTATCACAGACTTCAGAGTCTCCATATGAAAATGAGGTACCCTGAGGCAACGATTGACTCCCTTCAAGTCGAAGATCGGCCTGAAGGATCCTTCTTTTTTGGGTATCACAAAATAAATAGAGTACCAACCGCAGTCGTGTTGGTCTGAGGGGACCGGCACGACCGCCCCTAGCAACCACAGTCGCATCAGTGTCTCCTCCACTGCCGCCACCTTGGCCGAAGACTTGAACAGGGAGAGCACGAAGGAAGAACGGGTCTTGCAAATTACATAAGAATATAAGATATGCCATACTGGGTCAGACCAAGGTCCATCAAGCCCAGTATCCTGTTTCCAACAATGGCCAAGTACCTAGCAGTCTCCCCAAAAGACCAGGTTCCTCTATGCTTGTATTGGGTCAAGCAGCGATATCCTGGGTCCCTTTTAATAATGGTTTATGGACCTTTCCTCCAGGAACTTTTCCAAACCTTTTTTAAACCCAGCTACACTAGCAGCTTTTACTACATTCTCCGGTAACAAATTCCAGAGTTTGATTATACGTTGAGTGAAAAAATATTTTATTTTATTAGTCTTAAATAGGTTACCCTGTAGCTTCATTGCATGTCCCCTAGTCTTTTTACATTCTGACGATGTAAACAATCGATCTACATTTATCTGTTCCACTCCATTCATTAATTTATAGACCTGTATCATATCTCCCCTCAGCCGTCTCTTTTCCAGGTTGAAGAGCCCCACTTTTCTTAGCCTCTCTTCATAGGAGTATCCTTCCATCCCCTTTACCATTTTGGTGGCTCTTCTCTGCACCTTTTCTAATAACGCTATATCCTTTTAAAGATACGGCGACCAGAATTACACACAATATTCAAGGTGCGGTCATACCAAGGAACAATACAGAGGCATTATAATAACCTTTGTTTTATTCTTCATTCCTTTCCTAGCACCTAGCATTTTATTTGCTCTCGTTGCCGCCGCTGCACACTGGGCGGAGGGTTTCAACATGTTATCCACGATGACGCCTAAATCTTTTTCCTGGGTAGTGGTTCCTAATGTGGAACCTTGCATCGTGTAACCATAGTTTGGGTTGTTCTTTCTTAGGTGCATAACTTTGCACTTGCCACATTAAATTTCATCTGCCATTTGGATGCCCAGTCTTCCAATTTATCAATGTCCTCTTGCAATTTTCCAAAGTCCTCTTGGGTTTTAACAACTTTAAATAGTTTTGTGTCATCTGCAAATTTGATAACCTCACTTGTTATTCCCTTTTCCAGGCTATTTATGAATATATAAAAAGCAGCGGACCCAGAACAGATCCCTGGGGTACTCTACTATTCACCTTTTTCCATTGGGAAAATTGGCCATTTAGCCCTACCCTCTGCTTTCTATCTTTTAACCAGTTCCTGATCCACAATTGTACACTGCCTTCTATCCCATGACTTTTTAGTTATGCCAAAAGTCTCTGATGAGGGACCTTGTCAAAGGCTTTCTGAAAGTCCAGATACACTATAATCAACCGACTCACCTTTGTCCACCTGTTTATTCACACCTTCAAAAAAACATAACAGATTAGTAAGACAAGATCTTCTTTGTCTAAAGCCATGTTGGCTGTCTCCCATTAAGCCATTACTATCTACATGATGAGTAATTTTGTTCTTTATAATGGTTTCTACCATTTTTCCTGGTACTGACATCAGGCTCACCGATCTGTATTTTTCCGGATCACCCCTGGAACCCTTTTTAAAAATTGGCGTTACATTGGCGATCCTCCAATCTTCAGGTATTACAGATGATTTTAATGATAGTTCACAGATTACTAATAGCAGGTCTGCAATCTCATATTTCAGTTCTTTCAACACCCTTGGATGTATACCATCCGGTCCAGGTGATTTGCTACTCTTCAGTTTATCAAATAGCTGTAATACATCTTCCCGGTGTATCGATATTTCTTTCACTTCCTCTGCAGTATCACCTTTAAATACCACTTCAGTCATGGGTAACATCCCTACATCCTCCTCAGTAAAGACCGAAGCAAAGAATTCATTCAGTCTCTCCGCTATAGCCTTGTCCCCTCTTACTGCCCCTTTTACCCCTCTATTATCTAATGGTCCAAGCTGACTCTCTCACGGGTTTTTTGCTACGAATGTACTTGAAAAAGAGTCTTTATTACGCGTTTTTGCTTCCACAGAAAGTTTCTTCTTATGCATCAGCAGGCAAATTCAGGGGGAAAACCCCCTCTGCTCTCCGCCTCCAGACCTCCCAGAGAGGTGGAGGGGCCGGGTTGAGGCAGAGGAAAGGTGGACTGCTCTGGGGGAGAGGGAAGGGCAGACGGAGACTGGAACATTGCCTCCAGAGGCTCCACTGAATCCTGAGAGGCGGGAGGAAGCGGGTGTCTCGCTCTCTCTTTTTTTTCTTTTTTTTACAACTAGAATAAATGAAGCCTAATCGCTGACAAACTAAGGCCCAAAACTAAAAGAAGCCCTGCCTGGCCATACGGGCCGCCTCAACAGACGCAAAAAGTGCACGAAAAATAAAAACAAAATGGAGGATATCTTGTCTGCCGCTGTGCTTCCTCCTCCGTGGAAACCGGCAGAGGCCACTAACACATGGCTGATGAACGCGTGGCTTCGGAGCCTCACGTGGCTCGCCGCCACACTCTGCCCCCAGCTGCCTCAAAGCTTCCCGCGGCTCTCCACCGCACTCCTGCCCCCAGCCCGAGTTCTTCTTCCTCTTACGCTGGCTGGCTGGCTGGCTGTGTGTGCTTTCCCGCTGTCACACTCAACCTCCAGGAGGGCTTCGGCAGCGAGGCAGGAAGACAGCAAGGGTTCCTGCTGGGGCTGGATCCCGGGCAAAACTCCTTCCTTATCCTCCACTTCGTTGTCTTTTTTTTTTTTTTTTTTTAAAGCGATTGGACTGCCCGAAGCCTCCTCTTCCAAAGCCCCTGAGGAACAGAGTGGGGAGGGGGAAGCCCTTAAAACTAGCTCCTGCTAGAAGTGAAGAAAGAAAAATAAATGCAGAGGAGTAAAAATAAATACAAAATGCCCCCACTAACACTAAGTCTCTCCAATAAGCCTATCCTCTGGGTTACTGACTCCCTACAGCTGCTTGGAGACTGAGCAAAACTGGATCTGGTGGGAGGTGCCAGTGCTATATATATCCCAGGGTCATCAGAAAAGAAGATGTGCTCATTCTCCATGCTGCTGGAAGGGGGGGCACAACCCGGAGGAAAGGGACTGGACTGGAGGGATGCTTAGGAACTTGAAATATATGAGGAAAAGAACATGAAAGAGCCGAGAGGCTCCTAGACAAGCACCAAAGACTCACCAGATTCGCACATAGGACATTGTGGTCAACCTCTTTCTGGACTTTAACATTGTGTTAAATCACTGAAACCAAATAGCCTCTATGCCTTGACCTTGCCCTCTCAAGATCCAAGCCGTATGCAAGAAACAATTCACCTGAGGCATTAGTACCGGCCCCTGGGACAGCAAGTTCATTCTGTCGGGCAAACACCAAGGCTGGTCCACCAACAGTCTGATCAGATCCGCATAGCACGGTCTCCTGAGCCAGTCCAGTGCAATAAGAATCATCAGATCCCAATGCTCCTCTATCCACTGTAAGAGTCGCCCTATCAGCGTCTATGGCGGAAACACATTCAGAAGACCGATCGGCCACAATTGCACTAGAGCACTGAGACCCTCGGATATGTGCTCTCTGCATCTACTGAAAAACAGTTTCCTTGGCATGCTCCAGCATGGCCATCAGATCCATCACTGGCACTCCCCACCATACTGTGATCTGGTGAAGCAGCGCTGCATTCAATTCCCATCTGCTGGCCTCGAGACTATGCTGAGAAAATCAGCTTGAATGTTTTCCTTTCCATCCACATGTGCCATTGAGAGTGCAGACAGATGTTTCTCTGCCCACGCCATCAAGGATTGACTCTCGGCCAGCACGGTTGCACTGCCTGTACCCCTTTGTCAATTATGGAGGCCACTGTTGTTGCACTGTCTGAACAGACACACACCGCTTTCTTGGCAGAGGATGGAAAATATGCAGGTCTAAGACTACCACTCATCTCTAATCTGTTGATGGGACCAGGAATTTTCCTCCATCATCCATCGCCCTTCGGTCACCCAGGACTGACAATGTGCTCCCCATCCCATGAGACTGGCATCCAACGTGACCAGCACCCATTGTGACTGCTCCAGCGGGAACCCGGCCGTGAGACCGTCCTACTGCAGTTACCAGTCCAGACTGCACTGCATGTTTCCTGGGCAACTCAACCTCTCCTGGTGCTGTGGTGACCAGCATATAAGGAGCGTCTGTTGCAAGAGTCTCATATGACCCGAGCCCAGGGTACCAGATCCAGAACCGTCGCCACTGATCCAAGCAATTGAAGATAAAACCATGGTGCCGGTGCCACCTTCTGCCGAAAACACCGAATCTGCTCTTGAAGCTTGCGTATTCTGTCGACCGGCAGAGACCACACCTGACCACATGTCAAACTGAGCATCCAGGTATAACAGACATTGAACCACCCAGACTAGACTCTGCAGTACTTCCATAACTTTGTGTGGCTGAGATTCCTTTGGCTTCCGATTTTTTCCCAAATGAGCCAATTGTCCAAGTAGGGATGCACAAAAACTCCTTCTTTCTGCAAGGCTGCCACCACCAGCACCATGATCTTGGTAAAGGTGCACAGTGCGGTTGCCAGGCTAAAGGGCACTGCTTAGAACGTAAAAAGGCCTTCTGGTGCCACAAACCGCTGATGTTCTGGTAGACTGGGAATATGCAAATAGGCCTCCATGAGGTTCAGAGTGGAGAGAAACTTGCCCTGCCTTACTGCCAAAATGATCAAGCATAGGTTTTCCATTCGGAAATGCAGAACGCGTAAAGCACGGTTGACATGCTTGAGGTCAATAATAGGCCTGAAAGAACACTCCTTTTTGGGTACCATAAAATAGTTGGAGTATTGACCTGTCCCGCACTGGTCGCAGGGTAGCGGCACTAGTGCTTCCAGCCGCAACAATGAAGAGTGTCATGGACTGCTTTCACCTTTTCTGGCGCCTTGCAGGGCAAGAGCACAAAGGCTTCTGAGGGGGGCCAAGCAAACTAGCACATAATCCTCAAATAATATCCAGAACCCACTGGTCGGTCGTAATACTGACCTAGATGGAATAAAACTGTTAACTGACAGCCTATCACCACCTCTGTCTGTACTTGCTTGGCTTCATTGGGGCTTTTTTGCTGAAGTTGCCGGGGAAGCAAAAGTGTCCCAACCAGACCTCCAAAAGCTATGAAAGGCTGCCCTCTCGGACTATCCCAACCCCTCTGACAAGTGACAAACAGAGGCACGAAATAGACTGAAATCTCTGGGCTGCCCTTGCTGTGGAGCGCCCTGTTTAGGCCTTTTTGGCCGATCCTCTGACAAACAACCCCTTTTAGAATCACCCAGGTCCTCAACCGGCTTCTCCAGAGCATCGCCAAACAACAACTTACTCTTGAAGGGAAGCTTGCTCAACTTGGACTTAGAAGCCCCATCCTCAGACCAACTGCACAGCTATAGAAACCGCTACGCTGCAATGATAGATGCCATGGTTTTTGAGGAGGCCCGATCCAATCATAAAAGGCTTCTGCCATAGTCAAATCTAGCTTGACCCCCTCCGACACACTCTACTCCCCAAGATCAGGCAAACCCATCCCTTGGAGCCAGCAAATAGAGGCCCTGGAGACATAGGTTCCACAGAGGCCTGCAATGTCAGAGCACTAGTATCAAAAGCCAATTTAAGGAGAGACTCCAACTTCCTATCCTGGAAATCCTTAAGGGCCACTGCACCTTCCACCGGGATCGTAGTCTTCTTAGTGACTGTTGAGAAAACAGCATCTACCTTTGGCATTCTGAGACGTTCTCGCTCATGCAGAGGGTTGGGGTAGAGGTGACCCATCGCTCTACCCGTCCCCTCAGGGTAATCTCTGGCCACTCCCACTCCGATTCAATTATTTTTTTATTGATGCGATGAACAGGAAAAACACATCTGCGTCGCCCTGAAGCGCTGCAACAGGAGATCTTTGAGGGGCTCCTCCACCAAGGCAGGCGAAGGCACCATATTCAGAGCTGTTAAAGATTGACTAATGAGAGCTGTTAGCTTCTCTCTATGAAATATCCAGAAGACATTGGGTTCTCCCCCGGCGATTGCGGAGAGCCCTGCTCATGCCAGGTGTCAGTCTCCACTTTATTTTTTGCTGGAAGCATCCCTGCCAAGAGAGTTTCTTCCTGCAGGGCATCTGGGGCTGGCCCCTCTGGGACCTTTCTTCCTACCAGAGAAACCATATGAAATCTGCTGAAAAGACTTGCTCCATAGAATCACCCAGCCCTGCAACTGCTTTCCACCTCCACTTTCGATTTGCTTTTCACACATTTCTCAGGCTTCTGTTCAGGGGAACTGGAAACAGGCAAAATAGCTGCAGTTTCCATTGAAACTGCATGAACCGTCGACCCCTAGGGAACCCCAATCGCAGTCTCTGACTGCCCCTCCATAACCACCCCGGCACCGGGTGAACTTAGTGATCTCTTGCCGCAAGCAAAAACAGCAAAAACCAGTCAGTCATCGACAAGCCCTGGCTCCCTGCATAAATGGCACAAACCTGACAGACCGCCAGCTTATACAAAATGCACCGCGAGCCTGACTGAACCGGCTGTCATGAGGTACACCACTCTGGCCGAGAGAGACCGGGCCCACAATTATGCAACTCTACCCACCGAAACCAACCACTACTCATGGTCAAACTTAAAAAAGGGCTTCAGGCAGTCAGCCATCTACCGAACTCCCATGCTACGCTGTCAGTTTTTGTTTCGTTTTTTCTCTAAATGGCAGCATAGCACCACATGGCTGGGGGGGGGGGGGGGGAAGGGATCAATGACCTGCTGCTCACAAGGTTCTATTGACCTTGGCTGGGGGTGGGGAGGGACCTGGGGCAACCAGGTATTATAACCCCTGCCGCCCTCACTCAACACAGCCTCTGATAGGCCAAATACTACACAGCCTAAGACACCAGATCTGCTCTCTGTTGCTCACAAGATCAGCACTCTCTATGACTTCTGGTGTTAGACCCTTTTTTCTTTTGTAACTGCTGCAGGAATCATATCTCCATGAGAGTCCACCTATAAGAGCTCTTACTCAGCTGCTGAGGACTGGATCCTGGAGCTCAAGGGGGAGCTCTTATACTGGCACATCAGGATTCCAATAGGCTCAGTCCTCAGCTGCTGGTCGGTAATGACTACTCATGCATAATTGGACTGGCCTGAGGGTACGATTTGGAAAAAAGAGCTTTTCTGCGCTCCGAGACAGAAGTAGTAATAGCAGCAAACAAGATGGTGGCCATTCCCACCAAAACCACGAGTGTCCCGGCCTTTCTCAAAGAATCCTCATGGCCAGAACCCCCCCCCCCCCATGACTGCCACTGATGCAGTGAGGCTGCCAACTAAACTCTCCACGGCAGCCGTTCTCTCCTTAACACAGACAAGGCAGAGCCCTACAGGGAGAGCAAGCTCCTGTGGCTGCCGCATGCTGTACACTGGCCCCTCTCCGGGTCAGCCATGTGTGTGCCACACGGGAACATCCCCGGCAATGACTCACCAGTTTCTGGAGGTCCTGCTGTACTGCCGCTGCCTCTCCCGATGCTGCCTGTTGATACATTTATTTGTTTTTATGAATTCAAGGAGAAGCATAGAGCTCAACTCCCGGCCTCCTCCAAAGAGTAAGATGTCTCCTACTGCCCAGATGGAAGTGAGGAGTGGCTGGAAGAGAGGTTGGGAGAGGGACCCAGTGCCACCAGGTTCTGCACCCCAAAATTGCAGCCCAGCACTTAAGAACAGCAGCCAGCCAGCACAGGCCTACAAAGTATGCCAAGTATGCTCATCCACCTGCTGGAGACTGAGAAATACTGACTCCAAAGGGAAACCAGACTACTTAAGAGAAAAATGTGAACATGCTGTTCTCGGTCTCTCCCTGCTGGTGGATTAGCATAGCCCATGCATCTGGACTGAACTGGAGGGACGAACTGGAAATCTGTGTTTATGAACATCAATATCATTCTGAGCAGAATGTCTGTGCAGATTATTGTTGTTTATATGCGAATAGCATTCCAGCACATGCGCACAAGTGCAAACAGGTTTTGTTTTGGGGGTTTTTGTGCATAAGATACGAGTGCTGCTAATGCAGACTATGTGCACATGCATTTGGATTGCTCTCCTTGTTTAGAGCAAACCTTTTGTACACAACCTAGTTACAGTTTGCTTACAGCTTTGGAGAGCAAACATTTTATGTTAGGTAACCCTATGCTGAGCTTTAGCACAGGGCTCTAATGCAAGATTTCTGCATTTGCTCTAAGGGGAATGTTTACTAAAGTTAACGATTGTTAAATGCTGCCACAGCCCATGAACAGGCAGTGGCAGCACTAACGCTCATTAAACTTTAGCAAGCATACCCTTAAGTGTGTGACATTATTTTCTCTCGTCTCCTGGACCAACTTCTCAGGTCACTCTTTAATCTTAGGTTTCTGTTCATGTCCCTGGTATTTTATTTTTAAATTCAACAAGAAATGCTGAATTTCATAACTTACCCGCCTGATTTAGAAACATTTAGTAGCAGGAAGCTGCTTAAGAATGACGTTGTTCTCCTGGAAGGGAGAAAACACTTACTTACCACCTTGAAATTTGTTTTTCATAGAAACAGAGAAAAATGACGACAGAAAAAGACCACATGGTCTATCTAGTCTGTATAACAACTACAACAGTCCTCTTTTTTCCTTTAGAGATCCTCTGTGTTTGTCCCATGCTTTTTTTGAATTCAGATACTGTCCTCATCTCTACCACCTCCACTGGGAGACTATTCCATGGATCGACCACTCTTTCCGTAAAGAAATATTTCCGCATATCACTCCTGAATCTATCCCCTTTCACCCTCAAACACTAACGAGCTGATGCAGAAAGCTAGTGCTGAAGTCACACGCTATCAGCTCTGTACTCCTCTTTGAGGCACACTGATAGCATGCGACTTCAGCACCAGTATGCAGAAAGGGGCAAATATACAAATTAGCCACGCGTTAGATTTGGTGCAAATGGTAGCGTTAAACTGGGACAGCAAGCCAAACATATGCACACAGAAGTCGGCACAAGTTTGGCATGCTCTCACAGAGAAACAGGGGCACCGTGTGGGTAATTTGCATATGCGCCCCAACAGTATTTTGATGGCATCAGGGGCTTTCCCCGATGCCTGGATCATCAGAAGGGAAGTGTCAAACTTCCCCTCAGATGATCCAGGCATCGAGGAAAGCCCCCAATGCCATCAAAATACAGTCAGGGGGGCTGGTGCCCCCAACAGAAAGCAAATACCTGGTGGTTCAGTGGCCTCGATCCCTCCCACCTTCCCAAAAAAAAAAAAAAAAAAAAAAACCACACGTGGTGGCCCAGCAGCCAAATCCCCCCACCTGCTGAACTAAAAATAAGTCTGGTGGCCCAGTGGCCCTAAACCACCCCACTCCACCCTCTCGGTACCATTATAAAGGAGCAGGAGTACTGCCCATGCACTTCCACTCCTGCACCACCATACTGAAAAATGGTAGCACCTGACCCCACCCGGTGCATCTTGGAATGCACCAGGCAGGGACTGCCATTTTTCAAGATGGAGGCACAGGAGCAAGAGCAGCATTCCCGCTCCTTTGTGAAGGTACTGGGGGGGGGGTGGAGATTCAAGGCTGCTGGGCTACCAGTTATGTTTAGTTTGGCAAGTGGATGTGGGGGGGGCGGGGGGGGGAATCAGGGCTACTGAGCTACCAGACTTATTTTTAGTGTGTGGGGGGGGGGGGGGAGAAATCAGAGCTGCTGGGCCAAAGATTTGCTTTCTGTCATGGGCATCATCCTCCCGACAATATTTTCATGGCATCAGGGGCTTTCCCCAATGCCTGGCTCATCCTAGGGGAAGTTTGACTCTTCCCCTCAGATGATCCAGGCATCGGGGAAAGCCCCGATACTATCAAAATACCATCACGGAGAGACGTAAGACATTTAAACCACTTCAAGACCAGACGCAGGCAATATTAGCATGCCATTTTATTACGGTCAGCTCATTCGCCTATAATTTAAATACTCTTGGCTTTATGTGTGCACTTGCTTTTCCTCTGCTGTTTATGCATGCGTTCATTTCTTTTCTGCATTTGGCTGTGGCGGTAATTGTGCCTAAAATTAGCCTCATCTGTGCTTAAAGGCTGCACTAGTTTTCTGCATCGGCCCGTAAGGAAGGAAGAATTCTTAGAAAACTTAGGAGGAGTCAGGCAAAAAGGTGTTCTTTACCCAAATTGCTTTTTTGTTAAATTTTGTTTTGACTACTTTGCTTTTTTGGTGGAGTTTGGGGAGGTGAGGGAAGAAGGAAGCAGCAGAGGTAGACAGGGACGCAGAGATGATTCCCCATTTACCAGAAAAAGCAAATGCCTAGGGATTACCAGAAATACACCCCCGTCTCTGGAAGGAGTGATCTTGCACAGCCTTTCTGTATTTTTAGTCGGCCAAATGTGAGCTCCTCTGGGCCTGTTGCAATAGAGAAAATTTTATATATCTGCTAATTGCCTTTCCTTGAATCCTGCTATACCAGACCAGGCTAGGCAAGTGGGTTATGCTCCCCAGCCAGCAGGTGGAAGCAGGCTAGAACAGCTTTCAGTGAGGACATCACTAGTATATATTCTGGTGCAGCACTCAGAGAAGCCAGTATGACACTTCCAAAGCAGAACACAAGACTGAAAAACTCAGAAAAAGTATCAACCATAACTTTGTACAATGTTTTTGGCTCTTACCACACTTGACTCTGCATCAGGCACTGATAACTGATAACACAGTTGAACGCAGCAGGGCTCCCAAACCTGTAGGAGTAGTCTTCCTAGGCAGCAACAGGAGCAGGGCAAAGAAAAAGTCTGCCCCTTTGGGGACGACCAAGTAGCCACCTTACATATGTCTTCCAGAGACATCAAACAGACTCAGCCCATGATGAAGCATAAGTAAACTCCAACTCTTGCAGCATGAGTTTTCCTACACAAGAGATTGACAGGTGGCTTAAGGAAGCCAGTCTACCAAAGACTTGGAAGCCGCCTAGCGTTTCCTCAAACCACTGAAGAGGACAAAGAGATGGTCCGACCGCCAGCAGGAATTAGTAGTCTCCCGATACTTCACCAACACCTTCCTCACATCTATCAGATGTGGTAAGGAGTCTGACCAAAGGTCCTCCTCCAAGAAGAGGGGCAGGATCACAGATTGAAAGGGATGTAGCATTTTCATAAGAAAGGATGGCACTGTCCCATCGTGTTGGATGACACAGGCTTAATAAAGAAGAATTTCCAAGCACATCTTGACAAACTACCCATACATGTTACATCTTATGAACTCCAGCAGGAGACTTTGGCATGATGCAAGTACTATGCCGAGCCTTAGCAGTAAATTTGAGAGACCGAGATCATACTCCACATGCCCTGGCTTAGAAGTGAAGCTCATGACTATCATGGTATGTGCAAAACTAACCCATTTGCACAACCTGCCCCAGACAAATGCCAAGAACATCCAGAAAGGGATCCCGCCCAAAAAGAAGCAAACTTGCAAAAAGTCAAAAGTACAAAGACAGAAGTGAGGTGACTCACAAAGTAGAAATTATATAGAAGAACTTTACTGTCATACACGTAGAACTTTATGAAGGGATCCCTACATGAGGAGGCCTATAGCTCAGATACTGGCCTGGTGGAAGCAATAGCTACCAGAAATACCACCTTCAGGGTCAAATCCTTGAGGGGGGCCTTCTGAACGGGCTCAAAGGGGGAATCTTTCAGTGCCTTCAAACACCACAGGCTGCACTGCGGCACCCCCTGCCACACAGGTGGATGGAACTGCTTCAGCTCCTTGAGGAAGCAGGACACATTAGGGTGTGCTAGCAGGAACACACCCTGAATTTGCCGCCAATAGCATGCAAGGGCTGCCATCTCAACTCAAAGAGAATTCAAAGCCAAACCCTGGTCCAAACCAGACTATAAGAAGGACAATATGACCACTATGTCTGCCTTCTTGACATCTAGGGCCTGAGAGGAATACCACCTCTTGAAGACCTTCCAAACTAATGTAGGTCAAGGACATAGAGATCTTCTGGGACTTAAGGGTCAGATTATCATCCCAGAGTATCCTTTCTCAGACAGCCTGCACCTCTCAAGGACCAGGCCATAAGTGAGAAGGGCATGGGGTCCCTGACTAGGGGACCTTGTCACAGTAGCTCCCTCTCCTGAAGTAAACAGAGGACATCCCCACATACCATCACCTGCATGGCCAGCGAGATCGAATCCCTTCAAATCTAGAATGGGAGAAATGAATTGGCTTTCTTCAGTACCATGAGAGTAAATGGAATACTGCCCCTGACCTTGTTCTGCAGAGGGCAGGGGTACGATAGCCTGCAACTGCAGGAGGTGCTGAAGTTTCCTTGATCGGCATGCTGTTGGCCTGGTGGAAGCAGCAAGGAGCCACAAGGAGACAATAGAAAGGTGTCCCTTAGAAGATTCACTGGTCTGACATGATGTGGCTATATTCCAAGCAAAACAGCTGAAAATTTATTTTATTTTATTTTTAGTGCTTGATATACAGTAGACAAGCAAAAGGCTATTGCAGAAGTTTACAAATTAAATATAAAAAGGGTAAAACAAACAATAAGGAAGAAAAGGAAAAACAGAGCACAGCGTTACCATGTAGACTTGAGGGGAGGGAGGGAGGGAAGTAAGTAGGTTAATGGCTGAGAAAAGGGAGTCAGGGGACGCTGGGCTGGGGGAAAACTTGTTGAAACAGCCAGGTCTTGCAGTTCTTCTTGAAAATAGGGAAAGAGGACGGGGAAAGAATGGAGGCAGGGAGAGCATTCCGCAGGGATGAGGCAGCAGAGACAAAGAAAGCTTCTAGAAACAAGGCGGCACAGAGTAGATGAGGGGGAGGGAGAGGAGAGCAGCGTTGGATGAACAAAAGGAGTGACCTGGGAGGTAAGGGGAAATAAAAGCAGCCAGGCAAGGAAGGCATGATGCGAATAGAGCTCGGTGGGTCAGAACAAGGTTTTTAGAGCAAATGCAAAAAGAGATAGGAAGCCAGCGCAAAGAGACATGATTGAACCAATGGGCGTTACAAATAAGTCTGGCAACAGTAGACTGTATCATTTGTAAACGACGAAGAGAATACTGGGGAAAACCAAGTAATAGGGAATTGCAGTAATCTAGATGTGGAACAACAAGAGCTAGAACTAGCTGACTGAACTGAGTCCGAGTGAAAGTGAATCAGGCAGAATGAAGGCAATGAAGGGCAAAAAAGAAAGATTTGAATAAGGAGTCCAAATGAGGTTTGAAAGAAAGGGAAGTGTCAAGGATAACACCCAAGGTTTTAATAGTATCACGGAACTGAAGCAGTGAGGAAGCTATGACCAAGGAAGGGAATAAGGAAGCAGATGGAGAGGGGAATTAAATAGCTTCACATCTGCTAGTATTGAGGATAAGATGGTTGTTGCAGAACCATGGGTGAACTGCTGTGAAATACTATTGGAGAGGAGAGATATCTGAAGAGGACGAAACAGTGAAAAGAATCTGAGTATCGTCTGCGAAGAGAAATGGTGTACAGCTGATTCAGTTGAATGTCCAGAATGAAAGCCAGCTTGTTGAGGGTGAAGGGTGAGAGATTTTTCCAGAAATGGAAGGAGCAGGGAGAGCACAATTTGTTCGAGAAGTTTAAAGAGGAATGCCAGATTTGAGATGCAGTGGAAATTTGAGAGGGGTCTTTTTTTTTTTTTTTAAGAAGGGGACGAATAATGGCATGTTTCCAAGGGGAAGGTACATATCCTGTAAAAAGGCTAGTGTGAAGTAAAAGGAAGGATACTATGTGAAAGGGTGGGGGAAAGTCTGGAGACTGAGCTTGCTGGCCAATGATTCAGAGGGCTCACAGTATCAAAGTTTAATGTAAATGTTGCCGTGACATTTCATGTAAACCGCCCTTGATCTCAGGAAGGGGCGGTATATAAAAGCTTGTTAAATAAATAAAGAGGGGAAGGGGAAGAGGATGAGTGGGTGGCTTTAAAAGCACAATCACGGAAAGATAGAGGTTGGGAAAAGAGGACCAGGTTGAAATGAGAGGGGGTTAGCTGGGCAGCGGAGAGGGGGGACAAGAAGAAGGAGACTGAGAAGAGGAAAGCTGCTGAAAAGAAGCACAAAGGGAAGTGGTCTTATCGAAGAGAAAAGAGACAAAGAGGTGGGAGAAGGAGAAAGGGGGAAACCAAAGGGGGAGGGAAGAGGGAGACAAGGAATCAAGGAGATGAAATAAAGCTGACAAGGCTTTTTAGATAGACATGCTTGAACAAAAGGTGACGCAGGCAGAGTGCAGACAGTCTGTAAAAGGAGGCAGCTTCCTTCCAGTGGATGAGATCTAATGGAAAGTGTAATTTGTGCCAGCGAAGTTTGAGATGGTGGGTCTGGTGATGAAGGGAGGATAAACCAGAGTGAAACCAGGTTTTTGATGCCAACTGGCAGGGTCTAGAGAAAGGCATAAGGGGGAATGGCATCAAAGGAAGAAAGAACAGAGCACCAAGATGAGAGTTGGACATCGAGAGAGACTAAGGGGAGGACAAAAGATGCATTCTCCCTGACTGCCCGTCTCTCAGAAAGGACCCCCAGATCTCATTGAGAGGGCTTACCAGATCCTGAGGAGGCTCCTGCTGAGTCCCATGAGTGTTAAGATCCATTTAAAAAAGAACAAACACTTTTTGGGTTCAGACCACAACAGGCCACAGTGGAGTTCTTTCTGGCCCTGAAAAGCCCCCATGTTCCCTGCTGAGCCCTACAAGAACCACCCCAGGAACCTTTCGGTCTATATTCTGGAAGCCTCTGTGGGCGAGCTTCTTCTAGGTCCTTGCCAAAGAGCAACCTGCCTTTATAAAAGGGAGCTCACTTAGCCACAGCTTGAACATGGCATCAGCAGACTTGGAGCCAGAGTCAACTTCAGGCTACCACAGCCACAGCCACTGCCATGGCCATAGAGGAGATCTTAATCAAGTCATACAGGGCATCTATCACAGATGACGCTCTAACCTTGTGATCTTGATTTGTCCGGCAACTGCAGGATCCAGTGCAAGAGCACTTGGGATTACCGTAACTGCACAAAGCGCCACCTGAGTATCCAAGGCCAAAGCTGTACAAGCATTCTTGAGGAGGCTTCTACCCTCCTGTCACGAGTCTCCTTCAGCACAGCACCATGCTAAAGGAGATTAATGACAGGTCATGCACTTCGTCACCACTGTGTCTAGGGCATCCACCTTAGGGACCCCGAAAAGCTGTTCCATCTCCCCTTGGGACAGAGGATATTACTGAACCAGGGCTTCAGTGCATCTCAGCCCCAGTGCCTTCCACTGAGAGGGTGCATGCTTTCACAATGGCTCAGGAAGGGGAGGGGGAGGGGGAACCACAGCAACTCCTCCAGAATAGGGCCCGCTTGAGGAAACAGTACCAGAGGGGGGTCTGCAATGGACAAGGCCACCATGGCATCCTAGAATAAGGGTAGCAAGGTCCTCCTTATGAAAAAGGCAAATCACTAACGGATATCCCCTCTCCACTAGGGAATGTGCCCCCCTTCTCCACTGACTTGCCCGTTAGAGATGGGGAATCCTCACTGACAGGTAAAGAAAACGAGGATGCTTAATCCCTTTATCGCCCCATATCGGTCAGAGCCTCATACCCACATAAGATGGGCTGGAATTCGTTACCGGAGGATGTAGTAAAAGCTGTTAGTGTAGCTGGGTTTAAAAAAAAAAAAAAAGGGTTTGGACAAGTTCAAGGAAAGGTCCATAAACCATTATTATAGGGGGCCTGGGAAATCCACTGCATGTCCCAATACAAGCATTGTGGAACCTGTGTCTTCTAGGGAAACTGCTAGGTACTTGTGGCCTAAATTGGCCACTGTTGGATAGAGGATACTGGGCTTGATGGACCTTGGTCTGACCCAGTATGTCATATCTTATGTTCTTACCAAAGAATGAAAACAGTCCGAGAGCCATTTCAGAAGCTGCCGCTGCTTAAAGCTTAAAAAAAAAACCCAAAAAGAGGCCTAGCTCTCAAGGCTGTAGCCACCTCATCACATTTCCTCTCAGTCATGAGACCATGTTGTCATTCAAGATGGTCACCAGTCCTGTTGGCAGGAAAATTACAGGAGACTCAGCAGTTGCAGCAAAATTGGCATAAATACTAACATTGCTAGCAAAAATGTGCAGAGGCTTCTCCAGCTGTGGAGTTCACCCAAAAGAAATTGCAAGCAGCATCCCTCCATGCACTGAGCATGGCTTGCAGAGCTCAAAAACAGTTAAAGAAAAGATGTGAAACCCCTCCCCTCCCAACCCCAACACAAATGAAACCACAGACAAAAAGGAACTCCCAGTCCATAAGGGAATCCTCTCACCTGTCAGGCCGATTGAATAAACTTGAGAAGGTCCTCCCCAGCTACCCACATAGCCCTGGGAAGGCCCCAGTGCCCGAAAAGGTTTTTTTATTTAAGGTGCTTTACTCAAGTATTAGAACAGAGAGCCAATTAAAGCAATAGAAAAAAAAAAGACATAGCATGTAGAAATAGGACAGTGAGAGAAAAAGGGTGCCTGAGCCCAGACTTACCAATCCCCTCCCCAGAGGCCCCATGGGGTCATCCTGTCCACTCGCCAGACCAACAGTACTGGAACCCGTGGGTAACAGCACTGGACAGAGAGCAGCAATCAGCTTGAGGAGACAATAGGCATACCCAAGTTCTGACCATACATTGGGCCTACAAACTTCAATCACACAGGCCACAAGAGCCTAGTTTGGCCAGAGGAGACAGACCTCTCTGCACTGCTGCAACAGTCCACATGCCTTGCCATCTGCTTGAGCCAGATGATAATGGCTTCTCTCAGTGCTGCATCAGAGTTCATGTTAGTGATGTTATCACTAAAAGCTGCTCTAGGCTGTTTCCACCTGCTAGCTGGGGAGTATAACCCAGCTCTCTGGATTAGCCTAGCAGAATGATAAGTAACCATGATTTTAAAGAGAGGACCCTTCCCCAAGTTGAAGGGGGGGGAGGGGATAAGGGAGAGCAGGGATGTTTGGCTTTGTTTGCATTTCCATCCACTCCCTTAGAAGTACTTCTCTTCCACTAAACTCTCATGTACAGGTGGCCCTGTGAAGCCCAAAATAAGATGGGCTCTCCTTTAGGGAGGGGAAGGGAAGGGAACCGCTTGACTACTTTAAGGCTTAGCCCAGTCAGCATAGAAGCAGCTCAGTTCCTTTAGGGTCCAGACCGACAGCAGTAAAAGTGGCTCTTTCCTATCCAAACTGGGTACCAAGTACCAAATTTTAGATATCCAGGACGCTTCCATTCTGATCCACATTATATTAAGAACATAAGGGGGCATTTTCAGTGGCAGCAGCCAGCACACTTAAAGCAGCTGGCCTTCACTGTTTTACTTTTAAACATATTCAATACTGGGGTCATATTCAGCCACTGGCATTCAATATCCAGTTTACCTGGATAGAGGAGTAGCTATCTGGTCAGCAGGATACGCAGCCTTGACCAGATAGCTAAGCCGGCTAAAATTAGAACAGCTATTTTTTGGCCTAACTTTAGCTGATTAGGGTTAACTGGTCAGTGGCTCAATATTGTCGCTGACCATCTAACTCCTGATGCTACCCCTACTCTGTCCCCAGAACACCCTAATGCTAGGCATTTAGAATGGGGGGGGGGTTAAATCAAGTAGCATTAAATGGTTTAGTGCCGCTGAATATTCAGCTCACCAAGGTTTAACCTGTTAGTAGGTCTGCTAACTGGTTAAAACACTTAACATGCCCCCCCATAAGAACATAAGATATGCCATAGGACCATTATGCCCAGTATCCTGTATTCAACAGTGGCTAATTCGGGTCATAAGTATCTCTCGGGTTTTCAAAAGGTAGACAGATTCCATGCTGCTTATCCCAAGGGTAAATAGTAGATTCCCCCAGACCACTTTAACAATGGTTTATGGATGCTTCTTCCAGAATTTGTTTAAACCTCTTTTAAACTCAGTAACATTAACAGCTTTTACTACATCCTCCATCCATGCATTCCAGGAGTTTGATTAAGCAATGAGTGAAAAAATATTTTCTACGATTAGTTTTAAATGTGCCACATTGTTGCTTCATTGCATGTCCTCTACTCTTTCTACTTTTTGAAGGAGTAAACAACCAATATACGTTGTTTACGCCACTCAAAGACCTCTATTATATTTCCCCTCAGCCCTCTTTTCCAAGCTGAAGAGCCCTAACCTTTTAAGTCTTTCCTTGTAGAGGTATCCTTCCATCACCTTTAATCATTTTTATTGCTCTTCTTTGTACATTTTCTAATTCCACTATATCCTTTATTTTATTTTAGATATGGCCTAAATATGATAAAATTATTATTATTTACCTTTTTTTTTTAAAGATATGCTGATCAGAACCAAACACAAATATTCAAGGTGCAGTCATACCATAGAGCAGGGGTCTCAAACACGTGGCCCGCGGGCCGCATGCGGCCCGCGAGACAACTTTGTGCGGCCCGCGACGGAGGAAAACAAAAAAACCCCAAAACCCTGGCTTCTGCCGTTGCCGCCGTGGCAGCGGCAGAATCAATTATCAAATTTAAAAAAAAACTGACTTCTGCTGCTCAAGCAGCAAAATCAGCTGTCCTGCGGCCCCTTCCCCTGTGCCCGGAGATCCGAGTCTGTTCTATCAGCGGCGTGCTTTTCAAGCCGCAAAGAGAGTATTCCCCTCTCGCGCGGTTTCAAGCCGCGCGAGAGGGGAATACTCTCCTCGCGGCTTGAAAAGCACGCCGCTGATAGAGCAGACTCGGATCTCCGGGCACAGGGGAAGGGGCCGCAGGACAACTGATTTTGCTGCTTGAGTAGCAGAAGCCAGGTTTTTTTTTAATTTACCGGGGGGGGGGGGTGTAGGACTGGAAATGGGCTATTGGCAGGGGGGGGGGTATGACGAAATGGGCTATTGGCAGGGGGGGTATGACTGGAGATGGGCTATTGGCAGGGGGGGGTATGACGAAATGGGCTATTGGCAGGGGGGTTATGACTGGAGATGGGCTATTGGCAGGGGGGGTTATGACTGGAGATGGGCTATTGGCAGGGGGGGGTTATGACTGGAGATGGGCTATTGGCAGGGGGGTTATGACTGGTAATGGGCTATGGTGGGGGCTAGGACTGGAAATGGGCAGGTGGGGGTTAGGAAGGACTGGAGGTGGGCTGATGGGGGGAGTTAGGACTGGTAATGAGCTATGGAAGGGCTGACTGAAATGGGGTAATGTGGGTTAGGGCTGGAAGTGGGCTATTGGCAGGGGGGTTATGACTGGTAATGGGCTATGGGGGGGTAAGACTGAAAATGGGGTGATGGGGGGTAAAACTGGAAGTGCGCTATGGGGAGGTTAGGACTGGTAATGGGCTATGGGGGTCTAGGACTGGTAATGGGCTGGGGGGGTTGCTAGGACTGGAAATGGGCTGAGTGGAAGGGGGGCTTGAACTGCAAATGGCTGATGGGGAGGGGGGCTTGGAATGGAAATGGGCTGTGAGGGGAGGGAGCTAGGATTGGAAATGGGCTGATGGGAGGCTAGGATTGGAAATGGGCTGATGGTGAGGCTAGGATAGGACTGGAAATGGACTAATGGGGGGACTAGAAGGGAGCGGATGCTGGGTGGGGCTGGAACTAGAAGGGAGCTGATGTTGGGGGAGGATTAGAATGGGATGGAGCTGGGAAAGTGAAATGGAGAGGGGAAAAATATTTTGTCTGGGAGAGAAGACAAATCTACAATTGGCCAGGTATTGGGAGAGTAAGTGGGGATTGAGGATGGAGGGGTAAAATTTGAGTGGATGAAATAGGAATGAGGAAAGAGAAAAAGGAGAAAGATTAGTATGTTAAAGCAGATGTAGAGAGAGAATGGAAAAAAAACTAGGAGAGAAGAAAGGGCAAATGGACAGCAGACGATGGAGAGTTAGCAGAAGACATGAAGAAACCAGAAGAAAGTGGCTGGAACAATTGCAACTGAAAAAAATGCACAAAAGGTAGAAAATATCTCTTTATTTTGAATTTATTAACTGGAATATGTCAGCTCTGGGAAATGTGCATCATTAATGTTTGCGCTTTGTTTAGTACAAGAGGAAATTAATTTATAGTTTTATTTCTACAGTGTTGTTGTACATTCCAAGTTTGGCTTTTGGGGTTCCCAGTTTAATTATTGTCTTCTTGTTTCTAAATCTTTTAGTCTTTCTTTATCCATACTCATTAAAGAGGCATGTTTACTAAAAGTTAGTGTATGGTAACATTATGCAAATATTTATGCAAATGAGGCCCCTTATGCAAATGAGGCCCCGCGTCTTATGCGGCCCCCGGGTTACTTTACAAGTCCTCATTTGGCCCTCAAAGCAATTTGAGTTTGAGACCCCTGCCATAGAGCAATACAGAGGTATAATACCATTCCTTTCCTTATGATTCCTAGCATTCTATTTGTTTTCTTGGCCACTGTTGAACAGAGGGTTTCAATGCATTATCCACGGTGACACCTAGATCCTTTTCTTAGGTAGTGGTTCTTCACTTTCTTACCTCTGCTGAGATCCTCATTAAATGCTCGTCTCTCTTTATATCTTCATTACAGCAACTCTTTTCTTGCACGTTCTCATCCCACATGACTCTCGCTTCAGGCTTTCCACAGTACTGCGGTTGCTTGCTTCCTCACCTGTTACAAAAAGGTAAAATTAGGCCTTACCTGCTAAATGTCTTTCCTTGAGTCCAGTCCGGTCCGGTCCAGCCCAGTCTGAGAAAAGGGAAAATTAGACCTTATCTGCTAATTTATTTTCATGAAGTCCCTCTGGTCCAGTCCAGATAGATGGATAGTATCCATCCACCAGCAGCTGGGGACTGATATGCAAATTTTTTCCCATGTCGTCATGCTATATCCTCTGAGGCGCCTCTCTTCTTCATCAGTACACTATTGACAAAGCAGCAAAACACTCTCAAACTTTTTCAACTAACAAATATTGGAACTCACAGAACTCAACGTTCTGCAAACTTTCAGCAATTTAGCTTGGCACAACACTGCGCACAAGTCAACTGGCTGCTGTCTCGCTTTATTTCCCTTTTTTTCTTTTTGTTTTAAGCGCTCTCATTATTGTGCGAAAAGGACTGGCTAATTCCGAGCCCCGGACAGTAAAGCTGACGGATCCCTTATGCTTTCCAGAATCACTCCAACCAACCCGAGTAATTCTTTCAGGTTCGCACGAAGCTAGACACAGACAAGGGTATGTCCTGGACTGGCCTGAAGGGACTCCATGAAAGTAAATTAGTAGGTAAGGTCTAATTTTCACTTCATCCATGTCTCTCTGGTCCAGTCCAGACATATGGAATATACCACAGCAATACCTATCGACGGGAGGGACCCGCGAGCCCTGCCCTCAAAACACTCTCCAAAACGCACCTCCTGCATTGCCTGCACATCCAGGCAGTAGTATCTGGCAAAGGTATGCAAATATCCCATGGTAGCACCAGACTAAACTCGGCCCATGATGTGTGTGCATTCCCTTCAGGACCGGCCTCTCTTTAAGTAGGTAGGCTGAGGCGATCATCTCTCGCTGGGCAAAGGAGATTGATGCTTTAGAAACCACCTCACCTTTACGCGGTCCTCCAAACACCACAAAGAGACGTTCCAATTTACAGAAAGACTGGGGGCGCTTCAGATAGCACTTCAACACTCTGCGAACGTCCAACTTATGGCGTCACCCATCGGTGGCTCCCTCATCCACCGTGGGAAACACCGACAAGGTCACTATCTGGTTGACATGGAAGGGCGAGACCACCTTTGACAAGAACAATGGAACTGTACACAAAATCACTTTCTCCTTAGCCAGAATTAGAAACAGCTCCCAGTAGGACAAGGCTTGCAGCTTGGAGATACGTCGAGCCAAGCAGATGGCCACCAGGAAAACCATCTTCAGGGTCAGGTCCTTGAGAGCTGAATGACCGAGGGGCTTGAACAGAGGATCCATCAAGACTGACGGCACAACGTTAAGATCCCATGGTGGACTTATGGTCCTGCCAGGTGGTCGAATCTGCTTCACTGCTCGCAAAAAACGAGAAATATCTGAATGGCATGCCAGTGAGACTTCTTGTACCTTACCTCAGTAACAGAATACAGCAGCTATCTGAACCTTCAGGGAATTCAGCGCTAGTTCCTTATCCAGTCCCACCTGCAAGAATGCCAGAACATCTACCACTGATACACCCAACGGTTGAGCACCGCGACTCTTGCACCAATCCTCAAAGATGTACTAAATGCAAACATAGGACAAAGATGTAGATTTCTTCCTTGCTTTCAAATAAGGTGGTGATCGTTACCAGCGCATAGCCCCGCTTCAATGTTGCCCGCTCAAGGGCTAGACTAAGTGAGAATTGATCCACTTGAGACATTAGTACTGGACTCTGTGCGAGCAGGTCATCAGTCACTGGAAGGCGCCATGGCTGGTCCACTAACAACCTGACCAGATCTGCATACAACGGACTACTAGTACCACATGATGTTCATATCCCGCAATTCTCTGGAGACTACCAATCAGAGCTCATGGAGGAAAGACATACAGAAGACCTTCCCGGGGCTACAGTTGCACTAGGGGGTCCAGCTCCTCCGACATTAGCTTTCTTCGTCTGCAGAAAAATCGACTGGTCTTGGTGTTGTCTGCTGATGCCATAAAGGTCCATCACCGATCTACTATGCCCATAAAAACGCAGAATCTGCCAGTGACCATTCCGCTGCATCCAGCCAATGCCTGCTCAAGAAATCTGCTTGTATGTTGTCCTTTCCGGCCACGTGAGTGGCTGATAGCGTGACCAGATGTTGCTCGGCCCACTGCAGAATCGGCTCCATTTTGGTTGCTAGACTGGCACTTTCCGTGCCTCCTTGCTGTTGATATGGGCCACTGTTGAGGCATTGTCTGAAAAGACTCATACCACCTGTTTCTCCAGAATAGGCATGAAGTGACCGAAAGCCCACTAGACCATTCTGAGCTCCAGCCGATTGATGGACTATGTGCTCTCCTCTGTTGTCCACTGTCCCTGAGCCTCTTAGAAGCAACAGTGTGCTCCCTACCCAGAGAGGCTGACATCCGTGGTTACCACCACTCAGTCCGGTGGTTCCAGCAACACTCCTTTTTCCAGATTGCCCCTGCTCAGCCACCATTGCAAGGCAGCTCTGATGCCCCCCGGGCGTTGAAGTCAGCAAGACAGAGGCTGAGTCTGAGGTGACCATTGGGAAAGCAATGCCTTCTGAAGTGGTCTCACATGAACTCTGGCCCAGGGAACCAAAGTCAAGAGCGGCCACCATCAGGTTTAATACCTGTAGGTAATGCCAGGCAAACAGTCTCGACATCCATAAGAACTGACACACCATACTCTAACTTCTCTACCCTCTGCGTCGGAAGGGACACTAGTCCCGTCTTCGTGTTTGAAGTCCGCACCCAGGTATATCCGCCTCTGTGATGGGATCATCTGGCTCTTGGCTGAGGTGATCACCCAGCCATGCTTTTGCAGGAAAGCTACCACCTTCTGAGTCACCTCCCGACTTTTGTCTTCCAACTTTTCCCCAAATGAGCCAGTTGTCCAGATACAGGTGCATCAATATACCTCTCTGAGAGCCACGATCATGACCTTGATGAAGGTTCTGGGTGCTGCTGCCAAGCCAAAGGGCATTGTCCAAAACTGGAAGTGATCCATGAATGTCAGGAACCGTAAGAACCTCTGATTCTCTGGGTGTATGGGGATGTGCAAGTAGGCTGTGAGGTCTAATGCAGCAAGGAACTTTAACTTCTGCACTGCCACCAGAACGGCTTGCAGGGTCTCCATATGAAAATAGGGCACCCGGAGGGCCCTATTGATCCTCTTGAGATCCAGGATTGGACAAAAGATGCCATCCTTTTTGGGTACCATGAAAATAAATGGAGTAACAACCACTTCTGCACTAGCTTGGCAGGACCAGTACCACCGCGCCAGAAGACATTCCAATGTATCTCATAACTCTTGGGCCTTGCCCGGCACTTTGATCTTCAGCCTCCCCTGTATCCTCAAAACCTTCTGAAGTCTCTGAGGCCAGGTCCTCCTGCAGCAGGCCATCAGAGCACCTCTGCTGCTTAGAGCAAGCATGCTCGGTCTCCATTAGTGAGGAGCGCTTAAACCCCACTGAGTGAGTGCCAACCACAGGCCTCTCTTACACCTGTCCCTTTTTCAGCTTGAAAGCCTTATAAGGCAATAAAATGAACTCAGGAAAGAAGAGAGAATTCTCCTCCGAAGTCAGTACTGACTGAAAAAAGTCTTCAGTTTTCCCCCTTGAAGCTGTCCATCCCAGCTCTCTGTCTGAGATGACCACTGCAGCTCCTGGGTTTCCTAACAAAATGGCTACCAGCGAGGAAGCACAGGAAACTTCTCACGTCAGAGAAAGAACTCCCAAGTCCTTTCCTGGCTGCCCCTGAGAAACCCACGATCCTAACGGACGCAGCTAGCTTCCTCCCAACATTCTTCCAGTTCACAGCTCTCTCTCTTACATGCCATGCAACAATCCACCTGAGAGAGCGGGCCCCGACGCGCGCCGCATGCAGTGCAAAAGAATTTTAAGCCAGGCATCACGTATGAGGAAGGCCAAGGACCGAGCAATCTGCATCAACAGCAAAACACCTCACTACCGAAAGGAATGACTGCCACAAGCACGCACACACACACTCTGCGAATACTGACAGTGATGGCACTCAGCTCCTCATGCATGCAGGACTGCCACTGCCATCGGAACCCACCGATGCCGAATGAACGGTTCACGGTGGTCCTGCAGGGGTCTCCTCCTGCCTACTGAAGACACTAAGGATTTTAATAGACGCGCTGCTTTAAGATAGGCAGTTCTCTTTCGTTTATTTGTTAGAGGCTTTTTTTTTTTTTTTTTTTTTTTTTTTTTTTTTTGATGGTTGTGCAGTCTGAGCCCCCCTGCCAGGAATAGTTCTGCTCTTCCATGACAAAAACCACCAGGAAACCTCAGATAAGACTGCCAACTCCGTCCAGACAAGCAAATGGATGGATGTGTCCCAGCTGCTGGAGGGTATAGCGTGACATCACAGGAAAGAATTTGCATATCAGTCTTCGGCTGTTGGTGGACAGACATTACCCATTTGTCTGGACTGGATCAGAGGGATGTGAATGAAGTGTGGGTATTCCTCATCCAACAGCAGCTGAGGACCGAGCATGACAGGATTCTGACATCACAGTACAAGAGCTTCCCCTTCATCTCCAGAATTCTTTAGAACACTCCACCTACCCTTAAATATATCTACCATTGAGATGTGGTGGGCTGTCGAAGACTGAACCATCCTAAAGCCAAATCGCACCAAATGAGAGAACACCCATTACCCTGCAATCATCCCAAAAATGTCCCCTGAAACCAGTTGGATTCGCACCAAGAAGCCAGAAAAAGCAGGACGGGAACGAGACTGGACTGGAGGGACTCAAGGAGAGACAATTAGCAGGTAAGGCCTAACTTCACCTTCTATATCGCCCCTCCAATCCAGTCCAGTCCAGTCCAGTCCAGTCCGGGAAAAGTGGGCGGGATGTACCAGAGCAGTACCTAAACTCAGACAGGCCCCGTGAGTCCTGCCTTCAGCACTGAAGCCCCAAACGCGCATCTAATTTATTTAATATTAAATAAATAAATCTGTAAATAGTTGTGAGCTGACCACGTCACCTGTTACAGCTAGCTTGCCTGTACATAGTTACCCTGTCAGTCCTGTTTAGAAACCCCTGTTCATTGTAAGTCCAGTTGTGGGCCCTGCCTGCGCTGTACGAGTTGTTAAATGTAAACCGCGCTGATTTTAAAGAGCGCGGTATAAAAAAAAAGACATTAAATAAAATAAAATCTGCTGCCGACTGCATGTCAAGACAGTAATGACAGATGACGTCTGGAGCATTGACCACATCACTGCCCTACACATATCTCCACCGACGGCACCAAATCATGCTCCGCCCAGACCACCACCTGAGCCCTAGTGGAGTGGGCTCTCAAGCCTCTCGGCATGGGCTTGCCTTTACACTCATAAGTGGAGAAGATCACCTCCTTCATCCAGCGTGTCACCAATGCCTGGAGGCTGCTTCTCATTTCCATGGCCCCCCAAAAAACACAAAGAGATGGTTGGACTGCTACAGCAGAGTCATACACCTAAGGCATCACCTGAGAACTCTACGCACATCTAGTTTGTGCAATTGTTTCTCCTCCGCTGCGTCCCCCCAGACTTCAAAAGGCCGGTAGAGACACATTCTGATTCAGATGAAAGCTGGAAACCACTTTGGGGAGAAAAGGCGGCACCAGCCTCAGCACCACCTTCTCCTTCAAAATCAAAAGAAAAGGCTTCCTGTACGAAAACGCCTGTAATTCTGACATTTACCTTGCCGAACACATTGCCACCAGGAACACAAGTCTTTAACGTCCGACACGTCAGAGAGATCTCTTGCAATGGCTCAAATGGAGGCTCAGACAGTGCCGACAGACCAGATTATGGTCCCAAGGTGGCACCACTGATCTCACTGCCAGCTGGACTTGCCTCACTGCTCGGAGGAAGTGCATCATATCAGGATGCGACGCCAGAGAGGAGCCCTGTACATATACCCGACAGCAAGCAATCTCTGTGACCTGTACTTTCAGAGAACTGAGAGCCAGTCCCTTCTCCATACCATCTTGGAGCAAAGCCAATATCTCCAGAAGTGAACCCTCGAGGGCCAAACCCTCCGTGTCTCGCACCAATTCTCAAAGACGTGTCACACGCCCCTTCAGCATAGTCACAATCACCAAAGCCGAACAGTCATTACCTCTCAGCCATGCCCGCTAAAGAGTCAGGCCATAAACAAGAACCGATCCATTTGGGGCATCAGAACAGGTCCCTGCACTAACGGGTTGACCATGTCAGGGAGCCGTCAAGGCTCAGTGATGGAGGAGCCTGTGGAGATCCGCATACCACAGTCTCAGCGGCCAGTCTAGCGCTATGAGTATCACCTGCCCCCTGTGGGCCTCTATGCGCTGTAGCAACCTTCCTGTGAGAGCTCAGGGTGGAAACACATACAGCAGACCCTTGGAGGGCCACAGTTGAGGCCCTCGGACACGTGCTCCCTTCATCAGCTGAAAAACCATGCTGCCTTGGCACTGGCGAGGGTTGCAACGAGATCCATCACTGGCACCTCCCATCGCACTGTAAGGTTGTGAAACACTGTTGCATTCAACTCCCATTTGTCCTGATCCAAGTAATGGCGACTAGGTAGTCTGCCTGAATTTTCTCCTTGCCCACAACATGCACCACAGAGAGGGCCACTAGATGTTTCTCCACCCATATCAATAAGGGTTGAGCCTCTTCCAGGAAAGAAGCACTTCCCGTGCCCCCGTGCCCACCTGCCTGTTGATGTAGGCCATGATGGTGCCGTTATTGGAAAACACTCTCAGTGCCGCCCTCTGAATCAAGGTCTGAAAGTGCTGCAGCGCCAGAAATATTTATTTATTTATGTATGTATTTAACAGGTTTTATAACTAACCCAGTACAAACCGTGGATTGCAAAAGAAGAATTTTATTTTATTGATTGATTCCAGCCATTGGCCCGACACAGGCCGTGTTTCGTTGAGCCTTCCTCAGGGGCTAAAATGGCTAAAAAACACAACATGCAATCATAAAAACATACAGTAAAAAATAAACACTCAAATAGAACACACAAGGCCAAGACATGAACAACATTGACGTGTTCTAAATTGTAAATATGAATTAACACATACATAATTTTTATGGTTTCCAGCTTTTATCTGAATCAGAATGCGTCTCTACCGGCCTTTTGAAGTCTGAAGGATGCAGCGGAGGAGAAACAATTGCACAAACTAGATGTGCGTAGAGTTCTCAGGCGATACCTTAGGTGTATGACTCTGCTGCAGGAGTCCAACCATCTCTTTCTGTTTTTTGGGGGGCCATGGAAATGAGAAGCGGCCTCCAGGCATCGGTGACACGCTAGATGAAGGAGGTGATCTTCTCCACTTATGAGTATAAAGGCAAGCCCATACCGCTTTATTATTTCAATCAAAGTGGTTTACATTGCAACTTAAACTTGGTAATGTACATTAAACATTAAATATTGCCTGCTTCTCCAAGCGATTGATGGACCAAGTGTTCTCATGCAGGGACCACCAGCCCTGGGTGACTTGCGCCTGAAAATGCACCCCCCCCTCCAACCAGACAGGCTGGCATACGCTGTGAGAATCACCCACTGCAGCTGCTCCAATGGCATCCCTGCCGCCAGATGGTCAAATTCCAACCACCATGCGAGACTCTTTCATACCACTTCTGGACACCGCAACTTCACAGCCAATGGCTGCATCTGAGGTGACCAGCGTATTGGTAAGGCCTGCTGTAGAGGCCTCATGTGGGCCCAAGCCCAAGGAACAAAGTCGAGTGCTGCCGCCATAGAACCCAGAAGCTGTAGATAGACCCATGTTGTATGCTGAGCCATAGCCAAAAAGCGACACACCTGCTGTTGAATTTTGCAGATCCGGGAAACTACAGACCGGTGAGCCTGAGGTCAGTACCGAGAAAAATGGTAGAAACCATCATAAAGAATACAATTACTCAGCATGTAGATAGTCACAACCTAATGGGAGACAGCCAACATGGCTTTAGACAAGGAAAATCTTGTCTTACTAATCTGTTATGTTTTTTTGAAGGAGTGAATAAACAGGTGGACAAAGGTGAGTCGGTTGATATTGTGTATCTGGACTTTCAGAAAGCCTTTGACAAGGTCCCTCATCAGAGACTTTTGGCAAAACTAAAGAGTCATGGGTTAGGAGGCAATGTACTATTGGGGATCAGGAACTGGTTAAAAGATAGAAAGCAGAGGATAGGGCTAAATGGCCAATTTTCCCAATGGAGAAAGGTGAATAGTGGTGTACCCCAGGGATCTGTGCTGGGTCCGCTGCTTTTTGACATATTCATAAATGACCTGGAAAGTGGAATAACGAGTGAGGTTATCAAATTTGCAGATGACACAAAACTATTTAAAGTTGTTAAAATCCAAGTGGATTGTGAAAAATTGCAAGAGGATCTTGATAAATTGGAAGACTGGGCATCAAAATGGCAGATGAAATTTAATGTGGACAAGTGCAAGGTTATGCACCTAGGGAAGAACAACCCAAACTATGGTTACACGATGCAAGGTTCCACATTAGGAACCACCACCCAGGAAAAAGATTTAGGCGTCATTGTGGATACCATGTTAAAACCCTCGGCCTAGTGTGCAGCGGCGGCCAAGAGAGCAAATAGAATGCTAGGTATGATAAGGAAAGGAATGGAAAATAAAACAAAAGATATTATAATGCCTCTATATCGTTCCATGGTGAGACCGCACCTTGAATATTGTGTGCAATTCTGGTCGCCGTATCTTAAAAAGGATATAGCGATTTTAGAAAAGGTACAGAGAAGAGCCACCAAAATGGTAAAGGGGATGGAAGGATACCCCTATGAAGAAAGGCTAAAAAGGTTAGGGCTCTTTAACCTGGAAAAGAGACAGCTGAGGGGAGATATGATAGAAGTCTATAAATTAATGAACGGAGTGGAACAGGTAAACGTAGATCGATTGTTTACCTTATCAGAATATAGAAAGACTAGGGGACATGCAATGAAGCTACAGGGTAAACTATTTAAGAGTAATAAAAGAAAATCTTTTTTCACTCAACGTGTAATCAAACTCTGGAATTTGTTACCGGAGGATGTAGTAAAGGTTGTTAGTGTAGCTGGGTTTAAAAAAGGTTTGGACAAGTTCCTGGAGGAAAGGTCCATAAACCATTATTAAGAAGTGACCGAAGATATCAATGCTTGACCCTGTACAAGCATTGTGGAACTTGTGTCTCTTGGGGAAACTGCTAGGTACATATGACCTAGATTGGCCACTGTTGGAAACAGAATACTGGGCTTGATGGACCTTGGTCTGACCCAGTATGGCATATCTTATGTTCTTATGTTCTAAGTATACCAACCCTTGAAATGGGTGCAGTTTACTCTTGGCCATGTTAACCACATAACCCACATGTTGGAGAAACTCAACCATTCGGCCAGTGGAGGACAGCATCTCCTCTTTAGTCTTTGTTCAGATCAACCAGTCGTCCAGATATGAATGCACCAGGATTCTTTCCTTTTGCAGAGCTCCCGCCGCCACCACCACAACCTTTGTAAAGGTAGGAGGCGCGGTGGCCAGGCCAAAGGTTAAGGCACGAAACTGCTACTGCCCTTCGGGCAACGCAAAGCACAGGTATTGCTGATGATCCGGCCATATCGGGATATGCAAATATGCCTCCGTGAGATCTAGAACTGTGAGAAATTCTCCTTGCCTCACTGCTAGAACAACTAAGCACAGGGTCTCCATCCAAACGTGAGGCACTTTCAAGGTTCAATTTGCATGCTTGAGATCCAGAATAGGCCAAAAGGAGCCTTCTTTCTTCAGCACCATGAAATAAATTGAGTATCGACCGCAACATTGCTGGTTTGACAGCACCGGGACTACTGCTTACAAATGGATCAATCGGTGCAGAGTGTCTGCCACTGCTGCCTTTGTGGGAGCCTGACAAAGGGACTATACAAATGCCTCGGCAAAGGGTCATGCAAACTCCAGTGCGTAGCCCTGCTGAATGATCTCCAGCACCCACTGGTCAGTTATGATTGCAGCCCAGGTGGAATAAAACAGTTGCAACTGACCTCCTACTGGCAACAACTCCGCATGGGCTGACCTGGCTTCACTGTATCTTTTTGGAGGCCGCAGTTGATGAGGAGAAAAATCCCCTGCCAGCCCCCCTGTAGCCTCAAAAGCCCGGTCCTCGATGGAAAAACCAGCCCCACTGAAAGGCAGAGTACCGACCCTGCTGAAAGTGGCGATAATCTCTAGGCTGTCCCCACTGAGGAGCTGCCTGCTTCAGACCTTTCAATCCATCCTCAAATAGCCTGCCACCCTAGGTGTCACCTAAATCCTTAACTAACATTTGCAAGGCCTCTCCAAACAGGAGTTTTCCCCTGAAGGGCAACTTGCTAAAGATGGGTCTTAGAGGACACATCCACGGACCAATTGCCTAGCCAGAGGAAACGCCTGATGGCAATAATCAAGGCCGTAGTCTTGGCCATGGTTCTCACCATATTATAACAGGCATCCACCAACAGAAGGATGCCCTTGTCACCTTTTTTTTTTTTATTTTTTTAGTGCCATCAAATCAGTGTTGACTCATAGCGACCCAGCTACCTCTGGGTTTTCTTAGCAATGTATCACCAGAAGTAGATTGCCAGCCTTTTCTTCCGAGGCAATGGAGGGTAAAGTGACTTGCCCAAAGTCACAAGGAGTGCCAGTGGGAATCGAACCCTTGATCTTCTGGGTACTAGGCAGTTGCTCTAACCACTAGGCCACTCCTCCACATAGACCCCTTGTCACATAGGCCACTGCAAAGTCAAGGCACAAGGATCAAATGCCTGCTTCAAAAGGGACTCCAGCCTCCAATCTTGAAGGTCCCTCAGGGCCGCACCTCTTTCTACCCAAATTGTAGTCTTCCTTGTCACTGCCATCACCAGCGCATCCACTTTGGGCATCTTCAGGAGTTCCTTATCCTCCTGGCGAATGGCGCACAAGCGACTCATTGCCCTATCTCCCTCAAGACCACCTCCTGCATGTCCCACTTAGACTCAATCGTTTTCTAACCCTGTGCACAGGGAAACACACCTGAGAATCCTTGAATCCCTGCAGCAAGGGGTCTTCCTAGGGCTCTTCTGATACCACTGACGGTGACGCTATGTTAAGGGCCGCTAGGGAATGGCTTATTAGCAGAGCCAGTTCATCCCTATGAAATTGCCTAAAAACATTTGGGTCATCCCCTGAAGGAATCTCCCCCTCCTAAAAAGGTCAGTCATCGCTGGCTCACCCAAGAGGTCGGAGGGATCCTCCCCCTGCTCCTCTGAGGCCGCTGACTGTGGAAAGTCCTGCTCGCCCCACAAATCCCCTTCCCCCTTACACCTCTTAACTGGAGGCTCCCCGGACTCCAGGGAGTCCTACTGCAGGGTCTGCGCTACTGATCAGGAAGGGGTCTTTGCCTGGGATGGAGCTTCAGCTTGTTTCAGTTTCAGGCAATAGGTTTCATTTAGGGCTAAAATAAAAATCAGGCTGGAAGAAGGCCTTTGCCTGCCCTGACATGGCCCCGACCAATGCCTGCGGTGCTGAAATCAGCTTTATGATATTTTTGTTTTGTTTTTGCCTTGCTCCTTCTCTGAAGAAATGGCTGTCTGACTCAAGATGGCCACATTACCTTCTGAATTTAGACCCACAGGCTCAGTGTCTGCCTGCTCTAACAGTTCTCCTGCTTCCTGCATCACCAGATCCCCGAAGTCCCGCTCAAGCAACAGCGAAGAACAGAGACAAACCCGACAGAAACTGTACTGCTGTAAGCCGCAGTTGCCCCCACAGGCTAAGCAGAGAAAGGAAACCACCGGCATGCAAAAAACCCCGGGAGACCATCAACACGGAGGGCAGGAGCAGGCCGGACCATATGGAGAGCTGAACACATGCATGACCTGCTGTAGCGCAAAACACTCCCTTACAGTAATCCCGAGTACGGAGAGCCCTGATTTACCCCTAAGGGACTTACCCTCGCACTGTGTGAGCTCCCTGTCTCTCCTGCTTACCTTTGTGGCTTGTTTTTCTTCTTTTTTTTTTTCTTCAAACTTTACCCTGAGGTAAGGCATGGTTCCAGCAGAATTAAGTAAGAAGGAAGCCCAGCAAACTAGACAAGATCTGTGGGCAGTCCAGCTGGGGGTGGGGAGGGGGGGTGGGGGGGGGAGGGAAAGGAACCTGGATCACCAGGCTATTAGACCTGGTGGGCTCCCCCAGACCCGACCATAGGCCCTGGCAGTTGGCGACAGGCCCTATCACTCTGTCAGCCCACCACTCTAACAGGCAATGGTGTGAACCCAGCAGCCTATCAGGGCCCATGGAAGTATTATAGCTCTGTTAGCTTCTTTCTAGAAGAATACCCAAGGAAATAAACAGGAAAGCTCAGAATGGAAGTTCTTCAGAGAAGTCTCCCTCCAGAAGGCTACTCTCCCTCAGCTGCTGAGGGCTGAGACAATACTGGATTCTGGAGCTGAAGGGGGAGCTCTTGTACTGTGATGTCAGAATCCTGTCATGCTCAGTGCTCAGCTGCTGTTGGAGGAGGAAAACCCACACTTTTCCCAGACTGGACTGGAGGGACGATATGGAAGCAAAAAGATGAGACTCCACTGGCCCTCTTCTCTCTTCAGAGTTCAATTCAATACAGTCTTCCTAGCAAAACCCAAACTCTTGAAGGATCATATTTGCATTTATGGAAGGAACCAGAAACACTGAATCATGCCAAAGGCAGAAAGCACAATGAACTTTCATACACACTACCATCCAGATGGCCTCTTGGTTTTCATAAGTATGCATGGACTTACTTCTGGCTCTCCCTCAGCATGTCTTTTTCTATCCATCACCCTCTTGTTCTTGCCACTCTGTTAGCATCTGTTTTCCTCAGCCAAAACACACCCTCAAACCAAAATACTATATCCCTTCCTTCAACTTGCACTCCCCTCTTGACTTCACTCGGCTCTGATAAATTATAGTGATGTACTGGTTGATATCTGTACAGTGAAGGTAATTTTAGAAAGCTGTTTTCTGTAATGATGAGCCCGTTTTACACATGAAGGAGGGTTTTATAAGAACGCGCACCAAAAAGATTGAAGTAATTATACACACAATACAAGTAGACATCCTCCGGAGCATAGCATGAATGGAGAGAGGACAAGCTATGTTGTATGCACGTACTTTATAAAATAGTACATACACACTGTCACAACGCCACCCTGGTGGCTAATGGGCTCCAAGGCAGGTCGGACACAAATAAAAATAAGGTTGGGTTTGGTATGTATTTTCTAGGGCCCAGGGATGTATAAGCCTTGGTAGCGTCCTTATTACCAAATACCCAGAGAACACAGGTCTTCGAGTGGAGGGAAAAATAAGGCTTTATTTCCCTTGTATTGCAAAAAGGTTCAAAGGATCAGATTCAAACACCAAAACAAATGTCCTTACATCAGGTTAGAAGGAAAAGGTACAACTCAGGTTCAAAAGCAAAAACTGTTTTCTTCACAGAGGAGATACAAAAACAAGCGTTTCTAATTTCACAAGTTTACTGCTTACTTGCTACACAGGGATTCCAAGCTTCCAGTGGTACAATAGCTACAATCCATTTCTTCATCTGAAAGGGATTCTACCACTTCCACTTGCATCGGTTCTTGCTCAAGCGTATCTGAACCAGAGTCAATGGTTCCTGGCAAGTTATAATCAGGCTTTTCACACAAACGCTGTATGAGCTCCCAGTGCCTGGGGTTCAGCGTGGGGCGTCGGTCATGAGCTGTTCTATAGTGTGAATATCCTTCTCTCTTCAACGGTTTTACATTTGCTTCCTGCAAAACTTGCTTAGTTAAAAGTTTCTTATTTGATAAAAGCTTTTCATACCTTGTCTCTTGAGAAGTGGGACATGGACAGGGAGCTTCTGTTTCTTGTCCTCTCCATACGCTAGCTTTCTGACGGCTGTTTTCCACAAAGTATGGGTTACCTTGTAACTCCGGCTTCTTTCCTTGGGACGAGGCTTAAGGCCTACTCCTGGTGAGATTCTGCCTTGCTCCTGCAATATGGCTTGAGTTTCTCACACAGCAGTCACAATGCGGCTTTCGCGTACCTGAATCTCCTGGACCCTTCTGTATTCTCTGTCCTTTCAGGTCTCTCTGGCCTGTACCTCTTTCCTGCGCTCCAGCAGCATCTGCAGCTTCTTTAGCTTCTGCAGTTTCTGCCACTTCTGCAGCTCCTGCCGCTCCTCCGGCTTCTGAAGGCTCTGCAACTTCTCTGCTGCTTCTGGCTTTACCGGCACTTCTGCCTCTACAGCCACCTTCCTCTTTCCAGTCTTCCAGACTTTCTTTAAAAGGAGTTCCTGCCTTCCTGGATTGGAGGCTGGCTGGCTTTAGGTCACACCCTGTGGGGCCTGGATCCTCAGTCTTCCGGAGGTCCCTCTTGCTCCCCCTATCAGGTTCCTGAAAATACTGCAGCTTGTGCATGCCTTTTTTCGTGTTTAAAATGTTTTCTTCCATTCCCTGCTGGTCTGCTGCATCATAACACACAGATTTACATCATCTTTGGAGCAGATATAAATTAGAGAAACAGAATGTGTGTGCTATAGGCACCTTTTAGTACTTTTCACATAGGTGCCCTATTATAAAATAATTCCCAAACGAGGCAATTTGAGAAAGCATTTTCTGGGTTGACAAAATGAGAGGTGATCTACAAAAATTAGAAGAATGGTCTAATGCTTAGCAGTTAAAGATTTAATGTGAAGAAGTGCAAACTGACATACACGGGTACAGAAACCCCAAAGAGCAGTATGCGATAGGAGGTGAGAATAAGATCTGCGTGGACCAAGAAAGAGAAAGGGTGATGGTGCCTGAAGACTTCAAGGCTGTGAAACAATGTGACAAGGTGATGGCCAAAGCCAGAAGGAAGCTAGGCTGCACAGAGAGGGGAACAACCAGCTGAAAGGAAGAAATAATGCCCCTGTACAGGTTTGTTGATAAGGCCTCACTTGGAGTACACTGTTCAGTTTATATCTCACCAAGGATATAAACAGACTTGAAGCAGTTCAGAGAACAGCAACCAAAATGGTATGTGGTTTGCACCACAAATCATATGAGAAGAAACTTGCAAACCAGAATATTTATAGAAGAACAGCGGTTCTTAACTTTTTTTTTCTGTTGTGGCACATCTAACAGATCATATTCATATGCATTATGCACTGAAACTATAATCTGTGGCTGACCAAAAAAAAGAGAGCCCAAATATTTTATTATAGTTAAAAATAACACAAGAGATCTAAACTATTAACAACGATTTACTTTTGTTTTTTATAAACTGCTACTGAATTCAAAATTATTAAAGGAGAAATTTTATCTGATAATTTTCTTTCCTCAAATCTTGTCAGACCAGTCTAGACGAGTGGGATATGCTCCTTTGCCAGGGGGAGGTAGACTGTGCAACTTTCAATGTCATCACTTTCCATTTATGCTGGTGCAGCACTGAGAGAAGCCAGTATGGTACTTCCCAGGCAGTAAACTGAGAAACTCATAACGTATAACGTTAATAACAATTCAACTTGCAACCAACATGAGCGGGTATTTGTCTTTCTTACCTGAATGAATTATGTATCAGGCATTGATACAGTCAACGCAAACAAAGGCAGCAAAGGTCCTGGACTGGTCTAGCAAGATACAAGGAAAGAAAATGATCAGGTACAATTTCTCCTTCCTTATCCTGCTAGACCAGTGCACAAGAGTGGGATGTACCAAAGTAGTCAGGACCCCAGATGGAAGGAAGATAATGCGCTGGACAACACAACCCTGCCAAAAGGTGCCATTTGCTCCTGCTCCCACATGCAATCATAGTGCTTCACAAAATTGCTCACAAATGACCAGGTAGCTGCCCTGCAGATATCCTCTGGAGATTCCAAGACAGACTCTGCCTAGCAGGAAGCTTGTGCTCTAGTGGAGTGAGCTTTGACGCTCCCCAACACTCTCTTCCCAGCCAGAAGATATGTTGACTCAATGGTCTCCTTAAATCAGCGGACAATAGAGGACTTGGCTGCTGACAGTCCCTTCTTTGGGTCGCCAAAGAGGATAAAAAGATAATCCAATCACTGGAAACAAATGGAAATTTCCAGGTACTTGATCAACACCCTTTGCATGTTCATTAGATGTAGCGAGAGATCCCTCTGAAAAGCCTCCTCCAAGGAGGAGGGCAGAATCACAGTCTGGTTAAAGATGGAAGGAGGACAGTAACTTTGTCTCATTACAGACCACACCATCCTTTCTTCCAGAGGCCTTCAAGATGACCAAAACAATTTCCTGCTGGACGAGGCCTGCGACTCTGAAACCTGCCTAGCCGATGCTAGGCCACCAGGAAGACTACTTTAAGGGTCAAATCTTTGAGAGAGGCCCTGTGAATAGGCTCAAATGGAGGTCCTTTCAATGCTCTCAACACCAGAGAGAGGGTCCATTGAGGAACAACCAGATGCATCAATGGATAGATTTGTTTCGCTCCCTTGAGGAAGTGGGAGACATCCGGGTGCGCTGCCAATGAAACCCCTATAGCAAAACCAAAACCTTCAAAAATGTGATGACACAAAGCAACATCAATATCAAAAAGTCAAAACATGTAAAGAGCCTGGGAGTCAGCAATCCAAACCCCAAAAGTATTTCAAAAAAACCAAAAATATAATGATAACAAACATATTTTATTGTCGGGATCCGCCGGCAAGAGATGGGGAGGAGGAAAAGTCTCTGCCGTCATCGAGTGGGGAGCTTTTCCTCCTCCCCATCTCTTGCCGGCGGATCCCGACAATAAAATATGTTTATCATCATTATATTTTTGGTTTTTTTGAAATACTTTTGGGGTTTGGATTGCTGACTCCCAGGCTCTTTACAAATGAAACCCCTATAGCCTGCCAGGGCTACCACCTGAACCTTGAGAGAATTCAAGGCTAAGCTCTGGTCCAGAGCAAACTGTGAGAAGGACAAAACCATGGATAATCATCCAGTTTAAGCCTGGCACCACGGAGGAATGGATTCTGGCCATCAACTAACATCAATTATGAAAGGCACTGGACTAAGCTTAGTTTTGTCAACCTTGATGGGTACTGGTGGACCATAATGGTGAAATTAAGACTTACCTGCTAATTGTTTTTCCTTGAGTATCTCCAGTCCAATCCCAATACGTATGGGTTGTCATGCCTGACCAGCAGCTTGGAGACTGAGCATGTCACATCTGTGACATCAGCATACTTGGGCAGCCGGAAGCCCCTCCCAGCCCCCAGTATTCTAATGATAAAGCAGAAGAGAAAAAACATGCAACACCAGGCCTGTATTCAAAGACAAAAACGTCTTGAAAAACAAATTTAGTCCCCAAACAGACAGCAAAAAAACCCCACATGCAAGGAAGGGAGGCACCTGCATGTGCCATCCACCCAAGGGACCCAACCTACCTTCTCTTCAGGAACCTCCCTGGTTCCCCCCCCCCACCTTTTTATTTTTTGAATGGACTAAAGTCACTTACTTCTGCGCTCCCCACAACCGTTCTGCAACGACTTATTGTACCTTCTTTAAGATCTGGGATCGCTCTCTGAAATAACCAGAACAATTCTCTTAGCGGTGTGTCAAGGACTAGATTGGAAATACCTGCTAATTGTCTTTCCTTAAGTCCTAATTTCACCTTTTTCTTATCATATCCTCCAGTCCAGTCCCAATACATATGTAACGTACCGTAGCAGTACTAGCCCTGGGAGGGACCAGCGAGCCCGGCCTGAATCACTGCCACGCCTAATCTCGCATCCCTTGTCACTTGTACATCTAAGCGATAAGCTTTACAAAGGTATGTAAGGACACCCATGTTGCAGCCCTGCATATATCCGCCGGTGGGATCAAACTTGATTCTGCCCAGGAAGCCGCTTGTGCCTTTGTCGAATGGGCCCACAATCCCACTGGCAGTAGTCTTTCGCTTGAGCAGGTAAGCTGAGGAAATCATTTCCCTTACCCACCTAGAAATGGAGGCTTTGGATGATGCCTTCCCCTTGGCAAGGACCTCCAAACAGGACAACCTATCGGTCTTTCTAAACCGATCCGTGGTTTTCAAGTAATGCCAAAGGGCTCACCGTACATCCAGGAGCCGCAAAAGGGGTTCCAACTGTGAACCTCCCGCGCCTGAGAACACCAGAAGGGTAACTGGCCGATTCATATGGAACGCAGAGAGCACCTTTGGCAGAAAGGATGGGAATGGGCACAGTACAACTTTTCCCTTAGAGATGGAAAGGAAAGTTTCCCGGCACGACAAGGCCTGCAATTCAGAGATCCTCCTAGCCAAACAAATGGCTACTAAAAAGACCATCTTCAAGATCAAATCCTTCAACGAACACTCAGATAGCGGCTCGAAGGGTGCCAGAGTCAGCACCAATAGTACCAAATTAAGGTCCTAAGCGGGAACTATTGACCTCAACGGGGACAAACCTGCTTTACCGCCCGAAGGAAGCGCACCACATCTGGATGAGCCACTAGAGATTTTCCTTGCACTTTCCCCCCGATAGCATGTCAAGGCTGCCACCTGCACCCACACCCACACAGAATTACACACCAAGCCTTTTTCCAGTCCCGCCTGAAGAAAAACCAGCATATCTGGGAGAGGAGCCTCCAGGGCCCTCAAGCCCCGGTCCACACACCAGCTCTCAGAGCCTTCAGACCCTAATGTAGGCCAGCGAGATAGAGCGCTTACGCGCCTTCAGTATAGTCGAGATGACAGTGCCCAAATAACCCACTTAACTAGCCGAGCCCTCTCAAAAGCTATGCCGTAAGCAAGAATCGATCCATCTGTGGCATTAGGACTGATCCCTGTGCCAGTAGGTTGCTCCTGGTTGTCCGCCAACAAACATAAGAGATCGGCATACCATGGTCTGCGTGGCCAGTTTGGCGCAATTAGGATGACCATTCCCCTGTGTGCCTCGATCCACTGCACCACCCGCCCTATCAGGGCCCATGGTGGGAACACATAAAGCATACTGGTCTCCATCCAAGGTTGAACTAGGGTGTCGAGGCCCTCTGACATCAGCTCCCTGAGTCTGCTGTAGAACCAATTGCTTTCGTGGATGCAAAGGTCGCCATGAGGTCCATGACTGGGAGGTCCCCATCGGCAAACCAGCTGCGCAAACACTTCGTTGTTTACCCCAGTCTAGTGCAAGTGGATCCTGAAGAGTGGATGCTAATCTGCCACTATGTTTGTTCTTCCGGCTATGTGAGTCATCAACAGTGCCTGGAGGTTGTCCTCCGCCCATGCCAGTAACGGAGCAACTTTGCTTTCCAAATGGGTGCTGCCCATAACCCCTTGCCTGTTGATACAAGGCACCAACCATTTCAGCATTGTCCGAAAATATGCACACTGCCTTCCCTCAAAGAAGGCCCGCAAAACTCTGGAGGGCCAGGACCATCATTCACATCTCTGGCCTGTTTATGACTCAGGCCAATTCCTCCGCTGACCAGCTGCCCTGTGCCACCTGAGCCTGACCATGTGCACCCCATCCCAAAAGGCTGGCATCTGTTATGAAAGTGACCCACCTTGGTGCTTCTAAGGGCACCGCAGCTAGCAACCTCTCGGTCCTCAGCCACCAACAAAGTGCCATCTAGACCTCTCCTTGGCAAAGCAGCTGTTTTTCTAGTGGGTGACGTTGGTTAAACCATCTCCTCAAGGAGGACTCTGTAGAAGCCTCATACATGCCCGTGCCCAAGGCACCAGCTCAATTATCACCGCCACCAAGTCCAGGAGTTGAAGGTAATGCCAGGCCATTGAAGTCGGCGACCTGAGGACGACCCTGATCTGCAATTGCAGTTTGTTCATCCTCTCTCAAGGCAAAAAGACCTTGCCCTCTTACATCCGAAACCGAGCTCCCAGGTAAATCAACTCTTGTGACAGGCTCAGGTTGCTCTTGGTTTCGTTCATTATCTAGCCTAAGCTCTGAAGGAAATTGGCCACCCGGGCGGTGGCTCTCTCTCTCTCGTCGCGGTAGGGGTGCACCAGAATTTCCTCTTTCTGTAGAGCGTCCGCCACCGCCACCACCACCATGATCTTGGTAAAGGTTCTTGGCGCCATCACTAGGCCGAATGGGAGTGCAGTGAACTGAAAATGCCCCATGGGCACCGCGAATCCCAGGAAACGCAGGTGTTACATCCTTGGATCTCACGGAAGCCTACCTGCATATTCCGATCCGGAGAGAAGGAACTTGCCTTCTCTAACAGCCACAATCACAGACCTCAAGGTTTCGATGTGAAACCGTGGCACCTTCAGACAGCAATTCATGTGCTTTAGATCCAGAACGGGTATCGATCGGAGCCGCATTGGTTTTGTGGTACTTCTGTGAGCACCTCACAAGCTTCAGGCAGTGTGGGACACCCTGCAACTCTACCAACCTCTGCAGGGTTTCCCACACTGCCTGAAGCTAGGGAGGCGCTCTGCAAGGGGACCACAGGAAACTCAAGGGCATGACCTTCCTTGAAGACCTCCAAGACCCACTGAACTCCCAGGCGGAGTAAAATTCCTGCAATCTTCCCCCCACGGGAACCAACTCCACCTGGACCCACTTCGCCTCATTGGGGTTTCTTGTTGGAGGTGGAGGCAGAAGGGAAGGACCCCCTTCCTGCTCCCTGGAAACCTCAAAAGAACCATCCTCTCAAGGGATGCACCCTACCAGAAAGGAAGGCTAAGCATGTGGCCCTGAAGCAACGGAAGTCTCATGTTTGACCTTGAATCTGCGCCGAACGTCTTGGCTTCTGTTTGCCCTCTGGGAGTCTATCCCCCTTGGACTCTCCCAAGTCCTTGACCAACTTCTCCAGAGCCTTTCCAAACAAGAGCTTCCCCTTTAAATGGGAGCTTGCTTAAGCATAATTTGGATGACACGTCTGCCACCCAATTCTGGAGCCACAAGTATATGCACGCGAAGACCACCGCAGCCATGCTTTGGGCTTGATACCAAATCAAGTCATAAAAGGCATCCTCCAAGTAGGCCGCCCCTGACTCTAGCTTAGCTGCTTCCAGAGGGGAGGAGCCAGGCTCCCCTTGCTTTTCCTGAAGCACCTGGGTCCAGTGCAGACAGGTACACGCAACACACTGAGGCCTGCAGGGAAGCGGCGTAGATGTCAAAGGCTTAATTCAGCAAGGTCTCCAGCTTCCTGTCTTGAACATCCTTGAGGGCAGAGCTGCCCTCCACCGGGATGGTAGCCTTCTTGGTCACTATCACGACCACTGCGCCCAACTTGTATGAGCAAAACAGGTCCTTCTCTGACTTGAGAAGTGGGTAGAGGCATGCCATCGTCCACACCCCTCTAAGACCGGCCTTCAGAACCTCCTATTCCTCCAGTATCATCTGTTTGATGACCTGATGTACGGGAAAGACCTGTCCGAGATCTCCTAACCGCCTGGAACAAGGGGTCCTCCAGAAGATCTTTCTCTGCCTGAGGCCCTGTAGAATATTGAGGGTCTTCATGGAATATCTGATCAGTGCCGATAACGGCCCTCCAAGGGACACTCGTACAATGCAGGCCTCTTCCTCGTGTGGAATTTCACCCTCCTCCAGCTTGACCCCTTCTCCTGTGAGGCTCCTCCATCGCCCTCAGTCTCCAGTTCCTCCAAAAGCGTTGAGGCAGTCTCGTCCCAGGAATCGGTCCTGCGGCTGCCTTTTGCTGCTTGCCCTTCCTGCGCGCTGGTGGATGCCTATACTTCAGCTGAGGGGCTCTTCCGAGTCCCTTTCATGGTCAAAGACTCTGCCACGCTCTTCTGCCTGATGCAATAGGCTTTCTGCATAAGGAAGACAAACTCTGGGGAGAAGACCCCAAAGAAGTCTTCTGCCGGAGTGACCCCGGAAGGCCAAGAGGCTCGGGGCTCTCAGGCCTCTGTCAATGCCCTGGTTTGTTTGAAGGGAGTTCCTGCCCTGCCCATGGTGCTTGGTCCCGCTGCCTTTATCAAGGGCACCTCTGATCCTTCTGAGGTACCCGCCCTTTCCTGCAGGTCATCCTCCACTGAGCGTGCTTCTGCTTTACAGCCCTTGCAAAAGCCTTCCTCTGACACGACCCCCCCCCCCCCTCCTGGACCCGCAGGCTAGGTACATGGGTTAAAAAAAGAAAAAAAATGCCCACAACTGCCAGTCAAAACTCCTGAAAAGACCCCAAGTTTCCTCCCACCCTTTTTTTTTTTTGTGGAAAGGTCAACACTTACCACAGGGAGAAGGAATCTGCCACTGTTTAGCAGCAGGGGCCTGAATTCTGTGCCCCGCGGGGAAGGGAAACAGCCTCCCCATAGATTCCCACCTTAAAAAAAAAAAAAAAAGAGGAAGGGAAGGGTTCCCTGTCGAATGGCCCTCCCACCACCAAAACAATAAACGCTGCGTTCAAGAAGAAAAATGAAACAAAAAAAGGGAGTATGGCACTTGCCTCGTGTGCCGCTCAGCCTCCTGTAGGCTTTAGTGGCCGCAGGAAATCCCTGGAGGGACCAGAAACATGCTGCTGTGCTATGCCGCTATGGGCCACTCAGTCTGCCTGGAGGCTTCAGAGGCCGCAGAGCTCTCTGTAGGGGAAGACTGCCTTGATATACAGCACACACCATCCAGCCTCCTGCCAGCTCTGGCAGCCGCGAAAACTTGGGAAGAGAGCAGTCTGTTCAAACTTCACTCCCCCGTTCCCTGTTGGGTAGCCAGCCACCTTGGACACCTGCGCCAAGCCCGGAGCCCCCTCTCTTTGCCAGGAGGGGAAGGGGTTCACCGCCCGTCCATCTGCTAGTAGGGACTTTGCCGCCAAATACAAAAACCAAGGCAAAGGTCAGGCGCTCCAGACAAGGAAGGATTCTGCAGTAGAGCTTCCCCCTTCCTTAGAGCACTGGTGTTTCAAGAGAAGAACAGAGCAGATTAGCAGAAAAAAGGCTCCGAAAGAAAGGCCCAAGAAAAAAAACTAAGTGAGTTCCCCCCATCAGGGAGTTACGTCTCTCGAGCTGCTTGGAGACTGAATACTGGGGGCTGGGAGGAGCTTCCGGCTGCCCATGAATGCTGATGTCACAGATGTAATATGTTCAATCTCCAAGCTACTGGTCAGATGTGACAACCCATACCTATTGGGACTGAACTGGAGAATACAATAAGGAATAATGAGTTCTAGTTCCATTCTAGAGGCCAAATAGTGAGGAGTGGAGGGTCACTCAAGGGCAGAACACAGCAGGGTGCACTAGATTCATAAGAAAAGTGCCAATTCCCTAGTTGCAATAAGGATTGATACCACAATAACCATGGGTGCTGAATTCTACACAGCAAAGAGAAATTAGACTTACCTGCTAATTGTTGTTCCTTGAGGAACTCCAATCCAGTCCCGCATCTCTGGTTAGTGTACCTCCTCCAGCAGCTTGGAGACCGAGCACGTCATCCTTTTGATGACACAAATGTACTTATGCAGCTGGCACCACCTACCAGCCCCAGTACCTATTGACAAAGCAGACTCACAGGAATAAGAAGTCAGTAGATAAACATGCCACAAACAGCTCTATGCCCAAATAAACTAGCACCCCAATCCATTCCCTGGGAAGGGTACCCCATCCCCCCCTCCAGGATGAGGAGACCTACCTGTTGAGCGTTCGAGCAACTGCAACTGGTGGGGAGTACGCAACCGACAGCTCTTCCAGTCCACCCCCCCCCCCCCCCCAATGCCAGTACATACCACTCCTCGGCTCCTCCTGGGCACTTTCTCCTTCGAAGGAACCAGCTTCGGGACCGGGATGTGCACAGATTATCACAAAAAGCACTCTGGGAGGGTTCCAGGACTGGACTGGAGTTTCTCAAGGAACAACAATTAGAAAATAAGTCTAATTTCTCTTTGCTCATCATCCCTCCAGTCCAGTCCTGCATCTCTGGGATGTATCAGAGTAGTTAACCTAACGGGAGGGATTCGCTCAACCAGCTTAAAGCTCTGCCTATCCAAAACGAGCATCCCCCATCACCTGGGCATCCAGGCGATAAAACTTAGAGCAAGTACGCAATGACGAGCACGTCGCTGCTGTACCGATCTTCCCTGGTGGAACCAAACTATATTCTGCCCAAGAGGCTGCCTGAGCCCTCATGAAATGCGTCCGCAACTCCGCAAGCACTGCTTTACCTTTCTAGATGTATGCCGACACCATTACCTCCCTGATCCATCTGTAAAGGGAGGTCTTAGCTGCCGCATCACTTCTGCACGGCCCGCCAAACAGAACAAACCGATGGTCCGACCTAGTAAAGGATGATGCCTAACTCACCTATCTTCGCAGGGCTCTCATAACACCCAGGCGGTGCTAAAGCCGGCAAGGAAACAGCCTGAAGCACATGAAATGCTGCCACCACCTTGAGCAAAAAATGAAGGTACCGGGCGCCGGACCACTTCCTTTTGGAGAAAGAAAGAAATGGCTCCTGGCACAACAGGGCCTGAAGCTCTGAAAACCTGCTTGCTGAGCAAAAACGACACGAGGAACATCGTTCTCAGAGCCCCATCCTTCCAGGAAGCTCAACTCAACGGCTCCAAGAAACCCCAGACAGTGCAGTCAGCCACAAATTGAGATCCCAAGGCAGTATCCACCGCCCTCCTCGTCAAACAGTAGTGGGACACCGCCCTTAGAAATCTCAGCACATCTGGGTGTGCATCCAATGCCACCCATGGCCTTCCCGGTGATAACCGGAAAACGCCACCCAGTTGCACCCTCCAGGAACTGGCAAGTAGGCCCTTATCAAAACCGGATTGCAAGACCATCAAGATGTCAGGGACCGAGGCAGTGGAAGAGCTTGCCCACCTTTCTCTGCACCACACTCCAAAAATGCACCACCTGTGGATGTACACAAGGCTCATAGACCTCCTCCAGGCCTGTAGCAACATCTCTCTCACCGAGCCCGAAAATCTTTACTACTTCAATCTCGCTCTTTCCCCAGCCATGCCCTAGTTGCGAATGGATCCTCTGGGGAATGCAAAGCAGCCCCTGCGTCCAGAGGCCCTTTCGAACCAGAAAGCACCATGGTGGATCCGCCAGCATCCAAGTCCGGTCAGCCTAATACGGGCACCTCGGCCAGTCTGTTGCCACAAGAAGTAGTAATCTCCAGTGTGCCTCTATCCATTGTTCTACCCGGCCTATGAGCGCCCATGGGGAAAGAGGAGACCCCCTTGAATGCACTGCTAAATAGAGCATCTAGGCCCTCGGACATACTCTCTCCATTTTTGCAGAAAAGCCCAGCAGGCCTTGGCAGAACTCGAACATTGCTATTAGTTCCATGCCCAGAGTGCTTCATCAGCGAACAGCCTGCTTGAACTGCCACTCTCCAGGGCCCACGGGTAGTCGGCTGAGTTAGACTACTGTGACATAGTCGACTCCTGCTACAAGTGCTGCCGATAACGCCCCGAGAGGAGACTCTGGCCAGCCTTTTGGCCTCCTCCTCCAGGGCTGCACTGCCCATGCCTCCTTGCCGTTGGCTATAAGCCACCATGGTTACATTGTCCAAGACGACTAAGATCGCCTTGCCCTGTAAACAAGGCTCGGAACTTATTGGCGCCAAGGACAGCACTCGCCTCTCAAGCCTGTTTATTGACCCCAGGGCCTGCTGTAGACTCCAGAGTCCCTGAGACAAGCGACCATCACAAACTTGACAGACTGGCACCAGTCATCCGTGGAGCCCATACTGAGGAACTCGAGCAGCATGTCCCTCTTCCAGGCTCCCCGGATGCAGCGGTCGCATGTGTGCCCATGCCCAAGGGACTAGTTCGAGAGTGGCCACCATGGTCCACCATCCTGCAGCTAATGTCATGCCAACGGTCTCTCCAACTTCAGAGACTGCCGTATCATCTGTCATGACTCCTGCGCCCGGCGATCTGGCAGGAAAACTCTGCCCACGCAGACCCCAGGATGCTGCCACTATCAAACACCTCCCCCGACCTGTGGGGGGGGGGAGGGGGGAATATTCGGCAGACCTCGAAGCACGCTCCCAACTATTTCAGCTCCGGGGCCTGCCATAACTGACTCTGGCCAGGATGACCACCCAACCGAGACTGAGTAGGAACTCCAGCCCCCACGCTGTTGCTCTTCCGCCATCGTCCCTGGACTTTGCCTGGATCAGCCAATCATCTAGGTATGGGTGGGCAAAAACCCTTTCCTTGTGGAGGGCCGCCACCAAGCCCTTAGGAAGGTACGGTCGCCAGACCAAAGGACAACATTCGAAAATGAAAATGGAAAAGGCCCTTTGGTCCTGCCAAAACAGAGAAACTGCTGATGTTCTGGATGGATGGGAATGTGCAAATACACCCCCGTAATGGTTGAGAGACGACAAGAACTCTCCGCTCCTTACGGCCACTATTACTGATGTCAGCGTGTCCATGTGCAAATACGGTATCCAGCAGCAGCAGTGCACACTCTTAAGGTCGAGAATTGGGTGAAAGGAACCTTCCCCTTTTTGGGCATCACCAACAAATGGAGTACCAACCGAAGTTGCACCGGTCTCATGGAACCAGAACCATGGCTCTTAGCTGCATGATACGAGACAGGTCCCCCTCTACTGTCGTTGACAAGGCTATGTCCACTCCGGGCAATTGAAGGAGCTCTCATTCTTGCTCCGGTAGCAGGTACAGGCACATCATGGATTGCACTCCTTTAAGACAGCCCTCATCGTGGATCACCAGCCATATTACTCCATGTACCGGGAAGAGACTCCGCGATTTCTGCACCGCCTGGAGCAGCGGATCCCTCTGAGCCAGTTCCTCTGCCAGGAGATTAGTGGGGGTATTCAGAGCCTTGAAGGACACTACAATGAATGCCAGCAGCTCCTTCCGGCGGAACACCCGAACAATCCCAGATTGATCTTAAATTCTGCTGGTCTTTTTTTTTTTCTTTCTAGACAGATGCTGGTCACAAACCAGTGTCCTTTAGATTGGAAGGCAGGCAACTTGCAGATGAGCCACCCTTCTGCAACACTCTTCCAACTCCTCCTGCAGACCTGGCCCCGTGTCGAGGTCCTCCCCATCCAGCCCCCCCCCCCACCCCCGACAATGGTGATTATTGCCACTCCTCTGGGCCTCTAGCCCGCTTGGTCGCCACTGCCCCTGACTCGGGTTCTTTTGCGTCCGACGCCCTCCTAGCCCCATGTTCCGGGGCTGAGGAGCCGCTTGTCAAGCCCTGACGACTTAGCCAAATGCCTTATGCAAAGGTAAGATAAACTCCAAAGAGAACTCCCTGGGAACCTGGCTCCCTGGGCTTGAGGGGTAGCCTCCAGGGTCTCTGGTGACTGGGAGGGACTCTCCTGCCTCATCGTGTCCTGCCGGCCCTGCTCCAATTACCTAGCCTCTTGCGTGCAGACTAGGCAGACACCTGTCTCCGAGACCACTCCCTGTCGGGTCCCGTAAATCCTGCGGATTTCTAGACCCCTAAGATATGCAATAGACCCTGCACTGATCCAATCAGACTGATCCCTTCTCCAAAAAAGGTACTTCTTATAATAAAAACGTAAACCTATGGCCATAAGCCCTGACAAGGCATATCACAACTTTAGTAGGACCGAGAAGGTGCAAAAGACAAAGGATGATCATGTCAGGTTACTCACTAACCATAGACAGATGAAAGGATTTCATTTGTCTCCTAACCACTGACTGTCACTATTGCTGTAGTCAAATACATTTCTTGTATGCAAATGTTTCCTGCTTCACAGAACCAAACTGCAGCTATTCAGCACTTTTTAAAATCCTTCTCAGGAAAAGGCTACAGTGTTTCAATCAACTGTCACTTACCTTTCCAGAACCACCTGACCAGGCACACCAGCCCTGGAAATCTGCCCAGCAACAAGACACTGGCTATGTCCAATGTTCCCTCTAAGCTGCACTGGGTCCTCCATCCGCCGGCAACATTCCTGCCGGCAGGGGAGTGCAGTGCGATCGATGGTCCACCACTCCCCCCACCGGCGGGAATGCCGGCAGAGGACCCGGCGCAGATTAAAGTGACCATTGCGAGGGTGCTGTGGCGTGTGTTAGACCGTCTAGCACACGCCGCAGCACCTTCGCAATGGTCACTTTAATCTGCGCCGGGTCCTCTGCCGGCATTCCTGCTGGTGGGGGGAGGGGCGGAGCAACAATCGCACTGCACCCCCCCCCCCTCGCCAGCAGGAATGTTGCCGGTGGACCCAGTGCAGCTTAGAGGGAACATTGCCCATGTCCCCTCGTGCCTGGGAGTGGGGGGGGGGGGGTCCTGAGATGGATAAAGGCCTGGCAGCCGGCCCCACAGACTCTTGCATGGATGCTCTGCGGTTCGTGCCTCCCGCAACAGCGAGGGACTTTCCAGGCCTAGCTCCACAGCTGCATTCTCATGCGGGCAGTCCCGGCAAATACCTGCCACCGAGACCGTCCCCCCCCTCCTCCCGCTGGGTTGGGCATAGCAAACACTGCGGGGTTTGGCCAGCATGGCGGTAAGGGTCGCAGATTGCTTGTTATGCACCTGGCCTGAGTCCTGCATCCTCAAAGACTTAATAAAGGGAAACTAAACTAAAGAAAATGAAAAACTGAAAAGAAAATGAAAATGAATAGGAACTGAAGCCCTTCTACTTAAATAATGCAGGCAGCCTTGATCTCCCCTGGGAAAGAAAAACCTCTGCGGGGAACGCTGACTAAGCCGCAGCCTCTGAGGGGAGCACGAGAGAAGAAAATGTGAGTCTCTACCTTTTCCGCGCTGCTACTACAGGCCCTGCCATGTGGCTGTAGGCAGTGCTCCAAATCAACATGTTCTTCCTGCTCCCGCTGCAAGATTCTGATGTCCGGCCCCTATTCCGTCACTCTAGACCTCAGACCATCACAGCTATCTTACCCCTCGCACTCAGCTGCTAGTCGCCGGCTTCGGAGCTGAGGGGAGGGGCCAATCCGGGAAGCTGTTGCAGTGTGCCGTTCTCTGGCTTCTAGGCAGCTCTTCACCCGGTGCCGGGTTCTGGAGCCGCCTCAAGACCCCAGGATGCTGCCGCCACCAAACATTCCTCCCCCATGCTGCAAGGGGGGGAGGGGGATATTCGTTGTTGCTGCCTCTCTCACAGCCTCAAGGCTCTCTCTTTTTTCTTTTTTTTTTTTTTTACTAAAGCTAGCCAAAAAGCAAAATAACCCAGGACAAAAGAAATAACAACCCTGCCACAACAGGAAAAATTCCTAAACCTATGTCTCCTCAGCGAGTCCAGCACCTTGGCTCACTTCCTCCTCCAACTAAGGAGACTGAGCATACTGGGGCTGGTAGGCAGTGCCAGCTGCATAAGTATACTGGTGTTATCAAAAGGATGATGTGCTCAGTCTCCAAGCTGATGGTGGAGGTACACTACCCAGAGGTGTGGAACTGGACTGGAGGGACGATAAGGAACAAGCATTGATTCTACAGCAGTGACAACTGTTGAGACCAATGAATGTGTACTTCCACTGAATGCCCAAGCGTGTGCTTGACACCACCGAACCAATATGTGGCTGATTCCACAGAATAAATACGAAGTGTGTGCTAGCTTTTCAGAACAAAGGCTTTGCCAGGGCAATGAGCCCTGGTTTCACTAGAACAAGGGCAGCAGCAATGGAGGTCTGGCTCTACATCAGTGCAGACAAAAAAAAGCACAGTCAAGAGTGACAAACACTAGCTTTCGCCATGCGCAAAAAGCCATGGGTTATATTTGCATGCAATAGCTATGATGGGTAGAGAAGCCGCAATGGGTACTGGATCATCCCAGCACAGGCAGCCACGCTTTTCCCACTAGCAATAGGCGCTTCTCTCCACTCAGCACAGACAGAATTACAAGTGCTGGCAATAACCTAGAGCCAACTGCATCCCTTAGCACACTCACCAGCCTGTGTTATAGTTCTAAAATCATCATTATCTAGTAGAGGCCTCATTTGTTGAATTTAACAAAGGTTGTAATAAATTGTTTTGGTTATTTTCTTGATGTGGGTGGTAAAGCTAAGGGTCTTGTCAAGGGTAACTCCTAGATATTTAATCTCTTCTTTAACTGGAAAGGTAAAATTCAGAAATTTGATGTCAGTTGGTGGTGTATAATTCGTGTTTCTTGATGTGATTAATATTTCAGTTTTTTTGAAATTAATGTTCAGATTGTTTGATCTGAGCCAATTTTCAGCTTCCATGAGACAGGTTGCTAATTTGTCATATTTAGGATCAAGTATATTGATAGAGGAGAACAACATAATATCATCCGCATATATATGGTAGTTTATCTTATATTTTTGGAATATAGTACATATTGGCTGTAGGTAAAGATTAAATAGGAGGGCAGATAATGCAGAGCCCTGAGGTATTCCTTGTTCTTGAGGGAAAGGGGGTGATGAATTTTGGTTAATTTGTACAAATTGAGATTGGTTTAAATCATACATATCCGACCATTCTAGGGTAGTTTTCCTTAATCCTATCTGACTTAGTCTTGAAATGAGTCTTTTATAGCCCTCCCTTGATTTGTGAGGGACACTTAGCTTAATTTTCAAATGTGCTGACATCAATTTTGAATACACTATATTTTTAAAGTATGCTAATAAAGTGGATGCGTGTTAATGAATGCATATCCCCAGCAGCTCCTGTGGTAGCGCAGGCTGGCCTTATAAATTGTGCTTTTGACGCTCAGATGAGACCATAAATGCCAGTTCTGTGGGTGCTTAAGCACACCAAATAAAACTCAAGACAGCTATGTAGAAAAGCCCATGGTTATTGAAACAGAACAGTCATCACAAACAGAGATAAGAAGGGTCAGAGTATTTGTTAAACCATGAAAGTCAGATAAAGACAAAGGGAATCCCAAATAAGGTCCATAAAGTTGGAAGGGCATCCAAACTTTTGTATATTCTCTTTTTCTTTCCAACCAATGGATGTTGGAAAGAAATTATACATAAGGGCTTCAAAATGTCTGGGGGCAATATAAATGAAAGTTAAGTGAAATGGGACCAAATTTAGCATAGGAGAAAACCAGGTATGAAAATGGGTTGGATAGGAGTAGAGGTTCCACAGAAATTACCCCCCCCCCCCCCCAATAAAAGAGGCTCAGTGGATTTCTATGGGAGAAGCAGTGCCAACTTCTGTGACATGGGAACTTTTCTACAGTGAAACAGAATGGTTAGAGAACTGCTCCTTTAAAACGGCCTCGCCCCTCTTTTCTGTTCTCCCAGTCACAAAAACAAGACAGAGGGAGTAGAAATAATTCCATGAGGATGCTCCGAATGCTTTCTCCATGCTGCCTCTTAGTCATTCATGTCTGTTTTTCATTTTGTTGCAAATTCTACTATGAAGCTTACTGACTGAACTGTACATCTGCCTTAATGGTTGCTGTGTGTACTGCCTGCTCATGTGTGTTGCTGGGGGGATAGTGGCATCCTGTGGCTAAACTGTAAAAGTCCTCCTTTCAATGACATCTAAAGGTTTAATATATTACACAGGTACACTAAAAAATATTTTTTTTAAACTGCCTCTAATGTTTCGATTGATTTTTACGTTTTTTGGTGCGCTGAATCCAAATCTGGTAACCAATTTGCTCCATCACGTACAGATTTTTTGCTACATTGGGTTAGCAGTTTGAGGTGAACGTTTCAGATTGAGTGCGAACGAGATAAAAGTTTCTTGGATGAATTCTTTATACTAATTGTTTAGTAGTTATTCAAATAAGAATAAAGAAAATTGTAACAAGGCAGCACATAAGAATAGAGTAATGTCAACAAAACACACTGTGATGGTAGCAAAATTGTCTGCACTTAAAACAGCCACATACATGTGCACAAACATTGAGCATATAAGAGCGAGGTTAGACACAAAGCAAAGCAAAGAAATGTGCAAAAAAATGTTGTACAGGTATGTATGTAAGAATAGAAAACGCAAACCGCACCATTGCAATACATGAAGACAAACACCCGATGGTGTGAAAATAAAATTCTAATAAATGAGATCCGACACTGTGGTAATAACTAGCAAATTTTTATTTCAAAGTTTAGTAAAAACACGATATTTGTCAACACAGTTTAGATTTTAAAGTCATTCTTGGGTCAATCAATCTCCTGGTGGGCCCGTTTCTTCTTCCCCCGAATGCTTCTCTTGGTGCGCTGCTTGGCGTATTTTTCATCTGGGGTTTCCTGCAGCAGCAACCAGCAGAAATCAGCCATCATAGTGGTGTTCCATCTTCCTTGGTACCTTCTCTCTGCGTCCTTGATGTCCTGGTGAAACCTTTCACCTTGTTCTTCACTGTACGCCCCCAAGTTTTCGGGAAAGTAGTTCACATGGGAGTGCAAGAAATGGACTTTCAGGCTCATGTTACAGCCTTGTTCTTTGAAGGCATTGAGCATCCTGGCAACAATATCCTTATAGTTCTCATCCCGCCTGTTCCCCAAGAATTTGAGAACAACATCCTTGAAGGAATCCCAGGCTTCTTTTTCCTTCTCAGACATCGTTTCAGCGAATGCTCCATCTGAAATGAGTTTCCTTATATCAGGGCCAACAAACACTCCTTCCTTTAGCTTTGCTTCAGAAAGTCGGGGGAACTTTGAGCAAAGGTACCGAAAGCACTCACCATCTTTTGGAAGGGACTTGATGAATTGCTTAATGAGACCCAACTTAATGTGGAGAGGTGGTAATAGAATTTTATCACGAGGTACCAAGCTCTCATGAAGAACATTTTTCTCACCGGGTCTCAAATACTCCCGAATTGGCCTGTCTTTTTTCCCCCAGTGTAGGTCGCGGGCCCGGCTATCCCACAAGCAAAGGAAGCAGGGATATTTGGTGAAACCGGATTGCTGCCCTAATAGCATGGATAGAATTTTAAAGTCTCCACAAATCATCCACTTATGTTCATCATAACGAATCTTCTGAAGAATCAGGGCCAAATTCTCGTATTTTTCTTGGAGAATAACAGAGTGAGCAATAGGAACTGAAGCGAATGTGTTGCCATTATGAAGAACAACACCTTTTATGCTGTCTTTTGACGAATCAATGAACAACCGCCATTCAGCAGGATCATACTTGAGTTTAAACTTTTCCATCACTCCGTATATATCGTTGCAAAATACCAAATCTTCCTCTTTGCTGAAATACTTCAAAAATTGTGTCTCGCGGTTGCGGTACCAATAAAAAGTTGTTCCTGGTGACAATAGATTTTTCTGTTTAAGTCGAGAACCTAGCAGTTGGGTAGCATCTTTTGGGAGTCCTAAATCCCGGACTAAATCATTCAATTCAGCTTGAGAGAAAAGTTCATGTTTCGGATCTGGTTCAGTTTCAAACTCGGAAGTACTGGACTCATCGGGAAAAGCCATCTGATGAGTCTCATCATGATCAGAACCGTCCACACAAATATGATCCAAAGATTTTGGTGGTTCAGGCACAGGTACTTCGTTGCTATGAGGCATAGGCCTAATTGCTGAGGGAAGGTTGGGGTAACTTATTACGTTCTTATTTTTTAAGTTGTATCCCTTCACAATGCAAGAGCAAAAATAGCAGTCACTGCTGTGGTCTCTTTGTTCACGCCACATCATAGGTATTCCGAAACAAAATGCTTGTTTTTTACCTTTCATCCATAAGCGTAGATCTTCCTCACATGTCTTGCACACTTTGTGAGGAGCCCACGGTTTGTCTTGATTGCTTAACTTCAAACCGAAATAGGCGAAATATACTTTTTTAATAAATGCAGAAATGTTCCTCTGCCGCTTTTTCACGGTATATTCCCCACAAATAAAACAAAAACTGTCCGGAGAGTTGACGCAACCTCTGGCTCTGTGAGCCATCACAAATACACAGCACTGCAAACTACAACTGTAGTGAACCACTTCGGAATAAAGCTGGATTACGACTGAGCAAACAAAAGGTAATAATGAACTTGCAAGAAACTGAAATTTGACAGGAACGTTCATGTCGCAACCACCGTGTTTGAGCGAGCGAGCGAACGAGGCGAGGCGAACAGGAAAGAACATGCACCAGCGCGAGTACTGGATTTAGCCCCCCGCCTCCCAATTGTCCTGTTGATGTATAAAATGAATACAAAACACTCTAAAATATCATGAGGGAGTGTTTCTAGTTAGTTAACCATTACAACCTTTATTTTGGGCCAAGAAAATAAACTGCAGTCGGCTAAAAAGAAATTATGTGAACATTCCTTATATGGGTAAGAAATATAATTTTGCAAGAAAACGTGACGTGATGGAACATTTTGGCTATTTTTCCTGGATTCAGCACCCCAAAATCTATAGGAATCAGTTGCAAAACTGGAGGCAGTTTTTTGGTAGTGTACCTGTGTTTTTTGTACTTACAGTACTGTCTCTTAAGAATGCCTGCAACTCAGCACAGTGACCTTTCTGATCCTGCTATCCATTAATTCTGTCGAGCTGCAGGGGAGGCAAACCCGCTGGGGTCCCCCAGACCTTGCACCAGCACTAGACTGGGTTTGTTGCCTTCGCCCTCATTTTACACTCTCAGACTCTTTGCTCCCATTTTCTTTCCAATGTAAGGCTCACTTCGAGATAAAACAAATAGAAATTACACTTACCTGGTAATTGTCGTTCCTTGAGTGACAACAGTTTAGTCCTCCACCTCTGGGTTGTGCACCTCCTCCTGCAGCTTGGAGACTGGGCATGTCAAAGTCGTGACATCACTGGATATAGCCTGCTGGAATCTCCCATCAGCCCCCAATGTACTCTTGACAAAGCAAACTCAAAGGAAGAACAAACAAGTAGTTATACCATAACTTTAACCAAACTATCCATTCTTCAATCTGAGGGACCTTTGTAACTTTATTATTCTTACTTATTTTTTTTTTATTTTACGTTCACGTCTCCTTTATTAGCACTTTTCCTGTGGAACCCCCTTACTTAAATAAGAGAGAAGGAAGAAACAGATCAGAGAGGGATACTCACTGCGATCCAGAGTCTGAAAGAATCTCCCCTCTCCTTGAAATTGATGCTCCACTCTGTCTGAAATAAACTCTGAAGAAATTACCTCCAGGTCGGGAATGAGGACTAAACTGTTGTCACTCAAGGAACGACAATTACCAGGTAAGTGTAATTTCTATTTCCTTATCGTTCATCCAGTTTAGTCCTCCATCTCTGGGATGTATCAGAGCAGTAATTATTGGGAGGGACCTTTCCACCCGGAACGCTACTCCGCCAAGCCGAAACCGGCATCGCTCGCTGCCAGAACATCCAGGTGGCGAAAGCTACTGCAAGAACAAAAAGAAAGATGACCAGGTGACCGGTCCATAAAATACCACTATCGTAAACAAACTGTATTCTGCTCAGGATATCGTTTGTGCTCCCCGAAAGTGAGCTCGTACGCCCACTGGCACCAAACAGCCTAACACCATACAGGCTCATGCCTTCGCCTCGTCCATTCCTTTGGCGATGGATGCCTTTGCCTCCGCTTCCCCTTTGCGGAAACCCCCAACTAGAAAAAATAGACGATCGCAACTGCGAAGATTCTTAAACTCTTAAATCATGCTGGAGCACTCTCGCTACGTGCAAGTGGCGCAAACCACAGTCCAAGATGCTCCCCTGCGCCAAACCTAGAGCTAAAAGAGCAACCGTTTGCCCCTAAAACCACGTTGAGATTCCACGGCGGAACCAATATGCTACGCAACGGCCGTAGCCTGGGTACTGCTTTAAGCCCCGTAACTCATCTGCACGAGAACCCAGGGCCAGCCCCTGAACTTTGCCTCTATAGCAAGACAGAGCCGTTACCTGAACATTTAAAGAACTGGCTGCCAGCCCGCCAACCTACTCTGGACCACTGAAATGGCTTGATCCAAGCAAATTAGCAACTTCGTTTGCTAAGCCCTCCTGGACTTACGCTATTAACAGAAGCAAAGCCAAACCTAGAAGATAGCATTTTGAGTATGAAAATCAAAATGACTTCAACTCACTCTGGATGGCTGAAGTAAATTAGTTTGCAGCTATGAGCTTAGCTAAGCCAAATCTCTTGTAAGCTTATCTGTTGCCTACGCTTTTGCACCCTTCGCTGTCCCTCAGCTTTACACCCCCAGCCAAATATCTGGGTGTGGGGAAGTAGGACATAGCTCTTAACACCACACATGCACTTGAAAACGTAGTGCTTCATCGTATCTGTGTGGCAACCCATTCAATCCAATCCCAACCAAGGGATCACCCAGATTCAAAATTCAAGGTGCTATTATCTGTGAATCAGAGGAAGGGAGACCTATTATATATTTAATCATAATCATAAAATTCAATCAAAAGAATTCAGTGCCACCGATCTACCCCCAAATGATATGCAGACCACAACAACCGCTCCATACAAAAGAGGACCCCACCTAAAGACTATCTGTGGGCACCATTCCAGTTGACGCCACCACCTTGTCCGCTTCTGCAATGGGCGCCACAACCAACGTCTGCCGTTGAGATTGCACCACAGCGAACAGAGCCTCTGCGCCCACTTACCTGACTGCCCTACCAGAAGCTCCCTGCTGTTCTAGGCAAAGCCCTAATCCGGAATCGCCGGGCAGCATGCGCCCTGCCCGATCATTCGGCTCCGAACTGAACGCTTGGCACGCCCGCGCAACGCCATCCGCTGTAAGCAGTGGGTCCACCAATGTGCCCACCGATCGCTCCAAACCTCTCGTGCGAAAAGATCCTCGCAAGACGTCCCCCGCCTGCAAAACTGGCCAACGTCAACATCGGAAGCTTGTCTTCCACAAGATCCCCTGAGGAACCCCCCCGACAAGGGATCGCCTAACCTACGCTCGCGGGACATGTGGGACGTTTGTTCGGAGAGTTATCTTGCGTGATCCATGTCGCACTAGGGACCTTTCGTAGAAGGTGCATGCGAGTTCTGGCTCCAGTACTACCTCCAGGGCCCCTGTCAAAGCCCCAAGTATCCAAGATAGCCCCAAGGCGATAGCGTCGGGTCCACCGGCACCTGGCATGGTAGCTGTTGAAGGACCTGATCTCTCTGCTCTGGCAGAAACACCGTTCCCAATTGGTAGTCGGACTGTACCCCCCAGAACTCTAAGCCTTGAGATGGACTAAGCGACACTCGACTGCCTGGACTACCCCGCCTAGGGACTGAAGAAACTTGACTCCTCTGTTCGTAACCGGGACCCCCTCGGCCCTGGATCTTGGACCAATCCGCTACTTGACAATGCCAGAGCGAACTAAGAGTCCTCCTTTCCGCAGAGCCGCCACAACCACTGCCTTCACAGTGGTGAGGCTGCGTGGATCCATTGCTATACCGAAAGGCAAAACCAGCAACAACAAATGTACCCAGGGGAAACAAACTTTATAAAAAATAAAAAAAAACTTAGAGAAATGTGTAAGACAGCTCTTAAAAGGTGGCGAGCTGCTACAACTCCTTCAGCGAAACTGCTAACGCTACTGATTGCAACGTTTTCATAAGAGAGAAAGACGCTCGGATCCAGCGATTTACTTCCTTGGGAAGTAGAAAAAGACAGGGAGGCCCGTCTTCCTTTCGGAACTACGAAATAACCAGCAGAGCGCCCAACGCCGAACCACCCCTGTGATCCCCTGCACCAGCGCTCCTAACCGTCCAATATGACCCATGTTGTCGGAATTGTGGGCGATCTCCGCTGTCCCTTGCCAGAAGCCAGCCCCAACGATACTAGCATTGGGCGGTCAACCTAGGGCAGAACCATTGTGCATCACCGCTACCACCCAATGCTCTGCTGTATCTGGAGCCCGGTAGAAAGAAAACTCCCTAAGAATTCCTCCTGCTGACTGAACCGCCACCTGGACATGCCTTGCTTCATTGTGGTAGTTCGAGCAGACGCGAAGAGGCACCCGAGGATCCCCTTCCTGCACTTCAAAAGCCCAGACACCCATGAGCTCTAGAAGCCCAGGTACCTTGCTGGGCCACTCCCACATGTGCGGTTACTCACCGACCATAAACTGATGGGAAGATCTCATTTACTTCCTATCCCCTAACTTCCAAGCTATATACCTTTCTTGTAGCCGATACCTCCTGTTTCCCAAAGAGGTGCCACTGTTACCAACCTCTATTTTTTTTTTTAAACACAGCTTTATTCCTGTATCAGACTTTGGGAGAAATCGTTCTCAGAGCAAGCAACCACACATCCACCGTGTAGGAACCCTGACCAGGCACCCAGTACTCTGACCTTCACGCCGCCACCACCATGGCCTAACTGGACAGACGTTTCCCACATGCCTGCACCAAGTCCACATGCACTGAGTGCGCTTAGAGCCGTGGAATACAGGGAAGGCTCAAGGAGCAAGTAAGATTTACACTCCTTGACCCCATCCCATACCAGACCCTATGGTAACTACCGACGACACCGTCGTCCCTTAATCAGTCTTCCATGCCGCTAGCAGACACTAACAGCTGTCAGACCACTCCTGCACTGAACAATGGTAGGAACTCCCTCTACCACCTGTCCCTGGATTTCAGGAATTTTCTGGCCGCTGTCAGAGCCCGCCAGACTGCAGAAGCCCTCAATAACCATCGGGTGGTGGACACGAAGTAACCCCCTACAATATCAGTGCTTGAAGTGCCTTCCCAAATAAGGTACTCGAGGGCTACTCCTGTACCTTTCTGCTGTAGTCTGCCAAGGGCAGCTGCACCTGTTCATCCCGTAAACCATATAGCTTTCTGCCCTGCAGAACACTGTGCTCCCCCGAGATAAGTATGCAGCATGACTAAGCGGACGCTGTGTTTCCAACAATTAAGGTGGCCAGTCGTTCTGAGAGATGGAAACTCTGTGACACCTACAGTTTTCCTGAAGTTGTCAACTATCAATGCAAAAATGCCCGCTTTCTCTGGCCTTGACAAAGGAGTTTCTGGGCAGCTCAGAAGATCCTACCCTGAAACAAACCCCTCTGTTGTCTGACTTAGAAAGGTTTCAATAACAAAGTCAAATCAAAGAGTCACCGCTGAAAGAAGAGACCAGCGGTCCCACCACTGTCAGGGCAGCAATGCGACCACCCCTCCCTCGAAGGGAAGCCGCATCCTAAAGGCGAGACACTGGGTAGTAAAATACATACTTTATTAGCTTTATTGGGGCTTCGTGCTTTCCAAAATGCTGCAAGGATTTTCCTCTCCTGCCGGGAGCCCATCTTCCCTGGTTTTTCACCTTCTCGCATTGCAAACAAACACAGTGTTTGCACAGTGGTCTGGCCCGGAGACATATCCGAGCAGGGCACTGACTGAGCCTCCATAATAAATTCTCCTTCACCTGCTGTAGAGATACCACGCGATTCTGGAATCAGCTTATCCTCCATTTGCTATTCTAAGCTTGTAGAGAAAGCAACGCAACCATGGCAGATACCAAAGTCAGATACTGTGCCTCTTTTGAGCACCGCAGACAACCCACTGCGGGCGAGATGACATCAGTATTGACCCTGCGCAAATCCTTGACCAATAATGTAGTAGAAGCACAAATTAATCACTGTTCCCTTCTTTTTTCTTCTTTAAACCTCTTTGTTATGTTAATCCAAGCATTTAAATATATACATTCTTCTGTTCTATATATATATAAATTTTTTTTTTTTGCAGTCACAGAAATAAAAGTCTAGAAATGAAATAAAAGCTCCCGCAACGTTTTAAACTCCTAAAATCAACCAAAAGTTATCAAACAAGCTCTTAAGGACCCCCGTTGAATCGGGCCCACGCCTAGCCGCGGGCTCCAGCTCGAGAACCGCCATTTAGGCCCGCCATGCATCTAGTCGTGCACGGGAAAGCAGGCAAAAAATGGCCGCGATGAATTTCCAGCCTGTTTGGCGCCAAAAACGCCGGAGACTGACACCGCCCACTGTAGCGATCGCCGCTCGGTCTCCGAAGCCCCTGCCGCCAGCGTGCTGCCAAATCAGACAAAACGCTCTCTTACCTAAGAGGTGCAGCCCTGCAAGCCGCGGCGTCACTCAGCACTGCCGTGAGCAACGTCCGCGGCGAAGGCTGATCTGCCGGCCTGAAATGAATCACCGAATCTCTTCAGACTTCTCAACGTTCCGTAGGGCCTGACTGCCAATCACCCGAACAGCGTGTGTGAGTGAGGAAACCAGGCAGAGCTTTCCCCCGTACAACCTAGGGGGAAAGGTCTGAACCTCTTCCTGTCCCTGTATGAAGTAAAGAAATCGAGGGAAAGAAAAGGCTGTAGCCAGCTGCCTTTTTTTTTTTTTTTTAAAGACGTATTCCCCAGAAAAAGAAAAAGAAATAATTTTTAAAGGGACCAAATCAAATTATAAAACTAAACCTAACTACATGCTCCTTATGTGTTCCTCTAGTGAGCCCAGCACCTAGGCTAACTACGTCCTCTTGCTGCATGGAGACTGGACACACTGGGGGTTGATGGGAGATACCAGCAGGCTATATCCAGTGATGTCACGACTGACATGCCCAGTCTCCAAGCTGCAGGAGATGCACAACCCAGAGGTGGAGGACTAAACTGGAGGAACGATAAGGAACGGCCCTTAGAAGTGGAGGCTAGACTTGCAGCTGAAGTCACAAGAGCTACCGCAAACTACCATGAGCGCCTCTACTCCCCCAGGTTGAACCCCAAGGCCCAAGGGTTCCTGCCTGAGTCAGGGCCCCCATCAAGGGAATCCCGAGAAGGAAGGGAAGAACAACTCATCGCTGACTGACTTTCAGAAAGAAACTCTTAAGGCCCTGGGACCCCCATATGAGAGAAGCAAGCAAGTTTGTTCCGTCTCCAACTACTGCAAGGGGAGTAAATCCCAAACGTGTGGATTGGTCTGGCAGGAATGATAAGGAACTACAGCTTCTGTTTCAGGTGCTTATAAATTTTTATTTATTTTTTTAGCAATTTTAGAGTTTTACATAGTTATCAAGAAAAACACCATTCCATTCCCAACACAGCCTCGTCCCACCAGCCTGTCCCAAACTTTCTTCCCATCACTGTCCTTACCAACTATCCCTCTAAGGTGTGCCACTGTACATTTGTTTTGAAACGCTTTATTTGGTTCCCATTTCTAGAGTCTCAATAAGTGCCCTGGACCAGCCACAGGGATTAAATGCTTAACTGTAGCTTGTCTCTTACTCTTGTGGGACCAGTCTCACAGCTCATATTACAAGATAGATCCCTCAGCCCCAGAAGGAGATTGGTGCCTGCTAGAAGCAGAGAAGAGGAAAGGGGGGGAGAAAGGACGATGAATGCTGAGGAAGAGAGAAATGGAATTGGTGTTAGCAAGGGGATAAAGAGAAAAAAAAAAGAGGCATATAGATGAAGGGTGAAATGGATATGATGGAATAAGAGAAGGAGATTGAAGAGATAAAATGAATGGAATAGTAGGAGAAAGGAAAAAGGAATCCAGAGGTAGATGAATGCCAAAAAATGTGAGAAAAAAATGGAAGCTAAGAGAAAGATAAAGAGAATAAAGCAGGAACAGCAAGCTTGGGTCCCTGCTGTTGGCAATGGTTAAGTAGCAGAGCTATAGTAGAAACAGCTTGTTGCAGGGGGGGGGGGCAGGAATGCTTTGAAATTTTCCCTCACATAAATAACACATGTGCAGAACAGCAGATTATACCTGCACACATTTAACAGGTTTTTTCATACCATGTTATCATTTACACAAAGCGGTTTACGCTGTAACAAACTTGTAATGCACATTAAACAAGGGCATTGATAACTTGGATTCTTCTGAGGCAATGGAGGGTTAAGTGACTTGCCCAAGGCTACAAGGAGTGCTAGTGGGAATCAAACATTGGTCTCTTGGTTCCCAAGTCAGTGCTCTAACCATTAGGCTACTCCTCCACTCCTGAAAAATATTAGAGGAAACATTGCCTTCTATTCTGATACTTCTTACTCTGGCATATTCTGGTCACCACAAGTCAGAGGGAAGGGGAGGAGAATGCAGGCCTATCCGCCTATCAATTGCTTTAAAAAAAAAAAATTGTATAGCCAAGTGGTTAGTCATCTCGGAAAAGGGGGGATGAGGAGCATAAGAGTATAAGAGGTAGTGGTGATTTTCTAACACTTATTTTATTTATACTGGAGATGTTTTCTCAGTGCTCATTGCTTAAAACTTAACAAATGGAGAAAGCATACAGAGTATAACTCATGGAATTCTTTTTCAGACCCTCCATGTTAGTGTGTGTGTATATGAGTCAATATTTCTTCGACTTAGAGGAAACAGGGGAGAAGCTGGCTTTGTAATGGCCTCCTCCCACACTTCACCTCTCCAGAAGAAGCACGAGATAAAGAAATACAAAACCTAGTTCCAAGGAAAATGGCAACAGCAGCTTTAAATGAGCATGGTGATCGTGCAAGCACGTTTTAAATGGAGTCACCTAGCAGTCAGAGCAGCACTAGCAGTCAGAGCAGCACTAGTAGTCAGAGCAATGGACCGACAACCAGGGAAGCTGGCAAGTCATTTTTATCCTTCACTACCTTTGGTAAAAACCAGTCGGTGTCAAGGATGGACTATCCCAAAGAGTGAGATTTTACAGGCAGTGTTTCAGAGGTATAAATCTAGAAAGATTTTAAAGCGTCAAAAAAAGTCTACACAAATGGAAAAAACAGAAAATGATATTTTCATCCTATACATCCTTCAGTCCATAAGGTGACACCAGCCCCTGTGCCATTTTAACTGATGCAGTGGTCACACAGCAATATTAAGCTAACCTACAGGAACTAAAATTACTGTGCCCTGCACAGAGTAACTATACACGTTCACAGGAAGAGTTCAAGGCTTCCACTAATGGATTAAGAAAAAGCTGCTTAGGAACCAGGACTAAAAATACAAGCTGTAGGCAGCTGAGACTGGTTGTCACTATGAAAACCAGGCATACGTGCTTCTACAAAAAGTATTTTACTAAGGGCAGAATGTTGCACTCCAAGAAAATGAAAATATTAAAAATATACAATAAAAAAAAGGAAACTACACCTGTTTTGAATAGTACAGTTAACTCCTGCAATATGGTCAGGAGATCAGAGAAACTGAACCACTGGCTGCAGAACCTAGTCCAATGAATCACCATGCCTTGCCCTCATTTTCTGTATGTGTGCTATCTCCGATACTACAAAATGTAGCTATAATTTGGATGAGAAGCAACCAACCCAGCCACACGGACTGCTAAAGCATTATTCTGACAGAACAGTTTTTGACATGCACAATTTTTTTAAAAGTCTAAACAAAATATGATGATACCCAATATCAGAGAAAATCTATGAAAGAGTTAGTTAGATTTTAGGGGGGAATAATATCTAAGAAAGCATAATGAAAAGTTCTAAAACATTTTTGGGGGGAGGGGAAACAGTTTTTCCCTTCTCCTTTGGACTTCCAGCTCTAATCAGAATTAGATTTAGGATGCAGCACCATAAGCTTTTATTTGCACATGAAAGGGATTTTCCCCATTTATATCCCTTCCCAACCCATTTAGTTCAGTCACCATTGCAGAAATAATCCTGTGTCATGTGATGATCATGCTTCAGGGTTTCTTCGGGGATCCTACAATCATGGGCACTAAATGTGGATATTAGGCCTCACCATTCTGCAACGAGTACCAATAACACAGGTACACTACCAAAAAACTGCCTCCAGTTTTGCAACTGATTCCTATAGATTTTGGGGTGCTGAATCCAGGAAAAATAGCCAAAATGTTCCATCACGTCACGTTTTCTTGCAAAATTAGATTTCTTACCCATATAAGGAATGTTCACATAATTTCTTTTTAGCCGACTGCAGTTTATTTTCTTGGCCCAAAATAGAGGTTGTAATGGTTAACTAACTAGAAACACTCCCTCATGATATTTTAGAGTGTTTTGTATTCATTTTATACATTAACAGGACAATTGGGAGGCGGGGGGCTAAATCCAGTACTCGCGCCGGCGCATGTTCTTTCCTGTTCGCCTCGCCTCGTTCGCTCGCTCAAACACGGTGGTTGCGACATGAACGTTCCTGTCAAATTTCAGTTTCTTGCAAGTTCATTATTACCTTTTGTTTGCTCAGTCGTAATCCAGCTTTATTCCGAAGTGGTTCACCACAGTTGTAGTTTGCAGTGCTGTGTATTTGTGATGGCTCACAGAGCCAGAGGTTGCGTCAACTCTCCGGACAGTTTTTGTTTTATTTGTGGGGAATATACCGTGAAAAAGCGGCAGAGGAACATTTCTGCATTTATTAAAAAAGTATATTTCACCTATTTCGGTTTGAAGTTAGGCGATCAAGACAAACCGTGGGCTCCTCACAAAGTGTGCAAGACATGTGAGGAAGATCTACGCTTATGGATGAAAGGTAAAAAACAAGCATTTCGTTTCGGAATACCTATGATGTGGCGTGAACAAAAAGAGACCACAGCAGTGACTGCTATTTTTGCTCTTGCATTGTGAAGGGATACAACTTAAAAAATAAGAACGTAATAAGTTACCCCAACCTTCCCTCAGCAATTAGGCCTATGCCTCATAGCAACGAAGTACCTGTGCCTGAACCACCAAAATCTTTGGATCATATTTGTGTGGACGGTTCTGATCATGATGAGACTCATCAGATGGCTTTTCCCGATGAGTCCAGTACTTCCGAGTTTGAAACTGAACCAGATCCGAAACCTGAACTTTTCTCTCAAGCTGAATTGAATGATTTAGTCCGGGATTTAGGACTCCCAAAAGATGCTGCCCAACTGCTAGGTTCTCGGCTTAAACAGAAAAATCTATTGTCACCAGGAACAACTTTTATTGGTACCGCAAACCGCGAGACACAATTTTTGAAGTATTTCAGCAAAGAGGAAGATTTGGTATTTTGCAACGATATATACGGAGTGATGGAAAAGTTTAAACTCAAGTATGATCCTGCTGAATGGCGGCTGTTCATTGATTCGTCAAAAGACAGCATAAAAGGTGTTCTTCTTCATAATGGCAACACATTCGCTTCAGTTCCTATTGCTCACTCTGTTATTCTCCAAGAAAAATACGAGAATTTGGCCCTGATTCTTCAGAAGATTCGTTATGATGAGCATAAGTGGATGATTTGTGGAGACTTTAAAATTCTATCCATGCTATTAGGGCAGCAATCCGGTTTCACCAAATATCCCTGCTTCCTTTGCTTGTGGGATAGCCGGGCCCGCGACCTACACTGGGGGAAAAAAGACTGGCCAATTCGGGAGTATTTGAGACCCGGTGAGAAAAATGTTCTTCATGAGAGCTTGGTACTTCGTGATAAAATTTTATTACCACCTCTCCACATTAAGTTGGGTCTCATTAAGCAATTCATCAAGTCCCTTCCAAAAGATGGTGAGTGCTTTCGGTACCTTTGCTCAAAGTTCCCCCGACTTTCTGAAGCAAAGCTAAAGGAAGGAGTGTTTGTTGGCCCTGATATAAGGAAACTCATTTCAGATGGAGCATTCGCTGAAACGATGTCTGAGAAGGAAAAAGAAGCCTGGGATTCCTTCAAGGATGTTGTTCTCAAATTCTTGGGGAACAGGCGGGATGAGAACTATAAGGATATTGTTGCCAGGATGCTCAATGCCTTCAAAGAACAAGGCTGTAACATGAGCCTGAAAGTCCATTTCTTGCACTCCCATGTGAACTACTTTCCCGAAAACTTGGGGGCGTACAGTGAAGAACAAGGTGAAAGGTTTCACCAGGACATCAAGGACGCAGAGAGAAGGTACCAAGGAAGATGGAATACCACTATGATGGCTGATTTCTGCTGGTTCCTGCTGCAGGAAACCCCAGATGAAAAATACGCCAAGCAGCGCACCAAGAGAAGCATTCGGGGGAAGAAGAAACGGGCCCACCAGGAGATTGATTGACCCAAGAATGACTTTAAAATCTAAACTGTGTTGACAAATATCGTGTTTTTACTAAACTTTGAAATAAAAATTTGCTAGTTATTACCACAGTGTCGGATCTCATTTATTAGAATTTTATTTTCACACCATCGGGTGTTTGTCTTCATGTATTGCAATGGTGCGGTTTGCGTTTTCTATTCTTACATACATACCTGTACATTTTTTGCACATTGCTTTGCTTTGCTTTGTGTCTAACCTCGCTCTTATATGCTCAATGTTTGTGCACATGTATGTGGCTGTTTTAAGTGCAGACAATTTTACTACCATCACAGTGTGTTTTGTTGACATTACTCTATTCTTATGTGCTGCCTTGTTACAATTTTCTTTATTCTTATTTGAATAACTACTAAACAATTAGTATAAAGAATTCATCCAAGAAACTTTTATCTCGATCGCACTCAATCTGAAACGTTCACCTCAAACTGCTAACCCAATGTAGCAAAAAATCTGTACGTGATGGAGCAAATTGGTTACCAGATTTGGATTCAGCGCACCAAAAAACGTAAAAATCAATCGAAAAACATTAGAGGCAGTTTAAAAAAATTTTTTTTTAGTGTACCTGTGTAATCTTTGTCGGTAGCTCTCTGGGGGTAATGTCTCCATAATGGGTTAGGTTTACACATACTATGACATTAATAAACCTCACTCCTACTTCCTCTCTTATTTAGAAGATTTTGGTTGCCATTCTGCTGCCTAGGTTGCCTGAACTGCAAGCACAAAAACACATGTCAAAACTAAATTTGTTGCACATCAGTGCTTGAATATTCTGACTATATAAAGCAACAGCTGAAGTAGGACTGTCTGGTATTTTAGTTACTGTTAGATCCTTAGGATTTTTACCCCTCCGCCCCTTCTTTCATTCAAACTCCCCCAGAGGGACATACTACAGCCTAAATAAAGGAACAAATGGCTTTTCTGCCAATCAGAACCTTTGCCACAAGCTTGCTGACTGCAATGGAAGGGCTTATTAGATTAAATGGATCTGCTTAATAATGGCTGAACTATAGCATAAGGAGGAGCATTTGGGCGAAGACAGTTGAAAAATAATCATAACCTAGTTTGTAGTTTACCCTTGCATTGTTTTCTGTTCCTTGATCTCCTCCAGATCAAGCAACACACATCTTCTCCCTCTGCTCCCTTTCTTTAATAATAAAAAACCCCACCCCCACTATTTTCTTAATTTTCACTTATTTATATATTTGTTTTTATATACCGCACTATTTAAAATCAGCACGGTTTACAATACTGTTCAAAATTTATTAGCAGGGATGTTCCAAGATGGCAGGGATGTTCCTTTCCTCAAGAAACCCTCAGTAGACCCTATCTGTCCTAACTAGTCGATCCATCTTCCTTCTCCCCTTCGTTTCTAAACTACTTGGACGTGCAGTTCACCGCCGTTGCTTAGACTTTCTCTCCTCTCAAGCCCTTCTGGATCCTCTACAATCTGCGTTTTGTCCTTTACATTCTACTGAAACAGCTCTCAGCAAAGTCTCCAGTGACCTGGTTCCTGGCAAAATCCAAAGGACCTTTTACTCAATCCTAATCCTTCTTGAGCTTTCTGCTGCTTTTGACACTGTTGACCACAACTTTCTCCTTGATACCTTGTCCTCGCTTGGTTTTAAGGGCTCTGTGCTATTCTGGTTCTCTTCTTATCTCTCCCATTGCTTCTTCAGTGTTTGTTCTGGTGGATCCTCCTCTACTGCTATCCCACTCAGTTGGTGTACCCCAAGGGTCTGTCTTGGGTCCATTCCTTTTCTCTCTATATACCAAGTCCCTTGGTGCACTTACATCTTCCCATAGCTTTCAGTATTATCCTTACACTGATGGTTCCCAGATCTACCTCTCCATATGTGAAATCTCTCCAGCAATCCAGGCCCGGATCTCTGCCTGCCTTTCTGACATTGCTGCTTGGATGTCTCACCACCACTTGAAACTGAACATGGCCAAAACGGAGCTTCTTATTTTTCCCCCTAAACCCTCCTCTCCCTTCCTCCTTTCTCAGTCTCTATGGATAACTTTCTATTCCTCCCTGTTTCCTCAACTTGCAACCTTGAGGTCGTCTTTGACGCCTCTCTCTCCTTCTCCACACACATCCAACTGATGGTTAAAACCTGCTGTTTCTTTCTCTACATCAATCACCAAAATTTGCCCATTCCTTTCAGAACTATTAATACACTTATCCACTCTTATAGTCACCTCCCATCTTGACTACTGTAACTTACTCCACACTGGTCTCCCTCTGAATCATCTCTCTCCCCTTCAATCTGTTCAATACCTTGCTGCACGGCCAATCTTCCACCATCCTCATCATGCTCAAATTACCTCTATTCTCAAGTCACTTCATTGGCTCCCTATCCGTTTCCACATCCAGTTCAAACTTCTCCTGCTGCCCTATAAGTGCATTCACTCTGCAGCTCTTCATTACCTTGCCTCTCTTATCTCACCCTACACCCCTCCTCAGGAATTCCACTCTTCTGGCAAACCGCTTTTATCTGTGCCCTTCTCTTCTATTGCTAACTCCAGACTTTGCTATTTTCACCCTGCTGCTCCTTATGCCTGGAACAAACTACCTGAGTCTGTACGTCAGGCTTCAACCCTGGCCCTTTTCAAATCCAGGCTGAAAACTCACTTCTTCGCTGCTGTTTTCAGATTGTGATTCACCTAATCTCCTTTGTGTTTCCTTACCATTCCCCCTAGATGTATTCTATGTTTACAGCTACTGTGTTGACTTGACTAGATTCTAAGCTCTGATGAGCAGAGACTGTCTTTTACATGTTTCTGTGCAGCGCTGCATACGTCTTGTAGCGTTATATAAACGTTCAGTAGTAGCGGTAGTCCAAGTAAGAAAGGTAGACAGAGCAACAGAGAAAAAAATTGGTGCACAGCAATACGAAAGATAGAAAAGATATCAAACTGCTACATCTGCAGTAATATTATTATTACTGTTCAGCAAAAATCTCTATCAAATTACTGATTGCATCAATTACTGAATATCCACGAGTCAATTCAAAAAGCTAACCATCAAATAAAGATAAGCAGATAAATAATCATCTGCTTATTTGTATGTCACGTATACAGTGAATTTATCCATTTAGGTAACATTCACTTAATGTGTGGTCCTAAACTTAAAAATAATTCAATCATTTAAAATTAGGACTGCTGGACTTCCAGTGACGTCACCAAACCGCATGGACGGCTGAAAAAGAGCTCCACCGTTCATCCCCGCAAAAGTAATTACTTTCTCCCTAAAAACAGAGTGATACAAATAACCCAAAGAGGATTGGATTGGTCTGAAGGAGTGGAGGCTGGTGCAATGACGACAGCAAGGAAAAAAAAAAGATGGCAGACATAAGAGAATACACGTTCGCAGCTATCAGAGGTGAGCAGAGAGGAGGAGGAAAAACGGGAGGTGAAGCGAATATAGAGGCCGGAAGAGCGGCTGAGTACCTTGGAAGAGGTACAGAGTAAAAGTGACGTGGTGCATATTTCTAAGGAAGAACTCCGGTCATGGTTCGGTGAGCCGAGATCTGAAATGGCGGGATTCAGAGCAGAAATGGAGGTTCGCACTGATGTGCAGGAACTGGGGAAAAGAGTGGAGGAGGCAGAAGGGCAAGTGGAAGAGGTGCGAAGCAACAAGAGTGCAATAAATAAAAAGAAGGAACAGACTGAAATGAAGCTTGAAGATTTGGAAAATCGGGCGAGAAGGCAAAATCTACGAATAAAGGGGGTGCCGGAAAATGAAGAATATAGACATTGTGAACAGACGGAACGAGACATATGTATGGCGTTGCTGGAGGAGCCCGAGGATAGAGGGCAAGCACTGAAAGTGAAAAAAGACAGAGCGCACCGCACGCTGGGCCCAAGGAGAGAAAGTCTAAGCAACGGTGGTGAACTGCACGTTCAAGTAGTTTAGAAACAAAAGGGGAGAAGGAAGATGGATCGATTAGTTAGAAGGACAGATAGGGTCTACTGAGGGTTTCTTGAGGAGAGAAACATCCCTGCCATCTTGGAACATCCCTGCTAATAAATTTTTGAACAGTAAGTGAAAATTAAGAAAATAGTGAGTGTGTGGGGTTTATTTTATTATTAAAGAAAGAGAGCAGAAGGAGAAGATGTGTGTTGCTGGATCTGGAGGAGATCAAGGAACAGAAAACAATGCAAGGGTAAACTACAAACTAGATTATGAAAATTATTTTTCAACTGTCTTCGCCCAAATGCTCCTCCTCATGCTATAGTTCAGCCATTATTAAGCAGATCCATTTAACCTAATAAGCCCTTTCCATTGCAGTCAGCAAGCTTGTGACAAAGGTTTTGACTGCCAGAAAAGCCATTTGTTCCTTTATTCAGGCTGTAGCAAGTCCCTCTGGGGAGTTTGAATGAAAGAAGGGGCTGGCGAACAGGTCCATCACAGGTCCCCCCAGAGCTGGAAGAGGTGACTGGCTACCCCGGGGTCCAGCTGCCACTCGTGCAGCTGGAGAAATCTTCTCAGCCTATCGACCAGAAGGTTGTCCTGGCCTGGCAGGTACACTGTCCGCAAGAATATAGGAATAAGGAAGACAAAACATACAACAAGCAACAGTGCCTTCTCATTTGTAGCACCAACCCTATGGAACAACCTCCCGGATCAATTAAGAGAGATAAAAGATCTACAAAAATTCCGAAAGGACCTAAAAACATATCTATTCACCAAACACTACTCCAACACAATTTGTGACATGGGTATGGCCTCCCAACCTCCGTAACTCGACTTGGATACACTCTTTCAAATTGATTCACTACGGTTTTGACCTCTGAAAATAAGACAATTCTTTAAACATAATTATATGTAAATCTATGTAGCAAATTGTAAATAGTTCTAAATCAGTTTTTACTTCTTGTATATAATTATCTACAGTTCCAAGTATGTTTTATAGTTTTTACTTCTTGTACATAGTTATCTACAGTTCCATGCATGTTATATAGTTGCACATTGTTCTATGTACTTTAACATTGTTCGATGTAAACCGCCACTGATCCTGGGAATTGGCGGTATATAAAAATTTTGCAAATAAACAAACCCTGTTGGACTGCGTACGAGCAGAAAACCTGTGCCTCCTGACAAAGGGTATGGTGCCCCCCTGTTTGTTCTCGGAGAACATTGCCACCTGGTTGTCCGATCGAGTCCAGCCATTTCCTCACCACCGGTACTGAAGCTGGTGTCTCCCACATTCGGAGCATCAGTCGTTCCAAGATGGGAGGGATGGGTACCATGAGCGATTCCCATGGAGGGGCCTCGTACTAGAGGATTTCCAACTTATCCGCCTGACGGTCCGCCACAGACTCGGTCGGGAACACCAGGGCCTTAGACATATCCTTGACAAAGTCAAGGAAGCTCATATCCTCGAGCAGGGACCGCCTTTGAGGCTCCGAGATGGGAGAGTCAGATGGAATGTCGCGGTGATGATAGGTATCGGGGGCTCCTCATCCTCCGTCTCTCACTCGGAGTAGTCCGTCGTGGACTCGTAGGAGGGTTGCTCCCTGGGCTTCGTGTACCCCAATTCCCTGCAGCCGTCGCCCGATATACTTGCCGGGGGTGACCGCAGTCCCGACAAGTGGGATTGGATTGCGACCTCGGCAAAGGATAGGCTCGGCCTCCAGGGATGTCTTGGATATCAAGGGCCCAGTGGTCAGGGCAGATGAACTGGTCGTGCCGGACAACAGTGACCACTGCTGGTCCATGAAGACAGAAACTGTGCTCCAGGACCGCCATTCTGGACTCGGCCAGAAGGCTCCGCGGCCTTCAGTGTGGGCACCAAGGGACTCGGGCCTGACGCCGGCTCCCCCGAATGGGAATCCTCGACGAGGATGGCGTCTGGGGACCAAGGCCGGTACGCAGTCAGATCCTTTCGGGGGACCTTTGTAGGCCGCTCCTTCTCCAACGCCTTGGACGGACATTCCAGACTGCGGGACCAGTGCCGGGGAGCACCCGGCCGGTTGGAACCGTCCAAGGATGCCACCTTCAAGGGTTTCTTCTTCTTCCTGGGTTCCCTTGAGGGAGACTCCCTTTCAGAGGACCCACGACGAGGCTCAGTTTCAGAAGGTTCCGCCTGAGATGTCGGGACCTCAGACGAAGCTCTGGCCTTTGGAGGCACCAGGGACTCAGGGGGGGGAAGAGGGGGGAACAAAAAAAAACAAAAAAACCCAACTTATCGAGCTGCTGCTGGCGGCTCTTGAGGGCCTTGCTGGACATCCTCTTGCAGAGACCGCAGGCTGCCAGGTCGTGGTCTGGCCAAAGGCAGTGTAGACAGCAGTTGTGTGTATCTGTCAAAGACTTAATTTTAGAGCCCGATCACACTTCTTAAAGCCACTGGTAGCCATGGAGGAAAAAAAAAAAAAAAAAAAAGATACCCCTGCATGGTCAAAGACTTTCCAGGCTGCCAGTGGGAGAAAAAAGGCACAAAGATGACAGGAAAAGAACGAAAACTACAAAAATAGACCGAACTCGACGCTAAGGCAATGAGTTCAGTAGGTGGGAAGAGTACCAGTGCGATACCTGAGGCGAGTATGAAACCCGGAGAGAAAAAAAAAATGTTTTCCGGGGACAAGCCAGACAACGTCTGAACGGCTCCACGGAAAAAAGGAGACTGAGCAAGATGGCACCCTTGGGCGGGAAGGGGACCACGTATGCATGGTGGCATCTCCCAAAGGCTTTCTTTGAAAGCTGGGGGATGCTTCCGCAAGGGCTCAGTCACCCATATGTGAGGACTGACTTCCTGCTTGTTCCTGGAGAAAAACTGCAAACACTTAAAGGGCCAGTAACAAAATCAAAAGGAAAGAGAATGGGGATGGGCGTGCTATGTGGGAGGGAGAAGAGAAGAGAGTGGAAGGGAAGCAGAAAGTGGGGAGGGGTTGGGGGGGGGGAGGAAGAATGCAAAGTGTTGGCTGTTAAAGGGGTGAAATCATGTTGACAAAAGGGCACAATGCGTATTTCTCAAAAGATGCATTCCCCTGCCCCCAGAACACACACGCATATACACGGGCACCTCACCTCTGCACCACACGCACACCTCACTTTTGCACATCACATACACAGGCTCCCCAGCTCTGCAGCACACACACATACACACACCACAGCCCTACACCCCACCCACACAAAAGGCACCCACCGCCACATCCCATAGACAGACACGCACACCACTGTTGCACCATAGATCCACATAGATGCTTGCCATAACTGTTATATAAAGATAACGCGTGGTGTAGGAACTCTGGCGCTGGTCTCATAAGACTTGAGAATATGATTTGAGACAAATGGGGGTGGGGAGAGGGGCACGAGGCCACAAGCACTGGCTCCTAAGATTTTAGCCTGGCTCCTACATCCGCACAAAATTTGTCAAGTCCTGTTCTATTGTAATTTTTTCCCTTTTAAGAACATAAGAACATAAGATATGCCATACTGGGTCAGACCGACCAAGATCCATCAAGCCCAGTATCCTGTTTCCAACAGTGGCCAATCTAGGTTATACGTACCTAGCAGTTTCCCCAAAAGACACAGGTTCCACAATGCTTGTACTGGGTCAAGCATTGATATCCTGGGTCCCTTCTTTTTTTTTTTTTTTTTCAAGTTTTATTTATTATAAAGAAACATACAATTATAACAAAACATTCCAAAGGGGGTGGGAAAACCCAACCCACACATTTACAGCAACAACTAAAGGAATCTCATGTATTAGCTCACATCTAGGAGGAGTACAATATCAAACGATAAAATATACCATCCCTTAAGCAGACCTGGTAAACCCAACAAGGGGAGATTGATTTATTTCTTTATAATATGTTCTAAGTACACAACAGGTCCTAACCTTTCCCCTCTAAAAATTCCACAAGTTGCGCAACTTCCAGAAAAATGTAACGAGTACCGTGATAAATAATGTGGCACCGACATGGAAATTTCAAATAAAACAAAGCACCCAGGGCCAAAACACGAGGGCGAATTTCCAAAAAGGCCTTCCGCCTCCGCTGTGTAGCCCTGGAGACATCAGGAAAAATCTGAATGACGGAGCCACAAAACTTCTCCGATTTTTTCTTGAAGTATGCGCGGAAAATTCTCTGTCTGTCTAAATCAGAAACTAAGGTGATAAGTAATGTGGCCCTAGTAGGAATCTCGTCCTGAGACGATTCCAAAAAATCAGAAATATTTAAGGAAGCAGGACTATGGGACTCACCAACAACTCCTATTTGAGGCACAGCTTGATAAGCTGTGTCTCTAGAGGAAAGATAATAAATATTAGAAAGGGAAATAGCATCCACATCAGAAATCAGTAATATTTCCTTTAAATACTTATGAAACAGCATCAAAGGTGATAAGTAATGAGTTTTGGGAAAGTTCAGAAGACGAAGGTTCCTGGAACGAAATGAGTTCTCAAGAGCCTCATGTTGTGAACGCAATGAAATAACATCTTGAACAAGGGAAGTAGTAACAGGCTGTTGGGCAGTAAAGCGAGTCTCAAAGGAGTCAACGCTTTTCTCCACAGCAGCCAAACGAGATTCCTGATTTGAAATTTTAACAACAGTTTCTTTCGTAAATGCTGAAATCCTTTGAAGAGAAGAGTCCAATGCTAACTCCATTCTAGACATCATAGACCATAAATCTTTTAAAGAAACCTCTTCCGGAATATCACGAGACTCCCCAGTGCCCACAAATGAAATCACAGATGGCAGAGGAGGAGGCAATAAATCATTAACAGAATCCATTACAGAGTCCAAACGTAGAAATGAGGAAGAAAGATTAGGATCCCCATTGTTATTAAGAACCTTTTCAGATACAATAGATAAAGAAACAACCTTATCACCCGTCGTCGGAGATATATCCGCAACCGGAGAAGACTCAGAACCCACAGTACTTACTGTCGACCTTTCACCAGGGGAGGTGTCCAATACAGCAGTTTTAGGCAACACTTGACCAACGGAGACATGTGCATCCATGGGTCCAATAGTTTTTACCGCCTTCGGTGGGGCCGCAGAAAGCGTGCGTTTCTTCCTCTTCCCCATTCACGGAACTTGCAGCACCAAGTTGCGCCGAAGGGGCGCCAAAGGGGCAGAACGTGCCCCTTTGGTCACGCCCCTTCGGGCACGCGCCCGCTTCGCGTCCCGCGTCGGAGGCCAGCTGAAATAGCCCCGTTCAGACCAACAGCCCCAATCAGAGCAGTGGAGGCGGGACCAGGTCACAGGTAGGGAGGAAACAAGCAGGAAACCATGAAACTCCTCAGCGTCCCGCGTCGGAGGCCAGCTGAAATAGCCCCATTCAGACCAACAGCCCCAATCAGAGCAGTGGAGGCGGGACCAGGTCACAGGTAGGGAGGAAACAAGCAGGAAACCATGAAACTCCTCCAGGGTCCCTTCTTAATAATGGGATATCCTGGGTCCCTTCTTAATAAATGCCTATTCGAGCTACAAACCTGGCTTCAACGCAATAACATGTCCATTAATCACAAGAAAACAGAAGCAATGTGTATCTCCAGGAAACCGGGCTTCGAGCCCCCAACAGTCACCATGAACAATAACAATTACAACATCAAGACAGAGATAAAATATCTAGGAGTGATGCTTGACAGCAACCTAAATATGGACAAACACCTTCGAATTACCAATCGGGCCATTTTCCACAAATTAAGTCTTGCAGCCTCTACGTAGCATCCTCGATCATGCCGACTTCAGGTCTGTCGCTCAAGCCCTCATCATTCCACATCTACACTATTGCAATGCCATACTGCAAGGCCTGCCAAAGAAAACTATAAATATTCTACAAATGGCACAAAATGTTGCTGCCAGAATCATTATGCAAAAAGGCCTCTCTGACCACATTATACCTGTTCTAATTGAGCTACATTGGCTCCCCATTGCGGCCCGCATTCAATACAAAATGATAGTCACTACTTTCAAACTCATCCATAATGTAGCTCCCTCACACCTCAACAGCTTAATATCCAATCTACCCAACAACAGAAGTAGAAGAACACCGAACCTCAATACCCTCTGTCTCCCAAAGTGCATCAGAAAGGTTAATGCATGTACTAGTAACAGAGCTTTCTCATTTATAGCTCCGACACTCTGGAACCGGCTGCCATGTGAACTGCGTGCAAACTGTGATCTGAAAGACTTCAGAAAAAAGCTTAAAACGCACCTCTTCCAATCGCATTACAATATAACCTAGGCCCTGTACCCCACTACCATTATTTCCCACTAACAACTGTCTTCCATGCGTGGGAAAAACCACTGTACCCTATGTAATCTCACAACGAGATCTGCATTCAGTCATGTGTAAATATGTATATAAAGTATCCTGTGTGAAGTCTTAACATCAATCAACTGTAATCTGTAACCCTATGTTTGCTGTGCACTTCCTCTCTCTCCCTAATCGCAATGTATATATTTCTGATTCCTGGCCGGTACAGCCACTCTTACCATGTATAGCAACCGCTGCTGATCGCTGGAAGCAGCGGGATACAAATGTACACTAAATAAATTAATTAATTAATAATTTTTGCTGCTATATTCTGCAATATCTGTAAACAATGCACACTTTTCATGATACCAAAATAAGTAATACTGCAGTCATCTAATTCTGCCATAATAGAAGCTTGCACCAGCAATTTCAGCTGGTCATTTTCAGAGTTTGCTCTAATCTGTCGCAACTGGCGCAATTTCAAAATTGCCTTTACTTGCTCTTCCATGGACAAAGTAGAGTCTAACAGAATTTCAAAGATTTTCACAGTGTTCAGTAACTGCATATTTTAAAATAGCGAGTTGCTAAATATACGTTTTGGCTAGACAAGTTGATGTGTATCTAAGACTTATTTAATAAAAAGAGGGTCCCCAAGTGACATTTTAACATATATATAACTGAAGACCCAGCCCTAACCATTTAGTTTGCCTAACATCGAACTTGTAAATAGTTTCTCTGCTACAGTTGTGTTAGCTGAATGTGTAAATACTTCACCAAGTTACAGATCCAAGTTCTTGATCCTGTTCAATGTAGCACTAGGCATTTCTCATTGTCTCTTGCAAGAATTGTTAGCTGTAAACCGCACTGATACTGAAGAGCGCAGTATAAAAAAGCTTTTAAATAAAAAATTTTTAATAAAATATTAGTGACATTCAACTGCTATCTGGCCATATTATATATTTAGTGCAGGGGTGGTCAAACATTTTGGACTGGGTTTGGGGAGCAGCTCAAATTGATTTGACCAGTACTTACAGGAAATTGACAGATTGCTTTTATATTATAGATTTATGGATGAGTAGGCATTTGATGACGTTAAACCCACAAAAAACTAAGATATTATGGATGAGTCATAGTTTAACCTGTTTTCCAGCTATTTCACAGATATTCCAATAGCATCCAATGCAGACTGATTGGAGTGCTTTTAAATCTTGACCTGTCAATGATCTCCACAACCCACATTTCCCAGCATTTATTTTATTTATAGCATTTCTATACCGTGCTCTTTAAAATCAGTGCAGTTTACAAGTAACATTTATATGTACAATGCAGGAAGTAAATAGTAATTAGATCTTACCTGCTAATTGCTGTTCCTGAAGGAACGACAGTCCAGTCCCTTCACTTCTGGGTTGCGTAACCCTTCCAGCAGCTTGGAGGCTGAGCCCATCTTTTTTGGGGGATGGAGCGGTATAAATACCACTGGGACCACCCACCCACTCCAGTATTCGATTGAAAAAGCAGATCTAACAAACTCTTACTGGAAACTTAACTATAAAAAACTCAAACCTATGCAACAGGCATATATATTGAAAAAATCTTTTTTTTTTTTTTTTTTTTTAAATGGAAAACCGAGGAGAGGAGGCCTGGGAATAGCCTGAGGAGATGTCTGCTTCTACCCGAGCCGGCTTCCTCCCGGACTTCTTCCTGCCGTACCGGAGCTACGGCCCCAACGATGCCTTGCCCTGAACCCGAGGTGTGAAACGGTTGCCGGAACGGGTGGGATCAGGGACTGGACTGTCGTTCCTTCAGGAACAGCAATTAGCAGGTAAGATCTAATTACTATTTCCTTATCGTCACTCCAGTCCAGTCCCTTCACTTCTGGGAAGTACCAGAGCAGTTCACCCCGGGAGGGTTCCGGCATACCGGACTGAAGAACTGCTAGCCCGAACCGGGCGTCCGCTGCACTCTGCACGTCCAACCTATAGTGCTTGGAGAAGGTATGCAGCGATGACCAAGTCGCTGCCCTACAGATGTCCAGCGGAGGTACCAGGGAAAATTCCGCCCAAGAGGCCGCCTGAGCCCTAGTGGAGTGGGCCCGCAGCCCCACCGGAACCTGCTTCCCCTTCAGGATGTAAGCGGAGGCAATCGCCTCTCTGATCCACCTGGAGATGGAAGCCTTGGCCGCCGACTCCCCTTTGTGCGGCCCTCCAAACTGGATGAATAGACGGTTGGACTTTCGGAAAGGCGCTGTGCGCGAGAGGTAACGTTTCAAGATTCTCTGGACGTCTAGTAGACGCAGCCTGTCGTCTTTACCTATCTGCCCCTTAGACGCTAAGACTGGCAGGGTAACTGTCTGGTTCACATGAAAAGGAGAGATAACCTTGGGTAAAAAGGACGGTACTGTACGCAGAACCACCTTGTCCTTGAGAAAGGCCAGGAAGGGGGGCTGGGACGAGAGCACCTGCAATTCTGAGACCCTTCTGGCCGAGCAAATGGCGACCAGGAAAACTGTCTTTAGAGTTAAATCCTTTAAGGAGGCTCTCTTCACTGGCTCGAAGGGTTCCCCGACCAAGGCACTTAGCACTAAGTTGAGATCCCAAGGAGGGATGACCGATCTCCGTTGCGGACGTAGCCGACTAACCGCTCGTAGGAACCTGGCAACGTCCGGGTGTGCCCCTAAGGGTCTGCCCCGGACCTTTCCTCTATAGCAAGAGATAGCCGCCTACTGAACCCGCAAGGAGCTATGCGCCAGACCCTTTTCGAAGCCTGCTTGCAAGAAGTCCAGAATCTCCGGAACCGAGGCCAAAAGCGGTTTCCGACGATGCTCCGCGCACCAAGCTTCGAAGATGCGCCAAACTCTTACATAAGAAAGACAGGTTGAGCGCTTTTTGGCCTTCAGTAGAGTCGAGATTACCGCTCCTGAGTAGCCTCGCTTTAGCAGCCGCGCCCTCTCAATAGCCAGGCCGTAAGCGAGAACCGATCCACGTGAGGCATCCGGACCGGACCCTGCCTCAGCAGGTCCCTTTTGAAAGGGAGCCGCCAAGGACGGTCGGCGAGCAGCCTGATCAGATCGGCATACCATGGGCGGCGAGGCCAATCCGGAGCTATGAGAATTACCAAGCCATGGTGAGACTCTACCCGTTGGAGAACTTTCCCGATCATAGCCCAAGGGGGGAATACATAGAGAAGACCCTCCGAAGGCCACTTTTGAGACAGGGCATCTAAGCCTTCGGACATCCTTTCCTTCCTTCGGCTGAAGAATCTGTCCACCTTGGCTGTACAGAACCGTGCCATGAGGTCCATGACTGGGCAGCCCCAAAGGGCTACTATCTGGTTGAAGGTCTCTTGTTCCAGCTCCCATTCCCCGTGGTCTATCTTGCACCTGCTGAGGAAGTCGGCCGTGACGTTGTCCTCTCCTGCCACATGCTGCGCTGACAGAGCTAGAAGCCGGGACTCCGCCCACTGGAAAAGAGAGTCCGCCTCCTTCTCTAAGGCGTGACTGCTGGTGCCTCCCTGGTGGTTGATGTAGGCCACCGCGGTGACATTGTCGGAGAGAACTCGAATAGCCTTTCCCTGCACTAATATCCTGAATGCCTTGAGAGCCAGAGTGACAGCCCGCAATTCCAGTCTGTTGATGGGCCACTGTGATTCCCACTGTGACCAGAGACCCTGGACGAACTGGTCCTCGCAGTGCGCTCCCCAGCCTGTCAGGCTGGCATCCGTCGTTAACAACAACCACTGATGGGGATCGAGGGGCATTCTGCGGTCCAGGTTCTTCGGGCACCTCCACCATTGGAGGGACTGCTTGGTCCGTGGAGCGCAAGGTAACTGCATCGAGAGGGGCTGATGCTGGGGAGACCAACGACGCAATAGCGCCCGCTGCAGCGGACGCATGTGGGCCCTGGCCCATGGCACCACCTCTATTGATGCCGCCATAGTTCCCAGAACTTGGAGATAATGCCAGGCTGAGGGATTTCTTCTGGCCAGGAACTGCGTGATTAGAACCCTTAGATCTCTTGACCTTGACCGTGACAGGAACACCCTGCCCCTGAGGGTGTCGAATCTTGCTCCGAGATACTCGAGTTCCTGAGAGGGAGTCAACCTGCTCTTTGTCCGGTTGATGACCCACCCCAACTCCTCTAAGACCTGAATCACTCTGGCCGTTGCCGAGTGGCTTTCCGGAGCTGACTTTGCGCGGATTAGCCAGTCGTCCAAGTAGGGGTGTACTAATATGCCTTCCTTCCTTAGGAAGGCCGCCACTACGACCATTACCTTGGTGAACGTCCTGGGAGCCGTGGCAAGGCCAAAGGGCAGGGCCTGGAACTGAAAGTGGCCTCTTGGTACCGCGAATCTCAGGAATTGTTGATGGGACTTCCTGACCGGGATGTGCAAGTAGGCTTCCGTCAAGTCGAGGGAAGTGAGGAACTCCCCTCCTCTCACGGCCGCTATGACTGAACGTAGGGTCTCCATCCGAAAGTGAGGTACCCTGAGGCAGCGGTTGACTTGTTTTAGATCTAGGATTGGCCGAAAGGAGTCCTCCCTTTTCGGGACCACAAAGTAAATCGAGTACCGACCGGATCCGTATTGGTCTGGGGGTACTGGAATTACCGCCCCTAAGTCTATTAGACGGGCAAAAGTAGACTCGATCGCTGCCCTTTTTGCTGGAGCTCCACAGGGCGACTGAACAAAAGCCGGTGGGATTTGCTTTGCGAATTCTAGCGCGTAACCTTCTCTGATCACCTCTAGAACCCATTGATCGGACGTGACCCGGATCCAGGCGGGGAGAAACAGCCTCAGGCGGCCGCCTACCGGCCGTCCTTCCCCCTGGACCCCCGACACCTCATTGTTGCTTCCTAGGGCCCGAGAAGGAGGAGGAAGAGGAGGAGGAGGAAGCTCCAAACCCCCGACCTGCCCCTCGAAAACCTCTGAAACCTTGTCCCTTAGAGGGAAACCGGCCCCTGGAAAAGTGGTTTGATCTGGTGGTCCGAAATCTCCGCGTCTCCCTAGGCTGAGTGCGCACAGGGGCTTGGGAGCAGCCTAGTCTCGGTCTATCTTCCGGAAGCCTACCTCCTTTAGACTCGCCCAGATCCTTGACCAGCTTCTCCAGATCCTCCCCGAATAAAAGTTTCCCTTTAAAAGGGAGTCGACTTAGCCGCGCCTTCGAGGACGCATCAGCTGCCCAATTACGTAGCCACAGATAACGCCTAGCCGCCACCACCGAGGCCATGTTCTTGGCTAGGCTTCTGATGAGGTCATACTGACTATCCGCCAAGTAGGCTGCGCCGGATTCCACTTTGGCAGAGTTTGCCTGGATCTCGGCCGAAGAGTCCTCTGACTGAAGCTGCTGAGCCCATCTTAGGCAGGCTCGAGCTACCCAGGCTCCTGACACGGAGGCCTGTAATGCAAGGGCACTTACATCAAAGGCTTGTTTCAGGAGTGTATCCAGCTTCCTGTCCTGTGCGTCTTTTAAGGCTGAACTGCCCTCAACTGGGATAGTCGTCTTCTTAGTGACTGCAGATACCGCTGCATCCACCCTGGGCGATTTTAGCAGTTCCTTATCTGACTCTGGGAGAGGGTATAGGCGGGACATGGTTCGGACTCCTCTTAGACTGGATTCCGGTTGGTCCCATTCTTCCTGGATCATCTGGCGTACTACTCTGTGGACCGGAAAGACCTTCTGGGATTTCCTAATGGCCTGTATTAAGGGGTCCTCCAATGCCTCCTCCTGCGATGGTACATCTGAGGCCACATTGAGTACTTTTAAGGATTCATTAATTAGCGCCGGAAGCTCCTCTCGCCTAAAGACCCTAACTATCCGAGATTGATCTTCTTCCGGGATCTCTCCTTCTTCCAGCTCCTCCTCATCCTCATCCAAATCCTTCACCGAACCATCCTCCTCCGGAGTCCCCTGGGAAAAAGACGGTAGGAGGTCTTCCCCGTCCAGCCGCTGACGCTTAGAAGGGATGCTGGATTCTGGATTGATCGCCCCTAGGAGTCTGGATGATCTCTCTTCCCCTGGTGTGGTCACCTCATCTGCCCCTAGGCCCTGCTTGCGCAGGCAGTAGGCCTTATGGAGTAACAGGATGAAGTCAGGGGAGAAAAATTCTCCGTCCCCTCCTGCACTCGAGGGAGGGGGAGGAGGAAGCAGAGGAGGCGTGGGTAGCTCAGAGGGGGTAGAGACCGAACCCTGGGACCCCCCTTCCCCTACTAGAGGGTCAGATGATCCCTGGGAAGGCTGCAATATCTCCTGTTCCACTGATGTAGCCACTGCGGCGCAGCTCCTGCAGATTCCTGTCTCTGCGGAGGTGCCCCTGCGTGTCCCACATGAAGGACAGCGTGGCTTGGATGCCATGGGCAAAGATTGGGGCTTAACTTAGTAGGCCCTTACCACCAGAGCCCAATTTCCCTTAGGGCTCAAATCCTAACAAAACCCCTAGGACAGCGATGGCGAACCTATGGCACGCGTGCCAGCTGTGGCACGCGAAGGCCTTGCAGCTGGCACGCGGGAAGGTCCGCAATTAGGGTTTTTTTTTTTTTCAATTTTACTTGTCTGCTGCCGCTGTCGGGGCCGCCGCGGCAAAATCGAGCGTGCCGCGGGGCCCCCCTGTACCCAGCAGAGCCTGCCCTCCCCGTAGCAGCTCTCTCTTTGGCAGCTCTCTCTTTGGAGCTGCAGTCAGACGCGCCGGCTTGCAGAGCGCGAAGGGAAGAGTTTCCCTTTCGCGACTCTGTTAAGCCCGCGGGGGCTGATGGGAACTTCCCATCAGCCCCCGCGGGTTTTACAGAGCAGCGAGGGAGAAACTCGCCCCTCGCGCTCTGCAAGCCGGCGCGTCTGACTGCAGCTCCAAAGAGAGAGCTGCTACGGGGAGGGCAGGCTCTGCCGGATACCGGGGGGCCCCGCGGCACGCTCGATTCTGCCGCGGCGGCCCCGACAGCGGCAACAGACAGGTTTTCTTTTTTTTTAATTTTCCCTGGGCTGGGGGGGGTTAGGAGTGGTGATGTGATGGGCTGGGCTGGGCTGGGGGGGTTAGGAGTGGTGATGGGCTGGGCTGGGCTGGGGGGGGTTAGGAGTGGTGATGGGCTGGGCTGGGGGGGTGTTAGGAGTAGTGCTGGGCTGGGGGGATTTAGGAGTGGTGATGGGCACTGGGCTGGGGGGGTAGGAGTGGTGATGGACACTGGGCTGGCTGGGGGGGGTTAGGAGTGGTGATGGGCACTGGGCTGGCTGGGGGGGTTAGGAGTGGTGATGGGCACTGGGCTGGGGGGTTAGGAGTGGTGATGGGTGCTGGGGGGGCTTAAACTAAAAATTGGGTGATGGGGGATTAGGACTGGAAATGGGCTGGTGGGATTAGGACTGGAAGTGGGTTGATGGGGGGTTAGGACTGGTAATGGGCTATGGGGGGGCTTAAACTGAAAATTGGGTGATGGGGGATTAGGACTGGAAGTGGGTTGATGGGGGGTTAGGACTGGTAATGGGCTATGGGGGGGCTTAAACTGAAAATTGGGTGATGGGGGATTAGGACTGGGAGTGGGCTGATGGGGAGGTTAGGACTGGTAATGGGCTATGGGGGGGCCTTAAACTGAAAATTGGGTGATGGGGGATTAGGACTGGAAATGGGCTGGTGGGATTAGGACTGGGAGTGGGCTATGGGGGGCTAGGACTGGTAATGGGTTGGGGTTGCTAGGACTGGAAATGGGCTGAGTGGAAGGGGGCTTGAACTGCAAATAGCTGTTGGGGATGGGGCTTGGAATGGAAATGGGCTGAGGGGAAGTGGGGGGCTTGAACTGCAAATAGCTGATGGGGACGGGGCTTGGAATGGAAATGGGCTGAGGGGAAGTGGGGGGCTTGAACTGCAAATAGCTAATGGGGAGGGGGACTTGGAATGGAAATGGGCTGAGTGGAAGGGGGCTTGAACTGCAAATAACTGATGGGAAGGGGGGCTTGGAATGGGCTCTTAGGGGAGGGAGCTAGGACAGGAACTGGGCTGATGGATGGGCTAGGATAGAACTGAGAATTGGGTGTTGGGGGAGCTAAGATTGGAAATGGGCTGTGGTGGGGGCTTGGATTGAAATGGACTCATGGAGGGGCTAGAACTGGAGGTAGGCTCATGGGGGGCTTGGATTAGAAATGGGCTGAGTGGAGGGGAGCTAGGATTTAACATGGGCTGATGGTGGGGCTAGGAAAGGACTAGAAATGGGCTGATGGGAGGCTGGTATTGGAAATGAGCTGATGAAGGGACTCGGATAGGACTGGAAATGGATGGGGGAGCTAGGACTGGAAATGGACTGATGAGGGGACTAGAAGGGAGCGGATACTGGGTGGGGCTGGAACTAAAAGGGAGCTGATGTTGGGGGAGATTAGAAGGGGATGGGGCTGGGAGAATGAAATGGAGAGGGGAAAAATATTTTGTGTGTGAGGGAAGAAAAATGTACAATTGGCCGGGTATTGGGAGAGTAAGTGGGGATTGAGGATGGAGGGGTAAAATTTGAGTGGATGAAATAGGAATGAGGAAAGAGCAAAAGGAGAAAGATTAGTATGTTAAAGCGGATGTAGAGAGAGAGAATGGAAAAAAAAACTAGAAGAGAGAAGAAAGGACAAATGGACAGCAGATGATGGAGAGTTAGCAGAAAACATGAAGAAACCAGAAGAAAGTGGCTGGAGCAATTGCAACTGTGTAACTGAGCTGAGGTATTCTGTTTATGTAATTCCTTTTTGACATTGCCACTTGTTCTCTTTCCCCAGTAGGTCATGTATTGTTGTTCTCTGAAATGTATTGGTTTAATATTTGCAGTGTTGCCTTTTGATAGGTATGGTATGGTGCTTTGTGACTCCTGGTAGTGCTGTTAGGATACGGCGGGTTTGCTATTGGTTCTAAATGGGCAGTGTTTGTAGTAGTTCCTAATGTGCCTGGCGGTTGGCACTGGATTATAGTAATGTAGAAATCTTTTAGTCTGTCTTTATCCATACACTCATTAAGAGACATGTTTACTAAAAGTTAGTGTATGTTAGCATTATGCAAATATTTATGCAAATTGACGTGCTGGCACTTTGAGGAAATTCTTTGGTTTTGTGCGGCAGTTTGGGCACTCGGGCTCAAAAAGGTTAGCCATCACTGCCCTAGGAGATCTAAAGGGATTACCTTAACTAAAACCAATTGGGCTGCCAAAAAGATAATGGCGATTAAAAAATAAACGTTAAATAAATCGAATAGAAATCGAGCATGAAACTAACCAAAATACATCGAAAATAATAAAATTAATAAAAATAAATTAGATACAATTAGTGGCTAGCTCTCGTTTGTCCCCTAAGGGAGGTACTTGCAGTTTGCCGATCCTGGGCCCGATGCTGAGAATCCCACCCGAGGGCTCTACACGTGGTAGGCCTCACAACGTGGAGCCTGCTCGGGGAAAAAGGACTCTGGCGTCTGCCTGCACTCCCCCGCTGCGACCGGTGCTGAGCCCTTACAGAATCACGAGTGCGATCGCCGTCTGATCGCACCGTGAGAAAACCGGGGTACCTCGCGGTTCTTCTCCGCGGTCAGTCGCGTCGGGCCGGGATGGAAGACTCCCCTCCGGTTGTCGTTGCAGCCTCTAGCGCTCAGCCACCTTCAGGGCTTCGGCGCGAGGCTGTTTTTCCCCCACGACGGCAGAGCAAGGAGTGAAGGAAGCCGGGTAGAGCAGAGCACCTCCTCGCTGCTACAACCCGAGGCTTTGCTCTGCGAGCCGCGTCGAAGCTTGAGGAGGGGGGGGGGAGGGAGAAAACAATTCTTAAAGGAGCAGAGCCCCTAAAATCGCCAAAGAAATAAAAGAAATAAAGGAAATTACTGAAAGGTAAAATTAAACACAAATTAAGTTAAAAATTAAGGAAACTAAGCAAATTAAATGTAGGACTCCAGTAAGCCCCAGGCTTACGGAGCCCTCCAGCTGCTTGGAGGCTGAGAATACTGGAGTGGGTGGGTGGTCCCAGTGGTATTTATACCGCTCCATCCCCCAAAAAAGATGGGCTCAGCCTCCAAGCTGCTGGAAGGGTTACGCAACCCAGAAGTGAAGGGACTGGACTGGAGTGACGATAAGGAACCTGCATTGTACTTACACTGAACGGGTATTGTAACTTATTTATTTATTTATTTTATTTAGTATACATTTGTATACCGCTACTTCCAGCGATCAGCAGCGGTTTGATTACAGATTGGAAATTGTCAAATCATGACAGGAAATTTTTGAGGTATAAACACATTGATTAGACAGGAAAGCACAGCACACAGAGAACTATTTTACAGGGAACATGGGCTATGGAGGGTTAAGTGGCTTGCCCAAGACCACAAGGAGCACCTGTGGGACTAGAAACCCCAGTCCTTCCGGCCCAAGGTTGCTGTCCTCTAGTGGGATTTGAACTTGGATTAGAACTGGGGTAACAATATACAAGCTGAGCAATGTGTCACTGAGTTGTAGTGACATGGCATGCTCTAATAAATATCTACAGGATTGTCAATTATTTACAAATTAGACAGTTGGGCTGATGAGTGCGGTTCCCTCAACATGATTAGGGTGTGCTGGTGGTGTTGTCAAGGTGGGTGTGGGTATGGTGGGCACAATGATGGGCAAACGTTTTGGGCCAGGAGCCGCATTATGATTCATGCCAGGGTTGGAAGGCTGGTCTGCTTTGAGGAGTATGTGGGGGGGGGGGGGGGGGACACCACTCTCCCTACTGGGTCCTCTGGCAATACGACTTGCATGGCAACAGAGAAATGCTATCATCATCACCTGGAGCTCTAAAGATGAGCTGATGTGCATGTCATTAGAAGCAAACATTTAGGGCCACAGCTGATGATGTCAGCAGTTCAAGCAATGTAGGTGTTGGCAGACCACACTGAATGCTGGTTAGATGCTGCAGGGAGGGCCAAAACTTTGAAGTCCACAAAAGGGTTCTGGTTTGTGGTCCAGTTTGCCATGCCCCTGTACTAGCATCATCCAAGACTAAAAATAAACAGTTAGCCCCACCTTGTAGTCTCTCTGGCACAGATCATCTAGCCCAGGGCTCGACAAATCCCCAACGCCAAGTAGCCATGGCACCCAAAAATTGCACCCTGGTGCCCAAGATGTCATTGTCCCTGAAAGTTCACCTTGCTGCTCCTTATGCCTGAAATAAACTACCCGAGTCTGTACGTCAGGCTTCATCTCGCCCTCTTTTCAAATCCATGTTAAAGGCTCACCTCATTGAGGCTGCTTTTGGATCCTAATCTCTTGTTTTCCTTGAGTCTACTTACCTTTCCCTATTTGTATCCCTTGTTCTCAGCTATTGTATTGTCTGCCTTGATTAGATTGTAAGCTCTGAAAAGCAGGGACTGTCTTTTATATGTATTTGTATAGCGCTGCGTGCGCCTTGTAGTGCTATATTAATGATTAATAGTAGCAATAGTACAGCCTTACTCTCTCTCCACTGCAAATAGCTCTCTGCCAAATGCTTGAGGGGGATCTCAGTTTCAAGTCCCAAAATAATCCCCGGTACAAGACCAGTGTCTTCCTTAAGTGCAGGAGGACCTGCAGCCGAGTTGACACAGGCCACACCAGTCTTAAGCCAGGAACCAAACACAGAAGACAGTACACACTGTCTCACTTGCTCCCTTTGTGAAACACAGGACTTAGTACAAGAGTTAGTTAACACAGTTACCGCTTGAAATTGAACATGGCCAAAACCAAACTTCTTATTTTCCCCCTTAAAACTCCTTTCTCTATTGCTGTAGATAACTCTTCTACTTACTGTTCCCTCAGCCCACAACCTTAGAGTCATCTTTGACGTCTCCATCTCCTCCTCCACTCACATCCAACTGATTGCTAAAACCAATCTTTTCCTTCTCTATAACATTAGCAAAATTCACCCCTTCCTTTCTGAACACACTACTAAGACACTTATTCACTCTTCAGTCACCTCCCGTCTAGACTATTGCAATCTCCTCCTTGCTGGTCTCCTGAGTCATCTCTCTCCCCTTCAAATGTTCAGAACTCTGCTGCGAACCTAGTCTTCCACCACCCCTGTTATATTCATAACACCCCTCTTCACAAGTCACTTCATTGGCTCCCTTTCCATATCAATTTCAAACGCTGTACTCCTCACTATCTTTCCTCTCTCCCTACACCCCTCCTCGTGAATGCCACTATTCTACTGGCTTGCTTCTCTCTATGACCTTTTCTTCCACTGCCAACTCCAGACTTCAATCCTTTCACCTTGCTGCTCCTTATGCCTGGAACAAACTACCCAAGTCTGTACGTCAGTCTCCATCTCTGCCTATTTTCAAATCCATGCTAAAAGCTTACCTCCAAGGCTGCTTTTGGATCCGGATTCTTTGTTCTCCATGGGTCTCCTTACCCTTCCCTATTCTCACCTTTATTCTCAGCTATTGTATTGTCAGTCTTGTTTAGATTGTAAGCTCTGACGAGCAGGGACTGTCTTTCTACACATGTATATGTACAGCGCTGCATAAGCCTTGTAGCGCTATATAAATGATTAACAGTAGTTGTAGGAGTAGACCACTTACCACTAGTGGCCATAATATGATCCCATTTGACTTAATAACTGGAGTGAGTATGCAAAGGAAGTCTACTGTGTCAGCATTTAATTTTCAAAAGGGAGACTATATAAAATGAGGAAAATAGTTAGAAAAAGCTAAAACGTAGCAGCAGGAAAAATCAAACATTTACAGTGGGCATGGGCACTGCTTAAAAAATACAAATCTTGGAAGCCCAGATCAGATGTATCCCATGCCTTAAGAAAGATGGAAAGGCAGCCAAACGACAGCCAGCGTAGTTAAAAGGTGAGGTGAAAGACTATTAGAATAAAAACAACAGTTTTCAAAAAATAAAAAAGGAACCAAATTTAGAAAATAAGAAATAGCACAAGCACTGGCAAATTAAATGCAAGTCGCTGATAAGGATGTCAAAAAGATAATTTGAAAATAAACTTGTTTTTTTTCTCTATAGCAACTTACAATAAAAATGTTTTCAGGTACATTTGAAGCCAGAAACCAGGGAAAGAGTCAGTTGGACCATTAGATGATCAAGGAGTGAAAAGGGCACTCAGGGAGGACAAAGACCATAGCTGAGAGACTAAATGAATTCTTTGTTTTGGTCTTTACTAAGGAAGATGTGAAGAAGCGACCCATGGCAGAAGAGGATGAGTCAGAAGGGTTGAATAAAATCTCAGTGAACCGAGAAGATGTAGTAGAACAAACTGATAAATTAAAGAGCAGAAATCACCTGGGCCAGATGGTACAACAACCAAGAGTGCTTACAGAACTCAAAGATGAAATTGCAGAGCTACTATGTCATTTTTAACTTAATCAGTAAAATCATCTATAGTACCAGAAGATTGGAAGGTGGTAAAATGTAGCATCTATTTTTAAAAAGGGCTCCAGGGGCGACCCAGGAAACTACAGACTGATGAGACTAAATTTTGCACCAAGCAAAATGGTGGAAAGTATTAAGAACAAAATTATTGGGCATATGGACAGATATGGTTTAATGGGACAAAGTCAACATGGATTCAGTAAAGTCTTGCTTCACCAATCCACTCCATTTCTTTGAAGTGTGAATAAACATGTGGATAAAGGTGAGCCAGTCGATATGGTGAAATTAGGCCTTACCTGATAATTACCTTTCCTTGAATCCCTCCCCCAGTCCAGTCACACGTGTTGTGCTCCCCAACCAGCAGATGGAGACTGAGCATTTTCACCAAACTCTGATGTCGCCCCTTACGGGTGGAGCCTCCTGGGAATTGGTTATTTTCACATAACAAAGCAGGACTTGAGCCTTGCGGGTATCTATGGGACTTGCAGCTCCCCTTACTAACAGTTCCTTCCAATAACCTTGTTTTTCGCCCTACCTAGGTACGGAAAGAATTGGCGAGATCAGTTTTCCTTCTTTTCTCCTCATTTATTCTCTTAATAAATTCATGTACCTATTTGTTCTTTTTTGTTGTTGTTGTTGTTGTGCTAGTCTAGATAGGCCACTGAAAGCACATGCGCATTCCACGCACCCAGCTGAACATCCCCCCCCCCCCCCCTGTAACTCTGCAGTATATATTTTGTAACCAAACCAAGCAGGCTAATCATAGGGGAGGGTTCTGGACTGGAGTGATTCAAGGGAAGGTAATTAGCAGGTAAGGTCTAATTTCATCTTCCATATCATCCCTCCTGTCCAGTCCAGACACATGGGATGTACCACAGCAGTAACCTACAGGCAGGGCCACGAGGCCGGCTTGTAACACTCTCGCCTCAAACCGAGCCTCCTCCCATGCCCATATGTCCAGCTGATAATGCTTTGCGAAGGGGTGTAGTGACACCCATGTTGCTGCTCGACCAATGTCTTCTGGAGGCACCGGGCCTGCCTCTGCCTACGAGGTTGCTTGCACCCTTGTGGAGTGGGCGCAAAGTCCCCATGAGACGGGTTTACATTTGAGCATATAAGCCGCTGCAATGGCGTCTTTTAGCCATTGTGCGATGGGGGCCTTCGTTGCCACCCACCCTCGGCATAGTCCCCCAAACAAGACAAACAGCTGCACCGAATGTCAGAAGGGTTCCATCCGATGCAGGTAAATGCATAGCGACCTCTGGGTGTCTAGCAAACACAACCTGTGATCCTCCTGGGTCTAAGCCCTATCGCAAAGGACCGGAAGCACCACCTGCTGATTAACATGAAAAGGTGACACCAACTTGGGCAGAAAGAACGGCACTGGGCGCAAGATCACCGCTTCCTGTTATAAGCACTGTCTTGTCAAGAGCCGGTGTTTCAACTCTGAAACCCTGCAAGTCGAGCATATCGCTACCAAAAAGACAGTCTTTAGCGTAAGATCTTTCAGAGAAGCCTCTTTCATAGGCTCAAATGAAGGAGAGAGGTCTACGTTTAAGTTCCACGGTTGCACCACCGGCTGCAGCAAAGGACGCAGCTGTTTGATTGCTCTCAGAAAGCATACCACGTCTGGGTGTGCTGTCACAGACATCCCTCTGATTCTACCTCAGAAACATGCTAGGGCCTCCACCTGCAGTGAACACAAGGCATTTAACCCCTTTTCCAGCCCAGTCTGTAGGAAGGCTAATATGTGAGGTATCAAGGTCTCCATTGCCCTTGTGCCCGCACCAATGCTCAAACACACGCTATACGTGGACATACGACAAAGAGGTGTACCACTTTCGAGCCCTTAAAGTATATTGACCACTACCAGTGAATAGCCATGCTGCCTCAGCTGAGCTCTCTCAAGATCCATGCGTAAGTGAAAATCAATCTACCTGCGGCATTCTCAGCAGCCCCTGGGACATGAGATCGGCTCTCTGCAGCAACCACCAGGATGCCTCTGCTGCCAACCGGATCATGTCTGTGTACCAAAGCCGCTGTGCCAATTTGGGGCAATCAGAATCACAAGGCCCCGAATGTCTCTCTATCCGATGTAGGATCCAGCCAATCAGCAACCAAGGTGGGAACACATACAGCAGCCCCACCCCCCCTGTGGCCAGGGTCGTACCAAGGCATCTAGTTCTTCTGACATATGTTTCCTCCTCCTGCTGAAGAAACAGCAGGCCTTGGCGTTGCCCGTGGAGGCCATCAGATCCATAACCGGCTACCCCTACCGGCACACCAGACTGCCGAAGACTGACCCTTCCAGGGATCATTCCCCTGGATCCACCAGATTGCAACAGGAAGTCTGCTTGCATTGTCCTTACCCGCCACATGGGCTGAGTTGACTCTCCGTCCACTGCAACAGAGGTGCCACCTCTTCCATTGGTGCCTTGCTGACTGTGCCTCCTTGCCAGTTAATGTAGGGCACCGCTGCGGCATTGTCGGAAAACACTCGGATAGCTTGGCCCTGAATCAGCGGGAGGAAATGCTGGACCATGAGAAAAACTGTCTGCAGTTCCAGGCTGTTTCTGGACCACGACAGCTCCTCAGCCCTCCAGTGACCCCATACACAGAGAGACAGTGTGTCCCCCAGCTGGAAAGACTGGAATAAGTGGTGACTGTTTATTTATTTATTTACATTCTCTTATATACCACGCTATTCTGCATCAGTGCGGTTTACATTGAACAAACTGAAATTACATTGAACAGGGCATTATAACTTGGAGATAACTATTTTACAGGGAACATGGGCTATGGAAGGTTAAGTGTCTTGCCCAAGACCACAAGGAGCACCTGTGGAACTAGAAACCCCAGTCCTTCCGGCCCAAGGTTGCAGTCCTCTAGTGGGATTTGAACTCCCGACCTTCCGGCCTGAAGTACCTTGCCCCAATCACTAGGTCACTCCTCCACTCCAGCAGTGACGTCCACCACCTTCGCAGGTTCACCCAAACCACCATAAGGTTAGCTTCTGGGCCAGGAAGTCCCACTGCAGGGACCACCTCGACAAGAGGGAGTGCTGAGTGGCCGCATGTATGCCCACGCCTATGGCACCAACTCTACTGTCACCGCCATGGAGCCTAGCAGCTGCAAGTAGTGCCATGCCGTGGGTCTGGATATCCCAAGGAAGCATCACACTTGCTGTCTCAGTTTCTCAGCCCGCTCTAGAGGCAGAGTTACATGTCCTCACCGGATATCGGGTTGCGCTCCCAAGTAAATCAGCCGTTGCAAGGGAACGAGATGACTTCTGAAAATTTGACTACCCAGCTGAGACTCTCTAATAACTCGAGTACTCACCTAGCAGCCGATTTGCTCTCCTCGAGAGATTTTGTGAAGATCAGCCAATCGTCCAGATACGGATGGACCATATTCCTCTTGCCGCGTAATGCTGCTGCCACCACGACCATGACCTTCATAAAAGGGTCCTTGGTGCAGTGGCCAGCCCAAATGGCAGAGCCCAGAAATGGAAATGACCCATAGGTACTATGAACCGCAGGTAGCACTGGTGTTCCTCTCGAATGCATATTTGTAGATATGCCTCCTATAGATCTAAGGCTATGAGAAACTCGCCCTTGTGCACAGCCACTTTGATAGAACGCAGCGTTTTCATATCGACCGGTACTGTAGTGGTCTTCGGGAAACAGCTGCACCACTCATATGTTCATGAGCTTTGTCAGTGTCACCCCCACTGCCCTGCACTTGGTCGCCGAGTGGCAAGGCAACAGCAGAAAGACATTGGGCAAGGGGCGAGCCAGCTCCAGTGCGTACCCATCCTGAATAACCTCCAGGACCTACCCACAGCCTCTCTCCGATCTCAAACTCAGCCTGAGTCACCCTTTGCCTCATTGGGCTTTCTTTGCGGCTCCTGTAGCAGGGGAATAATATCCTTTACCTGTACTGTGGCTCTGAAAGGAAAAGTTCCACCTTGCTGAGCATCAGGCCCTTTGAAAATGTGTGAAGCGTGTCACCCGAAAACTGCGAAAATCTTGTGCCTATCCCGAGGGGCTCCCTGCATCCTTTTGGGTTTATGCTCTGGTAAGTGTCTACCCATGGACTCACCAAGGTCACCAACATCTCCGAACAGTAGTTTTCCCTTAAATGGGAGCCTGGATAAGCGCACCTTGGAAGCCACATCTGCTGACCAATTGCACAACCACAACAGGTGGCGAGCTGCCACTGAGGACGCCATACTTTTAGAGGAGACTCTTTTAAAATCATAGAAGGCATCAGTCATATACTCTGCTCCCGATTCTAGCAATCCCGCCTCCTGTGAGGTTTCAGAGACAGGGAGATTTTGCACCCAATGCAGACACACCTGGGCCACATATGCCCCGCAAATGGATGTCTGCAGTGCCAGGGCATTGGCCTGCTTTAGCATAGTCTCCAACCTGCAAATTTTTGAGTGCCACGCCAGCTTCCACCGGAATGGTGGGCCTCTTTGTAACCGCTGTGACCAAGGAGTCCACTTGGCACTTTCTTCTCATCTGGAACCAGCTGGTATAGGCAGGACATTGTTCGGCCACCTCGCAGAGTTGCCTCTGGCAACTCCCATTAAGAATTTATCATCTGCTTTATGGCCCTGTGTACTGGAAAAAAGCCCCGGGGAACTCTGATACCTTGCAACAGCAGGTCCTCCAAAGCGTCCTCCTCCGGCAGTGGCGCCAACAACCATGTTTAGGGCTGCCAGAGAGTGCGAAATTAGAGCCACAAGCTCTTCCTTCCTAAACACCCACACCACTGGGAGTTCATCCAAGGAGGGAATCTCCCCTTCTTCCATCTCCAGGGGAGCCCCCCTCCCCAATCCAACAAGGCGCCTTCCATAGCATCCTGTGACTCCACTGAGGTTGGGGAATCCAGTTCCCCTCTCAGCTCCAGGTGCTCTCTGGGCCATTTGGCTAGGGGTGCATCCAGCAGTGATATAGCACAGGGGTGCAAACTCCAGTCCTGGAGGGCCACAAACCAGTCTGGTTTTCAGGATGCCCCCATTGAATATTCATTAGATATATTTGCATACAATGAGGGGCAGTATATGCAAATATCTCTCATGCATATTCATTTGGGATACCCTGAAAACCTGGAGCTGAGAGGGAAATCAGATTCCCCAACCTCTCAGGGGAGAGAGATGACTCAGACCAGCAAGGAGGAGATTGCAATAGTCTAGTCGGGAGGTGACTGAAGAGTGAATAAGTGTCTTAGTAGTGTGTTCAGAAAGGAAGGGGCGAATTTTGCTAATGTTATAGAGAAGGAAAAGACTGGTTTTAGCAATCAGTTGGATGTGAGTGGAGGAGGAGATGGAGACGTCAAAGATGACTCTAAGGTTGTGGGCTGAGGGAACAGTAAGTAGAAGAATTATCTACAGAGATAGAGAAAGGAGTTTTAGGGGGGAAAATAAGAAGTTTGGTTTTGGCCATGTTTAATTTCAAGCGGTAACTGTGTTAACTAACTCTTATACCAAGTCCTGTGTTTCACAAAGGGAGCAAGTGAGACAATGTGTACTGTCTTCTGTGTTTGATTCATGGCTTAAGGCTGGTGTGGCCTGTGTCAACTCGGCTGCAGGTCCTCCCGCACTTAAGGAAGACACTGGTCTTGTACCGGGGATTATTGTGGGGCTTGAAACTGTGAGATCCCCCTCAAGCATTTGGCAGAGAGCTATCTGTAGTGGAGACAGAGTAAGGCTGTACTATTGCTACTATTAATCTTTAATATAGCACTACAAGGCGTACGCAGCGCTATACAGATACATATAAAAGACAGCCCCTGCTTTTCAGAGCTTACAATCTAATCAAGGCAGACAATACAATAGCTGAGAACAAGGGATACAAATAGGGAAAGGTAAGTAGACACAAGGAAAACAAGAGATCAGGATCCAAAAGCAGCCTCAATGAGGTGAGCCTTTAACATGGATTTGAAAAGAGAGCGAAATGAAGCCTGACGTACAGACTCGGGTAGTTTATTTCAGGCATAAGGAGCAGCAAGGTGAACTTTCAGGGACATGACATCTTGGGAACCAGGGTGCAATTTTTAGGTGCCATGACTACTTGGCGTTGGGGATTTGTCGAGCCCTGGGCTAGATGATCTGTGCCACAGAGACTACAAGGTGGGGCTAACTGTTTATTTTTAGTCTTGGACGATGCTAGTACAGGTGCAGGGCAAACTGGACCACAAACTAGAACCCTTTTGTGGACTTCAAAAGTTTTGGCCCTCCCTGCAGCATCTAACCAGCATTCAATGTGGTCTGCCAACACCTACATTGCTTGAACTGCTGACATCATCAGCTGTGGTCCTAAATGTTTGCTTCTAATGACATGCACATCAGCTCATCTTTAGAGCTCCAGGTGATAATAGCATTTCTCTGTTGCAATGCGAGTCGTATTGCCAGAGGACCCAGTAGGGAAAGTGGTGTCTGTCCGTCCGTCCGTCCTCCCCCCCCCCCCCCGCACATACTCCTCAAAGCAGACCAGCCCTCCAACCCTGGCATGAATCATAATGCGGCTCCTGGCCCAAAACGTTTGCCCATCACTGTACCCAACTACCCCCACCCACCTTGATAACACCACCAGCACACCCTAATCATGTCGAGGCAACCGCACTCATCAGCCCAATTGTCTAATTTGTAAATAATTGACAATCCTGTACATAGTTATTAGAGCATGCCATGTCGCTACAACTCAGTGACACATTGCTCAGCTTGTATATAGTTACCCCAGTTCTAATCCAAGTTACAATACCCGTTCAGTGTACATAAGAACATAAGATATGCCATACTGGGTCAGACCATGGTCCATAAAGCCCAGTATCCTGTTTCCAACAGTGGCCAATCTAGGTCATACGTACCTAGCAGTTTCCCCAAAAGACACAGGTTCCGCAATGCTTGTATTGGGTCAAGCATTGATATCCTGGGTCCCTTCTTAATAATGGTTTATGGACCTTTCCTCCAGGAACTTGTCCAAACCTTTTTTAAACCCAGCTACACTAACAGCCTTTACTACATCCATGTTACTTCCTGCATTGTACATATAAATGTTACTTGTAAACCACACTGATTTTAAGGAGCGCGGTATAGAAATGCTATAAATAAATAAATAAAATAAATGTTGGGAAGTGTGGGCTGTGGAGATCACTGACAGGTCAAGATTTAAAAGCACTCCATAAGTCTGCAATGGGTGACTGAGCCCTCACGGAAGCATTCCCCAGCTTTCAAAGAAAGCCTTTGGGAGATCCACCACGCATACGTGGTCCCATCCCGCCCAAGGGTGCCATCTTGCTCAGTCTCCTTTTTTCCATGGAGCCGTTCAGACGTTGTCTGGCTTGTTCCCGGAAAAAGTTTATTTTTTTCTCTCCGGGTCTCATACTCACCTCTGGTATCGCACTGGTACTCTTCCCGCCTACCGACCTCGTTGCCTCAGCATAGAGTTCGGTCTATTTTTGTAGTTTTCGTTCTTTTTCCTGTCATCTTTGCGCCTTTTTTCTTCCACTGGCAGCCCAGAAAGTCTTCAACCATGCAGGGGTCCCTTTTTCCTCCATGGCTACCAGTGGCTTTAAGAAGTGTGATCGGGCTCTAAAATTATGTCTTTGACAGATACACACAACTGCTGTCTCCACTGCCTTGGGCCAGACCACGACCCGGCAGCCTGCGGTCTCTGCAAGAGGATGTCCAGCAAGATCCTCAAGAGCCGCCAGCAGCAGCTCGATAAGGTTTGTTTCAAAAAGGTTCCAAAACCCCAAGCACCGGCTCCAGCCCAGCCAGGGTGGAGTTTTTGACTCCTTGAGCCTAGCCTATCTGCCCCAAGGAGATCAGCAGCCCACAGGGGGACGCCTGGCACTGAAAACTAGACTGGTATTGTGGCCCTCCAGGACTGGAGTTTGACACCCCTGCGCTATATCACTGCTGGATGCACCCCTAGCCAAATGGCCCAGAGAGCATCTGGAGCTGAGAGCCAGACTGGTTTGTGGCCCTCCAGGACTGGTGTTTGACACCCCTGATATAGCGGAAGGGCTGTTGGGTAAGGTTTGCCTCTTTGCGGATGATACCAAAATCTTCAATAGAGTAGATACCCAAGAAGGTGTAGATAACATGAGGTGGGATCTAGCTAAGCTTGAAGAATGGTCTAGAATTTGGCAGCTGCGATTTAATGTTAAAAAATGCAAGGTCATGCATTTGGGCTGCAGCAATCCAAGGAAGCAATATAGTATAGGGGGTGAAGTACGTTTGCCCACTAAAGAAGAGCGGGACCTAGGCGTGGTTGTGTCTGATGATCTTAAAGTAGCTAAACAGGTAGAAAAGTGACAGCAAAGGCTAGAAAGATGCTTGGGTGCATATGGAGAGGAATGGCTAGTAGAAAAAAGATGGTGATAGTGCCTCTGTATAAGTCTTTGGTGCAACCTCATTTGGAGTATTGTGTGCAATTCTGGAGACCGCACCTTCAAAAGGATATAAACAGGATGGAGTCAGTACAGAGGGTGGCTACTAAAATGGTTAGTGATCTTCATTATAAAGCATATGAGGACAGACTTAAGGATCTTAATATGTACACATTAGAGGAAAGGCGGGATAGAGGTGATATGATTGAGACGTTTAAATACCTCTGTGGCATAAATGCACAGGGGAAGAGCCTCTTTCGATTGAAAGCAAGTTCTGCTACGAGGGGACATGGGATGAGAGTGAAAGGGGATAGATTCAGGAGTGATGTGCAGAAATATTTCTTTACGGAAAGCGTGGTGGATCCGTGGAATATTCTCACAGTGGAGGTGGTAGAGATGAGGATACTATCCGAATTCAAAAAAGCATGGGACAAACACAGGAGGATCTCTAAAGCTAAAAAAGGGGACTGTTGTAGTAGTTAATATGGAAGGACAGACAAGATAGAAAAATGACGACAGAAAAAGACCACATGGCCTATGTTTCTAAATGTTTCCCCCTAATCCCTGAGGCAGAATTGCCCCCTTTCATGGTTTTTCCTGCGCCCTGGCCCTGCTTGAGGCAAAATGCCTGATGCAGTACTAAGACAAAATCTGGTGAAAACTGCACCATCGGCTGCTGTGTCTGCAGCGCATGTGTGTTCCTGGCCAGAGTGCTTATGCCAGGTCTTCTCTTTTGCTGAAGACCCCGAGGACTTACTCTGTGCGGGAGACCCACTCCTTGCAGCCCCTGCCGACTTGGCACTCTTCTAATCCAGAGACGCACAGGACAAGATGGCCACCTTCTCTGCCTCCTAGACACCATGTGGCTGGGTCTGCAGCATTCCCATGATCACGTTTGCGGACCCAGAGGGTCTGAGCTTTTCTATGGGAAAATCTCCCGCCTCTAAGGCACTTTCTGCTGTTCTGCCCTTCTCCGCACATATGTGGCAGAGGCAACAGAGTCCCCCATCGCGCTCCACAGGCCGCACATGGTAATTTTCCCACTTTGACGGACGCCATGCGGTAGCACGGCTGAAACTCCTTACCTTTATATGGCCCCCAATCAGTCGAAGAGGTAAGTGTACACAGCTTAGAGCTTCCGAGGCCTGGTCCCCACCTCCTCGGATCTCAGTGGTAGGCAAGTAAAAGGGGAGGGACCCGAGGCATCCGGGTATGCACCGTCAGCACGTATGCATCCATACTAGATCAGTTTGTGGTGCACCATACTCACTTTCAGTGGACTATTTTTTTTTTTTTAATTTAAGGCTTTGTCATTTTCCTCTCACAATCCTGCTCTGTACCAATCTGTGGCATGCCCCTTTACATCTATGTATCTTTACTTAGTTCTCTCTGCTGAAAAGTTGCCACAACTTGTTCCTGCCTTCCCACCAAGCCAAACATGGCTTTCTTTTAGGCCTTAATATGTAGGTTGGGCCTTTCAGTGCAGTTCAGATGCACAGAAGCTCCCCCAACTGCTGAAACAGAGCAGATACTGACCAATTCCTGGGAGGCTCCACCCTTAAGGGGGTAACATCAGAATTTGGTGAACATGCTCAGTCTCCATCTGCTGGGTGGGGAGCACAACCCATGCGTCTGGACTGGAGAGGAGAGATGATATGGAAATGCATTTAGGCTTTCAGAAAGCATTTGATAAAGTCCTACATTAGAGACACCCAAGGACATTAAAAAGTTATGGCATAGGGCGCAACATCCTATTGTAGATTGGAAACTGGTTGAGAGGAAGGTGAAGAGTGAGTACCTCAGAGATCTGTATTGGGACAATGCTTTTTAAGATTTATAAATTATCTGGAATTGATAACAAGCAGCGAGGTGATTAAATTTGCAAATGACACCAAAATATTCTGGATTGTGAGAAACCGCAGGAGAACCTTGTGAAACTGGAAGACAGATCCAAGTGGTATATGAAATTTAATGTAGACAAGTACAAAGTGATGCATGTAGGGAAGAATAAGCCAAACTATAGACAGAAAGGTTCCACATTAGGAGTCGCCACCGCCCAAGAAAAGGATCTGTGTGTGATCGTAGAATACATTTACATCTTCTGTTCAGTATGCAGCAGCAGCCAAAAAAGCAAACTCTTTTTTGCTAACTCTACCTTGCTGCTCCTTATGCTTGGAACAAACTACCCGAGTCTGTACGTCAGGTGGCTTTTCTGACCTTTTTCAAATCCAGGCTGAAAAGATGAAATTAGACCTTACCTGCTAATTGTCTTTCCTTGAGCTTTCTCCGGGCCAGTCCAGGGAAAGGTAGGGTTGTCAATCCCCCATAGCTACTGAGGACTGAAGACGTCAAATTTTTCCTGAGAGGTGAAGCCACTCCCCCTGAGGGTAATCCAGCAGTCTACTTCTGACAAAGCAACTAAACGAAAAGAACTGACACATAGCAGATTAACCCTTGAACACTGAATATATTCTATAGTCCGTCAAAACTTGGAAACTAGCAAATGTGATTACCATTACTATTATGTTCTTTTTTTTTTCTTTTTCTTTTTTTTTTTTTAATTATACAAATTCAAATGGATACCAATATACAGAATAGAGGAGCACTGAGTGAACCTGCAAAGCCCTAAATCATTCTCCCACAGATGACCATGCCGAAAAGGTGGAATTCTTATGGTCATGCAAAAAATAAACCGCTCAGAAAGCGAATGGGTGGGACCCTGGACTGGCCCGGAGAAAGCTCAAGGAAAGACAATTAGCAGGTAAGGTCTAATTTCATCTTCCTTATCGCTTCTCCGGGCCAGTCCAGGGAAAGGTAGGGCAGTACCAAAGCAGTACCTAAATCCGGGAGGGACCCGCCAGACCCGCGATAAGAGCCGAGGCCCCCACTTTCGCATCGTCTCTGGCGTGAACATCCAACCGGTAATGTTTCGTAAAAGTATGTAATGAAGACCACGTCGCCGCTCTGCAGATATCCACTGGAGGGACAAAGGCATACTCTGCCCAGGAAGTCGACAGAGCTCGAGTAGAATGAGCCCGCAAACCATCGGGCAACGATATATTTTGAGCAGCGTAAGCTGACGTAATAGCGCTGCGAACCCAACGAGCAATGGTGGACTTAGACGCCGCCTGACCCTTGCGAGGACCCGCATACTGAACAAAGAGCCTGTCCGTCTTACGAAAGGGTTCCGATACCCTAAGGTATGTCTTCAAGACTCGTTCCAGATCCAAATACTTGAGTGCCCGGTCCATAGGAGAATTGGATAAATTAGAAAAAACTGGCAATGCTACAGATTGGTTAATATGAAAAACCGAAAGGACCTTTGGCAAAAAAGAAGGAACCGTCCGCAGCAAAACTCGCTCTGGAAGAAATTGAAGATAAGGTTCCCGGCAAGACAAGGCCTGCAAATCCGAAATACGCCGCGCCGAACACAACGCTACCAGAAAAGCCGTTTTCCAGGAACACTCCCTGAGGCTCCGAGAGCACAGGGAAGATAAAGGAGATTGGGAAAACGCTTCTAAAACAATATTTAAATCCCAAGGAGGTACGACGGACCGCAATGGAGGGCGGAGAATCTTTGCTGCTCGTAGAAAGCGACGTATATCGAGATGTGCCGAAAGACGGCGTCGCTGCACCAATCCCCGAAAACTAGCGAGCGCCGCTAGATGTACCTTCAGGGTACTAAGCGCCAACCCTTTGTCCAAGCCATGCTGGAGAAAGAGAAGCAGTTGAGGTAAGGTAGATGACATAGGAGTAATATTGCGCTGACTACACCAAGTTTCAAAAAGACGCCAGATGCGCACATAGGCCAAAGAAGTTCCCGATCGCTTAGACTGAAGTAAAGTATCTACCACGGAACGGGCATAGCCCTTGCGTTCTAGGCGAGCCCTTTCAAGAGCCAAGCCGTAAGCAAGAAGCGATCCACTCGAGGCATGAGAATCGGTACCTGATGTAACAGATTGGCGCGGACTGGCAGAGGCCAGGGCTGAGCTGCCAGGAGTCGAATCAGATCGGCATACCAAGGACGCCGCGGCCAATCCAGAGCGATGAGAATCACCCTTCCCCGGTGCCGTGATATGCGCTGACTAACTCGACTCAACATAGGCCAAGGCGGGAAAATGTACAGTAGAGAGTCCTGAGGCCAGGGCTGCACCAGAGCATCGAGACCTTCGGACATGCGTTCCCTGCGCCTGCTGAAGAAATGGCTGGCTTTGGCATTTGCGCAGGTCGCCATAAGATCCATAAATCGGTTGTCCCCAACGCAACGTCAGATCGTGAAAAACTGCCGCGTTCAATTCCCATTCCCCTGGATCGAGAATATGGCGGCTGAGATAATTGGCCTGCACATTCTCTTTGCCCGCTACATGTGCCGCCGAAATCGCCAGAAGATTGTCCTCTGCCCAAGTCATCAAATCCTGACTTTCGGAGAGAAGAGAAGGAATCTTGGTTCCCCCTTGCCGATTGATGTATGCGACCGTCACAGCATTGTCGGAGAAAATCTTGACTGCCGTGCCCTTGACGAACGGTGCAAAGTGTAGAAGAGCAAGACGCACCGCGCGAAGTTCGAGGTGGTTGATCGACCACGAAGCTTCCGTTGTCGACCAAGAACCTTGAGTCATGTGAGACTGACAATGAGCTCCCCAGCCGGAGAGACTGGCGTCCGTGGTGACTAACACCCACGCTGGTTCCTGCAAGGGAACACCCGCTGTAAGATGATCCCGCACTAACCACCAGTCGAGACTGCGCCTCACCCTGTCGGGACAGGGCAGGCGTTGCGAGAGTGGGTGGAGCTGGGGCGACCAACGGGAAAGCAAAGCTTGTTGCAAAGGCCGCATGTGAGCCTTGGCCCACGGAACGAGATCGAGCGCTGCCGCCATGGACCCTAAAAGCTGCAAATAGGTCCACGCCGACGGAGCTGTGAGCCGCAGAAAGGCTTGCAGTTGGCGCAAAAGCTTCTCGACTCGAACCTCGGGTAACGAGACCTGCCCGCGCTCGGTGTCGAAGACCGCCCCCAGATAAGTTAGGTGTTGTGTCGGCTCTAGGTGACTCTTGGCTCAATTGATTACCCAACCGAGCTGCTCGAGAAGCTGTACCACCCGTGCGGTGGCTGTCAGCGCCGCCGAGCGAGACTCGGCCCTGATCAACCAATCGTCGAGATAAGGATGCACTCTTGACACCTTCTTTGCGTAGTGCCGCAGCCACCACTACCATTAACTTCGTGAACGTTCGCGGAGCCGTAGCGAGACCGAAGGGCAGCGCCCGAAACTGGAAATGTCCCGTCGGAAGTGCAAAACAGAGATACTTCTGGTGAGAAGACCTGATTGGAATATGAAGGTAGGCTTCTGTGAGATCGATGGAGGAGAGAAATTCCTCCGGACGTACCGCTCGAATTACTGTACACAGTGTCTCCATGCGAAAGTGAGGTACCCGTAAGGTACTGTTTACTCCTTTAAGATCTAGCACGGGACGAAAAGAATCTTCCTTTTTGGGGACCACAAAATAGATCGAGTATCGACCGCAACCGTATTGGTCTAGAGGCACGGGAATGATCGCCCTGAGCTGCAGAAGGCGAGAGAGAGTGTCCGCAATAGCCTGTCTCTTGAGACCGGCCGGATAGGGAGACATGACAAAAGCCGGTTCCAAGGGACAGGCGAAGTCGAGAGCATACCCCTTCTGTATTATCTCTAACACCCATTTGTCGGATGTGACGGTGGTCCAGGCCGCCAAAAAAACTCTGTAGGCGTCCGCCCACAGGAACTACGGCCTGGACCATCCGACCTTCATTGTGGTTTCTTAACAGACGGTTGGGAACCACCAAAGTAGGACCTGGCAAAACCTCTGGCACCTCGAAAGGAATGTCCCCGAAAACTAGAACGACCCCTGGAATAGGGAGCAAAGCGTGCCCCCCGGAATCTACGGGAGTCGCGACCGGAACCCCGAAAACCCGGCGCACCTCTTGCCGGCTTAGGCTTATGCTCCGGCAACCGACCCCCTTTGGAGTCGCCCAAATCCTTCACAATCTTTTCCAACGCCTCACCGAAAAGCAATTTCCCTTTATAGGGCAACTTACTGAGACGCAATTTTGAGGATACATTGGCCGACCAGTTGCGCAACCAGAGAAAACGCCTCACCGCCACTAGCGAGGCCATAGTTTTAGCAGCAATACGCAACAAATCATAAAAAGCATCCGCCATATAAGCCGCAGCGGACTCCAATTTAGCCGAATCCGCAGGTTCCGAAGACGACTCCCCAGAAGAGTCTCCCTGCAACCATCTAATGGACGCCCGAGACACATACGCTCCACAAACAGCAGCTTGTAGAGCCAAGGCCGAAGAATCAAAAGCCTGCTTGAGAAGAATTTCTAACTTCCTATCCTGCAGGTCCTTAAGAGCTGCCGCTCCTTCCACAGGAATGGTAGTCTTCTTAGTCACAGCCGATATAATGGCATCAACCTTTGGCATGCGCAACAACTCCTTTTCGTCTTGCGGAAGGGGATACAAGCGCGGCTGCCACGCAACGTAGCTTCAGGACATTCCCATTCCCATTCAATCATCTGCTTGATTATCCGGTGGAGGGGAAAACAGCGTTGCTCAGCCTTAAAGCCTTGCAACAAAGGATCCTCCAAAGGCTCCTGTGAGGCAGAAGGAAGAATCAAATGAAATGCCGCTAAAGATTGCGAAATAAGTGCTGAAAGCTCTTCTTTTCGGAAGACCCTAAAAATATTGGGATCTTCCCCGGGAGCAATCTCTCCTTCTTCTAAGTCCTCTGCCTCCTGATCCAAACCTGGGTCAGCCAATACTTGAGAGTCCTCTGGACCTAGAAGAACCGAGGGCAGAGACAAAAAAGGATCTGCAGGTCCCTTAACCACATTAGCAGCCTGCGAAGACCCCTCACCAGGATCCTCTGGCAATTGCTCATTAAAAGAAACAGGCTCAGCACGCAGACCCTCTGAAAGAAGGTCAGGCTGAGAAGAGTGAAGTAAAAAGGTCTTGTGCATCGCCAAGATAAACTCTGGCGAAAAAAAGGAGTCCATGCTCTCCTGAGCTGCACAAACTGATGGTAAAGGTTGTTTGAGAGAAATATTGTCTTTAGAAGACTTAGTTCGCTTTTTATGAGGCCGGGACTGCTCTGCCGAAGAATTGACTGAGGGCGCTAAAATGGTCGCCTTTCCCGCCGGCAAAGATGGCTCATCAACTTTTTGTGCCGGCTTGTCTGCCATAAGTATAAAAGCGTGTCTCTGCGAAGCGGAACACCGCGAACGGTTTGGAAGGAAAAAACCCCCGACGGAGAAAAAAGCAAACCGGAACTAGAGCCGAGCGCTGCGACGCGAAGGCACCCGCTAAAAAATAAAAGTCACAGAAAGATTCACCGAAATCGCCGAAAGAAAAGGCAATGCCGCTGGAAATAGTCCCGCTGCTAGCGGGACTTCACAGCCCGGTAAGGAATAGTGCAGAGGATAGACCCGGGGCCCCCAGGCTCACTCTGATGCGATAGACAGAGACGGTGACCGAGGCAGGCTCTACCTCACACCGTTCAGTATGGCAGTCTGTCTGTCTCAAATTGCTTTAAAGGCACAGCGTCCCCAAAAACTACCTGGACTATAGAAATAATCAGCCCTGCTAGAGCCAGATTCATAAACTTAAAAACAAGAAAGCAATGCAAGTAAAAATTTGTGAATGAGGGAGAAAGAGGGATTCGATCCTCCTTAGCTGCTGAGGACTGATAGACTGCTGGATTACCCTCAGGGGGAGTGGCTTCACCTCTCAGGAAAAATTTGAAGTCTTCAGTCCTCAGTTGCTATGGGGGATTGACAACCCTACCTTTCCCTGGACTGGCCCGGAGAAGCGATAAGGAACTCACCTCTTCAGTACCGCTTTCGGATTCTGACTCACCTGATCTCCTTTGTGTTTCCTTACCATTCCTCCTAGATGTATCCCATGTCTACAGCTACTGTGTTGTGTCTTGATTAGATTGTAAGCTCTGATGAGCAGGAACAGTTTTTTACATGCATCTGTGTAGTGCTGCATACGTCTTGTAGCGCTATACAAAATGTTCAGTAGTAGTAGTAAAATGTTACGACTCATTAGGAAAGAAACAGAAAATAAAAAATATATTTTATACTATATTTTTTAAATATACTACTTTGAGGCTTCATGGCATGTTTTCTAGTCCTTGTAGTTTTTGAAAAGGAGAAAGAGAAATTAGACTTACCTGCTAATTGTTGTTCCTTGAGGAATTCCAATCCAGTCCTGCACCTCTGGATAGTGTACCTCTTCCAGCAGCTTGGAGACTAAGCAAGTCATCCTTTGATGACACCCATATACTTATGCAGCTGGCACCGCCTACCAGCCCCAGTAATCTATTGACAAAGCAGACCCACAGGAGTAACAAATCAGTAGTTAAAACAATAATATCCGAAAAAAACTGTACCTAAAACAAACTTACTCCCTCCCCATCACCTAGGAAGGAATCCCCTGTTCCCCTCAAAACAGGGAGGCTTACTTGTGAATACCTTGGCCACACCTTCCAACATGAAGTGCAAGACCAGCAGCTCCCCCGATACGGACCCCAGACACTTACTTATGCCTACTCCTCAGCGCCTCCTCACCCCTGCCACTACTCACAGCAGCAGTGTCCTAGATGGAGGCGCCGCAAACCTTTTTCTTAGACTCTTGTCAAGGGTGGGATTCGAACTGGACTGGGAGTTCCTCAAGAAACAACAATTAGCAGGTAAGTCTAATTTCTCTTTCCTTATCATCCCTCCAGTCCAATCCCGCACCTCTGGGATGTAACAGAGCAGTTAACCTAATGGGAGGAGCCTGCAATATCAGCCTGAAGCATTGCCAATCCAAACCGAGCATCTCCCGATGCCTGGACATCCAGGTGATAATGTTTCACAAAAGGTGTGAAGAGAAGACCAGGTTGCCACCTTACAGATTTCCGCCGGTGGCACCAAGCTATACTCTGCCCACGAGGCCGCTTGAGCCCTCATGGAATGTGCTCAGGATCCTGTCGGCACCACCTCTACCCTTCACAATATATGCCAAACGCAATTGCTTCTCTAATCCATCTGGAAATAGAGGCTCTGGCAGCTTATTTATTTATTTATTTAGCTGTATTTATATCCCGCTTTTCACCGGGTCAAAGCGGTCAATTGGGGGATACATTTAACATGAGGGGATATGAGACACATACACTAATACTTACAGGGAACATGGGCAATGGAGGGTTAAGTGGCTTGCCCAAGACCACAAGGAGTGCCTACAGGACTAGAAATCCCAGTCCCTCCGGCCTGAGATTGCTGTCCCCAGGTGGGACTTGAACCCCCGGCCCTCCGGCCTGAAGTACTTTGTCCTAACCACTAGACCACTCCTCCCTTTGTCCTAACCACTAGACCACTCCTCCCTCCAGCTTCCTCTCCTCTCTGTGCCACCCCCCCCCCGCCCCCCCCGAACAGAACGAACAAGCGATCAGATTTCTGGAAGGATGCTGTCCGCTTCAAATATTGCCTCAGCACCTGCTTAACATCCAAGAAGCGCAACTGCGAGTTCATGGAGCCCATTTCCATGACCGTTAGAACCAGTAAAAGAGACCAATTGGTTCAAATGGAAGGCCAAAACCACCTTAGGCAAGAAAGGAGGTACCAGCCAAAGGATCACCTTCTCTCAGGAGAATGAAAGAAATTTCTCCTGGCAAGATAAGGCTCAAAGCTCCAAAATCCTGCGTGCTGAGCAAATCGCCACAAGGAATACCATTTTCAAGGTCAAATCCTTTAGCGAGGCCCGACTCAATGGCTCCTTGGTCAACGCCGATAGCACCAAATTGAGATCCCAAGGTGGTACCACGGGCCTCCACGGAGGTTGAAGGTGGCCCACCACCCTCATAAACCTCAGCAAGTCTGGGTGAGTACCCAACGCCACTCCTTGAACCTTTCCCGGTAACAGGAAATCACTGCCAGTTGCACCTTAAAGGAACTAGCAGCCAAACCCTTATCGAACCCAGACTGCAAAAACGCTAAGATGTCTGGGACGGACGCCATGGATGGAACAGACTGCCTATTCTCACACCACGACTCAAATATATGCCATACCCGGATGTATGCCAGACAGGTCGACCTCTTCCAGGCCTTCAGCAAGGTCGCTATCACCATGCCAGAGTATCCTTTCTTTTTCAGCCTCACCCTTTCAAGAGCCATGCCGTAAGTGAGAATCAATCCACCTGAGGTATGCGGACCGGCCCCTGCGTCAAGAGATCCTCTCGGATCGGAAGGCGCCATGGCTGGTCCGCCAACATCTGCACCTGATCGGCATATCACGGACGCCTTGGCCAATCCAAGGCAATTAGAATGATGAACCCCCAGCGAGTCTCTATCCGCTGTATTACCCGGTCTATGAGCGCCCATGGTGGAAACAACGGAGATCCTCCGTGGGCCACCTTTGCACAAGGGCATCCAGTCCCTCTGACATTCTTTCCATTCTTCTGCTGAAGAACTGGCTTGCCTTGGCTGACTGGAAGGTCGTCATCAGATCCATAACTGGAGTGCCCCAACGGCGAGTTACTTGTTCGAACAGTTCGTGGTTCAGAGTCCACTCACCTGGGTCCACGTGCACCCAGCTTAGGTAGTCTGCCATCAGTTGTCGACTCCCACGACATGCGCCGCAGATAAGGCCTGGAAGAGACTTTCCGCCCAATCGAACAGCACTTCAGCCTCTTCCTCTAAGGCTACGCTGCCTATGCTGCCCTGGCGGTTGATGTAGGCTACCACGGTCACATTGAGAGTACCCGGACAGCCTTTCCCTATAGCCAGGACCTGACGCTCCGGAGCACCAGAAGCACTGCCTGCATTTCCAGACTGTTGATTGACTAGGAGGCCTCCTGCAAGCTCCACTATCCCTGTGCAATGCATCACTCGCAATGGGTCCCCCAAACGGATAGGCTGGCATCCGTCATCAGCGGGACCCATGCTGGTGACTCGAGGAGCATGCCCCCACTTCCAGATTCTCTGGACATAACCACCACTTCAGCACCCTCTTTATCTGACGTAGGCATAGAAGTCATTTGAATAAGGGTCGACTCTGGTGGGACCACCGACACAGGAGAGCTTTCTGTAAAAGTTTGCATGTGCGCTCTTGCCCACAGGACCAGTTCAATCATGGTTGCCATGGTCACCAGGACCTGCAGATAGTGCCAAGCCGATGGCGGGCCATCTGCAAAAACTGGCTCACCAGCCACCACAGCCCTTGCGCTCGCTGTTTTGGCAGAAAAACCTTTCCCACGCCAGTGTCGAAGCACGCTCCCAAATACTCCAGATCCTGGGACGACACCAAATGGCTCTTGGCCAAGTTGACCACCCATCCCAGACTTTCAAGGAGCTGCACACCTTCTATGTGGCCGATACGCTTTCGCCTCTGAACTTCACCCTGATCAGCCAATCATAGAGGTACGGATGTACCAGAACTCTGCCTTTGCGGAGCACCGCCACTACTACCACCATAATCCTTGGTGAAGGTATGCGGAGCCGTTGCCAGCCTGAACGGCAACACCCAAAACTGGAAATGCCCCATCGGTACCACAAACTGGAAGAACTGCTGGTACTCTGGCCAGATGGGGATGTTCAGATACACTTCGGATAGGTTGAGCAATGTCAAGAACTCCCCACTTCTCACCGCTACTATGACCAACCATAAGGTTTATGTGTGAAAATGTGGTACCCACAGACAACAGCTTATGCCTTTAAGATAGAGAATTGGTCACCCAGCGGGTCATCCAATGCTTCATCTTCCGGTACATCCACCAGCATATTGAGAGCCTTCAAGGACTCCCCGATGAGCGCCAGCAATTCTTCTCGGCGGAACACTCACACCACTCACGAATGGTCCTCTTACTCTGGGATCTCTCCTTCCTCAGCTTGGAACTCTAGTTCCATGTCCAGGTATTCTACGTCCTGCCCCTCAGACGGAGGAAAGGGTAACTGCCCCTCCTCTGAGAGCTGAGCCTTCTTAGCAACTGCTAACTCTGCAACTCCTACCTTGGAACTCTAGTCCATTGCTCGCTTAGTACCGTGGCCCTGTGCCAGTGGAGTGGACCCCGACCCCTGCCCCTGCTGGTGCATGCAAAAGGCCTTATGTAGCAGCAGGACAAACTCTGGATTGGGAAAATAAATAAATAACACAGAAACCCTACTTCTGCCTGATTCCAAAATGAAAGAAAAGGCAGGACCCTAGACCCTATCCTTCACTTCCCAGAGAAAAAAAAAAAGCAAATCGCAGAAAGAAAATTTGTTGAACAGAAATCACCAGGCCGCTGCCAGGAGGCAAAGATGAGCACCACTGTTCCTGCGCTGCTTCAGTCTCCCTCCACGTGGTCCAGGGCAATGCTTAAAGGGCCTGCCTCCCATGCACTTTCCAGATGTGGTCCTGCTGTCTGCTGCCCACAGCAGTGCGAAAGAGACTCTTCCCTGTGTTCCAAGTGCCCGGGGCTTACCTCCAATTACTGCAGCTGCACCCTGCGCCTCTTCTTTCCCCTCGTGCTCAGCCACTCACTCAATCTTGTTTTGTCACTGAGGGGGCTGTTCCAGGAGCTGCCTGACTCAATGCTGCTGTTCGAGAGGCAGCTCTTCACCCGATGACCTGTTCGAGAGCCACCAATTCTCCCAGAGTGAGGAGGATCCACCACTAGCCTTCCCAAAACACTCTGGAGAATGAGGGATCCCCTTCTTTTGCCTGTTGTGCTCTTTCCTGCAAGTAAGTCTTGAAAAAAACACCCTTCTCCTCTTTTTTGTTTTTAAATAAAAGCAAACAAAACAAATGCTAGGCACAGAGCCTTAAGGCAATCAAAGAAAATAAAAAAAATATATATCCTTAGCTGTCCCTCAGTGAGTCCCGCATCCTGGCTCACAACCTCCTCCAGCTGCTGGGAAACTGAGCATACTGGGGTTGGTAGGCAGTGCCAGTTGCTTAAGTATATGGGTGTCATCAAAAGATGACATGCTCAGTCTCCAAGCTCCTGGAAGAAGTATGCTACCCGAGGTGTGGGATTGGACTGGAGGAATGATAAGGAAACAATTTATGTCTACCTGTTCCACTCCACTTGGAATTTCCAAGAACTCTTATCATATCGCCCCTCTTCTCTAGGCTGAAGAGCCCTAACCTCTTTAGCATTTCCTCATAGGAGAGTTGTTCCATCCCCTTTATCATTTTGATTGCCCTGAACTGGTTGCCTTCTCTGTATGTTTTCTAATGTGAAGACCAGAATTGCACACAATACTCAAGGTGCAGTCACACAGAGGAGTGATACAGAGGCATTATGATATCCTCTTTTTTTCTCTCAATGTATAAGTAAGCTTTGGAATGCATTATAAGAGCATAAGATATGTCATACTGGGTCAGACCAAAGTCCATCAAGCCCAGTATCCTGTTTCCAACAATGGCCAATCTAGGTCACAAGTACCTAAGCAGTTTCCCTAGAAGACACAGGTTCCGTAATCTTGTACTGGGACAAGCAGTGGATTTTCTGGGTCCACTTTTATAATGGTTTATGGACCTTTCCTCCAGGAACTTGTCCAAACCTTTTTTAAACCTAGCTACAACCCAGCTATTCGTTACTGGAGGATGCAGTAAAAGCTGTTATTTACTGCATCCTCCAGTAATGAATTCCAGAGTGACTACATGTTGAGTGAAAAAATATTTTCTCTTATTAGTCTTATATGGGTTACACTGCAGCTTCATTGCATGTCCCCTAGTCAATGCTTATTCGTGCATGGAGCAAGCCTAAAGTTGGACGAGATCACAGACATCCCCGGGGTTTCTGAAATCGATCTGAAACATCTTCCACTGCCCCATTTTTATTTATTTATTTTGTATTTAACTTCTCTTATATACCGCGCTATTACATATCAGTGTGGTGTACATTAAACAGAATATACCGTGCAGACGGGCCGCATAGTATTTACATTGAACAGGGATTGAAACTTGGATTTAACTGGGGTAACATTTCTACAGTTTATTTACAATGATGCCTAAGTTCCCGTTCATGTCTCTGCCACACCCTCTGCCTACTTGGACACCGCCTTGCTGGGGATGCCTCTAAGCATGCCATGTAAAATGGCTTAGGGGACATCTTTGCGATCTGGATGTCCACATGCAAGTTTCCAGACATCCAAATTGCAAAAAAGGCTTCTAAAATGAACGCCATAGTTTGCTGAATTTTTCTCATCTCTAGAGCTATTTGAATTTGTTATTTGTAGCTTCTTCACATCAGCAACAAAGGTAAGTTTAAAAAACACACTACCGGGGGAAGAAGCCAAGATGGCAACATGTTTGTGGCAGCATCCAGGCCGCTTTGATTTAAGGATAAGGCAGTATAGAAGTTAAATAAATTTTCCTGGTATCTTGTTTTCTAACTTGGTTTCCTTATGTCTTTGAAAAAATGAATACAAGCCAACGGCCAAGACCTCCAAGGCTGAAGGCAATGCTTTGCAGCAGAGGATGCTGGACAAGTCACTGTAACTTACCCCATTCCTAAAGGCCCCATAGGCAAGGCTCCCACTACAGTGAATGTGGATAGAGCACTGAAACCACCTGAGAGTGCAGAGGTGTTCGGCAGCAGGTTAGCCACGATGTCAAGGCCGATCAGCAAGCCAGTCAGTGAGAAGATGGAGGCAGAGGCTGCCCTCGGGACTCCTTGCTCACAAGAGGCAGGCAAACCTTCGGCCCCCTCAGGAATATCTTCGGAAAAGGTGACCGAGAGCACTGTTCAGTCCAAGTCTTTATCCTCTCCTCCCTCCCCCGATGTTGAACAACATAGATTGAAGAGTTACCTCCATAGTATCTGGGACATACTATTGAAATTGGATGCCTCTGTATTTAAATGCTCCAATTAAATAAATTCTTTAGTGCAAACAGTGGGTACTTTTGAATCAAGATGACCTGCAACTAGCTAAAGAATTTCAGGAGAAAACTTCAATCTCGGAAAAGAGAATTTATGATTCTAAGGGGGTCTTAAGACATCCTGGTGAAAGATAAAATTGTTGTACATAAACATTTGAAAAGATCTGAAAACCAACTACGGCATTTGAACCTTAAATTTTAAAATTTTCAAAAGGTTCCTGGTCATTCGCCTCTGAAAAACTTTCAAGACATAAATAACCGAGATGCTAAAATTACCGTCTGAGGGTATTCCCCCAGTTAAAAGGATTTATTTCCTTCCAACGAAAAAGCCTCAGAAAAGATCTACTGAAGAACTTTTGAAAATGTATCTGCATTATTAGAGACTTCATTGACTGAGGTCCAGGATAGAGCTACTTTATTAGGCAGCTTTGTCTTTGAGCAAGAAGTTAGAATTAATTTTGCATCTTTATTTCAAAAATTATAAAACTCTTATTTTATGGTCAGAAAATATGGTTATTTCCAGATGTTGCAAACAGTACCCAAGAGAGAAGGAATTTGCTTGTGGCGATGCGGCAGGAGGCAGTGGCAAAGTGCTATTTTTTAATTAGATATCCTTGCAAATGTATTGTTAATTTTCTTGAAGATAGATATATTTTCTTTTTGGTAAGGGGACAAAAAGGCTGCATAGCATTAACAGCTTTAATACATGGCTCCAGAACTGGTGCAAACAAGAAGGATTCAGATTTATTGGTAACTGGGACAACAGATGGACCAACAAGAGACTATACTGTGCTGATGGACTACATCTCTCTGTCGCAGGGAAAAGAATCCTAAGTGAAAAATTCAGGCAGTATGTGGATATGCATTTAAACTAGGAAGAGGGGGGTGACGGATGTGGAAGGTCAACATCTGCATGCCACCCCCAGCAAAAGCAGAACACCATCAGAAACAGCCACACTTTTAAACCACACATCAAACACATGTGGGAAGAAGTAGGCAGAACAAAATCAATGCAAAATACACACAAGCCAGGAAAATGCTGGAAAGCAATGAGCACAAATGCTCGAAGCTTAGCCAACAAAATTCCAGACCTGGAACCCTAATGGTGGAAACGAATTTGGACATTGTGGCCATTACAGAAACATGGTTTAATGAATCGTACGATTGGGATATAGCCATAGCTGGCTATAATCTATTCAGAAGAGACAGAGAAAATGGAAAAGGAGGAGGAGTAGCCTTGTATGTCAAAAGCAATATTAAAGCTACTGAAATGCAGGGGACATGGGGAAAAGAAGAAGCGCTCTGGATTGCGTTGGAAAGAGGAGATGGCACTGTCATCCATATTGCTGTAGTCTACAGACCTCCGACTCAAATTGAAGAGAGAGATAACGAATTGATTAAAGATATTGCCAAGATAGCAACAAAGGGGGAAGCGATCATATTGGGTGACTTTAATCTACCTGATGTGGATTGGATTACTCCTTCTGCACATCTGGAAAGAAGCAAAAAAAACTGTGGATGCTCTCCAAGATGCATTATTTAGACAAATGGTGATGGAACCAACCAGGGAAAGCTCAACGCTGGATGTAGTGCTCACCAACGGTGATAGTGTGTCGAATGTCTGCGTGAGTGCCCCTGTGAGCAACAGCGACCATCACACGGTGTGGTTTGAGATAAAAGCCATGGTACAGGCCAATCATAGCAAGCTCAAAGTCCTAAACTTCAAATACACTGACTTCAATAAAATGGCAGAGTACTTAAAGGAGGAGATGACGGGGTGGAAGGAGATAAAGGAAGTGGAATTGCAATGGGCTAAACTAAAGGCGGCAATAAAAGAGGCAACAGATAAATATGTAAGAAAAGTAAATAAAAACAAGAGAAGGAAACCTTTTTGGTTTTCCAAAGAGGTGGTTGCTCAAATAAAGGCAAAACACACAACTTTCGCAAAATTCAAAAGCTTGCAAACAGAAGAACACAGAAATGAATACAGGATCCAACTATAAGAGTCTAAAAGAGTAATAAGGATAGCAAAATCAAAGGCAGAGTAAAGGATGGCTGAAGATGTTACGGGTAGCAACAAAACTTTCTTCAGGTATATTCGGGAAAGGAAGAAGATCAGAGTTGGAATTGCTAAACAAATACTTCTGCTCTGTTTTTACTAAAGAAGATCCTGGAGATGGACCAGCTGTGACTCCCAAATATAAAAATGGGAATGAAGTAGATACCACACCATTCACAGAAGACGAGGTGTTAGAACAACTTGCTAAACTGAAAGTGGACAAAGCCATGGGACCGGATGGGATACATCCCAGGATACTGAAAGAGCTCAGAGAGGTTCTTGCAGGACCGTTAAAGGATGTCTTCAACAGATCCTTGGAAACAGGAGAGGTTCCTCAGGACTGGAGAATGGCTGATGTCGTACCTCTACACAAAAGTGGTGACAGGGATGAAGTGTCAAACTACAGGCCCGTGAGCCTTACCTCGGTGGCGGGAAACGTAATGGAGGCGCTCCTGAAAGAGCGAATAGGGAACTCTCTCAAAACCAACAGGATGCAAGATCTGAGGCAACATGGTTTTACCGAAGGATGGTCTTGCCAAACAAATCTGATTGAGTTCTTTGACTGGGTGACCAAGGAACTAGATCAGGGGCATGCGATGGATGTCATCTACTTGGATTTCAGCAAAGCCTTTGATACTGTTCCTCATAGGAGGCTTGTCAACAAACTCAGTAGCTTGGGGATGGGTCCCAAGATGGTAAACTGGATTAGAAACTGGTTGACTGACAGACGACAGAAGGTGATTGTACATGGAGCTCACTCGGATGAGAGGAAGGTGATTAGCGGGGGTGCCCCAGGTTCGGTCCTGGGCCCGGCACTGTTCAATGTATTTGTGAGTGATATTGCTGAAGGACTGAATGGAAGAGTCTGTCTTTTTGCAGACGACACAAAAATTTGCAACAGAGTGGACTCCCCCGAGGGAGTGGTTAACATGAGGAAAGATCTACAAAAGCTGGACGACTGGTCTAATGCTTGGCAACTACGATTTAATGCGAAAAAGTGCAGTGTCATGCACTTGGGTAGCAGAAATCCAAGGGAAATGTACGCGATAGGGGGCGAGAGGTTGGTATGCACAGTTCAGGAGAAAGACCTTGGTGTGATTATCTCTGATGATCTCAAGGTGGCAAAACAATGCGACAAGGCGGTGGCAAAAGCCAGGAGGATGTTGGGCTGCATACAAAGAGGGATTACCAGCAGAAAGGAAGAGGTACTTATGCCACTGTATAAGTCACTGGTGAGGCCTCACTTGGAATACTGTGTTCAGTTTTGGAGACCGAATCTTGCAAAAGATGTAAAAAAAGACTGGAAAATGTTCAGAGGAAAGCGACCAAAATGATTTGGAGCCTGCGTCAGAAGCCTTATGAGAAGAGACTTGAAGACCTAAATATGTACACTTTGGAGGAGAGGAGGGACAGGGGAGATATGATTCAGACCTTTAAATACTTAAAGAGAAATGATGAACAAACAAACCTCTTCCAAAGTCTGGGAAGCTGTAAAACTAGAGGGCATAACATGAAGCTGCAAGGTGGTAAATTGAAAGGCAATGTCAGGAAATATTTTTTCACTGAAAAGGTGGTGGATGCTTGGAATGCCCTCCCGATGGAAGTGGTGGGGGCAAACACGGTGACGGAATTCAAAAAGGCATGAGACAAACACAGTGGATCCCTTTACAGCAATAGGATAAAAACAAGATAAACGGTACCTTCTAACTTCTGAACCATATAACGTCTCAACAAATAGGGGTGTCCTACATGGAGTGGTGGGTTTACCCCTAAACAAAGACATGGGGAGGGGTGGCCTGCACAGAGCGACAAGTGCACCTACTCTTGCCATCTTGCTGGGCAGACTAGATGGACCATGCTGGTCTTTATCTGCCGTCATTTACTATGTTACTATGTTTTCCTGTGCAATTATGTGCCTTTATAGATATTCATGTTATATGTAAACCACACTGATTTTGAAAAGTGCGATATATAAAAACCAACCAACCAAATAAATAAAGACTAAATTGTCTAGCTTTACTCCACTCAATTGAAGGGTTTGTTATCATATCATGGCTTGAAATATGGGTTGGGTTTTGTGCCTAGTGCCTTATTTTTCCCTTTCATAGTTTTTCCCCCTTCCCCCTCCTTTGACTGATTCAGGCTTTGCTTAGAGATGTTTTTTGTTTTTATAATTGAACTGTAACTGCAAGTTCCATAAGTTCTCTGTAAACCGCTTTGATTTAACGATCAGGCAGAATATAAAAAAAACCTTAAAATTATTTATTTATTTATGTTACTTATTGACTAATGTTATATTGTGATACACCTCTGTTTCTTTGCTTGAGCATATGCTTGTATATTGTTTTTTAAATTATTTATAGATTTTAAAACAAACACACCACCACCACCACTCAACAGGCAAAACACAAAGCCACCATTACAACATTCAAAATCTTTCACAACCTCCCAGCTCACTGCCCAGATCACAAAAGTATCCTCAACAAGGCCAAAAACAGCAACCAACCAGAATCTTTTGACTATCCCTCCACTAAAGACCAAGACCACACAACAGACAAGCAACAGGGTGTTTTCTATGTATGCCCCCACAATTTGGAACTCCATGCCTGAAGCCATCAGAGCTGCACAAAACAACTAAAGACCTGAAAAAACTACTAAAAACCCACCTCTTCAAGGAACACTATGGATATGATGACAATACCTAACTATAGGTTCAACATACCACCTTGAACATTTAATCTTAACTACCCTCCACATTTATCTTCCCCTGTAATATAAATGTTCCTCCCCCACTTCTTCGACCCACTGTCCAACTGTGACCTATCCCCCCCCTTTCTTAACCCCATATTTATCTCCAAGTTATTTCTCCCTGTTTATATTAAAACAAATCCCTTGAGATTATGTTATGTTCGATGTAAACCGCTTAGGACAAAGGCAGTATAGAAAAACTGTTAAATAAATAAATAGTGCCAGATACCAAACTTTAGGCACCTGGATGACTTGGTACTCCAGATTTTTCTGGCCTTGGTTTCTCTCCCAGAGTAGTATGCAGTGACCCCCCTGCTACATACAAATTGCTGAAATTATTTCTGTATAGTCAAATGGACTACCAAAGCAACATTACTACTGTTTAAAGGTTTGTAAATAAATTATCAGTTGTATGCTAACGACTGTTCTGCTATCTGAAAGCACAGAACCTGAATTGGTCTGCCTCTGTTTCTACGTCTCGGTATCTTTTGATCTGGGAAGAAAAGGAGGATGGTAGACTAAAAACAATTTCTGAAAATGTTCAACAGCCAAAATGCTTCGGCCATGAAAGCAGCTGTTCTAAACTAATTTAAGGCTGCTGAACACAGAAATCATAATGAAAATGGCTGATTGGGTCTAGTTGCTAAGATATATGCTATTAATTAGTCATTAGGGGCCATTAACTGTGTATTATGCAACATTTGCGTGAGATTGTGTAATCTCTACTTGCAACCAATAGAAATATCTATCCAAAACCAGATGATGCAATCAGTATTTAAATTTGCATCACTTGACAGTATAAATTTTAAGGTGTATTAGTCACAGAAAAATTAAAAAAATAATTATTTTGCATTATTTTATGCCGATAGGTCAATCACAGCGTATTCGGCGATGCATCGTACTTGTGTTAATAATGCAGATAATTTCTGCTATATTTGTGGTGATGTGACCTTTACATCACAAAAACAGAATATGACTGTGGTGGTTAAGAAAGCCTACAACTTATATTTTGGCTGCAGAATAGGAGATCAGGATGATTGGGGCGCCACACATATGCTGCAATACATGTACAACAAATCTCAGGCAATGGATGAATGAGAATAGGCAATCAATGCCTTTTGCAGTTCCAATGATTTGGAGAGAGCCCACGGATCACGTCAGCAATTGCTACTTCTGCATGGTTCCTGCAATTCAGAAAGGCATAGCCAGAAAGAGTAAGTGAACTGTGCGATATTCAAACATTCCATCTGCAATACGCCCAGTGCCTCATGGAGAAGGGTTGCCGATTCCCAAAATGTCAGAATCATTATCAGAATCAAGTGAGGAAGAGGAAGAAGTTTGTAGTCATGAACCGTCAACCTCACGTGACCCAGAGTTTCTTCTGGCCACTGCTAATGAGCCACACCTCATAATGCAAGGTGAATTGAACGACCTTGTCATGGATTTGGATCTCCCAAAGAATAAAGCTGAGCTTTTGGGTTCCAGACTACAGCAGTAGAATCTTCTGGCTGGTGATGTTCGAATTTCTTTTTTCCAGGACCATCAGAAAGACTTGGTGTCATTCTTTTTCAAAGAAGGTGATCTTGCTGCATGCAACAACATAATGTATAAAACTATGATCAACATCTATGGTCAATCTGTGGTGACTTCAAAGTGGTCGCCCTCTTGCTTGGTCTTCAAGGTGGATACACCAAGTACTGCTGCTTCCTGTAGGGGATAGTCATGCTAGAGATTGTCATTTCATCAAAAGGGACTGGCCACTCCGTCAGTCACTGGATCCTGGAAGCAAAAATGTTCTGTTTCCAGCACTTGTAGACAGCAACAAGATTTTGATGTCTTCCTTGCACATCAAGTTGAGACTAATGAAAAACTTTGTCAAGGCGATGGATAAAACTAAACCTGCTTTCAGGTATCTTAGTGGTAAATTTGCTAGACTGAGTGATGCAAACGTTAAGGAAGGAGTTTTTGTTGGCCCTCAGATTTGTGCACTTCTTCGTTTATTCATGCATTTCTTCATTTTACTATGTGGAAAGGAAAAGGCTGCATGGATAGCATTTGAATCAGTGACAAAATTTTCTTGGAAACGACAAAGCAAATAATTACCAAGAGATTGTTCAAGATCTTCTCCATGGACTAGAAGGATTGCGTCAGCCACACCTCGTGGTGATGTCCTCCGGACGGCACCATAGATACGGAAGTGCTCTCCAGAGCTCAGAAAGGTGAACCTTTCTGAGCATGTCCAGGTAGCCCACCTCACCGGCCCGCCCCCTAGCCCAGCCAGTCTTCTTCCTTCCGCCTTGCCAACAAGACGGACCCTGCTCTCCTCGACACCATAATCTACAAGATTCAACTCTACATAAGACCAAAGAAGTTTTCACAATGCCAAAACCCGGCTTCAAGAAATGCCAGCGCTGCAAAAGAAAAATGAGCAGCACAGACACCCACGACATCTGCTTGCGCTGCTTGGGCCCAGGTCACAATGTGGAGGACTGTTATCATTGCGGGAAAATGTCCCCAAGGGCCCGAAAATCCACCTCAAATGCAGGTATTTCAGCTTCTCAGCCATTCACTTCTCCCGTGATCACACCGGCTCAGGATGTGCCTGTCGGGCAAGAGGTTGTTCAAGATCTTCTCAAAGCATACAAAACCTTGGTTGCAACATGTCCTTAAAGATTCATTTTCTACACTCTCATCTAGATTTTTTTTCCCACAAAATTGCAGAGCAGTAAGTGATGAACATGGAGAACGATTTCACCAAGACATTGCAGCCATAGAAAAGAGGTATCAGGGTAAATGGAGTCCATCAGTGCTTGCAGACTACTGCTGGACAGTGACAAGGGATATTCCATTACTTCAGTACAAGAAACAGATCAGGAAGAGTAGTGAAGTCACTGAATGAGAACAAAACGTGCTAGAATGTACTTAAAAATGTTCTTAATGAAAGTTAAATTGCAGACATAATTACTCCTCTGTTTCTTCTAAGTATGTTTATGAACTTTATTTTATAAAAACATGCTTGTTATTGTGCAAAGTTTCATTTGTAATAAGATTTTGATTTACATCTAATGATTTAGGCTTGATTTTCACACATAGTGGTAAAACGTAAATTTTTCAACATATCATAGAAACAGGAGCTAATGGAGAAATTAGACCTTACCTGCTAATTGTCTTTCCTTGAGTTCTCTCCAGGCCAGTCCAGGAAAGGTAGGGTAGTCAGCCCCCTCCAGCAGCTGAGGAGTGAAAGATACAGAGTCTTGCCGACACCCTATCCAGCTCCCCCTGGTGCCAGAGACTCAGTCTTCTATTGAGAAAGCAGCTTCCCATCCACTGTACATCATGGAAAAACAACACTATAACTAATTAAGTAAAACAACAAACTTTTCAAAACTACCGAACTTACTAACTTGCACAAGTCCGCCTTGCTGTTCCACTTTTTCCTTATATATATATTTTTCTCTTTTTTTTTTTTTAAACAATCCATCATGCCTTCCAGCTCCTCCCCCCTCATCGGGAAAGAAAAGACAGAAAAACCAAAGCCTTCCTACTCAAAAAATCCAGAAGCTCCCCAGTTATCTAATACCATGCGCTGTTCGCTAACTTGAAAAATATGTCAGAGTACAGATACCATTAGAGCAAGCATGGACGCCAGCAACCCCTATTACTTCTTAGCACGCAAAGGCATTGGGAGAGCCCTGGACAGAACTCAAGGAAAGACATTTAGCAGGCAAGGTCTAATTTCTCCTTCCTATTCGTCTCTCCAGGCCAGTCCAGGAAAGGTAGGGTTGTACCAAAGCAGTACCTAAATACAGGAGGGACCCCCAGCCCCGCCAGGATAGCTGAAGCCCCAACCTTTGCGTCCTCCCTAGCCTGGACATCCAATCTATAATGTTTAGCAAAAGTGTGAATCGACGACCAGGTCGCTGCTCTGCAAATTTCCACCAGAGGAACCAAGGCGAGCTCTGCCCAGGAAGTCGCTTGGCCTCAAGTAGAATGAGCTCTGAGCTCCCTTGGAGCCCTCTTCCCTTGCGCCTCATATGCTGCCCCGATTGCTTGTTTTACCCATCGGGCAATTGAGGCCTTGGAAGCCGTCTCACCCTTGCGAGGACCCGCAAACAGCACAAACAAACGGTCAGACTTACGAAAAAGCTCCGTTCTCTTTAGGTAGCGACGGAGCACCCGCCCAAGATCTAGAGTTCGAAGAGCTCGATCCTCCCCTTCCCTGCTTCAGAAAGGTTGGAAGCGCAATTGTCTGATTCAAATTAAAAACCAATACCACCTTCGCAAGAAAGGATGGTACTGTCACACACCAGCTTCTCCGCCAAAAAGTGAAGAAACGGTTCTCTACAAGAGAGTGCCTGAAGATCTGACATACTTATTGCCGAACCAGAAAGGCTGTCTTCCAAGACAAATTGTTTAACGACACCGTCGCTAAGGGCTCAAAAGGTGCTGCTGTCATAGCCTCCAGCACTAAGTTCAAATCCCAGGAAGGTACAACCTGGCAAAGCGGTGGCCTAACATTCTTTACTGCCCTGAAGAACCGCAGAACGTCCGGATGTGCAGACATTCTCCCCTGCACCCAGCCTCTAAAACAAGTTAGAGCTGCCAACTGTACCCTAAGTGAGCTGAGTGCCAGATCTTTATCCAGCCCTCCTTGCAGAAAAAGTACAATATCCGGCAACCTTGAGGCAAACGGCTTAATGCCCTTTTCACTGCACCAATTCTCAAAGATGCACCAAACCCGAATGTAAGACAAGGACGTAGACCGCTTCTTGGATCTCAACATAGTAGCTATTACTGCCGCCAAGTACCCCCGGCGTTGCAAGCGCTCCCTCTCAAGAACCAAACCTACACCTTATCTCCTTTTTAACCTCTATTAAGAAGCCCCCCTGAAAGCAAAACAAAAGGTCCTATCCATCTGGCACGAGGGGGAGCTGGATAGGGTGTCAGCAAGACTCTGTATCTTTCAGTCTTCAGCTGCTGGAGGGGGCCGACTACCCTACCTTTCCTGGACTGGCCTGGAGAGACGAATATGAATGACCAATTTCACTATCATATTTGAATTCAGCGTATCAAATTCATTAAGAAATACCACATTTAATTTGTGAAGCAAACAATTTTTTGAAAATTTGTAGAACAGTGAAATCAGCAGTGTTTGTAGTGGCTAGCAGACACTCAACAATGCAACCAATAAACTGTTTAACAGTGGGTCTATCCTCAGCTCTGTATTACAAGGTTTACTGTACCTATATGTTTTCTTCTATGAAACAAACAGCTAATGTTTTGAAGTCACAAAATGCAACAAAGTCCAACCATCTCAACTTAGTTTTTGCGTAAAGTTCAAAGTTCAATTTAACTGCCTATCAACTAAGTGGTTTACAACAAACATACAATAAAACATGAAAAGGTAATAATAAAAATAAAACAAATTTAAAAAACTATCAGCAAGGAAATGAGAGAGTAAGCTGTGTAATTTAAGAGGGCAATTTTCAAAGATATTTACAAGCGAATAGCAATTTACCTGGGTAAATTGGCCTTTCTGAAAATGGTCCTCTCTTTGCCCAGTTAAAAATACTTCTGGATTTGCAGAATATGTATATTTAGTGCCATGTTTACTAAAAACACATCGTTAGGGTGCAGCAAGCCCCCAAAAGAGGCGCAGGAAGTGGCCTAACTCAGGGCCGGTCCAAGGGTTTCTGCCGTCCTTGGCAGAAACCCCGGCCCCGCTGCCCCCCCACCAGCTGCTGCCGCCACCCCCACCCCAACTGCCACTGCCCACCACTACCCCCCCCCCCCAGCTGCCACCGCCACGGGCGTCAGTATTTCAAAAAGCCGCCACATTTGGAAATACTGCTGTTGTCGCTGCCCACCTCCCTCCAAACGGAATTGGCAGTAGCTGCCGCCACCCACCCAGGCTGACCGCCTAGCTCACCTAGTGAACGGGCCCGCCCTGCCTCTGTTGACCTTGCCCAGCCTGCCCCCTGCAGTTTCTGTGGGGAGACATGTCTCGCCACATAACTGGCCAGCAGATATCACCAGCCCTTGAAGAGGTAGTAAGTACACCTGTACTAATGACAGCGATCACAGTTAGTGCACACCAAGCACTTTTAGCATGGAACTTTTACTGCATACCCCTTCACTGCACTGCCAGTATGCATGCCCCTTAGCTTGATCAATATTTAAATTTGACATATTTTTTCATGAAAATGAAACAGGGAGAAAGCAGAAGCATTTTGAGTTTTATAGTACCACTAGAATATCTCAAAAAGTTATGGACATATAAAACATTTCTGACTCTACAAAACATTTTCAAATTTAGAAAGATTCATGTCCAAAATTTTATATATAGTGATCATTATAAGCAGGCAGGCAGACAGACAAATAAACATATTAAGCTCTTTGGCTTAGGCTGGAGAAGGAAATACCTAACATAACAAACCCAACATCCTATAGATCTATATCCAGCATTCCTTTCATAGTCAAGATTATCGAAAAGGCAATCCAATTGCAGCTTCAGGAACATCTGGACGAACATGCTCCCCTAGAACCGCAGCAGTACGGGTTCAGACCTAACCATGGAATCAAAACCCTCTTCACCTAGCTCTTCAATACTCTAATCATAAGCACAGAAAAATTATCACAAGGATTCATCTTACTATTCATAGATATCTCGGCAGCATTTGAATCAGTCTCGCACCAGTTACTCCTAAATAGACTACAGCAAATTAGAATACAAGACACCACCTTAAAATGGTTCCATTCCTACCTATCCAAACACTTGCAACAAATTAAAATAGGATCAACCACATCCCTCCCTTTCTCCCTCAGACAAGGGGTCCCATAGGAATCAGCACTTTCCTCTATCTACAAGCAATTTGCAATGTGATCAAGAGCTTTAATATACTGAGCCTAGTTTACGCAGATGACATAATACTCTTTACCCCCTTCACCACAACTGCCCCCGACTACACAAACCTCAACAATTGCTTCACAGCAATGTCTAAAATGGCTCAAGGTGCACAACCTCAACATAAACCACACCAAAACAGCTATAGCACATCATAAGAGAACACAACTTCATACCACCACCAATCACATTGGACAACATTCAAATGAATGCCAAAAATAAAATCAAATACCTAGGAGTAACACTGGACCAACAGCTCATTCTGCTTCCTCACATAAACCATACATCATCTACAATATATTACAATCTCCGTATAATAAAGAACCTATGCCCACTTCTCTCACCAGCCAACTTCCAATCCATAGTTCAAGCCATAATAACACCATTGCTCGATTATGGCAACACATTATATCAAGGCATTCCAAAGAGTGCACTATACCCACTGCAGCTAGCACAGAACACTGCTGCACGGATTATCTTGGCAGAAGCTTGCCATTCCCACATCACGCCACTCCTCAAGCAACTTCACTGACTGCCCGTATCACAAAGAATCAAATATAAGGTCCTTATCAACACACACAAAATCATTCATAACACCTCAGCGCTCACTCTAAATACCTTAATATCAATCCGCAGCAGTAACAGACCCACAAGACAGGGCAAGTCTAATATGCTGGATATCCCAGCAGAAAAACAAAACGCAGCCAAAGGACAAATAACAGGCCTTCTCGCTATATGTCCTGGTACAATGGAACTCACTTCCGCCACAAATGAGAGACATTCAACTCCTACAAGACTTCAGAAAAGCCCTGAAAACACTACTATTCACAAAATACTATGGCCTAGCAACAAACAATAATTAACCAGAACAGCTTCTCCATGCACAGATCATTCACCTCAAACTCTAAGCAATGACAGTGCTGTATCACAACATGTATTTAGTTTTGCTACTTGATGAATACATTGTAACTCACGATATAATAAACATGTTCAATGTACCGTGCACTTCTGTTTGAAATGTTCGTGTTACTACACTGAGTTACTTGTAAACCGTCTTGACTGTAGAAAGACAGTATAAAAAAAACTGTTAAATAAATAAATCTTTATTTGGCTTTTAATATACCACTCAACACATAGGCATATGGGCAGTTTACAATACATCAATAACGCTGCTTGGAAAAAGAAACAGAATGCCATGACTCAGACAAAAAAGGATAAAGTGGACACAGAGGGAAAAGAGAGCAGGGATGGGAGACAGAGCACATCAATGTGGGAGGAGGAGGGAGGGGATACAGGAGAGGAAAGGAGATCAAAGGCAGTACAGAAAAGATACGTTTTTAACATTGATTTGAAGCTAATGAAGGAGGGTTCAAGGCGGAGGTTCAGAGGGAGGGAGTCCCATAGTTTTGGGCCAAGAAAAAAGAAAGCAAAGTTGCGGGTGGACTCCAGGTGGGCTTGTGACGGGGATGGGATGAACATACGATTAGAGTGGATGAGCAGGGGTGAGCGTTGGGGGATATGCAGATGAATAAGACTGGAGAGATATTGTGGGGTACCAGTGTGGATTGCTTTATGGACTAAGATAAGTATCTTGTATTGTATCCAGAAGGCAACGGGAAGCCAATGAAGGTAAATAACCAAGGATGTAATATGGTCGAAGTGGGAGGCGCGTGTGATTATACAGGCTGCAGTGTCCTGTACAAGTTGTAACCTATGTAATCTAACCGGGTCATTACAAGGGAAAGCAGCAGTGTAGTCAAAGATGTGGTAGAGAAAAAGGGATGGACAGCACTGATTTGTCTCAGGGAACAGAAGGAATGACGAATAATGGATGATAAATGGTTGCAAAAGGTCAGGTCAGAATCTAGGGTGACACCAAGATAACACAAGGTGGGGACCAAAGGAATGGGGGAGAAGGAAAACAAAGGGGTTAAAAATGGGGAGGAACTGCCGAAAGTGAACCAGATAGCCATAGTCTTTGTGAGTTTGAAGAAATTGGAAGACATCCAGGAATCGATACATGAGAGAAAGATTGGGGAGGGGGGGGGGCGCGATATCAGGAGCAGAGGGATTAGTGTGGTGTAGAACAGAGGTTCCCAGCTTCAGTCCTGGAGGGCCAAACACCTTTCAGGTTTTCAGGCTGTCCCTAATAAATATGCACGAGATTCATTTGCATGCACTGCCCCCATTGTATTCAAATGTATCTCATGCATATTCATTAGGGACCTCCTGAAAACCTAAATGGTGTTTGGCCCTCCAGGACTGGAGTTGGGAACCTCTGGTGTAGAAGAATGATGTCATCTGCATAGTAATATGCGGAAACACCGTGCTGCTGGATCAGCAAGGGTTAAAGGGGCCTGGAAGACGTTGAAAAGAAGGGTAGCCAGGACAGAGCCTTGGGGGACATCACAGGATAATGGGGTGACTGGTGAGGAAGCTAAACCAGAGAGAACAGAGAAGGATCTGGCCTGCCCCCGAGCGTTACCCTGCCGCCGCCACCACCACTTTTTTGTTTTCTCGGAGGCGGCAGCAGCAGTAGCAATGAGGCAGACCCAGGTTTATAGATAGGTCAGGTCCCTCCTTCCCTTCTCTGATGTAGGTTGTATCAGAGGAGGGAGGGACCAAGCCAGCCATGCAAACGCTGAGCTGCAAAGACCCGCATTTGAATAGCTGGCCTGGTCCCTCCCTCCTCCGATGCGACCTACATCAGAGAAGGGTAAGAGAGACACGACCGGACCACAAATACGGGTCTGCCTCACTGCTGCCGAATTAGAGAAAACAAAAAAGGGTGGTGGCAGCAGCTGGGCAATGCGGAAGGGGGGGGGGGTGCAGCAAGCAACCGCCAAGGGGGGGGGGACAGGCAAGCGAGCAACCGGCAAGGGGGGGGGACAACGGGCAAGCGAGCAACCGGCAAGGGGCGGGCGGGCGAGCAAGCAAGTAGCAACCGGCAAGCGGCGGGCGGGCGAGCAAGCAAGCAAGTAGCAACCGGCAGGGGGCGGGCGGGCGAGCCAGCAAGGAGCAACCGGCACGGGGCGGGCGGGCGAGCAAGCAAGTAGCAACCGGCAAGGGGCGGGCGGGCGAGCAAGCAAGTAGCAACCGGCAAGGGGCGGGCGGGCGAGCAAGCAAGTAGCAACCGGCAAGGGGCAGGCAAGCAAGCGAGTGAGCAACCGGCAAGGGGGCGGCGGGCAGGCAAGCAACCGGCAAGGGGACGGCAAGGGGACGGCGGGCGGGCAGGCAAGCAACCGGCAAGGGGGCGGCGGACGGGCAGGCAGGCAAGCAACCGGCAAGGGGGCGGCGGGCGGGCAGGCAGGCAAGCAAGCAACCGGCACGGGGGCGGCGGCAGGCAAGCAACCGGCAAGGGGGCGGCGGGCGGGCAAGCAAGCAACCGGCAAGGGGGCGGCGGGCGGGCAAGCAAGCAACCGGCAAGGGGGCGGCGGGCGGGCAAGCAAGCAACCGGCAAGGGGGCGGCGGGCGGGCAAGCAAGCAACCGGCAAGGGGGCAGGCAAGCAAGCAACTGGCAAGGGGGCAGGCAGGCAAGCAACTGGCAAGGGGGGGGGGGGCGGCGGGCAAGCAACCTTCCGGGGGGGGTCACGGCACACACCAGATGTGGAAATAGCACAGGGCGCAATTATGACTTGCTATGGTCTTGAGGAGATGATTTTACATAACACATCTTCATACAATACTGTGAAGCTTTTTTTTCAAGAAGAGTAGCATTGCAGTTGCCTCACATTGTCCAGCGTATCAGCCTTTACCTCCCCTTCCCGGAGAGGTATGCAGCGCTAGTACAACATCCGATAGCCTCAGACTCAGTCCGCACGCTCGCCACACAGCCTATTGATCGGGGAAGGAAGGATGCGAAGCCCTGCAGCAGCAACTGTTCCTCTTTCCCACTCGAGGATTTGTTTTTGTTTACTACATGGGAGAAGTAAAGAAGACTAAGGAGATCACCGTTAGAGTCAACCTGCCCACCTACGGTCCCTGCACCCCCACAACTACCCAGAGTCTCCCCTCGGGGGGGGGGGGGGGGCAGGCAATGTTAGCACTTACCCACTCGTCAGAACTGGTGGCCGCCCGCAGCCCTCCGTTTCTTCCAGACCCCCAACTGCCTCCAGCTTCTTTTCCTGAAAGCTACTTCCGCTTCCGGTGTCTTTGAATTAAATGGCGCCTTCCATAGAAGTGTCCTCGACGGTGATGCTGTTTCCTTTTCCAAGGCGTATTTAGGTTCATAGACTCTTTTTCTTCACATTTCCTTTCAGTAAACCTCTTTTTTCCCCACTAACAAGTCAGTAGGAGAACGTTTTAGACTGGTCTATGCTAAGCATTTCTGGGACTTGTAGTTCCAGTGAACTAGTACACTAATCAATACAATTCCCAGAATGCTCGAGGCGGTAGAAGAATGAGGCATGCCAGGAGAATTAAAACCCGAGAACTGCGAAAAATAAATTAGGAAAGTGACTGCAGAAATTGAAAATGAGTATGATAAATTTGGTAATGTGCCTCTAATATTTATTTAACAGGCTTTTAATACCGCTTTATCATTTTTAGTCAAAGTGATTTACATTGTAACTTAAACTTGGTAATGTACATTAAACAGGGATATTGATTACGTGGGTTCTTCTGAGGCAATTGCAAGGTTAAGTGACTTGCCCAAGGCAACAAGGAGTGCTATTGGAAATCGAACCCTGGTCTCTTGCTTCCCAAGCCAGACGGGGTACATCTCTTATGGACGACCACCCTGTGTTCAGTGGGGCCCAGGCTTTCATCTCCTGGCAGTTGCTCTGTTTGGTGGCTATACATAGATGTGCATAGTTCTGTCCTGTTTCCCTCAGTGAGGTTGTGTGTGGACAGGTTCTTGACCATTTGCTAGGGTACAAATATTGAGGTATGCCTAGCTATATTGGCTCTAGTAGCAGGATAATGTCACTAGAAGTTTCTAGTTGTTCTCTGTCTCTACCTTTGCAGGCAGGGGGATACAACCCACTTGTCTGGACTGGTCTAGCAGGATTCCAAGAAAACAAAGTTGCTTATCTGTAACAGGGGTTCTCCATAGAAATGGAAATGCAGCCACACATCTGGTGAATCCAAAGCGGAAGGCTGTGTCTTCTTCCTTCTTTAATTTTCACAGTCCGAGTGTAATAGGGGCAGAGGTACCAGGGGAATGGCTGAGAGCTAGCATGCAAATAGGTTTTTGAGGACTGCCTGTCTAAAAACTGCATCCTGAGCAGTGGATTAGTTGAGGCAATGGTGCCTTATGAAAGTATGTACTGAAGACCATGTAGCAGCTTTACAGATGTCTTGAATGGAAAATTACATCCCCATTTCCCTGCATAATCAGCTACTTGACATCGAGCCCTACACTATATAGAGCAGCGATGGCGAACCTATGGCACGCGTGCCAGCTGTGGCACGCGAAGGCCTTACAGCTGGCACGCGGGAAGGTCCGCAGAAAAATAAAAAGCTGGCTCTGACTGCTGCCGCGGACGCGGCAAGGGCAGAATGCAGCGTCCCGCGGGGCCCCCTCCGCCCGCTAAGCCCCTCTGCAAGAGCTTTCAGATTCGCGAGGGAGAGCGTCTCCCTCGCGTCTCTGTTAAGCCCGCAGGGGCTAATGGGAAATTTCCCATCAGCCCCTTTAGACGCGAGGGACTGATGGGAAATTTCCCATTAGCCCCTGCGTGCTTAACAGAGACGCGAGGGAGATGCTCTCCCTCGCGAATCTGAAAGCCCTTGCAGAGGGGCTTAGCGGGCGGAGGGGGCCCCGCGGGACATTGCAATCTGCCGCGGCAGCAGCCAGAGCCTGCTTTTTTTTTAAAAAAAATTTGCCAGGGGGGTTAGGACTTCTAATGGTCAGGGAGGGAGGGGGGGTTAGGACTGCTAATGGGCAGGGAGGGAGGGAGGGAGGGGGGTGAGGACAGCAAATGGGCAGGGAGGGGGGGGTTAGGACTGCTAATGGGCAGGGAGGGAGGGAGGGAGGGGGGGTTAGGACTGCTAATGGGCAGGCAGGGAGGGAGGGAGGGGGGGTTAGGACTGCTAATGGGCAGGGAGGGAGGGAGGGGGGGTTAGGACTGCTAATGGGCAGGCAGGGAGGGAGGGAGGGGGGGTTAGGACTGCTAATGGGCAGGCAGGGAGGCAGGGAGGGAGGGGGGGAGGTTAGTACTGCTAATGGGCAGGGAGGGAGGGGGGGTTAGGACTGCTAATGGGCAGGGAGGGAGGGGCGGGGGGGGGTTAGGACTGCTAATGGGCAGGGAGGGAGGGGGGGGGTTAGGACTGCTAATGGGCGGGGAGGGAGGGAGGGAGGGAGGGAGGGGGGGTTAGGACTGCTAATGGGCAGGGAGGGAGGGGGGGTTAGGACTGCTAATGGGCAGGGGGGGCGGGCGGGCGGGGGGGGTAGGACTGCGAATGGGCTGGGGGGGTTAGGACTGCTAATGGGCGGGCGGGGGGGGGTAGGACTGCTAATGGGCTGTGGGCTGATGGGGGCTGTCTGGAAATGGGGTGATGGGGGTTAGGACTGGTAATGGGTTATAGGGGGGGCTTAAACTGAAAATGGGGTGATGGGGGTTTAGGACTGGAAGTGGGTTGATGGGGGGGGGCTAGGACTGGTATTGGGTTGGGGGGTTGCTAGGACTGGAAATGGGCTGATGGGGGGCTAGGACTGGAAATGGGCTGATGCAGGGACTAGAAGGGAATGGATGCTGGGTGAGGCTGGAACTAGAAGGGAGCTGATGTTGGGGGAGGATTAGAATGGGATGGGGCTGGGAGAGTAAAATGGAGAGGGGAAAAATATTTTGTGTGGGAGGGATAAAAAATCTACAATTGGCCGGGTATTGGGAGAGTAAGTGGGGATTGAGGATGGAGGGGTAAAATTTGAGTGGATGAAATAGGAATGAGGAAAGAGCAAAAGGAGAAAGATTAGTATGTTAAAGCGGATGTAGAGAGAGAGAATGGAAAAAAAAAACTAGAAGAGAGAAGAAAGGACAAATGGACAGCAGATGATGAAGAGTTAGCAGAAAACATGAAGAAACCAGAAGAAAGTGGCTGGAGCAATTGCAACTGTGTAACTGAGCTGAGGTATTCTGTTTATGTAATTCCTTTTTGACATTGCCACTTGTTCTCTTTCCCCAGTAGGTCATGTATTGTTATTGTCTGAAATGTATTGGTTTAATATTTGCAGTGTTGCCTTTTGATAGGTATGGTGTGGTGCTTTGTGAGTCCTGGTAGTGCTGTTAGGATACGGCGGGTTTGCTATTGGTTCTAAATGGGCAGTGTTTGTAGTAGTTCCTAATGTGCCTGGCGGTTGGCACTGGATTATAGTAATGTAGAAATCTTTTAGTCTGTCTTTATCCATACACTCATTAAGAGACATGTTTACTAAAAGTTAGTGTATGTTAGCATTATGCAAATATTTATGCAAATTGACGTGCTGGCACTTTGAGGAAATTCTTTGGTTTTGTGCGGCAGTTTGGGCACTCGGGCTCAAAAAGGTTAGCCATCACTGATATAGAGCAATCTCCTGTTTACTCTATCATAAGCTCATTGTAACACAAGCTCATTGCATCAGAAGCTCTGTATCATAAGTTCACTGCTGTATCATAAGCTAATTTTTAACATAAGTTCTACCGTTTATAATGATCCTGCATGGGAGTCCCCTTGTTACTCGCTGTTCTATGTTTAATAGGTTTGATGTAACCTTGCATGCCCTATTGTTAAATGTAAACCATTTTGACTGGTAGAAAAATGATATATTAAAACCAGCTAAATAAATAAATGAATGCGAGTTGGCCATGGAGGTTGCTTTTGCTCTGAGTTGGTGTGATCCAATCACAACTGGAGATTGCGGATTAGCTTGTATGAAGCAGACGCTTACAGTATGTATTCTGAGATCCAGGTGGACATTGTCTTTTTTTAAGATGGTATACCAGTTGTAACTAACAAAAAGATTAGATGATTTCCTTAAGTCCTTTATGGCATTAATCTAGTAAAGAAGAGCACACCTACAGTCCAGCACATATAGTGAAGTTTCTGTGTCTGTAGTTGCATTGGGAAAGGAGGACAATTGAACTATACATTGATTTATATGGAATTCTGAGATAAAGTTTGGGAGGAATTTGGGATGTGTAAAGTACTACCCAATTGTGGTAGAACTGAGTGTAGGGTGGGTAGCATACTAGAGCCTGAAGCTCACTGATTCTTCTCACAGAGGTTATTTCTACTAAGAAAATAATTTTCCATGTGAGATGTTTCAGCGAAACCAGACCTAAGGGTTCAGATGGGTCCTCCATGAGCTATGCAAGAACAATGTTGAGGTTCCAAGCAGGAGGTGGTGGTTTAAGAGGTGGTCTGCTGTTAATGAGCCTCCTCATGAACTGGGAAACCAACAGATCAGTGGCAAGTGATTTCCCCTTGATTGTGATTATAGTAGGTGGCTATGGCAGCAAGGTGAATCCTTACTGAAGACATCTTAAGTCCTGATTCAGACAGATGAAAAAAATATGAGATTAGTTCTATGGTTGGGCAAGTAAAAAGGTCTTGTTTATATAACTGCACCAACTTGTCAAAACCAAACCATTTTCTTTGGTATGATTTTTGGGTTGATGGGCATCTAGAGGCCATAATAACATTCTTTACCTCATTGGAGATAGGAAGAGTGTGTATTAATTGCCATTCAACGTCCATGCTAGCAAAGACAGACTTTTGAGATTCAGATGCATCAGGCCTTCTTTCTGAATGAGAAGGGCTGAATGCTGTCTTTGAGGTCTCAGTGGAGTTGAAGTGAGGATGAGTAGTTTGGGAAGTCAGATTTGCCTGGGCCAGAATGGGGATATTAGAATGATCTAGACTTTGTCCTTTCACACTTTCTGAAATACCCTTCATATGAGGGGGAATGGAGAAAAAGCATACAGGAGACCTGTGGTCCAAGAGATTGTGATAGTATTGTGTGCAATGCGGTTTGGACTTGGTCAGATGGAACAAAAAAGGGTGCATTTTGCATTCTGTGCTGTGGCAAATAGATCCACTTTGGTAATCCCCAAGTTTGGAAGAGACTGTATGAAACCCTTGGGTCGAGAAACCACTCGTGCGGGTCTAGCTGTCAATTGAGAGAGTCTGCCAGCTGATTTTGATGCCTGGGTAGATACACAGCTTGCAGGATTATCCGTAGAAAGGTGGCTAAATGCTAAATTCTTGCTGCCTTTTGACAGAGGGTTGACATAAAACATAGCAACTTGGTTGTCCATTCTTATTCGGCTACCTTCCCTTGAACCCAGTCCAAAATGTGGTAACCAGAAAGACAAATACTTTAATAAATTATGTGCAGGGGATATAAGCCAAGGAACCCGATACAGGCTGTGTTTCAGTTATGCCTTCATCAGGGGTATTCTTGGCATACTCTATCGATTAAAACCCCACATGCAGTCTTGTAAACTCCAAGAAACTCACGCCGTGTAAAAGTCAAGCTGAAAATGTTCAAGTTGAAAGACATATTCAACTTGAACATTTTCAGCTTGATTTTTACACGGCATGAGTTTCTTGGAGCTTACAAGGGTTTTAATCGATAAGAGTATGCCAAGAATACCCCTGATGAAGGCATAACCGAAACACGGCCTGTATCGGGTCCCTCTCCTGCATATAATTTATTAAAGTATTTGTCTTTCTGGTTACGTTTTGGACTGGGTTCTTTTGCTCTATGTGGTTTTGTGCTTTTGTGTTGGACTATTACCTTTATTTATTATTTATTTAATATTTCTTATATACCGCGCTATTTGTCATCAGTGCAGTTTACATTGTAACAATAAAACACATTGGTCAGATAATTTGGCCTTCGTTTACAGCTAACAGGGAATTAACATGGAGGTAAACTAGGGGAAACTATATACAATCTTGGTAACTACCTTCCCTTGAAACCATGGTTTGAAGGCTCGGATAGCATTAAATATGGCTCTGAGTTCAAGCAGGTTGATATGTTGTCATCATTTGGATGGGCTCCATAATCTTTGAGTGGTTAGATAGAGGAGATGTACTCCCCACCCCTGTGTGAATGCTTCAGTTGTCAGAACCATTAAGGATGGCGGGGTTGTGAAGGGGTGACACACCATTAGTTGTTAGCATTCATCCACCATGTCAATAAAAGACTTCTCTCAGCTGGAGCAGGGCTCTGAGCACACAGTTCCATCTGAGATGTCACAAGATTTTGGCTGCATTTTCATGCTTGTCTGCAAAGAAAGGACATTGGTAAGTAAAATGTCACCATTTGCTTCATTGCTATTTTAAGGCTGGCCACTAGATGTCACTGTAAGAGCAGCTGTATCTGAGCTTTAGGAGAATTGACTGCTGTCTTCACAGCCGAAGTTAACTTAAGATATTTATGATCTGGTCCTAAGTTACTACAGCATTCTCCTGCGTCCAGAGACAAAGCATTCTCATTCACTGCACTCCCATCTCTGGAATAGAGAAGAGGCCTAAAAACCTGGCAGTTTCTAGAGTAACTGGATTTTCCACTTTCTTTTCAATCCAATAGAATATGGGGAAGAAAGTTTATACATACTGGATCAAAAAAAAAGGCCTCTACGTAAGGGCAAAATAACACCTAACATTTTAACATAGCAGGACTAAATGTGGCATGGAGGAAAAACTGAAAAGCCACATTGGATTTGAAAATCAGCCAGATCAGAGTGGGAGTTGGAAAGAAATAAGGCTGCCCAAAAAATGTCCCGTGCATTTCTGTGGGAGAAGCAGCTACTGCATACAGACATTGATACATTGAAACATAATGGTTAGTGAATTGCTCCATTCAAGTTGCCCTTCCCTTCTCCTCTGTTGATCAGATACACACAGGGTCAACACAGATATCCATATACCCAGGCAAGCATACAGACACACAGAAAAGAGTAGTTACTCACCTGTAACAGGTGTTCTCCAGGAGCAGCAGGAATCAGTCCTCACATATGGGTGACGTCGGCGCCGACGGAGCCCTCGTGCAGAGCATTTCCCCAGCTTTTAAAGAAAGCTTTTGGGAATTGCAGCGCGCATGCGCGGTCCCCTTCCCGCCCAAGGGTGCCATCTTGCTCAGTCTGATGACATAGCTAAAAGACAGCAAAAAATTAGCAAAAATAAATCATATGACTGCAACTCCAAGGGGAGGAGGGAGGGTTGTGAGGACTGATTCCTGCTGCTCCTGGAGAACATCTGTTACAGGTGAGTAACTACTCTTTCTCCAGGACCAAGCAGGAAGTCAGTCCTCACATATGGGACTCCCCAGCTTAAGGCTACCAGAGACCACAAGCAGAAAAAATGAGCTCCCTCAAGCTCGTCAGCACAGAAGGAAGGAAGGAATCTTCTCTGAGAACGCCCTGACCGGTAGCCCAACATCAGGGCCGGAGGGTAGGAGTTGCCTAAACCCCAAAGAGATTATGGAGTACTGCCTGTCCGAAAGCACTGTCCCTGTGGGACTCCCTCTCAAGGCAGTAATAGGCCGCAAAAGTCTGGCTTGCAGACCAAGTAGCGGCTCGGCAGATGTCTGCCAACGGAACAGAGCGGAGATGAGCCACTGACACAGCCTTCGCCCTGACACGATGAGCCGTGACTCGACCCTCCAACGAGAGGCCGGCTGCCCCATAAGCCCAGGCGATACAGTCAGCAACCCATATGGACAACGTATGCTTGGAGACAGGGTGCCCCAACTTATTGGGGTCAAAAGAAACGAAAAGCTGAACAGCCTTCCGATGCTCCCGCGTACGGTCAAGGTAGAAGGATAACGCCCTCCTACAGTCCAGGGTATGCAAGACCAGCTCAGCCCGGTTGGCATGCGGCCTGGGAAAGAAGGTCGGAAGAACCACCTCCTGATTGAGGTGAAAAGGTGAGACAACTTTAGGAAGAAACTTAGGGTGAGTCCGTAGGACTACCCTATTCCTGTAGAACCTAGTGTAAGGAGGATCAGACACTAGTGCCTGCAGTTCACTCACTCGCCTAGCAGAGGTGAGAGCTACCAGAAATAAAGTTTTCCAGGAGAGAAAACGGAGAGGGTAGGTAGCCATAGGTTCAAAAGGCGGACAAGTAAGCCGCTGTAAGACCACATTCAGATCCCACTCAGGGGCCGGTGGACGCAAAGGAGGCTTAAGCAGAAGAAGGCCTCTGCGGAAATGAGCCACCAAAGGGTGGCTGGAAAGAGGCCTGCCGTCCACCGGCGAGTGGTGTGCTGAGAGAGCACTAAGGTGAACTCGGACAGAGTTAGACTTAAGGCCCAGATTGGAGAGGTAGAGCAAATATTGCAACACTACCGCTACCAAGCATGAGAAGGGATTCTCACTGTGCTGAGCAAACCATGCGGAGAATCTACGCCACTTAAGAGCATAGGATTTCCTGGTGGATTGACGCCGAGAGAGGCCAAGACTACATCTTCCACCTCTCGAGGTACTAGTAGGAGGGCTAGGACTACCCTTTCAGCAGCCAGGCCATCAGATGAAGGGACTGGGAGGTTGGGGTGCAAGAGAGTCCCCTGATCCTGAGACAGGAGATCGTGCTGAAATCCCAGAGGAAGAGGTATGTCCACCGCCAGTTGTAGCAGAAGCGGGAACCACGGTTGCCTCGGCCACCTGGGGGCTATGAGAATCAATGAAGCCCCGTCCCTGAGGACTTTGAACAACGTTCTGGACACTAGTGGTGTGGGAGGAAACGCATACAGTAGGCCTGTGGACCACAAGATCAGAAACGCATCCGCTGCTACTCTGAGAGGATGCGGTTGTCTGGAGCAAAATCTCGGGAGTTGTCGGTTCAGAGGATTGGCGAAAAGGTCCATGGTGGGGAGCCCCCACTTGAGAAAGACCTGCTGAACCACCAATGGGTTCAATCTCCATTCATGTGGTTGCAGGAGCCGGCTCAGTCTGTCTGCCAGGCAATTTTCCTGACCTGGGAGGTAGACAGCCTTGAGAAGGATTCCGTGATTGACAGCCCAAGAGCACAGTCGTTGTGCCTCCTGACAAAGAAGGAAGGAGCCTGTGCCTCCTTGTTTGTTCACATAGAACATGGCAACTTGATTGTCCGTCTGGACCAGTACAGACTGGTGAGAGGCGAGGTGGGAGAAGGCTCTCAGAGCTAGGCGTATCGCCCGTAGCTCCAGGAAGTTTATCTGTTGAGTAGCCTCCCAAGGGGTCCAGAGACCCTGAGTACATGTCCCTTGGCAATGTGCTCCCCAACCGAGAAGAGAGGCATCGGTTGTCAGCACCCGAGTATGCGGAGGGGATTGAAAAACCACTCCGAGCACCAGATTCGGGAAATGAAGCCACCATTGCAGAGAGGAGACCAGGAGGTCGGAGATCCTCACTGAGTCCGCTAGGCCCCCTGTGGCTTGATGCCACTGAGTGCGAAGGCTCCACTGAGCAGGTCGCATGTGCAGGCGGGCATTGGGGGTGGCATGAACCGTGGAAGCCATATGGCCGAGTAGTCTCAGGAATTGCCTGGCAGAGACCAGGGAATTGCTGCGAAACTGGCTGGCCAGATCCTTTAGCCTGTGGGCCCTGTCCAGAGGCAGAAAAGCCTTTGCTTGAAGAGTGTCTAGTCTGGCCCCTATGAACTCTAAGTTCTGGGACGGGAGCAAAGTGGACTTTGCGAAGTTTATGACAAACCCCAAGTGCTGAAGCAGAGCCACAGTGCGAAGGGTGGCCTGGTTGGCCTCTTGGGAAGATTGGCCCCTTATGAGCCAGTCGTCCAGGTACGGAAACACAAAGAGACCCTGAAGCCTCAGGTAGGCCGCCACCACTGCCAGGCACTTGGTGAACACCCTGGGAGCGGAGGACAGGCCAAAGGGTAGTACTCTGTACTGATAGTGGTTTCCTCCCACAACAAACCTGAGATATTGTCTGTGGTCTGGATGGATAAGGATGTGAGTATACGCATCCTTTAGATCTAAGGAGCATAGCCAGTCTCCCTGCTGGAGGTAGGGCAGCAGGATTCCAAGGGTAAGCATCTTGAACTTTTCCCTCTCCAGGAACTTGTTGAGGTTTCGCAAGTCTAGGATGGGTCTGAGGCCTCCTGTTCTTTTTGGTACCAGAAAGTACCTGGAATAAAAGCCTTGACCTCTCAGGTGGTGGGGCACCGGTTCCACAGCCTGATCCTTTAGCAGACCTGCTAACTCCTGAAGGAGTAGGTCCCTGTGCAGAGGGGGTCTTGGAGGCTCCCCTGGAAAATAGGAGGGAGGTACCTGGTGAAAATGGAGAAGATAGCCCTTTTGGACTATATGAAGAACCCAGGTATCTGATGTGATGGCTGACCACCTGTGGGCAAAGTGGGCCAGCCGGCCTCCTGTGCTGAGAGAAGCCAGCTGAGGAGAAGAGGCTATGCTGTTTGAGTCAAAAAAAACCATCCTGCTAAGCAGGGGCCGGCATAGGTGGCTTGGGGGCCTTCTGCCTACGGGGCCCCTTGGCCTGCTGACCCTGTTGGGGAGCTTCAGAGGCCTGATAATGAGGGTATTGTTTATAGGCAGATGACTTCCTCAGGTAAAAGGACTTTTTTCCCGAGCCCTTCTTCTTCTGAGAAGGGGCAGAGGTTTTCCTGGAAAGCCTAGTCCTGGTCAGAGTCTCGGTCTCGAGTTCTGCAGCCTTTTCAGCCATGGGCTTGCCAAAGAGATTTTCACCTCGGCAGGGGACATCGACCAACTTGTCCTGGACCCATGGCTCGAGGTCGGATGACTGTAGCCAAGCCTGTCGGCGGGCACCGATGCCGGCCCCGGCTACTCGGGCCGAAGCCTCGAAGCCATCGTAGGCTGCTCGAGAGATAAACTTCGAGCACTCTCGAATACCAGTGGACAAGGCTTGGAACCTCTGCAAAGGTTCCTTGGAGAGACCAGCAGAGAACCCGGCAATCTCCTTTGCCAGGTCTCGGAGGTACATGCCCATGTAGAGCTGGTAAGTCTGGACACGGCAAGCAAGCATAGAGCCCTGAAAGCACTTCTTACCGAGGGCATCCAGGTTCTGGGCCTCCCGGCCGGGAGGCACCAAGGAGTGCATCTTCTGACTTTTCAGTCGATGCATGGCCGATTCCACAACCATGGAGTGGTGCGGTAATTGTGCCTTTTGGAACCCGGGGCTCTTGCGGACTCGATAAATGGAATCGACCCGCTTGCTCAACACCAGCGTCGAGGCCGGGGTCTCCCACATGCGGAAGAGCAGCCGCTCCAGCATCGGAGGAACTGGAACAGTAAAGGCCTCCTTCGGGGGAGAGTCATACTGGAGGGCCTCGAGCTCCTCGGCTCGAGGCTCCTCCGCGGGGAAGGCCAAGGCCTTGGCCATATCCCGCACGAAGTCCGAGAACCGGGTATCCTCCGGTGGGGATCGTCTCCGAGGTTCGGACTCGGGCGAGTCCGATGGGACACACAGAGTCCGATGGGTGTCGGGTGACTCTTCGTCCTCCGTCTCCCAGCCCGACTCCTCGGAGGAGGAATCGAGCGGCTCCGGTCGGGCGGGCACCGATGCCCTCCGCCCCGACGCCGAGGGTATCGGCGTCGACGACCTCGGCCCTGAACGGGAGGTCGAGGGAGACCGTGGCCGAGGATCGACTCGAGCCCGCATGGACTCGCGGATCGGCTCGGCCTCCGGGGTCGACTTAGACGTCGAGGTCCCGGTGGTCGGGGCAGATGCACCGGTGAGACCGGCGATCAATGCCCGCTGCTGTTCCATGAAGGCAGCGAAGCTGCTCTCCAAGGCCGTCAACCTGAGTCCGAGTTCAGGAGACCCAGCAGCCCCCGACTCGGGCCCCGACGGCGGCTCCCGCGGAGGAGAGTCCACGAGGACAACAGCACTTATGTGTCCAGGAGACTCCATCTCGACAAGAGGATGCTTGGCAGGCCTCTCCGACTCCGAAGACCCGGGGCGGCTATCGGGGCTATGCGAACTGGTCCTCGAGGAACCAGGAGGGTCCACCGACGCCGCCCTCGCGGGTTTCTTCTTCCTGCGATGTTCCCGCGAAGGAGACCCCCGCTCAGAGGAACCCCGACGCTGCTCGGGGCTGGAGTCCCGAGACGTCGAGGCCTTTGACGAGGTCCGGGCCCGGCCGGACGCGGAGTCAGAAAACATTCGATCCTTCTGGTGCTGCCGACTCCTCAACGCCTTTGAGGACATTTTGCCACATGGACCACAGATCATCAGGTCATGATCGGGTCCGAGGCAACGGAGGCAGCAGTCGTGTGTGTCGGTAAGAGACATAAGTTTCTTACACCTATCACACTTCTTAAACCCGCTGGTAGCCATCGCGGGAAAAAGGACCCCTGCTAGGTCAAAAGACCAGGCTGCCAGGGAAAAGGGAAAAAAGAAAAAAGGCGCGAACGCCAGTCACAAAGGACAAAAACCGAAAAAGAGAGAAAAGGACTCGATACCGGTGTATCGGTCCGAGCGGGAAAAGGATCCGGCGTCGAACAAGAAAAAAAAAGGGAAAATCAACTTTTTCCTCGGGGATAAACTAACTACGTCCGTCGGGCTCCGCGGAAAAAAAAAGACTGAGCAAGATGGCACCCTTGGGCGGGAAGGGGACCGCGCATGCGCGCTGCAATTCCCAAAGGCTTTCTTTGAAAGTTGGGGAAATGCTCCGCACGAGGGCTCCGTCGGTGCCGACGTAACCCATATGTGAGGACTGACTTCCTGCTTGGTCCTGGAGAATAGACACAAACATAGATACACACACACACAACAGATATGCAGAAGAGCTGGAAATAATTCCATAAATTATGTGTCGCATCCTTTCCCCATCATCTCCTGCCGCCAAATCCATTTTAACACACACCCATCACCTAATTTCCATCAGGCTACACCGCTACAATAATAATGAATATTTACTGCAAATCAGTGTGACTTCTGCTGTTGCCTTTGAGACCAGTTCAGAAATGCGTGGCTTCACCTTGGCAAGTGCCACTCTCATGTCATTTTCACAGCAAAGTCTGTTCCTTTTCTTCGTTTTTATGTCCAGCATCCTCGAAAAGGATTGCTCGCAAAGATATGTTGTAACAAATGGTATAAAAATTTCCAGGGCTTTTCTAGCAATAACAGGATACGTTACTATTTGTCGACACCAAAACGTTGAGAGCGTTGTTGTTCTGAAGAGTTGCTGTTGAACCTGGCTCTGCTGTAAAGCTGCTACATGGTCTTCAGTACATACTTTCATAAGGCACCATTGCCTCAACTAATCCACTGCTCAGGATGCAGTTTTTAGACAGGCAGTCCTCAAAAACCTATTTGCATGCTAGCTCTCAGCCATTCCCCTGGTACTTCTGCCCCTATTACACTCGGACTGTGAAAATTAAAGAAGGAAGAAGACACAGCCTTCTGCTTTGTTAAAAAATAATGAATAGCATAAATACAATAAGTTCATTATTGGAATACATAAGGTTAAAAATTAAAAACCATTTCAGTGTGGTAGTATTAAAAAAGGTCATGTCTTTGTGAAAAGTTATGTATGTAATTTGTTGTGAGTTCATGCATTTTATTGGTTTTGTTCTATGAACACAGTGATGTTAATGCACGATTCATTTTGTAAACCAGTAAAACATATACCTATGTCTTGAATTTGAAAAAAAAATCATATTTTATTTTTCAATAAAGAAGGGTTCGGTGAATGTGCATATGAAACTGGTGGGGTTCAGTACCTCCAACAAGGTTAAGAACCACTGATCTAGGTGAAATGGCTAATGACCTCATTACCATGCAGTTATAATAAGCAGAGTGCTATCGTCTGCACAGACACTTGCGCTAAACTCCTTTGCACTGACATTTACACAGATACTTATTTATCAAGATCTGACTTCCTGTAATATCACATCTTGGTGGAATGGAGGAGTGGCCTAGTGGTTTGGGGCAAGGTACTTCAGGCTTGAAGGTCGGGGGTTCAAATCCCACTAGAGGACAGAAACCTTGGGCCGGAAGGACTGGGGTTTCTAGTCCCACAGGTGCTCCTTGTGGTCTTGGGCAAGCCACTTAACCCTCCATAGCCCATGTTCCCTGTAAAATAGTTATCTCCAAGTTATAATGCCCTGTTCAATGTAATTTCAGTTTGTTCAATGTAAACCGCACTGATGCTGAATAGCGCGGTATATAAGAGAATGCAAATAAAATAAATAAATAAATCTACTTCAACCAATTCTTAATTTTCTCTTCCACCATCCCTCACTGGTTGTATCCTGCTGAAAGTGTAGTTACTCACCTGTAACAGGTGTTCTCCAGGGACAGCAGGAATCAGTTCTCACATATGGGTGACATCAGTGCTGATGGAGCCCTTGTGGAAGCATCCCCCCAGCTTTCAAAGAAAGCCTTTGAGAAATGCACCACACATGCGTGGTCCCCTTCTCGCCCAAGTGTGCCATCTTGCCTCAGTCTAGTGATATAACTAAGACAGCGAAAAATAAAATACGGTAAAGAAGCAACTCCAAGGGGAAGGGCAAGGGTTGTGAGGACTGATTCCTGCTGTCCCCAGAGAACATCTTTTACAGGTGAGTAACTATGCTTTCTCTGGGAACAAGCAGGAAGTCAGTCCTCACATATAGGACTCCCCAGCTACAGGTTACCAAGAACCTGTACAAAATACCACAGTGGTCAGAGAAGGTGAGCCATGAGCTGCAATAGTTGAGTGCCAACTGAGAGACTCTCGCATGACCCAAGTGTCTGGGTCATGAACACTGAAGGGTCAGAGGGCAGGAGTTGCCTATACCCCAAATAGAATACAGCGTACGGCTTGGCTTAAGGCGCTGTCCAGTTAGGACTCCCTCTCCAGGCAGTAGTGAGCTGGACTGAAGACCAGTTGGCAGCCAGGCAGATTTCCGTCATAGGTAGGGAATGCAGATTTGCCACAGAGGAAGCCATGGCACTGACACGGTGCGCTGTGACCTGGTGGTCCAGTGAGATCCCTGCCTGCTCATAGGTGAGGGCAATACAGTCTGTCACCTAAACGGACAGAGTTCACTTGGTCACTGGAAGCCCCAGTCGACTGGGGTCATAGGAGACGAAAAGCTGAGGCACTTTGTGGTGGCCCTGAGTCCACTGCAGATAGGACAGGGCTCTCTTACAATCCAGAGTATAGTGAACAATCTCCGCCTTGCCGGCGTGAGGCCTCGGGAAGAAAGTGGGGAGCACCACCTCCTGACTGAGGTTGAAGGGGGACGCCACCTTTGGCAGAAACTTGGGGTGTGTGCGGAGTACCACCCTTTTCTTGTAGGACCTCGTGTAGGGAAGCTCTGCCACCAGAGCCTGGAGCTCGCTGACCCTGTGAGCTGACGTGAGTGCCACGAAAAAGACAACCTTCCAGGAGAGATACTGCAAGTGGTAGGTAGCCAAGGGCTCAAATTACGGCTTAGTGAGCTTTGAGAGCACCATGTTGAGATCCCACTCCATCGGTGGTGGGCAGAAGGGGGGCTTAGACAACATAAGGCCTCGCAGAAAGCAAGAAACGAGGGTCTTTCCCTCAACAGAGTGGTAGTGTGCCGCGATAGCACTCAGGTGAACCCTGACTGAGTTGGACTTCAGTTCCCACCTGGGACAGGTGAAGTAGGTACTGGAGTACCAGCTGTACCAAGCAAGAGAACGAATTCGCCCATCTCTCAGCGCACCACACTGAAAAATGGTGCCACTTAAAGGCATATACCCTTCTCATGGAGGCCTTGCGGGAGGCAAGAAGGATCTCCTCTGTCTCATGGGAGGTCAAAGGGACTGAGAGCTACCCTTTCAGCAGTCAGGCCGTGAATGATAGAGAGAGACCCCATGTTGGGCTGCAGGAGAAAGCCTTCTTCCTGTGACAGAAGTCCTGGGGCCTGGCCCAAGGGAATCGGAAACACCACCGACAGGCAGAAAGTAGCGGGAACCAAGGTTGCCTGGGCCACCTGGGGGCTATTGATATCAGTGATGCTCTGTCACTCTGGACCTTGAAGAGGATCTTGGTGACCAGTGGTGTTGGCGGGAAGGCATAGAGAAGGCCTTTCATCCATGGAATGAGGAACGCATCCACTGCCACCCAGGACAGGTGCGGCTGGCAGGATCAGAAGCTGGGCAACTGTGTGTTGTCTAGGTTGGCAAACAGGTCCACTAGGGGGACGTCCCAGAGCCAGAAAAGCCAGGAGGCCACTCTGGAGTCCAGGCACCACACATCTGGCTGGAGAACTCTGCTCCAGCTTGTCCGCCAGGGCATTCTGCTGGCCTGGGAGGTAGATTGCCCGCAGGAGCATTCCGTTGCATGTTGCATATGATCAGAGGGCCACCGCCTCCTGGCAGAGGGAGTATGACCCCGTGTCTCGCTACTTGTTCACTTAGAACATTGTGGCTTGGTTGTCCATCTGGACCAGGACCAACTGGTGCTGGAGCCTGTGGCAAAAAGCTCGGAGGGCCAATAATATCGCCCGGAGCTCCAGAACGTTGATCTGCAACTGGCCTTATGCCTGGGACCAACTGCCTTGTGTGCAGAGGTCCTCGCAGTGAGCTCCCCAACCCAGCAGAGAGGCGTCCATGGTTAGGATCCTCTGGGGGGTGGGTGCCTGGAAGGGCATCCCAGCCTGAAGGTGGCGGGGGAGCTGCCACCAGTCAAGGGAGTCTGCCAAGTGACGGGTCACTCTTATTCTGTCTCAACGCCTGCCTGTGGCTTGTGCCCTCTGGGAATGGAGGCACCACTGAGCCGCCCTCATATGCAGGTGAGCGTAGAGCGTCATGTGGACCATGGAGGTGGAGGAGAAGATGGGCGAGCATGGACAGATGGTGCCGCACCTCTGTGGCTAGCACCCTGAGGCATTCTTGCCTCTACAGAGGGAGGAAGGCCTTGGCCTGGAGGGTGTCTAGCTGAGCCCCTATGAACTCTAGGCATTGAGCTGGGCAGAGGTGAGACTTAGGGTAGTTGATGACAAACCTCAGGTGCTGCAGAGCATTGATAGTGCACTCTGTGGTGTGATGCGTCTCTGGAGCTGTGTCTTCCCTTATGAGCCAGTCATCCAGGTAGGGAAAGATGAAGGCCCCTTGGAGACGAAGGTGGGTTGCAACCACTGCTAAGCACTTGGCGAAGACCCTTGGCGATGAAGCCAGCCTGAAGGGTAGCACCCTGTATTGGTAGTGACCTCCTGCCACCATGAACCGTAGGTATTTGCGATGGCTGAGATGGAGCAGGATGCGAGTATAAGCATCCTTGAGGTATAAGGAGCATAGGCAGTCTCCCTGCTGGAGGTATGGCAGCATTGTTCCAAGGGAGAGCATCTTGATCTTATCCCTCACCAAGAATCTGTTCAGGTCCTGCAGGTCTAGGATGGGCCTGAGGCCCCCTGTCCGCTTGGGAACGAGGAAATATCTGGAGTAGAAGCCTTTGACCCAAAGGTGTTTGGGCACTGCCTCTACTGCCTTGTCCTTGATTGAGGCCTGCGAGCTCTGTGAGGAGCAGAGCCTGGTGAAGGAGAGGCCTGACAGGCTCTCCTGGAAAATAAGAGGATGGTGTCTTTTGCAGGTGGAGGAGGTAACCCTCTCCGACAACTTGCAGTACCCAGTAATCGCTGGTGATGGAGGACCACCTATGGGCAAACAGAGCCAGAAAGCCCCCTGTGGGGGAGAAGGATGTCGTGCCAAAGGAGTCAGAAACTCCCTTCAGGCTGGGCCGGGGCCAGTGCCTGGGTCTTGGGCAGTCTTCTGCTTGCAGGGGCTGTGCCCTTGCCTCTTGTGCTCTTCTCCGGGGCCTTCTTGCGGGGATGCACCAAGGTCTTTTTAGAGAGTCTAGTCCTTGTCAGGAACTCTGTCTCTATTTCAGCCACTTTGTCTGCCATGGGTTTTTGAAAGAGATTCTCTCCGATACAGGAGGCATCGATTAGTTTGTCCTGGACCCATTGCTCAAAGTCAGATGACTGCAGCCAGGCCTGGTGTCAGGCCTCAATGCCCGTGGCAGCTACTCTGGCTGAGGACTCAAAGCCGATGTATGCTGCTTGAGATAAGAACTTCGAGTACTCCTTGATCCCCCGAGGCCAGCGACTTGAACTGCTGGAGAGGTTCCCCATCGAGGCTTGCCAAGAAGCCAGTGAGTTCCCTTGCCAGCTCCTTAAGATATATGGTGATATATAATTGGTAGGATTGGACTCGGCATGCAAGTATCGAGCTCTGAAAGGCCTTTCGGCCAAGGGTGGCATGAGTCTGGGCTTCCCTGCTGGGAGGGGGGGGGGTGTGAGGGTACCGAGGAATAGGGCTTTTGGCTTTTGAGTCTGCACATGGCAGACTCAAAGATCATTGAGTTATGGGGAAGTTGGGTTTTCTGGAACCCAGAGCTTCAGTGGGCATATGGAACTCAGGGATCGAAGCAGCAGCAAGTCCAGACTGGAAAGCCGCAAACACAAGAACAAGAACTGAACCATGGTACTCCCCTACTCTACGCAGAATGAAAAAGGAACTATGCAAGCTGGAGAAAAAATGGAGGAAAATACAAACCGAGGAATGCAAGCGATTATACCTAACTCTCCTCATGGAATACAAATATGAGGTCAACCTGGCAAAAAAGAATCACCACACTAACCTACTCAATAAAGCTATAAATAGACCCAGAGAGCTATTTGAGCTCGTCAAATCTCTCACCAAAACCTCCCAGGACACCGACTGTACCGACGAAACAAAGGTCCAGACACTTGCAGACCATTTCGCCATGAAACTTCACCCACAAGTCCCCACAATCATCGATCAAAGCATGTCTTTAGCCCTCGCCCCTCAAGAAACCGGCACCGTCTCGCAGGCGGAAACTGCAGCAGAATGGAATACCTTCCAGCAATTAGGTGAACAACAGATCATAAACATCAAAACCAATTTAAAACCCACCACCTCTCCTCTTGACCCATGCCCAGCGGCTTGGTTAAAAGCAACTAAGAAAGATATCGCAAAACCTATCTCCCACATTGTTAACCAGTCACTCCAACAAGGTACAATGCCGACTTATCTCAAGAGATCACTTATAAGGCCCATCTTAAAGAACAAAACACTCAACAAAAGTGATCCTGCGTCTTATCGACCGATCTCGAGCATATCATTCCTAGCTAAAACAATCGAAAAGGCAGTTCAGCAGCAGCTGCAAGATCACATTGACAATAGGAAAGCCTTAGATATGCATCAATAAGGGTTTCGTCAGCACCACGGAGTAGAAACCCTACTGCTAGCACTCCTTGACAACCTCCTCAGGGGTCTCGAGAACAAAAATGATATGTTTATACTGATATTTATCGACATCTCAGCTGCATTTGATACAGTACATCACGGCACCCTCTTAAACTGTCTAGCATCCATAGGTATAACAGGGACCCCTCTAAAGTGGTTTGCATCATACATATCCAATAGGATGCAACAAGTCCAATTCAACGACGATAAAGCCGATGCCTTCCCCCAGACCCAGGGGATCCCCCAAGGGTCCGCCTTATCATCGCTCCTATTCAACCTATATATAAAACCAATCTGCGAGATCTTTCAGAAGTGCAACATCAATTACCACATCTATGCCGACGATGTAATGCTGTACACGCGCCTTGATATAACACAACCGGATTTCACTCCGCTGGAAGAATGCCTTGACATGCTACAAACGTGGCTTCAACAAAACAACATGTCAATAAACCACAAGAAAATAGAGGTCTTGTTTATCTCCAAGAAAACCAATTTCATCCCGCCCACCACAGTCGCCCTCAACAAAAACATATATCATACGAAACATGCAATAAAGTATTTAGGGGTCCTACTAGACAGCAACCTTAAGATGGATAAACACCTCCGAACAATTAACCGAGCCATTTTTTACAAATTGAAAGTTCTTCAACCACTTCGCAATATCCTCGAGAAATCTGACTTCAGGACTGTTGCACAAGCACTAATCATTCCTCACCTAGACTACTGCAACGCCATTCTACAAGGGCTTCCGAAGAACACCCTAAATATCTTGCAAATGGCTCAAAATGTTGCAGCGAGAGTCATCATGGAAAAAAGCGTCACAGATCACATAACACCAGTGCTAATGGAACTGCATTGGCTCCCGGTAGCCGCCTGCATCATCTTCAAACTACTCATAACAAGGTTTAAGCTCATTCACAACATTGCACCCTCCTACCTCGACAATCTAATCACTATGCAACCGCACAACAGGAACAGAAGAACCATAAATCTCAACACTCTCTGTGTCCCAATCAGCATAAGATCTGTCAAAGCAGAAACAAGCAATAGAGCATTCACATACACAGCGCCAATCCACTGGAACCAACTCCCACACGAGTTACGACTGACAAATGACTTGAGTGAATTCAGAAGGAAACTCAAAACCCACCTATTTCAGGCTCACTACAACCCGACCTAAGTGTGACACCTTACCTCAACGAGTTCTCTTTTGCCTACCATGATGGCTTTCGGAATACACTCAGCATATGGATTACCAGTATGTAATCTTGTATATATGTATATTTTACGCCCCTCCCACGCACCTACAATCAAATGTATTTTTAGATTTGTGAACCCCAATTCAATGTACAAAGTATCTAATCACTATTTCCTGTGTTATGTAAATCATTGCGCAATCAAAATGTGTATATTTAAAAATCACTGTATTGTACGATACATTATGATTCTGTAAAGTAAACCACTGCTGATCGTAGGAAGCAGCGGTATACAAATGTTTACTAAATAAAAAATAAATAAACAGTACATGGAGTTGAGTTGTCTGCTTACTATGGGCACCAACGCTGGTATTTCCCACATACGGAGGAGGCGGCACTCGAGGATTGGAGGGACGAGGCACCATGAGGGCCTCCTTCGGGGGGGCCTCATACTGGAGTATCTCCAGCTCCTCCATGCGGGGGTCTTCCATCTCAGTGTCAAAGGCGAGCACCTTAGCCATGTCTCGCACAAAGTCAAGGAAGGCAATGTCCTCGGGCAGGGAACAGTGCCGGGGATACTGGGAGAGACTGGTCTCAGGGCACGTCTCTTTGTCGCCAAGTGTCTGGGAACTGCTAGTCCTTGGTCTCCCAATCTGACTCAAAGTCCGAGGAAGAGTTCGAGGCCCCACAGTTCCCATGGTCGAGGCCCAGGCTTTGAGGCCTGCTGCCTCCGGAGGACGTGCAGTCTGAGCCATGGGCCCCGAGGAATGGGACCGGGATTTCATCCTCTGCTGATGGGTCTCTCGAGGCTGGTGGCGCTCGAGGATTGGCTCGACTTCCGGAGAAGCCCTCAATGTCGAGGGTCCAGTTGTCGGGGCAGAGGAACTGCAGATGAACGCCCACTACTGGGCCATGAGGGCAGATATACCGCACTCCAAGGCCGCCAGCTTGGTCTCCATTCCAGTTGTCTCCGCCGCCTTCAATGTGGGCACCGAAGGTTTCAGGCCCGGCGTTGGCTCTGTTGAGGGAGAGTCCTTGATGAGGAGGGCCTCGGGAGTCTGAGACCGGTCACCGGCTGCCAATGACTCCTTCCGAGGAGAATGGGATTTCTCCGATTTCCCAGACCCGTCCTCCGGGACGGTCTTCAAAGGTTTTGACTTCTTGCGTTCCACCTCCTGGTGATATTCCCTCAGAGGACCCACAGCCACGGGACTCAGAGATGGCCCGGGCATCACGGGGCACCGAGGTACCGGAGGGGGCCTTGGAGTGCAGTGCTGTCAGAGACTCCGGCACAGAGTTGGACTTATGAAAGATCTTTTCCTTCTGCAGCTGACAGCTGTTGATGGCTTTTGTGGTCATTGCCTTGCAAAATTCACAGTCCAAGTCATCATGGTCTGGCCCAAGGCAGCAGAGGCAGCAGTCATGTGGATCGGTGAGGGACATCATTTTACCGCACCAATCACATTTCTTGAAACGGCTGGTGGCCATCCGGGGAAAAAAGGGGCCCTGCCACCTGGACATGGTTCAGAGGCCTGTGGCCAAAAAAGGGCACAAAACACCGGTCAAGGAACATCTTGGGAAAGCAAACAGAAAAAAGGGATGAACCAGAGGAGCAATGCCAAGGCAAGCTGGCTCGGGGGCGGGAAAGGAACCGGTATGCATACCGGATAAAAGAAGACAAAAAAATAGATTTTTTCTGGGGGAAACTGGACAGACGTCCAAAGGGCTCCATGGAAAAAAGGAGACTGAGGCAAGACGGCATCCTTGGCATGCGTGGTGCATCTCCCAAAGGCTTCCGCGAGGACTCCGTCGGCGCCGATGTCACCCATATGTGAGGACTGACTTCCTGCTTGTTCACAGGAAATACATCTACTCTCTATCTCATTTATTTGCTTATTGTACCTTCAAGATCTGCTGCCCTTACGATCCTTCTGCTCTTAGCTGCACCTTCTTTAATTTTTCTTGCCTACATTTCATTTTTTTAAATCTCTTGATCCTTTTTGGTAGACTAAGCTGTCCCATTCTACTCTGTTGTAGTTTTACTTTACTTTAAAGCAATCTCTAGTTGATTATAAAGTAAGGCAATACTTGAGCTAAATAATAAGCAGTGAATGTGAGATGGTGTCCTGCCTGCCCGTCCTTACAGCAGGAAAGTGCAAGTCATAAGCCAGGGACTCACGGACAACCTACACTTTGGGAGTCTCAAGAAGTCCACTCTGAATGTCTTCATTCCAGCATAGCATATTTCTTAAACATTTCCTTTCATAAAATATAAAGCAGAGGACGATAACAAAGGCATACAGTGGATAATGTGTACAGCATGCATTTATGGTCAGATGCATTTCACCACAAAAATAAAACCTCTCTGAGTTCCAGATTTTTCTTTTTTTATAGCTGTTTTATTAGATAACATTGGCATCTTGCGGTGAACCAGTCCATCGTGTCAGGATACAATGCACAGCAAGTGCAAATTCAATGTTAGCAGTTAGTACAGTCAGTTCAGCTTAGTGTTTGGTATCCACAGCATGGGGCTACACAATTTCTTATACAGTAATTTTCTAAAACAATAAACCAGCTTTAACCATATGGCTTCTCTCTCCCTCCCCTGTTGCTGCTGTATATGGTATTTCTTGTGGTACACTAAAATTCCTCTACTTTTGAACTTTATAAGGTTTAATTTTACCTCTAAGTTTGTTGAAACTCGGGACATTGGCTTAGAGGGCTTGGGCTATCTTAGTAGAGTCTAAAAGGCAGAAATTAAAACCTAATAGCTAAAAGAGGCAACTGGATGACACAGATGCTTAAAACGACTTCATCTTAGATTATTCCAAATTAGTGGGTTATTCGAGGATTCCTCTTTCTATTATCACATCAGAGTGGTTCGGAACACCAGCAAAGAATAACGCCCACTTCCATATAATCTGGTAAATTCCAGCTGTATTTTGCACCACATCGGAACCAGTAATGTTCTTAAAGGCCGAATATATTCACCCCCAATTCACAGTCAGGGCTACCAGGAACTTCTGGCTTCTCAATACAAAAATTAAAATATACTGATGTTTCCATTAGCTTAGACAAAAAGGGACATCAACGATTTGCTAGTCTTCAGTATTATGAAATTTAAAGAACATTGCCGAATTGCCACAAACTTATTTTATTAGAACTTAATTTACTTCCAGCATTGAAAATAAGTAACCTACCATACATAAAATGTCATGATTACTAGGATATCTCCATTTTTTCTTTAATTGTATATAATAAAAAAACAAATATAATTTTATAATAATACAGCCTAGGAATCAATATCCTAAGAACATAAGAAATGCCATACTGGACAGGCCAAAGAAGCGTCCATCAAGCCAGGTATCCTGTTTTCAACGGGGGCCAATCCAGGTCGCAAGTACCTGGCAGGATCCCAAAAAAGTAGATAGATTCTATGTGGTTTCCCCCAGCAGTGGCTTCCCAAAGTCTACTTTCTTAATAACAGTTTATGGACTCTTCCTCCAGGAAGTTGTCTAGCCCTTTTGTTTTCTTAATGCCAACTTCTTTTATCACATTCTCTGGCTATTAATTTCAGAGCTTAATTGTGCACTCTGCGAAATTTTTTTCTCAGATTTGTTTTAAATGTGTTGTTAGACAAGAGAGTAGTTCAGTGAGGTCACTCGGGTCTAGTGATATCAGCTAAAGACAGTAAGTACTTAAAGCTTCCTATTCAGTCTCGCTGTGCAAACAAGGATATTAACCAGGAGACAAAGCAGAGGAGCCAGGAGTGAGAGAGCAGCCATGCAGTTCCTGGATTGACACTTCTAAGAATCTTCTATTAAGTAGCCCTTTTTCTGCTAAATCAGAAAATTGTCAAAGCTGGTAGGTGATAAGAGAATGGCAAGTGGAGAACTGCTGTTTTGCTGTTCACATTGTAAAGGTATGTTAACAGGTAGTGTAAGTTAATGTTTGGCACAACATGCAGGAATCAGATGCTTCGCTTCCATGTGATTACTGTTCAGGGAAAAGCAGCGGCTAGCACTTCATGAATACTGTTGTCATGCTGGGCTTGATTCAGAGTGGTTGGAATGCCTTGTCGAGAGGCAGCCAGAAGAGCCATCATGAGCAGCCTGCTCGGTGAAGCCTGCTTTTAGTGGGATGTACTTCCTGCCAATGCTAGGATTGCACACTGGGAGTGGAAGTCTTTCAGTACCTGCCTTGTTTGTAAGCAACCTAAGGACTCTGTACCAAGGAGATCAGACGTCTCTGGGTTTGTATATAATCAGGAGTACATTCATACCATTCAGAGATCTTACTGGAGCCATTCTGTGACCTGTAGATCTCTTTATACCCCATAATTATCAAGGTTAAGCCGGTCTCCTTTCACCTTCCCTGCAACACATACCTACTTACTCAATGTATTCTGATCCACCCTCCACACCACGCTCTACCAGGGAAGTCTGTTCATTCTACTACCCTCTCAAAGGCATCTATCATTAAACAACTTTCTAACTTATAACATGACTTCCCTCTCCAAGAGCTGAATTTCCTCTCTTGAAACATTTGCTCTTGCTAAAGGAAAGAGCTATACAATACTCATTTTAAACTAGCCAGTTTCTTATCAAGGGTCTTTAGCCAGGTCATTTTCACTCTATTAGACAAGTTAGCTGCAGAGTTGGGAGTCCTCCTCTGGCACAGCACTGGTTCTGTCCTTCCAGTTTTAGTTACTGCACAGTGATCGTGGCTTATGAAGCTCAAGCTGTGTGGGTTTCCCTAAGCTACACTGGACATCTGCCCCAACAGGTAATGTTACACAAGGAAACAACATGCAGGACCTCTATAAGCACATTCACTGTACAGAAAAGGACGTTTCAGCTAGTAAACATAATGTGTGTGTGTGCAGAGGGAGACACAGATTAGATGGACTCGTGTGATCCAAAGACAGATCACATGAACTTGGACTTACCCTGAATAATTAATTCAGACATGGCATTGCTGATGTTTCAATCAGCATGTGAATGTAAGGATTAGCATTTAAAAGCAAAAAAATTAAAAGTATTGAACAGTAGTGCTGAGTTTTAAAGAGCAGCCCATCTTGAGCTGCATGTGTTGAGGGCAGCATAATATAAGTACTGTATTTTTCTTATTACCCCCCTACCCTATTCACCATAATCTAAATGTCTCTCTTAAAATAGTCTAAAATTATTTATATGGAACGGCAATCTACTGTTACCCCCCTTTCCCCCATATCTATCAGAATTTACTTGCTATACAATAAAACCTTTTTAAAAAATGAGTTAAATAGGGCGTATTGTAGTCTTCCTGCTTTCCATCAGGTTTACCAAGGAATGTCCTGGTGATACTCTGGTTTACTATAAAGCCAGCTTGGAATTTGGAGATATGTGCATTCAGTGCAAGAACTGCAGCTGGGTTGGGTTTTCTTTTTGTTTCCTGTGCTGGATAAGGGAATGACTAAGAGTCACTCCATTGCTTCCTGAATTTGATGCTCTTGATTTTGGTAAATCTGTAATCACCCTGGTACTCTGCAAGAAGAATCTGATGTTTCTCTGGTGTACCAACTACTTATATTTAGAAGTCCATCAGGCTGTCTTGACCGGAAATTTCATGAAGTAAACAAGTAGAAAAACATCGGGGTGTAAAAATCCTGTTCAGTAAATGCCTTTTGAGTAGTTCAGATGAATATTATGCTCATCTCTCTCGGAGACTTGATAAAATATCGATCAAGTTATCCATTCCCAAAAGGTAACCATCCTCCCGATTCCCCTCTTGCCAAGGGATCCGATGATCCAGGGTCTGCCCATCCGGTAGAAGAGTTGTCTTTCCAAAATCAATGAGCCATACCTGGGCATGCCCATTTTTATCATGCACAAAAAGCAGTGAACTCCCAATCACCTAAGGAGGAAAGAGAAATCTGTGGTAATATGACTTGTGCTAATGCTTTAGTTTAATGGGTTTTACAATCGGACCATAGTGATAAGCAAACTAAATCCAACAAGATGTTTCACATTTAATGGCAGTTGACCTACAATCGGACCATAGTGATAAGCAAACTAAATCCAACAAGATGTTTCACATTTAATGGCAGTTGACCTCAAAATGGTTTCCCTTGTCTATTTCATAGATTGTTAGCCTACAGATTTTAAACTGCATTTTGTAAGCAAAAGTCCTGAGAAAGTGGAGGTCTCTCTTCAGAGTGATTTACCCACATATTCTGGCCTGTTTGAAAACTGCTCTCACTCAACCTGGCTAAAAGCATATGTAGGTTTCCAGTGTGTATTCTTTCAGCCAGGTTAATAAGAGGCTATTATGTTTTCTTTGATCCAAAACAATTAATTTCTCAAAGTTCCTGTTCAATGAACTGCCATCACTTCAGCCACTGGATAATTCTTGTTGCCTATGTGATTGCCTAATTGAATATAGAGTTGTATGCAAACGTTTATGCAGTCATGATAAAAAAAATTATATATATATATATATGTTTTGTAATTAACAGAAGCTGACAAACTCTGCATAATATGTTTCTGCAATTTTTAATGCAAAATTACTATTTGTTTTGAAAATTATTATGAAGAAGTGGAGGAAACAGGTGGAGCATGGCTCCTTTAATTCTTTCCAATACCTCTGCATATCTATGTATGCATCTGTGTTGCCTCTTTGTGCATCTTTGTCCTAGAAGAGAGAGGGAAGGAGAAGTAACCAAACATTTTGTTGGTTTGGAAAGAATAATACAATGAAACTAAGTGTGATAATATATTAAACCTTTAGATGTCATTGAAAGGAGGACTTTTACAGTTTAGCCACAGGATGCCACTATCCCCCCAGCAACACATATGAGCAGGCAGCACACACAGCAACCATTAAGGCAGATGTACAGTTCAGTCAGTAAGCTTCATAGTAGAATTTGCAACAAAATGAAAAACAGACATGAATGACTACGAGGCAGCATGGAGAAAGCATTCGGAGCATCCTCATGGAATTATTTCCACTCCCTCTGTCTTGTGTTTGTGACTGGGAGAACAGAAAAGAGGGGCGAGGCCGTTTTAAAGGAGCAGTTCTCTAACCATTCTGTTTCACTGTAGAAAAGTTCCCATGTCACAGAAGCTGGCACTGCTTCTCCCATAGAAATCCACTGAGCCTCTTTTATTGGGGGGGGGGGGGGGTATTTCTGTGGAACCTCGACGCCTATCCAACCCATTTTAATACCTGGTTTTAGCCGATGGGAAATTTGGTCCCATTTCACTTAACTTTCATTTATATTGCCCCCAGACATTTTGAAGCCCTTATGTATAATTTCTTTCCAACATCCATTGGTTGGAAAGAAAAAGAGAATATACAAAAGTTTGGATGCCCTTCCAACTTTATGGACCTTATTTGGGATTCCCTTTGTCTTTATCTGACTTTCATGGTTTAACAAATACTCTGACCCTTCTTATCTCTGTTTGTGATGACTGTTCTGTTTCAATAACCATGGGCTTTTCTACATAGCTGTCTTGAGTTTTATTTGGTGTGCTTAAGCACCCACAGAACTGGCATTTATGGTCTCATCTGAGCGTCAAAAGCACAATTTATAAGGCCAGCCTGCGCTACCACAGGAGCTGCTGGGGATATGCATTCATTAACACGCATCCACTTTATTAGCATACTTTAAAAATATAGTGTATTCAAAATTGATGTCAGCACATTTGAAAATTAAGCTAAGTGTCCCTCACAAATCAAGGGAGGGCTATAAAAGACTCATTTCAAGACTAAGTCAGATAGGCTTAAGGAAAACTACCCTAGAATGGTTTAAATCATACATATCCGACCGATCTCAATTTGTACAAATTAACCAAAATTCATCACCCCCTTTCCCTCAAGAACAAGGAATACCTCAGGGCTCTGCATTATCTGCCCTCCTATTTAATCTTTACCTACAGCCAATATGTACTATATTCCAAAAATATAAGATAAACTACCATATATATGCGGATGATATTATGTTGTTCTCCTCTATCAATATACTTGATCCTAAATATGACAAATAGCAACCTGTCTCATGGAAGCTGAAAATTGGCTCAGATCAAACAATCTGAACATTAATTTCAAAAAAACTGAAATATTAATCACATCAAGAAACACGAATTATACACCACCAACTGACATCAAATTTCTGAATTTTACCTTTCCAGTTAAAGAAGAGATTAAATATCTAGGAGTTACCCTTGACAAGACCCTTAGCTTTACCACCCACATCAAGAAAATAACCAAAACAATTTATTACAACCTTTGTTCAATTCAACAAATGAGGCCTCTACTAGATAATGATGATTTTAGAACTATAACACAGGCTTTAATAACCCCCCACTTTGACTATTGTAATGGCATACTTCAAGGAGTAACAAAAAAGAACCTAAAAACTCTCCAAATGGCCCAAAATGTTACTGCAAGAATAATATCTAAAGCCAAGCTAACTGACCACATTACCCCGATTCTCTTCTCAATACATTGGTTACCAATCTCCAGCAGGAGTCATTATAAAATCCTATTGACCACCTTCAAATTAATTAATGAGATAGCCCCTTCGTTTCTATCCAAACTGATTCATAACCCCCCTGAAAATAGAATAAGACGAAGAAGGAACCTAAATACCATCTTAGTACCTGACTGTATAAGAAAGACAAAACATACAACAAGTGTCAGCGCTTTCTCATTTGTAGCACCAACCCTATGGAATAACCTCCCTGATCAACTAAGAGAGACAAAAGATCTACAAAAATTCCGAAAAGATCTAAAAACATATCTTTTCACGCAACACTACATCAATACAGATTGTGACCTTGATAAGTCCTCACATCCTCCATAACTCAGCATGTTTACATCCTCTCAAATAGACTCTCCTCAACTCCGATAAGAGAACTTATGACGAATCATTAAATATATAACATGTAAAAACTATGTCATTACTTGTAAATAGTTCTAAATACTGTTATACCTCCTGTATATAGTTGATTACAGTTCTATGTATCTGTTATATAATACTTTCATTGTTCCATGTATTTTGATATTGTTTGATGTAAACCGCGTTTTGCAAATAAATAAACAATATCTAAATGCTTCCAGTTAGCAATGTGAACTGTCGGAAACATTCCTTTTTGGGAACCTGACAGGTACCTGAGAACTGGATTGGCCACTGTTGGAAACAGGATACTGAGCTTGATGGACCCTTGGTCTGACCCAGTATGGCATATCTTATGTTCTTAGAAATTATATGGAAACCTTTTTGAAGAAAGTGCTTTGTACTGAGGAAACGCAAATTGAACTGTTCAACTAGTCATACAAGAATATATTTGGTGAAAAAAGGGTGAAGCGTTTGAAGAAAAGGACACTTTGCCAAGCACTAAGCAGTTGGATGCATCTAATATGCTCTCGGGTTATGTGGCAGCCAGTGGTACAGGAAATATTTGGTGGATGAAAGGAAGAATGGAGTACTTACAAAAAGAAAGATAAAGGATTTGGAATGGCGTTCATAATTCTCTCCCCCCCCCCCCCGACTTGAATATTATTGAAAATCTGTGGGGAGACCTCTGATGTGGAGTCAGTACATGGAAGAAAATCTAATAATATTTCTGAACTATAAGAGTTCTGCAAGTAAGAGTGGGAAAAATTCCAAAAGCAAGAACAGAAAGGCTCTTAGCTGGCTACAGCAAACGTTTGAAAACTGTTATTTCTGCCAAAGAAGGTGTTATGAAGTACTGACTGAAAAGCTGTCCAAACCTTTGCACCTGCCACATTTTACAGTTTTTCTTTTTCTGAATCTGTACAAAAGTGCAAATCTAATAATAAGCCTGGATTAAAAACTACAGAAAAGTATTTTGCTCAACTCTGCATCATGAAGAGGTTGTTCAGCTTCTGTTCTCGTAGGAATTCATTGAAAGAGATGATTGTAATTTTATAAGATGGTGCTTATTTTTTGTGTGCCAACAATGCAGTAAATGTTATTATTTCAGTCATTTACGTATAAGCACCAACTTGTGTGCATAAATAGTTTCCTAAAATGCCCAAATGGGTGGTGTTTACATGATGCCTATTTTGATTCTGGGTATGTACATGGGAAGAGTTGGGTCGAAGCGTGGGATAAACAAGCAAGTACATGCACTAATTATGCAATATGATAATTTATGCGCTTACTTGCAAAAAGTAGCCATGATTTTATTTCTATTTATTTAAAACTTTTATATATTGCACCAATTACCTGGGTAGTACAAGACACATACATAATAGCAATTCCATATCATCTTGCTAGACCAGCCCAGATAAGTGGGTTGTGTTCCCCTACCAGCAGATGGGTGGAGACAAAGAATCCATAAAAAGCCCAGGTTTCAATAATATCACTCCCATGCCTCTCTCTATTCGCCTCACCCACCAGAGGTCCCTTCAGTATTTCTTTGTCTCCAGCAGATGGTGGTTGGATTTTTTCCTCTCTGAAGATTTGAGAGGAAAAGATTTGATTTAAAATACTCGTGTATGACAGTCTGCGGGTTGATCTCTCACTAGAACGTAATTTGTAAGGATCCATTAGACTGCAGTCTTTTCAGTAGCCATAGGAAGAGGGAAAATTGGTTCAGCTCCATGTTCTTATCATGGATAAGAGCCTGTTGAGAAGTCAGAAATTGGAAGGATCTGGAAGAGTATAACTTCCTCACACAACCTCAACGCCCCCTCCCTCCTCCTCTGTTTCTCCCCCCTGATCTCTCCGGAAGATTGCAGAAGGCTCTCAGAGAGATCTGCCTGCTGGCCACTTTAAACCCGATGCTACAAAGCCAGAGAAACAGCTCCTGGAGAGTAGAGCTGAGCCCGGCACAAGTTTTTGGCCTGGGACTCAGAAGGGATTAGTACCAAGGCTTGACCTCATCACTGTCCTTGTTGTGGGCTCTCGATTCTGTCTTCCTGGGATGCAATTCGGGATGTACCATTGGCACAATGTGGGGGTTTCCTGCATTTTCTGAACGTGTTAGTAGCATTTTTATCTATTGTGCACCTGACTATCATGCAGTCTTAATGTGAGTTCTTCCTTAGCGCCTGTAATGCCCATTGCTCTAAAAGGTGTAATGTGCACCACAGTAAACATGCTGTTAATGCGCACCGCAGTAAAAGCATAGTTACCGCACACCTTCGAGCTGCTGCAGCCTTAGCACACACTGTTGTGATACTTGTCTTAGCTCTATGTCATCTTCCAGGAAACATTGTTTGGCCTGTGGCAAGCGAGCGGCCTCATCTCTGGATTCTGGATTCTGCTCTTCCTATATGGCAGCCTCCGAATTGTCCCTGGAGGGCCTGCTCCCTCTGTCTCAGCTGAGGGATGCAGTTAGACCGGCCTTACCTACCTCAGGCTAGGAGGTGACGGATGGCGCTGTGAGTAACTATATCCAGCCGACCGGAGGGTCTGGCGACTGGGCCGTGAGCCACTCCTCATCCTCTAGGGAATCTGTGGTGGTGATGCCCCCTGGTGTTGGGGAGTCTTTTCTGAAGGATGAGCTTCCAGACTCCAGATTGTCCGCTCTGGAATTCTTTTCCTTTTTACAGCAGGCCTGGTCCTTCTGGCGTGCAGATTCAAATCCTGCGGCCTCTGAGTGCCCCTGGACACAGTTTTGTGGTGGGGGGCAGGCTGAGAATGCAAACCTTGTTGACTGCTTATGGCTAAGCGTCCCCAGCGAGGGGCATCCCCTGGAGATGGGGATCATCTCGCACCGGTTTGAGATTTGGACAGTGACTTGGATTCAGATGTCTCAGTGCTGGGCTCGGATATGGGTGAGGAAGTCCTCTCGCCCTCAGAAGATTGTGATTAGGCCAGGGTGATATTCTTATTCTGGAAGGAGGAGCTGGCAGAGTTGATTGCCTCGGTTTCATTGGCCTTGAACTTGGTAGATGCTACAGGGACAGAGCAGGAGCCGAAGGTGCACCCGCTTCTGCAATTGGTGCAGAAATCCACTACTGCCTTCCTGTTCCCTTAGGTTAACAAGAATGTGATCTGGTCATAGTGGGACTTGCCCAACTCCCCACCTCATGGATTAAGAGTTGTAAGAAGATGTATCCTCTCCCGAAGAAGGAGTGTGCGGTGTGGCTTGATATTCCCAAGGTGGATGCTCAGGTCACAGTGGTTACTAAACAGACCACCATCCCTGTAGAAGGCGGCTTGGCCTTAAAGGATCCTCTGGACTGAAAAGTGGATGCCTTGTTGAGGAGCCAGTTCGCTGCGGCGATGGCTAGTCTTCAGGTGTCATTATGTGCGAATCTGACTTCTCCAGCCCTGCTTCAGTGGATTCATTTTCTGCTGGATGATACTACTCCTCTTTTGGAGTCTGCTGCAGCTTTCTTTTCTGATGCCATGTATGACCTGGTACGTTTGGCCTCCAAGGACAGTGCCCTGTCTACTGTGTTCCGGAGGTGGATCTGGCACTGGGCAGTGGATAACGCCTCCAAGCCAGGCTGACTCAACTGGCCTTTCAAGGGATGCTTCTGTTTGGAGCTGATTTGAAGAAGCTGATGAAGGACTTGGGTGAGACAGTCTTATCGCCATCTCGAAGACAGGTCCAAGGAGCCTGTGAAGCAAGCAGAAGCCCCTTTCTCATTAGCCTCCGCCTATATACCACAGGTGCGCTGGCAAGACTTTCGGCATTTCTGACCTGAAAGCCTTTTCTTCTCCTCTGCTTCCAGACTTTGAGCTTTCACTCAGTCTTTTCATGGGGCCTGTAGACCCAGGGACTTGATCCCCCTCCAGAGATGGACCCTCCCAGACTGCGCAATGAAGGTTTGGGGGCCCATTCCACAGTTGCTGCAGTTGAAGTCAGGCTTCGCCTTTTCTTTCAGGAATGGGCCCAGGTTACCAAGGATCGCTGGGTGCTAGATACCATTCAGTTCATCTATGTCTTGCAATGCAGAGAACCAATTATGGATGCTTTCATCATCTCCCCTTTTGGATCTGCGATCAAAAGTGCCACTGTGCGGACCACCTTGGACAGATTGCTGCACCTAAAGATGGTGGTGCTCATCCCCCTGGATGAGCGGGGCAAGGGCAGATACTCTATCTATTTCACAGTGCCCAAAAAGGACGGTTCCTTCTGGTCCATTCTGGACCTCAAGGGGTTCGACGAACATTTGTGTGTCCTGTGCTTCCGGGTGGAAACCTTGCACTCTGCGATTCAAGCAGTGCGCCAAGGAGAGTTCTTGGCTTCTCTGGATCTTACCAAGGCATATTTTCATAACCCAATCTGGGCAGATCAGCAAAAGTATCTGCATTTTATTGTGCTTGGTATAATAAACATAAACATACTATCAGTTCGCCACCCTCCCCTTTGGGTTATCCACCACCCTGAGGACATTCTCCAAGATCACAGTGGTGGTGGCTGCGGTGCCGAGGGATCTCTGCCCATCCTATCTGGATGACTGGCTCATAAGGGCCCGTTCCCTTTCAAAAACATCTTGGGTGGCATCCAAGTGGTGTCCTTTTTGGAAAGCTTCAGTTGGGTGATCGGAAAAAAGCCAGCTGCTGCCTTACCAGTCCCTAGAGTGTCTGGAGCACATTTCAGCACTTGATTGGACAGAGTTTTTCCTGCCAGAGGAGAAAGTCAAGAGACTGTTTAGATTGCCTGGCGCTGTTCTGTGCACAGCAGGCTCCTAGACACTGGGATTATCTTCAGCTCCTCAGATTGATGGCAGCGACCATAGAACTGGTGCCGTGGGCACCTGCTCACATGCAACCTCTCCAGCAGTCCTTGCTGGCTCGGTGGTCCCCACATTCTCAGGAGTTCAAGCACAGGCTCCCGCTCCCATTGATGGTGAAGTCCAGCCTGCGGTAGTGGCAATAGCCCTGTCATCTGAGGAAGAGTGCGCTGTTGGATTTCTTCTGGATCCTCCCCAACGATGGATGGTAGTCTCTCCAGGCTGGAGAGCCCATTGCCAAGACCAAACGAACCAGGACCATTGGAACTGAAGGGAAGTGGTGTGGTCCATAAACTGCCTCCAGGTGAGGGCCATCATTGGCTCTTCTGTGTTTTCAACCCCTGGTTGAGGGCCCGTCAGTTTGAGTGTTTTTGAACAATGCCACGGGGGTGGCTTATGTCAGTTGGCAAGGTGGCACGAGGTATGCTGGGGTAGCTCTGGAGATGGCTCTCCTGTTTGCCTGGGTGGAGAAGAACCTCCTAGCCTTGTCAGCTCAGCACATTGCTGGGTTGGACAATGTGTAAGCAGACTTCCTCAGCCAGCACTGTGGAATCTGGATCCTCGAGAGTGGGAGTAGAATCGGGAGGCATTTCAGTTGATTCTGCGTGGCTGGGGTGGCCCGAAAAGGGATCTGATGGCAACCCACTCCAATGCCAAAGCTTGCCGCTTCTTTAGTCACCACAAGGAGACAGGATCCAAGGGCATTGATGTCCTGACCCAACCTTGCCAAAGTCAGCAACTGCTATATGTGTTTTCTCTGTGGCCCCAGTGAGGCATGTGATTCGGCGTATAGAGCACCAGCCGGGCAAGATTGCTCTGGTGGCACCGGTTTTGAGATCTGATGTGGCTCCTGCAGGCACCTCCTCTTCAGTTTCCTCCATCTTGGGGTCTACTGCAGCAGGGACCAATTGTTCTGGAAGACCCAATTCCCTTCTCGCTTATGGCTTGGCTGTTGAAAAAAGACGGCTAGCATGTAAAAGGTTACTCTACAGTGGCGATCTCCACTTTGGTCCAAGCCCGGAGGAGGTCTACCAAGTTAACATACATGCGGATCTGGTGCCTCTGAGCGATGGTGCAGCGCTTGGCAGTTGGCCCCTGAGGCAGCCAAGGTGCCATCTAAGAACATAAGAACATAAGATATGCCATACTGGGTCCATCAAGCCCAGTATCCTGTTTCCAACAGTGGCCAATCTAGGTCACAAGTACCTAGCAGTTTCCCCAAAAGACCTTTCTACAGGATGGTCTGGAAAAAGGTCTCTCCCTTAGCTCCCTGAAAGTAAGTATTCTGGTCTGTTTCCAAGGTGCAGTGGCTGACATGTCACTAGCCTTGCACCCGGACATCTCACACTTCTCCGGGGGTTCGGCATCTGCATCCTCCCCTCTGGTCTGTAATCCCTTCCTGGGCTATGGATCTGGTGATCAGAGCCCTAATGGCGACACTCTTTGAGTCATTCAAGTGCACATCTTTAAGGGATTTGATGCTGAAGACTGTCTTCTTGTTCACGATTTTCTTCGCAAGGTGGATTTCCAAGCTATAAGCTTTGTCTTGCTGAAAGCCTTGTCTGTCTTTTTCAGAGGAGGCCATTTCTTTTTGGCCTGTGCCTTCCTTCTTACCTAAGGTGCTTTCTCCCTTTCACGTGAACCAAGTGGTTTGTCTGCCCCCCTTCTCTAAGGAGCAGTGCCGGGGGAAGGATTAGGATCTTTGCCTTGTAATGACTGGAGGATGCTTCTCCGGTACTTGGAGGTTATGAATTCCTATTGTAAGTCCGAACATCTTATCTGTGCTGTTAGCCGCCGCTTCACCCTTGTGCAGGCCAGCAAAGTCAACTTGGGATGCTGGATTAAGGAGTCCATTGCCTCGGTGTATCTATTGCAGAACCAGATACATATTAAGAAAGATCTTAATGTGTATACTTTTAGAGGAAAGGCGGGATAGGGGCAATATGATAAAGACATTTAAATACCTCCCTGGCATAAATGTACAGGAGGGTCTCTTTCAATTGAAGGCAACCTCTGCTATGAGGGGACATAGGATGAGAGTGAAAGAGGATAGAATCAGGTGTAATATGCAGAAATATTTCTTTATGGAAAGAGTGGTAGCTGTGTGGAAGTGTCTCCCAGTGGAGGTGGTGGACACGAGGAGAGTATCTGAATTCAAAAAAGCATGGGACAAGCACAGAGGATCTCTAAAGGTAAAAAGGAAACTATTGTAGTTGAATGGAAGGGCAGACTAGATAGGCCATGTGGTTGTTTTCTGCCATCATGTTTCTATGTTTCTCATGTCCTTTTCTTGAGTCCTGCTAGACCAGTCCAGACAAGTGTGTTATGTTCCTCTACCAGCAGATTGGTGGAGACAAAGAACCAATGAAAAGCCCAAGTTCACTGACATAACATAACATAATTAACATAACCCACCCACCCCTGGGATAATCGTAGCTTTATAGGTACTTACACATCTTAAAAGACAGGAGGTGCTTTCAGGTGAAGCTTGTTACCCAAATCAGTCATACACTAAGGACCTGAGATTAATTAAGCTTCAGGTGAACAAGGTATATTAAACGTATTAGGTACAGTTTTATTAGTATAAATATCCATAGCAACCCTTAGTAAGTAAAGAACTTAAAGATCTAAACACAAACTTAAAACTAAGATGCAGACAGCAGTCCAGCAGCGAGATGGGGGCTTTCCGGTCTTTTGCATTGAGTGTCACATGTACGATTTTCTCCCAGTTGGTGAGAGGTCTTACGTGTGCACTAGGTGCAAGGAGCTCTTTGCTCTCAGGGAACAAGTCCGTTCTCTAGAGGCTAGAGTAGCAGACTTGGAAAACATAAGAAAGGCAGAGAGGTACATAGACGAGACCTACAGGGATATAGTCCTGAAGTCCCACCTCCAGTCTGGCAGCATCCCTGTTGCCATGGAGGAGAGAGGTCACATGACAGGAGAGCATCACCCTGGTGTGGCAGGAAGTGATCCTGTAACTAGGACCTGTCCTCCAGGTGATGTAAAGCCCTCTCACACCGAGGAAGTTTCTCCAGGGCCATGTGCCCATGAGGCAAGGGTTAGGACAACTGTTATAGTTGGTGATTCGATCATTAGGCATGTAGATAGCAGGGTGGCTGGTGGACATGAGGATCGCCTGGTAACATGCCTGCCTGGTACGAAGGTAGCGGACCTCACGCGCCACCTAGATAAGGTCTTAGATAGTGCTGGGGAGGAGTCTGCTGTCTTGATACATGTCGGTACCAATGACATAGGAAAATGTGGTAGGGAGGTTCTGGGGGCTAAATTTAGGCTTTTAGGTAGGAAGTTGAAATCCAGAACTTCCAGGGTAGCGTTCTCCGAAATGCTTCCCGTTCCACGCGCAGGACACAAAAGGCAGGCAAAGCTCCGGAGTCTCAGTGCGTGGATGAGACAATGGTGCAGAGATGAGGGTTTTGGATTTGTTAGGAACTGGGGAACATTCTGGGGAAAAGAGGGGCTCTTCCGAAGGAATGGGCTTCACCTTAACCGGGATGGAACCAGGCTTCTGGCATTAACCTTTAAAAAGGAGATAGAGCAGCTTTTAAACTAGATAATAGGGGAAAGCCGACAGTCGCCCAAGAGCAGATGGTTCGGAAGAATGTATCCTTGAAGGATACTACCAAAAGCAGAGAGGTTCCAAAAAAGAGTAAAGTAGCCCAAATGCCCTCAAGTATGGAACAGACAGAGCTTAAAGATCCCAAATTACCCATGTCTACCAATAGCCAAATTATTATGAATAAAATACAGTCTCTAAAATGCTTGTATGCAAATGCTAGAAGTCTAAAAAATAAGATGGGAGAGTTAGAATATATAGCACTAAATGAAAGGTTAGATATGATTGGAATATCTGAGACATGGTGGAAGGAGGACAACCAGTGGGACACTGTGATACCTGGGTACAAACTATATCGTAATGATAGAGCTGATCAAATTGGTGGAGGGGTTGTGCTCTATGTTAGAGAGGGCATCGAGTCAGAAAGGATTAAAGTTTTACAGGAAACAAAATTTGCTGTAGAATCTCTATGGATTGAAATTCCATGTAAAAAGGGGAAGGCGATGGCAGTGCGGGTGTACTATCGACCGCCTGGCCAGAATGAACAAATGAATGATGAAAGTTTTTTTTTTTATTTATTTAACAGTTTCTTCTATACCGCCCCTTCCAGAGATCAGGGGCGGTTTACATTAAACAGTGAACAGAACATTTGTATACTTCTGTATACATTTACAAGGAACGTTAAGTTTTAACTATATACAAGTGTAATGCTCAAAGAAATCAAGGAAGCTAACAAAAGGAAACTATATACAAGGAAATGCTCAAAGAAATCAAGGAAGCTAACAAAAGTTACAGCGCAGTAATAATAATGGGTGATTTCAATTACCCCGGTATCGACTGGGTCAGTGTCACGGCAGGACATGCTAGGGAGATAAAGTTCCTAGATGAAATAAATGACTGCTTCTTGGAGCAGCTGGTTCATGAACCGGTCAGAGGGGAAGCCATATTAGACCTAGTCCTTAGTGGAACACCAGATCTAGTGCAAGAGATAAGGTTGTTGGGGCCACTTGGCAATAGTGATCATAGCATGATCGCCTTTGACTTAATTAGTGGAGGAGGGATAGTAAGGAAATCCACAGTACTACCTTTTAACTTTCAAAAGGGAGACTATGATAAAATGAGGAAAATAGTTAAGGAAAAAGTAAAAGGAGCAGTTGCAAAGGTTAAAGACTTACATCAAGCTTGGGTGTTGTTGAAAAATACTATCTTGGAAGCCCAGACCAGCTGTATTCCACGCTTTAAGAAAAGTGGAAGGAAGTCCAAAAAACTGCCAGCATGGTTTAAAGGTGAGGTCAGAGAGGCTGTTGTTGCCAAAAAGGCATCTTTCAGGAAATGGAAAAAAAAGAGCCAAACGACGCAACCTGGAAACAGCACAAGCACTGGCAAGTCAAATGCAAGGCATTGATAAGGCAGGCAAAGGGAGAATTTGAGAAGAAGCTTGCTGCGGAAGCAAAAACGCGAAATAAAAACATTTTCAAGTACATTTGTAGCAAAAAACCTGTGAGTCAGTTGGTCCATTAGATGATAGAGGGGTTAAAGGGGCACTAAGAGGCAACAAAGCGACAGCGGAGAGACTGATGAATTCTTTGCTTTGGTCTTTACTGAGGAAGATGTAGGGATGTTACCCATGAGTGAAGTGGTATTTAAAGGTGCGGAAGAATTGAAGGAAATATCGATACATCGGGAAGATTTATTACAACTATTAGATAAACTGAAGAGTAGCAAATCACCTGGGCCGGATGGTATACATCCAAGGGTGTTGAAAGAACTGAAATGAGATTGCAGACCTGCTATTAGTAATCTGTGATCTATCATTAACATCATCTCTAATGCCTGAAGACTGGAGGATCGCCAATGTAACACCAATTTTTAAAAAGGGTTCCAGGGGTGATCCGGGAAACTGCAGACCGGTGAGCCTGACGTCAGTACTGGGAAAAATGGTAGAAACCATCATAAAGAATAAAATTACTCAGCATGTAGATAAGCAATGCCTAATGGGAGATAGCCAACATGGCTTTAGACAAGGAAGATCTTGTCTTACTAATCTGTTATGTTTTTTTGAAGGAGTGAATAAACAGGTGGACAAAGGTGAGTCGGTTGATATAGTGTATCTGGACTTTCAGAAAGCCTTTGATAAGGTCCCTCATCAGAGACATTTGGCAAAACTAAAGAGTCATGGGATAGGAGGCAGTGTACTATTGTGGATCAGGAACTGGTTAAAAGATAGAAAGCAGAGGGTAGGGCTAAATGGCCAATTTTCCCAATGGAGAAAGGTGAATAGTGGTGTACCCCAGGGATCTGTGCTGGGTCCGCTGCTTTTTGACATATTCATAAATGACCTGGAAAGTGGAATAACGAGTGAGGTTATCAAATTTGCAGATGACACAAAACTATTTAAAGTTGTTAAAACCCAAGAGGATTGTGGAAAATTGCAAGAGGATCTTGATAAATTGGAAGACTGGGCATCAAAATGGCAGGTGAAATTTAATGTGGACAAGTGCAAAGTTTTGCACCTAGGGAAGAACAACCCAAACTATGGTTACACGATGCAAGGTTCCACATTAGGAACCACCACCCAGGAAAAAGATTTAGGCGTCATTGTGGATACCATGTTAAAACCCTTGGCCCAGTGTGCAGCGGCGGCCAAGAGAGCAAATAGAATGCTAGGTATCATAAGGAAAGGAATGGAAAATAAAACAAAAGATATTATAATGCCTCTATATCGTTCCATGGTGAGATCGCACCTTGAATATTGTGTGCAATTCTGGTCGCCGTATCTTAAAAAGGATATAGAGATTTTAGAAAAGGTTCAGAGAAGAGCCACCAAAATGGTAAAGGGGATGGAAGGATACTCCTATGAAGAAAGGCTAAAAAGGTTAGGGCTTTAACCTGGAAAAGAGACAGCTGAGGGGAGATATGATAGAATTCTATAAATTAATGAACGGAGTGGAACGGGTAAACGTAGATCGATTGTTTACGTTATCAGAATATAGAAAGACTAGGGGACATGCAATGAAGCTACAGGGTAAACTATTTAAGACTAATAAAAGAAAATATTTTTTCACTCAACGTGTAATCAAATTCTGGAATTTGTTACCGGAGGATGTAGTAAAGGCTGTTAGTGTAGCTGGGTTTAAAAAAGGTTTGGACAAGTTCCTGGAGGAAAGATCCATAAACCATTATTAAGAAGGGACCCAGGATATCAATGCTTGACCCAGTACAAGCATTGTGGAACCTGTGTCTTTTGGGGAAACTGCTAGGTACATATGACCTAGACTGGCCACTGTTGGAAACAGAATACTGGGCTTGATGGACCTTGGTCTGACCCAGTATGGCATATCTTATGTTCTTATAACTTGTAAGTAAAATGTCACCTTAAAAACTATTATACATTACGATTACATAAAAACTAAAATAAGTACTTTTTGTGCTGCCTTATTTTATTTTAACAATTAAAACGATAAGTCCACTGAATATGCCTACTTAAAGAGATAAGAAAAGATTAAAAACCTAACAGTCACCAAAACCGACACCATGCGGGTAGAGTTCCAATATTTGGGCACTTACGGAGAACGTGTAGGCACGAAGCATTAAAAGATGCATCCTACGATGAGATGGATCCTCCAATAAGCACGCCAGCTGGGACCGTAGTACATGAGATAGCCTATAAGGCTTCAACACGGACTCCACAGGAACTGGTATCAAATGATGTAGAGCTTTATACACCAGCATAATCATTTTATAGATAATACACCTCTTAACTGAAAGCCAGTGTAATTCACACAAAACTGGCATTATGTGTTCATATCGGCCCACTCCCTTAATCACCCTAATATTCGAATGACATAGTCTGGCAAAGCCACAATATAAACTGTTACAATAATCAACTGGATTAAGAACCAACGCCGAAACTACTGCCCTTAAATTGTCTTTTGATAAGTAAGGTCCCAGCCTTCTAATCATACTTCACTTATAAAAAACCACTTTCACAACAGCTTGAACTTGAGGCTGCATATCCAATCACAAATCTAAAATCGCCCCAAGATTTCTAGTCTGAAAATGAATCTGCAAAACACAATCATCAATTTTCAGTTTCAAAGGTAAAGAAGGTGGCAATGTCCTACTTATTCAAGAATCTTTTTTAGAGATATTCAAAGCTAATCTATTATCATACATCCATGTTCGAACCACCTCAACACATCCAACAGCATTCTCCAGGATATCAGAAATAGAAGATATCAGAACAACAAACTGAATATCATCCACATATAATCTGCAGTGAAGATCTAATCCAGCCAAGAAATGGCAAAGCAGAGCCATGTACAGCTGTGGTCAACATTATTGGCACCCTTCCAGTTCAACCCCTTAATATCCAATATCTCCTAAAAAAATAGAAAAGGATTTCAATCCCCCTTCCTACCTTTCCATCTTTAGGGAGATGGATGGTGTTGGCACATTGTGCAGCAGCAGCAGTGACCACTATCACCTTTGGTGGCTGGCAAGATAGGGGCATAAAATACCTGGGAAAGGAGGCAGAGTCAAAGAGAATATGCCATTTATGCACGCGTCCATATCTTTTCTGCATTTAACGTTAGCTTAAATGTGCTTAATGTGTGTTTAAATGTGCTGTTTTCTGTACTTAAAGGCTGCGCTAGTTTTCTGCATCGGCCTGTATGTTTGAAAAATTTTGCAAACTATCTCCTTGATCATACTGAATATAATGTTAGGTATACTATAGCATGTTGAATGATGCTGAGAAGATCAAGAAAAGGTGAAAAGAATACACAGAGTAGTTATATGATAAAGATCAAGCGGACCAAGCTGTTTCAACCTGTACCTTATGATCCAGAACCATTGGTGATGAAAGAAGAAGTCAAAGCAGCATTGAAAGCCTTTTCAAACACTAGGTATTGATGAAAATTTGCATTGAAGTATTACAGCAATCTGATGCAGTTGTTACCATACTTACAAGACTCTGCCAGGAAATTTGGATGACAACATCATGGCCAACTGACTGGAAAAGATCTGTGTTTATACTAGTACTAAAGGAAGGTGATCCAACTGTGGAAATTATTGCACAATCGCTCTGATGCCACATGCCAGCAAGATTCTACTGAAGATTATTCAGCAGAGACTACAACTGTACCTAGAACTATAATTGCCTGAAGTGCAAGCAGTGTTCAGGAAAGTGCGAGGAACCGAGAGACATCATCACAGATGTGAGATGGATCCTTAAAAAGACTAAAGAATACCAAAAGGATATCTATATGTGTTTTATTGATTACAACAAGGCTTTTGATTGTGTAAACCATGAGAAACTCTGGGCCACATTAAGCAGCATGAGTATACCAGAACACCTAATAGTTCTCTTGCACAACCTTTACATTGATCAAGAAGCAAAAGTTCAAACAGAACAAAGAGAAACAGAATGGTTTAAAATCAGCAAAGGTGTATGACAAGACTGCATACTTTCCCCCTACCTGTTTAATTAATATGTAGAACAAATCATCAGAGAAACAGGACTGTATGAAGACAATCAAAGTGTGAAGATTGGTGGGAGACTTAACAACCTTCACTGTGCTTATGATAGCACATTACTGACTGAAAGTGATGAAGATCTGAAACATTTGCTGCTCAAGATCAAGGAACATAGTCTTAAAATGAGCCTGCACCTTAATGTAAAGAAGACAAAGATCTTGACAACTAGCAAAATCAATACGTTCATTGTCGATGGAGAAAAATTGAAATAGTGCACAACTTTAACCTACTTGGATCAACCATCAATAAAGGAACAACAAGCAGTCAAGAAATCAGACACATTGCTCTTGGCAGAATGGTTATGAAGGACCTAGACAAGCTTCTCAAGAGCAGAGATGTCTCTCTTCATACAAAGATTCAACTTGTTCAAGCCATGGTATTTTCAATAACGCCATATGGATGCGAAAGTTGGATAGTGAAAAAGATAGACAGGAAGAAAATTGATGCCTTCGAATTATGGTGCTGGTGAGAAATACTCTGTATACCATGGACTGCCCGAAGAACAAACCAGTCGGTACTAGAGGAGATCAAACCTAAACTTTCTTTAGAAGCTCAGATGACAAGGCTTCGACTTTCATATTTTGGACACATCATGCGGAGAGATCATTAGAGAAAAATATCATGCTTGGCAAGGTAGGTGGTCAACGCAAAAGAGGAAGGCCAGCAATGAGATGGATCGATACAATAACAGCAGCTGTGGGTGCCATTGGTCAACAATGAGCCACCTGATTAAAGACCGAACACCGTTGATTTCCGGTGGCATGGTGGACTAAAGAAGATGTGTGTTCCTTAGCTCTGGAGCCCTTCTCCCTCCCCAAGCACTTAAAACACATTTAGAAGTAAATTTTTACAGAGGAATGACGTTGTGCATAACAGGAGAGTGGGAGAGGAGGAACAGAACTCTGTTGAGACGGACCGAAGACTCATGGCGACGAAAACAGCAAAGCGTGAAAAACCACGAGCGGCGGAAAATAAAATGGCGGAAAACAGAGCAGACAGTCCAAACATGGAATCAACTGGAGCAATAGTGGCCAAAGTATCCAAAGCAGTGGTGCAAGCTTTGGAGGACAGGCTAAGTGGACTTGCAACGCAGATGTTGGCTGTGGCACAAGAAGAAATGGAATTCACTGGGCGGGTGGAGCAGGCTGAGCAGCACATAGGCTCCTTGGAGGACATGCAGGCCCAGGCTCAAGCAAGGCTTAAAAGCGTGGAGGACATCATTCAACAGCAGATGGAGAAACTGAAGGATATGGAGACTCCTGGAAGGAGGAAAAATCTCCGGTTCATAGGAATAGAGGAATCGGTTGCAGACAGAGAATTAAAAAAATACTTGGAACAATGGATTCCCGCTAATTTGAGCCTGGAGGAGGGAGCAGGTGAGATTATAATAGAAAGAGTTCACAGGCTGGGACAATGCCGAATTGCAGATAAGTGCCCTCGAGCTGTGATAGCTCGGTTCCTTAATGCATATCAAAAGGACTGTATTTTGAGGGCCGCACGTAAGCAACGGAGGGGAAATGGAAATACAACCAAAATCCTTATTTTCCAAGATTACTCAGCAGGAGTGTCTGCATGTCGAAGGGCCTACAAGGAAGTCTGTGGTATCTTGGTGGAGCATGGAACACGATTCATGCTTGCGTATGTGGCCAAGCTACAGGTGGAGCATGAGGGGCTCCAACATGTATTCTCTACATCAGTGGAGGCCATGTCATTCTGCCAGAAATGTTGGCCTGTGAAGTCCACAAATGCTGAGTAGGGAATGAAGGAAACCACTCGGGCGGAATATGTACTTGGTACATGTAACTGTGGCGAAATGCCATAATAAGTGGACCAGGCTCAGGCTACATTAGTTCGGGCAACTGTGAACTGTGAATCTTATCTCAGAATTTGCCAGAAGCTAACACGTTAACTTGACCGAGAAAGTGGTAATAGGAGCTACTCCAACATGGAGATAATAATTATTAGATTTGTTTATGCAGAGTTGCTTTAATGTACTTAATGTGAGCTGTAAAAATAAATAGCTGAGTTACCTGTGTTAAAGTATATAACATAATTTGCTGTATGTTGGGTGGGGAAGAAGTATACTAATGTTCTGTTAAATTTTGTTAAAGGCACAGAGGTAGGAATAAGAGCGGGGAGCAATGTTTTTTTCTGTTTCTTTTAAGTACGTATGTAATATCACGCTCACTTTCAAGTGTATATCTTAATTTCGGATAAACTAGGGAAAGATATGGTAACGGGGAGTTTGGGGGATATCAGAGAGGCAATATAAGGTCGATGGAGGGCCCGACGACACATGTAAAGGGACAGTTGGGAAGGGTTTTTCTTTGTTTGTTTGCTTTTCAATCTTTTAGAGCATATGATAATAAATATTTAAAGTTAACCTAGGTTAATGGATAAAGGGGGAAAGAGATAAGCCTGATTATTATCTCTGAAGTGGGAAAGGGAACTGAGATAAGCTGGTGTAGTAGGGAGGGTCAGTGAGGTATAAACGTTAAGATGGGACTGAATGAGTGCTGGTGGAAGGTATAAAGTATGGGGAGGGAGGGGCTTTACATGACACGGGAGTACTGGAGGGCCCTAAGGGGTTGTGTAGATGTAATAGGATGGAAGGGAAGTTAGGGGGGATATAAGGGGGGAAGGGAATGACACTTGGAATAATTGAACGGAACTGTAGGGAGGGAGAGGGGATAAAGGGGGATAGGAGAGGGAAGAAGAACCTAGAGTCTTTGAACAGGTGAATATATTTCAAAGAATGGGGCAGGTCTGGAGCTGGAGAAGTGTTGGTATGGAGGTGCGGGCTCTGTGCTAGGGGGGTCCGTACCACAATATAGAGGTTAATTATCTTAGTAAAGTAATGTTAATGCAGATGGAAAATGGGTAAAAGTATGAAGATAATGTCCTGGAACGTATGTGGAATGGGCTCTCCAATAAAGAGATATAAAGTGCTGTAGCAGTTAAGATCAAGGCGCATTGAAGTTGCAATGTTACAAGAAACACATCAAACATCAATAGAGCATGATAAATTATGTAGAGGATGGTTTAGTAAAGCATTTATTTATTTACATTCTCTTATATACCGTGCTATTTTGCATCAGTGCGGTTTACATTGAACAAACTGAAATTACATTGAACAGGGCATTATAACTTGGAGATAACTATTTTACAGGGAAAATGGGCTAAAGCATATGGGGCCCCAGGAGTGGGGGAAAAAAGGGGGGTAGTAATATTGATAGCGAAAAATTCAGGATGGTCGGAGGAACGGGTTGAAGCAGATCCAGAGGGACGGTATGTCTTTGTATGGGGGGTTTAAATGGAATGCGGGTAATGTTGGGATCTATCTATGCACCGAATGTGTACGAGGCCCGCTTCTACCAACAGGTGACAAGATTGGTGTCACAGGTAGGGGAATATTACTTGATTCTAGGTGGGGACTTTAACTCAGTGTTGGATGAAATGTTGGACAGATCTGGAGTGGCTGGTTTCAGGGATCAACGTGGTTCCAGTCGTATATGGGGTCTTTGTGAAGGATTTGGCCTGATGGACGTGTGAAGGGTCCTACATCCAGGTGATAGAGACTATACACACTTGTCAAGGGCTCATGGGACCTGGTCTAGAATTGACTATTTTCTTATCTCAGGGGATTGGTTTAGTTGGGTTTCCCAAGAGGAAATTGGTCCCTCAATAATTTCGGATCATGCCATGGTGATAGTAGAGATAAGGCTGAAAGACCTGGGGTGACGAAAAATATGGAGCTATCCATTAGATTTAAAAGAGGACTTAGTATTTGAAAAATATATACAGAATAAATGGGAGGAATATGCTACATATAATGCGCAACACATGGATAATCCGGCCCTATTTTGGGAGGCAGGCAAGGCTGTAATTAGGGGGGAAATCATAAGGTATTGCAATCAGAGGCGTAAGCGGATAAACAGCAGAATACTGCAATTAGAAAAGGAATTGATAAAAGCGCGACGACAGCACGCGGCAACCAAGAGTGGGGAGATTAGGATAAGACTGAATGAACTGCAAAACGAAATAGGGATTTTAGTTCACCAAAGGGCTAAAAAATCGTTAATGTATTATCGGTATCAGTTGTATCGTCATGGTAATTGGGCAGGCAAATTGTTGTCCACCTTGGTGCGTTCTGAAGGTGGCCCCAGAATGGTAGGGGTATTGAGACACGGAGATGGTACATTAAAGACAGAGGCAGCAGAAATTGAACAGGTGTTCTGTGATTTTTTTCAACACCTATACGGGGTAGAAGGGGAGGAGGTTGGTGGGGGAAGTGAGTTCCTGCAGGGCTGTGTTTTGATGAAATTGACAACTGAACAACTGCAGGCTTTGAATATGCCCATATCTCCGCACGAAGTGCAGAAAGGTATTAAGACTTTAAAAAGGGGACGAGCTCCAGGAATAGATGGACTCCGTGGGGAATTCTATAAAGTAATGGGGTAAAAGGTGGCTGTGCCTTTGGCGGAATACTTTGCGGACTTAGTCCAAAAAGGGAAGTCTCCATATGAGGTAAATAAGGTGCTGGTCACTGTGTTGCCAAAACTTGGTAGGGATCCAGTCCTTCCAAGCTCGTATAGACCAATTTCATTTTTGAATGTGGAATCAAATTAATGGCAAAAATAATGGCAGATCGATTGGCTGAATTCCTGCCAAACCTAATACATAGAGATCAGGTTGGGTTTGTTAGGGGTAGGCATGTGGCATATAGTGTGCATTGTATTTTGGCATCTATGTGTGCCAGTCGAATAGAGCGAAGGTTGTACATGTTAATAAGTTTTGATGCTGAAAAGGCATTCGCTAGAGTGAATTGGGCGTTTATGTATCAAGTGTTAGGAGTGATGGGGTTTGAAGGATTATTTGTTGATGTGGTACATCTCCTGTATGCTGATCCCAGAGGGGCTACTATGGTTAATGGTAATATATCCTTGGAATTCAAGATCCAAAAGGGTACTCGTCAGGGGTGTCCTCTATCTCCATTGCTGTTTGTCCTGACATTAGAGCCTTTGCTAAATAGGATCAGAACATCTAGGGATTTTCAGGGTATCCTAGTGGGGAGGAACGAATTCAGGGTGGCAGCATTTGCCGATGATCTTTTAGTCCACATTGACGATCCACAAGAAGGGTTGTCAGCTCTGTTGCAGTTGTTTAAGGAATATGGTAAGCCATCGGGATTAAGATTAAATCTGGACAAATCTGAGGCTCTCCCGTTGGATCCACAAATACCTCGTACGTGGAAGGGAAGCTTCCCGCTGAAGTGGGCTAGGGGAAGCTTTAAATACTTGGGGATATATCTGCCAATTTGTTGGAGCTTTACCAAATTAATGTAACGAATCTTATGAAAGATTTAAATGGACAAGTACAGAAATGGTGGGACCTTCCATTGTCACTTGTTGGTAGGATTGCTTTATTTAAAATGACTCTTTTCCCCAAATGATTATATATGCTTCAGACGCTACCTCTGGCGCTAAAGCATAAAGACATCCTCAAGTTGGAAAAGCAGATAAATCTTTTGCTATGGAGAGGTCGGAAGCTCCAAGTTCGCACGGCAGTGTTGAGGCAGCCTTGGCCTCATGGGGGAATGGACCTACCGGACGTTAAAAAATATAATATGGCGTGTTTACTTCGACATGTTCGGGACTGGATTTGGGACACAGGGGAATATACATCGATAGAAATGATTGGTGCCTTGGTTAGACCTCTGCATGTAAGATATGTGTTGCATACGAAATCTTTAGAAGGAATTGATCGAATGTTACGGGAAGTGATGTTGGTCCCGATTAGGGAAGCATGGAGATACCTGTGTGACAAGATGGGAAGGCCCGCACAGAGCATGCCTTTCCTTCCAATAAGTGGGAATAGAGACTTCTTGCCGGGGATGTCGGAAAAGAATTATGCACGTTGGGCAAGGGTGGGGATACTTAATTTGGAACATTTGGTAACTGTACGGAACCGGGGGGGGCGCCAATCCGTTGGCCAGATGGATTGCCATCCCTCCTCTTCCGTGCAAGAGGGGAAAAGAAATGAAAACCTTACATACACATACAGGGAAAGCTTACCACCTCTTCCCAATAAATCACACCTCATGCAGATTATACTCGTACCTGGCACAAAATTCTCAAAGATTTTTCTTCTCAAATATCTTTTTATTATTCCCTATCTTACAGAAAAAGAAAGCTAAGAACAAACAAAAACAGTCCAGGAGAATTACAGATCTTAACACCTCTCACTGCAAGCAAACAGGGTCATTCTGTCTTATCTTAGATGCAGATTTCTAAACAATTACCAGTCATAATGTCTGGTTCTGCCTGCATGAATTCTGTCTTATCTCTGACTCAATAGCAAGTGTGACAGGTTTTCCTGGACATAAGAGAAATAATAGACATATATACACACACAATACATACTGCCATTCACACAAAACGCTCACTGGACAAAAAGAGATACTGGGGAGAACCCAGGGAATCCATACCCCACGCAGCCTCCACTGTGCAGGAAACAAACTCCTTATGCATCTGGTCCTCTCACAATATATACCTTTGTTCAGGACCAATTCTTACTATTGGGGCATTCTTCTCTAATTAGATCATTCTTGTTCCAGCTGTCTGGGGCCCCACTTGTGTGATGTTGTTCTACTCATGTCTGTACCTCTCTCCGTTGACCTTTTCTTGGGCCCATGTCTGCAATTATCAGTCTGGGCCTTGTCAGATTCATATTGTTATCTGACCTCTGCCCCCTTTTACCTGGTTTTCTTGCTTGGTACTCTCCCACCCCTCAGTTCCCAAGAAATATCTCTCTCCAACTTCCCGTGTTCTAACAACTATACTGGGGGGCCATATGTTCTTCTTCATGCTAAGCTGGCATGTTTATATCTCATGATTGCCTTTTACCCTCTCTCTGGCCACCATTTACTGATAAGTGTTTTTTCACATACTTTTCCATATGATATCACACATCTCTCAAATTTGCACGTACGCACCTCAGTACAATTCCAACATTCAGACATTTCAATGATTTTTCTTGTATTACTGGGTTAACCCTTTCCCCTCTGGCTCTCACAGTAACAGAAGAACGGAATGTGGAGACGTTTGCTAAGCTGAGTGAGCATTATATATTGACAGGGATGGACCTTTTCCCATATGCCCAGGTGCGGAACTACATTAGAAGTTTGCCGAAGGATTCATTACATGGGGAAATATGCTCACGAATTAAGGAATTAATGATGGGTGGAGATCAGGCGGCAAGAGTATCCCAGCTACAAAAGGCTCTGTTGGAGCTTGAATCACGGACACCAGAAGATGATTTAGCTTGTTCTTGGATGCGAGATCTCGGGGAACGGGTAGAAGGAGAGTGGGTAGTGCAGGCTATAGCCAATATTCCTAAACTGAGTGCAGTTGTAGAACATAGAGACATGCAGTATAAGTTGATTCATCGGTTATATTTTTCCCCATGTAGGGCATGGCAGGCTGGAGTTGCGAGAACTAATTGCTGCCCCAGGTGTGCCACATTGGGACATATGTTTTGGCATTGCCTGAAAGTATCGGGTTTCTGGTTGAAAATACAGGGATATCTGGAGCAGTGCATGTGGAGAATGTTGGAATTGCCACCGGTTGGTATGGTATTGGACATATGGGGGGAGGACATGGTGTCAGGAATGGGACAAATAGAATGGTCGTGGATGCGACTAGTGCTGGTGACAGCTTGAGTGACAATATTGCATAGTTGGGTGGACAAACAGGGACCGACATATGGACAGTGGAGAATTCATCTGCATATTTTATTAATGATGGAAAGATATAGGGCAAGGGGACACCAGAAGAGATGGTAAGATTGCTTAGTGGAGTGGGGCCCGCACCTCCAGTCTCTACCGGCTCGGGTGAGAAGCAGGATACTTGGTAGAGATATCTAATAGACAAGGTAAGGCAGGGTAATATAGACAGGTATATTCGATCAGTTCGCTGGGTTCTTTGGGAAGGAGGGGAGGGATAGGGAGGGGGGGAGGAGATGAATTGGAATCGAAGAGGATATAAGGAAGGTGTTGGGGGACGGCCTGGGGAGAAGCAGCAACCCCTGGGTCAGTCAGTCCACACCATGGAGTTCTGACCATATTGGGAGGAATGGGGGGGGGGATCACTAAGATGTGTCGGCTCATGTCAGGTCAGGTAATGGACAACGATAGGTATGGGAGGGAGATATCGTCTGGAATGGGGAATAGGAGGGAGGGTTATTTGTGAGAAGAAGAGTAATCTAGGGTAGCTGGGGGCCCCTGACATGGAAGAAGTCCTTATCATGTGTGAAAGGAAGGAAACCTATTGGAATATTTGCTCCCTTTATTACTCAATCTACTGGTGGGTAAAGGAGGTTACATAGGTAATGGGAAGGGGAGGGATCTAAGCCAGAAAAGGATGGTAGGGTTGATGGTAGATTCTCCTCTGACTAGTACAGAATCGTATAGACTCATAATAACTATTGTCGTGAAGTACAAGGTTCAGAGCCGATGGAAACAGAGGATTCACTGCAAAGTGAAACCAGAATTGACAGATTTGAAACAAGCATGGAGGGTTGGCATGGAAACCCCAAACAAAAGACGTCACAGTGTGCTAGGGAACGCCCATCCCCTGAGCTAGCTCCTGCTTCATCAGGGAAGAGGGAACAGCTGGTGGGAGGTGTGGCCAGGCCCAACGGAAAAAGAAACACAGATAAAAACTCTTTAGTTAAGGATAGAGAGAGCCCAGGAGGGAGCACAGGAGGAGTGGAGAAAACTGAAGGAACGAGGAGAGCAGAGAAGGATAGATATCCCGAGGGCAGCCAAGGTTTGTGGCCGGGAGAAGAGAAAAGGGAAGGGAATCCCAATCTCACTCGGAGAAACTTCTCAGAGGAAGAGAGCTGTGAAAGACATACAATTCCAGCTCACAGAGAGCAGTGCTCAACTACCAAAAGCACTGGGGATTTTTACCACTCTAAAAGCAAAGACGTTTATTCTGGGAACCAGAGAAGACAGCCATGCTGTGCTCATTACAGTCATCCTGAAGGTAAAGCTTATTTCCCTGATACAAAGCTTTCATCAGAAAGGAGAGAAAAGTTTTACCTACCAATTTGTAGCCAAGGGAGATTCCTGGGGGCAAGCAGTTTAAAAGGCAGACATAGAACTTCCCCTAGCCAAGCAGAAGAGGGAAGCGTGTATCCTTTCAGTTACCGGGAGCTGTGTGCACAAGAATCCAAACACCCAGACTCCTCTAGCAGGTTGGGGGAAGGGAATCCTTTGATTGAAGCAGAGAGGTTTGCACGGCAGACAGTTGAACCCTCTCTAAGAGACATTGAAGGAGAAGGTGATCCTATGCAGTGGGATTCTTATCAACCCCCAGTGTCTGAAGTGTATATGGACTGCTCGTATATGATAGCAGACAATGTGCAATCCCTTTGTTAATATTGCTGAATTTTGCTAAAGAAGAAACCAGCCAAAAGGAGCATTTTGGAGAGAAACACTGTTTTATTCTTTTGTGCCTTAAAAGCTGAGAATAAGCATTTATCTGAGTTACATATTTTTGTTCACACCAGAAGCATGGTTTCTTTGTTAATATAACCTTCTATTCATGGTCAACAATATCCAACCCCGGGAGGGGAAATAAATCCTTATTTAACCTGAACCACTCGTGTACAACTTGGAATCATTTCAGTGCTGTGGAACTACGTTACCCAGGAGGCCCTTCCAAACCTCCATTAAGTAGTTTTCAGCACAAGAAGCACAACTGCCCACTCGCCTTGCTCATGCTATATGCCTCTGGGAGGGTGAGTGGTGACACTATTTAATGAGACGAAGGATAGGAGAGGGAGGGGTTATTATTTTTGAGTTTTGGGAAAACTTTTTGAAAAATGTTAAACTAATTATTATAAGTTGTGCATTAGACAGCATATGGGTTAATCTTTGTCATCTATAGTGATAAGAAGATGTATTAGGCGTGTGATGGGTGGTCAGTAAGGACAAGGGTTATATGTCTAATAAGAGTGATGTACTCTGTATATTGTGATATGCACTCTGTCAGAAATTTGTTGGATGAATAAAGCATAGTTACTCACCTGTAACATGTGATCTCCGGGAACAGCAGGAAAAAAGTCCTCACATATGGGTATCGTCGGCACCGACGGAGCCCGCACGGGAACGCTCCCCAGCGTCCAATCAGAACGCTTTTGGGAGCATCCCACAGTGCCTGCATGCTGCCTTCCTGCCTTTCCCAACTGCCTCTCTCCAGTTGAGTTTTAAAGCTGAGACAAAGAGAGAGAGAGGGAAAGGAAAGAGATAGAGAGATACAACTCCTAGGGGAGGTGGGTGGGTTGTGAGGACTAAACTCCTGCTGTTCCCAGAGATGACCTGTTACAGGTGAGTAACTATGCTATCTGCAGGAACAAGCAGGAATGTAGTCATCACATATGGGGACTCCCTAGCTTTAGGTACCAGGGAGAGACCCCAGAAGTTTTGTCCCTGAAAAGGGCTCCACTTCCCCCCCATGGATCTCTGGCATCCTACCAGGGATGGTGGGCAGGAGTTGATTAGGTATGGAACAGGTGTTTGAGAACAGCCTGACCAAACAAGGCATCCCGGCGGGAGTCCTTGTCCAAGCAGTAATGGGCTGTGAAGGTATGAACCGAGGCCCAAGTGGCTGCTCGACAGATGTCGTCAATAGACACAGAGTGCAGATGAGCCATTGAGGCTGCCATGGCTCTCACATTGTGAGCTGTGACATGGCCCTCCAGAGAAAGGTTCTTACTCTGATAGGCGAAGGAAATACACTGAGCAATCCAGTTAGACAGTGTTCTCTTGGAGACTGGAAGTCCCAAATGAGAAGGATCAAAAGCAACAAAGAGTTGAGAGGACTTTCTATGTTACTGTGTTCTTTGTAAGTAAAAAGCTAGAGCTCTTTTACAGTCCAAGGTATGAAGATTCCTTTCTGCATTTAATGCGTGAGGTCCTGGAAAAAAGACAGGTAGGCAGACCTCTTGGTTCAGATGAAAAGGCGAGACCACCTTAGGCATAAAGTGTGGATGAGTCCTAAGGACTACCTTGTCATGATGGAACCTTGTATAAGGTGGATTAGCTACTAGCGCTTGCAACTCACTAATGCGGCGTGCTGATGTGATTGCAATGAGAAAGATAACCTTCCAAGAAAGGAATTTTAAGGAAATGGTAGCTAAAGGTTCGAAAGGTGGCTTCATGAGCTGCCCAAGAACCAGGTTTAAGTCCCATGCCACCGGAGGTAGTCTAATGGGAGGCTTAGTTAGAAGGAGGCCTCTCATAAATCTTGCTACAAGAGGAAATAGGCTGTCCATTTAGAGGTTTAAGAGAAGCTGCAATAGCACTCAAATGGACTCTTACTGAATTTGTCTTAAGGCCTGCATTAGATAAATGGAGGAGATACTCCAGCAAAGATTCCAGAGGTATCGCAAGGGGGTTAAAACCCTTTTCCGAACACCAAATAGTAAACCTTTTCCACTTGAAAACATAAGAGCGTCTAGTGGAAGGTTTTCTGGAAGCATAAAGAGCATCTTTCACTTGTTGAGAAAGATTAAGATCTTGGAGATCTAGGCCTTCAGCAACCAAGCCCTGAGATGCAGAGACTGGGGATTGGGATGCCATAACATTCCATTCTCCTGAGACAGGAGATCTGGAGCAGACCCTAACTCCAGGGTGGGAGCTTGAGAGAGATGTAGAAGCAGAGGGTACCACACTTGCCGTGGCCAATGTGGTGCTATGAGAATCATGTGGCCTCTGTCTCTCTGAAGCTTGAAGAGGGTTTTGGGAATTAAGGGAATGGGTGGAAAGGCACACAGGAAGTCTTGACCCCAGTAAAGGAGGAAAGCATCCCTGGCCTGCGCCCCCTGAGCCGGAATTCTGGAACAGAACCGGGGAAGTTTTGCATTCCACGGACTTGCAAAGATGTCTATGTCCGGAGTTCCCCAAAGTTGAAATATCCTGGTCACCTGGTTTGCATGCAGAGACCACTCGTGTGGAAGCAGAACTCGACTGAGTCTGTCCACCCAAGAGTTTTGAATGCCTGGAAGATATACTGCCAGCAGATGAATCTGATGCTCTCTGGCGAGGGCCCATAGTCGCAAAGCTTCGTTGCAAAGCGACAGAGAGCCCGTTCCCCCCTGCTTGTTCACATAGAACATGGCTACTTGATTGTCCGTATGAATGAGGACTGTCTTGTAGCTGAGCAGGGAGTGGAACACTCGCAGAGCCAGGAAAATTGCTCTGAGTTCCAAGAGATTGATATGTAGACAACTCTCTTGCGGAGACTAGGTGCCCTGGGTGGAGAAGTCTTGCAGATGAGCTCCCCAACCCTTTGGAGAAGCATCTGTTGTGAGAGTTGCTTGGGATAAGGGTTATTGAAAGGGGGACCCCAGCAACAGGTTTTGAGTGGACCTCCACCATTGGAGGGACAAAATGAGGCGACTTGTGTCTGCTATTTTGTCTGACAGGCACCCTGATGCCTGGGTCCATTGGGTGGATAAAGTCCACTGAGCTGCCCTCATGTGGAGGCGAGCATATGGAACCACATGCACGGTGGATGCCATGTGGCTTAGCAATTGCAACATTTCTCGAGCAGTTAGATGAGGCTTTAGCACTGCTTGAGAAGCTAACTGCACCAGGCGAAGGCAACGGGCCTGGGGAAGATAGGCTCTTGCCCTTGTGGTATCCAGGAAAGCTCTTATGAACTCTAAAGACTGAGTGGGAGTTGGACTGGACTTTGGGATGTTTACTACCAGCCCTAAATACTGAAGGATACGCATTGTGCAGGATAGAGAAGTCTTGGCCTCTGACTGTGTTGGAGCTCGAATGAGCCAGTCGTTCAAGTAAGGGAAGATGAATATTCCCAGAATGCGGAGAAATGCTGCTACCACAGCCATGCATTTCGTGAACACCCTTGGTGCTGAGGCCAGACCAAAAGGAAGTACCCTGTATTGGTAGTGCTTCCCTTGAAAAAGGAACCCGAAGGAACCTTCTGTGGGTTGGATGGATGAGGACATGGGTGTACGCATCCTTGAGATCTAGAGAACAAAGCCAATCCTGACTCTGAAGGTATGGTAGCAGATCTCCGAGAGAAATCATCTTGAATTTCTCCTTGACAAGGAATTTGTTCAATTCTCTGAGATCTAAGATAGGTCTGTATCCCCCTGTTTTCTTTGGAATAAGAAAATAAGGGGAATTAGAACCCTGTGCCCTGTTGATGAATAGGTACTTCTTCTATTGCCCCTTGGGCAAGAAGGATGGCAACCTCCTGACCTAACAGGTTGATGAGAGAGGTCGGAGAATTGAACTGCTTCACTATTGTGTGAGGGGGCATGCTTGAAAAATGAAGTTTGTACCCCTCTTTTATGATGGAGAGTGTCCAATGCTCTGCTGTTATTTGCCCCCATCTGGGGGCAAAATGACATAACCTTCCTGGAATGGTGGACGGTTCTGGTCCCTCCAGAACCAGAAAGGCTAAGTTCTCTAGCTGAAAGTCAAAGGCCCTGAGGAGGCTGAGGCTGCTGGGCCGGTGGAGGCCTAGCAGCCTTTGCTTTTTTCTGTTTGGGTGGTTGCTGACGTTTGCTTGAAAACTGACCTGCAGAAGATGCCTGCTGACCATAAGTAGGATAAAACCTTTTCTTTTTAGAAAAAGATGTTTTCTTGAACAACTTCTTTCTAACAGGATCAGCAGTGGACTTGGATAGCCTATCCAAGGTGGAATTTTCAGCATCCATTTCATTGGCTTTTCCCTGCCAATCTTTACCAAACAGGTTCTCACCAGTACAAGGGATATTTCCCAATTTATCTTGTACCCAGAGCTCTAAATCAGATGCCTGGAGCCAAGCAATTCTACGTGCACCTATGGCAATAGCCGAGGTTCTGCTTATACACTCAAAGCAGTCAAAGGCTGCACGGTTGGAGAATTTAGAAACATCTTGGGCATGTTTGACCCAAGTGAGAAAGTCCTGTCTTTTATCCTCAGAAATGAAAGGACTTAAAGTCTGTAAATTATCTGTGACCTCCTTTAGGAACATTCCCATGTAGAGACTATAGGAACTGATTCTTGCATGGAAGCTTGGAAGACTCTACGTCCAAAAGCATCCAGGGTTCTGCACTAACGTCCTGGAGGATTAGAGGCATGTCTTTTTGCACTTCTGATCCTTCTCATAGCTGACTCCACCACAATAGAGTGGTGAGGAAGCTGAGTCTTATGGAACCCAGGACAAGGAGGGACTCGATACATAGTATCTAATCTACAAGAATGAGGACAGGTGGTAAGAGGTGTTTCCCACATCCTCAACATGAGATCATATAGAATCTCATGAATGGGTAAGATAGCTGCCTCCTTAGGAGTTTTGGGATATTGTAAAATTTCCAACTCCTTGGCCCTTGGCTCTGTTTCAGGGGCCACAGTAATGGACAGGCCCCGAGCCACCTCCCTGATGAAGTCTTGGAAGGACATGTCCTCTGGAGGAGACATCCTGCGTTTAGGGGAGTAGGACTCCTCTGGAAGAAGCATCGCTGCATCGACAGAACTTTCAGAATCCTCAGATTCTTCTGAGGACTCAAAGTATCGTCTGTCCGGATGCTCCTGCAGAGCCTGATACCCGTACCAACCAAGGTCGGTACCAGGAATAACCGGTACCGGAGGGCATCGGAGGACAGGGTACCGGCAGAGCAGACACCGATGCCGATGTCGATGCTATCGGTACCGATGCCGGTGCCGGTGCCTGTGCTGGTACCGGTGGAGTTGTCTGTCACGGTACCAAGGGCATCGATGCAGCAAGGAAATCCGCCAGACTGCGTTCCATAGCCAGAATTCTCTGGTCCATGGATGCCGCCAATGCCTGGATGTCGGTACCGGTGGAGACCACCGGTACCCCAGAGCATGGCACCAGGAGATCTGTTGAGGCCGAGCCATCGAGAACATCCTGGAACCCCGATAATGCTTTGGAAGCCGAAGCCTCCCGCCGGGGTAATTTTGCCGATGCAGTATCCTCGAGGGCAACGCCAGAGGCATCTCGATGCTTAGAAGGAGATCTACCCTTCGAGGACCGGCTGGATTTATGTTTAGTTACCTGAGATCCACGGGAGGAAGAAGCAGCCCTGGAAGACGTCGATGCCACCGAAGCCGCATCAGAGGGAAACAGGGTACTGAGCTTGGCAGCTCAGTTCTGCCAACCTCTTTTAGACATCATGGCACAGGACACACAATCCGTGATGGAGTGGTCAGGACCTAAACATTTTAAACACCATTCATGGGTGTCGGTGACGGAAATGGTACCGCCACACTTTGTGCACTTTTTAAAACCTGAAGCAGGTTTTTCCATGTTAAGGAAAAAGTTTTTGGGCCTAAGGCCCAAAAAAGGCGCGTGCACCTGAAGAAAAGGAAAAAATAATTTTTTTTTTTTTTACAGAAATAAGAAAAGAAAGACCGGCGGTACCGGTAGAGCGTCGAAGAAGGCAGACGCGACCACAAAAAGAAAGAAAGAAAAAAGAAATTCTTCTGCGGTGACAGGAACACGACCTGCTGGCTCTGCGGAAAAAGAAGAACTGGAGAGAGGCAGTTGGGAAAGACGGGAAGGCAGCACGCAGGCGCTGTGGGATGCTCCCAAAAGCGTTCTGATTGGACGCTGGGCAGCGTTCCCGCGCGGGCTCCGTCGGTACCGACGATACCCATATGTGATGACTACATTCCTGCTTGTTCCTGGAGATACAAATTTAAACATAAAAGAAGACCGAACACCGTTTAGGACAACTATCCAGAAGGTCGCTATGAGATGACACCGACTCAATGGCACTTAACAATAACAATGTCCTTACCCCATTTCACTTGGGGGAATTATGCACAAAATATTTAAGAAATTACCAGGACCAGATGATATTTACCTCAGAGTCCTGAAAGTACTCACATGAAATTTCTCAACTGTTACAAGTAATATGTAACCTATCCTTTAAAATGGAAATGATTATAAAATTGATGGCAGAAATTGATAAATTACCTGAGTCACCAATTATATTAGGTGGTGACTGGAATGGTGTTATTGATAAGCATATGGATGTGTCGGGGAGGTGTGGGAGTAACCGGCTTAGTATTACAAAACCTTTACAGAAATTTACTTAGAGATGTAGACTTATAGATGTCTGGAGAGCACTTCATCCGACGGAACGAGATTATACACACTTGTCTAGAGCACATGGTATCAGTGCGCGAATTGATGCTTTATTAGTATCTGAAGAATTTTTTCCAAAAATGATGGATGCGGTCATTGGTCCTTATGAAATTTCGGACCATGCTCCCGTATGGGTAGACGGGGAAGGTCAGTTTGGGGGTATTAAAGGTCCTTGGCGCTTATCGCTTGATATATGTTATGATACTAAATTCAAAGATTTTTTAATGACTAAATGGAAAGATTATGAATATTATAATCGGATGCATAAAAATGACCCAGAGTTATTTTGGGAGGCTTCAAAGGCTGTTTTGAGGGGAGATATAATTGTTTATACTGCTCGATGGAGAAGAATACTAGCTGCTAGGATTCAGACTGGAGAAGCAAATTTGTAGAGAACGTAGACTCTTAGCTAATAATCCTAATAATGTCAACAAAGAGCAGTTGCTTACTACTCAGGCAACTTTGAATACTTTGTTACATCAAAAAGCAAAAAAATCTTTGTTGTATTATAAATACCATTTGTATCAATATGGGGATAAATCATGGAAACCTTTGGCTCGTTGTTTGGCTCAGTGTAAGAGATCCAGATTTGTGCCATTTTTGAAAGATGAAGGAGGAGTACGTAAAAACACCGCAGATATAGGGAGAATTTTGTAAACTATTATAATAAGTTATATATGGGGGAAGAGGTTTCTAATGTAAAAATTTAAAATTTTTTGGAAAAATTACATTTACCCCGTCTTACAAAGGCTCAGCAAATGCAATTGGAAACCCCTATAACAGCAGAGGAAATACAGAGTGGAATTAATAATGCCACAAGATGTAAGGCACCAGGATTGGATGGTTTTAGAGCTGAATATTATAAGTTGCTGCAAGTTCAGATTACACCGGTGTTAGTGGCTTTATTTAATAAATAGATGAATGCAGGAGTTTTAAAATTTAATAATAATATTGCTCATATAGTGGTTTTGCCTAAACCTGGTAAAGATGTTACAGAGGTTGAGTCTTATCGACCAATCTCATTGATTAATTACGATCTTAAGTTGTTTGCGAAGATTTTAGCAGATCGTTTGACCAGATATCTGCCTAACTTATTGCATGATTGTCAGACGGGATTTGTGAGAGAGCGGTATCCCACAAAAAATGTTAGGAAAATATTAGGAGCATTGAGCTGGGTCAGGAAAATGGCTATCCCTTCTTTATTGGTTAGTTTTGATGCTGAAAAAGCGTTCGATAGAGTAGAGTGGATGTATTTATTTGAAATTTTAGAAAGCTATGGTTTGGGTGAAGGATTTATACAAGGTATTAGAGCTTTGTATCAGAAACCAAAGGCAGTAATAGGAGTTAATGGACTGATCACTAATAATTTTAATATTACTCGTGGAACCAGACAAGGTTGCCCATTGTCTCCATTGTTGTTTGTGCTTTCATTAGATCCATTGCTGAGACTGATTTATGCATGTGATGATATACAAGGAGTGAAGGTTGGATCATGCATATTCAAGGTTTCTGCTTTTGCGGATGACTTATTAATCATGTTGTTGAATCCTCGTGATTCTTTAACAAGACTTCTAGATATGATTAGACAATATGGGGAAATAGCTGGTTTAAGGCTGAATATGACTAAATCAGAAGCATTAGATGTTAATGGGGGATTACAAAAAAAGTGGGGTGATGAGTTTCCATTACGTTGGGCCAAAAACAAATGTAAGTATTTAGGAATTTGGTTGCCTAAAAATCCGTGTCATTTGTATAGGCAGAATGTTAGGCCGTTGATACAAGAAATACAAAATAAATTACAAGTTTGGACACCTTTGCCTCTATCATTAGGTGGTAGGATAGCTGCCTATAAAATGATGGTTTTTCCAAACATTTTGTATATTTTACAGCTAATTCCATTGCGGCTCTTAAGGCAAGATGTGCAAAAATTGGAGAGATTACTGCAGGGATTTTTTTGGAGAGGGAAAAAGCCTAGATTAAGAATTGATCAATTGTATGGGCCATGGCAACAAGGTGGTATGGGGTTGCCTTGTTTAGAACTATATAATATGGGATGTTTGCTTCGTCATGTACGTGACTGGATAGGTGGCACTTCGATATACACTCCTTATGATTTTGAGTCCGCGTTAGCTGCTCCTTATTCCCTTTGGTCAGTGTTACATGTGTCGAGAGTGAAGTTGCCTAAAGAATTTAGAAATAATATTTTATGGCAAGGGGTTTGTTGGAGTTGGCAGATGCTTTGTGAAAAATTGGGTGTTCCAAGTGAAATTTCAGGATATTTGCCACTGCAAGGTAATATAGCCTTTCAAAAAAGTATACGGTCAATTTTATTCAGGGGATGGGAGGAAAAAGGTCTTCATCTGATGTGTCAAGTAATTAATGGGGAGGGTGTACTTAAGCCATTTTTAAAGTTAAAAAGATGCTATGGTTTGTCTCAGGGGCATTTTTATGCACATCTACATTTAAAGTATTATTTGATTTCCATGATAGATGGGAGATGTGGTTTGAGAACAGAAAATTTTAAGAAGTTAGAAGAGTGGTTTGCGTTAAAGGACAAAGAGAGGGTAATTGTTGCGGAATATAATAAGGCTTTAATTAATTTAGCTCAGGTTAAGAGCTATGATCATTTGAGCTTTCAATGGGAAAGGGAGTTAGAAGTCAATCTTGAAGAGTTTGCTTGGGAAAAGGCTATCGGGCGTATCCCTAGACTAATAATGGGAGCAAAATTACACGACATGCAATTTAAAATTTTAGAACGTGCTTACATATCGCCATATAGAGCATGGAGGGGGGGGGGCTTTGCACAGCATAGTGAATGTCCATGGTGTGGAATGGAAAAGGCACATTTGGGGCATGTGTGCTGGTTTTGTATAAGTGTAAGGAAATTCTGGAATGAAATTCAAAAATTTTTAAGTGGTATATTGAGACAAAATTTGATTCTGACTTCAGGGTTTGCTGTTCTTGATGTTCCTGATTCTATGGAACTTTCCTTATCAGGGAGTAGTCTCTTGGTGAGGAAATGCTGTCTGCTTGCTAAACACTGTATACTTAGGAGTTGGAGAGATTCTAAAGGTCCAGAATATTGGGAGTGGAGAAATGTATTACATCAACTGATATTATAGGAGGGAGAATCTTCCAGAAGACATGTTCGTAAAAGGCTTATTTTTTGAAAGTTTGGCTCCTTATCTTGAAGGGGTATCGGCAATTTAAATTGGCTTAATTAGAATAAGATGGGGGGTTGGGTTTGAAAGAGGGGTTGGTGGGGAGGGAGGGGGTTGGAAGGGGGGAGGTGCAAAAGGGTGATGGTGAAGGAAGGAGGTTGGGGGGGGGGAATAAAAATGTATTAATTTTATCCTGTTTTGGAATGGAATACTGCTGTTTGTAATTTTTCTTAAGAATATTGTTATGTTTATATTTTGTTGCAGTTTTTAATAACAATAAAAAGATTGATACATAAAAGGGAAATGATATCTAAGCACTGTGGGGTGACCAATGTAATGCCAATTTTTAAAAGGATTCCAAAGGTGATCTAGAAAACTGTAGACCAGTGAGCCTGACTGGTGTGAGGCAAAATGATTGAAACTATAGTAAAAAGATAAAACTACCTAACATACAATATAGACAGAGATGGCTTAAAAGAAATGAGTCAACATGGGTTCAGCATGGCAAGTATTGCTGAGGGAACTCAGGGAAATGCTGTCAGCTCCACCGACTAACCTTTTTAATGCTTCTTTAAATTCAGGAGTATCTGGAGGATTGCCGATGGGTGAATTTGGTTGCTGGCTGCAAAAGTGGACGTAAAGAAGAGGTTGGTAATTATGGACCGGTTAGTCTGATTCTCTGTGGTGACTAAATTAATGGAAACTGCTAAAACAGAGGATGGTGTGGCTTCAGGAATCCAAGTGATTACAATGTCCAAGAAAAGCAAGGCTTTACAAAAGGTAGGTCTTGTCCAACGAATCTGACTGATTTCTTTAACTGGGTGACCGGAGAAATGGATTGGGGGGAGAGCGCTGGATATGGTATACTTAGATTTCAGCAAGGTCTTCAAAATCCTACACAAGGAATCTGCAAACTGCCTACAGCCTCTCATCTCAATACCCACAGCTGACCGTTCCCAAAGGACCTCCACCCTTAACCTTCTGAAGATCCCAACCCAGAAAGTCAAGAGCAAATAGTTCATTTGCAATAGAGCCTTTACACTATTTGCCCCCCACATTATGAAACTCCCTCTCTCCAATACAAAGAGAGAGCAGACTTGTTGTATTTTAGAAAAAAACTCAAAACATACCTCTTCCAGACTGAATACAGCAGGGACACAGACTTGAGATTTCGACCACCTTAAAATGAGCACTAAATATACAACAGACAAATTCCCCAGTATATTACTACTACTACTACTATTTAGCATTTATATAGCGCTACGCACGCAGCGCTGTACAGAAATATAAGCAAAAAGACACTCCCTGCTCGTCAGAGCTTACAATCTAGTCAAGACAACACAGAACAATAGACAGATCGGGAAAACAATTATGGTGACACAGAGCAATAGTTAATTTGGGATAAAGCAAAGTATGGGGTAAAATAAAGTATGGCAATTACAATTCGGGCAAAACAAATATGGCATTTACAGTTTTAGACATGACAAAGGATGGGAGTCAGGTTAGGACAAAGGGTAGAAGTCAGGATCTGAAAGAGACAGTGAAGAGGTGGGTTTTCAACCTAGACTTGAAGAGGGCCAGGGAGGGTGCCTGGCGTATAGAACACAGGTAGGTTGTTCCAGGCATATGGTGCAGCAAGGTGAAAGGAGCGAAGTCGGGAGTTAGCGGTACGAGTGGAGGGTCTAGCTAGAAGTAATTTGTTAGAAGAGCGAAGTTCCCGAGAGGGGATGTAGAGAGAGATGAGAGATGAAAGGTAATAAGGGGCTATAGAGTGAATGCATTTATAGGTCAGGAGGAGAAGTTTGAATTGGATGTGGAACTGGATAGGGAGCCAGTGAAGCGACTTGAGAAGAGGAGCAATGTGGGCATAGTGTGGCTGACTAAAGATTAGTCGAGCAGCATAATTTTGAATAGATTAAAGGGGAAAGAGATGGTTCACAGAGAGACCAGTAAGGAGAAGGTTGCAGTAGTCGAGGCGAGAGGAGATTAAGGAGTAGACAAGGGTTTTAGTAGTGTGCTCAGAAAGGAAGGGGCGGATTTTGTTAATGTTGTAGAGAAAGAAGCGGCATGTCTTAGCTACATGTTGGATATGTGTGGAGAAGGAGAGAGAGGAGTCAAAGATAACTCCCAGGTTGCGGGCTGAGGAAACCGGAAGGATTGTAGAGCCATCCACAGAGACTGAGAAGGGAGGGAGAGGAGGGGAGGAATTGGGGGGAAAGACAAGGAGTTCAGTCTTGGCCATGTTCAGTTTCAAGCGACGGTGAGACATCCAGGCAGTGGTGTCAGAAAGGCAGGCAGAGATCTTGGTCTGGATTGCTGGAGAGATATTAGGCGTAGAGAGGTAGATTTGGGAGTCATCAGCATAGAGATGGTATTGAAAGCCATGGGAGGAGATAAGCGTACCAAGAGAATGGGTATAGAGAGAGAAAAGGAACGGACCCAGGACGGATCCCTGGGGTACACCAACATGGAGCAGGGTGGGAGAGGAGGAGGAACCGCCAGAACATACACTAAATGAGCGATGGGAGAGGTAGGAGGAGAACCAGGAAGGTACGGAGCCCTTGAAACCAAGCGAGGAGAGGGTGGCGAGGAGAAGATTGTGGTCAACAGTATCAAAGGCAGCAGAGAGGATGAGGATGGAGTAGAGGTCCTTAGATTTAGCCAGGAACAAATCACTGGAGACTTTTGTAAGAGCCGTTTCAGTGGAGTGTAAGGGACGGAAGCCAGATTGTAGAGGCTCCAGGAGGGCCTGAGAGGTGAGGAAGTCAAGGCAGCGGCGGTGGACTGCTCATTCAAGTAGTATATGTACCTAAGTTGATCAATCCAACTATGAAAACCACAACTGTAAATGATCAGAAACCTAGCTATAAATAGTTGAATGTTAGTTATACTTTTGTTATACTATTTCTACTGTTTCTTGTTCCATGTAAATAGTATGTCTGTTCAGGCATACTGTCACAAATTTGTATGTAAACCTCTTTGAATTGTAGAAAGGGCAATATAGAAATAAGCTTAAATAAAATAAATAAATAACACTGTTCCAAATCGGTGACTTATAAATAAATGGGGTGCCCTTAGGATAGACCCTAAAGTGACTAGGTAAGAAACTGGTTAAGTGGGAGGCACTAGAGGGTAGTAGTAAATGGAGTTCACTTTGAAGATAGGATCATTACCAATGGAGTGCCTCAGGGATCGGTCCTTGGTCCTGTTATTTTTAACATTTTTGTAAACGATATTGCGGAAGGTCTGTAGGGAAAGGTATGCCTCTTTGCAGAAGAGACCAAATCTGCAACGGAATAGATGCCCTGGAAGATGTGGATAACATCAGGAAGGATCAAGTGAAGCTTGAAGAATCGGTCGAGAATATGACAACTAAGATTTAATGCTGAAAAATGCAAAGTCATGCATTTGGACTACAAAAACCAAAAGGAGCAGTACAATATAGGGAATGAAGTACTTCAGTGCATGAAATATGAGCGGGACCTTGGAGAGATCATACTTGATGATCTTAAAGTGGTCAAACAAGTAGAAAAAGAGATGCCAAAAGCCAAAAGGGTGCTTGAGTGTACAAGGAAGAGGAATAGCCAGTAGGAAAAAAGAGGTAATAGTGCTTTTGTATAATTCTTTAGTACAGTGGTTCCCAAACTGTGGGTTGGGACTCCAAATGGGTTCACATCATCAGTAGATTGGGGTCACAGAATCATGGCTGCTCCTACTCGCTATGGATCTCCACTCCGATCTATGCCCAGAAGTGGCAGTTAGCATGGATCCCGTGAGTCAGTGAAGTTCACAGGCTCCATGCTGGAAACCTCAGAATAATGGGATCCATGAGTACACACTGGCATACAGTGTCCTGTGCTGACTGCTGCTGTCCTCAAGCTTTGGATAAATAATGTGGGGGGGGGGGGATAGAAGAAGAGGGAGAAGGAAGCAGCTAAGAAAATGGAGGTCACAAGAAGAAGGTGACAGGGGATAGACTGGGGAGTAAATTGAGGAAATATTTCTTTGCAGAAAGGGTGGTGGATGTGTGAAACAGCTTCCCAGTGAAGGTGGTGGAGGCGAGAATTGTATCTGAATTCAAGCAAACATGGGACAAATACAGAGGATTTCTGAGGAAGGGATTGGATTGCCCTAAAGGTCTGTACTGGGACCTGTGCTGTTTAACATATTGATCTGGAGATGGGAATCACAAGTGAGGTGATCGTATTTGTGGATGACATAATTATTCAAAGCCATTAAAACGGCAGAAGATTGCAAGGATTTGCATAAGTATCTTTTCAGCCTGGGAGGCTGAACATCTAAACAGCAGATGAAATTTTGTGTGGATAATGCAAAGTGACGGACATAGGGAACAATAATCCCAACTACAGGTGCAAAATACTGTGTTAGGAGTCACCACCCAAGAAAAAAAATCTTGGCATCACTATGGAGAGTATTGGCGATTTACAACCCAAAAATTATATTGTCATCACATTTATAACATATCATGATGTATCAGTATAAGTCCCAGCTTGAGTATTGTGTGCAGTTCTGGTCACTCCATCTCAAAAAGTATATAATGGAATTAGAAAAAGTTCAAAAAAGGTCAACAAAAATTATAAAAGGGATGGAACCTCTTCCTTATGAAGTGAAGCTAAACAGGTTAGAGCTCTTCAGCATGAGGAAAGAGCTGAAAGAGGATATCAGGCAAAATTCAATGTGTGCCATTGAATTCATGCTGACTCCTGGTGACCCGGCCCCATGGGTTTTCTTGCCAAGCTGCAACCAGAAGTAGACTGACAGGCCTTTCTTCCGGATATGATAGAAGCTTATGAAAGCATGAATGAAAACAATTATTTAACTTTTCAAACAACATAAATAGCAGGACATTCCATGAAACTAATGACCAACAGACTGAAAACAAATGATAGAGAATTTTTTTTCCCATGCAGAGCATAATTTATCTGTGGACTATTGTCAGAGGATGTGGTCCGAGCAACCAATGTTACACCGCTTTGACCCGGTGAAAAGCGGGATATAAATACAGCTAAATAAATAAATAAATAAAATAAATAAATAAATAGTGTTGGTTTTCAGAGCATGGGTTAAGAGTTAATTATAGGAAAACCGAAGTCCTGTTTGTTTTATTTATTTATTTATTTAGTATACATTTGTATACCGCTACTTCCAGCGATCAGCAGCGGTTTGATTACAGATTGGAAATTGTCAAATCATGACAGGAAATTTTTGAGGTATAAACACATTGATTAGACAGGAAAGCACAGCACACAGGGAACATGGGCTATGGAGGGTTAAGTGGCTTGCCCAAGACCACAAGGAGCACCTGTGGGACTAGAAACCCCAGTCCTTCCGGCCCAAGGTTGCTGTCCTCTAGTGGGATTTGAACCCCCGACCTTCCGGCCCGAAGTACCTTGCCCCAACCACTAGGCCACTCCTCCACTCTGTGCTAAATCCTTTATTCCCCCCTCAGTCAGTTGTGTTAAATGAACATAGGATAGTAGTGAGTAATGAAGTGGTGTACTTGGGAATTACACAAGATTGAACTTCGTATATGCATGCGCACATGAGGAAGATCTTGCAGTGCTTGTTTTTTCCTGATTCTCTTAAGGCATCTTTGTTTTTATCTGATTATGACTTTTGTACGGAATTTCAGGCTATTTTTTTTCCAACTTTGGATTATGCTAACATTGTATTGGTAGGTCTTTCTGATTCAACCTTGCATGCCATTTAGTACAGAATGCAGCTGCTTGGGGTTTGTTACTTAGAAGTCGTTATGATCATATTTTATTTATTTACATTCTCTTATATACCGCGCTATTCTGCATCAGTGCGGTTTACATTGAACAAACTGAAATTACATTGAACAGGGCATTATAACTTGGAGATAACTATTTTACAGGGAACATAATGCGATTTGCATTGGCTGCTTATTTGCCAGTGGATTTATTTTAAAGTGTTGTGTGATTATGAAAATACATTTGAGTTTTTCAGCAGCATGCCTTACTGGTTTTACAACCATATTCCTCCATAAGCCCAATGCGTACTGATATGCAGAACTCATTAGTGGTACTTTTATCCTCTTCTACCTGTCTACATACAACTTATGTTCATGTTTTTAAGTATTTCGTGCCAATATTATGGAACTGTCTACCTGACAACCTGCATTCACTTGATAATTTACCGAGCTTTCGGAAATTGTTGAAGTCTAATTTTTTCCAGCAAGCTTTTAATGCACTTGAAAACTGGTATGTCTTTTGTCTGTTACTTTAGAGCCCGATTCCGTAGTGTATGTACAGGCCCTCTGTGCGCCCAGTGGGAACCAGAGGCACAGAGGGCGTTGCGATTCTGATCCTGTGGGGCACATCTGGCCCTGCGAGATCAGAATCGCGAACAGGCCTGAACGCGCAGGCCCAGACCCTGATTCCATCCGGCCTGCACGTACAGGCCTTCTCTGACTAACTCAGTTAGGGCTTTTAAATGGAGCCGTGGCGTCATGGCATCCGGTTGCCATGGCACCGTGGCTCCATTTAAAAGCCGCAATCCCCGGCTGCTGGCATCCAAAATGGCTTTCCCTGCAGCCCGACCCCTGATCTGGCCTCCCAGGGCCAGGGCCAGGATCAGGCTGTGGGGAATGCCCTCTGCCACTCTTTCCCAGCCCCGGGCCCACTGATCCTGCCGAATTGGGGAAGTTATTCCACCTCGGAGGTGGAAGAACCTCCCCGTTCAAGTCGCTGGCCCCAGACATACCGGGCTGACATTAGAATTGGTCCTGTACGTCCAGGACCGGCGACCGCCCACTGCCCACCCTAACGCTGCCCCTGATCCTCCCGTTTCCTGCCCCCATCTAACTTCCCTGTACAACGCGCAGGGAAGGAGGATAGGGCTGGGAAAGGCCACGAATAGCGGGCATGGACATCCTAACAGGACATCCATCCCTGCTATTCATAGCTCAGAGTGATCCCTTTAGTATGTATGTTTAATGGCCACCTTGGCCTTTACGAGTAGGCGGTATATAAATATTTTTAAATAAATAAATAGCAAGGTTCAAAAGAGGTTTGCACAAATTCTGGAGGAAAAGTCTACAAAAAAATTATTAGCCAGGTAGTTTTGGAAAAGAGCTATAAGAAAACAGATCTAGTTTTGCGGATTTCCCAGGTATTTGTGATCCATACTGGTCAATGTCAGAACCAGGATGCTAGGCTCAATGGACCCTGGTCTGATTCAGCAGGGCTTTTCTTATGTTCTTATGTAAATTTTGTGCATGAAAAACTCTGCATACTGTATTTAACATATAATCAGTGTCTATGAGTAACAATTAATTTAAAATGCAATAAGGCTTTGAAGGCATTTCTGTTTATATAACTGTTGTATTGTTTCGTTGTGTTTTATTATGTAGCTAATGTGTTAATTGTGTATTGCTGTAGCTCATGTAGTAATTCTTTGAGCAAGAGATAAAGAAAGAAAAACCAAAGAAAAGTTATTATTCGTAGATGACGAATTTGTAAACTTTTTTTTTGGAGGGAGAGAATTCTCCCATCTTAAATCCCTGCCCCCCTCCCACTTTATTTTTAGGGATGCAGTTATTTTCGGGTATGTTCCTGTCCCCAAGTGCTTACACTCAAGCCAACCCAAAGGTCCCTTATGGCCCCATGGCTCTCTGCTAAAGCGATGATGATCATGCCTACCCGCTAATCAACAGAGATAACATCACAAGGCTATTATTTTACATTTCATTATAGTTGCAGCAGCAAATGCCTAAGAAGAACCATCTGTACCTAATTTTCAATCTCCAGGAACAAGCAGGAATGAGTCTTCACATATGGGTACGTCGGTACCGACGGAGCCTGCGCGGGAACGCTCCCCAGCTTCCCAAAAAGGAAAGCTTTTGGGAGCATCCCACAGCGCCTGCGCGCTGCCTTCCCGCCTTTCCCAACCGCCTCTCCTCAGTTCTTCTTTGCCGCGGAGCCAGCAGGTCGAGCCCTGTCACCGCTGAAGAAGTTCTTTATTTTATTTTATTTCTTTGGTCGCGTGTCTGCCTTCCCCGACTCCGGACCGGTACTGCCGGTCTTTTCTTTCTTTTCTTTTAAAAAAAAAAAAATATATATATATATATTTTTCCCTCACTTAGTGTATTTTTCTCTTTGGGCCTTAGGCCTCACAAGAAATTTTCCTCATGGAAAAACCAGCCTCCGGATTTAAGAAATGCACTAAGTGCAGCGGTACTATTTCTGTTACAGACACCCATGAATGGTGTCTTAAATGTTTGGGTCCTGAACTCTCCATTTCGGATTGTCCGTCCTGCTCTCTGATGTCTAAACGGGGTTTACAGAACCGAGCAGCTAAGCTCCATGTGCTGTTTCCCGCTGATGCAGCTTCGGTGGCATCGACGTCTTCCAGGGCTTCTTCTTCCCCCAATGGATCTCAGGTAACCAAACATAAATCCAGCCGGTCCTCGAAGGGTAGATCTCCCTCTAAGCATCGAGATGCCTCCGGGCTTGCCCTCGAGGATCCTGCACCGGCAAAACAACCCCAGCGGGAAGCTCCAGCTTCCAAAGCTCCACCTATGGGGTTACAGGTTGACATCGATGGCACGGCCTCGACCGATCACCTGTTAGAATGCTCTGGGGTACCGGCACAACCTTCCGGTACCGAGTTCCAGGCATTCATGGCGTCGATGGATCAGAATGTTCTGTCCATGCAGCAGGCTATCAGTGCCTTCATTCAAGCTGCAACGCCGTTGATACCACAACAAACTCCGTTGTCGGTATCGACTCGGGTACCGGCACCAGCGCCGATACCGGTACCGACTGCATCGGCATCGACCAGGATACCGACTGTAGCGGTTCCTTGTCCAGGGCTGCTCATCGGTACCGATCCGGTACCGATGACGCCCGATGTCGATACTGCTCGATACGCATACCGAGCGTTAGAAGAGCACCCTGACAGACGGTACTTTGATTCCTCTGGTGATTCTGATACATCAGAGGAGTCTGCTGAAGTATCTATAGCCCTTCCTGAAGAGCTTTCTTCTCCAAAAAGAAGAATGTCTCCTCCAGAGGACTTGTCCTTTCAAGACTTCATAAGAGAAGTAGCTAAAGGTCTTTCTATTTCAGTATCCTCTGAATCAGAGCCTAGAGCAAAAAAATTAGATATTTGGGTTATTCTAAGGCTCCTAAAGAGGCAGTCACCTTACCAATTCATGAGATTCTTTATGAACACATGATTGATTTATGGGAGACTCCTCTCACTATCTCTCCTCATTCTCGCAGATTGAACACTATGTATCATGTCCCTCCCTGTCCTGGTTTTCATAAAACACAGCTTCCTCACCATTCCTTTGTGGTGCAGTCAGCTATGAAGAGGATAACGAGTACAAAGAGACACTCTTCTACTCCTCCAGGAAGAGAATGCAGGACCTTGGATGTTTTTGGTAGAAAAATCTTCCAAGCCAGTATGCTTATTGCCAGAATCAACTCCTATAGTCTTTACATGGGTATGTTTCTAAAGGAGGTTGCAGATAAACTGCACACTTTCCTCCCTTTTCTGCCAGAAGATAAAAGGGATGAATTCCTCATTTGGCTTAAGCATACTCAAGACATTTCAAAGTTTTCCAACAGGGCAGCCTTTGACTCCTTTGAAGGTGCCAGCAGAGCTTCTGGCATTGCCATAGCTGCTCGCAGAATTGCTTGGCTCCAAACTTCTGATTTAGAACCCGGGTCCAAGATGGCTTAGGAAATCTTCCCTGTACAGGTGAAAACCTGTTTGGCAAAGAATGGCAAATAAAAGCCACTCAAATGGATGCAGAAAATTCTGCTCTGGATAGACTTTCAAAGTCAACCTCCATTCCTGCCAAGAAAAAACCCTTCAATAAGTCTTTTTTCAAAAAGAGCAGATTCCCTTCTACTTCTGGCCAACAATCCTCTACAGGTCGCTTTGCTACTAAGCGTCAGCAACCTAAACAGGCCAGGCCTAAGACTACAGGGGCTGCTGCAACTCAGCAGACCCAACCTCCTCAGGGTTTTTGACTTGATGCTAGAGAACTTAGCCTTTCTGGCTTTAAAACAGCCAGAACCTCTCACCATTCCAGGAAGGTTAGCTCATTTTGCTCCCAGATGGGAGCAGATTACATCAGAGCAGTGGACCCTCTCCATCATAAGAGAGGGCTACAAACTTCATTTCTCAGACCTTCCTCCCCACACCATGGTGAGACACTTCAATTCTCCCACATCTCTTCTCGACCTTCTAGGTCAAGAGGTGGCTACCCTTCTTGCCCAAGGGGCAATAGAAGAAGTTCCCCTTCTTCAACAAGGGTCAGGGTTTTATTCCCCCTATTTTCTCATTCCAAAGAAGACAGGGGGATACAGACCCATATTAGATCTCAGGGAATTGAACAAATTTCTATGCAAGGAGAAGTTCAAGGTGCTTTCTCTGGGCACTCTCCTTCCATACCTTCAAAGTCAGGATTGGCTTTGTTCTCTAGATCTCAAGGATGCGTACACACATGTCCTCATCCATCCATCTCACAGAAGATTCCTCCGTTTTCTTTTCCAAGGAAAACATTATCAATACAGGGTGCTTCCGTTTGGTCTGGCCTCTGCCCCAAGAGTGTTCACCAAATGCATGGCAACAGTAGCTGCATTTCTACGCGCTCTGGGAATATTTGTATTCCCATACCTGGACGACTGGCTCATCCGAGCTCCATCTCAGTCAGAGGCCCAGACTTCCCTGGACTGCATAAGGCGCATTCTGCAGTATCTGGGACTTGTGGTAAACCTCCCAAAGTCCCAGCTCACCCCTACTCAGTCCCTAGAGTTCATAGGGGCCTGGCTAGATACTACCACTGCAAGGGCCTATCTTCCTCAGGCCCGTTGCCTACGCCTAGTGCAGTTAGCCTCTCAGATTCAGTCAAAGAGCCACTTAACTGCCCGGGAGATGATACAACTGCTAGGCCACATGGCTTCCACAGTGCATGTGGTACCCTATGCTCGCCTACATATGAGAGCAGCCCAATGGACTTTGTCCACCCAGTGGACTCAAGCATCAGGAGCTCTCTCAGACCAAATAGCAACCTCCAAACGTCTCTTTTGGTCTCTCCAGTGGTGGATGTCCACTCAAAATCTGTTGCTGGGGTCTCCCTTCCAACAGTTGTTGCCCCAAGCAACCCTCACAACAGATGCCTCCCAACCGAAGTGGAAGAACCTCCCCATTCAAGACGCCAGCCCCAGACGTACAGGGCCGACATTAGAATTGGCCCTGTACTTCCAGGGCCGGCGACCACCCACTGCCCACCCTAACACTGCCCCTGATCCTCCCCTTTCCTGCCCCGTCTAACTTCCCTATACCAACCTTATTCAATACACAATCTTGGATATCCCTGTGCCTCACAGACTTATTTTAATGTGACCAGGCTTGCCTCCCAGGATTCCAGTTTTTATATTCAAATTAAGATTATAAGGAGGGTGAATTGGCTGTAATTTATGTTGATAGGCTGAGTATTTGCCCTTTGAAATCATACTCTGTTTTGAGTCTAGTCTTCAGGTTGGCAGCTAGCCCCCTCCCAATTTTATGAGCCACCTCCTGTGTCAACACAGTCAATACAGCACTTATTTGATCTGAACTCTACTCAAACGAAGCCACTACCTTAGTTCTCTTAGGAGATTTTAATGTTCATGTAAATGATCTTGCTACTAATATAACATAAGACTCCTTATCTGTTTATCAAAGATCTAGGGCCAGCCCAGCTAATGACATCACCTACTCATGTCTCTGGCAATACCTAGACTTGGTTATTACTTCTGATTACTGCACCTCTGCTATTCAATATTTATCTCCTATCCTTATCCCTTGGTTCAATCACTCTTTGGTTTCTTTTAAAGAACATAAAGATATGCCATATTGGATCAGACCAAGGGTCTAACAGACCCCCCAGTATTCTGTTTCCAACAGTGGCCAATCCAGGTCACAAATACCTGTCAGGTTCTCAAAAGGTATACAGATTCCATGCTGCTTGTCCCATGGGTAAGCAGTGGATTTCCCTGGTCCTCTTCAATAATGGGCAAGATGCATCGCACGGGACCAGGCGCCATTTTTCATAATGGCGGAGCAAGAGTGGGAGCGTGTGGGCATCGCTCCTGCTAGTTTGTAGAGGTACTGGGAGGGGGTGGGGGTTTGAGGCTGCTGAGCCACCAGGTTTATTTTTAGTTGGGAGGGGATGGGGGGGGATCGGGGCCGGTGGGCCATGAGGGATTCGCTTTTTGTGGGGGCACCAGCCCCCAACAGCATTTTGATGGCATCGGAGGCTTTCCCCGATGTCTGGATCATCTGACATTTCTCTTCAGATGATCCAGGAATCGGGGAAAGCACCAGATGCCAACAAAGTACTGTTTGGGCCCAGTACCTATCTTTCAATCCCCGTTCAGGAGGTGTGGGCGGAAGTCCTGAGCCTGGTCACATTCCTGACACTGGAAATTTGACTGCCTTTCTGGAGTCATCATTCGAAGTCATCGCAGAAAGGACTACCTTGGTAGCCTGTTTTGCATTTGGGTCTCACAGGAACGCTGTCTTAAGGTTATTTTTTGTAATATGTCTGCTTTATTCCTAGAATCCAAGATATATCTATTTCCTGATGTATCCAAAAGAAGCGCTGAGAGTTTTTGGCTCTAAAACCCAGGGCCATAAAACTTGGTGCTTCGAGGAAGCTACTTTTTCCTTGTAAATGTTTGATTTCATGGCAAGCTGTTTTCTTTGACCCTGAACAATTTCTTCAATTCATTTTGGCTAGGGAGGGCCCTCCTGCCCAGGTGGCTAACCCTGGAGAGACCACTAATTAAGGCCGGTTGAGGATGTGGTTCTTTGGGAAGTAGCTGCTAGAATTAGGTTCTTTTTTTCCTTCTTTGGTGCAGAAGCACCTTATTCTTATTTCTTGTTCTTGCCTTTCTTGTGGTTAAATTGTGGTCTATACTATTTTGATGATTTTATGTGTAAAATTATATTACCTCAATTCTGTTTCTTTAATATTGCTTGTTCATTCAAATTTGTTGGATGTAAAATTGTCTAAATTGCATAAATAAAAAAAATAAAAAATACTGTCATGGCCACGCGCTAGATGTTTTAAGCCATCTCAGACCCAGACCCAGATGTAGAGATATTGGTGCCAAGGCTGGTTGTGAAATCCTATACTTGTTTCTCTGCATCGGGAACAACCAATATTAGCATACCATTTTATTATGTTCAGCTCATTTGCCTATAATTTAAATACATTTATATACTTTTGGCATTATGCGCTAGTTTTTCCTTTGCTGTTTACACACACGTCCGTCTCTTTTCTGCATTTGGCGGTAGCAGTAAATGTGCTTAAAAGTGGCGTTATCTCATCTTAAAGGCTATGCTAGTTTTCTGCATCGGCCTGTTTTTCTGCATATGATAGGAAATGGAAAAGAAATTAAGCCAACACCCCCCCCCCCCCCAAAAAAAAGAAAAAAGCTTCCATGCATTTCTATAGAAAAAGCAGTTCTAATAGCTGCACTGTACAAACACTGATTCACAATAACATAGGGCTTATGGAACTGTACCTGTTAAACAGCTCTCACCCATCTTCTCCTCTCCCTATTACAGATATATAGAAACAAACAAATATAAATACACACACACACACATATTGCACATACCCACATCCAAGCATTCACACACACACAATTCTCCGGGAACAAGCAGGAAATCAGTCTCACATATGGGTGACATCAGTACCGACGAGGCCCGCAAAGTAGCTCTTCCCCAGCTTTCAAAGAAAGCCTTTGGGAGATGCATCATGCATGCGTGGTCCCCTTCCCGTCCAAGGGTGCTAATTTGCCTCATCTCCTTTTTTACGTGGAGCCCACAAGTCATGTGTGTTTTCCCCGGAGAAAGTGTTCATTTTTTCTTTAGATTTTTCCTGTCTCTAGTCACGTACTTGTTCCCTTTCCCACCTCTGAGCTCACTTGTTTCAGCATTTCATCTCAGGTTCGTTCTTTTCTTTCTTTCCATCAAGAACTTCTCAATTGACTTTGCGCCTTTTTTTGCCCCTGACTGGGCCAAAGGTGATCGACCTCAGAGGTGCCGTTTTCCACACCATGGCCTCGCCCCAATCCACACAACTGCTGTCTCTGATGCCTGGAGCGAACCATGACCCCTTGGACTGCGGTCTCTGTAAAAAGATGACCTCCAAGGCCATCAAGAGCCATCAGCAGCAGCGGGAGTCCTTCTTCCGTAAGACGGACTCTGCACCAGAGTCTCCAGTGACACCACGCTCCAGCACCCCCTCCAGAACCTCGGGGAGACTGGGCGACCTCGGAACTCCAAGGCTATGGGTCCTCCAGCCAGACCCCGGAGGAAGAGCACAAGAAGGGCCGGAAACCCTTGAAGACCGCATTGGAGGACACGCATGGAAAAGTGGGCAAGTCCCACGGATCCCAGACCCACAGTTCTCGCTGCAAGTCCGAGGGGATGGAGCGGGAGGAGCGGCCAATCAAAATACCCCATTGGGAATCGTTGGCATCTGGTCACTGGCCTTGGATCCCCGAGGCCTTCCTGGTCAAGGACTCCCCCTCGACGGAGCCGGCATCGGGCCAGAGCCCCTCGGTGCCCACTCCGAAGGCTGCAGAGCCATCTGGCCTTGAGACCAGGATGGCAGCCTTCGAGCACAGCCTTCATGGCCCAGCAGCGGGCTCTGATGCCCTGCTCTGCCGGATCATCACTCCCAACTACTGGGCCCTCGACCTCGAGGAACTTCCCAGATGTCAAGCCCATCCTCGAATGCCACCAGCCTCGAGAGATCCCTCAGCGTCAGTCTCAATCTCAGTCCCGTGGCTCGGACTGCAAGGCCGCCGAAGGCTGTCAGGCTTGGGGCGTGATCCCGGAATGCTCTCGACATCTTCACCGACTACGAGTTGGACTGGGAGACCGAGGATGAGGAGTCTCCCGGATACCTGTCTGCACCGGGATGTGCCCTCTGACCCATCTCCTCCAGAGACCCAGCCAAGGCACTGGCCTTTGAGACCAACTCTGACAAGGACCCTGGGACCAAGGAACGAGATCCTTCAGTATGAGGCCCCTCCAAAGGAGGCACTCACAGTGCATGTTCCCCCGATCCTGGAACAGCTACTCCTCTGCATGTGGGAGATCCCCGCATCAGTGCCTAGAGTGAGCAGATGTTTGGACTCAATGTACTGGGTCCGCCGGAGTCCCGGCTTCCAGAAAACACAGCTGCCACACAACTCCATGGTGGTGGAGTTGGCCATGCATCGCATAAAGAGCTAGAAGACGCACTCCTCGATGCCCCCAGCTAGGGAGGCCTGCGCCTTGGACGCCCTGGGCAGAAAGTGCTACCAGGGCTCAATGCTCATTGGCTGGATCCAGGCATACCAGCTGTACATGGGCATGTAACTGAGAGACCTGGCAAAGGAACTCACTGGGTTCTCAGCTGGTCTCTCCGAAGAACATCTCCAGTGGTTCTGGACCCTGGCTTCGGGTGTCAGAGAGTGCTTCATATTCAGACTTGGGCAGCCTATGACAGCTTCGAATTGGCAGCTAGAGTAGCTGCCATGGACATCAGTGCCCAATGTCAGGCTTGGCTACAGTCGTCAGACCTTAAAGCAATGGGTTCAGGACAAACTGGTCGATGTCCCCTGCCAGGGAGAGAACCTCTTTGGCAAACCCATGATGGATAAGGCTGCAAAGTTGGAGTTCAGGTTCCTGATGAGGACCAGGCTCTCCAAGAAGACTGCTGACTCTTCTTTGGTCCTTGGGTAAAAAGCTCTTCTTCCCGAAGAAGAGGAAGGCTTATGGAAACTACCTTCAGTACCAGGTCTTCCCAGCAGGAGCAGCAGGCCAAGGGACAAGGGTATGGTCCTCGTAAGCCTAAGACTCCCAAACTACAGGCACTGGCTCCGGCCCAGCCTGGCAGGAGTTTTTGACTCCTTGGGCATAGCTGCTCTTCTCCCAGGAGGCCTAGCAGCCCACAGGGGGGTGTCTAGTTCTCTATGCCCACCGGTGGCCATCAATCACCACCGATTCCTGGGCCTTGCAGGTGGTGAGGGAGTGTTACCTCCACCTAATATGGGCACACCCCTCAGTTCTTTCCAGGAGAGCCCCCCAAGACTATCCTCCACCAGACCTTACTGCTGCATGAGCTTGCAGGTCTTCTTAAAGACAAGGCAATAGAACTGGTGCCGCATACCACGAGGGCAAGGGGTTCTACTCCTGGTACTTTCCAGTACCCAAGAGGACTGGAGGCTTCCAGCCCATTCTGGACCTGCGGGACCTAAACAGGTTCCTGGTGAGGGAGAAGTTCAAAATGCTCTCCCTTGGAACACTGCTACCATACCTCCATCTGGGAGACTGGCTATGCCCCTTAGACCTAAAGGATATGTACACACATATCCTCATGCATCCCAGCCACAGGAAATACCTCAGGTTCGTGGTGGGAGGTGGACACTACCAGCACAGGATGCTATCCTTTGGGCTTGCCTCCGTACCAAGGGTGTTCACCAAGTGACTAACGGTGGTCGCGGCCCACCTTCGTCTCCAAGGAGTCTTCGTCTTTCCCTATCTGATGACTGGCTCATAAGGGGCTGCATGGCTGCAGATGTGAATCACACAACAGCATGCACTATCCTCATCCTACAGCACTTGGGGCTTGTAATAAACCACCCAAAGTCCTATTTCCTCCCAACACAGTACCTGAAGTTCATAGTGGCAAGGCCTTCCTCCCTCAGGACAGGGCCGATCGCCTCAGGGTGCTAGCTACTGCTGTACAGCGCTGTCGCTTGATGTCCGCTTGCCTTCTGTTCCACCTGTTGGGTCACATGGCATTCACAGTCCAGACACCCTTCACACGAGGGCAGCTCAATGGGACTTCTGCTCCCAGTGGACCCAGGTTACCCAGGCCATCTGCAGGACAGGGTGTTGGTGACCTGCCAACTGACTGACTCTCTTGCTGGGTGGCAGGCTCTCCAGCACCTCGGCTGGGATGCCCTTTCGGGTCCCCGCCCCCCCAAAGGGTCCTAAGCACAGACACCTCCCTCTTAGGCTGAGAAGACCACTGGCCTCTGCACCCAGGCCAGCTGGTCATAGATGGACAGTCTGCAGCAGATCAACAGAGCTTCGGGCCATACTCCTGGCCCTCCAAGCCATTCAGTGCTGGTCCAGACGGACAATCAAGTGGCGATGTTCTACATAACAAGCAGGAGGGCATGGGCTCCTACACCCTCTGCTGGGAGGCAGTAGCTCTCTACTCGTATGCGAACCACCACAGGATGCTCCTACAGATGGTGTATCTGCCAGGCCAGGACAATGCCCTGACAGACAGACTGAGCAGTGTCCTCCAGCCGCATGAGTAGCGACTAGACCCCACAGTGAGCTGTTGGCTCTAGGGGACGCCACAGATGGACCACTTCACCAGTCTGGCCAACGCCCAGCTGACCCACTTCTGCTCCAAGCAGCCACACCCATCATGGGTGGCAGAAGATGCCTTCCTCATCCCACAGACGGAGGGCCTTCTCTACGCCTTCCCACCTGCTGGTTGCCAATATCCAGTTTAAGGTCCAAAATGATGGGGCATCTCTGATCCTGGTAGTCCCTTGGTGGCCCAGGCAACCGTGGTTCCCACTGCTCCTTCGCTTATCTATAGCGCCTCCGGACCTCTGGGGAGTATCCCGGGGCTGCTGTCACAGGAAGAGGGCTCCTTCCTACACCCCAACTTGGGGTCTCTACTGCTAACGGCCTGGCTGCTGAAAGGGTAGCCTTGGCCCCGTTCAACCTTTCAGGGGAGGTGGAGGAGGTCCTCCGGCCTCCCGTAGGACCTCCACAAGATGGGCTTACACCTTCAAATGGCGCAGATTCTCACTGTGAGGTGGAGCAAAGGGTCGACCCATTCTAGTGCTCTGTGAAGCTTATGCTGCAATATTTGCTTCAACTGTCTCAGGCAGGACTGAAGTCCAACTCTGTCCGGGTCCACCTGAGTGCACTCACAGTGCTTACCACCTTATTGAGGGCAAGTCCCTCTCCATCCAACCTCTCGTGACCTGCTTCCTTCAGGGTCTCTTGCTGTCCAAGCCTCCTGTCCACCCGCTGGCAGTGGAGTGGGACCTCAACTTGGTGCTGTCGCAGCTCACTGGACCACTGTTTGAGTCCCTGGCTACCTGCCACCTTTGGTACCTTTCCTGGAAAGTCATGTTCCTGATGGCACTGACGTTGGCTCGCAGGGTCAGTGACCTCCAAGTGTTGGTGGAGGATCCACCTTACATGAGGTTCTATAAGAGCAGGGTCATGCTCCGTACGCACCCCAAGTTTCTTCTTAAGGTGGTGTCACCTTTCCACCTCAATCAGGAGGTGGTGCTCCTCACCTTTTTTCTATGGCCTCATGCCAGCAGTGTAGAGACCATCCTGCACAAACACTCTGGACTGTAAGATGGCCCTGTCCTTCTACCTCCAACGTACACAGGGCCACCGCAAAGCCTCACAGCTTTTCATCTCCTATGACCCCAGTTGGCTGGGGGCAATGGTGACCAAGCGGACTCTGTCCACCTGGGTGGCAGACTGCATTGCCCTTGCCTACAAGCAGGATGGGCTCTCGCTGGGGCGCCGGGTCATGGTGCACAGTGTCAGAGCCATGAGGCAGCATCCGTAGCAAAACTGCATTCTGTTTCTCTGTCGGAAATTTGCCAGGCCATCACCTGATCCTCAGTCCATACCTGCGCAGCTCATTACTGCCTAAAGAGGGAGTCCCAAAGGAACAATGCCTTTAGCCAGGCAGTACTCCGTCATCTATTTAGAGTGTAGGCAACTCCTGCCCTCCAGCCCTTGGGTGTTCAGGCTACCGCAGTGCTAGTCTTTTGCTGGACACTTGGGCCACTCAGAAGTCTCTCTTCTCATTGCGGATGCTCACGGCTTACATTTTCCTGGTCACCTGTGGCTTTTTACAGGTTTTTGGTAGCCTGTAGCTAGAAAGTTCCATATGTGAGGACTGACTTCCTTCTTGTTCCCGGAGAAAGGGTAGTTACTCACCTGTAACAGGTGTTCTTCGAGGACAGCAGAAGTCAGTCCTCACAACCCTCCCTCCTCCCCGTGGAGTTGCTTTTTGTGTCATTTTTTTGCCTTTGAGCTATATCATCCTACTGAGACAAGATGGCACCCTTGGGCAGGAAGGGGACCATGCATGTGTGGTGCACCTCCCAAAGGCTTTCTCTGAAAGCTGGGGAGAAACTATCGTGTAGGCTCTGTCGGTGCCGACATCACCCATATGTGAGGACTGATTTCTGCTGGCCCCGGAGAACACCTGTTACAGGTGAATAACTACGCTTTACTCCTTCTGGAATTCTACACACAATTCTCAGAATTTTGCACTTTTTTTGTGATATTTAAAATACAATACAGAAAACAATCACTAAAAAACAATATGCTTGGTTATTTTGACAAAGCATGCAGAAATTTGCATAATTCAGACCATTTGACACAGAAGTTTGAATTTTTGTTTCTCACTTTGTGCTGTTCTACAAACACATGCACATTCATATAAACATGCACAGACATACAGTACCACAAAGATAAAACTGTACATACCCACAATACAAAGAAAAAAAACCATACAAAATTGAGCGAGACCCACACAGACACCATATACACAAAACCACCCACACGCACTGAAAATATAGATAAAAACAGATTTAAACCATATCACTACAGAGAGAGATTGGAAAGGATTCCATGAGCCATGCTCTGCATGGCTTCCACACTTGTTTTGGATACCATAGTAGATGAGGGCGGATAAAGACCAAAATGGCCCATTTAGTCTACCCAGTAAGCTGAGGATTATCCAGGAAGGTTACATCCCCCCCCCCTCCATACCTTTGTATAACTACAGTGGTAGTATTAGTAAATATGGTCGATAGATCGTATAATTTGTGTGTGACTTGTATGTAAATCACAAATTGTAAATGTTCATTGCAACTCACTTTGAACTATGGTAACTAAGAGAGTAATTAAATTCTCTAAATAAAATTTAGATGCTTCCCAAAAATGTAAAAGAGAGGTGGGTGTGAAACCAGGAATGATTACATAATCTTTTTTCCTCCTCCTTCCCCTTACAGTCTCATCAGACCAGGTCTTGAACAGGCCAACTTTCAGCAGAGAAACCAAGTACCCAGTTGTACATCAAACCCTAAGCTGCACAACTCACCTCATGATGCCGAAAGAATTCAGAGGATTCAATAACGGCCCTCAGCTCTTGCAGCCTGTTCAAGTATTTATTCTTGAGCAGAAAAAGAGAACATGAATTAACTTCTGTATATTTAGGGAACAAACGTATTAATCAAGACAGAGGTGGGAAAAGCAGTCACTTAAATTAATTTCAAGATTCCAAGCAATTGCTAGTAATTTCAGTTTTCATTATCAACTTTTTTTGCAAGTTATGGGACTCTGTTTCACAAGAAAATGACAAGAAATTTGCTGGACAAAAATAAAGGGCATCTGATTTCTAGAAGACTGTTCCATGACAGCATACAGGTGTTAACTGCTTACTGTAATTTTCCTAGACTATTCCACTATCTCCCAGAGCCCTCTATATACACAGCACTGAAAATATTTTTAGCAGCAGTGCACTTGGCGTGTAGTGCAGTTGAAAGCATAAACATGCTTTTGGTTTGGTTTGCTTTTTAACCTTTTTCTCCCTTCTTTGCATGACCTTAGGCAAGCTACTTCTACTCCCATTAAGCTCTTAGGGGTAGGGATAATGTAACTCTGTGAATGAACGTCCTCTACTGCACAGGCATACAGTGGTAGCCAAATAATAAATTGACAAGCTGATCCAAATTCATGCTCCATGAACCTCCAGGCTAATGGACCCAGTCAAAAAACGTGGATTTACAATAGACCCAGTCAAAAACCTCCAGGCTAATGGTTCATGATTCATTTAGAGTTCTGCACTGCCATGTGATTGGTACTTCATGGAGTGTTTTGGAGAATTTTATTAGGGGATCTGTATTGTCATATTGTTTTGTTTTGTAATAGGGTAAAAAATGCAATGTGTGCCTTTGAGTCAATGCTGACTGATGGCGACCCCGCAGCTCCTTGGTTTATAATAAGGTATGCCCCCACAAAATTAAAAGGAATGAAAATGAAACAACATTTTCCTGCCTTGTTTAAAGTGGCATTAGCACCAGGCTTCCCAGTTCTTCCATACAATGGTCCCCTCTAATTTATCTACAATTTGCTTCTATTCTGTTGTTGTTAAGTGCCGTTGAGTACAAGCATTGACCCAGCTTGTACTCAATGTGGGACAAGCGTTGACCCAGTACAAGCATTGCGGAACCTGTGTCTTTTGGGGAAACTGCTAGGTACGTATGACCTAGATTGGCCACTGTTGGAAACAGGATAATGGGCTTGATGGACCTTAGTCTGACCCAGTATGGCATATCTTATGTTCTTATGAGTCTGTGTCAACTCATGGCGACCCTCTGGATAGTTGTCCTAAATGGTGTTCGGTCTTCATTCAGGCAGCTCATTTTTGACAGAGTGGCACCCATAGCAGCTGTTATTGTATCAATCCATCTCACTGCTGGCCTTACTCTTTTGCGTTGACCTTCTACCTTGCCAAGGATGATGTCTTTCTCTAATGATCTCTCTCTTCGCATGATGTGTCCAAAGTATGAAAGTCGAAGTCTTGTCATCTGAGCTTCTAAAGAAAGCTTGGGTTTGATCTCGTCTAGTACTGACTGGTTTGTTCTTCAGGCAATCCATGGTATACACAGTATTCGTCACCAACACTATAATTCAAAGGCATCAATTTTCTTCCTGTCTATCTTTTTCACTGTCCAACTTTCGCATCCATATGAAGTTATTGAAAATACTATGGTTTGAACAAGTTCAATCTTTGAATTGAGAGAGACATCTCTGCTCTTGAGAATCTTGTCTAGGTCCTTCATATCCATTCTGCCAAAAGCAATACATTGTCTGATTTCTTGACTACTTGTTGTTCCTTTATTGATAGCTGATCCAAGTAGGTTAATGTTGTCCACTATTTCAGTTTCTTCTCCATCAACTATGAAATTATTGATTTTGCCAGTTGTCAGGATCTTTGTCTTCTTTATATTAAGGTGCAAGCCCATTTTAAGACTATGTTCCTTGATCTTGAGAAGCAAATGTTTCAGATCCATCTTCACTTTCAGCCAGTAATATGCTATCATAAGCATAGCGAAGGTTGTTGATGAGTCTACCACCAATCTTCACACCTCTGTTTTCATATAGTCCTGGTTCTCTGATGATTTATTCTGCATATAAATTAAACAGGTAGGAAGAAGGTATGCAGCCTTGTCGTACACCTTTGCTGATTTTAAACCATTCTGTTTCTCCTTGTTCCATTCAAACTGTTGTTTCTTGATTAATGTAAAGGTTGTGCAAGAGAACTATTAGGTGTCCTGATATACTCATGCTTCTTAATGTGGCCCAGAGTTTCTCATGGTTTACACAGTCAAAAGCCTTGCTGTAATCAATAAAACACATATAGATATCCTTTTGGTATTCTTTAGTCTTTTCAAGGATCCATCTCACATCCGCGATGATGTCTCTCGTTCCTCGCCTTTCCTGAACCCTGCTTGTACTTCACGCAGTTCTCGTTTCAGGTACAGTGGTGTGCAAAATTCTGGAATCACTTGTGAGTTTTGAGTTTTTTGTACTTTCTAACTTTTTTTTTTTTTTTAAATTTTGCATTAGCCTAACATATTCATCTTTCTACCACGTTAAAAGGGATACACTTGGCTATTAGAGTTTTAACTTTTTTGCATTCCTTGCTTCCAATTTAAATACTTTACAGACACTGGGAGATAGCTACTGCGATTTTCGTGGATCCTGCGTCAAAACTGGATTGAGATTATCCAATATGCACACGTTATTTCTGACCAATCAGGAGGCTGGTTTCATTAACCAATCACTATGCAGATATCTAGCCAACAGTGCAGCTTTAAAAACGCGTGGAATTTTTGAATTTCATACGTTTTCTGGATCGACCATGAAGATGACTCGGACCCTGACGTTGGAGGAGCGTGTTCGTGTGTCCTTTATGAGCGAGGAAGGATTTTCAAGCCATCAGATAGCCAGGAAAGTTGGCTGCAGTCAGAGCGCTGTTGTTAAGATTGTACAGAAAAAGAAAGAAACGGGTTCAGTGGTGGACAAGCCTCATTCAGGTCGTCCATGTGCATCAACATCATGTCAGGACTGCGCACCACGACGCATTTCACTGACTAATTGCAAGTTGACCTCTCCTCAGCTACTTCGAGAGTGGTCAGACAAGAGTGAGGTCAGTGTCAGCTCATCAACAGTTCGTCGCCGATGCCTGCAGTTTGGTCTTCGGGGCTGCAAAGCACGGAATAAGCCACTGATGACTGACATACAAAGGCGCAACCGGATCGTGTGGGCGAGAAAGCACTCAACTTGGTCAACTGAAATGTGGGAAAAGGTGCTATTCAGCGATGAAAGCACTTTTTCCCTGTTTGGTAACCAGGCCCACACCTATGTGAGGAGATTTCCTGGAGAGGAATTCAAGCCCGAGTGTCTCAACCTCACCGTGAAGCATCCTTTGAAGGTCATGGTCTGGGGCTGCATGGCTGCCAGTGGCGTTGGACGTCTTCACATCGTTGATGGACTGGTCAACGGGGCCAAGTACATGACCATACTGCAAAAGTGCATGGTGCCATCAGCACACCAGCTGTTTCCTGGCCAGTTCCTGTTCCAAGGATGACAATGCACCCTGCCATCGCTCCAGACAGGTGATCAGCGGAACAACATCAAGTCAATGGACTAGCATGCCCAGTCTCCAGATCTGAATCCAATTGAGAACCTGTTGCACAAGGTGGCCTTGGAAATATCCAAGAGGCATCTGACATCAAAGCGTGAGCTGATTGAGTCACTCATTGCAGCTTGGAACCACGTTGTCACCAATGATCACCTTGTCAGACTGGTTCATTCAATACTGACAAGGTGCAGTCAGGTGATCAAGTACAAAGGGTGGCCCATCAAATACTGAGCCATCACTGAGACATATAAACAGCCTTTTTCAAGGCCACTTACATTAAATTTGAAGGAAACCTGGTGTGTGTCCATAATATTTTAAAGCATACTTACAATAATATATCGTTGGCCAACGATGTACATTACGCGATTTTCACAGAAAATCTATCAACAGGACAACTATGGGGAACAAACTCAGAAAATAAGGGCCAAACCAATACTAAAAATTGGCCCTAATAGCTAAATCTATCACTTCTCTTGAGATACACAGAAAAAGCCACTGGGAGGAAAAAGAAATTAAGATATAAGGTCACGAAGTTGAAAAAAACATCAAATTTACAAGTGATTCCAGACTTTTGCACACCACTGTATAGTTGTAGTCTCTGCTGAATAATCTTCAGTAGAATCTTGCTGGCATGTGGGATCAGAGCAATTGTGTGATAATTTCCACAGTCAGTTGGATCATCTTTCTTTAGTATTGGTATAAACACAGATCTTTTCCAGTCAGTTGGCCATGATGTTGTCTTCCATATTTCCTGGCAGAGCCTTGTAACTATGGTAACAGCTGCATCAGAATGCTTAATACTTCAATGGGAATGCCATCAATACCTGGTGCTTTGTTCTTTGATAAGGCTTTCAATGCTGCTTCAACTTCTTTTTTCATCACCAATGGTTCCGGATCATAAGGTACAGGTTGAAAAGGCTGTTGGTCCACTTGGTCTTTATCATATAATAACTCTGTATATTCTTTCCACCTTTTCTTGATCTTCTCAGCATCATTCAACATGGATCCTTGAGCATCTTGAAACATTCCAATTTGAGGCTGCAATTTTTTCTTTAACTCTCGTAGCTTTAGAAAAGCCGATATTCTTCTTCCTCTAATAGTTTCTGCTTCTATTTCCTTGCATGCGTCATTGTAGTAGTTCTCCTTGTCTTGTCTTGCTGCATGTTGGAAATCTGAGTTCTGCGATTGCCTCTCTTTCTCCTCTGGCTTTATCTTCTCTGCATTTCTGAGCAATTTTTAGAGTTTCTTTGGTCATCCATTTTGTCCGTTTTTGCTTTTTCACCTTTTGTTGAGATTTCTCACTTTCTTCCAATACAACCTTCTTGATGTCATCCCATAACTCTTCTGGAGCTCTGTCATTTGTATCTAAAGCAGTAAATCGATTTTGCAGGCATTCTTTAAATTCCAGTGGTATATTCTCAAGGTCATATTTTGCTGCATTCGTGAGTGGCTTGCTCTTTTTCAACTTTAGTTTGAGGTTGCATACAAGTAGTTGGTGATCTGTACCACAGTCAGCTCCAGGTTTTGTCTTTGTTGATGTTATAGAGATTTTCCATCGTTGATGTCCACAGATGTAGTCAATTTGATTTTTATGGAATCCATCGGGTGAAGTCCATATGTACAGTCAATGCTTGTGTTGTTGGAACAAGGTGTTGGAGATGAATAGATTGTTGGTCTTGCAGAATTCTATCAGTCTTTCTCCAGCTTCATTTCTATTGCCAAGTCCATATTTTCCAACTACTTTGCCTTCTTCTTTGTTGCCAACGTTTGTGTTCCAGTCACCCATGACTATCAGGATATCCTGATTTGCATGTTCTGTCAATTTCAGCTTGTACTTGTTCATAAAACTCATCAACTTCATTGTCTTCTGCTGCTTTTGTTGGGGCATATACTTGAATTATAGCTGTGTTGATAGGCATTCCTTGTGACAAATATAAATAAAACGTTCACTGATTGCATTGTATTTCATAACAGTTCTTGCAAGTTTCTTCTTAACTATAAACACAACACCATTTCTTCTTTGTCTTTGATTTCCAGCATAATAGACCATGTGATCATCAGATGCAAAGTGCCCGATGCCAGACCATTTCAGTTCGCTGACACCCAGTAGATGAGCTGTACACATTCCATTTCATTCTTGACCATGTCCAACTTCCGTTGGTTCATGCTTTGTATGTTCCATGTCCCAATATGTAAGACATTGTTGCAGCTTCTGACTCTCATTTCATGCACAGCTACATCAGTAGTCAGATGTCCCGAGGGCTTTGATATAACCACATCATAAATGTTGGCTTTACTCTGAAACGTCTTCAGCTCCTCCCCAGTAGCCAGTTGAGTGCCTTCTGACCCGAGGGTCTCATCTTCCAGCACTATAGTACAATCTGTTTTGTTGTGACTATCTATTGGGTTTTTGTGGCAAGATACAGAAGTAGATTGCCAGGCCTTTCTTCTGCACAGTTTAATTTTTTAGTGTTGTTGCCGTTGTCACAGAAATGTGATCCTCTGCTGCCAACACCATCCCATTCTGCTGCTGCCCAGATGGGTGGTTAGTCTTTGTCTGGCACCTCAGCTGAGACCTGTCCATCTTGGGAGTCCCTGCCAGTAGTTAAGCTACCAATAGCTTAGTCCTCAGCATCACTGATGCACACAAGCCCTCACAGCACAACCAGCTGCAAACCAAGTGAGGGCCATCAGCAGTAGACAGGAGGGGTGGGGCAGAATGTGAATGGCCTAGAGTGCAAGAAATACCCCAAAGAAAAAATATTTAGAACCATCTCTGCAGCATTACAGTCTGTGAAAATGCAAACACCCTTAACAAACAGCAGGATGGCAACATGGCACAATATACCCAACATCAAAAAAACAATGGCACCCGAATCTGTGAGAAAATGATATTATGGTTCATAGATTACATTATGTTTTAGATTTATATGCTGCCCTCCTATGTTTTATATCTCTCTATAAATATATGGTGATCTTACAATGAATGAAACCGTTATGTTATCTGCAGTAAACTAGATAACATGGAAAGTTAGCAGGCCAAAGAATAGGAGAAGACAGAGTCAGTGTGCCCAGAGTGGTCTGGCCACACTGGACTTCTAAGAACTCATGATCATCTCACTCCTCCACTTGATTACTTACACTGACCTGTTGCTTTTAGGACATAATTCAAGATCTTGATTACTATCTGCAAAGCCTGATTCAATGAAAGCCTGCAATTTTTGAAGGATAGTTTGGTGCCTTACTAATAAGAACATAAGATAAGAACATAAGATATGCCATACTGGGTCAGACCAAGGTCCATCAAGCCCAGTATTCTGTTTCCAACAGTGGCCAATCTAGGTCATATGTACCTAGCAGTTTCCCCAAGGGACACAGGTTCCACAATGCTTGTATTGGTTCAAGCATTGATATCCTGGGTCCCTTCTTAATAATGGTTTATGGACCTTTCCTCCAGGAACTTATCCAAACCTTTTTTAAACCCAGCTACACTAACAGCCTTTACTACATCCTCCGGTAACAAATTCCAGAGTTTGATTACACGTTGAGTGAAAAAATATTTTCTTTTATTAGTCTTAAATAGTTTACCCTGTAGCTTCATTGCATGTCCCCTAGTCTTTCTATATTCTGATAAGGTAAGGAATCCTGATAACCTCAGGAATTCTTGCCACAGTATCCTGCAGTCTGTCAAATTAAATTTGCTGAAACTCGCAAAGCTTTCTCATGCTCCTAAGACAATTAGGCTATGTAGGGATTTGTCTTTCAAGAAGCGATGTAAATCGTGGTTGTTTACTGATGCATTTAATTAACTTATGTTTTTCCTTTCTATTGTTTTTTCTTGGATGGGGGGTTCTATTTTCTTTTTATTTTATTTCTTAAATATATTTTAATTAAATTTGTTTTATATATATTGTTCTGTATTTTTAGGTTGTACATCGCCCAGAGCCTGATATAACCTTAGGCAAGGAAACTGAGCAGATAGGGTGTGTCAAATGTACTGTATCTGCCAACATCTACTATGTTTAATAAGCCCTGTCAGTCTTGCAGAGCACCATATGCTGTATATGTAATAGGATAGTGCACTCCACTATAATACCTATCAGTCAGCAAGATTCTTCATACTATATTTACAGTTCAGATTGGGATAATGTGATACTGAACTAAGGATTTTTAGCAGGGATTTTGTCAGGCTGTAGGGCCCAAGAACCAGTCCCCCAGTTAATTCTTCACAGACTCACCAGAATGTTTTGGTTTCCCTCAATGAATTCCAGGAACACCTTCAGGACCTGTTCCCGTGTTTTTGTCCTCTTGAAGTTTGTGTTGCAAGTCCCATCAGCTTTCTTGATGTAAAAAATAAGAACACCCAATCAGTCAGTGAATTTAAATCAGATGGTTCCCGCTATGATACAGATCAAAAAGAACTCCCCTCCCCTTTTCATAAAGGGCAAGCCCTATAATGAGCCAGATTAGGACTGAAGTCGTTTCGCATGTGCTTTTCCCACAGTTTTAAAATCTAAATAACAAAATCACCAAACAAACCCCAGAATTTATCTTAACCAAGACCTCAAAATTTTTTTGTCAGATATCACCGCAGCAAAGTATAGATTTTTGAGCAATACTTCCAAGTGGTTCAATCCATTTTATTAACAAGAAAAAATTATTTTTTAAAAAGACTTAGCTCAGTCCAATCATGCTTTAGAAATCCTTGCACGACGTGCACGTTTCGGGAGTGCTTCCCTATATCAAGTGCTCTCTTCACATAATTTAATAACCGTCATGAAACGCCGGGACCTAACCCAGCTGATTCTTAAAGGGTAAATATGCCTCATTCATTGGCTCTCAAGCCTTTCAATCAAAAACAAAACCCACCAATAGAGACAGCAAAGGCCGCCCCACTCGTCAGGGGAAGCCCTCCGTCACAAAAGTGAGGATCACATTACAGTGTGCCATTCAACCTCCTTATTCAAGCCAATAGGCATCAGAGTCCGGAGTTAAAAAATCCACCTCTGCTCACATCTTTGAAGTTTCGCGGTGCGATCACCCCCCCCCCCCTAGGATCCGGGGGGATATGATCAATCACCGACCACTGTAAACATTCAAAAGAGTGTTCCAGTGCAAGGCAGTGCTCCACAGTAGGAGCCGAAGTAACTCTTTGGCGGAGCCGAGAGGCATGTTCTGCCAATCGGGTTTTTATCGATCGAATTGTTCTGCCAACATAAATTAAAGGACAAGGGCATACAATAATATAAATAACAAAAGTTGAAGTGCAATCAGTCTGCCAGCGTCATACCACTGGTTGCCCAGTTGTAGGAGAAGTCCAAATCCGACCTACAATTGATGAGCCACAATAAATGCTATTCATCTGTCGTCTTGATCTCTGTCTCGTCATGGGAGGATCCCATCCTTCGGTCTGATAATTGCATCGTGTTCGATCTCCCCGGCCTTGACCCCAGTACTGCATCTGAGACATCCAAAAACCCGAAATCAACACAGGCTTTTCGGCAGGGTCAAGGCTGGGGAGATCGAACACAACGCAATTATCAGACCGAAGGATGGGATCCTCCCATGACGAGACAGAGATCAAGACGACAGATGAATCAATAGTGGTGAATTTAACGTCTACACCACTTACTGGTGATCAGGAACGTCTATTAAATCTTGGTCTGTCTCTTGTACCTACGGTCCGACATGACTCGTTTGATATTCGTGTTTATTTACATAAATTATTTCGAAAATTACACATTGCTCATTATTTTTCTAATAAGTCTCAGATTTTGGACGTTTCAGTGGATCATCCAAAATCAACATGGATACCACCTGATCGGATTGACCCGTCTATTATTACTTATCAAAATTTAGTATTACGTGATTTGGAATATCTTGAAAAGTCCAAACAACACCGCTGGTCTAATTTTTGTCGTGGTGATTGGGATACGCTCAAGCAGTTAAAATCAAACCCTTCGTTGATCCTGCGTAAAGCCGACAAAGGTGGTGCGATAGTGTTGCTGCCGGAGTCTGACTATATGGAATCACTTAAGTCACATCTTTCTGATGTCCATACTTATCGTCTGTTGGAAGGTGACCCTACGGTACAGTTACAATGTGAAATTAAAGTTTTGGTAGATATGGGACTTGATAAAGGCTGGATCACTAAGAGGGAACACCGTTTTCTGCTACCATTGCACCCCAAAATACCTATTATATATTTGGTGCCCAAGATCCATAAGTCTATAACTGCCCCCCCCGGGGAGGCCTATAGTATCATGTAGGGATTCTATATTAGAACCATTATCACAGTTTTGTGATGTTTTTTTACAGAAAGAGGCAATACTGGTAAGGTCTTTTGTACGGGATTCTACACATTTCCTACAACTGCTTCATTCACTTATTTTGTCTGAATGGGATTTCCATATGGTTACGTTGGACATCTCAGCCCTGTATACAAATATTAACCAAACTGAAGCTTTGGAAATGCTGACATGTATGTTCACTTGTATACCTCCTCGCCTCCCAAAACAATTTCTGATAGAATTAATCACGTTTGTTTTAACACGAAATTATTTTTTGTCTGATGGCAAATTTTACCAACAAATTTTTGGGATTGCAATGGGGGCAACTGTGGCTCCCTCCATTGCAACCCTATATATGGGTGATTTTGAGGAGAAATACTTATACGAGTCTTCTTATTTTGAGTGGATACCTTTTTGGAAACGTTTCCTTGACGATATTTTCTTTCTCTGGACGGGTCCTGTTACTCAATTGCAGATTTTTTTTGAATGGTTAAATACTTTTAAACCGAATTTAACTTTCACTGCTCATATTGCGGATCAACAAATAGCATTTCTTGATATGACGATTTATAAGGAGTGTGATCATTTTCGAACTACTTTATATCGAAAGGCAGTCCAACGGAATAGTTTGTTAAACTATCACAGCTTTCACCCTAAACCCCAGCGCAAGGGCTTGCCCTTTGGCCAATTTTTAAGGCTCAGACGCATTTGTTCATCCCTATAGGATTTTAAACATCAAGCTGCTGATCTCAAATATCGGCTCCTATATAGGGGTTATCCATCTAAAATCATACAATTGGCATACAAATGGGCTTTATATGTACAACGTGAATGGCTGTTGAATGATTCGCCCAGAAATAATACAGCTGGTGCATCACATGACTCCTTTGTTGGAGCTCTCCCATATACCACGTTGAATGCTGATATCGTTCGAATTTTGAAAAAACACTGGCCAATTTTGGCATTGCATGATTGTTTTCAAAAGCCGTTGATGATTGCTTTCTCCCGTGGGGCAAACCTACGTGATCTTCTAGTGCGGTCAATACCTCCGGCAGATAGATCTCTTACACCGCCTCTACAACATGATGGACATTCTGCTTGTGGTGCATGCATTTATTGTGGCTCATCAATTGTAGGTCGGATTTGGACTTCTCCTACAACTGGGCAACCAGTGGTACGACGCTGGCAGACTGATTGCACTTCAACTTTTGTTGTTTATATTATTGTATGCCCTTGTCCTTTAATTTATGTTGGCAGAACAATTCGATCGATAAAATCCCGATTGGCAGAACATGCCTCTCGGCTCCGCCAAAGAGTTACTTCGGCCCCTATTGTGGAGCACTGCCTTGCACTGGAACACTCTTTTGAATGTTTACAGTGGTCGGTGATTGATCATATCCCCCCGGATCCTAGGGGGGGGGGGTGATCGCACCGCGAAACTTCAAAGATGTGAGCAGAGGTGGATTTTTTAACTCCGGACTCTGATGCCTATTGGCTTGAATAAGGAGGTTGAATGGCACACTGTAATGTGATCCTCACCTTTGTGACGGAGGGCATCCCCTGACGAGTGGGGCGGCCTTTGCTGTCTCTATTGGTGGGTTTTGTTTTTGATTGAAAGGCTTGAGAGCCAATGAATGAGGCATATTTACCCTTTAAGAATCAGCTGGGTTAGGTCCCGGCGTTTCATGACGGTTATTAAATTATGTGAAGAGAGCACTTGATATAGGGAAGTACTCCCGAAACGTGCACATCGTGCAAGGATTTCTAAAGCATGATAGGACTGAGCTAAGTCTTTTTAAAAAATAATTTTTTCTTGTAATAAAATGGATTGAACCGCTTGGAAGTATTGCTCAAAAATCTATACTTTGCTGCGGTGATATCCGACAAAAACATTTTTGAGGTCTTGGTTAAGATAAATTCTGGGGTTTGTTTGGTGATTTTGTTATTTAGATTGTATATGTATCACTGAACTGGGGATATTTTTGCTGATTGTTTTCCCACAGTTTTTACAAACTTGGGGTAAAATGTAAACAGTTTAACCTGTAACAACGATTCCATATCGTCCTGCTAGGCCAGTCCAGACAAGTGGGTTGTTGTTCTCCTACCAGCAGATTGGTGAACACAGAGCACCAATGAAATGCCCAGATTTCATTCCATGCCTCTATCCACCTCACCCACCAGAGCTCTCTTCAGTATTTCTTTGTCTCCAACAGATGGCGGTTGGATTTTCTACACTTTGAAAAAAAATGAATAATTGATAGGAAAAGATTGATTTAAATGCTGGTGAATGACCATCTTAAGGGTGACCTTGAGCGTGACATGGGAGACTGCACTAGACTGCAGTCTTGTCGGTAGCCATGTGAGGAGGGAAAATTGGTTCAGCTCCACACTCTTATCCTAAAGGGCCTGTTGAGCAGTCAAAAGATTGGAAAGATCTGAAAGAGTTTAGCAGCCTCACACAACCTCAACCCCCCCCCCCCCTCCTCCTGTGTCCTTCCTGCTGTCTCCCAAAGATTGCAGAAGGCTCTCAGAGGAATCTGACTGCCAGCCTCCTTAAACGCAGTGCCTGCAAAGCAGAGAAAGTTTCAGGGGAGTAGTGCTGAGCCTGGCATGGATTTCTGCCTGGGGCTCTTGGGGTGAGTACCAAGGTTTGATCTCATCATTGTCCTTGTTGGGGGCTCCTGATTTTGTTTGTCTTGGGTGCAATTTGTGGTGGACTACTGGCGACCGCTGGCATGGTGTGGGGATTCCCACCATTTTCTGCATGCTTAGTAGTGTCTTTTTACTACTGTGCACCTGATGGTCTCTATGCGCATTCCTATCCAAGCACCTGTAACACGTGTTGCTCTGTAAGCACTGTTAACACACATCTTTCAGGCCACTGCGGCCTTAGTGCATGCTATTGTGATACTCGCTTTATTTCTCTTTCTTACAGGAAACGTTGTTTGGCCTGTAGCAAGTGAGGCGCTTCATCTCTGGCTTCTGAACTCTGCTGTTCTTGAATGGCAGCTTCTGAGTCGTCCCTGGAGGGCTTACTCCCCCTTTCCCGGCTGGGGGATGTAGTTAGTGTGGCTATTCCTGCCTTAGAGCAGGAGGTGGCGGATGATGTTGTGGGTAAGAATGTCCAGTCGGCTGAGGTTTCTGGCATCTGTGCTGTGGGCCAAACCCTATCCTCTCGGGGCTCGGCGGCAGCTATGTCCCCTGGTATAAAGCGGTCATTTCTGCAAGGAGAACTTCCAGAATCTGGGATATTTCCTGGGATTCTTTTTCTTTTTGCAACAAGCCTGGTCTTTCTGGCATGGAAATTCAGAGCCTGTGGCCTCTGGGTTCCCCTGAGCGTAGTCTCATGAGGAACAGACTGAGAGTGAAAACCCTGTTTGATTGCCTTTGGCTAAGCGTCCCCGGCGAAGGACATCTCCTGGAGATGGGGATCACCTAGAATCTGTATGAGATTTGGACTATGACTTGGATTTGGATGGCTCGGTTCTGGGTTCTAATGTGGACAATGAAGTACTCTCACCTTTGGAGGATTCTGAAGAGGCCAGTGTTATCCACCTGTTCGGGAAGGAGGTACTGGCGGCTTTGACTGCCCGGTTAGCACCCATCTTTTTGGCGGATGCTCCAGACACAGAGCAGGAACTTGAAGGTGTATCTGCTCCTGCAAGGGGTGCAGAAACCTACTACTGTTTTCCCTTCCCGGAGGTGATCAAGGACATGATCCAGTTGGATTGGGACTCCCTGCCTAAGAGGTTAAGGGTGTATAAGAAGATATATGCTCTCCCGGAGGAGGAGTGTTTTGTGTGATTTGATAGTCCCAAGGTGGATGCACAGGTCACAGCGATTACCAGACGGACCACCATTCCTGTGAAAGGCAGATCAGCCTTTAAAGGATGCTCATTCCCTATTGAAGAACCAGATCGCTGCCACGACTGCCATTCTTCAGTTGATGGTATGTGCAGGCCTGACGTCTCGAGCCCTGCTCCAGTGGATTCAGTCTCTTCTGCCAGATGATACTGTACCTCTTTTGGAGTTGGCTATGATCTTCCTTTCTGATTTCATGTATGACCTTGTCCGCCCTGTCGACAGCGACATGATGTTGGATTTGGCTCAGACACTAGGCAGCAGACACCTCTTTGAAAGCCCAGTTGTCCCGACTGGTTTTTAAAGGGAAGCTTCTGATTGGGGCCAATTTGGAGCAGCTCATGAAGAATCTGGGCGAGACAACATCTTACCGCCTTCCAGAAGACAGATCCAGGGGGCCTGTGAAGCGGGCAGGAGCCTGCTTTCCATCAACCTCTGCCCACCTCTTATGGGCACGCTGGTCAGATCCCCAGGGGTCTCAGGACTGCCAGCCTAGAAAGCCTTTCTTCCCCTCTGCTTCTGGATTTCAGAATCGTTCTTAGTCCTTCCAAGGAGCTCATGGACCCAGGCAATGTTCCCTCTAATTTTCTGTAGGCTGTGTGCGCATAAAATATCAGCTGTGCAGCTTTTGAAGGAAGATTACATTTTTGTGCGCCACATAACGACACTCGGAGTTATATACTTTAAAATTTGACTACACGTCAGAATACAGTATGTACACCACATTGATTTTAATCAAATTAAATGAAAATAGATGATTACTGAACGAAGCGGAAAATTTCTAGTAATTACAATCACAACTTTTAAATTTTAAGATGTCTGTGTTGTTTTCTATCAGAATCAGAACCGTAATTTTTGTGCGCTCTGTTGTAAAGTATGTGCGCTCGCTCAGCAAGGTGTGTGCACGCACACACGCGCACCGCTTAGAGGGAACAGTGGACCCAGGGATTCGGTCCCCTCCAGAAGGAATTCCTCCCAGACTGTGCAATGAAGGTTTGCGGGTCTATTTTCTGCTACCTCCGGTTGGAGGCAGGCTTTGGCTTTTCTTTCCAGAATGGGCCCAGGTCACCAAGGATTGCTGAGTGCTAGCCACCACTCAGTACAGCTATGTCCTGGAATGCAGAGTTGATCCCGATGCTTTCGTCATCTCCGCTTGTGGGTCTGCGAACAAAAGGTCCGCTGTGTGGATCACACTGGATAAGTTGCTACTCTTGCAGGCCATAGTGCCTGTTCCCCTGGACAAGTGGGAAAGGCAGGTATTCTATATATTTTGTGGTGTCAAAAAAAAGACAGATCATTCTGGAGCTCAAGGGTGTCAATGAACACTTGCACGTCCTGCGCTTATGGATGGAAACTTTGCGATCCATGATTCAGATAGAGCACTGAGGAGAGTTCCTGGTATCTCTGGATTTGGCCAAGGCATATTTTCATATACTAATCTGGGAGGATCAGCAAAGGTATCTGCATTTTGCCATGCTTAGTTCTCACTTTCGGTTCACCACCCTCTCATTCGGCCTCTGCACTGCACCAAGTGCTTTCTCCAAGGTGGTAGTGGTGGCAGCAGCACGGTGCCAAGGGATTTGTGTGCACCCATATCTGGATGACTGGCTCATCCAAGCCCATTCTCTTTCAGAGTCATCACAGGTAGTGCCCCAAGTGATGTCCTTGTTTGGAAGGCTTCGGCTGGGTGATCAATTGAGGAAAGAACCATTTAATGCTTTCCCATTCCCTGGAATTCTTGGTAGCATGTTTCTATACTCAAATGGGCAGTATTCTTCCTGCCATCGGAAAAGGTCAGGAGGTTGCTGAATTGCCTGGCGCTGTTCATTTCACAGCAGGCTTCCAGAATTTGAGATTCTTCAGCTCCTTGAATTGATGGCTGTGACAACTGAGATGGTGTCGTGGGTGCATGCCCATATGCGGCTACACCACCAGTCCTTGCTGACTCAGTGGTCCCCAAGTTCTCAGAAGTTCAAGCACGAGCTCAGGCTCCCACTCCCGGTGAACGCTAGCCTGTGGTGGCGGCAGCAGCCCAGTCATTTGAGGAAGAACATGCTGCTGGACGATTCCTCATGGATCCTTCTGAAAACAGATGCCAGTTTCAGGCTGGGGAACCCACTTCCAAGACTGAATGGCCCAGGGCCATTGGAACTGCAGGGAGGCGGCATGGTCCATCAATCATTTAGAGATGAGGGCCATCTTCTGCAATTCTGGTTCCTGGTCAAGAATGTTGTTGGAAATGCCACAGTGGTAGCTTATGTCAATCAGCAAGGCTGCATGAGGAGTGCCAGGGTGGCCCTGGAGATGGATCTCGTTTGCCTTATCAGCTCAGCACATTGTTGGGGTGAACAATGTGTAAGTGGGAGTTTGAAGGATAGTGGAGATGAACGGCAGGAGCTGTATTTTTGTTGATTTGACCAGGATACCGGGCAAGGTCTAGTGGAGAGGTGCTGGTGTTAATGTGTGAGATTATGTCCAGGAGTTCATCAGGAAGGACGTCTCTGAATGTGGTCTAGGGTTTGATGGTAGAGGTTGCACTGAAGGGTGTCAGTATGATAAGGGCAATAGTGCAGTGCTGGTTGTGCTTGGCTTTGAGGAAGTCTGAAATCTCTTGGGGGGTCTAGGCTTTGAGAGGAGGTTGCGCTTGCAGTGGAAAAGTGCAGGCATTTGTTCGAAAGGATGCACATTCCACCTCACCTACTGTTTTGGGAGCTGTTGTGTCTTCTTCCTGCCTAGTAGAGGCATAGCTTTGGTACATTCCACTTGTCTGGACTGGTCTAGCAGTATGATATGGAAATTGACATTTTACTTACCAGATAATGTCCTTTCCTTGAGTCCTGCTGGACCAGTCCAGGACCTGCCTCTGGAACTGTGTTTTCTCTGTTCTAATACAGCGGTACTCTGGGGTCTGCTATGATTTATATACTTGGCTCTGCAAGTCCATCTTCTATTGCTAGTCTTCTGTTTTAGACTTTCCTGTACATAGTTCTCTACTGTTTTTTTTACTCGTTGTTGCCCATGTTGAGGTTGTGTGAGGCTTTCCATGTTCTCCCATATGCTTTGGAAAAGATACTGAAGAGACCTCTGGTGGCTGAGGCCGATAGAAGCATGGGAGTGATGTCATTGAAACCTGGGCATTTCCCTGGTGCTTTGTCTCCACCAATCTAGTGCTTTTGAAAATGCTGCCCGTGCCCCCCCCCCCAACAGAAATCAGTGGCAGCATGGGGGTGGGGGGTGCGGCGCGATGCGACACAACTACCCATGTGTGCTATGGCAGCATTTCCAAAAGCGGGGTCAAAATGTTGCTGCTTTTGGAAATGCTGTTGCCTCCCCCTCCCGAAATGGAATCGGCGGAAGTTGAGGGGGGCAGCGAGGCAAGGGTTTCTGTCTAGGGTGGCAGAAATCCTTGGACCGGCCCTGAGGGAAACACAACCCACTTGTCGGGACTGATCTAGCAGGCCTCGAGGAAAGGACATTAGTAAGTAAAATATCACCATAATATACAGTTATGTTTTAAGATGAAAATGAGTGAATATGATGTAATCTGGGGGTTGATCAGAAGTGTTCTGAATTAGGTTAAAACAATTTAATTAGACCGTATGACTATTTTGTACTGCTTCAGCTTATTAGAGAGACTTTCCAAAACTGCCCTTATCTGTACTCGGGTACCAATACTACATGTAGGTCCTCAAAGGCATTTTTCTGTGGATACTCTCAGAAACATACATTGCTCCACCACTTATCACGAGCATTTCAAACAAAAAAAACATTTACAACATGCACATTTATATAACAGCTATTTAAATACAGCATATACATTAACATACGAAATCCCACACACCCACCTAATTGCTTGTAAATTGCCTTTGTATATGCTCACCAAACTAATATTTAAAGGACGTCTGTGAGAGTATACAGGCTGTGAGGTTTGTCCCATAGAAGGGTTGGGCTAATAAAACGTTACGAAATTCACCTCTTGCAATGAGTGGAAATTTGTCTGCATCTGCCCCATCCTGCAGTTGAAAGGTGGTTCTGTGGTGCATTCACAGTTCAAAAGGAGTTCTGAGGTACGGGGAAACCCTTAGATTACAGAAGACTCAAGACACCTTTCAAAACAGGAAATGAGAGGCTTCCTGGAGCTCTTCAGTCTGTCCAGACTCTGAAGCATTTTTTTTAAATTATCTGCTCTTACAACCTTTTTTGAAAGCATTTCTTTCTCAAACTGCTCCATGGGAATGGATATCTAAATTATTACCCAGGAGCACAGATTTCTTTTCTCTTTTTTCCTGCTAAGTGCATCATTGAACCTAAGTTTCTCTATTTTATTTCGAGGTGAGGGCAGCAGAGTTATTCATTTCACTTGCTATGGTGCCATTTCTCTTTCCTTCCCCTCCACAACGGTGGTTTTTTGCTCTTTCCATCTGTCTGAGAGATGGTGTGATGAAAGAGTACTAGGAGAGAAAAGCAGCAGGAACGTGCTTATAAAGGGAAACAAATTTAGTACTGAGAGAGGGAACAGGTGCAGTCTCTTTGGGGGAATAGAGAAGAATAATGGAAGGTCATTTTAGAAGACTTCTTTGGGAGATGGATGTCTGAAAATGGGCAATTAGATAGGCAAATCATGGAGACATCCCCAGGGCCATTTTAGAAGCTAGTTATATAGATGTCCGAGCAGAGCAGTGTCCAGGGCATCCCAGTAAAGATACATATTTATTTTTATTTTATTTAAACGGACTTGGTATACCGCTTTATCATGAAATCAAAGCGGTTGGCACAGCAAACAATCAATGAAGGGTGAGTTGTCATTAGCATGCAGTGTGAGAATTGTTACAGTGTGCTGCGTGAGTGCGTGTGGATGATTTTGATGTGAGCTATATACAGCGTGCGCTTAAGATACATATTTACAGATACATATTTACATGGATGGTTTTGCTATCTTAGGAGTCATTCTTTGAGGTCCTTGAAGTAGCCTGTGAATAGTTCAGTTTTAAGCAGCTTTCTGAATTCTTTGGTGGTGTTTGTTGCTCTGAGGTGGTCGGGGAGAGAGTTCCATATGGCGGGGGCTGCTAGGGTGAAAGCTCGTTTTGATGTGGATTGGTTTGTTCTGGTGAAGTCCTTTGGGGTTCTGATGTTGTTCGATGTTCCCTTTCTTCTTGGTCTTTTGCTGTTGTCAGTTGTTATGAATTGTTGTAGGCTGTCTGCAGATAGGTTGTTTATTATTTTGAAAGTGGTTAGGAGAACTTTGTAGCGGACTTGTGAGCTGATTGGGAGCCAGTGAAGGTGGTATAGTATGGGGGTGATGTGTTCGTGGGTTGTGTTTTGTGCTAGTTGAAGTGGTTGGGTTGATTTCTTTGGTAGTCCTAGGTAGATGTGGTTGCAATAGTCTAGTGTGGGTGTGATGATGGCTTGGCATACTGTTCGAAAATGCTCGGGAGCAAGGATGGGTTTGAGTCGTCTGATTGTCCTCATCTTGACGTAGGCGCTCCTGGTGGTCTTCGCAATGTGGGATGAACTCCTGATTTCAGAAACGGCGAGTATAGATGAATCAGCGAGAATATATTGTTGGTTCCTGCTCTAGGGCACGAATAAGCATAAGAAAAACTCGCTTTTGTCACCAAAACATCTGGAGGAAGTAGAGAGGGTACTCTATCCCTAGTACTTTTCATGATCGTAAAAAAACTGAAGGGAAATAGGGCATGCCAATGCACATCTTCACTTGCAAAATAGCAGGCACAGATGTGAATGCAGCATGGAATAGACATCACTGTACTCAAATTCTGTTGCAGGAACCTCTATAGGGCTGTGTCTGTGGCCACCGCTATCCATTTTGGGCATGTGCAAGTTTCTAAAATCAGGCCTAAACTTTCATGTGGCTGGTCTTTTTCATGTTTTTTGACCAGGATATCCCAGTCTGCATCTACATGTAATTTCTAAAATGTGCCTCAATATCATCCCCCTCCAGAAGACATGCCCTAAGAGCTAGAAGGCAGTCCCATCCAAGCAGCCAAGGGGGTTCCCTTACTACAGTGAAGGAATCTTATTGGGTGTGCTTAAACACCCATAGTCCTGGCACTTATGATGTCATCTGATTCTTAACTTCACTGTTACTTTAAGGCCGGCAGGTCTATCACAGGGATGTATATATTTTTAATTAAAACAAAGATATGGCATTAGCTGAAGAAAATCTATGAAAATGTGAAGAAAAGGCCATATTTTCCCAAAAATGAGGCAAAACTTTGCATGTGGCTATAGTCATCTCCCTTCTCTGCCTTTATTGCACAACTGAGCCCGTACCACAACTTCAGTCAGAGGGCAAACCTGATCTTCATTTTAAAATCTTAGAGGCCAATAACATTTTGACTACTGAAAATCATCAGTGATCCAGAAGCGAAGTCATAAAAGTCTTTCTGTTTATATTCTGGCCTGGCTGCTTACAAGTGCACTGTGCTCTCATGTATGAGCAATCTTGGGCCTGCTTTGCTTCAGGCTGTGAGGAACACTCCTAGGATGGTGCTCAACCTCAAAGGACAGGTACCCCCAGCATTTTTCATAGAGATCCTCGAACAGTGATGTGTACAGTTCTAGAGGATATCTGTCATCTCTCACTAGACATCAAAAACTGTGGTGATCATAGCAATAGGAAAACGTAAGGGGGAACCATAAAAAAATGATCAGTGAGAATCCTTTATGCAGGGTTAGATTTGATATTTTGGCATCCATAGGCAAAAAGACATCATGCCTGGCAAGGCTGAAGGTCAATGCAAAAGAAAAGGCAGCAATGTGGTGGATTGATGCAATAACAGCAGCTATGGGTGCCACTCTATCAATAATTAGTGGCCTGACTGAAGAGCGAACGGTTTAAGACAACTAGCTACAGGGTTGCCATGAATCGACCGACTCAAAGGCATTTAACAAGACTAGACCACAGATCCCTGGGGAAGGGAGAGGGTGGATCCAGGGCCGGATTTACCTTGAGTGAGGCCCTACGCCAACAAAAATTGTGGGCCCCCAGCAGGGGCGGCCCAAGGGGGGTGCAGGGCCTCATTTGCATAAGGGGCCTCATTTGCATAAATATTTGAATGTTACCATATACTAACTTTTAGTAAACGTGCCTCTTAATGAGTGTATGGATAAAGAAAGACTAAAAGATTTCTACATTACTATAATCCAGTGCCAACTGCCAGACACATTAGGAACTACTACAAACACTGCCCATTTAGAACCCATAGCAAACCCGCCGTATCCTAACAGCACTACCAGGAGTCACAAAGCACCATACTCTACCAATCAAAAGGCAACACTGCAAATATTAAACCAATACATTTCAGAGAACAACAATACATGACCTACTGGGGAAAGAGAACAAGTGGCAATGTCAAATAGGAATTATATAAACAGAACACCTCAGCTCAGTTACACATGCAGAACATAGACCATCACCAAACAAGTAATCACAATTTAGAAACAGGAAGACAATAATTAAACTGGGAATCCCAAAAGCCAAACTTGGAATGTACAACACTGTAGAAATAAAACTATACATTAATTTGCTCTTGTACTAAACAAAGCGCAGACGTTAATGATGCACATTTACCAGAGCTGACATATTCCAATTAATAAATTCAAAATAAAGAGATATTTTTCTACCTTTTGTGCATTTTTTTCAGCTGCAATTGCTCCAGCCACTTTCTTCTGGTTTCTTTGTGTCTTCTGCTAACTCTCCATCGTCTGCTGTCCATTTGTCCTTTCTTCTCTCTTCTAGTTTTTTTCCATTCTCTCTCTACATCTGCTTTAACATACTAATCTTTCTCCTTTTGCTCTTTCCTCATTCCTATTTCATCCACTCAAATTTTACCCCTCCATCCTCAATCCCCACTTACTCTCCCAATACCCGGCCAACTGTAGATTTTTTATCCCTCCCACACAAAATATTTTTCCCTTCTCCATTTTACTCTTCCAGCCCCATCCCATTCTAATCCTCCCCCAACATCAGCTCCCTTCTAGTTCCAGCCTCACCCAGCATCCATTCCCTTCTAGTCCCTGCATCAGCCCATTTCCAGTCCTAGCCACCCATCAGCCCATTTCCAGTCCTAGCAACCCCCCAACCCAATACCAGTCCTAGCCCCCCATCAACCCACTTACAGTCCTAACCCCCCATCACCCCATTTTCGGTTTAAGCCCCCCCTATAACCCATTACCAGTCCTAACCCCCCATCAGCCCACTTCCAGTCCTAACCCCATCAACCCATTTCCAGTCAGCTCCCCATTGCCCATTGCCAGTCCTAACCCCCCCCCATCAGCCCACAGCCCATTACCAGTCCTAACCCCATCAGCCCACCTCCAGTCTTAACCCCCCAGCCCCTTTCCAGTCCTAGTCCCCCATAGCCCATTACCAGACAGCCCCATCAGCCCACAGCCCATTACCAGTCTTAACCCCCCCACAGCCCATTACCAGCTCTACACCCCCCCCCACAGCCCATTACCAGTCCTAACCCCATCAGCCCACCTCCAGTCTTTACCCCCCCAGCCCATTTCCAGTCCTAGCCCCCCCATAGCCCATTACCAGACAGCCCCCATCAGCCCACAGCCCATTACCAGTTTTAACCCCTCCCAAAGCCCATTACCATTTCTAACCACCCCCCAAAAGCCCACAGCCCATTACCAGTCCTAACCTCATCAGCCCACCTCCAGCCTTAACCCCCCCAGCCCATTTCCAGTCCCAGCCCCAGCCCCCCCCCAATAGCCCATTACCAGTCCTACCCACCCCCCCCCCCGTCAGCCTAAAGCAAAATTTAATTTAAAAAAAAAACCTGCTGGCTGCCGCCGCGGGGCCCCCTCTGCTGCCGCGGCAGCATGGACTGACCCGCGGGGGCCCCCCTCTGCAAGCTCGATCCGTCGATCCGTCCCTCCCTCCCTCCGTGCAGGCTGTGAGAGGCTCGAAGGGAGCGTGTCTCCCTCGCGTCTCTGTTAAGCCCGCAGGGGCTGATGGGAAATTTCCCATCAGCCCCTGCGGGCTTAACAGAGACGCGAGGGAGACACGCTCCCTTCGCGTCTCTCACAGCCTGCACGGAGGGAGGGAGGGACGGATCGAGCTTGCAGAGGGGGCCCCCGCGGGTCAGTCCATGCTGCCGCGGCAGCAGAGGGGGCCCCGCGGCGGCAGCCAGCAGGTTTTTTTTTTAAAATTGTATTTAAAAAAAAAAAAGCTAACTTGTTCCATTTTTGTGGGCCCTTGCCAGCTGTGGGCCCTACGCCATGGCGTATAGGTAAATCCGGCCCTGGGTGGATCCCAAATACTGGGGAGCCAGAAGAGGAGTAGAGAAAAGCCACAGTGCCATAGCTACACCTCTTTGAAGCAGCACAAGCACATGGCCTTCAAGTAAAAGGGAGCAGTCTCTTCCTTAGCCTGGGTATTTGTTGGTTCCAAAATTTGATGTCTTATGCCCAGGGCCGGCCCGCCATTGTGCGGGAATGTTGCTCGCACATGGCCCTGCGCCTGCCTGACCAGCTTCAGAGGGAGCAGGGGAGGTCCGAAGCCTCGTCTCACCTCTGCACGACCAAGGTAGTAAAGAGTGGTGTTTTCCTTTATTCCCACTGCTGTGAACCTGCAGCCCACCAATGCACTGAGTGCCAGGAGGTTAAATGGGTGCATTTCCTGTCTTGTGCAAGATAGGAAATGCCTCAGTTTAACTGCTCGGCACTCAGCATGCCGATGGCCTGCGGGTTAACAGCTGTGGGAGTGAAGGAAAATGCCGCTCTTCACTCCTGTGGTTGTGCAGAGGTGAGCCAGGGCGCCAGGCTCCCCGGCTCCCTCTGAAGCTGGTCAAGCAGGTGCGGGGCTCTTCTTGTGTGGGGCCATATAGAGGGGGAGGAGAGAGCTGCTGGCCCTGGAAGAAGAGTGGGGCTAGGACTATAAATGGGTTGATGGGGGGGGGGGGGAGAGAGCTGCTGGCCCTGGAAGAAGACTGAGGGCTAGGGCTGGAAATGGGCTGATGCGGGTGGGGGGGGGGAACTGGAATGGGAATGGAAGGGAGGGGATGCTGGGAGGGTCTGGAACTAGAAGGGAGCTGTTGCTGGGGAAGAACTAGAAGGGGCTGGCAGAAGAAAAAAAGAAGCTGGGGAGTGAGGATGGAGAGGGGGACAGATATTTTGTGTGGGAGGGAAGAAAAAAGCGTAGTTACTCAACCTGTAACAGATGTTCTCCAGGGACAGCAAGAATCAGTCCTCACGTATGGGTGACGTCAGAATAGTCAGAGCCCCCGCGGAAGCTTCTCTCCAGCTTTCAAAGAATGCCTTTGAGAGATGCCACTACACATGCGTGGTCCCCTTCCTGCCCAGGGGCAGCTCAAGGCAATCTGCTGCCAGAGGTGAAGAATGAGATAGCGCGCCCCACCCTCCCTTAGAGGGGGCGGGGCTTTTTCAGAACTCCAATCAGGGACTGAACCAAACCAAAAAGCCGATTAGATTATATGGAGGGAATGCAAGATGTTTGCACACAGGGTCGTACCAAGCTGCAATCGCGCCCTGTGCGACTTGCAGCTTGGGCGCGCGCCCCCCTCCTCCTCCCCATACCTCCATCCAGCACTGCCTGCTCATTCCCTACTGCTGCCGCCGACCTCTGTTTTTTCACGGCGGCACCGGCAGCAGGGAAAGAGCAGGCAGCGCTGGACAGAGGCATGGGGAGGAGGAGGGGGGCATGCGCCTGATCTGAAAGGCGCCGGCACTTTAGCAGATCTGTTCCTCCCTGCTCTGACATCGCGTCGGAGGAGGGAGGGACCAGATCTACTTAAAGTGCTACGAAAAGGCTTGGGGGTGCATTTCGGCTGCTTGCTATTGTCCTGCCAACGGTGGCAGGGCAACAGCAGACAGCCGAAATGCGCCCCCCAAGCCTTTGCGTCCTGTGCGGCTGCACCGCTTGCAGAAGGCTAGGTACGGTCCTGTTTGCACACCAAGGAACAAAAAGAGAGCAAGAACCAACAGTACAGTTTATAAAACTAAATTATAACTCATTTTTATTTAGTTATAAACTGCTTATGGTTCTTGCTTTTCTTTTTCAACATATATTTTGCATCCACAAGCATCGGCTACCTTTTGGCACCGACACCGGTGTCTCCCATATCTGAAGGAGGAGTCACCCGAGGATGAAAGGATCGGGGATTGTCAGGGACCATCAGTGCCTCCTTAGGTGGAGCCTCATACAGGAGGATTTCAAGCTCCTCCATGTGAGGGTCCTCCACCGACTCCGTGGTGAGAGACAAAGCTTTCACCATGTCACAGACAAACTCGAGGAACAATGTGTCCTCGAGTGGGGACCAGCACCACGTTGCCGGAGGAGACGGATCCGAGGGGAGATCGCGGTGTTTACACGACTCTGGGGAAACCTCATCCTCTGACTCCCAGTCTGAGTAGTCTGTCGAGGACTCAAGGTTGGACGGCGCTTGAGGTGTCAGGCTCACGTTGGGTCGTCAGTGACCCATGACGGCTGCTTGTCTGGAACCACAGGTGCTTGCTGAGGAGGATCTCGCTCCCAAGGACCGTGAGCGGGATCGTGATCCTCACCAAGGATTGGCTCTAGGTTCGTCTCGGCTCAAGGTTCGTCTCAGCAGCCCGTGGAGTCCTCGATGTTGAGGTCTCGGCGTGAGCACCAGCAGTGCCGGGCATAGACTTGCTGTGAGGCAAGGAAGACAGTGACGCTGTGTTCCAATGTCATCATCCTGACTTACCACTCAGGAGTTGCAGCCTTCAATGTGGATACCGGGGTAACCGGCTCCGGCGTTGGTGAGGATTGGAAGTCTTTGACGGGACAGGCCTCGGGGGTCTGTGACCCATCACCAGGGACCTCAGCATCTGTTCTGGACACCTTCATCGACTGCTCCCACTCCGACTCCTCAGATATCCTCCGGGAACTGTGGGACCTGAGACGGGACTTTCCAAGTGTGTCTGAATCCCAGGATGAGGTCCTTGAGGATTATTTCTTCTTCTTGCGCTCATGCTCTGGGGAACCCTTGTTGGAGTGTCCACGAACCTGGTTGGGCGCTGTGTGGGCTTTACGTGACTCCGATGATCCATGCGGGGCCTCATAGCGCAAGGCTACCGGGGATATTGGGGCAGAATCTGACCTGTGGAAGATGTCATCTTGCTTCTGCCGATGATTTTGGATGGCTTTTGCAGACATCTTTTTGCACAGGGTGCAAACCTCTGGGTCATGGTCGGCACCTAGACACCAGAGGCAGCAGTTGTGTGTATCGGTTAGGGACATGTTCTTTGCCCACCGATCACACTTTTTTAACCCACTGGCCATTGGAGCAAAAAGAAGCCCTGCGAGGTCTAAGACCCTCAACGCGGCCTGCAGTTAGAAAAGGGCATGAAACCGCACTGGAAGAAAAAATGAAAAACTGTTCCGAGACTCGATGCTGGGGCCATGGGGCTCAGAGGCAGGAAAGGGACCGGTGCTAACCGGAGAAAGAAGGGCATTTTTATGCACAAAAATATAAACTTTTTTTCCAGGGAAAGAAGACAGACGTCTGTTGGGTTTCTGGGAAAAAGGGAGACTGAGTAAGATGGCACCATTAGGTGGGAAGGGAACCACGCATGTGTGGTGGCATCTCCCAAAGGCTTTCTTTGAAAGCTGGAAAGATGCTTCCACAGGGGCTCCATTAGCGCCGACATCACCCATATATGAGGACAGACATCCTGCTTTTTCCTGGAGAATCTATGATTAGCTGAGTATTGGGAGAGTAAGTGGGGATTGAGGATAGAGGGGTGAAATTTGAGTGGATGAATAAGGAATAAAAAAGAAATGGAGGAAAAAGCAAAAGGGGAAAGATCAGTATGTTAGAGCAGATGTAGAGAGCGAGAGAATGCTAAAAAACTATAAGAAAGGACAAATGGACAGCAGACACTGGAGAGTTAGCAGAAGACACAAAGAAAGCAGAAGAAAGCGACAGGGGCAATTGCGCATGAAAAATAAAATGCCCAAACAGCAAAAGGTAGAAAAATTATATTTTATTAATTGGAATATGTCAGCTTTAGGAAATGTGCATTGCTAATGCCTTTGCATTTTGTTTAGTAGAAGAGGAAATTAATTTATAGTTTTATTTCTCCAGTATTGTTGTACATTCCAAGTTTAATTATTGTCTTCATATTTCTAAATTGTGATCTCTTGTTCTGTGTTTGGTGATGGTCTATGTTTTGCATGTGTAACCGAGCTGCGTTATTCTGTTCATGTAGTTTCTGTATGATAGTCCCACTTGTTCTCTTTCTCTAGTAGGAAATGTATTGGTTTAATATTTGCAGTGTTGCCTTTTGATAGGTAGGGTTTAGTGCTTTGTGAGTCCTGGTAGCGCTGTTATGATATGGCGGGCTTGCTATGGGTTCTAAATGACCCAAACAAATACAATCCAAAGGGCTAACGAGGGTAAGGTTTGCCCCGTATACAATCCAAATCACTAATGGCCCAACCCAAACTTGAAGAGTAAGCTCCCACTATAAGGTTTGTCCATGAAAAATCTTTTGGTCGGACAATGACTGCGTGAGGGGTTAGCCACTAACAACAAGTCTAGTCCATTTTAATCATATTTGCAGTAAAACCACAGCACCTAAGCCATATTATTATATCATGTACACTTTTATGAGTGAATATCCCAGTGTGAGACGTGACTGTTCACTGGGGTATATGAGCGACACAGCACCGTGTTTCGGGTTACGATAAACTTCACACAAATCCTGCTTCAGGCTAAAATTCCCCATGTGAATGCTCCATTGTAAATAAAGATTGAACTCGAGAGAACTACTTAAATCCATGGTGTCTGACTTCATAACTGAAAGCTGATTGCTTACTGCTGGGCTACCGGAGGGGCGGAGAACACCACTCCGAAATAGCCAATCACTGTACCAATCCAATTCCAAATTAAGCCCAAAAGGGGCTACTGTATTAAGACAAAAAATCCACTGCTGTTCATATAGTTGTAACATTGTCTGCCTATCTCCTCCCCTAATAGAAGATGGATGGTTTTGGACTGGGTTCTAAGTAAATTGGGAAAAGGAGTGGTCAAATTGTACCGCATGCTGAACCATCGGAGCTGAGAGGGTTTTAGTCCGAATGTGGGAGGCATGCTCAGCAAATCTTTTCTTGAAAGGACAGATTGTACAACCTATATATTTTAGACCACATGGGCACTGGATTCGATATACCACATGAGATGTATCACAAGTAGTGTGATGTTTCAAGTGCCCTTCCTTGTTTGACTGTGTGTCAGTCCAAGATTCCCACTCCAGAGTCCCAGGGCAGAATGAACACCGCCCGCAAGGGTAGTGTCCCATCCTAACTGCTGGGCCCTAGGGGAAGCATGAACTAGCCAGTCTCGGAGATTTCTGCCATGGGTATAAGCAACACACAGATGTTTCTGAAAGCATGTGTGTTGTCATAAGGTAGACAGCACAGACCCTGAAATATTAAGAAATGAAAAGGAAGAAGAGCTTACCTTGCAGCCTCAAGGGCAGTTGCAGCATTCACAGTACAGAGAGGCAGGGAAAAGGAAAACAAACTTTCCACATGGGTATAGTGACGCAGTAAGAATTGAGAGTGCCAATCAGGCTCACCTGGACTCAGACTCACGTTCCACGTTAGAGGAGCTGAGAGATAAAAGCAGGTGGGAAATCTCACAGGGGGAGAACAAGGAGGAGGAAGAGAGTTGGAAGCAGCAGAATGAGCATTGGCAGTGGAAGCTGGAGCCTGGATTAGGGCTGGAGCCGGAGCTTGAATGCCAGGAGGAAGGCAGAGACCAAAGGAACTCTGACTGCTGTTTCAGGCAGGCTTGGAGAGAAGGTGAGAGTAGAAATCCCAAGCAATTGCAGGAAGACACGTTACCTTGGAGAACCAGGGCTGGAGAAAGGCAGGCTGGCAAACCCAGGTGGGATAAGCAAAACTGCAGCAAGGTCTTCCCAGCCAGAGGGGTCCTCACACCAAGGCAAACTGTCCAGTTAACAGAAGGCAGAGGTCACGTCCAAAGAAGCACACAGGAAGCAGGAAGTGAGTTTCCCTCAGCCAGACATCGTAACCAGGGTTCCCACAGAAGAGCAGGCTGCAGGGCAGAAAGAAAGCCTTGGCTGGAGACAGAGGAGTTGGAGACCATCTTCTCCAAAGGAAAAGATAAGTACCCTGTTTCTGCTAAGGGGAGAAAAGGGAGTCTCCGGGATAGAAGCCAGGCTCATAACCGGCAAGGGAACTCTTATTGGCCCAAGCCGTGGGAAGAAATCCCCAGCACAGCTCCTGATATCTGGGACTTACAAAAGCAGCTCCAATTGGTGGCAACTGAGGTTTCCCCAGGGCTAGATACCGAGAGCAGCTTCATAGGGGCTCAGTGTCCTTATACAGGGGCAGGTCCTAGCCCTATGCAATGGGAGAGCAATAGCTCAGAAAATATCCCTGAACCGATGGAATGTGCTGTATGCGTGACTGATGATATAGAGAGTCTTTGTTAAACGGAAAGAGCAAGAAAGAAACTGTATTTTGCACATTGAAAAGTGTTGGACTTTATTGCTGGAAAGAAGCATGATTATTATTGGTCAAAAATCCTTTACCCTGGTGAAAACAACCGTTCTTTATGTTGTCCCTTATTCTACGACATCCTCAAGGGAAGGGGAATAAAACCCAACTTTAATTTCATTCGGATCACGACTACAGTGTCCTTTATTTACCACAACTCCAGGCTATCCCGGTTCTAGGCAACCGCCTAGAACCGGCATGGTCTCACAGTGTAGACTGATAACTTGCCAATGTTTGCACAGGATAGCTGACACTTGAGTTGAATGAACATTGAATGGAAGAATACTAACAATCTTATCTTCTCATGGTACAGGTTGGCATAGTTCATTTGAAGGCAATAATAGCCATTCTCTCTGATTATATAACACTCTTCTATATGCAGACCGAATAATTGACCAGGGGTACCCCCTTTGCAGGAGCCTTTCACACTGCTCATGAGCATGTATTTTAAAAGTCTTCCACTGAAGAACATATATGCCTAATGCGCAAAAATTGGCCATATCATAGGCTAAGTTTCAATGCAAAAGGATGGAAACTGTGAATACTAAGAAGGATATTTCTCTGCACAGGTTTGCGATAGAGTGAGGTAGATAAACCCATCCCCTGATATAAAACAGTAACATCCAGATACTCAGTTGAGGTGTGGTAATGTTTGGCTGTAAACTTAATGATGTCATCACAAGTATGAAGCCAAACAATAAACTGATCCAATTCTGACAGTGAAGCAATCCAAATGAAAAAAAATGTCATCCAAAAAAAAATGAGCCATATATAAAGTTGCAATAGATGGAGTTGCTGTTGCCCCCATGGCTATGCCACAGGTTCGTCAATAAAACACCTTATCATAATAAAAATAATTTTTAACCAGGACTAACTCAAGAAAAATAAGTAGAAATTGTTGAGGCAACCATGCTGGTAACGATAATGGGACAGTAGCTATAACTGACAAAGCCTCACTTTGCAGGATGTTGGTGTATAAAGCCACCACATCCAACGTAACTAAAGTAATTTGGGTATGGGGCAAAACTGTAGACTGCAATAAGCTTAAAAATTGCAAGGTATCCTTAATAAATGATGGCACTTTGGCTGCTGCTGGTTGCAAATATTTGTCACAAAATTTTGACAGTGGTTCTAACACTGAACCCCACAGTAGGGCGACCTGGGGGATCAGTCAAAGATTTGTGGATATTTGGTACTGTATATATATAAGTGGAATCCTAGGATGTTCGGATATTAAAAACTTATGCTCTTTCCGTGTAATCCACCCCGCTGACACTGCAAATTGCATAACATACTAATTTGCATAATTAGAGCCGGAGTTGGATCCTCTTGAAGTGGAACATAATATCGCATATCAATGCCTACACGATCTTCAACTCTGGCTCCAACACAATAATATGTTCATTAACCACAAGAAAACAAAAGTAATGTGTATCTCCAGGAAACCGGGATTCGAGCCCCCTGCAACTGTCACCATGAACAACAATAATTACAACATCAAGACAGAGATAAAATACCTAGGAGTAATGCTGGACAGCAACCTAAATATGGACAGGCACCTTCGAAATACCAACCGGGCTATTTTCCACAAATTAAAAGTTCTTCAGCCCTTACGTAGCATCCTCGATCATTCTGACTTCAGATCTGTCGCACAAGCCCTCATCACTCCACACCTAGACTACTGCAATGCCATACTGCAAGGCCTGCCAAGGAAAACCACAAATATCCTGCAAATGGCACAAAATGTTGCTGCCAGAATCATTATGCAAAAACGACTCTCTGACCACATTACACCCACCCTAATTGAGCTTCATTGGCTCCCCATCACGGCCCGCATACAATACAAGATATTAGTCACTGCTTTCAAACTCATCCATAATGTTGCACCCTCTCATCTCAACAGTTTGATATCCAACTTACCCAACAACAGGAGTAGAAGAACAACGAACCTCAATACCCTCTGCCTCCCGAAGGCTTTCACAAAGGTTAACGCATGTACCAGTAACAGAGCCTTCTCATTTGTAGCTCCTACACTTTGGAACCGGTTGCCAAGTGACCTACGTGAAATCTGTGATCTGAAAGACTTCAGAAAAAATCTTAAGACGCACCTTTTCCAATCGCACTACAACTTAACCTCATGAACTCCACTCTGCTGTGTGTAAATATGTATATAATGATCCTATGTAAAGTCCTAACAACCAGTCATTTGTAAATATGTATATAAGTACACCGTGTGAACCCTTAATAACAATCAATTGTAAACTGCAACCCTATGTTTTTGCTGTGCTCTTCCTCCCATCCCTAATCACATTGTATGCATTCGTAATTCTGGCCGGTACAGCCAACATCACCAAGTGTAAAACCGCTGCTGATCACTGGAAGCAGCGGGATACAAATGTACGCTAAATAAATAAATTTAATTGGCCTAAAATTTGATGATGATAAGCAGAATGTGACTGCAATACAATGGTGCCCCCTTTATCCGTCCTCCTAATTATCAGATCCATGTCCTCAGACAATTGGGTTCTAAATGGGCAGTGTTCATAGTATTTCCTAATGTGCCTGGCGGTTGGCTCTGGAGCATAGTGATGTAGAAATCTGGTAAACTTTCTCTATCCTCACTGCTCATGCAAATGGTATTTTGACATTCAGTAAGAGGCATGTCTACTAAAGGTTAATGCGCATTCACAAATGTTAATGTGTGCTAAGTGCAGCAACACCCATTTATTTCTATTGGCGCAGTGGCACTTACGCACATTAATATGTAGTAAACATGCTCCTAAATCACTGCCAGGACAAAAAAAGGCTTGTGAGGGTTCCTCTGAAAGCTGCTTACAATTTTAGATGGGCAGCATATATATATTTTAAAATATAATAAAATAAATTAAATTTATGCAAATGAGGTCCAGTGGCTATACAAATGATGCCCCAGAATGAGTCTCCGCACATGACCCTGCATCACACTTGGGCCGCCCCTGCCTGAATTCAAGGCTGTCTTTACAGCTCCAATATTTTCAAGGTCTAGGCCACAGAAACTGTCTGCAAAGACATGTACACTTTCTGCAATGTTTTCTTCCAGCTGGATTTTCTCTCTCTTAAGTTATCACACTAAGATACTACAGCCAGGTGACACTATGGGAGGGGGTTACAATAGGGAGGATTATAGGTGAAGAAGAAGCAAAAAAAGCTTTTTAGAAATCCCAAACACTGATTTGATTTCAAATGTCATTTACAGTAATGTTAGTGTTCCCTGCTATTTGCAAAAAATGGTTTATAAATGTAAACATTAAATGAAATGAAAATCTGCACAGCTTTTACATATTGTGTTCCTAAATTTCAAATGGCTTGGTTTATTGCTGATGCACATTTTTTTTGTTGGGGATTATTTAAGTTAATTTAGGACAATATTCAAACTATTTGCAATAATGCAAACCCAAGGGGTACTTTCTACCCACAAGGTTTGCACCAATATCAAGGCAAAGCTATGTGAGTAGTTCTGCTTTGAGTATTACCTTGGGGACAAAGTATCTGGAGAGTTTTATGCCAGTTTTCTACTCACAATAAGTTTCTCAACTAAACTGCAGTCCTTGCAATAGGAGGATAGGCCGCATAACTTAGTTTTGGATGATTTGCCTACCTTTATCCCCTCAATCCTAAAGCCCAAAGTGGTAGTTGAACTGATAGTCTCTCTCCATTGCATATACCGTGGCTTGGTCACAGCCTGTTGTGCATTTTCCTCATCTGTGGGTGCCCCAGGATCCACCTCAATCATTTTCTTATACATGTCCTTGCGCAATTTTGGTTTTCCACGAGCCTTGATCAATTCCTCCTCCAGATATGTTCTGCAAGATGAGCAAACAGGGATGAAGCTAGAACATTTCCACTATCAACTACCAGTAAAAACTGTTGTGGACTTCAGGACATCAGAATGGAAAATACTCACAGACTGATTTCATGATAAGTAGCCTCCTGGACATAGGCCTAATTTCAAAACAGTATCTAAGAGGTTCTTTACACAATCTTTTCCCAGAGACAGACCAAGGGTATCTGATTCAGCCAAGCATTTCTCCTTCCCTAACCCCCTCTTTCATTCCCCTGCCAGGTCTACTGTGCTGCTGTCAGCACTACCACCCTACCTTCTGGGCGCAAAGCTGCAATGAACTCTGTGCGGTGCAAGGCTTATCAGCACAGGCCCACACTTAAGCGCTTCCAGGTCCCACCTCTTCTGATGCAGACTTGCTGTCGGGAGGGGGGGGGGGGGTGGGACTTAGTAGGGATTGAGTGCAAGCCTGTATGACAGGTTTGCCACTTCACTGAAGCAGCATTAAAAGTGCAGCTCTCCTGCCGCGTGGGAGCTGTTCAACCATCCCCCCATTTTGCCATTCTAAACAGATGCCTAGTTTGCCTAGTGGCAGGGCTGGCCCTGCCTTTTTCCCGCTATGGGCAGGATTGGCAATAATGCAGGAACTCCAGAAGCACATGAGGCTGAGGAATGGCTTCTTTATCCCAGGGGAAAAGGACGTTTTCAAGCTAGGCTTAAAGTATACATAAGCTGCGGTGGGAAAAACAAGCAGAGCTAAAGGTAGCAGAAAGGAGGGAGAAGATACTGAGAAGCTGATTGGAGTCTCTTTTTAGAACTGCTGGCTAAGGAAGGATGAACAGGGGTGTGTGATAAACATTAGTCCAGCAATTAAGTCATAGACAACAGTCCACATTTATGAACAGTATAAAGCAAAGCCCTATTACAGAAAATGTGGGAGTTATATTCCTGATTGGTAAAGACCACCACCACCAGGGCTGCCATCTTCAGTCAAAGACAAGCACCAGATTTACACCCACCATGCATAATGAAAATACTTTAATTCTTTTTTTTTTTTTTAACAGAGCTCAGGAATTAATGGAGGTATATTTTGCAAAGTACACTGTGCCTGGCAGTTGCAAATTTATATTTCTGGGGGGGCATCCTCTAACTCAAATCTTTGCTTTCACCTTTAGCATGGTTACTCACCTGTAACAGGTGTTCTCCAGGAGCAGCAGGAATCAGTCCTCACATATGTGTGACGTCGGAGCCGACGGAGCCCTCGTGCGGAGCATTTTCCCAGCTTTCAAAGAAAGCTTTTGGAAATGCAGCCCGCATGCGCGGTCCCCTTCCCGCCCAAGGGTGCCATCTTGCTCAGTCAGATGACATAGCTAAAAGACAGCAAAAAGACAAAATGAAGTATATGACTGCAACTCCAAGGGGAGGAGGGAGGGTCGTGAGGACTGATTCCTGCTGCTCCTGGAGAACACCTGTTACAGGTGAGTAACTACGCTTTCTCCAGGACCAAGCAGTAAGTCAGTCCTTACATATGGGACTCCCCAGCTCTAGGCTATCATGCACCCAGAGCTGAAAAATTGGCTCCCCCTCAAGAGCCTCAGCATCCGTGATAAGAATTTTCTCTAAAAACGCACCCCGTATGGTAGCCCAACACAAGGGCCAGAGGGTAGGAGTTGCCCAAACCTCAAAGAGATTACGGAGTACTGCCTGGCCGAAAACACTGTCCCGCCGGGACTCTCTCTCCAGGCAGTAAAGGGCTGCAAAAGTCTGGCTTGAAGACCAAGTTGCGGCCCGGCAGATGTCTGCCAACGGAACAGAGCGGAGATGAGCTACTGATGCAGCTTTTGCCCTGACATGGTGGGCCGTGACCCGACCCTGCAAAGGGAGGTCAGCTGCCCTGTATGACCAGGCGATGCAATCTTCTACCCAAGTGGACAACATACGCTTGGAGACAGGTAACCCCATCCTATTAGGGTCAAACGAGACGAAGAGCTGAGTAGCCCTTCGATGCTCCTGCATACGTTCTATGTAAAAGGACAACGTCCTTTTACAGTCCAGAGTATGCAAGACTGTTTCAGCCCAGCTGGCATGCAGCCTGAGAAAAAAGGTCGGAAGAACCACCTCCTGATTGAGGTGGAAAGAGGAGACTACTTTCGGGAGGAGCTTGGGATGAGTCCGTAGGATCACCCTGTTCCTATAGAACCGCGTGTACGGTCTATCAGAAACCAGAGCTTGTAGTTCACTCTCACGTCTGGCCGAGGTAAGAACCACCAAGAAGAGCGCTTTCCAAGAGAGGAAGCGCAAATGGCAAGTAGCCATCGGCTCAAACAGTGGGCGAGTAAGTTGCTGCAAGACCACGTTCAAATCCCACTCAGTCGCTGGTGGACGAACCGGAGGCTTGAGTAGAAGCAGACCTCTGAGAAATATGGACACCAAGGGGTGAACCAACAGAGATTGTCCTTCCACCGGTGAGTGGTGTGCTGACAAAGCACTGAGGTGGACCCGAACAGAGTTAGACATAAGGCCTAGGTCTGAAAGGTGAAGTAGATATTGCAGTACTACTGGCACAAGGCAAGAGAAAGGATCTTCATTGCGCTGAGCACACCATTCCGAAAACCTACGCCACTTGAGGGCATAGGACTTTCTGGTGGACTGCCTCCAAGAGGCCAAAACCACCTCCTCAACCTCCTTAGGTAGAAGTAAGGGAGCTAGTACTATCCTTTCAGCAGCCAGGCCATCATATTGAGGGACCTGAGATTGGGGTGCAGAAGGGAACCCTGCTCTTGAGACAGGAGATCGTGTTGCAGCCCCAGAGGGAACGGAGCTTCCACCGCCAACTGCAGAAGAAGTGGAAACTACGGCTGCCTCGGCCATCTGGGGGCTACCAGAATCACCGAGGCCTTGTCCCGGAGGATCTTGAACAGAGTTCGGGCCACCAGGGGCGTGGGAGGAAAGGCATACAGGAGGCCCGTAGACCAAGTGATTAGAAAAGCATCTGCTGCCATCCTCAGGGGATGCGGCTGTCTGGAGCAAAACCTAGGCAGCTGACGGTTTAGTGGACTTGCAAAGAGATCGATGGATGGAAGTCCCCATCGGAGGAAGATCTGCTGGACCACCAATGGATTCAATTGCTATTCGTGGGGCTGGAGAATCCGGCTTAGCTTGTCTACTAGGAAGTTTTCCTGCCCAGGTAGATAAACTGCTTTGAGAAACATGCTTTGTTTGACCGCAAAGGAGCAAAGGGCCAGTGCCTCCTGACATAGGAGCCGGGACCCTGTGCCCCCTTGTTTGTTCACGTAGAACATTGCCACCTGATTGTCCGTCTGAACTAGGACAGAAGGTTTGCAGAGCTAAGCGGATTGCTCGCAGCTCTAAAAGGCTGATCTGCTGTGTGGCCTCCTGAGGGGACCACAGGCCTTGAGTGCATGAGCCCTGGCAATGTGCACCCCAGCCTCTTAAGGAAGCATCTGTCGTCAGTACACTTGTGTGTGCTGGAGGCTGAAAAGGTACACCCCTGAGAAGGTTTGGCAGCTGTAGCCACCACTGTAAAGAGTTCAGAAGTCATCTGGACACCTTTAGTCTGTCTCGGAGGTCGCCGGTGGCTTGTGTCCACTGCTCTCTGAGGCACCATTGAGCAGTCCGCATGTGCATGCGGGCATTCGGGGTCACATGTACAGTGGATGCCATGTGGCCCAGAAGCCGCAGATAGTGCCTGGCGGAAACCTCAGAATTGCTTTGGAACTGGTCTGCCAACTCCATCAATCTGTGGGCCCTGTCCTCGGGCAAGTAAGCCCTTGCCTGAAGGGTGTCCAGTCTCGCCCCTATAAACTCTAGGTTCTGAGAGGAGAGCAAAGTGGATTTTGTGTAGTTTATGACAAAGCCCAGATGTTGAAGAAGAGAAACAGTGCGAAGAGTGGCCTGTCGTGCCTCCTGGAATGACTGGCCCCTGATTAGCCAGTCGTCCAGGTATGGGAAGACAAAAATCCCCTGATTTCTGAGAAAAGCCGCCACCACCGCCAGGCATTTGGTGAAAAACCTGGGGGCAGAGGTCAGGCCAAAGGGAAGTACCCTGTACTGAAAATAGTTTCCTCCCACCACAAATCTGAGATATTGCCTGTGGTCTAAGGAGCATAGCCAGTCTCCCTGCTGGAGGTAGGGCAGCAGTATCCCAAGGGTAAGCATCTTGAACTTTTCCCTCTCCAGAAACTTGTTCAGATTTCACAAGAATAGGATAGGTCTGAGGCCTCCTGTTCTCTTTGGTACTAGGAAGTACCTGGAGTAGAAGCCTTGCCCTTCCAGGTAGTGTGGCACCTATTCCAATGCCTGTTCCTTTAAAAGACTTGCCAACTCCTGAAGGAGGAGGTTCCTGTGCAGAGGGAGTCTTGGAGGCTCCCCTGGATAGTAGAATGGGGGTAGCTGGTGGAAATGGAGCATATAGTCCTTCTGGACTATGCTCAGTACCCAGGTATCTCCTGTGATGGCTGGCCACCTGTAGGTGTACAGAGTCAGCTGACCCCCAGTGCTGAGTGGAGCCACCGGCGGAGGAGAGGCTATGCTGTGGGAGTCAAAACCCCACTCCCTGCTGTGCAGGAGCCGGAGCTGGCGGCTTGGGGGTCTTCTGCCTACGGGGCCCATGTCCCTGCCCCTTGGCCTGCTGGCCCTGTTAGGGAGCTGGAGAGGCCTGATACTGATGGTAGGTTTTGTAAGCAGCACCCTTCCTCGAGAAAAAGGGCTTCTTTCTCGATCCCTTCTTTTTATGAGACGGGGCAGAAGTCTTTCTGGACAGTCTTGTCCTGGTGAGAGTCTCAGTCTTGATTTCCGCAGCCTTCTCAGTCATGGGTTTGCCAAATAGGCTGTCACCTCGGCAGGGGACATCGACCAACTTGTCCTGTACCCATGACTCCAGGTCCGACTGTAGCCATGCCTGACGGTGTGCACCGATGCCGGCTGCGGCTACCCGGGCCGAAGCCTCAAAGCCGTCATAGGCTGCTCGAGATATAAACTTCGAGCACTCACGGATCCCTGAAGACAAGGCTTTGAACCTCTGCAAGGGTTCCTCGGAGAGGCCAGCTGAGAACCTGGCAATTTCTTTTGCCAGGTCCCGTAAGTACATGCCCATGTACAGCTGGTAAGTCTGGACATGGCAAGAGAGCATAGAGCCCTGGAAGCACTTTCTACCGAGGGCATCCAGGTTCCGGGCCTCCCGGCCAGGAGGCACCGAGGAGTGCATCTTCTGACTTTTCAGTCTGTGCATGGCCGATTCCACAACCATGGAGTTGTGCGGTAGCTGTGCCTTTTGGAACCCAGGACTCTTACAGACTCGATAAATGGAATCGACCCGCTTGCTTAGAACCGGCGCCGAGGCCGGTGCTTCCCACATACGGAAGAGCAGCTGTTCCAGCATCGGAGGAACCGGAACAGTAAAGGCTTCCTTTGGAGGAAAGTCGTACTGGAGGGCATCGAGCTCCTCAGCTCGAGGCTCCTCCTCGGCATCTGCCGGGAATGCCAAAGCCTTGGCCATGTCCCTGACGAAATCCAAGAACCGGGTATCCTCTAGAGGGGGACCTTCTCCGAGGCTAGGACTCCGGGGAGTCCGACAGGACGCACCAGGTCCGGAAGGTCTCCGGAGACTCCTCATCCTCCATCTCCCACGCCAAATCCTCCGAGGAGTCATCGATCGGCTCCGGCCGTACGGGCCTCGATGCCACCTGCCCCGACGCCGAGGGCACCGGCGTCAACGACCTCGGCCCCGAATGGGAGGTCGAGGGAGACCATGGCCGAGGATCGACTCGAGACTTGATTGACTCGAGGATCGGCTCGGCCTCCGGGGTCAACTTAGATGTCGAGGTCCCGGTGGTCGGGGCAGATGCACCGGTCAGACCGGTTATCAGTACCCGCTGCTGCTCCATGAAGGCAGCCAGGCTGCTCTCCAGGGCCATCAGCCTGAGTCTGAGCACAGGAGATTCTGCAGCCCCGACTCAGGCCCCGACGGTGTCAGGCCCGATGTCGGTTCTCCCGGGGGGGAGGAGTCCACAAGGACAACAGAAGTTACCTGACTTGTAGACTCCGGCTCCAGGCGAGGTTGCTTGGTCAGCCGCTCCGACTCAGAGAGCCCGGGGCGGCGGTCAGGGCTGCGCGACCTGGTCCTCGAGGATCCAGGTGCCTCCACCGATGCCACCCTCACGAGCTTCTTCTTCCTTTTGTGCTCCCGGGTGGGAGACCCCCTGTCAGAGTACCCACGACGCCGCTCAGGGTCAGACTCCCGAGATGTTGAGGCCTCTGACGAAGTCTGGGCCCGGCTGGATGCAGACTCCGAAAAAATTCTTTCAAGCTGATGCTGACGGCTCCGAAGCGCCTTCGACGACATCTTGCCGCACGGGCCCGAGGCATCGGAGGCAGCAGTCGTGTGTGTCGGTGAGAGACATAAGTTTCTTACACCGATCACATTTTTTGAACCCGCTGGCAGCCATCGGGGGAAAAAGGGCCCCTGCAAGGTCAAAAGACCGGGCTGCCAGTGAAAATAACAGAAAAAGCGCAAACGCTAGTCACAAAGGACAAAAAACGAAAAAGAAGTTCTGGACTCGATACCGGTGTACCGAGCCCAGGCAGGGAGGGGAACCGGTGTCGAACCGGATAAAGAGAAGCAAAAATCGCAGAAAAAAATCAACTTTTTCCCAGGTGACATGAACTATGTCTGTTGGGCTCTGCAGAAAAATAAAGACTGAGCAAGATGGCACTCTTGGGCAGGAAGGGGACCGCGCATGCACGCTGCATTCCCAAAGGCTTTCTTTGAAAGCTGGGGAAACGCTCCGCATGAGGGCTCCGTCGGCGCCAACGTCACCCATATGTGAGGACTGACTTCCTGCTTGGTCCTGGAGAACTAGGTATCATGAAGCTACATGTAGTTGTAGAGGATCATTCTCAGTCTCCTATAGGCTAGAAAGTGCCTTTATCACACCCTATATCAATGTATATCCCTGCAAAGAGCCATTTTAGTTCTAAATCTGTACAGCAGGATTGGCAATTTATAAATCTGACAGAAAATGCACATTGTGCTTCTCTTAGCAAACCATATGGAGCTTTGGAACTTTGTTCCCAACTAGCGGATGAGCTCAGAGCCAGTTGTAGGCTAGAGTGAGCATGGTGGTTACCCGTGGCACCGCGAAGATCAGGCATGTGTGCAAACCAGGAGCACTGCACCGGGCCCCCATTAATCCAACCTACCCTCACTGGAAGGTTCACAGCCCTGTACATCACTATACCCAAAATATTTTGGCTTGTCTTTACAGCAACAGTCTTATGCTGCCATGATGCCTTTCTTTTTTTGACCCAGTAGTTTCCTCCTATTCCTTTCAACCTCTAGCTTAGGTCAGAACCAGTACTGGGATATAACATCATAAGCCTACATTTACAAATATCTTATGTTTTTATTTGGTGTATTTCACCTACACCTATGTACCTACTATGGTTAATGCTGACACACTCTTGGGCTCAGGGATGTGGGCACTAGAGCAGGGATGTCAAATTCAAGGCCCACAGGCTGCTTAAAGCCCTTGAAGCTCTTTTATCCAGCCTGGGAAAAGAAACAGGAAGTGGAAGCTCGAACTTCCCAACTAATTTTCTTGTCCAGCATAGGTAAATGCGTGTTCGCAACAACAGAGAGAGCAAGGGAGAAAAGGGAGGCTGAGGGTGTGCGAATGCCACATGCTCCTGTTGCGGGCAGAGTACACGCAGCCCTATGCCAGAGCTTGCTGTGACTGCACGGGAAGAGCTCACATGACAGACGAGCAACATCTCCTTTCCTTTGTATCTCCCCATGCTCTGTTTCTTCTTCTCCTTTTGTCTCCCTTTCTCTGCCAGGACAGAAGCCCTCAAAAGGTAAAGGATAAAAAAGCCGAGGCAGTGCAGACTTTGTTCTTGCTCCTCATGCCCATGTGCTGGGGGGGGCGTGTGTGTGTGTGAGTGAGGGAGGAGGAGAGAAGGAACCAGAGCTGGGGTTGATTTCATCAGTTGACACCCCATGCTGATACTGAGGTTTATTTATTTATTTAACTTTCTTATATACCGCGCTCTTCTATATCAGTGCGGTTTACATCAAAACACAACTGTCCAGCACAGAAAGGTCTGCACTGGATTTACAATATAACGTGAGTATATGTACAGGTAATAACAGGGTATATATACAGGTAATTTACTTATGAGGTGTCTCCCAAAGGGACCTCTCAACTGAATGGTTTGTCACTTGGTTCCATTACTCAGCTTTGTCAAAATGTGGGATCGTCTGTTCAGAAGGCAAGCAGGCACAATGGCAGCACTGGAAGCTGGGCACAAGGTACAGCTTGGATTTTACTTTCCTTGCAGCTCCCTGATCAAATGAATCATGCTGATGGCTATGTACATAATCAAGTTTCCTCAATCACTGCTCCCCCTGTCTTTCATTTATTACTTTACTGTTCCAAGCGCTGGGAACAAAGAGACTGGGAGACAGTAGTAGAGTAAATGGTAGGGTCAAGGGGGGGGGAGAGTCATTGATACCATACTGCCTATTTTAATTGGATGTGCAAATATACCCCTCCCTGGTTAGTTAGTCCATTTATAGTGCCTTTTTCCCCCAATGTGGCCCAATATTAAAAAGCGCTTGACACCCCTGCACTACAGTTTCTTCCAGAACCCCACAATCACCCTTCAGCAGTGATTATGACTCACTCCCCCATGGGCTGTGGTCACTGCCTTTGCAGTGGACCTAACCTAGGGATCTAAGCACTGGGTTTGCCCAATCAAGGTCCCTCTTTAACATACATTTATTTATTTGTGCTTTTATACCACCTTTCAGGAATCAAAGCGGTTTACAATGAACTCAAAAACAATAAAAGAAAATTACATATAACAAAATAGATAAAGTGCAAATAAACCAAAAATATGTGTTCCTTATTTGCACAGCTCTGTCACATTTGTTCTAGTTTATTTCAGGAATGAATTCATCACTGGCACTCCCACCCCCCCACCCCCCACACTGCATGCCCAGATGTGATGCACCCCCACCCTACTCCTCCTCTCCCCCCCCCCCCCACTAGGGCCACACTTTGGAGGCAGCGTGCCAAAGTTACCTTAAAGATGGGTTGTTTGCCGTACTGACTCCAATCCAGACCTGGCAGCTCTTCTCTCCTGTGGCAAAGTCTCGCAGTTTGCAAGACTTCAGCTGGAAGAGAGGGACCTTTGGGCCTATATTGGCAGCAGCACAGCAAGCCACCCATCTTTAAGGTAAGTTCACTGCACTGCCTGTGACGTGTGGACCCGGTGGGGGCGCACCTCCCTCCCAGCCAGCACCCAGGGAGGGCTGTACCCACCACCCCGTCCTTGCTATGCCACTGGAATTCATAAGGATTCTCTTAGCTGCTAGTTTTTATATGATTTAACTACAAAAAAAGAGTCAAAGTAGGGCTAGTTTCCACTCAGTTTCCATACTATCCCCGAACAGTATAGAAGACAGTAATATAGATTATAGAATTGGCGTTCACAGCCAAGAAAATGTAACAAATCAGATAATTAAATTTGCTGAAGTGGGTATCTGCCATATCTTCACAATCATCATCATCAAAACCAAAGTCCATGTGCACAGAGAAAAACCCTGGTAGACCCAGATTAAGACATAGGCAACTGCCTAAGACACCACGTTTTGAAGGCATCAAATACTCAGGCCGAAGTGAAGCCTGCAGCGCTAGTGCTGCATATATCTTGTAGCACTATACAAATGATCAGAAATAGTATTTTAGGGACAGGTACATGTACATTTTCAAAGGGGTCCCACTTTGGCACTATGGCCTCTCTCTGCTCCTCTTCTGGCTATCCAATCTCTTAGAATCTCTGACACCCCTCTGTTCTCTGGGATCTATTGCCTGCTCTTGTCTATGGGCACCAAAATCTTAAATCCAGCCCTAAATGCTGGGAGATCCTACAGCAAGCTCATGCATGTCAGTGGAGAACAGGAACAGTTTTCAGGAGGTCCCACCTGACTCCCATCTTGCAGTCCATGACACAGGGCCCGTCAAAGTTGGTGAGCAAATCATCCAGCTGAATATAGTATTCACCGTCCCTTTCTACTACCCCATGGTAGGTAGGAATACAGCAATAAAGGGAGTCATTCATCAGTAGTTCAAAACACGCCTTCTCATTCTCCGAGAAGCGTTTCAGAATTGTCCCGCAAGCAGCTGCTTTGAAGCTTCCTACAAAACAAAGGCACAAAAAATAGATTATAGTACTTAGGAGGTTCCTATTCTTAGCACTTTCTGAGTACTCCCACCACCATGTGCACAAAGTTATATGAGAATTAGATGATCCTCTGGCTTTTGACAAATTCCAAGTAACAGTAAATTGTTTGTAGAAACTCCATTAATTCAATAAGAGAAAGAGCTAGGACTGTATTACCATTATAGGAAGTAATATCCAAGTGGATTAACACAGCAGCCTTGTTATGTAGATCTAAAGGTATTACTGCAATGACCAATGAAGGGAGCAAAGCTTTCAAAAGCTGATGCCAAATGTTTTAAGTTGTTCCAGTAAGATGCTGTCACCTACAACTTGATTTATTCACCTTTAGTTATGGGAAGTATAAGTGACCCAAACCATTCTCCTGAGTTATCTGGATTATAAATTTATGATTTCTTATTCTTTGTACCCTGGCAGCCTCTTTCTGCCACCTTTCTCTCAGGTATTATTAGGCATACCATTTCCACTTGCCAAGGAGCTTATGCAGTAGGCATCTGTCTCGCAGACACAGAAGATATTGGGCCCATATCACAGACTCACAGCACCTTGATTATCCAGTGATATTAGGTATCATAAAAGGATTTTATTGCCTAATTTATTGTTGAATTCTTTATGTGGTCTTCATGTTTAGCCTTGCATGGGATATGCTCTCTGCTTGCCTCCCTCTATCAGCAGCAGGGCCACAGTCATCAGGTCAGTAGACAACTCCTTGTGAAGTTGCTCCAATGCCAAGCTTGCATCATCTGTCAAGTACTATGGTATTACCAGCTCCTAAGACTGTTGTGGCTACAATTTTGGCCATTGTAGTGTTCCCAACTCCAAATGGGTCAAGAAGCCAGATTTGCAATACAAACCCAAATTATGGAAGTATGTAATGCTACTGCTAAGTCATTCTGCCATGTCTGGTAGGTGGTTTCAGACTGTCCCCCTCCCCCGATATATATTTGACTATTTACCCATTTAAATAGTAGAAAAGAGCTCCCTTGACACCTTCAGATTTGAGATGAAATGTGGCCATGTCACGATCAAAATGACAGGTTTAAGGAATCTGCAATAAGGGGATCATGATTTTCCTATGCACTTCTATAGCTGGTAGGAATTTTCCATCACTCAATGAAAATCTCTTGTTTTATAACAGTGGCACTATTTTCCTGATGTAATCAGAGGTTAAGGATTGTGATGCTGTCTAATACAAGTGAGCCCATCTGTATGGTGATTGTCTTACGAGTTTAAATTATAATACTGTTGCTTGTTCTTAGAATTATTAGTTAAGGTGTGAATACATATAATGACTACTCGTCAATTGTTCCAATGAATTTTGCTCAATATTGTGTATCCAGGGCTGGTTTAACCATGAGGCCAACTAAGTAGTTGTCTAGAGAGGCAGCTTCTAGGGAGCAGCTGAGAACATCTATAGCCAAGGCAGACCAATAGGTCCTAACAACTACACTAACTCAAAGAATCATCATATGTACTTTACCCATCAGAATGGCTTTTGAGGACTGCCCACATTATGGGCCTGATTTTCTAAAAGTACCGCCTAAATGAGAAGTCCAAAAAAGCACCTCTCTCAAGCCTATTTTATAAAGGTAGCATAGGTGCCTATATGCCTTTATGAATGACATTCCCATATCCAACCCTAACAATGCACAAACGCCGCTGCACATCCTCACACCTGCTCCAAAGAAGGTGTAAATGTGCGTGTACTCTACACATGTACATGCATGTTTTATAAAATATGTACATACGCTTCAACTCTGCCTCGGCTTCTCCCAGGAATGATCACACACACATCATGTAAAGGTAGGTGCACACTTTCCATAAATGTATGCAGACGTGCAATTTTCTGTGTGTAAAACAAGTTTACGTGTGGGGATTAAAAAGCTTTATAAAATTATCCCCTATTAAAAATGTAATATTTTTAAAAGTTGATGCCCACTTAGGCCTGTTTTATATGATCACTGTGGGAGGAGTGGTGTTGGGTTATAATGATTGCTCAGTTTAATTATCAAATTCTCAAGGGGCACTTAGGGACCTGAAAGTTAATTTGAGGGAGGGGGGGTGCAAAAGTGAAGGCTCATCTCAGACACATAATACCGTTGCAGTGGCTCTTTGTGTATCCCTTTTTTGGATTAATGATACAAGAGAGGCCCAGACTATGCGGATATTACTGTTGTGCATTAATGCTGAAACCTGTGTCTTATAGAAAGGATCAAAGATTCAAACGGTATTAGAACTACAAAATCCTAGAGGCCAGGATGTACTAATGATACATGAAGTACTGAGCAACCACACTATGCTAATGATAATATCTCTTAGACTTAGACACTAGAATTTGTATTGTTCCACAAGCTGCATTCCTAAAGAAGGCTTGGTTGCCTGTTTTTGTGCAAGGCGGGATGCAGACAGCCCCTGGTGAATCATTAAACAGGAACCCAAGGACAAAACCCAGACAAGTGTTTTCCACACACTGCTCTAGGAGCTGCAACATGCATCTAATCTCTCTGTATACTAGGACAGAGTGTGCTTCAAAATGTTACTGCAGCCTGTGCTGCTTTACAGTTGTTTGAACAGCACAAAGTAAAACATGCATTTCAAGGCAATGCAATAAAGAGAACTGCTCCACAGCCTTCACCCACATAGGGAATCCTGTCTGCAAAATCTGAAGCTGGCAGATGCTGAGTTTGCAGTTTGCACAGAAGAGATGCTTCTCATTTATTCTCACCACTGGCCTTACGTGACTGGAATCACAGCTTTTTCTCAGAACTGGCCCATTTTTCATGTAATTTCTTGTCCCCTACACATATCTAACTTTCAGTCTTGACAGCGATGTCTTAGCAATAACACATCCAGGCTCATGTTACTGCATTCTTTTTTTTTTTTTTTTGTGTACAGGTTTCCATAGCAAAGCTGATGCTCTGTTTGAAGACTTATGTGCTAGAAGGTAGTCCCCATTCTGCAAGCTTTTAAAAGAACATTTAGGACTTTGGCGCATATACCCATCTTGGCATTTTACATCCAGCTAGGACATGACATGCTATGATCTTTTTAGCAATGATAATATGTTGGAAGGGACTTCTGGATGCTCTTCTTAAATTTTATTTTATGAGAGTGAAGCCTGGTGAGAGCCCTTTGATTTATGGCATATGACCACATCACATTTGTTATTTTTTATATTTTATAAAATTGTCTAAGGACCCGATATTCAGCGCCGGTGGCTAGCACAGTTACAGTGGCTAACTGCCAGCGCTGAACATTAAATGTGGATATTCAATGCCGGGGTCATATGCAGCCCCGGCATTGAATATCCAGGGTTGCCGCACAGCTGCAGAAGCTAATCGGGCAGCGGCTCAATATCGCTGCTGCCCGGTTAGCGATGGGTGCCGCCTGCCCCACAATGCCCACGATATACCCCGATGCTATATGGTTAGCATCGGGGCGTGTAGCAGCGTTACTCGGGGATATTCAACGGCACTCTCTAAGAGGCATTTACATGGTTTACAAGTCTGTAAACCGTGCAAATGCCTTTGAATATTGGACCCTAAGCTTTTGCTTGTCCAGGAGATACCCACAACAAAATATTCTTAACCACACCTTGCATGAGTACACTGACTGATTTACAAAAGGGTAGGCTTTGTGTTCTATATCATAATCTATTGGTTTTTCTTATGCAAGAACTTTTCCCAAAGGCAAAGAACAGGAAGATCTTTTGGGAATCCAGCCCTACATCATATGCAAAGCATGAGTTTGCTAGAGTAATTATTAGGAGTGGCAGGTTAAAAAGCTTTGTTTTGTTTTCATCCCGTATAGTTTCCCATCAATAGTACGCACTCTCTTGTAATAGTGTGCACTATTCGTACATGCAAGAATAGTGCATGCTATGGTATAACAGTGTGCTCTATTGATGGGAAACAGGAAATGAAGACAACTTTGTCATTGTCTGTTTCACCAAGATCGCTGCTTTTTGTTTTAAACAAAAGCAAATCCCTAGTAATTATAGGTAGAACCAGGACTTAATTTGTAGACAAAAAGGAACTAGGGGGCTGGAGCAGAGACAGGTGGACCAGGAATGTCAAGAGAAGAGGGTCTGGATTAGGGAGTGCCTGCTCTCTGTTCCAAACTCATCCCTTCCCCTCCTCTTCCCTACACATTGCCAGCAAGGGAGGGGCAGGATCAGAACACCCCTGCTGCTCTGAGTCTGAAAAGAAGAGGAGGAACTGCGTTCCAGGCGGTTTCCCCAGAAATTAAGCCCTGGGTAAAACAGCAATAATGAACAAGTGAACTCGCTTTATTACAAATTTTCCAACAGTTGCAAAATAAGAGATTATTTAGTTAATAAAGGACACAGTGTGACCCCCCTTTACTTTTCCTAATAAGCATGGGACCATATGATTCAGCACTAGGACTAGACATAGCAGATGTGTTCAGTCTCTTACACTCAGACAGCCAGGTTTCAAAGAGCTTTAAAACCGCTGTCTTTTTACCTCAGAAGCTGAGCTCTTGCTATTTTATGTATGTGTTTTACTCGTATAAATTTCTGTGAGGTAAAAAGCCACACTGATTGACTGCTCTGAGAAGCTACGTGTGGCTCCCATACCACCACCAAATGACCCAGTTTCTAAAGGGAGACTTGAGGCCATTCCTGGCTTTTTGTTACCACTTTGATATTTCTTGAGACAGTAGTAGTCAAAATTCAAACCCCAGGAAAGGTCTTTGCCAAAGGTCTTCCACCAGAAGCTGGGTCTCTTGGTAGCCAAAGGTCTTCCACCAGAAGCTGGGTCTCTTGGTAGCCAAGTCTTTGAGCGCTGGGTTGAGTATCATTGCTGTATCTGGGGTTAAGGCAGGAGAAGAAAGCAATGGTTTTTTGGCTGCTCTTTCGCTTCTCACCTGTATGCCCAGCTAACTGTACCCAAGAGTAGCGTCTCTTGAAAGGGCTGATGATGGGTAGGTTCACAATTGTCTTAATCTTCTGCCAGGATTTATTCTGCAACAACAGAGAAGAGGCCGTATTTAGACCAGAAAAAAGGAATAGAGAAGAGAAAAATGTAACAACCAGTCAGTACAATGTTTTCCGAGGCAGGCTCTAACATGCTTTGGGCTTTACTATTCAATTCACTTATGAAAACAAGAACTGTCTCACTGAATACAAGAGTCAACACACATGGCGCATTCACAGAAATGTCACTTCTATAAACCTTTACAGGTAAAGCTCTTCTCATTTGCTTAGTTTAGTCACATAAATTACCATTTTCAGTTCAGCTCCCGGATCTTCCTATCAGTGGTAATAAACGTTGAAATACAGACATGACAGACTTCTGCAGATTTACCAAAATCGTTATATTAAAAATAGGTTCTGCCACAATTTAGCAGCAGAGTGTACAAAGAAAATTGCCAATGTCTTATCGAGGGAATCTCACAAGCTCTGCTGTAGTCAGTAGACTCTTCTTGCTTTCATAAGTTAATTGAATATAAATGCCTACCTGATGGATGCATTTAGTTCTAAGTGTTAGCAAATGGCAGAACTATTACTGACAGGTATTTCTCAAATCTTCTAGTAATACTGTAAAACACCGCACTTGTATTCTGCTATAGTAGACACCTATTTTCTGAGCTGAAGTGGCTCTCTCACATATACCAGTCAGGACAGCTCTCCTGTGTCATGCTGGCTTCACCTTCCACTACACCAAGTGAGCCAATGTAATATAGCAGCATTAAGACACAGGAAACTAGTACAGCGAGCAAAAGTCAACCAGTATAGTATGCCACACTGCAGTTACGTAGAGATGGTTAGATTGACAAATGATAAAGCGTCTACTGAGTCCCACCTTCTATGCAATGAGAACAAGAAGGGAAAGCATGCAGAGCATGGCTCAAGAAATTATTTCAGTCCTTCTGCTTGTATATTTCTGTGTTTTGTGGATATCTGCATCTGTGTTGGCTCTGTTTATTTTTGTGACTGGGAGAACAGAGGCAAGAGGCAGTTTGAAAGGAAGAGGTCTCTAGCTGCTATGTTTTACTGTATCAATATTTCTATACTGCAGAAGCTGGAACTGCTTCTCACATTGAAATACAGTGGAGCCATTTTTTTGTGGGGGAGTCTATTTCTCTAGAACCATTGGTCCAATCTGGCTCATTTTTGAATTTGATATGTCTTTTCGGAGCTTTTTCCTCCATATCAAATTTGGTCCCATTACAATAAAATTTTGGAGAGCTGTTTGCCCAGAAACAAACATTCTCAATCCCTTATGCATAATTTCTTTCCAATATTTCACTGGGTTAGAAAGAATAAAAATACATATTTTTATTATTTTACTGAGGAACACTGCAAAGAAGACTAACAAAATACATGATTCCCTAACCTACTAAAAATCAATTTTGCTTTCCTCCCCCACAAAAAACTGTTCAGTATTATTCGCCTTTCCTTATTTTCTTTGATTTGTATTGTAAACCACTTTGAAACATACTTCGGGTTGGAAAGTGTATATCAAATTCACAAATAAAGTAAACTCACCAAATTATTCTGTTATAATGAATCTTTCAAATGACTTTTTTCCTGTGCTTTGGTGTGCTTGAAAAATGCTTTATTAAGATATTTTTTCCTGTTTAATTCCAGGCCATTATTATTAACCTAGAGATAAAATGGCGCTGAGAATGGGATTATATGGTTCAAAGGAGCCAGTCTGGAAAATGCTCTCCTCCTCCCCCTGGTTAAAATTACACTAGTGCAAAGTGCCCTGCCCTGCCTGGCCTACTTATAAAATTTGAATGGTTTAAGTGGGTGAGATGGATGGTAGATTGCAATGTTTTAAGGAGGGTTTGTGGAGGGGAGGTTGAGGAGATGATATACTTGGATAAAACTGGCAGGGGGAAATTTACCTGTGAGACAGAGCGTGAGTGGAATGGGCTACAAGGTGCACAGAAGGAGACTAGGAGGCTTAACGGAAGGTGTTTGAATCCTCATCAGATGCAGCAAGTTCGGGAAGGTGAAGGGCAAAAGCAGAAACAGTTATCCATCTTATTGCAAATGGCATAATCTCATTTTTTTGTTTGTTTTTACAGTTTTCTCAATGGAACCCCTCACATATAAACATGTAGATACCCAAGTCCCCCCCCCCCCCCCCACCAAACTTACACATTCACAGTAACATCTGACCAGGAACACCTCACAAACTTTCCCCATATATATGATCTCATTTGCGATGAAAATTCTGATAGTTTGTGCAGAAAAGCACAGTTACTTACCTGTAACAGGTGATCTCTGGGAACAGCAGGAATAAGTCTTCACATATTGGGTATCGTCGGTACCGATGGAGCCTGCGCAGGAACGCTCCCCAGCGTCCAATCAGAAAGCCTTTGGGAGCATCCCACAGTGCCTGCGTGCTGCCTTCCCGCCTTTCCCAACTGTCTCTCCTCAGTTAGGTTTTAAAGCTGAGACAGAGAGAGAGAGAGAGAGAGAGAGGGAAAGGAAAGATAGATAGAGAGATACAACTCCTAGGGGAGGTGGGTGGGTTGTGAAGAATTATTCCTGCTGTTCCCAGAGATCACCTGTTACAGGTAAGTAACTGTGCTATCTCCAGGAACAAGCAGGAATGAGTCTTCACATATGGGGACTCCCTAGCTTTAGATGCCAGGGAGAGACCCCAGAAGTTGTGTGTCCCTGGGACAGGGCTCCACTTCCCCCCATGGATCTCTGGCATCCCATCAGGGATGGTGGATAGGAGTTGATTAAGTATGGAACAGGTGTTTGAGAACAGCCTGACCAAACAAGGCATCCCGGCGGGAGTCCTTGTCCAAGCAGTAATGGGCTGTGAAGGTATGAACCGAGGCCCAAGTGGCTGCTCGACAGATGTCGTCAATAGACACAGAGTTCAGATGAGCCATTGAGGCTGCCATGGCTCTCACATTAAGCTGTGACATGCCCCTCCAGAGAAAGGTTCTTACTCTGATAGGCGAAAGAAATACACTGGGCAATCCAGATAGATAGTGTTCTCTTGGAGACTGGTAGTCCCAAATGAGAAGGATCAAAGGCAACAAAGAGCTGAGAGGACTTTCTATGTTGCTGTGTCCTTTGTAAATAAAAAGCCAGAGCTCTTTTACAGTCCAGGGTATGAAGATTCCTCTCTGCACTTGATGCATGAGGCCCTGGAAAAAAGACAGGTAGGTAGACCTCCTATTTGAGGTGAAAGGGCGAGACCACCTTAGGCATAAAATGTGGATGAGTCCTAAGGACTACCTTGTCATGATGGAACCTTGTATAAGGTGGATTAGCTACGAGTGCTTGCAATTCACTAATATGACATGCTGATGTGATTGCAATAAGAAAGATAACTTTCCAAGAAAGGTATTTCAAGGAGGTGGTAGCCAAGGGTTCAAAAGGCGGCTTCATAAGCTGACCAAGAACTAGGTTCAAGTCCCATGCCATCGGAGGTGGTCTAATGGGAGGCTTTGTTAAAAGGAGGCCTCTCATGAACCTTGCTACAAGAGGATGAGAGGAAACAGGTTGTCCATTCAGAGGCTTAAGGGAAGCTGCAATAGCACTCAAATGGACCCTTACTGAATTAGTTTTAAGGCCTGCATTAGACAGATGGAGGAGATACTCCAGCAAAGATTCCAGGGGTATGGCAAGGGGGTTAAGACCCTTCCCAGCGCACCAGATAGTAAACCTCTTCCACTTGAAAGCATAAGAACATCTAGTGGAAGGTTTTCTGGAAGCATAAAGAACATCTTTCACCTGTTGAGAAAGATGAAGATCTTGGAGATCTAGGCCTTCAGCAACCAAGCCCTGAGATGCAGAGACTGGGGATTGGGATGCCATAACTTCCCGTCCTCTTGAGATAGGAGATCGGGAGCAGACCCTAACTCGAGGGAGGGAGCTTGAGAGAGATGTAGAAGCAGAGGGTATCACACTTGCCGTAGCCAATGTGGAGCTATGAGAATCATGTGGCCACTGTCTCTCTGAAGCTTGAACAGGGTTTTGGGAATTAGGGGAATGGGTGGAAAGGCATACAGGAAGTCTTGACCCCAGTGAAGGAGGAAAGCATCCCTTGCCTGAGCCCCCTGAGCCGGAGTTCTGGAACAGAACCGGGGAAGTTTGGCATTCCACGGACTTGCAAAGCGGTCTATGTCCGGGGTTCCCCAGATCTGAAAAATCCTGGTCACCTGGTCCACATGTAGGGACCACTCGTGTGGAAGCAGAACTCAACTGAGCCTGTCTGCCCAAGAGTTTTGAACGCCTGGAAGATAAACTGCCAGAAGATGAATCTGATGCTCTCTGGCGAGGGCCCAGAGTCGCAAAGCTTTGTTGCAAAGCGACAGAGAGCCAGTTCCGCCCTGCTTGTTCACATGGAACATGGCTACCTGATTGTCCGTGTGGATAAGGACTGTCTTGCAGCTGAGCAGGGTGTGGAACACTCGCAGAGCAAGGAAGATTGCTCTGAGTTCCAAGAGACTGATATGTAGACAAGTTTCCTGTGGGGACCAGATACCCTGGGTGGAGAGGTCTTGTAGATGAGCTCCCCAACCCATTGGAGAAGCATCTGTCGTGAGAGTTGCTTGGGGTAGAGACTGCTGAAAGGGGGACCCCAGCAACAGGTTTTGAGGGGACTTCCACCACTGGAGAGACAAAATGAGGCGACTTGTGTTTGCTATTTTGTCTGACAGGCAGTCTAATGCCTGGGTCCATTGGGTGGATAAAGTCCACTGAGCTGCTCTCATGTGAAGGCGAGCATATGGGACCACATGCACGGTGGATTCCATGTGGCTTAGTAACTGTAACATCTCTCGAGCAGTTAAGTGAGGCTTCAACTCTGCTTGAGAAGCTAACTGCACCAAGTGAAGGCAACGGGCCTGGGGGAGATAGGCCCTTGACTTTGTGGTATCCAGCAACACCCCTATAAACTCCAGAGACTGAGTAGGGGTTAAATTGGATTTTGGGATGTTTATTATCAGCCCTAAATACTGAAGGATACTCATTGTGCAGGCTAGAGAACTCTTGGCCTCTGACTGAGTGGGAGCTCGGATGAGCCAATCGTCCAAATAACGGAAGACGAATATTCCCAGAGTGCGCAGAAATGCAGCTACCACTGCCATGCATTTTGTGAACACCCTTGGTGCAGAGGCCAGACCAAAAGGGAGCACTCTGTATTGATAGTGCTTCTCTTGAAAAAGGAACCAAAGGAACCTTCTGTGAGTTGGATGGATGAGAACATGGGTGTACGCATCCTTGAGATCTAGAGAACAAAGCCAATCCTGACTCTGAAGGTATGGCAGCAGAGTTCCAAGAGAAATCATTTTGAATTTTTCCTTGACTAGGAATCTGTTCAATTCTCTGAGATCTAAGATGGGTCTGTAGCCCCCTGTTTTCTTTGGAATAAGAAAATAGGGGGAGTAGAAACCTGTGCCCTGTTGTTGAAGAGGCACTTCCTCTATTGCCCCCTGGGTGAGAAGGGTGGCAACCTCCTGCCCCAACAGGTTGAGGAGGGAGGTTGGAGAATTGAACTGGTGCACTCTTGTGTGAGGGGGCAAGCTTGAAAAATGAAGTTTGTACCCCTCTCTTATGATGGAGAGTGTCCAATGCTCTGCTGTAATTGGCTCCCATCTGGGAGCAAAATGACATAACCTTCCTGGAATGGTGGAGGGCTCTGGTCCTTCCATAGCCAGGAAGGCTAAGTTCTCTAGCGGAAAGTCAAAGGCCCTGAGGGGGCTGAGGTTGCTGGGTCGGTGGAGGCCTAGCAGCCTTTGCTTTGCTCTGTTTGGATGATTGCTGACGTTTGGTAGGGAACTGAGCTGCAGAACATGCCCGCTGACCATAAGCAGGATAGAATCTTCCCTTTTTAGAAAAAGGTGCTTTCTTGAACAACCTTTTCTTAGCAGGAGCAGCTGTGGATTTGGATAGTCTATCCAAGGCAGAATTTTCAGCATCCATCTGAGTGGCTTTTGCTTGCCAATCTTTACCAAACAGGTTCTCACCTGTACAAGGGATATTTCCCAATTCATCTTGAACCCAGATCTCCAAATCAGATGCTTGAAGCCAAGCAATTCTATGTGCACCTATGGCAATAGCTGAGGCTCTGCTGACACATTCAAAGGAGTCGAAAGCTGCATGGTTGGAGAATTTGGAGATATCTTGGGCATGCTTAAGCCAAGTGAGAAAGTCCTGTCTTTTATCTTCAGAAATGAAAGGACTTAAAGTCTGCAAATGATCAGTGACTTCTTTTAAGAACATTCCCATGTAAAGACTATAGGAATTAATTCTCACAGCAAGCATGGAAGCTTGGAAGACTCTTCTTCCAAAAGCATCCAGGGTTCTACATTCACGTCCTGGAGGATTAGAGGCATGTCTTTTGGCACTTCTAATCTTTCTCATAGCAGACTCAACCACAATAGAGTGGTGAGGAAGTTGAGTTTTATGGAACCCAGGACAAGGAGGGACACGATACATGGTATCCAACCTGCGAGAATGAGGGGAGGTGGTCAGAGGTGCTTCCCACATCCCTAACATGAGATCATACAAAATCTCATGAACAGGCAAGGTAGCTGCCTCCTTAGGAGTTTTAGGATATTGTAAAATATCTAACTCCTTGGCTCTGGGTTCTGTCTCAGGGGCCACCGTAATGGAAAGGCCCCGAGTCACCTCCCTGATGAAGTCTTGAAAAGACAAGTCCTCTGGAGGAGAGATCCTTCGTTTAGGAGAGGACTCCTCCTGTGGAAGAAGCATCACTGCATCGACCGACTCTTCAGAATCCTCAGAGTCCTCAGAGGAATCGAAGTATCGTCTGTCCGGATGCTCTTGCAAAGCCCAATACCCGTACCGACTGGCATCGGCATCGTGAATAACCAGTACCGGGGTATCGGTACCGGAGGGCTTCAGAGGACAGAGTACCAGCATAGCGGACACCGATGCCGATGTCGATGCCACTGGTACTGGAATCGGTACCAATGGCGATGCTATAGCCGGTACCGGTGGGGTAGTCTGTTGCGGTACCACGGGCGTCGATGCCACAAGGAAAGCCGCCAGACTGCGTTCTATGGACAGAATCCTCTGATCCATCAACACCGCCAATGCTTGGAAGTCGGTACCGGTGGAAGCCACTGGTACCCCAGAGCATGGCACCAGATCTGTCGAGGCCACGCCATCGAGATCATCCTGGAACCCCGATGATGATGCTTTAGAGGCCGAAGCCTCCCGCTGGGGTAATATTGCCGGTGCAGAATCCTCGAGGGCAACACCAGAGGCATCTCGATGCTTAGAAGGAGATCATGACTTCAGGACAGTAATGCAAGCTGTGACACTCCCTCATCTGGATTTCTGCAACATAATCTATCATGGACTTCCTGCCTCACACACCAACCCCCTCCGAACTGCCTTAAATACTACAGCAAGGATTATTCAGAATGCAAAAAAACGGGACCACATCACCCCAATCCTAAGAGACCTCCACTTCCTTCCAATACAAGCAAGAATCAAGTACAAAGCTATCCTACTCATCCACAAAACTATCCACCAAACACGGAACACCTCACTCCACTCCCTACTGCCTCGCCCATCCCACAACAGATCAACCAGACACTCCTCCAATAACTCTATCGTCGTCCCCCACAAAAGAACCAAATCCACACAACGGACCTGCAACAGAGCCTTCGAACTTTATGCTCCATCCCTCTGGAACTCTCTACCAAACCACATCAGGAACAACGCTGACATCACATCATTCAAGAAACAGCTCAAGACAATCCTATTCCGTGAACATCTCTGAACAGAAATACCACCCTATCTACATGACCGTATACATGTCCATGTCTACTTAAATCATTAATTGTTGCCCCTTGGTGATGGCCCCTCCCTGAAAAAATTGCCCCCCCCCCCCTATGTTATATGTTACACCGCTTTGACCCGGTGAAAAGCGGGATATAAATGCAGTTAAATAAATAAATAAAAATAAATAAATAAATACCCTTCGAGGACCGGCTGGATTTATGTTTAGTTACCTGAGATCCATGTGAGGAAGAAGAAGCCCTGGAAGACGTCGATGCCACCGAAGCCGTATCAGAGGGAAACAGGGTACTGAGCTTGGCAGCTCAGTTCTGCCGACCTCTTTTAGACATCATAGAACAGGACATACAATCTGTGATGGAATGGTCAGGACCTAAACATTTTAGACCCCAGTCATGGGTGTTGGTGACGGAAATTGTACCACCACATTTTGTGCACTTCTTAAATCCTGAGGCAGGTTTTTCCATGTTAAGGAAAAAAACATTTTGGGCCTAAGGCCCAAAACGCAAGTGCACCTGAAGAAAAGAAACGGAAAAAAGTTTTGTTTTGTTTTGTTTTTTTAAACAAGAAAAGAAAAAGACCGGCGGTACCGGTGGAGTGTCGAAGAAGGCAGACGCGACACAAAAGAAAGAAAGAAAAATAAAGAAATTCTTCTGCGGTGACAGGAACACGATCTGCTGGCTCCGCGGAAAAAGAAGAACTGAGGAGAGACAGTTGGGAAAGGCGGGAAGACAGCACGCAGGCGCTGTGGGATGCTTCCAAAGGCTTTCTGATTGGACGCAGGGGAGCATTCCCGCGCAGGCTCCGTCGGTATCGATACCCCATATGTGAAGACTCATTCCTGCATGTTCCTGGAGATACCTGATTATCTGGATTGGGGAGGGGAAGTAGTACATTCTCATTGGTGTATCTGCCTGGATATTCTATGCTACAGCAACTAAGAGCAGACAGAGGAGGAGGTAGGTTACATTACTCTACATACAGGAGTGGAGGGTATCACAAAGAAATTTTGAGTTCCTACAGAGATATAAATATCTTTGTGAAGATTAGAGGGGGTTGCCTCTTGGAGTTTTGTGATGTTCTGTGCCCTGGGACAAGCAAATATTTGTTAGACATTCTTATCAAAAGTGATAATGGCTTTAGGAGTAAAATTTAATCTTTATTTAATGCTTGAAGGTTTTAATCTTGTTGGCTGCAAGTGAAGATGATCTGAAACATCAGCAGTACATAGAACAGCACAGAATTTAATGGTGACTTGCATCGGTGGTTGGAATAATTGTTACATCTACCATTTTGCCAAAGATGTCATGGCACAGACCTTATATTTGGGTTGAAATATGTTAAAGAAATAGGGAGATCTAAAGGTGAAATATACAACTGAGGTAGCTTGGTCTGACCATTGTATTTTGGTGTTACTGGTTAAGGTCTCTGGGGGTCCTTTATAAAGCTGCTGCAAGAAATACAGTTGTGGTCAACCTTATTGGCACCCTTGCATTTTAGCTAAGTTGTGTACAATATCTTGAAAAATAATTATAAATATTCCAGCTATATCTCATCATAATATTTTATTAGCATGTTCAAAGGTATACAACAACAAAACAAAGATGTCTGCACAACTTAGATGTAGTAATTTCTGAGAGAAAAAAAAACAAAATACGACCTGGACAGGATTAATGGCACCCTTCACTAAAATTTGGTTGCACAACCCTTGGCACTGATGACAGCCTCCAAACGTTTCTTGTAGCCATCTATAAGTTTCATACATCTGTTTGCTGGTAGTTTCTCTCACTCTTCAACTGTGATTTGCTCCAGCTCATGAATGGTTCCAGGATTCCTTTTATCAATGGCAGATTTCAGCTCTTTCTAAAAGTTCTGTAATGTCATTTGGGTATAGTGCACAGGGAGAAGAAATGGCAGCACTACTTGAAGTTCTTAGGCAGAATGAAAATGAAAATCCGATTATCTATACAAACTTAGTATGTTTTTTCATCTGTCCAGTTCTTGATTGGATTGAGATCAGGACTCATTGCTGGCCAGTTTAAAACAATCCATTTGTTCCTTTTTAACCATTCTTTTGTACTTTTGGATGCATATTTTGGATCACTGTCCTGCTGGAAGACCATGAACTTTGTCCCAGACCTAGCTTTCTGACACTAGGTAGCACATTTCACTCCAAAATACCATGGTAGTCCTCTGACTTCATGATTCCTTTAATACGTTCCAGGCCTCCAGTTCCTGAGGCAGGAAAACAGCCCCACAACATTATGGAACCTCCACCATATTTAACTGTAGGAAGGTTGTATTTTTCCTTATAAGCCTCATTTCCTCGCCTGTAAATGTATCGCTGGTCTCCACTGCCAAAGAGCTAAAGTTTGGTTTCATCTGTCCACAGAACATTTTCGCAGAAGGATTGTGGTTTCTCAAGGTGGGTTTGGGCAAAGATTAGGTGTGCCTTTTTATGTCTGTCTCTGAGCAGTGTGATCCTCCTTGGCCTTCGCCCATGAAGTCCTTCTTTGTTTAGTGCACGGCCTATGGTGTGAGTTGAAACCATCACTCCAGATTGCTCCAGGTCAGTCTTAAGCTCTTTGGATGTTGTAAGTGGTGTTTTTCCAACAGTTTCCACTAATCTTTGAAGACTTCTTGGATTAATTTTCCTCTTCCCACCACATCCTGGCAGGTTCCTGACAATCCACGAGCAGAAAATAACATTGTGAACTGTAGACACAGGAATCCCAAGGTCTCTGGAGATGGAAGGGTGCCAGTAATCATGTCCTGGCAATGTCCCCGTTTTTATACTATTTCCTAGTATTTCCTTTTCTACTTAGTCTTGTTTTATTTGATTCTTTTATGAGTCAAATATGTCTGCATATATAGTCCAAAGCCATTTCACTGGCCTCTTTTTTATGAGATACTGGACATTACGGGGTTGAACTGCAAGGGTGCTAATAATGTTCACCACAACTGTAAGAGAAGAGACTGATGTTGACCACGCATGTGAACAGAAAAACATGGTGTGTTGCAAACAATCTGGGAGGCATGGAGGAGTAGTCTAATGGTTAGAGCAGCAGGCTGAGAACCAGGGAAGTCTGATGTTAATCCCACTGCTGTTCCTTGTAATCTTTGAAGTCACTTAACATTCTATCATCGGAGGTACAAACTTAAATAAGCCTTCTGGGGATAGGAAAATACCTACTAGAATGTAACTTGCCTTGGACTTCTGAGAAAGGCATGAGCTAAATCCAATTTCCTTTCCCTTTCCCGCAGCATATATGAGGAAGCAGTAATACAAGGGATTTTCCAGTATTTTGGATTTGGTCACCTCAGTAAAACAGAGTTGGGTCCATATAAGATGGAATGCTCAGTGGCTCTCTGATAAAATGCAAAATTGTAAGAGATGCTGTTATAATTGGAGAGAAAATGGACAAAGACTTGTGATGTAAGGATACAGAGGAAAGCAGTCAATAGGTGTTGGTGGCTCATTTCTTCAACCAAGAGAAAATTTTATTTTGGCTAATGTAGAAAATAAATCTAAGGAACTGTTTAGAATTGTGTCAGGATTGTTAGGCAGGGTATCAAATAAACAAGTGAAGAAGGGTGAGGCACCGGATCCAAACTAATTGATTTCTTTCTATAGAAAATCAACGAGTTAAGGGCGAGTGTGATTCCACAGAAGAGGGGGAAAGTTTGGGCATCCTGCAAGGGTCAGTATTATCATTGTATTTAATCTGCAGATGCTTCCATTGTGTTCAGTCAAGTAAGCAGCTGATTGGATGTTTTATATAGATGCATACGACGTGCAGGTGTTAGTGCCAGTATCAAGAATGGCTGATGATGTGCAGGAGATGGCTGGTCAAAAGTTGAATGTGTCGTCAATATGGTTCAGTCTATTAAGATTCAAACTGAATGTGAAAAAAATAGTTGTTATGACAGGGAGGTGGCCAAACTCATTCTGCAAGGGAATGGGCCCAATGTATTAGAGCTCAAGAGGTTATGTCACAGTTTGGGGGCATGGTTAGACTCTACAGCAAGGGTTTTTAAACGGGGGTATCCATACCCCTTGGGGGTATGGGAAACAAATGATGGGGGCATGGCACTGGATCTCTGAACAATTTAAAAAAATGTTAAATTAAAATTTAGATTATTATCACAGTTTTCAACACGGAATGAGATGGTAATATATTGCCTGCGTAAATATTTCAAGAAGTCAAGAACCATTTGGAAGTCCTAAGTACAAAATTTTGAGGGTTACTTCTCAGATATAAATGATTTTAGCATGGAATCTGTTTCGATCATGAGCCCATTCTCATTTGATGAGTGACAATGATTTAGCAAAGGATGATTTCATTGAGTTCCAAGAAGACCCAAGAAAGAAAGCTGATTTGGAAAAGGCTGGTCTAGATAGCAGGCAGTTTTGGTGTGAGCAAATTGCATCTTACCCTAGCTTGGCGATGAGAGCAGTGAATGTTTTGGTTCTCTTCACAACTACTTATCTCTGTGAAACATGATTCTTTGAATTATTAAACCTGAAAGCAAAGTGGAGAAATCGACTTGATGTGTCAGTAGCTGTACCTCGATTCCCTGTTTGACTACACAAAAACAACAGCAATAATCTTACTAGTTGTAGCTAGCTTGTGTATTTGTGATTTGAATAAATATGATAAAATCCTTAAAATTGTCTTTAAACTGTTCTGTTTCTAGCTATATACATATGTATGATTTTGACAATCTGGCAAAGGGGGTATGGGGACATACTGGGCGATCCACTGGGGGTCTGTGGTCGTAAAAAAGTTAAGAACCCCTACTCTACGGTAAGGCAGCAAGATCATGTCTCTAGATTCTTGGGTGCCGCCTCTTCCACAATGAGAATGATATATCACTTGAAGTGCTGTCTGTCCGAAGAACATTTACTAGCAGTAACTTGTGCTTCGATTCTCCCATGTTTTGACCTTAGCAATGCGCTGCTGATTGGGGTAGAGGTGAGAGAATTAGAACACTTGTAAATGGTTCAAAACTTTTTTAGCAAGCAACCAGATTGATAAAGGAACTCCGTAAATTTGATCATCTAACTCTTGTACTTACAGATTTACATTGACTGCCAGTTGGTTTTCAAGTCCAGTTTAAAATTATATGTTGGTATTTGAGGTGTTACATGGGATGGGTCCAGGATATTTACACAAGAAACTGAAGCCCTACATGCCTACTAGAGCTTTGCTGTCTCTGGGTAAAGAGTTGTTGGTGCTCCCACATGTCATAAGTCTCTTGCATTTTCCATTCAGGTTTCTACTTTATGGAATGCCCTTCCAGATGGATTGCAGTTGAAACAGGATTTGAGTGCTTTTCGTTACTGTTTAAAAACATACCTCTTTCAAGCAGCATTTGGGAAATGATGGTTTGAGCTGGGCAGGTTGGGGATTAAGGGCACAGCCGGGTATTTATTTTTATGATTTATTATTTAATTGTTATGATTTTAAACTTATGTTTGTAAACCACAATGAGCCTTTGGGGCTATGCGTGATATAAATGTAAATGAATAAATAAGCTAATAAGGCGTTTGGATGAAGAGGAGGGAAAAGTGGAAAGAAAAAAGACAAAGAGGCCATACATAATTTTCATTTGCTGTCTTTACGGGAACTTAAGAGAGTTGTTAGGGACAGTGAGGAGGACATGTTGTTGTTAAGTGCCATTGAGTCAGCATCGACTCATGGTGACCCTCTGGATAGTTATCCTAAATTGTGTTCGGTCTTCAGTCGGCTCATTGTTGACAGACTGGCACCCGTAGCTGCTGTTATTGTATTGATCCATCTCATTGCTGGCCTTCTTCTTTTGGGTTGACCTTCTACCTTGCCAAGCATGATGTCTTTCTCTAATGATCTTGAGGAGGACATATTAGGGGTGAAGGGGGAGGGGGTTCAGCAGCAGTGGCCAGCACAGCTAAAGCCCTAGATAATCAATGCCAAGGCTATATATCCAGGCCCCGGCCTTGAATATCAAGGTTGCCCGGACTGAGATCTTGCAATCCACTCAGTGGCGATAGTGGATAACTGGGCAATGGCTGAATTTCACCACCTTTGCTCCACCCCTGAAACGCTGATGCTAAGTGCTTAGCGTTGAGGCATTTAGCGGCCCAAACTGGGGATATTCAGCGGCACTAACTGGACTAATACCACTGAATAGCCCGTTGAGTGTCATTTACGCAATCTGCAGATCCACAAACCATATAAATGCCTTTAAATACCCCCCCCCCCCCCCAATAATGATTTCAGCACCTGGTGCCCTTTGGACTCATAAAACAAGAAACTGTGTTGTTGATGCCGCTGGATCTGACCTGCCCTTTTTGTCTCGTAGACTACTATTCTGTTGCACAAATGCAGGCAGCTGGGTCTGGTGGAGTTGATATTTCAGTGAGCTGTATCTTTTCTCTTTGAGCAGATGTGCAGAGTATGGATGAACTAGGTCACCTCAGTAGCCCATAGTTCAGGATGTGGAGTTTCATAGGGCCGCTGCCCTTTCACTTTCCTTTTATAATTTCCTTATGCATCCACTTGGGGGATCATCTGAGCCTTTGCCTTGCCCTTTTATTTGCATGTTGATGATATTCATATAATGGTGCCATTGGGGAAAACGGTGGAAGCTGGCTTTAGAGATTTGGAAACCTATATTACTGAGTTGGTAGTGGCTTAAAGGAAGTCGGATGGTAAATAGTAGTAAAACAGACACTTTGTCTGGGTATGGCAGATTGGCAGAGAGTGCACTTGAAACCTAAGCTAGATGCACGCACAGCTTAAGGCAGTCTGCTGCCAAATATGAGTACTTGGATGGTGCCTCCCTCCCCACAAGTATCAGGAGCTGGAGGGGAAGAGCATCCCCCCTCAAAGCTCCAGTCATGGAGAGGGGTGCCTCAAAACCTTAGTCAGGGAGCAGGGAAAGAATGGGTATCTGTGTGAACTGAAAAATGTCAGGGGTAGGAGGAAAGTGGTGTGGTATGGTGTGTAGGCAGGAGGTATGCAGGGGGCCTATTTGAGATAACAGCAAAGGTTGTGAGTGATGCATGGAACTGAGGGACAGGGGCTTGGTGTTGAGGGCACAGAGGAAGTGAGCATGCCACGCACCATACTTGCCTGCAGTAGTGTTACCATGCTACCTGATGGCTTGTTTTTATTAATCAAACCAGATAGTCCAGCAACAGGAGCAGTGGTTAAGCCATCATCCCCTGCTCAGGGCCGGCCCATCCACTAGGCGTGCTAGGCAGCCACCTAGAGTGGCCGGCCTGGGTGGGCAACAGCAGCAGCCCAAATGGGCAGCTGTGCTGCCCCCAAGCTGCCGCTGCTGCCCACCTCCCCCTGTCGAGATGGAATTGGCAGCAGCTGAGGGGGTGGCAGTGGCGGCAGCTGAAGGGAGTGGCATCAGCTGAGGGGGGCATCAAGGCCGAGGTTTCTGCCTAGGGTGGCCGAAACTCTTGGGCCGGCCCTCCCCCTGCCAGTATAAGCCACGTAATCTTGCAGCTCTTATCGCAAGACCGGGCCCATGGTAGCAGGAGACATGTTTAGGCTGCTGCTGCTGGACCACAGGAGGGTTAATTATAATTGATTGGGAAGTTGTGTGGCAACACTGCTGCAGGTAAATGTGATGTGTGTCATGCTCACTTCTTCTTAACCCACTGCCACTGAAATTCAGAACTGAGGTGCAAGAATAGATAGAGGCTTTTCATTGAAATCACAAATTCTATAGTGCTTACAGAAGTATATAGGAAGTTAAAGGCTAGTAAAACAGCTAAAGTAATTTCTGGATTTTCTGGCTTTGAAACTGACCATATATAGTTTGGATGCTACGTGTTACTGTAGAACACTTTTACGCAGGTTTTCCAGTAGGAGTCCACAGAGGACAAGAGCTAGCCTACTGCTACATAAGCTGCACTTGTTACTAATAGCAAGGTGAAATTTAAGTGGCTGACACTTGCATTTCACAGAAACATGACGGCAGAAAAACACCACATGGCCTATCTAGTCTGCCCATCCATCAACTACAATAGAGATCCTCTGTGTTTGTCCCATGCTTTTTTGAATTCAGATACTGTCCTCGTCTCTACCACCTCCACTGGGAGACCATTTCAGTTGCTAAGAAGCACTGGTCCCATTTCTTCAAGGAATTACCTGACCTGGTATGTACCAGACAGGGAGTTAGATTCAAATTAAGGGCATTTACTGAAAATCCCTGCATTTCATGATACAAGTACGGGCATTTTCTATGGTAGTTTCAGAGATGTGGAATAATCTCCATTCGAGGTGCAGCTGGAATTGAACCATAGGATATTCAGGAAAAAAAATTAAGGTATTTCCATTCTTCACATCTGAAACACAGGACTGAAGGTTAGAGAATGAGCTAGCAAGTCTCAAGGAATGTTTTTCAACGGGGTACTCAAAATTGTCTGAATAAATGTTCCTTCCTCCTATCCATCTCCCATTCCCCCACCCTCACCCCTAGGTTCTAAAAAATTTGATTTTTTTTATTAGTAGTGTTTACTAGAACTAAAGTGTAGTTACTCACCTGTAACAGGTGTTCTCCAGGGACAGCAGGAATCAGTCCTCCCATATGGGTGACGTTGGCACTGATAGAGCCCGCACTGATCCACTCTCCGGCTTTCAAAGAAAGCATTTGGGAGATACACTGCGCAATGCGCATGCATGGTCACCTTCCTGCTCAAAGCTGCCATCTTGCCTCAGTATAATAACATAGCACAAGACGGCAAAAACAAAAACGAAAAAACTACTCCAAGGGGAGGAGGGAGGGTTGTGAGGACTGATTCCTGCTGTTCCCGGAGAACACCTATTACAGGTGAGTAACTAGGCTTTCTCCGGGAACAAGCAGGAAGTCAATTCTCACATATGGGACTCCCAAGCTACAGGCTACCGAAAGAACCTGTAAAAGCCACGGGCGGCCCAAAAAGCGGACTGGGCAGCAGGGGATGCTGATTGGCTGGAAGTCTAACACTGTGGCAGCAGCATCGGGGATGCAATCCCTTCTCCAGTAGCCTGGACACAGAGGGCTTGAGGAAAGAAGTTGCATTAATCCCTGAAGAGGTGGTGGAGTACCGCTTGGCCAAAGGCACTGTCGCTGCAGGAGGACTCCTCCAGACAGTAGTGTGCTGCAAAGGTGTGCACGGAGAACCAGGTGGCTACCTGGCATATGTCCACCAAGGGCACCGACAGCAAGCTGGCTTCAGAGACCACTATAGCCCGCATGTTGTGGGCTGTCACATGATGCTCCAGCGAGAGTCCCACCTGCTGGTAGGTGAACGTGATGCAATCAGCCACTCAATCGGAGCGTAAACATTTGGAGACAGCTATACCCAGGCAATTGGGATCAAAAGACACGAAGAGCTGTGTCGACTGGCGATGAGCCTGCATCCTCTAGATATAGAAAGCCAGTGCACAATTATAGTCCAATATGTGTAGAGAGGCCTCCACTCTGGAGGCATGAGGTTTTGGAAAGAAGGTGGGCAGCACCACCTCCTGGTTTAGGTGAAACGCTGAAACCACCTTTGGCAGAAACTTGGGATGTGTCCAAAGGACTACTCCATTCCTATGAAACCTGGTGTAGGGTTCATGCGCTACGAGTGCTTGCAGTTCGCTTTACCTGCCTTGTGGAGGTGAGCGCCATCAGGCAGATGACCTTCCAGGAGAGGTACTTGAGAGGGAACATCGTCAATGGCTCAAAGGGGGACCAGGAAAGGAGGAGACCACGCATGAACCAGCTCACCAAGGGGCAAATGGATACAAGATGGCCCACAGCATCACGGTGATGTGCCGAAATAGTACAGAGATGTGTTGTCCTGGCCCGGCAGATACACCACCGTGAAGAAGAGGTTTCTGGCAGCTGCAAAGTTCCAAAGGTGCACCGCCTCCCAGCAGAGGTGGTACAACCCCATGCCTCCCTGCTTGTTGATACCAAACATCACTACCTGGTTGTCCATCTGAATCTGGACAACCCCCCCCCCCCCTTCAGATGGTCCACAAAGACCAGCAGGGTGTGGTAGACCACTCAAAGCTCAAGCAAGTTGATCTGCGAGGCACTCTTTTCCGGCGACCACTGTCCCTGCGACTGGAGGTGGTCATAATGGGCCCCCCAGCCGAGCTTGGACGCATCCGTCGTGAGGATGTGCCAGGTTGGTGGAGCCTGGAACGGCAGGCCAGCCTTCAGGTGGTGCTGGTCCTGCCACCAAGCCAGGGAGGATGCCAAGATGGGAGTGACCTGTATACAGTCCTCCAGGTGGCCAGTCACCTGCACCCACTGAGCACTGAGTGTCCACTGGGCCTGCCACATGCGTGGGTAGGCAAAAAGAGTCACGTGGATGGTGGATGCCATGTAACTCAAGAGGCGGAGCATCTGTCGGGCCGACACGGAGGCTGCACCCTGCACCTCCATCGCCAGGGTGGCAAGGCATTGGGCCCGTTCCCTGGGAAGGAACACCCGTGACTGAGTGGAGTCAAGCAGGGCTCCGATGAACTCCATGCGTTGGCTTGGTACGAGGTGGGACTTGGGGAATTCACCACGAACCCTAGATGCTGCAGCAACCCCAGCATGTGCTGAGTGGCAATGCGCACCTCGCCCGGAGTGCCAGCCCCTACGAGCCAGTCGTCCAAGTAGGGGGAACACAAAGACCCCAAGGACCCTGAGGCAGGTGGCCATGACAGCCAGGCACTTTGTGAAGGGTGGAAGTGAGACCAAAGGGTAGCACCCTGTACTGGTAGTGCTGGCCTCCCACGACGAAGCGGAGGTACTGACAGTGCCTCAGGTAGATCAGGATGTGGGTATAGACATCTTTGAGATTCAAGGAGCATAGCCAATCTCCCTGCAGGAGGTAAGGCAGCAAGGTTCCAAGAGATATCATTTTGAATTTTTCCTTGAACAGGAAGCCGTTGAGGTTCCGAAGGTCCAGGATGGGTTGGAAGCCTCCTGTCTTCTTGAGGACCAGGAAATAGCAGGAGTAGAACCCCCATTGCTGAAGATGAGGGGAGATGGGCTCAACCGCCTGATCTTGGAGTAATGACTTGAGCTCTCGCAAGAGGAGCTCCCTGTGCAAGTATCCATCGGTACTTCCCCTGTGAATGAGGGGGGAGGCAGCTCGGTAAAAATGCAGGAGGTAACCGTCTGTGACCACTCGCAGCACCCAGGCATCCATGGTTATTGTGGGCCACGTGTGCACGAAGTGGACGAGTCTTCACCCCGTGAACCCTGGGCCTGTGACCTCCTGAGGGAGGGAGGCTATGCCCAAGGAGTCAAAAACTCCCCCCAGAATATGGCTGAGCCGCTGTTTGAGGCTTGGGAGCTTTGGACTTACGGGAGCCATGCCCTTGGCTCTTGGCCTGCTGCCCCTTAGGGGGAGTGGGGTAGGCCTTGAACTTAGGGTAGTTTCTGGATAGAAGGACTTTTTACCCAAAGCCTTCTGACGGAAAGGATCCGACACCTTGTATAATCTGGTCCTCGTCATGAATTCCTTCTCCAACTCATCAGCCTTGTCAGTCATGGGTTATCTCCTCAGCAGGGGACGTCGGCTAATGTGTCCTGAACCCACTGCTCCAAGTCGGAGGGCTACAGCCAGACAAGGCGGCAGGCACTAATGTCCACCGCAGCCACACGAGCCACCAACTCGAAACCATCAAAGGCTGCCTGAGTCTTAAATTTGGAGCATTCCTTGACTGAGGAGACCAGGGTCCGAAAGCATTCAAGGGCCTCTCCTGATAAACAGCTGAGAACCCGGCGAGCTCCTTTGCCAGGTCTCTCAAGTACATACCCATGTACAGTTGGTAGGCCTGGATCCAGGCTGTGAGCATGGAGCCCTGGAAGCACTTTCTACCAAACGCATCCATGGTAAGGGGCTCCCTGCCAGGGGGCACCAAGGAGTGCGTCTTCTGGTTCTTAATCCAACGCATAGCTGACTCCACCACCATGGAATTGTGTGAGAGCTGTGCCTTTTGAAACCCCAAGCTTGTACCAATTCGATACTGGGAATTGAGTCAACGATTCATAATCTGCACCATCACTGAGTTCTCCCACATCCTGAGAAACAGGCGCTCCGGGTTGGGGCCTCATACTGGAGGATCTCCAGGTCCTCTGCACGAGGCTCATCCTCCGGCACCCCCACAAAGGTGAATGCCTGGGACATCTCCCTCATGAACGGCCAAGTCCTCTGGGGTTGACCTCTGCCGAAGATGTGACGGACAAAGGTCGGAGAGGACATCCTGCTGCAACACAGTGTCAAGGGAGTTCTTATCAATCTCCCAGCCCAACTCCAAATGCGAGGAGTCGACGGACGTTGGTCGGTCACTGGACCAACTCAACGCCGATCCGACGGCTTCGTATCAGTCGTCGAGTGCCTCAACGCCAATTAAGCAAGGCACTCCAGGATAGGAGGTACCTCTTCCAGGGAAGTCCTCAGTGAAGATGTCCCCATGTAGGGCGCTAACGATCCGGAGGGACCAGGAGTCGGGCCCCGATGCGACTCAAGGAATGCAGTGAAGTTACGCTCGAGTGCAGCCATGCGGGCCTCTATGCCAGAGGGCTCCGTAGCTGGACTGGGTCTTGACGGCATCGGGCCTAGATCAGACTCCCTGGTCGGGGAGTCCCTGATGGTAATGGAGTTGGGCCGCCGCTCCTTCGAGGTTGCAGGGGACCCATCTCTCCGGGGACACTTAGACAGCCACTCCCTACCGTCATCTCCAGGGTCACACCGAGGGCTCAGAGGCCGAGTCAATGAGGACTTACCCCCTGATGTCGGGTTGGTCCTCAGCATCGGTTTTGAGGGTGCAGTCAATGCCGGGAGGTCCTCCGAGGAAGACTCCGACACCTGATGTCCCCTGGGCTCTGACTGAGCCCAGGCATGCAGAGATGTGATACTTGGCACCAGCGTCAATGGAAGGGATTCTGCCTCAATGCCAAACCGGAGCCAGCTTTGCCAAACAGCTCCCCCTGCCACTTTTCACGATTCCTCCGGGTTTTGGCTAACATGAGGAGGCAAAGCGGACAAGAGGACCTGTCGTGGTCTGCCTCGAGGCATTTAATGCAGGTGCTGTGCCAGTCCGTGTGGGACATAGTGCGACTGCACTTAGCACACTGCTTAAAACCACTGGTCAAGGCCATAGCCGGGAAAATGAGGCCCGCAAGGTCAAACTCAGACGTCTCGACCAGCTGGGCCACGAGAAAAGAAATCCCGCATGCCAAAAGCGGAAAAAGACAAAGAAAGAAATACCTGAATGAAAAACTGGACGCCAAGGCGAAGACTCAGGTGGGGAAGGTGATCAAATCAAGCACTCAAATGGAAAAAAATTACTGATGCAAGGGTGAAAATCCTACCTTTCTACCAAAGTGCACAGGAGAATGTCACCAGGGCTCCGCGGAAAAAGACAGACTGAGGCAAGATGCCAGCTTTGAGCGGGAAGGTGACCACACATGCGCGTTGTATCTCCCAAAAGCTTTCTTTGAAAGCTGGGGAGTGGATCCGTCGGCACTGACATCACCCATATGTGAGGACTGACTTCCTGCTTGTTCCCGGAGAAGTTGTATATTTTCTGTGAATATCTACTGTAAACTGTCTTGGATATCTCACTGTGGTTCGGAAAGGCAGTATAAAAGTATCAATAAGGAAAGAAAAGCACACATAGTCTTCCATGGTGCATAGGTGTTTAGCTCCATTGAGAGAAAGCATTCCTAGGGGTAGGATAGGGAACAACATGTAGATTGAATTTTCAGATGTCTATGCATTATTTTCAACAAATGTTTGTCCAAACAGCCGGTGCAAAGCATGTGGGTATGTTGTACCTGTGGGCTATCTGAAAATTGTTCCTCACAGCATACAGAGACAGACCATCATCAGATGACTATGTGAGGCAAGTTGGTAGCCTCAGTTTCAGTTCTCAGTGGACAAATGTCCTCATCACTGCAACCTCAATGTACAGGAAAATCCCTGTAATTTCAGCATATGCCAAACTTCTCCTTCCTAGCACTACACCTAAGTGTGTTGATAAAGAGCTGCAAAATAGTTGGTCCGTTCCAATGCATGACAATCTGCCATACCAATAATAAGAGGGGATTAAGATGTTTAGCTGATCAAGTGACCCAATTAGCATCAGTACAAAGACATGCAAAGCTATGGCAACGGTGGAAGGGTTTATTTTATAAACCATTTCCTTAGGTGAAATGGTGCTTTCTCTACCTTTCTGTCACATTTCCTTGGTCTCTGACTGCATTTATGGTTATGGTTATGGTTTATGGTTTCTTGATATCTTCTCCCTCTCAATGCAAAAAAGGGGTTGGTTGACATCTTCAGCCATCACTATCCTTCCTTCCTGCTGCCTGGCCACAGACCTTATGGCATTCCCCCCCTCCCCATGCCCAGAAAAGGTCAGAGCTGATGATATTTATTTATTATTTATTACAGGCTCTTATATACCGCTCTATTCAGCATCAGCGCGGTTCACAATATAACAACAGACCAGAACAACAAACTGTTTGGTTTTACAGAGAACAAGGTCAGAGAACTTGGATAAAACATGATATGGTTAAAGAGATGATCTTGTACCAGGGGCAGGACACTATTTGCAGTGTTGCCACCAAAGAGATGCATCAAAGGGGGGGGGGGTCCTTTGGGAATGGTTAGAGAAGTCTTTGGGGTACTGGCGATTTGTTGGGGAGGCAGGCAAGAGGTTATAGTAGTTTTTGTCACTGCCCTTTGTGAGAGAGCAGATGAGGATAAATACTTTTCTTTATTTATTTCCATTTAGCTTGCTATACCACTTTTTTTAGGTCTTCGCAACTCCATGCTTAGGCGGCCTGCAAATGCCTGCCCCTTTTGACACATAGCATTGCATCAGAAAAGACGGGCATTTGCAGGCCTTCTAAGCATGGAGTTGCGAAGACCTGTGGCATTTTTTTAGTTGTTTAAAGTCTGATGCCACCACAGCTAAAGACACAGGAATAGCGGTGGTGGGGGGAAGAGAGCGAATCACTAAGGGTTGTTTTTTTTAAGGTGCTGCCCCCCTCCCCCCCAAAGAAAGGTGCCAGTGTGCCGTACTGTTGCATATTGGCACAAAGAAAAGCCCCGACTACAATAAAATATAAAATAAGAGGAGAAACCTATGCATAGGTTTGGAGGCTGATTCTGTACTGTCCATCCAGCCCCTGTATGGTGTGATGAAGAAGATGCTAGTGAGCCTATGGAGATAGGAAAAACTAGTGAATGTACCTTTAAAGAACGTGACAGGTCTGCAATACACACACTGCAGAGTGCAGCTAGAGGGAGTAAGCACAGAGAGGCTGAAGTTAGGTTGCCACACCCAAGCTATCTTGAGGTAGTTACAAACTTAGGGGATGATCACACACACGTGAGGGGAGTGAGAGAGACCCTGACAGAGAAGCAGCTTTATAAGCCTTGCTTAGAAGGAGAGAGGGGGAAGAAGAAGAGGGAGAAGGCGACGAAGCAACACCAAGAAAGGCAGCCGGAGGGGCTGTTGTTGCAGGATAAGAGAAAGTTCCAAAGAGGCCAGCAGTTCCAAGGTGGAGAGCTCCAAGGAGAAGCCGTCAGGAGAGGTACCAGGAAGGCACAGCTCAGGGAGAGAGAGCATAAAAGTCTTCCCATGTCTATGCCGGACTGGAAGTCTCAAGGTGTTCAGAGGTGGGTGCCCAGGGCTCAAGCTAGGAGGCAGAAGAACCCAGCCTGGAACAGGGAGCCATCGATTAACACCAGAGAGGAACTTAAGCAAGGAGGCCAGGAACTGTTTAACTGCAGCTGGGGAGAGGTTTGTGAAACTAGCCAGAAAGAGATAGCTCAAACCCCAGATACCTGTCTTCCATACCAGGTAGACCACTGCTGGAGGGAATTACAGAGATCCCCCGAGAAAGTATATCCTGGGAGATACGGGGAAATCTCAGAGCAAGTTGACGTTTCTTCAGAGCAGGAAGAAATGCAGATAGATCCTAGCGAACAGGATTCCTTACTGCCTGAGTTTCCCATGGATTGCACATTATGTTTGGCTGGAAGCATGGAGTCCTTAACTGAAGAATAGCTTTCAGGATGTGCGCTTTTGGGTAACAGAGTAAAGAAGCCTGACCTTGTTGAAGGTAAGAGCTTGTTTAACTAAAGGAATATTGCCTAGCACCTGTGCTTGGTGTTACTAAAGAAGGAAAGGATAAAAGAGAACATTTTTACTAAGCTGAATGAAGAAGCTTGTGATTTGTTTTATCTGCTATGTTTTGGATTAAAACCCCTGAACAGAAGTAGTGACTGTGAAACACATTCAACCTGAGTTTTGTAAATATCTTTGGAAATACTAACTGGAGAGAATATCCTGATGCTTTATGTTGAACCTTGTGACACTGGGGAAATAAAATCTTTATCATTTACCTTCATACTGGTTTGTCACAGCTATACCTTTAAAAGGGAAACTACAACTCCCAACATGCCTCAGTGCTGAAGATAGTTTTCAACCCGTTTATGAAGGACATAATGTCCACCCTAGCTCTTTAGGCACGTGGCCGGGGGCTGGGGTGTGACAAAGGCTAATCTGAATCGGGTTTATGGCCTGGACGTGTAGGCCTGGCCCCAATTCCGATCAGCCGCACGCTCAGCCACATGCCTGGCTAGCTCAGCCTGGCTCCGTAATGGAGCCACAGTGCCCTGGTGTCTCATTGCCATGGCACCATAACTCCATTATGGAGCTATGTCTGACGCACAGAGCTGTGTTTCCCCGCAGCCTGACCCCTGATCAGCCCTTCCAAGGCCTGGGTCAAGCTACGGGGAACCCCCTGTGCCCCCTCACCTGCTACTCTGGGTCCCGCGCCATGATCCCCCACCGTCCAAGGGGACTTATTCCACCTTCAAGGTGGAATAAGTCCCTGGTCTATATTGAAGGCTCCAGACTAGAAGGCCGAACCTGAAATCGGCCCTGTACATCTGGGGTCATGGCCCAACCATGCCCCGCTCTTGCTCCACCTCCAGACCGCCCCCTCCCGCCCTATTTAAGGCTCCCTGTCCAACAGCGCTGTTTGTACGGGGATCCCTTGCACCAGGAGTGACAGGAAGACGACAGCAGGGATGTACATCCTGCCTGGACTTACATCTCCACTGTTCGTGGCACAGAATGACCCCCATAGTAAATATTAACAAAGAACAAGATAAAATCCATAAGGGTCATATTTTCAAGAGGTGCCGGGTGGGAAAGACCATAAAAGGGCATGGCTGGGAGGAATTGAGAGTGGAGAAAGAATGGGAAGGAAAACTGGAGAGACAGATTAAGTGATATCACCAGTTTGCAGATATTCAGTGAATGCTTATCTAAAGATGTAGATTTTAAGATGAGTTTTAAACTTTCTGTAGTCTGATTCAGATCTGAGAAATGATGGCAGAGTTCCAGAGAGAACGGGTCGAATAAAAAAAAAAGCAGAGGGGCGAGTTGTGCCATAATGAACACGATTTGCTGTTGAGAGGTAAAGTATGTTGGTGTGTTGTGAGTGAGTAGGTCAGAAGGAAGAGGGGGGTGAGATGAGAAAAAAAGATAGCGGGGAAGACCAATGTAAAAGGCTTTCTCCGGAACCAAGTAGGAAGTAAACCCTCACATATGGGTGACGTCACCGACAGAACCCACGTGGGAATGCTCCCCTACTTCCATAGGAAGCTTCTGGGAGGCCAACCATATGTGCGTGCTGTCTTCCCATCCGAAAGGAGCCATCTTACCTCAGTCTTCTTTTTTCTGTGGAGCCCTTTGAACGCTGTCTATTCCCCGTAAAAAGTAGATACCTTTGTGGTACGATTTTGTCATTTTTTTCTAGCTTTTTTCATCGTATGCTTGATCACCGTCTTCTTGCCTGTCCCCATGAGTGTTGGTCCCTCAGCACCATGTTTTTACTTGGGTTCTTTTCTTTTTCTTTTTGAGGTGCACAGGGTTTTTCACTCACGGCCCCCTGCTCAGCTGGGACATTGGAGTCCTTTGACTTAGCGGAAGCCATCTTCCTCAGTATGTCAAAGCCAGCTAGTGGCTTTAAAAAGTACACCCAGTGTGGCCGGACCATCTCGGTAACAGACTGCCACAACTGACGTTTATGTTTATGTTTATTAAAAGATTTACTATACCGCCCAAGACCAAAGGCATCTGAGCAGTTTACAATAAATTAAAATATTTAAAAACCTTAAAAATATAGACTGCTAGGGAGGAAAGGAACGCCATTAAGGAATAGAAAAGACTAGAGAAAAAGCAGGGAAAAACAACAGGCAAAGCACGCATCAACAGGAAGAAGGAGAGGGAGACACGACTGTAGGGGGGAGGTTAAATGCCAGACAAAAGAGATGGGTTTTGAGTTGCGCTTTGAAAGACTGGAAGGACTCTTCTGCACGGAGGGGAGGGAGGAGCGAATTCCAAAGTTTAGGGCCCAAGAAGTAGAAAGCGGAGGAACGGGTAGATTCGAGGTGGGCCTGAGAGGGAGAAGGGAGGGACATCCGATTTGTGTGAATAGAGCGGAGCAGACGATGAGAAGTACGGAAATGGATCAGATCAGCAAGGTAAAGAGGGATACCCGTGCGAACCACCCTATGTGCAAAAGTTAGAATTTTGTACTGAACACGAAATGGGATGGGTAACCAGTGCTGCTGGAGAAGAAGAGGGTGACATGATCATAGCGAGAAGCGTAAGTAAGAAGACGAACGGCAGTATTCTGGACACGCTGAAGACGAGATAGTTGGGACTGTGGGAGACCAGCTAGGGAGACATTACAATAATCAAGACGAGACATCACAAGGGAAAGGAGAAATGTGGCCAGAGCAGAAGAGGAGAGAAAAGGGCGCACAGCCCGGAGTTGTTTAAGGGAAAGAAAAGAACGCTGAACAACTGACGAGATATGCTCCTTAAAAGAAAGTGCAGAATCAAGAACACCACCAAGGTAACGAATAGAAGAGACAAGAGGAATAGGTTGGGAAGAAAAGGAGGGAGCACAGGTGGGGGAAGGGCTTCCAAATGTGAACCAAATAGCAAAAGACTTAGCCGGGTTTACGTGAAGAAAATTGGAGGAGAACCAGGAGGCAACGGCAGTGAGGCAAAGATTAAGAGGGGAGAGATCGGGAGTAAGGGAATCGGTATGATGTAATAAAATGATGTCATCGGCATAATAATATGCCGAGATTCCAAACTGCTGGATTATAAGGGCAAGAGGGGCTAGAAAAACATTAAAGAGCAGAGGGGCAAGAACAGACCCTTGGGGCACACCACAGGAAAGAGGAGTGAAAGCTGAAGATGAAGACCCGGTTACAACTGAGAAAGAGCGACAGGAGAGAAAAGAATGAAACCATTGAAGAACCACACCAGAAAGACCAGCATCTTGAAGACGAGCAAGGAGTGTGCGAAGGTCCACCAGGTCAAACGCCACAGAAAGATCGAGAGAGACAGCTAAAGTGTAAAGACCATGATCGTGAGCGGTGTGACGTTCGTTAAGAAGAGAAAGAAGAACCGTTTCTGTGCTGTGGCCAGAACGAAAACCAGCTTGACGGGGGTGGAGAGTGAGGGAAGATTCAAGATGGGAGGAAAGTTGGAGGAAAACCAGTTTCTCAAGAAATTTAGAGAGAAAAGGAAGATGCCTTGGGCCTTACCATGAGTCCTCTGCCTGCAAATGACACGCAAGGGGCTCCATAATTGAGAAAAACAGTGGGAATCGCTGTTCAGTTCCTCCAAGTCATCAGCTTCAACTTCATCATTGACATTTTCATCGACACCCTCGAAGGCTTCAGCTTCGCATGGAGGCCAGGTCCACTCAGAGCTGAGAGGCCATGGAGCATCAGATCGGCTGCTCTCCCTTGAAGAGGAGCACCCCAGAAAGACCGGACTACAGCCTCATCGACATCGAAGGGTGATGCCGAGTCCCGAGTAAAAACCCATGGGCACCAGCATCATAGCCCTCGACGGGACTCTGAAGGCAAGGGCCGGGATCTGCCCCACAAACTACCCTGGTGGGAGTAGCCACCTCCCAAGGCCCCGGAAGGCCAGCGGGAGACTCCCAATGCTGTTACCATTGTGGAGTCCTTGCTGAGGGAACCGGCATCGGCGCCAGTGATTGCTGCAATAGCTCCGACAACATCGGAGACTTTACTCCTCGCACAGTGGATGGAAGCCCTCGAGCGCAGCCTGTGTTCCTGACTCAGCAGGCTGCCTGAGACCAGATGACCTTGGGTTCCTCTGCACCAGTGATGGCGATGGCCTCATCGACGGAGGTGCAGCCCATTCTGGAGTCACGTGCTTTCCCCTGAGAGGACAGTGGTTTCGGTGCACGCTCGAGGTCCCTCTCTGTGCACTGGTTTTCTCCCCTGAGTGTTTCGGGGTCAGACTGCTGGGAGCCTCGGTCTCCCTCCACTCCTGCCGAGCACCGCCGATGCCATGAGGAATCACGTTGGTACTTCAATTTCCTATTGGAATTGGATTCTGATGATTGGGAAACTGAAGAGAAATCGCCTGAGATCATGTGTCATCAGGACATTCCCTCCAATCCCTTGCCTCCCCCCCCCTTAGAGGTCTTACCTATCTGGGTCAGAAGGTGGATCAACACTGCCGAAAGTTATCTGGAGGGGGGAAAAATGCTTATTAGGACATGGCACCAAGGGGGCTTAAATCTTACTGATCTGCGGCTATACAATATAGCCGCTGCACTAAGGTGGATTCATGAAGACCTGACTGAGGTTATGAAGTTTGCCCCACAAGGATTTTGGGGTAAGGTTTGTAAGTTCTACTCCCTATTGGCCATGTTCTATGTGGGCTGCTCGGTACCCCCGTTGGGGAGGGCAAGGCTATTGGTTAGGCCTCTACTACTAGCTTGGAAGTGGTAGCAAGGACTGAGAGGAAGGACATGCAAGGCCTTTGTACTCTTGCCTCTGGTGGATAACTTGAGCTCCCCCCCCCCCCCCCGGGATGGGCCACTATTTTTAAGTCCTTGGAGGTGTCATGCTGCTGCACTCTGGGGCACCTTTTAGGACCCGGGCAAGACCAGTTCCCCTCTTTTAGTCAGATTAAGGAGCAGTGGCATCTGCTGAATAAACACTTCTATGCCTATTTACAGGCCAGGCACTATTGCTCTACACTGAATGCTTGGGAGCAAGTTAGACAAACAATTTCAGAAAGTGATACCCAAATTTACAAAATCATAACATGGTATTGGATGGGTCGGGCCAAAAAGGGAACCGGCGACCTGCAGGTTCTGGCAAGGAAGTCTCTGAAAGTGGATAAGGAGTGAGAAAATGAGCAGCTAGTTGAGTTGTTCTCCAAGCTAGGGAACTTAGTGACGAGTGCGGACTTGCAAGATATGCAGTTTTGGATTCTACATAGAGCATATCTATCTCAAGAGAGAGGGGCCCTATAAATGATTACTAGTAGTAGATGGGACTACAGGACGCAGGCCTTTGTTTAAAATGAAAAACAGAGAGTAGCACCTTTCTACCTTCCTTTTTGGAGAGTCACAAGCTCCAGGGGCTGTGGGAGAGAGCTTTAACTATCTTATCCCAAGTGGTTCAGATGCGAATTGGCTGGACTTACAGCTTGTTACTGATGGAGGATGAGGACCCATTAGTGGAATGCAGGACGCCTAAAGCAAAGAAGCGATTCATATTGCTGAGGCTCCTGGATGTGAAAAAAGATTGTGTTATGTATTGGATAAAGGACACGGAACCCTTACTTCAGCATTGGAAACTTAAAATGCACAAAATTGGGTTTTTAGAGCAACATCTGTATGCAAAAATGTCAAAGCCAGTGTGGCTGCAGTACCATCAACTTTGGCTTAGATTTTCAGCTTTGCATCCCAGAACTTAATTGTTTATTTAACAGGTTTATATACTGCATTACCAAAGATCAAGGCAGTTTACATTTAACTTAACTTTAACATTACAATAAGTATGTTAACAGGGTTAGGGGGAGGGACATACTCCACTTTATAGGAAACATAACAACAGGGTATTCAATAGAAACATGTTATAAGTAGTGAAGCAGTATAAAGTAATACTTGATAATGGTAAGAGAAAAACGAACAGGCAGCTTGGTATGGTTAACCATAAGATGCATAGAGAAGATAATTAAGGGCATGAAGCCGGAGGGGGCAGAGAATAAGGTGACCATGGGCGAGTTGCATTTGTATGAATAAGCAACGTAAACTGAGTGTCAATAAAGGGTATAGCATGTACAAGTCATCAGGTCGCACCACCCTAGGGAGACTTATGATAATCTCGGGGTGGACCACCAAGAGGTAGGGTGTAGATGGGGGTTTATGAGGGGGGGTGTCTGGAATGCTGTGTGAGAGCTAAGGAGGCAGGGAGAATGGGGGGTTCCTAAAAGGGAGAGGAACAAAAAAAGGGAGGGATACCAGTGCCGGGAGTTGCTTGTGCTTTGCATAGGGGCCAGGGGTCACACTGAGGTGCAGACGCTGCTTGGCCTTTGGGTTGGGATAGTTGAACATTTAGGCAAACACTGTTATGCTATTTGTCAGGTGCCTGTTGGTCCCTTTGCCTGGAGATGTGTTTTTGTCCTTATGTATTCAGTTTAGTTTTGTATCCAGCTGTGCTAATGTACCCCATCAATACAGAAATGAATTTTTAAAAAAACTGTGCGCTAAATCTTAAGTGTAAAAAGAAGTGTTAAAATGGAAGTTAATTTTGAAATTTATTTATTTTATTTATTTAGACAGATTTGTATACCACCTTATCCTTCAATCAAAGTGGTCACAACACAATTGGAGGTTTACATTTAACAGGAGGGGATGCGACTAACGAATGTAAATACATTGTGCTTATATGTCTAAATGGGAATGGGTAGATGGGGTCAAGTGGTGAAGGTAGATGGTGTTCCGCTTGGGTGGTGTCTAGTGTTTGGCAACTTAAGGTGGTTGCTCATAGGCTTCGGTAAAAAAGCAGGGTCTTGAGAGCCTTGCAAAAGTCTTTGGTGTCGTTCAGGGTCCATAAGTCCATAGGGAGGGAGTTCCACAATGCAGGCGCCAGTAACGAGGGATCTCTCTTAGAAGTTGTTTGCTTAGTCTTGTGATAACCTGCAGGCGTACTGATCCTGATGCCATTGTTGGTCCTTCTTGGTCTATTGCGGACATCTCTGGTTATGATATCCTGGAGTGCATCCGCCGAGCGGTGGTGGAAGATTTTGAAGATGTTCAGGATTGTTTTGAATTTTGACCTGGCCATTATTGGAAGCCAGTGCAGCTGTTGTAAGACGGGGTGATGTGCTCAGATCTTGCAGTGTCCATAATGATGCGTGCTGTAGTGTTCTACACCATTTGAAGTGGGTGAATAGTCTGCTGGGGGAGGCCTTGGCATAGCGAGTTTCCATAGTCAAGCAGTGGAGTGATGACTGCTTGGCAAACTGTGCGGAAGTGGTCTTGGTTGAGGATTGGCTTGAGCTTTCTGATGGTCCTCAAACAGTGGTAGGCTCTAGCTGCAACCTTACTTCACATTTAAATGTTATTGGTTAGAGGTGGAAGTTAAGTTTAAGTAACACCTCTAACCACTGAATTAAACTGAGGCTCTCTGGTCTAGTCCTGAATACCCCAGGACCCACAAGGTAGGGAAACTGCTCTGGGACTGAAAAGTCCACCCCCCCCCCTACCACCACCACTAACACTCCCATCCCCTTTTTAAAATTTACTCCACACCCCTCTATTCCCCCAACACCCACCTATCTAACCCCCACTTATCCACTCACTCACCTATTCCCCATCTGTTTACCAACAACTGTAAAGTAGGTAGTCAGGTGGAGATTGGTGGGAAGATGGATGGATAAGATGAACTAGTTAGGTGAGAGGTGGGTGGGTGGGGGAGAAGGTAAGTAAGGAGTAGGTAAGAGGATACAGAGACGCAGGGGTTCTACAGTAGACTCAGGCTGTCCAGGTACAGGGGTCCTTGAATCAGGACCCTGCATCTGAGTTGGGGAATACTGGGTCTATAGATCCCCAAATTGGGAATCCCATCTCCAGGAGTTCCCAGTTTAGAAAGTTCATATATTTGGCATCTGAATTTTTTAAAACTTCCAATTGACTTCCTATGCGCTTCAAAGGAAAAGTTGGAGGAGCTGCTTAAATAATTTCAGCAGCAACTTCAAAATAAAGTGGTTGACACAGGTTGTATCACTACTATGCTCAGTAGTAGTAGTAGTAGTAGTGTGTAATGCCTCTTCATATCCATTAACACTTGACAGAGTATAAGATGGGTAGGTTTCCTTTTAAAGAATAAGGCAATTCTTTAATCTAAAGGAAAAAACATCACTTTGGCTTGTCAAAGCTCTGTTTTCTTTGCTAAATATACACCAAACGAGGATTCATTAATATGCAATCCTTTAATCTGTAAATATGTAATCTTTTCCATCTCTCTTCATTCTCTTCCTCCACTTCACATGCAGTTACAGCTTTTTAATCCACTCTACTTTTAAAAATCAGAATAGTTACTGATTATTCTTTTGTTAAAAGCACAACTTTAAAAATAGGAGATGACAATGCAAATATGTCACCATGGAATCAGACTAGTGGCACCAGATCCTTCCCTTTGTTGATGTCACTTTGTAGGTTTGCTTCCCATGCTAACTGATGGATGCTGCTACCAAAGCCCTTTTAGAGATCAGAATCTATTTTTAGGGGCAGGCAAGACACCTTCACTAGTAGAAGTCAGGGAAAGAAGAAATCTTGCTAGTAGATTTCATGCGTGGTTAACCTGAGTCTTCTCTAACTGTAATTAGGAACCAGTGGCTGTATATTTCAGACAAGTTTCATGTTCTTTGTTCTGTGCAGGGCATGGAATTTCTTTTTCCTGCTCTCTTATTTCATCAACACCTGTTCCTCTTTTCTAACAATGGCTCAATTGCAATGAAACCATAGCCATAGCTCTGATGAACTTGGCTTATATGTTCTATCTTGTTTTTAATAGCTATAATATGCACCCCCCCCCCCCCCCCATCCCCAACCACCTCCCAATACTGTATGATTCTGGTCTCCTTTCCACCAGCTTCAGCCCAGACCCTCTACCTCTAACTTGTACACATTCTAGTTGCTTTCTCTTTTCAGAGATCTGATAAACTCGTAATTATCTACGAGCACATTGATCATCTTCCCCTTTCCCACAGATTTTGGTGCCTTTATAAGGTACTTTCTCTTCAAAGAAATAAAAACAAGCAATTAAAAAAACCATTAAGATTCCCTTTTATGCTGCAATATATATTTTATGCTCAAGAAAATATTAAAAAGTAATCTTGTAAACTCCCTCTGTGAGACAAAAAGTTACTAAGTGTATCATCCCAAAATGATCTCACATTTTATTCTATTGGTGTCTGTAATCAGAAGAGCTGTGCTGTGCTGATCAGAGGAGGCAGACCTGCGGCTTGCTGTGTCTGCATCTATGAGGCTCTAGAGATGTGCTGTCTGAAGACACTGGGTGCCAACATCTGTCATTGTGCCGATCATCTTCACGCAGGCTGTGGTGTTGGTTGTCTCTGCCCCTGTCTGTGCTCTCAGCTGAGCTAGCATTGTGTTGTGCAGCATGGGTGGAGCAATCTGTGCGGTGAATGGTCCAAGAGGCGGAGCCATGATCCCAGGAGGTGGAGTTATCCAGATGGTGAGTGGATCTTTGTGCCATGTTGGCATCAGTGGGTAATTCATGAAGGCTCACTGGCACAACAGCTTGCGTAAACGGAGCTCCTGGCCCTAGCAGTATCTCTGGCACTGTGGGCCCTATCGATAGCCTTCATCACACACTGACTCTCGGCACCACCTGAAGAGGACTAGTATACCACTGGGGCACCTGATGAAAGAGCAGGGTCCAAACCCAGAGTTTCTGGGTTGGGGGGGCAGCCTCGGAGCTGCCCTCAATGAGAGAATCAATGCTCCGCATGTTGCCAGGAACATCAGTCACAAGAGCCATGGAAGCAGCAGAGAGAGAGAGCCCTCAGGGACATTTTTGCACATTTTCTGCAGGTTGTGACCTCATAGCTAGGACCCAGACACCAGATGTTGACATGGTGAGTGTGAGTTGATCATATTTTTAGAATAGTGCAGGCACTTCTTAAAGCTGGGATTTTTAGATTTGTTCTTGTGCGAGTCAGCCATCGGGAATATAAAAGTTGCAACATCAAAGTCGGTGAAAGAAACAATGGAGAGCAGGAAGATCTGTCTAAACAGACAGATAGAAGAGATAGGCATACTATGGGCGTAGGTGGCAGCTGCCATTAGGAGATGGGGACTTTTCTGGGCTCTGGAAGACCCATTTGTGCAGGCGTAAACAGGTAGTAATGTCACTTCTATGTGGCTGCCTTATTCTGTTATCTCACTGAGGAAGAATCTTCAAAATCTCCCTCAGTGAGATAAAAAGTTACTAAATGTATTATCCAAAACATTTATCTCATATATTATCATATTCTAATTAAATTAATTTGTCTATAATTAATAACGCAGGATAAATGATTATATTGAAAGGCATAAGGTGATTGATCTGAATCGACTGCTGTTGTCTCCCTTTAATGACAGTTCAAAAAGTTTAATTAGATTTCATAATATTTAAGTGCGTGTCTATTGGGCAAATAAATTTGAGTAATCAAATAGATTAAATGAACATATGTAAATAAAACATGGACATATTGAAGCATTTGGAAAAGCATGATACTGAGCTTGTCCCAGCATCACACTGCTGATCATCTGCAAGACACCATGCAGGCTAAAGACGTGAAAAGTATGATGAGACCACAACGAACTGAAGAAAGAACTCAGGGGAGGCCATTTTAGAAACAGTCAGCATGGCCACAATAAATGATGCATGTCTTTTTATGCCAAAAGTCAGTGAAAACTACAATGTTTTTGGATTCAGGGAACGAAGACTCAAAGAAGAAGCAAGTGAGCAATGAAACAGGCTTGCTACGACTCTTACAACTTTAGCTACTTCTGCTTTAACCCTTTCCACTTCCCTTCTCCATAAAACAAATCAGGTGCCAAAACTACCTTATAAGTCAACTAAATGCAAAACTGTTTTTTTGTTGCTTTTTTTAAGGGTGCACACAATGGTCCTACTCCTAGCTTGGAAGCAGGCAGAGCTATCATAAGGGGTGGACATAAAAGAATTTTCAATCTATCACAGCTTGTATGCTGCAGAATTTGAACCTGCTTCTCCCATAGAAATTCATAGGTCCATTGGGGGGGAGGGAGGGGCTTTATTTCTCTGGAAACACCAGTCCAATCTAGCCCATTTTCAAATTCAATGGGTTGATATTCAAAGGATTTATGCTCCTACGATTTGAGAGTTATGCTGCTATATTGGCCTCTCTGAAAAAGTACTAGGGCTGAGTTCCTAAACTTATGCTCAAAATTTCATTAAACTTCTAAATTTAGAAGCATAAAAATTAGGTGGCAACAGGGGTGGATTTAGGGTGGAGAAAAAATAGTGAGGAGCTTAGCACTCATTTTCAGCACTAGCTCATGAATCTAGGCCAAATGAATGGCAGACTTTAATTTATAAGCATAACATTTAAGCTCCTAAATTAAGATAACTTTTCAGCAGAAAACGTGCGCTTCTTATTTTGGCTGAAAATAGGGCACAAATTTAGGAGATCAGCTTTTTTTGAATAGTGGGCCTAATGTGTCTCTTCACTGTTTTTTTGCCTATACCAAATTTGGTCCCATTCAGTTAAATTTTCAGAGAATGATTTTGCCACCAGATGGACAGACAGATAGTTATTCTTGACCCCTTATGTAAAATTTCTTTCCAGTTTCTATTGTGTTGGAAAGTATGATGTCAGCAGTCTGATCAGAAGTCCTCATAAGTCACCTATGAATCTTACATATATTAAAGCTAAACAAATTAATGGATCTCAGTCATCTGGCCCAAATACGGTCATAAGACATTAGTTGCCTTACTGTAGAAGTACTACCATTTATTTTCTTTGTACTGATTCTGTACCTTCCTCTACTGACCGGTTTCAGGCTCTTTTTTATTTTTTTGTCCCAATCTGTTAGATATATATTATAGTAACACAGTAAATGACGGCAGATAAAGACCAGTATGGTCCATCTAGTATGCCCAGTACGATGGCATGAGTAGTTGCACCTGCCGCTCCGTGCAGGCCACCCCTCCCCACGTCTTTGTTTAGGGGTGAACCCACCGCTCCATGCAGGACAACCCTATTTGTTGAGAAGTTAGATGGTTCAGTTTATTTTGATTTTATTCTGTTGCTATAAATGGATCCATTGTGTCTGTCCCATGTCATTTTGAATTCTGTCACTGTATTTGCCCCCACCACCTCCATCGGGAGAGCATTCCAAGCATCCACCACCCTCTCAGTGAAAAAGTATTTCCTGATATTGCCTTTCAATTTTCCATCTTGCAGCTTCATGTTATGCCCTCTCGTTTTACAGCTTCCCCGTCTTTGGAAGAGGTTTGTTTGTTCATTATTTCTCCTTAAGTATTTAAAGGTCTGAATCATATCTCCCCTGTCTCTCCTCTCCTCCAAGGTGTACATATTTAGGTCTTCAAGTCTCTTCTCATAAGGCTTCTGACGCAGGCTCCAAATAATTTTGGTCGCCTTCCTCTGAACAGTTTCCATTCTTTTTACATCCTTTGCAAGATACGGTCTCCAAAACTGAACACAGTATTCCAAGTGAGGCCTCACCAGTGACTTATAAGATGGTATTAGAACCTCTTTCTTTCTGCTGGTAATTCCTGTTTGTATGCAGCCCAACATCCTCCTGCCTTTTGCCACTGCCTTGTCGCACTGCTTTGCCACCTTGAGATCTACAGAAATAATCATACCAGGGTCTTTCTCCTGATCCGTGCACACCAACCTCTCGCCCCCTATCCTGTACATTTCTCTTGGGTTTCTGCTACCCAAGTGCATGACTCTGCACTTCTTTGCATTAAATCTTAATTGCCAAGCATTTGACCATTCTTCCAGCTTTTGTAGATCTTTTCTCATGTTAAGGACTCCCTCAGGTCTGCAAAAAGACAGACCTTTCCATTCAGTCTTTCAGCAATATCACTCACAAATACATTGAACAGTGCCGGGCCCAGGACCGAACCCTGGGGCACCCCCCTAATCACCTTCCTTTCCTCTGAGTGAGCTCCATTTACCATCACCTTCTGTCGTCTATCAGTCAACCAATTTCTGATCCAGTTTACCACCTTGGGACCCATCCCCAAACTACTGAGTTTATTGATAAGCCTCCTATGAGGAACAGTATCAAAGGCTTTGCTGAAATCCAGGTAGATGACATCCATCGCATGCCCCTGATCTAGTTATTATTATTTGATATTGCCAAATAAACAAAGTTACCACCAAGGTAAATTTCTGAGTCCTAGTGAATTCTACTCCAAAAACAACAGAAAAACACAAACAGAGACTCCCAGGCCTCAAAGTCTAAAACTATGAGAAGGAGAGAGAACAAACTAAAACAGAAATATTACATTTCCAAAATAAAAAAAGAATATGGTCAATATTAAACTCTGCACTTGGTAGGTTGTTTGTTTTTTTAATGCCAGCTGCAGCTCTTAAAGATCATCTGGATATGCAGTGCCGTGGTCCAGACTGCAGGTGGCACTCAATAACCCGATAAAGCAGCTACATTCAGACCTCTATCTAGATTCAGACAGCTGGCCGAATGCTTTTCTAAGTCTGCTCACATACCGCCCTGGTACTGTCTGGATAATACCAAGACAGTTTGTAAGGATGTTCAGCCACACTATCTGGATAGTGCTGCTTAGGAGCAAATATTCAAATAACAGCTGCCGTTATCTGAATATTTGCTTTTAAATACCAGGCCCATAGATTTTAGTGCCTTGTATGCATACACAGAATAAACACTGCATTGCAAAACACAAGTGAAGGTGACCTGAGGTATGTGATATTTTAGGGAGAATGTTTCAAGTACAAGAAAGTTGAAAAGTCTTTGCTGGAGCCGTCAGACGTATTGGAGAACGGATGTATGTGTAACACATCCATTCATAGGCACAACTGTATGCATCACATTTACTAACCCTCGACTTCCTAATGATTTGTACGTATTTTATTTAACTCACACCTTGTCCAGTAATTATTCAAGGCCAGTTGCATTCAGATACGGTGCGTGTTTCCCTGTCCCCAGAGGGCTTACAATCTAAGTTTGTACTGATGCAATGGAGGATTGACTTGCCCAAGGCCACAACGAATGTCAGTGGGATTCAAGCCCTAGTCTTTCTGGTCCCAGGTTACTGCCCTAGTCATTGGCTATTCCTCCACTCCATGATATCACAACCACCCAACAATTATTCTACATGTACTACCCCAAGATACTGTAGTATCAAAAAGAGGCTGACTGCGCCTTCCTCTAAATACTGCTTCAGTGATCGTTTCTGTGAGAACTGGAGCATACCTTGCTGTGATTATCTCCCCCTTGCACCGACAAGACTATCTGGGAATCTCTCTGCTGCCCTTTGATTCAGGGACATGAAATTTATGGTTACTTGTAAGTTCCATTACCCTTTTTGAAAGCTGAAGAAACTGAAACTGTCCGGATTGCTGGACAGTTGACAAATGAGATGTACCAATAATGTCATTCATATGGTAGGGGAAGAAAATTTTGATTTAGCTCACACCTTTTCTTAGAAGTTCAAGGTGAGTTACATTCCGGTACAGTAGGTATTTTCCTGTCCCCAGAGGGCTTACAATCTAAGTTAGCACCTGAGAGAGCAGATTATGAGACCTGCCCAGGATCACAAGGAGCAGCAGTGAGATTGGAACTCTAGCTGCCCTGCTGTTCTAACCATTATCGATCTAATTCCAGATAATTAGTGATTTCTTTGAGGGATGTAATGTCTTTTGCATAGGATATATGTTCACTGTTTTAAATTATATTTATGATTCTTATTTTTACTGTAAGCTGAATAAGGAGGTGGGGACTTGAGTGAGCTTTATTTGATTTTTTATAGAAAATCTGCAGCTAGTTCAGGAACAGACACAAGAGGAAGATATTTTAGAGCTAGCCTTTAGTGGAATGCAGGATCTGATGTGAGAGGTTACGGTATTGGGGCCGCTTGGCAATAGCGATCATAACATTATCAGATTTGATTTAATAAATCGGGGGAGGATAACAAGGAAATCAACTGTGCTAGCATTTAACTTTCAAAAAGGAGACTATGATAAAACAAGGAAAATGATTAAGAAAAAACGAAAAGGAGCAACTACAAAGAAGAAGAGTTTACATCAGCCCTGGTCATTATTTAAAAATATTATCTTGAAAACCCAGACCAGATGTATGCCACGCTTTAAGAAAAGTGGGAGGAAGGCTAAATGACAGCCAGCATGGCTTAAAGGTGAAGTCAGAGAGGCTGTTATAGCTAAGAGAAAAATATTTAAGAAATGGAAAAAGAGCCAAATGACAAAAACAGGAAACAACATAAACACTGGCAAGTTAGATGCAAGGCATTGATAAGGCAGGCAAAGAGATAATCTGAAAAGAAGTTTGCTGTGGAAGCAAAGCACATAATACAATTTTTTCCAAGTGATTCATAGCAAAACATCTGTGATAGAGTCACCAAAAAAATAGTAAAGGAGATGGAAGGATAGCCCTATGAGGAAAGGCTTAAAAGGTTAGGGCTCTTCAATTTAGCAAAAAGACGGCTGAAGGGAAATATGATAGAGGTCTATAAAATATTGAAAGGAGTGGAACGTGTAAACATAGATCGGTTGCTTCAAAAACTAGAAAGACTAAGGGACATACAATGAAGCTATAATATAGCTCATTTAAGACTAATATGAGAAAATATGTTTCCACTCAATGCATAATCAAACTCTTCATTACCAAGGGATGTAGTAAAAGCTGTCAGTGAAGCTGAGTTTAAAAGAGATTTAGACAAGTTCCTAGAGGAAAAGTCCATAAACCGTTATTAAAGAGGATCAGGAAAATTCACTGCTTACCCAAGGATAAGCAACATGGAATCTGTGTACTTTTTATGGGTACCTGACAGGTATTTGTGACCTAGATTAGTCGCTGCTAGAAAGAGGATACCAGGCTTGATGCACCCTTGGTCTGACCCAGTATGGCATGTTCTATAATGCAAAGGGTCAATAATATTTGTTTTATATGATGTTGTAAATTGCCCAAAACCTGGTTCAGTGGAGAGAATGCCATATATACGTAGCAAATTGAATTTAAATTACTCAAAAACGTTAGATGAAGGTGATCAGATATATGGACCATATGGCAATTTATCAGACTCCCTTCATCACCACACCCTGCTATCAGCTTCTCTTTGTGCTTGGAATAAAACAGCCATTTTCAAAATTTCTGGGAAAAGGGAAAAGATTTTGTCACTGTCATTGCTACTTGCCATTCAAAATGCATGCCTTCAAACTTACAGGTTGTTAACTTCACATTCCCCAGAGTGCTAGTTAAGATCCCCTGTTTGTCTCAACATGCTGAATTTACTGCCCACCAAGCTGGACCAGAGGTCAGAAAATATATACAAATTTGGGTTTCACTAATGGCAACCATATATAGAGGAAGACATATACTGAATTTTGTTATATGTCTTCTTGTTGTTTCTGGATGTAAGCAATGGCACTTAGGGGCATGTTTACTAAAAACCGCTAATTAGCGCGCCGCAAAATAGCGCACTAAAAGCGGTACTTAAGAGCACTTAAACGCCCCGCAAACGTGCGATGAAGCCCCGCACACTTGCGCGTCACAGTAACGGGTGCCGCACAAGTACGTGCCCGCAAATGTCCGATAGAGGCGTGGAAAGGCTAACGGAGGGCGGAGGAAGACCCCGGAGGGGCGGAGAGAAGGGGTTAATGGGCGGGGAAGGGGAGGGGAGAGGCGCCCCGCACATTATCGGGGCTGAATTTCCAAAAAAAAATAGCGCGAGTGAATCACTCGCGTTAGAATGCATTTAAAGGGAAGAGAAACCATTTCCGTCAGCAATGTACAGCAAAACCGGGGAAACCTGCAAAACGTGAGCAGTGTGATACATGTGCACAGCACAAAAGTGCAATTATAAATAGAAAATGACCACCACAAAAATATGAAAAATAGTAATTCAGTTGGGGAACAGTTATAGTGATGGGCAAAACTAGATAACACACCCAGGAAAGCTCCAAAAAAAAGGAAATGATTTATGGAAAGGTGTACGGAGCAGAGACTCGTCCAAAAAACATTTCCCTTTTTCTGGAGCTGTCCTGGGAGTGTTATCTAGGGTTGCCCATTAATATCACTGTTGCCCAGCTTGGGTATATGTTTTCCCCCTTTGTTCCGTGGTCATTCCCGGGTTTTATTTGCACGTTTGTCACCACACAGGGTGAAGGAGCCCACAGTAAAAATGCATACAGCAGGGTTTGTGACTCCATCCTGCCAGGTTTACTACCTCCAGGGGCTGCACTGTCTCTGTGGCCATAGTGTGGTGCAGAGGACATAGCCATGACCTCTAGGACTAGAAGGCCAGAGGTTCAAATCCCAGCTGGGGCACTTGCCAGCCCCGTCCATATATTTTACCCACCACTAAACAAAGATAGAGCAGACACCCCTGTATTGCAGGGAACATAAGCATGGGGGAAACACCCATATGTTACCCAACACCGCACACACACCACAACAATGGGCATACCTACAGCCAAGTCCCCCAAATGCAGTCCCGTACTGCCACATTGCAATCAGGTCATCTGCTTTTTCTGAGAGAAGCTCATGCCAGCATGTTGGCGCACGAGTACATGTGGTGCAGGGGGCAGTGGCAGCTAGCCACAGAGGACAGAGGCCAAGCCATGTGCAGGCTGGCACAGTCCACTGCAACACACAGGCCCTGCCGGATCCACAGGCATGGACGTTCCAGGGAATCCAGCCAATCTGTGGCTACAAGGTGGTGCAGTGCACACAGACAGTGCATACAAGAACAGAAGGTCACAGGTTCAAAGCCCAGCTGGGGCTACCACCAATCCTTCCCACATATTTTTCCCACAGCTACACAGTGATAGTAAGGACAAACCTTTCGTGGCGAGGACATATGCAATGGTACTACGTCTATCTTTTACCCCACTGAGCACAGACACCATGTACAGGGGCAGTACCTAGAGCAGAATCTCCCAAATGCAGTCCTGGTGGGCCACACACCAGTCAGGGTCCATGCTGCCACTCATACAAATGCCTGTGCTGTATATCTATGCACCACCCCCATGGCATGTAGATGTAGCTCATGCATATTCATGAGGAACAGCAGGTAAACCCGATCAGTGTGATGCACACCTGGACTGGAGTTGGGAATCTCTGCCGTAAAGCAGCAGCCAACAGGGGCAGACACACCCACACCCACAGGCCCCATTGGCCAATGTCTCCTGGAGAGGCAGAACATTGGACCCTGCGTGCATCTCCCAATACTAGCACCTGCATACCCTAGCAATGGAACCCTACACCTGAGGTATACGGTACACAGCTCTGAGACGCTTGCTAGGAGTACTGGCAGATAGATATCCATACGTTACGCACATACTGCTAGTTGACCCCATCCGAACAATCTGTTTGGTGTTTGCGGTGCGTGCTCCAGCCCTTGCCTCTGACGGTGTTTACCACCCTGGGGAGTGACCCCCAGCAGTACTGCGTAGCATATCCATGCCTTGCCGTGCCCAGCACCGGTTTGGTGGGCAAGGCTAATTACCTCCTCAATAGTAGCACCATGATGGCATAGGTGTGGAATTGTGTGTCTGTCTATACAGTGGGTGTTGGCTGCATGCCCCTTCCACAGCCCACACTGCCAACACTGTTGCCAGTATTGGCCTGCCAATGTGCATAATGAGTAGCAAGGGACCATGGGTATATCTCAGACAGAGTGGACTGACCAGGATGCAGCTGCACAGGGCATAGGGCACTGGCAGGGGCATGGTAGTGCCCGGCCACCACCTACACAGACAGGGTGACCTCTGTATGTGCTGCTGGGGGATCACTCTCACCCTGAGTGTGCAGTGACGGCAGCATGGCTAGGCACCCCCATAGTGCTATATTGTGATTCTCCCATGTGATATATATGGGTGTCCTGTGGGGGCCTCTTCATGGACTTATCTGTCTGTGTGTGCTGCCACCCCAGTTGTGGGTGCATGCATGTCCATCAGGACCAGCCAGCAGACTGTTCACAGCTGATATGTGTTGTGATGGAGTGCCTTGCAGGGTGCAGTGGCTGATGGCTTGCTGCAGGTGAATATCAGATAGTGGTGGGGTGCATCTTCGAATATCCAGGCCTAATGTCTGTCTGATATTGTGTTATGGATGTGTGTGGAGCTGCTTGGACTGCCCTGTAGGGTGTCTGTTCCCTAGCAGGACTGGGGTTGATGGTCCACTCTACTGCCATCGGGGTGGGGATCTGTTGAGGGGAAGCCCTGTTTTGTCCATGGGGTGGGGGTCCCCACTAACTGAGCCAGACAGAGATCTCCAAAATGTTTATGCAGCACCTACCTATTCCACAGGTTATTGCTGCTTTGGAGCTCTGACATGGCCGCATTCGGCCATGCCTGGTGTTGTGGACCTGGTCCTGGGTGCAACATCTCACACTCAGGGTGAGCACAGTAACCGCACAATGTGATGGTGTTTAGCTACTCTTTGCCGTTTGTCCACCCACTCAGGACACCCTACCAGGCCAAGGTGCTGTGTGGGTGCACACGGACACTTCCCCCTACCAGGCTGGGGAGCTTTAGGGGTGCATTTCCCATCCTGTGTTCAATCGTGGACAGCTGATTTGCATGTGCAGTGCATCATGGGTACGGGTGGTTCACAACAGCAGACTGTCAGTGAGGTGACGTACAGGCTATCTGCAGCCAGCCAGGGGCTGCTTACAGCTATAGACCTGTAGCCCAATGGTTACGTCACTGCCTGTGCAGCCAGATGTCATGGGTTCAAACCCACAGTGGGGTTATGTGATAGGGGTGTCCACAGATTTATTTTAATTTACTGTACATATGTTGCTGCCAGCAATACCACCCTCAGCGTACTGTACCCATAAGGTGCCTCTGAGGGTGCTTTATGGGGCGCCCTATAGGGCACGTTACGGTTGCCAGCCATATAGGGTGCACTATACATTATCCTGTGTCGCAACATACATGCTGCCCTATAGGGGACATTCTAGGGTGCCTTGGCGGACGGTGCACTGTAACATGTGCCTTATGGGCCGCCTTATATTAATATGCTGTGAGAGTGCGTTTGCTAGTAGTTATCACAAAATAAAATTAGAAAGCCTCCTACAGCACTCCACAACATATAACATACTGCCTCAGCTAGCCTTTTTCACTGGGTATTGTGAGGGATCGAACCCCTGGTCCCTGCACCATTGGTCAGTGTCTTAACCATTGTGCTGTGGCTGTGTTCCTTTGCTTTGGCATCAGCGCGCCACCTCCTTCTGCCCACAATTAGTGCGCCGCCTTGTGCCGCCCAAAATGAACAGTGCGCCGCCTTGTGCCGCCCAAAATGAACAGTGCGCCGCATTGTGCCGTACAAAACGAACAGTGTGCCGCCTTATGCCGTCCAAAAGTACTTTGCCTCCTGAACCACTTTTACACATTCAAGGTGTTGCCTCAGCTGGCCTTTTTGTTGCGCACAATGGGGGATTGAACCTGTGGCCCCTGCACCATTGGTTAGTGTGTTCACCGTTGTGCTACAGCTCTGTTCTGATATGTGCTCAGCAGCGCCCCACTTAGCCTTCCCACGCGCTAATGTGGGCCCCGCAAATTAGCGCGACGCGCACACGTACGGTAGGGGTTTTTTCTTCTTCCTGCCTGAACCGCCCACTCCTTATATGGCACACGCACACTACCGCGGCCCCGCACGTTAGGAATGTTTAGTAAACATGCCCCTTAGGGTTTCTGGTTGCATATGGAGCTCATGTAAGAAGATTTTATTGTTGTTATCAATTTAAATAACGTCCTGGGGGGGGGTTCAAATAATGGAAATTTACTGTATATCCTTTTTTTCTGCCATGCTGTTAGTTGTAGTTGGGATAATTATGTATGTATATCCCAGAATATTTTCAATACATTTTAAAAAAAATTAAAAATGCCCCAAGCCAAATATTCAGCAGCTTGCATAATTCAGATTTATGCATAAGAGGCTCCCTTGTAACATGCTTTACATGAAGTGACTATGCTGAAGTCACAGGAAAGCTGGTCTACGTGGAGATGCTTGAAGAAGAATCAGGTGGAGGGAGACAGTGCAGAGGTGGGGTTGTTCTGGTGGGCCAGGCACATGTAATTATGTTCAAGCATGACACATGGGCACCTGCTGGCCTGCCAGTTCCTGGAAGGATCCCATGTACTGTGGGGAATCTCACCAAAGGTCTTGGTGTTGCAGTGGCTGGACAGGAGAAGCAGCAGCAGCTATTCTGAAACAGCCAAAAGCACCAGCCTGAACAGAAAGAGATCAATATGCAATTGCACAATCAATATCTAATTTAGAATGTCTAACTCTGGCAATTTCAAATTCATATGTATATTCAGAAATGTGCCTTGTAGCACTATATAAATGGAGCCAGGAGCCAAGACGCCTCAAGATGGCTCTGAATGCCATCTCCGACAACTGCCCCTGCAGCCTTGTGTCTCTTCCATCATCGGTGGCTGCAGTGTGCCGGAGTAGGGCTGCAGGGGCACAGCGTGCCCATCGGTGTGTGTCACGGGGGTCTGCGCTGCTCAATTTGGGGGGCGCCCCTGACTTATTGCATAAGTGGAGCTCCCGAATGTTTAAGTCACTGATTCTGCCGTCACAGGTACGTCCAGACCCCACAGTGGCAGAACCAGGTCCAATTCCTGCATGTCTGTTTTTTGAACAGCCAAAGCAGCCGGACGTGCGGGAAACAGAATCAGCCTCTTAGGGGATAATTTTATAAGGAGGCACTAGCAACATGCATAAATTTCAGTATTTTAGTCATTTCCGTGCAAAAGTGGCCACTTATAAAATCTTGACTAGTGTAAAAGTATGCGTGTCGTTTGCATGCACTTTTTCAATCGACGGTGCAAATGCACACATTGATTACAGAATACAATATTTTACACGTGTACTGTATTTGCAAAAAGTAGGTATGGGCTGGTATAAGTTATTGTGCCTTAATTTAAGGCATGTTCTTTGCCACTTACGCAACTACATGCTAGTATTTTATAAAGTCAAGTACGCGCATATCTGACTTTATAAATAGATGGATAAAAACACATGTTAATTAGGCCAGCTTTATAAGCTTAAAATATCTCTGCTGAATATCATTGCAGAATAGCGTGGTATATAAGAGAATGTAAATAAAATAAATAAATACAATTAAGTGTCACTGCCCTGGTACACTCCAAATCCTGCACCCCTTTAGATGGGTAATTATGGTCCCTTAATGATTTATACAGACAAAGCGTAGTTACTCACCTGTAACAGGTGATCTCTGGGAACAGCAGGAATTTAGTCTTCACATATGGGTATTGTCGGTACCGACGGAGCCTGCGCGGGAACGCTCCCCAGCGTCCAATAGGAACGCTTTTGGGAGCATCCCTCAGCACATGCGCACTGCATTCCCGCCTTTCCAACTGTCCCTCTTCAGTTAAGTTTGTAGCTGAGTGAAAGGATAGAGGGAGAGAGGAAAGAGACAGAGAAATAGAGAGACAACTCCTAGGGGAGGTGGGTGGGTTGTGAAGACTAAATTCCTGATGTTCCCAGAGATCACCTGTTACAGGTGAGTAACTACGCTATCTCCAGGAACAAGCAGGAATGTAGTCTTCACATATGGGGACTCCCTAGCTGAAGATGCCGGGGAGATGGCCCCAGGAAGCTGCCACCTATAGTGAGGTGGCCCATGCTTCCTCCCATGGATCTCTGGCATCCTACTAGGGTTGGTGGGTAGGAGTTGAATTAAGTCTGAAAGAGATGTTGAAGAACAGCCTGGCCAAAGAAGGCATCCCGACGGGAGGCTTTATCTAGGCAGTAGTGGGCTGTGAAGGTGTGCACCGAAGCCCAGGTGGCTGCTTGACAGATGTCATCGATAGACACAGAGTGAAGGTTAGCCATAGAGGCTGCCATGGCTCTCACATTATGTGCTGTGACATGGCCTTGAAGAGGAAATCTCATAAGCAAAGGATATGCATTGTGCAATCCATTTGGATAGAGTTCTCTTGGAGACTGAAAGTCCCAAATGACTAGAATCAAAAGCAACAAAAAGTTGAGAAGACTTTCTATGATGCTGTGTTCTTTGTAGGTAAAAAGCCAATGCTCTTTTACAGTCCAAAGTATGAAGGTTCCTTTCAGCATTAGAGGCATGAGGCCTCGGAAAGAATACAGGAAGGTAAATCGATTGATTTAAATGAAAAGGCGAAACCACCTTTGGCATAAAATGTGGATGAGTTCTGAGAACAACCTTATCATGGTGAAACCTTGTATAAGGGGGATCAGCCACTAAAGCTTGCAATTCACCAATGCGACGTGTGGAGGTGATTGCAATTAGGAAGATGACCTTCCAGGATAAAAACTTTAGGGTTATAGTGGCTAAAGGTTCAAAGGGCGGTTTCATGAGCTGTCCGAGAACTAGATTTAAATCCCATGCCACCAGTGGTGGCCTGATGGGAGGTTTTGTTAATAGAAGACCTCTCATAAATCTTGCTATGAGTGGATGAGAGGAAATTGGCTGTCCATTTAAAGGCTTATAGGAAGCTGCAATTGCACTAAGATGGACTCTTACTGAATTTGTCTTTAGACCAGAATTTGATAAATGAAGTAGGTACTCTAGTACCGATTCCAAAGGTATCACAAGAGGGTTTTAAGCCCTTTTGAGAACACCATATAGTAAAACGTTTCCACTTGAAGGCGTAAGAACATCTTGTGGAAGGTTTTCTGGAAGCCTGAAGGACATCCTTTACCTGTTGGGAAAGGTTAAGATCCTGCAGGTCTAGGCTTTCAGCAACCAGGCCCTGAGATGCAGGGACTGGGGATTCGGGTGCCATAGCATCCCGTTCTCTTGGGCGAGAAGGTCTGGAACACACCCTAACTCCAGAGGTGCAGCTTGAGAGAGATGTAGAAGCAGGGGATACCACGTTTGTCGTGGCCACCGTGGCGCTATGAGGATCATATGACCTCTGTCTCTCTGAAGCTTGAAGAGTGTTTTGGGGATGAGGGGAATGGGTGGGAAGGCATAGAGGAAGTCCTGACCCCAGTGAAGGAGGAAGGCGTCCCTTGCCTGGCAATTGTGAGACGGAATTCTGGAACAGAACCGGGGAAGTCTGGCATTCAGTGGACTTGCAAAGAGGTCTATGTCTGGGGTTCCCCAGATGTGAAATATCTTTGCCACCTGGTCTAGGTGCAGGGACCACTCGTGAGGCAGCAGTACTCAGCTGAGTTTGTCTGCCCAAAGGTTTTGAATGCCTGGAAGATATACCACGAGAAGGTGAATTTGATGCTCTCTGGCGAGGGCCCATAGTCGTAAAGCTTAGTTACATAACGACAGAGAGCCTGTTCTGCCCTGCTTGTTCACGTAGAACATGGCTACTTGATTGTCTGTTTGGACTAGGACTGTCTTGTAGCTGAGCTGGGCATGGAATACTCGAAGAGCTAGATAGATTGCTCTGAGTTCTAGGAGGTTTATGTGAAGACAAGCCTCCTGTGGAGTCCAGGTACCCTGGGTGGAGAGATGGCGCGGGTGTGCTCCCCATCCCACCTGTGATGCATCTGTTGTTAGGGTGGCCTGGAATAGGGGTTGTTGGAAAGGAGACCCCACTAAAAGATTCTCAGGTGACTGCCACCATTGTAGGGACAAGATCAGTCGTTGTGAGTTTCTACAGGGAAAGCTTTTCTGGCAACTAGTAATAAAACCCACATGTGAGGGGCTGGCACATCTTTTGCCAGTGTGAGGCCCCTGGCACCTGGCGGCCTGCAGGGGCCCCGGATGGGCCGGATCCCACATGATGAGCCCAGCTGCCCATGTCATGGACTCCTCACTAAAGTCACTCGTGACATCATTTTGTTACAAATCATTGAAATCAACTTTAATCAATTACTGACAAACTGACCGACAAAGCCGACAATCATATGTCCACATCACAATTCACAAACAGCTGTCAGCCTGTCAAACACTTAACAATCGAATTGGAAATTTACAGTTTCAAGCATTCTAACTTTGCAATGCATTAATGCACATTCCACGTGCTGACTGCTGACAGTTAGCTAAGTATCAACATGTCGAAGTTCGAACATGTGTTAATGCAAAGTCACGGATAATGCACTCAGAGTCAACTTCTCTCAGAAGGTCCTGCTTGATACTCAACAAGCTAAGCATATTCAGATGCTCGTGCGACATTGTTGATCTGAGATGATTTTTAATCAGCTTCATCTTGCTGAATGACCGCTCACCTGAGCAGTTTGTCATCATGAGGCAGAGGAAAATGTGCAGCGCGATCTCTGTGTTCGCAAACGGGCTGAGGAGGCCATTATCAACGATGAAGTGATGCAACTGAATTTCGATCTTGCTGCAGACTGTAGCATTATCTGGATCGTCATTCTCATCTTCCTCCAGGTCGTCCGACTCAGACGCCTGCAATGCTTCCTTGCCCAACTTTGTTTGCACAGCTGCCTTAAATTGTACTAACTCTTCCGCCAGTTCAGGCTGCAGATCTGCATCAGAAAGTGATGAAATTTTACTCAAGAAAGCAAATCGGTCGGCCAATTCAGCATATGCTTCCTTGCGCTTCGACGCTTCGACAGTGCAGCAGCAAGGCTGTCGATGATAATGATGAATGTGTCAGTACGGAATTTATCATGTGGTTGCAAATGAATCTCAGTGTCCGTGCCGGATTCGTCGTATTTGCGATTTCTTCTGCGTACTCACTTGCTGAGATCAGCCCGATAGTTTTCACAGCGTGACAGGTCTTTGCCGTGTGCTTCAAAGTGGTCGAACTGTTCACGAAGGCTTTGGACGTACATCTGCAATGAGTCATAAATCGCAGCAACAGAATTCAAGTGTTTACAAGTTAAACCGGAAGTAATTATGATAGCCTGGTTCCTGGTCTACAGTCTACTGTTCAGGAAAACCGAACAAGCTGAACGAAGGACCAAAACATTTTAAAATAACTTTAAAAAACTTTACGAGTGTAAATTAAAAATGTAAAAAAAAAAATTGAAACTAGAATAAGTAAAGAAATAACAAAATAAAAAAAAATAAACTTTAAATGTCTTAAACATAAAAAGGACTTATAAAACTAAAACATTACAACAAACAGCTTCTGGAGCGTGCGGGGCCCCTGGCACAGTGCCATAGTGCCAACCCATAAAGAGAGGTCAGGTGAAGGGGCTTACGAATGTTTCTGATGTTATAGTTGGTAAACATTTCAGATCCAGTGATCACCAGATAGTGGGTTCACTATTAGGACAACAGCTCATATAGTCCATTCAAAAGTAAAGGTCCGGTCAAGAGCTCAACTAGGGGGAACAACAAGATGGCGGCAGGAAGTGTTTAGCTGCAAGTCGCACTCTGGAGGTGTTGCCGACTATGGAGCTTGCACCGTGTAATTGAAAATGGGGCGGAGAAAGCGGAAGCAGGCATCCTTACCTTCTGGGTCTGACCAGCTGAGTTCTTCGGGCCAGTGTACTCTGAAGGAATGTGGATTTGTAGCCGAGACCGGAGCAGTGTCTTCGGCGGGAGCGACGGGTGTTGAGTCGCCCCTGTGCATGTCTGGTATCTGGCTCTCTCCAGAGCAGCGTACCCCCCCCCCCCCCGCCACGACCTGGAAGCGTTTCTCTGTCCGGCGCTACTCTGCCCGAAGGAGGGAGGATGAGTGCTCCGCTGCGGGAGAGTTCAGGAGGTGTGCTGGCTGGTGTTGTTCCCTCCACTGAGGCTGGAAGGCTGCGAGAGAGTTGGGAACCATCGGAGGAGAGTCCCGCGGCTGTGCCTGCACAGGTGGAGGGTGCTCCGGGTATTGTCACGTTGGTGAGACCGGCGGTATTTTCTTTAGAAACGCTATGGGAAGGACTGGCTGCTTTAAATGCCTCCCTCATTAAAGTTGTGGGTTCTATAAGTGTTGACTCTGTTGGGGTTAAAACTGTAATTGACTCCATTTCTGATATCCAAGTGTCACAAGGAGAAATAAATCACCAGATTGGAGGAGGAAGTGGAGCGGCTGTGAGACCTGACTACTGCTCAAATTAGAGATAGATCAGTGACTCTTAGAAAGGTTGAATATCTGGAGAATCAGGCCTGCAGATGTAATTTGCGGTTCTTGAACTTTCCCAGATCTCCTTTTTTGTCAGCTATGGAGATGGTGAGGAAATATTTTGGGGAGGTTTTAAAGATCCCCCCCAGAACAATTTCCTCCTATGGTTAGAGCATAGTATCTAACTTTGAACTCTAGGGCTCAGGAATCTGTTTCTCCCCCTGTTCCTTCTGGGATAGAGGACCTTACAGGGTTTCTGGAGAGCTCCCTGGAGGATGTAACAGGTAGATCTACCCTCCTTGTTACTATGGCATTGGATAAATTTCATATTCTTAGGTTGTATTTCAGGAATATGAATGAAGATTTCCTGGGCTCTAAAGTTAGAGTGTTTTCTGATGTTTCTCGAGATACATAAATGAGAAGGAAGGACTTTTTAGTCCTACGCCCCAGAGTCTTGGTTCTAGGGGCTACTGTTCAGTTGAAATTTCCTGTTAAATGTTGTGTATTTCTTAAACAGAAAGTATATATGTTTTTCGAACCTAGGCAACTTCTGCAGCTTCTTGAAGCAAGAGAGGTTATAATTGTTAAAGTAGCGGATCCATCTCATACGGCTGACACATAAGTCTTCGCCTGCCTAATTTGATTTGTATTTGATTGTTCAGGACTTGTTCCTGTTCATTATATTGATTTACCTGTTTGTTCCCCTTTATTTCTTTATTGGGGTCTGATATTAATGGGGTTATATTTCCTGTGTTTCTTTAATGATACGTATTATTGGGTTATCCATTGTTTTTGCTTTCATTCAATCTATTTGCTTGGATGTAATAATTTGAAATTATAAAAATAAAGTAAAAAAAAAAAGTAAAGGTCCTAGTCTAGGGAAACTTACTTTGTCAAGATGGGACAACACCTTAAAGAGTCATTAGTTGGACTGGAACAGCTAGGAGCTGTAGAAAAGCAGTGGGAAAAACTGAAAGGGATATTTTAAGGGCAACAAACCTTTTTGTTAGGAAAGGAAATAAATGTAAAAGGAAATGAAGGCTACTATGGTTCTCAAAAGAGCTGAAAAGATGAGGGAAAAACAGAGTGGCCGTCATAAAATATAAAAGATCACAGAAGGAGGAAAACAGGCATAAATATTTGGAAAAGCCAAGAGAAGCTAGGAAAGTAGGAAAGCAAAGATATAAATGAAAGAAACAATAGCAATGCAGTAAACTGGGGACAAAACATCTTTCAGACATGTTAGTGAGAGGAGGAAGTGCAAAAGTGGTATTGTCAGACTCAAGGGTGAAGGGGAGGAATATGCAGAAGCTGATGAGGATAAAAGCAGACTTGCTTAACAAATATTTTTGTTCTGTGTTCACAGATGAAGGGCCCAGAGCAGGACCTCGGAAAACACCTACAAAAAGGAACAGAAGTGAAGGGGATCTTGAATGATTTTCAGAAGGCTATGTTCGTGAGGAACTAGTTAAACAAAAAGTAAACAAAGCGATGGGACCGAAAGGGATACATCTGAGAACACTGAGGGAACTTAGGGACATTCTAGCAGCTCCACCCACTAACCTTTTCAAAGCCTCTTTGGAGCCAGAAGTGTTCCCAGAGGACTGGAGAAGGGCATATGTGGTCCCTCTACACCAGGGGTCACCAACCTGCTGCCCGCGGGCCGCGAGGCTCTACCCCGGTTAACATTACGTGCGGCCCGCCAAGGATTCCCGCCATTGTATCCACGCGCTCGCAGCTCACCGACGACCACCTGCAAGCGTCCCTTCTCCTGTCAGTGTCATCTGTGAAGCCGGACTTTAAGCGTTTGTCTGCTAGCATGAATCATCAGCCATCTCATTAAATTCAATAAAGGTGATCAGCCATTGTTTTCATAATTTTGCGTTTGTTGTTTTTTTTCGCGGGGGCGGGGGAGAAGGGGGGTGCAGCCCGCGAGGCTCCCGGTAGTCGGCTGTGCGGCCCGCGGCCCTCTGGAGGTTGGTGACCCCAGCTCTACACAAAAGCAGAAGTAAAGATGAGGTTGGGAACTACAGGTCAGCTAGTCTGACTTCTGTGGTGAGTAAATTAATGAAAACACTGCTAAAACAAAGGATAGTGAGTTTTCTGGAATCCAATGGATTGCAGGATCCAAGGCAGCATGGTTTTAACTAGAGGCATGTCTTGTTAGACAAATTGGGTTAATATTTTTGACTGGGTAACCAGCTTCATCTTGCTGAATGACCGCTCACCAGAGATGTGCTAGATGTGGTGTACTTTTCTTTTTTAAAGTGTCATCAAGTCAATGCTTACTCCTGGTGACCCAGCAGCCCTTGGATTTGTTGGCAAGATATGACTGGAAATAGATTTCCAAGCCTTTTCTTCGGAGGCAATGGAGGGTAAAGTGACTTGCCCAAGGTCACAAAGAGTGCTAGTGGGAACAGGATCCTGATCTCTTAGGTACTGGTCTGTTGTGCTAACCACTAGGCTACTCCTCCACTCTACGGTGTACTTACATTTCAATAAAGCCTTTGGCACTGTTCCACAGAGGTGACATAAATAAACTGAGTGACCTAGGGATTGACTCTAAAGCGACTGGGTAAGAAACTAATTGACTGGGAGGCACCAGAAGGTAGTAATAAATGGAGTTCACTCTAAAGATAGGGTCATTACCAATGGCGTACCTCAGGGACCAGACCTTGGTCCTTTTCTTTTTAACATTTTTATAAACGATATTGTAAAAGGGCTGTCAGGTAAGGTTTTCCTCTTTGTGGATGGTACCAAAATCTGCAATAGGGTAGACACTCAAGAAGGTGTATATAACATGAGCAGGGCTCTAGCAAAGCTTGAAGAATGGTTGAGAATTTGGGTGCTGAAAATTAATGCTAAAAAATGGTAGATCATGTATTTGGGCTGCAAAAAACAAGGGATCTGTGTAGTACAGAGGGTGAAGTACTTCTGTCAATGAAAGAAGAGTGTGAACTAGGGGTGATTGTGTCTGATGATCTTAAGGCAGCTAAACAGGTAGAAAAGATGAAGGCAAAAGCTAGGAGGATGCTTGGATGCACAGGGAGAGGAATGGCCAGCAAGAAGGAGGTGATAGTACCCATGTATAAGTCTTTGCTGGGACCTTATCTGGAGTAATGTGTGCAATTCTGGAGACCACACCTTCCAAAGAAAATAAACAGGATGGAGTCAGTACAGATGATGTCTAGCAAAATGGTCAGTGGTCTTCTTCATAAAGCATTTGGAAACAGACTTAAAAGTCTTAATATGTATATTTTGGATGAAAGGCAGTAGAGGAGAGATATGACAGAGATATTCAAATACCTCCATGGCATAACTACATAGGCAGAGAATCTTTCAATTGAAAGAAATCTCTGCAATGAGGGGGCATAGAATGAAAGTGAAAGGGGAAAGACATAGAAGTAATTTGAGGAAATATTTCTTTACAGAAAATGTGGTAGATGGATGGAATAGTCTCTCAGTGGATGTGGTAGAGAAGAAGACTGTATCTGAATTCAAGAAAGCATGAGACAAACACAGAAGATCTCTAGAGTAAAGAATAAAATGCTAAGTAAACATAGAATAAGTCAGCAGAAAAAGACCATGTGGCCTATCTAGTCTGCCCTTCCATATCAAATAAGACAGTCCCTTTTTTTCCTTTAGAGATCGTCTGTGTTTGTCTCATGCTTTCTTGAATTCAAATACTGTCCTCATCGCTACTACTTCCACTGGGAGATTATTCCACACATCTACCACTCTTTCCCCCTCACTTGGTTTGAAGCTTGTCATGCTGTGAGGGCTTGTATGCATCAGTGAAGATGACAGCTATCAGTAGCTTAGCTACTGGCAGGGTCTCCCAAGATAGACAGGTCTCAGCTGAGGTGCCAGACTAAGACAAACCACCCATCTGAGCAGCAGCAGAATGGGATGGTGTTGTAAGCGGAGGATCATATTTCTGTGACAAATGCAACAACACTGGAATTAACTGCGCAGAAGAAAGGCTTGGCAAATCTACTTCTGTGTCTTGCCACGAAAACCCAATAGATAGTCACAGAACAAATTGCACTATAGTGCTGGAAGATGAGACCCTCAGATTGGAAGGCACTCAAATGGCTGCTGGGGTGGAGCTGAAGACTTCTCAGAGTAAAGCCAGCACTTATGATGTGGGTTGGATCTGCTGAGGTAGCTGCGCATGAAAACAGAGTCAGAAGTTGCAAAGATGTCTTACATATTGGGACATGGAACATACAAAGCATGAACCAAGGGAAGTTGGAGGTGGTCAAGAATGAAATGGAATGTGTACAACTTGATCTGTTGGGTGTCAGTGAACTGAAATGGACTGGCTTTGAGCACGTTGCATCTGATAATCACATGGTCTACTATGCTAGAAATGAAAGACAAGAAGAAATGGTGTTGCATTTATAATTAAGAAGAAATGTGCAAGAACTGTAATGAAATACAATGCAGTTAGTGAACACTTAATTTCTATTCGTCTACGAGGAAAGCCTATTAATACAACTATAATTCAGGTATATGCCCCAACAACAGCTACAGAAGAGGAAGATGTTGATGAGTTCTATGAACAAGTACAAGCTGAAATTGACAGAACATGCAAACAGGATATCTTGATAGTCATGGGTGACTGGAACGCAAAAGTTGGCAACAAAGAAGAAGACAAAGAGGTTGGAATATATGGACTTGGCAACAGAAACAAAGCTGCAGAAAGACTGATAGAATTCTGCAAGACCAATGTTTTCTTCATCTCAAACACCTTCTTCCAGCAACACAAGTGACGAATGTACACATGGACTTCACCCATTGGATTGTACAGATATCAAATTGACTACATCTGTGGAAGACAATGATGGAAAAGCTTGATAACATCAACAAAGATAAAACATAGAGATGACTATGATACAAATCACCAATTACTAGTATGCAAACTCAGGCTAAAGTTGAAAAAGAGCAAACCACTCATAAATGTAGCAAAATATGACCTTGAGAATATACCACTGGAATTTAAAGATTGCCTGAAAAATCGATTTGCTGCTTTAGCTACAAATGACAGAGCTCCAGAAGAGTTATGGAATGATATCAAGAAGGTTGTGTTGGAAGAAAGTGAAACGTATCTACATAAGGTGAAAAAGCAAAAACAGCCGAAATGGATGACTGAAGAAACTGAAAATTGTACAGAAATGCAGGGAAGCTAAAGCCAAAGGAGAAAGAGAGGCAACCACAGAACTCTACAAGATTTCGAACGTGCAGCAAGACAAGACAAGTAAGAAGTACTACAATAACACAAGCAAGGAAATAGAATCTGAAGCTATTAGAGGAAGAATAAGATCGGCTTTTTTAAAGCTATGAGAGTTAAAGAAAAAATTCCAGCCTCAAATTGGAATGCTACAAGATGCTCAAGGATCCATGTTGAATGATGCCGAGAAGATCAAGAAAAGGTGAAAAAACTATAGAGAGTCATTATGCCATAAAGATCAAATGGACCAACAGCCATTTTAACCTGTACATTATGATCAGGAACCACTGATGATGAAAGAAGAAGTCAAAACAGCATTGAAAGCCTTATCAACGAACAAAGCACTGGACACTGATGGCATTCCCATTGAAGTATTACAGCAAGCGGATGAAGCTGTTACCATACTTACAAGGCTCTGCCAGGAAATTTGGAAGAAAAATTCATGGCCAACTAACTGGAAAAGATCTGTGTTTATACCAATACTGAAGAAAGGTGACCCGACTGACTGTGGAAATTATCGCACAATTGCTCTGATCCCACATGCCAGCAAGATTCTACTCAAGATCATTCAACAGAGACAACAACCATACCTGGAACAAGAACTGCCTGAAGTGCAAGCAGGTTCAGGAAAGGGCGAGAAACGAGAGACATTATCGCGGATGTGAGCCATTTCAACCTATACCTTATGATCAAGAACCATTAGTGATGAAAGAAGAAGAAGAAGTCGAAGCAGCATTGAAAACCTTATCAAAGAACAAAGCACCAGGCACTGATGGCATTCCCATTGAGTTATTACAGCAATCATAAATGAAGCTGTTACCATACTTACAAGGCTCTGCCAGGAAATTTAGAAGACAAATTCATGGCCAACTGACTGGAAAAGATCTGTGTTTATACCAATACTGAAGAAAAATGACCCAACTGGCTGGAAATTATCGCACAATCGCTCTGATCCCACATGCCAGCAAGATTCTACTCAAGATCATTCAGCAGAGACTATAGCCATACCTGGAACAAGAACTGCCTGAAGTGCAAGCAGGTTCAGGAAAGGGCGAGAAATGAGAGACATTATTGCAGATTTGAGATGGATCTTGAAAAGACAAAAGAATACCAAAAGGATATCCATATGTGTTTTATTGACTACAGCAAAGCTTTTGACTGTGTAAACCAGTGGTTCTCAACCTGTGGGTCGTGACCCCCACGGGGGTCGCCTCACTCCGCTGTTTAAAAAAAAAAAAAAAGCGCACAAGTTGCTGTCGCTGCCGAGTTCGCTTCTCGGCAGCGGCAAACTGACTCCAATCTTCTGCAGCCGCGGCTCCCTGCCTCTTAGGGAACCGCAGCTGTGCCTGTGAGTGAAGCCGTTGCAGAGCCTTTCTGTCTCTCAATGGGCTCCGTGCAGCATTGTCCCGCCTCCAAAGGAAGTTGTTTACCACTTCCTTTGGAGGCGGGACAATGGCATGCTGCACGGAGCCCGCTGAGAGACAGAAAGGCTCCACAACGGCTTCACTCACAGCAGGCACAGCCGCGGTTCCCTAAGAGGCAGGGAACCGTGGCTGCAGAAGAACAGGGCAGTAGCAGGGAGACAGGGAGAGGGGAGGAGGGGGCAGGGAACCTGCAACGGGGCTGACATGAGGGCGGGAGGGGGCTGACATGGAAGGATGGAGGGAGGGGGGCTGACATGGACAGGGGCTGACAGGGAGGGAGGGAGAGGAGGCTGACATGGACAGGGGGATGACATGGAGGGAGGGAGGGAGGGATGGCTGACATGGAGAGATGGAGGGTGGAAGGCTGACATTGATGGATGGATGGAAGGAGGGGGCTGACATGGAGGGAGGGAGGGAGGGGGGCTGACATGGACAAAGGGAAGAGACAGGGGGATATACTGGACAGACGGGGATAAATGCTGGACAGAGGGGAGAGACAGTGCGGGTTAGGATTATAATGGGCAGATGGGGGGACTAGGACTGGTAATGGGTTGATTAGGGAAGGCTAGGACTGGGAATGGACTGATCAAGGGGGGGTTGGGACTGGTAATGTGCTGATAGGGGGGTAGGACTAGTAATGGACTGATGGGGGGCTAGCATTGGAAATGAGCTGATCGGGGAGGTTCAGGCTGGTAATGGGCTGATTAGAGGAGGCTAGGACTGGTAATGGGCTGATGGGGGGGTAGGACTGGTAATGGGCTGATTAGGGGAGCCTAACACTGGTAATGGGGTTGAGGAGGGACTAGCACTAGAAATGAGCCGATTAGGGGAGGCTAGCACTGGTAAAGGGGTTGAGGAGGGACTAGCACTGGAAATGAGCTGATTAGGGGAGGCTAGGACTGGTAATGAGCTGATGGGGGAGGTTAGGACTGGAAATGGGTTGATTAGGGGAGCCTAGCACTGGTAATGGGGTTAAGGAGTGACTAGCACTGGAAATGAGCTGATTAGGGGAGGCTAGGACTGGTAATGAGCTGATGGGGGGTAGGATTGGTATTGGGCTGATTAGGGGAGGCTAGCACTGGTAATGGGGTTGAGGGGGGACTAGCACTGGAAGCGAGCTGATTGGGGGCTTCGACTAGGAATGGACTGATTTGTGTGGAGGGGAGGATAGAGCTGCTGGCCCTGGAAGAAAACTGGGGGCTAAGGCTACAAATGGGCTGATATGAGGGGATGGGAGAATGGAACTGGATCTGAGAGGGGCTGCCATGGTATCTGTACTAGAAGGGACTGGTCAGTGGGGAAGGAGGGGGACTGGAAGGGAATGGACACCAGTGGCTGTCATGGGAATGCAAGTTGACATTGGAAGGTACTGGGAGTGAGGACTGGAAAGGGGCTGATACTGGGGAGGGTTACTGGGACTGGAAATAGGCTGATGGAAAGAAGTGAAGAAAACGAAAGAAGAGATAAGAAATGGCAGATGGACCATAGACCACAGAAAGAGAGCTAAGAGAAGACAGGAAAGCAGAAGCCTCAGATCGGGACCAGCATGATCAGAGAATAAATTGGTCAGACAACAAAGGTAGAAAAAATAATTGTATTTTATATTAGTGATTTGACTACAAAATCATTATAATTTTGAAATCAAATATTGTTACTTGTTATTGTGGTTTAAATAAGTAAATTTTATAAATAAAAACATATTGCAAAGGCCTATAATATATTAATAATTCAACTAATGATTACAGCGACAATGCGTTAACGATAAAGGAAGAGAGACGCATTTGATTTTATCATTGGGGGTCACCACAAGTTGACCAATGGTAAAAGGGGTCACGGTACAAAAACCATGAGAAACTTTGGGCCACATTAAGAAGCATGGGTATACCAGAACACCTGATCATTCTCTTGCACAACCTTACATTGATCAAGAAGCAACAGTTCGAACGGAAGTAGCAGAAACAGAATGGTTTAAAATCAGCAATGGTGTACAAGAAGGCTGCATACTTTCCCCCTACCTCTTTAATTTATATGCAGAACAAATCATCAGAGAAGCAGGACTGTATGAAGACAACTGAGATGTGAAGATTGGTAGAAGATTCATCAACAACCTTCGCTATGCTGATGATACCACATTACTGGCTGAAAGTGAAGATGATTTGAAACATTTGCTTCTCAAGATCAAGGAATATAGTCTTAAAATGGGTCTGCACCTTAACATTAAGAAGACAAAGATCCTGACAACTGGCAAAATCAATAAGTTCATCATTGATGGAGAAGAAATTGAAATAGTTGACAGTTTTAACTTACTTGGATCAACAATCAATAAAGAAAGGACTAGCAGTCAAGAAATCCGACGATGTATTGCCCTTGGTAGAATGGCTATGAAGGACCTAGACAAGATCCTCAAGAGCAGAGATGTCTCTCTCCATATAAAGATGCAAAAGTTGGACAGTGAAAAAGATAGACAGGAAGAAAATTGTTGTCTTTGAATTATGGTGCTGGCAACATATACTGTGTATACCGTGGATTGCCCGAGGAACAAACCAGTCAGTACTAGAGGAGATCAAACCTAAGCTTTCCTTAGAAGCTCAGATGACAAGACTTTGACTTTCATACTTTGGACATATCATGCAAAGAAAAAGATCATTGGACATAATGCTTGGCAAGGTAGAAGGTCACCGTAAAAGAGGAAAGCCGGCAATGAGATGGATCGATACAATAACAGCAGCTATCAACAATGAGCCGCTTGGCTGAAGACCGAACAAAGTTTAGGTCAACTATCCAGAGGATCGCCAGGAGTCGACACTGACTTGATGGCACTTAACAACAACCACTCTTTCCGTAAAGAAATATTTCCCTATAATACATCTGAATCAATCCCCTTTTGCCCTCATCTTATGCCCCCTCACTGCAGAGCATACTTTCAATTGAAAGGGGCTCTCCTCTTGTGCATTTATGCCATGGAGATATTTAAATGTCTCTATCATATCTCCTCTATCCCACCTTTCCTCTAACATATACATATTAAGTTCTTTAAGTCTGTCCCTATATGATTTATAATGAAGACTACTGACCATTTTAGTAGCCACCCTCTGCACCAACTTCATCCTGTTTATATTCTCTTGAAGGTGTGGTCTCCAGAATTACACACAATACTCCAAATGAAGTTGCAACAGAGGCTAATACAGAGGTACTATCATCTCCTTTTTTCTGCTGGCCATTTCTTTCCCTATGCACCCAAGCATCCTTCTGGCTTTTGCCATCACCTTTTCTACCTGTTTAGCCACTTTAAGATCATCAGAAACAATCACACCCAGGTTCAGCTCTTCTTTTGTGGACAGAATTACTTTGCCCCCTACACTGTACCGCTCCCTTGGATTTTTGCATCCCAAATGAATGACCCTCCATTTTTTAGCATTAAATCTCAGCTGCCAAATTCTTGACTATTCTTCAAGCTTAGCTAGAGATCTCTCCTCATATTATCTACTCCGTCCTGGGTGTCTACTCTATTGCAGATTTTGGTATCATCCGCAATGAGGCAAACCTTACCTGACAGTCCTTCTGCAATATACAAGGGCAAACTGGATAGGCCATATGGTCGTTATCTGTCATACTTTTTCTATGTTTCTATGTATATAAACTTGTTATATAAATATTACAATAAAATGAAGATACAAATAGAAACAGAAAATGTTGATTAGATAAAATAAATTAAATACATCAAAAGTAATAAAAAAAGGACAGTGATAGAATAAAAGTAGATGAAGTATCAATCAAAATCTTATATTCTCTCCAAAGTCTAAGTACTTCTCTATTGAAAATACAAATATTTTTATAATTTGAACATGTAGGTGTGCAATGATCAAGCTACGTTGGTCTTGCCTTAACATCCATACATTAAAACATTGCCTCCTGTATATGTACATGTGAATGGAAAATGTGGGATGGAGATCTGCTGGATAGTTGTGGAAGTTGAATAAGCATTAATAAGGACAGATGAAATGAAATGTATGTAGAATTTGTAGGGAAAGAATGAAGTGACTTTGCACGTGTTGCCACAGTCATGCCTGCCTCTTCCCTAATTGTCATTTCCACTCTGACAACCAGTGACTAACTTGGAAGAGCACAATAATGCTATCAGTCCACTAGGGTAGTTATTAAGTGCACATTTCGACTCTCCTTTCACATGTGACCACACTACGTTAGATTTTTGTCCCTTATTCCAGCCAAAGCATACAAAGTATGTGTGGTGTGTTGCACAATCAAAAACTTATTTATGCATTCATCATCATTTCCTTTACGTGGAAATACAGTGGTGGAAGCTCAAACGTGGAATCCAAAGGAGGCAGAAGAGTTTGTATCATGAACTAGTGCTTGGTGGGAATGGAAACTGTGCCTTTAGTTAACTAAGGTGCAAAATGGAGTATGTATCTGTTGTAGTTGGGCAGTTAGCAGTGTGTTTCTATTGTGTTGTCATGTATTTCAGGTTGTGGACTGTTGAAGGCTAAGAATGGTTCTGTTCTTTGAAACATGAATATACCTTTATCCATCCCCATATCTTTCCTGAAAAGTCAGATTTTTAGAAAGAAACTTACTGTACAGTAAATACTTCCCAAATATTCCACCTCAGTTCAGCAGAGTTTAAAATTACAGTTCATTAATAAATATACTGTGATAATTGTTTTATGATTATGATGTGATTTGGTTTTATTATTCTGTAGTTGAATTATTTGTAATGCTTTCTGTTAATTTATGAATATTTACTGTACTCCACTTAGATGTCATTGATAAATAGGGGTTAGGCTGCTCTGTATAACGCAGTTCTGAATATGGTAGAGAAATAAGCTGTTTTTATGCAAAGATCTGAAATTATATTTGTGAAGAGATTGCTGCTCTTTGATATGCAGTGCTTGCCATAAGACAGTGAGGACAAGGACAAAGGCATAAAAGAGATGAAACATTGTGAGAACTATTTACTTAAGCTGTTAACATTGGAATTAACACATTAACAACAAAACTCATGACTAATCCAGAAGTTCGCTACCTGGGAGTAATCCTAGACTAACAATTGACCATGGTGCACACATACTGTACATAATATTATCAAGGCAGTCTACCAGAAGATAAGGACCCTCCATCATATACGTCCGCTCCTCGACCCCTCAGATTTTCGATCAGTCTTCCAAGCTCTCATCCTCCCGCACTTTGACTACACAAATATTATTCTTCATGGCATCCCAAAATACATCCTCCAACCACTCCAACTGGCCATGAACACAGCTGTCCGATCACTCCAAGGTGTCTCTAGGTACGAGCATATCTCACCCATCTTGATGCAACTACACTGGCTCCCCATATCTAGCCATCTGACCTATAAAGCTCTTCTTCTCACGTTTAAGATTATTCACAACTCATCTGCATCCTCCCTGTCAGCAATGGTTCAAAATACCCCTGACAACAGAACGCGAAGAGCTAACATGGTAAACACCCTGGTCATTCCTTCAATCATAAGGACTTGTACTAAGGCCGTCAGGAACCGTGCCTTTTCTTTATACGCACCAACTCTCTGGAATGCCCTTCCTGCTTCAATCAGAGTCAATATGGACCTATCTACGTTCAGAAAGGCATTAAAGACTCATCTTTTCCAGCTGGCTTATGACCACATAACATAATGAAGGACTCTCTTAATGCTGGCCTCTCCACTTACACAGACTATACCTTGAGACCCGGCTGCAGAACATGTACTTAGTTCTCCATCCTCTCCCTATTTCCCCTGCCTCGATCCCACCCCCTTTCCCTTCCCTACCCCTTTTCTCCCTCTCACCCTATCCCTTACGTTGACACATTTGCTTGTTACTACTTACCTGCCTTTATGTTATTTAGATTTGCTGTTTATGCCTGTTCTAAGTAAAGTTGCTTGACTGTTCACGTTTGCTGTAAATCGCTCTGATACTAAATAGTGTGGTATATAAAAGCTAATAAATAAATAAATAAATAAAAGCGGCTTAAATTCTTAATGTGGAAAATCTGACTGAGTTGCGACCCTCAAGGGCCAAGTCTGGAGACCCCTAAAGCAGGGTCGGCACAAGGAGATGAGGCGCCCTATGCGAGCCACATCCCTTGCCCCCCCTCCCCGGCCAGCCACCACTGCCACCCCTTACTGCCCATTACGGTGGCAATGCCTTGAAACAGCCCCATGGCACTTACCTTCAAACTCCGGCACCACAGGGCTGTTTGCTTCTGCCCCCACTGAAGCGGACTTCCTTTTGTATGAGGGCGGATTACAGGTATCTATCACTCAGAAAAGCAACTATCCATATCACTTACAAGATACAAGGAAAGTCATGAAACTTATAATTAGGCCTTCTGGTTTCAGTTTTAACTGATAAACCACCACATATAATCCCGGCCTGCCATTTTAGAAACGGAGACATGCAGCGGAGCAGCACTAGACAATAAGGCCTCGATGGTGATCTGCAAGAAATACTGAAGGAATGAGAAAGCATTCTCCCCTTCTCTGTACTGCTCTTAGCTGGCAGAAGTGAGCACCTTTCAAATGTCTAGTCTTTCCCAGGGCCAAGTACAGGCATGTACAGTCCGCTGGTGGATTTAAACATGCCATAGTAATCTAAACTCAACCACATACATGTATCTTTTTTGGAATGCCCCTGACACGCCTCTAGCATGCTCCTGTGCAGCACAGCCATGATCGCGCCAGACATGTGTAAACTCAAAATATTCTAAAATGGGTCCTGGGACGTAGATGTGATTGAGATTACATCCAAATCATAAACAGGGCATCCAAAATGACCTCATAGACAGTGGTGCTGAATATAAGTGTGGGGCAGTGACCATTGCCACCACCGTCTGTTTAGTTCAAACCTGCTGTTCAGTGGCCTAAACTGAATGTATAAACCACGTATGCATATAGTGGCTGGATATCACCACTCTACAGATAGTTTTTTGATACTGCCCTCCCTCTGCATCTCCACTATACAGACAGTGGCAGAGCAGATAGTTGTTATTTTCGGCCCACCACTATCTGAAAATACAGGACCGCCCGTGAATGTATAACTCAATTTGAAAATTGACCTGCAATTTTTTTTGCATTCTCTGATTGCCTGGAAAACAAAATACTCAAATTTACAATTTATAAACACCTAAGAATAGAATCCCTAATATAATGAAGCCGTAAATATATAATGCAATCAGTCCTAAGAGCACTTAAAGGGAGGGTGTTCTATGACTGCTAAGATATACACAGCCACTGAGTTACATTTTGTTAATCACAGGATGTGAACAATGTTTGAGCAGTATGTTTTTCCCAGTTCCGAAGCTGGGTGAATGAAGCCCACTGTTCCCTGATATCCTCTTTTCCCTGCCCCAATAGTGGCATTTGGTTTTGGCCTCAGAACAGACAGGCACTGGGAAAATTTGGTCTTTCTAATGCTGCCGTCTGCCTCATGATATTCCTCTTTTCATAGCAAAATGATTTTTTGCTGAAGTAGAGTGTTAGCACAAGCATCTGACGAAGGCCAGAAAAACAAGACTAGCCTGACTTACTTGAATCTTTAATGGTAGCACAAGAAGCAAGGGACTCCAAGCTCAGGAATAAAATAGAAACAAGAAAGGAAAAAAGCCTGCTAATGCTTTATTTGTTCCAATGATTAAATTATTGTTGCTTCTTTAGCAGCTCACTGCAGGACACCACTTCACGTACAACACTGCTGCTGTACAGAAACTGAGCGCATGCCAGCTGGAGAAAGTGGAGGACGGCACGGGACCAGTTGTTGCTTGCTGTCATTAAAGAGGAGGGATTTATTCTCCATCTACACAAGCAAAAGGTAACAGAGACAGGAAGGTTAGCCCACTGCCATCCTGAGTAAGAAAAGCAATGCAATGCCATGCAGACAACCCCCGCACCCTCTCTGTTCCCCTCCCTGCATTTCATAAAGCATCATCAGCTGACAGCCGCTTCACAGTAGTAACCAGGGAGGATGAGCCCGCCTCCAGCCAGCTCCGTGCCACTAAATTACCTCTTAACGCCCTATTCATTTGGTCTACTCCAAAATAGGATAATTCTGGCTTTTTACTTAATACAAAGGTGGCAACAGTAAAAGTCACCATGGAAAAGACCAAATTTAGTCAGAAAGGAGTCACATGAACAACAATGGTCCCAGTATCTACCCACAGAGCTGGCATCAAAACAGTGCGCCTCACATTTGTGAGAAGAAGCACTGCCAAAACTTCAACCCATGGTTCTAGCTGTTCATTTGCCTTTTCAAGCATTCAGTACGTGGCCAGAATTAAGGAGGGAATGAAGCCAAGATAATGCCTGGACCCCCTAATGAAGCTGAGTGATGTCACTGAAGCAAAGCTTCAGGGCACCTGATCCTGGCCAGCAACCCCTCCCCCTCCCCCCACTTAGTGTCTGCCTTGGGCCCCAGTGTCTAAAGCCAGTCTTGATTTAGTCTGTCCACATTTTCATGTCTAGCTCTTGCAAAAAAGGAATCAAGGAAGAGAAAAAGGACCAGAAAAGAATGGCTCTTTGATTTATGGAAGAAAATTTTAATTTCATTAAGGACCATTTCATCTAACGAGAGAGAAGATATTTCAGACTTGTGCTAATTTAACCACTCTTCTGGGTCTCAGCATGTATATATTTTTTGGGTAACTGTGGACCTCTTAAGGCTCACTACATTCGTGTCTGACCCTGTACTAGTCATAACATTCAAGAAAAAAATCAATTGAGTATAGAAAAGAGAGGAGGAAGCTGTCTCACTCCATCCCTCCAAAATCAACCCTGCTAATTACTCTAAGCACATCACAGAATGCACAAGGGAAAGAGGAGTCATTGATATAGTGCCCATTCAGATGTGACAAAAACCTTTGTGTTTGCCTGAAACAGCTAGTCTGTTGAGCTATGCCCAGGCCAGCTACAGCACTGCTAAATTTAAAGGGCATCTTGCACAATTTAGTACAAAATATATCTATAGAAAGTATTGTTTTGCCCTTAAGGACTAAATCTGAGGTTCATGTAAAAAGATACACGATACTCTGAGCACATGTTGGTTTTGCTTTGATGAGGGGGCAAAAGGGGTACCCTGTCCAGCCTTTCTTCTGTCCTGCTTCTTTGAGCTTCCAGCCTGATTAAAACTGGTCTCCGCTGGCTTATGATGTCATGATCCTTCCTTCACAATAACCAGGGCTAGAGCAGGTCAATCAGGCCAGACTTCACAGTGACAGCCCTCAACCAGAGATCCCAAACTGCAGCTCTTTCCAGAACACAGCTAAGGTGGACATGAGGTCTGGCCACTAGGAGTTTGATATTCAAAAGAACTTCCATGATTAACTTCAGACTTAGCCACAAACGTTTTTAAAAATTTCAACCATCAGGGCCAGCCAAAGCCTACATTTTTCTTTAAATCTGCATTTAGCATTTTACATCTAGAATACTTGATAAGTAATAGACTTAATCCAAAGAAAACGTATAAAATGAAATTTTTGCATTACCAGTCTAGAAGAAAAAGAAAAAGCTCAATACGGAGTACACTAAAAGAGAGGAGCCCAAATAAGAAAATATAAGTACAGGCTCCAAATAAGCAAAGACAAAATATAATAAGAGTGAAGGTAATCTGGCAGTCTAATATGTAATGCATGGAAAGATAACTGAACGCACTGCTCCTGGAATCCTGACGTTTTAAGAATTAAAGAAACATTTCAAGTGCCTAGGATCATAAAACACACTTCACTCTGGCAAAATTATGACACATTTTGCAGGGATGTCTAAAATATATCTCCTTTAAGAACACGTGAAAGCACATTTTAGAAAGGCCGAGTAGGTGCAAACTGGGATGTCCAAGTCAAAATGTCCAAAATTCCGTGGGAGGGGCAGCACTGAAGGTGGGCACGTGCCTCTCCCTTCTTCCTAGATCTCATTTGTTTATACTCCCTAGTGCATTCTTTTCATTGTGGCTCTTCTAACCTTCTTCATTCTTTCCATTCTTGCCTTCTAGTTTTCATAAATCCTACTCCGTCTCCTCTTTTCCTGGTGTCTCCCACATCCCTGAATTACTTTTCATTTCTGTTGAATTCCTTTACTTGCCCCATTAGTTGTTTTAATATTGCAGAGTATAAAAGACAGGTTTATCAGACTCTCCTTTACCCCTGCATCCCCAGATCCCTAACTGAAAGTGCTATGGTCCCTTTTTGATAAGTGAACTTTATGCTTTTAGCCTCCAGCGTTTCCCTCACCATCCCCCACAAAAGAACCAAATGCTCGCAACGGACCTGCAACCGAGCCTTTGAACTTTATGCTCCATCTTTATGGAACTCTCTACCGAGCTATCTCAGGAACAATACCAACCTTCTATCCTTCAGAAAACAGCTAAAAAACGTCCTTTTCCAGGAATACTTCAACTCGACCCTCACCGAAAAACCCACAAACCACTGAGCTCAACCACAATGAGCCTCTAACTTGAAACTACCATGTCTATGTCTCATGTCTGTCCTTTGTCCAAAGTCTGTCCTATGTCAAAATCATCAATGTTGCCTCCCCGGTGATGGCCCCACCCTTATACTTAATTCCCCCACCCCTATGTAACACCGCTTTGACCCGGTGAAAAGCGGTATATAAATACAGCTAAATAAAATAAAATAAAATAAATAAAGTGAACTTTATGCTGCTGGCATGACGCAGGCTTGTTTGAATTAGATGTGAATCATAGCCTGTCTTAGCCTGTCCCTTGGGTGGGACACGTATGAGTAATTTACAGAAATGCCATGGGCACACACAGGTTCAGGCAGGAAACTTAAGAAGCACATACTTGGAAATCAAATAGATCAAATAGGTGAGTCGAGCCATAAGGAGGAGCACATAGGCAATCCATTGTGAATTCCTGCAACCCTATTTGCCTTCCTTTTGCAGATTCATCTGAAATACCACAAGGGTATATACACTGATGGGGAACTGAGATGTCCTATCTCTTGCAACCAAATAGGATGTAAGGTGGAGAAGGATGTTTTAGAAAGGATCCAAAAATTGCAGCCTAAGGCACAGCTGAAAAACCAAGCTATGTACACTAGGTAATCCATCCACAGGCACTGCAACAGAGTGTAGCAATGGGACCCTGCTCTGAACAACTTTTTGCCCCACTCAGCAACTAAGGGAGCTTGGCAGGGTTAAAGGCAGCTGCTGCTTTTTTTGGGCCTCTCCCACCAGCAGACAAGGTGTCTGCTACCTCTGAATCCATCCAAGGAACCAGAGAAAGATGAGGATCTAGGAAGGCAGGGATTCAAGCAAAGAGGAACATAGGAGCGAGAAGGCCACAAACCAAAACAGTAGCATGAACTATCTTATGTTCTTGTTTCCATGTTCCAACTATGGAGTAGTTAGAACATGGAAACAAGAACATAAGATAGTTCATGCTGGGTAAAGACCAAAGACCCATCAAGCCCAGCACGTAGTCTCTGTGACCAAACCAGGTCTCTAGAAGTGTCCAGCAGAGCCCAAGGAAGAGCTCAATTTCCTGCAGTTACATTCCAAAGTCTACTGTGCTAACAATTTATGGATTTCTCTAGGAATTTCTCCAAATCCCTTTTAACCCTAGCTATGTTAGATGCTTTGACCATGTCCTTTTTTAAATCTGCTGTTTCATGGAGGGTCCTATAGTCCTTGTACAGTTTGAAAGCATAAATGATGGCTCCCTATTTACCTGTTCCGTTCCATTCATGATTTTAGAAACTTCTGTCATATCCAGAGTCGGTGCAAGGAGATGAGGTGTTCTAAGCGAACGTCATCCCTTGCACCCCCCGTCCCCCACAGCACCCATTGCTGCCACCACCCCTCTCTGGGACCTGCAGTGGTGGTAATGAATGCAAACAGCTCCATGGCACTCACTTTACAACTTCAAGAAGTCGGCATCGGGCTGTCCAAGGGGGTCGAAGCAAACAGCCTCGCAGTGCTGAAATTGTAGGTAAGTACTATGGGGCTGTTTGCGGCCAGTGCCATCGCTGCAGGTTCCTAGAGGGGTGACAGCAACGGCAATGGGCATTCCTGGAGGGCTGGCACTCTAAAGACTGCCTAGTTTGCCTAATGGTAGCACCGGCCCTGATCATATCCCCTACTCAGTCATCTCTTTTCCAAGTTGAAGAGCCCCAATATGTTTAGCCTTTCATCATAAGGGAGCCGTTCTATCCCCTTTTTCATTTTTGTTGCCCTTCTCTGGACCTTTTTCAGTTCTACTATCTTCTTTTCACATAGGGCAACCAGAAGCAGATCCTAAAAGTCTATGGCACCAGCAGGGAGCCTGCATAACAGATGGATTTAAATACTGTCACTAATCAGGGTCGCTCACTGTTGGACCCATAAGATACCTCTCTGGGGGTATGGCCAAAATTTCTGACAGGGATTACTTAATACCAGATCTAAAGGAACTCAAGACTCTGCTCTCTGATATCAATGGCCATGGGTTAGAGACCTGCTGGGCCTATCACTAAAACTTTATTTCTGACCCAGTTATGAACAAAACATAACAGCATATAAATAAACTATGGAGGAAGAAGTGACGTCACGCTCCTGAATGGACAGCTGAGTTCGGAGCTTCACCGTCCCAGACGCTAAAGTTGATTTCTTTTTCCACTCCAGCAGCAAGACGATGATAAAAGTAACTCCCTGAGGTGGCCGAACGATCAGTTTTCTGAACCATGGCCACTGCGAGACAGAAAACTGCTGATTTGAGGGAGTACACATATCAAAGCCATACGGACAGTGTGACCAACATGACTGTGATGGCGGGAACCACTGGAAGAGAGGCAGCATTGGAGGATAGTAGGCCCTGAACTGATGGAATAGTAGAGAAGTGGAATAGTAGAGAAGTTACGCACCAAAGTACTGCAGCTGAGCAAGCGTGTAGAAGATGCGGAGGGCATGGTAAAGAAGTGTCAATCTGACCAGAACAGGCTAATAGAGAGGTTGCAGCTTATGGAGGAGGGAGCGCAGCTGCTGACTTTAAACTGGAAGATTTGGAAAATCGCGCCCGGAGGAACAACCTCCGCATAAAAGGAGTGCATGAGGGCCCGGATTACCAGGATTGCAAAGCAGTGGCCATCTCCATTTTCCAGGCACTTCTAGGGGATTCAGCGGGGGAGACAGAGGCCTAGGAGATACAGCTGAATAGAGCGCACCGGGCGCTGGGACCTGTGCACAGAGAGCATCTGAGAGACACTGTGAATTGTTTTCATGACTATGCAGTGAAGGAGCAAGTGGCGAGTAAAATGTGGAAGGCAGAGAAATTTTTATGGCAAGGTCATTTTGTGGCTCTTTGCAGAATGGGCGGCCGGAACATTGTACCAGAGGAAGGCTTTTTGGCTAGTAACAGTGCCTACACAAGGAGCACAGTAGGGGGTACCCTTTTGGACTAGCTTTACGGTCAACCGTGTAACCAGGCGGGTGACCAACTGGAGGAAGCAGTGACAGTAATGGAGGCCACAGGGCTGATGGAGGTATAGGGACTGACCCCTAAGCCATGGCAGGAGTCGTCCAGGCAGTGGAATTGGACTACAGTGGAAAAGGGAAAGTGCTGAAAAAGAAGCAGACAGAGGAGAGTGTCATCAACCTGAGAAGATCTGAGGTAATGGACTAGTAAAATTTACTCATGGAGGGTGGAAGTAGAAAATGGTAGGGTGGGAATTGTGGACACTAAATGTTGCATGGAGGTTGGAGTCTATAAGGGGAGGGAGGGGGATGTAATTGATGGGTGTATTTTTGCTATGGGGGCAGGGGGGTTCTCTGTTGGAAAGGTGAGAGAGTAGGAGGAGGAGTGGAGAGTAGTGGGGAAAGTAAGGGGGGATCGGATTTGGAAGGGAGAGATGAAGAATAGTGCATGGGGGAGGGATGGAAGAGACGAAGAACACAGGGGGAGAGGGGCCCGGGAGTTTGGCAAAAGCGATCCCTGCTGATGAAGGAGGAGTGGAGGCTCAAGATAGACATGTTTATGATACAGGAGACACACCTAAGAAAGTCCTTTGATGGTTGTTTGACTTCCCCCATGTATACTTGGCTGCTAATACAGCCCAACCCAAAGGGGGGAAATATGGATTTTGATCTCAGGGAGACTGGGAGTGGAGGTCAAAATGGCTAAATGGGACACAGAGGGAAGATATCCAATTGTGCAGTGATCACCAGGGAAGACATTAATTTTATTAACATATATGCTAATTCTGGCCAGGGAGAGGTTTTTTTGAGTGTCTAGGTAAGACCACTGCAGAGTTTGGGGAGGGCAGGTGTGTTATGGGGGGGGGGGGGGGTGACTACAACCTTATGGTTAACCCATGGGTGGATAATTCTAGGGGGGGGGCAAGAAGTGGCAGACGAGGGATAGAAAGAGAATGGCAGGAGCCCTGCGAGCACTTGGTTTGCTAGATGTTTAGAGACAGTGCAATGGAGCCATGCAATAATATACATTTTGTTCTAGTCCCCATGGGTCATACAACCACATTGACTGTTGTGGGTGGAAGTGGCATTATTACCACAGGTGTGGGAGGTAGTTATTGAGTCACTGGTGTGATCTGATCTTGTCCCTGTGCACATGACATTGGTAGTGGGATGGGAGGAGGGGGGATTACACTTCTGGAGACTAAATGAGAGGATACTGGAGAAGGGTGAGGCTTGAGAACAGATCCACAAGGCCTTGAAGGAATATTTAGAGTTTAATGGGGGGGAGGTCTCTGAGTATTCTTTATGGGATGGTCTCAAAGCGATGATGAGGGGACACTTTATTGGGCTGGCAACATATCAGAAAAGACAACGGGTAAAGAGTGAAAGAAGTTTCCAGGGCAGTTGCAGACCCTCCAGCAGGAGCATTCTCGGGCACAGACTCGACGGGTGCAGGTGCAGGTGGAGGTGGAGCAGATAAGAAGGGAGCTAATTGCAGCTAGGGGAGGTGGCTCACCAATTAGAATGAATGCAACAGCGGTACTTTGAATGGGACAATAAGGCAGAAAAGGTGTTAGTGCATAAACTGCAGGCATGTCAAAACCAGCAGCAGGTGCATAAAATTAGGGATGGGCGGGGGAGCTGAGGTTCTGATCAGACGAGATCAAGGATGTGTTCAGGAACCTTTACACCAAATTGTATACTTTGAAAGCAGAGGGCGGCATTACAGTGGGACACAGCTATTTAGAGGAGCGTGGGATGCCAACACTGGGGGAGATGGACAGAGAAAGGTTCAATAGAGATTATCATGTTGGAGGAGGTCAAGGCTGCTATTAAGGGGTTGAAAGAAGGCAACGCACCGGAGATAGATGGATTGACTGCCAAATTTTATAAGATGTATCAAGAGGAAGTGGGGGAGGTTGCTGGTGGAGCTATTCAATGAGGCTGGGGGGGGGGTTATTACCCAAATCTATGCTAGTCGCAGGTATAACAGTCTTACCCAAACCAGGGAAGGATGTCACGTAGCATGAGTCCTATAGACCCATCTCATTGACTAATGTCGGCGCTAAGATCTTTGTGAAGATTATCGCTAACAGATTACAGGGTCATCTCCTGTTTTTGATCCATCAGGATCAAATGGGATTCATGCTGGGTAGACAGGCAAGTGATAACATAAGGCGGCTCCTGAACCTGATCTGGTGGGCGCGGCAAGAGAGTTTAGACATGTTCCTAATGGCAGTGGGTGCTGAAAAGGCATTCGATAAGGTTGAATGGGGATTTATGTTTCAAGTCTTGCAAAGAGTTGGCTTGGGTCCCAGATTTCAGCAATGGGTGGGGGCCCTATACCAAGATTTGAAGGCGAGGATTAGGGTTAGAGGAATTTTCCCTGGGAGGGGGAACGAGACAGAGGTGCCCATTATCACCACTCCTCTTTGTCCTAGGCATAGAGGTGTTCGCAGATTACATTCAGTGCAATCCAGATGACAGGGCGTGGTGGTGGGTGACCACGATCATAAAAGTTTGCTGTTTGTGGATGATGGAATTTATACACTAAGGGGTCCCCAAGGTCTCGCTGCCCATCTTGCTCTGGGAGGTAGAAGACTACAGTAAAGTTTCAGGATACAAGGTCAATCTTTCAAAGACAGAAACTTTGGGGGTGTAGATAGGGGCTGCTTTAGAGCAAAGGCTTTTCTGTTTAAATGGATTCACACCGCTATCTGGGGGTGCAAGTGGAGAAGGATTGGAGAGAGCCATATCAAATTATGAACCTCTGGTAAGAACCCTGACCAGGGATCTGGAGCGGTGGGGAAGGGTTGGTTGTCTTGGTTGGGGAGAGTAGTGGTGGTGAAAATGAATGTGTTGCCATGCCTACTTTTTCTATTTATGGAGCTCCCGGTGGAGATGCCAGAAGAAACCAGACAGGAGAAACGCGTTGAAGCGCTACAGAGACAGCGTCAGGAGAACTATACATTCTCTGAACATTTGGGAGAAATTTAGCATTTGCTGGAATACCTTCATTGTATTTCTGAGATAAGTCACTTTTTACTGGGAGAAATATCCATTCTTTGAACTTTACTTTATTCTCTGAGTAGTTGGGAGAATCTTCAGTATTTGCTGGATTGTTCACTTTTAATTTTTTCAATTGGTATATCTGCAAGATAAGTCACTTTTTTTACTTGCTTTATAACGGACAGGTCATTGATGCTATTTGGCACTGCTCACGCCAGGTTTCTGGCAGTTAGCATTTAAGTGTCGGGAAGTCTGAGACCTTGTCACGTGTTCATTAGCAAGTTTGCTTAGGGATAAGTTCCCCAGACTTGGGGTGGTCAGGTTCTATAGAGTGATAATATTAGTGGTTTATACTTGAGTATACACTCTGTTAATACGCCTTATTATAACGTTTAGCAACAATAACAGAAGGGGCACTTTGGCAAATGCAACAGAAGTTATTTGCATTTATTTGGCAGAAATGTCCGCCTCAAATGGTGCGACAGGTACTGTGTAGGGGAAGGGAGCAAGGAGATTTGGATGTCCCAAATTTGCGAACCTATTATGAGGCTGTTCAAGTCCATAGTATGGTTGATTGTGGGGGGGAGAACTGGGTGCAACTAGAACAGGCCTTTTGGGAACAGGGATCCCTTCAGGATGCCCCCTGGCTTTCGAGTCAGAGGGGTGCAAGGGGGGGGGGGAGATCAGCCCCTTATGAGTGACATTTTGAGTGTGGCAGTACCCAGGGGGTTTGGGGAAGGTAACTTGACCCCTCTTTGGGAGAACGAGGCTTTCTTTCAGGGGTGGGGAATCCCAGGGCAGATAGGTGGGTACGCAGTGGTGTGTGGAGGTTGGGACAGTTCCAAGGGACGGATGATAAGACTGCTCCCTTTTGAAACTGTGAAAAAGTAAGGGGGATTATTGGAGGTGGATAGATCCTGTATCAACAGCTGCTCCATTTCGGGGAGAGTAAAGAGATAAGGGAGGGATTAGCCTGCCCAGAAACAGGCTTTGAAAAGCTTTATAAGGATTATTATCCCAGCTGTACAAACTTAGACAGGAGTGGACAGGATGAAATTGAGATTCTAGGAAGCCTGGGAGGTGGATTTGGGTGGCCAACTGTTGGAGGAGCACTGGCAACTTATATATGATAGAGCGTGGAGGGCTTCGGTCTCTGCCACTCTGCAAGAGAATGCATATAAGGTATGTATCAAATGTATCTGTCGCCAGTGAGGAAATGCAGGATGCTGGGGCGCGGGTATCCCAAAGTTTTGGAAAGGTTGTGGGGAAGAGGGGATTATATGTACATGTGGTGCAGATGTGTGAAAATAGCAAATGTGTGGGGGTGGGCGATCAAACTGTTCCAGGAAGTCAGTGGTGTGGTAGTGTCACTAGATCAGCGCTACAAGTTGTTGAATCTACTCCCGGGAGATATGGAGGAATCTTTGGCTCGGTGGGGGAAGCAGGTATGGCTGGCTGTGCGACTAAAATTAGTAGAACTTTGGAAGGATGAACGGCTTCCTCAGGGAGAGGACATTGTGCAGAAGTTGGACAATATTAAAAGAATGAGTACTCTGACAGCCTATAAAAATCACAGACAGCGAGAAGGGGAGCAGGGAAGCAATGGGAGAAGTCTGGGAAAAGAGAAATGTTAGTATAATATTTAGACCCATTTGTGGTAGACTTTGGGCTGGGATGAACACTGACTATACATTGGCTATGCACTATAATCTTGGTGGCCCCATCTCGATAGGAGCCTTGGGCCTGAAGTAGATCCAAACGTAGACAGACCTGAAACCTCTGGTTTATGGATACACACAATGAATGGGGAATGAGAGGTGAGGGGGGCTGGGAGAGAGGGAGGGAGCAAAACAAAAATTGGCTTGTACAACAATGTGCGACGATGGGGATGTTATGTGTGGGGAGTTTGGCTGTTGGTGGGGAGTTTTATATAATCTGCCATGCAAGATGTTTGTTTTTTGGTCTGAGTTGTATCTGCAGCAATAACAGTATAAATAAAAAATAACAATAAGAAGAAGCTTCGCCCTTATCAGAGCTTGTATGATAAATATTCAGTCCAACATCTACCTCCTCTGTCTTCACCTTCCTTGCTTTCATAAGAACTGCAATTGACGGATGTAATAAAGGAATTACTAAGTACAGACAGTCTCTACCATGGAAGCAGGCAGCTCCCTGAAGTCATTAATGTTCTTGTGCAGTCACTATATTTACCATTACCGCAACTCACTCTGCTCTGTCACAGCTGGCTCCTCATTAATCTTAAAAGAGAAAGGGCACTCACAGCTGTCTTAACCCAACTTACATCCTGTTTCTGCACACAACCATGGCCGCGGGAACCTAGTGCTCACTCAGCCTTCAACAGGTGTATCCTCCCCTCTGTGTGTGAGATTCTCACTTCCTGTTTACGCCGCAGCCATGCTAGGCTGTGCTGCCAAGTGACAAGAAATATTCAGTGATCAGTCAGAAAATTGCAAGACACAAACACTGGCCTCCCTGAGACACACCCTGCAACTTATGCATATTAAACATTGTGGCTTTCTTCTATTAAACAACTGTACAAAATGAGAGCAAGTTTGTTGTTCAGCTCCTGGGTTTCTAAAAGTCGAATGAAAGTTTTATAAATGCAGAAAATGACCGCAGATAAAGACTATACCGCGTGTATACTCCGTCCATCCATACCACCTGCTCAGTTCTACAATCCCTTCCTCTTCATTAGAGATCCTTGGTGCTTGCTCCATGCTTTATTGAATTCAGGTACTGTCTAAGTCTCCTCCGCCTCCATTCTACAACCCTTTTTCTCTAAAGATATATTTCCTTAGATTACGTACTTCTGCATCTACCCCTTTCACCCTCATCCTTGTTCCAGGGCACACTTTCTATTGAAAGAGGCCCACCTCCTGTCCATTTTATATCTTGGAAGTATTTAAATATCTCTAGCATATTTCCACTATCCTTCTCCTCCATTATATACATGTTTGGAACGGGAAGATTGTCCCCATATGCTTTATGACAAACACTGCTGACCATTTTAGTAGCCATCCTCTGGATCCACTCCGTTTATATCCTTTTGAAGATGTGGTCTCCAGAATTTCACCAAAGTATTCCAAATGAGATCTCACCAGAGATTTACACAGAGGCACTATCACCTCCTCTTTCCTGCTGCCCATCCTTATCCTTATGCATTTCAGCATGCGCCTTCCTCAAGGGGTTATAACCTTCATGTAAAACATAACCAATAAAACAATGAATAAATATAAATATGAAATTGTGAAATAAAAACATCATATATAAAATAAAAATTGTGACAACATAACTACAATCATAAGATAAAAATATGAATTAACAATAAAAGAACATAAAAAAACTAAAGCCTCCTAAAAAACACAAGACAAAATAGAAATGAAAAGTGCATTCATAAGACTATCTTGTTATACCTCAACTATCACCTCCTCTTTCCTGCTGGCCATCCTTATTCACCCAAGCATCCTTTTTAGCTTTTGCTGTTGCCTTATCAGCCTGCTTGGCCATTCTTATTGTGGATAGTACTTCACCCTCCTATACTGTACTGCTCTCTTGGGATTTTGCAGTGTTTTCCCAGTCCCTGTTTTCAGTCAGGCGCTGGCCTTGGACATTTGTATATGGTGGCCAGCTCACTTAACCCCGAATGTATGTTAAGACTTATGGCATTCACCTTCTGCCCTATATGGTTTTATTGCACTGTATGTACCTCTGTTATATGGCTGTACTTGTTAGTGTTTCCACCATAAGCCAGTTGGCTGTATATACTACTACGGGAAAGAATGCGTCTTGGAGGGAGAATGGGGGCAATCGTTTGGTCTGTATGATGAGTCTCCCTCATAAGAACATAAGAAATGCCATACTAGGTCAGACCAAGGTCCATCAAGCCCAGTATCCTGTTTCCAACAGTGGCCAATCCAGGTCACAAGTACCTGGCAGGTTCCCAGAAAGGCACACAGATTCCACAATGCTCATACTCGGGTAAGCAGTGGATTTCCTGGGTCCTCTTTAATAATGGTTTATGGACCTTTCCTCCAAGAACTCGTCCAAACCTTTTTTTAAACTTAGCTACACAAACAGCTTTTACTACATCCTCCAGTAACAAATTCCAGAGGTTGATTATGCGTTGAATGAAAAAATATTTTCTCTTATTAGTCTTAAAAGGGTTACATTGTAGCTTCATTGATTGTCCCCTAGTCTTTCTACTTTTTGATGGCGTAAACAACTGATCTATGTTTACCCATTCCATTCCATTCATTAATTTATAGACCTTTATCATATCTCCCCTCAGCTGTCTCTTTTCTCTCGTCTGTATTTCTTATTTTCTTGTTGATATCCTAATTTTTTTTTACTCTGGGAGGGGGCCTTGCATGGTACCTCTGCAGCACCTAGATGGGGTAGGCTTCCCCGCTTTCCTCTCTGCTCTCTCCCCATCCCTTTTGTATTAGATGTGGCCCCAGCAATGGTGTGGTTGGGCAGAGGGGTTGCAGGTGGTGAATGGTGGGACAGTTTGTATGAACGGGGTTTCCCTTTTTTTTTCCTGAATGTGTGAATTGGGGCAACAGAATGGAAGAGTAAGGGTGGAGAATGATCGGCAGTGTGAATTCTGTTTATACGTATAGGCGGATGGGAATTGTGTGTGTCGGGTAGGTGGGAAGGGGGTATTGGTGGATTGTGTATGTGTGTAGGAGGGGAACAGCGGCAGGTGAGTGTCATGAGTGTGGCTATGGGAGAGCTCAGGCAGGGGTATTCGCCTTGAAGAGGGAAGGGTGGATGTCTGCGAAAGTGGAGATATGTTCAAAGTATAGCCATAAACCTAAGAACATAAGATATGCCATACTGGGTCAGACCAAGGTCCATCAAGCCCAGTATCCTGTTTCCAACAGTGGCCAATCTAGTTCATACATACCTAGCAGTTTCCCCAAAAGACACAGGTTCCACAATGCTTGTACTGGGTCAAGCATTGATATCCTGGGTCACTTCTTAATAATGGTGTATGGACCTTTCCTCCTTTGGGAAGTCTGGCCCATGGGGAGGATGCTTGGTGGACGGGGTCGAAGGGATAGGGTTTCTGGGGTTGGTAGAGGGTCTATGGAACAGGGTGGATAGGAGGGAAGGGGAGATAGGATTAGGTGGCTGGGGTGGGGGGGGAAGGGTTAGCTGTGTGAGGGAGGGATTATTTTGGGGCACCGCAGATTTGGAGGCAGGAGAGTGGGGGTGTGCAAATTGTGACTCAGGTGGCCAGATGGGGTCAGGGCCACCTGAAGGTCAGGGCCCTAGGCTGGGGGGGGGGGGCTTACGTGGCCCAAAACACTAAGAGGGGACAAGGCCACAGCAGAGAATCTGAATAAATTCTTTGCTTCGGTTTTTACTGAGGACCATGTAGGGATGTTACCCACGACTGAAATGGTATTTAAAAGTGATGCCACAGAACAATTTAAAGAAATATCGATACACCGGAAAGATGTATTACAACTATTTTATAAACTGAAGAGTAGCAAATCACCTGAACCAGATTGTATACATCCAAGGGTGTTAAAAGAACTGAAATATGAGATTGAAAAACTACTATTAGTAATCATTAAAATCATCTGTAGTACCTGAAAATTGGAGGATGGCCAATGTAACGCCAATTTTTAAAAAGGGTTCCGGAGGTGATCCGGGAAACTACAGACCGGAGAGCCTGATGTCAGTACCAGGTAAAATGGTAGAAACCATCATAAAGGAGAAAATTACTGAACATGTAACACAGAAACATAGAAACATAATGACAGAAAAAGACCACATGGCCTATCTAGTCTGTCCTTCCATATCAACAACTACAACAGTCCACTTTTTACCTTTAGAGATCCTCTGTGTTGGTCCCATGCTTTTTTGAATTCAGTTACTGTCCTCATCTCTACCACCTCCACTGGGAGACTATTCCATGGATCCACTACTCTTTCTGTAAAGCACAGTTACTTACCTGTAACAGGTGATCTCTGGGAACAGCAGGAATTAGTCCTCACATATGGGTACGTCGGTACCGACGGAGCCCGTGCGGGAAAGCTCCCCAGCTTCTTAGAATAGAAGCTTTTGGGACCTCCCACTGCACATGCGCACTGCCTTCCCGCCTTCCTGAACAGCTCTCCTCAGTTTCGAGTTTATAGCTGAGTCAACAGAGAGAGGACAGGAAGATAGATAGATAAAAGATACAACTCCTAGGGGAGGTGGGTGGGTTGTGAGGACTAATTCCTGCTGTTCCCAGAGATCACCTGTTACAGGTAAGTAACTGTGCTATCTCCAGGAACAAGCAGGAATAAGTCCCCACATATGGGGACTCCCTAGCTTAGATGCATGGGATCCCCTGTAAAGGTTCGCTATCTTCGTATGGATCTCAGGCATCCATTCTGGGAAGGTGGGCAGGAGTTGTTTAGGAATGGAACAGGTGCTTGAGGACAGCCTGGCCAAACAAGGCATCCCGGCGGGAGTCCTTGTCCAAACAGTAATGGGCTGTGAAGGTATGAACCGAGGCCCAGGTAGCGGCTCGACAGATCTGATCTATGGAAACAGAGTGCAGATGAGCCATAGAAGTTGCCATGGCCCTCACATTGTGAGCAGTGACATGGCCTTCCAGAGAAATGTTTTTGCTCTGGTAAGCAAAAGAAATACACTGAGCAATCCAATTGGAAAGTGTACGCTTGGAGACTGGAAGTCCCAAATGGGAAGGATCAAAGGCCACAAAAAGTTGAGAAGACTTTCGATGTGGCTGAGTCCTATTAAGGTAAAAAGCGAGAGCTCTTTTACAATCCAGAGTATGAAGGTTCCTCTCTGCATTGGATGCATGAGGAGCTGGAAAAAAGACAGGTAGATATACCTCTTGATTAAGATGAAAAGGCGAGACCACTTTAGGCATAAAGTGGGGATTCGTCCTAAGGACCACCTTATCATGATGAAATCTTGTGTAAGGTGGATTAGCCACTAAAGCCTGCAGCTCACTGATGCGGCGAGCCGAAGTGACTGCAATGAGGAAGATGACCTTCCAGGAAAGAAATTTCAAGGAGGTGGAAAACATTGGCTCAAAAGGTGGCTTCATAAGTTGACCGAGCACTAGATTCAAATCCCATGCGACCGGGGGTGGTCTGATGGGAGGTTTAGTGAGAGTCAGGCCTCTCATGAATCTTGCAACAAGAGGATGAGAGGAGATAGGTTGTCCATTTATATGTTGCAAGGATGCTGCAATAGCACTTAAATGGACTCTTACCGAATTCGTCTTGAGGCCTGCATTGGATAGATGCAGGAGATAATCAAGAAGAGAATTCAAAGGAAGTGCCAGAGGGTCAAGACCCTGCTGAGCACACCAAATGGAAAAACGTTTCCATTTGAAAGCATAGGAACGCCTGGTAGAGGGTTTCCTAGAGGCAGAAAGGATATCTTTCACTGGTTGGGAAAGATGAAAGTCTTGAAGGCTTAAGCCTTCAGTAACCAAGCACTGAGGTGAAGGGATTTGGGGTTTGGGTGCCACAAAGTCCCCTCCTCCTGAGACAGGAGGTCTGGCGCAGCTCCCAGATCCAAGTAGGATCCCTGGGAGAGCTGTAGAAGTAGAGGGAACCACACTTGGCGTGGCCAGCGTGGAGCTATGAGGATCATAGTTCCATGATCCCTCTGGAGTTTGAACAGAGTCTTGGGAATCAAAGGAATGGGTGGAAAGGCATATAGGAATGCCTGACTCCAATTCAGGAGAAAGGCGTCCGTAGCCTGAGCTCCCTGACACGGAGTTCTGGAACAGAACCGGGGAAGTTTGGCATTCCACGGACTTGCAAAGAGGTCTATGTCCGGGGTCCCCCATTCCTGAAAGATTCGGTTTATTTGGTCCAAATGTAGGGACCATTCGTGTGGCAGCAGAACTCGACTGAGCCTGTCTGCCCGAGAGTTTTGAACTCCTGGGAGATACACTGCTAGCAGGTGAATCTGATGCTCTCTGGCGAAGGCCCATAGTCTTAGAGCTTCGTTGCAAAGCGACAGAGAGCCCGTCCCTCCTTGTTTGTTTATGTAAAACATGGCCACCTGATTGTCCGTCTGAACTAGGACAGTGAGGTTGGCTAGGAGGGAGTGGAAGACCTTGAGGGCAAGGTAAATTGCTCGCAGTTCCAGAAGATTGATATGAAGGGTGGTCTCCTGTAGAGACCAAGTGCCCTGAGTGGAGAGAGTTTGCAGATGGGCTCCCCACCCTGTTTGGGAGGCATCTGTTGTGAGGGTTGCTTGGGGTAGCAATGGTTGAAATGGAGCCCCCAACAACAGATTCTTGGTGGAAGTCCACCAGTGGAGGGACCAAAACAGACGATCGGAGGTTTGTATTTGGTCTGAGAGCGCTCCTGACGCCTGAGTCCACTGAGTGGCCAGGGTCCATTGAGCTGCTCTCATATGAAGACGAGCATAGGGCACCACATGCACTGTGGAGGCCATATGACCCAGTAGGCGTAGCATTTCCCTGGCTGTCAAGTGAGTGCTGGACTGAGCTTGGGAGGCCAAACTCAGGAGGCGCTGGCCTCGAACATGTGGAAGGTAGGCCCTTGCAGTGATGGTGTCCAACTGGGCCCCTATGAATTCTAGAGATTGAGTAGGGATGAGTTGGGACTTGGGAAGGTTTACTACCAGTCCCAGATACTGCAAAAGGCTCCTTGTGTGGTCCAGGGAAATCTGGGCCTGTGACTGAGTTGGAGCTCGGATGAGCCAGTCGTCCAGATATGGGAAGACAAAGATTCCCATGCCTCTTAGAAATGCGGCTACGACTGCCATGCATTTTGTGAATACTCTTGGAGCAGAGGCTAGACCGAAGGGGAGTACTCTGTATTGGAAATGTTTTCCCTGAAACAGAAAGCGAAGATACTTTCTGTGGGATGGATGGATGAGTATATGTGTATACGCATCCTGTAGGTCTAGAGAACAAAGCCAGTCCTGACCCTGGAGGTAAGGAAGGAGAATGCCGAGAGACAGCAATTTGAATTTCTCCTTGAAGAGAAATTTGTTCAATTCTCTCAGATCTAGGATTGGTCTGAATCCCCCTGTCTTCTTTGGAATGAGAAAATAAGGGGAGTAGAAACCGGACCCTTGTTGAGGAAGAGGAACCTCTTCTATGGCCCCTTGGGCAAGAAGAGAGGAAACCTCTTGACCCAACAGGGTTAGGAGAGATGGGGGAGAATTGAATGGTCTCACCATATGATGGGGAGGAAGGCTGGAGAAATGAAGTTTGTAACCCTCTCGAATGATAGAGAGGGTCCATTGTTCTGTTGTGATTTGTTCCCATCTGGGAGCAAAGTGAACCAACCTTCCGGGTATGGTGAGAGGTTCTGGTTGTGTTAGAACCAGAAGTGGCAAGTTCCCTAGGAGCAAGTCAAAACCCCTGAGGGTTGGAGCCTGCTGAGCTACAGTAGCTGCTGCAGGCTTAGCTCGTGCTTGTTTGGATTGCTGACGCTTAGCAGTATAGCGAGGTTGAGAAGACTGCTGGCCAGTATTTGAAGCAACTCTGGCCTTCTTATAGTAAGGCCTTTTAAAAGACTTTTTCTTAGTAGGAATTGAAGTGGACTTTGAAAGTCTTTCCAAGGTGGCATTTTCAGCATCCATCTGGGTGGCTTTGATTTGCCACTCTTCCCCAAATAAGTTCTCACCTGTACAGGGCAGATTCCGTAAGCCATCTAGAACCCAAGGTTCCAGATCAGAGGCCTGGAGCCAAGCAAGACGTCGGGCTGCAATAGCAATGCCCGAAGCCCTACTGGCTCCCTCAAAGGAATCATATGCTGCCCTATTAGAGAACTTAGAAACCTCTAAGAGTTGTTTCACTAGGGAAAGGAATCCCTGCTTTTTATCCTCAGGGATAAAGGGGGCAAAATGCCGCACCTTTTTGGCAAGTTCCTCCAGGAACATGCCCATATAGAGACTGTAGGAATTAATCCTGGCTATAAGCATACTAGCCTGGAAAATTTTCCTACCAAAAGAGTCCAAAGTCTTACATTCCCGTCCTGGAGGGGTGGAAGAGTGCCTTTTGGTACTCCTAATCTTCTTCATTGCAGACTTCACCACAATAGAGTGGTGGGGCAATTGAGTCTTTTGGAAACCAGGAGAAGGAGGGACCCTATACATGGTGTCCAACCTACGGGAATAAGGAGACAAAGTCAAAGGATTTTCCCAGAAATCCATCAGTTGTTCTTGAAGGATTTCATGGATAGGCAGGGTAACTGCCTCCTTAGGGGCCTTTGAGTATCCCAAAATATCCAGTTTTTTGGATCTGGGTTCCTTTTCAGAGGATGTGGTAATAGAAAGGGCTGTAGCCATATCTAAAACAAAGTCCTGGAAGGACAAATCCTCTGGAGGGGACATTCTCCTTTTAGGAGAAGAGGGCTCCTCAGGTAAGTTGAGTGAAAACTCAGCAGAATCATCAGAGGAGTGAAAATCCTCAGAGGAATCGGTGCTTTCCTCTAACGCACGATACGCGTACCGATCGGTATCGATATCGGGCGTATCGGGTATGGAACCGGTATGGAGCGAAAGCCCATACGGTACCGACTTGCGTTTAGAGGTGGACGGCCTCGATACCGGCATGGCGGACGATACCGGTATCGGGCCCGGAACCGCTGAAAGCGGAACCGATGGCGTTGCAGCTTTAATGAAAGCCATGACGGCCTGCTGCATGGACTGTACAGTATCGCCCATGGACGCCATAGCTGCCTGGATGTCGGTACCGGAGTGACCCGGTACCCCAGAGCAGGCTAACAGGTGATCTGTCGAGGCCGTAGCATCGATATCAACCTGAGACCCCTGAATTGGCGTTTTTGGAAGTTGGACTTCCCGCCGGGGTTGTTTGGCTGGGGCAGGGTCCTCAAGTTCTAAGCTAAGAGCCTCTCGATGCTTTGAAGGAGATTTGCTCTTTGAGGACTTGCCCACAGAAGGTTTGGTTACCTGAGATCCATCCGGAGAAGAAGACCTGGATGACTGTGATGCTGTATTCTCTGAAGCAAACAGCACATGGAATTTGTTGGCCCGGTTCTGCAGCCCACGTTTAGACATGTGGGAGCAAGATGGGCAGTCCGGTATGGAATGGTCAGGCCCCAAACATTTCAGACACCAGTCATGGGTGTCTGTGACTGAAATAACAGCATTACATTTGGTACACTTCTTAAATCCAGGGGCTGGCTTCTCCATGAGGAGAAATTGAGTAGGCCGAGAGGCCTCTCTGAAGTGACCAAAAAGCTAAAAAATAAGAAAAAAGAATTATAATTTTTTAAAGAAAGAAAGAAAAGACCGGCGATACCGGTATCGGTATGGGGAAGGCAGGTACGCGGTCTAAAGAAACAAATAAAATAACAATTTCTTCCGCGGGGACAGGAAACACGACCTGCTGGCTCCGCGGAAAAAGAGAAACTGAGGAGAGCTGTTCAGGAAGGCGGGAAGGCAGTGCGCATGTGCAGTGGGAGGTCCCAAAAGCTTCTATTCTAAGAAGCTGGGGAGCTTTCCCGCACGGGCTCCGTCGGTACCGACGTACCCATATGTGGGGACTTATTCCTGCTTGTTCCTGGAGATAGAAATATTTCCGCATATCACTCCTGAATCTATCTCCCTTCACCCTCATCCCATGTCCCCTCGTAGCAGAACTTGCTTTCAATTGAAAGAGGCTCTCTCCCTGAACATTTATGCCACGGAGGTATTTAAACATCTCAATCATATCACCTCTATCCCGCCTTTCCTCTAAGGTGTACATATTAAGATCCTTCAGTCAGTCCTCATATGCTTTATAATGAAGACCACTAATCATTTTAGTAGCCACCCTCTGCATCGACTCCATCCTGTTCACATCCTTTTGAAGGTGCGGTCTGCAGAATTGCACACTATACTCCAAATGAGGTCGCACCAAAGACTTATACAGAGGCATTATCACCTCCTTTTTTCTGCTAGCCATTCCTCTCCGTATGCACCAAGCATCCTTCTAGCTTTTGCCGTCGCCTTTTCTACCTGTTTAGCTACTTTAAGATCATCAGACACAACCACGCCTAGGTCCCGCTCTTCTTTAGTGGACAAAAGTACTTCACCTCCTATACTGTATTGCTCCCTTGGATTGCTGCAGCCCAAATGCATGACCTTACATTTTTTAACGTTAAATCCCAGCTGCCAAATTCTAGACCATTCTTCAAGCTTAGCTAGATCCCTCCTCATGTTATCTACACCTTCCTGGGTGTCTACTCTATTGCAGATTTTGGTATCATCTGCAAAGAGGCAAACCTTACCCGACAGCCCTTCCGCTATATCACTAACAAAGATGTTAAAAAGAATCGGACCACAGACAGATCCCTGGGGCACACCACTGGTAACATCCTTCTCCTCAGAGTGAGCTCCATTTACTTGTACTCTTTGTCACCTCCCACCCAACCAATTTCTAACCCAAGCAGTAACTTTAGGCTCCATCCCTAGGGTGCTCAGTTTGTTTATAAGTCGCCTGTGAGGAACAGTGTCAAAGGCTTTACTGAAATCTAAATACACCACATCTAGAGCTCTCCCTCGGTCCAACTCCCTGGTCACCCAGTCAAAGAAATCAATCAGATTTGTCTGACAAGACCTGCCTCTGGTGAATCCATGCTGCTTCGGATCCTGTAATCTGCTGGACTCCAGAAACCTCACTATTTTCTCTTTCAGCAGCGTTTCCAATAATTTACTCACCACCGAAGTTAAACTAACCGACCTGTAGTTTTCAACCACATCCTTACTTCCGCTTTTGTGTAAAGGCACCACATGAGCCTCTCTCCAGTCCTTTGGCACCACTCCCGACTCCAACGAGGCATTGAAAAGGTCAGTCAGTGGAGTTGCTAGAACGTCCCCCAAGTTCCCTCAGTATTCTAGGGTGTATCCCATCCGGTCCCATCGCTTTGTCTACTTTAAGTTGAGCTAGTTTCTCACGAACACAGTCTTCTGAAAATTGTTCAAGATGTCCCTCGCTTCTGTTCCTATTTGTGGGTGTTTTCTGAGGTCCTGCTCCTGGTTCTTCATCTGTGAACACAGAACAAAAATATTTGTTAAGCAATTCCGCTTTATCCTTATCAGCTTCTACATATTCCCCCCCCCCTGCACCCTTGAGTCTGACAATACCACTTTTGCCCTTCCTCTTCTCACTAATATATCTGAAAAATGTCTTATCCCCCTATTTTATTGCATTGGCTATTTCCTCCTCCTTTTGAATCTTTGCCTTCTTGACTACTTTGCTAGCTTCTCTAAGATTTTCCAAATACAGATGTCTGTCTTCCTCTCTCTGTTATCTCTTGTATTTCATGAAGGCCTCCCTCTTTTTCTTCACTTTTTCAGCTACTTCCTTAGAAAACCATGGCGGTCTCCTTTTCCTTTTGCCTTTATTTACCATTTTAACAAAAAGGTTGGTTGCCCTTAAAATATCCCCTTTCAGTTTTGCCCACTGTTTTTCTACATCCCCCTGCTGTTCCCATCCCACTAACGACTCCCTGAGGTATTGGCCCATCTTCGCAAAGTTAGTCTTCCTAAAGTCTAAGATCCTCACCTTGGAATGGATTCTAACAGCCCTAGTCCTAATATTGAACCACACCATCTGGTGATCACTGGATGCAAAATGATCTCCCACATGTAGATAGTCATGGCTTAATGGGAGACAGCCAAAATGGCTTTAGCCAAGGAAGGTCTTGTCTTAATAATCTGTTATGTTTTTTTGAAGGTGTGAATAAACAGGTAGATAAAGGTGAGTTGGTTGATATAGTGTATCTGGATTTTCAGAAACGGTGTCATCCTGAGCTACGAATAGCGGGGATGGACATCCCAACAGGACATCCATCCTCGCTATTCATGGCGGCTGTATGCCTCGACTAACTTCCTCACCGGTTGTGCGGGGAAGTTAGTCAGGGGGGGGGGAGGCGGCCTGGGGCGGAGAGTGGGCGGACGCCAGCCCTGGATGTATAGGACCAATTCTAATGTCGGCTCTGTACGTCCAGGGCCGGCGAAATGGACGGGGAAATTATTCCACCCCTGGGTGGAATAACTTCCCTGGACATCGTTTGTTTCCATCATCGGGGCGCGGATGGGGCTGGGCAGGCTGGATCGGGGGTCGGGTGGCAGGGAATTAACTCTTTTTGCAGGCGGCTGGCATCACGGCTTTTAAATGGAGCCGCGGTGCCATGGCAACATGACATCATGGCGCTGCGGCTCCATTTAAAAGCCTTTATTGAGTTAGTTGGGCAGGGTATGTATGTGCAGGCCATGACTGAATTGCAGTCCTGGCCTGCAAGTACATGCCTGTTCGCGATTCTGATCCCATGGGGCTAGACGTGCCCTGCGGGATAAGAATCGTGATCTCCTTTGTACGTCTGGCTCAGCTCGGTCGTACAAAGGAGATCTATGTCCGGGACAGAATCAGGCCCAAAGCCTTTGACCAGATCCCTCATGAGAGACTCTTGGCAAAATTAAAATGTCATGGGATAGGAGGAAGAGTACTATTGTGGATCAGGAACTGGTTAAAAGATAGAAATCAGAGGGTAGGGCTAAATGGCCAATTTTCCCAATGGAGAAAGGTGAATAGTGGAGAACCCCAGGGATCTGTGCTGGGCCCGCTGCTTTTTAACATATTCATAAATGACCTGGAAATGGGAATAACGAATGAGGTAATTACACTTGCAGATGACATGAAATTATTCAAAGATGTTGAAACTCATGAGAATTGTGAAAAATTGCAGGAGGACCTTGATAAATTGGAAGACTGGACATCCAAATGGCAGATGAAATTTAAAGTGGATAAGTGCAAAGTTATGCACTTAGGAAAGAACCCCCCAAACTATGGTTAAACAATGCAAGGTTCCACATTAGTAACCACCACCCAGGAAAAAGATTTAGGTGTCATCGTGGATAACATGTTGAAACCCTCTGCTCAGTATGCAGCGACGACCAAGAAAACAAATAGAATGCTGGGAATCATAAGGAAAGGAATGGAGAATAAAACTAAGGATATTGTAATGCCTCTGTATCGTTCCATGGTGCGATCGCACCTTGAATATTGTGTACAATTCTGGTCGCCGTATCTTAAAAAGGATATACAGTAGCGTTACTAGAAAAGGTACAGAGAAGAGCCACCAAAATGGTAAAAGGGATGGAAGGATACCCATATGAAGAGAGGCTAAAAAGGTTAGGGCTCTTCAACCTGGAAAAGAGATGGCTGAGGGAAGATATGATAGAGGTCTATAAATTAATGAAGAGTGGAATGGATAAACGTAGATCGATTGTTTACACCATCAAAATATAGAAAGACTAGGGGACATGCAATGAAGCTATAGTTTAACCTATTTAAGACTTATAAGAGAAAATATTTTTTCACTCAACATGTAATCAAACTCTAGAATTCGTTACCGGAGGATGTAGTAAAAGCTGTTAGTGTAGCCGGGTTTAAAAAAGCTTTAGACAAGTTCCTGGAGGAAAGGTCCATAAACCATTATTAAAGGGGACCTGGGAAATCCACTGCTTTCCCCAAGCATTGTGGAACCTGTGTCTTTTGGGGAAACTGCTAGGTACTTGTGACCTAGATTGGTCACTATTGGAAACTGGATACTGTGCTTGATGGACCTTGGTCTGACCCATTATGGAATATCTCATGTTCTTATGGATATATTTCTACTCTCTGGATGTTGAAGAGTGGTTAAACCCTGGATAAGGGGCTTCGCATCATTTCCTGGATTGTCTGTGAATTAGTGACGCCGGCGAAGCACCACAAAGTATTGCAGATCCTATGGGACAAGAATGCAGATATTGCCTTCCTGCAAGAAACACACCAATCTGAGGTGGAGCATGGGAAGTTGAAGCGTTTGTGGGTAGGTGATACTTATGGGGCCTCATCGGGCAATCAGAAGGCAGGGGTTGCTATAGTGATTCATAGAAGAGTGGGGTTTAATCTGACTTCTGTTCATGCAGATCCGATTCCTGTTCCTTTGAGGAACATTGCAGGGGCAGCCAGTGGCTCTGGGTAATATTAATGGCCTAATGTTTTTATCCTAGTTTTTATCAGGAGCTGGTGCACTGTGTCTCTGCTTTGGGGCCTGCAAATGTTATATTGGGGGGTGGAATTTTATTTGTGTCCTTGACAAGACAATGGATAGGTCTAGTAGCTGTGGTGGGGGGGGGGAGAGGATTGGCGGGCCCAACGGATCCATGATCTGTGTGAAGCATCTGTGTGAAGCATAGGATAGCGTTCTCCGAAATGCTTCCTGTTCCACGTGCAGGACCCAAAAGACAGGCAGAGCTCCGGAGTCTCAATGCGTGGATGAGACAATGGTGCAAGGATGAGGGTTTTGAATTTGTTAGGAACTGGGGAACATTCTGGGGAAAGGAGGGGCTCTTCCGAAGGGATGGGCTTCACCTTAATCAGGATGGAACCAGACTGCTGGCATTAACCTTTAAAAAGGAGATAGAGAAGCTTTTAAACTAGAAAATAGGGGAAAGCCGACAGTCGCCCAGGAGCGCATGGTTCGGACGAAGGTATCTTCTCCAGAATACTGCTGCCCGCCTTCTCACCTCTTCTTCCCCCTTTGATCATATTACCCCTTGCCTCTTCTCCCTTCACTGGCTTCCCATCAAATTCAGACTTATCTACAAGTATATCATTATCACTCATAGGGTTCTTCACACCAGCACTCCTTGGTATCTCTCTGACCTTATCTTCCACCAGCCCGCTCCCCATCTTCTTCGCTCATCTCATACCAATCGTCTATTCCTTCCTCCTCCATCCCAGGCCCACCTCGAACTTACCCGCCACTCTGCCTTCTTTTTTCTGGCCCCTGCCCTCTGGAATTCCCTCCCTCACACCCTTCGTATTGAACCCTCCTTCCCCCATTTCAAAACTCTCCTCAAGACTCACCTTTTCTCTCAAGCGTACAACCTACAGGTCTCCCCCTGATATGTAGTCAACATACCAATTCATGCCCCTCACGTTACATCCAACTACCACTCAACTCCTGACTCCCACATCACATTCAACTCCCACACCCTGTCTCCCTTCCCTCCCCATGTCCCTGTGTTTAGCTCTGTAGACTCTACTCTAATTTTCTCTCTTTCTCTCTCTTACTCTTTCCTATTATCCAATGGCGTTCCTTTCTCTCTTTGCTTTTCCACAGCTGCCTTTTATTGTACACCGCCCTGATACCTCGGTCTTGGGCGGTATATCAAGCCTAAATAAATGAAATGAAATGAAATCCTTGAAGGATACTACCAAAAGCAGTGAGGTTCCAAAAAAGAGTATAGTAGCCAAAATGCCCTTGAATAAGGTGCAGACAGAGCGTAAAGATTCCAAATTACCAATGCCTACCAATAGCCAGATTAATATTAATAAAATACAGTCTCTAAAATGCTTGTATGCAAATGCTAGAAGTCTAAACAATAAGATGGGAGAGTTAGAATATATAGCACTAAATGAGAGGTTAGATATGATTGCAATCTCAGAGACATGGTGGAAGGAGGATAACCAGTGGGACACTGTGATACCTGGATACAAACTATATCGTAATGATAGAACTGATCAAATTGGTGGAGGGGTTGCACTCTATGTTAGAGAGGGCATTGAGTCAGAAAGGATTAAAGTTTTGCAGGAAACAAAAATTTGCTGTAGAATCTCTATGGATTGAAATTCCATGTAAAAAGGGGAAGGCGATGGCAGTGGGGGTGTACTATCGACCGCCTGGCCAGAATAAACAAATGGATGATGAAATGCTCAAAGAAATCAAGGAAGCTAACAAAAGTCACAGCAGAGTAGTAATAATGGGTGATTTCAATTACCCTGGTATCGACTGGGTCAGTGTTACGGCAGGACAAGCTAGGGAGATAAAGTTTCTAGATGAAATAAATGACTGCTTCTTGGAGCAGGTGGTTCATGAACCGACCAGAGGGGAAGCCATACTGGACCTAGTCCTTAGTGGAACGCCAGATCTGGTGCAAGAAATAAGGGTGTTGGGACCACTTGGCAATAGTGATCATAGCATGATCATGTTTGATTTAATTAGTGGAGGAGGGATAGTAAAGAAATCCACAGTACTACCTTTTAACTTTCAAAAGGGAGACTATGATAAAATGAGGAATATAGTTAAGAAAAAACTAAAAGGAGCGGTTTCAAAGGTTAAAGACTTACAGCAAGCTTGGGTGTTATTTAAAAATACTATCCTCGAAGCCCAGACCAGCTGTATTCCACGCATTAAGAAAAGTGGAAGAAAGTCCAAAAAACTGCCAGCATGGTTTAAAGGTGAGGTCAGAGAGGCTGTTGCTGCCAAAAAAGCATCCTTCATTTAATGGAAAAAAGAGTCAAACGAAGAAAACTGGAAACAGCACAAGCACTGGCAAGTTAAATGCAAAGCATTGATAAGGCACGCAAAGCGAGAATTTGAGAAGGAACTTGCTACGGAAGCAAAAACACGAAATAAAGACTTTTTCAAGTACATTCGTAGCAAAAGGCCTGTGCGAGAGTCCGTTGGGCCATTAGATGATAGAGGGGTAAAAGGGACAGTAAGAGGAGACAAGGCTATAGCAGAGAGACTGAATGAATTCTTTGCTTCGATCTTTACTGAGGAAGATGTAGGGATGTTACCCAAGACTGAAGTGGTATTTAAAGGTGATACTGCAGAGGAATTGAGAGAAATATCGCTACACCGGGAAGATATATTACAACTATTTGATAAACTGAATAGTAGCAAATCACCTGGAATGGATGGTATACATCCAAGAGTGTTGAAAGAACTGAAATATGAGATTGCGGACCTGCTATTGGTAATCTGTGAACTTTCATTAAAATCATCTGTAATACCTGAAGATTGGAGGGTCGCCAACGTAACACCAATCTTTAAAAAGGGTTCCAGGGGTGACCCGGGAAATTACAGACCGGTGAGTCTGACGTCAGTACTGGGGAAAATGGTAGAAACCATCATAAAGAACAAAATTACACAGCATGTAGATAGTCATGGCCTAATGGGAGACAGCCAACATGGCTTTAGACAAGGAAGATCTTGTCTTACTAATCCGATATGTTTTTTTGAAGGTGTGCATAAACAGGTAGACAAAGGTGAGTCGGTTGATATAGTGTATCTGGACTTTCAGAAAGCTTTTGATAAGGTCCCTCATCAGAGACTTTTGGCGAAACTAAAAGGCCATGGGATAGGAGGCAGTGTACTGTTGTGGATCGGGAACTGGTTAAAAGATAGAAAGCAGAGGGTAGGGCTAAATGGCAATATTCCCAATGGAAAAAGGTGAATAGTGGAGTGCCCCAGGGATCTGTACTGGGTCCGCTACTTTTTGACATATTCATAAATGACCTGGAAAAGGGAATAACGAGTGAGGTTATCAAATTTGCAGATGATACAAAACTGTTTAAAGTTGTTAATACCCAAGAGGATTGTGGAAAACGTCAGGAGGATCTGGATAAATTGGAAGACTGGGCATCCAAATGGCAGATGAAATTTAATGTGGACAAGTGCAAAGTTATGCACCTAGGAAAGAACAACCCACACTATAGTTACACAATGCAAGGTTCCACATTGATAACCACCACCCAGGAAAAAGATTTAGGAGTCATCGTGGATAGCATGTTAAAACCCTCTGCCCAGTGTGCAGCGGCAGCCAAGAAAGCAAATAGAATGCTAGGTATCATAAAGAAAGGGATGGAAAATAAAACAAAGGATATTATAATGCCTCTGTATCGTTCCATAGTACGACCGCACCTTGAATATCGTGTGCAGTTCTGGTCACCGTATCTTAAAAAGGACATAGCATTATTAGAAAAAGTACAGAGAAGAGCCACCAAAATGGTGAAGGGGATGGAAGGCTACTCCTATGAAGAGAGGCTACAAAGGTTGGGGCTCTTCAACCTGGAAAAGAGACAGCTGAGGGGAGATATGATAGAGGTCTATAAATTAATGAATGGAGTCGAGCAGGTAAACGTGGATAAATTGTTTACGCTATCAGAATATAGAAAGACTAGGGGGCATGCAATGAAGCTACAGGGTAAACTATTTAAGACAAATAAGAGAAAATATTTTTTCACTCAATGTGTAATCAAACTCTGGAATTTGTTACCGGAGGATGTGGTAAGGGCTGTTAGCGTAGCTGGGTTTAAAAAAGGTTTGGACAAGTTCCTGGAGGAAAGGTCCATAAACCACTATTAAAAAGGGACCCAGGATAATCAGTGCTTGACCCAGTACAAGCATTGTGGAACCTGTGTCTTTTGGGGATACTGCTAGGTACGTATGACCTAGATTGGCCACTGTTGGAAACAGGATTCTGGGCTTGATGGACCTCGGTCTGACCCAGTATGGCATATCTTATGTTCTTATGTTCTTATGAGTTCTTAGATGTTTAGCAGATTTTGCACCTGTCTGAATGCAACTACTCACATCTATTCCGGACCCATGGCACGAGCTCCTGGTTGGATTTTTTTTCTTGTGGTGATGGATCTTCTGGGTTGGGTGAGAAGGGCAGAGATGGGCTCGGTTATAATCTCGGACCATTCCATGCTCTGGTTTGACCTCGACTGGAGGGAGGGAGGGGTGGGCTATACCTGGCACTTTCTATTACAGATGGCAGCGGATAAAGGCTTTCTGTTATTCCTTCGTGCCCAATGGACCAATTATGACTATCATAATGCTGGGCATAAAGATAACACCGTCTTTTACTGGGAAACTGCAAAGGTGGTTCTGCGAGGCCACATTCTTGCATACTGTAAAGAGAGGAAGAGGGCACAGGGTCAACAGATTGTGCGGCTGGAGAGTGTGCAGCCTGGTATAAGTTTGCAGCTAAACAATCAGCGAGGAATCGGGCAATGCTGTTAGCGACTGAGATGGAGCTCAACACGCTGCTCCACCAGAGCCCACAAAAAGATCGTTTTTTACCACCATAAGCTATATCGGCATGGAAATAAAGTCGGGAAATGAATGTCATCACTGATTAAAATGGGGGGTGGCCAGCGCCTGGTTTGGGCCATTAGGGATGGCAATGGCAGGGTTTCTTCATGCCACTGTGTAAACTCAATATAGTCAGTCCGCTGCCGTAACTTCTGCTCTGTACTGGCTACCCCAGTTCTTCCTTACCATTCTCTTGTCAATAGAGATTCTCAGATTTTTTTTTCATGGTTTATGGAATTCCACTACCATTTGTCTACTTCCTTCAGAAGGACATTCCAGGCATCCAAGGGGCAGAAAATACCTCCCCACATTGTTCACCTTGAAGATTCATATCAAGAACTTTGGAGCCTCATCTGCTGTAAGGGCTCCATCACTGTTGCACCTTCCCTGAATTCCCAGCAGTTATACAATAACAGAGAGGGTTCTGCCATCATCCATTCCCCTTCTGCAAGAATCCTGTAACCTTCTTCAATATTCCCATCATGCATAGTTTATTTTTTTTTTATTTAGCTCATCACTTTTTTAATAGTAGCGTAAAGCCAGTTACTTTCACGCATGGAATGTATTTTTCCTGTCTCCAGAAGAATTGCAGTCTAAATTTGTACCTGAAGCAGTGAAGGTTTAAAGTACTTGCCAAAGATCACCAAGAGCGTCAGTGACATCTGAATCCTCATTTCCCCAATTTTCAGTGCCTTCTAGATTAGGAAGCCCTGCAATCTTCCTTCCTGTCTTCTCTCTCACAAAGACAACGTTTAAAGTTTATATTTTATTATTATTTTTTTTTTTAATTTTGATTCTTCCATGTTTTTTCCCCAGACTTAATAGTATATATGTATGGATGATAGAACTGAAAAGAGCACAAAGAATGCTTGTATTCAGATCAGTGCCAATAGTGTACATTTGTGAAGGTGACTGTAAGAAACAGCTACAAATATGGAGTGACTTATAAAGTAGAAAGAACTTCATGTCCAAAATCAACAACTTTTTCCTACTTCCTTTGCTCCAGCAGAAAGTACACAAACACAAATGCGTACAAGGTTTTACGGAAGCCCAACCATCTCTGGGTTCAGCAGGGCTTTTTCAGGTGAGGAATATGAATACAGTATATTTAATTTGTGGATGCACTGTGGCAGATGCAGGCCTGTGATCCACAGTGTCTGACATAAGCAGGCAGGCCTAACTAGCTTGACCTGTAAATGAAGCCTGTGGAGAGGCTCATAGGAATTACACATTCCCCAACATGTTGCTATTGTAGGATAGAACTCTGCAAGAGTACTAAACTAACTTAGATAAGCAAAACTGGAAGATGGAAAAATACAGAAAAATATGTTTAAAAGTTACTGATAAGAAAGTACATCTGCAAGGAATATAATTGGGACTGCTGACAGAGTTGCAGAGCCCTGCTCCCCTGCATGCACAAATTGGCTCTATGGCCTTGAGAGTATGAAAGTAACAAGTTGATGAACTGCCATTGTAATTGGGACTGAAAGGGGGGTAAGCAGGTGCCGAGCCCACTGAAGGAACATAATTGGATAAGCTTATCAGTACCGGCACCAATGGAAGGGGTACGGGAGGTACGGGAGAGTACCGGGACCAATGAAATGTTTTCCTATACCTAGAATGGAACAGAAGTCTATAAAAGTTGTTGTAATGCTAGAAAACTTTGCTCAGCCATTTTGAAATTGACATTGCTTGAGACTTGTGCACAAATAAATGATTTGGACCTTCTGAACAGACTCCTGGTATCATTGGTTTGTCTGCGCTTTGCTGCTACATATTCTTGGTGTGTTGGCCGGGAAGTTGTGGAATCAAAGTGTATATAGGGCAATATACCACGACTTTCCGCCTCTATAGGCTTGGTCCTGCCGGGATCGCGCCCTTCCGACGAGGGCTGCTCCCTGGCGCCGCCGGTCCCTTGTATCGGAGGGAGCTGGTCGGACCTCGGCGGGTGCCGGGCCCGGCTGGAGCCAACGCCTCGAACCCAAGTGAGGGGAGTCCGAGGTCCAACTCATGCGCCTGCTTGGGAAGTTTGAGGACCGGATCCGGTGAGTATAGTTTTGATTTGGTGTCTAGACAGATATAGAAAGAGCAGTACTGCCATTGGAACTTGGAATTTGGAATTTGTAATCTCGAGATATTGGAAATTGGTAAGAGAGCTTGATCACCTCTCAAAGAAGGGCCGAGTAACCCCGCATGAGTATTTGCAGGGTGAAACCCCCATCTTTTTGTAATTGGGAAATTGGTAAGACTAGTCAGAATAGATAGAAACGAATGCATTCTGGGATACGTTGCTAGCATGATTGTGTGAATGAAGTGTGGATGAGAGGTCTGGCAGCACGGACCAAGTGAAGGTGGACCCCTGAGTAGCGCATTTCCTGACCGGGCGACCGCGTTCAGGTCGCGAAAAGGGGGAAGCGATTGTCGTCTTGTCTTGTTATTTGTACTCCTTATACGTTTCCAGGGCCGTGAGGACCCCTTACCCACGGTCCGCCCTCCTTTTCCCTTTTGTCTGTTGTTGCGCGCACACATCGAAATGGGAGGGGCGGGGTCTACTAGAAACACTCCATTAGAATGTATGATCGCACATTTTAAAGAGGGATATTCTGGAGATTATGGTATTAAAATGACAGCAGCCCGTTTGCAGATTTTGTGTACTAGGGAGTGGCCCGATCTAGACCCCACCTGGCCCCGAGAGGGAACGTTCAATGTAGAAATTATCCAGTTAGTACACCGTAGAGTGCGGATAGCGCACCCCGATCAGTACCCCTATATAGATTCCTGGTTAAGTATTTGTGAAGATCCGCCCCTCTGGGCGCAGCGCTGTTATGAGGAACAGTGCAGAATAATGTTAGCTAAAACAGATTCTAGACAGAAAACAGAACAGCCTAGAATGAAAGAGCAGGATAAGAAGTCCAGGAAGAAGCCCATCCTGGTAGATCCTGATTCCCCAGAAATAATTCCCAGACAGCCTCGAACCCCAGGTCCGATAAGAGTAGCCCGGCGTCCTGCCCCAGAGCCCCAGAGACAGCCGGTGCGGGACCCAACCCCTGACCCACCTCCCGGAGGGCAGAGAGAGGAATTTCCCTTAGCTGAAGAAGGTGATATTATAAAAAGCGAGTCAGATGTAGAGGTAGAGGAGGAAGAAAATGAAAATGCCCAAAGCGAGGATGACAGTGTACAAGTGGTTGCCAGTTTGCCAGTAAAATGTACACCCAAAGTGAAACCTGTTGAGAAAGTGAAAGTGACCTCTGGAAAGACAGTTACGAAAACAACCCTTAGATCCCACAAGACAGCTACTGCCAAAATGATGCCTTTACGGCAAGTCCCAGGAGTACCTATAAAGAACGATAATGAGGAGGTGGTAGCGGGACCCTTAACTTATGTGTATATCCCTTTCTCTACAACTGATTTGTTAAATTGGAGGTCGCATTATGCCTCCTATACTAGTAAGCCCCAGGAACTTACAGAATTAGTAACTACTATTATGGAAACCCACCAACCCACTTGGCCAGATTGCCGCCAGCTCCTGACCACTCTATTCACGACAGAAGAGCGAACACGAATTAGAAAAGCAGCTATTGAGTGGATGGCAGATAACCCTGTAGCTCCGGGACAGGGGCTAAACAGAATAGACTATCGGGAAGCGGCCCAGAGAGAATTCCCGAATGAAGACCCCCATTGGGATCCAAATACAGAGGAAGGATCCACAGCCCTAGCCCGTTTTCGCCAAGGCTTTTTACAAGGCCTGAGAAGGGGGGGCCAAAAAGCTATGAACCTTTCCAAAGTTGCAGGAGTTATCCAAGGTATAGATGAGAGCCCAGCAGATTTTCATGAAAGATTAATTGAAGCATACAGAATGTATACTCCCTATGATCCCGAAGCACCAGGAAGTTTATGTATGGTGAATTCTGCTTTTGTAAACCAGTCTCAACCAGACATCAGACGTAAATTACAGAAATTAGAAGGGTTTGCGGGCATGAATGCAACACAGTTACTGGAAGTCGCTCATAAAGTGTATGTGAATCGTGATAATGAAAGGCAGAGAGAATGTGATAGAAAGATGAAGAAGAAAGCTGATTTTTTGGCTGCGGCCATAGTTGAACAGAAAAGGGGAGGTATCCCTAGTCAACGGAGCAGAGGAAGAGGGCGGGGCCAAGGCGGAGGCCGGTCCCAGAAGCTAGGCGTGAACCAATGCGCCTATTGCAGAGAAGAAGGACATTGGAGAGATACGTGCCCGCAACTCGAAGACGCCCAGCAAGATGACGACAACAATCATCAATGGCGAGAAGAAAGACGATGCTATCCCCGAAACCGCGGAGGAGCCAATCGAGAACAATTCCAGCGAGAAAGAGGAGGAGCCATTCAAGCATTGGCCACAGCGATCCATGATGAAAATGACGTGGATTAGGACAGACCGGGCTCCAAGTTTGCTTTAGGTCTCCAGGAGCCTATGGTCGGAATACAAATAGGAGACCAAGTTATGGACTTTATGGTTGATACTGGAGCACAACATTCAGTAATAGACAAGAAGATAGCCCCATTTTCTACAAAAGCAGTCACCATTATAGGAGCAACTGGTGCCAAAGCTACAAAGTCTTTTCTTCAGAATCGTATATGCAGTCTAGGAGGACAGCAAATAACTCATCAATTCCTTTACATGCCCGAATGTCCAGTGCCACTACTGGGACGAGATATGTTAGCCAAGCTTCAAGCACAAATATCTTTCTCTGAACAAGGAGAAATGCAAATGACAGTAAATCCCCAAGCCAAACCAGCAGGAATAATGCTGCTGACAGTTCCCCGAGAAGAAGAATGGAGGTATTACATTGATGACTCTATCCAAGACACCTATTTCGAACAAACTTTAAAGAACATTCATGCACCACCTGGAGTATGGGCAGAAGGCAGTCCCCCAGGCCTAGCCAAGCATGTAGCTCCAGTAATTGTAACCCTCAAGCCTAGTGCTACACCAGTACACGTCAAACAGTACCCTCTCCCAAGAGCTGCAATTGAAGGCATTCATCGTCACTTACAAAGATTGCTCGAGTATGGCCTACTAAAAGTATGTCAATCCCCATGGAACACTCCACTTTTGCCAGTAAAGAAACCTGGGACGGATGATTACCGCCCAGTACAAGACTTAAGGAGAGTAAATGATGCAGTTGAAACTATACATCCAGTTGTACCCAATCCTTACACTCTTCTAGGACTGATACCTGCTGAAGCTACCCATTTCACTGTACTGGATTTAAAAGATGCATTCTTTTGCATAAGATTAGCCCCTGTAAGTCAAATATTGTTTGCATTTGAATGGCAGGACCCCATCTCTGGAAGAGGGGGCCAACTCACCTGGACACGATTACCCCAAGGATTTAAGAATTCGCCTACCATCTTTAGTGCTGCACTGAATCAAGACCTTTCAAGCTATCCAGTGGCCCCGGGGAAGAGAGTGCTTCTCCAATACGTGGACGATCTGCTGATAGCTGCCATATCAGAAAGTGAATGTATACTAGCCACCAAAGATCTCTTGCAGTTACTAGATGAAGCTGGATACAAAGTTTCCAGAGCCAAAGCACAGCTATGCCAAAAAGAAGTGAAGTACTTGGGTTTTCGTATAACCCAAGGAAGCCGAAGACTAGGTAGAGAGAGAAAAGAAGCAGTATGTAGAATCCCAACTCCAACAACCAGAAAGCAAGTCAGAGCCTTTCTGGGAGCGGCAGGATATTGCCGAATCTGGATACCCAACTTCGCCCAAATTGCCAAACCACTGTATGAAGCCACAAAAGGAGAAGAGAAGTCGCCACTGGAGTGGGGACTTGAGCAGGATACAGCCTTCAAGAAGTTAAAGGAAGAATTGATGTCATCACCAGCACTTGGACTACCAGATGTCCACAAGCCTTTTCACTTGTTTGTACATGAAGCACAGGGAAATGCCTTAGGCATGTTGACTCAGAAATTGGGAAATTGGGAGCGACCTGTAGCATACCTATCGAAACAGTTGGACACTGTGGCCAAAGGATGGCCACCTTGCTTGAGAGCCGTTGCAGCTACAGCACTATTAGTGAGTGAAGCAGACAAGCTCACACTAGGACAGAACATACGAGTCACTGTGCCACATGCAGTCCTTGCCCTCATGGAACAAAAAGCAAATTATTGGCTCACCAATTCCCGAATGTTGAAATACCAGAGCATGTTATGTGAAAACCCACAGATACAACTAGAAGTGAGTCATGCCTTGAACCCAGCCACCTTGATACCCATTAGTGAAGAACTCCCAGAACATGACTGTATCGAAGTCATGGAAACTGTGTTCTCCAGTCGACCTGACTTGACAGATGTGCCCATAGACAATCCTGACCAGATTTATTATGTTGATGGGAGCAGTCTCATTCTTGATGGACGACGCTGTGCCGGATATGCAGTCGTCACTCAACACGAAGTAGTTGAATCATCAGCTCTAGCCTCAGGCACATCAGCCCAAAAAACCGAATTGATAGCACTCACCAGAGCATTACTGTTAGGAGAAAAACTTGTGCTAAATGTATATACAGATTCCAAATATGCCTTCACCACTCTGCATGCCCATGGAGCTCTCTATAAAGAACGAGGGCTCATCACATCCGGAGGAAAGTCAGTCAAATATGGTCCCGAGATATTGATGTTACTTGATGCAGTTTGGGCCCCAACACGTGTAGCTGTCATGCATTGCAGAGGACATCAAGCGGGAAAAGGAGAAGTTGCCCGAGGAAATAGATTTGCGGATGCTTCAGCACGACAAGCAGCTATGACAGGACAGATTACACCACAAGCTATGCCAATGCAAGCAGCATTGTTTCCAGTACCTCTGAATTTATGGACACCACGATATACCACCAAAGAATTAGATTACTACTGTAACAAGAAAGATGGAGTACTGAAAGATGGATGGATTGAGCTGCCACCCGAAGAGGGCAGTCAACCCCCTGGACGAATAGTAATTCCTGAACTGTTAGGACCATCTTTTGTCAAAGCTTTCCACGAAGCTACCCACTATGGAAAAAGTGCTATGGAAAAAGCACTCAGACCACATTTTTACATCCCTCTATTGACAACCATATCAGCTTCAGTAGCACGTCAATGTCTAACCTGTGCCAAAAATAATGCCAAGCAAGGCCTTATAACGGCACCCCGAGTTCAGTCAGGAGGTGTAACCCCCATGCACAACCTCCAAATTGATTTTACCGAAATGCCAAGAGCCAATGGATACCATTACCTATTAGTATTAGTTTGTACTTTCTCTGGGTGGGTAGAAGCCTTCCCAACCAGAACTGAGAAAGCCCGAGAAGTTACCAAAGTTTTAATGAGAGAGATTGTCCCTAGGTTCGGAATTCCAGCAGTAATAGGGTCAGACAATGGACCCTCATTTGTCTCCCAAGTTACTCAGCAGTTAGCAAAAGCTTTGCAGATACAATGGAAACTCCATACTGCATATAGACCCCAGAGTTCAGGGAAAGTTGAGCGAATGAATCGTACCCTAAAAGCCCAAATGTCTAAGCTTTGTCAGGAGACACACTTGAAGTGGCCCCAAATGCTCCCAATAGCTTTACTCAGAATACGCTCAGCTCCTGTAAAATCAACAGGATTTTCCCCTTTTGAAGTTCTGTATGGTAAACCCCCGCCAATAGTGCAGGGAATTAAAGGAAATTTAGCCCAAATTGGTTCAGAAGTAACCAGACAAGAACTCCTAGCTCTTAGTTTTGTTCTGCAGACCCTCCATGCGTGGATCCAAGACCAGTTGCCTATCAACTTGACGGAACCTTTGCATCCCTATCAGCCTGGTACCTCGGTGTGGATCAAAGATTGGAAGAAGACACCGTTGGAACCCCATTGGAAGGGACCGTACACTGTCATCCTGTCTACCCCAACTGCAGTAAAGGTAGCCGAGATCAACGCCTGGATCCACCACAGCAGAGTTAAGCCCGCCGCTGATCCTGAACCTGAGCAGTGGACAGCAGAGCAGCATCTTGATGCACCCCTGCGAGTTACTCTGAGACGGCAACCAGCAACTTAGACACTTCATCACAGTGCCTTGCAGTAGCCAAGTCTTTCGAAGAGGATTGCTGTTTTCCATGCAGCAACAGTTTTGTTTCAACGAACTCAATCTGTGCGTGATTCTGCACACTACTTTGATACTACATTGATTAGCCAGACTTCACAAGCCAACTGAAATTGCTAATAAGTTGGTTAATGTGTACTGGACAACCTGAGGATCTTCAATGAACACTCAGCACCCGTTAAATTGCTTCATTAGCAAACGGGACGAAGAAAAAGAACGTCGTGATCAAGATCAGCAAGCTGAGGATTCAGAAGAACTCCAATCAACATGCATCTTTACTTTTGCTTTGCCCTGGTTGCCTTCTTTGGAGGTTTTGAACTGACTTATGCTTTACCTCCATGCACTGCTTGCATTACTTCTACTCGGACTGGACTGAAAGTAACTCAGACTTTGATTTATCATTCTTACTATACCTGCAAGGGAAAAGTGACTCGGTGTATTTATAACACCACTGAACTAAATGTTTGCACTTATGGCAAAATTCGAGCATGCTATAATCCGCATCAGAATCCATCCTATTACACGTTGGAAATACGATGGAAGGATGCAGATGGACCTATAATAGCTGCTACGCCACCACTTAAGGACATTACTAAACCTGCTGTTTTGAATTTTGATGCATGTAATGTCATTAACAGAGATAGTTATTCCACCTGTGGTACTTGGGAGAAAGCGTATCGGAATGACCATAAGTACATGTGTCCAGAGGGTGCCACAGGATGGAGGAAGTGTACAGGTAAAAAGGAACCAGGCTATAGTACTGCCCCAGCAGCAGACTACTATTGCCCGGATTGGGAATGTGTTTTTTATGCTACCTGGAATAATGGTATAGTTGACGAAAAGATAGATAAACGAATGGCCACTTTAACCAAGCCAACTACAAATGATAAATGTCAGAAAGATGCTTGTAACCCCTTACACTTACACATACACAATCCCTATGCATGGAAACAAGGATACAAGTTTGGTTTACGTATAGCTGGAGGGGCAATAGATCCAGGAACCATTGTGTATATCAGATTGAATACCCAAGCCCACAAGTCATCTAAATATCATATCCATAATACCTTCTATGAGGCCATGCATGTAAATAAGTTTGAAATCCCTCATCCTTCTCAGAATTTATTTTTAGAATTAGCTGGAGCAGTAGTATCTAGTCTTAAAATCTCAGATTGCTATTTCTGTGGCGGAACCCAAATGGGAGACCAGTGGCCCTGGGAAGCCCAAGAATTGAATTATTCTTTGATTTACAATCAGACTGAATTACACAAGACTACTAGTGAATGGGTGTTAGCGCACTCAATCGTTGGACGTCTTTGCTATGCCAGAACTGGACCCCAGTTCACCCAAAAGGTAGGACAGCTGGTCTGTCTTAGCCAGAAATTTTATAATGCCACGACCAGAAAGACGGCATGGTGGTCAGGAATCAAACACCCTGAACCTCCTAACCCATTAGCCAGATTTCCGGAACTTGCTGATTTATGGACTAATCTTGCCAAAGCCCATGCCTGGCAAGCCCCGCCTGGCCTATATTGGATCTGTGGAAACCGAGCGTATGCACAACTCCCGCCACAATGGGGAGGAGCATGTGTCTTAGGAACCATCAGACCTTCCTTCTTTCTTTTAAACACTGAACATGGAGAACAATTAGGATACCCTGTATACACTACCCACCGACACAAAAGAGCATTAAGACAGAAAAGAGAAGCCTTACAGATAGGCAAGTGGGAGAAGTGGCAGGGTGATGATTGGCCACCAGAAAGAATCATTGAGTATTATGGGCCTGCCACTTGGAATGATGATGGTATGTATGGTTATCGAACTCCAATCTATATGATTAATCGTATTATCCGCTTACAGGCAGTAGTTGAAATAATAACCAATGAAACTAGTCATGCTCTTACGCTTTTAGCTAGACAAAGTACTCAGATGCGCACTGCTATATATCAGAACCGCTTAGCACTTGATTATTTGTTAGCAGCTGAAGGAGGAGTATGTGGTAAACTGAATTTGACTAATTGCTGTTTAAAAATAGATGATAAGGGTCAAGTAGTTGAAGAAATTGCTAAAGATATGCAAAGACATGCTTATGTGCCAGTACAAACTTGGCACTCATTGAAATTTCCTAACTGGTTTGCTAACCTTTTCTCATGGGTGGGAGGATTTAAAACTTTCATTATATTGGTACTAATTCTTGTTGTTGTTATCTTCTTATTACCATGCTTAATCCCATGTTGTATGCGTTCTATTCATAACGCTATTGACAGCACAGTAGAGCGGAAGACCGCAACTAAAATAATGGCCCTATATAGAGCCAGCCCTAGTCGTAATCCTTCGATCATGATGTGATTCTTCTAAAGGTGATTTAATTCTCACACCTTATTAAGTAATAGGGTGAGATTAATCAAAGGGGGGAATGTGGCAGGTGCAGGCCTGTGATCCACAGTGTCTGACATAAGCAGGCAGGCCTAACTAGCTTGACCTGTAAATGAAGCCTGTGGAGAGGCTCATAGGAATTACACATTCCCCAACATGCTGCTATTGTAGGATAGAACTCTGCAAGAGTACTAAACTAACTTAGATAAGCAAAACTGGAAGATGGAAAAATACAGAAAAATATGTTTAAAAGTTACTGATAAGAAAGTACATCTGCAAGGAATATAATTGGGACTGCTGACAGATGAGTTGCAGAGCCCTGCTCCCCTGCATGCACAAATTGGCTCTATGGCCTTGAGAGTATGAAAGTAACAAGTTGATGAACTGGCCATTGTAATTGGGACTGAAAGGGGGGTAAGCAGGTGCCGAGCCCACTGAAGGAACATAATTGGATAAGCTTATCAGTACCGGCACCAATGCAAGGGGTACGGGAGAGTACCGGGACCAATGAAATGTTTTCCTATACCTAGAATGGAACAGAAGTCTATAAAAGTTGTTGTAATGCTAGAAAACTTTGCTCAGCCATTTTGAAATTGACATTGCTTGAGACTTGTGCACAAATAAATAATTTGGACCTTCTGAACAGACTCCTGGTATCATTGGTTTGTCTGCGCTTTGCTGCTACAGCACAATCTACGAAGGGTTTTGTCCAACTCTGTGCAACCCCCCCCCCCCCACACACACACACACACATACGTTTGAAAAATCAAGTCCCTAAATCCCCATTCAGATGAGACTGCCATTATCACATACCTACACAGTCATGCCTTCAGAATTTTGCTGGAGTTTCTCGCATTTACAGCCCCCTTATCCTATGCTTTGCTGGCATTTCCCACTTCATATTATGCAGCAGTGCTTGTGTTTTCATCCGTTACAAGGGCATCTCATATACCCAAGACTTCCAACAAAATGGACAGTTTCTGTGAAATTTAAAATGTTGCACTTAAAGCTCAGGGAAAGCAGTGTCCATGCTGAACACCCAAATTTCATACTAATAGAATTCTCAACTCCTTACTCCATTTGAGTAACTGATTTAACTGAGCCCAACAAAAACGAGGAGATGGCACCAAATCCACAGAGCATGCATGAGGAAAGTTTGATGTCATAAAGTCTTCATCTGACATCATTTTCCAGATTTCTGTGATGTAGTTTCTTCATTTCAACCCTTTAAGCACTCCTTTCGCCTCAACTTTACCCAAAGAAAAGTTTTATGTCTTTGAGAAGCTGGTTATGAAATTGAACGGTCATCACAGTGACAGTCCTTGGCTGGAGACCAGACTCCTTCCAGAGACCTGCAATTGTAAACCAAAAATACCATGGCCAGGTGTTGCCACTGCAATGACTACAAATTCCTCCCTTCCAGGGTCTATGAATGTTGCCATCTATAGCATCTCCAGCACAAAGAGCAGAAATCGGACCTGGGAAATAAACTCTGGTCCTTCGACTGCAACTGAGCCACAGGGCTGGCCCACAAATCTTTTCTTACCAAATGCAGTGGTACAGATCATCTCTAGAAAATCATTCAAAACATATCACAGTATAAACAGGAAGTGCAACATAAAATAGTAGAGAAACAATGTGATAAGGCGGAGGCCAGAGCTAGAGAAATGCTGGGCTGCACAGAGAGAAGAATACTCAACACAAAAAAAAGAGATGATAAATCTCCAATTCATGCCATTGCCAGTTCCTCAAATGGGTAGAGTGGCAGTTTGCTTTTCAAATTTTAGAGAGAATGGGTATGCAAATGCAATGTGTGCCTTAGAGTCAGTCCTGACTCCTGATGACCCAGAAGCTCCTGGGTTTTCTTGGCAGTGTCACTGGAAGTAGATTGCCAGGCCTTTCTTCCGAGGCAGTGGAGGGTTAAGTGACTTGCCCAAAGCCACAAGGAGTGCTAGTGGGAATTGAACCCTGGTTGCTTGGTTACCAAGCCAGTGTTCTAACCACTAGGCTACTCCTCCACTCCTATAAGTGTCCAGTATATTCAATGGTTTAGAGTCTTGTACACAACAACAAAGGCACGGATCAGGGTTAATGGAAGCTATTCGGAGGAATTTCTCCTATGTAGAGGGACCAGATACAGATGTTGTCTCTTGCCCGTACTTTTTTTCCTAGTCACAGAGCCACTTGCAGAGAGGGTACACACAATGGAAGATATCAAGAGTCTAAACATTGCTGGGGATAGTTTATAAAATTGCTCTCTTCAGACGATGGTGGTCTTTCTCCAATTTGTGTTTCTTGCCTATTTGGACTGGCCTTTGGCTCATTTTTATATAATTATTTCTCTTTGTTAACCAGATTACTTTTAATAGCCCATATTCTCTGTGTTCTAGGATGCCAGCCACTACTTTCAGCTCTTCTTTGAATTGCCTAATGGTTACAGAGTCCATAATCACTGATCAAAGCTGCAAGGCCACAGATTTATGGGGCAGTTCTTAGGCAACTTGCTTATGTCATGCACGGATGTATGTTTAAAAAATGCTATTGCCACGCCTAATAGGGCTGGTCTCAGCTTGTTTTCATGGGAATGCAATTATCATTGTGCTTTTGTGATGTTAATGACCACTCTGAAACAGTTTAATAATACCAGTTTCACCTGTTTGGCCAGAGATGGTCTGTTGCATCAAACAGTCCAATGTTAGCGCTCTATTGACTGCCCTAAAAAATACACAATAAAAAATAAAACACTAACATATGTAGAAGATGCTAAATTATTTTCACCCCCCATACATATTTTAGAATGTTCTCTTAAGCTTCTGTGGCTAGTATCATGATCGTTGCAGTTTTCAGGGTCATGCCACGTCTTGGTAAGTGGAACCAACGTTTCAGCCATCATGCTGTGGCTTTCTTCAGGGTGAAGTGGTTATGCCGTGAATATCTGTTCTTATATATAGTGTTTCTCAAAACCGGATTGGTGAGTTTGAAGCAAGAAATTTGAATTTTGGCAGGAATGTTCGTTGAAGAAAAGGTGGGAAATTTGAACTGCTGGGTCAAGCCACAACTACTATCCTATCAAGAGGTCTAAATTTTGCAGTAATCCCCAATGGGGTCCGCAACACTAACATCATAGCAGAAATAGAAAGTGCTCTCATAGGAATATCGGAAGATCAAGCAGGTCACATCCGTAGAGAAACCACCAGGATACTGCTTTGTGCTAAAGCACCTCGCTATAACCTACCAAATAAAGAATGACTAGCATTTTGATCCCTACGAGAGTGACATGACCTTGTAATTCTGCCTGCAGACAAAGGTAACATGACTGTACTACTACTACTACTACTATTTAGCACTTATATAGCGCTACACACGCAGCGCTGTACAGGTATACATACAAGAGACAGTCCCTGCTCGTCAGAGCTTACAATCTAGTTGAGACAATACAGAGCAATAGTCAATTCGGTGCAAAGCACAGTATGGTCTTTACAATTCGGTCATGAAAACTGATGGGAGTCAGGTTGAGATAAGAGAGAGAAGTCAGGATCTGAAAGCGACAGTGAAGAGGTGGGTCTTCAATCTGGATTTGAAGAGGGCCAGGGAGAGTGCCTGGCGCACAGACACAGGTAAGCTGTTCCAGGCGTAAGGTGCAGCAAGCTGAAAAGAGCGAAGTCGGGAGAGTGCCTGGCGCACAGACACAGGTAAGCTGTTCCAGGCGTAAGGTGCAGCAAGGTGAAAAGAGCGAAGTCGGGAGTTAGCGGTGCGAGTGAAAGACCTAGACAGAAGGGATTTGTTAGCTGAGTGAAGTTCCCGCGAGGGGTGTAAGGAGAGATAAGAGATGAGAGGTATTGAGGGGCTGCAGAGTGAATGCATTTATAAGTCAGCAGAAGTTTGAACTGGATGCGGAATTGGACAGGGAGTCAGTGAAGCGACTTGAGAAGAGGAGTAATGTGGGCATGGCGAGGTTGACAGAAGATTAGTCGAGCAGCATGATTTTGAATAGATTGAAGGGGAAGGAGATGGCTAGCGGGAAGACCAGCAAGGAGTAGGTTGCAGTAGTCAAGGCGAGAGGAGATTAAGGAGTGGATAAGGGTTTTGGTAGTGTGTTCAGAAAGGAAGGGGCGGATCTTACTAATGTTGTAGAGAAAGAAGCGGCAGGTCTTAGCTATGTGCTGGATATGTGTGGAGAAGGAGAGAGAGGAGTCAAAGATAACTCCCAGGTTGCGGGCCACGGGAATCAGTCTTCACATATGGTAAACATCAACAACGGAGCCTGTGCGGGAACACTCCCAAGCATCCAATAGGAAAGCCTTTAGGAACACTCCACTGTGCCTGCGTGCCTGCCTTCCCACCTTCCCAATCCCTCTCCTCAGTTGAGTTTATAGCTGAGAAGAAGAGAAAAAATAAAAAAAACCTACAACTCCTAGGGGAGGAAGCAGAATTGTGAAGACTGATTCCTGCAGTTCCCAGAGATCACCTGTTACAGGTGAATAACTATACTATCTCCCGAAACAAGCAGAAATGCAGTCTTCACATATGGGACTCACTAGCTCCCAGGTACCAGACTGGCATGGGGGGAGAGTAGCGTGATCCCTGAGGCAAAAAATGTGTAGCCGAACAGTCTGGAAGAGTTGTGGAGGAGTAGCCTAATGGTTAGAGCACTGGCTTGATAACCAAAAGACCAGGGTTCGATTCTCACTAGCACTCCTTGTGGCCTTGGGCAAGTCACTTAACCCTCCATTGCCTCAAAAAATTCCAAGTTATCAATGTCCCCGTTTAATGTACATTATCAAGTTTAAGTTACAAAGTAAACTGCTTTGATTGAAATGATAAAGCGATATAAAAGACCTGTTAAATAAATAAATAAATAAAATTGTGGATCATTGGACTTTATTCCAGTACTCCCCCAATGATAGTCTGATATCTTGTCAAAGTCTGGGACGGAGGGCAGGAGTTGAAATTAAGTCCCAAAAAGATGCTGGAGTATACCTTGGCCAAAAACAGTGTCCCAACAGGAGTCTCAGTCCAGACAGTAGTGTGCAGCAAAAGTGTGAATGGAGAACCAGGCTGCTGCCCGGCAAATGTCCTCAATATCTAATGAATGGAGATTAGCTATGGATGTTGCCATAGCCTGCACATTATGAGCGGTGACATGACCGTCTAATCAGAGTCCTGCTTGTTCATAAGCAAATGAAATTCAATCTGCTATCCATCTAGATAGAGTACGTTTTATCACCAATAGGCTCATGTGACTAGGATCAAAGGAAATGAACAATTGAGAGGATTTCTGTGAGCTTTAGTTCTATCCAAGTAGTAGGCCAGCGCTTGCTTGCAGTCTAGAGTGTGTAGTGCTACTTCAACCCGAGAAACATGTGGCCTACGGAGGTAAATTGGAAGGATCACTGTCTGGTTTAGTTGAAAGGAGGAAACCACCTTCAGAAGGAAATGCAGATGGGTATGCAGAACCACCTTGTCATGGTGGAACCAACTATAGGGTCAATCTGCCACTAGAGCTTGCAGCTCACTGATGCAGCAAGCTGAAGTGAGGGCAATAAGGAAGATGACCTTCCAAGAGAGAAACTTCAGTGAAGTGGTGGCTAAAGGTTCAAAAGGTAAGTTTAAAAGTTGCGCCAGAACCACATTCAGATCCCAGGCCAACGAAGGCAGCTTAATTGGTGGCTTGGACAGCAGGAGACCCCGCATGAAGTGTGCTATTAAGGGGTGTGAGGAGATAGGCTGTCCCTCCACTGCTTTGTGAGAGACTGCAATGGCACTAAGGTGAACACTCACTGAGTTAGTTTTAAGACCTAGTCAAGGATACGTGGAAGAGATATTGCAGAAAGGACTCCACAGGGCAAGAAAAGGGGTCAATGTCCTTTGGGAAGCACCAAAGGGCAAACTTACACCATTTGAAGGCATAAGATCACCTGGTGGAATCCTTATGAGATGCAAGGAGGACATCCTTGACCACCTGTTTTAGGTCAGGGTCAGCGAGCACCAGCCCTTCAGCAGCCATGCTGTCAAATGTAGGAAGCGAAGATTGGGATGGAGGAGCATCGCATGGTCCTGAGAGACGAGGTCGGGCGCACATCCCAGGTTGAGTGGCGAGGCAAAGAAGCAGAGGAAATGATGGTTGCCGGGGCCAAAAGGGGGCTATGAGAATCATCGAGTCCCTGTTGGCCTGTAGTTTGAACAGCATCTTGGGTATCAAGGAGATGGGAGGGAATGTATTGAGCAGTCCCTGTCCCCAATAGCAAAGGAAGGTGTCCGGGACCTGTCAGTGCAGCGACAGAACCCAGGAGCAGAAGAGTGGAAGCTGTGTATTTTGCAGAGTGGCAAAAAGATCTATGAGTGGGGTTCCCCACATTTGGAAGATCCGAGTAGCCATCTCCTGATGCAAGGTCCATTTGTGTGGACGAATGATATGGATTAGCATGTCCGCTAGGACACTCAGTGTACCTAGGAGGTACACCACTCTGAGGTAGATGCGGTGAGAGATGGCAAAAGACCATAGGCGAATCGCTTCTTCACAGGGGGGATGGGACCTATTTCCCCCTTGTTTGTTTACATAGAACAACATGGCAACTTGGTTGTCTCCTCTTCCCATTACACCACTTCCTTCCCCATCCCATATCAGAGTATTTTTTTGCTCTTTTTTTCAGCATCTGTCCCCACTGTCCTTTCACACTCTGTTCCTCAGAATTTAGCATATGTGTATATCCCCTTGCCCATCATCACACATGCCACCATCAATTCTTTCCTGCCTGGTAGCAGGAGGTACTGGCGAGAGGAGCAGAGCTAGGAGCATGAATTCCAACCCAAGATGGCCACATCTGCCCTCTCTCTCTCTCTCTCTACTCATCCCATATCCAGCATCTGCCCTCCACTCTCTCAATGCCCCTCTTCCTATGTCCAGCATCTGCCTTCTGCCCCTCCCCATTTTGTGTCCAATCTCTGCTCTCCATCTCTACACCTACGTACACCCTGACCTCCACCCCACCCTATGACCATCCTGTGTCCTCTATCCCCATTTCCTCTACTCCAGTTCAGCATCTGCCTTCCACCCATCCACTTTGTGTATAACCTCTTCCCTCCATCCTCATACCCCCTCCCCCTTTGTCCTGCCTTTGCCCCCCACCCCCACCTCCACCTCCACCCATGCCCAGCATATACCCTCAAACCCCCACTATGCCCTACCCCATATCCAGCATCTTCCCTGCATCCTTCTGTGCCCCTACCCAATGGCCAGCATCTCCCCTCTGCCCTCCCCCTCCTTAATCCATGTCCACCATCTGGCTTCTACCTCCCCACCTCATGTCCAGTATCTGCCCCTCCCCCTTCTTCATGTCCAATATCTGCCCTCTGCACTCCTCCACTTCATGTCCAGCATTTGTCCTTTCTTCCTCAACACCTGTCCAGCATCTCCCTTCCTGTCAACTCCTCTGTCCCCTGGCCTGCTGCTATTTCTTTTCCTGGGTCGCGGTGACAGCAGCAGTTCACCAGCATTAAAAATAAAAAAGCACAGATCTTTGCGACTCCTGCACTCTTGGAAGGCCCTGCCAGTTCTGCCCTCCTCTGATGTGAAAGCATGCACTGGAGGAGGGCAGGACCAGCCCGGCCTTCCAAGCTGCAGAAGTCGCAAAGAGCCTGTGCTTTTTGCTTTTTTAAAGCCGAAGATTTGCCGCTGCTGCTGATGACTCAGGAAATCCAGTGGTGGCAGGGGGAAGATGTCCCCAGTCAGCTTTTTTTGAGGCACTGTGAGGTGGCCATCTCTGGTGTGTTTGGCGAGCATTTTTGCCACTCTCAAACATTTTCCACCTCACCCTGCCTAATGATAGAGCCACCCTTGTCTGCATCTTTTCCCATTTCTGTATATCTTTCTCAGATAGGGCAACCAGAACTGTTCGCATCATGGACCTCTACAGAGAAATTATGATATGTTCTATTTGATTCTCCTCACCATTCCTTTCCGGATAGTTCCTTCCATTTGCTTTTTTGACTGCCACTGCATACTGAGCTAAGGATTTCCATGTATTGTCTACAATAACTCCTAGATCCTTTTCCTGGGTGCTGGCTCCCAATAAGTAACTTAGCATTGTATAAATAAAATAGGATTGGGAACTTCCGGTGTGGTAATGAGCTGATCGGACGTGTGGTGGTCAGCTCCAGGCCCTTTCCCCAAACAACGGCAAATCTACCAGGCTGTAGTGGGTAAAGAACCTTGCTCCCACTGTGTCTCCGTGACGGGGATACGCGAGAACCGACAAGAGGTTTTCTGAGCGTTGGGGGGAGTCTGATGGCCGCCAAACCGCCGAGGGAGAAGCCCCGAGCCCCTGAAGTAAAGATGGCGGACGGAACGCCCCGGAGCCCAGCCTCGGATAGCAACCCCTCGATGGTGGCTGAGGTCAGCGCTGCAGTAGTGCAGGCACTTGATGTGCATTTCTGTGAGCTGACGGAACAAATACAGATCGTTAATCAAAACATTTCAGAGTTCACTGGCCGTATGGAGCAGGCAGAGACCAGAATATCTGACCTAGAGGATACTCAGCAATCCCTGGCAGCACGAGTGAAGGCCTTGGAATCCACGGTGAAACAGCAGGCCGATAAGATGGATGACTTGGAGAATCGTGGACGCCGTAAAAATCTTTGCTTCGTGGGGATTGCGGAGAGTGTGGCCAATAGCGCTCTACGTGGCTTTCTGATTGCTTGGATAGAGGACAACTTGAGTGGCAAGGTGACTGGCCCTATTAAATTGGAGCGCGTGCATTGTTTGGGCCCTAAGCGAGATCAGGACCGTCGGCCACGTGCCGTTATAGCTCGCTTTCTTGATTTTAGCCAGAAAGAGGACGTTTTACGAGCTGCTCATGCCCTCCGGAGACCAGCGGATGGATCGGACCAAATCCTGATATTCCAGGATTATTCCCAGCTGGTTAGCCAGCAACGAAGGGCATTTACAGCGACTTGCGCCCAATTGGTGAACAAAGGAGTGCGATTCTCTTTGCTGTATCCTGCTAAGCTTCGGCTGGACTACCAAGGTCGGACTCAGTTATTGCTGACACCTGCAGATGCCCAAGCGTTTTTGGAACGATTGTCTGCAGCTTCGGACTCTGCTCCGTGAGGACGGCGGCCGTAATCTGCTGGGGCCTCAAGATGGAGCAGTTCTGTAGACTGGAGTGCCTGGTAACATCAGGGGGGCCTGGAGAGGGGCTCGATGTGGCCCGATGTATCTCCTGCGTCTGGACTATTTCTTATAATCTGCCTCTAATGTTGGTGTGTGGCCTAGTGGTGTACTGCCCGGGGTTTTATATGTGTGCATGAGGCATTTGAGTGTGGGGTGTGTGTATGTTTACTGGCCTGGGTCTATAATTTTATTAAGGGAGGGAGTTACGTTTGTTTATACTGGATTTTAGTATTGGGCTTCCTGAGCGGCCCACTCCTTCCTGAGTGTTGATTTCTCTCTTTTGGGCCCAGGAATGGATGTATGGGGGTGAATGGCTGAATGGCTCGGGGCTGGCGTCTGAGTGTGACATGTATAGTTTAGGGGGAGCAAATGTTGGTGGGGGGTCCTGGTTCAGATGTGGGAGGGGGTGTTAGGGGGGTAGTGAGTTGGGGAGTTTTCTTTTGAATGGTGGTTACATATGCTTGGTATGATGGGATTTCTGCAATTTGGGGTAGGCCTGAATACCACAAGGGGAGGTTTAGTCTATGATTAGGCTAGGTGGAGTTGGTAGCGGTTGGAGGGAGGGGTTCAGAGGGGGGCGGGGGTTAGGGGAGGGGTGGGAGTGGGGGTGAGGGAGGGAAGGGGGGAAATTGTCGCGGTCTACAGCCCTCACATACATTTGGCTATTTCACTTGGGGGATTCGTGGGAGGAGGCCCTGGGCTGGGGGGGGGTTTCCTCTGAGCTTATGTGGTTTATGTGGATATTTGAGCCTCAAATAGACCTCCGATAGTTGAGACATGTTGAAGGTCGTTTCTTGGAACGTCTGTGGACTAGGTAGCCCCATCAAGAGATATCAAATATTGAAAGCGCTGGCCAGACATCAGTGTGACATTGCGCTATTGCAAGAAACTCACCAGACGGCGGAGGAGCACGCCAAACTCTGTAGAGACTGGGTGGGACAGGTCTGGGGGGCTCCCGCAATGGGTAAGAAAGGTGGAGTGGCCATTCTGGTTCACAAGCGGGTGCGCTTTACGTTAATGCGGCAGGTTGTGGACCCACATGGGAGATTTTTGTTACTGCATGGTCTGCTGGAAGATCGGGAGATAATTTTGGGTGACTTGTATGGCCCTAACGCGTGAGATCCGGATTTCTTCAATCGGCTCGCGGCCAAAGTCGAACAACTGCCGGACGTGCCACTGATCCTGGGTGGGGATTTCAATGGGGTCTTCGACGTGGACCTTGATACCTCGAGAGGCAGCGGCACCCGAGAATGGCAGCTTCTTGCCCGGACCTTGCAGAGTTTTCGGACTAGGTTGGGTCTGGTAGATCCCTGGAGATTGATACATCCCCTTGAAAAGGATTTTACTCATTCATCGCGGGCGCATGGTACCAGTGCACGCATTGATTATCTCTTGATTTCAGCGAGCCAGTTTGTGGGTACTGGGGATGCTCAGATAGGCCCTATTGAGATTTCGGATCATGCTATGATTTGGTTGGAGCTACAATGGGGGGGAGTAACTGGTTTCACGCGTATATGGCGATTCCCAATTGAATTTTATAAGGATACCCAATTTCAGCAATTTTTGCGTCAACGCTGGCAGGACTTTGAGGTGAATCACCAGGCTCATAGGGATGATCTGGAACTGGTTTGGGAGACGGCTAAAGTGGTGTTAAGGAGGGAGATAATTGGTTATGTAGCCCGGAAGCGAAGATTGATAGCGGAGCAAATAATTAAGCTGGAGAAGCAAGTCACTCGGGCACGATGTCTTAGTGGGCACACCCCCACGATGTCTAAGAAGAAGAGACTGTGGGAGCTTCAGGTTGCCTTGAACGAATTGCTGCATCAACGAGCTAAGAAATCCATAATGTACTATAAATATAAGCTACACTGTTTTGGAGATAAACCAGGTACATTGTTAGGTAGGTGCCTGAAGGGTCAGCGCAGTGGACGGTTGGTAGCGGCTCTTCGGGATGAGCAAGACAAACTCCAAAATAAAAAAGAGGCGATAAGTGCGGTGTTTAAGGGTTTTTTCCAAAAATTATATGCTGCAGAGGAGATAACACCCTCTATGATGGAAACTTATTTGCAAGGCATGGAGTTGCCAAAGGTGACTGAGGAGCAGCATGCCCTTTTGGGACAGCCCATAACACTACAAGAGGTGCAGCAGGTGGTCTCGGCTGCTAGCTGTTATAAAGCTCCTGGACCAGATGGCTACGGGGCGGAATTTTATAAAATACTTTCAGACTGGGTGGGCCCTATGCTAGTGGAGACGTATCAGAGACGAACGGAGAGGGGTGCCATGAAATGGGGGGACAATCAGGCGTACATTACGCTGATCCCCAAACCTGGTAAGGACATGACACTGGCGGCCTCTTACCGGCCAATTTCTTTGTTGAATTTTGATATGAAGATCCTGGCGAAAATCCTGACTGAAAGATTAGCGGTCTTGATGGGTGACTTAGTGCATGAGTCGCAAGTTGGCTTTATTAGGGGTCGATATGCGGTCCGTAATTTGCGTAGAATATTAGCGTCTCTGGAGTGGGTGCATGCGCAACAAGTGCAGTCACTATTGGTGAACTTCGACGCCGAAAAGGCGTTTGATAGGGTCAATTGGCAGTATCTTCATTATTTGTTACCGTGGTATGGTTTGGGTCCTTCCTTTTGTGGGATGGTGAAGAGCCTCTATGTGAACCCGACAGCTAGGGTGCTCTGTAATGGGGTCCTCTCGGATCAGTTCTCCTTGTATAGAGGTACTAGACAGGGATGTCCCTTGTCTCCCCTGCTGTTTGTTTTAGCTCTGGACCCCCTCATTCGTAGAATAGAATCTGATAAGAAGATATGTGGGGTGGAAATAGGTACGCAAGGTTTTAAGATATCGGCTTTCGCGGACGATATGTTGGTGCACCTGCTTGCCCCTCGAGAGTCTCTGCCACGATTAATGACCGAGTTCGCGGAATATGGTAGGTTTGCGAGCCTTCGTATAAATAAAGAAAAATCGGAGGCCCTAGATGTGGGGGGACGGCTGCGGGGAGGGTGGAGCGGGCATTTCCCTTTGAAATGGGCGGAACAGAAATTTGTTTATCTCAGTATTGTCCTGACAAGCCTCCCTAAGGAGTTATACCGTACGAACTTTGAAAAAATTCTGTCCGGGGTGCGAACTCAATTGAGGGCCTGGAATCCCCTGCCGCTATCGCTTTTGGGGAGGGTGTCAGCAGTAAAGATGGTGGTCCTGCCACGAATCCTATATTGGTTGCAGACCTTACCTGTTTGGTTGTTGCGTCGTGATTTGCGCCGCTTGGAAAGAGAAATACATGTATTTTTGTGGAGGGGGGCAAGAGCTCGCATACCGATGAGCCGTATGATCGGACCTTGGCGTAGAGGAGGCATTGGCCTGCCCGACTTATGGTTATATGCTTTGGCCTGTCAGGCGTGCCATGTGGGAGATTGGTTGGGGGGGACAGATATTTACACACCTAGGGCTTTGGAGATGGCCGTGGTCGCTCCATTTCACTGCTGGGGATTCTGCACATAGAGAGTGCCCATTTGCCTAGTGGAATTAAACATAATGTCCTGATGAACGCAGCACGCCGTACTTGGCGACAGTTGAATGGCTATTGGAATCGGGACTGGAAGGTCTCGAGTTGGTTCCCATTGCATGGTAACGTGCATCTTACTCCAGGCTCTGAATCTCGAGCGTTTCAGTCTTGGGGAGCGCGGGGATTGCAGACTGTAGGCCATGTTGTGGATCTGTCGGGTAAGTGCAAATCGTTCATTATGTGGCATCACTACCTAGGGAGGAACTTACGGCACACCGCTCAGCGCAAATTCTTGCATTCTTTGATATTGGGGGTGATGCTCCGCCATCGATAGCGAGGTTGAAGACCAGGCTTGAGTGCTTTGGTGTTATACCGGACTATGACCGGGTCGAGCAAGCCTGGGCCCGGGAGCTGGGAAGGGAGGTCCCACGTGGAACCCTTCTTGGGGCCTTGAGGCGATTAGTTATCCTAGCGGAGGGGGCCCGTTGGCAGGAGGTACAATATAAAGCGTTAACCCGGGTTCATTTCTCGCCTAGATGGGCCTTGCGTAGTCATATTACTCAGGATGGGTCTTGCCCTAGATGTTCTGAGCCACTGGCTGACTTAACCCATATGTGGTGGACGTGTAGGCGTATTCGCCCTTATTGGTCCCGTATCCATCGTTGCATAGTGGGGTTGCTACATCAGCGTTTCCCCTGGATGGGATCGTTGGTAATCTTGGACCAGTTGAATCAGACCCTGCTGAAAGGGAAAGGGGAGCGGCTGCTGGTGCATAAGGTCTGTTTGGTGGGGAAGGGTCCGATACTACATAGATGGCAAGATAACTCCCCGCCAACTTCCTTGGAGTGACGCAATAGTTTTCACCATCTGATGCTGACTGAACGCTGGAGAGCTAGGGGCCAGATGAAGAGGTGGTCCACTTTCATGTTAATATGGGAACCTTATATTCAGAGTCTAGGGCCGTATTGTAGGAACGAAGTGCTTAATGTGGGCTCTTAGTGGTATCAGAAGAATAGATGATGACTAGCGGGGGCGAGTTGGGGGACGGTTCCCAATGAGGTTGAATAGGGCTGGTTCTGGGGGGGCTGTGGACTGCGATGGGGTGGGGAAGGGAGGGGGGTGTTCTTTTCGTAAAAATAAAAAATGTAACAACTATGGAACTGTCTCTTGATGCCTTGTAAGCCTGTATAAAATGGTTCCCTGTGGCAGGGATAAGAGTACACCCTGCTCGGGGGTTTGTTGCTTGGCTTGATGATGGCTGTTATTCTTTCTTTGTTGTTAATAAATAAAATTCATAAAAAAAAAAATAGGATTGTTTTTCCCTATGCGCATCACTTTGTATTTGTCCACATTAAATTTCAGCTGCTTTTTCGATGCCCAGTTCTCCAGTCTTTCTGCAGTTCCTCATAGTTTGCTTATGTTTTAACTATTCTGAGGATTTTTGTTTCATCTGTAAATTTAATCAATGAACACAGGAGACAAGTACACCAAGTAGTACATTTAGCAATAAAGTTAACTGGAAATCTTTATATGATTAACTTCACTCCATATATTCAGTGGTATTTATCCAGTTAAAGTATCACTGAATATACTCAACTATAGTTAATTGGATAAAAATATCCAGTTAAGCTTACAACAGCCCTCTGGAACCAAAGCTGTCCAGATAAGTTTAGCCCGATAATGCTGATATTCAGAACTATCCAGCTAAACTAAAGCTGCGCTGCTGAAATATCCAAAATGCTGCCTCTTCTTACATGGATTTTGTCCAGCCATTGAGTTACCCAGACAGATCTTCTGAATACTGGGCTCAGCGTCCAACCTTTTGATATGGAATAGGAACCTTATGGATATTAACTCAAATGCCAGTTCATGGTAAAGCCAGAATCTTGAAAGTCTGTAATATTTATCCATTTTCTTAAAATTCCGGAGAATACATACTTATATAACCTAACAGGGCAGTTCATCATTTTCTTGGGTTAGGGAGGGAACCCAGCATAAAGCTTCAACAGCTGCTGAGTGATAATACTAAATGAAATGCCACCCACAGATTTGTTTTATTTTAAGAGCTCAGAAAGAAGTGGTAGTTATAAAGAAAGCACAACCCAAGTATATAGTTCAGCATTTTGATGTATTTTATTTGATAGACTCTTCTTTACTAAAAAATATACTATTGTTGCCAAGAAATCAAGCTGAAACTGGCAGTGATAAAATGAATTTGAAAGTGCCACTTATCTAAGCATAGACAAGAGGAGGTACCCAAGATTGCTTACCACCTGCTTGTCATGTCTACAACAATACAAAGTCCAAAGACTCTTAGCTAAAGCTAGGCACCTTCTGGAAGGCTTTCAAAAAGTTATTGTTTCACTTGATAAGTTCTCTACAACCAGGCCCAACCCCCAGGCAGAACTGTAAATGTCAGTAGACCATAGGACATTGTTATCTAATCAGGCATTATGTTTACTTTTGGGAAAAGCCACATCCTTTAGCAATCATTCTATCCAACAACTCACCATTTGCCTCTTGGAGATCCTTCCAGACAACTCTTAACTTTGCCTCTCACCCTCCCCACCCCACCCCACCTACATGATAACAGTACTGCAATCACTTTGGTGCTTTATGAGACGGCAGGGACAGTCTTTTATCTCAGAAAGTAGGAGTTCCTTCCAGTCAAATCCAAGAGTCTTGAGCAAACTAGACTGTAGAAGACTGACTTCTCACCCCAGTACAAAGAGAGTTCTCTAGACCAGAAGCAGAAGTTTGAAACACTTGAGTGACTGAAAAAGGAACCTAAAGTATTTTCTAAGAAGATTCAGATCAGAGCTGAAAAAAAGCCTAGCCATGAAAGGCATGGCAGAATATTTTGTTTTATTATGATAATTCCCTAAGTTTCAGTGGGTTCTATTCCTCTGGCCATGGAAATGCTGCAGAGGGAAGCATTCACGGCAAAGACCTAATGGCCACATTAGCTTGGCTCTGTAAGGAGCTGCAGTTGGTGGCCCTTGGCAAGGACTGCCACTGCAATGTTGGAGAACACAAAGACAAAAGAGAAAAATTCAGGTTGAAAATGAAGACTTAGGGGTATGTTTACTAAACCGGGCTAACGGTTAACCCGGGCTATCTGCCACTAGGTCCCATTGAATAATATGGGACCTAGTGGCAGATAGCCCGGGTTAATCATTAGCCCAGTTTAGTAAACATACCCCTTAAGGTGCCAAAGTCCAGTAAAGGCTAGTTCAAAATGACTTGCAGGAAACTGATAGCCAAAAATATTGCAGGTTTCTCCCACTGCTTGGGAAAAATCTTTAGTGCATCTGAAACTTTGGGGGTCTTTTACTAAAGGATGGTAAGGTGTTGCACCTAACATGCCAATAGCATCAAAACTACGGCGCATTAAATGCAACAGCACTATGTCAACTGTTCGGGGTGTGGAAAGCATTTTCTCACCAGTTAACACAGCGTAAATTCCCCTAACACAAGTAGCATTAGGAAGGTGCACCTAACCCCACCTACTGAGGTGGTATTATGTGAACCTGCACTAATGCAATTAATGGGCGGTGTGAACCCAGCACTAAGCGTGCTGAGCTCACCACGCTCACTCATGACCCTAACACGGGTTGCACAGTTAGCGCAGGAATCGTCCCGTGCTGTCATGGCCCCATTCTAACTGGCAATGCGTGTCCCAGGGCGCCTTCAGCTCACACCAGAACGCAAGCTGCCAGCTAGTGCACTTTAGTAAAGACCCCCATGGAGCATTAATAATGCCTAGAAACAGGTCCAAAGAAGCTGTTTATAATTTTGAAAAAAGAAGAAACTAAACAATAAAAAGAATCTTCACCCCTACAAACATACATATACAATATATATGATTTTTTTAAATTGTAGTGTGAACTGCATGAGCCACTATTGAAGACAGGATGCTGTACTCGGTGGATCATTGGTCTGACCCAACACGGCATTCCTTATCTCTTTATCCCAGTCAGTCCTAAGTACACTTTTTTTAGAAGGCTGTGAACTACTTCAAGAGACCCTGAGAAGTCTGGGTTCATCATATTAGTTTGCCAATATTTCTTTTTTTTTTCATCCAATGTGGTTCCCTCAATCCGGCAAATCTGGATCGGAGTTCAGGCAAATTTGCAGAGTCCATAACATACAGATAAGAATATAAGATATGCCATACTGGGTCAGACCAAGTCCAATATCCTGTTTCCAACAGCAGTCAATCTAGGTCACATACACCTGCCAAGTTCCCAAAAAGGTACACCAGATTCCATGCTGCTTATCCCAGAGGTAAGCAGTGAATTTCCCTAGTCCTCTTTAATAATGGTTTGTGAACTTTTCCTCCAGGAACTTGTCCAAGATTCTATGCATCTCCTCATGAACTGCATATTCACATGTCAAAACTACATCAAATCTGATGGAATTTTCCACCGATTCACTGGGAAGCTTTTTTTTTTTACTTTTTATTTATGTAATTTTCAAACTAAACAAAAGAAATAACACTTGTTACAGAAAAGAATACACATAGAAGAAAAATACAGCCAAATAACAATGGCAAGAAATAAACAAAGGATTAGTCACTAGCTCACAAATAATAAGGGAAGACCAAAATTAGAGAAAAAGTATAGGAAATAAGGCACACAAAACCAGTACAGCATTATTCAGTTAATCGGTCTAACTGCTCCATTCCATCATGAAGCAGCACTTGGTGACCCTGAAGGCTGGAGGAAGTTCTAAACTCTTGCTAACAATAAACAGAGTCAAATGACTAGTTTCTAGAAAGGTATAGCTCATCCCCAGGAATTTAATTAAACATTTACATGGGTATCACAAAAACAACAGACCCCCCCCCCCCCCAACTGTATAACCTTAGGACGCAAAATAAGAAATTGCTTTCTATGCTTCTGAGTCATTTTTGAGACGTCAGGAAACATCCTGATCCAAGCGCCCATAAAGGCCTCATCTTTGGCTTTGAAATATAATTTCAACAACCAGTCCTGGTCTGGTTCCAAAGCCACAGTAACTAGGAGAGCGGCCCTTGAGAGAGACTCAGGCGTTTTAACTCTCCAAGAACCCAGTCAAATACAAAGAATCAAAGGAAAGGTGTTGACTTGGGAATGACGTCCCAGGTTCCTTTCGTTTAGCCACCGGCAAATAGCAAATTCTAGCCAAAAGAGGCAAAGACTCCAAAATTGAAGTGGCATACGAATTGAACAGTTCCTTTGGAGATAAACTAGGTACGCGAGGCAGAAGAAATTAATTAGGATAAATCAGAGGTACTACAAATAAAAAAAAAATATAGAAGTCAATATTTTAAAAGGAACTTATATGAACGGAATAGTGACCACTTTTTAATTCGCTGTCATTATAATTATAAAGCCAGATATAATCCACTTATACTATATGCCTGGCATTATATGAAGAGACAAAGAGGGATGTTCTGGGGGCAGTGCTCACGATGGAGCCCTTTTACTAAGGTGTATTGTGGTTTTGCACCTAATGCACTGAAAGCGTGCAATGCTATGGTGCACTAAGTGCAACACCATAGCGTCAACTGTCAGGGGCATGGACTGTATGTTCCCGTCAGTGCACTGCACTGAGCCTTAGCACATGAGAAAATTAGTGCATGTGTACTTACGTCCATCTATTGTTGTGGCAGTAATTGCACCTGTGCTAATTGCGAACCTTGCCGTTAGCATGGGCACTATGACTACAAGGCATTCACCAAAGAGTAAGGGAAGGGAAGGAAATCTCTCCCTCAATCCTTCCTAAAAATAGATCTTAGAATAATTTAAAGAAAATTTAAGAAATAAAACAAAATTAAAGGAAAACTCTCCTAACTACAGTGTCTCTCCAAAAAGCCTGCCCTGGGTCTGTGACTCCCTGCAGCTGCTTGGAGACTGAGCAAACAGTGGCTATGGTGGGTGGTGCCAGAGGCACTTATACCGAAGGGTCATCAAGATGATGACGTGCTCAGTCTCCCAGGCTGCTGGAAGGGGGGCACAACCCAGTGGAAAGGGACTGGACTGGAGGGACGCTTAGGAAACCCATTTTCTGCCCCAACCCACCTACTTACCACCCCAATGCACGAAGCACAATTAGTGTGGGGCCAGCAGTTAGCATGGCCCAATATCCACACTGTTACCATGGGTCACAGCACACGGCTAGTGTGTGCTGTAATCTGCACTTTAGTATAAGGGCCCCTATATGTGTAAAAAATATATAGGGATATTATTCAGCCCACTGCAGTCAGCATTTGGTTTTAAACACCAGCTACCACCAGTAAAATAATCTGAATATTCAGCCACTAATCAGATAGGCAATCCACATAGCACTTTAGAAGAGCTTTTCAGCTGTGCTAAGTTCAGCATATTATTACTTAGATAGCAATGCTGAAAACTGCCGCTATCCGGATAAGTGTCGGCTCTGCCTCAGTTCTACTCACAGACCACCCTGGACCTATTGAAAGAGTGCTGAGGGGTCAGAGGAAATATTCAGCGGCACTAATTAGAAAGTGCTTCTGACCATCCCTCTCATCAGGATTTAGCCTGTTACCAGGTCATGCTAACTGGACGTGTCCTTTTAAATATCAATCCCTATATGTATTAGTGCTGATATTTGGATACTATACATATAGAGCCCGATCCCACAACGGGCATGTCTGGGCCACACTGTACCCAATTCTTCACCACGGGAGCAAGACGCTCCCTCGGTAGCAAGATTAGGCACCGAGACGGCCTGGCGTGCCCCTGCAGCAGCCGCGGGAGACTTCCAGGCAGCAAGACAGACAGGCCTTCCTCTGCTCCCGCTGGTGTGCTGGTGCCATGGTGTCATGGCACCAGGATACCCAGCGGGAGCACCGATGGCCCAGACGCCCCACCAGACCAGTTTTTCTACTATATGACCCTCGGTGGGGTCTGTCAGGGCCAGGATCGGGCAGCGGGGACTCACCTCTTGCAGCAACGTTGCTTCTGGGGGGATGTCAGGCTGAAGCACATGGGCGCCTCGTGCTTAATCCACCTCTGAGGTGGAATAAGCTGGGCATCCTACTGGTGATCCCCGGACGTACAGGGCCATGACCTGAATCGGCCCTGTACATCCGGGTGCTTGGCCAGCCCACACTCCGCCCACTCTCTGCCCCTGTCCAGCTCTCCCCGTACAGAGGCTCTGTGCATGCAGAAAGAGAGTCTCTCTATATTTGGGCTGGACGGCTAGCAGGACTGCTCGTCATACTGGGACGTAAAGCCCCGCTATTCGCCTTACAGATTCAGGCCCATAGGGGGTTATTTTAAGAGCCCTATTCGTGCTCTGGATGTCCGAAAACAGGCACATATCCAAAATCACAAGGACGTCCCTTGATCCATTTTAGAAACTGGGTATATGGATGTCCCCGGTGCGAAGATGACCAAGTAGAATAGGGGCATACTGGAGGAGTGGCTTGGGCGGAACAACAAAGATGCACATCGCAGTGCGATTTCAAAATGAAATAAAAATGACTGGCCCTGATTGTTGAGACATCCATATCTATAGTTCCTCTAGACCATGAACTGAGTGCAAAACTGTGCTCGTTTCATGGCTATAATGCTTCCACGGGGTAGAGCAATACGCGCTTTCTCCGCCACAATTAATATCTTTTGGCTAACAAAATTGTCATGTAAATACATATGCCAAACATATTAGCAGAACACCACTGCATGTCTGAGTTCTGAAATTGTCGGCTGGGGTGCATATATCACTGAACATGGACGTCCTTCTGAAATACGCCTTCAGATCCGGCTGCTGGGAGATCCATCTTTTGCGGCAGGAACAGAGCGATTTCAGACAGCACTTATACCCTTCACTGCTGCCACTCCCCTGAATTTTGGATGTTGTGTTCTAAATATCCTAGATTCTCCCTAGATGTCCCTTCTAAAATGACACATATTGCTTATACGTCTGGCTTGGATGCAGAAAAACCAGGTGCAAAATGGTGCATTCAAGCCAGATGTATAAGCTATATGTGTTGTTGTTGATAAGTGCTGTCAAGTCAGAGTCGACTCATGGCGACCCTCTGGATAGCTATACTAAATTGTGTTTGGTCTTCAGTCAGGCGGCTCATTGTTGATAGACTGGTACCCATAGCTGCTGTTATTGTATCGATCCATCTCATTGCTGGCCTTCCTCTTTTGCGTTGACCTTCTATCTTGCCAAGCATGATGTCTTTCTCTAATGATCTCTCTCATCGCATGATGTGTCCAAAGTATGAAAGTCGAAGTCTTGTCATCTGAGCTTCTAAAGAAAGCTTAGGTTTGATCTCCTTTAGTACCGACTGGTTTGTTCTTCGGGCAGTCCACGGTATACACAGTATTCGCTGCCAGCACCATAATTCAAAGGCATCAATTTTCTTCCTGTCTATCTTTTTCACTGTCCAGCTTTCACATCCATATGATGTTATTGAAAATACCATGGCTTGAACAAGTCAAATCTTTGTATGGAGAGAGACATCTCTGCTCTTGAGAATCTTATCTAGGTCTTTCATAGCCATTCTGCCAAGAGCAAGCGTCGTCTGATTTCTTGACTGCTTGTTGCTTCTTTATTGATAGTTGATCCAAGTAGGTTAAAGTTGTTCACAATTTAAATTTCTTCTCCTTCAATGATGAACCTGTTGATTATGCCAGTTGTCATGATCTTTGTCTTCTTTACATTAAGGTGCAGGCCCATTTTGAGACTATGTTCTTTGATTGTGAGAAGCAAATGTTGCAGATCATCTTCACTTTCAGCCAGTAATGTGGTATCATCAGCATAGCGAAGGTTGTTGATGAGTCTTCCACCAATCTTCACACCTCTGTTGTCTTCATACAATCCCGCTTCTCTGATGATTTGTACTGCATATAAATTAAACAGGTAGGGGGAAAGTATGCAACCTTGTCTTACACCTTTGCTTATTTTAAGCCATTCTGTTTCTCCTTGTTCCGTCTGAACTGTTGCTTCTTGATCTATATGTATCTGTTGCTTCTTGATCTATATGAAGCTATATGTAGAAGGTCGATATTCATTTATATGTAGCAAAACATCTAGGTATACCTGTATGTTCAGTGGTACTGTTGAATACATAAATAATTTCAAACATCTAGATTAGATGTTTCAGGCTATTTCCAAGATGTTTTGCTGAAAAATTGACGTCAGTGTGACTTAAAGGTGGCACAAAAGCCAGCGACCATGAAGGTTCAGATCATTCTGAGCAGGGAACTCCCTTGCTACCTATTGTAACTATATGACGTGCCTTGCTCATTATATTCCACACTAGTAAATACACTCAAAACATTTCCAGAAGAAAGAGCATTTACTTGCACCTGTGTCTCATGCCTTCTGCTGACCACATGGGCCATCCCAGCACTCATCTCAAGGAGGTGCACGTGCACACCCCACTCTTCCCGAAAAAACAGACCCCAGCACAGTATACCTACAGTAAGTGTGTTTACATCATATATGTGTTATACAATGTTAATATTACATTACATTACAGGTACTGTCCTGTGTGAACTATAGAAAGTCAACATGAGAACAGAAGGTGCCATTCTACGTTTTCACAATCCAAATAGTCTTCCATCGTCCACCTCCAGCCCTTCAACCACTCCTTTATCCGTCTATTCACTGCTTACCTCTTTCCTCTCCAAAGAAAATGAAACAGCAGAGCTGGGACCCTGACCAGCTCTTATCTGCATTTTGGCAGATTTCCTAGGCTAAGTCCACTATGAAAGCACAATACCATTGCACAACGGAGCAAGCAGCAAAGCATTTCAGCACTGTAAGCAAACCTTTACACAGTTCCACTTTATGGATAGTCTGAAATTAGCAAACCAGCTGCTGCTGACAGATCAGATCTTTGAAGTGGTTTATAAGCATACTAAACAATCGATATTAACATTTATCGAGTTCTCCTCACAGAGCTGAAAAATTGAGCAAGTTTTTTACCTTTCTCTGTTCCAAACAAAAATGATTTATGCACCATCAAATAATGAGGGGTAAAACAGGGCTGTTATATGCCCATACATAAAAATAAAAAATGGGCAGGTGTATATCTGATCCAGACTAGCAGCACCACAATCTACTGATTAGACTGGTCATCAATACTCCAAAAATTAATGTTTCATATTTTTTAATATTTATCTTAATTCACTACAGTTCAGATTTGAATTCAACATCAGAAAAAAATAAAACAAAAAGACTTAACTGTTCATTATCCAAAAGGAAAGTCACAATCTTCTGCAGAGAGCAAGCAGTGAAAATATGCCAACACATGCACCCTACTAAAGAACCATTTATCTGAGGTCAATTACAATAAACATTGCCAGTCAGTGTCAGCATTAAGCCCCCTGCATATGCAGCCCTTCTTCAGAGGCAGAAGAAATGAACAGAAGTGCTACTTAAAAGGTGATTACAATATGCCGGATGTTGATTGGAACATCCCTGCTGCAGTGTCATCTAGAAGCGGGGAGATACTGAATTCTCTACAGGGAGAACCGTTCTGGTGACTAGTAATGGAACCCACGTAGGACGGGGCCATACTGCACCTGATACTTACAAATAAGGAAAGTGTTTTTGATGTTATAGTGGGCAATCACCTGGCATCCAGCGGTCAACAGATGGTGTCATTCAGTACTAAGAGCAAAGAAGTGGTAGTCAGGACACCAACAAATTAAAGCACTAATAATATTTTAATATGTTTTAAAAACAATAAATAGTTTAAAAGACCAATGTGAAAGCCACAATAAATTGCGAAGGCGTCTCGAATATTTGTTAAAAGCTTAATATGTTTCAGAATAAATCCTGCATCAGGGGCATAAATATTCATTTGTGTAAAATAATAGTCAAAACAAAGGAATTCCTCCAGGGTATATGGTATACAATCTGGAAAAGCAAAACCAAACAAAACATTAGTTCTTTTAAATTTGTTGGTATCCTGACTATCATTTCTATGCCACTTGTTTTATTATATTTGTGGTGGTCTTATTCCTCTTATTATTGTGTGTTGTTCAGTACTAGTGGTTGGGGCAAGGTACTTCAGGCTGGAAGGTCGGGGGTTCAAATCCCACTAGAGGACAGCAACCTTGGGCCGGAAGGACTGGGGTTTCTAGTCCCACAGGTGCTTCTTGTGGTCTTGGGCAAGCCACTTAACCCTCCCCATTGCCCATGTTCCCTGTAAGTATTAGTGTATGTGTTTCATATACCCTTCTGTTAAATGTATCCCCCAATTGTGTTGTGACCACTTTGATTGAAGGATAAGGTGGTATACAAAACTGTCTAAATAAATAAAATAAATAAGACATGAGTTGACATGGTTCATTCAAAAGTGAGGGTCCTAGACTTCAGGAAAATGAACTTTGTCAAGATGGGGAAATACCTGAAGGAGTTGTTAGTTAGATGGGAATATCTAGAGAAAGCAAAAGGACAGTGGGCAAAACTGAGATATTTTAAAGGCAAGAAACCTTTCTTTACAAAAAAGGTAGTGGATGCATGGAATAGCCAACCAGTGAAAATCAGGGCTATATCTGAATTCAAGAAAGAATGGGACAAGCACAGAAGATTTCTAAAGTAGAAGAAAGGATTGTAGAGTTTAGTTGGTATGGATGGGCAGGCTAGATAAGCCCAATGATTTGGATCTGCCATCTTTATCTATGTTTCCATTTAATTAAAAAGAGGAACACAAAGCTTCATATTCAGTTAAATAAGGAGAACTGGATGCAAAAATTAAATGCAGCTCATAAGATATCTATTTGTTGTAGATTAAATATTCACTGTAAATGATATCTGAAATGTTCTATTAGTACCCTGAGTTGTTTTCCAGTTTTGACTTAACTCCAATGCTGATAGATTTGCAGTGGGTATCAATCTCACTTAATGTGCACTGGACATGTCCTTTTGTTGAACAATTCTAGATGGAAATGGAAATGTATCTGTTGCTTTACAAAACTACAGTACAGTACAGAACTAGTCTTCTCTTGTCAAACATGCTCAAAAAACTAACCAATCAGCTAATCCATGCAGCAAGGTATGCACAAGTACCCCGCAATGGAAATTTAATGAATAAATAGCTCACTGCTTAAATCTGCTGAAGGAAATCAAAATGCGAGAAAGACTAACCTACTCACTCACATCATAATGACTACAATAAAATAGGGGGCCTCTGTTAGAGTGAAGGAGTGGTAACGGCAGTGGGCTAAGAAACAGGGAAGCCAGGGTTGAAATCCTTCTTCTCCAATGACCTTTCTTGCGACCGTGGACAAGTCACTTTGCCCTCAATGACTCAAGTTACCAACTTAGCATGTAAGCTCTCTCTAGGGCAGGGAACTACCTACTCTATTGGAATTGTAACTCGCTTTGAACACAAGTTTGGAAAGGCAAGTAATTAAACCCAAATCTCCTGAAATTGAAGGATACAACATAAATCTGTTTTGCTCAATTAACAATATATAGTGGGCCCGATATTCTTCTGGGCAGGCTATACGCCGTGTCAGCGCATAGCCCTGCCCGCAGACCCTTAAACCTGGATATTCAACGCCGGGATCATATGCAGCCCCGGCATTGAATATCCGGGTATTGCCGCACAACCCGAAAGCCGCCAAAGCTAACCGGGCAGCAGAGCTATTGCATGCTGCCCGGTTAGCGCCTGCACTCTAAAGATAGGTGAGGAAACCCCTCGCCTTTCTTTTCAGCACAGAGCACTAATCAGGCAGCATGCAATATTGCCCCCACCCCCGCCTCCGCTCCACCCTGGAATGCCCCCGACATGCCGCAATGCTAGTCAGATAACATCGGGGCACTCAGGGGACATAGATGGGGATATTCAACGGCATTACACATGAATGTGCTGTTGAATATTCCCATCTAAGGCACTTACACGGTATACTAGGCTGTAAAACTGTGTAAATGCCCTTTGAATATCAAGCCCAGTATGTCTTATGCTATTAATATCGTGACATGCCTAGATAAATATAATTAGTGTGTGCATGTATTATGCGATCTGCTGAGCTCATTAGTTACATTTGATGGAGGAAATTGAAATACTAGAAAGACTAATCTACTCACTTATGACTGATTAACATAAAAAGTAAAAGATATTCTTGGAAAAAAAATTAAAATTAAAAATACAAGGTATCATAAGGTAACATAGACAGGAAGAAAATTGATGCCTTTGAATTATAGTGCTGGCGACGAATACTGTGTACACCATGGACTGCCTGAAGAACAAACCAGTCAGTATTAGAGGAGATCAAACTTAAGCTTTCTTTAGAAGCTCAGATGACAAGACTTTGATTTTCATACTTTGGACACATCATGCAAAGGGAGAGATCATTAGAGAAAGACATCATGCTTGGCAAGGTAGAAGGTCAATGCAAAAGAGTCTCATATCCCCTCGTGTTAAATGTATCCCCCAATTGTGTTATGACCACTTTGATTGAAGGATAAGGTGGTATACAAAACTGTCCAAATAAATAAATAAAAGAGAAAGGCCAGCAATGAGATGGATCGATACAATAACAGCGGCTATGGGTGCCACTCTGTCAACAATGAGCTGCCTGACTGAAGACCGAACACAGTTTAGGGCAACTATCTAGCAGGTCGCCATGAGTCGACACCGACTCAACGGCACGTAACAGCAACAACAACCATAAGGTGATAGGAGAATCCTGGCAAAGAAAGTGACACAAGGGCTCTAGTTTGGCTCCTCTTGTGTGTGAGTTGCTACCATGGGGTTCTTTTGTGTGACTGACCTATTACCATCTCAACATCTTCTATTGTGGGCAGTTCATGAGGGTCACCATAGGTATTGACTCATCACGAGCCTTGACGTGCTTTTCCATCTATAGTAATGATAGCTCTGCTCTTATTTCTTTCTTTGCTTCTCTGTCCCATATGACCAGTCCTTAAGGGTATTGTTTTAATTCATTTAACTTAACTATATAAAGTTGATAGAAAGAGAAGAAATACAGCAGAGGTCTCAAAGATAATAGCTACGTGTTCTCTAAAAGTGTGATCCCTAAATCAGAATTCAACTATATCATATTATGACATTTGGGATTATTAATGATACAAATGGGATGCATAAACCTTATCATCTGCCCAATAATAAAATAATAAGTGATAAACAAATAAACCCAGTCCGGTGAATCAAATGGCAATCATAAAAGAACAAGATTCACCAGAAAACCCCCCAAAAACTACTATTTTTGTCGGAGCAGGCTGCAGGAGGGTCGGTATTTCAACACAACCCACACCAGACGGCAAGCTTCATTTTATTCAATTTAGGTTCACCACCTTGAAATATGTTAATCACTTATCTTGCAATTGTCAGAATCAAAGTACTGTCCACAAATCTTCATCGCACATGTCGCTCTCTAGAAGACAATTCCACACGACGTGCACGTTTCGGGCAGCAGCCCTGTGTCAAGTGCTTACTAACCACGTTGAAATCTGGCAACCGTGCTGAGAAACGCCGTCACCACGGCTAAGGGCAGTCGTTCACCAAGGCTGAATGGAAGCATTTAAATAGGGAACCAGCCAATAGAAACAGGGAACACCCCACCATCAGGGGAACCCCTGCTGCCATTGGTTCATCAACGACGACAGCATCATTACATCACAGTACACTCTGGCAATCGATCTCCCGGTTAAGTCCTTGGGGTTCAACCGTATCTAATACAAAAATCCACCTCTGTTCAAGCCGTTGTAATTTGCGTTCTCTATCTCCCCCCCCGGGGGTCCAGGGGAACATGATCTATTACGGACCACCGTAGGTCTGCAAAAGAATGGTTACAGGCAATACAGTGAGCCACCACCGGGGCTGAATCCAATCGCTGCCATAAATGAGAAGCATGTTCAGCCAGCCTTAATTTAATTGGATGAATGGTCCTACCAATGTACAGCCGGGGGCATGGACATTGCAAAAAGTAAACCACATATGAGGACCGACAAGTGGTATCCCATTTGCTTTTATAAACTCTTAAAGTCCTAGGATGACTCCACACCAGCCCTGTAAGCATAATATCGCAATAAACACAATTATTGCACGGACAATGTCCATCAATCACCGGAGGAATAAGAACTTGATCATCCGCCAATGATGTCTTCACCAACCGATCACTCAAGTTAGAACCCCTAAAAAATGCAATACGTAATGGCTTCTTAAAACAATCATGGAGCTGTAACACTGACCAGTGGGTATGTACAATCTGTAGAACCCCCAAACTACGTTCAGTGTATGGCAAAACTCCAGTAATAGAGGTATCTTCATTTAACCCATCATTCATATATTGCGGATCAAGTAACCAATTTCGATGTACATGAGAGGTCCTGTGATAAGCCCTTTGAATATTTATTTATTTATTTATTTATTTATTACAGTTTCTTATATACCGCGCTATTTAGCATCAGTGCGGTTTACATTATAACTTAACGACCATAACAACAAGCTGTCAGGTTTACATCGAACAGGAGTATAAACATGGAAAACAGGGTCAACTATATACATAATCTATTTACATTGGAAGGATAGATAAAAGTCAGATAATGCATGTAGGTCTTTTCTAACTAAATTGGGTCAATTCCTGGAGGGTATATCTAGGATCAATTGCTGTCAGGTAAGTGTTGGAGGAACAAGTGGGTTTTGAAAGGGGGTAACCTCTGCACGAAAGACGATGGCAAAGATCTCGGACCTGTATCTTGAAATCTTCCAAAGTCTGACATAACCTCCACAATCTGAGAAATTGTCCAAATGGCAACCCCCTACGCAGAGGGCCCGGGTGAAAGCTCCGAAAGTGTAGCAAACTGTTACGTTGAACCGGTTTGCGATAAAACGTAGTACTTAAATGGTCCGATGTCATTTTAATCTGTAGATCAAGAAACTCAATAGTCGTAGAACTAATATGTTCCGTAAATTGAATATTCGCCCTCAAAGAATTTAACCACTCAATAAACTGTCGCAAAGAGACAATATCGGAGGTCCAGATGAAAAAAATGTCATCAAGGAATCTTTTCCAAAGTAAAACACTAGAAAAGCCCCCAGAACATTCTATTGAACTTGACTCCATTTCTGCCATATACAGGGTGGCAATAGAAGGTGCTGCTGTAGCCCCCATCGCGATCCCCGAAATCTGCTGATAAAATATTCCCTCAGACAAAAAATAATTTCTAGTTAAAACAAGCTCAATCAATTGAACTAAAAATGAGCGAGGTAACCGATGCGGGGCTAAGCAAAACCGTTTCCCCAATAAGCTCAATGCTTCAGCCTGGTCTATATTAGTATACAACGAAACTACATCTAAAGTAACCAAAAAAGCTCCCGCCGGTGCTACCACAGTGGACAATATCTGCAAAAAATGGGTGGAGTCCCTAATAAAAGAGGTAACCTGGCAGGCTTCCTGTTTCAAAAATACATCACAAAAAATGGACAGAGGCTCCAACACAGAATTTTTACAAGACACAATTGGTCTCCCCAGGGGAGAAGACAACGATTTATGGATCTTTGGCACCAGATACAAAACAGGGATCCTAGGATGCTCCTTACGAGTTATCCAGCCATTCTGAAGAGCCGTCCCCACCAGCAAATGAATCTCCCCCATCAAGTCATTAGTGGGATCCCTCTCCAAAATCCTATAAGTATGACGATCACCAAAATGAGCATGTTAAGATAATTGATAATCCTCCAATGACTGTATCACCAAAGCGCCCCCTTTATCCGCTTTCCGAAAAATCAGAGAAGGGTTAGACACCAAATCTGTAAGGGCCCGCCAACTATTCCCATCTAAATTTGAATATCGTTTACCAGACGTATTTTCCAATTGAAACAAATCGCGTAATACCAATGACTGAAAAGTAGCCAGTAATAAAATAAACCATGTACTTCCTCCTGTATTCCCCAGCATATCCCAATGACTAAGATCCCATGACATGGATAAAGTGGTGATTTTTTGGTTAATACCATTACATGTGTTAATTTATATCATCACCATTTGTTTTCATTTTTAAAAAAAATATTAAAGAGCTGATACTACAGGAATAATTCCTTGGTAAGTGTGTACAGGACAGCAGGGTGCTCTGGGGCAATCCTTCAGCCTTGCATTCCCCATCCTCAGTTAACTTTCAGGCCCCTAGGTGCCCCTCCTCCCCCCAAAAAATAGGTAAAATCAATAATCCTGAACACCCCAGAAAAGTAATTGGAGCATACTCATGAATTCTAAACTTTGTTTTGTGTGTACATATGCATGCACACAATTGGAACAATTTCCAAAAGCCATTCATTGGGATGAATAGGTCATTGCCCACCCTTCCTGTGAATTAAAGTCTGCATTTATGGTTCTGTGAATTGGTGGGACTGTCAGGACCTATTGCCTAGCTTTGGTTGCTGCTGCTCTTTGTCTCCCCTCCCTCCCCTACCCAAAGCTGATGCTCCAGGCAGCTGCCTAATCGGCCTAATGGTTTCGCTGGCTCTGGTTGTGAATGAAGGCTCATGGTGCCAGGATCCCAGCACTGGTTTCAAATAAGCTGAAAGAAAAATGAAAAAGAACCTACAGGGTCAAAAAACAAATGAGCAGCTATTCATTTCATAGTTACAGCAGTTTAATACAAAATCATCAGCTATTCCTACTTTATCAGTTATTGGAAATAACTATACAATTGATGTGAAATAAAACCCCAAGGTAAGTCAGATCTTATGCACAAACACCGATGGTCCGAAAGATCTGCCCCTGGAGTTAATTTTTTCCAATATGGCCCATAGAAGAAGTTTTTCCTTTATATATTTTCATGCATGGTAGTGACAAAGATAGAAAAACAGGGTTCCCAAGCTTCATAAAGTACAGAACATAAGATATGCCATACTGGGTCAGACCGAGGTCCATCAAGCCCAGTATCCTGTTTCCAACAGTGGCCAATCTAGGTCATACATACCTAGCAGTATCCCCAAAAGACACAGGTTCCGCAATGCTTGTATTGGTTCAAGCAGTGATATCCTGGGTCCCTTCTTAATAATGGTTTATGGACCTTTCCTCCAGGAACTTGTACAAACCTTCTTTAAACCCAGCTACACTAACAGGCTTTACTACATCCTCCGGTAACAAATTCCAGAGTTTGATTACACGTTGAATGAAAAAATATTTTCTTTTATTAGTCTTAAATAGTTTACCCTGTAGCTTCATAGAAGGTAATGGATAGTACAGCATGTTGACAAAGTTTGCAAACTCTGATTGGATCCCCTCCCCCACCCCATCCCGCCAAATATTTCAGTGATTTGAAATCTCCTAATGGCCTTCCCTTGAAAGGCATGGGAAATTCTGAGACACACAAGTAACAACCCTACAAAACATGGGACAGAGGATCCTCGTGGTAAGGAAGTGAAGGTAAAGTTGGAGGCCATTCGTGGTCTGTGGAGTTGTAATAATAAGGGAAATGGACAGACAGGATGAGCCTTGCAGTCTTAATCTGACATCATATTCTAGGTTTTTACAGATGAATTGCAGCAGTACCTCAATCTAGTTTATTACAAGTCAGATAAGTTCAGATAGATCCGCCTTTGCACCTGCTCAGCCTCTTAGAGGGCTGACCCTTTAAAAGACCCAACAAGGGGGCCTTTCTATACAAAAAGGAGATCAATAGTCTTTGTCCCTCTACACCTTAGAAAAATAATTGCTTCCCCTTCAAACCGTCAGGCTGATGCAAAAAAGCGTGCTAGGCTTTGCACACAAGTTAGCTTAGTTCTAGTGCACAGTTCTCTGCACCACCAATGCTAGCACAAGCCTTGCACACAAGCCATGCGTGCACAAAGTCTCGAGCAGACAGCAGGGCATGGAGCATTTAACTCTATTTAAATGGATGGTAATAAGTAATAAGCTATGGAGTGTACATGCAGAGAACTGCGCAGAAGACCAGAAGAATAAGCTCATAACTGGGATTTTAATATGAGGTCTGCAGAGACATAAAGGTTTTTTTCATAAGTCTGTGGTCAGTGCTGCAGAGGAATTTATGCCTGTTTCTTCAGCGTACAGTACTCACAAATTTTTTCTGGCTTTGGTGAAAAAACGGCAGAGGAGGTATGATGAAACAACATTATGTGCATGTACTGCAATGCTGTCTGGCACATAAACATCAATATTGTTCTGCAGAGAATTTCTGGCAGAATAATACAGGTGTTTCTGAACGCTGTGCAGAATCTCGATGTTTATTTGCCAGATTGCATTCCAGGGCATGTGCACAAGTGTCAAAACTTTGTTTTTTCTGCACAAGATATAAGTGCTGCTAACGAAGACCCCTGTGTGCATATGCCTGCTTTGTTTAGCACAGACTTTTGGCGCACAGCATATTTGCATGTTGTTTGCTCGCAGCATCGTTGAGCAAAACGTCTGCATTAAACCGGCAAAACCAGCATTAGGAAGCCCTGTGCTAGAGCTTTAGTGCTGGGCTTCTGCATAGGCCTGCTGTGTCATGGGCAGCAGGACAGAGAAATGCTCCACGCATACCAGAAGACCCTTCAACTTCATCACTCCCATGTCAGTCAAGCTGAAATCTCATTTTCAAACACCAATGGACAGGGTATTTGTGGTTTACATAGTAACACAGTATATGACGGCATCTAGCCTGCCCAGCAAATAGGGGTGACCTGCACGGAGCGGTGGGTACACCCCTGCATGGGGAGGTCACCCCTATTTGTTCAGATATAAGAGAGTTATGTTTATTTTGATTTTATCCTGTTGCTATAAAGGGATCCACTGTGTCTGTCCCATGCCATTTTGAATTTTGTCACTGTATTTGCCCCCACCACTTCCCTCGGGAGGGTATTCCAAGCCTCTACCACCCTTTCAGTGAAAAAGTATTTCCTGACATTGCCTTTTAATTTACCCCCTTCAAGCTTCATGTTATGCCCTCTAGTTTTACAGCTTCCCCATCTTTGGAAGAGGTTTGTTTGTTCATTAATACTCTAAGTATTTAAAGGTCTGAATCATATCTTCCCTGTCCCTCCTCTCCTCCAAAGTGTACATATTTAGGTCTTCTAGTCTCTTCTCATATGTCTTTTGACACAGGCTCCAAATCATTTTGATCATCTTCCTCTGTACCATTTCCAGTCTTTTTATATCCTTTGTGAGATATGGTCCCAAAACTGATCACAATATTTCAAGTGAGGCCTCACCAGTGACCAGTACAGTGGCATTAGCACCTCTTGCTTTCTTCTGGTAATTCCTCTTTGTATACACCCCAGCATCCTTCTGGCTTTTGCCACGACCTTTTCACACTATTTCGCCACCTTGAGATCCTCAATGACTCAGAGGTCCTTCTTCTGGTCCGTGCACACCAACCACTCTCCTCCTATCACATACAATTCCCTTGGATTTCTGCTTCCCAAGTGCATGACACTGCACTTCTTCACATTAAATCTTAACTGCCAAACATTAGATCATTCTTCCAGCTTTTGTAGATCTTTCCTCATGTTATCCACTCCCTCAGGGGAGTCCACTCTATTGCAAATTTGTGTGTCATCTGCAAAAAGACAGACTTTTCCATTAAGTCCTTCAACAATATTACTCACAAATACATTGAACAGTACAGATCCCAGGACCGAACCCTGGGGCACACTGCTAATCACCTTCCTTTCATCTGAGTGAGCTCCATTTACCGTCACCTTCTGTCATCTGTCAGTCAAACAATTTCTGATCCAGTTCACCACCTTGGGACCCATCGCCAAGCTGCTGAGTTTATTGATAAGTTTCCTATGAGGAACAGTATCAAAGGCTTTCTGAAATCTAGATAGATCAAATCCATTTAAACTGACAAATCGGCTTTCCTAAACCAAACATATGAATTAGAGTGTAATACTTTCTCACCGGTTAGAAGAGATGTGATTACACTTAGGAGTAAGTGCTGTGAAGGAGGTCAGGCCAATGAAAGCAGAGGCAAGCACAAAGATCAGAATGGAGGATCACTCGCAAGCTGTGTAAACTTTCTTTTATTAAATAAATAGCTTTAAAGAATAGATTTTTATTGGAATGATGACCATATGTAGTGTCTTTATGCTCTCTTTTCAAAACCCTGGTTTGAACTTTCAAAAGCTAGTCAAAAAGTGTATTACGTTAGTCCAGAAAAAGGTATCACCTTATATTTCTTTTATTTTTATTAACTATAAGCCTAGATAAATTGTTGAAAGATTAAGAAAGTTTGATCTGCTGCCTTGAAGACAATGAGTCATCTCTTCAGCACATGAATAGGGGTGTTAGAAATTTTTTTGTTAGAGCAAGGGAACCTAATTAAAGGTGGTTCAGCTAGGGCAGGCCTAGTAGCTCTGTGGCAACACTGCACACTCCCACATGAAAGGCTCCCGATTTGATCTCTGAGCCAGATCTTCTACATCCTAGATCAATCGGGGCTGGGGAAACTATAAAAAGAAAGATGAAGGCAAGAGGGGAGCACCATATTATTGTTAAAGCAACATCTGAAGGCCAAATTTAGAGCCCTTAATATAGGATTATAACAGGTGATTTGAAGCATGGTCCCTGGCCTCGGGACCATTGCAGGAATAACTAGACTATGGACAGTGGGAATGGGGCCTATTAAAAATAGGGAAAGGATCCCCAGGTAGTTGTGAACGAAGGCTCATGACATCAGGATCCCAGCACTGGTTCCCAGTGAGCTGGAAGAAAAAGGAGAAAGGGAGGAATCAAAGGTGGATCAAAGGAAACCTGCAATATAGTTGTGCAACAATAAAGGCTCTGAAAAACAAAGCGAGCAGCTGTGATAGCAGCAATGGTACAAGATTGCATTAGGGGGCTGGGCTGCTGCTCTAAAATGTGTTATAAGGACTAAGCATTACTTAAGGCTGCAAGTTTCAGGGCTTCTCGAGAGCCTTCTGCCAGCATCACTACCAAACTATGTTGTGGATTTTCTTTTAGCCAAGTATTTTACATGTGTCTGCATACGCCTTGCAGCACCTTATAAATGATCAGTAGTAGTAGTATATAAGACCTATAAATTATGGCACACTGTGTCAGACCAAAGGTCCATCAAACCCAGTATCCACTTTCCAACGGAAAGGTCATAAGTACCTGTCAGGTTCCCAAAAAGGTACACAGATTCCACGCTGTTTATCCCAGGGGTAAGCATTGGATTTCCCAGTCCAGTTTAATAATGGCTTATGGGTTTTTTTCTCCGGGAACTTATCAAACCTTATTAAACCCAGTTACAGTAACAGCTTTTACATCTTCCGGCAACAAAATCAACAGCTTAATTATAAATTGAGGGGGTTATTCTGTGCCACAAATAGCGGGGACGGACGGCCCAATGGGACACACATCCCAGCTATTCGTGCCTTCACCCGGCCCCAACTAACTTCCGCTCCGGTTGTGTGGGGAAGTCAGACGGGGGTGGGGAAGGGGCAGCTCGAGGGCGGTGTTTGGGCAGTCGCTGGCCCTGGACGTACAGGGCAGATTCTAATGTCGGCCCTGTACGTCCAGGGCCAGGGACATGAGTGGGGAAGTTATTCCACTCCCAATAACTTCCCTGGACGTGCCTTTATTGAAACGCCGGGGCACGGATGGGGCAGGGGGAGGCCAGAGGTCATTCCCCACAGCCCGACCCTGGCCTTAAGAGGCCAGATCAGGGGTTGGGCTGCAGGGAATTAGCTTTAATCTCTGGTGGCCAGCATCGTGGCTCTTCAATGGAGCCACAGTAACATGGCAACAAGGCAGTACCAACGGTGAAAAGCGCCCTGTGCGAGTTGCACATCGGACATGAGCCCCCCACACCCGCACCTCCATCTAGCCACTTTATGGGGGTGAGAGAGAAGAGGTGCGCACCCGATGTGCAACTCGCCGGCACACTAAGCAGGTCTGCACCCTCCCGGAGAGACCAGACCTGCTTAGTGTGCCGGCGAGAAGACTTAAGGGGCACATTTCAGCTCTCTGCCGCTGTCTGCCGCTGCTAAAGTGGCAGCGGCAGGCAACGGCAGAGAGCCGAAATGCGCCCCTTAAGTCTTTGCGCCCTGTGTGGCCGCACCGCTCGCACAGGGCTCGATACGGTCCTGCATGGCAACATGCTGCCATGGCACCGAGGCTCCATTGAGGAGCCTTGACTGAGTTAGCCGGGAACAGTCCTGCACATGCAGGCCGGACTGAATCACAGTCCCAGCATGCACATGCAGGACTGTTCGCAATTCTGATCCTGCGGAGCTAGACGTGCCCCGCGGGATCAGAATCGCAATCCCCTCTGTACATCTGGTTCAAACCGGACATATAGAGGGGATCTACGTTCAAGACAGAATTGAAGACGTAAGAAAACAATTCTCGTTTACTCGTTCCACTCTACTGATTGTTTTATAGCCCTCTATAATATCTCCCTCTATAATATCTCCCTTCAATCGCCTCTTTTCCAAGCTAAACAGTCCTAATCTTTTAAGCCTTTTCTCATAGGAGTCTCCTTCCATCCCCTTTATCATTTTGGTTGCTCTTCTCTGTACCTTTTCTAATTCTGCTATTTTATTTTCCCTGGGTTAACACTGAATTCTGTCTCTGTTCTCTGAAAAACAAAGCGAGCAGCTGTGATAGCAGTGATGGTACAAGATTGCATTAGGGGGCTGGACTGCTGCTCTAAAATGTGTTATAAGGAGAAATAAAAACAGTGAAACAGAAAAAAAAGCATGTTTCCAGATGGTAAAATCTAAAGCTCTCCAATAACAAAAACATGCTTTCCTGCATCTACTATCCCTCTTTTAGTGTTAATCTTGGGTCTCAATTCTTTCTTTGCTGGACTACATCTTATTTCTTAGATTTTTATCCTTTTTATTTTGGAAGCAAAAGGTGTGCACCTTTTATTATGACCCTGCACATGACAAATCAGGAAACAGAGGATCAGATGACTTTTGCTTTAAGTGCCAACTGAATTGTTTAAAAATACTTGCTGAATAGTTCTCAACTCACATCCTCTTTCAGACGTAACGACAAAAAATGTCTGAAATCATCCTTTGGTTGCTACAAAAGGAACCTGGCTGGCACTACACGCAAGAATCAGCAGAGCTATTCCTTCTGCAGATGCAATGACTCTGTGTTGTTCCTCCCTCCATTAGTGAGGTCCAGGGGATCCATATCTGCTGGATCCTCTGGGATCTAAGTAATGGAGAGAGACGCAACACGTAGTCAATGCATCTGCAGTAGGAAAGGTTCTGATGGTGCTAGTGTGCGGCGTCGGCCAAGCTTCTTTTCCAGCAGTGAACGACTGAAGTTAGATCCAGGGAGATCTGGCTCTGAATCCAGAGCCAGATCTAACTTTGAATCTTTTACCGCTGCATTCCGGGACAATCCACATTTAAATTCCTGATGCTAAATACGTAAAAGTCGGATTCTCTGTGGATCTGATTTAAGATAATATAACCTAGATTACTACTACTATTTATCATTTATATAGTTCTGTACAAGGACACAAAAAGAGAGAGTCCCTGCTCAACAGAGCTTACAATTTGCTGACAAACAGAACAACTGGGGACAAGGGGATTCCTGGGGAATGATAAAAATGCAATGGATGAAGACAGGAGGATAAGGGTTTTTACCTATTTCCCTGTGTTATCCCACTTGGACATGTGTAAATAAGGGACAATGAACAAGCTATAGGCGAGACCTTTTTTATTGGACTATCTTAATATATTTGTGACAAGCTTTCAAGTGTTATCCTCTCTTCCGTGATCCAATGCACAGCTCTCAAAGGTTTGTCACAAATATATTAAGTTAGTCCCATAAGGTCTCACCTATAGCTTGTTGTTGACCTTTATTTCCACATATTTTCAAACGGACACTGAAGTTTCCTGCACTGTGATGGAGTCAGCAATGCAGTTCCTTCCCCCTGTGATTTCTTGCCTAAATAAACTCTGTGTCAGAAGAAGAATATTATATATGCAAAAAGAAAAAAATATGGGCATTTCCCTGCTGTTCAGCTAAATAGTACGAACGACTCAACATTAGTAATGTTTTTCAAACTTTTGAACTTCATTAAAACTACAGAGATTTGGTTCTTTTTATCTTCTTCCACAAAGTTTCCCAGACACGTCTGGAGTTCTAGTCACCCTCATTTTCAGTGAAGCTTAGTTCCCTAGGTCGATGTGTGGCTCACAATATCCTGGTGAATAATACTGATCCTTATTTCCTTCTGCCCAAATCAGCCTTCTTTCCCTCTTCCCTTCTGTTATCTCAGCCACCTTTGGCTTTTCTTTAACATAGTTAGTTGTACATTGCACATTATTTTATAGGAATACAGTGCTTTCCTCTTTATTCTAAAAGGAGAAAAACGCAAGCAAACTTGTGGCGATAATTCAGATTCCTTCTCAGTTATACCACAACCCCAGAATCTGATGTCCCAGGAACAGGATTATGACGTTTGATGAGGGCTGCACCTTACAGCAGCAGAAACAAACATGTCTCAAGAGTATAGGATAATGTCATTCACCATGATTCTTGTTACTATTCCTAGAAACAAGAATAAGTGGAGAAGCAATGGGCTGTGAACCAGGGAAGCCAGGGTTCAAATTACACTCACGCTCCTTGTGGCCTTGGAGTACCCCTCCATTGCCTCAGGTACAAGCTTAGATTGTAAGCCCTCCAGGGACAGGGAAAAACCTGCTGGACATAAACATAACTTGCCTTGAACTATTACTGGAAAGGTGCGAGCTAAATACAAGTAATAATAAAAAGGTAAACAAAAGGTAGAGTTTAAGACAGAATCACATCTGTATTCAGAATTCACATTTCTGTATTCAGATAGAGTTATGATTGAAATGGATTTCAATGTTACAAGTCTGAGATTCTGCTTTAAAAGCACTAAGACAATGTACACTGCTTCCAAATAGTGAATGTCTACCTGCTCTGAAAAGCGTCACTAAGAGTGGCAGGAGGATGCCTTAGTCTTCACATTTATTCAGTCTTGGGGGGGTTCGGATTTACTAATTCATGGCAGATGATGCTTATTGCAATGAGATCATCTGTCCATGTCAAATCTGAATCAAGAGCATCAACTTATTTCATAGAGGCAGCCAGGAAGCTGCTAGAAGTGCATCAACTGCGTGCCAAGGACATTTCAAAATCAGGACATGCTCAGCGATGGACAGTGGTACTCACCCTTTGTCATTCTGTAAACTAGAAGTGTGCCAAGTCTCAGAGCTGCATTTCGAAAACTAAGAGCCAGCAGATCCTCTTTCTCTGAACACACACAGACCCTACTGTCTTAACATTTAAGTAGACGTCACACTTTGTTCTGTGCTGTCTTCTAAATTTGTTTGTGTTAGCCACACAGGGATTTAAAAAGTCACATGCAGATCTTGATTAGCATGATTTATAGCAATAGATACAGTGGGTGGCATCCAGCAAACAAATCTCAACATTCAGGAAAACATGCTCTAGGAAGATTCCACTAACTCGTCGTCACTGCCATTCATGAATTCTTGATTTCTCTGCAAACCATTCACTAACATAGTAAAACAGTAAATGACGGCAGATAAAGATTAGCATGGTCCATCTAGTCTGCCCAGCAAGGTGGCAAGAGTAGGTGCACCTGCCGCTCCATGCAGGTCACCCCTCCCCATGCATTTGTTCAGGGGTATCCCCACCGCTCCATGCACGTCACCCCTATTTGTTGAGATATAAGAGATAGTTAAGGTTTGACCTTATCTTGTTGCTATAAAGGGATTCACTGTGTCTGTCCCATGCCATTTTGAATTCTGTCACTGTATTTGCCACCACCACTTCCATCGGGAAGGCATTCCAAGCATTCACCACCCTTTCAGTGAAAAAGTATTTCCTGATGTTGCCTTTCAATTTACCCCCTTGCAGCTTCATGTTATGCCCTCTAATATTACAGATGCCTCGTCTTTGAAAAAATGTGTTTGTTCATAAATATCCTTTAAGTATTTAAAGGTCTGTATCATATCCCCCCTGTCCCTCCTCTCGTCTAGCATACATATATTTAGGTCTTCAAGGTTCTTTTCATACGTCTTCTGGAGCAGGCTCCAAATCATTTTAGACGCTTTCCTCTTGTACAGTGGCATTAGTACCTCTTCCTTTCTGCTAGTAATTCCTCTCTGTATGCAACCCAGCATCCTTCTGGCTTTGACCACTGCCTTGTCACACTGTTTCGCCACCTTGAGATCCTCAGAAACAATCAATCCAAGGTCCTTCTCCTGGTCTGTGCACACCAACCTCTCGCCCCCTATTGCATCCCAAGTGCATGACATTGCACTTCTTCACATTAAATCTTAACTGCCAAGCATTTGACCATTCTTCCAGCTTTTGTAGATCTTTCCTCATGTTATCCTCTCCCTCAGGGGAGTCCAGTCTTGCAAATTTTCATGTCATCTGCAAAAAGACAGACTTTTCCATTCAGTCCTTCAGCAATACCACTCACAAATACATTAAACAGTACCGGTCCCAGGACTGATCCCTGGGAGCACAGCACTACTCACCTTCCTTTCATCTGAGTGAGTTCCGTTTACCATCACCTTCTGTCGTCTTGTCAGTCAACCAATTTCTGATCCAGTTCACCACCTTGGAACCCATCCCCAGGCTGTTCAGTTTATTGAAAAGCTTCCTATAAGGAACAGCATCAAAGGGTTTGCTGAAATCTAGGTAGATCACATCCATCATATGCCCTTAATCTAGTTCTCTGGTCACCAGACAAAGAACTCAATCAGATTTGTTTGGCATGATTGTCCTTTGGTAAAACCATGTTGCTTCAGATCATGCAAACTATTGATTTTGAGAAAGTCCACTATTCTCTCTTTCAGAAGCGCCTCCATGACTTTTCCCACCACGGTTGTAAGGCTTACTGCCCTGTAGTTTGTCACCTCTTCCCTATTACCACTTTTATAAAGAGGTATATTATCAGCCCTTCTCCAATCCTGTGGAACGTCTGACTCCAAGGATCTCTTAAAAACATCCTTTAATGGCCCTGCAAGAACCTCTCTGAGCTCTTTCAATATCCTGGGATGTATCCCATCTGGTCCCATGGCCTTGTCCACGTTCAGTTTTGCAAGTTGTTCTAACACATCATCTTCTGTGAATGGTGTGGTAGCTACTCCATTCCCATTTGTATATTTGTCAATCACAGGTGGTCCTTCTCTAGGATTTTCTTTAGTAAAAAAAGAACAGAAGTATTTTGCCACTTTCCACGAATCTGTTCTTGGCACTTTTGAGTTCTTGGCACTTTTGAGTCTGATCTTCCTCTTCTCCAGAATATACCTGAAAAACGTTTTGTCTTCACGCTTCAGATCTTTAGCCATCTTTTCTTCTGCCTTTACTTTTGCTATCCTTATTTCTCTTTTTGTCTCTTTTAGTTTGATCCTGTGTTCCTCTGTTTGCGAACTTCTGAATTTTATGAAAGCTGTGTTTTTTGCCTTTGTTGGTGCAGCCACTTTTTTGAGAACCATATAAGTTTCCCTTTCCTCTTGTTTTTATTTACTTTCCTTACATTTGTATCTGTTGCCCCTTTTAATGCCGCCTTTAGTTTAGCCCACTGCAATTCCACTTCCTTTACCTCTTCCCACCCTGCCAACTCCTCCTTCAGGCACTTGCCCATTTTACTGAAGTCAGCGTTTTTGGAGTCTAGGACTTTGAATTTGCTGTGATTGGACTCTGCCTTGGCTTTTATCTCAAACCACACAGTGTGATGATTGCTACTGCTCAAGTAGGCACCCAGCTGGACATTCGACATTCTATCTTCATTGGTGAATACTGAATCCAACATCGAACATTCCCTGGTCGGTTCCATCACCATTTGTATCTCAAAGAAATGCTGCTTCCCAACAATAACCTTATTACTTGTTTAGACTAGAGAACAATGCTCAAAGATATCAACTACACACAAAATCAGATGAACTGATATGAGATCTAAAGTTAAAGAATACTGACCACAAAGGCAGACAGCAATGAGCTGAGTTAGCTATCCTAAATCTTGAGGGAGATATTGCTTCACTGTTCCCTTCTGAGGGGACTAGTCTTTTTCTGCTATAAAACGAAAGCATCAGCCTGCATTTACTTTATGAAATTGTCCTGAGACAAAGGAGCAAAGCCCGATGTTGTTACTGCAATGTGTCTGTTGCATGAGTTACTCTGGTTTCCCTCGAGGGCAAATCTTCACTCTTTGACCCACAAGTTTTGTCTTTTCTCTTTCTTCCACCTCAACAGGAATCAGTGCTGGGATTCTGACGTGACAACATTTGTTCATCCACAACTACCGCGGGATTTTCTCACTATTTTAATAGATCTTTTCTTCTACTGTTCAGTTTGGCAACTGTCCTGTCACCGGGGCTCTAAATCTAGCCACTAAATGTCATCCTTAAGCAATCATCGCGACTCCCTCCCTCCCCCCCTCTTAGGAGCTCTGAATGTTGCCTCTACAGCAGTCCTAGAACAGGTCCTCAGCTAACCCAGAAATCCAACCAGGCACTATCCATATGCAACTGCACAGCCCTGCCACAGAGCCACAAGCCAGAAAGATGCTTTACAGCAGACAAGCAAAAGCTACTCTCCACGTAAGCAAACAACTGAAAATTTCAAAACCAAATGGAAAACTATTTCTCATGCTGCTCACTGCATACACATATACATACATGTTGTTTTCTTAATATTAACTTGTTTGGTTTGAACATGCCTGTCAGGAGACTTTGATGCTGCTGATTCTTGGAGAGATCAATCACAGCTGACTGAGCATTCCAGTGCCAAGTTCCAACCTCAAGGAAATTCATTTATCTCATGCTTTTCTGGAACTTGAATTAATGACAGGTCAAACAGAGGTTTTGATATGATGCCTATGGAGCATCCATATATGACAAACGTGTAAACTTGGTAATTCTCACATTAAAAACCTTTATCAGAGCAACCAACTTATACTGCAATATATTTTTAAAATATTAAGTGTTGCTTTGATAATGGAATATGCCGATGTAACAGTCCACCTGGCCAACACATATCATAAGATCAGTGTGTCAGCATGTTGCTTTCATGGTGGTTGACAATATCAAAATGACACTTTTGCACTCACAAGCAAATCACACTAGTGGCAACCAGGGTGGACTGAACATCTTTTAAAACAAAACTTCAGGTATGAAAGATATCACAGTCAGAACAGACTTCTTTGTGGTTGGGAAATAAAGCTTAAGGCATGGTGTGTGCTCATGTGATTGGGACGTCTTCATGTTCAGCTGGGAAGTGGCTGCATCAGCTTCTTGGATCATTCACATCGTCCATGTCACTTCTGGCATACAGCAGAGAGGCTGATGCAGAAAAGTGTACTGGACTTTGCACACACTTAGCTTGGTTTTAGAACACAATTCTGTGTGCTACCAATGCAAGAACAAGTTTTGCACATGAGCTAACTGTGCACAGACCTTGAGTAGACAGCAGCGCACAGTGCATTTCAATCCATTTGAATGGATAGAAATGAAGCAATAAGCTGCACAGAAGCAGAGAAGTGCACAGAAGACTGGAAGGCTACCCTTAGTGCCAGTGTTTTAAAGCAAGCTCTGAGGAGGAGTTTAAGAGAGGCTCCTTGTTTGGCAGTCAGCACCAGTGAGGAGTTTCTTTGCGCCATAGGTGCTGTATCCATGGATGCTGCAGATGCTTCAGGAACACCACCACTGAGATGTGCCAGCCTCTCTGCTTCCACTTTCCTACTACTGACTGCAAGAGCACCAAAGATCCGGTGCTTCTGGAACGGCAATGCTGCTCCATTATAAAACATGAGTCAATCGGATTGCTTTTCACTCACTCTTCCCTAAACCTACTACCGTCAAGAACAACCATGCTGTAGCATTCTACTGCTTTCAACTGGGAAACCTCCCCCTGCAAATGTACAAACCATTATTAAACCCAGCAAATGTCACATCTGTAGGTGCTTTTAACAGAACTAGATTTACTAAAAGGCACTACCGCATTTGTGCACATTATTTACCATCTGTTCCATTTTATGCAAGGAGATCTATTTAGTAATCAGGCACATTGATAGCATTAGCATCTGTGAATGCAGTAGCACACTTCGGTAAATTCAGCCCTAAATGTGGTGACATTACATGGGAGTGTACCTGACTGTCACAAGAAAGCCAAATTACATTTGTAAGATGGATGTAAATAACAGTTACTTGCATCCCTTGAAGTGAGGGTGACAGGAGGTACAGTTAAAACAAGAAAGAGCTTTAGTCTGAATGAAGTTTGAAATAATGTCCATCCTGGACACAGTAGTAACCTAATTTCCATTTTAAGAAAATGGTGGCTGGTAAGATGAACAAGCATCTTCCATACAAGTTATTAGGTATGTGCAAAGTCTATCTGTTACTGTTCTTAAGTTCGATAGGAGGGAACTGCCTACCTCTCTCATAAATAGTTCTTCTAAAGAGGGACCGTGCTAACCTGTTAGCTTACATCAAGCATCCAAACTGCATTCTTGCTGCTTCCATATGTAGCACATCCTAAATGCACTTGCTAACCAGAAAGCACTTCGATCGCTTAGGACCTAGGACCATTATTAAAGAGCAAGCCGAATCTTTCAGTGCCGCTTCTACACGTTCCTGCAAAATGCTCCAGCGCCCATCCGCTTTAGTGCACGAGTTCAGTTTTTCTGCCCGTTTCCTCCGATTTGCTTTTGGAGGTGTTCTAGCCCCGTCCCATCACCCTTCACCCCCTCTCTGCTCGGGATGGCCCCGATGTGCACTCACCAGGTTGCTGTCGTCGCTGTGCTCCAGGTCCACGTTGCCCTGGCTCCGAGTCTCGTTGTCGCTCAGCAGATCGTCTTCCGAGTCCTCGAAGACGGAGGACGAGCCGGTGGAGGAGAGGGACGAGGTGGAGGCCGAGAGCTTCTTGCTGTCCAGCTGCAGGAGCCCGTCCGTGCCCTGCCCGCCGGAGTACAGCGAGGGCAGGCGAGGCGGCGACTCCTCCGAGGCGGTGACGGTCAGTCGCGGGATGACGGGACGCGGCGGGGGCGCCGCGGGCGCGGGCCCCCCGTTACAGTGGTGCCAGCTCCAGCTGCCGCTCCGCCTCTTCCTCCGGCGCAGCTCCCGCTCCCCGCTTCCTGCAGCCGCCGCGCAGCGAGCCTCGAAGAAGGAGCGCAGCTCGCCGACGCTCAGCCGCTTCCTGCCAGCGCTCGGCTCCCCCCGGCTCCCTGCATGGTCCATCCCGGAGCTGCAGGATCCCTCCGGGGGAATCATCCACAGTGGCCAGAGGAGAGGGGGGGGGGGCGCGAGCGCAGCGTCCCGAGTGCGCTGCCGCTGCTCGTGCTGCCACTGGTGCGAGTGAGTGCGGCTCACTCACTTCCTCCTTCTTAGCCAGTGAGCGGCGGGGCGCGCGTGCAGGGTGGAGGAGGGAGCGGGGGAGGTGTGCGCTGCCGCTCTGCTGGGAGAAGCTCAGCGGAACCCTCTCGTCGCCCGCAACCTCTCGGTGACCTTGCGTGCGAGCGGTGCAGGTGCACGAGGAAAACTCCGCTCTGGGCTGCGATCACTCGCAGCTCTCCGTACCTGCTGGCTCAGGCAGATCCGGGCTGCTACGGGCAGAGAAGTTTCACTTTGTGAGAAAGCCAGAGTCATTGCTGCGGGTGGTGCTGGCTTTCTTTGGACCTAAGTGAAAAGTTATCCCAAGGAGATAATGATGATGCGTGCGTGCAGCTTTCGGGACCATATCGGAGGACGTCAAATCTTATGCAGCACGCCATATTTTCCTTAGGCTGATTACTGTTTGTTTTTGTTCTTAACTTGAGACATGCAAATAGTAACATAGTAAATGACGGCAGATAAAGACCAGTATGGTCCATCTAGTCTGCCCAGTAAGATGGCAGGAGTAGGTGCACCTGCCGCTCCGTGCAGGCCACCCCTCCCCATGTCTTTGTTTTAAGGGTGAACCCACCGCTCCGTGTAGGACACCCCTGTATGTTGAGAAATTAGTTAAAGTTTATTTGGATTTTATCCTGTTGCTGTAAAGGGATCCACTGTGTCCCATGCCATTTTGAATTCTGTTACTGTATTTGCCCCCACCACTTCCATCGGGAGGGCATTCCAAGCATCTACCACCCTTTCAGTGAAAAAGTATTTCCTGACATTGCCTTTCAATTTACCCCCTTGCAGCTTCATGTTATGCCCTCTAGCTTTACAGCTTCCCCGTCTTTGAAAGAGGTTTGTTTGTTCATTATTTTTCTTTAAGTATTTAAAGGTCTGAATCATATCTCCCCTGTCCCTCCTCTCCTCCAGAGTGTACATATTTAGGTCTTCAAGTCTCTTCTCATAAGGCTTCTGACGCAGGCTCCAAATCATTTTGGTTGCCTTCCTCTGAACAGTTTCCAGTCTTTTTATATCCTTTGCAAGATATGGTCTCCTTAAAACAGAATAGTAGTTAAACTTTCTTCTCCTTGAATTGTAGGCTGTGTATTCTCAGAAAATTTTGCAGTTTTAGTTTTATAGATCTTTCCTCTTGGATATTTTTCCCAAAGTTCATACACTTCTTTTTTCAAATCCTCAGAAAGCAGGAGAGTTAATTGCTCCATAGCTTCCTTTCCTCATCTGTTTTTCTTCTTTCAAAATGTTATCTGCTGGTGCTATGTCACCCACGATGCATTCTGCCATGTCATGTACTAGAGTGCTAACCGCACACACCTGTCTTTATTTAGCTGTTGATCTTTTACTGATAGTATACTAGTATACTGTAGTATAATAGTATACCGTATTTTAAAGATGCGCCTTTTTAAAAAACTTTGTATTTTTATTGAACATCTTTGCAATACAGATAGGACAGATGTACTAGAATGCTTTGAGAGGCACCTGGTGATGTTCACAAAAATTATGGGGATTTGCTGTAGATGGATGCCTTAGTATTTTTGCAGTAAACAAACCTCTATCGAGTTTATCTGTTGGAGTCTTCTACTGCGCTCACTTTGCCCCATAAGTCAAGTTCAGTCTGTCCATACGAATTTATCAGGAGTCCTCTCCATGGGAGGTGGGAGAGGGGTCGGGAGATTGCGCTGAAATTTCGAGGGAGAGTCTCTTACTGAGATTCCTGTTCTGTTTAATTTTATTTTAATCCAGTATCGGTAAACGCCCAACAGATGTGCCAGAACTGCATCCATGAACACCCCAACAGATTTGCTACGACTGCAGAGCCCAGGAGCAGAAACACTCCTTTCTGCTACCCTTTAATTTAATGTAATTTTAATTTAATAAAAACACTTATATACTGCAATTATGAAACATCATTCAAAGCAGTTCACAACAATTAAAACAACATGAAAACATTATTCATCAACATTAGAAGGATGGTGCTCACAACACCCACTCTCTTAAGCAAGGAACCATCAGCCCTCATCGCTCAACAGTCCCCAAATAAGCTCAGGCACAGGAAAGTTTTCAACTTTCCATAAAACATGCCCAAGTCCTGTCCTAACACAAGGGGAAGCTTAGAGAGAACTTTTTCAACTTGTTTAAAACTTACAAGTTGGACTTGGACTTTCACTTTCACTGACATTGATTTGTAACTTATTTTATTATTATTAAAATATCATCATCATCTTCATGATTTGTCTAGTTCTACCAAGTATACATAGTGCTTTACATAAATAGTCCCTTCTATTTGGAGCTTCTCCATGGTAACATCATCTGACGGTGCCTGGAGCAGATTTGATCTCCCCGAACTCAGAAAAACAACTTTTAAAAGGTTTCTTCTGAGCATTTGCGCCCCCCCCCCATCCCGATACCCTTGGCCAAGCCACTTCTTCCTCAGACTTTCAATTCCATCTTCATTTCATTTGGCTAATGGATGGATCCTTCCAGCTCTCCCACACTGTGGACAAAGAAGACCTCAGAAAGAAAGAAGACCAAGGGCTCTTCACCAAAAACTGGATGTGTGAACAAGAAAACTCCTCCATGCCCATGAGATAATTTATAAGAATCGGTATATGCCAAGACTGTACATTCCTAGAGCCGAAGGAGGGCTAGGTCTCATAGAAATTGATTACATACAGAGTTACTATCATAGGCTTCCTGGCCTCCATAACAGCATCATCAGATCCAAATACACAAAAAGTGCTGACATATGAAAGTAAATGTCCAGAATCTCTCTCCATCATCAAACTTGGACAAGCATCCTCCATACAAGCTACGGACCCACCCAAACTTCATCTTACAAGATGGGGAAGCCATGCTACACTCCAGCCTAGAGACTGTCTCTCTCAGCATGGATGGTGAAAGGCTGAACCTCAACCCACTCCACATGGCCCCAAAGTTGCACACATCCACTTGGCCACCAGACGCCAATAGACCAGAAGATCCCACAGCTTCAAGTGGAAATGGTTGCAGTCATGGTGTGCCTCTGAACAACTCAGTCCCCTCTCCTGCCACATTGCTTTCTTCCTTCAGTACTTGCTCAGTCTCTCAAACTCGGGCCTCAATACTGTGTCCATTAGGATACACCTCAGTGTCATCTTGGCTTATCAAAACTGGCTGGAGGGAAATCTAGTATCAACCCACCCCCTTGTGGCGAGATTTATGAAAGGCTTCCTGAACTTCTACTCACCCTTAAGACAGCCAACCCCATCCTGGGACTTCAACATGGTCCTTCGCCAGTTCATGCTAGCCCACGTCAAACCTATTGAGAGTCCTTTCCTCACATTCATCACCTGGAAAACTATTCCTCATTGTCATCACCTCTGCCAGATGTGTCAGTGAGCTGCAAGTTCTCATGGCTGCCCACCCTACACTCTACATCTCCCCAACTGTACAATCCTTAGGACCCACTCCCGGTTCCTGCCTAAGGTCATATCCAGGCCAGCCCGTCCATTAGGTGAGCGACCCAGGTGGCGGCATTATACTGCCACTTTGTTGCCTGCAGCAGGCCTAGCCACCACCCCCCCCCCCCTTGCTACCAATTCCATCTTAGGGGGCAGCAGCAGTATTTTACAGAGCTGCCGCTTTATTTGCCCTGCCGCTTCTGATCCCCCTCCGATGCAACTACTGTTGGAGAGAGGTAAGAAGCAGCAGGCCATCTGTGCTGAAGCATATGATCTGCTACAAGGAACACAGTGCCTGCTTTGTAAAATGCTGCTGCCGCCTGTTCCCCCCTCCCCCAAGATGGAATGTGTGGCAGCATTGGGGGGGGGGGGGGGGGTGAGCGGCACAGGGGAGTTTCTGCCTAGTGCAGCAGAAACCCTTGGGCCAGCCCTGGTCGTATCCACATTCTACATTAATCAAACCATTTTACTTCCCTCCTACCCTGAACCACACACCATGCTAGAGGAGCAGCACCTACACACCTTGGACTGCACTCAGGCCCTGAGTTGTTACATTCGCCAAACAAAGTCCCTCAGAAAAGCCTCACAGGTCTTTGTCTCCTTTGACCCTAACGGACTGAGGGCTGCAGCCTCCCAGCTTGCACTCTCACTTTCAGGCTGCATCGCATTCTGCGACACACTAAAATTTCCTAACCATTCCTTCCAAAATGAGATTAAGACTGCCCTTTTCCTAAAAGGCCGCCTTTAGCTATTTGGGATGCCAACTTTGGAACTCCATTCCATCAGATTTTAGACTAGAAAGCTCACACGCGAAGTTCACAAAAGGAGTTAAAACCTGGCTGTACTCTCAGCCCTTTAGTTGGACTGATATGACATCTGTGGCCTATAGCTAGAGTAACATTATATTTTAATTCCCTCACATCTCTCCTGTTTGTGTCACCATTAAATCAGTCTTGGATTTTAAATGTTGTTCTACATACATCCTTCCCTAGTGTTCTAAACATACTTGTTGATGTTCATGACTGTAAACTGCCATGATATACTATTTGAATGGTGGTATAGTAAATCATTTTAAATAAACAGTAAATTAAAAAAAACAAGGTTTGAATGCAGCACTTCAGAGCTATGGCCAGCACTCTGACTACACAGGGTGGATCTGCCAAGCTACCACTTGGTCCTCTATACACATCTTCGCTAAACATTAGTACCTGGACTGCCTTCTATCTGACACCAAACCTTTGGGCATACAGTCTTCTGGGCAATACTCATGTCCCAGATGTACCCCCCACCCTCAGGTGATGCCCCCCAAGCCTGGATTACCCAACATCACGGGACTGTATACCTGGCTACCCAGTTGTTAATACTGTTCAGTTGTTTGGGCCAGTTGTCCCCCAGTGCATCTATAAATGTCACCTTTGTTTTGTGCCGCCTTACACCAAATGTTCCTAATAAAGTTTGGGTGTGTTTCTAATAAAAGTTCAATTACATTTCTATAATACACGTATCTACTCTCCTTATTTCTTGGATTGTTTGTGCTTGTCTGCTATTTCCATCGCAGCCGCGTCCTACTGCAGCAACAGGCCAGGTTGTAAAAGATCAGAGCAGAATGCCTCCCCTTACATTCCTCAGCTAGGGAGTCACCATTATATGGCTGCTTGTCCAAGGAGAAAGATTACTTACTTGTAACAGGGGTTTTCCGTGGACAGCAGGATAAGTCAGCCACATGAACACACCCTCCATCCTCTTTAAGATGAACCTGTTAGGCTTGGGACTTACTGAAGGAGGAAGTGGCACTGACCAGGGGTATTGGGCAGGGGGTATATGCTCTGAAGAAATCTTTTAAAAATATTTCTCTGAGCTCTGGGAGAGCAAATCCGTCATGGGCACCGTTGGACAATCTCATCCATTTTATGGCTGACTTAGCCTTCCGTCCACAGAGAACTCCCATTACAGGTAAGTAACCTCACTTTACTATCTAATCTAGATGGACAGACAAAAATAATTAAAAGGATATGATAGCGAAGAGCTAAAATAGGGACAATAAGTGTGATTGAGGAAGGAACAACTTTTCACTGAGTAACGCTGTGAGAAATGAGGTAATTTAGGAGTTAAGAAAACAACCAGGGGCATGAGTGAGCAGAAAGATTTTGTTTTGGTTTATGTTTTTTAACTTGAGACTGATCTACATCAGAAAAGCAGCTTCCATTCTCCACCTGGCTTTCCTTTCACAGCTAGTTAAATATTTTCTCTGCCCCTGGGCTGGGTGTGATATCTTATCTCAAATACAAATGTAAAACTTTCAGATAGAAAATAAAGTTCAGTTTACCTCAGGTTAGCCATTACTGTTTCAAGTACAGAAAGATCTTGGGATAGCTGGGGGAAAAAAACATGTTCTGTCGAAAACAAATTACCTGAGTGGTTAAAATGTGCATAAAATGGAAGAAACATACAAGGGCAGACAACTCCTGAGTTTCGCAAGTAGAACAATGTTTCAACATGATCAGACCAAAGCCCGCTGTGTTGAAATACATGCTGCAGCTGCCTGGTATCACATAAAGATTAAGAAAAGGGGTTCTCCATGATTCCCATCCGTTGGATTCCATATGCCTAGTTGGTCTTCAACTCCTTCTGCTGTATCCTAAGCTAGCCCAGGGTAGAAGTTACAGAGTCACTGAAACTATAACACATTTTTTCCGGCCGTATATTCAGGGCTGGCGCTACCATTATGCAAACGAGGTGGTTGCCTAGAGCACCAGTGGTCCGAGGGCGGCCCATTGCTATTCCTCTCCAGGATCTGCAGTGGGGGCAATGCCTTTAAAGAGTACTGCAGTGCTTACTGAAACCTCTAGTGCTGTGATGCTGTTTGTGTTTCCACCCCCTCCGACACAGACTTCCTGTTTGCATGGGGGCAAAAGCAACTGGATCAGCTGTTTCCACCGCCTTACAAAAGAATGTGGAATTGGAGGGGGCAAAAGCAGGAACAGCACTGCAGCACCGGGGATATGGTAAGTGCTGCAGTGCTGTTTTAAAAGAATTGCTGCAACTGCAAGTCTCAGGAACGCCAGCAATGGAATTAAGGGCGGGAGCAGGGGGATGCCAGGAATGAGGTTCACCTCACATCCTTGCATATCCTGCAAATGCTCCAAAAATTATAGAATAGTGGTTCCCAAATCTGTAATCGATGGACCTCTGGCATTCCATGAGACCATTACAGGAGGTCCATAGGACACAGAAACTGAGAGAAACTGGTGGGGATTGGCTGTGGGGAAGAGAAAGATTGTTAGGGACTGGGTAGGGAGAAAGAGACTGGATGAAACTGTTTAGAGAGAAGAAAGATAGAGATAGACTGGTGAGCTCTGGTTGGGGAGAGAGAGAGAGACTAGTGGAGACAGGAAAGGGGAGGGAAATAGAGGGCTGGTGGGGACAGGCTTGACACTGGGATCCACAAAAAATGGTAGGGATGAACTGGAGGTCTCTGAACGTTTTGGATGTTAATAAGGGGTCCCCCATCCAAAAAGATGGGGAACCTCTGCTTTAAAAGCTAATTATTTCTAGAGTAAGCAACATTTGTTCCCAACTGACCATGGCATTGTGTGATAATTATTATATTATCTGCCTGCACAGGAACATTTCAACATAGCCAACTTATCAGTTCATAACTCCAGAGTAAAGTTTGTAGTGATAGGACATTATTAATATTTAGAAATCTTGGTATGAACACAGATCTAATGTATACACTTCTCCTGTAATCATTCCTTAGCCAGCATTTCTGTCTTAATTCTTTATGTCCCCCTTTCTTGATATTGTTGGGATATTTTGGTTGAAATATATATATATATACATATATATATATATATATATATCCCAACAATATTAAAGTGATTATTAGAAGAGCCCATCAAAAATGTTGGTGATGAGGGATCCAAGATGGCGGCAGAGTAGGATGCTGAGGAGGGAGCTCCACGGAAAATTGCTGTCCCATGGGGAAAAAGAAAAAGCAGCGGAGCCAAAAGCCCTTTGGCACACTGCCTCCTCCGGCAGGGTTATTACAGCTATCCATCACAAGGTTTTGACTTCCTACGGCATCTACCATGGCTTTGGCTGATCTGCTGAGTCCTTCGACGGATCAGAGCAGTGGGGTGGATCTTAGCCCCGTTCAGACATCGCCACCTCAACCCAGAAGTGTGCGCTTAATGGAGGGGGAGCTCCAGAAGTGGGAAATCTACGGCATTCCCGAGGGTGCCCCCTCAAAGCAGAAGGTAGTGGTATCTGCAGTTGGGAGTAGAGCTATGGGGGTTTTACCCAAGGGCGCTCCTCCTGTTGTGCAGGTGAAGACCAGTACCCCAACGATTCCAAGGTTTCGTGGTTTGGAAAGACCTGCGTTGTTTAATTAGATAGCTTATGGAAGGCTCTCTCTTCACTTCAGCAAGTCCTACTAACTATGTTGGGAGCTTTAACTGAAGAACTTGTGACTATTAAAGGACAGTGTATGTCGGTGGAGGCAGATATTGCTCAGCACTCTGTACGAATGGCCCAATTGGAAACCCAGGTTGAAGAACTGTAGGCTCTTGGAGGAGCTCATATCAGAGATGGAAGATTGAATTTATGAATAACCAACTAAGGCAGAATAACTTGAGATTCTTGAATTTTCCCTGGTCACCTTTGATGCTGCCATTAGACTTGGTCCGTAAGTTCTTCATAGATGTCCTGCAAATGCCCGTTGAGGCATTGCCCCCTGTTGTGATGACAGTATGTTGCAGCTGTGCCATCTGCCTCAGCATGGATTTGGACTCTGGGGGGCTCTCGGCCCAGAGCAATTGGATCTTTCTGGCTTTTTGGAATGCTCCCTGGAGGTGATGACTAGTCAGGCCACTTTGCTAGTGGGCTTTGCCTTCGAGTCTGACCGCAACTCTGTCCTACGATTATATTTCCAGAATATGTCTGCTTATCAGTTTATGGGGTCCAAAATTTCTATATTTCCTGACTTGTCTAGAGACACTCAGAAAAACGGAGGGACTATCTGGCTCTGTGCCAGCGAGCTTCCAACTCTGGATGCACAATTTAAATTAAAATATCCATGTAAATGTGTTATTTTGTATCAATCTAAGCAATTTCTTTTTTTTTTAACCTCAGCAACTTGTTCAGTTTTTGCAAGATATGGAAAATGTCATGGAGGAATGAGCTTCCTGTACCGGCTCCTGGTGATATTTATTTTCACTTAGTACTTTGTTTAGTACTTTTCGGGGGGGGGGGGGGGATTTCCCGATACTTGGATCCTTCTTGTGGTTCTTCTTGTGGTCCAATTCTATGTAACTTGTTTCTTTGTTTAATAGTGGTCAATGTACTTTTCTGTTATTTCTATTTTCAGAGGTTTTCTGGATAGGTTTGTTAAAATGTTATAAATAAAAAATTTAAAAAAACGTGGGTGATAATGGCATACCCACATACAGTGACTCCTCCAACCTTCTCTCTGTTCCCACCACTGAGAACAATGACTTCAGTGGCATTAAATAGTCATTATATTTCCTGAAAACACAGAGGAAATAATGAATTTTGGAGTGTGACATAGACTGATGAATGCACAAACTTAGCATGTCTTTTAACATAATTGCACACCTGTATACTCTGCATTTGCATCCGTTTTATGTAGAAACAGAATGGCGCTTTCTGAGAAAGGAATGTGCTGTGACAGTTAGCATCCAGGTAAACAACAAGACCCCCTGTTACAGGACAGGCTGCTCCCATTTCTAAAGGAAATTAGACATTCAGTGCAGGCTTCTGCAGTCCAAGGGGCTCCCTTCCTGTAACCCAGGAAAGTTAACATGCCATCTGCTGAGAAGGAACAAGAGTGGCTTTGTAAGAACTGCTACTGGCCAGTGCTGTCCCTCCAACTAATTTCCACTGAGCCCCCCACACTGAATTGGTTCCTCAAGAGAAGGTGCAGGTTTGCAGAACTGCCAATTCAATGTGAGAAACAAGAGAGACTGGCAGCAACTCAAAGAGATTCTAATTACAAAGTCACTGTTGTTCTCTTTTTCTAGTGTTGTTCTCAGTTTTTCATTGGAACAGCAAAGGGCTTCTATTTAAAGAAATGCTCAGCTAGCATCACTGCTTGGAGCATATGTGAAACATTTTGTTTGTATTCCATATTTGTATGGAATCAAATTTCCATTTAGTGAACACAGCATTGGCTTGTTTGAGGGTTGGTGCAAGGGTATTGGTCACCCTAGGCAAAACTTCAGCCTTCAATTAACTTTCATGCCCTTAATACCATCCCCTTCCCCTGAGATTTTGGTAATAGAGCTCAACAATCATGATTGTCCCAGCAACATTCCTCCCACAACTCTCCTGTACAAATGCATAATTGAACATCATACTTTTAAATATGAAGCTTTCCTTTGTGTGTGTGTGATGAGGGCAATTCCTAAAAGCCACTTACTCCAGTAAATGAGCTATTTGGAAATTGCCCATCCTCTCTGCAGACAAAAAAATGTGCTGATGAGTCTTTGAGTGTGTATGTGGCTGTCAGGATTATTGTTTTGCTTTGTCTGTTGCTGCTCTTTTTTGCCCCCCTCCTCCCCCAGAGGTTGCTGCCTTAGACGATCACCTAATCTTTTCTCATGGTTTACCCAGCTCCAATTGTATAACATATTATAACTTATTTTATCCTCTCTGGAAGTGTTCCGGGGGTTGAGAAAGGAACAACACACACAGTTGTGGCTATTCAAACCTCCATGTCTTATTTCTGATTGAAAAATTACTTGCAGAGAATACAGGCGTAAATTAGAGGCATACTTTCATTTTAAAAAACATGGGAAATGCCATCAACTTTATCCTATATCATTTTATTTCATTTACAGCCTACCACACCTCTCCTCATAAGAACATAAGAAATGCCATACTGGGTCAGACCAAAGTCCACCAAGCCCAGTATCCTCTTTCCAACAGTGGCCAATCTAGGTCACAAGTACCTGGCAGTTTCCCAAAAAGACACACAGGTTCCACAATGCTTGTCCCTGGGCAAACAGTGGATTTCCCAGGCCCTCTTTATGGTTTATGGACCTTTCCTCCAGGAACTTGTACACTAACATCCTCTGGTAACGAATTCCAGAATTTGATAATGCATTGAGTGAAAACATATTTTCTCTTATTAGTCTTAAATGGGTTACACTGTAGCTTCATTGCATGTCCCTTAGTCTTTCTACTTTTTGATGTCATAAACAATCGATATACATTTACCCCTTCACTCCATTCATTAATTTATAGACTTCTATCATATCTCCCCTCAGCAGTCTCTTTTCCGGGTTGAAGAGTCCTAAACATTTAAGCTTCTCCTCATAAGGGTATCCTTTCATCCCCTTTACCATTTTAGTGGCTCTTATCTGTAACTTTTCTAATTCCGCTACATCCTTTTTTAAGATATGGCAACCAGAATTGCACACAATAGTCAAGGTGCAGTCACACCATGGAACGATACAGAGACACTATCCTTTATTTTATTCTCCATTCCTTTCCTTATGATTCCTAGCATTCTATTTGCCTTCTGGGCCACCATTCACACTGGGCGGAGGGTTTCAACATGTTATCCACAATGACGCCTAAACGTTTTTCCTGGGTGGTGGTTCCTAATGTGGAACCTTGCATTGTGTAATCATAGTTTGGGTTGTTCTTTCCTAGGTGCATAACTTTGCACTTATCCACATTAAATTTTATCTGCCATTTCAATGTCCAGTCCTCCAATTTATTAAGATCCTATTGCAATTTTTCACAATCCTCTTGGGATTTAATAACTTTTAATAATTTTGTGTCATCTGCAAATTTGATTACCTCACTTGTCATTCCCAATTCCAGATCATTTATGAATATGTTAAAAAGCCGCACAGATCCCTGGGGTACTCCATTATTCACTTTTCTCCAGTGGGAAAATAGCCCTACCCTCTGCTTTCTATCTTGTCACGTTCTGACCTATAATAGTGCACTGCCTCCTATCCCATGACTTTTTAATTTTGCCAAGAGTCACTCATGAGGGACCTTGTCAAAGGCTTTCTGAAAATCCAGATACACTATTACAACTGTTCACCTTTACATAACAGATTAGTAAGACAAAACGTTCTGTGGCTAAAGCCATGTTGGCTGTCTCCCATTAAACCATGACTATCACATGTTCAGTAATTTTGTTCTTTATAATGGTTTCTACCATTTTGCCCAGTATTGACGTAGGCTCACTGGTCTATAGTTTCCCAGATCACCTCTGGAACCCTTTTTAAAAATTGGCGTTACATTAGCCATTCGCCAATCTTCAGATATTACAGATGATTTTAATGATGGTTCACAGATTACTAATAGTAGGTCTGCAATTTCATATTTCAATTCTTTCAATACCCTCAGATGTATACCATCTGGTCCAGGTGATTTGCTACTCTTTAGTTTATCAAATAGTTGTAATACATCTTCCCAGTTTATTGATATTTATTTTATTTAAACAGTTTTTTTATACCACCCCTTCCAGAGATCAGGGGTGGTTTACAAAGAACAAACCAGTTACAGAGAACAATTATTAGAAACCATAAAACTTTTCAACTATATACAATTATTACCAACCATAGAACCATTTAACTATGTACAAGGTGCCTTCCAAATTCAGGGAGCTAGGTGGCGAACATTAACTATATACATGTATATATGGGTTGTGGGGAGGCAAGAGTTGACAATATACTTCAGGCATTGTTATATTGTTCAGCAAAGAGTAGCATTTTTAGCGCTTTCCGAAATGTCTGGAGCTTTTTGATTGACCTGATGGTGTCTGGAAGGGAGTTTCATAGAGTAGGTGCAGTGTAAGTAAAGGCTCTATTGGTAGTTGTTTGCTTCAAACTGCGGAATGGGGGAGATATTGCAAGCATATTTTGGTTGTTCCTCCTTCTGCTCCTAGACTCTGTCTGAGTGTGAATCCTAGATGTGAGATAGGAGGATGAGATGTTGTTGAGTGATTATTGTTTTATATTTTATCCTCCTGAATACTGGGAGCCAGTGGAGATTCTTAAGAACAAGTGTGATATGATCAGTTAGGTGTGCTTTGGATATGATTCTGGCAGTCACATTTTAAGTTAGTTGTAAGTGTTTTTGGGCAGACCCTATAGTAAACTATTACAGTAGTCCCAGTGTGGAGTTATGAGCGCTTGTACTACGGTACGGAAATCACCGAGTTCTAGGAATGGTCTGAGGTTTTGGATGGATCTTAGTTTAAAGAATATAGTCCTGGCCATTTGTTTTACCTGGGATTTCATACTGAGGGATTTATCCAAGATGATTCCCAGGTATTTCTTTCAGTTCTTCCGATGCATCACCTTTAAATACCATTTCAGTCATGGGTAACTTCCCTGCATTTTCTTCAGTAAAGACCAAAGCAAAGAATTTATTCAGTCTCTCCGCTATGGCCTTGTCCCCTCTTAGTGCCCCTTTTATCCCTCTATCATCTAATGGTCCAATTGACTCTCTCACAGGTTTTTTGCTACGAATGTACTTGAAAATGTTTTTATTGCAAACTTCTTTTCAAATTCTCTCTTTGCCTGCCTTATCTAACTTGCCAATTCTCTTTGCCTGCCTTGCATATAACTTGCCAGTGCTTATGTTGTTGCCAGTTTTTGTCATTTGACTCCTTTTTCCATGTCCTGAAAGACTGACTACCTCTGGCCTCACCTTTAAACCATGCTGGCAGTTTTTTAGACCTCCTTCCACTTTTCTTAAAGAATGGAATAAAGCTGGCCTGGACTTCTAAGATAGTATTTTTAAACAACAGGCATGCTTGATGTAAATCTTTAACCTTTGCAGCTGCTCCTTTTAGTTTTTTCTTACCTATTTTCCTTATTTTATCATAGTCTCCCTTTTGAAAGCTAAAAGGTAATACTGTGGATTTCCTTTATTAAATCAAATGCGATCATGCTATGATCACTATTGCCAAGTGGCCCCAACACCCTTATCTCTTGCACCAGATCTTGTGTTCCACTAAGGACTAGGTCCAAATGGATTCCCTTCTGGTATGTTCATGAACCAGCTGCTCCAAGAAGCAATCATTTATTTCACCTAGAAACTTTATCTCCCTAGAATGTTCTGCCATGACACTGACCCAGTCGATATCAGGTTAATTGAAATCACCCATTATTATTACTGTGTTAAAATTTTTGTTTGCTTCCCTGATTTCTTTGAACGTTGCGTCATCCATTTGTTCATTCTGGCCAGGTGGTCGATAGTACACCCCCTCTGCCATTGCCTTCCCCCTTTTACATGGAATTTCAAACCTCACTGATTAAGAGAGCTATTTTAGAAGCCTTATTTTCAATTTCCACATCTAAAAACAGGCATTTACACATGAAAACAGCATATGTGTGTGAATGGTGATTTTAGAAAGGGCTGAATATAGTATAGGGGGTGAAGTACTTTTGTCCACTAAAGAAGAGCGGGACCTAGGCGTGGTTGTGTCTGATGATCTTAAAGTAGCTAAACAGGTAGAAAAGGCAACGGCAAAAGCTAAAAGGATGCTTGGGTGCATACGGAGAGGAATGGCTAGCAGAAAAAAAGGAGGTGACAATGCCTCTGTATAGGTCTTTGGTGCGACCTCATTTGGAGTATAGTGTGCAATTCTGGAGACCGCACCTTCAAAAGGATGTGAACAGGATGGAGTCAGTGCAGAGGGTGGCTACTAAAATGATTAGTGGTCTTCATTATAAAGCATATGAGGACAGACTGAAGGATCTTAATATGTACACCTTAGAGGAAAGGCGGGATAGAGGTGATATGATTGAAATGTTTAAATACCTCCGTGGCATAAATGTTCAGGGAGAGAGCCTCTTTCAATTGAAAGCAAGTTCTGCTACGAGGGGACATGGGATGAGGGTGAAGGGAGATAGATTCAGGAGTGATATGCAGAAATATTTCTTTACGGAAAGAGTAGTGGATCCGTGGAATAGTCTCCCAGTGGAGGTGGTAGAGATGAGGACAGTAACTGAATTCAAAAAAGCATGGGATAAACACAGAGGATCTCTAAAGGTAAAAAGGGGACTATTGTAGTTGTTGATATGGAAGGACAGACTAAATAGGCCATGTGGTCTTTTTCTGTCATCATATTTCTATGTTTCTATGAATTTAGATGTGGATATCCTATGCAGAGATTGCAAGGTGGCATGTTGGGGGCCTGATAGGAGAGTGTCCTGGGTACGTCAAAAATGTACATTTTTTATCTCCATTTCATATAGAGGGGAATTTTAGAAGGGACATCCAAGGGCAATCTGGAACATCTAAACTAGAAACGTCTGAAAAAAACAGGCACAGACACAATTTCATAAACATGGACATGCCCCATATGGACATCTGCAGGGGCCTCTACCCAGCCATCCCCAGAACCATATTTATTTATTTAACAGGTTTATCATTTCAATCAAAGCAGTTTATATTGAAACTTAAACTTGGTAATGTACATTAAACAGGGACATTGATAACTTGGATTTTTCTGAGGCAATGGAGGTTTAAGTGACTTGCCCATGGCCACAAGCAGTGCTAGTGGGAATTGAACCCTGGTTTCTGGGTTTCCAAGCCAGTGTTCTTGACCATTAGGCTACTCCTTCACTCCATATTTGCAAACATGGATGTCCAGGATAGCCTAATGGTTAGTGAAGTGGGCTAGGAACAGCCAGGGCTCCAATCCTGCTGCGCTGTTGTTGAGTACATTTGTACTGAGTACTATCTTCTCTATGCTCTCTGGATATTTTTCAGACATAACAAGCACTTTTCAGATTCCTGTTTGTAGTAGGTCTAAACTTAGATGCAACGTTGAATGTCCATGACATTTCTAAGAGCAGGAGGGGACATCCAAGTTCCTGGGAATGCCTCAGCCAAGCCTCCACCACACCCCTGTTCAGACTTGGATGTCCCCAAAGCCAGTTTCTAAAATGGCTCTGGAGACGTCTCTAAGCCCATTTTTGAATGTCCAAAGTATGAATAGGGCTTCCAAAATGACCCCAATAGGGAATACATGCATATGAATGCAATTATCAGGATTTAAGCCGCTCCCTGGCATGTGTAGGTTTTTTTAAAGGCCTCATTTTTGGGTAGTCCTTTACAGGGGAGATTGCAGTGGTTATCCTCCTTGATCCCCTGTTGCTTATTTCCCCCTCCAAATTAAAATTATATAATGACAGTAGAATCTGTAGTTAACTGGTTGCATTTATATATGCAATTTTACAAAATGGCTGGCATACACGTGCAGGCTGTGAAACACCAATGCCCATGTATAAGTTTCAGTATAAATTAACCCCACTCCAGTGAATAAAATTATCCTGAAAACAACTTCACTGATAAAAGTCCCCAAACAAACTATAGATTCTTTTTGTCGGAGCGTATCGAGGGAGGAGTGAAAATTATCTTCATCCACACCTGACGGTAAACTTCTTTTATTCAAAATTAGGTTCACCACTTTAAAATTACATTATATAATAAACACGCCACTTATCTGAAATCTGTTCCAGTTGAACTACCAATTATTATCACCGTTGCCGTTGAAATGAAAGTAAAACACGACGTGCACGTTTCGGGACTCAATCCCTGTCTCAAGTGCCTTTGCCAGCCGTATCGATATGCAACTGCGTCAAAATGCCGTCTCGATACGGCTGGCAAAGGCACTTGAGACAGGGATTGAGTCCCAAAACGTGCACATCATGTTTCACCTTCATTTCAACGGCAACAGTGATAATAATTGGTAGTTCAACTGGAACAGATTTCAGATAAGTGGCGTGTTTATTATATAATGTAATTTTAAGGTGGTGAACCTAATTTTGAATAAAAGAAGTTTACCGTCAGGTGTGGATGAAGATAATTTTCACTCCTCCCTCGATACGCTCCGACAAAAAGAATCTATAGTTTGTTTGGGGACTTTATCAGTGAAGTTGTTTTCATGTATAAGTGTCAGCACCTACACATGGAAGTTTCCACGTTTCCCCCATGTACGGTTGCTGAAGAGCTCCTCTGGCTCCACCTATCAGCAAATGCAGTTGCACTCCTGTGCTGTTTTAGAACAGGCTCTACTTTTAGCAGAGCCTTTTCTAAAATACTTCTGGAACTGTGTACATCACAACCCCAGTGTCACAATTCTGACCTCCATGTGCTATCTAAAATGTGCCTTCACGCTCACACTACAAACTTTGTTTAAATGCCCTCTCCCCCCACCTGACCTCCCAAGCTGTTGGCCCTTCTTCCTTCATCTTAACAGATCCTTGGCAGTCCAAATGGGACAGGGATGATCTCGTGCCCCTGCCCTCTCGGTGCCAGGCAGATTAAGATGAGTCAAGAGGCTAGAAGAGATGCAGCCCAAGTGGCATGAGTTTCATTGGAGAGGGCAGGGTGGGCAGCACGTCCAAAAAAAGGTTTGTGCACATTATTAGGAAAAAAAAAACATGCATAAAATACAAATGGGGACAGATGGAATAGAAAACATTTTTATTTTCTATTTAGTGATTTGAATATGTCAGGTTTTAGAATTTACATCCATTATCTTTATATTTTGCACAGTATGGGGAAAATGCATCACTGTTTCTATTTCTCTGTCAGCTTGGAAGTGATATTGTTGCAGTCATAGGATGGGCGAGAGAGAGGGGCAGAGTAATGACTCCTCTTCCCTTCTTCATGCTTTGTTGCCGAAACCTGGAATAAAGGTGCCCCTTGCTCCTCCCCCCCACCCCCACCACAGTTCAGATGAGTGTCTCAGATCTGCCTGCAAAACATCTGGTAACCTTATGCATAGCTTATAAGCCTGAATGGATTATACCACATCCCAGTCTTTGTTTTCCATGACTGCCATTATACCCAAGTCACCCTCTTCCATTACAGCTTTTAAATCTGGCATTTTATTTTGCATTCTATGGGCATCAGTATATGCAAACTTTCCAGATGTTGCCCTTTTGCCTTTCTTCTATACTATTGTTTACTTACCTGGGAGCTATGGTCACCTATCCCTGATGATGTTTAATACTTTGGGACAGTGACAGCCACCCAAGTATGACGAAGATGAGTGTTCCAAAGAAGAGCAAAACCTACCACTTTCATGATGAATGGGAAATGGACTACTTCTTCATCATGGTGAAAGACAAGTGTTGTTGTCTAATTTGTAACGCCCTAGTATCCTTGCCCAAAAAGGGTAATCTGGAACATCATTATAATAAGGCTCTGCATAGCAATAGGTTTGATGCTGATTTTCCACCCAAAAGTGAAATTCATAAACTGAAGCTCAAAGAACTTAAATCGAAATTGGCTACTCAGCAACAGTTGATGGCAAAGCCAAGGCCACATTCGGTCAATGCAACCATAGCATCCTTCAAGGTCAACAACCTGATTACAAAGAAATGCAAACCTTTCACTAAAGGGGAATTTGTAAAAGATTGTTTTCTTGAAGCAGCTGACAATCTTTTTTGAAGGATTTAAAATAAGAAAGAGATCATAGCTGTTATTCAAGATGTACAATTGTCAAGAAACACCATTGTGCGGCGAATAGAAAAAAGATGTGTGGAAACACAACTGAACAATTGTTGGAGGATGTTTCAAATTGTGTTGCTTTCTCAATCCAACTGGATGAATCTACAGACATAAGAGACATAGCCCAATTACTAGTCTTTATCCGGATGGTTTTTGAAGGCTTCAGTGTTAAAGAAGAACTACTTGGAATGATTTCTTTAAAAAGGGAGAACTACTGGTCAGGAAATATTCAGTTCTTTCCATTCTTTTGTGACAAAGTGTAATCTTCCATTGCATAGACTTGTTTCCATCACTACTGATGGAGCAAGAGCAATGACAGGTGAGGTTAACAGTTTCATAGCCCTCTGTAGACAGCATGACGACTTCCCAGATTTCCTTTCTTACCACTGCATCATTCACCAGCAAGTTTTGGCAAGCAAGAAACTCAATACAAAGACTGTCATGGACATCACTTTCAAAATTGTAAATTCAATTCATGGAAGATCACTTCAAAGACGGCTTTTCAATCTTACTCTTGATGAAGGGGCAGCAGAAAATCATTTTGCACACAGATGTAAGGTGGCTAAGTAGGCACAAATTTCTGCAAAGATTTCGTGATTTGCTGAATGAAATAAGACGTTTTTTGACGGAGAGGGGAGATGACCAAGCAGAGTTGGAAGATGAGGTGTGGTTATGTGATCTGGCATTTCTCGCTGACTTTACAGGCAAACTAAGTAATATGAACCTTGAACTAAAAGGTAAAAACAAATGCATTGGCGAGATGACGAGTACAGTTTCATCCTACAAGAGCAAATTTGAGCTAATGATGACTGACCTTGCAAACAACACTTGTGATCATTTTCCTAATACGCAGGACCATCTGGGACAATATGCAAATTTTGTTTTTCAGAACAAGACGTATGTGACAGAAATCTGTTCTGTTATCCAGGAATTCGAAAATAGATTCTGTGACTTCCAAAAAATTGGAACAGTTGTGGAGTACTTGTCATACCCATTCAAAGTAGATGTGGACATTAAAGAAACTGCAGCTGCGATCAGTAAAAATTACTCATTGAACAAGCCATCTCTTGAAAACAAAATATTAACCCTTAAAAATGACATTTTTCTCAAGACCCATGCTGAGCAAGAATCGTTTTGGAAGCTAGTGCCCAGAGACAAAATTTTCCAACTTGAGAAGATGCAATGAAGCTGTACACCTGTTTCTGTTCAACTTATTTGTGTGAATCTGTGTTTTCTCATCTGAAAATGACAAAGAGTACACAACGTTCCAACATGACGGATGAACATCTCCAGGATTCCCCGAGACTGGCAATATTCATCCAACTTCAAAAAGCTGGTGGATGAAATGCAGGCTCAGATGTCTAACTAATGAGCAAGAGCGAAATATTAAAGATTGTGCAAGATCAGTCTGGATCAATATTCAACCTAAATTTAACACAAATTATTCAATAAAAGTTAAAGAAAGCTATTAAGACAGTTAAAGAAAGTTATTACTCAATAAAACTAAGAAAAAATGTACTTTCCATTTCCCCTCGCAGTTCTTACTGGATCTTCGTCTCTGTTTTGTTTTTGCTTAATTTGCTTAACATCTGATCACATCCAAGTAAATGACAGAAGGTTCATTAAAAATGGGGGGGGGGAGGGGGAATCCTCCATCTTTATTGGGTTAAAATTTAATTTGAAACTAATTTCAAACTTAATTTTCATGGTGGTAGATCACCAGCACTTTTGGCCGGGAAAAAGAAGATCACGACCTGTTCGAAGTTGGACATGCCTGCTCTATAATTTTATTAATGTTTGTTAACTTTTTAGTAAAAGAGCCCCTTAGTTTGGGATTCAGAAAAAGGGATTATTAAAGCTCCCACGATTCTGTTTTTAAAAACTGCTAGCAGTTGATGCTGCATGGAATTAATTTTCCTGTCTGAATACCAGTTTGCTATTGTACTCTGCCAGTTGTCAGAGCTAATTGGTACTGTAAACACAATTAATTCGCCTTGCTTCAGAGGAACTTTAGTTCTTTATTTTGGGGGATATATGATTGTTTGAGTGAATGTGAGGGGAGGGTTTAATTAAAGCCATCAAAAAAATCTTTTATTTTTTGTTAGTTAAGCCTCTGAATTTTTGCAGCTAATTTAGTTGCCGTGAAAAAAGAAATCTAACTCTGCAAACACTATTGGTAGGGTATTAGGGTTTCCCTTATGGTTTATTTCGATTTAATATACTGCCCTTTGTGGGGCATGTAGAGCGGTTTACAATAATATAATAAAATAACAAAATCCAAGAAAGGAAGTTACAATAAATGATAGGACAGAAACCTAAAATACATCAGCCAGCAGAAATCACACAAAGCAAATATAGTTGGACAAACCTAAAACTCATCACATAAGTCTGTGCCAGAAACACTTGTAGTATGCGAGGCAAAAGGACCGAAAGCCTGCTCAAACAGGTAAATTTTCAACAGACTTAAATCTTGGCAAAGTGAGTTCTAGCCGAATATGTGAGGGAAGACAATTCCATAGAGGGGGCAATGGAAAAAAAAAGGTGGAACGTCTGGTCGATTCATAATTGATAAGAGCTGGCAAGGGAATTAGAAGTCGACGGTCCTGAAGGGAACGCATACAACAAGAAGGGGCATAAAGAGAGACAAGAAAAGAAAGTTATAGAGGGGCTTTACCTGCAAGAGGTTTGTGAACGAGGGTCAGAATTTTAAATGAGATGCATTGAGAGACCGTGAGCCAGTGATGATTGATAAGGATTGGAGTGATATGGTCATATTTACAAGTATGTGAGAGCAAGCGGGCAGCAGTGTCTTGTATTAATTGAACTTTCTTTAACAACTGATGGAGAAGACCGGAGAGAATGACATTGCAATAGTCCAAATATGAGATTACTGTGGCCAGGAGAAAGGTGGTAAAAGCGGAAGGATCAAGAAGGGGACGTAATGCTCTACAGCGGCGGAGGACGGCAACGGAGGATTTAACCAAGGTGCTAATGTGGGTTAAAAAGGAAGTGCTGAGTCAATGTGGACTCCCAAATACTTAAAGGCGGGGCAAGGAGAAATTGGAGAGCCATCTAGACAGCCGCTAAAGATGGTGTGGAGTCATTCCCAGTGATCCACATAACTATCTAAAATTAAATCCAGTCAAAAGCACAGTTATCAACAACCAAGTAGAGACAGCAAGAAGGGAAACAAATGAGAGATCCAGCAGCCCACTCTCCACAGGAAAAATGAGAATGTCATCCGTATAGATATAAAACAGAATACAAAAGGGATTGTATTAGAGTAGCCAAAGGACTAAGGAAGACATTAAACAGAAGTGGAGAAAGAGCAGAGCCTTGCAGAACACCACAAGGGAGAGAGTATGGAGAAGAGTAGGAGTTAAGTAACAAGACTTGATATGTATGATTACTAAGGAAGGAGGAAAAACAGGAAAAAACCTTATCACGCAGATCGATACCAAACAGATGGGAAAGTAATATGCTATGATCAGCTATGTCAAAGGCTGCAGTGAGATCCAAGGAAACAGTGAGAGCCAGAAAACCACGGTCCAAGATATGGTGCAGGTCATTGAGAACGGAAGTAAGAATAGTTTCTGTGCTATGATATGCACGGAAACCTGACTGACATGAGTGCAGCACTGAGGTATGCTCGAGATAATTAGTGAATTAGGCCAGAACCACTCGCTCAACAAGTTTGGATACAAATTGAAGATTGGCAATTGGCCAGTAACTAGAATCAATAGAGGGATCAGAATAAGGGTTCTTTAAAATTGGGCGAATTACAGCATGTTTTCACGTAGCAGGGAAAATCCCTGTAGTAAGGCTAAGGGTTATGCTTATTAAATGGCAGTAGCGGCTTCTGTGTGATATTGAGCCGCGGCCCCATTGAAATCAATGGGGCTGCGGCTCTGATATTGCATGGAAGCCACTACCGCCATCTAGTAAACATACCCCTGGCTACCTAAGAAATTTACATTTAATCTTTATATCACCCAATACTTCACCCGAAACAAGACACAGGACAACGGTTTCCATTCCGGGAACAAGCATTTCAATCTAACTTTTATCCAACAATTAGCTAAGATTAAGCTATATTTACTCAAATACTACATGTAATTAGTTGATTGTTATCCCTAGTCATTGTTACGTTTCTAATCTTTTCAATTGTTTTACTACTACAACACATTTTGTTATATGTTCCATGTAATGTATTTATGTTTTAATACAATTTTGAGTTCAATGTAAACCACTTTGATTTGTGAAAGGCGGTATATAAGCACACATAAATAAATAAATAAATGGAGTCAAAGCCATGCTGGCATGGGTCACCAGGCAGAGGGAAATGGGTCTAAAGGATATGTGGTTTTTTTCAGAGTATTAAGGAGATGAAATGGTCTGTCCAAGGAGACATGAGTGAAGGAGCCCCAGGTATGGGTCAAAATAGGACCTGTGGATGGCGAAATAGATGGTATAGGAGAAGTCGCAGGAATCAAAGCAGTTAAAGGGGGAGAAGAGAGATTCTGATGGATAGATAGAACCTTTGAGCAGAAAAAAGTAGCCAGGGTATCTGAAGAGGGAGCAGAATTTGGTACCATGGTGGAGAGTGGACTCAAGGATGGAGAAGACAATCAAGCGACCAGGGAGAACATGGTTTTTGGGTTATGGGCTGAGGCTGTAATGATAGAGAAGTAATAGGTTCTCTTAGCAGAGAGAATCCGAGCACAGTAGAAGCAGTGACTATTCTGAAAAATTGAAAGGGAAGATGGGCTGGGAGCCCTAAGCCAGGCTCTCTCAGAAGCTCGTAATTGACAGCGTAGAAGGTGGAGGCCAGCATTGTACCATGGAGAGGAGCCTCGATGAAAATGAGAAGTGAAAGAACTAGTTTGCAAACCCTGTAACTGGCCTGCAAGAAGGGAATTCCAGGAAGTAGCCTGACATTCCAGAGGGGAACAAGAAAAGTCAGAAGGAAAAATTGCATCTGCAGAAGGAAACCTTTCCAGGATGCCCCAATGTGTTGGACCGATAAACGGTCTAGAAGAAGACACAGAAGGGGCAGGAAGGCTAGTGGAGGTGACACCAGGTAGAGAAAAGCAAAGAAGAAAATGGTCAGACCAAGATAGAGCAGAAGTAATAAATTGAGCCGGCAGAGGGGAACAATCCTGAAGTGTTTTTTACTAGGTCTAAGGCCTGCCTGGCCTTAAGCGTAGGACCAGGGTTATGTTGTAAAAAACCATGATCCTCAACAAACTGAATTAAAGAGAGGTCACGAGATCTAGTGGGTAAAAGATAATGAATATTGAAGTCCCCAAGCAGTAATAGATTTGGAAAGGCAAGCTCAGAGTCAAGTATGGACTGTAGAATAGAGTCCCAGTCAGACTCTCTCATAGATGGGGCACAGTATAAGAGCAACAAATGAAAGGGATTAGGGGTAGCAATCTTAAGCAGATGTTTTCCGGGTCCTATCCAAGAGTACACAGGAAGCTCAGAAAGGGGTAAAGAGTCCCTATAAAGTATGGCCACGCTGCCTCCCATACGCGATGGCCGAGGAATGGAAAGGGCTACGTAGCCCGGAGTAGGCCGCACTGCAGATAAGGCTCATCACCTGGCCTGAGCCATGTTTCAGTCAAACAGAGTCAGGGTCATTCCGAGGTGTGAATAGCGGAGATGGATGTCCCGTTGGGATGTCCATCCCCGCTATTCAGCCCCTCTGCCAACCCCGACTAACTTCCCCGCATGTTGTATGGGGAGGTTAGATGGGGCGGGAAAGGGGCATTGCAGGGGCGGGGTTAGGGCAGGCAGTGGGCAGTCTGCAGCCATGGACGTACAGGGCCAATTCCTCTGAGGTGAAATAAGTTCCCCTAGTTGGCGAGGGACGGCGGGCCCAGCATCGGAGGAAGTAGGAGGGGTTAGAAGGGATTCCCCACAGCCTGACTCTGGCCATAGGAGGCCAGACTGAGGGTCGGGCTGCGGGGAATGAAGCTTTTGTTCTGCTGGCTGGGAATCGCGGCTCCAGACATAGTGCCGTGGCTCTATTCAGGAGCCCTGACTGAGTTAGCCGGGGAAGACCTGTACGTGCAGGACGACTAGAATCACGGTCCCGGCCTACATGTACAGGCCTGAATGCGATTCTGATCCCGCAGGGCTAGATGTGCTCCACGGGATCAGAATCCCAGCTCATTCTATGCATCCGGTTCCAACTGGGCACACAGAGGGCCAGCATGGTCAGAATGGAATCGGGCCCAGTATGTCTAGGTTATGGCAGAGGATTGTATCTAAGATGAGGTCTGTTTTTGATTTTAAGGACCTACTATTAAGAAGCACAAGTCGAAGATCACAATAAGGGGGAAGGGAATGATCACCGGAACAGAAAGAGGCACGAGTAGGCAAGCAGGATACATGTTCACAAGTTACCAGATATCTTACCGTAGGTGTTAGAAGGAAAGGGAACTGGAGGGCTAGAGGAAACCTATAAGATACATGCACCAGAATTAGCACCATAGAAAAAGCAGTCCAGATACTTAAAAAATGAGGAATAGTGCACGCTGTGGTTAACGCAGCAAACAGGAGCAAAAGAAGCCAAATGGAAATACTCTTTAATATCACCCCGGAGACGCCCCAAGGAGCAGGACCTCTTAGACCTGCTCCTTCGGCGCAAGTGCCACTGATAGCAGGTTACTTATGCTGAAGGACATATCGACATCAGATGCTGCCATCGCAGATGGGTGGAGTCTAAACAGAGCTGAAGAGAGCACAGCAATCAGGCAGTAAGCAGCAGGCTACAATGAAAATGGCAACAGAATTAATACATCCACACTAATACACACAGGACAATGCAGAAGGTACATAAAGAGAGACAAGAAAGATACAGAGAGGCTTTACCCGCAAGAGTTTTGTGAGTGAGAGTCAGAATTTTAAATGAGATGCGTTGAGAGACCAGGAGCCAGTGATGATTGATAAGGATTGGAGTGATATGGTCATATTTATGAGTGTGTGAGAGCAAGCAGATGGCAGTATTTTGTATTAATTGAACTTTCTTTAATGATTGATGGGGAAGACCGGAGAGAATGATATTGCAATAGTCCAAACGTGAGACTACTGTGGCCAGGAGAAAGGATTTTTAGAAGGGAGTAGGTGGTATGGATTGCGATGGACCTGCTGAGACCAGGAATGGAACCAGGGAGGATCAGGACCATATTCTACTGCAAAGGGCCCCAGTGCAAGACAGACAAGCATCTTCTTCCAGAGGAGATAAGTAGTGCTACAGATTCTGAGATTTTTTGGTGCACACACAAATATTTTTAAATTTGAGCTCAAATAAGGACTCTGACTTACATCACAAACCTATGCTTACCTGAACTAAAAAATGAGAGTTAGAAAAACCTGAAAGGTAAAAGAAAGAAAGTTAAATTATCCTAAAATTCTGGAGAAAGAAATCCTGTTACTGTAAAGGGATGTTTTTGAAGAGGGTTATACAGTACTTACCTGATACCAAGCAGAAGAATTCCTTTAGCAACTGCCTAAGGATAAAAGGAAAAAGATTTCAGGAAGATTCTATTTTTTGTGAAAAAAATCCAATGAATTATAAAGGTAATTTTAAAAGTCATAACTTATAAGAAAATTCTGAAACATATAGAGCATCAGCATTCCTGTAAAAGAAAATGAGGTAGACATTCATTCTTTTAAACTTGCTGTGCAATGGTGTCACTAGACATTTTATTTAAACTATTTGAAATAGCTGTGTTAAAAACATTGCAAATGCAGCTAAATCAAGTTACTCTAAATTATTTAAATTAAAGAAGAAAAATGCAGTAATTTACTCAATTTCAAAATGTATCTTGTACTTTATTTTGCTGGGAAAAATGTAAACTTTCTGAAGACTGCAAATGATCCTGATATTTGGGGCAGAATCCAAATTTAGTTTATTTTTCCTCCAGTTGGTTCTCATTATTTTGGGAAACTTACCTCTGGATGTGTGTGGTAAGTTTATTCTGAAGTGCCCATGCTGAAGAGATCTCAGTCTGAAGTAGCATCTATCTCCAGGAACAAGCAGGAATGCAGTCTTCACATATGGGGTGTGTCCCCAGGCGCCCCTACTGGCGTAGGAAATAAGGGCGTCCGGTGACATTTAATTTATTTTAAGGAGTGGTTGAGCTGAAGGACCAAGAGGATTCTGGTCCTTGTAGTGCAGAACTCTTTATAAAGAACAATCTACGCCAAAGTGTAGGGTAATAAGGCTTTATTTCCCCAGTCAACTTTTAGGTTCAATAAGACACAAAAGAAAATGAAGGTAATTCTTTCCTCTAACAAAAAGGTTCCACCGTGATATAAACAGTTAATGGTTGTAGGCTTCACAATTAACTGTTTAACTGGGTTAAGGCTTCTTTTAAATCAATAGAAATTAACATCAGGAAACAAATGGTTATCAACTTCACCATATGCAGAGTTCTCTTTTCTCTATACAGCTAGCAAGGCAATCAAGCTAGTTCTTGAACAAAAGTTACATTCCATTGGTTCACTCTGAGGAATGGGAACACTGGTTTCACAATCAAAGTCCATTGACTCTGGGTCACTCCCTTCTTCAATGCTATGACTGTCTTCAATATCTGTTAACTCCTCACAGGGGTTCTTCTGTTTCTCATACAACTTCCTTATCACACTGTTGGGAAGTACTTTTAAAAGGTTAGCTTTACTTCTTCTAACTTTCTGAGGCTTATCTATTTCCATAAGGTTTTCATCACTTAAACTTTCCCTTATAATGAAAGGCTTTTCATACCTTGGCTTCTGTAGGCTGCCACACCCAGGACAGCTTGCGACGTAGCTTCTCAGGCTGACAAGCTGTTCTGTGCACTGCTCTACAATCAGAGTTACCAGGAAAACCTGACGTGGATTTCCACTCTCTGTGTTTCTTGGCATAAGTATCACTGTAGAAGGAATCTCCTTTCCTTGTGCCTTTCTGGTTTAGCATAGGAGACTTACTTGGGCTAGGAGAGTTGCTTTCATCAGGCAAGCTGCTTCTTTGGTTTGCTTGGCTTTGGACTCCATTCCAATACCTTTGGCCTCTCTGGACTTTATCCCTTTGAGAATACCTCTTTTGGATTCTGTCTCCTTGAGTTGGCTGCACATGGAAGCCTTCCTCTTCCAGGCTTCTCTCACTGCTCCTGCTGCCGGTCCTTCTGACCTTGCTCTTGGCACATCCCCAGCACTGGCTCTTGCCTCCACCTGTGCCTGTTCTCCTTCTTCCTGTTTCTCTATCACTGATCATCTGGTTTCCTTTATAAAGGGATTTCTGGTTTGCACGTTCTAAATTTGAGGACAGGTGAAACTGCTTGTTATTAATGTGATCAATGCTAGAGCACGTTGCTTCAGGTACTGTGTAATTGTTCATGCGCCCTCTGGCTGAGCTGCGCTGGAACTGCGCTCTCTGCCTTTTCTGAGTTCCATGAAAATCAGGAGTTTTTTTCAACACTGTTTCTTTTCTAGCTCCAGCCTCATGACAGGTGAACGTCACCAACAGAGCCTGCACGGGAACACTCACCAGTGTCCAATAGGAAAGCCTTTGGGAGCACTCCACTGTGCCTGTGTGCCTGCCTTCCCGCCTTTCCAGCTCTTCTCTTCGGTTTTTCGTTTTCCGCGGAGCCAGTAGTAATTGTTTTGAAGAAGGGCTGGGAAGCACGTAAGCCCGAAACGCAACGTTGGGTCAACATACTGTTTGGATTACAGATTTCTGACGGTTGCGGATGATTCCCCTCTTTCATGGCGACACTCCTGCTGCTTTGAAATATTTTATTGATCCATGGGAGCCTGGACTTGAGCTAAGTACCCTTGGTTATTATTGGCAGCTAAATTGGGGAGTGTAAGAAAAAGCTTTTTAAAACACAGGACTCACTTTCACATTTTGTTTGTACCCCATGGGTTTTTTATATCCTTTTGGGTACTTTAGGGGTTGCTATCCCTTTTCAAAACTCTTAATTAAAAGGAACGTTCTGCTTCGAGAGAACGCAAGTTTTCACGGCAGTAGTTCCGACAAAAAATTCTTTCTTTACTGAGTGATCTCTTTAGATAGGTGTAATACGTAAGGCTGGCTGAGGCATCAGCTTTGCAATGTACGTTTTGTTTCCTGCAGCACTTTATTTTTATTTTATTAATTGCTGCCAGCAAACACGCCCTCACGTGCCGTAATTGCAAATGCCGTATAAGGCACCCTATAAGGCACTCCATAGGGCACATTATAAAGTGCACTGTCCGCCACGGCACCCTAAAATGTTCCCTATAGGGCACCCTATAAGTTGCGTCACAGGATAATGTATAGTGCACCTTATATGGACGGGAACCATAAGGTGCCCTATAGGGCGCCCTATAAAGCGCCCTCAGAGGCACCTTATGGGTACAATACGCTGAGGGTGTTTTTGCTGGCAGCAAAAATGTACATTAAAAAGCGATATTGCTTTGGGCAGCCCTACCAAATAACCCCACTGTGGGTTTGAACCCATGACCTCTGGCTTCACAGGCAGTGAAGTAACCATTGGGCTACAGCTCTATAGCTACTAGCAAGCCCCAGGCTGGCTGCAGAGAGCCTGCACGTCACCACACAGACAGTCTGTTGTGGTCACCAGGATAGGGTTAGCACACCCGTACCCATGATGCACTGCACATGCAAATCAGCTGTCCACAGATAAACACAAGATGGGGAATGCACCCCCACAGCACCTCGGCCTGGTAGGGGGAAGTGACCATGTGCACCCCCACAGCACCTTGGCCTGGTAGGGGGTACTGACCGTGTGTTTTACTGGCACAGAGTAGCTACACACCATCACATTGTGCGGGTACTGTGCTCACCCTGAGGGTGCGGTGAGGCGCCCAGCACCAGATCCACAGCACCTTCCATGGCTGAAAGAGGCCATGCTGGAGGTCCAAAACAGGGTTAATCTGTGAGATAGGTAGTTTCTGCAGAAACATCTTGGATATCTCTGTCTGTCTCAGTCAGGTGTAGCCCCTATGGACCCCTAGGTGGGCTATGTACCACCACCACCCCTCCAGGGCCAAGGGTGGCAAACAGGGTCTCCTATGAACAGATCCATATTCTACCTCCCTGCAATGGTGGCAGTAGAGTGACCATCAACCCCAGTCCTGCCAGGGAACAGACACCCTACAGGGCAGTCAATGCAGCTCTGTACACATCCATAACACAATAGCAGACAGACTTTAGGCCTAGATATGCTAAGCTGCACCCCACCACTATCTGATATTCTCCTGCAGCAAGCCTTCAGCCGCTGCACCCTGCAAGCCGCTCCTTCAAGACACATACCAGCTGCAAACAGTCTGCTAGCTAGTCCATAGTGCATGCACCCAGAACTGGGATGTCAGCATGAACAACAAGCAGATAAATCAGTAACTGGGCCCCAAAAGGAAACCCATGAATATCACATGAGAGAAATACTATATAGCACTATGGGGGTGCCTAGCCATGCTGTCGTCACTGCACAGTCAGGGTGAGAGTGATCCCCCAGCAGGACATACTGAGGTCACCCTGTCTGTGTAGGTGGTGGACGGCCACTACAATGTCCCAGTCAGTGCCCTATGCCCTGTGCAGATGCATCCTGGCCAGGTCACCCTGTCCAGGCTATACCCATGGTACCTTGCTCCTCATTATGCACATTGGCAGGCCAATACTGGCAACTGTGCTGGCAGTGTGGGCTGTGGAAGGTGTTTGCAGCCACCACACACTGTATAGACAGACACACACTCCCACACCTATGCCAGCATTGTGCTACTATAGAGGGGTTTAGCAGCCCTGCCCACCACACCAGTCCTGGGCACAGTACAGGCATGGATATGCTAAGCAATACTGTTGGGGGTCACTCCCCAGGGTGGTAAACACTGTCAGAGACCAGACCTGAAGCACACACCGCAGACATCAGAAAGATTGTTATGATGGAGCTCAATGAGCAAACCGTGCTTAACGTAGGACTTGCTATCTGCCAGTAATCATAGGAAACATTTGATAGGTGTGTACCGTATACCCAGGTGTAGGGTGGCATTGCTAAGGTATGCAAGTGCTAGTATTGGGAGATGCACACAGGGCCCAATGTCCTGCCTCTCCAGGAGGCAGTAGCCAATGGGGCCTGTGGGTGTGGGTGTGTCTGGCCCTGTTGGCTGCTGCTTTACGGCAGAGGTTCCCAACTCCAGTCCTGGTGTGCCAAACACTGTTTGGGTTTTCATGCTGTCCCTCATGAATATGCATGGGATACATCTGCATACCATGGGGGTGGTGCATAGATATGCAGCACAGGCATCTTTATTAGAGGCAGCATGGAAACTGAATGGTGTTTGGCCCTCCTGGACTGCATTTGGGGGATTCTGCCGTAGGTAATGCACATTTCTATGGTGTTTGTGCTGTGTAGGGTAAAATAGAGGTTTTTGACCCATGCGTATGGTCTCAGCAATAATGGTTCAGTCTTTACTACCATGATTTCTTCATGGGTAAAATAAGGGGACTGGGTTGCCAGGAGCCCCAGCTGGGATTTGAACCTGTGACTTTCTGGTCCTAAAGGCACAGGCTGTGTCCGCTGCACCACTGTCTTAGCACAAAAACAGTGCATTCCCTGGGGAGTCCATGGCTGTTTGTCAGACAGGGCCTGTCTGTTGAAGGGCACTGCACCCACGTGAAGGGGGCTAGACCACCATCTGCTGTGGGCAGCAGCCACTGCCCCCTCCACCAACGGTACCCCTCTGCCACCATGCTGACATGGCCTTATATTGCTGACAGCATCACAGCTAAATGATATGTGACCCTCCAGGACTGCATTGAGGGGACTGTGGTCTAGGTAATGCGCATGTTTCTGGTGTCTGTGCTCTGTAGGGTAAAATAGAGGTGTTTGGACCATGCTTATGTTATCTGCAAAAAAGGTTGGTCTTTACTATCATGGTTTAGTGGTGGGTAAAATATGGGGATTGGGTTTGCAGGAGCCCCAGCTGGGACTTGAACTCGTAATCTTTGGCTCCTGACCACACTGTCTGTGTTCACTGCACCACACTGTGGCCACAGAGACAGTGCAGTCCCTGGAGATAGGAAACCTGGCCACAGGAGTCATAAACCCTGCTCTGCACATTTTCACTGTGGGATCATTCACCTTTTATGGTGACGGAGCGTAGACCCTTCTAAAATTCATATTTCTTTTTTGGGGCTTTCTTGGGAGTGATTTCTGATGTTTTCCATGACTATCACTATTGCCCAGCTGGATTATAATTTATTAGAATTTTGTTGTGGTCATTTTCGATTTTTATTTGCTATTTTGTTCTGTGCACATGTATCACACTGCTCACGTTTTGTAGGTTTCCCTGGTTTTGCTGTACATTGCTGACAGAAATGGTTTCTCTTCCCTTTAAATCGGCTCTAACGCGAGGTTTTCACTCGCGGTATTTTTTAAGTTGAATTTCAGCCCCGCTCCTGTGTGGGGAGCCTCTCCCCTCCCACTCTCCACCCATTGACCCCGTCCTTCCGCCCTTCGGGAGCCTTCCTCCGCCCTCGGAATGCCTTTCCACGCCTCTATCGCACATCAGCGTGCCGCGCACTTGTGCGGGCCCGTTAGTGCAGCGTGCACGTGTGCGGGGCACAAAAACGGTCATATTTAGTAACATGAGCAGAAAGCTGGACTGTGGTATATTGAAGTGTTTTGTAATCTTTTAATTTCAGATGCTTGGATCCCAGACTAAATTATGTTGCAATATTACAACTATGATGTTATGTGCATGAATCAAAGTGTTTTGTACAGCAACACTGAGGCAGAAATGGAGAGCCTGAAAATGGCAGATTGCTCGAAATGTGGATTTTGTTAATGCGGAGATTTGATGGTGGAAAGATGAGTTGGACTCAAGGATAATTCATTCCACTTTCTGCAGTGTTACAGTACTTGGAGACCACAGTCTGTGATTGTTTATCCCTTTTGTGTTGGTTTTGGCTTCTTGGATTGAAGCTGAACATCTCAAAGACAGAGTTGTTGCTTTTTACAGAGAAGTGGGTGGATGGGTTGCAGGTCACATTATGTTCTGATGTTTTGGGGGTGGTTAAGCTGGAATGTCAGGATTTAGGTGTTGAGTTGGATTCTCAGTTAAGTATGGAGCGGCATGTGTCCTTCTTGGTTAAGAACTTATTTATGTTGCTGCGAAGGATCCATCAGCTATGCTCTTATTTGTCAGAAGCCAAATTGGGAACAGTGGCTCGAGAATTCTCAACCTTGCAATCCCTACGCATTATCATTGAACAATCAGATTTTAGAACAATAGTACAAACACTCATAACCCAACATCTTGACTACTGTAATGGTATACTACATGGACTTCCTAAAAAAACAACCAACATACTCCAAATGGCCCAGAATGTCACAGCCCGAATTTTAATGAATGTACCAATCTCAGATCACATCACACCTATTCTAAAAGAAGTTCACTGGCTACCTATCCATGCACGCATAAGATACAAAATAATAATTACAACATTCAAGTTAATACACAATATTACCCCATCTTTCCTCACCATACTCATTAAAACACAAAACCCTAACAGAAAAAGACATACACACAATCTAAACACTCTACAAATTCCACTCTCTATATGCAAGGTAAAAATAAATACTAGCAATAGAGCATTCACTTACCTAGCCTCCACACAATAGAACAAACTCCCAGACACTCTAAGAGCCAACAAGGACCTCCAATCATTCCGAAAAAAACTCAAAACTCACCTTTGCCAAGAATATTACAATCAGAAATAACATAAATCAAATTATATTCAAATATAAATCATATCATGATAGAGCCCAACAACCCTATCGTCATATGACACATCAAACCCACCAGGAGTATATCAAATTGTAAACCCTTCAGGCATGTGCCATTCCTATTGTACATCATTGTAAATCTTGTATATAGTTAATTGAACATATGTGTTCTTCTATATGTAAATAGTTGAGTTATTGAATCCCCACGCTACCCTGGCCACGTACAAAGTTTCTTATTGTTATATGTAACTGTCACCCTTGCAGAATTAAAGGTTAAAATGTAAACCGCTGCTGATCATTGGAAGGAGCAGTATAAAAATGAGTTCAAATAAATAAATAATGTCCGTGTTGGACTACTGTAAAGTATTGCTTTTGGGTTTGGCACAAAAGGATGTAATGCTTATTCAGTTAATGCAAAATACCACTGCTAAGTTAATAAAGGGTCTTCAGAAGTACGATCATGTCACCCCGATCCTGCAGGAACTACACTGGTTGCCAGTGATGTTTTGGATTGAGTTTAAAGCCCCCGGTATTGGTGTTTAAGGTTTTGCATGGTATGGCACCATCTTTCCTTAGGGATAAATTAATCCCATATGTTCTTGGCTGGTCTTTACAGTCACAGGTGAATAAACCTTTAGTGATCCCCTTACATAAGATGATGAGAAATATGGCCTATTGGAACAGGGCTTTTTCTGTCCAGGCGCCAGTGTTATGGACCTGGATGCATTACCACGTGAATTGTGTCTTTGTGATGACCTTTGGTCATTTTGGAAGGTGCTGAAAATGTTTTTCTTTTGAAGGCCTTTGGAGATGGCAGGGTGAGATGACTGGTTAGTTTATGATATATATATATGGGGTTGGGTTAGGGTTGGGTTGGGCTTTCGGTGGGAGGTTAGGTTGGTGGGTATTGTTTATTTATTTATTTATTTAACTTTTTTTATATACCGTCTTTCTACAAATCAAGATGGTTTACAATTGTATTGTATGTATTTCTTATGTGATTTGATTGTACATCGCTCTGGGCGGATGTTCAAAGGGTGATTTATAAATGTCATTAAATAAATAAATAAATAAATTTGAAAGTATCAATGAGCTCAATATATTGCTCAGCTAGAGCTACAGCAACGTTTGGATGGCCCATATGGCCTGTGATGTTTTCTCAGTATTTAAGATGATTGGAATGAAGCCAGGACACTTTCTTTAAAGTTAAGGCAGGTCTGGAGGAGAAAAATCTGGATATGCAACCAATAGAATGTCATCAGCGTAATCCTAAATCATGTATTATTGTGACCAATGGACTGAGGAAGGCAGCGAAAAGAAGTGGGGCTAAAGCTGATCCTTGTGGAACGCTGCAGTGTAAAGGATGAGATTTAGAGATATCGATACCAATTGAAACAGTAAATGAACAGGCTGAGAGAAAAGAAGAGCACCAGTGTGATATAGTTTCCTAAATATCTATTTCTTGAAGTCGATTGAGAATAATATTGTCATCCACCAGGTCAAATGCTGCAGAGAGGTCAAGTGAAACCATTAAAACAGCATGATCTCTGTCAAGAAAACTCAGTACTTCGCTGAACAAAGCTGCTATTATAATTTCTGTTCCATGGTCTGGATGAAAACCTGATTGTCAAGAGTATAATATGTTGATTTTTGTGACAAAGTCAGTGAGTTGATCAAATACAATTTTCTCAGTGAGCATGGAAATAAATAGCAGGTTAGAGGTCAGTTGATAACTGACAGGTTAAAAGTATCACTAAAAAATTAGTGGGGGGCATATTCAAAGTGATTTAGTTGGTCTGCAGATTTGCAAACTGCATAAATCCCGTTGACCAGAATATTCAGTGGCACAAACCCTATTAAAGCCCGATGCAGAAAGACTTGTGCGCCCTTTGCAATCAGATAATGCAAAATATACACACAAATGCCACTATTCCAAATGCAGAGAAGAAATTGAAGCGCACATAAACAGCAAAAAAAAAAAATGCACACACAGCAACGCCAAGCATATTTAAATAATATGCAATGAGCTGTGCCTATTAAAATGAAATGCTAATAAGGTCTGTGCTCAGTGCAGAAAAACACATAGAGGATTACATAACCAGGCATATAGTTCAGGAACACCATTATCTCTACGCCTGGTCTGAAGCGACTTAAAAATCTTGCGCATATAGGGCAAGACTGTTTCAGTGTGTACCAGTGAACAGTTATCTTTGGCATGGAAATCTTCTGTGTGTATCTTTCAGCGTAGAAGCTGAAGCAAATGTTTGGTGTTTAAGAAGAAATGTCTTATACTTCTTATACTTACATAGTTTACCTTGTTCTCCAAGTTCCATTTCCTGTTAAATGTAATTGACCAGACATATGTATATTGGCGGATGTTTATGTTCCATGTAAACTGCGCTGATAGCAAATAGTGTGGTATATAAGAAATGTTAATAAATAAATAAATAAATACTTCCGTTTTCTTTGGACTCGTTTATATCATTCTCCATTTACTGTTATGTCTCTTTTTTGTGATTTAATAAAAAAATGTTTTTGGGTGAAATAGTGTTGGTTATTATGGGGTTGGCACCATCAGGCTGTTACTGGCTTTGCTAATTATCCTATGCGCATAACATGAGCATCTGAAATTTACACGCGTGTGCACATGGCCACTTTATAGTTTATAGCTAGAGATTTATTGGATTTGATATACTGCTTATAGCAAGACAACTAGGCGGTTTAACAAAAATAAGAAAAAGGCCAAAGGAAAGAGTACAAAACAAAAACTCAAGAAACAAGTGAAGGTAGTACGAGGACAGTGGAAGAGGGAGGGGAAGGCGGGCCTAGGTTATGATACAACATACAAAACACAGACAACTCCACTAATTTAACCAAGTGTAGCAATTGAATTACGTTGCACTAGACAAGCTAACAATACTGTGGTGACAAGGGAGCACAGACCTCAGACAAAACCCCAAGTAGTCAGTAATACTTCAAAACCGGAAATACCGGATATCAGTAAAACCAAGGGGAGAAAATAGCATCAACGGTCTGTGACCTACCCCCACCATCCATCAACAGTATTGAAAAGCTTATTAGTAAATACAATCCTGATGGGACAATAGCTCTTACAAATTCCAATTATAATAATAACAGAGACATAAGATAAGAGATATATCAATAAGTTGCTAAATAATACATAATAACTAGTAACTAATACTTTAAACCTTCAATGGCAAACAAATAGCATATCATATATCTCTTAATAGCCACTGCTCAGAGAACTCAAAAAGCTCAAAAAGAGCAAAGAACCCATCAGTAGAAATAGCAATCTTCAGCTTCAAGATGGCAAAAGATGTTCTAGCATGCGCGTTCTAAACATGCGATTAGTCTTCCCAACATACAACAGCGCACAGGGGCACCGAACCGCATATACCACCTGTGTAGAAGTGCAAGAGGTGACATCTCGCAGTTTATAGGGTCATCACCACGGCTTATAAAAGAGCGTTATATAGTAATCGGGATTTGATGCTCCGCCCGCCTTTGATTCATAACCGGGCGTTTGATGAGCGGCATATCAATCTGATTACGTCCTTTTCTCCATATAGTTACTATTTGCAACGTAGCCTCAAGCGACACAAGAATGTTCTCAACAGCATCCCGGGTTTAGAGCAACATCAGGTTCGCTGTGTCTGGACAAGGCAACAGAATTTTAAGGAAATTTTATGTCCGACGGTTTTGAAACGGGAACAGATACCAGATACCCCTCTGCTTGCGGGACATCGGAGGTGTGGGGCATGCACCATTTGTGAAGTTACGCAAGAATTGACCGAGTTTGATTATCACGGCAAAACTTATAAATTGCGAGATGTCACCTCTTGCACTTCTACACAGGTGGTATATGCGGTTCGGTGCCCCTGTGCGCTGTTGTATGTTGGGAAGACTAATCGCATGTTTAGAACACCCTTTGCTGCATATTGGCATTGAAGTTCCATGCTATCAACATACTATGAAAAACCATACACAGCTAATAGCGCGCAACTTCAGCACTGGCTTTCTGCATAGGCCTGTTAGTGTTAGTGTTCTGGGGGCGGCACTATTAGCTAGCCGGATAGCTAAACCACATAAACTTAAGAGAGGTGATAGGCTTCCAGCTTTATGCAGATTTGCAATCCAGTTAATGACTGAATATCACCGCTAATCAGATTGCAAAACAGAAATCTGGTGCAACCAAATACTCAGAGCCGGTTATTGAATATACAGGTTTAATTTAAAGCAGCAACAGCCAGCTCCTTTAGCATTGCTAACAGCTGCTACTGAAAATACCCCCTGGTGTTTCATGTCTGCATGCCTTTGTTGCACTGATTATACCTTATTCAGGTGCACTGTGGCCTTTTAGAGATGGTGAACAGGACTGCACACAGGATGAACCACAGGTTAGAATAGCACAGAAATAGCTTATTTTTGTTTTGCTAAGTGTTTTTTCATTCATAACATTTTATTAGTCATTCAATCAGTACTTCTTGATATTTTTAGAGAACTATTGCAATATGACTCAATATCTTTTTTTCTGAGTGGTAATGGCAAAACTAAAGTCCATTATTGTGCTTCAGTTAGAATTATCTCCCTATATGTATTTAGAAACTGATCTACCACTTTACTATCCAATCACTGTGAGATCCCTTTATAGTTCTTCACCACCAGTTTTGGCTTTCATTACCCAGAATATTTAAAATCCAACAGGAGTATCAAGAGCTACAAAAGGGTTTCATAAAATTTAGAGGTTAAAATGTCTTATATAGCTAGAATAGTTGAACAAAGAGAAATCAGTTTCATACAGCTTAAACTTTGGAACTCAGTCTTCCAAGGTACGCTTTAGTGATCTGTTCATTAGTCCGTGGCTCTGTTTCATACTTCTTAAATATAGGATAGTGCAGACTCTCAGGGACCCCGATGCTTTTTAGGAAGCCATCAGCATCTTGATTTATGGTCTCCAACTTGCCTATTATATCATAGGGAATGTGACAAGGATCACAGAGTTTATACATTGGCCTCCAATGAATGTTATTCAATTCTTCTTGCAAAATGAAGCTAACAAATTCCTGGAAAGTCACATTCTCTTCAGACAGTGAAGACTTTTGGAAAGCTGCCTTAATATGATTTACAAATTGTACACGGTGGACTAGTGGATCATATAGTAATTTGTCCCTGAAAGCAGAAACCAATCTCTCAATGGGATCTCGGGTGAACATCATTTTGGTATAATTATTGAGCAGTTCCAGTTGTTGAGTGGAAGAGTAAGAGCTTAACCTTCTCAGCACTGGTGTGTCATGGACGTAATTCAGAAATGAGCTCCGGTAAATGTTCTCATTGCTCAAGGCATTGGTGTCATTAGTCAGGTTCATCTCGAGGAGAAGGAGGATTCTCTTCCAGTTGGAGCAACCTGCCTTGGGTACACTACAAAAGATTATCTTATGGCTGTGCACCACAAACATCTGGTAAGCAACAAGAGGCTCCAGTTTTTTGGCCAGACCAGTGAGGTTGTATTTGAGGCAGGTAGAATTAAGTATAAGTTTGCGCTGTGTTTGAATTATCTGCCATGTTTGTGTAGGATCTGGAAAAGATGATAAAATCAGAGATGAAGAAAGAAGAAAATAGGATGTCTTCCTAAAAAACATTGATATTAACAGAGACAAGGAAATACATATACTAAAGCATTCTTGCCAAAATAGCTACCTCAGAGCAGCAGTATCATCTAGATTTCTCAAAACATTAATTCATCCACTTCTTGGCTCAAATGCTTCTCTTTTGGTCTTTTCTACATTTTTCATTTTTTTACCCATTTCTTATGTTTTTGAACATTTGTTACATTGCGCAATGTTCATTTTGAATATGGCCCTTATTATTTATTTATTTGTTACATTTCTATACCACCCCTTCCAGAGATCAGGGACAGTTTACAAGGAACCCAAGAACAAGTTACATAGAACAGGAACAAATATTTTACAGAAAAAACTTGATTTGTGGGTAGGAACAGTAATTTAAGAATTTAAAAATTTTAAAAATGAACTATGTACAGATTAGGTACAGTGGTGTGCAAAAGTCTGGAATCACTTGTGAGTTTTGCGTTTTTCATACTTTCTAACGTTTTTTTTTTTTTTTTAATTTTGCATTAGCCCAGCATATTCATCTTTCTACCACGTTAAAAGGGATACATTTGGCTATTAGAGTTGACTTTTTTGCATTCCTTGCTTCCAATTTAAATACTTTACAGACACTGGGAGATAGCTACTGTTGATTTTTGTGGATCCTGTGTCAAAACTGGATCGAGATTATCCAATATGCACACGTTATTTCTGACCAATCAGGAGGTTGGTTTCACTAACCAATCACAATGCAGATATCTAGGCAACAGTGCAGCTATAAAAATGCACGGAAGTTTTGAATTTCATACGCTTTCTGGATCGACCATGAAGATGACTTGGACCCTGATTTTGGAGGAGCATCAGATAGCCAGGAAAGTTGGCTGCAGTCAGAGCGCTGTTGTTAAGATTGTACAGAAGAAGAAAGAAACAGGTTCAGTGGTGGACAAGCCTCGGTCAGGTCATCCACGTGCATCAACATCATGCCAGGACCACACACTATGACGCATTTCACTGACTAATCGCAAGTTGACCTCTCCTCAGCTACTTCGAGAGTGGTCAGACAAGAGTGAGGTCAGTGTCAGCTCACCAACAATTCATCACCGGTGCCTGCAGTTTGGTCTCAAGGGCTTGTGGGAAAAGGCGCTTTTCAGCGATGAAAGCACCTTCTGCCTGTTTGGGAACCAGGCCCACACCTATGTGAGGAGATTTCCTGGAGAGGAATTCAAGCCTGAGTGTCTCAACCTCACTGTGAAGCATCCTTTGAAGGTCATGGTCTGGGGCTGCATGGCTGCCAGTGGCGTTGGATGTCTTCACATCGTCGATGGAATGGTCAACGGGGCCAAGTACATCATCATACTGCAAAAGTGCATGGTGCCATCAGCACACCAGCTGTTTCCTGGCCAGTTCCTATTCCAAGATGACAATGCACCCTGCCATCGCTCCAGACAGGTGATCAGTTGGAAGCAGCGGAACAACATCAAGTAAATGGTCTGGCCTGCCCAGTCTCCAGATCTGAATCCAATCGAGAACCTGTGGCACAAGGTGGCCTTGGAAATATCCAAGAGGCATCCGACATCAAAGCGTCAGCTGATTGAGTCACTCATTGCAGCTTGGAACCGCGTTGTCACCAACGATCACCTTGTCAGACTGGTTCATTCAATGCTGACAAGGTGCAGTCAGGTGATCAAGAACAAAGGTGGCCCATCAAATACTGAGCCATCACTGACACATAAAAACGGCCCTTTTCAAGGCCACATACATTAATTTGAAGGAAACCTGGTGTGCGTCCATAATATTTTAAAGCATACTTACAATAATATATTGTTGGCCAACGATGTACATTACACGATTTTCACAGAAAATCTATCAACAGGACAACTATGGAGAACAAACTCAGAAAATAAGGGCCAAACCAATACTAAAAGTTGGCCCTAATAGCCAAATCTATCACTTATCATGAGATACACAGAAAAAGCCACTGTGAGGAAAACAAAATTAAGATATAAGGTCACGAAGTTGAAAAAAACTCAAATTTACAAGTGATTCCAGACTTTTGCACACCACTGTATATACAGGGAGTCTTCACATTCACATGGACAGGAGTTTGCCTTGAACAGCCCTTGTCCTGGTTGTGTTAGCTGATGAGCTGTCTCGGTGGTGTTTGGGTGCGGGTTGTCTTTTCCGTAGTGCATGGTAAAAGGTGGGTTTTGAGCTGCTTTCTGAAATCTTTGAGGTCTTTGATTGCACGGATGTGTAGTGGGAGGGAGTTCCAGATGCTGGGGGCAGCATATGTGAAACTCTGGAGCTGGTGGTTTGTTTTGTTTTGTAAATAGAGAGCAGGATTGTTATGGAGTGGAGAGCATTCTCCCTACGGGATCTGGTGTTTGCTGGGGTGAGGAGCACTGTTCCCTCTAAGCTGTGCGCGTGTGCGCACGCACACACCTCGACGAGCGAGCGCACATACTTTACAACAGAGCGCACAAAAATTACAGCTCTGATTCTGATAGAAAACAACACAGACGTCTTAAAATTTTAAAGTTATGATTGTAATTACTAGAAATTTCCTGCTTCATTTAGTAATCGTCTATTTTCATTTAATTTGGTTATAATCAATGTGGTGGTGTACATACTGTATTCTGACGTGTAGTCAAATTTTAAAGTATATAACTCCGAGTGTCGTTATGTGGCGCACAAAAATTTAACCTTCCTTCAAAATCTGCACACAGCTGATATTTTATGCGCACACAGCCTACAGAAAATTAGAGGGAACATTGGTGAGGAGAAGGGTTGAGAGGAAGGATGGGGCAACATTGTTGATGATTTTGAATGTTGTTACAAGTAGCTCATATCTTATCCAGCTTCCTATTGGAAGACAGTGTAGGCCATATAGGAGGGGTGTGACATGGTCGGTTAGTCTGGCTTTGCAAGTGATTCTAGCTGTGATGTTTTGCATTTGTTGGAGTATGTGTAGGCTCTTTGTTGATAGACCCTGCAACAGGCTGTTGCAGTAGTCAAAGTGGGGGGTGATGAAGGATTGGATGACTGCTCTGAAGTCGTTATCTTCAAGGAAGGGTCTTAATTGTTGTATGGATTTTCGTTTGTATAGGATTGTTCTGGCTGTTCATTTCAGGTGGGGTATCATGTTAAGTGATGTATCCAGGATTATACCAAGGTATTTAGCTTCTTGCTTGATTGGAATTGTGGTGTTGTTAATGGTAATGGTTTGGGGTAGGGTTGCGTCTTGGTTCCTTGTGATGTGCATCGTTTCAGTCTCTCTTAGTACTTCTATGAGGCTTCCTAGTTTTCTGAGGATGAACACCACAGTGCCATAATTCATAATGATGAGAATGACCAAGCAAAAAGAGATTTTAAAAGCTTAAGCACCAATAGCAACTGAGGAATGAAATATAAAAATTAGAAAAGGGGCAGGTTAGTTGGTAGTTTTGTAAAGAGGCAGTGATTAATTTTGTGCTAGATTATTAATTGCACTGCATTGAAGAACAAGGCATGCTCTAAACGACAGAAAAAATGACTAAGGACACTCTCAGTTGGAGACTGAATAAAGGGAAGTGGCCTGCATTATGACCCTTTGCCCCTGATGGCTGAAGGAAGCCTGAACAAAGAATATCCGATGGAACCAAATTCCTGATGACCATGGCCTGCTTGAAGAAATGTTAGGTGAAGCCATTTACCTGATATCAGAAACCAGCTTTAAGAAAATATTGCCAGTTCAAGTTGATAATTACAGAAGGCATAAACTGGTCTCACTCTTCCCACTGTTCTTCCCTATCACACAGTTGAATGCACCACTGAAGGATACTACCTGGAAGATCAATCAAGAGTAATTTCATTCTCCTGATCTTCTGAAGAACTGGTAAAAGTTTTGTCTTACGTACCTTTCTGCCCCCTTCCTTTCAAACTATCTCATCCAAAGGTCTGCTGTGTGAGAAAGTCACCATACAGTATGTATCCTACATCCCTATAGTCTCACAAGAAAATAAAAAGATTCATTCCTCTTTCTTGCACAGTTTGGCTGTTCACTCGGGGAAGAGCACATGACATGCCCTCTCTGTCTCATCCTCTTTCTAATAGCAAAAATAACTCTTCCTCTCTAATCAAGAGAAAATCACTATGGGGGTCATTCCAAACAGTGACTAGCAGGGATGCACGTCCAGTTTAGATGTACATCATCCGCTATTTGCTGTTAGCCTAGTCTGGCCCGATAGCTCCCTGCACGCAGGGCCGGATTTACCTATACGCCAACTACGCCGTGGCGTAGGGCCCACAGCTGGCAAGGGCCCACAAAAATTGAACAAACGCTTTATTACCGGCCCTGGTAGTCTCTCAGTTTCTATCCAGCCCCATCGTTCTCTCACAGCTAACGCTCACAGAACCTATTCCATTGGCTCGTTGACTCTTCAGGATCCCGCCCCCCTCTTTCCCCCTAGCTCTTCCTTCCCGCCCCTCCGTCCTGCTAAGTGATTGGCTGTATGTCGCCATCAATAATCTGCAGAGCAGTTCGGACTGGCTGACCGATGCCTGCCAGTCACCTGGGTTCGGCCCAGTGAAAGAGGGGAGGAGATTTTGTCGCACCTGGTGGTGGACACGCAAGAGCCATGCGAAGAGTGGAGGGCTTGTCGTGGTGCGGCTGAGCTGAGCGCCTTGCCTGGAGGGTGAATGGGTATTGCAAAGCGACTAAGGGGTGGGAGAGCGAGGACAGCAGGAATGGGGGGTGGGGGGACGAACGGAGCCCGTGTTTCCTGCTCAGGTGGAGGGGAGCGGAAGGTGGAATGGAGAAAGTTTGGGTGGGAAGCATTTTTATATTAATCGAGGGACGCGACGGATGGGGTGACGCGACAGTCTGGATGGATACACGGGGGAGGGAGTCCCTTAAGAGCACCTAGGCACTGCTATCTGTGGAAACAAAAGAACCGTTGGGGTGGAGAGCAGCACTAAAGATGTTGGTGAATAGAGACGTTAATGAACGGCAACGCCACTCTCCTAAAAGTTGCTGCAGAGAGCCGGGGTGGGAGATGAGTGCGCGTGGTGGGAAAGCTGCCTCTAATGGCTCAAGCTGGGTTAGAAATTTAAAGTTTAACTTCATCGATTCGGCACAAAAGCCAAAATTCGTGGACTCTGCACCTGGTAGATTGAGGTGAACGAAGCAGCCCACTGCTTTGCTAGTTATCTTTGTTTTTCTTGAAAAGGAGACTTTTTTTTAAAAAAAAAACTTTAATTATATTAAATATATATTCGCGCTTTCTATTTGCACTAAAAGGAGGACCACATTTCTGAAGTAGGAGAATAACTTTATTTTGAATTTATTAATTGGAATATGTCAGCTCTGGTAAATGTGCATCATTAACGTCTGCACTTTGTTTAGTACAAGAGCAAATTAATGTATAGTTTTATTTCTACAGTGTTGTACATTCCAAGTTTGGCTTTTGGGATTCCCAGTTTAATTATGACGTCAGGGCCAACAGCGCGCAGCTGATCCGGCGTGCTCGTTTTTATCTTTTCTGGGGGCCCACAATTTTTGTTGGCGTAGGGCCTCACTCAAGGTAAATCCGGCCCTGCCTGCACGTATAGGACCTTTGTACATGGCGCTCTTGACAGAGGCAGAAAGGGGCAATGACAGGGCAGAGAGTGGGCAGAGCGGAGGTGGACTTAACCATCCTGGAAGTTCAAGGCCTATTCCAGTCACAGCCCTGTACTTCCAGCAGCACAAAGACGGACAATGGACTTATTCCAGCCCTAAGGTGGAATAAGTCCAACATTCGGTGGAGATTGGGCCAGGAAACTCTCACTGTCACATGGTGCAGAGGCAGGTAGGCCCCCACTGCACAATCCCAGCCCTGGTATCTCCCTCCAAGTGTCAGGCGGCAGGGGAAATGTAGGCTTACGGTGTCCAGCACCAGCTGTGTTCTTGGAGATGCCATGGCACCAGGGCTCCAGCAGAAGCATAGGGAGGGACAGATGGGTAAATGGACATTCCCTGCTGCAGAATTGGGGCCCATCCAGCCTCACCAAATGCCCGATTCTACAGCCACATGAACATATAACTCCCGTGGTTGCAGAATTGGGTGACTTTGGGTCACGTTCATATTTTGTCATCCAGAAACCCAGACAGCATATTCTCCTTGCAAAGATCCCTAAAAGAAAATATGATGCTGATGTTCAAAGGGTTTAGGCTCCTAACTTTATCTATTTGCATTAAGCTCATGTCTTTCTAGTATTAGTTAGTACTAACTTTGAAATTTAAGTTCCTAAATTGGCCTCTCTAAAAAAATGTACAAGGGCTATATTCTGAAATATGAAGCATCATTTCAGAAAGGACGTGGAAAATGGAACTGAAACATTGAGGTTACATTTACAATTCTGGTGGTATCTTACAAAGGGCTGTGCTAAACATGGAGCAGTTTCTAAAATACCAAAAAGGAGGTGCAGGAGTGCACGTGGATATGTGCCTATGTAACCCCATCGGGGTTCAGCGCTGGCCCAGGCTCTGATCGCAGCAGCCGACAGGGGTGTAGGCTACTGATCACGGTAGCAGGCCAGTTGTTATTTCCCAAGAGCCGGACCACACATTCCCCCAGTTCTCACAGCAAGGCACATAAAAATTAGGGGTTTTACGATTCCTACGGAGTGTTACTTTAGCATGCACTTTGTTTTTAACTTAATGTACTCAAGCAGTTTTCAAATGAAGAGAAAATACATTTTATTCAATAACATTAAGGATATCCACAAAATAATTTCCCTCTCCCTCCAATTTTATTCCATATTCTAGCGCAAAGTCCACTGCAGCAGTCTATACTTAGCTTCCTCTTCCAAGATGGTAGGAGTTGGTGTAATCAGCGCTGTACTTCTTTCTCGGTGGTAGGAGTGTTGGGGCCCTTGAAGAGTAGATCCGAAGTTCTTCTCCCTCACCTATCTTTACGAAATTAAAAGGAGAAAAACCCTGACTCTCCCTGAGTATCTTCAAAAAGTAACTTATCTGGGAAAACTTCAGTGTACTTACGGGGCTCTATCTAAGGGTGAAAACAAAAAGATAATTAAAATTTCCTGCTAATTTCTTCTCAGTCTTTTTCCTTTTTGTGTTTATTGCACTCTATAGGAGCTTGTGCCTTTTGGTTGTCCTGAACAACTTGTACCATACAAAGCTTTATTCTCTCTCTGTTACTTCTTTGATATCCTCTGTTTCAATAATTAATTTTCTCAAGTCATACTCATCCCAGAGAAACTATTACACTCTGATTCAGCTTGTGTATTAGAACAATAACAGCTCCACTAGTTTACACTTATGTACATATTTTTGTGATTCAATATTTCCTTTTAAGCGGCAGTGCTGTCTTCACACCTTTAACAACTAGGCACCTTATTTCAGACCAACATCAGGGCCAGTATAAATTCTCTTTCTCAAAAGAACAGTGTTACAGTAATGTTATGCATCTCTCCTTTTCTTTTGCTAACTCTGCAACTTGGCATACAATGAGTTTATCAACACTTTATAAGCTACCATTAGTAATATATCTTTTCCCAAGGAGCAGTAACATTTTGAACAGAATAACAGAAACAGAATTCTCTCCACTGCACTGCTGTTTAACTAAAACAGAACCAATTGAAGATATCTTAATTTTTAAAATAATATTCCTCTGGCCATGGTAAGTTTTCTCTTTTTCATCAGCAAATAAATCTTCAGAGAAACTGCAGAGCAAGCTTTTCTTTAAAACAACTAGCCAAGCTCAATATCTCTCTGCACACAAACCAAAACTGGCTTGCTTACACCTATAACCTAATCAATTCTTCCCATGAGATAATGATAGAGACACTGCTAAGTTATTTCACTTATCTCTGCTCTCAGCTTTGCTCTCTGGCTGACTTTTTCTGCACAACAAACACAAGACATCCAGGTAGAGCTTTCTTTCTTTCTTTTGTCTGTTTAACAGAAAACTTATAGTTTCCTAGGAGACAGGAATTCCACTCAGTCCATGTGACTGACACTAACCTATCACACGCTGCGTATTAGAAATTCTAAGGGTTGTTTACTATTGGAATGTTCATTGAATCTCCATTTTAAACTATTTTTTCATATTACTTTCTATGTGAATTTCCTTTTTTACCCTAAACTATATTAATATGTCTCATTAACACAATAACATTAACACCCCTTTAATCAGGATCCCAGCAGCTTTCTCACAGTGGTTTTAAAATTTAAATTGTACCAAGGACAAGTGTGCTGTTTATTTCTCTCTAATATTAAACAAAGTAAATTTCCAAACTTACCCCAATCTATTTCAAAAATTAAATTATTCTTTCAGGTACCCCCCCACATCAAATATAACCCAGTAGTCAATTTTGGTAGCTTCCCAGGACATAAAGTTCATTTACCCCAAAATTATGTACAAAATGTACTTTTTTAAAATTTAGAACCTACTTGTTTATTTTGTTTACAACTCTCAATTTTATTTGAACTCAAATTTATGTCCCTCTAATGATTTTAACCCCTTAAATATCCAACCCTGTAAAATTAAACCCTTAAACATTAAAATTTCCTAATTCTAATGTGGTAGGCGACGGCCTATGATCCATGCTAATTGAACTAAGCAGACAGGCCTAAGCAGCTTGACCTGTAACTGAAGCCTGTAGTTAGGCCCAGAGGAATGAAAACCCCCCTGAATGATGACACCATAGAATTGAAACTTAACTCAGTTTAACTGAACATAGCTAAGCAGAAACGAAACTTAGAAAATATAGAAAAACAAGTTTAATTGGTACTGATAAGGTGTGCTATGCTTCTATGGAATTAATTAACTCTGCAAAAAGCAAGGTTACAGTGCCCTGCTTCCCATATGTTTTAACAAGCTAAGCGACCTTGGAGGAGAGATGTAACAAGTTAGAGACACTGACCATTGTAATTGGGACTAGAAGGGGGGCAACCAGGTGCTGAGCCCAGACCAGGGTCCCGATTGGGTAGCCATATCAGTACCGGGACCAATAGATGGGTGAGAGGGGTTACTGGGACCAATGAAAAGTTTGCCTATGTCTAGAATGGAGAAGAACGCTATAAAAGTTGTTGTTTTGCTAGAAACCATTGCTCAGCCATTTTGAAATTGCTTATTGCTTGAGTCATGTGCACATTAAACTGGCTTGGATCCTTGAAACGACTCCTGGTTTTATTTATTGCATGCTTATCTGCTGCTACACTAATTCCAAATTTGATTTTCCCATATCCCCTTTACACAAACTAGACTCTTTTCCTAAGTTCACAGGACCTCCAGATCTCCCTGGGGTTCACATCTTTTCGGGTAACTTATCACCTAAACTCCTGGAACTCTTTCCAGCAGAGCTTTAATTTAGGCCCCTGCTTCCCTCTGGGCCTGCTGCAACCCTTCCAGCCAATCAGAAAGCTCTCTCCACTTCCACCTATTAAAAGATCCCCAGCACATCTCAGGAGAGTGATTAACATATTTTTTTAACAAAATTCATTTTTTTAACCCTTCGGGTTACATTCACCCTTGCTAAGTTAAATGTCGACTCGACATTTGCAACACCTATTCCATTTTTTTTTTTAAAAAAAATTAAAACATCACAAATTCCTTCAGGTAGGCAGGCTTTTGTCCTCTATTGGTTCTTTCAGAGCGTCTTAAGCACGGCACCTCATTCTCCTCAATTACCTCTACCTCCGGTTCCATGCATTCATTTATATTTTCTCCTATTTGGTCAGATTTAATATTACCTTCAGGTCTAGTTTCCAGGAACCAAACAGTTTCTATGGACTCTGGCATCGCATGATATTGCTCTGCAGCATCATCTGCTTCTATATTTGCTTCAGATACCTTTGGAATTATACAGGTACTCCATAAGGGATTTGGCAATAACCTAATATTATTTCGATGCACTACTTTACAATTTCCAAACCTATCTCTTATTCTGTATGTGCTTCCCCCTGGTTCAAACACGTGTAACACTTCATAAGGTGAATTCTCCCATTTGTCTTTGAGTTTGCGCTTTCCTCTACTCCTGTTGTTTCTAAGTAACACCCTATCCCCTTCAGAGATGAGTGCACCTCTCGAACAACGGTCAAAGCGTCGCTTCTTAACTGCTGCCCTTCGTGCAGATTCTTGTTGTGCCACAAGGAAGGTTTTCCGGAGTCTCTGATGATGTTGTTCCACCCAATCGTCAAGTTTTTCTGCTCTGTTTTCCGAAGTCTTTGTCTGTAGGTCGTACGGCAGTCTAGAATCTCTACCAAACAACAAATAAAATGGTGAATATCCTGTAGAGCTATGTACGCTACTGTTGTAGGCCAATACCAATTCCGGTACATATTCAGCCCATCTTTTCTTTTTTTCATCTGTCAGGGTTCTTAGCATGTTCAACAAGGTGCGATTAAATCTCTCACATTGTGCGTTACCTTGTGGGTGATAAGGAGTGGTATGACTTTTCCTCATATTATAAACGTTACAAAGTTCACGGATAGTAGCAGACTCAAAGTTTCTACCTTGATCCGAGTGTATCTGCGCTGGACACCCATAATAATTCACCCAGTGATGCACTATCGCTTTAGCCGTTGTCTGAGTCGTTTGATTCCTCGTAGGCACAGCCACTGCATATCGAGTAAACATATCCGTTAACACCAACACATGTTCCATCCCATTGGTACTAGCTTCTAAAGTTATATAGTCCCATAGCCAAAATTTCCAGCGGGTAACTTGCTTGAAAATTTTTATATTTAGCTCTTTCCTTAGGAAACAAATCTTTGGCAAAAATACACTGTGAGCACTGTCTGATCCACCTCTTTATATCTCGGTTCATGTTTGCCCAATAATAATCTTTTCGTATATTTTTTAGCGTAATCTCTTCATTTGGATGCCCAGCATTATCATGTTTCGCTTGGAAGGTTTCTTTGCGTAACTTTTCCGGAGTTATGAATTGCATGATTTCCATATTATCTCGGGGATCAATCATTTTTCGATACCACAAACTTCTTTCATAATGTAATCGGCCTCGCTCTTTCCATAGCTTCTTTTGATTACAGGTCCAGCTGCGGATATTAACAGGGTCTTTCTTTTCGAGATGGTACAGGATCTGTTGTAAGTCCGAATCTTCACTCTGACTCTGTTGTAACTCTAATATGGAGCAACTTAAAATTTGTCTAGCACACATTACTTCACGAGGTTTTATCACATTTTCTGCATTAGGCCACAGCCTCTCCCGCACTTCTTTAATCTTGATTATGGAATCATCAGATTTTATTTCTTCTTCCAAGATGGTAGGAGTTGGTGTTGTAACTGCAGTTTTTTCCTTATCCTCTTCAGACATAGCTACTTGAAAATAACCTGATGTCAGATCCAATGATGTAAACAATGTAGCATGACTCAATGCATCCAGAGATTCCTCTATCCTGGGTAAGGGATATGCATCTTTAACAGTGACGCTGTTCAGCTTTCTATAATCAACACAAAATCGTATGGATCCATCTTTTTTCCTAATGATAACAGCTGGTGACGCCCATGGGCTCTTACTTGACTCCAGAATACCTTGAGTCATCAGGTCTTGAACATGTCGTTTAAATTCTTCGTATATATGCGGTGATACTCGTCGATATGCCTGTATTCACTGTATGATGAATCTTGTCTGTGTACCCGATGTCATTTTCATTCACAGAAAACACTTGACGATGTTTCCAAAGTAGACACTTCAATTGTTCGCTTTGTTCTGTTGTCAGCTCTTCCCAATTTACCTTAATAGCTAGACCTTGAATGAATTTATCCACATCTGTATCAGCATCCATGCTCACTGCACTTTTTCTCACCACCATGGTATCTCCATCTAATTGGCATTGTAAGTCAGAGGAAGCTAAAATTTCCTTGGGTTTATATATTTCAGCCACTCGAATTCTTGGAGGCAGGCTAATAGGTTTTTGACCAGCATTTAACACACGTACTATTATCTTGTCTTCGTTTGGTTTAACCAATGTATTGGCTACACATAAATCAGTAGGTAAAATGGCTGTTTCTGTGCTAGACACTACCACTGGCGTTACTGCATATTCTCTCAACTTAGTACAGCTTCCTAGTAACATGGTCTCAGACAGTGGAGGAAGTGTCACCCTTTTTCTTCCAATCAACTTGACAAATCCAATTTTTTCGTTTTTGTTATTCTGAACTTGTCTCCATATTTTGTAAATCTCTCCTCCCTTAAGCCAGCTATTGGCCACTGCATCCCAATTTAGTTCTTGCAATACGTTCATGCCCAAAATTCCGGGTGTCATGTTAACTTTTCTGTAGGCCATATCATCTTTTACTATGAGTACACCACAATGCTTTACTTCTTGTCCAAGACACGTCATATTCACCTCCACACATCCCACAATAGGAATGTTTACACCATTCACAGCGGATAACTTTATTAGTCTTGCTTCTTGCATTTGGTTACATTCCTTCAGATGTTGTTGAAAGTAGCTTTCTGCTAAGGTCGTTACTTCTGACCCAGTGTCTATACAACACCTTACTGGTACTCCAGCCATTATAACTTCTATTATCGGACTTTTTCCAAATATTTTCCGTTTTTCATCCTCATTTCCGTGGGAACTTACTCGCAGTTCTCGAATAGTAGATGGGGAGGGTAACTTGGTAAGAGTTGTCTCTGCTCTCACTGGAGTCTGAACTGGAGACATAACCTGTTTTCGTTGATAATTTTCCAGATTAACTGGTACTGTACTACTCGTATTTATTCTAGTGTTAACTTTTATTCTTGATGGGTCTAGTGCAGTATCAGACGAATCACCAGGAACATTAGTCTGAATCACTTCCGGAGTCCATACTCGCTCACTCCTACATTGTCTTGCCACATGTCCCGATTCTAAGCATCGATAACACACTAGGTCTCCTCTCTCGTTTCTTAGCGGTGCCCTTCGTTCTCTTGGGTATCTTTCAACATGTTCTGGCCTTCTTTGACCCACTGCCCTGTATGCAGTTCTCTCATAATCGGATCCATACGACGGATTGTTACCATTCCACATACGTCGTGAGTAGTAACTTGGTTGTTCCTGTCGCTGTCTTTTTTCTTGAAGTAACTCAGTCATCATGTGTTTCAATTCATTAATCTCCATTTCATATTTTGTTTCAACAGTAGCTCCTCTTACTGTAGCTTCATTGCGACCTCTCGACAGAATCTTCACGTTTCCCTCTTTCCAGTCACATGACACATCTTCCTCAGACCACTTAACCGCTTCTTGCAATAAGGATGCGGAAGTTATTTCTGGAACTCTCTCCAATCTTTTCTTCATTTCTCTTCGCAAACTTTCTTCTCTTATTCCTAATACAAATCTTTCTTTTAGTATCTTCTGAGGATATCTAAAACAATCAGGATCAATAGCTTCAATCCTAACTAACTTTTCTTGTAGCGTATATGCATAAGTACGTATATCTTCCCCCAGTTCTTGCCTTCTGTCATAAAATTCTTTGATTTGTATGCTCACAGGAACTTTATCACCATAAACGATTTTTAGTACATCAAACAAGTCTTCTACCGTATTTTGTGTATCCGGTGGGACAAAACAAGCTGTGTCTCTGGCTTGTCCAATTAAATGGTCTTTGACAATTTCTAGTTGATCTTCCGGAGGTATTCTGAGAACTTTTAGTGCTGCTTTTGTCCTTTCTATCCATTCTTCCACCGTATAATCTCCAGGTTTCTTTGGCATACCTGCGAAATCAGGTATCTTTTTATCCCTGGGAATATACATGGCTGTCGGCATCCTAGGGCCTTCTATGAATCTTTCTAAAATCTGCCGTTCTCTCCGTTGTTCCTCCTGCATTCTCACTACAGCTTCTTCTCTCCTCCTCAATTCTTCCTCCTGCAGTTCCATCCTGGTTTTGTATGCTCGCCATTCATCTCTCAGTTCCGCAGCCCAGTCTTCCATGATACTAAGGCACTCAATCTCCTCCAGCCGACAAGGGTGTCACTTAGAAACAACAATATCGTGTCTACTGTAGCTACTCACAACAGGAATCTTGGAATAACCCCCCAAGAAAAATGAAAAATCCTGTCCGTGATGCCAAAAACGCGCCTCCTGTAACCCCCTCGGGGTTCAGCGCTGGCCCAGGCTCTGATCGCAGCAGCCGACAGGGGTGTAGGCTACTGATCATGGTAGCAGGCCAGTTGTTATTCCCCAAGAGCCGGACCACACATTCCCCCAGTTCTCACAGCAGGGCGCATAAAAATTAGGGGTTTTACGATTCCTACGGAGTGTTACTTTAGCATGCACTTTGTTTTTAACTTAATGTACTCAAGCAGTTTTCAAATGAAGAGAAAATACATTTTATTCAATAACATTAAGGATATCCACAAAATAATTTCCCTCTCCCTCCAATTTTATTCTATATTCTAGTGCAAAGTCCACTGCAGCAGTCTATACTTAGCTTCCTCTTCCAAGATGGTAGGAGTTGGTGTAATCAGCGCTGTACTTCTTTCTCGGTGGTAGGAGTGTTGGGGCCCTTGAAGAGTAGATCCGAAGTTCTTCTCCCTCACCTATCTTTACGAAATTAAAAGGAGAAAAACCCTGACTCTCCCTGAGTATCTTCAAAAAGTAACTTATCTGGGAAAACTTTAGTGTACTTACGGGGCTCTATCTACGGGTGAAAACAAAAAGATAATTAAAATTCCCTGCTAATTTCTTCTCAGTCTTTTTCCTTTTTGTGTTTATTGCACTCTATAGGAGCTTGTGCCTTTTGGTTGTCCTGAACAACTTGTACCATACAAAGCTTTATTCTCTCTGTTACTTCTTTGATATCCTCTGTTTCAATAATTAATTTTCTCAAGTCATACTCATCCCAGAGAAACTATTACACTCAGATTCAGCTTGTGTATTAGAACAATAACAGCGCCACTAGTTTACACTTATGTACATATTTTTGTGATTCAATATTTCCTTTTAAGCGGCAGTGCTGTCTTCACACCTTTAACAACTAGGCGCCTTATTTCAGACCAACATCAGGGCCAGTATAAATTCTCTTTCTCAAAAGAACAGTGTTACAGTAATGTTATGCATCTCTCCTTTTCTTTTGCTAACTCTGCAACTTGGCATACAATGAGTTTATCAACACTTTATAAGCTACCATTAGTAATATATCTTTTCCCAAGGAGCAGTAACATTTTGAACAGAACAACAGAAACAGAATTCTCTCCACTGCACTGCTGTTTAACTAAAACAGAACCAATTGAAGATATCTTAATTTTTAAAATAATATTCCTCTGGCCATGGTAAGTTTTCTCTTTTTTCATCAGCAAATATATCTTCAGAGAAACTGCAGAGCAAGCTTTTCTTTAAAACAACTAGCCAAGCTCAATATCTCTCTGCACACAAACCAAAACTGGCTTGCTTACACCTATAACCTAATCAATTCTTCCCATGAGATAATGATAGAGACACTGCTAAGTTATTTCACTTATCTCTGCTCTCAGCTTTGCTCTCTGGCTGACTTTTTCTGCACAACAAACACAAGACATCCAGGTAGAGCTTTCTTTCTTTCTTTTGTCTGTTTAACAGAAAACTTATAGTTTCCTAGGAGACAGGAATTCCACTCAGTCCATGTGACTGACACTAACCTATCACACGCTGTGTACTAGAAATTCTAAGGGTTGTTTACTATTGTAATGTTCATTTAATCTCCATTTTAAACTATTTTTTCATATTACTTTCTATGTGAATTTCCTTTTTTACCCTAAACTATATTAATATGTCTCATTAACACAATAACATTAACACCCCTTTAATCAGGATCCCAGCAGCTTTCTCACAGTGGTTTTAAAATTTAAATTGTACCAAGGACAAGTGTGCTGTTTATTTCTCTCTAATATTAAACAAAGTAAATTTCCAAACTTACCCCAATCTATTTCAAAAATTAAATTATTCTTTCAGGTACCCCCCACATCGAATATAACCCAGTAGTCAATTTTGGTAGCTTCCCAGGACATAAAGTTCATTTACCCCAAAATTATGTACAAAATGTACTTTTTTAAAATTTAGAACCTACTTGTTTATTTTGTTTACAACTCTCAATTTTATTTGAACTCAAATTTATGTCCCTCTAATGATTTTAGCCCCTTAAATATCCAACCCTGTAAAATTAAACCCTTAAAGATTAAAATTTCCTAATTCTAATTCCAAATTTGATTTTCCCATATCCCCTTTACACAAACTAGACTCTTTTCCTAAGTTCACAGGACCTCCAGATCTCCCTGGGGTTCACATCTTTTCGGGTAACTTATCACCTAAACTCCTGGAACTCTTTCCAGCAGAGCTTTAATTTAGGCCCCTGCTTCCCTCTGGGCCTGCTGCAACCCTAGGATTGCCAACTGGCCGGTTTTCAGCCGGCCTGGCCGGTTTTTCCATGGCCAGGCCGGCTGCCGGCGCAGAGGCAAAACCGGCCCTTGAAAAGCCGGTTTTTTTGCTCTGGCCGCAAGATCGGGAGCGGCCAGAGCAAAAAAACTGGCTTTTCTCCCCCGGAGGGCTTCAGAGGGAGCCGGGGAAGCCCGCGCGAGGCCCCGGCTCCCTCTGAACAGCCGCCAGCGTGAAGAGCCTTTACCTTCACGCTGGCAGCTGTTCCTGTGAAGCCACGATTGGTGGGAAAGGTTAAAGGCAATGCCCTTTAACCTTTCCCAGCATTCGCGGCTTCACAGGAACAGCCGCCAGCATGAAGGAAAAGGCTCTTCACGCTGGCAGCTGTTCAGAGGGAGCCGGGGCCTCGCGCGGGCTTCCCCAGCTCCCTCTAAAGCCTCAGACAGCCGCGGTTTTGGGGAGAGGGGGGGGGGAGGCCAAGGACTGCATGGTCTGTGATGGGGGGAGGGGGCTTGGACTGGAAAAGGGCTAGGAGGGTGGAATTTGACTGGAAATGGGTTGTGATGGGGGGGGGGGGACCTGGACCGGAAAAGGACTATGGGGGGGGCACTTGGACTGGAAAGAAACGGGCTGTGATGGGAGGGGACCTGGACTGTAAAAGGGCTATGGGGGGGGGGACATGGACTGGAAATGGATTTTGATGGGGAGGGGGACCTGGACTGGAAAAGGGCTGGGGGGGGGGACATGGACTGGAAATGGGTTGTGATGGGGAGGGGGACCTGGACTGGAAAAGGGCTATGGTGGGGGGGGGGAACTTGGACTGGAAAAGGGCTATGGGGGGGAACTTGGACTGGAAAAGGGCTATGGGGGGGGAATTTGGACTGGAAATGGGCTATGGTGGAGGGAGGGGGAACTTGGACTGGAAATAGGCTGTGATTAGGGGGGCTAGGACTGCAAATGGACTGTGATGGTGGGGGGGTAGGACTGCAAATGGGCTGTGATGGTGCGGGGGGACTCGGACTGCAAATGGGATGTGATGGGGGGGGCCTAGGACTGGAAATAGGCTGTGATGGGGGACTTGGACTGGAAATGGGCTGTGATGGGGGGGGCTAGGACTGGAAATGGTCTGTGATGTGAGGGCTAGCACTGGAAATGGGCTGATGAAGAGCTGGAATAGGACTGGAAATGGGCTGATGTGGGGCATGGGAGAATGGGATTAGAAGGGAGTGGATGCTGGGTGGGTCTAGAACTATAAGGGAACTGATTTTGGGGGAGGACTAGAATAGATGGGGAATGAGAATGGAGAGGGGAAAAAATATTTTGTGTGGAAGAAAAGTCTATGATGGGCTGGATATTGGGAGAGTGAGGGGCTTGAGAATGGAAGGGTGAAATTTAAATGGATGATAAAGGAATAAGGAAAGAATTGGGGGAAAGAGCAAAAGGGAAACAATCAGTATGTTAAAGCAGAAATAGAGAGAGAATGGAAAACATCTAAAAGAGAAGAAAGGACAAAGGGATAGCTCGCAGAAGACACGAAGAAACCAGAAGAAAGTGACTGGAGCAATTGCAACTGAAAAATAAAACGCCCAAACAGAAGGTAGAAAAATACTTTTTATTTTGAATTTATTAGCTGGAATATGTTTGGTCTGGGAAGTGTGTATTGATAACATCTTTGCGTTTTTGTTTAGTGCAAGAGGAAATTACTTTATAGTTTTATTTCTCCAGTGTTGTACATTTCATGTTTGGATTTTGGGGTTCCCAGTTATTATCTGACCAAGGAAGTTAGCCTACACGTATCCTCGGTAATTTTTGTGGGTGGGGCTGGGGGCGTGGCAGGGGTGGGACTAGGGGCGGAGAATGGGTGGAGCATGGCAAGCCACAAGTGTCGGGTTTTTCTCGGTGAAAAAGTTGGTAACCCTATGCAACCCTTCCAGCCAATCAGAAAGCTCTCTCCACTTCCACCTATTAAAAGATCCCCAGCACATCTCAGGAGAGTGATTAACATATTTTTTTAACAAAATTCATTTTTTTAACCCTTCGGGTTACACCTACATACAGCAGGAGGAGTATTTTACAAGCCTACATGTGAGAAAAATGGGGGAAACATGGATCCATGTGTAAGTGCTGGCACCCACATGTAAAGACTTGTATTTTACATGTGTATCTAGGCCATTTTGTAAAAAACCTAAACATACCAGGCAGCAGGTGTAAATCGCAACATGGATATTTTTGGTCATGTGAAGTGGGGAATACATGTGTAGATTTATGACCCACCCTTGCTATGGCACAACCACACTCCCATCACACCTCCTTGCAACTTCCAAGTAATAAAACATTATATATTGCTATGTGCAAACACAGTGGTATAACTTCTAATCAGTGATGCACCCTCGTGGTGGCCTCCCTCTGTGCGATGGCAACAAACTTACTTTAACATATTTGCCGCACTGGGTCCGCTCTTGTAAGTTTCTAGGAGCCCCAGCGGCTGTTACTTCCCGGGATGAAGTCCCGCAGTGCAGCTGTTATCACAAGACTTCAGCCTTGGAAGTAACAGCCTCAGGGCCTGCTAGAAACTTACAAAAGCAGAGGCAGCTCAGCAAATATGTTAAGGTAAATTTGCCATGTCGCCTTATTGCCGGTGTGTGGACCTCTTTCCTGCCTGGGCTCCCCTGCATTGTGTGTGCTGCTTGGACAAAATTTACACCACTGTGCAGACATCATAATGACTTACAAAATTTCCCTTAACTATTGCTATTCAGTGCCACTGAATATCTTTACAAACCTCTGTGACACTATGGAAAGAATTCCAAGTTATCCAAATAGTGGTACCAGTCTCTGTCTAATGTGCATGTTCAACTACTAACAAACTAAACTCCATATCTTCCTAATACTAAACTCAGCACCCAAACATCAGGAAGAAAAATAATAAACAGAACCTGGTTAGCAAATCAAAACGCCTATCCACTGTCTCCATATAATGGAGATGTATACCATGGACTGGGAAGGAATAAGCTTCAGACGAGGCTTCCTGGCAATGCTGAGCAAATGCCCTCCTGACAGCTCATAGGAAAACCCCCTGATGTCGTTCATAGGCTTATAGTGCAAAGTCAGTTTTTTCAATTTTCAGATGCATTTAAAATCACTGAAGAACCATAAACAAAGCATTTATCTGGCAAACAGAAGCCCACTCTCCTTGCAGGTATAAGTAACGCCAACCACACCAAAAACAAAAGTCGACTCGAGTTTCGCCCATCTCATTCATTAGGGCTGCATCAGGACTTGCTAACGGTGACGGTGGTAGAATTATCCAGGAATACCCACTCTAACCAGAAGCTGTTTAAACGGAGGCAGGAACATTTGCAAGCAAATCAAAAAAGCAACTGAAAAGTGACGTCACAGACCTTTGTACCAATCCAATGACTCATTCAGGTCAGATGGTTGCAAAGTATTGAGGGTAAAAATCCCCCTTTGTTTTAATCTAGTTAAACGTTGTACTAAGCAGCCTTAAAGAGGGTCAGAAATCCCATCCAGAACCAACCAACGCAAATGCTGCCACTGGTGATCAAAATCAATGCAATGTTGCACCATAGGAGCCATCAACACTTGGTTACTGAGACGGGATTTGTGTTCAGTGAGTCTAGTCCGCATCCTCCATGACATACGACCTACATACACTTTGGGGCAAGGACACACTATCACATAGATGATCCACATAGACTGACAAGTAGTAGATAATTTCAAGGGATAAATTACCCTGGATAGTGCTTGTGTGGAGATGGTATAGGGACACATGGCACAGCGTCCACATGCCTGATGACTGCCCGACTACTGAATACTTGCATCTTGAGTTAGAACATCTGTATGTACTGACATATCCACCAAATTCTTCACTCAGGTAAAAGCTATACATGGGCCCCTTGAAAAATCTTATGTAGTTCAAAAACATGCCAATGATGATAAATACTTTTAGCCAAATAATGGGCATAGTCAGTATACCAAAGTACCCAGACCTGTTTCCCCATAACATCTGGACTGATTTTGTAACAAAAGTAATCTATTTGCATACTTTGCTCTTAGGCATTCTTGCCAAATCACTTTATATGGGTAACCACTGGAAAGTAAGCGTGCCGTAAGTGCTTTCGCTTGTGTCTGAAAGTCCTCTTGCTCTGAACAGATATGGTGCAACCGCAAAAATTGATGAGTAGGAAGTCTGTTTCAACTTAAACGGGTGATGAAAATCAAAATGTAGCAATTTATTAAGATCAACTCTTTTTCTATACAGGGATGTATGGAGATGACCAGCAACCACTGTAACTGAAACATCCAAGATGGAAATTTGTATGGTGGAATACTCCATAGTGAACTGAAGATTATTGTCCTTGTGGGTCCTCGAGGAGTCTTAGAGCAGTCAGAATTCTGGTGGCCCAGATCATCACACTTGGAGCAGCACGTTTATTGCCTTTTCCTAGGCTGTGGCCTCACCTTCTCCCTCCTCTCTCTCTCTCATTCTTTTCCTCAAACCTCTCCTGGATCATTGCTGACAAGCAAGATTTGGTTTTGTCCAATCAACTCAAGTTAATGTTATTGTTTTTATTTGTAAATAACTTTACAAATATTCTCATATTTTCTGGGACCTCAGTTCCATCTTTCCACTAAATTTGCTCTATATGCTTTGGAATAAAGCAATTTCAGATCAGCCTCTGTCCAAAATTTCAGCAAACTTACTAATATTTACTCATCTTGTAATTGCTGAGTGTGTACTGGACCTCTGCATAATGTACTACTACAACAAGTGTATTTGATAACATACAAGTGCAAGTGTATACACTAAACTCCTGAAACTAAAATTTAAAAAAAAACTTTCAAAACAAAATACACCTTTTCTCTGAACACCAACAGTAAAATTCAAATACAGAAAAACAGGTGATTTTATCCTGAAACAAATAAAACTGGAAAGATCAGTATAGTTAGCACCTATGGTGTTACTGTCCTGTTCATCAGTCATCAGCACAGAGCTTAACAATGCAAAGTAATTACCTTGAATCTTACAGTTCGGGGAAACAGGCATTCAAATGACATGAAACTGATACTTTTGCATAAAAAGGTTGGTGGATATCTGGAATGCAAACATTACCCTTTTTATATTTTAACCAAAATGTACTTTTCACATTTAAATTAAAACCTTATACATAATACCTAAGACTGGTATCAAACTGATCTGAAAACAATAAAGTCATTTTAAAGTAAATTACTCAGAGTTACAGCCAAACATGATGCTATCTTCAACACAGACAGCAAATTAAGCAGTAGGTCTCTCTTCTGTCCTTCAAGGCATCTGCAAATTACTATGCAGCTGAACAAGAGACAGAGGAGTCGTAAACACTAAGGGGTATGTTTACTAACCTGCGGTAATCGTGAATAATGCGCGTTATGTAACATTAACGATCGTAAGCACATCATAACGCACGTTATGATGCGCTTACGATCGTTAACGTTACATAACGCGCGTTAATCGTAGTTAACGATCGTAAACTCCCGTGGAGCAGTAAAACACCGCAGAAGGTGGAGAGAGGGCGGAGAGAAGGGGTCAATGGGCGGGGAGAGGCTCCCTCTACACTAACGCGCTGATCTGAAGAGCTCAATTCCAACGCGAATGAAAACCTGCCGTTAAATGCACATTACAGAGGAGAGAAACCATTTCAGTGTCAGCAATGTACAGCTCAGGCAGGGAAACCTAATAAAAGTGATAAGTGTGATACATGTGCACAGAACAAAAGGGCACATAAACACTGAAAATGACCCCAACAAACTGGAAAAAAACCATAACCAAGCTGGCCAATAGTGGTATCAATGAGAAACATCAACCCCTCCCCCCCCCCGAGTAAGCTCCATAGAACAGATATAAATCGTGGAAGGGTCTATAATCCGTCCCCATACAAGGTGAATGAGCCCACAGTGAAATAGCGCTGCTCAGGGTTTTCCCCACCATCAGACAGGGTTCCTATGATGTGCACATGTCCCGCAACATCAGGGCGGGCATGACGGAACGGCAACTGGACAGATGCTGGAGAAGGGGATACAGAGGACCGCAGGCGGCACATGCTGTGGTGCAGCTGGGCCACTGTGCGGACTAGGGCGATGCCTAGGTGGCCCATACAAATGCTGAAGCAGCAGAGCAGCCAGACAGCAACTGCTGAAGGCCCAACATGGGCACGACTGTGTTTCCCACAGTGTCACAGGGGATAGTACCCAGCAGCTACCCCCAAGGGCACGGAACATTGGCAGGCGGTGCTGGGGGGAAGCGTGGACACCTATGCAGGCACCCCTACCCCAGAACCTGCACCATAGGCAGCCACCTACCTGCACACTGGATGGCCTGAGACTGTGCACCCCCAGCACCACCAGCAGAAGGGCATGTCAGCATGGTGGCTGAGGGATACTGGTGGTGGAGGGGGCAGTGGCAGCTGCCCAGAGCAGACCGTGGCCTAGCCCTGTGTAGGTGGGTGCCATGTACTGCAACAGATGGGCCCTGTCTGACGAACAGTCATGGTATCACCAAGGAATGTACTGACTCTGTGACAGCAAGGTGGTGCAGTGCACAAAACCAGTGTGTTCAGAAGCAGAGGGTCACAGGTTCAAGTCTCAGCTGTGGTTCCCGCCAACCCAGTCCCCATATTTTACCCACTACTACAACGTGCTAATACAGACAGCACCTTTATTGCAGATGATGTAAACATGCCCAAGACACCTACATTTTACCCTACAGAGCACAGACACCATAAACATGCACATTACCTAGAGCAGAGCCTCCCAAATGCAGTCCTGGAGGGCCAAACACCATTCCGGGTCCATGCTGCCTCTGATAAAGATGCCTGTGCTGCATTTCTATGCGCCACCCCCATGGTATGCAGATGTATCTCATGCATATTCATGAGGGACAGCATGAAAACCCGAACAGTGTTTTGCACCGCAGGACTGGAGTTGGGAACCTCTGCCGTAAAACAGCAGCCAACAGGGGCAGACACACCCGCACCCACAGGCCCCATTATCCAAAGCCTCCTGGGGAGGCAGGACTTTGGGCTCTGCGTGCATCTCCCAATACTAGCACTTGCATAACTTAGTAATGCCACCCTAAACCTGGGAATATGGTACACATCTATCAAAAGGTTGCTATGAGTACTGGCAGATAGCAATTCCTAGGTTAAGTACACTTTTCTGAGTGAGCTGCATCATAGCAACCTTTCTGATGTCTGTGGAGTGTGCTACAGGTCTTGTGTCTGACAGTGTTTACCAACCTGGGGAGTCACCCCGTACAGTATTGCGTACTATAGCCATGCTTGCACTGTGCCCAGGACTTGTGTGGTGGCCTGGGCTGCCCAACACCTCTATAGTTGCACAATGCTGGCATAGGTGTGGGGAGTGTGTGTCTGTCTATCCAGTGTGTGGTGGCTGCCAACACCCTCCACAGCCCACACTGCTAGCACTGTTGCCAGTATTGGCCTGCCAATGTGCATAATGAGGAGCAAGGTACCGTGGGAATAGCCTGGATAGGGTGGCCTGGCCTGGACGCATCTGCACATGGCATAGGGCAATGGCTCGGACATTGTAGTGCCTGGCCACCACCTGCACAGACAGGGTTGCCATAGCATGTCCTGCTGGGAGGTCACTCTCACCCTGCCTGAGCAGTGACCATGGCATGGCTAGGTTCCCCCATAGTGCTCTATAGCATTTCTCTCATGTGATATTTATGGGTTTCCTTTTGGGACCCAATCACAGACATCTGCTTGGTGTGTATGCTGACATCCCCGTTCTGGGTACATGCATCTCCTCCAGGACCATGCACTATGGACTAGCTGGTGGACTGTCTGCAGCTAGTATGTGTCTTGCTGGAACACCTTGCAGGGTGCAGCGGCTGGAGGCTTGCTGCTGGAGAATGTCAGATAATGGTGGGGGGCAACTGAGTATTTCCAGGCCTGCCATCTGTCTGCTATTGCGTTATGGATGTGTACCGCTCTGTCTGTTCCCCAGCAGGACTGGGGTTGCTGGTCCCCTCTACTGCTGCCATTGCAGGGAGGTAGACTGTGGATCTATTGGTGGGTGATCCATACACCCCCCCCCCCTTCACCTACAGCAGGTAATGATGGCACCAACACAGGATATGCACTATTCTGGGTGCAGCATCGCCCATAGGGACTAGACATGACCGAGACATACAGCAGGACACAGATGTCTCCTAGGTGTATCTAACTGAACTACCTATCACACACTGATGGGGATCTGCAGCATGGCGTATTTCAGCCATGAAAGGTGCTGTGGACCTAGTGCTGGGCGCCCCACCTCAACCTCAGGGTGGGCACTGTACCTGCACAATGTGACTGTCTGTGGCTACTCTGTGGCAGTGCCACACACTGTCTGTTCCCCCTACAAGGCCGAGGTGCTGTGGGGGTGCATACCCGATCTTGTGCCCATCTCTTGACTGCTGATTTTCATGTGCAGTGCATCATGGGTACGGGTGGGTTACCCCTATCCTGGTAACCACAGCAGACAGTTTGTGTGGTGACGTGCAGTCCTGCAGCCAGCCAGGGCTTTGTTCACATCCTTATAAGATGTCCTATAGGGGACATTATAGGGTGCCTTGGCGGACAGTACACTTTATAATGTGCCCTATGGAGTGCGTTATGGGGTGCCTTATGCAGCACCTTAGGTTATGCCACCGTGAGGGTGTGTTTGCTGGCAGCACTAATTAAAATACACATCACATGCCTCAACAATTGCTACTTAAATGTAAAGTGTGCTGCCTCAGCCAACCTTATACATTAGGCCCACTGGGGGATCGAACCCATGACCCCTGTACCATCAGTCAGTGTTGTAACCATTGTGCTACAGCTCTGTTACTGTGCTTGTATGCCTGCACGCCTTCTTAAGATTAACACGCGGTAACGTGCCTTGTAGCGCTTGTTTATTTATGGCGCCTTGTAACGCGCGTTCTTGGCGCATTCTCGGAAACAATGTACCGCCCATGTCCTTATTTGGGGTTTCTGTCCCTAACGTGGCTCCTAACGCGAATCGCACTAACGCAGTTTAGTAAACATACCCCTAAGAGTTAAAATAAAACGTTGCTTGAGAATATTAAATCCTAAATAAGCCTATAATTGATGAACAATAATTATGTCCTCTATGAGGTACTTGCCACAATATATAAAATCCCCTTTTAACCCCTAATTTTGCTTGATAGCATATACAGTCAAAAATAACATATACCAGAGATAAAATTCAAGCTGGATTACCTTTTTATTCACTCAGGAATTTTAATCATTTTCAAGTTGCAATCTGGCAACCACTGGCTCAGGATGCCCCATTGTCCTGTCAGGGCTTTTAACCTCTACTTTGAAGGTCAAAGGAAAAACAGAAGCAGTTTCCTTAATTTTCTATCTTTTTGTTTGTTTCGTTCAGCTTTAGTAAAGAACTCTAGTCAATTCAGCTCCAGGGACCATAAAATCTACTGGAGCAGCCAGTAATGAAAGAAAAACAGTATTTACTGTAAACTAAAACATTTAAACAGAAGACTATTAGTCTTTAAGTATAGCAGCCTATCTGATCAGAATAAGGAGGGTTTGTTTTTTTTTAGAAATTTCACTAAACCCTCCCCCCCCCCCCCCCCCGGGTAGTTCTGAAAAGCAACATGCCTTAAGAAAAGCTAAAAGAAGTAATAAAGTCTTCGCTTCTTCATAACAATTCATACTAGCTCTACAGGATAGTCATTTTCTTTAAAGCACTGAAGTAAACATCTTTGCATCACAAGGTTACATATTTTCCTAAACAGTTTTTTTTCCTCGGCTGCAGAATCCAGCTGCAGTGATTTCCCTTATCAATTTGATCTTGAATTTGTAAAGTAATAATAACATGACGAAACTGCTCTTGTATCACAAGGTCAGAACTAATCAAACTGAATTTCTTAGCATCACCATGAATCTATCATTAATCTCTTGTTGATTAAAATCCTCCACAGTATCTTCTAGATTAACTCCTCCAGGATTTTGGGGAGTACTCTGCACTTTCCTCATATAAATTGGTTAGCAATAGACATGTGCACTTTCTTTTTCTTCCTTTTTCCCCGTCTCTTACAGTATTTATACTGAGCCAACCTCTCAGCCACTTGCTGATAAATGTCTATTTTATCTGTCCACAAACAGGTTTGGCATTGTAACATTGTTACCATATTCTGTAAATCACAATTCTGCTTTTCAAGTTGCTTAATAAAATCTAATTTGCTGGATTTTGTCTGATGCATCTTACGATATGCAGACAACAAAAGCCAACCTCTCCTCCCTAAATAATCAATTCTGTCCCTTTTTCAACAGGTATTTTTTGCAAGCATGTAAGGACATTCACAGGTTCAGCATCTTTTAAAACAGACTCCCAATTCTCACTTAGTTCTGACCGCAGGACCATTCTCTAGCTAACATTTCATAAGACGCCTGATGTCAGCGGGGAATTTCTACAATATTCACATCTTTACCTCCCTTTACAGTATTTACACTATTTCCTCTTCTTTTCAACATTGTCCAAGCCTTTTTTTTTCGGACCCCACTTCTGTACCAAAATGTATTGCTACAACAAAGGCTAACACACCTTGTAATGAAGACGAGCACTTTATTTATAAAGCAAAGCAGGGATAACTTGAATTTCACTTATTTGACTCCTTAATTCATACTTATTTAGAAAGGCAAGTGATTCATTTATCTACCTATAATTAGTTAAAAAGATACCTAGAAAGCTATTAGAATAATGATAACTAAAAGCACTTAATTACAGAAGAAAATGATAACTAGAAAGCTAATTACAGAAGAATAATACTTCACCGAAAGAGTTCTGAACTTCATCTCCTGTCACACTTCGATTGAATGGATCCCTGATTCAACCAGACAAGAGAGACTTCTCAATCAGGAGTTTCTCTAGGCGACGCGTCCGTCCCTAGATGAGATCCCTTGGTAGCTTCTTTCCTTAGCTGAAACAGGCATCCCTTTTATCCTGTTGCAAACAACCAGCTTTTGCTCAGACAACTAGCTATCTTTCACCAGGCGACATATAGGGGCAGTTATCCATCAAATACAGCCAGGACACTGGCCAGGTGCCTGACAATGTTCAAAGGACATGCCTCCCCCACCCCCCATGGCTTCGGAAGTTCAGAACTCCATAATTACAATTGATGTGAATCTTGTTTACATAGTTATGTAACTAGAATAGTTCTCCTCAATTGATCTACATTTGTTAAGAGAATGGTCTCCTCAATTGATCTACATTTGTTAGGAGAATTGCCTCCCTCTCTGGTCTTCCGGCATCTCTGTAGTTATGTGAACAGTTTCAACTACAGTTGAGAGGCATGATCAATAGTCAATTTTTAAATTCATTTGTACTACAATTTGAAAAATGAAAAAACTGACTTTCCACTATAAGCCTATGAATGACATTAGGGGGTTTTCCTATGAGCTGTCAGCAAGGCATTTGCTCCGCATTGCCAGGAGCCCTCGTCTGAAGCTTATTCCTTCCCAATCCACGGTATACATCTCCATTATATGGAGACTATGGGTAGGAGTTTTGATTTGCTAAGCAGGGTTTTGTTTATTATTTTTCTTCCTGCTGTTTGGGTGCTAATATGCATATTCAGCATCAGCCACTATCCAGATTTCAGCACTGAATATCCAGATTTTTTTCTGTCACAGTGCTGACCACCAAGACTGAGTATCAGCCTGATAATCTTCTTCTAAGCTGACAAAATGTGAGGTCACATTTAAGAGAAACTTCCTTGGATGTGTAGTTTTCTGGCATTTGAAGCTAAGAACTCAAAGAAAATTGGGCAGTTGAAGACAATTAGGGAGGTTGCAGTGAGAGTAAAAGCCCTAATTGCTAGTGGAGAGAGAGAAGAGGAGAAAAGAGACCAAAGATACATGGGGTATTCAGTGTTGATGAGTATGGGCACCTTTTCCATTGCTTGCTAACATTGACCTGTAGTCCAAATTAAAGCACCCAGACTTACACATCCCAAACGCACACGTACTATAGAGAGTGACCTCCACGGGAGAAACAGTGTGTTCAGCTAATCCCCACAGGCCCACGTGAGAATGAGGAAGTACAAGCTGTACCACACCAGAAAGAAGGGAGTGAATACACAATAAATAATAATAGCAAAGCATTAGGAGCAGAAGTGGAGTGTGGACAAAAGACTAACATACAACATAATTATACAACAGTCCAGTTTAATAAAGCCAGACCCAATTTGGCCAAGTTTCAGCAGAAAGCCTTCATCAGGGGGCTAAAAGCCATTATAAACAGATAAACAACACATACTAAACATAAAATGCAGCCAGCACATGATAGCTCAGTCCCTGAAAAATATAGGAGACACAGGTTATAGCAACTGAGTTGTCCACATAAAAAGAAGTAGAAAGAAATCTTTAGTTTTCATTTAGTGATTTAGTCATGCCATCTTTGGGAATCTGAATGTGCAGATCTTTGATATCTTTAGTATTTTGTGCAGTACAGGAATAAATATAGCTGTGTTTCTCCAGCATTGCACTGCAAGCAGAGTCCAGCATTCTTGGGGTTTCTAGTTCAGTTTTTGCCTGCCCATTTCTATCTGTAATACATAGTTATTTTATTCTGTATTTGATAGTCTCCATTCATATTTTGCACAAGTGACAAAGGTGAGAAATTATGTGAGCATGTAGTTTCGGTGTAGAGGACATGTAGCAGTCCTGTTTGTTCTCTTTTCCAAAGAAGTGGTGCATTCCAAGACGATAAAATCAAAGATGAAGAAAGAAGAAAATAGGATGCCTTCCTAAAAAACACTGATATTAACAGAGACAAGTAAATACATATACTAAAGCATTCTTGCCAAAATGGCTACCTCAGAGCAGCAGTATCACCTAGATGTCCCAAAACATTAATTCATCCACCTCTTGGCTCAATGCTCCTCTTTTGGTCTTTTCTATGTTTTTCACTTTTCTTCTTATGTTTTTGAAATTGTAAAATGTTCATTTTGAATATGGCCCTTATTGCCTCTCTTCGCACTCCTATGAGGCTTCCTAGTTTTCTGAGAACGAACACGGCAGTGCCACGATTCATAATGATAAAATATGACTAAGTAGGAGAAGATTTCAAAGCTTAAATATCAATAGCAACTTAGGAATTAAATATAGATATTAGAAAAGGGGCAGTTTAGTTAGTAGTTTTGTAGAGAGCAATTAATTTTGTGCTAGATTATTAATTGCACTGCATTGAAGAAAAAATGGCTAAATATATTGTCAGTTGGCGACCGAATAGAGAGACGTAGCCTGCATTATGACCCTTTGTACCCTGATAGCTGAAAGAAGCCTGAACAAAGAATATCAGTTGAAGCCAAACTCCTGATGACCTGGCTTACTTGAAGAAATGTTAAATGAAGCCATTTACCTGATATCAGAAGCCAGCTTTAACTGACTACTGTATTCCCAGTTGAAGTTGATAATGTCTGAAGATATAAACTGGTCTCCCCGTCCCACTGTTCTTCCCTATCTCACAAGCCCATTCAATTGAATGCACCACTGAAGGTTACTGTGCTGAAAGTCAATCAAGACCAAGTTCATCCTAACCTTCTGAAGAACTGCTAAAACGTTTGTCTTACTCATCTCAACTGCTGTGTGAGAAAGTCACCATGCGACCGATTCTGCGCCACGAATAGCTTTCTCTGCCAGTTGTGTGGGGAAATTAGACAGGGGCGGAGAAAGGACTGCTTGGCCGTGGAGTCTGGGCAGTCGCCAGCCATGGACGTATAGGGCCGATTCTAATATCAGCCCTGTACATCCAGAGCCGGTGACATGTGCGGGGAAGTTATTCCACCTCTGAGGTGGAATAACTTCTCTGGATGTGTTTTTGTTTTGTTCTTTCCAGGGTGCGGATGGGGCAGGAGGGACCAGAGGACATTCCCCGCAGCCCAAGCCTGGCCTTAAGAGGCCAGATCGGGTTTTGGGTAGTGGGGAATGAGCACTTTTGTCCGGAGGCCGGTATCACAGCTTTTAAATGGAGTCACAGTGTCATGGCAACCGGACGCCATGACGCCGCGGCTCCATTTCAAAACCCTGACTAAGTTAGTAGGGCAGGTCATGTACGTGCAGGCCGGGTGGAATCACAGTCCTGGCCTGCACGGATATGACTGTTCGCAATTCTGATCCCACGGGGCTAGATATGCCCCGTGGGATCAGAATCGTGATCCCCTCTGTATGTCTGGCTCAGACCAGACTTGCAGAGGGGATCTATGTCTGGAATGGAATAAGCCTGCATGTGTCCTCAGCCATATAGTCTCACAAGAAAATAAAAAGATTCATTCCTTTTTCTTGCACAGTTTGGCCTTTCACCTGGGGAAGAGCACATGACATGCCCTCTTTATCTCATCCTCTTTCTAAAAGCAAAAACAACCACAATCAACCCTCTGTAATCAAGAGAAAATCACTATAGGGACTGTTTCCAAGGACTTTGGAGAGATACAGCAAACAGACTAGTAGAAGGACATAAGAGCACATCATGACCCAGAGCCTGCTAAGTTTACCCTCCAGAGCATGAGAGTTTCCTGTCCCCAGATAGAATCTAGGATTAAAACAATGAGCTTTCTTGATACATATTCTCCTTGCAAAGATCCCTAAAGAAAATACGATGCAGATGTTCAAAGAACTTAGGCTCCTAACTTTATCTATTTGCACTTCGCTCATGTTTTTCTAGTATTAGTTCATACTAAATGTGAAAATTAAGTTCGTAAACTGGATTCTCTGAAAATGTACGAGAACCACATTCTGAAATATGAAGTCGTATTTAAGAAAGGACGTGGAAAATGGAATTGAAACATCAAGGTCATATTTTAGAAATGACTGTGCTAAATATGGAGCAGTTTCTAAAATACCAAAAAGGAAGTGCAGGAGTGCACATGGATATGTGCCTACATACAGCAGGAGGAGTATTTTACAAGCCTACATGTGAGAAAAATGGGGGAAATATGGCTCCATGTGTAAGTGCTGGCACCCACATATGCAGACTTGTATTTTATGAGTTACATGTTGCAATTTTACTCAGTAGAAAAGCCAACTATGGATGCTGCTAGTTTTTTTCTAATTTCAATATGAAGGGGGAAACAAGTGATTGGGTGGTTAAGGAGAATAATCCCTTTTAATCTCCCTCTCTAAAGGGCTGTCTGAAATGAGTATTTTATAAAAACGTAAACATGCCAGGCAGCAGGTGTAAATATCAATGTGGACCTTTTTGGTCAAGTGAAATGGAGAATACACATGTAGATTTTATGACTCACCTTTGCCATGCCGTACCCACACTCCCGTCACACCTCCTTGCAGCTTCCAAGTAGTAAAACTTTATAGATTGCTATGTGCAGACATCAAAGTGGTTTACATAATTCTCTTTGCTATGGCTATTCAGTAACACTGTAATGTATTTACATACCTCCCAAGCACTATGTAGATACTGCTGGAGCGGTCTGTGGAAAGAGTCCCAAGTTATCCAGATGGAGGTAGCAATTACTGCCTAATTGGGCTATTCAGCACCAGCCTCCTTCCAGACTTCAGCACTGAATATCCAGATTTTTTTCAATCACAGTGCCATTAAGAAAAAACACTGACCACCAAGGCTGAGTGGGGTCACATTTGAGAGATACTTCCTGGAGTGTGTAGTCTTTTGGCATTTGAAGCTAAGAACTCAAAGCAAATTGGGCAGTTGAAGTCAATTAGGGAGGCTGCAGTGAGAGTAAAAGCCCTAATTGCTAGTGAGAGAGGAGGAGAAAAGGGACCAAAGATACAGGGCTTGTTTTTAGAGGGTATTTAGTGCTGATGAGTACAGGCACCTTTTCCATTGCTTGCTCACATTGACCCGTTGTCCAAATGAAAGCACCCAGACTTTGCACATCCCAAACGCACACATACTATAGATAGTGACCTCCACGGGAGAAGCAGTGTGTTCAGCTAATCCCCACAGACCCATGGGAGAATGTGGAAGTAGAAGCTGCACCACACCAGAAAGAAGGGAGTAAATACACAATAAATAGCAAAGCATTAGGAGCAGAGGTGGACAGTGGACAAAAGACCAACATACAACATAATTGTGCAACAGTCCAGTTTATTAAAGCCAGATACAACTTGGCCAAGTTTCAGCAGAAAGCCTTCATCTGGGGGGGGGGGGGGGGGGCTAAAAGCCAATGTAAACAGATAAACAACACATACTAAAATGAAATGCAGCCAGCACATGATAGCTCAGCCCCTGAAAAATATAGGAGACACAGGTTACAGCAATGTTTAGTTACTTTGTTACTCAACATGTTATTTGTACGTAAGTTCATGAATGTTATAATGTAACTTGGTTGTATTTCATTTTATTCCACCACTGATCTATGGAAGTGGTGATATATAAAACTTGTAAATAAAACGTGTCTGTCTGTATTTCTCCAGTATTGTACTGCAGGCAAAGTCCAACTTCTTGGAGTTTCCAGTTCAGTTTTTGCTTGCCCTTTTCTGTCTCTAATATGTGGATATTTAATTGTGTATTTGGTAAGGCTCTATTCATATTTTGCACAAGTAACAAAGATGACAAATTAGGTCAACTTGTAGCTTCTGTTTAGGAACATATAACAGTCCGACTTTTCCAAGGAAATGCTGCGTTGTAAGGACTCTTGTAATATTTTTCAGTGTTGCCTTTATATAGATTCTATGGCTGGTTTCAGGGAGCGTTGCTAATGTAGAGGTGGGTCCCTCATTGATCACCCCACCTATTAAGGATGGTTCAGAGTTAGACTTATTTCCCTTTATATATTCTGAAACTCATCTACCACCTCATTGCACAATTACTATCTCCAAAATCTCTTTATAGCTCTTCACCACTACTTTTGGCTTTCATTATCCAGAATATTTAAAATCCAAATGGAATATGAAGAGCTGTAAAAGGATCTCATGGAAGTTAGAAGTTAAAATGTCTCATATTGCTAGAATAGTTAAACAAAGAGAAATCAATCTCATACAGCTTAAGCAACTGCGCTATCTGCTTTGAACTCAGTCTTCCAAGGTACGCTTTAGTGATCTGTTCATTAGTCCGTGGCTCTGTATCACGCATCTTAAATGTAGGATAGTGAAGACCCTCAGGGACCCCGATGCTTTTTAGGAAGCCATCAGCATCTTGATTTATGGTCTCTAACTTGCCTATTATATCATAGGGAATGTGACATGGATCACAGAGTTTATACATTGGCCTCCAATGAGGGTCAAGCAATTTTTCTTGCAAGATGAAACTAACAAATTCCTGGAAAGTCAAATTCTCTTCAGACATCAAAGACTTTCGGATAACTGCCTTAATATGATTTGCATATTTTTCATGGATGAGTAATTTACTGTTTAAGAATTTATTCCTAAAAGCAGAAACCAGCCTCTCTAAGGGATCCCGGGTGAACATTATTTTGGTATAATTATTGAGCAGTTCCAATTGTTGAGTGGAAGGGTAAGAGTGCAGCCTTCTTGGCAGTGGTGTCTGATAGATGTACTTCAGAAATGAGCTCTGGTTAATGTTCTCATTGCTCAAGGCATTGGTGTCATTGGTCAGGTTCATCTCAAGGAGAAGGAGGATTCTCTTCCAGTTGGAGCAACCTGCCTTGGGTACACTACAAAAGATTATCTTATGGCTGTGCACCACAAACATTTGGTAGGCAACAAGAGGATTCAGTTTTTTGGCCAGTCCGGTGAGGTTGTATTTCATGCAGGTAGAATTAAGTATAAGTTTGCGCTGTGTTTGAATTATCTGCCATGTTTGTGTAGGATCTGGAAAAGATGATAAAATCAGAGATGAAGAAAGAAGAAAATAGGATGCCTTCCTAACACTGATAACTAAAAGAGACAAGGAAATACATATACTAAAGCATTCTTGCCAAAATGGCTACCTCAGAGCAGCAGCATCACCTAGATTTCCCAAAACATTAATTCATGCACCTCTTGGCTCAAATGCTCATCTTTTGGTCTTTTCTATGTTTTTAATTTTTTTTGACAAATTTCTTATATTTTTAAACCTTTTTTTACATTGTCAAATGTTTATTTTGTATATGGCCCTTATTCCCGCTCTTAGTACTCCTATGAGGCTTCCTAGTTTTCTGAGGATGAACACGGCAGTGCCATGATTCATAATGATGAGAATGACTAAACAAAAGGAGATTTTAAAAGCTTAAAGCACCAAAAGCAACTGAGGAATGAAATATAAAAATTAGAAAAGGGGCAGTTTATTTGGTGGCTTTTTAAAGAGGCAACAATTAATTTTGTGCTAAATTATTAACTGCACTGTATTCAAGAACAAGGCATCTTCTAGATGTCAGAAAAAATGGCTAAAGACATTGTCGGTTGGAGACTGATTAGAGAGAAGTAGCCTTCATTATGACCCTTTGCACCCTGATGGCTGAAGGAAGCCTGAATAAAGAATATCAGTTGGAGTCAAACTCCTGATGACCATGGCCTGCTTGAAGAAATGTTAAGTGAAGTCATTTACCTAAAATCAGAAACCAGCTTTAAGAAAATATTCCCAGTTGAAGTTAATAATGTCTGAAGACAAGACATGCCCTCTCTATCTCATCCTCTTTCTAAAAGCAAAAAGAAACTGGTCTCGCCCTTTCCACTGTTCTTCCTTATCCTACAAGCCCATTCAGTTGAATGCACCACTGAAAACTACTACTCTGAAAGTAAGTCAAGACCAGTATCATCCTCATGACCATTTAAAGAAATGGTAAAATCTTTGTCTTACTTACCTTTCTGCCCCCTTCCTTTCAGACTATCTCAACCAAAGGCCTGCTGTGTGAGAAAGTCACCATACAGTATGCGCCCTAAGTTCCTATAGCCTCCCAAGAAAATAAAAAGATTCATTCCTTTTTCTTACACAGTTTAGCTTTTTTCATGGGGAAGAGTACATGACATGCCCTCTCCATCTCATCCTCTTTCTAAAAGCAAAAGGAACCACTATTGACCATTCCTCCGTAATCAAGAGAAAATCACTATAGGGGTTATTCAGAACAGGAATAAGCCCTTTGAATTTGCAGCATAGACGTTTTTCTAGTGAAAATATCAATGACTGTATTCTGAACCCCCCGTGGCTCTACAGGTAAATGGTGCTAGCATAGGGATCTCAGAACGTGGGTAGGAGGGGGCAGAATGGGGCACGGTCAGCAGCAGAGATGTACCATGCCTATTGAGGAAAGGCCCATATATGTTCTGTGTGTTTCCGTAGACGTCCACGTTATACCAGCGGATAGGTGGAATAAGACCAGGACTTAGACACTTTTCTGCTCTGCTCTGCGTCCCTTATAGATGGATGGCTGTGAGAAAGATGTTTTGAACTGATGTATCTGCAGTCTGAAAGACCTCAAGACACAGTTGTAAAGAACAGAATGCAGAGGTGAGGGAAGGTAGTATTATTTATTATTATTTATTTAGCTGTATTTATATCCCGCTTTTCACCAGGTCAAAGCGGGATATAAATACAGCAAATTGCAAAAGGTAGTATGGTAAAGACACATTAATAAACACCCTTACAGAAATATTCAGAGGTACAATGGTAGTTATTCCAGCTATGCTGACAATTGCTGTGTGAGCTATAGGACATAATCTAGGGCACCCTATCCTTTGCTGTCTTCCAAGAAGTGCAACTGTTGATGTAGGGATTTATGTGGGTGAGTATAGGATGGATTCATGTATGGGTGAGAAACACAGATCAAATTAATAGTCCTGGGAATCCATGCCATTATGCTATACCATCTGTTTTCTAGAGGTGCAGGGCATCTATACTGCAAATGTATGTTTTGTGTGACTGCAAGAGAGAGAGTGTGTGTGTGTGTGTGTGATTAGAGGGATGCAGGGGGGACCTGGTGTGCACAACCGCAATTTTGGGGGGACCTGGTGTGCGCAACCGCAATTTTGGGGGGACATCACTGCCTGGCCAATTCCTGGTCCATAGGGCAAACCGCAGCATGACCAGGTGCCAGTGTGCTCGACCAGGATACATCAGAAAGGGGTCCCCATGTATAGACAGCTGCTGGTGCTCTTGGGCATCTAGCAGTGCTGTTTGTACTGTTGTATGCATTCGGTCTGAGGGGCCCTATTTATTGTCAGAGATATGCTCTGACATTTAGCTGAAGAGGACCATTTCTTATTTATTCTGGTCCATACATAGCATTGTACAGACTGTTGTCAGAGATGAACAGTGCAAGCACAACTAAAATGTTCTGCCATGTATGTTTTGCTGCAAGGTATGTCAGGACAATCATAGCACTTTCTACTTGTTGTAACATCTCTGAGTGCAGAGATCACTTTACAGTGTTCTAGTCATTCAAAGGACTAACTTCTAAGGTCTGTTTGCATCAATACATCTGTATGATCAGTTTTCATGGGTAGTTTGCATGAGCACCACACGGTCAGTGTGAGGAGCAGCTTCAGGGATGAACGCTTTAACTGAGGAGGTGTGGCCACATGGAGACAGGCAGAGTGGGCTCGTACATTTTTTTGGAATTCGCCAGGGCAGAGACATCCAGGCTGCTAGCTACATATACATGTGTCCTGGGGTTGCGACAAACACATCTATGTCCCCGATTCAGGACCTGCAGGCCCATCCAGACCCGTGCATGTGGAATTAGGTGTATGTTTACTAAACCCTCTTAACATGCGTGCCACGTTAGTCTGCAGGATGCCATAAAAGGAGTGGGTGGTCTGGTCAAAAATAGCAAAACGGGATTCGCGCACGCTGCGCTGCACACTCTTGTGCGCCGCACACATTAGCGCACGAGAAACGCGCGCAGGAAGCATAAGCAGGCGCGCTGATGTGCAAAACAGAGGAACAGGGCTGCAGTACAATGGTAAAGACACTGACATGGGTGCAGGGGTCATGGGTTCAATCCCCCACTGTGCCCAATGAATAAGGCTGGCTGAGGCACTACCATTTATGCGTAATATTGCATTATGAGGCTTTTGAATTTTATTTTAATTACTGCTGCTAGCAGACGCACTCTCAAAGCGCTGTAACATAAGGTGCTGCATAAGGCACCCCCATAAGGTACACCAGAGGGCACATTTTAAAGTGCACTGTCCGCCACGGCACCCTACAATGTTGCTTAAAGGGTGGCCTATAGGGCGCCATATAGGGTACCCTATGAGGCACAGCAAGGTCATAGCACTGTTTTTGATGGCAGCACTGTGCATTTAAATCCATGGAAATCTTAAGTAGGTGCGCTGACATGCAAGGAGGAACAGCAGTGTAGCACAATGGTTAAGGCACTGACTGATGATACAGGGGTCATGAGTTCAATCCCCAGTGTGCCTAATACATAAGGCTGGCTGAGGCATCAGCTTTAACATGTAAGTATTGTTTCCTGCAGCACTTTATTTGTATTTTATTAATTGCTGCCAGCAAACACACCCTCATGTGCCATAACCTAAGGTGCCGCATAAGGCACCCTATAAGGCACTCCATAGGGCACACTATAAAGTGCACTATCTGCCACGGCACCCTATAATGTCCCCTATAGGGCACCCTATCAGACGCTCCATAGGATACTGTATAGTGCACCTTATATGGACGGTAACCATAAGGTGCCCTATAGGGCGCCCTATAAAGCGCCCTCTGAGGCACCTTATGGGTACAGTACGCTGAGGGTGTTTTTGCTGGCAGCACTAATGTACATTAAAAATAGATAATGCTTTGGACAGCCCTATCAAATAACCCCACTGTGGGTTTGAACCCATGACCTCTGGCTCCACTGGCAGTGAAGTAACCAGTGGGCTACAGCTCTATAGCTGCTAGCAAACCCCTGGCTGGCTGCAGAAGGACTGCAAGTCACCACACAAACAGTCTGCTGTGGTCACCAGGATAGGGTTAACCCACCCATACCCATGATGCACTGCACATGCAAATCAGCAGTCTACAGATGATCACAAGATGGGGTATGCACCCCCACAGCACCTCGGCCTGGTAGGGGGAACTGACTGTGTGTGGTACTGGCACAGAATAGCTACACACCATCACATTGTGCAGGTACTGCACTCACACTTAGGGTGAGGTGGGGCGCCCAGCACCAGGTCCACAGCAGAGATAGGCCATGCTGCAGGTCCCCAGCAGTGCTAATGTGTGAGATAAGTAGTTTCCGCAGACACACCTTGGATATATCTGTATGTCTCAGTCAGGTGTAGCCCCTATGAACCCCTAGGAGGATTATGTACCACCACCCTCCTCCTCCTCCAGGGCTGAGGGTGGTAAACAGGGTCTCCCACCAACAGATCCACATTCTACCTCCCTGCAATGGTGGCAGTAGAGGGGACCATCAACCCCAGTCCTGCTGGGGAACTGACACCCTACAGGACAGTCAATGCAGCTCTGTACACATCCATAACGCAATAGCAGACAGACATTAGGCCTGGATATGCTAAGCTGCACCCCACCACTATCTGATATTCTCCTGCAGCAAGCCTTCAGCCACTGCACCCTGCAAGGCGCTCCATCAAGACACATACCAGCTGCAGACAGTCTGCTAGCTAGTCCATAGTGCATGTTCCTGGTGGAAATGCGTGCACCCAGAACTGGGATGTCAGCATACACAACAAGCAAATAAGTCAGTGATTGGGCCCCAAAAGGAAACCAATAAATATCACATGAGAGAAATACTATATAGCACTATGGGGGTGCCTAGCCATGCTGTGGTCACTGCACAGTCAGGGTGAGAGTGCTCTCCCAGCAGGACATGCTGTGGCCACCCTGTCTGTGCAGGTGGTGGCCGGGCACTACAATGTCCCAGCCAGTGCCCTATGCCCTGTGCAGATGCATCCTGGCCAGGCCACCCTGTCTGGGCTATACCCATGGTACCTTGCTCCTCATTATGCACATTGGCAGGCCAATACTGGCAACTGTGCTGGCAGTGTGGGCTGTGGAGGGTGTTTGCAGCCACCACACACTGGATAGACAGACACACACTCCCACACCTATGCCAGCATTGTGCTATTATAGAGGAGTTTAGCAGCCCTGGCCACCACACCAGTCCTGGGCACAGTGCAGGCATGGATATGGTACGCAATACTGTTGGGGGTCACTCCCCAGGGTGGTAAACACTGTCAGAGACCAGACCTGAAGCACACTCCACAGACATCAGAAAGGTTGCTATGATGGAGCTCAATCATCAAACTGTGCTTAACTTTGGGAATTGCTATCTGCCAGTAATCATAGCAAACTTTTGATAGCTGTGTACCGTATTCCCAGGTGTAGGGTGGCATTGCTAAGGTATGCAAGTGCTAGTATTGGGAGATGCACGCAGGGCCCAATGTCCTGCCTCTCCAGGAGGCATTGCCTAATGGAGCCTGTGGGTGTGGGTGTGGGTGTGTCTGCCCCTGTTGGCTGCTGCTTTACGGCAGAGGTTCCCAACTCCAGTCCTGGTGTGCCAAACACTGTTCGGGTTTTCATGCTGTCCCTCATGAATATGCATGAGATACATCTGCATACCATGGGGGTGGTGCATAGATATGCAGCACAGGCATCTTTATTAGAGGCAGCATGGAACCTCAATGGTGTTTGGCCCTCCAGGACTGCATTTGGGAGACTCTGCTCTAGGTAATGCGCCTGTTTATGTTGTCTTTGCTCTGTAGGGTAAAATGTAGGTGTTTTGGGCATGTTTACGTCATCTGCAATAAACGTTCTGTCTGTATTAGCACGTTGTAGTAGTGGGTAAAATATGGGGACTGGGTTGGCAGGCACCATAGCTGGGACTTGAACCTGTGACCTTCTGCCTCCAAACACACTGGTTGTGTGCACTGCACCACCGTGTTGCCACAGAGACAGTGCATTCCCTGGTGATACCATGACTGTTTGTCCGGCAGGGCCTGTCTGTTGCAGTGCATGGCACCCACCTACACAGGGCTAGGCCATGGTCTGCTCTGGGCAGCTGCCACTGCCCCCCTCCACCCCCAGTACCCCTCTGCCACCATGCTGACATGCCCTTCTGCTGGTGGTGCTGGTGGTGTGCAGTCTCAAGCCATCCAGTGTGCAGGTAGGTGGCTGCCTATGGTGCGTGTTGTGGGGTAGGGGTGCCTGCATAGGCGTCCACGCTTCCCCCCAACACCGCCTGCCAATGTTCTGTGCCCTTGGGGGTACCTGCTGGGTACTATCCCCTGTGACACTGTGATAAACACTCTCGTGCCCATGTTGGGTCCTCATCAGTTGCTGACCGGCTGCTGTTCAGTTTCAGCATTCCTAAGTGCCACCTAGGCATCTGCTTAGTCCGCACTGTGCCCCAGCTGCACCACAGCATGTGCCGCCTGCAGCCCTCTGTATCCCCTTTCCCAGAATCTGTCCAGTTGCCCATTCCGACATGCCCGCCCTGCTGTTGTGGAACATGTGCATGCCATAGGTAACCTGTCCAATGGAGAGGGAAACCCTCATCAGTGCTATTTTACTGTGGGATCATTCATCCTGTATGGGGACGGAGCGTAGACCCTTCCAAAATTCATATTTTTTTGGGGGCTTTCTTGGGAGTGTTTTTTGATGTTTCCCATTACTATCACTATTGCCCAGCTTGATTATGATTTTTTTTTATTTTGTTGGGGTAATTTTCAATGTTTATTTGCACTTTTGTTCCGTGCACATGTATCACACTTATCACTTTTTTGTAGGTTTCCCTAGTTTTGCTGTACATTGCTGACAGAAATGGTTTCTTTTCCCTTTAAATCAGCTCTAACGCGAGGTTTTCACTTGTGTTAGTTTTGGCCTCAAATGTCACATCGTTAGTGTGCGGGGAGCCTCTCCCCTCCCACTCTCCACCCATTGACTCCTTCTCTCCGCCCCTGGGGAGCCTTCCTCCGCCCTCCGGGAGCCTTTCCACGCCTTCAGCGCTCGTTTGTGCTGCTGCGCGTGTGAGCGCGCACTAAAGTGCATTTTTGCCCCGTAAAGCGTCATTAGCGCGCGCTAAGGTACCTTAGCGTGCGCTAATTGCACAGCGCGCACGTTAATAAGGTTTAGTAAACATACCCCTTAGTTTCAAACGGGGACCATTTTTAATTTGGATGTGTCCATGGGCCAGACGTGCATGTTATGGAATCACTCTCCACAGGACTAGATCTCCAAGACCTTCAGAGAGATACAGCAAGAAGAATAGTAGAAGAACATACAAGCACATCCTTTGAGCTTTCTTGATGCATATTCTCATTGCAAAGATCCCTAAAGAAAATATGATGCACTCCTTGTGGCCTTGGGCAAGCCACTTAACCCTCCATTGCCTCAGGTACACTTAGATTGTGAGCCCTTCGGGGACAAGGGAATAAAAAGTACCTGTTAGTATACATGTAAACCGCACTGATTCTAAAGAGCGCGGTATAAATAAATAAATATATGTTCAAAGGGTTTGGGGTCCTAACTTTATCTATTTGCATTTAGCTCATGTCTTTCTTGTATTAGTGCTAACTTTGAAATTTAAGTTCTTAAATTTGGCTTCTCTTAAAATTTACAAGGGCAGTGTTCTGAAAGGATGTGGAAAATGGAATTGAGGTATCGAGGTCATATTTTAGACAGGTCTGTGCTAAACGTGGTGCCGTTTCTAAAATACCAAAAAGGAAGCGCAGGAGTGCACGTGGATATGTAGCTACATAGGAGGAGTATTTTACAGCCCTACATGTGACAAAAATGGGGGAAACAGGGCTGGCTCCAAGTTTAAGTGCCGGCACTCACATGTGCAGACTTGTATTTTATGAGTTACATATGTATGTCGGCCATTTTGCAATTCTACTCAGTATAAATGCCAGCAGTTAACTATGGATGCTGCTAGCTTTTTCTAACTTCAATATGAAGGGAGAAATAAGCGATGGGGGGTTAAGGGCTATCGGAAATGAGCATTTTTAAGAGCCTAACTGTGCCAGGCAGTAGTTATAAATCTCAATGTGGACATTTTTTATCATGTGAAATGGGAAATACATGCGTAGATTTTATGACCCATCTTTGCCATGCCGTAACCACACTTCCATCACGCCTCCTTGCAGCTTCCAGGTCGTAACACTTTATATTCTGCCACGTGAAAACATCAAAGTGGTTTACATAATTCCCTTTGCTGTGGTTATTCGGTATAACTGAATATCTTTACATACCTATGCGTGATTGTGTCTGAAGTTCTTAAAGTAGCTTAGCAGGTAGAAAAGGCAACGGCAAAATTAGAAGGATACTTGGGTGCATAGGCAGAGGAATGACCAGCAGAAGAAAGGAGGCGATAGTGCCTCTGTATAAGTCCTTGGTGCGACCTCATTTGTAGACTTGTGTGCAATTCTAGAGACCACACCTTCAAAAGGATATAAACAGGTTGGAGTCGGTACAGAAGGTGCTACTAAAATGGTTAGTGGTCTTCATTATAAAGCATATGAGGACAGACTTAAGGATCTTAAAATGTATACTTAGAGGAAAGGTGGAATAGAGGTGACATGATTGAGATGTTTAAATACCTTTGTGGCATAAATACACAGGAGGAGAGCCTCTTTCAATTGAAAGCCAGCTCTGCTATGAGGGGACATGGGATGAGGGTGAAAGGGGATAGGCTCAGGAGTAATATGTGGAAATATTTCTTTACGGAAAGAGTGGTAGATGCGTGGAATAGTCTCCCGCTGAAGGTGATAGAGATGACGACAGTATCTGAATTCAAAAAGGCATGGGACAGAGGATCTCTAAAGGGAAAAAGTGGACTGTTGTGGTGGTTGATACGGAAGGGGAGACTAGATAGGCCATGTGGTCTTTTTCTGCCCTCATGTTTCTGTACCTCCCAGGCACTATGTAGATACCGCTGGAGCGATCTGTGGAAACAGTTCCAGGTTATCCAGATAGAGGTAGCAGTTACTGCCTAATAGGGCTATTCAGCACCAGCCTCCTTCCAGACTTCAGCACTGAATATTCAGATTTCTTTCAGTCGCAGTGGCCATTAAGAAAAAACATTAATCATCAAGATTGAATGTCAGCCTGAGAGTCTTCAAGTGTTCTAAGTTGACAAAAAGTGAGGTCACATTTGAGAGAAACTTCCTGGGATGTGTAGTTTTCTGGCATCTGAAGCTAAGAACTCAAAGAAAATTGGGAAGTTGAAGCCAATTAGGGAGGCTGCAGTTAGCATAAAAGCCCTAATTGCTAGTGGAGAGAGAGAGAGAGAGAGAGAGAGAGAGAGAGAGGAGCAGAAAAGGGACCAAAAACACAGGGCTTGTTTTTAGAGGGTATTTAGTGCTGATGAGTACAGGCACCTTTTCCATTGCTTGCTAACATTGACCCATAGTCCAAATGAAAGCCCCCAGACTTTGCACATCCCAAACGCACACGTACTATAGAGAGCGACCTCCACGGGAGAAGCAGTGTGTTCAGCTAATCCCCACAGGCACAAGGGAGAATGTGGAAGTGCAAGTTGCACCACATGGGAAAGAAGGGAGTAAATACACAATAAATAATAATAGCAAAGCACTAGGAGCAGAGGTGGACAGTGGACAAAAGACCAACATACAACATAATTGTGCAACAGTCCAGTTTATTAAAGCCAGATCCAACTTAGCCAAGTTTCAGCAGAAAACCTTCATCGGGGGGCTAAAAGCCAATGTAAACAGATAATGAGCACATATTAAGCATGAAATGCAGCCAGCACATGGTAGCTCAATCACTGAAAAATGTAGGAGACACAGGATACAACACTGAGCTGTCCATACAAGATAAGGTAGAAAGAAATGGTTAGTTTTCATTTAGTGATTTAATTATGCCATCTTTGGGAATCTGAATGTGCAGATATTTGATATCTGTTGTATTTTGCACAGTACAAGAATAAGCATGTCTGTATTTCTCCAGCATTGCACTGCCATCAGAATCCTGTCTCTTGGGGTTTCCAGTTCAGTTTTTGCCAGCCCATTTCGACATCTAATATGTGGTTATTGATTTGGTATTTGGTAAAGCTCTATTCATATTTTGCATAAGTGACAAAGGTGAGGCTTTATGTGAGCATGGTAGTTTCTTTGTAGAGACATGTAGCTTTTTCTCTTTTCCAAAGAAGTAGTGTGTTTAAGAACTTGTGTAATAATTGGCAGTGCTGCCTTTTATAGACTCTCTAGCTGGTTTCAGTGATCATTGCTAATATAGGAGTGTAGTACTTCTCTTGCTAGATAAAAAGTACTGCTAAGATGTCAGGATAGCAAGACCTTAAAATTGACTAGGAACCTTGAGTGTGAACCATACCACTAGTATCTTTGCTTGCTTAATAGTCTACTACTACTACTATTAATCATTTATATAGCGCTACAAGGCATACGCAGCACTGTACAGACACATATGAAAGATGGTCCCTGCTCAAAAGAACTTACAATCTAATCAAGACACAGTACAATAGATAAGAAGAAGGATACAATAGGGAAGGGTAAGGAGACAAAAGGAGAACAAAGGATTAAGATCCAAAACCGGCCTGAAAGAGGTGAGCCTTTAGCATGAATTTGAAAAGGGGGAGAGATGAAACCTGATGTAAAGATACAGGTAGTTTGTTCCAGGCATAAGGAGCAGCAAGATGAAAGGATTGAAGTCTGGATTTGGGCTGTTGAAGAGAAGGGCAAAGAGAGAAGTAAGCCAGAGGAAGAGCGGAGTTCACAAGGAGGGATGTAGGGAGAGAGAAGAGAGGAAAGGTAGTGAGGGGCAGTAGAATGAATGTACTTATAGGTCAGAAGGAGAGGTCTGAATTGGATACGGAAACAGAAGGGAAGCTAACGAAGTGATTTGAGAAGAAGGGTTATAAGAGTATATTGGGGCTGGCCATGCAGCAGAGTTTTCAACCGGCTGAAGGGGAGAAAGATGTCTCAGAGGGAGACCAGCAAGGCAGAGGTTGCAGTAATCTAAGTGAAAGGTGATTAAAGAGTGAATAAGTGTTTTAGTAGTGTGTTCAGAAAGGACAGGTCACATTTTTTAATGTTATAAAGAAAGAAACGACAGGTTTTTGCTATCTGTTGGATATGTGTGGAGAAGGAGAGGAAGAAGATGACCCCAAGGTTGCAGCCTGAGGAAACAGGAAGCAGAAGAGTGTTATCAACAGAGATAGAGAAAGGAGGAAGGGGGCTTGGGGGAAAAACAAGAAGTTTGGTTTTGGCCATGTTCAATTTTTATGTTGTGAACCACTCTGGTACTTATATGTGGGCAGTATATAAAGTGTTGAATAAAGATAAAGGAAGATAAATGGCGGTGAGACATCCAGGCAGTGATGTCAGACAGGCAGGCAGATATATAAATCTCCTCACCTCTTCTCCACTCCCAGAAGCCCTTCTATGTGTCTTCACACTTCTCCACCCTTACACATTCTCCTCCTTTACTCCCCTCCAACACTTCGCTCTCATCTCTGGGACTCTCTTCTTCTAACCATTTCTGACCTCTCCATGCACTATCCTCACCTACTGATTGCTGGTGACTTTAACCTACACCTTGACTCCCCTTCCTCCTCTAGGGAACACTCCTTCATTTCTTCTTCAGGATCTGTCCCTTATGCAGCACATTACCCTTCCAACTCATATTGCAGGTCATACCCTTAACCTCACCATCTCCCCCTCTAGCTGCACCGTCCAGTTAACGGATTTCCACACGATCCCTTTACCCTGGTCTGACCATTACTGCTTAACTTTCCACTGTCTTATTCCATCTCCCGCCCCTCTCTCCCTCTCCGGCCCGCATACTGCCTCTACCCTGCCTCAGTACACTATAAATGTCATATTATTCCCCTCACTCTTCAACACTTTCCTCCTATCAGTTTGATTCTATTTATTATTTTTTTATTTTATTTACATTCTCTTCTATACCGCGCTATTCTGCATCAGTGCGGTTTACATTGAACAAACTGAAATTACATTGAACAGGGCATTATAACTTGGAGAAAACTATTTTACAGGGAACATGGGCTATGGAGGGTTAAGTTATCTGCTGAATTCTCCCTTCTCTCACCTAATTCACAGATCTCTTGTTGGAATTCTTCTCTCTCTACGGCTTTGGACCAGATAGCTCCACTGCAGCCTTGTCTACCCAGTCCTCACTCTTCCCAACCCTGGTTCCACCCTGGCCTCCTTCACTCCCACTTACGCCGGGCAGAGCAGCAGTGGAGGAGTTCCCGTTCCTCTGCTTCCTTACAGTCCTTCAAGCATCACTACTCCCACTATCGGTCTCAGGTTCACCTTGCTAAGCAATTCTACTTTTCCTCCACAATCACGGCTGCCCCCAACCAAACTCGTCATCTCTATACTGTCCTTAGATCACTCACATCGCTCCAGGATTCTTCCCTCCCTCATCCTCCTCCAGTTGCTCCTAGTCCATCGTGCCTGGCTTCCTTCTTCGATTCTAAAATCCTAAATCTTCGTTCATCATTTCCATGCTGCTCCCCTTCAATATCACCCCCTCCCCCTTCCTCCCCTCCTCCTATTCCTTCGCTTTCACACACTTGGAGTTCCTTTCACCCACTTACTGCTTCTGAGCTTATTAAATCTATCTCCTCCTCAAATAAAACTACCTCCATTCTTGATCCACTTCCCTCAGCTTGGCTCCTCACCCCCTCACTCGCTCTCCCTCTTTTTATCCTTACCATGATTAACACCAGTCTTTCCACCGGAACTTTACATCACCCTTGGAAGCTCGCACTTGTCCGTCCCCTCCTAAAAAATCCCTCCCTTGACCCTCTCACTCCTGCTCATTACCGTCCCGTCTTTCACCTCCCTTTTCTCTCAAAGATACTTGAAAAGGCTGTCTTTGCACAGCTTTCCCAGCACTTAGATTCCATCAACTTTCTTCACCCTTGTCAGTCTGGTTTCCGTCCGAGTCACAGTGTGGAGACAGTCCTTCTAGCTTTCACCAACGAACTGCATGTTGCACACGACCGGGGTGATATTTCTATGGCAGTATCTCTAGACCTTTCTGCAGCCTTTGACCTTGTGGATCACTCTCTTCTACTCTCCCACCTTCATGATGCTGGTCTCTGTGGTACTGTCTTTCATTGGTTTCATTCCTATCTCTCCCTCCTGAACCTATTCTGTCCTCTCTCACTCTTCTATGGTTCCCTCTTCTGCTCCTGTCCCTTTGCACTGCAGTGTTCCACAAGGCTCTGTCCTTGCACCCCTCTTATTTAATGTTTTTCTAGAACCTCTTGCCCTCCTCATTCAACAGTTCAGGAAAACAGCTTTCTATTATGCAGATGATCTGGTTCTTCTCCATCATACCTCTCCTCTTCAACCTGACCTCTCCCTCCTTAACTCCTGTCTTCTCTCTATTGCTAACTGGCTTTCTACAAATTGTTTACACTTGAATCTCTCCAAAACTATTACTATCTGGTTCCCCCCACAATAGTCCCTGTCCGCAACTAGCCCCAACCTTCGCTGGTTCCTCTATCCCACTAGTAACCTGCTTTTGGTACCTTGGTGTTCACTTTGATTCTCATAGCTCCTTTCGTGATCACATTTCCCACGTCACTAGAACATCCTTTTACTACCTTCGTCAGATCCATGCGTTCCGCCCTTTTCTCACCGCTCAAGCCCTCACAACTTTGATACTCTCCCTTATCATCTCTCATCTTGACTTTTGTAACTCTATCCTCTCTGGTATTCCTCAATCTCAGCTTTATAGACTGCAACATATTCAGAACACTGCCGCCTGTTTGCTCACTCACTCCACCCGCTTTGATCACATTACCTCTCTTCTTCTGCACCTTCACTGGTTGCCGGTTGACTATCGCATTCGTTACAAACTCCTTACTCTTGTACACCATGACATTTACACACACACTCCTCAGTATCTATCGGACCTCATCCAATCTCACACTCCCAGTCGTGTCCTCCAATCACTTCATATAAACCGTCTTCACCTCCCCTCCCCCTCTCAAGCCCACTTGCACTCTACTCGTACCTCAGCCTTCTTCTTCGTTGGTCCCACACTCTGTAACTCACTCCCCTCTTCCCTCCGACTTGAATAGAACCACCGCACCTTCAAAACACGTCTAAAGACTCACCTATTCTCCTCAGCATTTGACCTCCCCTGTGTGATCGCTCCCCATGTCCAAGTATGTTTGTTCTCTCTGTCTAGTATACATGGTCTGTTCTACTCTGTCCTATCTTACATTGTAATTTCCTTTCCTTTCTCTTGGCCTCTGGCCATACTTCTGTATTTTATAAATGTACACCACTCTATGATAATATGAAGGGCGGTATATCAAGACTAATAAACATAAAAATAAACATAAAAGAAATATCAGGTTTAGATAGGTTTGAGAATCATCAACATAAAAATGATATTGAAAGCCATGGGAGGAGATGAGAGCACCAAGGGACTGGGTATAGTGAGAGAAAAGGAGCGGTCCTAGAACAGACCCTTGGGGCACACCAACTGAGAGAGGGACAGCAGTAGAGGAGGAACCATCAGAACAAACACTGAAAGAGTGAAGGGAGTGATAAGAAGAGAACCAGGACAGTACAGAGCCCCTAAAACCAAGTGAGGACAAAGTTGAGGAGAAGGTATTGGTCAACAGTGTCAAAGGCAGCAGAAAGGTCAAGAAGAATGGGAATTGAGTAACCTTTGAATTTAACCAGGAACAAGTTGCTCGAGACTTTGGCAAGGGCCACTTCAGTAGAATGAAAGGGAAGAAAACTAGATCGAAATGGATCTAGGAGAGCTTGAGAGAAGAGAAATTCAAGGCAATGGCAGAGAACTACATGTTCAAGAATTTCTGAAATGAAGGGAAGAAGGGAGATGGGTCAATAATTAGAAAGACAAGTACAGCCAAGTGAAGATTTCATGAGGAGTGACCAGAGCATGTTTGAAACCTGCAGGGAAGGTTGCAGTGGAGAACAAAGGTAGAGAGTGTGTGTGATGGAAGGGATGACAGAGGAGGAGATGGAGTTAAGGAGTCAGGTGGGAATAGGATCAGAGGTACTGGTAGTAAGCTTAAAGGAGGAAAGAAGATAGGTTTCCTCTTCAGAGATCATAGAAAAGGGGGAAAGGGTAACAGAGATTGAGGGGAAAAGTTGGTATTGAAGAGGGGGAAGAGAGGATGAAGCTGATCTTGAGGGGAACTGGAATGTAATCTTGTGGACTTTGTCACAGAAATAGTCGGCTAGGGTTTGGGCAGAAAGAGAAGGAGGGAACGAAGGAGGAGGTGCCTTGAGAAGAGAGTTGAGAGTAGAGAAGAGATGATGGGGTCAGAGGCAAGAGAGTTAGTTAGATGGACATAGTAGTTTTGCTGGGCGAGTGCTATGGCAGATTGGATGCAAGAAAGCATGAATTAGAAGTGAAGAAAGTCAGAAAGGGAGCAGTATTTGAGTCAAATTTATTTATTTATTTAGACAGTTTTGTATACCGCCTTATCCTTCAATCAAAGCGGTCACAACACAATTGGGGGATACATTTAACACGCAGGGATATGAGACACATACACTAATACTTACAGGAAACATGGGCAATGGGGGGTTAAGTGGCTTGCCCAAGACCACAAGGAGCATCTGTGGGACTAGAAACCCCAGTCCTTCCGGCCCAAGGTTGCTGTCCTCTAGTGGGATTTGAACCTCCGACCTTCCGGCCTGAAGTACCTTGCCCCAACCACTAGGCTACTGGGATGCCGCACTCAGCTGAGTAGGCGCAGGAGCGAAGGTAGCGGGTAGTTGAAGACAGCCAGAGCTGAGATATAGTGAGCATCACAGGGCATAGGATAGGCAGAGTATTACAGGAATCTAAAGCCTCATCAAACAAGTTAGAAGATAATGTAGAGGAAAGAAATGAGACAATAGTGGAGAAAGCCAAAGGATTGATAGTATGAAGCTTCCTAAAAAGGTAGGAGGAGACTGAGCAAGATTGAGGTGGGAAGTGATGAAGAGTGAAGCTAAGCAGATGATGGTCAAATAAGGGAAGAACTCAGGTATGGAAATTAGAGGGTAAACAATTAAAGAAGAAAATTAGGTCAAGGCAATGGCCATGCTGAGTCAGAAAGAAAGGTAGAGGTGGACTTGTCAGGTGATCTATAGATGGCAGCTATCTGGAGAGGTAAGGGATTAAAAAGGCGGATGGAATGGACTTCAAAGGAGTTCCCAAACAACAAAAGGTAGAAAAATACTATTTTATTTTGAATTTGTTAACTGGAATATGTCAGCTCTGGGAAATGTGCATCCCTGTCTTTGCGTTTTGTTTAATACAAGAGGAAATTAATTTATCATTTTATTCCTCTGGTGTTGTTGTACATTCCAAGTTTGGCTTTTGGGATTCCCAATTTAATTATTGTCTTCATATTTCTAAATTGTGATCACTTGTTCTATATTTGCTGATTGTCTATGCTTTGCATGTGTAACCGAGCTGCGGTATTCTGTTCATGTAGTTTCTATGTGACAGTCCCACTTGTTCTCTTTCCCCAGAGATGTATTATATTTTCTGATGTATTGGTTTAATATTTGCAGTGTTACCTTTTGATAGGTAGGGTTTGGTGCTTTGTGAGTCCTGGTAGTTCTATTATGATACGGCAGCTTCGCTATGGTTTCTAAATGAGCAGGGTTTATAGTACTTCCTGGCAGTTGGCAGTGGAGTAAAATCTGGTAGTATTTCTTTATTCTCACTGCCCATGCAAATGTTATTCAGATACTCATTAAGAGGTATGTTTAAAAATGAATGTACATTCACAAATGTTAATATGTGCTAAGCGCAGAACACCTATTTATTTCTATTAGTGCAGTGGCACTTAGGGGTATGTTTACTAAATATTGATGTGCGTTAAATCATTGACAGAACAAAAGAGAGGCTTGTGAAGGGCTCCTTTGAAAGCCGCCTAGAATTTTAGATGGCAACATATACATTCTAAAACAAAATAAATTAAATTTAGGAAAATGAGGTCCAGTGGATATGCAAATGAGGCCCCGTAATGAGTTTCCGCACAAGGCCCAGCACCACCCTTGCCAACAGATGCATTCTGCAGGAGCAGGGATAGGTCTAGTGATATGCTTAGTGAGGGGAGGATCACGAGCTTCCCATGTAGTGTCAATAAGAAATTCCACCTCCACATGTACTACTGCACATGTCCCTCTTCTTCAGCATTTACAGCATGTGTCTTGATGACCAAGGCTTGGACCACTGAGAGGCCCACATCTGTTAATAGCTCTGAGGTAAAGTCGTTCAGTCAACTGAGAGGATCTTGAAAGGAATGCAATATATGAGATTGTAGGACCCTTTGTGAAAAATGAAAACATGATCAAACCCATACAATACAAACATTGCAAAACAAAAGATACAGTAGGTGTAAAATTACAAAATAGCCAAATCCAAATAAAGAGTTAAGTGGAGGCATCAACAAGTATTTAATGAGGACTAACAGTCACAGGCCTTTTATAGCCCAAGCCTCATCATATGACTCCACTACCCAAAAGCAACAATTTGTATCTTTGTATTTTAAATATATTAATTGGATAATGAAAGTCTCTTTATAAAAGGTCCCAGTAAAGCACAGCCACTTAGTTTTAAGATGACAATAAGCAAAGTCTTCGGCGGCATCCCAGTAGCGACCAGAAACAAGTCCCCAAGAAGGGTAGAAGACACTGTCTGTATCTGTAGATCTTTGCAGTGACTCAGGGGTCAGCAGCAAACACGTCAATACACTTAATATTTATGTTTCAGCCCTGAGCTAGCGTCAGGAGTGAAAACAAGGTCCTGCTACCTCAATCAATGAAAAAAAGTGGCAGGACTTTGTTTTCACTTCTGAAGCTAAGTGGTTCTGCTTTATTGGGACCTTTTATAAAGAGACTTTCTTATTATCAAATTAATGTATTTAAAATGCAAAATACAAAGATAAAAATTTTAACTGTTGGATAGTGGAGTCAGATGACGAGGATTGGGCTATAAAAGACCCGTGGCTATGCCTATTGATGCCTCAACCCTTTATTCTTATTTGGTTATTTTGTAATTTTACATCCATTTTTGTTTTTCAAGGGCTGTAGGTCCCTCAACACATCTGCAGTTGGGGGGAGGGAGTTAACTCCCTTCTCTAAGGCTTGGCCTTTCTGATTGATAGTTGAGGACTTTCCAGCCTGTACCATTTTCTGTCAGGCTTTGCAAGTCAAAAAGGAACAGGCCTGGTAAATAGCCATCAAAAAAGCACAGGACTTGTAGCAAAGGGACAGGCCAGGGATGCAGTAAGTAAATAAGGAAATAGGGTCTGCTACAAGTAACTCGAAAAGAGAATTTTAACATTGTACAATGCCCTTCATAGAATCATCATCATCAATGGGTTCTTCCGACAAGGTGTCTGGATGAAGGGTAGCTCTGATGTATGTTCTCTCTGATGGAATTATTGTGGCCCTTCGATAATCTCACAAACAAGTAAAATACCATGGGGAAAACCTACACCTCACTCTTCCAGTGTTGATAAAGGAATTCTGGTGATTTGGGAAGATATAGGTATTTAAGATAAATAAGAATAAGTTGGAAATGATGGAAGTAGGTTTGCCAAAGGTGTAGATACAGAGGCTGGGAAATCTTTCCTTTTTAGTAAGTGAAAGGGAGAATTAAAATACTTGGGTGTTAAATTGACTAGCTATTGGGGGAATTGTTTCAGGCTAATTATATGCCTTTCTTTTCTTCACTTCAAAGGGATTTGCTATGGGGAAAATATGAATTGTTGTGGATTGGCAGTGTGAATATGAATGAGTTGCCTAGGATCTGAAATTTAAGAACAGAAGATATGCCATACTGGGTCAGATCAAGGACAGTCAAGTCCGGTATCCTGTTTCCAACAGTGGCCAATCTATGTCACAAATACCCAAAAGACACATAGGTTCCACAATGCTTGTATTGGGGCAAACAGTGGAGTTCCCGGGTCTCCTTTAATAATGGTTTATGGATCTTTCCTCCAGGAACTTGTCCAAAACGTTCTTAAACCCAGCTACACTAACAGCTTTTACTACATCCTCTGGGAACGAATTCCAGAGTTTGATTATATGTTGAGTGAAAAAATATTTTCTCATTAGTCTTACATCGGTGATTCTGCAGCTTCATTGCATGTCCCCTAGTCTTTCTACATTTTGATGGTGTAAACAATTGATCTACGTTTATCCCTGCTACTCCATTCATTAATTTATCGACCTCTATCATATCTCCCCTCAGCCATCTATTTTCCAGGTTGAAAAGCACCAACCTTTTAAGCCTTTCCTTATAAGGGTATCCTTCCATCCCCTTTACCATTTTGGTGGCTCTTCTCTGTACCTTTTCTAATTCTGCTATATCCTTTTTAAGATACAGCTACCAGAATTGCACACAATATTCAAGGTACGGTCATACCATGGAATGATACAGAGACATTATAATATCCTTTGTTTTATTCTCCATTCCTTTCCATATGAATCCTAGCAATCTATTTGCTTTCTTGGCCACTGCTGCACACTGAGCGGAGGGTTTCAATGTTATATACACAATGTCGCCTAAATCTTTTTCCTAGGTGGTGGTTCCTAATGTGCAACCTTGCATCGTGTAACCATAGTTTGGGTTGTTCCTTCCTAGGTACATACTGTAACTTTTGTATGCATTAAATTTCATCTGATATTTGAATGTCCAGCCTTCCAATTTATCAATTTTGCAATTTTTCATAATCCTCTTGGGTTTTAACAACTTTGAATAATTTTGTGTCATCTGAAAATTTAATTACCTCACTCGTTATTCCTATTTCCAGGTCATTTAAGAATATGTTAAAAAGCAGCGAACCCAGCATAGATCCCTGGGGTACTCCACTATTCACCTTTCTCCATTGGGAAAATTGGCCATTTAGCCCTACCATCTGCTTTCTATCTTTTAACCAGTTCCTGATCCATAATTGTACACTGCCTCCTATCCCATGACTTTTTAATTTAACCAAGAGTCTCTCATGAGGGACCTCGTCAAAGGCTTTCTGAAAATCCAGATACACTATTACAACCAACTCACCTTTGCCTATCTGTTTATTCACATCTTCAAAAAAAAACAAAACATAACACATTAGTAAGACAAGACTTTCCTCATCCCTGGAATCCTCTTTAAAAATTGATGTTTCATTGGCCATCCTCCAGTCTTCAGGTATTACATATGATTTTAATGATAGTTCACAAATTACCAAAAGTAGTCTGTAATCTCATATTTCAGTTTTCAGCACCCTTGGATGTATACCATTCAGTCCAGGTGATTTGTTACTCTTCAGCTTATCAAATAGTTGTAATACATCTTCCCAGTTTATCGATAGCCAACATGGAAAATAAAACAAAAGATATTATAATGCCTCTATACCGTTCCATGGTGAGACTGCACCTTGAATATTGTGTGCAATTCTGGTCGCCGTATCTTAAAAAGGATATAGCGTTATTAGAAAAGGTTCAGAGAAGAGCCACCAAATGGTAAAGGGGATGGAAGGATACACTCTTATGAAGAAAGGCTAAAAAGGTTAGGGCTCTTTAACCTGGAAAAGAGACGGCTGAGGGGAGATATGATAGAAGTCTATAAATTAATGAACGGAGTGGAACGGGTAAACATAGATCGACTGTTTACCTTATCAGAATATAGAAAGACTAGGGGACGTGCAATGAAGCTACAGGGTAAACTATTTAAGACTAATAAAAGAAAATATTTTTTCACTCAACGTGTAATCAAACTCTGGAATTTGTTACCGGAGGATGTAGTAAAGGCTGTTAGTGTAGCTGGGTTTAAAAAAGGTTTGGACAAGTTCCTGGAGGAAAGGTCCATAAACCATTATTAAGAAGGGACCCAGGATATCAATGCTTGACCTAGTACAAGCATTGCAGAACCTGTGTCTTTTGGGGAAATTGCTAGGTACGTATGACCTAGATTGGCCACTGTTGGAAACAGGATACTGGGTTTGATGGACCTTGGTCTGACCCAGTATGGCATATCTTATGTTCTTATGATATTTCTTTCAATTCTTCTGCGGCATCACCTTTAAATATCATTTCAGTCATAGGTAACATCTCTACATCTTGTAAATACAGTAAAAGCTGCATCTGATTGATGTAATACTTCATTGGGAATTCCATCAATGCCCGGTGCTTTTTTCTTTGATAAGGCTTGCAATGCTGCTTCGACTTCTTCTTTCATCACCAAAGGTTGAAATGGCTGTTGGTCAACTTGATCTTTATGGTATAATGATTGTATATTCTTTCCACCTTTTCTTGATCTTCTCAGCATCATTCAACATGGATCCTTGAGCATCTTGTAGCATCAAGGCTGGAATCTTTTAACTCTCATAGCTTTAGGAAAGCTAATCTTGTTCTTCCTCTAATACCGTATTTACTTGAGTCTAATGTGCCATCGATTCTAATGCACACCCCTATTGTGAAGGCTTGAAATTGCAAAAAATGTTTGCTGGTAATTGTAGTGTGCATCCTGGAAGTGATCACACAATCGTGGCAAAAACTGGCTTCTGACAAAGTCCTCCGTTGGCTGCCACATGGAAGGTAAAGAGGCTTCCCCGAAGGCATCATGACTGCCGAAACTCATGCCAACAAGAACCTGAGCAAAAGAAAACAAACTGAAGCAAAGAAATACCGGTAAGCTGAAAATCAAAGTGAAATAAAATAGACCACCGCTAAATGCAAGTGCTGCCAAAGCCCCTCCCCAGATTCCAAAAGCACTGATGAATACACTTTCGAAACCCCTTCTACAGCACCCGCCCCCTCTGACATCACTCCCTCGGGCGCTGCAGAAGGAGTGTCCTAGAAGGAAATGAGGAGATGGTGTGCCCTTCACTTCTTTTAGCAGCACCTATGGCAGCAATTCAAGCTTGAGCGACCCAGCAGGGGGAGAGCCTTGCTGAGGAGTCGGGTAAGCCTTTCTCGAGATCTCTTTTTTTCTGCTGGGAAAGTAGGGTATTCATCGGTGCTTTGGGAATCTGGGGAGGGGCTTTGGCAGCACTTGCACTTAGCGGTGGTGTATTTTCTTTCACTCTGATTTTCAGCTTACCGGTATTTCCTTGCTTCAGTTTTTCTTTTGCTCGGGTTCTTGTTTGCATGAGTTTCGGCAGTCATGATGCCTTCGGCGAAGCCTCTTTACCTTCCATGTGGCAGCCAATGGGGGACTTTAAGGCAGTGTTTGCCTCTGAATCTAAAGCGCCCTCGAATGTAATGCACACCCTGAGTTTGGAGCCTCTTTTTTGCCAGAAAAGGTGCGCATTACATTCGAGTAAATACGGTAGTGTCTGATTCTATTTTCAGACATGCATCATTGTAGTACTTCTCCTTGTCTTGTATTGCTGCACGTTGGAAATCTGAGTTCTGCAATTGCCTCTTTTTCTCCTCTGGTTTTAGCTTCTGTGTGTTTCTGGGCAATTTTCAGAGTTTCCTTAGTCATTCATTTTGGCCATTTTTGCTTTTCACCTTTTGTAGAGACTTCTCACTTTCTTCCAACACAACCTTCTTCATGTCATCCCATAACTCTTTTGGAGCTCTGTCATTTGTATCTAAAGCAGCAAGTGGCTTGCTCTTTTTCAACTTTAGCTTGAGTTTGCATACTAGTAATTGGTAATCTGTGCCACAGACAGTTCCACATTTTGTCTTTGTTGATGTTATAGAGTTTTTCCATCATTGACTTCGATGGATGTAGTCAATTTGATTTTTGTACAATCCATTAGGTAAAGTCCATGTGTACATTTGCTGCTTCTGTTGCTGGAAGAAGGTGTTTGAGATGAATAGATCGTTGGTCTTGCAGAATTCTATCAGTCTTTCTCCAGCTTCATGTCTGTTGCCAAGTCCATATTTTCCAGCTACTTTGTTGCCTACTTTGTTGCTAACGTTTGCGTTACAGTCACCCATGACTATCAGGATATCTTGTTTGCATGTTTTGTCAATTTCAGTTTGTACTTGTTCATAGAACTCATCAACATCATCCTCTTCTGCAGCCGTTGTTGGGGTATATGCCTGAATTATAGTTGTGTTAATAGGCATTCTTTGCAGATGAAGAAAAATTAAGCGTTTACCGATTGCATTGTATTTCATTACAGTTCTTGCAAGTTTCTTCTTGATTATAAATGTGACACCATTTCTTATTTGCCTTTCATGTCCAGCATAGTAGACCATGTGATCATCAGATGCAAAGTGCCCAATGCCAGTCCATTTCAGCTTGCTGACACCCAACAGACTGAGTTGTATATGTTCCATTTCATTCTTGGCTACCTCTAACTTCCCTTGGTTCATGCTTTCTACATTCTATGTCCCAATATGTAAGACATCTTTGCAGCTTCTGACTCTCATTTCATTTGCAGCTACATCAGCAATCAGACTTCCCGATGGCTTTGATCCAACCATATCACAAATGTTGGCTTTACTCTGAAAAGTCTTCATCTCCTCCCCAGTAGCCAGTTGAGTGCTGTCCTACCTGGGGGTCTCATCTTCTAGCACTATAGTGCAATTTGTTTTGTTGTGACTATCCACTGGGTTTTCATTGCAAGATATAAAAGTAGATTGCCAAGCCTTTCTTCCGCGCAGGTAATTCTTGTGTTCCTCCGCCACCAACACCGTCCCATTCTGCTGCTGCCCAGATGGGTCTTGGTCTGGCATCTCAGCTGAGACTGTCCATCTTGGGAGACCCTGCCAGTAGTTAAGCTACTGATAGTTTAAACTCTCAACATCACTGATGCACACAAGCCCTCACAGCACGACAAGTTGCAAACCAAGTGAGGGATCATCTAAATAGATTATTACATACTGGTCTAACATATCTCAACACAATTCATTTATCAGGTTTTGAAATGTAGCTGGTGCATTCCTTAATCCAAATGGCATAACTAGAAATTCAGTGTCTGTATCAAATACAGAATGCTGTTTTCCATTCATATCACTTCCAGATGTGTATAAGTTGTATACATTCCTAAGATCTGACTTGATAAAGATCTGGGCGGACGGAGGCATTTGAGAAGCTAAGGAATTGGAGAGAGGGTACCTGTTGTGAATTATGACTACAGTGAGACCCTGGCAATCCATATAAGTCAGAGCAAGCCATCTTTGTATGGCATGAAGAAGAATGGAGCTCTTTCTGGGACGTGGCATGCCTGATGAACTAGTTCAGATTTTCTTGTAGATATTCAGTATCTTTAGCTCTGGTTTGGGCAATGTGTAAATTCTTCCAAATGGCACCAGGGGGTGGTAAGAGGGATGGTGGAATTAGTAGGGGGTAAAGGGATGCAAAACTGGAAAAGATTTAGCTGTAAAGAAGTTGGGAGCATAACATCAACTCAACATATGCAGCTATTGTAATAAATGGAGTGGAGGAATAGCCTAGTGGTTAAAACAATGGCCTGTAACCTTAGAGACCTGGATTCAAATCCCACTATTACTCCTTATTGCCTTGGGCAAATTACTTAACCATCCCATTGCCTCAGGTACAAGCTTTGAATAGCTCACAGATAATTGTCCAAGCTTTGTGTTGCTCGTGAACACCACTTGAACATTGGAGTACTTCCTTCTGGCTGATAGAAAGTGAAAGAAAAGGTCGTGTGGTGTGTCTTCCACTGCCTCTATAGATTATGGGGTTCCAATCATAGCATCATACATACTGTATATTCAGCACTGCAGCCTATACAGTACATATAGGGCCTGATATTCAAAAGGCATTTACACAGTTTACAGTCCAGTAAACCATGTAAACGCCTTAAATCGGGATATTCAATGACACTTACATGGTTAGTGCTGTTGAATATCTCCTTCTAACGCCCCGATGCTTTCTGGTTAGCATCAGGGATGTTCTGAGGTGGGGCAGAGGCGGCGACAAGTGATAACCGGGCAGCAGCGATATTGCATCCTGCCCAATTAGCGATCTGCACTGAAAAGATAGGCGAGGAAAACACTCGCCTACCTTTCTGTACAGGAGCTAACCAGGCAGCATGCAATATTGCTGCTATCTTGTCACCTAATGTGGCTTCCAGCATGTGCGGAGATCCCTGAATATTCAATGCTGGGGCCGCATATGACCCCGGCATTGAATATTTGCAGTTAAGGTTTAGTGGGCAGGGCTATGCACCATAGTGGCGCATAGTCTGCCTAGAAGAATATTGGGCCCATATTGGTAGTGAATATATGTATTATTTTAAATATGGTGACTGCCAGGTATGAATATTGACCCACATATGTTTATAGCCAGATGTGTCATTTTACCTTTCTTTTTTTTTTTTTTCTTTTTTTTAAGAAATCCATTTTATTGGTAAACCAATCAGAGGTATCCAGAGTGGAGGAGTAGCCTAATGGTTAGAGCACTGGCTTGGGAACCGAGAGACCAGGGTTCAATTCCCACTAGCACTCCTTGTGGCCTTGGGCCAGTCACTTAACCCCCCATTGCCTCAGAAAAATCCAAGTTATCAATGTCTCTGTTTAATGTAATCCAAGTTTAAGTTTCAATGTAAACTGCTTTGATTGAAATGATAAAGCAGTATATAAAACCTATTAAATAAATAAAATCTTCAGACATCAGAATGAATGAATAAAATCAGTGAGGAGGTGGAGGTGGCTCCTCCATATGATCAAAGGGCTTCTTCTACTTTAGACATCTCAGCCTTTATAGAATCATCCTTAGATGATATTTCCTCCAGGGCCACTTTGTTGGTTACGTTATTGTCAGAGATAGACAAAGATAGAATTATGAGAGCTTACTTTAAGAAAAAAATCAGAGAAATTTTGTGGTCAGATAGTTCAGTTGTTTCCTGATGTATCTAGGGCGACGCAAGGCGTTTTTAGAATTGCGTCCACGGGTGTTGGCCCTTGGTGCTGTGTTCCATCTTAAATTTCCGTGTAAATGTTTGATACTTTTTCAGGGTGAAAGATGTTTTTTATGAAACTATTCAGTTGTTAGATTTCTTAAAAAGCAAGGGAGTATAGATAAACTTACTCTAGGAATCAATATGGGGGCAGAGAGTTGGATGCACCTCCTTGAAGTGGTTGTTCACTTTTGTTTCCTCGTTTATTTTCAACTGGTGTTTGAAATTATTGAAGTATTGTTTGTTTCTTGCATTGTATGTATAAATTTTATAAATAAAAATTTAAAAAAAAAATCAGATATCAGGGTTAAAGTGGCCATTAGAATGTTTGTCTATTGGTAGCCATGATGTTGCTATTAACAGTGCCTTAAAATTCTATATTCCTTTACAAGTTTTAACATAAATAACCACCCTCCCAATGACAGTCAATTTAAAATGACAAGCTCATCTCCCCTGTAGCTTGACCAGAATGTTTTCTTTACTTACCTGGCTTCCGTGGATGCCACAGTCGGATCCAGCGCATATTAAAGAGAAAGCCAAGCAGGAGCAAAGTCAAGATAGTCAACACGAGCCACCTTAGAGGCAGGTTCATCATAATCTCCAAACTGTCCAGGCTAGAAAAAAAAGCTTTTCCAGCAGTCCGAGAGTCCCACCTATGAGTAGAACATATGAAAGGTTGCTCTGGTGCCAGACAGAACATATATACCCATCCAATTCCTGCTTGGTTTTGCTTATAGGACTTCAAATTCCCTTCCACCGTGTCTCAGATGAAGAGATCTATAGATGCATAACTCAGCCATGTGAATCTCCTAATCAGCTGTCAGAGTAAGTGGAGTTTGAATGCATCACATTATTTCATTCTCTTCAGGTGTATAAGTTAGAAGAGAAGTCAGAGTCAGATGCAGATGTGCTCAGTACTGATGCAAGTTCCTCAAAAGTGTGCTCTAGTGAAATGCAAACAAAAGGACAAAAATGGTTTGTGACTCTCAGATTGAATAATATGGTCCAATCTTGTCAGCTGGACTCTGGGACAACATGCAATGTCGTGTGCCAAGATGGGCACCAAGAGGTCCGCTGCAGCAGAGGGGCACCAAGCTGAAATTACATTCACGGGAGTTTATGCTGCCCTTGGGACTTTTTAACACACAATGCAGCATAAGTGGACATATTCATAAACTTGAATTTCAGATAGTGAAAGTCATTGGTGTAGTTTGCCTTCTTACTTTGGGGGGGAGGTGTGGCAAAGGTTAAGGAAGGTATACTGACAGTGGGGGCAGGGGACCAATCCACCATTAGTGCCTGCAATTTGTTTTGGGGGGGAGGGAGGGGAGAACAGTTCCCCCATTTTGCCCCCCCAAACTACATCTATGCTGAAAACAAATCAGAAACCACTGTTGTCTGTCCAGGGCCATTAAAATATAAGTTTCATTCTTAACTCCCAGGAGCAAATTATTGAGACACACAGAGCTTTGAACAGGAGCAAGCCATTTTTCTCCCTAAAAAGGACACTTTTTAATGGGCCGATATTCAAAAGAGCTTATTTGGTTATCAGGACCTGCTAAGTGAATAAACCCCACTAAGAAGGATATTCAGAGACACTATCCAGATAGTGTCATTGAATATCCTGTCCAACTTCCGCGGCACTGTCCAGAGAGTGCAGGGTGGTCCACGGACAGGGCGCGGGTGCTACAAGGACTTAGCAGTCTGCTAATAGGATAAGTGGCCACATAATATTAAGCCACAAAAAAGAAAGCCTAATTTTGGAGCAAGTTTACTAAAATCCAATAGTTTACCCCACATTAAGCTCCAAAATTTAATATGGGAGGTAGCATAGACCCACACTAACTGTTGGAGGTGTGCCTGGCATGTCGCCCTGCAGTTACCATAGGGAGAGGCACCTCACTGCACTAACTGATAATCTTGATTAGCATTCACCAATGATGTCTGTGCTAATTGCGATGTTCCATCAATGCTCACACTCCATCCCTATCCCATTCAGTTACTGCCCCATCCTACACTAAATGGCTAGTGTGGGACTTTTACCACGATGCCCTATGCTGACAGTCAGTGCATCGTAATTAGCGCATGGTAAACCCCATGCTAACCATTAGTGCATTTCCTAACCATACCCCTTTATGTGCCGAATATCTCTGCTATCCGGATAGCCAGCAGCAGTCACCACTAAAGACAGATACTCGGGTACCTCTGCTGAATATCCGTTTCATTTTGCCTGCAGCAGCTGGCACTTTAAAAACACTGACCTCTGCTGGCTGAATATCAGGCCCTAAATGTTTATATCTATTGAACTTGATATACGTATATCATAAACATACCTATGTGGTTTACAATAACATCAATAATACAAAATTTAAAAATAGAAATTAAGAAGAGAATTCCATACAAGAAGCATCACCATGACCCAAGTTCCCATTCCCCAATTGCCCAGGATGCAGCGAAGAGCCATAGGAAAATATTGTTAGTAGCTTAATACTATATGCCAGCATGAAGGGGTGGGGTTTATGGTCAGCCTTGAATATTTAGATCAATTGAGAGACCTTTCCAGAGAGTTGATGCTACAATATAAAAGTTCTGTTCAGCGCTGGAACCATTAGACTTCCTAAAAATATTGTGATAGCAGAGGAGAAAATTTAGTGTGGAAGAGTTAGGTTGTGAAGGTGATCCTGTATGACACTGGAAGCCAATGGCATTCATGGGGTTCATGGACCTTGTTTCTCAGCATCTGTAAGGAGTTTAAGAGCTGTGCTGTGAATTGACTAGAGACAGTTGCAATAGTCCAGCCTATTGATAACAGGGGTGTGAATCAATATACACAAGGATTTATCATCCAGCATGGAATGAATGGAGCATAATTGTCGCAGGGCATAAAATTATTATTTTTTTTTTACTACAGAGGAAATATGTGGATTGAAGTCAACTGAGAATTCAAAATGATGCTCGAGATTCTTATGCATTCTTTCAACATCATGGATGTTCCATCAAGACATGGAATCAATAATAAAAGGGATATAGTTCCTTTAGTGAACACTATTGCCTCTGTTGTGTCCAAATTCAATTTGAGCTAATTTTCTTCTATCCAAGTAGACACTATCTCCAATTTACAAGAAAGAGGTTAGTTGTGACTCATGAGGGTCAGAAGAAACTAAGAGCTGAACGTCCTTGGCATTTAAAACAGTTGTGAACAGGGTCAGCTTATCCACTAGGCGACCCTGGTGGGCAGCCTGCTTACACCCCCCTCCCAAGCGAAGCTTCAGCACCGTGGTGGGCTTTCAAATTCCTGCGCACAGTTATATCCTGCTCCTCCAGCCCCCTCTAACAGGAAGCTGCATTGGGAGGGGGTGCAGGAGTAGCAGGCCATGAGCGCACACACGCATGGGCACTTTGAGGCTCTGTGTGCTGAAGCATTGGCTGAATTGCCACGTCAGAATAAGGAGGAATGCTGTGCCACCCTCCCCCGATGAGAACATGAATGCCAGAGGGCAGTGTAGAGAACTAGGTGGCATCACAGCTGGAGAGAGAGCAGAAACTCTCAGGCCAGCCCTCGGTGTGAAACCAAATCCTTGAAGAAGAGTCACCAGTGGGATCAAACAGATGTTAAATAATGTTGGGACCAGACTTGAACCTTGAGGTACTCCACATTTGAGAGTGTACAAAGATGAAAGGGAAGAGTCTAGAAGCACATGAAAAGCCCGATTGTCAAGATATTATTTGAACCAATCTACAGCAGTACCTAAGACAGAATGATCTACTAGGTCAAGAGCGGTAGTTGTATCCAAGGAGATTAAGAGGATGCCCTTATCAGCATCCAAGCTGGTGTACTGTATATGAAATTAGTAATGCTAGTCAGTGTCAGCTCAGACAAAGTCATTTATCTACATAAGTAGGGATTAATCCAGGTCCTTGGTCTCTCACTCAGTCTAAGAGAATGCAAGGGTTCCATAGGATATGTACTCATCCAGATTGAAGAGAAATGGCCCATTGAGTGTATTTAGGTTAAGAAAGGAAAATAAAGTGTAAATTGTATTTTCAAATCTATATGCATTATTTTCCATAGAAATTTTACTCACTAAAAAGCAGGTTCAAAAATCCATGGATATTTTGTACACATGAAGGGGCATTTTAGAAAGGACATCTAGGTACTATCTGGGATGTCCAGGCCAAAATGTCCCCAAAAATGGCCAGCACGTTTGAGTTCAGAGACAATTTCAGAAATAGACTTCCCCAATGTGGACATTATGGGTGGGGAGGGAGGGGGGGTCTACATACATGTCCCTGCAATGGTATCATACATTGGAGAAGCATCACAGTCTCCCTTTTTATTAGCGAAGATATTTTGCAGCTCAAGAACCACACAACAGGTCTCCCCATATCTCATCAATTCTCTATACTGTTGTCAATTGTATTGATGATATTAGAGTACCAGCTCCTCTATATCTTCTGAATGCTTTGCTGGGAAAACAAGCACTTTTCAGATGTCTATTCCTGCCATAGAGCTGATATAAATTTGGATGGGGCTGGAGATGTGCCAGTTATTTCTGAAATTGGGTATGCATGTCTAAGGTCTCTGGAATGACCCCTGCCACGTCCCTGCTCAGAGGAGGCAAGACCAGCACAACTGTGCTCAAAGGCCCCAGCTTTCAGTTTCTTTCACATGGTTTTAATGAGATGCAGTCACCAAAACAACAGAGCAATTTCTATTCTGCTCCTTGGGGGGGGGGGGGGGGGAGGGAGGGCCTTTGTAGCTGTGGGGCCCAGGGCAGCTACCTTGTTTGCCTTCCCCTAATGCCGGCCCTGGTGGTGACTATCACCCAGTCTGATGCATCCAGAGGCAACCCATCAGCAGATGGTGAGACTGCAATCACCACAATAACTGATCTCCCTGTTCCCAGCAAAAAGGGAGTCCCAAAAAGGGAAGTCCAGTACCTGTTGGACTTACTGGGAAAACCCAAACTGCGAAGCCCCAGACACCCATGAAGGCCTTGGAGGCCCAGGTGCAAAGAAAAGTCTTGGTTTTTGTTTTTTTTTTAATCTAGAGCTGCTTTATTGTAAGTAGCTAGAGAGCCAACTACAGGTTAACAACATGGACCCTAGAAGTTGTAGTCCCCAATATGAGGAGCTGACGGAGTACAAAATGTCCCAAATTGGCTCAGGGGAGACAGGCCTATCTGCACTGCTGCACCAGTCCAGACACCTTGCCAATTTACCCAGTTCCAGGAGTGAGATTTTAAGCCAGTCCTGAATATCTCACAATCCCATTCAGATGCATTATGGGACTTGCAGCACTGATTTCAATAGGTAAAATCAGAGACTATGGCTACCATACTGTATTGTAATGTAAATTTAAAACCAGAACTGGCAAAAAATCTCACTCCTGGAACTGTGCAACTTGGCATCTGCAGGAGGCAGACAAAAACTAGCTTCTATCAATGCTGCTCCAGTGAATATACTGAACAATGACATCACTGAAGGTTGCTCAAGTCTGCCACTACCTGCTGGCAAGGGAGCAAAACCCATATGCAGGGCCATCCTCTCCACTAGGCAAGCTGGACAGCCGCCTAGGGTGACTGGCCTGGGTGGGCAGCAGCAATGGCACACATGACCTGTCCTCCCCTCACCCCCGCAGCTGCCGCCGATTCCATTTGAGAGGGGAGGCAGGCAGCAGCAGTATTTCCAAAAGCTGCTTATTTTTGCAGTCGCTTTCTTGCCTGCAGCAGGCCATGTCCTTCAGCACAACTGCAGCTTCTGACCCCCTCAGACAATAAGTTGCATCGGAAGGGGATCAGAAGCAGTAGGTCATGTGTGCTGAGCGACATGACCTGCCATGAGCAAGAAAGCAGTGGCTTTGGAAATACTGCGCCTGCCCACCACCCCCTCCTGAGACAGAATTGGTGGCAGCTGGAGGGGACAGCAGAAACCCTTGGGCTGGTCCTGCCCATATGTCTGGGCTGATCTAGCAGGATGATAAGGAAGCACGTATACAACTGCATAGCTAAATGATAGTAGCACTTAGGGGCGGCTTCTCCAAATGGGTGAGTTTTGTGTATAGCATGACAGTTATGAAGCTCACTTCTAAGCCAGGGTATGTGGAGTATGATCTGTCTCTCAAATTAACTGCTAATGCTTGGCGTTGCATCGTGCCAAAGAAAGCTTCCTCCTGGAGTTTGTACGATGTATGGGTAATTTATTTAACAGGGTTTTTTTTATACCACTTTATTATTTCAGTCAAAGTAGTTTACATTGTAACTTAAAATTGGTAATGTACATTAAACAGGGACATCAATAACTTGAATTTTTCTGAAGGTTAAGTGACTTGCCCAAGGCCATGAGGAATACTAGCATCTTGGTTCCCAAGCCAGTACTCTAACCATTAGGCTACTCCTCTACTCTGCTAATTTATCAAGATGTGCTTGGAAATTCTTATAAAGCCTGTGGCTCCCTATACAATAGGAAATATTTCTGTATCTTTCTGCTACATTTTCTTGGTCTCTGACTGCATTTCTTGGTACTTCAGGATCTTCTGCCTCTCCATGCGATCACAGTATCTGAGGGCAGTATCTGAATTCAAGAAAGCATGGGACAAACACAAAAGATCTCTAAAGGAAACAGGGGACTATTGTATTTGATATGGAAGGGCAGACTAGATAGGCTATGTGGTCTTTTTCTGCTGTCATGTTTCTATGTTTCTACTTATTAAGTAGTACTTATTGTGTATTGACCCACACGCTCTCTAATTTGCTACAAGTTCTTCTATATAGGGAGAGGAGCATTTGCTGTAGTTATGCTAGGTACTTGTGACCTGGATTGGCCGCTGCTGGAAAGAAGATACTGGGCTTGATGGACCTTGGTCTGACCCAGTATGGTATTTCTTATCTTCATATGGATGCTTTGTAATTGGATGCAGAACTTCCCTGTGAAAGGAGATCTCTCTGCCCTGAGCGCCAAACCGAAATCAAAAGCAAACCAAACCAACTGTGTCCAAATGCCCCCAGCTCCAGAGTTCATCTCACCGCAGTGGTCGCCGACAATGTGCTGCTCCCCTGAGCACCTCGGGCATTGCTGATTGGCCAGTTCCCCTGCACCTCTCTGGACAGTCAAAGTACGTCACCGTGGGTCCCCGGGAGAAAACAGCAAACCCTCCCGCCAAAACCAAAGCAACTCAGCTGTGACTGTGTGTGGCTGAACTGCTCCAGTTCTGGGTCAGATAGAACAGGTGGTTCCAGAGAAATAAGTCCCCCTAAAAATATCCCATGGGCGCCCTTCCAGCTTCTACAGCACTGAAACTTAGATATAGTGAAACACAGTAGTTAGGAGAGTTGCTCCTTTCAAACTGCCAATACCCCTCCCCCTAATTATTTATTTAATAGGTATTTTTATACTGCTTTATCATTTCAGTCAAAGCAGCTTACACTGTAACTTAAACTTGGTAATGTACATTAAGCAGGGACATTGATAACTTGGATTTTTCTGATGCAATGGCGGGTAAGACCACAAGGAGTGCTAGTGGGAATTGAACACTGGTTCCCAAGCCAGTGCTCTAACCATTAGGCTGCTCCTCCACTTCATCATTACTCCATCAGCCCCAACTATCACTTATCAAAACTAGTCCTTCCACAACTGCTTTTGGACCCTGACCCTCAGTCTCCTGTCTACGCCTATATGCCCTTTAATCATTTCCCTTAAAAATTACCCTAGTCCCCTGTTTGTTCTGCTTGTCTGTCTTGAACAGATTGTAAGCTCTGTGAGCAGGGACTCTCTGGTCTGTATACAGTGCTGCAAATCCTAGTAGCGCTACAAAAATAAGTAGTATAGTAGTAGCCATCCAATCATCCCCCCCCCCAACTATTCCACCCCCAAAAATACCTCCACCTGGCTCCTCTCAAAACAACCTTCAACAGACAGCTTCCTCCTCAGAACTACCAGATTATCCCTCCCCCCAACTATAGCACCCCCCAAACTACCTGAAGATCTCAAACTATCCCCTCTTTATGTCAAAGACACACATAGCAACAAATACAGCTACATACATAAACCGGTGGAGAGGTTGGAAAGAATTCCATAAGCCATGCTCCACATGCTTTCCCCACCTATTGTTGACTAGTTCTCATTTAAATAGCTGCTGTTTAATATATATTTAAAGAAACAGTGTGCTACATTACCTTTCTGATTTGCCCAAGTTGTCGGCAGTCCTTTTTTTATCAACCATTACACAGTTTATGTTTAAGGATCTAATATTAAGAAAAAAGTAAATACTAACCTTCCGCCAAATCTTTCAGTGTAACAGGATCAGGATTTTGAAAAATAACCCAAGAGAGAGGAAGCAACAATCTCCAATTATGCGTGCCAAAGAGAAACTTGGTATGGAGAGAACCGACCCAAATTCCTTACATCATCAAAACCAGGGAAATAAATTGCTCCGGCGAAAAGGCCATGACTTTCCCAACAGATGCCAGATGAGAGAATGCTGGTGATAATTTGCACAGGAATTCTGCCTGACTCCCATACTGTCAAGTAGGTCAATCACAACCAGTCTTAAGGAGGCAGAGCAAGCACGTGACTGCAGGCAATGAAATGTTGCGACATATACTAATCAAACTGCAAAAATAAGAGTCATAGCTAAAGCTCTTGTGTAGAGAGCAAGGACACAAGTTTCTTGGCTAATATTAGAGGATCTCTGTTGCACAAATCACATAGAGGTGCAGTAAGAAAGGGGAAAAGTCATTCCTCTACAAGATGAGCCAGACCTAAGTAGAAAGAACAAGGATCAATCCCAAACATGAAAACCAGAAATTGGTTCAGATGAAATCACCACCCCAACCGAGGGATGGGATCTGTCAGATAAAGATGAATCAAACTCACTCTGCTGAATTCAGTTATACTGGTTATACTGGTTAGGCTTCATGGCAGAAACCTCTTCTTCTTTTCAGCTGGGAGGAGCAGACTATGGAAGAAGTGTAATAGCCATGTTAGTCCCCTATATGGTAGTTAAATAAAAAGAAAAACAAAACAAAAAAATAAGGAAATACCTTTTTATTGGACTAAATTAATACATTTGTAGACTAGTTTTCAAAGGTAAAACCACCTTCCTCAGGTCAGGACAGTATGAGCAACAGATGTGGTCACCAAAATATATACAGGAATGACATTACACAGATGGGGATGGAGGGTTGATCAAGAGTGACCAGGGCAAATGTGGTGGCTGGATGAATACAACATTGGCACCTAACTATGATTCATATGTCTCTCTAACACTGTGTCTTATGTCAATGCACTGTCCTTTTCCAGATGGTTCCTGCAGATCCTCCAGGACTGGCGCTTATCCCAGGCTCCAGACTACCACCTGGAGACCCATCTGAGAGCAGTCCGGCAAAGGGGAACACCAGTCACACTGCTGTCTTTACAGATGAGGTGGCAGCTGAATACCAGGATACCTCAATCCATACAGAACAAGGGCAGGAGTCTGTGGATGGGGAAATAGGAGTCATTGAGTTGTTGACATCATCCCTGCCCAAGCCAGTCATTCCGGAGGGCGGTACCAATGAGGGCCCAGGGCTGGGAAGGGACCAGCGTCCAGGCCGCAAATTGATCCAGTGCGCAGAAAGGCTGCTATAGCAGAACAGAGCACCTCGGGCATATAAGGCAGAGAAGCTGTCCCTGCTGCACCATTCTCACTCTGCAGAGGCAGCAGCTGGCTGCCTCTGAACACCTTGAGGCATCTATAGGCCAGATCAGAGTTACCTGCAGAGATGGGGAATGCCAACCCTCATATTGAGCTATCTCATGCCGGGTCCCCGGCTGGCACTACACTTCCACCAACTGCCAGCAATGCCAGTGCCTCAGGTCACTCTGCTCCTGCTGCTGCCTCCGCAACTGCCAGCACCATGACTGGGCACAGCTCCACTACAAGCTCCTCTACCAGCGGCCACCGCATGCAGCAGGCCAAGACTATCTCACAGACCCTGGCAGGCCAGTACAATATTTCCCCTCCTGATTGGTCCAAATACCTGGCCATGCCCACACCACCTGCTACATTTATTCTAGGGCTTGTTCCTTGTAGGATTGGAGCCCCCATGCACTTCCCCTCCTTCAATGCTACCATTGTAGAGGAAGCCCAATACAATAGCAACCGTAGCTCAGAGTCCTCCAATATGCCTCCAAGCACCCTTACCACCCTTGTGACAGCACTGCAGGAGCATGTGTCTGCTGTTGGGGGGAAGACAGGCAGGGGCCATGGAAGGGGCCACAGACAGGGCAAGCATTAGACCATCGATCACAGGGGCCTGTGCATGCATCTAGCATTGGTCTACGGCATTGTGTTTAGGGCTGGTGGAGAATATTACACTGTATATGGGGAAAGGGTGGATGTGGAGGGTGTGTAGGAATGCATGGGGAAGGGGGTACTTTTGGGGGAGTTGGAGGGTTGTCGGCTGGGGGTTGAGCTGGTCTGTGTGGGATATTGAAGGAAGGGGGTGGGGATGGTGGAAAGATGTGTAAGGTAAGGGTTTGTGGTATGTGTGCTGCTATATATGTGACTGCTTGTGGGCAGGGAGGGTGGTTGGTGGATCCTGCACTGGTGGGAAATGGCAGCCTTTTATTTCACATTTACTCTACAATTAAACATACAGCTTCACATGAAGTATTTGTGTATGAGATTGTTTCTTGCCACCAATCTCCTTTGGTAGGCCTGCGCAATGTGGTTCTTCCAGGTCTGCATCTGCCTCTTCATTTATTTTATCCAGGGCATCTGGCAGGGTTTGTCTTCACCGTAATGCATAATTGTGCAGCATGCAGAAGACCAAGAATATCTCATAGTCCCATATTTCCTCTCCTGATTGGTCCAAACACCTGAATAGGCTCTTCAGCTGCCCAAATGTCCTTTCTATGATGGCCCTGGAGATCCTATGTTGTCTGTTGCATGGCTTGTCGGGGTGTGAGCTGGGTGCTACAATGGTGCTGAGCAGCCAGTGTTGTAGGGTTGTCCTCTGTCACCTCCATGAACAGGGGTTGGAACAGAAAGATTTGATTTGATAAAATCCATTCATAATGAGGGTTTCAGAGTTTAGGAAAACCAACTTTGCCAAGATGGGCTAATACTTCAGGGAGTCGTTAGCGGGGTGGGAACAGCTAGGGGATGTAGAAAAACAGTGGGCAAAATTGAAAGGGGATATTTTAAGAGCAACCTTTTTGTTAGAATGGTAAATAAAGGTAAAAGGAAAAGAAGGCTGCTATGGTTCTCAAAAGAGATAGCTGAAAAGTGAAGAAAAAGAGGGAGGCCTTCATGAAATACAAGAGATCACCCAGAGAGAAAGACAGGCATCTATATTTGGAAAAATGTAGAGAGACTGGCAAAGTAGTCAAGAAAGCAAAGATACAAAAAGAAGAAGAAATAGCCAATGCAATAAAATGGGAGGATAAGACATTTTTCAGATATGTTAGTGAGAAGAAGGAGGACAAACGTGGTATTCTCAGACTCAAGGGTGAAGGGGAAGAATATGTAGAAGCTGATAAGGAGAAAGTGGAATTGCTTAACATATATTTCTATTCTGTGTTCACAGAGGAAGAACCAGGAGCAAGACCTCAGAAAATACCCATTAACAAGAAAAAAAGCAAGGGGCGTTTCCAACGATTTTCAGAGGACTGTGTTCGTGAGGAATTAGCTAAACTAAAAGCGGACAAAGCAATGGTACCAGATAGATACATTCAAGAATACTGAAGAAACTTGGGGACGTTCTAGCAGTTCCACGGACTGACCATTTCAATGCCTCTTTAGAGTTAGGAATTATGCCAGAGGACTGGAGAGAGGCACATGTGGTCCCTTTACACAAACGCAGAAGTCAGGATGTGGTTGAAAACTACAGACCGATTAGTTTAACCTTGGTGGTGAGGAAATTATTGGGAATGCTGCTGAAAGAGAAAATAGTGAGGTTTCTGGAGTCCAATGGATTACCGGATCCAAGGTAGCATGGATTCACAAGGAACAAGTCTTGTCAGACAAATCTGATTGATTTCTTTGACTAGGTGACCAGGGAGTTGGACAGAGGGAGAGCCCTAGATGTGGTGTATTTAGATTTCAGTAAAGCATTTGACACTGTTCTGCACAGGTGATTTATAAACAAACTGAGCACCCTAGGGATGGACCCTAAAGTTACTGCTGGGGTTAGAAATTGGTTGAGTGGGAGGCAAAAGAGGGTACAGGTAAATGGAGTTCACTCTGAGTAGGAAGAGGCTACCAGTGGAGTGCCACAGGGATCTCTCCTTGGTCCGATTCCTTTTAACATCTTTGTTAGTGATATAGTGGAAGGGCTGTCGAGTAAAGTTTGCCTCTTTGTAGATGATACCAAAATCTGCAATAGAGTAGACACCCAGGAAGGCATAGATAACATGAGGAGGCATCTAGCTAAACTTGAAGAATGGTCTAGAATTTGGCAGCTGAGATTTAATGCTAGAAAATGTAGGGTGATGCATTTGGGTTGCAACAATCCAAGGGAGCAGTACTGTATAAGGCAGGGGTAGGGAACCCTGGTCCTGGAGAGCCGCAGACCAGTCAGGTTTTCGGGATATCCCTAATGAATATGCATGAGATATATATGAATTAGAGATATCCTGCCAACCTGACTGGTTTGTGGCCCTCCAGGGCTGGATTTGGAGACCCCTGCCTTACACCTCTGTCAGTTAAGATTGTGAGTGGGCAAGGTGCAGATGTCCTAGACATCGAAAGAGTATATAGAATGTGTCACATTCCTCCTCGATTCTCACCACCACCAAAAAGTTGTCTAATAGACAATATTTTGGTGGTGGTGAGAAGTGAGGAGGAATGTGACACATTCTATCTAACCTTTTTGATGTCTTGGACATCTGCACATTGCCCACTCACAAGGCTTTTGACTGTGTAGACAATAAGAAACTCTGGGCCACATTAAGAAGCATGGGTATACCAAAACACCTGATCGTTGTCTTGCACATCCATTACAGTTCGAACGAACAAGGAGAAACAGAATGGTTTAAAATTAGCAATGGTGTACGACAAGGCTGCATACTTTCCCCCTACCTCTTTAATTTATATGCACAACAAATTGGATAAGCAGGTCTGTTTGAAGACAACTGAGGTGTGAAGATTGGTGGAAGACTCATCAACAACCTTTGCTATGCTGATGATACCACATTACTGGCTGAAAGTGAAGATGATCTGAAACGTTTGATTCTCAAGATCAAGAAATATAGTCTTAAAATGGGTCTGGCACAAAGATCCTGACAATTGGCAATATCAATAACTTCACTGATGGAGAAAAAATTGAAATAGTTGACAACTTTAACTTACTTGGATCAACAATCAATAAAGAAAGAACTAGCAGTCAAGAAATATGATGACGTATTGCTCTTGGTAGAATGGCTATCAAGGTCCTAGACAAGCTTCTCAAGAGTAGAAATGTTTCTCTCCATACAAAGATTCGACTTTTCCAGTCTATGGTATTTTCAATAACGTCATATGGATGCAAAAGTTGGACAGTGAAAAAAGATAGACAGGAAGAAAACTGATGCCTTTGAATTATGGTGCTGGCGACGAATACTGTGTATATCATGGACTGCCCGAAGAACAAACCAGTCAGTAGTAGAGGAGATCAAACCTAAGCTTTCCTTAGAAGCTCAGATGACAATACTTCGACTTTCATACTTTGGACACATCATGTGAAGAGACAGATCACTGAAGAAATATATAATGCTTGGCAAGGTAGAAGGTCACCATAAGAGAGGAAGGCCAGCAATGAGATGGATCAATACAATAAGAGCAGCTATGGATACCACTCTATCAACAATGAGCCACTTGGCTGAAGACCGAACAAAGTTTAGGCCAACTATCTAGAGGGTCACTAGGAGTCAACAGCAACTCGACGGCACTTAACAATAACATATGATGGCAGAAAAAGACCAGTATGGTCCATCTAGTCTGCCCAGTAAGGTGCCTAGGGTGGTTATAACTGCAGCTCCATGCAGGTCACCCCCCACCACTATGCCTATTTTCAGCACTGCACCTGCTGTAGTACCAGAAGATTGGAGAATGGCCAATGTAATGCTAATTTTTAAAAAGGGTTCCGGGGTTATCTAGGAAACTACAGATCAGTGAGCCTGACATCAGTACCAGGCAAAATGATAGAAACCATTATAAAGAATAAAATTACTAGACATATGGATAGTCATGGCTTAATGGGAGAAAGCCAACATGGATGTAGCCAAGGAAAGTCTTGTCTTACTAATCTGTTATTTTTTTTGAAGGTGTGAATAAACAGGTAAACAAAGGTGAGCCAGTTGATATAGGGGGTTATTCTGAGCCACGAATAGCGGGGATGGATGTCCCAACAAGACATCCATCCCCGCTATTCGTGCCTTCCCCTACCTGTGAATAACTTCCCTGCCAGTTGTGCAGGGAAATTAGACGGGGGTAGGGAATGGGCAGGCCAGGGGCGGAGTCTGGAAGGGCAGAGGGCAGTGGGCAGTCGCTGGCCCTGGACATACAGGGCTGATTCTAATGTCGGCCCTGTATGTCCAAGATCAGCAATATGTTCGTGGAAGTTATTCCACCTCCGAGGTGGAATAACTTCCCTGGGCGTGTTTTTTTTTTTTAACATGCCGGGGCGCGAATGGGGCAGGGGGGGGGGCCAAGGGCCAACTTTTTGCAGGCAGCATTGCGGCTTTTATGTCAATTTTCTTTTATTAGGCATACTCCTTATCCAACAACATTGTCACTGTATCATATCATAATATACATAGTAAACTATTCATCAGTAACAAATACATAGTCATGTCTCTTGCCTATATCATTTATTTTATCCCCCTTCCCCTTTCAATATTTCCCCCTGCCTCCACCCTTCCCCCCCATGCCCCCCTGACCTACCCTACGATGTGCCTCTACCCTCTTCCCCTACCCCATACCCACTCCCCCGGCGTGTGTGGATTCTTACACTCCGCACAGGGGTCCATTCACTTCTTCTATTCAGCTATACCTCAACTACCATTCCACAGTCCAACTCTTCGCTCCATATTCCCCCTCCCTCCAAAACCTCCCTACTTCCCCACTCTATGCCTTCCTTCCACCCCTACATCTTACCCCCCCCCACCCCTCTTCTACATCCCCATTGCTAATGGTCCATGTGCTCCCGATATCATTTATAATCGGATCTCTACCTCAATGTATTGAGTATCCTGCTCCTCTCCCGTGCAGAGAGTGTCTGTACAAAGGGTCCCCATTCGATCAGGAATCTTTCCCCCAATTTGTCATTTCCTCGTATTCCAACCCTCTCTACCAACATTAAATCATATATTTCCTGTCTTCAATCGGCCAACCGGGGTCCACTCCTCGATAACCATCCCTTAAGAATAAGATGCCGCGCAACCAACATCACCCGTTGCATCCACTGGGTATATTTCCTTAGTATCTTCCCTTCAGTATCCTTCAACCCCAACACTGCCGACTGAGGCTCCGCTCCTATATCCACTGCAAACAGCCCCCCTAGAAATCCATACACTTCCATCCAAAATTGAGATATTCGAGGGCATCTCCACCACATATGTCCCAAAGTGGCCACCTCCTCCGCACATCGAGGACATCCCGCAGAAGCGGCTGCCCCTGCTCTGTAAGCTCTATTGGGGGCAAAGTGACTCCTTCTGATAATCTGATACTGAATATCCCGCCATTTACTATAGCTACTCATTTGCGGTATCTGCGCCAATGCCTCCACTATGTGCTCACTCGTAATCTGGACTTGCAAATCCCTTGTCCATTGCTCCGCCAAAGCCGTCTCTTCCAAAGGAGCCTCCAAGGCTACATATTCCTTCTGTAGCAATGATATACTTGCCTGCTGTGGCATTCCTGCATACATTAGCTCTTCTAATTTTGAGCATAGCTCTCCTTGTAAATATTCAGCCCGTATGCTACCTACATAACTGCGAGCTTGCAGATATCTGAATTAATCCACTTCCTGCAACCCATATCGCGCCTTCAGCTCTCTAAATGGAAGCATCCTACCTTCCCCATCCACTACCTGTTCAAGTGCCAGTATCCCTTTCGTCTCCCACCTCTTAAATGCCACCCCATCCACTCCTGGTCGAAACTCGCCATTCCCATATAATGGGAGCAGCGGCGTGGCATGGGGATTCCCATTACATCTCCTACTCCAAACTCATCAAACGTATCCAACAGGGTTGATAAAGTCTCCTAAGGCCTCCCCACATACACCAGCATATCGTCAGCAAAAGCTGATACTTGGAAGTCTGACATTCCAATTCTCGCTCCCACCAGCCGGGGGTGTGTCCGTATATGCTCCAGTAACGGCTCCAATGTCAAAACATAAAGGAGTGGCGATAACGGGCACCCCTGTCTAGTACCCCTCCTTATTGGAAACATGTTCATTAATTAATCATTCACTAGAATTTGTCCCTGTGGGTTTGAATATAACACCTGCACCACCTTTCCAAAAAAACCTCCCAGACCCATACGGTCTAAATTCCGAAACATATAGGGCCACGCCACCCGATCAAAAGCTTTCTCTGCGTCAAAGCTCACTAATAGTGCCGGCTCACCTGCATATTTTTAATGATGTGCCTATTACGCACAAAACCCACTAGATCTCCATTCACCATGTCCGGTACCATTGGCACTAAGCGCTCTGCCATTATTTTAGCCAGGATCTTGAGATCAACATTGATCAGTGAGATAGGCCGGTAGGATTCTGGTTGTTCAGGGTCCTTACCCTCCTTGGGTAGTACTGTGATAACTGCTCTATTTGCTTCATATGGAAAGAGTTGTCTTCCTATCAAATCCATATAATGTGCTGACAAGGGTCCCGCCACCTGCTGTAAGAGGAGCTTGTAGAACTTCCCCCGATATCCATCAGGCCCAGGAGCCCGTCCCTTACGTAGTGTCCTAACCACCGCCACCACCTCCATAGGCGTGATAGGACCATTCAAGGGATCAGAGCATATTAACAGACCCAAACGGTTGGGTCTGTTAATAAAGGCTATTTTACACCATCTTCATTGTGTTGGCCGTGGTCATTAGCTTCCGCTCTGATCCCTTGATACTCCTGCGGAAGATTCTCTTCTCCTGCCCCCCTTGTGATAGGACCATTCAACAATTCTCTCTGTTCTGCCGATAAACATGACACCCTTATTTGGTCCAAAAATGCCTGCTCACCCCACTGGTCCTCCTGTCCTTCTTCATACAGTGCAGTATAATACTTCCGAAATATCTCTTCTATGTGCTGTTGTGTGTTCCGAAGCTGTCCTCTCTCATCTCTCATTGCTCCCACATATTTCCTCCCTCCCTCCCGTCCGTATCAATCCTGTCAGCAGCTTCCCGGGTTTGTTCCCAAATACAGCTTATGCCTGTAATACAACTGGGACAGAATCACCCTTTTGTGTATTACTGAGGATATCTCTTTTTGTAGATATAGCAGCATCTCCTTATTCTGAGCCGTGGGAAATTGGCAAAATCTGCGTCTTGCTACTCCCACTTCCTTTTCCAACCATAACAGGTTCCCAGTATACTGCCGCTTTCTATATCCCATATAGCTAATAATGTGTCCCCGGAGTACTGCCTTAGCAGTTTCCCAAAGCAATGTGGGGTTCGCCTTATGTTCAGCATTGTGTGTAACATATTCCTCCCACTTCGATTTCAGAAAGTCACCAAAGTGTTTATCAGCGTTCACCTCCACAGTGTCCTGTCCTTACTTAACCCCCATTGAATGCCTATCCAAATCAGTGCATGGTCAGAGACCATTATAGGCCCCACCCTCACTTCTGTTACTCTAGAAAATAACCTAGACGATCCCAGAAAATAGTCTATCCTAGATCCAGTGTCATGGACCCTCGACACATGCATATAGTCCCTTTCTAATGGGTTTAAAACCCTCCAATAGTCTAGCAACTCAAACCGTTCACACAGTCCCTTCACCCATTGCATTCTCCGATCCCTGATATTACCACCCCTCTTCGACCTATCCACACTCTCGTCCATAACACAATTAAAGTCTCCCCCAAGTATTAACGGGGTGTGTCCCACGTCACTCAAACATTCGTTAATCTTTACACAGAATCTGGCTTCGTACACGTTCGGCGCATAAATATTCATTAACGCTACTCTCTGGCCTCTGATCTCTTGTCATGCAGCAGGAGCTGATGGAAGCAAAGATGCAAGAAAATAAACTGTTTTTCATAATATAAAAGATGTGCACGGGATGCAATTCCCACAAGGAGCAGGTAGAGGGAGCAGGCATGCACTCACAGAGGCTGACTGGACACACCTAGCTAATCGACACCACCTGACAAGCAGCCCAGAAAGCTCAAACATAGGAGAGCTTTATAAGCAAGAGGCTGGAGACTGGAAAGGGGGTGGAGGTAGAGGTGGACCGGAGAGAAGCACCAGGAGCAAAGCCGTGCGAGAGAAATGCACCACGAGCAAGGACCAAGAAGAAGGAAGCACCAGGAGCATTGAGCTAAGCCCTAGGAGTGAATGGGGAAGCAATGCTGAGCAAAGGAACAGTCACTTTGGGAAGCAGAGCAGTGCTGAAGGAAGAAGCCAGAAGTTAGGCTTGGAAAGAGGCCTGCGCTTACCGGAAGAACCAGTGACCAGACTGAAAGGTAACAAGAGCTTTCAGGGAAAAGACTGGCACGAGGATTGTATCCCAGGAGAACTACTGGAAGGAGAAAGTTCCTGTTCTACATGCTGTTGGAAGCCAAGGTATGCCGACTCTGTTGTTAAGAGAAAAAGCTCATCTCATAAGGGCCCTTTTAAAAGCAATGCTCGTTTTACAAGAAAGGAAAGTAAACCTACTTTGTATAACCCAGATGGTAAAAGCACAAAGGTAGGCCACCCTCACTGGCGAACCTTAGAAGAACTCTACAAACACCCAGAGAATAAGAATAGCGACTGGCCAGTTCCAATAGCCAGAGGAACCCCAGATACAGAAAGGGATAACTCTGACTCAGAGCCGATGCAAGTGGAATTTGTGGAGCCTAGTCTTTTGTCTCAAGAGGAGATGGACTGTTCTCTATGCATTACAAGCAGTATAGAATCACTGCTAGACTTGTAAATAATATATGCTGTCTCCAGAGTGTTACTTGTATGTTAAAAGGAAGAAGAGTATTGAAACGGTTGAGTTACTCTAGGAAGCCTTAATTGATCCTTGTTACAACTGTGAAGCATAACAGTTTTTCTTTACCATGAGTTTGTTTCATTCCTGAAATAAAGGACATTTTCCTCTATGTTGTGACCCACCTGAACTGTTTGCGTAAAGGGAAATAAAAGCCTATGTTATCCCTCTACTCTGCATTCACAATTTACTTCTTAATAGGAGCTGAACTACTAAGACCAGGCTGCACCTGGCTCTTAAAGGAACCTCCTCTCATATAAAAATATCTTTGTGTCTAACCTACCCCTATGACCACTGGCCACCAGGGGTGGTACGCGACATAAATGGCATAGTTGGCAGGATCTTTGGGGTCTTACAACTGTAAGAAGGAAAATAAAGAAAGAAACTAACTCCAAGGTTCAACCCCCCCCCCCCCCCGGAGTGGAGCGGCAAAAACCCGGAGTGGAGCAGCAAAAACCTGGACTAGAAGGAGACACTTGGATCAGAGTGGGAAGTATCGTGTTGCTGGCACCTGAGGCAGAGCGCTGCAAGGTGGAACAGAAACATCTTTTCCAAAGCTGATGCAACACTGGTATCAGGTAAAACGTATAAATACCTGACCTGTGTTGGATGGGACAGTAAGAGTAGAAAAAAAAAAAGAGAAAAGAGGGAGCTCATTGCTGGCTTGGGCCACACTTGTTTTTTCTCTCATTTTTTTTTCAAGGAATCATCATGGAGCAGAAGGAGCTGTGCGCCAGGATGGCTCTCCAGTTCGATAGGCAAGAAGAATTGGCTTGCCAGACCCAGAGACAGGCAATGCAAGCCATGCATGAGCAGCAGAAGCCTATCCTACAAATGATGGAGGCATGGCTGGCCCAGCAGAAAGAGTCGATGGAGAGAGCCAACACTCAGCATGGACCGAACCCGGAACTGAGTAACCGTCCGGTAGGACAATGGACATGTGACACCTTGTCCGTGGGAAAGTTAACTGCCACCGATGACGTGGACGATTTCATTGATTCTTTTGATAGAACTGCACAGTCGGCAAACTGGCCGAAAGAGCAATGGGCAGTTCGCCTGGCAGCATCTCTCACAGGGGAGCCGCTGTCAGCATACAGGGCGATGCCCCCTGCTCTGGCCAATAATTATGAAGAGGTGGTCAAGGCCATTAGGGATAGCCTAGGCCTCACACCCTTTGTATACAATAGGTTATTGCGAGCCACTCGTCTTAAGGTAGGCGAGACGCCTAAGGCTCTAAGACATAGAATAAGCAGTTTGGCTACAAAATGGTTAAAACCTGATGAAAAAACAGTGAGTACTTTGATGGATCTGATAGTATTGGAACAATACATGTCTGCAGTTCCTAAAAGCGTGCAGAACTTCCTTATTTTGCAAAATTGTCACACCACTGCTGAAGCCATTGCGCTAACAGAGCGTTATTTGGAAGCAGAATTGGCCACCCAATCAAAGGTGGAGACTCCAAGGTTGGCAGTTGGTAAGGAAAGGCAGACATCAGAAAGTCTCTCACACTGTTCACATAAGGGTTTGAAAAATGTTACTGCTATGTTAAAAGAACCTTCTAAAAGATGTTTCTCGTGTGGGGAAAAGGGGTCACTTAAAGAATGAGTGTTACATGCGTACTGCTCTCATGGGGGAAAATATGAAAGCAATACGTGAGGGGTTTCTGTTAAGTGTAAAGATACAAAGCATTGATGTCAAAGCACTTTTAGACTCTGGCGCAGATCAGACCATGATCTCCCACAAATTATGGTCTTTGATCAAGGAGCATGGTGAGTCTGTACCCGATCAGCCGGCAGGAAAAGTAAAAATAAAGTGCATACATGGGGCTGCCACACATTATCCGGTATACAAGCTATTTGGTAAAAGGCTTAGGTATTGAAAAGGAAATGTTGATTGCTGTAATACCAAAACTACCTCACGAGCTAGTGCTAGGTAGAGACTGGCCTCAGTTTAGAAGAGGTCTGGAAGAAGGCTTGTCTCCACAGGAAGTTTTTGTATCCACTTGCACCCCCTCTAAGGTTAGTGCAGTTCCCAGCCCACTATTGGGAAAGCCTAAAAAGACCGAGGCTAAAATACAAGAAGAGTTCAAGAAGAAGTTTGTACTAAAGTTTTGTAAAACTTCCCAGAAAGCTCGCGGTCCCCAACAAGCATCTCCTCAGACCGCAGGTTATGATCTATATAGTGCCGAAAACAAGGTCGTTCCTAAGCATGGACGAGCTCTAATCAACACAGATATCCAAATAGAGCTACCGCAAGGGTGCTATGGTCGCATTGCTCCCCGGTCTGGCCTAGCCTCCAAGCACTTTATTGATGTAGGTGCTGGAGTGGTGGATCCAGACTACAGAGGTGTCAAAGTCCTTTTGTTCAATTTTGCAAATGAAGACTTTAGTGTCAAAATAGGTGATCGTATTGCTCAATTGATATGCGAACGTGTTGGATTCCCAAAGCCTGGAAGAAGTGCCTATGGTAACCCCCACGAGCTGGGGAACCGGAGGTTTCGGCTCAACAGGAAAAAGCGATATGGAAGGCTTTGTGGCAATCGGGAATGAACAACCTGACGAAGATCTGGGCCCACGGTTGGATGAATGCAAAACCTCTCCTACGCCACGGGTTAGTGATGAACTCTCCGTAACGCAGAGGCAAGAGTTGGCCCATTTGCTAGAGGAGTTCAAAGATGTGCTGACGCCTATCCCAGGGGAGACAGCTTTAGTAGCTCATGAAATCATCACACCTCCAGGAAAAATCATAAGGCAAAGGCCTTATCGTTTACCAGAGGCCAAAAGGCAAGAGGTTATAAACCAGGTACAGGAGATGCTACAAATGCGCATTATTGAAGAATCACACAGTCCTTGGTGCAGTCCAATTGTGTTGGTACCTAAACCAGACGGTACCATGCGCTTTTGCATTGACTTTCGCCAAGCTAACGAAGTATCCACCTTTGATGCATACCCAATGCCTCGGATAGAGGAACTGTTGGACAGGCTAGGTCAAGCAAAGTTTCTCATGACCTTGGATATGACCAAAGGGTACTGGCAGGTGCCCCTGACAAGAGATGTTCGACCCAAAACAGCTTTTAGCACTCCCCTCGGGCTGTTCCAGTTCAGGAGGATGCCCTTCGGGTTACACGGGGCGGCCGCAACCTGCCAGCGGCTAATGGACATAGTTCTGCATCCCCACCAAAGTTACGCCACAGCCTATATGGATGATGTGGTCATCCATAGTGCAACATGGGATCAACACCTACTCCAGGTAGGAGCCGTATTGAAAGCGATGAGATAAGCCGGACTAACGCTGAACCCTGAAAAGTGCATGTTCGCAGCCAAAGAGGTCAAGTATTTGGGCCATCTTGTAGGTCGGGGTACGGTACGCCCCTTAATAAACAAGGTGGAGAGCGTTAGAAATTTTCCTGTCCCTCAAAATAAAAAGCAGTTGAGGAGTTTTCTCGGGCTCATCGGCTATTACAGGTGCTTCATCCCCCCATTTTGCAGATGAAAGCGCACTGTTCACGGAGATGTTAAGGAAAAACGCCCCGAATACACTACAGTGGTCTGAGGAGGCGGATGAGGCCTTCAAGAACCTGAAAGAAAGGTTATGTCGAGCCCCGATATTATGAGGCGTGGATTTTAGCCAACCATTTTTACTTCAGACAGATGCTTCGGAAACCGGCTTGGGCGCCGTTCTGTCCCAGGTGCAAGAAGGTGCTGAGCATCCTCTCATGTTCCTGAGTAGGAAGCTGTCATCAGCCGAAAGAAAGTATTACACGATTGAAAGGGAATGCTTGGCAATCAAGTGGGAAGTTGAGTCCCTGAAATTCTATTTAACGGGAAGGAAATTCGTCCTTATCACCGATCATACCCCACTAAAATGGTTGAGCCATATGCGAAATAACAGCCGCCTAACCAGGTGGTATATGGCATTGCAACCATATGACTACAGAGTAGAGCACAGAGCAGGAAAGCTCCATTATAATGCGAATGCGATGTCCGGGATTACGTGCTGTAGGAAGGAAGAGGCCTCAGCCCGTAACATTTTAAGAAGGGGGATATGTCATGCAGCAGGAGCTGATGGAAGCAAAGATGCAAGAAAAGAAGCTGTTTTTCATAATATAAAAGATGTGCACGGGATGCAATTCCCACACAGAGCAGCTAGAGGGAGCAGGCGTGCACTCACAGAGGCTGACTGGACACACCTAGCTAATCGACACCACCTGACAAGCAGCCCAGAATTTACTTCTTAATAGGAGCTGAACTACTAAGACCAGGCTGCACCTGGCTCTTAAAGGAACCTCCTCTCATATAAAAATATCTTTGTGTCCAACCTACCCCTATGACCACTGAGTGAACGCGTGCACTGCCTAGGGATGCAGTAAAAGCTGTTAGTGTGGCTGGGTTTAAAAAAGGTTTGGACAAGTTCCTGGAGGAAAGGACCATAAACCATTATTAAAGAGGACCTAGGAAATCCACTGCTTACCCCAGGGTGAGCATTGTGGAACCTGTATGTCTTTTTGGGAACCTGAAAGGTACTTGGTGACCTGGTTTAGCCATTGTTGAAAACATACTGGGCTTAATGGACCTTGGTCTGACCCAGTATGGCATTTCTTATGTTCTTATTATGTTCAGCACCCACACAGACACTGACCACTCCGCACACACACAGGGCTGCAGAGTATACCAACACAACCAGACGTTTGACAGCACAGCACAGCTGCTTGACAGACAGAGGCTGCACAGACACAAATCTGGGAGGGGCGAGGGGTGACTTCAGACAGAAGTCCCAGGACTCCTTTCCACAAAGACAACAGATTCAACAGTGGGTGGGTATAGGGCAAAAGGGAATGGTAACTTCCAACAGCTTGGATAACATCTGTGAGTGTTTGGAAGGCAGTCACACAACAGAAGAGACAGGCACACATATGGCAGTCAGGCAGGGGTTTCAGTCACCACTCTCCTCCATTCACCACTCACAGTCAGTCCAGGCAGACAGTAAAGTCTCCAACTTATTCCATCTTCATTGCAGGTCTGGTGTGGCACGTCCAAGTTCAACACCCTGCACGTCTCCAGGAATTTCTCTCAATGCGGTATAGACATGTGACTCATAGCAGGGCCAACACATGCATTGTGCGAGAATGTTGTTCACACAGGGTCCCGCACTTAACCCTTTCCAGGCCGAGCCCAAAACTCTCGGGATCCAAAATTCTGACTAAATATTCCTATCAAATGGTATATAATACATGACCATAGCAGAAGGAAAATCACTATTAGAACATATTGAATAAGACGGGTACAATTTTCCTGAAATATGCAAAAATTAACCCGGCTGCAGAATGTGGATTAAAATTTTAAAGTAGGCCATCAAAGGGTTAAGGGGGCCCTGCACCAACTTCATTCTGCACATGATCAGTTCACAGGATCAGCTTCAGAGGGAGCCGGGGAGGCTCTAGGACCCAGCTAACCTCTGCACAGCTGCCAGAGCGGCACGTTCCTTCACTCTGGCAGCTATATTCTCATAAAGCCCGCTGAGTGCCGGGAAACAGGAAATGCCCTTTAACCTCCAGCTCCATTGGGCTTCATGAGAATACAGCTGCCAGAGTGAAGGAAAATGCCGCTATTCATTCTGGCAGCTGTGCAGAGGTGAACCAGGGCTTTGGGCCCTCTGGTTCTCTCTGAAGACAGTCAGACAAGTGCAGGGCTCTTTACGGGGGGGCTAGGTTAGGACTGGAAATGGGCTGATGGGGGCTAGGATAGGGCTGGAAATGGCAAATGGCGGGGCCTGGATTGGAAATGGACTGATTGGGCGGTTGGCCTGGAAATGGGTTGATGGAGGGGGGCTTGGATTGGATGGGAAATGGCTGATGGGGAGCTAGGATTGGAAATGAGCTGATGGGGGGCTTGGACTGGAAATGGGCTGATGGGGGGCTAGGATAGGACTAGAAATGGTATGATTGGGGAGCGTGGACTGGAAATGGGCTGATGGGAGGGCTAGGACTTGAAATGAGCTGATGCGGGGCTATGATAGGACTGGAAATGGGCTGATGGGGGGGCTAGGGCTGGAAATGGGCTGATGGGGGTGAGGATAGGACTGGAAATGGCTGATGGGGGACTGATTAGAAATGGGCTGATGGGGGGCATGGACTGGAAATGGGCTGATGGGGGGCTTGGACTGGAAATGGGCTGATGGGGGGGCTTGGATAGGATGGGAAACGGCTGATGGGGAGCTATGATTGGAAATGGGCTGATGGGGGGCTAGGATAGGAATGGAAATGGCTGATGGCAGGGCCTGGATTGGAATGGGGATTATGGGGGGCTATGATAGGACTGGAAATGGGCTGATGGGGGGGCTAGGACTGAAAATGGACTGATTGGAGGACCTGGACTGGAAATGGACTAATGTGGGCTAGGATAGGACTGGAAATGGCTGATGGGGGGATGGGAAAATGTGACTAGAAGGGAGTGGATGCTGGGAAGGGCTGGAACTAGAAAGAAGCTGATGTTGGGGGAAGACTAGAAGGGGATGGGGCTGGAGGAGTGAGGATGGAGAGGGGAAAAGATATTTTGTGTGGGAGGGAAGAAAAATCCACAATTGGCCGGGTATTGGGAGTAAGTGGGGATTGAGGATGGAAGGGTAAAATTTGAGTGGATGAAAAAGAAATAAAAAAAAGAAATGAAGGAAAGAGCAAAAGGAGAAAGATCAATATGTTAAAGCAGATGTAGAGAGAATGGAAAAATACTAGAAGAGAGAAGAAAGGACAAATGGACAGCAGACAATGGAGAGTTAGCAGAAGATATGAAGAAACCAGAAGAAAGTGACTGGAGCAATTGCAACTGAAAAATAAAATGCACAAACAAAAGATAGAAAAATACTTTTTTATTTTGAATTTATTAACTGGAATATGTCAACTCTGGGAAATGTGCATCGCTAACATCTTTGCATTTTCTTTAGTACAAGAGGAAATTAATTTATAGTTTTATTTCTCCAGTGTTGTTGAACATTCCAAGTTTGGCTTTTGGGGTTCCCAGTTTAATTATTGTCTTCCTATTTCTAATTTCTGATCCCTTATTGTTTGTTTGGTGACAGTCTATGTTCTGCATGTGTAATCGAGCTGAGGTATTCTGTTTATGTAGTTTCTATTTGACAGTGGCACTTGTCCTCTTTCCCCAGAAGGAGATGTTTTGATATTCTCTGAGATGTATTGGTTTAATATTTGCAGTGTTTGATAGGTAGGGTTTGGTGCTTTGTGAATCCTGGTAATTTATTTATTTACATTCTCTTATGTACCGCGCTATTCTGCATCAGTGCGGTTTACATTGAACAAACTGAAATTACATTGAACAGGGCATTATAACTTGGAGATAACTATTTTACAGGGAACATGGGCTATGGAGGGTTAAGTGGCTTGCCCAAGACCACAAGGAGCACCTGTGGGACTAGAAACCCCAGTCCTTCCGGCCCAAGGTTGCTGTCCTCTAGTGGGATTTGAACCGCCGACCTTCTGGCCTGAAGTACCTTGCCCCAACCACTAGGCCACTACTCCACTCCTTGGCGTATGGTAATGCTGTTATGATATGTCTGGTTTGCTATGCATTCTAAATTTTAAACAAAAGAAGAGTGAAAAAATCAAACAAGAGCAACTGGTACCAACAGGATGATGACACCTATGTGTGGATTATTTATCCCGCTATCTGTGTCCTAAGCAATGGAATGCATTACCCACTATCTATGTTCCTGTGCCTGTTCAGCTGAGCACGCTTGGCTCACGTCCTGCACCCTTGCAAGACTTTCTACACTTCAGATTCATGCTCTTCTCTTTTCAGTCAGCCATTACACTCGCAAAACAAGAGTATTATATGTCCATATGACTAACTCTCTTGCCTCTGACCCTTGCCTCTCTCCTCAAGGTGCCTCTGCCTCTGAGCCCTCCTTCCTTTTCTGCCCAAACCTTGGCTATTTCCATATCAAAATCCACAAGATCACACTCCAATTCCCCATAAGATATGCCATACTGAGTCAGACCAAGGTCCATCAAGCCCAGTATCCTATTTCCAACCATGGCCAATCCAGGTCACAAGTACCTAGCAGTTTCCCTAAAGGACACAGGTTCCACAATGCTTGTATTGGGGCAAGCAGTGGGTTTCCCAGGACCCCTTTAATAATAGTTTATGGACCTTTCCTCCAGGAACTTGTCCAAACCTTTATTAAACACAGCTACACGAACAACTTTTACTACATCCTCCAGTAACAAATTCCAGAGTTTGATTGCACATTGAGTGAAAAAATATTTTCTCTTATTAGTCTTAAATAGGTTACACTGTAGCTTCATTGCATGTGCCCTAGTCTTTCTATATTTTGATTTCATAAACAATCGATCTACGTTTACCCGTTCCACTCCATTCATTAATTTATATCATCTCCCCTCAGCCATCTCTTTTCCAGCCCTAACCTTTTTAGCATCTCTTCATAGGGATATCCTTCCATCCCCTTGACCATTTTGGTGGCTCTTCTCTGTACCTTTTCTAATTCTGCTATCTCCTTTTTAAGATACGGTGACCAGAATTGCACACAATATTCAAGGTGCGGTCTCACCATGGAACGATATAGAGGCATTATAATATCCTTTGTTTTGTTCTCCATCCCTTTCCTTATGATTCCTAGCATTCTATTTGCTTTCTTGGCCGCCGCCACACACTGGACAGAGGGTTTCAACATGTTATCCACGATGACACCTAAATCTTTTTCCTGGGTGGTGGTTCCTAATGTGGAACCTTGCATTGTGTAACCATAGTTTGGGTTGTTCTTTCCTAGGTGCATAACTTTGCACTTGTCCATATTAAATTTCATCTGCCATTTGAACATCCAGTTTTCCAATTTATCAAGGTCCTCTTGCAATTTTTCACAATCCTCTTGGGTTTTGACAAGTTTGACAATTTAACAACTTTGACAATTTTGTGTCACCTGCAAATTTGATTACCTCACTCGTTATTCCCATTTCCAGGTCCTTTACGAATATGCTAAAAAGCAGCGGACCCAGCATAGATCCCTGGGGTACTCCACTATTCACCTTCCTCCATTGGGAAAATTGGCTATTTAGCCCTACCTTCTGCTTTCTATCTTTTAATCAGTTCCTGATCCACAACAGTACACTGCCTCCTATCCCATGACTTTTTAATTTCGCCAAGAGTCTCTCATGAGGGACCTTGTCAAAGGCTTCCTGAAAATCCAAATATACTATATCAACCGACTCACATTTGTCTACCTGATTATTCACACCTTCAAAACATAACAGATTAGTAAGAAAATAGCTTCCTTGTCTAAAACCATGTTGGCTGTGTCCCATTAAGCCATGACTATCTACATGTTCAGTAATTTTGCTGTTTATGATGGTTTCCACCATTTTTCCCAGTATTGACGTCAGGCTCACTGGTCTGTAGTTTCCCGGATCACCCTGGAACCCTTTTTAAAAACTGGCATTACATTGGTCATCCTCCAATCTTCAGGTATTACAGATTATTTTAACGATAGTTCATAGATTACTAATAGTAGGTCTGCAATCTCATATTTCAGTTCTTTCAACAACCCCTCCTCCCCCTCTTCACTCCCAACTCCCCCCCCCCCCCCCCACACCTCTGCTACCCTCTCTTCCTTTTCTATGATCTCTGAAGAGGAAACCACCCACCTTTTTTCCTCCTCCAAACCCATCACCTGCTCCTCTAATCCTATTCCTACCTGTCTCCTAAGCTCCATCTCCTCCACTGTTGTCCCTTCCATCTCTCATATTCTCAATCTGTCGCTCTCCACTGCAACTGTTTCTGCAGCCTTTAGCATGTTGTGGTCGCACCTCTCTTCAAGAAACCTCACTAGACCCTACCTGTCCTAACTATCGACCCATCTCCCTCCTCCCCTTTGTTTCTAAACTCCTTGAACGTGTGGCTCACCACCGTTGCCTCGACTTTCTCTCCTCTCACGCTCTCCTGGATCTTTTACAATCTGGCTTTCATCTTTTACATTCTACTGAAACAGCTCTTGCCAAAGTCTTCAGCGACCTGTTCCTGGCTAAATCCAAGTGCCTTTACGCGATCCTCATCCTTCTTAACCTTTCTGCTACTTATGACACACACTGTTGACCACAACCTTCTCCTCGATACCTTGTCCTCGCTTGGTTTTAAGAGCTCTGTGCTATCCTGGTTCTCTTCTTAACTCTCCCTTCACTCTGTCAGTGTTTGTTTTGGTGGATCCTCCTCTACTGCTATCCCGCTCTCAGTTGGTGTAGCCCAAGAATCTGTCTTGGGTTCACTCCTTTTCTCTCTATATACTCAGTCCCTTAGTGCACTCATCTCTTCCCGTTGCTTTCAGTACCATCTTTACACTGACTTCTCCTAGATCTACCTCTCTACACCTGAAATCTCTCTGGCAATCCAGGCCCAGATCGCTGCCTGCCTTTCTGACATTGCTGCTTGGATGTCTCACCGCCGCTTGAAATTGAACATGACCAAAACTGAGCTTATGTTTCCCTCTAAATCCTCCTCTCCTCTTCCTCCTTTCTCAGTGTCTGTGGATAACCCTCTACTCCTCCCTGTCTCCTTAGCTCGCAACCTTGGGGTCATCTGACTCCTCTCTCTCCTTCTCCACACACATCCAACTGATAGCTAAAACCTGCCGTTTCTTTCTCTATATCAACAACAGAATTCACCCTTTCCTTTCTGAACACACTATTTAAGACTCTTATCCACTCCTTAGTCACCTAACATCTAGACTATTGTAACCTACTCCTTGTTGGTCTCCCCTCTCTGATTCATCTGTCTCCCCTTAAATCTGTTCAATACTCAGCTGCACAGCTAATCTTCCACCAGTCTCATCGTGCTCATATTACCCCTCTTCTCAAGTCTCTTCCTTGGCTCCCTATCCATTTCTGCATCCAGTCCAAACTTCTCCTGCTGACCTATAAGTGCATTCACTCTGCAGCTCCTCAATACCTTTCCTCTCTTATCTCTCTCTACACCCCTCCTAGGGAACTCTGCTCTTCTGGTAAATCACTTCTATTTGTGCCCTTCTCTTCTATTGCTAACTCCAAACTTCACTCTTTCACCTTGCTGCTTCTTATGCCTGTAACAAACTATTTGAGTCTGTATGTCAGGTGCCTTCTCTTACCCTTTTTAAATCCAGGCTGAAAACTCACCTCTTTGTTGCCACTTTCAGATCTTTACTCACCTATCTCCTATGTGTTTCCTCACCATTCCCCCTAGATGTATCCCATATCTACAGCTACTGTGTTGTCTGTCTTGACTAGATTGTAAGCTCTGATGAGCAGGGACCGTCTTTTACATGTGTCTGAGCAGCACTGCATATGTCTTGCAGTGCTATACAAATGTTCAGTAGTAGTAGTATCCCACTGTCCAAAAATAACATTTGTTACAAGTATGCAACTTCGTTATCTTGCTGTTTTCAGACAAGTGAACATTAAACTCTAATTAAAAAGCCTTCAAGAATCAGTGGATTGCAACAATGATCACCCAATATCCAATTTGCCAACTGTGGGAAACATCAGAGCCTGCAATATCTATACAGTTTAGAGATTTTCTGGAGGAATCTCAGGCAGTGTTCTCTGTGATCTGTGTGGCAGTCCTCTGCCCATTATCCTGCCAACAGAGGTGGTGCCTCAATATCACATTTTCAATCACAAGAGGCAAGCAGGTTCCCTGGGAGTCCTGTAGAACCTACCCACCTCTCACAATTTGAAATACAATATTAATGTAACACACCCAGCAGCAGGAATGTGGGTGGATAATTCCCCTACAGCTTGGGAGGAATGCTGATCTTGGGGACTCAATGCTGCTGAATTTGAGTTTCATTCCAGATATTGTAGGGAGACAGCATTAGCATCCTTAGCGTATGATCTGAGGATGTTGCTGGATCACTCCTGTTTTTCATTACTTTATTGGCCACCTTTGATACAGTACGCCATAGGTTGCTTTTGGGCATAGGAGACTTTATGTTGAGATGGTTTGAATCTTTTTTAACCAGGTTTCAAAAAGTGGTTAGGGAATCTCGAGTGTCAAAGAAAAATGACTTTAAATTCTGGAGTTCTGCAAAGATCACCATTATCTCTTTTCAATCTATAACCTCAATCCTTAGGGAAGATGACTAGAAATCTGGGTGTGAGTATATAGATTTACCCTGTTGATATTCAGATTGTTTTACATTGGTCTTGTTCAAAAGGAAAATATACCTACTTTGATTGAGGCTATATACATAGATGGAGCTGAATTGTTTATATAGAGACTGCCTGGATGTTACTGTGTGAGCAAGCAGCACCATCTAGTGTCCCTATTAGATTACTACAATAAAAATTAGAGAAAAGCCTAACATTTTCCAGAAAAGGGGAGGTTCTTGCTGCCAGTCACATCATGCTGAGGAGAGACTCTTCTAGGAGAGAAAATCCCACTTCATATATAAATCACTCCAAAAGACAGAACTCTGTCTTTGGCACTTATAACTGCACTATAAAGGAGGAGTAAGGTGTCTGTCCTTTGGGCAGGTGTCTCTTGCACACAGCCATTGTAAAATCCAGAGTAAGCAATGGGTTTAGAGCAGCAGCATAGGAGAAGAGAACAAAGGGTTGATGTCTGTGTAAAATCTGCCAGTTCCCCACTATCTCAGAAGGAGAGTAGCTCTGCCTGTGAGAGAGGTTCCAAGAACTGTACCAACAACTAAACTTTCCAGTGCATTAGAGCATGGAGACTCACAATGCTGTTCTGAAGGCCTGCATCTACAGAAGCCACCAGTACTTAGGAAGAAAAGGAACCCAAGCACTCATCATACATCAGTGACACCAGATCCAGGACTAAGCTAGAGCAGTATTGAGGACCTGTGTCTGTATTACCACCAGCTTCAGGTAAACTTCAGGTAAACCACCAGCTTCAGGTAAACTGAACATAAGAACATAAGATATGCCATACTGGGTCAGGCCAAGGTCCATCAAGCCCAGTATCCTGTTTCCAACAGTGGCCAATCCAGGTCACAAGTACCTAGCAGTTTCCCCAAAAGTCACAAGTTCCACAGTGCTTGTATTGGGTCAAGCAGTGTTATCCTGGGTCCCTTTTTAATAATGGTTTATGGACCTTTCCTCCAGGAACCTGTCCAAACCTTTTTTAAACCCAGCTACACTAACAGCTTTTACTTCATCCTCCAGTAACAAATTCCAGAGTTTGATTACACGTTGAGTGAAAAAATATTTTCTCTTATTTGTCTTGAATATTTTACCTTGTAGCTTCATTGCATGTTCCCTAGTCTTTCTATATTATGATGACGTAAACAATTGACCTACGTTTACCTGTTCAACTCCTTTCATTAATTTATAGACTTCTATCATATCTCCCCTCAGCCATCTCTTTTCCAGGTTAAAGAGCCATAACCTTTTTAGCCTTTCTTCATAAGAGTATCCTTCCATCCCCTTTACCATTTGGTGGCTCTTCTCTGAACCTTTTCTAATAACGCTATATCCTTTTTAAGATACAGCAACCAGAATTGCACACAATATTCAAGGTGCGGTCGCACCATGGAACAATACAGAGGCATTATAATATCCTTTTTGTTTTATTTTCCATTACTTTCCTTATGATACCTAGCATTCTCTTTGCTCTCTTGGCCACCACTGCACACTGGGCGGAGGGTTTTAACATGTTATCCATAATGACGCCTAAATCTTTTTCCTGGGTGGTGGTTCCTAATGTGGAACCTTGCATCGTGTAACCATAGTTTGGGTTGTTCTTCCCTAGGTGCATAACTTTGCACTTGTCCACATTAAATTTCATCTGCCATTTTGATGCCCAGTCTTCCAATTTATCAAGATGCTCTTGCAATTTTCCACAATCCTCATGGGTTTTAACAACTTTAAATAGTCTTTGTCATCTGCAAATTTGAAAACCTCACTCGTTATTCCCTTTTCCAGGTGATTTATGAATATGTCAAAAAGCAGCGGACCCAGAACAGATCCCTGGGGTACACCACTATTCACCTTTCTCCATTGGGAAAATTGGCCATTTAGCCCTACCCTCTGCTTTCTATCTTTTAACCAGTTCCTGATCCACAATAGTATACTGCCTCCTATCACATGACTCTTTAGTTTTGCCAAAAGTCTCTGATGAGGGACCTTGTCAAAGGCTTTCTGAAAGTCCAAATACACTATATCAACCGACTCACCTTTGTCTACCTGTTTATTCAAACCTTCAAAAAAAAATAACAGATTAGTAAGACAAGATCTTCCTTGTCTAAAGCCATGTTGGCTGTCTCCCATTAAGCCACGACTATCTATATGTTCATCAAGTTTGTTCTTTATGATGGTTTCTACCATTTTTTCTGATACTGACGTCAGGCTCACTGGTCTGTAATTTCTGAAAAATACTACTAGTACTGGGAGAGAGGGATTCCCAGCCAGAGAACCTAGACTAAGTAACAAAGGTACAGGATTGGTGAAGAAACGCGACTAAAGTAACAAATGTTCAGGAGTGGTAAAGGTTAGAATAACTATTGAAGTTGAGATATAGGGCAATTGAAGGTACTGTATTTACTTCTTTCTTTCCACTCAGGTAAGTTATCTATCTGTAACCATTTTGACCAAGGAGTCAACTGCTTGTAAAATAATTTTTGTTTGTTGTTCCTGCCAATTGTTATTGCTGTTATTGCTCAGTGACCTTAAAGTTTAAGTAAACCCTTAGTTCAGAACACAATTTCTGACCTGGACTAGGGTTGGCAAGCAACCTGTTTTAGGCCAGCCCGGCTGCTTTTGCAACCTGCAGGCCGGAAGCCAGTATGACGGTAAAAGATGGATAAAACTAACCTGTGATGAATTTACTCCAAAAATACTTAACATCGTAAACAGATCCCTAATCCAAGGACAAATGCCTAAGTGCTTAAAGCAGGCTATAGTCTGCCCCATCCAGAAAAACAATTCTGTGGACAAAGTGAAACCAGCATCCTACAGGTTAATATCCAGTCTTCCATTTCTTGCCAAAATAATTGAAAAGGTTGTTCACAACAAACTCCAGCATCACGTTGAGACGAATGCGCCCCTTGACACCCACCACTATGGCTTTCGTCCATATCATGGAGTTGAGACCCTCTTAATAGCCCTATTTAACAACTTCATAAAAGGCATAAATAGCACAAACGGGCATTCATCTTAATCTTTTTAAACATCACTGCTGCCTTTGATTCCATTAATCACAAAATCATGCTAGATAGGCTTAAACAAATAGGGAAAATAAATAAATAACGAGCATAAAAAAAAACCCCAACCATAAAGGCAAGAAAAAAAAAAAAACACACGAGTGGTAAGAGACCTCAGTATAAACTATCAGCAAGCCGACGCAACGGCCCTTCTTGTGCCAGCGTAGGTAGAAATACAAATACAACAAATGTAACATATGCTATGTCACTTACCATCACAGGTCTCAATGCACCACTTGTGGTTTACACATGACTGCGTAGCATGTAACAATCAATGGCAGTAACAACAGTGATAGCAGTAATGGCGTTAATGGCAACAGTAACCAAAATGAAATAAAAATACTTATGGTGCTTAATAACTAAACACCACCAAGCCCATCCTGAGGCCCAGGTGACATCATCAGATGATCTCGGGCCAAGCTCATTCTGCCCTAATGTGCCCACAGTAGAAACATTTGATTGTCCCCATGGGCAACACAGATTAATCCGTGGGCTTTGAGGTGTGAGGTGTGGGGATGGATGGGTTGTCTCTGTGGGGATTCCTGTGGTGTGTGGAAGTGGAGTGGGTGTTATGTGAGGGGGTCCGTGATGTGCCGGACGACTGAGGGGGGGAGAGATGGGGCTATCTCAAATTGGGGGAAGGGGTATGTGAGATATGGGGTTGTAGGGGGAGGTGTTTATATGAGGGGGTCTATGATGTGTGAGAAATGAGGATTGTAGGGGATGTCTGAGATGAGTGTAATGGGTGCCTATGTGGGGGTGTTTATGGTTGATTATGGGAAAGGGGAGAGAGAGATGGTGGGCACAAAGGGGGAGAAAGAGAGAAGAGATGCTGGACACAGGGGAAGGGAAAGAAAGGGAAATATTGGACATGGGGATAGGAATAGGGTGAGAAGGGGAATGGTGGATATAGGGTGAGAAACAGGGGATAAGGTGCTCAATGGAGGAGAGCGAGAGGAAAGGCACTGGATACGGGAGGAGGGAAGGGGAAAGATGCTGGATGTGGGGTGAAGAAGAGAGAAAGGGGAGAGTTAGTTAAAGACTGGGGAATAAGAGGATGGGGAAGGAGAGGGCTGTGTTAAGGCATGAAAAGTGGTAGATGCAGTAACGAGAGAGGATTGAGGACTGGATGGTAAGAAGGAAGAATAAAATCTGAGTTGATAGAAAAATAAATGGAAGCAATCTGAAAGGAAAAGATAAATCCCAGAGATGTAATGAAGTGAAAAAGACAGGAGGGGTGAGAAGTTGCAGATGGACTGGAGACCCTAGAAAACAAGTTGAGAAGACAGAAGAGAGCAGAAACCAATGACTTGAAACATAGAAACATAGAAATATGACAACAGAAAAAGACCACATGGCCTATCTAGTCTGTCCTTCCATAACTACAACAGTCCCCTTTTTACCTTTAGAGATCCTCTGTGTTTGTCCCATGCTTTTTTGAATTCAGTTACTGTCCTCATCTCTACCACCTCCACTGGGAGACTATTCCATAGATCCACTACTCTTTCCGTAAAGAAATATTTCCGCATATCACTCCTGAATCTATCTCCCTCCACCCTCATCCCATGTCCCCTCGTAGCAGAACTTGCTTTCAATTGAAAGAGGCTCTCTCCCTGAACATTTATGCCATGGAGGTATTTAAACATCTCAATCATATCACCTCTATCCCGCCTTTCCTCTAAGGTGTACATATTAAGATCCTTCAGTCTGTCCTCATATGCTTTATAATGAAGACCACTAATCATTTTAGAAGCCACCCTCTGCACCGACTCCATCCTGTTCACATCCTTTTGAAGGTACGGTCTCCAGAATTGCACACTATACTCCAAATGAGGTCGCACCAAAGACTTATGCAGAGGCATTATCACCTCCTTTTTTCTGCTAGCCATTCCTCTCCATATGCACCCAAGCATCCTTCTAGCTTTTGCCGTCGCCTTTTCTCCCTGTTTAGCTACTTTAAGATCATCAGTCACAACCACGCCTAGGTCCCGCTCTTCTTTAGTGGACAAAAGTACTTCACCCCCTATACTATATTGCTCCCTTGGATTGCTGCAGCCCAAATGCATGACCTTACATTTTTTAACATTAAATCCCAGCTGCCAAATTCTAGACCATTCTTCAAGCTTAGCTAGATCCCTCCTCATGTTATCTACCCCTTCCTGGGTGTCTACTCTATTGCAGATTTTGGTATCATCCGCAAAGAGGCAAACCTTACCCAACAGCCCTTCTACTATATCACTAACAAAGATGTTAAAAAGAATTGGACCAAGGACAGATCCCTGGGGCACACCACTTGAGATCAACATGATTTTAGCATGAAATGGCCAGTCAACAAAGGTAGAACAAAGAATTTTATTTTCTATTTTGTAACTGGAAAATGTCAATTTTTGGAAAGTACATCTGCCAGGAGTCAGGATTGATGTCGGACATGGCTGGGTCCTAGCTCAAGGAAAAAATCTGAGAAGGGACCCAAAAGCGCACTAGCAAGCTGTGGCTTTTTCAGTCTCAGACAGGCCTTCTCTGGCCTGGAGGCCCAGGGCAATTGCCTCCCTCCTAATGCCAATCCTGACATCTGCTATCTTTTATGCAATGCAGGGGGGAAATGCATTTCTTTCTGTTTCTCTGGTGTTGCACTGCATGCAGCGTCTGGCTTTCTGAAGTTTTAGTTTAAGTTTTGTCAACATATTTCTATTTGCACTTTGTCATCACTTATTGTCGAAGGCCTTTCTCGTGTGTGTGTGTGTGTGTGTGTGTGTGTGTGTGTGTGACCAAAACTGGGTATTTTGTTAGCATGGAATTTCTGTTTAAGAATATGTAGTAATGTGACTTGTTCAGCTTTCCTAATACTGCAGGTTTATTACTGTTTCATGATCCACTGCAATATTTATGGTGCTTCTAGGTGAGTTTTGGAAGTTAATATTAGCATAGTAGATTTGGTCCCGAATGTCGTTTTTATATTAATTCCAGGGCCGGCCCAACCGGCAACCTAGGCAATTGCTTTTGGGGGTCAGCAGAGTAGAGGGCATTGAAAGCTAAACAAATACATTCTGACAGTCAGGGGGTACATATGGGTTAAGATTTGTTTAGGGTGCCAACACTTTGAATCAACTCTGGAACTGGCCCTGATCAATTCACAATATGCTTGGTATTGAGAGGGAATTTTTTCTCGTAAGTTTTATGGGGAAGATTCTAGCTCTGCACAGATTGTTGGAGAAGATGCTGGGGGCGGGGTTCGGTGGATGCAGAATATATATGTTTGGATTTAATGCCATATAGGAGAGCATGTGTGTGTTGGAGGGACCTGAGAAGGGGACTGTGGCTGAATAGGTGCTGAAGAATTCATCCTCTTGTACCCTCCCCCCCCCCCTTTGATATAGCCTGCAGACGCTAAAGCCTGCACTGTTGCCCTCTCTGCAGTTATTTTTTTGTGGGCGGGGCAGGGTATAGGCATGAGCAGAGTAGGGCTAGCTACAGGTGTCAGATTTTCTTTTTTCAAAAAGTTGGCAACCTTAGCCTGGACTCATTTATTTGAGGAGGACTCCTGGTGTGTGCCAGTTCCTACCAGAGGAACCCTGATATTAAAGTCCAAGAGCCAAGAATAAAAGACTGCAAAAAAAGCTGATTGGATTAGTTTTCCCCCTTCTCTGCCAAGCCACTATAAGTAGCTGTGAGGGCCATCCAGAAAGGGACAGAGTTACATCTAAAACTGAACACAAAAAAAATGAGATCTTAATACACAGTGCTGTACACATACATATAAAAGACCGTCCCTGCTCCACAGAACTTCTAATCTGCTAAGAGGACCCACAAACAGAACAAACAGGGGAACTGAGAAATTCTTAAGGGAAATGATTAAAATACACATGGATGTAGGCAGGGGAATAAAGAGGGTAGATTCTTCAGTATGGCATGCAGAACATGCTGTTCGCATAGGAAACTCCTGTGATTTAATATCTGACTTAAAGGGTCTAGATATGATCTGATATTCTGAATTGCTCGTGGAAGCTCAGGTAAAAATCAGTAAGCATTTTACGGGATAAGATTAGTAAACAATTGCATTCCTATCCAAGGCCGGCCTGATGAGATGAGGTGCCCTAGGTGAAGCTTATCCCTTATGCCCATGCTGGTGGTATGCAGGGCCAGCCCATCCACTAGGCAGACTAGGTGGCTGCCTAGGGCAGCAGACCTCTGTGGGCAGCACCGCACACATGGCCTGCCACCCCCCCTCTCTTTTGCTGAGCCATGCCACTGCCCTCCCCATTGCCGCTGATTCCGGTGGTGAGGTCGGAGGTGTGGCTAGTCTCGGCAGCAGCGGCCTGCAGCAAGCCATGTACTTCAGTGCACATGGTCTGCCGCTTCTGAACCCCCGCTGCAACCATGCCGAGCCACCCCCGCCGCAGGAATCAGCAGCAGCAGGAGGCAGCATGACTTCGCAAGGGGGGGAAAGAGGCACAGCTCAGAGCACAGAGGGGACAGCACGGCCAGAGCTTCTGCCTCGGGTGGCAGAAAACCTTGTGCCGGCCCTGGTAGCACCTATTGCCTCTCCAGGACTGCAGCAGCAGCATTAACCGCAAACAGTCCCACAGTACTTACCTTTACATTTCAGTGCCTTTGGGCTGTTTGCTTCCCCCCCCCCCCCTCCAAAACCTGATGCTGATTTCCTGTTTGCATGGGGGGGGGGGGGTGCAAAGGGAGGCAGAAGCAAACAGCCCTGCAGCACTTGCTTTTAAACTCTGACACCCTGGAGGGCCAAAGCTCTAGGCAATCACCTATTCCACCTAATGGTGGCGGCACCAGCCCTGTTCCTATCTTGGCTTGGGTGATTTGTGCTCTGTATTGCAATCTGTCCTGTTGAGCGGTATATAAGCTAGGGTTGCCAACCGGCCAGTTTTCCCGTGGCCAGGCCAGCTGCCTACCGGCAGAAAACCAAAACCGGCCCTTGAAAAGCCAGTTTTTTGCTCTGGCCGTGAGATCAGGAGCAGCCAGAGCAGAAAACCGGCTTTGCGATTGCGATCATAGTCCTGGCCCTCCCTTGCAGCCGCTGCTTCTTACAGAGCAGCGGCTGCAATAAAGTTAATTTAGAAGTAAGGAAATCTGTGAGGGGCCCTCCGGTCCTATGAAACTCCTTCTGCAGTGCTCGCCCCTCTGATGTCACTTCCTTTTCAGCCAGGGACCCTGCAGAAGGAGTTTCATAGGACCGGAGGGCTCCTCACAGGTTTCCTTACTTTTAAAATTAACTTTATTGTAGCCGCTGCTCAGTAAGAAGCAGGAGCAGCGGCTGCACAGGGGGATAAGCTGTACAGGGGTGGGGGGTTAAGCTGCACGGGAGAGGTTAAGCTGCATGGAGTGGGGGAGGTTTAAGCTGCACAGGGGGGGGGGTGTTAAGCTGCATTGAGGAGGGGGGTAGGTGAAGCTGTACTAGGGGGGGGGTGAACCTGCACTGGGGGGGTGAAGTTGGCAACCCTAATATAAGCATAAATCAATAAATAAATATTGTAATGCATAATGGTGTGTAAAACATACCATCACAGTGAAGAAGGGAAAAAGAAATTTTTGGAGAGATAATCTGTACAAGGTAATGAGCCAAGGAGGAAGACAAATGGCAGAAGCAACTCTGTGTGAACTACATTTCCCAAGAGTATCTAAAGAATATGAGCAAAGAGAAAGATAATTGATAGGATGAGAGAGGCTGTTAAGCTGCACGGGAGAGGTTAAGCTGCACAGGGTGAGGGAGGTTTAAACTGCACAGGGGGGGGTTGTTAAGCTCCACGGGGGGGGGGAGAAGGTGAAGCTGTACTGGGGGGGTGAAGCTGCACTGGGGGGGACGGGGGAAGGTGAAGCTGTACTAGGGGGCTGAACCTGCACTGGGGGGGGGGGTGAAGCTGTACTGGGGGGGGGGGGGCGGAAGGCTCCACACAGGTTTAAATTTATTTTTATCTTAACTTTATTGCAGCCGCTGCCCTGTAAGAAGCAGGAGCAGCGGCTGCAAGGGGAAGGAGGTGGCAGAAGGGACTGACAGGTGGAAGGTGAGGGCTGGAAGAGAGCTGAAAGGTGGGGAGGAGGTGGCTGGAAGGGAGCTGACTGAGGGGGTAAGGAGGGGGCTCAAAGAGAGTTGACATCTGGGAATTGTACTGGTAAGTGACTGGGTAATGGGGAAGAGGCTGGAAGGGAGGGGGCACTGGGACTGGAAGGGAGCAGAAACATGGGGATGGCACTGGAAGGGGGATGGACAGAGGGTAGGGTGAATGGAAGGGAGCTGACATGGCAGGCACTGGGAGTGGAAGTGAGCTGATACCTGGGATGGTGTTTGGACTAGAAGGGGCTGGACAGTGAGGAAGGAGGGGGACTAGAAGGGAATGGACACCACTGGGAACACAAGGGGATTGGCACTGGAATGTAATGGGAGGGGAGGACTGGAAAGGGGGCTGATGGAGGGTTACTGGGACTGGAAATAGGCTGATGGAAGGAAGTGAAGAAAAGAAAAGAGACAAGAAATGGCAGATGGACTATAGACCATAGAAAACGAGCCAAGAGAAGATAGGAAAATGGAAGCCTCAGATTGGAACCAGCATGATCAGAGAATAAAATGGTCAGACAACAAAGGTAGAAAAAATCATTTTATTTTCAATTTAATAATTGGACTTTGTACTATCTTTATATTTTACACAGTATGGGGAACTGCATCTCTTATTTATCTGATATTGCACTGCATGCAGAGTCTGTCTTCTTGGGGTTTCAGTTTAATTTTTGTGCGGAGGGTGCGAGTGGGAGCTTAAACACCTGGTGGTATGATATCTACCTCTTCAGATGCTATGTGGAGCATTTCTTCTTGTCTCCTCTATTCCTTTAACTATCACTGTATCTCTTATTCTGTCCTATCTAATTAATGGCGTTCTTTTCATATTTTCTGTAACTTTTATGTAATATTGTAAACCGCTCTGATGCTTTGGCCTGAGCGGTATATCAAATGTAATAAACATAAACATATATATTTCTCTTTTTGCTTTGTGCTCATTTACTGATGAAGACCTGTCTGTATTGTGTGTATGTGTGTACAACCAATGCTGCGTATTCTGTCAGTATCGAATTTCTGTTTAAGAATGTGTAGAAATCTTGCTCGTTCACTTTGCACATTGCCCTCTCTGCAATGTTTTTGGGGATGTGGGTGGAGCAAGGATGGGATGGGGGCGGGGCAGGGGCAGGGTTAGGGTGGGCATGGGCGGAGCGTGACTAGCCACAGGTGGCGGGTTCTTCTCCTTCAAAAAGTTGGCAACCCTAATATAAGCATAAATCAATAAATAAATATTGTAATGCATAATGGTGTGTAAAACATACCATCACAGTAAAGAAGGGAAAAAGAAATTTTTGAAGAGATAATCTGTACAAGGTAATGAGCCAAGGAGGAAGACAAATGGCAGAAGCAACTCAGTGTGAACTACATTTCCCAAGAGTATCTAAAGAATATGAGCAAAGAGAAAGATAATTGATAGGATGAGAGGCTGGCTTTCCAACTGGCCTATAAGGTTCAGAGGGGCGGGGCTCTGACATTAAGGTAGGTGGAATCCTGAACTCTCCAAGTCCATTAGAGTAGTGCTTTTCAACCCTCTCCTGGAGGTACACTTAACCAGTAAGTTTTTTCAGAATTACCACAATGAATACGCATGAGATAGCTTTACATACTCTGTGTCTCGAGTGCATGGAGATTTATTCTGTGCATATTCAAATGGCAGTTGGAGCTGGGAAAGAAACAGTGAGAAGATCCCACTGTTTAAAGTTATGCATTGTGTCCTCAGCTGAATATCTTCATGCCTTTGCTGCCTTTATTATACCTTATCTAGGTGCACTGTGTCCTTTCAGAGATGTTGGGGAACAGGACTGCTCACAGGATGAACTACAGATTTGTAGAATAGCACTATAGTAACTGTCTTTATCTGCCATCCTTTATTATGTAACTAGCATGGCCCATCTAGTCTGCCCGGTAAGATGGCTAGGTCTGTAACAGATACTCTGTGCAGGTTACCTTGTCTATGCCTTTGAAAAGAGTTGTTCCAATAGTAGTTTCTTTTTTTGTTAGAAAAGGGTTTCTTAATTCCTAACATTTTATTAGTGTGTTTGGCCACTACTTCATATTTGATATTTTTATATAACTGTTCCACTATCTTTTTTCTGAGTAGTAACAACAAAACTAGAGTCATTATTGTGTCTAACTTAGAATTATTTTCCCTAGTTGTATTTTGACTCAGTTTGAGATCCCTTTATAGCTCTTCACCACCAGTTTTAGTTTTGATTATCCAGACTATATAAAATCCAAATGGAGTATGAAGAGCTGCAAAAGGATCTCATAAAATTTAGAGATGAAAATGTCTCATATTGCTAGAGTAGTTGAACAACGCGAAATCAATCTCATACAGCTTAAGCAACTGCGCCATCTGTTTGGAACTCAGTCTTCCAAGGTACTCTTCAATGATCTGTTCATTAGTCCGTGGCTCTGTTTCATACTTCTTAAATGTAGGATAGTGCAGATTCTCAAGGACCCCAATGCTTTTTAGGACACCATCAGCATCTTGATTTATGGTCTCCAACTTGCCTAGTATATCATAGGGAATGTGACATGGATCACAGAGTTTATACATTGGCCTCCAATGAATGTTATTTAATTTTTCTTGCACTATGAAGCTAACAAATTCCTGGAATGTCAGATTCTTTTCAGCCATCAAAGACTTTTGGAAACGTGCCTTAATACGATTTGCATAATTTACACGGTAGTAAGGTACATTGTTTAAGAATTTGTCCCTGAAAGCAGAAACCAACCTCTCAATAGGATCCCTGGTGAACATCATTTTGGTATAATTATTGAGCAGTTCCCGTTGTTGAGTGGAAGGGTAAGAGTTCAGCCTTCTCAGCACTGGTGTGTTATGGATGTACTTCAGAAATGAGCTCTGGTTAATGTTCTCATTGCTCAAGGCATTGGTATCATTGGTCAGGTTCATCTCGAGGAGGAGGAGGACTCTTTTCCAGTTGGAGCAACCTGCCTTGGGTACACTACAAAAAATTATCCTATGGCTGTGCACCACAAACATTTGATGGGCAACAAGGGGATTCAGTTTTTTGGCCAGACCAGTGAGGTTGTATTTCCGGCAGGTAGAGTTCAATATAAGTTTGCGCTGCATTTGAATTATCTGCCATGCTTGTGTAGGACCTGAAAGAAATGGTAAAATGAGAATAAGAAAGAATAAAATAGGATGCCTTCCTAACACACAGATATCACACTGATGTTAATAGACAAGGAAATATAAGTTTTACATACGCTAAAGCATTAATGGCAAAATGGCTACTTCAGAGCAGCAGTATTAGCTGCATTCTTCCACCTCTTGGCTCAAATGCTTACTCTTGATCTTACTTCTATTTTCTTTTTCAGTTTTTGACTCATTTCTTATATAGTTACACTGCTTTTGAGAGTAAAAAGTGTTTATGTTTTAGTATGGTTGTGAATTCCTCTCTTAGCTATTTGTGTTATAGTGGTGCCGTACATGCACTGTTATGAGGCTGCCTTGCCTTTAGAGGATCAGCACAAGCGTGCCGTGTTCCATAAGGGTGACGATGACCAACTAGGAAACGTTTTCAAAAGCTTAATCATCAATAGCAACTGAGGAATGAAATATAAAAATTTAGAAAAGGGACATTCTAGTTGGTTGTTTTGCAGAGAAACAAATGTATTTTATGATAAATTATTAAGTGCACTAGGTTCAAGAATATATGACATGAGATAGCTAAATAAAATTGTCATTTTGAGAACTAAATTGATAGAAGTAGCCTGCAGTATGAACTATCTCCTCCTGATGACTGAAGGAAGCCTGAATAAAGAAATATCAGGTGGAGCCAGCCATCCCCTTAATGACAAAGGCCTGCTTGAAGAAAAGAAATGATGAGTGGATCCATACATCTGCTAGCAGAAAGAAGCCCCAATCAAAGATTGCCAGCTGAAGTTGATAATAGCTTAAGACAAAAAGTGGTCTCACCTCTCTCACTGTTCCTCCCTATTACTACTACTACTATTAAACATTTATAAAGTGCTACAAGACATGCGTAGCACTGTACAAACACAGATACAGACAGTCCCTACTAGTCATTGCCCAAGGCATACAATTAAATACAATACATAACTGAAGACTACTCACTCTGCAAGCCAATCAAGACTCATTTCATCCTGACCATCTGAAGAATTGGTAAGTCTTCTCTTAGCTTTCTGTCCCTTTCCCATCTATAGACTATCTCAACCAATGACCTACTGTGGAAGAAAGTCACCATACAACATGTGACCTAAATCCCTACACCCTCACAAGAAAATATGAAGAGTCATTCTTTTTCTTGTACAGTTTGGCTCTTTGCTTAAGGAAGAGGATATGACATACTCTTCTCTATCACATCCTCTTTCTACCAGCAAAAAGAACCCCCACCAACTCTTCCTGTGTAATCAAGAATGCATTCAGCTGGCTGGAGTTTGTCTCTATCCTTAGTGGATTTTCAGTACCTATGACACGTTCCCCTCACTTGGTTTGCAGCTGGTCGTGCTGTGAGGGCTTATGTGCATCAGTGATGCTGAGGGCTAAGCTATTGGTAGTTTAACTACTGGCAAGGTCTCCCAAGATGGACAGGTCTCAGCTGAGGTGCCAGACCAAATCACCCATCTAGGCAGCAGCAAAATGGGACAATGTTGGTAGCGGAGGATCACATTTCTGTAACAACGGCAACAATACTAAACTTAAACTGCATGGAAGAAAGGCCTGGCAATCTACTTCTGTATAGTGTCACGAAAACCCAGTGAATAGTCACAACAAAACAAATTGCAATATAGTGCTAGAAGATGAGACCCCCAGCTTGGAAGGCACTCAACTGGCTACTGGGGAGGAGCTGAAGACTTTTCAGAGTAAAGCCAGCATTTATGATATGGTTGGATCAAAGCCCTCGGGACATCCGACTACGGATATGGCTACGCATGAAATGAGAGTCAGAAGCTGCATAGGGACATGGAACATACGAAGCATGAACCAAGGGAAGTTGGAGGCGGTCAGGAATGAAATGGAATGTGTACAACTTGATGTACTGGGTGTCAGTAAACTGAAATGGACTGGAATCGGGCACTTCGCATCAGATGATCACATGGTCTACTGTGCTGGAAATGAAAGACAAAGAAGAAATGATGTTGCATTTATAATTAAGAAGAACCTTGCAAGAACTGTAATGAAATACAATGCAGTCAGCGAACGCTTAATTTCTATTCATCTACGAGGAATGCCTTTCAATATAACTATAATTCAAGCATATTCCCAACAGCAGCTGCAGAAGAGGATGAAATTGATGAGTTCTATGAACAAGTACAAGCTGAAACTCACAGAACATGCAAACAGGATATCCTGATAGCCATGGATGACTGGACCGCAAAAGTTGGCAACAAAGGAGGCAGCAAAATGGTTAGAAAATATGGACTTGGCAACAGAAATGAAGCTGGAGAAAGACTGATAGAATTCGGCAAGACCAATGATCTATTCATCTCAAACACCTTCTTTCATCAACACAAGCGGCAACTGTGCACATGGACTTCACCCGATGGATTGTACAAAAATCAAATTGACTACATCTGTGGAAGTCAATGATGGAAAAGTTCTATAACATCAACAAAGACAAAACCTGGTGCTGACTGTGGTACCGATCACCAACTACTACTATGCAAACTCAAGCTAAAGTTGAAAAAGAGCAAACCACTCATAATGTAGCAAAATATGACCTTGAGAATATACCACTGGAATTTACAGACTGCCTGCAAAATCGATTTGCTGCTTTAGATACAAATGACAGAGCTCCAGAAGAGTTATGGGATGACATCAAGAAAGTTGTGTTGGAAGAAAGCGAGAAGTCTCTACAAAAGGTGAAAAAGCAAAAACGGACAAAATGGATGACTAAAGAAACTCTGAAAATTGCCCAGAAACACAGAGAAGCTAAAGCCAGAGGAGAAAGAGAGGCAATCGCAGAACTCAAAGATTTCCAACATGCAGCAAAACAAGACAAGACAAGGAGAAGTACTTCAATGATGCATGCAAGGAAATAGAAGTAGAAACTATTAGAGGAACAACAAGATCGGCTTTCCTAAAGCTATGAGAGTTAAAGAAAAAATTACAGCCTCAAATTGGAATGTTACAAGATGCTCAAGAATCCATGTTGCATGATGCCGAGATCATCAAGAAAAGGTGGAAAGAATATAAAGAGTTTTTATATGATGAAGATCAAGTGGACCAACGGTCGTTACAACCTGTACCTTATGATCCAGAACTATTGGTGATGAAAGAAGAAGTTGAAGCAGCATTAAAACCTTATCAAAGAACAAAGCACTAGGCATTGGTGGTATTACCATTGTACAGCAATCTGATGCAGCTGTTACCATACTTACAAGGCTCTGCCAGGAAATTTGGAAGACAACATCATGGCCAACTGACTGGAAAAGATCTGTGTTTATACCAATACTAAAGAAAGGTGATTCAACTGACTGCGGAAATTATCGCACAATCGCTCTGATTCCACATGCCAGCAAGATTCTACTGAAGATTATTCAACGGAGACTACAACCATACCTGGAACAAAAACTACCTGAAGTGCAAGCAGGGTTCAGGAAAGGGAAAGGAACGAGAGACATCATCGCAGATGCAAGATGGATCCTTGAAAACAAAAAAAGAATACCAAAAGGATGTCTATTTGTGATTTATTGACTACAGCAGGGCTTTTGACTGTGTAAACTATGAGAAACTCTGGGTCACATTAAGAAGCATTGGTATACCAGAAGACCTGATCGTTGTCTTGCACAATCTTTACTTTGATCAAGAAGCAATAGTTCAAATGGAACAAGGAGAAACAGACTGGTTTAAAATCAGCAAAGGTGTACGATAAGGCTGCATACTTTCCCCCTACCTGTTTAATTTATATACAGAACAAATCATCAGAGAAACAGGATTGTATTTAGACAACAGAGATGTGAAAATTGGTGTAAGACTCATCAACAACCTTTACTATGCTGATGATACCACATTACTGGCTGAAAGTGAAGATGATCTGAAACATTTGCTTCTCAAGATCAAGGAACATAGTCTTAAAATAGGCCTGCACCTTAATGTAAAGAAGACAAAGATCATGACAACTGGCAAAATCAATAAGTTCATTGTTTATGGAGAAGAAATTGAAATAGTGGATAACTTTAACCTATTTGGATCAACTATCAATAAAGAAGCAACAAGCAGTCAAGAAATCAGACGATGCATTGCTCTTGGCAGAATGGCTATGAAAGACCTAGATAAGATTCTCAAGAGCAGATATGTCTCTCTCCATACAAAGATTTGACTTGTTCAAGCCACGGCATTTTCAATAACGTCATATGAATGTGAAAGTTGGACAGTGAAAAAGATAGACAGGAAGAAAATTGATGTCTTTGAATTATGGTGCTGGTGACGAATACTGTGTATAACATGGACTGCCCGAAAAACAAACCAGTCAGTACTAGAGGAGATCAAACCTAAGCTTTCTTTAGAAGCTCAAATGACAAGACTGACTTTTATACTTTGCACACATCATGCGAAGAGAGAGATCATTAGAGAAAGACATCATGCTTGGGAAGGTAAAAGGTCAGTGAAAAAGAGGAAGGCCAGCAATGAGATGGGTCAATACAATAAAAGCAGCTACGAGTGCCAATCTGGCAACAATGACTGAAGACCGAACATAATTTAGAACAACTATCCAGAGGGTCGCCATGAATTGACACCGACTCGACAGCACTTAACATGACACGTTCCCCTGATGCAGATAAGTGATAGAATATTTCTTATAGAAACACAATATTGTGTCGGGCTTTGCATATTTGTGTGTTGTTTTAAACACTTTTTACATTTTTGTGCACAATTCACTGTTTAAGTTAAAAAGAAGTAAAAATGTGGACCTATGATGAATATTAAGCACACTAGTTGAGGCCCTTGCGGATTATTATACAAGAAGGTTGAGTATAACCTGTTTATGCTCAACTAAGATTTGAGGTCCATACTACTCTACTTAATTTAACTTTCTATGCTTGATCCACTTAAGAAAATTTATAAGTTTTAAAAAAAACTTTTGGGTGGGGAATTTTTTTTGTTGGTAGTGTTCTAAGTAATTCCTGGTTTTAGCATTCTTTTCTAACTTGAGTTGACATATTAGCATAGTATGGGTAGTGACTGAAGTATATATCAGTTGTCTGGGTATGTCTATATCAGTGATATGAACTGTACGTTTCCATGGGCATAGTTTAGCTATTTATCTATGGGGATGTGAAGATGAGGTATTAATGACTGGAGGGATGTGTTTCTGTGCGCATCATGGGTATTTGGTGTCTGCCTGAGGTGTGTGCTTGCAGTCACAGTGTGTGTCAGAAACTCTATGTATCTTCTATAGGTATGTCTCATGGCCGTGTATGTGTAGCTATGAATATTATGGTAGGTTTGCTGGTGGAGTATCTATGTGCCTATGTGTGTGATGGAGAGGTAGTCTGTGGTGTTTGTGTGTCATGGAGGTATCAGGTGGTGCATCACAAGGGGTGTCCAGGGGTGTGTGTGTATCATGAGGGGTATTGGGGGTACATAGTGTGCATTTGTGGGTTTCATGGAGATTTTAGATGCATGCATCATGGGATGTGTTGGGGGGGTCAGGGGTGCGTGTGGGTGTATGCCTTGGGATTTCCCAATCCCATCCTTCAACACTCTTCCTCCTTCCCCTCACCCAGCTGTGCTCCCTCCCCTCCCAACCAAATTTGCACTCTCTCCCTTTCTCTACCTTTTACTCCTTCACTTGCTATCTCAAATCTCAGCTTCTCCTCTAATCCCACCTTCCCTAATGTTCCACCCTCCTTCCCTTCTAGCTCCATCCAGGGCCAGCCCATCCATGTGTAAGAATGTTGCTTGCACAGGGCCCCGTGCTTCAGAGGGCCCCGCGTGAACTTCATTCCGCTGGGTGAGTTTTCAAGGCCAGCTTCAGAGGGAGCCAGGGAGGCCCGAGACCCCAGCTCAACTCAGCACAGCACTGCAGTGAAGAGCAGCATGTTCCTTCACTCACACTGTGTTCTCGTGAAGCCCACAGAGTGCTGAGAAACAGGAAATGCCCTTTAACCTTTTCTGGCACTTCGTAGGCTTCATGAGAGCATAGCACAAGTGAAGGAACATGCTGCTCTTCACTCCAGCGCTGTACAGAAGTGAACTGGCCTCCTCAGCTCCCTCTGAAGCAGCTCAGACAGGCACGGGGCTCTTCGGAGGGTGGGGTTAGGCTAGGACTGGAAATGGCTGATGGGGGGCTTGGACTAGAAATGGGCTCATGGGGGGCTGGGATAGGACTGGAAATGGCTGATGGGGGGGCTAGTATTGGAAATGGGCTGATGAGGGGAGGCTAGGACTAGAAATGGGCTGTTGTGGGGGGAATGGGACTAAAAGGGAGCGAGTGCTTGGTGGAGCTGGAACTAGAAAGGGGAGGACTAGAAGGGGATGTGGCCGGGGGATGGAGGATGGAGAAGGGAAAAGATATTTTGTGTAGGAGGGAAGAAAAATCTACACTTGGCTGGTTATTGGGAGAGTAAGTGGGGATTGAGGATGGAGGGGTGAAATTTGAGTGGATGATAAAGGAATAAAGAAAGAAGTGGAGGAAAGAGCAAAAGGGGAAAAATTAGTATGTTAAAGCAGATGTAGAGAGAGAATGGAAAAAATCTAGAAGAGAAAAGAAGGGACAAATGGACAGCAGACAATGGAAAGTTAGCAGAAGACACGATGACACCAGAAGAAAGTGACTGGAGCAACTGCAGCTGAAAAATAAAATGCTCAAACAACAAAAGGTAGAAAAATACTTTTTTATTTTGAATTTATTAACTGGAATATGTCAGGTCTGGGAAATGTGCATCGCTAACATCTTTGCATTTTTGTTTAGTACAAGAGGAAAATAATTTATAGTTTTATTTCTCCAGTGTTGATGTACGTTTAAAGTTTGGCTTGTGGGGTTCCCAGTTTAATTATTGTCTCCCTGTTTCTAAATTGTGATCCCTTGTTCTTTGTCTGGTGACGGTCTATGTTCTGCATGTGTAGCTGAGCTGAGGTATTCTGTTCATGTAGTTTCTATTTGACAATGCCACTTGTTCTCTTTCCCCAGTAGGAGATGTATTGGTATTCTCCAAGATGTATTAGTTTAATATTTGCAGTGTTGCCTTTTGATAGGTAGGGTTTGGTGCTTTATGAGTGCTGGTAGTGCTGTTATACGGCGGGTTTGCTATGGGTTCTAAATGGTCAGTGTTTATAGTACTTCCTAATGTGCCTGGCGGTTGGCACTGGAGTATGGTAATATAGAAATCTAGTAGTCTTTCTTTATCCAGACACTCACTAAAAGTTAGCGCATGTTAACATTATGCAAATATTTATGCAAATGAGTCTCTGCACATGGCCGGGCACCCCCCCTTGGGCCGCCCCTGGCTCCACCTGCTCCCTTATGCTTCACCTGCCCTCCTCTTCTAATCCTGCCCCTTTCTTTCCATGCTCCACCCCTTACCCATCCCTTCTATTCATGCTCCATCCTCTCCCTGCTTTGAGGCAGTCTGGCTGCAGCCCCACTCTTCCAACTGGCATTTTCAGCTCACAGCCCCCTCTTTACGTTGGTGGGACCTGAGGATTCCCACCAGTGTTTTCTATCCACAGCCCTTGCTCTTCATAACAGCAGGACTGGGACTCTAATGTGCTCTTCAAGCTGCTGCTTTGTAGGAGGGACAGATGAACAGCAAATAAAATAGATGGAGCATCCCAACAGGCACTGCTGTTTATGTGAAACACACCTAAAAAACAGAGTACATTCTCACCCACGGCCTGGCCACGTTTATCCTTCAGAGTACGGAAGTTCACTGATTCAGTGTTAAATTTCAGATTAAAATAATAATCCTTTGATGCATATTCTCCTTGTCCAAAAGGTTTAGGCTCCTAACTTTATTCATTCAGTCATTTGCATTTAGCTCATGCTTTTCCATTACTAGTTAGAACTAATTTTGAAAGTTAGGCTCCAAAATGAGAAACATAGAAACATAACGGCAGAAAAAGACCACATGGCCTATCTAGTCTGTCCTTCCTTATCAACCACTACAACAGTCCCCTATTTTCCTGTAGAGATCCTCTGTGTTTGTCCAATGCTTTTTTTAAATTCAGATACTGTCCTCATCTCTACCATCTTCACTGGAAGACTACTCCACGCATCTACCACTCTTTCCATAAAGAAATTATTTCCATATATCACTCCTGAGTCTATCCCCTTTCACTCTCATTCTGTGTTCCCTCGCTGAGTTTGCTTTCAATCGAAAGAGGCTCTCCCCCTGTGCATTTATGCCAAGGAGGTATTTAAAATTCTCAATCATATCCCGCATTTCCTCTAATGTATACATATTAAGATCTTTAAGTCTGTCCTCATATGCTTTATAACGAAGACCACAAACCATTTTTGTAGCCACCCTCTCCACCGACTCCAACCTGTTTATATCCTTTTGAAGGTTGGTCTCCAGAACTGCACACAATACTCCAAATGAGGTCGCACCAAAGACTTATACAGATGCACTATCACCTCCTTTCTCCTACGGGCCATTCCTTTCCCTATGCACCCAAGCATCCTTCTAGCATTCACTGTTGCCTTTTCTACCCATTTAGCTACTTTAAGATCATTAGACACAATCACGCCCAGGCCCCACTCTTCTTTTGTGGACAGAGGTACGTCACTCCCTACACTGTAATGTTCCCTTTGATTACTGCAGCCCAAATGCATAACTCTGCATTTTTTAGAATTAAATCTCAGCTGCCAAATTCTAGACCATTCTTCAAGCTTAGCTAGATCCCTCCTCATGTTATCTATTCCTTCCTGGGTGTCTACTCTATTTCAGATTTTGGCATCAACTGCAAACAAGCAAACCTTACCTGACAGCCCATCCGCAATATCACTAACCAAGATGTTAAAAAGAATCAGACCAAGGACAGATCCCTGGGGCACACCACTGGTAGCCTCCTTCTCCTCAGAGTGAGCTCCATTTACCTGTACCCTTTGTCGCCTCCCACTCAACCAATTTCTAACCCAAGCAGTAACTTTAGGGCCCATCACTAAGGTGCTCAGTTTGTTTATAAGTTGCCTGTGCGGAACATTATCAAAGGCTTTACTGAAATCTATGTACACCACATCTAGGGCTCTCCCTTGGTCCAATTCCCTGGTTACCTAGTCAAAGAAATCAATCAGATTTGTCTGACAAGAACTGCCTCTGGTGAATCAATGCTACCAGCGATCCTGTAATCCATTGGACTCCAGAAACCTCACTATTTTCTGTCAGCAGCATTTCCAATGGTTCACTCACCACAGAGGTTAAACTAATTGGCCTGTAGTTTTCAACCACATCCTTATTTCCGCTTTTATGTAAAGGGACCACAGGTGCCTCTCTCTAGTCCTCTGGCACCACTCCCGACTCCAAAGAGGCATTGAAAATGTCAATCAGTGGAGCTGCTAGAACGTCCCCGAGTTCCTTTAATATTCTCGGATGTATCCCATCCGGTCCCATCATTTTGTCTACTGTTAGTTTAGCTAGTTCCTCACAACACAGTCTTCTGAAAATCATTCAAGATGCCCCTCGCTTCTGTTCCTGTTTGTGGGTGTTTTCTGAGGTCCTGCTCCTGGCCCTTCATCTGTGAACACAGAATAGAAATATTTGTTAAGCAATTCTGCTTTATCCTCATCAGCTTCTACATATTCCTCCCCTTCACCCTTGAATCTGACAATACCACTTTTGCCCTTCCTCTTCTCACTAACATATCTGAAAAATGTCTTATCCCCCCATTTTATTGCATTGGTTATTTCTTCTTCTTTTTCTATCTATGTTTTCTTGACTACTTTGCTAGTTTCCCTAAGTTTTTCCAAATATAAATTCCGGTCTTTCTCTCTCTATATCATCTTGTATTTCATGAAGGCCTCCCTCTTTTTCTTCACCTTTCAGCTACTTTTTTTGAGAACCATACCAGCCTCCTTTTCCTTTTATCTTTATTTACCATTCTAACATAAAGGTTGCAATGTGATGTGTGCCTTCGAGTCAGTCCTGACTCCTGGCGACCCAGAAGCTCCTGGGTTTTCTTGGCAGTGTCACCGGAAGTAGATTGCCAGGCCTTTCTTCCGAGGCAATAGAGGGTTAAGAGACTTGCCCAAGGCCACAAGGAGTGCTAGTGGGAATCAAACCCTGGTTGCTTGGTTACCAAGCCAGTGTTCTAACCACTAGGCTACTCCTCCACTCCTAACATAAAGGTTAGTTGTCCTTAAAATATCCCCTTTCAGTTTTGCCCACTGTTTTTCTACATCACCCAACTGTTCCCATCTCACCAACGACTCCTTGAGTTATTATCCCATCTTAGAAAAGTTAGTTTTCCTAAAGTCTAAGACCCTTGCTTTTGAATGGATTTTATCAGCCCTAGTCCTATTACTGAACCACACTATCTGGTGAGCACTTGATGCAAGATGATCTCCCACTATAACATCAGAAACACTTTCACCATTGGTAAGCACCAAGTCCAGTATGACCCCTTCACATGTGGGTTCTGTTACCAGTTGCCTGAATAGTTCTCCCTGTAGAGAATCCAGGATCTCCTTACTTCTAGATGACACTGCAGCAGGGATGTGCCAATCAACACCCAGCATACTGAAATCCCCTAACAGTAGCACTTCCTCTTTCCTGGCAATGCTGCGTATGTCTTCTATTAAATCTCCATCCACTTCTTCTCCCTGTGAGGGAGGTCTGTATATCACACCAATGCAAATGGATTTCTCTTTCTAGTTCAACCCACAGTGCCTCCTCTCTCCCTTTTAAGCCCTGTAACCCTATAGCTTTAATAATATTTTTTATATATGTGTTTTTTGTATGTATCCTATGTTTCTCTGTTTTAACTCACAAACTAGCAAGTTTAAAAACAGAACTGTCCAAAATAAAACCCTCTGATAGTAGTAGTTAAAGTTCCAAAAAATAATTTCCTTCTTTTCTCGGAGTGCTCAAGGTGCAGTCGCACCGTGGAATACAGAGGCATTATAATATCCTTTGTTTTATTCTCCATTCCTTTCCTTATGATTCATAGCATTCTATTTGCTCTCTTGGCTGCTACTGCATACTGGGCAGAGGGTTTCGACATTATCTATAATGATGTCTAAATCCTTTTCCTGGGTGGTGGGTCCTAATGTGGAACCTTGCATCGTGTAACTATGGATTGCGTTGTTCTTCCCTAAGTGTATAACTTTGCTTGTTCATATTAAATTTCATCTGCTCAGAAGCTGCTTTAACTTCTGCTTGGTGCTTGAGGGTGTTCCATCTGCCTGCCTGGTGTTCTGGCATTGCTGCGGTCAGCTCGATTCCACCCAAGGGCCCTATGGATGTTTTTGTTATCGATAGCGTGCAGCCGTTGGCACAGGGCCGGGGACGTGCACAAAGAGGTATGTAACAAGGGGTATGATCTGTCCCTTAGAAACCCAGGATTGAGGTGAGTTGAGTTTATTCCATTCATTAACAGGGATGCCTGAAAAGAGAAAGTTGAAGGGCAGCAAACAGGTGTCTATGGGAGTAGGCCCTATGGATAAACACTTAGTGACTAAAGAGAGTGTGCCAGGGACTGCTAATATGCTGGCTTCTCTGAGGGACCTTCTTTAAGTTCCCTAGAGTGGACTCCGCCTCCCTTATTTAGACCTTCTTTGCAGCCCCGTTTCTTAGATGCTTCTCCAGATCCGATTCTTGCATCAACAAGTTCTGTAACTGTCACCACTTGCCCTAAAGAATCCAAGTTATCAATGCCCCTGTTTAATGTGCATTACCAAGCTTAAGTTACAACGTATACCGTTTTGACTAAAATGATAAAGCGATATAAAAGATCTGCTAAATAAATAAAATAAATACAAATAAACCCGATACTTGTTCTTTGGAAAAGGCTGTAGGTCAGCTTCCTGGACTTCAAGTGTCCCTGAAAGATATATGAAAAGTGGTGACACTTACTGAGAAGTTAATATATACTACTGTACTTCATGCTATGATCACTATTTCCAAATGGCCCCAACACAATTCTCTCTTGCACCAGTTCCTGTGTTCTACTAAGGACTAAGTCTAAAATAGCTTCTCCTCTTGTTGGTTTATGAACCAGCTGCTCTAAGAAGCAGTCATTTATTTCATCTAGAAACTCTCTCGCTAGCATGTCCTCCTGTGACATTGACTCAGTCGATACCGGGGTAATTGAATCACCTATTATTCATATGTTGTAGCTTTTGTTAGCTTCCCTGATTTCTTTTAACATTTCATCATCCATCTGTTCATTCTAGCCAGGCAGATGGTAGTGCACCCCCACTGCCATCGCTTTCTCCTTTTTACATGAAATTTCTGTCCATAGAGATTCTACAGTATATTTTGTTTCCTGCAAAACTTTTATCCAGTTTGACTCAATGCCCTCTCTAACATAGGGTATATTGAATTGGTGGAGGGATTGAATTCTATCATTGAAATATAGTTTCAATGATATCATGATGTCCCACTGGCTGTCCTCCTTCCACCAGGTCTCTGAAATGCCAATTATATCTAACCTTTCATTTAGTGCTATATTTTTTAACTCTCCCATTTTATTTTTTTTAAGACTTTTAGAATTTGCATACAGGCATTTCAGAGGTTTTATTTTGTATTTTAACAAGCTGACAGGGGTAATTTGGAATATTTCAGCTCTGTCTGCTCTATACTTAAAGGCATCTGGGTTATTTTTTACCTTTATTGGAACCTCTCTATCAGGATACCTTAACTTCCCTTATTTGCTAGTATCCTTCAAAGATACATCATTCCGAACCATGCACTCTTAGGGGAAAGCTAGCAGTCGCTCATTATCTAATTTAAAAGCTGCTCTCGGGCGACTGTCTGCGTTCCCCTATTATCTAGTTTAAAAGCTGCTCTGTCTCCTTTCTAAAGGTTAATGCCACCAGCCTGGTTCCACCCCAGTTAAGGTCGAGCCCATCCTTTCGGAAAAGCCCCCCCCCCCCCTTCCCCCAGAATGTTGCCCATTTCCTAATAAATCCAAAACCCTCTTCCTTGTACCATCATCTCAACCACACACTGAGACTCTGGCACTGTGCCTGTCTTTTAGGTCCTAGCCAAGGAACTGTTGGGATCTACACTTGTTCCTCTGATGTAGAATACAAAGAGATTTCACTCACATCTGTCTGGTCATAACATTGACAGTGAAGTGCAAGGAAAGTGGATGCTACTGCTATCTGAAGGACCCTCTCGCTGTAGACTGTGGATGAAAAATGATCTGATTAAACTTGATGGGGGAAATTGAAAAAGAAGAATATCTGAGGGAATAAAGGAGAAAAACAATAGTGAAATACAGAGTGGGGAGAATTATGTCCGCACTTGAACACGGATGAAGACAACTGAAGGGGAGGACCACAGTCACACAGGAGGGAGCACTCATGAATGTCCAAAGAGTGTTTATTACACTTCTGGGCTATGAGAGAGCAAGTCCAACCAGGTGATGTCAAGGATGACATCACCCATGACCGGCTGATTTAATCCTGCTCTGACATCCCTATTCAGTATATGTGGACAAGAGGCGCTAAGGGGGACAGGAGACGTCGGGTAGGAGGGAGAAGGAATATAAAACTAGAAAATATTTGGCTGGAAAGGATCTGTGAACATAGCTGTATATGTTGGGATGAAGTTGCTGAATGAGAAAGTACTTGTAGTGCTTCTTTTGTTTCAGGTTTTGCTGTGTGTTGGCCTAAATAATTTGGGGATAATCTGGGCAGACTGGAGACAGAGATGTTTGTGAATATTGGTAGCTCAGATTGGCGATCATGATGTTGGATTGTTCTCCAAGCTTGATAGTTTGATTGCAGAAGCTTCTTCACTATTCAAGGGGACATCATCAGATAGTAATGTGCTTCAATGCTTGCGTTTGTACTTATATTGGAGTTGGTGGTGACTCCGCTCTTTGGTTTGCAGGGATTGATTGGTTGGTTTCCCTGAGGGTTGCTGGGGTGTGGTTGCTGTTTGAACCTTGTTGATGATGACTCGGCTCTTTGGTCCACAGGGATGGATTGGTTGGCTGGTTTCCCTGAAGGTTGCTGGGGTGTGATTGCTGTGCCTGGGCCTTGGTGGTGGTGACTCAGCTCTTTGGTCCGCAGGGATTGATTAGACTGGAGACACTTCAGCAGTTTAGTAATTAGAGGGAGGGGTACCTTCTACGAACAGTGACTTTGGCAAGAGCTTAGTAATCCAGATAAGTCAGAGGGAGGCATCTTTTTTTGGCATGAAGAGTACAGCACCTGCGGGGAAAATGAATGCTAGATGAATCCTTTCAGATTTTCCTATAGATACTCACATAATACCTTTAAGTTCCAGTTTGGACATTGAGTAAATTCTTCCAAAATAAATCTCTGTCCCTGGTTGCAAATCAATTGGGCAGTCATAAGATGTATGAGGAAGTGATACATGTGCAGTTAGTTTCTCAAATACTTCCCAAGATGCTGAATACTTCACAGGTAATTATCCAGCCACTTGAACACCTGCCTCTTTGGCTCAGCAGCCTCTGTTTTCAGGTGGGCAGACAATTCTGCTGACAGGTGGTGGATGTAAAGATCATCTGCTATGTTTTCCACTGGCTGTGCAGATCATGGTGTTCCGCTCACGGTACGCCTAAAACGACTGCAAAGTTGCTGGTGAGCCCATGGAAAGATGGCAGCAGATTAGTGAAGCTCCAATCCTGGGTCCCCCTGATGCGATGAGAACAGCGGCAGAAGTGATTGCCCACATTGAATTTTAATGACAGTAACTCTGGAGATCATGGTTGGTGCTCCTAGCCCTCATCTAACATCGATCAGCGGCCCCACACTCCCTGAATCGTGGTGGGGAAGAACACAACCAACCTTGAATGCGCTGCCGTGGCTCCCGCCAAAAACCAGGTGAGCTGTTCGCCAATAAGAAGCCCTTGTGCCCTGCTGATCCTGGCTGTTTGGCGCCCTCCTGCTACCTTTAATTATGCGGCCACAGATCTTCTAAGCTGCTCACTTGCTGGCAATTTGTCCACCTGATCAGACTGCAGAGAGGGGATGAGTTGGTGCCCTGCCGTGAATGCCTGTGTGGACCGGGAAGTGCTGTGCTGCGGTGTTCGGCTGATCGGGTAGTGCATCTGAAGTTGGGAGAGTCGGGGAAGAGCTGGGGGTGCCCTTGCTTGGCCGTCTGGCTGAATCCTGGTGTATGCGGGGCTCCATGTGACTGTGGCCATTGCCACGCCGTCCTGGAACGCAGCGTTGAAGCTCTTGAGCGGGAAGAGTGCTTCCGGTGCATGCAGGGCACTGTTGGATAGCGTTTTGAAAACAAAAAAAACCCCTATGGACTTTCTATGGACATGCTAGCTGTGCTTGATTCTGCGTTTCTCACTGCTGCCTGAATGAGGATCTGCAAGAAGTTAAGTAATACTGGGCTGCTGTTATAATTTTATTTGAAAACAGAAAGTCATCGAAAAAACCATAAGGATTCTCCCAAAACTTTCAATGAGCTTGTCTAAGTATGCTTTTTTTGTCAGGACCAGACCGACATGAGAGGGGAGAAGGAAACTCCCTCCTCAGCGTCAGACGGGCCCTTTTACTCAACAAGAACAAGCAAAAACAGTGAAGTGAGAATAGTGCAAAAAAACACTTATCTGAAGGAGTAGGCGATAAAACTTCATGAGGATTCAGTACAGCACGACATGCATGTTTCGTGCATGGACAGCCCTGTATCAAGTGCACCTTAGTTGAACCGAAAAATCGCCTCCAGCAAGACCGGAATCCTCAGATTACTTATACATAGCAAGTTGGCAGCTGATTGGTTGCGTTGAACACATGATGAAAGGATGCGGAAAGGAATGATGAATAGCAAGGCAGAATCGGTACAGCTGACACGGAAAGGAATGATGAATAGCAAGGCAGAATCGGTACAGCTGTTTAGCAATCAAATCACACTCCACCAGTCACACTCCAAGTTAAGACCCAAAGGCTCTATCGTATGCAGACGAAAGATCCACCGTTGTTCGCTCAATTGAAGTCTCTGCTCCCGATCGCCCCACCACAAATTGGCAGGAATTAAATCTATTACCCGCCAACGCAGGTCCGAAAACTCATGAGACTTATCCATGCAATGAGCCACGATAGGTGCGGAGACAGTTTTGTTACGCAAGCGAGAAGCATGCTCGCTCAATCTAATCCGCACCGGCCGAATCGTCCTGCCAATGTAAGAAAGACCGCAGGGACAATTGAGCATATAAACATAGGACGACTGACAGGTAGAACTCCCAAAAAAAGTGAAAATTTCGCCCATGGCTCCGTGGGTCCACTGGGTGCCCTCCATGGTGGTGGAACAATATTTGCAATTCTGGCAAGCCCAATGACCCTGTGACAGCTGACTGGGATACAAAAGGGGGAGAAGGATGGACTAGACGGTCACGGAGGTTAGGCCGGGGTCTCCACTATGGCCAGTTTTTACGGTTACGTCGCATCTGCTCTTCTCTGCAGGATTTTAAGTTACAGGCAAAGGCCCTCCAGTCCCGGCTTCTAGATAGGGGGATACCCACGGAAGGTGATTCATCAAGCATATCTGCGGGCACGTTTTTCACACCGTGAGTGGTTGATGGATGCTTCAGCCCCCCCATCTTCCCTCTGGAGCGGAGGAGGATTTATCGGTCATTACTGGAGTGCTCCCTTTTATGACTGATACAGCCCAGGTGACTGGCCTGTTGAAGAAACATTGGCACATTCTGCAATTACATTCTTGTTTTCAGAAACCTCTACGTTTGGCTTATACTAGGGGCCTAACCTCCGTGACCGTCTAGTCCATCCTTCTCCCCCTTTTGTATCCCAGTCAGCTGTCAGACAGGGTCATTGGGCTTGCCAGAATTGCAAATATCGTTCCACCACCATGGTCCCTGCGGTCTTTCTTACATTGGCAGGACGATTCGGCCGGTGCGGATTAGATTGAGCGAGCATGCTTCTCGCTTGCGTAACAAGACTGTCTCCGCACCTATCGTGGCTCATTGCATGGATAAGTCTCATGAGTTTTCGGACCTGCGTTGGCGGGTAATAGATTTAATTCCTGCCAATTTGCGGGGGGGGGGGCGATCGGGAGCAGAGACTTCAATTGAGCGAATGGTGGATCATTCGTCTGCATATGACAGAGCCTTTGGGTCTTAACTTGGAGTGTGACTGGTGGAGTGTGATTTGATTGCTAAACAGCTGTACCGATTCTGCCTTGCTATTCATCATTCCTTTCCGCGTCCTTTCATCATGTGTTCAACGCAACCAATCAGCTGCCAACTTGCTGTGTATAAGTAATCCGAGGATTCCGGTCTTGCTGGAGGCGATTTTTCGGTTCAACTAAGGTGCACTTGATACAGGGCTGTCCATGCCCGAAACATGCATGTCGTGCTGTACTGAATCCTCATGAAGTTTTATCGCCTACTCCTTCAGATAAGTGTTTTTTTGCACTATTCTCACTTCACTGTTTTTGCTTGTTCTTGTTGAGTTGACGCTGAGGAGGGAGTTTCCTTCTCCCCTCTCATGTCGGTCTGGTCCCAACAAAAAAAGCATACTTAGACAAGCTCATTGAAAGTTTTGGGAGAATCCTTATGGTTTTTTCGATGACTTTCTGTTTTCATATGAACTTGTAGTCACTCGACACATGGGGGTTTGTTTGTTATAATTTTATTGCCTGAAACGACTGGGTAGAACTCTGTGTAATCAGTGGGATTGGAGCACCACCTAGGGGCAGAGGGGAGAATTTCTACTACCAGACAATGCTTCTGGCTCTCCTTGGCTCAATTCGTTGTGAAATAACTACAGATTGCTAACTGTACTGAGAGCGCTCTGGCATAAAAGGAGGCCTAAACACCTCGTCCTGCCACCGGTGAGGAAGTAAACAAGGGAAAAGAAGGGAAAAAAACCCCTTCACGAACGTGATCACTTGAGCTGGAGGGACGCTACAGAGCTGAACGGCACAAAGCCGAAAGAAGCTGGAAATAAATGGCTACGAAAGCTAAGGGGCCGGAAGCAAAAGAGAAATCACGTGCATCATAAAGATTGATTGGTAAGACTGGATCGCATGGCAGCTCCCTGAGGAGGCCAACATTGGAAGAGTCTGGAGAGGAAACATTAAGTCAATTGGAGCAGGGACAAGCTACAAATTCTACGCAATCACTAATACAGCGTGAGCTCCAGTGGGAATTCGAGGAATTAGCTGCTGAGTTCCGGTCTATGCGGAGTAGAGGATCATACTGAAACTCTGGTGGACTTACAGTGCACAGCTGACAGGCAGCGTTCCCAGGTGCTAGAACTTACATATAAGATTGACTATATAGAAAATCGGGTATGCAGAAACAACGTGCTTTTCAGAGGCAGCGGGTGGGACAGAGGACCTGGTGAAGGTGATGAGCACTGGTCAGCAGCCTTCTAACAGCGGAGGAGTTTGAGTCCCAGGGATCTAGCATTGAGATCGAGCGGGTGCACCAGGCGCTGAGAAAGCCTCCTAATAATCGACCAAGGGATGTCATAGCTCACTTTATAAGATATACTGATACGGAGCTTTTGCTGTGGAGAGGCCGGGAGAAAAAAAAACAGACAGTATCGGGGTACGTATTTGTCTTTGGTACCAGGACCTCTCAACTTTCACACTGATACGTCGGCGAGAGATGAAGCCAATCATAGAAGTGTTGAATAAAGAAGAGATTCGCTATTCATAGTCCTTTCCTTTTTGAATGAACTTTGTGTTGGGGAATAAAAATATTTCTGCAAAGGACCACACCGAGGCATGGAGATAGCTTTGTCGGGCTGGCCTTGTAGAGGGATAATGCACAGCCAGTGCCTGCAGCTCCTAAGCCCCAACACCTGAAATGGAAGCGGGTGGGAAGAAACACTTACTAACTTCATGGGTGGAATGATCCCATGTGACTGAAAGGTGGGAGAGAGATGGACCTGGATGCGGGAGGCATGGTAGTTGCAGGGTGAGCTGATGAACGAAGATGGCGAGGACGTGGAGCTACAAAGTGGATAACCCCAATAGTGGGTGAACATAAGGACTCAGTGTAATGATTAAATATTCTGTTTTTTCTATGGTTGGTGTTCTCTTATATCTGCTGTGGCACTAGGGTAACTGTTGGAAATGTTTGTGGATGATGAATACTGCTGTAAGAGCTGGGGGGAGAGAAGGGGACCCGGGTGACTTCGACTGTGGGTCATCTATTCCATGACCTGTCAAGCTGGCAGGCAAGTGGGGAGGATGGGGAGGGAGGGTGGGTGGAGAACTATGGGGGGGGGGGGAGGGAAAGGGTCTGAGAACGATAAAAGGGAGAGAAGGGAGGAAGGAGGTTCGGTTTAGGTTTTCTTCTCAGGGGAGGTTGGGGGGAGCAGTTGGTGTAAGGCATGGGTGGATGGATGATAGGGGTTGAGGGCCTCACGGAGCACAGGGGGGGAAGGTGCCATTGAGAGAGGGGAGGGGGGGATGAAAATAGGTTATGCTGGAGGTTGTTTCCTTCAATGTAAAGAGCCTCAATTCTCCTAGAAAACGATCCCTGCTGTTTAAGTAGCTGAGACCCTGAAGGGGGAAATAGTGTTTTTGCAAGAGACGCACCTTCGTAGCAATAATCAAGGCTGGCTAAAATGTAAACCCTACTCTGAGGTGTGGGTAGCATCCGATGAAAGGGGCCAGAAGAAATGTTGAGTGGCCCTGCTTTTCCATCAGGCCCTATCCCTAAAGGTAGAGAAGGTAAGGAAGGATGGGCTGGGGCATTGGCTTATTATGAATGCGTGCTTGGACAGGCACCTCATTACTGAAGGTTATCTTGGCAGAGTTTGCGAAGGGGCCTCTTATTTTGGGAGGAGACTGTAATGCTCATATGGTGCCCCACTTGGACTCTACGGAGAAGAATACAGGGGAGGGAAGTGGGAATAGCCGAGCATTACAGATGTTCATGATCGATTTGAGCCTGCAGGATGTCTGGAGGGATACACACCGGGGGGAGAAAAGTTATACATACTACTCGCCCATCCACCAGGTACACACATGTATTGTTTATTCTCTGCTGGACCAACGGCTGATGGATGGGGGGGTGGAGGCGGGACATGGGGCCTCGATGTGGTCGGACCATGCTCCCTGTTGGGTCTCCTTGCCTGGGGATTTGAGTGGGGAACGGAGGAGGCTGTGGAGATTGGATGGGAGATTTTTCCGTCGAGCCCCTGCTGTGCAAGAACATAGACGATTTATACAAGAATTTTTTGAGTTAAATGATTCCGGGGAAGTTGCATTGCCGGTGGTGTGGGATGCTTTTAAGGCCACGGCGCGAGGCCACCTGTTGGCCAAGACAGCTCAAACTAAGAAAGCTTGGATGCAGAAGTCCCAATGCCTGGAAGAGGAAGCCAGATGTCTACAATTAGAACATACACAGACTGGCTCTAAGCAGGTTTGGCGTCAATGGTGGGAGACAAGGGCCCGATTGGATGCCTACGCGCAGAGGGAGTTAGATAATATGCGCCATAAGCTGAGACAGACTTTTTACGAACAGGGGAATAAGGTGGGGTGATATCTTGCTATTCTGCTCTGGCAGCAACATACTACGCAAGTGGTGCGTGAAATTCGGGATTCAGGGAGAGGCCTGCAGGTGGCATCTCGGGAGATATGAGAAGTGTTAGCAGATTATTTGGCACATCTGTACAAGGCTGAGCCCTTTGATGCAACACAAGTGAATGATTATTTATGTGGTATCTCTTTGCCGAGCAGCTAGAGGCTGAAATTACAGCACAGGAAGTAGATGGGGCTATTCGGCGTTTGAAGGTGGGGAGGGCACCAGGTAGTGACAGGTTCCCCTCGGAGTACTTATAAAAGGTACAGTGCTCAATTATCCCCAACTTTGGCAGTGCTCTTCAATGAGGTGTTGCAAGGGGCGTCGTTACCCGCAATACAAAGGGAAGCTGTCATAGGGGTATATTTACTAAACCGTCTTAACGTGCGCCCGGCGATAGTGTGCAGGCTGCCATAAAAGAAGTGGGCGTTTCAGTCTTAAAGCAGCAAAACGGGAGTATCGCGCAATAACGCGCGCTGCTGCGCACATTATCGGGCGAAGCGCCGCTAAGCGCATTAACGCGCGGTAATCTTAAGTAGGCGCCCAGACATGCAAACATAGAAACAGAGGTGTAGCACAATGGTTAATACACTGACTGATGATACAGGGGTCATGAGTTCAATCCCCCAGTGTGCCCAATGCATAAGGCTGGCTGAGGCATCAGCTTTGACATGTAAGTATTGTTGAATGAGGCAGTTTATTTGTATTTTAATTATTGCTGCCAGCAAACACACCCTCACGTGCCGTAACCTAAGGTGCTGCATAAGGCACCCTATAAGGCACTCCATAGGGCACATTATAAAGTGCACTGTCCGCCATGGCACCCTATAATGCCCCCTATAGGATACCTTATAAGGCGCTCCATAGGATACCTTATAAGGCACCTTATATGGACGGTAACTATAAGGTGCCTCAGCGTACTGTAACCTTTTTTTGTATGGGGAGGAGGGTTTGGGGCCGCTGGACCACCAGATATTTCTTTTGTTTGGGTAAGGGGTCACAGGGGCTTGTTTTATTGGGTGGGTAGTGGGATTGGGGCCACTGGGGATTTTTGTTGTTGTTGTTGGTAGAGGGATCAGGGCCGCTGGAGCACTGAGGATTTTGTTTCCGACTGTAAGGGGGGTGGGGGGTCGGTGTCTAGGGAAGGCACTGACCCCCTGACGGTATGCCGATGGCAACAGGAGACTTTCCCCGATGCCTGAATTTGCATTCAAAGTGCACAGCAACTTAGCACAGTTATTTTGCCTTTTTCTGGCACTAGCTTGCTTTCTACATCAGAGAGCGTATCTAGCACGAGACAAGTGCCAGAAATATATCACGCTAAGCTTTTCTGTATTGGCCCAATAGTTTATAGCCAGCTAAGTCATCATTCCTTTTTGGAAGAAATCACTTTTATTGGGAAACTAATTAGAGATATCATCAAACATCAGAATGAATAAAATTGCATACCAAGGTTAAAATGGCCATCAGACTGTTTACATATTTGTAGCCGTGATGTTGCTATTAACAGTACCTTAAATTAACTTTGTGCCCCTTAAGTTTTAAACACAAATAACATTCACTGGGAGGATTGTTCTTAAAGCTGACAAGCTTACCTCCTCTGTAGCTTCACCAGAATGCTTTCTTTACTTACCTGGCTTCCATGGATGCCACAGTCGGATCCGGTGTATATTAAAGAGAAAGCCAAGCAGGACCAAAGACAGGGAAATAAATATGAGCCACCTTAGAGGAAGTTTCATCACAATCTCCAGCTTCTTGTGGAGGACGAAAAAACAAAGAACCGTCCAGGTTAGAATAAAAGTTTTTCCAACGGTCTACATGAGTCACATGGAAGGTCGCTGTGAAGCTTCCCCTCTACATAAATCATTGATAGCCAGAAAATATGTACTGAGCCAATTCCTGATTGGGGCACTTCAAATCCCTCCTACCATACGGTTATCAGATTTTTGGAGAGCAAACCTGGGACACCCGAGCAAGGCTGAGTTAGCCTCTTTTCCCCATATATTTTGAAATGACCACTCTAGGTAGCACTCAGTAATTTCAAAAGTTAAAAAAGACGGTAATAGGCCTTCTGGAGTTAAAAGTGCACATATATACATACATATTCAAACTTTATTTTATACATATAAATAAATACTCTACACATTTCTAAAATTTCTCCTCTTCTTTCAGAAAAGTTCATTTCACGTCTTCTCCTAGAAGAATCAAGAAAACTGCAGAAGCAGCAAAGTCTGTTGCATGTATCTCCACTGAAATCCGGGACTGGAGGTGGTTATGGTTTATAGAGTCAGGGACACTATTTCAAAATTGTGGACGATCCCAGAAAATCAGGGACATCTGGTAACCTTACCCCACCATGTCTTAGATAGAGAGATCTACCGATATACAATGCAACCTTGTGAATCTGAAGCATAGAATAAGTGGAATTGAGTGGCCCACCTTATTTCCTTATTGTTTAGCAATGACATGGAAGGGCAGATCCAGATTTTCTTCCTAAATGGCCAGAGCTCCCCACTTACCTTCTCATTTTTGTAGTAGTGGTAGCAGTAGAAAATCTATTTGGAAGATTTAGTATGGGACTTGCAAGCCCTCCCATACTAGGCAGGCCCTACAGTGCTCCGCCCCTCCTTTCACATGTGCAAATAGTGTGGGCTCCGGACACTTAGGGCCTGTCGAGAGTGCAAGGTCTTGCAGGCCCCATGCTGAATCTTGCAAGTATATTTTCTGCTGTCACTGCTACTCCCGGACTGGCCATTAAAGGAACAACAGCACTGGCCCAAATTGAGGCATGGCAGTCAGGTCCAGCCGCTTCCACCCCCATGCAAACAGGAAGTGCCGGTGGTTTTGGTAAGCACTGCTGTGCTATTTAAAGACATTGCCGCTGCTGTAGGTCCTAGAGAGGGGCAGCAGCGGTGTTAATGGGCCACCCTTAGACCTCTGGTGCCCTAGGCAACTGCCTGGTTTGCTTAATGATAGCACTGGCCCTGATGGCAACACCAACACCACTCCGGCGCCTATCAGATGTTAGATGTATGTACTCTTTGGATAAGGAGTTTTGACCTCCACTTGTCAGGCTACCTGGCAGTGGTTTGTAATGGAGTTTCCTGGTTTTTAGCTCAGCCATAAGACATGTATGAAATCAATTTGCATACATTAGAGACCCAGTGTGTGCACATTTATTTGATGCATATTCATTGTGGTGACCCTGAAAACTCAACTGGCTAGGTATAATTCAAGAGAGGGATGGGAAACACTGGTTTGTAATGTGTTGTTAATGCCATTATGCACAATAGGGCATTTTACTAACCAATTTCTGCGTATAAAGTGTAAGGCTGCTTCAAGAGATATTTCAGCCTAGCCAACAGCCCCCAAACAGACTGAAGTATCAGGAAAAGAGCTTGTAATTTAAAAGTTGTTTTCTCCTCTTACAATTGTTAAGTACTATACTTGTCATTATTTAACTTCAGGAAGCATGCCAACCTTGCTTCTCTTTGAAATGAAATGAGCTGAGGGGTATCTTCAAAAGCCAGAGCACAGAGTGTTGGGTCATCATCTCGCTCTTCTTTTAGTTTCACTTTACTTTTATACACAGATGTTCTATGCCGCTCATTGTGGTATTAACAATAAATAAAATATAAGCCCAAGAAAAAACAAATCGAAGCCTTTTATTTTGACTAACTTGTAAGCTCTGATGAGCAGAGACGTCTTTTACATGTGTCTGCACAGCGCTGTGTAAGCCTTGTAGCGCTATACAAATGACCAGTAGTAATACTTGATTAAAGGCTTGAAAATCCGTTTCAGTTGTCACCCTCTCGGTGGCCAGCCCAGCGCCTAGGGCGCTGAGAGTTGGTCTGCCTTTGTATTCCTGACTCAGAGAGTGTGACCCTGCATTGGTCCTGCAAGGCCCTCTGGGAATGGTAGTCCCTTTTACCCTTTGAGAACAGAAGAGTTGTAGTCGAGTGTTTCAGGCAATGACAAGAATTTATTTTTCCCCTTCCCAACGGATTTCTGTGCAGGTAAATAACTTAGGACAAACTGCCATACAATTGGCTTGAGGGATATGTACAAGAACTCAGGTAAATTAGCCTTATCAGCTTCAGGCTCACAACGTGCAGTGCTCGGTACAAACAAACAATAACAGCTTCCTTCAGCAAAAGAAAATGTTCCCCATTCTTTCTGTTGCTTCACCAGCTTTCTCAAACTAGTGTTCAGCACAGAGACTCAACGTGGTCAGCAAAACATAACATGCAGTCCATCTGGTTATCCACTATTTCACTGCTATCAGAGTCAATCTGCATTTCTTCAGTGTCAGCAATAGCAGGGTGTGTCAGTGAGCTGCTATCCTGAACTTTAAAACAGATGTCTTCACTATCCTCACATGGTTTCTCTCGGTAGCACTCTAAAGGATAGGACTGTGAATTACCGTATATACTGAAGTTTCTTTTTAGAGAGTCTGCTACATTCTGGCAACTGCAGGGAAATACTTTATAACTAGGTTCAAATCTATGTAAGTTGTGAAGCCTACCTTTCGGCTTTGGAGGGAAAGGAATTCTCAGCTCTGCAAGGTCAGACTGATTCCCAAACACAGCTTGTGTTTGTTTGTCTCTCAGCCTCGTAGCTTCAACCTTAGAGGTACAAGTATTGTCATGCCAGCAGGTTTCTCTCCCTGGAGCATGTGAGTCTTCCCAAGCCTGCCTTCCAGGAAATATCTTATCCTTCTTGCCTTTACTAGACATCACCTGTCCTGTGCTGCTTCTTTCTGGCGTTAGGACTATGGCTCCCTTGGTTCTCACCTCTTGACGTCTTCCTTCTTTCTGCTCCCCCCTAGTCCAGGCTAATGACCACTTTTTATCATCCTGTTTCTCTGGGCTAAACTGTGCCCCTCCCTTAAACAGGTGTATCTCATTATCTCCTGAACTAGGGACTACGTCACAGCGTGGGAGTGTCTTTCCAGCTCGTGACTCTCTTTGTTTACATTCTCTCTGAAAACACTGAGCCATGTGCTCAGACTGCCTGTCAGTTTCTGCAACGGAATCCTCTTCTCTCCCCAACTCCATAGGCTCAGAAGGGTCTTCTTCATGACACAGTCCAACAGGGGAAGGAAAACTATAATCCCATTGGCCAAAACTGGCTCCCTGGACTATTTAATCCAGCCCATCCACCTTTAAAAACTGTTTAAGGTTACCAGAATGCCCTTTGATGACAATATGGGCAGACACAATCATGGAGCTACGGTGTTCTTGTTTTCCTGTGCAGCAGAAAAAGGGGGGGGGGGGGGCAAAGCCACACCAAAAGAGGAGGAGCTACCTCACGGCAGAAACCTGCGATAGACGACTATACTGGAAGGAAGGCTCACAGGTCCAGCTGACAGAGATGCCAATGAGTAAAGTTTTTCAGCCGTGTCCAGGATATAAATCTGGAAACATAAGAGGTTTGTACTGCTTTGCAAATTAAAGCAGCAATACAACATGCATTACCACCCTTTCAGCACCGGGCAAACTTCTAGAAAGAAGTCACTCATGACCTAGAGCAAAACTACCACGCCAGCACTAACTTCCAAAGCTCACAAAGGGACCCTATGTAGGAAATATTACAGTGGGCCCTAGAACATCAGTATATCTATTTCGCTCCTGCTGGAATTCTGCACACAATTCAAAATTGTGCACTTTTTGGTGAGTTTTTTTTCTGTATTGTATTTTAAATTAAGTTGCACTCAAAAACAATATGCTTTGTTATTTTGATAAACAAGGATTCTGAATTTTGCACAAGTCAGACCTTTTGACATAGAATTTTGAGTGCAGAATTCCAGCAGGAATACTATTCATAAAATTGAACAAGCCAGATTACTACTGACCACTACGTAGAAAATTCATGCTAAGAGAATACTTGGTCTCAGTCACACACACAGCATAGACAGACCCTCACCAAATACAGAATAAATATAAGTAGAAAAAATTAAACTGAACCCCAAAAAGCTAGCTGCTGCAAGAAGTGCAATACCAGTGAAACAGAAAGCGATGCATTTCCTCTTGTATTGTGCAAATGAAGAGCAGATGTTAGGGATGATGTTAGGGGAATGCAACCAGGACAATTGCCCTGGGCCCCAAGCCTGCATGAAGCTGAAGAAGGCACAGCCTGCTAGTAGGTTTTGGGGTCCCCTCCCAAATTTTTTCCTTAGGCTGGGCCCCAGCCATGCCTAATACCGGTCCCGGCAAATGTACATTACAAAAACTGACATATTCCACTCACTAATTCTTCCCATAACCATCATCTCCTCTATCTCTTTAGTCCGCCCCCCCCCCCATGTTCAGCCTTTCCTCTACCTTCTGGCATTCCGTGTCTGCATCTTCTCTGTCTCCCTTGCCCCTGCCCCCCCATGTCCAGGTACAGGATCTTCTCTATCTCCCTTGTTCCCCTACCGTGTCCATCATTTCCCGTCTCTTTTCCTAGTTCTCCCTTGTCCAACATTTTCCAAGCCTATCTCCCTTCATATCTTCCCCATGTTCAACTTCCCCTCTCTACTTTCCCAGTCATTCATGTCTAGCGTCTCCCCTTTTACAAATATTTTCCCTGGTGGCTTAGCATCCAACCTTCCCATTATCACTTTTTGATTTTCCAGGGCCGCAGGAAGCAGCATTGTAGATTGTGTTGGAAAGAGGATATGGCACTATCATCCATACCGACGATATGCCAACTTAACTACTTTAATTGGATAGCCCCGTTGGTGCAATCTAGCTATCAGATCTGAAGCATGTAATTTAAAATCCGATATCGTAGAGCAAACTCTTCTCAATCTAAGGAATTGACCATAAGGTAAATTTCATCTCATAGGACCTGGATGACAGCTATGGTACATGAGAAGGCTATTGCGCTGAACACTCTTCCGGTATAGAGTTGTATGGAATGCGCCCTGTTCCTTCATAATCAACATATCCAAAAATTCAATACGATTAAGATCGAAATGGGCAGTGAATTTCAAGTTGGGTTTCAAGGCATTTAGCCATTGTAAAAACAGATGAAGTTGCGCTAAAGTATCAAACCACAGAAAAAATATATCATCTAAAAACCTTCGCCAAAAACGAATTGGCTTAAAGAAATCAGACGTATAAAGACAATCTTCCTCAAAGGAAGCCATATACAATGTGGCTATGGAAGGGGCTACAGAGGCCCCCATCGCTATTCCATAGGTTTGATGATAGTCCTATGAGACGAAATTTACCTTATGGTCAATTCCTTAGATTGAGAAGAGTTTGCTCTACGATATCGGATTTTAAATTACATGCTTCAGATCTGATAGCTAGATTGCACCAACGGGGCTATCCAATTAAAGTAGTTAAGTTGGCATATCGTCGGGCTCTGAACACACATAGGGATTGGCTTATTAATGAGGAATATCAATCCTCACGGACCCAGGTTGGTGAATTGGAATATATTGTTGGGACTCTACCATATACGACTTTGAGCTCTTCTATAGTTAAAATCTTGCGCAAACACTGGGACATGTTAAGTTTACATCCTTGTTTCAGAAAACCCCTTCGTATTGCTTTTTCTAGGGGGTCAAACTTGCGAGACCGCCTAGTTCAAACAGCGACTGTTCCTGATCGTCCTTCATCCTTTGATTTAAATATGAGGGGTCATTCTATTTGTTCAGCGTGTCATTTTTGCACTACAGCTTTAGTAGGGCAGGATTGGATACATCCCAATACGGGAAGAATTTATCAACGCCGATGGCTGACGTCTTGTGATTCCACATATGTGGTATATGTTTTGACATGTTCCTGCCCTTTGATCTATGTTGGGAGGACTTCCCGGAAAATGAAAGTGCGTTTGAGTGAACATGCTTCCCGTATTAAACAAAAAGTTATGTCGGCCCCTTTGGTTGAACACTGTGAACAAACAGGTCATCAATTTCTTTCAGACTTTACCTGGACTATTTTGGATTATGTGCCTCCGAATCCTCGGGGAGGCAATCGGCTTCTGACATTACAACGTCGAGAGCGAAAATTGATCTTTGAACTACAGGCGGTCCAACCCACTGGCTTGAATAAAGAAGTTGAATGGTTCAGTTTACTATGATGCTATCCAGGACGCTAAGGGATTCCCCGATGACAGTGGGGTCTCCCGCTTGGCTGATTGGAGCTCCCTTTTGACTGGCAAGAAAAGCTAGCCAATGATGAATCACTTTTCCCTTTAAATTCTCAGTGTGGTTTAATAGTTTGGGAAGCTTCGTTTAGCGGTGAATTTGAAGGCGTATGAACACTTGAAACAGGGCCAAGGGCCCGAAACGTACGTCGTGGGACTGCTACAAACTCCGCAAAGTGGTGAAAATGCTTATGGTTTAAAAACGTTTCAGGACACTTCACTGAGATGCTTTTACAAGCTAAGTACAACGTTTTTAATACAAAATTGATTAAAAGGGATAAGGCTGTCTGGTGTGACTGAACTCCATTTCAGTCGCCTCCAGTCTTCTCCGACAAAAAGTTTATTGAATTAGGGGGATATTTATTTATTTTTGGGTTTGGTTTTTGGGTTTTGATGATTGATTATATTTAACCAGACCGAGGATTAATTTCTTGGGTATTTAATTGTAGTTTGACAGCATAACTGTGTGTAGTCTGTGGGAGCTGTGATGAGCAGACTCAATCAGGTACTTGGAATAGTTTTTTCTTTACCATATATAAGATGTTCAACTACTCTTCTCTCAATTAAGTAGCACACAACTGGGCGGGGATGGGATGGGATGGAATGGAATGTAAATGTTGATGGCACATCAATTAGCACAGGGCGTTTTGGGCTTATGTTCACTAGGAATGTTGCCATTAGCACAGATGTACTTACCACCAGCTCAATAGCACCTTTACAGTTTTTATTCACTCTTCCTCCTGGCCTTAGTCTTTTGCAAGCCACTTAACCCTCCTTTGCCTCAGGTACACTTAGATTGTGAGCCCTGCGGGGACAAGGGAATAAAAAAGTATCTGTTAATATATATACATGTAAACCGCTCTGATGCGTAAGTAAAGGGCGGTATATCAAATGCCTAAAACCATAACCATAACCATCTATTCCTCTGAGCAGGTTATCAAATAGATGAGTGAGTAGAATCTCGACACTGTGATTGGGGCAAAAGCCATGTTGGTGGGGATCCAGAGGGGCGCATGTGTGTCAATGTGGTCCTGGAGCTGTCCTTGAACTACCTTCTCAATTATTTTGGAAAAGAATGGGAGGCTGGATATTGGCCGGTAAGTTGATGGGTCGAAGCTGTGGGATGAAATATTTTTCAGAAACTTAAAACGAGCTTTATCAAAATGTCTTTTTAGGTCTTTCCCTACACGTGTTTCAGCACTAGGCCTTCATCAGGGGCTCAGGACCTTAATTATGATGAAAAAATAAATATATCATAATGACGAAGACAAATACAAATATGAAAGAATAAAAATTATAGAAATATAGAGAAACAACTAGCATTTCAGACAATAAATAACAAAGCAGTTTTGTACTAAAATTAAATACATTACAAAGATGAGAGCATTAAAACCCTCAAACAAATAAGTTGTTGACAAGCCAATCTAACAAATGCATATAGTGTAAAAAGTATTATATAAGACAAATATAAAAATAATAATAGTACAGTTATAATGAGACATATAAAATATGTGCACATTTTATGTCACATAATATATAACTATGTTTTATTTTTATATTATTTATATTTATGTCATACCTATATTTATACTTTTTACAGTATTTATGTGTACTTGCTAGATTGGTTTGTCTACATATTTGTTTGAGGCTTTTAATGCTCTCATTTTTGTAATATATTTAATTTTAGTACAAACTTGCTTTATTATTTTTTATTTATTGTCTGATGTGCTAGATTTTTCTCTATATTTCTATAATTTTTATTCTTTCATGTGTATTTGTCTTTGATTGTCATTATGATATATTTGTTTTTTCATTTTAAATTGAGGTCCTGAGCCCCTGATGAAGGCCTAGTGCCGAAACACGTGTAGGGACAGACCTCAATAGACACTTCAATAAAGCTTGTTTTAAGTTTTCTACAGTGGTTTGTGATACCTGCTCCCTCTATTCTCCACACATGCTCCATTTTCAGGCAGGTTTCAGCAACAAGTGATATCACCTACTGTTGAGAGTGTCTGTTTTCCATTCATATGCATAACTGTCTTTGTGCATGTGAAAACATCCCCACTGATGAACAGTATACTATACCCACAGCACAGCTTCAAGGGAAGTGTTGGGGGGGGGGAGGTGGAAAGGCAGAAAGAAATGGACAGAGGTAACACAATGAAAGTGCAAGGGAAGAGTTGACTCAATCCTCCTTAGCACTTATAAGAACAAAAGATGTGCCACAGTGGGTCAGACCAAAAATGCACTGAGCTCAGCCTCCCATCCAACAGTGGCCAGTCCAGGTCACAAGTATCCAGCAGGATCCCAAAGTGTAGATCCAGTCCTTGTTTCCTATACTCTGAGATAAGTGGTAGCTTTCTCCAACTCTACAAGACGAATAATAGTTTATGGACTTGGCTTTTAGGAAATTTCCTAAATCCTCTTTAAACCCAGCTCTTGACCACGTCCTCTGGAAACAAATTCCATAGCTTAACTGTGCCTTCAGTGAAAAAATACTTTGATTTCTTTTAAAATGTGGTCTCCAGTCTTGATCCCATTTGAAAGGCTAAACAATCATTCCTTCGTTACCCAATCTGCCCCAGTCATGATTTTATAGATTTCTACTATATCTCCTCTCAGCTGTCCTTTCTCCAAGCTGAAGAGCCTTGTTTAGCCTTATCCCCTTCCATCGTTTTTGTTGCCCTTTTCTAATTCTGCTACATATGTTTAGACATGGGGCAACACCAGCATTGCATAGAGTACCCAAGGTGGGGTAGCACCATGGATCGATCCTGAAGCATTATAATATTCTGTTTCATTCTCTTTTTGAATCATTTCTAACATGGCTTGCTTTTTCAGCTGCTACTGCTGCATAACGAGGCTGAGAATTTCAACTTCCTGTCCAAAATGACTTCAAGATCTTTTTTCCTGGGTGGTGACTGCTAATTGGGAACAGAACATTATGTGCCTATAGTAAGGATTTTTTTCCCCTCTGTGCATTACTTTTCAGTTGCCCAGGTTACATGTCATCTGGCATTTACACAAGATCCTTCTGCAACTCCTACCAATACTCCACTGTTTTAACGGCTTTGAATAGAGTACGTCATCGCACTCAGACCCCGGTCACCCATAACCTCTTCACTCACTCAGCTTCCATGCTTCTCATAGTCCCCCATCCACACTCGTTCAGCCCTCCTCCACCAATCACCCCCATCTACCCACTCAGCCAGCCCCAGGGCCAGCACTACCTATTAGATGAACCAGGCAGTAGCCTAGAGCACAATTTCAAGGGTTACCCAATGCTACCACCTCTCTGCAGGACCTACAGTGGTGGCACAGACAACAAAACACAATGCCCACCCAAACTTTATGATGTTGCACTTTGACCAGCTGCTTCAATGCCATGTAAAGAAGTCTGGTTGAAGGGGCGGAAATGGCTGGTCAAAGTGCAGCATAGGAGGGATTGGTTAAGTACAGCATTTTAAAGTCGCTGCCGCAGGTCTTGGAAAGGGGCAGCAGCTGGGGTGAGAGCAAAGGGATGGCAGGAATGAGGGTTCACCAAAGGCATCTCATATCCTGTACTGGCTGTGGTCAGCCCCCATACACTGATGGTCCCGCATTCATTCAGTTTCCCTGCCAGTCTCTACTCTCCCATCCCAGCCACAGCCAGTGAAATCGTCCTTGGTGCAATGCATAGAATATGCACTTTTCAACATATTCAAAAACATTTCTTCTAGGTATCTGCTGCCTGTAGTGGTTAGAAAGTAGAACCGGAGATAAGTGAATCTTTGATGTCAATGCAGTGTGAAAATTGCCTTCATAAAAACGACCAAACTGCCCATAATGCTGCAAAGTCTATGGATATTTCACCCCCAGCAATTTCCAAAGCAAAAGTTCACATATAGGGAGAACCACCTGCAGAGCTTGGTGTCAGTTTTTTTCCTGTGGATATTTTTTTCTCACACCAAAACATGCGTAGTTTCAATAATCTAAAATTAGGTGCACGAGCTATGCCCACCCTGGCAAGGATACCTCCACTAAAAAGAAGGAACAGGGTAGACAATTTTTAGATGGGAGACTCATGCAAGTAAATCAATTTTTACCAGAATAAATAGCTTTGAAATTTGCCCCTTCCCAAAGACAATGCTCAAACTATTGCCTGTTGAGTTTATCTTTAATGTCCAAACTCTGGCTCACTCCAATATCAGCTCAGGGAAGCATCTGTATTTTTCTTTGTTTTTTCACTATTGTAAATTCTTTTTTAAAATTCAGGTCTAGGAGATTGTTTCCTTTCACCTCCAGTTTTATTGGAATCAGCTTTTACCATATGTATGTTTAATTCTCTCCCTACTTCCATGTTGAACAGCAATCACAGCAGTCTCAGGAACCAGTAAAAGTGCACCCTGGTCTGACCACTAGATGTCGCTATATAGTTGCTATGAAAATAGTCTCCATACCATGCCCAACCCTGGCCAGCCTGAAGAGCAGAAGCCAAGTCTGCTAGGGTCACAGCTTCTGAGAGAAAGAGGGCAGCGGTGGCAAAGAGAAGTTGGACCTAAATCTGGTACATTTAGACTTTGGATTTAAATTCCAAATCCAAGCTTAAGGTGAGTTACAAGTAGGACAATTTCCAAAAGTCACCTACCTGGGTAAATAGGCTATGGGTTTGTGTGGCTATCAGGCTGCTCTTTGTCTCCCCCCCCCCCCCCCCACCACCACCACCAGAAGCTGTGTCTTAGGTGTCTACCTAATAGTTAGAACTGGCTCTATGCACCATACGTTCACAGAATGAGAGAAACAATGTTTTCTGAGAAAATTTAAAAAAAAATAGCATGGTCCTGGAAAAGAGATTTTAAAAAATCCAATATGTATCTCAGAAATACATCAACTGTATACAGCGTTCTTCAGGGCTCTGTATTGTCAGGGACGGCACAAGCCATATATTTGCACAGGGCAGTGGCTCGCATAGGGCGGCAACAGCATGGAGGGCCAGCTAAATACCTGCCTTGGCAGCTGAGTGGCAACAGCGATCAATCCCTGGCCTGGTAGCAGTAAAAGGCAAACACAAAGAGCAAGAGACGTGGAGTGGATGAACAACTTGTTTATTAGAAAGGGACCCCAACGCGTTTCGGCAACGCCTTCTTCAGGGGGGATATTGCTTAAATAACAAACATATGAAATGAGTGAATCAAAATATAGACAATAAAAAAGCAAATTAAAAACAATGGAAAACAATTAAAAACAGATGGCATATTGGACAAGGAATGACCTTTATAAGCTTATGCAAAACTGTAATTACTATGTATAACAACGTCAATTGTGCAATTAAATATAAAATAGACACAAAAGAAAAACAAAAACGCAGGGCTGAGAAACCACAAAAAAGACATAAAAATGCAAACATATCAATCATACTCCATAAGAGAAAGACACTATTGATTAGATCTAAAAATATACAACACAAAAGAGAACATTTGTAAAGACTATACCCAATATTATACAGAAAGAGGTAACTGATTATAGAAACATAAATAAATAAATAAATAAAATATGAAGGTAATAAATAATTAAAAAACTAGACAATAATAATATAATACAATAAAAATACACATCGCTGAGACTTGGTGCCTAGATTTAAAACAAGGTAAAACACTAGGGCAAAGGGGCTATAAAAACTACGAAGAGAAACTGGAGCTGAACTTGATATTGGACAATAAATGTAGTTACAACATACTGTCATGAGCACAAATGGATAGTGCATAAAACATCTGTGACAGATAAAATGTTGCAGAAGTAAAGTATGGAACTACATGTAAAGGTACTGCGCTCATTGTACAAGGGTAAAAAACATGCAAATTGCTGATATATATTAAAAAACAGCGAGAATGTATGACAGTAAAAATGCCAGGTCATAGGTTACAATGTAACATAAAATCTGGGGCACACATCTAATAGAGGCGTGTAAATCGTATGTGCTTTTGAGACAACGCTCCAAATTGCTCCAAAAGTGAAGTGTAAAAATATGTGTAAAAAATACTGCGCTCAATGAACAAGGGTAAAGAGCTTGCAAGTTGCTGGCATATGTGAAAAACAACGAGATTATGTAATAGTAGAAATGCCAAATCATGAAGTATACAGTGTAACATAAAATCTGGAGCACTCACCTAACACAAGCGTGTAAGTCGTCTGTGCTTTTGAGACAACGCTTATGGGAGAACAATTACGGCAGAGCACTAAAATAAAAGTAAGAAACGAGGTATTTAAACCATGATGTCAATCCATAAAAGTATAAACGTTAATGTGCATCGTGAACATGTAATGCAAAGGGACACCATTTAAAAGAAAACGGAAACTGTAGGGAAAAAGGTATGTTAAAAGTAAACAGTAATAAAAGCCGTTCTGTATGTGTTAAAAAAAGAGCGCAAATATAGACTCACTAAAGATGATGAGAGATAGATATACAAATATGAGAAAACGTACCATATAGGTTCCAGCTACACCGAAAATTCTGATGCGCAAATAGCACTGTATGCAATGAAAGGAAACTTGGTGAGACCGACTGCTTTTTAAACGCCGATTTTCGCCAAAGGAAAGTAATCTGATCCGGGGGGAGGAGTCAGTGAAAACAGTATTGTGGAGACGGGCGATATACAACAGTAAGGAAACTATAAACGGTACTGAAAACATAGTGGGAAAATTGCAAAAAAACCGATGGCCATATCATACTAAAGGAAGGAAATAGATAACCCCCTCTATGAACACAGGTAACGACATAGTTACATGCAGGATAGAGCTCAGAAATTTTGTACCGGGGACAATGTGGAGCAAAATTATATGGAACCGCCATACAAAGGATTGAATGGGAGATGATCCCAAGGACACCAGGATATACGCAAGATGAAAGTAGAAGATATAGTGCAGGGGCCAATGTGGGGCTAAATTGGTCTGTATTCACCATATAATCTGTGTTGTATATTTTTAGATCTAATCAACAGTGTCTTTCTCTTATGGAGTATGATTGATATGTTTGCATATTTATGTCTTTTTTGTGGTTTCTCAGCCCTGCGTTTTTGTTTTTCTTTTGTGTCTATTTTATATTTAATTGCACAATTGACGTTGTTATACATAGTAATTACAGTTTTGCATAAGCTTATAGGTCATTCCTTGTCCAATATGCCATCTGTTTTTAATTGTTTTCCATTGTTTTTAATTTGCTTTTTTATTGTCTATATTTTGATTCACTCATTTCATATGTTTGTTATTTAAGCAATATCCCCCCTGAAGAAGGCGTTGCTGAAACGCGTTGGGGTCCCTTTCTAATAAACAAGTTGTTCATCCACTCCACGTCTCCTGCTCTTTGTGTTTGCCTGGACAGTTTGCAGGAGCGCCCGCTCCTTTTTGTGTTTCCTGGTAGCAGTAAAAGACAGCAACACTGAAGTGCAAATCTAGGCAATAAGAAAACCAGGAGCACTGATATCAGGGTTTTTTTTTTTTTTTTTTTTTTTTTTTTACTTCCCAGGTTACTAGCGCATACACCATTTATTAGCTGCTTCATTTCTGGTGCATGGCCTTTTGGTCTTGAAATTGCCCCAACCGCATACTGGAAGTGAAGTGTTTAATAAGAACTGCGTGCTCCAGCAACCTGGAAAGGAGCTCTCAAGAGGTTAAAAAAAAAGCTGGTATTTGCACTGCTGCTATCAGCTCTGAGAGGGAGTGGACTCAAGGGGATGGGGGAACAGGGAAAATACCGGACTGAGTGAGTCAGGGAAAGGGGGTGATGCTGGACTGGAATGGGGGAGGAAGGGGGAAAGAGGAGATGCTGGGCTGGGCAGGGAGGGGAGGAGATACTGGACTGAAAGAAGTGGAAAAGAGGGGGATAATGGCTGGGCTGGGTGGAGAGGAAGGGGAAAAGTCATAGAAAGGCGATTTGGTAGGTAGATGGGTGGGAGGGGGATAGAAATAAAACTGGGAAGTTGGTAAAAGGGAGACTAAGTGGGGAATAAGAGACTGGGGACAGGGAGAGACTAAGTGGGGAATAAGAGACCAGGAACAGGGACTGGAGAGAATGAAGGACAGGGAAAAAGCTGGGGGATTCGTGAGGGGATAAAAGACACAGGAAAGTAGACGATGGCTGGGAATGGAGTGAGCTGAAGTGGAGTGGTGGAAGACAGAATGATGCTGGGGGAGGAGTGAGATAGGGAACGAGAGGGCAAGAATGGGGCATTGGCTGAGAAGCAGATGAGAGAAGGAGACAGAAAATTGAAAGATTAAAGATAAAAAGGAATATTGATGACAGGAGGGTGCAAGGTGAATGAATAGGCAGAAAAGAAAGAAATGGAAGAAGTGAAAGGGAAAGATCAATGTCAGACAACTGTAAGGGAGGAATGAATGAAAACAGCAGGGGAGGGATGAAAGAGCAAATGGAAAGCAGATTCTAGAAAGAATATTAAGAAAAAACAGAGGAAAGCAGAAAAGAGAGAGACTGGGGCCAATTTGACTGAGAAAATAAAATTCTTAGATGACAAAGGCAGAAAAAGTGTTTTATTTTGAAATGGTTAATGCAAATATATTGCCTTTGGGAAATGTGCAAAAGAAATGCTGGCAACGCCCCCTGCAGATACCACAGAACCTTTGGCTGCTAATGCCAGCTTGTTGCAGCTATCACCCAGCATTAGCTACAAGAGCCTAATGAACCTTAGCAAACATATTCCTCTGTGTAGTGGTATGTAGCAGTCCTGCTTGTTCTGTTTTCCCAGTAGGAGTAGTATTGCTGTTCTAGGGTAAAATATAATATCTGTAGTGCTACCTTTTCATAAGTAGGGTTGGTGTCATGTGAATCCTGGCAGTGCCATTATGGTATGGCAGGTCTGCTATAGGCTCTGAATGATCAGGGTTTTGTAGTACTTCATAATGTACACAACAGTTAGCACTAGAGGGAAGTCGGGTAGATATTTGGTAGCCATCCCGTGAACACCATTTACATGTGCAGGGGGGGTTAAACACTTCAGTTATTGTTGAAACAAAAGAGATGCTTGTGAAGGACTCCACTGGAATCTTCTGATGGGGCGAGGGGAAAAGCTCAGTAATCATTTGCATAGAGCAACAAACACAGTAGCACCAGCCCTATATACTGTATTTCCCCACACACTTTTCAATATTTTCCTTGCCCCTCTAGCTGTTTGGTTTTTTTTAGCTCAGGACTTAAGCATGTATCTTTTTGTAGATGACATCTGACAACATAGCAAATGAAAAATGGGATTCATATTTCCAAATAAAGTGTGCACACAGAATCTGTCGACAGAACAAAACTACTTGATTTTTAATCCTCAAAAATGTGAAGCTCTCTGGTTTACATGGGACAATTCTGTCCCCCTTGTTCAAACCATTCATCTCTCGCATCAAGATCACACCTTAGAAACACTGTCAGATTCTTGGGTGTAATACTAAATAGTTTCTCGACCTTTACTGCTCATATTTCAGTAGTGGTCCAAAGTTCTTTTATGCGTAATCTCAGATCCTTTTTGGATGCTAGGGACTTACAAACCCTGGTACACACACATTAAATCACCTTAATTACTGTAATTCCCTCTTAGCAGGGGTTCCACGATACAGCCTGAAATATCTTCAACTGGTGCAAATGGTGAATTTCTGATACCGCGATCATCATTTTGACCATATTTCTCCCTCTTGTTTGAGGAACACTGGGCTGCCCATTTCATTGTCTAAAATGTTAAATTCTGATCATACAGTAGCTCATTGTGCATTTTATACAGGTTTGCCTTTACATTTGAATTCCCTGCTTATTTCAAATTATCAAAACTGTGTTCTTAGATCTTCTCAAGCTACTTTCTTAGTCATGCTGCCGCCGAGACTGGAGGTGTCCTGTAGAACTGCCTTTAGCTATTTAACTCTGACCCTGTGGAACTCTCTACCTTTAGATCTTAGGTGAGAACGTTTGCATCACAGATTTAAAATAAGAGTAAAATCGTGGTTTTTCCCAACCAGCTTTTTTTGATTTGGCCAATGTTCACTATTGATGTCAAGAACTTCTGGATCCCGTCTTTCCCTTTCTTCTTCGATAAAGGTTTTGTCTAAGCTATAAATTGTTGTGCTACGTCTCAACACCACATTTAACCTATGCCGACACAAGCAGATGCAAATGATCACACATACTTATATATGTAAATGCATAGATTAAGGTATTTTATAATCTATGATTGCTTGTGTTAACTCCACCCATACTCTGCCCAGACAACATCCCCAACTATGTGTCTTCATGCCAAAGCATGTACTTTTATGCTGGTTGGTATTTTATAAGAGACCAGGGTACAATTCCCACTGGCACTCCTTGTGGTCTTGGGCAAGTCACTTAATCCTCCATTGCCTCAGAAGAAAGGCCTGGCAATCTACTGCCACTCACACTGCCAAGAAAACCCAGGAGCTGCTGGGTCACCAGGAGTCAGTATGGACTTCAAAACACACACTGCATTTTTTTTTTTTTTGCATATGTGCAGTAACAACTTTATAAAATTATCTCCTTTATGTCTATGGGACAAATGCTAAGTACACCTTGATAACATAATGCACGTGAAACCCCATCTAGTATTGGAAAAGGAACACCAAAATTGAGACAGTCACAGCCTGCAGCCTATTTTACAAAAGGCTCACTGAACACAGAGCCTTTTGTAAAAGGTATTTTAGACCACAGTATTACAGGTATTATGGAGGTGCATAAAGTAGGAATAGCCTTTCATTTACAAAAGAAAGTGCACCCCCCCCCCCCCGTCCAAAAAATGAGCAGCACCACATGCAGCTGTGCACCCACAAGTAATGGCACTTACACATAGATGTGGCAGGTTTACAAAACTGCAAAGAAAAAAAAAGGAAGCAAATTAAAATAGGCAGATCTCCAAAACTCAAAGAACTTCTGCAAATAAACCATTACCTAACACTTATGTGGGATGTGAAGCAGGTGCAAGTGTAAGTTCCAACCTTTTTGAAGTATACATGTGTTGTTGTGTAAAACTATACATGGCTATTTTGCAAGTCCACCGAGAACATTCCCCCTTGAAACCTGCGCGCCACAGGCATACATACCCCTATGAAGAGAGGCTAAAAAGGTTGGGGGCTCTTCAACCTGGAAAACAGGCGGCTGAGGAGAGATATGATAGAGGTCCAGAAATTAATGAATGGAGTGGAATGGGTAAACATAGATTGTTTACGCCATCAAAATATTGAAAGACTAGAGGACATGCAATGAAGCTACAGGGTAACCTATTTAAGACTAATAAGAGAAAATCTTTTTTCATGCAACATGTAATCAAACTCTGGAATTTGTTACCGGAGGATGTAGTAAAAGCTGTTAGTGTAGACAGGTTTAAAACAGGTTTGGATAATTTCCTGGAGGAAAGGTCCATAAATCATTATTAAAGGGGACCCGGGAAATCCACTGCTTGCCCCAATACAAGCATTGTGGAAGCTGTGAATTTTAGGGAAACTGCTAGGTACTTGTGACCTAGATTGGCCACTGTTGGAAACAGAATACTGGACTTTGTGGACCTTGATCTGACCCAGTGTGGCATATATCTTATGTTCTTAAGTAGCAAATTTCCAAAAATCACTCTACACACACATTCCTATTTACAAGTGTAAACCGGTTTTAAACACATGCAAATGGCACCTAAAATGATTTCCTAAATTAAAATATTTGTTTATCTGTGGCGGTCTGCCTCCTTTCGAATAGACCAGACAGCAGAATGCATTCAAAAAATTAGTGGAAGAGAGTATGAAGATAAACTATTAATCAATCCTACAGAGAATACAAACACTTATGGCTTCTGTTTTAAAGATTTTGATATCATAAGATCATCAAATACACGAGCATGTCTATATTCATTTCAGACTTTGCGTTATGTAGTCCCTTGGTATCAGAGAGTAGCATCATCCTCTCTAGACCAGGGGTTCTCAACCCAGTCCTCAAGACACACCTAGAGAGTCAGGTTTTCAGGGTTACCACAATGAAAATGCATGAAAGAGATTTGCATACAATGGAGGCAGTGCATACCAGTCTCTCTCATGCATTTTCATAGCGGTTAGCCAGAAAACCCGACTGGCTAGGTGTGTCCCAAGGACTGAATTGAGAACACCTTCTCTAGACATTGCTAGTCTGTTTGCCTGATCACAGTCTATTTCAATGACTATTTCTAGGGCTACTGTATAACAATGGAATTTGAATTTCTTTTCAAACACAGTATATGGACCCTCTTATTAGTCAACTATGGGCCCTCTTTTCTTTTTATAAATAGTCAACATCATAAAGCAATATGGAAACAAAGGACATATGATAACCAACATGCTAACAACACTCCCGGTACTGGGATACTTGCTTCGTTTCCTAGGTTTCTGTTCTCTAAAATTGTAATCTCTCAACTAATTTAATTTCACTCAAGTTAAATTCAGCTTCGTCACTTAGCAAGTGAGTGCTTCTCTTTGCAAAAATCTACCATTTTCGATAGCAGATAAACCACTGCTTAGTTAAATGGTGATAGCACCTAAGGCAAATTTTAGAAAGGCGCTCTGTGGAACGTACAAATCAAAGTATCTGAAATTCCATAGACGGGGAAGTAGAGAAGATGGACACGCATAAATGTGTTCTAAAACTGGCCTCTTCCCACCCCAAAAAACCAAAACATCTCCATCAATGTCTCAGGAAAAGGAGACATGTAGAATATAAGATCGGACACATGTAGGGAAAGGGGTGATTTTAGAAATGTTCATGTGCTAATTTGGATGTTTGTGGGACCAGCAACAAACGTGTCTGAGCCGACATTCAGGAGCGTGCAAGTGGTATGACGCCTAGCCTGCCATTTTGCAAAGGGAGACCTGCAGCAACATGGCAGTATACAAAAAGGCTTTGACATTCATCTGCTATCCTCCTTTGAGGGGGAGAAAATTGTCTTGGCGATAACAGGAAATTCCTGTCTTCCCTACTTTTGAGAGCAGGCTGAAACGCGCATTTTCAAATGCTTATTTGTACCGAGGAGCAGGTCTAAATATGAATGTGTCCATTGGCATGTTTAAACATATGGCGCCATTGTGAAAATCAGAGATACATGTGAATCTTTTTGTTCATGACCCAGACATGCCTTCGCCATGCAACATGGACACGCTTTACAAGTGTCAGGCACAACTAGAGATCAGCAGAAAGAACAGGTTGCACTGAGAGTGCGAGCTGTAGGATCTGAACCTACATTCCCAACTCGTAATTAAACTCTGAAATTAGTTACCAGAGGAAGTAGTAAATGCTGTTAGTGTAGCTGGGTTTGAAAGAGGTTTGGATGAGTTCCTGGAGGAAAAGCCCATAAACCATTATTAAAGAGGACCATGGAAATCCACTGCTTATCCATGAGACAAGCAGCATGAAATTGATATATAATTTTTGGGAACCTGACAGATACTTGTGCCTTGATTGGCCGCTGTTGGAAACGGATACTGGGCTTGATGGACCCAGTTGTGTTCCCAGCCACCTTGACACCTGGAGTAGGCACCCTCACCCCCCCCCCTCCACCCACGTGGCTGGCGGTGCTGCAATGTAACCACCCCCTAATGGGCCCACAGAGGCAGCACAGACTGAAGTCTTGTGAATCGCGAGACTTCAGCTGGGAGAGAAAAGAGCGGAAGCAGTGTGGCAAGTCAGATTTATGGTAAGTTTGCTGCTCTGTCTCCATGGGCCTGGCAGGGGTGCACCCCCTTCCCAGCCAACACCTAGGGTGGGCCGCAGCCACCACCCCATCCTTGGTATGCCACTAGTCTGACCCAGTATGGCATGTGCCACATCTTAAGTACTAACCATTCTTTCGAAATGTTGCCATGTCTAGTATACAGCCTTCAGCTGCTGCTTGTCTTGTGGTTCTAAACTACTACTTTAAAGATATTTTTTGAGGTCAGGTACACACACTGACATATCCACGCATGTAGATACACACACTTGCACACACACAGACATGTCCATGCATGGATACACATACATACAAGCATGATACACCACTCTAACAGCTGTTCCCACCCTCAAAATTACCCCCTGCCACTGCCCTACCAACTTGCAAATAGCTCCTTCTCCAAAAATACTCTCTCTGCACAACTGCCCCAATACACACGCGCACACAGAGTGGTTGGTAAGAATTCCATGAGCCATGCTCTGTATGCTTTCCCTACTTGTTATCTTTCCAACTCGGTGGAAGTTAAAATTATACATACAGGGTCGAGAGTGTGTCTAGAAGCAAAATAACTCCCCAAAAACTGAATGGAACAAGACGAAAGTTGGCAAATAAGGAAAAACAGGGAAAAGACATACCGAGTTTGAACATGAGCCAGAGTAACTGGGGAGTTCCAGAAAAAAAAGCCCTCCTCATAAAATGTTCCAGTGCGTTTCTATGGCAGCCGTAGTTCTAACTTCTTCAGCATAGAAACTTAGACACAGTGAAACATATCAGTTAGGAAATTTCTCCTTTCAAATTGCCTACAACCCTACAACCACACCACTCTAGCACCCCCAATTACCCCAACTACCCCTACCACTCCTCTCCCCACACTACCCCCATCCCTACAGATATCCTCCCAACCCCAAAACTACTCCATCACTTTCATCTACCTACCCCCCAACTACTTTTTCTCCTCTGTCCAAGCACACAAAGTAGTAACCCAGCTACACCTATATAGGTGGAGAGCTCGGAAAGAATTCCATGAGCTATGCTCTGCGTGTTTTCCCCACTTGTCGACTGCTTCTCACTTAAACAGCTGTCGATAGATTTAATTTTTGTTTTCTTAAAGAAAAGTGTGTGTTGTATTACCTTTCTGATTTGCCTGAGGGAACCTTTAGCTGTTAGCAATCTGTTTTTTTTTTTTTTAATAACCACTATAAGGTCTATGATTAATTATCTAATAAGAAAAGAGTAAAATACTAACCTTCAGCCAAATTTTTCAGTGTAAAAGGAGTCAGGATTTTAAAAAATAACCCAAGGAGAACGAAGCAACAATCTTTAATATGCGTGGCAAGAAAAACTTGGTATAGAGAGCACCAACCCAAATTCCTTAAGTCATCAAAGCCAGGGAAATAAATTGCTCCTGCTGAAAGGACACTGACTTCCCCCTCAGATTCCAGATCAAGAGTAATCTTGTGCTGGTGATTACTTGCACAGGAACTCACCCCGACATCCCACAGTGTCAAGTGAATCTATCTCAGCCAGTCTAAAGAGGCAGAGCAAGCATGTGACTGCAAACAATGAAAAATTGGAACATATACTAATAATTCAAACTGCAAACATAAGAGTCATAGCTAAAGCTCTTGTGTAGAGAGTCAGGACACACGTTTCTTAGAGGTTTTCTGTTGCACAGGAAAATCACATAGAGGTGCAATAAGAAAGGGGAAAAGTCATTCCTCTACAAGATGAGCCAGACCTAAGTAGAAAGAACAAGGATCAGTCTCAAACATGAAAACCAGAAATTGGTTCAATGAAGTCACCACCCCACAAACGAGGGATGGGATCTGTCAGATAAAGATGAATCAAACTCACTCTGCTGAATTCAGCTAGACTGGCTAGGCTTTATGAGAGAAACTCCAGTAACCTGGTTGGAACTCAAATGTGTGTCTGCAAAAATCTGATTAGTCTTTAATTTGGTTCTAAACTACATAACTGTTTGTATGTAATAGACTCACCTTACCAGCTCAATGTTCCACGTAACAGTTATTATGGTTGTCGTTTGTAAACTGCTTTGATTGCCAGATAAAGGTGTGAATAAACAGGTAGACAAAGGTGAGTTGGTTGATATAGTGTATCTGGACTTTCAGAAAGCCTTTGACAAGGTCCCTCATCAGAAACATTTGGCAAAACTAAAAAGTCATGGGATAGGAGGCAGTGTACTATTGTGGATCGGGAACTGGTTAAAAGATAGAAAGCAGAGGGTAGGGCTAAATGCCAATTTTCCCAATGGAAAAAGGTGAATAGTAGAGTACCCCAGGGATCTGTGCTGGGTCCGCTACTTTTTGACATATTCATAAATGACCTGGAAAAGGGAATAACTAGTGAGGTTATCAAATTTGCAGACAACACAAAAACTGTTTAAAGTTGTTAAAACCCAAGAGGATTGTGGAAAACTGCAGGAGGATCTGGATAAATTGGAAGACTGGGCATCCAAATGGCAGATGAAATTTAATGTGGACAAGTGCAAAGTTATGCACCTAGGAAAGAACAACCCACACTATGGTTACACAATGCAAGGTTCCACATTGGGAACTACCACCCAGGAAAAAGATTTAGGAGTCATCATGGATAACATGTTAAAACCCTCCGCCCAGTGTGCAGCGGCGGCCAAGAAAGCAAGCAGAATGCTAGGTATCATAAGGAAAGGAAAGGAATGGAAAATAAAACAAAGGATATTATAATGCCTCTGTATCGTTCCATGGTATGACCGCACCTTGAATATTGTGTGCAATTCTGGTCACCCTATCTTAAAAAGGATATAGCATTATTAGAAAAGGTACAGAGAAGAGCCACCAAAATGGTAAAGGGGATGGAAGGCTACTCCTATGAAGAGAGGCTACAAAGGTTAGGGCTCTTCAACCTGGAAAAGAGACTGCTGAGGGGAGATATTGAGGTCTATAAATTAATGAATGGAGTGGAACGGGTAAACGTAAATCGATTGTTTACGCAATAAGAATATAGAAAGACTAGGGGACATGTAATGAAGCTACAGGGTAAACTATTTAAAACAAATAAGAGAAAATATTTTTTCACTCAACGTGTAATCAAACTCTGGAATTTGTTACCGGAGGATGTAGTAAAGGCTGTTAGTGTAGCTGGGTTTAAAAAAGGTTTGGACAAGTTCCTGGAGGAAAGGTCCATAAACCATTATTAAAAAGGGACCCAGGATATCAATGCTTGACCCAATACAAGCATTGTGGAACCTGTGTCTCTTGGGGAAACTGCTAGGTACGTATGACCTAGATTGGCCACTGTTGGAAACAGGACACTGGGCTTGATGGACCTTGGTCTGACCCAGTATGGCATATCTTATGTTCTTATGTTCTTTAAAGCAGTATAAAGAGACACTTCTTCCTATATTGGTTCTGATTTTTGATTAATTCATAGATCCTTACCCATCCCCTGTCCTCTGCAGTGCTGTGTTGTCCTCTATTGCCTCTATTCTGACTAGTACTATCTAACTGCACCTTTAGGAATCCTTTTCTTTCTCTTTCTTTTTCTTTTTCTCCTTCTCCCTGCTCCTCTACAAGGCCTGTCTTGTAGGTATTTAGGAATCTTCACACCGTGGACCCTTCAGCTCTCTCCACTGCTGTCTTATCACCTCTTTCCTCCACTTTGTCATCTGAGTCTCTTGATGAGGCAGTATCCTATAACACTATACTCTCCTCTGCTCTGGATGTACTTGCTCCTCCCATTCCATGCTCTTTGAGGCATACCATACCTCAACCCTGGCTGTCCTCAACAACCCGCTACCTATGTTCCTGTGCCCACTTAACTGAGCAACTCTGGCTTAAATCACGCACCCTTGCTGATTACCTACATTTCAAATTCAAGCTGACCTCTTTCCAATCAGCCATAGCTCTTGTCAAGCAAGGGTACTTTGTCCAGCTCTCTTGCCTGACCCTCGACGCCTCTTTGCTAGGCTCAACTCTCTCAAGGTCCCTCCCTCCCCCAATCCCTCCTTCACTGTCCAGACCTTGGCTGACTACTTCCATGACAAGGTCCAGAAGATCAGCCTTGAATTCTCTGCAGGGTCACCTCCATCTCATCTTCCCCCTCTTTAATCCGAAATCCTTCCCTCACCTTCAGTCACCCTTTCTTCCTTTTCTGAAATCACTGAGGAGGAAACTGGAAATCTTCTCTCCTCCAAACTGACTACCTGCTCCTCTGATCCCATCTTCACCCGTCTACCATGCTCCCTCTTTTTCACCATCATCTCTTCCATCTGTCATATCCTTAACCCATCACTTTCCACTGCAACTGTTCCTCTGGCCTTCAAACATGCTGTGGTTACACCTCTCCTCAAAAAGCCTTCACTAGATCCTACCAGTCCTTCCAGCTATCAGCTTCTCTCTCCCCTCTCCTTTGCTTCAAAACTACTTGAACGAGCGGTTTACCTCCGCTGTCTTGACTTTCCTTCCTCTCAAGACCTTCTGGGACCCACTGCAATCTGGCTTTCATTCTCTACATTCCACAGAAACGGCTCTTGCCAAAATCTCCAGTGACTTGTTCCTCGCCAAATCCAAAGCTGCTCGATTCTCATCCTTCTTAACCTTTCTGCTGCCTTTGACATGATCACCCCCTTTCTCCTCAATATTCTGTCCTTGCTTGAATATAGGGGCTCCATTATGTCATGGTTTAGTGTATGTTCTGGTGGTTCTTCCTCTACCGTCATCCTGCTTTCAGTTGGTGTACCTCAGGGCTCTGTCTTGGGACCTCTCCTTTTCTCTGTCTACACTTGGTCCTTTGGTGCACTTATTTCCTCCCATGGTTTTCAGTACCATCTTTATGCTGACAACTCTCAAATCTACCTCTTCCTGACTGAAATCTCTCCAGGAATCCAGGCCTGGATCTCTGCCTGTTTTCCGACACTGCTGCCTGGATATTTATTTATTTATTTAAAGCTTATTTCTATACTGCCTTTCTACTATTCAAAAAGATTTACATCAAACTATAACACACCAGGGCATCGAGTGCAACCTGGTGATCGATACATAGAAAGTGGAACAAACTGATAACTATGTACATGAACAGATCTAAAATAATGTTTGTGATATAACTATGTACAAGGTTATAATGGGTTCAATCATTCAACATTTGTGTGGAGCGTTCCTTGAGTTTGTTTGTGGGAGTTCATGAGAATGGCTCATGATTATTGTTGGTTATGTCTCACCTCCATCTGAAACGGAACATGGCCAAAACTGAGTTACTTATCTTTCTCCCTAAACCCACCTCCCCCCCTTCCTCCCTTTTCTGTTTCTGTGGAAAACACTACACTCCTCCCTGTTTCTTCAGCTCACAACCTTGGGGTCATCTGATTCTACTCTCTCTTTCTCTGCACACATCCAACAGATAGCTAAAACCTGTCTCTTCTTTCCCTATAACATTGGTAAAATCTGTCCCTTTCTTTCTACATACACTACTAAGATGCTTATCCTCTCTTTAATAACTGCCCACCTAGACTATTGCAACCTACTCCTTGCTGATCTCCCTCTGAATCATCTCTCTCTCCTTCAATCTATTCAAAACTCTGCTGCACGGCTAATCTTCTGCCAGCCTCACTATGCTCATATAGCCTCTCTTCACAAGTCGCTTCACTGACTCCCTATTTGTTTCCATATCCAGTTCAAACTTCTCCTACTGACCTGTAAGTGCACTCATTCTGCTGCTCTGCACTACCTTTCCTCTCTTATCTCTCCCTACACCCCTCCTCGGGAACTACGGTCTTCTGGCAGATCCCTTTTATCTGTGCCCCTCTCTTCTACTGCCAACTCCAGACTTCGATCCTTCCACCTTGCTGTTCCTTGTGCCTAGAATAAACTACCTGAGTCTGTACATCAGGCTTCATCTCTGGCCCTTTTCAAATCCAGGCTGAAAACGTACCTCTTCAAAGCCACTTTTGGATCCTATGGGGCTTGTTTACAAAGCCGCGATAGCGGTTTCCGATCATTATCGGAGCCGCGGCCCCATTGATTTCCAATAACGATCGGAAACCGCTACCGCAGCTTTGTAAACAAGCCCCTATGTGTTTCCTTACCATTTCCCTAGATATATCCTTGTCCTCAGCTGTTGTGTTGTCTTGACTAAACTGCAAGCTCTGAGAGCAGGGACTGGTCTTTTACATGTACCTTTACAGGGCTGTGTACACTTTGTTGTGCTTTACAAATAAGTAGTAGTAGTAGTAGTAGATTAAAAAGATTTCAAGCATTCAAAAAGTGCTAATCATGAAACAAAAGTATGTGGAAGATAAAGAGTCATTCTTATTATAAAATGAATTTTAAATAAGAAATTCTATTTAGATTTTAAAGAAGGATTTTACTTCTCTTCCTTTTGACCCACTTTGTAGTAGTCTTCAGTTCCCCTTTCATTTTAATAAGATACATTATTGATTGGCTGTATGCTTTTAGCATCAGGTCAGTTTTTCTGTGGAGGTAATACATTTGAACTAACTTGTAAAAGTTCAAATATACGCAATTGAAGGGTTTATTTATAGTAGTTATTTTGGAAATCTCAAAGGTGGTAGGAAGCAAACCACCTTCCAAAAGTTAACTTTCTGAGATGCTCTGGTTAGCCCGTGAAAAATAGCCATCCAACTTCACAACTCCGCTCTTTACCTCACAGAATGCAAAGAAAGCACAGTAAAGACAGTGAGAATAGTCACAGCAGAGGGCATGTCACGCTCATTTAAAATCAGAGAGGTTACAGCAAGCTGCGAATGATGCATTCTGACCAACTAGAGTGTCAGTAACACAGCAAAGTTCCAAGGTCAGAGAGAAGTTGAGAGACATCAGCGCGATGAGAATAGGCTCAGAGCTGCAAAGCATGTGAGCATTTCACTGACCGCCCTTCCACAGCACGACCGGAACACAGAATGCAAAAGATTTAAAGCCTGCCTCTGATGATGATCCGGGGTTGCGGAGGTATAGGCTGGAGCTCAAGTAATGATACAATGAACTGGATGGGCCAGATTTGCAAATGTACATTTTTAAAGCTATAGAGTCACAAAATGTCAGTGTCAGCATTTAGAATATGATTTTAGTATAAGAGGGAGTGAACGTATCCTAGCATTAGATCGTCCTGTGCTATTTGCATGAGTATGATGAACAGTGGCCTGTTATGTTTTTGATCGAGGCCAAACAGCTGTGTCATTCCTCGGAGGTATATGCTGCAAAAGCCTTTAAGGTCAATTAGTAATGGCCCACAGGAGTTGCTTGTTCCTACTGCAATTTGTTTTCCTATATTGACCTTGCAGTAGGGGGTCTAGAGTTCTGCTATAGCCACATGGCCCAACAATAAGGCTAAGGACCCTTCTCCAGTATGAAAACTAAAGCAAGAGTTGGCCAAATTCAGAACCATTAAGGAGTGGAGGTGGAGTGGAGGTGGAGTGGAGGTGTGGCCTAGTGGTTGGGGCAAGGTACTTCAGGCCGGAAGGTCGGGGGTTCAAATCCCACTAGAGGACAGCAACCTTGGGCCGGAAGGACTGGGGTTTCTAGTCCCACAGGTGCTCTTTGTGGTCTTGGGCAAGCCACTTAACCCTCCATAGCCCATGTTCCCTGTAAATAGTTATCTCCCAAATTATAATGCCCTGTTCAATGTAATTTCAGTTTGTTCAATGTAAACCGCACTGATGCAGAATAGCGCGGTATATAAGAGAATGTAAATAAATAAATAAATAAAATAAAAATCATGTTGAGGTACCCAAGCCTTCAACAGAAAGTGCAACTCAAGTCCAGCCAAAGGAGATTAACCAGTCAATGGATGCACCAATGACAAAGAGATTTTATAGAGATGTTTCAGGAAGTGAAGCTCCTTAAGGGAGATCTCCCCAAAGCAATCACTGATATTAAGCATGAGAAAGTCTCTAGAGGATCAAGAAACACAAAATGAAATAAATATTGAACAGCAAATTGTCGTCACTGCTGTTTTCCAAGCAAAGCTCAAGAAAGGTTAAAAGGTTAGGGCTCTTCAAACTGGAAACGAGATGGCTGAGGGGAGATATGATAGAGGTCTATAAATTAAAGGAGTGGAACGTAGATTGATTGTTTACACCATCAAAAAGTAGAAAGATTAGGGGACATGCAATGAAGCTACATTGTACCCCATTTAAGACTAAAAAGAGAAAATATTTTTTCACTCAATGTGTAATAAAACTCTGGAATTCATTACCGGAGGATGTAGTAAAAGCTGTTAGTGTAGCTGGGTTTAAAAAAGGTTTGGACAAGTCCCTGGAGGAAAGGTCCATAAACCATTATTAAAAAGGGACCCGGGATATCACTGCTTACCCCAGTGCAAGCATTGTAGAACCTGTGTCCCTTGGGGAAACTGCTAGGTACTTGTGACCTGGATTGGCCACTGTTGGAAACAGGATACTGGGCTTGATGGACCTTGGTCTGAACCAGTATGGCATCTCTTATGTTCTTAAGTGGAAACACTGGCCAAAGAAACTAGAGAACACCAAGATGATCTAGTGAACAAGCAGAGTAGATGCAATACCTGGCTATTTGGCCTGCCTGAACCCTCAGAGGGAGTTGAGGATATGGTGCGCACAGTACAGGATATTTATGGACTATAGGGCAGACATTCAGCGGAGGCTAGGCATTTGTTTTTTTAATTTAACGTTTATTAACGGTTTTCATAGATAACACATAAATCATATACAGCCAGCCATCACAGGGGATTACCAACCAACTCTTGTACCCTGTATACTCAATCTCATCTGTACACAATCCTCTCCCCTCCCTGCTCTTGGAAACCATAGGTTTACAGAGCAAGCAGTCCAAACCAAACCAAAATCAAAACCACAGATTTAAAGAATAGAAATGATGTCAACCACATCTCTTCCCCCCTCCCCTTCTGCTTATCAAAAGACAATTCATAGTTCTAGTCACATACCCCTTAGATTACTACTATATTGAATTAGCTTGTATCCAATTCTGAAACGGTAAGCACGATCTTTCAAATGGCTCGTTTCTGACTTTTGCATGCCATGATCTCACTCAACCCACATACAACTTCCATCCTTCTGTAGGACGCATGGTATGGCTGTACATTTTAAACAAAGACAAAATGGAGTCTTGGCACTCTGTCCTACCATGAGGCTAATCAAAGGCCTACACCAATGCAGCAGTGTGAATTACAAGACACCAGGACTGTTTCTTATCACGATAGCATACATCTGGACCTGGCTAAGAAGGAACTGAGTACCAGCTGACAAGAGAGCCAAGCAGTCATAAATTAAGTGAGCCATTACAGCTCTAGCCTGTTAACTGGGGCCCCTCTGCCTCAGCCAAGGAACAGAAAATAACGTTTAGATTCATAACCAATCCTTTGATGCCCTAGGAGAGGTGCTATTATCTCCTGAGGGAGTATAAAGGGACCTGGAGAACAAGAGCTTAGCCCACCACTGCCTGACCAAGAAGGCCTGTGTGAGAGAGACCTGTTGCACTGCATGTGGCCGAGGGTTACACATCCAGCTGGCCTGGGGGAGGAGCCACTGGAGTCTGTGTGGAGCTCTACCTCTGCTTCCTCTTTCTGAACTGTCAAATATTCCTTCAACCCCGGCTCACCTGCGTGTGTGTGCGTGTGCGTGTGTGCGCGTGTGTGTGCTTTAGCTTTGTTGCTACAGAAGAAGCCGTCCTCAGCATCCTCTATACTAGGGAGGTGAGAAATGCTTGCCTTGCCTCAGGGTTTATTTAGACAGAAGTATTTTGTGTTGTGCTTGCAGATGGGAAGATCAGGATAAAGGATTTTAGTAATTCTCCTATACTTAAATGTCTCTTATGATTCCTGTTATACACAGATGCACTTTAAAACTATTTCTGTATCCTTGCTAGCCCCTGAATTTAGTTACCTCAAAGTAATTATCAAAATCCATTACTTGCTCATTACTGGCCCTCAGACCAAAGCTGAACTCGTAACAAAAGGAATAGAACCAGTTCCAGCATGCACTATAAATTCCATTACCTAACCCCGATTGGCTTACACTTCCCACAACACACTCCACACTTGGTAGCTTTGTTGCTTTCCAGACCATCACCATCTCAAGACAGGCGGCTATCACAGAAAACCTTCCCAACATTGCCAAATCATGATTCGTATCCTCTGGTATCACCTTTAGAAGAAAGTTAGCATTTTGCATCAAGTTCAATCCCATTATAGCCTTAAATCACCCTCCTACTACTTTCCAAAACCATCATCTCCAGGCCTGTTCACCACATGTGGTAGAAAGTACTTCCCTTTCACATCCCCTCCAACATAGTGGGCTATATTCCTTAATCATTTTACTCAGCTTCACAGACAATAAATACATCCTATACAAAATGTTGTATGCACTCTCTACAAGGTCCACTGTTCCACACCTGGAACACAGTCCTTCGTGAGGCTTTAGACTCACTTGCCCCTCTGATCCCTAGGCCTGCCCCTCAGAAATCTCATCATCAACCTTGGTATCACCCCGGTCTTCTCCTCACTTGCCTTCAACTTTGCAAAGCCGAGCAGACCTTGTGCTGTCTCCACACCCCTTCCACCCTCGTCATCCTCCAATGCCTTCCACCCACCACTGCCTCAGAAGAATCCAAGTTATCAATGTCCCGGTTTAATGTACATTACACCAAGTTTAAGTTACAATGTAAACTGCTTTGACTAAAATGATAAAGCGGTATAAAAGAAAACATGTTAAATAAAACCTGTCACCTTTTGGGACCTCCACGTCTACTACAGATCCGCAATATCAGTTGCCAAGAAACAATACTTCACTAAACTCATTTCTTGGTAAATTGGAAGACTGGGCATCCAAATGGCAGATGAAATTTAATGTGGACAAGTGCAAAGTTATGCACCTAGGAAAGAACAACCCAAACTATGGTTACACGATGCAAAGTTCCACATTAGGAACCACCACCCACAAAAAAGGTTTAGGCGTCATCGTGGATAACATGTTAAAACCCTCCGCCCAGTGTGCAGCGGTGGCCAAGAGAGCAAATAGAATGCTAGGTATCATAAGGAAAGGAATGGAGAATAAAACAAAGGATATTATAATGCCTCTGTATCATTCCATGGTGCGACCGCACCTTGAATATTGTGTGCAATTCTGGTCGCCGTATCTTAAAAAGGATATAGCGATATTAGAAAAGGTACAGAGAAGAGCTACCAAAATGGTAAAGGGGATGGAAGGGTACTCCTATGAAGAGAGGCTAAAAAGGTTAGGGCTCTTCAGCCTGGAAGAGAGACGGCTGAGGGGAGATATGATAGAAGTCTATAAATTAATGAATGGAGTGGAATGGGTAAATGTAGATCGATTGTTTACGTCATCAGAATATAAAAAGACTAGGGGACATGCAATGAAGCTACAGGGTAACCTATTTAAGACTATTAAGAGAAAATATTTTTTCACTCAATGTGTAATCAAACTCTGGAATTTGTTACCTGAGGATGTAGTAAAAGCTGTTAGTGTAGCTGGGTTTAAAAAAGGTTTGGACAAGTTCCTGGAGGAAAGGTCCATAAATCCTTATTAAAAGGGACCTGGAATATCACTGCTTGACCCAATACAAGCATTGAGGAACCTGTGTCTTTTGGGGAAACTGCTAGGTACTTATAACCTAGATTGGCCATTGTTGGAAACAGGATACTGGGCTTGATGGACCTTGGTCTGACCCAGTATGGCATATCTTATGTTCTAATGCTGAGAACTGGTCAAGAAACCCTACTCTGTTATCTCTCATCTCCTGCGCTCCTTCTTCTCTAGCCCCTCTGGCGACTGCCTCCACAGCAGAGCAGCTTGCCAAATCTTTCCAAGATAAAATTCTTCTTCAACATGATTTTGGCCCTGCAAATCCCTCTTCACCCTCCAGCCAGAAGCTTTCCTCCCTCAATGCAGGGGGGGGGGAACAACCCCCCGTTGATCATGCTCTAGCCTACTCCTGGTTCCAGTTCAACCCAATTCATATTGGCTCGCTGACTAAAGTTTATTGCTACTTCTTCAAAAACCACCTGTGCCTCCGACCTGATTCTAGTAGCTTCCCTGGCCCTTCTTCCCTGGACAGGCACAAGGGAGAGCAGAACCGCTCTTGCTAATTCAACCAGGAACACACAAAGGGCAAGAGTGAACGATGATCACAAGGTGCTTTATTGATATATCCCAATGCGTTTCGGCAAACGCCTTCCTCAGGGGAAAATTATAAAATTATGCACCACAGATGCGTTGCACATGTAAAGTAATAGCGTGCTTTGTTCTTGCTGATGTTAGGCGCTCATCCTGATGTGATACGAACAAAAAACTCCCATCTGAACAAATGATAAAAACCTTCTGATGGAGTCGGATTAAAGCCAAAAACCTTTCAATTTTCGCAGCGAAGTATCCTGTGCAAAATAACGATCGGAAACCGCTACCGCGGCTTTGTAAACAAGCCCCATAGTAATATAACATAGTAACATAGTATATGACAGCAGATAAAGACCAGTATGGTCCATCTAGACTGCCCAGCAAGGCGGCAAGAGTAGGTGCACTTGCCGCTCCATGCAGGTCACCTCTCCCCGTGCCTTTGTTTAGGGGTGTACCCACTGCTCCATGTAGGTCACCCCTATTTTTTGAAGATATAAGAGATAGTTATCCCTATTCTAGTCCCACAGGTGGTCCTTGTGGTCTTGGGCAAGACACTTAACCCTCCATTGCCCATGTTCCCTGTAAAATAGTTATCTCCAAGTGATAATGCCCTGTTCAATGTAATTTCAGTTTGTTCAATGTAAACCGCCTTGATATCATGAAGGCGATATATAAGAAATGTTAAATAAATAAATAAATAAATACATACATTTTTATTTTATACTGTTGCTATAAAGGGATCCACTGTGTCTGTCCCATGCCATTTTGAATTCTGTTACTGTGTTTACCCCCACCACTTCCATCAGAAGGGCATTCCAAGCATCCACCACCCTTTCAGTGAAAAAGTATTTCCTGACATTGCCTTGCAGCTTCATGTTATGCCCTCTAATTTTACAGCTTCCCCAGTTTCTTTGTCCATTAATACTCTAAGTATTTAAAGTTCTGAATCATATCTCTCCTGTCCCTCCTCTCCTCCAGAGTGTACATATTTAGGTCTTCAAGTCTCTTCTCATACGTCTTCTGGCGCAGGCTCCAAAACATTTTGGTCACCTTCCTCTGAACAGTTTCCAGTCTTTTTACATCCTTTGCGAGATATATTCTCCAAAACTGAACACAATATTCCAAGTGAGGCCTCACCAGAGACTTGTATAGTGGCTTTAGTACCTCTTCCTTTCTGCTAGTAACTGCTCTCTGTATGAAACCCAGCATCCTTCTGGCTTTTGCCACTGCCTTGTCACACTGTTTCGCCACCTTGAGATCATCAGAAACAATCACATTGAGGTCCTTCTCCTGGTCCGTGCACACCAATCTCTCACCCCCTATCGCATACATTTCCTTTGGAGTGCTGCTCCCTAAGTACATGACCAAGTTATAATGCCCTGTTCAATGTAATTTCAGTTTGTTAAATGTAAACCGCACTGATGCAGAATAGCGCGGTATATAAGAGAATGTAAATAAATAAAATAAATAAATAAATGACACTGCACTTCTTCACATTAAATCTTAACTGCCAAACATTAGACCATTCTTCCAGCTTTTTTAGATCTTTCCTCATGTTCCCCACTCCCTCAGGGAGTCCACTCTGTTGCAAATTTTGGTGTCATCTGCAAAAAGACAGACTTTTCCATTCAGCCCTTCGGCAATATCACTCATGAATATATTGAACAGTACTGATCCCAAGACCGAACCCTGGGGCACACTGCAAATCACCTTCCTTTCATCCGAGTGAGTTCCGTTTACCGTCACCTTCTGTTGTCTGTCAGTCAACCAATTTCTGATTCAGTTCACCATCTTGGGACCCATCTCTAAGCTGTTGAGTTTATTGATAAGTCTCCTATGAGGAACAGTATCAAAGGCTTTGCTGAAATCTAGGTAGATCACATCCATCGCATGCCCTTGATCTAGTTCTCTGGTCACCCAAAGAACTCAATCAAATTTGTTTGGCAAGATTGTCCTTTGGTAAAACCATGTTGCCTTGGATCATGTAACCTGTTGGTTTCGAGGAAGTCCACTATTCACACTTTCAGGAGCGCCTCCATTACTTTTCCCGCCACCGAGGTAAGGCTTACTAGCCTGTAGTTTATCATTTCTTCCCTATTACCACTTTTGTGGAGAGGAACCACATCAGCCCTTCTCCAGTCCTGTGGAACTTCTCCTGTCTCCAAGGATCTATTAAAAACATCTTTCAAAGGCCCTGCAAGAATCTCTCTGAGCTCTTTCAGTACCCTGGGGTGTATCCCATCTGGTGCCATAGACTTGTCCCACTTTCAGTTTTGCAAGCTGTTCTAACACATCATCTTTTGTGAATGGTGTGGTATCTACGTGATTCCCATTTGTATATTTGTCAATCACAGGTGGTCCTTCTCCAGGATTTTCTCTAGTGAAAACAGAGCCAAAGTATTTGTTTAGCACTGCTGCTTTTTCAACGTCACTTTCCACAAATCCGTTCCCAGCACTTTTGAGTCCTGCAATGCCACCTCTGATTTTCCTCCTCTCCCAAATATACCTGAAAAAGGTCTTGTCGCCACACTTCATACCTTTAGTCATCTTTTCTTCTGCCTTTGATTTTGCTATCCTTATTTCTCTTTTAGTTTGATCTTGTATTATTTTCTGTGTTCCTCTGTTTGTGATCTTCTGAATTTTGCGAAAGCTATGGATCACCCCTTCAATTTCAGCAAAAAATGTGTCCTCATCAGTGTTAGGAGCATACAGACAGATTAAATTCAGTATGAGACCTTCTGGTTGGACATTCATAATGAGAAAACACCCCAGTTTATCTCTGTCTATTGATTCATCTCTAGCTCCAATAAACTAGCCAGCAATATAGCCATCCCTCCTCCTTCCTCATTATTCTCTCTTTTAGCAGCATTTCCAATAATTTACTCACCGCAGAGGTTAGACTAACCAGCCTGTAATTTTCAACCTCATTCTTACTTCCGCTTTTGTGTAAAGGGACCACATGTGCCTTTCTCCAGCCCTCTAGGACCGCTCCGAACTCTAAAGCAGCATTGAAAAGTTCAGTCAGTGGAGCCAATAGAACGTCACCAAGTTCCTTCAATATTCTCAGATGTATCTCATCTGGTCCCATCGCTTTGTCTACTTTTAATGTAGCTAATTGCTCACAGTCTCTTCTGAAAATCAAGATCCCCCATCACTTCTGTTTTCTGAGAACCTGCTCCTGGCCTTTCATCTGAATACAGAACAGAAATATTTGTTAAGCAATTCTGCTTTATCCTCATCAGCTTCTACATATTCCTTCCCTTCACCCTTGAGTCTGACAATACCACTTTTGCCCTTCCTCCTCTCACTAACATATCTGAAAAATGTCTTATCCCCCCCCCCCCATTTTATTGCATTGACCATTTCTTCTTTTTATCTTTGCTTTCCTGACTACTTTGTTAGCTTCTCTAAGTTTTTCCAAATATCAATACTTATTTTTCTCTCTGTGATCTCTTGTATTTTATTAAAGTCACCCTCTTTCTTCTCTTCTTCGGCTACTTCTTTTGAGAACCAGTGACCTCCTTTACCTTTTACATTTATTTACCCCAGCAAAAAGGTTTGTTGCCCTTAAAAATATCCCCTTTTAGTTTTTTCCCATGTCTCCAGGTATGTGGATGGAGAGATGCCTATATAACTAGATCCCCCTAGGAATATGTGGAGAGAGAAAGATTCATCTAATACCAAGAAGGGTGATACCTGCTTGAATAGATGCATAGAGAATCTTCTTTCCCTGGTTATGACTGACAGGAGGAGTCTAGATTCCTTTCAGAATTTGAGTTCTTGAATAACCAGGATGGCCTACGTGAAAAATGCAGAGGATAGCTTCAGTCTGCAGGCAGCAAGTCCAGATCTCTCCAGAACTGCAGTATGGTGAATGGATAGAGGACGCCATTGGAATAAGATACCATAGTGACCCGCCTATAAGGGCAAGATGGGTATCAGGCGTCCTTGAGCTGCCACTGAAAGAAAACTATCTCTGGCGAGAAGTCCAAAGGAGATATGGGCCAAGCCAGGGAATTGGCCATTCCTTAGGTTTTCACGTGATGAAAGGCCTGTGTCATATGTCTCAAAAGAGATTTTAGATGAGATGGTAAGGGTAGGGAACACCTACCAGTCATGAAAACATGACTGGGGAAACCCCTCCTAACCATCTGGGGTTATCTGCTAGGCAAGATACTAATGCTCTCTAGCAAGGGCCCATAGTGCAAAGCTACTCTGTAGAGTTGCAGAGAGCATGCTGCAGGTTGGTTAGAAGAAAAAACTGGCTGTTTAAAGCCAGTGGGTAACAAACTATTCTGCCAAGGACAAGGGGGTGAAGAATGGAAGTTAACCAACCAGTCTGTGATAATAGGGTTTCCAAACAAGGTTGATAACCTGTTTGGGGTTTAGCACTGAGGCTAGAAGGATTGCTAGTGAAGGAGAAACCCTGGTTGTGTGGTGAACAGAACCAGCGACTTAACCACTAGGAATTGCTGCATCTGCAGCAACTACCAGGGCAGCGGAAAAAAATGTCTTTTCCCCTTTTTTTTTTTTTAGATTGGGAAAAAGAAACAACAGACATAGTAGGAGTGGTAAGACTTCCTATTGTCTGATGAGCTGCACTAAGGTAATAAAAGGGGGAGACAACTCTGGAAGGGAGAATCCCCCTGTGGAATAGGTAAAGGACCATAGGGGCTTACCAGTGTAATAGAGCCACTCTTACAAACCGAATGTTGTAGTAAGAGGGAGGTAAGACAGAGTTGAAGGAGACTGACTATGTAGTAAGTCTCTGAAAGGTAAGATGATACATGCTAGTACAGGGAAAAACTGTCTTATTGATAGTTGTCACTTCTCTTTTCCCAGAAGAGGAAGAGAAACCTGTTAACTGTGGGCATGATCATCATAAAGACTCTTAGGGGCTTGTTTACAAAGCCACGGTAGCGGTTCGCGATCATTATCGGAGCCGCGGCCCCATTGATTTCAATGGGGCCGCGGCTCCGATAACGATCGCGAATCGCTACCGCGGCTTTGTAAACAAGCCCCGTAGAGTAACAGAAAGGATGTCTCGTGAACAGAGATCCAGAAGAAGTTAGGATGAAATTAGTGCAGATGCTTCAAGTGAAAAGAAGCAGACTGCAACTCTAACCATCAACCAGGAGAGGTAATGATGATCTATCTAAAACCCTGCGACTGCTGGGTTTGCTGAACCTGTTGAGGCTGTGGTTTCTTTAGACCAGGGCGATGTTTCCCCTGTTTGGGAACATCTGTATGATGGGCAGAAGATGGATAAAACTTTTTCCCCCTAGGGGAAGAAAGTTTGGTAGGACATTTCCTACCAACTGGGAAAGAGGAAGGCGTAGAACAGCCTCTGGAAACAGGAATGTCAGTGGTTAACTGAGCAACTTGGAGTAAAGACTCCTTGTTAAAGAGATTTTCTCCAGTGCAAGGAGTATTTCCCAGTCTTTCTTGTGCCCATTTGTCCAAGTCTGAAACTTGGAGCCAGGCTTTATGTCGTGCCCCTATAGCTATAGCAGAAGTTCTGCTAACAGACTCAAAGGAGTCTAGGGAAGCACGAGTAAGGAACCTAGAGATATTTTGAGCATGACTGACCAGTAAGGAATAGTCTGCTCTTTTGGGCTCTTGAAGAAAAGGAGTCAAAAACAGTAATTTCTTTGTGACCTCTTCAAAAGATAATCCCATATAGAAAATATATGAGAGAATTCTTGCTGAAAGCATGGATGCCTGGAAGGTTTGGCATCCAAAGGCATCTAAAGTCTTAGACTCACGACCTGGCGGATAAGAAGAGTGCTTTTTAGTACTCTTAATACGCCTCATTGCTGATTCTACAACAATGGAATGATGAGGATGTTGAGTCCTTTGAAAACCTGGAGAGGGGGGCACCTGATATAGAAGATCAGTTGCCCTAGAAGGTGGGGATACCGTTAAAGGGGTTTCCCACATTCGAAGGAGGAGATCCTGCAAGGTCTGATGCAAAGGAAGCATGATGCTCTCCTTTGGACTCCAGGGAACATGCAGAGATTCTGTATTCCCTGGTGTAGGATTCTGACCCGGTAAAGAAATGGCAAGTGACTTTGCCATATCAAGCAGGAATGCTTGAAAAGAAAAATCCCCAGAGGGAAATCCTCTAGAAAGAGGAGGACAGGCTAGATCTGTTGAACTAGCATTGGCACCCAGGGATCTATCCAAATTTAGAGGAATAGAAGACCCTAAAGGGTGGAGTATCGGGTCCTTAGAGGATGGTCGCCGGTACCGCAGGAGGTCGGGACCAGCAACAGTCGATAGCACATCGTCCATGCTAGGGATCGATTCCAAACTCAGTACCGAGGGAAGCGAGCCTGAAGAGAAAAGCATGGAAGGCACCGACAGCAATGGTAATGTGGATACCGGTACCGACTCCGGCACCGAATCCGATACCGGTGGATGAAGGCCAGCCGGTGACAGCTCTAACGGTATTGAAGAAACCGAGAGTGCTGGACATGGATCATCGGAACCGTGCCTTCGGTACCGTCTGGTATCGGTACCAAGGCGAGTCAGTACCCAGTCATCCAGACTGGAGATCGATTCCAGACTCGGCATCGAGGGAAGCGAGTCTATCGATGCACATCTGGAGGGTACCGGCGTTGGTACCAGTACCGGTACTGAGACCGATACTGAAAGATCGGTCTGTAGCGTATCCAACGGGCCTGCAGCCGAGGACGCCAGACTACGATCTTTGGTGAGGAATGTTTCATCCAACACCATTGCCGATGCCGGGGTATCGGTACCGCTTGAAGCGGATGCCACCACCGAGCATGGCTCAGGTATGTTCGGAGAGGGGTGAACCTCAGGAACAACCAGAAACCCCACTAAGGATTTGGAGGCCGAAGACTCCCACCGGGGTTTTAAAGCCAGTGAGTCCTCGAGGGCAAGGCCAGAGGCTTCTCTATGCTGTGCATGAGATCTACCACTCGAGGGCTGGCTAGTCTTAACAGACTGTTTTTGGGTTACCTGATCCTGTGAAGAAGAAACGGTGGTCGGTGCCCTGAAGTTAAATAGGGACCGTGTATCGAGGTGAAGTCGATGCTGAAGACTTCTTCTGACTATAGTACTGCAGGAGGGACACTCCAGCGGATAGTGGTCAGGACCCAAGCAGGTTAGACACCAACTATGAGTGTCTAAAATTAATTTTGTACCGCCACAGTTTGTACATTTCTTAGGGATAGTGACTGGCGGTTCCATGAAGGAAAGTGAGTAGGCCTAGCAGGCCTAAAAAACCATGAGGCACTAACAAGGAAAAAAGTATTCCTTAAAAAGGAAAATTTACAAGAAAAAAGAAAAGAAACACCGGCGGTACCGGTGGCGTCGGGGAAGGCAGACGCGACCACAAGAAAACCAAAAAATAAAAGAAGAATTCTCTGCAGTGACAGGAGAACGTCCTCCCGGCTCCGCGGAAAAACGAAAACTGAGGAGAGGCAGTTGGGAAAGGCAGGAAGGCAGCACACAAGCGTGTTGGGATGCTTCCAAAAGCGTTCTGATTGGACGCTGGGGAGCGTTCCCGCGCAGACTCCGTCGGTACCGATGTACCCATATGTGAAGACTCATTCCTGCTTGTTCCTGGAGATTATTTTTTACTCAACGCGTAATGAAACTCTGGAATTTGTTACCGGAGGATGTAGTAAAAGCTGTTAGTGTAACTGAGTTTAAAAAAAGGTTTGGACTCGTTCCTGGAGGAAAGGTCCATAAACCATTATTAAAGATGACCCGGGAAATCCACTGTTTATCCCAGGACAAGCATTGTGGAACCTGTGTGCCTTTTTGGGAATCTGTCAGGTACTTGTGACCTGGATTGGCCACTGTTGGAAACAGGATACTGGGCTTGATGGACCTTAGTCTGACCCAGTACGGTATTTATGATGTTCTTATGTTCCTTGGAACCATTACATTCACTGCTAAATATACTTCATTATACTTCCTGGGAATTCAACAATCTCTCTTGCGTACTCTTCAAATCAGTTTCTTGAACATAATATATGCGTGGAGCCTTGCACATCCCTTTTGAAAATATGAGGAAATTAGACTTACCTGCTAATTGTTGTTCCTTTAGGACCTCCAGTCTAGTCCTGAACATCTGGGGTTTAAGTACCTCTTCCCGCAGCTTGGAGACTGAACACGTCACACTTCTTGTGACACCAGGATAAGTAGCTCAGGCACTGCCTCCTTGCCTCAGTAACCTATTGACAAAGCAGACTCACCAGAGCAATAAGTAGATATCAAACATGAAATTTTTATTTTTTTTTCATAACCATATAACTGAATGAACTAGGATAGCTGACTGTGCTATCCACTAACTAATAGGCCACGCCCAATGACCGTAAAGATCTGGCCTGCTGCACCCCCTCTCCAGGATCTCCCAGCAGGCCCCCTTTAACTTCTTCCAGAGATATCCCCAAACCCTCTCCCGTAAAGACCCGTAGTCCATAAGCCGCTCTTACAGCTCTCTGAACAAACTTACCGGACTTCAGGCCCCCGTCTAGCCACACCATGACAGGGAGGGATACGGGACTAGACTGGAGGTCCTAAAGGAACAACAATTAGCAGGTAAGTCTAATTTCCTCTTCCTTAACGTCCCTCCAGTCTAGTCCCGAACATCTGGGGATGTAGCAGAGCAGTAATCAACTTAATGGGAGGGACCAGCTAGACCAGCCTGAAGTACCGCCGATCCAAACCTAGCGTGCCCCTCCACCTGAACATCAAGCCTGTAATGCTTGACAAAGGAATTCAAAGACGACCAAGTCGCCGCCTTGCAAATTTCCACCACTGGCACCAAACTGAACTCTGCCCAAGACGTCGCCTGCGCCCTAGTTGAATGCGCTCTCAGACCCTTTGGTACTGTCTTACCCTTTAAGAGATAGGCCGACGCAATGGCCTCCTTAATCCATCTTGCTGTAGAGGCCGTCGTCGCCTGCTCTCCTCTCTTTGGTCCACCAAATAGGACAAACAACCTATCTGTCTTGCGGAACTCCGCAGTCCTCTGCAAATACTTCTTCAATGCTCGAGCCACATCCAACTGATGCAATCTGCCCAAGGAGCTATCCTTGCTAACTCTTTCGAACGCTGGCAAAGACACCACCTGATTCACATGAAACGCAGACATGACCTTAGGCAAAAAGGAAGGAACCGTTCTCAAAACCACCTTACTATCACAGAAGATCAAAAAAGGCTCCTTACAGGACAACGCCTGCAACTCTGAAATTCTCCTTGCCAACGAAATAGCCACTAAAAACACCACTTTAAGGGTAAGATCCTTTAACAACACTCTGGCTAATGGCTCAAATGGCTCCCGTACCAATGCCTCCCAGCACCAAGGTAAGATCCCATGCCGGCACAGGCGCTCGGCATGGTGGTCTCAAAAGCGACACCACTCGCAGAAATCTTTTAACATCCAGATGGGCCCCAAGTACCCTTCCTTTCAGTTTTCCTCGATAACACGAAAGCACCGCCACCTGAACTCGAAGAGAAGCCGCCACCAGTCCTTTCTCAAACCCATCCTGCAAAAAGGACAGAATCTGCGGCACTGAAGCTCGCAAGGCCACTACCTGCTTCTCCTCACACCAGGCCTCGAACAGCCACCAATACTGAACATACGCCACCGAGGTAGACCGCCGTCTAGACCGTAACAGGGTAGAGATCACTGCCATCGAATATCCCCTTGCTGTCAACCTTGCCCTTTCAAGAGCCAAGCCGTAAGCGAGAACCGATCCACCTGAGGCATATTCAACGGACCCTGCCTTAGCAAATCTCCTCTGACCGGTAGTTTCCACAAAAGCTCCACCAGGAGACGCACCAGGTCGGCATACCACGGCTTCTGGGCCAATCTGGTGCTATTAGAAGCACCCAACCTTTGTGCCGCTCTATGCACTGCAGCACCTGACCTACCACCACCCATGGTGGAAACACATACAAGAGCTGGTCCTCCGGACACCTCTGCATCAGAGCATCCAAGCCTTCAGACATCCTTTCCAGTCTTCTGCTGACAAACCTTCCTGCTTTTGCTGACGCAAACGTCACCATGAGGTCCATCACTGGAGGACCCCAGCCTTCCACCAATAAATCGAAAACGTGCTGATTCAGAACCCATTCTCCTGGATCCACTTTGACCCGGCTCAAAAAATCCGCTGTCACATTGTCTACTCCTGCTATATGAGCCGCCGACAGAGCTTCCAGATGCACTTCGGCCCAACCAAGGAGATCCTCCGCCTCCTCTTCGAGCGCCAGGCTGCCAGTGCCCCCTTGCTGATTGATGTAAGCCACCGCCGTGGCATTGTCCGATAGCACCCGCACTGCCTTCCCCTGCAGATGCGACTGAAACGCCCTCAGAGCTAGAGTGACCGCCCTCAACTCTAATCTGTTGATCGACCAACTTCTCTCTTGCTCGGTCCACTGACCCTGGGCAAACTGCTGTTTGAAGTGCACCCCCCAGCTGAACAGACTTGCATCCATCGTTAACGGCCTCCAATCCGGCGCCTCCAATGGTATCCCTTTCTCCAACGAAGCCGGATTCAGCCACCACCTCAGGGACTGCCGCGTCTCCACCGGGCAGGCCAGCCTTTGAGACAACCGACCCAACTGATGTGACCATCTCCTGAGCAGAGCCCTCTGCAGCGGCCACATGTGCGCCGTGGCCCATGGTACGAGCTCCAGTGTGGCCGCCATCGTGCCCAACAGCTGCAAGTAATGCCATGCCAAAGGTGCCCTTCTGCTCAAGAAGCCCCATACTAGCTGTCTTAGCCCCTGGGCCCTGACTCGAGGGAGAAATACTCTGCCGCATCCTGTGTCAAAACGGGCCCCTAAGTACTCCCACTCTTGAGACGATTCTAACTTGCTCTTTGCCACATTCACTACCCATCCCAAGCCCTCCAGAAATTGCACCACTCGACGGGTAGCTCTCTCACTTTCCTCTTGAGACTTTGCGTGAATCAACCAGTCGTCCAGGTAGGGGTGTACCAACACCCCCTCCCTGCGTAATGCTGCCGCCGCCGCCACCACCATCACCTTGTTGAAGGCTCGCGGCGCCGTAGTCAAACCAAACGGCAATGCCTGAAACTGAAAATGCCCCATCGGAACTGCAAATCGGAACCACCTCTGATGCTCTAACCAGATTGGGATATGCAAATACGCCTCCAAGAGGTCCAACAACGTGAGGAACTCTCCCTGCCGAACTGCTACTATAACCGATCTCAGGGTTTCCATACGAAAGTGGGAAACTCGGAGACAACTGTTGACCCTCTTGAGGTCTAGAATTGGTCTCCATGATCCTTCCTTCTTTGGGACCACAAAATATATCGAGTATCGACCGCAACCGCATTGGTCTGACAGAATGGGTACCACCGCTTCGAGAGCGAGCAACCTTTCCAACGTGTCCTGCAACGCTCGACGCTTGGCTTTTGTCCTGCATGGTGATTGCACAAAAGTGTCAACCACTGGGCGTTGAAACTCGAGAGCATACCCCTCCCAAATGACCTCCAACACCCACTGATCTGACGTAACCTGGACCCAGGCGTGATAAAATTCCCGTAGCCAATCCCCCACGACCGAACCTTGGCTGCCGAAACCTACGAAACTCCCTCTGCTGACTCCTAGAGGGACCCAGAGGCCGATTCTGCTTCTGCTTGTCCTCTGGTAATCGTCCACCTTTAGACTCTGAGATCCTTAACCAACTTATCCAAATCTTCCCCAAACAGGAGTCTACCCCGAAAGGGGAGCTTAGCCTGTCGTGCTTTCGAAGAACTATCCGCTGCCCAATTACGCAGCTACAAGTACCTTCGTGCCGCCACTACAGATGCCATACTCTTAGACAAACCCCGAATAAGGTCATACTGGACGTCTGCCAAATAAGCCGCCCCCGACTCCATCCGAGAGGCCTCCTCAAGTGCCTTATCCTCGTGGCTCCCTCTAAGCTTCTGGGACCATCGAAGGCAAGCCCTTGCCACTCATGCCCCACAAATGGAAGCCTGCATGGAAAGGGCATTGACCTCAAAGACCTGCTTCAACAATGAGTCTAGCTTCCTATCCTGTGTATCTTTAAGGGCAGCACTGTCTTCAATGGGAATGGTTGTCTTTTTCGTGACCGCGGACACCGCCGCATCCACCTTAGGAGACTTAAAAAGATCCCTATCTGGTTCCTGCAACGGGTAAAGGCGCGCCATCACTCTGGAACCCTTGAGCCCTGCTTCTGGAGTGTCCCATTCCTCCTGAATCATTTCCTTAAAAGCCCTATGAATCGGGAAGGCCCTCTGAGACTTCCGTACCGCCTGCAACAACGGATCCTCCAAAGAGGAATCTCCTCCCTGATCCGCTGCCGGCATATTTAATGTCTTCAGCGTTTTCGAAATAAGTGCTGTCAATTCCTCTCTTCTGAACACTCTGACAACCCATGACTACTCCTCCTGCTCAGCAATCTCACCTTCTTCTAGGTCCTGATCTACCTCTGAACCCTCAAAATCTTCCGAATGCTCCTCTAAGGCTACCGCCTCATCACTCTCCAATCTAAGCTTCTTCCCCGGGGCGCTACCCTCTCCCCCATCCATGGAGACTCTCAAGCGCATACCCCGCCGCTGGTCCTCCACCGCAGCTGTCTCCCGGAGTCCTCCAAGAGACTGCTGCAGCAGCGTCAGAAAGTCCTGGGAGAAGATAGCCGCCAATCCTCCCCACTCTAGAGGCTGAGAAAAGGGCCTGTCCGGCATGGAGGAAGGGCCCGGCGTAGGTTCTGGAGGCACGGTGGGAGAAACAGATCCTGGAGAGTCAGACTCCTGGTCCTTCAGCATCCGACCTTCCGCCAGCTCTGCTGCTTCCCCCAAGGCTGCCTCTTGAGTACAGCCCTTACAAACCCCCGCCTCCGAAAGAGGCCCCTTCTTGGCCCCACACATCACACAGGAAGGCCTTGAAGGCATAATAAACGCAGGGAACCCCCTAGAGCTACCTGCCAGCTACTAAAAATAAACACACTTCTTTGCTTCCTTCTGTTTTTTTTTTTTGTATTTTTTTTAAACAACGTTCCTACCCCTGTCCTGGAACAGCTCTCCACCAAAATAAATGAATAAATGAGTAAGCCCATAGGCCAGCCCGGGCAGGCCTTTCTTACCCTGCTCTGTGCCCAAAATGGCTGTCCTGAGATTCCCGCGTCATCGCGTGGCCGCGGCCTGACTGAACCACCAAAATGCTTGCTGCCAAGCTCACAGCATGGCGAGTCGCCTCAGCGTGGCCCAAACTGCTGCCAAATCAACTCCTGCACCGAACTGCAGCCACCGGACACCCTCGCCGAGCTCCGCCTGCACCGAGCAGCAATCCTCCGGCACCTCACCATCTGGCGCTACAGCGCAAGGAAATCTGGCACTGGCTCCCATCCCCTCCATGGCCTCTCACCCGAAGAGCGGGTTCGGAAGCCGGAGGCCCCGGCACTCACTCCCACACTCTTCCCCAAAGCTCTGAGGGAGGGGGGAGAGGGGATTTCTCAATTATTCCTCCAGTGAGCCTCCATCAGGGCTCACAACTCCTCCAGCTGCTTGGAGACTGAACTTACTGAGGCAGTGCCTGAGCTACTTATCCTGTGGTGTCACAAGAAGTGTGACATGTTCAGTCTCCAAGCTGCGAGAGGAGGTACTTAAACCCCAGATGTTCAGGACTAGAGTAGAGGGACGTTAAATAATTATTGTTTACCATGAGTTTAGGCCCCTGGCATTGACTGACACCACCCCACACTTAGCCATCAAGGGTGTTGCCATCCCTATTATAAGCCCACTCCTCTCCCACATCAATTTGCGGTAGAATCTCTATGGATTGAAATTCCATGTAAAAAGGGGAAGGTGATGGCAGTGGGAGTGTACTATCGACCGCCTGGCCAGAATGAACAAATGGATGATGAAATGCTCAAAGAAATTAAGGAAGCTAACAAAAGTCACAGCAGAGTAGTAATAATGGGTGATTTCAATTACCCTGGTATCGACTGGGTCAGTGTTACGGCAGGACAAGCTAGGGAGATAAAGTTTCTAGATGAAATAAATGACTGCTTCTTGGAGCAGCTGGTTCATGAACCGACCAGAGGGGAAGCCATACTGGACCTAGTCCTTAGTGGAACGCCAGATCTGGTGCAAGAAATAAGGGTGCTGGGACCACTTGGCAATAGTGATCATAGCATGATCATGTTTGATTTAATTAGTGGAGGAGGGATAGTAAAGAAATCCACAGTACTACCTTTTAACTTTCGAAAGGGAGACTATGATAAAATGAGGAATATAGTTAAGAAAAAACTAAAAGGAGCGGTTGCAAAGGTTAAAGACTTACAGAAAGCTTGGGTGTTATTTAAAAATACTATCCTCGAAGCCCAGACCAGCTGTATTCCACGCATTAAGAAAAGTGGAAGAAAGTCCAAAAAACTGCCAGCATGGTTTAAAAGTGAGGTCAGAGAGGCTGTTGCTGCCAAAAGAGCATCCTTCAGGAAATGGAAAAAAGAGTCAAACGAAGAAAACTGGAAACAGCACAAGCACTGGCAAGTTAAATGCAAAGCATTGATAAGGCTCGCAAAGCGAGAATTTGAGAAGGAACTTGCTACGGAAGCAAAAACACGAAATAAAGACTTTTTCAAGTACATTCGTAGCAAAAGGCCTGTGAGAGAGTCCGTTGGGCCATTAGATGATAGAGGGGTAAAAGGGGCAGTAAGAGGAGACAAGGCTATAGCAGAGAGACTGAATGAATTCTTTGCTTCGGTCTTTACTGAGGAAGATGTAGGGATGTTACCCAAGACTGAAGTGGTATTTAAAGGTGATACTGCAGAGGAATTGAGAGAAATATCACTACACCGGGAAGATATATTACAACTATTTAATAAACTGAATAGTAGCAAATCACCTGGACCGGATGGTATACATCCAAGAGTGTTGAAAGAACTGAAATATGAGATTGTGGACCTGCTATTGGTAATCTGTGAACTTTCATTAAAATCATCTGTAATACCTGAAGAATGGAGGGTCGCCAACGTAACACCAATCTTTAAAAAGGGTTCCAGGGGTGACCCGGGAAATTACAGACCGGTGAGTCTGACGTCAGTACCGGGGAAAATGGTAGAAACCATCATAAAGAACAAAATTACACAGATGTAGATAGTCATGGCCTAATGGGAGGCAGTCAACATGGCTTTAGACAAGGAAGATCTTGTCTTACTAATCTGATATGTTTTTTTGAAGGTGTGCATAAACAGGTAGACAAAGATGAGTCGGTTGATATAGTGTATCTGGACTTTCAGAAAGCTTTTGATAAGGTCCCTCATCAGAGACTTTTGGCGAAACTAAAAAGTCATGGGATAGGAGGCAGTATACTATTGTGGATCGGGAACTGGTTAAAAGATAGAAAGCAGAGGGTAGGGCTAAATGGCCAATATTCCCAATGGAAAAAGCTGAATAGTGGAGTACCTCAGGGATCTGTACTGGGTCTGCTACTTTTTGACATATTAATAAATGACCTGGAAAAGGGAATAATGAGTGAGGTTATCAAATTTGCAGATGATACAAAACTGTTTAAAGTTGTTAAAACCCAAGAGGATTGTGGAAAACTGCAGGAGGATCTGGATAAATTGGAAGACTGGGCATCCAAATGGCAGATGAAATTTAATGTGGACAAGTGCAAAGTTATGCACCTAGGAAAGAACAACCCACACTATAGTTACACAATGCAAGGTTCCACATTGGGAACCACCACCCAGGAAAAAGATTTAGGAGTCATCGTGGATAACATGTTAAAACCCTCTGCCCAGTGTGCAGCGGCGGCCAAGAAAGCAAATAGAATGCTAGGTATCATAAAGAAAGGGATGGAAAATGAAACAAAGGATATTATAATGCCTCTGTATCGTTCCATGGTACGACCACACCTTGAATATTGTGTGCAGTTCTGGTCACCGTATCTTAAAAAGGACATAGCATTATTAGAAAAAGTACAGAGAAGAGCCACCAAAATGGTGAAGGGGATGGAAGGCTACTCCTATGATGAGAGGCTACAAAGGTTGGGGCTCTTCAACCTGGAAAAGAGACGGCTGAGGGGAGATATGATAGAAGTCTATAAATTAATGAACGGAATGGAACGGGTAAACGTGGATCAATTGTTTACGCTATCAGAATATAGAAAGACTAGGGGACATGCAATGAAGCTACAGGGTAAACTATTTAAGACAAATAAGAGAAAATATTTTTTCACTCAACGTGTAATCAAACTCTGGAATTTGTTACCGGAGGATGTAGTAAAGGCTGTTAGTGTAGCTGGGTTTAAAAAAGGTTTGGACAAGTTCCTGGAGGAAAGGTCCATAAACCATTATTAAAAAGGGACCCAGGATATCAATGCTTGACCCAATACAAGCATTGTGGAACCTGTGTCTCTTTTGGTGAAACTGCTAGGTACGTATGACCTAGATTGGCCATTGTTGGAAACAGGATACTGGGCTTGATGGACCTCGGTCTGACCCAGTATGGCATATCTTATGTTCTTATGTTCCCCTGTCTCCTCCTCTTGCTTGCCTCAAATTTGCCCCCTCCCTCCCTCCATCCCCTACCAGACAAACACTTAACTGTCCCTCAATCACGGGAGTAGTGACACTCAGTCATTATGGACTACCTTCCCATGTAGTCTCCATAGCAAGGCATTCCCTGAGAACCAGACATCCCCAGTCCCTATCACCCACTGTCGCAAGCACATGCACATCCCACTATGCCCCCATACACTTATCACCCATAAACCGTCCGTCCTCATATCCATCCCTACCACAGTCACATGCTGTCAATACACTCACACCATGCATCCACTCGCTTCCTTAACTCATACACACTAACAGCTCCCATGCTTAAACTGTCCACACGGTGTCTAGTCATACAGGGAAAGACACAAGACCTGGGGGCTATCCGGTTACAAACATTACTGCATAGGCAATAGTCTGCAAGGCAATGAGCTAAATGACAAATGTAAATATATACCACCCTCCCACATCACACCAGTCCTTCACTGAGAAGATGCTGTACCCTTTTGTGTACCAACATTAATGTAAAAATATTTATAGAGTAATGCCTAAAGTGGAACAAGCAAACATATACATTTGAAATACAGTACTTTGATTCATTAGGAAGCTTAGAAATACCTTCTGAAAAAAAATGTTGAAAATATCTTATGAAGATTTAGCTTGAGTGATTCAGGAGCTTCAACTACTGGATGTAAAACCTAGAAGTTATAGCTTATCAGAAATATTCTGCCATTACTGGCTCTTATCTTACATAATAAAGCTGAAATGATTATTAGTATGTTTGTATTATGATAACTGCATATATTAAATTAACATCCAAAATGCAATTCCCTGCAGGATTTTATTTTTAATATTATATACCCTATTTTCAAAAATAAACGACACTAATACACTAATTTAACCATACTACACACTCATTTACATGATGATTAATAATTTAACTAGCAATGTATATATGTTCTAATATGTTATACTTGTAATGTTACAATTTTCCTTGTAATTTATAATTATCTGTTCTATGTAAAATGTCCTGGTATATCTCATACCAATTAACCTACTGTTACATGTAAACCGCACTTGAAACAAGGGAAAGAGCGGTATATAAATAACTGTTAAATAAATAAATAAATATGTGGGGACATAGTAATATTTTAAGCACCAACATATGATTGCTGAATGCAGTGGCTGAGAGGGCTAGCCTATAAAACATTTAAGACATGACATGTATGTTGCCTGATGAATTGATGGTAAACTCTAAATGGCCTTTTCAAACTCACATTGCTACAAGTTTTATATCCCAAAAGCATGATGTGAAGAAGCCTCGTATCTGAGTGCTACATTTTATTTAGCAGGGGAAGAGCTTGCTAGTTTCCATGATGGCCACATCCTCGTAAGCCCCATTCAGCAAGGCTGGCTTTAGGCTCCATTTTGCCATTTGCAAATGAAACTAAGAGCTTAGTGCCCTGTGCTTTCCCAGGCTCTGAAAATGAGCCAACAGCCTTTATTGCGGTTCCAGGAAACCATTAATGGGCATGTTTACTAAGTTCCTTGCCGGTAATACGGGTTTGGGCTGCAGCTGTCCCACTGCAGGTATTGCGGGTCGCCGTGGTGAACCCACCATGGGAGCAACTAACACCAGCCATCCACTGAGGTGATGTTAATTGCACCCCTGCTACCTGCACCAAGCACTGGCAGTGTGAGCTTCTAACTCTTGAGCTAGCAGCAGGAATGCCCCATCCCACCCAGACATGAGCGACCTGGGCAGTGTGGGATTTTTAGCATAGTGCTACCACCACTTGCTAAACAGCATACTACCCAGGTAGCGCATGTTAGTAACCATTCCCCACAGACACACATTTTCATGTTTTTATATTTTAAAAATTTCCTATTGTATTTTTTTCTGAGATATTACTAACATTCTGTTTATTAGATTTTATTTCCTGGTTTGTAATTTCTTACATGAATTGATTGATTAATTCTGCGCTGTCTTTCCTACTTCTCATTTCCTATTATTTTGTAGTGTGACTTTCCTTTTTTCTAAAGGTTTTTATTGTTATTGTACACTGCTCTGCTTTTTCTGAAGGGCAGTATAGGAAGTTTTAATAAACCATAAAACATAATTAAAATGATCTTTGACATGCTAATTTCTTCCACTTAGTCCCCCTGCTTTGTATCTTAATGTAAACTCCCAGAAGGAAGAGACTTTTTGGCTCGGGTTAAGTGCCCCCCTCAAATCTTGCCTAAAAATTCATCCTTCTGAGGCAGCTTCTAAAATCCCAGCACTGATTCTTCCTGGTCATGACTTTCCTTTTCAAATTTCAGTTATTTTTTATAAGAAAGTTCCTGAAGTTCACACAGAGCTCACAAAACCAATTGTCTGTTTTATCTGTGTCTCTTGATTAGATAAACTCCATGGAGCAGGACTCTGGTATGAGTTGAGTATGGTACTTGAAAAGCCCCTCCCACTTATCCACTCCACTTGGTGCTGTGCAACCTATTAATCAAAATCCTATACCAGCCTCCCACAGATACATGAACATGGCCAGTTTAACTATTAGGGAGACCAGATGGCCACATAGGACAGCAACCAAGGCAAAACAATAGACTGTACTTTTGCCTGCAGGAAAGATAGGCGATTGTAAAATTGCCTATGTACTATATGGCTTTTGGAAACAGTCTTGGTTACATGTGTAAAACGACCACAGCAGGATTATTCTGGGAGGAAGGGTATTGCGGTAAACATGACTGAGCTTAATTATCTAAATTTCTTGGAGGGAGGGAGAGCTAACGACCTGTAAGCTAATTAAGGGAGGATAAAGGATTGATGGTTCATCTAGGGCACCTAATAGTCTTGGCATTGACCCTGCACAGGAAGTCTGAAAGCAACAGGAACTTTAAACAGCCGTAGGCAAGATTCTAAAGCAAATCAGAGTCAATTATAATTATATTAAAACATTTAAGAAACCAGGAAACTTTGTTCCTTACTCTCTTCATGCAAACAATCAAGTATCAGGGTATGCAAAAGCATTTTTTTAACGTGTGCGCACTGTGTATTATACACTAAACCATACTGGAGAAAGCTAAAATAATAAAAAATAAAAATCGTTGATTTAAAAATCCTTGGGCTTGAGCTACAAAAGGTTTGCTCTCTTATACCTAAGGCAAATTATTTTAAACTAGACTCATGACTGCTCCACATCACAAAAGACAATTCTTTAGATTGTATTAAGTTAATATGTTCTGTATAGAGCTATAGAGAGGCAATAATATAGTGTAAGTGGAGGAGTAGCCTAGTGGTTAGAGCAACTGCCTAGTACCCAGAAAATCAAGGGTTTCATTCCCACTGGTGCTCCTTGTGACTTTGGGCAAGTCACTTTACCCTCCATTGCCTTGGAAGAAAAGGCTGGCAATCTACTTCCGGTGATACATTGCCAAGAAAACCCAGAGGTGGCTGGGTCGCTATGAGTCAACACTAACTCGATGGCACTAAAAAAAATATATATAGTGTAAATATGATTTCTCTCAACTTGGTACAAATGTTTGATATAGTGGCCACATGTCGCACTATTACAGAAAATTGAGACCATGAACAGAACCAATGAGACGCACCATGTCTTCTAAGTGGAGTATGGTGATAAAATGGAATGAAGAAGGGATCTATATTGACCATGTTTAATGATTTACATAAGTCTTATACAGAGAACATTAGCAAAATAACAAATATCTCCGTAGTTGCTGAGACTGAAGAGGAACTTAATGACATTGCTCATCTATTTTATCTATCATTAATTGCTTAATATGTAATGTCAAAACACACCAAATGAATTCGAAACAAGATGCACGAAAGTCAGAAAAGCAGCCTCTGTCATTCAGAGAGACAACTGGCAAAGAATCAAGGAGTCTTACATATCTGAAAAGTCAATTTGCAATAGGCTAAAAGTGACAATATCACCTCTGGATAAAGCTTTGGTAAAGCCTCCAGAAGAATTTGGGATATGGTTCTGATTATTTCATTACTGGCGAGATGTGGAGAGTCACGTGGCACATGATTGAGTGAAGACGTGTTTTCGCTAGCTCCGGGGCTGCCTCGGCGATAAAGATATAAAATCGGCGTTTTAAGTGCCCAGAGGTGATTACCGGTGGAGAGGGTGCTTACTCCAACATTGTGCAGCAGCCCGGTGTTTTCCGGTAGTTGGTATGCCACCCCCGGTACGCTGAGAAAAGGAGAAGGAGAAGGAGAAGGCACCAAAATCAAGGGCCTCAACCTCCGCCGCGGCGTTAGTGCAGCCCTCGTCCCCCGGAGCGGAGAGTGGGGATTCAGCCACGGAAGAGCTCGCAAAGGAGGTGGCTAGGCAGCTTGACCCCAAACTGGACCGAATACTCGCTAAGCTGGAGGAGATGGGGGAGGCGATAGCAGCACAGGGGCAGCGGATAGATGAGCTGGAACACCGCGTGTCCGCCATAGAGGATGAGGAGGGGCGGCAAGAAAGACTGCATGATGGCCTTCGTGCACAACTTACAGCATGCCAGGCTAAGTTGGATGACTTAGAAAATCGCTCCCGCCGCAATAACATTCGGCTGGTGGGAGTCCCGGAATCTATGAATGACCAGCAAATTCTGCCTCTCATTGAAAAATGGCTCCCGGAGGCCCTGGGACTGCCTACCATGGTGGGCGAACGTAAGGTGGAGAGGGCCCACCGAATTGGACCCCGACAAGATAACAGATTAAAGCCCCGAGTGGTGATCGCGCGCATCCTGAATTTCGCGCATAAGGACAGGCTGCTACGTGCGTACAAACAGCATGAGGGCCTTGTGTTGGAAAACTCCAAAATACTCCTTTTTCAGGATTACTCCACGACAGTCTCAGCTAAGCGCAGGGAGTTCTCGGCTGTCTGCTCGATCTTGTTCCAGAAGAAGATTCGCTTCACCCTTGCCTTCCCTGCAACTCTCCGCCTTCACCACCTGGGAAGAAACCTGGTGTTCTCCACTGCGGGGGAGGCTACCGCGTACTTGGAGCGTCTGCCTGCGGAGTCTCCACAACGAGCGGCGGACTCGGCTGCGGCTATGGAGCCGTAATTGACACTGTGCTGCCCGGATTAGGCGGTAAACATGTGCATATGGTGCTGCATGTACTGGGCCAGTGAGTGAGCTGCCGTCCCACCGGGACACTGAGTAGTCCGCCCAAATATACTCTGTGGGCCTCACCTATGGCCTCCTGCAGGCCACTTCACTGTTTATATGTGGCTTAGTGGTACCTTGGGAGGACATGGCTCAGCCCCCCTGGGACATAGTGCCTTACCACTTACCTGCTATCTGCTTTCTTCTAGTTTGGTTCCTGCAAGGGTTTTGATGTTACTGTCTGTGTATGTGGCCTTATTGCTGTGTGCCGGTCTATCCTGCCTGGAAGCTGGTATATCTTCCTTCCCGGGGATAGTATGCCCTCCAACGCTGTAAATTGTACTATTTTCCCTTCGTTTGCCTATATCTGTTTTCCCGCCTACCATGTTGGCTGGAGTAGTTGAATCTGTTATGTTTTATTTTGGGGCGGGACATTGTAAATGAGGAGGGGTAGCCATGCATATGGACACGGGTCTGGCTGTGTGTCCGGGGCAGCCCCGAGGTGCCCGCTAGTAACTTCTGGTCAGCTCTCTGGCTGACGAAGGATGTGTGTTTTTAGAGGGGGGGAGATAGTAGAGGGGTTAGAGTCTGGGGGGGAGGAGAGGAGAAGGGGGGTGGGGGGGTAAGGGAGGTAAGGGGGGGATAGCCAGTATCCAAATAACTAGAGACCTTGGCACCCCGCAATCCCCAGGTGACTGGGGTCAAGCTCCTTCTGGATGCCGAGGCTGGGCGGCTCCGGGGGTCTGTCTGGGAGTGTCTGCAGTGGAGGCTCACAATACGAGGGTGCCTTAATCAGCAGATTAAATTGATTTCCTGGAATGTAGGTGGCATCAACTCCCCCATTAAACGCACTAAAATATTACAGGCGCTCAAGCGGAAGGGGGCGCACCTAGCACTACTACAGGAGACCCATCTGAGTGATTTAGAGCATCAGAAGTTGGTGAGGGATTGGGTGGCGGGCGCGTATGGGGCCTCCGCAGGGGGCAAAAAAGCGGGGGTGGTGGTCTTAGTGAAAAAAGGAGTCCCCTTTGAGGTGAAACATGTTGAATCAGACCCGCAGGGGCGGTACATCTTCCTCCAGGCCAAACTGTATAATAAGGAATTCTGGGTAGGCAATGTCTATGCCCCAAATGTATATGATCATGCTTTTTTAAGTGTCTGCTGAGTCTGGTGCAGAAGGCGGGGGATGGTGATTTGGTGTTGGCGGGAGACTTTAATTGTCCTAGTGACCCCCGCCTCGATAAATCGGTGGCGAGTGCTCAGGGGGCGTGGACTAATAAGGGAGTTGGCTATTTGTGTAGATTAGGAGGCCTTGTGGATGTGTGGCGCCTCTTACACCCAGGCGAGCGTGGATACACACACCAATCGAGGGCCCATCTCACGTGGTCCCGAATAGACTACATACTGGTGGGGGAGAAGGTGACTTCTAAGGTAGAGCGAGCCGATATAGAACCCATAGCCATCTCAGATCATGGAATGGTTTGGATTACTTGGGAATGCCAAGGGATGGGCACAGGGGGATGGCGTTTTCCGGCCCATCTGTGGGAGGATGACGATTTCCGCTCTTTCCTAGAGCAGCGATGGTCGGAGTATGTGCTTTTCAATGACACCCCTGATTGTTCCCCATTACTCTTCTGGGAGGCCAGTAAGGCGGTTATGCGAGGTTATATTATTGAGTACACAGCTCGCAGGAAGCGTCACCTTGACCGCAGTATTGTGGTCCTGGAGCGCAATCTCCGAGCCCTACAATCCAAACTAGCCACCTTGCACGGACGCGGGGCTACGAGTAAGCAGCAGGAGTTCGCTAGGGCCCAGCTAGCCCTTAATGAGTTACTTCAGCGGAGGGCGCGAATGTCCCTGCAATACTACCAACACAAGCTATATCGCTTCGGTAACAGATCTGGGAAGCTTCTTGCGCGGCTGGTTCGGGACCCGGGTGGGGCGCGTTTCATTCCGGTGTTACGCGACTCGCAGGGAAGGGTGTGTCATCAGCCCCAGCAGATTGCGAATATATTCCGTGAGTATTACGCTCGCCTCTATACAGCAGAGGACACTGCGGCGAGCTCGAGTGCGGCGTTTCTGGATAGGGTTACCCTACCTCAGCTTGCCGAGGAGGCTCTGGCATCGCTCAATGCCCCATTAACAGGAGCGGAGATTCAAGCGGCCATAAAGCGTGGGAAGCCGCATAAGGCCCCGGGCCCGGATGGGTTTGGTGGGGAATATTATAAGATGCTTTCGCCTAAGCTGGTCCCTAGTCTGGTCGCTATGTATGAGGAGGCGCTGTCTCAGGGCAGTTTTCCTAGGGACATGCGATGTGCTAATATTACACTCATTCCGAAACCGGGTAAAGACCCGCTCGATCCGGCTTCTTTTCGTCCTATTTCTTTAATCAATACCGATGCTAAGATCTTGGCTGCGGTGCTAGCTCAGCGCTTAAACCCTTTACTTCCATCTTTAATAGGGGATAGACAGGTGGGCTTTGTCATTGGCAGAGATGCCACTAAGAACATAGCTAAACTCCTTTTGGGTATGGAACACTGTATTGGACGGGACTCCCCCTTGCTCCTCGTCAGTCTAGATGCTGAGAAGGCGTTTGACAGAGTGGCTTGGAAGTATCTCTGGGAGGCGCTCCCCCGTTTTGGGATTCGGGGAGACTTTGTTCGGTGGATTCAGGTTCTATACCAACTCCCGGCGGCGCGGGTGGGGGTAAACGGGATTTATTCAGTCCCTTTTGTTTTAGAACGCGGTACACGGCAGGGCTGCCTGCTATCGCCTCTATTATTTGTTCTGGCGCTAGAACCCCTTCTGCAATCAAACCAACAAGACCCTCCCGTGGTCGGTGTTCGGATGGGGGGGGGAGGAAATGAAAATCAGTGCCTTTGCGGATGATATGCTCCTTTGCCTGACGGAGCCGCTGAACTCTCTGCAGAGGGTCTTACATTTAATCCGGGATTTTGGCGGGTTTTCAGGCCTGAAGATTAACACGTCTAAATCTATGGCATTAGACGTGGGTGGAAAGGTGCGGGCGGTATGGCAGGGGACTTTTCCCTTGGCGTGGGCTGAGGACTCTATTAAGTATTTGGGCATACAATTGCCGGCCGATCCGGGGCGATTATATCAAGCGAATATACCTGGTATGTTGGGTAAGACGCAACGTGTGTTTCAGCGTTGGCGGGCCTTTCCGTTGTTTCTCCGTGGACGTATTGCACTATTTACGATGGTGGAACTCCCTAGATGGTTGTATATGCTGCGGCTCCTACCACTATGGGTGCGTGCGAAAGATTGGAAACTTTTTGATAAGTATTTGACCGGTTTCTTATGGGGAGGCCATCGCCCTCGTATACCCCTTCGTGCTCTGCGACGCCGGCGAGAGGAAGGGGGTTTGGAGCTTCCCTCGTTATCCCATTATAATCTCTGCTTCTTGGCAAGGCATATTTGGGGTCTATTGGAAGTGGAGGAGAGTTGTGCGCCTATTCACCAACTGCAGGCCTTCTCGCCCCCTCTGCACAGTCTGTTTATACTTCATCGGGCCAGTGGTCATCGCCTGGGGGCCGGAAGGATCCCCACTTATTTGCGGACCCTGCGGTTGGCATGGCGGGAGATTTGCCGGCGCGTTGGGTGGGATCCGTCATGCTCTTTGCTATTGCCCTTAGTTGGAAACTCGGATTTTGTGCCGGGTTGTGCGGATTCCTCGATCTTTCACGTTTGGCGTCGGAAGGGGATAGTGTGTTTGGGGGACCTTGGTAGAACCGAAGGGGGCGCCCTGGAGAGCTTTCAATCCTTGAGCCATAATTATCATTTGGACCCGAAGGATTTCTATGGCTACCTTCAACTTCGCCACTATATTGATCAGCTGAAGAAACAAATCCCCAATCTCTTACTTACTCGGGACCCGCGTAAACTGCTAGGTAGCTGGGTGGGGAAGGAGCTTCGGGACCGGGCCGAGCGTAAGACACTGCTCTGTCCTTGGGTTGACTCGGGGTACCTCCAGACTCTCACCTGTAGATGGGTCGCTGATGGGTTGTCTGATCTGACTGTAGGCATGTTGCAACTTGCCTTTGACCGCGTTCCTAAGGGGGCAGTATGGATTTATCTACAGGAGATGCAATTTAAATTTCTTTGGAGGGCATATGCGAGTGATAGCTGGGCCCATCGGGTGGGGCTGCGGGATACTTCTACGTGCGGTTGGTGTCAACAGGCTGAGGGTACCTTGCTTCACAAATTTTGGCTGTGCACCGCTGTACAATCCCTTTGGAAGTTGGTGCAGTCCTCCCTAGAGCAGTGGCTGCCTGTGGGGGAATTGGGTCACTGGCAACTCTGCCTTTTTCATTGTTGGGGAGAGGTCGGGCTTTTACCCCAGGCGACTCACCGGGCTTTGCTGGACCGGGGTGTCCTGGTGGCCAAGAAGGTGCTGCTGGAATGTTGGCTTCAGGGCTCTCCCCCCCCCTTTGTGATGTGGAGGAGAGCTTTGCTGAACCTGATGTATATGGAAAAGCTCACGGCTAAACAAGTGGGAGGGTCTGGCTGGGATCGCTTCCTGGGAATCTGGCAGCCCTTTATTAATACGCTGTCCCCGCCAGAACGCAGCGCGGTGCTGAATATATAACTTCTATAGCTCCATTTTCCGTAGCTTGATCCATGCTGTTTATTGTGTTTACTTGAACAGGCCTTTAGATAAGGGACCAGTGTACCCCCTCTTGTATTTAATCCTTGGGGCGCCGAGGGTATCGGGGTCTCAGAGAGGTTTGAGGCTTACTTCTGGTTTTGGACTGGTTTTGGTTTGGGTATTGGCTTGATTTGGGGTGGGAAGAAGGGGGGGAGGTTGGGGGGGGGGTAGCAGCAGATGGGGGAGGCGGTAGGGGGGATGGTGGGCACTGGGGCACGTACGTAGCAATGGAACTCTGTACACTGGGCGGGTTGATCACCTTCTATACCTGCACCAGGGACTGTTGGGTTATTGGGGTGTGGTTTTCTTTCTTTGTACGTCCGGGCCTCTCCCAGTCCCGAGCCCCCTTTGGGGAGTTTTCTCTCCAGCTCGCCTGGGACTGGGTGGGCAGGAGCGGGAGGGGGATGCCTACTTAACGCTATTTCTCAATGCACTTAGCTGCTCTTTATTCTTCTGCATACTGCTACACCCATCCATGATGTTCTCACCTGTTAACTTATGTCAGCTGACTGCTTGTTGCATTTCTTGTTTACTTTTCTCTACATGTACCTAATGTTGCTCTGCATGTGTTCGAGCCTTGTTCTGAATGTGTACATGCCTCAGTGTGGGCCTTGTTCTATGAGTATGTACTTGCTATAGGTAATATTTAAATAAAATACATTTTGAAGTACTGGCGAGATGTGGATGACATGGCAGTGATCTGAACAAACAGTGGGATGGAGAAATCGGCATAGGATATTTTAAGAAATTTAAGAAGCTCGTTACATGGTGTTATCAGATTTCCCCTTAACTTAAGCAATGTCTTATATATAAATCAGGACCATAAATAAAGTAAATCTAGGTCTTTCTGATTTGCCCACTTTTTATACTTACTGCAATGTCAGAATACGCTCTGTGCTGTCCCAGGCCTTCTTGAATTTTGCTAGTGTAGCCTGGTTTCTCTAACATGAGGACTACTCCGTTTTTTCTCCATGTTTCTTCAAAGTACTACAGGTGGGAAGGGGTAAAAATCCCTTCTGACCTTCCTTGAATAGCTCACAGCAACACAGGCTTGCTGTTCCCAAAGTTGCTCTCCTTACCTGAAACAATGATCGGAAAATCTGAATGAAGAAAACACGTTTACACTCTATTAATAGTCTATTCAAGGGTGCTACTGGATGGATGACTCTATCACTATGGGCAATGACTGTCTCAGTCTCTGACACCTCTACAATATAATAATTATACTGGTTTTTTTTCTAGCAGGATCCACTTGACTCCAATCCAGTGAAATAAATCAAGGTGGTGATTATTAGTTGACCATCCTTAGGTCACTCTGGGTTATCTCCTTTCTTCTTTGAACACATTATGAATACTGGCCACAGCTTGCTCTCTGGTATTCTAGAGGTACCATAAGCCAAGAGTACATATACTCCCATTCCCATTCTCCTTTTATTTAAGTATCAGAATTGGGGGGGGGGGGGGGGGCGCAAAGAGGAGGTAGGTAGGTAGGTTTAAATATCACTTATCCTTACCCAAAAAACCATAGAAACCTGACAGCAGATAAAGACCGTACAGCCTATCCAATTTACCATTCAATATCAACTACTGAGGTCTACAGTCCCTTTTTTTTCCTTTAGAGATCTTCTGCGTTTGTTACAGAAAAGTTTTTTTTTTTTTTTATCACGTCCTGGAACCAAAATTACTATACACGATACTCTCCTCCCATTACCCTCTACTGACACGGCTTATAAGGCTTATGTGCACTGCAATCTATGAGGTACACAAAACTTTACTAGCATGCTTTGTTACAGCCTGGATTTAACAGTTAACTGAGATTATTGGCCTTAATTATTATTTTTGTTCCCACCTTCTTCCCTGGGAAGCTGCTCTACAAATCCACAAACTCTTTGATAAAGTGCTTCATCTTGGCAAAAGTCAGTATAAGTTGTTTGTTTATATTACTCCCAATTCCACCCCCTTCAAATATGAACAGCCATAGTGGGTCCAACCAATGTTTCATCAAGCCCAGCATCCTGCCTCTGACAGCAGCCAATCCATGGCATCTATTCCCTGTTGTTTGCTACCAGCAGTAAGATGGGATGACCCAAGCTAACCTGGATAATAGTTTTCTCTTACTAATCTGGGCTAGATCAATTGAAAACTATGCCTGGGGATCTGGCATCAATCATAAACCTTCATCCACAATTACATAGTGACTTTTCCCCTTCTTCTGACCTATAAATGCATTCATCCTACCGCTCCCCCTACCTTTCCTCTCTTCCTACTCCCCTCCTCGTGAACACTGCTCTTCTACTGGCTTGCTTCTCTCTTTGCCCTTTTCTTACACTCCAACTCCAGACTTCGATCCTTTCACCTTGCTGCTTCTTATACCTGGAACAAACTACTTGAGTCTGTATGCCAGGATTCATTTCTACCCCCCTTTCAAATCCATGCTAAAAGCTCACCTCTTTGAGACTGCTTTTGGATCGTGATTCCTTGTTCTCCTGCGCGTCTCCTTACCTTCCCTAGTTTTACCTTAGTTCTCAGTTATTGTATTGTCTGTCTTGATTAGATTGTAAGCTCTGACGAGCAGGGACTGTCTTTTTACATGTGTCTGTTCAGCACTGCATATGCCTTGTAGCGCTATATAAATGATTACTGGCAGTAGTAGTTTATACCCTCTCCTAACTTACCTTGGTCCAGTCACTTCAGCCCACAGTTCTCAGCCAGGGGCCAGGCAGTAGGCACGATGACTCAGGAAACTTGCAATGAAAGGCCCTAAATTCAACAACTAGTTACCACTGGGTGATTAATAATTTCTCTTTCAGCATTCCCATCTCTGGCTAGTCCAGGAAGCATAAGACCAGTGAATGTAATTGAATTCGGAAAGCTCCACATGAAAGCGTGCAATATTTATTTTGAGCAACTGCGCCAGCCCCAAACCTTTTTAGGTTCAAATCTTTTTACTGGAAAAACCAAACCAACCCCACTCCCAACAAGTGGGGACACTTACACATCAACAGAAGTATATAACAATATACAATACATCATGTTTACATTTTTTATATTTTCACCACCCATACACCCCCCCTCAAAAATGTGTACACACCAACCCAAGGTCACCAACCCTACCAATATCACAATTGCAATGCCCTTATTCCTTCCCACAAACCCTCCCCAGCAAACCACGTCCCCCTCCCCCTCCCACTGCAATTTACAGGAGCAAACCTTCTTCCACAAAATGAGGGCATCCTGATCTATCAGGAAGGGAGTAGCACTTTCACCTCCTAACATCAGCAATTCATTTCATACCCTGGGAGTTAATGAGTGAACATAGCCCCCCCCCCTAAAGTGTCAAAAAATGGTCCCTCCGTTTCACCATACCCTTAGCGGCCAGCCATCCTTTCCATAATCATAAGATAATGGAACAAATTTCACCACTTCCAAAAAGAATGGGCATCCATCTCCCTTCACCACCTCAGAAAGGATTGTTTAGCCACCAAGCAAGCTTTTCTAACCAGGAGCCAAGCAGCCAGGCCCCAGACCTCCAAAGAGCTCTTATCATCTAAGAACGTAACCTCTGGGGTGAGCACCATAACTTCAGAGCAGCTCATCCATATAAGCAGCCTCACGCCCCCTAAAAACTCACATTTTAAGGCAACCCTAAAGGGATGCCCCAATTCAGCCCGACTTTACTGGCACCATAAACACTTATCCAAGGTGGAGAAACCTGCCCTAATGCTCAGTGATTTAAAATAGCCCCGCCAAATAAGCTGATATTGATGTATCCTAGGATGGGAACACTTCATCAGCTCTGGTATCTTAGCCAACACATCCTGTGCCTGCTGGCCCATCAGAGTGGCCTCCAATTCACTCCATTCCCCATTCGGAAGCCAGATCATCACACATTATCCCACAGGTATCAGATCCCAGAGTTTTCTATAGCATAAGGAAACAGGCATTACCTCCCTGAATTCAAACTGAAAAAACCCATCCCACTTTTCACACATTTTCCCAACCAGACCACCAACCGACAAGGTCACAAAATGCCACAGTTGCAAGTACACATAAAACGGTTTATCCTCCAACTGATAACTCCGTTTCAGGGATTGGAACGAATGAAAAACACCACGCTCATCCACCATCTGAACCAAAGTCCACAAACCCTTCTTAGCCCAAGACTAAAACGGACCTGCTTCCAAACAAGGAGGGAAGGTGCCATTACCCTGCAAAGGAAGTAAACCAGTAACCTGGGTGTTGCACCCCGTCAGCTTACATTGCCTCTCCACACAGCCCAAATTGGTTGCAACAACACACTTCCCAACAAATGCCTTGGAAGCAATTTTGCATCAAGATATAAAACCAAAGCCAAAAACTTAGGGGATGCACCACTCCCCTCCTTCCATCTCTACCTGGGTGAATTTTGCAGTACTCACCAACCAATCCTGGAGATGGTGCTATTCACACTTATTAAAGATTAAAGCCACAGGTCAGGTAAGCCCAGGCCACCTTGAGACCACTCACCCCTCAAATGAAACAAAAGCACTCTGCCCCTCTTTCCCCACCACAAAATAGCATTAAGTTCTCTTTCAACTTAGCCCCAAGCTTTGTTTAAACCTAGCGATACTGATGACCTGGACCACATCCTCCAATAAATTCCACAGCTTAAATGTACATTTGGCGATAGAGTAGTTACTCACCTGTAACAGGTGTTCTCCAGGAACAGCAGGAATCAGTCCTCACATATGGGGTAACGTCGGCGCCGACGGAGCCCTCGTGCAGAGCATTTCCCCAGCTTTCTAAGAAAGCCTTTGGGAATTGCAGCGTGCATGCGCGGTCCCCTTCCCGCCCAAGGGTGCCATCTTGCTCAGTCTGATGACATAGCTAAAAGACAGCAAAAAATTAGCAAAAATAAATCATATGACTGCAACTCCAAGGGGAGGAGGAAGGGTTGTGAGGACTGATTCCTGCTGTTCCTGGAGAACACCTGTTACAGGTGAGTAACTACTCTTTCTCCAGGACCAAGCAGGAAGTCAGTCCTCACATATGGGACTCCCTAGCTTAAGGCTACCGGAGACCTCAAGTGGAAAAATGAGCTCCCTCTAGCTCGTCAGCACTGAAGGAAGGAATCTTCTCTGAGAACGCCCCCGACCGGTAGCCCAACCCCAGGGCAGGAGGGTAGGAGTTGCCTAAACCCCAAAGAGATTATGGAGTACTGCCTGTCCGAAAGCACTGTTCCTGCGGGACTCCCTCTCAAGGCAGTAATGGGCCGCAAAAGTCTGGCTTGAAGACCAAGTAGCGGCCCGGCAGATGTCTGCCAACGGAACAGAGTGGAGATGAGCCACTGATGCAGCCTTCGCCCTGACACGATGAGCCGTGACTCGACCCTCCGAGAGGCCGGCTGCCCCTTAAGACCAGGTGATACAGTCAGCGACCCATATGGACAACGTACGCTTGGAGACAGGGAGCCCCAACTTATTGGGGTCAAAAGAAACGAAAAGCTGAACAGCCTTACGATGCTCCCACGTACGGTCAAGGTAGAAGGATAATGCCCTCCTACAGTCCAGGGTATGCAAGACCATCTCAGCCCGGTTGGCATGCGGCCTGGGAAAGAAGGTCGGAAGAACCACCTCCTGATTGAGGTGAAAAGGTGAGACAACTTTAGGAAGAAACTTAGGGTGAGTCCGTAAGACTACCCTATTCCTGTAGAACCTAGTGTAAGGAGGATCAGACACTAGTGCCTGCAGTTCACTCACTCGCCTAGCAGAGGTGAGAGCTACCAGAAATAAAGTTTTCCAGGAGAGAAAACGGAGAGGGCAGGTAGCCATAGGTTCAAAAGGCGGACAAGTAAGCCGCTGCAATACCACATTCAGATCCCACTCAGGGGCCGGTGGACGCAAAGGAGGCTTAAGCAGAAGGAGGCCTCTGAGGAAACGAGCCACCAAAGGGTGGTTGGAAAGAGGCCTGCCGTCCACCGGCGAGTGGTGTGCTGAGAGAGCACTAAGGTGAACTCTGACAGAGTTAGACTTAAGGCTCAGATTGGAGAGGTAAAGCAAATATTGCAATACTACTGCTACCAAGCACGAGAAAGGATTCTCGCTGTGCTGAGCACACCATGCGGAGAATCTACGCCACTTAAGAGCGTAGAATTTCCTGGTGGATTGCAGTCTAGAAGCTAAGACGACATCTTCCACCTCTCGAGGCAGTAGTAGGGGAGCCAGGACTACCCTTTCAGCAGCCAGGCCATCAGATGAAGGGACTGGAGGTTGGGGTGCAAGAGAGTCCCCTGATCTTGAGACAGGAGATCGTGTTGAAACCCCAGAGGCAGAGGGGTGTCCACCGCTAGCTGTAGCAGAAGCAGGAACCACGGTTGCCTCGGCCACCTGGGAGCAATGAGAATCAATGAAGCCCCATCCTTGAGGACTTTGAACAGCGTTCTGGACACTAGCGGTGTGGGAGGAAACGCATACAGTAGGCCTGTGGACCACGAGATCAGAAACGCATCGGCTGCTACTCTGAGGGAATGCGGTTGTCTGGAGCAAGATCTCGGGAGTTGCCGGTTCAGAGGACTGGCGAAAAGATCCATGGTGGGGAGTGCCCACCTGAGAAAGATCTGCTGAACCACCAATGGGTTCAATCTGAATTCGTGTGGTTGCAGGATCCTGCTCAGTCTGTCTGCCAGGTAATTTTCCTGACCTGGGAGGTAGACAGCTTTGAGAAGGATCCCGTGATTGACAGCCCAAGAGCACAGCCATTGAGCCTCCTGACAAAGAAGGAAGGAGCCTGTGCCTCCTTGTTTGTTCACATAGAACATGGCAACTTGATTGTCCGTCTGAACCAGTACAGACTGGTGAGAGGCGAGGTGGGAGAAGGCTCTCAGAGCTAGGCGTATCGCCCATAGCTCCAGAAAGTTTATCTGTTGAGTAGCCTCCCAAGGGGTCCAGAGACCCTGAGTACATGTCCCTTGGCAATGTGCTCCCCAACCGAGAAGAGAAGCATCTGTTGTGAGCACTTAAGGCGGAGGGGATTGAAAAACCACTCCGAGCACCAGATTCGGAAGATGAAGCCACCATTGCAGAGAGGAGACCAGTAGGTCGGATATCTTTACTGAGTCCGCTAGGCTCCCTGTGGCTTGATGCCATTGAGTGCGAAGGCTCCACTGAGCAGGCCGCATGTGCAGGCGGGCATTGGGGGTTACATGAACCGTGGAAGCCATATGGCCGAGCAGCCTCAGGAATTGCCTGGCAGAGACCAGGGAATTGCTGCGAAACTGGCTGGCCAGATCCATTAGCCTGTGGGCCCTGTCCAGAGGCAGAAAAGCCTTTGCTTGAAGAGTGTCGAGCCTGGCCCCTATGAACTCTAAGTTCTGGGACGGGAGCAAAGTGGACTTTGCGAAGTTTATGACAAACCCCAAGTGCTGAAGCAGAGCCACAGTGCGAAGGGTGGCCTGGTTGGCCTCCTAGGAAGATTGGCCCCTTATGAGCCAGTCGTCCAGGTACGGAAACACAAAAAGTACCTGAAGCCTCAGGTAGGCCGCCACCACTGCCAGGCACTTGGTGAACACCCTGGGAGCGGAGGACAGGCCAAAGGGTAGTACTCTGTACTGATAGTGGTTTCCTCCCACAACAAACCTGAGATATTGTCTGTGGTCTGGATGAATAAGGATGTGAGTATACGCATCCTTTAGATCCAAGGAGCATAGCCAGTCTCCCTGCTGGAGGTAGGGCAGCAGGATTCCAAGGGTAAGCATCTTGAACTTTTCCCTCTCCAGGAACTTGTTGAGGTTTCGCAAGTCTAGGATGGGTCTGAGGTCTCCTGTTCTTTTTGGTACCAGAAAGTACCTGGAATAAAAGCCGTGACATTTCAGGTGGTGGGGCACCGGTTCCACAGCCTGATCCTTTAGCAGACCTGCCAACTCCTGAAGGAGTAGGTCCCTGTACAGAGGAGGTCTTGGAGGCTCCCCTGGAAAATAGGAGGGAGGTACCTGGTGAAAATGGAGAAGATAGCCCTTTTGGACTATATGAAGAACCCAGGTATCTGATGTGACGGCTGACCACCTGTGGGCAAAGTGGGCCAGCCGGCCTCCTGTGCTGAGAGAAGCCAGCTGAGGAGAAGAGGCTATGCTGTTTGAGTCAAAAAAACCCACCCTGCTGAGCAGGGGCCGGTGTTGGTGGCTTGGGGGCCTTCTGCCTACGGGGCCCTTGACCCTGCTCCTTGGCTTGCTGACCCTGTTGGGGAGCTGCAGAGGCCTGATAATGAGGGTATTGTTTATAGGCAGATGACTTCCTCGGGTAAAAGGTCTTTTTTCCCGAGCCCTTCTTCTTCTGAGAAGGGGCAGAGGTTTTCCTGGAAAGCCTAGTCCTGGTCAGAGTCTCAGTCTCGAGTTCTGCAACCTTTTCAGCCATGGGCTTGCCAAAGAGGTTTTCACCTCGGCAGGGGACATCGACCAACTTGTCCTGGACCCATGGCTCGAGGTCAGACGACTGTAGCCAAGCCTGTCGGCGGGCACCGATGCCGGCCCTGGCTACTTGGGCCGAAGCCTCGAAGCCATCGTAGGCTGCTCGAGAGATAAACTTCAAGCACTCTCGAATACCGGTGGACAAGGCCTGGAACCTCTGCAAAGGTTCCTCGGAGAGACCAGCAGAGAACCCGGCAATCTCCTTTGCCAGGTCTCGGAGGTACATGCCCATGAAGAGCTGGTAAGTCTGGACACGGCAAGCAAGCACAGAGCCCTGGAAGCACTTCTTACCGAGGGCATCCAGGTTCCGGGCCTCCCGGCCAGGAGGCACCGAGGAGTGCATCTTCTGACTTTTCAGTCGATGCATGGCCGTTTCCACAACCATGGAGTGGTGCGGTAATTGTGCCTTTTGGAACCCGGGGCTCTTGCGGACTCAATAAATGGAATCGACCCGCTTGCTTAACACCGGCGTCGAGGCCGGGGTCTCCCACATGCGGAAGAGCAGCCGCTCCAGCATCGGAGGAACCGGAACAGCAAAGGCCTCCTTCGGGGAAGAGTCATACTGGAGGGCCTCGAGCTCCTCGGCTCGAGGCTCCTCCTCGGGATCCGCGGGGAAGGCCAAGGCCTTGGCCATATCCCGCACGAAGTTCCAGAACCGGGTATCCTCCGGTGGGAACGGCTCTGAGGTTCGGACTCGGGCGAGTCCGATGGGACACACCGAGTCCGATGAGTGTCGGGTGACTCTTCGTCCTCCGTTTCCCAGTCCGACTCCTCGGAGGAGGAGTCGAGCGGCTCCGGTCGGGTGGGCACCGATGCCCTCCGCTCTGACGCTGAGGGTATCGGCGTCGACGACCTCGGCCCCGAACGGGAGGTCGAGGGAGACCGTGGCCGAGGATCGACTCGAGCCCGCATGGACTCGAGGATCGGCTCGGCCTCCGGGGTCGACTTGGACGTCGAGGTCCCGGTTGGCGGGGCAGATGCACCGGTGAGACCGGCGATCAATGCCCGCTGCTGTTCCATGAAGGCAGCGAAGCTGCTCTCCAAGGCCGTCAACCTGAGTCTGAGCTCAGGAGACCCAACAGCCCCCGACTCGGGCCCCGACGGTGTCAGGCCCGACGTCGGCTCCCTCGGAGGAGAGTCAACGAGGACAACAGCACTTACGTGTCCAGGAGACTCCATCTCGACACGAGGATGCTTGGCAGGCCTCTCCGACTCCGAAGACCCGGGACGGCTATCGGGGCTATGCTACCTGGCCCTCGAGGAATCAGGAGCGTCCACCGACGCCGCCCTCGCGGGTTTCTTCTTCCTTCGATGTTCCCGCGAAGGAGACCCCCGCTCAGAGGAACCCCGATGCTGCTCGGGGCCGGAGTCCCGAGACATCGAGGCCTCTGACGAGGTCCGGGCCCAGCCGGACGCGGAGTCAGAAAAAATTCTATCCCTCTGGTGCTGCCGACTCCTCAACGCTTTCGAAGACATTTTGACACACGGACCACAGATCAGCGGGTCATGATCGGGTCCGAGGCAACGGAGGCAGCAGTCATGTATGTCGGTAAGAGACATAAGTTTCTTATACCGATCACATTTCTTAAACCCGCTGGCAGCCATTGGGGAAAAAGGGCCCCTGCTAGGTCAAAAGACCAGGCTGCCAGGGAAAAAAGAAAAAAGGCGCGAACGTCAGTCACAAAGGACAAAAACCGAAAAAGAGAGAAAAGGACTCGATACCGGCGTATCGGTCCGAGCGGGAAAAGGATCCGGCGTCGAACCGGAGAAAAAAGAGAAAAACAGGGAAAATCAACTTTTTCCTCAGGGAAAAACGAACTACGTCCGTCGGGCTCCGCAGAAAAAAGAAGACTGAGCAAGATGGCACCCTTGGGCGGGAAGGGGACCGTGCATGCGCGCTGCAATTCCCAAAGGCTTTCTTAGAAAGCTGGGGAAATGCTCCACACGAGGGCTCCGTCGGCGCTGATGTCACCCCATATGTGAGGACTGATTTCCTGCTTGGTCCTGGAGAAAAAAGTATTACTACTTCAATTTGTTTCAGATCTGATATCTGTTAAGTTTCATGGAGTATCCTAGTACCTTTTGAAAGGGTAAATAATGGGTCCCCCTTTACTTATTCCCAATTACTCCTGATTTTGTGGCCAGAACTGTCCATAATATTTATTAGAGGTGAAGATGAATTATAGATCCATACAGAAATATGATATTTTTAGTTTAATTCGCTCTTTCTTTTCAAATAATTCCTAATATTCTATTAGCTTTGTTTGTTTTTTGTAGTCGTTACTGCACACTAGGCTAAAGATTTAATCTATTGTCCACAATAAGTCCAAGATCTCATCGCCTTCAGAACTCTTGGGAAAACTCCTTACAGGCTATTCAAGATAGATGATGGCAGAACTGACCAGCAAAGATTGATCAGTACTTCCCACTCACTCTTTAATAATACTATTACTTAGTGATCTCAGTTGCACTCATAACTGTTTTAGCTGGGATTCATTTCCATTCAGTTGAATAGTAGAGGTTAGCATGACCTATAGAAAAGTCTAAACAATGCAACAGGAAGAGTGTCAATTCTCAAGAATGGTATAGAAAGTAACCTCAAAGTCAATAAATAGACCATTGATCAGACCAAAATAAAACCAACCAGAGCAAATCAGACATAAGGGTAATATTAAGACAATAAAAATGCATTCAGCTATAAGGTCATAATTCAAACAAGGTCATCATAGTCATTTCATGTGGAGCCACCACAAGTTCAGACTTATGTGCAAATAATGCATCTGTCAGCAGTATGCCAGCTTCTCATCCATAAACTAATTTTCAAGAAAGTATTGCTATTAGGGAAAAAATGTTAATTTTTTAATGCATGAAACCCAGTTTGAAGACGTGTGAAGATCACTAATTTAGAAACATGAACATGCACAAACTTTTACTCATTAGAATATCACTTTACCCTTTACAGCTTTATTGCACTTTCCTGTTAAAGCATAAAGTAACTGTTCGAATACACAAGGCTAAGCTTGTATGCATGGAAGCCCAAAACACTCCCACAATGCCAAACCTACATTGTCAAGCAGTTAATCAACAAGCAAACCATTATAAATATGGTTCCTCTCCCTCTGCACGTCTTTTTTTACCTTCTTACTTAATTTTCAACAGGTTCATCCCTAAATACGCACATACAGCTTGCTTTGATATTACCACCCTTCATGAAAAAAATAGATCTTCTAAGGGACCTTATATCATAAGGTCGACAACTTTGATTCAGTATATGGGTTGCTCAAAAGGAATGAGATCATGCCAGAGGTTCACATCAGATATAGGTCAGCAGCAAAAGCTAAAGTTATCTCCTTATAGAAAAAGTAAGCACTATAACATGTTTCATAATAAAACTGGATTCATTTACTTGGAAGTATTTTTCAATTCTTCTCTTCAAATAACTAAACCTTGTTATCTCACAGCAAAGCTCTTTCTTCGCTCTGCCTAAGAATTGGTCAGGTATCAGTCCCATCATCACCCTGAGCACATTTGGTTTGAGTGCAGGAGAGAATCACTCTCTTGGGCAATGCCAGCTATTTAAACTCCTTTCCCATCAGTGCTCATTTATGCGATGATTACTTGACCTTCCTCAAGAGGGTGAAGCATGCAGATCTGAGACAGCATCACAGCAATAGAATTTTCCTGTTTTGTAGCTCTGTTTCTACACATTATGATTAGAAACATAGAAACATGATGACAGAAAAAGACCACATGGCCTATCTAGTCTGTCCTTCCATATCAACAACTACAACAGTCCCCTTTTTACCTTTCGAGATCCTCTGTGTTTGTCCCATGCTTTTTTGAATTCAGTTACTTTCCTCATCTCTACCACCTCCACTGGGAGACTATTCCACAGATCCACTACTCTTTCCGTAAAGAAATATTTCCGCATATCACTCCTGAATCTATCTCCCTTCACCCTCATCCCATGTACCCTCGTAGCAGAACTTGCTTTCAATTGAAAGAGGCTCTCTCCCTGAACATTTATGCCACGAAGGTATTTGAACATCTCAATCATATCACCTCTATCCTGCCTTTCCTCTAAGGTGTACATATTAAGATAGTTAAGTCTATCCTCATATGCTTTATAATGAAGACCACTAATCATTTTAGTAGCCACCCTCTGCCCCGACTCGATCCTGTTCACATCCTTTTGAAGGTGCGGTCTCCAGAATTGCATACTATACTCCAAATGAGGTCGCACCAAAGACTTATACAGAGGCATTATCACCTCCTTTTTTCTGCTAGCCATTCCTCTCCGTATGCACCCAAGCATCCTTCTAGATTTTGCTGTTGCCTTTTCTACCTGTTTAGCTACTTTAAGGTCATCAGACACAACCATGCCTAGGTCCCGCTCTTTTTTAGTGGACAAAAGTACTTCACCCCCTATACTATAATACTCCCTTGGATTGCTGCACCCCAAATGCATGACCTTACATTTTTTAACATTAAATCCCAGCTGCCAAATTCTAGACGATTCTTCAAGCTTAGCTAGATCCCTCCTCATGTTATCTACACCTTCCTGAGTGTCTATTGAAGATTTTGGTATCATCTGCAAAGAGGCAAACCTTACCCGACAGCCCTTCTGCTATATCACTAACAAAGATGTTAAAAAGAATCGGACCAAGGACAGATCCCTGTGGCACACCACTGGTAACATCCTTCTCCTCAGAGTGAGCTCCATTTACCTGTACTCTTTGACGCCTCCCACCCAACCAATTTCTAACCCAAGCAGTAACTTTAGGGTCCATCCCTAGGGTGCTCAGTTTGTTTATAAGTTGCCTGTGAGGAACAGTGCCAAAGGTTTTACTGAAATCTAAAAGATTAAAAGAAGATAAAAATGAGAGGATCTTAACTCAGGAACCTTACCCTCCATTCAACTTATGATATCTCAATTGTTGGGGAATCATATAGGACATGCAGTTTTGGGGGTCTATCCTCATTGTTGCATTCAAGGAGAAGGCTTGGGAATAGCCCGAGGCACGATTTCTCTCAGCCCTGAGTGCCATGTTCCTCTGCAAGTGCCTGACCCTGGCACGGAGTCGACTGCAGGAGGAGGGCGTGCTGGAAGGAGTTTTCCTGAGGTATCTACGGTGGAGAGACTGAAGTCAGTTAAGCTGCGTGGGGGAGAAATGGTGAGATAACAGCATTAGGACTCAAATTTGTGGTACAGAGGCTGTACAGTAGGGATGACTAGCACGATCTCTCCAAATTCACAACCTGAGTATCACATCCATATCTAGGCAAAAACACCACAATTCATTTCCTGGTTCTTATTATGGTTTAATATAAGACTTGATGAATGTATGGCTTCATGGATGGTGTCATACAGCATTTTGGTTCCTGGACCATGGAATGATTTTCCAAGGGCTGCTGAGCAGAGATGGTGTCCACCTATCCAAGAAGAGTCAAAGTATCTTCCACAGCAGACTGGCTACCTACTAAAGAGGGCTTTAAATTAGATTTGTTGAGAACAAATGAAGAAAGCCCCCAGGTAAAACATTAAATACCCTGTAGACAATGGTAAAAAGGTAAACATCTGGAAAGTAGTGTGTAGTATAAGCATGGGCGGCCCAAAGGGGGTGCAGGGCCATGTGCGGAGATTAATTGTGGGGCCTCATTTGCATAGTGAGCCTCATTTGCATAATTATTTGCATAATGTTAACATGAATTTTTAGTACACATGCTTCTTAATGAGTGTCTGGATAAAGAAAGACTAACAGATTTCTACATTACTATATTCCAGTGCCAACCGCCAGACCCATTAGGAAGTACTATAAACACTGACCATTTAGAACTCATAGCAAATCCACCGTATCATAACAGCACTACCAGGACTCACAAAGCACCAAACCCTAACTATCAAACGGCAACACTGCAAATATTAAACCAATACATCTCAGAGAATACCAATGCATCTCCTACTGGGGAAAGAGAACAAGTGGCACGGTCAGATAGAAACTACATAAACAGAATACCTCAGCTTGGTTAAAATGCAGAACATTGACCGTCACCAAAGAACAAGGGATCACAATTTAGAAATAGGAAGACAACAATTAAACTGGGAACCCCAAAAGCCAAACTTGGGATGTACAACAACACTGGAGCAATAAAACTATAAATTAATTTCCTCTTGTACTAAACAAAACACAAAAGACGTTAACGATGCACATTTCCCAGAGCTGATATATTCCAGTTAATAAATTCAAAATAAAAAAGTTTTTTTCTACCTTTTGTTGCTTGTGCATTTTCTTTTTCAGTTGCAATTGCTCCAGTCACTTTCTTCTGGTTTCTTAGTGTCTTCTGCGAGCTATCCATTTTCCTTTCTTCTCTCTTAGATTTTTTTCCAAACTTTTTCTCTATATCTGCTTTAACATACTGATCTTTCCCCTTTTGCTCTTTCCTCCATTTCTTTCCTTATTCCTTTATCATCCACTCAAATTTCACCCTTCCATTCTCAATCTCCTCTTACTCTTCCAATACCTGGCCCATCGTAGACTTTTCTTCCCTCCCATACAAAATATCTTTTCCCCTTTCCATTCTCATTCCCCATCCCTTTCTAGTCCTCCACCAAAATCAGCTCCCTTATAGTTCTAGACCCACCCAGCATCTGCCCCCTTCTAGTCCCAGTCTCCCAAGCTTCCACATCAGCCCATTTCCAGTCCTAGCCCCCCATATGCTGTTTTCCAATTCCATTCCAGTCCCCCATCAGCCCATTTCCAATCCAAACCCCCCATCAGCCCATTTCCAGCCCTATTCCAACTCCCATCAGCCCATTTCCAGTCCTATTCCAGCCCATCACCCATTTGCAGGCCACGTTCCCCACATCAGCCCATTTCTAGTCCTATTCCAGCTCCTCATCAGCCCATTTCCAGTCCTAGCCCCCCCATATGCTTTTTTCCAGTTCCATTCCAGTCCCCCATCAGCCCATTTCCACTCCAAGCTCCCCCAATCAGCCAATTTCCAATCCTAGCCCCGTCATCCAACTTCGTCCTATTCCAGCCCCCATCAGCCAATTTCCAGTCCTAATCCAGCTCTTCATCAACCCATTTCCAGTCCAAGTTCCCCCCCCCAATCACAGCCAGTTTTGTCCGTTCCCCCCCCCACCATCACAGCCCATTTGCAGTCCTATCCCCCCCAACATCACAGCCCATTTGCAGTCCGTATCCCCCCCACCATCACAGCCCACTTGCAGTCCTCCCCCCATCACAGCACAATTGCAATCCGTTCCCCATCTCAGCCCATTTCCAGTCGGTTCCCCCCCCCACCATCACAGCCCATACAGTCCTAGCCACCCCACCCCTCCGAAGAGCCTCACGCCATCTAAGGGGCTCCGGAGGAAGCCAGGGAAGCCCGTGCGAGGCCCCGACTCCCTCTAAACAGCCGTCAACGTGAAGAGCCTTTTCCTTCACGCTGGCGGCTGTTTCAATGAAGCTGCGAATGCCGGGAAGGGAAAGGTTAAAGGCAATGCCCTTTAACCTCTCCCGGCATTCGCGGCTTCATTGAAACAGCTTCCAGCATGAAGGAAAAGGCTCTTCACACTGGCGGCTGTTTAGAGGGAGCCGGGGCCTCGTATGGGCTTCCCTGACTCACTCTGCAGTCGTCCATTGAGTGAGAAAGCATAGTTACTCACCTGTAACAGGTGATCTCCGGGAACAGCAGGAATTTAGTCTTCACATATGGGTATCGTCGGTACCGACGGAACCTGCGTGGGAATGCTCCCCAGCGTCCAATTAGAAAGATTTTGGGAGCATCCCACAGCGCCTGCGTGCTGCCTTCCTGCCTTTCCCGACTGCCTCTCTCCAGTTGAGCTTAAAGCTGAGACTAAGAGAGAGAGAGGGAAAGAGAAAGAGATAGATAGAGAAATACAACTCCTAGGGGAGATGGGTGGGTTGTGAAGACTAAATTCCTGCTGTTCCCGGAGATCACCTGTTACAGGTGAGTAACTATGCTATTTCCAGGAACAAGCAGGAATGTAGTCTTCACATATGGGGACTCCCTAGCTTTAGATGTCAGGGAGAGACTCCAGAAGTTATATGTCCCTGTGAAAGGGCTCCACTTCCCCCCATGGATCTCTGGCATCCAACCAGTGATGGTGGGTAGGAGTTGATTAGGTATAGAACAGGTGTTGGAGAACAGCCTGACCAAACAAGGCATCCCGGGGGGAGTCCTTGTCCAAGCAGTAATGGGCTGTGAAGGTATGAACCGAGGCCCAGGTGGCTGCTCGACAGATGTCGTCGATAGACACAGAGTGCAGATGAGCCATTAAAGCTGCCATGGCTCTCACATTGTGAGCTGTGACATGGCCCTCCAGAGGAAGGTTCTTACTCTGATAGGCAAAGAAGATACACTGTGAAATCCAGTTGGACAGTGTTCTCTTGGAGACTGGAAGTCCCAAATGAGAAGGATCAAAAGCAACAAAGAGTTGAGAGGACTTTCTGTGTTGCTGTGTTCTTTGTAAGTAAAAGGCTAAAGCTCTTTTACAGTCCAAAGTATGAAGATTCCTTTCCGCATTAGATGCATGAGGCCTTGGAAAAAACACAGGCAGGTAGACCGCTTGGTTAAGATGAAAAGGCGAGAACGCCTTTGGCATAAAGTGTAGATGAGTCCTAAGGACTACCTTGTCATGATGGAACCTTGTATAAGGTGGATCAGCCACTAGTGCTTGCAACTCACTGATGCGACGTGCTGATGTGATTGCAATGAGAGAGATAACTTTCCAAGAAAGGAATTTCAAGGAGGTAGTAGCTAAGGGTTCAAAAGGTGGCTTCATGAGCTGACCAAGAACCAGATTTAAGTCCCATGCCACTGGTGGTGGCTTAATGGGAGGCTTAGTTAGAAGAAGGCCTCTCATAAATCTTGCTACGAGAGGATGGGAGGAAATAGGTTGTCCATTTAAAGGCTTGAAAGAAGCCGCAATAGCACTCAAATGGACTCTTACTGAGTTAGTTTTAAGTCCTGCATTGGATAAATGAAGGAGATACTCTAGTAATGATTCCAGAGGTATCGCAAGGGGGTTAAGACCCTTCTGCGAGCACCATATGGTAAACCTTTTCCACTTGAAAGCATAACAGCGTCTTGTGGCAGGTTTTCTAGAACCATAAGGAAATCCTTTACTTGCTGAGGAAGGTTAAGATCCTGAAGATCTAGGCCTTCAGCAACCAAGCCCTGAAATGCAGAGACTGGGGATTGGGATGCCATAACATTCCGTCCTCCTGAGACAGGAGATCTGGAGCAGAGCCTAACTCCAGAGAGGGAGCTTGAGAGAGATGTAGAAGCAGAGGGTACCACACTTGCCGTGGCCAATGTGGAGCTATGAGAACCATACGGCCTCTGTCTCTCTGAAGCTTGAACAGGGTTTTGGAAATCAGGGGAATGGGTGGAAAGGCATACAAGAAGTCTTGACCCCAATGAAGGAGGAAAGCATCCCTGGCCTGAGAGCCCTGAGACGGAATTCTGGAACAAAACGGGGAAGTTTGGCATTCAACGGACTTGCAAAGAGGTCTATGTCCGGGGTTCCCCAAATTTGAAAAATCTTGGCCACCTGGTCTGCATGTAGAGACCATTCGTGTGGAAGCAGAACTCGACTGAGTCTGTCTGCCCAAGAATTTTGGATACCTGGAAGATACACTGCCAGGAGATGAATCTGATGCTCTCTGGCGAGGGCCCATAGTCACAAAGCTTCGTTGCAAAGCGACAGAGAGCCTGTTCCTCCCTGCTTGTTCACGTAGAACATGGCTACTTGATTGTCCATCTGAATGAGGACTGTCTTGTAGCTGAGCAGGGTGTGGAACACTTGCAGAGCAAGAAAGATTGCTCTGAGCTCCAAGAGATTGATGTGTAGATGAGTCTCCTGTGGGAGTCCAAGTGCCTTGGGTGGAGAGGTCTTGCAGATGAGCTCCCCAATCCACTGGAGAAGCATCTGTTGTAAGAGTTGCCTGGGGTAAAGGTTATTGAAATGGGGACCCCAGCAACAGGTTTTGAGTGGACTGCCACAATTGGAGGGACAAAATAAGGTGATTTGTTTTTGCTATTTTGTCTGACAGGCACTCTGATGCCTGGGTCCATTGAGTGGATAAAGTCCACTGGGCTGCTCTCATATGGAGGCGAGCATAAGGAACCACATGCACGGTAGATGCCATGTGGCCTAGTAGTTGTAACATTTCTTGAGCAGTGAGATGAGGCTTTAGCACTGCTTGAGAAGCTAACTGCACCATGCGAAGGCAACGGGCCTGGGGAAGATAGGCCCTTGCTTTCCTGGTATCCAGCAAAGCTCCTATGAACTCTAGAGACTGAGTGGGAGTTAGACTGGATTTTGGGATGTTTATGATCAGACCCAAATACTGAAGGATACGCATTGTGCAAGATGGAGAATTCCTGGCCTCTGACTCTGATGGGGCTTGAATGAGCCAGTCGTCTAAGTAGGGGACGACAAATATTCCTAGAGTGCGAAGAAATGCTGCTACCACAGCCATGCATTTCGTGAACACCCTTGGTGCTGAGGCCAGGCCAAAAGGAAGCACCCTGTATTGGTAGTGCTTTCCTTGAAAAAGGAACCAAAGGAACTTTCTGTGAGTTGGATGGATGAGAACATGAGTGTACGCATCCTTGAGATCTAGAGAACAAAGCCAATCCTGACTCTGAAGGTATGGCAGCAGAGTTCCCAGAGAAATCATCTTGAATTTCTCTTTGAACAGGAATTTGTTCAATTCTCTGAGGTCTAAAATAGGTGTGTCCCCCCTTGTTTTCTTTGGGATAGGGAAATAGGGGGCATAAAACCCTGTACCCTGTTAAGGAATGGGTACCTCTTCTATTGCCCCTTGGGCAAGAAGCATAGTGACCTCTTGATCTAACAGATTGATGAGAGAGGTTTGAGAATTGAATTGTCTTACCATTGTGGGAGGGGGAATGCAAATAAAATGAAGCTTGTACCCCTCTTTTATAATGGAGAGAGTCCAATGTTCTGCTGTTATCTGCCCCCATCTGGGGGCAAAGTGACACAACCTTCCTGGAATGGTGGAAGGCTCTGGGCCATTGAGAGCCAGGAAGGCTAACTTCTCTAGATGAAAATCAAAGGCCTTGTGGAAGCTGAGACTGCTGGGACAGCTGAGGCTTAGCAGTCTTTGTTTTCCTTTGTTTAGATGGTTGCTGACTCTTCTGAGCAGGTTGACCTGCAGAACGTCCCTGCTGGGAATAAGAAGGGTAAAACCTCTTTTTTTTTAAAAGAATGGTTTCTTGAAATATTTCTTCCTTGCAGGATCAGCTGTGGCTTTGGATAACCTATCCAAAGTGGAGTTGTCAGCATCCAACTCATTGGCTTTCTCTTGCCAATTTTTGCCAAATAGATTCTCACCTGTGCAAGGGATATTGCCCAGTTTGTCCTGCACCCAGAGCTCCATAGAAACATAGAAACATGATGACAGAAAAAGACCACATGGCCTATCTAGTCTGTCCTTCCATATCAACAACTACAACAGTCTACTTTTTACCTTTAGAGATCCTCTGTGTTGGTCCCATGCTTTTTTGAATTCAGTTACTGTCCTCATCTCTACCACCTCCACTGGGAGACTATTCCATGGATCCACTACTCTTTCCGTAAAGAAATATTTCCGCATATCACTCCTGAATCTATCTCCCTTCACCCTCATCCCATGTCCCCTCGTAGCAGAACTTGCTTTCAATTGAAAGAGGCTCTCTCCCTGAACATTTATGCCACAGAGGTATTTAAACATCTCAATAATATCACCTCTATCCCGCCTTTCCTCTAAGGTGCACATATTAAGATCTTTAAGTCTGTCCTCATATGCTTTATAATGAAGCCCACTAATCATTTTAGTAGCCACCCTCTGCACCGACTCCATCCTGTTCACATCCTTTTGAAGGTGCGGTCTCCAGAATTGCACACTATACTCCAAATGAGGTCGCACCAAAGACTTATACAGAGGCATTATCACCTCCTTTTTTCTGCTAGCCATTCCTCTCCGTATGCACCCAAGCATCCTTCTAGCTTTTGCCGTCGCCTTTTCTACCTGTTTAGCTACTTTAAGATCATCAGACACAACCACGCCTAGGTCCCGCTCTTCTTTAGTGGACAAAAGTAATTCACCTCCTATACTGTATTGCTCCCTTGGATTGCTGCAGCCCAAATGCATGACCTTACATTTTTTAACATTAAATCCCAGCTGCCAAATTCTAGACCATTCTTCAAGCTTAGCTAGATCCCCCCTCATGTTATCTGCACCTTCCTGGGTGTCTACTCTATTGCAGATTTTGGTATCATCTGCAAAGAGGCAAACCTTACCCGACAGCCCTTCCGCTATATCACTAACAAAGCTGTTAAAAAGAATCGGACCAAGGATAGATCCCTGGGGCACACCACTGGTAACATCCTTCTCCTCAGAGTGAGCTCCATTTACTTGTACTCTTTGTCGCCTCCCACCCAACCAATTTCTAACCCAAGCAGTAACTTTAGGGTCCATCCCTAGGGTGCTCAGTTTGTTTATAAGTTGCCTGTGAGTAACAGTGTCAAAGGCTTTACTGAAATCTAAATACACCACATCTAGGGCTCTCCCTCGGCCAACTCCCTGGTCACCCAGTCAAAGAAATCAATCAGATTTGTCTGACAAGACCTGCCTCTGGTGAATCCATGCTGCCTCGGATCCTGTAATCCGCTGGACTCCAGAAACCTCACTATTTTTTCTTTCAGCAGCGTTTCCAATAATTTACTCACCACTGAAGTTAAACTAACCGGCCTGTAGTTTTCAACCACATCCTTACTTCCGCTTTGGGTAAAGGCACCACATGAGCCTCTCTCCAGTCCTGTGGCACCACTCCCGACTCCAACAAGGCATTGAAAAGGTCAGTCAGTGGAGTTGCTAGAACGTCCCCAAGTTCCCTCAGTATTCTAGGGTGTATCCCATCTGGTCCCATCGCTTTGTCTACTTTAAGCTGAGCTAGTTTCTCACGAACACAGTCTTCTGAAAATTGTTCAAGATGTCCCTCGCGTCTGTTCCTATTTGTGGGTGTTTTCTGAGGTCCTGCTCCTGGTTCTTCATCTGTGAGCACAGAACAAAAATATTTGTTAAGCAATTCCTCTTTATCCTTATCAGCTTCTACATATTCCCCCCCTGCACCCTTGAGTCTGACAATACCACTTTTGCCCTTCCTCTTCTCACTAATATATCTAAAAAATGTCTTATCCCCCCCCCCCATTTTATTGCATTGGCTATTTCCTCCTCCTTTTGAATCTTTGCCTTCTTGACTACTTTGCTAGCTTCTCTAAGTTTTTCCAAATACAGACGCCTGTCTTCCTCTCTCTGTGATCTCTTGTATTTCATGAAGGCCTCCCTCTTTTTCTTCACTTTTTCAGCTACTTCCTTCAAAAACCATAACGGTCTCTTTTTCCTTTTGCCTTTATTTACCATTTTAACAAAAAGGTTGGTTGCCCTTAAAATACCCCCTTTTAGTTTTGCCCACTGTTTTTCTACATCCCCCAGCTGTTCCCATCCTACTAACGACTCCCTGAGGTATTGGCCCATCTTCGCAAAGTTAGTCTTCCTAAAGTCTAAGATCCTCACCTTGGAATGGATTCTAACAGCCCTAGTCCTAATACTGAACCACACCATCTGGTGATCACTGGATGCAAAATGATCTCCCACTACAACATCAGAAACACTTTCACCATTGGTAAGCACCAAGTCCAGTATGGCCCCTTCACGTGTGGGGTCTGTTACCAATTGCCTGAATAGTTCTCCCTGTAGAGAATCCAGGATCTCCTTACTTCTAGATGATACTGCAGCAGGAATGTGCCAATCAACATCTGGCATATTGAAATCTCCTATCAGTAGCACTTCCCCTTTCCTAGCAATGCTGCGTATGTCTTTAATTAACTCTCTGTCCACCTCTTCCTCTTGTGAGGGAGGTCTGTATATCACACCAATGCAAATAGATTTCTCTTTCCCTCTTTCTAGTTTAACCCACAATGCCTCCTCTCTCCCTTTTAAGCTCTGTAATTCCAAAGATTTAATAGTAGTTTTTACATATAGTGCCACTCCTCCTCCCCTTCTTCCTACCCTGTCCTTTCTGAATAAAGTATAGCCAGGTATAGTTACATCCCAGTCATGGTTTTCTGTGAACCATGTTTCTGTAACTGCCACTAAATCCAAGTCAGCCACTCCCACCAAAGCTTCAACATCAGGGATCTTATTTCCCATGCTACGGGCATTTATATACACTGCTTTCCATATGTTACCCCTGTTACCCATTTCCATAAAGGTATTTAATTTATTTAATGTATCACCTACCTAGGGGCTTTCTTCACCTATCCCCAACGAATCTAGTTTAAAGCCCTCTTCAGTGGATTAGCCAGTCTACTACCGAAGATGCGTTGACCTTTCTTGGACAGATGGATGCCATCTCTGCTTTGCAACCCTTGGAACAGCATCCCATGGTCTAGGAAACCAAAACGCTCTCGATGACACCATCCACGCAGCCATCTCCAGGATGCGAGCTTCTCTGCCTTGGCCTTTACCCTCAACAGGGAGGATTGAAGAGAACACCACCTGTGCACCTGCTTCACCTTCTGTCCCAGAGCCAGGAAGTCACTTTTGATACGTTCTGAGGTATACCTGGCAGTATCATTTGTTCCAACATGGATTAGCAACATTGGGTAATAGTCAGTGGGCTTGATGAGTCTCTGCAAACTCTCAGTAACATCTTGGATTTTGGCACCAGGCAGACAGCATACCTCTCTGGACATCAAGTCTGGTCGGCAGATGGACGCCTCAGTACCCCTCAGAAGAGAGTCTCCAACCACCACTACCCTTCATTTCCTTCTGGTCACTGATTCTGCAACTTTGGGGTACTTGAACTCTGATTCTTCCCTTTCCAGGGATGCTTTCACCTCCTCCACTTCCAGGGCTGCATAATGGTTCTTCAATTCAAGGGCTGGAGAAGTTGGATTGGTGATTTTGCAGGCCCTGGTGACTTGTGTCCAACCATCGACATTCTGTTGGCACCCATCTTCTCCTGTGCTGGAGAGCTTGGTTGCTGCAAGAAGCATCTCATCAATGTACTTCTCACTGTCTTGAATGCTCCTCAGCCTCGCCACCTCCTCTCTGTTCCTCCACTTGTTTCCTCAGAGCTTCAGCATGCAGGCACCCTGCACGTGGAACTGGTCCTTCAACTGGCATTAGGACCTCTGTCTGGACCGAGGCAGAAGCTGTAAAGGGGGCAACAGCTTTAGCAATACGATTTTTCCCAGCCATTGTTCTGTTCGTGGAGCTTAGGTAACTGTTAAAGCAAAAGAGAGAGATCTACCAAGTACCAGCCGGTTTCCCAGCTGTCCTTTCAGAGAAAAAGCAGTTAAATCTCTTTAATTATATTCAAAATGTGCTGGTCCAATTCTCTGTGATTTGTTAAGGGGGGAGGTGCCCTATAAAGCAAGACTGCTCACTAGGGGTGGGTGGGAGTCGGGGTGGGTAGGGAGGGAACTAACACCTGATTAGGTGTTAGCAGTTTCTAAACCTGAGGAGGTTACTAGAGCTCAGCAACCTACTATGCTCAAGGAAAGTTCCTCTAAAGCACCAAAAAGAAAAGTAACCTTGCTTTAAAAAATATACAAAAAACCCTTTTAAGAGCTCCCAGTCAGAGAGCTAGCAATGTAATATAATAAAAACAAACAAACACTCAAATCCTTACTGTTTGTTGATCTGTAGACCCCTGGTTAGGAAAGCCTCAACAGGGCAGGGCACTGGAGCCTTTTATGCAGGCCTCAGCTGCACTCAGGAAATCAGGCCCACTAACTCCTGATTAGGTGTTAGCAGTTTCTAAACCTGAGGAGGTTACTAGAGTTCAGCAACCTACTGTGCTCAAGGAAAGTTCCCCTAAAGCACCAAAAAGAAAAGTAACCTTGCTTTAAAAAATATACAAAAAACCCTTTTAAGAGCTCCCAGTCAGAGAGCTAGCAATGTAATATAATAAAAACAAACAAACAAACCCTCAAATCCTTACTGTTTGTTGATCTGTAGAGCCCTGGTTAGGAAAGCCTCCAAATCGGATGCCTGGAGCCAGGCAATTCTACGTGCACCTATGGCAATGGCAGAGGTTCTGCTTATGCACTCAAAACAGTCAAAAGCTGCACGATTGACAAATTTGGAAACATCCTGGGCATGATTAACCAGAGTGAGAAAATCCTGCCTCTTATCTTCAGGAAGAAGAGGGCTCAGAACCTCTAAATCTCCTGTGACTTCTTTAAGGAACATTCCCATATATAAAATATAGGAACTGATCCTGGCAGAAAGCATGGAAGCCTGGAAAGTACGATGTCAAAAGGCATTCAAGGTTCTACACTCACGTCCTGGAGGATTAGAGGCATGCCTCTTTGCACTCCTGCTCCTTCTCATAGCTGATTCCACTACAATAGAGTGGTGAGGAAGCTGAGTCTTCTGGAAACCAGGACAAGGAGGGACTCGATACATAGTATCCAGTCTACGAGAGTGAGGGGAGGTGGTAAGAGGTGTTTCCCACATTCTTAGCATGAGATCATGTAAGATCTCATGTATAGGCAAAGTAGCTGCCTCCTTAGGAGCTTTGGGATATTGAAGAATCTCCAACTCCTTTGCTCTGGGCTCTGTTTCGGGAGCCACAGTAATGGGAAGACCTCGAGCCACCTCCCTGATAAAATCCTGAAAAGAGATATCTTCTGGAGGAGACATCCTACGTTTAGGAGAGGAAGGCTCCTCCGGGAGAAGTATTCCGGTACCGACAGAATCGTCAGAATCCTCAGACTCCTCTGAGGATTCAAAGTACCTTCTGTCTGGATGCTCTTGTAGAGCATGATACCCGTACCGACCGAAGTCGGTACTGGGGGGAATCGGTACCGGTGTATCGGTATCGGAAGGCATAGCATGACTGGGTGCCAGCAAAGCAGACACCGATGTCAATGCCGATGCTGTCAGTACCGGTGTCAATGCCGGTACCGGTTGAACTGTGACACGGTTCCGAGGGTGTTGATGCCGCAAGGAGAGCCGCCAGACTGCGTTCAATAGCCAGGAACCTCTGGTCTATCGACGCTGCCAATGCCTGGGTGTTGGTACCGGAGAAAGCAGCCGGTACCCCAGAGCATGGCACCAGTAGTTCTGCCAAGGTTGAAGCCTCGAGAACATCCTGGAGCCCAGATAATGCTTTGGAAGCCGAAGCCTCCCGCTGGGGCAATTTTGCCAGTACAGAACCCTCAAGGGCAACGCCAGAGGCATCTCGATGCTTAGAAGGAGATCTACCCTTTGAGGACCGGCTAGACTTATGTTTAGTTACCTGAGATCCATGGGAGGAAGACGAAGCCCTGGAAGACGTCGATGCCACAGAAGCTGCATCGGAGGGAAAAAGGGTGCTGAGCTTAGCAGCTCAGTTTTGTCGACCCCTCTTGGACATCATGGCACAAGCCATACACTCCGAGATGGAGTGGTCAGGACCTAAACATTTAAGACACCACTCATGGGTGTCGGTGACGGAGATGGTACCGCCACACTTGGTGCACTTTTTGAAACCCGAAGCGGGATTTTCCATGGTAGAGGAAATTTTGGGCCTAAGGCCCAAAAGGGCGCGTGTACCTGGAAAAGAAAAGTTTGGAAAAAAATACTAATATAGCGTCGAGGAAGGCAGACACAACCACAAAAAAGGAGAATAAGGAAAACAAATTTTCTGCAGTGACAGGAACAACGACCTGCTGGCTCAGCGGAAAACAAAGAACTGGACAGAGGCAGTTGGGAAAGGCGGGAAGGCAGCATGCAAATGCTGTGGGATGCTCCCAAAAGCTTTCTAATTGGACGCTGGACGATACCCATATGTGAAGACTACATTCCTGCTTGTTCCTGGAGATTGCGGTTTGCGTGGGGCCCTGTGTGAACAAATTCTTGCGCAATGGACGGGCAGACCCTGAGTATAGGAAATAAGATTCTGGATGTTGAGGCTTTAATGAAAAAGGATGACTTTGATTTAGTGGCAGTTATGGAGACATGGAGAACCATGACTAGGATGTAATTTATTCAGGAAGGCCAGAGTAGGAAAAAAAGGGAGGAATAGTGGCACTATAAGTAAAAATAAAGCTACAGAATTGTACGGCTTGAGAAGAGGTGGCAGTATTGTGGATTATACTGGAAAGAAGGAATAGAGCATTCATTTACACTGGTGTGGTGCACAGACCTCCTTCACAAGCAGAAGAAATGGACAGAGATTTAACTGAAGACATTCACAGTATTGTAATGAAAGAAGTGGTGATGTTGATAGGTGATTTCAATATGCCAGATGTTGATTGGGACATCCCTGCTGCAGTCTCATCTAGAAGTAGGGAGATCCTAGATTCTCTACATGGATAACTATTCCGGTAGCTGGTAACAGAACCCACACATGAAGGGGCGATACTGTACTTGGTGCTGATGAATGGGGAGAGTATTTCTGATTTTATAGTGTGTGATCATCTCAAATCCAATGTTCACCAGATGGTGTGGTTCAGTATTAGAAAAAAGGCCGAAGTAGTCCATTCAAAAGTGAGGGTCCTAGACTTTAGTAAAACTAACTTTGCTAAGAAGGGACAATACCTCAATGAGTCAGTCATTAGTGGGATGGGAACAGCTGTGGGATGTATAAAAGCAATGGGCAAAATTGAAAGGGGATATTTTAAGGGCAATAAACATTTCTCTTAGGAAAGTAAATAGGAAATAAATATAAAAGGAGAAGGAAGTGGAAGCCACTATGTTCTGGATAGAAATACCTGAAAAAAGTGGAGGAAAAAAAAAAAAAAGAGGGTGACGTTCATAAAATACAAGAGATCACAGAAAGAGGAAGACAAGCATCAATACTTAGAAAAGCTATGAAAATATCCAATGGAATAAAATGGGGGTATAAAACATTTTTCAGATGTTAGTGAGAAGATAAAGAGTAAAAGTAGTATTATCAGACTAAGTGTGAAAGGGTGGGGGGGAGCGGGAATATGTAGAAGCCGATGAGGATAAAGTGTAATTGCTTAACAAATATTTATGTTGTGTATTCAGAAATGAAGCGCCAGGAGCAAGACCTCAGAAAACACCGACAAATAGGAACAGAAGCGAGGTGGATCTTGAACGATTTTCAGAAGACTGTGTTCATGAGGAGCTAGCTAAACTAAAAGTAGACAAAGTGATGGGGCCAGATGGGATACATCTGAGTGTATTAAAGGAACTTAGGGATATTGTAGCAGCTCCACTGTCTAACCCTTTCAATGCTTCTTTAGAGTTGGGGGTGGTCCCAGAGGACTGGAGAAGGGCACATGTGGTCCCTCTATAATAAAGAGAAGTAGAATAAGGTTGGGAACTACAGGCTAGTTAGTCTGACCTCTATGGTGAGTAAATCAATGGAAATGTTGCTAAAACAGGATAGTGGTTTCTGGAATCCAATGGACTGCAGATCCGAGACGGCATGGTTTACTCAGATACTAGAGGCAAATGTTATCAAATAAATCTCATTAATTTTCTTTGACTTTGACTGGGTGTCCAGAGTTGAACCAAGGGAGAGCCCTAGATGTGGTATACTTAGATTTCTGTAATGCCTTTGACACTGTGTGACTTTTAGAATGCAATATGGATGGACCCTAAAGTACTGATTGGATTAGAAATTGGTTGAGTGGGAAGCAACAAAGGGTACAGGTAAATGGAGCTCACTCTGAGGAGAAGGATCTTACCAGTGGTGTGCTGCAGGGATCTATCCTTGGTCCAATTCATTTTAATCTTTTTTTCTAAGTGATGTTGTGGAAGGGCTATTAGGTAAGGATTGCCTCTTTGCAGATACTACCAAAAAGAGACACCCAAGGAAGATGTAGACAGAGGAGGGATCTAGCAAAGTTTTTAGAATGGTCAAGCATTTGGCAGCTGAGATTTAACATTAAAAAGTGTAGGGTCATGCATTTGGGCTTCACAAATCCAAGAGAGCAGTACAGTATAGGGGGTAAAGAACTTTTGTCTACAAAAGAAAAGCAGGACTTGGGTGTGATTGTATCTGATGATTTTAAAGTGGCTAAACAGGTAGAAATGGTGATGGAAAAAGCCAGGATGCTTTGGAGCATAGGGAGAGGAAGTGATAAAGTATAAGCCTTCGGCGAGATCTCATTGGAGTATTGTGTGCAGTTCTGGAGACCACATCTTCAAAAGGATATAAACAGAAAGGAGTTGTGCAGAGAGTGGCAACAAAAACGGACAGTGGGTTTCATTATAAGGCATATGAGGACAAAGATCTCAATATGTATACTTTGGAGGAAAAGTGGGAGAGAGGAGATATGATAGAGACAGTTTAATACCTCCGTGGCAGAAATGCACCAGGGAAGCCTCTTTCAATTGAAAGAAAGCTCTATCTATCTATCTATCTATATATATATATAGGATGAGGGTGAAAGGTCAAACAAGAATAATTTGCACAAATATTGCTTTATGGAAAGGATGGTAGGTGCATGAAATAGTATCCCAGTGGCAGTAGTCGAGACAAGGACTGTATAGAAACTCAAAAAAACATGGGACAAACACAGATCTCTAAAGGTAAAAAAGGGATTGTGAAGCTTAGTAGTTGATATGAAAGGGCACACTGACTAGCTTGTATGGTTTTTATCTGCCATCATGTTTCTATGTTTCTACAATAAATAAAGTACATTAAACAGCAAGTAAACAGTTAATTATTATAAAATACAGCAAATAAAACAAAAGAAAAAAGAAAAATATCAAAGGAAGTTCACAGAAGGAATTAAGCATCACAGCCAACTACATCAACATGGTTTGATTTTTTTCCAGACTCAAGGAATTCTATCAGCTGTTTTGGTTAAAAAAAAAAAAAGGAAATTTTTACTCTCATAAGTTACAAACACTGACAAGGGAATTTTAGAACAACGGGCCCTAAAGCAAGGATCCTCGGCTTGAAAGCCAAGAATTCTCTAAAACGGAGCTGAATCTCATGCGAAAAATCAGGAAAAACTTGTATTTATGCTCCTAAAAAGAGTCCATCAATAAACTTGAAACATAAATGCAGGACTGTTACAGTATGGCTCTAAAGCAAAGTCACAAGTAAGATAGTTCTCTCAGTTATAACTTCAAGTGAATTCTCAAGAAAGTCAGCCAAATTCATTAAATCTTGCAGGCCACCGCTATTAGGGGTATGTTTACTAAAGCATGGTAGGCTTTTGCAGCCGACGCCGGGTGTTAGTTGCAAAAGCCACGTGTTATCTATTGGGTGCAAACAGCATTTCCCAGCAGATAAAGCAGTGAAAATGCAGGGATCATGGCAAGAGAGCATCGCTGATGCAGCTACTGCCACTCAGAGATGGCACTAACTGCATCCATGCTGCCTGCAAAAGATCTGGCTACCGCGTGCTGTCAATGCCTGTGATAACCACACAGTACAGGCACGCCCACTCTCCATCCACATTTCACCCACTCACACTAATGCATGAAATGCAGCTATCATGGAAAATTGCCTGCAGCAGCTGCATTTGTCCTAAGTAAATGGTGACTGTGGTGCAATTTTCCTGTTAATGCCATGACGACAGCTAATGACCTTTACTCTTTATTCTACTGCTGAACATAGAAAGGCTTCAGGGACAAATACTGGGCTGATGCCCCCGGGGATAGATTTTCCACAGTATCTTCAAAACCTCAAACATTTATGCAGCAACTCAGCTGGAGCTAGAAGCAGAGACTTGGGAGAATTTAAAAAGCACCTAAGAATATAAGAAATGACATACTGGGTCAGACCAAGGTCTATCAAGCCTTTCCAACAATGGCCAGCCAGGTCACAAGTACCTGGCAGGTTCCCAAAAAGGTACATAGGTTCCACAATGCTTGTCCCTGGTTAAGCAGTGGATTTTCTAGATCCTCTTTAATAATAGTTTATGGACCTTTCCTCCAGGAACTTGTCAAAACCTTTTTTTAAACCTACAGTAGCTACACTAACAGCTTTTACTACATCCTCCAGTAACAAATTCCAGAGTTTGATTATGCATTGAGTGAAAAAATATTTTCTCTTATTAGTCTTAAATGGGTTATATTGTAGCTTCATTTAAATGATTGTACCTATTTTGATTCTCCAAATACTCCAGCTGCCACCAACTATTTGTCCTTGGCCACAGCAACATTTAAGTCCACTTTTTGTACAAGGTATCCCTCAAGCAGCCCTAGCCTTGCTCCTTCCTGGTTCTGCTCCCAGGAGAGACTATCCACAATCCCACTGATAGCAATCATCTCTAAATTCCTAACAGGGGCTCTGCATTTCAAGCAAAGGTAAGAGTGTGTGGCTTTTAATTACTAGCTCTTTGCCTGAGAGCTCTTAAAAGGGTTTTGGTACATTTTTAAAACAAAGTTACATTCTTTTTGGTGCTTTAGTTCAAAAGGGGAAATATTTTCTTTAGTAGTGTAGGTTAAAACTCTGCTTTAAGTATCTTTCTCAGCTCTTTGAAGCTACTGACACCTCATCAGGTGTTAGCTCCACTCCTATCTCCCCCCCCCCCACTCCATGTGAGCAGTCTTGCTTTATAGGCACCTCCTCAATTAGCTACACACAGGGACTTTGAACAGCACATTTAGCACACACTTAAAAAGAGGTTAACTGCTTTTTCTCTGAAAGGACAGCTGGGAAACTGGCTGGTACTTTGGTAGGTCTCTCTTTTGCTTCAACAGGTATCTAAACTCCACCAACTAAGAAATGGCTGGGAAAAATCATATCACCAAAGCTGTTACCCCCATTACAGCTTCTGCCTCTGTACAGAGATCCCAATGTCTGCCTCTGTACAGACAGAGATCCCAATGCCAGTTGAAGGACCAATTCCACGTGCAGGATGCCTGCATGCTGAAGCTCCCAGGAAACAAGTGGAGGAGCTCAGAGAAGAGGTGGCGGGGCTGAGGAGTATTCAAGACATTGAGAAGTACATTGATGAGATGCTTCTTGAAACATCCAAATTCTCCAGCAGAGGAGAAGATGGGAGCCTACAGAATGATGAAGGTTGGATACAAGTCACCAGGGCCTGCAGAATCACCAATCCAACTCCTCCAGCCCTTGAATTATGATTTGAATTATACAACCCTGGAAGTGGAGGAGGTGTGAAAGCATCCCTAGAAAGGGAAGAACCAGAGCTCGAGCAACCCAAAGTTGTAGAATTAGTGACCACAAGGAAACAAAGGGTAATGGTGGTTGGTGAATCTCTTATGAGGGGTACTGAGGCATTCATCTGCCAACCATTCTTGATGTACAGAGAGATATGCTGTCTGCCAGGTGCCAAAATCTGAGATGTTACAGACAGTTTGCCGAGGCTCATCAAGACCACTATTACCCAATGTTGCTCATCCATGTCAGCACAAATGATACTGCTAGATATCCCTCTCAGCATATCAAAAGTGACTTCATGGCTCTGGGACAGAGGATGAAGCAGATAGGGGCACAGGTGATGTTCTCTTCAATCCTTCTTGTTGAGAGTAAAGGCCAAGGCAGAGAGGCTCACATCTGGGAGATAAATGCATGGCTGTGTGGATGGTGTCAGAGAGTGTTTTGGTTTCCTGAACCATGGGATGCTGTTCCAAGGGTTGCAGAGATGATGTCCATCTATCCAAGAAGGGTCAAGATGTCTTCAGTAGCAGACTGGCTAACCTACTGAAGAGGGCTTTAAACTAGATTCATTGGGGATGGGTGAAGAAAGCCCCCTGGTGAGTGAAACATTAAATACCTATATGAAAATGGGTAAAAGGGGCAACATATGGAAAGCAGTGTATACAATGCCTGTAGTATGGGAAATAAGATTCCAGATGTTGAGGCTTTAATGGGAGAGGCTAACTTGGATTTAGTGGCAACAACAGAGACATGGTTCATGGAGAACCATGACTGGGATATAACTATACCAGGCTATATTTTATTCAGAAAGGACAGGGGAGGAAGAAGGGGAAGAAGAGTGGCACTATATGTAAAAAATAATATTAAAGCTATGGAAACACAGGGCTTAAAAGGGAGAGAAGAGGCACTGTGGGTTAAACTAGAAAGAGGGAAAGAGAAATCTATTTGCATTGGTATGATATACAGACTTCCCTCACAGAGAGAAGAGGTGGACAGAGATTTAATAGAAGACATACACAGCATTGCCAAGAAAGGGGAAGTGCTACTGATTGGGATTCCAATATACCAGATGTTGATTGGCACATCCCTGCTGCAGTATCATCTAGAACAGGGGTCTCAAACTCAAATTGCTTTGAGGGCCAAATGAGGACTTGTAAAGTAACCCGGGGGCCGCATAAGACGAGGGGCCTCATTTGCATAAGGGGCCTCATTTGCATAAATATTTGCATAATGTTACCATACACTAACTTTTAGTAAACATGCCTCTTTAATGAGTATGGATAAAGAAAGACTAAAAGATTTAGAAACAAGACGACAATAATTAAACTGGGAACCCCAAAAGCCAAACTTGGAATGTACAACAACACTGTAGAAATAAAACTATAAATTAATTTCCTCTTGTACTAAACAAAGCGCAAACATTAATGATGCACATTTCCCAGAGCTGACATATTCCAGTTAATAAATTCAAAATAAAGAGATATTTTTCTACCTTTTGTGCATTTTTTTCAGTTGCAATTGTTCCAGCCACTTTCTTCTGGTTTCTTCATGTCTTCTGCTAACTCTCCATCGTCTGCTGTCCATTTGCCCTTTCTTCTCTCCTAGTTTTTTTTTCCATTCTCTCTCTATATCTGCTTTAACATACTAATCTTTCTCCTTTTTCTCTTTCCTCATTCCTATTTCATCCACTCAAATTTTACCCCTCCATCCTCAATCCCCACTTATTCTCCCAATACCTGGCCAATTGTAGATTTGTCTTCTCTCCCAGACAAAATATTTTTCCCCTCTCCATTTCACTTTCCCAGCTCCATCCCATTCTAATCCTCCCCCAACATCAGCTCCCTTCTAGTTCCAGCCCCACCCAGCATCCGCTCCCTTCTAGTCCCCCCAGTAGTCCATTTCCAGTCCTATCCTAGCCTCACCATCAGCCCATTTCCAATCCTAGCCCCCCATCAGCCCATTTCCAATCCTAGCTCCCTCCCCTCACAGCCCATTTCCATTCCAAGCCCCCCTCCCCATCAGCCATTTGCAGTTCAAGCCCCCCTTCCACTCAGCCCATTTCCAGTCCTAGCAACCCCCCCCAGCCCATTACCAGTCCTAGACCCCCCATAGCCCATTACCAGTCCTAACCTCCCCATAGCGCACTTCCAGGTTTATCCCCATCACCCCATTTTCAGTCTTACCCCCCATAGCCCATTACCAGTCATAACCCCCCCTGCCAATAGCCCACTTCCAGCCCTAACCCCCATTACCCCATTTCAGTCAGCCCCTCCATAGCTCATTACCAGTCCTAACTGCCCCCATCAGCCCACCTCCAGTCCTTCCTAACCCCCACCTGCCCATTTCCAGTCCTAGCCCCCACCATAGCCCATTACCAGTCATAACCCCCCTGCCAATAGCCCATCTCCAGTCATAACCCCCCCTGCCAATAGCCCATTTACAGTCATAACCCCCCCCCTGCCAATAGCCCATTTCCATTCATAACCCCCCCCCTGCCAATTGCCCCTTTCCATTCCTCCACCCCCCCCCCCCCCAAGTAAATTAAAAAAAAACCTGGCTTCTGCTGCTGCAGCAGAAAATCAGCTGTCCCGCGGCCCCTTCCCCTCTGCGCGGAGAGCCCTGAGTGTGCTTCATCTGCGGCGTGCTTTTTAAGCCGCGAAGAGAGTATTTCCCTCTCGCGCGGCTTAAACCTAGTCACTTTTCAAGTCTCGCGAGAGGGAAATACTCTCTTCGCGGCTTGAAAAGCACCCGCTGATGGAGCACTCTCGGGGATCTCCGGGCAGAGAGGAAGGGGCCGCAGGACAGCTGATTTTGCTGCTTGAGCAGCAGAAGCCAGTTTTTTTTTTTTTTTAAATTGACCGTCGATTCTGCCGTTGCCACGGCGGCAACGGCAGCAGCAGCAGAAGCCGTCGCGGGCCGCACAACGTTCTCTCGCGGGCCGCGTGTTTGAGACCCCTGATCTAGAAGTAAGGAGATCCTGGAGTCTCTACAGGGAAAACTATTCAGGCAACTGGTAACAGAACCCAAACGTGAAGGTGCCATACTGGACAGTGCATACCACTGGTGAAAGTGTTTCTGATGTTATAGTGGGAGATCATTTCGCATCCAGTGATCACCAGATGGTGTGGTTCAGTAGTAGGAATAGGGCTGATAAAAATCCATTCAAAAGCGAGGGTCTTAGACTTTAGGAAAACTAACTTTGCCAAGATAGGCCAATACCTCATGGAGACTAGTGAGATGGGAACAGCTGGGGGATATAGAAAAATAGTGGGCAAAACTGAAAGGGGACATTTTAAGGGCAACCAACCTTTTTATTAAAAAGGTAAAATGAAAAAGATACCGCTATGGTTTTCAAAAGAAGTAGCTGAAAAGGTGAAGAAAAAGAGGGAGGCTTCATGAAATACAAGAGATCACAGAGACAGGAAGACAGGCATCTATATTTGGAAAAACAGAGAAGCTAGCAAAGTAGTCACAAAAGCAAAGATTCAAAAAGAGGAGGAAATAGCCAATGCAATAAAATGGTAGATGTGTGGAATAGTCTCCCAGTGGCAATGGTAGAGATGAGGACAGTATCTGAATTAAAAAAAAACATGGGACAAACACAGAGGATCTCTAAAGGAAAAAGTGTGTTGTAGTGGTTGATATGGAAGGGCAGACTAGATAGGCCATGTGGTCTTTTTCTGCTAACATGTTTATGTAAGTTTCCCAGGCAAAGTTAAGTGAGAAGCGTTCAAACCCCTTGATGGTTTCTCATAACAAGTTTAGGGTAACGACTGCAGGTCTTTCTGGTTGGCCAAGAGCTGGTAGGACAGATACCAACTTCTCTAAGCTGGACTGTTGTTCCTCACCAGCTGTTGTCTGCTTCATTCCTGTAGGGGAAGACACAGCGGGAACCCCCTCCCCCTCTAAATGCACCATCTGGTTCTCACCAGAGAGGACATTCGATGACAGTGCTTTGCTCTCAGAGTCCACACTTCCGGGTCTTGACAGCACAAGGGTACATAAGAACATAAGATATGCCATACTGGGTCAGACCGAGGTCCATCAAGCCCAGTATCCTGTTTCCAACAGTGGCCAATCTAGGTCATACATACCTAGCAGTATCCCCAAAAGACACAGGTTCCACAATGCTTGTACTGGGTCGAGCATTGATTATCCTGGGTCCTTTTTTAATAATGGTTTATGGACCTTTCCTCCAGGAACTTGTCCAAACCTTTTTTAAACCCAGCTACACTAACAGCTCTTACTACATCCTCCAGTAACAAATTCCAGAGTTTGATTACACGTTGAGTGAAAAAATATTTTCTCTTATTTATCTTAAATAGTTTACCCTGTAGCTTCATTACATGTCCCCTAGTCTTTCTATTCTGATAGCGTAAACAATCGATCTACGTTTACCCGTTCCACTCCATTCATTAATTTATAGACCTCTATCATATCTCCTCTCAGCCGTTTCTTTTCCAGGTTGAAGAGCCCTAACCTTTATAGCCTCTCTTCATAGGAGTAGCCTTCCATCCCCTTTACCATTTTGGTGGCTCTTCTCTGTACTTTTTCTAATAAGGCTATATCCTTTTTAAGATACGGCGACCAGAATTGCACACAATATTCAAGGTGCGGTCGTACCATGGAACGATACAGAGGCATTATAATATCCTTTGTTTTGTTCTCCATTCCTTTCCTTATGATACCTAGCATTCTATTTGCTTTCTTGGCCGCCGCTGCACACTGGGCGGAGGGTTTTAACATGTTATCCACGATGACTCCTAAATCTCTTTCCTGGGTGGTGGTTCCCAATGTGGAACCTTGCATCGTGTAACCATAGTGTGGGTTGTTCTTTCCTAGGTGCAAAACTTTGCACTTGTCCACATTAAATTTCATCTGCCATTTGGATGCCCAGTCTTCCAATTTATCCAGATCCTCCTGCAGTTTTCCACAGTCCTCTTGGGTTTTAACAACTTTAAACAGTTTTGTATTGTCTGCAAATTTGATAACCTCACTAGTTATTCCCTTTTCTAGGTCATTTATGAATATGTCAAAAAGTAGCGGACCCAGTACAGATCCCTGGGGTACTCCACTATTCACCTTTTTCCATTGGGAATATTGGCCATTTAGCTCTACCCTCTACTTTCTATCTTTTAACCAGTTCCCGATCCACAATAGTACACTGCCTCCTATCCCATGACTTTTTAGTTTTGCCAAAAGTCTCTGATGAGGTACCTTGTCAAAGGCTTTCTGAAAGTCCAGATACACTATATCAACTGACTCACTTTTGTCTACCTGTTTATTCACACCTTCAAAAAACATATCAGATTAGTAAGGCAAGATCTTCCTTGTCTAAAGCCATGTTGGCTGTCTCCCATTAAGCCATGACTATCTACATGCTCTGTAATTTTGTTCTTTATGATGGTTTCTACCATTTTCCCCGGTACTGACGTCAGGCTCACCGGTCTGTAATTTCCCGGGTCACCCCTGGAACCCTTTTTAAAAATTGGCGTTACATTGGCGACCCTCCAATCTTCAGGTATTACAGATGATTTTAATGAAAATTCACAGATTACCAATAGCAGGTCTGCAATCTCATATTTCAGTTCTTTCAACACTCTTGGATGTATACCATCCGGTCCAGGTGATTTGCTACTATTCAGTTTATCAAATAGTTGTAATACATCTTCCCGGTGTAGTGATATTTCTCTCAATTCCTCTGCAGTATCACCTTTAAATACCACTTCAGTCTTGGGTAACATCCCTACATCTTCCTCAGTAAAGACCGAAGCAAAGAATTCATTCAGTCTCTCCGCTATAGCCTTGTCTCCTCTTACTGCCCCTTTTACCCCTCTATCATCTAACGGTCCAATTGACTCTCTCACAGGCCTTTTGCTACGATTGTACTTGAAAAAGTCTTTATTTTGTGTTTTTGCTTCCGTAGCAAGTTCCTTCTCAAATTCTCGCTTTGCCTGCCTTTATCAATGCTTTGCATTTAACTTGCCAGTGCTTGTGCTGTTTCCAGTTTTCGTCGTTTGGCTCTTTTTTCCATTTCCTGAAAGATGCTTTTTTGGCAGCAACAGCCTCTCTGACCTCACCTTTAAACCATGCTGGCAGTTTTTTGGACTTTCTTCCACTTTTCTTAATGCATGGAATACAGCTGGTCTGAGCTTCGAGGATAGTATTTTTAAATAACACCCAAGCTTGCTGTAAGTCTTTAACCTTTGCAACCACTCCTTTTAGTTTTTTCTTAACTATATGCCTCATTTTATCATAGTCTCCCTTTCGAAAGTTAAAAGGTAGTACTGTGGATTTCTTTACTATCCTTCCTCCACTAATTAAATCAAACACGAAGGATATAATACAGGGTCAGAGCTTACAGAAACCCCATCAACACTAAAGTCTAGCAACAAAGTTTGCCAGACCTGCTGAAGTAGCGTTTCATCCTGCAAAACCTCCCACAATCTTTAGCGCAGCCAGTGGTGCAGATGGAGGGTTAGAGGGGTAGCTCTTTGGTTTCTTCTTTTTTGGGGATATAACTGCACAAAGAAGAGACCAGTAACACACCAACCCAACACCTAAAACAAGAGCAGCCAGCAGAAATGTCCTAGCTAAATGCCATCTTCCTCCCATCTCCGACTATTCCCTTTTAAGAGTGAAATAAAGGCAGTCTCACATGTCTCTCACCCAGAGTCTCTGGATAGTTAAGAGAAGCATAGGGTCCTCGCTGCTTCTTCTGTGATGCATACCCTTTCAGGAATACATGCAGAGAATAGTTTATGGCTGCTCCAGCTTGAAAAGTTCCCAGCAAGCCTGCCCAAGAAAGAGGCACTTTACTGAGAGTACAGAGAGAGAGAGATGTCCAATAACAGACAGGCATGAATGCAGGACTTCATGGCAGGAATCTGGCTTGCAACAGCCCAGCCCTTAGTCTTGAGCTTCATTTTATCATCTTTGTCTCAGCCAAAACCAAAAGCTGGGATGTGTGCCTTTTGAAATTTGATCCTCTCTATGGCTCACGGATCCAAATTAGTGAATCCAAAAATGTCCTTTAGGAACTAGTAATTAGCATGTGAGTTCTTCTCCATTGGCAAAAGTCTCAGGCCTTGCAATTTCTGACCAGGCCAGGTTAGCTTCTTGGCAGGATACAAGGCCTCACTGAAGCATTCCAAGCGTGTTTGTGTTCTATTAATGTTCAGAGCTGTAACAATGAGCCCATTATCTGTCTCGGTTCACTGTGGCTGTGTCACCTGTGTTACATCCCATAAGCCTCGCATACAAACTCCATCTTAGTGTGGCTAGGTTTATGCAGTTCTATCAAATCAGATTGCATCCTTAGTCCTTACAGTACCATTGTAGCCAAAAAGAGAAGGGGGACTAGTGCTGACTTTAGGTTGGAACAGTGTACCTGTTGCTGTGGCAGGCTATGGCCTAGAATAGCCTGTAAATGTATACGAGTATGAGAGGCCTGTAAGCTAGGCCTGAGTCCCAGCCCCCACCTGAGAATAAGAAATGCTGAGAGAAACCAAAGTCAGTAGAAGTTAGAGAAACTGCTTTAAACTGCTTTTTGATAAGGTTGTATAAGTCCTTTGTTGAATTCTTCTATGCTGATGACAGACATGTTCCAGTGCTCTCTATTCACACATTTTCTAAGCTAGCAGTGACCTTGTAGGAGAAATGTATCGAAGTCTAAGAACTGTGCCTTTGTTAGAGAATTCTGAGCAGGGGGAACAGAGTACTAGGCCCACAGAGAGATCCCAATTGGACGGGTGCAAGGGTCAGTAGGACCAATAGAAAGTTTGCCTGTATTAAACTGAAGAAGACAGGTATAAAAGGTGTTGTTTACTGGACTCCATTGCTCAGACCATTTTGAATGTGACATTTACCTGAGACTTGTGCACAATAAATTGGCTTGGATCTTTGAACTGACTCCTGGTTTTATTCATTGCGTGCACTTCGCTGCAACATATTCCTGGTGCATTGGCCGGGAAGGTGGAGTACGTGAATGGTGCGCAAGTCAATATACCACGTATTTCTGCCTCCAGGTTTGGTCCGGTCGGGACTGTGGCCGACCGACAGCGGAGAGGACCCCAAGCGCCGCCAGTCCCCTTGTATCGGAGAGGGTTATGCCCTGCCTCGGCGGCCTGCAGGGTCCGACCGGCCAACACCTCTGAACCCAAGGGGAGTCCAGGATTCAACCCAAGGAGGGACTGGTTGCATAGCGCATTAGTGGCCAGATCCGGTGAGTAGCAATTTGTCTGGTTCTTAGTCAGTTAGCTATGGGAAAGTCCCACATGCACGGGACTAATACGGTTTAAGGTAACGAGAGCCTGATCACCTCTCAGGATGTGGCCGAGTACTCCTTGCATGAGTATGCGCGAGGACGAAACCCCACCCCTCATGGATAAGTAAGGTAGGCCTTTATGGTATTTTGGGAACTCGGTGGCATGCCTGTTTGTTTGAGTGAATGAGAGGTCTTGAAACACAGACCACGCGAGAGCGGACTCCTGAGTAGAGCAGTTCCTGGCCGGGCGACCGCGCCCAGGTCGCGAAAAGGAAGAAGCGTTTGGTGTTTGTCTCCCTTGTTGTTCCGTGGGCTGTACGGACCCCTTACCTGCAGCCATACTACCCGCCCTCTTTGTCTGTTGTCTTGTACGTCATAATGGGAGGGGTGGGGTCTGTGCAAACTCCGCTGAACTGTATGATCACAAATTTTAAGAAGGGATTTAGTGGTGATTACGGGGCGAAAATGTCGCCGTCCCGATTAGAAAAATTATGTGGTAGGGAGTGGCCGGTGCTGGACACTGTGTGGCCACCAGATGGTACCTTTGATGTTAGAATTGTGTCCCGAGTGCATGGGATAGTACGTAGGAATTACCCCGACCAGTTTCCCTATATAGACTCCTGGTTAGATATTTGTGAAAGGCAATCCTCTTGGATGAAGCGTTGCCGTGAGGAGCAGTGCAGGATAATGTTAGCAACTACAAAGGGAGTCCCGGGAATTAAGGAAGAAAAACCTCCCATTTACTCAGCCCCAGAACCTGCAGAAATCCCGAATTATCCACCCCTATTCCTGTATAAGCCAGTCCCGTCAGCTCCACCATTACCCCGAGCAGAGCCAGAAGAAGAGAGAGCCCCTCCAGCTGATATGCCTTCACCCCATCAGACACCTCCGTTGCCAAAGGAGAGCAACCCTCTTCCCCGAAGTAGGAGTCCCAGTCCCGAACAAAGTTCCCTGGCAGGACTACCATCTCCTGAAGGAACTGCCAGCGGGGGATCAACTGCCAGTCCAGGGTCACCCATCAGTCCAGCCCCCAGCGGAAGAGCCACCGCTGGGCGCGCAAATTTGCGCTACGCCCTCCGAAGCAGGGAGATGAGCCAGAAAGAAGTTCGCCAGATGCCATTACGCCAAGTTCCCGGATTACCCATTCTCAATGACGAAGGTCAGTTTGTGGCCGGGCCAACTAGTCTCGTTTATGTGCCTTTTTCTACCACAGATTTATTAAATTAGAAAACACACTACGCCTCTTATACTGAAAATCCCCAGGATCTGACAGAATTAATGTCTAGTATCATGCAGACCCACCAGTCTACCTGGTCTGATTGCCGCCAGCTCTTGTCTACCCTTTTTACTACTGAAGAGCGGGCATGAATAGTGCAAGCAACTACCCGATGGCTGGAAGAGAACCCTGTAGACAGGAGAGACCTAGATCCCCGACAAGCAGCGGCCGTAGATTTCCTGAATGAAGATCCAAAATTGGATCCGAATAGTGCAGAAGGAGAGAGGGCCCTCACCCGTTTCTGCAAGGCCTGAGGAGGGGAGGCCAGAAAGCCATGAATGTTGGGAAGGTAGCAGACGTTCTTCAGCGCCCAGATGAAAGTCCAGCTACCTTCTATGAACGATTAACTGAAGCTTATAGACTTTATACCCCATATGATCCAGCCCAGGAGAATTTGCGTATAGTGAACGCTGCTTTTGTGAGTCAGTCCCAGGGAGACATAAAACGGAAACTGCAAAAGTTGGAAGGATTTGCGGGCATGAATACAGCACAGCTAATGGAAATTGCTCAGAAGGTGTTTGTAAATCGTGATCAAGAATGTAAAAGGGAAAGTGAAAGAAAGATGAAGAAAGCTGATCTGCTTGCTGCAGCTCTAGTTGAAGGACGTGGAGGATACCCAAACAGAAGGACCCGAGGATGGGGAAGGGGCCGAGGGAGCGCTCGGTCCCCTTTAGGTGCAAATCAGTGCGCCTATTGTAAGGAAGGAGGACATTGGAAGAATGAATGCCCGAATAGTGGCTCCACCCCCTGGAGGGGAGGAGGGAGCACCAGGAGAGCGGGGGGGGGGGGGGCGATTCCAGCAGCGAGGGGGAATGCAGCGCGCACAGTTTCGGCAGGAAGAAGCTGCCGCTGTGGAAGGAATGGCGACCACCGAAGGCGACTATATGGATGAGGACTAGGCCAGACCGGGCTACAAGTTTTCCCTGGGTCCCCAGGAGCCTATGGTCAACTTAAAGATTGGGGACCAGTACATGGACTTTATGGTGGATACGGGGGCCGAACATTCAGTAGTGGCTAAGCCAGTGGCTCCTTTGTCTTCCCAATCTGTCACCATTGTTGGCGCCACTGGAACTAGAACCACAAGACCTTTTCTGCAGAACCGTGCCTGCGAATTGGGGGGACGGAAGATAACACATCAGTTCCTGTACATACCTGAATGCCCAGTTCCCCCCCCTTTTGGGCCGAGACATGCTTGCTAAGCTCCAGGCGCAGATATCCTTTGTTGAAGGAGGAAAAATGGAGATGACTGTGAACTCAGAATCTGCTGGCCTGATGGTGCTGACTGTCCCCCGAGAAGAAGAATGGCGGTTCTATAGTCCACCCTCATCCAAAGCAGCTAGCCCCCGTATACCCACCAACATCTTAGCTCTGCCCGGAGTGTGGGCAGAGGATAATCCTCCTGGCCTAGCAAAGAATATAGCTACTGTGCTTGTCACCCTTAAACCAGGAGCAGAACCAGTGCATGTGCGACAATATCCTCTCCCACGACCAGCAATCGAAGGCATCCATGGTCACCTAAAGAAATTACTACAGTATGGACTCCTCAAAGAATACCAATCGCCCTGGAACACCCCCCTCCTCCCAGTCAAGAAGCCTGGGACAGGTGACTACCGCCCAGTGCAGGATTTGCGACGAGTGAACAGTGCAGTTGAAACCATACATCCAGTAGTACCAAATCCCTATACCCTCCTGGGACCGATTCCATCAGAAGCTACTCATTTCACCATTCTGGATTTAAGATGCCTTTTTCTGTATCCGCCTGGCATCTGCCAGCCAACATTTGTTTGCATTTGAATGGGAGAACCCCACTACAGGAAGACGAGGCCAACTCACTTGGACTCACTTGCCTCAAGGATTCAAGAATTCACCCACCATCTTCAGTGCAGCCCTCAACCAAGATCTTTCAAACTACTCTGTGACACCAGGAAGAAGAATCTTACTTCAGTATATAGATGATCTGCTTATAGCCACCAACTCCAAGACTGAATGTGTGCAAGCTACCAGTGATCTCTTGCACCTCCTGAATGAAGCCGGATACAAGGTCTCAAGAGCCAAAGCGCAGTTGTGCCAAACGGAAGTGAAATACCTAGGGTTCCATCTGTCCAGAGGAATCCGGAAATTGGGACTTGAGTGAAAGGAAGCAGTATGCCGCATCCCAACCCCCACCACCAGAAAGCAGGTGCGGGCCTTCTTGGGAGCTGCGGGCTATTGCCGGATATGGATACCCAATTTTGCACTCTTGGCAAAGCCTTTGTACCAAGTCACGAAGGGAGTGGAACGATCAACCATGGAATGGGGCCCAGAACAGGATAAAACGTTCAAATCACTGAAAGCAGCATTAATGTCATCACCAGCCTTGGGCCTACCAGATGTGCAGAAACCATTTCGTCTTTATGTCCATGAGTCATGTGGAAACGCGCTGGGAGTCCTGACTCAGCCCCTTGGATCCTGGCAACGACCTGTAGCCTATCTGTCAAAACAATTGGACCCTGTTGCAAAAGGATGGCCACCTTGCCTAAGAGCCGTAGCAGCCACAGTCCTCTTAGTGAGTGAAGCTGACAAGCTCACTTTGGGACAGAATCTTCAAGTCACTGTACCACATTCTGTCTTAACCCTAATGGAACACAAAGGGAACTACTGGTTCACCAACACACGAATGTTGAAATATCAAAGTATACTGTGTGAAAATCCCCGACTAAAATTGAGTGTCAGTCAAACCTTGAACCCTGCTACCTTACTGCCGACCAGTCCAGGCCCTCCTGACCATGATTGCCTAGAAGTAATGGACACTATATACTCAAGCCGCCCAGACTTAACGGATATCCCCTTGAACAACCCAGAGAGAACTTTCTTCGTGGATGGAAGCAGCCTTGTAATTAATGGACAACGATGTGCTGGTTATGCAGTGGTGACCCTGGACATGGTAATAGAATCATCAGCTTTGGCCCCAGGAACTTCAGCACAGAAGGCCGAATTAATAGCCCTCACTCGAGCACTGAAAATAGGGACTGGGATCCGTCTGAATGTATACACAGATTCCAAGTATGCCTTTACAACATTACATGCCCATGGAGCTTTGTACAAAGAACGCGGATTGATAACCTCAGGAGGCAAGTTTATCAAGTATGGCCCAAAAATATTGACTTTATTGGAAGCAGTATGGGCCCCCAAACAAGTTGCTGTAATGCACTGTCGAGGTCACCAGACTGGAGATGGAGAAGTATCCCAAGGGAACAGACTTGCTGATGCCTCAGCCCGAGAAGCAGCAATCAATGGAACAATCTCTACCCCCAGTATTACAGTTCAAGCAGCCATATTTCCAGTACCTCTCAGTGCTTGGACACCACGATATACCCCGAATGAGCTAGACTACTACTGTCAGAATGAGGGGGGGCAGCTATCAGAGACCGGATGGATAATGTTACCACCACCGGAGGGAGGCTCACCCCCTGGTATGACTGTGATCCCCGAAGCCCTGGCTCCAGCCTTTGTCCACGCCTTTCATCAAGCTACACACTATGGAAAAACTGCAATGGAAAAAACTCTGAAACCGTATTTCTGTATCTCATTATTGGGACCCTTAACTGCCTCAATAGCCCGAAAATGTGTAACCTGTGCAAAGAATAATGCCCGACAGGGTCCTGTCCTACCTCCAAGAGTTCAATCAGTGGGAGTTACCCCCACGGGAAATATCCAAATAGACTTTGCAGAAATGCCACGAGCAAATGGATATCACTACCTACTGGTTCTAGTTTGTATTTTCTCTGGGTGGGTGGAGGCTTTCCCCACTAGAACTGAAAAGGCCAGAGAAGTCACTAAAGCTCTGCTTCATGAAATCATTCCCCGGTTTGGAATATCCTTGACCATAGGGTCAGACAATGGGCCCGCCTTTGTGTCACAAGTAACTCAGCAGCTAGCCCGTGCTTTACAAATACAGTGGAAGTTACATACAGCTTATAGACCCCAGAGTTCAGGGAAAGTAGAGAGAATGAACCGAACCCTGAAGTCTCAGTTGTCCAAGCTCTGTCAGGAAGCTCACCTGAAGTAGCCCCAAGCTCTCCCCATAGCCCTTCTCAGAGTACGTTCAGCCCCCACTAAGTCATTAGGAGTTTCCCCATTTGAGGTTTTATATGGGAGACCCCCGCCCATAGTTCAGAGAATAAGGGGGGATATGAGTCAGATTGGATCAGAAATCACTAGACAAGAATTGTTGGCTCTAAGTTCTGTCTTGCAGGACCTCCATACCTGGGTGCAAGACCAGTTGCCTATCAATCTGACAGAGCCACTGCATCCTTTCAAGCCTGGAGCCTCGGTGTGGGTCAAAGAGTGGAAGAAGACACCGTTGGCACCTCATTGGAAGGGACCATATGTAGTACTACTGTCAACACCCACAGCAGTTAAAGTGGCAGAAATCGACTCCTGGATCCACCACAGTCGAGTGAAGCCAGCAGCAGTTCCTGAAGGTCGTCCCTGGATTTCGACCGCGGATCCTGCATCACCATTGCGACTTACACTGCGAAGAAAACAATCATCCTCGTGAAGGTTTGAAAACCCGCTCCTGGAAGTTAGAAGAAGTTTTCAAGCTCTGAATTATCAACATTTCAGTTTATCCATCATCAGAGACTATGACCATGATGATTACCTACTACTGTTTCATTTTTGCGGTAACCCTGGGACCTCTTAGGACAACTTTTGCCCTGCCTCCTTGTGCAGCTTGTATAACCACTACCCGAACTGGGATGAAGATCACCCAGACTTTACTTTATCACTCTTACTACACTTGCACTGGTAAAGTCAGTCAGTGCATGTATAATGGTACCGAACTGAATGTCTGCACGAATGGAAAGACTCATACTTGTTTCAGACCCCGACAGAATCCTTCTTACTATGTCCTGGAACTACGATGGAATGATGAAGATAGAGCCCTCATAAATGCTACCACTCAACTCTCTGATCCCACCCGACCTGCACCCCTGTATTTTGATGCTTGTGATCTGATAAACAGGAATGACTATTACAGGTGTGGGTCATGGGAACAAGCTTACTACTATGATGACAAATATATGTGTCCCGAAGGTGCATACAGATGGGGAATATGTACTGGGATATATGTACTGGGATACATTCCCCATCCACTTATGGTAAGCCATCAAAAGATGACTATTTCTGTCCGAAATGGGGTTGTGTGTACTATGCTACCTGGTCTGGTAGCCCTACTGGACAAACTGGAGATAATCGCAAGGCTACTTTAGAAAGATTACCCCTACTGGAACCTAAGAAGTGCAAGAAAGGTGCCTGTAATCCTCTACGGCTTCTCATCCTTGACCCGAGCCAGTGGAAGCAGGGATTCCGATTCGGCCTACGTATTGCAGGAAGTGGAACTGATCCTGGAACTATTGTATATATCCAACTTAACAGAAAAACTCATGTCTCTTCACCTTATCGAATACATCATACCTTCTATGAGGCCATGAAGGCAGAATTTGTAATTCCCCATGCTTGAAATTTGTTCATTGAACTAACTGGAGCTGTAGCATCCAGTCTCCATGTCTCTGACTGTCTTTTTTGTGGAGGAACTCAGATGGGAGACCAGTGGCCTTGGGAGGCGCAAGAATTGAATTATTCTGTACCCTATAACCAAACTGATCTACATAAAGCTACCAGCAAATGGGTCCTAGCTAACCCCATTGTTGGAAACCTATGTTTTGCTCGAGCTGGACCACAATTGACTATGCTAGTGGGGCAATTGGTCTGTTTGAACCAGAAGTACTATAATGCTACTACCAAAAAGACATCCTGGTGGTCAGGAACCAATGCCCCGGAACCCTCTAATCCTCTGACTATCTTTCCTAACCTTGCCAGGTTATGGACAAATCTGGCTTCTCACAATAACTGGCAAGCTCCACCTGGACTATATTGGATCTGCGGAACTCGAGCATATGCTAGACTCCCTGCCAACTGGGGAGGTGCGTGTGTTTTGGGAACCATAAGACCTTCTTTCTTCCTCTTGCCCATTTCCCACGGGGAACAACTGGGATTTCCCGTATATAAGAGTTGACAGAAGTGAGAGGCCTTGAAGATAGGCCAATGGGACAAATGGGATGCGACATCTGAAGAATGGCCACTGGAGAGAATTGTTTCCTACTATGGACCTGCTACCTGGGCACAAGATGGCTCTTGGGGTTACCGCACCCCTGTGTATATGTTAAATCGTATTATACGTTTGCAAGCTGTTGTAGAAATAATCACTAATGAAACTAGTAGAGCACTAACCCTGTTATAGCTAAACAAGCCACGCAGATGCGTACAGCTATTTATCAGAATCGCTTAGCATTAGATTATTTACTTGCAGCTGAAGGAGGAGTATGTGGAAAGTTGAATTTAACTAACTGTTGTTTGCAAATCGATAATGAAGGACAAGTTGTAGAAGATATAGCCAATCACATGAGAAAACAAACCTATGTACCAGTTCAGACCTGGCATGGCTTGCAACTCGATGGCTGGTTTGGTTCTCTGTTTTCAGGAATGGGCGGCCTGAAAACACTTGTATTCATTGTCCTATTCATATTGGCTATTTGCTTGTTTCTCCCATGTTTCCTACCCTTATGCTTACGCATGCTAAACTCAACCATTGATAGTATTGTTGAACATAAAGCAGCTACAAAGGTATTAGCGATGTGGCAATATTCCCTTGTACCCCAACATGATGCTGACAACCACGTGTAATGTATGATTTGATTCTCACCCTTCCTCACTTGCGGGTGAAAATAATCAAAGGGGGGAATGTGGCAGGCTATGGCCTAGAATAGCCTGTAAATGTATACGAGTATGAGAGACCTGTAAGCTAGGCCTGAGTCCCAGCCCCCACCTAAGAATAAGAAGTGCTGAGAAAAACCAAAGTCAGTAAGAATTAGAGAAACTGCTCTAAACTGCTTTTTGATAAGGTTGTATAAGTCCTTTGTTGAATTCTTCTATGCGGATGACAGACATGTTCCAGTGCTCTGTATTCACACATTTTCTAAGCTAGCAGTGACCTTGTAGGAGAAATGTATCAAAGTCTAAGAACTGTGCCTTTGTTAGAGAATTCTGAGCAGGGGGAACAGAGTACTAGGCCCACAGAGAGATCCCAATTGGACGGGTGCAAGGGTCAGTAGGACCAATAGAAAGTTTGCCTGTATTAAACTGAAGAAGAAAGGTATAAAAGGTGTTGTTTACTGGACTCCATTGCTCAGACCATTTTGAATGTGACATTTGCCTGAGACTTGTGCACAATAAATTGGCTTGGATCTTCGAACTGACTCCTGGTTTTATTCATTGTGTGCACTTCGCTGCAACATTGCATCTACAACGTACATCTGCAGCAGTAAGGACCTCCCCTCAGATATGCCCAGTAGCCATCACAATGGGCCTTATTTGCCAGGCCACTATCTCTTGAGCAGACGAGTGAGGGAGATGAAATCCACCCTAGAGAAGGTTCAAGAATCTGTGAATAAGTTGGGGAGGAGTTTGTCAGAGAAAGCAGGGAAAATTGGGGTGCCAGAAAGGCAAATCAATCTGCCATCATAATATAATACAGGTGAAGGATATAATACATGTACATCCTGGTGTATAGGAAACTGGAATTAATTACGAACAGGGTGAGGCGCCTGAACTTGAGAGCTCTCAATTTTCCCCAAGTCCCAGTGATATCTTCAAGGAAAATGTTCAAACCGTATTTGTCCAAAATGTTTACACATTCTAGTGTTAGATACACTATTTTCCACTATCTTGTGATTGAATCTGAGTGCTTTTGCAGTCTATTTCACAGATGGCTTACTGAGGCAGGAAGCTAAAAGACAAGATTAATAAAGGAGAACATGTGTAGAGGATAAGCTGCTGCTTGGAATGCTATATTGCAAAACCTTTTAATTTAATTCATAAGATGTTTTAGTAGATTCTTTTCAACAAAATATGTATGTGATCACCTTCCGGAGCTGAATATACTATCCAGTAACGTAAAACAAACGCTCCATTCTTTACCTATATGAGGTATGTTTCTTTTTTGCAACCAGGTCTCAGACTAGTAAGGGCTTATTTTCGGGTTTTGAAGTAAAAACTTAAACCCAATGCTCACCTTTGCATCAATGACCCATTTGTTGCTATTTATGTTGCATTAATAGTGCTCAGCTCTGAACAGATCTTTCCCACAAAGATGTATTTCAGACTCAGAAGCAAATCAGAAGCGGTACTTATCTGATTGAGCTGTTCTTCCCCAACGCCAACCCCTGCGCTGGTGCGTTTCACTAACGTTTTCTCAAGGGGTTTTATTTCGCACTGTGTCGGTTTTCCTAAAAATACAGTATCCTATTACTTATACAATTACTTTCATCACCTCGTTGTTGTTGTAGCTAATGCAAAGTTATCACATTGATTTATCCCTCAATCTGGCTTTAATTTTCACTCACCACACTTCCAAAACCGACTGCTGTCTTCTATGCTGTCAGTTAGACATTTTTCGCCAGAGACGCCGCGCATGCTCGCTATGTGGCGTTTTTCAACCGGCCGGGAATCAAGTTCAATAATCCTCAGCTGGTGTTGTAAATGACTATACTGTGACTTTCAGTAATGTGGAATAAACATACGGTAATCTCCGAAAATCTTACATCATTATGAAACAATGATTACTAACCCGCACAGTCTTGTGTACTAAAAATCGTTGACCATTTTTGAACTCGTTATTCATCTATGTGCAGGCTTCCGCTCGTGTAATGTCATAAGTATCATTGATTAAAAAGGGGGACAATCATGAATAATTTAACAGCGGTTACTTAGACTATCTCGATCTTGCATATGAAAATTTTGGTCAAATTGAACTGTGTTCTTCAGCTACATGCATGCTTTCCAGTCTATCTGCATGTTTAATCCCGTTGGTATTGTTGACTGAAGTGTGAAAATCCATTTTTGCTCTCGATACAATAACATTTGTTCCCTGGTTTTTCTGCCATTACCACTCACCACTTAGTCTATACAAAAACAGTTGAGGTCCTCAAAACTATGCTTTAAATTCAAGCAGTGGGATACTATCGGTGCCTCCATACGTCTGCACTTTAATCTGCTGTGATGCTCTTGTATGCGAATATGGAAAGGCCGAATAGTCTTGCCCACATAAATCAATTGACAGGGACAGCGAATGCAGTAGACAACATGCATTGAAGTGCATGTAGTTCGATGTTGCAGATGATATCTCTTATTCCCATATTGAAAAGAAGTACATTCTTCAGTGATGTTGCAAATGGCACAATTTCCACATTTGTAATGCCCATTATCTTGTGGCATAGACTTTGAAGTCAGTGGTCTTAACACTGTAGGACTTTAAATTTCTTTTAGATTTTTGTGTCTTTTCCACACACATCTGATGTTCTTATCTTCCAAGCCACTGGTGCTTTGAAGTACATTGACGTGTTTTTTTATTATACGCTGAATCCTATTACTATAAGGGGAGTACGGGGTTATTAAGTTCACCCTGTTATCTTCTTCAGGCACCCTCTGAATCGAGGTTAACAGTGAATCTCTATTATTGAACAATGCCCCTTTTGTAAGCCTGATCAATGATCTTGGATGGATACCCTCTTGCCCGAAAGTTTTCTTTCAGCTGAAGCGCTTGTGTTTTATAGTCTCTGATATCCGAACAGTTTCTTCTATATCGAAAGAACTGGGAAAATGGGAGACCGTCTTTGAGTTTACGTGGGTGTGCACTTCGGTAGTGCAGAAGAGTGTTCCTATCAGTAGGTTTATGGTATATTGATGTATGCCAGTAACTGTCCTGTTTTGTGATTAACACATCTAAAAATTGTAGACTGGTGGCGTTACTCACAGACGTGAACTGGAGATTCTTGTCTCTGCTATTCAACCAAGTTAGAAATATTTCTAATTCATCTTGTCGTCCATCCCATAACATAAAGATGTCATCGATAAAACATCTCCATATTTTAATGTGTGGGTTATAGGGTTCTGAAAAAATCCATTGCTTTTCAAATGATGCCATATAAAGATTTGCCACCGAAGGAGCGCAGGTGGCTCCCATTGCTACTCCTTGCTTCTGATGATATATGGTTCCTTCAAATAGAAAGTGATTATTAAACAGAACTATATTCAAAAGATCTGCTAGAAATGTTAAATGAAGACCTGAAAGATCTTCTCGAAGGCTCAATGTTTCTACCACTATATCTCGAGCAGCTAATTGTGGGATGCTAGTATACAACGATGCTACATCTAGCGTGACCAATCAGATCAGTTGAAAAGTTCAAAGAATTAACGTCTCAGGCTTTACATCAAAAATTGATTTCAAGAAAAGAATGGTCATTCCTCAATGCAGCAAATCCAACCCTGGCAAAATTTTATCTAGTACCTAAAGTACATAAGAGTTTAGACAACCCTCCAGGTCGCCCCATCGTATCAACCAAAAGCTCATTATTAGAACCATTGTCGATATATATAGACTCTTTTTTGCGTCTCATGCTATCCCAAATGCCTTCTTATATACGAGACACCACCCATTTTTTAGAAATCTTAACACAAAGCTCCGGTTGGGCAGGGATAGATACTATCAGATTGTAGTTGTGCACAAGTGAATGGAAAGATTTTCCATGGGTGCTTAGATATCTGATAAGTTGGTGAATTTGCATGATATAACAAAGACTAGGAAAAATTATGAAGGTGTTTAAAAGATACAAGTTACAAGCTTTGCTGAAAATTGAGCTGCTTGTCAAAGTCAAAACAAGTTTATTTGATTAAAAGGAACCGTTAAAAAAAAAAAGAAAAAATTTTTTTTAAGAAGGTGAAACAACCAACAAATAATGAATGATACAGCTTCATTCTAACAAGTAAATTACGTAATTAAACCTGATAAAAAAGGTGTCTAATTAGCATGTAGCCTAACATTTCGTTTAGTAAATAAACAGAATAAATTAAGGAATGTAGATGCAAAATAAAAGTATGCTATTAGCTTGGTATATAGTCAAATAATTTGGGATAATTTAGTGCTAGCAGTAGATGCTTTGTAATTAATTAGCATTAGATAAGATAATTCTGTTCAACAATTCTATATTGTCAATAGGTAAGTAGTTGCACTTGTTTGTAATTATGTGAAATCAGAGGGGTGTTGTAGTGGTGAGTTTTGATTCTGCAAATTATATACTGCATGCACTGAATCCTATGGCCCGAAGACAATGGCTACTGTGAATGAAATGAAGTCTGCAATACTACTGAATGTGGGGACTGAGTAGGAACAAAGATCAGCGATTCCAACAAGACTACTCATACATATGCAGCTATGGAGCCTGGGTGGACAGTCACAAACTCTCTCCAAGATGAGCATAGCGCAGTTCATAGTAAAAGAGATGCTGCTGAAAAATTTGGAGTTATTACCAGTGTCATGATGTGAATGTGGGTGCAAACCTCTGAACTACTGAAAGATCTATGGAGGGCAGTTGACCACTGCCAATAGATAGTGCTCGCAAGAATAATCAGCAAAGCCTTACTCCTGTAAATATTCTTATTGAGATCTAGCAAGGGCAAACTGTGTCATATAGCTTTGGTTAAGTTGCAGAGTGATTGTAATCCTTTTTCTATATTGTCAAACAAAGCATTATGTAGAAAGACTTCTCCCAACCAGCAAGATAAAGTTCACCTATGGACCAGATGTGGTGCCTAGGTCTCTGAAGGGGCATCTGCAAAGTGAAGTGGAAGGCATTTCCCATTGTGGAAGAAGATATTTTGGACTTGGATATGTTTGAGCTACCATTATTTTGTAGTGATTGTTTACAGAATCATAGGGGGGGGACTGTAGAAAGAACTAGAAGTGGGGTACTGGGGTACTGCAGAAAGGTTCATAAATATGGAGTGTGAGAATTTTGCTGACAGACTAGTATAGGGGCCTCCAGGACTGGAGTTGGAGATCCCTGGCCTATGTGTAATAGAAGCCAAGGTCGTATTTTGTAGATGTTTGTGGAAATGAGACAGAGGACCTGATATTGAGATAGTCTGCCCACCGACCCCCTTAATCCCGATTTTCACTTTCACGCTGGCAGAAGTGAAAATCCAGGTTAGCCTGGACACCTTGGCAGCTGCAGAGGCTACATGGGTAGCAGCGATTTTCAATGCTACCTGCATAACCTCAATCTTAAAAGATAGGCGAGGAAAAACCTTGCCTATGTTTAAGGTGCAGAGGGCTACGTGGGTAGCATTGAAAATCACTGCTACCTGTGTAGCCCCTTGCTCCGCCCCAGAATGACCCTAACATGCCCCGATGCTATGTGGATAGCACATTAGGGACTTAGCTGGGATTTTCAAAGGGCACTACCAGTGTAAGTGCCCTAAAAAAACCCCAGGATAAGGCCTTTACATGGGTAACTAAGGAAGTCACCCTTGTAAAGACCTTCGAATGTCAGGCCCAGAATGTTTTTGCTTGCAGAATGATTGTCCTGATTAAGCGTGAGCAATGTCTGTGTCCACTTTGACTTGAAACATGTAGCGTTTAGCTTGATCTGTAAAGCAAAAGTATGATGCAGAGTGATAAGACACAATTATACAATGTGGCAGTTTTTTTCTAATAACAGAAAGTGCTGCGGTTTAAGCTGGGGAAGGAATTACAGGAGACTGCTCAGGTTTGCAGGCCTGAATTCCTCTGTCGAAGTTTCAGTAGTATTGTGTTAGATATAACTCTGTGTGTGTGTGTGTGTTTCCTTACCTACACTGAGTCCCGGGAATTGGAGTCAAAGAACAGAGGTTGGATTTCTGCTGCTTGTTGCCTCCGGTCAGGATTAGAACACACAAACAAATGCCTCTACTGCAGGCAGGGGGTAGGGCTCCAGGATAGGACAGACTTCTTGATATGCTATGGTTGATGCCATCTGTGCTTTAAGCTCATGCATGGTAAGAGCATAGAAATTCTGTCCTTGAGACCTTTCATCAGCTGCTTCCATAGGGCTGCCATCACCAAAAGCGAAGGGTCCACAGCAGAATCGGCCAATGTTCCTTGAATATGAAGGAGAGCATGTGCAGGCTGGTCTCTCTTCCCTGGATAATGGCATGGCCCCTGCATCATAGAGGAGGATGAGCAGTCCTCACAATGAGGCTGCAAACCCTTAGTGTTCTCAGCATCAAAAGCCTCTGTATCCATGTAGTACAGCCTCTGCCTAGTGCTCAACATTTCTAGTCCTCAAGGCTGAAGACAAGAGCAGTATCAGTGGGTGACTAATGCTGAGGAGACCTACGGGAGCTAGGCTCCGATTGAGCTTGAGGGTCCCTTGATGCCAGGAGCTCAACCAGTTGTTGAAGCCACGGAGACTGGTATAACCAATGCTGATGCTGATAGATCAGACTTCTGAGTGCCAAAAATACATTCATGCTGTGTTTCTTTATCCTGGTGCCCCCTTTTTGTCATAAGTAACACAAAAGACAAGGCGGTGACTTATAATTGGGCCCCAAACACTGAAGGAACCATATGATGGTATCTGTAATAGGCATGATTCTGGTTATACTTTTTAAACTCACTGGCAGATTTCTGGACATACTGTCTGGAAAAATAGTCACTGCAAAATCAGATGACTCAATGATAAAAAGTATTAAATTATTCAACTTGCTGGATGCCCTGAGACCTAAAAGAAATCTATGGCAATGACGTGAAAAAATAAAGGAACTCTAAAAATTACTGAAAAACCTAACCAAAGAAGCTAAGAGTACCCTATATCCGGTATGAGATGGCATAGAAACATAGAAACATGACGACAAAGACCACATGACCTATCTAATCTGTCCTTCCATATCAACAACTACAATAGTCCCCTTTTTTTCCTTTAGAGATCCTCTGTGTTTGTCCCATGCTTTTTTGAATTCAGATACCGTCCTTATCTCTACCACCTCCACTGGGAGACTATTCCACGGATCCACCACTCTTTCCGTAAAGAAATATTTCCACAAATCACTCCTGTATCTATCCCCCTTCACCCTCATCCCATGTCCCCTCGTAGCAGAACTTGCTTTCAATTGAAAGAGGCTCTCCCCCTGAACATTTATGCCATGGAGGTATTTAAACATCTCAATCATATCACCTCTATCCCGCCTTTCCTCTAAGGTGTACATATTAAGATCCTTAAGTCTGTCCTCATATGCTTTATAATGAAGACCACTAACCATTTTAGTAGCCACCCTCTGCACCAACTCCATCCTGTTCACATCCTTTTGAAGGTGCGGTCTCCAGAATTGCACACTATACTCCAAATGAGGTCCAAAGACTTATACAGAGGCACTATCACCTCCTTTTTTCTGCTAGCCATTCCTCTCTGTATGCACCCAAGCATCCTTCTAGCTTTTGCCGTCGCCTTTTCTACCTGTTCAGCTACTTTAAGATCATCAGACAACCACGCCTAGGTCCCGCTCTTCTTTAGTGGACAAAAGTACTTCACCCCTATACTATATTGCTCCCTTGGATTGCTGCAGCCCAAATGCATGACCTTACATTTTTTTAAACATTAAATCCCAGCTGCCAGATTCTAGACCATTCTTCAAGCTTAGCTAGATCCCTCCTCATGTTTTCTATACCTTCCTGGGTGTCTACTCTATTGCAGATTTTGGTATCATGCGCAAAAAGGCAAACCTCACCCGACAGCCCTTACGCTATATCACTAACAAAGATGATAAAAAGAATCGTACCAAGGACAGATCCCTGGGGCACACCACTGGTAATATCCTTCTCCTCAGAGTGAGCCCCATTTACCTGTACTCTTTGTCGCCTCCCACCCAACCACTTTCAAACCCAAGCAGTAACTTTAGGGTCCATCCCTAGGGTGCTCAGTTTGTTTATAAGTCACCTGTGAGGAATAGTGTCAAAGGCTTTACTGAAATCTAAATACACCACATCTAGGGCTCTCCCTCGGTCCAACTCCCTGGTCACCCAGTCAAAGAAATCAATCAGAATTGTCTGACAAGACCTGCCTCTGGTGAATCCATGCTGCCTTGGATCCTGTAATCCGCTGGACTCCAGAAACCTCACTATTTTCTCTTTCAGCAGCATTTCCAATAATTTACTCACCACCAAAGTTAAACTAACCGGCCTGTAGTTTTCAACCACATCCTTACTTCCGCTTTTGTGTAAAGGCACATGAGCCTCTCTCCAGTCCTTTGGCACCATTCCCGACTCCAATGAGGCATTGAAAAGGTCAGTCAGTGGAGCTGCTAGAACGTCCCCAAGTTCCCTCAGGCTGGGGAACCATCCAGTGTATCCCATCTAGTCCCATCGCTTTGTCTACTTTAAGCTGAGCTAGTTTCTCACGAACACAGTCTTTTGAAAATTGTTCAAGATGTCCCTCGCTTCTGTTCCTGTTTGTGGGTGTTTTCTGATGTCCTGTTCCTGGTTCTTCATCTGTGAACACAGAACAGAAATATTTGTTAAGCAATTCCGCTTTATCCTCATCAGCTTCTACATATTCCTCCCCTTCACCCTTGAGTCTGACAATACCACTTTTGCCCTTCCTCTTCTCACTAACATATCTGAAAAATGTCTTTATCTTCCCCCCCCCCCCATTTTAATGCATTGGCTATTTCCTCCTCTTTTTGAATCTTTGCTTTCCTGGCTACTTTGCTAGCTTCTCTAAGTTTTTCCAAATATAGATGCCTGTCTTCCTCTCTCTGTGATCTCTTGTATTTCATGAAGGCCTCCCTCTTTTTCTTCACTTTTTCAGCTCCTTCTTTCGAAAGCCATAGCGGTCTCCTTTTCCTTTTATTTACCATTTTAACAAAAAGGTTGGTTGCCCTTAAATTATCCCCTTTCAGCTTTGCCCACTGTTTTTCTACATCCCCCAGCTCTTCCCATCCTACTAACGACTCCCTGAGGTATTGGCCCATCTTGGCAAAGTTAGTCTTCCTAAAGTCTAAGACCCTCACCTTTGAATGGATTCTAACATCCCTAGTCCTAATACTGAGCCACACCATTTGGTGATCACTGGATGTAAAATGATCTCCCACTATAACATCAGCATGATTGGGAAAACCAAATTTACCAACTCTGGAACAAAAAACCCAAGAATCGTAGTGACACGAAGAAATGAACATGTCCGTGGGGCTCCACAACTGAAGATAACTGAGGAAAACTGTGCATCAACAGAGCTGTATCAGATGCTGAAGATGTGTCAACATGGAGAGGACATTGATCCACTCTGCAAATAGCATTGATAGGGTCCGTCAGAAACAGGCATCCACTGACTCCTACCCAAAGGAGGGGACCAAGCACTAGGAGGTGACTGGTTCATTGCCACTTTCAGATCTTGACTCACCTGATCTCCTTTGTGTTTCCTTACCATTCCCCCTAGATGTATCCCATTTCTACAACTACTCTGTTTTCTGTTTTGACTAGATTGTAAGCTCTGATCCAGCAGGCACTCTCTCTTACATGTCTGTGCAGCGCTGTGTATTTCTTGTAGCACTAGATAAATGCTCAGTATTAGTAGTAGATCATTGGCATCAGAGCCCATCTGAGCACGTCATGAGCATCAAGGCACGAAAGGAGCTGGTATTAGAAGGGCCGTGCCAGTCTCCATAGGGCAGAGATCAGTCTGCCAATACTCCTAAGCAGTTTCAGGAACCAGCCATCCATTCTATGGACCACGTTTCTTTGGTGATGGCAACCTTTCAGGACTGTCTTCTGAAGAAATTCAAGGATAATATGGAGGCTCTCTTTGCATGGTGCTAGCTGGCTGCTTCAACTGCCCCAGTGTCGATACATATACTATAGGAGATTCATAGTCAAAGGCACCGAAGGGCCCCTACTCTGTTGATTGCTTGTCCAGTGTCCATCTCCATACATCAGACAGTGACCACTTTGAAGAAATTGGCAAACATCGGTGCATTGATACTGTGTGCATAGACTCACACCCTAAGAGCAGAACAACTCTGATGAGCCTGTCAGCTATTTGGTTTTAAAGGCAAACGAGATAAGCCACCTGTATATGTACAGCTTCCTGGCAGAGGCAGAGGGTTCCTCTGCTTCCCTGTTTGTTGATGTAAAACATGGCAGCTTGCCTGTACATTTGAATTAGGACTTATGAGTTTTGAAGATGATGAACAAACACTTGAAGAGCATAAAATATGGTGTGAAGCTTCATAGAATTGATATGAAGAATCCTTGAAGGATTACCAAAAGGGACTGCTACTGTTGGAAAGAAATCTGCACTTGTAAGTATTTACCTGTTGGGAAATTCTCTAAATCTTGGGGAAAAGGGAATTCTTTGAGTTAAAGCAGATATATCTATGTATTTTAGAATTCAGTCTTTTTGTTAAGTCAGTCAGGGCTTAGTACCACCAGAGAGCTTTCATTTAAACCAAATCAGAGTATAGCTTAGCACAGAAGGTAGAATAGGGTAAATATTCCTTGAGTAGAAAGAAAAAATGTTTTAGAGACCTTTAAAAAGAGGGGTTCCAGTTAGGAGGCAAGATACCTGTGAAAGTGTTTTAAATAGGTAATAAAACCAAGTTTCAGATCAAAGAGGCAATTTGAAAGACTCCCAATCTCATGAGAGATTATCTTAGAAGTACAGGTCAGTGCACTGTGTAGTAAGCCAGCTTTTACTAAACGATTCTTTCCCTCCCACCCACTACAAGCATAATCTTAGACAGGGGCGGCCCAAGGGGGGTGCGGGGCCTCATTTGCATAAGTGGCCTTATTTGCATAAATATTTGCATAATGTCACCATACACTAACTTTTACTAAACACGTCTCTTAATGAATGTATGGATAAAGAAAGACTAAAAGATTTCTACATTACTATAATCCAGTGCCAGCCGCCAGGCACATTAGGAACTACTACAAACACTGCCCATTTAGAACCCATTACCCCTAAACTATACCCATAGAAATCAACATAATCTAATCCAAAAAAACTCTTGATTTCTCACATGTATCCTACTGTAGGAACTGACCTAATCCATATCCCTATTATTCATTTATGATTTTTTAAATTTTTAAATTTTTGTTGGATCACTCACCATGAGAAGGAAACATTTCCTCTCTTGAAGTGAGCCCTCCTTTTTAATCAATTATAAATGACCCCTAACAGGCCATAACCGGACAAAACAATACTTATTGCCGTCCTTACCAGTCCAAAATACACCTTAAAACTTCAAAACCAAGCCATAACAAAATGAGCAAGGAAAGTGTACTTAGCTTAGTCCTATGCCAAAAAAGGGCGATGTTTAAACCTCCAAGCAGCGGTACAAAGTGAGGCCTGCATCCAACTTCCTGCTCTCCCCCACCGGGAGTAGCTTAACAGTCCGGCCCACTACCGACTCAAAAATAGGAGCAAAAACCCTTCTTCAGCCAATGCACACGAGGTTCATGCGCAACACCAGCAGTGTTTCAAGCTGCTCCCGCTTCTCAGCTCTTCCTCAGGCAGATGCTGGTGTTGCGCATGAACCTCGTGTGCATTGGCTGAAGAAGGGTTTTTGCTCCTATTTTTGAGGTCGGTAGTGGGCCGGACTGTTAAGCTACTCCCAGTGGGGGAGAGCAGGAAGTTGGATGCAGGCCTCACTTTGTACCGCTGCTTGGAGGCTTAAACATCGCCCTTTTTTGGCATAGGACTAAGCTAAGTACACTTTCCTTGCTCATTTTGTTATGGCTTGGTTTTGAAGTTTTAAGGTGTATTTTGGACTGGTAAGGACGGCAATAAGTATTGTTTTGTCCGGTTATGGCCTGTTAGGGGTCATTTATAATTGATTAAAAAGGAGGGCTCACTTCAAGAGAGGAAATGTTTCCTTCTCATGGTGAGTGATCCAACAAAAATTTAAAACTTTAAAAATTTAAAAAATCATAAATGAATAATAGGGATATGGATTAGGTCAGTTCCTACAGTAGGATATATGTGAGAAATCAAGAGTTTTTTGCATTTAGAACCCATAGCAAACCCGCCGTATCGTAACAGCACTACCAGGACTCACAAAGCACCAGACCCTACCTATCAAAAGGCTACACTGCAAATATTAAACAAATACATTTTAGAGAACAACAATACATGACCTACTGGGGAAAGAGAACAAGTGGCAATGTCAAATAGGAATTACATAAACAGAATACCTCAGCTCAGTTACACATGCAGAACAGACCATCACCAAACAAGGAATCACAATTTAGAAACAGGAAGGCAATAACACAGGTTGTTGTTGTTAAGTGCCGTCGAGTCGGAGTCGACTCATGGCGACCCTCTGGATAGCTATCCTAAATTGTGTTCGGTCTTCAGTCAGGCGGCTCATTGATGACAGACTGGTACCCGTAGCTGCTGTTATTGTAGCGATCCATCTCATTGCTGGCCTTCCTCTTTTGCGTTGACCTTCTATCTTGCCAAGCATGATGTCTTTCTCTAATGATCTCTCTCTTCGCATGATGTGTCCGAAGTATGAAAGTCGAAGTCTTGTCATCTGAGCTTCTAAAGAAAGCTTAGGTTTGATCTCCTCTAGTACCGACTGGTTTGTTCTTCGGGCAGTCCATGGTATACACAGTATTCGCCGCCAGCACCATAATTCAAAGGCATCAATTTTCTTCCTGTCTGTCTTTTTCACTGTCCAGCTTTCACATCCATATGATGTTATTGAAAATACCATGGCTTGAACAAGTCGAATCTTTGTATGGAGAGACACATCTCTGCTCTTGAGAATCTTATCTAGGTCTTTCATAGCCATTCTGCCAAGAGCAATGCGTCGTCTGATTTCTTGACTGCTTGTTGCTTCTTTATTGATAGTTGATCCAAGTAGGTTAAAGTTGTTCACAATTTCAATTTCTTCTCCTTCAACGATGAACCTGTTGATTATGCCAGTTGTCATGATCTTTGTCTTCTTTACATTAAGGTGCAGGCCCATTTTGAGACTATGTTCTTTGATTGTGAGAAGCAAATGTTTCAGATCATCTTCGCTTTCAGCCAGTAATGTGGTATCATCAGCATAGCGAAGGTTGTTGAGTCTTCCACCAATCTTCACACCTCTGTTGTCTTCATACAGTCCTGCTTCTCTGATGATTTGTTCTGCATATAAATTAAACAGGTAGGGGGAAGTATGCAGCCTTGTCTTACACCTTTGCTTATTTTAAACCATTCTGTTTCTCCTTGTTCCGTTCAAACTGTTGCTTCTTGATCAATGTACAGATTACGCAAGAGAACGATCAGGTGTTCTGGTATACCCATGCTTCTTAATGTGGCCCAGAGTTTCTCATGGTTTACACAGTCAAAAGCCTTGCTATAGTCGATAAAGCACAAATAGATATCCTTTTGGTATTCTTTAGTCTTTTCAAGGATCCATCTCACATCCGCAATGATGTCTCTCGTTCCTCGCCCTTTCCTGAACCCTGCTTGCACTTCAGGTAGTTCTTGTTCTAGGTATGGCTGTAGTCTCTTTTGAATAATCTTCAGTAGAATCTTGCTGGCATGTGGGATCAGAGCGATTGTGCGATAATTTCCACAGTCAGTTGGATCACCTTTCTTTAGTATTGGTATAAACACAGATCTTTTCCAGTCAGTTGGCCATGATGTTGTCTTCCATATTTCTTGGCAGAGCCTTGTAAGTACGGTAACAGCTGCATCAGATTGCTGCAATACTTCTATGGGAATGCTATCAATGCCTGGTGCTTTGTTCTTTGATAAGGCTTTCAATGCTGCTTCAACTTCTTCTTTCATCACCAATGGTTCCTGATCATAAGGTATAGGTTGAAATGGCTGTTGGTCCACTTGATCTTTATCATATAAAAGCTCTGTATATTCCTTCCACCTTTTCTTGATCTTCTCAGCATCATTCAACATAGAACCTTGAGCATCTTGTAACATTCCAATTCGAGGCTGGAACTTTTTCTTTAACTCTCGCAGCTTTAGGAAAGCCGATCTTGTTCTTCCTCTAATAGTTTCTGCTTCTATTTCCTTGCAAGTGTCATTGTAGTACTTTTCCTTGTCCTGTCTTGCTGCACGTTGGAAATCTCTGTTGAGTTCTGCGATTGTCTTTCTTTCTCCTTTGGCTTTAGCTTCTCTGCGTTTCTGGGCAATTTTCAGAGTTTCTTCCGTCATCCATTTTGGCCGTTTTTGCTTTTTAACCTTTTGTAGAGACTTCTCGCTTTCTTCCAGCACAACCTTCTTGATGTCATTCCATAACTCTTCCGGAGCTCTGTCATTTGTATCTAAAGCAGCAAATCGATTTTGCAGGCAGTCTTTAAATTCCAGTGGTATATTCTCAAGGTCATATTTTGGTGCATTCATGAGTGGTTTGCTCTTTTTCAACTTTAGCTTGAGTTTGCATACTAGTAGTTGATGATCTGTACCACAGTCAGCTCCAGGTTTTGTCTTTGTTGATGTTACAGAGCTTTTCCATCGTTGACTTCCACAGATGTAGTCAATTTGATTTTTATACAATCCATTGGGTGAAGTCCATGTGTACAGTCGTCGCTTGTGTTGCTGGAAGAAGGTGTTTGAGATGAATAGATCATTGGTCTTGCAGAATTCTATCAATCTTTCTCCAGCTTCATTTCTGTTGCCAAGTCCATATTTTCCAACTACTTTGCCTTCTTCTTTGTTGCCAACTTTTGCGTTCCAGTCACCCATGACTATCAGGATATCCTGTTTGCATGTTCTGTCAATTTCAGCTTGTACTTGTTCATAGAACTCTTCAATTTCATTCTCTTCTGCAGCTGTTGTTGGGGCATAACACAGGTACACTACCAAAAAACTGCCTCCAGTTTTGCAACTGATTCCTATAGATTTTGGGGTGCTGAATCCAGGAAAAATAGCCAAAATGTTCCATCACGTCACGTTTTCTTGCAAAATTAGATTTCTTACCCATATAAGGAATGTTCACATAATTTCTTTTTAGCCGACTGCAGTTTATTTTCTTGGCCCAAAATAGAGGTTGTAATGGTTAACTAACTAGAAACACTCCCTCATGATATTTTAGAGTGTTTTGTATTCATTTTATACATTAACAGGACAATTGGGAGGCGGGGGGCTAAATCCAGTACTCGCGCTGGCGCATGTTCTTTCCTGTTCGCCTCGCCTCGTTCGCTCGCTCGCTCAAACACGGTGGTTGCGACATGAACGTTCCAGTCAAATTTCAGTTTCTTGCAAGGTCATTATTACCTTTTGTTTGCTCAGTCGTAATCCAGCTTTATTCCGAAGTGGTTCACTACAGTTGTAGTTTGCAGTGCTGTGTATTTGTGATGGCTCACAGAGCCAGAGGTTGCGTCAACTCTCCGGACAGTTTTTGTTTTATTTGTGGGGAATATACCATGAAAAAGCGGCAGAGGAACATTTCTGCATTTATTAAAAAAGTATATTTCGCCTATTTCGGTTTGAAGTTAGGCAATCAAGACAAACCGTGGGCTCCTCACAAAGTGTGCAAGACATGTGAGGAAGATCTACGCTTATGGATGAAAGGTAAAAAACAAGCATTTCGTTTCGGAATACCTATGATGTGGCATGAACAAAGAGACCACAGCAGTGACTGCTATTTTTGCTCTTGCATTGTGAAGGGATACAACTTAAAAAATAAGAACGTAATAAGTTACCCCAACCTTCCCTCAGCAATTAGGCCTATGCCTCATAGCAACGAAGTACCTGTGCCTGAACCACCAAAATCTTTGGATCATATTTGTGTGGACGGTTCTGATTATGATGAGACTCATCAGATGGCTTTTCCCGATGAGTCCAGTACTTCCGAGTTTGAAACTGAACCAGATCCGAAACCTGAACTTTTCTCTCAAGCTGAATTGAATGATTTAGTCCGGGATTTAGGACTCCCAAAAGATGCTGCCCAACTGCTAGGTTCTCGGCTTAAACAGAAAAATCTATTGTCACCTGGAACAACTTTTTATTGGTACCGTAACCGCGAGACACAATTTTTGAAGTATTTCAGCAAAGAGAAAGATTTGGTATTTTGCAACGATATATACGGAGTGATGGAAAAGTTTAAACTCAAGTATGATCCTGCTGAATGGCGGCTGTTCATTGATTCGTCAAAAGACAGCATAAAAGGTGTTCTTCTTCATAATGGCAACACATTCGCTTCAGTTCCTATTGCTCACTCTGTTATTCGCCAAGAAAAATACGAGAATTTGGCCCTGATTCTTCAGAAGATTCGTTATGATGAGCATAAGTGGATGATTTGTGGAGACTTTAAAATTCTATCCATGCTATTAGGGCAGCAATCCGGTTTCACCAAATATCCCTGCTTCCTTTGCTTGTGGGATAGCCAGGCCCGCGACCTACACTGGGGGAAAAAAGACTGGCCAATTCAGGAGTATTTGAGACCCGGTGAGAAAAATGTTCTTCATGAGAGCTTGGTACCTCGTGATAAAATTCTATTACCACCTCTCCACATTAAGTTGGGTCTCATTAAGCAATTCATCAAGTCCCTTCCAAAAGATGGTGAGTGCTTTCGGTACCTTTGCTCAAAGTTCCCCCGACTTTCTGAAGCAAAGCTAAAGGAAGGAGTGTTTGTTGGCCCTGATATAAGGAAACTCATTTCAGATGGAGCATTCGCTGAAACGATGTCTGAGAAGGAAAAAGAAGCCTGGGATTCCTTCAAGGATGTTGTTCTCAAATTCTTGGGGAACAGGCGGGATGAGAACTATAAGGATATTGTTGCCAGGATGCTCAATGCCTTCAAAGAACAAGGCTGTAACATGAGCCTGAAAGTCCATTTCTTGCACTCCCATGTGAACTACTTTCCCGAAAACTTGGGGGCGTACAGTGAAGAACAAGGTGAAAGGTTTCACCAGGACATCAAGGACGCAGAGAGAAGGTACCAAGGAAGATGGAACACCACTATGATGGCTGATTTCTGCTGGTTGCTGCTGCGGGAAACCCCAGATGAAAAATACGCCAAGCAGCGCACCAAGAGAAGCATTCGGGGGAAGAAGAAACGGGCCCACCAGGAGATTGATTGACCCAAGAATGACTTTAAAATCTAAACTGTGTTGACAAATATCGTGTTTTTACTAAACTTTGAAATAAAAATTTGCTAGTTATTACCACAGTGTCGGATCTCATTTATTAGAATTTTATTTTCACACCATCGGGTGTTTGTCTTCATGTATTGCAATGGTGCGGTTTGCGTTTTCTATTCTTACATACATACCTGTACAACATTTTTTGCACATTTCTTTGCTTTGCTTTGTGTCTAACCTCGCTCTTATATGCTCAATGTTTGTGCACATGTATGTGGCTGTTTTAAGTGCAGACAATTTTGCTACCATCACAGTGTGTTTTGTTGACATTACTCTATTCTTATGTGCTGCCTTGTTACAATTTTCTTTATTCTTATTTGAATAACTACTGAACAATTAGTATAAAGAATTCATCCAAGAAACTTTTATCTCGATCGCACTCAATCTGAAACGTTCACCTCAAACTGCTAACCCAATGTAGCAAAAAATCTGTACGTGATGGAGCAAATTGGTTACCAGATTTGGATTCAGCGCACCAAAAAACGTAAAAATCAATCGAAACATTAGAGGCAGTTTAAAAAATAATTTTTTTAGTGTACCTGTGTAATTAAACTGGGAACCCCAAAAGCCAAACTTGGAATGTACAACACCACTGTAGAAATAAAACTATAAATTAATTTCCTCTTGTACTAAAACAAAGCGCAGACGTTAATGATGCACATTTCCCAGAGCTGACATATTCCAGTTAATAAATTCAAAATAAAGAGCTATTTTCTACCTTTTGTGCATTTTTTTTTCCGTTGCAATTGCTCAAGCCACTTTCTTCTGGTTTCTTTGTGTCTTCTGCTAACTCTCCATCGTCTGCTGTCCATTTGTCCTTTCTTCTCTCCTAGTTTATTTCCATTCTCTCTCTCTCTACATCTGCTTTAACATAATAATCTTTCTCCTTTTGCTCTTTCCTCATTCCTATTTCATCCACTCAAATTTTACCCCTTCATCCTCAATCCCCACTTACTCTCCCAATACCCGGCCAATTGTAGATTTTTCATCCCTCCCACACAAAATATTTTCCCCTCTCCATTTCACTCTCCCAGCCCCATCCCATTCTAATCCTCCCCCAACATCAGCTCCCTTCTAGTTCCAGCCTCACCCAGCACCTGCTCCCTTCTAGTCCCTGCATCAGCCCATTTCCAGTCCTAGCTCCCCATCCATTTCCAGTCCTATCTGAGCCCTCCATCAGCTAATTTCTAATCCCAGCCCCCATCAGCCCATTTCTAGTCCTTTCCTAGCCCCACCATCAGCCCATGTCAAATCCTAGCTCCCCTCCACTCAGCCCAATTCCAATCCAAGCCCCCTATGAGCCTACTTCCAGTTCTAGCCCCTAAATGAGTCCATTTCAATCCAAGCCCCCACCACAGCCTATTTCCAATCTTAGTTCCCCCAACAGCCCATTTCCAGTCCTATCCTAGCTGCTCCATCAGCCCATTTCCTGTACTAGCTCCCTCCCCTCACAGCCCATTTCCATTCCAAGTCGCCGTCCCCATCAGCTATTTGCAGTTCAAGCCTCCCCTTCCACTCAGCCCATTTCCAGTCCTAGAAACCCCCCAACCCATTACCAGTCCTAGCCATCAACCCACTTCCAGTCCTAACCCCCCATCACCCCATTTTCAGTTTAAGCCCCCCATAGCCCATTACCAGTCCTAACCCCCCCATCACCCCATTTCCAGACTTAGCCTCCCCATAGCCCATTAACAGTCCTAACCCCCCATCAGCGCACAGCCCATTACCAGTCCTAGCCTCCCCATAGCCAATTTCCAGTCCTAACCCCCCCACATAGCCCACAGCCCATTACCAGTCCTAACCACCCCTCCCCCCCCATCGGCCCAGGGAAAATTTAAAAAAAAAAAGCTGGCCGCTGCCGCCACAGCAGCATCGACTGTCCCGCAGGGCCCCCCTTGCCCGGCTGAGCTCTCCCTGCCCGGCTGAGCCTTTCCGCGACGGCTTTCAGATCCGCGAAGGGAGAGTGTCTCACTGTCTCCCTCGCGGCTCTGTTAAGCCCGCAGGGGCTGATGAGACACTTTCCCTTCGCGGATCTGAAAGCCATCGCGGAGAGGCTCAGCCGGGCAGGGAGGGCTCAGCCGGGCAGGGGGGGGGCCCCCGCGGGACAGTTGATTCTGCTGCTGCTGCGCAGCGGCAGCACCAGAAGCCAGCTTTTTTTTTTTTTTTTTTAAATTTAATTTATTTTTAAAGCAGAATGTTCTTTGCGCGGGGCCCCCTGAAACGCGGGGCCCTTTGCAAAAAACATTCTTGCTCAATGGACGGGCCGGCCCTGATCTTAGATTAGGTTCTTAAGCCTATTAAAGGGAAAGAGGTGGTCAAATTCACTTTCAGGTTCAGCTGGTTATCCTCATCAGGAAAAGATTAATTAAGACCCTGAAATTAATCTTGAAATGAACAACTCTCTTAAAATAATTAGATATAGTTGTATTGGTACAAGCATTCCTAGCAAATTTAAGTAAACAAATTAAATATCTAAACAAACCCTTAAAACTAAGATGCAGACAGCAGTCCAGCAGCATGATAGGGCCTATCCAGTTTTTGCATTGAGTGTCACGTGTACAATTTTCTCCAAGGAACTCTTTGCCCTCAGAGAACAAGTCCAATTTCTGGAAGCTAGAGTAGCAGTCTTGGAGGAGATAAGGAAGACAGATATATAGATGAGACCTATAAAGATGTAGTACTGAAGTCCCACCTACAGTCTGGCAGCCTCTGTTGCCATGGAAGAGGAGTCACATGAAAGAAGAGCATCACCTTAGTGTGGCAGGAAGTGATCCTGTAGCTAGGACCTATCCTCCAGGTGATGTAAGACCCTCTTGCACCAAGGTGGTTTCTCCAGGGCCATGTGCCCACGAGGGAAGGGTAAGGACGTCCATTATGGTTGGTAATTCGATCATTAGGCATGTAGATAGCTGGGTGGCTGGTGGACACGAGGATAGTCTGGTAATATACCTGCCTGGTGCACAGGTAGCAGACTTCATGCGCCATCTAGACAAGGTTTTAGATAGTGCTAGGGAGGAGCCTGCTGTCTTGGTACATGTCGGTACCAAAGAAAGGAAAATGTGGGAGGGAGGTTCTGGAGGCCAAATTTAGATTTTATGTAGGAGGCTCAAATCCAGAACTTCCAGGGTAGCTTGCTCAGAAATGCTTCCTGTTCCATATGCAGGACCCAAAAATAATACTCACCTGTGACAGGTGTTCTCCGGGGACAGCAGGAATCCATCCTCACATATGGGTGATGTCGGCACTGATGGAGCCCGCATGCAGCAAATCCATTTAAGACTGATAAGAATTTTTTTTTTCACTCAACAGGCAATAAAACTCTGGAATTCGTTACCGGAGGATGCAGTGTTAGTGTTAGTGTTTACAGAGGGTTAAGAGAGGTTTGACACGTTTCTGGAGGAAAGTTCAATAAAACATTATTAAAGAGGACCCAGGAAATCCACTGCCTATCCCGGGACAAGCATTGTAGAACCAATGTACCTTTTTGGGAACCTGTCATGTACTTGTGACCTGGATTGACCACTGTTGGAAACAGGATATTGGGCTTGATGGACCTTGGTCTGACCCAGTATGGCATTTCTTATGTTCTTATGGACTCTGGCCTTACATCCTGGGTAGGTGAGTACCTAGGTGAACTCGTGACAGAGTATATTGGAAGCATCTGTTCTCAGGACAAATGGATATTTCATCAGAGCAAAAGGTGTAGGTCGGATAGTAATGTCAACCACTGCAGCATGAAAATGGTTGGAAGATTGGGATACTCTGGTTCCACTGGAACTTGAGATCCCACTGAGTTTTTAATATTTTTAGTTGGGCAAAACAAACTACAAGAACCATGGCAGCCATATAGACATGCATTAATAAAGTAGTGCTTGCTGTGACTGTTTCATCATGTCCACAACATTCAAACTTCCATTATCAGAGACTGCAGTACCTGAGCAGAAAAGCTGACGCAGTGTGCTCAAAACTGTCCCTATGAATGAAATCCTATTTGTAGGTTGCATGGCTGATTTCTGAAGTTCATAAAGCAGTTTAAACTCTGGAGGAACTGGATGGTTTCATCTCTGAAGGCTCAAGGGCTAGGCTTTCCAAGGAAGCTACCAGAAGCCAGACACTGAGATAGAAAAAGGCTAGATGGCCTTCCTTGTGGATCTGGGTGGTTACCACAACTGGGCATTTGGTAAAACCTGGAAGGCTGAAAGAGAAGACCTTGTTTGACAGTGATTTGCCTGAAGGAGGAAAAAATATTTTCGGAAAAAAGGATAGACTGGGTTTGGCTGAAAGCATCAGATCTAATGTACACAGCCAATCATCTTTAAGAACATCCAATAGAATCCATAACCACTTAGCTGTCATTGAAGCTTCTCAAAGAAGGCCTGTTTATAATCCAATGTGGGCAACACGGCTTCTGCTCTTTTGGTGTGAGGTCGTGGAAAGAAAGTGGGGAGAACTACAGACTGGTTAAGGTGGAAAGAAGAAACCATCTTGGATAAGAACCATGGGTGTGTGCGTAGGACCACCCTGTTATGATGAAATCTGATGTAGAATGCATGCGCCACCAAGGCTTGCGGCTAACACAGCAGGCAGAGGTGACAGCCACCAGGATCATCACATTCCAGGTGAGGAACTTAAGCAGGCAAGAGGCCAATGGCTTAAAGGGGGTTGAGAGGAGTTGCCACAGAACCACGCCGAGATCCCATGCCACCGGCAGGGGCTTGAATGGAGGCTTAGAGAGGAGGCAGCCCAGCATGAAGCAGGTCACCAGCGATTGTGCAGAGATGGGCTTTCCACTCAATAGCACCAAGATGTACTCGGACAGAGCTGGACTTAAGGCCCAAATCAGAGAGGTGCAGGAAATACGTCAAGACCACCTCAAAAGTGCAAGAGAAGTGGTCCAGGTCCTTTTCAGCACACCAGATTGAGAAGCATTGCCATTTCAAGGCACCCTTTATAAGAGTCAAAGAAGCAGATCTCCAGACCAAACCCTCGATCAGATACCTCGGCGTCACTTTAGACCAGAAACTGGACATGAAGTTACACATAGGCAATATAGTTAGGGCGGTGTACCATAAGATACGATCCCTCAGACCCCTACGAGCATTGTTGGAGCCAGAAGACTTTAGGACAATTTACCAGGCGCTGATCATACCACACTTTGATTATGCTAATGTGATCCTACAAGGGCTCCCCCAGACCACCCTGAATCCGCTGCAACTTGCAATGAACACTGCAGCAAGGGTTCTATGCGGGACATCCAGGAAAGACCATGTGACGCCCATACTGAAGCATCTCCACTGGCTTCTGATCCACAGCAGACTCAAGTACAAAACCCTACTGTTGACATTCAAAGCCATCAATGGACTTTCATCCTCATCATTATCTGAATTGATCCAGATCACTCCCACTAACAGATCAAGAAGATCGGTAGCACTCAACACACTGACAGTCCCAAAATCAATAACCCAATGCACCCAGTCAACTGCAAACAGGACCTTCAAATTCTGTGCGCCCAGATGCTGGAATACCCTGCCTCCCAATGTTCGTGCAATCTCTGACCTATTCCAGTTTAAGAAAGCCTTGAAGCACCACCTCTTCCTCCTGTACTACCCGGCAGACAATGCCATAACAGCCCCTTCCAAGGGTACCACACAGAACTCCCGCGGCTAGACCAATGAGGCAAACCCTACATTGTGGCATGATTGTAAATAGTTACCCCATGTTATCCAAGTTTTAAACACCTGTTCATTGTAAACACAGAGTACCCACGGAAATGTCTAGTTCTTTGTTCATTGTAAACCGCACTGATGTTGAATAGCGTGGTATAGAAGAGACTGGAAATAAATAAATAAAAATAATAGGACTGGCGTGTGGAGTCTCTGCAAGATGCTAGCAGGATGCTCCCAACTTCCGGCAGAAGATTGAATTTTGAGATAACTAACCGCTCAGAATCCACGCCGTGAGGGCTAGGGACCAGACATTGGGATGAAGCAGTAGGTGAAACCACGGCTGCCTGGGCCAGTACAGAGCAATTAGTATCATGGTGCCCCTGTTGGCCTGAAGCTTGAACAAGGACTTCACAACCAGCAGGATCAGGAGGTACGTGTAAAGCAGCCCCATGCTCCAGTTCAGAAGAAATGCATCAGGAGCCAGATGGTCACTGGATGTTATTCTGGAGCAGAAATGAGTCACCTGGGCATTGTGTGGGGCAGCCAACAGGTCGATTTCCAGCCTGCCCCGCTAATGGAAGATGCGATTTACTATCATCTTGTTGTGAGTCTATTCGTGTGGCTGAAGGACCCTGCTGAGACAGTCTGCAAGCACATTGAGCTCTCCTGGTAGGTATGTCGCTCTGAGGTCCATGCCAAGGGTGACTGTGAACTGCCATATCTGTACCACCTAACAGAGCAGGTATGACCCCGTGCTGCCTTGCTTATTTATATAGAACATCTTTGCCTGATAGTCCTCATTCAAATAGACAATCTGATTGGCCAACTGTGATCAGAAGGCCCAGAGGGCATTCGCAATGCTTGGTGTTCCAGAAAGTTGATCTGGATTCAGGCTTTTCTGCTGTGACCAGAGGCCCTGCATTTGCAGGCCGTCGAGATGCACCCCCCAGCTGAGTTTGGATGCATGAATAGTCAGCATCCAGTGAGGCAGAAGAGACTGAAAGAGAAAGCCCTTGAGCAGGTTTGGCAGCTGAAAGCACCAGAGCAGAGAGAGAGTGAGGGGTGTGATGACCACCATGCTGTCCTTGAGGCTGCCTGTGTCTTGAAGCCATTGGGTGCACAGGGTCCAATGTGCTTGGCGCATATGGAAATGGGGCCAGCAGCGTGATGTGTACTGTGGAGGCCATGTGGGCCAGCATCTGCAGTATCCCTTGAACTGTGGTGAAACTGTTGTGCAGGATGACCTGAACCACCTCAATGAGCCACTGTGACCAGTCTCTCTGGTAGGAAGGTCTGAGCTTGAATGGTGTTGAGGAGGGCTCCAATGAATTTCAACTTTTGCAAGGGCTGGAGATGAGACTTTGGATAGTTGATGACTGCATCCTTGATCAGTCAGTCATCTAAGTAAGGGAAGATGAAGACTCCCAAGGTCCAGAGGAAGGTGGCAACCACCGCTAAGCACTTTGTGAAGACCCTTGGGGCCAACGTTAACCCAAAGGGCAGCACACAGTACTGGAAGTGCTGAAGAGCATGAAGCGGAAATACTGCTGGTGGAGAGGATGGATAGGAATGTGTGTATAAGCATCCTTTAGATCCAGGGAGCAGAGTCAATAAGAAATGTTAAATAAATAAATAAAATAAAAGTTATCCTTTTGAAGGTATGGAAATAACGTCCCCAGGGAGAGCATCTTGAACCTCTCTCTTTCCAAGAAATGGTTGAGGTGCCAGAGGTACAGGATGGGCCTGAAACCCCTGGTCTTCTTCAGGACAAGGAAGTAACCAGAATAGAACCCTCTTGTCACCTGATCTAGTGATACTAGTTGTATGGCTAGGTCAGCTAGCAAGACACCGATTTCCTGCTGGAAGAGGGCCCACTGCACAGTTCGACAGGGTATTCCCCAAAGAAGAACAGGGAGGTAGCTGGACAAAATGCAACTTATAGCCATCCTAGATGATCTTCAGGACCCAGGTGTCTGTCACCACGGGCCACCGTGGGGCAAAGTGGGCCAGCCACCTCCCCCAAACGCCTGCTGGAGCATTATGCTGGCCAGTGGAAGACTGGGAATGCTCCTTAAGAAACTGTCAAAAAACCGCTTCCGGTTGTGGATGCGGAGCAGTTTGGGGGTCAGGATGGGATACATCCAAGAATACTGATGGAACTTGGTGACAATTCTAGCAGCTCCACTGTCTGACCTTTTCAATGCCTCTTTGGAGTCTGGAGTGGTGCCAGAGGACTGGAGGAAGGCACATCTGGTTCCTTACACAAAGTGGACGTAAGGATGTCATTGAGAAGTACAGGCCTGTTTAGTCTAACCTCTGTGGTTAGTAAATTATTGGAAAGGCTATTAAAATTTTATTTATTATTTTATTTAACGTTTCTTCTATACCGCGCTATTTATTATCAGTGCGGTTTACATTTTAACAAGGGTCGCTCAAATCAGTCAAGACTGTTTTGCGTTTACATTATAACAGGAAGTAAAACTTGGAGCAAAATACAAACTAACTATATACATAATGACATAGAACGAATATAGCTTGGCCATTATTGTCACGGAAAGCTAATAGGTGAAGCTGCTATTACTAGGGACACATTTGATTATGTAGTGAATGGAGAGTTTGTGGGGGTTGGATGATGACTGAGTGGTGGTGGGGTAGAGGCTTGTGCGAAGTGTAGCAAGAAGATGTGGTGTTTGATTGCTTTCCGGAACTGCATGAGGTCTTTGATTGATCTTATTTCAGGAGGGAGATCGTTCCAGCATTTTGGGGCATAGAAGGCGAAGGTTCTTTTCCTGGTTGATTTGGTACACTTTATGAAATCTTTGGGGATGATCAATGTGTTGTCTGTTACTGTCCTCCTCGTTCTATTTTTCGGGGTAGGGGTGATGAGGTCGCTGAGTGCCGTGGGGGCTAGGTTATTGACAATCTTGAATGTAATGAGGAGAATTTTGTAGGTTAGCCTGCAGTATATTGGAAGCCAGTGGAGCTCTTTAAGTGTCGAGGTGATATGGTCTGTTCTGGCTAGACCACAGAGAACGCGGGCCGCAGCGTTCATCGCGAGTTGAGGATTAAGAGAGTTCTTGGGGAGACCATACAGGATTACATTTGCATAGTCAAAGTGTGGTAGTATGAGGGCCTGGAAAATGGTTCGGAAATCATTAGGGGGTAGCATGGGTCTGAGGTGCCTTAGTGTTCTGATTTTATTTTATATGGTTCTGGTTATGATGCTTATGTGCTCCTTAAAGTTCAGGTGCTGGTCCAGAGTAATCCCTAGGTAACGCATGGTGCATTTACTTGGGAGCTCAGCATCTCTTACTTTTAGCGTGGATGGAGGGGAGAAGGTTTTGTTCCTTGCCTGTACCCTGTAAAGAGAGAATAGTGAGGTTTCTGGAGTCCAGTGGATTGCAGGATCCAAAGCAGCAAGGATTCATCAGAGGCAGGTCTTGTCAGACAAATCCAATTGATTTCTTTGACTGGGTGACCAGGGAGTTGGCCAGAGGGAGAGCCCTAAATGTGGTGTATGTAGATTTCAGTAAGCCTTTGACACCGTTCCGCACAGGTGACATATAAACAAACTGAGCACCCGAGGAATAGACCATAAAGTTACTGATTGGGTTAGAAATTGGTTGAGTGGGAGGTGACAAAGGGTACAGGCAAATGGAGCTCAATCTGATGAGAAGGTGGTTACCAGTGGTGTGCCACAGGGGTCTGTCCTTAGTCCAATTCTTTTTAACATCTTTGTTGGTGATATTGCAGAAGGGCTGTCGGGTAAGGTTTGATTGTTTGCAGATGATACCAAAATCTGCAATAGAGTAGACAGACAGGAAGGTGTAAATAACACGAGGAGGGATCTAGCTAAGCTTGAAGAATAGTCTAGAATTTGGCAGCTGAGATTTAATGCTAAAAATGCAGGGTCATGCATTTGGGCTGCAAAAATCCAAAGGAGTGATACAGTGTAGGGGATGAGGTACTTCTGTCCACAAAAGAGAAGTGGGACCTGGGCGTGATTGTGTCCAACGATCTTAAAGTAGCTAAATAGATAGAAAAGGTGACCGCAAAAAACAGAAGGATGCTTGGGTGTATAGGGAAAGGAATGGCCAGCAGAAAAGAGAGGTGATAATGTCTCTATATAGGTCTCTGGTGCGACCTCATTTGGAGTATTGTGTGCAATTCTGGAGACCGCAACTTCAAAAGGATATAAGCAGGTTGGAGTTGGTGCAGAGGGTGGTTACTAATATGGTTTGTTGTCTTCATTATAAAGCATATGAGGACAGACTTAAAGATCTTAATATGCATACTTTAGAGGAAAGGTGGGATGAGGCGATATGAAAGAGACATGGGTCTCTTTCAATTGAAGACAAGCTCTGCTATGAGGGGACATGGGATGAGGGTGAAATGGTATAGACTCAGGAATAATATGCGGAAATATTTTTTTATGGAAAGAGTGGTAGATGCATGGAATAGTCTCCTAATGGAGGTGGTGGACACGAGGACAGTATCTGAATCAAAAAAAAGCATAGAACAAACAAAGAGGTTCTCTAAAGGTAAAAAGCGGACTATTGGAGTTGATATGGAAGGGCAGATTAGATAGGCCATGTGGTCTTTTTCTGCTATCGTGTTTCTGTTTCTATGATGGATCTGATGGGATGTCCCGGTGCCAGTCCGAGACCAGAGACTCTTCCAGTCTCCCAGCCATTGGAGTCAGAGTCAAAATAATGTCTGGCCTCCTCCCGATGCCTGTGCCACTCAGGTGGGGACAGAAGAGATCAATACAGATGATGAGCAGCACTGGAAATGAGGGCGCTGGAGGGAGAGATAGCGATTGGCGCAGAGGTGGAGTGTGATCGACGACCATTGGCTTCTCCAGGCTGGCAAGGGCATGGGTCTCCAAAATTGGCTGGACTAGAATTGGCTGGGCTACTGCAGGCAATGGAGCAGTCGCTGCCACCGAAGCACCCAAGGGCAGTGGGGCCATAGCAGCCTGTGCTGCCAGGAATGCCATCATGCTCCACTCTAGGGCCTGCAGGGATTGTCTAGTAGCGATCTTTTCGAGGGAGTGGGGAACAGGGCAGCCAGCTAGGACTCAGACTCTGGTAGGAGTGCCGGGGATTCCTCGATGATGACAGCATCGGGAGACTGACGGTGGCCCTCAGGGGCCTATGGAGTCAGGTTGGCTTCGCCAGCTGCTCCCGGATATCGCCCTTGGGATGATACCCATGGAGCTTCCCCTGGCCCTCAGCATCGGCCATCAACATCGATGGGGTGGAAGATCGATCCGTCTGGGGGTCAGCCCCCAGGTTGAAGGATAACCCCAAAGTCCATGGCACTGCAGCCTTTGGGCTCTGAATGAGCTCAGGTGCTGCACGATGCCAAAACCTCAGCGGAGCCACTCCAAGGAATCAAAGCCAATGCCAGCAAAGAGGCATTTGATTTGATTTAATAAATCAAGTAATGACATCAAGGAAATCCACAATACTATCTTTTAACTTTCAAAAGGAAGACTATGATAAAGTGAGGAAAACATTTAAGAAAAAACTAAAAGGAGCAACTGCAAAGGTTAAAGATTTACATCAAGCAAGGGCATTGTTTAAAAATACTATCTTGGAAGACCAGACCAGCTGTATTCCATGCTTTATTTCTATGTTTCCTAGCTTTAGTGGGAATCTCCTATCCCACTGTTGATTTTCTTATTTCCTTCCCCCACAATGGAGGACTTTAGCAACGTCATTGATAGTTTTCCGCTGAAAGTTTACTTTTGTATTTTTGTTGCTTTTGATGTTCCTTTTCTGTACAAGTTTATCTTGGAAAAATATTAAAACTTAATAGCAAAAAAAAAAGTGGAAGGAAGTCCAAAAAACTGCTAGCAGGGTTTAAAGGTGAGGTCAGAGAGACTGCTGTAGCCAAAAAGCATCTGTTAGAAAATGGAAAAAAAAAAAAGAGTCAAATGACAAAAACTGGAAACATAAGCAATGGGAATTTAGATGCAAGGCATTGATAAGGCAGACAAAAAGAGAATTTGAAAAGAAAAAAAAAAAAAAAAGCTTGCCATGGAAGCAAAAATGCATAATAAAACCTTTTTCAAGTACATTCATAGCAAAAAAAACATGTGACAGTCAGTTCAACCATTAGATGATAAAGAAGTAAAAGGAGCACTAAGAGGAGACAAGACCATAGCGGAGGGACTGAATGAATTATTTGCTTCAGTCTTTACTAAAGATGATGTAGGGAAGTTACCCATGCCTGAAATTGTACTTAAAGGTGATGCATTGGAAGAACTGAAAGAAATATCGATAAACCGGGAAGATGTATTACAACTATTTGATAAACTAAAGAGTAGCAAATTACCTGGACCAGATGGTATACATCCGAGAGTGTTGAAAGAGCTGAAATATGAGATTGCAAACCTACTATTAGTAATCTGTGAACTATCATTAAAAATCATCTGTAATACCTGAAGAATGGTGAATGGCCAATTTAACACCAATTTTTAAAAAGGGTTCCAGGGGTGACCTGGGAAACTACAGACTGGTGAGCCTGACGTCAGTGCTGGGCAAAATGGTAGAAACCATTATAAAGAACAAAATTACTAAACACGGAAATTGTTATGGTTTAATGGGAGAAAGCCAACATTGCTTTAACCAAAGAAGGTCTTGTCTTACTAATCTGTTATATTTTTTTGAAGGTGTGAATAAGCAGGTAGACAAATATGAGCCAGTCGATATAGTGTATCTGGATTTTTCAGAAAGCCTTTTGACAAGGTTCCTCATGAGAGACTCTTGGCTAAATTAAAATCATGGGATAGGAGGCAGTGTACTATTATGGATCAGGAACCGGTTAAAAGAAAGCAGAGGGTGGGGATTAATGGCTAAATTTCCCAATAGAGAAAGGTGAATAGTGGAGTACCCCAGGGATCTGTACTGGGATCGCTGCTTTTTAACATATCCATAAATGATCTGGAAATAGGAACAAGAAAGAATCAAATTTGCAGAAACAAAATTAATTAAAGTTGTTAAAATACAAGACGATTGTGAAAAAGTGCAAGAGGACCTTGATAAACTGGAAGACTGGATGTTCAAATGGCAGATGAAATTTAATGTGGACAAGTGCAAAGTTATGCACCTAGGAAAGAATAACCCAAACTATGGTTACACACAAGGTTCCATATTTGGAACCACCACCCAGGTAAAAGATTTAGGCATCATTGTGGATAACATGTTGACACCCTCCGCCAGTGTGCAGCAGCAGCAGCCAAGAAGGCAAACAGAGTGCTAGAAATCATAAAGAAAGAGATAGAGAATAAAACAAAGGATATTATAATGCCTCTCTATTGTTCTATGGTGTGACTGCACCTCAAATATTGTGTGCAATTCTATGTCACTGTATATTAAAAAGGATAAAGCGGAATTAGAAAGCCCATAGCAAAAAAACAGACCACAGTCAGACCCCTGTGTCCGAAGAAAACTAGCACTCCAGTAGCCTGAACACAGAAGGGTCAGAGGGTAGGAGATGCCTAAACCATGAAAAGGTTATGGAGCACAGTCTGGCTAAAGGCACTGTCCCTTCGGCACTCTCCTTCCAGGCAGTAATGGGCTGCGAAGGTATGGACTGAAGATCAGGTGGCGGCCCGGCAGATGTCCACCATTGGGACAGAGTGCAAGTTTGCTACCGAGGCCAACATGACCCTGACACAGTGCGCCGTGATACAGCCTTACAGCAGGAGCCCCGCCTGCTCATAGGTGAGGCGATACAGTCCGCCACCCAGGTGGACAGCGTATGCTTGGTCACCGCCTCCCCCCAACCTACTGGAGTCGTAGCAGACAAAAAGCTGAGTAGCTTTGCGGTGGCCCCGAGTGCATTGGATATAGGAGGACAAAGCCCTCTTACAGTCCAAGGTGTGAAGGACTGTCTCTGCCCGACTGGAGTGAGGTCTGGGAAAGAAGGTAGGAAGTACCATTTTCTGGCTGAGATGGAAGGGCAATACTACCTTCGGAAGGAATTTAGGGTGCGTGCGAAGCACCCCTCTGTTCTTGCAGAACCTGGTATATGGCGCCTCCACCACTAGGGCCTGAAGCTCGCTAACTCTGCGAGTGCAGGTGAGCGCAACCAGGAACACCACCTTCCAAGAGAGGTAGCAACGGTGGCAGGTAGCCAGAGGCTCAAAGGGTGGGCAAGTGAGCTGCCCCAACACCACGTTGAGGTCCCATTAGGTTGCCAGAGGGCAAACAAGGGGCTTCGATCAGAGCAGGCCCCTAAGAAAGAGGGTCACCAGAGGCTGGACCGAGAGGGGCTTGCCATCCACTGGGTGGTGGTGCGCTGCCAGGGCAAATAAGGTGCACCCAGACGGAGTTAGACAAGCCCAGATTGTGAGGTGGAAGAGGTACTGTAACACTAGTCCTACCAGGTAGGAGAATGGGTCAGTCCCATGCTTGGCACACCTGGCCGAAAACCTGCACCATTTGAGGGCATAAGCCTTCCTAGTAGAGGCATTGCGAGAGGTCAGCAGAATCTCTTCCACCTCAACCGAGAGGTTGAAAGGGGCTAGAGTCACCCTTTCAGCAGCCACACTGACAGGGACCCCAGGCTGGGGTGCAGAAAGCCCCCCTCCTGAGACAGGAGTCCTGGAGAGGTCCCGAAGGGGATGGGGATCTCCACAGTTAACTGAAGAAGCAACGGGAACCACGGTTGCCTGGGCCACTGAGGGGCTATCTTGATGAGCGAGGCCCTGTCGCGGAGGGTCCTGAATGGGGTTTTGGCAATCAGCGGCGTGGGAGGGAAGGCATACATGAGGACCTCTGAACATGAGAGGAATGCATCCGCTGCCACCCTGGAGGGGTGGGCCTGCTGGGAAAAGAAGCGGGGCAACTAGAAGCTGTCCAGGCAAACAAACAGGTCCATCATGGGTTCCCCCCAGATCTGGAAAAGCCGGTCGGCCACCCTGGGGTCCAGTTGCCACTCGTGCAGCTGGAGGACTCTGCTCAGCCTGTCGGCCAGAAGGTTGTTCTGGCCTGGTAGGTACACTGCCCGCAGGAGGATACCCTGTTGGATTGGATACAAACAGAGGACCACTGCCTCTTGACAGAGGGCACGAGACCTCATGCCTCCCTGTTTGTTCACATAGAAGATCGCCACCTGGTTGTCCATTTGGACCAGCACCGGCTGGTAACACAGGTGGTGGCAGAAAGCTCGCAGGGCCCAGTATATGGCCCACAGCTCCAGGAGGTTGATATGCTGGGCACTCTCGCCTGGTGACCAGTTGCTCTAGGTGCGGAGCTCCCCGAGGGAGGTATCCATGGTGAGGACCCTGGAGGGGCTTGAGGGGTTACAGAGACACTGTCTCGGAGGCGTCCAATGGCTTGAGACCACTGGTCCCGGAGACACCACTGCACCGCCTTCATGTGGAGGCAAGCGTCTGGGGTGACATGGACCGTGGAAGCCATGTGCCTGAGGAGGTGCAGAAGAAGCCGAGCGGGCACAGAGGGACAGTACTGTATGTCTCGTGCCAGAACCTGAGACAGTCAGCCTGGTCCCTGGGCAAGAAAGCCTTTGATTGGAGGATGTCTAGCTTTGCCCCGATGAACTCCAGACACTTTGCTGAGAGCAGTCAGGACTTGGGGTAGCTTATGACAAAACCCAAGTGCTGCACAACCTGGATGGTGCGTGTGGTGGCCTGCTGCACCTCTGAGGCTGTGTCTCCCTTTATGAGTCAGTTGTCCAGGAAGGGGAAGGCTGCCACGACTGCCAGGCATTTTGTGAAGACCTTTGGGGCAGAGGACAAGCTGAAAGGGAGCATTCTGTACTGAAAGTGCCTGTCCCCCACTATGAACCGCAGGTACTGCCTGTGGTTGGAGTGAATGAGGATATGGGTATAGGCATCCTTGATGTCTAAGGAGCATATCCAATCTCCCTGCTGGAGGTAGGGCAGCAATGTTCCAAGGGAAAGCATCTTGAACTTCTCCCTCACCATGAATTTGTTTAGGTTTTGCAGGTCGAGGATGGGCCTTAGGCCCCCCTGTTCTTTTTGGGACGAGGAAGTACCTGGAGTAGAACCCCTTGCCCATGAGGTGGTGGGGCAACAGTTCCACCACCTTGTCCTCGAGAAGACCTGCCAACTCTTTCAGTAGAAGGTCCCGGTGAAGGGGAGACCTGAGGGGATCTCCCGGAAAATAAGGGGGAGATTGAGTCAGGTGATGGAGGTAACCCTCCCTGACCACTCAAAGTGCCCAGGAGTCTGTGGTGATGGTCAGCCACCTTTGGGCATAGTGGGCCAGACATCCTTCTGTGGGCTGCTGATATCCTTGGGGTAGAGAGGCTATGCTGAAGGAGTCAAAAACTCCTCCCTGGCTGGGGCAGAGCTGGTGCCTGGGGTTTTGGAGCCTTCTGCTTATGAGAGCTGTGCCCCGTCACTTGGCCTGTGACCCTGTTGGGGAGCTGGGGAGGCCTGAAAAGGTGGGTAGTTTCTGTAAGCAGTCCCTTTCCTCAGGTAGAAGGCAGTGGAGACAGCAATCATGCGTGTCGGACAAAGACAATTTTTGAGCACCAATCACACTTCTTAAAGCCACTGGTAGCTATGGGGGAAAAAAAAGTATCCCTGAGAGGTTGAAGACTCGCCGGGCTGCCAAATGGAAAAGAAAAAAAGGCACGAAGATGCCAGAGAATGAAAGAACGAGAAAACTATAAAAACAGACCCGAACTCGACATCGAGGCAGCAAGGATGGGTGGCAGGAAGAGTACCGGTGCGATGCTGGAGGCGAGTATGAAACTCAGAGAGAAAAAATAAATTTTTTCCAGGGACAAACATCTGAAGGGCTCCGTGGAAAAAAGGAGACTGAGCAAGATGGCACCCTTGGGGGACTACGCATGCGTGGTGGCATCTCCCAAAGGCTTTCTTTGAAAGCTGGGGGGATGCTTCCACGAGGGCTCAGTCTGTGCCGACGTAACCCATATGTGAGGACCGACTTCCGGAGAACATGAAATTCCAGAGAGTCCAGCGTGCTCACAGGTGAAAGAGATGCAGTCTGCCATCCAGGCAGACAGGGTACGCTTAGAGAGCGCAACCCCGAGTTTGTCATAGGAGACAAACAGTTGTGATGAGTGGTGATGGGTCTGTGTCCTCTGGAAGTAAAAGGCCAGTGTCCTGTTGCAATCCAGGGTGTGTAGTGAGGCCTGCGCTTGGGAAGAGCAAGGCCTGGGGAAGAAGGTGGAAAGGACCATTTCCTGGTTCATGTGAAAAGCAAACACCACCTTACACAGGAATTTGGGGCAAGTCCAGAAAATGACCCTGTACTTGTGCAACCTGGTGTAGGGGATGTAGGCCACCAATGCCTGCAGCTAACTTACTCTCCTGGCCGAAGTGAACACTACTTTCCATTAAAAGAACTTGAGATGGCACGTAGCCAGAGGCTCAAAAGGGGAAGCAATTAGCTTCAAGGACAATGTTCAGGTCCCAAGCCACCAGCAAAGGGCAGAAGGGGGGGCCGAGAGAGTTGAAGCCCCTCATAAAATGGTCCACAAGGGGTGCACAGAGACGGACTGGTAGTCAACAAGGTGGTGATGTGCCACCAGGGTGCTGAGGTGCACCCTGACTGAGCTGGACTTTAGAACAGCCCAGGGAAGGTGCAGAAGGGTACTGCAGGATGTCCTACACTGAGCAAGAGAAAGGGTTGAGATTCTTGTCTGCAGACCAGACCGAGAATCTATGCCATCTGAAGGCATACGCGTGCAGTGTTGAGTCCTTGCACAATGCCAGTAGGACATCATCTATGTCCCTGGAGAGGTGGAGGTGCGCTAGAGCTAGCTGTACAGTATCCACGCTGTCGGGGTGAGGGACTGGAGATTGGGATGGAGACAGGTCCTGTCCACCTGCAAGAGCAAGTCCAGGGCCTGGCCCAGGGGTGTTGAGGCCGCTCAGGACAGCTGCAGGAGCAGAGCGAACCATGGCTGCCTGGGCCACCGAGGAGCAATGAGAATTACCGAAGCCCAGTCCGACTGAACCTTGAGCAAGGTCTTGGGAACCAGAGGAGTAGGCAGGTGTGTATACAGCAGGCTCCCAGACCAGGACAGGAGAAAGGTGATTGCCACCACCCATTCTGTGGTTGGCATCCAGGAGCAGAATAGCGGCCGCTGCGCATTCTCAGAGCTGGCGAAGTTGTCCAACATCGGGATCCCCAAACGTCAAAAGATGGAGGTGCCCACCACTGGGTGGAGGCCAATGTTCCCTCTAATTTTCTGTAGGCTGTGTGCACATAAAATATCAGCTGTGCAGCTTTTGAAGGAAGGTTAAATTTTTGTGCGCCACATAACACTCGGAGTTATATACTTTAAAATTTGACTACACGTCAGAATACAGTATGTACACCACATTGATTGCACTAGAAAATATTGTAGAACTTGTGAAAACCATAAATACACAACAACTCTTCAATTTTAAGAACGTCTGTGTTGTTTTCTATCAGAATCAGAACCGTAATTTTTGTGCGCTCTGTTGTAAAGTATATGCGCTCACTTGGCGAGGTGTGTGCGCGCGCACACGCGCACAGCTTAGAGGGAGCAGTGGTGGAGGCGCCACTTGTGGGGCTGAAGGACTCTATTGAGTATCTGTAAGCAGACTGTCCTGACCCGGTAGGCAGACCACCCGGTTGGTTATGCCCTTCTCCACAACAAAAGTTCACAGGCAAATTGCCTCCCAGCAGAGGTGGTATGAGCCTGTTCCCCACTGCATATTGATGTAAAACATCGCTACTTGGTTGTCCATCTGAATATGGACAACTTGGTCCGCCTAGAACACCTGAAGGACGTTTGTCACAGCTATGAGTTCCAGGAGGTTGATCTGGAGGGCACTTTCCTCCTGCAACTGGAGATTATCGCAGTGGACTCCCCAGCTGAGCATGGAGACGTCTGTGGTCAGAACAGTGGGGCCTGAAAGGGTAGGCCAGCTATGAGATTCTGTCTGCTCTGCCACCAGGCTAGTCAGGCCGCCAGAGGCTGGGTGATCCTGATCAGATCTTCCAGTTGGCCCGTGGCTTGAGTCCATTGAGAACCAAGGGTCCACTAGGTCTGTCACATCTGTAGATGGGCCTGCGGGGCTACATGAACTATATCGAGGTCATGTGTCCCAATAGGCGCAGCAGGAGACAGGTGGACGCCGATGAGCAACCCTGTACCTCTTTTGCTAGGGTTGCCAGATGCTGCGTCCTGTCTAGCAAAAGGAAGGCTCTGGGCCTGGGTAGAGTCCAGAAGGGCTCCTATGAATTCCAGGTACTTGGTCACAGCAGCTGCGACTTTGGGAAGTTAATCACGAACTCCAGATGCTGCAGCACCCTGATGGTGTGGTAGGCCATGTGACGTTATCTCCTCTGGCAAGATGGCCTTCAGGAGTCAGTCGTCCAGATAGGGGAAGACAGACTCCCAAGAAGCAGAGTTGAGTGGCAACTACTGCCAGGTATTTGGTGAACACCCAGAGGGCAGAGGAGAGCACCCTGTACTAATAGTGGCAGCCTCTGTGAAGCAGAGGTACTGAGGTTGCCAGGGATGGATCAGGATGTGGGTATAGGCATCTTTGAGATCCAAGGAGCATAGCCAATCTCCCCGCTGGAGGTAGGGCAGCAATGTTCCAAGGGATAGCATCTTTAGCTTCTCCTTGACCAGAAGGCGGTTTAGGTCCTGCAGAGCCAGGATGGGCCGAAAGTCTCCTGTCTTTTTTGGGATGAGGCAGTACCAGGAGTAGAACTCCATGCCCCAGAGGGACAGAGGGACTGGCTCTATTGCCCGATCCTCAAGCAGAGACTAGAGATCCTTCTACAGGAGCTTTCTGTGCAGGGAGGTCATGGGAAGTTCCCCTGGAAAGAAGGGAGGCGGCATCTGGTTGAAGTGCAGAAGGTAACCTTCCCACACCACCTGCAGCACCCAAGCATCGGTGGTGACGCCTGGCCAGAGGTGAGCAAAGTGAACCAGACGCCCTTCTGTGTGCCTTGGGCCTTGGCTCTCGGGGGGCAGATGGGCTATGCCCAAAGAGTCAAAAGTTCCCCCCCACCAAGGCTGCTGCTGAGGCACTCTTTGGAGCCTGGGGACTTTCTGCTTACGGGTTCTCTCCTTGGCAGGTAACACTGGCCAGTTTGTCCTGTACCCATTCCTCCAAGTCAGAGGACTGCAGCCAAGCCAGATGGCAGACACTAATGCCCAGAGCAGCCACACGAGCCATGGACTCAAAGCCATCATAGGCCTCTCGAGTCTGGAATTTGAAGCATTCCTTGACTGAGGATACTAGGGCCCGGATGTGCTCGAGAGATTCAACTGCCACCCCAACTAAGAATGCGGCGAGATCCTTCACCAGTTTCCTCAGGTACATGCCCATGCACAGCTGGTAAGCCTGGATGTGTGCTGTACGCATCGAGCCCTGGTAGCACTTTATTCGACTGATGGCCGACTCCACCACCATGGAGATGTGAGGCAGCTTTGTCTTCTGAAAGCCAGGGCTCTTGCCAACTTGATACTGGGAATTGAATCACCGGCTCACTATTGGCACTGTCAATGGGCTCCTCCACATCCTGAACAGCAAGCACTCCAGGATGGAGGGAATTGGCACCATCAGTGCCTCCGCTTGGAGGGGGCTCATACTGAAAGATCTCCAAGTCCTCAGCACAAGGCTTGTCCTCCGGCTCTGCCACAAAGACTAGGGCCTTTGACATCCCACAGACAAGCTCGAGAAAAACGAGGTCATCGGGCAGGGACCTTCGGCACTCCTGAGGGGGAGATGGTTCAGAGGGGACATTCCTGTGTAACATGGTGGCAGGCAACGTGTCGTCAGTCTCCCAACCCAACTCTGAGCCAGACGAGACCTCAAGGCCCGGAAGGTCATTGGAGCGATGAGCCGCCAGCACCGATAGAAAGTGAGGTGCCCGACGCACCGATTACCAAGGTGCTTGGGGGCAAGTCATGCCTCAAACGGAAGGCCGAGCGACGCCGCTCCAAGTGAGCGAATCATTCCAGCACTGGCTGGATGTCCTCCGGGGAGGTCCTTGCAGTGGAGGGTCCCACTGTCAGCACAGAAAACCAGGAAGCTCTGGGCATTAGGTCCCACTGCGTCTCGAGGAAGGCAGCCAGGCTGCATTTCAAGGCTGCCATCCTGTCTTTGATGCCAGTAGGCTCTGTAGCGACTGGTTTGGGCCTCAAATGTATCAGAAGTCTGCTCCCTTGATGGGGAATCACCAATGGTGATTGCATCAGAGGAACAAGCCCAATGCCCAGACGCGGTGGGAGTCTCCTCCAGCCAGGGCAGCTTCAAGGCCACTCCTGGCCATCATCCTCGGGACGAGGATTCTGAGGCCGGGTAACATAAGAACATAAGATATGCCATACTGGGTAAGACCAAGGTCCATCAAGCCCAGTATTCTATTTCCAACAGTGGCCAATCTAGGTCATATGTACCTAGCAGTTTCCCCAAGAGACACAAGTTCCACAATGCTTGTACTGGGTCAAGCATTGATATCTTCGGTCACTTCTTAATAATGGTTTATGGACCTTTCCTCCAGGAACTTGTCCAAACCTTTTTTTAAACCCAGCTACACTAACAGCCTTTACTACATCCTCCGGTAACAAATTGCAGAGTTTGATTACACGTTGAGTGAAAAATATTTTCTTTTATTAGTCTTAAATAGTTTACCCTGTAGTTTCATTGCATGTCCCCTAGTCTTTCTATATTCTGATAACGTAAACAATCGATCTACGTTTACCCGTTCCACTCCGTTTATTAATTTATAGACTTCTATCATATCTCCCCTCAGCCGTCTCTTTTCCAGGTTAAAGAGCCCTAACCTTTTTAGCCTTTCTTCATAGGAGTATCCTTCCATCCCCTTTACCATTTTGGTGGCTCTTCTCTGAACCTTTTCTAAAATCGCTATATCCTTTTTAAGATACGGCGACCAGAATTGCACACAAAATTCAAGGTGCGGTCTCACCATGGAACGATATAGAGGCATTATAATATCTTTTGTTTTATTTTCCATTCCTTTCCATATCATACCTAGCATTCTATTTGCTCTCTTGGCCGCCGCTGCACACTGGGCCGAGGGTTTTAACATGGTATCCACAATGACGCCTAAATCTTTTTCCTGGGTGGTGGTTCCTAATGTGGAACCTTGCATCGTGTAACCATAGTTTGGGTTGTTCTTCCCTAGGTGCATAACCTTGCACTTGTCCACATTAAATTTCATCTGCCATTTTGATGCCCAGTCTTCCAATTTATCAAGATCCTCTTGCAATTTTTCACAATCCTCTTGGGTTTTAACAACTTTAAATAGTTTTGTGTCATCTGCAAATTTGATAACCTCACTCGTTATTCCACTTTCCAGGTCATTTATGAATATGTCAAAAAGCAGCGGACCCAGCACAGATCCCTGGGGTACACCACTATTCATCTTTCTCCATTGGGAAAATTGGCCATTTAGCCCTACCCTCTGCTTTCTATCTTTTAACCAGTTCCTGATCCACAATAGTACACTGCCTCCTATCCCATGACTCTTTAGTTTTGCCAAAAGTCTCTGATGAGGGACCTTGTCAAAGGCTTTCTGAAAGTCCAGATAACACAATATCAACCGACTCACCTTTGTCCACCTGTTTATTCACTCCTTCAAAAAAACAACAGATTAGTAAGACAAGATCTTCCTTGTCTAAAGCCATGTTGGCTGTCTCCCATTAGGTTGTCAACACTATAATCTAGGTCCAATACCAGAAGGTAAATCCTAGCCAACAATGAAAAATAAAGCCCTCTACCAATACTCAGAAAAATACTGATGATTTTTGTACTGTGCTAGTTATGGTCACATGTATAAACTAATGCACATGGAGTTGTAAGTGAATAAAAGGTCTCAGACTTACAGCGGCAACGCTCAGATTTTATCCAGAGCAGTATGCCTAATTGCATCAATGACCTCAGATTATCACTGGATTTTCTCCTTCTCATCAAAATTCATCTCCACAGTGCCTTAGACACTTATTTCTTTTCCACACATCAGATTCTTCTGAAGTTTTTAAACAATGTAATTCAAAGAATTGCCTTGTATATAAGATTGTGCTTAATACTTAAATCAACACGTTTTTGTGCTTTCAAAATTATATTCAGCTTATCTTGGTAATGCTGATACGTGTCCCCGACGCCATCAAGTGGGTACCGCTTTTTGCGTTTCGTATTTCTTCTTCAGGGGGAATTTAAATTTTAACAGCACGATCTACAAAACAAAACCCAGGAAGTCTCAATCTAGCGAATGCACCACCATTATGGACATACACAGTATATCACTAGTAAAAAATCAGCCAACCCACCTTTTAGCTTGCGGATAAACTATACACTCACATTCACCAGGGCTTTTGAGAAACCCAACCTTCGGAGTGCAAAAAAACGCCGCGCATGCGGGTAGCTGTTCAGTATTTTTCTGAGTATTGGTAGAGGGCTTTATTTCCCATTAGGTTGTGACTATCTACATGCTGAGTAATTTTATTCTTTATGATGGTTTCTACCATTTTTCCCGGTACTGACATCAGGCTCACCGGTCTGTAGTTTCCCGGATCACCCCTGGAACCCTTTTTAAAAATTGGTGTTACATTGGCGATCCTCCAATCTTCAGGTATTAGAGATGATTTTAATGATAGTTCACAGATTACTGATAGCAGGTCTGCAAACTCATATTTCAGTTCTTTCAACACCCTTGGATGTATACCATCCGGCCCAGGTGATTTGCTACTCTTCAGTTTATCTAATAGTTGTAAGACATCTTCCTGATGTATCGATATTTCCTTCAATTCTTCCGCACCTTTAAATACCACTTCAGTCATGGGTAACATCCCTACATCTTCCTCAGTAAAGACCGAAGCAAAGAATTCATTCAGTCTCTCCGCTGTCGCCTTGTCGCCTCTTAGTGCTTCTTTAACCCCTTTAGCATCTAATGGACCAACTGACTCTCTCACAGGTTTTTTGCTACGAATGTACTTGAAAAGGGTACCAGAGATCTTACCAGCTCTGGGATTGGACTTTGACTTGGACGAAGTCTTGGACCCACGAGGTAAGTCTGCCGAGGATGACCCCTGGTCTGAGGCTCTGTGACCTTGGGGCTCAGACTGAGCACGTGTGTGTGATGCCAAGTCATCAGACGCAGTCTCCAAGGGCAGCAATTCCAGACTGGATGCCGGTATCACAGCAGAGGCCTCCGAGCCAAAAAACTCCCCCGCTGCTTTTCACGACTCCACCGGCACTTGCTTAGCATCTGTAGGCAGAGCGGAATCATCATGGTCAGCACAGAGGCACTTGATATAGCAACTGTGGCAGTCCATTATGGACATAGTTCAGGGGCATTTGCCACATTGCTTAAATCCGCTGACCCAAGACAAAGCGGGGAAGACAGCACCCACAAGATCAAACTCAGACATCACGGTCGGGTGGCGGGCGGGGGGGAAACGAGAAAAGATCCACACACTGAAAAAGAACCAGAGAAAAATTTGATGCCGAGGCAAGGGTAAACTCAGGCGGTTAGAAGGTGATAGCATTTTTTCTCTTTTTGCCGGTCTGTTCCCTAAGTAGAAGGGTAGAAAAATCAACTTTTGCCAGGGACAACAGATAAGATGTCTGCAGGGCTCTGCATCAAAAAAAGAAGAATGAGGTAAGATGGCACCCTTGGGAAGGAAGGTGACTGCGCATGCGTTGTCTAACTCCCAAAGGCTCTCTTTGAAAGCTGGGGAGTGAATCCGTCCGGGCTCCGTCAATGCAGACGTCATCCTTATGTGAGGACTGACTTCCTGATGGATTCCGGAGAATGCCAGTTATGACAGCTGAATTGTGAACTCAGTCTGACACACTTTCTTTTTTAGGACAGTTTGAAGGGCTTCCTATCACCTTTCAGCATAACAGTGCATTCACGGGAAGCTATGAGTAGTACTTTAATCTCTTCAGCATGTGTGTCCAATCTGGACACTAGCAATAGAATCCTGTAGCATGGCACCTTGTACTCAGGGAACAGGAAGGTTTCTGCATGGACAGTCTATTGGCCCAGGACATCATGCACGGTATCTGGGGCAAGATGGTGGTGTGAGCTTTCCTCCGACTTCAGAGATATCCCTGTTGCTTACTAGCAGAGGCTGCTAAGGTAGACTTCGTGGTTACTTGAAAAACTGAAGGAGGACAGTAGGCATTCCACAGGAGTCCGTAAACAGATTGTAAAAATGATAGAATGGGCAGCCAAAGATGAAGTCCACAGAGGGTAGAATAAATAGAATACTTGAGCCATGTTCCTTACATTCCAAGCACTGGAAAGGAGCGAAGGAATGCTTTGTGCCTTGAAGGTGCTTTGGCTAGATCTGTTTCCTGCTTCCTATCATTACAATTTATTTTTTGGCAAGGGATCATCGTTGGGGTTAACAGTGGTGTTTATCTTTGTCCCCTTCCAACAGAGCCTACGCAGTATAGGCCACATTGCACAATGGAAGATGATGCGGCTAGGAGTAGAACCTCTTTTGAAATCTGCGTCAATGATATTTGTTTTTGTATCTACTGTAGCTAGCTACATACAAATACACATGAATTATTGGAGACAGGCGCTTTGTCTTCCTTAGAGCTAGATACATGCATAAATACATGTGTGTAGTTGGGACTTCTTAATAATGCTAATCCTTGAATTGGGAGGATGAGACCAGATTACAGAAGGAAAGTATAAAAGTCTGCCATTTCTGTGTGGTAATAGACTCAGGATGGGCATGAATCTTCAACAGGCAATGTAAATCAGACTATATGTATAGAAGAGATTGGTTTGAGCAAATTTTGGAAGAAACACCTTTTCTTTTTTTTTTGAGATTTACATGGCAATCAGAACAGTTTGTTTGTGTAGATGTTGCTGCTAATGTCCGCCCATTCAGATACAGTTGAGGATGAGTAAAAGCAAAGGTGGTAGATTGTGATCTGCCTAGCGAAAGTATGAATTTGAACTTAATGGAATTACTGGAGTTGGTGCATCTTGCACAACACAGAACGTAGATGGAGACAATATTAATAAACACTTACTGAACCTCATTCAGATTACTGACAGGATGTGAAAGCCATCCTGGCAAGAAGAAGGAGAGGGATTCATCCCAAGCAGTAGCATTGTCATGTACCGTATGTCAATGCAGAATGCGCTTAGTGTAGTTAAAGGAGAGTGAACTGATACGTATTAGAAGCAGATGATGACTGGAATCCTTGTACTCCAAAATTCCCCATTTGTGTGAGATTAACGGCTTTGTTTAATACATCTATTGAGAATCACTGGTAAAGTGGATCAAGGGCACTTAGAACTTTGCAGCTCCATGGTAGAGCTGCAAGGAGGTAAAGTATCTTAGTGTCAGTGACAAGGAGGGTGGGTATTAAGGGCCATGGAGACTGAAAACAGCCAATCAGGGCTTGAGAGTTCAATGAGAGGTACTTTGTTGGATGGGTTTGTCTGATAACACAATGATACAGCAGTCTTTTTGAAGGGGAAGAGAACATGCCAATTTAATCCTGTTAATGTAAATATGCTCCTGTAATGTAAATATGTTCCTAGGTATACCAACTTGCTGCAAATTTGTTATATGTAACCTGTTCGATGTAAACTAGTTTACTGTTCATGTTATATGTAAACCATGTTCAAATGTTTTATGTAAACCACACTGATCTGTAATAGCGCAGTATAGAAAAACAAACAAATAAATACATAAACATGAGGGTTTTACTAGACCATTGGTGGGACTTTCCACACCTGGAATCCCCCAAACGAATAGGATCAAGGATCTCTAACAGTAAAGTGCCAGGAGTAAAGGGAAATGCACCTGAACTGCTAGAAGGAGACATAGGTAGTCTGGAGTAACTATTCACAAGGATACCAGATCACAACATAGAATAAGTGGCTCACCTATTTCTGCTTAGACATTTGATGGATGTGCTTTCTTCAATAGTTTAAACAGCTCAACTGAAAATTCAGAGCAGGCACCCTTTCCAGACTAGCGGCTAGCCAGAAGTGCATTAACCTAGCTTTGTGAACACTGGTTGAATATATTATGGTTTATCCTCTCTCATGCAAGGCATGTTTATTAGCAAGGTGTGAACTCCCAGAACATAGGAACTGTGTCCAATTAGACTGCTTCAAAAGATTGAACCTGGAATGGTGGCTACCTCAAAGAGGGCTATGAACAGATGGAGTGCTTAGCAACCTGATCAGCAACACCAATGCAAGTATGTCTCATGGAGGCAAGCAGTGTTCCATATGTGAGGACTTATTTCCTGCTTGTTCACGGAGAAAGCAATTACTCACCTGTAGCAAGTGTTCTCCATGAACAACAGGGATAAGTCCTCATGTATGATGACATCACCCATGGAGTCCCACATGGAATGCTCCCCAGCTTCCAAAGGAAACTTTTGTGAGGTACACTGTGCACACATATGCCTGCCTTCCCACCCGCCACCATATTCTCCAGTAAAATATCATAGCAAGAGCCAAAAGGCAACTCCCTAGGTTGGTGGGAGGGCTGTGAGGACTTATTCCTGCTGCTCACATATGGGACTCCCAAACTATAGGCTACTGGAACCAGAGGAGATGAGCAGCCCAACTAGGCAACAAGAACTGGAGAAGTCAGGAAGACCAGAAAGGAAGTCCTGTGAGGAACTCATCTGATTCAGTATCCTCAGCAGAGAGTGGGGGCTCTGTTGATAGGCAGAGCAGCAGCGGGAACCAAGGCTGCCTGGGCCACCAGGATCAGCGATGCCTTGTCCTGTAGGACCTTGAAAAGGGTCTTGACAATCAGTGGTGTGGACAGAAAGGCGTACATTAGGCCCCCCAACCACGGAACGAGGAAGGCACCTGGGACGGGTGAAGCTGGTGAGAGCAAAAGCAGGGCAGTTGAACATTAGTTGGGCTGGCAAAGAGGTCCACTAGTGGGGTGCCCCAGAGGCGGAAGAGCCATTGAGCTGCTCTGGGATCTAACTGCCATTCGTGTGGCAGTGGGACACTGCTCAGTCTGTCTGCCAGGGCATTGTCCTGGCCTGGCAGGTACACCACTCTCAGGAGCATTCCTTGACTGATCTCATAAGAGAAGAGGGCTACTGCTTCCTGGCAGAGGGTGTGCCTCCCTGCTTGTTCAGGTAGAACATCGTGACCTGGTTGTCTGTCTGGACCAGCACTGACTGGTGCTGTAGACAGTGGCGGAAAGCTTTGAACATCAGGAATATGGTCCTGAGCTCCAAAGCAGGTTGATTTACTGTTGGCTGCCTGCCCTAGACCAGTTGCCCTGCTTGCAGAGGCTCTCGCAATGGGCTCCCCACCCCAGCAAGGAGGCATCCATGGTGAGGACCCGCTGGGGCACTGGGTTATGGAAAGGCATGCCTATCTGTAGATGCTGTGTGGCTTTCCATCAGCTGAGCGACTCCGCCAGCGGGTGGGTCATGCACACCCTGTCCCGAAGCCAGCCCGTGGCCTATGACCACTGGGAGTGGAGGAGTGGCCTAGTGGTTGGGGCAAGGTACTTCAGGCCGGAAGGCCAGGGGTTCAAATCCCACTAGAGGACAGCAACCTTGGGCCGGAAGGACTGGGGTTTCTAGTCCCACAAGTGCTCCTTGTGGTCTTGGGCAAGCCACTTAACCCTCCATAGCCCATGTTCCCTGTAAAATAGTTATCTCCAAGTTATAATGCCCTTTTCAATGTAATTTCAGTTTGTTCAATGTAAACCGCACTGATGCAGAATAGCGCAATATATATGAGAATGTAAATAAATAAACAAACAAAGGCGGGCATTGGGGACAACATGGACTGTTGATAACATGTGGCTGAGTAGATGGAGCAGGGACTGAGCAGACAGAGCAGCGGTGCTGTACATCTGTGGACAAAGCTATTAGGTGACTTGCTCTGTCTAGGGGGAGGAAGGCCATGGCCTGGAGAGTGTCCAGTCGAGTCCCTATGAATGCCAGATCCTTTGAAGGGGTCAGGTGGGGCTTTGGGGCGGTTTATCACAAACCCCAGGTGTTGTAGGACACTGATGGTGCAGGCCCATGGACTGCTGCACCTCTGCAGCTGTGTCCTCTTTTATGAGCCAGTCATCCAGATAGGGGAAGACAAAGATACCCTGGAGATGGAAGAAGGCCACCACCACTGCTAGGCAATTGGTGAAGACTATGGGTGTGGAGGCTAGACCAAAGGGTAGCACCTTGTATTGATACTGGTCGCCCCCGACCATTAGTCTAAGGTACTGCCTGTGGCTGGAGTGAATGAGGATGTGGGTATACGTATTGTTTAGATCCAAGGAGCATAGCCAGTCTCCTTGCTGGAGGTATGGCAGCAACATTCCAAGGGAGAGCATCTTGAACTTCTCTTGCACCAGGAATTTGTTTAAGTTTTGCAGGTCTAGGATGGGCCTTAGGCCCCCGGTTTGTTTTGGGACTAGGAAGAACCCCTTGCCCCTTAGGTGACAGAGTACTGGTTCCATGGCTTTGTCCGTGAGAAGACCTGCAATTTCCTGCAGTAGCAGGGCCCAGTGCAGGGGAGTCAGAGAGCTCTCCTGGGAAGAATGGGGGAGGCATCTGATCCAGGTGGAGAAGGTAGCCTTCTCCGACTACCTGGAGTGCCCAAGCATCGATGGGCAAAGTGGACCAGATGTCCCCCTGTGGGCATCTGACCTCCTAAGGGTAGAAAGGCTATGCTCCAGGAATCAAAAGCTCCCCCCAGGCTTTGCAGGAGCTGGCGCTAGGGGCTTAGGGCCCTTCTGCTTGTGGGTGCTCTGCTGAGGAACTGGAGGAGCTTGATACTGCGGGTGTCCCCAGTAAGCCTGACCCTTCTTCGGATATGGAGGCTTTCCACCCCCCAGTGTTTTCCTCCTGAGGAGGGTACCAGTTTTCTTGGAGAACTGAGTCCTCGTAAGGAACTCTGACTCGATCTCCACTGCTCTCTCTGCCATGGGTTTGACAAAGAGATTCTCTCCTTGGCATGGACACCGATGAGCTTGTCCTGCACCCATTACTCCAGATCTGATGACTGTAGCCACGCCAGGCATTGGGCACCGATGCCTGCGGCAGCTATCCTCGCAGTTGACTCTAAGCCATCGTAGGCAGCCCGAGTCAGATACTTTGAGCACTCCCCTATGCACTTGGTCAGATTCCAGAATCAGTGGAGTTGGTCATCCCCGAGGCCAGCAGGGAACCCGGTAAGCTCCTTTGTGAAGTCTCAAAGGTACATGCTGATATAGAGGGTATGCTTGGATCCGGCAGGCAAGCATCGAGCCCTGGTTGCATTTCCTACTGAGGGTGCCAAGGGTACAGGCCTTCTTGCCCAGGGGCACTGAAGTATACATCTTCTGACTCTTGAGCAGATGCATGGCCAACTCCACTACCATGGAGTTACGGGGCAACTACAGCTTCCTGAAGCCAGGGCCTTGCCAGACTCGGTACATCGCATTGAGTCGATGGCGGACTATGGGCATCTATGCTGGCATCTGCCACATGTGGAGAAGTATCTCGAGGATGGCAGGGACAGGACTAGCCAGTGCCTCCTTCAGCGGGGAATTGTATTGGATAATCTCTAACTCCTCTGTATGAGGATCCTCCTGCAACTCCATGGAGATGGTCAGTGCCTTCAACATGTCCTGCACAAAGTCAAGGAACGAGGGGAGCAATGTCCGATGCTGGGTCACCAGATGGGATCTTTATTTTTATCTTTATTTCACACTTGCTATACCGCCCACGCCATGGCATGGCATTAAGACAGTTTACAATAAAAACATTAATGCTGCAAGAAAAAAAGAAAAGAACGCCAATTACATGAAAGGACAGTGGTAGAAGATACAGTAGCAGCTAATATAGAAAATAGGGAGTGAGAAAGAGAGGCTAATGAGGGCTGGTATTGGGGATGTCATAGGCCTGTTGAAACAGATGGATTTTGAGAAGTGTCTTGAATTTCTGGTAGGAGGTTTCAAGGCGGAGCGGATGGTAGTGCATTCCAGAGTGAAGGGCTAAGAAAGAAAAATGCAGCATGGCGGATTAGTTCTAGATGGATCAGATGGGACATCGTGGTGTTTGCGAGTGTCCGGTGATGTCTCATCCTTGGACTCCCAGTTGGGTGGCCGATGGATCACGGCGGCTTTGGGGCCGAAGCTGCAAACATTTGCAAGTGAGGATCTCATCCCCATGGAGCAGGACCATTATCGAGAGCTCTACCAAGGATCGACTCAAGGCGATGGGCTCAAAGATCTGCTCAGCAACCGGGGAAGTCCTCGATATCGAGGTTCTAGTGGTTTGGGCGGATGCACTGGCAAAGCTGGGCACTGGTGCCTGCTGTGTGGCAAGTAAGGTAGACAAACTGCGCTCCAAGACCACCATCCTGTTTCTCACTCAGGTGTCGTCACAACCTTTGAACCAGATGCCAGGGTTATCGGGTCTGGCATCGGCGAGGGAGTCCTTCATAAGGATGGCCTCGAGTGTCCGAAGCTGATCACTGGAGGCCTCCAAAGCCTTCCAGAAGACCATGATCGGCTGCTCCCACTCCTCGGATTCTCTGAGCGGGCTGTGGGACCTAGTGCGAGGCTTGCCTGCCTTGTCCAAGTCCCGAGAGGCGTTCAAGTATTTTTTCTTCTTCCATTCGTGCTCCAGGGGACCCCTGTTGGAGGCTCCGCGGCCCCAATCAGTAGCAGAGGGATCACTGCGCAACTCCAGAGATTTGGATGGGGCCCTGAAGCGTGAAGTCACTGAGGACTCTGGGGCAGACTCTGACTGTTTGAAGATCTCATCATGCTTCTGCTGATGGAGTTTGATGGTCTTAGTGGACATCTTTCTGCAAAGGCTGCAGGCCTCCGTGTGGTAGTCAGCCCCTAGACACTGGAGGCAGCAATTGTGTGTGTCGGCGAGGGATATATTTTTTGTGTACCGATCACACTTTTTAAAGCCACTAGCAAGGTCGAAGAACAAAGGAGCAGCCAGCGGTGGAAAAAAGGTGCAAATTCACGCAGAGAGAAAAACTACAAAAAACTGGTCCGAACCATGATGCAAGGGCGGGCAAGCAAGCTCTGAGTTGGGAAAGAAACCAGTTGCAACCAGAGAAAAAAGTTAACACTTCACTGAGAATTTAATTAACTTTCCGGGGAAATCAGACACACGTCTAGTGGGCTCCATGGAAAAAGAAAAAGAGACTGAACAAGATGGCACCCTTGGGCGGGAAGGGGAACATGTATGCGTGGTGGCATTTCCCAAAGGCTTTCTTTGAAAGTCAGGGAGATGTTTCCATGAGGGCTCCATCGGCACCGACATCACCCATATGTGAGGACTGACTTGCTGCTTGTTCCCAAACTGCTACCTAACGTGAGGGGAAAGAGCGTAGTTACTCACCTGTAACAGGTGATCTCTGGGAACAGCAGGAATTTAGCCTTCATATATGGGTGATGTTGGTACAGACGGAGCCCGTGCGGGAACGCTCATCAGCATCCAATAGGAAAGCTTTTGGGAGCATCCCACTGTGCCTGCGTAGCTGCCTTACCACCTTTGCCACTCTCCCTCCTCAGCTGGGTTTGTAGTTGAGATAAGAGAAGAGAAAAAGAAAACCTACAACTCCTAGGGGAGGAGGGTGGGTTATGAAGACTAAATTCCTGCTGTTCCCGGAGATCACCTGTTACAGGTGAGTAACTATGCTATCTCCAGGAACAAGCTGGAATGTAGTCTTCACATATGGGACTCCCTAGCTGGAAGATACCAGACACCTCAAAACCAGTACTAGTTTGCCTCAGGTGAGGCTAAAGAGGTCATGGATCCTCCATGGATGTCTGGTATCGAAAATTCCAGGACAGAGGGTAGAAGTTGCTCTAAGTCTGAAAGAGATGCTGGAGAACAGCTTGACCAAACATGGCATCCCAGTGGGAGTCCTTGTCCAAACAGTAGTGAGCAGCAAAGGTATGGACTGAAGACCAAGTTGCTGCTTTGCAGATTTAGTCAATAGCCACAGAGAGTAGATTTGCAATCGAGGTGCCCATAGCCCTAACATTATGGGCAGTGACATGACCTTCAAAGGCTAGGCCTGCTGCATCATAAGCAAAAGTGTTGCAGTCTGTTATCTGTTAGGAGAGGGTACGCTTGAATACTGGCAATCCCAAATGACTAGGGTCAAAGGAGACGAACAATTAAGAAGCGTTTCGGTGTTCTCGTGTCCTTTGAAGGTAGAATGCCAGAGCACGTTTACAATCCAGAGTGTGGAGTGTTGCTTTTGCCCTAGGTGAATGCGGTCTAGGGAAAAAGACAGGAATGTAAACCGCCTGATTCAGATGAAAGGGCGAAACCACATTCGGCATGAAGTGAGGATGAGTCTGAAGGACAACCTTGTAATGGTGGAATCGAGTGTAAGGCGGGTCGGTCACCAAGGCCTGAAGCTCACTAATGTGTCTTGCTGAAGTGAGAGCAATGAGGAAGATGACCTTCCATGTTAGGAACTTGAGCGAGGTTGTGGCTAAAGGTTCGAAGGGCAGTTTGAGAAGTTGCCCCAGAACAACATTAAGGTCCCATGCCACTGGTTGTGGTCTGATGGGAGGCTTGGTTAATAAAAGTCCTCTCATAAAGCATGAGACGAGCGGCTGTGAGGAGATGCGCTGTCCATTTAAGTGATGATGAGAGGTTATAATTGCACTTAAGTGCACTCTTGCCGAGTTGGTTTTGAGACCAGAGGAGATATTGGAGAAATACCTCCACCAGAGCTGAGAAAGAATTAAGATCCCTTTGTAAACACCAGAATGAAAATCTACGCCACTTAAAGGCATAGGAATGTCTGGTGGATGGCTTTCTGGAAGCTAAAAGGATGTCCCTAACCTCCTGAGAAAGGTTAAGATGCTGAAAGGCTATGCCTTCAGCAGCCATGCTATGAGGTGAAGAGACTGCAGATTGGGATGGAGCAGCATCCCTTCCCTCTGAGAGAGCAGATCTGGTGCAGCTCCAAAATCTATCAGTTAAGTCTGAGACAGACGTAAGAGGCGAGGAAACCACAGTTGACGTGGCCAGCATGGGGCTATGAGAATCATAGAGCCCCTGTCCGCCTGGAGTTTGAACAGAGTTTTGGGAATCAGGGGAATGGGGGGAAAGGCGTAAAGTAGGCCTTGCCCCCAATGGAGGTGAAAAGCATCCACCTGCTGAGTGTCCGACATGAGTCCTGATGCAGACGCATCGGAGCTTGGCATTCAGCAGGGTGGCAAAGAGGTCTATCTCTGGAGTCCCCCCAGTCTGGAAGATGTAGGATACTGTGTTTACATGGAAAGACCATTTGTGGGGAAGAAGGATCCAACTCAATTTGTCTGCTAAGACATTTTGTTTGCCTGGAAGATACACCACTTGTAGGTGGATGTGGTGAGCAATGGCAAAGGACAAGAGATGTAGATCCTCCCTGCAGAGAGACCAAGAGCTTGTCCCTCCCTGCTTGTTCATATAGAACATGGCAACTTGATTGTTTGGCAAGTACCAACAGATTAGCACAAACCCATGTGCTTACTAACAAACCCAGTCTGAACCGTGGACAGCAGTAGAAGGACGTTCTTTATTGTGTAAAAAAGCCTATGGCCCGACATAGGCCGTGTTTCGTTGCCTTCTTCAGGGGCAGGCTACATAAATTGATAAAAACAATAATTAAATAAAAACATATAAAATACAATTGAATCCAAATTGAGACCTAACGGATGAATGTAGTAGGAAATACAATGTATAATCAAATAAATAAATTAATAAATAATTAAATGATACTTTAAAAGACCATTCAATACATGAATAATAAACACACAGAGATCAGCACAGCAACAAACGTTAGTGTTAGCAATAATATTCTAAATGTAACACACCATATGTAAGATGTAAACTTGCCATGTGTCAATTAACGCTTAATACAACATATAACACATATATTGATTACCATCTAAAAATTCATATATATATTTTACCACTTAAAAGACAGTAATAAATATCAAATAAATAATTAATATCCATAAAAAGATATGAAAACATATATATTACACATTAAAATTCAAGGCATACCTTTTATCAACTGTCTGTACTTCACAAGTACTCTAATTACTAAAGAGGGACAAGGAAGAAAATCCACATGGGTAAGTGAAACCACCTAGTGATGTCATTCAATCGGCTATACACATAGTAGGTGAATATTTACAAAACCATGCTACCTGTAAGGTCATTAAATCACGCTTGGAGTAAAAGTTGTCATAGATGGCAGGTGCAAGAAGCTATAAACATAAAAATATAAACAAATTGTCATTATTCGCAGTGAGCCCCTTGTCCAAATGTCTAAAAACAAGGGATAACGCAATGCCGTGCGTACATGATGATTGCCTAAAAACCAAGGGGAAGGAACTCACTTAATGCCAATGCACAGTGTACACAGAAGGGTACCATAACCCCTTCATTTTTAGAAACCTCCCAATACTTCAGGTACCACTACTTAATCATTCAAAAAAATGGGAAAAGTTTTCTTTTATACTCCTTCACTAAACCCCGGGGGGTACCCTTGCCAGTTGCACATCTCACTTGCAGGAATAATCAACGCACAAGGGTAACTGCATCGTACATTGCCGATATGATAAAAGTAGCAATAGTGCATTAAATCTTAAAACAAACTCAACCTTAAGGACTTCTAAATACATACACGTAGAAAATAAACAGAGTAGTTTTCTGCCGCTTCACAACTCACTCCGCCATGCTTTTTAGGTATCATACCGTTTGAATCCCCAAGCCCCGATATCGAATCCAAATAAATTACAAAATGAAAAACTCCAAAAACTGAAAATAGATGATAGGGGAACTCACTTTTGGACGTTCCACATTAACCACAGTGGACCCTGCCAAAACCGCATATAACTGTGAAAGGACGCCGGAGTATGCGCCTTAAAAAAACCACATTATGCAAATGATGTAGGAAGAGTAATCAAGCGGTTGTTATCACATTACACGCTAAAGAAACCTGAATGTACACATTTTTTTAACAGTTCATTACAACTGTAAAACTCAAGGATCATCCCTCCATCCTTTGTTTCCTCTAACTTTAACAACGAAAAATACAGAACCAGCCAACAGATGATAGAACTCACTTTTTAATGCTCCACACTGCACTCAATGGACCCTGCCAGAAACGCATGTAACTGTGAAAGGACGCCAGAGCATGCGCCCTAAAGTATCACGTTATGCAAATGATGTGGGAGAAGTAATCAAACGATTCTATACGTGTCAGTCTCTAGGCACCACAGGACATAATCTTAATTTTTCTTTAAACCACCGGGTGCATTTAATAATATATATATGGAAGTCTAATTCCTTACACTGTTTAACCAATCCTCATATATGCTAGAAGATAAATTATCTGTATGGCAGATGAAAACTAAAATATTGTCACTTAACATTAGATTGGCTTAATGATCTATCCAAAAAGCCTTTTTAAGCTCGCCATTGGCAAACCCCTACAAAAAAACAGATAAATTATTATCCATATTAAGTCCATTAGGGTACAAACTGTCAAGGTTAAAAATATATCGCTCTTCCAGACGACGAATGGATCCTTCAATATCTCCCCCTCTCCAATTAATTTTTACCTTTTTAATAACGAAAAACTTCAAATCTGAAATTTTGTGTGATAATTCTTGCCAATGGTTTACAAGAGGTTTTTCTACTGCTCCCCTTCTGATACAGCTTCTGTGCTCAATGATCCGGTTGCGCACTGGTCGAGTCGTCTTGCCAACATACAACTTCATACAAGGGCACTGCACAACATAGATAACATGACTGGTGGAGCAGTTGGAAAAGTCATCCAATAGGAATATACGGTTGCTTATGGGATGAACAAATTACTTTCTAACTACAAGGGCATGGACACACACAGAGCATTTTCCACTAAATATGCAATTTTCTTATTTCTGAGGCCTTATGTTTTAAAAATGTGGTCTTATGTTCGTGACTCTACGCAAGTGATTCAAATATTATCGTCGCTTCAGAATTTTAATCCTGAGTGGTTATTAGTAACGCTTGATATAGAATCACTGTATACAAACATCCCGCAAAAAGAAGCGTTAAAACTAGTAGAACAATATTTATATAATAGACAGGAATGGAGGCGGATCCCTACAGCAATCCTCCTTGATCTTACCCGGTTTGCAATGTGTGAAAACTACTTTTGCTTTCAAGGATTATTTTATAAGCAAATAAAAGTGGTGGCCATGGGGTCCTCCATGGCCCCGGATATTGCAAACTTATATGTTTTTAATTTTGAGGAAATATATATAAAAGAGAACCCATTCAAAAACAACATGAAGCTATGGATTAGGTACATAGATGATGTTTTTATGATATGGGAAGGATCTGCACCCCTCCTTGAGGAATTTAATATATGTATTAATTCCTGCGACGATAATCTACGTTTCCAGTTGACCTTTGATAAGAAAATTGCATATTTAGATTTATTAATTATAAAAAATGACAATGGATTTTCCACTACGCTCTATAAAACACCAACGGATCGCAATCAATTACTTCATTTTCATAGTTTTCATAATTCGGCTCTGAAACATAATTTACCAGTTGGCCAATTTCTAAGAATCCGGAGAATTTGTACGTCAAAGCAACAATTCAGAGAACAAGCTAATATGATGAAGGATAGATTCAGAGATAGATACTACCCAGCTGCATCTATAGAAAAGGCATACAAAAGGGCTATACAATGTTCGCGCCAAGAACTATTAGATAAATGGAAGAAAACAAATGATATAGGCATGGTTTGCCCTATACTATACTCTTATCAATCACAACGTATTACTAAAATAATAAAGAAATATTGGCCATCGATCCAAGCTCTTCCGGCCTTTCGTGATATGAAAGTTACATTTGCATATAAACGGAATGCAAATTTAAAAAACATGCTAGTCCCGTCAGTCCTTACAGAAAGGGCATTTCTTTCGCAACATAAAGGTCACTTCCAGTGTGGAAAATGCTCTGTGTGTGTCCATGCCCTTGTAGTTAGAAAGCAATTTGTTCATCCCATAAGCAACCGTATATTCCTATTGGATGACTTTTCCAACTGCTCCACCAGTCATGTTATCTATGTTGTGCAGTGCCCTTGTATGAAGTTGTATGTTGGCAAGACGACTCGACCAGTGCGCAACCGGATCATTGAGCACAGAAGCTGTATCAGAAGGGGAGCAGTAGAAAAACCTCTTGTAAACCATTGGCAAGAATTATCACATAAAATTTCAGATTTGAAGTTTTTCGTTATTAAAAAGGTAAAAATTAATTGGAGAGGGGGAGATATTGAAGGATCCATTCGTCGTCTGGAAGAGCGATATATTTTTAACCTTGACAGTTTGTACCCTAATGGACTTAATATGGATAATAATGTATCTGTTTTTTTGTAGGGGTTTGCCAATGGCGAGCTTAAAAAGGCTTTTTGGATAGATCATTAAGCCAATCTAATGTTAAGTGACATTGTTTAATTTTCATCTGCCATACAGATAATTTATCTTCTAGCATATATGAGGATTGGTTAAACAGTGTAAGGAATTAGACTTCCATATATATATTACTAAATACACCCGGTGGTTTAAAGAAAAATTAAGATTATGTCCTGTGGTGCCTAGAGACTGACACGTATAGAATCGTTTGATTACTCCTCCCACATCATTTGCATAACATGATACTTTAGGGCGCATGCTCTGGCGTCCTTTCACAGTTATATGCGTTTCTGGCAGGGTCCATTGAGTGCAGTGTGGAGCATTAAAAAGTGAGTTCTTCTATCATCTGTTGGCTGGTTCTGTATTTTTCGTTGTTAAAGATAGAGGAAACAAAGGATGGAGGGATGCTCCTTGAGTTTTACAGATGTAATGAACTGTTAAAAAAATGTGTACATTCAGGTTTCTTTAGCATGCAATGTGATAACAACCGCTTGATTACTCTTCCTACATCATTTGCATAACGTGTTTTTTTTTTTTTAAGGCGCATACTCCGGCGTCCTTTCACAGTTATATGCGGTTTTGGCAGGGTCCACTGTGGTTAATGTGGAACGTCCAAAAGTGAGTTCCCCTATCATCTATTTTCAGTTTTTGGAGTTTTTCATTTTGTAGTTTTTTATTTGGATTCGATATCGGGGCTTGGGGATTCAAACGGTACGATACCTAAAAAGCATGGCGGAGTGAGTTGTGAAGCGGCAGAAAACTACTCTATTTTCTACGTGTATGTATTTAGAAGTCCTTAAGGTTGTGTTTAAGATTTAATGCAATATTGCTACTTTTATCATATCTAAACCCAAAAATCTATTTGTTTCCCCCATATAATATTACTCACAAAAAAAAAGAAACCAATTAATCTACAAATTTTTGCTGGAACGCACGCCTTGAAGGAAGGAAGAAACCTCCCCTTCTCGTAGCGTGTTGCTCCGTTTTTATCTTTTAATAAAATTTAGGGATTTACCCCTTATAAAGGATCGCGGGACCACACAGACCTCAGGAGACCTCAGGAACCGTTAGCCAAAAAATTCCCAAGCCAACTTCCAATAAACAGCTTCACATGGGCGTGAAGTCACGCCCATGTGAAGCTGTTTATTGGAAGTTGGCTTGGGAATTTTTTGGCTAACGGCTCCTGAGATCTCCTGAGGTCTGTGTGAAGCAGATTATACTGGACATTGGTTTGCGCGTCTCACTTAGGAAATGCTGACAAACGATGCAAAAAGGTCTAACGGCCGGGCTCGAAGTGTCTAGGCCCTGCAGTGGCTGAGAGTATGAATACTTAATTACAGCAGCGAAGACCTTTTATAGTTTGCCAGTGGTGAATACCTTTGGACACTTGTCAGAAAACAGATAACCTAAAGCTAAGTACTATTTTTGAAATCACTAATTCTTGGTTGGTACTGAGGGTTGTGGTCCCTCGATCCTTTATCAGGGGTAAATCCCTAAATTTTATTAAAAGATAAAAACGGAGCAACATGCTATGAGAAGGGGAGGTTTCTTCCTTCCTTCAAGGCGTGCGTTCCAACAAAAATTTGTAGATTAATTGGTTCACTTTTATCATATCAGCAATGTACGATGCAGTTACCCTTGTGCGTTGATTATTCCTGCAAGTGAGATGTGCAACTGGCAGGGTCCCCCCCGGGGTTTAGTGAAGGAGTATAAAAGAAAACGTTTCCCGTTTTTTTGAATGATTAAGTAGTGGTACCTGAAGTATAGGGAGGTTTCTAAAAATGAAGGGGTTATGGTACCCTTCTGTGTACACTGTGCATTGGCATTAAGTGAGTTCCTTCCCCTTGGTTTTTAGGCAATCATCATGTACGCACGGCATTGCGTTATAATCCCTTGTTTTTAGAAATTTGGACAAGGGGCTCACTGCGAATAATGACGACAATTTGTTTATATTTTTATGTTTATAGCTTCTTGCACCTGCCATCTATGACAACTTTTACTCCAAGCGTGATTTAATGACCTTACAGGTAGCATGGTTTTGTAAATATTCACCTACTATGTGTATAGCCAATTGAATGACATCACTAGGTGGTTTCACTTACCCATATGGATTTTCTTCCTTGTCTCTCTTTAGTAATTAGAGTACTTGTGAAGTACAGACAGTTGATAAAAGGTATGCCTTGAATTTTAATGTGTAATATATATGTTTTCATGTCTTTTTATGGATATTAATTATTTGATATTATTTATTACTGTCTTTTAAGTGGTAAAATATATATATGAATTTTTAGATGGTAATCAATATATGTGTTATATGTTGTATTATGCGTTGACACATGGCAAGTTTACATCTTACATATGGTGTGTTACATTTAGAATATTATTGCTAACACTAACATTTGTTGCTGTGCTGATCTCTGTGTGTTTTTTATTATTCATGTATTGAATGGTCTTTTAAAGTATCATTTAATTATTTATTTATTTGATTATTTATATATCGTATTTCCTGCTACATTCATCCGTTAGGTCTCAATTTGGATTCAATTGTATTTTATATGTTTTTATTTAATTATTGTTTTTATCAATTTATGTAGCCTGCCCCTGAAGAAGGCAACGAAACACGGCCTGTGTCGGGCCATAGGCTTTTTTACACAATAAAGAACGTCCTTCTACAACTTGATTGTTTGGACCAGGATTCTGTGATAAGATGGCTTGAAGTTCCATGAGATAAGATGACCTAGATGGGCTTCCCAGTTCAGTTTGGATACATCCATCGTTAGGGTACATTGATGTAGAGGCATCTGAAAAGGTGACCCTACGAGGAGATTTTCTGGGGAACACCACCACTGGAGAGATGCCATCAGAGGGGGGAGATACAAGTATCTTGTTCCCGCGATGGCCTGAGGCTTGAGTCCACTGGGAAGCTAGAGTCCAGTGGGCTGTGCGCATATGGAGACGGGCATATGAAACTACATGCACCATTGATGTCATATGACCCAGAAGTTGCAGCATTTCCCAGGCAGTGAGATAGTCCCCGAGATGTTCCTCAGATGCCAGCTGATTGAGTAGAGTGCAGCATGGTTGGGTCAGAAATGTCTTTGACTGCTGAGTGTTTAAGAGAGCCCCTATGAAACTCTAGAGTCTGAGTGGGAACTAGTTGGGACTTTGGAAGATTTACAATGAATCCCAAGTTATGTAACATCTGCATGGTGCGTGAGAGAGAGAGGCTGAATTCCTGAGTGGTGCTTGCTCTTATGAGCCAGTCTAAGTAAGGGAAGACAAATATCCCCAGAGTTCTTAGGAATGCGGCTATGACTGCCATGCACTTTGTGAAGACTCTTGGGACAGAGGCTAGTCTGAATGGCTAGACCTTGTATTGATAATATCTTCCTTGGAACATGACGCGTAGGAATTTTCTGTGTTATGTATGAATAAGGATATGAGTGTACACTTCTTTTAAATCTAGAGAACAAAGCCAGTTCTGACTCTGGCGACAGGGGAGAAGGGTCCCTAGAGAAACCATTTTGAACTTCTCACGTACGAGAAACTTGTTTAGGTTTCTGAGGTCCAGGATGGGCCTGTATCCTCCTGTTTTCTTTGGAATGAGAAAGTAGGGAGAATAAAAGCCCATTCCCTGCTGGAATGTTGGAACCTCTTCTATTGCACCCTGCAATAGAAGAGAGGTGACCTCCTGTAGCAGTAGAGTAGTGAGAGGGGGTTGAGAATGATACTGAGGTAGAGGGGGGCAGGCTTTGTAAATGAAGCCTGTACCCCCCTCCCTGAATATCTTTAATGTCCACTGCTCTGAGGTGATCAGATGCCATCTGTGGGCATAATGGCCCCATCTGCTGGCAATGTGAAGGGGATGGGAGTTCTCCAGAGGCAGAGCAGCTATGTTCTCTAGGAAGATGTCAAAAACCAGGAGCAGCCCGAGTCTGCTGAGCTGGCTATGCCAGGAGTCTGTGACTTTCTCTGCTGTTTTGAAGGTTGCTGTCCCTTTGAAGGAGCATGATGCTGACATTGAGAAACAGGGGTGTAAGAAGACTACTACTTCTTTTTAGTAAAGAAAGCTTTCTTTGCTGCTGCCTTCTTTTTAGCTGGGTTAGCAGTGGATCAAGAAAGCCTATTTAGGGTAGTGTTCTCAGATTCTAACTGAGATGCTTTATCTTGCCAATCCTTTCCAAAAAGGTTTTCACCAGTGCCAGGATTATTACCTAACTTATCTTGAACCCATTGTTCAAGATCCAATGCTTGTAGCCATGCAATTCTGCGTGCACCAATGCAGATCGATGTAGCTCTACTGGTGCACTCAAAGATTGCTCTATTGACCAACTTTGAGATGTTCTGAGCATGCTTGACTAGGGTGAGGTAGTCTGCTCTCTTGTCATCAGGGAGTCACCACCGATTCTAAATCCCTAGTTACCTCCTTTAGGAACATACCCACGTAGAGTATGTAGGAACTGATTCTGGCTGATAGCATGGAAGCCTGAAAGCAACATCGACCAAAAGCATCAATGGTTCTCTATTCCCTACCTGGAGGGTTAGAGGAATGCGTTTTCGTGCTTTTGCTTCGAAGCATAACCGATTCCACTAACATTAAATTGTGCGGCAAATGTGTCTTTTGGAAACTGGGACATTCTGGTACCCAGTACATAGTATCGAGACATCTAGTATGTGGAGAAATGGTAAGGGGTGTTTCCCACATATGGAGCATGAGGTCGTGGAGAATGCAGTGAATGGGAAGTGTTGGGTATTGGAGAATTTCCAATTCTTCAGCTCTAGGCTCTTTCACCGATGTCACCATTATGGAAAGGCCCCTGGCAACATCGTGTATAAATTCTTGAAAAGACATGTCCTCTGGTGGGATGTTGCAGAGACGGGTCCTCTGGTAGACTTTGTAGGTCTCAAGTATCAGCTGATTCTTTATCTGATGAATCTGATTCCAAAGACTTGAAGTATCGATGGGCAGGGTGTTCGCGCTCCATTAAAACTCAGTACTGATCGAAGTCGGTACTTGGAACCTGCTTAGCCGGAGCCTCTGAACCAGAAATGGATTCAAGGGCAGACATAGGCGGTAGCGTAGCGAGCGGCATGCGGTTTTCACCGGTACAGAGGATAGTGCCAGTGTTTGCGGAACCGATTGTAAAGGTTTTACTGGAACCGAGGCTGCCAGTAAGGTTGCTAAGCTCCACTCTATGGCCAGGATGCGCTGATCCATGGAGTTTGCTGATGCTTGGGTATTGGAACCGGGATTGCAGGCCACAATCCCTGAGCACGGCACCAGGAGCTCTCCAGAGGTGGAGGCCTCGGGAGCATCTTGGGACCCCATTTATTTTATTTATTTATTTAACTGTATTTATATCCCGCTTTTCACCGGGTCAAAGTGGCTTAACATTGAAGAGCGGGGGACAGTGATCAATTCTAGGGTGGGGGGAGGGGGGGGTCTGTCACCAGGGGGCCAACATTAATGATCTAAACAAACATTAAGGACAAACAGTGGACATGAGACTCTTAGTAGATAGATCTGAGGGTATGTTATGAGGTCTGGAGGAGTATTTAGTGATGGATGTTTGTTTCTGGTCCGAGGTATTCCTGGAACAGGATGGTTTTTAGTTGTTTCCTGAATGTTGAGGGATCTCCGTTGTTTCTGATTTGACTTGGTAGAGAGTTCCAGAGGGATGGTGCGTACAGTTCAAAGGCTCTGTTGCAGGTCCGTTGATTGTATTTAGTTCGTTCGTGGGGAATGGTGAGGGTGGTGTTGGTGGTTTGTCTGGTTGTTCTGTTGTGGGTGGGTTGGGGCAATAGAGTGCAGAGCTGGGAAGTCTGAGTTTGGTAGAGGGCTTTGTGGATAAGTAGGGCAGATTTGTATTTGATTCTTGCTTCGAGAGGGAGTATGTGCAGTTCTCTCAGGACTGGGGTGATGTGATCTTGTTTTTTTGCTTTCTGGATAATTCTTGCTGGAGTATTTAAGGCTATTCATAGTGGGTTGGTGTGGGTGGCGGGCAGCTCGTGGTAAATTATATTGCAGTAGTCCAGGTGGGGGACCCCATGATGGCTTTGAAGGAAGGGTCCTCCCACCGGGGCTGTTTGGCTGGTGAAATCCCCCTCCAGGGCAACGCTCAAGGCATCTCGATGCTTAGAAGGAGATCTACCCTTGGGGTGGTGGCCAGTCTTCGATGAAGACTTATGTTTTGATACCTGAGATCCATGGGAGAAAGACGATGCCCTCGATGACGTTGATGCTAGAGAGACTGCATCGGAGGCAAAGAGGATGTCTCTTTGCAGCCCAATTCTGCAGGCCTCTTCGTCATTTCCTACAGAGGAGACATTCTGAAGGTTGGTGGTCAGGACCTAGGCATTTTAGACACCAGTCATGGGTGTCAGTGGCCGAGATGGTACTGCCAGACTTAGAACTTTTTTTTAAAACCACTAGTTGGTTTTTCCATTGCGTCGGTGGCAGATGCGAACCATAAAAATATGAAAAACTGGAATTTTCCGCGGTGATAGGATTTGCTTCCTGCAGTCTCCACAGAAAGCACAGTTACTTACCTGTAACAGGTGATCTCTGGGAACAGCAGGAATAAGTCTTCACATATGGGTACGTCGGTACCGACGGAGCCTGCACGGGAATGCTCCCCAGCATCCAATCAGAAAGCTTTTGGGAGCATCCCTCGCGCCTGCGCACTGCCTTCCCGCCTTTTCCACTGCCTCTCCTCAGTTGAGTTTCATAGCTGAGACAAAAGGAGAGAAAGAGGAAAGGAAGATAGATAGATACAACTCCTAGGGGAGGTGGGTGGGTTGTGAAGACTTATTCCTGCTGTTCCCAGAGATCACTTGTTACAGGTAAGTAACTGTGCTATCTCCAGGAACAAGCAGGAATGAGTCTTCGCATATGGGGACTCCCTAGCTATAGATGCCAGGGGGAGATCCCATAAAATGCTTGTCCCTGGATCAGGACTGCAGTTCCCACAGATGGATCTCCGGCATCCCATGAGGGATGGTGGGTAGGAGTTGAAAGGAGAGGAGCTGTAAGAAAAAACAGCAAAGCTAAGGACTACAGGAGAGGAGTCCTTGGTATGTATGATAAGTACCACTAAAATTATTTAATGAACAATCACAAAATGGAGCTTACCTACTGGATTGTAGGAAGTAGAGAGCGTGATGGAGTCTACTGGAGATTCAGTAGAGGATCCTCAAGGTGACCTCACGGCAGTGAGGGTGAAGGCCCAAATCTGGAATTGGCAGGTGACCCAGGTGTCAACTGGGGTAGTATAAGAACGGCAGGTCTTCAGTGGAAAGCTTTATGGAAAAAAGCTGAAAACTCTTTTAGCTACAGAGTCATTAATATTGAGGAGTAAAAGAGGAAGACTGACCGATTTGGACAAGTAGCCCAGTCCTGGAGGGAAGAAGGGGTATGGAAAAAAGCCCGCATTCTCAAGGAGGACAGATGTGTGAAGGGCTGAAACCTCAGAACTACTAAAGATCTAGACTGTCTTTCCTAGCTGGTGAGAGATAGGAAAGATATTGAAGCATGATGCTTCAGGGATAGCGAGACCTAGAGTAAAGTGGAAGCTGTTAGTACCACTGTAGTGGTTGTGTGCATAACAGCCGCCACATACCGAGGGACAGTATGGAGATATGCCAGCCCACTGTCTGGAACCTCTAAAAAGGTAAAGACCTTTATAGCATAGACAGTTAGGGAGATAGTATGTAATACATATCTACCTATAAAAAGCATCTCGACAGATACATATATAGAGGGATATATATATATATATATATATATATATATATATATATCTATAGAGAGAGAGAGAGAGAGAGAGAGAGATATAGGGGCATAACCTATGCACACACAGCTTACAGACATATGTATGTATAGAAATATATAGATATATACATACATGAATATGTAAGTTTGAAGATACATGTCTGCAACTAAGCCCCATAAGAACATTCACATAAGAGATGTGAAGGAGATAGATTCATCTAATAAGGTGGAATCTACTTGAAAAGATATATAGAGAATCTATTCCTCCAGGCTAGAGGGTGCAGGAATGCTATCCAGTGGAATAACCAGGATGGTTGCGTGAAAAAACAGAGGATAATATCAGTCTGTAGAGAGCAAGTCGTGAGTTCTGTAGAACTCTGACATGGTAAATGGACAGAAAACGCATAGAAGGAGATACCCGGATGACCCACTGAAGGGACACAGGGGTATCATGCGTTACTAGTAGAATATGTGCTGTCCATGAGGAGTAGGATAGCATGAGGCCAAGCTGTAAGGAAAAAAGAGCATATTCCTGCAGGATTGGGAAACTCCTTGGATATTCACGCAGAAAAAGCTTATATCCTGTATTATAACAGGAGACAAGAGGGTGTGGAGAACCCTCACAGTCATGGAAAATGACTGATAAGCCTTTTCTACTATATAGAATAGCCATCAGAGACAAAGTTCAATGCTCTCTAGCAAGGGCCCATAGTATTTTATTTATTTTATTTATTTAGCAAGCATTTGTAGCCCGCTCCTTCCAGCGATCAGAAGCGGGTAGGATTACTATTGTGAAACTGCCGAATCAAGGCAGGTACAAATTTTGTTTACATACAGATTGTCAGAAAAGCACATCATACAGAGTTAACACTTCTTAGCTATGGGGGAGTTCATTTACATATATACATAAATACATATATACAGGATAATCTTCTTGGACTGTCGAATCAAGTTAACTACTATCCCATGATAGTTTCTGTCCCAACATGAACATTTTTTTCTTCAGCTGACTCACCATATGGTAAGTCACCCTTCAGTTCCTGTTTTTCTACCCTCTCATCCAGGTTTTCCCCTGAATGAGTGGTACCATACTGTACACCTTTCATTCCAGTGTAGAGTTTTTTCTTTGAATAAATAGTAGAAAGCTTCTCTGAAGATTGCAGAGAGCATTATGCAGGAGAATTAGGAGATAAAACTGACTGTAGAGCAGGCGTGTTGCCACATCCAAGGAAATGGAGATGGCCAGAAAGAAGATAATTTGAGAAGCCTGAAGTGAATAGGATTATCCAAGATAGATGAGGACTATCTTGGAATCACTACTAAGGCTAGACAGACTGGAAACTTGTGGGAAAGTAACAGTAGATCAATCACTGGAACGCCTGCATGAACAGCAACTGAAGGAGACAGCAGAGAGAATCTTCCTGTGAAACACAGAGAGAACAGACAAAGGGAGAGGAAATAGTCCTGTCCCTGTCTGATAAGCTGTCCAGAGAATTTATTCAAAGAAAAAACTCTACACTGGAATGAAAGGTGTACAGTATGGTACCACTCATTCAGGGGAAAACCTGGATGAGAGGGTAGAAAAACAGGAACTGAAGGGTGACTTACCATATGGTGAGTCAGCTGAAGAAAAAAAATGTTCATGTTGGGACAGAAACTATCATGGGATAGTAGTTAACTTTTCTTCTTGGTAGGAAGAAGAGGAGAAATCTGTAACCCATAGACAAGAATATCCTGACAGTTCAGTACATCCTGAAGAAAGGAAGCCATGTGTAGAGCTTTAAAGAAATAAACAGTGAACAAACTTCTGCTAAGAAGAGGTTAACTGTAGGTTGCAACCTTTAGGAACCTATGGTTGCTGGGTATGCTCAGAATGGTTAGAGTTTAGATTCTTCAGACCAGGACGAGGTGTCCCCTGCTTGGGTACATCGGGATGATGGGCAGGAGAAGATTGAAACCTTCTTTTTTTAGGGAAAGAAGGTTTGGTAGGACATTTCCTACCTCCTGGGGAAGAAGGCGGCTTAGGACGGTCCCTAGAACCAGGGAAGTCAGTGGAGCAATGAGCAACCTGATGTAAAGCCTCCTTATTGAAGAGATTTTCTCCAGTACAAGGAGAATTACCCAGTGTGTGTTGTGCCCATCTGCTCAAGTCTGAAGCCTGGAGTCAGGCTCTACGACGTGCTCCTATGGCAATAGCAGAGGATCTGCTAACAGACTCAAAAGAGTCTAGAGAAGCATGAGAAAGAAACCAAGAGATATTCTGGCTATGACTAAGAAGCAAGGAATAGTCTGCAGCCTTAGGCTCTGATAGAAAAGGAGTCAAAAGAGATAATTTCTTTGTGACCTCCTGGAGAGATAGACTCATATAAAATATATAAGAGATAATCCTTGATGCCAGCATAGATGTTTGGAAGGTTTGACGTCCAAAGGCATCAAGTGCTTTAGATGCACGACCTGGCGGATAAGAAGAATGCTTCTTCTTGCTTTCTACCTTCCTCATTGCTGATTCTACTACAATGGAATGATGGGGAAGTTGAGTTTTTTGAAACCCTGGAGAGGGGGGCACCTGATACAGAACATCAGTTGCTGTAGAAGGTGAGGGAACCCTTAAAGGTGATTCCCATATTCTCAGAAGAAGATCCTGCAAAGAATGATGTAAAGGAAGCATTATATTTTCCTTTTCTGCAGGAGAGCCTGGAGTAGGATTACAGCCAGGGATAGGAATAGCAAGAAATGTTGCCATGTCAAGGAGAAATTTCTGAAAAGAGGGATCTCCAATGGGAACTATCCCTGGGTAGGCTAAGGTTGAAGGAGCAGCCTGAGCACCAGACGATGTACTGGTCTGGTGCAGAAGAAGAACCCCACTAGATGGATAGTGGTACTGGCAGTCACGATTTGAGGCAGTCAGTACTGCATCCTCCATGCCAGGTATCGATTCCAAACTAGGCATAGAAAGGATCGATGGTACCGATGTAACTGCAGGAACCGACATCGATACCGATACCGGTAGCTGAGTCGGAATCGGAGACGGTAACGCCCTCGCAGCAGTCATCGGAGGCTGCTCAAGCGGTACCGAAGCAACCAGAAACGCTTGGTGAATATCCTCGGTACTGCGTATGCGGAAACGATAAGGGTCGGTTCCGAGACGCGTCGGTACCCAGTCATCTAGACTAGATATCGATTCCAGACTCAGCATCGAAGGGAGCGAGTCTATCGATGCATGTCTAGAGGGTACCGACGTCGGTGGAGGTATCGGCAATGTTGCCGATACAGGAAAGTCAATCTGTGTCGTATCGATCGGTCCCGAAGGTACCAAGGACGCCAGATGACGATCCCTGGTGAAGAGTGGACCACTCAACACCGGAGCCGATGCCGGGGTATCGGTACCGCTCGAAGCAGATGCCACCACCGAGCATGGCTCAGATACAGGAAAGTCAATCTGGAACGTATCGATCGGTCCCGAAGGTACCGAGGACGCCAGATGACGGTCCCTGGTGAAGAGTGGATCACTCAACACCGGTGCTGATGCCGGGGTATCGGTACCGCTCGAAGCGGATGCCACCACCGAGCATGGCTCAGGTATGTTCTGTGAGGGGTGAGCCCCAGGAACAACCTGAAACCCCTGAAATGCTTTGGAGCCTGGAGACTCCCGCCGGGGTTTTAATGCCAATGGGGTCTTGAGGGCAAGGCTGGAGCCGTCATCATGCTTGGCATAAGACCTACCACTCAAGGATTGGCTAGTCTTAACAGACTGTTTGTGGGTTACCTGATCCTGTAGAGAAGAAAAGGCCGGTGCCCTCACTCCGGGAGGGAAAACGGTATCGAGGGAAACTCGAAAGAGGGAAGTTCTTCTCACAGTTTTGCAGCCTGATTGTTCAGGGGAAAAAGGGTCAGGACCCAAACAGGTTAGACACCAGGCATTGGAGTCTAAAAAGAAAACTATGCTTCCACAGTGAAGGCACTTCTTAGGAGAAAGCGGCTCCATGATGGAGAGGCCTTGTAGGCCCAAAAAATTTAAGACAGAAACAGAGGGAAGAATCTCCCTGAGTTTAAGAAAAAGAAAAGAAAAACCCACCAGCGGTTCCGGTGGCGGCGGGAAAAACAGCTGCGACCACAAGAAAACAAGAAATAAAGAATTTAAAGAAAAACGTTTCTGCGGTGACAGGAGGACATCCTGCCGGCTCCGCAGAAAAACGAAAACTGAGGAGAGGCAGTGGAAAAGGCGGGAAGGCAGTGCGCAGGCGCGAGGGATGCTCCCAAAAGCTTTCTGATTGGATGCTGGGGAGCATTCCCGTGCAGGCTCTGTCGGTACCGAAGTACCCATATGTGAAGACTCATTCCTGCTTGTTCCTGGAGATAACGAAGAACTGAGGAGGGAGAGTGGCAAAGGCAGGAAGGAAGCTACGCAGGCACAGTGGGATGCTCCCATCAGTTCTTCTATTGGATGCTGAGGAGCATTTTTGCGCAGGCACCGTCAGAACAGATGTCACCCATATGTGAAGACTACACTACTGCTTGTTCCTGGAGATGATCCCGCTACATGAGATTTAGTAAAGGAGATTAAGGAAAACGTGATCGCGAAGTTCTGAGTGCCTTTGTACTATTTGAAGTGCAGCTAACTGAAGGGATAGGCAGAATAACTGTCTCCTGGACTGAGGACCATAAGCCCATGGGTACTGCTGCCGAACAGAACTGCTCTGAGTGAATAGCTGAACAGAACAGTATAGGAAAATCTCTCTCACTCTCTCATCTGTGGAGAAGTGCAGTGGTCTCTGGCAAGGGAGACCATACACTTATGGGTATGCTGCTGCTGCTGCCAGAGAACTGCAGCTCTGGATACGCGACTGAAGAAGCAGGGCAGGAAAATCATTTTCTCTCATTAGTGAAGCAGACTATATTGCAAAGGAACATCCCTCTTTTAAATCAGTAAAGCAGAGCAATGGCCAGGTCTGGGATCCATATGCTTGTGTTTGACAACTGCTGCCATCAGAGATGAAAAGCTCTGGGTGCACAGCAGATGATGCAACAGGTCTGATTTAAAACTAGAAGGGAAGGTAAAGTGGTCACTAGGCTTTGAACCTGGCCCTGAAAAATAAAGAGGGCAATAGAGTCACCTGACTTTATGACAAAAAAAAGAGAAAAATAGAAAGAAGAGGGCAGCAGTGTCTGTACAGGTCCACGAAGGAAGACTGAGGGGCAGAAGCAATGGTCACACAGAAGAGATCACTCACGTATGCCCAAAGAAGTTTCTAAACCAGTGGTTCTCAACCTAGTCCTCTACGACCTCCAGGCCAGTCAGGCTTTCAGGATATCCACAATGAATATGCATGAGAGAGATCTGAATGCACTGCTTCCATTGTATGCAGATCTCTCATATGCATATTCATTGTGGACATTCTGAAAACCTGACTGGCCTGGGAGTCCCACAGGACTGGGTTGAGAACCTAGACTCTTCTGGGCTCTCTGAGAGCGGGTATGACAAGGCACAATCAGGAGATATCACCTTCTGTGTGTCTAATCCCACCTGGAAAATATCTTCCAGAGGCAAGCAATTCCATGTACAGTATGAAAGTAATTATGTGAGATCGAAAAGCAGATTTCAGATAAACAAAATGTAATAGCCAGGTTTCAAACACAATATAGTGTGTAAAATTAAGGCCGTTCACGTTATTAGGAAAGGTTTGAGACCAACTAGTTTTAAACATTTATGTAAGTTGTACACTTATTGGGGGGGGGGGGGATCCTCTTGTTCTGGGGTCTTCCATGTCAACTGGAACTATTACCACAAGTCCTCACTCAAATTGGATATTTTCTCCTATCTTACAAACTGCCACTGGTTCAGACACTGTTGTGACTGCTGGACAAAAACTACAAATAAAGCTCACTTCTGAATTCAATGTGTATGGTTGGCAGGTGTCAAATTTGTGCAATAGCTGAGATGCCCTTGCTGCCAGAAGCTTTGTAAGTAGCTTTGGAGGATGCAGTAAAAGCTGTTAGTGTATCTGGGTTTTAAAAAAGTTTGGACAAATTCCTGGAGGAAAGGTCCATAAACCATTATTAAATAGGACCCGAGAAACCCACTGCTTGCCCCAATACAAGCATTATGGAACCAGTGTGTCTTTTTGGGAAATTGCTAGGTACTTGTGATCTGGATTGGCCACTGTTGGAAACAGGATACTAGGCTTGATGGATCTTGATCTGACCCAATATGGCATGTCTTATGTTCTTAAGTAGTGTTCCATTTGTAATCCTGAATTAGTTTCTTGTTGAAAACTTGATATTCTTTATTTTTTAAAAAGGTGAAGTTTACAAGCTGCCATATGTAACTTCAATGTTCTTGTTAATTTGTTAATGTGTAAACCGCCTTGACATTCTGATAAGGTAGTATATAAAAATAGCTAAATAAATACATTTTACTTTCTTAAATTTCCTTTCCTGGAGTCCTGCTAAACCAGTCCAGACCAGTATTTCTCTGACAACAGATGGTGTTGCTGGAATGGGATGCAGCTTTAGATTCCTTGGCTGGCTCCTTTTCTTAATTAAAAAAAAAAAATTAAGGTCCCACACTTGGGGAGCAGAAGAGGGAGGGAGAAAGTAGAAGAAATAAGTAGGAACCCGTGTTAGGGCAGTCTACCAGCAGCCTCAGGCCAAACGGACTCTACCAGTCAGAAGTACTGATGGGAAACCTGGCCTTCCCCACTCCAGATAGGGAACTCCAGCACAGTATCCAATACACCCAGGAGACATCTGCTGTCCAAGCTTTACCAGGAAGGCACCCCGTAGGACTCCCAGGAGCCAGCAAATGGATCTGGAGCTGCACCAGTCCAGCATCATCATCTGCTAGAGACAGGGAAATACTGGTCTGGACATGTCTAGAAGGACGATCTGGAAACTGTCTTTTTACTAAACTTCCAACCCTAGAAATATTTCCTCCTTCACTAAGAGCAACCCTGTCCACCTATTCACCTACTTTCAAACTCCACTTTATAGCTCACAAATCTCTTTATTCCTGCTGTCCACTTATTCTTGTTTCTTTGTTCATTCTTCACCAGTGACTCCATTCTTCCACAATTCTGCAGCCATGGGATGGGCAGTAAAATCAGTCCTTTCTCATGGAATTATCTAGTTTCTGTAGAATTGCTACAGGAGACTCGGTTGGGGAAGCAGGCAGTACATTTTGATTACCTCTCACACTGACTGAACAGGCAGCAGAAGTAAAAAAGAGAGCAAAACTACATTGGCCACGTCCTCCCTTTCTACAGTTCTGAGCCAACTACTTTGCACTGTGGATTATTTGCAGTCTGCAAAACCTTTTATTGGATCAACAATCATTCAGAGATGATGGTGTCTACACAACTATGAAATCCTGTGCTGCACCTTAAGGTGAAACCATATTTTAAAAATTGATCTTTTTTACTTTTCAATGTCATACCATGATAGTGGGAATAGCCAATGTTGCTGCATGACAACAGCTGTTACTATGAAGCTATGTGTGGCAGTATAGATGGAGTGGGCTGGGCAGTTTAGATAGAACAATTAGTCTTCTGCCGTCACCTTTTATGCTATTTATTTATAAAAAGAATAAACTGTCCTTTCAGAAAGAATCCATCAAGGTGGCTTGCAAAACATTCATAAAAGAGCCCCACAAAAAACAATACCAGATAAAATAAGTATTAATTCTTCATACTGAAGAGCTCACACTCTCCTTCAAAAGAACAATAAATCATTAAAAAAGCCTCCTGGAATAAAAATGCTTCTTAAAGGTCAAGGAGGAGCATGTTTACTAAAGGTTAACATGTGTTAAACGTCATATGTACTGTATTAACCTTTAGTAATCATGCCCCGTAAGTTATTTTCTTGCCAAAGGAAACTGGGCAATGAGGTATATTAAACAGGGGCCAGCAACCACAAAGAGTAGTTACTCATCTGTAGCAGGTGTTCTCTAAGGACAGCAGGAATCAGTCCTCACATATGGGTGATGTCGGTGCCGACAAAGTCCACGCGAAGCATTTCCCCAGCTTTCAAAGAAAGCCTTTGGGACATGCTACCAAGCATGCGTGGTCCCCTTCCACCTAAGGGTGCCAATCTTGCTCAGTCAGATGACATAGCTAGGACAGTAGTAAAACTAAAACAAGGGAGGAAGGCAACTCCCAAGGGAGGAGGGAGGGTTGTGAGGACTGATTTATGCTGTTACTGGAGAACACCTGTTACAGGTGAGTAACTACATTTTCTCCAGGAACAAGCAGTAAATCAGTCCTCACATATAGGACTCCTAGCTCCAAGCTGCCGAGGACCGAACCACGACAGCACCAACGGCAACCAAATGGGTAGCCTTCAGTTGCAGATGATGAGTCCCCACTGAGAGACTCTGCAAGACCCTAGCATCCAGCAACACTATCACTCCGGTAACGTGAACACAGAAGGGTCAGAGGACAGGAGTTGTCTACACACCGAGAATATTATGGAGTACTGCCTGGCCAAAGGCAATGTCCCAGCGGGTCTCACTATCCAGGCAGTAGTGAGCTGCATATGTATGAACTGAAGACCATGTGGTGGCCTTGCAGATCTCCATCACCGGCACAGAGTGGAGGTTGGCCACCGATGTGGCCATTGTCCTCACGCGATGTGCTGTGATCCGGTGCTTGAGGTAGAGGCCAGAATGCATAGGCGAGGGCAATACAGTCTGCCACCCAAAAGGATAGAGTTCGCTTAGTCACAGGGAGCCCCTGTCTACTGGGGTCACAAGACACAAAAAGCTGAGGAGCTTTGCGATGGGCCAGAGTCTGCTGTAGGTAGAAGAACAGAACCTGTTTGCAATCCCATGTATGAAGTACTAGTTCCTCCCTGCCTGCATGCGACCGCGGGAAGAAGGTGGGGAGGATCACATCATGGTTGATGTGGAAAGGATATACCACCTTCGGAAGGAATATGGGATATGTGCGGAGTTGATCTTGTAGCACCTTGAATATGGTGGGTCTGCCACCAGGGTCTCAAGTTCACTCACTCTTCGAGTGGACATGAGGGCCACCAGAAAGGCCACTTTCCAAGACAGGTACCGCAGATGGCAAGTGGCTCGAATGACAGTTTGGTGAGCTGGGAGAGCACCACGTTGAGGTCCCACTCCGCTGACGGAAGACAGAGAGGGGGCTTGGATAACAGGAGGCCTCAGAGGAACCTGGAGACCAGGGGCTGGCTTGAGAGAGGTTTTCCCTCAACAGGGTGGTGGTGAGCGGCTACGGTGCTCTGATGTACCATCACAGAGCTAGATTTCAGTCTGGTGTGTGACAGGTGCAGTAGGTACTAGAGTACTAGTTGCACTTAAAGGCATAAGCCCATCAGGTGAAGGGTTATCGGGAGGCCAGTAGGATCTCCTCGACTTCTCCTGGAAGACTGAAAGGGACCAACGCTACCCTTTCAGCAGCCACACTGTTAGCATTAGCGACCCCAAATTGGGGTGCAGGAGGGAGAACTCCTCCTGGGAAAGGAGGTCTGGGGCTCGGCCCAGTGGGACTAGGAGTGCCACCAACAGGGAAAGCAACAGAGGGAACCAAGGTTGTCTGGGTCACCTGGGGGCAATCAGTATAACTGAAGCCCTCTCACTCTGGACCGTGAAGAGGAGGGTCCTGGCAACCGGGGAGGGGGGGCAGCGGTGGGAATGCATAGAGTAGGCCCTTGGACCACGAGATCAGGAAGGTATCTGATGGTGTGGCTGACAGGAGCAGAAGCTGGGCAGCTGCATGTTGTCTGGGGAGGCAAATAGGTCCATCATGGGCCTGCCCCAGAGGTGAAAGAGCTGCTCCATCACCCTGGGTGTTCAAGCGCCACTCGTGTGGACAAAGCCCTCTGCTCAACCTGTCCGCTAGGCAGTTGTCCTGGCCTGGGAGGTACACTGCTCGCAAGAGCATGCTGTTGCGTGCTGCGAAGAAGAGGACGGCCACCACTTCTTGGCAGAGGGAGTACGATCTCGTGCCCCCCTGCTTGATATAAAATATGGCGACCTGATAGTCCATCTGGATCAGCACAGGCCAGTGTTGCAGGCAGTGGCGGAACACTCGTAGGGACAAAAAGATTGCCCTGAGCTTCAGGAGATTGATCTGTAAAGAGTGACAATCCTGAGACCAGCTGCCCTGTGTGCGGGGGGTCCACACAATGAACCCCCCAACTCAGGAGGGAGGCATCTGTGGTCAGGGTCCTCTGAGGCACAGGTGAATGGAAAGGCATTCCTGCCTGGAGGTGGTGCAAGTTTTGCCACCAGTTGAGGGACTCCACCAGTTGGCAGGTAACCTTGACCTTGTTCCGTAGCTTGAGTTCACTGCGAGTGGAGGCACCACTGGGCTGTCTACATGTGCAAGTGGGCTGAGGGCGTGACATGGGCCGTCGAGGCCATATGGCCCAGCAGGTGGAGGAGGAGGAGATGAGTCGGCACTGACCGGCGGCGTTGTACCTCTCCTGCCAGTTGCCTGAGATGTTCTGTCCTCTCTCTTAGGACAGACTTGTAACGTGTCCAACTGAGCACCTATGAACTCTAGGCTTTGGGCTTAAGAGAGGTGGGATTTTGGGTAGATAATGACGAACCCCAGGTGCTGCAGAAGGAGGGTTGCATGCTTTGTGGCCTGACTGACCTCTGAGGCCGTACCACCCCTGATTAGCAGTCACCTAGTTAGGGGAAGACAAAAACCCCTTCTAGGTGCAGGTGGGTAGCTATCACTGCCAGGCATTTGGTATAGACCCTTGGCAAGGAGGCCAGGCTGAAGGGTAACACCCTGTACTGGTAGTGCCGTCCTCCCACCACAAACCATAGGTATTGTTTGTGGGAGGGGTGGATGGTTTCTTACAGGGAAAGGATGAGGTCTTTTTAGAGAGCCTCTGGCGAGTCACCACATCGGCCTCAATCTCTGCCGCCTTGTCGGCCATAGGCTTGCTGAACAGGTTATCCCTGGTGCAGGGGACGTCGAGCAGCTTGTCATGGACCAATTGCTCTAGGTCAGAAGACTGTAGCCAGGCTTTGTGCTGGACACCAATGCCGGTCACTGCTACTCAAGTCGCTGACTTGAAGCAGTCATAGACTGCCCAGGAGAGGAACTCAGAGCAGTCCTTATTCCCGGAGGTCAGAGATTGGAACCGCTGGAGGGCTTCCCTGGCAAGCCCCGCTGAAAACCAGGACAACTCCTGGGTTCGGGCCTTCTGGTACTTGCCTATGTACAATTCATAGGCTTGGATCCAGCAACCCAGCATCAAGCCCTGGTAACACTTGAGCCCAAGAGCATCGAGGGCTCTAGCACCCCTTCCAGAGGGAACAGAGGAGAGGGTCTTCTGACTAAGTTTCTGCACGGTCAACTCTACGACCACAAAATTATGTGGGAGCTGGGGGTTTGTGGAACCCTGGGCCCTTCCCGATGCAGTACATAGTGTCGAGGTGCCGGCTCATCACCAGAACCGATGCCAGCATCTCCCACATTCTGAGCAGCAGCCACTCAAGGATTGGCTGCATAGGCACTGTGAGAATTTCCTTGGGTGGAGACTTATACTGGAGAATCTGCAGTTCTTCGGTATGTGGATCTTCCCCCGCCTCAGTATGCACCGAGGGGGCTCTGGCCATATCCTTGACAAAGTTGTAGAAGGCCATGCCCTCCAGAGGAGGATGGCGCCAGGGGAGACTAATCTGAGGGAATATCTTGGTACAGTTTTGTTTCCGGGGATGCCTCGTCATTGTTGGTCTTCCATTTGGAGTCGAGAGGTGACGAGTTCAAGGCCCTGAGACTCAATACGTCAAGGCCGGTGCCGAGGGGCTGGCAGCCTCCAGAGGACCTGGGGTCCAAGTCGCGGAAACTGGCTGGGGAGGATCAGATGACCAAGGAACAGGCCAATGGTGCTCGGAACAGGCCAATGGCGCTCGGAACGGGCCAATGGTGCTCAAAACTCGGCTTGATGACCAGGGACACCCCCCGCAGTTGGGGGTCCAGTCGTCAGGGCAGATGATGCAGACAAACCAGCCATCATTGCCTGCTGCAGGGCCAAGATAGCAGTGATGTTCTGCTCCAGGGCTCCCATTCTGGTTTCAAAGCCTGAAGGCTCTGCAGCTTACAGTGCGGGCATAAAGGATATTGGGCTCGGCGCTGGCACTCTCACGAGTGCGTCCTCAACAAAGACTACGGTTTAGAGGAACCTCGCACGGTCTCCACCGGCCAAGGAATCCTTCTTGAGGACTTTGGTAGGGTGCTTCATGGAGCCACCCGAGTCCCTCCGGGTGATTTTACTGGGTTTCTCTTCTGGTGCAACCTCAGCAAACCGAGGATGTTTTCTTCTTTCTCTCAGGGTCCGGGGTCTTCTTGGAGGTCGTTCAGGCCTCATGGGAAATGCTGGGCTTGGGGTTTGGTGTTGGGGAGGCCGGTGCAGAGTCAGACCTGGGGAACAGTTTTTCCTGCAACTCTGACCTCTTTTTATTGGTTTTAGGTGTCATGGCCTGGCACAGATCACAGGAGGTGCTGTCATGGTCTGGGCCCAGGCATCGCAGGCAGCAGCCATGGATGTCGGTGACCGACATGGTTTGACTGCAGCTGTCACATTTTTTTTAAACCCACCAAGGGACATGTGGGAGAAACACTTGGACAGAGTCAATAACCCCTGGGCAAAAAAGGGCACGAACGCTGGTCGAGGCGAGCCTTGATCAATAAAGACAAAAAGGAGTCGAGGACAGCACCGGCTCAAGGCAGTTAGAGGAACCGGTACGCAAAGTGGGAAACTAACTTTTTTTTTTTTTTTTAAGGATAATTAGCAAGGATTTTTCAGGGAAAACAGGACAGATGTCCGTTGGGCTCCGCGGAAAAAGGAGACTGAGCAAGATGGCACCCTTGGGCGGGAAGGGAACCACGCATGCATGGTAGCATGTCCCAAAGGCTTTCTTTGAAAGCTGGGGAAATGCTCCACGCGGGCTCCATCAGCGTTGATGTCACCTATATGTGAGAACCGACTTCCTGCTTGTTCCTGGAGAAAAGCAGAAGCTCATGTGGACATTAGCCATACAGTTCTAACAGTAGGAGCAATGTTCCCTCTAATTTTCTGTAGGCTGTGTGCGCATAAAATATCAGCTGTGCAGCTTTTGAAGGAAGGTTAAATTTTTGTGCGCCACATAACGACACTCGGAGTTATATACTTTAAAATTTGACTACACGTCAGAATACAGTATGTACACCACATTGATTTTAATTAAATTAAATTAAATGAAAATAGACGATTACGAAATGAAGCGAAAAATTTCTAGTAATTACAATCACAACTGTTAAATTTTAAGACATCTGTGTTGTTTTCTATCAGAATCAGAACGCAATTTTTGTGTGCTCTGTTGTAAAGTATGTGCGCTCACTCAGCGAGGTGTGTGCGCACGTACACGCGCACAGCTTAGAGGGAACAGTGAGTAGGAGTAGCTAATATTTTCCCTACAGAACACAACGTGCGAGAGGGTTTGTATCACAACAATTTATCTTTCAGATTACTGGACCATTACAATTTAAGGCTTTAAAGATCAAAGTACATGTTACCACATTATTATTCCTATAGTGGCAACAGACACCATTGACAGTGCCACACTGAAAACGATACAGAAAGGAATGAGTTTCAAAAAGACATTTGTGTTTCCAAAAATCTCAACCCCCTATATGTGATTAGTGTTTATTCACTGTAATGATCTTTAAAACAAGCACTCTTAGAATACAGACTGTACTAAAGGTCCTGCATAAAAGGAAGGTCAAACACAGGCACACACCACATACACCTTTGCAGTGAGCACACTTCTGTATGCATGTGAAGAGCAAGACAAAGCTAAAGTCAGATATTCTATTTAATAAGAAGAATCACATTTAATGAGTTTCTTCCTTACAGTTTCAGATGCTCAAGTACAGCTGGTAGAAATCCAAAACAGCTGTAAAAGAACCATGACAGACATACAAATGGTACTGCAATTAAAAACAAAAACAAAAAGAAAAAAAAAACAACCAACCCCCCCTTTTCCTCCCTCCCCTGGGAACAAAAACAACCCACTTCTTTGAAAGAATATCAGTTTCTGAAAAATTTCTCCTCCGTTGATAGAAAAGGAGGAAAGTGTGGATGACCTTTTCACATACAAGGTTTAAAAACAAAACAAAACAAAAAAAACAAAAAGGTCACATCAACTTTCCTGCGCCAAGCATTCACCAGTAACGAAAGGGAGTGTGGGACATGCCGAGGGCAGGATTCCTGCAGAACTCTGGGCTAATACTGAGCACTTACCAGGTAGGCCACCATGAGCTTTGGATTGTTAACAGAGCAAAACCTTCAAACCGAGAGAAACTCAAAAAGCACAGATCCACTTTCAAAGGGAGGCAGTGGTGGTGGGAGGAAATTCTATACAGTAAATAGTCAAATGGGTTTTATGTTACAGATGACAGGCTGTTGTAGAGTCTCTGTCCTGCTCTGCTGCTCCAGCCCAGACAAAGCAAAGTGAGGAACAAAAAAAAGATGAAAAGGGACATAATGGTACATGCAGGGTTGGAAACAGCAGACTGGGCACGCTCAGATCAACCCTCGTCTTTTCTTGTAGTCCTCAAGGTTTAATGACCTGCGGGGGGCGCCATCCTTTGCAGGGGGAGCTTTGGAGGAGATGGCCAGTGTTTTAGATTCTGGTAGGAATGAGAAAAGAAAACCCACAAAGGTTATATGTCAAAAGCATTACTTGTGCGAATCCTACTACAAAAATTGATGCATACTGTTATATGCTCCAAAGGTTGTTTAACCCCCCTCCCCTCAAACACCCCCCCCCCCACACAAACTTAGTTGCTGGATGTGCATTGCTCAACTTTCCACTATATACTACTTAGAGAGGAAATTATAGCACAGTTACTTACCTGTAACAGGTGATCTCTGGGAACAGCAGGAATTAGTCCTCACATATGGGTACGTCGGTACCGACGGAGCCTGCGCGGGAATGCTTCCCTAGCTTCCCAAAAAGGAAAGCTTTTGGGCACATCCCACCGCGCCTGCGCGCTGCCTTCCCGCCTTTCCTAACTGACTCTCCTCAGTTCAAGTTTATAGCTGAGACAATAGAGAGAGAGAAAGGAAAGGAAAAACCAGAAATATACAACTCCTAGGGGAGGTGGGTGGGTTGTGAGGACTAATTTCTGCTGTTCCCAGAGATCACCTGTTACAGGTAAGTAACTGTGCTATCTCCAGGAACAAGCAGGAATGAGTCCTCACATATGGGGACTCCCTAGCTGAGATGCCTGGGAGATCCCCTAGGATTTAGACCCTGGATAGGGTCCCATGTCCTCCTATGGATCTCAGGCATCCATCCAGAGAAGGAGGGTAGGAGTTGATTAAGAATGGAACAGGTGTTTGAGAACAGCCTGACCAAACAAGGCATCCCGGCGGGAATCCTTGTCCAAGCAGTAATGGGCTGTGAAGGTATGAACCGAGGCCCAGGTGGCTGCTCGACAGATCTGGTCTATGGACACAGAATGTAGATGAGCCATAGAGGTGGCCATGGCCCTCACATTATGAGCTGTGACATGGCCCTCCAGAGTAAGGTTCTTGCTCTGGTAGGCAAAAGAAATACATTGAGCAATCCAATTGGACAGTGTTCTTTTAGAGACTGGAAGTCCCAAATGAGAAGGGTCAAAAGCAACAAAAAGCTGAGAAGACTTTCTATGTTGCTGGGTCCTATGTAAGTAAAAGGCAAGAGCCCTTTTACAATCCAGAGTATGAAGGTTCCTCTCTGCACTAGATGCATGAGGAGCTGGAAAAAAGACTGGCAAATACACCTCTTGATTGAGATGAAAGGCGAGACCACTTTAGGCATAAAGTGTGGATTAGTCCTGAGGACCACCTTGTCATGATGGAATCTTGTATAAGGTGGATTTGCCACTAAGGCCTGTAGTTCACTAATGCGGCGAGCAGAAGTGACTGCAATAAGGAAGACAACCTTCCAGGAAAGAAATTTCAGGGAGGTAGAAGATAAGGGTTCAAATGGTGGCTTCATGAGCTGACCAAGAACCAAATTCAAATCCCATGCCACCAGAGGAGGCTTAATGGGAGGTTTAGTTAAAGTGAGGCCTCTCATGAATCTTGAGATAAGAGGATGAGAGGAGACTTGTTGCCCATTGATGGGCTTAAGGGATGCTGAAATAGCACTCAAATGGACTCTCACTGAATTAGTTTTAAGTCCTGCATTGGAGAGATGCAGGAGATAGCCCAACAGAGAAGTTAAAGGAAGTGCGAAAGGGTCTAGACCTCTGTCAGCACACCAAATGGAAAATCTTTAACATTTAAAGGCGTAGGAACGCCTGGTGGAAGGTTTCCTGGAAGCATGAAGGATATCCTTCACCTGTTGAGAAAGATTTAAATCTTGAAGATCTAGGCCTTCAGTAACCAGGCCCTGAGGTGAAGGGACTTGGGGTTTGGGTGCCACAAAGTCCCCTCCTCCTGGGACAGAAGGTCTGGAGCAGCTCCCAAGTCCAGGGAGGGGGCTTGGGAGAGATGCAGAAGTAGAGGGTACCACACTTGGCGTGGCCAGCGTGGAGCTATGAGGATCATAGATCCTTGATCCCTCTGGAGTTTGAACAGAGTCTTGGGAATCAAGGGAATGGGTGGAAAGGCGTACAGGAAGTCCTGACCCCAATGAAGGAGGAAGGCATCCCTGGCCTGAACTCCCTGACACGGAATTCTGGAGCAGAATCGGGGAAGTTTGGCATTCCACGGACTTGCAAAGAGGTCTATGTCCGGGGTTCCCCATTCCTGAAAGATTCCGAGTACCTGATCCATATGCAGGGACCACTCGTGTGGAAGCAGAACTCGACTGAGTCTGTCTGCCCAAGAGTTTTGGATTCCTGGGAGGTATACTGCCAGGAGATGGATCTGATGCTCTCTGGCGAAGGCCCATAGTCTGAGAGCTTCGTTGCAAAGCGACAGAGAGCCAGTTCCTCCTTGTTTGTTTGTGTAAAACATGGCTACTTGATTGTCTGTGTGAACAAGGACTGTCTTGAAGCCAAGGAGGGTATGAAAGACCTGGAGAGCTAGGAAAACTGCTCGAAGCTCCAAATGATTGATATGAAGGGAGGTCTCCTGTAGAGACCAAGTGCCTTGGGTAGAGAGGTCCTCTAGATGAGCTCCCCAACCTGTTTGGGAGGCATCTGTAGTCAGGGTTGCTTGGGACAACGACTGTTGGAAGGGGGATCCCAGCAACAGATTTTGAGTGGACATCCACCATTGGAGAGACCAAAAGAGACGTTTGGAGGTTGCTATTTGGTCGGAGAGAGCTCCTGAAGCTTGAGTCCACTGGGTGGACAAAGTCCACTGAGCTGCTCTCATGTGAAGGCGAGCATAGGGTACCACATGTACTGTGGAAGCCATGTGGCCTAGCAGTTGAAGCATCTCCCTGGCAGTCAAGTGACTCTTTGACTGTGCCTGGGAGGCTAACTGCAGTAGACGATGGCAACGGGCCTGAGGAAGGTAGGCCCTTGTAGTGGTGGTATCCAACCAGGCCCCTATCTAGAAAATCTTTTTTCAGTCTTTTAGCCTGCTTCTTGTAATCATGGACACTAGAACAATTCCGTCGGAATCTTAGAAATTGGGAAAAGAATCCTTACCATTTTCCCAATTTCTAAGATTCCGACGGAATTGTTCTAGTGTCCATGATTACAAGAAGCAGGCTAAAAGACTGAAAAAAGATTTTCTAGATAGAGGTTACCCTAGATCAGTAATACAGAAAGCCTATCGAAGGGCTTTATATAATAACCGAACGTTATTATTGCAAACAAAACCTGTTAAGTCCACACAAACACACAGTGACGACAGTATTAATTTTATAACGTCATATACTCCATTGAGCAAATCTATACAACAGTTGTTTCATAAACATAAACATATACTTAAAGTAGTTCCAGGGCTGGAAACCAAACACATAAGATGTGTTTGGAAACGAGCCCGTAATTTAAAAGAATATCTAAGTCCGGCGGTTCTTCCACCGATCAAAAACACAAGACAGGGAATGCATCAACCTTGTGGCACCTGTGACATGTGCGAAGTAATGATGGCAACAACTCAGTTTACACATCAAAACAAAACTTATTATCTACACTCAAACACCACTTGTGACTCTGCGTCAGTAATCTATAACATCATATGTCCATGTGGACTCAGATATATTGGTAAAACAATTCGGACCCTTCGGACTCGTCTGAGAGAACACAAAAGTAGAATAAAGTGTGCTAAACTGGATGCTCCTTTAGTTGTCCATTGTTTAGCGTATAGTCACACATTTGCACAACTTAGATGTTTTGTAATTGAACAAATCATCCAAACAATGGGAGCAAGAACGCTAGATGAAACTTTAATATGGCATGAACAACGTTGGATTTTTAAACTAGATACTAAACATCCGGGAGGTTTAAACACCATGATAGAGTGGACAGCATGTGTTTGAATATCATTTGTCACATCAGAAATTTGATTATAATTCCTGATGAAGGGGTAAGAACGCTCACTCTAGTAACACATCAGTAAAGATATTAGCTTACTAATCAAATACAGTTCATTTGAATTGGATTTCCCTCATAAAGATAGGTAATAAGTTTCTGAAGGACCGACCAACATGAGTTTGAGGCCCCTATTCAACATCTGATTTCAACAGTGAATGTTAGATAACATTCAGCTCTTTTAATGGATGATACCCACCTATATTTTAATATCTAAATGAGTCATCACGGGAGAGAGAGGAGGATAAAAACAGCATGATAGTTAGATTAGATACAGGAGTAAGATGAAGGTGTAGGGGTTTCCTTTAAATTAAGTAATTAGCGAGGAGAAAGTTTTCCCTTTAAAAATGGAGGCATATCAGTAGTCCGCATGCGCGGCGTCGTTTCCATTCAGAATTTACAATGACGAGACGTGGGCAGCAACACACACAGTAAGAAATAATGGTTTTAACAAATGTAGCTTGGTTTTAATGTAGTTTTGATGCGATGATGATAGAGAGACAATGCAGGGGGACATTGTAAGAATGTATGTTTTACTTTTCAGACACTAAGAAGAATCTCCTGAAGAAAGTGCGATACTGAAACGCTTTAGAGACGCTGCAGTAGAGCGTCGGGATTCATTTCTACTAGTGCCAAAAGAGTTTGATATGTGAAAAAATGTTTCACAAAAGAAAAGTAATTAAGAAGATGATTGTGAAAGAAAAAATGTGTGATATATACGTTTAAATCAACAAAGAATTTTTAAAGAAAACTTTTGATAAATAAAGAAGATTATTTTAGATGAAAACATTGTCCACTTGGTTTGAATAACACTAAGATCAGTTGTTTATTTAATCCAACTACTGGAAGTTAATATTGAACGTATGAATAACATTTAGAAGCTTTATACGCGTTCAGAAAACAACTCCAATCTTGGACGAAGTAACCCACGTTTAGACATCATGGAGCAGGATGGACAATCCGGAACGGAATGGTCAGGACCCAAACATTTGAGACACCATTCATGGGTATCTGTAATAGAAATAGTACCGCTACACTTAGTACATTTTTTAAAGCCTGAGGCTTGTTTTTCCATGAGGGAAAATCTTTTTGTAGGCCCTAAGGCCTGCAGAAGAAATAATACTAAGTGAAGAAAAAAGATAAAGTTGGTTTTTTTTGTAAAAGAATAAAGAAAAGACCGGCGGTACCGGTCCGGTGTCGGGGAGGCAGACACGTGACCAAAGAAACAAACTAATATAAGAAACTTCTTCAGCGGTGACAGGGCTCGACCTGCTGGCTCCGCGGAAAAGAAGAAACTGAGGAGAGTCAGTTAGGAAAGGCGGGAAGGCAGCGCACAGGCGCGGTGGGATGTGCCCAAAAGCTTTCCTTTTTGGGAAGCTGGGGAAGCATTCCCGTGCAGGCTCCGTCGGTACTGACGTACCCATATGTGAGGACTCATTCCTCCTTGTTCCTGGAGATAATTAACTACAAATCTTTAGCCTCCATTTTGTGTTCTCAGGTAATTTGATATTTCACTTAGTTTGACAGAAGATGAACACTAACAAAAGCAAAGGACAGCAGGAAGATAGACCACTTGGTATCCCCGTGTCATGAACTTCCAGAATGGTTTCCAAACAATGGCAGTGCTTAAAATTGGAAGGACATGTACCTGAACATTAACCACAATGTTAGGGCACTAGTCATGCTGGTGTTTAAAAAGCATTATTTAGGGGAAAAGATGACAGAGGTTTCCTCATGAGAAAAGCAACAAATCTACAAAGCTTAGAAAAACAGTGGAATATTACATAAAAGATTCTGATATCAATGCTGTCAATCAAGCTCCATATCAAGAAACATGGAGCATGACTGGAAACACTGCAAAGTCCGCAATCCAAGACCTTTGACCTGTGGAAGCAACTAAATACTTAAAAAGACACAGGGACATACATTCCCCTCTGTGCAACTGATAGTTGTCTGTCCTGCCCACTGAACGAGGAAGTTTACAGGTCAGAAGGGTGGGACCAGTAAGTAGAGCCATCAGTTGTGCACATGGAGTGAAGATCTCAATGCTCTTGTAAGTATTTAGCTTCTGCCACAGTTCAAAGCAGCAGAAAAGGGAGTGGAGGGAAAAATGCAAGAGATGCTGGAACCGAACAGGGTAGGAGAGGGGAGGGAGGAAAGGGGAAGCAGCAGATAATGGATTTGGGATGTGGAGGGAAAGGGGGAAGAAAGGTGATATTGATGGTGGCTTGCAGGCTGGATGAGTGGAAGAGTGGTTACAGCACTGGCTTGGTAATCAAGCAAACAGGGTTCAATTCCCACTAACATTCCTTGTGGCCTTGGTTAAGTCACTTAACCCTCCACTGCTTCAGAAGAAAGGCCTGGCAATCTACTTCTGGTCACACTGCCAAGAAAATCCAGGAGCTGCTGGGTCACCAGGAGTCAGCATGGACTCGAAGGCACACATTGCATTGCAGGCTGGACAAAGGAGGGGATGTTGGGCAACAGGGGATATGCCGATAGGGATGGGGAAAGGAAGGCTAAGGGCACAAGTGGAGATGCTAGGGGAGGGAAGAAAAAGGAAATGAGGAGTGGGCACAGGAGTGGAAGTTGGGTAACGGTAGCTCAGGTTTGTGGAAAGGAAGGCTAAGAATACAAAATGGTGAATATGCTGTGACAGGAAGGTGAGAACAGGGTGACAGGCAAAATCCTTGACCAAAGTGGGAAGAGAAATACAAGAGAGACATGGGAGGGGGCGTAGCAAGCCACAGGATAAATACTGGGCTCAAGCGGGATGAAGGAGAGATGCTGGTGAATGGGAGAGCTGAAGTGAGAAAAAGATGGAAAACTGCAGGTAAATGCAGTAGAGAGGGAGAATGAGGAATAGTTAGTAAAGTGATATTTTACTTACCAGATTAATGCCCTTTCCTTGAGTCCTGTTAGACCAGTCCATACAAGTGGGTTGTGTCCCTCACACCAGCAGATATGGAGACAGAGAAACATTTCAGAGGCTTCTTATGACATCATTCTAGCATTAACAGCCTGTACCCCTTGGGTCATTCTGCTGTATTCATACCCAAGCACATGGTAAAGAATGCCTGACCACACATAACCTCAGTGAAGATAAGGTTCCAAAGAACAAGACCCATAACTACGTACAGGATCAGCTTCAAAGAGAAGGCTTGTCAAAGGGTATGAGCCAGCAGGGCTAACCACAGAGTACAGTAGACCAAAACACATTTCCTGGGGCGGATACTTGACTGGTCAAGCAGGACAGAACATTAACTGGTAAGTAAAAGGTCACCTTCCATATTGTCCTGTTAGACTAGTCCAGAAAAGTGGAACATACTAAACCTACAACTCCACTAGGAGTGAAGAGGACACGGCAGCTTTCAAGACCTCAAGCCAAAGGAGGTGTCTGCTCTCTAGCATGGATATCCAAGCGGTAATACTTGACAAAAGTAGAAAGGGATGCCCACACTGCCACCTGACAAATGTCTGAGGGGGCAACCAAGCTGTGCTCCACCCACAAGGATGCTTGCGCTCGAGTGGAATACTCACGCAAAGCCTCCAGAACCGGTTGGTTTTGCAACAGATACCCTGAGGCAATGGCTTCTTTGATCCAATACCCCAGGGTAGACTTGACAGCTGCATCATCTTTACTCAATCCCCGATTTGTGAAAGTAATTAATGATCTTAACATACTGGAGAAGCACACTCTGGCTATTCAACAGGTGAAGGTCCTTGTCCTTCTCATGACACTGGTCCCTAGTAAAGGATGGCAGACAGACCATCTGATCCACATGGAATGACGACACCACTTTGGGTAAGAAGGGAGGGACTGGCCAAATGTACATAGCCTCCTCAGAGAATGAGGGGTGAGGGGCAAGGTTCCCTGCAAGATGACATCTGCAGCTGAGAAATAAGTCTTGCTGAGCAGATTGCAACCAAGCGTATCCCTCGTTAAGGGCTCAAATGGCTCCAACTTCAGGGACCAAAGCACAACGCAAAGATCCCACAAGGGAATGGCTAAATGCAGGGGAAGATGCAGATGACATACCCCTTGAAGGAAACAAGGCACATCCTGCTGCAAGCCTATAGACCATCCCAACAACTGTCCCCAAAAGCATAAGGCTTTTACCTCAACCTTAAGAAAACTAAGAGAAAGGCCCTTCTCCAGGCCATCCTGAAGAAAGGCAAGCAAGGCCAGCAAGTCCACTGTACTAGGTCTAACCTAATGCTTGCTGCACAGATTATCAAAAAAGATACCAGACGTAAATGTAAGCAAGATTAGTAGAACCTCTTCTCACCTTGAGGAGTGTGGACACCATGGCAGGAAAATAGCCCTTATGCGTAAAATAATGTATCTCAAGAGCTAAGCCATAAGCAAGAAGGGAGTAGGGTAATCCAGAAGGACCAGCCCTTGATGCAACAGTCCCCAGGCTGGAGGAAGTTGCAGAGGAGGTTCCGACAGGAGACACATCAGATCCTCGAACCAAAGCCTCCATGGTTAATATGGCACCATTTAGGACAGATCAACCCGGATATCGCTATGCGGCAAAGCACACATCCCACAAGTGGCCATGGAGGAAACACATACAGCAGGCACTGCTATGGCCAAGGTTGAAATAGGGTGTCTATGCCCTCTGAGTCCGCTTCCTTTCTGGCAACTGAAGAATCTGCACACACTGGCACTGGATCAGATCACCCTCAGATCCATCTTGGGACGAACCCAGAGGCGCAGAATCCACTGAAATGCCGACAGGCTCAGCTCCCACTCCCCAAAGATTAAGAGTGGCGGCTGAGAAAGTCTGCCTCCACACTGTCCACTCCCATAGTGTGCCGTGCTGAAAGAGCCAGGAGGTTCTTTTCACACAGGAAAACAAAAGGTTCATCTTCACAGCCACCCCAGCAGTCTTCATACCTCCTTGCCTGTTGACATATGCCATCGTTGTGGCATTGTCTGGGAATATCCAGATTGCTTTGCCCCAGGCTAGAGATTGAAAGTGCAACAGGGCCAAAGGAGGTGGTTGATGGGCCATGCCAACTCCAAGCTGCTTTAATGGCTCTGAGCTGTTCAGCTCTTGCAATGGGCTCCCCAGCCAAACAGGCTGGCATTTCAAAAGGACTCGTCACAAATGATCACCCAATGGCATGCCCCTCCTCAGGTGTTGGGGCTGCCTCCACCAATGTAGGCTGGACAGCAGTGCCAACGAGGGGAAGCCTGGCCTTGAAATGCTGAGAATTTGGAGACTAACAAGACAGTAAAGACCTCTGTAGTTGTCTCATATGGGCCCATGCCCAAGGAACCATTTTGATTGATGCTGCAATTAGGCCAAGAAGCTGCAGGTAATCTCATACTTTAGAAGCCTGCTGAGTCTGGAAGGCTGCCAGATGAGATAATTTTCTCTCTCTTTGGGTAGAAAGACCCTGCCTACCCGAGTGTTGAACTGTGCTCCCAGAAATTCCAGTGACTGGGAGGGCTCCAAGTGGCTCTTTCCATGATTGATCACTCAGTCAAGACTCTCCAGGAACTGCACCACACAGGTCAAACACCCAAGATGCTTCTGACTGAGACCTAGCTCGAATAAGGTAATAATTCAGATATGAGTGGACACAGATCCTTTGGCACCACAGCGCTGATACTGCCACCACCATTTATTTTATTTATTTAGTTGTGCTTTTATACCACTTTTCACCAGGTCAAAGCCGTTTACAATCAACTTAAAGAATACATTAAATACATAGAACATTAAATTTATGTACATCTTTGGGGCAGTGGAGAGGCCAAAGGAAAGAGCAGTAAATTGAAAGAGACAGCCAAGTATGGTGAAACGAAGAAAGTGCTGTTGATCCTCATGGATAGGAATATGGAAATAGACCTTGACTAGGTTCAGAGATGTAAGAAACTCCCTGCACTGCACAGCATTGATTACAAACTGTAAAGTCTCCATATGCAAGTGTAGAGTCCACAGGTGGATGATGATTCCCTTGAGACTGAGGATTGGCCAAAAGGAACTATCCTTCTTTGGCACAACGAAATAGATGGAATACTGGGTCCTTGCCCTGTTTGGAAGGGAGGAGCAGAACAACCGCTTGCAGATGGATCAATTTTTCCAGTGTGATGCGAATGGTGGTTCTCTTGGCCACAGAACCACATGGGGAGACAAAGGCTTCCGGGATGGATTCCATGCATTCCAGAACAGAGGTGCTGAATGGTGTCTAGCATCCAGTGATTCTCGGTGACCCGAGCCCACTCTTGAAAGAAAAGGCGTAGTGTGATGCCTACTGGGGGCATCTCAGAATAGGCCCTCAAATGTCATTGCACAAGGAAGGTGGCACTTCAAGACACAGCAGGATCCCAGGGTCCACAAGCCCCATGAAAGATCAGAGTCTGGGACTGAAATTTAAAAGAGGAAGAGAAGGTGGGTCTTCTGAGGCAATACCTAAGGGGCCCCAGGAACAAGGAAACCGGGCAGATGCCGAGGAAGATGACACACTGTTGACTTACCAGGTTCCTCTGGCCTATCTTCCCGAACCCTTAACCAACTTCTCCAAGTCCTCTCCAAACTAAAGCTTCCTTTTAAAGGCAAGTCAGGACAACTGGGACTTGGAGGTGGGGTCCCTTGCCCAGTAGCGAAACCATGGCCAGCATTGCAGCTTCATTGAAAGACCAATTTTCTTTGGCCACCAAAATGGACGAGATCACACACACTGTCCAACAGAAAGGCTGTTGCGGACTCTAGGAGAACAGCAGTATCCCTCCAGAGCGAGTGACTAAATCTACTGAAGTGCCCGAGTCATCAGACCAGCATATGCTGCCAACTGGAGAATTACAGAGGCAACCAAGAACAGGAGAGCTTCCATCTTACAACCCAGGTGATCTTTTAGGGCTGCATTACCCTCCACTGGGATGATGCTCCACTTCGTAACTGCTGTGACTTGCACATCCATCTGAGGCATGTTGAGCCACATGGCAGAGTCTTCCTGTGACTGGGCATAAAGCTTCTTAAAGGACCCTCATCCCTTTCACCAGGGGGAAAGGATGTCCACTCACAGAGGACCATGCTCTTGATAAATTCCGGGAAAGAAAAGACTCATGTAGACTTATGAACTCTCTTGCAGAAGGGAGTGTACTGCAGCACTAGTTTTGTTGCTGGAAGGTCAGCCAAACTCAGAGTTGAGGACACTTGAGAAAGAAAGAGCTAGCAGCTCCAATTGCTCAACAGGCAGATAATACCTGAATCATCATGATCCTCTGAAGGAGAAGACATTTTGTCTTCAAGATTAGAATCTTTGCCTGAAATGTTGGAAGAGAATGCTGGGCCTCAGCCAAGGGAAAGCCGATCCAAATCTTAAGAGAAGTCCACTGAGATTCGCTTAGGAAAAGGTGCTTGGGCCAGGTTTAGACTCATCACCGGTCCCCTCTTCAGAGTGCAAAGAAAGATAGCGAGACAACCCAGAGGCACAAGAGTCTGAGCTGCCATATCAGAAGGATCAAGCTTGCTGCAGAAATGAAAGGAATTCCAGAGAGGACAATCAAGCAGCCAGGAGCTTCCTGGCAGATTTGGGCCCCCACTCGTAAGAGAAGGATTTGATATCAAACCCTTAAGAGAAAGGGAGCGGCCAGAAGGTCGAGTCCTTGAGTCCAAGGTCTGGAGGTCATCCTTTCTCAATGCTACATCTGCTGCTGCTGTATTGAGGACATGGCCAGGGAATCGGTATCCCCTTGCTGCAAGAAGAGAAACAGGCCCTTCAATATCTTATCCAAAGCTTCCATGCAAAAAGTGCAGAAATTAGAATCCAGTGGAAAAGCTCTCCGCTTTCCACAGACAGATATACCATCTTAGAAGCAGGCATGTAGCTGTGCCAACATGATGAAGATGAGATACCTAACAGCCCATACAGGCTTAGGGAACACTAACGTGCGTTTCAGCCATGCGAGTACTGCTACCGTACACTATGGTAGAAGAGTACTCTTGTCTCTGCTCCGTGTGGACTGCACCAGGGTAGTTCAGTGCTGGTCACTACATTTGGAGGGAAACAAAGTGTCTTATTGAGATATCTTCCTGGAGCACGAGTAGAGGCCTAAGGTGTACAGCCTGAGCAGCAACAAAGGTGTATGCAACTTGGCCTACTGATACTGCTACTATACATTTATATAGTGCCACAAGGCATACATAGTGCTGCACAGACACATGTAAAAGACGGTCCTTGCTCATCAGAGCTTACAATCTAGTCAAGACAGACAACACAATAGCTGTAGACACAGGATACATCTAGGGGGACTGGTAAGGAAACTCAAAGGAGGTGAGCCAGGATCCAAAAGTGGCAGCGAAGAGGTGAGTTTTCAGCCTAGATTTGGAAAGGGTCAGAGAAGGCGCCTGATGTACAGACTCAGGTAGTTTGGTCCAGGCATAAGGAGCAGCAAGGTGAAAGCATAGTTATTCACCTGTAACAGGTATTTTCCGGGGACACCAGGAATCACTCCTCACATATGGGTGACATCGGCACCGATGGAGCACTCGCGGAAGCATCCACCCCCAGCTTTCAAAGAAAGCCTTTGGGAGATGCCACCACACATGCGCGGTCCCCTTCCCGCTCAAGGGTGCCATCTTGCTCAGTCAGATGACATAGCTAAAAAATGGCAAAAATAAAAGATGGAAAAAGAGCAACTCCAAGGGGAGGAGGGAGGGTTGTGAGGAATGATTCCTATGGTCCCCGGAGAACACCTGTTACAGGCGAGTAACTACTTTTTCTTCAGGAACAAGCAGGAAGTCAGTCCTCACATAAGGGACTCTCCAGCTACAGGCTACCGAAAGCCCGTAACAATAGGGCTCCCTCATGGGGAGCCGCAAGCAGCATCAAATGAGTCCATGTCCACAGACCACAGTAAGACCCCTATGTCCGAAGAAACCAGCACTCTGGTTAGCCTGAACACAGAAAGGTCGGAGGTTAGGAGCTACCTAAACCCTGAAAAGGTTATGGAGCATAGCCTGACTAAAGGCACTGTCCCGTCGTAACTCTCTTTCCAGGCAGTAATGGGCTGTGAAGCCTGAAGTCCAGGTGGTGGCCCAGCAAATGTCCACCATTGGGACGGAACGCGAGTTTGCCACCGAAGTCGCCATGGCCCTGACACGGTACACTGTGACACGGCCTTCCAGCGGGAGCCTCGCCTGCTCATAAGCAAGGGCAATACAATCCGCCACTGGAGTTGTAGGAGATGAAAAGCTGAGCAGCTTTGCGGTGGCCCTGAGTGCGTTGGAAATAGAAGGACAAGGCCCTCTTACAGTCCAAGGTGTGAAGGACAATCTCCGTCCAACTGGAGTGAGGTCTTGGAAAGAAGGTAGGGAGCACCATTTCCTGGTTGAGATGGAAGGGCGACACTACCTTTGGCAGGAATTTGGGGTGCATGCGAAGCACCACTCTGTTCTTGTAGAACCTGGTATAGGGCGCCTCCGCCAAAAGGGCCTGAAGCTCACTAACTCTGGTAAGTGCGACCAGGAAAGCCACCTTCCAAGAGAGGTAGCCAGAGGTTTGAAGGGCGGGCGAGTGAGCTTCACCAACACTACGCTGAGGTCCAATTTGGTTGCCGGAGGGTGAACTGGGGGCTTTGATAAGAGCAGGCCCCGAAGGAAATGGGTCACCAAAGGTTGGACCGAGAGGGGCTTACCATCCACTGGATGATGGTGCGCCGTCAAGGCACTAAGGTGCACTCGGACGGAGTTAGACTGGAGCCTGGATTGAGAGAGGTGGAGAAGGTACTGTAACACCAGAGCCATCGGGCAGGAGAAAGAATCAGCCCTGTGTTCAGCACACCAAATAGAGAACTTGCACCATTTGAGGGCGTAAGCCTTCCTAGTAGAGGTCTTGCGAGAGGCCAGCAGAATGTCTTCCACCTCAACTGGGAGGTTGAAAGGGGTCAGAGACACCCTCTCAGCAGCCTTGCTGTCAGTGACAGGGACCCAAAGTTGGGGTGCAGGAGAGAGCCCTGCTCGTGAGATAGGAGTCCCGGGACAGTCCTCAAGAGTATGGGGGTCTCCACAGTCAACTGTAGAAGCAGCGGGAACCACGGTTGCCTGGGCCACTGAGGAACATTCAGGATAAGTGAGGTTCTGTTGCGGAGGGTCTTGAACAAGGTCTTGGCAATCAGCGGTGTAGGAGGGAAGGCGTACATGAAGCCTTCTGACCACCCTGAGAGAGAATGACCTGAATGGTATCCAGCCTTGCCCTTATAACTCTAGACACTGAGTCGGGAGGAGATGGGGGACTCTGGGTGATTTATCATGAACCCCAAGTGTTGCAGGATGAGGTTGATGTGTGCCATTGCGTGTTGCACTTCTGTAGCTGTGCGGCCTCTTATGAGCCAGTCTCCACGTAGGGGAAGACAAAGGACCCCTGGAGATGAAGGTAGGTCGTGACTACCATCAAGACACTTGGTGAATACCCTTGGTGCGGAGGCCAGTCTGAAGGATAGAACCCTGTACTGGTAGTGGCCATCTCCCACCATGAACCTGAGGTATTTCCTGTGGTTGGGGTGGATGAGTATGTGTGTGTATGTATTCTTTAGGTCCAAGGAGCATAGCCAATCTCTCAGATGGAGGTATGGCAGCAGTGTTCCAAGGGAGAGAATTTTGAACTTCTCCTTCACTGGGAATCTGTTTAGATCCCACAGGTCCAGAATGGGCCGGAAGCCTCCAGTCCTCTTGGGTACAAGTACCGGGAGTAAAACACTTTGCCCCTGAGGTGTGTGGGCACCGGTTCCACCACCCTGTCCTCGAGAAGACCTGCAAGCTCCTGCAGTAGTAAGGTCTGGTGGAGGGGAGTCCCTGGGGACACTCCTGGTATAGAATGAAGGGGGTGCATGTGCCAGGTGGAGGAGGTAACCCTCTCTCACCACCTGCAGTGTCCAGAGGTTGGTGGTGATGGATGGCCACCGGTGGGCATAGAGAATTCAGATGCCACCCCCCCCCTTGTGGGCTGCTGGGTTGGGCCTCCTGGGGGAAGAAAGGCTATGCCCAAGGATTCAAAAGCACCTGCCAGGCTGGGCCGGAGACAGTGCCTGTGATTTGGAAGCCTTAGGCTTAAGAGGGTCATACCCTTGTCCCTTGGCCTGCTGTCCCTGTTGGGGAGCTGGGGGAAGGCCTGGTGCTGAGGGTAGTTTCCATAAACCTTCCTCTTCTTTGGGAAGGACTTTTTAACCGAAGGCTTCCATCAGGAAGGGTCAGCAGTCTTCTTAGAGAACCTGGTCCTCATTAGGAACTCTGACTCCAACTCTGCAGCCTTATCAGTCGTGGTTTGCTGAAAAGATTTTCTCCCCAGCAAGGGACATCGACCAGCTTGTCCTGAACCCACTGGTCCAGGTTGGAGGACTGTAGCCAAAACCTGGAGTCAGCATCGATGCCCACTGCAGCTACTCTAGCCATCCACTCAAAGCAGTCATAGGCTGCCCGTCAAACTTGGAGCATTCTCTGATACCCAAGGCCAGGGTCCCGAACCACTGGAGGGGTTCCTTCACCAGGTCCCTCAAAATACATGCCCATGTACAACAGGTATGCCTGGATTTGGCCAATGAGCATCAAGTTCTGTTTAGCATTTTCTGCCCAGGGTGTCCAAGGCACAGGCCCCTATACCTGGGGGCATCAAGGAGTGCATCTTCTGGCTCTTGAGGCGACACATGACTGACTGTGCTTTTTGGAAACCAGGGTTCCGGCAGACCCGGTACATCAAGTCCAGCCATCTGTTCACTATGGGCACCAACGTGGGGGTCTCCCAAATTCAGAGGAGCAGCTGTTCCAAGAACGGGGGAATGGGCACCGAGTGCCTCCTCCGACTCTGTGTCGAAAGCTAGTGCCTTAGTTAAGTCCTGCAAGAAGTCAAGGAAAGCTGTATTCTTGGGCGAGGACCGACACCGGGTCTCAGAGGGAGACAGGTCAGAAGGCATATCCCGGTGACGATGGGTATCCGGGGACTTCTTGTCCTCTGTCTCCTAGTCCGTCTCATAGTTGGTGGAGGTGTCGAGGGCTGTCTGGACTCCAGGGTGCGGCCCCTGCCCCGGCCCTGCAGAAGCCTTGAAGTCAGAGCTGTGGGCAATCATCAGGGATAAGGCTCAGTCCTGAGGACTGGGATTGGTGTCAAGGAACCTTTCAAGGCTGGTGGTGCTCGAGGATTGACTCGACGTCTGGGGAATTCCTCAAACTCGAGGGACCAGAAATTGGGGGTAATGACCCGGTAGAACTGGGCATCAGAGCTCGCTGCTGGGCCATACAGGCAGGCAAACTGCACTCTAAAGCTGCTATCCTGGTCTTGAGGCCAGATGGTTCTGCAGCCTTCGGCATGGGCACCGAGGGACTCTGGCCCAATACCGGCTCTGTAGAGGTGGAGTCCTCGACCAGGATGGCCTCAGGAGTACAAGGCCGGTGACCGGATGTGATGATTCCTGTCGGAGTATCTTGGTTGGCCGCTCTTGCTCCTTCCCCTTGGACTTGCGATGGGGGCTGTGGGTCAGAGGCCTGTGAGGCTTGACCACTTTACCAGACTTGTCAGCCAATGTGGTCTTCGAGGGTTTCTGGCTCTTTTTGGGTTCTTCCTTTGTGGTGTTCCTGGCTGGAGGACACACAGCCTTGGGACTCCGAGGTTGCACGATCTCCCCGGGGTTCCAGAGAGGGCCCTGGAGCGTGGTGTCGCTGGAGACTCCAGTGCAGACCCGTCTTGTGAAAGAAGGACTCCCGCTGCTGCTGAGAGCTCTTGATGGCCTAGGTGGTCATCTTCTTGCAGAGACCACAGTCCAAGGGGTCACGGTCCGGTCCGAGACAATGGAGGCAGCAGTCATGTGGATTGGTGCATTTATTTATTTATTTATTTATAGACTCTTATATACCGCACTATTAGGCATCAGCACGGTTCACAAAAAACATGATATAGGCACATCGGTCACAGTGCTTAAAACCACTGGCAGAGGCCATGGTGAGGAAGATGGGCCCCCATATGGTCGAAAGCCTCAGGCCTAGCCAGGGAAAAAGGGTGCGAAGCCGATTGAAAAACTCAAGAAAAAAAAGAACAAAATCAAACCTGAAACAATATGCAGAGGCAAGTGAGCTCGGGGGTGGGAAAGGGAACCGGTAAGCAACCGGAGAAAGGAAAAATCAAGAGAAAAAACTAACACCTTTTCCAGGGAAAACACACGCATCCGGTGGACTTGGCGGGAAAAAGGAGACTGAGGCAAGATGGCACCCTTGGGCAGAAAGGGGACCATGCATGCATAGTGCATCTCCCAATGGCTTTCTTTGAAAGCTGGGGAGAAGCTACGGTGCAGGCTCCATTGGCACAGACATCACTCATATGTGAAGAATGACTTCCTTCTTGGTCCCGGAGAATAGAAGAAATGAATTGAGGGTCACAGCAGGAACCATAGGGAGGTGGAAAAGGGGGGGGGGGGGGGAGCAACAGGCAGGCAGGAGTCACTCACACATTACCAGAGAGTTTTCTAGATTCTTCTGGACTCTGGGAGAGCAAGTCTGGCCTGGTGCCATCAGAGGCGACATCACACCTATCTGTATGGCTGATTATATATCCTGCTTGTCCATGGAGAAAAGATTAATGTCAGAGATGGATGTTGGGGAGGAAGTGAAGACTGAAAGAGAGAAAAATGACAAATGGAAAGGAAACTCAAAAAAGAGAGCTAATAGAAGACAGAGGAAAGCAGAGACCAGAGACTAGGACCAACACTATTAGAAAAATAAGATGTCCAAACAAACTGAGAAAAAATATTTTTTATTTTAAAATTTAGGTGATTAGAATATCAGTTTTTGAAATGCACATCTGCTATTGTTATATTTTGCACAGTACAATGCATCAATGTTTCTATTTCTCAAGTGTTGCATTGCATGCAGAGTCTGGTCTCTTGGGGTTTCATTTTCATTTTTGTCTATTTCTATTTTTTGTTTGAGTTACTTATTTTATATGTATGCTATTTTATACTGTATTTTGCATGTGCAAACGAGGCCAGGTATTCTGTTAGCAATAGATATCTATGTAGGATCCATATGTAATAATCTGGCTTTGTTAGATTTCCCAATAGGTGTATTGATGTTCTGGTGATCACTGCAGCTTTTATGGGTTATGCTTTTTTTCTAGGTAGGCCCTTGTGCGACTCCTGACAGTCAGTACTATTATGGCATAGCAGATTTGTTTTATAGGTCTTGAGTGACTTTTTTTTAGGATTTTGTTATTACTTTACAATATGTCTGGTACTGGAGAGTGTTTGATAATAAGCATTGGTACAACTAAAACAGATAACACGTTTGGTAACTCAGCAATAAACTAAAGGCCAGAAGATATGAAGCCTATTGGTCATTTGGCAACCCACCCAAAAGAAAAGACAGTCAAACCATTTTATGACTGCCAGTAACCACAGGATTTCTGTTACAGTGCTGCTGAACGCCACTGCAAATATTCTTCTATTTAATATATTGCATTTGATACATTATTTTGTTTTGTTTTTTCGTCACATAATTCCTTGGAGTGAATTCAGTATATATAGTGCCATCACTATCAGAGGTACTAGAAAGGAGGCACCTGATGCAACTGCAGCAGTCACACATTGAAGGGGGTCCCTCCCTTCTGTGTTCAAAAGTGCCTTCACTGTCCCTCTACTGCTGATACGGATTTCCCTTCTCCCAAGAATTTTATCCTGCTACACACCATGATCCATCCCACCCTGACTTAGACCTGCTCCGCTCTAGCCCCACTCCAATCCTGCTCCAGCCTCACTTTAACCTCCTTAAACAAGTGAGTCACCGACTGCCTATGACAGCAAACTAAAGGGTTTTTAACAGCTACTACAAAAATCAAATGTTTGTATTCTGACTTAGATTGGTATGCTATAATCTGGTCAACAATTCCCAATTGTCTAACATTTGTAGTTACTGCTTCCTCTCCTCAAATCATAAAGGGCTGCGCCATACTGCACTGCAGGGCAAAAAGCACATTAAACAAACAAATGAAGAGGGTTTGCTTCAAGGAAAAGAAAATACATGCATAGTATGGAAGAAGCTTAAAAGAAGCTACAGATGTTGAAAATTAGTCATATGGGAATGAGATTTTCATCACGGGATCTGCATGTCTTAATGTTACCACTCAAGGAGCAACTCACCAGAGCTGGGGACTTGAAGATCAATCTTCACATCAAAGTCATGCACTTTGAACAGGTCCTCTGAGAGGTCGCTTGCAGACTTGGAATTCAAATCTTTGTCCTTGCCCTGAACCTTAAAAAAAAATAAATAAATAAATATATATATATATATATATATATATATATCATTCGAGCTGGTGTGTTATTCAACAGATGGATCTAAGGCTGAGAAGCAAGTCAGGGGAAGGATCTTGATTAATGTTAATAAATAAATAAATAAAATAAAACTAGTCTTCATTGTTCATTGTATTGGAATTCTAGTGAAGGTTGATTGAGAAAGGGCTCCAAAATTTATTGCTTTGCTATTCAAACATTTTTTTTTTAGTGCCATGATCAGTGCTGACTTCTGGTGACCCAGCTGCCTCTGGGGTTTCTTGACAATGTATCACCGGAAGTAGATTGCTAGGCCTTTTCTTCTGAGCCAATGGAGGATAAAGTGACTTGCCCAATGTCACAAGGAGTGCCAGTGGAATCAAACCCTTGATCTTCTGGGTACTAGGCAGTTGCTCTAACCACTAGGCTGCTACTCCACTTAGATCACCTGAAAAATGAAACAATCAATCCTCCAACAAACTGCTGAAAGGCACTCAGACACTGGAGAAGCAGGAACCACAACTTCTTAGCCATTTCCTGGCACTTCAAATGCATACTGTGCCCTTACCATGCTTTTCTCCTTTGGAGATTCCTGTGTTATACCAGAGCCATATTTTGCATTCAGTTGTGCAATGATTGCAGCTTGAACAGCAGGATCCCTAGACTGCAAGTAACAAGGAGAAAACATTTTTACTCACTAACTTGCAGAAGCCCATCTTCTCTCATCAAAAAGAGAATCCAACAAGTTTATATCTACAGTCATTCCCCATCTAAATGACTGTTTTATTTTATTAGAAAGGTTTTATATACTGAATTTCTAGCAATTAAAGCGATTTACATATAACTTTACAGAGAACAATGAGACATGGAACAATTAAACCAGTTTAATAGCAAACATTTTAATGCTGAGTCAATTTGCAGGAGTAGGGAGGGGGAGATACAAGAAAACATTATACAAGAACATGGTAACTATTGCTCAATAAGTGCACAGGGCATTGTTCAAGTTCATTTGTTGTGGGTGATGCACAGTGAACACCTCAGGTGGTACCTTTAAAGTGGTCTGTGAACAGATAGGTTTCTAGTAGCTTGCGGAAAGTTGAGAAGTCAGAGATGGTCCTGATATTTTGTGAAAGGGCATTCCAGAGGGTTGGGGCATAAAGTGAGAAGGATCTGATGCATGTAGATTGTTTATGCTTTGTCAGCTCTTGGGGTAGTGCAACATGTTTTGGGTCGCAGCTCTTCTGAGCCTGTTTTCCTGAGGTCGTTGAAGCAGCTGCTGCAGGTAGATAGAGGTCAAATTATGATCAACTTTGGAAGTCATTAGAAGTATCTTGTACTTAACTCAGGACTTAATAGGGAACCAATGAAAGTCTTTAAGTATGGGCATAATGTGACTAGACCTAGGTGCACCCATAAGTATTTAAGCGGCTGTATTTTGGGCAAGTTGTAGTGAGTGGAGGGAGCATTTTGGTAGTCCTTGAAGGATGCATTGCAGAAGTCGAAATGCAGGGAAATCAGTGCCTGGAAAGCATAGATACTCACCTGCATACAGAGAGGAATTACCAGCAGAAAGGAGGAGATACTAATGCTGCTGTACAAGTCACTGGTGAAACCACACTTAGAACATTGTGTTCAGTTTTGGAGACCATATCTCACAAAGAATATAAAAAAACTGGAAACTGTTCAGAGGAAGCGGCCAAAATGATTTGGAGCCTGCGCCAGAAGACGTATGAAAAGAGACTCCAAGACCTAAATATGTATACTCTAGAGGAGAGGATGGACAGGGGAGATATGATACATACCTTTATAAACTTGAGTATTAATGAACAAACCTTTTTCAAAGATGGGGAAGTTGTAAAACGAGCATAACATTAAACTGCAAGGGGGTAAACTGAACGGCAACATCAAGAAATACTTTTTTACTGAAAGGGTGGTGGATGCTTGGAATGCCCTCTCGATGGAAGTGGTAGGGGTAAATACAGTGACAGAATTCAAAATGGCATGGGACAGACACAGTGGATCCCTTTATAGAAACAGGATAAAATCAAAATAAACGTAACTGTCTCTGATATCTTAACAAGTAGAGGTGACCTGTATGGAGCGGTGGATATACCCCTAAACAAAAGCATGGGGAGGGGTGACTCGCACAGAGCGGCGGATGCGCCTACTCTTGCCACCTTGCTGGGCAGACTAGATGGACCTTGCTGGTCTTTCATCTGCCGTCATATACTATGTTACTGTGTTAGCCAAGGTAAGATAACCACCTCGAGAGTCTCTGATCCTACAGGGGTTTTTAAGTCAGCTAGCACTGTTGGATGTTTCTGTTGGTCTACATGGACACAACCCAAAGTCACAAGCTTGTCATAGTTTAGTTGATGTCTTGTCCTCATGTCCCGCCTGATGAGAATCCTTGCACTCCCTGTCCACCAGGGCTTGCAATTGAGTGCCATCCAGTTCCAAGGGTATCAAAAACATGTCACCCTCTGGGGATGTATCCGCAAGACGGCATAGATGGGAGGTCATAAAATTTGTATCCATTGGTTCCCCAAAAGTCAAGAGGCACTCCTAGGCATAGTGGCCCCTGCTCCCACACTTGATGTAGGTCAGATAGCCACCATCTGACCCTTTGGGGGGGGGGGGTGGAGAATGCACAGATCTGGGCCTGAGAACCCTCAATGGCTCAGGTTTTCCTCACTGGCCCCATTAGGCTACGGACGGCTTTGTTTCCTCCTGCTTGGGGGTCTCTGTTTTAGGCTGAACTTCAAAGAATCCTGCAATTTCCAAAGCACTTTCTAAGGTTAATTTTGAGAACTAGTGCACCCATTGTCTCATGGCAGAGGTCAATCCCTCTATAAACTGCTCCAACAGTGCAATGTTGGCCACCTCCGCTTCAGTCTTCACCTTGGGTTGCAGCCATTTCCAGGCAGTATCTTTCAATCAATAGAAGAAATACCGGGGGTTTTCCTTCGGTCTCCGAACCCCTCCTCTAAACCGCTGCCGGTAGACCTCTGGCATACACCTGGCCCCCTTCAAGATGGCAGTCTTGACTGCTGCATAGGTGGCCCCTCCATTAGGGTTAGCCTCCTGGAATGCGGCTTGACTGCTTCCTGTCAGCAAGTTTCCCGGAAATGTAGTACATACAGTCTCCGGCCACCCAGCCAGTTGAGCTGGCCACTCAGAATTTCCCAGGAAGTGATCTGGGTCCTCGCCCTCCACCATTTTAGGCAGGGGTGGTACTGGAGGGTGGTGCTGCCATCCTTGAAGCGCCTGAGACTTGTGCCAGTGAACCCTGCTGCATTTCCACTGATTTCTGTAGTACTTGTTGTTGCTGCGCCCCTTGCATCTGCAAAAGGTCCTGCAGTAGCTGTTGCTGCTGTCCCTCCACTAGGGCATGCTGTAGCTGCTGCTGCCCTTCCAGTAAAGCATGCTGCAGCTGTTGCTGTCCTTCCACTAGGGTCTTCAGTAATCTCTTCATTTTGGTTTAATTATTCTTTCCAACCCGTCCGAGTAGGAGAAGAGGGAAAGAAAGAAAACCTCTGCCTGTCTGGCACTAACTATACAGAAGGTGTGCCCTAACTCTGGCTGGACTTGCCCCTTTAGCCATATACCAAAACCCTGCTTCCACGGAGTGGAGGTCTGAGCCCTGGAGGGACGTGGGGTGTCTGTCCATCAGTTAAGAAGAAATCCCACCACTGCCACCATATGTAGGATTCTGCGAGCAGGTCGGGACACAAACCCCCCACGGAACCAGGCAGGGGGTTAAAGGAAAATGCTTTATTTACAAGGAGTTCACAGCAGTGGTGGTAGAGATACAGTTCTCCCCCCTCCCCCCAAAGGTCTTTCACTTTGGGCTCCACAACAGTAGTAGAGAAACCGTTCTCCCTTCCCCCAAAGTTCCTTCACGCTAGGCTTCACAGCAGTAGCACCAGTGTCGAAACACCCCAGCTCCTACCTTCTCGTAGGATCTCCTTAGAGGTAGGTGATCACTCCATACTCTGGAACACCTCGGACTCTTCTCTCTCTTCCCCCCCCTCCATGTCCTTTGCGTCCTGGGATAAAGCCTGTAGCCTGGCGACACTCTTCCCAGGTATTCTCCAGCCTTTCTTCTTAAAGGGAAAGGGGTTTACAGTGCATTACCTCATTTGTGCTAGACTTGGCTGGGGAATTTCCCTGTGGGGAATGGAGTGTTTCCCAAGCATTCCATCACTGTGCCATTCTTCCAGACCCTCTACTGGAGCAAGTCCCCTGGTCAGACCACTATACCATCACATTCCATCTTCCTCCCACACATCCTTCTGCCACTAACAACCTGTGAAAAGGTCCTACTGTTGCTATAAACACTTTGACAAATCCTCTTTTCTTGACAACATCACTCCTGGACTGACCACAAACTCCAACGACCTGACTTCATTGTCAATAACTGGGAGGAGGTTGTTAGCAAAAACACGGCTGCACCACCCTCCAAAACATCACATCCCTGTCAATGCCAATATCCTGCTTGGTAAACCCTGGAACTTAATGCACTAAAACAGGATCTCAGACAATATGAACGCAAAAGGAGACATACTCTAGAAAAAACAATCAAGGATATATACCTTTGATGCTTACACAATTATTGGCTCCAAGTCAATAAAGCAATGAAAGTATTCCACACAAAGTTAATTATGCAATCACTGAACAAATGCAGAGAACTAATGAAATCTCTAACAAATGTTTGTGTGCTGCCTTCTACAAGCACCACTCTAAATCCGCATGAGCTTGCTACCCACTTCCAATCAAAATTCCCCCTGAGAAACAACCACCTCTGGTCAGCCATCCCCATCCATCTTTGGCACCCTCCTTCATTCCTTTAGCCCAATCTCCGTAGAGAATCTTGAGAACATAATCTGCAGTCTCAACACAACTACATCACCACTAGACCCTTGTCATGTAAGCTGGGGTTAAATTATCAAGAACTGAGTTGGCCCCACTTCTGTACAGAATGGTTCACCTTGACCAAGGACAAGGAATCTCCAGACATCCATCGCCACTGCAACATGCTCTCAGACCCTTTTCTCTCCAAGAGTGTTGTCATTTGTCATGTATTCTGAAGAGGACCCTCGCACGGAGGAGCTAGAGATCCTCCAATATGAGGCCCCTCCAAAGGAGGCACTTACAGTGCCCGTCCCTCTGATCCTGGAACAGCTGCTCCTCTGCATGTGGGAAACACCTGCATCGGTGCCCATCGTGAGCCAACGGCTTAACTCAGTGTATCTGGTCTGCCGGAGCCCCGGCTTCCAGAAAGCACAACTGCGTCATAACTCCTTGGTGGTGCAGTTGGCCATGTGTTGGCTCAAGAGACAGAAGATGCACTCTTCAGTGCTTCCAGGCAGGGAGGCCTGCACCTTGGATGCCCTGGACAGGAAGTGCTATCAGGACTCAATGCTCAGTGGCTGGATCCAGGCTTACTAGCTGTACATGGGCATGTACTTGAGGGACCTGGCAAAGGAATTCATCGGGTTCTAGGCTGGTCTCTCCGAGGAACCCCTCCAGCGGTTCTAGAGCCTGTCCTCTGCCATTAGAGAGTGCTCCAAATTTATGACTCAAGCAGGCTATGATTGCTTTGAGTCAGTGGCTAGAATAGCTGTGGCGGGCATTGGTGCCCGATGCCAGGCTTGGCTACAGTTTTCTGATGTAGAGCAATGGGTTCAGGACAACTTGGTCGATGTCCCCTGCCAAGGAGAGAACCTCTTTGGCAAACCCATGATGGATAAGGCTGCAGAGTTGGAGTCTGAGTTTCTGATGAGGACTAGGCTCTCCAAGAAGACCACTACCCTTCCACGACGTAAGGCCCTGAGTAAAAAGCCCCCTTACTAGAGAAAGGGAAGAGCTTACGGAAACTACCCTCTGTATCAGGCCTCCCCAGCAGGGTCAGCAGGCCAAAGGACAAGGGCATGTCCCTTGTCAGCCAAACCCTCCTAAAACTCGGGCACTGGCTCTGGAACAGCCTGTAGTGAGTTTTTGACTCCTTGGGCAAGCCTCTCCACACCCAGGAGGCTCACCCCAGCAGCCCACAGGAGGATGTCTGATTCTGTTTGCCCACCGGTGGCAACCATCACCACTGACACCTGGACACTCCAGGTAATCAAGAAAGGCTACCTCCTCCACTTGAAACAGACTCCCGCTCCATCTCGGAGAGCCCACCAGAATTCCCCGCCACCAGACCTTGCTACTGCAGGAGCTCACAGGCCTTCTTGAGGACAGAGCAGTGGAACCTGTACCCCTCTGGGGCAAAGGATTCTACTCCTGGTACTTCCTCGTGCCAGAAAGAACAGGAGGCCTAAGGCCCATCCTAGACCTGCGGGACCTGAACAGGTTCCTAGTGAGGGAAGTTCAAGATGCTTTAACTTGGGATGCTGCTGTCATACTTCCAGCAGGGAGACTGACTATGCTCCTTGGACTTAAAAGATGTGTACACTTGCATCCTTATCCATCCCAGCCATAGGCAGTACCTCAGGTTTATGGTGAGGGGCGGTCACTACAAGTACAGGGTACTAACCTTTGGCCTGGCCTCCACCCTAAGGGTCTTCACCAAGTGCCTAGCAGTGGTCACGGTACATCTGCGCCTCCAAGGGGCCTTTGTCTTCTCCTATCTGGATGACTGGTTCATCAGAGGAGTCTCAGCTGCCCAGGTGCAATAGCTCACGGCCCGCACCATCTGCATCCTACATCATTTGGGGTTCATCATAAAACACCCCAAGTCCCATCTCCTCCCGACAGTGTCTGGAGTTCATAGGAGCCCGGCTGGACATCCTTCAGGCCGGTGTTCCTATCCCAGGACAAGGCCGATCGTCTCAGGATGCTGGCTGCAGACATACAACACAGACACACTGTGTCTGCTTGTCTCCTGCTATGTCTGCTGGGCCACATGGCATACACGGTCCAGGTCACCCTGGATGCCCTCCTCCACATGAGGGCGGTTCAGTGGTGCCTGCGCTCCCAGTGGACTCAGGTCACTGTATGGCAGCGGGACAGGGTGACAGAGACCTGCCAACTCGTGGACTTCTTCGGCTATGGATGCCTCCCTACTGGGTTGAGATGCACACTGCGAAGACCTCTGCACCCAGGGCAGCTGGTCGCATTCAGAGATCCAACTGCAGATCAACTTGCTGGAGCTTCGGGCCATATTCCTGGCTCTCCGAGCCTTTCGCCACCGCCTGCAGCACCAGCCAGTGCTGGTCCACATGGATAAATCAGGGGGCGATTTTATATGTGAACAAGCAGGGAGGCACAGGGCTTATGCTCTCTGTCAGGATGCAGTGGCTTTCTGCTCCTTTGCACTCTGCAATGATGCTCCTGCGGGTCGTGTATTTGCCGGGCCAGTTCTACGCGCTCAGCTAAGCAGGTGCCTCAGCCGCACAAGAGGCAGTTGGACCCCAGGGTGGCCTCTCGACTCTGGAGAGTCCCGCTGATGGACCTTTTCACGAGTCTGACCAGCACTCAGCTGCCCCGCTTCTGCTCCTGCCAACCACACCCCTAATGGGTGGCAGCGGATGTATTCCTCATCCCCTGGACAGAGGGTCTTCTCTATGCCTTCCCACCCACACTGCTAATTGCCAAGACCCTTTTCAAAGCTCAAAACGACAAAGCATCGCTGATACTGGTTGACCCCCAGTGGCCCAGGCAACCGTGGTTCCCGCTGCTCCTCTCTTTGTCCTCTGTGGCCCCAGTCCCTCTGGGGAGTGCCCCGGGATTACTGTTGCTGGAGAGCTCCCTCCTACACCCCAACCTGGGTTCCCTGTCATTAACAGCTTGGCTGCTGAAAGGTTAGCCTTGGCCCCATTCAACCTTTCAGGGGAGGTAAAGGAGGTCCTCCTGGCGGGTCTCCATGAGATGGGCCTATTCCTTCAAATGGCACAGATTCTCAGTGTGGTACATGGAGCAACAAATTAACCCGTTCTCGTGCTCTGTGCAGCTTTTACGGCAATATTTGTTCCACCTGTCACAGGCAGGACTGAAGTCCAACTCTGACTAGGTGCACCTGAGTGCTTTAGCGGCGCACCGCCACCTTATCGAGGGTAAGCCCCTCTGTCCAGCCTCTTGTGATCCACTTCTCGTGCGACCTCCAGTTATCCAAGCTCCCCATCCGCCCTCCAGCGGCATAGTGGGACCTCATTGTGGTGCTATCCAAGCTCACTGGGCTGCCGTTCGAGCCCCTGGCTACCTGCAGTACCTCTCATAGAAGGTCGTCTTCCTAGCAGCTCTCTCATCCACTTGCAGGATCAGCGAGCTTCAGGCATTGGTGGCAGATCCCCGTATACAAGGTTCTATAAGAACAGGGTGGTGCTCCGCACACACCCCATGTTTCTTCCTAAGGTGGTGTCCCCCTTCCACCTCAATCAGGAGGTTGTGCTCCCCATCTTCTTTCTGTGGCCTCACGCCAGCAGGGCTGAGACCATCCTTCATACCCTGGACTGTAAGAGGGCCCTGTCCTTCTACCTTCAACGTACCCACGGTCACCGTAAACCTCCCAGCTTTTCATCTCCTATGACCCCAGGTGGATGGGGGGAGGCAGTGACCAACTGAACTCTGTCCACTTGGGTGGTAGACTGTATTGCTCTCGCCTATGAGCAGGCTGGTTCTCGCTGGAGTCCCGGATCATAGCAGCATATGAAGCAAACATGTGTTCTATCCCTTTGTCAGACATCTGCCAAGCTGCCACCTGATCGCCAGTCCACACTTTCGCAACTCATTACTGCCTGGAGAGGGAATCCCGATGGAATAGCACCTTCGGCCAGGCCATACTCTGTCATCTGTTTGGGGTGTAGGCAATTCCTGCTCTCAGATCCCTTCTGTGTTCAGGCTACCAGAGTGCTAGTTCTTGCTGGGCACTTGGGTCTCTTGAGTCTGTCTGCTTAAGACTCACTCGCTGCTGCTCACGGCTCACCTTTTTCTGGTCACATGTTTTTCAGTAGCCTGTAGCTAGGGAGTCCCGTATGTGAGAACTGACTTCCTACTTGTTCCCAGAGAAAGCTTAGTTACTCACCTGTAACAGGTGTTCTCCGGGGACAGCAGGAATCGGTCCTCACGACCCTCCCTCCTCCCCTGGAGTTGCTTCTTTATCATTTTTGCCATCTTCAGCTATGTCAATTGACTGAGGCAAGATGGCACCCTTGGGTGGGACCACGCATGCATGGTGCATCTCCCAAAGGCTTTCTTTGAAAGCTGGGAAGAAGCTTCCGTGCAGGGCTCAGTCGGCATCAACATCACCCATATGTGAGGACTGATTCCTGCTGTTCCTAGAGAGCACCTTTGTGAGATATGGTCTCCAAAACTGAACACAATGTTCTAAGTGTGGTTTCACCAGTGACTTGTACAGCAGCATTAGTATCTCCTCCTTTCTGCTGGTAATTCCTCTATGTATGCAGCCTAGTATATTTCTGGCTTTGGCCACTGCCTTGTCACACTGTTTTGCCACGTTGAGATCCTCAGAAACAATCAGTCCGAGGTCCTTCTCCTGGTCCATGCACACTAACCTACTGCCCCCTATCTCATACAATTCTCTTGCATTTCTGCATCCCAAGTGCATGACACTGCACTTCTTCACATTAGATCTTAACTGTCAAGCATTAGACCATTATTCCAGCTTTTGCAGATCTTTTCTCATGTTATCCACTCCCGCAGGGGAGTCCATGCTGTTGTAAATTTTCATGTCATCTGCAAAAAGACAGTCCTTCAGCAATATCACTCACAAATACATTGAACAGCACTGGCCTCAGGATCGATCCCTGGGACATGCCACTAATCACCTTCCTCTCATCTGAGTGAGTTCTGTTTACCATCACCTTCTGTCGTGTGTCAGACAACCAATTTCTGATCCAGTTCATTACCTTGGGACCTATCTCCAGACTGGAAAGTTTATTGATAAGCCTCCTATGAGGAACAGTATCAAAGACTTTGCTGAAATCTAGGTAGATCAGATCCATCGCATGCCCTTGATCTAGTTCTCTGGTCACCCAAAGAACGCAATCAGATTTGTTTGGCATGATCGTCCTTTGATAAAACCATGTTGCCTCGGATCATGCAACCTATTGTTTTCCACTATTCTCTCTTTCAGGAACGCCTTGATTACTTTTCCTGCTACAGAGGTAAGTCTTACTGGTCTGTAGTTTGCCACTTCTTCCCTATTACCATTTTTATGAAGACGTACCATATTGTCCTCCCTTTTACAGTCCTGCAGAACTTCTCCTGTCTACAAGGATCTATTAAAAACATCCTTTAAAGACCCTGCAAGAACCTCTCTGAGCTCTTTCATATTCTGAGATGCATCCCATCTGGTCCCATGGCTTTGTCCACTTTCAGTTTTGCAAACTGTTCAAACACATCATCTTCTGTGAATGGTGTAGTATCTACTCCATTTCCATTTATATATTTGTCAATCACAGGTGACCTTTCTCCAGGATTTTCTTTAGTTAAAAAAAAAAGTATTTGTTTAGCATTTTTGCTTTTTCAATGTCACTTCCCAAGAATCTGTTCTCAGCACTTTTGAGTCTTGCAATTTCACCTCTGATCTTCCTCTTCTCCTGAATACATCTGAAAAAAGTTTTATCATCACGCTTTAGATCTTTAGCCATCTTTTCTTCTGCCTTTGAATTTGCTATCCTACTTTGTCTTTTAACTTTACCCTGTATTTTTTTGGTGTTCCTCTGTTTGCAAACTTCTGAATTTTGTGAAAGCTGTATTTTTTTGCCTTCATTTGTGCAGCCACTTATTTAGAAAACAAAAACAAGAAGAAAAGGAAACCTATTTGATTTACTTTCCTACATATGTATCTGTTCCCCCTTTTATTGCCTCCTTTAGTTTAGTCCACTGTAATTCCACTTCCCTTACCTCCTCCTCCCACCCTGACAACTCCTCCTTCAGACACTTGGCCATCTTCCTGAAGTCAACATTTTTGAAGTCTAGGACTTTGGGCTTGCTGTGAAGGGACTTGATAAATTGGAAGACTGGGCATCCAAATGGCAGATGAAATTTAATAGGGAGAAGTGCAAAGTTATGAACCTAGGAAAGAACACCACAATGCAAGGTTCTACATTAGGAACCATCACCCAGGAAAAAGATTTAGGCATTGAAAGGAAGCTTGTCTGTACAGGGCTGTGTACACAGTCAGGGTACTTAATAACATCATATTACTAAAAGCCCTCAGAAAGAGTTAACACCACAGACATTCCAGAGCTTATTACTCAGCAACAACCTTGAAAGACTACTGAAATAACTAGGCTGAACTTTCCTAAAACAAAGATAGTAGCAGTAGGTTTGTTATGAAAAAGATAGTGCAGGGAAAAGTTGTTTCTTCAGTCTCGCAGTCTCTAATTCAGAGATATCAAAACTGCAAGTGTTAGAATTATTGTTCAAGAAGTTATGTCTGGGAATACATGTATGTCTCCTCATGATGACCTATGCTAATAAGAATTGACCTATGACACAGACATAGAGATGCACATTATGAATATACGCGATGCTTGACGTAGAACAATAATGTGAAAATTATGCTGTGTAATGGAATTTTGACCTATAAATAAAATAGCCAGAGTTCATGTCAGTAGAGTAAACAAGGTGCTAACTCGGTTTGCTCTCCCAAAGCTTTGTTTTTTTTTTTATAATACAAGTGTGTTTTGTGGTTTGTGTTAACCATACTTGCTCCTTCTCGTTGCTCTGAAAGTGGACATCCATTCCCAAGAACCCAGGTGGTGTTACCGGTGAGGGGAGGTGCAGAGTACACAAACAGTTGGTGCCGTGCCAGATACGGATCTCTGCATTCAGGGCAAGGGCAGAAGGTGCCAGAAGATTTGTGAGTATTACTAATGATGGGTAATGTTACGTAGACAGGCTCTGTCTCAGATGCGTGAATGGCATGACAGAGATAGGGCTTTAGCATTTAAGAAAGGTAGCCCTTCTTATTGTATGCTTCTATTGTATGTATGAGAAGCTTGGTGATGTAGCCATCGATTCTGTAGCACATTGGGATTCGGTGACTAGCGGTAATGAGAATTTGCAGTTTCCTCTGGAGGGAACTTTCTCTGTAGATAAGGTCCATTACCTGAGATATGAGTTGGCGGTTAAAAGTAAACCGTGCAATAGTCATGAATGGATTGTGCTTACATGGTGGGAAGAGATGGCACATGAAGAAAAACATAGGAATGAAGTTCAAGATTTGAAAGAAATGTTGTTCGTGTTAGGAAATGTAACTAATGACCAGCTGAGCGAGTGCGGGTCACTCATGCAGCAGAACTAAGAGAAGAAATACTTAAAGAGAAATAGAAGTTAGGGGGAGTAGAAGTGCGTATTTTGAATATTTGTAATGTCTCCCAGCTCAAAGAATTGAGAGCACATGTGAACAGAGAAATCGAGAGTGTTGTACATGTAATAGGGACCTTAAGAGTGGCAATAGGTCATAGTGTTACTGTTGCAAAGGAATTAAGAGTTACTGATGAACCTATTGACAGAATTGAGAGAGATTTGGACAAACATTTTGAAACTTATAAAGAGGAGCATGACCGATTATATCATGCTCTAGGTTCTAATTCAGGAAGCTATGTACCAGCAAACTAACTCACGTTCTAGCACAGTTAAATCTGAAACAGCTGAGGGAAATGAAATTGTGCTTACTTATCCTTTCCGTTTGTATCCAGCGGGCTTGACAGGTTCTATGACTGTGCCTGCACATTGGAGCTCTAAGGAAGTGTTTGATTTGGCTAAACCTTTTTCTAGTTACAGGGATAACCCTGGTAGATTTGTGTCCTTACGGTCTCAAATAATTAACTTGGGCAGATCTAGATAATTTGTTTAGGGTTGTGCTTTTTAATCCAGTTTATTTTCATCCAATCCACGTGGATAACTGGCAGTGGCCACTCACAGACCCTGTGATAGATTTTCAAGAGAAGACTCAGAGATAATTTTGTTTTGAGTAGAGAAAAATTGTTAGAATCTATTAAAGTAGTATGTAAGCCTGCAAAGGATTGGTCGAGACTAACATCTTTAAGGCAGGATAGGGGTGAAAAGGTTACAGATTTTCACACTAGGTGTATGCTAGCTTTTAAGGACTATTCTGATAAGGCAGAAGAAACACTTTCAGGATTCCGTAATATTTTTGTAAATGTCTTGCATCCGAGAAAAAAAGAAATTTGAGACTTCAATAATAGATTGGCCAGCTAGAACAGCAGATGCAATTCTGGAATGTGCTCGATACAGTGAATTGAAGTTTATCAAGGAACAGCAAGAAAAGCAAACCAAGATAGATGTGAAAGAAACTAAATTGCTCAATTTACAGATTGCTTCTATGCAACCACCCATGGGCAGGGGTAGAGATAGAAACAGAGGGAGAGGAGGTTATGTGAATCCTCAGCGAGGACGTGGACAGTCAAGAGGAATGTGTACTTGTTATACTTGTTGGGGGATTGGGCATTTGCAGCGAGACTGCACTCAGAATCAGAATCTTGATGTCCAGAAAGCTGAATTCCCTCCAGTAAAAGTTGAATTCACTCCCGTATATCAATGTTTCTCTAGCCCAGAAGATTTTGGAGGAGATACATGGGATGCACGACTATTGTTGAATTTGAATATAACTCCTTAGGGTGAGTTAGAAGCTAAGCTGGAAGGATCTAATTTGAAGTTTATTATTGATACTGGAGCTGCTATTTCAGCACTGCGTTTACAAGATTTGCCTGCCATTTATCACGGTCAGCTAGCGCAAGCACTGATAGTGCACTGTGAAGGCATTGAGGGTAAAATAATTCCTCATCGCAAGCTTGAATTTTACCTTTGCAGATTGGAAAGGCTGTGTATCCTACTACCTTTCTTGTGGGAGACACTTTACCAGTAAATCTTTTTAGCTTCACACCGTGCTACTCTATCCTGGATGGGTGGAAAGTTGTTTTTCAAGCTGTATTCTCTCTCTGAAGTGCCATCTCCTGCAGATGATAGTACCATTCATCCGGCTCTTTCAGAACTTCCTTCTACCCTGTGGGCAGTGCCTGGATCCAATGTCGGATCCCTTCCATTCCACCTGTGAAGATCACTGTGAAACCTGGAGCCCAGCTTCCCAGACTCAAGCAGTATCCGCTACCAGCAGCTGCCATTGATGGAATTCGTCCTGTGATTGAAGATCTTCAGAAACAAGGTGTCATCTATTCTACAATTTCACCATGTAATACTCCAATTCTTCCTTTGCTAAAGGCTGACAGTAAGACTTATAGATTTATGCAAGACCTGCGAGCAGTAAATAATGTGATTTTGCCAATTTTTCCCTTGGTATCTAATCCACATGATACCTGAACACAGATACCTCCAGGGACTACCTGGTTTTCTCTTGTAGATTTGAGTTCTGCTTACTTTTCAGTGAGAATTAGCAAAGAAAATCAATCTTTATTTGCTTTCCAATTTGACAACAATATACTTGGACCACTTTGCGTCAAGGGTACACTGATAGTCCTACGTATTTTGCGCAGGCCCTAAGAACTACACTGCTTGATGTAGTGCTCGACCATTCCTCTTTAGTTCAGTATGTTGATGATTTGCTTTTATGTTCACCAAACTATAAGATTTGTTTGTCAGATTCCTTGTCTTTATTGTCTCACATTGCTAATTTAGGATTAAAAGTCAATTTGTCAAAACTGCAATTTGTATCTCAAAATGTTACTTTCCTGGGTGTTGCCCTAACACCATCTGGTCGTGCAATTACCTCTGCTAGATTGAAACCTATTCTTTCATTACCTTTCCCAGCAACACCAGTATTACTGCACAGATTCCTGATCTGTTAATCTCTTGTAAACAATGGCTATCAAATTTCTCAGACCTTACTGCTCCGCTTTTTGCTCTCCTTGGGAAAAGGACCTGAAGGTCTCTTTGTACCTACATTACCACAGTGGGAAGCCTTTTTGAATATAGAGTCTACCCTGGAAAATGCGCCATGTTTATCTTTGCCAGATTATTCTCTGCCATTCAAACTGTATGTGGCTATTTCTGATTCCTCTGCTACTTGTGTGCTTTTACAAGCTTTCCCGACTGGTCGCAAGCCAGTAGGCTATTTCTCAAAGTGATTTGATTCAGTAACTTTAGGACTCCCACCATGTCTACGTAGTTTGGTAGCAGTGGCTTTTGCAATTGAAATGACTGATTTTCTAGTTTTACAGCACCCTGTTGAAGTGTATGTATTACATTCAGTTTCGAGGTTGCTTCATTTAACCAAGACTCAGCCTTTGTCCTCCAAACGGTTTGTTGACTCTGGAATTAACAATTTCTCAGCCTCATGTTACAGTATATACTACATCAATGTGCAACCCTTCAACACTTCTAGTTCCATTGACAGATCTTGTGGAGGATGATGGGTCTCATGATTGCAGACCAAGCAGCACAGCAAGCTGCCCTCCGAGCATCAGCGTCACCAACAATATTGTACTAAACACTATCTAACATGACTTTGTTTTCCCTTTCATCTCTCTTACAGCACTATCAAGATACTCCCTTTGAAACTCAGACTCTGTGGACTTCATGGGGTGCGACCTGTGATACACAGGGCTACTGGAAAAAGGATCATCTGCTCATTTGCCCTGACAGTCTATTGTTTCCACTTGCCCTGTTCCTGCATCATGAGCTTCACCTGTCTGCTGTGGCTATGAATCATGCCTTTTCGGTTCTCCGGTATCACCTGAAGTTTTTTTTCTGTGGCACAGCTTGTCTGCACTGTTTCAAGACTGGCAGAGTAGGGTCACCTTAGGGTGAGTTATAAGGGTCCGGAATCTTTTTGATTTTGCAGCCTGATTTTACAGACCTGTCCTGTGCCAGAGGGGGGAAATGGTATTTGTTATTGATCACTTGTCTTTTCTCTGGATGGGTAGAAGCTTATCCACTACCAGTGTCCCCATCAAATTACTGCTCACTCAGTTTATTCCTGTTTGGGGTGTACCTTTTGTTCTTTCTTCTGATCAGGGTCCAACCTTTATTACGAGTGTCTGGGAGGGTATTGCACAATGGTTTGGTATTAAAAGACAGCTGCACACTCCTTACCATCCGCAAAGCTCTGGCCAAGTGGAATGGATGAATATGACACTCAAAAGTCAATTACGCACTTTGACACAGGATTGGGCTACAGACTGCATAGAAGCCCTTCCTTTTGCCCTTATGGCAGTGCGTAGTTTCCCCCAGTATGCTCGAGGAGGCCTGATACCATACAAAATAGTTACTGGACATCCAGCTACTTCTCCACATAAATTAACAATAATCCCAGATCCTCAACTGTTGCGCAGCGATATCTTGATTTATTGCTCACGATTGCACTCAGTTTTGTCTGTTTCTCCTTTATTGCAGGTGAATCCTCAGCAAGATACTCTTTCAGAGTTATCACATCCAGAATTGAAACCAGGGGATTGGGTCCTGATTAAGAACTTGCATCCAAAGACACTTTTGACTCCCAAGTTCCTAGGTCCATTCCGTGTGCTCCTGGTGGGATACTCAGCTTGTAAAGTGGAAGGACATTCTCATTGGATACATCTTTTACAGTGTAAAAAGGCTCCTTCACAGGATCCAGAAGGTGGTTCCCTGCATCTGTGAATCAAGAGGTGTCTCTTGTTGTTGCAACGCAGAGATTCATTCAGACTTGGACAACAGTGATATTGCAGAAAAGACTATCATGATTAAGTGCTTTCTGAATGAATTAATTATGCAAAACACCTTTTTCCAGCATCTATACTGCTGATTAGGTTGATAAATTAGTTTGAGTTAGTGCTTTGCTGATATATAAGCAATGACCTTTTGGCACTTAACCTCTACTTCGTGAAGAGATTGGGAGTTGGGGGTGGTTATAGTTATAGTGTTTATCTTCATAGTACTAAGAAGGATAGTTGTGTTTTCATTTTTCTCAGAACATTTATTTTTGGAGTAATTAATAGTGATAGAAGGATTTTTGATAGTAAATGGATTAGGGTAATCTGATGTGATGGGATGCTTTGATGAATATGGAAAGGAGACGAAATTTATGATGGATTTTGCAGTGTTAATATATTTGAACAGCTAGTGTTTTTTTCTATCTGTATGAGTTGTATTGTAGTATGGAATGGATTTTCTGAGACTATGGATTCGGATTGGAATGTATTTTACACTGAAGTAAGAACCTTAGAAGCAGACAGTACAGATAACAAGCCTGGCAGCGTTTTGTGTATTTACAATAGCTCCTTGGCGAAAGATACTGTGTGCAGTTATCTGGCGAGAAGACCTTGACTGCACACAGTTTTGTTAGAGAAGTTTCATTTAAACATATAGTTTATAGTTAAAGTACAGCCTGAATGTTGCTAATTCTTTTCTTTTTCCCTGTGATCAATAAGAACTTCTGATTCCAATTGGCAGTAGAATTATTGAGAAATAAATCTGCATGATCGTAATTTTATGATGTTTAAGATTATTTGGATTTCACAAGTGTGATAGAGGAGGAAGAAAGAACATTAACCATTTCTTTATTTGTGTGCAGCAAATATGTTTAATCCATGATGTGTAAGCTTTGTTTCCTAGTTAAGAAAATGCGTCTGCTGCTTTCATTCTGTGTGTCAAGAGATTAGAGTACCAATCTCCTGGTCTATTATAAGCCACCTACAAGAGTCTACTGGATCTTAAATTCTTATATGTGTTTCAGTTTTGTAATTCTGGAATGACCTCTGCAGAACTGATGTTTTGTTGCTAGTGGCATAGGTACTGAATTAGTATCGACTGAGGTAAATTCAAGTTGTAAATAAATTTCCCTGTGCAAGAAATTAATTGGTCTTGAATAAAGTGTTAACAAAGAGAAGCTGTAAACAATGACAACTGAATTTCGAACCGGTTTAAATTCAAAATTTGCAGATGACAAAACTATTTAAAGTTGTTAAAACCCAAGAGGATTGTGAAAAATTGCAAGAGGATCTTGATAAATTGGAAGACTGGGCATCAAAATGGCAGATGAAATTTAATGTGGACAAGTGCAAGGTTATGCACCTAGGGAAGAACAACCCAAACTATGGTTAAACGATGCAAGGTTCCACATTAGGAACCACCACCCAGGAAAAGGATTTAGGCGTCATTGTGGATACCATGTTAAAACCCTCGGCCCAGTGTGCAGCGGCGGCCAAGAGAGCAAATAGAATGCTAGGTATGATAAGGAAAGGAATGGAAAATAAAACAAAAGATATTATAATGCCTCTATATCGTTCCATGGTGAGACCGCACCTTGAATATTGTGTGCAATTCTGGTCGCCGTATCTTAAAAAGGATATAGCGATTTTAGAAAAGGTACAGAGAAGAGCCACCAAAATGGTAAAGGGGATGGAAGGATACTCCTATGAAGAAAGGCTAAAAAGGTTAGGGCTCTTTAACCTGGAAAAGAGACGGCTGAGGGGAGATATGATAGAAGTCTATAAATTAATGAACGGAGTGGAACAGGTAAACGTAGATCGATTGTTCGCCTTATCAGAATATAGAAAGACTAGGGGACATGCAATGAAGCTACAGGGTAAACTATTTAAGACTAATAAAAGAAAATATTTTTTCACTCAACGTATAATCAAACTCTGGAATTTGTTACCGGAGGATGTAGTAAAGGCTGTTAGTGTAGATGGGTTTAAAAAAGGTTTGGACAAGTTCCTGGAGGAAAGGTTCATAAACCATTATTAAGAAGTGACCGAAGACATCAATGCTTGACCCAGTACAAGCATTGTGGAACTTGTGTCTCTTGGGGAAACTGCTAGGTACATATGACCTAGATTGGCCATGGTTGGAAACAGAATACTGGGCTTGATGGACCTTGGTCTGACCCAGTATGGCATATCTTATGTTCTTATGTTCTTATTTTGAAAGTTTTGTGATTATGAATACATTACCTTTTGTGGAACATAATCCTTGGAATTCTATGTAATGACCTATATGTATTTGATCCTTTTGTTTTATGTACTGATGTCCGTCCTTTGTGAGCTGAGATATCTATGTCAATCTTTATCTTTATTAAAAATTTGATAAACCGCTTTTCGCCGAGACATAAAGCGGTGTACAATAAATGGTTGACAGTGCAAAAACAGAGAAAGGAACGCCAAAGTATAACAGAAAAGGAAAGTATAAAAGCATAGACAAATAGTAGACAGAATTAAAACCACCAAAGGGCCAATAATAATTTAAAACATAACCAGTATTTTAAAACATAAATTAATTAAAAAAATACAAACGGTAATAAAAGGCCCATAACGGGGAAAACAAAACAGACTAGGGTAGACAAAATATAAAACAAAACCATATACGAACAAACCAGGGGCAAATACAAAAACAAAAAAACATCAGGGAGGACCATCGGGAGATAGATGAAAAGCTTGCTGAAACAGATGGGTTTTGAGTAGTGTTTTAAATTGAAGGTATGAGGGTTCCAAACGGAGAGACGGGGGTAATGCATTCCATAGTACTGGACCTAAAAAGAAAAAAAGCTGCATGACGGGTCTGCTCGAGGTGTGCATGTGACGGGGAAGGAAGAGACAGACGATTTGCATGAAGAGAGCGAAGCTGACGGTAGGGGGTATGGAGAGAGATCCGATCTGCCAGATATAGAGGAGTGTTAGTATAAAGAGCACGGTGAATCAGAATAAGGAACTTATAATGAAAACGAAAGCAGAGCGGTAACCAGTGCAAACGGAGGAGGATAGGAGTGATATGGTCAAAACGGTGTGAAAATGTGATGAGGCGGGCGGCAGCATTTTGAATGCGCTGGAGACATAGGAGTTGATATTTTGGGAGGTTAGCAAGAAAGACATTGCAGTAGTCCAGGCGACTTATAACTAGGGCCAGGACAAGAGTAACTAAGGAAGAAAAGGGAAGAAGGGAACGGACAGCCCTGATCTGTCGCAGGGTGACAAAACAGCGACGTACAAGGGAAGTAAGATGCTGATGAAAAGAAAGCGTAGAGTCAAGAATGACACCAAGATAGCGGAAAGATGACACAAGAGGGAGGGGGACAGAATCAATCAAGGGAGCCAAAGAAGGACAAGAACTGGTTAGTGAGACCCACATAGCTGTGGACTTAGACGGATTCAGATGTAAAAAATTGTGAGATAGCCAAGAAGAAATCCGAGAGAGACAGAGATTCAGTTGAGTAATATCTAAAGTGAGGGGAGAAGTATGAAACAATAGAATGATATCATCAGCATACATATAGAATGATACAGGAAACTGTTGAATTATTAAGGATAAAGGAGCTAGAAAGATATTAAACAGGAGTGGGGACAGAACAGAACCCTGTGGTACACCACAAGTGAGGGGGAAAGAAGTAGAAGACTGATCGCCAGAAAGAACCGAAAAAGAGCGATTTGTAAGGAAAGAGCAAAACCACTGCCAAACTGTGCCTTGCAGACCCACATCCAATAAACGAGAAAGTAGAGTATGGTGGTCAATTAGATCAAAAGCCGCAGAGAGGTCGAGAGAAATCAGACAATGTTCAGGGTAAAGAGTCAAACCATTACCTAAGATAAGAAAGCTTTCCTTTTTGGTAAACAATTGAAATGAGTTTAATTTATTTGCAATAAACTGTCAGTAAAAGTATGTTGCAAGCTAACTTGGTATACATATATTCAAATAAGTTGTAATCATTTAGTGCTAGCAGTAGATGTATTGTAATTAACATTAGATGAGATAAGATAATTCTGTTTAATTCTATATTGCCATTAACAGTGGTGCTTATTTACAATTGTGGGGAATCAGAGGAGTGTCGTAGTGGTGAGTTTTGGCTCTGCAAATTATATATTACATGCATTGAGTCCTACGGGCCGAAGATGACGACTACTGTGAATGAAAGGAAGTCTGCAATGCTGCTGAAAGCCGAACAGAAACAAGGATCAGTGATTCCTGCACTGCTACAGAAAGATATATATGCAGCCAAGAAGCTGGGTAGACATCACTGAAACTGTCCAAGATGTGCATAGTGCAGCCCAAAGTGAAAAAGAGAATGCTGCTGGAGAATTACAGTTGTGACTAGTGTCGTGATGATGTGAGCATAAACCTCAAACTACTGGAAGATCTATGAAGTGCAGTTGGCTACTGTCAGATATTTTGCTTGTAAGAACAATTGGTAGAACCTTACTCTCTATACACATTCTTACTGAGACCTAGCAAGGGCAAACAGTGTCATATAATTTTGGTTAATTTGGAGGATGCTTGTAATCCTTTCTATATTGCCAAATGGAGCATATGTATAAAGACTTCTTCCAACCAGCAAGATGAAGTTCGCCGGTGAACCAGATGTAGTGCTTAGGACTGAAGTTCGTGAAGAGAAAAATGTTCTCTATTATGGCAGAAGATTTATTATGGACTTGGATATGCTTGGGCTATCATTTATTTGTAGTGATTCTGTCCAGAATCAGAGGGGGGGACTGAAAGGAAGCTTGTCTGTGCAGGGCTGTGTACACAGTCAGGGTACTTAACATCATATTACTAAAAGCCTTCAGAAAGAGTTAACACCACAGACATTCCAGAGCTTATTACTCAACAACCTGGAAAGACTCTACTGAAATAACTAGGCTGAACTTTCCTAAAACAAAGACACTAGGTTTGTTATGAAAAAGATAGTGCAGGGAGAAGTTGTTTCTTCAGTCTCACAGTCTCTAATTCAGAGATATCAAAACTGCAAGTGTTAGAATTATTGTTTAAGAACTTATGTCTGGGAATACATGTCTCCTCATGATGACCTATGCTAATAAGAACTGACCTATGACAGAGACAGAGATGCACATTATGAATATACGCGATGCTTGACGTAGAACAATAAGGTGAAAATTATGCTGTGTAATGGAATTTTGACCTATAAATAAAATAGCCAGAGTTCATATCGGTAGAGTAAACAAGGTGCTAACCTGGTTTGCTCTCCCAAAGCTTTGGTGTTTTTTTTTATAATATAAGTGTGTTTTGTGGTTTGTGTTGTTAACCATACTTGCTCCTTCTCGTTGCTCTGAAAGTGGACATCCATTCTCAAGAACCCAGGTGCTGTTACCGGTGAGGGGAGGTGCAGAGTACACAAACAGGTGTCATCTTGGATAACATGTTAAAACCCTCCACCCAGTGTGCAGTGGCGACCAAGAGAGCAAATAGAATGCTAGGTATCATAAGGAAAGGAATGGAAAATAAAACAAAGGATATTACAATGCCTCTGTAACACTCCATGGTGCGACTGCACCTTGAATATTGTGTGCAATTCTGGTCGCCGTGTCTTAACAAGGATATAGCATTATTAGAAAAGGTACAGAGAAGAGCCACCAAAATGGTAAAGGTGATGGAAGGATACCCCTCTATGGAGAGAGGCTAAAAAGGTTAGGGTTCTTCAACCTGGAAAAGAGACGGCTGAGGGGAGATATGATAGAGGTCTATAAATTAATGAATGGAGTGGGACAGGTAAACGTAGATCAATTGTTTGTCATCAGAATACAGAAAAACTAGGGGACATGCAATGAAGCTACAGGGTAACCTATTTAAGACTAATAAGAGAAAATATTTTTTCACTCAACGTGTAATCAAACTCTGGAATTTGTTTCCGGAGGATACATTAAAAGCTGTTAGTGTAACTGGGTTTAAAAAAAGGTTTGGACAAATTCCTGGAGGAAAGGTCCATAAATAATTATAAAAAGGGACCAGGGATATCAATGCTTGATCCAATACAAGCATTGTGGAACCTTTGTCTTTTGGGGAAACTGCTAGGTGCTTATGACCTAGATTGGCCACTGTTGGAAACAGGATACTGGGCTTGATGGACCTTGGTCTGACCCAGTACGGCATAAGAGTAGTTACTCACCTGTAACAGGTGTTCTCCAGGAGCAGCAGGAATCAGTCCTCACAAATGGGTGACGTCGGCGCAGACGGAGCCCTCGTGCGGAGCATTTCCCCAGCTTTCTAAGAAAGCCTTTGGGAATTGCAGCGCGCATGCGCAGTCCCCTTCCCGCCCAAGGGTGCCATCTTGCTCAGTCTGATGACATAGCTAAAAGACAGCAAAAAATTAGAAAAATAAATCATATGACTGCAACTCCAAGGGGAGGAGGGAGGGTTGTGAGGACTGATTCCTGCTGCTCCTGGAGAACACCTGTTACAGGTGAGTTACTACTCTTTCTCCAGGACCAAACAGGAAGTCAGTCCTCACATATGGGACTCCCCAGCTTAAGGCTACCGGAGACCTCAAGCCGAAAAAATGAGCTCCCTCTAGCTCAGCAGCACGTAAGGAAGGAATCTTCTCTGAGAACGCCCCCGACCGGTAGCCCAACACCAGGGCCGGAGGGTAGGAGTTGCCTAAACCCCAAAGAGATTATGGAGTACTGCCTGTCCGAAAGCACTGTCCCTGTGGGACTCCCTCTCAAGGCAGTAATGGGCCGCAAAAGTCTGGCTTGAAGACCAAGTAGCGGCCCGGCAGATGTCTGCCAACGGAACAGAGCGGAGATGAGCCACTGACGCAGCCTTCGCCCTGACACGATGAGCCGTGACTCGATCCTCCAACGAGAGGCCGGCTGCCCCATAAGCCCAGGCGATACAGTCAGCGACCAATATGGACAAAGTACGCTTGGAGACATGTAGCCCCAACTTATTGGGGTCAAAAGAAATGAAGAGCTGAACAGCCCTCCGATACTCCCCGCGTATGGTCAAGGTAGAAGGACAACGCCCTCCTACAGTTCAGGGTATGCAGGACCATCTCAGCACGGTTGGCATGCAGCCTGGGAAAGAAGGTCGGAAGAACCACCTCCTGATTGAGGTGAAGAGGGGAGACAAACTTAGGAAGAAACTTAGGGTGAGTCCGTAAGACTACCCTATTCCTGTAGAACCTAGAGTAAGGGGGATCAGACACTAGTGCCTGAAGTTCACTTACTCGCCTAGCAGAGGTAAGAGCTACCAAAAACAAGGTTTTCCAGGATAGAAAACGGAGAGGGCAGGTAGCCATAGGTTCAAATGGCGGAAAAGTAATCCGCTGTAAGACCACATTCAGATCCCACTCAGGGGCTGGTGGACGCAAAGGAGGCTTAAGCAGAAGGAGGCCTCTGAGAAAATGAGCCACCAAAGGGTGGTTGGAAAGAGGCCTTCCGTCCACCGGCAAGTGGTGCGCTGAGAGAGCACCGAGGTGAACCCTGACAGAGCTGGACTTAAGGCCTAGATTGGAGAGGTAAAGCAAATATTGCAATACTAACGCTACCAAGCACGAGAGGGGATTCTCGCTGTGCTGAGCACACCATGCGGAGAATCTACGCCACTTAAGAGCATAGGATTTCCTGGTGGATTGCCGTCTAGAGGCCAAGACTACGTCTTCCACCTCTCGAGGCAGTAGCAGGGGAGCCAGGACTACCCTTTCAGCAGCCAGGCCATCAGATGAAGGGACTGGAGGTTGGGGTGCAAGAGAGTCCCCTGTTCCTGAGACAGGAGATCGTGCTGAAACCCCAGAGGAAGAGGAGTGTCCACCGCCAATTGCAGCAGAAGCGGGAACCATGGTTGCCTCGGCCACCTGGGGGCTATCAGGATCATTGAAGCCCCGTCCTTGAGGACTTTGAACAGTGTTCTGGACACTAGTGGCGTGGGAGGAAACGCATACAGTAGGCCTGTGGACCACGAGATCAAAAACGCATCCGCTGCTACTCTGAGAGGATGCGGTTGTCTGGAGCAGAATCTCGGGAGTTGCCGGTTCAGAGGACTGGCGAAAAGATCCATGGTGGGGAGGACCCACCTGAGAAAGATCTGCTGAACCACCAATGGGTTCAATCTCCATTCGTGTGGTTGCAGGAACCTGCTCAGTCTGTCCGCCAGGTAATTTTCTTGACCTGGGAGGTAGACAGCCTGGAGGAGGATTCCGTGATTGACAGCCCAAGAGCACAGCCGTTGTGCCTCCTGACATAGAAGGAAGGAGTCTGTGCCTCCTTGTTTGTTCACGTAGAACATGGCAACTTGATTGTCTGTCTGGACTAGTACAGACTGGTGAGAGGTGAGGTGGGAGAAGGCTCTCAGAGCTAGGCGTATCAGCCGTAGCTCCAGGAAGTTTATCTGTTGAGCAGCCTCCCAAGGGGTCCAGAGACCCTGAGTACATGTCCCTCGGCAATATGCTCCCCAACCTAGAATAGAAGCATCTGTCGTCAGCACTTGAGAATGCGGAGGGGATTGAAAAACCACTCCCAGTACCAGATTCGGAAGATGAAGCCACCATTGCAGAGAGGAGACGAGCAGGTCGGATACTCTTACTGAGTCCGCTAGGCTCCCTGTGGCTTGATGCCACGGAGTTCGAAGGCTCCACTGAGCAGGCCGCATGTGCAGGCGGGCTTTGGGGGTTACATGAACCGTGGAAGCCATATGGCCGAGAAGCCTCAGGAATTGCCTGGCAGAGACCAGGGAATTGCTGTGAAACTGCCTGGCTAGATCCATCAGCCTGTGGGCTCTGTCCATTGGCAGAAAAGCCTTCGCCTGAAGAGTGTCCAGCCTCGCTCCTATGAATTCTAAGTTCTGGGACGGGAGCAAAGTGGACTTTGCGAAGTTTATGACAAACCCCAAGTGCTGAAGCAGAGCCACAGTGCGAAGGGTGGCTTGACTGGCCTCCTGGGAAGACTGGCCCCTTATGAGCCAGTCGTCCAGGTATGGAAACACAAAGAGACCTTGAAGCCTTAGGTAGGCCGCCACCACTGCCAGGCACTTGGTGAACACCCTTGGAGCGGAGGTCAGGCCAAAGGGCAGTACTCTGTACTGATAGTGGTTTCCTCCCACAACAAATCTGAGATGTTGCCTGTGGTCTGGATGAATAAGGATGTGAGTATAAGCATCCTTTAGATCTAAGGAGCATAGCCAATCTCCCTGCTGGAGGTAGGGCAGCAGGATTCCAAGGGTAAGCATCTTGAACTTTTCCCTCTCCAGGAACTTGTTGAGGTTGCGCAAGTCTAGGATGGGTCTGAGGCCTCCTGTTCTTTTTGGTACCAGAAAGTACCTGGAATAAAAGCCGCGACCTCTGAGGTGGTGGGGCACCGGTTCCACAGCCTGTTCCTTTAGTAGACTTGCTAACTCCTGAAGGAGTAGGTCCCTCTGCAGAGAGCGTCTTGGAGGCTCCCCTGGAAAATAGGAGGGAGGTACCTGGTGAAAATGGAGAAGATAGCCCTTTTGAACTATATGAAGCACCCAGGCATCTGATGTGACAGCTGACCACCTGTGGGCAAAGTGGGCCAGCCGGCCTCCTGTGCTGATAGAAGCCAGCTGAGGAGAAGAGGCTATGCTTTCTGAGTCAAAACCCCCCACCCTGCTGAGCAGGGGCCGGTGTTGGTGGCTTGGGGGCCTTCTGCCTACGGGGCCCATGACCCTGCCCCTTGGCCTGCTGACCCTGTTGGGGAGCTGCAGAGGCCTGATAATGAGGGTATTGTTTATAGGCAGATGACTTCCTCGGGTAAAAGGTCTTTTTTCCTGAGCCCTTTTTTTTCTGAGAAGGGGCAGAGGTTTTTCTGGACAGCCTAGTCCTGGTCAGAGTCTCGGTCTCGAGTTCTGCAGCCTTTTCAGCCATGGACTTGCCAAAGAGGTTTTCACCTCGGCAGGGGACATCGACCAACTTGTCCTGTACCCATGGCTCGAAGTCGGATGACTGCAGCCAAGCCTGTCGGCGGGCACCGATGCCGGCCCCGGCTACTCGGGCCAAAGCCTCGAAGCCATCATAGGCTGCTCGAGAGATAAACTTCGAGCACTCTCGAATACCGGTGGACAAGGCCTGGAACCTCTGCAAAGGTTCCTCGGAGAGACCAGCAGAGAACCCGGCAATCTCCTTTGCCAGGTCTCGGAGATACATGCCCATGTAGAGCTGGTATGTCTGGACACAGCAAGCAAGCATACAGCCCTGGACGCACTTCTTACCGAGGGCATCCAGGTTCCGGGCCTCCCGGCCGGAAGGCACAGAGAAGTGCATCTTCTGACTTTTCAGTCGATGCATGGCCTATTCCACAACCATGGAGTGGTGCGGTAATTGTGCCTTTTGGAACCCGGGGCTCTTGCGGACTCGATAGATGGAATCGACCCGCTTGCTTAACACCGGCGTCGAGGCCGGGGTCTCCCACATGCAGAAGAGCAGCCACTCCAGCATCGGAGGAACCGGTACAGTAAAGGCCTCCTTCGGGGGAGAGTCATACTGGAGGGCCTCGAGCTCCTCGGCTCGAGGATCCTCCTCGGGATCCGCGGGGAAGGCCAAGGCCTTGGCCATATCCCGCACGAAGTCCGAGAACCGGGTATCCTCCGGTGGGGATCGTCTCTGAGGTTCGGACTCCGGCGAGTCCGATGGGACACACCGAGTCCGATAGGTGTCGGGTGACTCTTCGTCCTCCGTCTCCCAGCCCGACTCCTCGGAGGAGGTGTCGAGCTGCTCTGGTCGGGCGGGCACCGATGCCCTCCGCCCCGACGCCGAGGGTACCGGCGTCGACGACCTCGGTCCCGAACGGGAGGCCGAGGGAGACTGTGGCCGAGGACCGACTCGAGCCCGCATGGACTCGAGGATCGGCTCGGCCTCCGTGGTCGACTTGGACGTCGATGTCCCGGTGGTCAGGGCAGATGCACCAGTGAGACCGGCGATCAATGCCCGCTGCTGTTCCATGAAGGCAGCGAGGCTGCTCTCCAAGGCCATCAACCTGAGTCCAAGCTCAGGAGACCCAGCAGCCCCCGACTCGGCCACCGACGGCGGCTCCCTTGGAGGAGAGTCCACGAGGACTACAGCACTCACGTGTCCAGGAGACCCCATCTCGAGACGAGGTTGCTTGGCAGGCCTCTCTGACTCCGAAGACCTGGGACGGCTATCGGGGCTATGCGACCTGGCTCTTGAGGAACCAGGAGCGTCCACTGACGCTGCCTTCGCGGGTTTCTTCTTCCTGCGGTGTTCCCGCGAAGGAGACCCCCGCTCAGAGGAACCTCGATGCTGCTCGGCGACGGAGTCCTGAGACGTCGAGGCCTCTGACGAGGTCCAGGCCCGTCCGGACGGGGAGTCAGAGAAGATCCTATCCTTCTGGTGCTGCCGACTCCTCAACGCCTTCGAGGACATTTTGCCACACGGACCACAAATCATCGGGTCATGATCGGGTCTGAGGCAGCCGAGGCAGCAGTCATGTGTGTCGGTAAGAGACATAAGTTTCTTACACCGATCACACTTTTTAAACCCGCTGGCAGCCATCGGGGGAAAAAGGGCCCCTGCGAGGTCAAAAGACAGGGCTGCCAGTGAAAAAAGAAAAAATGGCGCGAACGCTAGTCACGAAGGACAAAAACTGAAAAAGGAGAAAGTGGGCTCGATACCGGCGTATCGGGCCCAGGCGGGAAAAGGATCCAGCGTCGAACCGAAGGAGAAGTACAAAAAACAGGGAAATCAACTTTTTCCTCGGCGAAAAACGAACTACGTCCGTCGAGCTCCGCGGAAAAAAGAAGACTGAGCAAGATGGCACCCTTGGGCGGGAAGGGGACCGCGCATGCGCACTGCAATTCCCAAAGGCTTTCTTTGAAAGCTGGGGAAATGCTCCGCACGAGGGCTCCGTCAGCGCCGACGTCACCCATATGTGAGGACTGACTTCCTGCTTGGTCCTGGAGAATCTTATGTTCTTATGATTCTGCCTTGGCTTTCATCTCAAACCACACCGTATGATGATCGCTGCTGCTCACATGGGCACCCACCCGGATGTTCAACACGCTTTCTCCGTTGGCGAGGATTAAATCCAGAATCAAACTTTCCCTAGTCTGTTTCATCGCCATTTGTCTAAGCAATGCATCTTAGAAGGCATCCACATTTTTTTGTTTTTACTTCTTTCCAGATTTGCAGAAGGAATACTCTAATCCACATCGGGAAGATTAGAGTCACCCAATATGATCACTCCCCGTCATGGCTAGCTTTGCAACATCAATAATCAAGTCTCTATCCATTTCTTCAGTTTGAGTTGGAGGCCTGTAGACTATACCAGCACAGATGATAGTGTCATCTTCTCTTTCCAACACAATCCACAACGCTGCTTCTTTTCCCCACACCCCCTGCATTTCAGCAGCTTTAATATTGCTTTTGACATATAGGGCGGCTACGCCTCCTTTTCTGCCTTCTCTATCTCTCCTAAATAAATTATAGCCAGCTATTTATTCAACCAGTTTTTTATACCGCTTTATCCTTCAATCAAAGTGGTTTACATTTCTACTCAACTGTATACATAGAACGCTTGAACAGGGGGGGGGAATGGTAGACCAATAACAAGTTAAATTAAGTACAAGATATATAGCATGAACTATGTACAATTCAAGTCTGTGGCGTTAAAGAGTAGTTGTTAGTTCATGGCCTAGGATCAACAGGTGGTAGTTTTGGGTCTTTTTCTTGGTTAGATGATTAAGTACTAATGTATCCCAGGTGGTCTGTATAAAGTAAAGTAAAGTTTTCAGCTTCTTCCTGAAGTCTTTAATGTATATTATTGCTCGCATGTCATCTGGAAGCAAGTTCCATATCAATGGGGCATATAGTGACAACGCTCTTCCAGATGTAGATTGTTTGATTTTTGATAATCGTGGGGTGTGATGATCATATGCTTCTTGCTGTTTCTCCTGGGTAGGATGCTTGTATCTCTTATTATGAGGTCTTAAAGGATGTTGGCTGATGATTGGTGGATGATTTTAACCCTTTGAAGGCCTACTTTAAATTTTTAATCCACATTCTGCAGCCGGGTTAATTTTTGCATATTTCAGGAAAATTGTACCCGTCTTATTCAATATGTTCTAATAGTGATTTTCCTTCTGCTATGGTCATGTATTATATACCATTTGATAGGAATATTAGTCAGAATTTTGGATCCCGAGAGTTTTGGGCTCGGCCTGGAAAGGGTTTTAAAGATGTTTAAGGTTGTCTTGAATCTGATGCGAGAGTGTAATTGGAGCCAATGTAGCTGGTAAAATATAGGGGTGATGTGCTCTTGTTTGGGTGTTCCTGTTTTGATTCAAACAAGTCCAATCTCTGGAGGTTACAGTAGCAGAGTAGTAGAGTATGGAGGACATAAGGAAGACAGAGAGGTACATAGACGAGACCTGCAGGGATATAGTACTGAAGCCCCACCTCCAGTCTGGCAGCATCCCTGTTGCCATGGAGGAGAGAGGTCATGTGACAGGAGATCATCACCCTGGTGTGGCAGGAAGTGATCCTGTAGCTAGGACCTGTCCTCCAGGTGATGTAAAACCCTCTTGCACCAAGGTGTTTTCTCCAGGGACATGTGCCCATGAGGGAAGGGTCAGGACTGCCGCTATACTTGGTGATTCAATCATTAGGCATGTAGATAGCTGGGTGGTTGGTGGACACAAGGATCACCGGGTAACATACCTGCCTGGTGTGAAGCTAGCAGACCTCACGCGCCACCTAGACAAGGTCTTAGATAGTGCTGGGGAGGAGTCTGCTGTCTTGGTACGTCGGTACCAATGACATAGGAAAGTGTGGTAGGGAGGTTCTGAAGGCTAAATTTAGGCTTTTAGGTAGGAAGTTAAAATCCAGAACTTCCAGGGTAGCATTCTCTGAAATGCTTCCTGTTCCACATACAGGACCCAAAAGGCAGGCAGAGCTTTGGAAATGCATGGATGAGACGATGGTGCAAGGATGAGGGTTTTGGATTTGTTAGGAACTGGGGAACATTCTGGGGAAAGGAGGTACTCTTCCGAAGGTCTGGTCTTCACCTTAACCGGGATGGAACCAGGCTGCTGGCATTAACCTTTAAAAAGGAGATAGAGCAGCTTTTAAACTAGATAATAGGGGAAAGCCGACAGTCGCCCAAGAGCGCATGGTTCGGGACAATGTATCCTTGAAGGATACTAGCTAAAGATTGAAGTTAGCTTGAAGAGAGGTTCCAATAAAGACAAAAGTAGCCCAAATGCCCTTAAGTACAAAGCAGACAGAGCTTAAAGATTCCAAATTACCCCTGCCTACCAATAGCCAGATTAATATGAATAAACTACAGTCTCTAAAATGGTTGTATGCAAATGCTAGAAGTCTAAAAAATAAGACGGGAGAGTTAGAATATATAGCACTAAATGAGAGGTTAGATATAATTGGTATCTCAGAGACATGGTGGAAGGACGACAACCAGTGGGACACTGATACCTGGGTACAAACTATATCATGATAATAAAAACAGATCAAATTGGTGGAAGGGTTGCACTCTGACTCAATGCCCTCTCTAACAAAGGATTAAAGTTTTGCAGGAAACAAAATTCACTGTAGAATCTCTATGGATTGAAATTCCATGTAAAAAGGGGAAGGGGAAGGTGATGGCAGTGGGGGTGTACTATCAACCGCCTGGCCAGAATGAACAAATGGATGATGAAATGCTAAGAGAAATCAGGGAAGCTAATAAAAGTTACCGCACAGTAATAATAATGGCTGATTTCGATTACCCCAGTATAGACTGGGTCAGTGTCACGGCAGGACATGTTAGGGAGATAAAAGTTTCTAGATGAAATAAATGACTGCTTCTTGGAGCAGCTGGTTCATGAACCGACCAGAGGGAAAGCCATTTTGGACCTAGTCCTTAGTGGAACACAAGATCTGGTGCAAGAGATAAGGGTATTGAGGCCATCTGGCAATAGTGGTCATAGCATGATTGCGTTTCATTTAATAAGTGGAGGTAGGACAGTAGGGAAATCCACAATACTATTTTTTAACTTTCAAAAGGGAAAATATGATAAAATGAGGAAAATAGTTAAGAAAAAACTAAAAGGAGCAGTTGCAATGGTTAAAGATTTACATTAAGCATGGGTGTTTAAAAATACTATCTTGGAAGCCCAGACCAGCTGTACGCCACGCTTTAAGAAAAGTGGAAGGAAATCCAAAAAGCTGCCAGCATGGTTTAAAGGTGAGGTCAGAGAAGCGGCTACTGCCAAAAAGGTATCTTTCAGGAAATGGAAAAAGGAGCCAAATGACGAAAACTGGAAACATAAGCACTGGCAAGTTAGATGCAAGTAATCGATAAGGCAGGCAGAGAATTTGAGAAGAAGCTTGCTGTGGAAGCACAAACGTGTAAGCCTTTTTCAAGTACATTCATAGCAAAAAATCTGAGACAGAGTCAGTTGGACCATTATAGAGGGGTAAAAAGGGCACTAAAAGGGGACCAAGCCATAGCAGAGAGAATGAATGAATTCTTTGCTTCGGCTTTTACTGAGGAGGGTGTAGGGATGTTACCCAACACTGAAATGGTATTTAAAGGTGATGCCGCAGAAGAATTGAAAGAAATAGTGATACACCAGGAAAATGTATTACAACTATTTGATAAACGGAACAGTAGCAAAACACCTGGACTGGATGGTATACATCGAAGGGTGTTGAAAGAACTGAAATATGAGATTGCAGGCCTACTATTAGCAATCTGTGAACTATCATTAAGATCATCTGCAATACCTGAAGATTGGAGGATGGCCAATGTAACGCCAATTTTTAAAAAAAGAGTTCCAGGGGTGATCCAGGAAACTAAAGACCGGTGAGCTTGACGTCAGTACTGGGAAAAATGGTAGAAACCATTATAAAGAACAAAAATTAAACGTGTAGATAGTCATGGCTTAATGGGAGACAGCCAACATGGCCTTAGCCAAGGACGGTCTTGGTCTTACTAATCTGTTATGTTTTTCTGAAGGTGTGAATAAACAGGTAGACAAAGGTGAATTGGTTGATATAGTGTATCTTGATTTTCAGAAAGCCTTTGACAAGGTCCCTCGTGAGAGGCTTTTGGCGAAATTAAAAGTCATGGGATAGGAGGCAGTGTACTACTGTGGATCAGGAACTGGTGAAAAGATAGAAAAGCGGAGAGTACGGCTAAAGGGCCAATTTTCCCAATGGAGTAAGGTGGATAGTGAAGTATCCCACAGATCTGTGCTGGGTCCACTGCTTTTTAACATATTCATAAGTGACCCGGAAATGGAAACGAGTGAGAATCAAATATGTAGATGACACAAATTATTTGAAGTTGTTAAAACGCATGAGGATTGTGAAAAATTGCAAGCGGACCTCAATAAATTGGAAGACTGGGCATCCAAATGGCAGATGAAATTGAATGCGGACAAGTGCAAAGTTATGTACCTAGGGAAGAATAACACAAACTTTGGTTACACGATGCAAGGTTCCACATTAGGAACCACCACCCAGGAAAAAGATTTAGGCGTCATCATGGATAACATGTTGAAACCCTCCGCCCAGTGTGCAGCGGCAGCCAAGAGAGCAAATAGAATGATAGGTATCATAAGGAAAAGAATGGAGACTAAAACCAAGGATATTATAATGCCTCTGTATCGTTCCATATTGCAACTACACCTTGAATACTGTGTGCAATTCTGGTCTCCATATCTTAAAAAGGATATAGCAGAATTAGAAAAGGTACAAAGAAGAGCTACCAAAAATGGTAAAGGGGATGGAAGGATACCCCCTATGAGGAAAGGCTTAAAAGGTTAGGGTTCTTCAACTTCAAAAAGAGGCGGCTGAGAGGGGATATGACAGAGGTCTATACATTAATGAATGGAGTGGAATGGGTAAGCGTAGATCGGGTGTTTAAACCATTAAAAAGTAAAAAGACTAGGGGACACGCATTGAAACTACAATGTAACCCAGGGGTCTCAAACTCAAATTGCTTTGAGGGCCAAATGAGGACTTGTAAAGTAACCCGGGGGCCGCATAAGACGCGGGGCCTCATTTGCATAAGGGGCCTCATTTGCATAAATATTTGCATAATGTTACCATACACTAACTTTTAGTAAACATGCCTCTTTAATGAGTATGGATAAAGAAAGACTAAAAGATTTAGAAACAAGAAGACAATAATTAAACTGGGAACCCCAAAAGCCAAACTTGGAATGTACAACAACACTGTAGAAATAAAACTATAAATTAATTTCCTCTTGTACTAAACAAAGCGCAAACATTAATGATGCACATTTCCCAGAGCTGACATATTCCAGTTAATAAATTCTAAATAAAGAGATATTTTTCTACCTTTTGTGCATTTTTTTCAGTTGCAATTGTTCCAGCCACTTTCTTCTGGTTTCTTCATGTCTTCTGCTAACTCTCCATCGTCTGCTGTCCATTTGCCCTTTCTTCTCTCCTAGTTTTTTTCCCATTCTCTCTCTACATCTGCTTTAACATACTAATCTTTCTCCTTTTTCTCTTTCCTCATTCCTATTTCATCCACTCAAATTTTACCCCTCCATCCTCAATCCCCACTTACTCTCCCAATACCTGGCCAATTGTAGATTTGTCTTCTCTCCCAGACAAAATATTTTTCCCCTCTCCATTTCACTTTCCCAGCTCCATCCCATTCTAATCCTCCCCCAACATCAGCTCCCTTCTAGTTCCAGCCCCACCCAGCATCCGCTCCCTTCTAGTCCCCCCATTAGTCCATTTCCAGTCCTATCCTAGCCTCACCATCAGCCCATTTCCAATCCTAGCCCCCCCATCAGCCCATTTCCAATCCTAGCTCCCTCCCCTCACAGCCCATTTCCATTCCAAGCCCCCCTCCCCATCAGCCATTTGCAGTTCAAGCCCCCTTCCACTCAGCCCATTTCCAGTCCTAGCAACCCCCCCCAGCCCATTACCAGTCCTAGACCCCCCATAGCCCATTACCAGTCCTAACCTCCCCATAGCGCACTTCCAGTTTTACCCATCACCCCATTTTCAGTCTTACCCCCCCATAGCCCATTACCAGTCATAACCCCCCCCTGCCAATAGCCCACTTCCAGCCCTAACCCCCATTACCCCATTTCAGTCAGCCCCTCCATAGCTCATTACCAGTCCTAACTCCCCCCATCAGCCCACCTCCAGTCCTTCCTAACCCCCACCTGCCCATTTCCAGTCCTAGCCCCCACCATAGCCCATTACCAGTCATAACCCCCCTGCCAATAGCCCATCTCCAGTCATAACCCCCCCCCCTGCCAATAGCCCATTTCCAGTCATACCCCCCTGCCAATAGCCCATCTCCAGTCATAACCCCCCCCTGCCAATAGCCCATCTCCAGTCATAACCCCCCCCCTGCCAATAGCCCATCTCCAGTCATAACCCCCCCCTGCCAATAGCCCATTTCCAGTCATACCCCCCCCTGCCAATAGCCCATTTCCAGTCCTACACCCCCCCCCCAGGTAAATTAAAAAAAAACCTGGCTTCTGCTGCTGCAGCAGAAAATCAGCTGTCCCGCGGCCCCTTCCCCTCTGCGCGGAGAGCCCTGAGGGTGCTTCATCTGCGGCGTGCTTTTTAAGCCGCGAAGAGAGTATTTCCCTCTCGCGCGGCTTAAACCTAGTCACTTTTCAAGCCTCGCGAGAGGGAAATACTCTCTTCGCGGCTTGAAAAGCACCCGCTGATGGAGCACTCTCGGGGATCTCCGGGCAGAGAGGAAGGGGCCGCAGGACAGCTGATTTTGCTGCTTGAGCAGCAGAAGCCAGTTTTTTTTTTTTAAAAATTGACCGTCGATTCTTCCGTTGCCACGGCGGCAACGGCAGCAGCAGCAGAAGCCGTCGCGGGCCGCGTGTTTGAGACCCCTGATGTAACCCATTTAAGACTAATAAGAAAAAATATTTTTTCACTCAACACAGTCTAACTCTGGAATTTGTTACTGGAGGATGTAGTAAAAGCTGTTAGTGTAGCCGGATTTTAAAAAAGTTTGGACAAGTTCCTAGAGAAAGGTCCATAAACCATTATTAAAGGGGACACGGGATATCCACTGCTTGCCCCAATACAAGCATTGTGGAACCTGTGTCTTTTTGGGGAAACTGCTAGGTACTTGTGACCTAGATTGGCCACTGTTGGAAACAGAATACTGGGCTTGATGGACCTTGGTCTGACCCAGTATGGTATATCTTATGCTGTGTTTTGTGCTATATGGAGTATGATTGTTTGTTTTGGGAGCCCCTGCTAGAGTGTGTTGCAGTAGTCAAGTATGAGAGTGATTACTGTCTGGTAAATAGTACAGAAGTGATCTTGGTTCAGGATCGGTTTTAGTCTCCTGATAACACTCATTTTATGGTGGGAGTTTGCGGTGGTTCTCTTTATGTGATATTGCATGGTGAGGTGCTGGTCTATGGTGATTCCTAGATATTTGATCTTTTTTATTTTTATTATAGGCTTTTGCTGTATGTTGATTGATTGTGATGTGACAAATGAGGTATGCATTGTGACGAAAAGTGCCTTTGTCTTCTTGTAGTTTTTAGATATGTAGTACTGTGGTTGAGCCAGGTTATCTTCCAATGTTAAAGTTGAGAGGTCAGGCTTGTTTATTTCAAGCGGTGAGTGTAGTGAATTTTGTGTTCGATTATCTCACAGATGTGCTGTATATAAATGTTAAATAAAAGTGACGAGAGTGATGAGCCTTGTGGTACTCCTTGATATATGGGGAAAGGTGTAGATCTGTTCGTTCCACGTTTGACCTGCTGTTGCTGGCTGTAGAGGTAAGATTTCAACCATGTTAATGTACTGTTATGTAGGCCAATTTCTTGAAGACACTGCAGTATGATGCTATCGGAAATAGTATCAAAGGCAGAAGATATGTCCATGAATATGAGGATAAATCCTGTTTTTTTAAATATTTATTTTTATTTATTTATCATCTGATAACATACATATGTACTCTTATATTTAAACAGCTAACATTCAACAACTGGTGTACATTTCTATATTTTGTATGTCGTCACAACTTAACAATATTCCTAGTTATCCCCCCCAACCATCCCATAAACATTTGCATATATACGTACTCATATCGATTAACTCACTGAAAATCATCCACATTCCATACACATGCCTTCTAAACATTTCTTAACCAGCATTCCTACATATCAGACCTGCCCTTGTTCCTCTCCCTCCTCCTGTAACTCCCCCTTGTCTCCCCTCCCCATCCCCCCCCTCTTGCAAGTACACCAATATTTTCCGCCAAGCTCTATCAAACTTGGGCCTCTTATTTTCGTACTGCGGTTAATTTCTCCATTAGGTAAATGCGCCTTAGCCTATCTTCACAGTGTGCCACCTGTGACGGCTCCTCCTGTTTCCACCGATAGGCTATTTCAGATCTTGCCACGCTGAGACATGCTAGAATTTCTTTCCTATTCTCCTTCGGGCCTCCTTCCCTTCACCACCCGAACAGGAAAATTTCCAGGTCCCTCTTAACCTCCTGTTTCCACCGATAGGCAATTTCACATCTTGCCACGCTGAGACATGCTAGAATTTCTTTCCTATTCTCCTTCGGGACTCCCTCCCTCCACCACCCAAACAGGAAAATTTCTGAGTCCCTCTTAACCTCCTCACCCACCACCCGTCGTATCCATCCCTGAATTCCTTCCCAGAAAATCCGGATCTGTGGGCACTCCCACCATATATGATACATTGTGCCATCCTCTCCACACTTACTCCAGCAACTATTTGATGCTGTCGGGTACATTTTATTCAAACACACTGGTGTGAAGTACAACCTCATTAATACCTTGTGCCAATTTTCCCGAACAGCTATCGAGATTGGCAGATGATGTCCATGCTCCAAAATGGCCTTCCATTGACTGATCTTGAAACTCCTACCCATCTCCCTTTCCCATGCCATCATATAACCCACTTTCTCTTCCCTTTGCCCCCCCTCGCACTGCCCTCTACAGTACCGTGATTAGCCCCCTGGACCTCTTTTTCCCATACCAAATCACTTCCAGTTCAGTAAACTCTCGGATCTAACCCCTCCTTCCCCAGCTTTCCTTTCAAACAGTGTATCATTTGGCAATAATGAAGTGACTCCCCCGTCCCTAAAGCATAGTTACTCACCTGTAACAGGTGATCTCTGGGAACAGCAGGAATTTAGTATTCACATATGGGTATCGTTGGTACCGAGGGAGCTGGCGTGGGAACGCTCCCCAGCGTCCAATAGGAAAGCTTTTGGGAGCATCCCACAGCGCCTGCATGCTGCCTTCCCGCCTTTCCAAACTGTCCCTCTCCAGTTGACTTTAAAGCTGAGACAAAAGAGAGAGGGAAAGAGAAAGAGAGAGAGATACAACTCCTAGGGAAGGTGGGTGGGTTGTGAAGACTAAATTCCTGCTGTTCCCGGAGATCACCTGTTACAGGTGAGTAACTATGCTATCTCTAGGAACAAGCAGGAATGTAGTCTTCACATATGGGGACTTCCTAGATGCAGATGCCAGGGAGAATGTCTCAGAAGTTGTGTGCCCTCGTGAAAGGGCTCCACTTCCCCCCATGGATCTCCGGCATCCTACCAGGGATGGTGGGTAGGAGTTGATTAAGTATGGAACAGGTGTTGAACAGCCTGACCAAACAAGGCATCCCGGCAGGAGTCCTTGTCTAAGCAGTAATGGGCTGTGAAGGTATGTACCGATGCCCAAGTGGCTGCTCGACAGATGTCGTTGATAGACACAGAGTGAAGATGAGCCATTGAGGCTGCCATGGCTCTCACATTGTGAGCTGTGACATGACCTTCAAGAGGAAGGTTCTTACTCTCATAGGCAAAAGATATACACTGTGCAATCCAGCTGGACAGTGTTCTTTTGGAGACTGGACATCCCAAATGACTAGGATCAAAAGCAACAAAGAGTTGAGAGGACTTTCTATGTTGCTGTGTCCTTTGCAAGTAAAAGGCCAAAGCCCTTTTACAGTCCAAAGTATGAAGATTCCATTCTGCATTTGAGGCGTAAGGCCTTGGGAAGAATACAGGAAGGTAAACCACTTGGTTTAAATGAAAAGGTGACACCACCTTTGGCATAAAGTGTGGATGAGTCTTAAGGACTACCTTATCATGATGGAACCTTGTATAAGGAGGATCAGCCAACAACGCTTGCAATTCACTGATGCGACATGCTGATGTGATTGCAATAAGAAAGATGACCTTCCAGGAAAGGAATTTCAAAGAGGTAGTGGCTAATGGTTCAAAAGGCGGTTTCATGAGCTGCCCAAGAACCAGATTTTAGTCCCATGCCACCGGTGGTGGCTTAATGGGAGGCTTAGTTAAAAGAAGGCCTCTCTTAAACCTCGTTATGAGAGGATGAGAGGAAATAGGTTGTCCATTTAGAGACTTGAAAGAAGCTGCAATAGCACACAAATGAACTCTCACTGAATTGTCTTAAGCCCTGCATTTGATAAATGAAGGAGATACTCCAGTAATGATTCCAGAGGTATCGCAAGAGGGTTAAGACCCTCCTGCGAGCACCATAAGGTAAACCTTATCCACTTAAATGCATAAGAGCGTCTTGGGAAAGACTTCCTGGAAGCATAAAGGATATCCTTCACCTGCTGGGAAAGCGTAGTTACTCACCTGTAACAGGTGTTCTCCAGGAGCAGCAGGAATCAGTCCTCACATATGGGTGACGTCGGCGCCGACGGAGCCCTCGCGGAGCAATTTTCCCCAGCTTTCAAAGAAAGCCTTTGGGAATTGCAGCGCGCATGCGCGGTCCCCTTCCCGCCCAAGGGTGCCATCTTAGCCAGTCAGATGACATAGCTAAAAAACAGCATAAAAATTTGCAAAAAAACTAAAGCAGATAATTGCAACCACGGGGAGGAGGGAGGGTTGTGAGGACTGATTCCTGCTGCTCCTGGAGAACACCTGTTACAGGTGAGTAACTACGCTTTCTCCAGGACCAAGCAGGAAGTCAGTCCTCACATATGGGACTCCCAAGCTTAAGGCTACCGGAGACCCTAAGCACAAAATGAGCTCCCTCTAGCTCAGCAGTACAGAAGGAAGGAATCTTCGCTGAATTATTACCTACCGGTAGCCCCCATCTGGGATGGAGGGTAGGAGTTGCTCAAACCTCGAAGAGATTTCGGAGGACTGCCTGTCCGAAAGCACTGTCCCTGCGGGACTCCCTCTCGAGGCAGTATTGGACCGCAAAAGTCTGGCTCGAAGACCAAGTAGCGGCCCGGCAGATGTCTGCCAATGGAACAGAGCGGAGGTAAGCCACTGACGTAGCCTTCGCCCGAACACAATGAGCCGTGACTCGACTTTCTAAGGAGAGTCCGGCTGCCCCATACGCCCAAGCGATACAGTCAGCAACCCAGATGGACAGAGTACGCTTGGAGACCGGGAGCCCCAATTTATTGGGGTCAAAAGATACAAAAAGCTGAGCAGCTTTACGGTGCTCCCGCGTACGGTCAAGGTAGAAGTTTAATGCCCTTCGACAGTCCAGGGTATGCAGGACCATTTCAGCTCGGCTGGAGTGTGGCCTGGGAAAGAAGGTTGGAAGTACCACCTCCTGATTGATGTGAAAAGGGGAGACCACTTTTGGAAGAAATTTTGGGTGAGTCCGTAGGACTACCCTATTTTTGTAGAACCGAGTGTAAGGGGGATCAGACACGAGGGCCTGCAATTCACTTACACGTCTAGCGGAAGTGAGGGCTATCAGGAATAAGGTTTTCCAAGAAAGAAAACGTAGAGAACATGTAGCCATAGGTTCAAAAGGCGGACAGGTGATCCGCTGTAAAACCACATTCAGATCCCAGTCAGGTGCTGGCGGGCGCAGAGGTGGTTTAAGTAGAAGGAGACCTCGGAGAAACCTCGCCACGAGAGGGTCGCTGGAAAGAGGTCTGCCGTCCACCGGCACATGATGTGCTGAGAGAGCACTGAGGTGAACTTTGACGGAGTTGGACTTAAGTCCCAGATTAGAGAGGTAGAGCAAGTACTGCAAGATCAGCGACACCGAGCAGGAGAAGGGATCCTGAGACTGCTGGGCACACCAAGCGGAAAAGCGACGCCATTTAAGGGCGTAGCATTTGCGGGTAGAATGTCGCCGGGAAGCTAGGACGACCTCTTCCACCTCTGCCGGCAATAGAAGGGGAGCAAGGACTACCCTTTCAGCAGCCAGGCCATCAGATGTAGAGATCTGAGGTTGGGGTGTAGCAGGGACCCCTGATCCTGTGTTAGGAGATCTGGTTGAAACCCCAGAGGGAACGGATCCTCCACCGCTAATTGCAGCAGGAGTGGAAACCACGGCTGTCTGGGCCAGCGAGGAGCTATCAGGATCATGGAAGCTTTGTCTCGGAGAACCTTGAAAAGAGTTCGGGAGACTAGCGGTATGGGAGGAAAGGCATACAGAAGGCTTTTCGACCATGAGAGCAGAAAAGCATCCGCCGCTACTCGAAGGGGATGCGGCTGCCGAGAGCAGAAGCGAGGAAGTTGCCGGTTGAGAGGACTGGCAAAGAGATCCATCGTGGGGAGGCCCCACTTCAGAAACAGTTTCTGAACTACTAAGGGATCCAGTCGCCACTCGTGCGGCTGGAGGAGTCTGCTGAGTTTGTCCGCCAGGCAATTTTCTTGGCCTGGGAGATAAACTGCCTTGAGAAGAATGCCGTGGCTGACGGCCCAAGAGCAGAGCCTCTGTGCTTCTCGACAGAGAAGGAAGGAGCCCGTGCCTCCCTGTTTGTTCACGTAGAACATGGCAACTTGATTGTCCGTCTGGACAAGGACGGACTGGTGAGAAGTCAGGTGGGAGAAAGCCTTGAGAGCCAGACGGATTGCTCTGAGCTCCAGGAAGTTGATCTGCTGCGCAGACTCCCACGTAGTCCAGAGACCTTGAGTACATGCCCCTTGGCAATGCGCTCCCCATCCCAGGAGAGAAGCATCGGTCGTCAGCACTTGAGCCGGCGGAGGAGACTGAAAAGGCATTCCGAGCACCAGGTTCGGCCGATGAAGCCACCACTGTAGAGAAGAGGCCAGCGGGTCGGAGATGCGCACTAAGTCGGCTAGGCCGCCCGTGGCCTGTTGCCACTGCTTGCGAAGGCACCACTGAGCAGTCCGCATATTCAGGCGGGCATTGGGGGTCACGTGGACGGTGGAAGCCATATGGCCGAGTAGTCTCAGGTAGCGCCTGGCGGAGACCAGGGACTGGCTGCGAAAGTGGCCGGCTAGGTCCATGAGCCGTTGAGCCCTGTCGAGAGGCAGGAAAGCTCGTGCCTGAAGAGTGTGCAATCTTGCGCCGATGAACTCGAGATCTTGCGAGGGGAGCAAAGTGGACTTTGCGAAGTTTATGACAAAACCCAAGTACTGCAGAAGAGTCACAGTGCGGTGTGTGGCTATTGTGACTTCTGGAGAGGACGATGCTCTGAGGAGCCAGTCGTCTAGGTACGGAAAGACAGAGGCCGTGAAGCCGGAGATAAGCCGCCACCACCGCGAGACATTTTGTGAAGACTCGTGGTGCGGAGGATAGGCCAAAGGGCAGTACTCTGTACTGGTAATGATTTCCTGCCACCACAAACCTTAGGTATTGGCGGTGGCTTGGGTGGATGAGGATGTGTGTGTAAGCATCCTTTAGATCCAAGGAGCATAGCCAATCTCCCTGCTGGAGGTAGGGCAGAAGGATTCCAAGGGTAAGCATCTTGAACTTCTCCCTGACGAGGAACTTGTTGAGGTTGCGCAAGTCCAGGATGGGTCGGAGGCCTCCCGTTCTTTTTGGTATTAGGAAATACCTGGAATAGAAGCCTTGACCCCTCAGGTGGTGGGGCACCGGTTCCACAGCCTGTTCCTGAAGAAGACTTGCTAACTCCTGAAGGAGTAAGTCCCTGTGCAGAGGGAGTCGTGGAGGTTCTCCCGGGAAATAGGAGGGAGGGACCTGGTGGAAGTGAAGAAGATAGCCTTCTCTCACCACCTGAAGCACCCAGGCATCTGAGGTGACGTTGGACCACCTGTGGGCACACCAAGGAGCCGAAGAGCTCGATGCCCTTCAGTATGACTCTCCCGCCAGGGAGCACTTTACTGTACCGGTTCCTCCCATGCTGGAACGACTACTCTTCCGCATGTGGGAGAGTCCGGCATCGTCGCCGGTATTAAGCAAGCGGGTCGATTCCATTTATCGAGTCTGCAAGAGCCCTGGCTTCCAAAAAGCACAGCTACCGCACCATTCCTAGCCAGGGCTCTTGCGGACTCGATAAATGGAATCGACCCGCTTGCTTAATACCGGCGACGATCCAGCATGGGAGGAACCGGTACAGTAAAGTGCTCCCTGGCGGGAGAGTCGTACTGAAGGGCATCGAGCTCTTCGGCTCGGGGCTCCTCCTCGGGATCTGCAGGGAAGGCCAAAGCCCTGGCCATATCCCTGACGAAGTCCGAGAACCGGGCGTCCTCCGGAGGGGACTGTTTCCGAGGTTCGGACTCAGGCGAGTCCGAGGGGACACACCGAGTCCGAAAGGAATCAGGTGACTCTTCCTCTTCAGACTCCCAGGCCGACTCCGAGGAGGAATCGGTGGGGTCGGTCCGGGCGGGCGGACGACCTCGGTCCCGAACGGGAGACCGAGGGTGACCTCGACCGAGGATCGACTCGAGCCCGCATGGACTCGAGGATCGACTCGGTCTCCGGGGTCGACTTAGACGTCGACGTCCCGGCGGTCGGGGCAGAGGCGCCAGCGAGGCTAGCGATCAGTGCCCGCTGCTGGTCCATGAAGGCAGAGAGTCTGCTCTCCAAGGCCGTCAACCTGAGTCCGACCTCAGGTGACCCAGCAGCCCCCGACTCGGGCCCCGACGGCGTCGGGCCCGACGTCGGACCCCTCGGAGGCGAGTCCCGGAGGACTACAGGACTTACCCGAGCAGGCAACTCTGACTCCAGACGAGGTCGCTTCGGCAGATGCTCCTTCTCCAAAGACCCGGGACGGCTATCGGGGCTATGCGACCTGGCCCTCGCGGAACCAGGAGTGTCCACCGACGCTGCCCTCGCGGGTTTTACCTTCCGATGATGGTCCCCGGAAGGAGAACCCCTGTCGGAGGAACTCCGGCGATGGTCAGAGCTGGAACCTCTGGACGCCGAGGCCTCCGACGAGGTCCGGGTACGGCCGGGATCAGCGAAGATTCGTTCCCGCTGATGCCGCCGACTCCTTAACGCTTTGGAGGACATCTTGCTGCAGGCCCCACAGATCAGTTCCTCGTGATCCGGGCCAAGGCAGCGGAGGCAATTATCATGTGTGTCAGTGAGTGACATATTTCTGTCACACTGAACACACCGCTTGAAACCACTGGCAGCCATCGGGGGAAAAAGGGCCCCTGCAAGGTCAAAGGACCGGGCTGCCAGTGAAAAACCGAAAACGAAACTGACAGAAAATCAGAAAAACCGAAAAATAACAGAAGGACTCGCAACGGCGTCGCGAGTCCGGGCAGGAAAAGGACCGGCGTCGAACCGATAGAGAAAAATGAGATAAATCACCAAAAATCAACTCTTTCAGCGGGGACAAGACGGGCACGTCTGTAGGGCTCCGCAGAAAAAAGAAGACTGGCTAAGATGGCACCCTTGGGCGGGAAGGGGACCGCGCATGCGCGCTGCAATTCCCAAAGGCTTTCTTTGAAAGCTGGGGAAAATTGCTCCGCGAGGGTTCCGTCGGCGCCGACGTCACCCATATGTGAGGACTGACTTCCTGCTTGGTCCTGGAGAATAGTTCAGACCATGAAGTTCTAGGCTTTCAGCAACCAGGCCCTGAGATGCAGAGACTGGGGATTGGGATGCCACAGCATCCCATCCTCTTGAGAAAGGAGATTTCGAGTAGATACTAACTCCAAAGGCAGAGCTTGAGAGAGATGTAGGAGCAGAGGGTACCACATTTGCCGTGGCGAACGTGGAAGTAGAGAATCATATGACCTCTGTCTCTCTGAAGCTTAAACAGGGTTTTGGGAATTAGGGGAATGGGTGGAAAGGCATACAGGAAGTCCTGATCCCAATGGAGGAGGAAAGCATGCCTGGCCTGACAACCCTGAGCTGGAATTCTGGAAGAGAACCGGGGAAGTTTGGCATTCAGTGGACTTCCAAAGAGGTCTATGTCCGGGGTTCCCCAAATTTGAAAACTTTTGGCCACCTGATCTGTATGGAGAGACCATTTGTGTGGAAGCAGAACTCGACTGAGTCTGTCTGCCCAAGAGTTTTGAATGCCTGGAAGATATACCGCAAGGAGATGAATCTGATGCTCTCTGGCGAGGGCCCATAGTCGCAAAGCTTTGTTGCAGAGCGAGAGAGAGCCTGTTCCGCCCTGCTTGTTCACACAGAACATGGCTACTTGATTGTCCGTTTGAACTAGGCCTGTCTTGTAGCTGAGCTGGGTGTGAAATACTCGAAGAGCAAGGAAGATTGCTCTGAGTTCCAGGAGATTGATAGGCCTCCTGTGGGGTCCAGGTACCCTGGGTAGAAAGGCCTTGCAGGTGGGCTCCCCAACCCACCTATGAAGCATCTGTTGTTAGAGTGGCTTGGGGTGGGGGTTGCTGAAAAGGAGACCCCACCACAAGGTTTTGGGGTGACTGCCACCATTGGAGGGACAAAATAAGGCGATCTGAGTTTGCTATTTTGTCTGACAGGCAACCTGACGCCTGAGTCCACTGAGTGGATAAAGTCCACTGGGCTGCCCTCATATGGAGGCGAGCATAAAGAACCACATGCACAGTGGATGCCATGTGGCCTAGCAACTAACATTTCCCCGAGCAGTGAGGTTTTAGCACTGCTTGGTAAGTTAACTGCACAATGCGAAGGCAGCGAGGCTGTGGAAGGTTTGGCCCTTGTCTGTTTGGTATCCAGCAGAGCTCCTATAAACTCTAGGGACAAAGTGGGAACAAGGTTGGATTTTGGGAAGTTTATGACAAGTCCCAAATACTGAAGGATGCGCATTGTACGAGAAAGAGAAATCCTGGCCTCTGGCTCTGAAGGGGCTCGAATGAGCCAGTCGTCTAAATAAGGGAAGACTAATATTCCTAGGGTGCAGAGAAATGCTGCCACCACAGCCATGCATTTTGTGAACACCCTTGGTGCAGAGGCCAGGCCAAAGGGAAGAACCCTGTATTGGTAGTGCTTCCCTTGAAACAGAAAGCGAAGGAACTTTTGGTGAGTTGGGTGGATGAGAACATGAGTGTACGCATCCTTGAAATCCAGAGAACAAAGCCAATCCCTTTCCGCTCTCTGATCCCAACACCTTCCCTAGGCGCCTTCCCTAGGCGCCTTCATCGCGTTTCACTGATGTTTCTTCAGGGGATCACTATGTACTTTGAACTCGGAAACATAAATGATGCTGCACATGCCTCAAAATAAACTCTGCTCCAGCGACTCCATTATAGTAAAACTTCATTCAGGCCGCTTTTAGAGAAACGCCGCATTGGGATCAGAGTGGAAAGGGAGTGTGAAGAGGAAATCAAAATTGAAGCTAAGCACTCAGGTTTTGCTGTATATTGAAAGATTATAATGGTCATGAAAGTTTAAAATAACAGCATTTATACTTGAGTAATGCAAAAGGAGACACAAATTCCATACGCTTTCACGATTATTTTGGTTTAGTTAAGAAATCCACAATATATACGGACAGCTTGTTGAAGGTCATTGATGCTATTGGGCACTAATGTTGGACATATTAAAAGTCCGAAAATAAGTGCTAAAAAAGTCTGAGACCTGTGACTGTTTTGAGAATAATCCTAAGAGTAACCATAAGAGATAATATTGCTGAAAAGAAGATCTTGGTTTCATATTGATTGAATTGAGCGTTCTTTATATTAGAATTTCTGATTTAGCTGCACTCAGAGAAAGACCAGAAATAGCTGTTCTTTAAGAAGAAAGGCTAGAGAATGCCTGGGAAGGGTGTGGCCAGGCTCCAGGCTTTATCCCAGGAAGCAAGGGACCTAGAGAGAGAGAGAGAGAGAGAGAAGAGCCCGAGGTGTTCCAGAGTGACCACCTAACTCTAAGGAGATCCTACAAGAAGGTAGGAGCTGGAGTGTTTCCATGTTGGTCAGCAGGCTCGTGGTGCTACTGGTGTGAAGCTCAGAGTGAAGGAACTTTGTGGGAAGGGAGAACTGTATCTCTCCTACTGTTGTGGAGTCCAGAGTGAAGGAACTTTGGGAGAGGAGAGAACTGTGTCTCTGCTACCACTGCTGTGAACTCCCTGTAAATAAAACATTTTCCTTTAACTCTCCATCTAGCTCCATGGGGGTTTGTGTTCTGACCCATTCACAGCGTCCTAAAGGCACCAACCAGGAGGATAGATGGGATAAAGAAGAGGTCAAGAGTATTTCCCTTTACAGGAGTTGGGAAGTGAATGATGTGTGTGTAATTGAGATGCTCCATGGCATCTAGAAAGGCATCTGCTGTACTGTGTGGAGCACAACATAGGTTCAGGTGACCCATGAGTGTGAGAGGACAGTTAGGAATGTTGTGTGTGCATATCACTTCCAGAACTGCTGCTAACTCATCGTCGTTTGAGTTGGGGAATCTGTATGAGAGACATGATGACATCTATTTGTTTGAAATAATGATTAAGTCCAGGTCTTCTGTGCTTGAGATGGAGATAGAATTGAAAGAGTAGTTACTCACCTGAAACAGGTGCTCTCCGGGGACAGCAGGAATCAGTCCTCACATATGAGTGATGTCGGCACCGACAGAGCCTTCGCGAAAGCATTCTCCCAGCTTTCAAAGAAAGCCTTTGGGAGATGCCACCACACATGCGTGGTCCCCTTCTCGCCCAAGGGTGCCATCTTGCTCAGTCAGATGACATAGCTAAAAGACAGCAAAAATAAAAGATGGTAAAGGAGCAACTCCAAGGGGAGGAGTCATTCCTGCTATCCCCAGACAACACCTGTTACAAGTGAGTAACTACGCTTTCTCCAGCAACAAGCAGGAAGTCAGTCCTCACATATGGGACTCCCCCAGCTACAGGCTACCAAAAGCCCACAGCAAAAAACATGGACTCCCTCAAGGGGAGTCACGAACAGCAGCAATCAAGTCCGTATCCACAGATCACAGTAGGACCCCTACGTCCGATGAAAAACAGCATTCTGGTAGCATGAACACAGAAGGGTTGGAAGGTAGGAGCTGCCTAAACCCTGAAAGGGTTACAGAGCACAGCCTGGCCAAAGGCACTGTCCTATCGGGACACTCGTTCCAGGCAGTAATGAGCTGTGATGGAATGGAATGAAGACCAAGTGGCGGCCAGACAGACGTCCATCATTGGGACAGAGTGCAAGTTTGCCACCGAAGCTGCCATGGCCCTGATACGGTGCGCCATGACATGGCCTTCCAGCGGGAGCCCTGCCTGCTCATAGGTAAGGGCGATACAGTCCACCGCCCAGGTGTACAGCTTACGCTTGGGTCACCGTCTCCCCCAGTCTACTGGGGTCGTAGGAAACGAAAAGCTGAGCAGCTTTGCGGTGGCCCTTAGTGCGTTGGATATAGAAGGACAAAGCCCTCTTACAGTCCAAGGTGTGAAGAACTGTCTACACCCTACTGGAGTGAGGTCTCGGAAAGAAGGTAGGGAGTACTACTTCCTGGTTGAGATGGAACAATATTACCTTCAGAAGGAATTTAGGGTGGATGCGGAGCACCACTCTGCTCTTGTAGAACCTGGCATAAGGCACCTCTGCCACAAGGCCTGAAAGCTCGCTAACTCTGCAAGTGGAGGCGAGTGCAACCAGAACGCCACCTTCCAAGAGGGGTAGTGTAGGTGGCAAGTAGCCAGATGCTCAAAGGGTGGGTGAGTAAGCTGCCCCAACATTACGCTGAGGTCCCATTCGGTTGCCAGAGGGTGAACCAGGGATTTCGATAATAGCAGACCCATAAGAAAGTGGGTCACCAACGGATGGACCGAGAGGGGCTTGCCATCCACCTTGTGGTGGTGCGGCACTAAGGTGCACCCAGAGCTGGACTTGAACCTGGACTGCAAGAGGTGAAGGTACTGTAACACCAAACAGAATGGGTCAGTCCCGTGCTCGGCACACCAGGCTGAAAACTTGCGCCATTTAAGGGCATATGCTTTTCAAGTAGAGGCCTTGCGAGAGGCCAGCAGGATCTCCCCTACCTCACCCAAGAGGTTTAAAGGGGTTAGGTTCACCCTTTCAGCAGCCAAGCTGTCAGCGACAGGGATCCCAGGCTGGGGTGCAGAAGAGAGCCCCCATCCTGAGACAAGAGTCTCTGTCCTCTACTCTGTCCTATCATATAAATGGCGTTCTTTTCCTATTTCCTCGAATGATATAGTATTGTAAACCGCTCTAATGCCTCTGGCCTGAGCGGTATATCAAATTCTAAATAAACATAAAATAAACATGTCGAGGATGAATCTTAAGCCCCCTGTTCTTTTTAGCTCGAGGACGTTCCTGAAGTAGAACCCCTTGCCCTTGAGATGGCGGGGCACCAGTTCCACCGATTTGTCCTCGAAAAGACCTGCCAACTACTTCAGCAGAAGGTCCTGGTGGAGGGGAGACCTGAGGGGATCTCCCGGAAAATAAGGGGGAGGTATCTGAGTCAGGTGGAGGAGGTAACCCTCCCTGACCACCCAAAGTGCCCAGGAGTCTGTGGTGATGGTCAACCACCTCTGGGCATAGTAGGCCAGACATCCCCCTGTGGGCTGCTGATAGCCTTGGGGTAGAGAGGTTATGCTCAAAAAATGCAATGTGAAGCCTTCTGCTTACGAGAGCCGTGCCCATGTCATTTGGCCTGCTGACACTGTTGGGGAGCTGGGGAGGCCTGAAAGAGTAGTTACTCACCTGTAAAGCACAGTTACTTACCTGTAACAGGTGATCTCTGGGAACAGCAGGAATAAGTCTTCACATATGGGTATCGTCGGTACCGACGGAGCCTGCGCGGGAACGCTCCCCAGCGTCCTTAAAGAAAGCTTTTGGGAGCATCCCATAGCGCCTGCGCGCTGCCTTCCCGCCTTTCCTAACTGCCTCTCTCCAGTTCGAGTTTTAAAGCTGAGACAAAGAGAGAGAGAGAGGAAAGGAAAGATAGATAGAGAGATACAACTCCTAGGGGAGGTGGGTGGGTTGTGAAGACTTATTCCTGCTGTTCCCAGAGATCACCTGTTACAGGTAAGTAACTGGGCTATCTCCAGGAACAAGCAGGAATGAGTCTTCACATATGGGGACTCCCCAGCTAGAGATGCCTGGGAGATCACCCAGATTGTGAGTCCCTGGGAAGGGCTCTACCTCTACCCATGAATCTCAGGCATCCAGTTCAGGGATGGAGGGTAGGAGTTGATTAGGTATGGAACAGGTGTTTGAGAACAGCCTGACCAAACCAGGCATCCCGGCGGGAGTCCTTGTCCAAGCAGTAATGGGCTGTGAAGGTATGAACCGATGCCCAAGTGGCTGCTCGACAGATTTGGTCGATGGATACAGAGTTTAGATGAGCCATAGAGGTGGCCATGGCCCTCACATTGTGAGCTGTGACATGGCCCTCCAGAGAAAGGTTCTTTCTTTGGTAGGCGAAGGAAATACACTGAGCAATCCAATTGGACAGAGTTCTCTTAGAGACTGGAAGTCCTAAATGAGAAGGATCAAAAGCAACAAAAAGTTGAGAGGACTTCTATGTTGCTGTGTCCTGTGTAAGTAGAAAGCAAGTGCTCTTTTACAATCCAGGGTATGAAGATTCCTCTCTGCACTTGATGCATGAGGTCCTGGAAAAAAGACGGGTAAAAAGACCTCCTGGTTCAGATGAAAAGGTGAGACCACTTTAGGCATAAAGTGTGGATTAGTTCTGAGGACTACCTTGTCATGATGGAACCTTGTTATAAGGAGGATTAGCCACTAAAGCTTGCAGCTCACTGATACAGCGAGCTGAGGTGACTGCAATGAGAAAAATTACCTTCCAAGAAAGGAATTTTAAGGAGGTAGTGGCTAAAGGTTCAAAGGGTGGCTTCATAAGCTGGCCAAGAACCAGATTCAAGTCCCAGGCCACTGGAAGTGGTCTAATGGGAGGTTTAGTCAAAAGGCGGCCTCTCATGAATCTTGCTATAAGAGGATGAGAGGAAATAGGTTGTCCATTGAGAGGCTTAAGGGATGCTGCAATAGCACTCAAATGGACTCTGATTGAATTTGTTTTAAGGCCTGCATGGGATAAATGCAGCAAATAGTCTAGTAAAGAATGCAAAGGTATTGCAAGAGGTTTGAGACCCTTCTCTGCACACCAAATGGAAAACCTTTTCCATTTAAAAGCATATGAACGTCTGGTGGAAGGCTTTCTGGAAGCATGAAGGATATCCTTCACTTGCTGAGAAAGTTGTAAATCTTGAAGGTCTAGGCCTTCAGCAACCAGGCCCTGAGATGAAGAGACTGAGGATTTGGGTGCCACAAAGTTCCCTCCTCCTGGGAGAGGAGATCTGGAGCAGACCCCAGGTCTAGGGAGGGAGCTTGAGAGAGATGCAGAAATAGAGGGTACCACACTTGGTGTGGCCAAAGTGGTGCTATGAGGATCATAGTCCCTTTGTCTCTCTGAAGCTTGAACAGAGTCTTGGGGATTAGGGGAATAGGTGGAAAGGCATAAAGGAAGTCTTGCCCCCAATGAAGGAGGAAGGCATCCCTGGCCTGAACTCCCTGACTTGGAATCCTGGAACAGAACTGGGGAAGTTTGGCATTCCACGGACTTGCAAACAGGTCTATGTCTGGGGTACCCCAAATCCGGAAAATTCTGGCTATCTGGTCCCCATGGAGGGACCATTCGTGCGGAAGCAGAACTCAACTGAGTCTGTCTGCCCAAGAGTTTTGAACTCCTGGAAGATATACTGCCATGAGATGGATTTGATGATCTCTGGCGAAGGCCCACAATCTCAGCGCTTCGTTGCAAAGCAACAGAGAGCCAGTTCCCCCCTGCTTGTTCACGCAGAACATAGCTACCTGGTTGTCCGTGTGGATGAGGACTGTCTTGTATCTGAGCAGGGTGTGGAAGACCCTCCATAGAAAGATTGCTCTGAGCTCTAAGAGGGTGATATGAAGATATGTCTCCTATGGAGACCAGATGCCCTGGGTCGAGAGATCTTGTAGATGAGCCCCCCAACCCTTTGGAGAGGCATCTGTTGTAAGGGTTGCTTGGGGTAACACCTGTTGAAAGGGGGACCCCAGCAACAGATTCTGAGTGGACTTCCACCAGTGGAGGGACGAAAATAGGCGACTGGAGGTTGCTATTTTGTCTGACAGGCAACCTGATGCCTGGGTCCATTGGGTGGATAGGGTCCACTGAGCTGCTCTCATGTGAAGGCGAGCATAGGGAACCACATGCACCGTGGATGCCATGTGGCCTAAAAGTTGCAACATCTCTCGAGCAGTTAAATGGGATTTTAACTGAATCTGGGAGGCTAACTGCACCAAGTGTAGGCAACGGGGCTGGGGAAGATAGGCCCTTGCAGTTGTGGTATCCAGTAAGGCCCCTATGAACTCTAGAGACTGAGTAGGGGTAAGATGGGATTTTAGAATGTTGATTACCAGTCCCAGATACTGAACATGCCTTGTGCAGGCTAGAGAAGTCTGGGCCTCTGACTGGGATGGAGCTCGGATGAGCCAGTCGTCCAGATATGGGAATACGAATATTCCTAGAGTGCGTAGGAATGCAGCTACTACTGCCATGCATTTTGTGAACACTCTTGGAGCAGAGGCCAGACCGAAAGGAAGCACTTTGTATTGGTAGTGCTTTCCTTGGTACAGGAAGCGAAGGAATCTTCTGTGTGTTGGATGGATGAGAACATGGGTGTACGCATCCTTGAGATCTAGAGAACAAAGCCAGTCCTGACTCTGGAGGTATGGAAGGAGAGTACCGAGAGAAGTCATCTTGAATTTCTCCTTGCATAGAAACTTGTTCAATTCTCTGAGATCTAATATGGGTCTGTAGCCCCCTGTTTTCTTTGGGATGAGAAAATAGGGGGAGTAGAACCACTGTTCCCTCTAAGCTGTGCGCGTGTGCGCGCGCGCACACCTCGCTGAGCGAGCGCACATACTTTACAACAGAGCGCACAAAAATTATAGTTCTGGTTCTGATAGAAAACACAGACGTCTTAAAATTTAAAAGTTGTGATTGTAATTACTAGAAATTTTCTGCTTCATTTAGTAATCATCTATTTTCATTTAATTTGATTAAAATCAATGTGGTGTGCATTCTGACATGTAATCAATTTTTAAAGTATATAACTCCGAGTGTCGTTGTGTCACACAAAAATTTAACCTTCCTTCAAAAGTTGCATAGCTGATATTTTATGCGGACACAGCCTACAGAAAATTAGAGGGAACATTGAGTAGAACCCTGAACCCTGTTGAAGAAGGGGTACTTCTTCTATTGCCCCTTGGGCAAGAAGGGTAGCAATCTCCTGACCTAGAAGGTTGAGGAGAGATGTTGGAGAATTGAACCGTTTCACCATGGTGTGAGGAGGAAGGTTTAAGAAATGAAGTTTGTACCCTTCCCTTATGATGGAGAGGGTCCACTGCTCTGCTGTGATTTGTTCCCATCTGGGAGCAAAGTGAGCTAACCTTCCTGGGATGGTGAGTGGCTCTGGATGTTCTAGAGCCAGAAAGGCTAAGTTCTCTAGTGGAAAGTCAAAGGCTCTGAGGAGGCTGAGGCTGTTGGGCCGTAGCAGTCCTTGCAGCCTGGGTTTTGGCCTGTTTTGGTTGTTGCTGCCTCTTTGTAGCAAAACGACCTTGAGAAGAGGCCTGACTATAAGAAGAAAATTTCCCTTTCTTTGGGAAAGATCCCTTTTTGAATAACCTCTTTTTGAAAGGAGCAGTAGTAGACTTTGAAAGTCTATCTAAAGCAGAATTTTCAGCATCCATCTGGTTGGCCTTTGCTTGCCAATCTTTGCCAAACAGGTTTTCGCCTGTACAGGGTAGGTTACCTAGACCATCCTGTACCCAGGATTCCAAATCAGAGGCTTGCAACCAAGCAACTCTGTGTGCACCTATGGCAATAGCCGAGGCTCTACTGACCCCCTCAAAAGAGTCAAAGGCTGCATGGTTGGAAAACTTGGATACATCCTGTGCTTGTTTAAGCCAGGTGATATATTCTTCTCTCTTATCTTCTGACATAAAAGGAGATAAGGTTTGCAGATGATCCGTAACCTCTTTAGAAACATCCCCATATAGAGACTATAGGAGTTGATTCTGGCTACAAGCATACTGGCCTGGAAGATTTTCCTGCCAAAGGCATCTAGGGTTCTGCATTCTCTTCCTGGAGGAGCAGAGGAGTGCCTTTTTGTACTCTTGATCTTTTTCATGGCAGACTCCACCACAATGGAGTGGTGAGGAAGCTGAGTCTTATGAAACCCAGGACAAGGAGGAACACGGTACATGGTGTCCAACCTTCTGGAATGAGGGGAGGTGGAAAGAGGAGTCTCCCATATGCCCAACATGTGTTCATAAAGAATCTCATGTATTGGTAAGGTGGCTGCCTCTTTAGGAGCCTTAGGATATTGTAGGATATCTAATTTTTTGGCTCTAGGTTCAGTCTCAGAGGTTACTGAGATGGACAGGCCTTTGGCCACCTCCCTAATAAAGTCCTGAAAAGACAAGTCTTCAGGAGGAGACATTCTCCTTTTTGGAGAAGAGGGTTCCTGAGGAAGGATTCCCGATGCTTCAATTGAGGCCTCTGAAGAGTCAGAGTCTTCAGAAGAATCGAAGTATCGACTGTCTGGATGCTCTCGTAGAGCCCGATATGCGTACCGGGAGGTATCGACATCGGGAGTAATCGGTACCGGGCCGGTACTGATAGGCATCACTGGGTAGCGTACCGTTGCTGTCGATGCTGATGTCGATGCAAGCGGTACTGGTATCGGAACTGGATCCTGTACCGGAATCGGTACGGGTACCGACAACGGGGTTTGTTGCGGTACCGTAGGCGTTGCAGCTTGAATGAATGCCGTGATGGCACGCTGCATGGTCAGAATATTCTGATCCATCGACGTCACCAATGTCTGGATATCGGTACCGGTAGAAACTGCCGGTACCCCAGAACATTGTAACAGGTGATCGGTCGAGGTCGAGCCATCAATGTCAACCTGTGACCCCATAGGTAGTGCTTTGGAAGCCGGAGCCTCCCGCTGGGGTAATTTTGCCGGTGTGGTATCCTCAAGAGTAAGCCTGGGGGCATCTCGATACTTAGAGGGAGATGAACTCTTTGAGGACCGGCCAGATTTAAGTTTGGTTACCTGAGATCCATGGGATGAAGAAGCAGCCCTGGAAGACGTCGATGCCACGGAAGCTGCATCGCAGGGAAACAGGGTACTGAGCTTAGCTGCCCGATTCTGTAACCCTCTTTTGGACATCATAGAACAGGACTCACAATCCGCAATGGAGTGGTCAGGACCTAAACATTTTAGACACCAGTCATGGGTGTCGGTGACAGAAATAGTGCTACTGCACTTTGTGCATTTTTTAAACCCGGAGGCGGGTTTTTCCATGAGGGAAAAATATCTCTGTAGGCCTAAGGCCCCAGAAGAAAAATGCACTGAAAAAGTAAAAGTTTTTTTGTTTTTTTTAAAGAAAGAAAAAGAACCGGTAGCACCGGTGCGGAATCGAGAAGGCAGACATGCGACTAAAGAAAAAGAAAAGAAAAGAAGAAATTCTTCAGCGGTGACAGGAAACACGACCTGCTGGCTCTGCGGAAAAGAAGAACTGGAGAGAGGCAGTTAGGAAAGGCGGGAAGGCAGCGCGCAGGCGCTGTGGGATGCTCCCAAAAGCTTTAAGGACGCTGGGGAGCGTTCCCGTGCAGGCTCCGTCGGTACCGATGATACCCATATGCGAAGACTCATTCCTGCTTATTCCTGGAGATCAGGTGTTCTCCAGGCGCAGCAGCAATCAGTCCTCACTTATGGGTGACATCGGCGCCGATGGAGCCCCCGTGCGGAGCATTTCCCCAGCTTTCTATGAAAGCCTTTGGGAATACTACACGCATGCGCGGTCCCCTTCCCGCCTAAAGGTGCCATCTTGCTCAGTCAAATGACATAGCTAAAAAACAGCACACAAAAATGAACTATGTACAACTGCAACTCCCAGGGGAGGAGGGAGGGTTGTGAGGACTGATTCCTGCTGCTCCTGGAGAACACCTGTTACAGGTGAGTAACTACTCTTTCTCCAGGACCAAGCAGGAAGTCAGTCCTCACATGGGACTCCCCAGCTTCAGGCTATCGGGGACCCAGAGCTGAAAAATGAGCTCCCTCTAGCCTCAGCATCAGAGAAAGGATTTCACTGAAAACATACCTCCACCGGTAGCCCAACCAGAGGGCTGGAGGGTAGGAGTTGCCTAAACCTCAAAGAGATTCCGGAGCACTGCCTGACTGAAAGCACTGTCCCTGCGGGACTCCCTCTCCAAGCAGTAATGGGCCACAAAAGTCTGGCTTGAGGATCAAGTTGCAGCCCTGCAGATGTCTGCCAACGGTACAGAGCGGAGATGAGCTACTGAGGCAGCCATTGCCCTGACACGGTGGGTCGTGACCCGACCCTGCAAAGGAAGGTCAGCTGCCTTGTAAGCCCAGGTGATACAGTCAGTCACCCAGATGGACAAGGTACGCTTGGGCACAGGTACCCCCAAGTTATTGGGGTCAAAAGATATGAAGAGCTGAGTAGCCCTCCTATGCCCCTGCGTACGCTCCAGATAGAAGGATAAGGCCCTCCTACAGTCCAGGGTATGCAGGACTGTCTCAGCCCGGCTGGCATGGGGCCTAGGGAAGAATGTTGGAACCATCACCTCCTGGTTGAGATGGAAAGAGGAGACAACCTTAGGGAGGAACTTAGGATGAGTCCTAAGGACTACCCTGTTCCTATAGAAGCGAGTGTATGGCCTGTCACAGACCAGGGCTTGAAGTTCACTCACTCGCCTGGCCGAGGTCAAGGCCACTAGGAATAGAGTCTTCCAGGAAAGGAAGCGTAGAGGGCATGTGGCCATGGGTTCAAAAGGTGGGCGAGTAAGCTGCTGCAAGACCACATTCAACTCCCACTCAGGGGCCGGTGGACGGAGAGGAGGCTTGAGCAATAGTAAGCCTCTGAGAAACCTGGACACCAAGGAGTGAACCAACAGAGAGAGTGTCCCCCCACCAGGGAGTGGTGAGCTGCCAGAGCAGAGAGGTGGACCCGAACAGAGTTGGACTTAAGGCCCTGATTGGACAAGTGCAGAAGATACTGGAGTACTACTGGCACAGTGCAGCCGAAAGGATCTTCCTTGTGTTGCTGACAGCACAAAGAGAACCTCTTCCACTTCAGGGCATATGTTTTCCTGGTGGATTGCTTTCTAGAGGCCAAGACCACCTCTTCCACTTCCAGAGGTAGGCTCCAGGGAGCCAAGACTACCCTTGCAGCCTCCATGCCATCAGATGGAGGGATTTGAGAATGGGATGCAGAAGGGAACCCTGATCCTGAGAGAGAAGGTCGGGTTGGAATCCCAGAGGCATGGGTGTCTCCACTGCCAATTGAAGTAGCAGGGGGAACCAGGGCTGCCTCGGCGACCTGGGAGCAACCAGAAGTACTGAGGCCTTGTCCCTGAGAATCTTGAACAAGGTTCGGGCCATTAGAGGCCTGGGAGGAAACGCATAGAGCAGGCCCTGGGACCAAGAAATCAGAAAGGCATCCGCCGCCACCCTTAGGGGATGCGGTTGCCTGGAACAAAACCTGGGCAGTTGGTGATTCAGGGGACTGGCAAAGAGATCCATGGATGGAAGTCCCCATTTCAGGAAAATCTGTTGAACCACCAAAGGGTGCAGCTGCTATTCGTGGGGCTGCAGAATTCTGCTTAAGCGGTCTGCCAGAAAGTTCTCCTGGCCAGGAAGATAAACAGCCCTCAGCAACACCTGGTGCCTGAGGGCAAAAGAGAAAAGGGCCTGTGCTTCCAGGCATAGAGGCCTGGACCCTGTTTGTTCACATAGAACATGGCCACTTGGTTGTTCATCTGCACTAGAACAGACTGGTGGGCCAAGGTGTGAGAAAAAGCCTTGAGGGCTAAACGAATAGCCCGCAGTTCCAGTAGGTTGATCTGTTGCATGGCTTCCACATGGGGACCAGAGGCCTTGGGTGCAGCTCTCTTGACAGTGTGCACCCTAGCCCTGTAAGGAGGCATCGGTTGTCAACACCACCGTGGGGGCAGGCACCTGAAAAGGCACCCCCTGCAGCAAGTTGGGGGGGGGGGGTATAACCACCACTGAAGAGACTTCAGGAGAGGTTTTGATACCCTTACTTTGTCTGCTAGGCTCCCTGTGGCCTGCTTCCACTGAGTTCTGAGGCACCACTGTGCAGGCCTCATGTGGAGGCGGGCATTGGGGGTCACATGCACAGTCGAGGCCATGTGTCCCAGGAGCTGCAGACAGAGCCTGGCAGGAACCCATAGCAGACTGAGAAACCGGGATGCCAACTCCATGAGCCTTTGAGCTCTGTCCAAAGGCAAGTAAGCCCTTGCTTGCAGAGAGTCCAGCCGTGCTCCTATGAACTCGAGGTTCTGGGAGGGGAGCAAAGTGGACTTTGCAAAGTTTATGACAAAGCCTAGGTCTTGAAGGAGTGTGACAGTCCTGAAGGTGGCCTGCTTGGCCTCCTGGTAAGTCTGACCTCAGATGAGCCAGTCGTCCAGATAGGGGAAGACAAAAACCCCTTGAGTCCTCAAGTAGGCCGCCACCACAGCTAGGCACTTTGTAAAGACCCTTGGGGCAGAGGTTAGGCCAAAAGGCAGCACCCTGTACTGGTAATGGTATACTTTCTGTGGTCTGGATGAATGAGGATGTGAGTGTATGCATCCTTTAGATCTAAGGAGCATAGCCAATCTCCCTGCTGGAGGTAGGGCAGAAGTGTTCCAAGAGTAAGCATCTTGAAATTCTTTCTCCAAGAACTTGAGGTTCCTGAGGTCTAGGATAGGCCTTAGGCCTCCTGTTCTTTTTGGCACCAAAAAATACCTGGAGTAGAACCCGCGCCCCTGTAGGCGAGGAGGTACAGGCTCCACCGCCCTGTCCAGAAGCAGACCCTGAAGTTCTTGGAGGAGGAGGTTGGTGTGCAGGAGAGGCCTCAGAGGTTCTCCTGGAAAATAGACAGGAGGTAGCTGTTGGAAATTAAGCATATAGCCCTGGTGAATGATGCTTAAGACCCAAGCATCCCCTGTAATGGGTGGCCACCTGTAGGCAAACAGGGCTAAGCGACCTCCTGTGCAGGGATGGGGCAGCAGGGGCGGAGAGGCTATGCCTTGGGAGTCAAAAATCCCCTCCCTGCTGGGTAGGGGTAGGAGCAGGAGCCGGAGGCTTGGGGGCCTTCTGCCTACGGGGCCCATGTCCCTGCCCCTTGGCCTGCTGCCCCTGAGGGGGAGCTGGGGAGGCCTGGTACTGAGGGAAAGGTTTGTAGGCAGACACCTTTCTCGGGTAGAAGGACTTTTTAACTGAGCCCTTCTTCTTGTGAGAAGGGGCAGAAGTCTTTCTGGACAGCCTTGTCCTGGTCAGGTGCTCGGTTTCGAGCTCAGCCGCCTTCTCGACCATGGGTTTGCCAAAAAAGTTTTCACCTCGGCAAGGGACATCGACCAACTTGTCCTGTACCCAAAGCTCGAGGTCCGATGACTGCAGCCATGCCTGGCATCGGGCTGTGATGCCGGCGGCCGAAACATGAGTCGAAGCCTCGAAGCCATCGTAGGCCGCTCGGGAAAGGAATTTGGAACAGTCCCGGATTCCTGAAGACAAAGACTGGAACCTCTGCAAAGGTTCCCTGGAGAGGCCAGCAGAGAACCCGGCAAGCTCCTTTGCCAGGTCTTGGAGGTACATGCCCATGTACAGCTGGTATGACTGAACAAGGCAAGCAAGCATCGAGCCCTGGAAGCACTTTCTGCCGAAAGCATCCAGGTTCCGGGCCTCCCTGCTGGGGGGCACCGCGAAGTGCATCTTCTGGCTCTTCAAACGATGCATGGCCGAATCCACCACCATGGAATGGTGCGGCAGCTGCGCCTTTTGGAAGCCAGGGCTCTTACAGAGTCGATAGATGGAATCGACTCGCTTGCTCAAGACTGGCGCCGAGGCCGGTGCCTCCCACATCTGGAAGAGGAGCTGTTCCAGCATCGGAGGAACTGGAACAGTAAAAGCCTCCTTCCTTCGGAGAGTCATACTGGAGGGCCTCGAGCTCCTCGGCTCGAGGCTCCTCCTCGGGGTCCGCGGGAATCGCCAAGGCCTTGGCCATGTCCCGCACGAACTCCGAGAACTGGGTGTCCTCCGGTGGGGATCTACTCCGGGGCTTGGACTGCGGTGAGTCCAACGGGACGCACCAAGTCCGGAAGGTATCGGGGGACGACTCATCCTCCGTCTCCCAGGCTGACTTCATCCGAAGAGTCGTCGAGGGGCTCCGACCGCGCAGGTCGAGGTGGTACCCACCCCGACGCCGAAGGCACCGGCGTCGACGCCCTCGGTTCCGAGCGGGAGGTCGAGGGAGACCTTGATCTAGGACGACTTCGAGCCTTCATGGCCTCGAGTATCGGCTCAGTCTCCAGGGTCGACTTCGACGTCCCGGTGGTCGGGACAGATGCTGCTCCATGAAGGCAAAACCCACACCAGACAGCTAGCTGCTTTTTATCAGTTAAGGTTCTCCACCCCGAAAAATTGAAAATTTCACACTTATCTTCTCAAAAGTCCTCAAAACGTATGTTGCTCATAAACGATCTGTTTCGCACAACGTGCACATTTCGGGCAATGGCCCTGTATCAAGTGCATAACTCGTTATCCCAGCAATACGGCAACAAAAATGATGAACATCGCCATCGCGGCTCAGGTTAAACAGTCTCTCAGGCTGAATGGAAGCTTTTATAAAGGAAGAACCCTCCAATAGGAGCAGGGGAAACCCCACCATCAAGGGACTCCCTGCTCTGATTGGATAAGATAACATAGTGGAGTCATAGCACACTCTGCCAATCAATCTCTCGATTGAGTCCATGTGGCTCGACCGTATCCATAGTAAAAATCCATTTCTGCTCTAACCATTGAAGTTTTCTCTCCCTATCGCCACCTCGTGGATTAAAAGGTACATGATCCATAATAGTCCAGCGAAGATCTTCAAAAGAATGATGTTTTTCAATACAATGAGTCACCATCGGCGCCGTTTCCACTTGCTGCCGGAACCGAGAAGCATGTTCCGCCAATCGCTTCTTAACTGGGCGAATAGTCCTACCTATATAAACTAAACCGCAGGGACACTGCAAAAGGTATACTACATATGAAGAGGTACAAGTGGTGTCCCATCGATGTTCATATTCTTTTAAAGTCCGCGGATGGCACCATGATTGTCCCGAAAGAGTCATGGTACAATAACCATAACTATTACAAGGTCCATGACCAATCAACATGGGTGATAATAACACTCGATCCTGCAATAATGATGTCTTAACCAAACGGTCGGCAAAATTCTGACCCCGTGAAAAGGCGATTCGCAAGGATGTATTAAAGCAATCATGTAATTGTAAAACCGACCAGTGAGCATGTAAAATCCGCAATACAGCTGAACTACGATCCGTATACGGTAAAACCCCCGTAATTGATGTTTCCTCCTCAGATGGTCCATTAGAATATTGAGGATTCAGAAGCCATTCCCTATGTACATGAAGGGATCGACGGTAAGCTTTTGAAACAACCGACTCAGGATAACCTCTGTGTCGAAGCCGCTCAGATAGATCATTTGCCTGTTTTTTAAATTCAACAAGAGTGGCAAATTCTCCGTAACCTCAAAAATTGTCCAAATGGTAAGCCCCTACACAAGGGGCCAGGGTGAAAGTTCTGAAAGTGTAAACAAACTGTTACGCTGAACTGATTTTCGATAGAGCGTCGTGGACAGATGGCCTGCCTCAATGGAGATCTGCATATCCAAAAAGTCGATCGTTGTAGGGCTGATGTCTTCTGTAAATTGAATATTGCCCCTCAAGGAGTTAAGCCAAACCACAAAAGATCGAAGTGATGCAAGATCAGATGTCCAGATGAAAAAGACATCATCAAGAAAACGTTTCAATAACACCACATTCTTAAATTCCGTGGAACCTTCAATTAGGCTTGCTTCCATATCTGCCATATATAAAGTGGCTATAGAAGGTACCACAGTAGCACCCATCGCAATCCCTGTGATTTGCTGATAAAAGGTACCCCCTGATAAAAAATAATTCCTGGTCAACACCAACTCCATCAATTGAATCAGGAAAGACCGGGGCAACCTATCAGGAGCAAAAGTAAATGAATTTTTCAACAAATTCAGTGCTTCTGTTTGGTTGATATTAGTATATAATACTACCACATCTAAGGTGACAAGAAACACATTAGTTGGAACAGTGATAGTAGAAAATATTTGTAACAAATGCGTGGAATCTCTGATGAACGATGCAACTCGGCAAGCCTCTTGTTTAAGAAAAACATCACAAAAAATGGATAAAAGTTCCAACACAGAATGCCGACAGTATATGATAGGGCGTCCGGGAGGAGAGGAAACTGACTTGTGAATCTTCTGTACCATGTAAAGGGTAGGGACCACAGGATGTAAATTCAACAGAAAGGACTGTTCCTTATGGGTAATCCAACCACTTTGAAAAGCGGACTCCAACAATTGTTTAATTTCAGCCATCAAAGTTATAGCAGGATCCATCTCCAAAACTTTATAAGTATGACGATAATTCAAATGAGCCGACAAAGAAGCCTGGTAATCCTGTAACGATTGTAGTACTACAGCACCCCCTTTATCCGCTCTGCGGATGACCAAAGAAGGGTGAAAGCTCCACACGGGGGCTCCATCGGTGCCGATGTCACCCATAAGTGAGGACTGACTTCCTGCCTGCTCCTGGAGAAAAGGTGGGTAGTTTCTGTAAGCAGTCCCTTTCCTTGGGTAGAAGGACTTTTTACCCGAGCCCTTCCATTGGGGAGGGACAACGGTCTTCTTAGAGAGCCTGGTCCTTGTCATGAACTCGGTCTCCAGCTCGGCAGCCTTGTCCATCATGGGCTTGCCATAAAGGTTCTCTCCTCGGCATAGGACATCTACCAATTTGTCCTGAACCCACTGCTCAAGGTGGGACAACTGTAGCCAAGCTTAGCGCCATGCACCGATGCCCGCCGCCGCCACTATTCGAGCCGCTGACTCGAACCAGTCATAGGCTGCCCGAGACATGAACTTGGAGCACTCACGCCTTGGCCAGGTTCTTGAATCGCTGCAGGGATTCCTTGGAGAGACCAGCTGAGAACCCGGCGAGTTCCTTGCCCATGTACAGTTGCTAGGCCTGGATGTAGCCGATGAGCCTCGAGCCCTGGTAACACTTTCTGCCGAGGGTGTCCAAGGTGCAAGGCCTCCCTTCTGGGGGACACCGAGGAGTGCGTCTTCTGGCTTTTCAGCAACTCATGGCTGACTCCACCCCATGTTATGCGTTAGCTGTGATTTCTGGAAGCCTGGGCCAGGCCTGAGTCCCTCGATGCCCATGCCAAAGGCGGTGGAGCCTTCTGGCCTGGAGTCCAGAATGGCGGCACTGGAGTGCAGTTTGTCTGCCTTCATAGACCAGCAGAGGGCGCTGTTCTCTAGTTTGATTGGTTCATCCATCCCGACCACTGGGCCCTCAACGTCAAAGATGTCCCTGGAGGCCGAGCCGATTCTCAAGGTCTTTTGGCCTCGAGTCGATCCTCGGCTGAGGTCTCGGTACAATTCCTGCTTGACAGGCCCGCAATCATCTCTGGCTAGTGTGCTGGCACCAGCTACAGAGCATCAGGAGCCCTGAGGCCCGGGGACTACTCTGAGTGGGAGATGGAGGATGAGGGAGTCTCCTGATACCCATCGCCACCGTGACGTCCCATCAGACTCTCCTGTCTCGGAGCCTAAAGGCAGTCCCTGCCGGAGGATACGGGCTTCCTTGATTTTGTCAAGGATATGTCTAAGGCCCTGGCATTCCCTACGAAGTCAGAGGAGGACCCTCGGGCAGATGAATTGGAAATCCTCCAGTACGAGGCTCCGCCGAGAGAATCGCTCACGGTGCCCATCCCTCCCATCCTGGAATGGCTGATGCTCCGGATGTGGGAGACACTGGCGTCTGTGTCGGTTTGTGAGCAAATGGCTTGACTCAATGTATCGAGTCCGCTGGTGCACAGGCTTCCAGAAATCACAGCTAATATGGGGTGGAGTCAGCCATGAGTCGCTGAAAAGCCAGAAGACGCACTCCTCGGTGTCCCCCAGAAGGGAGGCCTTGCACCTTGGACACCATCGGCAGAAAGTGTTACCAGGGCTCGAGGCTCATCGGCTACATCCAGGCCTAGCAACTGTACATGGGCAAGGAACTCGCCGGGTTCTCAGCTGGTCTCTCCAAGGAATCCCTGCAGCGATTCAAGAACCTGGCCGAGGCGTGAGTGCTCCAAGTTCATGTCTCGGGCAGCCTATGACTGGTTCGAGTCGGCGGCTCGAACCAGACTATGACTGGTTCGAGTCGGCGGCTCGAATAGTGGCGGCGGGGGGCATCGGTGCACGGCGCAAAGCTTGGCTACAGTTGTCCCACCTTGAACAGTGGGTTCAGAACAAATTGGTAGATGTCCTATGCCGAGGAGAGAACCTTTATGGCAAAGCCCATGACGGACAAGGCTGCCGAGCTGGAGACCGAGTCATGACAAGGACCAGGCTCTCTAAGAAGACCGTTCTCCCTCCCCAATGGAAGGGCTCGGGTAAAAAGTCCTTCTACCCAAGGAAAGGGACTGCTTACAGAAACTACCCACCTTTTCTCCAGGAGCAGGCAGGAAGTCAGTCCTCACTTATGGGTGACATCTGCACCGATGGAGCCCCCGTGCGGAGCATTTCCCCAGCTTTCTATGAAAGCCTTTGGGAATACTACACGCATGCGCGGTCCCCTTCCCGCCTAAAGGTGCCATCTTGCTCAGTCTCTTTTTTTCCGTGGAGCCCTTCGGACGTTTTGTCCTAGTCACCCGGAAACGTTGACGTTTTTTCGAAGATTTCTTCGCCTTTTTCTCCGAGTTCGACGCCGGCTCCCCTTCCCGCCGGGTTCGGTACACCGGTATCGAGCCTGTTTTCTATTTTTCGGTTTTTGCCCTTCGTGGCTGGCATTCGTGCCCTTTTTTTCTGTTTTTCCCTGGAAGGCCGGTCTTTTGAACTCGCGGGGGCCCTTTTTCCCCTGATGGCTTCCAGTGGTTTCAAGAAGTGTGATCGGTGCAAGAAACTAATGTCTCTCACTGACACCCACGACTGCTACCTTCGGTGCCTCGGCCCAGATCATGATCCCATGATCTGTGGCCCGTGTGGCAACATGTCCACCAAGGCACTTCGAAGCCGTCAGCACCAGAAGGAAAGGATTTTTTCGGATTCTGCCTCTGGCCGGGCCCGGAACTCGTCTGAGGCCTCGGGAGTCTGATCCTGAGCATCGCCGGGGTTCCTCGGACAGGGGGTCCCCTGACCGGGAACGCAAGAGGAAGAAACGACTCGCGAGGGCGGCGTCAGAAGAGGTCCCTGGTTCCTCGAGGGCCAGGTCTACGACCCCCGACCGCCATCCCGGGCCTTTGGAGCAGGAGAAGCCGTCCAAAGTACCTTGTGTAGAGCCGGAGACCGTCAAATACGTAAGTCCTGTAGTCCTCGTGGACTCTCCTCTGAGGGAGCTGATGTCGGGCCCGAGTCGGTGGCTGCTGAGTCTCCTGAGCTTGGACTCAGGCTGACAGCCTTGGAGTGCAGATTGTCTGCCTTCATGGAGCAAAAACTAAAAAACCAAATCCAGTGAACGAAAATCACATCACTCAACAAAAAAGTTCACCAAAATTGTAAGAACCTATACTTTATAACTACGAATTCTTTTTGTCGAAGCAAGCCGTAGGAGGGTTGAGATTGAAGCTCGACCCACACCAGACAGCTAGCTGCTTTTTATCAGTTATTTATTTATTTATTTTATTTTTCTTATATACCGCGCTCTTCGATATCAGTGCGGTTTACATGAAACAAGGAGAGTTTACAATGGGGGTTACACCGTAATTACATAGAACAGGTATAATAACTTGGATAACAGTGTTAACTATTTGTATCTGTTAAGTTAAGGTTCTTCAACCCGAAAAATGGAAAACTGAAAAATTCACACTTATCTTCTCAAAAGTCCTCAAAACGTATGTTGCTTATAAACGATCTGCTTCGCACAACGTGCACGTTTTGGGCAATGGCCCTGTATCAAATGCATAACTCGTTATCCCAGCAATACGGCAACAAAAGTGATGAACGCCGTCATCGCGGCTCAGGTTAAACAGTCTCTCAGGCTGAATGGAAGCTTTTTTAAAGGAAGAACTCTCCAATAGGAGCAGGGGAAACCCCACCATCAGGGGACTCCCTGCTCTGATTGGATAAGATAACATAGTGGCGTCATAGCACACTCTGCCAATCAATCTCTCGATTGAGTCCATGTGGCTCGACCGTATCCATAGTAAAAATCCATTTCTGCTCTAACCATTGAAGTTTTCTCTCCCTATCGCCACCTCGTGGATTAAAAGGTACATGATCCATAATAGTCCAGCGAAGATCTTCAAAAGAATGATGTTTTTCAATACAATGCGTCACCATCGGCGCCGTTTCTACTTGCTGCCGGAACCATGAAGCATATTCCGCCAATCGCTTCTTAACTGGGCGAATAGTCCTACCTATATAAACTAAACCGCAGGGACACTGCAAAAGGTATACTACATATGAAGAGGTACAAGTGGTGTCCCATCGATGTTTATATTCTTTTAAAGTCCGCGGATGGCACCATGATTGTCCCGAAAGAGTCATGGTACAATAACCACGACTATTACAAGGTCCATGACCAATCAACATGGGTGATAATAACACTCGATCCTGCAATAATGATGTCTTAACCAAACGGTCGGCATAATTCTGACCCCGTGAAAAGGCGATTCGCAAGGATGTATTAAAGCAATCATGTAATTGTAAAACCGACCAGTGAGCATGTAAAATCCGCAATACAGCTGAACTACGATCCGTATACGGTAAAACCCCCGTAATTGGTGTTTCCTCCTCAGATGGTCCATTAGAATATTGAGGATCCAGAAGCCATTCCCTATGTACATGAAGGGATCGACGGTAAGCTTTTGAAACAACCGACTCAGGATAACCTCTGTGTCGAAGCCGCTCAGATAGATCATTTGCCTGTTTTTAAAATTCAACAAGAGAGTGGCAAATTCTCCGTAACCTCAAAAATTGTCCAAATGGTAAGCCCCTACACAAGGGGCCAGGGTGAAAGTTCCGAAAGTGTAACAAACTGTTACGCTGAACTGATTTTCGATAGAGCGTCGTGGACAGATGGCCCGCCTCAATGGAGATCTGCATATCCAAAAAGTTGATCGTTGTAGGGCTGATGTCTTCTGTAAATTGAATATTGCCCCTCAAGGAGTTAAGCCAAACCACAAAAGATCGAAGTGATGCAAGATCAGATGTCCAGATGAAAAAGACATCAAGAAAACGTTTCCATAACACATTCTTAAATTCCGTGGAACTTTCAATTAGGCTTGCTTCCATATCTGCCATATATAAAGTGGATATAGAAGGTGCCACAGTAGCACCCATCGCAATCCCTGTGATTTGCTGATAAAAGGTACCCCCTGATAAAAAATAATTCCTGGTCAACACCAACTCCATCAATTGAATCAGGAAAGACCAGGGCAACCTATCAGGAGCAAAAGTAAATGAAATTTTCAACAAATTCAGCGCTTCTGTTTGGTTGATATTAGTATATAATGCCACCACATCTAAGGTGACAAGAAACGCATTAGTTGGAACAGTGATAGTAGAAAATATTTGTAACAAATGCGTGGAATTTGATAGGTGATAAGGGCAGATAGGAGGGCCATGGCTACTTGTCAAGGATTCCCCTTTGGGGGAGCTGGCGCCAGGCCCGAGTCCCTCGATGCCCAAAAGGTGTGTGAAGGCTTGTAAGTTTGACATGTTTGCTAAAGGGAGGGTAAGACTGCATATGGTATTGGCCCCATGGGAGGCTTGCTGTTTGAGGGCACCTTTAGCCAATCTTTTAGTGAGAACCAATGATTAATTGGAATGATACTATATTAACAACCTAAGAAATTAGAAGAACAGAGCGTAAACAAGATCATCACTCATTCTGTGCTACTATTGAGTATTGAATCCCAGAGGTGTTCGTCTGGTGGAATGTGTCAGGTGACTTAGCAGATGTGACAAAAGAACATAGGTCAGCTGAAGGACAGAATGAAGCACGCTGCTCTAAGGGCCATACCTAAGGGCCCTTTGGCATGCCCTTAGGCGTTGGCCCACCAGGTGCAGGCAAGTCAATCAGCGGCTTTCATTTAGCTGGATGGAATGTATGGTGGTTTGTTGTGTGGGGGAGTGGGGAGGAGCTCACCTCCTCGCTCACTGCTGCTGCTGGCTGGAGCTCCCTCACCCGTTGTCTCAGGTGCCAATTGGCAGCTTTAATTTAAATGGATGGGATGGACGATGGTTGGTTGTGTGGGGGAGCAGGGAGATGCTCACTTTACTCACTGATGCTTAGTAATAAAAACTGCCGATTTAGTAATAAAAACATGTACTCATATTCAGGCTTCTATTTATTTATATTTCTTATATACCGCACTATTTGCAATCAGCGCGGTTCACATGGAACAGAAACATCCGACAACTTAAATATGTCTGGTCATTACATTAAACAGGAAATGCAACTTGGAAAAAGGGTACACTAAATACATATGAAGTGTACTGAGAAAGGATAATGTTTGGTGTTTATATTGTAGGGGACGCCTGTTGCGAGGGCTTGCCTAGTTGACTACTATTATTGTTGAGGTGCTAGTTATTCGAGTGGGACTGAGGATCGGAGATGTCAATGAGATCTATATACATATACATCTATATCTATATACATGATGTTATAAAGTGAAACAGTTTTTAAGACCTAGAGTGGAGGTCTTTAAAACTAAATATTCATCTTTATCTGTGTTGCCATACCTGTCATTAATATTACCCCATATTTATCTGCAGGGAGAAGGAGGAAGAAATTTTTCTTTTGAATTGCTCTAGTGTTTAATGTTGACATTCTGAACATACTCTAGAGCAGTGGTTCTCAGTCTTGTTTCTATCAGGACACAACTGATGGTCGATGCTCATATATGTGACACATTGCACACATGATCCTCACTGATCTCTGGTCTGACATAGTATAGCAGTTCTTATGAGTTAAATTTAAACATGCTCTGCAGCCACAAAAATCCTACCTCCTTGCCCCCGACAAAAGTCCCCATGGAAGTCACCATACAAAAAAATATTCTGATTTTCATGTCATATGTAATAGCAACAAATTTACTACTAGATTATGAAATACAGAACCTAAAAAAATTCCCACTCAATACACATGTAGCACAAAGTCCTATGATTCAGATGTTAACAAACCTACCTATGAAAAGACAGCACTAAAAATACTGCATTGGGCTCTAGAACACTTGGTCAAATTTTCCTAGCCAAAAAGATGCCGGTACTCATATGCAGGACTCTTTCATTAATACGTGAGGTCCATGGGGCAATTTTAGCATGCAATAAAGAAAGATGCTGGAACTCAGTATCACCCAGTACTCCTCAAAAAAAAAAAAAAAGCCCTGCATTTACTACTGGTAAAACAGAACAAGTGGAACTGCTACAGATTTCTACACAGAGACTACATAAGAATACAGCATTTCTGTCACATGCAGAACATAGATTCACTCTCAAAAATATAACAAGGGAGCCACGAATTAGAAACAAAAATATGCAGACAAAAATTGAACTGGGAACCTCAAGAACACTGGAGAAACAAAACAAATGCACTTCCTCTCGTACTAAATAAAATACAAAAAGACATCTGCGATCCATATTTCATGAGCTATTCCAATTAAATTAAAAAATAAAGGACTTTTTTCTACCTCTTGTCCGGGAGCTGGTTCCAGCCTCTCTTCTCCTTTCCTCATCTGTCTTCTGCTTTCTTTCCTATGGCTGCTATCCATTTGTCATTTCTCCTCTCTCCTTTTTCCATTTCCTCCCTGCATCTGTCTAACATATCAGTCTTTCCCTTTCAGCCTTTTTATCAATGTCTCTCTTTTTCTGCCTCTATCCATTCACATTTCATACTCTCTCACCTTCCAGTCCTTAAGTTTTCTTTTTAAATTTTCACCTATGAACTTTCCATCTCCTTCCCTCACCTCCTGCCCAGCCTATCTCCTCTGACTGCCATTTCCTCTGTCTTTTATTCCTTTCTTTCACCCACTCCCCAATACTACATTCCTACTCTCTCTATTCACCATCTCCTCACTCATCTCGACAACCACCCATGGCCTCTCCTACATGGTTCCACCATACCATCTCCCCTTTCTCCCTCCTCCCCACCCTTGTAAGCCAGTGTCCCCCTCCTTTCTCTTCCTCTCTTCCACATTCTCCAATATCTTCTCTCTTCTTCTCTCCCTCCTCCAAAGTGCAGCATCTCCCCTGTCCAACATGGCAGGGGGAGCAGCAAGGCAAATCCTGGTATTATCCATAACTAGTTCTGAGCTGCTTTTCTTCTACTGGGTTGCAGCAGCAGCAAGCAGTGCCTATAATGATCTCTCTTCTGATATGCCCCCATGCACTGGAACTGAGATCATAAGTGGCCAATGCTGCTGTGACCCAGAGGAGCACCATTCAAAAATAGGGAAAGTGTTGGGGCTTATGCAGCCGCATCTCCTGTCACCAGGTTTTCTTTGGCTGCTATATAAAAACCTGCTAAATAAAAATAAATAAAATACATCTTCTGCTGCTACTCCCTTAGAGCCACTGCCCTGTGCAAGCGACTGCTTACACCGTGACTTCTGTCATCCCTCTAGCTGCCTGATATCCCTGCCCATATCTCCTAGGGTCTTGTGACACCAGTGTATTGTTACATCTCAGCTGAGAACTACTGCTCTAGAAAATGGATTCTACAACCATTTTCTGTTACTCTACCTTTTACAGATATGAAAATTTACATTACAACAGACCATTCCTATACTTGTGACATGCTGATTGGCTTACATATTGTTTCAAAATGCTTTCTTTCAGGAATAAAAAAAAACACCTCACCACTTTCACATTTTAGGGGAGCATATGTTGGAATATCTATCAGTGCAATAATGCTGGAAAACCTATTCCAGTTTGCTTATGGTTCTCGCTGCAATGAACTTAGTAATACATGAGTATCAACGCTAGACTCATTTCATTTCCTAAACAGGAATTAGAGTGGGTCGAGTTCCACATTGCTGGGTGTCTACTACCTTCACTTTCACATGAAACAGAATCACACTGGTCCTTTAGTGGCTTTTTAGGATTTTTTACTCCTCTTTTTCCAGAGTTGATTTTGCACTAGCACTTGCACCATTCTGTCACTGCTAAACTGCCATACAGGTTTTTGGATGCTGTACGTACATTGGAGACCATGGTAGGTTTACACTGCCGCCTGGTAAAAGGATCCATCTGCTGGTGCTTCATGCTTTGACTTTCAGCCTACAGAGAGAGAAAAATCTGTCTTGTCAAAACTAAAACCTTCATTACAACAACTTTTCATTTCTAGCCCTTGCAATAATTGTCACACACCACTCAATTCCACCACCTACTTGGTCCCTTGCCTCTATGAAAGTTCATGGATAAAAAAATAATCACTCAAAAATACACAATCTTTTTTTTACTTTTACACGCCAATAGTAGATGAGAATATTGTCAAAGGACGGAAGGACACTCACTTACCACGAGAGCCTTCTCAGACTCCACTATGTTCCACTCTCGATTCCTCTGGTTTATGTAACTGCAGAAAGGGGGAAGTGGATAAGATAACTTATCAGATTCTCTGCTGTATCATCTTACTGATACGTACCCAGTTTTCAGCAGGAGGAATGACAGTAACACTCAACAACTGCAGCATGCAAGGAGCAGAGAACCTGCAGCACAAGAATTATATGGAAAGAAGGCACAAACACTTCTACACTTAACCGCAACTGATGTTGTCAACGTCATCTGGATATGGTGGTCTAGACAATATCACATTCCTGTCTTATCTCTATTTACACCACTGATTTTGTCCTCCCACTTCTTCCTTAATAGATTCTTCTATGGTTCCGTTACCCACCTAATAGCAGATATGTTTTTCGTTCGCTGACGATCCAGAGCCTCTGCTCTCTCCTCCAGCTCATTCAGCTGGTCTTGAATTTGTTTGGCCTTTTCTTGTTCCCCAGCATCTTCTGCCATGGCCTAAAACCAAATCAAAATAAAACCAAATCAAACAATGTTATCCTGCTCTTCTAAATGACTGACTCCTTTTGATGTCAATGCCAGAATTTGAGGATAAAAATATAAAACTGGTGGAAGGAAGCTAGGATTTAAGAGGCTTAGGTCCTTATTTGCAAGATAGACTTCCCAGATATGAGCTTACATGACATCTAAGGTGAAATTAGACTTACCTGCTAATTGTTGTTCCTTACGGAACTCCAGTCTAGTCCCAAAACCTCTGGGTTTTGCTCCTCCTCCAGTAGCTTGGAGACTGAGAAACGTCACTCTTGTGATGTCACCGATACATAAGCTCTGGAACCGCCTTCTTCCACCAGTAACCTATTGACAAAGCAGACTCACCGGAGCAACAATTAAGTAGTAAGTACTACCACCAAAGAACCATACCAACTGACTAAACTGTGCCTAATACAAAAACTACACACATTGTCCCAAAAATGTTCCATAAGTGCTTAGGTCCGCCCCCCTCTCTTATGGAAACATGGAATCTACTTTAACTTGCAGAATGTCCCCCTTGAAGACAAGACTTATGTCGTCCCCTCTGGAACCTGTCGCTTACCTGTAACTCTCTTATGCTTCAGGCCCAAGTCCACCACAACCACCAGGGCGGGATATGGGACTAGACTGGAGTTCCGTAAGGAACAACAATTAGCAAGTAAGTCTAATTTCACCTTCCTTAGCACCCCTCCAGTCTAGTCCCGAAACCTCTGGGGATGTAACAGAGCAGTGAAAATCAATGGGTGGGATCCTGTAGACCTGCCTGAAGCACCGCCGATCCAAAACAGGTATCCTTTTCCGCCTGGACATCCAGACGGTAATGTCTGACAAAAGAATGCAGAGATGACATACCTTCTACAATACTGCTTACAAAAATGTTGAAGAACAGGTTCAGGGATTGATCCCTGCAGTATGCCATTGGTAACCCTCTATCTTCAGAGTGAACTCTATTTACTACTACCCTCTGTCGATTCCCACTCAACCAGATTTTAATCCCATTAAGTCACTTTATAGTCCATCCCAAGTGCATTCCATGTATTTATAAGTTGACAGTGCAGTTCAATTTCAGAAACTTTGCTAAAATCTATGTATCACATTTAGCACTTTCTCCTGATACAATTTTCTGGTCATGCAGTTAAAGAAATTGATCTGATTTATCTGACAAGATCTACCTAGTAAAGCCATGCTGTTTTGGATCTTCTCATCTCTTGGATTCCATCCTCTGCTTTAGCATCATTTTCAGTAATTTAAGAACATAAGAACATAAATGCCTTACAAATTTCCACAGCAGGCACTAAACTGCACTCCGCCCATGACGCCGCTTGCGCTCTAGTAAAATGAGCTCTCAACCCTTTTGGCACCTGCTTGCCCTTCAGAAGATATGCAGACGCTATCGCCTCCTTCACCCAACGGGAAACCAAAGCCTTAGAGGCTGCTTCCCCTTTCCTTGCACCCGCAAAGAGAAGAACCCATCCGTCTTCCGGAAAGAGGCTGTCCTATGCAAATAGTGCTTTAAGGCTCTCCAAACATCCAAGCACTGTAAACGCCTTGAGGAAGAGCCCTCCACGTTAGATCCGAAAACTGGCAAAGACACGACTTGATTCGTATGAAAAACCGAGACCACCTTCAGCAAAAACGACTGTACACGCCTCAGAACCACCTTCGACTCACAGAACGACAGAAAGGGCTTCCTACAGGACAGTGCTTGCAACTCTGAAATTCTCCGTGCCGACGCAATAGCCACCAAGAACACAACCTTAAAGGTTAGGTCCTTAAGCGACGCCCTTGCTAGCGGCTCAAAGGGCTCGCGCACCAACGCCTCCAACACCAGAGGCAGATCCCACGTCGGCACCACCGGCCTCTGAGGAGGCCATAACAGAGCCACCGCTCTTAAAAATCGCTTAATATCCGGATGTACTCCCAAGGCAATCCCCTGAACCTTTCCCCTATAACAGGACAGGGCCGCCAAATGCACTTAGGGACGAGGCTGCTAAGCCTTTCTGAAACCCATCCTGCAGGAAAGACAGAACCTGCGGGATCGAAACTCTCAACGCCGCCACCTGTCGCTCCGCACACCAAGCCTCAAATACTCGCCATAAGCGGATATAGGCTAAGGAAGTCGACCGACGAGCCTTCAGCAAGGTGGAAATAACTGCCGTCGAATATCCCTTTGCTGTCACAACCTTGCCCTCTCTCAAGAGCCAAGCCATAAGTGAGAATCGATCCACTCGAGGCATGAACAGCGCCCCTGAGAGAGAAGGTCTTCCCGCCGGGGAAGGTGCCACAGCTTCCTGATTAGAAGTCACATCAGGTCGGCATACCATGGTCTTCTTGGCCAATCCAGAGCAATCAATATTACTTGTCCCCCGGTGCTGCTCTATGCGCTGCAACACTCTACCTATTAACACCCAGGGCGGAAACGCGTACAGAAGTTGTTCTTCCGGCCAGACTTGAATAAGAGCATCCAGGCCCTCAGACATTCTCTCCCTTCTTCTGCTGAAGAAGCGATCGACTTGAGCCGACTGAAAGGACGCCATCAGATCCATCACTGGCGTCCCCCAATGGCGCACCAGCATTGCGAACACTTCCAGGTAAAGAACCCACTCTCCTGGGTCTACTCTTACCCGACTTAAGTCGGCTTCCACATTGTCCACTCCCGCTACATGTGCTGCCGACAGTGCCAGAAGATTCTCCTTGGCCCACACAAACAAATCCTTGGCTTCTGCTTTGAGTGCCACACTGCTGGTGCCCCCTTGACGACTGATATATGCCACCGCAGTTGCATTGTCAGAAAATACCCGAATGGCTTTCCCCTGGAGATAAGGCTGAAGAACTTGCAGCGCCCTTGCCACCGCTCTCAACTCCAATCTGTTGATGGACCAGACCTTCTCCAGTTCCGTCCATTGCCCCTGAGCGAATCTGCCTTGGCAGTGAGCCCCCAACCCCTGAGACTGGCATCCGTCATCAGAGCAATCCATGCTGGGGCCTCCAAGGGCATTCCTTTTTCCAGACATCCTGGGCGCAACCACCACCGTAGAGCTGCGCGCGTCTCCGGCTGGCAGGGCAGATGCTGTCCCAACGGATCCTTCTGATGTGACCACCTCCGTAACAATGCTCTCTGCAACGGTCTCATGTGAGCTCTCGCCCATGGAACTAACTCGAGCGTCGCCGCCATGGTCCCTAGTAGCTGCAGATAGCTCCACGCCATGGGAGACTGTTTCCTGAGAAACTCTCGGACCATCTTCTGAAGTCCTAGCAACCGCTGCTGCGGAAGAAAAATTCTCCCCAAGCTCGTATCGAAGTGTGCTCCCAGGTAGTCCAGGCGCTGAGATGGAGACAACTTGCTCTTGGACATGTTGACCACCCAACCGAGACTTTGCAGAAAAGCTACTACCTTGGTCGTAGCTGCTTCTCTTTCTGTTCTCGATTTCGCTCGGATCAACCAATCGTCTAGATAAGGGTGCACTAACACTCCCTCCTTTCGCAGAGCCGCTGCCACTACCACCATCACCTTGGTGAATGTTTGCGGCGCCGTTGCCAGTCCGAAGGGTAGCGCTTGGAATGAAAAATGTCCCATAGGAACCGCAAATCTGAGGAACTTCTGATGCTCCTGCCATATCAGAATGTGCAGATATGCCTCCGACAAGTCCAGGAATGTAAGAAATTCTCCTTTCTGTACTGCCACGATGACAGACTGCAAGATTTCCATTCAAAAATGGGAGACTTTGAAACAGCGATTTACCCTTTTTAGGTCTAAAATTGGCCGAAATGTTCCCTCTTTCTTTGGCACTATGAAACATATGGAGTATCGACCGCTGCCGCATTGGTTTATTTATTTATTTATGTACAAACTTGTATCCCGCTGCTTCCAATGATCAGCAGCGGTTGCAAAAAAGGTAAGGCTGGCTGTACTGGCCAGTAATTATGTGTAGGTACAATTTGATTAGTGAGATGGGTAGCACACAATAAGAAGGGTTACAGATTTACAGTTGATTGAGGTAAGGACTATACATAAGGTGCTTATATACATATTTTACACTTTACCCAAAGGAGGTACATATTTTACACTTTACCCAAAGGAGGTACATATTTACATGAGCCAGTATGCTAGGAGTTCACTTAGGATCTTTATAACATATTTACATATGCCTGAATGAAATTCATTGGTTGGAAGGAACCGGCACTATTGCCTTGAGGGCTAACAGCCTTCGTACCGTGCCGTGCACCGCTTTGCGCTTGAGACTTGCTGTGCACGGTGACTGTATGAAAGAATCTGTCACTGGCCTTTGAAATGCCAACACATAACCCTCTCGAATCACCTCCAACACCCACTGATCTGGAGTGATCTGGACCCAGGCAGGGTAAAATTCCCACAACAGCCCCCCTACAGGAACCAGCCCCACCTGGGCCCCCTCAGCTTCATTGTGATTTCCTAAGACTTGAGGTAGAGGAGGAGGAAGCCGAAAATCCCCTACCTGCTCCTCGAAACCCCTGGTTTCTAAAGGGAAAGCGCCCTCGCTGAGCTTGTCCAAACCTGGGGGAACGAAAGCGCCGAAATTCCCTTTGCTGACCCTTAGGCCCGAGAGTTGAACGCCCCTGCTTTTGTTTGTCCTCGGGCAATCTGCCGCCCTTAGACTCCCCTAAATCCTTAACTAACTTTTCTAACTCCTCTCCAAACAATAGCTTCCCCCTAAAAGGGAGCTTACTTAATCTTGCTTTGGAAGAGCCGCCCGCCGCCAAGTTGCGTAGCCAAAGATACCGCCTAGCCGCAATAGCCGACGCCATACTCTTAGAAAGACCCTGGATAAGGTCATAATGAATATCCGCTAGATAGGCCGCCCCTGACTCCAACCTGCAGGCTTATGCTGTCGTCTCCTTGGTCTGTTCTGTCTGAATACGCTGTACCCATTGCAGACAGGCTCTAGCTATCCAACCTCCACAAATAGACGCTTGCATAGAGAGTGCATTGACATCAAAAACCTGTTTCAACAGAGCTTCCAGTCTAAGTTCTTGGGCATCCTTAAGGGCCACACTACCCTCCACTGGAATGGTAGTCTTCTTAGTAACCGCAAAAACAGCAGCATCCACTCTGGGAGACAAACAACTCGCGATCCTGGTCTATTAGCGGGTATAGCCGCACCATAACCCTAGACCCCCTTTAGGGCGGACTCGGGCAAATTCCATTCTTCCTGAATCATCTCCTTAATCACCCTGTGTACCGGGAAAGCTCTCTGAATCTTTCGAAATGCCTGCAACAACGGGTCCTCCAGGGAAGAATCCTCCATCGGACCCCCTAAGGGCATATTCAGCGCTTTCAGTGTTTCTGAGATAAGCGCCGGTATCTTCTCTACGAAAAAAGCGCACGACCCTTGCCTGGTCTTCTTGCTCCGCAATCTCACCTTCCTCCAGGTCCGCCTCCAAGTCCAAATCGGGATCCGTCTCCTCCAAGCGGAGACCCTCCGATACCACCAACTACTCAGACCGATCCCTGTCGGCCCTGGACTTTTTTGCCACTATTCTTGCCCCTCCCGTATCCAAAGGAGTCACCGGACGTTTAAGCCCCATGATCACCTCTGTGTTACCAGGGGAAGGCTTTCCTGAAGGACTGCCAAAGGCATGCTGGATAAGCGTAACAAAATCTGACAAAAATATTGCCGTCAAACCCCCTGGTAACATGGGCTGTGGACCGGAGAGGCAGGGAGCCGACGACGTACCCGGAATAGGCTCTAGGGATGGAAGGATTGGGGAGTCTGGCTGGTGAAGGGCTATGGAGGCTCCCACCTGAGCGCCCTCTACCCCCTCTGAGACCAGCTCCAGGGCTGCAGCCTCCTGACTGCAGCCCTTACAGATCCCTGCTTCAGAAACTGTGCCCCTTTTTGCCCCACAGAGCAAACAGTGTGGCCTAGGCATCCCCTTACAGAGAAAGTGTCCTAACACCCCCCTGGATACTGATCCACAGGCCACAGCCGCCCTAGAGCACTGCTCCAAGGATGTTCAACGTGCCTTTTTTTTTTTTTTTAAATTAAGCACCTCCAGAGTCTCCGAGCGCCTTCCCGCTCAAGCTACTATTTATTTACATTCTCTTATATACCGCGCTATTCTACATCAGTGCGGTTTACATTGAACAAACTGAAATTACATTGAACAGGGCATTATAACTTGGAGATAACTATTTTACAGGGAACATGGGCTATGGAGGGCTAAGTGGCTTGCCCAAGACCACAAGGAGCACCTGTGGGACTAGAAACCCCAGTCCTTCCGGCCCAAGGTTGCTGTCCTCTAGTGGGATTTGAACCCCTGACCTTCCGGCCTGAAGTACCTTGCCCCAACCACTAGGCCACTCCTCTACTCCAAGCTCCACAAATAGGCACCCCAACTCAAAACGAGGCTCCCCAGATACGACTGAGTAAAACCTACAAAGGAAGCCAGCATTTCCTGCGCTTCCGCCACGCAGCTTGGCCTGCCCCGCTGACGCCACATCTCAGCGCGCCGCCATTCCTGTGCCTTGAGTTCTCCCCACGAACAAAAGGGCCCCCCTTACCTGAGGCCAGCGAAAAGCAGAGAACAGGTTTCCTTCATGGGCTCTACCGCAGCGCGGGAGCTGCTGCATCGAAGCCTTCGCTGCCGAGGCTGACTGCCTGAGGCAAGTCAAACACTGCACGCTCTGTCTTTCTCCCTTGTCGACAGCCCAATAGCGCTAGCAGGCACTGCTTCTGCACGCCAAGGGTCTCATCTGCACTCCTTAGTCTCCCCTGTTACCGGGATCGGAACGGAGCTTTCTCCCCTTCAGTAGCCCTCTGCCCAGCAAGCAGATTCCACCCAGTGGGGTGGGGGGGCCTCAGCACCAACGGCACAGTGAAAATGCTAAAACAAAATAATAAAGACCTACTCTACTTTTTTTTTTTCAACAAATCAAATCAAATATAACTAAACTACCCTAACTCTTCTTAATTGCTCCTCTAGTGAGCCACGCATTGCTAGGCTCACTCATCTTCCAGCTGCTTGGAGACTGAGGTAACTGGTGGAAGGCAGCGGTTCCGGAGCTTATGTACCAGTGACATCACAAGAGTGACGTTTCTCAGTCTCCAAGCTGCTGGAGGAGGAGCAAAACCCAGAGGTTTCGGGACTAGACTGGAGGGACGCTATGGAATAATCCCTTCATAAGCAACTTTAAAGATGCTAGGATTCAAGTTTTTCATATCAGCAGTTCCAAGACTTTGGTATCAACTTCCCCATGAGTTTGAGTGGAACTTAAACCAGTGCTTTTTTTCTAGCAAAAAAGTGTCGGCACTCACATGCAGGGCCATCCTTAAGGGGTGGGGTGACCACATAGAATCATCCCCAGAATAACCACACACCTCTGCAACTGGCTAGAGTCTATGAAGAGGCAGCATTGTAAATATAGCATCGTCTTTAGAAAACATCACCTGCTGGGAAAAGAGAAAGGATGGGCTGCTACCAGTCCCTACACAGAAACTACAGATGCTCACAATATAGCTTACTTTAGTCACAGTAATAAAGCCTCACCAAATACTCAAATAAATTTATTACCACAAATTGAAAATAGAAATTTACAGACAAAAGCTGAACTGGAAACCCTAAGAAGCTGGATTCTGCCTGCAGTACAATACTGAAGAAATACAACACAGTGAAGTTGCTTACCTGTAATGGTAGTTCTCCCTAGACAGCAGGGGAATGCAGCCATACTTTCTGGCATAGCCAACTGGGCCAGTGTGCAGGAGTTCTCCTCCAGTTCTGAGTTCTCTTAAGGTGCCTCTGAGCCTATGTAGGACTTCCTGCAATCCCTCTGTAATCTATTACTTCAGTCTGCCCTCTAACTAGCTGAACTAGGAGGTGGTGGTTACCAGTGGTGTGCCACAGGGACCTGTCCTTGGACCGATTCTTTTTAGCACCTTTGTTAGTGATTTCACAGAAGCGCTGTCGGGTAAGGTTTGTTTGTGGACAATACCAAAATCTGTAATACAGTACACACTCAGGAAAGCATAGTTACTCACCTGTAACAGGTGTTCTCCAGCAACTGCAGGAATCAGTCCTCACATATGGGTGACGTCAGCGCCAACGGAGCTCCCATGGAAGCATCTCCCCAGCTTTCAAAGAAAGCCTTCGGGAGATGCCACCATGCATGCGTGGTCCCCTTCCCGCCCAAGGGTGCCATCTTACTCAGTCAGATGACATAGCTAGAACAGACAAAAGAAGATGGCAAAAAGTTTTACAGGAACTCCAAGGGGAGGATTGTGGGGACTGATTCCCGCTGTACCTGGAGAACACCTGTTACAGGTGAGTAACTATGCTTTCTCCAGGAACAAGCAGGAAGTCTGTTCCTCACATATGGGACTCCCTAGCTACAGGCTACTGAGAACATGTAGAAAAAACAGCCCAGCCGTGAGCAGGCGCAAGAGAGTCTGAGGAGAGACTCTAAGGACCCCAGTGTCCAGGGAGAACAATCATTTCAGTAGCTGAACAGAGAAGGGTTGGAGGGCAGGAGTTGCCTAGACCCCGAAGAGATAATGGAATACGGCCTGGCTGAAGGCATTGTCCTGTGGGGACTCCCTCTTCAGGTAGTAGTGAGCTGCAAAGGTGTGGACTGAGGACCAGGTGACAACCTGGCTCATGTCTGCCATAGGGACAGAGCACAAGCTTGCAACAGAGGTCACCATAGCCCTAGCATTGTGTGCCGTGACCCAGCGCTCCAATGAGAGCCCTGCCTGATCGTGGGTGAAGGTGATGCAGTCCGTCACCCAGGTGGACAGGGTCTGCTTGGTAACAGCCTCCCCTAGGAGACTGGGGTCATAGGAAACAAAAAGCTGCAAGGCTTTGTGGTGGCCCTGGGTACTTTGCAGGTAGAAGGACAGGGCTCTCTTACAATCCAGAATATGGAGAATGGCCGCCGCCTTGGCAGCATGGGACTGTGGAAAGAAGGTGGGGAGCACCACCTCCTGGTTGAGGTGGAACGCAGATACTACCTTCGGAAAGAATTTAGGGTAAGTGTGAAGCACAACCTTAAGTGAGTGGAGGAGTAGCCTAATGGTTAGAGCACTGGCTTGGGAACCAAGGGACCAGGGTTCGATTCCCACTAGCACTCCTTGTGGCCTTGGGCAAGTCACTTAACCCCCCATTGCTCAGAAAAATCCAAGTTATCAATGTCCCCGTTTAATGTACATTAACAAGTTTAAGTTACAATGTAAACCGCTTTGATTGAAATGATAAAGCGGTATAAAAAAACTGTTAAATAAAGAAACCCTGTTCTTGCTGAACCTGGTGTAGTGGCTCAGTCACTGAGGCCTGAAGCTCGCTGACTGCGGGCAGAGAAGAGCGACACCAGGAAGACGACCTTTCAGGAAAGGTAACGCAAATGGCAGATAGCCAGAGGCTCAAAAAGTGGCTTAGTGAGCTGCGTCAAGACCAAACTGAGGTCCCATTCCACCAGGGAGGTGGGCGGATGGGAGGCTTAGAGAGTAGGAGGCCCTGCATAAATCAAGTAATGAGGGGCTGAGCAGAAAGAGGTTTGCCCTCTATAGAATGATGGTGCACCGAGCGTGTGCTCAGGTACACTCTGACAGAGTTGGCCTTGAGTCCAGTTTGCGAGAGGTGAAGCAAATACTGAAGCACTGTGTGCACCTGGCAAGAGAAAGGGTCAACCTATTGCTCTACACACCACACTGAGAATCTGCATCACTTGAAGGCATAGGCCCGCCGCATGGAGTTCTTATGAGAGGCCAGGACTTCCTCCATCTCCCTTGGGAGGTTGAAGGGCGCTAAGGCTACCCGTTCAGCAGCCATGCTGTTAACGACAGGGACCTCAGGTTGGGGTGAAGAAGGGAGCCCTCCTCCTGGATCAGTAGTACGGGGCGTTCCCTAGAGGGACCGGGAGCTCTGTCAAGAGGCGGAGCAACAGTGGAAACCAAGGCTGTGTGGGCCATCATGGGGCTACCAGGATCATGGAAACCTAATCCTGCAGGACCTTGAAGAGGGTTCAGGTGATTAGTGGTGAGGGAGGGAAGGCGTACAGAAGGTCCTCCGACCACAAGATAAGGAAGGTGCCTGCCGCTACCCAGGATGGATGGAGATGGGGACAGCAGAAGTGAAACAGCTGAGCACTGGTCAGGCTGGCGAAGAGGTCCAGACTTGGGGTGCCCCAGTCTCGGAAGAACCAATGTGCCACTTGTGCGGCTGGAGGACTCTGCTCAGTCTGTCCACCACTGTCCTGGCCCAGGAGGCATACCGCCCTGAAGAGCATTCCCTGACCGATTGCATGCGAGCAGAATGCTACTGCCTCCTGGCAGAAACGATGAGACCCTGTGTCCCCCTGCATGTTTAGGTAGAATACTGCGACCTGGTTGTCTCTGCAGGCAGTGGTGGAAGGCTTTGATCACCAGAAAAATAGCCTTGAGTTCCAGCAGGTTAATCTGCTGCTGGCTCTCTTCCAAGGACAAGTTGCCCTGCATGAGGAGTTCCTCACAATGGGCACCCCAGCCCAATAAGGAGGCATTAGTGTTGAGGACTCTCTGGGGATTTGGGGACTGGAAGGGCACGCCCTCCTGCAGGTGCTGTGTGGCCTACAACCAGTCGAGTGACTCCGCCAGCTGGCAGGACACAGACTTTGTCACGGAGTTTGCCTGTGGCTTGTGTCCACTGGGATTGGAGATACCACTGTGCTGCCTGCATGTGAAAGCAGGTGTTGGGAACCACATGGACTGTGGATGCCATGTAACCCAGTAGTCAGAACATGGACCGTGCCAACACTACATGATGGCATTGTACTCGATGGCTAGAGCCCTGTCCAAGGGAAGAAAGGCCTTGGCCTGAAGAGTGTCCCGTCGAGGCCCTATGAACTCCAAGTCCTGTGTTGGAGTGAGGTGGGACTAAGGATGGTTTATTACGAACCCCAGATGCTGCAGGACATTGATTATGTGGGCCTTGACCTGTTGCACCGCAGTGGCCATGTCCCCCTTTACTAGCCAATTGTCCAAGTATGGAAAGACAAAGGCTCTTTGGAGACAGAGGAAGGCGGCCACCACTGCCAGGCATTTGGTGAAGACTCTTGGCACGGAGGCTAGACCGAAGAGTAGTACCCTGTACTGGTAGTGGTTGCCCCCGACCATGAATCTTAAGTACTGCCTCTGACTGGGATGAATAAGGATGTGTGTGCAAGCATCCTTTAGGTCCAAGGAACATAGCCAATCTCCCTGCTGGAAATAGGGCAGAAATGTTCTTAGGGAGAGCATTTTGAACTTCTCCCGCAGCAGGAACTTGTTCAGGTTTCAGAAGCCCAGAATGGGCCTTAGGCCCCCTGATCTTTTTGGGACCAGAAAGTACCGGAAGTAGAACCCCCTTGCCCCTGAGGTAGTGGGGTACTGGCTCCATGACTCTGTCCCTGAGAAGGCCTGAGAGTTCCTACAGTAGCAGGGCCTGGTGCAGGGGAGTCCGAGGAGGCTCTCTCCTAGAAAGAAAGGGGGAAGCATCTGGTCCAAGTGAAGGAGAAAGCCTTTTCTGACTACTTGGAGTGCCCAAGAGTCAGTGGCGATGGCAGGCCACCGATGAGCAAAATGAATCAGATGCCCCCTGTTGACAGCTGCTCCCCCATGGGTGGAGAGGTTATGTTCAAGGAGTCAAAACCCCAACCCAGGCTGGGCAGGAGCCAGGGTCTGGGGCTTGGAGCCGTTAGGCTTGCGCAGGCCTTGGCCCGCTCCCTTGCTCTGGTGACTGTTGTGGGGTCTGAGGGGCCTGGTATTGGGAGTAGCCTCGATAGGGCTGGCCCTCTCTCTGAAAAGGGGGCCTCTTCCCCAGTGGTTTCTTCTTAGGCAGGGTAGAGGTCTTCCTGGAGAGCCGAGTCCTTGTGAGGAACTCTGTCTCGATCTCTGCCATCTTCTCCTCCATCGGTTTGTTGAAGAGGTTTTTCCCCGAGGCAGGGGACGTCAAGGAGTTTCTCTCGCACTCACTGCTCGAGGTCCGATACCTAGAGCCAGGCATGGCGTCTAGCGCTGATGCCTGCTGTGGCCACCCTCGCTTTGGACTCAAAGTTATCGAAGGCGGCATGGGGCATGTACTTTGAGCACTCTCCGACACATTTTGTGAGGGTTTGGAATCACTGGAGGTAATCTCCATTGAGACCCGCCGAGAAACCTATGAGTTCCTTTGCCAGGTCTCAGAGATACATGCCGATATACAGCTGGTAGGCTTGGATTTGGCAACCCAGCATTGAGCCCTGGTAGCATTTGCATCAGAGGGCGTCAAGGGGTACGGAGGAGTGAGTCTTCGGACTTTTCTGCTGCCACATGGTTGACTCTACCATCATAGAGGGGTGTGGGAGTTGCGCCTTCCAGAAGTCGGGGCCCCGCTGGACCCGGTACATGGTGTCAAGGAGTCGGCTAACTATTGGTACCAATGCTGGGGTCTCCCACATTCGAAGGAGGAACTGCCCTAGGATGGCAGGGACAGAAACGGTCAGGGCTTCCTTGGATGAAGCCTTATACTAGAGGATTTTCAAGCTCTTCCATGCGAGGGTCCTCCTCTGACTTCGTAGTGAGGGACAAGGCTTTTTCCATGTCTCAAACAAACTTGAGGAACAATGTGTCCTTGGGTGGGAATCGGCGCTGCGACGCCGGGGGAGACGGGTCTGATGGGAGATTGCAATGTTTATGCATCTCCGGGGATGCCTCGTCCTTGGACTCCCAGTTGGAGTAATCAGTCGAGGACTCGAGGCCCAATGGTGCCTGGGATGCAGGGCCCAGGTTGGGTCCTCAGTGACGCATGGCAGCTGCTTGGCCAGAGCCACAAGTGCTCACTGGGGAGGATCTCACTCCTGAGGACTGAGAACGGGATCGAGACCCACGCTGAGGATCAGCTCCAGGCTCCGGGCTATCGAGGATCGTTTCAGCAGCCCAGGGAGAACTTGAGATCAAGGTCCTTATGGTCTTGGTACGAGCACCAGTGGGGCTGGGCTTTGACACCTGCTGCGAGGCAAGGAAGACAGTGACACTGTGCTCCAGCATCATCATCCTAACTTTCCACTCAGGAGTTGCAGCCTTCGACGCAGACACCGAGGTTACCGGGTCCGGCATCAGTGAGCAGAGGGAGACCTTAATGGGACAGGTCTCGGGGGTCCAAGACGCACTGCCGGAGGCCTCGGTGTCTGTTTGGGGAACCTTCGCGGGCCACGCCCAGTCTGACTCCTCAGGTACTCTCCATGGACTGTGGGACTTGGCACGGGACTTGCCCTGTGTGTCCCAGTCCCAGGATGAAGTTCTCAAGAATTTCTTCTTCTTGTGTTCCCGTTCCGGGGAATCCTTGTCAGAGTGTCCGCAGAGCCAATCGGGCGCTGTGGGGGCTTTATGCGACTACGAGGATCTGTGCAGGGCCTTAGAGTGTGAGGCCACCGGTGATAACGCGGCAGAATCTGACCTGTGGCTGATGTCATTTTGCTTTAACTGACAACGCTGGATGGCCTTAGCGAACATATTTTTGCACAGGGTGCAGACCTTTAGGTCATGGTCAGCACCTAGACACTGGAAGCAGCAGTTGTGTGTATCGGAGAGGGACATGATTTTTATGCACTGATCACACTTTTTGAACCCACTGGCCATTGGGGCAAAAAGGACCTCTGTGAAGTCGAAGATCCTTGATGCGGCCAGAGGACAGAAAAAGGTGCAAAACCGCATTGGAAAGAAAATGAAAAACGGATCCAAGGCTCTGGCTCAACAGCGGGAAAAGGACCAGTGCTAACCAGAGAAAGAAAAAACAGTTTAATGCACCAAAGATAAACTTTTTCCAGGGCTCCGCGGAATAAAGGAGACTGAGGAAGATGGCACCATTGGGCAGGAAGGGGACCATGCATGCATGGTGCATCTCCCAAAGGCTTTCTTTGAAAGCTGGGGGAGATGCTTCCGTGGGGCTCCGTAGGCGCCGTCACCCATATGTGAGGACTGACTTTCTGCTTGTTCCAGGAGAAGTAGTAGATAACACAAGGAGGGATCTAGCAAAACTTAAAGAATGGTCTATAATTTGGCAGTTGAAATTTAAAGCTAAAAAATGCAGGGTCATGCATTTGGGCTGCAAAAATCCAAAGGAATGGTACAGTGTAGGGGGTGAGGTACTTCTGTTCACGAAAGAAGAGCTGGACCTGGGCGTAACTGTGTCCAACGATCTTAAAGTAGTTAAACAGGTTGAAAAGGCAACTGCGGGACGGCCAGGAGGATGCTTGGGTGTATAGGGAGAGGAATGGCCAGCAGAAAAAAAGAGGTGATACTACCTCTGTATAAGTCTCTGGTGCGACCTCTTTTTGGAGTATTATGTCCAATTCTGGAGACTGCACCTTCAAAAGGATATAAGCAGGTTAGAGTTGGTGCAGAGGGCGGCTACTAAAATAGTTAGTGGTCTTCATTATGAAGTATATGAGGACAGACTTAAAGATCTTAATATGTATACTTTAGAGGAAAGGTGAGATAGGGGAGATATGATAGAGATGTTTAAATACCTCCATGGCATAAATGCACAGGAGGAGAGTCTCTTCTGATTGAAAGCAAGCTCTGTTACGCGGTGACATAGGATGAGGGCAAAAGGAGATAGACTCAGGAGTAATATGCGGAAATATTTCTTTATGAAAATAGTGGTAGATAAGTGGAAGTGTCTCCCAGTAGAGGTGGTAGAGACAAGGATAGTATAAGAAAGACTTTTAATACAGCGTGGGTATTGGGCATGTAAGTGGGGACTTGGGGATTGGGTAGGATAGAAGAGTGGGGGACTTAGGGTTACTGGGGGGAAATTTGAGAGTATGGTGACTAAAACTGATCAGAAATAAGGAGGGAAGTGGGGTCAAGGTGACTGGGTGAGAGGTATGAGTAGGGCTGTGACACCAAGTGCAGAAATATGAGAAAGGTAGGTGGTTTAAAAGCCCTTGGAAGGTTTCAGGAGGGATTGGGGGTGGTTGAAAAGGACAGAGGGCTATGGAATGGGCGAGAGCCACAGGAAGGGACAGGTCTTCATTGAAGGTGGGGAGAGTAGAAATGGTGGAGGTGAAAGTGGAAATGGAAACTTAGATGGGGGACATAAGAAAGGTCTTGGGAGAGAATATGAGTGCTAGGGAGTGAGAGGCAGAAAGTGGCAGATAAGCCTGGGGAAGGGGTGCATACAGATGGAAGAAATGGGGATTAGAAAGTTGATGAAAGATGCGGGACATAGGAGGCTAGTGAAGGAATGAGATAGGTGGGGAATGGAAGGACTAGGGAAGTAATGCTAGGAAACAGAAAGCTGGTAAGAAGGTAAAAAGTGAAAAAAAGGAGGAAGATTTATGATTAAAGGAGAAGCCAAGGTAGTGAAGGAAAGTACTACACATGCAACAGGCCAAGAAAGCTTGCTCATCTAACGGAGGCAGGGCACAAACACCTGTGCAAATCCCCAAGGCTTGGCAGACGTGGACTCTGACCACCTGGAAGCCTGAGGCATTGGAGCTTGGAGTTCCCTGGCTGGGAAGTGAAGGCCACTAGCTTGTAGGGAGAGTTGGCACGCTACCTGATGGAGTGGCCATCCGAGGTTTGGGATGAGAATAGTGCAGGGAGTTATGAAGCATCTGAAGATGAAAGGCGAGGGGAGGGCCAAACTGTAAAATCTAATGGGATGGTAGAGAGAAGTCCTCCACAGTTTTGTATCTGTCCACTCTGGAGGTCGTTGCAAGGCTTGCTACCTGCAGAGCTATTCTCTGAGGGATGGGGTCAAACCATCTCCGCAGGTGATGTACTGTGGTGACATTAAAGCCAGAGAATGAGCGGAGGTCGTTGCACATGCTCAGGGTGCTCATTACCTACCAGTCTGGGTGAAGGGATGGCTGCTAGTCACCAGTCTTGACCATTGGATGATTACCACTGTTCGAACAGAGGACCCCGCATGTGACCCCATGCTGCCCACTGACTGTTTGGTATTGCACAATGCTCAAGTCATACTACTATGCAGTGCCCAAGGAAGTCTTACTAAGTGCAGTCCACTCCTTATTAGTATTTTACTTTTTTCTTTTAAAAAGAAAGAACAGAGGGCTGTCTGAACAATAGAGTTCTTGCTCTTGAACAAAAAGCAGCATTTATCCAGAAAAGATGTGGAGAGTCCTCCTATTCCCAGAAGGGAAGAACGCAGTACACATGCCTACCGCTGTGGTGCATTCCTGAAGCACCTGTGGTAACAGTGAGGAAAGGCAGATTAACAAAACTGTCCAATTATTCTGGTGCCACCAAGAGCCAAGTCAATCAAAGACCAAGACATTGGAAGCCTAACAATGTATTAGGACAGCAATGGGGGAACACAGCCCAAGGCTTGCCTAGGGCGCCAACAGCCCAAACCAACCCTGGTCTTGGCCCCAATCAGAGACCGTTGTGTCTCATCTGGTAAAATTTCTGAACAGATCGGACATCCAGTCACTGCCTGCTGGAGCGGACCACTGGAAATGTTAGGGGTGGAATTGTGCCTCCCAGTGTGTGGTCAAAACTGGTGGGGCATGGAGGCGATTCCGTGTAGGTCAGTTTTTTTCTGAGAGGAATCTGGTTCTATGACTGATGCCTTTACAAAAGGCCATATACTGAGTGTCCCTGAGGAAACGCAGAGGCACATGGTCCTTGAGGCCAAAAGGGGAATGTTGTGCCTTTCATGACAATGTCTGTCCTGCCAGGAGCCATCTGGTCCGCTGTGGGGTGAATCTTGCTTAATGCGAGAAGGCAGGGAAGCAGCAGAGGGACCGGGATGGGTCAGCATAGCAGGTAAGTTGCCCTTGTGGAAATGCTTTACTTCGTCATTTTATTATCCATCCACCTCCCCCCCACCCCACCACCATGGACTGTGGGAGTCTGGCTCTGGTCTTGGGCGCTTGAACTAGCGGTGTGGGATCGGCTCCTCCTGTACTATGTATAGTAGTGGTTGTTTAAATCAATGCATATAGCTACTTAGATATGCCAATTTGGAAGGAAGTTGTAGGCTAGCTAGCCTTCAGGGGAGTATGTGCCGCTTGGTTCGAGTATAAAACACAATCTCAGGTTTCTGGAAAGAAAATGGGGACACTCCAAATCTGCTGGCAACCTTGATAAATACATGGCTAAATTACATGAATACCAGACATCCACAAAGCAAAAAAGGAATACTATTCCAAACAAATCCAAAGCTCCATAAACCAACCCAGGGAGCTCTTCGATATAGTTAAACCTTCAGTAAGAGGTCCTATCCAGCAGAAGGAAGAAATAAACCAGCTCCGTCGACTCCAGTTAGTTCACCACACTGCTGCCCGTCTTCTGACTCACACTTCCTGATCTGCTCATGTCACCCCCCTTCTTATTCGTTTACATTGGTTACCTATTCCGTTTCGCATTCAATACAAGATCCTCATTTATGTACACAGATCTCTGCACACCGGTGTCCCACTCTATCTCTCTAATTTAGTTCACTTCCATTGCCCCTCCAGAGCTCTTAGATCGATTCACGCTAATCGCCTATTTCTTCCTCCTCCCTCACAGGCTCATCTTGAATCCACACGTTCTTCTGCCTTTTTCTTTCTCAGTCCCCGTCTTTGGAACTCGTTGCCATCAGTCAGCTCTACATCTGGAACTCTCATTTCACACCTTCAAAGCCAAGTTAAGACTCACCTCTTTTGCACAGCTTTTGATCTCCCCCCCCTCCTCCTTCCGCTGACCTTTGACGGTGTTATGTTTATGTTTAATCATTTGATATACCGCTCAGGCCAAGGCATCAGAGCGGTTTACAATACCATATCATTTGAGAAAATATGAAAGGAACGCCATTTATGAGATAGGACAGAATAGAGGACAGAAACAGTCAAAGAGATAGGAGAAGGAGCAGGAACAGCAGGTTACCATAATAAACGAGTATGACAATCCAGTCCACGTCTTCAATATAACCTTCAGTGCAGACGCCACGGTCCAACGCCTAAGGGCCACGGTGTTCCATCCCTCTACCACTGTCTATCCTATCGCACTGTCTACTACTGCTATCCTTTTCTGTAAACAAATGGCGTTCCTTTCTTGTTTTCCTTCTTCTCCAGTAGTATCCTTTTTGTTTTATTGTAAACCGCCGTATACCTTTTGATCCAGGCGGTATAATAAGTTTTAAATAAAGATAAAGATAAAGAAGATCCCCCCCAACAGTTTATGGTAGATTAGTTTCAAAGCCAAACCTATTCTCGAAACAGAACAAGCACAGCAGCAACATATAAAAGCCTCAACCATACAGAAGTCAAAATCATCTGGAACTCATTCACAACCATCTCACCCTAATAACTGGAAAAAATTATCACAAACATTACCACCCCGCTTGATCCTTGCTCAGTGAGCAGGATAAAGATTGCCTAAAAAGAGTTAAGTCCCACAATTCTCAAAACTGCTCAACTATCAATCACTCCATCAAGGATTTATGTCTGCGGATCTGAAACATACCTTCATCTGCCCAATAAAGCGGAGTTACTCACCTGTAAAGCATAGTTACTCACCTGTAACAGGTGATCTCCGGGAACAGCAGGAATTTAGTCCTCACATATGGGTATCGTCGGTACCGACGGAGCCTGCGCAGAAAGCTTTAGGGAGCATCCCACAGCGCCTGCGTGCTGCCTTCCCGCCTTTCCCAACTGCCTCTCTCCAGTTGAGTTTTAAAGCTGAGACAGAGAGAGAGAAAGGGAAAGGAAAGAGACAGATAGAGAGATACAACTCCTAGGGGAGGTGGGTGGGTTGTGAGGACTAAATTCCTGCTGTTCCTGGAGATCATCTGTTACAGGTGAGTAACTATGCTATCTCCAGGAACAAGCAGGAATGTAGTCATCACATATGGGGACTCCCTAGCTTTAGGTGCCAGGGAGAGACCCCAGAAGTTGTGTGTCCCTGAACAAGGCTCCACTTCCCCCATGGATCTTTGCCATACTACCAAGGATGGCGGGTAGGAGTTCATTAGGTATGGAACAGGTGTTGGAGAACAGCCTGACCAAACAAGGCATCCCGGCGGGAGTCCTTGTCCAAGCAGTAATGGGCTGTGAAGGTATGAACCGAGGCCCAAGTGGCTGCTCAATAGATGTCGTCGATAGACACAGAGTGCAGATGAGCTATTGAGGCTGCCATGGCTCTCACATTGTGAGCTGTGACATGGCCCTCCAGAGAAAGGTTCTTACTCTGATAGGCGAAGGAAATAACACTGTCTAACTGGATTGCTCAGTGTATCTTGGAGATGGAAGTCCCAAATGAGAAGGATCAAAAGCAACAAAGAGTTGAGAGGACTTTCTATGTTGCTGTGTTCTTTGTAAGTAAAAAGCTAAAGCTCTTTTACAGTCCAAGGTATGAAGATTTCTCTCTGCATTTGATGCATGAGGCCTTGGAAAAAACACAGGTAGGTAGACCGCTTGGTTCAGATGAAAAGGGGAGACCACCTTTGGCATAAAGTGTGGATGAGTCCTAAGGACTACCTTGTCATGATGTAACCTTGTATAAGATGGATCAGCTACTAGAACTTGCAACTCACTAATGCGGCGTGCTGATGTGATTGCAATGAGAAAGATAACCTTCCAAGAAAGGAATTTCAAGGAGGTAGTAGCTAAAGGTTCGAAAGGTGGCTTCATGAGCTGCCCAAGAACCAGGTTTAAGTCCCATGCCACCGGTGGTGGCCTAATGGGAGGCTTAGTTAGAAGAAGGCCTCTCATAAATCTTGCTATAAGAGGATGAGAGGAAATAGGCTGCCCATTTAGAGGCTTAAAGGAAGCTGCAATAGCACTCAAATGGACTCTTACTGAATTAGTCTTAAGACCTGCATTGGATAAATGAAGGAGATACTCCAGCAATGATTCCAGAGGTATCGCAAGGGGGTTAAGACTCTTTTGCGAACACCATATGGTAAACCTTTTCCACTTGAAAGCATAAGAGCGTCTTGTGGAAGGTTTCCTGGAAGCAAAAAGAATATCTTTTACTTGCTGAGAGATATTAAGATCATGGAGATCTAGGCCTTCAGCAACCAAGCCCTGAGACGCAGAGACTGGAGATTGGGATGCCATAACATTCCGTCCTCCTGAGATAGGAGATCTGGAGCAGACCCTAACTCCAGGGAGGGAGCTTGAGAGAGATGTAGAAGCAGAGGGTATCACACTTGCCGTGGCCAATGTGGAGCTAAGAGAACCATATGGCCTCTGTCTCTCTGAAGCTTGAACAGGGTTTTGGGAATTAGGGGAATGGGTGGAAAGGCATACAGGAAGTCTTGACCCCAGTAAAGGAGGAAAGCATCCCTGGCCTGAGCCCCCTGAGCTGGAATAATGGAACATAACCGGGGAAGTTTGGCATTCCACGTACTTGCAAAGAGGTCTATGTCCGGGGTTCCCCAAAGTTGAAAAATCCTGGCCACGTGGTCTGCATGCAGAGACTACTCGTGTGGAAGCAGAACTCGACTGAGTCTGCCTGCCCAAGAGTTTTGAATGCCTGGAAGATACACTGCCAGAAGATGAATCTGATGTTCTCTGGCGAGGGCCCATAGTTGCAAAGCTTTGTTGCAAAGCGACAGAGAGCCTGTTCCCCCCTGCTTGTTTACACAGAACATGGCTACTTGATTGTCCGTATGAATGAGGACTGTCTTGTAGCTGAGCAGGGTGTGGAACACTCGCAGAGCAAGGGAGATTGCTCTGAGCTCCAAGAGATTGATATGTAGATGACTCTCCTGTGGAGACCTGGTGCCCTGAGTGAAGAGGTCTTGCAGATGAGCTCCCCAACCCATTGGAGAAGCATCTGTTGTGAGAGTTGCTTGGGGTAAGGGTTGCTGAAAAGGGGACTCCAGCAACAGGTTTTGAGTGGACTTCCACCACTGGAGGGACAAAATAAGGCGACTTGTGTTTTCTATTTTGTCTGTCAGGCATCCTGATGCCTGGGTCCATTGAGTGGATAAAGTCCACTGAGCTGCCCTCATATGGAGGCGAGCATAGGGAACCACATGTACAGTAGATGCCATGTGGCCTAGTAGTTGTAACATTTCTCGAGCAGTGAGATGAGGCTTTAGCACTGCTTGAGAAGCTAACTGCACCATGCAAAGGCAGTGGGCCTGAGGGAGATAGGCCCTTGCCTTTCTGGTGTCCAGCAAAGCTCCTATGAACTCTAAAGACTGAGTGGGAGTTAGACTGGATTTTGGGATGTTTATTACAAGACCCAAATACTGAAGGATACGCATTGTGCAGGATAGAGAAGTCCTGGCCTCTGACTCTGTTGGGGCTCGAATGAGCCAGTCGTCTAAGTAGGGGAAGACGAATATCCCTAGAGTGCGAAGAAATGCTGCTACGACAGCCATGCATTTCGTGAACACCCTTGGTGCTGAGGCCAGGCCAAAAGGAAGCACCCTGTATTGGTAGTGCTTTCCTTGAAAAAGGAACCGAAGGAACCTTCTGTGGGTTGGATGGATGAGGACATGGGTGTACGCATCCTTGAGATCTAGAGAACAAAGCCAATCCTGACTCTGAAGGTATGGCAGCAGAGACCCGAGAAAAATCATTTTGAATTTCTCTTTGACAAGGAATTTGTTCAATTCTCTGAGGTCTAAGATAGGTCTGTATCCCCCTGTTTTCTTTGGAATAAGGAAATAAGGGAAGTAGAACCCTGTACCCTGCTGATGAATGGGTACTTCTTCTATTGCCCCTTCAGCAAGAAGAATAGCGACCTCCTGCTCTAACAAAAGTAAGGAGAATTGAACTGCCTTACTATTGTGTGAGGGGGCATGCTTGAAAAATGAAGCTTGTACCCCTCCTTTATGATGGAGAGTGTCCAATGCTCTGCTGTTATCTGCCCCCATCTGGGGGCAAAGTGACATAACCTTCCTGGAATGGTGGAAGGCTCTGGTCCCCTGCGAGCCAGGAAGGCTAAGTTCTCTAGCTGAAAGTCAAAGGCCTTGTGGAGGCTGAGACTGCTGTGACGGCTGAAGCTTAGCAGTCTTTGCTTTCTTCTGTTTGGGTGGTTGCTGACCCTTCTTGACAAACTGACCTGCCGAACATGCCTGCTGAGCATAGGCAGGATAATATCTTTTCTTCTTAGAAAAGAATGGTTTCTTGAAAGATTTCTTTCTAGCAGGATCAGCTGTGGACTTGGATAATCTATCCAAGGTGGAATTTTCAGCATCCATCTCATTGGCTTTTTCCTGCCAATCTCTACCAAACAGGTTCTCACCAGTACAAGGGATGTTTCCCAATTTGTCTTGTACCCAGAGCTCCAGATCAGATGCCTGGAGCCAAGCAATTCTACGTGCACCTATGGCAATAGCAGAGGTCCTGCTTATGCACTCAAAGCAGTCAAAGGCTGCACGGTTGGCAAATTTAGAAACATCTTGGGCATGTTTGAACAAAGTGAGAAAATCCTGTCTTCTATTCTCAGGAAGAATAGGACTTAAAGCTTCTAAATGATCTGTGACCTCTTTCAGGAACATTCCCATGTACAGACTATAGGAACTGATCCTGGCAGAAAGCATGGAAGCTTGGAAGACCTGACGTCCAAAAGCATCCAGGGTTCTGCACTCACGTCCTGGAGGATTAGAGGCATGCCTCTTTGCACTCTTGATCCTTCTCATAGCTGATTCCACTACAATAGAGTGGTGAGGAAGCTGAGTGTTTTGGAAACCAGGACAAGGAGGGACTCGATACATAGTATCCAGTCTGCGAGAATGAGGAGAGGTGGTAAGAGGTGTCTCCCACATCCTTAACATGAGATCATATAAAATCTCATGAATGGGCAAAGGTAGCTGCCTCCTTAGGAGTTTTGGGATATTGTAGAATTTCCAACTCCTTGGCCCTTGGCTCTGTTTCATGGGCCACAGTAATGGACAGACCCCGAGCCACCTCCCTGATAAAATCCTGGAAGGAAATATCCTCTGGAGGAGACATCCTGCACTTAGGGGAGGAGGGCTCCTCTGGGAGAAGCATGCCTGCATCGACAGAACTGTCAGAATCCTCAGATTCTTCTGAGGACTCGAAGTACCGTCTGTCCAGATGCTCTTGAAGAGCCCGATACCCTACCGACCGAAGTCGGTACCGGGAGTATCGGATGACTGGGTAACAGCAAAGCAGACACCGATGCCGATGCTATCGGTACTGGCACCGATGCCGGGGCCGGTACCGGCCGAATTGTCTGTCGCGGTTCCGAGGGCGTCGATGCCGCAAGGAGAGCCGCCAGACTGCGCTCAATAGCCAGGACTCTAGTCTATCGACGCTGCCGATGCCTGGATGTCGGTACCGGAGAAGACCGCCGGTACCCCAGAGCATGGCACCAGTAGTTCTGCCGAGGTCGAGGCCTCGAGAACATCTTGGAGCCCCGATAATGCTTTGGAAGCCGAAGCCTCCGGCCGGGGCAATTTTGCCGGTGCAGAATCCTCAAGGGCAATGCCAGAGGCACCTCGATGCTTAGAAGGCGATCTACCCTTTGAGGACCGGCTGGACTTATGTTTAATTACCTGAGATCCACGGGAGGAAGAGGAAGCCCTGGAAGGCGTCGATGCCACCGAAGCTGCATCAGAGGGAAACAGGGTACTGAGCTTAGCAGCTCGGTTCTGCCGACCTCTTTTAGACATCATGGCGCAGGACATACAATCCGTGATGGAGTGGTCAGGACCTAAACATTTTAGACACCATTCATGGGTGTCTGACGGAAATGGTACCGCCACACTTGGTGCACTTTTTGAAACCTGAGGCAGGTTTCTCCATTGTAAGAAAATGTTTTTGGGCCTAAGGCCCAAAAAGCCACGTGCACCTGAAGAAAATAGGAAAAATGTAGAATTTTTTTTTATTTTAAAGACAAAATAAGAAGAAAAAAACGGCGGTACCGGTAAAGCGTCGAGGAAGGCAGACGCGACCACAAAAAAGAAAGAAATAAAGAAGAATTCTTCTGCGGTGACAGGAACAACAACCTGCTGGCTCTGCGGAAAAAGAACTGGAGAGAGGCAGTTGGGAAAGGCAGCACGCAGTCGCTGTGGGATGCTCCCAAAAGCTTTCTAATTGGACGCTGGGGAGTGTTCCCGCGCAGACTCCGTCGGTACCGACAATACCCATATGTGATGACTACATTCCTGCTTGTTCCTGGGAGATCAGGTGATCTCTGGGAACAACAGCAATCAATCTTCACATATGGGTGTTGTTGGTATCAACTGAGCCCACGCAGGAAAGCTCCCCAGCATCCAATAGGAAAGCCTTTGGGAGCACTCCACTGCGCCTGTGTGCCTGCCTGCCTTCCCAACTCCCCTCCTCAGTTGAGTTTGTAGCTGAGAGAAACACAGAAACATAGAAATATGATGACAGAAAAAGACCACATGGCCTATCTAGTCTGTCCTTCCATATCAACAATTACAACAGTCCCCCTTTTTACCTTTAGAGATCCTCTGTGTTTGTCCCATGCTTTTTTGAATTCAGTTACTGGAAGAGAAAAATATAAACAAACCCTACAACTCCTAGGGGAGGAGGGTGGGTTGTGAAGACCGATTCCTGCTGTTCCAGGAGATCATCTGTTACAGGTGAGTAACTATGCTATCTCCTGGAATACTTCAACCCTCAAACCCCAATCACACACATCCAACCTATCTATATCCCAAACCCAAGAATGTGTTATGCACACTAATTTTTGTCGGAACTATTGCCGTGAAGGTGAATACCCTCTCGTGGCAATAATGTTCCTTTTTATCTATTTATGTAAAAGGGGAGCACGACCCCCACCAACCCTAAAGAGATATCTAAATCATCATAGGGCAAAAACTGACCTCCAATCAAATCTGTCCAAAAAAGGCGATAACATCAAGCCAAACAAGGTACACTTAATTTTTAACGGATGGTCGAATCCAACTGTCCAAAAAGCCCATCCGATAGTGCGTTTCACCAAGTCACGCAGAGGCTGAAAAGCGCCATATATTCTTCTTCAAATTGCAACTCATCCAGAAGTGTATTACAATAACCCAACGTTGTGTTTCGGGCTCCCGATCCTCACAGCCCTTCTTCAAATTCTATTGCAAATGTAAAGAATCCGCCCATCACAGCTGCTTTTAAAAGGGCGCAAAGAAATGACATCATCAAGTCATGGGCCAATTATGATCAAAGTCCATTCATAGGGAGGGTAAACCAAAATTTAAAGAAGTAACCACCAATCCACAGAAGAATTTAACCCATATGGTGCTATTGAATTGAGATGATAGATCCAGAACTGTTCTCTATGCAAAAGTCGGGCACCCCGGTCACCACCCCGAAGCTTCCCCGGGACATGATCCAGGATCCCCAACACAGGGCAAATTATCACGTAAAACAGGCACACAGTACAAAACGTGATAAGGTGGAAAAACAATTTATTTGAATCTCAGACCTAGCAACCCGACACAGGCCGTGTTTCGAAGACCTTCATCAGGGGTTGTCTAAATAGGTACTACAGACATAAAAACAAACAATATTAAAAAACAAATTAAAAGTGAAAGAACAAATGGGCATGGACATACATTAAGCTCTAACTATAAAATTAAAAATAAATAATAATAATTGTTACAATAATAATAATAATGTAGTTAGTTAGTAGTAGATCTCTCATAATAAATAATTAAAAATTATATAATTAAAATAATAATAAAATAATAAAACAATAAAACACAACGTTGGGTTATTGTAATGCATTTCTGGATGAGTTGCAATTTGAAGAAGAATATATGGCGCTTTTCAGCCTCTGCGTGACTTGGTGAAACGCACTATCGGATGGGCTTTTTGAACAGTTGGATTCGACCATCCGTTAAAAGTTAAGTGTACCTTGTTTGGCTTGATGTTATCGCCTTTTTTGGACAGATTTGATTGGAGGTCAGTTTTTGCCCTATGATGATTTAGATATCTCTTTAGGGTTGGTGGGGGTCGTGCTCCCCTTTTACAGAAATAGATAAAAAGGAACATTATTGCCACGAGAGGGTATTCACCTTCACGGCAATAGTTCCGACAAAAATTAGTGTGCATAACACATCTCCTGGAATAAGCAGGAATGTAATCTTCACATATGGGACTCACTAGCTCCCAAGTACCAGACTAGTATGGGGGGGAGGGAGAGCAGTGGTCCCAAGGCTAAAAAATTGTAGCCGAAGGGTCTGGCAGAGTTGAGGGCCATTGGACTATTCCAGGAGGAGATACTCCCCCAATGATAATCTGGTCTGTTGTAGAAATCCACGACAGAGGTTAGGAGTTGAATTTATCCCAAAGAGGTGCTGGAGTACAGCTTGGCCAAAGACAGCATCCTGACAGGAGTCTCTGTCCAGACAACAGTGTGTAGCAAAAGTAAGAATGGAGGACCAGGTAGCTGCCTGACTGATCTCAATGGATACTGAATGGAGACTGGCTACGGATGTTGCCATAGCCAATACATTATAAGCAGCGATATGATCCTCTAAAGAGTCCTGCCTGTGCATAAGCAAAAGAAATGCAATCTGCTGTCCATATGGATAGAGTATGTTTCATCACCGGTAGGCGTAGGTGACTAGAATCTAAGGAGACAAATAATTGAGAGGATCTTCTGTGACCCTTCGTTCTATTCAAGTAATAAGCCAGCGCTCACTTGCAGTCTAAGGTGTGTAGTACTACTTCAGCCCGAGATGCATGTGATCTAGCGAAGAAAATCGGTAAGATGACAGACTGGTTTAGACGGAAGGTGGAGACTACCTTCAGAAGAAATGCGGATGAGTATGTAGGATCACCTTGTCATAGTGGAACTGGGTGTAGGGCAGATCTGCCACCAGAGCCTGCAGTTCACCGAAGCAGAGAGCTGAGGTGAGGCTATGAGGAAGATTACCTTCCAAGATAGAAATGTCAGTGAAGTAATGGCTAAAGGCTTGAAAGGAGTGTGCTACTAAGGGGTGTGAGGAGATAGGCTGTCCATCCAGTAGACTGTAAGAGGCCGAATGGAATTAAGGTGACTCTCAATGAGTTAGTCTTAAGACCTGTTACGGATAAGTGGAGGATATATTGTAGAAGAGACTCCACTGGGCAAGAAAAAGGGTCAATGTCTTTAGGAGAGCACCAGAGGGCAAACCTATGCCACTTGAAGGCATAAGATCGCCTGGTGGAATCTTTGCATGATGCAAGGACTAGGACATCTTTGACCACCTGTGGCAGGTTGAGGTCAGGGAGCACTATCCCTTCAGCAGCCATGCTGTGAGTCGTAGGGAGTGAAGATTGGGATACAGGAGCGTTCCAGTGTTCTGAAAGAGGAATTCAGGTGCAAATCCCAGGCTGAGAGGTTGTGCAAGTCAAAGAAGCAGAGGAAACCACAGTTGTTGAGCTAAAAGGGGACTATGAGGATCATGTAGCCCTTGTCAGCCTGCAGCTTGAAAAGAGTTTTGGATATCAAGGGAATGGGTGGGAATGTATAGAGCAGTCCTTGTTCCCAGTGTAGAAGGAAAGCATCTTGGACCTGTTGGTGCAGTGACGGAAGTCTCAAGCAAAAGATTGGAAGATATGTGTTTTGCAGAGTGGCAAAAAGATCTATGAATGGGGTCCTCCATGTGCGGAAGAGCCAGACAGCAATATCCTGATGTAAGATCCATTTGGGTGGATGAAGGATATGGCTTAGACCGTCTGCAAGGACAGTGAGTTCACCCGGGAGATACACCGCTCTGAGGTGAATGCAGTGTAAGATGGCAAAGGACCACAGGCGAAGCGCTTCCTCACAGAGGGGATGGGATCCCGTTCCCCCTTTTGTTCACATAGAACATGGCAACTTGGTTGTCTGTCCTGAATAGAACAGGTTGCCCCAAATGTTGGGGTTGAAAAACCCGAACTTTTTTCAATGCTCTTAGTTCTAGGAGGTTGATCTGCAGGGCAGTTTCCTGTTGTGTCCACAGTCCCTCTGTAAAGTTGTTAAGATGTGCTCCCCAACCCAGCTTGGAAGAATCCATTGTCAGAATACATCGAGGCAGAGGCATCTGAAAAGGTGACCCAACAAGAAGTTTCTGTGGAGAACACCACCACCGAAGGGGATTTGATCAGTTGAGGGGTGATGTGGATCTACTCTCTGAGACACCCCTTTGCTTGCATCCACTGAGAAGAGTCCATTGTACTTGTTGCATGTGCAATCGAGCGTAGGGGACAACATGGATCGTGGAGGCCATGTGTCCTAATAGCTGTAGCATTTCTTGAGCTGATACCCAGCTTTGCTCTTGCATCCCACCTTTGCCAGCTTGATTAGGCAGGTACAGCGAGCTTGTGGAAGGAAAGCTCAGGCCTGTTGAGTGTCTAAGAACACTCTGATGAACTCCAGTCATTGGGTTGGAGCGAGGCGAGACGAAGTTTATGACAAATCCTAGGTGTTGGAGTACCATGAAGATGCAATGAAGGGAGTCTTACCTCTCGAAGGGAGTCTCTCCTGATCAGCCAGTCAACTAAGTAAGAGAAGACGAATACCCCCAAGGTGTGTAAGTAGGCAGCGACTACTGCCATGCATTTTGTGAAGACTCATGGGCAGAGGCAAGACTTGAAGAGGAGAACCTGGTACTGATAATGATTTCCTTGAAACATGAAGCGCAGACACTGTTTGTGTGAGGGATGGCTCAGTAAGTGCATGTGGCCTCCTTTAGGTCTAGAAAACATAGCCAATCCTGTCTCTGGAGGTACGGTAGAAGAGTTCCTAGAGAAATAATTTTGATTTTTTTTCTCAGACCATGAATTTGTTTAGGTCTCTGAGATCCAAGTTGGGCCTGACACTTGCTGTTTTCTTTGAAATGAGAAAATATGGAAAGTAGAAGCCCATCCCCTCTTGAGCAGGAGGAACTCTTTCTATGGCACCCTGGGAAAACAGAGTGTCGCCTCTACTTTTAAGACAGTGCTTTGAAGCAGTTGTAATGGATAATACCCTATAAAGTTGTTGGGGGGTAAGATTTCAAAGTGAAGTTGATAACCCCCTTGGACAATCTGGTGTTCATTGCTCTGATGTTATGAGGTGCCTGCCTGCCTTTATGGCACAGCACAAGCCTCGAGAACCAGGAACCTCTGGGCCAGTGATGGCACAGTCTACTGCAAGTGCCTTGCTGGTGGAGGTCCAGCCAATTCTCAAAAAACATGCTATCTCCTCTGGTTCCCGGAAAGGTTCTTGGTCCTGCTCGGTGCAGCGGATTCCCCTCCCTCCAAGTGCATCGGGCTCGGAGCGCAGGGAACAGAGGTCGCCCTTGACTCCGTCACCAGAGCACTGACACAGTTCCTATTCCCATCGATACTTGGAATTCTTGTCTGACTCTGATTCAGAGTGGGAAACCAAGGAATTCCCTAGAGACAGTGCGGCACGGGATATCCTTTTGGATCCCTTGCCCCTGTATGAGCACAGGAGGTCCCCTCCCAAGACCTCTCCTCCTTGGAGATTGTCAGGAACACGGGGAAGGCTTTATCCTTCACAACTGAAGCCGTCAAGAAGGGTCGGAGGGCAGGAGTTGCTGTCCAAACCTCCCATCCGGCCTCCTCCAGCAGAATGGGACCTGAATGTAGTGCTCGTGCAGCTTACGCGTTCACCCTTTGAGCCGATGGCTATGTGCTCGCTTCGGCATCTTTCCTGGAAGGTGGACTTCGTGGTGGCTTTGACCTCGGCCCTCCAAGTCAGTGAGCTCCAGGCTCTCATGGCTGAAGCCCCTTACACCAGGTTCTATAGGAACAAGGTGGTCCTCCGTACCCACCCCAAGTTCCTGCCGAAGGTTGTCTCAGATTTTCATCTCAATCAGGAGATAGTGTTATCGAGACCCCATGCCGATTAGATGTCGGCGGTATTGCATACCCTCGACTGCAAGAGGGCTCTTGCCTTCTATCTACAGTGCACCCAGCCTCATCGCAAGTGTGTCCGGCTCTTCGTGACCTAAGATCACAAACGCCTGGGGCAGGCAGTCACAAAATGCACCCTCTCCATCTGGGTGGCGAACTGCATCGCCTTCACTCAGGTGAAGGCAGGCGCCCCGCTGGATCGGCGGGTCACTGCACATGGCGTCAGAGCCAAGGTGGCTTCGGTAGCTTTGCTGCGCTCGGTGCTGCTATCGGAATCTGCCAGGCTGCGACCTGGGCCTCGGTGAACACTTTCGCCTCACACTACTGCCTGGAGAGGGAGTCCCGCCGGGACAGTGCCTTCGGCCAGACTGTACTCCGTACCTTGCGGGGCTGCTCCTTGTCCGACTCTTGGGCATCCCACGCCGCCTGCACCTCCAGAAGGCTATGTTTCACAAAAGAATGCAACAATGACCACGTCATCGCCTTACAGATGTCCACTGGTGGCACCGAACTGGCCTTGGCCCAGGACGATGCCTGAGCTCTGGTGAAAGGAGCTCACAATCCTTGAAGAAGGAATTGATATCTCAGCAAGTACACTAAAGCTATGGTCTTCCTTATCCATTGAGAAATGAAGTCCTTGAATGCCACCTCTCCCTGTCGAAGGCCACCAGATAAGACGAACGGTCCGATTTTCACCAGGGCCTCGTCTTCCTGAGATACTGCCACAGCACATGGAGAATATCAAGATGTCGCAGGAGCAGATCCTGAAACGTCCCTCCTGTTCCCAACAAGATGGGGGAGACAGCGACTGATTCAAAAGAAATGCTGAAAACTCCTTGAGCCTAAAGGAAGAAACCGGCCTCTAATCACCTTTTCTTTAGGCATAATAAGAAAAGGAATCGGACATGACATTACTTGAAGCTCAGAGATGCTCCTTGCCAAGCATACAGCCACAAGAAAAATGGTATTTAATGTAATATCTTTCAGGAAGCAAGCCACCAGTGGCTCAACAGGAGACATCGTTAAACCCGACAGTACGGGATTCAGATCCCAGGGAGGGACAGCTGCTCGCAGAGGCAGTCAAACGTGTTTCACCGCTCACAGAAAACGCTGGACATCCGAGCGGGCTCTCACGGATACCCCCCCTGTAGCCTACCCCTAACACATAAGATGGCTGCCACCTGCACACACAGAGACCTACAGGCTAAACCTTTTGTCGAGTTCGTCTTGCAGAAAGGCAAGTACTTCCGGTACAGTTGCCTGCAGCGGATAGCCGTTCGCTTTTTTTTCACACCAGTTTTCGAAAACTCTCCAAATGTGGATATACGCCAATGAGGTCTGCAAGACTACAACAATGCTGCAATGACCTGTGCAGAGTAGGCTCACTGCATCAACCTAGCCCTCTCAGAAGCCATGCCGTGAGAATCTCCCCACCTGAGGCATCCTGATTGGACCCTGAAATGGTAGATCTTCTCGCATAAGTAGATGACCAGAGGGAGCGACCGCCAACCACCCCAAGTCGGCCTACCAAAGCATTATTCTCCAATCTAGGGCAATCAACCGCGTAAGAATATAAGAAATGCCATACTGGGTCAGACCAAGGTCCATCAAGCCCAATATTCTGTTTCCAACAGTGGCCAATCTACAGTAGGTCACAAGAACCTAGTATCATCCCCAAAAGACACAGGTTCTCAATGCTTGTATTGGGTAAAGCAACGATATCCTGGGTCCCTTTTAATAATGGTTTATGGACCTTTCCTCAAGGAACTTGTCCAAACCTTTTTTAAACCAAGCTACACTAACAGCTGATACTACATCCTCCGGTAACAAATTCCAGAGTTTGATTACACGTTGTGAAAAGCGTAGTTACTCACCTGTAACAGATGATCTCTGGGAACAGCAGGAATTTAGTCTTCACATATGGGTATCGTCGGTACCGATGGAGCCTGCGCGGGAACGCTCACCAGCATCCAATAGGAACGCTTTTGGTAGCATCCCTCAGCACATGCGCGCTGCCTTCCCGCCTTTCCAACTGTCCCACTTCAGTTAAGTTTGTATCTCAGTGAAAGGATAGAGGGAGAGAGGAAAGAGACAGAGAGACAGAGAGAACTCCTAGGGGAGGTGGGTGGGTTGTGAAGACTAAATTCCTGCTGTTCCCAGAGATCACCTGTTACAGATGAGTAAAGCATTGTAACTCACCTGTAACAGGTGATCTCCGGGAACAGCAGGAATTTAGTCTTCACATATGGGTATCGTCGGTACCGACGGAGCCTGCGCGGGAACGCCCCCAAGCGTCCAATTAGAAAGCTTTTGGGAGCATCCCACAGCGCCTGCATGCTGCCTTCCCCCCTTTCCCAACTGCATCTCTCCAGTTAAGTTTAAAGCTGAGACAGAGAGAGAGAGAGAGGGGGAAAGAGAGAGAGATAGAGAGATACAACTCCTAGGGGAGGTGGGTGGGTTGTGAAGACTAAATTCCTGCTGTTCCCGGAGATCACCTGTTACAGGTGAGTAACTATTCTATCTCAAGGAACAAGCAGGAATGTAGTCTTCACATATGGGGACTCCCTAGCTGAAGATGCCAGGGAGATAGCCCTAGGAAGCTGCCACGCAAGTAAGGTGGGTCATGCTTCCTCCCATGGATCTCTGGCATCCCACCAGGGTTGGTGGGTAGGAGTTGAATTAGGTCTGGAAGAGATTTTGAAGAACAGCTTGGCCAATGAAGGCATCCCGACGGGAGGCTTTATCTAGGCAGTAGTGGGCTGTGAAGGTGTGTACCGAAGCCCAGGTGGCTGCTCGACAAATGTCATCAATAGACACAGAGTGAAGGTTAGCCATAGAGGCTGCCATGGCTCTCACATTATGAGCTGTGACATGGCCTTGAAGAGGAAGACTCTTACTCGTATAAGCAAAGGATATGCATTGTGCAATCCATTTGGACAGAGTTCTCTTGGAGACTGGAAGTCCCGAATGACTAGAATCAAAAGCAATAAAAAGTTTAGAAGACTTTCTATGTTGCTGTGTTCTTTGTAGATAAAAAGCCAAGGCTCTTTTATAATCCGAAGTATGAAGGTTCCTTTCTGCATTCGAGGCATGAGGCCTCGGAAAGAATACAGAAAGATAAATTGATTGATTTAAATGAAAAGGCGAAACCGCCTTTGGCATAAAGTGTGGATGAGCTCTAAGAACAACCTTATCATGGTGAAACCTAGTATAAGGAGAATCAGCCACTAAAGCTTGCAATTCACTAATGCGACGTGCAGAGGTGATTGCAAATAGGAAGATGATCTTCCAGGACAAAAGCTTTAGGGTTGTAGTGGCTAAAGGTTCAAAAGGCAGTTTCATGAGCTGCCCGAGAACTAGGTTTAAATCCCATGCCACCGGTGGTGACCTGATGGGAGGCTATGTTAATAGAAGACCTCTCATAAATCTTGTTATGAGTGGATGAGAGGAAATTGGTTGTCCATTTTTAGAGGCTTATAGGAAGCTGCGATTGTACTAAGATGGACTCTTGAATTGGTCTTCAGACCAGAATTTGATAAATGAAGTAGATACTCTAGTATCGATTCCAAAGGTATCATAAGGGGGTTTAACCCCTTCTGTAAAACGTTTCCACTTGAAGGCGTAAGAGCGTCTTGTGGAAGGTTTTCTAGAAGCCTCAAGGATATCCTTTACTTGTTTGGAAAGGTTAAGATCCTGAAGGTCCAGGCTTTCAGCAACCAGGCCCTGAGATGCAGGGACTGGGGATTCGGGTGCCATGGCATCCTGTTCTCTTGGGAGAGGAGATCTGGAGCATAGCCTAACCCCAGAGGTGCAGCTTGAGAGATATGTAGAAGCAGGGGATACCACGTTTGGCATGGCCACCTGTGGTGCTATGAGGATCATACGACCTCTGTCTCTCTGAAGCTTGAAGAGTGTTTTGAGGATGAGGGGAATGGGTGGGAAGGCATAGAGGAAATCGTGAACCCAATGAAGAAGGAAGGCGACCCTTGCCTGGCAATTTTGAGCCGGAATCCTGGAACAGAACCAGGGAAGTTTGGCATTCAGTGGACTTGCAAATAGTTCTATGTCTGGGGTTCCCCAGATCTGAAATATCTTGGCCACCTGGTCTAGGTGGAGAGACCATTCGTGAGGCAGCAGTACTCGGCTGAGTTTGTCTGCCCAAAGGTTTTGATTGCCTGGAAGATATACCACGAGAAGGTGAATTTGATGCTCTCTGGCGAGGGCCCATAGTCATAAAGCTTCATTGCATAATGACAGAGCCTGTTCTGCCCTGCTTGTTCAAGTAGAATGTAGCTACTTGATTGTCCGTTTGGACTAGGACTGTCTTGTAGCTGAGCTGGGCATGGAATACTCGAAGAGCTAGATAGACTGGCTCTGAGTTTCAGGAGGTTTATGTGAAGACAAGCCTCCTGTGGAGTCCAGGTACCCTGGGTAGAGAGATGATGCAGGTGTGCTCCCCATCCCAACTGTGATGCATCTGTTGTTAGGGTGGCCTGGAATAGGGGTTGCTGGGAAGGAGACCCCACTAGAAGATTTTCCAGTGATTGCCACCATTGTAGGGACAAGATTACTCGTTGTGAGTTTGATATCTTGTCCGATAGACGTCCTGTGGCCTGTGTCCACTGTGTGGATAGGGTCCACTGGGCTTCTTGCATATGAAGGCGAGCGTAGGGAACCACATGAACCGTGGATGCCATATGTCCCAATAGTTGTAGTTCTCAAGCAGTTAGGGAGGACTTCGCTGCTTGAGAAGCTAGCTGCATTATACAAAGACAGCGGGGTTGGGGGAGAAAAGCCCTTGACTGTCTGGTATCTAGACAAGTTCCTATGAACTCTAGGGACTGAGACGGAGCAAGTTGGGATTTTGGGAGGTTTATGACCAATCCCAAGTACTGAAGGATTCACATTGTGCGAGACAGTGCAGGTCTGGCTTCTGGAACCGTGGGGGGCTCGAATGAGCCAGTCGTCCAAGTAAGGGAAGATGAATATCCCCAGGGTTCGCAGAAATGCAGCTACTACTGCCATGCATTTCGTGAATACTCTTGGTGCCGAAGCCAGACCAAAGGGAAGAACCCTGTATTGGAAATGTTTTCCCTCGAAAAGGAATCGTAAGAATTTCCTGTGATCCAGATGGATCAGAATGTGAGTATATGCATCCTTTAGATCTAGAGACAAAGCCAATCCTGACTTTGAAGGTATGGCAGAAGAGTTCCCAGAGAAATCATTTTGAACTTTTCTCGGAACAGATATTTGTTCAATTCTCTGAGGTCTAGAATGGGTCTGTCCCCTCCTATTTTCTTTGGAATAAGAAAATAGGGGGAGTAGAACCCTGCACCCTGCTGAAGAATGGGCACCTCCTCTACTGCTCCATGAGCAAGGAGTGTTGAGACCTCTTGATCCAGTAGATTGCCTGTAGAGGTTTGGGAATTGAACTGTCTTACAATTGTAGGAGGGGGCATGCTGTGAAAATGAAGCTTGCACCCCTCTCCCACAATGGACAGAGTCCAGTTTTCTGTTATTTGGTGCCATCTGTTGGCAAAATGACACAACCTGCCTGGAATGTTTAGGGGTTCTGGCCCCTTCAGAGGCTGGAAGGCTAAGTTCTCTATGAAGGAGTCAAAGCCCTTGAGGGGGCTGGGCCTGTGGAGCTGGTTGAGCTCTAAGGCCTTTTGGCTTCTTTTGTCTGGATTGTTGTTGTTGACCCTTCTGGGCAACTTGACCCTGAGCTTGCCCTTGCTGGGTATAGGATGGATAAAACTTCCTCTTTTTGCTGAAAAAGGGTTTTTTTATAAGGTTTCTTTTTGGCTGGAGTGGCTGTGGATTTTGACAATCTGTCTAAAGTGAGATTGTCAGTATCCATCTCATTAGCCTTCTCCTGCCAATTCTTGCCAAAGAGGTTTTCTCCTGTGCAAGGGATGTTTCCCAATTTATCCTGTACCCAAATCTCCAAGTCTGATGCCTGAAGCCAGGCAATCCGACATGCACCAATGGCAATAGCAGAGGTTCTGCTGATGCATTCAAAGCAGTCAAAGGCTACACAGTTTACAAACTTGGAGACATCTTGAGCATGTCTGATCAGAGAGAGAGAAAGTCCTGTCATTTGTCCTCAGGGAGAAGGGGGCTCATAAGCTCCAAATCTCCTGTGACCTCTTTGAGGAACATTCCCATATATAAAATATATGAGCTGATCCTAGCTGAAAGCATGGAAGCCTGAAACGTTTGACGCCCAAAAGCGTCAGGAGTCCTGCATTCACGACCTGGAGGATTGGATGCATGTCTCTTTGCACTTTTCATCTTACGCATGGCTGACTCCACTACCATTGAATGGTGTGGCAGCTGAGTCTTTTGAAAACCAGGACATGGTGGAACTCAATACATGGTATCGAGTCTCCTAGAATGAGGAGATGTGGTCAAAGGTGTCTCCTACATTCTGAGCATCAAATCATGAAGAATTTCACGAATGGGCAGAGTGGCTGCTTCCTTGGGAATCTTAGGGTATTGGAGAATTTCCAATTCCTTTGCTCTAGGTTCTTTTTCAGGAGCTACTGTGATTGAAAGGCCTCGGGCCACATCACAAACAAAATCCTGAAAAGACATGTCTTTGAAGAGGAGTCTTCCGGGAGAAACACTCTGGTACCGGCAGAATTATCAGAGTTATCGGAGGATTCGAAGTATCTCTGATCCCGATGTTCATGGCAAAGCATGGTCTCGGTATCGATCAAAGTCGATACCGAATTGGTCCGGTACTGAACTGTCGATGCCAGAAAAACGCTGCATGGGAAGGATTCCCACCGGGGCCGGTACCGCCGGTGCTGGTAACGGTATCTGTACTGGTGTTGGTACCGGTGCTCGTTGAACCACTGGTGTCAACGGTACCGCAGTTGTAAGGAGAGCTGCAAGACTGCGTTCGATAACAAGGAATCTCTGGTCTATCAACGCTGCCGATGCCTGAGTACTGGTACTGGTAAAAGCGGCCAGAACCCCTGAGCATGGCATCAGTAGTTCTGCCGAGGTCAAAGCCTCGAGAACATCCTGGAAACCCGTTAATGCTTTGGAGGCCGAAGCCTCCCGCCGGGGCTGTTTCGCCGGTGTAGTTTCCTCAAGGGCAATGCCAATGGCCTCTCGATGCTTTGAAGGAGAGCTACCCTTTGAGGACCGGCTCTTATGTTTAGTTACCTGAGATCCATGGGAGGAAGACGAGGCTCTTGAAGACGTCGATGCAATGGACCTGGTATCCGAAGAAAAGAGGGTACCGAGCTTAGCAGCTCTGTTCTGCCTTCCTCTTTTAGTCATTTCCATACAGGAGGAACACTCAGATGGAGAATGGTCAGGGCCTAAACATTTTAGACATCAGTCATGGGTGTCGGTGACGGAGATGGTACCGTCACATTTAGTACATTTTTTAAAACCACTAGCTGGTTTTTCCATCTTTTGGGAAAAATGGGGCCTAATGCCCAAAATGGCGCCTAGCACCAAAAGAAAAGATTTCTGAAGAGAAACAGTTAAAAAAAAAAAAAATATATATATATATATATTTTATTAAAGAAGAAAGAACCGGCGGTACTAGTAGGTGTTGTGCGGAGGCAGGCGCAACAACAAGAAAACAAGTTTAAAGAAGAAATTTTCTGCGGTGACAGGGTATGTGTCCTGTCGGCTCCACGGAAAACGAAGAACTGAAGAGGGACAGTTGGAAAGGCGGGAAGGCAGCACGCATGTGCTGAGGGATGCTCCCAAAAGCGTTCCTATTGGACCCTGGGGAGCGTTCCCACGCAGGCTCCGTCGGTACCGACGATACCCATATGTGAAGACTACATTCCTGCTTGTTCCTGGAGATAAAATATTTTCTATTAGTCTTAAATAGGTTACCCTGTAGCTTCATTGCATGTCCCCTAGTCTTTTTATATTCTGATGATGTAAACAATTGATCTACGTTTACCCGTTCCACTCCATTCATTAATTTATAGACCTCTATAATATCTCCCCTCAGCCGTCTCTTTTCCAGGTTGAAGAGCCCTAACCTTTTTAGCCTCTCTTCATAGGAGTATCCTTCCATCCCCTTTACCATTTTGGTGGTTCTTCTCTGTACCTTTTCTAATAACGCTATATCCTTTTTAAGATACGGCGACCAGAATTGCACACAATATTCAAGGTGCGGTCGCACCATGGAACGATACCGAGGCATTATAATATCCTTTGTTTTATTTTCCATTCCTTTCCTTATGATACCTAGCATTCTATTTGCTCTCTTGGCCGCCGCAGCACACTGGGCGGAGGTTTTTAACATGTTAACATTTTTTTTTTTAATACTTTATTTATAGACCACCAAGAAAACATCAACATACAGTATACAAACAGCTCCAAGGAGGGGTGTACTCTGATCCCCTCCCGGAGAATCTGATAACAAAACAAGCAGGTGAGTTATAGCAATGTATCCCCGCCCCCCAACCTCCACCCTCCCCTCCCCCCCTCGTCCATAACTACACTCCACCCCTTATCCATGAGAGAGCCACAACTACATGCCACTGAACTCCCTCCCCCGTCCACCTGCGTAGCCTGCTCAACTACCTACCTGTAAGATTTCATTGCGACGAGTACCTAAACTCTGAATATAGGGTTCCCAAACAAGCATAAAAGCTGTCCAATGTTTGACACTGCCCCGTGCTAACCACCTCTCCGTTAGCATGAAATGGTAAAAACAATTACGCCATTCCCCGAAGGTAGGTGGATCCCGCTCTCTCCAAAGGCGAAGGATCGGCCCCTTCCCCACCAGACAGGCCTTACCCATCAGCAAACGTTCCCCTGCTCTCAGAGGACCTGGAGAATCGATCCGGTCTAGTACCACAAGGGGGGAAGACCAACACAATCTCTGCTGTAGAAGACCACTGAGAAACCTAGAAATCCGAGCCCAGTAAGAACGGATGAACCTACATTCCCACCACATATGCAACAAAGTCGCCAGGGCCTCCAAACATCGAGGGCAGAGACCATCAGTCGCTATATGATTACGCAGCGCCCGCTGCGGAGAAAAATGAGCCCTAGTTATACATTTGAATTGCACCTCTCTCCACCGTGCCCCTTGCACAATTTTCACTATCTGTTTCAAAGCCATACGAACCGTGCCGGGGAGTACCTCTCTGCGCAGTTCCGCCTCCCAGGCTTCCTCTACCGTCCGATAGTCCGGGACCACCCCAACCAATCCAAACGAAGCTTTAATTCGGAAATCGATGGCGGATTGTCCCCCCCTATACCAAAAAATTCCATGATCTGTGCTAAGCGTTCTATTCTCAGCGCCTCCAGCGGTAATGAAGACACGTAGTGAGAGACCTGTATATAAGCAAAGCAATGTCTAGAAGACAGGTCAGATTCCCGACTCAAGGCCAGAAATGACTTACATTTTCCGGTAGGATCGACTAAATGCCCTATATTCCGCAATCCTCTATCGATCCAATCCCGGAAAGTCGCCGTTTCGGAACCTGGAGTAAACTGTACATTCCCTTGTATCGGTAACCAGCTAGATGCGTTCCATGGAGCGTTCCAAAAAGTATTGAGTTGTTTCCAGGATCTTCTAGCGGAATCAATCAGTTCACTGTGTACTATCCTACTAGGTAAATCACGATTTGCCCCATGGAGGACCCCCATCAATGTGTGTGGGGCCACTAAACATTCCTCCAAGACCCTCGGTGTATAGACATCCGTCCCTCCTAGAAAAATCCCCAATATGCCTGGCTTGACAAGCCAGGGCGTAGACCTTTAGGTTTGGAAGTCCCATCCCCCCTCCCGCCATTTCCCCAACATCCGGATCCACGGAATACGTGCCCTACCCCCCTTCCACAAGAATGTTCTAAGAATGGATTCCAACCGGCGCAAATCCCGACGTAACAACCATACCGGTAAGGTCTGCAGCCAATACAAAATCCACGGCAATATCACCATTTGAATCACCGCCACCCTTCCCAACAGGGAAAGCGGAAGGTGTCCCCATGCCTTCAATTGAGTTTGCAACCCCCTGATGATACGATCCAAGTTACGCCCACATAGTGCATGAGGCCGGCTAGGAAGCACAATCCCTAAATATTTAAACTCCCTATCAGCCCACTTAAGCGGGAACCTCTCCCACCACCCTCGCAGCCGACCCGAAATATCCAAAGCCTCCGATTTGTCTTTATTAATTCGCAATCCCGCGAAGCGTCCAAATCACGTAAGTTCCGCCAACAGACATGGCAGTGAATGATCTGGGGAGAGCAAATGCACCAGGAGATCATCTGCAAAGGCCACAATCTTAAACTCTTGCGTCCCTATCCTAACGCCCTTTATCTCTCAAGAGGCCTCTATGGTCCGTATCAGGGGATCCAGAGAAAGTACGAACAATAAAGGCGAAAGTGGGCACCCTTGTCTAGTACCCCGTTCCAGGGGGAAAGCCTTCGAGAGCACCCCATTACAAAGGACCCCAGCTGTCGGCTGCGCATATAGGCTGTCCACCATTTTACAGAAATAGCCACCCAGACCATACCGTGGGAGCAGACCACGCAGGTACTGCCAATCAACCCTATCAAAAGCCTTTTCAGCATCAAAGCTAACAAGCAAAGAAGACAACTGTTGGTCATGTACCCACTCCAATGAGGCCAATATTTTACGCATGTTCCGGACCGCGTAACGCCCTTTAACAAACCCCACCTGGGATTTGTGTACCAGATCGCCTAACATTCCTGCCAATCGCATTGCTAGAATCTTCGCCAACAATTTTAAATCAAAATTTAGCAGTGAGATCGGCCGATACGATGAGGCTTGGACTGGGTCTTTGCCCGGTTTAGGAAGCAATATAAGATGAGCATGGTTGCGCCCCCACCGAAACCCCCCTTGTTCCATGCGCCTACCAAATACCTCAACACACACGGGACTTACATATTCCTCAAGTATCTTATAGAACTCCGCACCTAGACCATCCGGTCCCAGCGTTTTACAACAGCAGGCTGTAGAAATTGCCGTGCACACCTCCTGCACAGATACGGGCTGGTCCAACAGCACTCTCTGCTCCTCGTTCAACTGGGACAAATTCAACGCCCTCAAATATTCCTGCAGTTCCATACGGGGCGCAGATTCCGCAGTGTACAATGATTGAAAAAATGTGCGAAATACACGAGCTATCTCTGTACTCTCTCTATGTAATTTCACCCACCGTCCCGGATTGCCGCTATTAACGATGAACCGCGATGGCCCCTTAAGCATCTGGCTAGCAGTTTCCCTGGTTTATCCCCATAGCAATGCAATTTATAGCGATAGTAGAGAGCCGACTTCTTGGCCCTCTGGTGCAAAAGTTCGTTGAGGTCCACCTGTGCTTCCCAAAGCCTCTTCTTATTCACTAGTGTCGGAGTGCACGCCCACAGGCATCGTAAGCCAGTGACCTGTCGCTCGAGACGAATTATTCTCTCCGCAATCATCCGGCGTTTCTGGGCCATATACCCAATTACCTCCCCCCGGAACACCACTTTAGCTGTCTCCCAAACTAATTCAGGGTCATCCTTATGGGATTGGTGGTCGCTTTCAAACTCCCGCCATCGTTGCTGTATAAATTGCTGGAATCGAACATCGTGATATAGCTCCAGCGGGAATCGCCATATCCGCGGCCGTGCATGGTCCTCCCCCCACCTCAACTCCATCCAGACCAACGCATGGTCGGAGATTTCCATAGGGCCGATCTGTACGTCTCCTGTCTGAGCAAACAAGCCCCCTGACAGCAAGAGATAATCAATACGAGCGATGGATCCATGTGCTCGAGACTGATGGGTAAAATCTTTCTCCAGCGGATGTACCAGCCGCCACGGATCTATCAGGCCCAATCTTTTACAAAAACGCTGCAGCATTCGGGCTGTGGGAACGCGTTCCCTCGCCTCCTCCCCTCAAGAAGTATCCAAGTCCACATCAAGGACCCCATTGAGATCCCCTCCAAGAAGCATGGGGCACTCCGGCAGCTGTTCCACCTTGGAAGCCAGTTCGCTATAAAAACTGGGGTCCAGCACATTAGGCCCATACAGATTCCCCACAAGCAGGGGTTTCCCCTCCAAGTTTCCATATAGCAACATGAGTCTCCCCTCCTCATCTTCCACCGCAGTTATCACCTCAAATCAAACTCGTTTATGAATCAAAATAGCTACACACCCTTTTTTACCCCTAGCAGGTGATCCCCACACTTGTCCCACCCAATCTCTATGCAGTTTACTGTACTCGTCAGCCGTCTGGTGGGTTTCCTGCAGGAGAGCAATATCACACTGCTGCTGGGCTAAGGCCTGTAAAATTTTATATCTCTTAATGGGATTCTCCAATCCACAAACATTCCATGTAATAATCTTCAGAGTCACGGGGCAGTGTCAAGATCCGTCAGCACGACAACATCTATGTGCACATAAGGGGCTCCCCCAGCCTGGAACCCCCCGGGATTATTGAGTGAAAGCATGCAGGTCGAACATAAATGCAGTAGTGGAGTGTACGCTATCCCTCCCCCCTGAAGACCTTCCCCTCCCCCCCCCATCCATCCCCCTTCTTCCCCCCTACCTCACTACCTCCTGGTCCCCCTGTGAGACCAAACTAACTTCCTATGGCATTCGGCTCTACCCCTCCTCCCAGATCACCTTATCCCTGAATATCTAGCCTACCCCATAGACCCAAGGCCGCCCCCATCCCCATGGCTTATATCCCAGTCCCCCTGTCCCTCTCCCCCCTCCAAACCAACTGAGGCAGTAGAACCCATACCTGCAGCCCACTCAAACGTCGGGCTCCAGAAGTCCCCGAGTGGTCGCAAGGCACCCCACGGGCAGCGTGTTGGTTAAAACCCACCCTGGAGCGATCTGCTCCCTCGTCCCTCCTAAGGTCAACTGCCAACCCACCACCTGTCTTCCCCCAGCTGCCCCCGGGTAACAAACAAGACGAACGAGGCTTCCCTTCACACTGTCTCACATCCGATATTGGAGCCTCTCCCATAGAACCCCAATCCCCCCCGACCCCCGACAAGAACTATCTAACTCCACCCCCCGGGCCTTAGTTAGCAATGCTACCACCTCCCCCCTCCTGCCATAGCAGAGACTGTAGGGCCAGACTACGAAACCCCTCACAGTGTGCACACCCCCTCGCAGCTTGCCCCCCCTTACATTAAAACAGCATAAAAATCCCCAGAAAACCTCTGGTCCCCATGGTCTAGAAAAAGGAAACAAAACCCCATAACCAGGGCAGTACAGGCAACAGTGTTGCAAACAAAACAAATAAGAAGAGCAACAAAGAAGAACAGGTACAAAAATGTAACAGTTTATATTTGCGGCCCATAGTCGCAGGCCAAGCAGCACACTGCCAACATAAGCTAAACCCTCATACACACAGCCTACTACAGGCACCCGCCTCCCGAATCCGGCCAGGATGTCCCAGCCGACAGGATCGATCTCAGGACCACAAAGGGTGGACCATCAGTCCCCAACACCACAGGCCCTCCCAAGCCCCCCTCAGTCCGGGAAATAATCCTCCGATGTGACTGCTCCCGTCGCCGTATTGTCACCCCCACTCTCACCAGGCTGGGTCTGCGGCGTCAGTCAAACTATCCAGAAAGGATTGAGCCTCCCCCGGTGTCAGCAGAAAGCGGGTCTGTCCCTGGAAGTCCACTCGCAGTCTAGCCAGGTAGAGCAGGGAGAAGCAAACTCCTTTATTCATCAGCTGGGCACAGATAGGGGAGAAGGCGCGTCGTTGTTGACTCACCAAGGCTGAGTAGTCTTGAAAGACCAAGATATGTGCCGTGTCTCCTGTTGATACTTTGCGGCCGCGGGCAGCCCTCAACACCTCCTCCTTCTGCCGAAAGTCCAAAAAGCGTGCGATGACCGCACGTGGCCGCCTCGCCTGCTCACGTTTAGGGCAGAGTCTATGCACACGCTCCAGCCGTATGGAGCCTTCCCCCCTTGCCGCTCAGTAGCTTCTCCATCCAGGCACTCAAATAACCGAGCAGGGCGCCGTCCCCCACACTCTCTTCGATCCCAATGAACCGGAGATTGTTACGACGCCCCCGGTTCTCGAGGTCATCTATCTTTTCGCCTTGTTGTTTCACCACACGTTCCAGGGCTTCAACTTTGGCTGTCAGGGACTGCTGAGTGTCCTCCACATCGGAGATGCGGGTTTCCGCCTGCTCCATACGTCCCGTGAATTCAGTGAAGCGTTGGCTGATAGTCTGCATCTGTTCCGCCAGGTTTTGAAATCGGGCATCCAACGCCTGTACCACCGCGGCACTGACCTCAGCCACCAGGCCCTAATAGACATTTGATTTAGGGCTCTTAGGCGTCCCCCTCCACCAACTTAACCTCCGGGGCATGCGGCTTCTCCCTGCGAGGTGGTTTCGCTGCCATCAGCCTGTCTCTCACACTTGGATCTCTCACTGCCGCTCTCCGGGTGCCTCCTCAACCAGCAACCAACGAAATTAGTGGTGATCCCCCACTTTTTTGAAAGGATTGTTGCAGATTTTCGGGGTAGAGTAGCTGGAGCCGATCGTCCCCCTGTCTGATCAGCTCATTGCCAAACCGGAAGTCCCCAACATGTTAACATGTTATCTATGACGCCGCCTAAATCTTTTTCCTGGGTGGTGGTTCCCAATGTGGAACCCTGCATCGTGTAACCATAGTTTGGGTTGTTCTTTCCTAGGTGCATAACTTTGCACTTGTCCACATTAAATTTCATCTGCCGTTTGGATGCCCAGTTTTCCAATTTATCAAGATCCTCTTGCAATTTTCCACAATCCTCATGGGTTTTAACAACTTTAAATAGTTGTGTGTCATTTGAAAATTTGATAACCTCACTAGTTATTCCCTTTTCCAGGCCATTTATGAAAATGTCAAAAAGCAGCAGACCCAGCAACATCCCTGTGGTACTCCACTATTCACCTTTTTCCATTGGAAAAATTGGCCATTTAGCCCTATCCTCTGCTGTCTATCTTTTAACTAGTTCCTGATCCACAATAGTACACTGCCTCCTATCCCATGACTTTTTTTTGTATTTTAATTTTTATTGCCAACATGACATTAACATCTTCATATACAGTTTCTCACAAAAACATTCATACCTGGATACACTGTGTCATGCCCCATCCAGTATTTTAAATAGCCAATGCCCCCTCCCCAATTCTGAATCTTAATACCCCTTCATCCCAATAAAATCATATTGCTATCCCTTGACAGCGTTCTTAATATAGCTTTTGGTTTCTTTCACTCCCCCAAGTGCATGACTCCTTAACTTACACAAGCTATTGACCCACCATAACTCATCAAGCACAATACAATCCCTTCATACCTATTACAACCCATCTATAACCCTTTCCTCCCACTTTCCCCTTCCCATCCACTCCCTCCACTCCCTTCCCCTTGCAAGGTAAGCGCTAGCTCTCCCCTCTCCTCATCAAACCTATGCATCTTTTGACGTCGCTATGCTATTAATCGTACCAGCACTATGATCTGTCTAAGTCTTTCTTCACACTTCCTTATACTAGGAGCCTCTACCTGCTTCCACGATGCTGCTATATTGCACCTGGCCGCACTTAAGCATGCTATAAGTTACTTGCTCTGGGGTCCCTCTTCTGCTCCCCTCTCCACCAAGTCAGCAGATATATTCCAGGGTCCAATGCTACCTTCGCCCCAGAGCCCCTCCATCCATCCCTGCACCTCATGCCAAAATCTCTGAATTTTTGGGCACACCCACCATATATGCCAAAAAAGGACCTCTCACCACACTCTCGCCTGCAGCTCAGGAAAGTCCCAGGGAACATTTTATGTAATCTTGCCGGTTTATAGTACCAACGCATCCTAATCTTAATCCCATTCTCCCGAATCCTACTAGACCATGGCAACTGTTTCATTTGCTTCGCTATCTGTTCCCATTTGGATTCTAAGATAACTCTAACCCAAATCCTCTTCCCAGGTCTACATGTATTTGAACTTTCCTTTGCGCTCCCCCTCTTTCTGCATTACTTTATATAATGCAGTGATCATCTTCTGGGAGTTATGCTTCCCATACTAGATGACCTCCATCTAGCAAAGTTCTCGCTGTCTAGCTATATTCCCCTCTTCTGCCCTGAGAAAGTGGAAGACTTGTACATTTAAAAAATGGTCTTTTTCTTGGAGCCCATAATCTGATTTTAATGCTCTAGAGGTTACCAGTTATTCCTCATCTACCAATTGGTAGAAACAATTAAACCCCTGCTTTCTCCACCTTTCACACACTCCTCCCCTCCCATCCTGGCTGGAAATCCCACCACCCTCTTAGTGGTGTCATCAGGGAAAACTGGTTCCTGATTCCTTTATTCTCCTTCTGTCTTACCTGATCCCATACCCTTATGTGTTTCATACTGGGGGTGCCAACAGCCAATCTCTGCCTATCCCCAACCCTCATCCATGGCCAGGCCTCTATCTTCCCTCCCTGAAAATAGCTTTCTTCCAATTCTACATATTGTTTAACTTCTCCCGTCTGCCTCCACTCCATTAAATGTCTAATTTGCGCTGCCTTATAATAATCTATGACGTTCGGAACCCCTTCTCCCCTGGTTGCATACAATACTGTCGTCGCCACCCTCGGTGGTCTGCTCTTCCAGATGTATCCAAATACTTTCCACTGCAATGCTCGTAACGCCCCCTCAGGAACTGGTACCGCCAGGGCAAGGAACATATATAACAATCTGGGGAGGATGTTCATCTTAACTGCCATAATTCTACCTAACCATGACGTACATCATCCACCCCTCCAGGTCAGAGTTTAACTTCGCAAGCAAGGGCTTGTAAAGCGTAGTTACTCACCTGTAACAGGTGATCTCTGGGAACAGTAGGAATTTAGTCTTCACATATGGGTACCGTCGGCACCGACTGAGCCCGCGCGGGAACGCTCCCCAGCGTCCAATAGGAACGCTTTTGGGAGCATCACTCAGCACATGTGCGCTGCCTTCCCACCTTTCCAACTGTCCCTCTTCAGTTAAGTTTGTAGCTGAGTGAAAGGATAGAGGGAGAGAAGAAAGAGACAAAGATAGAGAGACAATTCCTAGGGGAGGTGGGTGGGTTGAAGATTAAATTCCTGCTGTTCCCGGAGATCATCTGTTACAGGTGAGTAACTACGCTATCTCCACAAACAAGCAGGAATGTAGTCTTCACATATGGGGACTCCCTAGCTGAAGATGCCAGGGAGATGGCCTCAGGAAGGTGCCACCCTAGAAAGGTATCAATATTAGCAAAAGGATCGTTCACGTACTAGTTGATATGAATGAGAATTTCTCCCACCTTTTAATAAAGTCCAAAAAATTTAAAATGAACTTTAAGCTAGAGAGGTCTCAGACTGGTACGGCTCTGCCACAGAGACTTTCGTCTGTTTTCAAAACAGATTGCCCGTTCGCATCAACGACCTCCAAAACCCAGTGTGGTTATAATGCTCAAATTTCAATCGTTTGTATAATTACTTCAGATTTTACTTATCTGTCTTAAATAACCCCACTGGTATGGACTCTTGTAGGATCCCAACGCTTGTCCCAGGTACCATTCATGCGTTTCACCACAATGATTTCATCAGGGGATCACTCGATCTATCATGTCCACCATTTTTAGCATTTTTCTTACTCTAGGATCGCCAATTAGCTGCCCACATTCTACCGGTGATTATCACTTCACTTGCCGGTTAGCCTCAGAACGCCGCGCATGCCAGAACGGGCAATCTGCTTTGAAAAAAGACAAAAGTCTCTGTGGCAGAACCGTACCAGTCTGAGAACTCTTTAGCTTAAAGTTCATTTTGAATTTTTTGGACTTTATTAAAAGGTGGGAGAAATTCTCATTCATATCAACTAGTACATGAACGATCCTTTTGCTAATATTGATGTATTAATCGTTCGAGAATAGACCATTATATGGTGTAACCCTAGAAAGGTAGGCATCCTTCCTCCCATGGATCTCTGGCATTCCACCAGGGTTGGTGGGTAGGAGTTGAATTAGGTCTGAAAGAGATTTTGAAGAACAGATTGGCCAAAGAAGGCATCCCAACGTGAGGCTTTATCCAGGCAGTAGTGGGCTGTGAAGGTGTGTACCGAAGCCCAGGTGGCTGCTCGACAAACGTCATCGATAGACACGGAGTGGAGATTAGCCATGGAAGCTGCCATGGCTCTCACGTTATGAGCTGTGACATGGCCTTGAAGAGGAAGACTCTTACTCTCATAAGCAAAGGATATGCATTGGGCAATCCATTTAGATAAAGTTCTTTTGGAGACTGGAAGTCCCAAATGACTAGAGTCAAAAGCTATAAAAAGTTGCGAGGACTTTCTATGTTGCTGTGTTCTCTGTAGGTAAAAGGCTAAGGCTCTTTTACCATCCGAAGTATGAAGGTTTCTTTCTGCATTATAGGCGTGAGGCCTCGGAAAAAATACAGGAAGATAAATTGATTGATTCAAATGAAAAGACGAAACCACCTTTGGCATAAAGTGTGCATGAGTTCTAAGAACAACCTTATCATGATGAAACCTAGTATAAGGAGGATCAGCCACCAAAGCTTGCAGTTCACTAATGCGACATGCAGAAGTGATTGCAATTAGGAAGATGACCTTCCAGGTCAAAAACTTAAGGGTTGTAGTGGCTAGAGGCTCAAAAGGCGGCTTCATGAGCTGCCCGAGAACTAGATTTAGATCCCATGCCACCAGTGGCGACTTAATGGGTGGTTTGGTCAACAGAAGACCTATCATAAATCTGGATATGAGTGGATGAGAGGAAATTGGTTGTCCATTCAGAGGCTTATAAGAAGCTGCAATTGCACTAAAATGGACTCTTACCGAATTGGTTTTTAACCCAGAATTTGATAAGTGAAGGAGATACTCTAGTATCGATTCTAAAGGTATGACCGGGGGTTTAATCCCTTCTTGGAGCACCATATAGTGAAACATTTCCACTTGAAGACATAAGATCTTCTTGTGGAAAGTTTTCTAGAACCCTGAAGGATATCCTTTACCTGTTGGGACAGGTTGAAATCCTGAAGGCCTAAGCCTTCAGCAACCAGGCCGTGAGATGCAGGGACTGGGGACTCGGGTGCCATAGCATCCCGTCCTCCTGGGAAAGGAGATCTGGAGCATGCCCTAACTCCAGGGGTGCAGCTTGAGAGAGATGTAGAAGCAGGGGATACCACGCTTGGCGTGGCCATCGTGGCGCTATGAGAATCATGCAACCCCTGTCTCTCTGAAGCTTGAAGAGTGTTTTGGGTATGAGGGGAATGGGTGGGAAGGCATAAAGGAAGTCCTGACCCCAGTGAAGGAAGAAGGCATCCCTTGCCTGACAATTGTGAGCCAGAATCCTGGAACAGAACCGGGGAAGTTTGGCATTCAGTGGACTTGCAAAGAGGTCTATGTCTGGAGTGCCCCAGAGATGAAAAATCTTTGCCATCTGGTCTAGGTGGAGAGACCACTCGTAAGGCAGCAGTACTCGACTGAGTTTGTCTGCCCAAATGTTTTGAATACCTGGCAGATATACCACTAGAAGGTGAATTTGATACTCTCTGGCGAGGGCCCACAGTCGTAAAGCTTTGTTGCATAACGACAGTGAGCCTGTCCCGCCCTGCTTGTTCACACAGAACATGGCTACTTGATTGTCTGTCTGGACTAGGACTGTCTTGTAGCTGAGCTGGGTGTGGAATACTCGAAGAGCTAAATAGATTGCTCTTAATTCCAGGAGGTTTAAGTGTAGACCAGCCTCCTGTGGAGTCCAGGTGCCCTGGGTAAAGAGATGATTCAAGTGTGCTCCCCACCCCACCTGTGATACATCTGTTAGGGTGGTCTGAAAAAGGGGTTGATAGAAAGGAGAGCCCACTGTCAGATTTTCTAGTGATTGCCACCATTGGAGGGACAAAATTAGCCGTTGAGAATTTACTATTTTGCCTTGATAAATGTCCTGTGGCCTGTGTCCACTGCGTGGATAGGGTCCACTGAGCTGCTGGCAATGTGGAGGCAAGTATATGGGACTACATGAACTGTGGATGTCATATGTCCCAGCAACTGTAGTAGCTCCCGAGCAGTTAGGGAAGATTTCCCTGCTGCTTGAGAAGCTAGCTGCATTATGCGAAGACACCGGGCCTGTGGAAGGAAAGCCTTTACCTGTCTGGTATCTAAACAGGCCCCTATGAATTCCAGGCATTGGGAAGGAACAAGTTGGGATTTTGGGAAGTTTATTACCAAACCCAAGTATCAGAGGATTTGCATTGTGCGAAACAGTGCAGTGCTGGCCTCTGCAACTGTAGGGGCTCGAATGAGCCAGTCGTCTAAGTAAGGGAAGACGAATATCCCCAGGGTTCGCAGAAATGCAGCTACTACTTATTTATTTATTTTTTATACCGCACTATTTAGAATCAGTGCGGTTTACATGTATACTAACAGGTACTTTTTATTCCCTTGTCCCCGAAGGGCTCACAATCTAAGTGTACCTGAGGCAATGAAGGGTTAAGTGGCTTGCCCAAGGCCACAAGTAGTGGCCATGGGACTAGAGACCCCAGTCCCTCCAGCCTGAAGCTGCTTGTCCCCCCCATGCAGGAATTGAACCCCCAGCCTTCCGGCCTGAGGTAACCTGTCCCAAACACTGAGCCACTCCTCCCTCTACTACTGCCATGCATTTCGTGAATACTCTTGGTGCTGAAGCCAGACGAAAGAGAAGAACCCTGTACTGGAAATGTTTTCCCTTGAAAAGGAATCGTAAGAATTTCCTGTGATCTGGATGGATCAGAATGTGAGTGTATGCATCCTTTAAGTCTAGAGAGCAAAGCCAATCCTGGCTTTGAAGGTATGGCAGAGGAGTTCCTAGAGAAATCATTTTGAACTTCTCTCAGAGCAAGGTATTTGTTCAATTCTCTGAGGTCTAGAATGGGTACCCTGTGTCCTCCTGTTTTCTTTGGAATAAGAAAATAGGGGAAGTAGAACCCTGCACCCCGTTGAAGAATGGGTACCTCTTCTATTGCCCCTTTGGCAAGAAGCGTTGAGACCTCGTGATCTAGCAGATTGTCTGCGGAGGTTTGAGAATTGAATTGCCTTAGAATTGTAGGAGGGGGCATGCTGTGAAAATGGAGCTTGCATCCCTCTCCTACAATGGACAGAGTCCAATATTCTGCTGTTATCTGATGCCATCTGTTGGCAAAATGGCATAACCTGCCTGGGATATTGGGGGTTGGGGACACCTCAGAGGCAGGAAGGCTAAGATCTTTAGGAAGGAGTCAAAGCCTTTGAGGGGCTGAACCTGCAGAGCTGGTTGGGCTCTCGGGCCTTTTGGCTTCTTTTGCTGTCTAGTTTGTCCCTTTTGGGCAACCTGACTCTGAGTTTGACTCTGCTGGGTATAGGAAGGATAAAATTTCCTCTTTTTGCTGAAAGAGGGTTTTTTATAAGGCTTCTTTTTGGCTGGAGTGGCTGTAGATTTTTGACAATCTATCTAGAGTGGTATTGTCAGCATCTAACTCATTAGCCTTTTCCTGCCAGTTCTTGCCGAAGAGATTCTCTCCCGTGCAAGGAATGTTGCCTAACTCGTCCTGTACCCAAGTCTCCTCCCTGAAGCCAGGCAATCCGTCGTGCCCCAATGGCAATAGCAGAGGTTCTGCTGATGCATTCAAAGCAGTCAAAGGCTGCATGATTCACAAACTTGGAGACATCTTGAGCATGCTTAACTAGAGCAAGAAAGTCTTGTCTCTTGTCATCTGGGAGAAGTGGGCTCATAAGCTCCAAGTCTCCTGTAACTTCTTTGAGGAACATTCCCATATATAGTATATATGAACTGATCCTAGCTGAAAGCATGGAAGCCTGAAAAGCTCGGCGCCTGAAAGTGTCCAGAGTCCTGCATTCACGACCTGGGGGATTGGATGCATGCCTCTTTGCACTTTTCATCCTTCGCATGGCTGACTCCACCACCATTGAATGGTGTGGCAGCTGAGTCTTTCGAAATCCAGGACATGGCGGGACTCGATACATAGTATCAAGCCTCCTAGAATGAGGAGATGTAGTCAGAGGTGTCTCCCACATTCTGAGCATCAAGTTATGCAGAATTTCATGGATGGGCAGAGTGGCTGCCTCCTTTGGAGCTTTAGGATATTGGAGAATTTCCAATTCCTTTGCTTTGGGTTCCTGTTCAGGAGCTACCGTGATTTAAAGGCCCTTGGCCACATCACGAATAAAATCCTGAAAAGACATGTCCTCTGGAGGTGACATTCTGCATTGGGGAGAAGAGGGATCTTCCAGGAGAAAACCTCTGGTACCAGCAGAATTGTCAGAGTCTTTGGAATCAGAGGATTAAAAGTATTCCTGACCACGATGCTCATGCAAAGCACGGTCCCGGTATTGATCAAAGTCAGTGCCGAGTTGATCCGGTACCAATCTGTCGATTCCAGCCAAAGATGGCATGGGAAGAATTCCCACCGGGGCCTGTACCGGTGTCTGTACCGGTGTAGGTACCGGCATAGGTATCAATGTCGGTACCGGTGCCCATTGAACCATAGGTGTCGATAGCGAGGAACCTCTGGTCTATCGACGCTGCCGATGCCTGGGTGTTGGTACCAGTGAAAACAGCCAGGACCCCTGAGCATGGCACCAGTAGTTCTTGCGAGGTCGAGGCCTCGAGAACATCCTGGAGCCCCCTTGATGCTTTGGAAGCCGAAGCCTCCCGCCAGGGCTGTTTTGCCGGTGTGGTTCCCTCAAGGTCATTGCCAATGGCCTCTCGATGCTTAGCAGGAGAGCTACCCTTTGAGGACCAGCTTTTTTGTTTAGTTACCTGAGATCCATGGGAGGAAGAGGAGGCTCTTGAAGATGTTGATGCAATGGATCTGGCATCCGAAGAAAAGAGAACCGAGCTTTGCAGCCCGGTTCTGTCTTCCTCTCTTAGTCATCCCCATACAGGAGAGACATTCAGATGGAGAATGTTCAGGCCCTAAATATTTAAGACACCAATCATTTATTTATTTATTTATTTAACAGTATTTCTAAACCGCCTTATCTTAATAATCAAGGTGGTATCACAGCAAGCAATCAGGTAAAGTGTGTGTGTTGTACATGCAGTGAGGATGAAACTTGGTTGTGTGATGGCGGTGTTGGGTGCTTGATTTGTTTGAGCTATGTACAAGGTGGGCTATTTACAGTGGTGCTAAAAACACATTTTATATACATACAGTTGTTTAGGAGGATTGGAATGCTGTTATCCATTCTCTTAGGTTATGTGATGTGACCATAGTGCTCTATGAACAGCATGGTTTTCAGTTGTTTTCTGAAGTCTTTGAGGTCTGGAGTTGCCCTTAGATCGTCCGGTAGATTGTTCCATATTGTTGGAGCAGCCATGGAGAGAGCTCTGTTTGTTGTATCCTTGCGTGTGTGCTTGTATTCATTTGGGGTACTGACTCGGTTGCGTGTTTGACTTCTTCTAGGACGTGCGCTGATTTCCGGTTGTATGAGCGTGTGTAGGCTGTTGGCTGATGTATGCTCTTTAATCTTAAATAGGTTTATGATAGTCTTGTATCTGATGCGAGCACTGATTGGGAGCCAGTGTAAGTCCTTTAATGTAGGTGTGATGTGCTCCTGCCTTGCGGTTCCGGCTATGATTCGAGCTGCAGTGTTTTGTGCCAGCTGGAGTGGTTTGAGAGCTTGTTTTGGTAGTCCAAGGTATATCGGATTGCAGAAGTCCAGTATTGGGGTTATCAGTGCTTGACAGACGGTACGGAAGTGTTCTGGGGCGAGGAGTGGTTTCAGTCTCCTGATGATTCGCATCCTGTAGTAGGCTTTTTGGATTGTTTTGTCTATGTGTGGTTTGAGGTTGAGTTTACTGTCCAGAGTAACCCCAAGGTATCTCACCTCTGATCTTATCGGTATCGTAGTGCTTTGTATCTTTATGTTTGGTGGGTGTATGAAGCTCTGGTTCCGAGTGATGATTAAAGCTTCGGTCTTGTTGTAGTTTATTGCGAGGTTGTTGTTTTGGCACCACTTCGTCATTTGGGTAAGGCAGTCTGTTATCTTAGAGAAGTCCGGGTTGTCGATTGATATCGGGGAGTATACCATGATGTCGTCTGCGTATATTGTGTATTGGATGTTGTTCTCTTTCATAATGTTGCATATTGGTTGGATGTAGATGTTAAAAAGGAGTGCTGAGAGTGCGGATCCTTGCGGTACTCCTTGTTGGACGTTTATGGGTCGGGAGGTGTCATGTCCCACCTTGACCTGTAGCTGTCTTTCAGTTAGGTACGAGTGGAACCATTTCAGAGTGGTACCGTGTATACCAGTGTTCTTTAGTCTCTCCAGGAGCATATTGTGGTCAACTGTGTCGAAAGCTGAGGAGATGTCGATGAAGATCATTATAATTCCATTCCTGGTGTTGTCAATTATTCTTATGATGCTGTCGAAGAGGTAGATCAGTAGAGTTTCGACTCCATGGTTGGGACGAAATCCGTGTTGGTTGTCGTCGAGAGTTCCGTGTTCGTCAATGTGTTCCTGAAGTTGTAGTTGAACCGTCTTTTCGATTATTTTTGCGAGGAAGGGTATGCTGGAGATTGGTCGGTATGCTGCTGGGTCCTTTTTGTCGAGAGTAGTTTTCTTTGTGATTGGTCTTACTGAGGCAAGCTTTAGTTGCTGTGGCATGAGTCCTTGAGTGAGTGAGTTGTGTACCATTTTATGAATGGTTGGTATCAGGCTTGATTTGGTGGCTTTGACCCATGACACTGGGCAAGGGTCAGTAGGGGCAGTACTTGTGTTGATTGTGGAGATGATGTGGGATATCTGTTCTTTTGAGGGAGAGTAGAATGTGCCCCAGGTTTTGGGGTGTACGTTCGTTCTTGTGGTTCCACTGGGTGTTGTGCGCTCTGTGGAGTGGAATTTGTCTTTGATGTGGTCAGCGAATTTCTGTGGATCCACTTGTACTTCTCTTTCTGCTGTTTGCTCTTTTGTCAGGGTTTTTACTATTTCGAAAAGTTCTCTGGGTTTGTTGATGGAAGAATTTATCAGGTTTGTGTGGAATTCTCTCTTTGATTGGTTGATGTGTTCATTGTATTGTTTTTGCTTTGTTAGGTAAAGATGTTGGTCGGAAGTAGTTTTGTTTTTTCTCCATCTCCGTTCAATTTTCCTGAGCTCCCTCTTTTCCTGTCGTATTTTTGTTGAGTACCATGGCTTGTTCTGTCTCTTGTTGTGGTGTTGTTGTTTCTCGGTCCTGTCATCGGATGGTTTGGCGGCGTTAGCTAGAACGCTGTTCCAGTTGGAAACTTGTTCCTCCAGGTCCTCTGAGTCAATGTTCAAGTGTTGTATTGTGTCCTGTATGAATACGTCCTTGTCAAAGGACTTGAATCGTCTTTGTGTGTGTGGGATGTTCACTCTTTCGCTTGTCTGGTCTTCTTGTGATTGCAGTTTCGTCTCGATTAAGTAATGGTCAGACCATGGTACTGGGGTGATGGTGGGTGTAGAGATTAGGTCTCTTGAAGTTAGGTAGTTTGATGCGAAGATGAGGTCTGGGGATGATCCAAGTCTGTGTGTTGGTGCATTGACTATCTGTGTGAATTGAAGTGAGGTCATTGCTTGAAGGAAGGCCTCTGCATCTTTTGTATTGGCGGACTTTAGGTTGAAGTCTCCGATTAGTAGTGCTGGTTTGTTGTTTGCTGTTATGGCACAGGCTTCTTCGAGTGTGAAGGCTAGTTCGTCAGGTGGAGCACGGGGTGCTCTGTAGGTTAGGCAGATTGCAATATTCTTGTTCTTGATGCTAATTGTGTTACACTGCTGTGTATCTGTGAGGTTCTGTGTCTTGAACTTGAGTTTTGTTTTTGCTATTATTAGGACTCCTCCTCCACGCTTGTGGGTGCGAGGGCAGTTGTATGCTGAGTAGTTGTTCGGTACTATTTGGTTGAGTAGTACACTGTCGGTAGGGTTGAGCCATGTCTCTGTGATGCATATTATGTCGGGCTGTCGCTCTTCTATGTGGTCTACCAGAGTGTGTATCTTGTTGCAGACGGATCTGGCGTTTATGAGCTCAATTGTTGTTGTCTTTGTGGAAGAGGTTGTTGCTACATGTGCTTCCTTTGAGCCGGTGTTGGTGTTTGATTTGTGTCTGTTTGGTCTCTTTGCTTGGGAGTTTGCGAGTGTCTCTTTGTGTGTGTGTTGTGGACCGAGATATGGCAGTGCAGTTGGAGGGTACCATGGTGTGTTTGTTTGAGGGTAGTGGAGGTGTGTGGTCGGTGGGAGGAGTTGTGTGACTAGTAGGTATAGAGGGAGGAAGTATGTGGTGTGCATGTTGGTAGTTTGTGATGTTCTGATAGGGTGACGCCTGTCTCCTTAGGTCTTCGTCTGTTGTTTGCTTTGGGGAGAGCTGTACTTGTTGCGGGAGCCTGTCCCGGGGATGTAGAGCTGGACCTGTGGCAGTCGCCTTGGTGCGGGAGCCTGTCCCGTGGAGGGAGCCTGTCCCGTGGATGTGGAGCTGGACCTGTGGTTGTCGCCTTGGTGCGGGCGCCTGTCCCGTGGAGGGAGCCTGTCCCGCGGATGTGGAGCTGGATCTGTTGCGGTGCGGGAGCCTGTCCCGTGGAGGGAGCCTGTCCCGTGAATGTGGAGCTGGATCTGTGGCGGTCGCCTTGGTGCGGGAGCCTGTCCCGTGGAGGGAGCCTGTCCCGTGGGTGTGGAGCTGGATCTGTTGCGGTGCGGGAGCCTGTCCCGTGAATGTGGAGCTGGATCTGTGGCGGTCGCCTTGGTGCGGGAGCCTGTCCCGTGGAGGGAGCCTGTCCCGTGGGTGTGGAGCTAGATCTGTTGCGGTGCGGGAGCCTGGGTTCAATGGGTTCATGGGTTCAATGGGTTCATGGGTTCAATGACGGAAATGGTACCGCCATGTGATAGGCCTGAAGCTAGGCCTAAAGCCCTTTTTCTCCTGCTTTGAAATGTTATTGCTGATTTTGGAAAATTACAGAATGCTGTTAGCTGTTAGAAAGACATACCGTTCTATTCTAGTTTGATAACATGTTCTGCTCTCTTGGAGATAAGAGAATTAAAACTTTCTTACTGTTTATTGTTTAGATTAGCCAGATGGCTGTTTCAGTAGAATGCCGCGCCACTGTATCTTTGCTAGATGTGCACTGACCTCGTAATTAGGATGAAAATATAGCAGAGAAACTGAACAGTGTAAGAATATTTTGTCTAGCATTATGAAGATTGTTTAGTGTTTTGAGCCAGGGCTAGAGATACATCTTAGCCTTGCTTTGTTTGGCCTTGCTTTGTTTTGCTTTTGATGAGAATGCTTCTGATATGCCTTCCACTATCTATGCAAGCTAACTGACCTTGCAGAAGTAGCAAAATATACTGTAGTATAAAAGTATTATGTTTAGTGTTATGTCTAGTTGCTGACCCGTGGCTAATAAGACCCAAGCAGGGGGAGCGAGTCCTGGGCCCGGTCAGAGATGTCTATTGGATGAGAGTAAGTGGGCCACTGTGGCCAATGAGGAGTTTTGCCTGTATTAGACTGGAGAAGAAAAGTATATAAATTATCATTTTTCTGAGCTCTGTGCTCAGACCATTTTGAATGCTACTGCAATCTGAGCCTGTGCACATTAAACCGGCTTGAATCTTTGCCTGACTCCGGGTATTATTTATTGCATTCTTATCAGCTGCTACAGCCACACTTAGTACATTTTTTAAAACCACTAGTTGGTTTTTCCATGTTTCAGGAATATGAGGCCTAATGCCCAAAATGGCACCTAGCATCGAAAAAGAAAAGTTTCTGAAGAGAAATAGTTCAAAGTATAAAATTTTTGAGAAAAGAAAAGAAAAGAACCGGCGGTACCGGTAGGCGTCGTGCGGAAGCAAACGCGACCACAAGAAAACAATTTTAACGACGGAATTTTCTGCAGTGACAGGGTATGGGTCCTGTCGGCTCCGTGGAAAACGAAGAACTGAAGAGGGACAGTTGGAAAGGCGGGAAGGCAGCGCACATGTGCTGAGGGATGCTCCCAAATGCATTCCTATTGGACGCTGGGGAAGCGTTCCCGTGCTGGCTCCGTCGGTGCCGACGATACCCATATGTGAAGACTACATTCCTGCTTGTTCCAGGAGATCATAGTATTATAGTAAATGACGGCAGATAAAGACCAGTATGGTCCATCTAGTCTGCCCAGTAAGATGGCAAGAGTAGGTGCACCTGCTGCTTTGTGCAGACCACCCCTCCCCATGTCTTTGTTTAGGGGTGAACCCAGCGCTCCATCTAGGACACCCCTATTTATTGAGAAATTAGATAGTTCAGTTTATTTGTGCCTGTCCCATGCCATTTTGAATTCCGTCACTGTGCTTGCCCCCACCACTACCATCGGGAGGGGCATTCCAAGCATCCACCACCCTTTCAGTGAAAAAGTATTTCCTGACATTGCCTTTCAATTTACCACCTTGCAGCTTCATGTTATGCCCTCTAGTTTTACAGCTTCCCCGTCTTTGGAAGAGGTTTGTTTGTTCATTATTTCTCTTTAGGTATTTAAAGGTCTGAATCGTATCGCCCCTATCCCTCCTCTCCTCCAAAGTGTACATATTTAGGTCTTCAAGTCTCTTCTCATAAGGCTTCTGACACAGGCTCCAAATCATTTTGGTCACCTTCCTCTGAACAGCGTCCAGTCTTTTTACATCCTTTGCAAAATATGGTCTCCAAAACTGAACACAGTATTCCAAGTGAGGCCTCACCAGTGACTTATACAGTGGCATAAGTACCTCTTCCTTTCTGCTGGTAATCCCTTTTTGTATGCAGCCCAACATCCTCCTGGCTTTTGCCACCGCCTTGTCGCACTGTTTTGCCATCTTGAGATCTTCAGAAATAATCACACCAAGGTCCTTCTCCTGATCCGTGCACACCAACCTCTCACCTCCTATCGCGTACATTTCCCTTGGATTTCTGCTACCCAAGTGCAAGACACTGCACTTCTTTGCATTAAATCTTAATTGCCAAGCATTAGGCCATTCTTCCAGCTTTTGTAGATCTTTCCTCATGTTAACCACTCCCTCAGGGGCGTCCACTCTGTTGTAAATTTTTGTGTCATCTGCAAAAAGACAGACTTTTCCATTCAGTCCTTCAGCAATATCACTCACAAATACATTGAACAGTGCCGGGCCCAGGACCGAACCCTGGGGCACCCCGCTAATTACCTTCCTTTCATCCGAGTGAGCTCCATTTATCATCACCTTCTGTCGTCTGTCAGTCAACCAATTTCTGATCCAGTTTACCACCTTGGGACCCATCCTCAAACTACTGAGTTTATTGATAAGCCTCCTATGAGGAATAGTATCAAAGGCTTTGCTGAAATCCAGGTAGATGACATCCATCACATGCCCCGATCTAATTCTCTGGTCACTCAGTCAAAGAACTAAATCAGATTTGTTTGGCAAGATCGTCCTTCGGTAAAACCATGTTGCCTTGGCTCTTGCAACCTGTTGGTTTTGAGAAAGTCCACTACTCGCTCTTTTAGGAGCGCCTCCATTACTTTTCCTGCCACCGAGGTAAGGCTCACAGGCCTGTAGTTTGTCACTTCTTCCCTGTCACCACTTCTGTGAAGAGGTACCACATCAGCCATTCTCCAGTCCTGCGCAACTTCTCTTGTTTCCAAGGATCTATTGAAAACATCCTTTAACGGCCCTGCAAGAACCTCTCCGAGCTCTTTCAGTATCCTGGGATGTATCCCATCCGGTCCCATGGCCTTGTCCACTTTCAGTTTTGCAAATTGTTCTAACGCATCTTCTGTGAATGGTGTGGTATCTACTTCATTCCCATTTTTATATTTGGGAGTCACAGGTGGTCCTTCCCCAGGATTTTCTTTAGTAAAAACAGAGCAGAAGTATTTGTTTAGCAATTTTGCTTTTTCAAGGTCACTTTCCACGAGTCCATTCCCAGCACTTCTGAGTCCTGCAATTCCACCTCTGATCTTCTTCCTTTCCCGAATATACCTGAAGAAAGTTTTGTCGCCACACTTCACATCTTTAGCCATCTTTTCCTCTGCCTTTCATTTTGCTTTCCTTATTTCTCTTTTTGTCTCTATGAGCTTGATCCTATATTCATTTCTGTGTTCCTCTGTTTGCAAGCTTTTGAATTTTGTGAAAGCTGTGTTTGTCTTTCTTTGAGCAGCCACTTCTTTGGAAAATCAAATAGGCTTCCGTCTCCTCTTGTTTTTATTTACTTTTCTTACATATTTATCTGTTGCCCCTTTCATTGCCACCCTTAGTTTAGCCCATTGCAACTCCACATCCCTTATCCCCTTCCACCCTGCCAACTCCTCCTTTAGGTACTTGGCCATTTTACTGAAGTCAGTGTTTTTGAAGTTTAGGACTTTGAGCTTGCTATGATTGGACTGCACCTTGGCTTTTATCTCAAACCACACCGTGTGATGATCGCTGCTGCTCACAGGGGCACCCATCCAGACATTCAACACGCTATCACTGTTGGTATGCACTAAATCCAGCATTGAGCTTTCCCTGTTGGTTCCACCACCATTTGTCTAAGTAATGCATCTTGGAAAGCATCCACAAATGTTTTGCTTCTTTCCAGATTCGCAGAAGGAGTAATCCAATCCACATCGGGTAGATTAAAGTCACCCAGTATGATCACTTCCCCCTTTGTGGCTATCTTGGCAATATCTATAATCAATTCGTTATCTGTCTCTTCAATTTGAGTCGGAGGTCTGTAGACTACAGCAGTATGGATGACAGTGCCATCTCCTCTTTCCAACACAATCCAGAGCACTGCTTCTTTTCCCCATGCCCCCTGCATTTCAGTAGCTTTAATATTGCTTTTGACATACAAGGCTACTCTTCCTCCTTTTCCACTTTCTCTGTCTCTTCTGAATAGATTATAGCCAGCTATGGCTATATCCCCATCATGCGATTCATTAAACCATGTTTCTGTAATGGCCACAATGTCCAAGTCCATTTCCACCACTAGGGCTTCCAGGTCCGGAACTTTGTTGGCTAAGCTTCGAGTGTTTGTTCTCATTGCTTTCCAGCATGTAACTGGCTTGCGTGTATTTTGCATTGATTTTGTTCTGCCCACTTCTTTCCACTTGCTTTTGATGTGTGGTTTAAAAGTGTGGCTGTTTCTGATGTTATTCTGCTTTTGCTGGGAGTGACGTCCTGAACTTGTCCTTCCCCATCCGTCACCCCCTTTTTCTAGTTTAAATGCATATCCACATACTGCCTAACCCTATAAAACTCTCCATATCTATCAGGAATCTGAACCCCCAAATACGTTATCAACTTATCCGCCCACTTTATAGGGAATTCCCTTTGCAAGCTTATCACCATACTTGGTGGAATTGTTAAATTTAACGCCTCTGTTTTGTCAAGTTTCATTTTAAATCCTGATACCCTACCATATCCCTGGATCTCGTCTATTACCGCTGGCACTGAATGTTGTACATCTCATAAATACAGGAGGACATCATCAGCAAATAATGATATTTTGTGTTCTGTCCCCCCCCCCTTTCTTCACCCCTTTTAACAGTGGATTGTCCCACACCTGCTGGGCCAAAGGTTCTACCACCAAAACAAAGAGCAGAGGGGATAGCGGGCACTCCTGTCGAGTCCACCTCTCTACCACAAATCCCTCTAATAACTACCATTCTTTTTCACTTGGGCTCTAGGGCTCCGATATAAACCCCTCACCCAATCCTTGAAACAGGGTCCGAAGTCTTATCCAGTACCACATGTAACAACTCCTAATGGACCCTGTCAAATGCATTTTCCGCATCTATGGATAGTAGTATCATGTCATCAGACCCCCTGCTGTGCTTCCCATACTACCCCCACAGTTTGTTTAATGTTATCTGCCACATGTCTGCCTTTAATAAACCCCGTTTGATCTTTATGGACTAACCCTCCCATCCAAAGTGCCAGCCACTCAGCCAGAACCTCCGCTAGGATTTTGACATCCACATTTAAGAGTGAAATGAGCCAATATGAGCCACAACAGTTTGGATCCTTCCCAGGCTTCAGCAGGACAATTATCCCTGTGGTTAACATCTCTCCTAAAAGTACTCCCTGTCCTCCCACTAAGCTACTGAATACTCGTGTCAATAACCCTCCCAGCTCTCCAATATATTTCTTATAAAAGCTCCCCAGCAATCCATCCAATCCTGGTGATTTTCTTATAGCCAAACCTTTCACCACCTTTCCTACTTCTTCCTCTGTTATTTCCCCCTCCAAGATTTCTTCAACTTCTTCCAGTAGGGTTGGAGCTCTACCTCCTGCAAAAACTGATTTATACACTCCTCTGTGATGTCACTCTGCCTTTGAATTAATTTTTGATAATACCAAACAAATTGTGTTCTGATATCCTGCTCCTTCCTTAGGATTTCCATGTCCCCCTGTATGCTCGTAATCATAGTTGCATTTATCTTCTGCCGTAGTTTCCTCGCAAGGAGCCTACTTGGGCAATCCCCAAATTCATAGAAGAGCTGTTTCACACGTCGCATCTGAAAAGCCACTGCTTCTGAATGTATTTTTTGAAATTCCACTCTTAAAACCCCTACTTGTTTCCACGCCTTCTTTGCCCCTGTTGCCCAGTATCTCTCCAGTGCCTCCTTTATCGCTGCAAGTAGCTCCCCCTCTCTCCGCAACCTCATATTCTTATACTTAGCTGCCCACATTATAAACCTACCCCATACTACTGCCTTTAAGCCTTCCCATACGTTATACTCTCACCTCTCCCGTATCATTTACCTGAAGATATTCCTGGATGGTTTTCCTAATATCCACGAGTACTACTTGTTTTTTTAGTAAATTTTAATTTAACCTTCAAAACTGTGTACCCTCCCCTACCCCCCCCAGCCGTTTCTCTATCCAAACCGTCCATGATCTGACCATGTAATAGGCTCTATCCCCCCCCTCCTTTATTTCAAGCATCCAAGCTTTCTCCACTAGAATCATATCAATTCTACTGAAACATTTATGAGGAGACTAGAACGTATACTCCCTGTTCAATGGATACATTTCCCTCCAGGCATCCACTAGATTGAATCTCCGTAAAAACTGACACAGGCTCCTCCTATTTTTCTCCGCTATGCCCCCACCCCCCTCCTGCGCTCTGGCCTGCCTATATAGTTGAGGATTTAATACCCTGTTAAAGTCCCCTCCTATCATTAATTTCCCCTTAACCCATTTCCCTAAAAGTTGCTTAAACCCCCCCCCTACTCCAGGCACCATTAGGAGCATAGAGTGACACTATGATCTCCTCTCCCCCCATCTCTCCCCCACACCCTCACCACTCACCCATCACAGTCCCTAAACTATCTTTTACCTGAAACACACCACCATACCTGATCAAAATGGCTACCCCCCCCCCCCCCTCCCATCACCTGTCCTTACATCCTGAATAATACTGGCTGGAGAATTATTTTTATTGCGCATGTATGGCATGTCACTATTTCTGAGGCGAGTCTCTTGTACCAAAACAATCTCCCAACGCTCCCTTTCCGCTTCCTGATAAAGTTGCTGCCATTTTTTTTTTCATATTTTCAATTTTTATTTCAACACACCAAAAAGATCAGCACAAACAGAGCCACATTTTACTATACCACTACAACACACTCAGTACCCCACATGATTTTATTTCCTCTATCCCCCAACCCCTCCACTCCCCCCCTACCCCCCTCTCCTGCCCACCCTCCCTCCCCCCTCAACCCACCCCCAACACTCAAACCAACCTTCCCCAAATTTAAGTTGCTGCCATTTTAAGCGTGAATTCAGCCCCTTTACATTAATAGTACCAACTCGCACCAGACTCTTAACTTTCCTTTCCTTCCCCTGCCCTCCCCTCCAATAACCCACTTCCAGTTGCCTTGCACTCCCCACTCCCTGCTACCCCCATCCCACTCCCTCTCCTACCACTCTTCCCTTCTCTCCCCCTCCAATCCCCTATAGTCCTCCTTTCTCTCACAATCACGGATTCTGGTGTTACCAGAGCTCCCCCCCTCCCCATCTCTCCCCTCCCTCCCCATCACCCCCCTTCTTCCCCAATCTCATATACCCCCCTATCCCCATGTCCCTACACATTACACATCCCCACCCCATTCTCTTTACAGATCCTGTTGAATCACCAACTCTGACCCTTTCACAGTCACTCTTAGTCCTTTGCCTCCTCTCCTGTTTTTTTTTTCAGGTTTTGCTTGTTGCTGATCTTTTCTCTGTTGCTGTTCCCTCTGCAGCCGCGCCACCGCTTTTTCTTAGTAGCTACTCTCTGCCATTGTGAGACCCTATATTGAGTTGCAGTAATTGGCTTATCCTTCGCTGCTCCTTCATCCTTGGTAGACAAACATCCAATATCTCTTGTAGCACTGACCATGCTTCCTGAACTCCTTTCACCTTTTTGGTGTTTCCATTCACTGTAATCAGTAGTCCAAATGGATATAACCATCTGTAGCGCATCCCTTTAAATCTCAGATACGCCATCACCTCTCGCAGCACTCTTATCCAGGGTGTCTTTAGAAAAGTCATTATAGATCTCTATTTCACAGTTCTCCCAGGCAATCCGTCCAAATTTCCTTGCTATATTAAGGATGCATTCTTTCTGAGGGAAGGAGCTGGGACAGAATTTCCCTGGGGGCTTTATCCCTCCTAGGGCCCAAGCTTCGATGTGCTCTTTTCACCCCACCCGATCCGTGGGTTCACCTGTAGCCTGGCTCCATCGCCATGATCTGCTGAAATAGCTGTTTTGCTACGGTCTCAGTTCTCGGGCGCTTCTCTCTCCTTAACTTCTCGGATGCAGAGATTGAGGACCAGGCACGGCGAAATAATCTCCTTGAACTTTTCCTGCATTAAGTCCTGCTGTTTCTTTAAGCCCTCCAAAGCCTTATTCGTCTCATGTAGGCGTGTCTCTTGCCTTTCAACCATGTCCTCCACCACCTCCACTTGGTTTCCCAATGCAGTTAATTCTTGTTGAATAGAGAGCAGCGTATTCTTTATATCAGCTCTCATGGCCACCAAATGGGCCTTTAATTCTTTTTTAAATTGCTGGAGCCAGCCCAGCGCTACCCACCTTGGTCTGCAGCGCACATGTCCAACCCCTCCTCCTCTGAACTTTCAAGGCTGCTCTTTTCCCGTTGCGCGTCTCACTTCTCACCTCCTCCAGCACTCCGCTATATTTTGGACTAAAATGCTTCTAGCTTTTTTTTCACAGACATTTCTCCGCTCCCTTCACTCCCAGTGTCCCGGTATCAGCACTGTTTTGAGGTAACTTGCACTTAATAGGGGAGGTTAGGCCGGAGTTCTTTCAAGCCACGGCCATTATGCTCCGCATCTCCACCAGAAGTCCTATCCCATGACTTTTTAATTTCGCCAAGAGTGTCTCATGAGGGACCTTGACAAAGCTTTTCTGAAAATCCAGATATACTATATCAACCGATTCACCTTTGTCTACCTGTTTATTCACACCTTCAAAAAAACATAACAGAATAGTAAGACAAGACCTTCCTTAGCTAAAGCCATTTTGGCTGTCTCACATTAAGCCATGTTCAGTAATTTTTTTTCTTTACAATGGTCTCTACCATTTTTCCCGGTACTGACGTCAGGCTCACTGATCTGTAGTTTCCCGGATCACCCCTGGAACCCTATTTAAAAATTGGCGTTACATTGGCCATCCTCCAATCTTCAGGTATAACAGATGATTTTAATGATAGTTCACAAATTTCTAATAGGTCTGCAATCTCATATTTTAGTTCTTTCAACACCTTTGTACGTATACCATCCAGTCCAGGTGATTTGCTACTCTTCAGTTCCTTATACAGCTTGTTATGTTGCTCATATTCCATGTAAAACCCTGTTGAGCTATGTTTATGATTATTGATATTGCAAAGGTAGCCATGAAGGGGGAAGTGATAATATTGGGTGACGTCAATCTACCCAATATGGATTGGAGTATTTCTTCTGCAAATCTGGAAAGAAGTAAAAAAAACAAAACCAAAAAAAACCTGTGGATGCCTTGCGAGATGCATTGCTTAGACAAAGGGTGATGGGGAAAATGTGTTGAACATCCAGATGCGTGACCATTTGTGCGGCAGTGATCATCACACGGTGTGGTTTGAGATAAAAGCCAAGGCAGAGTCCTCTCATAGCAAGATCAAAGTCCTAGATTTCAAAAATGCTGACTTCAGGAAGATGGCCAAGTGCCTGAAGGAGGAGTTGGCAGGGTGGGAGGAGGTAAGGAAAGTGGAATTGCAGTGGACTAAACTAAGAAAGCAATAAAAGATACATATGTAAGGAAAGTAAATAAAAACAAGGAAAGGAAACCTATTTGGTTTTCTAAAGGAGTGGCTACACAAATAAAGATAAAAAACACAGCTTTCACGAAATTCAGAAGTTTGCAAACAGAGGAACACCAAAAAGCATACAGGATAAAACTAAAAGACAAAAAGAGAAATAAACATAGCAAAATCAAAGGCAGAAGAAAAGATGGCTAAAGATATAAAGCGTCATGATAAAACTTTTTCAGGTATATTTGGGAGAAAAGGAAGATCAGAGGTGAAATTGCAAGACTCAAAGTGCTGAAAACAGATTCGTAGAAAGTGACATTGAAAGAGCAAAAGTGCTCAACAAATACTTCTGTTCTGTTCTGTTTTTACTAAAGAAAATCCTGGAGAAAGACCACCTGTGATTGACAAATATATAAATGGAAATTGAGAAGATACTACAAGAGAAAGACCATCTGTGATTTACAAATATACAAAAGGAAATGGAGGAGATACTACACCATTCACAGAAGATGTGTTTGAACAGCTTGCAAAACTGAAAGTGGACAAAGCCAATGGGACCAGAAGGGATACATCCAAGGATAATGAAAGAGCTCAGAGAGGTTCTTGCAGGGACTTTAAAAGATGTTTTTAACAGTTCCTTGGAGACAGGGAAGAAACGGCAAACTACAGGCCAGTAAGCCTTACCTCGGTGGCAGGAAAAGTAATGGTGGCACTCCTGAAAGACAAAATAGTGGATTTTCTCGAAAACAATAGGTTGCATGAACCGAGGCAACATGGTTTTACCAAAGGACAATCATGCCAAACAAATCTGATTGAGTTCTTTGACTTGGTGACCAAAGAACTAGATCAAGGGCACACGATAGATGTGATCTACCTGGATTTCAGCAAAGCCTTTGATACTTTTCCTCATAGGAGGCTTATCAATAAACTGACCAGCCTGGGGATGGTTCCCAAGGTGATGAACTGGATCAGAAATTGGTTGACTGACAGACAGAAAGTGATGGTAAACTGAACTCACTCGGATGAAAGGAAGGTGATTAGTGGCATGCCCCAGGGATCAATCCTGGGACCAGGAATGTTCAATGTATTTGTGAGTGATATTGCTGAAGGACTGAATGGAAGAGTCTCTCTTTTTGCAGATGACACAAAAATTTGCAATAGAGTGGACTCCCCTGAAGAAGTGGACAACATGAGGAAAGATCTGGAATGCAGTCGGTGCCGGTACCGGTTGAATTGTCTGAAGCGGTTTCAGGGACATCAAGGCCGTGAGAAGAGTCACCAGATTGCGTTCAATAACCAAGAACCCCTGGTCTATCGACGTTGCCAATGCTTGGGTCTCAGTGCCGGACGAAGCGGCCGGAACCCCAGAGCATGGCACCAGTAGTTCTGCCGAGGTTGAAGCCTCCAGAATATCCTGGAGCCCCGTTAGTGCTTTGGAAGCCGAAGCCTCCCGCCGGGGCAATTTTGCCAGTGAAAGTCCCTCAAGGGCAACGCCAGAGGCAACTCGATGTTTAGAAGATCTACCCTTTGAGGACCGGCTAGGTTTATGTTTAGTTACCTGAGATCAATGGGAGGAAGATAAAGCCCTGGAAGACATCGATGCCACGGAGGTTGCATTGGAGGGAAAAAGGGAGCTATGTTTAGCAGCTCAGTTTTGCTGGCCCCTTTTCGACATCATCCCACAGGCAACACACTCTGAAGTAGAGTGGTCAGGACCTAAACATTTGAGGCACCACTCCTGGATGTCGGTGACGGAAAGGTACCGCCACATTTAGAACACTTCTTAAAACCCGAAGTGTTTTTTTCCATTTTGAGGGAAAAAAATTGGGCCTAATGCCCAAAATGGTGCGTGGCACCCGAGAAGAAATTTACTGGAGAAAGACTCCAGGAACAACGTTGTTTTGTTTTGTTTTTTTTAGAAAAAAGAAAAGAACCACCGGCGGTACCGGTATAGTGTCGAGGGAAGGCAGACGCGACCACAAAAAAGAAAAATAAAGGGGGAAATTTTCTGCGGTGACAGGATGTGCGACCTGTTGGCTCCGTGGAAAACGAAGAACTGGAGAGGGACAGTTGGGAAAGGCGGGAAGGCAGCACGCAGGCACTGTGGGATGCTCCCAAAAGCTTTCCTATTGGACGCTGGGGAGTGTTCCCGCGCAGGCTCCGTCGGTACCGACGATACCCATATGTGAAGACTACATTCCTGCTTGTTCCTGGAGATAGGCGAGATAGAGGTGATATGATTGAGACGTTTAAATGCCTCCATGGCATAAATGCAAAGGGGGAGAGAGCCTCTTTCAATTAAAAGCAAGTTCTGCTACGAGGAGACATGGGATGAGGGTGAAAGGGGATAGATTCAGGAGTGATTTGCGGAAATATTTCTTTACGGAAAGAGTAGTGGATCCGTCGAATAGTCTCCCAGTGGAGGTGGTAGAGATAAGGACAGTATATGAATTCAAAATAGCATGGATCAAACACAGGATCTCTAAAGGAAAAAAGGGGACTGTTGTGGTTGTTGATATGAATAGGCCATGTGGTCTTTTTCTGTCGTCATTTTTCTATGTTTCTATGACACAGTGGATCCCTTTATAGCAGCGGTTCTCAACTTGTGCGTCACGACCCCCACGGGGGTCGCCACAGGATTTAGCGGGGGTCGCCTCACTCCAAGTTAAAAAACAAAAACAAAAACCAAAAGTGCCCAAGTTGCTGCCGCTTCCGAGTCAGCTTCTCGGCAGCAGCAAACTCACTGCCTCCCTTCTAATGCAGCTGCGGCTCCCTGCCTCTTAGGGAACTGTGGCTGAGCCTGTGAAACAGTTGCAGAGCCCTTCCTGGCTCTCGATGGGCTCCGTGCAGCATTGTCCCGCCTCCAAAGGAAGTTGTTTACCACTTCCTCTGGAGGTGGGACAAAGCTGCACGGAGCCCGTTTAGAGACAGAAAGGCTCCACAACGGCTTCACTGGCACAACCGCGGTTCCCTAAGAGACAGGGAGCCTCGGCTGTAGGAGACAGAAATAGGGAGAGGGGAGGAGGGGGCAGGGAACCTGCAACGGGGCTGACATGGAGGGAGGGAGGGAGGGAGGGGGCTGACATGGAGGGAGGGAGGGAGGGAGGGGGCTGACATGGAGGGAAGGAGGGAGGGAGGGAAGGGGGCCGACATGGACAAAGGGGAAAGACAGGGGAACACACTGGAAAGACACTGGATAAATGCTGGACAGAGGGGAGAGACAGTGGGGGTTAGTATTATAATGGGTAGATTAGGGAAGGCTAGGACTGGTAATGGGCTGATAGGGGGGTAGAACTGGTAATGGGCTGATGGGGGCTAGCATTGGAAATGAGCTGATGGGGGGGATAAGACTGGAAATGGGCTGATGGGGGGGATAAGACTGGAAATGGGCTGATTAGTGGAGGCTAGGACTGGTAATGGGCTGATGGGGGGGGGGTAGGACTGGTAATGGGCTGATTAGGGGAGCCTAGCACTGGTAATGGGGTTGAGGAGGGACTAGCACTGGAAATGAGCTGATTAGGGGAGGCTAGGACTGGTAAAGGGCTGATGGGGTGGGGTAGGACTGGTAATGGACTGATGGGAGGCTAACATTGGAAATGAGCTGATCGGGGGGCTATGACTGGAAATGGGCTGATTAGTGGAGGCAAGGACTGGTAATGAGCTGATGGGGGGTAGGACTGGTAATGGGCTGATTAGGGGAGGCTAGCACTGGTAATGGCGTTGAGGGGGGACTAGCACTGGAAGTGAGCTGATTGGGGGGCTTTGACTGGGAATGGGCTGACTGTGGGGAGGGGAAGATACAGCTGCTGGCCCTGGAAGAAAACTGGGGGCTAAGCCTACAAATGGGCTGATACGAGGGGATGGGAGAATGGAACTGGAAGGGAGTGGATCTGAGAGGGGCTGCCATGGTATTTGTACTAGAAGGGACTGGTCAGTGGGGAAGGAGGGGGACTGGAAGGGAATGGACACCAGTGGCAGTCATGGGAATGCAAGTTGACATTGGAAGGTACTGGGAGCAAGGACTGGAAAGGGGCTGATACTGGGGAGGGTTACTGGGACTGGAAATAGGCTGATGGAAATAAGTGAAGAAAATGAAAGAAGAGATAAGAAATGGCAGATGGACCATAGACCACAAAGAGAGCTAAGAGAAGACAGGAAAGCAGAGGCCTCAGATCAGGACCAGCATGATCAGAGAATAAATTGGTCAGACAACAAAGGTAGAAAAATAATTTTATTTCAATATTAGTGATTTGACTACAAAATCATAATTTTGAAATCAAATATTGTTACTTGTTATTGGGATTATTGTGGTTTAAATAAGTCAATTTTATAAATAAAAACACATTGCAAAGGCCTATAATATATTAATAATTCAAGAAATGATTACAGCGACAATGCATTAACGGTAAAGGAAGAGAGACGCATTTGATCTGCACGGAGAGGTGGGTGCACCCCTAAACAGAGGTATGGGGAGGGGTGACTTGCACGGAGCAGTGGGCGCATCTACTCTTACCACCTTGTTGGGCAGACTAGATGGACCATGCAGGTCTTTATCTGCCGTCACGTACTATGTTACTATGTAAACCGCTTTGACGCGTAGATATAGCGGTATAGAAAAAACCTAAATAAAAAAAAATAGTGGAGAACAGAGCCCTCATTTTGGCATGCAATGGTGTCTCTTGAAGAAACCAAAGTGGCAGTGTATAGCTGCTCCAAGCTCTGCTGCGGTTGAAGTGGTAGGCGGAGAGCCAACCGATAAGAGAATGGCATGCAATGGTAAGGGAGATGGGGACATTTCATCTTCCTCTTGGGATGAATGTTTGGCTTGGATGGGCGCGCAGAAGTGGACAAGGGGGTCCTCTCCACTGTGTAACAGAGGTTCCCTGTAGGAGACTACCTTGCTGATTGCCTTTTCTTTTTTTTTGTACTCAGTGGGAAAGAGATGAGAAGGCAATTCCTCTGCATTGTCAGGAATGGTGATCTAAGATCTCGAGTTGGATATGCGAAGACTCCATTGGAGTTCTGCATTCAATGGACCTGGGCTGTGCTGGTGATATTTTGTTCTGGAATCCCTCCGTGATCATTTTTACGCACAAGGCTGTCTCCTTCACAAGTGAAGAGCCTGGCACAGATGGAGTTAGGGTTGTCCTGGTTCGAACCCGGGAACTAGGAAGGAAAATTGGATCCAGTTCCCACCTTATCTAAGGAGTTTAGGGGCTTACAATACAGGGTGGCACCTGAGGCAATTAAGGGTTAAGTGGCCTGTCGATCACAAGGAGCATTAGTGGGTCTCAGGTCCTGGCTTCCCTGATTTTAACAAGCTGCTCAACCTGTAAGGTATCCCTCCATGGCAGGAGCACTGGTAGAGTGTACTGGCGAATGGGTCTTGTGGGGGTCCACCAAAGTCTGCATGTACATCCCTAGCCTAATGAGCATCCAACTTCAGGGCTGTCCATTTGGGTGCATTGGTGCACCCCGTTGTGATGGCCTGATAAGCGATGAGAGGCCTCTAACTGAGCGATGGAAGAAACAGGCCCCCCCCTTTGTTTTTTTTGTTCTGGTTTTTGAGCCTCAGTGCTGACTGCCTCCCCCCTCTGACAGTGTGGCAGGACCACCAACTATTAAAATTGATTTTAGCATTCTTTTAGATAAATACTTGAAGGAAGTGTTATCCATATCAGAACCTGTTGAGGTTTCTCAACTTTATTATATTCCCTCCAGCTCTAAAAAAAGGTTAATCCGGTTGAGGGGGAACTTGATGTTGTGGAGCCTTCTATTTCTAATTCGACTGCCTTTTTAGATGACTCCCTAGATTTAATTAATTCAAATTCCACGTTGTTGGTGACTTAAGTCTTTAGAACTTAAACAGCGTATTCTTAGGACCTTTTTTAAGTTTAAGTCTGCCAAATTTTGTGGACATAGTATGAATATATTTCCTGATGTCTCTCGCAGCACCCAACTCAGGCGGAGGCTTTTTTTTTTTTTTTTTTTTTTAGCTTTGAAGCTTCAGGTCTTGACTCTGGGTGCTACTTTCTTTCTTCATTTTCCTTGTAAAAAATGCAGTGTGTGCCTTCGAGTCAGTCCTGACTCCTGGCGACCCAGAAGCTCCTGGGTTTTCTTGGCAATGTCACCAAAAGTAGATTGCCAGGCCTTTCTTCCGAGGCAGTGGAGGGTTAAGTGACTTGCCCAAGGCCACAAGGAGTGCTAGTGGGAAATCGAACCCTGGTTGCTTGATTACCAAGCCAGTGTTCTTAACCACTAGGCTTCTCCTCCACTCCTTGTAAATACATCGTCAATTATGAAGTTGCTTCCTATATTTTTGTTGATGTTACTCATTTAGAAAATTTTATTTCAGAAAAGCAGGGCATGTTAGAGGTGGTTAAGGGTGAATAATGTTATGCTTGCCTCCTAAATGTGGGTTTTTTGCCTTAATTACTTGTATTGATTTCTGCTACCGGTAGTTTAAATTTCTTGCAGCTGGGTTCCTTTAATGTGGACTTTATCTGAATTATATTGTTCTTTGATGTATTGATTCTTGTATACTTTGAGATTGACCTCTATTTTCGGTTATTGTAGACTGATTAAAATTTATAAAAAAAAATAGAAGTTAAAAAAAAAAAAAAGAGATTGATTTTAGTATGTATGTATTTTTGGGGGAGGGAGGGGCTGCAGCTGAAAGGTAGGCTGTGGTGTGTCCTGGCAGCAGAGTATCTGATGTGCAGTGGAGCCACTCCCTGGCAGAGCTGCCCTTACCTTGTCCAGTGGGACCCCTGTGAAAAGGCAGATCATGGCTGCTCAGGTGCTACAGAACAGGACCTGATGAAGTCTTGCTAAGGTCGGCAGTAGACAGTTTTAGCCCCAGCTAGCTGTTTGCATCTGTTGGAGTGCAAGGATCCTGCATGGTTTTGGAGGCAGACCAGAGCGGGCCTTGCCACATCATGCTCGCACTGAGGGCAGTGGGGGAAGACAGGCAAGAGCTCCAGCATGGCTTCAGAGGCAGCGGGGAGATGTCAGCACCCAATTTCCCCAGGCCACAAGCCGACGGATCACGGCTGGAGCGGAGCTGAAGTCTTGTGTGGTTCCTTGGAGCACAAATAAGGATGGCTGGCACTTGCACTGAGAACTAGAACTGCAAAGGCTGGTTACACAGTCACCTGCCCGTGAAGGAGCATGGCAGCAATTAAAACTACTGGGCTGGAGGGTCCTTGGAGAACCAAGGAGCTGGGCCCATCTAAGCCTTACCTGCTGCTGGAAGCCCTGTTCATGGTGAAGGACTGGTGTCCACGTGAAGCATGGACCCCAGGAAAGCTGGGGAAGGCATTGAGGGTCCAAGCAGGAACCAGGCCTGCCTCTTTGTTCCCTCTTGCGTGCTAGAGATTTATGCCTTTCCTGCCTGAGGGTGTGTGTGCTCCAGGCTAGGCGGCAGGAATATCCAACTCCCCCCCCCCCCCCCCACCCCCAGGGAGTTGCAGCCACTGAGACAATCCTCTCCTCATGGGCAAACCTCTCACTGCTGCCGCGTGCTGGTCCATGGGAGTTACCAGTGCTTAAATAGTACTCTGGTCACAGAAGCAGCCCTCCCCCTAACAGGGTGCTGGGGTTGGGTGCAGCTGTAGAAATGATGTGCTTCTTACAGGAAACGTCCCGTGGGTACCTAATCTGGGCCCCCTTGGGAATTTGAGCTGCTCAGTAGTTCTGTCACATGGAAAATATCCCAAGGTACCGAGTCTGGGTCCCTTGGAAGTTGCAGCTTCCTTGTATCCAAGCTTGATAAGGAAATATTTAAACAAAAATAAAGGAAATTAATAAGAGAATAACTTTAAAATAAAGAGGAAAGAAAGGGAGAGCAAATTCCATTCTACTTGGCAGGCAGATAAGACAGAGAGAGGAGCGCAATGGGCACACAGAGGGGTTCACTTACACATGCCCAGCAGAGTTTCTAGATTCTTCTGGGCTCTGGGAGACAAAGTCCAGCCTGGTGCCATTAGGGATGATGGCATCCATCTGTGTGGCTGATTATATCCTGCATGTCCATGGAGAAATGGGGAGGTGAAAGTGGAAATGAGAACTTGGATTAGGGGGTTGGGGAAGGCATACGAAAGGTCCTGGAGATGGAGAGAGGATGAGTGCTAGGGAATGAGAGGCACAAGGTGGCAGATGAGGCTGGGGAAGAGGGTGCATACAGAAAGAGGAAATGGGGATTAGAAAGTGGATGAAAGATGGGGGACATAGGAGGCTTGTGAAGGAATGAGACAAGTGGTAATGGAAGGACTATGGAAATAATGTTAGTAAATTGAAAAAAGGATGATTGAAGATTAAAAGACGGTGAGGGAAGAATGGGATCAATCTATAGTTGAGAAAAAGTCAGATGAGCCCAGAGATTGTGAGCCCTTCGGGAACAAAGGAAAAATATATATACAGTACCTGAATGTACACCGCTTTGACTTGTAGAAAAGCAGTATATAAGCCTAGTTAAATAAATAAATAAATAAAATGAGAGAAACAGAGAAAAAAAAGAAAACGGAGGTATCAATGTCTGAAAGAGATGTAGGGAAGGGAAAGACGGACAAAAACAGGGTATGTGAAGAAACAGAAAATGAGATCCTTGAAAAGGACTTAGAAGAAAACGAACAAGACAACGTAGAAAAGAGACCAGAACCAACCCAACTAGAAAAATAAAATGTTCAAAGGTACAAAAGAGTGGCAGTTTTTAGAGAATGAAATGTCAGTTTTGAAAATGTGCGTTTATTATAGTTCAGTAGAAAAGAAAATGCATTTTTGTGTCTTTCTTCAGTGTTCCACAGCTCAGAGTCTGTTTTGGGGGTTATTTCATTTCAGTTTTTGTCTGTACATTTTTTTCTAATTTGTAGTTTTATTCTTTACTAGCTGACGGTCTGTTTTTTTCTATGTGCAGCTGAGGTGAGGAATTCTATTAACATGTTATTTCTGTGTAGGAATCTAAAATACCCACCGCCTATTCTCTTTTCCAATTCGAGCTTACTGATGTTCTAGAATATTTGCAGTGCTAATTTTTCATAGGTAGGGTTGGTGCAGGTTGAGTTCTTCAACTCGGTTCTGGTATTGACTATCCATTTGCAGGGTTTTATGTTATGACGCACAATGTTTGGCAGTGGATGAAGTTGATGGTGTTTTCACTGATGTTAGACCAGAATCTGAATGGAATCTTGTATGTCGAATTGTAAAGTGAAAAACCCTACTTCTGATCTGCATCTGTTGGGAGTTTTATTGGTGAATCGGAGTGTTCCATATGAATGGATAAAGTCTAGTTACTCACCTGTAGCAGGTGTTCTCCGGGGACAGCAGGAATCAGTCCTCACATATGGGTGACGTCGGCACCAACGGAGACCTCGCAGAAACATCCCCCCAGCTTTCAAAGAAAGCCTTTAGGAGATGCCACCACGCATGCGTGGTTCCCTTCCCACCAAAGGGTGCCATCTTGCTCAGTCAGATGACATAGCTAAAAGACAGCAAATATAAAAGATGGTAAAGGAGCAACTCTAAGGGGAGGATGGAGGGTTGTGAGGACTGATTTCTGCTGTCCCTGTAGAACATATGTTACAGGTGAGTAACTACGATTCCTCTGGGAAAAAGCAGGAAGTCAGTCCTCACATATGGGACTCCCCAGCTACAGGTTACCAAAAGCCCATAGCAGAAATAGGGGCTCCCTCATGAGGAGCCGCAAGCAGCAGTAATTTAGTCCGTGTGTACAGACCACAGTAGGACCCCTGTGTCTAATGAAACCAGCACACAGAAGGGTTGGAGAGTAGGAGTTGCCTAAACTCTGAATACATTACGCAGCACAGTCTGGCCGAAGGCACTGTCCCGTTGGGACTCTTTTTCCAGGCAGTAATGGGCTGCGAAAGTATGGACTGAAGACAAGGTAGCGGACCAGCAGATGTCCACCATTGGGATGGAGCGCAAGTTTGCCACCGAAGCAGCCATAGCCCTGACATGGTGTGCCGTGATGCAGCCTTCCAGCGGGAACCTCGCCTGCTCATAAGCAAGGACAATACAGTCTGCCACAAAGGTGGACAAAGAATGTTTTGTCACTGCTTCCCCCAGTCTACTGGGGTCATAGGAGATGAAAAGCTGAGCAGCTTTGGGGTGGCCCTGAGTGCGTTGGATATAGAAGGACCAGGCCCTTTTACAGTCCAGGGTGTGAAGGACTGTCTCTGCTCGACTGGAGTGAGGTCTTGGAAAGAAGGTAGGGAGCACCACTTCCTGGTTGAGATGGAAGGGCGATACTACCTTTGGCAGGAATTTGGGGTGCGTGCGAAGCACCACTCTGTTCTTGTAGAACCTGGTATAAGGTGCTTCCGCCACGCTAACTCTGAGCGGAGGTGAGTGCAACCAGAAAAGCCACCTTCCAAGAGAAGTAGCAAAGGTGACAGGTAGCCAGAGGCTCGAAAGGTCAGCGAGTAAGCTGCCCCAACACTTACGTTGAAGTCCCATTCGGTTGCTGGAGGGCGAACCGAGGGCTTGGATAAGAACAGGCCCCAAAGGAAACGGGTCGCCAATGGTTGGACTGAGAGGGGCTTACCATCCACCGGATGGTGGTGCACTGTCAGGGCACTAAGGTGCAGTCGGACAGAGTTAGACTTGAGCCCGGATTGAGAGAGGTGAAGGTACTGTAACACCAAAGCCAGCGGGCAGGAGAAAGGATCAGCCCCATGTTCGGCACACCAAACAGAGAACTTGTGCCATCTGAAGGTGTAAGCCTTCCTAGTAGAGGCCTTGCGAATAGCCAGCAGAATGTCTCCACTTCAACCGGAAGGATGAAAGGGGCCAGAGTCACCCTTTCAGCAGCCACGCTATCAGCGACATGGACCCTAGGTTGGGGTGCAGGAGAGAGACCCCCACCTGAGATAGGAGTCCCGGGGCGGTGCCCAAGGGGATGGGGGCCCTCAACGTCAACAGTAGAAGCAGCGGGAACCACAGCTGCCTGGGCCACTGAGGGGCTAGCAGGATGAGTGAGGCCCATGGAGGGTCCTGAACAAGGTCTTGGCGATTAGCAGCATTGGAGAAAAAGCGTACATAAGGCCTTCCAACCATGAGACCAAGAACGCGTCCGCTGCCACCCTGGAGGGGTAAGCCTGCCGGGAGCAGAAGCGGGGCAACTGAAAATTGTCTGGACTGGTGAACAGGTTCCCCCCCCAAAGCTGGAAAAGCTGACTGACTATCCTGGGGTCCAGCTGACACTCGTGCGGCTGGAGAACTCTGCTGAGTCTGTCGGCCAACAGGTTGTCCTGGCATGGCAGGTACACTGCCCGCAAGAGGATACCCTGTCGGATTGCGTACAAGCAAAGGGCTAGAGCCTCCTGACAAAGGGTACGCAACCCCATGCTGCCTTGGTTGTTCACGGAGACCAATCGCCATCTGGATGTCTGTCTGGACTAGAACCGGCTGGTGACTTATGTGGTGACAGAAGACCCTCACGGCTAGATGTATGGCTCGGAGCTCCAGGAGAATGAACTGCTGGGTGCTCTCATCTGGTGACCAGTTGCCCTGAGTGTGGAGATCTCCGCAGTGGGCTCCCCAGCCGAGCAGGGAGGCGTCTGTGGTGAGGACCTTCGAGGGACTTGGGGCCTGAAAGGGCATGCCCGCCTCAAGATGCTGGGTCGACTGTCACCAGACCAGGGCGTCCGCCAATTGGCAGGTCACAGAAATTCTGTCTCTGAGGTGGCCTGTGATCACAGGTTCCGGAGACACCACTGCACTGCCTTCATGTGGAGGCGAGCATCTGGGGTGATGTGGACTATGGAGGTCATGTGCCCGAGGAGGCGCAGGAGAAGCCAGGTGGGCACAGAGGGATGGTACTGTATGTCCTGAGCTATAGACCTGAGACGATCGGCTTGGTCCTTGGGCAAGAAAGCCTTCGACTGGACAGTGTTGATCCTTGCCCCAATGAACTCCAGACACTGTCGGGAGAAGGTGAGACTTGGGGTAGCTTATGACAAAGCCCAAGTGTTGCAGAAACTGGATGGTGCATGCGGTGGTCTGCTGTATCTCCAAGGCTGTCTCCCCCTTTATGAGCCAGTCATCCAGGTAGGGAAAGATGAAAACCCCCTGGAGCAGGAGGAAGGCGGCCATGACTGCCAGGCATTTTGTGAAGAATCTTGGGGGCAGAGGCTAGGCCAAAGGGCAGCACCCTGTATTGAAAATTCCTGCCCCTTCCCCCAAACCGCAGGTACTGCCTGTGGTTGGGGTGGATGAGGATGTGGGTATAAAAATCCTTGAAGTCCAAGGAGCACAGACAGTCTCCCTGCTGGAGGGTATGGCAGGAGTGTTCCAAGAGAGAGCATTTTGAACTTCTCCCTCACCAGGAATCTGTTGAGGTTGCGCAGGTCGAGGATGGCCTTAGGCCCCCTGTCCTCTTTGGCATGAGGAAGTATCTGTAGAACCTCTTGCCCTTGAGGTGGTGAAGCACCAGTTCCACTGCATTGTCCTCAAGAAGACTTGCCAACTCCTTCAGAAGGTGGTCTTGGTGGAGGGGAGACTTAAGGGGCTCTCCCGGGAAATAAGGGGGAGGTGTCTGAGTCAGGTGGAGGAGGTAACCCTCCCTGACTACCCTTAGTGCCCAGGAATCGGTGGTGATGGTCACCCACCTCTGGGCATAAAGGGTCAGACGTCCCCCTGTGGGTTGCTGATCTCCTTGGGGTAGAGAAGCTATGCTCAAGGAGTCAAAAACTGCCCCCTGGCTGGGCCGGAGACAGTGCCTGGGGTTTTGGAGCCTTCTACTTACATGGGCCGTGCTCATGTCCCTTGGCCCGCTGACCCTGTTGGAGAGCTGGGGAGGCCTGATAAGGTGGGTAGTTTCTGTAAGTAGCTCCTTTCCTCAGGTAGAAAGGCTATTTTTTTTTTTTTACCAGAGCCCTTCTGTCGGGAAGGGGCAGCAGTCTTTTTAGAGTGGCTGGTCCTCATCATAAACTGTCTCCAGCTCGGCAGCCTTGTCGGTCATGGGTTTTTGCCAAAGAGGTTATCTGGCCAGGTTCTTGAACCGCTGCAAAGGTTCCTTGGAGAAACCAGCCAAGAACCTGTCAAGTTCCTTCGCCAGGTCTCTCAGGTACATGCCCATGTACAGCTGGTAGGCCTGAATGTGGCAGATGTGCATTGAGCCCTGGTAGCACTTTCTGCCAAGGGCATCCAGGGTAAAGGCCTCCCTGCCAGGGGGCACCGAGGCTTTTCAGCCGATGCATAGCCGACTCCACCACCATGGAGTTATGCGGCAGCTGTGACTTTTGGAAGCCCGGGGCTCCGGCAGACTCGATATATCGAGTCAAGCCACTTGTTTACCACCGGCACCGAAGCCAGTGTCTCCAACATTCGGAGCATCAGCCGTTCAAGGATGGGAGGGATGGGCACTGCTAGCGATTCCTGCAGAAGGACCTCGTATTGGAGAATTTCCAACTCATCCACCTGAGGGTCCTCCTCTGACTCGGTCGGGAATGCCAGAGCCTTGGACATGTCCTTGACAAAATCAAGGAAACCCATATCCTCAGGCGGGGACGATGGGTATCCGGGGACTCGTCGTCCTCCGCCTCCCACTCAGAGTAGTCCATCGAGGTCTCATAGGAGGGCTGCTCCACGGGCCTCGGGGCCCCCAATGCCCTGTGGCCAGTAGACCTGCCGGGGATGACCGCGGTCCCGTCAAGCGGGGCTCAGATTGTGACCTCAGCCAAGGATAGACTCGAGGCCTAAGGACCTCGAGAATCGGCTTGGCCTCCAGGGACGTCTTGGACGTTAAGGGCCCGATGGTCAAGGCGGATGAACCGGTCATGCTGGACAACAGCGCCTGCTGCTGGTCCATGAAGGCAGACGAACTGTGCTCCAGGGCCGCTATTCTGGACTCCTGACCAGAAGGCTCTGCAGCCTTTGGTGCAGGAACCGAGGGACTATGGCTTGATGCCGGCTCCCCCAAAGGGGAATCCTCAACAAGGATAGTGTCTGGGGACTGGGGACGGTCTGCGGTCTGATCCTTCCGGGGGACCTTTGCAGACCGCTTCTTCTCCAAAGCCTCAGACAAACGTCTCAGACTGCGGGACAAGGCCCGGGGAGCACCCGGCCGGTCTGAACCATCCAAGGATGCCACCTTTGAGGGTTTCTTCTTCTTCCTGGACTCCCTCGAGGGAGACCCCCTTTCTGAGGGCCCACGACGAGGCTCGGGTTCGGAAGGCTCCACTCAAAATGTTGGGGCCTCAGACGAGGCCTTGGACCTTCGGAGGCACCGTGGACTCGGGGAAAAACTTATCGTGCTCTGCTGGGCCTTACTGAATATCCTCTTGCAGAGACTGCAGGTTATCGGGTCATGGTCTGGCCCGTGGCAGCGGAGACAGCAGTCGTGTGTGTTAGTCAAAAACAATTTCTTTTAGCACCGATCACACTTCTTAAAGCCACTGGTAGCCATGGGGGGAAAAAAGTACCCCTGCGAGGTCAAAGACTTTCTGTGCTGCAAGTGGAAGAAAAAGATGCGAAGATGCCAGGGAAAGAAAAGAATGAAAACTACAAAAATAGACCGAACTCTACGCCGAGGCAACAAAGTCGGCAGGTAGGAAGAGTACCAGTGCGATACCGGAGGAGAGTATGAAACTCGGAGAGAAAAATCAACTTTTTCCAGGGACAAGTCAGACGAACATCTGAAGGGCTCTGCAGAAAAAAAGGAGACTGAGCAAGATGGCACCCTTGAGCAGGAAAGCTGGGGGGATGCTTCCACGAGGGCTCCGTCGGCACCGACGTCACCCATATGTGAGGACTGACTTCCTGCTTGTTCCTTGAGAATTATGCACTATTCAAAGGCAATTCTGCATTCGCTAGCAGGTACATAATTAGGCAACGTGTGTATTTAAAAATATATATACAGATAATATTGGGCTGTTTAAGTTGCTAAGTGGCCAGATATTATTCATATATTTGTGAGCCATGTTTGGGGAGGAGCAAAGGCAGGCCAGAAAATTATCCAAATAGTAGTAATATTTAGCCATTATTCAGGTAAATTACACATTTAGTTTAGGCCTGCCAAATAGCAGATCTAACTTAAGCAGATAGTTGGCTCACCTATCAAACAAAAAGTATGCAAAAACGTCCGGTCCTGGTCCCGTCCCCACAGGTCACCTCTGGCCCTGATCCTGCCCACAGTTCCATTTTTCTGTCTACAAATTAAGCCCTGATATCAATACAGAGAGGCTCCTACATCTGAAAACTGATCTAGTTCTTGCCACCAGTAAGTAACTCAGCATTACTTTTAATTAAGGGAGGGGGAAAGGCAGGCAGGGGAGGCCATTTTGGTCATGTACTTTTCTCCTGCTCCTTTAACCATTTCCACTTGGATTTATTTTCTATGTTGCTCATGCCAGATCCGAATAAATTTTAACAAGAAACTGGCCAAATTACAATCAATATGATATACACATTCTAGAGTAACCAGTCATGTTGTATTACAAGTCAAACTAGCACGTTATTCATATGTTCCACAGGATGAAACAAATGATCGGAATGGGAAATTTTAAATGTTCCAAGGGATGGGGACAGCTGAGTGGAAAGGGTTAAGGCTTTCATCTTAAGAATCAACCTGCTGCCATGAGCCTTCATTCAGAGCTAACTGGGGAATTTTCCCTTTAACTATACTCCCTCTTAGCTCACTTACTACAGCAATTGCAGCAAACAGTCCTCAGCTCAAACCACAAACTGAGGCTCCTTCTGAAACCCTGCAAGCACTAAATCCTGCCATTAGATGCTGCAGTTGTGCAATGACTTGAATTCCCCCTACCAGCAGGAGTTTTAAACGTCTTCATAGCATCTCCTCAAGCTCTGGCTGAACATGTGAACAGACCTGACCTGAAAACTGAAGCCTGGTTCTCTTTTTGGAAGTGCACTGCACTACCACTGAGCCATGTGGCTGACCCAGCATTCTGGTTAATAGAACTAATAATGTAATAACACAATCAGATCTGTAATAGAGACTGGAAGCTAATGGAATGCTGCCTATGTATGAGCACCATAATGCTTTCTCAGGGCTACTCAAGGACAGGTGTCAACGTCACCTCTCACCATTTACTGCAAATATTGGAAGAAATCACTGCATGCATTTTTATAAGGAATACAAACAATACTAAAAGTAAATGATATTCTTTTATGCCTCCTACTAATCTAACCCTAATGGTACCATGGCAGCATTACTTACCTTCTCTTTTAAGAGCTGGGTTTTTTTCATAGCATAATTGGGTGGAGCTTTTCTGAATCGCTCTTTCTCTTTCACAATCTAGGTTGAAGAAACATGTACAGAAGAAAGAAAATCAAGAAAAATTAGGTATATACAAAACTGGAGAGACAACAGAAAAGCAAACATTGGAAAATGCGTCCTGAAAACAAAATGTTGAGAGGAACAAAGCACTCCTTGGGCAAATAAAATCTTACAGTATAGTCATTATTCTCATGTGTGATCTTACATCCAAGATAAAGATGTTACATAGCACCAATATTTACCTCCTCAATGTCCTGATCATTGAACTTGTAGTTCAGAGCTTCTTTAATGGCCACTTCCTTCTTGTTAACCTCATCTAGTGTGGGTAACTGCATTCCTGCAGAGAACATCTGCAAATTAAGTGACAAAATCCTTCAGATTCAAGATTACTAGACTATGCTCCCTCTAGAACAGCGGTTCTCAACCTGTGGGTCGCGACCCCCATGGGGGTCGCCACAGGATTTAGCGGGGGTCGCCTCACTCCGCCGTTAAAAAAAAAACAAAAAAAACCGCACAAGTTGCTGCCGCTGCCGAGTCCGTTTCTCGGCAGCAGCAACTCACCGCCTCCCTTCTAATGCAGCCGCGACTCCCTGCCTCTTAGGGAACTGCGGCTATGCCTGTAAAACCGTTGCGGAGCCTTCCTGCCTTTTGACAGGCTCCGTGCAGCATTGTCCCGCCTCCAAATGAAGTGGTAAACAACTTCCTTTGGAGGCAGGACAACGTTGCTTGGAGCCCGTTTAGAGACAGAAAGGCTCCGCAACAGTTTTACAGGCATAGCCGCGTTTCCCTAAGAGACAGGGAGCCGCGGCTGCAGAAGAAAGCGGCAGACATGGGGAGAGGGGAGCAGGGAACCTGCAACGGGGCTGACATGGATGGGGGGGGGGGGCTGACTGACATGGAGGGAGGGGGACTGACATGGAGGGAGGGGGCTGATATGGCTGGATGGAGGGAGGGGGGCTGACATGGAGGGAAGGAGGGAGGGGGTTGACATGGACAAGGGGGGCTGACATGGAGGGAGGGAGGGAGGGAAGGGGGCTGACATGGACAGTGGGGGCTGACATGGCGGGATGGATGGAGGGAGGGAGGGAGGGGGGCTGACATGGACAAAGGGAAGAGACAGGGGGACATACTGGACAGAGGGGAGAGACAGTGCGGGTTAGGATTATAATGGGCAGATGGGGGGGCTAGGACTGGTAATGGGTTGATTAGGGAAGGCCAGGACTGGGAATGGACTGATCAAGGGGGGGTTGGGTCTGGTAATGTGCTGATAGGGGGCTAGCACTGGAAATGGGCTGATTAGAGGAAGCTAGGACTGGAAATGGGCTGATTAGGGGAGCCTAGCACTGGTAATGGGATTGAGGAGGGACTGGAAATGGGCTGATTAGGGGAGCCTAGCATGGTAATGGGGTTGAGGAGGGACTGGAAATAGGCTGATTAGAGGAGCCTAGCACTGGTAATGGGGTTGAGGAGGGACTAGCACTGGAAATGAGCTAATTAGGGGAGGCTAGCACTGGTAATGGGGTTGAGGAGGGACTAGCACTGGAAATGAGCTGATTAGGGGAGGCTAGGACTGGTAATGAGCTGATGGGGGGTAGGACTGGTATTGGGTTGATTAGGGGAGGCTAGCACTAGTAATGGGGTTGAGGGGGGACTAGCACTGGAAGCAAGCTGATTGGGGGGCTTCGACTGGGAATGGGCAGATTGTGGGGAGGGGAGGATAGAGCTGCTGGCCCTGGAAGAAAACTGGGGGCTAAGGCTACAAATGGGCTGATGGGAGAATGGAACTGGAAGGGAGTGGATCTGAGAGAGGCTGCCATGGTATTTGTACTAGAAGGGACTGGTCAGTGGGGAAGGAGGGGGACTGGAAGGGAATGGACACCAGTGGCAGTCATGGGAATGCAAGTTGACATTGGAAGGTACTGAGAGTGAGGACTGGAAAGGGGCTGATACTGGGGAGGGTTACTGGGACTGGAAATAGGCTGATGGAAAGAAGTGAAGAAAACGAAAGAAGAGATAAGAAATGGCAGATGGACCATAGACCACAGAAAGAGAGGTAAGAGAAGACAGGAAAGCAGAAGTCTCAGATCGGGACCAGCATGATCAGAGAATAAATTGGTCAGACAACAAAGGTAGAAAACAATTTTATTTCATATTAGTGATTTGACTACAAAATCATCATAATTTTGAAATCAAATATTGTTACTTGTTATTGGGATTAATTATTGTGGTTTAAATAAGTAAATTTTATAAATAAAAACACATTGCAAAGGCCTATAATATATTAATAATTCAACAAATGATTACAGCGACAATGCTTTAACGGTAAAGGAAGAGAGACGCATTTGATTTTATCATTGGGGGTCACAACAAGTTGACCAATGGTAAAAGGGGTCACGGTACAAAAAAGGTTGAGAACCACTGCTCTAGAAGATGCCAGGAGCATATAGGTGCAGCTGAAACCCCACCCCCTGCTATAGTGAGGGCCTCTAAGGTTTAAAGGTCTGCATGGGAAAAACAACTTTTCATTTTGATCAATTTTGCTTCATTTTGGCACATCCTAAACAAAACTGGATACTGATGAAATTGACTGCCATGAAAATGCAAATCCTTACTAAAGGCTCAGCTCACTAAAATACGAACCTCTTTACAAATCCACAAGTATGCCCTTTCTGATATACAGATTATGATGGGCAAAAAGCCCATCTAGTCTGCTCATATTACCCCCACTACAATGCCACAGATCCCAGGTGATCTCCATTTTTCTTCACAAACAGGAATTTCTTGCACTTACTTCATGCTACTTTAACTTCAACTACCATTTGTGCCTCCCTTGGATGAATACACCATGTGCCACCCTTTCCACAGAGGGATATTTTCTGCTATTACTCATGTATACCTCATTGAAATCCGATTTCATTATCTATAAATTTCCTTTTCCACCAAAAAAGGTTTGCTTCTTGGAAGCTATTTTAAGCCTTTGAGGTATCTGATGTCTCTACCATACCCCCCATCTCTCTTCTCTATGGTACACATATTAAAGAAAATTCTCATCTCAAAGAATACCACTTCATCACTCTAGTCCCATCCAGACAGATGGGTTGTGTCCATCCACCAGCAGCTGGAGATTGATTATGCAAATCTTTAGTGATGACACCCTGTAAGAGCAGGAGAACTTCCCCTTCCATGTAGTATTTCAGTCCCCAGCAGCTGGGGGACAGCCAAGTAGATTTCTGCCTGGATTGATTAAGGCCTAGTCACCCTAGGTTAGGTTCTTTAGAGTTTTGAGGACAGATCAAAAACCTGATTGAAGGGCAAAAAGAAAGAATCAGGACACTTTGAGCAGTCATCTGAAATGTTTTGATGGGTAAGGAAAGCCTCTGTGGAACATGGCAGGGTCAGTCTCTTTCATAGGATTGGATGTAAAATCACAGTTATTCTGAGCAGTTAGAAGTTGAGTGTATACTCGCAGTTCTGCCTATCCGTCGTTTTCTGGTGATTATTTCTTCAGGCTTGAGTGTGGCACATGGTATTTCTGTTCCAAGGTTGTATGTACAGCATGTGTTGCAGCTCCCTCTCGCAGACTGGCTGTTGAAAGTCTTGCGAGAGAGTTGACAGATTGAGGAGCAGCATCAAGGGATGAGTTCTCTTCCAGAGTAGTTGTTGGCTTCGCTGGAAGGTGTTTCACCCCCGGTGGCAGCTTCCTCACAGCGGCAGGAAGTTTCCCACACTTCCTTGGCGGCGGCCATTTTAGATGCTTCAGTGGCTGCTGCGGCCATCTCTGGTGAGGAGCAGGCGTCCCTGGCTGTTAGAAGGTAGGTGCATATCCGAGGTCAGTCGGAGGAAAGCTCCTCTGAGGAGAATGCGCAGTTACTCACCCATAACAGGTGTTCTCCAGGGACAGCAGGAATCAGTCCTCACATATGGGTGACGTCTGCATCGACAGAGCCTGCGCGAATTCACTCCCTAGCTTGCCGACATCACCCATATGTGAGGGCTGACTTCCTGCTTCTCCCAGAGAATTCTCTCTTTACACCAGAATTTATTCTTCTGTTGAACAAGGCAAACAGATTGGCAAGTGGTCAGGGCCTGGAGAGGGGTGTGGCCTCTACAAAAGCTTCCTCAGGTAAACGTAGCTCCCTGCCATCTGAGAGGACTGTGGCTAAACGTCTATGGCTCCCAGAAGAATGCGAGAACAATTGGCTCTCAGAAATCTTGGGGGATATGGAGGACCCAGGAGAGGGTCCCCCAGCCCTAATGGGAGCCCTCGAGGCCCTGAGACTGGAGGAAGGTGACTGTCCTGGTTGGATACAACCATTGTCAGAGTGTTCCGGAAAGAGGAACTTTTGGGGTAATTTCTCAGTCCCTGGCGGCCTTGAACATACCATTTTGGGCTTCTGAAGGGGAGAATCCTTTGCAGGATCCTCTACTGAAGAGCATGCAAACACCGCAGAACTCTTTCGATGCACAAGACCATCATGCAGATAACTGAGGTCGAGTGGGCATTACCTAAAGTGAGTTTACGAGATGGGCGGGCAATGGCCTGCTTGTATCTAAGTACCACTGGCAGAGAAGGAGCTGTTCTCCAACCTGAGGGTGGATGCCCTGGTCAGGGTGGTGACAGAGATGACCATTCCTGTGGAAGGGGGTACAGCCCTTAAGGACCCTCTGGATCACTGTTTGGCATCTTTACTGAAACAGGTGTTCAAAGTGAGTGCTCTGTCACTGCAGGCATCCATCTGCTGGGCATATGTGGTGCAGGCCTGTATGTGGTGGGTGCAGGTCCTGCCTGAGCTTTGCCGGGAGAATGCTGTGGAGCTGGCAGAGGTGGCTAAGTTGGAGTCCGCCTCTGCCTATCTGGCAGATTTTTGTTATGATCTCGTGTGAGCATCCTCTAAGACAGGGGTACTCAAATCCAGTCCTGGAGGGCCACAACCGTGTCAGGTTTTCGGGATATCCCTAATGAATATGCATGAGATATATTTGCATGCACTGCCTCCATTATTTGACACTCTCTCATGCATATTCATTAGGGATATCCCGAAAACCTGACTGGGTTGTGGCCCTCCAGGACTGGATTTGAGTACCCCTGCTCTAAGAGCATGGCGCTGGAGGTGGCAGTGTGACATTTTATGTAGTTGTGCAACTGGTTGGTGGATGTGGCTTCCAAAATCCAGTTGAGTAAGCACCCCTTTAAGGGCAAGCTGCTGTTTGGAGAGGCCCTTAAGGAACTGGTTAAGGACCTCAGTGAAACTAAGGGAGCTCTGTTGCCAGAGGACAAACCGCGCAGAGGCAAAGGGCAGTCCCAGCAGGCTCGAGGGGGAGCATGGGATTTCCGCCATTTTCAAGCAGCATGCTTTGCTCTGCCACAACAAGGACTCCATCCCTTTTGGGGGCAGTCTTTTCGCGGTAGAGGCACAGCCTCTGGATACTACACAGGTTCTGCAGGTGCCCCAAGAAGCCATAATGAAGTGAGGAGGGCCTAGGGGATGGTAGAGCAGATCAGAGGATGGCTTCAGCGCTTTTACCACTCCTGGGTCCATATTACTTCAAACCAGTGGGTACTGGAAGTCATTTATGAGGGTTACGCACTGGAATTCCAGCGACCACTCTCCGACGCGTTCATGCTTTCTCTGTGCAAAGCACCGGGAAAAGCTCTAGTAGTGAAAGAGACCCTAGAGCACCTGTTGGCAATGGAGGCGGTTGTCCGAGTTCTGCCCGACCAGTACATATCCGGTTGCTACTCCATTTACTTCGTGGTACCCAAAAGGTAAGGCTCCTTTTGACCTATCCTCAACTTCAAACACATCAACAGAGTGCCACGTTTCCATATGGAGACCTTGTGCTCTGCCATAGTGGTGGTGCAAAAAGGAGAGTGTCTGATGGCACGAAGGCATACTTGCACATTCCAAGTTAGGATGAGCATCAAAGGTTTCTTTGGTTCATGATGGTTATGGGCCACTTTCAATTCCGGATGTTCACCAAGGTCATGGTTGCAACAGTGGCAGCTCTCCGGAAGCAGGGAATTTTAGTACATCCCTATCTGGATGATTGGCTCGTTGGCGCGAATTCGCGTCAGGAGAGTCAAGAGGTGACCCAGAGAGTTATCTCGTTCTTGCAGAGCCTGGGATGGGTCAGAAATCTGACCAAAAGCAAGTTGATTACATCCCAGCAGTTGGTGTATCTAGGGGTGTGGTTCCACATGGCAAAGAGTCTGGTGTCGTTACCAGAGGAAAGGATAGAGAAGTTGCAGCGGCTGCTGCACTGGCTCTTGAGAACATCGAAGCTCTCGGCCTTGCACTATCTGCAGATTACGGCATTTTTTGCGGCATTGCTCAATCTAGTTCCCTGGGCCAGAGCACACATGAGACGTCTGCAAACAGTGCTTCTGTCGCAATGGTCTCCTTAGTTACATCCTTTGCCCAATAATTTCAGTGTCCGGAAGACGTCAAAATCAAGTTGCAGGGTGGCTGACAAAGGAGAATCTTAATCGTGGCGTCTCATTGGAAATGCTGAACTGGATGGTGGTGACCACAGATTCCAGTCTCTATGGCTGGGGAGCACACTGCCTGTCCCAGATTGCTCAGGGACAATGGTCAGCAGAGGAGAAGTCATGGTCCATCAACCGCCTGGAAATCAGAGCTGTGTGGTGAGTGTTTCAGCAGTTCGAACTCCTGCTGAAGCACCAAGGTATTCTCGGACAATATTGCGTGGTGGCGTATATGAACCAGCAGGAGGGCATGGGCGGTGAGACTCTCGCTGTTGAAGTCGTGCCGATTCTGTGGTGGGCCGAGCTTCATCTGATGGCACTGTCAGCAGCTCACGTGGCTGGCAAGAACAACGTGCTTGTTATAAAAAGAATGAAAACAAGCATTTTGTTAATATAATTCAGAAACGAATGTTTTAGTGGAGTGAGTTTTTTGATTGATTGCTTTCTACACTCCTTAACTTGACCAAGTAGTTTTGGCAAGAACAACGTGCAGGCAGATTATTTGAGCACCATCAGGATCTGGCAGACTGGGCTCTGGAGGACTCCATTTTTGCCAGCCTAGTATGGCAATGAGGTCAGCCAATGATGGATCTCATGATATCCACGGCCAATGCCAAGGCCAGTCGTTTTTACAGCTGAAGGAGAGTGGATGTTGGAGTGTCTCAATGCCCTAGTGCAGCCATGGCTACGAGAGGATCTTCTATACATATTCCCTCCGTGAGCATTCATTGGTTGCCTTTTTCGAAGGATAGTCATACAGCAATAAATAAGGTCACTTCCAGAGTGTCAATTGATTATTCAATCAACTCAAAGCTAACACGCCACATATTTCAACAGCACTTTATAGCAAAAAACCCCAAATTCTTTTGTCTTTTCACCTTGTTTGGTCAATAAGTCTGGTGAAGCTATATTGATAACAGTAAGGCTATGAGGGTTGGTTGTACTTCTGGTTTGGCTTTGAGTTTTATATGCTTGCCTTATCTTTATAGCTAGGGTGGTGAATTAATTTTATTCTCTTTCATGGTATAGCGTTTAATTCTCCTGATGAAGAGGTTGGCGAAAGGCTATATGGACGTCCTGAGGGGGCGTTGGGAAATGTAAATGGAAGTCTGCTGCTACTTATGTTGTATTATCACTGCTGTTTTGAAGTCTGCTGGAGCTGAGTTGACTGCAAGTTTGCAGCTTGAAGATTGTGTGGGACTGCTCAGCAATGGCTATACTCAGTTAAGTTATTAATTATGCAGCTTATTTTCTCCTGTAATTGCAATGCTGTGATGAGGCTGATATAAAAGGAGGAATTTCTGTTGGGTCGTTGATGTTCTGGGGATGTGGAGTAGCAGAGATATTTCTGAGCTGCCCACATAGATGCCCTGTTGGCTCTGAGACCCCTTCCTCCTTTTATTTGGGTTTTTTTTTTGTATTTTTGGAATGAATGAAGAATTAACACAGAATAATTTGTTTTTTTTCTATAAAGTGCGGTTGAAATATGTGGAGTGTTAGCTTTGAGTTGACTAAAGTTTTCAAAAGATAGTGCAGCTTGATGTGTGGATTTGATCCGTCTGGCGCTAGATAGACCATGGTGCCTGCCTAAGCAGCACATCCTGCTGTCTCAGGGGCCGGTGCTAATGCCTCAAGTGGATCGATTCTCGCTGATGGCCCGGCTCTTGAGCAAGCATGGCTGACTAAGCGGTGTTATACTCCAGGAGTGATTGCTACCTTGTTGAAAGCACGTCGTTGTCCTATATTCGCATGTGGTGAATATTTGAGGAGTGGTGTGCAGACCAGGATGTTCGCCCGCTGGGGTTCTCGGTGGGGGACATTCTGGCCTTTTTGCAAGATGGTCTTGATAAAGGACTCGCCTTAAACTCTCTGAAAGTGCAAGTGGCAGGTTCTAGCCTGCTATCAGGGTAAGATACAAGGGACTCCCATTGGCGTCCTACCTAGATGTCACACGCTGTCTACAAGCGGTGAAATAGGTTTGGCCACTGCTGAGATTGGTCGTTCTTCCCTGGGATCTGAGCTGTTCAGCGGCTCCATCTGAGCTGTTCAGCGGCTCCATCTGAGCTGTTCAGCGGCTCCATCTGAGCTGTTCAGCGGCTCCATCTGAGCTGTTCAGCGGCACCTTGCTAAAAGACTGGATGCTAAAGGTGGTCTTCTTGGTGGCTATTTGTTCGGCCAGGCACATTTCCAAGTTGCAGGCTCTTTCCTATAGAGAGCTGTTCCTGGTGATTTCCTAGGAGAGAATGGTACTGCAGCTGGTGCCTTCTTTTCTTCCGAAAGTGGTGCCACCATTTCAAATTAATCAAGTGGTGACTCTTCTGGTTTTTAGGTCACAGGAAGCCGAAGCTTCCTACAGATGTCTACACAAGTTAGATGTTCGAAGAGCGCTAGGGTGTTATCTTAAGCGTATTCAGCCTTTCTGGAAGATGGAGCGTTTATTCATCCGGAAGGGGGCGGTGGCCTCGAAGGCATCCATTTCGAGATGGATTAAGGAGACCATTACGTGGGTGTACCTGCTCAGGCGTCGGGCAGTTTTAGAGGGCCTGGGGGTGCACTCTACCAGGGCCTGTGGGTGCATTCTACCAAGACCCAGGCCACATCCTAGGCAGAATTTAGCGTAGTGCCTCCTCTGGACATTTGTCACACAGCTATGTGGTCGTCACTACATACATTTGCCAGATATTACCACCTCGATGTGCAGGTGACGCGGGAGGCGAAGTTTGGCAACCAAGTGTTGCGGGTCAGGCTCGTGGGTCCCTCCCATGACTAGGTACTGCTTTGGTGTTCGTATTTTTGGCATGGAGTTTAGCATATATTGCTAAAGGCAGAGAGAGGGAGATGAGTCTCCTTATAATAATGGAATACTTCACTCATGATGTAGAGATCTTTAGACATATTTATTTATTTATTTAGAGTCTCTTCTATACCGCGCTATTCAACATCAGTGCGGTTCACATGGAACATAAAACTTACACATTTCATTGGCTGATCTGTGTTTACAAGGAACAAGTACTAGAACTTGGATAACCTGGGGAAACTATTTACATCTAGGCGACGTGACAAGTCGTATCTCGCTAGTCGTAGTCATGGGTGTCTTGTATGGTAAGGTTCAAATGTACTGCAAGGGCTAGATAGTGGAAGGGGCTAGTGTAGCACTGTCAACTGGGTAGTACATGAGGAAGAGGTGGTGCTTCAATGCCTTCCTAAACTGGGCTAGGTCAGGGATTGCCCGTATGCTGGGTGGAAGGGTGTTCCAGCATCTAGGAGCAGAGAATTTGAAAGCCCTGTTTGCAGTTGACTGGGTGCATTGGGTTATTGCTTTCGGGACAATCAGTGTGTTGACCGCTACCGATCTTCTGGACCTGTTGGGGGGAGTGGTTTGGATAAGCTCTGCTAGTGATGTGGAGGAGAGCCCATTGATGGCTTTGAAAGTCAGCGGTAAGGTTTTGAATGTGAGTCTGCCATGTATAGGGAGCCAGTGGAGATGTTTCAGGATGTGCGTCATGTGGTCTTTCCTGGATGCTCCATGTAGAACTCTCACTGCGACGTTCATCGCGAGCTGTAGCGGGGGTTCAGGGTGGATTGAGGGAGTCCCTGCAGGATTGAATTTGCATAATCAAAGTGTGGTATGATCAACGCTTGATAAATTGTCCGGAAGTCATCCGGTTCCAACAGGAAGCGTAGGTGCCTGAGAGTTCGGATCTTATGGTATACCGCTCTCGCTATGTTGCTTATGTGCACCTTCATGTCCAGGCGCTGGTCTAAAGTGACTCCGAGGTACCGGATCGCGGGTTTGGTCTGCAGTTCTGCTTCCTTGACCTTTAAATAGGGCAGTGTGGTGAAGTTTTGAATCCTCGTGATGAAAAGGATCTCTGTTTTCTTATGCTGAATTCGGAGGTTTTGGGTTTGGAGCCAGTTGGATACTGCATTAAAGCAGTCTGTCAGTGGGAAGAGGTCCGTGTTCTCTGTCGAGACTGGCATGTAAAGCAGTACATCATCTGCATATATCAAGCAGTTAACATTGAAAGACCGGATGAGGTTACAGATGGGCTGCATGTATATGTTGAACATCAGGGCGGAGAGGGAGGATCTTTGTGGGACGCCTTGCTTCTGGTGGAATGGTTCCGATGTTGAAGCCCCTGATCGTACATGCTGCCATCTGTCCGAGAGGTATGACTTGCACCAATCTAGCGCTGTATCATAGATCCCCTTCTCCTTGAGACGCTCCGGAAGAAGCTCGTGGCTTACTGAGTCGAATGCAGCTGCTATGTCCATGAAAATGAGGACAAACCCTTGACGGATGTTATCAATTCCAGTAATTATGTTACTGAGGAGTGTGGTGAGGAGTGTTTCAACACCATGAGACTCTAAAACCGTGTTGGCAGGGGTCCAGCGGCACGGAGGCTTTGATGTGTTCTTGAATTTGTCTTTGGACTTCTTTTTCAATTATTTTGGCCAGTAGTGGTATGCTCGATATCGGTCTGTACGAGTCTACCTTCTGGGGGTCGAGCTTGCTGTTTTTTTAGCAGCGGTCTGATGGACATATGTTTGAGGGATTGGGGGAATGCGCCTGTTGAAGGACCGGTCCATGAGCCTGGCTATAAAAGGGCTAAAGTCGGACCATAGCTCTTTTATCCAGAAGGCAGGGCAGGGGTCAGTTTGTGCAGTGGTAGTGTTGATCGCAGCAATAGTGTCCTCGATGTGCTTCTTGGGTGGCGTGGAGAAGATGGTCAGGGGTGTGTGTTAGCCTGGCTCGGGTGCAACGGCTGGTGCTGGGGACTTATTAGATAACGTCAGACATCAGCCCTATGACAACTGATCATATTGCTCTTTTACATAACCATTTCTGTACAACCCTCGTCGGTATTTATTTTGTTTGGCATCATATGTTAAGCTCCAAAGAGTGTACATTTTAAAGTACTGAGAGGGGGATGCCTCATTCGTACAAACTTATGATAACCTGAATCACCATTACAGTCGCAATATGACGTAGAAGTGACATCACCAAACTCCCTTTAAAAAGTTAAGCTTTTGGTGCCAATCTTCCTTTTTGCGGTTTTTATTTTATTTAACAGGTTTTTTTTATATACCGTTTTATCACTTAAATCAAAGCGGTTTACATTGACACTTATACTTGGTAAAGTACATTAAACAGGGACATTGATTAACTTGGATTTTTCTGAGGCAATGGAGGGTTAAGTGACTTGCCCAAGGCCACAAGGAGTGCTAGTGGGAATCGAACCCTGGTCTCTGAGTTCACAAGCCAGTGTTCTTAACCATTAGGTTACTCCTCCACTCCCTTTTGAGGCAAGAGTTTCTATGGGCTTTTCATCCAATGATTATTATAACATTTCATCGGGTGATTAGTTCTGGTTTTAAGTTATGCAGAAGGGAAACTGACACTGTACCTCTATATTTTTAAAAATGCTTCTCCCAATTTTTTCTTTTTACTGTACAATTAGCTTGGCTCTATGACATAGTGCAACAAAGCCATATAGTATTTTGACGTTTTAGATTCTATAAAGACATTTAGGGTTTGGGCTGTTTCCATTCAGATACACCTATAATATGAAGGGCCACTGTCGTGATAAATGCTTTCCTTACAAACAATTCTTTTTTGGACTCTAATTCATGCAAAAGGGGTACACTGACTATAGCTTCCCATATTGCCTCTCCCTGACCGCCATCTTGCTTCTTTGGCACAGACTTTTTTCCCCTTAGTGTAATGGCATAAAGCTGAATGTCAATCGGATTTGATAAGCCTTTTAAGGTTTAGGCTGTTCCCACCTATACATATCTGGAATGAGCTACTCCTACCACTTTAGTTGTTATAAATATAGTAAGAAATTACACGTTTATGGTGGGAAGGAGAAATTAGACCTTACCTGCTAATTGTCTTTCCTTGAGTTCTCTCCGGGCCAGTCCAGAACAGATGGGTAGTCAAATCTCCCTCCTCTAGCAGCTGAGGACTGAATACTGATTGTTGTTGCTAGGATACCCAGCTCTCCCCTGGTGACAGCAGCCAGTCTTAACGTACCAAGCAGAGAAAAATAACAAACCAGAAGAAGAAATATGGGAAACAGCAAGAACAATGGAAGAGTGACACAGAAGTTTGTTAAATACGCACTGAGTCTTGCCCCTCCCCCCCCCCCCACAGGGAGGCATTGGAAGAGCAAAAGCTCATGCTTCCAGCCGTCATAGCGGCGCTGGGTGTCTTTTTTTTTTTTTTTCCTTCAAATTAGCCAATCCCAAGATGGCCATTAAAAACTATAACACTGAGAAAATACAGAAGATACAGAATATCCAGAAGGGGTGGGTTCTGGACTGGCCCGGAGAGAACTCAAGGAAAGACAATTAGCAGGTAAGGTCTAATTTCTCCTTCCTAATCGTCTCTCCGGGCCAGTCCAGAACAGATGGGTAGTACCAAAGCAGTATCTAACCCTGGGAGGGATCTGTGAGCCCCGCTTAAATGGCGGAAGCCCCCACACATGTATCCTGACGCGCGAACACATCTAACCGATAATGACGCGAGAAAGCATGGAGAGAAGACCAGGACGCCGCTCTACAAATATCCACTGGAGGAACTAAAGCTGATTCCGCCCATGAGGTCGCCTGACCCCTGGTAGAATGAGCACGAAGACCGACAGGAACGGCTTTGCCCCTGGTTTCATAGGCGACCCGAATGGCCTGTTTCACCCAACGCGCAATGGAGGTCTTGGAGGCCGGCAGACCCTTAGACGGCCCTCTGAAAAGCACAAACAACCGGTCGGATTTACGAAACGATTCAGTCTCCCTGAGGTAATGACGGAGCACACGACCCATATCCAACCTCCGCAGAGAACGATCAACTGACGCCCCGACCCCCGACTCAACGAAGGTGGGCAGTGAGACTGACTGATTCAGATGGAATGCAGACACCACCTTAGGCAGAAAAGACGGAACCGGACGCAAAACCACTTTCTCTGCTGAAAACTGAAGAAACGGAGGCCTACAGGAGAGCGCCTGCAAATCCGAAATTCACCTGGCGGAACATAGGGCCACCAAAAAAAACGTCTTCCAGGTTAACTCCCTGATGGAACTAGAAGAGCGCAGCTCAAAGGGAGCGCCGGTCATCACCTCCAATACCAGATTCAAGTCCCAAGGAGGAATAATCTGCCGAAACGGCGGTCTAAGATGCCTGGCCGCTCTAAGGAATCGCAGTATGTCCGGATGCGAGGAAAGACGAATCCCGCGAACCGTACCCCGAAAAACTGCTAGCGCCGCTAACTGTACCCTCAGGGTGCTAAGAGCAAGACCCTTCTCCAGTCCTCATTGAAGAAAAGTGCCAAGCCTCAAAAACGCGCCATACCTGGATGTAAGCCAACGACGTGGAACGTCTGCGAGACTGCAGCAACGTAGCTATCACCGATGCCGAATAACCTTTGCGGCGCAAGCGTTGCCTCTCAATAGCCATGCTGTAAGCAAGAATCGATCCGCCTGGGGCATCGGAACGGGTCCCTGCAGCAGTAAGTCCGCTCGAGCGGGTAACCGCCACGGCGGTTCCACCAGAAGCTGCATCAGATCGGCGTACCAAGGGCGTCTGGGCCAATCTGGAGCAATAAGGATCACCCGACCTCCGTGACTGGCTACTCTCTGAATGACTCGACCCACCAATGGCCACGGAGGAAATACATACAGGAGGTGCTGCGACGGCCAGGGTTGCACCAGGCCGTCGAGACCCTCCGACATATGTTCTCTGCGCCTGCTGAAAAAGCGCTCCGCCTTCGCATTGCGAAGAGTGGCCATGAGGTCCAGAACTGGCTGACCCCAACGGAGGGTGATCTCGTGAAATACCTCCGCGTTGAGTTCCCATTCTCCCGGATCCAGCACATTGCGGCTCAGATAGTCGGCCTGTATATTGTCTTTTCCTGCCACATGAGACGCCGACAGCGCCACAAGGTGCAATTCCGCCCAGTGAAACAAGCGTTGGCTCTCCTCCAGGAGATGGAGACTTCCCGTTCCGCCTTGACAATTTATGTAGGAGACCGTTACAAGGTTGTCGGAAAAGATGCGCACTGGCTTGCCCTCCAGAAGAGTTGCAAACTCCAACAGCGCTAGATATACTGTTCTCAGTTCCAGCCGATTGATGGACCACAGACTCTCCTCCGGCGACCAGGAGCCCTGCGCTATGTGAGCCAAACAATGCGCTCCCCAGCCGGAGAGACTGGCATCCGTCGTGACCAAAATCCACTCCGGGAGTGCTAGGGGAACGCCTGCGAGAAGATGGTCCGGAACCAACCACCACTGAAGACTGAGCCTCACGTGGTCGGGACAGGCTAAGCGACGAGAAAGCAGATGATGTTGCGGAGACCACCGCGAGAGGAGGGCCTGCTGGAGCGGACGCATGCGTGCCCGGGCCCAAGGCACCAGATCCAAGGCTGCCGCCATCAGCCCCAGTAATTGCAAATACTTCCAAGCCGTCGGCGCCCGAACACGCAAAAACGCTGAAACGTGAGAGAGAAGCTTCCGAACCCTCTCCGGAGGCAAGAGAACCAGCCCCCTGTCTGTGGCGAAGGACGCCCCCAGATACGTAAGCTGCTGCACCGGCTGAAGCCGACTCTTCGCCTGGTTCACAATCCATCCCAGACCCTCGAGACAGGACACTACCCGAGCGGTCGCCCTGACCGACTCTTCTTGCGACGCCGCTCGAATCAACCAGTCGTCCATATAAGGGTGAACTAGGACTCCGTCCCTGCGAAGAGCCGCCGCCACCACCACCATCACCTTTGTGAAGGTGCGCGGTGCCGTCGCTAACCCGAACGGCAACGCCCGGAACTGAAAATGACCCATTGGAACTGCGAACCGAAGGAATCGCTGATGATCCGGTCTGATAGGAATGTGGAGGTAGGCCTCTGTCAAATCGATGGAGGAGAGAAACTCTCCCGGACGCACGGAGCGGATCACTGATTGCAAAGTTTCCATCCGGAAATGAGAGACCCGCAGACCCCGGTTCACGTGCTTCAAATCCAAAATGGGCTGGAAGGAGCCCTCCTTTTTGGGCACCACAAAATAAATCGAGTATTGACCGAAGCCGCACTGGTCTGGGGGAACTGGAACCACGGCTCGGAGTTGCAGCAAGCGTTGCAAGGTGTTGCGGACCGCCGCCCGCTTGGCGACCGGACCACATGGAGAGAAAACAAACGCGTCCGCCAGAGGACCAGCGAACTCGAGAGCATAGCCCTCTCTGATAATTTGCAGAACCCACTGGTCGGTGGTAATGGCGGCCCAGGCGGAAACAAACTCCTGCAAACGGCCTCCTACTGGAATCTCCGCCTGGACCGGCCTCACTTCATTGTGGCTTCTTTTTAGAGACGTTGGAGAGGATCCAAAGTAACCCCTGCCGGAACCTCTAGCGCCCCGAAAGGACTGCCCTCGGGACTGAAACCGACCCCGCTGATAAGGACCAAAGCGGGCTCCCCGAAAGCGGCGAAACTCACGCCCTTGACCCCTAGGGAAGGAGTTCTGCTTAGTCGCCCGAGGACGATCTTCGGGTAGGCGTCCTCCTTTGGAGTCACCTAAATCCTTAATTTTCTCCAGAGCTTCCCCAAAGAGAAGCTTACCTTTGTACGGAAGTTTGCTGAGACGGGCCTTGGAAGAAACATCCGCCGCCCAATTACGCAACCAAAGAAACCGACAGGCGGCAATCATGGAAGCCATAGCTTTTGCGGAAATGCGAATCAAATCATAGAAGTCATCCGCTAGATACGCTGCCGCCGATTCCAGCTTAGCTCCCTCTCCAGAAGGAGAAGCATCTCCTGCAGGACCAGAAGCCAGCTGACTCCACCGAATAGCAGCTCTGGACACGTAGGCTCCACAGACGGACGCCTGCAGCGCCAGGGCGCTAGCATCAAAGGCTTGCTTCAAGAGCCCCTCTAACCGACGATCCTGCATATCCTTAAGAGCCACAGCTCCTTCCACTGGGATGGTGGTCTTTTTGGTGACCGCCGAAACCAGCGCATCAACCTTAGGCATACGGAGGAGCTCCCTTTCCTCCTGGGGCACCGGATACAAGCGCGCCATAGTCCTAGCTCCCCGCAAGGAAGCCTCCGGACATTCCCACTCGGACTCTATCATCTGTTTGATGACTCTGTGCAGGGGAGAACATTTTTGTTTGGACTTGAACCCCTGTAACAAAGGATCCTCTAACGGTTCCTGCTGAACTACCGGAGGAAGAATACTGAGAGCCAATAGAGACTGTGAAATCAGGGCCGGCAACAACTCCTTCCTAAAATCCCGAAAAACATTAGGGTCCTCCCGGGCCCTAATTCCCCTTCCTCCAAATCTGCTGGCCAGGAGTCCAAACCCGGGTCTGATAGGAGCTCTCCCTCCTCTGGCCCCACGGCTTCAGCCGTCAGAGAAATATCATCAACCTTAGTCTCCCTAAGAGCCGAGAAAGAAGAAAACCCCTTCTCCGAGCTCAGACCGGCTAGAAACTCCAGCCGGAGCCATCAGCGAGTCTGTCACAACTTGCCCAGGAGACTGCGCCTTCTTAATCAAATAAGCCTTGTGAAACGCCAGAATAAACTCTGGTGAAAGAAGTGGATCAATTTCCTCTGGCAGAGCTGGCAGCGCTGGCCCCACAGGCTGCTCCTGCTCCACCGTACAATGGCGCGATTTAACTTTACGTTTGCAAGGTTTAGATAGCGGGACTGCTGAAACGGACGGCTCTGCTAAGATGGCCGCCGTTCCCGCGCTTTCACCTAATGCCTGCATTTTCGCCGTCCGCTCTCCCAACTGATCCGGCATAGTACTCGAGACCCGCAGCACGGAGAGAACGCTAGGACCCCGAAAACACCGCGAATCCCTGTACACTGCCGCAAAGCACCCGCGGGAAACAAAGGCCCCGAAATATGAGGAGGGAGGGAAACAGCCGCGGCTCACTAAAAATACCTGAAAGAAGCTGTCGGTCAGGAAGAAGAGCTCTCGGTAACAAAAGAACCGCTGCCAGCGGCCCACGGAGCAGAAAGGAAATGCAGCAGGTAACAGCAGCTGGGGCTCCCAGGTCTGTTCCCAACTAGGATACTGAATAGAGAAGAGGAGACAGGCTCTGTCCCATACTCTAAGCCGAGTACACGGCTAACAGACACCAGCACATTAATCAGCTCAACAATATGGCAGTGCTAAATACCCTGCTAGGGTAAAGCACTCAGTACTCTGTGAAACTCTTCCAAGAAAATAACAAAAGAGGCCACAGAACTAACAGAACAGAACTTTGTGGGGAGTCAAATCTTCACACATCCAGCTCAGCTGCTGAGGACAATAAGACTGGCTGCTGTCACCAGGGGAGAGTTGGGTATCCTAGCAACAATCAGTATTCAGTCCTCAGCTGCTAGAGGAGGGAGATTTGACTACCCATCTGTTCTGGACTGGCCCGGAGAGACGATTAGGAAGCTATCATTTCCAGATAATATAATAAAAGGGCTACATTCCTGGGCTTTTGATGGTGTGTGGTGACTCCTATATATATATGTCCATTATAGGGATGGTACTTAGAACATGAGACGTTTTGTAACTCAACCTATCCCTTCCATGTTCTTCACATGTGCAATTTTTTAATTTACTTATTAACTCATAAGTCTCATGTCTAATCATATATGACTCCCTGGTGCTACGCCTGGACAATTAATAGGTTGTGGCTATACAATCTTCATGTCTAATTTTGGTTACATTCATTTCAACTGTAGGTTTTGAGCATTGCTATTTGCAGTCAGGAGTATACATTTGCTGTATCCGTGCTGTGGGTGAGTCACACATTTGTCACAATTGTAACTGTATAATGTACTCCTAGTGATCTTTTATTCTTTATTGTCTCTCCACGCCAGTCCCGAACCTGGGTTGTCAGCTTTCACCAGCAGTTTGGACACTGAGCATGTCATCTTTGATGACATCGGTGTTCTCAGGCAGCTGGCACCACCCACTAACTCCAGTAAACTGAAGGGACAACGAAGGAGCATTTTTTTTTTTAGAAAGAATAAGGAACTGTGTGTGGTCTGCCTGGGTTTTGGCTGTTTAATAAAGGCTATAAAAAAAAAAAAAAAAAAAAAAGGAGCGGGGGGGGAAGGGGTGTTTATGCAACCGCCTATTCCCAAGGTGGAGGGGAAGAGTGTGTTTTCAGGTACAGGCAGACAAGCGGCTCCCAAACCCACAACAGGTGAGGCACCGCAAGTGGAAAGGCAGTGAGGCTCTTTGACCAAAGCCTTGTTTGGCACACCAACTCATGGCAGATGCCAGTAGCGGGCTGAGCATGGAGAAGAGCAGTGGTGCCTTAAGCCTCCCGGTGCAGGCCTGAAGGGTTGGTTTACCCAGCCTTTCATTTTCAGGGGTTTTTTACGGCGAGAAGGGGGTGCTCCATTGTGATCAGAAGCCTTCAAGGAGGTGCTGAACACCATGTGGCTGTGGTGGCCATTTTCGACAGCACAGGAAATGGTACATTTTCAGCAGAGGCCTCAGTTTGTTGAAGCAGAAGGGGGAAAGCAGGCCTCAGATGCAGGGGGACTATTCCTTTGCATTTGCTTTCTTTTTTATTTCCTCCATCCTGCAGAACAGCTTGATTTCAGGTGGAAAAAAAAAAGAAAGCTTTTTTTCTGTTACCTTTGCATCCCCGTGGATTGGAGGCAGCTAGGGGCATCACCTTCCACTTGGTGGTGGAATGCAGTCTAAAGCAACGTTTAAGGCCAAAAGAAACACTGTCTCAGCCACGAGATTTTGTCGCGGTTGCAAGATAGAATTGTGCTTTGCAAAGGAAGGTTTACAGGACAGAGATGAGTGGGTAGGAGTCTCTAAGGGACCTGTTGGGGACTCGCAGGTCACAGTGGGCCACAGCGTACCTGCCTCTGGGAAGGGAGTCCCAGCTGTAGCTGAAGAGGCTGACAGACAGGGCCTGCCCATGCTTGAGAGGGCGAACAAGGAGTTTTTGTCCCCTCAGCCTTTGACATCCCAATAAGCACAGAGGAGCAGTGCACAAACAGATTTATTTTCTCTTGAGTTCGTACTGTTTATGTATCAGGCCTTTTGCATGAAGCAGCACGGCGTGGAAACCTCAGGAGCACTGCAAAGAGGTAAGAAGAGAAAACTGCCAGACACATATGTTTGGCGAGGAGCTGGCAGTGAGTACGCAGCGGCTGGAGAGAGACCCCTTGGAGGAGACGGGGTCTCTCCATTCGGAAGACCAGATGGGCTCGAGGGCCAAGCGGAACTGGGGACAGAGCCAGACGAACTGGAAGGAAGAGAAATTCCGCAAGAGGACTCTCGCATTATACAAGTTTTCCATCTGAGTTGCCAGCTCTCATATTACAGTCCTTGAAAACATTGAATATACCGGCAGGAGTTGCCCAGGACAAAGATCCTTTGGAGGATTCGCTGTTTCAGGCCGTCTGCAAAATGCAGTTATTGTTTCCTCTTCATAGGGCGATTAAGCAGATGATACAGGATGAATGGATGTTTCAGAGGGAGCCCAAAAGGGCACGTGGATGATGACCAGACATTATCCTCTCTCGGAGCAGGCAAGAGATCCTGCGCTCACCTAAGGTGGACGCAGCTGTGTCGGCAGTGACTAAGAAGAGCACCATACTGGTGGAAGGTAGCTCCGCTCTTAAAGATGTACAGGACAAAGTTAGGGATGTTGCTGAAACAGGCATATGATATAAATGCGCTGTCATTGCAGGCATTGGTCTGCAGGAAATCTGTGGCCAGGGACTGTTTGGACTGGGCGTAGGGCATTTTAGAAAATACTGGCGAGGGGAAGTTCCCACCACCAGAAGCAGCTCAGCTGGAATCCAGGGCTGAGGCCTTCTATGACTTAATTAGGGGCCTGGCCAAGAGTATGGCCTCGGTCGTGGCTGCCCATCATTACCTGTGGTTGCGAAATTGATTGGCGAATATAGCACAGTTACTTACCTGTAACAGGTGATCTCTGGGAACAGCAGGAATAAGTCTTCACATATGGGTACGTCGGTAGCGACGGAGCCAGCGGGAACGCTCCCCAGCTTCCCAAAAAAGGAAAGCTTTTGGGAGCATCCCACAGCGCCTGCGCGCTGCCTTCCCGCCTTTCCTAACCACCTCTCCTCAGTTCGCGTTTAAAGCTGAGACAACAGAGAGAGAGAGGAAAGGAAAGATAAAGAGATACAACTCCTAGGGGAGGTGGGAGGGTTGTGAAGACTTATTCCTGCTGTTCCCAGAGATCACCTGTTACAGGTAAGTAACTGTGCTATCTCCAGAAACAAGCAGGAATGAGTCTTCACATATGGGGACTCCCTAGCTAAGATGCCTGGGAGATCCCCAAGGATATGAGACCCTGGGAAGGGTTCTACGTCCTCCTATGGATCTCAGGCATCCATCCAGGGAAGGAGGGTAGGAGTTTTTTAAGAATGGAACAGGTGTTTGAGGACAGCCTGACCAAACAAGGCATCCCGGCGGGAGTCCTTGTCCAAGCAGTAATGGGCTGTGAAGGTATGAACCAAGGCCCAGGTGGCTGCTCGACAGATCTGGTCGATGGACACAATTTAGATGAGCCATAGAGGTGGCCATAGCCCTCACATTATGAGCTGTGACATGGCTCTCCAGAGAAAGGTTCTTACTCTGGTAGGCGAAAGAAATACACTGAGCAATCCAATTGGACAGTGTCCTCTTAGAGACTGGAAGTCCCAAATGAGAAGGATCAAAAGCAACAAAAAGCTGGGAAGACTTTCTATGTTGCTGTGTCCTTTGTAAGTAAAAAGCAAGAGCTCTTTTACAATCCAGAGTATGAAGATTCTTCTCTGCACTGGATGCATGAGGAGCTGGAAAAAATACAGGTAAATATACCTCTTGATTAAGATGAAAAGGTGAGACCACTTTAGGCATAAAGTGTGGATTGGTCCTAAGGACTACCTTATCATGATGGAACCTTGTATAAGGTGGATTAGCCACTAAGGCCTGCAGTTCACTGATGCGGCGAGCTGAAGTGACTGCAATGAGGAAAATAACCTTCCAGGAAAGAAATTTCAAGGAGGTAGTGGCTAAGGGTTCAAAAGGTGGCTTCATAAGCTGACCAAGAACTAAATTTAAGTCCCATGCCACCGGAGGAGGCCTAATGGGAGGTTTAGTTAAAGTTAGGTCTCTCATGAATCTTGCAGTGAGAGGATGAGAGGAAATAGGTTGTCCATTGATGGGCTTAAGGGATGCTGCAATAGCACTCAAATGGACTCTTACTGAATTTGTCTTAAGTCCTGCATTGGAGAGATGCAGGAGATAGTCTAACAGAGAATTTAAAGGTAGTGCTAGAGGGTCAAGACCCTTTTCAGCACACCAAATGGAAAATCTTTTCCATTTAAAAGCATAGGAACGCCTGGTGGAAAGTTTTCTGGAAGCATGGAGGATATCCTTCACTTGCTGAGAAAGATTCAAGCTTTGAAGGTCTAGGCCTTCAGTAACCAAGCTCTGAGGTGAAGGGACTTGGGGTTTGGGTGCCACAAAGTCCCTTCCTCCTGGGACAGAAGGTCTGGAGCAACTCCCAAGTCCAGGGAGGGGGCTTGGGAGAGATGCAGAAGTAGAGGGTACCACACTTGGTGTGGCCAGCGTGGAGCTATGAGGATCATAGATCCTTGATCCCTCTGGAGTTTGAACAGAGTCTTGGGAATCAAGGGAATGGGTGGAAGCGCATACAGGAAGCCCTGACCCCAATGGAGGAAGGCATCCTTGGCCTGAACTCCTGACACGGAATTCTGGAACAGAACCAGGGAAGTTTGGCATTCAACGGACTTGCAAAGAGGTCTATGTCCGGGGTTCCCCATTCTTGGAAGATTCTGAGTACCTGATCCATGTGCAGGGAACATTTGTGTGGAAGCAGAACTCGACTGAGTCTGTATGCCCAAGAGTTTTGGATTCCTGGGAGATATACTGCCAGGAGATGGATTTGATGCTCTCTGGCGAAGGCCCACAATCTTAAAGCTTCGTTGCAAAGCGACAGAGAGCCAGTTCCTCCTTGCTTGTTTATGTAAAACATGGCTACTTGATTGTCCGTATGAATTAGGACTGTCTTGTAGCTGAGGAGGGTATGAAAGACCTTGAGAGCTAGAAAAACTGCTCGAAGCTCCAAGTGGTTGATATGAAGAGAGGTCTCCTGTGGGGACCAAGTGCCTTGAGAGGTCCTGTAGATGAGCTCCCCAACCTGTTTGGGAGGCATTTGTTGTGAGGGTTGCTTGGGGCAACAACTGTTGGAAGGGGGACCCCAGCAACAGATTTTGAGTGGACATCCACCATTGGAGAGACCAAAAGAGACATTTGGAGGTTGCTATTTGGTCTGAGAGAGCTCCTGATGCTTGAGTCCACTGGGTGGACAAAGTCCATTGAGCTGCTCTCATGTGTAGGCGAGCATAGGGTACCACATGCACTGTGGAAGCCATGTGGCCTAGCAGTTGTAGCATCTCCCGGGCAGTTAAGTGGCTCTTTGACTGAATCTGGGAGGCTAACTGCACTAGACGTTGGCAACGGGCCTGAGGAAGGTAGGCCCTTGCAGTAGTGGCATCCAACCAGGCCCCTATGAATTCTAGGGACTGAGTAATCTGGGCCTCTGACTGAGATGGAGCTCGGATGAGCCAGTCGTCCAGGTATGGGAAGACAAATATTCCCAGAGTGCGTAGAAATGCAGCAACTATTGCCATGCATTTGGTGAACACTCTTGGAGCAGAGGCCAGACCAAAAGGAAGCACTCTGTATTGGTAATGTTTTCCTTGGAAAAGAAAATGTAGGAATCTTCTGTGAGATGGATGGATGAGGACATGTGTGTACGCATCCTTGAGATCTAGAGAACAAAGCCAATCCTGACTTTGAAGGTATGGAAGGAGAGTGCCCAGAGAAAGCATCTTGAACTTCTCCTTGTATAGAAATGTGTTCAATTCTCTGAGATCTAAGATGGGTCTGTATCCCCGTCTTCTTTGGAATGAGAAAATAGGGGGAGTAGAACCCTGACCCTTGTTGAAGAAGAGGAACTTCTTCTATTGCCCCTTGGGCAAGAAGGGTAGCCACCTCCTGATCTAGAAGGTCGAGAAGAGATGTGGGAGAATTGAAGTGTCTCACCATGGTGTGGGGAGGAAGGTCTGAGAAATGAAGCTTGTAGCCCTCTCTTATGATGGAGAGGGTCCACTGCTCTGATGTGATTTGCTCCCATCTGGGAGCAAAATGAGCTAACCTTCCTGGAATGGTGAGAGGTTCTGGCTGTTTTAGAGCCAGAAAGGCTAAGTTCTCTAGCATCGTCAAAAACCCTGAGGAGGTTGGGACTGCTGAGTTGCAGCAGCCCCTGTAGACTTAGGCCTGGCCTGTTTAGGTTGCTGACGTTTAGTGGCAAAGCGACCTGTGGAAGATTGTTGGCCAGAAGTAGAAGGAAATCTGCCCTTTTTGAAAAGACTTTTTAAAAGGCTTTTTCTTGGCAGGAATGGAGGTTGACTTTGAAAGTCTATCCAGAGCAGAGTTTTCTGCATCCATTTGAGTGGCTTTTATTTGCCATTCTTTGCCAAATAGGTTTTCACCTGTACAGGGAAGATTTCCTAAGCCATCTTGAACACAGGGTTCTAAATCAGAAGCTTGGAGACAAGCAATTCTGCGAGCAGCTATGGCAATACCTGAAGCTCTGCTGGCACCTTCAAAGGAGTCAAAGGCTGCCCTGTTGGAAAACTTTGAAATGTCTTGGGTATGCTTAAGCCAAATGAGGAATTCTTCCCTTTTATCCTCTGGAAGAAAAAGGAGGCAAGTGTGCAGTTTTTCTGCAACTTCTTTTAGAAACATACCCATGTAAAGACTATATGAGTTGATTCTGGCAATAAGCATACTGGCTTGGAAGATTTTCCTTTCAAAAGCATCCAAGGTCCTGCATTCTCTTCCTGGAGGAGCAGAAGAGTGTCTCTTTGTACTCTTTATCCTCTTCATAGCTGACTGCACCACAATGGAATGGTGAGGAAGCTGAGTTTTATGAAACCCAGGACAGGGAGGGACACGATACATAGTGTCCAATCTGCGAGAATGAGGAGAGAGAGTGAGAGGAGTCTCCCATAAATCAATCATGTGTTCATAAAGAATCTCATGAATTGGTAAGGTGACTGCCTCTCTAGGAGCCTTAGAATATCCTAAAATATCTAATTTTTTTGCTCTAGGCTCTGATTCAGAGGTTACTGAAATAGAAAGTCCTTTAGCTACTTCTCTTATGAAGTCTTGAAAGGACAAGTCCTCTGGAGGAGACATTCTTCTTTTTGGAGAAGGCGGCTCTTCAGGAAGGGCTATGGATACTTCAGGAGACTCCTCTGATGTATCAGAATCACCAGAGGAATCAAAGTACCGCCTGTCAGGGTACTCTTCTAACGCTCGATACGCGTATCGAGCAGTATCGACATCGGGCATCCTCGGTACCGGATCGGTACCGATAAGCAGCCCTGGACAAGGAACCGCTGCAGCCGGTATCCTGGTCGATGTCGATGCAGTCGGTACCGGTATCGGCGCTGGTGCCGGAGCCGATACCGACAACGGCGTTTGTTGTGGTACCAGCGGCGTCGCAGCTTGAATGAAGGCCGTGATAACCCGCTGCATGGACAGAACATTCTGATCCATCGACGCCATGAATGCCTGGAATTCGGTACCGGGAGATTGTGCCGGTACCCCAGAGCATTCTAACAGGTGATCGGTCGAGGCCGTGCCATCGATGTCAACCTGTAACCCCATAGGAGGAGCTTTGGAAGCCGGAGCTGGTGCAGGATCCTCGAGGGCAAGCCCGGAGGCATCTCGATGTTTAGAGGGAGATCTACCCTTCGAGGACCTGCTAGATTTATGTTTGGTTACCTGAGATCCCTCAGGAGAAGAAGACCTGGAAGATGTCGATGCTACCGACGCTGCATCAGCGGGAAACAGCACATGGAGCTTAGCTGCTCGGTTCTGTAAACCCCGTTTAGACATTAAAGAGCAGGACGGACAATCCGGAATGGAGTGTTCAGGACCCAAACATTTAAGGCACCATTCATGGGTATCTGTAACAGAAATAGTACCGCTACACTTAGTGCATTTCTTGAACCTGGAGGCTGGTTTTTCCATGAGGGAAATTTTCTTGTGGGCCCTGAGGCCCAAGAGAAAAAATACACTAAGTGAGGAAAAGTATAGATTTTTTTTTTTTTTTTTTTTTAAAGAAAGAAAGAAAAGACCGGCGGTACCGGTCCGGAGTCGGGGAAGGCAGACACGCGACCAAAAAAATAAAATAAAGAACTTCTTCAGCGGTGACAGGGCTCGACCTGCTGGCTCCGCGGCAAAGAAGAACTGAGGAGAGTTGGTTAGGAAAGGCGGGAAGGCAGCGCGCAGGCGCTGTGGGATGCTCCCAAAAGCTTTCCTTTTTGGGAAGCTGGGGAGCGTTCCCGCGCAGGCTCCGTCGGTACCGACGTACCCATATGTGAAGACTCATTCCTGCTTGTTCCTGGAGATAGCATAGTTACTCATCTGTAATAGGTGATCTCCGGGAACAGCAGGACTTTAGTCTTCACATATGGGTGATCGAGCCCGTGCGGGAAAGCTCCCCAGCATCTGTAAACACCGAGCGGCTTGCCGCCCTGCTGTAAGTTTGTGTTCCATGTAAACCGCACTGATGCCGAATAGTGCGGTATATAAGAGTCTGTAATTAAATAAATAAAATAAATAAATAAAAAACAGGAAAGCCTTTGGGAGCACCCCATTGCGCCTGCGCGACTGCCTTCCCAATTTCCTCTCTTCAGTTGAGTTTGTAGCTGAGAAAGGAGAGTAAAAGAAAATCTACAACTCTTAGGGGAGGAGGGTGGGTTGTGAAGATTAAATTCCTGCTGTTCCCGGAGATCATCTGTTACAGATGAGAAACGACTATCTCCAGGAACGAGCAGGAAGATAGTCTTCACATATGGGACTTCCTAGCTCCCAGATGCCAGAAGAAGTGACATCAGAACCGGTGGAGGTTCGCCTTGGAGTAGGCTCAAAGAGGTCATGGATACTACATGGATTTCTGGTATCGTCAAGTCCGGGACAGAGGGTAGAAGTTGCATCTAAGTCTGAAAGAGGTCCTGGAGTACTGCTTGACCAAACATGGCATCCCGACAGGAGTCCTTGTCCAGACAATAATGGGCAGCGAAAGTGTAGATGGAAGACCAAGTAGCTGCCTTGCAATTTTCATCAGTTGATACTGAGCATAGGTTTGCCATCAAGGCTGCCATGGCGCAAACATTGTGAGCAGTGACATGTCCCTCCAGGGAGAGTTCTGCTTTGTCATAGGCAAATTAAACGCAGTCCGCTATCCATCTGGAGAGCATATGTTTAGATACAAGGAGACCAAGGTGACTAGGGTCAAATGAGATGAACAACTGTGAGGCTTTATGATGACCTTGAGTCCTTTGGAGATAAAAAGCCAATGCATGCTTGCAGTCGAGATGCATGTGGTCTAGGAGAGAAGACTGGAAGGTAAATCGACTGGTTTAGATAAAAAGGAGACAACACCTTTGACAAAATATGGGTGAGTCCGAAGGATGGCTTTGTCATGGTGGAACCGGGTATGGGGGGGGGGGGGGGGGAATTCACCTCCAGAGCTTGAAGGTCACTAATGAATCTAGCTTAAGTGAGAGCAATGAGGAAGATTACCTTCCATGACAGGAACTTCAGGGAGGTCATGGCCAATGATTCAAAGGGTGGCTTGAGAAGCTGCGCTAGAGTGATGTTGGGGTCCCAAGCCACCAGAGGTGGCCTGATGGGTGGTTTGGACAACAGGAGACCTCTCATGAAACATGCCACTGAGGAGATGGGCTGTCCATCCAGTAGGTGATGAGAGGCCGCAATGGCACTCAGATGGACTCTCACAGAGTTGGCCTTTTGACCTGTCGAGGATAAGTGGAAGAGATAGTGGAGGAGTGACTCCACTGAAGCAGAAAAGGGATTGAGATCTTTCTGGGAACACTAGACAGTATCTACGCCACTCCTGGTTGAAGATTTTCTAGAAGCCAAAAGGATCTCCTTAACCTCTTGTGGAAGGTCAATGCCCTGCAATGCTATGCTCTCAGCAGACAAGCTGTGAGGCGGAGAGACTGTGGATTGGGACGGAGTAGTGAGCCATTCTCCTGGGAGAGGAGATTGGGCACAGATCCCAATCACAGAGGCTGAGTCAGAGTCAGACATAGTAGCAGTGGAAACCACGGTTGTCGTGGCCAGTTAGGGGCTATGAGAATCATGGAGCCCTTGTCAGACTGAAGCTTGAAAAGCATCTTGGGAATGAGGGGTACAGGAGGGAAAGCATAAAGCAGACCCTGACCCCAGGGTAGGCGAAAGGCACCCACCTGTTGGTTGCTGGATGTCGGAGTCCTTGTGCAAAAGCAAGGAAGCTTGGCATTCTACAGAGTAACAAACAGATCTATGTCTGGAGTTCCCCAGGTTTGGAAAATGTAGGACGTTGTGTCCTGATGGAGAGACCAATTGTGGGGAAGGAGGATACGACTCAGCTTGTAGGTGTATTTGATAAGTGGCAAAGGACTACAGGTGAAAAGTCTCCTCGCAGAGAGGCCATGAGCCTGTTCCTCCCTGTTTGTTCACATAAAGCGTAGTTACTCACCTGTAACAGGTGTTCTCCAGGAGCAGCAGGAATCAGTCCTCACTTATGGGTGACGTCGGCGCCGACGGAGCCCTCGCGGAGCAATTTTCCCCAGCTTTCAAAGAAAGCCTTTGGGAATTGCAGCGCGCATGCGCGGTCGTCTTCCCGCCCGAGGGTGCCATCTTAGCCAGTCAGATGACATAGCTAAAAAAGACAGCAGAAAAATTTGCAAAAAGAACATAAGCAGACGATTGCAACTCCAAGGGGAGGAGGGAGGGTAGTGAGGACTGATTCCTGCTGCTCCTGGAGAACACCTGTTACAGGTGAGTAACTACGCTTTCTCCAGGACCAAGCAGGAAGTCAGTCCTCACTTATGGGACTCCCAAGCTCAAGGCTACCGGAGACCCTAAGCACAAAAATGAGCTCCCTCTAGCTCAGCAGCACAGAAGGATAGAATCTTCGCTGAAATATCACCCACCGGTAGCCCACATCCGGGATGGAGGGTAGGAGTTGCTCAGACCTCAAAGAGATTACGGAGGACTGCCTGTCCGAAAGCACTGTCCCTACGGGACTCCCTCTCGAGACAGTAATGGACCGCAAAAGTCTGGCTCGAAGACCAAGTAGCGGCCCGGCAGATGTCTGCCAGCGGAACAGAGCGGAGGTAAGCCACTGACGTGGCCTTTGCCCGAACACAATGAGCCGTGACTCGACTTTCTAAGGAGAGTCCGGCTGCCCCATAAGCCCAAGAGATACAGTCCGCAACCCAGATGGACAGAGTACGGTTGGAGACCGGGAGCCCCAATCTATTGGGGTCAAGAGACACAAAAAGCTGAGCAGCTTTACGGTGCTCCCGCGTACGGTCAAGGTAGAAGTTCAGAGCCCTTCTACAGTCCAGGGTATGGAGGACCGTCTCAGCTCGGCTGGAGTGTGGTCTGGGAAAGAAGGTTGGAAGTACCACCTCCTGATTGATGTGAAAAGGGGAGACCACTTTAGGCAGAAATTTCGGATGAGTCCGTAGGACCACCCTATTCTTGTAGAACCTAGTGTAAGGGGGATCAGACACGAGGGCCTGCAATTCACTTACGCGTCTAGCGGAAGTGAGGGCTATCAAGAACAGTGTTTTCCAAGACAGAAAACGGAGAGAACAGGTAGCCATAGGTTCAAAAGGCGGACAGGTGATCCGCTGCAACACCACATTCAGGTCCCAGTCAGGAGCTGGCGGGCGCAGAGGTGGTTTAAGTAGAAGGAGACCTCGGAGAAACCTCGCTACGAGAGGGTCATTGGAGAGAGGTCTGCCGTCCACCGGCACATGATGTGCTGAAAGAGCACTGAGGTGAACTTTGACGGAGTTGGACTTAAGTCCCAGATTAGAGAGGTGCAGCAAGTACTGCAAGATCACCGACACCGGGCAGGAGAAGGGATCCTGAGACTGTTGGGTACACCAGACTGCAAAGCGACGCCATTTAAGGGCGTAGCATTTGCGGGTAGAAGGCCGTCGCGAAGCCAAGACGACCTCCTCCACCTCCGCCGGCAGGAGAAGGGGAGCAAGGACTACCCTCTCAGCAGCCAGGCCATGAGGTTGAGAGACCTGAGGTTGGGGTGCAGGAGGGACCCCTGATCCTGAGTGAGGAGATCCGGTTGTACCCCCAGAGGGATTGGATCCTCCACCGCCAGTTGCAGCAGGAGCGGAAACCACGGCTGCCTGGGCCAGCGAGGGGCCACCAGGATCATGAAGGCTTTGTCTCGGAGAACCTTGAAAAGAGTCCGAGAGACTAGCGGGATGGGAGGGAAAGCATACAGAAGGCTCCCCGACCAGGAGATCAGAAAGGCATCCGCCGCAACCCGAAGGGGGTGTGGCTGACGAGAGCAGAAGCGAGGAAGTTGCCGGTTGTGAGGACTGGCAAAGAGATCTACCGTGGGGAGACCCCACTTGAGGAAGAGCTTCTGAACTACCAAGGGATCCAGACGCCACTCGTGCGGCTGGAGGACCCTGCTGAGTTTGTCTGCAAGGCAATTTTCTTGGCCCAGAAGATAAACCGCCTTGAGGAGAATGCCGTGACTGACGGCCCAAGAGCAGAGCTTCTGTGCCTCCCGGCAGAGGAGGAAGGAGCCCGTGCCCCCCTGCTTGTTCATGTAGAACATGGCAACTTGATTGTCCGTCTGGACAAGGACGGATTGGTGGGAAGTCAGGTGGGAGAAGGCCTTGAGAGCTAGGCGGATCGCCCTGAGCTCCAGGAAGTTGATCTGCTGAGCAGACTCCCACGTGGTCCAGAGGCCCTGAGTACGTGCCTCTTGGCAATGTGCTCCCCAGCCCAGGAGGGATGCATCGGTGGTCAGCACCCGGGTCGGCTGAGGTGACTGGAAAGGCATTCCGAATATCAGGTTCGGCTGCCGGAGCCACCACCGGAGAGACGAGACCAGCGGCTCGGAGACGCGCACTAGGTCTGCTAGGCCGCCTGTGGCTTGTCGCCACTGCTGGCAGAGACACCATTGAGCAGACCGCATATTCAGGCGGGCATTGGGGGTCACATGGACGGTGGAAGCCATATGGCCGAGCAGTCTCAGGAAGCGCCTGGCGGAGACCAGGGGCTGGCTGCGAAAGCGGTCGGCTAGGTCCATGAGCCGTTGAGCCCTGTCGAGCGGTAGGTACGCTCGTGCCCGAGGAGTGTGCAGCCTTGCGCCGATGAACTCGAGATCCTGTGAGGGGAGCAAAGTGGACTTTGCGAAGTTTATAACAAAGCCCAAGTGCTGCAGCAGAGTCACCGTGCGGCACGTGGCGTTGGTGACCTCCTGAGCGGACGCTGCTCTGATGAGCCAGTCGTCGAGGTACGGAAAGACATAGAGGCCGTGAAGCCGGAGATGGGCCGCCACGACCGCGAGACATTTTGTGAAGACTCGCGGTGCGGAGGATAGGCCAAAGGGCAGTACTCTGTACTGGTAATGATTTCCTGCCACCACAAACCTTAGGTATTGGCGGTGGCTTGGGTGGATGAGGATGTGCGTGTAGGCATCCTTTAGATCCAAGGAGCATAGCCAATCTCCCTGCTGGAGGTAGGGCAGAAGGATTCCAAGGGTAAGCATTTTGAACTTCTCCCGCACAAGGAACTTGTTGAGGTTGCGCAAGTCCAGGATGGGTCTGAGGCCCCCTGTTCTCTTTGGTATCAGAAAATACCTTGAATAAAAGCCTTGACCTCTCAGGTGGTGTGGCACCGGTTCCACCGCCTGTTCCTGCAGAAGACCTGCTAACTCCTGAAGGAGCAACTCCCTGTGCAGAGGGGGGCGCGGAGGTTCTCCCGGAAAATAGGAGGGAGGGACCTGATGGAAGTGGAGAAGGTAGCCTTCTCGCACGACCTGAAGTACCCAGGCATCTGCGGTGATGCTGGACCACCTGTGGGCGAAGTGAACCAGCCGGCCTCCGGTTCGCGGAACCAGGAGCGTCCACCGACGCCGCCCTCGCGGGTTTTTCCTTCCGACGATGGTCCCCGGAGGGAGAACCCCGGTCGGAGGAGCTCCGGCGACGGTCCGAGCTGGAGCCTTTCGACGCGGAGGCCTCCGACGAGGTCCGGGTACGGCTGGGGTCAGCGAAGATTCTCTCACGCTGATGCCGCCGACTCCTCAACGCCTTTGAGGACAGTTTGCTGCAGGGCCCACATATCAGTTCCTCATGATCCGGGCCCAGACAGCAGAGGCAAAAGTCGTGTGTGTCGGTTAGTGACATATTTTGGTCACACCGACCACACCGCTTAAACCCACTGGCAGCCATCGGGGGAAAAAGGGCCCCTGCGAGGTCAAAGGACCGGGCTGCCAGGGAAACCGAAAACGAAAGCTGACTAAGTCAGAAAAACCGAAAAAAGTAAGCGGACTCGAGACCGGCGTCGCGAGTCCGGGCGGGAAAACGATCGGCGTCGAACCGAAAGAAAAAAGGATAAAACAAAGAAGAAAATCAACTTTTTCGCGGGGACAAGACGGGGACGTCTGTAGGGCTCCGCGGAAAAAAGAAGACTGGCTAAGATGGCACCCTCGGGCGGGAAGACGACCGCGCATGCGCGCTGCAATTCCCAAAGGCTTTCTTTGAAAGCTGGGGAAAATTGCTCCGCGAGGGCTCCGTCGGCGCCGACGTCACCCGTAAGTGAGGACTGACTTTCTGCTTGGTCCTGGAGAAAACATGGCTACCTGACTGTCCATCCTGACTAGGACCTGTTGTAACCTGAGATGGTATTGAAACACCCGGAGGGCATTCGAGATAACACACAGTTCCAGAAGATTGATTTGGAGGTGCGACTTGTGAATTGTCCACAGCCCCTGTGTAGACAAGTTGCCCAGGTGGGCTCCTCAACCCAGTTTGGAGGCATCCATTGTCAGGGTACATTGAAGTGAGGCATCTGAAAAGGTGGACTCTATGAGCAGATTTTCTGGAGACCACCACTACTGAAGGGATGGTGTTAGAGGAGCAGTGACCTGGATCCTGTCCAGAGATGGCCCAATGCCTGCATCCATTGGGAAGTAAGAGTCCCTTGGGCTGTGCGCAAATGTAATGGGGCATAGGGAACATCATGTACTGTAGAGGCAAGATGCCTGAGGAGTTGCAGCATTTCGCAAGCAGTCAGATGGTCCCATTGGAGTGTCTAGGATGCTACTTCGATTAGACAGGTACAGCAGATCTGGGGCAGAAACACCCTGGAATGATCGGTGTCCAATAGGGCTCCGATAAACTCTAGCTTTTGAGTTGGAGTGAGCTGGTATTATGGGACGCTTATGAGAAATCCCAAGTGTTGTACCATGATGGTACGATGCAAGGAAAGCTGTACCTCCTGTGAGGTGTCTGCTTTTATAAGCCAGTCGTCTAAGTAAGGGAAGACAAATATCCCTAGAGACCATAGGTATGTGGCCACGACAGCCATGCACTTTGTGAAGACTCTTGGTGCACAGGAGAGACCGAAGGGAAGCTCTCTGTATTGATAATGCGTTCCCTGAAAGGTGAAGCGTAGATATTTCCTGTATCCTGGATGGATGAGGATATGTGTGTATGCTTCCTTTAGATCTAGAGAATAGAGCCAGTCCTGACTCTGGAGGTAGGGAAGAGTCGTCCCGAGAGAGATCATCTTGATCTTTTCATGGACTAGAAACTTGTTGAGGTTTCTGTGGTCCAGAATGGGCCTGTATCCTCTGGTTTTCTTTGGAATGAGAAAGTACGGAGAGTAGAAACCCATTCCTTGCTGGGATGTCTGGACACTCTCTATGGTGCCCTGAAACAGAAGAGAGGACACCTCGTCCTGTAGGAGAGCAGTGAGTAGGGGTTGCGTTTGATATTCCCTCGTGAAAGTAGAGGGGGACAGAGTTTGTAAATGAAGTCTATACCCTTCCTGGACTATGGTGAGTGTCCACTGCTCTGAGGTGATGAGGTACCATTTGTGGGCATAGTGACAGTCTGCCTGCTATGTGTAAGGGGTGAGGGTTCTCCAGAGGCAGGGTGGCAATGTTCTCTAGGAAAAAGTAAAAAAACAGGCGCAGACTGTAGCTGCGGAGCTGAGTGAGATTTAGTCACCTGTGACTTCTTTTTGTTGCTTAGGAGGCTGCTACCTCTTCTGTGGGGCCTGACCCTGGTACTGAGAAGCAGGAGGATAAGAGGAGAAGAATTTCTTATTATTGTAGAAAGACTTCTTTGCGGGTGTCTTTTTTTCTAGTTGTTATTCTGGATAGTCTCTTTAGAGTAGTATTTTCTGACTCTAATTGAGAGGCCTTATCTTATTTATTATTTATTTATTACAATTTCTTATATACCGCACTATTGTCAGCGCGGTTTACATACAACCAAATGACCATAACAAACTGTTTGGCTTCACATAGAACAGGAGAAAACAACTTGGATAACATGTTTATGCTTTACATAGAACAGGAGTAATCTTGTCAGTCTTTGCCAAAAAAGTCTTCCCCTGTGCAAGGTATGTTGCCTAGCTTATCTTGAACCCACTGTTCAAGATCTGAGGCCTGAAGCCATGCAATTTGACGTGCACCAATGCATATTGCTGAGGCCCTGCTTGTGCATTCGAAAGCATCAAAGGTGGTCCTGTTGACAAACTTTGATATATTTTGGCTGTGCTTGACTAGGGTGAGATAGTCTGCCCTCTTGTCATCTGGGAGGAGAGGAGCAAAGGCCTCGAGATCCCTGGACACCTCTGAGGAACATTCCCAAGTTGAGGATATAGGAGTTGATCCTTGCAGACAGCATGGATGCCTGGAAGCATCGACGTTCAAAGGCATCAAGGGCTCTCTATTCTCTACCTGGAGGGTTAGAAGAATGGGTCTTCGAGCTTTTGATTCAAAGGGGAGCTGCAGTTTTTGGAAGCTGGGACACTCCGATAACCAATACATGGTATCGAGGCGTCAGCTGTGAGGGGAGACCGTGAGAGGCGTCTCCCACATACGGAGCATACGATCATGAAGGATGCAGTGCAACGGCAGAGTGGCTGCTCTTTGGGTGCTGTGGGGTATTGGAAGATCTCCAATTCCTCCACCCTTGGCTCCTTCTCCGATGTTACGTTGATAGACAGACCCTTGGCTAGGTCTCGAATGCATTCCTGGAAGGTCATATCATCTAGAGGCAGCATGCATCACTGTTGTATTGGGGAAGGCTTCAAAGGAAGGTCCTGGGGGCTCTGGGAATCAAGCGACTCCATATCCGAAGCACTGGCATCGGAATCCAAGGACTTGAAGTATCGTCGAGTTGAGTATTCTCGCCCAAAGCTTGATGTTGATATCGATGCTCCGAGGTATTGGCCTTGATGAGCTGTATGGGTCAGTGATTGTTTCAAGAGAGGGCATGGGTGGCAATGATGTCGATGCCATCTGCATTAGCCCTTATGTCATGCCAGCAACTGGTGTCTATGTTGGTACTGGTATCGATGGGCCAGGGCCTGGAGCCAAGTATTTTATCAGTACCAAGTCTGCTAGGAGAGCTGCTAAGCTCCGCTCGATGGCCAGTATGCGCTGCTCTATCAAGGTTGTCAGTGCCTGGGCATCAGTTGCAGGTGCTTGCGCTACCATCCCTGAGCATGGCACCAGTAGCTCTCTGGAGGTTGAGGTCTCGGGAGCATCCTGGAGCCCCTGTATGGCTTTGGAGGACAGGGCCTCCCACTGGAGCTATTTGGCAGGCTGATCCACCTACAATGCAACGCCCGAGAGATCTCGATGCTTTGAGCGAGATCCACCCCTGGAGGTTTTGTCCTGCTTCGATGCACACTTTTGCTTGAACTCTGAGGATATCTGGGATCCATGAGAGGAGATACCTTGATGAAGTGGACGCCAACGATACCGCGTCTAGGGCAAAGAGTGAACCAAATTTAGAAGCCCAGTTCTGTAGGCCTCTCAGTGTCATTTTCTGCCAGAGGGGACAATCTCTTGGCTTGTGGTCTGGGCCAAGGCATTTTAAACACCAGTCACGTGTGTCAGTCGCCGAGATGGTGCTGGCACACTTAGAACATTTTTTGAAACCACTAGCTGGTTTTTCCATGCCTTCGAAGGATGGGAAGGCTATGAGAGGTTTGAGGCCTAAGAGGGCATAGAGACACCAGAGGTTTTTTTTTTTTTTTTTTAAAGAAAAAATCTAACATTTGAAAGAAAGAAAGAAAAGTTATAAGGGAATAGACTATGTCTTCGACGGTGCCGGCGTCGACGGGAAGGAAGAGGCGCTATCCACAAAAAGAAGTTTTTCTGCGGGGACAGATTTGTTTACTGCTGGCTCTGCAGAAAATGAAGAACTGAAGAGGGGAAAGGCAGTTGTGCAGACACAGTGGAGTGCTCCAAAAGACTTTCCTATTGGACGCTGGGGAGTGTTCCCACACATGCTCCGTCGGTACTGATGTCACCCATATATGAATACTACTTTCCTGCTTGTTCCTGGAGATTTCCTCCAAGTCACGTTTGAGCAAACTTCCTTTTAAGGGGAAGGAGTTATTTGGGGAAGCCTTGGATAAGCTGGTTAATGACCTCAGGGAGTTCTAAAGGGGGCAGGCTCTTTGAGGATAAGCAGAAGCCTGGGTGTTTGGCCATGCCACCAAGAGACCAGCCATGGGATTTCCGATGTTTCCGCAACAAAGCGTTTTGCACCCTATCAGAGGGGGGCATTTTCCATCCCGCAGGCAAGGTTTTTGCAGGTTTCGTGGAGTAGGCCAAGGTTTTTACTCCTCTGCCTCTATAGCACCCAAAAAGGCACAATGAAATGAGGGAGGCCCGGCCGGAGGTAGTTCCTGTGGGAGGTTGGCTGTGGGATTTTTATCTAGTATGGGTCCGTATCACTTCTGACCAGTGGGTCTTGGAAATCATCAGCGAGGGGTACACATTGGAGTTTGCCTGTCCTCTTGCAGATGCCTTCGTATGGTCACCCTGCAGGCCAGCGGACAAGGCAGTGCAGGACACTCTCCATAAACTCAGGCAGTTGCAGGCCGTAGTGGAGGTTCCCAAAAGCCAGAGCAGTTATGGTTGATACTCCATTTACTTTGTGGTTCCCAAAAAAGAATGGACTTTTCGGCCTATCTTGGATCTCAAGCGGGTAAACTGGTGTCTATGCATACCCTGCTTCTGCAAGGAGACTCTTCAGTCGATCATAGTGGCTGTACAGGAAGGCAAATTTCTGACCTCCCTCGATTTAACAGAGGCCTACTTGCACATTATGATTCTCCCCTAGCATCAGCAGTACCTACGGTTCAATGAAGCACTTCCAATTCAGGGGACTGCCCTTCGGCCTCACGACAGCTCTGTGGACGTTCACCAGGGTCATGGTAGTGGTTGCAGTGACTCTGCGTCAACAGGGCATTCTGGTGCATCCCTTCTTGGACGATTGGCTCATCAGAGCAAAGTTTGCAGAGGAGAGCGCGCGAGCCACAGCACAAGTTGTTGAATTTCTTCAGGACCTAGACTGCATAGTCAATTTCGCAAAGAGTATGCTTTCGCCATCCCAGAAGCTGGTGTATCTGGGAGCTTGTTTCAAGATGAACACAGGCAGAGTGCCCTTGCCAGTGGAGAGGGTGCAGGCCTTGCAGCGACAGGTCCGGCAGTTCCTCAGGATGAGCATTCCCATGGCCTGGTGTGAGAGCCAGAAGGGAAGGAGTTAACACAAACACAAAGAACATCTAAAATGTGTCCAAATTGCTGGCATTGTACTGTATGTGCGTTGTGTAATGCTATAGGTAGTAGGTGACATCAGATTGAGAAAAAACACACTTATCTACAGAGCACAGGAGAGAGAAGGAATCGTTAGCATGGTTATGTCAGTATGACATGGGGCCTACTGAGGTCTAGTGTGGAAACTGTCAGAGAACTAAGATATATATTTTCTATATTTCTTAAAAATAGGGGATGGTAAAACAGACAAGGTGGAAAGTTGGATAGGTGGGAAAAGGGTCAGATAACAAGGAATAAATCTGACAAAGGCCTGAGCACATGTTTATACACAAGGCCATAAGGGTCAACAGGTCAGTAGGAATGAGGAATGCAGATATGACAGGCCAAGAAAGGAATGAGAGAGAAAATCCAGATGCATGGAATCGAAAATAAAGGGACTATTTGGAAAGAACACTATATAACAGGACAGAACTCTTAAAAGATTGGGAATTTACACCCCATTTTCTGAAGAAGGTGGTTTGTAAATTTCCACTGTATGTCTGCTAACGAGAGAGTGAGTATGTGTCTGTTGTCTGTGTGAAAGTCTCAGTTTATCTTTGAGTGTAGCTAGGAATCTCACTGTCATATATCCTTCTCTTTCACTGTGCTAGGATCTGTCGATGGACAGGAAATCTCTTAATTACTTTATAGCTGTAATCTTCCAAGTTACTTTGTATTTAGCTAGTTTTGGTTGTGCTACCTATATGCTTGTTTCTGTGATGTATAAGGAATAAAGGATTTTATTTGTAAGAAGAATCTGTGAGAATTTTGTGCCAGGTATGAGTATAATCTGCATGAGGTGTGATTTATTGGGAGGAGGTGGTAAGCTCTCCCTGTGTATGTAAGGTTTTTGTTTTCCCTCTTGCACGGAGGAGGAGGGGTGGCAATCCGCCTGGCCAATGGACTGTCCCCCCCCCCCTCTGGTTCCGTACACTGGCATTATTAGCAACTCCTAGGATCCACAGCAGCATCCATCGAGATGGTCCTGTGGGCCCAAGCCCACATGAGACCATTACAGAGAGTCATGCTGTGAAGGTGGTCGGCCAGCGTCAACCCCTTATCCATCAGCTACCCTGTCCGAGGGCGGTGTGGTTGGTGCTCCATTGGTCGTTGTGGCCAGAGAAGTTGTTAGTTGGCATGCCGCTTGAGACACCCACGCCAGCCTCTCAGGCTGGAGGGCCCAGTCAAGATCAGATAGCACAGGGCTGCTGGACCACGAACAGCAGGAGTGGCCCATCAATCACCTAGAGATGACAGCAGTGTTCCTGGTGCTGCAAGAGTTTTGCAGCCTCTTGCACAGAAAGACAATGCAGGTGTTTTCAGACGCCATGATGGTGGCTTACATCAAGCAGCAAGGTGGCACAAGCAGCGTGCAGCTCAAGAGCGAGATAGGCCCATTGTTGAAATGGGGAGAGGAAAATCTGTAGGTGATCTCAGCAGCTCATGTCGTGGGAACAGAGAACATGATGCCAGACTCTCTCAAGTCGCTTTCGCCTGGATCCGGGGGAGTGGTCACTCAGCGAGGCCATCTTTGCACAACTAGTGAGCAGGTGGGGTCTGCTGATCATGGATCCGATGGCAACCTTCACGTCTGCCAAGGCAAACTGCTTCTTCAGCAGGAGGAGGGTGTGAATGTCAGAAGGTCTGGATACCCTGGTTCAGCACTGGCCCACAACAGGCCTACTGTACATTTTTCCCCTGTGGGTGGCTCATAGGGAGTCTGGTTCAAAGGATCGAGGCACATCCAGGCCTGGTCGTTCTCAATGCTCCCCAACTGGCTGCGCAAACCGTGCTATGCAGATCTGCTCAGGCTAATAGTGGACCATCCGTGACGGCTGCAAACCGATACAACTTCCTTTCACAGGGGTCTAGATGTCTCAGGTGGATTGATTCTCGCTTACGGCTCTTGAGAGGGCATGGATAAGAAAGAGGCTATTCTGCCCCTGTGATTTCCAGACTACTGAAGGCCCATAAGCTGTCCACCTCACTTTCCTATGTCCGGGTCAGGAGGATAGTTGAGGCTTTGTGCAAGGAGCACAGCTGTCGACCTCTGTTGGCATCAGTGCCAGACATCGTCATTAAGTAGGTGCAGCCTCCCATGCGGATGGTAGTTCCCTCATGGGACTTTAACCTGGTATTGTTGGCTCTGGCAGCAGAGCCTTTTGAGCCACTGGGGGCATGTACATTAAAGAATTTGATGTTGAAGACCATTTTTCTGGTGGCTATCTGTTCCGCGAGGAGAATTTCAGTTACAAGTACTGTCATGCTGGGAACCTTTCCTTTCCATCTCCAAGGAAAAGGTGGTGTTAAGGCCCGTACCTTCTTTTCTGCCCAAGGTGATCTTGGTCTTTCATTTGAATCATAGGAACATAGAAACATGACAGCAGAAAGACCACATGGTCTATCTAGTCTGCCCTTCCATATCAACTACAATAGTCCCCTTTTTACCTTTAGAGATCCTGTGTGTTTGTCCCATGCTTTTTTGAATTCAGATACTGTCCTTGTGTCCACCACCCTCCACTGGGAGACACTTCCACGCATCTACCACTCTTTCCATAAAGAAATATTTCCACATATTACTCCTAAGTCTATCCCCTTTCATTCTCATCCTATGTCCCCTCATAATAAAAGCTTGCCTTCAATTGAAGGAGACCCTCCTGTGCTTTTATGCCACGGAGGTATTTAAATGTCTATCATATCACCCCTATCCCGCCTTTCCTCTATATTGAGATCTTTAAGTCTGTTCTCATATGCTTCATAACAAAGACCACTAATCATTTTAATAGCCACCCTCTGCACAGACTCCAACCTGCCTATATCCTTCTGAATGTGCGGTCTCCAGAATTGCACATAATACTTTAAATGAGGTCGCACCAGAGACTTATACAGAGGCATTATCAACTCCTTTTTTTCTGCTGGCCATTCCTCTCCCTATGCACTCAAGCATCCTTCTGGCTTTCACAGTAGTCTTTTCTGTTTAGCTACTTTAAGATCGTCAGACACAATTATGCCCAGGTCCCGCTCTTCTTTTGTGAAAAGTACCACCTCAGCCCCTACACTGTACCGCTCCCTTGAATTTTTGTAGCCCAAATGCATGACTCTGCATTTTTTAGCATTAAATTTCAGCTGCCATATTCTAGACCATTCTTCAAGTTTAGCTAGATCCCTCCTCATGTTGTCGACTCCTTCCTGTGTCTCTACTCTATTGCAGATTTTGGTATCATCTGCAAACAAGCAAACCTTACTTGACAGTCCTTCAGCAATATCACTAACAAAGATGTTAAACAGAAGCGGACCAAGGACAGATCCCTGCGGCACACCACAGGTAACCATCTCCTGTACCCTTTGTCACCTCCCACTCAACCAATTTCCAACCCAAGCAGTAACACTAGAATCCATCCTTATGGAGCTCAGGTTTTTTTTTTTTGTTTTGTTTTTTTAATAAGTTGCCTATGTGGAACGGTGTCAAAGGCTTTACTGAAATTTAAATACACCACATCTAGGGTTCTCCCTTGGTCCAACTCCCTGGTCACTTAAAGAAATCAGATTTGTCTGACAAGACCTGCCAGTTTTTGCAGGGACGAAGTAGGTTCAACAAGAGCCAGTGTTGTGCCTCAGACATCTGTAGGGCTCCACGGTGCTACCTGAAGAGAACAGTTTCGGAAGTCAGACCGTTTGTTCTGTTTGGAGGGCCTCGTAAGGGCTTCCAAGGCTTCTATATCTAGTTGTGTTAGAGAAGCCATTTCTTCTGCTTACTTGCTTCAGCGCTGGCAGTTAACAAGCCTGAGGGCACATTCAACCAGAGTGCAGACTGCTTCGTAGGCAGAGTATAGCCTAGTTCCTCCAGCAGATATCTACAGGATGGCCACCTGGGCATCTCTGCATATCTTTGTGAAGCATTACTGTTTGGATATGCAATGAGATGCGAGTTTGGGGGCAGTATGGCATTATGTTAGGATGAGCAGATCTTTGCTTGAGTTAGATATGCAAGTGCTTTTTTAATATTTTGGAGAGGTCAATAGCTGCTGTGGTGGGCAATGTGTAGATGATGCAGATAGTGAGTAGTCTGTGCTTTCTGCAGTGAGGTAGCGGAAGTGTAGGTGGGATTTTGCCAGTATTAACACTTCTCCTCCTCTGCTGTCGGATCGTGGACAGTGGAAGAGGTTGAATCCATGGGGAGGGAGTTGGTTCATGAGAAGTGTCCATGTCTGCAAGCCAGGATTCAGTTATGCAGAGTATGTCCACGTAGCAGCTTGTGAGGAGGTATCTGTAGGGATTTTGTTTCTCACACAGCAGGTATTTATGAGTGCACAGTGGAATGATGGCATAGGGGACAGAAGAGTTGGGGCTGTTGTAGTGTGTGGAGTTGCAGTAGGTATGTTTATGAGGTGTTGCAGCTTTTGATGCTGGTTGTGGTGATGGAAGGAATTTGCGGGTTGCTGGGCGTATTGTGCAGAGAGTAGGAGGGGGGTGTGGGGATTGTGCGGGTGTGATAGGTAGAGGCTAGTAGGGCGATTGTGGCCAAAGTGTATAGGGTTGCATACAATGGAAACATAGTTTTGAGTATGACAGACCTGTGGAGTTTTTGGTGCCACTGGATTGTTCTAGAGAGAGCCTTAGAGTCATTTGAGAGCGTCTTTGCCGATATAATGGCCCTGTGGTCGGTGGGGGGTGGCGATTTTTGTGATGGCTGTCTTGGCGGGGTGTACAATGGAATGGTGGTCTCTTAGGACAGTAAAAGGCAGTAGGAGTGCAAGTCTTTTGGGGCTGAGCAGGGTGTAACCTACCTGTGATCAGGGTTGTCAGGTGAGTCTGGTGTATCTTGCAATGATACCCGCTAAAGGGCCCTTAGGCGAGGCCCGCCAGATGCAGGAATGCCTTTGTGCTGTTGTATGTTTATGGAACTTGTGGATGCAGATGTAGGACGTCAGCAGCATTGGAGGAGCTTATCTCCTTGTGCTCCGGTTTAGTTTTGGATGGATCGCTGTAGCAGGAGGCTTTCTGGGCGTTGGTGAGCTTGTCCTTTGGGTGTGCGGGTGTGTGAGCAGCAGATGATTGTACGTCCATTGCGTCTTTGTCCTGCTGTAGGCTCTGAAGGGACTCCAATCCGGGACGTGTACCGCAGCAATCAAAGGTCTTTTATACAAGAGATCTTCTGGTCACGCACAGACGACACCACCGGCACAACTCCCTTAGCTGAAGCCAGCAGGTCCACTGCAGAGCCCCCGATGGTAATGGGGCACACCTCCAGCACAGAATCCACACTTGCAGCTGAAACGCAGGCTTCCCTCAATCTGGCATTTCATCGACAGCCATTGAAGCTGCCGTAGTACTGGAGAGATATGATCAAAATGTTTCAACCTATCTGGGCAGCCACATTTTGAGCCATTTACAATGGCCATAAGCTAAAAGCTGGAATCCCCAAATATAGTAAATTACAGTAATTCATAGGCTATGAAACGAGCACCTGCCAAAGTTTGTGAAAAGGAGTGTCAAGGTAAGGTTTAACCCTTCGAAGCTGTCTCAGCTTCAAAAAGGCAGGCCTGAAGACAGGCCTTAGTTGGGGACGGAAAGTGCATCTAATAATGTAGTTCATTTTTATTAACAGCAAACATATGATTTCCAATCACTTTTTGCTGAAGCAACTCATTAGAGCCATTTCCTTGCAAGAATATAAATTCAATCTTCACAAACAGTGTCACTCCAATCATTGGGCTCCTTGCAGAATAGCCTGCTACATATTTTTTATTGCCATATCTACTCTGTCATAAGAAGGCAAAGCTAGCATAATACCATCCAAATAAATCTAATAATCTAAGCCCAGAGTTTTAAACCCATCACATATGGGTCCGGAGCTAAAGATTAAACAGGAGGGCAAATAAAACTGACCTCTGGGGAATACCTTTTGCTAGAGGAAACACAGCAGAGACTGCATCAGGTGCACACAGCAAGTGTGAGATAGGTATAACAGTTTTGGAGTGGTTTTGCTGCTCCTAACTGTTCAAGTCGCCTCAACAGCGGTTCATGATTTACAGAGTTAACTGCAGTGAAAACATCAATGAAGGCCACTAAGACGGGGCTAGAAGATTAGTTGAAAAAGCCATCCAACAACTGAGGCCCACCAAATCAGATTTTATCAGTTTTAAAAATGGAACAATGCAAAGATCAAAGCAATAAGTAGATGAGGCGATATTTCCCAAGGACCTCTAGCACATGCGTAGAGGCCACTAAAAAACTGACAATCCACAGGTATTCAATTCGCTAATCACTGAGGGAAAATCCCTACCTACAATAGGTGCACCAATTGTTTTGTTGGAGATAACCCACATAACTGCCTCAGAAAAAACACATCCTGTATTTGAATAATAGGCAAAACACCTCCCTAGAATGGATTACCAATCCGTTGAAGATGAACTGAGTAACTCTCAGATTTTGCCTTCATAACTATGCAGAAGGAATGTACTACTACTACTACTACTACTATTACTACTATTAATCAAGGTGGCAAAACAGTGTGACAAGGCGGTGGCCAAAGCTAGAAGGATGCTGGGTTGCATACAGAGGAATCACAAGCAGAAAGGAGGCGGTACTAATCCCACTGTACAAGTCACTAGTGAGGCCTCATTGGAATATTGTGTTCAGTTTTGGAGACCATATCTCGCAAAGGATATAAAATGACTAGAAACGGTTCAGAGGAAGGTGACCAAAATGATATGGAGCCTGCACCAGAAGATGTATGAGAAGAAACTTGAAGACCTAAATATGTACACTCTGAAGGAGAGGAGGGACAGGGGAGATATTTAACATTTCTTATATACTGCCTTTCATGATATCAAGACGGTTTACATTGAACAAACTAAAATTACATTGAACGGGGCATTATAACTTGGAGATTCATGATTCAGACCTTTAAATACTTAAGAGTATTAATGAACAAACAAACATTTTTCAAAGACTGGGAAGTTGTAAAACTAGAGGGCATAACATGAAACTGCAAGGGGGTAAACTGAAAGATAACGCCAGGAAATACTTTTTCACTAAAAAGGTGGTGGATGCTTGGAATGCCCCGCAGATGGAAGTGGCGGGAGCAAATACAATGACAGAATTCAAAATGGCATGAGACACAGTGGATCCCTTTAAAGAAACAGGATAAAATCAAAATAAACGTAACTATCTCTCACATCTCAACAAATGGGGGTGACCTGCACAGAGCGGCAGGTGCACCTACTCTTGCCACTTAGATGGACAATGCTGGTCTTTATCTGCCATCATATATTATGTTACTATGATGCTATATTTTGTTTTGACTTATGCTATAAAAGGTCACCTAAAGTCTTTGGTATGACCTCAATTGGAGTATTGTGTGCAATTCTGGAGACCGCACCTTCAAAGGGATATAAACAGGTTGGAATCAGTACAGAGGGTGGCTACTAAACTGGTTAGTGGTCTTCGTTATAAAGCATATGAGAACAGACTTAAGGATCTTAATATGTATACTTTAGAGGAAAGGCGGGATAGAGGTGATATGATTGAGACATTTAAACACCTCCATGGCATAAATGGACAGGAGAGCCTCTTTTGATTGAAAGACTCAGGAGTAATATGTGGAAATATTTCTTTACGGAAAGAGTGGTATATGCGTGGAATAGTCTCCCGGTGGAGGTAGTAGAGATGAGGACAGTATCTGAATTTAAAAAAGCATGGGACAAACAGAGGATCTCTAAAGGGAAAAGGGGGACTGCTTGAGTGGTTGATATGGAAGGGCAGACTAGATAGGCCATGTGGTCTTTTTCTGCCGTCATGTTTCTATGTAAAGCATGGGGTTGAACACATGAGATGAAAACGTAATAAAATAAACTAGGTTAGGTTTGAGAAGCAGTGGTAATTCTGATTCTGTTGATTATTAAGTTTACAATTGAATTAAAAAACAAAACAAACCACATCATTCTATGGCGGGAACATTTATAGGACAGTTCTCATATACTGAACAACCAGGGGAACCCAGTGTTATCCACTTACCGCTTCCTTCCATTTCATGAATTCACTCTCAGTGAACTCCTGATTTGAGACAAACTCGAGGCGAAACACTCGCTGATCACTGCCATGCCTGTGGGGAGAACAATAGTTGAAAATACAATATATGCACGTATATGTAAACTTAAGCGTGCGCACGTGCACACACTGCCTGTGCACATGCCTTTTAAGGCTGTACTATAAACTACAGATCAAAGCTATCCAGAACTAAACCATCTAAACAAGATATTGAGATTCCATCCATTCATTACTTTTACCTTCATGTATTCCCATCTGTCCACCATCCTCACAAAGATAACCGGTATGGCCTAGCCTACCACCGCACAAACACAGAAAACAACTTTAATACGCCAGTAGCATATGCTATTAGTAGCTAGAATGCAGAATGCATTTAGGAGAGATAGTTTGCTACCGAAAAACGTTTTTCTTGATGCCTTCTGGGACTCAGAATTCATTTTATCATCAGCTGTTTCCATCTCATGCTCATTAACTAAACAGGTATATTTCCCATTTAATGGAAATAAATTATAGTATATCAATAATAAAGAAAACTTGGCAGGAGATACAGAATCCACTTACCGCAATTGTAGCCCTTTATTTGTCCTAGTGCCTCCTAGCTGATAAACTTTGCCAGTCTCTACCACACCAGTGATTTCAGCCACCTAAACAATAAGAGGCAGAGAAATGGACAGATAATTAGCAGAATGAGGCACATGATAGATAGTTGACCGTGCATTACCCAGAGAATTTAAAACGTGCCAGGATTGAAAAAGTTAAATTTTATAGCCAAGGAATACACACCAACAAAATAAATCCCCACGTGGTGTGCAAGAAACTCACTGCATCAAAGTACACCTTAAAAAGTTTCAAAGAGGATTCTACAGGGTTCAACAAACTTTGCTGGGAACATCTGGCAGAGAAGTAAAAAGAAAAAACAGGCCATACCTATGTTGTGCTGAAATGAAGCTTTACTATTTTATTTTATTATTGAAGTGGCCTCACTTTCTGGTGATTTCAAATGTCAAAAATAGCATTTCCACTTAAGGAAGCATATAATCCTATTTCAGATAGCCTTGTTAAGTTCAAAAAAACAAATATCCGCCAGCCTTCCTTGTCCAAGAAAAGGTTTTGAGAGTGATTAAAAACATTAAATGTAGCAGTATAAAAATCTGACTAGCTTTAAACCTGACATGCACACAGTTCAACACAGCGGAAAAAATACCACTAATAGAGGCAAAAAACAACTCATGGTACATAATCAACACTCATGAAAACAAGTGAATGACTATCACATATTTCCAATTAAACCATCAACTAATTAAAATTGTGATTAGTATCCTATCAAACTGTGCCAAACGTACTATAGCTGAGATGCACTCATGCAACAAATATAATCATCTATCATTTGTAAAATGCAAGACTACAAAGTACCAATATCAAAATTAAATTCATAATTTCTTCATGAAAATAACGCATAAGGCCAAAATTAAAAATATATGTATTAGAGTAACTTCATATTAATCATAAAACATTCATTAGATGTCCAAAAACAGCTATAGATCATTCCCTTTTTGGGAAACCAAACAGAATGTGCACTCTCAGCAAGCTGCAGACGTACCAATGGTACAACATACAGTGAAAGTTTACTTACCTGATAAATTTCCTTTCCTGGCGTACTGCAAGACCAGTACAGACAAGTGTGTAGTGTCCCCGTGCTAGCAGTGACGGAGACAGAAGAAAAAAAAAGGCAAAGCTCCCAGCAACTGGTATTAGGATTGGTGCAACTAGGGACACTCTCCAGTATTTAGATAGCAAGGGCCCAAAGAACAGACTAACTGATCAATCTACCAATTAACTAAACAATCCCAAGGCCGACAGCCTCAGGAGGACCAAGATCCAAACTTCCAAAAGAAGGGCAGATGCCCTAATTATATATATCAGATCTGAGAATTAAGTTCTGAGAATTCACCTAGTAGAGGCAGCAGTGAACCTCCCATGGTGGGTCCTGGACTAGCAGGATTCTAGGAAGGGAAATTATCAGGCACATAAAATTTCACCTTCCAGATCATTCTGCTTGACAAGTCCAGACAAGTGGGAAGTACCCAAGCTACAACTCAACTGGGTAGGAAGAAGAGACAGCTGCCTTGAGAACCTCTGCCCCAAAGGCCACATCCGCCCCTGCCTGCAGATTCAAGCAGTAATACTTGACAAAAGCCAAGAGGGAGGACAATGTCGCCACTTGACAGATATTTATTGGGTTCACAAAGCTCACCTGCGCTCAGGTGGAATGAGAACACAAGCCCACTGACATGGGCTGAACCCCTGAGAAGGTAGGGGGAGACTACCACCTCCTTAATCCAGCACCTCAGAGTGACCTTGGAGGCCATCTCATCTTTACATGATCCCCCAAACAATACAAACAGCCTGTCTGATTTACAGAAGGGGTTAATAACCTTCAAGTATCACAATGACACTTTGTGGGTATCCATCAGGTTGGGGTCCTTATCCTTACACAATCATTGATCAAATAAAAAGGCCAAGAGAGACACCATCTGTTTGACATGAAAGATCGACACTACCTTGGGCAAGAAGGACAAACAAAGTGGATCGTTATAGGTCAAATAAGGATATCTATAAGACACAGTCTGCGGCTCCAAGATGTGCCAGGCTGAGCAAACAGCCACCAAAAAGGACAGCCTTGAGACAAATCCTTCAGTGTAGCCCTTCGCAACAGCTCAGAGGGAGAACCCATCAAGGCCTGAAGAACCAGAGCAAGATCCCAAGATGGGGGAATTGGGGGGATGCAAATGCCACACTCCCCCAAGAAAGCATGACATATCGGGGTGAAAGGTCACAGGACATCTTGCTACTGGCTCCCAAAAGGAAGTCAACATCATGACCTGAACCCTCAGGGAGCTTAATGAGAGTCGCTTATCGAAACCATACTAAGGAACAATGAGACATGGCAAATCAGCTAGCTAAGGCAAGAGCTTGTGCGCCTTACACCGCACCTCAAAGAGGCACCAAACATGTATATGACAGGCAGGTTGATCATCATCTCACTTTTAAAAAAGTGGAAACTACTGCTGAAGAATATCACATTCGCTTCAGATGGCACCTCTCAAGGGCCAAGCCATAAGTACAGGACCCTGCCACAGGAGATCCTGAGGAAAGGGCAAGGGCTGCACCCACCAGCAGCCTTACTAGATCCACATACCAGGGGCCTTTGGGCCAGTCTGGAGCCACCAGGAGCACTGGCCCCAAAGAATCCACTATCCTTCATAGCACACAGCTGATCAGAGGCTTTGATAGAAGAATGTACAGTTGACCTCTCTACGCTAATTATATAACTATTCACCATGACATTCGCTTGTGTCGCCATCAAGTCCAGGGATGGACCAACTCCAATTTCCTAGGCTTGAATGTGTGCCAACTAAGGAAATCTGCTTCTACATTCTCGACCCCAGCAATATGTTGCACAGTGTGCCAACAGATGACATTACCCCCAAGGAAACAGCTGCATCTCATGAGCCACCATCATACCTTCGCTGCCCTTTTGCTGGTTAACATACCCTCCTGCCGTCTGAGACTGCCCAGACTGCTAGCCCCTGAACCAAGTGCTGAAACCACAGTAAAACTAGCCAAATGGCCCATGCCTCCAGAATATCTCCATTTTAATCCATGTGCAAAGCATAGTTACTCACCTGTAAGGTGGTGATCTCTGGGAACAGCAGGAATTTAGTCCACATATGGGTATCGTCGGTACCGACGGAGCCTGCACGGGAATGCTCCCCAGCGTCCAATAGGAAAGCTTTTGGGAGCATCCCACAGCGCCTGTGTGCTGCCTTCCCGCCTTTCCCAACTGTCCCTCTCCAGATGAGTTTAAAGCTGAGACAAAAGAGAGAGGGAAAGAGAGAGAGAGAGAGAGAGAGATACAACTCCTAGGGGAGGTGGGTGGGTTGTGAAGACTAAATTCCTGCTGGAGATCACCTGTTACAGGTGAATAACTATGCTATCTCCAGGAACAAACAGGAATGTAGTCGTCACAAATGGGGACTCCCTAGCTGCAGATGCCAGGGAGAAGGCCCCAGAAGTTGTGTGCCCTTGTGAAAGGGCTCCACTTCCCCCATGGATCTCTGGCATCCTACCAGGGATGGTGAGTAATAGTTGATTAAGTATGGAACAGGTGTTGAACAGCCTGACCAAACAAGGCATCCTGGCGGGAGTCCTTGTCTAAGCAGTAATGGGCTGTGAAGGTATGAACCGAAGCCCAAGAAGATGCTCGACAGATGTCATCGACAGACACAGAGTGAAAATGAGCCATAGAAGCTGCCATGGCTCTCACATTGTGAGCTGTGACACGGCCTTCAAGAGGAAGGTTTTTACTCTCATAGGCAAAAGATGTACACTGCGCAATCCAGTTGGATAGTGTTCTTTTGGAGACTGGAAGTCCCAAATGACTAGGATCAAAAGCAACAAAGAGTTGAGAGGATTTTCTATGTTGCTGTGTCCTTTACAAGTAAAAGGCCAAAGCATGAAGATTCCTTCCTGCATTTGAGGTGTAAGGCCTTGGGAAGAATACAGGAAGGTAAATCGCTTGGTTTAAATGAAAAGGTGACACCACCTTTGGCATAAAGTGTGGATGAGTCCTAAGGACTACCTTATCATGATGGAACCTTGTATAAGGAGGATCAGCCACCAACACTTGCAATTCACTGATGCGACGTGCTGATGTGATTGCAATAAGAAAGATGACCTTCCAGGAAAGGAATTTCAAAGAGGTAGCGGCTAATGGTTCAAAGGGCGGTTTCATGAGCTGCCCACGAACCAGATTTAAGTCCCATGCCACTAGTGGTGGCTTAATGGGAGGCTTAGTTAAAAGAAGGCCTCTCATAAATCTCGCTATGAGAGAATGAGAGGAAATAGGTTGTCCATTTAGAGGCCTGAAAGAAGCTGCAATAGCACTCAAATGAACTCACTGAATTAGTCTTAAGCCCTGCATTTGATAAATGAAGGAGATACTCCAGTAATGATTCCAGAGGTATCGCAAGAGAGTCAAGACCCTTCTGCGAGCACCATATGGTAAAATCTTTTCCACTTAATGCATACGAGCATCTTGTGGAAGGCTTCCTGGAAGCATAAAGGATATCCTTTACCTGCTGGGAAAGGTTAAGACAATGAAGTTCTAGGCTTTCAGCAACCAGGCCCTGAGATGCAGAGACTGGGGATTGGGATGCCACAGCATCCCGTTCTCTTGAGAAAGGAGATTTGGAGCAGATCCTAACTCCAGAGGCGGAGCTTGAGAGAGATGTAGGAGCAGAGGGTACCACATTTGCTGTGGCCAACGTGGAGCTATGAGAATCATATGACCTCTGTCTCTCTGAAGCTTGAACATGGTTTTGGGAATTAGAGGAATGGGTGGAAAGGTATACAGGAAGTCCTGACCCCAATGGAGGAGGAAAGCATCCCTGGCCTGAAAACCTTGAGCCAGAGTTCTGGAACAGAACCAAGGAAGTTTGGCATTCAGCGGACTTGCAAAGAGGTCTATGTCCGGGGTTCCCCAAATTTGAAAAAGTTTGGCCACCTGGTCTGCATGGAGAGACCATTCGTGTGGAAGTAGAACTTGACTGAGTCTGTCTTTCCAAGACTTTTGAATGCCTGGAAGATACACGGCAAGGAGTTGAATCTAATGTTCTCTGGTGAGGGCCCATAGTCACAAAGCTTCGTTGCAGAGCGACAGAGAGCCTGTTCCGCCCTGCTTGTTCACATAGAACATGGCTACTTGATTGTCTGTTTGAACTAGGACTGTCTTGTAGCTGAGCTGGGTATGGAATACTCGAAGAGCAAGGAAGATTGCTCTGAGTTCCAGGAGATTGATGTGTAGAGATAGGCCTCCTGTGAAGTCCAGTTACCCTGGGTAGAGAGGCCTTGCAGGTGGGCTCCCCAACCCACCTGTGAAGCATCTGTTGTTAGAGTGGCTTAGGGTGGGGGTTGCTGAAAAGGAGACCCCACCAAAAGGTTTTGGGGTGACTGCCACCATTGGAGGGAGAAAATAAGGCGATCTGAGTTTGCTATTTTGTCTGACAGGCACACCTGACACCTGAGTGGATAAAGTCCAGTGGGCTGCCCTCATATGGAAGCGAGCATAAGGAACCACATGTAGGGTGGATGACATGTGGCCTAGCAACTATAACATTTCCAGAGCAGTGAGGTGAGGTTTTAGCACTGCTTGGGAAGCTAACTGCACAATGCGAAGGCAGCGGGGCTGTGGAAGGAAGGCCCTTGTCTGTTATCCAGAAGAGCTCCTATAAACTCTAGGGACTGAGTGGGAGCAAGGTTGAATTTTGGGAAGTTTATGGCAAGTCCGAAATACTGAAGGATGCGCAGTGTGCGAGAGAGGGCAAACCCGGCCTCTGGCTCTGAGGGGGCTCGAATGAGCCAGTCATCTAAGTAAGGGAAGACGAATATTCCCAGGGTGCGGAGAAATGCTGCCACCACAGCCATGCATTTTGTGAACACCCTTGGTGCAGAGGCAAGGCCAAAAGGAAGAACCCTTTATTGGTAGTGCTTCCCTTCAAATAGAAAGTGAAGGAGCTTTCAGTGAGTTGGATGGATGAGAACATGAGTGTATGCATCCTTGAGATCTAGAGAACAAAGCCAATCCTGACTCTGAAGGTATGGCAGCAGAGTTCCTAGAAAATCATTTTGAACTTCTCTTTGAACAGGAATCGGTTCAATTTTCTGAGGTCTAAAATGGGTCTGTGTCCTCCTGTTTTCTTTGGAATAAGGAAATAGGGGGAGTAAAACCCTGTACCCCGTTGGTAAGGAGCAAGGAGCACAGTGACCTCTTGACTTAACTGGTCGTTGAGAGAGGTCTGAGAATTGAACTGTCTTACCACTGTAGGAGGGGGCATTCTGAGGAAATGAAGCTTGTACCCCTCTCTTACAATAGACAGAGTCCAATTTTCTGCTGTTATCTGACCCCATCTAGGGGCAAAATGACATAACCTTCCTGGGATGGTGGAGGGTTCTGGGCCGTTCAGGGCCAGGAAGGCAAAGTTCTCTAGATAGTAGTCAAAGCCCTTGTGGAGGCTGAGTCTGCTGAGCCGGTTGAGGTTTAGCTGCTTTTGTCTTTCTTTGCCTAGGTTGTCGCTGCTGTCCCTTTTGGACAGACTGACCTAAACGATGCCCCTGTTGGGTATAGGAGGGATAAAGCTGCTGCTTCTTACTGAAGAATGGTTTCTTAGAGGATTTTTTCCTCGCAGGATCAGCTGTAGACAATCTATCCAAAGTGATATTCTCAGTATCTATCTCATTAGCTTTTTCCTGCCAATTCTTGCCAAGGAGATTCTCTCCTGTCCTAGTTTATCCTGTACCCAAATTTCCAAGTCAGATGCCTGGAGCCAGGCAATCTTACGTGCACCTATGGCAATGGCAGAGGTTCTGCTTATGCACTCAAAGCAGTCATAGGCTGCACGATTCACAAACTTGGAAACATCCTGAGCATGTTTTACAAGGGCGAGGTAATCTTGCCTCATCATCAGGAAAGAGAGGGCTCATAAGCTCTAAATCTCCTGTGATCTCCTTAAGGAACATTCCCATATATAAGATACAGGAACTGATCCTAGCAGAAAGCATGGAAGTCTGGAAGGTTCGACATCCAAAAGCGTCAAGAGTCTTACACTCACGTCCTGGAGGATTAGATGCATGCTTTTTTTGCACTGTATCCTTCTCATAGCTGATTCCACCACCATGGAATTGTGTGGTAATTAGTCTTCTGAAACCCAGGACAAGGAGGAACTCGATACATGGTGTCGAGTCTTCGAGAGTGAGGAGATGTGGTTAGAGGTGTTTCCCACATCCTTAACATGAGATCATGCAAGATCTCATGAATAGGTAAGGTAGCTGCCTCCTTGGGAGCTTTAGGGTATTGTAGGATTTCTAACTCCTTTGCCCTAGGCGCTTTTTCAGGAGCCACTGTGATGGAAATACCTCGGGCCACATCTTGGATAAAATGCTTAAAGGACATATCCTCTGTTGGCGACATCCTACGCTGAGGAGAAGAAGAATCCTCAGGAAGAAGTACTCTGGTATCGGTAGAGCTTTCAGAGTCTTCAGACTCATCCGAGGATTCGAAGTATCTCCGATCTGGGTGATCGTGCAAGGCACAGTACCAGTACCGATTGAAGTCTGCATCGGAGTAGTCCGGTACAGACTTGTCAATGCCAGATAGACACGCATGACTCAGTCCCCGTAGAATACCTGCCGATGTTGATGCAGTTGGTGCCGGCACCGGTTGAACTGTCTGAAGCGGTTTCAGGGGCATCGAGGCCGTGACAAGAGCCGCCAGACTGCGTTCAATAGCCAAGAAAATCTGGTCTATCAACGCTGCCGATGCTTGGGTATCGGTACCGGATGAAGCGGCCGGCACCCCAGAGCATGGCACCAGTATTTCTGCCGAGGATGAAGCCTCGAGAACATCCTGGAGCCCCGTTAGTGCTTTGGAAGCCGAAGCCTCCCGCCGGGGCAATTTTGCAGGTGAAAGTCCCTCAAGGGCAACACCAGAGGCATCTCGATGTCTAGAAGGAGATCTACCCTTTGAGGACCGGCTAGATTTATGTTTAGTTACCTGAGATCCATGGGAGGAAGACGAAGCCCTGGAAGACGTCGATGCCACGGAGTTTAGCAGCTCGGTTTTGCTGGCCCCTTTTCGACATCATCCCACAGGCAACACACTCTGAAATAAAGTGGTCAGAACCTAAACATTTGAGGCACCACTCATGGGTCTCGATGATGGAGATGGTACCGTCACACTTAGAACACTTTTTAAAACCCGAAGCGGGTTTTTCCATTTTGAGGGAAAAAAAATTGGGCCTAGTGCCCAAAATGGTGCGTGGCACCTGAAGAGAAAATTACTGGAAAGACTCCAGAAAGAAAGGTTGTTTTTTTTTTTTTTTTTTTTTAAGGAAAAAAGAAAGAACCACCGGCAGTACCGGTGAAGCGTCGAGGTAAGGCAGATGCGACCACAAAAAAAAAAAAAAGAATAGAAGGGATTTTTTCCTGCGGTGACAGGATGTGCGACCTGTCGGCTCCGTGGAAAATGAAGAACTGGAGAGGGACAGTTAGGAAAGGCAGGAAGGCAGCACGCAGGCGCTGTGGGATGCTCCCAAAAGCTTTCCTATTGGACGCTGGGGAGCGTTCCCGTGCTGGCTCCGTCGGTACCGACGATACCCATATATGAAGACTACAATCCTGCTTGTTCCTGGAGATTCACATTTTGAGCATTGTGTACAGTTCTGATCACATCTCGAGCACAGCATATAGCAGTAGGCACGGAGTAGGGCAATGAAAGTAATAAAAGGAATGAAATGACTTTGTGAGAAAAGGTTTAGCAGGTTAGGGATCTTCAGCTTGAAGTGAAGCCAGAGTTTCACAAAACCATGAGTGATAGAGAGAACAGTAATAAGGAAGAGACTTTTTTGCTCTACAAAATACTACAAGTATCAGATTTAAATGAAGCTTAATTTTTTTTCACTAAATAATTAAACTATGAAATTAGTTGCTAGAGAAAGTGGTCAAGGAAAAGCAATAGCTGAATTAAAAAAAAAAAAAAAGACTTAGCAAGTACATCTCTTCAGCTCTGAATGCCCTCCATTGGTTTCAGTCCCTTCAGTGAGTCCAGCCCCCTGGACCACCACCTCCAGCTGCTTGGAAACTGAGCTTACTGGGGCTGGTAGGTGGAACCCTGCCTAAGTGTGGTGATGTCATCAAAAAGGTGACATGCTCAGTTTCCAAGCTGCTGGTGGGGGTTGACTACCCAGAGGTGCAGGACTAGACTGGAGGGATGATAAGGAATATGCCTCGTCTAGACTTTCCAGGGAAGTCCTCTTGCCAATTCCTTCACCTCTTGAGGTGAAGTATGAGAACCTTTGCATGTATTGCACAGTGTATCACTTCTGTTCAAAAAGGGGACTACCTTATTTTTTTGTGAAATGGTGAAGAATGTTCTTTACACCAGGGGTTCTCAACCCAGTCCTCAGGACACACCTAGCCAGTCAAGATTTCAGGATAGCCACAGTGAATAACCAAAAATTATATCCACACCATCTACCACAAAAATACTGTATCACCACCAAAATTGTAGGCAAAGCATAGTTACTCACCTGTAACAGGTGTTCTCCACAGACAGCAGGAATTAGTCTTCACATATGGGCAATGTTGGTGCAGACAGAGCCCACGTGGAAGCATCTACCCAGCTTTCAAAGAAAGCATCTGGGAGATGCACCATGCATGTGTGGTCTCCTTCCTGCCCAAGGGTGCCATCTTGTCTCAGTCCAATGACATAGCTAAGACAACAAAATAAAACACAGTAAAGAATTAACTCCAAGGGGAGGAGGGAGGGTTGTGAGGACCGATTCCTGCTGTCCCCAGAGAACACCTGTTACAGGTGTGTAACTATGCTTTCTCCGGGAACAAGCAGGTCAGTCCTCACATATGGGACTCCCCAGCTATAGGCTATCGAGGACCTGTACAAAATGTTATGGGTGACCGGGGAAGGAGAGCCGTGAGCGGCAGCAGATGAGTCCCAGCTAGGAGACTCTCACAAGACCCAAATTTCCAGTGGAGAACCAGCACTCCAGTAGCCTGAACAGAGAAGGTCAGAGGGTAGGAGTTTCTTACAAATAGATTATGGAGTACGGCCTGGTCAAAGGCGCTGTGCCATCGGGACTCCCTCTCCAGGCAGCAGTGAGCAGCGAAGATATGGACCAAAGACCAGGTGGCAGCCTAGCAGATTTCCGTTACAGGTACGGAACACAGATTTGCCACAGAGGTAGCCATGGCCCTGACACGGTGTGCCATGATCCGGTGGTCCAGCAAGATTGCAGCCTACTCATAGGCGAGGGCAATGCAGTCTGCCACCCAAGTGAACAGAGGTCGCTTGGTCACTGTAAGCCCCCGTTGACTGGGGTCATAGGAGACGAAAAGCTGAGGCGCTTTGCCGTGGCCCTGAGTCCGTTGCAGATAGAAGGACAGGGCTGTCTTACAATCCAGCATATGGAGAACGGTCTCTGCCTTGCTGGCGTGAGGCCTCGGAAAGAAGATGCGGAGCACCACCTCCTGACTGAGGTGGATTGGGGACATCACCTTTGACAGAAACTTGGGGCGTGTGTGAAGCACTATCCTGTTCTTGTAGAACCTCATATAGGAAGGCTCTGTCATTCGAGCCTGGAGCTTGCTGATCCTGCAAGCAGACGTGAGTGCTACGAGAAAGGCAACCTTCCAGGAGAGGTACCCACAGGTGTAGGGCTAGTCTACCCGGTAAGCCGGGTAAGCACGGCAGGAGGGCACGCACGGCAGGAGGGCACGCACGGCAGGAGGGCACGCACGGCAGGAGGGCACGCACGGCAGGAGGGCACGCACGGCAGGAGGGCACGCGCGGCAGTGGGCGTCATCGTTAGCTGCCTGCCACCCACTGCTTCAAAAAAGAAAGCAGCTGCGAGAACGTTTCTCTGTTCCTGTGGCTCTGGTATCTTTTAAACTGCTAGACCGCGGCATTTCCTATTTCTCTTAAGAAACAGGAAATGCTTATTATTGCCTTTAGAAACTCAGCGGTCCAGCAGTTTAAAAGATAGCAGAGCTACAGGAACAGGGAAATGTTCCCACAGCTACTTTCTTTTCTGTAGGACAAATCAGTGAAGGGAGGGAAGGGAAGGAAAGGGGCCAGAAGGGAGCTGATAGGTGGGGAATGGAAGGGAGCAGTCACAGGTGTGTGTGGGGGGGGGGGGGGGGCTGGAAGGGAGCTGACACTTGGGAAAGGGACTGGAAGGTGGCTGGTAATAGGAGGGGGTTGGAAGAGAGCTGACACAAGGGAAGATGGGGGCTGGAAGGGAACTGACATGGGAGGGTTGGAAGGGAGCTGACACCTGGAGATGGTGCTGGAAGGGAGTTGACACCTGGGGATGGCACTGGAAGGCAGATGGATAGAAGAAAGGGTGACTGGAAGGGAGGGGGCACAGACTGGAAGTTTGCCGATACCTGGGATGGTATTTGGACTAGAAGGGGCTGGACGGTGGGGAACAGGAAGGGAATAGACACCAGTGGCGGTGCTGGGAATGCAAGGGGGTTGACAATGGAAGGTACTGAAAGGAGAACTGTAAAGGGGGCTGATACTAGGGAGGGTTACTGGGACTGGAAAAAGGCTGATGGAAGAAAATGAAACAAGCAAAAGGAGAGACAAGAAATGGCAGATAGACTATAGACCATAGAAAGAGAACTAAGAGAAGACAGAGGAAAACAGAAATCTAAGATCGGGACCAGCATGATCAAAAATTGTCAGACAACAAAGGTAGAAAATTTTTTTATTTTCAATTTGCGCTATCTTTATATTTCACAAAGTATGGGGAACTGCATCTCATCTGGTGTGGCACCACATGTGGAGTCTCGCTTCTTGCGGTTTCAGTTTAATTTCTGTCTACATATTTTTATTTTTACTTTAGGTTGTGGTCACTTATTCTGCACTTGGTGAGAGTCTGTGTTCTGAGTGTGTGACCAAGGCCAGGTATCCTATTAACATGGAGTTTGTACGTAGGAATCTGTACTGCAGTAATTTGATTTGTACAGCTTTTCAAATAGGTGTATGGATGTTTTGGGGCCCATTGCAATATTTATATAGTGCTGCTTTTTTCTGGGTAAGCTCCTTATTGTAAGAGTTTTGGAAGTGTATGCTGGTATTGTATGGTAGATTTGGCCTTGTAAATCTTCAGTGACTTTTGCAGTGTTTTATATTATTTGACAATATGCCTGGCACTGGAGAAAGCGTAGTTACTCACTTGTAACAGGTGTTTTCCAGGGACAGCAGGAATCAGTCCTCACATATGGGTGATGTCGACGTCGATGTGGCCCATGCAGAGCAAATCCCCAGCTTTCGAAGAAAGCCTTTGGGACAGCATCACGCATGCGCGGTCCCCTTCCTGCCCAAGGGTGCCATCTTGCCTCAGTCAAATGACATAGCTAATAAGATGGCAAAAGAACAAAAATTTATGATAGGACTGCAACTCCAGGGGAGGGAGGGTCATGAGGTCTGATTCCTGCTGTCCCTGGAGAACACCTGTTACAGGTGAGTAACTACGCTTTCTCCAGGAACAAGCAGGAAGTCAGTCCTCACATATGGGACCTCCCTAGCTAAAGGCTACCGAGAACCCATAACTGAAAAATAGGCTCCCTCTAGAAGAGCCACAGCAGCCATGATAGGAGTTCATCCGAGAACGACACTCTGGTAGCCTGACACCAAAGGGTCGGAGGGTAGGAGTTGCCTAAACCTCGAACAGATTACGGAGTACAGCCTGGCTGAAAGCACTGTCCCGTTGGGACTCCCTATCCAGGCAGTAATGGACTGCAAAAGTCTGGCTTGAAGACCAGGTTGCGGCCCAGCAGATGTCTGCCAGCGGCACAGAGCGGAAATGAGCCACTGAAGCAGCCTTAGCCCTTACCCGGTGGGCCGTGATGCGACCCTGCAACAGGAGATTGGCCACCCTGTATGCCCAGGCGATGCAATTGCCACCCAGGTGGACAATGTATGCTTGGAGACAGGCAATCCCAGCTTACTGGGGTCATAAGAGACGAAGAGCTGAGGAGCTCTTTGATGTCCCCGCGTACGCTCCAAGTAGAAGGCCAGCACTCTCTTACAAGTCCAGGGTATGCAGAACTGCTTCTGCCTGACTGGCACGGGGCCTGGGAAAGAAGGTCGGAAGCACCACCTCCTGGTTGAGGTGGAAAGAGGAGACCATTTTCGGCAAGAACTTAGGGTGCATGTGAAGTACCACCCTGTTCCTATAGAACTGTGTGAACGGTCTATCGGACACCAGAGCTTGCAGCTCACTCACTCGTCTAGCCGATGTGCGTGCCACCAAGAAAAGCGTCTTCCAAGAAAGGAAGCGCAGATGGCAAGTAGCCATCGGCTCAAAAGGATGGCGAGTAAGCTGCTGCAAGACCACATTTAGATCCCATTCAGTCGCCGGGAGGCGAACCGAGGGTTTCAGCAGAAGCAGACCTCTCAGGAACCTGGACACCAAGGGGTGAACAGAGAGAGGTTGCCCTTCCACTGGAGAGTGGTGTGCTGATAAAGCACTAAGATGAACTCGGACCAAGTTTGACTTGAGGCCTAAATAAGAAAGGTGAAGCAGATACTGCAGCACCACCGTGACCTGGAAGGAGAATGGGTTTTCACTCTGCTGAGCACATCATACCTCAAACCTCCACCACTTAAATGCATAGGTTTTCCTAGTCGATTGCCTTCTAGAGGCTAGCAGCACATCCTCTATCTTTTTTGGGAGGAGAAGTGGTGCAAGGACTGCCCTTTCAGCAGCCATGCCATCAGGTTGAGGGATCTGAGGTTGGGATGCAGAAGTGAACCCCCGTCCTGCGACAGGAGGTTGGGTGAAAATCCCAGAGGAATTGGAGTCTCCTCCACCAGCTGCAGAAGGAGTGGAAACCAAGGCTGTCTCGGCCACCTGGGAGCTAACCAGGATGACAGAGGCCTTGTCCTGAAGGATCTTGAATAAGGTCCAAGCTACGAGTGGCGCAGGAGGAAATGCATATAGGAGGCCCACAGACCATGATATTAGGAAAGCATCTGCAGCCACAATGTGTGAGTGCAGCTGCCTGGAACAGAAGCGAAATAGCAGCAGGCCAATTTACAGAGTAATAAAAAGTGACCAAAAATAATAGAATTAATCCATTATAACCAACACTTAATAAAAGTGGAAATTAACTCGTGGGTGCAGTTCCAAAAAATGGCACGGGGATTTCTCAGACTGATTGGCACAAAACACAGACAATAAACGTCTATCAGTGCCACGATAGCATCAATGACAATCCACCGGCCCAAAGCACTTTTGCAATGTTTCTATATTGCTTGTGACTGCTTTCTTCGTATTTATTTTTATTTTTAAATTGCTTATGACAACTTTCTTTTGTGTTTAAACTCAGTGCTTCCAATACACCCACAGCATATGGCAAAATATTAAAAAAGCATTTGCACTTAACTTCACTTCAGATACCCCATTGCGTTTCACTCATTAAAGCTGAGTTTCTTCAGGGGGATTTATTACTAAAAACAAGCAAAAAAGTTAAGTCAAAACAAAAACGCCATAAAAAGAATATATCCCTCATATTAGTGTACAAGTGAAAATAAGTATATTTCATCAATAAAAGACACAATCAGTGATGCCATACCTGAAATGTTAAACTGATGCTGCCCACGTTTTTAAAGTCAAAAAGTAAAACTCGTAAGATTCAAGCGTCCAAAAAACGCCGCGCATGCGGGCCTGCATCTAGGAGCGCTTTTTAAAGGGCCAAATGACATCAGCATTAGCCGGAACTGGCGCTCTATAGTCATATGGGCCATAAAATGCTACTAGTAGCGCAAGATGTATACGCTGTTCCTGTGATCTCCTATATATAGGGAAAACGACTCGATCGTTTCGGATCAGAATGCAGGAGCACAAAAGTCGATTAAAACATGGAGTATTGACAGCACCGCTGGTTCCTCATTGTAAATCGCAGGGACATACTTTTGAGAGTCTGCAGTGTTTTTGCATCGAGGAAGTTTTGAAGGGTACTTATGGGAAAGTCACAGGCACAATTTTTGCTCTATCGTGAACAATGGTGGATTTTTACTTTGTAGTCAATTTTTCCTGGTGGCCTTAATACAGTCATAGACTGGGGTGCCTGCCTTTAATAGCATTTCTTTCTTCTTTTTCCCCTTTGTTCTGTAAGTTGATTTTTGTTGGGACTTTGGGACACTAATAGAAAATGCTATCATATTGGTTAATGTTCCTTCGTTTATATACTGTTTTCCTTAACATATAGTAATTACACTTACCTGGTAATTGTAGTTCCTTGAGTGACGACAGCTTAGTCCTCTACGTATGGGTAGTGCACCTCCTCCTGCAGCATGAAGACTGGACCAATCAAATTTCAGCATCACTGGAAACAGCATACTGGCTATCCCTTCAACTCCAGTGAACTACTGTCAAAGCAAACTCAAACAGATAGCTAACCTTTAAGAAGATATGCAATTCTTTATTATTCTTTTTTTTTTTTTTAATACATATAAACAAAACCAGACTGCATCCTTCCCTAAAAATGGGAAGGAAAACAAAAACACCCAAACAGAGGGTCCCCCGCCTGCCGCACCAGAAGCAGTCAGCGAGAGCAAAAAGGCAAGAAAAATGGAGAGCAAACAAGAAACACCTGAAACACTCACCTGTGAATACTGTCCTCCGAACCAAATGCGTGCCGAGCCAAAGCACCGCCCTAAGGGAGGGAAGGAGGACTAAGCTGTCGTCACTCAAGGAACTACAATTACCAGGTAAGTGTAATTACTATTTCCTTATCGTTCCTCCAGCTTAGTCCTCTACGTATGGGATGTAACAGAGCAGCCTTAACGGGAGGGATTCTGCCAACCGGCACGCAAGACAGCGGAGCCAAAACAGGCATCGCCTGCCGCCAAGACATCAAGTCGATAGTGCTTACTGAAAGTGTGCAGGGAAGACCACGTCGCCGCTTTACAAATCTCCACCGGCGAAACCAAGTTATATTCCGTCCAGGACGCCGTTTGAGCTCTTGTAGAATGAGCCCTCAACCCTAGCGGCGCAACACGCCCCTGCAACAGATAGGTCGAGGCAATCGCCTCCTTAATCCACCTAGAAATGGATGCTTTTACTGCCGCCTCACCTTTCCTGGAACCTCCGAACAGGACAAACAAACGATCCGACTTGCAGAAGGCTTCGGTGACCTTTAAATACCGACGCAAAACTCTCTTAAGGTCCAAATGACTAAGACTGCGATCAGAAGCCTGCTCCCCCAACGCGTGCAACACCGGGAGCGACACCACCTGATACAAGTGAAAGGGAGAAGACACTTTAGGCAAAAAAGAAGGTACTGGCCGCAGAACCACCTTCTGATCCGAGAAAGATAGGAAAGGCTCCCTGCAAGAAAGAGCTTGAAGCTCAGAAATGCGCCGCGCCGAACAAATCGCCACTAAGAAAACCGTCTTAAGGGTCAAATCCTTCACCGAAACTCGAGAGAGAGGCTCAAACGAAGCGTCACTAAGCGTGCGCAAGACCAAGTTGAGGTCCCACGAAGGAACAGAAACGCGGCGCGCCGGGTGCAGTCTAGAAACCGCTTTCAGGAAACGTACAACATCGGCATGGGCGCCCAGCGCGACTCCCTGCACCTTACCCCTGTAACAGGAAAGAGCTGCTAACTGCACCCGTAAGGAACTGGCGGCCAAGCCTTTATCAAAACCGTCCTGCAAAAAATCCAACATCACCGGAAGAGAGGCCGTAGCCGCCCGAACCTGACGTCTGGAACACCAATCCTCAAAAACACGCCAAACTCGGACATAAGCCAGCGAAGTGGACCTCTCCCTGTTTGCAGATGATGTGGTGTTTTTCGTCACGGATCCGCACAGGACGTTGGAAGTAATCCGGGAGGAGCTCAGGGAATATGGAGAAGTTTCAGGTTTCCGTATGAATGCTACTAAATCTGAGATATTGAACTTGTCAATTGGCAAAGAGGAAGAAGGTAGACTGAGGCGGGATCTCCCCTTTAGATGGGCTGATGGTAGTATCCATTATTTGGAAGTGCAGCTCACTTCCAAGCGTGAAGCGTTGTTCCAGGAGAATTATGGGGTGGCAAAAGCTAAAATGTTTAGATCGCTCGAAGAATGGGGGTCCTATGAGGTCTCCTGGCTTGGGCGAAGAGATTTGGTTAAGATGATAATATTGCCTAGGTTGTTATATCTGTTCATGAACTTACCAGTGGCAGTCCCAGGGGGATATTTACAGCAACTGCAGGCTAGGGTGATGAAATATTTGGAAGGGTCGGCGGCCCAGAGTGACACAGAGTGTACTATGCGCGGGCAAAGAAGGTGGCGGTATGGGGGTCCCTCTGTTACCTAGATACTATGAAGCTGCGAGAGTGCGGGCGGTGTTTGAATGGGTTCTGAGAGGCACAGTGGAATGGGTGTGCCTGGAGGGGGTAGGGTTGCCTGCTGGTGGGGACTTGAAAGGGAGGGTTTGGATTAAGGGGGGTGAGTCCTTCAGCTGCACCCCGGGGAATCCGTTCGTCGCCTTGACTCTGCGGCATTGGCAGAAGTGGCAAAGGAAATGGTATGGTAGTGGGGGGGGGGGGGCTTCTAAGTTTATTCCATTGTTGGGGAATCAGGAGTTTCTGCCGGGGAGGGAGGATCTAACCTTTAGGCGGTGGGCGGAGAGGGGGTTGTGCTGGGTGGGGTAGTTTAAAAGGAATGGTGAATGGATGGAGTTTGAAGAGATCAAAGAGGAGTTTCAGTTGCCTGAGACTGATCGGTTCCGATTTGTACAGGTGTTACACTATAGTAAAGAAGTGGCGCGAAGAGGGAATGGGCCCAGAGGAGAGGAGATAGATAGGCTCCTGGATAAGGGAGAGCTTAAGGGTCTTGTCTCACATCTCTATAAGCTAATGGGGGGGGACCGAAGTGGGGAGTGGGCGCACCGGAGAGCATGGGGAGTAGATCTTAACAGATGCTGGGATACAGCGCAATGGGACAGAGTATGCTAAAGTTTGTTTAAAGGGGCGATATCCAGTAGTATACTAGAGCATAATTATAAAATGTTGTACCGGTGGTATATGACGCCTCAAAGGCTGCAGAAGTGGCAGGGTGGGAAGGCGGAGTGTTGGAGAGGTTATGGGCAAGTGGGATCCTTTTTACACATCTGGTGGGGCTGCCCCTTGTTGGGCCTCTTATGGCAAGGGGTGGAGGGTTGGCTGAAGGAGGTGCATGGGGAAGAGAGACGGGTGGGGCCCTGTCTGGCCCTGCTGAATGTGGAAGAGGGGGAAGGGGGAAGGAAGGTAGGGGCTGGAGTGGGGTGGTCTGCACCGCTACCAGGCAATTAATAGTGCAGCAGTGGAGAATGGTCACAGTGCCCATGCTTGGGGAGGTCCAGGCGAGAGTAGCGCATTTGTCTCTGATGTACCACCTCGCGGCATTGCATCAAAATGGGCTATTGCGTTTTCAAAACACTTGGGGCCCACACCTACGATGGAGGTCACCTGGAGGGGGGGAAGACGGGGAGAGGGGTGGTGGCGAGGAGGGAGAGGATCCTTGAGGGGGGATGGAAGCCTCGTAGGGGGGTGAAGGGGACATAGAGGGTGTGGTGGGGTGCTTGTGACCCTGGGTACGTTATTGCGTTGGGTATACCTGTTTAGTGTTTGTTAATTGAATGAGTTTTATAGGCAGAGGCCAAGAATGGGTTAGACGGAGTGGAGGGGGGAGTGGAGTCTGGTTTCTCGAGCTTCGGCATAAGGATATGTTAATGTTTGGACTGTGATGACCACCTGTATTGTGACACTTGGAAAGGGGGGGCGGGGGGAGGTGAGGGGGGGTAATTGTTAAGGAACCGGATTATTACAGTGCTGTATATGTGTATAATGACTTCCTGATAAATAAAGAATTGGAAAAAAAAAAGAATGCTAGGTATCATAAGGAAAGGAATGGAAAATTTAAAAAAGGATTTTATAATGCCTCTATATCATTCCATGGTGAGACCACACCTTGAATATTGTGTGCAGTTCTGGTCGCCGTATCTTAAAAAGGATATAGCGTTATTAGAGAAGGTTCAGAGAAGAGCCACCAAAATGGTAAAAGGGATGGAAAGATACCCCTATGAAGAAAGGCTAAAAAGGTTAGGGCTCTTTAACCTGGAACAGAGACGGCTGAGGGGAGATATGATAGAAGTCTATAAATTAATGAACGGAGTGGAACGGGTAAACGTAGATCGATTGTTTACGTTATCAGAATATAGAAAGACTAGGGGACATGCAATGAAGCTACAGGGTAAACTATTTAAGACTAATAAAAGAAAATATTTTTTCTCTCAACGTGTAATCAAACTCTGGAATTTGTTACCGGAGGATGTAGGTAAAGGCTGTTAGTATAGCTGGGTTTAAAAAAGGTTTGGATAAGTTCCTGGAGGAAAGGTCCATAAACCATTATTATGAAGGGACCCAGGATATCAATGCTTGACCCAATACAAGCATTGTGGAACCTGTGTCTTTTGGGAAAACTGCTAGGTCCGTATGACCTAGATTGACCACTGTTGGAAACAGGATACTGGGCTTGATGGACCTTGGTCTGACTCAGTATGGCATATCTTATGTTCTTATGTTCTTGAAGCAAAGTCGCCACAACGGACTTCGAATAACCTTTCTTCCTTAGCCTCAACCTTTCAATAGCCAGGCCGTAAGAGAGAATCTCCCCACTTGCGGCATGCGAAGAGGACCCTGACACAACAGATCCAGAGCAAGCGGAAGCCGCCACGGGGAGTCGTCCAACAACCGTACCAGGTCGGCATACCAGGGACGACGGGGCCAATCCGGCGCTATCAACAACACCCGTCCCCTGTGAGATTCGATTCGCTGAATCACCCGTCCCAGAAGTGGCCACGGGGGAAACACAAAGAAGGCTGACCGTGGGCCAGGCCTGCAACAGAGCATCTATGCCCTCTGACATGGGTTCTCGCCGTCGACTGAAAAACCGAGGGGCCTTTGCTGACCGAAAGGTGGCCATCAGGTCCATTACAGGCTGACCCCAATGACGCACTAACTGCTGGAACACTGCGGGATTCAACTCCCATTCGCCGGCATCCACGTGAACTCAGCTGAGAAAATCCGCCATCACATTGTCCTTCCCGGCAATGTGCGCCGCCAATATCGTCTGTAACCGGGGCTCTATCCACGCGAACAGCATCTGGCTTCCGCTTCCAAGCCCACGCTTCCGGTACCGCCCTGCCGATTTATGTAAGCCATGGTCGCGGCATTGTCGGAGAGAACCCGCACCGCTCGGTGCGTTACCTGAACTTCAAAGCTTTACAGCGCCAACCGAATGGCTCTCAGCTCTAAACGATTGATCGATCAACCGCTCTCCTGCTGGGACCAGAGACTCTGCGTCACGTGCTCCCCGCAGTGCGCGCCCCAGCCCGATAGACAGGCATCCGTCAACAGCGGAACCCAGTCTGGCTGCTCCAAGGGCATCCCTGCCCGAAGCGAGGATGGGCGAAGCCACCATTTCAGGTCCCGGCATACCGTCCGCGGACAGGGAAGACGCTTGTTCAACGAATCGACTTGATTGGACCAGCGATGGAGCAAGGCCCTCTGCAATGAGCGCATGTGGAAGCGAGCCCAAGGCATCACCTCCAAGGATGCCGCCATCGTTCCCAACAGTTGCAGATAGTGCCAAGCCGACGGAGCTGTGGCCAGTCGAAAGTGGCGCACGAGAGTCCGGAGAGCTAACACCCTCCGTTCCGGGAGAAACACGGCACCCCTGCAAGTATCGAATAGTACACCCAAGTACTCGAGCGCCTGAGTAGGATCCAAGTGACTCTTGCCCGGGTTAACTACCCAGCCGAGAGACTGCAGAAGCTCGACGACCCTCGCTGTGGCTGTCTCGCTCTCTGAACGAGACTTTTCGCGTATCAACCAATCGTCCAGATATGGATGAACCAGCACTCCTTCCTGGCGCAAGGCCGCCGCCGCCACCACCACCATGATTTTGGTGAACACCCGAGGAGCGGTGGCCAGCCCGAAGGGCAAAGCTTGGAACTGGAAGTGACCCCACGGAAGAGCGAACTGGAGATACTTCTGATGAGACTCCCGGATAGGAATATGGAGATAGGCCTCTGTCAGATTGAGAGAGGTAAGAAACTCGCCTTTGCGGACGGCGACAATGACAGACCGCAGGGTTTCCATCCGAAAATGTGGAACCCGAAGACAGCGATTCACGCCTTTGTGATCTAAAATGGGGCGAAGAGCACCATCCTTCTTTGGCACCACAAAATAAATGGAATACCTGCCGAGACCATATTCTGCCGGCGGAACGGGAACTACTGCTCCCAACCGGAGCAAACGATCGAGGGTTTGACGAACTTGAGTGGTCTTTCGAGGGCCCCGGCAGGGGGATGCCACGAAGGAATCGAGAATGGGTCTGGCCAGGTCCAAGGCATACCCGTCCCGAATAATCTCCAAAACCCAGCGATCGGACGTGATACGGGTCCAAGCAGAGAGAAACTGTCGAAGACGGCCTCCGATCGCTGTGATCTCCGCCTGGACCCGCAGCCCTTCATTGGGACTTGCGAGCGGCTGTAAAGGCCGCGGCTGCGAATCCTCTACTGGCCCCTCGAAAGCTCGGAGACCTCGAGAGATACCTACCTCTGCGACCCCACAAAACGGGGCGACCGAAATCTACAAAAGTCCCGAAACTGACCCCGAGGGGAAGGAAGGGACCTCCCTCTTTTTGGGCGATCCTCCGGGAGACGACCGCCCTTGGAGTCTCCCAACTCTCTGACCAACTTGTCAAGATCCTCACCAAACAGCTTACCTTTAAAAGGCAACTTGCCCAGGAGCGACTTAGAAGAGCCATCCGCCGCCCAACTCTTTAACCAAAGGGCTCTGCGCGTTGCCACCAAAGAACCCATGCTATTAGAAAGCGCCCGGATAAGGTCATAATGGATATCCGCCAAATCCACCCAATCAGACTCCAAGCGCTGTAGCTCGTTCAACTCCTCGGCTTCCAAGGACACCGCCTGCTGAAGACGCTGAACCCAGCGAAGACAGGCCCGAGCAACCCAAGCTCCACAAATGGAGGCCTGCAATGCTACCGCGTCCGCTTCAAATGACTGCTTCAACAAACCGTCCATTTTTCTGTCCTGAGGCTCCTTCAAGGCCGCACTACCTTCGACAGGGATCGTGGTCTTCTTAGTCACAGCCGAAACCGCCGCATCCACCTTAGGCGAACGGAACCAGTCGAGGTCCTTGTCTGCCATAGGATACAGTCTGTGCATGATCTTTACACCTTTGAGACCAGATTCTGGAGTATCCCACTCTGCTTGGATCATCTGATCAATGACTCTGTGCATGGGGAAAACCACCTGTGTCTGACGCACCGCCTGAATGATGGAATCCGCACCATCTTCCTCCTCGACCTGCGGTGCTGGAACCAGACCAAGAGTCTGAAGCGCCTCAGAAATAAGCACGGGCAACTCCTCACGGCGAAACACTCGTATGATTTTCGCCTGATCTTCTGGCTCAGGGAGCTCGCCTTCCTCTAAGGCCTCCTCCTCCATGTCCAACTCCGGATCCTCTCCCTCCGGCCAATCCGAATCAGACAAGGGCTCCTGTAGGCACTGCCGCTTGGCTGCTTTTACGCCGGGCAAAACACTCTCCGTCGCAGCAGGCTGCGCGGGCGCTACCTGACCAGGGAGGTAACATAACCCAACTCCCTGGCGCCTACGACAGAACGCCTGATGCATCAGTAAAATTAAATCTGGAGAAAAGTCTTCCAAGAGTGAAGCACCCCCGAGATCCGACTGCGCCCCCGCGCCTACAGGAAGAGCGGGAGCCGTCCCCGATGGACCTTCCAAGGGCGAGTCCGTCTCCACAGCTGCGGGAGCTGGCTGAGAAGACGCCAAGGAATTCTCCAGCCGCTGCTCCATACTGAGGGACACGGAGGCACAGCGCTGACAGATGCCCGTCTCTGTAGAAGCGCCCCTCCGAGATCCACAAAACACACAGGGACCCCGATGGCATGGAATCCAAACCACACGGCCCCCCAGGGGTGTAGAAAGTTATCAACTGCCCCTAGACTATGAAGGGAGACAACGCTGAATCCCAAAAGAATCAGCCCACAAGCTAGGCACTGGGCGGCTGCCACTAATGAGGAACCCTTTTTTTTTTTAGTTTTTGTTTATAAATTTAGAAAATGCAGACAGCCCCCCTGGAACGGCAAGATTGAGAACCAAGCAGCTCCGACACTCCCGCAGCTGAGGAAGTGCATAGCTCAGAAAATAAATAAAAGAAATCCGCAAATTAAAAAACAAAGAAATGAAAGGCAAAAAAAACCACGATAGAGGCAAAGTCAGGGACAGTTGTACTAACCGCGTCTGTCTCCGAGAAGCCCGCCGGCACTTCCAAGCGCACAGACTCCTACCTCACAGGAACTGTGGTGCTGGACAGCCGCTGCAGGAGCTCTGTCCCGAACAGCCCAGGGAACAGAGATCATAGCAAAGCAACACAAAAAAGCAATCAAACTGAAAGCGGCTTTGGCTGAGCAGGAGAGAGACCTCTGCTGAGCCCCCCCTCCTCCGGAGTGCCGGTTTCCAGATACATTTTAAAGAGACAGGTACCACTTTCCTATAGCAAATAAAAAGAAACCCCAATAGGGACCAAATAAAGAAAAGACAAAAGGTTAGCTACAAATCTAAGCCCTAAACTGACTGACTAGTGAGCCCAGCCAGGCTCACAAACATCTTCCTGCTGCATGAAGACTGGACACACTGAAGGGATAGCCAGTATGCTGTTTCCAGTGATGCTGAAATTTGATTGGTCCAGTCTTCATGCTGCAGGAGGTGGTGCACTACCCATACGTAGAGGACTAAGCTGGAGGAACAATAAGGAACAACTGATTGCATTTTATGGCCCATATCATGACTATAGAGCGCCAGTTCCGGCTAATGCTGACGTCATTTGGCCCTTTAAAAAGCGCTCCTAGATGCAGGCCCGCATGCGCGGCGTTTTTTGGATGCTTGAATCTTACGAGTTTTACTTTTTGACTTTAAAAACGTGGGCAGCATCAGTTTAATATTTCAGGTATGGCATCACTGATTGTGTCTTTTATTGATGAAATATACTTATTTTCACTTGTACACTAATATGAGGGATATATTCTTTTTATGGCGTTTTTGTTTTCACTTAACTTTTTTGCTTGTTTTTAGTAATAAATCCCCCTGAAGAAACTCAGCTTTAATGAGTGAAACGCAATGGGGTACCTGAAGTGAAGTTAAGTGCAAATGCTTTTTTAATATTTTGCCATATGCTGTGGGTGTATTGGAAGCACTGAGTTTAAACACAAAAGAAAGTTGTCATAAGCAATTTTAAAATAAAAATAAATACGAAGAAAGCAGTCACAAGCAATATAGAAACATTGCGAAAGTGCTTTGGGCCGGTGGATTGTCATTGATGCTATCGTGGCACTGATAGACGTTTATTGTCTGTGTTTTGTGCCAATCAGTCTGAGACATCCCCGTGCCATTTTTTGGAACTGCACCCACGAGTTAATTTCCACTTTTATTAAGTGTTGGTTATAATGGAGTAATTCTATTATTTTTGGTCACTTTTTATTACTCTGCAAATTGGCCTGCTGCTATTTTGTATAAGTACAATAATGGAAGGTCAGATGATTTGGAAAGACACGCTAAGTTTTTCTCAATCCCATATTTCTGATTTATGTAAGGAGACAACTCTGTTCGCATTAGAAGGTCCACCAGCTGCTGATCTAGATGTTCAGTGGGAGGCACTGTTGAAAAAGAAGAAACAGATTGTTCGATCTGATTTACATCGGCTGTCGATGATTGAGTATGTAAATAGGCAGCATATTCCTAGAGGTCTGCGTGTATATAAAGAACCTCGAATGTTTACTGCAGATCCCGAGTTCGTAGCAAATTGGAACCGGATTTTGAACAAGTGCTCTCTTGATTTAATGGTACTGATTATTAGTGCCACACAAGCAGCTTTGGGGGAATTTCGGGTAGAAGCAGATTCTATTTCGGCTGAATTGAAGATTAAAGAACCTGAAGAACATTATTCATCCAAATCACTTGAATTACAGAAAAAAATTGACACTCTTCAACACGATGTACATACTCTTAAAGTTAATAGGCTGAAACGAGATTATGACGATTATACCACGGGGTATGTTTACCCGTGGATGGATCATAAACGCAAGACACGACGTACACGTAAACAAGTCAATTTTGAAGTGACTTCGGATGAAGCCAGTTCAGCAAAATCGGGCAAGTCCTCGAGAGAGGATTTTTTAGACGATGAGGAGAAAAAGAAGAAAAAGAAAAAAGAAAGAGGGCGACGACGCCAACACTAATAGAGACTATGGGGATATGTGAGGGTCCCCCCGCTTTGAGGACTAGTAATTTGGCGATAAATGTATCGGGAAAAATGTTGACACATGCACAAATTGATGTACTTAATAAAGGTCTCACTTATGTGCCAACAACATATGATCCTTTCCGTTTCCGGGTAGATTTTGAGGGGCTACTACGGAAGATTAATTTGAAGATCTTTTTTGCTGATAAGTCGCAACCGGAGTATCAATGTGGGAGCGATCTTGATCAGCGTTGTTTGCAGCTGCCCATTAAATCAACCTGGACCCCTCCAGGACCGGTGCATCCGGCTGTCACTATTTTCAAAAACTTAGTTTTGAAAGATTTGACTGTTTTAGAAAAAACGCATCGTCGATTCTATCATGCTTTATCACCTTTAGAACGTACTGCATTAAAAGAGTTGGAAACCAGGACTGATGTCGTCATCCGCCGCGCTGATAAGGGTGGTGCGGTTGTTGTCCTGAGCAGGGAGTACTATTTGGAAGAGGCTTTACGACAATTATCTGATTTAGCTACTTATCGAATATTGGAAGATGATCCTACCGGATCCCTTAAGCGAACAATAAAGGAGTCGACTTCAAGCGCACTGGATGCCCATATAATTTCAGCAAAAGAATGCAAATTTCTAAATGTGGTGGCCCCAACGATGTCTCGGTTCTACTTGGTTCCAAAGATCCATAAGGATTTGGACCGGCCCCCTGGGAGGCCTATTGTATCTACTACAGGTACCGTTTTGGAACCACTATCACTTTTTGTTGATTCTTATTTGTGACCTATGTTGAAGGATATACCATCTTATATTCGGGACACTTCACATTTTCTAGAAATTTTGTCCCGTCATGCACAATTGGCCACTGAATCGGATACCATTCTGGTGACTTTAGATATTGCTGCTTTATATACTAATATCCCTCAGGAACAGGCTTTAATCACTGTTGAAAGAGCTTTGAGACAGTGGGGTGATTTATCGGAGGAACATTTATCTTTTTTGATGCAGCTAACCAAATTGGTGATTTTTCACAATTATTTTGTTTTTGAGAATGTGATTTATCACCAAATTTCTGGGGTCGCTATGGGGGCCACCTGTGCCCCTTCCATCGCTAATTTGTTCATGGGATTTTTTGAGCATCAGTGGATTGTGACATCTCCCTATCAAGAGCACATTAGAATGTGGCTTCGATTTATTGATGATGTCTTCATGATATGGGGAGGGTCTGAAGATTCATTTTCATCTTTTTTCGTTTGGATCAATAGTCTAGACCACCATATACAATTTACACATGTGATAAGCACTTCCACCTTGGCTATTTTGGACATGCAGGTGACAAAGAGCCAGTTAGGATGGCGGACGTCCCTGTACAGAAAACCGGTGGACCGGAATACTCTTCTTCATTATAACAGTGCTCACCCCTTGCGCTTGAAAGACGGTTTACCTGCCTCGCAATTCCTGAGATATCGGAGGAACTGTTCTGATCTTCAAGATTACAAGCTAAAAGGTTAGCTGGAGACTTCACTGCTCGAGGTTATCCATCTCATGTTGTTACTCGTGCTTATCAACGCGCTCTTTATAATGATAGAATTCAACTACTGCAGCCTCGTGGGACCAACACTACTTCGACTACTGATACTGACTGTATTAATCTGATCACAGGTTACTCTCCCTTGAGTTTTAAAATCCAAAAGATTGTCTCTAAACACATTAATGTGCTTCATGTAGTTCCGGGGTTGGTCAATAAACGTATTCGTTGCGTATGGCAACGTGGTCGTAATCTTAAAGAACGATTGAGTCCTGCAGCTTTGCGATCGGATGGTTCCCATGATGGGTTAGAAGAGAGCACTGGACATAGGAAGTGTGGACGATGCAATATATGTGACATTACCTGGGAAACTGATCACTTCATCTATAATGGACGTACGTGTTTTTTGAAGGGCAACACATCTTGCGCTACTAGTAGCGTTATATATGCTATACGCTGTTCCTGTGATCTCCTATATATAGGGAAAACGACTCGATCGTTTCAGATCAGAATGCAGGAGCACAAAAGTCGATTGAAACATGGAGTATTGACAGCACCGCTGGTTCCTCATTGTAAATCGCAGGGACATACTTTTGAGAGTCTGCAGTGTTTTTGCATCGAGGAAGTTTTGAAGGGTACTTATGGGAAGTCACAGGCACAATTTTTGCTTTATCGTGAACAATGGTGGATTTTTACTTTGCGGTCAATTTTTCCTGGTGGCCTTAATACAGTCGTAGACTGGGGTGCCTGCCTTTAATAGCATTTCTTTCTTCTTTTTCCCCTTTATTCTGTAAGTTGATTTTTGTTGGGACTTTGGGACACTAATAGAAAATGCTATCATATTGGTTAATGTTCCTTCGTTTATAAACTGTTTTCCTTAACATCAACTGATTGCATTTTATGGCCCATATCATGACTACAGAGCGCCAGTTCCGGCTAATGCTGATGTCATTTGGCCCTTTAAAAAGCGCTCCTAGATGCAGGCCCGCATGCGCAGCGTTTTTTGGACGCTTGAATCTTACGAGTTTTACTTTTTGACTTTAAAAACGTGGGCAGCATCAGTTTAACATTTCAGGTATGGCATCACTGATTGTGTCTTTTATTGATGAAATATACTTATTTTCACTTGTACACTAATATGAGGGATATATTCTTTTTATGGCGTTTTTGTTTTGACTTAACTTTTTTGCTTGTTTTTAGTAATAAATTCCCCTGAAGAAACTCAGCTTTAATGAGTGAAACGCAATGGGGTACCTGAAGTGAAGTTAAGTGCAAATGCTTTTTTAATATTTTGCCATATGCTGTGGGTGTATTGGAAGCACTGAGTTTAAACACAAAAGAAAGTTGTCATAAGCAATTTAAAAATAAAAATAAATACGAAGAAAGCAGTCACAAGCACTATAGAAACATTGCAAAAGTGCTTTGGGCCGGTGGATTGTCATTGATGCTATCGTGGCACTGATAGACGTTTATTGTCTGTGTTTTGTGCCAATCAGTCTGAGAAATCCCCGTGCCATTTTTTGGAACTGCACCCAAGAGTTAACTTCCACTTTTATTAAGTGTTGGTCATAATGGAGTAATTCTATTATTTTTGGAACAGAAGCGAGGCAACTGGTGATTTTGAGGGCTCACAAACAAATCTATGGATGGTCACCCCCAACACTGGAAGAGTTGTTGGGCTACGCTGTGATCCAGTTGCCACACATGCGGCTGGATAATTCTGCTTAGCTTGTCTGCTAAGAAGTTCTCCTGACTTGGTAAGTAAACTGCCTTGAGGAACATACCCTGACTGACTGCGAAGGAGCATAGGTCCAGGGTTTCCTGACACAGGATGCGAGAGCCTATGTCCCCCTGTTTGTTCACATAGAACATTGCTACTTGGTTGTCTGTCTGAATCAAGACACATTGATGTGCCAGAGTCTGGCAGAAGGCCCGAAGAGCTAGGCAGATCGCTCGAAGCTCTAGGAGATTGATTTGTAGTGTACTCTCCCATGGAGACCACACACCTTGGGTGCAGACCTGCTGGCAATGAGCACCCCACCCCAGCAGGGATGCATCTGTAGTCAGTACCCTTGAGTGCATGGGAGGCTGAAAAGGCACTCCCTTCAGAAGGTTGTGAGGTTGAAGCCACCATTTCAAAGACTGCATTAGGTGATGGGACACCTTGATGTTGTCTCCGAGTCTGCCTGTGGCTTGTGTCCACTGGTCCCTGAGGCACCACTGAGCTGTACTCATGTGGAGTCGAGCATTTGGTGTCACATGCACTGGGGAGGCCATGTGACCAAGGAGGCACAGAAAGTGTCTTGCTGATATTCGGGATCTGCGACTCACTTGCTGCACTAGGGCTATCAGTCTTTGAGCCCTTTCCTCTGGTAGATAAGCCCTTGCCTGAAGGGTGTCTAAACTTGCCCCTATGAACACCAGTCCCTGAGAGGGAACCAGAGTGGACTTTGTGTAGTTGATCACAAAGCCCAGGTGCTGAAGCAACTGGATAGTGCGGGACGTGGCCTGTTGGGCTTCTAGAGCTGACTGGGCTCTGATGAGTCAGTCGTCCAAGTAGGGGAATACGAAGACCCCTTGAGTCCTTAGAAAGTCCATCACCACTGCAAGACACTTTGTAAATACCCTGGGTGCCGAGGCTACGCCAAAGGGCAGCACTTTGTACTGAAAATGGTTTCCTCACAGTACAAATCTTAGATATTGTCTGTGGTCTGGATGAATCAAGATGTGCGTGTACGCATCTTTGAGATCTAAGGAGCATAGCCAGTCTTCCTGGCGGAGGTAAGGCAGCAATATTCCAAGGGAAAGCATCTTGAACTTTTCCCTCACCAGGAATTTGTTCAGGTTTTTCAGGTCGAGGATAGGTCTTAGGCCTTCAGTTCTCCTTGGTATCAGAAAGTACCTGGAGTAGAAGCCTGTGCCCTGTAGGTGGTGAGGCACCGGTTCTACCGCCTGATCCTCAAGAAGACCTGTTAACTCCTGCAAGAGGAGGTTCCTGTGAAGAGGGGGTCTGGGAGGCTCCCCTGGAAAGTAGGAGGGAGGCACCTGGGTGAGATGTAACCAACAGCCCATTTGAACTAACTGGAGAACCCAGGTGTCTGTAGTAATAGCTGGCCACCTGTGGGCATACAGGGTCAGCTGTCCTCCTGTGCAGGGCCTTGTGTCCTTCGGGAGAGAGACTATGCACTGGGAGTCAAAAGCCCCCTCCAGGCTGGGCCGGTGCTTGGGGGCCTTTTGCTTATGCGGGCTCTGCCCCCATCCCTTGGCCTGCTGCCCCTGCTGGGGAGGCCTGATACATGGGGTAGTTTCGGTAAGCTGATTCTTTCCTAGGGAAAAAGGGCTTCTTACCCGAGCCTTTCTTTTTAGAAGGGGCAGAAGTCTTCTTCTCGAGTTTTGTCCGGGTCAGGTACTCTGACTATCTCGGCAGCCTTCTCAGTCATGGGCTTGCCAAAGAGGTTTTCACCTCGGCAAGGGACATCGACCAACTTGTCCTGAACCCATGGCTCCAGATCTGACGACTGTAGCCATGCCTGGCGTCATGTACCGAAGCTGGCCCCCGCTACCTGGGCCGAAGCCTCAAAGCCGTCATAGGCTGCTCGAGTCATTTATTTATTTATTTATTTATTTAACAGTATTTCTAAACCGCCTTATCTTAATAATCAAGGTGGTATCACAGCAAGCAATCAGGTAAAGTGTGTGTGTTGTACATGCAGTGAGGATAAAACTTAGTTGTGTGAGGGATGTGTTGGGTGCTTGATTTGTTTGAGCTATATACAGGGTGGGCTATTTACAGTGGTGCTAGAATCATATTTTATATATTCAGTTGTTTGGGAGGATTGGAGTGCTGTTATCCATTCTCTTAGGTTATGTGATGTGACCATAGTGCTCTATGAACAGCATGGTTTTCAGTTGTTTTCTGAAGTCTTTGAGGTCTGGAGTTGCCCTTAGATCGTCCGGTAGATTGTTCCATATTGTTGGAGCAGCCATGGAGAGAGCTCTGTCTGTTGTGTCCTTGAGTGTGTGCTTGCGTGTGAACTTCAAGCACTCTTGGATACCCGTGGACAAAACCTGGAAGCGCTGCAAAGGTCCCTCAGAGAGCCCAGCAGAGAACCCGGCAATCTCCTTTGCCAGGTCTCGCAGGTAAATACCCATGTACAGCTGGTACGTCTGGATTTGGCATGACAGCATTGACCACTGGTAGCACTTTCTGCTGAGAGCATCCATGTTGTGGGCCTCCCGGCCAGGAGGCACCAAGGAGTGCATCGTCTGGCTCTTGAGCCGGCGCATGGCCGATTCCACAACCATGGATTTGTGTGGCAGCTGTGCCTTTTGGAACTTGATAAATGGAATAGATTCGCCTGCTGAGCACCGGCATTGAGGATGGTGTCTGCCACATGTGGAGCATCAGCCGTTACAGAATGGGGGGGCGCGGGTACAGTAAGGGCTTCCTTAGGAGGAAAGTCATACTGGAGGACCTCGAGCTCCTCAGCTCGAGGTTCCTTCTCGGGATCCGCTGGGAATGACAAAGCCTTTGCCATGTCCCGGACGAAGTCCAAGAACCAGGTGTCATCCGGGGGTGACCATCTCTGAGGTTCAGATCCCAGGGAGTTTGATGGGGCGTACTTAGTACGGTGGGTGCCCAGGGACGACTCGTCCTCCATCTCCCAACCAGACTCAGAGGAGGAGACAAAGAATAAAATTACTCAGCATGTAGATAGTCATGAACTAATGAGAGACAGCCAACATGGCTTTAGACAAGGAAGATCTTGTCTTACTAATCTGTTATGTTTTTTTGAAGGAGTGAATAATCAGGTGGACAAAGGTGAGTCGGTTGATATTGTGTATCTGGACTTTCAGAAAGCCTTTGACAAGGTCCCTCATGAGAGACTTTTGGCAAATCTAAAGAGTCATGGGATAGGAGGCAGTGTACTATTGTGGATCAGGAACTGGTTAAAAGATAGAAAGCAGATATGTAGGGCTAAATGGCCAATTTTCCCAATGGAGAAAGGTGAATAGTGGTGTACCCCAGGGATCTGTTCTGGGTCCGCTGCTTTTTGACATATTCATAAATGACCTGGAAAGTGGAATAACGAGTGAGGTTATCAAATTTGCAGATGACACAAAACTATTTAAAGTTGTTAAAACCCAAGAGGATTGTGGAAAATTGCAAATGGATCTTGATAAATTGGAAGACTGGGCATCAAAATGGCAGATGAAATTTAATGTGGACAAGTGCAAGGTTATGCACCTAGGGAAGAACAACCCAAACTATGGTTACACGATGCAAGGTTCCACATTAGGAACCACCACCCAGGAAAAAGATTTAGGCGTCATTGTGGATACCATGTTAAAACCCTCGGCCCAGTGTGCAGCGGTGGCCAAGAGAGCAAATAGAATGCTAGGTATGATAAGGAAAGGAATGGAAAATAAAACAAAGGATATTATAATGCCTCTATATCGTTCCATGGTGAGACCGCACCTTGAATATTGTGTGCAATTCTGGTCGCCGTATCTTAAAAAGGATATAGAGTTATTAGAAAAGGTTCAGAGAAGAGCCACCAAAATGGTAAAGGGGATGGAAGGATACTCCTATGAAGAAAGACTAAAAAGGTTAGGGCTCTTTAACCTGGAAAAGAGACGGCTGAGGGGAGATATGATAGAAGTCTATAAATTAATGAGCAGAGTGGAACGGGTAAACGTAGACCGATTGTTTACCTTATCAGAATATAGAAAGACTAGGGGACATGCAATAAAGCTACAGGGTAAACTATTTAAGACTAATAAAAGAAAATATTTTTTCACTCAACGTGTAATCAAACTCTGGAATTTGTTACCAGAGGATGTAGTAAAGGCTGTTAGTGTAGCTGGGTTTAAAAAAGGTTTGGACAAGTTCCTGGAGGAAAGGTCCATAAGCCATTATTAAGAAGGGACCCAGGATATCAATGCTTGAACCAATACAAGCATTGTGGAACCTGTGTCCCTTGGGGAAACTGCTAGGTACATATGACCTAGATTGGCCACTGTTGGAAACAGAATACTGGGCTTGATGGACCTTGGTCTGACCCAGTATGGCATATCTTATGTTCTTATGATCAGCTCTTGCCTCGAGGGCTTCAGTCTCGACCACCCCGAAGCCGAGGGAAGCAGTGTTGACAAACTCGGTCCCGAACGGGATGTCGAGGGGGACCTCAGCCGAGGATTGACTCAAGACCTTATCAACTCGGGGATCGGATTGGCTCGGCCTCCGGGGTCGACTTGGAAGTCGAAGTCCCAGTGATCGGGGTGGACAGACGTGTAAGACCGGCCATCAGCACCCGCTGCTGGTCCATGAAGGCAGACACGCTGCGCTCCAAGGTCGCCAACCTGAGATCGAGCTCAGGAGGCTCAGCAGCCCCTGGCTTGGGTCCCGACGCAGGCTCTCCCGGGGGAGAGTCAATGATGAGGACTGTGCTTACCTTCCTCGGTGTCTCCGGGTCTTTTCAAGGGAGTTTGGCAGGCCTCTCCGAGGATCCGGGGCGGTGAGCCAGGCTCCGCGACCGAGCCCATGAGGGACCAGGCCGTTCGGAGCTCTCAGGCGACACCACCCTCATGGATTTCTTCCTCCGGTGTTCCCGTGAGGGAGACCCCCTTTCAGAGGACATCCGATGCTGCTCAGGATCAGACAGCTCCCGAGAGGTCGAGGCCTCTGACAAGGATCGGGCCCGGGCGGTTGCGGACTCGGGGGGAAAATCCTACCATGTTGCTGCTGCCTGCTCCTCAAGGACTTCGAAGACATCCTTTTGCACAGTCCATGGGCCCGAGGCATTTGAGGCAGCAGTCGTGTGTGTCGGTGAGAGACATTAGCTTCATGCACCGATCACACTTTTTAAACCCGCAGGCAGCCATTGGGGGAAAAAGGGCCCCTGCAAGGTCAAAGGACGAGGCTGCCAGCTAAAAGAAAAAAGCGTGCGAACGCTAGTCACTAAGGACAAAAAAACAAAAAATAGGCTGTGCTCGATACCGGTGTACCAAGGCGGAGGCGGGAAGAGGAACCGGCTTTGAACTGGCTAGCAGGGAAAGAATTTTCAAACTTTCTATCAACTTTTTCCAGGGAAAACTAGGACGACTCCATTGGGCTCCAAGGAAAAAGGAGACTGAGCAAGATGGCACCCTTGGGCGGGAAGGGGACCGCGCATGCATGATGCAGTCCCAAAGGCTTTCTTCGAAAGCTGGGGATTTGCTCCGCATGGGACTTCGTCGATGTCACCCATATGTGAGGACTGACTTCCTGCTTGTTCCTGGAGAATGTTTATGTTGTTGTTAGTGAGATGACCAGAATCAGATTTTATTATGTTTTTGGACTATCCAGCCTGTTTGTATGATGCTAAGTAAGCACAGTTACTTACCTGTAACAGGTGATCTCCGGAACAGCAGGAATTAGTCTTCACATATGGGAGACGTCGCCGACGGAGCCCGCACGGGAATGCTCCCCAGCATCTAATCAGAAAACCTTTGGGAGCATCCCCCGCGCCTGCGCGGTGGCTTCCCGCCCTTCCTACTGCCTCTCCCCAGTTGAGTTTCATAGCTGAGCCAGAAGGAGAGGAGAGGAAGGAATAGAGAGAAAGAGATACAACTCCTAGGGGAGGTGGGCGGGTTGTGAAGACTAATTCCTGCTGTTCCGGAGATCACCTGTTACAGGTAAGTAACTGTGCTATCTCCAGGAACAAGCAGGAATGAGTCTTCACATATGGGGGACTCCCTAGCTGAGGATGCCCGGGGGAGATCCCGTAAGCCCGGCCCATCCCCCGAGGGATGGAGGGTAGGAGTTGAGAAGAGAAGAACAGCAAACCCAAAGACTACAGGGAGAGTAGTCATTAGAGTGCATGGAGCATCATTAAGTTTTTAATGAATTAATGACTTAGTACCATGTAAAGCTTACCTACTGAGTTGTAGGAAGTAGGACTGTGATGGAGGTACTGTAGACGCAGTAGCGAGGTCTTCAAGGGAACTTCACTGCAGCGAGGAGGGAGTTCCAAATCCGGAAGGCCAGGAGATCCAGGAATCAGCTGGGTCAGGAGAAGGACGGCAGGTCTTCAAGGAAGCTTTATGCAAAGCTGAGCACTCCCTTAGGAGCAGAGTCCATAACTCAGAGGACTAACAGTAGAAGACTGGCCGATCTGGATAGCCTATTCCGGAGAAGAGTAGGGGTGTACCCCGGAGCAGAAGGAGTACACAGCCTGCCCTAGCTAAGAGATAGGGAGACAAGGGTCTGAACCTCCGGGAGGAGGGCATAACTGAAAATAGAAGCTGTTGACTTCACAGCAGTAGGGTACAACCAGTCCGAGGGCCGATCTAAGGAATAGGCAGGCGGACTGGCCGGACCCCGGAGGGGGGGGGGGGGGCGTGAGTACCGGCCATTGAGTAAAAAATAAGCGGCAGAACACAGGCACTGTGGGCATCCCCCAAAATGCGCCTATCGAGCAGGGGATATCTGGCATATCTAGGCCGTTGGGCATGGAGAACGCCCCACCCCAGCACTAATGCAGGTACGCTGAGGAACCTACCTCCATGAGCATAACACTGGTAAGCCGGACCTGCCAGTGATCCACAGAACGTCCACCTGGGGAGGTGGCGTCAAGATCCGTCCGGGAGAGGGATCTATTCCGGTGGAACACGGGCAGATCGGCGAACGAACAGCATGGTAGCGTGAAGGACAGAGGAGAGCATCAGTCCGGAAGAACACACCAGGGGGCTTGAGGCCCTATAGGTGTCCCCAGGACCTGCATGCAGAACTCGCCCCCCGCACTAATCGGGGGACATGAGGGCATAGTCCCTGGTAAGCAATGGGGAACTATAGCGGCTGGAAGGAAAATTCCGGTACGGAAGCAATCAGCAGGGGAATACTGGCCGAGAAGGGTTCGGGGACGTACCTAAGGGTAAGCCAGCTGACCGTGGGCCAGAGCTACCATGGAGTAGAGGTGGTCTCCCTCTACCAACGGAAGGAGAGTACCTGAACCCCTGGATAAGCCCACGAACCATTTGCCCTACTGAACGAGCCCCAGAGTAGAGCTCAATTGTAAACTTCTGGTAAGAAGGTAAATTGCAGGCAGCCGCCCACCGGAGCCTAAAACTGCTTGGTATGAGAGTCCTGGTGCGGGCCCGGGGACTTCAACCCAGGGCGAGGGGTCCCTTGCTTGGGCGCACCTGGCGGTTGGGCGGAGGGGTGACATTTCCTCTTCCTAGGGAAGGAGGGCCTGGTGAGGCGCGCACCACTGCCGGGGGGAAGCCGGGCCCTAGGATGGCTTCTAACGCTGGGAAGGTTAGCGAAGCACTGGACGACCTGACGTAAGGCTTCGCTATTGAAGAGGTGATCTCCGTCACAGGGAGAATTACCCAGGTTATGCTGTGCCCGTCTACACAACTCGGACGCCTGCAACCATGCAGTACGGCGTGCTCTAATGGCAACAGCAGAGCATCTGCTGACCGACAGGAAGGAGTCTAGAGAAGCACGAGAAAGGAACCCAGAGATATTCCTGCAGTGATAAAGAAGCAAGGAATATTCAAAGGCCTTGGTTGCAGACAAGAAGGGAGACAACAGAGATAATCTCTTGGTGACCTCCCGGAGCGAAAGACTCATATAAAAAAATATATGAAATAATCCTGGACGCCAGCATAGACGTTTGGAAGGTTTGACGTCCTAGGGTATCTAGCGTCTTCAAGGCGCGGCCTGGAGGGCGAGAAGAATGCTTTTCCTTGCTTCCGGCCTTCCTCAGCGCCGATTCCACCACAATGGAACGATGTGGAAGCTGGTGCTGCCGAAACCCCGGGGAGGGAGGCACCCGATACAGAGCATGCATCGCAGTCGACGGCGCCGGAACCCTCAAAGGCGACCGCCAAGCCCCCAGCAGGAGATCCTGCAGGGAGGGATGCAGAGGAAGCATCACGGCGGCCCGTTCCGCAGGGCCTGGAGTCAGGTCCGGGATAGGGATGGCCAGCAAGTCCGCCATGTCAATTCTGAAAAGAAGGCTCTCCCAGAGGGGCTATGCCGTGGGAGGCGGAGGCGGGAGAGGCCGCCAGGGCACCGAGAAGCCTCTCGGGCTGATGCCCGCTGGGCAGAGGAGGGGACCAACAGCCCCAGACTGGGGTGGTCAACAAGGCGTCGTCGGCTCCTGGAATTGATTCCAAGCTAGGCATCGAAGGGGTCGATGGCGCCGACGGAGCCGCCGGAATCGGCCTCGGCCCCGAACCCGGGGGCTGCGCTGCCCCCCGGCAACTGAAGCGGTTCCGTGGCAGCCGGAAGGCAGTGGCCAACGATCTCCGCTCTGCGTCGCGGGAGGGGACAGGGGCCGATCCCGAGACGTGTCGTGGCCAAGTCTTCGAGGATGGATATAGATTCCAGGCTGGGCATCGAACCGAGCGATGAAATGGACTCCCTTCTAGAGGGCCCCGGCGGGGGCGGCTGCGCCGGCGGTGCTGATCCCGGGGAGCGGATCGGAACCGCGTCGATCGGCATCGCGAGCATCAAGGGCCCCCGAGGTTGAAGCTCGGTGGAGAGGGGCCCATCCGACGCCGGCTCCGATGTCGGGCGGCGGGCACTGCCAGATGCCGGGCCCCCTCTTGAGCCCGCCTGACCCGGAGGGAAATCCTTCCGGGGCATACGATCCGTCCCCGAGGGTACCCAGGTCGCCCGACGACGAGCCCCTGCGGGAAGGGAAGTGCCAAACTCCTGCGCCGACGCCGGGGTACCATTGTGGGACGGCGCGGATCCAGGCTGGATCGAAGCGATCAAAGACCCCGGGGCCCCCTTTCTCAGAAAGGGCGGGGCCCTCGACGGCCGCGACGATGCCGGGGGGTCGCCCGTCTGGGGCTGATCGACATACCCCGAGGCTCCCGGGGAAGGCCGACAGCGGTCCCTGGCGCTCGACGCCCCTGCCGTCCCCGGCGGAGCGGTGCAGCGCAAACCCAGTACCACCCTCACGCAAGGCTGGGATACCGTCAACCCAGCACGGGTCGAAGCAATCGGCCCCGAAGGGAGCGAGGCCAGATGACCATCCCCGGCGAAGAGTGGAACCATGGACGCCGACGCGCCCGAAGCGGGTACCACCCCCGCGCATGGCTTGAATGTAAGGCTGCCAGACTGTGTCGAGTCGGTCGGCCCTAGAGCTGCCGAGGGAAGCGGCAGGTGATCCCGGTGGGGAGCGGGTCCCTCGACACCGACGGGTCGGCACCGCCGGAAGCGGATACCACCCCCATAGGAGCGCCATACCGGCAGGAGTCGGTCAGCCCCGGAGGCGCCGAGTACCGCGGCAGACAGCCCCCGGTGAGGAGCGGAACGCTCGACACCGACGTCGAGGGGTCGGCACCACCCGTAGCAGATACCACCCCCGCGCATGGCAGGGATGAAGGAACGCCAGACTGGACCGATTCGATCGGCCCCGGACGATCCTCGGTGAGGAGCAGAACGCTCGACACCGACACCGATGCCGGGAGGTCTGCACCGCTCAAAGCGGGTACCTCCCTCGAGCGTGGCTTGGATATAGGGAGGTCAGACTCGGTCGAGTCGATCGGCCCCGGAGGCGCCGAGGACACCATCTGACGATCCCTGGCGAAGAGTGGAACACTCGGCGCCGATGCCGGGGAATCGGCACCGCTCGAAGCGGGTACCTCCCTCGAGCACGGCTCGGGAATGTTCTGTGAGGAGCGAACCCCAGGAACATCCCGAAACCCCGTAGATGCTTTGGAGCCCGAGGACTCCCGCCGGGGTATAGTAGCCAAGGGGGACTTGAGGGGTTGGCCGGAGCCGTCGCCATGCTGCGCATGAGACTCGCCCCTCAAGACTTGGCTAGTCTTAACAGACTGTTGCGTGGTTACCTGATCCTGGAGAGAAGAAAAACCCGATGACCACGCCTTGGGCGTGAAAACGTCATCGAGGGATACCTGAAAAAGGGAAGGTCTTCTCCCGACACTGTAGCCCGGAGGACCCGGGGGGAAAGGGTCAGGCCCCAAACAAGAGAGGCACCAGGCATTGGAGTCCATGTGGAAAACTAAGTCCCCGCAGCGAGGGCACTTCTGGGGCTCCATGCTGTAAGCCCGGTAGGCCTCGGCGCCCAGAGGGAAAAAAAAAAGGTCCCGCTAGGCGACGAAAAATAAGTGAAAAAAGAAAACAAAAACAAAAGGGGCACAGAGGTGCCGCTGTTGGCGGGAAAAGCCGCGACTACAGAAACAAGAAAAGAAAAGGTGAAAAGTTCTGCGGTGGCAGGAGGGACGTCCTGCCTGCTCCGCGGAAAACGAAAAACTGGGGAGAGGCAGTAGGAAGGGCGGGAAGCCACCGCGCAGGCGCGGGGGATGCTCCCAAAGGCTTTCTGATTGGATGCTGGGGAGCATTCCCGTGCGGGCTCCGTCGGCGACGTCTCCCATATGTGAAGACTCATTCCTGCTTGTTCCTGGAGATTTTTTATTTTGGCTATGCATTTGCTCTTTTGCTGCAATTTTCTTACAACACTGGATTTGAAGGAGAAATACTAATATCGCTTGAAAAGCGTTCACAAAGTGGTTTTGGGAAAAAGGAGGGTAGGGTGCAACTAACATTAATAATAATGAGGTAGGGGTACCGATTTATAGGTTGCAGGGGGCTCTTAGAAACCCTTACACCTACCCTGAGCAGGTGACAAGTAGCTAGGGGCTCAAATGGTGGCTTGGGTATAAGAGCACCACATTGAGATCCCCACTCCACCGTTGGTGGGCAGATGGGGGGCTTGGACAACATGAGGCCCCGCAGGAAATGAGAAACAAGGGGCTGAGCCCAGAGGGGTTTGCCCTCAACGGAATGGTGGTGCACCGCAATAGCGCTCAGGTGCACTCTGAGTTGGACTTCGGTCCTATCTGGGACAGGTGGAGAAAGTACTGGAGTACCATCTGCACTGAGCAGGAGAACGGGTACGCCCGCCTCCCAGGACATCACACCGAGAACAGACACCCCTTGAAGGCGTACGGCCTTCTCATGGAGACAATGCAGGAGGCTAGAAGGACCTCCTCCACGTCCCGTGGGGGGATGAAGGGAGCTAGAGCTATGATTTCAGCAGTCAAACCATGAGCGACAGGGACCCCAGATTGGGGTGCAGGAGAAAGTCCTTCTGTGAAAGTAGACCTGGGGCATGCCCCAGGGGAATTGGAGACACCGCCGACAGGTAGATGAGCAACAGGAACAAAGGTTGCCTGGACCACTGGAGGGCTATCAGTATCAGTGATGCCCTGTTGCGCTGGACCTTGAAGGTAGTCTTGGCAACCAGTGGTGTTGGCGGGAAGGTATAAATAAGGCCTTCCATTCATGGAATGAGGAATGCATCTGCTGCCACCTGGGATGGGTGCGGCTGGTGGAAGTAAAAGTAGGGCAACTGTGTGTTGCTTGGGCTGGCGAACAGGTCTACTAGGGGGACACCCCAGAGTTGGAAAAGCTGGAGGCCACTCTGGGGTCCAGGCGCATGCTCAGCCTGTCCACCAGGGTATTGTTCTGGCCCGGGAGGAAGACCACCTGTAGGAGCATCACGTTGCGTGTTGCATGGGAGCAGAGGGCTATCACCTCCTGGCAGAGGGAGAAAAACCCCATATCCCCTTGCTTGTTGACATAGAACATTGCAATTTGGTTGTTTGTCTGGTGGTGGCAACCGGTGGTGAAATGGTGGTGGCAGCTGTGCCTTTTGGAACTCGATAAATGGAATAGATTCGCCTGCTGAGCACCGGCATCGAGGACGGTGTCTGCCACATGTGGAGCATCAGCCGTTACAGAATGGGGGGGGGGGGGCGCGGGTACAGTAAGGGCTTTCTTAGGAGGAAAGTCATACTGGAGGACCTCGAGCTCCTCAGCTCGAGGTTCCTTCTCGGGATCCGCCGGGAATGACAAAGCCTTTGCCATGTCCCGGACGAGCCAAAATATCGCCTGGAGCTCTAGAAGGTTGAACTGCCACTGGCATTCCGTTTGGGATCAACTGTCTTGCGTTTAGAAGCCCTTGCAATGAGCTCCCCAACTCAACAGGGAGGCATCTGTGGTAAGGTCCATCTGGAGGGTGGGTGCCTGGAAGGGCATGCTGACCTGAAGGTGGCAGACGACCTGCCACCAGTCGAGGGAGCCCACCAGCTGACAGGTCACTTATTCTGTCTCAAAGTTTGCCTGTGGCTTGTGTCCACTGAGAGTGGAGGCACCACTGAGCCACCCTCAAATACAGGCAGGCGTATGGGGTCACGTGGACCATGAAGGCAATGTGGCCCAGCAGGCAGAGGAGAAGGTGAGTGGGCAATCAGTGGTGCTGCACCTCTCTGGCTAGTGCCCTGAGACATTCCATCCTCTCCATGGGGAGGAAGACCTTGACCTTGAAGGCGTCTAGCTGGGCCCTTATGAACTCCAGGGCACTGAGCTGGAGAGAGGTGGGACTTGGGGTAGTTGATGACAAACCACAGGTGCGCTTTGTAGTGTGGTGCACCTCTGCAGCTGTGCCTCCCATTATGAGCCAGGTGTCCAGGTAGGGAAAGACGAAGGCCCCTTGGAGACAAAGGTGTGCCGAGACCACAGCTAGGCACTTGGTAAAGACCTTTGGCGATACAGCCAGCCTGAAGGGTAGCACCCTGTATTGGTAGTGACCTCCTCCCACCACAAACCTGAGGTATTTTCAGTGGCTGGGATGGATCAGGATGTGTGTATAAACATCCTTCAGGTCTAAGCAGCATAGCCAGTCTTCCCTGCTGGAGGTATGGCAGCAGTGCTTCAAGGGAAAGCATCTTGAACTTCTCCCTCACCAGAAATCTGTTCTGGTCCCGCAGGTCCAGGATGGGCTTGAGACGCCCTGTCCACTTGGGAACGAGGAAATACCTGGAGTAGAAGCCCTTGCCCCAGAGATGTTTGGGCAATGGCTCTACTGCCTTGTCCTCGAGGACGCCTGTGAGCTTGGTGAAGAGCAGAGTCTGGTGAAGGAGAGGCCTTACAGGTTCTCCTGGGAAGAACGAGGGTGGCGTCCATTGCAGGTGGAGGAGGTAACCCTCCTTGACAACTTGCAGTACCCAGGAATCAGTGGCGATGGAGGACCACCTGTAGGTAAACAGGGCCAGCACCCCCCTGTGGGTTGCTGAGGGCCTCTTGGGGGAGAAGAGGCCATGCTCAAGGAGTCAAAAACTCCCTCCAGGCTGAGCCAGGGCCAGTGCCTGGGTTTTAGGGGTCTTCTGCTTGCAAGGACCATGCCCTTGCCCCTTGGATTGTTGACCTTGCTGTCTGGCAGAGAAGGCTTGGTACTGTGGGCATTACCAAAAACCCCTTTTCTCCTCGGGAAGAAAGGCTTCTTCCCCAGGGCTTTCTTATAGGGATGCACAGAGGTCTTCTTAGAGAGTCTGGTCCTGGTCAGGAACTCAGTCTTTCTCTCTACAGCTCTGTCTGCCATGGGTTTTAAAAGGTACTCGCCAGTGCAAGGGCGATCAATGAATTTGTGCTGAATCCATTGCTCGAGGTCTGACTGCAGCCATGCCTGGCATCAGGCCCCGATGCCAACAGCGGCTACTATGGCTGAGGACTCAAAGCCATCGCATACTGCTCGAGACAGGAACTTCGCGCACTCTGACTGCAGAGCCAGTGACTTGAACCGCTGGAGGGGTTCCTTGTCGAGGCCTGCCAAGAAAGTGGCGAGCTCCCTTGCCAGTTCCTTAAGGTACATACAGATGTACAACTGGTAGGATTGGACTCAGCAAGTAGCATCGAGCCCTGGAAGCATTTTCAGCCGATGGCATCCAAGGTCCAGGCCTCCCTACCTGGGGGCACCAAGGAATGAGTCTTTTGGCTCTTGAGTCGACGCATGGCAGACTCGACAACCATAGAGTTGTGAGGGAGATGTGTTTTTTGGAACCCCGGCTTTGGCAGATTCGGTACATGGAGTTGAGTCGTCTGCTCACTATGGGCACTGATGTCGGTGTCTCTCACATACAGAGAAGGAGGAGCTTGAGGATCGGAGGGAGGGGCACCATGAGGGCCTCCTTCGGAGGGGCCTTGTACTGGAGGATCTCAAGTTCCTCCATGCAGGGATCCTCCTCCTCGATCTCAAACACCAACACGAGTGCCTTTGCCCAAGTCCTACACAAAGCTGAGGAAGGCAACATACTCTGACAGAGAACAGCACTCGTGTCTTGATAGCACCGAGTATCCACGACTCCTCATCATCCGTCTCCCAGTCTGACTCGAAGTCAGAAGAAGAATCTGAGGCCCTGTGGTTCCCATGGTTGAGGCCTGATCTCAAAGACCCGTGGCCCCCAGAAGACCTGCGGTCTGAGCCGCGTGCACTCAGAGGACAGCTGTCCCAAGTAACGGGACTGGGACCTCATCTAATGCCAATAGCTCTCTCTGCCGGTGGCACTAGAGGATCAGCTTGACATCTGGGGAAGCCCTCTAAGTCGAGGGTCGTTCAGGCAGATGAACTGGAGGAACCGGACATCAGCACCCTCTGCTCGGCCAGAAGGGCAGACATACTGCCGTCCAAAGCTGTCATCCTGGTCTCCTTTGCCAGTTGGTTCCACAGCCTTCGACACAGGCACAGATTACTTTGGGCCTGGAGTCTGTTTCGTCGAGGGAAGTTCTCGACCAGGATGGCCTCGGGGGTCCGAGGCCAGTAACCGGATGCCGACTCCTCCTTCCTGGGCAGCACGTGAAGCTGCTACCGCTCCAACCCCTTACTCACGCCAGGAACTGCAGGGCCTGGTGTGGGATAGAGTAGTTACTCACCTGTAACAGGTGTTCTCCAGGAGCAGCAGGAATCAGTCCTCACATATGGGTGACGTCGGCGCTGACGGAACCCTCGTGCGTAGCATTTCCCCAGCTTTCAAAGAAAGCCTTTGGGAATTGCAGCGCGCATGCGCGGTCCCCTTCCCGCCCAAGGGTGCCAACTTGCTCAGTCTGATGACATAGCTAAAAGACAGCAAAAAATTAGCAAAAATAAATCATATGACTGCAACTCCAAGGGGAGGAGGGAGGGTTGTGAGGACTGATTCCTGCTGCTCCTGGAGAACACCTGTTACAGGTGAGTAACTACTCTTTCTCCAGGACCAAGCAGGAAGTCAGTCCTCACATATGGGACTCCCCAGCTTAAGGCTACCGGAGACCTCAAGACGAAAAAATGAGCTCCCTCTAGCTCGGCAGCACGTAAGGAAGTAATCTTCACTGAGAACGCCCCCGACCGGTAGCCCAACACCAGGGCCGGAGGGTAGGAGTTGCCTAAACACCAAAGAGATTATGGAGTACTGCCTGTCCGAAAGCACTGTCCCTGCGGGACTCCCTCTCAAGGCAGTAATGGGCCGCAAAAGTCTGGCTTGAAGACCAAGTAGCGGCCCGGCAGATGTCTGCCAACGGAACAGAGTGGAGATGAGCCACTGACGCAGCCTTCGCCCTGACATGATGAGCCGTGACTCGAACCTCCAACGAGAGGCCGGCTGCCCCATAAGTCCAGGCGATACAATCAGCGACCCATATGGACAAAGTACGCTTGGAGACAGGGAGCCCCAACTTATTGGGATCAAAAGAAACGAAGAGCTGAACAGCTCCCCGATGCTTCCGCGTACGGTCAAGGTAGAAGGACAACGCTCTCCTACAGTCCAGAGTATGCAGGACCATCTCAGCCCGGTTGGCATGCGGCCTGGGAAAGAAGGTCGGAAGAACCACCTCCTGATTGAGGTGAAAAGGGGAGACAATCTTAGGAAGAAACTTAGGGTGAGTCTGTAAGACTACTCTATTCCTGTAGAACCTAGTGTAAGGGGGATCAGACACTAGTGCCTGAAGTTCACTTACTCGCCTAGCAGAGGTAAGAGCTACCAAAAACAAGGTTTTCCAGGAGAGAAAACAGAGAGGGCAGGTAGCCATAGGTTCAAATGGCGGACAAGTAATCCGCTGTAAGACCACATTCAGATCCCACTCAGGGGCTGGTGGATGCAAAGGAAGCTTAAGCAGAAGGAGGCCCCTGAGAAAACGAGACACTAAAGGGTGGTTGGAAAGAGGCCTTCCGTCCACCGGCAAGTGGTGCACTGAGAGAGCACTGAGGTGAACCCTGGCGCTGCTACTCAGAGGATGTGGTTGTCTGGAGCAGAATCTCTGGAGTTGCCGGTTCAGAGGACTGGCGAAAAGATCCATGGTGGGGAGCCCCACCTAAGAAAGATCTGCTGAACCACCAACAGGTTCAATCTCCATTCGTGTGGTTGCAGGATCCTGCTCAGTCTGTCCGCCAGGTAATTTTCTTGACCTGGGAGGTAGACAGCCTTGAGGAGGATTCCGTGATTGACGGCCCAAGAGCACAGCCGTTGTGCTTCCTGACATAGAAGGAAGGAGCCTGTGCCTCCTTGTTTGTTCACGTAGAACATGGCAACTTGATTGTCCGTCTGGACTAGTAGACTGGTGAGAGGTGAGGTGGGAGAAGGCCCTCAGAGCTAGGCGTATCGCCCGTAGCTCCAGGAAGTTTATCTGTTGAGCAGCCTCCCAAGGGGTCCAGAGACCCTGAGTACATGTCCCTTGGCAATGTGCTCCCCAACCTAAAAGAGAAGCATCTGTCGCCAGCACTTGAGAATGCGGAGGGGATTGAAAAACCACTCCGAGTACCAGATTTGGAAGATGAAGCCACCATTGCAGAGAGGAGACAAGTAGGTCGGATATTCTTACTGAGTCCGCTAGGCTCCCTGTGGCTTGATGCCACCGAGTTCGAAGGCTCCACAGCAGGCTGCATGTGCAGGCAGGCATTGGGGGTTACATGAACCGTGGAAGCCATATGGCCGAGAAGTCTCAGGAATTGCTGTGAAACTGCCTGGCTAGATCCATCAGCCTGTGGGCTCTGCCCATTGGCAGAAAAGCCTTCGCCTGAAGAGTGTCCAGCCTTGCTCCTATGAATTCTAAGTTCTGGGACGGGAGCAAAGTGGACTTTGCAAAGTTTATGACAAACCCCAAGTGCTGAAGCAGAGCCACAGTGCGAAGGGTGGCTTGACTGGCCTCCTGGGAAGACTGGCCCCTTATGAGCCAGTCGTCCAGGTATGGAAACACAAAGAGACCTTGAAGCCTTAGGTAGGCCGCCACCACTGCCAGGCACTTGGTGAACACCCTGGGAGCGGAGGTCAGGCCAAAGGGTAGTACTCTGTACTGATAGTGGTTTCCTCCCACAACAAATCTGAGATATTGTCTGTGGTCTGGATGAATAAGGATGTGAGTATAAGCATCCTTTAGATCTAAGGAGCATAGCCAATCTCCCTGCTGGAGGTAGGGCAGCAGGATTCTAAGGGTAAGCATCTTGAACGTTTCCCTCTCCAGGAACTTGTTGAGGTTGCGCAAGTCTAGGATGGGTCTGAGGCCTCCTGTTCTTTTTGGTACCAGAAAGTACCTGGAATAAAAGCCGTGACCTCTCAGGTGGTGGGGCACCGGTTCCACAGCCTGTTCCTTTAGTAAACTTGCTAACTCCTGAAGGAGTAGGTCCCTGTGCAGAGGGAGTCATGGAGGCTCCCCTGGAAAATAGGAGAGAGGTATCTGGTGAAAATGGAGAAGATAGCCCTTTTGGACTATATGAAGCACCCAGATATCGGATGTGACGGCTGACCACCTGTGGGCAAAGTGGGCCAGCCGGCCTCCTGTGCTGAGAGAAGCCAGCTGAGGAGAAGAGGCTATGCTTTCTGAGTCAAAACCCCCCACCCTGCTGAGCAGGGGCCGGTGTTGGTGGCTTGGGGGCCTTCTGCCTACGGGGCCCATGACCCTGCCCCTTGGCCTGCTGACCCTGTTGGGGAGCTGCAGAGGCCTAATAAATGAGGGTATTGTTTATAGGCAGAGGACTTCCTCGGGTAAAAGGCCTTTTTTCCCGAGCCCTTCTTTTTCTGAGAAGGGGCAGAGGTTTTTCTGGACAGCCTAGTCCTGGTCAGAGTCTCGGTCTAGAGTTCTGCAGCCTTTTCAGCCATAGGCTTGCCAAAGAGGTTTTCACCTCAGCAGGGGACATCGACCAACTTGTCCTGTACCCATGGCTCGAGGTCGGATGACTGTAGCCAAGCCTGTCGGTGGGCACCGATGCCGGCCCCGGCTACTCTGGCCGAAGCCTCGAAGCCATCGTAGGCTGCTCGAGAGATAAACTTCGAGCACTCTCGAATACCAGTGGACAAGGCCTGGAACCTCTGCAAAGGTTCCTCGGAGAGACCAGCAGAGAACCCGGCAATCTCCTTTGCCAGGTCTCGGAGATACATGCCCATGTAGAGCTGGTATGTCTGGACACGGCAAGCAAGCATAGAGCCCTGGAAGCACTTCTTACCGAGGGCATCCAGGTTCCAGGCCTCCCGGCCGGGAGGCACCAAGGAGTGCATCTTCTGACTTTTCAGTCGATGCATGGCCATTCCACAACCATGGAGTGGTGCGGTAATTATGCCTTTTGGAACCCGGGGCTCTTGCGGACTCGATAGATGGAATCGACCCGCTTGCTTAACACCGGCATCGAGGCCGGGGTCTCCCACATGCAGAAGAGCAGCCGCTCCAGCATCGGAGGAACCGGTACAGTAAAGGCCTCCTACGGGGGAGAGTCATACTGGAGGGCCTCAAGCTCCTTGGCTCGAGGCTCCTCCTCGGGATCCGTGGGCTAGGCCAAGGCCTTGGCCATATCCCGCACGAAGTCCGAGAACCAGGTATCCTCCGGTGGGGATCGTCTCCGAGGTTCGGACTCCGGCAAGTCCGATGGGACACACCAAGTCCGATAGGTGTCGGGTGACTCTTCGTCCTCCGTCTCCCAGCCCGACTCCTCGGAGGAGGAGTCGAGCGGCTCCGGTCGGGCGGGCACCGATGCCCTCCGCCCCGACGCCGAGGGGACCGGCGTCGATGACCTCGGTCCCGAAAGGGAGGCCGAGGATCGACTCGAGCCCGCATGGACTCCAGGATCGGCTCGGCCTCCGGGGTCGACTTGGACGTCGATGTCCCGGTGGTCGGGGCAGATGCACTGGTGAGACCGGCGATCAATGCCCGCTGCTGTTCCATGAAGGCAGCGAGGCTGCTCTCCAAGGCCATCAACCTGAGTCCGAGTTCAGGAGACCCAGAAGCCCCCGACTCGGGCCCCGACGACGTCGGGCCCGACGTCAGCTCCCTTGGAGGAGAGTCCACGAGGACTATAGCACTCACGTGTCCAGGAGACTCCATCTCGAGATGAGGTTGCTTGGCAGGCCTCTCTGACTCCGAAGACCCGGGACGGCTATCGGGGCTATGCGACCTGGCTCTCGAGGAACCAGGAGCGTCCACCGACGCCGCCCTCGCGGGTTTCTTCTTCCTGCACTGTTCCCGCGAAGGAGACCCCCGCTCAGAGGAACCCCGACGCTGCTCGGGGCCGGAGTCCCGAGACGTTGAGGCCTCTGACGAGGTCCGGGCCCGTCCGGATGTGGAGTCAGAGAAGATCCTATCCTTCTGGTGCTGCCGACTCAACGCCTTTGAGGACATTTTGCCACACGGACCACATATCATCGGGTCATGATCGGGTCCGATGCAGCAGAGGCAGCAGTCATGTGTGTCGGTAAGAGACATAAGTTTTACACTGATCACACTTTTTAAACCCGCTGGCAGCCATCGGGGAAAAAAGGGCCCCTGCGAGGTCAAAAGACAGGGCTGCCAGTGAAAAAAGAAAAATTGGCGCGAACGCTAGTCACGAGGGACAAAAACCGAAAAAGGGAGAGTGGGCTTGATACCGGCGTATCGGGCCTAGGCGGGAAAAGGATCCGGCGTCGAACTGAAGGAGAAGTACAAAAAACAGGGAAATCAACTTTTTCTTCGCCGAAAAATGAACCACGTCTGTCGGGCTCTGCGGAAAAAATAAGACTGAGCAAGATGGCACCCTTGGGCGGGAAGGGGACCGCGCATGCGCACTGCAATTCCCAAAGGCTTTCTTTGAAAGCTGGGGAAATGCGCCGCACGAGGGCTCCGTCGGCGTCAACGTCACCCATATGTGAGGACTGACTTCCTGCTTGGTCCTGGAGAATTACCCGCTTTTCCAGACCCCTCCTTTGAGGTCTTTGAGGTCTTCGAGCTCTTCTTGCATTTCACCAGGGATTTCCTCTCGGTCAACCTGTGACCACACGACTCTGAGGCAGCTCGGGTATCAAGGGACACCAAGGCACTGGAGGGGGCCCTGGAGCATGGTATCACCGGGGACTCCGGCACAGAGTCGGATTTATAGAAGAATTTCTCCTGCTGCAACTGACAGCTCTGATGTCCTTGCAAAGGTCACAGTGCGAGTTGTCATGGTATGGCCCGAGGCAATGGAGTCAGCAGTCATGTGGATCGGTAAAGGACATCTTACTGCACCGATGACATTTTTTTTGAAGCCGCTGGAAACCATGGGAAAAATGGGCCCTGCAACCCAGGTGAGGGTCCGAGGCCTATTGGCCAAAAAAGGGTGCAAAGCACCAGTTGAGGGGTACCTCGAGAAAAATAAAGAAATGAACCCATGGAGCGGTGCCGAGGTGAGCTGGCTCAGGGGCAGGAAGAGGAACTGGGCTCTGCAAAAAAAATAAAAAAGGAGACCAAGGCAAGATGGCACCCTTGGGTGGGAAGGACACCGTGCATGCGTGGTGCATCTCCCAAAGGCTTTCTTTGAAAGCCTTGGAGATGCTTCTGCACAGGCTCCGTCGACACAGACGTCACCCATATGTGAGGACTGACTTCCTGCTTTTTACCAAAGGAAAAAAAAAAAGTTTCTTTTTAACAATTTTAAATTTTCATCACAAATGTATATCAATAACTGCAACAACATTGTTATTCTCTCATTAAGTCACTATAGTTACTTAAATTCCACATCGGGTACTAGGCAAACATTTATATAAGAATCAGCAACAACTGAGCTTATACATGGGCAATAATCACATTATGCAGATTTTGTACCATTATCATCACTCCAAAGTTGTCAGCATTTTTTCAGTGTTTGCAATTTACAATAGTCCATTTCCAACCACTGAAAGTGAAAACTTATCTTTGACTGGTGCTGCAATCTGCTTCATTCATTCCAATGGTGGACCGACTCATACCAGACTACAGTATTCCTAGCCTCCAACCTCAGCCAACAGTTTCACCTCATTTACAGGCTTTCCTCAGGGAGTTCAACAAAAAGCTGTCTATGCCACGCGATAACTTTCCACAGCATAATGAGAGAACCATGTTGTTGCAGATATTTATATACATTTGCGATTAAATTTAAAACTGCACAAAAAAACTTTACCTATAATTTTGGTGTTATTGCAGCCACAATAAATATGCATGCGAGAGATTTGCGTGCTGCCTCCAATGTATACAAATCTCCCTCATGCATATTCACTTTGGTTAAGCACAGTTACTTACCTGTAACAGGTGATCTCTGGGAACAGCAGGAATAAGTTTTCACATATGGGTATCGTCGGTACCAACGGAGCCTGCGCGGGAATGCTCCGCAGCGTCCAATCAGAACGCTTTTGGGTGCATCCCACAGCGCCTGCGTGCTGCCTTCCCGCCTTTCCCAACTGCCTCCCTCCAGTTGAGTTTTAGAGCTGAGACAAAGAGAGAGAGCGAGGGAAAGAAAAAGAGATAGAGAGATACAACTCCTAGGGGAGGTGGGTGGGTTGTGAAGACTTATTCCTGCTGTTCCCAGAGATCACCTGTTACAGGTAAGTAACTGTGCTATCTCCAGGAACAAGCAGGAATGAATCTTCACATATGGGGACTCCCAAGCTAAGATGCCTGGAGGAGGCCCCAGTATGTTGCAATCTAAAGATGGGCCATGCTTATCCCTCAAAACCTCAGGCATCCAAGGGATGGAGGGTAGGAGTTGAACTAGAAAAAAAAAAAGAGGTGCTGTAGAACAGCTTAACTAAACAAGGTAACCAGAGGGGAGTCCTTGTGCAGATCATAAATATTAGAAAAATATTGAGTCCTAATTTTCTAATGTGGATCTCACTCAAAAATATTGCAAAAAATACTTGTTGAGGATAATATGGGTCTGTGGTTGAGAGCCAGAACATTATCCTCAAGAAATTCCCTCAAGGTGAAGTAGAGGGAAAAAATAAATTTTACAATACAGGAAGAGATGAGAAGCCCTCATGGCCAGAACTAACCCCAGAAGAAAGTACTGGGGGAGTTCAATGAGGTTGGACTTTTGAGAAATAGCTAAAGCTTCTGTAAAGTCCAAAAAGTTGAAGTTCTTGTCCTTGGAGCAGAATAAGGTCCTGGGAAAGTGGAGATAATCTGACTGGTTTGGATGAAAAGGCAGAAACACCCTTTGCAGAAAAAAGGGGCTAGGTCTTTAAGACCCCCTTTATTCCAATGAAAGACAAAGACATTTGTATTAGGCGTTGAGCCTCCAATTTCTTGACGATCAGTAAAAGTCTTTCGTAAGTGATGTCGCTTATGATGACGACGTTACATGTAGAGCTTCAGATGTGATGTAACCTAAAAGGTAACGGTAAAAGGTATTTCCTAATTTACCATGGAAATTGGTTGTCCATTGAGTTTTATGGTATGCTGGGGCAGCATTAATATGGACAGTAAACAAATCTTTCAAAGTCCGATGTTGTATAGAGATTGACGCAATAACAAGAAAGATTAAGACCTACTTGAGAATATTGATGGAGAATCTATGGTTAAATATGGAATAACTAAAGAAAGTTTCGTGGAAAACTGGTATGTTCTTCACTTACAGGGATAGGACTAGACTTCTTGAAAAGATCTAGCCCCTGAAATAACCAGGTCTTGAGACGTACGTGAATGAGTGCAGAGGAGATCCTTGGTCTTAAGAAAGCAAGTCTGGATCCTTCTATAATTTCAAATAGTAGCTGGAGAAAAGGACGCAATATAAGAGGATACCATGTTTGCCTCTTATGAGGGCAATATGAGTATCATGCGTTCTCCTGTTCAACATAAGCTGCCATGAAGTATAGGAAATTAGAAGGAAAATAGTGAATAAGGACCAACTGCAGTGAAAAAACATGCATCCCTGTTGTGGATGTTCCAGCGAGATGTGGAACAACCAGGGAATTGTGCAATTTTCTACTCTTTCACGTGGTCTAAAGCCTGGTTACCTTTTCTTAAAAGGAAATTTTAAGGAATATGGTAGAGTAGGAAAAAAAACAGTCATGTAAGAACATGACTGTCAGAGTCTACCAGCTGAAGCCCTTCTTAACTATCTGGCAGCTACCTATTAGGAGTAGCTCTGAGGCTCTCTGGCAAAGGCCCACAGTTGAAGAGCTTTGTTATAGAATTGCAGAGAGCATGTTGTAGGTTGCTTAGATCTGTCTGTTGAATTGCCAGTGTGCAACCTAATCTATTCTGTTGGAGCCAAAAAGAACTGGAGGTGGCTAAGAATAGTAGACAGGCCTGATGCCTGCAACAATAGTCCAAATGAGTTCTGGATCTCTTTTGGAATTATCTATTAAGGCAGCATAAAAGTTAGGTCCTATAGGTGGAGAGGACCGACAGACATAATTTGTAGTAGTGATACCCAATTTCTGTCCGAAAAGCTGCCTTAAAAGATATGTGAGAAGGAGATGAACTGCAAAAAGGGAGAAAACTCTGCATGGAAACTACTTACTGGAGTAGGTATTGAAGAAAATCCTATGGCTTAGAGAAAATAAGCCCTCCAGTTGATTAGTAGTACTCTTAGAGACAATGTCTGAGCTAAGAGGGAGAGAAATTAATACAGAGTTGAGAAGACTTACAATTTAGTAAGTCTTTGAAGAGATAGGGTCCCCTTGCAGTTAAAAGTATGAGATATCCCCGTACAGGAAACTGACAAGGTGAAGGGTATAGTTCACCCTGTTGTTAGTTCTCCTTTTGTTTTAAAAAGGAGAAAACCTGTTATCTCTGGGGTGTGATAGTCCTTAATAGCTCTTAGAGCTAGAAAGATAGATTTCTCTTGTAGCAAGAGATTCATGCCCAGAGTCGAGGATTGAGTCAATGTATGACTGATATCTCAGCATGGATGAGATGAATTTTGGATGCTTCTGTTGAAAAGAAGTAGGTTCAAGTACTAAACCTCACAGAGAAAAAGTGAATAAAATATCAGAAACCCTGGGATTGCTGAGCCTGTTGAGGTTTTGATTTTCTTAGCCTGGTGTGGTGTTGCCCATCTTTGGAAACTTCTGCATCATGGGTAGAAGATGGATGAAACTTTTTCCCCCTGGGGGAATAAAGCTTTTTATGAGATTTTTTATTAGCTGGGATAGAGGAAAGTTTTGACAATCCTCTGAAAGTAACAGCATCAGTGCTCAACTGATTAGCTTGAAATAAAGCCTCCTTGTTGAAGAGATTTTCACCAGTACAAGGAGTATTTCCCAGCCTTTCCTGAACCCATCTGTCCAAGTCTGAAGCTTGGAGCCAGGCTATGCGTCGTGCTCCTATGGCTATAGCAGAAGTTCTGCTAATAGACTCAAAACAGTCCAGGGAAGCACGATTAAGGAACCTAGAGATATTTTGAGCATGATTGACTAATAAGGAATAGTCTGCTCTTTTATGCTCTGGAAGAAAAGGGTTCAAAAACTAAGTTCTTTGTGACCTCTTCAAGAGATAATCCCATATAGAAAATATATGAGATAATTCTTGCTGAAAGCATGGATGCCTGGAAGCATCGACATCCAAAGGCATCTAAAGTCCTAGACTCACGACCTGGCTGATAAGAAGAGTGCTTCTTTGCACTCTTAATACGCCTCATTGCTGATTCTACAACAATAGAATGATGAGGAAGTTGAGTCTTTTGAAAACCTGGAGAAGGTGGCACCTTGTACATAGTGTCAAGTGTCTTAGAATGTGGGGACACCGTTAAAGGAGTTTCCCAAAGAATTGCAGTGTTTCTGAATTCCCCGGTAGGGATTCTTTAAATGCAAGTAACTTTGCCATATCAAGCAGAAAAGCTTGAAAAGAAATCTCCCCTGAGGAAGACTCTGTAAAATGAGGGGTAAAGGCTAGACTTGTAGAAAAATCAGCCTTGGTAACGATGGATTCATCCCAGTCATCGGGATCGGAGGACTGAAAAGGATGAAGCATCGGATTTTCTTTGAAGCGATGTCTTTGGTACCGCCCGAGGTCGGTACCAAGACGAGTCGGTACCGAATCCTCCATGCTAGAGATCGATTCCAGGCTCGACATCGGAAGCGATTCTGTCGAAGCAAGCATGGACGGTACCGACACCGATACCGAAGGCAATACCGATACTCGAGGAACGGTCTGCAGCAACTCTGGCGGTACCGAAGTAGCCGGGAGTGCTAGACTACGTTCATCGGTGAGGAGTGTTTCGTCCATCACCATAGCCGATGCCGGGGTGTCGGTACCGTTCAAAGCGGCCACAACCACCGAGCATGGCCCAGGTATGTTCATCGAGGTAAGAACCCCGGGAACAACCTGGAGCCCCGTTAATGCTTTGGAGCCCGAAGACTCCCGCCGGGGCTTTATTGCCAAGATGTCCTCGAGGGCAAGGCCGAAGCCATCTCGATGCTGAGATCTACCACTCGAGGACTGGCTAGTCTTTATAGACTTTTGTTTGGTTACCTGATCCTGTGAAGAAGAAGATATTCTAGCTGGTAACATCGAAAGCGATGTGAACTGGGTATCGAGTTGTGCTCGATTCTGAAGACTTCTTCTGTTTGAGCTCCAGGAGGAGAGACACTCCAGAGGGCAATGGTCAGGACCTAAACATTTTAGACACCAAGTATGAGTGTCTGTAAAAATATCTGTACCGCCACACTTTGAGCATTTCTTAAGGATAGTGGCTGGCTTTTCCATAATGGAAGGGTAGAGGCCTAGTGGCCTAGAAACTGTCAGGCACTAAACAGGAAAAAATTTCTAAGGAAAGAAGAAATTCTTCTGGAAAAAGAAAGAAAAGCACCGGCGGTACCGGTAGCGTCGAGGGAAGGCAGACGTGACCACAAAAAACAAAGAATAAAAAGAAGAATTTTCTGCGGTGACAGGAATAGGTCCTGCTGGCTCCGCGGAAAACTGGAGAGAGGCAGTTGGGAAAGGCAGCACGCAGGCGCTTTGGGATGCTCCCAAAAGCGTTCTGATTGGACACTGGGGAGCGTTCCCGCGCAGGCTCCATCGGTACCAACGATACCCATATGTGAAGACTCATTCCTGCTTGTTCTTGGAGATTCCTGAAAACCAAGGACTGGATTGAAAAAGAAAAAATAGACTTACCTGCTAATTGTTGTTTCTTGAGGAACTCCAGTTCAGTCCCTCACCTCTGGGTAGTGCACCTCCTCTAGCAGCATGGAGACTGGGCATGTCAGACTTGTGACAACACTGTACATATCCTGCTGGTACCTCCCACCAGCTCTCAGTGACCTAATGACAAAGCAGACTCAAAGGAGCAACAAATAAGTAGCTATAGTATTAAATACAAAACGTAACTCTTAAACTGAACTAAATCCCCGTTAAATAAGAGGATAACTCTCTCTCCCGTTTGAAGGAAATAGGACAGAAAGGAGAGAGAAGAAAAAATACAGAGCATACATTGCCCAAGTACAGAAAAACTTTGCTGCTTTTCTACTGCTTGGTGGCTGTTACACCATACAACAAAAAAGACTCTGCGGAATAGAACTGGGACTGAACTGGAGTTCCTCAAGGAACAATTAGCAGGTAAGTCTAATCTCTCTTTCCTTATCATCCCTCCAGTTCAGTCCCTCACTTCTGGGATGTAACAGAGCAGTAAAGTACTGGGAGAGACCTGTCCACCCGGACCGCAAAACCTCAGACCCGAAACAGGCAACTCCCGCCGCCTGAACATCTAGGCGATGTTTACTGAAACTATGCAAGGAAGACCAAGTAGCTGCTCTGCAAATCTCAACCGGAGGAACCAAGCTATGTTCCGCCCACGAAGTCGGCTGCGCTCTAGTAGAATGAGCCCGCAGCCCTACAGGCACTTGATGGCCTTGCAAGATGTAAGCTGACGCTATTGCTTCACGAACCCATCTGGAAATCGAAGCTTTGGCCGCTGCTTCACCCTTACACGGACCTCCAAAGAGAACGGACAAATGCTCAGACTTGCGGAAGTACTCCAAGACCTTCAAGTATCGACGAAGAACCTTCTTTATATCTAACAAACGCAAACTACGGTCCGACGCGTTCTCATCTGAAATACGCAATACTGGCAGAGAGACAGATTGGTTCACATGAAACGGCGAAACTACCTTCGGCAGAAAATACGGAACAGGACGCACCACCACCTTTTCCCTAGAAAAAGTCAGAAATGGTTCCCAACAGGACAACACCTGCAACTCCGAGATTTGACGAGACGAGCAAATGGCTACCAAAAACAGTGTCTTTAAAGTCAAATCCTTTATCGAAGCCTGATGCAGAGGTTCAAAAGGCTCCCTTGTCAAAGCTCCTAAAACCAGGTTGAGATCCCCCGGAGGAGAAACCACCCTGCACGAAGGACGTAGACGGGATACCGCTCTCAAGAAACATACAACATCGGCATGGGCACCCAAGGTGACTCCTTGAACCTTTCCTCGATAACAAGAAATAGCTGCCAGCTGTACCCTTAACGAACTGGCTGCCAATCCCTTATCAAAACCGTCTTGCAAGAAAGCACAGTTACTTACCTGTAACAGGTGATCTCTGGGAACAGCAGGAATTAGTCCTCACATATGGGTACGTCGGTACCGACGGAGCCTGCGCGGGAAAGCTCCCCAGCTTCCCAGAAAGAAAGCTTTTGGGAGCCTCCCACAGCGCCTGCGCGCTGCCTTCCCACCTTTCCTAACCAACTCTCCTCAGTTCAAGTTTAAAGCTGAGATAATAGAGACGCGAAACGAAAGATAGAGAGAGAGATACAACTCCTAGGGGAGGTGGGAGGGTTGTGAGGACTAATTCCTGCTGTTCCCAGAGATCACCTGTTACAGGTAAGTAATTGTGCTATCTCCAGGAACAAGCAGGAATTAGTCCTCACATATGGGGACTCCCTAGCTAAGATGCCTGGGAGAACCCCAAGGGTATGAGACCCTGAAGGGTTCCTCGTCTTCCTATGGATCTCAGGCATCCATTTAGGGAAGGAGGGCAGGAGTTGTTCAAGAATGGAACAGGTGTCTGAGGACAGCCTGACCAAACAAGGCATCCCGGCGGGAGTCCTTGTCCAAACAGTAATGGGCTGTGAAGGTATGAACCGAGGCCCAGGTGGCTGCTCGACAGATCTGGTCGATGGACACAGAATGAAGATGAGCCATAGAGGTGGCCATGGCCCTCACATTGTGAGCTGTGACATGGCCCTCCAGAGAAAGGTTCTTACTCTGGTAAGCAAAATAAATACACTGAGCAATGCAATTGGACAGTGTTCTTTTAGAGACTGGAAGTCCTAAATGAGAAGGATCAAAAGCAACAAAAAGCTGGGAAGACTTTCTATGTTGCTGTGTCCTATGTAAGTAAAAAGCAAGAGCTCTTTTACAATCTAGAGTATGAAGGTTCCTCTCTGCACTGGATGCATGAGGAGCTGGAAAAAAGACAGGTAAATATACCTCTTGATTAAGATGAAAAGGTGAGACCACTTTAGGCATAAAGTGAGCATTTGTCCTAAGGACTACCTTATCATGATGGAACCTTGTATAAGGTGGATTAGCCACTAAGGCCTGCAGTTCACTGATGCGGCGAGCAGAAGTGATTGCAATAAGGACAATAACCTTCCAGGAAGGAAATTTCAAGGAGGTAGTGGCTAAGGATTCAAAAGGTGGCTTCATAAGCTGACCAAGAACCAAGTTCAAGTCCCATGCCACCGGAGGAGGTCGAATGGGAGATTTAGTTAAAGTTAGGCCTCTCATGAATCTTGCAATAAGAGGATGAGAGGAAATAGGTTGTCCATTGAGAGGCTTAAGGGATGCTGCAATAGTACTCAAATGGACCCTTACTGAATTTGTTTTAAGGCCTGCATTGGAGAGATGCAGGAGATATTCCAATAGAGAATTCACAGGAAGTGCCAGAGTGTCAAGACCCTTTTGAGCACACCAAATGGAAAATCTTTTCCACTTAAAAGCATAGGAACGCCTAGTGGAAGGTTTTCTGGAAGCATGGAGGATATCCTTCACTTGCTGAGAAAGATTGAAGTCTTGAAGGTCTAGGCCTTCAGTAACCAAGCTCTGAGGTGAAGGGACTTGGGGTTTGGATGCTACAAAGTCCCTTCCTCCTGGGACAGAAGGTCTGGCGCAGCTCCCAAGTGCAGGGAGGGGGCTTGGGAGAGATGCAGAAGTAGAGGGTACCACACTTGGCGTGGCCAGCGTGGAGCTATGAGGATCATAGATCCTTGATCCCTCTGGAGTTTGAACAGAGTCTTGGGAATCAAAGGAATGGGTGGAAAGGCATACAGGAAGTCCTGACCCCAATGAAGGAAGAAGGCATCCTTGGCCTGAACTCCCTGACACGGAATTCTGGAACAGAACCGGGGAAGTTTGGCATTCCACGGACTTGCAAATAGGTCTATGTCCGGGGTTCCCCATTCCTGGAAGATTCTGAGTACCTGATCCATGTGCAGGGACCATTCGTGTGGAAGCAGAACTCGACTGAGTCTGTCTGCCCAAGAGTTTTGGATTCCTGGGAGGTATACTGCCAGGAGATGGATTTGATGCTCCCTGGCGAAGGCCCATAATCTTAGAGCTTCGTTGCAAAGTGACAGAGAGCCAGTTCCTCCTTGCTTGTTTATGTAAAACATGGCTACTTGATTGTCCGTATGAATGAGGACTGTCTTGTAGCTGAGGAGGGTATGAAAGACCTTGAGAGCTAGGAACACTTCTCGAAGTTCCAAGTGGTTGATATGAAGAGAGGTCTCCTTTGGGGATCAAGTGCCTTGGGTGGAGAGGTCCTGTAGATGAGCTCCCCAACCTGTTTGGGAGTCATCTGTTGTGAGGGTTGCTTGGGGTAACAAAGGTTAGAAGGGGGACCCAAGCAACAGATTTTGAGTGGACATCCACCATTGGAGAGACCAAAAGAGATGTTTGGAGGTTGCTATTTGGTCTGAGAGAGCTCCTGAAGCTTGAGTCCACTGGGTGGACAAAGTCCATTGAGCTGCTCTCATGTGTAGGCGAGCATAGGGTACCACATGTGCTGTGGAAGCCATATGGCCTAGCAGTTGTAGCATCTCCCTGGCAGTTAAGTGGCTCTTTGACTGAATCTGGGAGGCTAACTGCACTAGACGTTGACAACGGGCCTGAGGAAGGTAGGCCCTTGCAGAAGTGGTGTCCAACCAGACCCCTATGAATTCCAGGGACTGAGTAGGAGTGAGCTGGGACTTTGGGAGGTTTACCACAAGTCCCAGGTATTGCAGAATGCGCCTGGTGCGGTTCAGGGAGATCTGAGCCTCTGACTGGGTTGGAGCTCGGATGAGCCAGTCGTCCAGGTATGGGAAGACAAATATTCCCAGAGTGCGTAGAAATGCAGCAACTATTGCCATGCATTTGGTGAACACTCTTGGAGCAGAGGCTAGACCGAAAGGAAGCACTCTGTATTGGTAATGTTTTCCCTGGAACAGAAAACGTAGGAATTTTCTGTGAGATGGATGGATGAGGACATGAGTGTACGCATCCTTGAGATCTAGAGAACAAAGTCAATCCTGACTCTGCAGGTATGGAAGGAGAGTGCCTAGAGAAAGCATCTTGAACTTCACCTTGCATAGGAATTTGTTCAATTCTCTGAGATCTAGAATGAGTCTGTATCCCCCTGTTTTCTTTGGAATGAGAAAGTAGGGGGAGTAAAACCCTGACCCCTGTTGAAGAAGAGGAACTTCTTCTATGGCCCTCTGGGCCAGAAGGGTGGTTACCTCCTGATCCAGAAGGTCGAGGAGAGATGTGTGAGAATTGAAGTGTCTCACCATGGTGTAGGGAGGAAGGTCTGAGAAATGAAGTTTGTAGCCCTCTCTTATGATGGAGAGGGTCCACTGCTCTGATGTGATTTGCTCCCATCTGGGAGCAAAATGAGCTAAACTTCCTGGAATGGTGAGAGGTTCTGGCTGTTGTAGAGCCAGAAAGGTTACGTTCTCTAGTATCAAGTCAAAAACCCTGAGGGGGTTGGGACTGCTGAGTTGTAGCAGCCCCTGCAGGTTTAGGCCTGGCCTGTTTAGGTTGCTGACGCTTAGTAGCAAAGCGACCTGTAGAAGATTGTTGGCCAGAAGTGGAAGGAAATCTGCTCCTTTTGTAAAAAGGCTTTTTGAAAGACTTTTTCTTGGCTGGAATGGAAGTTGACTTAGAAAGTCTATCCAGAGCAGAATTCTCTGCATCCATTTGAGTGGTTTTTATTTGCCACTCTTTGCCAAAGAGATTTTCACCCGTACAGGGCAGATTTCCTAAGCCATCCTGAACCCAGGGTTCTAGATCAGAAGCCTGGAGCCAAGCAATTCTGCGAGCAGCTATGGCAATGCCTGAGGCTCTGCTGGCACCTTCAAAAGGAATCAAAGGCTGCCCTGTTGGAAAACTTTGAAATATCTTGAGTATGCTTAAGCCAAAGGAGGAATTCATCCCTTCTATCCTCTGGAATAAAAGGGAGAAAGTTGTGCAGCTTTTGTGCAACTTCCTTTAGAAACATACCCATATAAAGGCTATATGAGTTGATTCTGGCAATAAGCATACTGGCTTGGAAGATTTTCCTTTCAAAAGCATCCAAGATCCTGCATTCTCTTCCTGGGGGAGCAGAAGGGTCTTTTGGTACTCTTTATCCTTTTCATAGCTGACTGCACCACAATGGAGTGGTGAGGAAGCTGAGTTTTCTGAAATCCAGGACAAGGAGGGACACGGTACATAGTGTCCAATCTGCGAGAATGAGGAGAAAGGGTGAGAGGAGTCTCCCATAAGTCAATCATATGTTCATGAAGAATTTCATGAATTGGCAAGGTGACTCCCTCTCTGGGAGCCTTAGAGTATCCTAAAATATCAAATTGTTTTGCTCTAGGCTCTGCTTCAGAGGTTACTGAAATAGAGAGTCCTTTAGCCACTTCTATTATGAAGTCTTGAAAGGACAAATCCTCTGGAGGAGACATTCTCCTTTTTGGAGAAGTAGGCTCCTCAGGAAGGGTAATGGATGCTTCGGGAGACTCATCTGATGAATCAGAATCATCAGAGGAATCGAAGTATCGTCTGTCCCCTTCCAATGATCGATACGCGTATCGATCGGTACCGACATCGGGCGTCCCCGGTACCGGATCGGTACCGAGAGATAGCCCTGGACAAGGAACCTGAGTCGGTATCCTGACCGATGTCAATGCAGTCAGTACCAGTATCGGTGTTGGTACCGGTACCGGCGCAGGTATTGACAACAAGACTCGTTGCAGTACCGACGGCGTCGCAGCTTGAATAAAAGCCATTATAGCCTGCTGCATCGATTGCACAGTGTGATCCATGGACGCCACGACTGCCTGGATGTCGATACCGGGAGATTGTGCCGGTATCCCAGAGCAGTCTAACAGGTGATCGGTCGAGGCAGTGCCATCGATGTCAACCTGTAACCCCATAGGAGGAGCTTTGGAAGCCGGAGCTTCCCGCCGGGGTTGTTTGGCTGGGGCAGGATCCTCGAGGGCAAGCCCGGAGGCATCTCGATGCTGAGAGGGAGATTTGCCCTTCAAGGACCTGCTAGGTTTATGTTTGGTTACCTGAGACCCATCAGGAGAGGAAGACCTGGAAGATGTCGATGCCACAGCCGGTGCATCCGTGGGAAACAGCACATGGAGCTTGGCTGCTCGGTTCTGTAACCCTCGTTTAGACATTAGAGAGCAGGACTGGCAATCCGGAATGGAGTGTTCAGGACCCAAACATTTAAGACACCATTCATGGGTATCTGTAACAGAAATTGTACCGCTACACTTAGTGCATTTTTTGAACCCGGAGGCTGGTTTTTCCATGAGGGAAATTTTTTCTTGTGGGCCTGTAGGCCTAAGAAGAAAAATACACCAAGTGAGGAAAAAGTATAATCTTTTTTTTTTTTTGAAAGAAAAGAAAAGACCGGCGGTACCGGTCCGGCGTCGGGGAAGGCAGACACGCGACCAAAGAAATAAATTAAAATAAAGAACTTCTTCAGCGGTGACAGGAACACGACCTGCTGGCTCCGCGGAAAAGAAGAACTGAGGAGAGTTGGTTAGGAAAGGCGGGAAGGCAGCGTGCAGGCGCTGTGGGAGGCTCCCAAAAGCTTTCTTTCTGGGAAGCTTTCCCACGCAGGCTCCGTCGGTACCGACGTACCCATATGAGAGGACTCATTCCTGCTTGTTCCTGGAGATACTCAACACCATCAGAACCGATACTGTGGCGGGACGGACCCGATGTTGCGCACACCAGTCCTCAAAAATACGCCAGCCGCGCACATATGCTAAGGAAGTCAACCTCTTTCTGGCCAAATGTAAGGTGGCAATCACCACACTAAAATAACCACTCTTCCTTAACCTAGCCCTTTCAATGGCCATGCCGTAAGCGAGAACCGTTCCATCTGAGGCATTCCAAGAGGACCTTGAAGCAGAAGATCTTCTCTTGTCGGCATCCGCCATGGTTTGCCATCGAGAAGACGCACCAGATCGGCATACCACGGTCGACGAGGCCAATCTGGAGCCACTAACACTACTCTCCCCAGATGAGCTTCGATGCGCTGAACCACTCAACCTATGAGAGCCCAAGGGGGAAAAACGTAGAGAAGACCTTGCATGGGCCATTGCTGCAGTTAGGCATCTAGCCCTTCCGACATTCTTTCTAGTCTTCTGCTGTAAAAGCGATTTGCCTTGGCCGACCGAAAGGTCGCCATGAGATCCATAACAGGAGATCCTCAATTGATGACTATCTGAGCACAGACCTCCGGATGAAACTCCCATTCTCCGGGATCCACACAGACTCGGCTGAGAAAGTCTGCAGTCACATTGTCTGATCCCGCAATGCGCACCACCGACAGAGCCTGAAGTCAAGGCTCCACCCAATTGAACAGACTTTCCGCCTCTTCTTCCATAGCCGCGCTTCCCGTGCCCCCTTGACTATTGAGGTACGCAACCGTTGCGGCATTGTCCGTTAGCACACAAACCAATCAACCCCGTAAAGTGGACTCGAAGGCCCGAAGCGCTAGAGCTACCGCCCGCAACTCCAGACAGTTGATCGACCATTTGGCCTCCAGCTTGAAGAATGGTCTAGAATTTGGCAGCTGGGATTTAATGTTAAAAAATGTAAGGTCATGCATTTGGGCTGCAGCAATCCAAGGGAGCAATACAGTATAGGAGGTGAAGTACTTTTGTCCACTAAAGAGCGGGATCTAGGCGTGGTTGTGTCTGATGATCTTAAAGTAGCTAAACAGGTAGAAAAGGCAACAGCAAAAGCTAGAAGGATGCTTGGGTGCATACGGAGAGGAATGGCTAGCAGAAAAAAGGAGGTGATAATGCCTCTGTATAAGTCTTTGGTGCGACCTCATTTGGAGTATGGTGTGCAATTCTGGAGACCGCACCTTCAAAAGGATGTGAACAGGATGGAGTCGGTGCAGAGGGTTGCTACTAAAATGATTAATGGGCTTCGTTATAAAGCATATGAGGACAGGCTTAAGGATCTTAATATGTACACCTTAGAGGAAAGGCGGAATAGAGGTGATATGATTGAGATGTTTAAATACCTCCATGGCATAAATGTTCAGGGAGAGAGCCTCTTTCAATTGAAAGCAAGTTCTGCTACGAGGGGACATGGGATGAGGGTGAAGGGAGATAGATTCAGGAGTGATATGCGGAAATATTTCTTTACAGAAAGAGTAGTGGATCCATGGAATAGTCTCCCAGTGGGGGTGGTAGAGATGAGGACAGTAACTGAATTCAAAAAAGCATGGGACCAACACAGAGGATCTCTAAAGGTAAAAAGTGGACTGCTGTAGTTGTTGTTATGGAAGGACAGACTAGATAGGCCATGTGGTCTTTTTCTGTCATCATGTTTCTATGTTTCTATGCTCGTTCCAGCAGCCTTGCGCAAAGAGCTCTCTGCAAATGAGCTCCCCACCCGGCGAGACAGGCATCTATTAAAACAGGAATCCACTTCGGCTGCTCGAGAGGCATGCCTGCCGCCAGATTCTGCGGGTGAAGCCACTATTGAAGAGACGCCCCGACCCGCATTGGACAGGGAGGGCATTTGGACAGAGAATCGTTCTGGTGAGACCAGCGACGCAGCAGCAATCTTTGTAAAGGATGCACGTGAGCTCTGGCCCACGGCACGACTTCCAGAGTCGCCACCATTGTCCCCAGAACACAGTGCCAGACCGACAGTGCTGCACGCTTCAAAAACCTGTGTACCAAGAGCCGAAGGCCCTGGGCTCGGAGGTCTGGAAGAAAAACTGCTCTCACTCGGGTGTCAACTCGAACTCCCAAATATTTCAGAACTTGCGATGGAACTAATCGGCTCTTGGCCGTATTGACTACCCAACCTAGACTCTGTAGGAGCTGCACACCACTTTTGCCTGTCGCTCGTACACTCTCGGCTCTGGATTTTGCCCGAATCAACCAGTCGTTGAGATAGGGATGAACTAATACCCCCTCTTTTCGAAGAGCCACCGCTACCACCACCATAACCTTCGTGAAGTTGTGCGGTGCTGAAGGGCAATGCCTGGAACTGAAAATGCTCCAACAGCAGCACAAACCTTAGAAACCTTTGATGATCTGGCTTGATCGGAATGTGTACATAAACTTCAGTGAGATCGAGCGACGTCAAGAACTCTCCTTGACGAACCACTACTATAACCGAGTGCAAAGTTCCATTCAGAAATGAGATACTTGCAGACAGTGATTTACCCCTTTGAGATCCAGAATTCGGCAGAAGGCCCCGTCTTTCTTTGGCACCACAAAAAGAGTAGTTAGTCACCTGTAACAGGTGTTCTCCAAGAGCAGCAGGAATCAGTCCTCACATATGGGTGACATCGATGTCGATGGAGCCCCTGTGGATCATTTCCCCAGCTTTCTATGAAAGCCTTTGGGAATACTGCACGCATGCGCGGTCCCCTTCCCGCCTAAAGGTGCCATCTTACCTCAGTCAAATGGCATAGCTAAAAAACAGCACACAAAAATGTAAAATAAACTATGTACAACTGCAACTCCCAGGGGAGGAGGGAGGGTTGTGAGAACTGATTCCTGCTGCTCCTGGAGAACACCTGTTACAGGTGAGTAACTACTCTTTCTCCAGGACCAAGCAGGAAGTCAGTCCTCACATATGGGTGACTCCCTAGCTCTGGGCTACCAAGGAACCCAGGCTGAACAAGAGAACTCTCTCTAATCCCAGCATCAAAGAAAGGCTTTTCACTGAAAAAACCTCCACCAGTAGCCCAACGGAGGGCTGGAGGGCAGGAGTTGCCTAAACCTCAAAGAGATTCCAGAGTACTGCCTGGCCAAAAGCACTGTCCCTACGGGACTCTCTCTCCAGGCAGTAATGAGCTGCAAAGGTCTGGCTTGAGGACCAAGTTGCAGCCCTGCAGATGTCTGCCAACGGTACAGAGCGGAGATGAGCTACTGAGGAGCCATTGCCCTGACACGATGGGCTGTAACCCGTCCCCTGCAAGGGAAGGTCAGCCGCCCTGTAAGCCCAGGTGATACAGTCAGCCACCCATATGGACAAGGTACGCTTGGACACAGTTAACCCCAAATTATTAGGGTCAAAAGAGATGAAGAGCTGAGTAGCCCTTCTAGGTCCCTGCGTACGGTCAAGGTAGAAGGATAAGGCCCTCCTACAGTCCAGGGTATGCAGGACCGCTTCAGCCTGGCTTGCATGAGGCCTAGGGAAGAATGTTGGAAGAACCACCTCCTGGTTGAGGTGGAAAGAGGAGACAACTTTAGGGAGGAACTTTGGATGAGTCCTAAGGACTACCCTGTTCCTATAGAAGCGGGTGTAAGGCCTGTCACAGACCAGGGCCTGAAGCTCACTCACCCGTCTGGCCGAGGTTAAGGCTACTAGGAAGAGTGTCTTCCAGGAAAGGAAGCGGAGAGGACAAGTAGCCATCGGCTCAAAAGGTGGGTGAGTCAGTAGCTGCAAGACCACATTCAACTCCCACTCAGGAGCTGGAGGACGGACAGGGGGCTTGAGCAAGAGAAAACCTCTGAGAAACCGGGACACCAAGGGGTGAACCGATAGAGAGTGTCCTTCCACCAGTGAGTGGTGAGCTGCTAGAGCGGAGAGGTGGACCCGAACAGAATTGGACTTAAGGCCCTGATTGGATAAGTGCAGCAGGTACTGAAGCACCACTGGTACAGCACAGGAGAAAGGATCTTCTGTACGCAGCTGACACCACACAGCAAACCTCTTCCACTTCCGGGCATAGGTTTTTCTAGTGGACTGCTTCCTAGAGGCCAGGACGACCTCTTCACCTGCAGGAGGTAGGTGCCAAGGAGCCAAAACTACCCTTGCAGCTTCCAGGCCATCAAATTGAGAGATTTGAGATTGGGGTGCAGAAGAGACCCCTGGTCCTGAGAGAGGAGGTCGGGCTGCACTCCTAGAGGTAGTGGAGTGTCCACTGCTAGTTGAAGCAGAAGTGGGAACCAAGGTTGCCTCGGCCACCTGGGGGCTACCAGAAGGACCGAGGCCTGGTCCTTTAGAATCTTGAACAGGGTTCGGGCCACCAGAGGCGTGGGAGGAAACGCATATAGGAGGCCCTGGGACCAGGAAATCAGAAAAGCATCTGCTGCTAGCCTCAGAGGATGCGGATGCCTGGAGCAGAACCTGGGCAGCTGTCTGTTCAGGGGACTGGCAAAGAGATCTATGGATGGAAGTCCCCATCTCAGGAAGATCTTCTGAACTACCAAGGGATGGAGTTGCCACTCGTGGGGCTGCAGAATCCTGCTCAACCTGTCTGCTAGGTAATTTTCCTGGCCAGGGAGATAAACCGCCTTGAGCAACATGTTGTGCCTGAGCGCAAACAAGCAAAGGTCCTGCGCCTCCTGACAAAGGAGCCTGGACCCAGTGCCTCCCTGTTTGTTCACATAAAACATGGCCACTTGATTGTCTGTTTGCACTAACACAGACTGGTGAGCCAGGGTTTGAGAGAAAGCCTCGAGGGCTAAGCGAATAGCTCGAAGTTCCAGTACATTGATCTGCTGCTGGACCTCCCAGGGAGACCACAGGCTCTGGGTGCACTTGCCCAGACAGTGTGCACCCCAGCCCTGTAGGGAGGCATCGGTGGTCAATACCACTGTGGACCCAGGTGGCTGAAAAGGCATCCCTTTCAGTAAGTTGGGGGGATGCAGCCACCAACATAGGGAGTCTAGGAATGGTCTGGACACCCTTACTCTGTCGCTGAGGCTCCCTGTGGCCTGCGACCACTGACTCCGGAGACACCATTGCACAGGCCTCATATGAAGCCTGGCATTGGGAGTCACATGTACTGTCGAAGCCATGTGGCCGAGAAGCCTCAGGCAGAGCCTGGCGGAGACCAGTGACCTGCTGAGAAACTGGTTTGCCAAGGTCATCAGTCTTTGGGCTCTGTTCTCTGGCAAGAAAGCCTTTGCAAGCAGAGAGTCTAGCCTTGCCCCTATGAACTCGAGGTTTTTGGGATGGGAGCAAAGTGGACTTTGCGAAGTTTATGACAAACCCCAGATGTTGGAGTAGAGAAATTGTTCGGAGGGTGGCATGCCTGGCCTCCTGGCACGTCTGACCCCTGATGAGCCAGTCGTCCAGATAGGGGAAGACAGATCCCTTGATTCCTCAAGTAGGCCACCACCACTGCCAGGCATTTGGTAAAGACCCTGGGGGCGGAGGTGAGGACAAATGGCAGCACTCTGTACTGATAATGGCTTCCTCCCACAATGAACCTGAGGTACTTTCTGTGGTCTGGATGAATGAGGATGTAAGTGTACGAATCCTTGAGATCTAAAGAGCATAGCCAATCTCCCTGCTGGAGGTAGGGCAGAAGTGTTCCAAGAGTAAGCATCTTGAACTTTTCCTTCTCTAGGAACCTGTTGAGATTTCTGAGGTCGAGAATAGGCCTGAGATCCCCTGTTCTCTTTGGTACTAGGAAGTATCTGGAGTAGAAACCGTGACCTTGCAGGTGGGGAGGCACCAGCTCCACCGCCTGGTCTCGTAACAGACCCTGGAGATCCTGGAGGAGGGCGGCTGTATGGAGAGGAGGCCTTGGAGGCTCCCCTGGAAAATAGGGAGGAGGCAACTGATGAAAATGAAGTAGCCCTTGTGGACTATGCTTAAGGCCCAGTTGTCCCCTGTAATGAGTGGCCACCGGTGGGCAAACAGGGTTAGGCGACCTCCTGTGCAGGGATGGGACAGCAGAGATGGCGAGGCTATGCCTTGGGAGTCAAAAACCCCCACCCTGCTGAGTGGGAGCAGGAGCCGGAGGCTTGGGGGCCTTCTGCCTATGGGGCCCATGTCCCTGCCCCTTGGCCTGCTGACCCTGTGGGGGAGGCCTGGTAAGTTGGGAACTGTTTGTAGGCAGTCACCTTCCTTGGGTAAAAGGACTTTTTACCCAAGCCCTTCTTCTTGTGTGAAGGGGCAGAAGTCTTTCGAGACAGCCTTGTCCTCGTGAGCTGCTCGGTCTCGAGCTCAGCAGCCTTCTCAGCCATGGGCTTGCCAAAAAGGGTCTCACCTAGGCAAGGGACATCGACCAACTTGTCCTGAACCCATGGCTCGAGGTACGATGACTGCAGCCATGCCTAACGTTGAACCGCGATGCCGGCAGCCGCAACACGGGCCGAGGCCTCGAAGCCATCGTAGGCCGCTCGGGACATGAACTTAGAGCATTCCCGGATCCCCGAAGACAAGGACTTGAACCTCTGCAAAGGTTCCCCGGAGAGACCAGCAGAGAACCCGGCAAGCTCCTTTGCCAGGTCCCGCAAGTACATGCCCATGTACAGCTGGTAAGACTGGACATGGCAAGCAAGCATCGAGCCCTGGAAGCACTTTCTACCGAACGCATCCAGGTTCTGGACCTCCCTGCCAGGGGGCACCGCGGAGTGCATCTTCTGACTTTTCAGACGATGCATGGCCAATTCCACCACCATGGAATGGTGCAGTAGCTGCACCTTTTGAAACCTAGGGCTCTTACGGAGTCGATAAATGGAATCAACCCGCTTGCTCAGAACCGGCGCCGAGGCCGGTGCCTCCCACATCCGGAAGAGGAGCTGTTCCAGCATCGGAGGAACCAGCACAGTAAAGGCCTCCTTCAGAGGAGAGTCATACTGGAGGGCCTCGAGCTCTTCGGCTTGAGGCTCCTCCTCGGGATCCGCCGGGATCGCCAAAGCAGTGGCCATATCCCGCACAAACTCCGAGAACCGGGTGTCCTCCGGAGGGGACCTACTTTGGGGCTCAGACTGCGGTGGGTCCGACAGGACGCACCGAGTCTTGAAGGTATCGGGGGACTCCTCATCCTCCGTCTCCCAGGCGGACTCGTCTGAAGAGGAGTCGGGCTCCGACCGTGCGGGGCCCGGCAGTACCCGCCCCGATGCCGAAGGCACCGGCATCGACGCCCTCGGTTCCGACCGGGAGGTCAAGGGTGACTGCGACCGAGGACGACCTCGAGCCTTCATGGTCTCGAGTATCAGCTCGGTCTCCGGGGTCGACTTTGACGTCGATGTCCCGGTGGTCGGGGCAGATGCGCCAGCGAGGCTGGCCATCAGCACCCGCTGCTGATCCATGAAGGCAGACAGTCTGTACTCCAAGGCTGTCAGCCTGAGACCCAGCTCAGGAGACTCAGCAGCTACCGACTCAGGCCCCGGCGGCAGCGGCGCCGGGCCCGACGTCGGCTCCCTGGGAGGAGAGTCCGAGGACAACAGGACTTACGTGTCCAGCAGACTCTGGCTCCACCCGAGGTACTTTTGACGGCTTCTTCTGTTCCATGGGCCCGGGACGGCAGTCGGGGGTCCGAGACCTAGCTCTCGAGGGGCCAGGGACCTCCTCTGACGCCGCCGCCCTCGCGAGCCGCTTCTTCCTCTTTCGCTCCCGCTCGGGGGACCCCCCTTTCCGAGGAACCCCGACGATGCTCGGGGTCAGACTCCCAAGACGTCGAGGCCTCAAACGAGGTTCGGGCCCGGCCGGAGGCCGAATCGGAGAAAAGCCTTTCCTTTTGGTGCTGACGACTTCAAAGTGCCTTAGTGGACATTTTTCCACATGGTCCACAGATCTTAGGATCACGATCCGGACCGAGGCACCGAAGGCAACAGTCGTGTGTGTCGGTGAGAGACATTAGTTTCTTACACCGATCACACTTCTTAAAACCACTGGAAGCCATCGGGGGAAAAAGAGTCCCTGCGAGGTCAAAGGACCGGCCCTCCAGGGAAAAGGAAAAAAAGGGTGCGAACACCAGCCACGAAGGGCAAAAACTGAAAAAATATGATAGGGCTCGATACTGGTGAACCGAACCTGGCGAGAAGGGGAACCGGCGTCAAACCGGAGAAAAAACTGCGAAGAAATCGCAAGTAATTAACTGAAAAATCTAATTATTTTCCGGGTGAACTAGGACACATGTCCGACGGGCTCTACGGAAAAAAAGAGACTGAGCAAGATGGCACTTTTAGGCGGGAAGGGGACCACGTATGCGTGCAGTATTCCCAAAGGCTTTCATAGAAAGCTGGGGAAATGCTCCGCAGGGGCTCCATCGACATCGATGTCACCCATATGTGAGGACTGACTTCCTGCTTGGTCCTGGAGAATAAATAGAGTATCAACCGACACCGTAGAGCTCTTGAGGAACAAGAATCACCGCTCCCAGCTGTAAAAGACGAGTCAGTCTTCCGTACCGCAATCGTCCTTTCTCGTCCCCTGCAAGGAGACAGGACAAAAAAGTCAACTACCGGACAGGCAAACTCGAGAGAATAACCTTCGCAAATGACCTCCAACACCCACTGATCGGATGTTATCTGGACCCAGGCAGGAAGAAACTCCCAAAGCCGACCTCCTACTGGCTGAGTTCCTGCCTGGGTCTTCCCCACTTCATTGGGCCTTTCTAAATCCCGAGGAAGAGGGACTAGCAAACCCTCTACCAGCTCCCCGGAAACCTCTAAAACTTTGACTTCGAGAGGGAAACCTCCCCCTTTGAAAACCTCCCAAACTGGAGGTACGAAACCGCTGAAATCCCGAGGTTGACCCTGCAAAGCTAATGCGGTCCAACCCAGCTTCGGCTTATCCTCCGGCAATCGACCACCTTTTGACTCCCCCAATCCTTGACCAGCTTGTCAAGATCTTCTCCGAACAAAAGCTTCCCCTTAAAAGGAAGTTTGCTAAGACAAGACTTGGAGGAACCATCTGCCGTCCAATTCCTTAGACAAAGGTAACAGCGTGCGGCTACCAAGGAAGCCATGCTATTAGCTAACACTCTGATAAGATCATTGTGGACATCGGCCAAATAAGCTGAACCTGACTCTATCCTTGTTACATCCGCTAACTGCTCTTGCGTTTCTTGCGCTGGTTGCTACAAACGCTGCGACCAGCGAAGACATGCTCTCGCTACCCAAGCCCCACAAATAGACGCTTGTAGAGACAGAGCATTAACCTCAAAAGCCCGCTTGAGTAAGGCATCCACCTTCCGATCTTGTGCATCCTTCAAAGCTGCACTGCCTTCAACCGGGATGGTAGTCGTCTTCGTGACCGCTGAAACCGTTGCATCTATACGCGGAGAACGAAACATCTCCCGTTCTTGTTCAGCCAAGGCATAGGTTTTCAACCCAGTCCTCGGGGAACCCTAGGCCAGTCAGGTTTTCAGGATTCCCACAATAAATATGCATAAGATAGATTTGCATACAATGAAGGCAGAATATGCAAATCTCTCATGCATATTCATTCTGGGAATCCTGAAAACCTGACTGGCCTAGGGTTCCCCGAGGACTGGGTTGAATACCCCTGAGCCAAGGGATAGAGACGATTCATAGACTTCACTCCACGCAATCCTGCCTCCGATAAATCCCATTTCTCTTAAATCATCTGCTTGATCACACGGTGAACTGGAAAAACAGCCTGGGGACTTCCGTACTGCCTGAATGAGAGGATCCTCCAATCCCTCATATTCCGCAGGAGCCACAGTAGATAGGTTGAGAACCTGAAGCAACTCCATAATGAGAGCTGTCAGTTCCTCTCTCCGAAAGACTCGGATAATCCTCGCCTTATCTTCAGGCTCCTGAATCTCACCTTCTTCTAGTTCTTCCAATCCGGCTTCCGGGTCCATATCGAAGTCCTCACCTTCCGGCCAGTCTGACTCAAGAGGTTGGTTCCTCCACTGAACGAGCCCTCTTAACCGGTCTATTGTCACCATTTCCAAACCTTTCTGTGGCCGCTTGGACCCCTGCAAACCCAAGCAGCGAAGTATCCGCGACCACTCCCTGTTGCCGCAAACAGTAGGCTTGATGAAGCAACAGCACAAAATCAGGAAAAAAACCCACGAGAGCTGCTCCAGACCCCATCGGGATGGTGGCAGGACCTGGCAATGCCAGATTTGTATTAATAGGAGTGGAAGGAGACTCGAGACTCCCCCTCCGCAGCAAACCACAGGACCCTGCGCCACCAAAAGAGTCCCCTCTTTAGACTTATCCTGCATTTCTTGCTCCATAGTAAGTGCTTCAGTTGCACAGCCATGACACCCCCCCGCGTCTGAGACCGTGCCCCTACGGGAACCACACACGAGGCACTGAGGACGCGTAGGCATTAGCGCTATGGAATCCAAGAGACCGGTTAATAAAAAAGGAACCCTGCAGACAACCAAAATGGTAAAACACAAAAACGTGCCAAGTTTTTTTTTTTTTTTAACTGGCCCTCTAAGAGATCAAACAGTGAAAAATTAAAGAACCTCCAAAATTCATCAAAAGGCTAAGACGTTTATCAATTAAAGCTATTTGTGAGGAAAAACTAGCATTATGATCAAAAAACGTGGGAAGAACGGCCCGCGAAGGTCCTCAGCCTTGCTAACTGCCAAAAAGCACAGTTACTTACCTGTAACAGGTGATCTCTGGGAACAGCAGGAATAAGTCTTCACATATGGGTACGTCGGTACCGACGGAGCCTGCGCGGGAACGCTCCCCAGCTTCCCAAAAAGGAAAGCTTTTGGGAGCATCCCACAGCGCCTGCGCGCTGCCTTCCCACCTTTCCTAACCGCCTCTCCCCAGTTCGAGTTTTAAAGCTGAGACAAAGAGAGAGAGGAAAGGAAAGATAGAGAGATACAACTCCTAGGGGAGGTGGGTGGGTTGTGAAGACTTATTCCTGCTGTTCCCAGAGATCACACTGTTACAGGTAAGTAAGTAACTGTGCTATCTCCAGGAATAAGCAGGAATGAGTCTTCACATATGGGGACTCCCTAGCTAGAGATGCCTGGGAGAACCCCAAGGTTATGAGACCCTGAGAAGGGCTCTACCTCCTCCTATGGATCTCAGGCATCCATCCAGGGAAGGAGGGAAGGAGTTGATTAAGCGTGGAACAGGTGTTTGAGAACAGCCTGACCAAACAAGGCATCCCGGTGGGAGTCCTTGTCCAAACAGTAATGGGTTGTGAAGGTATGAACCGAGGCCCAGGTGGCCGCTCGACAGATCTGGTCGATAGACACAGAATTTAGATGAGCCATAGAGGTGGGCCATGGCCCTCACATTATGAGCTGTGACATGGCCCTCCAGAGAAAGGTTCTTATTCTGGTAGGCGAAAGAAATACACTGGGCAATCCAATTGGACAGTGTCCTCTTAGAGACTGGAAGTCCCAAATGAGAGGGATCAAAAGCAACAAAGAGTTGAGAAGACTTTCTATGTTGCTCTGTCCTTTGTAAGTAAAAGGCAAGAGCCCTCTTACAATCCAGGGTATGAAGACTCCTCTCTGCACTTGATGCATGAGGACCTGGAAAAAAAGACAGGTAAATACACCTCTTGATTATGATGAAAAGGTGAGATCACTTTAGGCATAAAGTGTGGATTGGTCCTAAGGACTACCTTATCATGATGGAACCTTGTATAAGGTGGATTAGCCACTAAGGCCTGCAGTTCACTGATGCGGCGAGCTGAGGTGACTGCTATGAGGAAAATAACCTTCCAGGAAAGAAATTTCAAGGAGGTGGTGGCTAAGGGTTCAAAAGGTGGCTTCATAAGCTGACCAAGAACCAGATTTAAGTCCCATGCCACCAGAGGAGGCCTAATGGGAGGTTTAGTTAAAGTTAGGCCTCTCATGAATCTTGCAATAAGAGGATGAGAGGAAATAGGCTGTCCATTGATAGGCTTAAGGGATGCTGCAATAGCACTCAAATGGACTCTTACTGAATTCGTCTTAAGGCCTGCACTGGAGAGATGCAGGAGATATTCCAATAGAGAATTCAAAGGTAGTGCTAGAGGGTCAAGACCCTTCTCAGTACACCAAATGGAAAACCTTTTCCATTTAAAAGCATAGGAACGTCTAGTAGGTGGTTTTCTGGAAGCATGGAGGATATCCTTCACCTGCTGAGAAAGATTCCAACCTTGAAGGTCTAGGCCTTCAGCAACCAAGCTCTGAGGTGAAGGGACTTGGGGTTTGGGTGCCACAAAGACCCCTCCTCCTGGGACAGAAGGTCTGGAGCAGCTCCCAAGTCTAGGGAGGGAGCTTGAGAGAGATGCAGAAGTAGAGGGTACCACACTTGGCGTAGCCAGCGTGGAGCTATGAGGATCATAGATCCTTGATCCCTCTGGAGCTTGAACAGAGTCTTGGGAATTAAGGGAATGGGTGGAAAGGCATACAGGAAGTCTTGACCCCAGTGAAGGAGGAAGGCATCCTTGGCCTGAACTCCCTGACACGGAATTCTGGAACAGAACCGGGGAGGTTTGGCATTCCACGGACTTGCAAAGAGGTCTATGTCCGGGGTTCCCCACTCTTGAAAGATTCTGAGTATCTGGTCCATGTGCAGGGACCATTCGTGTGGAAGCAGAACTCGACTGAGTCTGTCTGCCCAAGAGTTTTGGATTCCTGGAAGGTATACGGCCAGGAGATTGATTTGATGCTCTCTGGCGAAGGCCCACAATCTTAAAGCTTCGTTGCAAAGCGACAGAGAGCCAGTTCCTCCTTGCTTGTTTATGTAAAACATGGCTGTTTGTCCGTATGAATGAGGACTGTCTTGTAGCTGAGCAGGATATGGAAGACCTTGAGAGCTAGAAAAACTGCTCGGAGCTCCAAGAGGTTGATATGTAGAGAGGTCTTCTGTGGAGACCAAGTGCCCTGAGTGGAGAGGTCTTGCTGATGAGCTCCCCAACCTGTTTGGGAGGCATCTGTTGTGAGGGTTGCCTGGGGCAACAACTGTTGGAAGGGGGACCCCAGCAACAGATTTTCGGTGGACTTCCACCACTGGAGAGACCAAAAGAGGCGCCTGGAGGTTGCTATTTTGTCTGACAGAGCCCCTGATGCTTGAGTCCACTGGGTGGACAAAGTCCATTGAGCTGCTCTCATGTGAAGGCGAGCATAGGGGACCACATGCACTGTGGATGCCATGTGGCCTAGCAGTTGTAGCATCTCCCGGGCAGTTAAATGGCTCTTTGACTGAATCTGGGAGGCTAAGTGCACTAGGCGTAGGCAACGGGCATGAGGAAGATAGGCCCTTGCAGTGGTAGTATCTAGCCAGGCCCCTATGAACTCTAGAGACTGAGTAGGGGTGAGCTGGGACTTTGGGAGGTTTACCACAAGTCCCAGATACTGCAGAATGCGCCTTGTGCAGTCCAGGGAAGTCTGGGCCTCTGACTGAGATGGAGCTCGGTTGAGCCAGTCGTCCGTATGGGAATACAAATATTCCCAGAGTGCGTAGAAATGCAGCTACTACTTATTTATTTATTTTTTTATTTATACTTTTCTTCTATACCGCTTTTTCCCAAGATCAAAGGCGGTTTACAAATAACATAATGAACAGTTTACAATTAACATAATGAACATTGTTTTACATAGAACATAGTGTTTTCTTTAAATTATGTACAATTAACTTTTTTATGAACAATAACATTAACTTTTCATGAACAATAACATGGCGCATATAATTATACATATGCTGAACTATTTACATCAGTCAAATATTTACATTAGTCAATTATTAATCATGCATTTGGTGAACACTCTTGGAGCAGAGGCCAGACCGAAAGGAAGCACCCTGTATTGGTAATGCTTTCCTTGGAAAAGAAAACGGAGGAACCTTCTGTGAGATGGATGGATGAGGACATGTGTGTACGCATCCTTGAGATCTAGAGAACAAAGCCAATCCTGACTCTGAAGGTATGGAAGGAGAGTGCCCAGAGAAAGCATCTTGAATTTCTCCTTGCATAGAAATTTGTTCAATTCTCTGAGATCTAATATGGGTCTGTAGCCCCCTGTTTTCTTTGGGATCAGAAAGTAGGGGGAGTAAAACCCTGACCTTTGTTGAAGAGGTATTTCTTCTATTGCCCCTTGGGCAAGAAGGGCAGCCACCTCCTGACCTAGAAGGTCGAGGAGAGATGTTGGAGAATTGAAATGTCTCACCATGGTGTGAGGAGGAAGGTTTGAGAAATTAAGTTTGTAGCCTTCCCTTATGATGGAGAGGGTCCACTGCTCTGCTGTAATTTGCTCCCATCTAGGAGCAAAATGAGCTAACCTTCCTGGAATGGTGAGAGGCTCTGGCTGTTTCAGAGCCAGAAAGGCTAAGTTCTCTAGCATCAAGTCAAAATCCCTGAGGAGGCTGGGTCTGCTGAGTTGCAGCAGCCCCTGTAGGCTTAGGCCTGGCCTGTTTAGGTTGCTGACGCTTAGCAGCAAAACGACCTGTAGATGATTGTTGGCCAGAAGCAGGATGGAATCTGCCTTTCTTGAAAAAAAACGTCTTGAAAGGTTTTTTCTTGGCAGGAATGGAGGTTGACTTTGAAAGTCTATCCAAAGCAGAATTTTCTGCATCCATTTGAGTGGCTTTTATTTGCCAATCTTTGCCAAACAGGTTTTCTCCTGTACAGGGAAGATTTCCCAAGCCATCCTGGACCCAAGATTCTAGATCAGAAGCTTGGAGCCAAGCAATTCTGCGTGCAGCTACGGCAATGGCCGAAGCTCTGCTGGCACCCTCAAAGGAGTCAAAAGCTGCACGGTTGGAAAACTTTGAAATATCTTGAGTATGCTTAAGCCAAATAAGAAATTCTTCCCTTTATCCTCTGGAAGAAAAGGGAGGAAAGTGTGCAGCTTATCTGCAACTTCTTTCAGAAACATACCCATATAAAGACTATAGGAGTTGATTCTGGCAATGAGCATACTGGCTTGGAAGATTTTCCTACCAAAAGCATCCAAGATCCTGCATTCTCTTCCTGGAGGAGCAGAGGAGTGTCTTTTTGCACTCTATCTTTTTCATAGCTGACTCCACCACAATAGAATGGTGAGGAAGCTGTGTTTTATGAAAACCAGGACAAGGAGGGACACGGTACATAGTGTCCAACCTACGAGAATGAGGAGAGATAGTGAGAGGAGTCTCCCATAAGTCAATCATGTGATCATAAAGAATCTCATGAATTGGCAAGGTGACTGCCTCCTTAGGAGCCTTAGAATAACCTAAAATATCCAATTTTTTAGCTCTAGGCTCTGATTCAGAGGTTACTGAAATAGAGAGCCCTATAGCCACTTCTCTTATGAAGTCTTGAAAGGACAAGTCTTCTGGAGGAGACAATCTTCTTTTTGGAGAAGGCGGCTCTTCAGGAAGGGCTATGGATACTTCAGCAGACTCCTCCGATGCATCAGAATCTTCGGAGGAATCAAAGTATCGACTGTCAGGGTGCTCTTTCAAAGCTCGATACGCTGTACCGAGCCATATCGACATCGGGCGTTATCGGTACCGGTTCGGTACCGATAGGCATCCCTAGGCAGGGAACCGCTGCAGACGACACCATGGCCGATGTTGATGCAGTCGGTACCGGTACCGGCATTGGTGCCGGTACCTGGGCCGATACCGACAACGGAGTTTGTTGTGGTATCAGCGGCGTCGCAGCTTGAATGAAGGCCGTGATAGCCTGCTGCATGGATAGAACATTCTGATCCATCGACGCCATGAATGCCTGGAATTCGGTACCGGAAGGTTGTGCCGGTACCCCAGAGCATTCTAACAGGTGATCGGTCGAGGCCGTGCCATCGATGTCAACCTGTAACCCCATAGGTGGAGCTTTGGAAGCCGGAGCTTCCTGCCAGGGTAGTTTTGCCGGTGCAGGATCATCGAGGGCAAGCCCGGAAGCATCTCGATGCTTGGAAGGAGATCTACCCTTCGAGGACCGGCTGGATTTATGTTTGGTTACCTGAGATCCATGGGAGGAAGAAGCAGCCCTGGAAGACGTCGATGCCACTGAAGCTGCATCAGAAGGAAACAGCACATGGAGCTTGGCTGCTCGGTTCTGTAAACCTCGTTTGGACATCAAGGAGCAGGACGAACAATCCAAAATGGAGTGGTCAGGACCCAAACATTTAAGACACCATTCATGGGTGTCGGTAACAGAAATAGAACCGCTGCACTTAGTGCATTTTTTAAACCCGGAGGCTGGTTTTTCCATGAGGAAAATTTTTCGTGAGGCCTAAGGCCCAAAAGAAGAAAACACACTAAGTGAGGGAAAAAATATGTTTTGTTTTGTTTTTTTTTATAAGAAAAGACAGACCGGCGGTACCGGTCCGACGTCGGGAAGGCAGACGCGCGACCAAAGAAATAAAATAAAACAAAGAACTTCTTCAGCGGTGACAGGAACACGACCTGCTGGCTCCGCAGAAAAGAAGAACTAGGGAGAGGCGGTTAGGAAAGGCTGGAAGGCAGCGCGCAGGCGCTGTGGGATGCTCCCAAAAGCTTTCCTTTTTGGGAGGCTGGGGAGCGTTCCCGCGCAGGCTCCGTCGGTACCGATGTACCCATATGTGAAAACTCATTCCTGCTTGTTCCTGGAGATTATGGGTATACGCATCCTTGAGATCTAGAGAACAAAGCCAATCCTGACTCTGAAGGAATGGAAGGAGAGTACCTAGAGAAATCATCTTGAATTTCTCCTTGCATAGGAATTTGTTCAATTCTCTGAGATCTAATATGGGTCTGTAGCCCCCTGTTTTCTTTGGAATTAGAAAGTAGGGGGAGTAGAACCCTGAACCCTGTTGAAGAAGAGGTACTTCTTCTATTGCCCCTTGGGCAAGAAGGGTAGAAATCTCCTGACCCAGAAGGTCGAGAAGAGATGTTGGAGAATTGAACTGTCTCACCATAGTGTAAGGAGGAAGGTTTGAGAAATGAAGTTTGTACCCCTCCCTTATGATGGAAAGGGTCCACTGCTCTGCTGTGATTTGCTCCCATCTGGGAGCAAAGTGAGCTAACCTTCCTGGAATGGTGAGAGGCTCTGGGTCTTTTAGAGCCAGAAAGGCTAAGTTCTCTAGCTGCAAGTCAAAGGCCCTGAGGAGGCTGAGGCTGTTGGGCTACAGTAGTCCTTGCAGCCTTAGGCTTGGCCTGTTTAGGTTGTTGACGCTTTGCAGCAAAACGACCTGCAGAAGATGTCTGTTGACCATAAACAGGATAATATCTTCCCTTCTTGGGAAAATATGCCTTTTTGAACAACCTCTTCTGGACAGGATTAGAGGTAGACTTTGAAAGCCTATCCAAAGCAGAATTTTCTGCATCCATTTGAGTGGCCTTTGCTTGCTAATCTTTGCCAAACAGGTTTTCACCTGTACAAGGAAGATTTCCTAATCCATCTTGGACCCAGGGTTCCAAATCAGAAGCTTGTAACCAAGCAATTCTGCGTGCACCTATGGCAATGGCCGAGGCTCTGCTGGCCCCCTCAAAAGAGTCAAAGGCTGCACGGTTAGAAAATTTGGAAACATCCTGGGCATGCTTAAGCCAGGTAAGAAAGTCTTCCCTTTTATCTTCTGGAAGAAAAGGGAGGAAAGTTTGCAGATGATCTGTAACTTCCTTCAGAAACATCCCCATATAGAGACTATAGGAGTTGATTCTGGCAACAAGCATACTGGCCTGGAAAATTTTCCTGCCAAAAGCATCTAAGGTTCTACATTCTCTTCCTGGAGGAGCAGATGAGTGCCTCTTTGCACTCTAACTTTTTCATAGCAGACTCCACCACAATAGAATGGTGAGGAAGCTGAGTTTTATGAAATCCAGGACAAGGAGGGACAAGATACATGGTATCCAACCTACGAGAATGAGAAGAGATGGTGAGAGTCGTCTCCCATATGCCTATCATGTGGTCATAAAAGATCTCATGAACTGGCAAAGTGGCTGCTTCTTTAGGAGCCTTGGGATATTGCAAAATATCCAATTTTTTGGCTCTAGGCTCTGTCTCAGGGGCTACTGAGATAGAAAGCCCCTTGGCCACTTCCCTTATGAAGTCTTGAAAAGACAAGTCTTCTGGAGGGGACATTCTTCTTTTTGGAGAAGGCTCCTGAGGAAGAAGTACCGATGCTTCGACAGAGGCCTCCGATGCATCAGAGTCTTCGGAGGAATCGAAGTATCGCCTGTCTGGATGCTCCTGTAAAGCCCGATATGCATACTGGGTGGTATCGACATCGGGAGTCATCGGTACCGATAGGCATCATCGGACAGGGTACTGCTGCAGTCGACACCGAAGCCGATGCAACTGGGACCAGCACCGGAACCGTTATCGGAGCCTGTCGGAGCCGGTACCGAAAACGAAGCTTGTTGCGGTACCAGCGGCATCGCAGCTTGTATGAATGCCGTAATGGCACGCTACATGGTCAGAACATTCTGATCCATTGACGCCATGAATGTCTGGAGGTCGGTACCGGCGGATTCCACCGGTACCCCAGAACATTGCAACAGGTGATCGGTCGAGGCGGTGCCATCGATGTCAACCTGTGACCCCATAGGAGGAGCTTTGGAAGCCGGAGCTTCCCGCCGGGGTACTTTTGCCGGTGCAGGATCCTCGAGGGCAAGCCCGGAGGCATCTCGATGCTTAGAGGGAGATCTACCCTTCGAGGACCGGCTGGACTTATGTTTGGTTACCTGAGATCCATAGGAGGAAGAAGCAGCCCTGGAAGACGTCGATGCCACCGAAGCTGCATCACAGGGAAACAGTGTACTGAGCTTGGCTGCTCGGTTCTGTAAACCTCTTTTAGACATCATGGAGCAGGACGGACAATCCGTGATGGAATGGTCAGGACCCAAACACTTAAGACACCAGTCATGGGTGTCGGTAACAGAGATGGTACCGCTGCACTTAGTGCATTTTTTAAACCCGGAGGCGGGCTTTTCCATGAGGAATTTTCTGTTAGGCCTAAGGCCCAACGAAGAAAAAATACACTGAAGTGGAACGGAAAGTATCTTTTTTTTTTTTTTTGAAGAAAAAGAAAGAAAAGACCGGCGGTACCGGTCCGACTTCGAAGAAGGCAGACGTGCGACCAAAGAAATAAAATAAAATAAAGAACTTCTTCAGCGGTGACAGGAACACGACCTGCTGGCTCCGTGGAAAAGAAGAACTGGAGAGAGGCGGTTAGGAGAGGCGGGAAGGCAGCGCGCAGGCGCTGTGGGATGCTCCCAAAAGCTTTCCTTTTTTGGGACGTTGGGGAGCGTTCCCGCTCAGGCTCCGTCGGTACCGACGTACCCATATGTGAAGACTCATTCCTGCTTGTTCCTGGAGATCGTGCTTTCCATGCGGTAGCAGGCCTGAAACCTTCCCCCGACTCTAGCAATAGCGATCGGAGCACTCACCTCTGCCTCCGGACCCCTCAGATCCTTCTCAGCACAACGATGAATGAAAGGGGATTTCTGCAAGCAGCCCAGCTGTGAGATACTGACAGCCAGCAGCTGCAGCAGACAGAGCGCCCTGATGACGGTTTCTCACAGGAAATCAGCAGTGCAGAAACCGTGCCGGTAAGAAGAAGAAAAGGCTGCTGAACAGCTCCCCTCCGTACAAACAAGGAGGGGAAAGCAGGCAAATGAGACAAAATCAAATGGGGGGAGAAAGGAGACTCTTCCGATTACCCTCCGATCCCCTTTCTGTCTTTGTTCTTTTTTTTATTAAAATAAACTAAGCTACAAACCAAAGGAAAAAAGTTATAGGGAGAAAATAAAGCCAAAAATCCCTATCTAACCTGCCTAAAGCTCCTTATCTGCTCTTCTAGTGAGCCCAGCACCTTGGCTCACTAACCTCCCAGCTGCACGGAGACTGAGCACACTGGGAGCTGGTGGGAGATGCCAGCAGGATATGTACAGTGGTTTCACAAAGTCTGACATGCCCAGTCTCCATGTTGCGAGAGGAGGCACTACCCAGAGGTGAGGGACTGAACTGGGACGATAAGGAACCCCTGCTTTACACATGGCCTATTAGCATATAGCAGCTTGTCCTGGAGTATTTGATAGCTGGAGAGTAGGTAGATTTAGAGAACTTTTGATAATATATTGCACTTGATTGCAAATCCACTGAAGATCCAACTTGGCCATGTTTTGATTGCTGCTGCTGCATCAATTGAATAAGAAGGCATCAACATCAATAACCTGGAACATATAAATATATGTTAGTCACTACAATACCAGCTCTCATATCTGGGAACTGGAAATAGAAAGACCCCTGATGCAGGCGCAGAAACTTGGCCAAGTCAGGTCTTCAATAAAGTATGCTGATAGATTCCTTTTGTGTGGCTGTGGTCCTCCACTCTCTCTCGGTACATTTTAATATGATACCAATTATCGCAATTTATTGAATAAATGATGGGATGATTGAATATAATCATGAAAGGTATGATATCACTTGTTTTCCTATGAAGAAAACAGTCAAACTCTGTTCTTCAAATAAATGCAAGAGGCTCTATTAAAGCCACAAAATTGGCATAAAGCTTTGGCAACAACTGCTACTACTTGGGAAGAATACTTACCCTATACACTGGTTTGCTGTTGTGGTTCCCAATACCTATCCTCACAAAACAGCCTGCGACAGTTTTAGCAAAGAAGGGCATATGACACCAACGCTCAAGCTTATGCCGGGATAACCGCACTCTGTTTAGTTCCTCAGGTAAAGAAACTGGTTGAGATTTGGGTGGTATTTCTTCTTTTCTAGGATGGGAAGAGGAAGAAAACAAACATAAAGGACCCTCCACACACCAATTATAAATAAAACAAACAAGTGGGGAAGGCATGTTAAGCATGGCTCATGGAATTCTTTACAACCCCTCTGCATGCATGTGCGGATGTAGCTGTATTGTCTGTGCATTTCTAACTTAGGGGAGAAAGGTGATGGGGGTACTTGTGATGTGGTAGTGGGTAAGTGATGGGGGTAGCTGGCAGATAGTTTACAGATGGGCTAGTTATGGTAGGTAGTTTTGGTGGGTAGTTTTGAGAAGTGAATATGTAGGTTTGGGTAGGACAGTAGACAGCTTTTATACTGCAGAAGCTAGAACTGCTTCTCCCATAGAAAATGTACGGGGATATTTTTTTGGGAAGGTAGGCTTATTTCTCTGAAGTCCCCGGCCAGTCTTTGCATTTTCAGTAGTTTTTCCCACATGTCACACATTTGATCCCATTTTCAGAGAGCAGGCCTGGACAAGGTTTGCCTAGATTTATGAGCCAGACCAAAATCTTAGGAGACCTCCACATCCCCATTGTTTCTACACCAAAGTTTAGCAGTGGAAGGGTGTGAGGGGGTCAGCTCCTCTAAGGAGATCTACCACAGCTTCTTTAGGGCCAGATTTAGTAAGGCTGTTTTCCCATTCAATATTTTAAGGGAAAAAAAGGTTTTAGTACATCTGATCCCAAATGCACCCTTGCAGGCAATTGGCAAAAATACAGTCAGCTCATGCTTTCTCTCCTCTCCACCCTAGTCACCCAGTCTGCCTCTTCACTTAAAACTGGCCAGCCTCCAGCTCTTACTCCTGCAAGCCAGTCAGCCCCCCAGCTGTTATCTCTTCCCCCACTCCCGTAAGCCAGTCAGCCACCCTCCCAGCCTCTATCCCCATCCCTCTGCTACAATCCCATCAGCACCACCCCCCCCCCCCCCCGAGCTAAGCAGTCAAACCCTCCAGCCTTACAAGCCAAATCATCCCCCTCACTTCCACTGCACCAATAATCCTCATCTTGATGATGCCCCTCAGAGCAGGAAGTTCCTCATCTCTGTATTATGCAGCTCAGACTCATACAGAGCTGCAATGCAGAGATAAGAACTTCTTGACAGCAGCCAAACATAATTTCATGGTTCTGTGAGTCTGAGCCATGCAGTGCAAGAATTCCCACACTGCTCTCATCTTTTCCAGTCTCTTAAAACCAGCTCCAGAGTTCCTGCACCGTGCAACTCGGAATCACACAGTTGCACAATGTAGAAAGAATGACCCTGCTGAGGCAGTAGTAGTGTGGCACAGCAACCAAAAAAAAAGGTGGTGGGAAGCAAGAAAATCCCAGGAACCAGGTGCAAACCTCTAGTCCCCAAGGTACCTTGGTGCCACTGTTCCCTCTAAGCTGTGCGCAAGTGCGCGCGCACACACCTCGCTGAGCGAGCGCACATACTTTACAACAGAGTGCACAAAAATTACGGCTCTGATTCTGATAGAACACACAGATGTCTTAAAATTTAAAAGTTATGATTGTAATTACTAGAAAATTCCCGCTTCATTTAGTAATCGTCTATTTTCATTTAATTTGATTAAAATCAATGTGATGTAAATACTGTATTCTGACGTGTAGTCAAATTTTAAAGTATATAACTCCAAGTGTCGTTATGTGGCGCACAAAAATTTAACCTTCCTTCAAAAGCTGCACACAGCTGATATTTTATGCGCACACAGTCTACAGAAAATTAGAGGGAACATTGCTTGGTGCCTGGAATTTCTCAAACCCTGACAAAGTGTTACTTAACTCCAGACAGACAAAACACTTGACCTCTTATGTACAATTCTTTTCACCTTCCATTGGATTGGAAAGAATTCGAAGGTATAATTTCTTTAAAATGTCGTACCAAATGCAACTTTTCATCACATAATAAAATATACAAACTAAGCTGAATCAGAGACAGGAGTTTAGAGAAAAAGAATGAGGAACGGCAATGCACTCCCAGAGAACCTGGCTATCTAGCTGACTTTTCAGGAGGAGGATAAACTCTGAAGGAGAACAAAAACACAGGTCTTCCATGCCAAAGGTTGGCTAGGCATATCATGAAGGTAGTGACAATAGCCACCTGGGGAACAGAATCAGTCACTGGGCAACAGCAACACCTACTGGATTGTTTAAGGGCCTAGAACTGCAGGGTTCTGGAAACAGCTTTGGTGTATGTTCACCAGATATGTACACTGCTGTTGCAACAACTGGACTAAAATAAGTTAGGGGAAATAGGAAGCAGGAAAAAAAAAAAAAAAACTTTAAGTGGTTGGAAATGAAGGTTCATGGCTTGAGGTCTCAATCCTGATTCCACTTTAGTTGGACACCCTAAGGAGCAAGAAACTGTCAGGTCCAAAACAAAACACGAGTGGCTCATGGAATTCTTTCTAACCCTTCCACATGTGTGGTATGGTGTGTGTGAAGCAGTGCTATCTCTGTGTGTGTCAGAGGGGAAAAGGTGGCTATATTCGTGAGTACTGGGGGCTGGAGGTGGTTTATGGATAGTAGGGCAAGTTCAGGGGGGTGGAGAGAATAGAAAATAGGGGAGAGGCAGTTTGAAGGAAGGAATTCCCTAACTGCTCAGTTTCACTGTATGTAAGGGAAACTGCTTTTTCCATTGAAATAAACTGGTATGTTTTTGCAGGGGGCTCATTTTTCTGGAACTCTCCTTGCCCAATTTAGCACATTTTTGAACTTGATGTATCTTTTCACCGTTTATTTCCCAAGGCCACGTTTCATCCCAATCGTTAACTTTTCGGAGGGTTATATTGCCCCCAGACAACCCTTCCCAACCTCTTTTGTATATAATTCCTTCCAACTTCTTTTGGGATGGAAAAGAATGACAACAAAAGCCCGGATGAGGTAAACATGGATTTTTGTCTTTACTTCCTTTTGAGGTCATACAGGTTGTCATTAACAGATGCACAGAGAGACAGCAAAACGTGGAGGACTGTTAGCCTGCTTTCATACTTAAATAGCAACATACACAATGTACTGTGTAAAGGAAGGGGTTAAGTGACATTTGGAAAGAAAAAAAATGTTTTCTCTAAAGGTATTCAACAGTTTACTTATTTTATATTTGTCTTTCCAAAACAGAGATCAAGACAAGTAAAGTAATTCAGGAACAATCTATAGGTCTCTTCCTCAGAAGGCTTACAGTTTAAGATTAAATTAGACTTACCTGCTAATTGTAGTTCCTGGAGTAACTCCAGTCTAGTCCCGGAATCTCTGGGTTGTCAACTTCCTCCAGCAGCTTTGGAGGCTGAGAAACTTCACTCTTGTGATGTCATCAGTATATAAGGGCTGGCACCACCTCCACACTCCAGTTTACCTACTGACAAAGCAGACTCATCGGAGCAACAAGTAAGAAGTAAATTGAAAAGGCAAACAACTGCCCCATTATACTATAAAGACCCGCAGGTCCAACTATGTACAAAATCTGCAACTACGTATGGCGTGAGCTCTCCTGCCCGGTCCCTCCCCCCAAAATTCCAGGCGAAAACCTGACCCAACGAAAACCTCGCCTGCAGAATAATGAAAAATGACACTTACCAGTAAGAGGTCTCCTGCTTCAGGCCACAGAGCACCAGCAAGACAGGGCGGGACCCGGGACTAGACTGGAGTTACTTCAGGAACTACAATTAGCAGGTAATTCTAATTTAATCTTCCTGATCGTCCCTCCAGTCTAGTCCCGGAATCTTTGGGTACGTACCAGAGCAGTAAAAACCCATCAACGGGAGGGACCTGGTAGCCCGGCCTGAAGTACCGCTGAACCAAAACAGGTATCTCTGTCTGCCTGCACATCCAGACGGTAATGCTTCACAAAGGTATGCAGCGACGACCATGTCGCTGCTTTACAAATGTCAACTGCCGGTACCAGCTTAGACTCCGCCCAAGACGCAGCGTGCGCCCTAGTGGAATGAGCTCGCAAACCGTCCGGCACCACCCGACCCCTCAAAATATAAGCCGAAGCGATGGCCTCCTTCACCTACCGGGCAATCGAACCTTTAGAGGCCGCCTCTCCTTTGCGGGCCCCTGCAAATAGCACGAAAAGCCTGTCGGACTTACGGAAGGACGCTGTCCTAGAAACATACTTCTTTAAAGCCCGGCGAACGTCCAAGCGATGAAAACGGTCCACCACTTGCCCCTTACCTCTGCTGCAAAACACGGGCAAGGATACCACTTGGTTCATATGAAAAACCGAAACCACTTTCGGCAAGGAGGACGGAACGGGTCTCAACACCACCTTCGACTCGAAGAAAGACAGAAAGGGCGGCCGACACAACAGAGCCTGCAACTCCGAAACGCGCCTTGCCGAAGCAACCGCCACCAAAAATACCACCTTCAGCGTCAAATCTTTCAAAGAAGCCTCCGCTAAAGGCTCAAAAGGAGGCTTCCCTAAGGCCTCCAAGACCAAAGGTAGATCCCAAACCGGAACCATCTGCTGTCGCGGCAGCCGAAGGAGTTTTACTGCCCTCAAAAAACGCTTAACATCCGCATGACTACCCAGCGAGATGCCCTGCACCGTTCCTCTATAACAGGACAAGGCTGCCAACTGCACCTTCAATGAGGACACCGCCAATCCCTTTTGAAAGCCATCCTGCAAAAAGGATCACACCTGCGGAACCGTCGCCTTCAACGGAACACAGCCCCACTCGGCACACCAATTCTCAAAGATGCGCCAAACCCTGACGTAAGCCAAGGAAGTGGATCGCTGCCGAGCTTTGAGCAAAGTAGCTATCACCGCCGGCGAATAACCCCGCGCTCTCAACCGAGCCCGCTCAAGAGCCAGGCCGTAAGTGAGAATCGATCCACCTGAGGCATGGAGAGAGGCCCCTGCGTTAGCAGATCCGTGTGAAGAGGCAGTTTCCAGGGCTGCCCCACCAAGAGGCGCACCAGGTCCGCGTACCAGGGCCTTCGTGGCCAATCCGGAGCAATTAGAATCATGCGTCCTATGTGCTGCTCTATGCGCTGTATCACCCGACCGATCAACACCCACGGCGGGAAGACATACAGTAGCTCTCCTTCTGGCCACCTCTGAATGAGGGCGTCCAATCCTTCCGACATCCTCTCCTTTCTGCGGCTGAAGAACCGATCGACTTTTGCCGACTGAAAGGTCGCCATAAGATCCATTACTGGCGTCCCCCAGCGCCGCACCAACATCGCAAAGACTTCCGGGTGCAACACCCACTCTCCGGGGTCTACCTTTACCTGACTGAGAAAATCGGCTTCGACATTCTCCATGCCCGCGACATGTGCCGCAGACAAGGCCACCAGATGAGACTCGGCCCACTCGAACAGACTCTCTGCCTCGGTCTCTAGCGCCACGCTGCTGGTGCCCCCTTGACGATTTACGTAAGCCACTGCTGTCGCATTGTCCGAGAACACCCGAATGGCCTTTCCCTGCAGGAGGGGGCGCAACTCCCTCAGAGCCAGCGCCACCGCCCGCAACTCTAACCTGTTGATTGACCAAGACTTTTCCAGGTCTGACCACTGACCCTGCACCAGGCGACCCTGACAATGGGTTCCCCAGCTGACTAGACTGGCATCCGTTGTCAGAGAAACCCATGCCGGCGCCTCCAGCGACATCCCCTTCTCCAAATACCCTGGCGTCAGCCACCAACGTAGCTGTTGTCGAGTTTGGAGAGGACAAGCCAACTTCTAGGATAGCGAATCTCGTTGATGCGACCACCTTAACAGAGCCCGCTGCAATGGCCGCATGTGGGCCCGTGCCCACGGCACCAACTCCAAGGTCACCACCATTGTCCCTAACACCTGGAGATAATCCCAAGCCGTGGGCCACCGCCGGCTGAGAAACCGCCACACCAAGTGACGGAGCCCCAGCACCTGCTGCTGAGGCAGAAAAACTCGACCTACGCTGGTGTCGAAACGCGCCCCTAAGTACTCCAGGTCCTGAGGCGGGACCAACCTGCTCTTTGCTTTGTTGATCACCCAACCAAGACCTTGCAACAGATCTATAACCCGGGCCGTAGCTGAAACACTCTCTGCCCTGGACTTTGCCCTGATTAACCAATCGTCCAGATATGGGTGAACCAAAATTCCTTCTTTCCTCAAGGCCGCCGCTACCACCACCATCACATTAGTGAAAGTACGCGGCGCCGTTGCCAAGCCAAAAGGGAACGCCTGAAACTGAAAATGTCCCATAGGAACTGCAAACCTGAGGAATTTCTGATGTTCCCGACGTATCGGGATGTGCAGATATGCTTCCGATAGGTCATAAGAAACTCCCCTTTCCTTACCGCCACAATGACCGACCGGAGAGTTTCCATCCGAAAATGCGACACACGCAGACAGCGGTTTAGTCTTTTTAAATCTAGAATGGGACGCCAAGTCCCCTCTTTCTTCGGGACCACAAAGTAAATCGAGTATCGACCGCAACCTAACTGGTCGGCAGGAACCGGGACAATCGCCCCGAGCGAAAGGAGCCTCTGTACCGTTTCCCGCACGGCGTTGCGCTTTGCCGGCGCGTTATTTATTTTTATTTAGCAAGCATTTGTAGCCCGCTCCTTCCAGCGATCAGAAGCGGGTAGGATTACTATTGTGAAACTGCCGAATCAAGGCAGGTACAAATTTTGTTTACATACAGATTGTCAGAAAAGCACATCATACAGAGTTAACACTTCTTAGCTATGGGGGAGTTCATTTACATATATACATAAATACATATATACAGGATAATCTTCTTGGACACAGTGGTCAGGGGCTGCTCCATCTGTGGGTTTAGTTCAGGTTGAAATGTGATTGGAAAATGTGCGTTTTGAGTTTCTTTCTGAAGTTTAGAAGGTCATTGCTAGCTCGTAGTTCTGGTGGGAGTTGGTTCCACAGTGTTGGCGCCGCATATGAGAAAGCCCTGTGGCTGGTGTTAGCTTTGGCAGATCTTATATCTGTTGGAGTGTGAAGGATGTTGGAATTGTGGGTTCTTCTGTTTCGAGTAGGAGGTTGCAATCTTACTAGGTTGTTGAGGAAGGAAGGTGCTAAGTTGTGGATGAGTTTGAAGGTGGTTGTTAGTATTTTGTATTTTGTGCGAGCTGTTATGGGTAGCCAGTGTAATTGAATTAGTACTGGTGTGATGTGGTCACTTAGATTTTTCTTCATTATGACCCTGGCAGCTACATTTTGTGCCATTTGTAATATGTTTAGGGTTTTTTTAGGTAAACCTTGTAGGATGGCGTTGCAGTAGTCAAAATGTGGCATGATGAGTGCTTGGGCCACTGTTCTGAAGTCTTGGGGATCAATAATATTCCGAATGGGTTGGAGCACTCTAAGCTTGTGGAAAACTGCTCTGTTGGTCTTTCGGAGGTGTTTTTCCATCTTTAGGTCACAGTCAAATGTGACTCCTAGATACTTTATTTCTTTTTTTGTTTGGTAAGTGTTGTTACATAGTGTTATTGATGTGGGAGGGTCAAAATTCGGTTCTTTGGAGATATACATTACTTCGGTTTTTTTGTGATTAATTGACATACTACTTTGTTGTAACCAGTCTTGCATCTCTCCGATACATGTCTCCAGTGGGTTGTAGTCTGGGTTTTTAGTGTCTAGTTGTGTGTATAGCATGATATCATCGGCATAGATGTGGTAATTAATTTCGTGCCGTGAGAAAATTTTGCATAGTGGCTGCATATATATGTTAAACAGAAGTGCTGAGAGAGCAGAGCCTTGGGGGATTCCCTGTGTTTGTGAGAAAGATTCTGCTTTTTCTCCATTGAATTGAACCTGTTGTGTTCGATTTGAGATGTAGGATGAGAACCATTTTAGTGGGGTTCCTGTTATTCCTATTGATTTTATCCTATTTATGAGGGTCCCATGATTAACTGTATCAAAGGCAGCTGAGATGTCAATGAATACAAGAATGTACATTTTCTTTTTGTTTTCAAGGCCCTTTAGGAGGTTGTTAAGTAGAACTAGTAACAGGGTTTCAACTCCATGATGTTGCCTGAAGCCATATTGCTGGTCATCAAGAGGAGCACAGTCAGTCAGATGGTCTTGGAGTTGTAGAAGGACCGTTTTTTCTATGATCTTTGCCAGGAATGAGATACTTGATATGGGACGGTAGGAGGCTGGGTCTTCTCCGTTGAGTGTAGTGTTTTTTAGGATCGGTCTAATGACTGATTTCTTTAGTTCTGAGGGCATGATTCCTTGTTGTAGGGATAGGTTAACTATGTGTGCTATGTGAGGTGCTATGTCTTGTTTCACTGCCTTGATCCAGGATGCAGGACAGGGATCTAGTGGGGAGGTGGTGCTTTTCAGGCTTGTGACAATGGCTGTGATTTGCTTGGTTCCTATTTTGTGGAAGTGCTCCCATAACTGGTTTTGCGTTGTGTTGTTCTCACTTCTGATTTGTGGTGTTGGGGGGGGGGGGGGGTGGTGGAGGACCAGGGGCCGTCAGTTTGGTCGCGTAGTGGTTTGCCAGTGTTTGGACCTTGATGGATTTGTTGAGGTTGGCATTTTGGTCGGTTTTGGTTAGTGATTTGACTAGTTCAAATAACTCTCGTGGGCGATTGATTGCCTTGTTTAGGATGTTGGTGTGATGTAATTTTTTGCATTGTTCACGTCGTCTTTGTATTTTGCGAGATGGGCCATGTATTTAGTTTTGAGATCGGAGGATTTGGTTTGTCTCCATTTTCTCTCTATTTTACGGAGCTCCCTTTTTGATTTTATTAGAGTTCCTGTGTACCAGGGTTCCGAGTTGATCTTATGTGGGTTTGATGTGTGTTTCAGAGTTGGGTTGGATGTATTTTGGATGTGTGTGTTCCATCTGTTAGTTAGTTCGTCTAGGTCTGTGGAATCTAGGTTTATGTGGGATGCAATGGTGCTTATGAGGTGTTCCTCGTTGAGTTTGCTGAATTTCCTAATGGGGTTGGTCATTCTCATCTCCTTTGAGTTTTTGGGTTGGCACTGTAGTTTAAGTTTACAGTTGATTTGGTGGTGGTCTGACCATGGTACTTGAGTTATGTTTATTATAGGTGGTTCATTGCTTTGTTGTGGATTTCTGGGTATGAAAATCATATCTAGGATGTTTCCTCTATCGTGTGTGGGGTTGCTTATTATTTGTTGGAAACCCAATTGGTCGATGGCTTCATAGAAGGAGTCCGTGTGGGACGGAGGAATTGATGCTAGGTTCAAATCTCCGAGGATGATCTGGAATTTTTTGCTTTGTGTGGATGTGATGGTTTCTAGTGCTGTGGCTAGTGTTTCGTGCTGTGGTGAGGGAGGTCGATAGATTAGGCAGATGGATAATGCCATGCTCTCGACTTTAAGTAGGTCAAGATCTGGATTTGTGACCGTAGATGTGGTTGTGAGTTGAAGGCTGGTTTTGGCTGCTATAAGGACTCCGCCTCCTCTTCTGTTGATGCGTGGGCAGTTGTATAGTTGGTATCCGGGCTTCTGTATTTGGTTCATTGTTGCAGAGTCTGAGTCAGTGAGCCATGTTTCTGTTATGCATAGGATATCTGGTTGTTCGTCAGTTAGAATGTTGTGGATAATATGCGTTTTATTCCTTATTGACCTAGCATTAATAAGGATAATGTTACATGTGTGATGTTCTTGGTGTGTGGTTCGTGTGAGTTGTATTTGAGATCCAATAGTGTTCTTTGCTTTGGTTTTAGGGTGTTTTTGAGATTTGTTCCCTTTGATATGGGTGTGTCGTTGGGGTAATTTACTTGGTGTTTGTGTGGTGGTGATAGGATTTAAGTTGTATTGATGCAGGATGGGTAATGGAGGGGGGGGGTGGAGAAGGTAGATTGGTGTATATAGTAGAGGAATGCAGTACTGTGAGTGTGGGATGGTTCTATATGAAGATGTTAGTATACACATGCACAAAATCAGGAAGGTGTGAGCAGGCTCCATTTTATGTCTGCCAGAAATACTTGGATTTTGGATTCGAGTGGCGCAGTGTGGGGTGAAGTCAAGGCAGCTGGCCTAGAGATGAGTTAGTGTAGGCCGGCAAGATAGTTGTTGGGTACCAACAGTCTAGCAGGGATAGATGGGTTGGGGTACAGCGTTTCTTATTACTTTAACAAAATAGGGATACAGTCCTAACGTTCCTTATCACTCAGTATAAACAGATACAGTATTGTGCGATACAGTCCTATCGTTACCTATCATTCAGTATAAACAGATACAGTATTGTGCGATACAGTCTTAAGGTTATTGTAAGAAGGTTATTGGGTTACTGCATTGAAATGTAACAACTTGCTGGTTAGAGATACTTTGTTTCATTTAGCTCTAAATAAACAGTAGTAGCCTTTAGAGTTGGTAGGGGTTTACAATGTAACAGCTGGCTTGAGGAGAACAGGGCTTTTGACAGTGGGGAGTTTACACATTATATATACAGAGGTATGTTGGCTCCTACTTGGGGGGGGGGGGGGGTTAGGCCAGGGTTGCACAGTGGTCTTTTGCATCAGGAGGTAGATAAGTCCAGTAATTGTTTACCTGGGTGATATCGTTGTAGTTGAAAGCTCTTGATGCACGGCGACTGAACGAACGAGTCGGACACCGGATGCTACAACTCCAGCGCATAACCTTCGCGAACCACCTCTAGCACCCACTGATCGGACGTGAGCTGGGCCCAGGCAGGGTAAAAATCCCGCAGTCGCCCCCCTATGGGAACTAGCCCTCCCTGGACCCACCTGACTTCATTGTGACTTTTTGAAGGCGGAGGATGAGGATGCTGCCGCAAAAAACCCGTTTGCTCCGCGAAACCCCCGAAAGCTCTGGGCCCGACTAGGAAAACACCCCCGCTGTGGCTGACCCAGTCTCGGGGAAGGGAACCTGCGAAAATCCCGCAGCTGCCCGAGGTCCAGGAAGGGGCCGTCCCTGCTTCTGCTTGTCCTCCGGCAACCTACCGCCCTTGGACTCTCCTAAAACCTTCACCAACTTCTCCAAATCTTCTCCAAAGAGCAGCTTACCCCGAAAGGGAAGCTTACTCAACCTTGCCTTGGAAGAACCGTCCGCTGCCCAATTACGCAGCCACAGACATCGCCTCCCCGCAACCACGGAAGCCATACTGTTCGCTAAACCCCGTATCAGGTCATACTGCAAGTCAGCGAGATACGCCGCACCCGACTCCAAGTGGGCCGCCTCTTCTGACCCCTCCCCCGAGAGGTCGCCCTGGACCCGCTGCGCCCATCGCAAGCAGGCTCTCGCCACTCAGGCCTCACAAATGGAAGCCTGTAAGGACAGCGCATTCACTTCAAAAACCTGCTTCAGTAAGGACTCCAATTTGCGGTCCTGCGCATCCTTCAGCGCCGCCGCCCCCTCCACCGGGATGGTAGTCTTCTTGGTCACCGCAGAAACGGCCGCATCCACTTTCGGAGCCTTGAACAACTCGCGGTCCTGATCCAGGAGAGGGTACAGCCGTGCCATAACCCTAGAGCCTTTTAGCGCGGCCTCCGGCATATCCCATTCCTCCTGAATCATCTCCCAGTGCACTGGGAAAGCCCTCTGCGTCTTCCGAACCGCTTGCAACAGTGGATCCTCCAGGGGAGAGTCCTGTGCTGGCTCTGCCTCCGGCATATTAAGAGCCTTAAGCAACTCTGCTATAAGCGCCGAGAGCTCCTCTCTACGAAATACTCTAACTACCCGTGCCTGATCCTCCTGCTCTCTGATTTCACCTTCCTCTAGATCTTCCAGATCCCTTTCAGTGTCCGCCTCCTCAGACCGCATGTCCTCTGATCCGACGGACTGATCCAGGCGATCTTTATCATACCTGGCCTTCTTGGCTAAAACGCCCGACCCCTCTGCAGCCAAAGGCGAAGCTGGTCTCTTTTGTCCAATCCCCGCCCCCGAGGGACCAGCTACCGGTGTCCCCTGCGAGGCCGTGAAGGATCTTTGGAGTAGCGCCATGAAATCCGCCGAGAAAATCGCCGCCAAACTCCCTGCGCCAGACTGTTGAGCAAACTGGAGATCCGGCGGTCCCGATGCTCCGAGCCTCGGCTCCGGAACAGACAGGGGAGAGGGACTGGGGACTATGACCTCTAATGTTTCATTTCCCCCAGCCTCTGATTCAGGGAGCCCCTCCGTGGCCTCCACTTCAGGAGCGCAGCCCCTACAAACTCCCTCCGAAGAAACTGAGCTGCGCTTGACCCCACACAAGAGGCAAATCTGCTTGGAAGGCATACTGTACTGGGCCCCCTAGGCAAGAAACCCCCGGTGACAGGCCTCCGTTTTTTTTTTTTCCAGTACAGCCTCTTCAGAAGCGGTCTCCCATGTAAACCCTGAAGAAATCAACGGAAAACGAAGCTCCCAGGCTGAGCGAGAAGGCAGCAAAGGCCTGTGCAGAGAAACGCGATTTTACCGCTCTCAGCCCACGCGGCTTGGCCTGCCTCGCCAACGCAGCTGCTTCCCGCCGAAACTTGGCTTACCTCCAGCGGTGCTAACAGACTGACTGCCAGGGCCGTGTCATTCGCGCTCCACAGCTGCTCAGCCCCCTAAGCTTCTTTTCCGAGCCGGGGACCCCGACTGCCTGAAAAGAACTGCTGCGGCGGTACACTCAAGCTCAAAGCGCCGGCAGGCAGCTCCTCTGCATGCGCTGAGCTGAGCGCTGAGCCGGTTCCTGTCCCTTCTGAATCGGGACGGTAACCAGCTGCCGGTCCTCTCCCCCGAAGTTTAAATCAGGCCATGGCTCATGATCTCCCCCGGAGGTGAATAAAGAAATAAAATAACAATTCAAATAAAGAAAAGAGCAGAGAACCTCAGGGCACACGGAAAGCAGCTCCCCCACCAAGCTGAAGGCAGAATAGTAAACTAGCTTTCCTGAATTAAGGTTGTACTTCTTCCTAGCACTCCGTATTCGTTTCTCCAGTGAGCCCTGAACCCCTTGGGCTCACCCCTCTCCTAGCTGCTTTGGAGACTGATAAACAGGAGTGTGGAAGTGGCGCCAGCCCTTATATACTGATGACATCACAAGAGTGAAGTTTCTCAGTCTCCAAAGCTGCTGGAGGAGGTTGACAATCCAGAGATTCCGGGACTAGACTGGAGGGACGATCAGGAAGCTAGTACTTGAAGCAATGAAGAATAAAGTAACCTTAAGGAGCACCAGTGGCAGAAGAGCGATTTGAATCTTGGCTTTCCTGGTTTGCAACCTATTTTTCTAATCACTAGGCACTTTCTTCACTCTACTAAGGTCAAACTGGTACAATATTATTGAATACATCAACAATACTTTGACAGTCACAGTAATTGAGAAATCATAAATATTGTCTTAACACCTGTATCAATTTCCTAAAAGATCTAACCTCTAAACCCAACATACAGAAATCATACTTACTCTTCCTCCTCCTCAGAAGACGATGACCTAGAAGAATGATCACTCTTCTCACTGGACTTGTCATCCTCTTCTTCCTCTTCATCATCAGAGTACACTTCACTTGTTTTCAATGGTTGTTTTCGCTTTGCAAGTAGCTCCGCTAAAAAATAAAGCAAACTCAAAATGTCATAAACTGATCACTAAAAATGAGGTTAGCAGCACTAAGTGCAAGGAGCTCTTTGCTCTCAGGGAACAAGTCCGTTCTCTAGAAGCTAAACTAGCAGACTTGGAAGACAAAGACAGAGAGGTACAAGAACGAGACCTACAGGGATATAGTCCTGAAGTCCCACCTCCAGTCTGGCAGCATCCCTGTTGCCATGGAGGAGAGAGGTCACGTGACAGGAGAGCATCACCCTGGTGTGGCAGGAAATGATCCTGTAACAAGGACCTGTCCTCCAGGTGATGTAAAACACTCTCGCACCGAGGAAGTTTCTCCAGGGCCATGTGCCCATGAGGGAAGGGTTAGGACAGCCATTATAGTTGGTGATTCAATCATTAGGCATGTAGATAGCTGGGTGGCTGGTGGACGTGAGGATCGCTTGGTAACATGCCTGCCTGGTGCGAAGGTAGCGGACCTCATGCGCCACATAGAAATCGTAGTTACTCACCTGTAACAGGTGATCTCCGGGAACAGCAGGAATTTAGTCCTCACATATGGGTATCGTCGGTACCGACGGAGCCTGCGTGGGAACGCTCCCCAGCGTCCAATAGGAACGCTTTTGGGAGCATCCCTCAGCACAAGCGCGCTGCCTTCCCGCCTTTCCAACTGTCCCTCTTCAGTTAAGTTTGTAGCTGAGTGAAAGGATAGAGGGAGAGAGGAAAGAGACAAAGAGATAGAGAGAACTCCTAGGGGAGGTGGGTGGGTTGTGAAGACTAAATTCCTGCTGTTCCCGGAGATCACCTGTTACAGGTGAGTAAAGCACAGTTACTTACCTGTAACAGGTGATCTCTGGGAACAGCAGGAATAAGTCTTCACATATGGGTACGTCGGTACCAATGGAGCCTGCACGGGAATGCTCCCCAGCATCCAATCAGAAAGCTTTTGGGAGCATCCACCGCGCCTGCGCACTGCCTTCCCGCCTTTTCCACTGCCTCTCCTCAGTTGAGTTTCATAGCTGAGACAAAAGGAGAGAAAGAGGAAAGGAAGATAGATAGATACAACTCCTAGGGGAGGTGGGTGGGTTGTGAAGACTTATTCGTGCTGTTCCCAGAGATCACCTGTTACAGGTAAGTAACTGTGCTATCTCCAGGAACAAGCAGGAATGAGTCTTCACATATGGGGACTCCCTAGCTATAGATACCAGGGAGATCCCATAAAAAGCGTGTCCCTGGATCAGGACTGCAGCTCCCACACATGGATCTCCGGCATCCCATAAGGGATGGAGGGTAGGAGTTGAAAGGAGAGGTAGCTGTAAGAAAAAACAGCAAAGCTAAGGACTACAGGGGAGGAGTCCTTGGTATGTATGATAAGTACTATTAAAATTATTTAATGATCACAAAATGGATCTTACCTACTGGATTGTAGGAAGTAGAGAGCGTGATGGAGTTTACTGGAGATTCAGTAGAGGATCCTCAAGGTGACCTCACAGCAGGGAGGGTGAAGGTCCAATCTGGACTGGGCAGGTGACCCAGGTGTCAACTGGGGTAGTATAAGAACGGCAGGTCTTCAGTGGAAAGCTTTATGGAAAAAAGCTGAAAACTCTTTTAGCTACAGTCATTAACATTGAGGAGTAAAAGAGGAAGACTGACCGATTTAGACAAGTAGCCCAGTCCTGGAGGGAAGAAGGGTATGGAAAAAGAACCCGCATTCCCAAGGACGACAGATGTGTGAAGGGCTGAAAACCTCAGAACTACTGGAGATCTACACTGTCTTTCCTAGCTGGTGAGAGTTAGGAAAGATATTGAAGCATGATGCTTCAGGTATAGCGAGACCTAGAGTAAAGTGGAAGCTGTTAGTACCACAGTAGTGGTGGTGTGCATAACAGCCCCCACATACCGAGGGACAGTATGAAGATATGGCAGCCCACTGTCTGGAACCTCTGAGAAGGTGGAACCTTTACAGCATAGACAGTTAGGGAGATAATATGTAATACATATCTACCTATAAGGAGCATCTCGACAGATATATACACACATATACACACACACACACACACACACACACATATACACACACACACACACATACATATATACACCCACACACACATACATATATATACACACACATACATATACATACACACACATACATATACACACACATACATATATATACACACACATACATATATATACACACACATACATATACACACCCACACACACATACATATATACACCCACACACACATACATATATACACCCACACACACATACATACATACATATACACACACACATACATACATATACACACACACATACATACATATACACACACACATACATATATACACCCACACACACATACATACATATACACACACACATACATATACACACACACACACACATACATATACACACACACACACATACATATACACCCACACACACATACATATATATATATATGTGTGTGTGTGTGTGTGTAAATATATATATATATATATATTATATATATATATATATATATATATATATATATATATAGGGGCATAACTAATGCACACACAGCTTACAGACATATGTATGTAGGGAAATAAATGGAGATATATACATACATGAATATGTAAGACTGAAAGTACATGTCTGCAACTAAGCCCCATAAGAACACTCACATGAGAGATGTGAAGGAGAAAGATTCATCTATTTACAAGAAGGTGGAACCTACTTGAAAATATATATAGAGAATCTATTCCTCCGGGCTAAGAGGGTGCAGGAATGCTATCCAGTGAAATAACCAGGATAGTTGCGTGAAAAAACAGAGGATAATACCAGTCTGTAGAGAGCAAGTCGTGAGTTCTGCAGAACTCTGACATGGTAAATGGACAGAAAACGCAGAGAAGGAGATACCAGGATGACCCATTGGAGGGACACAGGGGTATAGCACAGTTACTTACCTGTAACAGGTGATCTCTGGGAACAGCAGGAATTAGTCCTCACATTTGGGTACGTCGGTACCGACGGAGCCTGCGAGGGAATGCTCCCCAGCTTCCCAGAATGAAAGCTTTTGGGGCATACCACAGCGCATGCGTGCTGCCTTCCCGCCTTTCCTACCAACTCTCCTCAGTTCAAGTTTAAAGCTGAGACAATAGAGAGAGAGAGGAAAGGAAAGACAAAGAGAGATAGAACTCCTACGGGAGGTGGGAGGGTTGTGAGGACTAATTCCTGCTGTTCCCAGAGATCACCTGTTACAGGTAAGTAACTGTGCTATCTCCAGGAACAAGCAGGAATAAGTCCTCACATATGGGGACTCCCTAGCTAAGATGCCTGGGAAACCCCCAGGGGTATGAGACCCTGAAGGGTTCCTAGTCTTCCTATGGATCTCAGGCATCCATTCAGGGAAGGAGGGCAGGAGTTGTTCAAGAATGGAACAGGTGTCTGAGGACAGCCTGACCAAACAAGGCATCCCGGCGGGAGTCCTTGTCCAAACAGTAATGGGCTGTGAAGGTATGAACCGAGGCCCAGGTGGCTGCTCGACAGATCTGGTCGATGGACACAGAATGAAGATGAGCCATAGATGTGGCCATGGCCCTCACATTGTGAGCTGTGACATTGCCCTCCAGAGAAAGGTTCTTAATCTGGTAAGCAAAAGAAATACACTGAGCAATCCAATTGGACAGTGTTCTTTTAGAGACTGGAAGTCCTAAATGAGAAGGATCAAAAGCAACAAAAAGTTGGGAAGACTTTCTATGTTGCTGTGTCCTGTGTAAGTAAAAAGCAAGAGCTCTTTTACAATCTAGAATACGAAGGTTCCTCTCTGCAGTGGATGCATGAGGAGCTGGAAAAAAGACAGGTAAATATACATCTTGATTAAGATGAAAAGGTGAGACCACTTTAGGCATAAAGTGAGGATTTGTCCTAAGGACTACCTTATCATGATGGAACCTTGTATAAGGTGGATTAGCCACTAAGGCCTGCAGTTCACTGATGCGGAGAGCAGAAGTGATTGCAATAAGGAAAATAACCTTCCAGGAAAGAAATTTCAAGGAGGTAGTGGCTAAGGGTTCAAAGGGTGGCTTCATAAGCTGACCAAGAACCAAATTTAAGTCCCATGCCACCGGAGGAGGTTTAGTTAAAGTTAGGCCTCTCATAAATCTTGCAATAAGAGGATGAGGGGAAACAGGTTGTCCATTGATAGGCTTAAGGGATGCTGCAATAGCACTTAAATGGACCCTTACTGAATTCGTCTTAAGGCCTGCATTGGAAAGATGCAGGAGATATTCTAATAGAGAATTCACAGGAAGTGCCAGAGGGTCAAGACCCTGTTGAGCACACGAAATGGAAAATCTTTTCCATTTAAAAGCATAGGAACGCCTAGTGGAAGGTTTCCTGGAAACATGGAGGATATCCTTCACTTGCTGCGAAAGATTGAAGTCTTGAAGGTCTAGGCCTTCAGTAACCAAGCTCTGAGGTGAAGGGACTTGGGGTTTGGATGCCACAAAGTCCCCTCCTCCTGAGACAGAAGGTCTGGAGCAGCTCCCAAGTCCAGGGAGGGGGCTTGGGAGAGATGCAGAAGTAGTGGGTACCACACTTGGCGTGGCCAGCGTGGAGCTATGAGGATCATAGATCCTTGATCCCTCTGAAGTTTGAACAGAGTCTTGGGAATCAAAGGAATGGGTGGAAAGACATACAGGAAGTCCTGACCCCAATGAAGGAGGAAGGCATCCTTGGCCTGAACTCCCTGACACGGAATTCTGGAACAGAACCGGGGAAGTTTGGCATTCCACGGACTTGCAAATAGGTCTATGTCCGGGGTTCCCCATTCCTGGAAGATTCTGAGTACCTGATCCATGTGCAGGGACCATTCGTGTGGAAGCAGAACTCGACTGAGTCCGTCTGCCCAAGAGTTTTGAATTCCTGGTAGGTATACTGCCAGGAAATGGATTTGATGCTCTCTGGCGAAGGCCCATAACCTTAGAGCTTCGTTGCAAAGTGACAGAGAGCCAGTTCCTTCTTGCTTGTTTATGTAAAATATGGCTACCTGATTGTCCGTTTGAATGAGGACTGTCTGGTAGCTGAGGAGGGTATGAAAGACCTTGAGAGCTAGGAACACTGCTCGAAGTTCCAAGAGGTTGATATGAAGAGAGGTCTCCTGTGGGGACCAAGTGCCTTGGGTGGAGAGGTCCTGTAGATGAGCTCCCCAACCTGTTTGGGAGGCATCTGTTGTGAGGATTGCTTGGGGCAACAAAGGTTGGAAGGGGGACCCCAGCAACAGATTTTGAGTGGACATCCACCATTGGAGAGACCAAAAGAGACGTTTGGAGTTTGCTATTTGGTCTGAGAGAGCTCCTGAAGCTTAAGTCCACTGGGTGGACAAAGTCCATTGAGCTGCTCTCATGTGTAGGCGAGCATAGGGCTCCACATGTACTGTAGAAGCCATGTGGCCTAGTAGCTGTAGCATCTCCCGGGCAGTTAAGTGGTTCTTTGACTGAATCTGGGAGGCTAACTGCACTAGACGTTGGCAACGAGCCTGAGGAAGATAGGCTCTTGCAGTAGTGGTGTCCAACCAGGCCCCTATGAATTCTAGGGACTGAGGAGGGGTGAGCTGAGACTTTGGGAGGTTTACCATAAGTCCCAGATACTGCAGAATGCGCCTGGTGTGGTCCAGGGAAATTTGGGCTTCTGACTGAGATGGAGCTCGAATGAGCCAGTCGTCTAGGTAGGGGAAGACAAATATTCCCAGAGTGTGTAGAAATGCAGCAACTATTGCCATGCATTTGGTGAACACTCTTGGAGCAGAGGCTAGACCGAAAGGAAGCACTCTGTATTGGTAATGTTTTCCCTGGAACAGAAAACGTAGGAATTTTCTGTGGGATGGATGGATGAGTATATGAGTGTACGCATCCTTGAGATCTAGAGAACAAAGCCAATCCTGACTCTGTAGGTATGGAAGGAGAGTGCCTAAAGAAAGCATCTTGAACTTCTCCTTGCATAGAAATTTGTTCAATTCTCTGAGATCTAGAATGGGTCTGTATCCCCCTGTTTTCTTTGGAATGAGAAAGTAGGGGGAGTAAAACCCTGACCCCTGTTGAAGAAGAGGAACTTCTTCTATGACCCTCTGGGCCAGAAGGGTGGTTACCTCCTGATCCAGAAGGTCGAGGAGAGATGTGGGAGAATTGAAATGTCTCACCATGGTGTAGGGAGGAAGGTCTGAGAAATGAAGTTTGTAGCCCTCTCTGATGATGGAGAGGGTCCACTGCTCTGATGTGATTTGCTCCCATCTGGGGGCAAAATGAGCTAACCTTCCTGGAATGGTGAGAGGTTCTGGCTGTTGTAGAGCCAGAAAGGTTAAGTTCTCTAGTATCAAGTCAAAAACCCTGAGGGGCTTGGGACTGCTGTGTTGCAGCAGCCCCTGCAGGTTTAGGCCTAGCCTGTTTAGGTTGCTGACGCTTAGTAGCAAAGCGACCTGTAGAAGATTGTTGACCAGAAGTGGAAGGAAATCTGCCCTTCTTGTAAAAAGACTTTTTAAAAGATTTTTTTCTTGACTGGAGTGGAGGTAGACTTAGAAAGTCTATCCAGAGCAGCATTTTCTGCATCCATTTGAGTGGCTTTAATTTGCCACTCTTTGCCAAATAGATTTTCACCTGTACAGGGCAGATTTCCTAAACCATCTTGAACCCAGGGTTCTAGATCAGAAGCCTGGAGCCAAGCAATTCTACGAGCCGCTATGGCAATGCCTGAGGCTCTGCTGGCACCTTCAAAAGAATCAAAGGCTGCCCTGTTGGAAAACTTTGAAATGTCTTGAGTATGCTTAAGCCAAAGAAGGAACTCATCCCTTTTGTCCTCTGGAATAAAAGGGAGAAAGTTGTGCAGCTTTTCTGCAACCTCCTTTAGAAACATACCCATATAAAGGCTGTATGAATTGATTCTGGCAATAAGCATGCTAGCTTGGAAGATTTTCCTTCCAAAAGCATCCAAGGTCCTGCATTCTCTTCCTGGAGGAGTAGAAGAGTGTCTTTTGGTACTCTTTATCCTCTTCATAGCTGACTGCACCACAATGGAGTGGTGAGGAAGCTGAGGTTTTTGAAATCCAGGAGGAGGGGGACACGGTACATAGTGTCCAATCTACGAGAATGAGGAGAAAGGGTGAGAGGAGTCTCCCACAATTCAATCAAATGTTCTTGAAGAATTTCATGAATTGGTAAGGTGACTGCCTCTCTGGGAACCTTAGAGTATCCCAAAATATCTAATTTTTTTGCTCTAGGTTCTTTTTCAGAGGTTACTGAAATAGATAGTCTTTAGCTACTTCTATTATGAAGTCTTGAAAGGACAAATCCTTTGGAGGAGACATTCTCCTTTTTGGAGAAGGCGGCTCCTCAGGAAGAGTAACAGATACTTCAGGGGACTCAACCGATAAATCAGAATCATCAGAAGAATCAAAGTATCGTCTGCTCGATTCCAAAGATCGATAGGCGTATCGATCGGTACCGACATCGGGTGTCCCCGGTACCGGGTCGGTACAGAGAAAGAGCCCAGGACAGGGAGCCGGAATCGGTCTCCTGGCCGATGTCGATACAGCCAGTACCGGTATCGAAGTTGGTACCGGTACCGGCGTCGGTACCGACAACGGAGCTTGTTGTGGTACCGACGGCGTCGCAGCCTTGATGAAAGCCAGTATAGCCTGCTGCATGGATTGCAGTGTGATCCATGGACACCACGACTGCCTGGATGTCGGTACCGGGAGATTGTGCCGGTACCCCAGAGCAGTATAACAGGTGATCGGTCGAGGCCGTGCCATCGATGTCAACCTGTAACCCCATAGGAGGAGCTTTGGAAGCCGGAGCTTCCCGCCGGGGTTGTTTGGCTGGGGCAGGATCCTCAAGGGCAAGCCCGGAGGCATCTCGATGCTTAGAGGGAGATTTGCCCTTCGAGGACCTGCTAAAAGTATGTTTGGTTACCTGAGACCCATCAGGAGAGGAAGACCTGGAAGATGTCGATGGCACCGCCGGTGCATCCGTGGGAAACAGCACATGGAGCTTGGCTGCCCGGTTCTGTAACCCTCGTTTAGACATTAGAGAGCAGGCTTGGCAATCCGGAATGGAGTGTTCAGGCCCCAAACATTTAAGACACCATTCATGGGTGTCTGTAACAGAAATTGTACCGCTACACTTAGTGCATTTTTTGAAACCAGAGGCTGGTTTATCCATGGAGGAAAATTTCTTGTGGGCCTATAAGGCCTAAGAAAAGAAATACACTAAGTGAGGAAAAGTATATATATATATTTTTTTTTTTAAAGAAAAGAAAAGAAAAGACCGGCGGTACCGGTCCGGCGTCGGGGAAGGCAGACACACGACCAAAGAAATAAATTAAAATAAAGAACTTCTTCAGCGGTGACAGGAACACGACCTGCTGGCTCCGCGGAAAAGAAGAACTGAGGAGAGTTGGTAGGAAAGGCGGGAAGGCAGCGCGCATGCGCTGTGGGATGCCCCAAAAGCTTTCATTCTGGGAAGCTGGGGAGCATTCCCGCGCAGGCTCCGTCGGTACCGACGTACCCATATGTGAGGACTTATTCCTGCTTGTTCCTGGAGATCATGCGTTACTAGTAGAATATGTGCTGTCCATGAGGAGTAGGATAGTATGAGGCCAAGCTGTAAGGAAAAAAGAGCATATTCCTGCAGGATTGGGAAACTCCTTGGACATTCACGCAGAAAAAGCTTATATCCTGTATTATAACAGGAGACAAGAGGGTGTGGAGAACCCTCACAGTCATGGAGAATGACACTGATAAGCCTTTTCAACTATATGGAATAGCCATCAGAGACAAAGTTCAATGCTCTCTAGCAAGGGCCCACAGTAGAAAGCTTCTCTGAAGCTTGCAGAGAGAATTATGCAGGAGAATTAGGAGATAAAACTGACTGTAGGTCAGCTGTGTTGCCAAATCCAAGGAAATGGAGAAGGCCAGAAAGAAGACAATGAAAGAAGCCTGAAGTGAGTAGGATTATCCAAGATAGATGAGGACTATCTTGGAATCACTACTAAGGCTAGACAACTGGAAACTTGTGGAAAAGTACCAGTAGATCAATCACTGGAAATCCTGCATGAACAGCAACTGAAAGAGACAGCAGAGGGAATCTTCCTGTGAAAACACAGAGAGAACAGACAAAGGGAGAGGAATGGTCCTGTCCGACAAGCTGTCTAGAGAATTTATTCAAAGAAAATCTCTACACTGGAATGAAAGGTGTACAGTATGGTACCACTTCATCAGGAGAAAACCTGGATGAGAGGGGAGAAAAACAGGAACTGAAGGGTGACTTACCACATGGTGAGTCAGCTGAAGAAAAAATGTTCATGTTGGGACAGAAACTATCATGGGATAGTAGTTAACTTCTCTTCTTGATAGGAAGAAGGGGAGAAATCTGTAACCCATAGACAAGAATATCCTGACAGCTCAGTACATCCTGAAGAAAGGAAGCCATGTGTAGAGCTTTAAAGAAAAAAACAGTGAACAAACTTCTGCTAAGAAGAGGTTAACTGTAGGTTGCAACCTTCAGGAACCTATGGTTGCTGGGTATGCTCAGACTGGCTAGAATTTGGATTCTTCAGACCAGGACGAGGTGTCCCCTGCTTGGGTACATCTGGATGATGGGCAGGAGAAGAGTGAAACCTTCTTTTCTTAGGGAAAGAAGGTTTGGTAGGACATTTCCTACCTCCTGGGGAAGAAGGCGGCTTAGGATGGTCTCCAGAACCAGGAAAGTCAGTGGAGCAGAGAGCAACCTGACGTAAAGCCTCCTTATTAAAGAGATTTTCTCCAGTACAAGGAGAATTACCCAGTGTGTGTTGTGCCCATCTGCTCAAGTCTGAAGCTTGGAGCCAGGCTCTACGACATGCTCCAATGGCAATAGCAGAGGATCTGCTAACAGACTCAAAAGAGTCTAGAGAAGCACGAGAAAGAAACCAAGAGATATTCTGGCTATGATTAAGAAGCAAGGAATAGTCTGTCGCCTTAGGCTCCGATAGAAAAGGAGACAAAAGAGATAATTTCTTTGTGACCTCCTGGAGAGATAGACTCATAAAAAATATAAGAGATAATCCTTGATGCCAGCATAGATGTTTGGAAGGTTTGACGTCCAAAGGCATCAAGTGCCCTAGATGCACGACCTGGCGGATAAGAAGAATGCTTCTTCTTGCTTTTTACCTTCCTCATTGCTGATTCCACTACAATGGAATGATGGGGAAGTTGAGTCTTTTGAAACCCTGGAGAGGGGGGGCACCTGATACAGAACATTAGTTGCTGCAGAAGGTGAGGGAACCCTTAAAGGTGATTCCCATATTCTCAGAAGAAGATCTTGCAAAGAATGATGTAAAGGAAGCATTATATTTTCCTTTTCTGCAGGAGGGCCTCGAGTAGGATCACAGCCAGGGATAGGAATAGCAAGAAATGTTGCCATGTCAAGGAGAAATTTCTGAAAAGAGGGATCTCCAATGGGAACTATCCCTGGGTAGGTTGAGGTTGAAGGGGCAGCCTGAGCACCAGAGGATGTAGTGGTCTGGTGCAGAAAAAGAACCGTACTAGATGGATAGTGGTACTGGCAGTCACGATTTGAGGCAGTCAGCACTGCATCGTCCATGCCAGGTACCGATTCCAAACTAGGCATAGAAAGGATCGATGGTACCGGTGTAACTGCAGGAACAGACATCGATACCGGTACCAGTAGCCGAGTCGGAATCGGAGACAGTAACGTCATCGAAGCAGTGATCGGAGGCTGCTTAAGCGGTACCGAGGCAACCAGAAACGCTTGGTGAATATCCTCAGTACTGCGTATCCGGAAACGATATGGGTCGGTTCCGAGACGCATCGGTACCCAGTCCTCTAGACTAGATATCGATTCCAGACTCGGCATCAAAGGGAGCGAGTCTATCGATGCATGTCTAGATGGTACCGACGTCAGTGGAGGTATCGGCGATGTTGCCGACACCGGAAAGTCAATCTGGGTCGTATCGATCGGTCCCGAAGGTACCAAGGATGCCAGATGACGATCCCTGGTGAAGAGTGGGGCACTCAACACCGATGCCGGGGAATCGGTACCGCTCGAAGCGCATGCCACCACCGAGCATGGCTCAGATACAGGAAAGTCAATCTGGGACGTATCGATCGGTCCCGAAGGTACCGAGGACGCCAGATGACGATCCCGAAGAGTGGAGTACTCAACACCGATGCCGATGCCGGGGTATCGGTACCGCTCGAAGCGGATGCCACCACCAAGCATGGCTCAGGTATGTTCTGTGAGGGGTGAGCCCCAGGAACAACCTGAAACCCCTGAAATGCTTTGGAGCCCGGAGACTCCCGCCGGGGTTTTAATGCCAATGGGGACTTGAGGGCAAGGCCGGAGCCGTCATCATGCCGGGCATGAGACCTACCACTCAAGGATTGGCTAGTCTTAACAGACTGTTTTTGGGTTACCTGATCCTGTAGAGAAGAAAAGGCCGGTGCCCTCACTCCGGGAGGGAAAACGGTATTGAGGGAAACTCGAAAGAGGGAAGTTCTTCTCACAAATTCGCAGTCTGATTGTTCAGGGGGAAAAGGGTCAGGACCCAAACAGGTTAGACACCAGGCATTGGAGTCTAAAATGAAAACTGTGTTTCCACAGTGAAGGCACTTCTTAGGGGAAGAAGGCTCCATGATGGAGAGGCCTTGCAGGTCCAAAAAATTTAAGGAAGAAACTGAGGGAGAATCTCCCTGAGTTTAAGAAAAAGAAAAGAAAATCCCACCGGCGGTACCGGTGGCGGCGGGGGAAACAGCCGCGACCACAAGAAAACAAGAAATAAAGAATTAAAAGTAAAACGTTTCTGCAGTGACAGGAGGATGTCCTGCCGGCTCCGCGGAAAAACGAAAACTGAGGAGAGGCAGTGGAAAAGGTGGGAAGGCAGTGCGCAGGCACGGTGGATGCTCCCAAAAGCTTTCTGATTGGCTGCTGGGGAGCATTCCCGTGCAGGCTCCGTCGGTACCGACGTACCCATATATGTGAAGACTCATTCCTGCTTGTTCCTGGAGATCTATGCTATCTCCAGGAACAAGCAGGAAAGCACAGTTACTTACCTGTAACAGGTGATCTCTGGGAACAGCAGGAATTAAGTCCTCACATATGGGTACGTCGGTACCGACGGAGCCTGCGCGGGAAAGCTCCCCAGCCTTTCAGATGAAAGGCTTTTGGGGCCTCCCACTGCACATGCGCGCTGCCTTCCCGCCCCTTCCTGACCAGCTCTCCTCAGTTCGAGTTTATAGCCGAGACAATAGAGAGAGGAAGGAAGATAGATAGAAGATACAACTCCTAGGGGAGGAGGGTGGGTTGTGAGGACTAATTCCTGCTGTTCCCAGAGATCACCTGTTACAGGTAAGTAACTGTGCTATCTCCAGGAACAAGCAGGAATAAGTCCTCACATATGGGGACTCCCTAGCTAAGATGCCTGGGAGATCCCCCTCCAAGGGTAAACCATCTTCGCATGTATCTCAGGCATCCATCCAGGGAAGGTGGGCAGGAGTTGTTTAAGTATGGAACAGGTGTTTGAGGACAGCCTGACCAAACAAGGCATCCCGGCGGGAGTCCTTGTCCAAGCAGTAATGGGCTGTGAAGGTATGAACCGAGGCCCAAGTGGCTGCTCGACAGATCTGATCTATGGACACAGAGTGAAGATGAGCCATAGAAGTGGCCATGGCTCGCACATTGTGAGCGGTGACATGGCCTTCCAGAGAAATGTTCTTACTCTGGTAAGCAAAAGAAATACACTGAGCAATCCAATTGGAAAGTGTACGTTTGGTGACTGGAAGTCCCAAATGAGAAGGATCAAAAGCCACGAAAAGTTGGGAAGACTTTCGATGTGGCTGAGTCCTGTTGAGGTAAAAGGCGAGAGCTCTTTTACAGTCAAGAGTATGAAGGTTCCTCTCTGCACTGGATGCATGAGGAGCCGGGAAAAAAACAGGTAGATATACCTCTTGATTAAGATGAAAAGGCGAGACCACTTTAGGCATAAAGTGGGGATTCGTCCTAAGGACCACCTTATCATGATGAAATCTGGTATAAGGTGGATTAGCCACCAAAGCCTGCAGTTCACTGATGCGGCGAGCCGAAGTGACTGCAATAAGGAAAAGAACCTTCCAGGAAAGAAATTTCAGGGAGGTAGATACCAACGGTTCAAAAGGTGGCTTCATAAGTTGACCCAGAACTAGATTCAAGTCCCATGCTACCGGAGGAGGTTGGATGGGAGGCTTAGTGAGGGTCAAGCCTCTCATGAATCTTGCAATAAGAGGATGAGAGGAGACAGGTTGTCCATTTATAGGTTTTAAGGATGCTGCAATAGCACTTAAATGGACTCGTACTGAATTCGTCTTGAGGCCTGCATTGGAAAGATGCAGGAGATAGTCCAGTAGAGAATTCAAAGGAAGTGCTAGAGGGTCAAGACCCTGTTGCGCACACCAAATGGAAAAAAGTTTCCATTTGAAAGCATAGGAACGCCTAGTAGAGGGTTTCCTAGAGGCATGAAGGATATCTTTCACTGGTTGGGAAAGATTAAACTCATGAAGGCTTAAGCCTTCAGTAACCAAGCTCGGAGATGTAGGGACTTGGGGTTTGGATGCCACAAAGTCCCCTGCTCCTGAGACAGAAGGTCTGGTGCAGCTCCCAGGTCCAGGGAGGAGCCCTGGGAGAGCTGTAGAAGGAGAGGGAACCACACTTGGCGTGGCCAGCGTGGAGCAATGAGGATCATGGATCCGTGATCCCTCTGAAGTTTGAACAGAGTCTTGGGAATCAAAGGAATGGGTGGAAAAGCGTAAAGGAATTCCTGACCCCAATGTAGGAGAAAGGCATCGTTGGCCTGAGCTCCCTGACACGGAGTCCAGGAACAGAACCGGGGAAGTTTGGCATTCCACGGACTTGCAAATAGGTCTATGTCCGGGGTCCCCCATTCCTGAAAGATTCTGCGTATCTGGTCCATATGTAGGGACCATTCGTGTGGGAGCAGAACTCGGCTGAGTCTGTCTGCCCGAGAGTTTTGAACTCCTGGAAGATATACTGCCAGAAGATGAATTTGGTGCTCTCTGGCGAAGGCCCATAATTTGAGAGCTTCGTTGCAAAGCGACAGAGAGCCCGTCCCTCCTTGTTTGTTGACATAGAACATGGCTACCTGATTGTCTGTTTGGATTAGGACAGTCAGGTTGACAAGGAGGGTGTGGAAGACTGTGAGGGCAAGGAAGATTGCTCGCAGTTCCAAAAGGTTGATGTGAAGGGTGGTCTCCTGAGGAGACCAGGTGCCCTGAGTGGAGAGGTGTTGGAGATGAGCTCCCCACCCTGTTTGGGAGGCATCTGTTGTGAGGGTTGCTTGGGGCAACGAAGGTTGGAAGGGGATCCCCAACAACAGATTTTTGGAGGATGTCCACCACTGGAGAGACCAAAACAGTCGTTTTGAGGTGAGTATTTGGTCTGAGAGCAGTCCTGATGCTTGAGACCACTGGGTGGCCAAGGTCCATTGAGCTGCTCTCATATGAAGACGAGCGTAGGGCACCACGTGTACCGTGGAGGCCATGTGGCCCAGAAGCTGCAGCATTTCTCTGGCTGACAAGTGACTTCTGGACTGAGCCTGGGAGGCCAAGCTTATTAGTCTTTGGCCTCGGACCAGAGGAAGGTAGGCCCTTGCAGTGGTGGAGTCCAATTGGGCCCCTATGAATTCCAGAGACTGAGTAGGGATGAGTTGGGATTTGGGAATGTTTACCACAAGTCCCAGATATTGAAGAATACGCCTTGTGCGGTCCAGAGACATCTGGGCTTCTGACTGAGATGGAGCTCGGATGAGCCAGTCGTCCAGATATGGGAAGACAAAGATTCCCATGCCTCTGAGAAATGCGGCTACGACTGCCATGCATTTTGTGAAGACTCTTGGAGCAGAGGCCAGACCGAAGGGTAGTACTCTGTACTGGAAATGTTTTCCCTGGAACAGAAATCTTAGATACTTTGTGGGATGGATGGATGAGTATATGAGTGTACGCATCCTTGAGATCTAGAGAACAAAGCCAATCCTGACTCTGAAGATATGGAAGGAGAAGGCCCAGAGAGAGCATTTTGAATTTCTCCTTGAATAGAAATCTGTTCAATTCTCTCAGATCTAGGATAGGTCTGAAGCCCCCTGTCTTCTTTGTTATGAGAAAGTAAGGGGAGTAGAAACCTAACCCCTGTTGTGGAGGAGGAACCTCCCTCTATTGCCCCTTGGGCAAGGAGAGAAGAGACGTCCTGACCCAACAGGGTCAGAAGAGATGGGGGAGAACTGAATTGCCTCACCATGGTATGGGGAGGAAGGCTGGAGAAATGAAGTTTGTAGCCCTCCCTGATAATAGAGAGGGTCCATTGCTCTGATGTGATTTGTTCCCATCTGGGAGCAAAATGAGCTAGCCTTCCAGGAATGGTGAGGGGCTCTGGTTGTTCTAGAGCCAGAAACGGTAAGTTCTCTAGAGGCAAGTCAAAACCCCTGAGGGGGTTGAGCCTGCTGGGGTGTAGCAGACACTGCAGGCTTTGACTTTACCTGCTTAGATGGTTGACGCTTAGCCGCAAAGCGAGGCTGAGCAGATTGCTGGCCAGTATTTGTGGGAAATCTGGCCTTCTTATAGTAAGGCCTTTTAAAAGACTTCTTTTTGGCAGGGGTAGAAGTAGACTTGGAAAGTCTATCTAGAGTGGCATTTTATGCATCCATTTGAGCAGCTTTAATCTGCCAGTCTTCCCCAAATAAGTTCTCACCGGTACAGGGCAGATTCCTGAGGCCATCTACAACCCAGGGTTCTAGGTCAGAAGCCTGGAGCCAAGCGAGACGTCGGGCTGCAATAGCAATTCCCGAAGCTCTGCCTGCAACCTCAAAGGAATCAAAGGCTGCCCTGTTGGAGAACTTGGAGACTTCTGAAAGTTGTGTCACCATAGAAAAGAAGTCCGCCCTTTGATCATCAGGGATAAAGGGGGCAAAATTCTGTATTTTTAGGGCAAGTTGTCCAAGAAACATGCCCATATAAAGGCTATAAGAATTGATCCTGGCTATAAGCATACTAGCCTGGAACATCTTTCTTCCAAAAGAGTCTAGGGTCTTACATTCTCGCCCTGGAGGGGTAGAAGAATGCCTTTTAGGACTCTTTATTTTCTTCATGGCAGACTTCACCACAATAGAGTGGTGAGGCAGCTGAGTTTTCTGGAACCCAGGTGAAGGAGGGACCCGATACATGGTGTCCAACCTACGGGAATGGGGAGACAGTGTTAAAGGAGTCTCCCACAAATCCATCAAGTGCTCTTGAAGGATTTCATGGATAGGCAGAGTGACTGCCTCTTTAGGAGCTTTAGAGTATCCTAAAATATCCAATTTTTTTGATCTGGGTTCTTTTTCAGAAGATGTAGCAATAGAAAGTGCTTTAGCTACATCAACAATGAAATCCTGAAAGGATAAATCCTCTGGAGGAGACATCCTCCTCTTTGGAGAAGAGGGCTCCTCAGGAAGAGTAAGCTCAGCAGAGTCATCAGAGGAATTGAATTAATCAGAAGAATCTGAGTATTCCCTCTGTGCTTCTAATGTACGATACGCATGCCGATCGATATCGACATCGGGCGTATCGGGCATGGGATCGGTACCGGGCGAAAGCCTGAATCCGGCATGCGGAACCGATCGACGTTTGGAAGTCGATGGTCTCGGTTCCGGTGTGGATACCGGAACCGGAGTCGGTACCGATGAAATCGGTACCGAGGGCGTCGCAGCCTTAATGAATGCCAGAACGGCCTGCTGCATGGTCTGGACAGTACTGCCCATAGACGCCACTACTGCCTGGATGTCGGTACCGGTATGGGCCGGTACCCCAGAGCAGTCCAACAGGTGATCGGTCGAGGCCGTGCCATCGATGTCAACCTGTGACCCCATGATTGCTTTGGAGGCCGGAACCTCCTGCCGGGGTTTTTTGGCCTGGGCAGAATCCTCAAACTCAAAATTGAGAGCCTCTCGATCTTTAGAAAGAGATTTGCTTTTAGAGGATTTGCCCACAGAAGTTTTGGTTACCTGAGATCCATCCGGAGAGGAAGACCTGGATGACTGTGATGCTTCTGAAGGAAACAGCACATGGAGCTTGTTGGCCCGGTTCTGCAAACCACGTTTAGACATCTGGGTGCAGGATGGGCAGTCCGGTATGGAGTGGTCAGGTCCCAAACATTTGAGACACCATTCATGGGTGTCTGTGACAGAAATGACAGCACTGCATTTGGTACATTTTTTAAAACCAGGGACTGGCTTCTCCATGAGGAGAATTTGTGTAGGCCTTAAGGCCTAACAACAGATACCAAGCTGTGCTGAAGAAAATAAAAAAGTCTTTTTTTTTTTTTTATTTAAAAAGAAAGAAAGAGACCGTCGATACCGGTTTCGGTATGGGGAAGGCAGGTACGCGGTCTAAAGAAAAACAACAAATTTCACAATTTCTTCAGCGGTGACAGGAACACGACCTGCTGGCTCCGCGGAAAAAGAGAAACTGAGGAGAGCTGGTCAGGAAGGCGGGAAGGCAGCGCGCATGTGCAGTGGGAGGCCCCAAAAGCCTTTCATCTGAAAGGCTGGGGAGCTTTCCCGCGCAGGCTCCGTCGGTACCGACGTACCCATATGTGAGGACTTATTCCTGCTTGTTCCTGGAGATTGTAGTCCTCACACATGGGGACTCCCTATCTGAAGATGCCAGGGAGATAGCCCCAGGAAGGTGCCACCCTAGAAGGTGGGAATCCTTCCTCCCATGGATCTTTGGCATCCCACCAGGGTTGGTGGGTAGGAGTTGGTTTAGGTTTGAAAGAGATTTTGAAGAACAGCTTGGCCAAAGAAGGCATCCCGACAGCAGGCTTTATCCAGGCAGTAGTGGGCTGTGAAGGTGTGTACCGAAGCCCTGGTGGCTGCTCGACAAATGTCATTGATAGACACAGAGTGGAGATTAGCCATAGAAGCTGCCATGGCTCTCACATTATGAGCTGTGACATGGTCCTGAAGAGGAAGACCCTTACTCTCATAAGCAAAGGATATGCATTGGACAATCCATTTAGATAAAGTTCTTTTGGAGACTGGAAGTCCCAAATGACTAGGGTCAAAAGCTATAAAAAATTGTGAGGACTTTCTATGTTGCTGTGTTCTTTGTATGTAAAAGGCTAAGGGCCTCTTACAATCCAAAGTATGAAGGTTTCTTTCTGCATTAGAGGCGTGAGGCCTCAGAAAAAATACAAGAACATAAATTGATTGATTTAAATGAAAAGGCGAAACCACCTTTGGCATAAAGTGTGGGTGAGTTCGAAGAACAACCTTATGATGAAATCTAGTATAAGAAGGATCAGCCACTAAAGCTTGCAATTCACTAATGCGACAGGCAGAGGTGATTGCAATTAGGACAATGACCTTCCAGGTCAAAAACGTAAGGGCTGTAGTGGCTAAAGGCTCCAAAGGCGGCTTCATGAGCTGCCCGAGAACTAGATTTAGATCCCATGTCACCGGTGGTGGCTTGATGGGAGGTTTAGTTAATAAAAGGCCTCTCATAAATCTTGATAGGAGTGGATGAGAGGAAATTGGTTGTCCATTCAGAGGCTTATAAGAAGCTGCAATTGCACAAAATGGACTCTTACCGAATTGGTTTTTAGACCAGAATTCAATGTGAAGGAGATACTCTAGTATCGATTCTAAGGGTATAACTAGGGGGTTTAATCCCTTCTTGGAGCACCATATAGTAAAACATTTCCACTTGAAGGCAGAAGATCTTCTTGTGGAAAGTTTCCTAGAAGCCTGAAGGATATCTTTTACCTGTTGGGACAGGTTGAAATCTTGGAGGTCTAAGCCCTCAGCAACCAAGCTGTGAGGTGCAGGGACTGGGGATTCGGGTGCCATAGCATCCCGTTCTCCTCGGAAAGGAGATCTGGAGCATGCCCTAAATCCAGAGGTGCCGCTTGAGAGAGATGTAGAAGCAGGGAATACCACGTTTGGCGTGGCCATCATGGTGCTATGAGAATCATGCGACCCCTGTCTCTCTGTAGCTTGAAGAGTGTTTTGGGAATGAGGGGAATGGGTGGGAAGGCATAAAGGAAGTCCTGACCCCAGTGAAGGACAGCATCCCTTGGCCTGACAGTTGTGAGCCGGAATCCTGGAACAGACCCGGGGAAGTATGGCATTCAGTGGACTTGCAAAGAGGTCTATGTCTGGAGTGCCCCAGAGATGAAATATCTTCGCCACCTGGTCTAGGTGGAGGGACCACTCGTGAGGCAGCAGTACTCGACTGAGTTTGTCTGCACAAAAGGTTTTGAATGCCTGGAAGATATACCATTAGAAGGTGAATTTGATGCTCTCTGGTGAGGGCCCACAGTCGTAAAACTTCGTTGCATAACGACAGAGAGCCTGTTCCGCCCTGCTTGTTCACATAGAACATGGCTACCTGATTGTCCGTCTGGTCTAGGACGGTCTTGTAGCTGAGCTGGGCGTGGAATACTCGAAGAGCTAAATAAATTGCTCTTAATTCCAGGAGCTTTATGTGCAAACCAACCTCCAGTGGAGTCCAGGTGCCCTGGGTAGACAGATGATTCAGGTGTGCTCCCCAACCCACCTGTGATGCATCTGTTAAGGGTGGCCTGAAAGAGGGGTTGATGGAAAGGAGACTCCACTGTCAGATTTTATAGTGATTGCCACCACTGGAGGGACAAAATTAGCCATTGAGAGATTATTATTTTGTACGACAAATGACCCGTGGCCTGTGTCCACTGTGTGGAGAGGGTCCACTGAGCTGCTCGCATGTGGAGGCGAGCATATGGGACTACATGAACTGTGGATGCCATATGTCCCAGTAACTGCAGTAGCTCTCGAGCAGTGAGGGAGGATTTGCCTGCTGCTTGAGAAGCTAGTTGCATTATGCGAAGACACCGGGCTTGTGGAAGGAAAGCCCTTGCCTGTCTGGTATCTAGACAGGCTCCTATGAATTCTAGGCATTGTGAAGGAACTAGTTGAGATTTTGGGAAGTTTATTACCAATCCCAAGTATTGGAGGATTCACATTGTATGGGACAGTGCAGTGCTGGCCTCTGCAACTGCAGGGGTTCGAATGAGTCAGTCGTCTAAGTAAGGGAAGACAAAAATCCCCATGGTTCATAGAAATGCAGCTACTACTGCCATGTATTTCGTGAATACTCTTGGTGCTGAAGCCAGACCAAAGGGAAGAACCCTGCACTGGAAATGTCTTTCCCCTGAAAAGGAGATGTAAGAATTTCCTGTGATCTAGATGGATGAGAATGTGAGCGTATGCATCCTTTAAGTCTAGAGAGCAAAGTCAATCCTGGCTTTGAAGGTATGGCAGAAGAGTTCCTAGAGAAATCATTTTGAATTTTTCTCGAAACAGATTTGTTCAATTCTCTGAGGTCTAGAATGGGTCTGTGTCCGCCTGTTTTCTTTCGAATAAGAAAATAGGGGGAGTAGAGCCCTGCACCCCATTGAAGAATGGGTACTTCCTCTATTGCCCCTTGGGCAACAAGTGTGGAGACCTTGTGATCTAGCAGATTGTCTGCAGAGGTTTGTGAATTGAATTGCTTTAGAATTGTAGGAGGGGGCATGCTGTGAAAATGAAGCTTGTACCCCTCTCTTACAATGCACAAAGTCCAATCTTCTGCTGTTATCTGATGCCATCTGTTGACAAAGCACAGTTACTTACCTGTAACAGGTGATCTCTGGGAACAGCAGGAATTAGTCCTCACATATGGGTACGTCGGTACCGACGGAGCCTGCGCGGGAAAGCTCCCCAGCTTCCTAGAATGGAAGCTTTTGGGACCTCCCACTGCACATGCGCACTGCCTTCCCGCCTTCCTGAACAGCTCTCCTCAGTTTCGAGTTTATAGCTGAGTCAATAGAGAGAGGACAGGAAGATAGATAGATAAAAGATACAACTCCTAGGGGAGGTGGGTGGGTTGTGAGGACTAATTCCTGCTGTTCCCAGAGATCACCTGTTACAGGTAAGTAACTGTGCTATCTCCAGGAACAAGCAGGAATAAGTCCTCACATATGGGGACTCCCTAGCTTAGATGCGTGGGATCCCCTGTCAAGGTTCGCCATCTTCGTATGGATCTCAGGCATCCATTCTGGGAAGGTGGGCAGGAGTTGTCTAAGAATGGAACAGGTGTTTGAGGACAGCCTGGCCAAACAAGGCATCCCGGCAGGAGTCCTTGTCCAAACAGTAATGGGCTGTGAAGGTATGAACCGAGGCCCAGGTAGCGGCTCGACAGATCTGATCAATGGAAACAGAGTGCAGATGAGCCATAGAAGTTGCCATGGCTCTCACATTGTGAGCTGTGACATGGCCTTCTAGAGAAATGTTTTTACTCTGGTAAGCAAAGGAAATACACTGAGCAATCCAATTGGAAAGTGTACGCTTGGAGACTGGAAGTCCCAAATGTGAAGGATCAAAAGCCACGAAAAGTTGAGAAGACTTTCGATGTGGCTGAGTCCTATTAAGGTAAAAGGCTAGAGCTCTTTTACAATCCAGAGTATGAAGGTTCCTCTCTGCACTGGAGGCATGAGGAGCCGGAAAAAATACAGGTAGATATACCTCTTGATTAAGATGAAAAGGGGAGACCACTTTAGGCATAAAGTGGGGATTCGTCCTAAGGACCACCTTGTCATGATGAAATCTTGTATAAGGTGGATTAGCCACTAGAGCTTGCAGTTCGCTGATGCGACGAGCGGAAGTGACTGCAATTAGGAATAGTACCTTCCAGGAAAGAAATTTCAAGGAGGTAGAAAATAACGGCTCAAAAGGTGACTTCATAAGCTGACCAAGCACTAGATTCAAATCCCATGCGACCGGGGGGGGTCTGATGGGAGGTTTAGTGAGGGTCAGGCCTCTCATGAATCTTGCAACAAGAGGGTGAGAGGAGATAGGTTGTCCATTTACAGGTTTCAGGGATGCTGAAATAGCACTTAAATGGACTCTTACAGAATTCGTCTTAAGGCCTGCATTGGAAAGATGCAGGAGATAGTCTAAGAGGGAATTCAAAGGAAGTGCCAGAGGGTCAAGGCCCTGCTGAGCACACCAAATGGAAAAACGTTTCCATTTGAAAGCATAAGACCGCCTCGTGGAAGGTTTCCTAGAGGCATGAAGGATATCTTTCACAGTGTGAGAAAGATTAAAGTCTTGAAGACTTAAGCCTTCAGTAACCAAGCTCGGAGATGTAGGGATTTGGGGTTTGGGTGCCACAAAGTCCCGTCCTCCTGAGACAGAAGGTCTGGTGCAGCTCCTAAGTCCAGGGAGGATCCCTGGGAGAGCTGTAGAAGCAGAGGGAACCACACTTGGCGTGGCCAGCGTGGAGCTATGAGGATCATAGAGCCGTGATCTCTCTGGAGTTTGAACAGAGTCTTGGGAATCAGCGGAATGGGTGGAAAGGCATATAGGAACGCCTGACCCCAATGGAGGAGAAAGGCGTCCGTGGCCTGAGCTTCCTGACACGGAGTCCTGGAACAGAACCGGGGAAGTTTGGCATTCCACGGACTTGCAAAGAGGTCTATGTCCGGGGTCCCCCATTCCTGAAAGATTCTGGTTATCTGGTCCACATGTAGGGACCACTCGTGTGGCAGCAGAACTCGACTGAGTCTGTCTGCTCGAGAGTTTTGAACTCCTGGAAGGTACACTGCTAGCAGATGAATTTGGTGCTCTCTGGCGAAGGCCCATAATCTGAGAGCTTCGTTGCAAAGCGACAGAGAGCCCGTCCCTCCTTGTTTGTTTATGTAAAACATGGCCACCTGATTGTCTGTCTGAACCAGGACAGTCAGGTTGGCAAGGAGGGTATGGAAGACCTTGAGGGCAAGGTAAATTGCTCGCAGTTCCAGGAGGTTGATATGAAGGGTGGCCTCCTGTGGAGACCAAGTGCCCTGAGTGGAGAGAGTTAGCAGATGGGCTCCCCACCCCAATTGGGAGGCATCTGTTGTGAGGGTTGCTTGGGGTAGCAAGGGCTGAAAGGGAGCCCCCAACAACAGATTCTTGGTGGATATCCACCAATGGAGGGACCAAGACAGACGGTTTGAGGTTTGTATTTGGTCTGAGAGTGCTCCCGACGCCTGAGTCCACTGGGTGGCCAGGGTCCATTGAGCTGCTCTCATATGAAGACGAGCGTAGGGCACCACATGTACTGTGGAGGCCATATGGCCCAGGAGGCGTAGCATTTCCCTGGCTGTCAAGTGAGTACTGGACTGGGCTTGGGAGGCCAAGCTCAGCAGACGCTGACCCCGAACCAGTGGAAGGTAGGCTCTTGCAGTGGTGGTGTCCAACTGGGCCCCTATGAATTCTAGAGACTGAGTAGGGCTGAGTTTAGACTTGGGGAGGTTTATTACCAGTCCCAGATACTGCAGAAGGCTCCTTGTGCGGTCTAGGGAAATCTGGGCCTGCGACTGAGTTGGAGCTCGAATGAGCCAGTCGTCCAGATATGGGAATACGAAAATCCCCATGCTTCTGAGAAATGCGGCTACGACTGCCATGCATTTGGTAAAGACTCTTGGGGCAGAGGCGAGACCGAAGGGAAGTACTCTGTATTGGTAATGACTTCCCCTGAACAGAAAGCGAAGATATTTTCTGTGGGATGGATGGATGAGTAGATGTGTATACGCATCCTGCAGGTCTAGAGAACAAAGCCAGTCCTGACTCTGAAGGTATGGAAGGAGAATGCCCAAAGAGAGCATTTTGAATTTCTCCTTCTACAGAAATTTGTTCAATTCTCTCAGATCTAGGATTGGTCTGAATCCCCCTGTTTTCTTTGGAATGAGAAAATAGGGGGAGTAGAAACCTGACCCCTGTTGATGAAGAGGAACCTCTTCTATGGCCCCTTGGGCAAGCAGAGAAGAGATCTCCTGATCCAACAGGGCTAGGAGAGGAGATGGAGAATTGAAGGGTCTCACCATGTGATGAGGAGGAAGGCTGGAGAAATGAAGTTTGTAACCCTCTCGGATGATAGAGAGGGTCCATTGCTCTGTTGTGATCTGTTCCCATCTGGGAGCAAAGTGAGCTAACCTTCCAGGTATGGTGAGAGGTTCTGGTTGGTCCAGAACCAGGAATGGCAAGTTCTCTAGGGGCAAGTCAAAACCCCTGAGGGGGTGGAGCCTGTTGAGCTGTAGTAGCTGCTGCAGGCTTTGCTCTTGCTTGTTTCGTTTGCTGACGTTTAGCCGCAAAACGAGGTTGAGAAGATTGCTGGCCAGTATTGGAAGCATATCTGGCCTTCTTATAATAAGGCCTCTTGAAAGACTTCTTCTTAGTGGGAGTAGAAGTGGACTTAGAAAGTCTCTCTAAGGTGGCATTTTCAGCGTCCATTTGAGTGGCCTTAACTTGCCACTCTGCACCGAATAAGTTCTCACCTGTACAGGGCAGATTCCGTAAGCCATCTAGAACCCAGGGTTCCAGATCAGAAGCCTGGAGCCAAGCCAGACGTCTGGCTGCAATAGCAATGCCAGAAGCTCTGCTGGCTCCTTCGAAGGAATCAAAGGCAGCTCTGTTGGAGAACTTAGAAACATCTAAAAGTTGTTTCACAACAGAAAGGAAGTCCTCCTGTTTATCCTCAGGGATAAAGGAGGCAAAATGCCGTACTTTCTTGGCAAGTTCCCCTAGGAACATGCCCATATAGAGGCTGTAGGAATTAATCCTGGCTATAAGCATACTAGCCTGGAAGATTTTCCTACCAAAAGAGTCCAGTGTCTTACATTCCCTTCCTGGAGGTGTAGAAGAGTGCCTTTTAGTACTCTTGATCTTTTTCATTGCAGACTTTACCACAATGGAGTGGTGAGGCAATTGAGTTTTCTGAAAACCAGGAGAAGGAGGGACCCGATACATGGTGTCCAACCTACGGGAATAAGGAGACAGAGTTAAAGGGTTCTCCCAGAAATCCATCAATTGTTCATGAAGGATTTCATGGATAGGCAGAGTAACTGCTTCTTTAGGAGACTTAGAGTATCCTAAAATATCCAATCTTTTTGACCTTGGTTCCCTTTCAGAGGAAGTAGTGATAGAAAGGCCTTTAGCCATTTCTAAAATAAAGTCCTGAAAGGACAAATCCTCTGGAGGAGACATTCTCCTTTTTGGAGAAGAAGGTTCCTCAGGAAGGTCAAGGGAGAGCTCTGCAGACTCATCAGAGGAGACAAAAGCCTCAGAGGAATCGGTGTATTCTCTAGTTTCCTCCAACGCACGATACGCATACCGATCGGTATCGACATCGGGCGTACCGGGTATGGAAGCGGTATGGAGCGAAAGCCCATACGGTACCGATTTGCGTTTAGAAGAGGAAGGCCTGGGTTCCGGCATGGCGGACGATACCGGAACCGGGCCCGGAACCGCTGGAAGCGGTACCGATGGCGTTGCAGCTTTAATGAAAGCCATGACGGCCTGCTGCATGGATTGGACAGTATTGCCCATAGACGCCACGGCTGCCTGGATGTCGGTACCGGTATGGGCCGGTACCCCAGAGCAGTCCAACAGGTGATCTGTCGAGGCCGTGCCATCGATGTCAACCTGTAGCCCCTGTATTGGCGTTTTGGAAGGTAGGACCTCCCGCCGGGGCTGTTTGGCTGGGGCAGGGTCCTCAAAACTAAGAGCCTCTCGATGCTTTGAAGGAGATTTGCTCTTTGAGGACTTGCCCACAGAAGGTTTGGTTACCTGAGATACATCCGGGGATGATGACCTGGATGACTGTGATGTTGGATTCTCTGAAGCAAACAGCACATGGAATTTGTTGGCCCGGTTCTGCAGCCCACGCTTAGACATTTGGGAGCAGGAAGGGCAGTCCGGAATGGAGTGGTCAGGCCCCAAACATTTAAGACACCATTCATGGGTGTCTGTGACTGATATTACAGCAGTACACTTGGTACACTTCTTAAATCCAGGGGCTGGCTTCTCCATGTGGAGAATTCAAGTAGGCCTGAAGGCCTAACTGAAGTGACCAAGTGCTGAAAAATAATAAAAGAAAAGAAAATAATTTTTCAAGAAAGAAAAAGGAAGACCGGCGATACCGGTATCGGTATGGGAAGGCAGGTACGCGGTCTAAAGAAACAAAACAAAAAACTACAATTTCTTCAGCGGTGACAGGATACACGACCTGCTGGCTCCGCAGAAAAAGAGAAACTGAGGAGAGCTGTTCAGGAAGGCGGGAAGGCAGTGCGCATGTGCAGTGGGAGGTCCCAAAAGCTTCCATTCTAGGAAGCTGGGGAGCTTTCCCGCGCAGGCTCCGTCGGTACCGACGTACCCATATGTGAGGACTTATTCCTGCTTGTTCCTGGAGATAGTGGAATAACCTGCCCGGAATATTGGGGGGGGGGGGGGGGTTGGGGACCCCTCAGAGGCAGGGAGGCAAAGCTCTCTAGGAAGGAGGCAAAGCCCTTGAGGGGGCTGAACCTGGAGAGCTGGTTGGGCTCTCGGGCCTTTTGGCTTATTTTGCTGTCTAGTTTGTCCCTTTTGGGCAACCTGACCTGGAGTGTGAGTCTGCTGGGTATAGGAAGGATAAAACTTCCTCTTCTTGCTAAAAGAGGGTTTTTTATAAGGCTTCCTTTTGGCTGGAGTGGCTGTAGACTTTGACAATCTAAGGTAGAATTGTCAGCATCTAACTCATTAGCCTTTTCCTGCCAGTTCTTGTCGAAAAGATTCTCTCCCGTGCAAGGAATGTTGTCTAACCTGTCCTATACCCAAGTCTCCAAGTCTGATGCTTGTAGCTAGGCAATCCATCGTGCGCCAATGGCAATAGCAGAGGTTCTGCTGATGCATCCGAAGCAGTCAAAGACTGCACGATTAACAAACTTGGAGACATCCTGAGCATGCTTAACTAGAGCAAGAAAATCTTGTCTCTTGACATATGGGAGAAATGGGCTCTTAAGTTCCAAGTCTCCTGTGACTTCCTTGAGGAACATTCCCATATATAGGATATATGAACTGATCCTAGCTGAAAACATGGAAGCTTGAAAAGTTCTGCGCCCAAAAGCATCCAGAGTCCTGCATTCACGACCTGGAGGATTGGATGCATGCCTCTTTGCACTTTTCATCCTACGCATGGCTGATTCCACTACCATTGAATGGTGTGGCAGCTGAGTTTTCTGAAATCCAGGACATGGCAGAACTCGATACATAGTATCCAGTCTCCTAGAGTAAGGAGAAGTAGTCAGAGGTGTCTCCCACATTCTGAGCATCAAATTATGCAGAATTTCATGGATAGGCAGAGCGGTTGCCTCCTTAGGAGCTTTAGGATATTGGAGAATTTCCAATTCCTTTGCTCTGGGTTCCTCCTCAGGAGCTACTGTGATTGAAAGACCTTTGGCCATATCACGGATGAAATCCTGAAATGACATGTCCTCTGGAGGTGACATTCTGTGTTGGGGAGAAGAGGGATCTTCTAGGAGAAACCCTCTAGTGCCAGCAGAATTGTCAGAGTCTTCGGAATTGGAGGAATCAAAGTATTCGTGACCCTGATGCTCCTGCAAAGCACGATCTCGGTACCGATTGAAGTCGGTACCGAGCTGACCCGGTACCGCTTTGTCAATTCCTGCCAGAGATGGCATGGGAAGAGTTCCCACCGGGGCCGGAACCGTCGGTACCGGTATTGTCGGTACCGGCATTGGTGTCGATGTTGGTACCAGTGCCCGTGGGCCCACCAGTACCGCAGCTGAAAGAGCTGCGATGCTGCGCTCGATAGCGAGGAACCTCTGGTCTATCAATGCTGCCGATTCTTGGGTGTCGGTACCGGTAAGGACGGCCGGAACCCCTGAGCATGGCACAGGTAGTTCTTGCGAGGTTGAGGCCTCGAGAACATCCTGAAGCCCCATCGATGCTTTGGAAGCCGAAGTCTCCCGCTGGGGCTGTTTTGCCGGTGTGGTTCCCTCAAGGGCAATGCCAATGGCCTCTCGATGCTTAGCAGGAGAACTACCCTTTGAGGACCGGCTTTTATGTTTAGTTACCTGAGATCCATGGGAGGAAGAAGAGGCCCTTGACGATGTCGATGCAATGGATCTGGCATCTGAAGAAAAGAGGGTACTGAGCTTTGCAGTCTGGTTCTGTCTTCCTCTTTTAGTCATCCCCATACAGGAGAGATATTCAGTTGGAGAATGTTCAAGTCCTAAACATTTCAGACACCAATCATTGGTGTCCGTGACGGAAATGGTACCGCCACACTTAGTACATTTTTTAAAACCACTAGTTGGCTTTTCCATGTTTTAGGAAGATGGGGCCTAGTGCCCAAAATGGCGCCTAGCACCAAAGAGAAAAGTTTCTGAAAAGTAACAGTCTAATGCCTAAGTTCTTTTTTTTTTTTTTTTTAACGAAAAGAAAAGAACTGGTGGTACCGGTAGGCGTCGTGCGGTAGGCAAGTGTGACCACAAGAAAGAAATTTAAAGACGGAATTTTCTGCGGTGACAAGGAATAGATCCTGTCGGCTCCGCAGAAAATGAAGAACTAAAAGAGGGACAGTTGGAAAGGCGGGAAGGCAGCGCGCATGTGCTGAGGGATACTCCCAAAAGCGTTCCTATTGGATGCTGGGGAGCGTTCCCGCGCAGGCTCTGTCGGTACTGATGATATCCATATGTGAGGACTACATTCCAGCTTGTTCCTGGAGATAAGATCTGAGATAGTGCTGGGGAGGAGTCTGCTGTCTTGGTACATCTCGGTACCAATGACATAGGATAATGTGTTAGGGAGGTTCTGGAGGCTAAATTTAGGCTTTTAGGTAGGAAGTTGAAATCCAGAACTTCCAGGGTAGCGTTCTCCGAAATGCTTCCCGTTGCACGCGCAGGACCCAAAAGGCAGGCAGAGCTCCGGAGTCTCAATGTGTGGATGAGACGATGGTGCGATGAGGGTTTTGGATTTGTTAGGAACTGGGGAAATTCTGGGGAAAGGAGGGGCTCTTCCGAAGTAATGGGCTTCACCTTAAACGGGATGGAACCAGGCTGCTGGCATTAACCTTTAAAAAGGAGATAGAGCAGTTTTTAAACTAGATAATAGGGGAAAGCCGACAGTCGCCCAAGAGCGCATGGCTTGGAAGAATATATCCTTGAAGGATACTACCAAAAGCAGAGAGGTTCCAAAAAAGAGTAAAGTAACCCAAATGCCCTTGAGTATGGAGCAGACAGAGCTTAAAGATTCCAAATTACCCATGCCTACCAATAGCCAGATTAATATGAATAAAATACAGTCTCTGAAATGCTTATATGCAAATGCTAGAAGTCTAAAAAATAAGATGGGAGAGTTAGAATATATAGCACTAAATGAGAGATTAGATATGATTGGAATCTCAGAGACATAGTGGAAGGAGGACAACCAGTGGGACACTGATACCTGGGTACAAACTATATCGTAATGATAGAGCTAATCAAATTGGTGGAGGGGTTGCGCTCTATGTTAGAGAAGACATTGAGTGAGAAAGGATTAAAGATTTGGTTTGCAGGAAACAAAATTTGCTGTAGAATCTCTACGGACTGAAATTCCATGTAAAAAGGGGAAGGTGATGGCAGTGGGAGTGTACTATCGACCGCTTGGCCAGAATGAACAAATGGATGATGAAATATTCAAAGAAATCAAGGAAGCTAACAAAAGTTACAGCGCAGTAATAATAATGGATGATTTCAATTACCCCAGTATCAACTGGGTCAGTGTCACGGCAGGACATGCTAGGGAGATAAAGTTCCTAGATGAAATAAATGACTGCTTCTAGGAGCAGATGGTTCATGAACCTACCAGAGGGGAAGCCATACTGGACCTAGTCCTTTGTGGAACACCAGATCTGGTGCAAGAGATAAGGGTGTTGGGGCCACTTGGCAATAGTGATCATAGCACGATCGCGTTTGATTTAATTAGTGGAGGAGGGATGGTAAGGAAATCCACAGTACTACCTTTTAACTTTCGAAAGGGAGACTATGATAAAATGAGGAAAATAGTTAAGAAAAAACTAAAAGGAGCAGCTTGTGTGTTGTTGAAAAATACTATCTTGGAAGCCCAGAACAGCTGTATTCCACACTTTAAGAAAAGTGGAAGGAAGTCAAAAAATCTGCCAGCATGGTTTAAAGGTGAGGTCAGAGAGGCTGTTGTTGCCAAAAAAGCATCTTTCAGGAAATGGCAAAAAGAGCCAAAAGATGAAAACTGGAAACAGCACAAGCACTGGCAAGTTAAATGGAAGGCATTGATAAGGCAGGCAAAGGGAGAATTTGAGAAGAAGCTTGCTACGGAAGCAAAAACACATAATGAAGACTTTTTCAAGTACATTCGTAGCAAAAAACCTATGAGAGTGTCAGTTGGTCCATTAGATGATAGAGGGGTTAAAGGGGCACTAAGATGCGACAAGGCAATAGCAGAGAGACTGAATGAATTCTTTGCTTCGGACTTTATTGAGGAAGATGTAGGGATGTTACCCATGACTGAAGTGGTATTTAAAGGTACGGAAGAATTGAAGGAAATATCGATACATTGGGAAGATGTAATACAACTATTTGATAAACTGAAGAGTAGCAAATCACTTGGACCAGATATACATCCAAGGATGTTGAAAGAACTGAAATATGAGATTGCAGACCTGCTATTAGCAATCTGTGAACTATCATTAAAATCATCTGTAATACCTGAAGATTACAGATGATTTTTAAAAAGGGTTCCAGAGGTGATCCGGGAAACTACAGACCCATGAGCCTGACGCCAGTACCGGGAAAAATGGTAGAAACCATCATACAGAACAAAATTGATGAACATGTAGATAGTCATGGCTTAATGGGAGACAGCTAACATAGCTTTAGACAAGGAAGATCTTGTCTTACTAATCTGTTATGTTTTTTTGAAGATGTGAATAAACAGGTAAACAAAGGTGAGTCGGTTGATATAGTGTATTTAGAATTTCAGAAAGCCTTTGACAAGGTCCCTCATCATAGACGTTTGGCAAAACAAAAGAGTCATAGGATAGGAGGCACTGTACTATTGTGGATCAAGAACTGGTTAAAAGACAGAAAGTAGCAGAGGGTAGGGCTAAATGGCCAATTTTCCCAATGGAGAAAGGTGAATAGTGGTGTACCCCAGGGATCTGTGCTGGGTCCGCTGCTTTTTGACATATTCATAAATGACCTGGAAATGGGAATAACGAGTGAGGTTATCAAATTTGCAGATGACACAAAACTATTTAAGGTTGTTAAAACCCATGAAGATTGTTGAAAATTGCAAGCGGATCTTGATAAACTGGAGTGGGCATCAAAATGGCAGATGAAATCTAATGTGGACAAGTGCAAAGTTATGCATCTAGGGAAGAACAACCCAAACTGTGGTTACACAATATAAGGTTCCACATTAGGAACCACCACCCAGGAAAAAGATTTAGGCGTCATTATGGGTAACATGTTAAAACCTCCGCCCAGTGTGCAGCGGCGGCCAAGAGAGCAAATAGAATGCTCGGTATCATAAGGAAAGGGATGGAAAATAAAACAAAGGATATTATAATGCCTCTGTATTGTTCCACAGTGCGACCGCACCTTGAATATTGTGTGCAATTCTTGTCACCGTATCTTAAAAAGGATATAGCGTTATTAGAAAAGATTCAGAGATGAGCCACCAAAATGGTAAAGGGGATGGAAGGATACCCCTATGAAGAAAGGCTAAAAAGGTTAGGGCTCTTTAACCTGGAAAAGGGCGATATGGTAGAAAGTCTATAAATTAATGAAAGAAGTGGAACGGGTAAACGTAGATCGACTGTTTACGTTATCAGAATATAGAAAGACTAGGGGACATGCAATGAAGCTACAGGGTCAACTATTTAAGACATATAAGAGAAAATATTTTTTCACTCAACGTGTAATCAAACTCTGGAATTTGTTACCGGAGGATGTAGTAAAGGCTGTTAGTGTAGCTGGGTTTAAAAAAGGTTTGGACAAGTTCCTGGAGGAAAGGTCCATAAACCATTATTAAAAAGGGACCCAGGATATCAATGCTTGACCCAATACAAGCATTGTGGAACCTGTGCTTTTGGGGAAACTGCTAGGTTCGCATGACCTAGATTGGCCACTGTTAGAAACAGGATACTGGGCTTGATGGACCTTGGTCTGACCCAGTATGGCATATCTTATGTTCTTATGTGAACCACTAGTCGGACAGTTGTGTCTGAGTAACCAAGAGGAGTTCTCCTGTTTTCAGTGAAACCATATCAAATCATTTCAGCATTTGCAGCAGAACTCACATAACAAGGGAGGAGTAAAAAGAAGTAAAATTGGAGAAAGTCAGTAGCCATTTTATGAACAGACCTGTTCTATTTTTCTTTTTCTCTCTCTCAGCTTTCAGTTCCTCCATGGCTTGAGATTTCTTGTCCAGTTTCTCATCGCGCTTTGACCGCCGTTCTTTGTTGTGAGACATCACCTAATGAAGATTAATTGAGAATTTCAAAACCCAAACATTCCAAGAGCAGTGCTGAGAACTTAAAAGATATGCATGGTTGAACTAGTTTGTAGCTGAAATTTATGAAGTTTGTTTAACTTTGAAAGCCAGACTATTTATTCTTAGGACATCTGTATTCTATATGACACATTTTTCCCTTAGGATTTAAGAAAAAACAAACAAACATTGTTGCTCACCTGTAACAGGTATTTTCCATAGGCAGGACTGATTAAGCACACAAATAGCTCTACCAGAGCTCAGAACCTAATGTAGAGATCTTACCATGCCTGGCCCTGGCCCTTCCCACGTACAGTGGGTCTCCTCAGTTAAGTCTGAAGATCAAGAATTCAGGCAACTTTCTGAAAGGTAGAAGGGACAGTGTGCCTGGATTAATCCTGCTGCCTATGGAAAACAAAGAAACAATGTTTTTTCCAATGACAAGCAGGACTGACTCGGCACACAAGTGAGTGACTCCTAAGCTTAGGGCTGCTCAACTTTTTATGTGCAATGCTTTTTTTAGACATTCCTAACAGGGGCTCTGCATTTCAAGCCAAGGTAAGAGGTGTGGCTTTTAAATTACTAGCGCTCTGCCTGAGAGCTCTTAAAAGGGTTTTGGTACATTTTTAAAACAAAGTTACATTCTTTTGGGTGCTTTAGTTCAAAAGGGGAAATGTCTTTAGTGGTGTAGGTTTAAAACTCTGCTTTTAGTATCTTTCTCAGCTTTTTGAAGCTACTAACACCTCAGCAGGTGTTAGTTCCCTCCCTACCCCCCCCCCCCCAACTCCCAACCACCCCATGTGAGCAGCCTTGCTTTATAGGGCACATCCCCCAATTAGTTATACACAGGGACTTGGAACAGCACATTTAGACCACACTTAAAAGGTTATCTGCTTTTTCTCTGAAAGGACAGCTGGGAACAGGCTGGTACTTTGGTAGGTTTCTCTTTCTTTTGCTTCAACAGGTACCTAAGCTCCACCAACTGAACAATGGCTGGGAAAAATTGTATCACCAAAACTGTTGCCCCTGTTACAGCTTCTGCCTCTGTCCAGACAGAGATCCCAATGACAGTTGAAGGACCGGTTCCATGTACAGGATGCCTGCATGCTGAATCTCTCAGGAAACAAGTGGAAGAGCTCAGAGAAGAGGTAAAACGGAGTTACTTACCTGTAACATGAGTTCTCCGTGGACAGCAGGATAAGTCAGCCACATCCGACGGCGCCCTTCTGAGCATGGGTCAACTGGCCCTGCCCCCCGGCCCGCCCCTAGCTAGCTAGTTCGTCACTAGCTGAGCCTTAGCCGCTAGGAGGCGGGTACTGGTCATAGGCCGAGCCCCTTCCAAGGGGAGGTGGGCGGGTATGTGTGGCTGACTTATCCTGCTGTCCACGGAGAACTCATGTTACAGGTAAGTAACTCCGTTTTCTCCTAGGACAAGCAGGATGAGTCAGCCACACCTGGTGCCTCCCAAGCTGGCATGTGTTGTGGTGGAAGGGGGGAGGCCGAGATCAGGTACAGGAGACTTTTTATCAGGGCCCTGCTTTTAAGGTGCGCCCTGGGTAAGGTGTACCTCGGTTAAGATGTACCTTGGAAAACTGGTGGCAGTGACAACGTGCAATGTATGGTGTGCCACCGCACACTGAGGAATTTGCAGAATGTAGCGCTGTGTGCGGCCCCGTTGTGCAGACATGCCGTTCCACACGGCCGCTATTGTGAGAGTAAAAGGTCTCAATGGATAGTGGCAGAATAGTGGTCTCAGAGGGCAGCATAGCTGATGCACAGCAGAGGAAGTCCAGAGGGTGGCCAGAGACGACGCAACCACGGAGGGAGTCCCCTTTCCCGCTCGGCAGTAGCGTAGAGTTAAATGCTGCGAGCAGGGATAACCACGGTAGCCGTGTTGAAAAACATTGCAAGAGTGGTGCAAGATCGGTGCAATATCTACAGTGGACCAGCAACAATATTGACAGTGCTACAAGAAGGATGCAATTGGAGTGTTAATATCGCAAGGACCTGAGCCATTTCATGGCTTGGTCAGATGTGTCCATGAGACCTCTAGAATATAAGGATAAGTGATGTCATACTGGGACAGACCGTGGTCCATCAGGCCCAGTATCCTGGTTCCAACAGTGGCAAATCTAGGTCATATGCACCTGACAGTATCCCCGAGAGACACAGGTTCCACCAGCTTGAATTGGTTGAACATTGATACAATAAGGTTTATGGACCTTTAATTCAGCTACACTACCGCTCTTAGTATATCCTCCGGTAACAAATCACAGAGTTTGGTTACACGTTGAATGTCTGATTCTGTTGCATGTGTTGTGTCACATGTAGTGTGAGCGGGTGTCCCTGCCCCAGAAGGGGCCACCACGGGTTGACGATGGAACCTTTGGCAGGCAGGCGATGGATGCTTCGGCAGCACTAGAGCACAGAGCTGCCGGCTTGACTTGCGGCTCTGTCTGCGCCCATGGCTGGACCGACGGGAGCATGCCTGCGGTCAGAAGAATCATGGATGATGGTGGAGCATGCCTGTGGTCGCAAGAATCATGGATGACGGCGGAGCATGCCTGCGGTCACAAGAGTCATGGAAGATGGAGAGTCATGGATGAGATCTCCAGCTGATGAGCGTGGTCCCCCAAATCATTATTAAACTGTTCGGCTGGAGTGATGGACGAGTTGGCCGGACGTCCAGGCTAAGGGAGGCACTGAGGACGGGTACAGACTGATGCTGGGGCGGGAATGCCTCAGCCAGCCTTCTTCATTGGGCGCATGGCTCCTGCATCGTCGGTCAGTGTCTAAGCCATTGTACTACAGCTATATTCCTGAAGCTGTCGAGGATCAGGCTCGAGTTATGTGTTGTAGAGCCAGCTGATTGGCAAACACTGGTGAGTGATGAGGGAGCCTCGAGTTGCACTCTGGGCTTGGACGTTTCACCTGTTCAGCCCTGTGGGGTATGTGAAACAAACGTGTCTTGCACCATCCGTAGAGATGGGTAGAGAGCTCATCCCTGGACTTGTTCAAGTCGCGAGAGTGTCTGAAGGCATGCAGCTGGCCCCGAGTGACGAACCCTGCTCGAGAGACATGGGCAGGAACTGTGAGTACAAGGGGGCCCTTTAGCCTTGGGTACAAAGAGGTCATATGAGCAGGGCTCTGGGCACTGGACCAGCGGTGTAGGCTTTGTTACATGTGGACCTGGCTACACACTTCGGAGGATATGACCTCCTGTCTATATCCTTGGGATGTGAGCAGGTAGGGAGATAGGCCTTATATGCACTGTATAGAGATGGTGTGATAGTTGAATAATCTCTGTAGAATATGTTCTGAGTGGGAGCTGTCCGGGGAGTGGGGGGAGCCCCTCTCTCACCTACCACCGAATGGGCTGATCCAAGGGGTCAGTGGGTCCTTCTCATGCATCAGTGGGACTTCTCGTGTTGGTAGCCTGTGGGCTGGTGACATGTTCCTAGTGGACTATTCCCAATCCTGTAGTTGATTCTCTGTTGTGGGAACAGAGTCTCTGCAGACCGGGGAAGCTGGAAACAAGCTAATATCATGACTGACAGCCCTTGGCAAGCAGTAAGGTACAAAGGCATCGATTACCGAGTTCGACAATGTTACCAAGGTAAGATGGCAGAGAGAGCTTAAGGCCTGTATGTTAGGATGGGTGCGGCCCGAGCTGAACATACGACGTCCGGCTATACCATACTCTCTGGCAACCCGAGGCCTGAGGACCTGATGGGGTGCCAACATATGAGAGGATCCTGGACCAAACACAGGCAGGTTGGCATGGTACCGTGTTACTAGAAGAAGGGCCAATATGTGGCACTGGATGGTTCAATCATTGGGATTGGAGAGAACCTCTTCTATGTTTGTACAATCCAATCCAGGTTAGCAGGAGCCTGGGAGAATGTAGCCTGCAGTGCCAGGATCCCCAATGGGAGACAGAGGTGTAGGTCTGAAAAGGAGTCCTGCATTGAGACATGGCGGTGACTAGTGTCTAGCAAGCAGCAGTGGGCTTAGGACTGGCTTTAGTTGCTTACCAGCGCTTTAACCTTAGGTATTTGAACGGTACTTAGGGTCTTGATTGGGTACTGCCCTAGACGAGGTACTGATGGATCATTGGTCTGATGTCGCATAGGGTAATGCAGCATGGCTTATTACTTGACCCTGATTGGCTCTTGAGGACCGAGAGGATTGAGGAGCTATCCAGAGGCATGGCGTGGGCTTACCAGGTATGGTCTCTGTTTATCCCCTTGCGAAAGGGGGTTGTATCGTAGTGGCTTTAGACCCTGGTCAAATATAAGCAATACAACCGCTGAGCCCTAAAGCATATTGTTAATCCTGGGACTGCTGCCATGGCTACATGGTCTCCGTACCCTCGAGACCTTGAACTTCGTGGCCAGTGCTACGGCATTGTGCCTAGAGGTAGTAGACCTGGAAAGAGGTAGTAGAGCCGGAATATGCCGTTCTGCTTTGCAGAGGGCCCTCCGAGAGAACTGTGCCTAGCGGCGAGTGAACCATCCTGGAGTCCCTGTATGGGTGGCATCTGCGCCCTCATGGAGTCCATGGTCCGGAGTGGACTGTGCCCTCCCTACCGGTTCAAGGTCTGGTGGCCACACTGGCACCGAAGGGATGTGGGGAGCAGCTAGCTGCCATGGTGCAGAGATCCATGCATGGCTGTTGTACGCAAAGTAGGCTGCCACTTTTCTGCCTCCTGTTGGTGGTAGAAGCTTGATTAGACTGAACGAATGGATTCCCAGTGCCACGGTAGGGCGTCCCTAAATGGGTCTTATGAAGCCTGTGAGAGTGTATGGTATGGATAAGGGGACTGGGTTGGCAGGAGCCCCAGCTGTGCGTTGAACCTGTGACCTTCTGTCTCTAAACACACTGGTTGTGTGCACTGTACCACCGTGTTGCCACTGAAGAATAGAGTGGACGTTGAAGGGCAATAGAGAACTGACTTCCACTTTGGTTTGTAAGGTGCATCTCTCTTGAAAACAAACCGGTTCAGGTATGAATGAAATCATGTGTGCATTGCACCACTGTGTTGCCACTAGCGTCGTAGCCATGTGGTTATTAGCCTCGAATGGCCTATGCAAGCTGTGCTTGTCGCCTGCCAGAGGTTGCTGTTATAGGCGACCGCTTGTCAGGGCTAGGTAGAGGGCATGGAGGGCTAGGCCCATGTACCGCTATTAAGGATGGAGTGCACTTTGCCGGATGGCATGATTCCTGGGATCAGATAGCTGCAGGCGAGCTGGCTACCTTCTCCGAAGATTGAGAAGGAACCCCTTGTTCCTTCTCAGCATCCCCTGTACAGTACTTTTTATAGATGGCAGTGGTCGCTGTGGTCTGAGTTGTGGCTGCCGGTCATACAAAGGACCTGTCTTCCATGAGGGGGCCCCCATATGGCCCCGGTGGGCCCTGTAGCAATAGGAAGACTGGTGTCTTTGCCAGAGAGGGAGCGATGGATAGCCTGGTGTGCTTAAACCTGCCTTTTGCACACCGTGACCCTGGGTTTAGTGTCACAGAGGTGCTCGAGAGGGGACGATGGCAGGCTTGAGTGCTTTAGAGAGGCACTGTGGTCAGCTGTTGCAGACTTGAGGTCTGTTGGGCATTGCAGTGGGCTGCCCCTCCCCTTGTCTCTGCGGCGATCCGCGGCCAGGAGGGGGTGCAACGGTTCGGGTTGAAGAGACACACTTGTCACCTGGTGTAATGGAGAGGGAGAGAAGGCTCTGGAGCCTTCTGCATCCTCAAGACAGAAGAGGTTCAGGCGAAGGGTTCTAGTGCCCGCGGTTCTCCGCGCCGAAGTTCCTCTGTTCAGAGATCACAACGGGATGGGAGGAGGGCAGTTAGAAGCGGACTCCCGGCGCAGAAGGCGCAGTTTCCCTCATGAAACTGGGTAACTTGACAGCTATTTTCTCCTGGTAGGGTTGTCAAGGTTTAAAAGTGCGTTTGCCTGAAATGCTTCACTTTCGCCCTTGGATCGGGCCGGGGAACGCATCCGCGCCGAACAAATCACCGGCGCCGATGGAGGAGCGCCTGTTGGATCTGCGCCGGCAATCATGGCATTCCCCCTGGAATGGCGCCGACGCTGAAGGGAAGGAGCCATAGGGTTGGAGTCCTCGGCGCAGAAGCCAAGCGTGCTGTGTGAGCAGTTCCTCCTCCCTTGGTGATTGCGTCGGCACCGACCAATGGCGCCATAGGGGGAGGAGCCTGGCCCATGAGGTCATAGAGAAGATGGCCGCCGCCATGGGAGCCTCGTGGCAGGCCAGATCGGGGCGCAGCAAGGCATCTCCGGGAGATGTAGGATCGGAGGAGAGCGAAGCGTAGGGAGCAGGAGCCACCGGAGTTCTTGAGAGATGCCTGTCCCTCCCATCTCAGCCGAAGGGATGCAGAGGAGCACCGCGGGGGACCCAGAGTAGGGCTGTCCATCGGGTGAGAGCAGCTGGGGATGGAGGCCTCAGAGGCACATCCCGGCTGCAGGGAGAGAAGCGGCGACAATGAAATGACTTCCCGCACTAGAAGTGCTCAGATGCAGGTCTGGAGCAAGGAGGCATTCAAGAGGGCTAGCCGTGGACGGGTGCCAGGCACCTCCTGGGCTGCCGCGCTGGCCGTGCTTCCTGACAAAAAGCACTGGCGACAAAAGCATTGGCTGTGTCCGCTGACCACCGTCTTAGCTCAAGCCCCAGGGGAGTACAGGAGGATTGAACCCTGCCCCTTCGGTTCCCAGCCATTGCTGTAACCCTTAGGTTGCTCCTCTGCTCCGGTTAGCAGCGTGAGATTCTGGCTGGCTGAAGAGCTCTGCAGAGAAGGAGAAGAGAGATAAGGTAATTTTTAATCTACAATACATACGGTGTAGAAGAGAATATTCTCCGGATGATTTTAAGTTTGTTTGATCGTTTTGTGGTGGAGAGTAGCAAAATCCGTCTTGCTGGCAAGGCGGAAGAACTGAAACTGGCTAGCTAGGGGCGGGCCGGGGGGCAGGGCCAGTTGACCCATGCTCAGAAGGGCGAAAGCCCTTCTGAGCTATGGAGAGTACTTCCGTCTCGGCGCCGTCGGATGACGTCACCAGGTGTGGCTGACTCATCCTGCTTGTCCTAGGAGAAAGAGACTGAGGAGCATTCAAGACCGTGAGAAGTACATTGATGAGATGCTATTTGTAACATACAAGCTCTCCAGCTCGCCTTCAAATCGTTCAAAATGCCGCCGCCCGTCTTATTACTCTATCCCCTCTCCGCTCCCATGTTTCCCCTTGTCTCTCTTCTTTACACTGGCTCCCTATCAAGTTTCGGTTTGTGTTTAAACTACTCATCCTTGCACACAAGGCCCTTTTCTCTGACTCCCCCCAATACTTAGCCAATATTATCCATCTTCAGCCCTCTCCCCGTCTTCTCCGGTCTGCCCATGGTAATCGTCTCTTTCTTCCCTCACCCACTCAGGCCCGTCTCGAATCCACCCGACACTCTGCCTTCTTCTTTCTGTGCCACGCCCTCTGGAATTCTCTTCCCTTACCTCTCCGTTTAGAACCATCCTACACTCGTTTTAAAGCCCTTCTCAAGACTCATCTTTTCTGTCAAGCATTCAATCTCCCTCCCTCCACTGATGATGTCTTTCCCACCTAGCCCTTTATTCCCTTCTTCCCTCTCACTTTCCTATTTTCCCCTCACCATTGGTGTCATGTTCCCCTAGTCTCGCCTCTCGCTCCACCTATGTCTGGTTCGAGTCTCCCTCTCCTCTCCCCACTCCTTTAATTTCTTATTGTTTTTAAGTTTTTATTATTATTATTATTGTTTTAAATTTTGTTGCTCTGCTGTTTTCTGTTGCCCCTCTTTACTCTCTGCTATTTCTTTTGCTGTCCTATTATCATTTGGCGTTCTTTTCTTTCCTTCCTTTCTCAGCAGTTGTCACTTTTTTACGATTGTACACCGCCCTGATGCTCCGGCCTGGGCGGTTTATCAAATGTTTTAATAAAGAAAGAAAGTAAAGAAAGAGAAGATGGGAGCCTACAGAATGACAAATGTTGGACTCAAATCACCATAGCCTGCAGAATCACCAATCAACTCCTCCAGCCCCTGAATTGAAGAACCATTATGCAGCCCTGGAAAGGGAAGAATCAGAGCTCAAGCACCCCAAAGTTGCAGAATCAGTGACCACAAGGAAGCAAAGGGTAGGGTGATTGGTGACGCTCTTCTGAGGGGTACGGAGGTGTCCAGCTGACGACCACACTTGATGTCCAGAGAGGTATGCTACCTGCTAGATGCCAAAATCCGAGATGTTATGGAGAGTTTGCCGAGACTCATCAAGCCCACTGACTATTACCCAATATTGCTCATCCACGTTGGCACAAATGATACTACCAGGTATCCCTCTGAGTGTATCAAAAGTGACTTCATGGCTCTGGGACAGAGGGTGAAGCAGATAGGGGTGCAGGTGTTCTTCAATTCTCCCCGTTGAGGGTAAAGGCCAAGGCAGAGAAGCTCACATCCTGGAGATGAACACATGGTTGTGTGTATGGTGTCATCGAGAGCATTTTGGTTTCCTGGACCATAGGATGCTGTTCCAATGGTTGCAGAGCAGAGATGGCGCCCTTCTATCCAAGAAGGGTTGACGTTTTCAGTAGCAGACTGGCTAACCTACTGAAGAGGGATGGGTGAAGAAAAGCCCTAAGGTAAGTGAAAGTCCCCAGGTAAGTGAAACATTAAATACCTTTATAGAAATAGGTAAAAAAGGTAACATCTGGAAAGCAGTGTCTATAAATGCCTGTAGCATGGGAAATAAGATCCCAGATGTCGAGGCTTTAATGGGAGAGGCTTACTTGGATTTAGTGGCAGTAACAGAGCCATAGTTCACGGACAGTCATGACTGGGATTAACTATTCCAGGCTATACTTTATTCAGAAAGGACAGGGTAGGAAGAAGGGGAAGAAGAGTGGCACTATATGTAAAAAAATAATATTAAAGCTATGGAAATACAAGGCTTAAAAGGAAGAAAAGAGGCACTGTACATTAAACTAGAACGAGGGAAAGAGAAATCTATTTGCATTGGCATGATATACAGACCTCTCTCACAGAGAGAAGAGGTGGACGGAGAGTTAATTGAAGACATATGCAGCATTGCTAGGAAAGAGGAAGTGCTACAGATAGGGGATTTCAATATGCCAGATGCTGGGAGAACTATTCAGGCAACTGGTAAATGAAGGGGCCATACTGGACTTGGTGCTAACCAATGGTGAAAATGTTTTTGATGTTATAGTGGGAGATCATTTTTCATCCAGTCATCACCAGATGATGTGGTTCAGTATTAGGACTAGAGCTGATAAAATCCATTCAAAAGAGGTTCTTAGACTTTAGGAAAAGCGTAGTTACTCACCTGTAACAAGTGTTCTCCAGGGACAGCAGGAATCAGTCCTCACATATGGGTAACGTCAGTACTGATGGAGTGATGCCAGAGGACTGGAGAAAGGCACATATGGTCCCTTTACACAAAAGCATAAGTAAGGATATGGTTGAAAACTACAGGCCGGTTAGTTTAACCTAGGTGGTGAGTAAATTATTGGAAGTACTGCTGAAAGAGAAAATAGCAAGGTTTTTGGAGTCCAACGTATTACCAGATAAGACCTGCCTGGTGAGTCCATGCTGCCTCTGATCAGACAAATCTGATTGATTTCTTTGACCAGGTGACCAGGGAGTTGGACCGAGGTAGAGCCCTAGATGTGGTGTATCTGGATTTTAGTAAAACCTTTGACACTTTTCTGCACAGGCTACTTATAAACAAACTGAGCACCCTAAGCATAGACCCTAAAGTTACTGCTTGGTTTAGAAACTGGTTGAGTGGGAGGCGACAAAGGGTATAGATAAATGGAGCTCACACTGAGGAGGAGGAGGAGGTTGCCAGTGGTGTGCTGCAGCGATCTGTCCTTGGTCCAATTCTTTTTAACACCTTTGTTAGTGCTATTGCGGAAAGGCTGTCTGATAAGGTTTGCCTCTTTACGGATGATACCAAAATCTGCAATAGAGTTGACACCCAGGAAGGTGTAGATAACATGAGGAGGAATCTAGCTAAGCTTGAAGAATGGTTTAGAATTTGGCAGCTGAGATTTAATGTTAAAAAATGCAAGGTCATGCATTTGAGCTGCAGTATTCCAAGGGAGCAATATAGTATAGGGGGTGAAGTATTTCTTTCCACAAAAGAAGAGCGGGAGCTAGGTGTGATTGTGTCTGATGATCTTAAAGTAGCTGAACAGGTAGAAAAGACGACAGCGAAAGCTAGAAGGATGCTTGGGTGCATAGAGAGGAATGGCCAGCAGAAAAAAGGAGGCAATAGTGCCTCTGTATAGGTCTTTGGTACAACCTCATTTGGAGCATTGTGTGCAATTCTGGAGACCGCACCTTCAAAAGGATATAAACAGGTTGGAGTCGGTACAGAGGGTGGCTACTAAAATGGTTAGTGGTCTTAGTTATAAAGCATATGAGGACAGACTTAAGGATCTTAATATGTATGCTTTAGAGGAAAGGTGGGATAGAGGTGATATGACAGACATTTAAATACCTCTGTGGCATAAATGCACAGGAGAGCCTTTTATGATAGAAAGCAAGCTCTGCTATCAGGAAACATAGGATGAGGGTGAAAGGGGATAGACTCAAGAGTAATATGCAAAAACATTTATTTTTGGAAAGTGTGGCAGATGTGGGGAATAGTCTCTCTGTGGCGATAGAGATGAGGACAGTACCTGATTTCAAAAAAGCATGGGACAAACACAGAGGATCTCTAAAGGGAAAAAGGGGACTGTTGTAGTGGTTGATATGAAAGTGGAGACTAGATAGGCCATGTGGTGTTTTTCTGCCGTCATGTTTCTATGCTTTTTAGAAGGAGCCTACACATAAAAACAGTGCGAGTTCCATTACATAAATTGGCCAGCACAGCTCGAACAAATGCACAGATCCTTACTGTGGACTGATCTAAGTAGTAGTGCAAGATAAAGGTATGAAGTTAAGAACAGGTCAACTGTTTGACAAACAGTATCCAGCAAAGCAGACTTCAGGAGATCCACAGCAGCTGCAGTGGTTCCAATCTGATGAGATTTTACTATAGTGTTTAGAGGGGCACTCGTTTGTTTATAAGGTAATTGGATGCATGATGCTGGCCAATTTGCTAAAATTATCTGGCGACATGAATGTCAATTCTGACAGTGTCAAAGGAAGAGACCTGCATAGATTTCTGGATGGATTCTGTTCTTTTGAGGTTGGTATGTAGGGGTTCATTTATAATCCACAATATGAAGAACTTTCTTGTACAGATTCTTAAGGTTTAGGACAGAATGTTACCACCTTAGGTAAAAACTTGGGATGAGGTTGAAGAATCACTCTGTTAGATGAAACTGAGTATCACTGACAGGTGCCCAAGGCTTTAAGCTCACTTATTCTTTTAGAAAGAACTTTCAAAATGGCATTTGAGCAAGGCAGACTCCATTGGCTCAAAAAGTGGCTTTATAAAGGGAAATTAAAACAATGCTGAAGTCCCACTTTACCCTTATGGGCAACCTCAACCTCCGACAAGCAAGCCAACACATTCCTGGATGCCATGGAATCCCTACAGTTAACTCAAATAATTGATTCACCAACCCACTGTAAAGGATCAACTCTAGACCTCATCTTCGTATCAAACAAACTTCACAAAGAAAACCTAAACTTACAAACTGACCCAGTATCATGGTCAGATCATATCATGATAACCATCAATATACCAGCCAATACTACCCCAACAGCAACAATCCCAACGTCGTTTCAAGGCATTCAACGTGCAATACTTCCTTGAGCAGACCTCAACACTTATAGATGCAGACATAACAGAGACAAATTTATAGACTTGTGGAATCAAACAAACAATGCTGCAACCTTCCAAAAAACCCCACCACAAAACACCAAAAATCCTCAAGACCTCCATGGTTCTCCAAAACACTGGACCAAACTCGGAAAGACCTCAGGCACCTTGAAAGAAAATGGAAAAGAAGAGAAAACAATCAAGACACAACTGCACATCCTACAAAAGAAATACAATGACCTATGTATCAAGACACAAAAGGAATATATTACAAACACACTAATGAAATCACTCAACCGCCCAAGAGAACTATTCCTTATTGCAACCAAAATGACCAACGACCCCAACACAGCCGACACAACAAATTAAAAAATGCAAATCGACCCACAAATTATGGCTGATTTCCTATACAACAACTAACAGCAGCACAACAATGCCTTATACCATCCCAGCAAAACAAAGATTCAGAGAACATACATTCATGGCACAACCTCTACCTCATAAATAAAAGAGAAATGCTTATCATCATCAACAATATCAAAACAACCACCTCACCCCTCAACCCATGTCCTGTGACAGATAAAAAAAATCTACGCAACCATTTTGCCAAAATCATCTTACAGATTGTTCACTCCTCCCTGACACTAGGATACCTACCACCTGCGCTCAAACAGGCTACTGTACACCCTATCTTAAAAAAGACCCTCCCAAACTCATATCGTCCAATTGCAAGCATTCCATTCCTGGCCAAAATAATTGAGAAAACCATACAGCATCAACTGCAAGACCATGTAGATGCTCATGCGTCCCTAGACCAACACCAACATGGCTTCCGCCCACAACACGGCATTGTTAAACAGATCTGTTAGTAGAGTGTCAGACTCATCATCGGCCTGGATAAACCCAGACAGGGATTTGTGTTACTATTCCTCGGCATAAGTGCGGCCTTTGACTCAGTGTCTCATCCCATCATGCTAAACAGTAAGGGACATTGGACTAACAGAAAACACATTAAAATGGTTCAAATCATACCTCTCTGACAGAACCATGAAAGTGAAGGTTGGCTCTACCAATTCCAGACCTTTCAAATCAGTACAAGGCATTCCTCAAGGCTCTGCCCTTTCCAGACTACTGTTCAACCTATATATTCAACCAATCTGCAATATACTACGGAAATGTAAAATGCACTACCACCTCTATGCAGATGACATGTTCTATATGCCGTTCTATATTAATAATCCAGACTTCAACTATAACAGATATCTTCAATGCCGTGACAAACTTTCTAGCTAATATAAATCTCAAATTAAACAGAAGTAAAACTGAAGCATTACTCATATTCAGAGAGCAAGAATTCAAACCACCAAAAAAGATAATAGCAAAGGATACTGAAATCTCAATAAAACAGATCAAATACTTAGGCATAACCATCGACAGCAGCATCAACATGGAAGCCCACATCAAAAATGCATCTAAACTCGCCTACTAAAGCTCATCAAACCCCTACGACATCTCTTGCACGAGTCTGACTTCAGATCGATACTACAAGCCTTAGTCACACCACACCTCGACTACGGAATCATCATCTACCAAGGCCTCTCAAAATCTGCTCTATACCCACTCCAACTAGTCCAAAACACCGCCGCCAGAATTCTCACCACCAGTTCGACAATGCTACATATAACGACAATCCTAAAAAACCTACACTGGCTCCCAATAGCACAACGAGCAAAATATAAAGCTATCGCCCACCACCATCAAGGTCATGCACAGTCTATCAACTCCCACCCTCTCTGAACTGATCACAACAACGCACTCAACAAGACCAAGAAGAACATCCAACCAGAACCTCCTGAACATTCCCTTGCTCAAGACTAAAACCAAAACCACACAACAGACCAGCAACCGAACATTCTCCCTGTATGCTCAATCAATGTGGAACTCAATACCGGACAATTTAAGATCAGCGAAATCCATTAGCAATTTTAAAACACAATTAAAAATACATCTATTCAGAGAATACTACGGACTTGGCGACAAAACCTAAGTCAAACATTAACTCACTGCTCAGAAAAACAGATTAGATAAGTTAAATCAATTAGTCCCCCCAGGAAAAGAAGATCACCTTGATATGTAAATAGTTCACTCCCCCACTCTTCTCCAAGTTGTACTCCCTTGTTAATGTAAATCAATTCCCATGTAACTGCCATGTTTAATTGTTATGTTCAATGTAAAACAATTACAATTACCATTTAACTGTCATGTTCTTAAACGTAAACCGCCTTAGGTAAAGCATAGTTACTCACCTGTAAAGGTGATCTCCAGGAAAAGCAGGAATTTAGTCCTCACATATGGGTATCGTCGGTACCGACGGAGCATGCGCGGTAACGCTCCCCAGCGTCCAATCAAAAAGCCTTTGGGAGCATCCCACAGCGCCTGCGTGCTGCATTCCTGCCTTTCCCAACTGCCTCTCTCCAGTTGAGTCTTAAAGCTGAGACAAAGAGAGAGAGAGGGAAAGGAAAGAGATAGAGAGATACAACTCCTAGGGGAGGTGGGTGGGTTGTGAGGACTAAATTCCTGCTGTTCCCGGAAATCACCTGTTACAGGTGAGTAAGAGTAAATTAGACTTACCTGCTAATTGTTGTTCCTTAAGGAACTCTAGTCCAGTCCCGGAACCATAGAGTTTAGAACCTCCACCAGCAGCTTTGGAGACTGAAAGACATCATCGCTTTGCTGGCACCAGTATAAATAGGCAGGAACCGCCCCCCTTCACCAGTACCTATTGACAAAGCAAACTCAGCAGAGCAACAAATAAGCAGATAAGTCAATAATATAAGTATTATCAGTATGCGACAAAAGGTCACGGCTTACTTCTTTTTTTTTTTTTTTTCAAACATGAAAAAACTCTATACACCACCTGTGCTGTGGAAGGGCTCCTACGATGGCTCCACTCCGCAACCTCCGAGAACCCCACCAACAGCCACCTTGCAGTTACTGCTTCACATCTGCTTCAGGCTGAACGATCCCCGAAACCCAGGGTGGGATCCGGGACTGGACTAGAGTTCCTTAAGGAACAACAATTAGCAGGTAAGTCTAATTTACTCTTCCTTTGCGTCCCTCTAGTCCAGTCCCGGAACCATAGAGGATGTAACAGAGCAGTACATATCAACGGGAGGGACCCGCAAGCCCAGCCTGAAGGAACGCGGAGCCAAAACGACCATCCCGCGCTGCTTGGACATCAAGGCGATAATGTTTCGCAAAAGAGTGCAATGACGACCAAGTCGCCGCCTTACAAATGTCCTCTACCGGCACTAAACTGAACTCTGCCCAAGACGCCGCCTGCGCCCTAGTCGAGTGCGCACGAATGCCTGCCGGCACCACCTTACCCTTCAAGAGGTACGCCGACGCAATGGCCTCTTTCAACCAACGGGAGATAGACGCCTTCGCCACCACTTCCCCCTTTCTTGGACCTCCGAAGGCCACAAACAAATCGGTCGGACTTGCGAAAGGACGCCGTCCTACGGAGATAAGCCCTAAGCACGCGGCAAACATCCAACCTGTGCAACCGGCCCTGTGACTCGTCCTTCTGTCTCTCCGAGAACACCGGTAGCGATACCACCTGATTCACATGAAAAGCAGACACCACCTTAGGCAGGAACGCAGGAACGGGACGCAATACGACCTTATGATCAAAGAAGGACAAATACGGCTCCTTACAGGATAACGCCTGAAACTCCGAAAACCTCCTCGCAGAACAAATCGCCACTAGAACAACTGTCTTTAAGGTCAGATCTTTCAAGGAAGCCACGGTTAACGGCTCAAAGGGCGCTCTGAGCAATGCTTCCAACACGAGATTCAAATCCCACTGCGGCACTATACACCGCCTGGGAGGACGCATGAGCAATACAGCCCGCAAAAACCGACGAATGTCCCCGTGCACTCCCAACAACTGACCTCTAATCTTACCCCGGTAACAGGAGATAGCCGCCAACTGCACACGTAGAACTAGCCGCCAGCCCCTTCTCCACGCCACCTGCAGAAAGGAAAGGATCTGAGAAACCGAGGCCCCCAAGGGCCGCAGACTGCGCTCCACATACCAAGCCTCAAAAATACGCCAAACCCGGATGTAAGCCAGCAAAGTGGACTGCCTACGCGCTTTAAGCAAGGTTGCAATGACCGGCGCCGAATAACCCTTAGCCGTCATGCGAGCCCTCTCAAGAGCCAAGCCGTAAGCGAGAATCAAGTCACCTGGGGCATGCGAAGAGGACCCTGACGCAAGAGATCCTCCCGCTGTGGCAGCAGCCATGGCCTGTCCGCCAACAACCTCACCAAGTCCGCATACCAAGGTCACCTGGGCCAGTCGGGCGCTATCAGAATCACTAGACCGCGATGGCGCTCTATGTGCTGCAGTACTCGTCCTATGAAGCCCCACGGCGGAAACACAGAGTAGACCTCCTTCTGGCCACCCCTGTGCCAACGCATCGAGCCCCTCCGACATCCGTACCCGCCTTCTGCTGAAGAACCTCGCCACTTGAGCGGACTCGAAGCTCGCCATCAGATCCATTTGCGGAGCCCCCCAACGCCGCGCTATCAATGCAAATACTTCTGGGTGAACCACCCACTCTCCCGGATCCACTCTGCGGCGACTGAGGTAATCCGCCTCGACATTGTCCACCCCGGCCACATGCTGTGCCGAAAGCACCTGTAGATTTCGCTCGGCCCACCATAACAACAGAGCCGCCTCTGCCTCCAGCGCTAGACTGCCAGTGCCGCCTTGCCGATTGATGTAGGTTACTGTCGTGGCATTGTCAGACAGAATCCGCACCGCCTGTCGAGAGAAGCGCCCCCGAAACTTTTGAAGCGCCAAAAATACCGCTCTCATCTCCAGCCGGTTGATGGACCAGCTTTTTTCTTCTGGCGACCAAGACCCCTGGGCAAACTTTCCCGCGTAATGGGCCCCCCAGCCCAAGAGGCTCGCATCTGTGGTCAGGAGTCTCCATGAGGGGGGCTCGAGAGGCATGCCCGCCTCTAAACTCGCCGGCCTCAACCACCAGCGAAGTTCGAGACGTACCTCCGGAGGACAAAAAAGGCGCTGAGACAACGCATCTCGCTGATGAGACCACTGCCGCAGCAGCACGCTCTGCAACGGCCTCATGTGCGCCCTGGCCCACGGCACCACCTCAATTGCTGCCGCCATCGTTTCGAGCAATTGCAGATACTGCCACACTGTTGGAGCTGGCCTGGACAAAAACTGAGTCACCAGACGCCGCAGTCCCTGCACCCGCTGGACCGGGAGAAACACCGCAGCCTTCTGTGTCTCGAACCGTGCCCCCAAATACTCCAGGGACTGCGAGGGAACCAAGTTGCTCTTTGCAAAGTTGACCACCCAACCTAGGCTCTCCAACATCTGCACCACCCGGGCGGTGGCCGCGGTACTCTCTTCCCTGGACTTTGCCCGGATTAGCCAATCGTCCAAATACGGATGCACTAGCACTCCCTCCTTGCGGAGCGCCGCCACTACCACTACCATGACGTTGGTGAACGCCCGAGGGGCTGTAGCCAACCCGAAAGGCAACGTCTGAAACTGAAAGTGCCCCATCGGCACTGCAAAGCGGAGAAATTTTTGATGCACGGCCCGCACTGGGATATGCTGATATGCTTCCGTAAGATCTAACGACGTCAGAAATTCTCCCGCTCTGACCGCCGCAATCACCGACCGAAGCGTCTCCATATGGAAATGGGTGACCCGAAGACAACGATTCACCCTTTTTAAGTCCAGAATCGGCCGAAAGGTGCCTTCTTTCTTTGGCACCACAAAATAAATGGAGTATCGACCGGAACTGCACTGATCCGGAGGGACCGGCACCACCGCCCTGAGCTGCAGCAGCCGCTGGAGCGTATCCGCGACCGCCCTCAACTTCCTTGGTGCTTTGCAAGGAGAACAGACAAAGGAATCTAACACGGGACGATGAAGTTCTAGAGCATAACCCTCTCGAATGACTTCCAGAACCCATTGGTCCGACGTAATTCGGACCCAGGCGGGGTAAAATTCCCGCAATCGCCCCCCTACGGGAATAACCCCCACCTGAGCCCGCGTTATTTCATTGAGACTTTTTAATGGTCGAGGAGTGGAACGGAGCAAACCCCCGACCTGCTCCCCGGAAGCCCCGGAAACCCTGCCCCCTTGCTGGAAACCGCGCTCGCTGCGATTGGCCAAACCGAGAGGAACGAAATCGACGAAACTTCCTGGGGTTCCCCCGGGACCCGGTCGCAGCCCGACCTGGCCTTGGCTTATCCTTGGGCAGTCTACCACCCTTCGACTCCCCGAGATCCTTAACCAACTTCTCCAAATCCTCGCCAAATAACAGCTTACCCCTAAAAGGCAGTTTGCTAAGGCGAGCCTTTGACGACCCGTCTGCCGACCAATTTCTCAACCAGAGATACCGAAGGGCCGCCACTACCAAGGCCATACTTTTAGCCAAGCTGTGGATGAGATCATGATGAATGTCCGCTAAATATGCTGTTCCGGACTCCATCCGTGCAACCTCCTCCAATTGCTCCTCTAAGAGATCTCCCTGCAGCCTTTGGGACCACCGCAAACAGGCTCTCGCCACCCATGCCCCCGCTATAGAGGCCTGCATCGAGAGGACGCCAACATCAAACACCTGTTTCAACAGGGTATCCAACTTTCTATCCTGCACATCTTTCAACGCAGCCGCCCCCTCCACCGGAATCGTTGTTTTCTTAGTGACCACCGAGACTGCCGCATCTACCTTCGGAGAACGAAACAGTTCCCTATCCTGGTCAGCTAGCGGATAAAGGCGGGCCAAGGCCCGGGAACCCTTGAGGGCCGACTCCGGCGAGTCCCATTCCTCCTGGATCATACTCCTAAAAACCCTATGCACTGGAAAAACTCTTTGGGACATGCGGACCGCTTGCAAGAGGGGGTCTTCCAAGGACTCCTCCGCAGCCGCCTCTCCTGAGGCCATGTTAAGCGTTTTGAGAGTCTCCGCAATCAAGGCCGGAAGCTCCTCGCGGCAAAAAACGCAGACCACTTGAAAAAAAAACAAAAAAACAACGCGGACCACCCTGCTCTGTTCTTCCGAAGCAGGCAGCTCTCCTTCTTCCAAGTCATCTTCCGAAAACTGTTCTAAAAGGGTATCTACTTCGCCCAGGTCCTCCCCGAGACGCGGCGCGGGACTCTCATCCCTGGTGCCCCTAGCTCTCTTAGGCGCGGTAGCACTCTCCGCCGTACTACCCAGAGTCACCGGCCGCTTCAGCCCCTGCGACCTGTGAGGCGGAACAGACACAGTTGGTTGTAGCAATGCGAACGCCTGCTGCATGAGTGAAAAGAAATTAGGTGGAATCAGAATAGTGGACCCCCCCCCCCCCCGGGGAGCTCCCCAGAGCCGTAGGGGGTCCCCTCCCCCGAGGCAAGATCCACTAATTGCTCTGCTGGGCCCATGGAAGGAGGCAGGACATCCTCCCCTATCGGAGGCACTGCCCCCAGCTCTCCTGAGGCCTGCTCCGACGCCTTGTCCATCGCCAGTGCCTCCAGAGTGCACGGCTTACATACCCCAGAGTCTTGCACCGCGCATCGACGCGTTCCACACACCAAACACCGAGGTTTTGCAGGCATACTAAGGCCCCAGCCGCAATTCTGCACCCAGCACTCCCCAATTTACTGTAGGAAGCTACGGACTCTGAGGCTTTTTTTTTTTCACTCCCCCTACGTAGTAGTAGGTTCAGCAGGCTTTCCTAACCCAGTTTCCCTGCAAAACGAAGCTTCTACTGCCTCCCAGGCAGCAAAGAAGGCCCCGGGAAACTGAACGGCGTTTTAAAATGGCCACCGCCGCCGCTTTTCACACGCGGCCTCCAAAAAATGCTTTCTGCCTGCCCTCCTTGGCCGTCCCCCTTGCCAGGGCCAAAGGCAGCACCCGCCAAACACAGCCCCCACTCAGCGATTGCTGTTTTGCCGGTGCGGAGGACAGCGACAGTCCCGTCGAAGCTCAGCCCTTCTCGCGGCTTCAGCTCCGACGCTGTCAAAACAAAACTGCCCGAGGCTCCCCTGCTTGCTTGTTCGGGCCCCCGCCTACCACCTGCTTCTCACCCTTAATTGCGGGTTCGGGAGCAGGGAGGCTCTTCAAAGTCACTGTTCTTCCCCCCAATGCTTGTTAGACTCAATGGGGAAGATGAAGACTGGGGGGGGGGAGGTGAGGGAGTGAGAAAGGGAGAGAAGAGAAAAAAGGATGAAGCAGAGCCAGCCGCAGAAAACTCCTCAGCCCAGTTGTCTACCTGCAAAAGAAAAAAAAAAATCAAGACTGAGAACGCAGTCAAATTAATCTCCCCCCTAACCTAACCTAAAGGAACTTAAAGTAAAAGGGATCAATCCCTGCTTATTTGCCATTCTGCATCTACTCTCTGAGCCCAGTCCCCGGCTCAGAACCTCCTCAGCTGCTTGGAGACTGAAAGTACTGGTGAAGGAGGGCGGTTCCTGCCTATTTATACTGGTGCCAGCAAAGCGATGATGTCTTTCAGTCTCCAAAGCTGCTGGTGGAGGTTCTAAACTCTATGGTTCCGGGACTGGACTAGAGGGACGCAAAGGAACTATGCTATCTCCAGGAACAAGCAGGAATGTAGTCATCACATATGGGGACTCCCTAGCTTTAGGTGCCAGGGAGAGACCCCAGAAGTTGTGTGTCCCTGAAAAGGGCTCCACTTCACCCCATGGATCTCTGGCATCCTACCAGGGATGGTAGGCAGGAGTTGATTAGGTATGGAACAGGTGTTTGAAAACAGCTTGACCAAACAAGGCATCCCGGCGGGAGTCCTTGTCCAAGCAGTAATGGGCGGTGAAGGTATGAACCGAGGTCCAAGTGGCTGCTAGACAGATGTCGTCAATAGACACAGAGTGCAGATGAGCCATTGAGGCTGCCATGGCTCTCACATTGTGAGCCGTGACATGGCCCTCCAGAGAAAGGTTCTTACTCTGATAGGTGAAGGAAATACACTGAGCAATCCAGTTATATAGTGTTCTCTTGGAGACTGGAAGTCCCAAATGAGAAGTATCAAAAGCAACAAAGAGTTGAGAGGACTTTCTATGTTGCTGTGTTCTTTGTAAGTAAAAAGCTAGAGCTCTTTTACAGTCCAAGGTATGAAGATTCCTCTCTGCATTTGATGCATGAGGTCCTAGAAAAAAAAAGACAGGTAGGTAGACCTCTTGGTTCAGATGAAAAGGCGAGAAAACCTTAGGCATAAAGTGTGGATGAGTCCTAAGGACTACCTTGTCATGATGGAACCTTGTATAAGGTGGATTAGCTACTAGCGCTTGCAACTCACTAATGCTGCGTGCTGATGTGATTGCAATGAGAAAGATAACCTTCCAAGAAAGGAATTTCAAGGAGGTGGTAGCTAAAGGTTCGAAAGGTGGCTTCATGAGCTGCCCAAGAACCAGGTTCAAGTCCCATGCCACCGGAGGTGGTCTAATGGGAGGCTTAGTTAAAAGGAGGCCTCTCATAAATCTTGCTATAAGAGGATGAGAGGAAATAGGCTGTCCATTTAGAGGTTTAAGAGAAGCTGCAATAGCACTCAAATGGACTCTTACTGAATTTGTCTTAAGGCCTGCATTAGATATATGGAGGAGATACTCCAGCAAAAATTCCAGAGGTGTCGCAAGAGGGTTAAGACCCTTTTCCGAACACCAAATAGTAAACCTTTTCCACTTGAAAGCATAAGAGCGTCTAGTGGAAGGTTTTCTGGAAGCATAAAGAACATCTTTCACTTGCTGAGAAAGATTAAGAACTTGGAGATCTAGGCCTTCAGCAACCAAGCCCTGGGATGCAGAGACTGGGGATTGGGATGCCATAACATTCCATCCTCCTGAGATAGGAGATCTGGAGCAGACCCTAACTCCAGGGAGGGAGCTTGAGAGAGATGTAGAAGCAGAGGGTACCACACTTGCCATGGCCAATGTGGTGCTATGAGAATCATACGGCCTCTGTCTCTCTGAAGCTTGAAGAGGGTTTTGGGAATTAGGGGAATGGGTGGAAAGGCATACAGGAAGCCTTGACCCCAGTAAAGGAGGAAAGCATCCCTGGCCTGAGCCCCCTGAGCCGGAGTTCTGGAACATAACCGGGGAAGTTTGGCATTCCACGGACTTGCAAAGAGGTCTATGTCCGGGGTTCCCCAGAGTTGAAAAATCCTGGTCACCTGGTCTGCATGCAGAGACCACTCGTGTGGAAGCAGAACTCGATGGAGTCTGTCCGCCCAAGAGTTTTGAATGCCTGGAAGATATAGTGCCAGCAGATGAATCTGATGCTCTCTGGCGAGGGCCCATAGTCGCAAAGCTTTGTTGCAAAGCGACAGAGAGCCCTTTCCCCCCTGCTTGTTCACATAGAACATGGCTACTTGATAGTCCTCATTCATACGGACAGTCTTGTAGCTGAGCAGGGAGTGGAACACTCGCAGAGCCAGGAAGATTGCTCCGAGTTCCAAGAGATTGATATGTAGACAACTCTCTTGCGGAGACCAGGTGCCCTGGGTGGACAAGTCTTGCAGATGAGCTCCCCAACCCATTGGAGAAGCATCTGTTGTGAGAGTTGCTTGGGGTAAGGGTTGCTGAAAGGGGGACCCGAGCAACAGGTTTTGAGTGGACCTCCACCATTGGAGGGACAAAATGAGGCGACTTGTGTTTGCTATTTTGTCTGACAGGCACCCTGATGCCTGGGTCCATTGGGTGGATAAAGTCCACTGAGCTGCCCTCATGTGGAGGCGAGCATATGGAACCACATGCACGGTGGATGCCATGTGGCCTAGTAATTGCAACATTTCTCGAGCAGTTAGAAGAGGCTTTAGCACTGCTTGAGAAGCTAACTGCACCAAGCAAAGGCAACGGGCCTGGGGAAGATAGGCCCTTGCCCTTGTGGTATCCAGGAAAGCTATGAATCCTAAAGACTGAGTGGGAGTTAGACTGGATTTTGGGATGTTTATTACCAGCCCTAAATACCAAAGGATACGCATTGTACAGGATAGAGAAGTCTTGGCCTCTGACTGTGTTGGAGCTCGAATGAGCCAGTCGTCCAAGTAAGGGAAGACAAATATCCCTAGAGTGCAGAGAAATGCTGCTACGACAGCCATGCATTTCGTGAACACCCTTGGTGCTGAGGCCAGACCAAAAGGAAGCACCCTGTATTGGTAGTGCTTTCCTTGAAAGAGGAACCGAAGGAACCTTCTGTGGGTTGGATGGATGAGGATATGGGTGTACGCATCCTTGAGATCTAGAGAACAAAGCCAATCCTGACTCTGAAGGTATGGTAGCAGAGTTCCAAGAGAAATCATCTTGAATTTCTCCTTGACAAGGAATGTGTTCAATTCTCTGAGATCTAAAATAGGCCTGTACCCCCCTGTTTTCTTTGGAATAAGAAAATAAGGGGACTAGAACCCTGTGCCCTGTTGATGAAGAGGTACTTCTTCTATTGCCCCTTGGGCAAGAAGGATGGCAATTTCCTGACCTAACAGGTTGAGAGAGGTCGGAGAATTGAACTGCTTCACTATTGTGTGAGGGGGCATGCTTGAAAAATGAAGCTTGTACCCCTCCTTTATGATGGAGTGTGTCCAATGCTCTGCTGTTATCTGCCCCCATCTGGGGGCAAAATGACATAACCGTCCTGGAATTGTGGACGGTTCTGGTCCCTCCAGAACCATAAAGGCTACGTTCTCTAGTTGAAAGTCAAAGGCCCTGAGGAGGCTGAGGCTGCTGGGCCGGTGGAGGCCTAACAGCCTTTGCTTTCTTCTGTTTGGGTGGTTGCTGACGTTTGTTTGAAAACTGACCTGTAGAAGATGCCTGCTGAACATAAGCAGGATAAAATCTTTTTTTTTTTAGAAAAAGATGTTTTCTTGAACAACTTCTTTCTAACAGGATTAGCAGTAGACATGGATAGTCTATCCAAGGTAGAATTCTCAGCATCCATTTCATTGGCTTTTTCCTGCCAATCTTTACCAAACAGGTTCTCACCAGTACAAGGGATATTTCCCAATTTATCTTGTACCCAGAGCTCTAGATCAGATGCCTGGAGTCAAGCAATTCTACATGCACCTATGGCGATAGCCAAGGTTCTGCTTATACACTCAAAGTAGTCAAAGGCTGCACGGTTAGAAAATTTAGAAACATCTTGGGCATGTTTGACCCAAGTGAGAAAGTCCTGTCTTTTATCCTCAGAAATAAAAGGACTTAAAGTCTGTAAATTATCTGTGACCTCCTTGAGACTATAGGAACTGGTTCTGGCAGAAAGCATGGAAGCTTGGAAGACTCTACGTCCAAAAGCATCCAGGGTTCTGCACTCACGTCCTGGAGGATTAGAGGCATGCCTTTTTGCACTTCTGATCCTTCTCATAGCTGACTCCACCACAATAGAGTGATGAGGAAGCTGAGTCTTATGGAAACCAGGACAAGGAGGGACTTGATACATAGTATCCAATCTACGAGAATGAGGAGAGGTGGTAAGAGGTGTTTCCCACATCCTCAACATGAGATCATATAGAATCTCATGAATGGGTAAGGTAGCTGCCTCCTTAGGAGTTTTGGGATATTGTAAAATTTCCAACTCCTTGGCCCTTGGCTCTGTTTCAGGGGCCACAGTAATGGACAGGCCCCGAGACACCTCCCTGATGAAGTCTTGGAAGGACATGTCCTCTGGAGGAGACATCCTGCATTTAGGGGAGGACGACTCCTCTGGAAGAAGCATCGCTGCATCGACAGAACTTTCAGAATCCTCAGATACTTCTGAGGACTCGAAGTATCGTCTGTCCGGATGCTCCTGCAGAGTCCGATACTCGTACCCACCAAGGTCAGTACCGGGAATAACCGGTACCGGAGAATCGGTACCGGAGGGCATCGGAGGACAGGGTACCGGCAGAGCAGACACCGACGCTATCGGTACCGGTACCGATGGAGTTGTCTGTCGCGATACCAAGGGCATCGATGCCGCAAGGAAAGCCGCCAGACTGCGTTCCATAGCCAGAACTCTGGTCTATGGATGCCGCCAATGCCTGGATGTCAGTACCGGTGGAGACCACCGGTACCCCAGAGCATGGCACCAGGAGATCTGTCGAGGCCGAGTCATCGAGAACATCCTGGAACCCGATAATGCTTTGGAAGCCGAAGCCTCCTGCCAGGGTAATTTTGCCGGTGCAGAATCCTCGAGGGCAACGCCAGAGGCACCTCGATGCTTAGAAGGAGATCTACCCTTCGAGGATCGGCTGGATTTATGTTTAGTTACCTGAGATCCACGGGAGGAAGAAGCAGCCCTGGAAGACGTCGATGCCACCGAAGCTGCATCAGAGGGAAACAGGGTACTGAGCTTGGCAGCTCGGTTCTGCCGACCTCTTTTAGACATCATGGCACAGGACACACAATCTGTGATGGAGTGGTCAGGACCTAAACATTTTAAACACCATTCATGGGTGTCTGTGACAGAAATGGTACCGCCACACTTGGTGCACTTTTTAAAACCTGAGGCAGGTTTTTCCATGTTAAGAAAAAGGTTTTTGGGCCTAAGGCCCAAAAAGGTGCGTGCACCTAAAGAAAAGGAAAAAAGATTAATTTTTTTACAGAAATAAGAAAAGACCGGCGGTACCGGTAGAGCGTCGAAGAAGGCAGACGCGACCACAAAAAGAAAGAAAGAAAGAAAAAAGAAATTCTTCTGCGGTAACAGGAACACGACCTGCTGGCTCCGTGGAAAAAGAAGAGGCAGTTGGGAAAGGCGGGAATGCAGTACGCAGGCGCTGTGGGATGCTCCCAAAGGCTTTCTGATTGGACGCTGGGGAGCGTTCCTGCGCAGGCTCCGTCGGTACCGACGAAACCCATATGTGATGACTACATTCCTGCTTTTTCCTGGAGATCTATGCTATCTCCAGGAACAAGCAGGAATGTAGCCTTCACATATGGGGACTCCCTAGCTTTAGATGCCAGGGAGAGACCCCAGAAGTTGTATGTCCCTGGGACAGGGCTCCACTTCCCCCCATGGATCTCTGGCATCCAACCAAGGATGGCGGGTAGGAGTTGATTAGGTATGGAACAGGTATTGGAGAACAGCCTGACCAAACAAGGCATCCCGGCGGGAGTCCTTGTCTAAGCAGTAATGGGCTGTGAAGGTATGAACCGAGGCCCAAGTGGCTGCTCGACAGATGTCGTCGATAGACACAGAGTGCAGATGAGCCATTGAAGCTGCCATGGCTCTCACATTGCTAGCTGTGACATGGCCCTCCAGAGGAATGTTCTTACTCTGATAGGCAAAGGAAATATACTGTGCAATCCAGTTGGACAGTGTTCTCTTGGAGAAGGATCAAAAACAAAGAGTTGAGAGGACTTTCTATGTTGCTGTGTTCTTTGCAAGTAAAAGACAAACTCTTTTACAGTCCAAAGTATGAAGATTCCTTTCTGCATTTGATGCATGAGGTCTTGGAAAGAACACCGGCAGGTAGACTGCTTGGTTAAGATGAAAAGGCAAGACCACCTTTGGTATAAAGTGTGGGTGAATCCTAAGGACTACCTGAGTTTGCTGCATAACTGAGTTTTTGTCTCCAAATAACTGTGACTGTCTCCACATAGCTATCTATCTGTCCTTAGTATTGGGTTCCCTTACCCACTCCATTGCTGTAGAGGTTTACGTTTTAAGTTTTAAACTTTCTCTTACCCTTCCCTGGGGCACTACCCCTCCCCCCTGCTGAGTTAGTGTTGTGGACCTCCATTTCCTGTGCTGCAAGTGTCTATTTGTCCTTAGTGGTGGGTTCCCTTACCTACTCCACTGTGTGTGCCCACAGTTCAGGAACAGCCTACTGGGCAGAGACACTTAGGTTCCTGCCCACCCTACCCCTCGCCCCACCCACCCCAGGGGCTACATTACCTATATAGTGGTCACATACGTGCCATCTATCTTTCCTAACCAGGATTAACAGCCACATCATCTTCATCTTTCTTTTTCTTCCTCTTCTGGGACTGCATAAATAACATGTCTTGTATTCAGTGCAATAACTGCAGTACTTTCATTCAAAGACAAATCATTTGGAGCCTAAGAGCTTGTCCTATATGCCTAAAGTCAGCTGCCATGCATGAAGAACTGACTCTACTAAGGAAAGACCTAGCTGCCATGCATAAAGAGGTGTCTCTATTGAGGGAGGAACTGGCTGCAATGAAGCGCACCTCTTCTAGGATACAAACTGAACAAAGTCCACCACCGCTCCCACAAAGAATCAAATGCCCTAGGAACAAATGGATCACAGTGGGTTCTGGTAGATTGCGACCTGTAACACAGAAACATCCTGTACATCAAGAGATATCCCTGCATAATGCCTTCTCTGCCTTGGCTAATGAGGATGCCCAATCCAAAGAAACTGAAGAGCCCTTAAATGAGTCAGACAATGCCCAATCCCCTGCTAAAGCACCAAATATGAAGAAAACCTCACCAAACAGAAAACTACTACTACTTGGAGATTCCATCATCAGAGGCACTAACTTGGGAACACAGTTCAAAGGAGAGAAGATAGTCATGTGCCTGCCAGGCTCTTCAGCCAGCGGGAATACAAACCAAATTGTTGAATTACTTAGAGCAAAAAGTGAACACTCCAAACTTGATGTTATTATCCACTTAGGCACAAACGACCTGGCTAGGAACAGTGCCTCCACAGCCCAAAAGGACTTCCAATCTCTGGGAGAGAAACTCAAGCGCGTTGTTAACACTGTTGCATTCTCAGAAGTTCTACCTGTTCTTGGTAAGGGGACAAAAAGGCTGCATCGCATTAACAGCTTTAATACATGGATCCAGACCTGGTGCAAACAAGAAGAATTCAGATTTATTGGTAACTGGGACAACAGATGGACCAATAAGAGACTATACTGTGCTGATGGACTACATCTCTCTGTCGTAGGGAAAAGAATCCTAAGTGAAAAATTCAGGCAGTATGTGGATATGCATTTAAACTAGGAAGAGGGAGTGACAGATGTGGAAGGTCAACATCTGCATGCCACCCCCAGCAAAAGCAGAACACCATCAGAAACAGCCACACTTTTAAACCACACATCAAAAACATGTGGGAAGAAGTAGGCAGAAGAAAATCAATGCAAAATACACACAAGCCAGGAAAATGCTGGAAAGCAATGAGCACAAATGTTCAAAGCTTAGCCAACAAAATTCCAGACCTGGAAGCCTTAATGGTGGAAATGAATTTGGACATTGTGGCCATTACAGAAACATGGTTTAATGAATCACATGATTGGGATATAGCCATAGCTGGCTATAATCTTTTCAGAAGAGACAGAGAAAATGGAAAAGGAGGTGGAGTAGCCTTGTATGTCAAAAGCAATATTAAAGCTACTGAAATGCAGGGAACATGGGGAAAAGAAGAAGCGCTCTGGATTGCGTTGGAAAGAGGAGATGGCACTGTCATCCATATTGCTGTAGTCTACAAACCTCCGACTCAAACTGAAGAGAGAGATAACAAATTGATTAAAGATATTGCCAAGATAGCAGCAAAGGGGGAAGCAATCATATTGGGTGACTTTAATCTACCTGATGTGGATTGGATTACTCCTTCTGCACATCTGGAAAGAAGCAAAAAGATTGTGGATGCTCTCCAAGATGCATTATTTAGACAAATGGTGATGGAACCAACCAGGGAAAGCTCAACGCTGGATGTAGTGCTCACCAACGGTGATAGTGTGTCGAATGTCTGCGTGAGTGCCCCTGTGAGCAACAGCGACCATCACACGGTGTGGTTTGAGATAAAAGCCATGGTACAGGCCAATCATAGCAAGCTCAAAATCCTAAACTTCAAATACACTGACTTCAATAAAATGGCAGAGTACTTAAATGAGGAGATGACGGGGTGGAAGGAGATAAATGAAGTGGAATTGCAATGGGCTAAACTAAAGAAGGCAATAAATGGGGTAACAGATAAATATGTAGGAAAAGTAAATAAAAACAAGAGGAGAAGAAAACCTATTTGCTTTTCCAAAGAGGTGGCTGCTCAAATCAAGGCAAAAAACACAACTTTCGCAAAATTCAAATGATTGCGAACAGAAGAACACAGAAATGAATACAGGATCCAACTCAAAGAGTCTAAAAGAGTAATAAGGATAGCAAAATCAAAGGCAGAGGAAAGGATGGCTAAAGATGTTAAGGGTAGCAACAAAACTTTCTTCAGGTATATTCGGGAAAGGAAGAAGATCAGAGTTGGAATTGCAGGACTCAGAAGTGCTGGGAAAGGACTCGTGGAAAGCGACACTGAAAAAGCGGAATTGCTAAACAAATACTTCTGCTCTGTTTTTACTAAAGATCATCCTGGAGATGGACCAGCTGTGACTCACAAATATAAAAATGGGAATGAAGTAGATACCACACCATTCACAGAAGACGAGGTGTTAGAACAACTTGCTAAACTGAAAGTGGACAAAGCCATGGGACCGGATGGGATACATCATAGGATAATGAAAGAACTCAGAGAGGTTCTTGCAGGACCGTTAAAGGATGTCTTCAACAGATCCTTGGAAACAGGAGAGGTTCCTCAGGACTGGAGAATGGCTGATGTCATACCTCTACACAAAAGTGGTGACAGGGATGAAGTGTCAAACTACAGGCCCGTGAGCCTTACCTCGGTGGCGGGAAAAGTAATGGAGGCGCTCCTGAAAGAGCGAATAGTGAACTTTCTCAAAACCAACAGGATGCAAGATCCGAGGCAACATGGTTTTACCAAAGGACGGTCTTGCCAAACAAATCTGATTGAGTTCTTTGACTGGGTGACCAAGGAACTAGATCAGGGGCATGCGATGGATGTCATCTACCTGGATTTCAGCAAAGCCTTTGATACTGTTCCTCATAGGAAGCTTGTCAACAAACTCAGTAGCTTGGGGATGGGTCCCAAGATGGTAAACTGGATTAGAAATTGGTTGACTGACAGACGACAGAAGGTGATTGTACATGGAGCTCACTCGGATGAGAGGAAGGTAATTAGCCGGGTGCCCCAGGGTTCGGTCCTGGGTCCGGCACTGTTCAATGTATTTGTGAGTGATATTGCTGAAAGACTGAATGGAAAAGTCTGTCTTTTTGCAGACGACACAAAAATTTGCAACAGAGTGGACTCCCCTGAGGGAGTGGTTAACATGAGGAAAGATCTACAAAAGCTGGAAGACTGGTCTAATGCTTGGCAACTACGATTTAATGCAAAAAAGTGCAGTGTCATGCACTTGGGTAGCAGAAATCCAAGGGAAATGTACGCGATAGGGGGCGAGAGGTTGGTATGCACGGTTCAGGAGAAAGACCTTGGTGTGATTATCTCTGATGATCTCAAGGTGGCAAAACAGTGCGACAAGGCGGTGGCAAAAGCCAGGAGGATGTTGGGCTGCATACAGAGAGGGATTACCAGCAGAAAGGAAGAGGTACTTATGCTACTGTATAAGTCACTGGTGAGGCCTCACTTGGAATACTGTGTTCAGTTTTGGAGACCATATCTTGCAAAAGATGTAAAAAGACTGGAAACTGTTCAGAGGAAAGCGACCAAAATGATTTGGAGCCTGCGTCAGAAGCCTTATGAGAAGAGACTTGAAGACCTAAATATGTACACTTTGGAGGAGAGGAGGAACAGGGGAGATATGATTCAGACCTTTAAATACTTAAAGAGAAATGATGAACAAACAAACCTCTTCCAAAGACGGGGAAGCTGTAAAACTAGAGGGCATAACATGAAGCTGCAAGGTGGTAAATTGAAAGGCAATATCAGGAAATATTTTTTCACTGAAAGGGTGGTGGATGCTTGGAATGCCCTCCCGAAGGGAGTAGTGGGGGCAAACATGGTGACGGAATTCAAAACAGCATGGGACAAACACAGTGGATCCCTTTACAGCAATAGGATAAAAACAAAATAAATGGTACCGTCTAACCTCTGAACCATATAATGTCTCAACAATAGGGGTGTCCTACCTGGAGTGGTGGATTTACCCCTAAATAAAGACATGGGGAGGGGTGGCCATGCTGGTCTTTATCTGCCGTCATTTACTATGTTACTATGTTACCTTGTCATATTGAAACCTTGTATAAGGTGGATCAGCCACTAGTGCTTGCAACTCACTGATACGACGTGCTGATGTGATTACAATGAGAAAGATAACTTTCCAAGAAAGGAATTTCAATGAGGTAGTAGCTAAGGGTTCGAAAGGTGGCTTCATGAGCTGACCAAGAAACAGGTTTAAGTCCCATGCCACCAGTGGTGGCCTAATGGGAGGCTTAGTCAGAAGAAGGACTCTCATAAATCTTGCTATAAGAGGATGGGAGGAAATAGGAGCATTTAGAAGCTTGAAAGAAGCAGCAATAGCACTCAAATGGACTCTTACTGAGTTAGTTTTGAGTCCTGCATTGGATAAATGAAGGAGATACACTAGTAATGATTCCAGAGGTATCGCAAGGGGGTTAAGACCCTTCTGCGAACACCATATGGTAAACCTCTTCCACTTAAAAGCATAAGAGCGTCTAGAGGAAGTTTTTCTGGAAGCATAAAGGACGTCCTTTACTTGCTGAGGGAGGTTAAGATCATGAAGATCTAGGCCTTCAGCAACCAAGCTCTGAGATGCAGAGACTGGGGATTGGGATGCCATAACATTCTGTCCTCCTGTGACAGGAGATTTGGAGGAGATCCTAACTCCAGGGAGGGGGCTTGAGAGAGATGTAAAAGCAGAGAGTACCACAATTGCCGTGGCCAATGTGGAGCTATGAGAATCATCCGCCCTCTGTCTCTCTGAAGCTTGAACAGGGTTTTGGGAATTAGGGGAATGGGTGGAAAGGCATACAGGAAGTCTTGACCCCAGTGAAGGAGGAAGGCATCCCTGGCCTGAGAACCCTGAGCCGGAATTCTGGAACAGAACCGGGGAAGTTTGGCATTCAACGGACTTGTAAAGAGGTCTATGTCCGGGGTTCCCCAAATTTGAAAAATCTTGGCCACCTGGTCCACATGTAGAGACCATTCGTGTGGAAGCACAACTCGACTGAGTCTGTCTGCCCAAGAGTTTTGTATGCCTGTAAGATAAACTGCCAGGAGGTGAATCTGATGCTCTCTGGCGAGGGCCCATAGTCGCAAAGCTTCGTTGCAAAGCGACAGAGAGCCCTTTCCACCTTGCTTGTTCACGTAGAACATGGCTATTTGATTGTCCGTCTGAATGAGGACTGTCTTGTAGCTGAGCAGGGTGTGGAACACTCGAAGAGCAAGGAAGATTGCTCTGAGTTCTAAGAGACTGATATGTAGATGAGTCTCCTGTGGAGACCAAGTGCCCTGGGTGGAGAGGCCTTGCAGATGAGCTCCCCAACCCACTGGTGAAGCATCTGTTGTGAGAGTTGCCTGGGGTAAAGGCTGTTGAAACGGGGACCCCAGCAACAGGTTCTGAGTGGACTGCCACCATTGGAGAGACAAAATAAGACGATTTGTGTTTGCTATTTTGTCTGACTGGCAACCTGATGGTCCATTGAGCGGATAAGGTCCACTGGGCTGCTCTCATATGGAGGCGAGCATAAGGGACCACATGCACTGTAGATGCCATGTGGCCTAGTAGTTGTAACATTGCTCGGGCAGTGAGATGAGGTTTTCGCACTGCTTGAGAAGCTAGCTGCACCATGCGGAGGCAAAGGGCCTGGGGGAGATAGGCCCTTGCCTTTCTGGTATCCAGCAACGCTCCTATGAACTCTAGAGACTGAGTGGGAGTTAGACTGGATTTTGGGATGTTTATGACCAGACCTAAATACTGAAGGATACGCATTGTGCAGGATAGGGAAGTCCTGGCCTCTGACTCTGATGGGTCTCGAATGAGCCAGTCTAAGTAGGGGAAGACGAATATCCCTAGGGTACGGAGAAATGCTGCTACTACAGCCATGCATTTCGTGAACACCCTTGGTGCTGAGGCCAGGCCAAAAGGAAGCACCCTGTATTGGTAGTGCTTTCCTTCAAAAAGGAACCGAAATAATTTTCTGTGAGTTGGATGGATGAGAACATGGAGTGTACGCATCCTTGAGATCTAGAGAACAAAGCCAATCCTGAGTTTGAAGGTATGGCAGCAGAGTTCCCAGAGAAATCATCTTGAATTTCTCTTTGAACAGGAATTTGTTCAATTCTCTGAGGTCTAAAATAGGTCTGTGTAACCCTGTTTTCTTTGGGATAAGGAAACAGGGGGAGTAAAACCCTGTACCCTGTTGATGAATCGGTACTTCCTCTATTGCCCCCTGTGCAAGAAGCATAGTGACCTCCTGATCTAACAGGTTGATAAGAGAGGTCTGAGAATTGAACGGTCTTACCATTGTGGGAGGGGGAATGCACAGAAAGTGAAGCTTGTACCCCTCTTCTATAATGGAGAGTGTCCAGTGTTCTGCTGTTATCTGCCCCCATCTGGGGGCAAAGTGACAAACTTCCTGGAATGGTGGAATGCTCTGGACCATTGAGGGCCAGGAAGGCTAAGTTCTCTAGATGAAAGTCAAAGGACCTGTGGAGGCTGAGACTGCTGAGACGGTTGAAACTTGGCAGTCTTTGCTTTTCTTTGTTTAGGTGGCTGCTGACCTTTTCGGACAAGCTGACATGCGGAACCATCCCTGCTGGGAGTAAGAGGGATAAAACCTCTTCTTTTTGGAGAAGAAAGGTTTCTTGAAAGATTTCTTCCTTGCAGGATCAGCTGTGGCTTTGGATAATCTATCCAAAGTGGAGTTATCAGCATCCATCTCTTTGGCCTTTTCTTACCAATTCTTGCCGAATAGATTCTCACCTGTACAAGGGATATTTCCCAGTTTGTCCTGGACCCAGAGCTCCAAATCGGATGCCTGGAGCCAGGCAATTCTTCGTGCACCTATGGCAATGGCAGAGGTTCTGCTTATGCACTCAAAACAGTCAAAAGCTGCACGATTGACAAACTTAGAAACATCCTGGGCATGTTTAACTAGTGTGAGAAAATCCTGCCTCTTGTCCTCAGGAAGGGGAGGGCTTAAAACCTCCAAGTCTCCTGTGACTTCCTTATGGAACATTCCCATATATAGAATATAGGAACTGATCCTGGCAGGAAGCATGGAACGTACAACGTCCAAAGGCATCCAAGGTTCTACATTCACGTCCTGGAGGATTAGAGGCATGCCTCTTTGCCCTCCTGATCCTTCTCATAGCTGATTCCACTACAATAGAGTGGTGAGGAAGCTGAGTTTTCTGGAAACCAGGACAAGGAAGGACTCGATACATGGTATCCAGTCTGCAAGAGTGAGGAGAGGTGGTAAGAGGTGTCTCCCACATTCTCAACATGAGATCATGTAGAATCTCATGGATAGGCAGAGTAGCTGCCTCCTTAGGAGCCTTGGGATATTGTAAAATCTCCAACTCTTTAGCCCTGGGCTCTGTTTCAGGAGCCACAGTAATGGACAGACCTCGAGCCACCTCCCTGATGAAATCCTGAAAGGAGATATCTTCAGGAGGAGACATCCTACGTTTAGGAGAGGAAGGCTCCTCCGGGAGAAGTATGCCGGCACTGGCAGAGCTGTCAGAATCCTCGGAGTCCTCCGAGGATTCGAAGTACCGTCTGTCCGGATGCTCTTGAAGAGCCCGATACCCGTACCGATCGAAGTCGGTACCGATCGAAGTCGGTACCGAGGGGCATCGGCACCGGTGTATCGGTACCAGAAGGCATTGCATGACTGGGTGCCGGCAAAGCCGATGCCGATGCTATCGGTACCGGTACCAGTTGAACTGTCTGACGCAGTTCCGAGGGAATCGATGCCGCAAGGAGAGCCGCCAGACTGCGTTCAATAGCCAGGAACCTCTGGTCTATCGACGCTGCCGATGCCTGGGTGTCAGTACCAGAGACAGCCGGTACCACAGAGCATGGCACCAGTAGTTCTGCCGAGGTCGAGGCCTAAAGAACATCCTGGAGCACCGATAATGCTTTCGAAGCAGAAGCCTCCCGCCGGGGCAATTTTGCCGGTATGGAACCCTCAAGGGCAACACCAGAGGCATCTCGATGCTTAGAAGGAGATCTACCCTTTGAGGACCGGCTAGACTTATGTTTGGTTACCTGAGATCCATGGGAGGAAGACAAAGCCCTGGAAGACATCGATGCCACAGAAGCTGCAACGGAAGGGAAAAGGGCACTGAGCTTAGCAGCTCGGTTCTGTCGACCCCTTTTGGACATCATGGCACAAGCCATATACTCTGTGATGGAGTGGTCAGGACCTAAACATTTAAGACACCACTCATGGGTGTCGGTGACGGAGATGGTACTGCCACACTTGGTGCACTTTTTGAAACCAGAGGTGGGTTTTTCCATAGTGGAAAAAATTTTTGGGCCTAAGGCCCAAAATGGCGCGTGCACCTGAAAAGAAAAGTTTGGAAAAAAATAAGAATATTATTTTTAAACAAAAGAAAGGAGAACCGGCGGTACCGGTATAGCGTCGTAGGCAGACACGACCACAAAAAAATAAAGAATAAGGAAACAATTTTCTGCTGTGACAGGAACGACGACTTGCTGGCTCCGTGGAAAACGAAGAACTGGAGAGAGGCAGTTGGGAAAGGCGGGAAGGCCGCACACAGGCGCTGTGGGATGCTCCCAAAAGCTTCCTAATTGGACGCTGGGGAGCGTTCCCGCGCAGGCTCCGTCGGTACCGACGATACCCATATGTGAAGACTACATTCCTGCTTGTTCCTGGAGATAGGCGGTATAGAAAAACTGTTAAATAAATGAGGTCGTTAAAATGCAAGCCTCTCCTGAGTGCACTTCTCTAGGGATTTTGTGTGATTGTTATCTAGCTAATCAGGGAGAACTAAAGAAATATTGTCAGAAATGGTATAAGCACACCAAGGGACTACCCCACCCTTGGCCAGAGAGAGTGGGTCCTTGGAATCAAAATATAGGATGCAGGTTAAAAAGTGGCTGAATTTAATCCACCAGGAAAAGGAGCGGAAGTAGCTTTAAAAGGTAAAAAAATAATCAGAGAATTCCGGGAGCAGGGTTGTCCACTTTAGCACAAGTGGCAGGGAAGACCTTTTATACTGAAGTTAAGTGGTATATTAAAGCAGGTGGTGTTTGGGGGGGGGGGGGGGAAGCAATAGCAGAGATGATAAAAGATACTGGAGGAAGGAAGGAAAAGGACAGAAGGGAAGAATGACGAAGCAGAACAGAAAAAAGTAGAAGACAGGAGAAAACAAGGCAAAACAATAGATAGTCAATGCACTACACTACACTACGAGGAAGAAACAAGGAAGAGTTTTCAGCAGTCTAGTATAAGCGTAGAGGGAGAGGAAACAATACCAAAATAAAGGATTATTATTTAGGAAATAGGGAAAAGAAAAAGGAGCAGAAACAAAGATCTAATAAGTCTAGCTAAAGAATTATATCAGCAGGATAGTGCTGGAGTAACAGGGGGGTACAGTACAGAGTAGGGATACCAGATGAATATGACCACTAATGAATATGTAGCATGGAAGGAAGGCTCCTTGGCATTTATGTCTAGATGGGACAGACAATTTAGCAGATGGCCAGAGTCCTTCCAGCCTCAGGGTCGTCCTTGGCCCTGGGAGGGATCAAATGAGACAATAACTGCTTGTGTGCTGTATACATTTATCAGAGTTTGGTCTAAAAAAACAACTTCAGTGCAATTGGCACATATCACTAGCATGTAGATGGTAAACCTATTTCTCTACAGCAGTGCTTTTCAATCTTTATTTCAAGGTATGCTTTCAATCTTTCTTGCTTGATCTTTGTGGCACACCAAGCCAAATTTGGTGCCCCTCCCCAGCCACACACTCATATTCTGCTAGCAGATCCTCCTTCTCTGCAAGCATGGCCTTTTCTCTGCCTCACACACAGAAACTGCTAGCAGGCCCCTCTGCCTCAGAGGAGGATAGCCAAAATGATAAAGGAGATGGAATGATACCTTCTATGACAAAAGTCTAAAGAGGTTAAGACTCTTCAGCCTGCAGAAGAGATGGCCAAGGAGAGATATGCTAGAGGTCTATAAAATGAGTGGAGTAGAATGGGTAAATGTGAATCAGTTGTTTACTCTTTCACAAAGTGCTAAGACTAGAGGACATGCCATGAAGTTACTGGGTAGTACATTTAAGACAAAATTGGAAAAAATATTTTCTCAGAGCATAAACTAACTCTAGAATTTGTTGCTGGAGGATGTTAATAAAAGCTGTTAGTGAAACTACATTTAACAAATGTTTGGATAAGTTCCTAGAGGAAAGGTTCATAAACCATTATTAAGTTGGGCTGTGGGAAATATACTGTTTATCCCTGGACTAAGCAACATGGAATCTTTGCGTCCTGCCAAGTACTTGTGACTTGAATTGGCCATTATTGGAAACAGGATACTGGGCTTGCTAGACCATTGGTCTGATCTATTATGGCAAATCGTATATTCTTAGATCAATCGAGAAGTACCCCACTCTCTCATCCAGGGTCCATTCGTGAGGTTGAAGGACACAGATCACTGTCTGCCAGGGCATTTTTTTTTGTCAGCCAAATATGTGGCCTTGAGCATCATCCTATGAATGACAGCATAAGTCCACATTCTGTCTCCCAGCACAGGAAGTTTGATCCTTTTCCTCTCTGCTGAGGGTAGTACATGGCTACTTGTTTGTCTGTTTGAATCACCACAATTTGGTTGGCCAATTTATCTTGAAAGCCTTTACAGCTTTCACTTGCTCTCAGTTCCAGGAAACTGATCTAAAGAAGACTCTCCTGATAGGACCATAAACCCTGGACGTGAAACCCATCTACATGGGCTCTCCAACCCAATCTGGATGTGTCTGTTATGAGTATCTTTTGGTAAGGAGGAATTTGGAAAGGCATTGCTTTGGCCAGGGAGTCCTGGAATAGAGTTGCAACAGAAATGAGCCTGTGAGTGGCCTACATCCACTGCACACTCTGTGCCTACTGAGCTTGTCTCATCTTGGTAGAAGATATGAAAAGAGCAGATGATATGAGGGAGGAGTGGCTCAGTGGTTGGGACAGGTTACCTCAGGCCGGAAGGCCGTGGATTCAATTCCCGCATGGGGTCAAGCAACTTCAGGCCGGAGGGACTGGGGTCTCTAGTCCCATGGCCACTCCTTGTGGCCTTGGGCAAGCCACTTAACCCTCCATTGCCTCAGGTACACTTAGATTGTGAGCCCTTTGGGGACAAGGGAATAAAAAGTACCTGTTAGTATACATGTAAACCGCACTGATTCTAAAGAGCGTGGTATAAAAAAAAAATGAAAAGACGACCATCCTTTAAATTCAGAGAACATAGCCAATCTTCCTTTTGAAAATAGGGAATCAGGACACCAAGGGAAAACATTCTGAATGTCTCAGACCAGATTATTTGTTCAAATTCCTCACATATGGGATGGGATCCCTTTCCCACACCAATATTTGTGATCAGGAAATAGCTGGAGTAAAATCCCTACTCTTCTTCCCCTGGTGAACAGGTTCAACCGAATTGGCCCTCCTGTAGGAGGATACCTCCTGATGAATGATGTTCTCAGAGGGCAATCTGACAGTAGATTGACTTGGTGGAAATCTGTACCCAAACTGAACGATCTTTAGAACCCAACTGTTGGAGGCTACAAGGGGCCATCCATCTGTGAAGAATGTCAGCCTCCCTCCTACTGAAAAGGTTTCCAAAACCAGTACCAGGAAGATGAAGCTAGTCAAAAACCCACCCTAGTATCTGGCTGGAAAGCAGGCTGGAACTTTTGAGTCCTCTGCTAACAAGGACAAGAGCAAGGACCCCGCTTAGTCTGGGTTGAACGAGAAGCGGGATGCCTATGAGAGTATTATTTAACATTTCTTATACACCGCCTTTCAATTGTATCAAGGCGGTTTACATCGAACATAATCAACAAAAGTTGAGTGTAATAGGATGTCCTATACCCTCCTCCATAATACTTCCTAGATGCTGTGGCGGCCAGGTTAGAAATGGGCCTGGAAGGGATCTTAAGAGTGTCATTGTGCTGTTTGATGAGAATAGCAGTCTCCTTTACCTCATCTCCAAAGACATTCTCTCCATGGCATGCCACATCAGCGTCTCCTGATCAAAATATGGCATCATGAGCATCTCTAAGCACCAGCACTCAAAGATGTATCGAAAACAATTTTCCATACTCCTCCTTTTTGCTCACTATGGAATATAGAGTTGCTCAGCATTCTCTGGAGAAAAAGTGTTGCCCAAATCTTGCATTTTAAAGGAGCCCATAGGTGTTGAAAGTAGTCAGGAATAACTATCACAATTTGATAGATTAGAAGGGTCGGTATTTCGTCACATGTTGAAATGTCCTTCACCTGAATAATTGGAGGTCTAATGAGAATGCTTTCAGACTTATTAACTACTTTATAAAAATTAGTAGTAGTAGTGTATCATCTGAAAAGGTGTTCAAACTTTGCACCTGCTAAATTCACTTTATTATTTTCAGTCTGTGAAAATAAGCAAAAAAAAAATCTTGCATTGAAAATTGCAGAAAGGTGCGTTTAATTGTCTCTCCTGTAGAGGTTGTGTCAGCTTCTATTTTCCTAGGGCCATGAATCTCAATCTTTTTTTCTGTTGTGACACACCCAACAGAACATATTCATTCGTGTGACGTAGTGAACAATACAATCTGCAAATGAACAAATAGAGTCCGGATATTCATTTATTGTGGCTAAAAAATAATGTAAGAGGGGGAATTTATAGGGTGCAGGGGATTTTTTGAGGGATCGAGCAGGTGTGGGGTGGTATTTTTTTGGGGGCGTGTCAGTCGACGGGGCAATTTTTGGGGTGGTGGGAAATTTTCGGGGTGTTGGAGCAGTTGGCTATATATATTTTGGAGATGGAGCAGTTTCAGAAGTGTAGTTTTTGAGTGATGGGGAAGTTTGAGAGGTTGGGCAGGTAGAGAATACAGAGAGGCAATTTGAAAGAAGAATTGACTACGTTTGTGTGTGTAAGTTTATATGGTACAAAAGTTTGAACCCTTTCTTCAACAGAAATACATCTGGCCATTTTTTTTGGGAGGGGGAGTCGTCATCGTCTTTATTTCTCCAGAATTTCCAGTCTGATTTGGTCCATTTTCAAACTCAATGGGGTCCTGTTTACTAAACGGCGGTAGCAGACTCCGTGCGATATCGGAGCTGCAGCCCCATTGAATTCAATGGGGCCGCAGCTCCAATATCAGGCGGAAGCCGCTACCACGGCTTTGTAAACAAGCCCCAATGTGTCTTTTTACTGGGTTTTCCCACATGCTGTTTCATCCCATTTCATTCGATTTTCAGAGTTATTTTTGCCCCTAGGTGAACTGACAGATGGCTGAACAGATGTTCTCAACCCCTTCTGTATAATTCTTTCCAACTTCTGTGGGGTTGGAAAGAATAATTAACAAAATCCTATAAAATTTATTGAAATGAAATGAATGGCCAGATAATATTGGGTGGCTTATAGCATAATCAAAAATATGAAACTTGTTTATTCATATTTTCTACCCATAGTGACTGATTCACCTCTTGGGGTAAATTTATAACTGTGTGCACTGGTAAAAGTGGGACGGGTAAATAAAGATCAGTTGTTTATTCTTTCTAAAGTAGAAACGTTAGGGGATGCACAATGAAGCTACAGTGTAGCACATGTAAGACTAATAGAAGAAAATATTTTTTCACTCAATGAATAATCAAATTCTGGAATTCGTTGCAGGAGGATGTAGTAAAGCTGTCAGTGTAGATGGGTTTAAAAGAGGTTTGGACAAGTTCCTGGAGAAAGAGTCCATTAATCATTATTAAAGAGGACCAGAGAAATCCACCAATTACCCTGTAATAAGCAGCATAGAATCTGTGTACCTTTCAGGAACCTGACATGTACTTGTGACCTGGATTGGCCACTGTTGGAAACAGGATACTGGGCATGATGGATCTTTGGTCTGACCTAGTATGGCATAGCTGATGTTCTAAAAGTGCGTGCCCCATGAAAAATTGATAGGACACTATATAGGACATTAACAGAGTTCTGAAAATATTTTTTCCCAAAAAGACTCTGAAGTCCTAACTTCCATCCCTGGGAGCATCAAAGTGAGTCTTAGACATTTTGGTCCTTTTGAGGGTAAATTTAATGACCATGAAGAGGTACCACAGCTGAATCCTCTCAAATCCAGGAGCCTTCTGGACTCAATACTGTACAGAAAGGGGGACCTTCACATCTCCATCTAGGCATCCTTCAGGATTCTGTGAACAGGCACAGGCAGAGTCTCCTTAGAGGGAGCGAGGAACTAGAAGATTTCCAATGCTTCAACCCTGGGCTGCTCCTCAGTCTAGCTTAAATGGAATGAAATAAACCATTTCCTGCACAAACTCAGAAAGGGACAACTTCTCCGGAGGGGATTTTCTCTCTCTCATGAGGAGGTGAAGGATCTGAAGGTAACTCAGGAGACCGCTCCTCTGAGAAATATGCCAAATCGTACTCTGAATCCCAGAAGTGTTATAAAGCAGATCAAGAAAAAGAACTCTAGAGATGTCTTGAGTCTCTACCTGACCTATTTCTGCCCTTCTTGGGGAGCAGGTCTATACTCTGAGCATTGATGCACAGAGATCATCCGATTCCTTGGAAAGTAGTCTCCCGCTCCTCCCAATACAGTGGATATAGATACTGGCCAGGCAATCACCAGTATCAAAGTTCTGTTTTGGTTTTGATGACGGTGAATCTCTTGCAGGTAGGCGGGCGAGTCTGGAGAATTGGCTCGATGTCTCAATACATCAATCTTGATGCCGTAAAAGCTCCTCAGAAGATGCTCCTCAAGGGCCATCATTGACAAAGATGGAGGAGCAACAGCAGATTCTGTCAATGCCGGTGGAATCTGTTGGAGTTTTGGCAGGCTGGTCCCTATAGAGACTGCCGTGGTACCTCTGGTACCAAAGAATAAAATTACTGAAAATATAGACAGTCATGGTTTAATGGGAGAAAGCCCACATAGATTTAGACAAGAAAAATCTCATCTTACTTATCTGTTATATATTTTTGAAGGTGTGAATAAACAGGTGGATAAAGGTGAACCAACTGATATAATGTATCTAAATTTTCAGAAAGCCTTTGACAAGGTCCCTCATGAGAGACTTGGCAAAATTAAAAAGTAATGGGATAAGGACAGGGGTGGGCAATTCTGGTCCTGGAGGGCCGCAGACCAGTCAGGTTTTCATGATGTCCCTAATGCATATTCATGAGATCTAGTTGCAAACACTGCCTTCCATTGTATGGAAATAGGTCCATGAATATTCATTAGGGACATCATGAAAAGCTGACTGGTCTGCGGCCCTCCAGGACCGGAAATGCCCACCCCTGGGATAGGAGGCAGAAAGATAGAAAGCAGAGGGGTAGGGTTCAATGGCCAATTTTCTCAATGGAGAAAGGTGAATAGTGGAGTACCCCAGGGATCTATGCTGGGCCCGCTGCCTTTTAATATATTCATAAATGATCTGGAAATAGGAATGTGAGGTGATCAAATCTGCAGATGAAACAAAATTATTCAAGGTTGTTAAAATACAAGAGGATTGTGAAAAACTGCAAGAGAACCTTGATAAATTGGAAGACTGGACGTCCAAATGGCAGATGAAATTTGATGTAGATAAGTGCAAAGTTATGCACCTAGGAAAGAACAACCCAAAATATGGTTATACGATATAAGGTTCCAAATTAGGAATACCACCAAGGAGAAAGATTTAGGCGTCATTGAAACCCTCTGTTCAGTGTGCAGCGGCAGCCAAGAAAGCCAATAGAATGCTAGGAATCATAAGGAAAAGAATGGAGAATAAAACAAGGATATTATGCCTCTATCGTTCAATGTTGCGACCGCACCTTGAATACTGTGTGCAATTCTGGTCTCTATATCTTAAAAAGGATATATCAGAATTAGAAAAGGTACAAAGAAGAGCCACCAAAAATGGTAAAAGGGATGGAAGGATACCCCTATGAAGGAAGGCTTAAAAGGTTAGGGTTCTTCAACTTCAAAAAGAGACAGCTGAGAAGGGATATGATAGAGGTCTATAAATTAATTAAAGGAGTGGAACAGGTAAGCGTAGATTGGTTGTTTAAACCATCAAAAAGTAGAAAGACTAGGGGATATGCATTGAAACTACAATGTAACCCATTTAAGACTAATAAGAGAAAAAGCGTAGTTACTCACCTGTAACAGGTGTTCTCCAGGAGCAGCAGGAATCAGTCCTCACTTATGGGTGACGTCGGCGCCGACGGAGCCCTCGCGGAGCAATTTTCCCCAGCTTTCAAAGAAAGCCTTTGGGAATTGCAGCGCGCATGCGCGGTCGTCTTCCCGCCCGAGGGTGCCATCTTAGCCAGTCAGATGACATAGCTAAAAAAGACAGCATAAAAATTTGCAAAAAGAACATAAGCAGACGATTGCAACTCCAAGGGGAGGAGGGAGGGTAGTGAGGACTGATTCCTGCTGCTCCTGGAGAACACCTGTTACAGGTGAGTAACTACGCTTTCTCCAGGACCAAGCAGGAAGTCAGTCCTCACTTATGGGACTCCCAAGCTCAAGGCTACCGGAGACCCTAAGCACAAAAATGAGCTCCCTCTAGCTCAGCAGCACAGAAGGATAGAATCTTCGCTGAATTATCACCCACCGGTAGCCCACATCCGGGATGGAGGGTAGGAGTTGCTCAGACCTCAAAGAGATTACGGAGGACTGCCTGTCCGAAAGCACTGTCCCTACGGGACTCCCTCTCGAGACAGTAATGGACCGCAAAAGTCTGGCTCGAAGACCAAGTAGCGGCCCGGCAGATGTCTGCCAGCGGAACAGAGCGGAGGTAAGCCACTGACGTAGCCTTTGCCCGAACGCAATGAGCCGTGACTCGACTTTCTAAGGAGAGTCCGGCTGCCCCATAAGCCCAAGAGATACAGTCCGCAACCCAGATGGACAGAGTACGCTTGGAGACCGGGAGCCCCAATTTATTGGGGTCAAAAGACACAAAAAGCTGAGCAGCTTTACGGTGCTCCCGCGTACGGTCAAGGTAGAAGTTCAATGCCCTTCTACAGTCCAGGGTATGGAGGACCGTTTCAGCTCGGCTGGAGTGTGGTCTGGGAAAGAAGGTTGGAAGTACCACCTCCTGATTGATGTGAAAAGGGGAGACCACTTTAGGCAGAAATTTTGGGTGAGTCCGTAGGACTACCCTATTCTTGTAGAACCTAGTGTAAGGGGGATCAGACACGAGGGCCTGCAATTCACTTACGCGTCTAGCGGAAGTGAGGGCTATCAAGAACAGTGTTTTCCAAGACAGAAAACGGAGAGAACAGGTAGCCATAGGTTCAAAAGGCGGACAGGTGATCCGCTGCAAAACCACATTCAGGTCCCAGTCAGGCGCTGGCGGGCGCAGAGGTGGTTTAAGTAGGAGACGACCTCTGAGAAACCTCGCTACGAGAGGGTCGCTGGAGAGAGGTCTACCGTCCACCGGCACATGATGTGCCGAAAGAGCACTGAGGTGAACTTTGACGGAGTTGGACTTAAGTCCCAAATTAGAGAGGTGTAGCAAGTACTGCAAGATCACCGACACCGGGCAGGAGAAGGGATCCTGAGACTGTTGGGTACACCAGACTGCAAAGCGACGCCATTTAAGGGCGTAGCATTTGCGGGTAGAAGGCCGTCGCGAAGCCAAGACGACCTCCTCCACCTCCGCCGGCAGGAGAAGGGGAGCAAGGACTACCCTCTCAGCAGCCAGGCCATGAGGTTGAGAGACCTGAGGTTGGGGTGCAGTAGGGACCCCTGATCCTGAGTGAGGAGATCCGGTTGTACCCCCAGAGGGAATGGATCCTCCACCGCCAGTTGCAGCAGGAGTGGAAACCACGGCTGTCTGGGCCAGCGAGGGGCCACCAGGATCATGAAAGCTTTGTCTCGGAGAACCTTGAAGAGAGTTCGAGAGACTAGCGGGATGGGAGGGAAAGCGTACAGGAGGCTCCCCGACCATGAGATCAGAAAAGCGTCCGCCGCAACCCGGAGGGGGTGTGGCTGACGAGAGCAGAAGCGAGGAAGCTGCCGGTTGTGAGGACTGGCAAAGAGATCCACCGTGGGGAGGCCCCACTTGAGGAAGAGCTTCTGAACTACCAAGGGATCCAGACGCCACTCGTGCGGCTGGAGGACCCTGCTGAGTTTGTCCGCAAGGCAATTTTCTTGGCCCGGGAGATAAACTGCCTTGAGGAGAATGCCGTGACTGACGGCCCAAGAGCAGAGCTTCTGTGCCTCCCGGCAGAGGAGGAAGGAGCCCGTGCCCCCCTGCTTGTTCACGTAGAACATGGCAACTTGATTGTCCGTCTGGACAAGGACGGACTGGTGGGAAGTCAGGTGGGAGAAGGCCTTGAGAGCCAGGCGGATCGCCCTGAGCTCCAGGAAGTTGATCTGCAGAGCAGACTCCCACGTGGTCCAGAGGCCCTGAGTACGTGCCTCTTGGCAATGTGCTCCCCAGCCCAGGAGGGATGCATCGGTGGTCAGCACCCGGGTCGGCTGAGGTGACTGGAAAGGCATTCCGAATAGGAGGTTCGGCTGCCGGAGCCACCACCGGAGAGACGAGATCAGCGGCTCGGAGACGCGCACTAGGTCTGCTAGGCCGCCTGTGGCTTGACGCCACTGCTGGCGGAGACACCATTGAGCAGACCGCATATTCAGGCGGGCATTGGGGGTCACATGGACGGTGGAAGCCATATGGCCGAGTAGTCTCAGGAAGCGCCTGGCGGAGACCAGGGGCTGGCTGCGAAAGCGGTCGGCTAGGTCCATGAGCCGTTGAGCCCTGTCGAGCGGTAGGTAGGCTCGCGCCTGAGGAGTGTGCAGCCTTGCGCCGATGAACTCGAGATCCTGTGAGGGGAGCAAAGTGGACTTTGCGAAGTTTATAACAAAGCCCAAGTGCTGCAGAAGAGTCACCGTGCGGTGCGTGGCGTTGGTGACCTCCCGAGCGGACGCTGCTCTGATGAGCCAGTCGTCGAGGTACGGAAAGACATAGAGGCCGTGAAGCCGGAGATGGGCCGCCACGACCGCGAGACATTTTGTGAAGACTCGCGGTGCGGAGGACAGGCCAAAGGGCAGTACTCTGTACTGGTAATGATTTCCCGCCACCACAAACCTTAGGTATTGGCGGTGGCTTGGGTGGATGAGGATGTGCGTGTAGGCATCCTTTAGATCCAAGGAGCATAGCCAATCTCCCTGCTGGAGGTAGGGCAGAAGGATTCCAAGGGTAAGCATTTTGAACTTCTCCCGCACAAGGAACTTGTTGAGGTTGCGCAAGTCCAGGATGGGTCTGAGGCCCCCTGTTCTCTTTGGTATCAGAAAATACCTGGAATAAAAGCCTTGACCTCTCAGGTGGTGTGGCACCGGTTCCACCGCCTGATCCTGCAGAAGACCTGCTAACTCCTGAAGGAGCAATTCCCTGTGCAGAGGGGGTCGCGGAGGTTCTCCCGGAAAATAGGAGGGAGGGACCTGGTGGAAGTGGAGAAGATAGCCTTCTCGCACGACCTGAAGCACCCAGGCATCTGCGGTGATGCTGGACCACCTGTGGGCGAAGTGAACCAGCCGGCCTCCGGTGCTGGGAGGAACCAGCGGGGGGGGAGAGTCTATGCTTTGTGAGTCAAAAACCCCCACCCTGCTGAGCAGGGGCTGGTGGTGCAGGCTTGGGAGCTTGCTGCCTACGGGACCCGTTACCCCGTCCCTTGGCCTGCTGGCCCTGTTGGGGAGCTGCAGGGGCCTGATAATGGGGGTATTGTTTGTAGGCAGCCGCCTTCCTCGGGTAAAAGGACTTTTTCCCCGAGCCCTTCTTTTTCTGGGAAGGGGCGGAGGTCTTCCTAGAAAGCCTGGTCCTGGTGAGAGTCTCAGTCTCAATTTGTGCAGCCTTTTCCGCCATGGGCTTGCCAAAGAGGTTCTCGCCTCGGCAGGGGACATCGACCAACTTGTCCTGCACCCAGGGCTCAAGGTCTGACGACTGAAGCCAAGCCTGTCGGCGGGCACCGATGCCGGCTGCGGCCACTCGAGCCGATGCTTCAAAGCCATCATAGGCTGCCCGGGACATGAACTTTGAGCATTCCCGAATGCCAGTGGACAAGGCCAGGAACCTCCGCAAGGGTTCCTCGGACAGACCAGCGGAGAATCCGGCTAGCTCTTTAGCCAGATCCCGGAGATACATGCCCATGTATAGCTGGTAAGTCTGGACACGACATGCGAGCATAGAGCCCTGGAAGCACTTCTTGCCAAGGCCATCCAGGTTACGGGCCTCCCTTCCAGGAGGCACCGAGGAGTGCATCTTCTGGCTCTTAAGACGATGCATGGCCGATTCCACTACCATGGAATGGTGTGGCAGCTGTGCCTTTTGAAAGCCAGGGCTCTTGCGGACCCGATAGATAGAATCGACCCGCTTGCTCAGGACCGGCGAGGAGGCCGGACTCTCCCACATGCGGAAGAGAAGTCGTTCCAGCATAGGAGGAACCGGCACAGTAAAGTGTTCCCTCGCGGGAGAGTCATACTGGAGGGCGTCGAGCTCTTCGGCTCGAGGCTCCTCCTCGGGATCCGCAGGGAAGGCCAAAGCCTTGGCCATATCCCTAACGAAGTCCGAGAACCGGGCATCCTCCGGGGGGGACTGCTTCCGAGGCTCGGACTCCGGCGAGTCCGATGGGACACACCGAGTCCGGAAAGAATCAGGTGACTCTTCCTCCTCAGACTCCCAGACCGACTCCGACGAGGACTCGGTGGGGTCGGCCCGGGCAGGGTGCGGCGCCAGCCGCCCCGACGCCGAGGGAGTCGGCGTCGGCGACCTCGGTCCCGAACGGGAGGCTGAGGGCGACCTCGACCGAGGATCGACTCGAGTTCTCATCGACTCGAGGATCGGCTCGGTCTCCGGGGTCGACTTGGACGTCGACGTCCCGGCGGTCGGGGCAGCGACGCCAGCGAAGCCAGCGAGCAGTGCCCTCTGCTGGTCCATGAAGGCAGACAGTCTGCTCTCCAAGGCCGTCAACCTGAGTCCGAGCTCAGGTGACCCAGCAGCCCCCGACTCGGGCCCCGACGGTGTCGGGCCCGACGTCGGCTGTCGCGGAGGCGAGTCCAGAAGGACCACAGGACTTACCCGGGCAGGCATCTCCGACTCCAGGCGAGGTCGCTTCGGGATGTGTTCCTTCTCCAAGGACCCGGGGCGGCTGTCGGGGCTATGCGACCTGGCCCTCGCGGAGCCAGGAGCGTCCACCGACGCCGCCCTCGCGGGTTTTTCCTTCCGACGATGGTTCCCGGAGGGAGAACCCCGGTCGGAGGAGCTCCGGCGACGGTCTGAGCTGGAGCCTTTCGACACGGAGGCCTCCGACGAGGTCCGGGTACGGCTGGGGTCAGCGAAGATTCTCTCACGCTGATGCCGCCGACTTCTCAACGCCTTTGAGGACAGTTTGCTGCAGGGCCCACAGATCAGTTCCTCATGATCCGGGCCCAGGCAGCGGAGGCAAAAGTCGTGTGTGTCGGTTAGTGACATATTTCGGTCACACCGACCACACCGCTTAAACCCACTGGCAGCCATCGGGGGGAAAAAGGGCCCCTGCGAGGTCAAAGGACTGGGCTGCCAGGGAAAAACGAAAACGAAAGCTGACTAAGTCAGAAAAACCGAAAAAAAGTAAGAGGACTCGAGACCGGCGTCGCGAGTCCGGGCGGGAAATCGATCGGCGTCGAACCGAAAGAAAAAAGGATAAAATAAAGAAGAAAATCCACTTTTTCGCGGGGACAAGACGGGGACGTCTGTAGGGCTCCGCGGAAAAAAGAAGACTGGCCAAGATGGCACCTTCGGGCGGGAAGACGACCGCGCATGCGCGCTGCAATTCCCAAAGGCTTTCTTTGAAAGCTGGGGAAAATTGCTCTGCGAGGGCTCCGTCGGCGCCGACGTCACCCATAAGTGAGGACTCACTTCCTGCTTGGTCCTGGAGAACTGCTGCATGCAGGAAGAATTGCGCATGCTCAGAACTTTACATAAAGTTCTGTGCTCTGGGAGAGCCGTCCCATCCCAGAAACATGCGGTGACATCACCCACTTGTGTGCCTGATGCAATCTTGCTTCTTGACATTAAAAAAAACAGCTTATATAATTTGAGACCATTACAGAAATTCTTGCACTTATGAGGGCAGTGAACACAAACCCTACATTTAGATGTCAATATAAATTCTGTTCTGTATGAAATATTGTAAAATGATCTATAACTTAGATATGGGCTGTATATATGACATTTTATGCTAAAACAAGTTACATTGGCACCAAATGAAGTTATTTCTGGACATTCTGCATCAAGTTCAAATTTAAAAGTGCTTTTGTTCAGTCATGGACCATTATGGTAGCTGTTTTTGTGCTACTTTGTAACAATAAATGAGTTAGATAAATGAGTTAGACAGTGTGTTGCATTACTATTTCAGAAATGGATCAAATGATCGTGATCACAAATTGTGTGGCATTTATTTACAAGTTTGACTAGTAATCCAGCTAATCCCTAGAACAACTACTACTCCTTGACTGTGAGCCAGTGAATAATTAATAACCCTCTTTCTAGTTCCTAATGGAGCTCTTTCAAGCTGTGTGTGTGTGATTGGAGTGGTCAGAATGTCTAGGTTTTTTTACCAGAGGACTGTGAAAGAGTAGTTACTCACCTGTAACAGGTGTTCTCCAGGAGCAGCAAGAATCAGTCCTCACTTATGGGTGTCATCGACGCCGATGAAGCCCCAGCGGAGCATTTCCCCAGCTTTCCATGAAAACCTTTGGGAATGCTGGCACGCATGCGCGGTTCCCTTCCCACCTAAAAGTGCCATCTTACCTCAGTCAAATGACATAGCTAAGAACAGCACACAAAAATTGAAAAATGAACTATGTACAACTGCAACTCCAAGGGGAGGAGGGAGGGTAGTGAGGACTGATTCCTGCTGCTCCTGGAGAACACCTGTTACAGGTGAGTAACTACTCTTTCTCCAGGACCAAGCAGGAAATCAGTCCTCACTTATGGGTGACTCCCCAGCTCTGGGCTACCAGGAACCCAGGCTGAACAAGAGAACACCCTCTAGTCTCAGCAACACAGAAAAGGCTTTTCAAAAACACAACCTCCACAGGTAGCCCAACCAGAGGGCAGGAGTTGCCTAGACCTCAAAGAGATTCCGGAGTACTGCTTGGCCAAAAGCACTGTCCCTACGGGACTCCCTCTCCAGACAGTAGTGGGCTGCAAAAGTCTGGCTTGAAGACCAAGTAGCAGCCCTTCAGATGTCTTGCAATGGAACAGAGCGGAGATGAGCCACTGATGCAGCCATTGCCCTCACATGGTGGGCCATGACCCTACCCGGCAAAGGAAGGTCAGCCGCCTTGTAAGCCCAGGTGATACAGTCAGCCACCCAGATGGACAAGGTACGCTTGGACACAGGCCTCCCCAAGTTATTGGGGTCAAAAGAAAGGAAGAGCTGAGAAGCTTTCCTGTGACCTTGCGTACGTTCAAGGTAGAAGGATAAGGCCCTCCTACAGTCCAAGGTATGGAGAACTGTTTCAGCCTGACTTGCATGAGGCCTAGGGAAGAAAGTAGGAAGAACCACCTCCTGGTTGAGGTGGAAAGAGGAGACAACCTTAGGAAGGAACTTAGGGTGAGTCCTGAGGACTACCCTTTTTTTATAGAACCTGGTGTAAGGTCTATCACAGACCAAGGCCTGAAGCTCACTCACTCTCCTAGCCGAAGTAAGGGCGATCAGAAAGAGAGTCTTCCATGAGAGGAAGCGTAGAGGACAAGTAGCCATAGGCTCAAAAGGTGGTCGAGTCAGCTGCTGCAAGACCACATTCAGCTCCCACTCAGGAGCAGGACGACGTATGGGAGGTTTGAGCAGTAACAAACCTCTGAGAAACCTGGACACCAAAGGGTGCACAGACAAGGAATGGCCCTCTACTAAGGAGTGGTGAGCTGCCAAAGCAGAGAGGTGGACCCGAACAGAGTTGGACTTTAGACCCTGATTGGACAAGTGCAGCAGGTACTGAAGCACTACAGACACAGCACAGGAGAAAGGATCCTCTGCACGTAACTGACACCACACAGAAAACCTCTTCCACTTGAGAGCATAGGTTTTCCTTGTGGACTGTTTCCTAGAAGCTAGGAGAACCTCCTCAACTTCTTTAGGCAGGCCCCAGGGAGCCAACACTACCCTTGCAGCCTCCATGCCATCAGATGGAGGGATTTGAGATTGGGATGCAGTAGAGAGCCCTGATTCTGCGAGAGAAGGTCGGGCTGCAATCCCAGAGGCAGAGGGGGATCCGCTGCCGGGGCCACCTGGGAGCCACCAAGAGGACTGAGGCCCTGTCTTGGAGAATTTTGAACAGTGTCCGGGCCACCAGGGGGGTGGGAGGAAACGCATAGAGTAGGCCCTGAGTCCAGGGAATCAGAAAAGCATCTGCTGCTACCCTCAGAGGATGCAGTTGCCTGGAGCAGAACCGTGGCAGCTGGTTGTTTAGAGGACTGGCAAACACGTCTATGGAGGGACGACCCCACTCCAAGAAAATCTTTTGAACCACTAAAGGATGTAGCTGCCACTTGTGTGGTTGCAGAATCCTGCTCAATTTGTCGGCCAGGAAATTCTCCTGGCCTGGAAGGTAGACTGCCTTGAGGAGCATGTTGTGTCTCAGGGCAAAGGAACAGAGAACTTGTGCTTCCTGACAAAGGGGTTGGGAACCAGTCCCGCCTTGCTTGTTCACATAGAACATGGCTACCTGGTTGTCTGTTTGGATCAAGACAGACTGATGGGCCAGGGAAGCAGTAAAGGCCTTGAGGGCCAAGCGGATAGCTCTGAGCTCTAGGAGACTGATCTGCTGGGACGCCTCCCAAGGAGACCACAGACCCTGGGTGCACTTGTCTAGGCAGTGTACTCCTCAACCCAACAGGTGGTCAGCACCATTGTATGAGGAGGTATCTGAAAGGGCACCCCCACCAGCAAATTGGGGGGGTGTAACCACCAGTTGAGGGAGGTCAGAAAAAACGGTGGGACACTCTGATCCCGTCTCTGAGGCTGCCTGAGGCCTGTGACCACTGAGTCCGAAGGCACCACTGGGCAGGCCGCATATTGAGCCCGGCATTGGGGGTCACCGGAACTGTGGACGCCATGTGGCCTAGAAGCCTGAGACAGAGTCTGGCGGAGACCAGGGACCTGTGCAGAAACTTGCTTGCAAGGTCCATGAGCCGTTGTGCTCGGTCCACTGGTAAGAATGCTCTTGCCAGCTGAGAATCCAACCTTGCCCCTATGAATTCCAAGTTCTGGGAGGGGAGCAAAGTGGACTTTGCGAAGTTGATGACAAAGCCCACCTTTAGGAGCAGGTCTATGGTTCTGTTGGTGGCCTGCTGGACCTCGAGACACGTCTGGCCTCTGATGAGTCAGTCGTCAAGGAAGGGAAAGACAAAGATGCCCTGATTTCTCAGGTAGGCTGCTACCACTGCCAGGCACTTGGTGAAGACTCTGGGAGCGGAAGTCAGCCCAAAAGGCAGTACCCTGTACTGATAGTGGTTTCCTCCCACAATGAACCTGAGGTACTTTCTGTGGTCTGGATGAATGAGGATGTGAGTGTAAGCATCTTTTAGATCTAAAGAGCATAGCCAATCTCCCTGCTGGAGGTAGGGCAGAAGAGTTCCAAGAGTAACCATCTTGAACTTTTCTTTCACAAAAAACTTGTTTAGGTTTCTGAGATCCAAAATGGGTCGAAGACCACCGGTTCTCTTTGGCACCAGGAAATACCTGGAGTAAAAACCGTGACCTTGGAAGTGGGGAGGCACAGGCTCCACCGCCTTGTCCAGCAACAGACCCCTGAGCTTCTGGAGGAGAAGGGTTGTATGCAGGGGAGGCCTGGAAGGCTCCCCTGGAAGTGTGGCGGAGGTAGTTGGTGAAAATGCAGGGCATAGCCTCGATGGACTATGTCCAGCACTCAACTGTCCTGAGTTATCAGGGGCCACTGGTGGATGAACAAGGCTAGGCGGCCTCCTGTGCAGGGCTGGGTCTGCAAGGGAGGTTTGGCTGTACTCAAAGAGTCAAAAACCCCCACCCTGCTGAGTGGGAGCAGGGGCCGGAGACTTGGGGGTAGTCTGCCTACGGGGCCCATTACCCCGGCCCTTGGCTTGCTGACCCTGTGGGGCAGGTTGGGCAGCCTGATAATGTGGGTACTGTTTGTAGGCAGTGCCCTTCCTCGGGTAAAAGGGCTTTTTACCCGGGCCCTTCTTTTTATGTGAAGGGGCAGAGGTCTTCCTGGACAGCCTTGTCCTGGTGAGGTGCTCAGTCTCGAGCTGTGCGGCCTTCTTGGCCACAGGCTTGCCAAAAAGGTTTTCACCTCGGCAAGTGACATCGACCAACTTGTCCTGAACCCATGGCTCGAGGTCCGATGACTGCAGCCACGCCTGGCGTTGAGCCGCGATGCCGGCAGCCGCTACTCGGGCCGAAGCCTCGAAGCCATCGTAGGCGGCGCGGGACATGAACTTAGAGCATTCCCGTATCCTCGAAGACAAGGACTTAAAACTCTGCAAGGGTTCCCCGGAGAGACCAGCAGAGAACCCGGCCAACTCCTTGGCCAGGTCTCGTAAATACATGCCCATGTACAGCTGGTAAGTCTGGACATGGCAAGCAAGCATGGAGCCCTGAAAACACTTTCTGCCGACTCCATCAAGGCTGCGGGCTTCCCTACCGGGAGGCACCGCAGAGTGCATCTTCTGACTTTTCAGACGATGCATGGCCGATTCCACAACCATAGAATGGTGCGGCAGCTGTGCTTTCTGGAAGCCAGGACTCTTGCGGAGTCGATAAATGGAATTGACTCGCTTGCTCAAAACCGGCGCCAAGGCCGGCGCCTCCCACATCCGGAAGAGGAGCCGCTCCAGCATCGGAGGAACCGGGACAGTAAAGGCCTCCTTCGGAGGAGAGTCGTACTGCAGAGCATCGAGCTCCTCAGCTCGAGGCTCTTCCTCGGGGTCAGCCGGGATAGCCAGGGCAGCGGCCATATCCCGAATAAACTCCGAGAACCGAGTATCCTCCGGAGGGGATCTACTCCGGGGTTCAGACTCAGGTGAGTCCGAAGGGACACACAGAGTCTTAAAGGTGTCAGGAGACTCCTCATCTTAGGTTTCCCATGCAGACTCGTCCGAAGTCGAGTCGGGGTCCGACGCCGCGGGGCCCCTGGGCACCCGCCCCGAAGCCGGAGGCACCGGCGTCGAGACCCTCAGTCCCGAACAGGAGGTCGAGGGCGACCTCGACCGAGGACAACCGAGCCGCAAGGGACTCTAGTATCGGCTCGGTCTCCGGGGTCGACTCGGAAGTCAATGTCCCGGTGGTTGGGGCAGATGCGCCAGACAGGCTGGCCATCAATGCCCGCTGCTGATCCATGAAGGCAGACATTCTGCTCTCCAAGGCTGTCAACCTGAGACTCAGCTCGGGTGACGCAGCAGCCCCCGACTCGGGCCCGACGTCGGTACTCGGGGAGGCGAATCCTCAAGGACAACAGGACTTACGTGTCCAGCAGACTCCGGTTCTATATGAAGAACTTTGGTCGGCTTCTCCTGGTCCAGGGGCCCGGGATGACGGTCGGGGGTCTTAGACCTGGACCTCGAGGGTCCAGGGACCTCCACCAATGCCGCCCTCGCGAGCCGCTTCTTCCTCTTACGCTCCCTCTCGGGGGACCCCCTGTCCGAGGAGCTCCGACGCCTCTCGGGATCGGAATCCCGAGGTGTCGAAGCCTCAGACAAAGTCCGGGCACAAGCAGAGGCCGAGTCGGAGAAAAGCCTTTCACTTTGCTGCTGACGACTTCGGAGGGCCTTGGAAGACATTTTTCCACATGGCCCGCACGTTTTAGAATCGTGGTCCGGGCCCAGGCACCGAAGGCAGCAGTCATGTGTGTCGGTGAGAGACATTATCTTTTTACACCGATAACACTTTTTAAAACCACTGGAAGACATGGGGGGAAAAAAAGGGCCGCCGCGAGGTCAAAAGACCGGCCTTCCAGGGAAAAAGAAAAAGTTTAGGCACGAACGCCGAGCCACTAAGGGCAAAAAACCGAAAAATAAAAAGGGGGTTCGATACCGGTGTACCGATCCCAGCGGGAGGGGAACCGACGTCGAATCCGAAGAAAAGAAGCGAAACAACGCTAGAAAAAAAATCTACTTTTAACCGGGAAAACAGGACACACGTCTGATGGGCTTCACGGAAAAAGAGAGACTGAGGTAAGATGGCACCTTTAGGCGGGAAGGGAACCGCGCATGCGTGCCAGCATTCCTAAAGGCTTTCATGGAAAGCTGGGGAAATGCTCCGCTGGGGCTTCATCGGCGTCGATGACACCCATAAGTGAGGACTGACTTCCTGCTTGGTCCTGGAGAAAATCAGTTGCATCTGATTGGCCAGACACAGTTTACTTCATGAATCCACCATGCTAACTGCTCAAATATTTCCAATAATCATTAACACACACACACTGTAAATGCCTGCTTTTATATATCTGCATATGCAATGAGCAGTTAAAATTTAAAAGAAAAATTCCAAGATCCCTTTACATTTCTTTTTTTTTAAGAGATATATTACCACTTTAAGCAGTGCTTCAGAAAGAATAAGGATTTTATTAAAGAAAAAAAATCTAACATGACCCCTAAATGTAATGAAACAGGTTTCATTTCAAAACATAACGGAACAAAACTCTCACCAAAATGTTATTTTGTTTTCCATTTTAGTGCTTGCTGTTTGTAAATAGCGCACACTAAAATGGAACCCCTGAAAATAATTAAAATGAAAAAAAAAGTCTGCACACCTGTATTTTTAATGCATTATAGAAACACATCCTCCCCTTGTTTGTGACCAGTTAAAGGAGGCTCTGTATTTGGCAATAACTGGAGGGTTTGTTAGCATCAGGAGTTATCCTGCAGATGGGAAATTATAGCTTCATCTCTCACCTACCTGAGACTCTTGTATCTGGGTGAGTTTCTTTTTCTCTTGCTCTTCCTCTTGCTTCTTCTTCTTCTTTTTCTCTTTTTTTTCTTTCTTTTTTGCCGTTTCTAACTTCTTTTTTATTTCAAACCTGGAAAGAGAAGGTTATTACTCAAGGAAGTCAACTTGCTAGGAGGTTGCTAACATGGAAACTCCCACAGAGTTTGGAAGTCCAAATTCCATTATACAGGTCTTAGGTCAGCACAGTTACTTACCTGTAACAGGTGATGTCTGGGAACAGCAAGAATAAGTCTTCACATATGGGTACGTCGGTACCGACAGAGCCTGCGCGGGAACGCTCCCCAGCGTTCAAAAAGAAAGCTTTTGGGAGCATCCCACACGCATGCGCGCTGCCTTCCCGCCTAAACACTGCCCTCTCATCAGTTGGGTTTGTAGCTGAGACCGAAGGAGAGAGAGAGAGAGAGAGAGAGAGAGAGAAAGAAACTCTTAGGGGAGGTGGGTGGGTTGTGAAGACTTATTCCTGCTGTTACCAGAGATCACCTGTTACAGGTAAGTAACTGTGCTATCTCCAGGAACAAGCAGAAATGAGTCTTCACATATGGGGACTCCCAAGCTAAGATGCCTGGAGGAGGCCCCAGCATGTTGCAAATCCGATGGATGGGCCATGCTTGTTTCTCAGAACCTCAGGCATCGAAGGGATGGAGGGTAGGAGTTGAACTAGAAAAGAAAAAAGGGGGGTGTGGAACAGCTTGACTACACAAGGTATCCAGAGGGGGGTCCTTGTGTAGATTATAATTGTTAGAAAATATTGAAATCCAATTTTCTAATGTGGATCTTACTCAAAAGTATTGCGAAAAATATTTGGTGAGGCTAATATGGGTCTGTAGTTGAGAGCCAGTACATTATCCTCAAGGGATTTCCTCACTGTGAAGTAGAGGAAAATAAATTTTGCAATACAGGAAGAGATACGAAGCCTTAATGGCTAGAACTAACCCCAGAAGAAAAAATGGGGGAGTTTAATGAGGTTGGACTTTGGAGAAAGTAGCTAAAGCTTCTGTAAAGTCCAAAGTTTGAACTCCTTGTCCTTGGAGCAGAATAAGGCCCTAGGAAAAAATGGAGATAAATCTGACTGGTTTGGATGAAAAGGTAGAAATACCCTTTGCAGAAAAAAGGATAGGCCTTTAAGACCCCCTTTATCCAAATGAAAGACTAGGACATTTGTAATAGGCGTTGGGCCCCCAATTTCCTGAAGATCAGTAGTCTTTTGTAAGTGATGTCGCTTATGATGACGACGTTACATGTAGAGCTTCAGATGTGAGGTAACCGAAAAGGTAAAGAAGGTATTTCCTAATGTACCATAGAAATTGGTTGTCCATTAAGTTTTATGATATGCTGGGACAGCATTAATATGGACAGTAAACAAATCTTTCAAAGTCAGATGTTGTATAGAGATTGACCCAATAACAAGAAGGATTAAGACCTACTTGAGAATACTGATGGAGAATCTCTGTCTGGTTAAAAATGGAAAAACTATAGAGAAAGTTTCATAGAAAACTGGTACTATGTCTTCCACTTACAAGGAGAGGACTAGATTGCTTTGAAAAAGATCTATCCCCTGAATAACCAGGTCTTGAGACGTACGTGAAGGAGTGCAGAGGAGATCCTTAGTCTTAAGACAGCAAGTCTGGATCCTTCTATAACTTCAAGAAAATAGCTTGAGAAAAAGACACAGTATAAGGGGATACCATGTTTGCCTCTCTATGAGGGCAATATGAGTATCATGTGCTCTTTTGCTCATCATAAGCTACAATGAAGTATAGGGAAATAGAAGGAAAAAAGTGAATAAGGACCGACTGCAGTGACAAGAATGCATCCCTGTCGTAGAAATTCCAGTGAGATGTGGAACAATCCAGGGAATTGTGCAATTCTGTACACTTTCACGAGGTCTAAACCCTGGTTAGTTTTCCTTAAAAGGAAATTTTAAGGAAGATGGTAAGATTAGGAAAAAACCAGTCATGCAGGAGCATGACTGGGCAGAGTCTACCAGCTGAAGCCCTTTTTAACCATCTGGAAGCTAGCTACTAGGAGTAGCTCTGAAGCTCTCTGGCAAAGGCCCATAGTTGCAGAGCTTTCTTGTATAATTGCAGAGAGCATGTTGTAGGTTGCTTAGATCTGGCTGTTTAATTGCCAGTGTGCAACCTAATCTATTCTGTTGGAGCCAAAAAGAATTGAAGATGGCTAAGAATAGTAGACAGGCTTGATGCCTGCAACAATAAATTGTCCAAATGGGTTCTGGAACCTCTCTTGGAGTTATCTGTTATTAAGGCAGCAGAGAAAAAGTTAGGTCAATAATAGACAGGCTTGATGCCTGCAACAATAAATTGTCCAAATGGGTTCTGGAACCTCTCTTGGAGTTATCTGTTATTAAGGCAGCAGAGAAAAAGTTAGGTCCTATAGGTTAGAGAGGACCGTCAGACATAATTTGGAGTGGTAATACTCAATTTCTGTCTGATAAGCTGCCTTAAAAGTATCTGAGAAGGTTAGCTCAAAGATACACAGAGAAAAAAATGAACCGCAAAGGGGAAGAAAACTCTGTATGGAAACTGCTTACTGGAGTAGGTATTGAAGAAAATCCTATGGGCTTAGCGAATAAGCCCTCCAGTTGATTAGTAGTACTCTTAGAGACTGAATGTCTGGACTAAGAGGGACAGAAGTAATACAGAGTTGAGAAGACTGACAATTTGGTAAGTTTTTGAAGAGGTAGGGTCCCCTTGCAGTTAAAAGTATGAGATATCCTCGTACAGGAAACTGTCAAGGTGAAGGGCATAGCTCACCTTGTTATTAGTTGTTAGTTCCCCTTTTTTTTCTTTTTTGAAAGAGAAAACCTGTTATTCTTTAGGGTATGATGGTCCTCAATAGCTCTTGGAACTAAAAGGAGGGATTTCTCTTGTAGCAAGAGATTCATGCCCAGTCGAGGATTGAATCAATGTAAGACTGATGTCTCAACATGGATGAGAGGAACCTTAGATGCTTCTGTTGAAAAGAAGTAGGTTCAGAGGTTCTAAAAACCTCACACAGGAAAAGTGAATAAAATATCAGAAACCCTGCGACTGCTGGGTTTGCTGAGCCTGTCGAGGTTGTGATTTGCTTAGCCTGGTTTGATGTTCCCTGTTTTTGGAAACATCTGCATCATGGGTAGAAGATGGATAAAACATTTTTCCCTTAGGAGGATAAAGCTTTTTAGGAGATTTTTTATTAGCTGGGATAGAGGAAAGTTTTGACAATCCTCTGAAAGCAACAGCATCAGTGCTTAACTGATTAGCTTGAAATAAAGCCTCCTTGTTGAAGAGATTTTCACCAGTACAAGGAGTATTTCCCAGCCTTTCCTGTACCCATCTGTCCAAGTCTGAAGCTTGGAGCCAGGCTATGCGTCGTGCTCCTATGGTTATAGCAGAAGTTCTGCTAATAGACTCAAAACAGTCCAGGGAAGCACGATTAAGGAACCTAGAGATATTTTGAGCATGATTGACTAATAAGAAATAGTCTGCTCTTTTATGCTCTGGAAGAAAAGGGTTCAAAAACTAAGTTCTTTATGACCTCTTCAAGAGATAATCCCATATAGAAAATATATGAGATAATTCTTGCTGAAAGCATGGATGCCTGGAAGCATCGACGTCCAAAGGCATCTAAAGTCCTAGACTCACGACCTGGCGGATAAGAAGAGTGCTTCTTTGCACTCTTAATACGCCTCATTGCTGATTCTACAACAATAGAATGATGAGGAACCTTGAGTCTTTTGAAAACCTGGAGAAGGTAGTATCTTGTACATAGTATCAAGTGCCTTAGAATGTGGGGATACCGTTAAAGGAGTTTCCCACATTCTTAATAGTAGATCTTGTAAGATCTGATGCAAAGGAAGCATGATGACCTCCTTTGGAATCCAGGGGAATTGCAGTGTCTCTGAATACCCCAGTAGGGATTCTTTACCAGGTATAGAAATGGCAAGTAAGTTTGCCATATCAAGCAGAAAAGCTTGAAAAGAAATCTCGGAGGAGGACCCTCTAAAATGAGGGATAAAGGCTGAAAATTCAGCCTTGGTACCAATGGAGTCATCCTAGTCATCGAGATCGGAAGACTTGAAAGGATGAAGCATCGGATTTTCCTTAAAGCAATGTCTTCGGTACCGTCCAAGGTCGGTACCGAGGCGAGTCGGTACCGAATACTCCACGCTAGAAATCGATTCCAGGCTTGGCATCGAAGGAAGCAAGCCCGTCAAAGCAAACATGGACGGTACCGACACCGATGCCGGTGTCGATACCGGTACCGAACTCGATACCGATACTCGAGGAACGGTCTGTAGCAACTCTAACGGTACCGAAGTAACCGAGAGCGCTAGACTACGTTCATCGGTGAGGAGTGTTTCATCCATCATCATAGTCGATGCCGGGGTGTCAGTACCGCTCGAAGTGGATACAACCACCGAGCATGGCCCAGGTGTGTCCGTCGAGGTAAGAACCCCGGGAACAACCTGGAGCCCCGATAATGCTTTGGAGCCCGAAGACTTCCGCCACGGCTTTATTGCCAAGATGTCCGAGGGCAAAGCCAGAGGCATCTCGACGCTGAGAAGGAGATCTACCACTCGAGGACTGGCTAGTCTTGACAGACTTTTGTTTGGTTACCTGATCCTGTGAAAAAGAAGATATTCTAGCTGATGACATCGAGCGCGATGTGAACCGGGTATCGAGTTGTGCTCGATCCTGAAGACTTCTTCTGTTTGAGCTCCAGCAGGAGAGAGACTCCAGAGAGCAATGGTCAGGACCTAAACATTTTAGACACCAAGTATGAGTGTCTGAAAATATATCTGTACTGCCACATTTTGAGCATTTCCTAAGGATAGTGGCTGGCTTTTCCATAATGGAAGGATAGAGGCCTAGTGGCCTAGAAACCGTCAGGCACTAAACAGGAAAAAATTTCTAAAAAAAGAAGAAATTCTTTAGTAAAAAGAAAGAAAAGCACCGGCGGTACCGGTGGCGTCGAGAGAAGACAGACGCGACCATAAAAAACTAAGAATAAAAAGAAGAATTTTCTGCGGTGACAGGAATACATCCTGCCGGCTCCGTGGAAAACGGAAAACTGATGAGAGGGAAGTGTTTAGGCGGGAAGGCAGCGCGCATGCGTGTGGGATACTCCCAAAAGCTTTCTTTTTGGATGCTGGGGAGCGTTACCGCGCAGGCTCCATCGGTACCAACGTACCCATATGTGAAGACTCATTCCTGCTTGTTCCTGGAGATATTAAATTACACTGTATTTGCGTAAACTTATTGCTAATGTATTACATTATACAATTTACAGGTATATAAAGCAGCATAGCACAATAACTATATTACATATCATGAATCTATACTGTAGACTAGAAACACCTTCCTCTTCCTCAAACATACTATCTTTAGAGTGATCATGCATAATCTCTCATGCAAAAAGAATAGCAGGAGCAGCATGCAATCACTCCACTTTTCAATACTGCTGCTGCCAGTCAATGTATGATCTGCAATCAATACTGCTCTTAATACTTTATATTAAATAAGAATTAAAATTATTTGCAATGGTTACCACTCCACAGAACAATGAAATATTCAATTATTTAAGCTGTCATTTTTAGTTAGCAGATATTATACACAAGTACCTTCAAAGTGCTGAATTGTGTATGGTGCTTTGGAGTTGCATGCACATCATCTATGCAATATGATGGAATGCTTTCTGTGCATCAGTACTGCAAAATTGCTAGGTGCAGAACATCCCATCATACGATACTGGTACATCTGCTGCTAGCACAGATCCCACAGGTTTTGGAAGCCCGGAATGGTCCCTACAAATAAGTCCAAATTCCATTTGACATGCACAAATGGGTCTGCATATGCACTCCCATGTAAGCACATGGTTTTGGTGCACAGTCCATTTGTGTGGGGTTTTTTTTGTTTACAACAGCAGGGAGCTTACTTTCAGCGTTGGATGAGTTAGAAAACCATTCGCTCAGCTTTAGCACATGGATGTAACACAAGGTAACTAATGGCATCTCAGGCAGCTTTTTCAGGAATAAGGTGCAGCGAGGTGGAAAGTAAGGAGCTGAGTTTTAGCAATAGAGGAGATCACAGATAAAGCACAGTTACTTACCTGTAACAGGTGATCTCTGGGAACAGCAGGAATAAGTCTTCGCATATGGGTATCGTCGGTACCGATGAAGCCTGCGCGGGAACGCTCCCCAGCGTCCAAAAGGAAAGCTTTTGGGAGCATCCCACAGCGCCCTTCCCGCCTTTCCTAACCGCCTCTCTCCAGTTTGAGTTTTAAGCTGAGACAAAGAGAGAGAGAGAAAGGAAAGGAAAGATAGATAGAGAGATACAACTCCTAGGGGAGGTGGGTGGGTTGTGAAGACTTATTCCTGCTGTTCCCAGAGATCACCTGTTACAGGTAAGTAACTGTGCTATCTCCAGGAACAAGCAGGAATGAGTCTTCACATATGGGGACTCCCCAGATAGAGATGCCTGGGAGATCACCCAGGTTGTGAGTCCCTGGGAAGGGCTCTACCTCCACCTATGAATCTCAGGCATCCAGTCAGGGATGGAGGGTAGGAGTTGATTAGGTATGGAACAGAGCTTCGTTGCAAAGCGACAGAGAGCCAGTCCCCCCCTGCTTGTTCACGTAGAACATGGCTACTTGGTTGTCCGTGTGGATGAGGACTGTCTTGTAGCTGAGCAGGGTGTGGAAGACTGAGAGCCAGGAAAATTGCTCTGAGTTCTAAAAGGTTGATATGTAGAGATGTCCCTAGCTCCCGGCTACTGAAGACCGGTAGAAAAACCACAGCCCAACCGTGAGCGGCCGCAAGCGAACCTGAAGGCAGAACCTGAGGAGTCCAGTGTCCAGGGAGAACCATGGCTCTGGTAGCCTGAACAGGAAGGGTTGGAGAGCAGGAGTTGCCTAAACCCCGAAGAAGTTAAGGAGTACAGCCTGACCCAAGGCGCTGTCCTGTTGGGACTCCCTCTCCAGGCAGTAGTGGGCTGCAAAGGTATGGATCAGGTGGCGACCTGGCAGCTGTCGGCCATCGGCACCAACCAGAGGTTCGCAACAGAGGTCACCATTGCCCTGACATTGTGCACTGTGTGCGTCAAAGGAGACGAAAAACTGAGGCTTTACGGTGGTCCTGGGTCCGTTGTAGGTAAAAGAACAAGGTTTGTTTACAGTCCAAGGTATGGAGGACGGCCGAAGCCGCGTCGGCGTGAGACCACGGGAAGAAGGTAGGGAGAACCTTATCCTGATTGAGGTGGAAGTCTGAGACTACCTTCGGTAGGAACTTGGGGCGAGTGCAGAGCACCACCCTGTTCCTTTAGAACCTAGTGTAGAGAGACTGCCACCAGCGCCTGGAGTTCACTGACCCTACAAGCCCAGGTAAGCGCCACGAGGAAGGTGACCTTCTAGGACAAGTGGCGGAGGGAGCAGGTAGCCAAGGGCTCGAATGGCAGCTTGGTGAGCTGTGCCAGGACCACACTGAGATCCCATTCTGCCAGCAGCAGCCGCAAGGGAGGTCTGGAGAGCAATAGATCCTGCACAAACCTGGTGATGAGGAGCTGCATGGAGAGGGGCTTGCCCTTAACGGAGTGATTATTAGTCAAGAGAGTGTCGAGATGCACCCTGACGGAGTTGGAATTCAGACTGCAATAGGTGGAGGAGGTACTGAAGGACAGAGTGCACTGGGCAAGAGAATGAGGCGAGGAGGTACTCTCTGCATCACACAGCGAACTGCTGCCACTTGAAGGCATAAGCCCATCTCGTGGTATCCTTGCAAGAGGCTAGGATGATTTCTTCCACCTCCCTGGAAGGTGTAGCGAGGCTAGAATGACCCACTCAGTCGCCATGCTGTGAGGAATAGGGTTCCCAGGTTGGGATGGAGGACTGAGCCCTCCCCTCCTGTGTCAGGAGTCCTGGAGAGCTCCCGAGAACCAGAGGCTCCAGCGAGAGATGAAGCAGCAAGGGGAACCACGGTTGCCGGGGTCACTGTGTGGCTACTAGGATTGTCTACGCCTTGTCGTACTGGACCTTGAAGAGGGTCCGGGCAATCAGTGGCATGGGGGAAATGCATAAAGAAGGCCCCCTGTCCACAAGAGAAAGAAGGCCCCCTGTCCACAAGAGGAGGAAGGCATCGGCAGCCACCCAAGAGGGGTGGGGTTGAGGGCTGCAGAACTGGGGTAGCTGAGCATTGACCGAGCTGATGAAGAGGTACCTGCTGGGGGTTCCCCATAGCCGGAAGAGTCTGAGTGCTACCTCGGGGTCCAGATGCCACTCATGTGGCTGGAGGACCCTGCTCAGCCTGTCTGCCAGAGCGTTATCCTGGCCTGGAAGGTAGACAGCCCTGAGGAGCATCCCTTGGCTGGCTGTGAAGGAGCAGAGAGCCACAGCTTCCTGACAGAGGGGGTAGGAGCCCGTGCTGCCCTGCTTGTTCACAAAGAACAGCATGACCTGGTTGTCTGCCTGGATGAGCACCAACTGGTGCCGCAGGCGGTGTCTGAAGACCCTCAGGATGAGGGAAACGGCTCTGAGCTTGAGCAGATCGATTTGTTGCTGGCTTTCCTTGAAGGACCAAGCCCTTTGGGTGTGCAGCTCCTTGCAGAGGGCACCCCAAACCGTCAGGGAAGCATCATGCAGGGGTTTGGGAATTAGAAGGGCATGCCCACCTGCCCTGACACCAGGTGAGGGACTCCACGAGCTGGCGGGAGATAGTGACCCTATCCCGAAGCCTGCCTGTGGCCTGGGTCCACTGGGACTGGAGGCACCACTGAGCCACTCTAATGTGGAAGAGAGCATTGGGGACTACATGGATTGTTGAAGCCATATGGCCCAGGAGGCAGAGGAGTGCTCAAGCTGATATGACGCAGCGCCCTGTTGAGGGGAAGGAAAGCCCTGGCCTGCATGCAATCCAAGTAGGCCCTGATGAAAGCACAGTTACTTACCTGTAACAGGTGATCTCTGGGAACAGCAGGAATTAGTCCTCACATATGGGTACGTCGGTACCGACGGAGCCTGCGCGGGAAAGCTTTTGGGGCCTCCCACTGCACATGCGCGCTGCCTTCCCGCCTTCCTGACCAGCTCTCCTCAGTTCGAGTTTATAGCTGAGACAATAGAGAGAGGAAAGGAAGATAGAGGATACAACTCCTGGGGGAGGTGGGTGGGTTGTGAGGACTAATTCCTGCTGTTCCCAGAGATCACCTGTTACAGGTAAGTAACTGTGCTATCTCCAGGAACAAGCAGGAATAAGTCCTCACATATGGGGACTCCCTAGCTAAGATGCCTGGGAGATCCCGTTCCAAGGGTTCGCCATCTTCGTATGGATCTCAGGCATCCATCCTGGGAAGGTGGGCAGGAGTTGTTCAAGTATGGAACAGGTGTTTGAGGACAGCCTGACCAAACAAGGCATCCCGGCGGGAGTCCTTGTCCAAACAGTAATGGACTGTGAAGGTATGAACCGAGGCCCATGTGGCGGCTCGACAGATCTGATCCATGGATACAGAGTGAAGATGAGCCATAGAAGTGGCCATGGCTCTCACATTGTGAGCTGTGACATGGCCTTCCAGAGAAATATTTTTACTCTGGTAAGCAAAGGAAATACACTGAGCAATCCAATTGGAAAGTGTACGTTTGGAGACTGGAAGTCCCAAATGAGAAGGATCAAAAGCCACGAAAAGCTGGGAAGACTTTCGATGTGGCTGAGTCCTGTTGAGGTAAAAGGCAAGAGCTCTTTTACAATCTAAAGTATGAAGATTCCTCTCTGCACTGGATGCATGAGGAGCTGGAAAAAGACAGGTAGATATACCTCTTGATTAAGATGAAAAGGCGAGACCACTTTGGGCATAAAGTGGGGATTCGTCCTAAGGACCACCTTATCATGATGAAACCTGGTATAAGGTGGATGAGCCACTAAGGCCTGTAGTTCACTAATACGGCGAGCCGAAGTGACTGCAATAAGGAAAAGGACCTTCCAGGAAAGAAATTTCAAGGAGGTAGAAACCAACGGTTCAAAAGGTGGCTTCATTAGCTGACCCAGAACTAGGTTCAAGTCCCATGCTACCGGAGGAGGTCGGATGGGAGGCTTAGTTAGAGTCAGGCCTCTCATGAACCTTGCAACAAGCGGATGAGAGGAGACAGGTTGTCCATTTATCGGTTTTAAGGATGCTGCAATAGCACTCAAATGGACTCTTACTGAATTTGTCTTAAGGCCTGCATTAGAAAGATGCAGGAGATAGTCTAGTAGAGAATTCAAAGGAAGTGCTAGAGGGTCAAGACCCTGTTGAGCACACCAAATGGAAAAGTGTTTCCATTTGAAAGCATAGGAACGCCTCGTGGAGGGTTTCCTAGAGGCATGAAGGATATCTTTCACTGGTTGAGAAAGATTGAAGTCATGAAGGCTTAGGCCTTCAGTAACCAAGCTCTGAGGTGTAGGGACTTGGGGTTTGGGTGCCACAAAGTCCCCCCCTCCTGAGACAGAAGGTCTGGCGCAGCTCCCAGGTCCAGAGGGGGTCCCTGGGAGAGATGCAGAAGTAGAGGGAACCACACTTGGCGTGGCCAGCGTGGAGCTATGAGGATCATCGATCCGTGATCTCTCTGGAGTTTGAACAGAGTCTTGGGAATCAAAGGAATGGGTGGAAAGGCATATAGGAATTCCTGACCCCAATGCAGGAGAAAGGTGTCGTTGGCCTGAGCTCCCTGACACGGATTCCTGGAACAGAACCGGGGAAGTTTGGCATTCCACGGACTTGCAAAGAGGTCTATGTCCAGGGTTCCCCATTCCTGAAAGATTCTGCGTATCTGGTCCATATGTAGGGACCATTCGTGTGGAAGCAGAACTCGACTGAGTCTGTCTGCCCGAGAGTTTTGAACCCCTGGAAGATAGACTGCCAGAAGATGAATTTGATGCTCTCTGGCGAAGGCCCATAATCTGAGAGCTTCGTTGCAAAGCGACAGAGAGCCTGTCCCTCCTTGTTTGTTTATGTAGAACATGGCCACCTGATTGTCTGTCTGGACTAGGACGGTCAGGTTGACTAGGAGGGTATGGAAGACTTTGAGGGCAAAGAAGATTGCTCGCAGTTCCAGGAGGTTGATGTGAAGGGTGGTCTCTTGTGGAGACCAAATACCCTGAGTGGAGAGGTGTTGAAGATGGGCTCCCCACCCTGTTTGGGAGGCATCTGTTGTGAGGGTTGCTTGGGGCAACAAAGGTTGGAAGGGGGTCCCCAACAACAGATTCTTGGGGATATCCACCATTGGAGTGACCAAAACAGACGCTTTGAGGTGAGTATTTGGTCGGAGAGCACTCCTGATGCTTGAGTCCACTGGGTGGCCAAGGTCCATTGAGCTGCTCTCATATGAAGACGAGCGTAGGGCACCACGTGTACCGTGGAGGCCATGTGGCCCAGAAGTCGTAGCATTTCTCTGGCTGTCAAGTGACTGCTGGACTGAGCTTGGGAGGCCAAGCACACCAGACGTTGGCTCCGGACTTGAGGTAGGTAGGCCCTTGCAGTGGTGGTGTCCAACTGGGCTCCTATGAATTCTAGAGACTGAGTAGGGGTAAGTTGAGACTTGGGAAGGTTTACCACCAGTCCCAGATACTGCAGAAGGTGCCTTGTGCGGTCCAGGGAAATCTGGGCCTCTGACTGAGATGGAGCTCGGATGAGCCAGTCGTCCAGATAGGGGAATACAAAAATTCCCAGACCTCTTAGAAATGCAGCCACCACTGCCATGTATTTGGTGAACACTCTTGGAGCAGAGGCTAGACCAAAGGGAAGTACTCTGTACTGGAAATGTTTTCCCTGAAACAGAAATCTTCGATATTTTCTGTGGGATGGGTGGATGAGTATGTGTGTATACGCATCCTTGAGATCTAGAGAACAAAGCCAATCCTGACTCTGAAGGTATGGAATATGGAAGGAGAATGCCTAGAGAAAGCATTTTGAATTTCTCCTTGTACAGAAATTTGTTCAATTCTCTCAGATCTAGGATAGGTCTGAATCCCCCTGTCTTCTTTGTTATGAGAAAATAAGGGGAGTAGAATCCTGTCCCTTGTTGAAGAAGAGGAACCTCTTCTATTGCCCCTTGGGCAAGGAGAGAAGAGACTTCCTGATCCAACAGGCCCAGGAGAGATGGGGGAGAATTGAAGTGCCTCACCATGGTATATGGAGGAAGGTTGGAAAAATGAAGTTTGTAGCCCTCTCTGATGATAGAGAGGGTCCATTGCTCTGATGTAATTTGCTCCCATCTGGGAGCAAAGTGAGCTAACCTTCCGGGAATGGTGAGGGGCTCTGGTTGTTCTAGAGCCAGAAAGGTTAAGTTCTCTAGGGGCAAGTCAAAAACCCCTGAGGGGGTTGAGTCTGCTGAGGAGTGGTAGACACTGCAGGCTTTGACCTTGCCTGTTTAGGCTGCTGACGTTTAGGAGCAAAGCGAGGCTGAGAAGATTGTTGGCCAGTATTTGTGGAAAATCTGGCCTTCTTGTAGTAAGGCCTCTTGAAAGACTTTTTCTTGGCAGGAGTAGAGGTAGACTTAGAAAGTCTATCTAATGTAGCATTTTCTGCGTCCATTTGAGTGGCTTTAATTTGCCAGTCTTTACCAAATAAGTTCTCACCTGTACAGGGCAGATTCCGTAAGCCATCTAGGACCCAGGGTTCTAGGTCAGAGGCCTGGAGCCAAGCAAGTCGTCGGGCTGCAATAGCAATGCCCGAAGCTCTGTTGGAGAACTTAGAAACATCTAGAAGCTGTTTCACCAGAGAAATGAACTCCTCCTTTCTATCCTCAGGGATAAAGGAGGCAAAATGCCGTACCTTTAGGGCAAGTTCCCTGAGAAACATGCCCATATACAGACTGTAAGAATTAATCCTGGCTATAAGCATACTAGCCTGGAAAAGTTTCCTGCCAAAAGAGTCTAGGGTCTTACATTCTCGCCCTGGAGGGGTAGAAGAGTGCCTTTTGGTGCTCTTAATCTTTTTCAGCGCAGACTTCACCACAATGGAATGGTGAGGCAGCTGAGTCTTTTGAAACCCAGGAGGAGGAGGGACCCGGTACATGGTGTCCAACCTACGAGAGTAAGGAGACAAGGTTAGAGGAGCCTCCCATAAGTCCATCAAGTGTTCTTGAAGGATTTCATGGATAGGCAGGGTGACTGCCTCTTTAGGAACCTTAGGGTATCCTAAAATATCCAATTTCTTTGACCTAGGTTCTTTTTCAGAGGATGTGGTAATAGAAAGTCCTTTAGCCAGTTCTATAATGAAGTCTTGAAAGGACAAATCCTCTGGTGGAGACATTCTCCTCTTTGGGGAAGAGGGGTCTTCATGAAGAACTAGAGACAGCTCAGAGTCCTCAGAGGAGTCAAAATCCTCAGAAGAATCAGAGTATTCTCTATTTGCTTCCAACGCACGATACGCATACCGATCGATATCGACATCGTGCGTACCGGGTATGGGATCAGTATCGGGTGAAAACCCGGATCCGGCATGCGGAACCGATCTGCGTTTGGAAGTCGATGGTCTCGGTTCCGGTATGGGAGACGATACTGGAACCGGACCCGGTACCGCTGAACGCGGTACCGAGGGCGTCGCAGCATTAATAAAAGCCAGCATGGCCTGCTGCATGGTCTGAACAGTATTGCTCATAGACGCCACTGCTGCCTGGATGTCGGTACCGGTATGGGCCGGTACCCCAGAGCAGTCTAACAGGTGATCAGTCGAGGCCGTGCCATCGATGTCAACCTGTAACCCCATAGATGGTGCTTTGGAAGCCAGAGCTTCCCGCCGGGGTTGTTTGGCTGGGGCATGGTCCTCAGATTCAAAAGTGAGAGCCTCTCGATGCTTTGAAGGAGATTTGCTCTTTGAGGACCTGCCCGAAGAAGGTTTGGTTACCTGAGATCCATCCGGAGAGGAAGACCTGGATGACTGTGATGCTGGATTATCTGAAGCAAACAGCACATGGAATTTGTTGGCCCGGTTCTGCAAACCACGTTTAGACATCTGGGAGCAGGATGGGCAGTCCGGAATGGAGTGGTCAGGTCCCAAACATTTAAGACACCATTCATGGGTGTCTGTTACAGAAATAACAGCACTACACTTGGTACACTTCTTAAAACCAGGGGCTGGTTTCTCCATGAGGAGAATTTGTGTAGGCCTGAGGCCTAACCGAAGTCACCAAGTTGTGCAAAGATAAAGGTTTTTTTGTTTTTTTTTTAAAGAAAAGAAAAGAGAGACCGGCGGTACCGGTTTCGGTATGGGGAAGGCAGGTACGCGGTCTAAAGAAACAAACTAAAACAATTTCTTCAGCGGTGACAGGAACACGACCTGCTGGCTCCGCGGAAAAAGAGAAACTGAGGAGAGCTGGTCAGGAAGGCGGGAAGGCAGCGCGCATGTGCAGTGGGAGGCCCCAAAAGCTTCCTTCTGGGAAGCTGGGGAGCTTTCCCGCGCAGGCTCCGTCGGTACCGACGTACCCATATGTGAGGACTTATTCCTGCTTGTTCCTGGAGATCTCCAGATCCTGTGTTGAAAAGAGGTTGGACTTCGGATGATTTATCACAAAGCCCAGGTACTGTAATACCTGAATAGTGCGGCCAATGGCCTGTCCAGCCTCTGAGGCCGTGTCCCCCTTGACAAGCCAGTTGTCGAGGTAGGGGAAGACAAAGACCCTGTAGAGGCGGAGATAGGCCGCCACCACTGACAGGCACTTGGTGAAAACTCTTGGGATGGAGGCGAGGCCGAAGGAGAGTACCCTGTACTGGTAGTGGTTGCCTCCTACCGCAAACCTGAGGTATTGCCTGAGACTTGGGTGGATCAGGATGTGGGTATATAAGCATCCTTCAGATCCAAAGAGCATAGCCAATCTCCCTGCTGGAGGTAGGGCAGCAGTGTTCCAAGGGAGAGCGCATCTTGAACTTCTCCCACACCAGAAACTTCTTGAGGTTTTTCAGATCCAAGATGGGTCTTAGATCCCCTGTTCTCTTAGGAACCAGGAAGTACCTGGAGTAAAACCCTCTGTCCTTCGCATGGTGCGGAACGAGCTCTACAGCTCTGTTCTTGAGAAGGACCGTGAGCTCTTGCCACAGCAAGGTCTGGTGCAGGGGAGACCGAGTGGGTTCCCTGGGAAAGAAGGGCGGAGGGACCTGGTCGAGGTGGAAGCGGCAGCCCTCCTTGACTACCAGAAGAGCCCAGGAGTCAGTGGTGACGGAGGCCCACCAGTGGGCGAAGTGAACCAGGTGCCCACATTGCTGAGCCAGGGCTGGCAGCTGGGGTTTGGGGCCCTTGGGTTTGCGTGGGGCCTGGCCCGTTCCCTTGCCATGAAGGGTCTGGACAGCAGGGTATGGCTGATAGCCCCGGTAAGGGTGGCCCTTTCAGAGGAAAAGGGGGTTTCTTGCCCTGCGGCCTCTTGAGAGGCAAGGTAGAAGTTGTCTTCGAGAGCCAGGTATGAGTGATGTACTCCATCTCGATTTCAGCTGCTTTGTCATCCATAGGCTTACCAAAGAGCTGTTCGCCGAAGCAGGGGACATCGAGAAGCTTTTCTTGTACCCACTGCTTGAGATCCAATGACTGAAGTCAGACCTGGCATCGAGCAATATGCCTGCCGCCGCCACGCTCGCACTGGACTCAAAGCCATAGTAGGCGGCTTGTGACAAGTACTTGGAGCACTCCGAGACAGACTTCGAAAGAGTCTGAAAATGCCAGAGGTGGTCTCCATTGAGACCAGCTGCGAAGCCCCCAAGCTCCTTGGTCATGTCCCGGAGGAACATGCCAATATAGAGCTGGTAAATCTAGCATTTCCACCCAATGGCATCGAGGGCATGGGACTCCCAGCCCAGGGGCACCAAAGAGTGTGACAGTGGGCTATTTTGCCGGTGCATGGCTGACTCCACCACCATGGAGGTATGGGGGAATTGCGTCTTATGGAAAGCTCGGGTTACACTGGACCCAGTACATTGTATCCAGCTGGCAGCTGATGATGGGTACCGACACAGGGGTCTCCCACATCCTGAGTAGCCGCCGTTTAAGGATGGAGGGGACGGGGACCATCAGTCTCCTTTGGTGGCACCTCGTACTGGAGGATGTCAAGTTCCTCCATACGAGAGTCCTCCTCCGACTCAGTCATGTGGGAGAGAGCCTGAGCCATGTCCCTGATGAACTAAAGGAAGGGGTTGTCCCTAGGTGGGGATCAGTGCTTGGCAGCCGGTAGAGACAGGTCCGAAGGGATGTCTCCATGTTGGACTCCCAGTCGGAGTACACCGAGGAGGACTTGAAGCAGGAATGCTGGCAGCTCCATTCTTGAATGCTTCGAGGCCGGGGCATGGTCGGAGCCAGAGGCGCTCGCCTGCGAAGACTTTGTTCCCAAGGAACGGGAACGAGACCCGCGCCACAAGGATCTGACCGAGGCATCTGGCTCTCGGTGATCGCTTCGGTGGCCCGGGAAGTCTCTGCGGGGCCTCTGCGGGGCCTGGAGGCACCCACTGGGAGGCAATGAACGCAGAAATGCTTTGCTCCAATGCCAACATATGGGCTTCCCACTCAGGGGTAGCAGCCACTGACACGGATGCTGGAGTGACCAGGTCAGGTGTCGAGGAGAGGGTGTCCGACAGGATGGCTCTCGGGGGACCGAGGTCTGTCACCAGAGGCCATGACATCCGTTCTGGACAACTTTCGGGGATGCTCCCGCTCTGAGTCCTTGAGATCTCGCCAGGGGCTCAGGGACTGGGCACGGGACTTCCCGTGCTTGTCCTCATCTCTGGAAGAGGCCCTCAAGGAGGTCATCTTTTTCTTACACTCTCGCTCTGGAGTACCTTGTTCAAAATGCTTGCGGGTCCACTGAGGGCTGCGAGAGCCCTGCACAGCCTTCGAGAGTGAGGCTACCGAGAATACCGGGGTAGAGTCTGACTTGTGGAAGATGCCGTCCTGCTTAAGCCGAAGGCTCTGGATGGCCTTTGCTGACATTTTCTTACACAAGGGGCATTCCTCTGGGTTGTGGTCAGCGCCCGGACACCGGAGGCAACAATCATGCGTGTTGGTGATGGACATATTTTTTGAACACCAATCACATTTTTTAAAATCGGTGGCCATTGGGGTGAAAGGGACCTCCATGAATTCGAAGACCATCGCCGCAGCCAGTGATTAAAGAGAGTGCAAAAGCACTGAAAGGCAAAATACGACAAAAAGCAAAAATTTTGAGGCCTGATGCCGCAGCAGTAGATCCTAAGACAAGAAAGGGCCGTTGCAAGCCAGAAAAATACAAATACAAGTTAGAGAAAACCTTTTTCCGGGGACATAACTAACGTCTGTAGGGCTCCGTGGAAGAAGGGAAACTGATCAAGCTAGCACCCTTGAGCGGGAAGGGGACCACGAATGCATGGTGGCATCTCCCAAAGGCTTTCTTTTAAAGCTGGGGAGATGCTTCCATGAGGGCTCTGTTGGCACTGACGTCACCTATATGTGAGGATCGACTTCCTGCTTGTTCCTGGAGCAATGTTCTTAACATTCAGGGAATGTAAATAAATAAGATGAAATTAGACTTACCTGCTAATTGTTGTTCCTTGAGGAACTCCAGTCCAGTCCCGAACCTCTGTGTAGTGCACCTCTTCCAACAGCTTGGAGACAGATTGTGTCATCTTTTGATGACAGTAGTACTAATAGAGCAGGCACCGCCACTCCCCCCAGTAACCTATTGACAAAGCAAACTCACAGAAGCAACAAATAAGTAGTTAAGAAAATGTAACACAGAATACTCTCTTACTAAAACTATAAACAAAATCCCCGTTGACCTGGAGAAGAGGTTTCTCCTACTCCCACTCCCAGGATAAGGGAACTTACTGTGACGCCACTGGGCCCCGAGATCAAGCACTGTATGCGAGACAGATCATCCCCACGACCCGCCACAGAACTGTAATCCTGACAACTGCCAAACGGGTGGGATACGGGACTGGAATGGAGTTCCTCAAGGAACAATTAGCAGGCAAGTCTAATTTGGTCTTTCTTATCCCTCCAGTCCAGTCCTGAACTCTGGGATGTAACAGAGCAGTTAAGAATTTTGGGAGGGACCTACCAATCTGGCCTGTAGCGCCGCAGACCCGAAGCAGGCATCCCCAGAAGCCTGAAAGTCCAGGCAATAATGCTTGGCAAAGGTATGCAGGGACGATCAGATAGCCGCCCTGAAAATTTCCACCGGCGGAACCAAACTGTATTCCGCTCACGAAGTCACTTGCACTCTCGTGAAATGTGCCCGCAATCCCGCTGGCACTTGCTTACCCCTGAGCTGATATGCCGACGAGATCGCCTTTCTGATCCATCTGGAAACAAACAGATGCCTTGGCCACCGCTTCACCTTTGCAGGGACCACCATACAGGATAAAAAGACGATCTGACGAGGGAGGAAGTGACATCACCAGCTTGGATGGCAGCCTAGGAAGAGAGCTCCGGAGAGCAACCCGGGAATTGGGTTCAGAGGCAGTGGAAAAGTGGAGAGAACGGCACAGGAGATCGGGGAGCATCCTGCTGGATCTATGACGACGCGAAAAAAGGCCGCAGATCTGCGAGAATTCGCATATGGAGGAGGAAAGGCTGATGGAGCGGAAAAGAAGATGGCAGCGGAGAGCGAGGGAAGCGGGGACGCACTGGAGCAAAAAGGACGGCGGAGCGTGGAGACAAAGGCTGCGGAGATGGTCGTCCAAAATGTGACTCAAGAGGAGCTGCAAGCTTGGTTTGAAGAGCTCAAGTCGGAATTGCTGGCGGTGAAAGCGGAGGTTGGAGACATGTGTGGAGAGCTGTGGGAGGAGGTGGGAGAGCTGGCAAGGCGAGCGGAGGAACACGAGCAGAAGTTGGAGCAGCTGGAGTCAAAGCAGTCAGGTGTAGAGAGGTCGATGAAGGAGATGGAAGGATGAAAGAGCAGGTACTTTTAAAATTAGAAGACCTGGAAAATTGATCAAGGCGCAATAATTTGATAATTCGGGGTGTCCCAGAGGAGAGGGAGTTTATGGACAGCGAGAAGGTGGCGCAAGCAATGTTCCCTCTAATTTTCTGCAGGCTGTGTGCGCATAAAATATCAGCTGTGCAGCTTTTGAAGGAAGGTTACATTTTTGTGTGCCACATAACGACACTCGGAGTTATATACTTTAAAATTTGACTACACATCAGAATACAGTATGTACACCACATTGACTGCATTAGAAAATATTGTAGAACTTATGAAAACCGTAAATACACAACTTTAAAATTTTAAGACGTCTGTGTTTTCTATCAGAATCAGAACCGTAATTTTTGTGTGCTCTGTTATAAAGTATGTGCGCTCGCTTGGCAAGGTGTGTGCGTGCACATGCGCACAGCTTAGAGGGAACAGTGGGCACAAACTGTGCTCAAAGGCATCCTGCAAGAGGTGGGGAAGGAGACGGAGATGGTGGGGGTGCAACTGGTGAGGGCCCACTGTGCTTTGGGGCCGAGTCGCCCGAATAGACCGAGGGACATTGTGCTTTGTGTTGCGGACTTCAAAGTAAAGGAGAAAATCATGCAACTGATGCGGCAGAAAAGAGACTTTGTGGGGCAGGGCTACCCTATACAACTGTATCCTGATTTGGCAGCAGGGACTTTACAGCGCAGAAGGGAAATGCAGCCTATAATCAGCATATTGCGGAAGGAGAATGTTAGATACCGCTGGCTGTGCCCCTTTGGCCTACTTTTCAGTGAGGCTTAAAAACTGGAAAGTTCATACATACGCTGCGGCCGTGGGAGAGGTGAAGGAAACGGGGCTGGGGAGCAGCCTGATTGGATGTCAGTCGGGCGACGCCCCCAGAGAGGATTCGACTGTGGCAAAGAGGTCAGAGGGGAAGAGAGGGAGGAGCCCCAAGAGCATGGACATGGCACAGCCTGGGCCACACTACGGGGGTGAAGAGACCTGAAGAGAGAGGAGATCGAAGGACCACGAGTGGAATAAGTAAAGAACTCCGAGTTAAGGGTTCTGTTGGTTGAAGTGTTAACTCTTGCTCATTGCGGGATAAGTGGGAGGGGGGGGAAGGAGGGAGAAAGGTTTAAGGGGTGGAGGGAGGACAGGCAAAGTTGCTGTATGATTAAGGATGTTGGATTACAGGGTGTTTCCATTTACAAGTGCAATGAGACAGGGGATTTATGGGGGAATCCAGTGCCGGGGGAGGGGGAGGTTTACTAAGGGGCGTGGCGGTGGAGGGGAAGGGACATTAGGGTGTTCGGTATGTGGGGGTTGGGCGGATAGGTGTGGGAATAGGAATGGAGGGTGAGGGAAGGGGGAGAGGGGGTTGCGCCAGGCTGATGGGCACTACTCTAGAGGAGGCCTCCGGGGGGAGGGGAGGGGGGCAAGGGGGTAAGGTGAGGGGAGGGGTGGGGGAGAGGGGTAGGAAATGGGGGCAGGGTAAAGGGGGGAGGAGGGGAGGAAGCCGGTAGGTGCACAAAATATGGTGGTGGCTACTATCAATGTGAGAGGTCTTAGAACCTGGAGGAAACGGAGACTGGTGGAGAGGGAAGGGGGTAGGTTAAGGGCGGATTTTCTGTGTATACAAGAGACGCATTTGAAAGTTGGGCAGGAAAAAATGTTGCAAACTAAAAAATACCCGAAGGTAGTAATGGTGGGACAAAGAGCGGAGCCAAGGAAGGGGGGGTAGGCATAATGGTGGGGATGGATTGGGTGGAGAGGGTGGTGGGGGAGTACAGGGATAAAAAAGGTAGAGCTGTGGGAGTGAAAATTCAGGTGGGGAGGGAACAGGTCTGGGTTGTGAGCCTGTACGGACCTAATGAGAGGCAGGGGGAATTTTTTTGAGAGGATGCAGGGGGAGTTGGAGTGGTTGGGTACGACATCGATAATCATTGGGGGGGGGGACTTTAATTTGACGGTGAATCCACGCCTGGACAATGGGGGAGGGAGTGGAGTGGGCAAACGATTTGACCGGGGAAAGTTGTTGAAAATGCGGGAGGGTCTTGGGGTGGTGGATGTATTGCGGTGTAAGAATCTAGGGCGAAAACAATACACTTTTTACTCGGCCCCCCCCCCCATGATACGTATAGCCAAATAGACATGGTCTGGGCGGGAGGGGGGTGGGTGAAAAGGGTGGTAGAGGCAGAGCAAGGTTCCATAACATGGACGGATCATGCGCCGGTGAGTGGCAGGTTTAGTTTGGGGTATGTGGATGAGGGGATTACATTTTGGAGGATTAATGAATCTTTATTGGAAGAGCCAGACATAGTGGAGAGGATAGGGAAGGTAATGAAGGAATATCAAGAATTTAATTTGAATGGGGAGGTGGGGTTAGGGACGGTGTGGGATGGATTAAAAGCTGTGGTGAGGGGGCAACTAGTGTAGGAGGTGGCACGGGAGCGTCGGAAGAAGGAGACAAAGGAGAGACAACTATTGGAGGATATTGCGAGGTTAGAAAGGGTACACTAGAGGAGCAGAAAGGGGGAGGTGTTAAGGGAGCTTAAGATTTTCAGGGGCCAGCTAGGACAACTGTGGGCGAGTAAAATAGCGCATGATTTGAGTGTCTCCAAGCAGGCGTTGTTTGAAGGAGGAAACAGAGTGGGGCATAGGTTAGCGCAGAGGTTGAGAGGGAGAGTAGCGCAAAACAACATTGGAAGTATACGCAATGGAGAGGAGAAGTTAGTACACAGAAATAATGAAATTAGATTAACTTTTGAGGAATACTATAAAAAGTTATATAGTAGCGAGGTTGTGGGGGGGGAGGAAAAGAGTGAGGAATATCTGGACGAGTGTACAGTGACAACAATTACAGGGGAAGAGGCGGAGTGGATAGATCGACCTATAACGGAGGGGGAGGTGGAGGCGGCAATTAGGTCATTAAAGCGGGGTAAGGCTCCTGGCTTGGATGGACTGACGGGGAGATTTTATAAAGTGTTTCAGCCAATAATCCGACCACTAATGGTGGAGGTGTTTAATGGGGTATTAAAGGAGGGAGGGGTGCCTGGGTTGATGCTGGAGGCTGGGATAACTGTCATTCCCAAGCCAGGAAAGGACCCCATGGTGCGCAGATCATATAGGCCTAACTCACTGTTGAATGTTGATGCAAAGTTGTTGGCTAAGGTGCTAGCCAGTAGGTTAAAGGAGGTTATGCCTAAATTAGTGAACGCGGATCAGGCGGGCTTTATACCGGGAAGGCAAGGGGGGGATAACATCAGGAAAATCTGTAACCTTACATGGGAGGTACAGCGGACAGGCCAAAAAGCGGTGTTTCTCACTGTGGATGCCGAGAAGGCGTTTGACAGGATGGAATGGCCGTTCATGATAAGTGTATTGGAAAAGATGGGATTGGGACCAAACTTTGTCCAGTGGGGCCAGGCAATGTATAAGGCCCCACGAGCGAGCATTAGGATTAGGATTAATGGTGGCTATTCTAAAGCCTTTAGGTTGAAGAGGGGGACTAGGCAGGGGTGCCCCTTATCTCCCCTGCTCTTTGCTTTAGTAATTGAGCCTTTGGCGGAAAAGGTGAGGACGACGCAGGATATAAAGGGGGTAAATATGAATAAGAGTGAAAGTAAGATTACACTCTTCGCAGATGATGTAATATTCACGATCCGGGAACCGTTGCTTTCCCTGCCAGTGTTAATGAGGGAAATAGAGAGCTACAGTAGGGTGGCAGGGTATAAAATAAATGGGAACAAATCGGAAATTATAGGGTTTAATTTAAGGGATGAGTTGGTTGCGAGTTTAAAGGGTGGCTTTGCGTTTAAGTGGGTGGAGAGTACCTATCGCTATTTAGGGATTAATATGGGGAAAATTATTACTAACCTCGGGCAATGGAATTATGGGCCGCTACTGCAGGAGGTGCGGAAGGATTTGCAGAAGTGGAAGGGTTTATATTTAACGTGGTTGGGTAGAATAGCGATCTTAAAGATGAATGTCCTGCCTCGCTTTATATTGTTGTTTAACTCCCTACCGTGTAGGGCACCCCGGAACTATCTGAAGCAAGTTCAGCGGGTAATGATGGAATTCATATGGGATGGGAAGGCCTCGAGGGTGGCGCGGAGTACGATGTACAGGGGTACAAGGGAGGGAGGACTAAGGGTACCCTGGGTGGAGAAGTACTATCTGGCATCGCAATTGCGGGCACTGAAAAGCTGGCAGGGAGGGGGAGAGATGCCAAAGTGGGTGCAATTAGAACAGGAGCAGCAGCAGCAGGGGGGCAGAGCCTGGGGGAGTGGATCTGGGATCCGGGGGCGAAATCTGAGGAGGGAAGGGGGAGTAATCCGTATAGGGCGTATACGAAAGAATTGTGGCTGCGAGCACGGAGCCATCTTCTGAGGGGGAAACGGTATACTAGGAATATGCAAATCTTGGGGTTGGGGGAGTTCCTGCTGGGGCAAGGAGGAGGGGTTTATAGGGATTGGCAGGGCAAGGGGTTAGTAGCTATAGGGCAGTTTTTAAACAAGAAAGGAACGTTAAAGAGTCTGCAAGAGGAATTTGGGTTGCGGGGCACAGAGTACTTTGCATACATGTAGGTGGTATCATTCCTAAGTAAAAGAGGGATGAGGGAGGATCTTCAAAAGGCGGTCACGAGCTTCAAGAGAATAATGGAGAGGGGGGAGGTAGAAAGGGGGTAATTGCTCAATTGTATGCAGAATTAATATCCCCGGGAGGGGGAGGGGGTCGGGGGGAACCCAGGGAGACATTAAGGGGGAGGTGGAATGGGAAAAGGCCCTTGGTGGAGGCTGGGATAGAGAGAGGTGGCATAACATATACACCTGGTCCAAAAGGCTGGCACCAGAAACATCTTACCTGGAGAATAGCTTGAAAGTACGGTACCAGGTGTATTGGACGCCATGGAGGATGAGGGCTTTCCACCGGGAGGAGTTGGGTGAGTGTTGGCGGGGCTGCAAAGAGAAAGGGGATTTAAAACATCTCCTGTGGGATTGTCCGGTTATACAGCGGATGTGGAAGGACTGGGAGGAGGTAATAAGGGAAGTTACAGGAGTATGGGTTAACCTAACGCCAGCTATGGTGATCTTGAATGAAATGATAGAGGAGGGAGGGAGGAAGATGCAGATGATGATAGGGTATTGCATAGGGGCTGTGAGGGGAGAGATAATGGCGCACTGGAAATGTCCTGCAGCACCATCAGTGAGATAGTGAACGGATTGAATTGCTTGCGCAATATGTGCGAAATTGCTGCGTACAGGGATCATAAGGTGTCGGCCTTTCGGGGAGTATGGCAGGGGTACGATGTTTGGTTAGTGGGAAGGAAGGGGGATAGGGGGACATTAAGAGGGGGAGAGGGCAAGGGGGAAGGGGGATTAGAGGGTGAATAGGTAGTAGGGGGGACCTGCGGAAGGGCTGTTGGGCCTGAAGAGGTGGGGAAGTGGGGGGAGGGGACAGTAAGGGGGGAGGGGGTTGAACGAGGGGGGGTTGGTGGAACAATGAGGGTGTATAGTGCTGTGATGGAATTTAATGCCTATATCTTTGTAATGTAGGAGGTTTAAGTACTGAAAACAATGTAAATTCATTGGCATGAACATGGGTGCTTGGAAAGGGGGGGTGGGGGGAGGGGGGTAGTTGGGAATGTTGTTAAGAAATGACAATTTACTGCAACATAAGAGATATGTCTATTAGTGGATGCATGATCAATGAGTACAAGCAGGTGTGTCTATGTTTAGTGTCTGGTGTTCAACTAGGATTTCCTAGCCAGAGGCATACTCAGGATAATACGAAATGAGTAATCAGTGAGGACACAATCTCGATTATTGTACAAGTGTTAATTTCATAGTTGATGCATATTAATTAGTATAGGTCAGTGGGGACGGGTATGGGGGGTGGCTGACTTTGTAGTGTTAGATGGTCAGTGAGGTTTGGTATAAATTGTTCCCAGAAACTGTTTTTGTATTGGATGTATTGCCTATCGAAGTATAAAAACTTAAATAAAAAATTACAAAAAAAAAAAAAAAAAAAAAGACGATCCGACATGGAATTTCTGAGTAGTCTTCAGATAACGCCATAACATGCGTTGCACATCCAGATATCGCAGCAGCTGGCTACTGCCAGACTCCTTTGCGCCCGGCAGAACTGGCAGGGATACTGACTGATTCACATGAAAGGCTGAGACCACTTTACGCAAGAAAGAGGGAACTGGTCGCAATACCACCTTTTCCTTAGAGAAAGAAAACCTGCTCCCAGCACGACAAGGCTTGGAGCTCTGAAATCCTGCGCGCCGAGCATATCGCCACTAGGAACAAGGTCTTAAAGGTCAAATCCTTTAGCAATGCCCGAGCCAAAGGCTCAAAGGACTCTCCACATAGCGCTGACAGCACCAAATTGAGGTCCCACGATGGAACCACTGCCCATTAAGGGCGGCGCAGGCAAAGCACCGCTCTCAAGAAATGTGCTACATCAGGATGCATGCCCAACGCTACCCCCTGGACCTTTCCACGATAACAGGTGATTGCCACCAGCTGAACCCGCAAGGAAGTTGCAGCCAGGCACTTGTCGAAGCCATCCTGCAAAAATGCCAAGATGGGCAACGAGGCTGCGGCCAGCTTTACCTGTCGGTCCACACACCAAGCCTCAAATAGGCGCCAGACCCGAATATAGGCTAAGGAAGTAGACCTCTTCCTTGTTTTCAGCAGTGTCAAAATCACTGCCCTGAAAAATCACGGCCCCGAATAATCTTTCTTCAGCCTTGCCCTTTTCAAAAGCCAGACTATAAGCAAGAATTGATTCAACTGAGGCATGAGCACCAGCCCCTGCAAGAAGAGATCTGTCCTTGCCGGGAATCGCCAAGGGCGATCCGCCAGACTCCTCACTAGGTCCGCATACCACAGCCATCGTGGACAGTCTGGGGTGATGAAAATCACCATCCGCCGATGTGCCTCGATCCTTTGAACCACTCTGCCACTGCTGCACCTGGGTGTCCAAGCCTTCTGACATTCTTTCCCTTTTTCTGCTGAAAAAGCAACTCGCCTTGGCCCTCTCGAACTTCACCATCAAATCCATAACCAGCGCGCCCCAACGATGCACCAGCAAGTCAAACACCTCCTGAATGAGTACCCATTCTCAGGAGTATACTCACTCGCACGCGACTCAGGTAGTCTGCCGTGACATTGTCGACTCCTGCCACATGAGCTGCCAACAACGCTTGAAGGTGACCTTCTGCTCAGTCCATCCTTCTGCCCAGTCCATCCTTCTGCCTTGGCCTCCTCCTCAAAGGTTGCACTGTCCGTGCTGCCCTGCTGATTGATGTAGGCTACCGTGGTTGCGTTGTCTGACTGAACCCATACTGCCGTGCCCTGCAACCTTGCTTCAAAGCTCTGCAATGCTAGGGCCACAGCCCACATCTCCAGCCTGTTGATCGACCAGCAAGCCTCCTGTAGGCTCCACTGCCCCTGTGCAAACTGTCCCTTGCAATGAGCACCCAGCCAGAGAGACTTGCATCAGTCACTAAAGGGACCCAGACTGGCGCCTCGAGGGGGATCCCTCTTTCCAGATTCTCCCTCGTAAGCTACCACCTGAGGGCCCTCTTGACCCCCTGCGGGCAGGGAAGTCTCTGGGACAGAGGACGAGACTGGTGCGACCAACGTCGGAGCAGCGCCCTTTGGAGGGGCCGCATATGCGCTCAAGAGTGGTTGCCATGGTGCCCAGGAGCTAAGGTAATGCCACGCCATGGGCTCTAACCTCCTGAGAAACTCCCACACCAAGCACCGAAGCTCTCGCGCTCATTGCTCTGGCAGGAAGACTCTCCCTACCTGTCTCTCGACGCGTACCCCCAAGTAGTCCAGGACTTCAGATGGACGCAATTGGCTCTTAGCAACAATGATCACCCAACTCAGGGTCTGAAAGAATTGCACCACCCGGGCTGTTGCACATTCGCTTTCCTCCCTGGACTTTGCCTGAATGAGCCAGTCATCGAGGTACGGATGTATTTGTACACCTTCTCTGTGTAACTTCGCCACTACCGCCACCATGACCTTGGTGAAAGCGGGGCCATCATGAGCCTGAAGGGCAGCGCTGTGAACTGAAAATGCCCCAGGGGCACCACAAACCCAAGGAACTGCTGGTGTTCTGGCCATATGGGAATGTGCAGGTATGCCTCCGTTAGGTCAAGGGACATCAGGAACTCTCCGCTGTGGACCACCACTATGACTGACCACAAGGTCTCCTTGCGAAAATGCGTCACTCGCAGACAGCGGTTTACACGTTTGAGGTCGAGAATTCGGCGGAAGGCCCCATATTTCTTTGGCACCACAAAATAAATGGAGTACCAACCGCAGCCATACTGGTCTGGGGGAACCGGCACCACGGCCCTTAGCCAAACAAGCCGCAACAAGGTGTCTCATACCGCCATCTCCTTGGCCCGCGCCTTGCACGAAGACTGCATGAAGGAGCTGCCCACCGGTCAAGCGAACTCGAGGGCATACCCCTCCCGAATGACCTCTAATACCCACTGATCGGAGGTGATCTGGACCCAGGTGGAGTAGAAGTCCTGCAGCCAGTCTCTTACCAGCTGCACCTTCACCTGGGCCCCCCCTCACTTCATTGGGACTTCTAAGGCCTGGCAAACGGAGTGGCCGTGAATTTGCACCCCTGCTACCAGAAAGCCTTGAAACGCTTGTGACCTAGCGGGAAATCAATCCCTCTGGAAAGGAGCCAGGCATGAAGACTGAAAATGCTGGAATTCCCACTGCTGACCCCGGGGGGCTGAGGAAATACAGCTCAGCTTCTGCTTCTCCTCTGGCAGTTTATTTATTTATTTATTTTATTTATTATTTATTTATTCATTCTTATATACCGCGCTTTTCAGTATCAGTGCGGTTTACAAATAACAAAAACTTTGCATCAGAACAAGTGATCTTAATGCTTACATCGTAACAGGAGAAAAACTTGGGCTGAAAAATTAGGGAGACTATATACAAGTCAATAACAAGGTTATTGAAAACTATTTACAGTTTATATTACAAGCTGGTATTCATAATGCATTGGTTATTAGTTTAAGAAGTCTGTGAAATGTACCTGACATGGTGAGCTGTTGTGAGTTGCTGTTGTGAGTTGCCCGCCCTGTGAGTTGCTGTTGTGAGTTGCCCGCCCTTAGACTCTCCCAAGTCTTTGACCAATTTTCCAGGTCCTCTCCGAACAGCATCTTGCCCCGGAAGGGCAGCTTACTGAGTTGGGACTTGGAAGAACTATCCACCACTCAATTACAGAGCCACAGATAATGGCAGGCCGCAACTACTGAGGCCATACTCTTCAAAAGTCCTCTAATGAGGTCATAATAAATATCTGCTAGGTAAACTGCCCCAGATACCAACCAGGCCGCTTCCCCACCTGGTCAGTGTCCCACTGTTATTGCACTCGCTGAGACCAGGAGAAGCCGGTCCGTGCCAACCAAGCTCCATGGAAGAGGCCTGGAGGGAAAGGGCATTGACATTGAAGACCTGTTTTAAGAGCGCATCCAATTTCCTATCCTGAGCATCTTTCAGTGCTGTCACACCTTCCATGGGAATCGCCGTCTTCTTAGTGATAGCCGAGACTGCTTCATCCACCTTTGGAGACCAGAAAAGCTCCCAATCCTGATCTGCCAATGGATAGAGGCGCGCCATAAGTCTAGTCCAACGAAGGCCTGTCTCTGGCAGATCCCATTCATCCTGGATTATCTGCCGTACTACCCTATGAATAGGGAAGACAGACTGTGTATTCCACACTGCTCGCAGAAGAGGATCCTCTAGAATATCCTCCTCCACTGCATGCCCCACAGGTATATTAAGCGACTTCAACGATTCCATGATAAGCACCGGCAACTCCTCCCTAAGGAAGACCCTGACTATCCTGGCCTGGTCTTCCTATTCCGGGATCTCTCCTTCCTCAAGCTCGTCTTCCACATCCATCTCCATGTCAGTGTCCAGGTCTTTCCCCTTGAGACCCTCCGACACCGGAGAGTGCCCCTGCCTGTCTTCTGCGAGCTTAGAGCGCATCGCCAGCAAGATCCCTGGCTCCTCACCGAGCTCCTCCAGCCTCCTCTTGTTCCAAGCTAAAGATGCAGATGCTCCCATCGCCCCCTGCTGGTGCAAGCAGAACGCCTGGTGGAGCAGCAGCACAAATCCATCAAACAAATCCACAGGACACCCCCTTCTGCCAGACTTTGGGAAGAAACAAAAACATAGAAATGTGACGACAGAAAAAGACCACATGGCCTATCTAGTCTGTCCTTCCATAACTACAACAGTCCCCTTTTTACCTTTAGAGATCCTCTGTGTTTGTCCCATGCTTTTTTGAATTCAGTTACTGTCCTCATCTCTACCACCTCCACTAGGAGACTATTCCATGAATCCACTACTCTATCCGTAAAGAAATATTTCCGCATATCACTCCTGAATCTATCTCCCTCCACCCTCATCCCATGTCCCCTCGTAGAAGAACTTGCTATCAATTGAAAGAGGCTCTCTCCCTGAACTTTTATGCCACAGAGGTATTTAAACAACTCAATCATATCACCTCTACCCCGCCTTTCCTCTAAGGTGTACATATTAAGATTCTTAAGTCTGTCCTCATATGCTTTATAACGAAGACCACTAATCATTTTAGTAACCACCCTCTGCACCGACTCCATCCTGTTCACATCCTTTTGAAGGTGCGGTCTCCAGAATTGCACACTATACTCCAAATAAGGTCGCAAAAAAGACTTACAGAGGCATTATCACCTCCTTTTTTCTGCTAGCCATTCCTCTCCGTATGCACCCAAGCATCCTTCTAGCTTTTGCCGTCGCCTTTGCTACCTGTTAAGCTACTTTAAGATCATCAGACACAACCACGCCTAGGTCCCGCTCTTCTTTAGTGGACAAAAGTACTTCATTCCCTATACTATATTGCTCCCTTGGATTGCTGCAGCCCAAATGCATGACCTTACAGCTGCCAGATTCTAGACCATTCTTCAAGCTTAGCTAGATCCCTCCTCATGTTATCTACACCTTCCTGGGTGTCTACTCTATTGCAGATTTTGGTATCATCCACAAAGAGGCAAACCTTACCCGACAGTCCTTACGCTATGTCACTAACAAAGATGTTAAAAAGAATCGGACCAAGGACAGATCCCTGGGGCACACCACTGGTAACATCCTTCTCCTCAGAGTGAGCTCCATTTATGTGTACTCTGTCGCCTCCCACCCAACCAATTTCTAACCCAAACAGTAACTTTAGAGTCCATCCCTAGGGTGCTCAGTTTGTTTATAAGTTGCCTGTGAGGAACAGTGTTAAAGGCTTTACTGAAATCTAAATACACCACATCTAGGGCTCTCACTCTGTCAATCTCCCTGGTCACCCAGTCAAAGAAATCAATCAGATTTGTCTGACAAGACCTGCCTCTGGTGAATCCATGCTGCCTCGGATCTTGCAATCCACTGGACTCCAGAAACCTCACTATTTTCTCTTTCAGCAGCATTTCCAATAATTTACTCACCACCGAAGTTAAACTAACCAGCCTGTAGTTTTCAACCACATCCTTACTTCCGCTTTTGTGTAAAGGCACCACATGAGCCTCTCTCCAGTCCTTTGGCACTACTCCCAACTCCAACGAAGCATTGAAAAGGTCAGTCAGTGGAGCTGCTAGAACGTCCCCAAGTTCCCTCAGTATTGTAGGGTGTATCCCATCCGGTCCCATTGCTTTGTCTACTTTAAGTTGAGCTAGTGTCTCATGAACACAGTCTTCTGAAAATTGTTCAAGATGTCCCTCGCTTCTGTTCCTGTTTGTGGGTGTTTTCTGAGGTCCTGTTCCTGGTTCTTCATCTGTGAACACAGAACAAAAATATTTGTTAAGCAATTCTGCTTTACCTTACCAGCTTCTACATATCCCCCCCCCTGCACCCTTGAGTCTGACAATACCACTTTTGCCCTTCCTCTTCTCACTAATATATCTGAAAAACGTCTCATCCCCCCATTTTATTGCATTGGCTATTTCCTCCTCCTTTTGAATCTTTGTCTTCCTGACTACTTTGCTAGCTTCTCTAAGTTTTTCCAAATATAGATGCCTGTCTTCCTCTCTCTGTGATCTCTTGTATTTCATGAAGGCCTCCCTCTTTTTCTTCACTGTTTCAGCTACTTCTTTTGAAAGCCATAGCGGTCTCCTTTTCCTTTTACCTTTATCTACCATTTTAACAAAAAGGTTGGTTGCCCTTAAAATATCCCCTTTCAGTTTTGCCCACTGTTTTTCTACATCCCCCAGCTGTTCCCATCCCACTAACGACTCCCTGAGGTATTGGCCCATCTTGGCAAAGTTAGTCTTCCTAAAGTCTAAGACCCTCACTTTTGAATGGATTCTAACAGCCCTAGTCCTAATACTGAACCACATCATCTGGTGATCACTGGATGCAAAATGATCTCCCACTACAACATCAAACACTTTCACCATTGGTAAGCACCAAGTCCAGTATGGCCCCTTCACATGTGGGGTCTGTTGCCAATTGCCTGAATAGTTCTCCCTGTAGAGAATCCAGGATCTCCTTACTTCTAGATGATACTGCAGCAGGAATGTGCCAATCAACATCTGGCATATTGAAATCTCCTATCAGTAGCACTTCCCCTTTCCTAGCAATGCTGCGCATGTCTTCAATTAACTCTGTCCACCTCTTCCTCTTGTGAGGGAGGTCTGTATATCACACCAATGCAAATAGGTTTCTCTTTCCCTCTTTCTAGTTTAACCCACAATGCCTCCTCTATCCCTTTTAAGCTCTGTAATTCCAAAGCTTTAATAGTAGTTTTACATATAGTGCCACTCCCTCCTCCCCTTCTTCCTACCCTGTCCTTTCTGAATAAAGTATAGTCAGGTATAGTTACATCCCAATCATGGTTTTCTGTGAACCAGATTTCTGTAACTGCCACTAAATCCAAGTCAGCCACTCCCACCACAGCTTCAATATCAGGGATCTTATTTCCCATGCTATGGGCATTTATACACACTGCTTTCCATATGTTACCCCTGTTACCCATTTCCATAAAGGTATTTAATGTATCACCTACCTAGGGGCTTTCACCTACCTGGGGGCTTTCTTCACCCATCCCCAACGAATCTAGTTTAACACCCTCTTCAGTAGATTAGCTAGTCTACTACCGAAGACGCGTCGATCTTTCTTGGACAGATGGATGCCATCTCTGCTCTGCAACCCTTGGAACAGCATCCCATGGTCTAGGAAACCAAAACGCTCTCGATGACACCATCCACGCAGCCATGCATTCATCTCTAGGATGCGAGCCTCTCTGCCTTGGCCTTTACCCTCAACAGGGAGGATTGAAGAGAACACCACCTGTGCACCTAACTGCTTCACCCTCTGTCCCAGAGCCATGAAGTCACTTTTGATACGTTCCGAGATATACCTGGCAGTATCATTTTGTTCCAACATGGATTAGCAACATTGGGTAATAGTCAGTGGGCTTGATAAGTCTCGGCAAACTCTCCGTAACATCTTGGATTTTGGCACCAGGCAGACAGCATACCTCTATGGACATCAAGTCTGGTCGGCAGATGGACGCCTCAGTACCCCTCAGAGTGGGGGATGGACCAGGAATGGCAAGGGCAGAGGGAGATGGCTCTTGGGAAACAGGCGCATCACTTACGGCCACCTGCCCGTCTGGAGGCAGGGTCCGAGGCCCTCCCTGTTCTGACCTATCCTGGAGGGACTACTCCATTGAGGTGGCCTCCTGGGCACATCCCCTACAGACACCCGCCTCTGAAATGGTACCCTGCCTGGTTCTACAAACCAGACACTGAGGCCCGGCGGGCACACCCCCAATCTAAGGGCCAGTGTTTGAGCCCTGGAACTAGCCTTTTCCTCCCTCCAGCTAGTAAGCGCTGTCTGTTCCCCCAAAACAGATCAGGAAACAAACAGGAAAGCAGTGCTCTCCACACCGAGCAGGGCGAGAAACGACCCCTCCCTCTCTGCTCCCTGTGATCCCTTTGTCTTTTTTTTTGCAAGAACACTCAAAAATAAACCTCTCCTGAGAGCGAGAGAGACACTAAAACCAAAGAAAATAAAGCAAATGCAGTAAAAAAAAAAAAAAAGTAAAATGCTTGGCCCTGTATCCCCTGCACTGCCACGAGTCTCCACCACGTGGCTGATAGCTTGCGTGGGAAAAAGCCTTGCACTGAACAGGCCTCTGGCGAGAAAGACAGGCCGCAAAAACACCCTCTCTCTGAACTGCTCCTGAAGCATGGCATGATATTCCCCAACTGTGTTCCACCCACATGATGCCCGGCAGCTTACTGCACCGGAGAAACAGCTCCCAACACTGAACTGTAGGTAGATATGCTCCCGCGTTTTGCTTGTGTGCCATGCCCCACAGTGCTCTGCGGGACATCCGGGAGACTGGGACTGCTGCCAGTATGAAGCCAAACTTAGCCGACAGCTCCTCACCCCACTGTGGGTTTGGGAGCCACAGGATCCCCCGGTCAGATCACCTCCTGTTCACCACCCCACCAACCCAAATCAAGTGAGGAGGGGGAAGGGGGGGGGGTGCTGAACAGGAGGTGATCTGACCGGGGATGCCTCCTCTGACCAGGCAAATCAAAAACCTAGCCTAACTAAAAAAGCTCCTTAGTTGTCCTCAGTGAGTCCAGCCCTCTGGTTCACTATCTCCAGCTGCTTGGAGACGGAGTGTACTGGAGAGAAGGGGCGGTGCCTGCTCTATTAGTACTACTTCCAAAAAACAAACACCCTGTCAGAATCAAATGTATCAACACCCACCAAAGCAAGACAGACCTGAAGCAGGGCAAAAAGACTTTTGGAGCCCGAAACGTGCCACGTCGTCGTTTTTGGTGGTGTGTTAAACAGCCTGACAAAAATTAAAGTCTACAGCTAAGTACATAGTGATAAGCTGTTTTTAAGTAAAACTTTATTAAAAGGGAGTGACCACGGTGGTGTTGGGATTGAGTTCCTATCACTGGGCTGGTATCTCTGACAAAAAAAAGAGTGTGTTTATATTAGAATTGTGCCTCGTAGGGTCAGAATCTTGCTTTGGTGGCTATTAGTACTACTGCCAACAAAAGATGACATGCTCAGTCTCCGAGCTGCTGGAAGAGGTGCACTACCCAGAGGTTCCGAACTGGACCGGAGGGACGATAAGGAACACAGCTGAATTTAGGAAAAAAAAAAAAAAAAAACTACAATGGCGAAATGATTTAGCAACAGACCCCCAAAGAGCAGACCGCAGCAGTTTAAGGGTTTTTGTAGTGTATTACGAAGGAACCAGGTAAATCATCATGTATATAAATAGTTTTGAAAGCTGCCTTTGGAAGGAAAAGTTTAAATTACATCTCTCTTTTATTTCTGAATCATTGTGCTTTTAACTGTACTGGCTGCAGAATAGATTGGAGTCTTTGCAGACTATGATACCATTTTTTAAAAAGCCATAAAAAAGACAGTGCATGAATTTTGGAGAATAGTTCACAAGAGCTCTAGTACTCCCAAGACTAATCACTCTGTTAATGATCTTTAATTGGTGTCCTCTGAACACCATTGATGATCCTTATCATGGGAATTCCTACTCTGCATATGCTCTAAATAAAAAAGGTTTACTTCAGTTTTATTGTCAGAGCTTCCATTATGGAGGAAGGGTAAGCACAGCCCTAAAAGTTTTCAAAAGTTCAGGTAATACAACATCTTTTGTTGGCTCTTTAAAAGTCATCAGTCTACAAAGACTTCGGTATCGTAAACCTATATAATTTATTTGGAAAATACAAACCCTTTCAAACTGACACATAAAATGTGCACACATATACAACTCATCTTACCTCCTCTTCAGCACTTCTCTTTTTTCTATTCGGTTAAAAAGTTCCTGCTCCCTCTCCTTTTCTGTCATTTGTTCCAGCCGTGCCCTGTCTTCTTCATCTCCCATCAGATCCTCACCATAACCATCATGGAACTCCTCATCCTCAGACGAAGAGTCAGAATCAGAGCTAGAAGATGAACTGTTGCTGTCAGAATCAGACACTTCACCTACAAAAGAAAGAAGTTATATCAAAACAAGAGAAGACAGCATCCAGCAGAGCTTTCAGGAAATCAGGCACTATGCTGAAAAACTGGTAAAACAAACTCACCCTCCCACCCTACCAGCACATAAAAATAAGCACTTCAGGATGGATGTAAAAACATTTTGCCCTCCAAAACTTTCTACTGCACCTGGCAATAAAATAAGAAAACATAAAAATCACTGTGCAGCATTGTGATGCACCAAGTGATGCTTCACACTGTCGTGCAATAATATGGTTTAAGTGATCCAATGCACTACTCACTTACCCTTCCTCAAAGACAAAAGCTGACTCCTTATTCACTAATCACCACAAATTATTTCTCAGCAGCGCCGTACCTAGCCCTGTGCGAGCGGTGCAGCCGCACATGGTGCAATGGATTAGGTGCATATTTTGGGCTGCTGGCCTTGGCTCCCCTCCCATGCTACCTGCTGTTGCCCTGCAGCTGCCACTTTTTGTTTTCTCAGCGGCGGCAGCACCAACAGTGGAGCAGACCTGACTTCAAATTTAAAAAAGAAAAGAAAAAACCCCACACAGGTCTGACTCTGCATTTGTACGCAGGTCTGGTTCCTCCCCCTCTTCTCTAATGTAGGTCGCATAAGAGAAGGGAGGGACCAGGCCAGCCATTCAAGTGCAGAATTGCAAAAACCCGTATTTGAATGGCTGATCTGGTCCCTCCCTCCTCTGATGCGACCCTACATCAGAGCAGGGAGGAATCAGATCTGCGTACAAGCGCAGAGTCAAAGGATCCGCGTGGGCTGGTTTTTTAATTTGAAGTCAGGTTCACTTCGCTGTTGCCAGCGCCATCTCGGAGAAACCAAAAAGTGGTGGCAGCTGGGCAAGGGCAGGCAGCTGGCTGGACAAGGAGGTATGGGTGAGATTTGGAGGGGGGGGGGGGCACGCCAGATGTGCAAGCCACAGAGGGCGCAATTATGGCTTGGTATGGTCTGTTTCTCAGCCTTTCTTTATCCATTTTTAAGCACTCACCCTGCCCAAAGGCTGACAGCTTTGTATCACTGATATCTAGATGCTAAAATCTACTTAATGTCTCTGAATATTTGGTTAGGTTCTGTCCAAAATCTGTTCATGTATTTCTTTAGTTATACTATCCTAAAAACCTATGACCTCATGCACTAAGCTTTGCCATGTTCTATTTTACTCTATAGTATTATACAACCTTTTAGGGCCTAGGGACCATAAAGTGCAAGACACTGAGAACTAAATGATTAGAGGGCATCATCATTAGCAGCACTTCCTTATCAATTATGACGTTTATTTTATTTATACTGCTGTATCTACCAGTCGCAGCTATGCCTTGAGCAAAACTGTTGCAGAGCAGCATTTAAAAAAAATGGAAATCAGTAAATTCTCATTTTAATATATCTAGGAATAGTGTGCTTAATTCTGCTGGATATAAAACAGAAAACAACTGCATATTCTTGTAGCACAATCTTTGCCCATTTCTTACCTTCCTCAGGCGCCGAGCTCTCTGCTGAGCTGTCTTTATCTGAACTGCCTGAAGAGGTGGCCTTGCTTGTTTGTTTCTTCATGGCTCCTTTCTTCTCTCCTCCCTTTCCAGTTTTCACTTTCTTCTTGTTTTTGGAGCCTCCAACTGTCCACTGCAAAGGTAAATCAGAGATAAGCATGGTAGCAGAAGCTCTGAGGAGGATAGTACAATGAAATGCCTACTTAAGACCAATAAAGAACCCTTGAAATATATCAATATGTTTCCCTTTCTTCTTAAAGTGGAATACCTGCTAGGAAACGCCTTTCACAAGCAAGCTTTAATTCCCCTTTTATGAAGTCAGGAATGACAGTATTAAAAGAATTAAGAATCAAAATGAAAAGAGGTGGGTTTCCTCTCCTTCTAGCGCTAGTGGGCAACACTGCCTCTGAAACAGGTATGATTTGACTTCCCCCTCCCTTTTTTTTTTAAATTTAAATAACTACAGTAGTGTACCAACAGTACTAAAACCATACAACCTTTCAGATCTACTGGAATTTTCATTCTTGTTTGAACATCTATAAAAGTCAGACCACAATGGAAATCTGCTAAAGCAATTCATCGAAAGAGCCCTAATAACTAAATGTTTCAGCATGATTTTCAGTTATAGCTCTCTGGATCTTTCAACACTTCCTTTAACTATAAAGTGCCATTTCTGATATGCCCGGCATTTTTCCCACTATATTCTATGTTTACCGACTTATAACATAACTCACCTTGGGCTGTTTTTGAAATGGGGCATGCAAATCATATTTATAAATAAATAGAAATAAAAGGTGCATTCTTGCAGAACTGTTCTATGCTCAGTCATCAGTTTTCCATACTGAATATCATTGTTGAATCATATGAACACACAATCACAGATCCTGAGGAAAATGAATTTTTGGATTTAGCTCATACCCTTTTTAGATCAAGATGAGTTTTACTCGGGTACAGTAGGTATTTTTCTGTTCCTAGAGGGCTTATGGTCTGTACTTAAGGCAACGGAAAGTTAAGTGACTTGCCCTTGATCACAAGGTATAGCAATGGATTTGAACCATGGCTTCCATGGTTCTCAATCTGCTCCCCTAACAATTAGGTTGTTCCTAATGGCAGAGAAATAGATAGGGAAAGGAAACTGGATTAGCTCATGCCTTTCTCAGAAGAGGTTTATGGAGAGTTACATATGGGTACAGTAGATATTTTCCTATCCCCAGACAGGGTTCCCAACTTACTATAGATGGGCCTGACAGGCTTGATCCAGTCTTAGGTTTACCCCATTGCATGCAGGGGACATGTAGTTGATTTCCTACTGCACTCTAAGAAGAGCAAGATTGCAAGTCCCTGCATGCAATAGGGTAAACACCCAGAACTGGATCAAGCCTGTCAGACACATATGGAGCCAGTTTGCAATCCTATCTCCAGAGGGTTTACAATCTAACGGGCTGATGCAGAAAGACCAACATGCCCTCTGTGTGAAGATAACACAACTTATAAGCACAAATTCCGAAAGGCCAAATGCAGAAGAGAGACCAACGCGTACGTAAAATAAGAAAGGAAAATCAAGCGCACTTAAATAAAAGGCAAATGAGTTGCACGTATTAAAATGGCATTCTAATATTGTCTGCACCAGATGCAGAGAAATGCCTAGAGAATTTCATAACCAGCCGATACTCCAATTCTCTATGCCTGGGTTTGAGGTGGCTTAAAATGTCCTGCGCGAGCCCTCAACAATATTTAGATGGCATCGGGGACTTTCCCCGATGCCTGGATCATAGCCCCCAATGCCATCTATATACTGTCAGAGGGCCAGTGCCCCCGACAGAAATCAAATCCCTGGTGGCCCAGCAGCCCCAATTCCCCCCACCCACTCAATTAAAAGTAAGCCTGGTGGTCCAGCAGTCCAAACCCTTCACCCCCTCAAGGTTCCTTTACAATGGAGCTGGAGCGTTGCCCATGTGCTCCCGCTCCTGTGCCACCATCTTGGAAAATGGTGTCACCTGGCCCCACCCGGTGCATCCCAGGAGTACATGGGCAACGTTCCAGCTCACATGCAGAACAAGGGATCAAGATCCAAAAGCCGCCTCAAAGAGGTAAGCTTTTAGCATGGATATGAAAATGAGCAGAGATGGAGCCAGACGTACAGACTCGGGTAGTTTGTTCCAGGCGTAAGGAGCAGCAAGGTGAAAGGATCGAAGTTTGGAGTAAGCAGGGAAAGAAAAGGGCATAGAGAGAAGCAAGCAAGTACTGTAGAACAGTGAAGTTCACAAGGAGGGATGTAGGGAGAAAGGAGAGAGGACAGGTAGTGAGGAGCAGTAGAATGAATACATGATCGCAAATAGTGCGGTATATAAGAGATGTAAATAAATAAATAAATAAAATGTAAGTCAGAAAGAGAAGTCTGAATTGGAATGGAAGCCAATGAAGTGACTTGAGAAGTTGGGTTATAGGAGTATAGCGGGGTTGGTGGAAAATTAGGCAGGCAGCTGAGTTCTGAACAGATTGAAGAGGAGAGATGACTCGGTGGGAGACCAGCAAGGAGGAGTTTGCAATAGTCTAGACAGGAGGTGACTAAAGAGTAGATAAGTGTCTTAGTAGTGTGTTCAGAAAGGAAGGGGCGAATTTTGCTAATATTATAGAGAAAGAAATGACAGGTTTTAGAAATCAATTGGAGATGAGTGGAGAAGGAGAGGGAGGAGTCAAAGATGATCCTAAGGTTGCAGGCTGAGGAAACAGAAGCAGAAGAGTTATCTACAGAGAAAGGAGGAAGTGGGGAGAAGGGTTTAGGGGGAAATGTAAGTAGTTCAGTTTTGGCCATGTTCAATTTCAAATGGCAGTGAGACATCCAGGCAGAGATTCGGGCCTGAAATGTAGGAGAAATATCAGGTGCAGAAAGATAGATTTGAGAGTCATTAGTGTAAAAATGGTACTGAAGGCCATGGGAGGACATGAGAGCACCAAGGGAATGGGTATAGAGAAAGAAAAGAAGAGGGCCCAGAACATGGGGTACATCAACTGACAGTGGGATAGCAGTAGAGGAGGAACCACCAGAACAAACACTGAAAGCGATGGGAAAGATAAGAAGAGAACCAGGATAGCATAGAGCTCCTAAAACCAAGAGAGGACAATGTGTCAAGGAGAAGGTGGTGGTCAACAATGTCAAAAGCAGCAGAAAGGTCAAGAAGGATGAGGACTGGCCTTTGGCTTTATCCAGGAACAAGTCGCTGGAGACTGACAAGAGCCGTTTCAGTACAATGTAAGGGATGAAAGCCAGATTGTAGTGGACCTAGAAGGGCTTGAGAGGAGAAAGATTCAAGGCAATGGCAGAGAATTGCACTTTCAAGAAGTTTAGAAATGAAGGAAAGAAGAGAGATGGGACGATAAGGACAAGAAGGGTCAAGTGAAGGTTATTTGAGGAGAGGTGTGATCACAGTATGCTTGAAGGCCAGTGGTACAGCTGCAGTGGAGAGCGACAGATTGAGAATATGAGAGATGGAAGGGATGACAGAGGAGAAGATACAGTAAAGGAGATGGATAAGGATAGGATCCAAAGAACAAATAGTGAGTTTAGAGGAGGAAAGAAGATGAGTGGTTTCCTCTTCAGAGATCTTAGAAAAGGATGAAAGGGTAGCAGAAATTGAGGGAAAGAATTGGAATTGAAGAGGGGATACAACTGAACTTGTGGGGATCTGGAGGGTAATCTTGTGGACCATCAAGGAAATAGTTGGCTAGGGTTTGGGCAGAATGGGAAGGAGGGGGCAGAAGAGGAGGTGGCGACTTGAGAGAGTTAAGAGTTGAAAAGAGACAGCGAGTGTCGGAGGCAAGAGTTATGTCAGATGGACATATTAGTTTTGCCTGGCAAATGCTATGGCTGACTGGACAAAGGTAAGCATGAATTTGAAGTGAAGAAAGTCAGAAAGGGTGCAGAATTTGAACCAGATGTGCTCAGCTAAGTGGGTTGGTCCTCCCACTGGGCTGCTTGGCAGGTCTGTCAGCATCCGATGCACCCTTTGATGCATGTCTTGGACAATAAGATTTACCTCGATACTCTATATCGGACTTTGATGCAGAGGATGATTTTGACTTATGTTTGGACTTTTTGGAGACCTTAGACCCAGCAGAGGCGGCCTCGACGATGCCGAGGCTACTGAAATCGAATCCAGGGTGAACAGCGAGTCATACTGCCTGGCCCTGTTCTGTAAGCCTCATTTGGTCATTTGCTTGCACAAAGAACAGTAGTTTGGCTTATGGTCTGGGCCCAAACATTTGAGACCCAATCGTGGGAATCAGTGACTGACAGTCCCGGAGCACTTGGAACATTTTTTGAGGCCACTGATATGTTTGTCCATGGTAAATCAATAAAAGTAGGCCCAAGGCCTAAAACAGTGGTGGAACTGCCCAAATAAATAAAGATACTACAATGAAAGAAAAGAAAGAAAGAATAGAGCCGGTATCCGGGAAGGATACCGGCATCTACAGGAAGGCAGAGCACAGAAATAAAATTTTTAAAAAAAGAAAGTCTTTTGCGGTGATAGGAAAGGCTTCTTGCTGCCTCTGTGAAAAACGGAGAACTGAAGAGAACTATGAGGAAGGTGGGAAGGCAGTTGCGCAGGCATAGTGGAGTACTCCCAAATGCTCTCCTACTGGATGCTGGGGAGCGTTCCCCCATGGGCTCCATTGGTACAGACGATACCCAATCTATGAAGACTGCATTCCTGTTTGTTCCTGGAGATAGGGAAGTTTATTAGAAATGGAATGTGCATGCTATAAGGCACATGAGAAAGGGAGAGGAATATGAATGAGACTGGAATAGCTAAGAGGAACTATCAAGGGAATAACAGAAATGTCTAGGAGGGGGCAGGGTTGGGATTAATACCACCGGATGATAGAAGAAGAGTAGTGCAAGACAGAGAGGAGGCAGCACAGCAGAAGCAAGGGTGAGGTTGTTTCAGAGAGAAAGAGGGATGAATGAGAGGAAGAAAAAGATGAAGCTCAAAAGGTGAAGAAAGGGTAGAAGACAAGATGGGGAAGGTAGAGAGAGGGTAGTAAGGAGGGGAGTTTTAAGTTGTTGAAATGAGGGGAGAAGATTAGGAAGTGTCAATAAAAAGGAAGAAAAAAATGGTGTGGAGCCATAAGAAAATGGTAAGAAGAGCAGAAGACAGAGGAAATGAATGAAGGACTGAAGTATAGGCAGGAGGAATATCGAGGGTAGAGGGAGCAACTGGGAGTACTGGAGGCAAAAATCAACCTAAGGAGTGGCTGTGAGGAGTGTGAGATTCTGTCAAAGACAAAGGCAAGGGATGGAAAGCAAAATAGGTAATGAATAAAAATCAATTAAGTAATTAATCTAACTAATCTAAAATTAGGAAAGACCAGAAAAATCAGTGTCCAATCAGTGCAGATTAGGCGGAGCAGCATGTAGTGACGACACTCTTTATGATTCAGTTTGTTGCATGGTACTAATAAAATGGTGCTGTAGGCCTTTTAAGATGGTGCCGGTCCCCAGGGCAGGAAGGAGAGAAGGCCGAAACCATTTAAAGGTTCTGAATGTCAGCCCCCTTTATTACATGAAACATTTTCTCTCTCTTTATTCTGGAAGAGAAAGCCTACAGACTCCTGCAACCTAAAATAAAATTATATATCCATATTTACTACCTTGTATCCTGGAAATGATAATTTAAAAAATACATATATTTTAAAAGATTCAGTTTCCCCTTCTAGTCCTCCTGAAAGGAAGTCTTTGGGCATTTTCTCCTGGTTATTCCCTCTTTAGGATTTAGTTCACACCCTTTTAAAACAGTTATACAAGGCAAAGTACAGAAGGTTATTTCCTTGTCCAAATAAAGTTTACAATCTAAATTTATACCAGTGGCAACAGAGGGTTAAGTGACTTGCACAAAGTCACAAGATATGTCAGTGAGATTTTAACCTTGGCTTACCTGGTTCACAGCCTGCTGCTTTAACCAATAAACTATTGCTCCACTCCCAAAGAAACAGCACAAAATCCCCACACATACACCACCTTCTTTAAGCTATCCATCCTTGTTTGCTGGATGTTTGTATGGGAAGGGTCTGGTGTGTGGTTCTGTGTATAATTGGCTGAAAATATCAGGGAATATATGTATTTGGAGAAAATGTAGGGCGTAGAAGGCATGTGTGTGTACTTAATGAAATACATGTGCATCTATGTGCCAGTTCTTACCTGCACATTCATGCATAAATTTACATCTATATAAGAGGTGTAAATTTATCCCAACAACATGTCTGCTACTGATCATGAATTCAGGAGTGTGTGTATAAAGATATATATGCAAATGTCGTCTTTATAAAAAGAGGCGTACACTAGCTGCATATTTGCACTTTTAAATTATTGTCTTACAGAGTCCACATGGCAGCTTTATTTTTTTTATTTTTAAAGGAAGCAGTATGCTGCATTACAGTTTACCTAGTTTCATCCTAGTAGCAGTGATAAAGAAAAAGCTACTTTCAAAATGAATCTTTAAATATAGAGACATCAAGAAAAAAAGCAACTCAAAGCAAATGTGACCCCTTAATGATTTTATAGTAACTCATATCTATAGTTTTTGCAGGTACCACTATTTTAAAATGGTGATTTCACGTTTCTTTACAGTGAAATAAGAATTTATATCCATGCAGAATTTGTGTGTTTTATTTTTAGTACTTTGATTACTGAATAGCTTTAAAAGCTATGATTAGTAACTGCCAGGCACTCTAGTTTTGGGCCTGCCTGGGTGAAGAAGCAGGGGTGGCAACTAGCGTGACCCAATGATTAACAGGTGTGGAACAACCATAAGATTTGCATTAGTGGGTCAGACCAAAGATTCATCAAGCCCATTCTCCCGTTTCCTACAGTGGCCAATCCAGGTACAAGTACCTGGTAGGATTTCATGAAGTAGACAGATTACGATTACTACTACCAATCATTTAAATAGCACTACAAGGCAAACACAGTGCTGTACAAACATATAAAGAAGATAGTCCCCCACTTGTAGAGCTTATAATCTAATCAAAACAGAAAGAACAATACAAGAGAAACAAGGGAGGGGGTCAACTAGGGAAGGAGATACAAGAAGAACAAGGGATTAGATTAGATTAGATTCTATGCTGTTTATCCCCAGTCCACTTTAATGGTTTATGGACTTTTCCTCCTAGAATTTGTCTAAACCTTTTCTAAAGTTAGCTACACTAACAGCTTTTACTACATCTTCTAGTAATGAATTCCACAGCTTACAGAATGCATGAAAAAATATTTCCTCTGATTAGTTTTAAATGTGTTAAGTAGCTCGATTGTGTGTCCACTAATCTTTGTATTTTTTGAAGGAGTAAACATATTCATGTTTACTTTTTCCCCTCCCCTAATGATTTATAGGCCTCTATCATATATTCCCTCAGCCATTTCCTCCAGGCTGAAGAGCCCTAACATTTTGAGCCTTTCCTCATAGGGGTATCATTACAGCACCTTTATCATTTGTTTCTCTTCTCTATGTTTTGCTGCTAATTCTCTTTTAATGATGCAACTACTAAAACTGCACACATTATTCAAGGTACAGTTGCACCATGGAGAAATAAAGGCATTATGATATTCTCTATTCTATTCTCCAATCATTTTCTTATCATTTCTAGCATTCTATTTGCTTTCTTAGTCACCATGCACACTGAGCATAGGATTTCAATATATTATCCACTCTGATGCCTAGATCCTTTTCCTGTGCAGTGACTCCTAATGTGCTAGTGTGGAGCCTTGCATAGTATTGCTATAGTTTGAGGGGGGGGGGGGAGAGGAGGTTGTTCGCTAAGTGCATAACTTTGCACTTGTCCATATTAAATTTCATCTACCTTCTGGATGCTCAACCTCTCAATTTCTCAAGGTTCTCTTACAATTTCTCACAATCCTCTTATGATTAAACAACTTGTGTCTGGAAAAATGTCATCATCTCACTTGTTCCCACTGCCAGGTCATTTATAAATATGTTAGAAAGCAGTGGGCCTAGTACAGATCCCTAGAGCACTCCACTATTCACTTTTCTCCATTGAGAAACTTGATTAGTTAGTCGATTGTTTTCTATCTTTTTTAACCAGTTCTCAGTCCATGCATCCTAATGGGGCCTTAGGTTTAATATGGGAAGATCTGAAAATACCTTTTGGCAATATTTTTGAAGATTCAAAAGTGAGGGCCAGAATATTTATAACTGTTGTGCCAGTTTTGTGGAAAACAGCTCTCCCTTGAGTTGTGAAGAGAAACTGATTAAATGCAATTGGGAGGAGGGTGTCAAATCTTAGTATTCCAATAGTTAAATGTGTCCAGAAAACAAACTCTCTCTTGGCCTTTATTATTTTAATTATTTTCTATGTATTTTGTATGTTGTCAATGGTTCTCTTTGAAGAAAGGTAGCTTATAAATTATGAAAAAAAAATCCTTCAAGGAGGGAATGCATGAAATGTTGATTGGAGCTTAAAGATCTGCACAGATGCATATCAAAAGAGAATATATGGGCTCAGGCTCATGCAAAACCTTGAAAGTAAGGACATGAATTAAGTAAATATGGAATTTTACTGATAGTAAAGCATTGTTGCTTATCTGTAATAAGTTGTTTTCCCACAGACAGCAGAATTGATCACACAGATGGGCGATATCATGACATGTCACCAGGATGGAACAACTCTTTCAGAGTTCAAAATTTAGTGTAAATTTCTGAGCATAGGTGGCCTTCCCATGAGCAGTGTTTTTCTCCATTCCTCTGACAGTTCCATAGCTCAAAGATGAATTAAACTCTCAGGGAAGCGGGAGATATTGCACACCTGATCATTCCCTACTGACTACAAAAAACATCCGCATTAAGATGAGCAACAAGGCTTTTTTCTCCACCAACAAGCAGGACTGAGTCAGGCACCCAAGTGGGCGACTCATGCTTAGGGCTGCTCACCTCTTTATGTATCTTATATTTCAGAACAGCTCATTCGAAAAAGTGTGCAAGTTGCAGAACAACAGAGACTGGCCAGTACCACTTGGCCAAAGACACTGCCTTTTATTGTGGCTTGCTCCAAGTAGTAATGAAAAGTGAACGTATAAAGTGAAGATCTTATGCAGCAAAGCAGATTTTAGGAGCACTGCAGTTGCCGAAGAAGTTCCTCACTTTACTGTTCAGAGAAGTACCAGATTGTTCATAAACAGAACTGGATGCAGAATGGCATATATGAGGAGTGATCAAAAAGTATCGAGACTTGTTGTGTAGCTATAACACAATAATACTTCACACCACAATGCTGTTAAGCATGCAGTGACCTAATTATGTGCTCACTACTAGATACAATTGCGCTCAATATAACAAAAGTAAGATAATAATACCACTATTTCAACACAAGTGATGCTTATAATATCTTAACTACTAGTTATGAAAAACCCTGGGAGGTCTCAGACTTAGGGTAGCAACTATCCCTGTGGCTGAAATGCCAGTTTAAGGGAAGAGTTTGCTAATTAGCATCAACGACCTCCACAGTGGTATGCGGTAATAATGAAGAAGGCAGCTGATTATATTGTATCTAAAATCTTCAACATATTGATCTTAAAAAGCGAAAAATTCAATCATCCAGTTGTCTTCGTTGGAATAACTCTGCCGCTCATAAACTATAGTTGATTCAAGTGTTCAAGTCAGCCCCATTCCCCAGTTGTCTTCGTTGGAATAACTCTGCCGCTCATAAACTATAGTTGATTCAAGTGTTCAAGTCAGCCCCATTCCCGACACCTCCCCTCAGCGCTTCTGAGCGTTTCTCCTAATGCGGTTCTTCAGGGGGTGGGGTGTAAATCCTAAGGAATATATGCAAAGCACCGTGTCTTAATCTAAAGTTATTATCCTACGTTTAAAACTAATTACTAACTAGCGATCATGACTTTAAGATACATGCACAACAGCTGAAATGCAATTTTTTGCAGAGGGGGTACCCAAAACGGGTAGTTAAACAAGCATATTATCGAGCATTATATAATAATCGGACACTACTGCTCACACCTCGCCCCCGAGGGTCCGAGGATAGATATAACACCATCAACTTAATAACTAAATTTTCTCCTTTGAGTCGAGACATAGAGCGCAGCATACAAAGACATAAGAATGTCCTGTCTACCCTTTCAGGCTTTGAGGAGATGCGACTTAGATGCGTTTGGCAACGTCATCGCAATTTAAAAGAATATGTAAGCCCTGCAATTTTACCATCTACGGAGGGGGATAGCAGGGAGAAAGGACATAAACCCTGCGGTGCATGTGACATCTGCTCCATTACTTTAGAGATGACTATATTCCAATATCGTCACATTAACCATATTATTTCTTCAAACACCACATGTGATTCTACAAGGGTAGTTTACGTGATACACTGCCCCTGCGATCTCTTATATATAGGTAAAACATTAAGAACATTTAGGATCCGTATGCGAGAGCATCGCAGTAGAATCCACTGTAGAACAGTGGCAGCCCCTATAGTACTACATTGCCTTGATTTTGGACATAGTTTTGAGCAACTATCATGTTTCTGTATTGAGCAGATAGTAAGAGGCACAGCAGGCCGAACATTAGACCAAGTTCTCACACAGCGGGAACAACGCTGGATTTATGAGCTGGATACAGTAATACCACATGGTTTGAATGCCATGGTAGAATGGTCGGCATGTCTTTAAGACTGAGTTGATCTATATTACTTAGTAACTTTCAACATTCCATAGCCTAGTAGGGAGGTCTTTAATGAGAATATTATATAAAACACGATAAAAGAAACTAATGGGCAGGTAAGCCTGGTTTCGATAAAAACTTCAAGACATCTAGATCTGGTTAGAAGATAATACTATTTTTTGTACACATCTGGCGCTGAGTTTCATCCAGTGACACACAGTAGTGTGTAGGCTTAATAGGTAGGCTTAAATTGAAATACAACATATTATAAGAGTTTTAAAATAAGGGGGGAGCGGTCGGAATGACCAATCACAACAAGGACTAACAATTTAGGACACGACAGGATAGAAGATAAAAAACAACTAGGAGACTCATAGTTTAGTTTCGAGTAGAAGTTCTCTACCATTAAGAATTAATCATTCATGCCTTTTGACGGAGAACAACATGACGTCATCACGTAGTTCCCTTTAAAACCTTTTGCATGAAGCTTGACCGCATGCGCGGCGTTTTTTGCTTTCACCCTGTTGAATAGGAGTCAAAGAGAAGAACGATTTGGAAGCTGTATATACAACGCGGGCAGCAGTTTGTGAGTAACGGGAGCTTCGGCTCTGAGTTAGCAAATATTTTGTTTTTAGTAATTAGTTTTAAACGTAGGATAATAACTTTAGATTAAGACACGGTGCTTTGCATATATTCCTTAGGATTTACACCCCACCCCCTGAAGAACCGCATTAGGAGAAACGCTCAGAAGCGCTGAGGGGAGGCGTCGGGAATGGGGCTGACTTGAACACTTGAATCAACTATAGTTTATGAGCGGCAGAGTTATTCCAACGAAGACAACTGGATGATTGAATTTTTCGCTTTTTAAGATCAATATGTTGAAGATTTTAGATACAATATAATCAGCTGCCTTCTTCATTATTACCGCATACCACTGTAAAGGTCGTTGATGCTAATTAGCAAACTCTTCCCTTAAACTGGCATTTCAGCCACAGGGATAGTTGCTACCCTAAGTCTGAGACCTCCCAGGGTTTTTCATAACTAGTAGTTAAGATATTATAAGCATCACTTGTGTTGAAATAGTGGTATTATTATCTTACTTTTGTTATATTGAGCGCAATTGTATCTAGTAGTGTGTTTTGGCGTTCTACAATTGACCACTTGATACTAATTATGTGCTCTGCATATGCAGAGTGTAACATAGCTGCAGTACACCTATACTTTTTTTTTTAATCACATGATGTCTGGTATCATGTAAAAGTAGCTCGTCAGATTTATGAAGAGTGAAAAAACTGAACAGCGAATTTGCATTAAATTCTGCCAGAAATTTGGAGATTCATGCAAAGAGACTTATGACAAGTTACAGCAGGTATAAGGCAATGAATGCATGAGTTGTGCTTGAGTTTACGACTGATAGAAATGTTTCCAAGAGGGCTGCCAAAGTGTTGATAGTGACGACCATTCTGGAAGGCCATCCACAAGCAGGAATGAAGACAAAGTTGAAGCACTGCATACTGTAATATGCTCAAATCGTCAATTTATTTATTTATTTAACCTGTTTTCTATACCGCCTTATCCTGGAATTAAAATGGTTTACATTAAACTTCACTCGAACAGGATACATTTAACTTAGCAGTATTGCCGTTTACAGGGTAGTAAACTATTTACAGGTTGCTTAACATATTTACATAGGTTGTGTCTATTTACATCTGTGCAGGATTATCGGGGCTGTTCAAATGTTTCAAAGAGTCTTTGGTTGGGGCCCAGTGTGGTTGTTGGACTACATGATGTTTCCATAATATTCTATGAACAGAAAGGTCTTGATTTTTTTTTTTTTTACGGAAGTCCTTAATGTCTTCAGTGGAATGGATTACATCAGGGAGGGAGTTCCATAGTTGTGGTACGGCTAGTGAGTGTGCTCTTTTGGAGATTGTTTACTTTTCCAGTCTGTTAGCTCACTGATCATGTGTCTGTTGTTGCTCCTTCTAGGGCGGGTGCTGACTTCTCTTGTGATTAGGATTTCTAGGATGTCTGCTGAGGAGTGGTGGATGATTTTAAAGATGTTTAGTATGGTTTTGAACTTGGCGCATGCTTAAATTGGGAGCCAATGTAATTGGTGTAGTACTACTGGTTCCGCTGATGATTCGTGCTGCTGTGTTCTGAACCATCTGTAGTGGATGTGTGACTTGTTTTGGGAGTCCTTGGTACTGAGGACATGGACATCAGTTTCAAGTTGGTACAGTCCATCATTACTGTCAATTTGGGGATGAGACGTGTGTCTCTGCAAAATTCATGCAGAAACTCCTGTCTCCTGACCAAAAAGGAGATAGACTGTCTGCAGCCAGGGAGTTGTTGGAATGCGTTGAAAATGACTCAGATTTCATAAAAAAAAAAAAAGATTACTACTGGTTTATAGTTAGGATCTGGAAACCAAGGCTCAATCCTCACAAAAGGAAGACTCCAGACTCTCCTAGACCCAAGAAAGTCCGTCAGGTGAAGATCAATGTCAAGGCCATGCTCAGCTTTCTTTGATTACCAGGGTATTGTTCATCATGAGTATGCTCCAAAAGGCTAAACCATCAGTAAGGAGTACATCATCCAAATTCTGACTCATATGAGAGATGCCAGTTGCATAGGAATAGTGAATGGTTTGCTACATCATAACACCCCAGCTCACGCATCACATCTTGTCCAGCAGTTCTTAGCCAAACACCAAATCGAGCAAGTCCATCAGCCTCCGTACTCACCTGGCCTCACACCCTGTGACCTTTTTCTTGTTTCCAAAACTGAAATTACCATTGAAAAGAAATTTGATGGCTTAAAGACCATCAAGCAAAATTCAACACAGCAGCTTCATAGCATAAGGAAAGAGGCATTTCAAAATTGTTTCCAGCAGTGGCATAAGCTGTTATCGAAAGAGAACTACTTTGAAGGAAACCAAGTGCAATAATGTCAGTGTTATACTTCTTGTGTTATTGTACAAGTCTCAATACCTTTTGATCGTGCCTCATAAATTTGCTAAAGTTCTTTTGGTGACTGGAATGCCAATTCTGTAGTGGCCAAAGGAGAAAAGTTGTGTTGATTTTCTGATTTGGCTGCAAGTGGGCTCTCACATATTGCTTCCAAAGGACTGAATCAGAGTGTGGAGGGCTCTCTCGCACAGATTATGAGGCTTCATTCAGAACATAGATAGGACTATTTTCCTCACTGAGGTAGAAAGGTGTTACTACCTTGGGTAAAAACTTGGGATGAGTTTAAAAAATGACACATGATGAAAGTGCATGTAGAGTTCAAATTTACAAGTTGAAAGTAATAGCTGGAGGTAGCAGCTACAAGAAAGAATACTTTTCATTTAAGATGCTTAAGAGAAACACACTCTAGTAGTTCAAATGGTAACCTCAGGAGAGAATTTAAAACTACATTAAGGTTCCGAGGTACAGGGGGCTTCTAAACTTGGTCTGACAAGGAGAAGCTCTTTCATGAAATCCAAAATGATGGACCTGAAAAAACAGGAAGACTGTCAACAAGACCATGATATACAGAGAAGAGTAGAGACGTGCTCTAATGGAAGAAGCCTGGAGTACAGTACAAGTGATACAAGTACTGGAGTATGGTGGCAGATGTACATGTAATAGGGCTGTGACCATTCATGAAACCCCAGATAGAATCTCTCTTCCACTTGAAGATACATGCACAGAAAGTAGATGACTTTCTTGGAAGGAAAGATGCTGGCAGACCCAGAGTGCTGCTCAATTTCCAAGCTGTGAGAGCTAGCAACTCCAGACCAGGATGAAGGAAAAAAGGAGGTTACTCATCCGTAGCAGATGTTCTCTGTGGACAAGTCTGCACGGGAACACTCCCCAGCTTCTATTGGAAACTTTTGGGAGGCTCCACAGTTACTGTGCGCCTCCTTCCTGCCTCCCGCTGCAGTGCCATCTTGATTCAGTCTGATAACATAGCTGTATCAGAAGACAACTCCTCAGGGAGGTGGGAAGGTTGTGAGGACTTATTCCTGCTGTCCATGAAGAACACCTGCTACAGGCGCGCAACTAACTTTTCTCTGTGGACAAGCAGGAAGTAAGTCCTTACATATGGGACTTCCAAGTGTGAGGCTACTGAAAACAGAGGACACAGAGAAGGCCAACAGAGGCAACTCAACTGCGAAACAGCAAAAGGTAAGAACCACCACCAACTACGTACAAAACCTTTCATCCTCTTTTTTTTTTTTTTTTGGTCGCCTGGACAGAATAGAAAGGGCCCATGAGGAATAGAGTTGGATTCTAACCCCCAACCAGATTCCACAGTACTGAATGGCTTAGGTTGTTGTCAATGTCAGGGATTCCCATCTAGTCCTCAGGGAACATACCGTACTTGCAAAAACACCAGGAATCACAGAAAGCAAGACCTAAAAAAACAAAAAAAATGTAGCTACTCACCTGTAACAGGGGATCGCCGGGAACAGCAGGAATTTAGTCTTCACATATGGGTGACGTCTGTACCAACAGAGCCCGCGCAGGAACTCTCCCCAGTGTCCAATAGGAAAGCTTTTCAGAGCATCCCACTGCACCTGCGCTGCTGCCTTCCCACCTTTGTAACTCTCCCTCCTCAGTTGAGTGTGTAGCATAGAGAGAGAGAGAGAGAGAGAGAGAGAAAAACCCTTCAACTCCCCTAAGGGAGGAGGGTGGGTTGTGAAGACTATATTCCTGCTGTTCCTGGAGATCACCTGTTACAGGTGAGTAACTACGCTATCTTCAGGAACAAGCAGGAATGTAGTCTTCACATATGGGACTTCCTAGCTCCCAGATACCAAAGAAATGACCCCAGAATTGGTAGATTTGCCTCAGAGCAGGCCTCAAGAGAGCATGGATCCTTCATGGATGTCTGGCATCACAAGGTTCCGGGATGGAGAGTAGGAATTGCCCTAAGTCTGAAAGAAGTGCTGGCGTACAACCTGACCAAACATGGCATTCCGGCAGGAGTCCTTGCCAAGACAGTAATGAGCAACAAAGGTATGTATCGAAGACCAGGTGGCTGCTTTGCAAATTTTGTCAATGGCGACAGAATGTAGGTTTGCTGTCGAGGCAACCATGACACAAACATTATGGGCAGTGACATGACCTTCAAGGAATAGTCCTGCCTTATTATAAGCAAATGAGATGCAATGTACTATCCATTTAGAAAGGATACGTTTGGATATTGGCAAACCCAAGTGACTCGAACCAAAGGAGATGAATAACTGAGAGCCTTTACGGTACTCAACTGAAGATAGAATGCCAAGGCCCATTTATAGTCAAGGGTATGGAGGGTTGCCTCTGCCCTAGAGGAATGTGGTCTACGGAAAGAGACAGGAAGGTAGACTGACTGATTCAAATGGAAAGGAGACCCCAGCTTGGGCATGAAATGGGGGTGAGTCCTAAGGATCCCCTTATCAAGGTGGACTGGGTATAAGGTGGATCTGCCATCAACACCTAAAGCTCGCTGATGCATCTAGCTGAAGAGAATGCAACAAGTAAGATGACCTTCAAAGAGAGAAACGTTAGTGAGGCTGTGGTTAAAGGTTTAAAAGGCGGCTTTAGGAGCTGTCCTAACACGACATTAAGATCCCATGCCACCAGTGGTGGCCTGATAGGAGGCTTGGTCAATAAGCATTGCGGAACCTGTCTCTTTTAGGGAAACTACTAGGTACTTGTGACCTAGATTGGCTACTGCTGGAAACAGGATACTGGGCTTGATGGACCTTGGTCTGACCCAGTATGGCATATCTTATGTTCTTATGTTCTAAGAGCCCTCTCATGAAACACATCACAAGTGGTTGTGAGGAGATAGGTTGCACATACAAGAGATGGTGAGAAGCAGCAATTGCACTGAGGTGAACCCTCACCGAGTTTGTTTTGAGACTAGAGGACGAAAGATGAAGGAGATACTGAAGGTGAGCTTCCACAGGAGCTGAGAAGGGATTAAGATCCTTCTGGGAACACCAAGTGGAGACTCTACGCCACTTGAAGTCACAGGAACATCTGTTGGATGGTTTCCTTGAGGCTAGCAAGATCTGCTTTACTTCCTGAGGAAGGTTAAGATCTTGTAACACTACACTTTCAGCAGCCAAGCCATGAGATGGAGAGGCTGTGGATTGGTATGGAGTAGCGTCCCTTCTTCCTATGAGAGGAGATCGGGAGCTGACCCAACTCAGGGAGCAAGTATGGGATAGACAAAGTAGGAGAGGAAAGCCCATGGTGGACATGGCCAGTGTGGCGCTATGAGGATCATGTGGGCTCCTGTCTGCTTGAAGCTTGAAAAGCATTTTGGGAATCAGGGGTATGGAGGGAAAGGCATACAGGAAATCCTGACTCCAGTGAAGGTGGAAAGCAACCACTTGTTGGAGGATGGACATTGGGGTTCTGGTGCAAAAACGAGGTAGTTTGGCATTTTGCGGAGTGGCAAAAAGGTCTAACTCCAGAGTTCCGCAGGTCTGAAAAATGTAGGAGATTGTCTCATGATGGAGGGACCATTCGTGCAGAAGGAAGATCCAACTCAACCTGTCTGCTAAGACATTTTGCTGTCCTGGTAGATACACTGTTTGGAGGTGTATTCAATGAGTAATGACAAAGGACCAGAGTTGGAGAGCCTGCTTGCAGAGGGCCAAAGAGCCCATTCCTCTCTGCTTGTTCACATAGAACATAGCTACCTGATTGTCCATCTAGACAAGAACTCTGTGGCCTTGTAGTTGTTGTTGAAACACTGAGGGCATTGAAGATAGCACAAAGCTCCAGAAAATGTATCTGCAGCTGTGATTCCTGTTTCGTCCAGAGGCCCTGAGTGGAGAGAGAATCCAAATGGGCCCCCCAGCCCAGTTTGGAGGCATCCATTGTCATGATGCATTGATGTGGAAGCATCTGAAAAGGTGACCCTACGAGGAGATTTGCTGGGGTAGACCACCACAGAAGGGAGTCAATCTGAATGTTTGTGACTTGAATCTGCTCCCTGAGGGCCCCAGAGACCTGCTTCCACTGGGAGGCAAGAGTCCATTGAGCTGTCCTCATGTGCAGACATATGGAACTACATGCACTATAGAGGCCATATGGCCTAGAAGCAGCATCTCCCGGGCCAAGAAGTTGTCTCTGAGCCTTACTTGATATGCTAGCTGCACTAGACGAGTACAACGGTCGAGTGTCTAGGAGAGCTCCTATGAATTCTAGTTTTTGAGTGGGAACTAGATGGGATTTTGGAAGATTTCACACAAATCCCAGATCACGCAGTACCTGCATTGTACGAAGGAGGGAAAGATGAACCACTTCTCAGGGCTGCCCTCATAAGCCACTTGTCTAAGTAAGGGAAGAGGAATAAGCCGAGAGTCCTTAGATAAAGTGGCTACGACCGCCATACACTTCGCGAAGACTCTTGGGGCAGAGGCGAGTCCAAAGGGAAGGACTATTGATAGTGATTTCCTTGGAAGATGAAGCGTAGATACTTCCTGTGTTTTGGATGAATGTGGATATGGCATATGCGTCTTTAAGATCTAGAAAACAGAGCCAGTCTTGATGGGAGATAAGGTAGAAGCATACCTAGTGAGACCATTTTGAATTTTTCTCGGACAAGAAACTTGTTTAGGTTCCTGATGTCTAAGATGGGTCTGCACCCTCCGTTTTTCTTTGCTATGAGAAAGTAAGGAGAATAGAACCCCCATCCCCCTGTTGGGATGTTTGAATCTCTTCTATGGCACACTCTGACAGAAGAGAGGTGATATCTTGCTGCAGGAGAGCAGTGAGTGGAGGCTGAGAATGATATTCCTCACTATAGTGGAGGGAGTATGCTTTGTTAGATGAAGTCTGTACCCTTCTCGCACTCTGGTTAGTGTCCACTGCCCTGAGGTGGTAAGATGCCACTTCTGGGCATAATGGCAAAGTCTGCCTGCTATGTGGAGGGGCAGGTGTTCTCCAGAGGCAGGGTGGCTATGTTCTCTAGAAAGAAGTAAAAAACCAGACGCAAATTGGGTCTGTGCCGCTGGTTGGGGTCTAGGAGCCCGTGGCTTCTTCTGTTGCTTAGGAGGCTGTTGCTTCCTCTGGGTACCCCGAGGTCGGTATTGAGAAGTTGGGGGTAAGAAGGATAACACTGCTTCTTCTTACCATAGAAAGGCTTCTCTGCAGCTGCTTTTTTCTTGGCAGGGTTGGCAGAAGCTTTGGAAAGCCTATTGAGGGTAGTATTCTCAGACTCAGAGGCCTTATTCTTGCCAATCCTTTCCAAACAGGTTATCACCAGTACAGGGATTACCACCCAGCTTGTCCTGAACCCACTGTTCACGGTCTGATGCCTGGAGCCATGCAATCCTACATGCACCTATACAGATAGAAGTTGCTCTGCTAGTGCATTCAAAACAGTCAAAGGTTGCCCTGTTGACAAACTTGGAAACATTTTGGGCATGTTTGACTAATGTAAGATAGTTTGCCCTCTTATCATCCGGGAGAAGAGGAGACATTGATTCCAGATCTCTAGTTACCTCCCTAAAGAACATATACATGTAGAGTATGTATGAACTTATCTGTGCTGAAAGCATGGAGGTTTGAAAACACCTATGCCCAAAGGCATCGAGAGTTCTCAATTCCCTGTCTGGGGATTTGAAGGCGTGCGTCTTAGAACTTTTACGTCAATGCACAGCTGATTCCACTACCATTGAGTAGTGTGGAAGCTGCGTTTTCTGGAACCCGGGGTTTTCCAGTATCCAATACATGGTATCGAGTCATTGAGTATGGGGGAAAAATGGTGAGGGGCATTTCCCACATCCTGAGAATAAGATCCTGGAGTTTACGGTGAATAGGCAGGGTAGTCACCTCTTTAGAGGCTGTAGGGTATTGGAGAATGTCCAACTCCTCTGCTCTGGGTTCTTTCTCCGATGTAGGAGTAATGGATAGGCTTCTCGCCATATCCTTGATAAACTCTTGGAAAGACATCTTCATGAGGGGACATGCACAGTTGCGGCGATGGTGAGGGTTCCTCTGGAAGACTTCGCATCTCTCAGGTACAGATCGATTCATCATCCAAAGAATTGGAATCGGTAGAATCAAAGTATCGTCGGGAGTGATGCTCCTGCTCTTCTAAGGACCGATAACAATCGGGATCGGTATCGGCCTGAGAGACTTGCCATACTGGTACCTCAGAACCGTAATGGACTCGAGGGCTAGTATGGGCAGGAGTGTGCCGAGTGGCATGAAGCCCGATGCTGACTACATTGGCATCGCTGACGGTACTGGTACAGACGATACTGCCGGTAATGTCTTGACCGGTACCAACACCTCTAATAGAGTCACTAGACTTCGTTCAATGGCCAGCATATGCCGATATCCATAGAGCTTGCTGATGCCTGGGTACTGTTCCAGAGCATGGCACCATGAGCTCTCCAGAGGTGGAGGCATCCTGGACCCCTTTTGTGGTTTTGGAGGAGAGGTCCTCCCGCTGCAGTAGTTTGGCCGGTCGATCCAACTCCAGGGCAACGCTCGAGGCATCTCTATGTTTAGATAGAGATCTACCTTTGGGAGGATGGCCTGTCTTAGAGGAAGACTTGTGTTTCGATACCGGAGATCCATGTGAGGAAGAAGATGCCCTCGATGACGTCGAAGCGAGGGAAACTGCGCCAGAAGCAAAAAGGGAGCAGAGTTTTGCGGCCCGATTCTGTAGGCCTCTCTGTCTCTTGCATAGGGAACATTCAGATGGCTGGTGATCTGGGCAGAGGCATTTAAGACACCAGTCATGGGTATCAGTAGCAGGGATAGTGCTACCACACTTAGAACATTTCTTAAAATCACTGGTTGGTTTTTCCATCGTGTCAGTAGACTGGATGGAAGATCTAAGGCCTAAGATGGCGTCAATGCACCTGAAAGAATTAAAGTTTTTTTGGGGTTTTTTTTTTTTTTTTTAAAGAAAGAAATAGAATCAAAGAGATCTGTTCCGGCGTTGACAGGAAGGCAGACGCAACCACAAAAAATAAAGAAGAATGAAGACATTTTCTACAGTGACAGGATTTGCTCTGTGGAAAATTAAGAGTTTATCAAGGATATTGCTCTGCGGAAAACAAAGAACTGAGGAGGGAGAGTCACAAAGGCGGGAAGGCAGCAGCGCAGGCACAGTGGGATGGTCCCAAAAGCTTTCCTATTAGACACTGGGGGGGCGCTCCCACTTGGGCTCTGTCAGTACCGACGTCACCCATATGTGAAGACTACATTCCTGCTTGTTCCTGGAGATAGTCCTTTATCGGCATCCAGTGACCCCAACACTGCCATATTTCGGCATGAGCCTTCGTCAGGGGGTGAACTGAAAAGTAAAGTTTCATTGTGCAAGTCCAAGACTATGTAACGGCTATAATCTCATCCATGTTTAAAATCCGTGAAAGTGCCATTATAAGTTGTGACATGACCATCAAGGCTCAGGTCTGCCTGGGCATAAGCAAAAGAGATGCAGTCTGCCAGCCAGAAAGGAAGTGTTTGGAAAGAGCAGCCCCAGGCTGATTGGGATCAACAGAAACAAAAATTGGATGAACCTTCTATGGACATCTATCCACTCTAAATAGAAGTGCAAGGCCCGCTTGCATACAAACATATGCAACGTAGCTTTCCCACTGTGTGTATGAGGTGTCGGCAAAGGTGTTGGAAGCACAATTGACTGATTAGGGGTGTAAATCTGATACCACTTGTCGAAGGCATCCAGGACCATTAAGGTGTAATTTGGCGCAAGGAGAATGATCCTCTAGTGTCTGCCAGTCACTCAGTCTGCATGCTGAAGGACTGCCATCAGAAATAATACCTTCCAGGACAAGAACTACAGAGGACAGGAATGGGGTGGCTCAAAGGGAGCTCACACGAGCTGCGCAAGAACCTCAGTGAGATCCCAAGCCACTGTGGGAGGCAGGTAAGGAGGCTTCAAGATAAGTAAACTCTACATAAAGTGAAGCACCAAAGGCAGTACCAAGATGGGCTTGCCCTCCACACCTCGATGGTAAGATCCAATTGCATCAAGGTAATCCTAATGGGGTGGACTTAAGTCCAAACTCAGAGAGATGTAGAAGATACCTAAGCAGTATTTGTTTGGAGCAGACAAAAGAATCTAGGGCCTGGTCCCTACACCAGACAGCAAACCTCTTCAATTTGCAAGATAAGACTTCTCATAGAAGCTCCCCGGAGGCCAATGGTTACACCGTCCAGTAGGATGAGCTGAGACAACAGCCTCTCAACATTCACAAGGGCCAGATGTTGGGGTGCAACTTCCTGCATTATCAGATTGGGCGCATGGCCAAAATGAAATGGCTCAGCAGCAGGAGAAGTCAAGGCTATTGGGGCCAGTAGGGGGTGATGAGAATCATCATGCTGCCATCGATTTGACCATCAGGAGGGTCTTTGCAATGAGAGGCAGTGGAGGATAAGCATACATAAGACCCTCCCCCAATGAAAGAGGAAAGTGTCCGACGCTATTTGCTGTGTGATCATACTCTGGGAGCAGTACTGATCCCCCTGAGCATCTTGTAGCATGGCAAGCAGATCCATCGAGAGAGTGCCCCACTTTCAAAGGATGTTAGACGCAACTCCCATGTCTAGCGTCCACCCATGTGACCGGGGAACTCAACCAAGTCTGTGTGCCAGAGTGTTTTGCTCATCTGGCAGGTATGGGGCTCTCAAGTCCATCCATTCATAATGGTGAACTTCAACAAACTGACTGCCTCCCAGCTCAGAAAGTATGGGCCCGTTCCTCCCTACTCATTGATGTAGAATATAGTGACTTGATTGATGGTCTGTACCAGAACAAATTTGGTTGGCCAGTCAACCAGAAAGGCCTTAAGAGCATTCACCACCACTTGTGTTCCAAGAAATGGACTTAATGAAGGCTTGCCTGGATGGAACAATCTCCTTGGGTCTGCAACCCACTGGAATGAGCTCCCTTCCCCAGCCTGGAGACGTTTGTCATTAGAACTTTGAGGTGGAGCAATCTGGAAAGGAAGATCTTTGAGCAAACTGTGGAGGACTATCCACCAGTGTAAGGGCTGAACGAGAGGGCTGGTGACACACAGACAATCTCAGAGTCAATCCGTGGCCTCGGTCCATTGATTCCTCAGAGTCCACTGAGTCTGCCTCATCTGAAGGTGTGCCAGCAGTGTGATATGCACCGTGAAAGCCATGTGGCCTAGCAGAATCAATATCATGCAAGCTTTCTCTTTTTTTTTGGTCAACCCTCAAGTCTCCCACACCAGAGCAGTCAATCTGAGAAGTCTGTCATACGTCAGGAAGGCTCTCACTTGAGTTGTGGCAAGCAGGGCACCAATAAACTCCAACTGTTGAGCAGGCTGCTGGTGGGATCTCAGATAATGTATAATGAACTCCAGCAGTGCCAAGACCCGAAAGGACAATCATGCCGTTTCTTGAACTCCTTCCAGAATGGCACTCCTGACCAGCCAATTGTCCAAATAGGGGGAAAGACAGCACCCCAGCATCTGTAGGTAAGCATCCACAACCGTGAGGCATTTTGTGAAAACACAAGGTACTGAGGCCAGGCAAACCGCACCAGAAATTTTATCCACCCAGGACGGATCAGAGATACTTTCTGGGAGCTGGATGTATCCATATATGGGTATACGCATCCTTCAGATCCAAGGAACCAAGTCAATCTCCCTTTTGCAAACAAGGAAGCAGGGTGCCCAAAGAAATTCTTCCAATCTTTTTTCGTGTTCATATCTGAGGTCTAGGTATGGTATTCCCCCATTTTCTTAGGAACTAGGAAGGACTTGGAATAAAACCTCCGACCTCATCACACTGGTAGCATGAGATGAACCTCAAAATCTGACAAGAGGCAGTGATTTCTCTCTGAAGCAGTTCTTGTAACCACTCATGATCTTTAGGACCCATGAGTCCGAGGTCATGAAGGGTTACCTGTGGTAACAGAGTGAGCCATCCACCAACCGGATGGTTCCCAGACGCGGTCAATGGAAGAGGAGCTATGCTACGAAAGAATCAGTCAAAATCCCCACCCCTGGTTTTGGCCGATGAGCCCGTTGGCCCTTCTGAGGCTTTGCCAACAATTGCTGCCGGTCAGGGGCATAGGGTAGTACCCATGACTATGTGGGTAGTAGGACTTCCTCTGGGCTGTGCTCTAGTATTTCTTCTGGTAGAAGGCATGCTCAGACATACGCCTGGAGAGCCTGAAGAGAGTGATGTGCTCCTTTTCTATAAAGCCAGCCTTCTCTTCAGCCAGCTCCCAAAAAAGTTTATCTCCCCGGCACAGGACTTTCCAGCTTTTTTTGCACAGACTATTCCAGGTCTGATAACTGTAGCCAGGCAAACATACAGTGCCAATGCCTATGAAAGCATTCTTAGATGTTGTTTCAGATATGTTGTAGGTAGCTCGTACCATGCCATGCCCACCAGGGCACACAAATGTTCCATTTTCTCAGGGGCACCTGATGTCAGTCAAGAACCTGCCCATGAAGAGGTCATGTGGCGACAAGCATGGAACCCCAAAAATACCACTGATGAGGCAGAGAAGGGTCCCATAGACTCGTTAGCTTGGGAAATCATTTCCCATAGGAAGTGGTGAATCAACTGGAGCTCTCTACCTGAACATCAAGGGACTCATCCACCATCGGGAGTGAGAGCACACCGATACTCTGCATGAAGTGCAGTTGCCTCAGGCACCGACCAGAACATTAGAAGGGGATAGCGGCCGGATTGGCAGATATCAGGCCCTTCGATGCCCAAATGTTGATGTAGCCCTATCAGGCAAGGTCCCAAAGATGGACTGGTTGATGTCTCCGCAGTCGACATTGAGACCTCAGAATGCTATACCTTCAAGATTCAGTACGCTCCTCAAGTGCCCGAGGCCTCCAGCTCAATCGAAGGTTGGTTGGTTGATGCCGATGACACTGAGACTCCGGCATGTTAACAGCACCACGATACGGTCCCCAAGAGCAACCCGAAAGCACTTCACCATGTCTACAGATTCCGAAGGCAGTAGGGCCCCTGGCTACTCTGATCAATGTACCTGGTTATCTGTACAGGGACATCGGCGGCTCAATCACAGCTCTCGACTGGCTGGCTGTGCCCTCCCAATGATCTGGAGGATGAGTCTCCTGTCAAGCTCGTGTCAAGGGATGGTCCTGTGGACTCTCAGTGCATGACACTACACCCCAATGGGTTCCAAGGTCGTTGCACTAGCATTGATGCTCAGCTCAATGACTCTACGACATCGATGTCACAATGCCAAATCAATCCTCTCCAGAAGGAGATCGATCAATAACAGATGTTCCAGGGCACTATAGGTGCTCTGTTCTGAGCAGGTTGGAGACTCCTCAATGTCGACATACTGCCCACGTCCAAAGCAGCCCCGGAAGACTTCGAGGCTGATACCATTGATGCTGAAGCCAACGGATTGAACTTTTGCAATTCACAACTTCTGCCGAAGAACAACCTCTGCCAATGAATGCCCTGGGCACCAGAAGCACCATGTCCAGTGGATATGGTCCTAGTGTACAGGAACAGCTTCTAAGTTGGTGACCAGTCCCTACAGCGAAATCAAGTGGCTGAAAAAGCAAGGCCATGGCACTGGCACCTAAGAGCTGCGAAAAAGTGGAGAAAATAAACTAACAAAACTGAAAGGAAAAGAAACACGACGGCATGGCAATTTGAAGACATTCTGAAGTGCAGAATCCCTGCAGGGGAGTAGGTAAAATTAGACCTTACCTGCTAATTGTCTTTTCTCGAGTCGCTCCAGTCCAGTCCAGATGCATGGGTTATGCATGCCTACCATCAGATGGAGACAGAGAACCACTGGTTTCATTTTTACATCATGACATAAATGGGTCCTCTGCAGCCTTGTTCTCTCCAGTACTTCTGTAACAAAGCAAACTTTGCCACTAGCGATCATTAAATACTCAGTCCACACATATAAAACACTTTCCAGTATACTCACCGAAGACGACCTCTCACTCCAGAGATCTGCAGGAACAGGAAAGCCAACCAACGCACTGAAGGCCTTAAGAGGAAATTCACACACCAGCTCCATCAAAAAAAGAACTGGTAGTATAAAATGCTTGAAAAGAAAATGTAGTTACTCACCTAAAACGGGTGCTCTCCGGGGACAACAGGAATCAGTCCTCACATATGGGCGACATCGGCACCAACAGAGCCCGCGTGGAAGCTCCTCCCCAGCTTTCAAAGAAAGCCATTGGGAACTACACCATGTGTAGTTCCCTTCCCGCCCAAGGGTGCCATCTTGTCTCAGTCAAATGACATAGCTAAGACAGCAAAAATGATAAAGCTGCAACTCCATGGGGAGGAGGGAGGATTGTGAGGGCTGATTCCTGCTGTCCCCGGAGAACACCTCTTACAGGTGAATAACTATGCTTTTTCCAGGAACAAGCAGGAAGTCAATCCTCACAAATAGGACTCCGTAGCTACAGGTTACCAAAAACCTGTAAAACATCACTGGTGACCAGAAAAAGGTGACCAGTGAGCAGCAGCAACAGAGTCCTAAGTTAACAGAAACTAGAGCGACCCAAGTATCCAGTGAGGAACCAGCACTCCAGAAGCCTAAACAGATGACAGAGTACGGCCTGGCAGAAGGTGCTGTCCCATCAGGACACCCTCTCCAGGTGGCAGTGAGCTGAGAAGGTATGGACTAAGGACCAGGTGGTGGCCCAGCAGATTTCCATCATAGGGATGGAACGCAGTTTTGACAAAGAGGCTACCATGGCCCTGACGCTGTGTGCCATCACTTGGGGTTCCAGCAAGAGCCCAGAGTCTGCTCATAGGTAAGGGCAATGCAGTCCGCCATCCAAGTGGACAGAGTGGTCATAGGAGATGAAAAGCTTGAGGCTTTGTGGTGGGCCTGGGTGCGTTGGAGATAGGACAGGGACCTCTTACAGCCCAGGGTATGAAGGACAGTCTCCACCCTGCTGGCATGAGACTGCAGAAAGGTGGTGGGGTGCGACACCACCTTGGGAAGGAACTTAAGGTGTGTGCGGAGCACGACCCTGTTCTTATAGAAAAACTTGTATAAGGCGGAGTCGCCAAAGCCTAAAGCTCGCTGACCCTGTGTGCAGATGTGAGCACCACGAGGAAGACAACTTTACAAGAAAGGTACCACAAGTGGTAGGTAGCCAGGGGCTCGGCCAGTGATTCATGAGAGCAAAACTTTGAGGTCTCACTCTACCTTTAGTGGGCGGACGGGAGGGGTTTGGTTAACAAGAAGTCCCACAGGAAGAGGGTTAAGAGGGGCTGGATAAAGAGGGGCTTGCCCTCGATGAGGTGGTGGTGTGCCACGAGAGCACTCAGGTGAACCCTGACCAAGTTGGACTTCAGTCGTGCCTGGGAGGGGTGAAGCAAATACTGCAGCACCAAGCTACACAGAGCATGAGAATGGGTTAACCCGTCACTCTGCACACAACACAGAGAATCTGCAGCATTTGAAGGCATAAGCCTGTCTCGTGGAGATCTTGCAGGAGGCCAGGAAGACCTCCTCAACCTTCCCTGAAAGGTTGAAAGGAGCCAAGACTACCCTTTCAACAGCCAAGCCGTTAGCACCAGAGACCCCAGGATTGGAGTATAGGAGGGAGCCCTCCTCCTGCAATAGTAATCCCGGGGCACTCCCCAGGGGGACTGGGGGCACTATGGACATGTGGAGAAGCAGTGGGAACAAAGGTTGTCTGGACCATTGACGGCCCACCAATACCAGCGATGCCCTGTCCCGCTGAGTCTTGAAGAGAGGTCTTGCCTATCAGCAGTGTAGGCAGAAAGGCATAAAGGCAGCTCTCCATTCACAGGACAAGGAAGGCATCTGCTGCCGCCTGGGACAGGTGTGGCTGTCAGGAGCAAATGTGGGGCAACAGAGTTGGTTGGGCTAGTGAAGAGGACCAGCTGGAAGAGCTGAGAGGCCACTCTGGGTCCAGCTGCCACTCGGGCAGCTGGAGGACCCTGCACAGCCTGTCTGCCAGGGCATTGTCCTGGCCCGGCAAATATACCACCCGCAGGAGCATCCCATTATGGTTCGCATACAAGCAGAAGACTACTGCCTCCTGGCAGAGTGTGTACAACCCTGTGTGTCCCTGCTTGTTGACGTAGAACACTGTAATCTGGGTGTCTGTTTGGATCAGCACTGATTAGTGCCGTAGATAGTGACGAAAGGCTTGGAGAGCTAAGGATATGGCCCAAAGTTCTAGAAGGTTGATCTGCTGTTGGCTTTCTGCCTGTAAGCAAATGCCCCGAGTGCAGAGGTCCTCACAATGAGCTCCCACCCCAGAAGGGAGGCGCCTTTAGTGAGGATTCATGGGGGGAGGTGTGGAGGGATGGGGTTGAAAAGGCATCCCGGCCTGAAGATGCCGAGGCACTTGCCACCAGCCAAGGGAGTCGGTCAGCCAGCAGGTCACCATCAACCTGTCTCGCAGTCTACCCATGGCTTGGGTCCAGTGGGAGCAGAGGCACCACTAGGCCACCCTCATGTGAAGGCAGGTGTCTGGGGTAGCATGGACCATGGATGCCATGTGGTTCAGCAGTCAGAGCAGAAGGAGAGCAGACACAGAGCATTGGTGCTGCACGTCTGTGGCCAACAACCTGAGGCAGTCGACTGTCCAGAGGTAGGAAGGCTCTGGCCTGAACAATGTCCAGCTGTGCCCCTATGAACTGCAAACACAGTCAGGAGGAGATGGTATTTGGGGTGGTTTATGAGGAACCCCAGATACTGGAGAACGTGGATGGTGCGGACCGTGGCCTGCTGCACCTCGGCAGCAGAGTCCCGTCTTATGAGCCAGTCATCCAAGTAGGGGAAAACTGAAGGCCCCTTGGAGGCAAAGGTGGGCTGCAACTACCGCTAGGCACTTGATGAAGACTCTGTGGGGTGGAAGCTAGGCCGAAGGGTAGTACCCTGTACTAGTAGTGGCTGCCCCCACCATGAACATGAGGCTAAGATGGATGAGAATGTGAGTGCATGCATCCTTTAGGTCCAAGGACCATAGCCAGTCTCCCTGCTGCAGGTTTGGCAGCAGAATTCCAAGGGAGAGCATCTTGAACTTCTCCGTCACCAGGAGCCTGTTTAGGTCCCACAGGTCTGGTTCCATTGCCCTGTCCTCTAGAAGGCCTGTGAGTTCCTGCAGTAGCAAGATCTGGTGGAGGGGAGTCCCGGGGGGCTTCTCCAGGGAAGAACGGAGGGGATGTCTGCAGCAGATGGAGGAGGTAACCTTCCCTGACCACCTTCAGTGCCCATTAGTCAGTGGTGATGGATGGCCACCTGTGGCCAAAGAAGACTAGACGTCCCTCTGTGGACTGCTGGGGTGGGCCTTCTGGGGGCTGGGGTGGGGGAAGAGGCTATGCCCAAAGAATCAAAAGCTCCCACCAGGCTGGGCCAGAGCCTGTGCCTTGGTTTTGGGAGTCTTGGGCTTGAGGGCCATGCCCTTGTCCCTCGAATAAGGGGGCTTTTTACCAGAGGGCTTCCATCAGGGAAGGGTAGTGGTATTCTTGGAAAGCCTGGTCCTCGTCAGTAACTGTCTTCAACTCTGCAGCCTTATAGGTCAAGGGATTGCCGAAGAGATTCTCTCCCTGGCAAGGGAAATCGACCAATTTGTTCTGATCCCATTGCTCCAGATCGAAAGGCTGCAGCCAGGCCTGGCACCGGGTGCTGTTGCCTGCCATAGCTACTCTAGCCACAGACTCAAAGCTGTTATAGGCTGCCCTAGTCATGAATTTGGAGCACACAGCGACAGCCAAGACCAGAGTCTGGAACAGCTGGAGTGGTTCCTCGGAGAGACCAGCTGAGAACCTGGTGAGCTTGTTCACCAGGTCTCTTAGGTACATGCCCATGTACAGCTGGTATGTCTGGGTCCAGACAATGAATATCGAGCGCTGGTAGCACCTTCTGCCCATGGCATCCATAGAGTAGGCCTCCCTCCCCAGGGGCATCAAGGAGTGCATCTTTTGGCTCTTGAGCCAACGCATGGCTGACTCCACCACCATGGAATTATGTGGCAACTATGTCTTCTGCAACCCAGGGCTCCGGCAGACTTGGTACATCGAGTCCAGCTGTCAGCTAATGATCGGTATCGATGTGGGTGTCTTCCACATGCTGTTCCAAGATTTGAGGTACGGGCGCCACGAGTGCCTCCTTCGGAGGGACCTCGTACTGGAGGATCTTGAATTCCTCCATGCGAGAATATTCTTCTGTTTCGAAGGCTGGTGCCTTTGCCATGTCCCGCACAAAGTCAAGGAAGGCCATATTCTTGGGCAGGGACAAGCACTTGGTCTCGGTGGGAGACTAATCCAAAGGCATAACGCGGGGATGTCCGGAGTTGCCTCGCCCTTGGTCTCTCAGTCCGAGTCATAGTTGATGGAGATGTCTAGGGTGGTCTGGGTCCTGGGGTCAGGTTCCAAGCCCAAGGACCCGTGCCCCCTCAGAGGTCCTGCAGTCAGAGCCATGGGCACTCAACAGGAAGAATCTTGGTCCCAAGGACTGGGACCAGGATCAGGATCAAAGCTGAGGAACCTCAAGGCAGGTAGTGCTTGAGGACCGGCTTGACCACTGGGGACATCCTAGAGGTCGAGGGCTTGGTGGCTGGGGCCAATGAACCAGAGAAACCGGACATCAGAGTCTGCTGCTGGGCTATAAAGGCAGATAAGCTGTACTCCAAAGCCGCTATTCTGGTCTCCAGTCCAAATGGATCTGCAGCCTTTGGCACAGGCTCAGAGAATTTCGGGCCCGGCCCCAGTTCTGAGGGAGAATACTTGACTAGGATTGCCTCGAGAGTCCGAGGCCGATCCCCAGAGGCCAACGATTCCTTTCTGGCACCTTGGTCAGACTAGCAGTGTGGGCTGCAGGGCCGGGAGTGGGACTTACCCACCTTCCCTGACCCATCTGCTGAGGTGATCCTCGAAGATTTCTTCTTTTTGGAATTCCACCTCTGGGGTGCTCCATTCAGAGGACCCGTGGCTTCAGAGTCTTGAGGCACTGAGGTCACCCCAGGGTTCCAGAGGGGGCCTTGGAGCGCAGTGTCACTGGCAACTCCGGAGCAGAGTTGGACCTCTGGAAAATCTATTCCTGCTGCTGACAACTCTTGATGGCCTTGGATGACATATTACAGAGGCCACAGGCAGCAGTCATGGGGATCGGTGAGGGACATGGTACGAATGCACTGATCACACTGCTTAAAACTACTGGTGGAGGCCATGGGGAAAAGGGCCCTGGCAAGGTTGAAGACCTTAAGCCCAATCAGAGAAAAAAGGGTGTGAAACCGTGCCGTTGAGAAGGCTTTAAAAAGGGAAAAATAAAAGAACCTAAGACGCAACACCGAGGATGGCGGATCGGGAGCGGGAAAGGGAACAGGCACATGACTGGAGAAAAAAAAATTAAAGAAAATTCAGATAAAATTAACACTTTTTCCCAGGAAAAAGCAGACAGACTTCTGATGGGCTCCGTGGAAAAAAGGAGACAGAGGCAAAAGGAAGAGGACCATGCATGCGTGGTGCATCTCCCAAAAGGCTTTCTTTGAAAGCTGGAGAGAAGCTTCCATGCGGGTTCCATCGGCACCGACGACACCTATATGCGAGGACTGACTTCCTGCTTGTTCCTGGAGAATACGCCAGAATACTGCAGGACCTCAGAGCAGCAGCCGTCCCACATGTAAGACTGGGCATGAAACAAAGAATACAGTTAAGACAATAAGCAAGTAAGGTATAATTTCACCTTCCTTATCATCCCTCCAGTCCAGTCCAGACACGTGGGATATAACAAAGCAGTACCCAAGAATATGGAGGGGGGAGGGGAGGGGAAGACAAAACAGTATAGCCTGAATTTTCTAAAGGGTATCAACCCTCGAAGACAGAGCCATACAATGTCAGTAAAACAAGAAGCAGACAAAGGATTGCCTCAAGACAGGCAAGTCCAAGGTGTTATCCAGAGAAACGCACACCAGAAGCAACTAGTCCTGTGTGCCATAATCGATTTACTTCTGGAATCCACTATAGATGACAAGAAACAATGCTCATATATAAACAACCTGATTCTCCAAAGACCACCTTTCAGAGCCGTGCGTATCCGACAAATGTAGCAGCTATAAACAGACATAACCGGACGACCTTGAAGAGAGAGGGTCATGCTTTAAAGAAGCAAAAAGCAGAATTCCAAGAGCTTTGAAGAGAGTCAGTCACGATAGCCAACCGTACCACAACATGGCCAACCTGAACTCCTGAGTTCCCCACTGAAGAACTGACAAACCTACTTGCAAGACAAGTCTGGCAGTGGATGCGGACCCACAGCTGTAGCTCGATCACGAAGGTTACTAGATGTTTTCGGTCAAGAAACCTTCCTGTTCATTTACACAGACAAGAGCACCTCATATGCCAGCTCCACTCTTGAAAACTGAAATGCAGTGAAACCATTCCTCTGAACACAACCAACATCGGATACTCAAGGTCAGGCATCCGCTCCTTTGCCTCTACCAACAAAGACCATCTACTGCTACTGAAGCTGAACATAAGGTCAGGACTTGAAAAGAATCGGTTAACCTCGGGTACACCTATTGTAGACTTGTCCACCCAAAGTCATTAAGCAGCACCAAACCATAAATTAATCAGTAAATAAAGAAATCAAGAAGAAGTTATGCACCTAGGGAAGAACAACCCAAACTATGGTTACACGATGCAAGGTTCCACATTAGGAACCACCACCCAGGAAAAAGATTTAGGCATCATTGTGGATACCATGTTAAAACCCTCGGCCCAGTGTGCAGCGGCGGGCAAGAGAGCAAACAGAATGCTAGGTATCATAAGGAAAGGAATGGAAAATAAAACAAAAGATATTATAATGCCTCTATATTGTTCCATGGTGAGATCGCACCTTGAATATTGTGTGCAATTCTGGTCGCCATATCTTAAAAAGGATATAGCAATATTAGAAAAGGTTCAGAGAAGAGCCACCAAAATGGTAAAGAGGATGGAAGGATACTCCTATGAAGAAAGGCTAAAAAGGTTAGGGCTCTTTAACCTGGAAAAGAGACGGCTGAGGGGAGATATGATAGAAGTCTATAAATTAATGAACGGAGTGGAACGGGTAAACGTAGATCGATTGTTTACGTTATCAGAATATAGAAAGACTAGGGGACATGCAATGAAGCTACAGGGTAAACTATTTAAGACTAATAAAAGAAAATATTTTTTCACTCAACGTGTAATCAAACTCTGGAATTTGTTACCGGAGGATTAGTAAAGGCTGTTAGTGTAGCTGGGTTTAAAAAAGGTTTGGACAAGTTCCTGGAGGAAAGGTCCATAAACCATTATTAAGAAGGGACCCAGGATATCAATGCTTGACCCAGTACAAGCATTGTGGAACCTGTGTCTTTTGGGGAAACTGCTAGGTATGTATGACCTAGACTGGCCACTTTTGGAAACAGGATACTGGGCTTGATGGACCTTGGTCTGACCCAGTATGGCATATCTTATGTTCTTAATCATGGTTTCTGCAGCGCATCCAAAAAACAGTCCTGCGGCTAGTTTCCAGATTTTCCAGGGGAGCACGCCAGACCAAGCTAGCTCCATGTTAAGGCCCTTCCAGGACTTGATGACAAAAGTCACTATATAAAAAAGCTACGATGCCCAGAGACAGTCACCTGTCTAGGCTAACCTGCCCTCCAGTCTGCCCTTAACAGGTCTGAAAGGCCAGGACTCTAACTACAATGAGTCTGATACACTGTCCGAAATTCACCGTAGAGACATCCATGTAGTTAATTTGAAATCTGAAGCCACCACCAGCAGCACCTCATGGTCATTAGGGTCCTTTGCCACCTTGCAACATCCTTGCTATTTCACCATGTTAATCACCTTGGGAGAAATACTTGCTCCTAAGAGCAGAGTGTGCACTATCAACCCGGAGAGCTTCCATTTTAAACCGGAAAGTATGGGCCTCTGAGGTGAAGGATAGGAATCCTGCCAGCAGCTCCAACTGCCCCACTGTTGCACTCCTGGGCAACAAGGATACCTAAGAGACCTGTAACTCTAATTTCCTACAGAGAGAACCAGAGAAAAGTCTCCAAGCACCCCTTGACATAAGTGCAACTGGCGAAGCCTCCAGGCGAGCCTTACACCCAAGATTATCACTGTCTTTCCTGCATGTAGACATAAGCCGCTGGGGAATTCCTTTCCCTTTATTCATTAACTTATTGGACTGCCCAACAGACCGATAGACCCATGAGAGCAACCTAGAGTTAGAAGGCCGACAATTGGCATGGAGAATCCTTACTGTTTCATCCCTACTCAGGAAGCAGCCCCTCACTGGACCAGAGTTGAGAGACTAAAAACGTATCCATGTTTCTTACACCAGCAAGGCAGACGACCATGCCATCTCACAAAATCCTATAATTAAACACAAACTACCATGGAAGACCATCACCTGACGGCACCTTACTGAGCCAGAGAGAGAATCGAATCACCATTTTGGGCAATCTCCCAGTAGAATGAGGTAGACGATGCCTCTCCAGTGATAAGGAACCAGTCTCTCTGCTGAAAACAAGAAACCAACCTTGAAGTTGCAAATAGCAGGCTGAAATTAGCAAGATCAATTATGTAAAACAGAGGGTTTTACCACAAATATTGAAAGACCCACTCTGATCAAACTGACATAGAACTGAGTGCCGACACAGACAATAGTAGAAACCACCTAGAAGGAATCTCCCTATGCCCACCTGACATTGAATAGGGAATATGCAAGAGAGACTGGCTACCTCGAACTAGCGACCCATATTTCAAAAAGGATCTTAGATAATCCTAAAACCCTTTACAAAAGGAACTAAAAGGTCAAGAACTACCCCAAGTGCTGGGAAAAGCACCTGCTCCCAATAGTCAATTAAAGCAGACCATAGCCGCCATCACCCCATAAGGACAGTGCAGACAGCTGAGATAGTCACATATACTCACTGCCAGCCATGGACCCTTAACCAAAGCAGCCCTGAACAGCTCTTAAAGAGCATTCAGAGAATTGGGATTGCTAAATTAAGCCAGTTTCAACATTTAAGCCTCAGCATTGACCTTGCAAGGCTAGCACTGAGACGGCTTTATAGAGGACTAAGGAACAGTTCTTTATAGACCTTCCTTGTCTCTCCTCACCTTCCGATTCAGCCACTTATCCTTGTACATGATGACTATCGTAGTAGCTCATACCCTCAGTAAACTGTGAAAGCAGGAAGAAAATACTTATATAGTCTGATATTGCCAGTCACCTGCTGGATAACTAATAAGGCCAGCCCCAAGTAAAGGCACCACCAATGCTTTAGATCCTGCTAAGGCAGCACATAATGAGGAGAGCCTTTCAGGAATAAGCCCCACAAAATGAACACCACTGACATCCTCACAGAGAGAGACTATACTAGACAGAACGTCTAGATTTGCCATGGAACCCTGAGAATTTTGTCCAATTTTGCCTAGATTTTTTAACACTTTCCTCTAGACCTCAGATGACTTCCAAAAGGCAAGTTAAACTACTGATGGGAAGACCAACTGAGGAGGACTGGATTGAGGCTTCTACCACAAATGCCTAATGGAATAAGCCAGTAACAATTATACAACTACAGCAATCAAATAGTGCAGGACCTGAACACACTCCGGCCATGAGCAAGGACACAGCACAACCCAGTTAAACAAGAACCAACCAACTGCCAACTCTGCTGACCCTACGTATGCTGAAAAATTTTCTAAACCTTGGGGAAAAAGGAATTCTTTAGATTAAAGCTGATTAATCTGTGAACCAGTGTATTTGTTAAATCAGTCAGGGCCTAGAAGCAGCAAAGAGCTTTCAGTTTAAATTTAAAACACAGCAGAAAGCTTTCTGGTTAAATTTAGACCCCCAAGACTTCCTCTATCCAAGCAAGGGCTGTGGGACACCCCCTGGAAATTGGTCACAAATTACCTTAGAAGCACAGAACAGGGTACTATATAGAAGCCAGTTTTAATAAGTCTTTTTCCCTCCCTCCCTCCCCAACATCCATCTACCCCTGGGATAATTGTAGCTTTATAGGTGCATAAGCCTCTCAAAGGAAAGGAGGTGCCATATTCACTCTCAGGTGCAGCTGTTTGTCCTCATCAGGCATACATTAAGGACCTGAGATTAATTAAGCTTCAGGTGAACAAAGTACATTAAACATATTAGGTGTAGTTTTATTAGTACAAGTATCCCCACCAACCCTTAGTAGGTAAAGAACTTAAATACCCAAACACAACCTTAAAACTAAGATGCAGACAGCAGTCCAGCAGCAAGATGGGGGTTTTCCAGTCTTTGTGTTGAGTGTCACATGTATGATTTTCTCCCAGTTGGTGAGAGGACTTACATGTGCACTAAGTGCAAGGAGCTCTTTACTCTCAGGGAACTAGTCCAATCTCTGGAGGCTAGAGTAGCGGACTTGGAGGACATACGGAAGAGAGAGGTGTACATAGACAAGACCTACAGGGATATAGTCCAGAAATCCCACCTCCAGTCTGGCAGCATCCCTGTTGCCTTGGAGGAGAGAGGTCATGTGACAGGAGAGCATCACCCTGGTGTGGCAGAAAGTGATCCTGTAGCTAGTACCTGTCCTCCAGGTGATGGAAAACGCTCTCACACAAAGGAGGTTTCTCCAGGGCCATGTGCCATGACAGAAGGGTTAGGACAGCCGTTATAGTTGGTGATTCAATCATTAGGTATGTAGATAGCTGGGTGGCTGGTGGACATGAGGATCGCCTGGTAACATGACCTGCCTGGTGCGAAGGTAGCAGACCTCACGCACCACCTAGACAAGGTCTTAGACAGTGCTGGGGAGGAGCCTGCTTTCTTGGTACATGTCAGTACCAATGACATAGGAAAATGTGGTAGGGAGGTTCTGGAGGCTAAATTTAGGCTTTTAGGTAGGAAGTTGAAATCCAGAACTTCCAGGGTAGCGTTCTCCGAAATGCTTTCCGTTCCATGTGCAGGACCCAAAAGACAGGCAGAGCTCCAGAGTCTCAATCCATGGATGAGACGATGGTGAAAGGATGAGGGTTTTAGATTTGTTAGGAACTGGGAAACATTCTGGGGAAAGCAGGGGCTCTTCCGAAGGGATGGGTTTCACCTTACCTGGGATGGAACCAGGCTGCTGGCATTAACCTTTAAAAAGGAGACAGAGCAGCTTTTAAACTAGATAACAGGGGAGAGCCAACAGTCGCCCAAGAGCGCATGGTTTGGAACAATGTATCATTGAAGGATACTACCAAAAGAATGAAATTAGGGCATATCAGCAGAGAGGTTCCAATAAAGACAAAAAGCAGCCCAAATGGCCTTGAGTACGGAGCAGACAGAGCTTAAATATTCCAAATTACCTCTGCCTACCGATAGCCAGATTAATATGAATAAAATATAGTCTCTAAAATGCTTGTATTCAAATGCTAGAAGTCTAAAAAATAAGATGGGAGACTTAGAATATATAGCACTAAATGAGAGGTTAGATATGATTGGTATCTCAGAGACATGGTGGAAGGAGGACAACCAGTGGGACACTGATACCTGGGAACAAAATATATTGTAATGACAGAGCTGATCAAATTGGTGGAGAGGTTGCGCTCTATGTTAGAGAGGGCATTGAGTCACAAAGAATTAAAGTTTTGCAGGAAACAAAATTTGCTGTAGAATCTCTATGGATTGAAATTCCATGTAAAAAGGGGAAGGCTATGGCAGTGGGGGTGTAATATTGACCGACTGGCCATTATGAACAAATGGATGATGAAAAGCTCAAAGAAATCAGGGAAGCTAACAAAAGTTATAGCACAGTAGTAATAATGGATGATTTCAATTATCCCGATATTGACTGGGTCAGTGTCATGGCAGGACATGCTAAGGAGATAAAGCTTCTAGATGAAATAAATGACTGCTTTTTGGAGCAGCTGGCTCATGAACCAACCAGAGGAGAAGTCATTTTGGACCTAGCTCTTAGTGGAACACCAGATCTGGCGCAAGAGATAAGGGTGTTGGGGCTACTTGGCAATAGTGATCATAGCATGTAGTAAGTATTGTAAATAGTTTACCCCTGTTCTCCAAGTTTTTTGTGCCCTGTTATCTGTGAACTCATACGTGTTAACTGTACTGAGCATTTTTGTTCCATGTAAACCGCGTTGATGCCGAATAGTGCGGTATATAAGAGATTATAAATAAAAAATAAAAATAAAAATGAGGAAAATAGTTAAGAAAACCTAAAAGGAGCAGCTGCAAAGGTTAAAAACGTACATCAAGCTTGGGTGTTGTTTAAAAATATCATCTTGGAAGCCCAGATCAGCTGGAAAAGTAGAAGGAAGCCCAAAAAACTGCCAGCATGGTTTAAAGGTGAGGTCAGAGAGGCTGTTGCCAAAAAAGCATCTTCCAGGAAATGGAAAAAAAGAGCCAAATGACAAAAACTGGAAACAGCATAAGCACTGGCAAGTTAGATGCAAGGCACTGATAAGGCAGGCAAAGAGAGAATTTGAGAAGCAGCTTGCTGTGGAAGCAAAAATGCGTAATAAAGACTTTTTCAAGTACATTCGTAGCAAAAAATCTGTGAGAGTCAGTTGGACCATTAGATGATAGATGGATAAAAGGGCACTAAGAGGAGACAAGGCCATAGCGGAGACTGAATGAATTCTTTGCTTCAGTCTTTACTGAGGAAAATGTAGGGATGTTACCCATGACTGAAGTGTTATTTAAAGGTGATACTGCAGAAGAATTGAAAGAAATAACGATACATCGGGAAGATGTATTACAACTATTTGATAAACTGAAGAGTAGCAAATCACCTGAATCGGATGATATACATCCGAGGGTGTTGAAAGAACTGAAATATGAGACTGCAGACCTGCTATTAGTAATCTGTGAACTATCATTAAAATCATCTGTAATACCTGAAGATTGGAGGACGGCCAATGTAACGCCAGTTTTTAAAAAGGGTTCCAGGAATGATCTGGGAAACTACAGACCAGTGAACCCGACGTCAGTACTGGAAAAATGGTAGAAACCATCATAAAGAACAAAATTACTGAACGCGTAGATAGTCATGGCTTAATGGGAGACAGCCAACATGGCTTTAGACAAGGAAGATCAAGTCTTACTAATCTATTATGTTTTTTCTGAAGGTGTGAATAAACAGGTGAGTCAGTTGATCTAGTATATCTGGACTTTCAGAAAGCCTTTGACAAGGTCCCTCAGAGACTTTTGGAAAAACTAAAAAGTCATGGGATAGGAGGCAGTGTACTATTGTGGATCAGGAACTGGTTAAAAGATAGAAAGCAGAGGGTAGGGCTAAATAGAAATTACACTTACCTGGTAATTGTTGTTTCTTGAGGAACTCCAGTTTAGTCCTCCACCTCTGGGTAGTGTACCTTCTCCTGCAGCTTGGAGACTGGGCATGTCAAAGTCGTGACATCACTGGATATAGCCTGCTGGTATCTCCCATCAGCCCCATTGTACTACTGACAAAGCAAACTCAAAGGAGCAACAAATAAGTAGCTATAACTTAACTTTAACTGAACTATCCATCCCTCAACCAGAGGGAGCTTTTTTTTTTTTTTACGTTCACGTTTCTCTTATTCTTTTACTTTCCCTGTTCCACACCCTTAAACAAATAAGAGAGAAGGAAGTAAACAGGTCAGAGAGCAATACTCACTGTGATCCAGAGTCTGAAAGGAATTCTCCACTCCTCGAAACTGATGCTCAACTACTTCTGAAAATAACTCATGCACTGATCACCCCCCCCCCTCCCCGGGCAGGAATGAGGACTAAACTGGAGTTCTTCAAGGAACAACAATTACCAAGTGTAATTTCTATTTCCTTATCGTTCCTCCAGTTTAGTCCTCCACCTCTGGGATGTATCAGAGCAGTAATCATTGGGAGGGACCTTTCCACCCGGACCGCAACACTGCTGAACTGAAACCGGCATCATCTGCAGCCATAACGTCCAAGCGGTAGTGCCTACCAATGTTCCCTCTAATTTTCTGTAGGCTGTGTGCGCATAAAATATCAGCTGTGCAGCTTTTGAAGGAAGGTTAAATTTTTGTGCGCCAAATAACGACACTTAGAGTTATATACTTTAAAATTTGACTACACGTCAGAATACAGTATGTACACCACATTGATTGCACTAGAAAATATTGTAGAACTTGTGAAAACCGTAAATACACAACAAGTTTTAAATTTTAAGACGTCTGTGTTGTTTTCTATCAGAATCAGAACCGTAATTTTTGTGCGCTCTCTTGTAAAGTATGTGCGATCATTCGGCGAGGTGTGCGCGCGCGCACATGCGCACAGCTTAGAGGGAACAGTGGTGCCTACTGAATGTATGAAGAGAAGACCAGGTAGCTGCTCTGCAAATTTCCACTGGTGAAACCAAGCCATGTTCTGCCCATGACATCGCTCGTGCTCTAGTAGAATGAGCCCGTAAGCCCTCTGGCACCTGACGCCATTGCAACATATATGCTGACGCGATAGCTTCCTGGACCCATCTGGAAATAGATGCTTTGGCAGCTGCCTCCCCTTTACGGGGACTGCCAAACACGAAAAGCCGTTCAGACTTAGGAAATACCTTTGAGACCTTTAAATATTGCCGCAACACACTCTCTACGTCTAAGCGACAAAGGCTACTGTCCGAGCAGTCCCCCTCTACGGTGTTTAACACTGGTAAAGATACCGCCTGATTCAAGTGAAACAGAGAAACCACCTTGGGCAAAAAGGATGGAACTGGCCGCAACATCACCTTTTCTCTAGAGATGGATAAGAACGAGTCTCGACAAGATAACGCCTGCAGCTCCGAAACTCGTCTAGCTGAACAAATGGCTATCAAAAACTCTGCTTTTAACGTTAAATCATTAACGGAAGCCTGGTTTAACGGTTCAAAGGGTTTCCTTATCAAGGCTCCTAAAACCAGATTGAGATCCCACGGCAGTACTAAAACGCTACAAGCTGGCCGCAATCTAGACACTGTTCTAAAAGCGCACATCACTGTGAGACCCTAGAGCAACCCCTTGAACCTTTCCTCTATAGCACGCTAAAGCTGCTAGCTGCACTCTTAAGGAACTGGCCGCCAGTCCTTTTTCAAAACCATCTTGCAGAAAGCTCAACACGACGGGCACCGAGACCTTAGCTGCTCGAACTTGCCGCTGCGAACCCCAGTCCTCAAATATCCGCCATATGCAAACATAAGCAAGGGAGGTGGACTTCTTCCTGGCTCGTAGTAGAGTCCATTGACTGCACCAGAGTAGTCTTTCCTTAACCTTGCCCTTTCAATGGCCAAACCGTAAGCGAGAACCAATCCACTTGAGGCATTTGAAGCGGACCCTGAAGTAGAAGGTTGTCCCGTAACGGCAATCTCCAAGGCTCTCCTTCGAGTAGCCGAACCAGATCGGCATACCAAGGACGCCTCGGCCAATCCGGGGCCAGCAACAGAACTCTTCCTCAATGAGCCTCGATGCGCTGAACCACTCGCCCGATGAGCGCCCACGAAGGAAAGACGTAGAGGAGGCCCAACTGACCACTGTTGGATCAGAACGTCTATCCCTTCCGACATCCTCTCTCGATGCCTGCTGTAGAAGCGATTTACCTTTGCCGACTGAAAAGTCGCCATGAGGCCCATAATCGGCGGACCCCATCTGCGGACTATTTGCGCAAACACCTCCGGATGGAGCTCCCATTCTCCAGCATCCACCTGGACCCTGCTGAGGAAGTCTGCCGCCACATTGTCCCCATCCTGCAATGTGTGCTGCCGATATCGCCAGAAGCTGGAGTCCCACCCAAGTGAACAATTCCCCTGCTTCCTCTTCCATGGCAACACTTCCCGTTCCACCTTGCCTGTTGATGTAGGCCACCGTCACGGAATTGTCCAACAGCACCCAGACTGCGTGGTCCTTTACCGCGGTCTCGAAAGCCTGAAGCGCCAGCGCCACTGCTCGTAGTTCAAGACAGTTGATCAACCAAAGCCTCTCCTGATCTGACCAAATGCCTTGCGCCAAGAGAGCCCCGCACTGAGCTCCCCACACCCGTGAGACTCACATCTGTCACCACTGGAAGCCAGTGTGGCTGTTCCAAGGGAAGCCCCGCTTTCAGATGCTCTGGAGCCAGCCACCATTGCAGGGACTTCCTGACTCAGAGAGGACAAGGAAGACGCTTGTTCAACGAATCGCTCTGGTGACTCCAACGACGCAGCAGTGCCCTCTGCAATGGACGCATGTGAAACCTGGCCCAAGGAACCACTTCCAGGGTTGCCGCCATCGTGCCCAGCACGCTCAGGTAGCTCCAGGTCGACGGTGCTGGAGAGGATAAGAACTTGCGCACCAGCTGACAAAGAACTTGGGCCCACCACTCCGGCAAAAACACAGCTCCCTTCCGGGTGTCGAAGAGTACTCCCAGGTATTCGAGATCCTGAGTCGGAACCAACCGACTCTTGGCCGGATTGACCACCTAGCCGAGCTTCTGCGGGAACTGCATCACCTGGTCCATAACCTGCCGACTCTCGACCTCGGACTTCGCTCGAATAAACCAGTCATCGAGATAGGGGTGTACCAAGATGCCCTCCTTCCACAACGCTGCCGCCACCACCACCATGACCTTGGGTAAAGGTGCACGGAGCCGTCGCCAGGCCGAAGGGCAATGCTTGGAACTGGTAATGTCCCCAAGGGAAGGCAAACCCTAGAAACTTTTGATGAGCTGCCCTGATGGTAATGTGCAGATACGCCTCCGTAAGATCGAAAGACGTCAAGAACTCTCCTTGGCAGACTGCTACAATAACGGACTGCAAGGTTTCCATCCGGAAATGCGGAACTCGAAAGCGATTTACCCCTTTGAGATCCAGAATAGGCCAAAATGACCCATCCTCCTTTGGCACCACGAAATAGATAGAGTAACGACCTACTCCGTAATCCCCTGCCGGAACCGGCGTTACTGCCCCCAACTGCAAGAGATGAGCCAGTGTTTGATGAATTGCCAGCATTTTCTGCTGCCCCTTGCATGGCGACAGCACAAACGAATCTAGGACCAGGCAAGCCAATTCTAGTGCATAACCTTCTCGAATTATCTCCAGTACCCATTGGTCGGAAGTGATTCGGGTCCAGGCAGAAACAAACTCCTGAAGCCTCCCCCCTATCGGTAGACTTCCTACCCGGACCCGCCTCGCTTCATTGTTGCTTTCAACTTGACCCAGCGGAGTTCATCCCGAAACCTACGAAACCCCCAGGCCCTTGAAGCGAACCTTCCTCTCTGGAATCCTCCAAAGTGAGAAGAACGGAATCTCCTGAAATCCATGGACTGGCCCCTCGGAGCCAGACCAGGCTTCCCTTGTTTAGGCTTGTCTTCTGGGAGCCTACCACCCTTTGACTCCCCAAACTCTTTTACCAATTTGTCTAAACCTTCCCCAAACAACAGTTTGCCCTTAAACGGAAGTTTACTGAGGCGTGACTTAGACGAACCGTCGGCAGCCCAATTTCTTAACCACAGAGACCGCCAGGCGGCTACTAAGGAAGCCATACTATTTGCCAAGGCTCTGATCAAATCATAGTGCACATCCGCCAGATAAGCTGACCCAGACTCGAGGCGAGACATCTCTCTCACACTGTCTTGGTCAAGCTGAGTAACCTGCCTTAAATGCTGAGACCACCGGAGATATGCTCTTGCCACCCAGGCCCCGCAAATGGAAGCCTGCAAGGACAGTGCGCTAGCCTCGAAGGCTTGCTTCAACAAACCATCCACTTTTCTGTCTTGCGCATCTTTCAATGCCGCGCTACCTTCCACGGTCACAGACACTGGTATATGCCGGGATGCCGCGCTACCTTCTTCGTAACTGCTGATTCCGTGACATCTATCCGCAGGGAAAGGAACTTCTCTTTATCCTTGTCCACTAAGGGGTAAAGCCTGTTCATTATTCTGGCCCCCCGCAACACTACCTCAGGCTGATCCCAGTCTTCTTGAATCATCCGGTCCACCACTCGGTGAACTGGGAACACCACCTGAGATTGTCTCACCGCCTGAATGAGAGGGTCCTCAACCTCCTCCTCCTCAGTGGGCTGAGCCGCAGCGAGATTAAAGAGTCTGTAAGGATTCCGTAATGAGAGCTACCAGTTTGTCACTATGAAATACTCGGCTAATCTTTGCCTGGTCCTCGAGCTCTGGTATTTCTCCTTCTTCCAAGTCTTCGCTACCAGACTCAAGCTCGAAGTCAGTTTCATCCGCCTCTTGCCATTCCAAATCTGAAGTCGGAGGCTCCGAAGGCCGAGTTCTTTTCGCGGGTACCGGTAAACTACTTTGGCCCTCATCCAGTTGAGATTGCTGCTGCTGTGCTAATGCAAGCGACAAGGGCTCCGGAACCTTCCCCTGCCGCCACAAACAGAAGGCCTGATGCATGATAAGCACAAAGTCTTGGGAAAAGTCCCTGATAGACGACCCCGCTGGCATAGCCGGTGGAGCTCCTGGCCCCACTGAGCCATCCAGGCAAGGAACCGCCGTAGCCCCTGCCGAGAGTTCTCCCTCGCTCCCTGTCAGTCCTGGGCCACCTTACACTCCATTTGTTGTTCCACGCTTGTAGAAACTATAGCGCAGCCCCGGCATATACCGGTGTCTGCGACCGTGCCCCTGCGAGTTCCGCAGACCACACACTGAGGGCGATAGGACATGGGCTCTTGTACCCAGTGAAATTTGTGACAGACCCAAGGTAAAATAGCCACTACCTCTTTTACAGTACTTTATATCTCCCCTCTCTTTGTTTTCTTTTCTTTTTTTCTTTTTTTTTTTTTTTCAAACTAAAAATCAAAGAAACTGCGCTCTACTCAAACAAACCATAAGAAAAACTGAAGAAAAAAAAACCAGGAGAAAAACCAAAGAAATGAAGTGCCCCAAAACAGTTCCATGCTGAGAGGCTCCCAACACAGCGCGGGCTGCCCCAGAGACCACACCACGCGGCTGCACGGGGAAGAGGAAATGGTCACGATCTCAGAAATCCATTTGACGCCAAAAACACTCCCACGCGAACGCCAACAGAGATAAGCTCCCGTTGCTCTGCCCTGTGGCTCTTCTCTGCTCCCCAAAACCTGGAGGCTGCCCTACTAGCCGCGACGTCACTCAGCCTTGCTGCAAGCGATGTTCGCGGCGAGGGTCAATGCACCGGCTGACGATCGCTGTCCCCGAAGTGCCGCACAGCGGAGGTCCGGTAAGCAGGGGAAGCGGGACCTCGCTCGGTAGAACTCTCCCCCATACCGTCCAGGGGGAGAAAGCTATACAGGCCACTGGACTGAGCAAAGGCTGAAAAAAGAGAGCGAAGGCGACCTGTCTTTTTTTAAGTGACAGTGCCCCAGGAAAACCAAATGAATTAAGATAAAGGGAACAAAAGGAATTTGAAAGGGAATTTGTAAATCTAAACCTAACTATGCTGCTCCTTATCTGTTCCTCTAGTGAGCCCAGCACCTAGGTTCACTACATCCTCCTGCTACATGGAGACTGGACATACTGGGGCTGATGGGAGATACCAGCAGGCTATAACCAATGATGTCACGACTTTGACATGCCCAGTCTCCAAGCTGCAAGAGGAGGTACACTACCCAGAGGTGGAGGACTAAACTGGAGGAACGATAAGGAAATGGCCAATTTTCGCAATGGAGAAAGATAAATAGTGGAGTACCCCAGGGATGTGTGTTGGGTCCACTGCTTTTTAACATATTCATAAATGACCTGGAAATGAGAATAATGAGTGAGGTTATCAAATCTGTAGATGAGACAAAACTATTTAAAGTTGTTAAAACCCATAAGGATTGTGGGAAAACTGCAAGAGGACCTTGATAAATTGGAAGAGTGGGCATCCAAATGGCAGATGAAACTTAATGTGGACAAGTACAAAGGTCCGCACCTAGGAAACAACCACCCAAACTATGGTTACACGATGCAAGTTTCCACATTAGGAATCTCCATCCAGAAAAAAGATTTAAGCATCATCGTGGATAATGTTAAAACCCTCCGCCCAGTGTTCAGCAGCGTCCAAGAGAGCAAATAGAATGCTAGATATCATAAGGAAAGGAATGGAAAATAAAACAAAGGATATTATAGTGCCTCTGTATCGTTCCATGGTACGACTGCACCTTGAATACTGTGTGCCATTCTGGTCACCGTATCTTAATAAGAATATAGCGTTATTAGAAAAGGTACTGAGAAGAGCCACCAAAATAGTAAAGGGGATGGAAGTATACCCCCTATGAAGAGAGGCTAAAAAGGTTAGGGCTCTTCAACCTGGAAAACAGACGGCTAAGGGGGAGATATGATAGAGGTCTATAAATTAATGAATGGAGTGGAACGGGTAACCATAGATTAATTGTTTACGTCATCAGAATATAGAAAGACTAGGGGATATGCAATGAAACTACAGGGTAACCTATTTAAAACTAATACGAGAAAATATTTTTTTTCACTCAAGGTATACTCAAACTCTGGAATTTGTTACCAGAGGATGTAGTAAAAGCTGTTAGTGTAGCTGGGTTTAAAGAAGGTTTGGACAAGTTCCTGGAGGAAAGGTCCATAAACCATTATTAAAAGGGACCCAGGATATCACTGCTTGACCCAATACAAGCATTTTGGAACCTGTGTCTTTAGGTCATAAGTACCTAGCAGTTTCTCCAGAACTGGCCACAGTTGGAAACAGGATACTGGGCTTGATGGACCTTAGTCTGACCCAGTATGACATATCTTATGTTCTTAAGCTCAAAAAAATTAAAGAGCCACTCTCTGGGTCTTGCAACTATGCAGCCATTAAGAACATAAGAACATAAGATATGCCATACTGAGTCAGACCAAGGTCCATCAAGCCCAGTATTCTGTTTCCAACAGTGGCCAATCTAGGTAATATGTACCTAGCAGTTTCCCCAAGGGACACAGGTTCCACAATGCTTATATTGGTTCAAGCATTGATATCCTGGGTCCCTTCTATAAGAACATAAGATAATATCCTGGGTCCTTTCTATAAGAACATTAAGATAGGGTTCCACAAACTACATACAACAGTAAGCATACTGACCTTAATTAATCCTTTATAACAAAGAACCTGTAGCAGCTAAACAGCCAGTCAGCTCCAAGTTCTCTTTACCTTTGTATTTTTTTTTTAAATACATTGCCAATTATGCCAGGAATCAAAACAGCCCACCTAAAATAGCTGCAAGCTGTACCTGAGAAAAGGAAGCTAAAGATCCCCACTGCTTCCTTAGCACCCCCCTGCCCCGCTGAAAAATACCCTCTAGGCAGAACAAAGAGCAACATTATTCACACCATCGTGCTCTCCTTCCTTTTTTTTTTTTAAACCACTTGCAAAAACACGGTACAAGCAGGTTCCCAGAAGAGAGGGAAGTGCAAAGAACATGGCAGCTGTTCACGTCTAAATATGTCTACCGTGGAACGATTGGCCCAGCATTTATTTTATTTATTTATTTAATGGTATTTATATACCGCCTTATCCTTCAATCAAAGCGGTCACAACACAAGTGGGGGATACATTTAACATGTGGGGATTTTGAGACACATACACTAATACTTACAGGGAACATGGGCAATGGAGGGTTAAGTGGCTTGCCCAAGACCACAAGGAGCATCTGTGGGACTAGAAACCCCAGTCCTTCCGGCCCAAGGTTGCTGTCCTCTAGTGGGATTTGAACCGCCGACCTTCCAGCCTGAAGTACCTTGTCCCAACCACTAGGCTACTCCTCCCTGTAGCAGCTCTCTTTCCATTTATTTGTTTACTTTAATCATCACTGATGGTAGAGATCTAACCATAGTGGAACAAAACAGAAAAGCTGACCAAGTCAACTAGACCCACTGAATGATTTGGCGCTGGAAAAGACAACACAAAAATGGGTGAGCCCGCTGCAAAAAACAAATTCAGCAACAGAAGAAATAAAACTGCCATGTCTGAAGCTGGCTGGCTGTCTGTGTAGTTCCTGGAAAAATAAAACTGACTGTGCGGACCAGCCTCCGTTCGCAGAGAATATAGCTGCCCAGCAAATTCCCACACAGTAGGGCAAAAGAAGGTGAGACTCATGTCGAGAGCCAGCATGGACACTTACCCAGCAAAGCTCCTGAAAAAAAACACACAGCCATAAGTGCCTTCTTACCAAGCAAGGGGATGTTAGCCAAGGGCACTCTTGAGAATACCGTCTCTGGAGAGCTGGCAAACCATTTACGCTGCTGCTGTAGACATTTAGTTGCCAGTCGAGGCTGGTGTCCAGGTAGACCAAAAAGACCCTCTTCTCCCCCTTCCCCTTTTTGATATTTATTTATAGTTATTTATTTCAAGAGGAACTGCATACCCGATCCCAGGTGCCTCTCCAATATTGGAGGGGAAGGAAGGAAGGAGTACCACCGTTATCCCGAGTTAAATTCCATCACCTTTCCAAAGGAGGAAAGGGAAAAACAGCCCCCCACAGGGGTCTTCTACCCCACAATGGAGGAGTGATGGTGGGGGGGGGGAGGAAGGACCTGATACCACCAGGTTTTGCACCCCAGGGATCTAAGGCCAGCGACTGCCAACCAATGCCCCAAAATCCTCATTTGCAATCCACTTCAGACTGCACAAGTTAAGCAAACCTCAATCTGCTAGAGAGTGAGAAATACTGGTGCGAGTGAGGCTGAACAGGACCCTTTTATCTCATGACTTCAAAAATCAAACCAGTTGTTCTCAGTCTCCATCTGCTGGCAGGCGTGCATAACCCATGCATCTGGACTGCACTGGACAGACGATAAGGAAAAAAAGATTTTGAAGCAGAGGATGACCAGAACTCATCCACTGGGCTCCGCAGAAAACCAAAGACTGAATCAAGATGGCACACAGGAGTGGTGGAGCCTCCCAAAAGCTTCCAATAGAAGCTGGGGAGCGTTTCTCCAAGGACTCAGTCAGAGGACGTCACTCATACATGAGGACTTCCTGCTTGTCCACAGAGAACTGTCCGCATCTTGCGTAATTAATGCTGGAAATCTGGGAGTTGACTCTGTTCTACCATCAGGAAATTTTCGAAGAGGAAACCAGCTCTGCTGAGGTTACTATGGTGCTATGAGAATTATCACACTTTGCTACAGTTGAAATTCATGCATGGTTTTTGCAATGAGAAAAATGGAGAGGGGGTATACATGAAGAAACAACCAATTCCAGGGGATTACTGGTATATCTAGTACTAAGCAATAAATACGAGATGAATTAGCATAGGGATGCCCACCCTTTAGCAGGTCAGGGGCCATTTATCTCGGATGTGACAAGCATGAGCACCAACTCCTCTTCCCTGCACATTTCCTCCTTGTTTCTTAGTCATTTCTGTCCAGTTAGCATATCAATGAAACTCAAAATGACAATGTGTAATTCTAATAAACTATAGTAAAACCTTAGCAATGATGAACAAATGCCACCACCAAAACAGCACAACAATGCAGTCTGGTACTCACATTGACAGTCAAATTGTATATACAATGCATGTGTAAATTTTAATGAGAATACTCACAACGGCTTTTGTCATGTACAGCAGTATCAATGTTAATACTTGTTGTAGGAAAACACAAGCAGCTATCCAAACTTTTCCAGTTTGTTGTGCATTTTAGATTTTGTGTGTTTCATCATTGAAAATACTCTCACATATGTAAGAGCTGCCAAACACTGACAATTCGCAAAGCAAAATCACATAGCCTGGGGAAGCAATCTTTCGAAATCAACTTCCAGAATTATTTATGTATCAGTTTTTGTGAATGGAAGAAGGGATCATCACCCTGAAGCTTACACAGTTCAAGCTGAAGAGATACAGGCTGTATGACTGCAGCTCCCACTGGATTATTAGCAAGATTGAAGTTTATCAAAGTTATGAAAAATGTCTGCAAATTCAGTTGATATATTTTAAAGGACTTCAACATTCAATCAAAAATTGGTGAATTCGATATCAGACAATGATCCATGATGTCAGTTAGACGCAAGTGTACAGAGGAAAAAAAGGAAAAAAAGGAAAAAAAGGAAAAAAAGGAAAAAAAGGAAAAAAAGGTTGAGGGGGGATTATAGTAGATGGTATGGAAGGGCAGACTGTATAGGTCGTAGTCTTTTTCTGTCATTATATTTCTATGAAATTCATGGTCCTTAAGCTGCTGTATAAAAGCATTTGTTTTTGTCATTTTCTCTTCATTCAGAAAGGCCAAAAAAAGTTCCAAGAGTGTGAAAAAGTGGGTCATCATTTTCCAGCACTTAATCACCTTACGTTTGAATGCAAAATCAAATCTCCATACTGCTCTTCAAACTCAAGGAATGCAATAAATTTTCTGAATCTGTGAGCTTTATTGCTTTTGCACATGATGTTAATCTGTATAACTGTGGTCATTACATCAAAATGTTTCACATACCAACCACAGAGTGCTTTCTGGTGTATTATACAGTGAAAATGTATAATCAATGCCATTTTCACTCAAAATGCCTACCAAACCATCTTTAAGTCATGTCCTTACTTTTGCACCATCTAAATAGTAATGCTCAAGCATTTTTCAAATCAACTGCATTTGTGGATGGCCGAGTTTAATGCATTGTAAATATCCATAGCTTTAAGTATCATAGTCAAGTGGCACCTCAGCCAATAGCTCTTCATGCATCTCAAACCAATCATCAATAGTTCTAACGAACATTAAGGAGCTGATGTATCAAAGTGTAGTTACTCACCTGTAACAGGTGATCTCCGGGAACAGCAGGAATTTAGTCTTCACATAAGAAATAAGAACATAAGAAATGCCATACTGGGTCAGACCGAGGTCCATCAAGCCCAGCATCCTGTTTCCAACAGTGGCCAATCTAGGTCATACGTACCTAGCAGTTTCACCAAAAGACACAGGTTCTGCAGTGCTTGTACTAGGCCAAGCATTGATATCCTGGGTCCCTTTTTAATAGTGGTTTATGGACCTTTCCTCCAGGAACTTGTCCAAACCTTTTTTAAACCCAGCTATACTAACAGCCCTTACTACATCCTCCGGTAACAGATTCCAGAGTTTGATTACACGTTGAGAGAAGAAATATTTTCTCCTATTTGTCTTAAATAGTTTACCCTGTAGCTTCATTACATGCCCCCTAGTCCTTCTATATTCTGATAGCGTAAACAATTTATCCACGTTTATCCGTTCCACTCCATTCATTAATTTATACACCTCTATCATATCTCCCCTCAGCCGCCTCTTTTCTAGGTTAAAGAGCCCTAACCTTTTTAGCCTCTCTTCATAGGAGTAGCCTTCCATCCCCTTCACCAATTTATGGGTATCGTCGGTACCGATGGAGCCTGCGTGGGAACGCTCCACAATAGAAAGCTTTTGGGAGCATCCCACAGCGCCTGCGTGCTGCCTTCCCGCCTTTCCCAACTGTCTCTCTCCAGTTGAGTTTATAGCTGAGACAAAAGAGAGGGAAAGAGAGAAAGAGAGAGACAGAGAGATACAACTCCTAGGGGAGGTGGGCGGGTTGTGAAGACTAAATTCCTGCTGTTCCCGGAGATCACCTGTTACAGTCTGGAACAGGTGTTGAAGAACAGCCTGACCAAACATGGCACCCCAGCGGGAGTCCTTGTCTAAGCAGTAATGGGCTGTGAAGGTATGAACTGAAGCCCAAGTAGCTGCTCGACAGATGTCGTCGATAGACACCGAGTGAAGATGAGCCATTGAGGCTGCCATGGCTCTCACATTGTGAGCTGTGACATGGCCTTCAAGAGGAAGGTTCTTACTCTCATAAGCAAAATATATACACTGTGCAATCCAGGTGGACCCTGTTCTTTAGGAGACTGGAAGTCCCAAATGATTAGAATCAAAAGCAACAAAGAGTTGAGAGGATTTTCTATGTTGCTGTGTCCTTTGCAAGTAAAAGGCCAAAGCCCTTTTACAGTCCAAAGTATGAAGATTCCTTTCTGCATTTGAGGCATGAGGCCTTGGGAAAAATACAGGAAGGTAAACCGCTTGGTTTAAATGAAAAGGTGACACCACCTTTAGCATAAAGTGTGGATGAGTCCTAAGGACTACCTTATCATGATGGAACCTTGTATAAGGAGGATCAGCCACCAACGCCTGCAATTCACAGATACGACGTGCTGATGTGATTGCAATAAGAAAGATAACCTGTTCGGTATTATACCACATTATTTGTTCTATATTTCATATGATGTTCCTTGTAAATAAGTTCTGTTATATTCCATTGTTCCATGTAAAACAAACTTGATTTGTTAATTATTGTTACCTGTAAACCGCAACTGAACTTTGGAAGATGCGGTATATAAATGTGAATTAAATAAATAAAAATAACCTTCCAGGAAAGGAATTTCAAAGAGGTAGTAGCTAATAGTTCAAATGGCGGCTTCATGAGCTGCCCAAGAACCGGATTTAAGTCCCATGCCACCGGTGGTGGCTTAATGGAAGGCTTACTTAATGGAAGGCCTCTCATAAATTTCGCTATGAGAGGATGAGAGGAAATAGGTAGTCCATTTAGAGGCTTGAAAGAAGCTGCAATAGCACTCAAATGAACTCTCAATGAATTGGTCTTAAGCCCTGCATTAGATAAATGAAGAAGATACTCCAGTAATGACTCCAGAGGTATCGTAAGAGGGTTAAGACCCTTCTGCGAGAACCATATGGTAAACCTTTTCCACTTGAATGCATAAGAGCATCTTGTGGAAGGCTTCCTGGAAGCATAAAGGATATCCTTTACCTGCTGAGAAAGGTTAAGACCGTGAAGTTCTAGGCTTTCAGCAACCACGCCCTGATATGCAGAGACTGGGGATTGGGATGCCATAGCATCCCATCCTCCTGAGAAAGGAGATCAGGAGCAGATCCTAACTCCACAGGCGGAGCTTGAGAGAGATGTAGGAGCAGAGGGTACCACATTTGCCATGGCCAATGTGGAGCTATGAGAATCATATGACCTCTGTCTCTCTGAAGCTTGAACAGGGTTTTGGGAATTAGAAGAATGGGTGGAAAGGCATACAGGAAGTCCTGGCCCCAATGGAGGAGGAAAGAATCCCTGGCCTGACAACCCTGAGCCGGAATTCTGGAACAGAACCAGGGAAGTTTGGCATTCAGCGGACTTGCAAAGAGGTCTATGTCTGGGGTGCCCCAAATTTGAACAATTTTGGCCACCTGGTCTGCATGGAGAGACCATTTCTGTGGAAGCAGAACTCGACTGAGTCTGTCTGCCCAAGAGTTTTGAATGCCTGGAAGATACACCGCAAGGAGATGAATCTGATGCTCTCTGGCCAGGGCCCATAGTCGCAAAGCTTCGTTGCATAGCGACAGAGAGCCTATTCTGCCCTGTTTGTTCACATAGAACATGGCTACTTGATTGTCCGTTTGAACTAGGACTGTCTTGTAGCTGAGCTGCTTGTAGAATACTCGAAGAGCAAGGAAGATTGCTCTGAGTTCCAGGAGATTGATGTGTAGATAGGCCTCCTGTGGAGTTCAGGTACCTTGGGTAAAGAGGCCTTGCAGGTGGGCTCCCCAACCCACCTGTGAGGCATCTGTTGTTAGAGTGGCTTGAGGTTGGGGTTGCTGAGAGAGAGACCCCACCAAAAGGTTTTGGGGTGACTGCCACCATTGGAGGGACAAAACAAGGCGATCTGAGTTTGCTATTTTGTCTGACAGGCAACCTGACGCCTGAGTCCACTGAGTGGATAAAGTCCACCGGGCTGCCCTCATATGAAGGCAAGCATAAAGAACCACATGCACGGTGGATGCCATGTGGCCTAGCAACTAACATTTCTCGAGCAGTGAGGAGAGGTTTTAGCACTGCTTGGGAAGCTAACTGCACAATGCGAAGGCAGCGGAGCTGTGGAAAGTAGGCCCTTATCTGTCTGGTATCCAGCAGAGCTCCTATAAACTCCAGGGATTGAGTGGGAACAAGGTTGGATTTTGGGACGTTTATGACAAGTCAGAAATACTGAAGGATGTGCATTGTGCGAGAGAGCGCAACCCTGGCCTCTGACTCTGAAGGGACTTGAATGAGACAGTCGTCTAAATAAGGGAAGAAGAATATTCCTAGGGTGCTGAGAAATGCTGCCACCACAGCCATTCATTTTGTGAACACCCTTTGTGCAGAGGCCAGGCCAAAAGGAAGAACTCTGTATTGGTAGTGCTTCCCTTGAAAAAGAAAGCAAAGGAACTTTTGATGAGTTGGATGGATGAGAACATGAGTGTATGCATCCCTGAGACCTAGAGAATAAAGCCAATCCTGACTCTGAAGGTATGGCAACAGAGTTCCTAGAGAAATCATTTTGAACTTCTCTTTGAACAGGAATTTGTTCAATTCTCTGAGGTCTAAAATGGGTCTGTGTCCTCCTGTTTTCTTTGGAATAAGGAAATAGGGGGAGTAAAACCCTGAACCCCATTGGGGAATGGGTACCTCTTCTATTGCTCCTTGGGCAAGAAGCACAGAGACCTCTTGACCTAACTGGTCGTTGAGAGAGGTCTGAGAATTGAACTGTCTTACCATTGTAGGAGGGGGCATGCTGAGAAAATAAAGCTAGTACCCCTCTCTTAAAACAGACAAAGTCAAATTTTCTGCTGTTATCTGATGCCATCTGGGGGCAAAATGACATAACCTTCCTAGTATGGTGGAGGGTTCTGGGCCGTTCAGGGCAAGGAAAGCAAAGTTCTCTAGATAGGAGTCAAAGCCCCTGTGGAGCTGAGTCTGCTGAGACGGCTGAGGCTTAGCAGCTTTTGTTTTTCTTTGCCTAGGTTGTTGCTGCTGTCCCTTTTGGACAAACTGACCTAAACGATGCCCCTGCTGGGTTTAGGAGGGATAAAACCTCTTCTTACTGAAGAATGGTTTCTTAAAGGATTTTTTCCCCGCAGGATCAGCTGTAGATTTAGACAATCTATCCAAAGTGATATTGTCAGCATCTATCTCATTAGCTTTTTCCTGCCAATTCTTGCCAGAGATTCTCTCCTGTGCAAGGAATATTCCCTAGTTTATCCTGTACCCAAAGTTCCAAGTCAGATGCCTGGAGCCAGGCAATTCTACGTGCACCTATGGCAATAGCAGAGGTTCTGCTTATGCACTCAAAGCAGTCAAAGGCTGCACGATTCACAAACTTGGAAACACCCTGAACATGTTTGACAAGGGCGAGGTAATCCTGCCTCCTATCATCAGAAAGGAGAGGGCTCATAAACTCTAAATCTCCTGTGACCTCCTTAAGGAACATTCCCATATATAATATATAGGAATTGATCCTAGCAGAAAGCATGGAAGCCTGGAAGGTTCGACGTCCAAAGGCTTCAAGAGTCCTACACTCACATCCTGGAGGATTAGATGCATGCCTTTTTGTACTCTTGATCCTTCTCACAGCTGATTCCACAACCATGGAATGGTGTGGTAGCTGAGTCTTCTGAAACCCAGGATAAGGAGGAACTCGATACATGGTGTCAAGTCTTCGAGCGTGAGGAGATGTGGTTAGAGGTGTTTCTCACATCCTTAACATGAGATCATGCAAGATCTCATGAATAGGTAAAGTAGATGCCTCCTTGGGAGCTTTAGGGTATTGTAGGATTTCTAATTCCTTTGCCCTAGGCTCTTTTTCAGGAGCCACTGTGATGGAAAGACCTTGAGCCACATCTCGGATAAAATCCTGAAAGGACATATCCTCTGGTGGAGACATCCTATGCTGAGGAGAAGAAGAATCCTCAGGAAGAAGTACTCTGGTATTGGCAGAGCTTTCAGAGTCTTCAGACTCATCGGAGGATTCAAAGTATCTCCGATCTGGGTGATCGCGCAAGGCACGGTACCGGTCGAAGTCGGCATCAGAGGGGTCCGGTACCGACTTGTCGATACTGGATGGATAAGCATGACTCAGTCCCGATAGAATACCTGCCAATGTCGATGCAGTCGGTACCGGAGCCGGTGCTGGTTGAATTGTCTGAAGCGGTTTCAGGGGCAGAGGCCGTGAGAAGAGCCGACAGACTGCGCTCAATAGCCAAGAATCTCTGGTCTATCGACGCTGCCAATGCTTGGGTATCGGTACCGGATGAAGCAGCCGGTACCCCAGAGCATGGCACAAGTAGTTCTGCCGAGGTCGAGGTCTCAAGAACATCCTGGAGCTCCATTAGTGCTTTGGAAGCCGAAGCCTCCGCCGGGGCAATTTTGCTGGTGAAAGTCCCTCAAGGGCAACGCCAGAGGCATCTCGATGCTTAGAGGGAGATCTACCCTTTGAGGACCGGCTAGATTTATGTTTAGTTACCTGAGATCCATGGGAGGAAGATGAAGCCCTGGAAGACAATGCCCCAGAGGCTGCATCGGAGGGAAAAAGGGTGCTAAGTTTAGCAGCTCGGTTCTGCCAGCCCTTTTTCGACATCATCCCACAGGCAACACACTCCGAAATAGAGTGGTCAGGACCTAAACATTTGAGGCACCACTCATGGGTTTCGGTGACAGAGATGGTACCGCCACACTTGGAACATTTTTTAAAACCCGAAGCGGGTTTTTCCATTTTAAAGGAAAAAGTTGGGCCTAGTGCCCAAAATGGCGCGTGGCACCTGTGGAGAAAATAACTGGAAAAGACTCCAGAAGAAAGGTGGTTTTTTTTGTGGAAAAAAAGAAAGAAAAAACGGCTGTACCAGTGTCGCGTCGAAGGAAGGGAGACGTGACCACAAAAAAAGAATAGAAGGGAATTATTTTCTGCAGTGACAGAATGTGCGACCTGTCGGCTCCGCGGAAAATGAAGATCTGGAGAGGGACAGTTGGGAAAGGCGAGAAGGCAGCACACAGGCGCTGTGGGATGCTCCCAAAAGCTTCCTATTGGACGCTGGGGAGCGTTCCCACGTAGGCTCAATCGGTAACGACGATACCCATATGTGAAGACTACATTCCTGCTTGTTCTTGGAGATCAGGTGATCTCCAGGAACAACAGAAATCAGTCTTCACATATGGGTGACATCACCGACTGAGCCCATGAGGGAACACTCCCCAGCATTTATTTATTTTTATTTTATCTATTTTACATTCTCTTATATACAGCGCTATTCTGCATCAGTGCGGTTTACATTGAACAAACTGAAATTACATTGAACAGGGCATTATAACTTGGAGATGACTATTTTACAGGGAACATGGGCTATGGAGGGTTAAGTGGCTTGCCCAAGACCACAAGGAGCACCTGTGGGACTAGAAACCCCAGGTATATAGCTGAGAAAAAAAAAGAAAAATCTACAACTTCATGGAGAGGAGGGTGGGTTGTGAAAACCAATTCCTGCTGTTCCCGGAGATCACCTGTTACAGGTGAGTAACTACGCTGTCTCCAGAAACAAGCAGGAATGCAGTCTTCACATATTAGACTCCCTAGTTCCAAGCTACTGGAAATAGCAAGTAGCATGGCCTGTTGTAATGGGGAAAAAAACCATTGAAGTACATTTTGAGTCCAGGGGATCTAGAAGACTAGACATCCACAGCACACCTCCATCGAGCCTAGAGTGGCAGTAGCCTAAATGGACAGAGAACCAGAGGGAAGGAGGTGTAGCTAAGTCCCAAAGAGGTGCCGTAGTACAGCTTGGCCAAAGTCACTGTCATTACAAGAGTCCCTGTCCAGACCAGAGTGGGCTGCAAAGATATGAATGGAGGACCAAGTGGCAGCACAGCAGATCTCCATTATAGTGACAGAGCTTATGTGGGCCACAAATGTGGCCATGGCACAGACACTGTGGGCGGTTACATGCCCCTCTAATGTCAGACCCACCTGAGTGCATGCAAAGAATATGCAGTCTGCTATACAAAGAGAAACTGTGTTTAGTCAAAGGAAGACCAAGGTGACTAGGGTCAAAAGTAATGAATAATTGTGAGGATTTCCTGTTCTTTATTCTTTATTATTCTTTATTCGCAAAGCTTGATAAACCACCCATGCCAAGGCGTCAGGGCGGTGTACAATACAATATAATGACTAAGGCTACTGAAAATAAAGTTGGAAAAGGAACGCCATCAGTGACAGGACAGGAAAGAACAGTTAGAAGACAGAAAAGAGGACGAGTGGAGTGGGGGTGGGGGAGCAAGGGGAAGTAGTACGAAGGGAAACTATGGGGGATGGAGAGGGTGCGGCTAGGGGAGAAGGCACCATCGCTCGGTAAGGGAAGATCAAAGGCTTGACAAAAAAGATAGGTCTTAAGAAAACCTTTGAAACGGGGGAAAGATGATTCGAGACAGAGTGGTAGGGGGAGTGAATTCCATAAGGCGGGACCTCGGAAGAAGAAGGCAGAGTGGCGAGTGAGTTCCAAATGGGCCTGGGAGGGGGAAGGGAGGAAAAGACGGTTGCCGTGAACAGAGCGGAGAGCGAGGGGAGGGTTGAAAGTGAATGATATCTGCCAGGTATTGAGGGGTACTGGCATAGAGAGCTCTGTGTGCAAGAATGAGCAATTTAAAAATAAACCTAAATTTAACCGGAAGCCAGTGGAGAGTGAAAAGACAGGGAGTGACATGAGATCGAGCAGGGGAGCAGGTAACGAGACGGGCGGCAGTATTCTGGACCAGTTGTAGATGGTGAAGCTGGGAGGAGGGGAGACCTGCGAAGATAGCATTACAGTAATCTAAACGCGATATCACGAGTGATAAGACCAGGGGTGACAACAGAGGAATGGGGGAGAAGTGACCGAACAGCCCTTATCCGGCGAAGATGGAAGAAGGAAGTGCGTACTACGGAAGAAATATGCTGGTGAAAGGAAAGGGAGGAGTCCAGGGTGATGCCCAGGTAGCGAAGAGTAGATACTAGGGGGATAGGGTGGGAGGACATAAAGGGTGACAAGTCAGGAGAGGGGAGTCCGAAAGAGAACCAAATCGCCGAGGATTTAGCGGGGTTGACGTGAAGAAAATTCAGGTCAAACCAAGAAGTGACGGAGGCAAGACATGAGTTAGCGGGGCAAGGTCAGGGGCGCAAGAAGAAGTGTGGTGAACCAGAAGAATATCATCAGCGTAGATGTAAACGGAAATTCCAGATTGCTGAATAAGAAGAGCAAGAAGGGCAAGAAAGACATTGAAAAGCAAGGGGGCAAGGATAGAACCCTGAGGAACACCACAGACTGAGGGGAGCGGGAGAGACAGAGGAACCAGAATGAACAGAAAGAGCGAGACGAAAGAAAGGAACGGAACCACCGTAAAACTGTGCCGCGCACATCGAAATCGGACGGACAAGTGAGAAGGGTGCGGTGGTCGACAACGTCAAAAGCCAAAGAAAGATCCAAGGAAACCACAATAGAAAAATCACCATGGTCGTGAGCGCGATGAAGGTCAGAAAGCAGTGATACAAGGATGGTCTCTGTGCTTTGGCCGGCGCGGAAACCTGATTGGCGTGGATGACGTGCAAAGGTGGAGTCAAAATGAGAAGCAAGTTGAATGAAGACAAGTTTCTCCAAAATTTTCGAGAGAAAGGGAAGGTTCGTAACTAGTCGCCAATTGGCAGGAGAGGCGGGATCGAGGGAGGATTTTTTCAGGAGGGGGCGGACTATAGCATGCTTCCAACTGGAAGGGAAATGACCGGATGAGAGATTGGAATTACAAATAGAGAGAATATAGGGGGTAAGTGCAAGATCAGGAGTAAGCAGCCAAGAAGAGGGTATGGGGACAAGAGAACAGGTGGTCTGATGGGCGGAGGAAAGAACTCTAAGGAGTTCGGAGGAAGAAATTAACCTAAAGGAGCGCCAGGAATGAGGGAAGGCACAGGAGGGGGGCGAGGAGATGTCAGCAGGGGACACGGGAGAGAGGGGAAGGGGGGAAAGGGGAGGAGGGCATGCAGAGAAAGAGGAACATAGGGAGTGGACTTTGTCAGAGAAGTAGGAGGCAAGCACTGTTCCCTCTAAGCTGTGCGCGTGTGCGCGCGCACACACCTCGCCGAGCGAGCGCACATAGTTTACAACAGAGCGCACAAAAATTACGGTTCTGATTCTGATAGAAAACAACACAGACGTCTTAAAATTTAAAAGTTGTTGTGTATTTACGGTTTTCACAAGTTCTACAATATTTTCTAGTGCAGTTAATGTGGTGTACATACTGTATTCTGACGTGTAGTCAAATTTTAAAGTATATAACTCCGAGTGTCGTTATGTGGCGCACAAAAATTTAACCTTTCTTCAAAAGCTGCACAGCTGATATTTTATGCGCACACAGCCTACAGAAAATTAGAGGGAACATTGGAGGCAAGAGTAGAAGGACTGGGAGAAGAGTGGGAAGGAGAGGAAGGAGAAGTGGTGGTGGAGGAGAGAGATTTAAGAATGTGATAAAGGCGTCTGGAGGAGTTAGAGGAAGAAGTTATAAGATGGGAATAGTAAATGCATTTAGCTGCGGTTATCGAAGAGCAATAGAAAAGGTGAGCCTGACGAAATGCAGAGTAGGAGGCATCCGATGGGTGCTTCCTCCAGAGACGCTCTGCACGACGGAGGTGAGTGCGATGAAGATAAAGCCCCAAGTGATACCAAGGGTGATGAGAGGTAGAACGAGGAAGTACAGGACGGAGGGGGGCTAGGGTATTAAGAGCAGCGGAGAGCGTGGAGGACCAAGTGTCCACCTGTTGATCAACAGGTAAGGAGGAAAATTCTTACCTGTGTGCCTTGATTCTGTCAAGGTAATATGCCAATGCTCGTTTGCAATCTAGGGTATGAAATGCCACCTCAGCCCAAGATGCATGTGGCTTTGGAAAAAAGGTAGAAAGAATTACCGACTGGTTGAGATGGAAGAGCAATACAACCTTTGAAGGAAACACAGATGCGTTCACAGGACCACCCTGTCATGATGAAAAATGTGTATAGGGGGCATGTGCAACCAAAGCTTATAGTTTGCTAACTCGGTGAGCACAACTCAGAAGGAAACCTTCCAAGTAAGATAACTTGAGGGAGGTAGTGGCTAGAGAATCAAATGGAGGTTTGAGCACTTGAGCAAGAGCTACATTGAGGTCCCAGGCGGGGACCAAATCAGCAGTTTCAGGCCACGCATGAAGCAGGCTACCAATGGATGCGTGGAAACAGGTTTTCCATCAATCCACTGATGAGAAGCTGAAATGGCACTGAGGTGGACACGAATGGAATTAGTTTTTAGACCCATAAAAAAAAGGTGGAGAAGATACAGTAGAAGACTCTCCACCGGACAAAAGAAGGGATTGAGGGTATGCTGCGAACCTGAGTCATTTAAATGCATATGTGCAGTGAGTGGAATCCTTCCAGGATGCTAAAAAGATGTCCTTTATGGCATCCGGTAAATTGAGGTCTGAAAGTACTATCTTTCAGCACCCAAGCCAGCAGGCGGAGCACCCGAATATTGGAATGGAGCAACGCCCCTGCTCCTGCAAGAACAGGTCTGGTGCTCAGCCAAGACGAAGCAGCTGATGCTGAGCTAGATAAAGCAGCAGGGGAAACCACAGCTGTCAGGGCCAGAAGGGGATTACCAGGATCATGGTACCTCTGTCGGCCTCCAATTTGAACAGTATCTTTGGCTATTAGCAGAATGGGCAGGTAGGGGTATAAAAGGCCCACTTTCCAATGAAGGAGGAAAGCATCTGGGGCTTGACATTGCGGAGATGGCACCCTGGAGCTGAAGCAAGGGACCTGTGCATTGAGCGGAGGGGCAAAGAGGTCGATCTGTGGGATTCCCCAGAGCTGGAAGATGTGAGCGATTGCTCTCTGATGAAGAGTCCACTCGTGAGGTCAGAGGACCCGACAGTCTGTCCATGAGAACATTCTGCTCTCCCAGCAGGTAAACAGCTTGGAGAAGCATGCCATGAGCCAGGGCAAAGTCCACAAGTGAATCACTTCCTCACAGAGGAGGGGGAGGGGGGGAGTCCGTGCTTCCCTGCTTATTCACGTAAAGGATGGAAACTTGATTGTTCGTTTGAAGTAGGATTGATAGATGTGATAACTGCTGGCGAAACACCTGAAGGGCGTTGGTTATAGCCCTCAACTCCACGAAATTGATTTGAAAGGAAGCTTCTTATTGAGACCAGAGGCCCTGTGTGCCAAGGACATCCAGCTGAGCACCCCAACCTTGTTTGAACGCATCGATAGTGAGGGTCCACTGAGGTGGAGGCATCAGAAAGGTAACCCTACAAGAAGGTTTTGAGGAGAGAAAGCCACCACTGAAGGGAGTTTGCCAAAAGTAGGGTAAATACCACTCTGTCTTGCAGATGGCCCATCACCTGCTTCCACTGTGAGGAGAGGGTCCAATGTGCTTGGCGTGTGAGTAGACGAAGCATGCCTCACATCGTGGTGTGACAGCTGCTCTGAATGATGACTGCCAACTCTGAGACATTCGAGACAGTCTTCGGGCAGGAAAGCTTGAGCCCGAGTCATATTGAGAAGGGCACCTATGAATTCCAGTTTCTGGGTAGGAGAAAGGTGTGACTTTGGAAACTTTAGGACAAAACTGAGATGTTGGAGCACCGTAACATATGCAACATCTGTGGCAAGTCGCCCCTGACAAGCCAGTCTTAAGGGAAGACAAAGATGCCTAGGGTACAGAGATAGGCTGAAACTACTGCTAAATATCTCATGAACACCCTTGGGACAGATGCCAGCCCGAAGGGCAGGACTCTGTATTGGTAGTGTTTGCCAAACATGAAGTGAAGGTACTATGTGTGAGACAGGTGGATGAGGATGTGCGTGTATGCATCCTTTAGATCCAGATAACAGAGCCAATCATTCTTCTGAAGGTAAGGCATTAGAGGTCCCAGAGAAACCATCTTGAACCATCAGGATATCAATGCTTGAACCAATACAAGCATTGTGGAACCTGTGTCCCTTGGGGAAACTGCTAGGTGCATATGACCTAGATTGGCCACTGTTGGAAACAGAATACTGGGCTTGATGGACTTTGGTCTGACCCAGTATGGCATATCTTATGTTCTTATGTTCTAACATCTCTCGTACTAGGAACTTGCTTAAGTTCCAGAGATCTAGAATGAGTCAGAATCCCCCTGACTTTTTGGGAATAAGGAAGTACCAGTAGAAGAACCCTAATCTTTCTTGTGCGCAGGGAACAAGCTCTATGACACCCTCTTTTAGAAGGGAGGTGGTAACTGGGTGAAAAGGAGCAGGTAGCCCTTGAGGACAACCTGCAGAGCCCAGGGTTCTGATATTATGAGGGGCCACCTAAGGGCAAAATAGACCAGCCAGCCCACAATATGAGAAGGCTGGGGTTTCTTCAGGGGAAGAGTGGCAATGTTCTCTAGGAAGCAGTCAAAAGCTAGCCCTAAGTTGGGGCTTTGGAGCTGGTTGTGGTTTAGAAGGTTTAGGTCTTTTGGGTTGGCAAGGAGCTGGAGGCTTCTGCTGACCTTAATGAGCATGGTAAGGTGCGTAAGCTGGATAAGAGGGGTAATATTTCTTTTTCTTAAGACAGAAGGGTTTCTTTATAGAGGCCTTCTTCCTGGAAGGAACTGCCGTTTTACGATAGACACGCTTCATAATAAGGTCATCTGTCTCAACAATTTCACCCACTTTCTCTCTCCAGCCCTTACCAAAGATGCTTTCATCTCTGCAAGGAAAATCTGCTAGCTTGTCTTGGATCCAGTGCTCCAAGTCCAAAAACTGCAACCAAGCCAGCCTACTGGCTCCAATGCCTACCGCTGCAGCTCTGCTGGTAGACTCAAAAGAATCAAAAGCTGCTCTATTGATGAATTTAGAACAGTCTTGACCATGTTTAACTAAGGCTCTGTAGGCCTTTTGCTTTTCTGAAGCAATGACAGTAGAGAACTCGTCTAGGTGTCTGACAGTGTCCCCGAGGAATATGCCCATATAAGACACACAGGAATTTATACGGGAAGCCAACATCAATGCCTGGAAGCATTGGCAGCCAAAGGCATCAAAGGTATGCAATTCCCTCCCAGGAGGAACCAAAGAATAGTTCTTAGTACTCTTGAGCCGGCACATGGTCAACTCGACCACCACAGAATGGTGAAGGAGTTGAGGTTTATGGAAGCGCGGGGAATTTGGGACCCTATACATGGTGTCCAGTCTCTTACTGACCAAGGGAACAGAGAGAGGGGTCTCCCACATGTGAAACATGAAGTCCTGTAAAATACAATGGACCGGGAGAGTGGCCGTGTCCCTAGGCATCAAGGGACACTGGAGTATCGCCATTTCCTCAGCTCTTTTTCAGTGCCTACCGAGATGCACTCTGGCCATATCATTGATAAAGTCCTGGAAGGACATGTCCTCTGGCAAAGACAGACTATGCTCATGAGGCGGTGATGGGTCAGACAGCACATCACAGTGCCTTTGCAAAACTGGGGATTCGGCCTCCAATTCCCAGGCATCGCAAGCAGACTTGGAAAGGAAGTCAAAATAGCAATGGTCACAGTCACATCTCCAGCATCGATCCAATGTCCAATCCAAGGGAGGAGTGGCCTAGTGGTTGGGGCAAGTTACCACAGGCCGGAAGGTCAGTGGTTCAAATCCCACTAGAGGACAGCAACCTTGGGCCAGGAGGACTGGGGTTTCTAGTCCCACAGGTGCTCCTTGTGGTCTTGGGCAAGCCAGTTAACCCTTCATTGCCCATGTTCCCTGTAAGTATTAGTGTATGTGTCTCATATCCTCCCGTGTTAAATGTATCCCCCAACCGCTTTGACCCGGTGAAAAGCGGGATATAAATGCAGCTAAATAAATAAATGTCAAAGGACAATCTCGATGCCGATGCCCGGAGACATCAGAACTACAGACGCTCAAATGCCTATTCCTCCTGCAGCCGATGGGATTCGGCCGGTTCCAGGCTCAGTATGGACCAGAGAACATAAGAATATAAGATATGCCATACTGGGTTAGACCAAGATCCATCAAGACCAGTATCCTGTTTCCAACAGTGTCCAATCTAGGTCATAAGCACCTAGCAGTTTCCCCAAAAGACAAAGGTTCCTCAATGCTTGTATTGGGTCAAGCAGTGATATCCTGGGTCCCTTTTAATAATGGTTTATGGACCTTTCCTCCAGGAACTTGTCCAAATCTTTTTTAAACCCAGCTACACTAGCAGCTTTTACTACATCCTCTGGTAACAAATTCCAGAGTTTGATTACACATTGAGTGAAAAAATATTTTCTCTTATTAGTCTTAAATAGGTTACCCTGTAGCTTCATTGCATGTCCCCTAGTCTTTTTATATTCTGATGACATACAAATCGATCTACATTTACCCGTTCCATGCCATTCATTAATTTATAGGCCTCTATCATATCTCCCTTCAGACATCTCTTTTTCAGGTTGAAGAGCCCTAACCTTTTTAGCCTCTCTTCATAGGAGCATCCTTCCACCCCCTTTACCATTTTGGTGGCTCTTCTCTGTACCTTTTCTGATAATGCTATATCCTTTTTAAGATATGGTGACCAGAATTGTACAAAATATTCAAGATGTGGTCACACCATGGAATGATACAGAGGGTACTGAAGACAGTGGTTCCAGACTCAGCAGAGGCTTGGGTCACCGAGGGCTTTGAGATGCCCGATCACAGGCCTGGTATCGAGACATGGGATCCCGAAGGCCTTGAGGCAACCAGCACGGATGCTGCCAGGAGTGCAGCCAAATGCCTCTCAATGGCAGTATGCACTGCTCAAAGGAGTTGGAAGATGTCTGGGTGGACTCTGGTGCAGAACTCTGGACCACCAGAGGCTTTCCTCTTGTGCTTAGATTTCTGCTCTCAGCATCAGAACCCCGCTGAAGGGAGCTTTGGGGTCTATATCCAAGGGAATGATCCCGGGAATCAGCATCAGTCCTTAGCATCTCAGCCTTCGATGGCAATGTGGCTTCAGTGGCTGGCTGTTTCTTACCACAGCCTTTTGATTCTGAAAGAGTGCAGGAACCATGCGAAGAACAATAGTCTCAAGTAGGCGTCGACAATCAAAGAAGTGTGCTGATGCAAAATCAGATCCAAAAAAGATACTCGCTTTGCTTTTCCCGTTTAATTCTTTCCTTGTCATTTGCTGACACAGATTACAAGAGTCCGGGTTACAGGTCAGGCCCCAAGCACAGGCACCAACTGTGCTCGTCAGTGGCCGAAATGGTGTGGTTACATTTAGTACACTTTTTAAAACTGTTGGCTGGCTTCTCCATGCCAGGAAACACAGCCTCTGGCAGGTCAAAAGACTTAATGGCAGCCTAGACTAACGAAAAAAACAATGGGAACCACGAGGTAAAAAAGAATAAAAGTAAGAAAAGTGCCCAAAAACGATACCTGCATCAACAAGCATGGTACTGAAAAGACAGGAAGGCAAAAAAGAAAAAAAGAGCAACCTGAAGGGCACAGTAGAAAAAGGTAAACTGCAGTGACAGGACAAGTGGGGAAAAACGAAAACTGAAGAGATTCACAGGTAAGGTGGGAAGGCATACATGCGCAGAGGGATGCTCCCGAACACTTCCTGTTGGATGCTGGAGTGTGTTACCATGCAGGCTCCATCGGGGACATCACCCATATGTGAAGACTGCATTCCTGCTTGTTCCTTGAGATTGTCAATGCTCTCATCCATAGCTAATGAAAAATATTTACATCCATTTATACTGTTTTAACTCTGTTGAATGTGTTCATCTATATCAGTTCTCCTGGCAACCATCTAATGGGACAGTGAAACAGTTTCTAAGTTCTTTTCCATTTTGTCATGGTCAAAAGCATGGATCATTCCTATAATCTCTCAATCCATGAATGGTTTTTTACTTTTGGCTAGTTCAAAACTATCAACATACAATGCAATGACATTTGTGGTTTGGGTAGCTGAAGGTCTGAACAGAGCACCTTTCCGTTTATTCAGCTTGCTTTTCAAGTCACTGTAAACAACCAAATGTGCTTGACTTGTTTACTGATTATATTTTCCCTTATGGAAAGTGTTGTAGTCTCTCTTTAAAAATTATATTTTTTAGGACCATTAGTACTTGCAAACAGACAATGCATTGTGCGCCTTATCACCATTTTCAACAAATGGATAACACTCTTCCCAATGATTCTGGAATGTCTGCTGACATCAACCTTATGCTTGCTACTTATAACCATAACATTAATATCACAATTCACACGGATTCATTTTATTTTGCACTTACAGATCACAGTAAATGTAGTCGATAAAATAGCTGAACACATTAAATCATTCAAGATCACCACTGTGTGTGTACCATGTAAATAAGATGAATATTGAGTGAACTCTATATTCTAATAAATTTAGTTTATGAAATTGATTTATTAAAAAAATTATAGTTATATATATATATATATTTAAGCTGTCCGTTGCTGCAGGGCTGGTCAGAAACGTCTGTCAGGCCAGATGCGACCCATGGGCCATCAGTTGGGTACCCCTGATCTAGAAGTAGAGGAGCAGCTTCTCATTCTTGCTACTGGTGGAAAGGTCAACAAAGTATCTCCCACTCCAGAAAGATAGCCTGCAAGGACTTTGCATCTAAGAACTACTTATTAGACTAAGCCTGCTGGCAATGCAGTTCTGAATATCAGGGATATAAGCAGTTTGAATTTAGATGCAACTGATTATAACTAAGTCCCAAATCTTTGCTGCTTCTTGGCAGCACAATTTAACTGGCACCCTGAATCCTATTCCATTATGAATGGGTCTGATATTACTATGAAGAGTAAAGTGAAGGCTTACCAAATCATAACTACTACAGTGCTCCTAAAATTTGCTTCATTGCATACAATTTGTAAAGCAGTGGCACGGTCTTTACTTTATACCTTCACTTTTCATCACTGCTTGGACCAAACTACAATAAAGGACACATCTTTGGTCAAACAGTGATTTGTCTATCTGATCTGTCAACTCTGGCAACAGAGAGAAAAAGGAATCTGTTCCCCCTACAATAATTTCTTACCAAAGTGGTCTAATTGCTGTGGATCTTTGCCAAGTGGTATATTGGAAAATTCCTACATTTCCTGGATTTCCTCATAGCAGTTCCATCAACTACAGAGGAATGTAAAAGCTGAACTTGGTTAGAACTTTGTATTAAGCTGGACCTTATATTTCACATCCATCTTCTTGGAAAAGGGTTGTACATTAAGTGGATTTTTGCCAAATATGGAACTGCAGTCCCTATTTATGGCCTGCTAAAGGATCAGCAACTGCAGTTTGTGATAAGGAAGCTTATCATAGCTCAGGAAGGAGCTATAGAAAAGGTGAAGTGACTCTGAACAAGCAACCTGTCAGTTCTGGTAGAAATCAGAATTTTGCCATAAAAGACTACCAGTCCCAGAATGCACCAGGTTTCCAACAGCCATTAGAGGAGCTGAAGTGGGGAAACGTGTGTTCAATCAGGAGGGCTATGAGGTAATCCCCAAGCACTCATCTCAAAGGGCAGGGCCTGATTCAGCACAGCTGCGCTGTGCTAGGGTGGAGCACTCATCTAAGCTGAATAAAGGTAGAGTTTATTCTACAAAGAATTATCCTCAGTTTCATCTGGGAGATCCTCAGATTCAGCTTGGAGATCCTCAGTATCTTGGACAGCTTCATCATCTGGAGGATCATCAGAAGCAGAAGCCAGAGCGGACGGACAGAGAGGGCAAGAAACCCTTTGGAAGAAAGAAGAGAAAAGCTTTTGGGAGGTCTAAAGGAGTCCAGAGCAGTACGTATACTGGAAGGCATTCCAAAGGCAAGCTTACACCATTGGACTGGGGAAAGCCAGAGGAATGGTGCTGCAGAGCTAGGAATCTCCAGACGGTACCTGTGAGGGAGACGGCTGCACGTGGAAGGGACCCTAAGACCCGTGCCAGAAGGTATGTGAAGAGAGATCCAGTGTCCAGGGATCTGGATTGGAAGGCTGGACATAAGAACTGGACTACATACTGGCCAGGCTATTTAGAGAGGGACACTAACAGCAATGGAAGCTCAGGTATGAACACTGATCTATGCCCTAGCTATACCCTTGAAAGACAGCAGGGAAACAAGTATTCTCCTGAGAGTGCTCCATTGAGAAATTCCTCTGTGCCAATCCATGATATTGAACCCATGATTGTTGAAGAAGGGGGAGGGGTTGTAGATACAGGCTGTGAATACATGGATTGCTCTCTGTCTAAACTCCTTTGGTAATTTACTGTTACAAAGTACAACAACCATCACAAAGAAATACAAATTTGTTCTTTAATCTACTCAGAAAAGCTCCTGAGTAGGATTTGAGCCACGCAGTAGAAAGCAAGCCAGCTAAGGGGTTTCAGCTGGGTAACTGCTAGCAATTGAGCCTTACCTAATTGCTTGTGAGCTCTGAGGAAATCACTTCTGAGTCTATATGTGAAGATATAAGAAGTTAACCTGAAAAGAACAGTTTTTCCCTACTTTGTGGGTTTTGTTTGTTGATTAAAGCACTGCTAAGAAAATATTAGCTAGAGCCTACAGAAAAGACCAGTTTGTTACCAACCAGGTCTTTATTCTTTTGCTTTGATTGCCTGACAAGTTCAGCTGTTGTTCTCCTGATTTTGTTTTTCTAAGTTTAACACTGAAAGCAAGTATCCTGTTTTATGTGCTACCAAGCATATCTGTGTTGGGAGAAATAACCCCATAAATAAATATCTTATTGGCTTTACACTCAAGCACAACTAATTATTGTGAATGGCTGTGTCTGGTGTGAATGGACTGCATTTCCCACAATCCCTTGCAAATCATATTGATATATGCCTTTGCCAAGACTGTGAACATTCTCACCCAGGCATCCGTCTGACAAGTTTTTGGTGCTTCTATATAATTTAAAAGCCAAGAACATTTGCCTATGGTTCTGCATCTTGCTGTAGTGAATACCATACACCTCCTTTGACATTCTCTTCCAAACTAGGGTATGAAATGCCCTCATATGGAGGTTTGTTTCTGGTTCAGGTAGTAGAGGGTTCAGAAGGAATTCCGAAAATGACAGGTTGGATATCTAACAGATCCAAGTAGTCCTCCATCTGAGAAAGACTAGATTCCTGGTGTTGGCAATGAATGCACAGGCTCCAACTTAGAGTTTGAAGTAGAGATACTATAAGGATATAGAGTATTTCCCTGTCCTGATAGTGCACATTGACTGAGAATTATTATTATTATTTATTATTATTATTAACATTCTCTTATATACCGCGCTATTCTGCATCAGTGCGGTTTACATTGAACAAACTGAAATTACATTGAACAGGGCATTATAACTTGGATATAAATATTTTACAGGGAATATGGGCTATGGAGGGTTAAGTGGCTTGCCCAAGATCACAAGGAGCACCTGTGGGACTAGAAACCCCAGTCCTTCCGGCCCAAGGTTGCTGTCCTCTAGTGGGATTTGAACCCCCGACCTTCTGGCCTGAAGTACCTTGCCCCAACCACTAGGCCACTCCTCCACTCATGCATTGGACTAGGCTGTTGATACTGCACATTTGACAACTCATTGCAACAGCCTTTCAAAAATTCACTAAATATGTCTGGTAAGAATGAACATGGCTGTGAAGATTCATCCACAACTGTGAAGAGCATCAGGGTTGACAGAGGCTGTTCAGAAAAATACCAAGAACATGCAGGATCTGTGCTGGGACAATGTCTGTGCTGAACAATTCTTGCGTTGTCTGTTACATCTATGTATTTTGTGCTGGACATGCACTGCAACTGTTGTGCAATGGATCGGTTCAGTCTTTTATCATTTGGACTGAAAAACTTCAATACTGACTTGATTTTATTTTCTAACTCTCTGGAAGGAGTTGAGGATTCCACCTTTCTTTCAAGCCTGTACGTTTAAGCGCTCAGAAGGTGGCTGCACTAAGCGCCTGGAAACCTGCAAGGAAGCACTCATCAGTTTAAGCTTTGTCTGGTGGTTCTTTTTGCCAACTGGGCTTTTTAAGTCATTACACAGGAAGGTAAAGGGTGGTTTCCATAGGTGATTCTTGATTTATATGTGCAGAGCTTGGTGACTTCTATGCAGAGGAGATCCTGTTTTGTTTCAGGGACAAAAAAAATCCAAAAAGATCAACCTCTTCATCTTCACAGTGGTAGCAGAGATAATTCAAACCATCTTTGCAGGCTTGAAGAGAGATATGAGCTCAATGCTTGCATTTGTAATATTTACACAGTATATGAAAGACTTAGAATGGGTGTTGAAATTTTGGATCTGCCAGATTTTGGGCCAAATCTGAATCTTAACTTTGGTGACAAAGAAAAAAAATGTTGCTTACCTGTAAAAGGTGTTTTCCTGTAGACAGCGGGATTGATAAGTTACACAAGCTTGTGACATCATCCAATGGTATTGGGACAGAACTGCTCTTCCATAAGAAAAGGAATGCCAAATGACTGCCAGCATGGTTGAAAGGTGAGGTCAGAGGGGCTCTCATAGCCAAAAAGCATCTTTTAGTAAATTGAGAAAGGAGCCAAATGACAAAAAAAAAAGCACAGGAAACAAGCACTAGCAAGTTAGATGCAAAGCATTAATAAAGCAGAAAAAGAGAATTTGAAAAGAAGCTTGCAGTGAAAGCAAAAAATACCTCTCTCAAAAAAACAAAACACCAAACTTACCCAAGTAGCAAAATTACCTGCAAGAGTCAGTTGGAACATTAGATGACAGAGGGGTAAAAGGGACACTAAGGGAGTACTGGACTGTAGCAGAAAGACTAAATTAGTCTTTGCTTCAGTCAGAGGAACTGAAACAAATCTCAATAAGCAAGGAAGATGTAATACATAAATCTGATAAACTGAAGAATAGCAGCAGTCCTTCAGCCTTGAAAAACTGTTGAGAGAGCAGCTGCTATTACTAGGAAGGAATCCGAACTTGAAAGTATTTACTTGTGGAATTCTCAAAATCTTGGGGAAAAGGAAATTCTTAGGGTATACACCAATAAAACCTTTATTTATTTTAACATTATGTTTTATTAAGTCAGTCAGGGCATAATGTAAACAAGCAAACTTTCTGTTAAGTATTTAATTCCCATCCACCCCAGCTCCCACCAACTCCAGGAACAATCTGTCATTTGTTTGTTTGTAGGTTCTTAAACCAATTAAGGAAAATGAGGTATTTTATTCACTTTCAAGTTTAACCAGTTATATTCATCAGCAAGTTATTAGGCCCTAGAAATAGATGAATTAGGCCATTGCAGTGAACATTAAACAAAGCCCCTTATACTAATTAAGTATATTTGTATTGGTTTAAGTATCCCTATTCCCCCAGCAACTTTAAATAACTGAACAGTTTTAAATAGCTAATCAAATCATTAAAATTAAGATTCAGCAGCGGGATGGGGGCTGTCCAGTCTTCTGCAGCAAGTGTCACATGTCCGATTTTCTTCCAGTTGGCGAGATGTCTTATGTGTGCACTAGGTGCAGAGAGCTCCTTGCTCTCAGGGAACGAGTCCAATCTCTGAAAGCTAGAATAGCAGGCCTGGAGGGGCTGAGGCAGACAGAGATATATATAGGTGAGATCTTGAGGGATATAGTGGAGAAGCACTGCCTCCAGTCTGGCAGCTTCTCTGCTGCCAAGGAGGAGAGGTCACGCAAAAGAAGATCACCTTGGTGTGGCAGAAAGTAATCCTGTGGCTAGGGCCTATCCACCAGCTTATGTAATACCTTCTTGCACAGAGGTGTCTCCAGCGTCATGTGCCCATGAGGGAAGGATTAGGATGGCCGTTATAGTTGGTGATTTGATCATTAGGAATGTAGACAGCTGGATGGCTGGTAGACGTGAGGATTGCCTGGTAACTTGCCTGCCTGGTGCAAAGGTGGCAGACCTCATGCACCACCTAGATAAGGTTTTAGACCGTGCTGAAGAGGAGCCTACCATCTTGGTACCAATGACAGTATGGGAAGGTGGTTCTGAAAGCCAAAATTTAAGGCTTTTAGGTAGAAAGTTGATATCCAGGACTTCTGGGTAGTGTTCTCAGAGATGCTTTCTGTTCCATGAGCAAGACTCAAGAGAAAGGCAGAGCTCCAGATTTTCAATGTGTGGAAGGAAGAGTAAATTTGTTAGGAACTGCGCAACATTCTGGGAAAGGGGAGAAGGCTTTTCCAAAAGAAGGGCCTCCACCTTAACCAGGCTGCTGGCATTAACCTTTAAAAAGGGAACAGAGCAGTTTTTAAATAAGAAAATGAGGGGAAAGCAGTCACCCAGGAGTGCATAGTTTGGAATGATGCATCTTTGAAAGATATTAGAAAAACAGGGAAGTTAGGGAATCCCAATAGAGAGGTTCCAACAAAAGTAAAAGTAATCCAGATGCTTTTAAGAGCTGATCAGATTGAAGGATTCCAAATTAACCCTGTCAACTGATAACCAGGTCGTTAGTATGAACAACACACAAACTATGAAATGCCTGTATGTAAATGCTACAAGTCTAACAATTAAAATGGTAGAATTAGAATATAATACTTAATGACAGGTTACATATAAATGGCATCTCTGAGACCTGGTCGAATGGAGGACAACCAAGAGACGCCACTATCTGGGTAAAAATTATATTCCAATGATAGGGCAGATCAAATTGGTTGAGTGGTTGCATTGAATATTAAAGAGGGCTATCAAGGCACACAGGACAAAATCTTTGCAGGAAACAAGATACACTGTACAAACTCTAATGGCAGAAATTCCACGTAAAAAGAGAAAGGGAATGGCAGTGGGGGTGTACTACCACCCACCAGGCCAGAACATATGGACGATAAAATGCTAAATTAATGAAGTTAACAAAGGTTACACCAAAATAATAATGGGCAAATTCAATTACCCAGTGGGTCAATGTCACATCAGAATATGCTATAGGGAGATAAAGTTTCTAGATAAAATAACTGCTGCATGGAGCAGCTGGTTCGGAAGCTGACACCAAGCGAAGCTATTTTAGACCTAGTCCTTAATAGAACGCAGGATCTGGTGAGAGAGATGGCAGTGTTGGGGCTACTTGGCAACAGTGATCATAATGTGATCATATTTAATACATGGAGGGAGGATAGCAAGGAACCTTACAGCACTAGCATTTAACGCTCAAAAGGGAGACTATGATAAGGCATAGTTACTCACCTGTAACAGGTGATCTCCGGAAAAAGCAGGAAATTAGTCTTCACATATGGGTATCGTCAGTACCGACGGAGCCTGAATGGGAACGCTCCCCAGCGTCCAATAGGAAAGCTTTTGGGAGCATCCCACAGCACCTGCATGCTGCCTTCCCGCCTTTCCCAACTGTCCCTCTCCAGTTGAGTTTATCGCTGAGACAAAAGAGAGGGAAAGAGAGAAAGAGAGAGAGATAGAGAGATTACAACTCCTAGGGGAGGTGGGGAGGTTGTGAAGACTAAATTCCTGCTATTCCCGGAGATCACCTGTTACAGGTGAGTAACTATGCTATCTCCAGGAACAAGCAGGAACGTAGTCTTCACATATGGGGGACTCCCTAGCTGCAGATGCCAGGGAGATGGCCCCAGAATGTTGTGTGCCCTTGTGAAAGGGCTCCACTTCCCCCCATGGATCTCTGGCATCCTACCAGGGATGGTGGGTAGGAGTTGATTAAGTATGGAACAGGTGTTGAAGAACAGCCTGACCAAACAAGGCATCCGGCGGGAGTCCTTGTCCAAGCAGTAATGGGCTGTGAAGGTATGAACCAAAGCCCAGGTAGCTGCTCGACAGATGTCGTCGATAGACACAGAGTGAAGATGAGCCATTGAGGCTGCCATGGCTCTCACATTCTGGGCTGTGACATGGCCTTAAAGAGGAAGGTTCTTACTCTCATAGGCAAAAGATATACACTGTGCAATCCAGTTGGACAGTGTCCTTTTGGAGAATGGAAGTCCCAAATGACTAAGATCAAAAGCAACAAAGACTTGAGAGGATTTTCTATGTTGCTGTGTCCTTTGCAAGTAAAAGGCCAAAGCTCTTTTACAGTCCAAAATATGAAGGTTCCTTTCTGCATTTGAGGCGTGAGGCCTTGGAAAGAATACAGGAAGGTAAACCGCTTGGCTCAAATGAAAGGGCGAAACCACCTTTGGCATAAAGTGTGGATGAATCCTAAGGACTACCTTATCATGATAGAACCTTGTATAAGGAGGATCAGCCACCAACGCTTGCAATTCACTGATGCGACGTGCTGATGTGATTGCAATGAGAAAAATAACTTTCCAGGAAAGGAATTTCAAAGAGGTAGTGGCTAATGGTTCAAAGGGCGGTTTCATGAGCTGCCCAAGTACCAGATTCAAGTCCCATGCCACCGGTGGTGGCTTAATGGGAGGCTTCGTTAAAAGAAGGTCTCTCATATCTCGCTATGAGAGGATGAGAGGAAATAAGTTGTCCATTTAGAGGCTTGAAAGAAGCTGCAATAGCACTCAAATGGACTCTCAATGAATTAGTCTTAAACCCTGAATTTGATAGATGAAGGAGATACTCCAATGATGATTCCAGAGGTATCGCAAGAGGGTTAAGACTCCAACATTCTTTTATAACTTTTTTTCAACAGTAATGCCTTACACCTTTATTTTAATTAATGAGATAGATGTCATTCATGACGTTTCTAATACAAAGTATCATTGTTTTTAGCAGTTCATGTTAGGTTATTCACAACGATTTGCTTTTTAACATAGTCCTTTGTTTACATTTCTGTGACTATTAGAAAGCTTATATTTTAGTAAGTCCCCCCCCCCTTTTTTAAGGTTACACATGAGGTTCGTTGTGATTTTAGTATCATTCTTTTATATTCCATATAACACACATCACTTTTATCTTCAAGTACGTTTTGGGATATGTTCATCCCTTTACTTCGTTTTAACTCTGCCCATAAGATCAAGTTTCCTTTTTCGGCGCGAAACCCGGCGTCTACATATACCCAGCTTTTCACCTTTCTCTCTTTTCAATCAGAACCAGTTTTGATAGATCGCTGACATTCATCGTTTAAGGTCGGTGTGTATGTATAATTTCTGCAGGACTTTGTAATTGTCTCAAAGGGTATCACTAGCATTTAACCTCGTATCTGTTTTATGTTTCAGCTACATACAGTTCTTTCTTTGCACGTTGCATTTAGAACATTTTTGGCTATAGTTTTGACTTAGGTGAGTCTTCTGATATCCATGCATGATACACTGAGTATTTTTGCTCCGTTTTCTAACATTCCTCAGCAGTAAATTTTCATTTGCCGTTATATGATCATTACGTTCTCCATATTTCTTTCTACATTACGTTTCTAAACATTTCTGTTGTCATAGCTCTGCTATAATTCCTCCATTCACATGCATGTATTCTTTCACTAGCAAAGCCAATATATCTTTATGGGTAAACAAATAAGATACAATATATATATATTGGACTTCGTATTCCATGATATTTAGTCATCTTTTCTTTGCAGCTTTGTGACTTATGATGGTAGCATTTTTACTCTAGGGAATTAATTCATTACAATAATATTTACAACGGTTATATTGTATTTTTGAATGAATTTTCATCAAACATGGAAAGCCTTTTTTCCCCCCTCTCTCTCCACACACACCCCCTCCCCTTTCACTCCTCCTACTCCCCCCTCTCTCTCCCTCCCTTTCCCTTCCCCTCCCCCGTTGCCCACTACATTATGAACTTGTTGATGAGTATTCTGTTTCATTACCTTTTGATTGTTGGTATTTGAGACAGTAAATTTTATAGACTGTGTTTCTCATTTTCATGTACTATTTGTTTTTTAAGCATTATAACGTTCATCTTATAATACGTCCTGTGTATGCACAACTATATAGACAACCCTTGTTTATGTTCTCAGTAATACATTTTCTATCCTTTCTTTGCTGCCCTGCTTTTTCATTTATTCTTTGATTAATTTTTTGGTTTATTAGTGCAATAGTATTTTTAATTATGGTTTTATATATATATGACATTTACAAACATTGTTTTAATTGTTTTTAATTGTTATAATTATTATTTTTATTCATTTTGTTTTAAGCTGTATGCCCCCTGAGGAAGGCGTTTGCCGAAACGCGTTGGGGTCCTTTTCAATAAAATCATCTTTGACCACCATACGTCTTTTGCTCCTTGTGACTCTCTGAATGCTACTGCAAGAGCGCGCGCTCTTTTTTGTGTTTTACTGCCACACTTGGAACACTATTTAAAACCCGAAGCGGGTTTTTCCATTTTGAGGGGAAAAAATTGGGCCTAGTGCCCAAAATGGTGCGTGGCACCCGAAAAGAAAATTACTGGAGAAAGACTCCAGAAAAAGTTTTTTTTATTTATTTTTTTTTTTAGAAGAAAAGAAAAGAACCACCGGTGGTACCGGTATAGCGTCGAGGGAAGGCAGACGCGACCACAAAAAAGAAGAATAAGGGGGGACATTTTCTGCGGTGACAGGATGTGCGACCTGCTGGCTCCGTGGAAAACGAAGAACTGGAGAGGGACAGTTGGGAAAGGCGGGAAGGAAGCACGCAGGTGCTGTGGGATGCTCCAAAAAGCTTTCCTATTGGAAGCTGGGGAGCATTCCCGCACAGGCTCCGTCGGTACCGACGATACCCATATGTGAAGACTACATTCCTGCTTGTTCCTGGAGATAATGAAGGTAACGGTTAAGAAAAAATTAAAAGGAACAGCAGCAAATGTTAAAGGTTTACATCAAACATGGGCACTGTTTAAAAATACTATCGTGAAAGCCCAGACCAGATATATTCCACAATTTAAGAAATGTGGAAAGGCGGCCAAATAGCCGGCATGGTTTAAAGAATAGAGAGGCTGTTTTATCCAAAAAAAAGCATCCTTCAGAAAATTGAAAAAGGAGCCAAATGATGAAAACAGGAAACACAAGCTCTGTCAAGTTAGATGCAAGGCAAACAGAATTTGAAAAGAAGCCTGCTGTAGAAAGAAAAAACTAACAAATGTTTTCAAGTACATTCGTAGCAAAAAAAAAAAACTGTCAGTGTCAGCTGAACCATTAGATGACAAAGGGGTAAAAGGGGAGGTAAGGACGGACAAGGCCATAGCGGAAAGAATGAATGAATTCCTTGCTTCGGTATCTACTGAAGAAGAGGTAGGGAAGTTACCCATACAAAACATGATGATATTTAAAGGAGATGTATCAGAGGAATTTAAATAAATTTCAACAAACATAGATGTAATACAGCAATTTGATAAAGAGTAGCAAATCACCTCAACCAGATGGTATACATCTCAGTGTGCTGAAAACTCAAAAATGAGATTGAAGACCTACTATTAGTAATTTGTGAACTATCATTAAAATCATCTGAAGTACCTTAAGATTGCTATTACGTTGGCCACTCTCCAATTTTTAAAAAGGGTTCCAGGGGAAGATATGCAAAACTACAGAATGCAAAGCCTGACGTCAGTATTGGGCAAAATGGTAGAAACCATCAAAAGACTACATGCACAGCTGCAACCATGTTGCCCAGAATCTGGAAGTAAGCCTTGGCTGCATCTCTCTGTGCTACTTTTAAGGCTGGAACATGCACCATGGGGGCTATATCTGATCTGGCAACCACACCTTGGCCTGAAGCATGTCTAGGATGGCATCTACAAAGGAAATGGTGTTCACAGGGTAGAAGACAGAATTAGGGAAAGTAGCATATTCATGCTAAATTTTTTCTTCATGATTCCTGACCTGAAACAGGACCAGTTCTATGGCATTGGAACTAAAAAAAAAAAAAGAAAAGAAAAATCTCTTCCCCCATCAGACTGGTATTGAAGTTCGAGGAAGTAAGCCCAATGAAAAAGGCTGATCCGGAAGTTGGGTGATGAATATGAGTCAATAACTTGTTTTGAATATACTCAGGATCCAAAATTCTAAATTAGGAAGAACTGATCCCGAACCCCGACAGGCAAAATATAGAGGCTGATGTAATAGATGATAGTCAAAAGAAGGCTGCTGCTTCATCTGAGTAGTTACTTTCTGGTAAAGCTGAACTCTTTTCAGTTGATGGGATCTTATAAAATATCACAGTTTTCCCTATGGCCCGATATTCGAAAGGCATCTACACGGTTTACAGCCAAGTAAACCATGTAAATGTCTTAAACAGGGATATTCAACAGCACATACATGGTTAGCGCCACTGAATATCCCCTACTAAGTCCCCTATGCATCCCGATGTTATCCGGTTAGCATCAGGGTGTATTGGGGGTATTACGGGGCAGAGTGGAGGCGGCGACTGCCACTAACCATGTAGTGGCGATATTGGATCGCTACACAGTTAGCAATCAATGGCTAAAAATAGGCCAGCTTTTGGATCGCCTAATTCTATCTGCAGATTGATAACCCTACAGCAGTCCAATATTGCCGCTACATGGTTAGGCTCTGCAGGGGATTCCACTAGGCGCTGAACCCGTATACTCAATGCTGTTGCTGCGGCATTGAATATCCGTGGTTAGGGGTGAGCAGGCAGGGATATGCGCCATAGCAGAGCATAGCCTGCCTACTTCAATATCAGGCCCTTAATGTCCAATAGGATATATCTAGTACAACAGCCATCCACCAACTAAGAAAGTATGTTCTTACAGAAACCAGAAGCTTGTAAGGCAAACTAAGCACCTGGCTGCAATAGTTGAAGAGGAAATTCTGGGCTCTCAAAGATTTCCTCTATCAAAACAAATAAAAAAGATCCTTTGACAACCTGAATAAAACAAAATAAAAGTTAAACCAATTAAACTTTATTAAATATGAACTTAATATTAAATAATGAACCAGACCTGGGATATTTAGTACAAATCATGTTTATTGACAAAACAAACTCCCAGACTGTGGGTACACTTACACAGCACTGGGTGACCTTCCTCCAATACAGTTTTTTTAAAATTTTCCTCCCATACAGTATTACACTCCACCCCCCCTTTTTCCCCACTAACCCAACCCCCTCTCTCCCCACAAGTCCCCTGAACCATCCTCTCTCTCCCAACTTCCCCTCTTCCATATTACACAAATAGTGGATGCCCCAGGTGAGGTCAGAAAGCATAGCTACTCACCTGTAAAAGGTGATCTCCAGGAACAGCAGGAATTTAATCTTCACATATGGGTATCATCGGTACCGACGGAGCCTGCGCGGGAACGCTCCCCAGCGTCAAATAGGAAGGCCTTTGGGAGCATCCCACAGCGCCTGCGTGCTGCCTTCCCGCCTTTCCCAACTGTCCCCCTCCAGTTGAGTTTAAAGCTGAGACAAAGAGAGGGAAAGAGAGAAAGAGAGAGATACAACTCCTAGGGGAGGTGGGTGGGTTGTGAAGACTAAATTCCTGCTGTTCCCGGAGATCACCTGTTACAGGTGAGTAACTATGCTATCTCCAGGAACAAGCAGGAATGTAGTCTTCACATATGGGGGACTCCCTAGCTGCAGATGCCAGGGAGATGGCCCCAGATGATGTGTGCTCCTGTGAAAGGGCTCCACTTCCCCCCATGGATCTCTGGCATCCTACCAGGGATGGTGGGTAGGAGTTGATTAAGTATGGAACAGGTGTTGAAGAACAGCCTGACCAAACAAGGCATCCTGGCGGGAGTCCTTGCCTAAGTAGTAATGGGCTGTGAAGGTATGAACCGAAGCCATGTAGCTGCTCGACAGACGTCGTCGATAGAGACAGAGTGAAGATGAGCCATACAGGCTGCCATGGCTCACATTATGAGCTGTGACATGGCCTTCAAGAAGAAGGTTCTTACTCTCATAGGCAAAAGATATACACTGTGCAATCCAGCTGGACAGAGTTCTTTTGGAGACTGGAAGTCCCAAATGACTAGGATCAAAAGCAACAAAGAGTTGAGAGGATTTTCTATGTTGCTGTGTCCTTTGCAAGTAAAAGGCCAAAGCCCTTTTAAAGTCCAAAGTATGAAGATACCTTTCTGCATTGGAGGCGTGAGGCCAGGGGAAGAATACAGGAAGGTAAACCACTTGGTTTAAATGAAAAGGTGACACCAACTTTGGCATAAAGTGTGGATGAGTCCTAAGGACTACCTTATCATGATTTAACCTTGTATAAGGAGGATCAGCCACCAACGCTTGCAATTCACTGATGCGACGTGCTGATGTGATTGCAATAAGGAAGATAACTTTCCAGGAAATGAATTTCAAAGAGGTAGTGGCAGTTTCATGAGCTGCCCAAGAACCAAATTCAAGTCCGATGCCACCGGTGGTGGCTTAATGGGAGGCTTTGTTAAAAGAAGGCCTCTCATAAATCTCGTTATGAGAGGATGAGAGGAAATAGGTTGTCCATTTAGAGGCTTGAAGGAAGCTGCAATAGCACTCAAATGGACTCTCACTGAATTGGTCTTAAGCCCTGCATTTGATAAATGAAGGAGATACTCCAATGATGACTCCAGAGGTATCGCAAGAAGGTTAAGACTCTTCTGCGAGCACCATATAGTAAACCTTTTCCACTTAAATGCATAAAAGAGTCTTGTGGAGGGTTTCCTGGAAGCATGAAGTATATCCTTTACCTGCTGGGAAAGGTTAAGACCCTGACGTTCTAGGCTTTCAGCAACCAGGCCCTGAGATGCAAAGACTGGAGATTGGGATGCCACAGCATCCCGTCCTCTCAAGAAAGGAGATTTGGAGCAGATCTTAACTCCAGAGGCGGAGCTTGAGAGAGATGTAGGAGCAGAGGGTACTACATTTGCCGTGGCCAACGTGGAGCTATGAGGATCATATGACCTCTGTTTCTCTGAAGCTTGAACAGGGTTTTGGGAATTAGGGGAATGGGTGGAAAGGCATATAGGAAGTCCTGACCCCAATGGAGGAGGAAAGCATCCCTGGCCTGACAACCCTGAGCCGGAATTCTGGAACAGAACCAGGGAAGTCTGGCATTCAGCAGACTTGCAAAGAGGTCTATGTCCGGGGTTCCCCAAATTTGAAATCTTTTGGCCACCTGGTCTGCATGGAGAGACCATTCATGTGGAAGCAGAACTTGACTGAGTCTGTCTGCCCAAGAGTTTTGAACGCCTGGAAGATACACTGCAAGGAGATGAATCTCATGCTCTCTGGCGAGGGCCCATAGTCGCAAAGCTTCGTTGCAGAGCAAGAGAGAGCCTGTTCCACCCTGCTTGTTCACATAGAACATGGCTACTTAATTGTCCGTTTGAACTAGGACTGTCTTGTAGCTGAGCTGGGTGTGAAATCGCCTAGAACTCGGAGCAATCTTCCTTGCTCTTCGAGTATTTCACAAGCAGGGTGGAACAGGCTCTCTCTTGCTCTGCAATGAAGCTTTGCGACTATGGGCCCTCGCCAGAGAGCATCAGATTCATCTCCTTGCAGTGTATCTTCCAGGCGTTCAGGAAGTCCAGGTAGCGAGACCTTGCAGGTGGGCTCCCCAACCCACCTGTGAAGCATCTGTTGTTAGAGTGGCTTGGCGTGAGGTTTGCTGAAAAGGAGACCCTACCAAAAGGTTTTGGGGTGACTGCCACCATTAGAGGGACAAAATAAGGCGATCTGAGTTTGCTATTTTGTCTGACAGGCAACCTGACGCCTGAGTCCACTGAGTGGATAAAGTCCAGTGGGCTGCCCTCATATGGAGGCGAGCATAAGGAACCACATGCATGGTGGATGCCATGTGGCCTAGCAACTAACATTTCTCGAGCACTGAGGTGAGGTTTTAGCACTGCTTGGGAAGCTAACTGCACAATGCGAAGGCAGCGGGGCTGTGGAAGGTAGGCCCTTGTCTGTCTGGTATCCAGCAGAGCTCCTATAAACTCTAGAGCAGGGGTCTCAAACTCAAATTGCTTTGAGGGCCAAATGAGGACTTGTAAAGTAACCCGGGGGCCGCATAAGACGCGGGGCCTCATTTGCATAAGGGACCTCATTTGCATAAATATTCGCATAATGTTACCATACACTAACTTTTAGTAAACATGCCTCTTTAATGAGTATGGATAAAGAAAGACTAAAAGATTTAGAAACAAGAAGACAATAATTAAACTGGGAACCCCAAAAGCCAAACTTGGAATGTACAACAACACTGTAGAAATAAAACTATAAATTAATTTCCTCTTGTACTAAACAAAGCGCAAACATTAATGATGCACATTTCCCAGAGCTGACATATTCCAGTTAATAAATTCAAAATAAAGAGATATTTTTCTACCTTTTGTGCATTTTTTTCAGTTGCAATTGTTCCAGCCACTTTCTTCTGGTTTCTTCATGTCTTCTGCTAACTCTCCATCGTCTGCTTCCATTTGCCCTTTCTTCTCTCCTAGTTTTTTTCCATTCTCTCTCTACATCTGCTTTAACATACTAATCTTTCTCCTTTTTCTCTTTCCTCATTCCTATTTCATCCACTCAAATTTTACCCCTCCATCCTCAATCCCCACTTACTCTCACAATACCTGGCCAATTGTAGATTTGTCTTCTCTCCCAGACAAAATATTTTTCCCCTCTCCATTTCACTTTCCCACCTCCATCCCATTCTAATCCTCCCCCAACATCAGCTCCCTTCTAGTTCCAGCCCCACCCAGCATCCGCTCCCTTCTAGTCCCTGCATCAGTCCATTTCCAGTCCTATCCTAGCCTCACCATCAGCCCATTTCCAATCCTAGCCCCCCATCAGCCCATTTCCAATCCTAGCTCCCTCCCCTCACAGCCCATTTCCATTCCAAGCCCCCCTCCCCATCAGCCATTTGCAGTTCAAGCCCCCTTCCACTCAGCCCATTTCCAGTCCTAGCAACCCCCCCAGCACATTACCAGTCCAAGACCCCCCATAGCCCATTACCAGTCATAACCCCCCCTGCCAATAGCCCACTTCCAGCCCTAACCCCCATTACCCCATTTCAGTCAGCCCCTCCATAGCTCATTACCAGTCCTAACTCCCCCCATCAGCCCACCTCCAGTCCTTCCTAACCCCCACCTGCCCACTTCCAGTCCTAGGCCCCCCATAGCCCATTTCCAGTCCTACACCCCCCTGCCAATAGCCCATTTCCAGTCATAACCCCCCCGCCAATAGCCCATTTCCAGTCATAACCCCCCCCCCCGCCAACACCCCATTTCCACTCATAACCCCCCCCCGCCAATAGCCCATTTCCAGTCATAACCCCCCCCGCCAATAGCCCATTTCCAGTCATAACCCCCCCCCCGTCAATAGCCCATTTCCAGTCATAACCCCCCCCCCGTCAATAGCCCATTTCCAGTCATACCCCCCCCGCCAATAGCCCATTTCCAGTCATACCCCCCCTGCCAATAGCCCATTTCCAGTCATAACCCCCCCCGCCAATAGCCCATTTCCAGTCATAACCCCCCCCCTGCCAATAGCCCATTTCCAGTAATACCCCCCCTGCCAATAGCCCATTTCCAGTCATACCCCCCCCCCCCAGGTAAATAAAAAAACAACCTGGCTTCTGCTGCAGCAGAAAATCAGCTGTCCCGCGGCCCCTTTCCCTCTGCGCGAGAGCCCTGAGTGTGCTTCCTCTGCGGCATGCTTTTTAAGCCGCGAAGAGAGTATTTCCCTCTCGCGCGGCTTAAGCCTATTCACTTTTCAAGCCTCGCGAGAGGGAAATACTCCCTTCGCGGCTTGAAAAGCACGCCGCAGAGGAAGCACATTCAGGGCTCTCGCGCAGAGGGGAACGGGCCGCAGGACAGAGCAGCAGAAGCCAGTTTTTTATTTTTTTTAAATTGACCGTCGATTCTGCCGTTGCCACGGCGGCAACGGCAGCAGCAGAAGCCGTCGCGGGCCGCACAACCTTCTCCCGCGGGCCGCGTGTTTGAGACCCCTGCTCTAGAGACTGAGTGGAAGTAAGGTTGGATTTTAGGAAGTTTATGACAAGTCCCAAATACTGAAGGATGCGCATTGTGCGAGACGTAGCAACCCTGGCCTCTGGCTCTGAAGGGGCTCGAATGAGCCAGTCGTCTAAGTAAGGTAAGACGAATATACCCAGGGTGTGGAGAAATGCTGCCACCACAGCCATACATTTTGTGAACACCCTTGGTGCAGAGGCCAGGCCAAAGGGAAGAACACTGTATTGGTAGTGCTTCCCTTGAAACAGAAAGCGAAGGAACTTTCAGTGAGTTGGGTGGATGAGAACATGAGTGTACGCATCCTTGAGATCAAGAGAACAAAGCCAATCCTGACTCTGAAGGTATGGCAGCAGAGTTCCTAGAGAAATCATTTTGAACTTCTCTCTGAACAGGAATTTGTTCAATTCTCTGAGGTCTAAAATGGGTCTGGGTCCTCCTGTTTTCTTTGAAATAAGGAAATAGGGGGAGTAAAACCCTGTACCCCGTTGGGGAATGGGTACCTCTTCTAATGCTCCTTGAGCAAGGAGCACAGTGACCTCTTGACCTAACTGGTCATTGAGAGAGGTCTGAGAATTGAACTGTCTTACTACTGTAGGAGGGGGCATGCTGAGGAAATGAAGCTTGTACCCCTCTCTTACAACAGACAGAATCCAATTTTCTGCTGTTATCTGATCCCATCTGGGGGCAAAATGACATAACCTTCCTGGGATGGTGGAGGGTTCTGGGTCATTCAGGGCCAGGTAGGCAAAGTTCTCTAGATAGGAGTCAAAGCCCCTATGGAGGCTGAGTTTGCTGAGCCGGTTGAGGCTTAGCTGCTTTTGTCTTTCTTTGCCTTGGTTGTTGCTGCTGTCCCTTTTGGGCAGACTGACCTAAACGATGCCCCTGCTGGGTATAGGAGGGATAAAACTTCTTCTTACTGAAGAATGGTTTCTTAGAGGATCTTTTCCTCGCAGGATCAGCTGTAGATTTAGACAACCTATCCAAAGTGATATTGTCAGCATCTATCTCATTAGCTTTTGCCTGCCAATTCTTGCCAAAGAGATTCTCTCCTGTGCAAGAAATATTCCCTAGTTTATCCTGTACCCAAATTTGCAAGTCAGATGCACCCCCATGCAGGCAATCCTAAGTGCACCTATGGCAATGGCAGAGGTTCTGCTTATGCACTCAAAACAGTCAAAGGCTGCACAATTCACAAACTTGGAAACTTCTTGAACATGTTTGACAAGGGCGAGGTAATCTTATCAGGAAGGAGAGGGCTCATAAGCTCTAAATCTCCTGTGGCCTCCTTAAGGAACATTCCCATATACAAGATATAGGAACTGATCCTAGCAGAAAGCATGGAAGCCTGGAAGGTTCAACGTCCAAAGGCGTCAAGAGTCCTACACTCACGTCCTGGAGGATTAGATGCATGCCTTTTGGCACTCTTCTCATAGCTGATTCCACCATGGAATGGTGTGGTAATTGAGTCGTCTGAAAACCAGGACAAGGAGGAACTCGATACATGGTGTCGAGTCTTTGAGGGTGAGGAGATGTGGTTAGAGGTGTTTCCCACATCCTTAACATGAGATCATGCAAGATCTCATGAATGGGTAAGGTAGCTGCCTCCTTGGGAACTTTAGGGTATTGCAGGATTTCTAATTCCTTTGCCCTAGGCTCTTTTTCAGGAGCCACTGTGATGGAAATACCTCGGGCCACATCTCGGATAAAATCCTGAAAGTACATATCCTCTGGTGGAGACATCCTACGCTGAGGAGAAGAGGAATCCTCAGGAAGAAGTACTCTGGTATCGGCAGAGCTTTCAGAGTCTTCAGACTCATCTGAGGATAGCACAGTTACTTACCTGTAACAGGTGATCTCTGGGAACAGCAGGAATAAGTCTTCACATATGGGTACGTCGGTACCGACGGAGCCTGCACGGGAATGCTCCCCAGCATCCAATCAGAAAGCTTTTGGGAGCATCCCTCGCGCCTGCGCGCTGACTTCCCGCCCTTTCCACTTCTCCTCAGTTGAGTATCATAGCTGAGACAAAGGAGAGAAAGAGGAAAGGAAGATAGATAGATACAACTCCTAGGGGAGGTGGGTGGGTTGTGAAGACTTACTCCTGCTGTTCCCAGAGATCACCTGTTACAGGTAAGTAACTGTGCTATCTCCAGGAACAAGCAGGAATGAGTCTCCACATATGGGGACTCCCTAGCTAGAGAAGCCAGGGGGAGATCCCATAAAATGCATGTTCCTGGATCAGGAATGCATTTCCCACACAGGATCTCCGGCATCCCATGAGGGAATGGAGGGTAGGAGTTGAGAATAGAAGAGCTGTAAGGAAAACAGCAAACCCAAGGACTACAGGAGAGGAGTCCATGGCATGTATGATAAGTACCATTAAAATCATTTAATGAACAGTTATAATATGGAGCTTACCTACTGGATTGTAGGAAGTAGAAAGCGTGATGGAGTCTAATGGATATGCAGTAGCGGAATCCTCAAGGTGACCTCACAGCAGTGAGGGTGAAGGTCCAGACCTGGAATTAGCAGGTGATCCAGGTGTCAACTGGGGTAGGGTTAGAACGGCAGGTCTTCAATGGAAAGCTTTATGAGAAAAAGCTGAAAACTCTTTTAGGTACAGAGTCATAACATTGAGGACTAAAAGAAGAAGACTGACCGATTTGGACAACTAGCCCAGTCTTGGAGGGAAGAAGGGTTATGGAAAAAAGCCCATATTCCCAAGCAGAACAATGTGTACTCAAAAACAATGAAGATGTACACTATCTTTCCTAGCTGATGAGAGATAGGAAAGATATTGAAGCTTGAATCTTCAAGGATAGGGAGACCTAGAGCAAAGCGGAAGCTGTTATCACCACAGTAGTGGTTGTGGGCATAACAGTCCCCACATACTAAGGAGTATGAAAAAGGGAGCCCACTGTCTGTAACCTCTGAGAAAGGTACAAATTGCTATAGCATAGACAGTGAGGAGATAGTATGTAATACATATCGATCTATAAAAGTCTCCCAACAGATATATATATATATAGGGATATATATATATACCTATATCTATATATGTATATCTAGATATGCAGAAATATGTATCAAAACATATATATATGTGGATATATATATATACACATATGGGGGCATAATTATGCACACACAACTTACAGACATATGTATGTAGAGGCATATATAGAGATATTTACATACATGACAATAAGTCTGAAGATACACTAAGCCCCATAAGAACATTCATATGGGGAATGTGAGGGGAAAGATTCATCCAACAAGAGGGTGAAACCCACTTGACAGTTATATAGAGAATCTATTTCCGTGGGCTAAGAGGATGCAGAAATGCAATCCAGTAAAATAACCAGGATGGTTGCGTGAAAAACAGAGGATAATATCAGTCTGTAAAGAGCAAGTCGGGAGTCCTTTAGAACTCTGACATGGTAGATGGGTAGAAACGCATAGAGGAGATACCAAGAGGACCCACTGGAGGGACATAGGGGTATCATGCGTTACTAATAGCCTTGGATATTCATGCAGAAAAAGCTTATATTTTGAATTATAACAGGAGACAAGAGGGTGTGGAGAACCCTCAAAGTCATGGGAATGATTTATAAGCTTTTTTCTACTATATAGAATAGCCCTCAGAGACAAAGATCAATGCTCTGTAGCAAGGGCCCATAGTAGAAAGCTTCTCTGAAGATTGCAGAGAGCATTGTGCAGGAGAATTATGAGATAAAACTGACTGAAGTCAGGTGTGTTGCCACATCCTAGGAAAAGGAAATGGCTAGAAAGAAGATAATGTGAGAAGCCTAAGTGAGTAGGATTATCCAAGATAGATGAGGACTAGCTTGGAATCACTACTGAGGCTAGACAAAAATTGTGGAAGATAGACTGGAACTTGTGGAAAAGTACCAGTAGTTCAATCACTGGAACTCCTGCATGCACAGCAGCTGAAAAAGACAGCAGAGAGAATCTTACTGTGCAAAACAAAGAGAAACAGACAAAGGGGGAGGAGATATTCCTGTCCCTGCCTGATGAGTTACCTTGAGAATGTATTCAAGGAAACAAAAAGTCTACACTGGAATGAAAGCTAGAGAAGCTTTTCAGTATGGTACCACTCAGTCAGGGGAAACCCTGGATGAGAGGGGAAGGGTGACTTACCCATATGGCGAGTCAGCTGAAGGAAAAAATGTTCATGTTGGGACAGAAACTATCATGAGATAGTTGTAACTTCCCTTCTTGGTAGTAAGAAGAGGAGAATTCTGTAACCCATGGACAAGAATATCCTGACAGCTTAGCATACTGAAAAAGGAAAACTCCAGTGTAGAGCTTTAAGAAAAAACAGTGAACAAACTTCTGTTAAAAAGAAGTTAACTGTAGATTGTAACCTTCAGAACCTATGCTGGCTGGGTATGTTGAGACTGGCTAGAATTTGGAAATTTCAGACTAGGACGAGGTGTCCCTTGCTTGGGCGCCTCTGGATGATGGGCAGGAGAAGAGTGAAACCTTATTTTCTTAGGGAAAGGCGGCTTGGTAGGACATTTCCTACCTCCTGGGGAAGAAGGAGGCTTAGAATGGTCTGCAGAACCAGGGAAGTCAGTGGAGCAATGAGCAACCTGACGTAAAGCCTCCTTATTGAAGAGATTTTCTCCAGTACAAGGAGAATTACCCAGTGTATGTTGTGCCCATCTGCTCAAGTCAGAAGCTTGGAGCCAGGCTCTACGACGTGCTCCAATGGCAATAGCAGAGGATCTGCTAACAGACTCAAAAGAGTCTAGAGAAGCACGAGAAAGAAACCAAGAGATATTCTGGCTATGACTAAGAAGCAAGGAATAGCCAGCAGCCTTAGGCTCTGACAAAAAAAAGGAGTCAAAAGAGATAATTTCTTTGTGACCTCCTGGAGTGTTAGACTCATATAAAATATATAAGAAATAATTCTTGAAGCCAGCATAGATGTTTGGAAGGTTTGACGTCCAAAGGCATCAAGTGCTCTAGAAGCACGACCTGGCGGATAAGAAGAATGCTTCTTCTTGCTTTTTACCTTCCTCATTGCTGATTCCACTACAATAGAATGATGGGGAAGTTGATTCTTTTGAAACCCTGGAGAGGGGGGCACCTGATACAGAACATCAGTTGCTGTAGAAGGTGAGGGAACCCTTAAAGGTGATTCCCATATTCTCAGAAGAAGATCCTGCAAAGAATGATGTAAAGGAAGCATTATATTTCCCTTTTCTGCAGGAGAGCCTTGGTTAAGATTACAGCCAGGGATAGGAATAGCAAGAAAGGTTGCCATGTCAAGGAGAAACTTCTGAAAAGAAGGATCTCCAATGGGAACCAGCCCTGGGAAGGCTAAGGTTGAAGATGCAGCCTGAGCACCAGAGGATGTACTGGTCTGGTGCAGAAAAAGAACCTTACTAGATGGATAATGATACTGGCAGTCACGATTTGAGGCAGTTAGTACTGCATCGTCTATGCCAGGTATCGATTCCAAACTAGGCATGGAAAGGATCGATGGCACCGATGTAACTGCAGGAATCGACATCGATACCGATACCGGTAATGGCATCGAGGCCGTCATCAGAGGCTGCTCAAGCGGTACCGAGGTAACCGGAGAGTCTTGGTGAGTATCCTCGGTACTGCGTATCCGGAAACGACAAGGGTCGGTTCCAAGGCGCGTCGGTACCCAGTCATCTAGACTAGATATCGATTCCAGACTCGGCATCAAAGGGAGCGAGTCTATCGATGCATGTCTAGAGTGCACCGACGTCGGTGGTGGTACCGGCGATGCTGATACAGGGAAGTCACTCTGGGTCGTATCGATCGGTCCCGAAGGTACCGAGGATGCCAGATGACGATCCCTGGTGAAGAGTGGAACACTCGACACCGGTGCCGATGCCGGGGTATTGGTACCGCTCGAAGCGGGTACCACCACCGAACATGGTTTAGAAACAGGAAAGTCAATCTGGAACGTATCGATCGGTCCCGAAGGTACCGAGGACGCCAGATGACAATCCCTGGTGAAGAGTGGAACACTCGACACCGGTGCCGGGGTATCGGTATTGCTTGAAGCGGATACCACACCCGAGCACGGCTCAGGTATGTTCTGTGAGGGGTGAGCCCCAGGAACAACCTGAAACCCCTGAAATGCTTTGGAGCCCAAAGACTCCCGCCGGGGTTTTAATGCCAATGGGGTCTTGAGGGCAAGGCCGGAGCCGTCATCATGCGTGGCATGAGACCTACCACTCAAGGATTGGCAAGTCTTAACAGACTGTTTGTGGGTTACCTGATCCTGTAGAGAAGAAAAACCCGGTGCCCTCACTGCAGGAGGGAAAACGGTATCGAGGGAAACTCGAAAGAGGGAATGTCTTCTCTCAGCATTGCAGCCTGATAGTTCAGGGGAAAAAGGGTCAGGACCCAAACAGGTTAGACACCAGAGATTGGAGTCTAAAAAGAAAACTGTTTCCACAGTGAAGGCACTTCTTAGGAGAAGGCGGCTCCATGATGGAGAGGCCTTGTAGGCCCAAAAAGTTAAGACAGAAACAGAGGGAAAAATCTCTGAGTTTTAGAAAAAAGAAAGAAAAAACCACCGGCGGTACCGGTGTCGGCGGGAAAAACAGCCGCGACCACAAGAAAACAAATGAAGTATTTAAAGAAAAAAGTTTCTGCGGTGACAGGACGTCGTCCTGCCGGCTCCGCGGAAAAACGAAAACCGAGGAGAAGTGGAAAGGGCGGGAAGTGAGCGCGCAGGCGCGAGGGATGCTCCCAAAAGCTTTCTGATTGGATGCTGGGGAGCATTCCCGTGCAGGCTCCGTCGGTACCGACGTACCCATATGTGGAGACTCATTCCTGCTTGTTCCTGGAGATTCAAAGTATCTCCGATCCGGGTGATCATGCAAGGCATGGTACCAGTACCGATCGAAGTCGGCATCGGAGTGGTCCGGTATCAACTTGTCGCTGCTGGATAGAGACACATGACTCAGTCCCGGTAGAATACCTGCCGATGTCGATGCAGTCGGTACCGGTACCGGTTGAATTGTCTGAAGCGGTTTAAGGGGCATCGAGGCCGTGAGAAGAGCCGCCAGACTGCATTCAATAGCCAAGAATCTCTGGTCTATCGACGCTGCCGATGCTTGGGTATCGGTACCGGATGAAGCGCCGATATCCCAGAGCATGGCACCAGTAGTTCTGCTGAGGTTGAAGCCTCGAGAACATCCTGGAGCCCCGTTAGTGCTTTGGAAGCCGAAGACTCCCGCCAGGGCAATTTTGCCGGTGAAAGTCCCTCAAGGGCAACGCCAGAGGCATCTCGCTGTCTAGAAGGAGGAGATCTACCCTTTGAGGACCGGCTAGATTTATGTTAGTTACCTGAGATCCATGGGAGGAAGACGAAGCCCTGGAAGATGTCGATGCCACGGAGGCTGCAACGGAGGGAAAAGGATGCTAAGTTTAGCAGCTCGGTTTTGCCGGCCCCTTTTTGACATCATCCCACAGGCAACACACTCTGAAATAGAGTTATCAGGACCTAAACATTTGAGGCACCACTCATGGGTGTCGGTGACGGAGATGGTACCGCCACACTTAGAACACTTTTTAAAACCCGAAACGGGTTTTTTCCATTTTGAAGGAAAAGTTGGGCCTAGTGCCCAAAATGGCGCATAGCACCTGAAGAGAATTACTGGAAAGACTCCAGAAGAAAGGTTTTGGTTTTTTTTTTTTTTTTAAGAAGAAAGAAGAACCGGCGGTACCGGTGTAGCGTCGAGGAAAGGCAGACTCGACCACAGATAGAATAGAAGGGATTTTTTTCTGCGGTGAAAGGATGTGTGACCTGGCGGCTCCGTGGAAAACAGAGAACTGGAGAGGGACAGTTGGGAAAGACGGGAAGGCAGCACGCAGGCGCTGTGGGATGCTCCCAAAAGCTTTCCTATTGGACGCTGGGGAGCTTTCCCGTGCAGGCTCTGTCAGTACAGACGATACCCATATGTGAAGACTACATTCCTGCTTGTTCCTGAAGATATTCCATTCCACTTATCCTCCCACCCGTTGTACAGAATCCTTCCATCAAATGCCACAGTCCTACAGAGTCGTCAATTTATTTCAAGCACAAGACATGAGTATTGCTATATTCCCCCCCCCCCCAAAAGATGGGAACAAATCCCTGTGCTTTCCATGTCCCCTAGAAGCCAATCTTTTCAGCAGCATTAAACCATGAAACGCACTGCGCCAAGCCAATTAAGGGCAACCTCTCCAATGCTGCAACAGACATTGTTTGCCAATCACACATACTTTCTGGACTGAGACGCGCTGCCAAGCCTTTTACTTTCAAGTTCTTCACCTCATCCAATATCACCAATCCTGGGGTTAAGGTCACCCTCTGAGCAAGAAGCCCCTCTAAATAATCCTGAATCCGCTGCCAACAGCCATGCACTTCCACATCTCCAGAACATATGTCCCAGATGTGCTAATCCTTCTGACCACCACTGGCAGTCTTCAGCCAAAGCAAACACAGCTCTAAACGCCCATACAGGGGAAATAACCCCTCAAAAGCACCTTAAACTGCATCTCTTGCAACCAGACACTTTGAACCAAACTGGCAACCGCAATTCTACTTCCCATCACGTGTTCCAGGTAGCAAAGGTCTGGAGGAATGAAATTCTCCAAACTTCTTATAATATAAGGAAATGGACATAGTCCCCCAGTCCTCAAATTCAAAGTGTTCCACCTGCTCCAACTTATCCTTGCTCAAATAGGACTGGTTCAAAGAGAAAATATAATGTTTCAACTGCAAATATACATAGAACTGCTTAGGCCCTAAAGCAAACTGTTCCTGAAGCTATTGGAAAGAGCACAAAGACTCCATGAGTCCAGCACCTGATGAATCATGCGCAACTCCTGTCACCCCCAAATTTTAAATAGCATTTTATCTATTCCCAGCAGAAAGTGGGCATTCCCCCGCAGCAGCACATAGCTGGTTGTCGGTGGATGTATTCCCACCGCCCACACAAGTATCTCCACACCCAGCACACTGGGGTAATCAGCAAACCACCCTGCATCCTAGCAGAAAGGTCTTTAATTATCCCAGGTCTGCGATCTAACATGGCTCATGTTTTGGCTTTGACTGCCTCAGGAATCAGAATGCTTAACACAAACACTCCCCTCCCTCCCCCCCCCAATAAATTGCAATTTTGATTTTGGTAATGTACCCAATAGCAAGCAACAAGTAGCATTTGCAGTGCTGCAGCACTGAGCTGTCAATCACCCTATCAGCAAGAATGCGGGATTTAAAAATGGCAGCAATGGCACTTTCATTACTTATGTGAAACATTTCTATGTCTCAGTGTGGCTGGGGTTTTTTTTTTATTGTTTTTATCAATCTAGTGCTCTTTAGACCAAGTCTCTTTAGTAGCGGCTTTGAAAGTTTAGAGGTATATATACCTTATAACAATTCTACTTTAGCCGATCTGATATATAACACAGGTACACTACCAAAAAACTGCCTCCAGTTTTGCAACTGATTCCTATAGATTTTGGGGTGCTGAATCCAGGAAAAATAGCCAAAATGTTCCATCACTTCACGTTTTCTTGCAAAATTAGATTTCTTACCCATATAAGGAATGTTCACATAATTTCTTTTTAGCCGACTGCAGTTTATTTTCTTGGCCCAAAATAGAGGTTGTAATGGTTAACTAACTAGAAACACTCCCTCATGATATTTTAGAGTGTTTTGTATTCATTTTATACATTAACAGGACAATTGGGAGGCGGGGGGCTAAATCCAGTACTCGCGCTGGCGCATGTTCTTTCCTGTTCGCCTCGCCTCGTTCGCTCGGGCGCTCGCTCAAACACGGTGGTTGCGACATGAACGTTCCTGTCAAATTTCAGTTTCTTGCAAGTTCATTATTACCTTTTGTTTGCTCAGTCGTAATCCAGCTTTATTCCGAAGTGGTTCACTACAGTTGTAGTTTGCAGTGCTGTGTATTTGTGATGGCTCACAGAGCCAGAGGTTGCGTCAACTCTCCGGACAGTTTTTGTTTTATTTATGGGGAATATACCGTGAAAAAGCGGCAGAGGAACATTTCTGCATTTATTAAAAAAGTATATTTCGCCTATTTCGGTTTGAAGTTAGGCGATCAAGACAAACCGTGGGCTCCTCACAAAGTGTGCAAGACATGTGAGGAAGATCTACGCTTATGGATGAAAGGTAAAAAACAAGCATTTCGTTTCGGAATACCTATGATGTGGCGTGAACAAAGAGACCACAGCAGTGACTGCTATTTTTGCTCTTGCATTGTGAAGGGATACAACTTAAAAAATAAGAACGTAATAAGTTACCCCAACCTTCCCTCAGCAATTAGGCCTATGCCTCGTAGCAATGAAGTACCTGTGCCTGAACCACCAAAATCTTTCGATCATATTTGTGTGGACGGTTCTGATCATGATGAGACTCATCAGATGGCTTTTCCCGATGAGTCCAGTACTTCCGAGTTTGAAACTGAACCAGATCCGAAACCTGAACTTTTCTCTCAAGCTGAATTGAATGATTTAGTCCGGGATTTAGGACTCCCAAAAGATGCTGCCCAACTGCTAGGTTCTCGGCTTAAACAGAAAAATCTATTGTCACCAGGAACAACATTTTATTGGTACCGTAACCGCGAGACACAATTTTTGAAGTATTTCAGCAAAGAGGAAGATTTGGTATTTTGCAACGATATATACGGAGTGATGGAAAAGTTTAAACTCAAGTATGATCCTGCTGAATGGCGGCTGTTCATTGATTCGTCAAAAGACAGCATAAAAGGTGTTCTTCTTCATAATGGCAACACATTCGCTTCAGTTCCTATTGCTCACTCTGTTATTCTCCAAGAAAAATACGAGAATTTGGCCCTGATTCTTCAGAAGATTCGTTATGATGAGCATAAGTGGATGATTTGTGGAGACTTTAAAATTCTATCCATGCTATTAGGGCAGCAATCCGATTTCACCAAATATCCCTGCTTCCTTTGCTTGTGGGATAGCCGGGCCCGCGACCTACACTGGGGGAAAAAAGACTGGCCAATTCGGGAGTATTTGAGACCCGGTGACAAAAATGTTCTTCATGAGAGCTTGGTACCTCGTGATAAAATTCTATTACCACCTCTCCACATTAAGTTGGGTCTCATTAAGCAATTCATCAAGTCCCTTCCAAAAGATGGTGAGTGCTTTCGGTACCTTTGCTCAAAGTTCCCCTGACTTTCTGAAGCAAAGCTAAAGGAAGGAGTGTTTGTTGGCCCTGATATAAGGAAACTCATTTCAGATGGAGCATTCGCTGAAACGATGTCTGAGAAGGAAAAAGAAGCCTGGGATTCCTTCAAGGATGTTGTTCTCAAATTCTTGGGGAACAGGCGGGATGAGAACTATAAGGATATTGTTGCCAGGATGCTCAATGCCTTCAAAGAACAAGGCTGTAACATGAGCCTGAAAGTCCATTTCTTGCACTCCCATGTGAACTACTTTCCCAAAAGCTTGGGGGCGTACAGTGAAGAACAAGGTGAAAGGTTTCACCAGGACATCAAGGACGCAGAGAGAAGGTACCAAGGAAGATGGAACACCACTATGATGGCTGATTTCTGCTGGTTGCTGCTGCGGGAAACCCCAGATGAAAAATATGCCAAGCAGCGCACCAAGAGAAGCATTCGGGGGAAGAAGAAACGGGCCCACCAGGAGATTGATTGACCCAAGAATGACTTTAAAATCTAAACTGTGTTGACAAATATCGTGTTTTTACTAAACTTTGAAATAAAAATTTGCTAGTTATTACCACAGTGTCGGATCTCATTTATTAGAATTTTATTTTCACACCATCGGGTGTTTGTCTTCATGTATTGCAATGGTGCGGTTTGCGTTTTCTATTCTTACATACATACCTGTACAACATTTTTTGCACATTTCTTTGCTTTGCTTTGTGTCTAACCTCGCTCTTATATGCTCAATGTTTGTGCACATGTATGTGGCTGTTTTAAGTGCAGACAATTTTGCTACCATCACAGTGTGTTTTGTTGACATTACTCTATTCTTATGTGCTGCCTTGTTACAATTTTCTATATTCTTATTTGAATAACTACTAAACAATTAGTATAAAGAATTCATCCAAGAAACTTTTATCTCGATCGCACTCAATCTGAAACATTCACCTCAAACTGCTAACCCAATGTAGCAAAACATCTGTACGTGATGGAGCAAATTGGTTACCAGATTTGGATTCAGCGCACCAAAAAACGTAAAAATCAATCGAAACATTAGAGGCAGTTTAAAAAAAAATTTTTTTTAGTGTACCTGTGTAATTAACCGAGAAGGAAAATGCTAAACCACCAAATGTGAAAAGATCATTTCTAAGCATTGGTATTATTAAAAAAAAAATCATGTAGTGCATGCTTTGAGATGGAATCTGTTAGACAGTGTTTATAACATGGTCATTTTAGGTCTGTGAGTGTAGCGGTTGAAAAGCTGGACAAGTGATTTGTTTAGAGGCAGCAGTATGGGGATTTAAAGTTGAAGACACATTTGTGTGGTCATAATTTAATTGAAATTCATTTAGAGATTTGAAGCATTCACTGAAGTTTTTAAAATCAATTTATTGAACTTGATATCAACATTCCATAAATAAATATCACATCTCAAATACATGTAATTATTATGAAAGATATCAATTAGTAGATATTGTTACATAACTATGTTGGGTCAAATGCTGGAGTTTATATTGTTGAAAGATAGCAACAATTAGAATGGTCTTTCTCAGAGCATTTGTTAGTAGTGATACACAGCATTTGTTAGTAGTGATACACAGCATTTTTAAATGTTGGTACAGTAACTCAAAGTTCATATTTTTGTGATTTTAAAGAAATGGTGGTTTCATGTTTTAAAGCACATCATAAAGGGATGTTTAGATATTTAAGTCTGGTTTTGCTGATTCATAATTTAGATAGATATTTATAATAATTGATCAAATTGGCAAAATGTAATTTTCCTATATAGTCAATCGAGTTCTGTGATAAAATAGTTTTAGTGTGATATTTTAAAAAATGTTTTTTCCATTAAGATTGCTATTTGCACATTATAAGTGAGTTAGATTGCATTATACTTTTGGATATGCCCTCCTTTGGATTGGTACAAACTTACAATTTTAAGAAATATTAAAAAAAAAAGAAATCACATTTGTACTTTAAAAAAATAAACTATCAGGCATGTTTACTAAAATGCTCTAAGTTAGCATATGATTGGGCCACAAATATAGTTCAGAAGCCTATGCTAACATCAAGGCGCAAGCGTGTCCATCTCCTATTGGCGCACTGCAACCACATACACTGCACATACACATACATAGCCATGGTTAAACATGTGCCCAAGACATCCACACTAAATGCGCTGTGCTGACAATGTCCAAGTGAGACACCTAACCTGCCCACTCCCCAACCCAGAGCTCGACAAAGCACATGTGCGCCAGGTTGCCATGGCAACCAGAAATTTATACCTGGCATTGAGTTTGCCAATCATGGGCAGAAAACCCCTCCTGTTCTGCCTGCGGGAGATAAGATCCCTGTGGGTAGAATAGGAGCAATCTTTCCTGCAAACGGGGCTTAGATGCGGCAAAGATCCCGCCTGTTGGAGATCGGAGCCTTCAGAAAAAAAAAAAAGAGAGACGACAGGAGAGAGGCAGCAAAAATTTAAATGGGCAGTATATTTAAAAAATAAGGAGAATGGGGGAATGGAGGGCAGGGGTGGGAGTGCTGTGGGAGGGAGAGGAGACAAGAATCCAGAAAGGGAACAGAGAGTAGTAGGGAGGGAGGAGTGCAAATTGGAGGTTAAAGGGTGCATCCCCCTCCCAGAACATATGTGCAAGCACCACACACACACACAGGCAACCCATCTCTGCGCCACACACACACCCCGCAGCCCTGCGCCACACTCACACAAAGGCACCCACCACCACATCCCACACACAGACAGGCACAGTACTGTTGCACCACATACTCACATGCTATACAAAGCTTTAACTATTGTTATCTAAAGATAACACAATGTAGGAACTCTAGCACTGGTCTCGATAACATGAGACCAGCGTGAGAGAACCAGGGGAAGGAGGGGAATAAGGCGTTCAGAAGCACTAGCTTTTAAGATTTTGGCCAGTCTCCTATATTTGTACAAAATTTGTCAAGGCCTGCCCCAGCCAACTGCATGCTAACCAGTTAACGTGCTTTTACACCGCAGGTCTTCATGCACTTTAACAAAAATTAGAGGGGCATCTTTGCTAATTTCATTTTATTTGTTAATTTAATGTTATTTAAGATTTTGTTCCTAAGGAGGAAGTATAGGTTGAAATATTAATTTATCCAGCCATTTTTTTTAGATAGTATTCTTTAAATTTTAAAAAAAAATCTATTTTAAGCTACTGTATTATATGAAAAAGTTGTCATTTATTTTGTTTTTCTATATTTATTTTTATTTATTTATTTAGCTGTATTTATATCCCGCTTTTCACCGGGTCAAAGCGGTCAATTGGGAGATACATTTAACACGAGGGGATATGACATAGGCTAATACTTACAGGGAACATGGGCAATGAAGGGTTAAGTGGCTTGCCCAAGACCACAAGGAGTGCCTATAGGACTAGAAATCCTAATCCCTCCGGCCTGAGATTGCTATCCCCAGGTGGGACTTGAACCTCTGGCCCTCCGGCCCGAAGTACCTTGTCCTAACCACTAGGCCACCTCCCTCCCTAAGGTTGAAACAGGCCATGTGGACAGTTTTGTTATGATGCCAGGTTCTGTATGTTTAATAAATATAAATATTAAACTAAAAATAAAGTTTTGTTTTAAATTATTTTATTTTTGTTATTGATTCTAGTTGTCAAAGGACCTGTTTTATTTGATTGCATTTATTGGCATATACAGATCCATTGCTTATGTTTTGATGTCCTGTGTTATGAGATGAGAGCTACCCTTATCTGCCACTATTATTATGGAATGAGCTTATGATAAAAAACACCACCCCACACCAGATGAGAAACTTGGACTTGAAAGATTATATGCATATACTGGACCATGTAAACTGAAGAGTCTCTATGAAGCAGAAATTGTGGTTCCTCGAAAACCTCAACATACCTAGCAAGCATGGAGCTTTACCAGTGGCAGTTTTGGAAAAAAATCTCTATTTCTGGTCTTCCTCACGATGGCTGTGACCACACCAAAGGAGTTGGGAAGCTGAGCTCTGTTGAACCTAAATATTTCACATTGTGGACAGTAACTGGCCTTGGTGAATATTGGATAAGAAATGAGAGGGGAAGGGGGGAAGTGATAAAGAGGACTTTGATGTGATTTCTCAAAAATCCACCTCCATATCCTCCAATAACTCAGAGGGGACAAACAATGAATACGCTGGATCTGGCTCAAAGAGCAGTGAGATTATAGGATCCTGAGAGAATTGCGAAAATCTCTGTGTTGCAGTTGTCAAATGAAAAGGTGCATCAGAAGGCTACTGCTAGTGTACAAATGGCAAAACTTTACCATAGTCCTTAACCAACATCTTTTGGAGGAATGAATATGGTTGCTCTCAGAGACAGAGCAATCAAGAAATTTGCCAGCGGCATAGCATGAAATAGGCAAGGCTTGTGCAGGAGCAGCATTATCTGTACTAGAGTTCTTGCATTCTGCGCTGGATGTGCACTGTAGCTGCTGCACAGAGAAGAAATCCATCCAAAAGTGTCTGGTATGAGGAGAGAAAGTGCTGATGCTTTTGTTTCCCCAATTACTTTGGAAGGGGCTCATGAGACTACCTTTCCTTCAGACTTTGGCAAGCATGCAAAAGCTGCTGCACTGTAGGCCTGGAAATGTCAAAGCAGCGTGTGCCAGTTTTAGCAATATTTGGCAATCTCCTTGGGTGGCTGGACTTTTCATGTCACTGCACCAAGAGGTTAAGGGTCAGCCACGGAAGACTCTTGACTCGTATGCACAGAGCACATTGATTTCAAATGTGCCTCTGTTCTGTTGACATCACAAAGTTGCTCTGGTCTGCCTCCACCTGCTGGCTAGAAAGCATAATTCACTTGTCTGGGCTAGTCCAGCAAGATTAGAAATAACTTTCTTCTGATTAGCCATTTATTTTGAACCTTATTTCATAGAGCCACATCCTCCTCTCCCTAGAAGTACCAGAATAATTCTGTCCTCACCCCCTGCAATATCAATGCTGCCTTTCTCTGAACACATTCCCCACACAAAGAAAACGCCAAAATAGTAAAAAAAAAACCCCACAAAAAAAACAACCCCAAGAGCAGATTATTAACAGGAGGAAAGATCCACTTAGAACATCCATGGACTTAACACAAAAAAAGGCAATGCACAATCTACTGCTCTCTGCTCTTGCCGCTACCACAACAGAACCCAGAAGAAAAACAATGAGAAATTAAAAAGCATACACCTGCAGGGTGACACAATGGCACATTTCCGCTATTTGCATAATCAGGCATCGAGGAGCATCAAGGGCTGCATGTGGGGCTGCATTATGGGGCATCTGTCTCAGGGGCTGCATATGTCTGTCCATGTCATGGGGAATGACAGGGGCTGCACACATTTGTCTCTTTCTCTCTCTCATGACCCTCCCCCCCTTTCATCCAATTGCTCTCATTCACCGATTCTTGTGCCAAGCTGCATTTCCTAAAAAAAAAAAAAAAAAGGCATTTCATAGTACCCCCACCGCAATCTGCTCTCAACCATGCAGACAGCCAATCGCGTTAGGGAAGTGTGTGAAATACCACATTTTTCAGGAGCTACAGCCAAACCAGGGGCTGGCATACATATTTACATAGAAATAGAAACAAACATGATGACAGAAAAAGACCACATGGCCTATCTAGTCTGTCCTTCCATATCAACTACAATAGCTCCCTTTTTACATTTAGAGATCTTCTGTGTTTGTTCCATGCTTTCTTGAATTCAGATACTGTCCTCATCTCTACCACCTCCACTGGGAGACTATTCCACGCATCTACCACTCTTTCCGTAAAGAAATATTTCCACATATTACTCCTGAGTCTATGCCCTTTCACCCTCCTCCTATGCATTTATGCCACAGACGTATTTAAACATCTCTATCCTGTCTTTCCTTTAAAGTACACATATTTTTAGTCTGTCCTCATATGCTTTATAACGAAGACCACCAACCATTTTAGTAGCCACCCTCTGCACCGGCTCCAACCTGTTTATATCCTTTTGAAGATGTGGTCTCCAGAATTGCACACGATACTCCAAATGAGGTCGCACCAGAGACTTACATAGAGGCATTATCGCCTCCTTTTTTTCTGCTGGCTATTCCTCTCTCTCTGTGCACCCAAGCATCCTTCTGGCTTTCGCCATTGCCTTTCCTACCGGTTACTTTAAGATCGCCAGACACAATCACGCTCAGGTTCCACTCTTCTTTTGTAGACAGAAGTACATCACCCCCTACACTGTACCGTTCCCTTGGATTTTTGCAGCTCAAATGCATGGCCCTGCATTTTTTAGCATTAAATCTCAGCTGCCAAATCCTAGACCATTCCTCAAGCTTAGCTAGATCCCTCCTCATGTTATTTACTCCACCCTGGGGTGTCTACTCTATTTCAAATTTTGGTATCATACGCAAACAGGCAATCCTTACCAGACAGCCCTTCTGCAATATCACTAACAAAAATGTTAAAAAGAATCGGACCAAGGGCATATCCCTGTGGCACAGCACTGGTAATCTTCTCCTGTACCCTTTGCCACCTCCCAACTCAACCAATTTCTAACCCAGTCAGTCACTTTGTGGTCTATCCCAAGGGTGCTCTGTTTATAAGTCGCATGTGTGGAACAGTGTCAAAGGCTTTACTGAAATCTAAGTACTCCACATTTAGAGCTCTTCCTCGGTCCAACTCCCTGGTCAACCAGTCAAAGAAAATCAATCAGATTTATCTGACAAGACCTGCCTCTGGTAAACCCATGCTGCCTCGGAATCTGCAAGACTTTAAAGTTCAAAATCCTCACTACTCTCTTTTAGCAGTTTCCAATAATTTACTTACCACAGAGGTTAGACTAACTCTTTTCAACCTCATCCTTACTTCTGTTTTTGTATAAAAGGGACCACATGTACCTTTCTCCAGTCCTCTGGGACCACTCCCGACTCCCAAGCAGCATTGAGGTGGTCAGTCAGTTGAGCTGCTGGAACATCCAAGTTCCTTCAGTATTCTCGGATGTATCCCATCCGGACCCATCACTTTATCTACTTTTAATTTAGCTAGTTCCTCACAAACACAGTGTTCTGAAAATCATTCGAGCTCCCCGTCACATCTCTTCCTATTTGTGGGTGTTTTCTGAGGTCCTGCTTCTGGCCTTTCATCTGTGAACAGAGAACAGAAATATTTGTTAAGCAATTCCACTTTATCCTCATCAGCTTCTATATATATTCCTCCCCTTCACCCTTGAGTCTGACAATATCACTTTTGCCCTCCCTCTTCTCACTAACATATCTGATAAAAGTCTTATCCCCAATTTTATTGCATTGGCTATTTCTTCTTTTTTTGTATCTTTGCTTTCCTGACTACTTTGCTAGCTTGTCTAAGTTTTTCCAAATATAGATGCCTGTCTTCCTCTCTCTGTGATCTCTTGTATTTCATGAAGGCCTCCCTCTTTTTCTTCACCTTTTCAGCTACTTCTTTGAGAACTATAGCGGCCTCCTTTTCCTTTTACATTTACCATTTTAACAAAAAGGTTTGTTGCCCTTAAAATATCCCCTTTCAGTTTTGCCCACTATTTTTCTACAACCCGAGCAGCTGTTCCCATCACGCTAACTCCTCCTTAAGGTATTGTCTTATCTCAGCAAAGTTAGTTTTCCTGAAGTCTAAAACCCTCTCTTTTGAATGGATTTTATCAACCCTAGTCCTAATACTGAACCACACCATCTGGTGATCACTGGATGCGAGTTGATCTGCCACTGTAACATCAGAAACACCAAGTCCAGTATGGCCCCTTCACATGTGGGTTCTGTTACCAGTTGCCTGAATAGAAAGTCCTCTGTATTCGCAGGGGATAGGTTGCTAGAAAACCACACGAATACGAAACCACTGATCATATGGGGGAAAAAAAGGGATGGGTTCCTGGGAGACCTGTTCACCATACACTTTTGCTACCTATCAACATAAAACACATCATTTTGAGCACCCTCCTTGTAAGAAACAGCTTAATTATTGACAACATGTAAAGAAACTATAACACTTAAAATTAAGAAATGAGGAACAAATCATGAACCCGAAACTAACTTAATTATGGATTTGTTCACACCAAATTCACAGCCTACAACTACTACACACATCCCAGACTGAAGTTTGTCTAATACACAAACTTTATTCATGAGGCTCATTACAGCCTTCTTTCACTTAGGCGCACTTGTAAGTATACTTTCATTAGCACTTGCACTACCACTTAGATGCCATTATTAATAAAAAAAATCAAACCTAAAACTGCAAAAATGTGGATTAAAAGATGCTCCACAGACATCTTAACATTACGAGATCCGTGAGAACAAGGAGGCAGTGTCACCCAGCTGAACCCCATTACGATGCTGAACGCTAAGTCTCGAAAATATCTGCCTACTGCGCATGGCCGCAAATAGCCATGAGGTGCCTGTGAACAGCAAAAAAATAGGTTACTCTATTTCACCGCAAATAAGCAAATCCGCGAACATGGAACAAGCAAATACCAATAAATGCCTAGACAGAAAAAATGTGCCCAGCTACCTGAACCCTTAACAGGCGCTACACACCTAAGCTAAAATCCAACAGCTCTTTCAAAGCTGGCTGTTGATTGCCTTCTTAGAAAACAATTCGCCACTCATGAATCAATGCTAAACTCCACGAATACAGCACTTCAAATTAAATTACTGAAAATAATATTTTTAAAACAGAACAGACCTCAGCACTGCACTTAGAAAGGCATATATTGTTCAACCTAGAGCAAAGAAGTGCGACATCACAGTCTAATTTTTCTGGTCTATCTTTAAAAATAATCTATAGACTCTTCATTAAACATTTAGGGTGCTAGTTACGAAGGTGCACTAACATTAACTTATAGTAATTCACAACACCATATCTTATTTTAGCACAGGTCTTGTGCTATTCAATGTAGCTTCATTATTAGTAGCGCATATTATTAGCTCACTTTAATAGCTAAGGTGTTTATAGTCTAAATAAAAACACCACATATCCATATGTTATTTGTGCTTCAGGATTCCAATATACATTCAGTGTTTGTTCAGTGTCTGCAGCAGATCAAAAAAGCACCAGCTATGGATGGTCCATGGATAAAGCACAGTTACTTACCTGTAACAGGTGATCTCTGGGAACAGCAGGAATAAGTCTTCACATATGGGTAAGTCGGTACCGACGGAGTCTGCGCGGGAACGCTTCCCAGCGTCCAATCAAAGAGCTTTTGGAAGCATCCCACCACGCCTGCGTGCTGCCTTCCCGCCTTTCCCAACCGCTTCTCCTCAGTTAAGTTTTAAAGCTGAGACAAAGAGAGAGAGAGAGAGAGAGAGAGAGTGTGAGAGGAAAGAAAAGATAGATAGAGATACAACTCCTGGGGAGGTGGGTGGGTTGTGAAGACTTATTCCTGCTGTTCCCAGAGATCACCTGTTACAGGTAAGTAACTGTGCTATCTCCAGGAACAAGCAGGAATAAGTCTTCACATATGGGGACTCCCAAGCTGAGATGCCTGGAGTCCCAGCATGTCATAGATTGGAACTTGCTATCCCCCACAACACCAGGCATCCTGAGGATGGAGGGTAGGAGTTGAAGAAAGAAAGGTGCTGTGGAACAGCTAAGCTAGCATAGGACTGCAGGGAATGAGTCCATGTGTGGATGATGAGTATTATCAAGGATATTGCAATATGGACCTCCCCTGACAGGATTTCACAGAAGTATGTAGGTTTCATGGATCTACTGGGAAACCCAGTAGAGAAACTGTGAAGAGGACCTCACTGTAAGTAGAGGTAATAAACCTGTAGGAAAAATAGTGGAGGTCAGAATCCTGAAAGGTAACAGGCACCCCTAGTAGGAAAAACTGGGGTAGTACAAAAACGGTGGGCCTTCAGCGGAAAGCTGTATGATAAAAACCAAACTCTTTTGGCGGCAGAGTAACTCACTCTTAGGAGCAAAAAGAGAAAGGCTAACCGATTTGGACAAACAGGCACAGTCCTTGTGGGGAGAAAGGGTATGGGAACCCCTTGTATCCCAAAAAGAGAGGACAAAGGCCTGAGGCGTTAAAGCTTGTGATTAACTGAAGATCCACAATGACTCTCCTAACTGGGGTAAGCTAGGAGAGATTAGGTACGGAGAGCTTCAGAGGTACCTAAACCCTTAGGTTATGGTATAAAAATTGTTGACTACCACAGGAGTGGTTGTGTGTGGAGAATCCCAAACCTGCTGGATAGCATAGGTATGGGTAAAACCCCATCTGTCAGAAACAGATAGCTATATGAGCATAGACAGTGAGATAGATATGTCTCCACATACTTATCTATCTATAATGAAATATCTCGACAGATACAGATAGATAGATAGATAGATAGATAGACAGACATATAAGAATATATCTATAGTGAGATATGGAAGGGCATAAAATACACACAAAAGATAAATATGAATATGTAGGCCTAAATATGGGTGTCTGTAGTTAGACAGATATATGCCTACAGCATGGAATTCATATTGGACATGTGGAGAGGAAAGATTCATCAAATAACAAGGAGGTGGAACCTACTTGAGAAGATATATAGAGAATCTATTCCCCCTGGTTACGATCCGCAAGGATGCTAGCTAGTGAAATAACCAGGATGGTTACATGAAAAAACAGAGGATAACATCAATCTGTAGCCAGCAAGTCCCGAGTCGTCCAAGACTCTAGTATGGCAAGTAGACAGAAGACATATAGGGATGAGGTACCATGTTGACCTGCTTAAAGGCAAAAAGTATCATGGGTTGTTACCATGAGGACGAGCTGCAAGGAGAAAGAGCATATCCCCGATTGGGAATGCTATGGACACAAAGCAGGGAATTGGCAACTCCTTAAGCCTTTACGTAAAGAAGGCCTATGTCCTTTATATGAAAAGGGATAGGAAAATAAGGGAGAACCTTCTAGTCATGGGAGACATGACTGAAAAGCCTTTTCCAACCATCTAGGATAGCTGTTGGAGAAAAAACTCCCCATGCTCTCTAGCAAGGGCCCATAGTGGAAAGCTTCTCTGTAGAATTGCAGTGAGCATGATGCAGGAGAGAGAGGAGATAGAACTGGCTGGTAGAGAGCCAGTATCTCTGCCAACTATGCTGCCAAATCCAAGAGAATGGAGATGGCAGAAATAGAAGACAATGCAGAAAGCTTGTAGTGAGATGATCTCCAAGATAGATGGAGCACTGACTTGGAGCCACTACTAAGACTAGACAGAATGTTAGTGGAGGACAAATCTGGTTGTTTGTGGACAAGAACCAGTGGTCCAAACATTAAGGCTCCTGCATAGGCAGCTGCTAGCAAGACAGCAGAAAGAATCCTACTGTTTAAAAGCAGAAAGGACAGAACAGGAGTAGAAAACTCTGGATATGTCTGATAAACTGCCCCAAAGCAAGATTGAAACAGAGGAGTTAACTCAGAGAAGAAAACTCCACACTGGAAAGTGACAAAAACTAGAGAGGCTGAAGAAAAAGCCCTCCAGTGAAGTAATTCCGCTCTTACAGAGGAAAAAGCTTGGTAAGAGGGTGAAGAGAATGGAGCTGAAGAAGACTTACCAAGTAGTAAGTCTATAGAAAGGAAAATACATGCTGGCACAGGACCTATCATTTGATAGTGGTTAGACCTCTTTCCCTAGCAGGAAAAGAGGAGAAACCTGTGACTTATAGGCATGAACATCCTGACAGCTCATAGGAAAATATAAAAAAATGGATGTCTTTTGGAAAGAGATCCATGTGTAGGGGTTAGAATGAAGCAGTGGATTGCCTCTATTGAGAAGAGGTAACTGTAGATTCTAAACCAGGGGTCTCAAACACGCGGCCCGCGGGCCGCGCGGCCCGCGACGCCACGGAGTATCCTTTCTGCTATTTTTGCTATTTTTACTCACTGTTTTCCTTAGCGTGATTCCCGGGGCTGCATGGTGTTGGTCTCACATGACCGCGTCACGCGCCTGCCCTCCACCAATCAGGGACAGGCAAGAGGAGGAGAAAAAGGAGGAGGGGGGGGGGACCGGGCCCAGAAGCAGTCTGAGCAGCCACGAGGTTCCAGCATTTGAAGCATCGCCTGCTTGGAGGAAGGATCGCCTGCTTGAGGATCGCCAGGGTGCACAGCTCTTCGCGGCAGGTAAGGAAGCAGTCTGCCCAGAATTAAGCCAGCCCTGCCTCCCTCAGTTCCTCTCCTCTTCGGCTTTCAGAGCCGCGAAGGGAGAGCTTCTCCCTCGCGACTCTGTTAAGCTCGAGGGGGCAGAGGGGAAATTTCCCATAAGCCTCAGCCGGCTTAACAGAGTCCCGAGGGAGGAACTCTCCCATCGCGGTTCTAATCTAAGCCGAAGAGGAGAGGGACTGAGGCAGGGAGGGAGGGAGGGAGGGATGGCTCTGCCGGGGGGGGGGGGGGGCCTGTGATTTTTGCTGAGGAGGCCGGTGATTTTTGCGGAGGGAGGATGGATGGATGGGGGGGGCTGTGATTTTTGCTGAGGGAGGGAGGGAGGATGGATGGATGGGGGGGGCACTGAATTTTGATGAGGGAGGGAGGATGGATGGAGGGAGGGGGGGGGGCTGTGATTTTTGCTGAGGGAGGATGGATGGATGGATGGATGGGGGGGGCTGTGATTTTTGCTGAGGGAGGGTGGATGGATGGATGGGGGGGGGCTGTGATTTTTGCTGCTGCTGCTGCTGCTGATGATGGATGGGGGGGGGTCACAACTGGTAATGTGCTGTGGGCTGGGGGTCAGAACCATCACCATTTCTGAACCCCCCAGCCCCACAGCACATTACCAGTTCTAAACCCCCCAGCACATTACCAGTGTGCTGTGGGCTGGGGGGTAAGAACTGGTAATGTGCTGGGGGGTTTAGCACCCGGTAATGGGCTGGGGGGGGGTCAGAACCATTACCAGTTCTAAACCCCCCAGCACATTACCAGTGGGCTGGGGGGTCAGAACTGGTAATGTGCTGGGGGGTTTAGCACCCGGTAATGTGCTGTGGGCTGGGGGGCACATTGCTTCTAATATTTTAACACACGCCTCTTTTGGGAAATGTGCATCATTAATGTCTGTGCTTTAGTACAAGAAATTAATTTATAGTTTTATTTCTACAGTGCTGAGGTATTCTGTGTAATTCCTATTTGACATTGCTACTTGTTCTCTTTTCCCAGTAGGTCATGTATTGTTCTCTGAAATGTATTGATTTAATATTTGCAGTGTTGCCTTTTGATAGGTAGGGTCTGGTGCTTTGTGAGTCCTGGTAGTGCTGTTATGATACGGGGGGTTTGCTATGGGTTCTCAATGGGCAGTGTTAGTAGTAGTTCCTAATGTGCCTGGCGGTTGGCACTGGATTATAGTAATATAGAAATTTTCTAGTCTTTCTTTATCCATGCACTCATTATGCAAATATTTATGCAAATATTTATGCAAATGAGGCCCCTTATGCAAATGAGGCCCCCATGTCTTATGCGGCCCCCGGGTTACTTTACAAGTCCTCATTCGGCCATCAAAGCAATTTGAGTTTGAGACCCCTGTTCTAAACCCAAGAGTCACAATCATCTGATGATGATTGATCAGAAACCCTGCAGGTGCTGGGTTTGCTGAGCCTGGTGAGAGGTTGGATTCTTCAGACCAGGAGGATGCTTCCCCTGTTGGGGAACAGTTGTATGATGGGCAAGTGATGAATAAAACCTTCTCCTGTGGGAAGAAAGTTTGTTAGGACATTTCCTACCTACTGGGACAGAAGGTGTAAAACAACTCTTAGGAACAGGTAAATCAGTGGATAACCTAGTAACCTGACGTAAAGACTCCTTGTTGAAAAGATTTTCTCCAGTGCAAGGAGTATGTCCCAGCCGTTGTTGTACCCATTTGTCCAAGGCTGAAGCTCGGAGCCAGGCTGTACGTAGTGCCCCTATAGCTATAGCAGAAGTCCTGCTAACAGACTCAAAAGAGTCTAGGGAAGCACGAGAAAGAAACCAAGAGATATTCTGGATATGCTTAAGCAGTGAGGAATAGTCTGTACTCCTGGAATCTGGAAGGAAAGGAGTCAAAAGATATAATTGCTTGGTGACCTCCTCAAGAGAAAGACTCATATAAAAAATATATGAGAGAATTCTTGAAGAAAGCATAGATGTCTGGAAGGTTTGACGTCCAAAGGCATCTAGTGTCTTAGACTCACGACCTGGCGGATAAGAAGAGTGCTTTTTCTTACTCTTTACCTGCCTCAGTGCTGATTCCACTACCATGGAATGATGAGGAAGTTGAGTCTTTTGAAACCCTGGAGAGGGGGGCACTTGATAGAGATCAGTTGCCCTGGGAGGTGGGGGTACCCTTAAAGGTGTTTCCCACATGTCTAGAAGGAGATCCTGCAAGGAATGATGCAAAGGAAGCATTATGCTGTCCTCTGCTTTGGTAGAAACAGAGCCTTGTGCAGGATCATATCCTGGAATAGGAATGGCAAGGGATCTTGCTATATCTAGGAGGAAACTCTGAAAAGAGGGATTCAAAACAGGAATGTCCCTTGGACAGTTTAGTTCTAAAGAACTAGCCTGAGCACCCACAGAGTTATCCAAACATATAGGAATAGAAGATCCTGCAGAGTGCATTGTGGAATGCTTAAGGGATGGTTGCTGGTACTGGTTGTCAGGAGCAGCAACCGTCCTTACGACATTGTCCATGCCAGGTATCGACTCCAAGCTTGGTATAGAATGGAGCGATGCTGTTGAAAAAAGCATGGTAGGAGTTGGCCACGATGCTACTGTGGATACCGGTACTGGAGCCAATACCGGTACCGATGTCAGAGTCGGGCTCGACAAAGACATCGGAGTAGTCATCGGTGACGCTTCAATCGGTACCGAGGGCACCGAAAACCTCCGGCTGCTATCCTCAGTACCGAGCCACCGGTATCGATCGGCGTCGGTACCAAAATGTATTGGTACCCAGTCTTCCAGACTAGAAATGGATTCCAAACTCGGCATTGAGGGCAAAGAGCCTGAGAAATGAAGCATGGAAGGCACCGACTGTAAGGGTAATGAAGACATCGGTACCGTGTCCGATACCGGTGAATGAAGGTCAACCAGTGGCAACTCAATCGGCCTCAGGGGAACCGAGAGTTGCGGATCCGAGCCATCGGAACCGAGCCTTCGGTACCACCGCGAGACGGTACCAAGGCGAGTCGGTACCCAGTCCTCCAAACTGGAGATCAATTCCAGACTCGGCTTCGAAGGAAGCGAGGCTGTCGATGCACATCTGGAGGGTACCGACATCGGTGGCAGTATCGGTGTTGGTACCGATAATGGAAAGTCAATCTGGGAAGTATCCACTGGTCCCGAAGGCACCGAGGAGGCCAGATGACGGTTCCTGGTGAGTAGTGTTTCATCCAACACCAGTGCCGATGCCGGGGTATCGGTACCGCTCGAAGCGGATGCCACCACCATGCACGGCTCAGGTATGTTCTGTGGGGGGTGAACCCCAGGAACAACCTGAAACCCCTTATACGCTTTGGAGACCGAAGACTCCCGCCGGGGTTTTGAAGCCAGGGGGCCGTCGAGGGCAAGGCTGGAGCCGTCTACATGATGTGCATGAGACCTACCACTCGAGGACTGGCTAGTCTTAACAGACTGTTTGTGGGTTACCTGATCCGGTGTGGAAGAAGAAGGGGACGGTGCCCCGAAGTTGGAGGGCAACCGTGTATCGAGGGAATCTCGATGCTGAAGATGTCTTCTCACCAAACTGTTGTCAGGACCCAAGCAGGTTAGACACCGACTTTGAGGGTCTAAAAATAAAGTTGTACCGCCACAGTCTGAACATTTCTTGGAGAAAGTGTCTGGCGGTTCCATGAAGGAAAAAGGGGAGGCCTAAAAGGCCTAAGACACCGTGGGACACTATGAAGAAAAAATAACCCGTTGAAGGTTAAATTAGACTTACCTGCTAATTGTAGTTCCTGGAGTGGAACCAGTCGAGTCCCGGTACCTCTGGGTTCCCTATCTCATCTAGAAGCTTGGAGACTGAGAAACTCCCCTTTTTGTGACATCAAGGGTATATCTTCCCAGAGTCCGCCCTCTGTGACCAGTAACCTATTGACAAAGCAGACTCAGCGGAGAAACAAGTAAGAAATGAAGCATTAAATGCAAAAAACAACAGAACTAACCCCTTCAGTCAACTGTGACCAAAATTTTGCACAGACCACTCCCCCCACAGCATAGGAGAGACGAAGTCTGAGAAAGGAAGAACACTTAAGTGTTTGGTTTGGGGTTTTTTCTTTTTCTTTTTTTTTTTTTTACGATGCACACCACAGAAATAAAGCTCGTCTTACCTGTGCAACCTGTGTCAAGAACTGCTGGCACCCTGGTTTGCCAATGCAACCTGGGAGGGATCCGGGACTCGACTGGTTCCACTCCAGGAACTACAATTAGCAGGTAAGTCTAATTTAACCTTCCTGATCGTATCCCCAGTCGAGTCCCGGTACCTCTGGGTCTATACCAGAGCAGTGAAAAACTCAACCCCGGGGGGGGGGGGCCTGGCAAACCAGCCTGCAGAACAGCTGCACCAAACAAGGTCTCCTCCCGCATATGCACATCCAGCCTATAGTGGCGAATAAAGGAATTCAGAGAGGACCATGTTGCCGCCTTACAAATGTCCACCGGCGACACCAAACGAACCTCCGCCCAGGAAGTAGCCTGAGCCCTAGTGGAGTGGGCCCGTAGACCTTCTGGCACCACCCTACCTTTCAAAACGTAAGCCGACGCAATGGCTTCTTTAATCCAGCGTGCGATAGACGCCTTTGACGCTGCTTCACCTTTCCGCCGACCCGCGAAAAGAACAAAGAGCCTGTCCGACTTACGAAAACTCTCCGTACGCCGCAAATACTTCTTCAACGCCCGTCGGACATCCAGTGAATGCAACTTAGAAGCCGAAGCCCCTTTGGCCCCGGCAGAGAACACTGGCAAGGAAATCTCCTGGTGAAGGTGAAACGCCGAGACCACTTTTGGGAGAAAAGCCGGCACCGGCTGTAAAAGGACCTTAGACGCGAAAAAGGACAAGTACGGCTCCCGACAGGAAAGAGCCTGAAGCTCCGACACCCGCCGAGCTGAGCAGATCGCCACCAAAAACACCACCTTCAAAGTAAGATCCTTCAGAGACGTGCGCGCCAAAGGCTCAAAAGGCTCGCGTTCTAACGCGTCCAGAACGAACGGCAAATGCCATTTCGGAATGAGGCACCTGACCGGGGGCCTCGCGAGCGCCACCGCTCTGAGAAACCTCTTCACGTCACGTTGAGCACCGAGCGACTGACCTGCGATCCTGCCCCTGTAGCAAGACAAAGCAGCCACCTGAACTCGCAAGGACGCCGCCGCCAAGCCCTTGTCGAAGCCATCCTGCAGAAACTCTAAGACTTGCGGAAGAGTCGCCTTGAGAGCCTCGGCTTTTCGCACCGCGCACCACTCTTCGAAGATGTGCCAAACGCGGACATAAGCCAGCGAAGTGGAACGTTTTCTGGACTTCAACAAGGTCGCAATAACCGCTCCCGAATATCCCCGGGATTTCAACCGAGCCCTTTCAAGAGCCAAGCCGTAAGCAAGAACCGATCCACGTGCGGCATGAGAAGAGGCCCCTGCGACAAGAGATCCCTTCTGCACGGAAGGCGCCAAGGCTTTGCCACCAACAACCGGACAAGGTCCCCGAACCGAGGGCGGCACGGCCAATCCGGCGCTATTAAAATCACTCGCCCCCGAAACTTCGCCACCCGTTGGAGGACTCTCCCCACCATGGCCCGGCCCACGGGGGAAAAACATACAGCAGCTGCCCCTCCGGCCAGGCCTGCATCAGAGCATCCAGGCCCTCGGACATCCTTTCCCTGCACCTGCTGAAGAAACGACTGGCTTTCGCGGAGTCGAACGTCGCCATAAGATCCATGACGGGTGACCCCCATCTGCGAACAATCATATCGAACACTTCCGGGTTCAAAACCCATTCGCCTGGATCCACGCGCACCCGGCTGAGGAAATCGGCCTCCACATTGTCGACCCCCGCGACATGTGCCGCCGACAGATCAAGGAGGTTGGCCTCCGCCCAGGCGCACAGCCCTGCGGCCTCCCTTTCTAACGCCACACTGCTGGTGCCACCCTGTCTGTTGATATACGCCACCGCCGTCGCGTTGTCGGACAGCACCCGGACCGCCTTGCCCGCGAGAAGCGGCCGGAACTCTTGCACTGCCAGACACACCGCCTGCAGCTCCAGACGGTTGATGGCCCACGTCTTCTCCTGAGCGTCCCAGACCCCCTGAGCAAAACGCCCCTGACAGTGAGCCCCCCAGCCCAGCAGACTGGCGTCTGTCATCACCGCCTCCCAGACCGGGCCTTCCAGGGACTTCCCGCGCACCAGCGCCCCGGGGCGTAACCACCAAAGTAGGGCCTGGCGAGTCTCCTCCGGACAGATCAGCCGCCTCGTCAACGAGTCCCGCTGATGGGACCAGCGGCGCAGCAGGGCCCTTTGCAAAGGCCGCATGTGGGCTCGGGCCCACTGCACCGTCTCTATCGTTGCCGCCATGGTCCCCAACACCTGGAGGTAATGCCACGCCGAAGGAGTCTTTCGCTGCAGGAACGCCTCCAGCAGCCGACGCAGACCCCGTGCCCGCTGCTCCGTGAGATACACCCGGCCAACCCGAGTGTCGAAGCGCGCCCCCAGGTACTCCAGAGATTGCGAAGGCGTCAGGTGACTCTTCTTTCTTCCGGTTGACTACCCAGCCTAGGCTTTCCAGGAAGATCACCACCCGGTCCGTGACCCGCTCGCTCTCCTCCCGGGACTTTGCCCGGATCAACCAATCGTCCAGGTAGGGGTGTACGAGAATACCTTCCTTGCGTAGAGCTGCCGCGACCACTACCATCACCTTGGTAAAGACTCGCGGCGCCGTGGCTAGCCCAAAGGGCAGCGCCTGGAACTGATAATGACCGGAGGGCACCGCAAACCGGATGGGAATATGACGGATGGGAATATGAAGATAAGCTTCTGATAGATCTAGGGACGTGAGAAACTCCCCCCGCTGGACTGCGACTATGACGGAGCGGAGAGTTTCCATGTGAAAATGGGACACTCGCAGGCATCGATTGACCCGCTTGAGATCCAGAATGGGCCGCACTCCGCCGTCCCGTTTGGGCACAATGAAGTAAATGGAGTAACGACCGCACCCGGACTGGCCGGCGGGAACGGGCGCAATTGCCCTGAGATCCAACAGACGCTGCACAGTCCCCTGGATTGCCAACCGTTTCGCTGCTGACCGTCACGGAGACTGCACAAAGGAGTCCCGCACTGGCCGCTGGAACTCCAGCGCGTAACCGTTCCGAATGACCTCCAGTACCCACTGATCTGTGGTGATTTGGGTCCAGGCAGGGTAAAACTCCCGCAAACGACCCCCCACAGGAGGGAGGGGCGACTGGGCCCCCCTCATCTCATTGCGATTTCTTGAAATTGGATGCGGCCGGGGAAGAGGCAGAACCGAAGCCTCTACCGGCTCCCCGAAAGCCTCAAAACCCCTGGCCTCTGCTGGAAAAATGACCCCGTTGCCCTGGAATGAACTTCTGGGAACGGTAACGACGGGAGTCTCGAAACTGACCCCGACCTCCGGGAGCTCCCCGGGAAGGCTTAGGCTTGTCCTCTGGTAACCGGCCCCCTTTGGACTCGCCTAGCTCCTTAACCAGCTTCTCGAGATCCTCCCCGAAGAGAAGCCGCCCCTTGAAGGGCAGCTTACTGAGTCTAGACTTAGAGGAGGCATCCGCCGCCCAATTGCGAAGCCACAGGTACCGCCGTGCTGCCACCGCCGAAGCCATACTCTTGGACAAGCCTCGCATAAGGTCATAATGGATGTCCGCTAGGTAAGCTGCCCCGGACTCCAACCGGGCCACCTCCCCAGTGGGGGCACCGGGCTGACCCTCCTGCACTTGTTGCGCCCAGCGGAGGCATGCCCTGGCTACCCATGCGCCGCATATCGCCGCCTGCATGGACACGGCGTTAACGTCAAAGACCTGCCTCAACAGGACATCCAACTTCCTGTCCTGACCGTCCTTAAGGGCAGCACTGCCTTCGACCGGAATAGTTGTTTTCTTGGTCACCACCGAAACAGCAGCATCCACCTTAGGCGATTTGAACACCTCTCTGTCCTGATCCAACAGAGGATAGAGGCGCCCCATGACCCTAGTGCCTCTCAAAGGGGCTTCTGGCACGTTCCACTCTTCCTGGATCATCTCTTGAAACACCCTGTGGACCGGAAAGGCCCGGTGGGACTTCCTGAAAACCTGTAGCAGAGGGTCTTCCAGCGTGTCATCCTCCCCAGCACCTGGGACCGGCATATTGAGCGCCTTCAGAGACTCTGTAATAAGCGCTGGTAACTCTTCTCTCCGAAAGACTCTCACCACCCGAGCTTGATCTTCTCTCTCTGAGATCTCGCCCTCCTCCAAGTCCTCTTCAAACGGAAGATCCCCACTCTCCCCATCAGAGAGCGGGCTCTCGGTCAGGTCTGCCAGCTCCGTCACTTCCTCCTGAGCACGAGACCGCTTACCCCCATCGGGATAAGCGTCACTCTGCGGGGACATGGAGCGCTTACGCGCTCTGCCATGGTCAGCGGACAGCATCCGCTGCGCTGCGCCGCCGCCAACTGCCTGCTGTAGCAAAGCCACGAACTGAGGAGAAAAAATGGACGCCAGATCCTTAGGGAAAACCCCCTGTACTGCTGCAGACCCCGAGTCGGTTGAGGGACCAGCCACCAGCTCTTCCAGCGGAACTTCAGACCCCCGGAGAGAACAGGGCTCTGGCGGCGCTTCCGGGCTTCCGACCTGTGGTTCCTGGGGTTGTGACAGCTCCGGAGTCTGCCCTGCACATGACTTACAGACTCCGGCCACCGAAGCCTTCCGAGCCCCGCACACCATACACAGGGTCTTCAAAGGCATCGCGGGCAAAACAATGAAAGGCAAAAAAAAAAAAAGGCAAAAAAAAAAAGGCAACTAAAAATAGAACTAAAAATAGAAAGCTAAAAGGAAAAACCCCCCACAAAGCACTCATACACTGTATGGCCCAAGTATTTCACCGACGCCTCCCCACGTGGATTTCTGCCACGCTCCTGCCCGGGGGCGCCAGTAGGCCACGCCGCTGCCACGCGGTCAGGCCCAGGCTCAAGCGCGGCAAAAAAAAGACGCAGTCAAAAAAGGAAGACGCGCTTGGACGGCTTACCTCACTGCTGAGCCGACCCGCTCAGCAATGTCGGGAACAAGGCCTCTGAGCCGGCGCGCCAAAGCGCACTAAAAGCCTGCTCTCACACCGCTTCGTGCGCCTGCCCCGAGGCTGCAGATGTCCTGCTGACGCGGAGAGGCCTCCGAGCGCACTAGCGGGTAGGTCTTCCGCGTGGCGCCGGCCCTCTCTACTTCCCGCTCACTGACTCCGCCGAAGTGGGCACTATGAATGCTGCCTCAGTCCAGGCAAAACCTCCGGAAGGCCAGCCTGTACCCCAGGAAGTCAAATCGCCGTTGGTAGTGGCAGGGAGGGGGGGGGGGGGGGTAAGAGGTGACAGAAGAAATAAGAAGGACAGAAAGGAAAAAAGAGACAGCCAAGCTGAAGGAACTGGACTGGAGCAAAGCTGATAGCCACAGGTCCCTTGTACTGCCACCCAATTCCTCCAATAAAGCCAAAAGAACAGAACTAAGTCCTAATTGTTTCTCCAGTGAGCCCGGCCACCCGGGCTCCCAACTCTCTAGCTGCTTGGAGACTGAGGCAACTGGTCACAGAGGGCGGGCTCTGGGAAGATATACCCTTGATGTCACAAAAAGGGGAGTTTGTCAGTCTCCAAGCTGCTAGATGAGATAGGGAACCCAGAGGTACCGGGACTCGACTGGGGACACAATCAGGAAAAGGAAATTTTACAAGAAAAGAAAAGAAAAGAAAACACCGGCGGTACCGGTGGCGTCAGGAAGACAGCCGCGACCACAAGAAAACTAAGTTCATTGAGAAGTGTTCTGTTCATTGATATTTTGATTTCACTATCTGTTCTCTATTATTAGTCAGTGTTAAAATCCACCAACCAGGCTATAACATCAAGCACAGGCTCATACAGCCACATCAGTGAGGGGAAAGCCAGAACAAAAAAAAAAAAAAAAAAAAGAGATAATGGCTGGGTGAGCGGTACCTTAATAGCTTAGTCCAGGTCAAATATACCCTTGCCCCTCATACTTCAAATGCATGCCGAAGATCCTATGCTGGACTGGTGCTTAAAGTTCAGCAGCCTAGATATGATACCAGGGAACAGTTACCCTGAAAAGCATGTTTGGGAAATATTAAAAGCACAAATAGGTGCATTTTCACATAGAGTAATAAAAAAACAAAAAAAGACACACCACACCCAAAAAAATACAATCATTCCCCAAACAGAATTCCTTAGAAACTGCCTCCAAAAGGTAGCAAACAAGTCAGAGATTTCCTACCTGTAGACCATCAGATCCATATGTGAACACATGTGCTCTGGTTGTGCTTTTGGAATTTACCAGATCTGTATTTTTTGTTAGCTCACTGTATAAAAAGTGGATGAAGCATGGATAATTTTCAGCTGTTTTTTTTAACCTTATTTCCGAGGACAAGTGTGCATGGTGAAATTAGGCCTTAACTTTCTTTCCTTGAGTCCCTCCAGTCTAGAAGCATGGGTTTATGCACTCTGACTAGCAGATGGAGACTGAGAACCATTGGTTTGATGAGATCACAGTAGAAAGATCCTGTGCAACCTTACTCTTACCAGTATTTCTGTAACAAAGCAGACTCCAAAAGAAATGATTAAGCAGCATGCTTTCATTCCTTACACCAACTTACCAAAAAAGCATTCCAGATACAAAACAAATCCGGAAGATATAAACCCACCACCTTCTACTTTTAAAGCTTAACTATAGCTCCAGGATAGCTCATCACCCTGCGCCAAACAAGCAAGCAGTATAATCACAATCACAGTCTGGCGCCACAACATTAGCATGCTTGCACACCAAAGGAGCCATGCACCAGAAGAATGTCGAGTGCACACGCTCTCCCCTGAAACCAGGCATGAACCAGAAGTATTTAGGGCAGGTCCTGGACTGGGGGGACTCCAGGAAAGAAAATTAGCAGGCAAGGCTGAATTTTACCTTCTTCATGGTCTCTCCAGTGCAGTCTGGGCAAGTAGAACATACCAAAGCAGTACCTAACACAGGGTGAGAGCAGAGAACAGACTAGCCCGGCCTTTACCACTTGCACCCCAAAGTGCACAGTCCTCAACGTCTGAGTATTTCAATATGCCAAGAGAAAAAGTAGGGCATAGTTCAACTGTGCCTTCGGGAAGCAACAAAGGCCCCCAAGCACAATTCTGCCCCTTGATGAAAGTGAGCCACTGTGGGTAAAAAGAACAATACAGAACCCTACCAAAACAGTCAATTATCCTTCAGGCACCCAAAAAATATGCCTCTGAACCCAGCTCACTCTGTGTAATCTCCGCTTTCTGTAACATGGGAAGATCCAACCAAAAATGTCCTTCAAGCTCTTAAATTATAGACAAAAAAAGGTCCAGCAGGCATCCACATTGAACCCACAAACATCTAACTCGTACAAAATCAGAGCAACGCCAGCCAGGACAGAGACCAATAGATGAAAACCATAGCACATCTGAAATAAGGGAGAGCTCCAAAGGACTAGCTCATCTCAAAGCTTCAACTGAGGAGACTCCTTACACATACCCCAACAGTCTCCCAGCCTTGCATGTATAAATAGGATGCTTTCATCCTCTGATTTTACCATATGCTCCCAGGAAGCTATATGCATGTGTAGGAACTCTTCCATAGAACGTCATGGAAGAGCACGGTCAGGCCAGAGAGCATCAATATGCAAACCCCTTTTCCCTCACCAACTCTAAATCAGGAAAAGAGACAAACAAGTATTACCTCCTGCATCTTACCTCCGAAACAGACACTTGCACCCACAGCTAAAACTGTGGCAGCACATCACCAAGTTGCCACTTGCCCCAACCCCAAACCGTTGGATTGAACACAAGGGATGAAGAAACTTCTCTTTGCCCTTCTGACAAAGGCCTCCACACTCAACCTAAGCCAGCAAGGCACAACATGTGTATACAAAGCAAACAGATATGATTTGAGGAAATAAGGCTTCCTTTTTAGCCTAGTCATCACAAGGTCCAAATCAAAAAAGGGAGAATTATGTCTCCACTGGCCTGTCAGAACAGACCTCAAAAAAGGATATGGTTGAATACCGGCCACAGGAAAGAACAGTCTGCTGCCAAAGCTCCTGACAACATTCCCTACAGCCTCCAGAAACAGATCAGAGCCCTACATTCGCACCTGCAGATGGTCACCAACCTCTAAGCCATAGGCCTAGCAGAACTATGGAAAATCACCACACCGACCTGGCAGCTCATCGTAACACCCATGACCTCCTGAAAAGATCCAGTGGTCTCAAAGAATCTGCTAAGCCTAGAGGACCGTGACCCCGGCCAGGTTAACCCTTCCCTCAACAAGGAACCTACTCCCAACTACAACTGGCTCAATGAGATCACCAGAATTGAATTCAATGGCGTCTTCCTTATGAATTTGACTGCCTGGCCCAATGTAGATAGCTAGAAGCTGTGGTCCAAGAATTCAGAGCCTTGACAAGGCACCCTTCTTGCAGCACTCTGGTAAACCTGCACCAAAGGACTACCAAAAGAAACAAACACATTCAGCTCGCCAGATGATAGGCAGTCAGTTTTCAACAGGCTGGAACCACTCCAGGCATCTCCTCAACGCTCGTCTCTGGGACTCTTGACTTATTCCCAATGCGCTATAACTGCCACACACACACATGCATATTACTATTTTACTTATTTTTTTAATATATAACCCTAGGCTGGCACCGAACCAATAACACTGGTCAACATTAAAATCGTTACTGACTTTAAAAGGCCCTAATCTGTAGTATCTTGGTTAGCTGAACACGAATATAACATTAAAAATTTTTTATTGGCTCTCGTTTTGAAGATACGAGGTATTGCATGTAGTTTATTTTACAGCATTCAGCAGCATATCTCCAACGCCTCAGACAACTCTCTGAAGGATGGCATGAAAGGAATAATATGAAATGGACCATGTCGATCCCCATGTACCTGCATGTAACTTGCCATCGTGAAACGAAAGACGCTGGAAACAGTGCTCTCCCAGCATAACAACTGAAGTTTCAGTCTTGGCCAGGACAATGCCAAATTCCAAAGGACGCAAAGCATTCACAGCCTCCCATCAGAAAAGCTGAAGGAGTCACTGGACCCTAATGGTCTCTGCCCAACCCTGTTTCCCATGGCTTTATAACAGGACAAGAATACCAACACACCCTGAGTGGCTGAAACCATACTACCTACAGTTGTGGTCAACATTATTGGCACCCTTGCAGTTCAACCCCTTAATGTCCAGTATCTCCTAAAAAGCAGTGGCCAGTGAAATGGCTTTGGACTATATATGCACATATATTTGATACATAAAAGAATCAAATAAAACACCACCAATTAAAAAAGGAAATAGTATTAAAACTGGGACACTGCCATGATAAGATTATTGTAAAGTAAGTAGACAATCCCTCAAAGCCAAAAACTCCGGCTATGATCTATTTCCACGTTAGTAACTAATGATTTTTTGAATTATTTTAGGAACAGGTCTCAGACTTTAACTAGGCACTCTCCTGCAGACTATGTCTATGGATGTGTGCCGTTTTTGCATCAATGACCTGATTTCTCCCTTGATATTATTATGATCTTGGACAGGCAAGCTGACATTCCATGTTAAAAATAAACAGATTAATTTTCCTTATCTTGTGAGTCCCCGACGCCTTCTTTCGGCTGCCGTTTCGCGTTTCACAAGCTGGTTAGTTTCTTCAGGGGGTTAAGCTTGAAATCTCTGTTGAATCTCAGCATATCCTCCTTGAAATTGTATGTGTCCCAAAACTGGCACTGTCAATATAAACAGTTACTATAAAACGGGATTTCATGCCGTGTGCAAAAAGAACTAATTTAGGAGAAAACATCCACAAAAATAGCTTCTAAAAATCAGAAAAGAACCTTATTGTTAACTCACCGATGATATTTTTAAGTCCTGATGCCTGGCGTATTAACTTGGAGCCTGTCGGCTTCTTCCAAAAACGCTGCGCATGCGGGCTTGTTAAAAGAGAAGGTTCTTATCTAATGAATAAGTTTGGAACTACGGATGACGCAAAAGTCATCTAGCCAATGGGATGCCCAGGATAACCCTATACAGTGAGGAAGAACCTTTTTATCTATGATGTTAAAACTAAACTCATATTTGGTGGATCATGTGAACGAGTCACAGGCATGCAGCCCAATCAATCCCAGCATTCATGCCTTGTGGATGAACTGTTTGTAGAGTATGAATCCAGCGTTGTTCACGAATAATTAGTGTTTGTTCTCTGGTTTTACCATTTTGTCCAACTTGCACCATATCAAGACAAAAACATTTAAGTTGTTCAAAAGCATGTTGCTTTAAGAGACAATGTGCTACCATGGGTGCTTCCAACACTTTACATTTAAGTCTGCTACGGTGTTCATTGATACGGACCCGAAACGGTCTTTCTGTCTTGCCTATGTATAAGTCGCATGGGCATCTGCGCACGTCCAGTTATGTTGTTTATTGCATCAGATGCCCATGCGACTTATTATACATAGGCAAGTGTTCCTGAAGGAACTCCAGTCCAGTCCCTTTACTCTCGGGTTGCGCAACCCTTCCAGCAGCTTGGAGGCTGAGCCCATCATCGTTTTGATGATGGTGTGGTATAAATACCACTGGCACCACTCATAGGCACCAGTAATCTGATGAAAAAGCAGTCCTGACAGGTACCCGCTTAAGCACCCGTAACTATAATGCGTGAAAAACAAAAACCAAAGAAACAGGAAACAAAAACAGTTTGTTTTTTTGTTTTTTTTAAAGGAAGAAAACAGTGGCAAGGGAGAGGAGGGAAGGAGAAGGCTTACCCGAGGCCGACCCAGCCTTTACTCACTCCTCACCGTACCTCCCTAGCATGTAGCCCCGCCACTGGGGCTCCTCAGACCAGAATTTTCCGCTTCCACTCCGCTCCGTTCACTGACTTCGGTCCTTTATTCCATTCTGAACACTAGAAACTGAACCTGAGCGGGATCAGGGACTGGACTGGAGTTCCTTCAGGAACACTAATTAGCAGGTAAGGACTAATTACTCTTTCCTTAGCAGAACTCCAGACCAGTCCCTTTACTCTCGGGATGTAACAGAGCAGTTCAAACCTGGGCGGGGTTCACCAACCCGGACCGAAGTACTGCACCCGCAAACCTGGTGTCTGCTCTTCTCTGGACATCCAGTCTGTAGTGCTTGGAAAAGGTATGCAGAGAGGACCAGGTGGCCAGCGGTGGAACCAAGCTACGCTCTGCCCAGGAGGCCGACTGTGCTCGAGTTGAATGCACGCGAAGACCTACTGGGACCTGCCTCCCCTTGAGAACGTAGACAGAGGCAATGGCCTCCCTGATCCACCTAGAAATGGAAGCTTTGGCCGCTGCTTCCCCCTTGTGCGGCCCTCCAAATTGAACGAAAAGCCGTTCGGACTTGCGGAAAGATGCTGTTCGTGAGAGGTAGCGTCTCAGCACTCTATGCAAATCTAGGAGAAGCAGGTTTGGCACTCTCCCCCTCTTGTGCTTCTCCCGCGAAGGACGGGAGCGAGACTGTTTGGTTCATATGAAAGGGAGAGGAGACCTTGGGCAGGAAGGAAGGGACCGTCCGTAAGACCACCTTATCCTTGAAAAAGGAAAGGAAGGGAGGTCGAGAAGATAAGAGCTTGAAGCTCTGAGACCCTCCTAGCCGAACAAATAGCTACCAAAAATACCGTCTTCAGGGTCAAGTCCTTTAGGGAGGAGCTCCTTGCTGGCTCAAAGGGCTCCCTGGTTAGGGAATCCAAAACCAGGTTTAGGTCCCAAGGGGGAACAACTGATCTTTGCTGGGGCCGTAAGCGCTTGACCGCCCTCAGGAATCTACCCACATCAGCGTGGTCTCCTATAGACTTGCCCCGAACCTTTCACCTATAACAAGAAATGGCTGCTAGCTAAACTCGTAACGAGCTGTGAGCCAAACCTTTCTCGAAGCCTGCTTGTAGGAATTCTAACACCTCCGGAACTGAGGCTTCTAAGGGTTTCTTATGGAGATCCACGCACCACGCCTCAAATATGCGCCAAACCCTGATATAGGAAAGGCAGGTTGAGCGTTTCCGAGCGTTCAGCTGGGTCGAAATTACCGAACCCGAGTAACCTCGCTTCACGAACCGCACCCTCTCAAGAGCCAAGCCGTAAGCGAGAATCGATGCACGTGGGGCATGAGGACCGGACCCCGCCGTAGCAAATCCTTTCTGTTGGGGAGCCTCCAAGGGCGATGAGCCGTTAGTCTCACCAGGTCTGCATACCACGGGCGACGAGGCCAGTCCGGAACTATGAGGATTACAAGACCTTGGTGGGCCTCTATTCGCCTTAGAACTCTCTCTATGAGGACCCAGGACGGGAACACATACAGGAGACCTTCCGAAGGCCACTTCTGGACCAGGGCATCCAAGCCTTCTGACATCCTTTCCTTTCTTCGACTGAAGAACCGGCTTGCTTTGGATGTTTCGTAGCGCGCCATGAGGTCCATGATCGGTGCTCCCCAGAGGGCTACCACTTGGTCGAACACTTCCTGTGCTAGCTCCCATTCCCCGTGGTCTATCCTGTGTCTGCTAAGGTAATCGGCCGTCACATTTTCTGCTCCCGCCACGTGCTGTGCTGACAGGTCCAATAGATGTGCTTCGGCCCACTGTAAGAGGCTGTCTGCCTCCTTCTCCAGCGAGGGGCTGCTCGTTCCCCCTTGGCGGTTGATGTAGGCCACCGTGGTGACGTTGTCCGAAAGGACGCGGACTGCACTTTGGCGAACCAAGGGTTCGAGAGCTCTGAGTGCCAGCACCACTGCCCTCAGCTCTAGCCTGTTGATGGACAACCGAGCTTCCCTCGGGGTCCAGCTTCCCTGTGCGAACTGGCCCTCGCAATGAGCACCCCAGCCTGCTAGACTTGCATCCGTCGAAAGCTGTATCCATTGGGGTGGATCGAGAGGCATCCCGCATCCTAAGTTCCTTGGGCACTCCCACCAGAGGAGAGTCCTCCTGATCTGAAGAGGACAGGGCAGCTGCATGGATAAGGGATGATGCTGAGGGGACCAACGTCGTAATAAGGCGCGTTGAAGGGGTCGCATATGTGCCTTGGCCCACGGTACTACCTCTATCGCTGCCGCCATGGTGCCCAACAGTTGTAGGTAATGCCAGGCGGTAGGGATCCGTCTTGATATGAAGCGAGAGACCAAGCTTTTCAGATCTCGTAACCTCTGTTTCGACAAGAAGACCCTTCCTCTCGTGTCGAACCTTGCTCCGAGGTAATTGATCTCCTGCGAGGGAATTAATCTGCTCTTTGCCCGGTTGATGATCCAACCCAACTCCTCCAGGAATTCCACCACTCTGGCTGTAGCTGTACGACTCTCCGTCTCCGATTTTGCCCGAATCAGCCAATCGTCCAGGTATGGATGTACTAGAATTCCCTCCTTGCAAAGAGCCAGGGCTACCACTACCATTACCTTGGTGAACGTCCTGGGGGCTGTTGCTAGGCCAAAAGGGAAGAGCCTGGAACTGCAAGTGACCCCTCGGCACTGCAAATCTCAGGAACTGCTGATGAGATCTTCGTACCGGGATATGTAAGTATGCTTCCGTCAAGTCTAGGGATGTCAGAAACTCCCCCTGTCTTACCGCTGCAATGACCGACCTCAGGGTTTCCATTCGAAAATGAGGAACCGAGAGGTAGCGATTGACTTGCTTTAAGTCCAGGATTGGACGGAAGGACCCTTCTTTCTTTGGTACCACAAAATAGATCGAGTATCGACCGGAGCCGTATTGGTCTCTCGGGACGGGAGTCACCGCTCCCAACGCGATCAGCCTTAAAAGAGTGTCCTCTATCGCTGCCCTCTTTTCTGGAGAGCCGCAGGGAGACTGCATAAAGGCTGGGGGAACTTGCTTTGTGAATTCGAGAGCGTAACCCTCTCTGATCACTTCCAGTACCCAACGATCCGATGTGACTCGGGCCCAGGCGGGAAGGAACTGCCTTAACCGACCCCCCACCAGCAGGCCTTTCTCCTGGGCCCGCGCAGTTTCATTGTGGTTTCCTAGGGCCTGAGGATGAGGAGGCGGCTCCAAAACCTCTTCCAGCTCCTCGAAACCCTCGGAAGCCTTGTCCTCTAGGCGAGGGGCGACCCTTAGGAAAAATATTCAGTCTGGTCGACCGGAACCTACGAAAATCCCTTGGCTGACTGCGAGCTGGAACCGTCGAGCGGCTTTGCTTAGGCCTATCTTCCGGGAGCCTACCTCCCTTAGACTCGCCAAGGTCTTTCACCAACTTTTCCAGATCTTCACCAAATAGCAGCTTCCCCTTGAAGGGGAGGCGACTCAGTTAAGCTTTCGAGGAGGGGTCCGCCGCCCAATTGCACAGCCACAGATATCTCCTGGCTGCTACCACCGAGGTCATGTTCTTTGCTAGACTCCTAATAAGGTCGTACTGGCTATCTGCTAGAAAGGCGGAACCAGACTCTAACCGCGCAGCACTAGCCTGCGCGTCGGTAGAGGCGCCATCCATTAGCTGAAGCTGTTGAGCCCACCTCAAGCAGGCTCTTGCTACCCACGCTCCTGACACTGAGGCCTGCAGGGCGAGGGCTTGCTTCAGCAGAGAGTCCAGCTTTCTATCCTGACTATCTTTAAGCGCTGCGCTGCCCTCGACCGGAATGGTCGTCGTCTTTGTCACTGCTGAAACCGCCGCGTCTACCCTTGGGGACTTCAGCAGATCCTTGTCAGTTTCCGGTAAAGGGTACAAGCGGGACATGGCCCTCACCCCCCTTAAACTCGACTCTGGTTGATTCCACTCTTCCTGGATCATCTGGCGTACCACCCTGTGGACCGGAAAAACGTTCTGAGATTTCCTGACGGCTTGAATCAAAGGATCCTCTAACGCTTCTTCCTCTGCAGGGATGTCTGGTGCCATATTGAGCACCTTCAGGGATTCATTAATTAAGGTTGGGAGCTCCTCTTGACAAAATACTCTAACTATTCAGGAATGCTCTTCCTCTGGGATCTCTCCCTCCTCACGCTCTTCCTCTTCCTCCCCCACTTCTCTGTCTGATCCCTCCTCATCCGGAGTGATCGGAGATGGAGACGTGAGAGGTTCTTTGCTCATTAGTCTTGAGCTTTTGGGAGGAGCTCCGGGGTCATGGGAACTTGTCTTCCCTGGACCGGGCCGGCCACCTTCTTTCAACAGCGCCGGCTCCATGAGTCCCTGCTGACGCATACAATAAGCTTTGTGCAATATAAGGACAAATTCTGGAGAAAAATGCTCCCAGCCTCCCTCCGCCCCACTGGAAGCAGGGGGAAGGGACTGGGAGGGGCCTGGTAAAGCTGAGGTAGAAGGCGGGGGAGTGGTGGAAGAATCCCCTCCCCCTTCCCGGAGACCTTGAGACCCCTGAGAAGTCTGATCCATGGACAACTGAATTTCCTGCTCCACAGACGCTGCTTCCGCAGCACAACACCGGCAGATTCCGGCTTCCGAATCCGCAATTCTGCGTGTGCCGCAGGACGGGCACCGTAATTTTCCCGTCATTCTCCCTCCTCTATTATTTTATTTTATTTTTTATTTTATTTTTTTTTTTTTGAGTCCACCTAGTGGAAAAGGTTCCAAGGCAGGCCTAAAGAAACAAACCTGGCAATAACTGAAAATAAGTGAAAATAAATGAAGGATTTCCCAACCAAAAGGAGAGGGGGGACCCTCACCCAAAGGCTGGAACAGAACTCTATACAAACTAAGAATAAAAACAAAAAGAACTAAAGACCAGTAAGCTCCTGGCTTACAGTAACCCTCCAGCTGCTTGGAGGCTGAGAATACTGGTGCCTATGGGTGGTGCCAGTGGTATTTATACCACACCATCATCAAAACGATGATGGGCTCAGCCTCCAAGCTGCTGGAAGGGTTGCGCAACCCGAGAGTAAAGGGACTGGACTGGAGTTCTGCTAAGGAAAACGCCAGGCATCAGGACTTAAAAATATCATCGGTGAGTTAACAATAAGGTTCTTTTCTGATTTTTAGAACGCTATTTTTGTGGATGTTTTCTCCTAAATTAGTTCTTTTTGCACACGGCATGAAATCCCGTTTTATAATAACTGTTTATATTGACAGTGCCAGTTTTGGGACACATACAACAATTTCAAGGAGGATATGCTGAGATTCAACAGAGATTTCAAGTTTAACCCCCTGAAGAAACTAACCAGCTTGTGAAATGCAAAACGGCAGCCGAAAGAAGGCGTCGGGGACTCACAAGATAAGGAAAATTAATCTGTTTATTTTTAACATGGAATGTCAGCTTGCCTGTCCAAGATCATAATAATATCAAGGGAGAAAGCAGGTCATTGATGCAAAAACGGCACACATCCATAGACATAGTCTGCAGGAGAGTGCCTAGTTAAAGTCTGAGACCTGTTCCTAAAATAATTCAAAAAATCATTAGTTACTAACGTGGAAATAGATCATAGCCGGAGTTTTTGGCTTTGAGGGATTGTCTACTTACTTTACATTTATATGTTTACCCTCTATAACATGACCTAATAACCTGAATGATAAGATTATTGGCACCCTTATAAACAATTCAAATCAGTTTGAACAAAAGAGCAACACTGCCACAGTAGTAAAGTTAGAAGCACCCGTGATCATCAGTCTCATGATTTGAATCAACCAATGAATGATGGCTCTAATGTTTAAAAAGGCCACATTCACTCCCTGTTTTATTTTCACAATGGTGAAGACAAGAGAGCTGCCCGAGACTATCAGAAAAGCCATTGGCACCAACCAAACTTCAAAGAGATACAAGGCCATCTACAAAGACCTTGAGATTCCTGTGTCTACAATTTGCAATGTTATTAAGAGGTTTTCTGCTCATGAAACTGTCAAGAACCTCCCAGGACATGGTGGGAAGAGGAAAATTAATCCAAGAAGTCTTTGTAGGCTAGTGTGAACTGTTGGAAAAACACCACATACAGCATCCGAAGAGCTTAAGGCTGACCTGGAGCAATCTGGAGTAGTGGTTTCAATCCACACCATACGCCGTGCACTAAACAAAGAAGAATATCACGGGCGAAGGCCAAGGAGGACTTCACTGCTCAAAGACAGAAATAAAAAGGCATGCCTGATCTTTGCCCAAACCCACCTTGAGAAACCACAATACTTCTGGGAAAACGTTCTGTGGACAGATGAAACCAAGCTTGAGATCTTTGGTAATGCAGACTAATGATACGTGTACAGGCGAAGAAATTAAGCTTATAAGGGAAAATATTGTTAAATATGGTGGATGTTCCATAATGTTGTGGGTTGTTGTCTGCCTCAGGAACTGGAAGCCTGAATGTATTAAAGGAATCATGAAGTCAGAGGACTACCAAAGTATTTTGGAGCAAAATGTGCTACCTAGTGTCAGAAAGCTGGGTCAAAGGGCATAGGTCCTCCAGTAGGACAGTTACCCAAAATATACATCCAAAAGTTCAAAAGAATGGTTAAAAAGGAAAAAATGGACTGTTTTAAACTAGCCAGCAATGAGTCCTCAATCCAAACGAGAATCTTTGGAAATATCTGAAATCTGCCTTTCATAAAAGGAATCCTGGAAACATGCAGGAAACTGAAATTCTCCAATTCATTTCAGACTGCACAGTTGTACACAACCTCTATCTGCTCAATACTACTCAGAGGAGGGCTACTCAGGACCCTTATACTGTGACATCAAACCAATGGTTCTCAGTCTCCATCTGCTGGTAGGAGTGCATAAACCCACAAGTCTGGACTGGACTTGAGGGACAATGAGGGAGGCTTAGCTGCTCAAGCATCTTTTATTTTGATGTGCATAAGCAGATACCCTCATATCACAGCAATACATACCAGATCAAAGGCAAACAACTCATAAAACTGATGCCTAATTTTTGTCTTTCAACTACCAATATTTGATTTTAAAAAAGTCTTCAGCTATGTAGCATTACTCCCTCAATATGCCTGTTTCTTCACCCCTCTTCAGGAGCTCTACTTCAGTGTACGATGTACACATCTCATGTTTTAAACACATTTTTGTTTATTTATTTAGTCAGCTAGCATCACCTATCTACTAAAACCAATTTTTCAAAGGCTAGGCGGCTAGTGTATCATCAAATAGATTTGAAATCAGATGTCTTCTGAAAAACACAGACTGGAAATTTTGCAGGAACATCTGCTATATACATAGCAACAATGGTTTCTATGAAACTCCCACACATATATTGTCCTATGCAATTAACTAAGAATTTACACAAAAAAGATTAATGTTCATCAATTAATTAGTTACAGTGCTTGATACCTGCCTCATCACCACTGTCTGATGTCTCAGAATCTGAAGATGCAGAAGGTTTGGTCATTGGCTGTTCTTTTTCCTCAGAGTCACTGCGTTTCCGTTTAGCCAATGACAAAAGTTCCTAGTGGAGAAAAAAAGAAGATAATTTAGTGAAAATTTTATGAATAGATAAAACCAAACCATGTGAGATGTTTGTTTTATTTAAGAGTTTGGGATAATTTTTTGACCATATGACAGCAATGAGCAGGAATTATTATTATTATTATTTTTTTTTTTTACAGAGCAGGTTGCACACTCCTTTACAGCTCGATGACACCTATTGAGCTAGATGAAGGGAAATCACTGATACTGTTAAAGCAGCAGAGCTAGAAGGAATGACAAAAAACTCAGATACCAACACTGCCTATTCCCCATGCAGGCCTGATAAGGAAACATTTTAAATATCTGTTCAAATTTTCTTTCCTTGAATTCTGCAAGACAAGTCCAGACGAGTGGGTTTAGGCTCCCTTTACAACAGGCAAAGGCATAATTAAGCATCTTTCAATGTCGCCATCAAGAAATATATCTACTAGTGCAGCACTGACAGGAGCCAGTATGAAACTTCCCAAGTAGTGAGCAAGACGAAGTCTCAGAAAAACTCAACTATGAGAATTAACAGTCAGTCAATCAGACCACCACATGAACACATATTTGGTTCTTACCATAGTTGATTCTCCATTAGTACTGAGAAACAATGCAATTCGAAGGCAGCAGAGCTTTGAAACCTGTATGAAAGGCTTCCAGGGTGAACCCTGGACTGGTCTAGCAGAATTCAAGGAAAGCGTAGTTACTCACCTGTAACAGGTGTTCTCCAGGGACAGCAGGAATCAGTTCTCACATATGGGTGATGTTAGCGCCAACGGAGCCCTCATGCGGAGCAATTCCCCAGTTTTCAAAGAAAGCCTTTGGGATTGCATCGCGCATGCGCGATCCCTTTCCTACCCAAGGGTGCCATCTTGCTCAGTCAAATGACATAGCTAAAAAGCCGGCAACATGAATAAAAATCAATAGTAGGACTGCAACTCCAGGGAAGGAGGGAGGGTCGTGAGGACCGATTCCTGCTGTCCCTGGAGAACACCTGTTAAAGGTGAGTAACTACGCTTTCTCCAGGAACAAGCAGGAAGTCAGTCCTCACAAATGGGACTCCCTAGCTATAGGCTACCGAGAACCCCTAGATGAAAAATGGCTCCCTCTAGAAGAGTCGCAGCAGCTGTGATAAGAATTCAGTGGCGATGCCACACCCCCGGTAGCCTGACACCAGAGGGCCAGAGGGTAGGAGTTGCCTAAACCTCAAATAAGTTACGGAGTACTGCCTGGCAGAAAGCACTGTCCCGTAGGGACTCTCCATCGAAGCAGTAATGGGCTGCAAAAGTCTAGCTTGAAGACCAGGTTGCGGCCCAGCAGATGTCTGCCAGCGGAACAGAGCGGAAGTGAGTCACTGATACGGCCTTAGCCCTGACACGGTGGGCCATGACTCAACCTTGCAATGGGAGGTCGGCCGCCCTGTACACCCAGGCAATGCAGTATGCCACCCAGATGGACAACGTGTGCTTGGAGACAGGTAGCCCCAGTTTACTGGGGTCGTAAGAGACAAAGAGCTGGGTAGCCCTTCGATGTCCCCGAGTACGTTCCAGGTAGAAAGCTAGTGCCCTCTTGCAATCAAGGGTACACAGCACCGCCTCTGCCCAGCTGGCATGCGGTCTGGGAAAGAATGTCAGAAGAACCACCTCTTGGTTGAGGTGGAATGGAGAGACCACTTTTGGAAAAAACGTGGGATGGGTGCGCAGGACCACCCTGTTCCTAATAAAACCATGTGTACAGTCTCTCTGACACAAGAGCTTGTAGCTCACTCACTCGTCTGGCAGATGTGAGTGCCACCAGAAAGAGCACCTTCCAGGAGAGGAAGCGCAGATGGCAAGCAGACATAGGCTCAAAAGGTGGGTGAGTAAGCTGTTGCAAGACCACATTCAATTCCCACTCGGCTGCCGGGGGACGAACCGGGGGTTTTAGTAGAAGTAGACCTCTGAGGAATCTGGACACCAAGCATTGAACCGACAGAGGTTGTCCTTTCACTGGAGAGTGGTGTGCCGACAAAGCACTCAGGTGGACCTGGACAGAGTTAGGCTTCAGGCCTAATTCTGAGAGGTGAAGCAAGTACTGTAAAGAGTAGTTACTCACCTGTAAAGCGTAGTTACTCACCTGTAACAGGTGTTCTCCAGGAGCAGCAGGAATCAGTCCTCACATATGGGTGACGTCGGCGCCGACGGAGCCCTCGCGGAGCAATTTTTCCCCAGCTTTCAAAGAAAGCCTTTGGGAATTGCAGCACGCATGCGCGGTCTCCTTCCCGCCCAAGGGTGCCATCTTAGCCAGTCTGATGACATAGCTAAAAGACAGCATAAAAACTTGCAAAAAAAACTTAAGCAGATGATTGCAACTCCAAGGGGAGGAGGGAGGGTTGTGAGGACTGATTCCTGCTGCTCCTGGAGAACACCTGTTACAGGTGAGTAACTACGCTTTCTCCAGGACCAAGCAGGAAGTCAGTCCTCACATATGGGACTCCCAAGCTTAAGGCTACCGGAGACCCTAAGCACAAAAATGAGCTTCCTCTAGCCCAGCGGCACAGAAGGAAGGAATCTTCACTGAATTATTACCCACCGGTAGCCCCCATCCGGGATGGAGGGTAGGAGTTGCTCAAACCTCGAAGAGATTTCGGAGGACTGCCTGTCCGAAAGCACTGTCCCTGCGGGACTCCCTCTCGAGGCAGTAATGGGCCGCAAAAGTCTGGCTCGAAGACCAAGTAGCGGCCCGGCAGATGTCTGCCAGCGGAACAGAGCGGAGGTAAGCCACTGACGTAGCCTTCGCCCGAACACAATGAGCCGTGACTCGACTTTCTAACGAGAGTCCGGCTGCCCCATAAGCCCAAGCGATACAGTCAGCAACCCAGATGGACAGAGCACGCTTGGAGACCGGGAGCCCCAATTTATTGGGGTCAAAAGACACAAAAAGCTGAGCAGCTTTACGGTGCTCACGCGTACGGTCAAGGTAGAAGTTCAATGCCCTTCTACAGTCCAGGGTATGCAGGACCATTTCAGCTCGGCTGGAGTGTGGCCTGGGAAAGAAGGTCGGAAGTACCACCTCCTGATTGATGTGAAAAGGGGAGACTTTTGGAAGAAACTTTGGGTGAGTCCGTAGGACTACCCTATTTTTGTAGAACCGAGTGTAAGGGGGATCAGACACGAGGGCCTGCAATTCACTTACGCGTCTAGCGGAAGTGAGGGCTATCAGGAATAAGGTTTTCCAAGAAAGAAAACGGAGAGAACAGGTAGCCATAGGTTCAAAAGGCGGACAGGTGATCCGCTGTAAAACCACATTCAGATCCCAGTCAGGTGCTGGCGGGCGCAGAGGTGGTTTAAGTAGAAGGAGACCTCGGAGAAACCTCGCTACGAGAGGGTCGCTGGAAAGAGGTCTGCCGTCCACCGGCACATGATGTGCGGAAAGAGCACTGAGGTGAACTTTGACGGAGTTGGACTTAAGTCCCAGATTAGAGAGGTAGAGCAAGTACTGCAAGATCACCGACACCGAGCAGGAGAAGGGATCCTGAGACTGCTGGGCACATCAAGCGGAAAAGCGACGCCATTTAAGGGCGTAGCATTTGCGGGTAGAAGGTCGCCGAGAAGCCAGGACGACCTCCTCCACCTCTGCCGGCAGTAGAAGGGGAGCAAGGATTACCCTTTCAGCAGCCAGGCCATCAGATGTAGAGATCTGAGGTTGGGGTGTAGCAGGGACCCCTGATCCTGTGTTAGGAGATCCGGTTGAAACCCCAGAGGAAACGGATCCTCTACCGCTAATTGCAGCAAGAGTGGAAACCACGGCTGTCTGGGCCAGCGAGGAGCCACCAGGATCATGGAAGCTTTGTCTCGGAGAACCTTGAAAAGAGTTCGAGAGACTAGCGGTATGGGAGGAAAGGCATACAGAAGGCTCTCCGACCATGAGAGTAGAAAAGCATCTGCCGCTACTCGAAGGGGATGCGGCTGACGAGAGCAGAAGCGAGGAAGTTGCCGGTTGAGAGGACTGGCAAAGAGATCCATCGTGGGGAGTCCCCACTTCAGAAAAAGTTTCTGAACTACCAAGGGATCCAGGCGCCACTCGTGCGGCTGGAGGATCCTGCTGAGTTTGTCCGCCAGGCAATTTTCTTGGCCTGGGAGATAAACTGCCTTGAGAAGAATGCCGTGGCTGACGGCCCAAGAACAGAGCTTCTGTGCTTCCCGACAGAGAAGGAAGGAGCCCGTGCCTCCCTGTTTGTTCACGTAGAACATGGCAACTTGATTGTCCGTCTGGACAAGGACGGACTGGTGAGAAGTCAGGTGGGAGAAAGCCTTGAGAGCCAGACGGATTGCTCTGAGCTCCAGGAAGTTGATCTGCTGAGCAGACTCCCACGTGGTCCAGAGACCTTGAGTACATGCCCCTTGGCAATGCGCTCCCCAACCCAGGAGAGAAGCATCGGTCGTCAGCACTTGAGCCGGCTGAGGCGACTGAAAAGGCATTCCAAGCACCAGATTCGGCCGATGAAGCCACCACTGTAGAGAAGAGGCCAGTGGCCCGGAGACGCGCACTAAGTCCGCTAGGCCGCCCGTGGCTTGTTGCCACTGCTTGCGAAGGCACCATTGAGCAGGCCGCATATGCAGGCGGGCATTGGGGGTCACGTGGACGGTGGAAGCCATATGGCCGAGTAGTATAGTCTCAGGAAGCGCCTGGCTGAGACCAGGGACTGGCTGCGAAAACGGCCGGCTAGGTCCATGAGCCTTTGAGCCCTGTCGAGAGGCAGGAAAGCTCGGGCCTGAGGAGTGTGCAGTCTTGCGCCGATGAACTCGAGATCCTGTGAGGGGAGCAAAGTGGACTTTGCGAAGTTTATGACAAAGCCCAAGTACTGCAGAAGAGTCACAGTGCGGTGTGTGGCATTGGTGACTTCCGGAGAGGACGATGCTCTGATGAGCCAGTCGTCGAGGTACGGAAAGACAGAGGCCGTGAAGCCGGAGATAAGCCGCCACCACCGCAAGACATTTTGTGAAGACTCGCGGTGCGGAGGATAGGCCAAAGGGCAGTACTCTGTACTGGTAATGATTTCCTGCCACCACAAACCGTAGGTATTGGCGGTGGCTTGGGTGGATGAGGATGTGCGTGTAGGCATCCTTTAGATCCAAGGAGCATAGCCAATCTCCCTGCTGGAGGTAGGGCAGAAGGATTCCAAGGGTAAGCATCTTGAACTTTTCCCTCACGAGGAACTTGTTGAGGTTGCGCAAGTCCAGGATGGGTCTGAGGCCTCCTGTCCTTTTTGGTATTAGGAAATACCTGGAATAAAAGCCTTGACCTCTCAGGTGGTGGGGCACCGGTTCCACAGCCTGTTCCTGAAGAAGACTTGCTAACTCCTGAAGGAGTAAGTCCTTGTGCAGAGGGAGTCGTGGAGGTTCTCCCGGGAAATAGGAGGGAGGGACCTGGTGGAAGTGGAGAAGATAGCCTTCTCTTACGACTTGAAGCACCCAGGCATCTGAAGTGATGTTGGACCACCTGTGGGCGAAGTGAACCAGCCGGCCTCCGGTGCTGGGAGGAACCAGCTGAGGGGGAGAGGCTATGCTGATGAAGTCAAAAACCCCCACCCTGCTGAGCAGGGCCGGTGGTGCAGGCTTGGGGGCTTGCTGCCTACGGGACCCGTTGCCCCGTCCCTTGGCCTGCTGGCCCTGTTGGGGAGCTGCGGAGGCCTGATATTGAGGGTAGTGTTTATAGGCAGCCGCTTTTCTCGGGTAAAAGGACTTCTTTCCCGAGCCCTTCTTTTTCTGGGAAGGGGCGGAGGTCTTCCTAGAAAGCCTGGTCCTGGTGAGAGTCTCCGTCTCGATTTGTGCAGCCTTTTCAGCCATGGGCTTGCCAAAGAGGTTCTCACCTCGGCAGGGGACATCGACCAACTTGTCCTGCAGCCAGGGTTCAAGGTCAGATGACTGAAGCCAAGCCTGTCGGCGGGCACCGAAGCCGGCTGCGGCCACTCGAGCCGATGCTTCAAAGCCATCATAGGCTGCTCGGGACATGAATTTGGAGCATTCCCGAATACCAGTTGTCAAGGCCAGGAACCTCCGCAAAGGTTCCTCGGACAGTCCAGCGGAGAATCTGGCTATCTCTTTAGCCTGGTCTCGGAGATACATGCCCATGTAGAGCTGGTAGGTCTGGACACGACAAGCAAGCATAGAGCCCTGGAAACACTTCTTACCAAGGCCATCCAGGTTACGGGCCTCCCTGCCAGGAGGCACCGAGGAGTGCATCTTCTGGCTCTTAAGCCTATGCATGGCCGATTCCACTACCATGGAATGGTGCGGTAGCTGTGCTTTTTGGAAGCCAGGACTCTTGCGGACTCGATAGATGGAATCGACACGCTTGCTTAATACCGGCGACGAGGCCGGACTCTCCCACATGCGGAAGAGTAGTCGTTCCAGCATGGGAGGAACCGGTACAGTAAAGTGTTCCCTGGCGGGAGAGTCATACTGAAGGGCGTCGAGCTCTTCGGCTCGAGGCTCCTCCTCAGGATCCGCAGGGAAGGCCAAAGCCTTGGCCATATCCCTGACGAAGTCCGAGAACCGGGCATCCTCCGGAGGGGACTGCTTCTGAGGTTCGGACTCAGGTGAGTCCGAGGGGACACACCGAGTCCGAAACGAGTCAGGTGACTCTTCCTCTTCAGACTCCCAGGCCGACTCCGAGGAGGAATCGGAGGGGTCGGCTCGGGCAGGCGGAGGCGTCGGCCGCCCCGACACCGAGGGAGTCGGCGTCGACGACCTCGGTCCCGAACGGGAGGCCGAGGGTGACCTCGACCGAGGATCGACTCGAGTTCGCATGGACTCGAGGATCGGCTCGGTCTCCAGGGTCGACTTAGACGTCGACGTCCCGGCGGTCGGGGCAGTGGCACCAGCGAGGCTAGCGATCAGCGCCCGCTGCTGGTCCATGAAGGCAGATAGTCTGCTCTCCAAGGCCGTCAACCTGAGTCCGACCTCAGGTGACCCAGCAGCCCCCGACTCGGGCCCCGACGGCGTCGGGCCCGACGTCGGACCTCTCGGAGGCGAGTCCAGGAGGACTACAGGACTTACCCGAGCAGGCAACTCCGACTCCAGACGAGGTCGCTTCGGGAGGAGCTCCTTCTCCAAAGACCCGGGACGGCTATCGGGGCTATGCGACCTGGCCCTCGCGGAGCCAGGAGCGTCCACCGACGCCGCCCTTGCGGGTTTTACCTTCCGTCGATGGTCCCCGGAGGGAGAACCGCTGTCGGAGGAGCTTCGGCGATGGTCAGAGCTGGAACCTCTGGACGCCGAGGCCTCCGACGAGGTCCGGGTACGGCCGGGGTCAGCGAAGATTCTTTCCCGCTGGTGCCGCTGACTCCTTAACGCTTTGGAGGACATTTTGCCACAGGCCCCACAGATCAGTTCTTCGTGATCCGGGCCCAGGCAGCGGAGGCAATTATCGTGTGTGTCAGTGAGTGACATATTTCTGTCACACTGGACACACCGCTTGAAACCACTGGCAGCCATCGGGGGAAAAAGGGCCCCTGCGAGGTCAAAGGACCGGGCTGCCAGCGAAAAACCGAAAAACGAAACTGACCAAAAATCAGAAAAACCGAAAAATAAGAGAAGGACTCGCAACGGCGTCGCGAGTCCGGGCACCGAAGGAAAAAAGATGAAATAAATCACCAAAATCAACTTTTTCAGCGGGGACACGACGGGTACGTCTGTAGGGCTCCGCGGAAAAAAGACGATTGGCTAAGATGGCACCCTTGGGTGGGAAGGAGACCGCGCATGCGCGCTGCAATTCCCAAAGGCTTTCTTTGAAAGCTGGGGAAAAATTGCTCCGCGAGGGCTCCGTCGGCGCCGACGTCACCCATATGTGAGGACTGACTTCCTGCTTGGTCCTGGAGAACAGGTGTTCTCCAGGAGCAACAGGAATCAGTCCTCACATATGGGTGTCATCGGCGCCGATGAAGCCCCAGCGGAGCATTTCCCCAGCTTTCTATGAAAGCCTTTGGGAATGCAGGCACGCATGCGCGGTTCCCTTCCCGCCTAAAGGTGCCATCTTACCTCAGTCAAATGACATAGCTAAGAACAGCACACAAAAATGAAAAAATGAACTATGTACAACTGCAACTCCAAGGGGAGGAGGGAGGGTTGTGAGGACTGATTCCTGCTGCTCCTGGAGAACACCTGTTACAGGTGAGTAACTACTCTTTCTCCAGGACCAAGCAGGAAGTCAGTCCTCACATATGGGTGACTCCCTAGCTCTGGGCTACCAAGGAACCCAGGCTGAACAAGAGTACTCCCTCTAGTCTCAGCAGCAAAGAAAGGCATTTCAAGGACACAACCTCCACTGGTAGCCCAACAAAGGGCAGGAGTTGCCTAAATCTCAAAGAGATTCCGGAGTACTGCTTGGCCAAAAGCACTGTCCCTACGGGACTCCCTCTCCAGGCAGTAATGGGCCGCAAAGGTCTGGCTTGAAGACCAAGTTGCAGCCCTGCAGATGTCTACCAAGGGCACAGAGCGGAGATGAGCCACTGAGGCAGCCATTGCCGTGACTCGGTGGGCCGTAACCCGACCCTGGAAAGGAAGGTCAGCCGCCTTATAAGCCCAGGTGATACAGTCAGCCACCCAGATGGACAAGGTACACTTGGACACAGCCAACCCCAACTTATTGGGGACAAAGGAGACGAAGAGCTGAGTAGCCCTTCTATGCCCCTGCGTACGGTCAAGGTATAAGGATAAGGCCCTCCTACAGTCCAGGGTATGCAGGACTGCTTCAGCCTGGCTTGCATGAGGCCTAGGGAAGAATGTTGGAAAAACCACCTCCTGGTTGAGGTGGAAAGAGGAGACAATCTTAGGGAGCAACTTTGGATGAGTCCTGAGGACTACCCTGTTCCTGTAAATCCTGGTGTAAGGCCTATCACAGACCAGGGCCTGAAGCTCACTTACTCGCCTAGCCGAGGTAAGGGCTATCAGGAAGCGTGTCTTCCAGGAGAGGAAGCGGAGTGGACAAGTAGCCATCGGCTCAAAAGGTGGCGAGTCAGTTGCTACAAGACCACATTCAGCTCCCACTCAGGGGCAGGACGACGGATGGGAGGCTTGAGCAAAAGCAAGCCCCTAAGAAAGCGGGACACCAAGGGGTGATCAGACATAGAATGTCCCTCCACCAGAGAGTGGTGAGCTGCTAAAGCTGAGAGGTGGACCCGAACAGAATTGGATTTAAGGCCTTGATTTGACAAGTGCAGTAAGTACAGAAGGACCACTGGCAAAGTACAGGAGAAAGGATCAACTGTACGTAGCTGACACCACACTGAAAACCTTTTCCATTTGAAAGCATAGGTTTTCCTAGTGGACTGTTTCCTAGAGGCTAGGACAACCTCCTCAACTTCCTGAGGTAGGCCCCAGAGAGCCAAAACTACCCTTGCAGCCTCCAGGCCATCAAATTGAGAGCTTTGAGATTGGGGTGCAGAAGGGAACCCTGTTCCTGTGAGAGAAGGTCGGGTTGCAACCCCAGAGGTAGTGGAGGTTCCACCGCCAGTTGAAGTAGAAGAGGAAACCAAGGCTGTCTCGGCCACCTGGGAGCCACCAGCAGGACCGAGGCCTTGTCCTGAAGAATCTTGAATAGAGTTTGGGCCACTAATAGCGTGGGAGGAAACGCATACAGGAGGCCCTGAGACCAGGATATCAGAAAAGCATCTGCTGCTATCTGCAGAGGATGCGGTTGCCTGGAGCAGAACTTTGGCAGTTGCTTGTTCATGGGGCTCGCAAAGAGATCTATCAAAGGGAGACACCATGTCAGGAAGATCTTCTGAACTACTGAAGGATGCAGCTGCCACTTGTGGGGCTGCAGTATTCTGCTTAATCTGTCTTCCAGGTAGTTGTCCTGGCCTGGAAGGTACACAGCTCTGAGGAGCACGTTGTGCTTGAGGGCAAAGGAACAAAGGTCCTGAGTCTCTCGACAAAGGATCCCGGACCCAGTTCCGCCCTGTTTGTTCATATAAAACATGGCAACTTGGTTGTCTGTCTGAATCAGGACAGACTGGTGAGCCAGGGTAGGAGTGAAAGCTTTGAGTGCTAATCGAATAGCTCTGAGCTCGAGGAGATTGATCTGCTGTGCAGCTTCCCAGGGAGACCACAGGTCCTGGGGTGCACTTGCCTAGACAATGAGCCCCCCAGCCTTGCAGGGAGGCGTCTGTGGTCACCACTACTGTGTACCCTGGAATCTGAAAAGGCACCCCCCTCAGAAGATTGGGTGGGTGAAGCCACCAGGAGAGGGAGTGCAGAAATGGTCTGGACACCCTTATCCTGTCTTGTTGAGGTTCCTGAGGTCCAGAATGGGTCGAAAGCCACCGGTTCTTTTGGGCACCAGGAAATACCTGGAGTAGAAACCGTGACCTTGCAAGTGGGGAGGCACAGGCTCCACCGCCCTGTCCACCAACAGACCATGAAGCTCTTGTAGAAGGTGGTCTGTGTGCAGGGGAGGCCTTGGAGGCTGCCCTGGAAAATATGGTGGAGGCAGTTGGTGAAAATGCCCTTCCTCGGGTAAAAGGGCTTTTTACCTGAGCCCTTCTTTTTATGAAAAGGGGCAGAGGTCTTCCTCGACAGCCTTGTCCGTCTGAGGTGCTCAGTTTCAAGCTCAGCGGCCTTCTCGGTCATGGGCTTGCCAAAAAGGTTTTCAACTCGGCAAGGGACAATCAACCAACTTGTCCTGAACCCATGGCTCGAGGTCTGATGACTACAGCCATGCCTGGCGTCGAGCCGCGATGCTGGCTGCCACAACTCGGGCCGAAGCCTCAAAGCCATCGTAGGCGGCGCGGGACATGAACTTCGAGCAGTCCCGAATCCCCAAGGACAAGGACTTAAATCTCTGCAAGGGTTCCCCGGAGAGACCAGCAGAGAACTCGGCCAACTCCTTGGCCAGATCCCGCAAGTATATGCCCATGTACAGCTGGTAGGACTGGACACGGCAAGCAAGCATCGAGCCCTGGAAGCACTTTCTACCGACGCCATCAAGGTTCCGGGCCTCCTTGCCAGGGGGCACCGCGGAGTGCATCTTCTGGTTCTTCAGACGATGCATGGCCGATTTCACAACCACAGAATGGTGTGGTAGCTGTGCCTTTTGAAAGCCAGGGCTCTTCCGGAGTCGATAGATGGAATCGACTCGCTTGCTGAGAACCGGCGCCTCCCACATACGGAAGAGGAGCCGTTCCAGCATCGGAGGAACCAGAACAGTAAAGGCCTCCTTCGGAGGCGAGTCATACTGTAGGGCCTCGAGCTCTTCAGCTCGAGGCTCCTCCTCGGGGTCCGCCAGAATAGCCAAGGCAGCGGCCATATCCCGGACGAACTCTGAGAACTGAGTATCCTCCGGGGGGGGACCTACTCCGGGGCTCAGACTGCGGTGAGTCCGAAGGGACGCACTGAGTCTTAAAGGTATCAGGAGACTCCTCATCCTCCGTCTCCCAAGCTGACTCGTCCGAGGAGGAGTCAGGGTCTGACCCCGCGGGGCCCTGGAGCACCCGCCCCAATGCCGGAGGCACCGGCGTCGACGCCCTCGGTCACGAACGGGAGGTCGAGGGAGACCGCGACCGAGGTAGACTCCGAGCCACGATGGATTTGAGTATCGGCTCGGTCTCCGGGGTCGACTTCGAAGTCGATGTCCCGGTGGTCGGGGCAGATGCGCCAGACAGGCTGGCCATCAGTGCCTGCTGCTGCTCCATGAAGGCAGACAATCTGCTGTCCAAGGCTGTCATCCTGAGACTCAGCTCGAGAGACGCAGCAGCCACCAACTCGGGCCCAACGTCGGCTCCCTGGGAGGAGATTCCTCGAGGACTACAGGGCTTACGTCTCCAGCAGACTCCGGCTCCACACGAGGAACTTTTGCAGGCTTCTCGTGTTCCACGGGCCCAGGGCGACAGTCGGGGGTCTTAGACCTGGCCCTCGAGGAGCCAGGGACCTCCTCCGACGATGCCCTCGCGAGCCGCTTCTTCCTCTTGCGTTCCCGGTTGCGGGACCCCCTGTCCGAGGAGCTTCGACGGCGCTCGGGATCGGAATCCCGAGATGTCGAGGCCTCAGACGAGGTCCGGGCCCGGCCGGAGGCTAGAGTCCAAGAAAAGCTTTTCTTTTTGCTGCTGTCGACTTCGGAGTGCCTTGGAAGACATCTTTCCACATGGCCCGCACGACTTAGGGTCGTGGTCGAGGCACCGAAGGCAGCAGTCGTGTGTGTCGGTGAGAGACATCAGTTTCTTACACCGATCATACTTTTTAAAGCCACAGGAAGCCATCGGGGAAAAAAGAGCCCCCGCAAGGTCAAAAGACCAGCCTTCCAGGGAAAAATGGAAAAAAGGGCGCGAACGCCAGCCACGAATGGCAAAAACTGAAAAAGAAGAATCGGGCTCGATAATGGTGTACCGAACCCGGCGGGAGGGGAACCGGCGTCGAACCGGGAGAAAAAAATAGCGAAAATCGCTGAAAAAAATCTAATTTTAACCGGGAGAACAGGACACACGTCCGGTGGGCTTCACAGAAAAAAAGAGACTGAGGTAAGATGGCACCTTTAGGCGGGAAGGGAACCACGCATGCATGCCTGCATTCCCAAAGGCTTTCATAGAAAGCTGGGGAAATGCTCCGCTGGTGCTTCATCAGCACCGATGACACCCATATGTGAGGACTGACTTCCTGCTTGGTCCTGGAGAATACCACTGGTACTAGACAAGAGAAAGGGTTCTCGTTGTGCTGGTTACACCATACTTCAAACCTACACCACTTGAAGGCATAGGTTTTCCTAGTAGACTGCCTCCTTGAGGCCAGTAGCACTTCTTCCACGTTCTTAGGCAGGAGGAGAGAAGCCAGCACTACCCTTTCAGCAGCCATGCCATCAGGTTGAGGGACCTGAGGTTGGGGTGTAAGATGGAGCCCTGCTCCTGGGACAGGTGGTCGGGCTGCATCCCCAGAGGGAGTGGGGTTTCTACTGCCAGCTGGAGGAGAAGCGGAAATCAAGTTTGTCGTGGCCATCTGGGGGCTACCAGGGTGACCGAGGCCTTGTCTCGAAGGATTCTGAATAGAGCCCGGGCCACCAGCGGCGTGGGAGGAAACGCATAGAGGAGGCCTACGAACCAGGAAATCAGAAAAGCATCCGCAGCCATCCTTTGGGGGTGTGGCTGTCTGGAGAAAAAGTTGTGCAACTGATAATTCTGCGGACTGGCAAAGAGATCTATGACTGGATGTCCCCAGCACTGGAAGATCTGCTGGGCTATTTTCGGATTCAGTTGCCACTCATGAGGTTGGAGAATTCTGCTTAGCTTGTCCACAAGGTAGTTCTCCTGACCCGGCAGGTAAACTGCTTTGAGAGACATACCTTATCGGATTGCAAAGGAACAGAGGTCCAGTGTCTCCTGACAGGATGCGGGACCCTGTCCCTCCTTGCTTGTTCACATAGAACATAGCTACCTGATTGTCCTAGTACAAACAGACTGGTGTGACAGAACATGAGAGAAGGTCTGAAGAGCCAGGCGTATTGCCCGGAGCTCTAAGATTTGTTGCGTCTTCTCTTGAGAAGACCACAACTCTTGAGTGCATAAGTCCTGGCAATGGGCTCCCCAGCCCAGCAGGGATGCATCTCTCATCAGCACACTCGTGTACGAGGGAGGCTGGAAAGGCACTCCCTCGAGCAGGTTGGATGGCTGAAGCCACCAGGTCAACGACTTCAGTAGTCGTTTGGACACTCTGATTCTGTCTCGGAGTCTTCCTGTGGCTTGTGTCCACTGATCTCTGAGACACCACTGAGCTGTCCTCATGTGGAGACGGGCGTTTGGGGTCACATGAACCATGTGCCCTAGAAGGCGTAGAAAGTGCCTCACTGATATCTGAGACTTGTGGCTGATTTGGTGCACCAGCTCCCAAAGCCTCTGTGCTCTGCCCTCTGGCAGGTAAGCCTTTGCTTGAAGGGCGTCTAACCTTGCCCCTATGAACTCTAAATTTTGAGTGGGGAGCAAAGTGGACTTTGCTTGATTTATGACAAAGCCTAGATGCTGCAGCATGTTGATAGTGCGAGCTGTGGCCTGTTGGGCTTCTTGAGGCGACGGGGCCCTGATGAGCCAGTCGTCCAGGTACGGGAAGACAAAAATTCCCTGGTTCGTGAGGAAAGCTGCTACCACTGCCAGACATTTGGTAAACACTCTGGGGGCAGAGGCTAGGCCGAATGGATGTACTGAAAATGGTTTCCTCCCACTACAAATCTGAGATGTTGTCTGTGGTCTGGATGCATGAGGATTTGCGTATAAGCATCCTTCAGGTCTAAAGAGCATAGCCAGTCTCCCTGGTGGAGGTAAGGCAGCAATATTCCAAGGGAAAGCATCTTGAACTTTTCTCTCACCAGGAACTTGTTTAAGTTTTGCAGGTCGAGGATGGGCCCGAGGCCTCCTGTTCTCTTTGGTATCAGGAAATACCTGGAGTAAAAGCCTTGTCCTAGCAGGCTGTGGGGCACCGGCTCCACCACCTGATCCTCTAGAAGACCAGCCAACTCTGTAAGAGGAGGTTCCTGTGTAGAGGGGGTCTGAGAGGCTCTCCTGGAAAGTAGGAGGGAGGTAACTGGTTGAAGTGGAGCAAACAGCCCTTTTGGACTATTTGTAAGACCCAGGCATCGGTGGTGATTGCAGGCCACCTGTGGGTATACAGTGCCAACCTTCCTCCTGTGCAATGCCTCACCCCTGGCTGGAGAGAGACTATTCTGTGACAATCAAAAACCCCCTACCGGCTGGGAAGGAGTCAGTGCCTGTGGGGGTCCTTCTGCTTACGTGGGCCGTGCCCCTGTCCCTTGGCCTGCTGCCCTTGCTGGGGAGCCGGGGAGGCCTGGTGAGTGGGGTAGTTGCTGTAAGCAGTACCCTTCCTTGAGGAAAAAGGACTTTTTACCCGGGCCCTTCTTTTTGGAAGGGGCAGAAGTCTTTTTGGAGAGTCTTGTCCAGGTCAAGTACTCGGTCTCGATTTCAGCAGCCTTTTCGGTCATAGGTTTGCCAAAAAGGTTGTCACCTCGGCAAGGGACATTGACCAACTTGCCCTGAACCCATGGCTCCAGGTCTGATGACATTAGCCACGCCTGGCGTCAGGCACCAACGCCAGTTGCGGCTACTCGGGCCGAAGCCTTGAAGCCGTCATAGGCTGCTCAAGACAAACAGAGCACTCCCGAATCCCAGTGGACAAGTTCTTGAAACGCTGCAAGGGTTCCTCGGAGAGGCCAGCAGAGAACCCAGCAATCTCCTTTGCAAGGTCTCGTAAGTAAATGCCCATGTACAGCTGGTATGTTTGGACACGGCATGACAGCATCGAGCCCTGGTAACACTTTCTGCCGAGGGCCTCCAGGTTCCGGGCCTCCCTGCCAGGGAGCATCGAGGAGTGTGTTTTCTGGCTCTTGAGCCTGTGCATGGCCGATTCCACAACCATGGAGTTGTGTGGCAGCTGTGCCTTTTGGAACCCAGGGCTCTTTCGGACTCGATATATGGAATCGACCTGTTTGCTGAGAACCGGCATCAAGGCCGGTGACTCCCACATGCGGAGCATCAGCAGTTCCAACATCGGAGGACCCGGTACTGTAAGGGCTTCCTGAGGGGAAAAATCATACTGGAGGGCTTTGAGCTCTTCGGCCCGAGACTCCTCCTTGATGTCAGCCGGAAATGCCAACGCCTTGGACATGTCCCTGACGAAGTCTGAGAACCAAGTATCCCCGTGGAAAAGAGCTCTAGAAACATGGCAACTGTCAGCTCCAGGAGACAAGGGTGAACCCTAGTAAAAGATGCTTGGGTCTGCCTCCAACTGATAGCAAGGGTATATAAAGCACTGTTATTCACCTGTAACAACAGGAATCAGTCTTCACATATGGGTATCGCCAGTACTGACGGAGCCTGGGCGAGAACGCTCCCTAGCGTCCAATATGAAAGCTTTTGGGAAGACTCTACTGCACCTGTGCATCTGCCTTCCCACATCCTCTCCTCAGTTGAGTTTGTAGCTGAGGGAGGGGAAAAGCATACCCTACAACTCCTAGGGGGAGGATAATGGATTGAGAAACTGTAGAAGCAAATCCACCGGACAGGCAGAAAGATCAATATGTTTCGGAGTACACCAGAGGGTGAACCGCCACCACTTGAAGGCATAAAAACATCTCATAGATGGCTTGCGTGATGCCAGCAAAATGTCCCTGACCTGCTGAGGAAGGTCAAGGTTATCCAAATTTATGTTTTCAGCAGCCAAGCTGTGAGCCAGAGGGCCCATGGGTTAGCATGGAGGAGCGTCCCACACTCTTGAGAGAGGAGGTTGGGCACGTGTCCCAAGCTGAGGGGTGGAATCTATGCTAGACAAAGCAGCAGAGGAAACCATGGCTGGAGGAGCCAGTTAAGGGGCTATTAGAATCATGGAGCCTCCGTCAGCCTGCAACATGAACAGGGTCTTGGATATTAAGGGGGTGAATAGGAATGCATAAAGCAGATCCCTGTCCAATGAAGGAAGACATCTGGCACCTGACTGCGTAGAGAGGGAAGCCTCGAGCAGAACAGTGGCAGTCTTGAAGGACTACAAAAGGGGACTGCTGGAGAGAGAGCTGCAATTGTAAGTATTTACTTCTGGGAATTTTTCTAAATCTTGCGGTAAAAGGAATTCTTTAGATTAAAGCTGATCAATCTGTGAACCCAGTGTATTTGTTAAATCAGTCAGGGCCTAGTAGCAGCAAAGAGCTTTCAGTTTAAATTTAAAACAAAGAGCTTTCTCATTAAATTTAGAACCCAAAACTCCCCCTTTCCAAGAGCTGTGGGACTCCCCCTGGAGATTGATCAAAGATTACCTTAGAAGCACAGGACAGGGTACTGTGTAGCTGCCAGCTTTTCATAAGTCTTCTTTCCCTCCCTCCCTGACACCCACCCATCCCTGGGATAATTGTAGTTTTATAGGTGCTTAAACCTCTTAAAGGAAAGGAGGTGCCATCTTCACTCTCAGGTGCAGCTGTTTCTTCTCAGCAGCATACATTAAGGACCTGAGATTAAACAAACTTCAGGTGAACAAAGCACATTAAACGTATTAGGTATAGTTTTATTAGTATAAGAATCCCTAGCAACCCTTAGTAAGTAAAGAACTTAAACATCTAAACACAACCTTAAAACTAAGATGCAGACAGCAAGTCCAGCAACGAGATGGGGGCTTTCCAGTCTTTTGTATCGAGTGTCACATGTATGATTTTCTCCCAGTTGGTGAGGTGGTCTTACGTGTGCACAAGGTGCAAGGAGCTCTTTGCTCTCAGAGAACGTCCAATCTCTGGAGGCAAGACTTGGAAGACATAAGGAAGACAGAGGTACATAGACGAGACCTACAGAGATATAGTCCTGAAGTCCCATCTCCAGTCTGGCAGCATCCCTGTTGCCATGGAGGACAGAGGTCAAGTGACAGGACAGCATCACCCTGGTGTGGCAGGAAGTGATCCTATAGCTAGGACCTGTCCTCCAGGTGATGTAAAATCCTCTCACACTGAGGAGGTTTCTCCAGGGCCATGTGCCCAAGAGGGAAGGGTTAGGACAGCCGTTTGAATCACCAACTCTATCATTAGGCATGTAGATAGCTGAGCGGCTGGTGGACGTGAGATCGCCTGGTAACATGCCTGCCTGGTGTGAAGGTAGCGGACCTCACACGCCACCTAGATAAGGTCTTAGATAGTGCTGGAAAGGAGTCTGATACCAACATGTGCCAAGACAGCAATCACATAGGAAAATGTGGTAGGGAAGTTCGAGGCAAAATTTAGACTTTTAGGTAGGAAGTTGAAATCCAGAACTTCCAGGGTAGTGTTCTCCGAAATGCTTCCCGTTCCACGCGCAGGACCCAAAAGGCAGGCAGAGCTCCGGAGTCTCGATGCGTGGATGAGACAAAGGATGAGGGTTTTGGATTTGTTAGTAACTGGGGAACGTTCTGGGGAAAGAAGGGGCTCTTCCGAAGGGATGGGCTTCACCTTAACCGGGATGGAACCAGGCTGCTGGCATTAGCCTTTAAAAAGGAGACAGGGGAAAGCCGACAGTCACCCAAGAGCGCATGGTTCGGAACAATGTATCCTTGAAGGATACTTCCAAAAAAATGAAGTTAGGGCACATCAGCAGAGAAGTTCCAATAAAGACAAAGGTAGCCCAAATGCCCTTGAGTACAGAGCAGACAGAGCTTAAAGATTCCAAATTACCCCACCTACCGATAACCAGATTAATGTGAATAAAATACAGTCTCTAAAATGCTTGTATGCAAATGCTAGAAGTCTAAAAAATAAGATGGGAGATTTAGATTATATAGCACTAAATGAGAAGTTAGATATGACTGGTATCTCAGAGACATGGTGGAAGGAGGACAACCAGTGGGACACTGATACCTGGGTACAAACTATATCGTAATGATAGAGCTGATCAAATTGGTGGAGGGGTTGCGCTCTATGTTAGAGAGGGCATTGAGTCAAAGGATTCAAGTTTTGCAGGAAACAAAATTTGCTGTAGAATCTCTATGGATTGAAATTCCATGTAAAAAGGGAAAGGCGATGGCAGTGGGGTTGTTCTATGGACCACCTGGCCAGAACGAATAAATGGATGATGAAATGCTCAAAGAAATCAGGGAAGCTAACAAAAGTTACAGAACAGTAATAATAGGTGATTTCAAGTACCCCGGGGTATTGACTGGGTCAGTGTCACGGCAGGACATGCTAGGGAGATAAAGTTTCTAGATGAAATAAATGACTGTTTCTTGGAGCAGCTGGTTCATGAACCGACCAGAGGGGAAGCCATTTTGGACTTAGTCCTTAGTGGAAGAGATAAGGGTGTTGGGGCCACTTGGCAATAGTGATCACAGCATGATCGCATTTGATTTAATTAATGGAGGAGGGATGGTAAGAAAATCCGCAGTACTACCTTTTAACTTTCAAAAGGGAGACTATAATAAAATGAGGAAAATAGTTAAGAAAAAACTAAAAGGAGCAGTTGCAAAGGTTAAAGCTTGGGTGTTGTTTAAAATATTATCTTGGAAGCCCAGACTGGCTGTATTCCATGCTTTAAGTGGAAGGAAATCCAAAAAACTGCCAGCATGTTTAAAGGTAAGATCAGAGAGGCTGTTGTTGCCAAAGAACATATTTCAGGAAATGGAAAAAAAGAGCCAAATGATGAGAATTTGAGAAGAAACTTGCTGTGGAAGCAAAAACGCGTAATAAAGACTTTTTCAAGTAGATTCGTAGCAAAACACACTGTGAGAGTGTCAGTTGGATTATTAAATGATAGAGGGGTAAAAGGGGTAGTAAGAGGAGACAAGGCTATAGCGGAGAGACTGAATGAATTCTTTGCTTCGGTCTTTACTGAGGAAGATGTAGGGATGCTACCCATGACTGACGTGGTATTTAAAGGTGATACTGCAGAAGAATTGAAAGAAATAGCGATACACCGGGAAGATGTATTACAACTATTTGATAAACTGAAGGGTAGCAAATCACCTGGACCGGATGATATACATCCAAGGGTGTTAAAAGAACTGAAATATGAGACTGCAGACCTGCTATTAGTAATCTGTGAAAAATCATCTGTAATGCCTGAAGATTGGAGGATCGCCAACGTAACGCCAATTTTTAAAAAAGGGTTCCAAGTGTGATCTGGGAAACTACAGACCGGTGAGCCTGACGTCAGTACCGGGAAAAATGGTAGAAACCATCATAAAGAACAAAATTACTCAGCATGTAGATAGTCATGGCTTAATGGGATGTATCATGTACTAGATATTATCGCTCCACTTTTCACCAAAAGAGGTTTATCGAATTGACATCCAGGTCTCAGACTAGAAAGGAGCTTAATGATGCGTTTGAGATAAAATCTTAAACGCTATGCTCACTTGTTGCATCAATGACCTGTTATGTTGCCTTTTGCTTATAGCTTTTTATGCTTTTTCTGTCAACTGCTTAGCTGGGTATATTCAGGGTTTGCCTTCCAGCATGTTGTCTGAATAGCTTTTAGTGCACTAGCGCTGCTTGGCCCATACCAGATTCGCCCACTATCAACTTACTTCAAATTTAATACAGTGGTGCTGTGGTACTTATCTGGTGTGGCTGTCTTTCCCCAACGCCAACCTGTGCGCCGTTGCGTTTCATTAACGTGTTTTGTCAAGGGGTCATGCTTCGCACAAAGTGTCTCATTCACGTGCCGTTTTGTGGATTCAGCTATGGCTATCGTCTTCTTCTTCTACAGTTCCCAGTTTGCGCAAAGACCTCTGGATGCAATTCCCATTTAACGGCATCCACCTGGACTCTGCTGAGAAAATCCACCATCACATTGCCAGTAAGGACAATGTGTGCCACCGAAATTGCCAGCAGCCGAAGCTCGACCCAAGCAAAGAGCTCCTCTGCTTCTTTTTCCATGGCCGTAATTCGTGTACCACCTTGTCGACTGATGTAGGCTACCGTTGTGGAGTTGTGCAATAGAACCCTTATCGCTCGACCCCACACCGTCCCCTCAAATGCTTGCAACGCTAACGCTACTGCTCTGCGTTCCAATCTGCTGATTGACCAAGTGCTCTCCCGAGCTGACCAGAGACCCTGCATGAAGAGCTCCCCGCAATGTGCTCCCCATCCTGCGAGACTTGCATCTGTCAACAATGGTATCCACTCTGGCTGCTCCAGGGGCATCCCGGCCTTCAACAACTCCGGAAGCAGCCACCACTTCAACGCTCGAATCCCGAGAGGACAGGTCAGACGTCTGCTCAGTGGGTCGGCTTGATGAAACCAACGGTGAAGCAACAATTGCTGCAATGACCTGATATAAGCTCTGGCCCAGGGCACCACCTCCAAGGATGCCGCCATCATACCTAACACCCGGAGATAATTCCAGGCCGAAGGAACCGGAGTAGTTCTGAACTGGCGTACCACTTGCTGTAGGGCTTGGACCCGCCGATCGGGTAGAAACACCATTCCCCTCTGAGTGTTGAATTGTACCACGAGGTACTCGAGGCTCTGGGACGGAGTAAGATGACTTTTGCTCGCATTAACTACCCAGCCGAGCTTCTCCAAGAATTTTGCCACCTCGTCTGTAACTTGCATGCTCTCGGCTCTGGACTTTGCCCGAATTAACCAATCATCGAGATAGGGATGAACCAAAATACCTTCCTTTCGCAATGCCGCCACTACCACCACCATGATCTTGGTGAACGTTCACGGCGCCGTTGCAAGACCAAAGGGCAATGTCTGAAACTGATAGTGGCCCCACGGCAGAGCAAAGCGGAGAAACATTTGATGACCCACTCTGATCGGAACGTGTAGATACGCCTCCGTGAGATCGAGGGATGTCAAATACTCTCCTTGGCATACCACCACAATGACGGACCGCAACGTTTCCATTCTGAAATGCGGTACCCGAAGACAGTGGTTCACCCCTTTTAGATCCAAAATCGGACAAAGTGACCCGTCCTCCTTTGGCACCATGAAATAAATTGAGTATCGACCCCTGCCGTAATCTTCCTTGGGCACCGGGACGACCACACCCAAGCGCAACAGTCGATTCAGTGGGCAACGGACTGCCTGTGCTTTTTGCTGCCCCCTGCAGGGCGACTGTACAAATGAATCCAGTACGGGCCGCGCAAACTCCAGCGCACAGCCCTCCCGGATAATCTCCAACACCCACTGGTTGGTCGTTATTTGGACCCAGGCAGGTAGAAATCTCTGAATTCGCCCGCCTATCGGTAAACTTCCTGCCGGGGTCCCCCTCACTTCTTTGAGTTTTTCGATTGGCTGTTGAGGCTGCCACTGCAAAAACTCTGGATCCGAGAAGCCAATCTTCCTCTTTGGAATCCGCCCAAGCGAGAAATCCGAAATCTCTGAAAATCTCTAAAGGCACCCCGAAAAGTCAACACAGACTTCCCCTGTTTGGGCTTATCCTCCGGCAACCGGCCACCTTTAGACTCCCCTAAATCCTTTACCAACTTATCGAGATCCTCTCTGAACAACAACTTTCCTTTGAAAGGGAGCTTACCGAGACGTGCCTTAGAAGAACCGTCTGCTGCCCAATTCCGCAACCACAGGGATCTGCGAGCGGCCACAAGCGACGCCATACTATTAGCCAGGGCTCTAATTAAGTCATAATGAACATCTGACAGATAGGCCGCACCCGACTCCAGGCCATCCAGCTCTCTCAAAACTTCTTGTTCCAACTGAGCAGATTGTCTCAAACGCTGCGACCAGCGGAGACAAGCTCGTGCCACCCACGCCCCACAAATGGCGGCTTGTAATGACACCGTGTTGGCTTCAAAGGATTGCTTCAGCAAACCATCTAACTTCCTATCCTGCGCATCCTTCAAGGCTGAGCTGCCTTCCACCGGAATAGTGGTCGCTGACACCGCTGCATCAATCCGTGGGGACCGAAACCTCTCCTTGTCTTTATCCACTAACGGATACAGCCTATTCATAATGCGGACACCCCTGAGCCCTGCCTCCGGCTGATCCCACTCATCCTGTATCATTCTGTCAACTACCCTGTGAACGGGAAACACTACCTGCATTTGACGGATTGCCTGAATAATCGGATCTTCACCACTGTCGTCTTCCACAGGCTGCTCCGTGGCGAGCTTAAGCGTCTGAAGGGACTCTGTGATAAGCGCTGTCAATTCCTCCCTGCGGAACACACAAATTATTTTCACCTGATCCTCTGGCTCAGGGATCTCTCCTTCCTCCAACTCTTCCTCTCCACTTTCCAGGTCGACCTCGTTCTCCTCGGACTCCTGCCCCTCCAACTCAGAAATCGAGGGTTCTCGAGTCCTTGCTCGCTTTGGCAGTCGCGAACAACTGGCACATGGCTCAGCCAAACCTGGCTGCTGCGGCGCCACAGATAGCGACAGGCCCCCTCCAGCACCTTTCCTTGCAGTCGCAAACAGATCACCTGATGCATAATTAACACAAAATCAGGACAAAAATCCCCAGGCTGTGGTCCCGCAGTCTAAAGACCCCCGTCGGACCGGTTATCGCCTCGAACTCGACCGCTGGCGTAGGAGCCTGTAGCCCCTCCACATCCAAACCAGTCAAGACCCCTTGACAATCATATCTTAACCTCCATTTGCTGTTCCATGCTGGTAGACAACTGTGTACAGCCCCGGCAAATGCCAGAGTGGGGCAATAGCCCCTCTACGGGTACCGCACACTACATAGTGCGGGTGGGAGGCCATTGCCTCCGTAACCGAAATAGTAATTAGATCTTACCTGCTAATTAGTGTTCCTGAAGGAACGACAGTCCAGTCCCTTTACTTCTGGGTTACGCAACCCTTCCAGCAGCTTGGAGGCTGAGCCCAACCTTTTTGGAGGTGGAGCGGTATAAATACCCCTGGGACCACCCACCAACTCCAGTATTCGAATGAAAAAGCAGACTTAACGAACATCCATCAAAAAACTTAAAATGTCATACACTAACCTAAATCAATAACTCAATACTCAGGACAAGAGATTATATATATTTTTTTTTTTTGGAAAGTGTAGGAGAAGGAGAGGAGGAACGGCAACGGACGGGGGAGGTGGCTGCTTCTATCCCGTCCGGGCCTGCCCCGCACTCCCTCCCGCCGACCCAGCTCCGCGCTCGGGCCAGCGCTCCTCCATGAACGTGATGTCTTGCCAGATTCCGGAACCGGGTGGGATCAGGGACTGGACTGTCGTTCCTTCAGGAACACTAATTAGCAGGTAAGATCTAATTACTATTTCCTTATCGTCACTCCAGTCCAGTCTCTTTACTTCTGGGATGTACCAGAGCAGTTCAACCCTGGGTGGGTTCCGGCAAAACCGGTCCGAAGAACCGCTATCCCGAACCGAGCATCCGCAGTGCTCTGCACGTCCAACCTATAGTGTTTGGTGAAGGTATGCAGCGAGGACCACGTCGCTGCTCTGCAAATATCCAGCGGAGGGACAAGACTGAATTCTGCCCAGGAGGTCGCCTGTGCCCGAGTGGAGTGAGCCCTTAGACCCACTGGGACCTGTTTCCCCTTGAGAATGTAGGCGGAGGCAATAGCCTCTCGGATCCACCTGGAGATCGAGGCCTTTGCCGCCGCCTCCCCTTTGTGTGGACCTCCGAACTGAATGAACAGGCGGTCGGTCTTCCGGAATGGTGCTGTGCGAGCCAGGTACCGTTTCAAGACTCTCTGGACATCTAGCAGGCGCAGCTTGTTATGCCTTCCCTCCTGCCCCTTGGCCGCGAAGGCCGGCAGGGTGACTGTCTGGTTCACATGAAAAGGAGAGATAACCTTGGGTAAGAAGGACGGCACTGTGCGCATGACCACCTTGTCCTTTAGGAAGGTCAGGAAAGGAGGCTGGGCGGAGAGCGCCTGGAGCTCCGAAACCCTCCTGGCCGAGCAGATTGCTACCAGGAAAACTGTCTTTAGGGTCAAATCCTTTAAGGAAGCTCTCTTCACTGGCTCAAAGGGCTCCCCGACCATGGCATTCAGCACTAGGTTAAGGTCCCAAGGTGGGACGACCACCCTCCGCTGAGGGCGTAGCCGGCTAACTGCCCTCAGGAACCTGGATACGTCCGGCTGCTCCCCTAAGGGTTTGCCCCGGACCTTGCCTCTATAGCAAGCAATCGCCGCTAGCTGGACCCGTAGGGAGCTGTGCGCCAGGCCCTTCTCAAAACCTGCTTGTAAGAATTCCAGGACCTCTGGGACAGAGGCCGAGAGAGGTTTCCGTCGATGCTCTGCACACCAGGCTTCGAAAATGCGCCAGACCCTTACATAGGATAAACAGGTCGAACGCTTCTTCGCCTTCAGCAGCGTCGAGATCACTGCTCCTGAGTAGCCTCGTTTTAGGAACCGCGCCCTCTCAATAGCCAGGCCGTAAGCGAGAATCGATCCACGTGAGGCATGCGGACCGGACCCTGCCTCAGAAGGTCCCTTTTGCAAGGGAGCCGCCACAGGGAGTCGGCGATCAACCTCACCAGATCCGCATACCAGGGGCGGCGAGGCCAATCTGGGGCTATGAGGACTACCAACCCCTGGTGAGACTCCACCCGCTGCAGCACCTTTCCGATCAGAGCCCACGGAGGGAACACATATAGTAGCCCTTTGTGAGGCCACCTTTGAGACAGGGCATCCAAGCCCTCGGACATTCTTTCCTTCCTTCGGCTGAAGAACCTGTCTACTTTGGCTGTAGAGAACCGCGCCATGAGGTCCATGACTGGGAGCCCCCAGCGGGCCACTATCTGTTCGAAGATCTCCTGATCTAGTTCCCACTCCCCGTGGTCTATCTTGCATCTGCTGAGGAAGTCGGCCGTGACGTTGTCCTCGCCCGCCACGTGCTGAGCTGAAAGGGCTAGGAGATTGTGCTCCGCCCACCGGAAGAGGGCGTCTGCTTCCTTCTCCAGGGCAGGGCTGCTGGTGCCCCCCTGGTGGTTGATGTAGGCCACCGCCGTGACGTTGTCGGAGAGGACGCGAATAGCTTTTCCTTGAACTAAGGCCGAGAACGCCTTGAGCGCCAGCGTGACGGCCCTCAGTTCCAGTCTGTTGATGGGCCACTGAGACTCCAACGGTGTCCAGCAGCCCTGGACGAACTGGTCCTCGCAGTGTGCTCCCCAGCCTGACAGGCTGGCGTCCATTGTCAATAGTAACCACAGATGAGGTTCGAGGGGCATTCCGCGGTCCAAATTGTTTGGACACCGCCACCAGAGAAGGGACTGTTTGGTTCTCGGGGCGCAAGGTAACTGCATTGCCAGAGGATGATGCTGAGGCGACCATCGACGTAACAGTGCCCGCTGTAGCGGACGCATGTGTGCCCTGGCCCATGGGACTACCTCTATCGCCGCCGCCATAGTTCCCAGAAGCTGAAGATAATGCCAAGCCGAGGGACTTCGCCTGCCGAGAAACTGCGTGACTAGACGCCTCAGCTCTCTTGATCTTGATTGTGACAGGAAGACCTTGCCCCTGAGAGTGTGGAATCTTGCCCCGAGGTACTCTAGGTCTTGTGAGGGAGTCATCCTGCTCTTCAGTCGATTGATGACCTACCCCAATTCTTCTAGAACCTGAACCACTCTGGCCGTTGCCGCATGACTCTCCTCTTGTGACTTTGCTCGGATCAGCCAGTCGTCCAAGTAGGGGTGCACTAATATTCCCTCCTTCCGAAGGAAGGCCGCCACTACCACCATTACCTTGGTGAATGTCCTGGGGGCCGTAGCTAGGCCGAAGGGAAGGGCCTGGAACTGAAAGTGGCCTCTTGGCACTGCGAATCTCAGGAATTGTTGATGGGACTTCCTGACGGGGATATGAAGGTAGGCCTCTGTCAAGTCGAGGGACGTTAGGAACTCCCCTCCCCTTACGGCCGCTATGACTGAGCGTAGGGTTTCCATCCGGAAGTGTGGTACCCTGAGGCAACGGTTGACCTGCTTTAGATCCAGGATCGGTCGGAAGGATTCTTCCTTTTTTGGCACTACGAAGTAAATCGAGTATCGACCAGAGCCGCCGTGGTCTGGTGGTACTGGGACCACCGCCCCTAGAGCTATTAGTCGAGCAAGAGTTGCCTCTATTGCCGCCCCCTTTGCTGAGGAACCGCAGGGAGACTGAACAAACGCTGGAGGAATTTGTTTTGAAAATTCGAGAGCATAGCCTTCTCTGATTACCTCTAGGACCCATTGATCGGACGTGACTCGGGACCAGGCGGGAAGGAACAGCCTCAGGCGACCGCCTAGTGGCTGTCCTTCCTCCTGGACCCCGGCATCTCATTGTTGTTTTCTGGGTCCCGAGAAGGAGGAGGAGGCCCCAAAACCCCGTCCTGCTCCCCGAAAACCTCTGAAGGCTTGTCCCTTCGAGGGGAAACGGCCCCTGGGAAAGGAGCCTGACCTGGCTGGACGAAATCTCCGCGAGTCCCTAGGTTGGGAGCGCACCGGGACTGGAGGGCGCCCTTGTCTTGGTCTATCTTCCGGGAGCCTGCCTCCCTTTGACTCACCCAGGTCCTTAACTAGCTTCTCCAAATCCTCTCCAAATAAGAGTTTCCCCTTAAAGGGGAGTCGGCTCAAGCGTGACTTCGAGGACGCGTCCGCTGCCCAATTTCGTAGCCACAGGTACCGTCTAGCTGCCACGACCGAGGCCATGTTCTTGGCTAGGCTTCTGATGAGGTCATAGTGACTGTCCGCCAAGTAGGCCGTTCCGGACTCCACCTTAGCCGAGTTGGTCTGTAACTCGCCCATTGAGCCCTCTGACTGGAGCTGTTGGGCCCACCTTAAACAGGCCCGGGCCACCCAAGCTCCCGACACGGAGGCCTGCAAGGCGATGGTGCTTACATCAAAGGCTTGTTTCAGGAGCGTATCCAACTTCCTGTCTTGCGCGTCCTTTAGGGCCGAACTGCCCTCCACTGGTATCGTGGTCTTCTTGGTAACTGCTGATACCGCTGCATCTACTCTGGGAGATTTTAGCAGCTCTTTATCTGCCTCTGGGATCGGGTATAAACGAGACATGGTCCTGACTCCCCTTAAGCTTGATTCAGGCTGGTCCCATTCTTCCTGGATCATCTGGCGCACGACCCTGTGGATAGGGAAGACCCTTTGGGATTTCCTGAAGGCCTGGATTAAGGGGTCCTCCAACGCTTCTTCCTGCGAGGGCGTGTCTGAGACCACATTGAGGGCCTTTAGGGACTCATTAATTAGCGCCGGGAGCTCCTCACGGCGAAAGACCCTGACTACCCGTGACTGATCTTCTTCCGGGATCTCTCCTTCTTCTAGCTCCTCTTCATCCTCTTCCAAGTCCTTAAATGAGCTATCCTCCTCCGGAGTACCCTGGGATAGGGATGCTAGGAGCTCTTCGCCGCCCAGACGTGGGCGCTTAGCAGGGATACCGGCGTCCTGAATGGTAGCCCCGGGGGCACTAGCTGATTTGTCCTCTGCTGGCGGGACAGCCTCTTCTGCCCCCCGGCCCTGCTTACGTAGGCAGTAGGCCTTATGGAGTAAGAGGATGAAGTCAGGAGAGAAAAATTCTCCGGGCCCCCCAGCACTGGCGTGGGAGGAGGGTAAAGGTTGAGGAGGCATAGGAAGGTCCGCCGGAGCGGAGATAGGGAACTGGGACTCCCCTTCTCCTTCCAGAGGATTGCCTGATCCCTGGGAGGGCTGCGACATGGCCAGGCTAATCTCCTGTTCCACTGATGCAGCCTCCGCAGCACAGCTCCTGCAGATTCCTGAATCTGCGGAGGTGCCCCTGCGCATCCCACAGGAAGGACACCGCGGCTTGGATGCCATGGAGAGGGTAGGGAGAGAGCCGGGGCTTCTCTTGTGCGCGGCCAAACCAAGGAAGTATATAAACTCCCCGATAAAGAAAATAGCTTGTAAAACTTTCTTAATATGGAACCAGGCTAGAGAATCCGAAATTAAACAGCTTAAAATGAAAATAAATTAGAATTAAAATTAAAATTAAAATTGGCTTCAGTGAAAAGAATATGTGCCACAAATTATTGCACAAGTAAACCCCCCTGCCAACATAAACTGTGTACTTGCTGTTAGAAGTTCTTCCGATGCTGTGCAGAGGGCCGAGTTAGCAATCTCGGGCCGTAGGCTCCACACGTGGTAGGCCTCAACCACGTGGAGCTCGACCCGGGGAAAGCACTACTGTGCCTTTGCAGTGCTGGGAGAGGAGAGCCAGGGCCGGGAACACCCTCCGGCGCTAGGAGCGGCTTCCTCCTGCTGTCGCTAAACGATCTCCGCGGGCCCGCTGCGATCGCGGCTCCGGGGCTCAACTCCGCGTCCCTTCGGGCAGGGGCGGGACGAACGGAGGAGGCTAGGCGTGGCGTGCCTCCAGCGCTCAGCCACTGGGGGGCTTCGGCGCGAGGCAGAACAGCAGCACAGGACTCCGAGGAAATGCGGGGTAAGCCCGGAGTAGCAGCGAGAGGATCCTGACTTGTCCTCCTCGCTGCTGCCGGTGAAACTCTCCTCCGACGTCCGTCCCCGGGGGGGGGGGGGGGGAGGCAGGGGAAAATTTAAAGATATAGAGACCAAATAAATTAAAAACTCAAACGGGATTAAAAGCTAGAGTTAACCCTAAGTTCTATTAAGATTAAAATTAAAGTTAAAGTAAAATTTAAAGTAAAATTCAAGGAAAGGGGGACTCCAGTAAGCCCTAGGCTTACGTAACCCTCCAGCTGCTTGGAGGCTGAGAATACTGGAGTTGGTGGGTGGTCCCAGGGGTATTTATACCGCTCCACCTCCAAAAAGGTTGGGCTCAGCCTCCAAGCTGCTGGAAGGGTTGCGTAACCCAGAAGTAAAGGGACTGGACTGGAGTGACGATAAGGAATTAGTCCTTTTTCTCTTTTTTTTTTTTTTTAAATAACCAAGGCAGCCAAGAACCCTGACCAGGAACAGAAATGAGGAGGTTCTGTCTCAGATCCAGGTAGCAAAATAAAACTGTTTGAGCAACCACTCACCCCCAGATGACTGCTATAAAAAACCCAAAGAAATAGAAAAGGCAATGAAACAATAAATTAAAACACCAACGATGAAAGAAAGAAGCACCCAAAAATTGGCTGCACTCGAAGGGCATGGAGAACCGCGGCATGCAGCTACCTGAATGAAAAAAAGAGACACGCTGCGAAAATGGCCACCGCTGCCTGCGAGAAGCAGAAAAAAGGCGCCAAAAACCACCGAGACCTGCACAGCGCAACTGCTGCCGTCCCCCTTAACCAACCACCAGCTTTTTCTCCCCTACTCACAGGGCGATCCAAAACATGTTCTCCCGGCACCACGGTGCTTCAAACCCCGCGGCTCCGCTCCACTTGTGAGCAGGGAGCCGACAGGCAGACTTCCGGTGCTAAATTTAGGCCCGGCAGCAGAATCGTGGCAGCTCCGTGCTGCTGGAATCCAAGCTGGCTCTTTGTGTTGGTGAGCTCTCCCCCGTACCGATCAAGTGGGAGAGATCATTGCTGGCATAAAAAACTTAATAGGAAAAAATAAGGCAGGAGGGGAAGCAGGGCCAGGCAGAAGAGGCAGCACTCTTCCTCAGACTTAAAAAAAAAAAAAGGTACAGCTCTTAAAAAAAACAAAACACAAATACCAACTAGGGCTAATGACCCCCAAAAATAAAGAAAACCTAATCTAACTGCTCCTTATCTGTTCTCAAGTGAGCCCATCACCTAGGCTCACTATGTCCTCCTGCTGCATGGAGACCAGACACACTGGGGAGGATGAGAGAGGGCAGCAGGCTATATCCAGTGATGTCACTTTTTTTGTGGCATGCCAGTCTCCAAGCTGCAGGAGGTGAACAACCCAGAGGTGGAGGACTAAACTGGAGGACCGATAAGGAAACAAAGGATATTATAATGCCTCTGTACCGTTCCATGGTGCGACCACACCTTGAGTATTGTGTACAATTCTGGTCACCGTAACTTAAAAAGGATATAGCATTATTAGAAAAGGTACAGAGAAGAGCCACCAAAATTGTAAAGGGGATGGAAGGATACCTCTATGAAGAGAGGTTAAAAAAGTTAGGGCTCTTCTACCTGGAAAAGAGATGGCTGATATGATAGAGGTCTTTAAATTAATGAATGGGGTGGAACAGGTAAACGTTGATCGATTGTTAACATCAGAATATAGAAAGACTAGGGGACATGCAATGAAGCTACAGGGTAAACTATTTAAGACTAATAAGAGAAAATACTTTTTCACTCAATGTGTTATCAAACTCTGTAATTTGTTACTGGAGGATGTAGTAAAAGCGGTTAGTGTAGCTGGGCTTAATAAAGGTTTGGATAAGTTCCTAGAAGAAAGGTCCATAAACCATTATTAAAAGGGACTGGGGATATCACTGCTTGACCCACTACAAGCATTGTGGAATCTGTGTCTTTTGTAGAAACTGCTAGGTACTTATGACCTAGATTGGTCACTGTTGGAAACAGGATACTGGGCTTAATGGACCTTGGTTTGACCCAGTATGGCATATCTTATGTTCAGTCGTGCATTATTCTGTGTGGCGAACAGATTTATTCTGGGGGTCCCCCACAGTTGGAAGACACAGGAAGCAGTCTCCTGATTCAGAGTCCACTTGTGTGGACGAAGGATACAGCAGAGTCTGTCTGCCAGGAGGTTGAGTTCACCGGATAGATACACTGCCCTGAGATGGATGTGGTATGTAACAGAAGAACCAGAGATGAAGGGCTTCTTGGCAGAGGAAATAAGAGCCTGTTCCACCTTGCTTGTTCAAATATTGTCTGTCCGAACAAGACCTGTTTGCTCAAAAGTTGGGGTTGAAAAACCTGAAGGGCATTCGTGAGAGTACAAAGCTTGAGGAGACTGATCTGCATCTGAGACTCCTGTTGTGTCTGCTGCCCTTGAGTAGCGAGACTGTCCAGATGTGGAAGCATCTGTCAGAGCGTATTGAGGTGGAGGCATCTGAAAAGGTGACCCTCTGAGTAAGTTTTGTAGGATGTACAACCACTGAAGGAAGTTGACCAGAAGGGGTGTAATGCAAATTTTGTCTGAGAGACACCCAATCACCTGGGTCCATTCAGATGATAGCGTCCATTGAGCCTATTGCATGTGTAACCGGGCATATGGAACGACATAGACCATAGAAGCCATGTGACCCAGAAGGCACAGCATGTGTCGAGTGATGACTACTGTGCTGCTTCTTACAGTATTGGCCAGCTGGACAAGACAGACAGAGCGATCCTGTGGGAGGAAAGCTCGGGCCTGACGAGTGTTCAGTAGCGCTCCAATGAATTCAAGCTGCTGGTATGCCGATGCAGAAGCCTGATGTCGATGCCAATGCTCATGCTGAGTTGTATTGGTACCATGAGCTGCATCAACAATGCTGGTTGGTTCCAACTGTGGCATCAGAGGGAGAGGATCTCCCGAAATAGGCTCGAGGGGTGGCATGGGACCGGGAGGCACTGGCCTCAAGGAGAGAAGCTGCATGTGTCACTGAAGCCATCGATACCACCAGTACTGAGACTGCCAGGAGTTCTGCCAAGTTCCTCTCGATAGCAATGATACGCTTATGGAGGGAGGAGACCGATGCTTGAGTGGAATCGTGTACGGGGCTTCGAGCCACCGTTCCCAAGCACAGTATCAGTAGCTCTCCAGAGGTCGAGACCTCGGGAGCATCCTGGAGCCCCTGCAATGCTCTGGAGGGTTGATTCTCCCGCTGGGGCTGTTCAGCAGGCCAATCAGTATCGGATGCACCTTCTGAAGCATCTCAATGTAGAGACTTACTTCTATGCTTGGTATCGGACTTCGATGCCAATGCCTTAGTCTTAGACTTATGTTCAGACTTTGAAGAGACCAGAGAACCAAGAGAGGAGGCCAATGCCCTCGACGATGCCGAAGCAACAGAAATAGAGTCCAAGGCAAACAGAGAATCAAACTTATTGGGCCTGTTCTTTAGGCTCCGTTTGGTCATTTGTTGGCACAAGAGACATTCTTTTGGTAAATGGTCTGGACCCAAACATTTTAAAACACTAGTCATCTTTGTCAGCGACTGAGATAGTAACAGAGGATTTGGTACACTTCTTAAACCCACTGGAATGTTTTTCCATCGTGGGAAGAAAAAAATAGGCTGAGGCCTAAATTAGTGGTGAAACCACTAATAAAAAAGGAAAAAAGAAAAGAAAGAAAATAACGGGTCGGTATCCAGAAGGGTACAGCATCGATGTAAAGGCAGAGCATAGATAAAGAAAACAAAAATGAACATTTTTTGGCATGACAGGAAGAAAACCACCTGCTGGCTCCAAGGAAAACAAAGAACAGAGGAAAGAATGTGGGAATAGGGTGTGTCAATTTTGGAGATGTCGATTTTAAAAAGAAGAAGTGAAAAAATGGTACAATTTCATTGTAAATCTTTTGTGCAATATGTTATTTACCTACCTCAACGTTCTAGGAGATTACACAAAAACAAACATATTTTGGTAATTTGTATAAGTGCTCCGATAATTGTTTTTATGTGTTCACATTGCATATTAATATCTTCTGTGCCTCAATTATCAATTTATCTTACTTATTTACCCATATTGACAAACGTTAGTTTCATTTTCTCATTCATAGGTTTTCAACATAGCATCGGCATAGCGATAATCTTATATTGAAAATGTCCAATAGAAAAACAAGACTGCAAGTCTGGACTCGTTTACATCATTTGGTGGAGTAAGGCAGAGACCTACCTGTAGCTGAATTATCAACCATCAGGGATCTCATTAGATATGGGTTGTATTTGAGAGACCTCCGTGATCAAAACAGAAAAAATTATAGCACTGATAAACTGGTCAATGACTTAATGACTGGATTACTTGCTCAGTGGTACAAAGCAAATCCAAAATTTAGTGGTCCTATTATAAACAGCCACGTTAGAATTAAAGCAAAGTTGAAATCCATGTGGGAACAAGCCAGCAAAGTTTCTGTGTGCAGAGCAAAACTGGGGGAGAAAGACAGACTGATGGACATATTTACCTACAAGTGTGATATAAAGAGTTATACTGAGGGAAGCAATTCTGCCCACATTGTTACTAGCACTTCAATACAAGACCATATAACTCCAATACGACAAGATCTACACTGGCTACCAATCTCCTCACGGGCAAAATATAAAACAGCGCTTACCATCTTCAAAATTAAAAACACCACCTCAGCAGGAATACTACAGGAACTCATTGGAACCAAAACAAACAAAAGACCAGACAGAAACAGCACCAAAAAGAATATACCAACACCTACTCTATTCACAAGAACAAACAAATCCACATCCAGGCAAGCCTTCTCTCTTGCTGCCCCTGCTATATGGAATGGCCCCCCAGATAATCTAAAATCAACAAAAGATATAAAAGAATTTCGGAAGCTACTTAAAACCACCCTATTCATTGAACAATTCAACTAAGACCACCAATCCACCCTAACCACCCCACAAAACGAGTTACACAAGACATGACATCCACGACATAAAAGCATCCTACTACTCTTATTAAAATGTAAATAGCCCAACCTGTATATATTGCACCCCAAAGCAAGTTTTACCTATCCACACACTCACGAACACTACCCTCACAACCACTGCATGCCGACACCCCCACACTACCCTACTTGATTGGTTTGCAGTGAAATCTGCTTTGATTCAAGGATAAAGCGGGCTATAAATAAATGTAATTATATATATATATATATATATATATATATATATATATATATATATATCTCAATATATATATCTCAATATATATATCACTCATTCACTCTTTAGTAGGTATATGAGCTTTCTTCCAGCCCTTGGCAATCTCTGTTGTGGCTGCCATTTGGGAAGTTTTTATCAATTTTCTCTTCACCCCTTCCCGTTCTCATCCCTTCACAACTAGTAGCATATTGAGAATTTCCCATTCTATTGTGTGTCCCATTAAGTCCTCCACTTTACTCTGTATTATTTCCAAAACTTTGCTACAAAGGGGCAAAGCCATCACATGTGTATGTAATCTCCTTGCTCTCCACAACCCTGCCAGCAAAACGTCTTCCCTTTTTTCATCATCTGCTAGGCGGACTGGTGTGTTACACACCGCAGTACCACCTTGCAATTTTACTCTATATGTTTGGCTGCTCCCATGCCTTCCCTCAATCTTTTATGAATTTCCTGCCAGGTTTGACTATTTCTCTTCCAATTATCTTCTTCCCAGTGTATCTGGTATGATGCTCTCTCTTTTGTGTGGTAATTTACTAACATCCTATAGATTCTTAATTGAGGCTTCTTATTGTTCCCCATAGCCCAACATAATTTTTCAAAATCCAAAAGCCCCCTTTTGTATTGTATCTGCCTATGAGGGCATCTGTAGCCAATGTCTGACCTGAAACACCTGTTAGTGTTTCCACTGTGCACTCTGAGAATGACCCATTTTGTAGAAGTATGACCTGAAGATAGCCATAGAAGTCTTGTCATCTAATGCCATACTTCTGCAGTTCTGTGAAGGATGCTAATCTCCCTCCTTGACATAGCTGGTATACTATTTGTAAGCCTTGACACTTCCATCTTTTAAATAAGGGGTCATGTAACCATGGACCAATCTTTCGTTGTGCCTTATTGGTTGTATTAGGGGGCAATCCCTCTTTATTGGTTGAACAGATACAGCACAAAATTAAAGATGTGCAACCACCTGCACTGGGGTATTCCCCGAGTCTCTCCTGGCTTTAGGTAACCAGGGGTTGTACTTTAAGGGAGTGCAGTTGTTCCCCGTACCCACCAAGTGAACCCATTTCTTTTCTGGCGTTTCGTGCCAGTCTACGATGTCTGATAACTGAGCCGTCAAGACAGTATTATCACAGGTTAGGTATTGCTAGCCCTCCATTTTCTTTGGGCCTATACATCACTGGTCTTGCTATTCTTGGTGGTTTATATTGCCAAATATAGTGAAAGATCTTGCGTTGCACAAGTATTATATTACTATGGGGCACCCCAACTGGAAGGATTTGAAATGTGGAATTTTTGGGAACGTTACCATTTTTATGCTCACTATCCTGCCTATGCATGATAGTGATGTTCTCTTTCATCCCTCCATCTCCTGGGTTTTATCTTTTTCATAAGGGGCTATAGTTCACTGAGTATAATTTCATTGGGTCTGCACTTAACTGAACCCCCAAATATCTTATAGATTTCCTCGCCCATTTAAATGGAAACATGTTCCATAACCTAGATGCCTCAGATTCCATCAGGAAACTATTTAAGATCTCTGTCTTGTCTAGGTTAACTTTCATTTCCTCTTGTACTATTCTCAGTGATTTGTTTGGTCTAGTGTTAGCACAATATCATCTGCAAACAGCGAGATTTTGTATTGCTCACCTGCAATTTTTACCCGTCACCTCCACCCTCCACCTATTTTTTTCTGCAAAGGGCTCCAAAGATATCGCAAATAATAGTGGGGAAAGGAGGCAACCCTTGTTCTTCTCTGTAGGCTAAAGCTATTTGAGTAGCCACCATTAATTTTCACCACTGCTTCTGGTTTAGCATATAATGCTTTAACTCATCTTATGTACCGCTCTCCTATCCCTATCTTCTCCATAGCTGCCCACAAAAAGGTCCAATTCACCCAGTTGAATGCTTTTTCTGCATCTACTGCCACCGCTATAGCTGGCTCCTTGGTTTGCTTTATTTCCTGAATAATATTCACCACTCTAAATTATCTCCTGCTTGGCGATTCTGTATGAACCCCGTCTGATCTGTATTTATTACTATTTGGAGATAGGTACTTATTCTAGCCAAATACTAAGCTATCTCAGAGCAATACCAATCCACAAAAAAATACCACCAAGCTCTGCACTACAAAAGTATATTCATAAACCATCCAACAATACTCAACACCACAAGAATTTTAACAACTTAGCTAAGGCAAAAAGGACCTCAGGATGGCTACAACCCCACATGCAGTGAAAAATCACTATAGGGAATAGCAGACGCTTACATCACAGGTCCAATAAGCCACCACATCTCACCCACTAAGTTCACCAAATAAATCTATTCAAAACCACAAAAATACTACTGGGAATAGAATATACAACCTACCTAAACATAACAAACATACACACTTAGTAAATTCAACAGCCACAGTCCACTACCATGGACATTCTCCGACAACCAACAGAACGGCGTCTGACGCACATTAAAAAACAACTAACAACTACAACTACTAACAACTACTTATTCTAGCCACCAATATTTTTGCCAAATCTTTGCATCTAGATTCATCAGAGATATAGGCCTATATGATGCACATTTCGTCAGGTCTTTGCCTGTTTTGGGCAGTATACTTATTCCCACCTGACCCATAGTGGCTGCTAGACGGTGCCTCTTGTCTCAGGCTTAATTTTTCTCTATAAATTTTATAAATGCTGTTATCCCATCTAGCCCAGGGGCCTTGTCATTTGCTAATGTACCTATTGCTCTCTCCACTTCTTCTTGGTTTATGGGTCTCTCCATGTTTTTTCCCTCACTGATTTAGTAAACTTGGGTAGTTGGACCTGTTCTAAGTAGCTGCTCACTTCTTTTTCTGAGATCTCTTGTTTGTTTTTATAGAGATCTTTATAAAATTTCCTAAATTCCTCCCCGAGTTAATCATCTCCCCAAATCCATTCCCCTGTTATGCAGAGCTTAGGTACAGCGTATAACGCTTGCTGTGATCTTGAGCTTTGTGCCAGTAATTTGCCTGGGTGGTTCCCATGCTCATATCTCTTGTTTTACCCTCCTCAGTTGGATCGCTAATGCATCTCTTTGCAAATTCTTCACTTTTGTTAGGGAATTTAAGCAAGCAGTGGACAAAGCTCAATCTCCTTTTTGGGCGTGAATTCTCTCTTTCTTTCTAATTCCTTTAAGTAGCTGATGACACTCATATTCTTCTCTATTATGTTTTTTCTTATAGGCCCCCCAGCTGATGCATCGGCCCTTTTAGGTATGCTTTAAAAGCATCCCATATTACTGCTATACCTGTTTCCCCATTATCATTGATCTCAAAAAACTCCTTTATATTCTGTTCTATATCCTTTTGGCACTGCTGGTCTTTAAATAAGCTATCATTCATCCTCCAGTATCTTCTCCCTGGGTTCTGACCCCAACCGTGCAATACCAAGCCATGATCTGACCAGGTAATTGGTTCATAATCTGCGCCTGTCATGTTCTGCATTAGCTGGTTACTTAACCAGATCATATCTATCCTGGAGTTTATATTATGTGGTATGGGATGAAATGAGTACACCCTACTTTTAGGCTGTTTTTCCCTCCAACCAACAGTTGCCATGCTACCAATTGCTCTATCAATCTTTTCCTTTGGCCCTTGCCCCCTCTTTCTTCCCTTGAGTGGTCTAGACTGGGGTTTCTTATATTAAAATCTCCTGTCATTATTAAGCAGGACAAAAATCCTGATAGCTCAGTTCTTACTTTATCAAAAGCTTGTCCTATTAGGAGCATAAATATTTATTATTATAAGTGGTTTCTCTTGTATTTTCCCTCTTATTGCAATGTATCTCCCTTCTTCACTTCGTCTTCTTCCCGCGGTACTGAATTTCTCATAATTAATCGCCACCCCTCCTTTTTTTTTGCCCCCACTTGGGAAAGCGCAATATACCCTTTGAAACTGCATATGTACCAGGAGTTTTTAGTCTGTTGTGCGCAATTGTGTTTCTTGTGCACATAGCACTACTAAGCCTAATCTTTGTGTCTCTTTAAAGCAAAAATGTCTCTTCCTAGGGATATTAAGACCTTTCGCATTTATAGATTCTATCCTTAAAACTACCCATTTTCCTTCCTCTGGCTTAATTCCCATTACTCTTCTCTTATTTTGTGCCTTCCCCTGCCCACCCCCCCCCCCCCCCCCCCCCCCCCCCCATTGCTGCCCTTAATTTCTGGGCCACTAGCTGTAGCATCCCAGGATGTCACCTTTTATACTTTCTCCACCTACCCCTCCCTTCTTGGTGTCCCCCCTCCCTTTTTCCCTCTTTGCTACCATTTCCTTCTTTGTTCCTCTAATCCCTCCTACCCATTTGCTCTACTGCAAGCCTCCTATTCCCTGTCCCCCTATTTCTTACTCCTTAACCCCACCCCCCGGCCCTCCCTCTTTTCCAAAATGCCCCTTCATAATCACCTACCCGCCTTCTTCCTTCAGACATTCTTTCTCCTTTTTTAACCATGTCCCCACTTTCCCCCCGTACCAATCTTTTGGCATTTTATAGTCTTTTCAGGATGGCGGGTCCACTATCGAGATAGTTGCTGGTTCCGCTATTGTGTTGTGCTGTCTTTTCAGCTGCTTGCTATTGTGCCCGTCTTCTCTGCCATTAAACATAGAAAAATGACGACAGAAAAAGACCACATGGCCTATCTAGTCTGTCCTTCCATATCAGCAACTACCACAGTCCCCTTTTTTCCTTTAGAGATCCTCTGTGTTTGTCCCATGGTTTTTTGAATTCAGATACTGTCCTCATCTCTACCACTTCCACTGGGAGACTATTCCACAAATCCACCACTCTTTCTGTAAAGAAATATTTCCGCATATCACTCCTGTATCTATCCCCTTTTACCCTCATCTCATGTCCCCTCATAGCAGAACTTGCTTTCAAGCGAAATAGGCTCCTCCTCCTGTGCATTTATGCCACAGAGGTATTTAAACGTCTCAATTATTTCACCTCTATCCTGCCTTTCCTCTAAGGTGTACATATTAAGATCCTTAAGTCTGTCCTCATATGCTTTATAGGCAATTTTAGTCGCCACCCTCTCTACTGACTCCAACCTGTTTATATCCTTTTGAAGGTGCAGTCTCCAGAATTGCACACAATACTCCAAATGAGATCGCACCAAAGACTTATACAGAGTCACTATCACCTCTTTTTTTCTGCTAGCCATTCCTTTCCATATGTACCCAAGCATCCTTCTAGCTTTTGCTGTCGCCTTTTCTACCTGTTTAGCTACTTTAAGATCAGACACAATCACACCTAGGTCCTGCTCTTCTTTAGTGGACAAAAGTACTTCACCCCCTATACTATTGGATTGCTGCAGCCTAAATGCATGACCTTGCGTTTTTTAACATTAAATCCCAGCTGCCAATTTCTAGACCATTCTTCAAGCTTAGCTACATCCCTCCTCATGTTATCTACACCTTCCTGGGTGTCTACTCTATTGCAGATTTTGGTATTATCTGCAAAGAGGCAAACCTTACCCAACAGCCCTTCTGCTATTTCACTAACAAAGATGTTAAAAAGAATAGGACCAAGGACAGATCTCTGGGGCACACCAATGGTAACTTCCTTCTCCTCAGAGTGAGCTCCATTTACCTGTACCCTTTGTCGCTTCCCACTCAACCAAATTTCTAACCCAAGCAGTAACTTTAGGAAGCCTGTGAGGAATGGTGTCAAAGGCTTTACTGAAATCGAAATAGACCACATCTAGGGCTCTCCCTCAGTCCAACTCCCTGGTCACCCAGTCAAAGAAATCAAACTAATTTGTCTGACAAGACCTGCCTCTGGTGAATCGATGCTGCTTCGGATCCTGTAATCTGCTGGACTCCAGAAACCTCACTATTTTCTCTTTCAGCAGTGTTTCCAATAATTTACTCACTACCGAAGTTAAACTAACCAGCCTGTAGTTGTCAACCACATCCTTACTTCTGCTTTTATGTAAAGGGACCACATGAGCCTCTCTCCAGTCCTTTGGCAACTCCCGTGCTTGCCTCAATGTGAATGCTTTCTACTCCAGTAATGTGTAGTTCCTTCATTGCTATTACTCTTGTCTTATTCTTCTCAATAATCTTCCCTCTATTAGGATCTATAAGATTACTATTTCCCTATCGCGTAAATTTCTTTAAATGAACATTCTGTCTTGAAAGTTCTTCTTTATATTTCCTGTTAGACAATTCTATGAACTCGGGGTCTCAGACTTATTGGGCACTACATTCCAGACCAAGTCTTCAAAATAATGTGCCCCGTTCGCATCAATGACCTCCCAGTTCAATTCTTAAACATCATTGATAATTTGTCAAATTGCTCACATTTTTAAGAAAAAAATCTTTTCAAAACTAGAAAAGTGCTTAACTTAATTCTTCTTTTTTCCCCCCTCTTGTCTTAGAACATGCTGTTTTACCATCTTTAGTGAGTGCCAAGACGAATGGAAATAGTCATTTTTATTTCACTCCTTCATTTCTCAGTTTTAGGGTGATATCTTTAAAAGTCCCTTCTTTTGGGCAGTATAGTCAGCGATAGGCCCTCAGACCTCGATCTTATGTGAGTTCCACTCTAATGTGCCTTTTTTCCTGGCTCTTATTAGTATTTATTTAACATTTCTTATATACCGCCTTTCATGATATCAAGGCGGTTTACATTGAACAAACTGAAATTACAATGAACAGGGCATTATAACTTGAAGATAACTATTTTACAGGGAACATGGGCTATGGAGGGTTAAGTGGCTTGCCCAAGACCACAAAGAGCACCTGTGGGACTAGAAACCCCCGTCCTTCCGGCCCAAGGTTGCTGTCCTCTAGTGGGATTTGAACCCCCGACCTTCTGGCCTGAAGTACCTTGCCCCAACCATTAGGCCACTCCTCCACTCCTTTATCCAATAGCTATGGAAACATACCACAATGTCTCTTGGGAAATTTGTTCTTGGTTTTCCCAGCGATCTATGCGCACGGTCCATTTTTAGTTGTGGTTTATCTGCTGCATTCCATAGAATAGAAACCCTTTCCTCTACCACCCGGGCACAATTTTGGTATGCTGGTTCCTCTGGTAGGCCTCTAAATCTTGTTATTACGCCGGCTTCTATTTTTGATATCCTCCAATTTTTCTGCCATGGACTCTTGTGCCTGCTCTATTGTCTGCACCTTCCATTCTAGTGATGCATTTTTCTCTCCTTGTTCCTCCATCTGTTGTTCCATGTCTTCAATGTGGTGGCCAAACTCTGAAAATTTTGACTTTAAATCTATAGCGAGAGTCGCAAAGTCATTTCTCAAATATCAAAATTTCCGCTTTTATTTCATCCATCCATTGGTGAAGCTCTCCTGCCTGGATTTCCAAGCCTCCTGGATTTGCCTTTTGTTGTCCAGATTCTGCCGTTTTGCTGGTTTGTCGGCAGCATGGGACCTCACCCAGCACCATTTTGGTTGTCTCCTTCCTCGTACCTGCCGTCCGTTCAAATGCAAAGTCTGTGAGGTCTGCCGATTTCTTTTTCCCTGCCATCTTTCCTCCAGAAGGTTCTCCCTTGCACCGCTTTTATATTTATTTTATTTTCCCTTGTTTTCCCGCAGAGGGTTGCTTCTTTTTGCTTTATTCCTTAGGTGGGTAGAGCGGAGCCCAACACTACACTGCCATCTCCATCGGTGATGTCACCGGAAGTCTCTGTATGTGCTCTCTTTTAACCATTTTTTAACCACCCTTTTATAATTATTTATATTGTTTTAGACAGACGATTTATAATCTTTCCAGCGAGTTTGAGGTGTAAGAGCCAATGTTTGGCTTTATTTTCATTTTTAGACTCAATCTATACCTTTTAGTTATATCTAACACATGGATATTTCACTCCAGCCTGATGGCTGTGTTTCTTTTTAGATTGGACTTGGCTCCAGCAGCCTTAGCTGCCTCTCCCTGCGATCTTCCTGCTTCAGGGTGGCTCAAAATGGCCGACTTTGCTGCCAAAACTGACCCGTTGGGTAGGTGGGAAGACTCAGTCAAGTCGGGGTCTAGTGCTGCCGACTGTTGAGAAGCCTTAAGACACGCTCTGCTGTTTTGCTCTCCTCTGAGCACAAATGGCAGAGATCCGTGGCAGACACCGTGCCCCAGCGTGTCCTGCAGGCCACGCACACAGGCTCTGCTGAGGCCATCCATCTATGCAACTGTCCTGTACCACAAAAGCACTAAAGTCCCCTAAGGGAAGAGGAGACAAGTGCAGCAGCCCCAAAGAAGCATTAAGAGCCACGCCCCCTCCAAAGCCCCAACATGGCAGTAAGGCAGAATCAAACACCAGAAGCACTCAGAAACACACAGCAACACTCACCTCCACAGCCGGAATCACAATCTATTAGGCAGAATCAGGCCAGAAGTTGCACGGACAGACTTGGAGAGGGGGACCTGGGACTCCCGGGTTTACAACCCACAGCAAGTGAGGCTGTCACTACTCCCAAATGGTTTGCAGCACTCACCTCTTGGAGGTTGCTCTCTCTATGCCCAGATCATTCCTTGTTCACAGACTGTAATGTCTTCCCTCCCACCCACCCCCCAAATCGCTGCCTCTAAAATGCTAGATAGATCTCTTAGACATTTTTTTCTCCCTTCTACAGCTCAATTCAACTGATCTCTCCAAGCCTAGCAGTTTCAAGGAATCCCTACAGTACAGCTCAGATGCACAAAGAGACCCCCACCTGCTGGAGACTGAGAAATACTGGCTAGTATCCTGATGCACAGTGCCTTTAATAGGCGACATTAGCAAAGATGGTCATGCTCAGTCTCCACCTGCTGGTTGGGGGGCATAACCTATGCATCTGGACTGGACTAGAGGGATGATATGGAAGCATTAAACAAACATGTGAACATTTCACAATGCCACTGGAATTTGCTTGTGGTTATAATGGATGTGGTCTGATGGGTTTCTTTTTTTGTTGTTGTTTGTTTTGTATTTTTATATCTTGTCTATTATTTATAGTTTAGTCTCTTTTCATTTCGATATGGCTTAGGGCATAATTGTTTTGACATAAGTGATTAAACATATCTGAATTCTCTCTTCCCCAGTAGGAGACGAGCCAAGAAACACAGTCTGCTGAGACTAAGAAAACAGGCCAGTTCGATTAGCCTTGTTTGAATGTGAAATAAAATACTGGAATTCCAAGTGGCAGGAATACCAAGCATTCTACTATAACATAAGATTTGCCATACTGAGTCAGACCAAAAAGGTCCATCAAGCCCAGTTTCCCCACTTCCAACAATGGCCAACTCTCAAAAAAGAGATTACATGCTGCTTATCCCTAAGGTTAGCAGTGGATTTCCCCCAGTCCATTTTGGTTATGGTTTATGGACCTTTCCTCCTGGAACTTGTCCAATTTTTTTTTTAAACCAGCTACACTAACATCCTGAGTGGCGTAGCGCCTAGCGGTTAGAGCAACAGCCTAGGCACCCAAGAGATCTGGGTTTGAATCCTACTGGCACTCCTCCTGACCTTGGGCAAGTCACTTTATCTTCCACTGCCTTGGTAGAAAATGCCTGGAAATATACTTCTGGTCATACCTTGCCAAGAAAACCCAGGGGCTGCTGAGTCACCAGGAGTCGGCATTGACTTAACAGCACTTAAAAAAAACCCCACATCCTCTGGCAATGAATTCGAGCTTAAACTACACATTGAGTGAAAAGAAATTCTCTTATTAGTCTTTAATATCTTCATTGTGTCCACTAGTATTTGTATTTTTTGAAAGAACCACCGATTCAGATTTACTCGTTCTACTCCACTCATTTTATAGACCTCTATTACATCTCCCCTCTGCTGCCTCTTCTACAAGCTGAATCATCAAGGGGATGGAAGGATACCCTTATCACATTTGTCACCCATCTCTCTACATTTTCTAATTCCACTATATATAATGATATAGATATCTTTATCTATCTTTAAGATGCGTCAATCAGAACTGCGCACAATACTCAGTGCAGTTGCTCCATGGAGCAAAACAGAGGCATTATGATGATATTTGCTTTATTCTCCATTCAATTCCTAATATTCTATTAGCTTCCCTAGTCACCAGTGCACACTGAGAAAAGGATTTCAACATGTTAACCATAATAACAATAGATACTTCTTCTGGGTGAGGACTCCTAATGTAGAACCTTGCAGTGTGTAGCTATAGTTTGAATTGTCCTTTCTTAAGTCTGCATTAAATTTCATCTGCCATTGAATCCAAGATGGCGACACACAGCGTTTAGGCTCCTGACCTTAACTGATGGGACGAAAGAGGAAGGTGAAGCACGAGTTGCAGCCCCAGGCTTCCGCGCAGACATCAACTCCAGTTACAGGACCACTGGATGCCTTTGTATATCGTCGTCTTGAGACGCAGCCAGCAGCGGGGGATGGTAGCTCGGCTGGAGAGTGCTTGGGGCTCGGTAGCTCAGCGTCTCCCTCGAGCAGTGACCTCACGCCCCCGAAAGTTCATCGGGCCTCAAAGCAGCCCTGCCCAGAGTCTGCTCGGTGCAGCGTGAAGATGCTGGCCTCTCCTATGTTGGAAGCCCTTGAATCTTCGCTGGGGCCGAGTGTGCCTAGCATGTTGGAGGGAGTTCTTCCCTCGACGGGGCAGGATGTAGGAGCAGCGCTAGAGACCAGGAGCATCGCTGTGGCATCTGGAAGTGGCGCCAGTATTACATCTCCTGGAAGCCTTTGACCCTGTGGAGTCATGATGGGTGTTCAACGGGGCTCTGCCTTTTCTTTTTCCTTGCCACAGTCGGATCAATTTACTTTGGAGTTGATTTGAACTGCCATTAACCATTTGGGGGAAACCTTTGTATCTCAGCTTAATATGATACAGGAGCAGGTTGTATTAAATTCTACTAGTATTGTTAAAATGGAGCAAGATTTGAATTTAATGAAAGCAAAGTTGGATCAGGTTTCTGAAAAGAATAATCAGTTGGAGACTTTATCTGAGACATTTATTAAGGACTCCAATCAGATGAAAATCAGATTGGAGCAATTAGAGAACTTTTCTAAGTTAGCAAATCTTCGGTTGGTCAATTTTCCCTGTGTACCTACTATTACTGCAAAAGAAATGTTTAAACATTTTTTGGTTGAGAGTTTGGGGGTTCCTGTGGACTCCTGTCCTCCCATTGTAAAGGCATATTATCTCGCTATAGCTCGGAAGGCCTCAGGTTCTACTGGGGCAACCTATACCTGGCTATACTTTATTCAGAAAGGACAGGGTAGGAAGAAGGGGAGGAGGAGTGGCACTATATGTAAAAACTACTATTAAAGCTTTGGAATTACAGAGCTTAAAAGGGAGAGAGGAGGCATTGTGGGTTAAACTAGAAAGAGGGAAAGAGAAATCTATTTGCATTGGTGTGATATACAGACCTCCCTCACAAGAGGAAGAGGTGGACAGAGAGTTAATTGAAGACATACGCAGCATTGCTAGGAAAGGGGAAGTGCTACTGCTAGGAGATTTCAATATGCCAGATGTTGATTGGCACATTCCTGCTGCAGTATCATCTAGAAGTAAGGAGATCCTGGATTCTCTACAGGGAGAACTATTCAGGCAATTGGTAACAGATCCCACACGTGAAGGAGCCATACTGGACCTGGTGCTTACCAATGGTGAAAGTGTTTCTGATGTTGTAGTGGGAGATAATTTTGCATCCAGTGATCACCAGATGGTGTGGTTCAGTATTAGGACTAGAGCTGTTAGAATCCATTCCAAGGTGAAGATCTTAGACTTTAGGAAGACTAACTTTGCGAAGATGGGCCAATACCTCAGGGAGTCGTTAGTGGGATGGGAACAGCTGGGGGATGTAGAAAAACAGTGGGCAAAACTGAAAGGGGGTATTTTAAAGGCAACCAACCTTTTTGTTAAAATGGTAAATAAAGGCAAAAGGAACAGGAGACCGCTATGGTTTTCGAAGGAAGCAGCTGAAAAAGTGAAGAAAAAGAGGGAGGCCTTCATGAAATACAAGAGATCACAGAGAGAGGAAGACAGGCATCTGTATTTGGAAAAACTTAGAGAAGCTAGCAAAGTAGTCAAGAAGGCAAAGATTCAAAAGGAGGAGGAAATAGCCAATGCAATAAAATGGGGGGATAAGACATTTTTCAGATATATTAGTGAGAAGAGGAAGGGCAAAAGTGGTATTGTCAGACTCAAGGGTGCAGGGGGGGAATATGTAGAAGCTGATAAGGATAAAGCGGAATTGCTTAACAAATATTTTTGTTCTGTGTTCACAGATGAAGAACCAGGAGCAGGACCTCAGAAAACACCCACAAATAACAGAAGCGAGGGACATCTTGAACAATTTTCAGAAGACTGTGTTCGTGAGAAACTAGCTCAACTTAAAGTAGACAAAGCAATGGGACCGGATGGGATACACCCTAGAATACTGAGGGAACTTGGGGACGTTCTAGCAACTCCACTGACTGACCTTTTCAATGCCTCGTTGGAGTCGGGAGTGGTGCCAAAAGACTGGAGAGAGGCTCATGTGGTGCCTTTACACCAGGGGTCACCAACCTCCAGAGGGCCGCGGGCCGCACAGCCGACTACCGGCAGACTCGCGGGCCGCACACCACCCCCCACCCCCCCCGCGCGAAAAAAACAACTGCTCATACCTGTATTTTATTCCATGTCAGTTCCCTCCCTTCTTCTGCAGCCACAGCTCCCTGCCTCTTAGGGAACCGCGGCTGTGCTTGTAAAATCATCGCGGAGCCCTTCCTGTCTTGACGGGCTCCGTGCAGCATTGTCCCGCCTCTAAAGGAAGTTGTTTACCACTTCCTTTGGAGGCGGGACAATGCTGCACGGAGCCCGTCAAGACAGGAAGGGCTCTGCGATGATTTTACAAGCACAGACGCGGTTCCCTAAGAGGCAGGGAGCCGCGGCTGCAGAAGAAGGAGTCCATGAATTTGCCGGTACTTTCAGCAGCATCCTTGGCAGGCCGCACCGGGGTAGAGCCTCGCGGGCCGCACCAAGGGACCTCGCGGGCCGCAGGTTGGTGACCCCTGCTTTACACAAAAGCGGAAGTAAGGATGTGGTTGAAAACTACAGGCCGGTTAGTTTAACTTCGGTGGTGAGTAAATTATTGGAAACGCTGCTGAAAGAGAAAATAGTGAGGTTTCTGGAGTCCGGCGGATTAGAGGATCCGAGGCAGCATGGATTCACCAGAGGCAGGTCTTGTCAGACAAATCTGATTGATTTCTTTGACTGGGTGACCAGGGAGTTGGACCGAGGGAGAGCTCTAGATGTGGTGTATTTAGATTTCAGTAAAGCCTTTGACACTGTTCCTCACAGGCGACTTATAAACAAAGGGAGCACCCTAGGGATGGACCCTAAAGTTACTGCTTGGGTTAGAAATTGGTTGGGTGGGAGGCGACAAAGAGTACAAGTAAATGGAGCTCACTCTGAGGAGAAGGATGTTACCAGTGGTGTGGCCCAGGGATCTGTCCTTGGTCCGATTCTTTTTAACATCTTTGTTAGTGATATAGCGGAAGGGCTGTCGGGTAAGGTTTGCCTCTTTGCGGATGATACCAAAATCTGCAATAGAGTAGACACCCAGGAAGGTGTAGATAACATGAGGAGGGATCTAGCTAAGCTTGAAGAATGGTCTAGAATTTGGCAGCTGGGATTTAATGTTAAAAAATGTAAGGTCATGCATTTGGGCTGCAGCAATCCAAGGGAGCAATACAGTATAGGAGGTGAAGTACTTTTGTCCACTAAAGAAGAGCGGGACCTAGGCGTGGTTGTGTCTGATGATCTTAAAGTAGCTAAACAGGTAGAAAAGGCGACGGCAAAAGCTAGAAGGATGCTTGGGTGCATACGGAGAGGAATGGCTAGCAGAAAAAAGGAGGTGATAATGCCTCTGTATAAGTCTTTGGTGCGACCTCATTTGGAGTATGGTGTGCAATTCTGGAGACCGCACCTTCAAAAGGATGTGAACAGGATGGAGTCGGTGCAAAGGGTTGCTACTAAAATGATTAATGGGCTTCATTATAAAGCATATGAGGACAGACTTAAGGATCTTAATATGTACACCTTAGAGGAAAGGCGGGATAGAGGTGATATGATTGAGATGTTTAAATACCTCCGTGGCATAAATGTTCAGGGAGAGAGCCTCTTTCAATTGAAAGCAAGTTCTGCTACGAGGGGACATGGGATGAGGGTGAAGGGAGATAGATTCAGGAGTGATATGCGGAAATATTTCTTTACGGAAAGAGTAGTGGATCCGTGGAATAGTCTCCCAGTGGAGGTGGTAGAGATGAGGACAGTAACTGAATTCAAAAAAGCATGGGACCAACACAGAGGATCTCTAAAGGTAAAAAGTGGACTGTTGTAGTTATGGAAGGACAGACTAGATGGGCCTTGTGGTCTTTTTCTGTCATCATGTTTCTATGTTTCTATGTTAATTAGATGAGCTTAATATATGATAATTACACTTACCTGGTAATTGTAGTTCCTTGAGTGACGACAGTTCAGTCCTCTACTACTGGGCTGTCAACCTCCTCCTGCAGCATTGGAGACTGGTACATCAGAATCATGACATCACTGGATATAGGCTGCTGATCTCTCTCTCTCCCTCCAGTGTGAACTATTAACAAAGCAGACTCAAAGGAGCAACAAATAAGTAGCTAACATCAAGCATCAAACCTCAAACTTCACTAGCCCATAAGGGTTAAAAAAATAGAGTAGGTCGGCTCGACTTTCTTACTCCGTTACCGTCAAACTGCGAAGCATGCAAAAGTGAAAATGAAGTACAGCAAAGTACACCTACCTGTAAGAACAGACTGACGCCCCCCTTTAACCAACCGCCTGTGGAAAAAACTGGGAGGGATGGAGGACTGAACCGTCGTCACTCAAGGAACTACAATTACCAGGTAAGTGTAATTATTATTTCCTTATCGTTCCTCCAGTTCAGTCCTCTACTACTGGGATGTACCAAGAGACCCCGCCATCCGGCTCGCAATACCGCCGAACCGAACCGAGCCTCCGCTAGATCCAGACGGTAATGCTTCGTGAAAGTATGAAGGGATGACCATGTCGCTGCTCGACAGATCTCCCCTGGTGGCACCAAACTGTGTTCCGCCCAGGAACAGGCCTGCGCTCTGGTGGAATGTGCTCGCAAGACCTCAGGCACTGTCCGACCCTGAAGCAGATAAGCGGACGCTATAGCCTCTCGGAGCCACCGGGCAATCGAAGCCTTAGATGCCGCCTCTCCTTTGCGGACACCTCCAAACAGCACAAACAAATGATCTGATTTGCGAAACACCTCCGTAGCCTGCAAATACCTGCGCAACGTCCGTTTAACATCCAACCGGCGTAAGCCCCGATCACGATCGGCTCCCTCTAAGGAACCGAGTACAGGTAGACACACCACTTGGTTCAAATGAAAGGGAGAGACTACCTTAGGCAGAAAGGAAGTAACCGGACGGAGCACCACTTTTTCCCTTGAAAATGTCAAGTACGGTTCCCTACACGAAAAAGCTTGCAACTCCGAAACGCACCGAGTCGAACAGATCGCCACTAGAAAAACTGTCTTCAAAGTTAAATCTTTCACAGAAGCTTGAGGCAAAGGCTCAAAAGGGAGGCCCCGATAACGCCGTCAACACAAGATTGAGATCCCAAGGCGGGACCACCACCCTGCGCGACGGCCGCAACCGGGAAACCGCCTTCAGGAAACGGATGACATCTGGGTGCGTACCCAACGACCGCTTCTGCACTTTTCCGCGGAAACAGGCGAGGGCTGCCAACTGAACGCGCAAAGAACTAGCCGCTAGGCCCTTCTCAAAACCATCCTGCAGAAAAGCTAAGATAGGAGGCAGGGCCACCGTCGCCGCTCGAAGTTGATGTCGAGAGCACCAATCCTCAAAGATACGCCATATCCGGACATACGCTAGGGAGGTGGACGGCTTCTGCGCCCGAAGCAGCGTAGAAACTACCACCGCCGAATAACCTTTTTTCTTCAACCGGACCCTTTCAATGGCCATAGCGTAAGCGAGAACCGATCCACCTGGGGCATGAACAGTGGACCCTGAAGCAACAGATCCGCCCGTATCGGCAACCGCCAAGGTGTGCCGTCTAAGAGACGCACGAGATCCACATACCACGGACGCCGTGGCCAATCCGGCGCTACTAGGAGCACCCTCCCCGGGTGAGCCCCGATTCTCTGAACCACTCGGCCTATTAACGCCCACGGAGGGAAGATGTACAGGAGATCCGCGGCTGGCCACTGCTGTAACAAGCGCGCCGATGCCTTCGGACATGCGCTCTCTCCTTCTGCTGAAAAACCGGCCAACTTTCGCCGACTGAAAGGTCGCCATCAAATCCATTACCGGCAAGCCCCAGCGACTCACTAGTAGTGCAAACACGTCGGGGTGGAGCTCCCACTCCCCCGCATCCACCTGCACTCTGCTGAGAAAATCCGCCTGGACATTCTCCTTTCCCGCTATCTGCGCTGCCGAAAATGCCGTCAACCGCCTTTCTACCCATGCGAGTAACAGATCCGCTTCCTCCTCCATTGCGGCACTTCCCGTGCCTCCTTGGCGGTTTATGTATACTACCGTTGCTGAATTGTCCGACAGCACCTGAACTGGACGGCCTAGGACCAATTGCTCGAACGCTTGAAGCGCTCGCATCACCGCCTGAAGCTCCATCCGATTTATCGACCAAGACCTCTCTTGGGGTGCCCAAACCCCCTGCGCAAACCTGTTCTGGCAGTGGGCACCCCAACCCGACAGACTGGCATCCGTCAACAACGGCAGCCACTGTGGTTGTTCTAGGGGCATGCCGGTCATCAAGGAAGACTCCTGCAGCCACCACCAGAGGGACTGTCGGACCTGCCAGGGACAAGGCAGACGCTTGATCAAGGAATCCCACTGATGCGACCAGCGCCGAAGGAGTGCCCTTTGTAAGGGACGCATATGAAACCGGGCCCACAGCACCACCTCCAAGGTCGCCGCCATCGTTCCCAACACCTGCAAGTAAGACCACGCCGACGGAGCCATGACCGACCGGAACGTCCGAACCAGAGACCTGGGCGAGGCTCTGCGGCAGAAACACAAAACCCTGCCGAGTGTCTAAGCGCACCCCTAGGTACTCTATGTCCTGCGAAGGCTGCAGACGACTCTTGGCTGGATTGACCACCCAACCCAGACTCTGTAAGAACTGCACCACTCTGGCCGTCACGCGAACGCTCTCCGATTCGGACTTGGCACGAATCAACCAATCGTCGAGATACGGATGTACCAGGATGCCTCCTTGTGCAACGCCGCTGCCACCACCACCATAATTTTTGTGAAGGTTCGCGGCGCCGTTGCCAAACCAAAGGGCAACGCTTGGAACTGATAATGACCCCAAGGGAAAGCGAACCGCAGATATTTGATGAGCTGCGCGGATAGGAATGTGCAGGTACGCCTCTGTAAGATAGAGAGATGTCAAGTATTCCCCTTGACGCACCGCCACTATGACGGATCGCAAGGTTTCCATCCGAAAGTGCGGCACCCTGAGGCAACGATTGACTGCTTTCAGGTCTAAAATGGGCCTTAACGTGCCGCCCTTCTTTGGCGCCACGAAATAAATGGAGTACCAACCTGTGCCGTACTCCGCTTTGGGCACCTCGATCACCGCCCCCAACTGAAGGCGGCGATCTAAGGTACTGCGAATGGCCGCGATCTTTGAAGCGCTCCTGCAAGGGGACAGGACGAAGGAATCCCGCACTGGACGATCCAGCTCGAGCACATAGCCCTGCTGAATTATCTCCAACACCCAGCAGTCGGAGGTGATATGGGTCCAAGCCGGAAGAAACTCCTGGAGATATCCCCCTATGGGAGGCCCCCCTATCTCATTGCGACTTGCGGGCTGCAGGAGAACCGCCAGACGCGAAACCTCTACTGGCACCTCGGAAACCGCGAAATCCTTGTGCACGAGCCGGGAACCGACCCCTCTGCGACGAGGAGAATCGCGAGGAACGAAATCTGCGAAGTCCCGAAACTGACCTCTATAAGCTTGACTCGACTTGCCTTGCTTCGGCTTATCCTCAGGGAGCCTACCCCCTTTGGACTCCCCGAGATCCTTCACTAATTTGTCAAGATCGTTTCCAAAAAGTAGGCTGCCCTTAAAAGGCAGCTTGCCGAGGCGAGCCTTCGAGGAACCATCCGCTGCCCAATTCCGCAACCACACCGAGCAGCGAGCAGCCACCACGGACACCGTACTATTAGCCAGAGCCCTGATCAAGTCATAGTGCACGTCAGCAAGATAGGCCGTTCCGGACTCTAGACGGTCCAGCAGCTTGAGGCTCTCTAGATCCAGGTTTGAGGACTGCCGCAGCCGTTGCACCCAACGCAAACATGCTCTGGCCACCCAAGCTCCGCATATGGAAGCTTGAAGCGACAGCGAATCCGCTTCAAAGGTCTGTTTTAATAAACCATCCACCTTCCTATTCTGGGAATCCTTTAAGGCTGCACTACCCTCTACCGGGATGGTAGTCTTCTTGGTCACGGCAGAAACCACCGCGTCTAACCACGGCGCCTTAAACCGTTCCCTATCCTTCTCAGCCAAGGGATAGAGCCTATTCATGGTCCGTATGCCATGCAGACCTGTTTCCGGCCTATCCCATTCTTCCTGAATCATTTGGTCCACCACCCTATGCAGTGGGAACACTACCTGTGACTGCCGGACCGCCTGGATAACTGGATCTTCAATCTCCTCCTCCACAGCCACTGGCGAGGATAGATTCAACACTTGCAACGCCTCTGCGATTAACGCCGAGAGTTCCTCCCTCCGGAACAACCGAATGATCTTGGCTTGATCCTCGGGCTCCGGCAGCTCGCCATCCTCGAGATCTGGAGCCAGCTCATCCTGCTCCCAATCCAGATCCCCCTCAACATTCCAAGCAACTTCCTCAGACGTGGACGCCTGAATCCTCGTCTTTTTGGGAGCCACCGGTTCCGCCCCAACCCCTGCCCGAGACTCCAGAGACTGGGGAACACCGGGAAACGACAAAGCGCCAGGCAAACGACCCTGACGCCGCAAACAAAACGCCTGGTGCAACAAAACAAATTCTGGGCTAAACTCCGTGCGCTCCGCTGCTGGAGACCCCAGCTGGGTCCCTGACAAGCCAGCGAGTTCCTCTGTGGACACATCTCGCCCCGGGCTCTGAGAGATCGCAGGAACCGCTCCCGAAGCTCCCCCTGCAACTCCTGAGCCTCCTGACTCTCCATTTGCTGTTCAACAGTGGATGACAAGGCCGCACAGCCACGACAGACCCCTGAGTCCGCCACTGTACCCCTACGCATCCCACAGACAATGCACTGTGGTCTGGAGGCCATTCTAATGCAAATCCAGAGCTGCCTCGCTGCCAAGGAAGAAAGAAATAAAGAAATTAAAGAAATTAAATAAATTAAAGGAAATTAAAGGAAATGAAAAGAAAGCCTAAGGGCAGCAGCTTGCTCTGTGCCGCGGAAGCAAGGCCTCTCTCCGCACTGCGGGAGGCCTCCCCCCTTCACCACTCACTTGCCGTGAAGCCCCCGAGACACAGCAGAGTCCCGCGGGGAAGAGTGAATGGCCCGCCAAAAACTAGGGCTGTCGACCAGCGGTCATGCGGTCCCACCGCGCCACTTAAAATGGCCACCGGGAACTGCAGGGCTCAAAAAAGAGGCGCGAAAACAGCTTGCCACGCTCAGAACCACTGCCCCCGCTGAATCGCAGCCTGCCGCCGGTTAAAGCTGACCGACCAGGTCTGCGCTGAGGTGCCCGAGGCAGAAAATGGACTGCAGAGTAAACAAGGCTGCTAGAGACGCCGCAAAGCCTTGCCTCCACCGGACCGCGATGCGGTCCGAGCCGGAAGACAGTCACCAAAGGGCTCTCCCCCAAAAGTCCTGGGAGAGAGAACTTTGCCCGCTTATTTCTGTTTTTTTTTTATGAAAAAGGAGACCCAATTGAAAGGAAAAGAAACAGCCGGTTACTGCTTTCTCCTACCTGACTCTGACAGCCCGGGAATGAGAAAGTCAGCCTGCCCTGCACTATGCTTTTTAAAGAAATAGCACCTCTTCAGAATGAGACCCAAATTAGCAGGTGCTGATTGTGGTAATTATTATGATTTCCTCCAAACCTAATCAACTAGGCAACCTAAAGCTCCTTATTCGTTTCTCCAGGGAGCCCCTATCAGGCTCACTACGTCCTCTTGCTGCATGGAGACTGGTCACACTGGAGGGAGAGAGAGAGATCAGCAGCCTATATCCAGTGATGTCATGATTCTGACGTACCAGTCTCCAATGCTGCAGGAGGAGGCTGACAACCCAGTAGTAGAGGACTGAACTGGAGGAACGATAAGGAACTTGGAGTTATTGGAAAGTTCAGATATAAAACTTTAGTGAAACCTGCTACCTGTTTAGTCACCTTTGCACTGGTCTCTGACCGTGAGTGGTTGTTTTGTTTTTTAGGAAAAGGAATGTTTTATTTAAGGGATGTCTTGTCCGTATTTTTCCGGACCTAGCACAGGAAACTAGGCGACGCAGGAGTGAGTTTTTAATACTGCGTCCCCGGGTTCTCCAGCTTGGGGGTTTATTTTTTCCTGAAGTACCCATGTAAATGCCTTGTGAAACTTCAGGGTAATTCTTACTTTTTTTTTATTCTTCTCAATTACTTTCCTTTATAAATTTGAGGGTACCAGTTGGGGGTGAATGAGCGAGCTCTTTAGATGCTTAGTTTGTTTATAGGCTGTATGGTTGCAAATTTCCTGTATAGTCCGAGTATATTTTTCCTTTTTCTTGGATTCCCTGTATAGTGGGCTACTGGAGGGGTTTACTTTGTGATTATTGCTGTTAATTTATTTCCTTGGTGTCCTATGTATTTTCTGAAGTTACCCCCATTGCAGAGCAAGTGTGTTTACTTGTGATATGTTTGAAAAGCAATAAAAAATAAATAAATTTTGTTTCCCAATTTCTACTACTATTACTAATCATTTGTTTAGCGCTACAAGGCGTGCACAGTGCTGTACATATAGATATAAGACAGCCCCTGCCTGCTCATCAGAGCTTACAATCTAATCAAGACAAAAAAAACACATAGCAAAACTGGGGACTCGAGTATGGTAAGATACACATAAGTAGTGGACAACAGAGTGAGGAGCATCAGGATTTAAAAGCAGCTTCAAAGAGGTGGCTTTTTAGCCTGGATTTGAATAGTGCTGGAGATGGAGCCCAACGCACAGACTCAGGTAGTTTGTTCCAGGCATATGGAGCCACAAGATGGAATGACTGAAATCTGGAGTTGGCAGAGAAGAGCCACAGATAAAAGGGATGTCAGGTGACAGTAGTTCCCGAGAAGGGGTGTAGATTGCGATAAGAAAGGAAAAGTAGTGAGGAGACACAGAATGAATGCACTTCTAGGTCAGTAGAAGTTTGAACTAGATGCAGAAACTGAAGTGACTTGAAATGACTTGAGAAGAGGGGTTACTTGAGCATAGACACACTGGCGGAAGATAAGATGTGCAGCTAAGTTCTGAATAGATTGAAGGGGAGAGAGAGGATTCAGAGGGAGACCAGCAAGGAGCAGGATAAAATAGTCAAGGCGAAAGGTGACTAGTGAGTGGATAAGGGTCTTAGTAGTGCGAGTAGAAAGGAAAAGGATGAATTTTGCTAATGTTATAAAGAAAGAAGCGGTAGGTCCACTTGTGATTTAATAACCGAATAATTTTGTATTATCTTACAATTTCATTCACGTTTGTGCCAGATAAATTGGATCAAAAGGTTTAAGGAAAGTACAGGCATGATGTTACAAGACCTGTCTTTCTATAGGAAATTAAGCTAAAGCTGTCCTAACCAAATATATTTATTAGTCATAATCCATTTTGCCACTTATCTGTCAAATTTAAATTCTGTAAAAAAAAAGATGCTGCTACTTTCTGTACTGTCTTAAACTACAAAGATTCACAAGAGACAAGCCGTGCACCAGACGATGGTATTGCGCAGCATTTCAGTGCATTTTAAGAATGAAGTACATATTGACATATGTTCAACAAGCTGCAGCGCTAACACAGGTTTATCAAACTTTCTTCAGCAACAGCAGGGGACATGCAAGCACACATTCAGGCCATATTCTTGTTTACAGTCCTCTCCCCCACTTAAGGAGTATCTCATTGAGCATCTCATCCTTTTTCCTGAAACTGCACATATGTGATCCCTTTAAGAATGGTTCTGCTTCCTTCTCACAATACAAGCATGCTTTGCTCTCCTCCTAGCAGCGTTCTAGTAAGAAAAGGGGCATAGCTTCTCTGTATACCATCCTCGGTCCCCAAAGCCACTCCCCCCGCAGAGGCCAATGCCAGTACCCACAGGTTTGGATCCTCCACAGCCTGTAAACCATCTCCCCACTCTAGGCCAAGACAGAACATTATAAAGATAGCGTGTAAAGAGAATTTAAAATGTTTAACTGTCTGGGTGACTCAACTACAGCAATTCTGCAAAGAGAAGGAGCTAGAAGCCTACAAGACAGGGAATGCTCCTCCATGCCAACTCCACTGTGCTTTTCATACCTGCCCACAGGAGGAGTGCCATATAAAAAGACAACACTACAAGCAGAATCAGGTGGACAAATCGGAACCACAAAGCTAAGGAGATATATACCAATATCCACCAGAGGAAAAAATCCCCCGATTCAAAAAATCCATCCCGCTCAAAAAGCCTTAGAACCAAGAGATAGGAAACATCTCTTTTTTGGAATCCACTAAGAGGTAATTAGAACTATTGCAAACAACATTTTTTTGTTGGACACATATCCGTTTGTCCAACAGCCAAAGGATCGCTCTGGTAAAAAGCAGACCTGCAGCTAAGTTTGGATTTTTTTGATATATTTGAAGTTTTGAAATTCTTGCTTTATAAGTTACAAATTTCCTGCTTGACTGCTTGTTCTTTTTGAATAAAAATGGACAGGTCTGCTTTTTACCAGAGCGATCCTTTGGCTCTTGGGCAAGCGGATGTGTCCGACAAAAAAATGTTGTTTGCAATAGTTCTAATTACTTCTTAGAAAACGTCTCTTTTTTGGAATCCACTCTCTTTGTTCTAAGGCGATATATACAGCAGAAGCACCCCGAGATCAATGGAGCAGTCAACATATGGACCCCTGATACCCACATAAATGAGGCCCAAGAGGAAGGAAGCCTCCCAGTAAGTGGGATGCTTGTGTTGAGTTTCCTGAGAAATACCTCGCCCTCTTCCAAGATAGCCACAAACCAGCAGGGAGGAAACCCAAATACTACAACTCTGGACCTTCTCCAGAAATTTTTAAGAGACAGAGAAAGTATGGCCTTACTAGCCTCCGAAGGCAATTCAGAAAAGCCAGCTCTGACCATGTCCACTCAGCAAGCTACAGTCAGGGATTTCTAGACTGTGGCTTCAAGTCTAGAAAATGAACCATGCTCTAGTCTCCCCTCCTCCCCGGAAGAGGCTGGATGGCTATCCTCTAATCTGGTTACTACTCTGCAAGACTCAGATGAGCCTAATTTAGTAGGCAGTTTTATGGATATTGGTGGCCCAGATAATCAGCAGTAGGCATTTCAGGCCTTTGACCAGACCCCTTTCACAGAAAGCTCTTTCATGAAAGATAAACCAGAGAACTTTTCATATCCTAAATTCCTAATAAAATTTTTAAAAAGCTCTAGACACAGAGGCAGTAGATATCGCTGAGAATCTTGAAGAAAGAAATGGAGAATAAAACCAAGGATATTATAATGCCTCTATATCATTCCATGGTGCAACCACACCTTGAATATTGTGTGCAATTCTGGTCGCCGTATCTTAAAAATGATATGGCAGAATCAGAAAAGGTACAGAGAAGAGCCACCAAAATGGTAAAGGGGATGGAAGGATACCCTTATGAGGAAAGGCTTAAAAAGGTTAGGGTACTTCATCTTGGAAAAGAGATGGCTGAGGGGAGATATGACAGAGGTCTATAAATTAATGAATGAAGTGGAATGGATAAATGTAGACTGATTGTTTACGCCATCAAAAAAAAAAACACAGAAAGACTAGGGGGACATGCAATGAAAATATAATGTAACCCATTTAAGACTAATAAGAGAAAGTATTTTTTCACTCAATGCATAATCAAACTCTGGAATTCGTTACCAGTGGATGTAGTAAAACTGTTAGTATAGATGGGTCTAGAGGAAAGGTCCATAAACCATTACACAGGTCTGAGACTAAAAAGCTGTTTGATTATTTTTATCTAATTTCCATGTATTTTGGTGTGCTGAAAACAAATAAAATATTGAAAAAACTCCTAGACGTCATGATTTGCCACAACATGCAAAATTGTCTTCAAATTTAATCACATTTTTCAAATTACTATTAATTAATTCAAATTACTATTAATTCACATAAGTGCATTTAAGATATAAAATGCCAAAAAAACCTTAAAGGGGTTGTCCGAGTTATGTAAAAAAAAATATAGCACTGTAAATCTGATGGTAAGCAATATATACATAAGCTAAGCAAGCTTTAAGTCCGTGCTTCTAATGGTAGAAGGGGTTAATCTTTCCTGAAGTATCCAATGGGAGGGAGACACAAGGCAGATAGCAGCAGCTCCGGTCAGTGCAGGGGGGCGTGGCCAGCACTGTGACGTCTCTTGTACAGACACAGAGCTGCTCTCTCCTGCATGCCACACTTGTGCACGAATCATCATCAGGTTCTTGGTTCTAGGCTGTTCACACTTTTTCATCGCAATTCGTGTTAGCTCGTCATTCTTCAACCGTTATGTTATGGCTCCGCGAAAGTGTATTAATTCGCCAGACAGTTTCTGTTTCATCTGTGGTGAATATACAGTGTTGAAGCAACAGCAGAATATTACAGACTTCGTGAAAAAAGTATACTTTGCATACTTTGGACTAAAAATTGGGAGATCAAGATAAAGTCTGGGCGCCTCATAAAGTGTGCAAACAGTGTGTTGAGGACCTCCGAAACTGATTCAAGGGTAAGAAAAAATCTTTCCGTTATGGGATTCCTATGGTATGGCAAGAGCAAAAGAACCATAGTGACGACTGTTACTTTTGTTCATGTGATGTGAAAGGGTTTAATTCCAAATGGAAGCATTCCATTTTATACCCCAATCTTCACTCGGCAATTCGTCCCATCCCCCATGGCACAGATATATGAGTACCCAAGCCACCTGCTACCTTGGAAGAGATACCTAGCTCCGATGAAGGTGAAGTCATACCTGAACCAGATGACGAATCAAGTTCTGACTTTGAAGATGATACAAGACCAAAATTGTTTTCTCAGGAGGAGATGAATGATTTGGTAAGAGACTTGAATCTTCCCAAAGATGCCGCTGAGTTACTTGGATCAAGGCTGAAAAGCAGGAATTTATTGGGTTTTTTAAAATTGTATATTTATGCCTTTTTACAATGAATCAAGCATAACACTTGTACAGTAATAACCCTGATAATACAGTAAGCACAGGAAATATAACTACCACAGCAAATTTAAACAGGATTAAAACATTAGTCCCCAAATACAGAGTGGAGAGGCAATATATTTAACAGGGGGGCGAGGAAAACCCCTGTAAACAAGGAAAAACAAACAAAAAAACCCACTAAGGAAATACCAAGAAAGGAGACAGAGAACCCAGCACAATTACTTAATGATGGGGATTACTACCCAACAGGAGAAGAAGTAACCATATGGGCACTAAGGAAGGATGAAAGGTCCTCAGGCCTAAAGAAAATATATTTGTGAGATCGAAACACAATAATACATTTACACGGGTATCTAAGTACAAATGAAGCACCAATACGAGCAGCCCCAGAACGCAAAATTAGGAAGGATCTATGCCTTCTTTGCGTCTCCCTAGACACATCTGGAAAAACCGCTATTTTTTTCCCCCATAAACAATTTTGAACATGGTTTAAAGTATAACTTGAGAACCCAATCTCTATCCGAAGGTAAAGCCAAAGAAACAAGCAAAGTAGATACAGGTAAATCTTAGGAATTTATTGTTGCCAGGAGTGTCATCTTCATGGTCCAGACATCGTGAAAAGGAGTTCGTTCCTTACTTCGCCCAGGAAGACAAGTTGGTTTATTGCATCAATGTCGAAGGTCTGATGGGTCAATTTAAAATCCAATATGATTCAGAGCAATGGCATCTTTTTATAGATTCTTCAAAAAGAAGTCTCAAAGCAGCTTTACTCCACAATGGTTTTTACGCTTCCATACCTGTAGGTCATTCCGTACACTTGAAGGAAACCTACGAGAACTTGGAAATGGTTCTTCGTAAACTTAAATATGAAGACCATGGTTGGCAAGTGTGTGGGGACTTGAAGGTCTTGTGCATGCTGCTCGGGCAACAAGCTGGGTATACCAAATATCCTTGTTTTCTGTGTCTATGGGACAGTCGAGACCGACAAAATCACTGGACCAAGAAGAGTTGGCAGCCGAGGGTGCTAATAGTCAGTGAAAAAAATGTCCTCCGAGAAACTTTGGTACCTTCCCATAAAGTTCTTCTATCACCTCTCCACATAAAATTGGGATTGATGAAGCAATTCGTAAAATCACTTTCAAGAGATGGAGAATGCTTCAAATACCTTGGTCACCAAGTTTCCAGGCCTGTCGGAGGCAAAATTGAAGGAAGGTGTGTTCGTCAGACCAGACATTAGAAGGCTTATAGTTGATCAAGAGTTTGTCAATACCATGACGGATCCTCAAAAAGAAGGGTGGATTGCATTTAAAGAAGTCATACAGAAATTTTTAGGCAATAACAAAGATCCTCACTACAAAAAGATCGTCGGATGAATGCTGAAAGCATTTCAAGCTTTAGGTTGCCTAATGAGTTTGAAAGTGCATTTCCTCCAGTCCCACCTTGATTACTTTCCTGAAAATTTGGGAGCTGTGAGTGAGGAACAAGGTGAACGATTCCACCAAGACATTAAAGAGATGGAAAGGAGATACCAGGGAAAATGGAGCATTACAATGATGGCAGACTACTGTTGGATGCTTCAGAGACATTCCAGATGCTACTCACAAGCGTAAATGCACCAAGAGGAGCCTCACAAGGAAGAAGAATCGAGTTTAGTGTGTGTAGGTGAGCTCATTTCAGTTCAAAAAAGGATTTTCATGAAAATATTGTAATAAAAAACTTTCATTTTATAAGTCTATTTCCATTTATTTTGAGGTATTGCCTTATTTAACATAGTTACCTAAATTGTCAGGAAACGTGATGTCCTATGACAAAATGGAGGTCATTTTTGGATTCAGCACACTAAAAAACAAAGATTACGTGGAATAACCAAAACAGCTCTCGAAAAATTTTTTTTTGTAGACCTGTGTTATTAGAGAGGACTCGGGGAATCCAACGCTTACCCCAGGACAAGCATTGTGGAACCTGTGCATCTGTTTGGGAGCCTGCCAGGTACTTGGGACCTGGATTGGCCACTGTTGAAAACCAGATACTGGGCTTGATGGACCTTGGTCTGACCAAGTATGGCATTTCTTATGAGATGAAGGCGACTATAGGCCATGAGCATTCCAAGAGAGGCTTTGACCCTCCTGATACTCGGGGGGGGGGGGGGGGGGTGATCGCATATCATGTTTGCAATACTGGGAACAAAGGTGTATTTACACATTGAATTCAGTTCACCCAATTGGTCTCAACATAGAGCCTGATTGGTGGCGCCTTCTCCTATTGGTGGTTATGGCTCAGCTGTTTTTTTGACCGGCCGTATCGTCATTTTATTGGCGCCTTTAAAGGACTGTGTTCCATTGTTCTTTTACACTGCAATTTGGATTTCTCTGGATGTGATCCATGAAATGATGTCCTGTTGCTAAGAAAGCCTGATGCAGAGCTCATGGAATGGTTCTGCTCTCTAAACACAATGCTGTGTTGCTATTGCTACTAGGACAGGAAACTCCTACATATGGTTTTTACATCTCACTCTTCAAAAACCTTTGAGACACAGGTTTTTATATGCACCAATTTAAGTGGCTTTTTGTTCCATTATTTTGTGTTTACACTTTCTGTGACGCATTTTGCATCTATTAAAAGAGAAAACAGGAAAATTTGTTATTCGAGCAGTTGTGCTTCTCAAAACAAAGATGAGTGGTTTCAATGGACTATTACTCCTCTTTGGCCTGGTAGAATTTTTGATGTTAAGAGTTAGGTTATATGGTAGTTTTTGATTAAGTATAGTAAAGTACAGCACCAGGGCATTGTAAGGAGGAAGGTCTATTAGGATGCGATGCTATCCATGATGGTCCTGGACCATTAGATGCAGATGACCTATTACCACTGCAACCACTAAGTTTGAATGTAACAAGCAAGAGCACCAGCTGAGACAGCAAGGAGCAGTTGAACCCATTTGTCCAGGAATGTTCTTTTCACCTTAAGGCTACTTATGTTGTGTAAAACACAGCGTTGAGCACAGCAAAAGCAGACATTGCAGCAAGCTTTACGCATCACGCCTGCATGAATATTTTTTTGATTGCCTAGTAAATGCACCATGTTAAGGGAACAAAAGTGACCATTGGGGACAGTGAGAATTCCAGATCCTCATACCCATTCTGGCAAGAGAAATACAAATCAAGCGATAGATTTAGTTCCAGAAACAAAGATGCCAAAGGATTTATTCCAACCTTTTCCTTATTCCCAAGGAAACGAGGTGCACTACGATCCTTCCTTGACCTCAGGAAACAATCTGTTTGTCAAGAAAGTAAGATTCAAGATGACTACCCCGACCAGAACTGGGAGAATTATAAACACACGACTGGTTTGCCTTCCTAGACCTCAAGGATGCCTATACCCACAGTCCCATACATTGTGATCATTGGCAATTTCTATGCTTCATCTTCCTAAACCACCACTATTACAGTACCAACCTGTTTATAAAAACTCAGAGCAAGGCGGCGAGGCCAAAATGCCTGGCAGAGGTAACTACGTATTTTCAAAAGGAGAGATGCGTCATATGCCTATACCTTGACTAGCTGATGAAATGTCCTACTCCGCTGAATAACAGCCTAGGGTTTCTGATCAAGGTGCCAAAATTAAAATTTGAACTGATGCAGCACATCCTATGCAGAGGTGCACAATTGGACATAGTAGTGGTGAAGGCTTTCTTCCAGGGGAAAAAGTTTTAAAATTTCATCTCCCCATACAACAAGATGTTCAAAGGAAAATCTGCCTTAGTGCATAGTACCTTAAGGTTACTGGGACACATGGCTACCATCATATGGTACCAACTGTAAGAAGGCACAGACCACTTATTTATTTATTTATAGTTCTTATATACCGCGCTTTTTGGTATCAGTGCGGTTTACAAATAACACAAGTTTTGCATCAGAACAAAGATATTTTGCTTATATCATAACAGGGTTTGTAACATGGGACTGTAACAAGGGTAACTATATACAAATCCACAACCGAGGAGGTTGCCAAAAACTATTTACAGATTAAATTGTATATTGTATATGGAATCGTGATGCATGAAGCTTATAATCTATGCCTGAGGGCGGGTCTGTTATGTATATCAGTAATAGTTAAGTTGTTGGAGTGTCAGAGGCTGAATGGGTAAGATGAGGTGCTGGAAGTGATTGTGTGAAGTTAGGGTGGACGAAGTGAAGGCAGAATAGGTGGTGTTTAAGGGCTTAAATGGTTCCTCAAAAGGCACTGGGACCAGTGTTCACATTCACTTTCAAAATGATCCTGTTCTGTCCAAGCATAAAAGGACAGTTTACTCAGGTTGTGAGGTTCCTGCCACCAATCAGCAAGTTTCCCCTTCCAAGGGCTAAAACATCAGGTCATTCTTACCACAAATGCACTCACTTATGGATGGGGTTCACCTTTAGCATTTGTACGCAGAGGGGAATGGAGCTCACCTTTAGCTGATATCTATACTCGGGCGGGGGGAGGGGGTATAGAACAATCATGAAAGAGGCCTCCACATCAACTTATTAGAACTCTATGCAATCTGGCATACTCTTCAGGCCTTCAGGAGCTGGCTTCGAAGGAAGCATGTCTTCATTTACACAGACAACCATGTTCTATATGAACAAGCAAGGGTTGGGGGGGGGGGGGGGAGTTTCATGAACTTCAGGACAGTTTACTAGCCACATACAGTTCCTGCCAAGTGACAATAATAAAATCAGACACCTTAAACCGTCACTGAACCAAATATGTGGTCCCTAGATCAATCAGTGCAGCATCTATCTATTCAAAAGATGGAGGACCCTGAACACAGATGTCTGTGTCACAGAAAAATAAGTGCTCTGTGTTCTGCTCCATGAAACCAGACACATCAGCGTAGGATGCTTTTTTTCTCATGGAGCCAGGGCCTTCTCTATGCATTTCCTCCTTTTCCACTAATTCCCCAAGTCTGGCAGAAGTTAACATCAAGATAAACAGAAGCGACATGGATAATGCCCTACTGGCCACATCAACTGTGGTTCATCCACTTTCTCCTGTTAGCGATGGATCAACTAGTATCACTAGGGAAACAACCTTCCTTCCTGACCCAACAGGATGGCAGCCTGATATATCCCAACCTCAAATCTCTAGCCTAGATGGTGAAGGGCAAACTACCCATATCACAATCTTGCAATAAACATAGAAAATGATGGCAGATAAATACCATACATATAATCTGCCCATCTGTAAGAACTATTAAGTTCTACAATTCTTTCCTCTCCCTCTAAGATCCTCCGCACTTGCCCTATGTTTTCTCAAATTCAGATAGTTCTCGTCTCTACCACCTCCACAAGGAGGCTGCTCGACACATTCACTACCCTTTCTGTAAAAAAATATTTCTTCAGATTACTACAGAGTCTATCCACTTTTATCATTATCATCCTTCTCCTATAACCAGCTTTTCTCCACCTTAGCACTGCTCCTGTGGTCTTGGAGAAATAGCGGTGTGTAATCTGATACATTATTGCATCTACTGAATTTCATCTCTCATAATAAAACTCACTTGTGCATTAGACCACCTTGTGATGGCTCTTTCCTGATTCGTTCAGGCACCCACAGGAGCCTGGTGCCAACCAGTCTCAGAGTTGTGCATGCACTAAAGATAAGGACTTAGCACTGGGAATAAGAATGTCTGCACAAAATGTTTTTTTCTCTTTACCACTACTGTTTTTACCAAAGAAATACCGTAGAACACCTAAGGCTGATCCATCACCACTTCAGGGGGTTTGTATTTGGTCCTAGCACATCACATGGTTTGCTAGCAAAGGCTGGAGACTGCACAATCAGCAATAATCTGCATTTCTTGAATCTGATCCGTTCCCAGGATCTGATCTGTCCCCAAGACCTGCTCCAACTTTTGGCAACACTAAGTCATTAGCTTGTTTCTCTCAGTTGTGAGATCTATATAGAGCCCTATTCTGTGCTTTTTAAATGCAAGGAAGACAAGTGAATTTTGGTAATCAGCTTAGTGATTTATTGGAGTTTATATAAGAATCACTACTAGTTGCAGCTATGAGATATTATTACTTAAGTCATTAGTGCTAGTATGTATGATTGCTAGTTTTCTACCATAATGAAATCCTAATATATATTTTCTAGAACTTGTCTTGTTTTGCCAGTCATTCATAAAGAACCAAATGGGTTGTGTGGACATCCCTAAGTATAACCAGTGAGATATATCTTACCTTATTTGTCTATCTCATTGCCCCCACAGGGCAGCTTCCTCTGAATTTTATACCACAGAGGTATTTAAAATGTTTCTATCCTCTCTCTCCTTTCATCCAAGGTAAACTTAAAGATCTCAATATGTATATCTCCACATGCCTTACGACAAAAGCAGTTAGTCAGTTTATCTTGTTTATATGCTTTTGAAGGTGCAGTCTCTAGAACTGTACACCAGTACTCCAAATGAGCTCTCACTAGAGACTTATACAAAGACAAATATCACTTCATTTCTCCTGCTGGCCATTCCTCTCCCTATGCTCCCAAGCATTCTTCAGACTTTTCTGTTTGGCAGCTTTACGATCATCCAATATGATCCACCTCCCCAGGACCTGCTCTTCTTTCACACACACTGAAGTACTTCACCCCCTATATTGTACTACTCACTTGTGTTTTTTCAGCCCAAATGTATGATCCTGCATTTTTTAGCATTAAACCTTAGTTGCCAAATTCTCAACCATTTATCAAGTTTCACTAGATCCCTCCTCATGTTCTCCACACCTTGCAGGGCATCTATCCAGTTGCATATTTTGGTATCTTCTGTGAAGAAGCATACTTTTCCAGGCAGACCTTCTGCAATATCCCTTACAAAAAGAACAGAGCCAAGGACTGATCCCTTGGCACTCTACCGCTAACGCCCCTATCTTCTGAGAACTCAATTTAAGGATGCAATCAAAGCAAACAAATATCTTTTATACTTCAATAAATGGCGGCGGGGGGGAGTGACCTGCATGAAGAGGCAGGTAAAACCACTCTAGCCACCTTACTAGGCAGACCCGTTTCACGACACTTCGTCCCGCGTCATTTAGTCCCTTTGGACCGTGGAACTTATGTACCGTGGAAACTATGTACCTCTTTTGAATCGCAAACAAGCAGGAACGCCGTATAAACATATTTTCTGAAAACAATTTTTGATCACAATGTTTTGCTTCGCTTCAAGTTCATCACTTAGCAACCGAACTTTAGTGCTTCAGCTATTTTAACGGTTCTATTTAATGGTATTTAACCAGCATTTGACAGCCAGAGACCTACATAATTATTTTTTTTGAAGTCTGGTCTGCAGGGAAGAGGGAACTGGCCTTGTTTAAAAAACAAACTTTGAAGTATTTTTGTAGCTTTGTTTTTAAATATAAAGCGATCGCAACTACATTATACACTGACGTGAATAGCAGGTATATTTCTTCTTGAAGCATGTTTCTGATACTGTTCAGGGGAATTTCTCTAGTGTTGTTTAAATGTTATGTTTTCTGGGAAGGGGCGCAGGAAGCCCAGTGCCAATCAAAAGGGTTTACATAGGATCGCATATCCCAGAGTGCTATGCTCATCACTTCCTTTACTTTTTTCTTTTTCGGCAGAGCTACTGCCCTAGCCATCCATGCCTGGCAAGTGACATCACCGGAACCTTTCTACTTTTTTAATGGTGTAAACAACTGATCTACATTTACCTATTCCACACCATTCATTAATTTATAGTCATCTATCATATCTCCCCTTTCTAATTGTGTTAGTGTTTTCTGATTACTTTTTGTGTTATAATATGGGACTAGATAACAACGCCGGTATTATCTGACCAGGACGAAGAGACGCGGGACGAAGTGACACCAAATCGGCAGACCATACTGGTCTTTACCTGCCATCATTACCCTCTGTTGCGTAACCAGTTTCTAACCCAGTCAGTCACTTTAAGGGCACTCAGTTTATTTATAAGTCACAATGCAGCAGGGATATCCCAATCGACATCTGGTAAATTGAAAATTTCCTCCCAATAGTATGTCCCCTTTCATAGCAATATTGTGAAGGTTTATCTAATTCTTCTACTTGGGGCAGTTTCTCCAAATGGGTTAATTTTGCGAATGCCATGAGGGGAGGTCTGTATATCATACCAATGTAAATTTCCATTTTCTCTTCCCAAGACTAAGCCACATTGCCTCCCTCCTTCCCTTGTAATTCTGTGGTTTTAATATTTTTTTTTAAATATAGTGACACTTCCTCTCCATTTCTACTTACCCCATCTCTCTTGAAATGATTATAGCCTGGTATTACTATATCCCAGTCACTGTTTCCTCATGTGTATCCCTGGCTACCACTATATCCAAGTCAACCTCTTTCATTGCAACTTTTAAATCTGGAACTTTATTTTGTATATTATGGGCATTAGTATATGTCCTCCCCCCCTCTACATTATTGTTTAAATGTTTTTCATACCCCCAAGAGCCTTTTTCACCCATCCTCAATGATCCTAAATTTAAAAACAAACAATAGAGTGTTAACCCTATTTGCCCAACAATTTGGAACTCACTTCCAAAAGCCATCAGATCTGCACAGTCCACACAAGACCTGAAAAAACCTTCTAAAAACACCTATCTTCATTGAAGAATTTGGTCCTAATGATATCGCTTAATTGTATACATCAATAACTCATTCACCTACTGTTGATTTCTGCAAATCCCCTATATTTAACTCCAAGTTTACATCATCAAGTCTATGTAACACAAACTCACGTGAGTTTGTGTAAACCACCTTGGCTTAAAGGCAGTATAAAAAAAAACAAAAAAACTGTTAAAGCCCTCAGTCGGTTAGCCATTCTACTGCAGAAGACATGTCTCTCCTTCTTTGATAGGTGGATACGATCTCTGCTCAGCAGCCCTTGAAAAATCATGCCATGGTCCAGGAAGCCAAAATGCTTTCGACAACACCATCCACACAATCAGGCATTCATCTCCAGGATGTGAGCCTCTTGGCCTCAGCCCTGACCCTTTACAGGGAGGACTGAGGAGACCACCACCTGCTTCACTTTCTCTCCCGGAACCACATTTTTGATATGCTCTGGTGGGAACCTAGCCTCAAGGAAGAAGTCAATTAGAAGGTCATATCACCTTAAGTGGAAACGCTTCATATGCTGGAGTATGAAAAATCAGCCTAAGCTGACCAGCTGTTCAATATATGAGACAGCAAACTACTTCCTTCACCTAATTCAGGACTACATCAATGAACCATCACCTCTCAGCATTTGCAGTGTATCATAACAAAGCAGAAGATGAATTAATAACATAGCCTCCTTTAGTTTACAGATTCATGAAGGGTCTCATGAACCTGGAAACCTGCCACCATGTGACCATGTCATCCTGGCACCTCAGTATTGTAACTGATAGGACTCTCTCTTTCCACACCCCTTAGGGAAGCATCTCCTGAACACATGTCGTGAAAGACTTTTTTCCTGTAGTTGTAACATCAGCTAGAGCTGCTAGAAGAATAGGTGATTTCCAAGCCCTGATTCACTACCAATCATACACTCGTTCTTTCATAACAGGGTAGTCCCTCTGCACTAATCTTAAATCTGTACCGGAAGTAGAGTCTGAATTCTACCTCAACCAGTCCATTATTCTATCCACATTTTTACATAGCTGGCATGTGATTTGGGAATCAGTTCTGATTTACCTAGACTCTCCATTACCTGTGAGGCACTGAAGACATTAGGAAAATTTCCCAGCTATTTCTTACATTCGACCCAAACAAACCTGGCCTCCCAGCAACCAAGCGCATCCTGTCTCATTGGATCTCCAATCGACCTTTGCTATTTTGAGTGTACCATCACTGGATAGGCATGATATTGGCACATACAGTGCTGTAGCCTCTTTCAAAGCCAACCTCTGTGTTATCTCCAGTCTAAGACATATGCAATGAGGCAACATGGCCCTCGGTCCATACATTTACCAAGCACTATAGTCTGAACTCCACCATACAATAGGACAGTACCTTTGAACAATCAATTTTCACCACCCACTCTACTCACTGGGATAGAATATTACATACTTCAATGGAGGCAACTCTAAGCTCTGGATTCACCTGAATATGTGCCTGCATGCCCCCCCCTACTGTCAGCAAAGAAAGCAAAATTGTATATCTATAACAACTGGGGCTTTATTCCTCTAATGTCAATGGAGAACACTTCTCCTGCCGTCCCCTGCAGGGTCTCCAGCTTAGGGACAGACTGGAGACAAATGGAGAAAGAGCCATACTTAAAAGGGCCACACATGTTCAGGCTCAGGGAAAAGGAAGGATGGCAATATTCCTTGAGCTGAGGGAGAGCACTATACACACAAACTTTACAAACTTCTTTATACCGTAAAAGGTGTGGAGAGGAATAATTTGAAGTCCAGCAGCATTCACCTATTTAGTATCAAAAGAAGTATTCCAGTGAGTCAGTTCCTCCAGTACCACAAATGGTGTTCATCTTTGGATAGTTTTGGTTCAAATCATTTTTGTTGCCAACAAATAACACGTTCAACATGTGATTGCTCTTACACGTGATCGGAAACAAACAAAGAATTAATTTTTTGGATTTTTATATCATCGTCCCCCTCCCCCAATAGTTTTATAAGTCTTACAACAAATGAGAGTTAACATAAGGCAACTAGAAACCCAAAGATACAATTCAACGTGCAGACAAATAACAGAGTACAGTAAGTTACACTATACAAACTGAAGTAGTCTACTTTGTTCCAATCCCCCACCCCACCAGTTCCACCCATCCAACCTCATCCCTCCTCAGAGGTAAGTCACAGCAGCCTAGTTCTAGGTCCCAGATCCGCCAAGATGGGGTTACACAGCGCACCCCTAACAAAATACAGCCAGAACAGGCTAATAATTAGAACCAAATACAGCCAAAAAAAATGCTTCACGAAAGTGTGGTAACTTTCTCCTTCAATCCAAGGTAGCCCATACCTCATTCCCATCCCCCCCACCCATCCTTCCTCTCCCTCCCCCCCTACCCTCTTTGTATAATTTTAAATGATTGGCTAACGGTTTTAGTAGTTTTTACAGAGATTATAAGCTGTGGAGGGTAATCAATGCCTTTAAGTGGGCAAGATTTGATCATTAAGGATGGCTATTAGATTAGTATTTGTCTTACCATCTACTTTAATGTCACATAAGATTGATATATGCCAATGATTACATATAATTTGCACAATTACATAATATTTTGTGCAACATCCTATAACTGCATATCAGCAGGAGCAAAACAATGGAGAGAGAATTTTATGATAATAAAGACTATTTGTGTTGACATGCTTGATGCTTGTGGACTAACTGGTATCAGACAGGTAGAGTGCTGAGAACTAGTCAGGGGGCAGCTCCTTAACATTCCAGATTTATCAGGTGTGGCTAAAGAGATGGCAAAAAAGGAGCGTTTACGGTGGCTGCACCGACCTAATGGAATAAACTCCCTGATGGGTTGCGGAAGGAGCCAGAGCTGGCTATTTTTAGGAAGGCTTTGAAGACCTTTTTGTTCCCTCACTAAGTCTCCAGGATGGACTTAGGCATAGCAGGTATTCAGTTTGTATTTGGGGAGAGGGAATGCTATTATGTAATGTATTTTTGTGTGGTATTGGTATCTGCCAAAGTTTTAAGTTTGTTCACAGTCGTGAATGCTTTGACATATGGCAGTATAGAAGTATTTTAAAACAAACCAACTAATTTCTAGTTGATAAGTGTACCAATTTGCTGTCACCAGTAAGAACACTACTGTAAAATATCTGTAAACAGTTACAGTAGTCTATCATTGTACTGCTTCATGTAAATAGTTTGAGGTTTCCCCTCAATCAACTGTTCTATGTATAAAGTTCTAAACCTTGTTACATGTAACTGTTATTGTTAAAGTTCATTGTTATAATGTAAACCGCTCCTAAACTCTGTAAGAGGCGGTATAAAAATGTAAGCAAATAAATAAAAACCTCAGGAGTACTACTTCTTGTAAATCTGCATATAATTTGCCCAGTCCACTGGTATATAATTGGGTGAATGAGAAGAAAAATCAGGCTGAGACACTTAATATCACAGTCAAATTGTCACAGGTCCTCAATCAGCTCCCATAATACAACACTTTGATTTAAAAATAAAATCCCATAGCAAATTATATTAAATGAAGAATTATTGATTACAAAGAGATGGATAACAGAGGGGGAAGTCTTGATCATCAATTAAATTACCATGAACAAAACTGGATTTATACTTTTAAGTCTATTAAACCTTATGGGCTAAACATGAAAAAAGCGAGTGGATGTCTCTTACTTAAGTTGGCCCTTTACATTTTTGAAAGATTCTGATTGGCTATACTGTCCTTTTAAATCACTGGCACCATCTTTTGTTTTTATAACACTGGCTGAAGTAAAAGCAGATACAATTTTTTGAAGATTATCAAGAAGTTTGTGGACTAGAGCTCAGAAAAAGTAAAATCTCTGATGCAGGAATGTATTCCGAAACACACTATGTCAGATGAAGTCCGATTTTGATCACATCATTTGATTACTTTCTGTTTGGACTGTTTATAGTGATCTGGCAAAAACGGGCAGTTGCCGAGAGTGGCAGCTATTGAAGGGAGCAGCAGTCAAACAATAGAGCCTGAAAGTCACACAAACCTAAGGAACCTCCTGCACATTCTTACCTACAGGGAGAGTGGACACACACAAACAAAGCAAGTATGATGTTCAATGTATTTATTTATTGTTAATATTTAGTTCATGCAAGCATGCATTTTTACAGGATTGAGTTTAATCATCAAAATGTATTTGGACCCATGATGAAGTTGGTGGTGAAGTTACACTGTTTATAGTGGTATTACTTCCAATTTTGATGGCCCTTTTATATAAATATATGGATAATACATTGTGGATTTGTTGATCTTTTGATCATCTCCTGGTACATTAATGACTGCAGGACGACCATTGTGGAAGTTGTGGACTTTGGGTACCTGCCAGGTACTTGTGACCTGGGATTGTCCACTCTTCGAAACAGGATACTGGGCTTGATGGAACTTGGTCTGACCCAGTATAGCATTTCTTATGTCCTTACGATAATTGTTTTATGAAGGCAACATAAATGCCTGTACACCTTTATTAAATAAGCTCATACAATGACCCCAGTTGCACACAAATGTTTTTTACACAAATTTATACCTGCTTTGAAGATGTGAATGTGTTTACATACATAAGTATTTTATGAAATATTGGCAGAGCTGCAATTGCATGCACAAGCTCTACACACACACACACACAGTGCAAAAATAGATGCACAAAAAAGGTAGCTGTATTGCAAGCAGCATGTATATCCATGAGCAAAGGAAATTTCCCACTTCTCACTACATGCACCTTTTTCTTGTCTATGTTTTGACTAAACTATAAGCAGGGGGGTTGACTTGTGTATATCTGTATTGTGCTGTATACCTCTACTAGCGCTATAATAGCAGTGAACAAGAAACAAGTAGTTATTGCTGCTTAAACAACTCTAGCAAAATCTGGGTGATTTATTTATTTATTTAATTGGATTTCTATACCGCCTTATCATACAATCAAAGCGGTCTTACAAACAAAGATATTAAGAGTATTAGTGAGAAAAGGTAAAGAAATAAAAGTTAAAGTTATGGTATAATGTGTTAGAGTGAGTTGCATTATCTACATAGTGAGCTATACTATAATGTGAGCTATTATACAATATGTATATGATTTACATTCCAGACAAATTAAGTTAGTTAATTGCATGACCGTAGTGTTCTATAAACAAAGATGTTTTCAGTTGCTTTCTAAAGTCATTGATGTCCTGAGCTGCTCTCAGCTCATTAGGTAGAGAGTTCCAGATGGAAGGTGCAGCAAAAGAGAAAGCCCTTTCAGAGGTGTCTTTACGTGTTTTTCTGACATCATTTGATAAGCTGATTCTGTTGTCAGATCCTCTTCTTCTAGGTCTGTTGCTAATATCTGACTGTATGAGATATGTCAGGCTTTCTGCAGAATATTGTTGTTTTATCTTGAAAATATAAATTATAGTTTTATATTTTACACGTGAAGCTATAGGTAACCAGTGAAGCTCTTTCAAGATGGGAGTTATATGTTCTCTACTTGATAGACCAAAAATTATACGTGCAGCAGTATTCTGCGCCAGTTGTAAAGGCTTAAGTGCTTGCTTAGATAAACCCAGATATATTGGATTACAGAAGTCAAGTAATGGAGTAATCAATGCTTGACAAACATTTCTGAAGTGAACAGTATCAAGAAGCGGCCTTAGTCTTTTGATGAGCTTCATTCTGTAATAAGCGCTTTTAATTGTCTTATTTATGTGTGATCTGAGATTCAACTCATTATCCAGAGTAACTCCAAGATATTTCACTTCTGATTTAATAGGAATAGTTGAGTTATCTATTTTGATGTCAGGAGGATGTGCAAAATTATGTTTACGAGAAATAAATAACGCCTCTGTTTTGCTAAAATTAATTTCCATGTTGTTTGTTTTACACCAGTTGGACATTTCTGAGAGACATTCTGTAATGCCCGAGAAATCAGGGTTCTCAATAGTGATAGTTGTGAAAATCATAATATCATCAGCATAGATTGTATACTTAATTCCACTTTTCAAAGGAATTTTGCATATTGGTTGCATATAAATATTGAAAAGGAGCGATGAAAGTGCAGATCCTTGTGGTACACCTTGTATTACTCTTATGGGCATAGAGGTTTTTTCCCCTATCTTTACTTGTAAAAATCTCTGTCAAATAGGAATGGAACCATTTTAAAGTGACCCCATGTAGACCAATCTCCTCTAATCTATTTAATAATCTATTGTGATTTACTGAGTCGAATGCTGCAGAGATGTCTATAAAAATCATGATGATGGTGGTTGGTGGTGGTGGTCGTCGCCCCTCTTCCTCCTCCACCAACAGAGGTTTTTCCACAGGCTCAAAAAGAAAACAGTTTTGTATGCACTGAATATCAGCCAATGTATTTTAGGGAATGGACATCAAAAACAGACAATCCATGAGAAGCATATGACAGCAGAAAACAGAACAGATAGCCTGGCTTAGAAGTGAGGGTCATGACCATTATGGTATGCACAAAACTAGCCTGTCAGAAAATCCTATTCAATTAATAATCACAATATTTAGAATTGACTCTGTATAAATTGAAATGCTAAGCCAAGATATTCCAGATATTTATTGGAGTCCAAGATATTTGGCCATGTTATATGAGTGAATCCGCATTATACTGCATCTACTGTATAATATGTAATAGCAGGAAAAAAAAGGGGAATGTCCAACCCTTGACTGTGTTATAAGCAATCCTATATTATATTGAGATGCATTATAGAATACAGCATATATTCAAAATTACCTTAATTCTTACATGTGGTATTTAAAAAGATAAACACAGATTTTTCTTTTCAAAAGAGAGATTGTCAGATCAGAACATCCTAATGGTGAAATACCCAACTCCAGTATTACACATCAATTGATAAACATTTTTTTTCTGATAAACACATTCTACAATAAACAGAAGTTTGGTTTCCCTGTTTTAATACAACACAAGACAACATAAGCATGTGCTACGATAAGTAGAGATGGACCCTCTGCAACCCCAAAAAAGAATACAATGTACCCAAGGCCGATGCAAGGTTATCAGACACCTCAAGCAAACCTTCAGCCTTGCACCTCCTCATAGTTAGCTTTTAGACCCCTAAGAGCTCAAGATTTTGCTAATTAAACTTAATCATAATCATCTCAATACCATCCCTCCCCAAAATTCCTATGAACAGGCATATTTGGGCACCATAATTTTAATTAAAAACTTTTGTAACTATATAGATAAGGGAAATATCCAAAGGACACTTAAAAGGATAAATGGACTATATGCAAATTGTTCATTCTTCTGCAAGTAAAAGCAAACACTGATGCAGTTTAGTAAACCAGCCCCAAAGATTCATTAGGCTTTTGCAGCTAATATAGCAAAAAGTGCAGATGGTTTTGCAGCTATTGCAGCACTATGCATCATCTGTTGTGGGCATGCACAACAGTTCCCCAACAGATAATGCACCCAAAGTGCAGAGGATGCGGTCAGGCAGCATCATGAATGCAGCTAATACCACTCAATGAAGTGGCATTAAGCTGCACCTGCGCAGTCTGCAAATCCAATGTTACCGTGCACTGGTTGAGGCCTGCGATAACCAAGCATCGCAGACATTCACATGCTCTACCCTAATTGCACCGTCTCCTGCAAATAACACACTTTCTGCATATAGCACAGAAAATTGTTGCATTATCTGCAGCACTAACAGCTAGCGTGATTTAGTAAACTGACCCTTTTGAGTGGCTAAGGCCCATTATTTTGTTTTGGCTTTAGCCACATTGCTTTCCTCCCCACCCCCACAATAAGCTGCTGCCCTAGGTGACTATCTTGTCTGTTCGGTGGCTGGCCTGACCCTGGATCTACCTATAAATTTTTATATTTATTGGATGGCAATTTATAATCAAGGGAAAAAATTCCTGATCAATCCTACTGAGCACTTTTTAAGCATGGTCTTAATTTGATACTGGTTTACTAGTCCCACAACCCCTACCTAAATATTAATGTATGGATTATGGGCATACTTTACTATTTTGATTTTTTGACCCATTTCTAGTTCTAGGAAAATCTAAAAATCAAGTATTTATTAAGAGAACCTCCTCCCAACACCAACTAAAGAACAAGGTAGCTATCCTAAAACTATCTTTTCATTCGAGTCAACAAACCAGCTTTTATTTTTACCAGAAAACAGGTAAGAGTTTTGATATTTCACATAGAGGGGGAGGGAAATATGCAATATAAATAATGGCGACTGTCATTAAAAAAACCATATAGATCTTACAGCTACACAACATTTTACTATAAGATTTTAAGTTTCTTCACTGGGGAATGATCCAATCGGCCTTCCAACACTATGCAGGGTGTATCAATTACCAAAAGCAGTTTGTGGGATCAATACAAGTTTCGCTTACATAATGGCTTTTAAGGTAGAAGTTTAAGATTATTTTTTATAAAGTGGGCTAAAATTTTGCTATTGTCAGAGACAGCGTACGAGAAGAAAAGAAGGGTACGTTCTTAATTTCAGATCTCTCTTATTCTAACTAAAAAGAATACCTGGTTACCTCATGAGGCACATATACTTCTCAGATAGATGTTAAAACGCCCGCACCTAACTTCCCACAACACCTTTCTTCTTAGCTGCTTACTGCCTTCACAACAGAAAACAGAGCTCCTCGCTTTCACCCAGGGACTAATGTTTCCCATTTCTCGTCATCCTTCAGATGCTCAACCTCCCTGGTACCCGGCTCGGCAGCTCTCTTCAGCACATAGCCACTGCCGCTCACGCTCCGCGGCTGCACGGGACGCCCTAGCTCCGGGCGAACCCCCTCGCAGGCTTGAGCGTGCATCGCCACTCCACCTCCCAGCAGGTCGGGAACGCCAGAAAGGAGCCCCACTGCCAGCCGCTTCTAGTGAAACAACACACACCAGAGAAGACCACGGCTGGGCACCAGAGCGCAGGCAGGGATCGAAGCCCCCAGGCCGCTGCTCCGAGGCGGCCTACCTCGCCGCACAGGCTCCCTTTCCCTTCCCTCCTCTCACCTGGTCGAGGTTTTCGTCGCTGCCACTGTCTTCCGTGTCTGAGTCGATAACTACACGACCTTTCCGCTTTTTCACCATATTGCTCGGCCACACCGAGGTCTCGGCGCCCGGCCGCCTCCCGCTCCAAGCGAAGCGCGAGCTGCCCGGCCTCCCAATCTCAGCTCGGGCCACACAAAGACAAGTGCGCAGGCGCACTCCCAGCTCCGCGCTCAAAGCTCCGCCCGGCGCCCACTGACGTATCGAAAGAGGGAAACAGAACCATAGAGACGACAATTATACTACAAACAGGAAAATACGCATGCTGGTGTTGGCAGGCGCATGCGTAGATCATTTTGAAGCTGATGTCGGTGTTCGGGTAAGGTCGTTCTTAGTATGTAGCACGTATCTTTTATTCAGACTAAGACTTATGATTTGGGCAACTATTTTGATTACTTCTGGTTCTGAGTAAACGCTTCTGCACATTTATTTATTTATTTAACAGTTGCTTATATACCGCTACCTTCCACAGATCAGGTGCGGTTTACAATGAACAAGAATGAACAGATTTTCAAGTCTGTTTTACATGGAACATTTGTTAACTAGGTACAAAGTAGCTGTTTTACATGGAACATTTGTTAACTTGGTACAATTTTGCAATATACATTAATCATGAATGACTATATATGGTAAAACTTGTTAAATAACAAACGAACTTATTTACATATTTTGATTTATTACATATATTTATATACAGGATTTACAAGTAGTTATTTATTCGATTTTAATTGTAATTGTAGTTTGCTAGGAGAATTAGAGTTGGTGTACCCTAGGTTGTTATTAACCATTACCTGTCGGAGGTAAGGTATTTTCAAGTGTGCCAAAATGGGAGGTGAATAGATAAGTTTTTAATTTCTTGCGGAGTTCCTTTGCATTATTTAATGCTCTTATTTCTTCAGGGAGGGAGTTCCATAGGGTGGGAGCTGCATGTGAGAACGCTTTCCTATTAGTAGTCTTTTTAGCAGTTGTGAAATCTTTCGGGATCCTAATTCTGTTCGTGTGGCCTCTCCGAAGCGAAGTTTGGGATGTGTCTTTGGTGATAAGTTTTGTCAAGGGGACTGGGGCCATTGTGTTTAAAGTCTTAAATGTGGTGATAATCAATTTGTGATTTATTCTGGATTGAATTGGGAGCCAGTGAAGGTTTGCTAGTATAGGGGTAATGTGTTCAAATGGTGGAACCTTCATTACAATTCTTGCTGCTGCATTTTGGGCAAGTTGGAGTCTTTTAATGTTTTGTTTTGTTGTTCCTAGTAGGGTGAGATTTGCAAAATCAAAGTGTGGTGTGATGATGGCCTGTACAATGCTCAGAAAATCATGTAGAAGTACAAGAGGACGTAATTGTTTTAAAATTTTGAGTTTAAAGTAGATCTTCTTAGTGATGTTTCTAATATGTGTGTCCATACTAAGGTGTGAGTCAAGAGTGACACCCAGGTATTTCACTTCATTTTTTATAGTAATGTTGTGATTTTGGAGAGTGATGTGTGTTGGAGGTATGTAGGATTGATTTTTAGTTACTATTAATATATCCGTTTTAGAATGATTGATATGGAGATTGTGTTCTTTTAGCCAGGTTGTTAATTCAGAGAAGCATTCTGTTAACAGTTGTAGTGGGAGTGTTGGGATTGTGAATGGAATGTACATCATCATGTCGTCTGCGTATATGTGGTAGTGGACTTTAAATTTCTTGAAGATGTCACAGACCGGTTGGATATATATATTAAATAGGAGGGCAGAGAGGGCAGAGCCTTGTGGGAGACCAATTTCCTGTTTGTATGTTTTAGAAGTTTCAGTGTTAGTTCGGACGGTTTGTGTTCGATCAGTTAGATATGAGGTGAACCAATTTTGTACAGTTGAGTGGGTTCCTATTTGTTCTAGTCTGTTAAGCATTAGAGCATGGTGTACACTGTCAAACGCTGCAGAGATGTCTAGAAAGAGGAGAATGAAAGCTTGTTTATGGTTATCAATGCCTCTTATTAATGTATCGAGGAGTACTGTTAATAGGGTGTCTACACCATGGTAAGGGCGAAAGCCATATTGTTGATCATCAAGTGGGGCTGAGGTTTCTATATGATCTTGTGTTTGAGTTTGGACGATCTTTTCAATCAGTTTAGCCATAAATGGGATACTAGAGATAGGTCTGTAGGAGTTGGGTGATGTTTTGTCAAGGGTGTTATTTTTAATTATTGGACGGATTTGTGCATGTTTGAGGGAAGGTGGTAAGTATCCTTGGCGCAGCGACAGGTTGACTATGGGAAGGATAAAGGGGGATAGTGTAGTAAGGGTATGCTTGATCCAGTTTACCGGACATGGATCAAGTTGAGAGGTCGTAGTGTTAAGGTTTGAAATAGTAGTCTTGATAGTGTCTTTGGTTATAGGGTGAAAGTTGGACCATTTTTCAGATTGGTGTTGGTGGGAAAGGGATAGAGGATTTGGTGTGAAAGCAAATGATTTTGCTTTATTCATATAGTGGTTTGCTAGAGTCTGGGCAGAGATATCAATATTATCGTTGCTGGTCCCATATGTGTTATTGGTTAAGTTTTGGACGATACTAAAAAGTTCTCTTGGTCTATTAATGGATTTGTTTAGTATGTTTGAGTGGTAATTTTTCTTTGCGCTATCTGAAGCTTCTTTGTACATTTTAAGGTGGCTGTGATACGCATTGTAATAAGGGATGGATTTGGTTTTGCGCCATTTAGATTCAATATTTCTCAATTCTCTCTTCATATGTCTTAAGGTGCTGTTGAACCAGGGGGCATCTCCTATTCTAGAGTAGTTTTTCTTTTTGATGGATTGTTTATAAGCAGCTGCATTGTTAATTGTTTTGTGCCAAGTTGTGACAGCTTCATCTAGGTCAGTTGGTACAAGGGTGAGATGGGGTATAGTTAGATTGATAAATTCATCAGCGTTAAATTTTGTAAATCTAGGTGGAGGGGTAATTAGTGGATTATTTTTATTGTTTCTTACAGTGTAGGCTAAGGTGAATTTGATCAGGTGGTGGTCTGACCAAGGAACAGGTGTACACTCAAGCGATGACTGGTTGAAATGTTTTTGGAAAGCATCTGGTAAAAAGACTAGATCAAGGGTTCCTCCTTTCTTATGAGTCTTTGTATTGATTATTTGGAGGAAACCCATATCTGCAATTGATTCCAAGAAAAGGGCTGAGTGTGAAGGTGGCAAGGATGGGAGGTTAAAGTCTCCTAGTGATATAATAGGGTTGGAGGCTGTGGATGAGCTGAGGAGTTCTATTAGGGCATCTAAGTTTTCAGATTTTTGGTCCGGTGGCCTGTATAATAAGCAAATTTTGAAGTGATCTATTTTTAAAATGATGGTGTCAATGTTATTTGGGAGATCAGATGGATGTGGTTTAGCCTTTAGTTCTTGCACATGTTTATATGGTGTATTGAGTTGAGTTGGTATGTAATAATTTGTCTTTCTTTCATCTAAAATCTTAGCCTCTCTTTATGGTAATTTCTGGTGTCTTGAGATGCTGTGGTGTTCTGATCAAAGATTCTTGTCCATCTTGTGGCTTGCTCACGCTGGTTGATGCTGTTTGTTTATTGGGTACTCGCTTTTCTTCCTGTAATAACTCATGTAGGTTCTTGAAAGACTTTTTGCATTGCAAGGCATGACTCGATTGAGCAAAGGAACGGATACGAGTTGATCCACATCCTACATATTCATTACTCTATCCCGCCACCTATCTTGTAATTCGCGAAATACCCAGTTCTCTTTTCCAGGTGGGAAATCTGCATTTCCAATAAATGTAAGGGATTCGGAATCTCTCTGGCTTAGCCCTCCATCCTGCTGTATATACTACCACGCTTGCTGCACTGCCCGTCCCCCTTCCTCCAGTTCTGTGATTGATGCATTAAATACGAAAGAGCACGCAGGCATACCAATGCCTCCACAAGTCCCGGAATACACTCACCGCTCAGGTACCCTGGAAGGACGGGATATCAAATTTTAATAAACTATAAATCTCAGCTGAGGAACCAAGTTTGTAAAAGTTGAATATTGGGCAGCTCTAACTCTCTCTGTTCCATATTCACTATCGCCATTTGCTATCTGACACCTGCTTAATGCAACTTCCCCATATCCTTGCAGAACATCCAGCAGGGCAACATCTGTAATTTATTCAAAACAATCCTTTTCAACATGGCACACTGATTTATCAGTGATACCAAACATCAAAATCAAAACCCCTGTAAGCAAACCAAACTGAATACAAATAAAGTGAAGGTCACTTACTATTTCCCATTATTGTTATCATGCTATGTGTTCAACTAAAGAACTAATAAACTAATATTTTTGTCGGATCACCTGCCGAGAGGGTGTAACACACACTCGAATGGCAGGCCCTCCTTTTTATTCAACATTTATTTAAAAGGTCTGTATGACCTGTAAATGCCTGAGGCTATAACAAGCCCAAAAGGGCCAGCCCCTGCACAAATTAGGAACTACTTATAGTAGACTGAAATATATTTTTTCAAACAAATCTGCAACCAGCAGAACAGTCAATAGAAGGAAGTGAGAACACTTAGCTGAATATAAGGGAGTCCAAGACCGCCAACTGTTAAAGGAAAATCTCCAAAGAACTTCATTTATTGGATGCTGCAATCCTTTGTTAATCCACAAGTGGCTGACGGTAACCCCCAACATATCATGCTAGCTCAACTTCCATTGCACGTCCGGTTATGGTTGGGTACTTGCGACACAAAACTGTTGTGTTTCAAGCCCACAATGAATCTGGCTCTTTTTCAAGCGTAACCCATCCAACTTCCTGTTCCGCTTGAACACAGGATGACGTTAGCATTACACATAGGAGTATCCGATGACGTCAGTAACTTCAAAATTAAAAGTCATTTCAATAATCCCCATTCGATCTCAGTGTTCATTCCAAAAGGGATGACAGTTTTGAGGGTGAAAATCCAGCGCTGTTCCCTTTGATGGAGTAGCGCCCGACGATCACCTCCCCATAAAAGCGGAGGAATCATATCCAAAACAGTCCACCGTAGCTGATCAAAAGTGTGGGATTTTAATTTACAATGATGGATATTTAGAAGTGCTTGCACCACATTATGCACAAATAGCAGATTATCATCTGCAAATGAATGCAATCTAAGCTCCTGCGCAATCAACCATACACTTGAAAATCTGCTTTCTCCTTTAAATATAAAACCAAAGGCTCCTGGCAACAATGGACACCTCTGTCGATTGCCAGCCTTCTCATAGAGCAATATGACCATGCAAAGGACACCTTATAAAGGGCCATCACCCCCTGCATAAACGCCTCCCCAAGCCCCATTTGCTGTAGTACCCAAAACATGTAATCTCATTGAACTTTGTCAAATGCCTTCTCAGCATCAAGACCCTGTACTAGCCCCTCCTTCATCTCCTCTGCCTCCATGCATTACATACCCCATACCTCTCTAGAGCAAACCACATTTGATTGATCTCTGTTAAGTAGCCTAGTGGAGCAATGGCTTAGTACCCAAGAGATCAGGGTTTGATTCCCACTGACACTCCTTGTGATCTTGGGCAAGTCACTTTACCCTCCACTGCCTCAGAAGAAAAGTTCTGGCATCCTGCTTCCAGTCACACCTTACCAAGAAAACCCAGGGGCTGCTGGGTCACCAGGAGTCAGTACTGACTTGATGGCATGTTAAAAAAAAAAAAAAGGATGGCATTACTGCCCCCAACTTCACCGCCAACAGATTAATATCTACATTGAGAAGGGAGATAGGTCAATATGATCCAACTGCTAGATGGTCCCAATTTGGTTTTGGTAGGACTACTATCAGTAGCCCCTAGCATTTCAGCTAGTGAACTGTTTCCCAGAAGCACCCTATTATATACTTCCACTAAGGGTCCCTGCTATGAAAAGTTAAATAGCTTGTAAAACTTGGGCCTAAAACCATAAAGACCCAAGGTCTTCCCAAACTGCAGCCTCTGAATAGCAGTATAGACCTCACTCTCGCTAACTGGCCTATTCAAAGCTGTATGCTGATCTTCTCCCTCCTGTGGCCAGACTAGCTCCTCACAGAAAGCACCGCAGGTCTGTAGATGTAGATTTTATAAAAAGATTTAAAGACAGGATTCACAAACATCTCCTCTATCTCCTCTGTCCTTCCCTCCCAACTCCATCTTGATATGACTGCCAGTTTGCGCTGACCTCAAACCAATTGACCAGAAGCCGCCCTGCATGATTACCATATTGGTATAGGTGGTGCTTGTAATAAATCAGGGATTTCTGAGCGCGTTCATGGAGAAACTGATTATGAGTCACCCTATCAGTTTGTAAGGCCTGCTTTTGCTCAGGAGTCATGGAGGCTTGATGTTTTCCTTGTTCACACTTCACCACTTTCATTAATCAAAGGATTTCTACATCCTGCTTTTTCTGTTTCCCATAGGCGTATGAAATAATTTCCCCTCTCATAATGTCCTTTCCTGTTACCAATATCAAAATTAGGGAGATTCCCTCCTGTTTGAATTTAAGGTATTCATGCCATTTTTCTTTAAGTATTTACCAAAGTGAAGATCATGCATATAAGCTCTAGTTATTCTGCCCCTTCCCATACCCCCCTCTGATTTAATTCAAGTATGACAAGAACATGATCAGAAAGTGTAATGCTTCCAACCCGTGATGACCCTAACCCCTGTGAAAAAGGCTTTTGGAAATTAATATATAGTCTAACCATGAGTAACTGTTATGTGGGTGAGCATAGAAAGTGTACCCCTGCTCCACTGTGTGGAGGACTCTCCAGACATCCAATAGTCCAAGCTGGATCATATCCAAGTTAACACTGCCTTCCCCTTCCTATTGATGACTGATCTTTGCTGGCTTGCAATATCGGGATCTGTCTGCTACCACTATATATTGAAGTCTCCTGCCACCACATTCTGATAACCTGGGTATTTCTGCATCTGATGAACTGCAGTTAGAAATAACACACACAGAATATATATTGAGTGCATATACATTACACAGGAGCACTTTACTTCCTTGTAACGACTCTCACTATTACATACCTCCCCTCGGCATCCTGTAAGGTCTTCTCTTTCACAAATGCAAGATTCCTTAGCATCGCTCCTGTCCAGTCCCTTTCCATTGGGTTGTGCTCCCCCTTCTAGCAGCTTGGAGACAGAGCTCATCATCAATTTGATGACCCTCTGGTATAAATACCACTGGCACCACCCACCAGCTCCAGTAAGCTCAGTCTCCAAGCAGCTGGAGGGAGGCAGTAAGCCAGGGAACAGGGCTTACTGGAGAGACACTTAGGAACTGAGGGGTTTAGGTTTAGGGCTTCTTAGTTCTGGTTGGTTAATTTTATTCTTTTATTTTTATTCCTTATTGCCTTTTATTTTTAATTTTCTTTCCTAGAAACAGGCAAAGAGGAGACTGTAGAGAGAACCCCCCTCCCCCACCTTCTCAGGTTTCTTCCCCTCTCGGGTGCAGGGGACAGGAGGAGGCTTGCAGCGACCCGTGTCGGAGTCAGTGTGGAGGAGAGTGAGGCAGAGGAATCTCTTCGTTCTGCACACGGCCGAGGAAGTACCAGCCGGCGCACAGGGGGGCATACTGCCTGTTCTTCCCGCCTTGCACCGAAACCCTTAAGGCGGCTGAGCATGGGGGCGGTGAATTGCCGACGGAGGTAAGGCTCCCGGAGATCAGAGGAGCGAGTTTGGGCAGGCAAAAACAGTGGCGGTGTGCCACGTTGTGTATTGGCAGCCATGCGGCCGCTGACCGCGTGGCTCAACACAGCCTTCTGCAGGAAGCAGGACAGAAAGTACGTTTCATTTTCGCGCGCTTCGCACACCGTCTAGGGGACAATTCGGGGGAACCTTTGGCTCGGGAGGGCTGTTCCAGGGGCCCCCTTTGACTTGGTTTATTTGATAAAAAAAAGAAGAAAAGAGAAAGACATGTATATTTAAAGATACAGTTTATGTGTAGTTATATATATATAGGTATATATATATATATATATATATATATATATATATATATATATATATATATATATATATATATATATATATAAATATATAACTGTTAAACTTATAGATATCCTTAGTTCATAAGTTGCTCTTTGTGGCAGTTTACCATGTCGGGCAGACCACAGTGCCTGGTCTGCGGCACCCAGTGGGGTGCAGTATCCGAAGCCGGTGTCTGCAGCTGCATGGCAGAGGCCGTATCAGTTGAACAGGAGATACAGATGGGTGTATCCAAGGATTTGCTGACTTCCGACTCCCAGGGATCAAGGGATCCTCTGTAAGTGGGGTGTGTGCCAGCCTCTCCTCTGCCTTTGGTTTTAGAGCAGTCGGCCCCTCCGCTATCTCAAACCACGCCCTCTACTTCCTCGGGGATACTAGGAGGAGGAGGATGGGGAGGTTTCTCCCCTGAATTTGTTTTACTTCTGCATAAGGCGTTTTGTTTGTGCCAGTGAGTGGGTTGGCAACCATGCAGGGACGCGGGCCTGCAAGACAGGAGGGGGTAAGGGAGTAGGAGGAGACGGTCGTTCCTCCTAAATGGGCTAGGCTAGCGAATGAGGATACTCTCAGGTCCCCTCTGTCCGAAACTTTGGAGGGCGAGGCCTCCGATATGGACTTGGGGAAAGATGAGGAGGAACTCGAAGAAGGAGAGATTCCAGAGGAGGAACAGTCCTGGATTGTTCGAGTTTTCCGTCAGGAGGAGCTCCCAGCGTTGATTGGTGAGACCCTGAAAGTGCTCAATATGGCAGCGGGCGTTCCAGCAGACGAAGAGGTGTTGGAAGAACCCGCTAATTCAGGCGGTCAGGAAATCTCAAAGTTTTTCCGGCGCACCAGGTGGTTTGACAAATGATTCAGGAGGAATGGAATCAGCCAGAATCCGGTTTAAGGGGGTGCGATCTATGGCACGCTTGTACCCCTTGCCAGAATTGGATAAAGAGTTGCTGCAATCGCCTAGGGTGGATGCAGCGGTGACAAAGAAGACGACTATACCAGTTGAGGGCAGTGCGGCCCTTAAGGATACCCAGGATAGAAAGCTGGATACATTGCTAAAACAGGCCTTTGATGCCAGTGCCCTGGCTCTCCGGGCTTCAGTTTCAGGGGCCTGGGTAGCCAGGGCTTGCCTACGGTGGTCGCAGCAGCTTCAAGTGGCTGGCGACCTTTCCAGAAATGAGCAGGGGGAAGCGGCCAGGATTGAGTAGGGGGCAGCTTACCTGGCAGATAGTCAATACAATCTCATTAGAAGCTTAGCGAAGAATATGGCTTCTGTGGTGGCGGCCCGTCGTTACCTTTGGCTGTGCAGTTGGGCGGCAGATGCTTCTTCGAACGCACACCTCAGCAGACTTCCCTTTAAGGGAAAGTTGCTTTTTGATGAGGATTTGGATAAATTGGTGAAGGAGCTCGGCGAGACTAAGGGAGGCAGGCTCCCTGAGGATAGGCCGAAGAAGAACCGGGTGCCCGCTCCCGTGCATAGTCAGCCGCGGGAGTTTCAGAGGTTTAGGGCTGCCAGGCTGATGCCCTTTCAGAAGGGCCATTTCCTTTCTAGGGGGCAAGGTTTCCGGGGATTTCGGGGAGCGGGAAGGGGTTTTGGGGCCTCTTCCTCTGCCTCAGGTCCTAGAAAGCCGCAACGAAACAGCAGGGGCCCAGGAGGGAGTTCTGCCAGTGAGAGGCCATCTAAGGCAGTTTTTCTCCACCTGGGCCCGGGTCACGTCCGATCAGTGGGTTCTGGAGGTGGTCCGAAAAAGATATATGCCCTCACGTTTGCAAGACCAGTACGGTTGCGGTCAATACTCTATTTATTTTGTAGTGCCCAAAAAGGAAGGTTCCTTTCGACTGATCCTCGATCTAAAACAGCTCAATCGTTGTCTCAGGGTTCTGCACTTTTGCATGGAAACTCTGAAGTCTGTGATTGTGGCTGTCCGGCAGGAAGAGTTGCTGATGTCTCTAGATCTCACAGAGGCATATTTGCATATTCCTGTATGCAGGTCACATCAGCAGTTTCTGAGGTTTGCTGTGCCAAGGGGACATTTTCAGTTTCAAGCTTTGCCATTCGGCCTGGCGACGGCCCCGCAGACCTTCACACGTGATGGTCGTGGTGGCTGCGGCGCTTCTCAAGAAAGGGATATTGGTCCTTTCATACCTCGACGACTGGCTGATTCGGGCAAAGTCCAAGGCAGAGAGTCTGAAGGCAACGGCCAGAGTGGTCGGACTCCTGAAGGAGCTGGGCTGGGTTATCAGTCTGACAAAGAACAGGTTGGTGCCCACGCAGGAAATCGAGTATCTTGGGGCAAGGTTCGACACCGACAGGGTCAGGGTGTTCTTGCCGGTGCAGAGAGTGAGGAACCTGAGGCGTTTGGTGCGACAGTTTCTAGCCATGCCGGTGCCTTCGGCCTGGCATTATTTATAGGTACTGGGGACCATGGGGGCAATGATCGAGTTGGTGCCGTGGGCCAGGGCTCACATGCGGCCGCTTCAGCTGGCTCTGCTCCGTCGATGGTCCCATCAGCGTTAGCCCTTGGGCCTTGCAGTGGCGGCTCCGCCCGAGAAATTTGGAGCTCGGAATGCCCCTTGAGCCTCCATAGTGGCTGCAGTTGACGATGGATGCATTCTCCGAAATGCTTCCTGTTCCACGCGCAGGACCCAAAAGGCAGACAGAGCTCCGGTGTCTCAATGCGTGGATGAGACAATGGTGCAGAGATGAGGGGTTTGGATTTGTTAGGAACTGGGGAACATTCTGGGGAAAGGAGGGGCTCTTCCGAAGGGATGGGCTTCACCTTAACCGGGATGGAACCAGGCTGCTGGCATTAACCTTTAAAAAGGAGATAGAGCAGCTTTTAAACTAGATATTAGGGGAAAGCCGACAGTCGCCCAAGAGCAGATGGTTCGGAAGAATGTATCTTTGAAGGATACTACCAAAAGCAGAGAGGTTCCACAAAAGAGTAAAGTAGCCCAAATGCCCTCAAGTATGGAGCAGACAGAGCTTAAAGATCCCAAATTACTCATGTCTAACAGACAAATTAATATGGATAAAATGCATTCTCTAAAATGCTTGTATGCAAATGCTAGAAGTCTAAAAAATAAGATGGGAGAGTTAGAATATATAGCACTAAATGAAAGGTTAGATATGATTGGAATATCAGAGACATGGTGGAAGGACGACAACCAGTGGGACACTGTGATACCTGGGTACAAACTATATCGTAATGATAGAGCTGATCAAATTGGTGGAGGGGTTGCTCTCTATGTTAGAGAGGGCATTGAGTCAGAAAGGATTCAAGTTTTGCAGGAAACAAAATCTGCTGTAGAATCTATATGGATTGAAATTCCATGTAAAAGGGGGAAGGCAATGGCAGTGGGGGTGTACTATCGAGCGCCTGGCCAGAATGACCAAATGGATGATGAAATGTTCAAAGAAATCAAGGAAGCTAACAAAAGTTACAGCACAGTAATAATAATGGGTGATTTCAACTACCCCGGTATCGACTGGGTCAGTGTCACGTCAGGACATGCTAGGGAGATAAAGTTCCTAGATGAAATAAATGACTGCTTCTTGGAGCAGCTGGTTCATGAACCGACCAGAGGGGAAGCCATATTAGACCTAATCCTTAGTGGAACACCAGATCTAGTGCAAGAGATAAGGTTGTTGGGGCCACTTGGCAATAGTGATCATAGCATGATCGCCTTTGATTTAATTAGTGGAGGAGGGATAGTAAGGAAATCCAGAGTACTACCTTTTAACTTTCGAAAGGGAGACTATGATAAAATGAGGAAAACAGTCAAGAAAAAACGAAAAGGAGCAGTTGCAAAGGTTAAAGACGTACATCAGGCTTGGCTGTTGTTGAAAAATACTATCTTGGAAGCCCAGACCAGCTGTATTCAACGCTTTAAGAAAAGTGGAAAGAAGTCCAAAAAACTGCCAGCATGGTTTAAAGTTGAGGTCAGAGAGGCTGTTGTTGCCAAAAAAGCATCTTTCAGGAAATGGAAAAAAGAGCCAAACGACGAAACCTGGAAACAGCACAAGCACTGGCAAGTCAAATGCAAGGCATTGATAAGGCAGGCAAAGGGAGAATTTGAGAAGAAGCTTGCTGCGGAAGCAAAAACGCGAAGTAAAGACCTTTTCAAGTACATTCGTAGCAAAAAACCTGTGAGAGAGTCAGTTGGTCCATTAGATAATAAAGGGGTTAAAGGAGCACTAAGAGGCGACAAGGCGATAGCGGAGAGACTGAACGAATTCTTTGCTTCAGTCTTTACTGAGGAAGATGTAGGGATGTTACCCATGACTGAAGTGGTATTTAAAGGTGCAGAAGAATTGAAGGAAATATCGATACATCGAGAAGATGTATTACAACTATTAGATAAGCTGAAGAGTAGCAAATCACCTGGGCCGGATGGTATACATCCAAGGGTATTGAAAGAACTGAAATATGAGATTGCAGACTGCTATTAGTAATCTGTGAACTATCATTAAAATCATCTCTAATACCTGAAGATTGGAGGATCGCCAACGTAACACCAATTTTTAAAAAGGGTTCCAGGGGTGATCCGGGAAACTACAGACCGGTGAGCCTGACGTCAATACCGGGAAAAATGATAGAAACCATCATAAAGAATAAAATTACTCAGCATGTAGATAGTCATAAACTAATGAGAGACAGCCAACATGGCTTTAGACAAGGAAGATCTTGTCTTACTAATCTGTTATGTTTTTTTGAAGGAGTGAATAATCAGGTGGACAAAGGTGAGTCGGTTGATATTGTGGATCTGGGCTTTCAGAAAGCCTTTGACAAGGTCCCTCATGAGAGACTTTTGGCAAAACTAAAGAGTCATGGGATAGGAGGCAGTGTACTATTGTGGATCAGGAACTGGTTAAAAGATAGAAAGCAGAGGGTAGGGCTAAATGGCCAATTTTCCCAATGGAGAAAGGTGAATAGTGGTGTACCCCAGGGATCTGTGCTGGGTCCGCTTCTTTTTGACATATTCATAAATGACCTGGAAAGTGGAATAACGAGTGAGGTTATCAAATTTGCAGATGACACAAAACTATTTAAAGTTGTTAAAACCCAAGAGGATTGTGGAAAATTGCAAGAGGATCTTGATAAATTGGAAGACTGGGCATCAAAATGGCAGATGAAATTTAATGTGGACAAGTGCAAGGTTATGCACCTAGGGAAGAACAACCCAAACTATGGTTACACGATGCAAGGTTCCACATTAGGAACCACCACCCAGGAAAAAGATTTAGGCGTCATTGTGGATACCATGTTAAAACCCTCGGCCCAGTGTGCAGCGGCGGCCAAGAGAGCAAATCGAATGCTAGGTATGATAAGGAAAGGAATGGAAAATAAAACAAAACAAAGGATATTATAATGCCTCTATATCGTTCCATGGTGAGACCGCACCTTGAATATTGTGTGCAATTCTGGTCGCCGTATCTTAAAAAGGATATAGAGTTATTAGAAAAGGTTCAGAGAAGAGCCACCAAAATGGTAAAGGGGATGGAAGGATACTCCTATGAAGAAAGGCTAAAAAGGTTAGGGCTCTTTAACCTGGAAAAGAGACGGCTGAGGGGAGATATGATAGAAGTCTATAAATTAATGAGCGGAGTGGAACGGGTAAACGTAGATCGATTGTTTACCTTATCAGAATATAGAAAGACTGGGGGACATGCAATGAAGCTACAGGGTAAACTATTTAAGACTAATAAAAGAAAATATTTTTTCACTCAACGTGTAATCAAACTCTGGAATTTGTTACCGGAGGATGTAGTAAAGGCTGTTAGTGTAGCTGGGTTTAAAAAAGGTTTGGACAAGTTCCTGGAGGAAAGGTCCATAAGCCATTATTAAGAAGGGACCCAGGATATCAATGCTTGAACCAATACAAGCATTGTGGAACCTGTGTCCCTTGGGGAAACTGCTAGGTACATATGACCTAGATTGGCCACTGTTGGAAACAGAATACTGGACTTGATGGACCTTGGTCTGACCCAGTATGGCATATCTTATGTTCTTATGTCTGATGGCTTGGGGGGCTCAAGGCGAGGGCCGTTTCACCCAGGGTCTCTGGAATATGATGGAAGCCCAGTGGTCCATCAACAGATTGGAGATGCGGGCAGTGGCTTTGGCTCTCAAAGCGTTAGAGCATTGAGTCCACCAGAGAGCGGTCCAGGTGCTGTCCGACATCACCACCACAGTGGCCTACATCAACCGTCAGGGCGGGACGAGCAGTCCTCTGTTGGAGGAGGAAGCGGAGAGCCTATTGCAGTGGGCCGAAGCCCATCTAATAGCCTTGTTAGCACAACATGTAACCGGGGTAGAGAACGTGTCAGTGGATTACCTGAGCAGATACAAAGTAGACCACGGCGAGTGGGAATTCTGTCGGGAAGTGTACGAACAGGTGGTAGGCCGTTGGGGGGGTCCCGGTCATGGACTTCATGACCTTCATGGCATGGTGGGAGTCGGCCAAGGCAAGCCGGTTCTTCAGCAGGAGAAAGGAAAGGATGTCGGAGGGCCTGGATGCTCTGGTTCAGAGACGGCCCATGGAAGGGCTCCTGTATGTTTTTCCGCCTTGGGCTCTCATAGGAAGGGTTCTACAGCACTGGAGGCCCACCGAGAGTTCGTGATTCTGATAGCCCCGGATTGGCCACGGCGGCCATGGTATGCCAATCTCATGAGGTTGCTGGCCGATCGGCTATGGCGTCTTTTGTGTAGAGACGATCTCCTGGCTGGGGGACCCGTGCGGATGCCTCAGGTGGATCAGTTCTTGCTTACGGCCTGGCTATTGAAAGGGCAAGGCTCCACAAGCGGGGACATTCGGGAGCAGTGATTACGACCTTGTTGAATGCTCGCAAGCACTCGATCTGCCTTTCTTATGTGAGGATCTGGCGAATATTTGAGGGCAGGCGTGCAGTCCAGGGGAAGAGACCCCTCACGGTCTCGGTGCTGGAGGTGTTAGAGTTTTTACAGGCAGGTTTCAAGAAGGGCCTTGCGGCCATTTCCTGTTACAGGGGCAAGGTTCACGGAAAGGCTTTAGGAGAACATACGGACATAGGTAGTTTCCTGCGGCCTCAGCAGATGTCGACAGTCCCTCATTGGGATCTTAATTTGGTGCTGAATGCTTTGGCTGTGGAACCTTATGAGCCAGTGGAGAAGGCTTCTTTGAAGGACAACTCTCAAGGCAGTTTTCTGGTGGCTATCTGTTTCGCTAGGTGTATTTCGGAGCTTCAGGCTCTGTCGTGTCATCCGCCTTTCATTTCTTTCTTTAAAGAGAAGGTGGTCTTGTGAACGGTTCCTTCTTTTTTGCCCAAGGTGGTTTCACCTTTTCATATGAATCAGTCTGTTTCTCGTTCTTCCTTTCCAAAAAGGGGGTTGGAGGCGGATGATGCGCGTTTGCACCGTCTGGATGTGCGCAGGTTGCTGAAGCACTACCTGAATCGCAGGGCTGCATTTCGGAAGTCGGAACGGTTGTTTGTCTTATTCGGTGGACTGCGTAAAGGTGAAGCGGCGGCCAAGGCATCCATCTCTAGGTGGATCAGGGAAGCCATTGCATCGGCTTGCATCCTGAAGGGAAAGCGGGTCCTGGAAGGGTTCTGAGCGCATTCGACCCGAGCCCAGGCAGCTTCGTGGGCGGAGTATAGTTTGGTTCCGCCGCTGGACATTTGTAGAGTGGCTACTTGGTCGTCTTTACATACTTTTGCCAAGCATCGGATGCTGGGTTTGAGAGAGGGGTGCTTCGGTCCGGTCTTGCAGACCCCTCCCAGGCAATAACTGCTCTGTTACATCCCAGAGGAAAGGGACTGGACTGGAGGGACGCTAATTAGGCCTTACCTGCTAATTAGTGTTCCTGAAAGAACTCCAATCCAGTCCCTGATCCCGCCCAGTTTTCAGTGTTAAGTTTCAGGAAACAGTTCCCCGGCCCAAAGCTTAGATAGGGAAGTGGAGAAGATGTCCAGAGGCTCCTCGCTGAGGGTTTTGGTGGCGAGGCGGAGTGGACCGGCAGAGTGCCCTACTGATTGATTAGGTAGGGACATGTGCGGTATCAGGTAAGCCTCCTCCCCATCTTCCGGTGGGTGGGAAGTTCCTTCCGGGGAGGCGGGAGGGGATATTCTAGAATTTTGGGAGTTAATTTTTAAAGTTAGTGTTTATGTTACTTGATTGTCTCTTCGTTAAGTCTGCTTTTTCAATAAAATACTGGAGCTGGTGGGTGGTGCCAGTGGTATTTATACCAGAGGGTCATCAAATTGATGATGAGCTCAGTCTCCATAACTCAGAGAAAAGGGACTGGACTGGAGTTCCTTCAGGAACACTAATTAGCAGGCAAGGCCTAATTACTCTTTCTTAAGCACCATAATTGCCATCCCTCTCCAGCAGCTCGTGAAAGAGGAGAACCTATACCATCCCACCCACTTCCTCTGAAGCTTCTTGTTCTCAGATACAGAAAGTTGCATTTCATGTAAAAATTCAATATGAGTATGCAGTTTACTCTAAAAAAAATCAACATCTTTTGTCCTTCGTATTGACGAATATATACGTTCCATATTCCAGGTAACAACATTAATACTACCTAGGCTTCCTTAAGTAAAAAATCTGAACACAGGGCCAGTGGAAACTGTGCCCTCCTACAATCATATATAGAAGCATAAGAACTCCCAGCCCCTCTCTACGCACACCTTTCCCATTCTCACATTTATTTCCTCACAGCAATCTCAGGCCAGAGGGACTGGGGTTTCTAGTCCTATAGGCACTCCTTGTGGCCTTGGGCAAGCCACTTAACCCTCCATTGCCTCAGGTACACATAGATTGTGAGCCCTTTGGGGACGAGGGAATGTATTCAGTACCTGCTTATATAGTGATTGTAAACCGCTCTGATGCCCTTCAGCCTGGGCGGTATATCAAAAATTGCATAAACATAAACAAACAAACATTGCCCTAAAGCTATCTCCCCCTCTCCCCCCATACTCCACTTCTGTTCCTTAGGGCCTCTCCTACCCATCCTCATGCTTCACTTACACTCATACTCTCCCTGCTCTCTTACACTCTCATACACACTATCCTTACCCTAACCCTCTCTACCAAATTTCCCACACTTCTGTTTTTGGCTTCTTCCACCAACTCTATAGCTTAGAGGGTTCCCCAGCCTACTCCTTCCCCTCTGCCATGATCCCACCCCTTACACCTCTGTAAGGTTCTTTCAGCTGCTCCTTTCACCATTCATTCCACTTTACCGCAGCCATACGTCAACAAACTAAATAAATGTAATAACCAATACGGGTCCAAGCTTTCCCAGCTGTGTAGCAAAGAAGGGCATCTGTGTTGCAATAGTGTCATTCATCCTGTGGCAGGAGCTCATCTTCAGCTTACTACTATCAGTAGACGACATCCTTGATGTCTGATCTCAGTGTAGAAAAAGAACCACCACTATTGCAGCTCCATTGGTGTCAAGACCTCCTGTTCCTGATGTCTCGTAAGAAATTCAATAAAGAGAACCAATACACCTTCTGAGAATGAACATAGTGAGTCCATCAAGCTAACAATTAATAGTTCATCCAGGAAGCAGAATAAACAATGGAAGTCCCCAGTTTCCCTCAAAGATCATTCCATTTGGCCTCTCACGAGGAGGGGTGGTCAATGCAGCAATACAAAAGGGTCTCTCTTCATTTTTAACCAGATATTGCCCCCCCAATCCAGCTTATGTTTAGCCCCTTGAGCCTCCCACATCAGCGGCATGCCCTTGACTTTCACAGCACCAGACCTCCCAGAGGCAGTGAGCTCAATAATACAAGATCGCTTTCCAGCATAACAGAAACGGTAAACCCTTCATTTGCCCATATAAAAAATAAGTCAAAGGGCCAAAATTTGAAGCAGAGCTAAAATTCCATATCCTTGAGTGGCTCCTCTTGGAGTTCCATATCACTTGCATGCCCTAGTGGGTAGATGTCCAAAACAAGCCGAAAATGTCTAGCAAACTTGGATCCAGCACACTGAGTAACACTGTGCTCAGTCTCTTGAGACCTCATTTTCTGCAATTTTTGATTTGGCCAAGTATGTGTGGTCTCCTCTTGGATCTGCAGCACAACTATCCATCCCTCTTGTTGAACTCTAAGCTTAGCAGGAAACATGTCATAGTCTGTCCCTATATAGTCTAAACTTCCTTTCCAGCACTAGGTCCGCAAAATACACTCCTTATCCAGCTAGCAAACAAACCGAGTGATGGCTGTTTGGGGCTGCATCTCCTCCTCACGAGGTAGCCTGATATGATGGGTCCTTTTGTAGCAAAAGGACAAACCATTGTATGGCAACCCCAGTTGTTCCAGCAGCTACATACAAAAATACTTGCAAGTCTTTAACAGCTTCTGGCAGGCCCATTATTCTTAGGTTATTGTGCTGGCTCCAATTCTCTTGTTGATCAATTTTATCTTGGAATGCCACATTTTCCTTCAGAGCTCTGAATTGCTGGACCATCTGCATATGTGCATCTTCAGGAGCTGAGACTCTCTGCTCCATTTCTAGCAGGTGCTACTTATAAGTGTCGAAGTGCTCCTTAATGTCTTCCATGGAAGACTGAAGCTTCTTGAGCACTGCCAATACACTTTTAGAAAAGTGAAAGAAAGTCCAAAAAACTGCCAGCATGGTTTAAAGGTGAGGTCAGAGAGGCGGCTGTTGCCAAAAAAGCATCTTTCAGGAAATGGAAAAAAGAGCCAAATGATGAAAACTGGAAACAGCACAAGCACTGGGAAGTTAAATGCATTGATAAGGCAGGCAAAGAGAGAATTTGAGAAGAAGCTTGCTGTGGAAGCAAAAACGCATAATAAAGACTTTTTCAAGTACATTCGTAGCAAAAAACCTGTGAGAGAGTCAGTTGGACCATTAGATGATAGAGGGGTAAAAGGGGCACTAAGAGGGGACAAGGCCATAGCAGAGAGACTGAATGAATTCTTTGCTTTGATCTTTACTGAGGTGATACTGCGGAAGAATAGAAAGAAATATCGATACACCGGGAAGGTGTATTACAACTATTTGATAAACCGAAGAGTAGCAAATCACCTGGACCAGATGGTATACATCCAAGGGTGTTGAAAGAACTGAAATATGAGATTGCAGACCTGCTATTAGTTCAAAGATTACTATCATTAAAATCATCTGCATTACTGAAGATTGGAGGATGGCCAATGTAACGGCAGATTTAAAAAGGGTTCCAGGGGTGATCCGGGAAACTACAGACCGGTGAGCCTGACGTCAGAACCGGGAAAAATGGTGGAAACCATCATAAAGAACAAAATTACTGAACATGTAGATAGCCAACATGGCTTTAGCCAAGGAAGGTTTTGTCTTACTAATCCGTTATGTTTTTTTGAAGGTGTGAATAACAGGTAAACAAAGGTGAGTTTGTTGATATAGTGTATCTGGACTTTCAGAAAGCCTTTCACAAGGTCCCTCATCTGAGACTTTTGGCAAAACTAAAAAGTCTTGGGATAGGAGACAGTGTACTATTGTGGATCAGGAACTGGTTAAAAGACAGAAAGCAGAGGGTAGGGCTAAATGGCCAATTTTCCCAATGGAGAAAGGTGAATAGTGGAGTACCCCAGGGATATGTGCTGGGTCCATTGCTTTTTAACATATTCATAAATGACCTGGAAATGGGAATAATGAATGAGGTTATCAAATTTGCAGATGACACAAAACTATTTAAAGTTGTTAAAATCCATGAGGATTGTGGAAAATTGCAAGAGGATCTTGATAAATTGGAAGATTGGGCATCCAAATGGCAGATGAAATTTAATGTGGACAACTGCAAAGTTATGCACCTAGGAAAGAACAACCCAAACTATGCTTACATGATGCAAGGTTCACATTAGGAACCACCATGCAGGAAAAAGATTTAGGCGTCATCGTGGATAACATGTTAAAACCCTCCGCTCAGTGCGCACTGGCATCAAGAGAGCAAATAGAATGCTGGGTATCATAAGGAAAGGAATGGAAAATAAAACAAAGGATATTATAATGCCTCTGTATTGTTCCATGGTGCGACCGCACCTTGAATATTGTTTGCAATTCTGGTTGCTGTATCTTAAAAAAGGATATAGCATTATTAGAAAAAGTACAGAGAAGAGCCACCAAAATGGTAAGGGGGATGGAAGGATACTCCTATGAAGAAAGGCTAAAAAGATTAGGGCTCTTCAACCTGGAAAAGAGACGGCTGAAGGGAGAAAAGATAGAGATCTATAAATTTATGAATGGAGTGGAACTTTTAAATTTAGGTCGATTGTTTACGTCATCAGAATATAGAAAGACTAGGGGACATGCAATGAAGCTACAGGGTAAACTATTTAAGACTAATAAGAGAAAATATTTTTTCACTCAACGTGTAATCAAACTCTGGAATTCATTACCGGAGGATGTACTAAAGGCTATTAGTGTAGCTGGGTTTAAAAAAGGTTTGGAAAGGTCCATAAACCATTATTAAAAGAGACCCAGGATATCACTGCTTGACCTAATACAAGCATTGTGGAACCTGTGTCTTTTGGGGAAACTGTTGGGTACTTAATGACCTGGATTGGCCACTGCTGGAAACATGATACTGTGCTTGATGGACCTTGGTCTGACCCAGTATGGCATATCTTATGTTCTAGATAGCTCCTGCATCCATTCTGTGGTTGGCATCGTAGCTACCTGCTCGCCATCAGTCACTGCCGCTCCATCCACCATCTTAGATTTGTTATGGATATTGCGCTGTGGTTTACCAGTCATTGCCCTGGGGAGAATAGTTGCCACACTCCAATTCTGTATGGATCCTTCACAGTACAACTCAGAAGCCAAGGATTGCCGTGGGGTATGTTAGATTGTAATTTAAGTGATTTTCAGGTCATAGCTGTGGGAGTTCTGCTTTCTCACTTCCGTCTAGATGCCCAGCATCATGTGCCCCCCCACCCCCATTGAATGGGTCTATCAAGCCCCACTCTTTGGACCAGCTGGGCTGCAGTGTCTTGAAAGAAATAATCTGCAGCAGAGTTGCCAAGTTATGCTGTTCCAGGAGGGAGACTTTTTGTCTGGTCCTGATTTTGAACCTACATCTCAAAGTGTTATGTAATTTTGTAGTCCCTGATTCTGCCCATTGAAATCAGTTCTGCAGGTCCCATAATGCACCTCGATAGCATTGTCAGAAATCTAGGAATGACAACTTGGCCAATGTGCTCAGAGTATGGATTCTGTAACTGATTTGTCTGTGCCAGCGTGTACTGCTTGGCAGGGCTATCGACTTTTGTGCGTATGGATGGTAACAAATTTCCAGTTAAAATGGGGTGCAGTCGTTATGCCATATGCTACCCCCCATCTCCCAGCTTATATATAAATTCTCTGATTAGAGCTGGAGTTATGAGCAATGTGATCCAGGTTTTATTTGACAAGGCAAACATCGCCCCTCCCCAGAGTAAAGTTGTTTCCTTTTGCTTACTAAACGCCCGTTCTATGTGCAGTAAGTGAGAGATCATTTATGATCTGCTTTTTGTTGATGTTTCAACCATTTGTTGTATTACAGGAGCCTGGGTAACGGACAATGATTTTGTGATTTTGAATCAAATGCATCTTCCAGGCTATAATTTATAAATTATGTGTATGAACTACAAGCCATGTTGGAAAGGTGGTTTTATTCATAAATTAGGATATTTAGTATAAGACTGCTTTGATAGCCACTAAGTTGCGAGACAGCAGTGATATCCTGCTGTGCTAGGCATATATGTGTATTATTATAAAGCACCCGGCCCTGGTTTTGGATAAGGTAATTTTAATGTTTTAATGCCCTTCCTCTATATATCTCTAATTGTATCATATTAGGCAGTTTTAATATTCCTCTTGTCCCTCCACCATTAGCTTGGTCAGATTTTCTAAATCTAATGCACGCACTTGGTCATAAACAATTAGTAAATGTTTCCACTCATTGACAGGGTCACACTCTCTCTTGATCTGATTTTTATGCCATTTAGGATTCTAAATGTGTTCCTGTGATAACATCTAGGCCTGGTCCTTGGCCGGATCATTTTATTTTGCTGTTTTCCTGGAAACCTCCTACTTCAAATTTGAAAAGTGACCCTCAGGGCAGTGTTAACGTGGGAAGATTTTGCCATGGTGATGGCTATCACGGGCCAAATGCAGCTACCACAGGCAATTTTTTAATGATAGCTGCATACCACATGTACTGCACGGTTACTACAAGCGTTGCTAGCATGCAGTAGCCGCACGTTTTGCAGATATTACAGATGCAATTACTATCACCTCAGTGGGATGCTGTCATGCCACGATCCCTGCGTTTTCACCATGTTATCTGCTGGGGAAATGCCGGGCATGCCCCCAACAGAAAACACGCAACATTTGCTGCTAACACCGGTGTTAGCTGCACAAGCCTATTGCCCTTTACTAATACTAATTTGATAAAAGTTAGAGAAGTAGATAAAGACACATTTTCCTGTCGTTGGGAGGAATGTGCAAAGAAGTTCAATGGTGTTGCTTTATTACTGTATATTCCTTGCTTGAATCAAATTTTGTGAAAGGCTTTAGATCAGGCAACCCCAGAAGGCTATATTTTACCGAAATGATTGCATGTTAGTCCTTGTCATATTGAGGAAATCAGAAATACAAAGAGAGAACTTCAAACTATTGAGTACCGCTTGTGCAAGTCAAAAATAGTGCATGATAAAATTTGATCTTCATTGCAGTCTTGTCAACTAACAACATTTGGTTATGGCCACCAAGGCTATGTATTACACTGGAAAAATAAACTCAGTGGTAAATTGGCCATGAGAGCTATACGCTACTGTCCGGCTTCTTACTCAGCCTAAATTCTCCTCAAAGCTACAAGATAGGCTATCTCCTGCCTAGTTTGCTGAATTAAAAAAAAAACAGCAGGAGGATATTTTGGTTAGGCATGCATTTAATCAGTTGCAGAATTAACCATTTGGTCACAATTTGGTCACACCTTCACCCCTCATGTGGGAGGATTTCTCAGAAGTTGATGTGGCTTATGTAGAAAAGTTATTAAAATGCTTAGGCATCTACAGTATACGTCTTCATAACATTGTCCCAGCAATCGCAACTAAAATGGAATTGCGTAAATTGATACCTGCCAATGCATGTGGCTGAAGTACACATAGAGCCCGATTGTATAACATGTACATCCGGCTGGCAGAAATGTCTAAAGTTAAAACAGGCATATAATATACCCAATTCCAAAACTGTGGAAATAGACGTGCTCATGATTCTAGAATCAGGGAGATATAAGTTTCCGGTGCAGCACGAACAACACATCTGGGGAAACACAAGCCCACACTGCTATAATGGGACACAGGTAAATGCAGCAAACAGCCCATACAGCCCTGTGCTTGCCATATTCTGAAAGATAGATGTTTGCGATGCTTCCCATCTCCGTGCACCCATGCCTCCGCTGGCAAAACATACATCTTCTAAGCTGATGTTGTGCTCATGCAAACGACTGATAAAACTGATCAGGTCATGCAACCCAGGCTATATAGATACTAGTCTGTTGCGTGCCCATAACACTACAAGGTTATCTAAGTGCACCAAAGTTATTGAAGGTGGCAGTGGAAGGTGAGAAGTTTGCCCTGACAGACCCTGCAGCAACAAATACATGGCATGTGATTTTATTTTATTTATTTGCTTTCCTATACCACCTCTTCCAAAGATCAAGAGCGATTTACATTGAACTTAACACAAATTACATCATAACATGGAGCTAACTTTTAACATCTTAACAGCTGTTTAGCAAAATAGCTAGATAACATGTTATAAACAACTTATATACAGAATAGTTTGGAATATTTTAATGTTCCATTATCAAAGATTGTACATATGTGGTTGATGTCCTAGTAGATAAGTCAGTGTAGTGTGGTGTGCCGGAAGATTGTGATATAGATAATATCTATGTCAGTTGTGTATGAGGGTCAGGTAGGTTGCCATAATATTCTAAGAACAGGAATGTTTTGAACTCCTTGCGGAATAACTGGAGGTCTTTTGTGGCTCTTAATTTATCTGTAAGAGTATTCCAAAGTGTTGGAGCAGTGTAGATGAAAGCCCTATTGCTCGTGGAGTGATTGATATCCCCAGTCACATACGCAATACCAATCATATTTTGAGAGCAGCTTCTTCTAGTTCTGGTTCTTGCATTTGAGGGTATGATGAGGAGGGAAGATAGATATGTTGGGGCTATGTTGTTGATGAGTTTAAATACTAACATCATGTATTTGTATTTTATTCTGCTTGATATGGGCAGCCAATGTAGTTTATGAAGGGTGGGGTGATATGATCTGAATGTTGAGCTTTATAAATTATTCGTGCGGTGATTTTCTGTGCAAATTGGAGTTGTTGGGTTGTTTTTTTAGGGAGGTTTTGCAGGATACTATTGCAAAAATCAAAGTGAGGTATGATTAATGCCTGTAATACAGATCTAAAGTCGTAGTTTTCTAGAAGTGATCTGAGATGTTGTATCATATGTAATTTGAAATAGATGGCTTTAGTGACTGATTTGTTGTGGGATACCATATTTAGAGACTGATCTAGTGTAATCCCAAGGTATTTCACCTCTTTTTTTGACATGCAGGTTGTTCCCTTGTATGTAAAATTTTGGCGGTGCTGATGGAACCCTTGCGGAAACATTTCCCTGGCTTTCAAAGAAAGCATAAGAACATAAGATATGTCATACTGGATCAGACCAAGGTCCATCAAGCCCAGTATCCTGTTTCCAACAGTGGCCACTCTAGGTCATGCGTACCTAGCAGTCTCCCCAAAGACACAGGTTCCACAATGCTTGTACTGGATGGGATAAAGTTTTGGTTTCAGGTTACATTAAGAACTTCTGTCTTGTTAATTTTTAGATTGTGCAATGTCATCCATTCTATGACATCTATTAGGCAGGATGTTATTTGGTGATACATGGTGTTAATTGTATCTATGGGAAGATACATCATTATATCGTCCGCATAGTTATGGTAATTTACCTTGTATTTTTTAAAGATTTCACAGATTGGTTGGATGTACAAATTAAAAAGTAATGCAGAAAGAGGAGCCTTATGGAATAGACCTTTCCTGTTTGAAGATTGAAGATGATGTTTGACCGATCTGAACTTGTTGTGTTCAGTCAGTTAAATAGGATTTAAACCATTGTATTACTGTGCCATGTAGGCCAATCTGCTGAAGTCTTGTAAGGAGTGTTTTAAGACATATGCTGTCAAGGAAAATGAATATAAATGTCCATTTGTTGTTATTCAGGCCCCGTATGAGTTTGTCAATAAAGGCTAACATAAGGGTTTCTATGCTATGAAAAGGCTAAAATCCGTGTCGCTGTCGTCAAGGGGGGGCCATTTAATTCAATGAAATCCAGAAGTTGGATCTGTACAACTTTCTCTATTACCTTGGCCAAGAATGGAAGACTAAAGATTGGTCTGTAGGAGTTAAGGTGGTCCTTGTCATTTGATTTTGATTTTCGAAAAGAGCAGATTATTGTCTGTTTTAGGACATTGGGCATATATCCTTATAATAACGATTGGTTGACCATATATAAAATACATGGAGCAATTTCAGCTATGAATGCTTTTAACCAACTGACCGGACAGGGGGTCAGTAGGTGAGGTAGTTGTATTGATGTTAGAGATTATATTTTTAAGAGATTTTTGGTCAATGGTATGGAATGTATTCCATTTGTTGGTGATATGTACTTTGGAGTCAGTAGTTTATTTATTTATTTAGACAGTTTTCTATACCACCTTATCCTTCAATCAAAGTGGTCACAACACACTTAGGGGATACATTTAACACGAGGGGATATGAGAGACATACACTAATACTTACAGGGAACATGGGCAATGGAGGGTTAAGTGGCTTGCCCAAGACCACAAGGAGCACATTTGGGACGTTATTTGTGTTGTGGTAACATCTTCTTCTCTATTTATTTATTTCCTTTTTTTTAAATTTTTATTTATTTCATTTTTATACCGTGCTCTTTAGAATCAGTGCATAAGAACATAAGATATGCCATACTGGGTCAGACCAAGGTCCATCAAGCCCAGTATCCTTTTTCCAACAGTGGCCAATCTAGCTCATACGTACCTAGCAGTTTCCCCAAAAGACACAGGTTCTGCAATGCTTGTACTGGGTCAAGCATTGATATCCTGGGTCCCTTTTTAATAATGGTTTATGGACCTTTCCTCCAGGAACTTGTCCAAACCTTTTTTTAAACCCAACTACACTAACAGCCTTTACTACATCCTCCGGTAATGAATTCCAGAGTTTGATTACACATTGAGTGAAAAAATATTTTCTTTTATTAGTCTTAAATAGTTTACCCTGTAGCTTCATTGCATGTCCCCTAGTCTTTCTATATTCTGATAACGTAAACAATCAATCTACGTTTACCCGTTCCACTCCGTTCATTAATTTATAGACTTCTATCATATCTCCCCTCAGCCGTCTCTTTTCCAGGTTAAAGAGCCCTAACCTTTTTAGCCTTTCTTCATAGGAGTATCCTTCCATCCCCTTTACCATTTTGGTGGCTCTTCTCTGAACCTTTTCTAATAACACTATATCCTTTTTAAGATACGGCGACCAGAATTGCACACAATATTCAAGGTGCGGTCTCACCATGGAACGATATAGAGGCATTATAATATCTTTTGTTTTATTTTCCATTCCTTTCCTTATGATACCTAGCATTCTATTTGCTCTCTTGGCCGCCGCTACACACTGGGCCAAGGGTTTTAACATGTTATCCACAATGACGCCTAAATCTTTTTCTTGGGTGGTGGTTCCTAATGTGGAACCTTGCATTGTGTAACCATAGTTTGGGTGGTTGTTCCCTAGGTGCATAACTTTGCACTTGATCACATTAAATTTCATCTGCCATTTTGATGCCCAGTCTTCCAATTTATCAAGATCCTCTTGCAATTTTCCACAATCCTCTTGGGTTTTAACAACTTTAAATAGTGTTGTGTCATCTGCAAATTTGATAACCTCATTCATTATTCCACTTTCCAGGTCATTTATGAATATGTCAAAAAGCCATTTAGCCCAACCCTCTGCTTTCTATCTTTTAACCAGTTCCTGATCCACAGTAGTACACTGCCTCCTATCCCATGACTCTTTAGTTTTACCAAAAGTCTCTGATGAGGGACCTTGTCAAAGGCTTTCGGAAAGTCCAGATACACTATATCAACCGACTCACCTTTGTCCACTTGTTTATTCACACTTTCAAAAAAACATGACAGATTAGTAAGACAAGATCTTCCTTGTCTAAAGCCATGTTGGCTGTCTCCCATTAGGCCATGATTATCTACATGCTGAGTAATTTTATTCTTTGATGGTTTCTACCATTTTTCCTGGTACTGACTTGAGGCTCACCAGTCTGTAGTTTCCCGGATCACCCCTGGAACCCTTTTTAAAAATTGGTGTTACATTGGCGATCCTCCAATCTTCAGGTATTAGAGATGATTTTAATGATAGTTCACAGATTACTAATAGCAGGTCTGCAATCTCATAATTCAGTTCTTTCAACACCCTTGGATGTATACCATCCGGCCCAGGTGATTTGCTACTCTTCAGTTTATCTAATAGTTGTAATACATCTTCCCGATGTATTGATATTTCCTTCAGTTCTTCCACACCTTTAAATACCACTTCAGTCATGGTTAACATCCCAGTCCAATTTTTGTATTTAGCTCTACTTTTCACCTTCAAGATGATATATATTAAAGGATTTCCCTGTGTTACAACACATCCATAACTTCATATAAATATGCAACTGGGTCTCAGAACCAGAATAGGGCGACTTACTGAACACATATATTCATATGGAAACAGCGCCCGAACCTCACATCAATGACCCGACTAGTCGCCCTATTCTGGTTCTGAGACCCAGTTGCATATTTATATGAAGTTATGGATGTGTTGTAACACAGGGAAATCCTTTAATATATATCATCTTGAAGGTGAAAAGTAGAGCTAAATACAAAAATTGGACTGAGAAGTTATATATAGCTCTGAGAAGTGACACCAAGACATACTTGTATGGGTAACATCCCTACCTCTTCTTCAGTAAAGACCGAAGCAAAGAATTCATTCAGTCTCTCCGCTATTGCCTTGTCGTCTCTTAGTGCCCCTTTAACTCCTCTATCATCTAATGGACCAACTGACTCTCTCACAGGTTTTTTGCTACGAATGTACTTGAAACCATCTTTATTTCACGTTTTTGCTTCCGCAGCAAGCTTCTTCTCAAATTCTCCCTTTGCCTGCTTTATCAATGCCTTGGATTTGACTTGCCAGTGCTTGTGCTGTTTCCAGGTTTCGTCGTTTGGCTCTTTTTTCCATTTCCTGAAAGATGCTTTTTTGACAACAGCCTCTCTGACCTCACCTTTAAACCATGCTGGCAGTTTTTTAGACTTCCTTCCACTTTTCTTAAAGCGTGGAATACAGCTGGTCTGGGCTTCGAAGATAGTATTTTTCAACAACACCCAAGCTTGATGTAAGTCTTTAACCTTTGCAACTGCTCCTTTTACTTTTTTCTTAACTATTTTCCTCATTTTATCATAGTCTCCCTTTTGAAAGTTAAAAGGTAGTACTGTGGATTTCCTTACTATCCCTCCTCCAGTAATTAAATCAAAGGCGATCATGCTATGATCACTATTGCCAAGTGGTCCCAACACCCTTATCTCTTGCACTAGATCTGGTGTTCCACTAAGGACTAGGTCTCATATGGCTTCCCCTCTGGTCGGTTCATGAACAAGCTGCTCCAAGAAGCAGTCATTTATGTCATCTAGGAACTTTATCTCCCTAGCATGTCCTGACGTGACACTGACCCAGTCGATACCGGGGTAATTGAAATCACCCATTATTATTACTGTGCTGTAACTTTTGTTAGCTTCCTTGATTTCTTTGAGCATTTCATCATCCATTTGTTCATTCTGGCCAGGCGGTCGATAGTACACCCCCACTGCCATCGCCTTCCCCTTTTTACATGGAATTTCAATCCATAGAGATTCTACAGCAAATTTTTTTTCCTGCAAAACTTTAATCCTTTCTGACTCAATGCCCTCTCTAACATAGAGCGCAACCCCTCCACAAATTTGATCAGCTCTATCATTACGATATAGTTTGTACCCAGGTATCACAGTGTCCCACTGGTTGTCCGCCTTCTACCATGTCTCTGATATTCCAATCATATCTAACCTCTCATTTAGTGCTATATATTCTAACTCTCCCATCTTATTTTTTAGACTTCTAGCATTTGCATACAAGCATTTTAGAGACTGTATTTTATTCATATTAATTTGGCTATTGGTAGACATGGGTAATTTGGGATCTTTAAGCTCTGTCTGCTCCATACTCGAGGGCATTTGGGCTACTTTACTCTTTTTTGGAACCTCTCTGCTTTTGGTAGTATCCTTCAAGGATACATTCTTCCGAACCATCCGCTCTTGGGCGACTGTCGGCTTTCCCCTATTATCTAGTTTAAAAGTTGCTCTATCTCCTTTTTAAAGATTAATGCCAGCAGCCTGGTTCCATCCCGGTTAAGGTGAAGCCCAGCCCTTCAGAAGAGCCCCTCCTTTCCCCAGAATGTTCCCTAGTTCCTAACAAATCCAAACCCCTCATCTCTGCACCATTGTCTCATCCACGCATTGAGACTCCGGAGCTCTGCCTGCCTTTTGGGTCCTGCATGTGGAACGGGAAGCATTTCGGAGAATGCTACCCTGGAAGTTCTGGATTTCAACTTCCTACCTAAAAGCCTAAATTTAGCCTCCAGAACCTCCCTACACATTTTCCTATGTCATTGGTACCGACATGTACCAAGACAGCAGACTCCTCCCCAGCACTGTCTAAGACCTTATCTAGGTGGCATGTGAGGTCCGCTACCTTTGTACCAGGCAGGCATGTTACCAGGCGATCCTCACGTCAACCAGCCACCCAGCTATCTACATGCCTAATGATCGAATCACCAACTATAACGGCTGTCCTAACCCTTCCCTCATGGGCACATGGCCCTGGAGAAACTTCCTCGGTGTGAGAGGGTTTTACATCACCTGGAGGACAGGTCCTAGTAACAGGATCACTTCCTGCCACACCAGAGTGATGCTCTCCTGTCACGTGACCTCTCTCCTCCATGGCAACAGGGATGCTGCCAGGCTGGAGGTGGGACTTCAGGATTATATCCCTGTAGGTTTCATCTATGTACCTCTGTCTTTCTTATGTTTTCCAAGTCTGCTACTCTAGCCTCTAGAGAACGGACTCGTTCCCTGAGAGCAAAGAGCTTCTTGCACCTAGTGCACACGTAAGACCTCTCATCAACTGGGAGAAAATCATACATGTGACACTCAATGCAAAAGACTGGAAAGCCCTCATCTCGCTGCTAGACTGCTGTCTGCATCTTAGTTTTAAGTTTTTATTTAGATCTTTAAGTTCTTTACTTACTAAGGGTTGTTATGGATATTTATACCAATAAAACTGTACCTAATACGTTTAATATACCTTGTTCACCTGAAGCTTAATTAATCTCAGGTCCTTAGTGTATGACTGATTTGGGTAATGAGCTTCACCTGAGAGCACCTCCTGTCTTTTAAGATGTGTAAGTACCTATAAAGCTATGATTATCCCACTTATTAAAAAAGGGCTGCTACACAGTACCCTGTCCTGTGCTGCTGAGGTAAGCTATATTCTTATTTGATTTAAATTATAGCTCTTTGCTGCTGCTAGGCTCTAACTTATTATGAAATTTAAACTACAAGCTCTCTGCTGGGTATGAAATGTAACCAGAAAGTTCTCTTCTGTGTTTTAAATTTAAACTTAAACTGCTGCTACTGGGCCCTGACTGATTTAACAAAAAATAGTGTGTTCACAGATTAAATAGCTTTAATAGAAAGAATTCCTTTCAGAAAATTCCCAGAAGTATATACTCACAATTGCAGATCTCTCTCCAGAAGTAACAGTCCGCTTTTCTAATCTTTCAAGTGCGGTTTACATGTATACTAACAGGTACTTTTTATTCCCTTGTCCCTGAAGGGCTCACAATCTAAGTGTACCTGAGGCAATGGAGGGTTAAGTGGGTTGCCCAAGGCCACAAGGATTGGCCATGGGACTAGAGACCCCAGTCCCTCCGGCCTGAGGTAACCTGTCCCAACCACTGAGCCACTCCTCCCAAACCTCTATGCTGGGGTTTGATTTTTTTCATGTAATGGTTGGCAAAAATCTGAGGATTGATGGTTGCTATGGTTTCTTCTGGGTTCAGGGTACGAGTTCGAGATGAACACCTTAGTTATTTTGGTGATCATTGCTGAAAACAGTATGTGCAGTGCTAAGAATGGGCCAGAAAAAACTGAAATGTACAGCTACATGTCAAACATATCCCTCACAAATTGCGGTCTAAAAAATCACATCCCTGGCAATCATTGAAAACCATCAGGATGAGAACATGCAACAGTGCAAACATCAGAAGCCCATGCCCAAAAGCACCATCAGCTGTCCTGACAAATGTGCACAATGTTAGAGATCTCTGATAGTGCATTTGGATATGTATTAGTGCTGTCCGCACTGCAGCATGCCCCCACCATTGACAGGGAGATGCCCTGCTATGTTGCTGCAGAGGTTAGTGCCCATTCAGTGTGGCACCTGGTGATGCTGCGGTCAGCCTTACGGTCCAGGTACTGGCCTGACATACATGTCTCACCAGAGTTGCGGATCAGCACTCCAGGGCCCCCTTCAGCCCTCATACCACACACACACACACTCTTGCTTGCGGTCACAAATAGCATACCACCACCAATCCTATGCCCTGAACCTCTAAACAGCTGCTGGTAAAACATAATAGCAGGGCATTGCAGGACCACACTTCTCAGCCAAACACATTTCTTCTCCATATTAGCTCACATACCATCCCTACATCTACATTCCCATTTCTCCGAACACAGGAATTGTTAGGGAAGCCTAGAATAGCCCCTTTAGCACAAACAGCAAATGCCAGCATAGTCAGAATTAGAATTTGTAATGCTTTATGTTTCTGTGGGGGTGTTTTTTGTTATTCCTTATCGTTCCTCCAGTTTAGTCCTCAACCTCTGGGTAGTGAACCTCCTCATGAGTTTGACATGCCCAGTCTCCAAGCTGCAGGAGGAGGTTCACTACCCATAGGTTGAGGAGTAAACTGGAGTCACTCAAGGAACCACAATTACCAGGTAAGTGTAATTCCTATTTACTTCATCTTGCAAACTTCCCTCACCTGTGCATTCTATTCTTTACAACTGCATCTTGTGCCCTCCCAGACAGCAGTCACACCAGTTCAATACAGCACAGCCATTCATCTCTATGGGACACTTTGAGGATCAGAGCAGAATATCTTCTAAGTGCTAATCTTATTTCACGTTGCCACTAGTAAAATGTAGGCACCATCATGGGCCTTTCCTGAATATGCTTTATACGTCTCTGCTGTTTGCCACACTCTATTCTGCCCCCTCCCACTCACGTTCTGAGATCCTCCAGCTCGAGCTCTCTTTCACCAGGTTCAAGGCTTTGCTAAAGACTCATCTTTTCTGCACTGCCTTTAAACTCCCTCCCCCCTCTGTCTCTAGCTGAGGTTTTTCTCCTGTTTCCCTCTTCCTCTCTTTGTTCTGTCCCTTTCTCACTTCCTTAGCACTTCTCCATTCCTCTGTCGCGTCATAATTATGGTGTTCTTTTCCTTTTCTTGGCAGTATGCCCTTTGCTCCTTTGTAAACCGCTCTGATGTTTTTTCCGAAGGACGGTATATCAAGAAACGGAATAAAGATAAAGTGCTATGTACATGCAGGGCTATGTGGTTTCAGAATTCTTGTTTAGACGTTTTTGCAGAACATGTCTATCTCGCATGTCCAGGTGGCCTATTTGCATTTCAGAATAACCCCCATAGGTTAGAAACTACACACCTATGTGTGTAATCTGTGACTCCGCTTGCATTTCGCCTAAACTGTGCTCGTAGGAACACCTACATCCAGATTGTGTAAAAGTATGCCCGTGTGGGGTAATTTTATAGGAGGCACTTTACACATTAAAAACCTTTGCTAAAATTACCTCATGAATATGCAATTTCTGCTAAGTGTGCTCTGAAAATAAAAACATTGAGTTAATGCTGTAACGTATTTACTATCTTGAAACATCAGGCGCGCAGGATTGCTGTGTTGAAGGTTTGTTCTGTAATTTCTTTGGAAGAAAATCTTTTCCAATTCAATAATTTTGGTTTCCTTTCAGCGTATTCATTTGTGTGTGTCATTTTGTTGCTGACTAATGTTGAACTCTTCCCTTTCATTCAGTTGCATCCATGAAATGAACCCAGCTGACATTAAGTAAACTGAGTTTTCCTCTTTGTCTCTCCGGGCCAGTCCAGGTACAGTTGGGTAGTCAATCCCTTCCAGCAGCTGAGGACTGAAAGCTCCAAGTTTTACTGACAGCTCCCTTAGCTCCCCCTACTGATAGGAAGCCAGTCTTCAGTCCTCAGTAGCTGGATAGGACGTGTCTCTGGCAGACTCCCAGGAGAAACGAATTGGACTCTAGACAGCATTGTTGAGAGATTCTTTCTAAATAGCAGAAGATTAAATATTCAGACAAGCCTTGCTCCCTGGCTCTAGCAGAGCACTACAGCAAGCGCAGCCCTTCTTTCTCCACATACCGGGCACATGTCAGTAATTTCTACTTAGAAAAAGGTACAGCGATCTTATGCCTGTTTTTTCTTACTTGAGTGCTGATTGGAAGGCAGAGCCTGCTTTCATTTAATCGGCCGCTGTACCGGGGGGTACTTAGGATCTGGGAGCCCCAATATCCTCTCCCCGACGCTCTTCCTGGTCTCCGCGGCCCGCTAGCAGCATGTGTCAGGAGCTGGAAGCATCGCCGTTGGTGCGGACGGTAAGTGAGAGCTTGTGCGGGTCTTCCATTGTTCGGGGGTGCTGAATCGGGTCTCCCTGCCGCGTGCTGCCGGTCCTGGGTGCCCTCCTTCGGTTTATACTGTTTGTTTGAGCCGGCAGGGGTTTGCAGGTTTTTCTCCGGTAGCCGCCTGCTTCCTCGCGCGGGGTTCTTTTTCCGGCTGTCCGGTTTGTTTAATACAGGGTGAGCCAGTCAAACCTGCATTTTTGAAAAGGGCGGGAGAGCCGTGAAAGTGGGCGGAGCGAGTTAGCAAGGTTACCATTGTGTCCCCCACAACTAAGCATTTCAGTCGCCATGGAGCAGTGGTCTAAACAACAACGTTCATTCGCTGTGAAAGCGTTTTACCAAAGTGGTAGTTATGCAGCCGCTCAGCGTCGTTTCCGGACGAATTTTCAAATTAATTGAAATAAGCCAGTGCCGTCTGTTAATTCAATCAAATTGTGGGTGACAAACTTTGAAGCAATTGGTGAAACGAGAAGCAGAAGGGGTGGCAGTGCAAGATCAGTGCGAACTCCCGCGAATATTGACCGCGTGAGAGTTGCTGTGGAAAGAAGCCCTCGGAGATCGGCGCGTCGACAGAGTGCTGCACTTGGCATGGCAAACACGAGCGTCCAAAGAATCTTGAGGTTAGATTTACACCATCACCCGTACAAAATTCAGGTTGTTCAGGCTATGAATGAAAACGATTTTGCATTTTTGTCTCAATCGGGAAGGACACCATCTTACTGGCGTTATTTTTAAACAGTGAATGTTGTTTCTTAAATGCTTTTTAATGTACATTAAGATAGTAACAATAAAATTTTGAAATATCCATCCGTTTATTTTTGACAGTCATTTCAAAAATGCAGGTTTGACTGGCTCACCCTGTATATTAGTTTTTCGTGGTTCGGTGCTATGGAGGGCTCAGGCTCGGGGGATCCCCCTAAGGAAAAACAGCCTAAGGAGAAGTCTCAGGGTCCGGCAATAAAGGCGGGAACGTCGACCATTTTGTCCTCAGAGCCTTCTTCTCCCGCGCTTTTGCAGTGTTCGGGAAAAAAGAAGTCAAAGTCCCCGAAATCGTTAGTGGCTGAGGACGCTGGCCTTTCTCCTTCTCCTGCAGTGCAGGGCTCTTTGGCTAATTTTTTTCCCCCTGATTTTATCCTAGCTTTGCACAAGGCCTATACCTTGCAGCTTGCTCAGCCTGTGGAGAGCCAGGCTTCGGTGGCACCGGAGCCTGTTCATTTGAAGGATTCTTTGTTCTCTGATCCCGGGGAAGGGACTTGGCCTCGGCCCCCTTGGAGGCTCAGTTTTCTTCTTCCCTTCTTCCTGAGGAAGGTGAAATTTTGTCTTCCTCTGTGCCTGAATCTTGGGCTTTAGATGTGGAGGAAGGGGAATTGGGGCCTGCGGAGGATCCGCATGTGTTCCGGGTATTTCGGAAAGAGGAGTTGGGAGCTCTGATTGGGCAATCTCTTGCAGCCTTGAATATAGCGCTGCCAGCAGTCCCTCAAGAGCCTCTGGAAGATCCGTTGCTGCAGGGTTTTAAACCAGAGCAGCGTTGTTTCCCATTTCACAGAGTGATTAAACAGATGATTGAGTCGGAATGGGAGTGCCCGGAGGCTAGTCGGAGGGGGTGGCGGACCATTGAGCGCCTCTACCCTGTTCCTCAGGAGGAGAAGGACTTACTAAAAATGCCTAAGGTGGATGCTCTGGTGTCGGCGGTCACTAAGAAAGAACTGAAATTTGAGATTGCAGACCTGCTATCAGTAATCTGTGAACTATCATTAAAATCATCTCTAATACCTGAGGATTGGAGGATCGCCAATGTAACACCAATTTTTAAAAAGGGTTCGAGGGGTGATCCGGGAAACTACAGACCGGTGAGCCTGACATCAGTACCGGGAAAAATGGTAGAAACCATCATAAAGAATAAAATTACTCAGCATGTAGATAGTCATGACCTAATGGGAGACAGCCAACATGGCTTTAGACAAGGAAGATCTTGTCTTACTAATCTGTTATGTTTTTTTGAAGGAGTGAATAAACAGGTGGACAAAGGTGAGTCGGTTGATATTGTGTATCTGGACTTTCAGAAAGCCTTTGACAAGGTCCCTCATGAGAGACTTTTGGCAAAACTAAAGAGTCATGGGATAGGAGGCAGTGTACTACTGTGGATCAGGAACTGGTTAAAAGATAGAAAGCAGAGGGTAGGGCTAAATGGCCAATTTTCCCAATGGAGAAAGGTGAATAGTGGTGTACCCCAGGGATCTGTGCTGGGTCCGCTGCTTTTTGACATATTCATAAATGACCTGGAAAGTGGAATAACGAGTGAGGTTATCAAATTTGCTGATGACACAAAACTATTTAAAGTTGTTAAAACCCAGGAGGATTGTGGAAAATTGCAAGAGGATCTTGATAAATTGGAAGACTGGGCATCAAAATGGCAGATGAAATTTAATGTGGAGAAGTGCAAGGTTATGCACCTAGGGAAGAACAACCCAAACTATGGTTACACGATGCAAGGTTCCACATTAGGAACCACCACCCAAGAAAAAGATTTAGGCGTCCTTGTGGATACCATGTTAAAACCCTCGGCCCAGTGTGCAGCGGCGGCCAAGAGAGCAAATAGAATGCTAGGTATGATAAGGAAAGGAATGGAAAATAAAACAAAAGATATTATAATGCCTCTATATCGTTCCATGGTGAGACCGCACCTTGAATATTGTGTGCAATTCTGGTCGCCATATCTTAAAAAGGATATAGCAATTTTAGAAAAGGTTCAGAGAAGAGCCACCAAAATGGTAAAGGGGATGGAAGGCTACTCCTATGAAGAAAGGCTAAAAAGGTTGGGGCTCTTTAACCTGGAAAAGAGACGGCTGAGGGGAGATATGATAGAAGTCTATAAATTAATGAATGGAGTGGAACGGGTAAACGTAGATCGATTGTTTACCTTATCAGAATATAGAAAGACTAGGGGACATGCAATGAAGCTACAGGGTAAACTATTTAAGACTAATAAAAGAAAATATTTTTTCACTCAACGTGTAATCAAACTCTGGAATTTGTTACCGGAGGATGTAGTAAAGGCTGTTAGTGTAGCTGGGTTTAAAAAAGGTTTGGACAAGTTCCTGGAGGAAAGGTCCATAAACCATTATTAAGAAGGGACCCAGGATATCAATGCTTGAACCAATACAAGCATTGTGGACCCTGTGTCCCTTGGGGAAACTGCTAGGTACGTATGACCTAGATTGGCCACTGTTGGAAACAGAATACTGGGCTTGATGGACCTTGGTCTGACCCAGTATGGCATATCTTATGTTCTTATGTAAACCACTATTCCTGTAGAAGGGGGTGCGGCTCTTAAAGATCTGCAGGATAAGCGGCTGGAGGCTCTTTTGAAGCAAGTGTTTGACGCTAGTGCTTTGGCATTACAGGCTTCCTTCTGTGGGGCCTATGTGTCTAGGGCCTCTATCCGCTGGATTCAGAGGGACGCAAGTCCGGTGAAACAGGAGGAAGAGTCCCCAGATGGTGCCAAGCTCGAGTCTGCGGCGGCGTATCTCGCCGACTCCTTCTATGACTTGATTAGGATTTCCGCAAAATCTATGGCTTCCGTTATTGCGGCTCGGCGGTTTCTTTGGCTTCGCAATTGGGCAGCGGATGCCTCCTCGAAAGCCCGCCTCAGTAAGCTCCCTTACAAGGGAAAACTCCTTTTTGGGGAAGCTTTGGAGAAGATTGTTAAGGATTTGGGCGATTCCAAAGGGGGAGATCGTCCTCGGGGGTCCAAGACGGGTTCCTTGCCGAGAGGGCAGGGCAGAGAGGTCCGTCGCTTCCGGGGGTCTCGCTTTGCTCCTTACCAGAGGGGGAGGTTTCCCTCCAGGAGCCATTCCTTTCGTGGAGCCCGCGGCTTTGGCAGAGGGTTCTTTAGCGCCCCGAACGCCTCCGCTAAAAAAACGCAATGAAGCGAGGCTGGTCCAGGTGGAGTTTCCCGTGGGAGGACGTTTGCAGGGGTTTCTCCCCGCCTGGACCGCCATCACTTCCGATCTCTGGGTTCTCGAGATTATCCGCGACGGCTATGCGCTAGAGTTCGCTACTCCACTATCGGACGCCTTCGTCCGTTCCCCCTGTGCTTCGCAGTCCAAACGGGACGCTGTCTCGAGCACTCTTCAGCGCTTACTCCTCCTGAGGGCGGTGGTGCCAGTGCCTCTCGACCAGGGCGGGTTAGGTCGATACTCGATTTATTTTGTGGTCCCCAAGAAAGAGGGCTCCTTTCGGCCTATTCTTGATCTCAAGCACGTGAACAAATGCTTACGGGTTCCGCATTTTCGGATGGAAACCTTACGGTCCGTGATTCGGTCGGTTCAGCCAGGGGAGTGGCTTTCCTCTATAGATCTCACAGAGGCGTATCTGCACATCCCCATTCGCTCGGAGCATCAGCGATTCCTTCGGTTTGCGGTCCCCATGGGGCATTTTCAGTTTCGGGCCTTACCGTTCGGTCTGGCCACTGCGCCTCGTACCTTCACCAAGGTGATGGTGGTAGTAGCGGCGGCTCTGCGCAAAGAGGGAATTCAGGTACATCCCTACCTGGCTGATTCGTGCTGCGTCTCCGGAGGAGTCGACAGCGGCGACGGCGCGCGTAGTGCAGTTTCTGGTGCACCTCGGTTGGGTCATCAACCGGGCGAAGAGTCGCCTTCTGCCGGTGCAGAATCTGACTTATCTCGGTGCGTTGTTCAACACGAGGAATGGAGAGGTGAGGCTACCGCTGGACAGGGTGCGCAAGATTGTGGCGCAAGTGACCGCTTTCAAACGTCTGTCGGCTCCGACAGCTTGGAGGTACTTGCAGTTGTTGGGGTCCATGGCCACGGCGTTGGATCTTGTGCCTTGGGCGAGAGCCCACATGCGTCCTCTGCAGCAGGCTTTACTCTCCAGGTGGTCGCCTCAGGTTCATCCCATGTCGCAGCGCCTGGTGTGCCCCGAGGAGGTTTGGGTCAGTCTGCAATGGTGGCAGGTTCTGGCACACCTTCAGGCAGGAGTACCGCTTCGGGATCCGGAGTGGGTTTTGGTCACGACGGATGCAAGTCTTTCTGGTTGGGGGGCTCACTGTCTGGCTCAAGTGGCGCAGGGGTCCTGGTCGGCAGAGGAGAGCACCTGGTCCATCAATCGCTTGGAGCTCCGAGCGGTACGGTTGGCTCTTCTTGCCTTTGCGGATCTCATCGAGCGGCGTGCGGTACAGGTGTTTTCCGACAACCTGGTGACCATGGCCTACATCAACAAACAGGGAGGCACGGCCAGCCCGCAATTGCTGATGGAGAGTCAATGCTTGCTCCAGTGGGCGGAGCAGCATCTCGAGGCGCTCTCGGCGGCTCATGTGGCCGGGAAGGACAACGTTCAGGCGGATTATCTTAGTCGCCATCGCCTGGATCCCGGCGAATGGGAGCTCAACTGGGCGGTTTTTCACGAGCTCACGGTTCGCTGGGGCCAACCTGTCATGGATCTCATGGCTACCCAGGCCAATACCAAGGCGTCTCGGTTCTTCAGCAGGCGAAGGGAGCGCATGTCGGAAGGTCTCGACGGGCTGGCCGAGGGACCAGCTGCTGTATGTGTTTCCTCCGTGGCCCTTGATTGGGAGAGTCATTCGCAGAATCTCCAGGTACAGCGGCAGAGTGATTCTCATTGCGCCGGATTGGCCCAGGCGTCCCTGGTATGCCGACCTGGTCAGACTCCTGGCGGAGCCTCCTTGGCGATTACCCGAGCGGATCAATCTTTTGAGTCAGGGGCCGGTGTTGATGCCTCGAGTGGATCGATTCTTGCTTATGGCCTGGCTCTTGAAAGGCGACGGTTGCGTTGGCGAGGTTATTCCGGTGCTGTGATCGAGACGATGCTGAAATCTAGGAGACGGTCGACTTCTTTGGCATATGTTCGCGTTTGGCGCATTTTTGAGGCATGGGCGAACGACAGAGGTGTTAGGCCGGTGGCGGCCGATTTACCGCAGGGCGGGCTGGAGAGGGGTCTGGCCCTGAATACCCTCAAGGTGCACCTCGCGGCTCTGACGTGTTTTCGAGGGAGGGTGCGAGGGCACGCTCTCTCTAGTCATCCGGATGTGCGTAGGTTCCTTAAAGCGGTTCAGCAAATCCGCCCGCCCCTTCGGCGGGTGGTGCCGACGTGGGATTTGAATTTGGTGCTGGATGCCTTGACTGAGCTGCCGTTTGCCTCTGGTGCCTCCGTCGGTTTGCACGAGTTATCTTGGAAAACAGCCTTTCTGGTAGCGTTGTGTTCAGCTAGGAGGGTGTCTGATTTGCAAGCTCTATCTTGTCGGGAACCGTACCTGCGTTTTTCAGATGAGAAGGTAGTCTTACGGCCTGTGCCTTCGTTTTTGCCGAAAGTGGTTTCGGGGTTTCACATGAATCAGTCCGTTTCGCTTCCCACCTTTCGCTCTCGGAGGGGTGCTGCGTTGGATCCAGCTCTCCATCAGTTGGATATGGGTCGGGTGTTACGGGCGTATTTGCGGAGAACTAGCCCGTTTCGAAAGTCAGATCGTTTGTTCGTTCTGTTTGGGGGGCCGCGCAAGGGATCTGCGGCTTCCAAAGCGTCCATTGCTCGCTGGGTGTAGCAGGCTATAGCGGGGGCTTATCGGGCAAAAGGCAGATCGCCTCCGCTGGAACTTCGGGCTCATTCCACGCGGGCTCAAGCGACATCTTGGGCTGAGTTGGCCTTCACTCCGCCAGCGGATATCTGTCGGGCGGCGTCCTGGTCTACCTTGCATACTTTCGCGAAGCACTACAGATTGGATGTGATGGCCCGGGGGGGGATGCCAGGGTTGGTGCTTCGGCCGTTGTAGCGGGGCTCGCAGGTTCCCTCCCAGTTTAGGTACTGCCCAACTGTACCTGGACTGGCCCGGAGAGACGAAGAGGAAGGAGAAATTAGACCTTACCTGCTAATTGTCTTTCCTTGAGTACTCTCCGGGCCAGTCCAGGTCCCGCCCGTCCGTTCTGCGAGCCGTGGTATTGTTCTGAGTGCTTCGGAGTTTTTCACAGTCAGTTGTTTTTTGGTGGCGTGATGGACCGCAGGTGCGGCTGCTGGTCGCTTCTTCCTGGAAGAGGATATTGGGGGTCCTTCTGTTCTTGAGGGGCTCTAGGTGGTTTCCCAATGGGACAGTAAACGCAAAGACATTAATAAAAATAAATAAATAAATAAATAAAACAACCTTTTCGTAACGGAGAAAACAGGCATAAGGAGACGCCTCTACGTATTAGTTGCCCTGGGTTTTTCGAATGCCCCCATCAGGTTTATCAGACTCGGTGAGTGGGGGTTTTTTCTTCCGAACTCATACGGGGCTGTTTTTTGAGTAATGAGTTCCTGTTCTTTTTTAGTTTTCCGTTGGCTAGTATCAATGGTTGCTTGCTGCTTTGCAAATATGTGACTGGCTTCCTATCAGTAGGGGGAGCTAAGGGAGCTGTCAGTAAAACTTGGAGCTTTCAGTCCTCAGCTGCTGGAAGCCATCACAAAATGCAACAAATCCACTAGAAAGCGTGCCTTTGCCTTGTTTGCCCCCTCATGCTGGAACTCCCTCCCAACAGAAATCCGGACCATAAACAACCTCCCCCAGTTCAGAAAAGCCCTCAAACAGCACCTATTTATACAACACTTTTGTAACTCCGACAGCATCACCTAGACAGTATCACATGACCCTACAGTCTCTCAATCCAACGCCACCTAACCAATCTCCTATGATAACTCTCCACCTCATCCAACCATCCCCTTTAGGGCCTGTATCATAAACTCAGATATGATGCAATCCCCTTTTGTATAATGTATAAAGTTCACCTGTTGTCCATGTTTAAATTCCCTGTTTTATGTAAGTTCAATGTATGGCTGTTCCACATTGTACAAACTTGTTCTTTGTAAACCGCGCTGATGCCGAATAGTGCGGTATAGAAAAACGTTAAATAAATAAAATAAATGAATAAAATTGACTACCCAACTGTACCTGGACTGGCCCGGAGAGTACTCAAGGAAAGACAGTTAGCAGGTAAGGTCTAATTTCTCCTTTCTTGTTCTAACTTTAAGCTTCTTTTCCTCTTACATTGCTGTTTCTTTCTCTTTCAGATGGCTAAAGGCTACTTGAGGTGGAACGGAGTATATGTTTTTCTGATCAGTTTGTAAGCTTGGTAAAGCTGCTTTTCCAAACAGAAATTCACTAGGTCTTTTCTGAATTAATCCTTTGCCACTATGACATTAACTTTTAAATTTATGAATAAGGTTGGTCTTTCCTCAGGATGCAAGTGGAATATTTTCTGTCCTGTGATAAGACTCCCCTTTGTCCATTATACACACATGCACAGTAGTAGTTATCGGAGGCCCGGCTTATCCCCTGATAGCACTCCACCTTGGAAAAAAATTAATTTTAACTTTGACAAGGGAGTTGAAAATCTTAAAAAACATTTTGGGTTGTTAAAGAAGGAGCTGGTAGACCACTGGACTGGGCCAGAAGGCAGATCCTTGAAAGAACATCTGCTTGAACAGACCAGGGTGATCTGGGAGTTTCGGAGCCAGCAGGATTTGGGGCATTGGGTGGTATCCTCCGACCAGGAAATTGGAGGAAAAAGTGAGGCCTACCTGAAACTAGGTAAAAATAACCAGACTGCTTTGCTGTATGGGACCCTTAACACTGTTGTGCCTCATGATGGTGAAACAAGATACAGTGGGTACTGTTCCATGAGATCCAAACTTCTACAGGTAGGTAGCACCAAGAAAACAGTATAATATTATTGGGTTGCATCCCTTCTCATTAAGAGAACACATTTTTCTTTGGTGAATGTCTTTCTTTTTTCCTTTTTAAGGAAATCATTTTTATTGTGCATAAAAAAAAGAAAGTACACTTAAGTGCAAGAAACTGGCACACACAACGGAAACAGAGCTAACAGGAACACAGTCAGTATTTCATTGTGTACAATCTTATGTTATTGCATCAGTGGCTGAGATGAGAGATGAAGAGATGGGGATGGCAATGTATAACTATGCTGACAAGTTCATTGTAGTTTTGTCCTGTATTTTCGGTCAGTCTGTTCCCCTTGAAGCAAATGGTGAAACGCTAGAAGGACGTCTAAGCGGGCGTCGGGGTTGACTTTGAAAGTTTAGTCTCTGGTTTATTGGGCAGTGGGAGTTTCTATGATATGATATTTAACACTCCTCTATCCATGTATATTGTTAAATTGTTTATGATTAACTTATGGTAAAAAGGCATTTGTTGTGTATTGGGTGGGGGATTTGTGTGGTTATATCTGACCCACGTCCTGTTGTATAGATAATAAGTGGAGATTTTTGAGCAAACCATTGATGTAAAATCTGGTAGGTGCTTAACCCCGTTGGGGGTAATTCAGCCCTATACAGGATTCTCTGAGGTTTGCATTCTCCTCTCTTATATTCGCTGTTTAAAACAATACTGTGGTAAGGTGAGAAATTAGAGCTGTCTTTTGTATTATGATGTATAACTATGAGCAACATTTACCTGTAATGATTTTTACTTATTTTTATTTAACATTCATTTATATACCGCATCTTCCAGAGATCAGTTGCGGTTCACAGTAAACAACAATTAACAAAGCAAGGTTTGTTTTACATGGAACGTCTTATAATAAACAATGTATTAACTAAACAGCATATGTAAATATAGAACATGGTAATAACTAAACAGAACGTGTTATCTAAACAGCGTAAGGCAATACAGAACAGAATAAAACTATATACATTTGGAAGTATTAGTACATTGGATCATCATATAATTTCAACTATGTATGTTATCCGTTTGAGTGAAAGGGTTTTTATTTGATACAGTCAGGTACCTGTTTAGCCTTTATCTAAATCGAGTGAAGGGTTATCTATGTTGTTGTAGTATTTGGTAAATAGATAAGTTTTCAATTTTTTACGGAATTCCATGATCTTCGTTAGTGTTCGTAGATCCTCTGGGAGGGTATTCCAAATAGTTGGAGCTATGTGTGAAAAGGCTCTATTGTTTGTTAATTTATGTGCTTTTATGAAGTCTTTCCGAATCTTTATTTTGTTTAATTGTCCTTTCTGTGAGTGGGCTTAGAAGGTTCTTTGCATATTAGATTACATAGTGTGGTTGGAGCCATATCATTTAAGGCTTTGAATGTGGTTATTATTGTTTTGTATATTATCCTGCTTTGTATTGGTAACCAGTGAAGGGATGCTAGTATTGGTGTTATGTGTTGGAGTGAGTTTACTTTCAATATGATTCTAGCTGCTGCATTTTGTGCTAGTTGAATTCTTTTAATGTTTTGTTTTGATATACCCATTAGTATTAGGTTGGCAAAATCAAAGTGAGGGGTTATGGTAGCCTGGATTATATTAATAAAATCTTGTAAAAATACTAGAGGGCGTAGTTGTTTGAGGAGTTTGAGCTTGAAATAAATTTTATTTATAGTATTTCTGATGTGGGTTTCCATTGTAAGGTGTGTGTCTAGTATAACACCTAGATATCTTATTTCGTTTTTTATTTTAATTTCTTGGTTTTGTAGTGTTATGTGGGTTGGAGGGATATATGCTTGATTTTTTGTTACGATTAGAACTTCAGTTTTAGCATGTGTTATGTGGAGGTTTTGAGCTTTTAGCCAAGTTGTGATTTCATTATAGCAGTCTGATAGGAGTTGTAACGGTAGATTAGGGATTGTAAATGGAATGTACATCATAATATCATCTGCGTAAAGGCGATATTGTACTCCAAATTTTTTAAAGATGTTGCAGACTGGTTTTATGTAAATATTAAAAAGTAGGGCTGATAACGCTGAGCCTTGTGGTAAACCAATTTCTTGTTTATATATAGTGGAAGTTTGATTACCTATTCTTACATTTTGCGTTCTATTATTTAAATAGGAGGTGAACCATTTATGTACTGTAGAGTTTATGCCTACTTGTACTACAAAGCAGAATACCTGGAATAAGATTGCATGAGAAGACGATTGGAAGTTAATACTCTGTTTTTGGAATAATAATGATGAATCATACGAGATGTAACACACTAATTCAGAGTCCTTCATTTTCCAGGCAGCCTTTAATCGTCATAAGCACTATGATTGGACCAACTTTAACTCACTTTATCTGCGTGTACGTGGTGATGGTCGCCCCTGGATGGTGAACCTTAGTACAGAGATGTATTTTTCCCATCAGAAAAATGATTTATACAACTATTTCCTGTATACGCAAGGAGGCCCATATTGGCAGGATATTAAGGTAACAGTTTTCTGGGTCGTGTGTTCTGTAGGTCATGCACAGTCCTTATTCTTTCATTGCTGACAATGCTGTAGAAAGTCACTAGACAGTCACAGTGCACTCTAATGCTGATTTGCTTATTTAATTATTTTGGATATTACAAACTGAAACAACTTCAAGGAATAGAAATGAACTGCCACTTGTCCAGAAAACAGACTATAGCTCTTTTTTAGGTTGATTATTTTCCATAAGAATATAAGAGATGTCATACTGGGTCAGACTAAAAGGTCCATCAAGCCCAGTATCATGTTTCCAAAAGTGGCCAATCCAGGTCACAAGTACCTGGATGGATCCTTATTTATTTTTATTTTTTTTATTACAATTTTTTATATACCACACTATTCGGCATCAGCGCGGTTTACATTATAACACAACGACCATAACAACAAGCTGTTAGGTTTTACATCGAACAGGGGTACAAACATAGATAACAGGGGTCAACTATATACAATACATGAAATAATTATATGGCAATAAGTAACGATATCTTAATAGGAGTAAGGGTTATTTCCTAAGTGGGGCAATTCTTCAGAGGGGATGTCTAGGTGGCATTGGTGGTTGGGTAGCATTGGAGGAAAAGATGGAATTTGCCTTCCTGAACTGCGCTAGGTAGACAGATCCCTTAAAGGTAGACAGATCTCTGACTGCTTATCCCAGGGATAAGCCTTTTTTTATGAGGATCATCTCTCCCTTTCTGCTATTAACTGCCTTTGGGCCTAGACCCCCTTATTCTCCTGTCTTCACCCATATGTATTTCTAATCATTTCCCTAAGAATTCCATAGTCCCCTGTTGTTCTGTTTGTCTGTTTTAGCAGATTGTAAGCTTTATAAAGAAGGGACTGTTTCTTAAACTTAATTTAAAAAATAACAGCATTTTGGAGGTTACTGACTGATTGGTTCTCGCCTTAACAGGCTGAAAACTCACCTCTTTGTTGCCGCTTTCGGATCTTGATTCACCTGATCTCCTTTGTGTTTCCTTACCATTCCCCCTAGATGTATTCTATGTTTACAGCTACTGTATTGTCTGTCTTGACTAGATTGTAAGCTCTGATGAGCAGGACTGTCTTTTATATGTGTCTGTGCAGTGCTGCGTATGTCTTGTAGCGCTATACAAATGTTCATTGGTATTTAGTAGTAGATGATCGCGAGCTTACCATCTCATCTCTACACATGTATTTTGCAGCCACAGTTTTCTCCTTCTTATTCTGGGCCTCAAAATCAAGTGAAATGAATGCTGGAGATCACAACTTGAAGATTTTTCCCTCCTGTTTTATACCTCTGATTCCCACCCCTCCAACCTACCCTAGTCTGGTTGTAGCAGTGACAGTCTTTGGGCTGAGCAGCATGCACCGGGTTAAATTCTGGAATCCGGCAAAAAAGGGCCCTGAATCCAGCCACTAGGTGTCACCTTTTAACCTACTACCCTGACTCTCTCCCCTCAGCCCCTCATTCCCGATGCCGTGAATGCTGCCCCCAGAGCATTTCTAGTCCAGTCAAACCAGGCAGCAGAGGATCCAACTGAGGGATCAAACCAGGGACAGCACAGCAACCCCACGGAGTCACCAGACCAGCCTTCAAATTGAAATCATCAACGTGTATTTACAGTTTTGCAATCATGCATCCGTGCAAGCCACTGACAGTGGAAGCTACATATTCCGTACAGTGAGAGTGATTTGACAACATGTTTTGAAGCAGGGCCGATGGCTGTTCTTTTGAAGTCCTGCATTTTGATCAACTGTTTTAAGACCTAAGTCAAAAAAACCAGCAAGACAAGAAAGTGTGTGGGGGGAGATATTCAAAGGCATTTACACAGTTTGCAAGCCTGTAAACCCCGTAAATGCCACTCACGGCACCATGGGTTAACCGGGCACCAGCAATATTCAGTCGCTGCCTGGTTAACCCTAACTGGCTGAAAAAGGGTAGAAATGTAAGAGGAATGGGGTAAAGTGTGAGGATGCTATTGCAGGCTGAGAAAAAGAACTGGTAGCAAAAGCAAGAATTAGGGGCATTGAAGTAGAGTACAGAAGCAGCATAGCAACAGTAGGCAGTTAGAGACAGAATCTGTCTGAAAAGTGTTAGTGCATGTGTGTGCCTGATTTTTTTTTGGGAAGGAGGGGAGGTGTGGATGAATGCACGTGCATCTGACTGAAGTACAACAGAATGCATGCACGAGTATATGTTTCTATGTCTCTGATAGAAATAGTCTCATATAAATAGAGTTTCCCTTTGAAAATTTCAGCTGGAGTGAATAAGTATACTGGTACAAATGGGGAGGAGATTTTAATTATCTCAGTATTGACTGGGTCAATGTTACATCAGGCCTTGCTAGGAAGATAAAGTTTCTAGATGAAATAAATGACTGTTTCATGGAGCAGCTGGTTCAGGAACCGACATGGGAGGAAGCTATTTCAGATCTAGTGCTTAGTGGAATGCAGTATTTAGTGCAAGAGTTAATGGTGTTGCTCAGTATTACCACTGCCTGTTTAGTGAAGGGTGCCGCTTCCGCTCTGCCCTGGAAACCCTGATGCTAACTGTGTAGTAATGGGGTATGTAACGGCAGCATCCCCAGATATTCAGCAGCACCAACTGTGTGCTAGTGCAACTGAATATCTCTCTTGGTGGCATTTACAAGGTTTGTAGGTCTGCAAACCATGTAAATGCCTTTGTATATCCCCCTAAATGTTTAGAGAGTTATCTTAGAAGCCCTATTTACAATTAAATCTACACATATAGTCCCCATTTCATATAAGGTATACACATGTAATCCCTAAATTGTCCATATCTGGATTTACACCTGCTCCATGGCACTAACAGCGTTCATAAATTGGTGGAGCTGGGGTGGAATTGTGAGGTACTCATGTGTACCCGCATGAAGTATACAGACATAGCACCTCAGAGCAGGTGTAACTTTGTGTGAGAGCATTTGTGCACTACGCAGGTTAGTTCTGGGGGCCCATATTTTATAAATATACATAAAACAGGTATAGGGACCGTCTTTCTTCATGTATATGTACAGTGCTGCGTAAGCCTTGTATTTATTTATTTTATTTATTATATTCTCTTATATACCGCGCTATTCTGCATCAGTGCGGTTTACATTGAACAAACTGAAATTACATTGAACAGGGCATTATAACTTGGAGATAACTATTTTACAGGGAACATGGGCTATGGAGGGTTAAGTGGCTTGCCCAAGACCACAAGGAGCACCTGTGGGACTAGAAACCCCAGTCCTTCCGGCCCAAGGTTGCTGTCCTCTAGTGGGATTTGAACCCCTGACCTTCCGGCCTGAAGTACCTTACCCCAACCACTAGGCCACTCCTCCACTCTATATAGCTATGTAGCTCTATATAAATGATTAATAGTAGTAGTAATAGAAATAGGCACATTTTTTGGCATTTTTATAAGTATCCTGTTTTAAAATGTACCCTCAAAGTGACTCACCAAGGTCATGCAGACACGGTGGCAGAGGGAATGTCTATGGAACCAGAGTCCAATACTCTAACCATAAGCCTCCATCTCCTTTGAGTACACTATTGTTAAGCTGTGCTACATTCCTACTTTAAAAATCTGCTTCCATTATAGAGCTTTATGGCAATTGACTCAGGTGGCAACATGTCAGGCTTAAGTGGAAAATAACAGATAGGACTGGGATAATGGATAAAAGAGATTCCTGCAGGGAAAATTAAGATTAAAAATGAAGGGGGGGGGGGGGAGGATTTTCAGTAGCAGCGGCCAGCACACTTAAAGCGGCTGGCCATCACTGCTTTAAATTCATCCTGGATATTCAATGTCAGGGCCATGTCTGGGCTGCCTGAATTGCAATTTTGCACTCCTTTCAACAGTGATATTTACCTGCTGGCCAGATTGCAAAACTGGCTAAAGTTAGGGGAGCATTTAGCATTTAGAAAGTGATTTTCAGCAGCTGTCCTAAGACAGAATTCTGAACCTTGGCTGCCTGTCGAGTTAAACTGTTGTGCTACTCGCTATTACAGTGAGGGCCAATACCTGCATCAGCAAAAAAACCCAAATAATCATTCCTAGCTCATATGCAGTGCTACCTCCACATTTTGGCTTGTCCAAAAGCCTGCCAGAAATGTCTATTTGCAACAGATCCGATTCTATTTTATTTATTTATTTACATTCTCTTATATACCGCGCTATTCTGCATCAGTGTGGTTTACATTGAACAAACTGAAATTACATTTAACAGGGCATTATAACTTGGAGATAACTATTTTACAGGGAACATGGGCTATGGAGGGTTAAGTGGCTTGCCCAAGACCACAAGGAGCACCTGTGGGACTAGAAACCCCAGTCCTTCCGGCCCAAGGTTGCTGTCCTCTAGTGGGATTTGAATCCCTAGCCTTCCGGCCTGAAGTACCTTACCCCAACCACTAGGCCACTCCTCCACTCCATTTTGTGGGGAAAGGAGTGGGTGGGTGGAAGTAGTAGGGATGAAAAGGAAATTGCAAGTGTCAGAGTGCAGATATCAACTCATCAAGGGAAAAAGTATAAACACAGAGCTGTTGAAAGTAAACCAACAGAGCAGTTTAGTGCATAAATGATTTGTTGACGCAAGAGCACCAAATTAGATAATGCGTCTAGTTATGTGAACAAGGGCTCTCTTTCGATCCTATTTCAATTCAGAGGGGGAAATAAACATTGGAGAATTAAGGGGGTTGTTGATTTTAAAAAAAAAGTTTAAACTGAGGCTAACCCAGTGGATCATATTAGTTGCTATTAGCTTATGATCTAGAAGTTTTGTGTTTGCAGTGTGTCCAGCATTATGGTCAAAGCATAGGGGAAAGCAATGGTGCTTACCTATAACGGGATTTCGCTGTAGACAAGTAGGGCAATGAAGGCACACTCGATGGTGATGTCATCTGAGAGAGGATGTGTGGCTGGAGTAATCTTCCAGCCTGTGAGCTGTCTTTCTGGATTTCTCTATGCCAGTGCTACTATTCCTAGAAGCCACTTTGTCTCCCAAGAGCCTCAGTTTGTATCAAAGCTAGGATAATGGTCAAAATCGGTATTCTATTAGTTGTGTTTGCCATCTGGATTACTGCTAGATGTGTTTATTTTTTCTCCCTTTTTTCTTTTATTTTTTGAGGGGAAGGCAGGAGGGCAAGTGTGGCTGCATCTCCCTGCTGTCTACAGAGAACCCCTGTTTGATGTAATCAACACCGCTTTCTCCATAGATAAACAGGGCAGTTCAGGCACATTTGATGACAAATCCAGATCTGAGGCCCATAGCCATGATTGGTATTATAAGGATCCATGAGTAAGATGGGTGGCAAAGTTTATCTCCAGGAACAAGCAGGAATGTATTCTTCACATATGGGTACCGACGGAGCCCACGCAGGAATGCTCCCCAGCGTCCATTAGGAAAGCTTTTGGGAGCATTCCACAGCACACGCGTGCTGCCTTCCCGCCTCTGTACCTCTCTCACTTCAGTTCTTCGTTTTCCGCGGAGCCAACAGAACGTGGTACCCTGTCACCGCAGAAAATTGACCTTTATTTCTTTTTTGTGGTCACGTCTGCCTTCATTCGACGCCTACCGGTACCGTCAGTTCTCTTCTTCTTCTTTCCTTAAAAAAACAAAAAACAAAAAAAAACTTGTATTTCTTCAGGGATCTTTCCCTGTTTCTGGTGCTAGGCGCCATTTTAGGCACTAGGCCCATTTTTCTTCAAGCATGGAGAAACCAGCTAGTGGTTTCAAAAAATGCTCAAAATGTGGCGATACCATTTCCGTCACCGACACCCATGATTGGTGTCTAAAATGTTTGTGTCCTGAACATTGTCCAGTGGAGTATCTCTCCTGCACGAGGATGACCAAAAGGGGCCTGCAGAATAGAGCTGCAAAACTAGGGACCCTTTTTGCTGCCGACACAATGTCAATTGCATCGACGTATTCCAGGGCTTCATCTTCCACCCATGGATCTCAGGTAACCAAAATTAAGTCTTCTAAGACTAGCCGGTCCTCGAAGGGTAAATCTCCTTTAGAGTATCGAGATGCCACTGGCGTTTCCCTCGAGGATACTTCACCGGCAAAACATCCCCGGTGGGAGTCTTCAGGATCCAAAGCATTAACGGGGCTCCAGCATGTTCCAGAGGCCTCCACCTCTGCGGAACTACTGGTGCCATGTTCTGGGGTCGTAGCTGCTTTCACCGGTACCGGCACCCAGGCATCGGCAGGAGCAATGGATCACAGAATCCTCGCTATCGAACGCAGTCTAGCGGCCCTCTTAAGAAGCTTCGGTACCACTAAGACCGCAACTGATGGTTCAACAGGTATCGGTACCGACATCAATACTCGTACCGACAGTACCTGCTTCGACAGGACTGCTTCCCCCCATGCCGATCTCGGGTATTGGGGATCAGGAACCTAGATATTTCGGTACCGACACCATGCGTTACAAGAGCAACCGGTGCTTGAGTCTTCCGATTCCGATGATGCTGACGATTCTACCGGTACCAAAGCAAATCTATTAGAAGATTCAGTTCCTTCTCCTCATCGCAGGATGTCTCCTCCAGAGGATATGTCCTTCCAGGATTTCATACGTGATTTAGCAAAGGGTCTTGCAATCACTGTGATTCCAGAAAAAGAACCTATGGCGGAAGAATTAAGAATTCTACAATACCCTATAGCTCCCAAGAAGCAGCTATGCTTCCCATTCACAAGATCTTACATGATCTAATGTTGAGAATGTGGGAAACTCCTTTAACAATATCTTCACATTCCCGACGCCTTGACACTATGTACTGAGTGCCAAGTTGTCCTGGTTTTCAAAAAACTCAATTACCACACCATTCAATGGTAGTGGAATCAGCCATGCGAAGGATCAAGAGTGCTAAAACACATTCTTCTAATCCTCCAGGTCGTGAATCCAGGACTCTCGATGCCTTTTGGCCGTCGATGCTTTCAATCCTCCATGCTAGGAGCCAGGATCAGTTTCTACATTCTTTATATGGGAATGTTCCTGGAAGAAGTTACAAAAGACTTAGAGCTCATTAGTCCTTGTGTTTCAGAGGAAAAAAGAGCAGACTACCTTATTCTGGTCAAGCATGCCCAGAATGTCTCTAAATTCATCAATCATGCTACCTTTGATTGCTTTGAATGTATTAGCAGAACCTCTGCTATATCCATAGGAGCATGTCATATTGCTTGGCTTCAAGCATCAGACTTAGAACAGTGGATGCAAGAAAAGCTGGGAAACATTCCTTGCACAGGAGAAAATCTCTTTGGCAAGGACTGGCAGGACAAGGCTAAAAAGCTTGAATCTGGCAATACTACTTTAAAAAGATTGTCAAAGTCTACAGCCAACCCAGCAAAGAAGAAAATATTCAAAAAAACCTTTTTCAGTAAGAAAAAGAAGCCTTACCAATCTTACACCCATCAAACTCGCTGTCTGCTTCATGTTCTCCAGAAGGGGCAACAACAGAACAGACAGCAAAGAAAGCCGCAAGCTCAAAAAGCTCAACAGACCCAGCCCCCTCAGGGTCTTTGACTATGCTATTTTGCCAAAAGATGGCAACAAGTAACATCAGAAAATTGGACTCTGTCCATTGTACAACTGGGGTACAAGTTTCATTTTCTCAACTTGCCCCACCTACACTAGTAAAGCAGTTCAATTCTCAGGCCCCTGCCACCGACCTCTTGTGGTAGGAGTTAACATCACTTCTAGCTCAAGGAGTAATCAAAGAAGTACGCATTCCCCAACAGGGGAGGGGGTTCTACTCCCCCTATTTTCTTATTCCGAAACAGACAGGGGGACACAGACCTATATTAGACCTCAGAGAATTAAACAAATATTTGGTTCAAGAAAAATTCAAAATGATCTCCCTCCGGACACTTTTACCATACCTTCAAAGTCAGGACTGGCTATGTTCTCTAGATCTAACAGATGCGTACATGCATATTCTCATCCACTCAGATCACAGGAAGTTCCTTTGATTCCTGGTCCAAGAAGACACTTCCAGTACAGAGTTCTTCCCTTCGAATTGGTCTCTGCTCTAAGAGTCTTCACAAAATGCATGGCAGTGGTAGCAGCATTTATGAGGACTCTAGGAATATTCGTCTTCCCTTACTTAGACGATTGGCTCATTTGAGCATCGACAGCTCCAGAGGCCAGCTTCGCTCTCTCTCGAGCAATGGGAATTCTTCAATACTTCGGATTGGTCATAAACCTCCCAAAATCTCATCTCACCCCCTCTCAATCTCTAGAATTCATAGGGGCTCATCTAGATATATGGCAGTCAAGGGCTTTCCTGCCACAGCCACACTGTCTACGTATAATACAACTGGCTTCTCAAGCATCTATGAAGGTATTCCTTACTGCTCGGGAAATGCTTCAACTGCTGGGACACATGGCATCCACTGTCCATGTGGTTCCCTATGCTCGCCTCCACATGCGAGCAGCCCAGTGGACCCTTTCCTCTCAGTGGTCACAAGCCTCGGGTCGACTGACAGACAAAATCAGAACTACCACACGTCTGATTTCGTCCCTGCAATGGTGGCAATCCCTGGAAAACCTCCATTGCAATAAAATGGGGGGATAAGACATTTTTCAGATATGTTAGTGAGAAGAGGAAGGGCAAAAGTGGTATTGTCAGACTCAAGGTGAAGGGGAGGAATATGTAGAAGCTGATGAGGATAAAGCGGAATTGCTTAACAAATATTTCTGTTCTGTGTTCACAGTTGAAGAACCAGGAGCAGGACCTCAGAAAACACCCACAACAGGAACAGAAGCGAGGGACATCTTGAACAATTTTCAGAAGACTGTGTTCGTGAGAAACTAGCTCAACTTAAAGTAGACAAAGCGATGGGACCGGATGGGATACACCCTAGAATACTGAGGGAACTTGGGGACGTTCTAGCAGCTCCACTGACTGACCTATTCAATGCCTCATTGGAGTCAGGAGTGGTGCCAAAGGACTGGAGAGAGGCTCATGTGGTCCCTTTACACAAAAGCGGAAATAAGGATGTGGTTGAAAACTACAGGCTGGTTAGTTTAACTTCAATGGTGAGTAAATTATTCGAAACGCTTCTGAAAGAGAAAATAGGGAGGTTTCTGGAGTCCAGCGGATTACAGGATCCAAGGCAGCATGGATTCACCAAAGGCAGGTCTTGTCAGACAAATCTGATTGATTTTTTTGACTGGGTGACCAAGGAGTTGGACCGAGGGAGAGCCCTAGATGTGGTGTATTTAGATTTCAGTAAAGCCTTTGACACTGTCCCTCACAGGCGACTTATAAACAAACTGAGCACTCTAGGGATGGACCCTAAAGTTACTGCTTGGGTTAGAAATTGATTGGGTGGGAGGCGACAAAGTGTACAGGTAAATGGAGCTCACTCTGAGGAGAAGGATGTTACCAATGGTGTGCCCCAGGGATCGGTCCTTAGTCCGATTCTTTTTAACATCTTTGTTAGTGATATAGCGGAAGGGCTGTAGGGTAAGGTTTGCCTCTTTGCGGATGATACCAAAATCTGCAATAGAGTAGACACCCAGGAAGGTGTAGATAACATGAGGAGGGATCTAGCTAAGCTTGAAGAATGGTCTAGAATTTGGCAGCTGGGATTTAATGTTAAAAAATGTAAGGTCATGCATTTGGGCTGCGGCAATCCAAGAGAGCAATATAGTGTAGGGGGTGAAGTACTTTTGTCCACTGAAGAAGAGCAGGACCTAGGCGCGGTTGTGTCTGATGATCTTAAAGTAGCTAAACAGGTAGAAAAGGCGACGGCAAAAGCTAGAAGGATGCTTGGGTGCATACGGAGAGGAATGGCTAGCAGAAAAAAGGAGGTGATAGTGCCTCTGTATAAGTCTTTGGTGCGACCTCATTTGGAGTATAGTGTGTAATTCTTGAGACAGCACCTTCAAAAGGATGTGAACAGAATGGAGTCTTGAAGGACCAGAAAGGGGGCCTGTTACGTCTGGAGAGAAATCTGCAACTGAGTATATACTTCTGGTAATTTTCTAAAAAGAATTCTTTGTATTAAAGCTGTGAACCCACTGTTTTTTGTTGGATCAGTTAGGGCCTAGTAACAGCAATTAAAGTTTGCATTTAAAACACAGAGAAGAGCTTTCTGGTTACATTTCATACCCAGCAGAGAGCTTGTAGTTTAAATTTAATAGTCACTCAGGGCCAAGTAACAGCAAAGTACTTTTAGTTTAAATTTAACACACAGAAGAGAGCTTTCTGGTTAAATTTAGTACCCAGCAGAGAGCTTGTAGTTTAAATTTCATAAGAAGTTAGAGCCTAGCAGCAACTAAGAGCTATAATTTAAATCAAATCAGAATTTAGCTTACCTCAGCAGCACAGGACAGGGTACTGTGTAGCAGCCCTCTTTTAATAAGTGTTATTTCCCTCCCTCCCCACACCCACCCTCCCCTGGGATAATCATAGCTTTATAGGTACTTACACATCTTGAAAGACAGGAGGTGCTTTCAGGTGAAGCTCATTACCCAAATCAGTCATACACTAAGGACCTGAGATTAATTAAGCTTCAGGTGAACAAGGTATATTAAACGTATTAGGTACAGTTTTATTGGTATAAATACCCATAGCAATCCCTAGTAAGTAAGAACTTAAAGATCTAGACACAAACTTAAAACTAAGATGCAGACAGCAGTCCAGCAGCGGGAAGGGGGCTTTCCAGTCTTTTGCATTGAGTGTCACATGTATGATTTTCTCCCAGTTGGTGAGAGGTCTTACGTGTGCACTAGGTGCAAGGAGCTCTTTGCTCTCAGGGATCAAATACGTTCTCTAGAGGCTAAAGTAGCAGACTTGGAAAACATAAGACAGACAGAGAGGTACATAGACGAGACCTACAGGGATATAGTCCTGAAGTCCCACCTCCAGTCTGGCAGCACCCCTGTTGCCATGGAGGAGAGAGGTCACGTGACAGGAGAGCATCACCCTGGTGTGGCAGGAAGTGATCCTGTAACTAGGACCTGTCCTCCAGGTGATGTAAAACTCTCTCGCACCGAGGAAGTTTCTCCAGGGCCATGTGCCCATGAGGGAAGGGCTAGGACAGCCGTTATAGTTGGTGATTCGATCATTAGGCATGTAGATAGCTGGGTGGCTGGTGGACGTGAGGATCGCCTGGTAACATGCCTGCCTGGTGCGAAGGTAGCGGACCTCACGCGCCACCTAGATAAGGTCTTAGATAGTGCTGGGGAGGAGTCTGCTGTCTTGGTACATGTCGGTACCAATGACATAGGAAAATGTGGTAGGGAGGTTCTGGAGGCAAAATTTAGGCTTTTAGGTAGGAAGTTGAAATCCAGAACGAAATGCTTCCTGTTCCACGCGCAGGACCCAAAAGGCAGGCAGAGCTCCAGAGTCTCAATGCGTGGATGAGACAATGGTGCAGAGATGAGGGGTTTGGATTTGTTAGGAACTGGGGAACATTCTGGGGAAAGGAGGGGCTCTTCCGAAGGGATGGGCTTCACCTTAACCGGGATGGAACCAGGCTGCTGGCATTAACCTTTAAAAAGGAGATAGAGCAGCTTTTAAACTAGACATTAGGGGAAAGCCGACAGTCGCCCAAGAGCGGATGTTTCGGAACAATGTATCCTTGAAGGATACTACCAAAAGCAGAGAGGTTCCACAAAAGAGTAAAGTAGCCCAAATGCCCTCAAGTATGGAGAAGACAGAGCTTAAAGATCCCAATTTACCCATGTCTAACAATAGCCAAATTAACATAAATAAAATACATTCTCTAAAATGCTTGTATGCAAATGCTAGAAGTCTAAAGAATAAGATGGGAGAGTTAGAATATATAGCACTAAATGAAAGGTTAGATATGATTGGAATATCAGAGACATGGTGGAAGGAGGACAACCAGTGGGACACTGTGATACCTGGGTACAAACTATATCGTAATGATAGAGCTGATCAAATTGGTGGAGGGGTTGCGCTTTATGTTAGAGAGGGCATTGACTCAGAAAGGATTAAAGTTTTGCAGGAAACAAAATCTGCTGTAGAATCTGTATGGATTGAAATTCCATATAAAAGGGGGAAGTCAATGGCAGTGGGGGTGTACTATCGAGCGCCTGGCCAGAATGACCAAATGGATGATGAAATGCTCAAAGAAATCAAGGAAGCTAACAAAAGTTACAGCACAGTAATAATAATGGGTGATTTCAATTACCCCGGTATCGACTGGGTCAGTGTCACGTCAGGACATGCTAGGGAGATAAAGTTCCTAGATGAAATAAATGACTGCTTCTTGGAGCAGCTGGTTCATGAACCGACCAGAGGGGAAGCCATATTAGACCTAGTCCTTAGTGGAACACCAGATCTAGTGCAAGAGATAAGGGTGTTGGGGCCACTTGGCAATAGTGATCATAGCATGATCGCCTTTGATTTAATTAGTGGAGGAGGGATAGTAAGGAAATCCACAGTACTACCTTTTAACTTTCGAAAGGGAGACTATGATAAAATGAGGAAAACAGTTAAGAAAAAACTAAAAGGAGCAGTTGCAAAGGTTAAAGACGTACATCAAGCTTGGGTGGTGTTGAAAAATACTATCTTGGAAGCCCAGACCAGCTGTATCCCATGCTTTAAGAGAAGTGGAAGGAAGTCCAAAAAACTGCCAGCATGGTTTAAAGGTGAGGTCAGAGAGGCTGTTGTTGCCAAAAAAGCATCTTTCAGGAAATGGAAAAAACAGCCAAACGACGAAACCTGGAAACAGCACAAACACTGGTAAGTCAAATGCAAGGCATTGATAAGGCAGGCAAAGAGAGAATTTGAGAAGAAGCTTGCTGCGGAAGCAAAAACGCGAAATAAAGACCTTTTCAAGTACATTCGTAGCAAAAAACCTGTGAGAGAGTCAGTTGGTCCATTAGATGATAAAGGGGTTAAAGGAGCACTAAGAGGCGACAAGGCGATAGCGGAGAGACTGAATGAATTCTTTGCTTCGGTCTTTACTGAGGAAGATGTAGGGATGTTACCCATGACTGAAGTGGTATTTAAAGGTGTGGAAGAATTGAAGGAAATATCGATACATCGCGAAGATGTCTTACAACTATTAGATAAACTGAAGAGTAGCAAATCACCTGGGCCGGATGGTATACATCCAAGGGTGTTGAAAGAACTGAAATATGAGATTGCAGAACTGCTATCAGTAATCTGTGAACTATCATTAAAATCATCTCTAATACCTGAAGATTGGAGGATCGCCAATGTAACACCAATTTTTAAAAAGGGTTCCAGGGGTGATCCGGGAAACTACAGACCAGTGAGCCTGACGTCAGTACCAGGAAAAATGGTAGAAACCATCATAAAGAATAAAATTACTCAGCATGTAGATAGTCACAACCTAATGGGAGACAGCCAACATGGCTTTAGACAAGGAAGATCTTGTCTTACTAATCTGAAGGAGTGAATAATCAGGTGGACAAAGGTGAGTCGGTTGATATTGTGTATCTGGACTTTCAGAAAGCCTTTGACAAGGTCCCTCATCAGAGACTTTTGGCAAAACTAAAGAGTCATGGGATAGGAGGCAGTGTACTATTGTGGATCAGGAAATGGTTAAAAGATAGCAGAGGGTAGGGCTAAATGGCCAATTTTCCCAATGGAGAAAGGTGAATAGTGGTGTACCCCAGGGATCTGTGCTGGGTCCGCTGCTTTTTGACATATTCATAAATGACCTGGAAAGTGGAATAACGAGTGAGGTTATCAAATTTGCAGATGACACAAAACTATTTAAAGTTGTTAAAACCCAAGAGGATTGTGAAAAATTGCAAGAGGATCTTGATAAATTGGAAGACGGCATCAAAATGGCAGATGAAATTTAATGTGGACAAATGTAAGGTTATGCACCTAGGGAAGAACAACCCAAACTATGGTTACACGATGCAAGGTTCCACATTAGGAACCACTACCCAGGAAAAAGATTTAGGCGTCATTGTGGATACCATGTTAAAACCCTCGGCCCAGTGTGCAGCGGCGGCCAAGAGAGCAAATAGAATGCTAGGTATGATAAGGAAAGGAATGGAAAATAAAACAAAAGATATTATAATGCCTCTATATCGTTCCATGGTGAGACCGCACCTTGAATATTGTGTGCAATTCTGGTCGCCGTATCTTAAAAAGGATATAGCTATTTTAGAAAAGGTACAGAGAAGAGCCACCAAAATGGTAAAGGGGATGGAAGAATACTCCTATGAAGAAAGGCTAAAAAGGTTAGGGCTCTTTAACCTGGAAAAGAGACGGCTGAGGGGAGATATGATAGAAGTCTATAAATTAATGAACGGAGTGGAACGGTAAACGTAGATCGATTGTTTACCTTATCAGAATATAGAAAGACTAGGGGGACATGCAATGAAGCTACAGGGTAAACTATTTAAGACTAATAAAAGAAAATATTTTTTCACTCAACATGTAATCAAACTCTGGAATTTGTTACCGGAGGATGTAGTAAAGGCTGTTAGTGTAGCTGGGTTTAAAAAAGGTTTGGACAAGTTCCTGGAGGAAAGGTCCATAAACCATTATTAAGAAATGACCGAAGATATCAATGCTTGACCCAGTACAAGCATTGTGGAACTTGTGTCTCTTGGGGAAACTGCTAGGTACATATGACCTAGATTGGCCACTGTTGGAAACAGAATACTGGGCTTGATGGAACTTGGTCTGACCTAGTATGGCATATCTTATGTTCTTATGAGTCGGTGCAGAGGGTGGCTACTAAAATGGTTAGTGGTCTTCACTATAAAGCATATGTGGACAGACTTAAAGATCTTAATATGTACACCTTAGAGGAAAGGAGGGATAGAGGTGATATGATTGAGATGTTTAAATACCTCCGTGGCATAAATGTTCAGGGGGAGAGCCTCTTTCAATTGAAAGCAAGTTCTGCTACGAGGGGACTTGGGGTGAGGGTGATGGAGGATAGATTCAGGAGTGATATGCGGAAATATTTCTAAACGGAAAGAGTGGTAGATCTGTGGAATATTCTCCCAGTGGAGGTGGTAGAGATGAGGACAGTAACTGAATTCAAAAAAGCATGGGACAAACACAGAGGATCTCTAAAGGAAAAAAGGGGACTGTTGTAGTTGTTGATATGGAAGGACAGACTAGATAGGCCATGTGGTCTTTTTCTGTCATCATATTTCTATGTTTCCTTGTAGGCTCTCCTTTCCAGCAGCCTCTATGCCAAACCACCCTGACTACAGATGCGTCCAAGATGGGTTGGGGGACCCACTTGCACGATCTCTCCACTCAGGGTCTTTGGACCTCACAGGAGGTTTCCCTTCACATAAACCTCCTAGAGCTGAGAGCCATTTTCAGTGCTATTCAAGTCTTTCAGGGCCATCTCAGCAACAAGACAGTTCTGGTCCAAACCGACAATCAGCTATGTTCTATGTGAACAAGCAAGGCGGAACACGCTCTCTGTCGCTATGCAATGAAGTTTACGACTATGGGCCCTCGCCAGAGAGTTACAAATTCACTTGTTTGCGGTATACCTCTCGGGCATTCAAAACTTGTGGGCAGACAAACTCAGTCGAATACTGCTGCCACACGAGTGGTCCCTCCACTCATACCAGCTTGCTTGAGTGTTTCGAATCTGGGGAACACCAGATATAGACCTCTTTGCAAGTCCACGGAATGCCAAACTTCCCCGATTCTGTTCCAGAATTCCAGCTCAAAACTGTCAGGCAAGAGATGCTTTCCTACTCCACTGGGGACAGGACTTCCTCTATGCCTTCCCACCCATTCCCCTCATTCCCAAGACTTTATTCAAACTTCAGAGAGACAGAGGTCGTATGATACTCATAGCTCCACGTTGGCCACGGCAAACGTGGTATCCTCTTCTGCGTCTCTCTCAAACCACTCCTTTGGAGTTGGGGAATGCTCCAGATCTCTTGTCGCAGGAGGACGGATCCTTACTGCATCCCAATCCCCAATCCCTACATCTCAGGGCCTGGTTACTGAAAGCCTAGAATTCCAGGATGTTAACCTTTCTCAACAAGTAAAGGATATCCTCCTGGCTTCCAGAAAACCTTCCAGAAGACGTTCCTATGCTTTTAAGTGGAAAAGGTTCTCTATCTGGTGTTCACAAAAGGGACTTACCCCCCTTTTAGTACCCGTAGAGTTGCTACTAGAGTATCTTCAACTTCTGGTCTAAAGACCATTTCAGTCAGGGTCCATCTTAGTGCTATTGCTGCTTTTCATAAACCTTTCGATGGACAACCTATTTCTTCTCATCCACTTATATCAAGATTTATGAGAGGCCTACTTTTAACAAAACCTCCCATTAAACCAGCACCGGTGGCATGGGATCTAAATCTTGTTCTTGGTCAGCTTATGAAACCGCCCTTTGAACCTTTAGCCACTTCAGACCTAAAGTTTCTTTCATGGAAAGTTATTTTCCTAATTGCCATCACTTCTGCAAGACCCATTAGTGAACTACAGGTGTTAGTAGCTGACCCTCCTTATACAAGGTTTCACCATGATAAAGTAGTCCTCAGGATTCATCCTCACTTTCTGCCAAAGGTGGTTTCGCCTTTTCATTTAAACCAGTCTGTTTATCTTCCTATATTCTTCCCTAGGCCTCATGCCTCCAGTGCGGAAAGGAATCTTCACTCTTTGGATTGTAAAAGAGCCTTAGCCTTTTACCTCCAAAGAACTAAGCCACATAGAAAATCTTCTCAGCTTTTTGTGGCCGTTGACTCTAGTCATTTGGTACTTCCAGTTTCTAAAAGAACTCTGTCAAATTGGATTGCAGATTGCATATCCTATACATATCAGAGTAAGGGACTTTCTCTCGAAGGCCATGTCACGGCTCACAATGTGAGAGCAATGGCAGCCTCAATGGCTAACCTTCGTTCTGTCTCTGTTGATGACATCTGCAAAGCAGCCACTTGGGCTTCGGTACACACCTTCACAGCCCACTATTGCTTAGACAAGGACTCCCGTCGGGATGCCTCATTTGGCCAGGCTGTTCTCCAACATCTCTTCCATACTTAATACAACTCCTACCCACCATCCACAGTTTGGATGCCTAAGGTCCATGGGAGGAAGCATGACCCATCTCACCTGGGTTCACAGCTAGCTGGGTCACCCCTTGGCATCTTTCAGCTGGGGAGTCCCCATATGTGAAGACTACATTCCTGCTTGTTCCTGGAGATACCATAGTTACTCACCTGTAACAGGTGATCTCCGGGAACAACAGGAATTCAGTCTTCACAACCCACCCACCTCCCTTAGGAGTTGTCTCTTTCTCTACTTCTCTCCTTTGGTCTCAGCTATAAACTCAACTGAAGTGAGAGAGGTACAGAGGCGGGAAGGCAGCACGCATGCGCTGTGGGATGCTCCCAAAAGCTTTCCTATTGGACGCTGGGGAGCGTCCCCACGTGGGCTCTGTCGATACCGACGATACCCATATGTGAAGACTAAATTCCTGCTGTTCCCGGAGATCACCTGTTACAGGTGAGTGAGTACGCTATACTGGCAAACATCTACTGTACAAATAGGTTCTGAAGCATCACCTGCCTGAAAGCTGCATCCTGGGCTGTGGAATGCTGTAGACCAGTGCTTTTCAAACTTTTATAAGATCCCATTTAACAATTGAAAATTCATGTCATACCGGATGACGATGATGAAATCAAAATAGCAAGCCTCCAAGCTCCTTCCCTTTCCTCCATTCATCTAAAGCAGAAAGCAGCAGCAATGGTAGTAGCAGCAGCAGTCAGCACGGGGTCTCTTGTGTAAATGTGTAGTGTGTGCTTACAGACCCCAGTACTTGTTTCCAATCTGACAGGAAGCTCACCCAGTAGGGGGCACGGGCCTATGAATGTTCACTGGTATATAGGCCACATGCTGACTGAGGACTGCCACTACTTGGCATAGGTCACAGTGAAAGCCCAGAAAGAAGGGTAAATGGCTGTGTTTCTGTGACCCCATCCACTAATGATGTGACCCCAAGTTTTGGAACCACTGGTCTAGACAGTAATGTTTTGCTGAAATGAGTTAAAGTCCAAGGGACTGCTCGGCATATCTCTTGAAAGGAAGCAGAGCAGAGGCTGGCAACTGAAGTCATTTTAGTGAGTACCGATATGTCCTGGTGGCTGAAGATTCACTTGGGTGTGTAGCAGGATGTGATACAATCTGCTGTCCATCTAGAGAGAATCTGTTTTTGAAGTTGGTTTGCCTGGGTTATTTGGGTTATAGGCTGCAAAAAGTTGAGATGTTTGCTTCAAGTTCTTCATTGCTTGAAAACAGTAAAGAAGGGCATGCCTACAGTCCAGTGTGTACAAGAACGTTTTAGTCTGATCATTCTGGGTATCCTGTAAGAATGCTGGAAGGACTGTGGATTGATTCATGTGAAAGTCTGAGATGATGTTTGAGAGGAACTTCAAATGAGTTCAAAGCACTATTCCTGATCGTCCCTCCAGTCTAGTCCTGAACCTCTGGGTTAAGCACCTCCTCCCACAGCCTTGGAGACTGAGCACGTCACTCTTTTGGTGACTTCTCTATAAATAGGCCAGGATCCGCCTCCTTCCTCCAGTAAGCTCAGTCTCCAAAGCAGTTGGAGGAGTATTGACCCTAGGAGGTTCAGGACTCACAGGAGGAATAAATAAGGAGAGTTAGATTGCAAGAAATATTTAAATTAAGTTATTAGTTTAAAAGAAAAAGAGAAGATTCTGCAATTTGGACAGTTTGAGAAAGGCAGCTCCGGCCTACGCGGGAGCTTTGGGCTGCAGGGGCTGCCTCATCTCTCCTCCTTCCCCCCCCCCCCCCTCCCCCTGCACCAGAGAGGCCTCTCCAGGCTCCCGGAAGGCTAGTAGTGCCAGCCGAGCTAGGGTGAGAGAGGAGGAGTCCGGCTCCCAAACCCACCGCGTGGGTGAGGAGTCTGGGAGCGAGGAGTGCGGTGAAGAGCAGAGAACGTGCGGCTGCCGGGGATTGCATCGGCGATTTGGTCAGCGCAGGCGGTGGCTCACTTTCGTGGACTCCTTCGCCCTTGCCAGAATGCTCTTCTTGATGCTCCTGCCGGGGAAAGGCAGGACGCGATAGAATTAAGCAGGGGGAGTTCCTGGTGAGCAGGACTCAGGAGGTAAGGCCGGGCTAGCAGCACGGACATAGGCTGGCTTCCGGGTGTAGCGCAGGCAGTTGTGGCAGGCCCGGTTAGGCCGCGACCACGCGGAAAAAGTCTCAGTAAGGCAGTTTCTGTCTTCGGGGGATTTTTTCACTGCGGGTGACAACTGGGGTAGGGTTCTTGGTTAAGTTCTTCTGGTGTTGGTTATTGGAAGGAAGAAAAAAAAGACAGCACAGATATAAAAAGAGGGGTTTCTTTCTTGGAGGCAGTGCTCGGGGGCTTCCTGGCAGACATGCCTTCTAAACCCTTGTGTTTGTTATGTGGGACAAAGAAAGGGTCTCTGAGGCCAGGGTGTGCAGGGGATGTGCACAAGAAGCAGCCTCGACGAAGATAGATTTCGGGGGTGCAGGAGTGAGCCAGAAGAGTCAGCCTACTGGTCCTTCGGTCCTGGTTGCGTCTCCAGGTACCCCCCGTGGAGCTGGTGGCAGGGCCGTCATCAGCGCCAGAAGTTCCCTCTTCCCCTACCCTAATTCAGGGGGGATTGGCAGCGATTTTCTCACAGGATTTTGTGAACCTGATACAAGCAGCCCTCAGAAGGGGGGGGGGGGGCACGGCCTAGCAGGTGGAGAGCTAGGGGGGAAAAGACCAGGGCCCCAGCTGAGCGTGGGAGCAGACAGCATCCCTGTTAAAAAGCTGAGACTGCTGGGTGACACGACGGAGCAGTCCGTAGACCTGGAGGAGCAGTCTGATAATTTGGATGAGTTAGAATTAGAAGAGGAGTTGGAGGAAGGGGAGCTCACTGAGCAGGAGGACCAGGCACGAGTGGTGAGAGTGTTTCGGTGGGACGAGCTGCTGGTGCTTATCTCTGAGACGCTGAAGGCGCTTAATATGCCAGTTACGGGTCCAGCGGAGGATGCCACCTTAGAGGACCTGCTGTTGCAGGCAGTTTGCAAGTCCCAGAAGGTTTTCCCGGTGCATAGAGTGCTTAGGGAAATGATTCAGGAGGAGTGGGACATGCCAGAGTCCGGGATGAAGGGGTCGCGAGGGATGGCTTGCCTTTATCCATTGACGGACCAGGATAAGGAACTGTTCAAGTCCCCTAGAGTCGATGTGGCGGTGGCAGCCATCACCAATAAGACGACCATACCAGTGGAAGGTAGTGCGGCCCTCAAGGATGCTCAGGACAGGCAGCTGGACACATTGCTGAAGCAGGTGTTTGATGTCAGAGTAGTTACTCACCTGTAACAGGTGTTCTCCAGGAGCAGCAGGAATCAGTCCTCACATATGGGTGAGGTCGGCGCCGACGGAGCCCTCGTGCGGAGCATTTCCCCAGCTTTCAAAGAAAGCCTTTGGGAATTGCAGCGCGCATGCGCGGTCCCCTTCTCGCCCAAGGGTGCCATCTTGCTCAGTCTGATGACATAGCTAAGAGACAGCAAAAAATTTGCAAAATAAATCATATGACTGCAACTCCAAGTGGAGGAGGGAGGGTTGTGAGGACTTATTCCTGCTGCTCCTGGAGAACACCTGTTACAGGTGAGTAACTACTCTTTCTCCAGGACCAAGCAGGAAGTCAGTCCTCACATATGGGACTCCCCAGCTTAAGGCTACCGGAGACCTCAAGCCGAAAAAATGAGCTCCCTCTAGCTCGGCAGTACGTAAGGAAGGAATCTTCTCTGAGAATGCCCCCCACCGGTAGCCCAACACCAGGGCCGGAGGGTAGGAGTTGCCTAAACCCCAAAGAGATTATGAAGTATTGCCTGTCCGAAAGCACTGTCCCTGCAGGACTCCCTCTCAAGGCAATAATGGGCCGCAAAAGTCTGGCTTGAAGACCAAGTAGCGGCCCGGCAGATGTCTGCCAACGGAACAGAGCGGAGATGAGACACTGACGCAGCCTTCGCCCTGACACGATGAGCCGTGACTCGAACCTCCAACGAGAGGCCGGCTGCCCCATAAGCCCAGGCGGTACAGTCAGTGACCCAGATGGACAAAGTACGCTTGGAGACAGGTAACCCCAACTTATTGGGGTCAAAAGAAACAAAGAGCTGAACAGCCCTCCAATGCTCCTGCGTACGTCAAGGTAGAAGGATAATGCCCTCCTCCAGTCCAGGGTATGCAGGACCATCTCAGCCCGGTTGGCATGCGGCCTGGGAAAGAAGGTCGGAAGAATCACCTCCTGATTGAGGTGAAAGGGGGAGACAACTTTAGGGAGAAACTTAGGGTGAGTCCTGGAGTGGAGGAGTAGCCTAGTGGTTGGGGCAAGGTACTTCAGGCCGGAAGGTCGGGGGTTCAAATCCCACTAGAAGACAGCAACCTTGGGCCGGAAGGACTGGGGTTTCTAGTCCCACAGATGCTCCTTGTGGTCTTGGGCAAGCCACTTAACCCTCCATTGCCCATGTTCCCTGTAAGTATTAGTGTATGTGTCTCATATCCCCATGTGTTAAATGTATCCCCCAATTGTGTTGTGACCGCTTTGATTGAAGGATAAGGCGGTATACAAAAACTGTCTAAATAAATAAAAATAAAATAAATAAATAAATACCCTATTCCTGTAGAACCTAGTGTAAGGAGGATCAGACACTAGCACCTGAAGTTCACTCACTCGCCTAGCAGAGGTAAGAACTACCAGAAACAAGGTTTTCCAGGAGAGAAAACAGAGAGGGCAGGTAGCCATAGATTCAAAGGGCGGACAAGTAATTTGCTGTAAGACCACATTCAGATCCCACTCAGGGGCTGGTGGACGCAAAGGAGGCTTAAGCAGAAGGAGGCCTCTGAGAAAACGAGCCACCAAAGGATGGTTGGAAAGAGGCCGTCCGTCCGCTGGCGAGTGGTGCGCTGAGAGAGCACTGAGGTGAACCCGGACAGAGTTGGACTTAAGGCCTAGAGTGGAGAGGTAAAGCAAATATTGCAAGACTACCGCTACCAAGCACGAGAAGGGATTCTCGCTGTGCTGAGCACACCATGCAGAGAATCTACGCCACTTAAGAGCGTAGGATTTCCTGGTGGATTGCCGCCTAAAGGCTAAGACTACATCTTCCACCTCACTGGGCAGTAGTAGGGGAGCCAGGACTACCCTTTCAGCAGCCAGGCCATCAGATGAAGGGACTGGAGGTTGGGGTGCAAGAGAGACCCCTGATCCTGAGACAGGAGATCGTGCTGAAACCCCAGAGGAAGAGGGGTGGCCACCGCCAATTGCAGCAGAAGTGGGAACCACGGTTGCCTCAGCCACCTGGGGGCTATCAGGATCATTGAGGCCCCGTCCTGGAGGACTTTGAACAGTGTTCGGGACACTAGTGGCGTGGGAGGAAACGCATACAGCAGGCCTGTGGACCACGAGATCAGAAACGCATCCGCTGCTACTCTGAGAGGATGCGGTTGTCTGGAGCAGAATCTCGGGAGTTGCCGGTTCAGAGGACTGGCAAAAAGATCCATGGTGGGGAGGCCCCACCTGAGAAAGATCTGCTGAACTACCAACGGGTTCAATCTCCACTCGTGTGGTTGCAGGATCCTGCTCAGTCTGTCCGCCAGGTAATTTTCTTGACCTGGGAGGTAGACAGCCTGGAGGAGGATTCCGTGATTGACGGCCCAAGAGCACAGCCGTTGTGCCTCCTGACATAGAAGGAAGGAGCCTGTGCCTCCTTGTTTGTTCACGTAGAACATGGGAACTTGATTGTCCGTCTGGACTAGTACAGACTGGTGAGAGACGAGATGGGAGAAGGCTCTCAGAGCTAGGCGTATCGCCCGTAGCTCCAGGAAGTTTATCTGTTGAGCAGCCTCCCAGGGGGTCCAGAGACCCTGAGTACAAGCCCCTTGGCAATGTGCTCCCCAACCTAGAAGAGAAGCATCTGTCGTCAGCACTTGAGAATGAGGAGGGGGATTGAAAAACCACTCCGAGTACCAGATTCAGAAGATGAAGCCACCATTGCAGAGAGGAGACCAGCAGGTCGGATATTCTTACGGAGTCCGCTAGGCTCCCTGTGGCCTGATGCCACTGAGTGCAAAGGCTCCACTGAGCAGGCCGCATGTGCAGGCGGGCATTGGGGGTGACATGAACCGTGGAAGCCATATGGCCGAGTAGTCTCAGGAATTGCCTGGCAGAGACCAGGGAATTGCTGTGAAACTGCCTGGCCAGATCCATCAGCCGGTGGGCCCTGTCCATTGGCAGAAAAGCCTTAGCTTGAAGAGTGTCCAGCCTTGCTCCTATGAATTCTAAGTTCTGGGACAGGAGCAAAGTGGACTTTGCGAAGTTTATGACAAACCCCAAGTGCTGAAGCAGAGCCACAGTGCGAAGGGTGACCTGACTGGCCTCCTGGGAAGACTGGCCCCTTATGAGCCAGTCGTCCAGGTATGGAAACACAAAAAGACCCTGAAGCCTCAGGTAGGCCGCCACCACCGCCAGGCACTTGGTGAACACCCTGGGGGCAGAGGTCTGGCCAAAGGGTAGTACTCTGTACTGGTAGTGGTTTCCTCCCACAACAAATCTGAGATACTGTCTGTGGTCTGGATGAATGAGGATGTGAGTATAAGCATCTTTTAGGTCTATGGAGCATAGCCAATCTCCCTGCTGGAGGTAGGGCAGCAGGATTCCAAGGGTAAGCATCTTGAAATTTTCCCTCTCCAGGAACTTGTTGAGGTTGCGTAAGTCTAGGATGGGTCTGAGGCCTCCTGTTCTTTTTGGTACCAGAAAGTACCTGGAATAAAAGCCGTGACCTCTCAGGTGGTGGGGCACCGGTTCCACAGCCTGTTCCTTTAGTAGACTTGCCAACTCCTGAAGGAGTAGGTCCCTGTGCAGAGGGAGTCTCGGAGGCTCCCCTGGAAAATAGGAGGGAGGCACCTGGTGAAAATGGAGAAGATAGCCCTTTTGGACTATATGAAGTACCCAGGTATCTGATGTGTCGGCTGACCACCTGTGGGCAAAGTGGGCCAGCCGACCTCCTGTGCTGAGAGAAGCCAGCTGAGAAGAGGCTATGCTTTGTGAGTTAAAAACCCCCACCCTGCTGAGCAGGGGCCGGTGTTGGTGGCTTGGGGGCCTTCTGCCTACGGGGCCCATGACCCTGCCCCTTGGCCTGCTGACCCTGCTGGGGAGCTGCAGAGGCCTGATAATGAGGGTATTGTTTAAAAGGCAGATGATTTCCTCGGGTAAAAGGACTTTTTTTTCCCGAGCCCTTCTTCTGAGAAGGGGCAGAGGTCTTTCTGGACAGCCTAGTCCTGGTCAGAGTCTCAGTCTCGAGTTCTGCAGCCTTTTCAGCCATGGGCTTGCCAAAGAGGTTTTCACCTCGGCAGGGGACATCGACCAACTTGTCCTGTACCCATGGCTCGAGGTCGGATGACTGTAGCCAAGCCTGTCGGCGGGCACTGATGCCGGCCCCGGCTACTCTGGCCGAAGCCTCGAAGCCATCGTAGGCTGCTCGAGAGATAAACTTCGAGCACTCTCCAATACCGGTGGACAAGGCCTGGAACCTCTGCAAAGGTTCCTCGGAGAGACCAGCAGAGAACCCGGCAATCTCCTTTGCCAGGTCTCAGAGATACATGCCCATGTAGAGGTGGTATGTCTGGACACGGCAAGCAAGCATAGAGCCCTGGAAGCACTTCTTACCGAGGGCATCCAGGTTTTGGGCCTCCCGGCCGGGAGGCACCGAGGAGTGCATCTTCTGGCTCTTAAGCCTATGCATGGCCGATTCCACTACCATGGAATGGTGCGGTAGCTGTGCTTTTTGGAAGCCAGGACTCTTGCGGACTCGATAGATGGAATCGACACGCTTGCTTAACACCGGCGTCGAGGCCGGGGTCTCCTACATGCGGAAGAGCAGCCGCTCCAGCATCGGAGGAACCGGTACAGTAAAGGCCTCCTTCGGGGGAGAGTCATACTGGAGGGCCTCGAGCTCCTCGGCTCGAGGGGATCCGCGGGGAAAGCCAAGGCCTTGGCCATATCCCGCACAAAGTCTGAGAAACGGGTATCCTCCGGTGGGGATCGTCTCAGAGGCTCGGACTCCGGCGAGTCCGATGGGACACACCGAGTCCGATAGGTGTCGGGTGACTCTTTGTCCTCCATCTCCCAGCCCGACTCCTCAGAGGAGGTGTCGAGCGGCTCCGGTCAGGCAGGCACTGATGCCTTCCGCCCCGACGCCGAGGGTACTGGCGTCGACGACCTCGGTCCCAAACGGGAGCCGAGGGAGACCGTGGCCAAGGATCGACTCGAGCCCGCATGGACTCGAGGATCGGCTCGGCCTCCGGGGTCGACTTGGACGTCGATGTGCCGGTGGTCAGGGCAGATGCACCGGTGAGACCGGCGATCAATGCCCGCTGCTGTTCCATGAAGGCAGCGAGGCTGCTCTCCAAGGCCGTCAACCTGAGTCCGAGCTCAGGAGACCCAGCAGCCCCCGACTCGGGCCCCGACGGCGGCTCCCTTGGAGGAGAGTCCACGAGGACTACAGCACTCACGTGTCCAGGAGACCCCATCTCGAGACGAGGTTGCTTGGCAGGCCTCTCCGACTCCGAAGACCCGGGACGGCTATCGGGGCTATGCGACCTGGCTCTCGAGGAACCAGGAGGGTCCACCGTCGCCGCCCTCGTGGGTTTCTTCTTCCTGCGCTGTTCCCGCGAAGGAGAACCCCGCTCAGAGGAACCTCGACTCTGCTCGTGGCCGGAGTCCCGAGACATCGAGGCCTCTGACGAGGTCCGGGCCCGTCCGGACACGGAGTCAGATTCTATCCTTCTGGTGCGGCCGACTCCTCAACGCCTTCGAGGACATTTTGCTACACGGACCACAAATCATCGGGTCATGATCGGGTCCGAGGCAGCAGTCATGTGTGTCGGTAAGAGACATACGTTTCTTACACCGATCACACTTTTTAAACCCGCTGGCAGTCATCGGGGGAAAAAGGGCCCCTGCGACGTCAAAAGACAGGGCTGCCAGTGAAGAAAAAATGGCGCGAACGCTAGTCACGAAGGACAAAAACCGAAAAAGGTGAGAGTGGACTCGATACCGGCGTATCGTGCCCAGGCGGGAAAAGGATCCGGCGTCGAACCGAAGGAGAAGTACAAAAAGTAGGGAAATCAAGTTTTTCCTCGGCGAAAAACGAACTACGTCCATTGGGCTCCGCGGAAAAAAGAAGACTGAGCAAGATGGCACCCTTGGGCGGGAAGGGGACCGCACATGCGCGCTGCAATTCCCAAAGGCTTTCTTTGAAAGCTGGGGAAATGCTCCGCACGAGGGCTCCGTCGGCGCCGACGTCACCCATATGTGAGGACTGACTTCCTGTTTGGTCCTGGAGAAAATGCCCTTTCCATGCAGGCTTCGATTTGTGGAGCATGGGTGGCAAGGGCCTGTCTTCAATGGTGCCAGAGGATTGGTGGAACACAACTAGTGGGCGTGGCTGAGGAGACAGCCCGACTGGAGACGGGGGCTGCTTATTTGGCGGATCTCCAATATGACCTTATTCGGGGACTCTCTCGGAGTATGGCGTCGGTTATAGCGGCACAGAGGGGTCTGTGACTTCGTAACTGGGCTGTGGACGGGTCCTCGAAGGCAAGGCTGAGTAAGCTCCCCTTTAGGGGCAGGCTTCTGTTTGGAGAAGATTTGGATAAGTTAGTGAAGGATTTGGGAGAATCTAAGGGTGGCAGGCTACCGGAGGATAAGCAGAAGCCCGGACGGGCCTTGGCGGCGGCGAAGTCACAACAAAGGGAGTTCCGGCGTTTTCGCTCTCCAAGGTTGGGTCAGTTTCAGCGGGGGCGTTCGTCCTACAGGTCCCAGGGGTTTCAGGGGTTCAGAGGAGCAGGAAGGGGTTTCGGAGACTCCTCGCCCTCAACCTTCAAGAAGCTTCAGTGAAGTAAGGGGGATCTAGGCGGGATTGATACCAGTAGGAGGTCGATTGAGGGAGTTCTATTCCGCCTGGATCCGAGTTACGTCAGACCAGTGGGTGTTGGAGGTCATTCGCAATGGATATGCTCTGGAGTTCCAGCGCCCGGTGGTCGACGCCTTTGTTCAGTCTCCCTGCAGGGTCCAGTCGAAGTGGCTGGCGGTGCGAGAAACGCTAGACAGGCTTCTGGCGCTCAGGGCAGTGGTGCCAGTGCCGGTGGACCAGTGCGGTTGCGGTCGGTACTCCATATACTTTGTGGTGCCAAAAAAGGATGGAGCCTTTCGGCCAATTCTCGATCTCAAAAGGGTAAACAGGTGTCTCATTTTCGAATGGAGACTCTGAGGTCGGTCATAGTAGCGGTAAGACAGGGAGAGTTTCTCACGTCCCTCGATCTTACGGAAGCCTGTCTTCACATACCCATTCGCAGGGAGCATCAGCAGTTCCTGCGCTTCGCAGTCCCTATGGGCCATTTTCAGTTCCAGGCGTTGCCCTTCGGGCTGGCAACGGCACCGTGAACCTTCACCAAGGTCATGGTGGTGGTGGTGGTGGCGGCTTTGCGAAAGGAGGGGGTGTTGGTGCATCCATACCTGGACGATTGGTTGATCAGGGCAAAGTCGAGAGGAGAAAGCGAGGAAGCGACTCGCCGTGTGGTTCAGTTTCTGAAGAGTCTAGGATGGGTAGTAAATGCAGAAAAGAGCAAGCTAGAGCCCTCACAGGAGTTGGAGTATATGGGAGCCCGCTTCGACACCAGAGCAGGGAAGGTCTTTCTTCTGCTCCTCAGAGCGCAGGATCTAAGGGGGCTGTTGCACGCTTTTCTGATGAGGAGGACTCCCACGGTGTGGCACTATCTGCAGCTCCTAGGAAAGATTGCAGCGACTCTCGAAGTTGTGCCGTGGGCCAGAGCCCACATGAGGCCGCTACAGAGGGCCTTGCTCAGGAGATGGTCGCCTCAGTCGGATCGATTGTCTCAGCGGTTACCCTGTCCGCAGGAGACGCGGGAGGCTTTTCAGTGGTGGCTCGAGCCCGGCAACCTGCAGAGGGGGGATGCCCTTAGAAACCCCAAATTGGCATCCGTCGTCAGTGGTTTCCAGTCTGTTCAGATTGGGGGGGGGGGGGAAGTTCGCGCAGGGCCAATGGACCGATGCGGAAAAACAGTGGTCCATCAACAGGTTGGAGCTGAGAGCGGTAAAGTTAGCAATGTGGGCCTTGCGGCACAGGCTGCAAGGAAGGGTGATCAGAGTTCTGTCGGACAATGCCACAGCGGTAGCCTATATCAATCGCCAGGGAGGCGCCAGCAGTATAGCTCTGGAGGACGAGGCAGGAGAGCCCCTAGACTGGGCCGAAGAACACCTGGAGGTGCTATCGGCAGCGCATGTAGCAGGGGTGGACAATGTGACAGCCAATTTCTTGAGTCACGTCAAAGTGGATCCCGGGGAGTGGGTTCTACATCAGGAGGTGTTCGAGTTGGTAGTACATCAGTGGGGGACACCGGTGATGGATCTCATGGCAACGTTTCAGTCAGCAAAGGCCGCAAGGTTTTACGGCAGAAGACGAGAAAGGATGTCGGAGGGCTTGGATGCCTTGATGCAGGTTTGGCCGGAGGAACAACTGCTGTATGTGTTTCTGCCGTGGGTTTTAATAGGGCGGGTGCTACAGCAGATAGAGCGTCACAAGGGTCAGGTCATCCTAATCGCTCCAGATTGGCCTTGAAGGCCGTGGTATGCGGATTTGATGCGGCTCCTGGTGGAGGGGCCTTGGCGGCTGCTGGATAGAAGAGATCTGTTGGTGCAGGGGCCGTTGAATATGCCTCAGGTGGATCAATTCTCGCTTACGGCTTGGCTCTTGAAAGGGCGAGGTTGAAAGCTAAGGGTTATTCGTTGCAGGTCATTTCTACCTTTCTGAGGTCCAGGCGTCGCTCTACCTCGGTGGCCTATGTTAGGGTTTGGCGATTTTTTTGAGGCATGGTGTGAGAGAAAGGATACGCTGGCATTAAGGGCGTCGGTCCCACAAGTTCTGTCCTTTTTGCAAGACGGTTTCGATAAGGGCTTGGCGGCCGCCTCCCTGCGAGTTCAGCTAACAGCACTGGCTTGTTATAGGGGTAAGGTGCAAGGAGTGAGTTTGGGGACTCATCCGGATGTGAAGCGTTTTTTTGCGAGCGGTGTCGCTATTGAGGCCTTCATGTAGGGCAGTGGTGCCTCCGTGGGATCTTAATTTGGTTTTGGAGGCTCTGGTGCGGGAGCCATTTGAGCCTCTGAGTGCATCTATGATAAAGGATCTCACTCTCAAAGTGGTCTTTTTGGTGGCAATTTGATCAGCTAGAAGGATTTCAGAATTGCATGCTTTGTCATGTAGAGAGCCTTTTCTGTCCTTTCAGGGAAAGAAGGTAGTCTTGCGGACGGTGCCCTCCTTCTTACCTAAGTAGTGTCAGCATTCCATTTGAATCAGGTAGTGGTGTTGCCCGTTTTCGATCTCAAGGGCAGTGAGGGGCCGGGAGGTCGCCTATATCGGTTGGATGTAGGGCGTGTATTGCAAAGGTATTTGCAGAGATCGGCTCCTTTCCGCAAGTCGGAGAGATTGTTTGTGTTGTTTGGTGGACCAAGGCAAGGAGAAGCAGCGTCTAAGTCTTCTATTGCACTGTGGTTGAAGGAGACTATTGCGTCGGCTTATCTGTTAAAAGGGAAGCTGGTCGACTAGGGCGCAGGCAGCTTCGTGGGTGGAGTTCAGCCTAGTTCTGGCGGTAGAGATTTGTAAGGCAGCAACGTGGTCTTCGCATCATTCTTTTGTGAAACATTACCGGTTGGATGTTCAAGTGCAAAGGGATTCTTGTTTCGGATCGGCGGTGCTTCAGGCTGGTCTAGCAGGTCCCTCCTGGTGATTATTTCACTGCTCTGTTACATCTCCAGAGGTTCAGGACTAGACTGGAGGGACGATCAGGAAGATGAAATTAGACTTACCTGCTAATTGTAGTTCCTGGAGGAACTCCAGTCTAGTCCTGTATCCCTCCCTTGTATGTCTGAATTGGTGGCCTGAAGCAGTAAATTGTAGGAGTAAGCGGTGAGCGTGGGCTCAGAGGTACGGTTCAGCAGGGGAGGTGAAAAGAGTGATTGAAGGAGGTTTTTATTTATCCTTGGAGGTTCTCAAAAGATGATGAGGTTAGCCCCAGCAGCTCAAAAGAATGGGCCTATTACAGAATAGGCAGGTTGCACGAGTTTCTCGGCAGAGGAGCTCCTACAGAGTTTGTTTGTACAGTGTTAGTTGCTGTTGTTGTTAACTACTTAGTTATTGCTCTCGTGAGTTTGCTTTGTCAATAGGTTACTGGAGGAAGGAGGCGGATCCTGGCCTATTTATACAGAAGTCACCAAAAGAGTGACGTGCTCAGTCTCCAAGGCTGCGGGTGGAGGTGCTTAACCCAGAGGTTCACGACTAGACTGGAGTTCCTCCAGGAACTACAATTAGCAGGTAAGTCTAATTTCATCTTTGATTGTGATAGAATTGTGTATATGGGGGATTAATGTACAAACACCTGTATTTCGTTTATTCCCTTGCTGAAATTATGGTTATCCATAAGACCGGTTTTCCAGGAGAGGTGCTTAAGTGAAGCAAGACCCAGCAGCTCAAAGGGGGCTTACATGAGTGGTGAACAGTGTTAAGGTCCCATGTGGGAAAGGAGGTTTGATGTTCATGAGGCCCCGCAGGAACCCAGAGACAAGTATCTGCAGAAAGTGGTTACCATGAATTCAATTATGATAGGCCACTATAGTCACAAGATGAATTCTGACTGAGGATGTTTTCAGGCCAGATTCTGAGAGATGATGGAGGTAATGGAGAACTTGTGTAGTTGGGCAACTGAAAGTGTCATGTTCATGAGGCATGGTTCAGTGGACAATCCTAGTCCATTTGAGTTGATTATAATTTGTTGATGGTCATTTGAATGCCAGTAAAATGCTTATTTTACCCCTCTTGAAAGGAGAAGCGTGTCAGTCATTTGCCATTCAGTTTCCAAGCTGTCAGGGAAAGGTTGCTGAGGTTGGGGTGAAAATAGTTAAGAAAAAACTAAAAGGAGCAGTTGCAAAGGTTAAAGACTTACATCCAGCTTGGGTGTTGCTGAAAAATGCTATCTTGGAAGCCCAGACCAGCTGTATTCCACGCTTTAAGAAAAGTGGAAGGAAGTCCAAAAGACTGCCAGCATGGTATAAAGGTGAGGTCAGAGAGGCTGTTATTGCCAAAAAAGCATCTTTCAGGAAATGGAAAAAAGAGCCAAATGACGAAAACTGGAAACAGCACAAGCACTGGCAAGTTAAATGCAAGGCATTGATAAGGCAGGCAAAGAGAGAATTTGAGAAGCTTGCTGCGGAAGCAAAAACGCGTAATAAAGACTTTTTCAAGTACATTCCTAGCAAAAAACCTATGAGAGAGTCAGTTGGTCCATTAGATGATATAAGGGTTAAAGGGGCACTAAGAGGCGACAAGGCGATAGCGGAGAGACTGAATGAATTCTTTGCTTCCGTCTTTACTGAGGAACATGTAGGGATGTTACCCATCACTGAAGTGGTATTTAAAGGTGCGGAAAAATTGAAGGAAATATCGATACTTCGGAAAGATGTTTTACAACTATTTGATAAACTGAAGAGCAGCAAATCACCTGGGCCGGATGATATACATCCAAGGGTGTTGAAAGAACTGAAATATGAGATTGCAGACCTGCTATCTGTGAACTATCATTAAAATCATCTGTAATACCTGAAGATTGGAGGATGGCGAACATAACGCCAATTTTTAAAAAGGGTTCCAGGGGTGATCCAGGAAACTACAGACTGGTGAGCCTGACTGACATCAGTTCCAGGAAAAATGGTAGAAACCATCATAAAGAACAAAATTGCTGAACATGTAGATAGTCATGGCTTAATGGGAGATAGCCGACAAGGCAGATCTTGTCTTACTAATCTGTTATGTTTTTTTGAAAGTGTAAATAAACAGGTAGACAAAGGTGAGTCGGTCGATTATAGTGTATTTGGACTTTCAGAAAGCTTTTGACAAGGTCCCTCATTAGAGACTTTTGGCAAAACTAACGAGTCATGGGATAGGAGGCAGTGTACTATTGTGGATCAGGAACTGGTTAAAAGATAGAAAGCAGAGGGCAGGGCTAAATGGCCAATTTTCCCAATGGAGAAAGGTGAATAGTGGTGTACCCCAGGGATCTGTGCTGGGTGCGCTGCTTTTTGACATATTCATAAATGACCTGGAAAAGGGAATAATGAGTGAGATTATCAAATTTGCAGATGAGACAGAACTATTTAAAGTTGTTAAAACATAAAAGGATTGTGGAAAATTGCAAGAGGATCTTGATAAATTGGAAGACTGGGCATCAAAATGGCAGATGAAATTTAATGTTGGCAAGTGCAAAGTTATGCACCTAGGGGGAAGAACCACCCAAACTATGGTTACACGATGGAAGGTTCCACATTAGGAACCACAACCCAGGAAAAAGATTTAGGCGTCATTGTAGATAACATGTTAAAACTCTCCGCCCAGTGTGCAGCGGCAGCCAAGAGAGCAAATAGAATGCTAGGTATCATAAGGAAAAGAATGGAAAACAAAACAAACAATATTATAATGCCTCTGTATCGTTCCATGGTCTGACCGCACCTTGAATATTGTGTGCAGTTCTGGTCGCCGTATCTTAAAAAGGATATAGCGTTATTAGAAAAGGTTCTGAGAAGAGCCACCAAAATGGTAAAGGGGATGGAAGGATACTCCTATGAAGAAAGGCTAAAAAGATCAGGGCTCTTTAACCTGGAAAGGAGACGGCTGAGGGGAGATATGATAGAAGCCTATAAATTAATGAACCGAGTGGAACGGGTAGACATAGATCGATTGTTTACATAATCAGAATATAAAAAGACTAGGGGGCATGAAATGAAGCTACAGGGTAAACTATTTAAGACTAATAAGAGAAAATATTTTTTTCACTCAACGTGTAATCAAACTCTGGAATTTGTTACCGGAGGATGTAGTAAAGTCTGTTAGTGTAGCTAGGTTTAAAAAAGGTTTGGACAAGTTCCTGGAGGAAAGGTCCATAAACCATTATTAAAAGGGACCCAGGATATCAATGTTTGACCCAATACAAGCATTGTGGAACCTGTGTCTTTTGGGGAAACTGCTTGGTGCTTATGACCTAGATTGGCCACTGTTGGAAACAGGATACTGGGCTTGATGGATCTTGGTCTGACCCAGTATGGCATATCTTATGTTCTTATGGGTGTATTAAGTCCTTTGCTTGAGTGAGTAGGGATGGATGCTGCCCCAGAGGTGGTGAGAATGCTGTAGTTAGGTCAAGAAGACAAGGGAATCGGATCTGTCTGGGTCATTGTGGCACAATTCAAATGATTTGAGCATTGTCCATGCAAACCTCCTGCAGTATTCGTAGTATTTAGTGGGAATGGGGGAAAAGTGCACAGCAAATCTTCAGTCCATGAGGTTACAAAAGTGTAACATAGAAACATGATGACAGAAAAAGACCACATGGCCTATCTAGTCTGTCCTTCCATAACAACAACTACAACAGTCCTTTTTACCTTTAGAGATCCTCTGTGTAGTGAGCAATTGTTGTCACGTTTGGTGAATGGAGCAAAAGAAATGTTTGAGATTGATATTCAGGATTCCCCAACATTTTGATTACTTCCAGGGCCAGGTTTTTATTCATAACCCTGCATTTTCTCCTTTTTTTGTTGTTTTTAAAGGTGTTTTTCGTAGTTGACCATATAGGCCAAAACCATTTTCAGATCACAGACAGAAGTGTCTTCCTTTCAGCTTGATTGAAGGGATGCAAGGACCAAAGTACATTGTTCTGCATACCATTTCACTGCAGAATACCATGTTTGTACTCTGCCCCAGAAGCTAATAGCTGGACAATGTCCCTTTCATCCCCATATTTATTTTTATATCATTAAATGATGCCTCTCTTTTTAAGGAGTTGACTTGCTTCTTTTTCCATTGTATTGGGACAGGTTAGAGCATTCTGTATTAGCCAACATTTGGTTGTCAGTCCTTCCTGTTTCAGTTTGCATCTTTGCTGCTGTAATATTAAGAAAACAGTCAAAATTGCAAAATCATATAATTTTTACATCTAATTTAATTACTGTGCATGTTTATGCCCACTTCTCATGGTACAGAAACAGAGCTACAATAATAAAACTACCATCATTGCTTGAACTTGAGTTGCATTTGGGTCATTTTTATTATATATTTGCTGCACTGAGTTTGTAAATGAATATCATGTATTTCATTTTATCAGCCCTGATAAGTCTGTATGCCTTAACCAATTTTTGCTCAGCATTAAAAAAAACTTTTTTTTGTCGGACCGTTCATAAGGAGAGCAAAACCCTCTCGAAATAAACTGTTCATTTTGCTTGTGAAACTTAAAATGGGCAATAAAATAATGCTTAACTTTCAAGAGAAACAAAATGTCACTTAACGTTTGGTGAAAAATTATCCAAAGGTTTGTTTCTCTTTAAAGTTGAGTGCTATTTTGTTGCCCATTTTAAGTTTCACAAACAAAATGAAGTTTATTTCGAGAGAGTTATGCCATCCTTATGAATGGTCTAAAATATTTTTTCTAGCGCTGAGCTCTCTTGGCCTGGTCTTCTGTTGTGGGGTTCTGTTTTCAATGGACTAATGCTGTTGTAAGGGGCTTTTTATTTTTTGGTTTACCTATTTTTGTTCATTTTTTCCTGTGTTCTCTTGAGGTTGGAGAATTAAGCGGGCAATTTTTAGGGGCATGTTTACTAAACCACGGTAGCTGTTAATGCAGCAGATAGCGCTTGCCAAGTGCACCACGTTAACAGCTAGTATGGGGCAAATACAGATAGTGTAGAAAATTGCTGCGCTATCTGCAGAGCATGCATTAGCTGTGCATATCCGTGGCGCAAGGGCAGAGAGTGGGCATGTCTGCACATGCGGTTACCGCAAGTATACTAAGCATACCGCCACCACTGGATTTGCAGACAGCATGGGTGCAACTAATGCTGTCTCAATGAAGGGGGCTAACTGCATCCTGGCTGCTGTTCGACTGCACTTTCAGCTTTTGCAGCTAACACAGTGCTGTTTGCACTGACTCACCATTTTATCTGTAAAAGCCTAACACAGTTAAGTAAACATGCCGCCATTTCCAAAGTGTGGATTCTAATAACTTACTTATCAAAGAAAAATGTTTGTCTCCATCAGTATTAATGTACCTGTAGTATATTGGAAATAAACATGTACATTTTATTTTTTAAGATTCCCTTCTCAAAGTTCTTTTTGTCCAGTCGGGGGAGAATCCAGGATAACCAACAACCAGTTTGGCTAGATAAGGTGAATATCTTCTGTGCATGCATGCTTTATTTATTTATAAAACTTTTATACTGCTTCACTGTAAAAACCTTCCAAAGCAGTTTACAGTATAATAGCATACAATAACCTGCTGGTCAATCTAACAACAACCCATTTCCTACCTGTTTTTTTTTTAAAAAATGTAGTTATTCACCTGTAGCAGGTGTTCTCCGGGAACAGCAAGAATCAGCCCTCACATATGGGTGACATCATCAACAGAGCCCTCATGCGGGAACTCTCCCCAGCTTTCATAGAAAGCCTTTGAGAGATCCAGCACACATGCGTGATCGCCTTCCCACCTGAAAGGAGCCATCTTACCTCAGTATGGTAACATAGCTTAATTAGACCCAAAAAGAAAAATCAACTCCATGGGGAGGAGGGAGGGTAGTGAAGATTGATTCCTGCTCTTCCTGGAGAACACCTGCTACAGGTAACTAACTGCGCTTTCTCTGGGACCAAGTAGAAATTCAGTCCTCATATATGGGACTCCCTAGCTACAGGCCATCGATTAAAACTTGTAAATCGTCCAGTGGGGCAACCAGAAAAATTGAAACGTGAAGAAAAGCAAGAGAACTACTTTCTGATAGCCTGGACAGACATTGTGTGCCATGATATTGCGTTCTAAGGAAAGTCCAGCCTGGCATAGGCAAAGGAGATGCAGTCAGCCTCTCAAATGGAAAGGGTGTATTTAGAAACTGCCAAGCCCAGCCTCCTCGGTTCATAGGAAATGAACAGCTGGCAGGAATGGCGGTGGGCTTTTATTCATTCAAGATAGAAAACCAATGCCCTCTTTAAATCCAGGGTATGGAGAGAGGCCTCTGTCCTGTTCGCATGAGGCCTGGGAAAGAAGGTGGGAAGCACCACCGATTGAGATGAAAAGACGAAACCATCTTAGGCAGAAATTTAAGATGAGTGCGTAGGCCCACCCTATTTTTTCTGGAACCTGGTATAGGGCACATGCGCCTGTAGTTCACTGACTCTGCACGCCAAAGCACCACCAAGAACATGTCAGAAACTTGAGAGGGCAGGTGACTAGCAACTCAAAAGGGGAAGTAAGCAGCTGTCCAAGGACAACATTAAGGTCCCACACCACCAGTGGTGGTCGGATAGGTGGACGAGAGAGCAGGAGGCCCCTCATGAAGCATCCAATGAGAAGGTGAGCAGAAATGGACCATCTGTCATATGATGGTAGGCCGCCAGAGCACTAAAGGTGTGCTCTGACTAAGACTTCAATCCAGCATGAGAAAGATATAGAAGGTACGTTAGGAAAAAGGGTTAAGGGCTCTGTCTGCACATCAGACAGAGAATCTGCGCCATTTGAAGGCATATGCACATCTAGTGGAATCCTTGCGGAATGCAAGGAGAATATTCTCCACCTCCCTTGATAGGTGAAACTGAGCAAGAGCTACCCTCCCAGCATCCAAGCTGTGAGGATTAGAGATTAGAGATTTGAAATTGGGATGGAGGTGGGTATTCTCCTCCTCAGAGATCAGATCTGGGGCATGTATGAGGTGAAGAGGAGGTACTTGGGAGAGATGAAGCAACAGAGGGTATCACAGTTGCCTGGGCCTGCATGGGGCAATGAGTACCATGGTGGCACTGTCCGTCTGGACCTTAAAAAGGGTCTTAGCCACTAAGGGAGTTGATGGGTAAGCATAAAGCAAGTCCTTGCCCTAGTTCAGGAGGAATGCAATGAATGCTACCCGATTGTGACAGGGAACGCTGGAGCAGAACAGCAGTAGCTGGGAATTGTGAGGAGTGGCAAAAAAGTCCATGGACAGAGTGCCCCACTTCTGGAAGATGTTGCGGGCTACTTGTTTATTGAGAGTCCCTTGTATGGCTGCAGCATTCAGCACTCAGCTGAGCATGTCTGCTAATATGTTGTCTTGTCCCGGGAAGTATACCACCTGGAGAGATATGTTGCATTCATTGGCAAATCTCCAGAGTTGAATGGCATCCCAGCAAAGGAGGTATGAGGCCATGCCACCTTGCTTGTTGATTTCAAACATTGTCACCTGGTAATCCATCTGGATGAGGACTACCTGGTTGGACAGCCGTTGCTGAAAGATTCAAAAGGCATTCACTATTGCCCTGAGCTCGAGAGTTTATCTGATAGAGACTCTTCCCCCTCGTCCAGAGTCCCTGGATACATAAGCCATCAAGATGGGCTCCCCAGCCTAGTTTGGTGTGCTGGGGCCTGGAAAGGAAGCCTCGCTAGAAGATGAGTCAACTGTTGCTAAAGGAAGTCTGTCAGTAACAAAGTCACCGTGAGTCAGTTCGTCGCCTGATGTAAGTCTGTGCAGAGCGTCCGTTGCACCTGTTTCATGTGAAGCCAGACAGATGAGGTTATGTGGACTGTGGAAGCCATATGGCCCAGGAGGTGAAGCATTTGGTGAGCTGAGACTGTTGAGCAACGTTGGACTTCCTGAGCCAGAGAGACGAGGTACTGGGTCCAGTCCGATGGAAGGTAGGGCTCTGGCTGTATCTTTAATTAATTTATTTTATTTAACATTCGCTTATATACCGCTACCTTCCACAGTTCAGATGCGGTTTACAGAAAACAGGTGAAGAAACAGCGTAACAGGTCTGTTTTTTACATTAAACATCAGCTGAATTATGTACATATTTGCTATTACATTAAACTTCAATGAACTATGTACAATCAACAGTTATTAAAGTAAACATTAGGTAACTATTTACAAACATCATGTATCAAGTATAAAGATTGCATTTTCTTAGGACATTAGAGAACTATACACAAAGTGTTGACCATAATAGGTGGAGCATCATTAATCATAGTTAGTCTGATATAACTATATCAGGTATCCTTCAAGTCATCTATTATCCCTTTTCGTTTTGGGATAGGGAATTTGCAAGTGGCCCGTAATGGGAGCTAAACAAGTAGGTTTTTAATTTCTTACGGAGTTCTTTAATTTCAGTTAGAGCTCTTATTTCTTCAGGTAGGGGAGTTCCAGAAGATGGGGGCTGCATGAGAAAACGCTTTTTTATTTGTTGTTTTTTTAGTCTTTGTGAACTCTTTTGGTATCCTTATTTTATTTGTGTGGCCTCTCCTGTGAGCAGTTTGTGTTGTGTCTTTAGTGATAAGTTTGTTTAGTGTTGCTGGGGCCGTATTATTTAAAGCCTTGTAGGTAGTTATTATCATTTTATAGTTTTATTCTGCATTGAATTGGTAGCCAATGTAGGTTAGCTAATATGGGTGATATGTGTTCAAATGGGTGTACCTTCATTATAGTTCTGGCAGCTGCGTTTTGGGCAAGTTGGAGCCTTTTAATGTTTTGTTTTGTTGCGCCTAGTAGAATGAGATTGGCGAAATCAAAGTGAGGTGTAATAATAGCTTGTATTATACTCATAAAGTCATGTAAGTGGACAAGCGGACGTAATTGTTTTAGGATTTTGAGCTTAAAATAGATTTTTTTTTGTTATGTTTCTTATATGGGTGTTCATACTAAGGTGTGTATCTAGGGTCACACCTAAGTATTTCACTTCGTTTTTTTATGTTAATATCGTGTTTTTGAAGTGTGATGTGAGTTGGGGGAATGTAAGATTGGTTTTTTGTTACTATTAATATGTCTGTTTTGGAGTGGTTGATATGAAGATTGTGTTCTTCTAACCAAATTGTTAATTCATTGAAGCACTCAGTTAATAATTGCAGTGGAAGTATAGGGATCGTGAATGGAATGTACAACATTATATCGTCTGCATATATATGATAGAGGACTTTGAATTTTTTAAAGATGTTACAGATTGGTTGAATATAGATATTAAAGAGGAGAGCAGAAAGAGCGGAGCCTTGAGGGAGACCAAGTACCTGTTTGTATGTGTTAGCGGTTTGAGTGCTGATTCGAACTGTTTGGGTTCTGTTAGATAGATATGATGTGAACCAGTTAGTGGCTGTAGTGGTATCAAGGAGAGCCCCACTGAACTCAAGGCGCCGCATGGGTTGCAGGTAGGACATTGGATAGTTGATGACAAAACACTTGGATGGTGTGTTGTGTGGACAGACAGACCTCATCTGGTGTCCTGCCTCTGATCAACTAGTCATCCAGATAGGGGAAGACGAAGATTCCCTGCACCCGAAGAAAAGCAGCTACAACCGCAAAACATGTTGTGAAAACTCTTGGGGTGAACGCTAGTCAAAGGATGAACCCTGTATTGATAGTGATATCTGTTGATGACGAAGTGGAGATACTGCCGGTGCAGGGGGTGAATGAGGATGTGAGTATAGGCATCTTTTAGTTCCAAGGAGCATAGCTAATCTTTCTGCTTGAGGTAGGGCAGCAACGTTCCAAAGGATACCATTTTGAACTTCTCACACACTAGGAAGTGATTGAGATTGCAGAGATATAGAATGGGACAGAATCCGCCTGTTTTCTTTGGAACCAGGAAGTAGCCTGAGTAGACTCCCTTTCCCGTTTGAGACAGCAGGACAACTCCACTACTCTTTCTTGCAAAAGAGCCTCAAGCTCTTGCTGAAGAAGTTCTCAATGGTAAGATTCCAAAGGGTTCTCCCCTGGAAAGAATGGTTGCAGAGGGCCTGATTGAAGTGTAGGAGGAGCCCTTTACCACTTGTAGAGCCAGGCATCAGTGGTTATACTGAGCCAATGATGGGTAAATGATATGAGATGCCCCCCCCTATTGTGCTGAAGAACTGGACCTGAAAGGGGAAGAAGAGCCATGGTCCAGGGGTCAAAAGTGTGGCACTGTTTGGGGCTTTAGGCCGATGTTGCTTCTGGCCTTGGCCTGCTGCCCCTTCAGGGGTAGTTGGTATGAATGGTACAGAATATAAGTCCTGTAGCTCTTCTTTTTCTTTGAGTAGAAGGATTTTTTCCTCGAGTCCTGTTGGGAAGAATCAGTGGTCTTTCTTGAGAGCCTGTTCATGGTGACTTGTTCAGTCTCCAACTCTGCAGCCTTCTCCATCATGAGTTTGCTGAAGATGTTCCGACTCGGACAGGGGACATTAACCAACTTGTACTGAACTCATTGCTTCAAGTCTGACGACTGTAGCCATGCCAGGCGGCAGGCACCAATCCCACCGCAGTCACCAATCCCACCGCAGTCACTCTAGACACAGATTCAAAGCCATCGTAGGCTGCACAGGTCACGTATTTGGAGAATTTCTGGATCGTAGATACCAGCCTCCAGACGCACTGAAGATGGTCTCCAGATAAGCCAGCCAAGAACCCAGCAAGCTCCCCTACCTGGTCTCTCGAGTACATGCCCATGTACAGCTGGTACGTTTGTATACAGGCCATGAGCATCGAGCCCTGGTAACACTTCCTGCCAAACCCATCAATGGTGCATGCTTCCCTACCTGGGAGCACCAAGGAGTGCTTCTTGTTACACTTAATACATGCATGGCCAATAACACAAGGGTAAATTAGACTTACCTGCTAATTGTTGTTCCTTGCGGAACTCTAGTCCAGTCCCGGAACCATAGAGTTGTCAACCTCCTCCAGCAGCCTTGGAGACTGAAATACATCCTCGTTTTGCTGGCACCAGTATAAGTAGGCAAGGACCGCCCCCTCTCACCAGTACCTATTGACAAAGCACACTAAGCAGAACAACAAATAAGGAGAATTAACCAGAATACATTCAACATAGCAATATATATATACGGAACAGAATATTTCATGTTCCACTTCAAATAATTATTATTATTTTTTATTTTTCATTATTATTTTTTATTTATTTATTTATTTTTATTTGTTTCTTTAACAAATTAATTGCATTCATCGACTGTGTCTGAATAAGAATATCGTCTGACAACACAGAAGCGCCGTACCACACCACCTCCTAAGAGGATGGACAGGCAAGAGCGCTACGCAAGAGGGTCCTTCAATGGCTTCATCCCGCGCCACCCGGGAGCAAAGACAACACAGAGCACCCGCGGGAGCCGAAACAATCAGGCTGGCAACTCTTCAAACCAAGGGAGGGATCCGGGACTGGACTAGAGTTCCGCAAGGAACAACAAATAGCAGGTAAGTCTAATTTACCCTTCCTTAGCGTCCCTCTAGTGCAGTCCCGGAACCATAGAGGATGTAACAGAGCAGTGAACATCAACGGGAGGGACAAGCAAGCCCAGCCTGAAGCACCGCTGAGCCGAAACGCCCATCCTCCGCGGACAAAACATCCAAGCGGTATTGCTTGGCAAAGGAATGTAAGGATGACCAAGTCGCCGCCCTACAGATGTCGCCCACTGAGACCAGACTGAACTCTGCCCAAGACGCCGCCTGCGCCCGAGTGGAATGAGCCCGAAGACTCTGCGGAACCACCTTGCCTTTCAAGATGTAGGCCGATGCAATACCAGCGGGAAATAGACGACTTCGCCGCCACTTCTCCCTTATGCGGTCCCCCGAACGCCACAAAAAGTCGATCCGACCGCCTAAAGGACGCCGTCCGGGAGAGATACTTCTTGAGAACCCTGCGGGCGTACAACAGCCGCAACTGACCACCAGATCCGGCCCCATCGCGGTCGGAGAACACCGGAAGAGAGACCACTTGGTTAACATGAAAAGCGGACACCACCTTGGGTAAGAACACCGGAACGGTACGGGGAAACACCTTGTGGTCGGTAAAAGAGAGATAGGGCTCCCTACAAGACAAGGCCTGTAGCTCCGAGATCCTCCTAGCCGAACAAATCGCCACCAAGAAAACTGTCTTCAATGTGAGATCTTTTAGCGAAGCAGTGGACAACGGCTCAAACGGAGGAGCCATCAAGGCTTCCAACACCAAATTCAAATCCCACGGAGGAACAGCACAGCGCCGAGGCGGCCACATGAGCAACACCGCCTTCCAAAACCGGCGGACATCCGCGTGGGCCCCGAGAGGCTGACCCTGCACTTCCGCCAGCACTCGAATCACACCTTTGCCACATAAGGCAAATCAGACTCTAGTCACGTCAACTCCCTGAACCTTTCCTGTTCCAGGCGAGTAGACTGCCGTAAATACTGCGACCACCGGAAGCATGCTCTCGTTCCCCCAGACACCCCCAATGGGAGCCTGCAAGGACAGAGCAGTGCCCCCAACGATCGATTCAGTGAACCACCTACGCTCCTATCGCGCGCTAAAGAAGATCGCTAGGGCTCTCTTCCAGACAGTGAGTCCACACCTCCTGGAAGTGCAAGGTGTGCACCCACAAACGTAGTACCGAGGCCTGCGCCTGCCTAGTCTCAAAATGTCAATCAAGAACAGGCCAATTCAGGACAGCTGAATACGTTGTGTTTTTGTTTTGTTTTTTTGTACAAAGACATCTCTTAACCAAAAATTCCTTCAGCCAATGTGGAGAAGCTATTTCCGCGCCAACACAATGCAGCAGAAAGAACTCCCTATGACAGGCATAGAAATCCACAGCCTTCCCGCTAGAGGAACGCCCCATTCCGTCTGCCTGCACCAAGCTGGACATTCCCTTTTTTTTTTTTTTCCTTTTTAAGGTCAACTAGCCCCTGGTGTTAGAAAATATAGCTTTCCCATTCCACAGTGGCAATTGAGTCAGCAAAGAAGAAGCCGAGAACCCGCAGCGAAGTTCCCATTATACCACCTGGTAAAGACTACACTTCTAGACCCATGAAGCAAAAAGCATGCAAGAGTGCATTGTGTCCTGCCAGTAGCTGATCGAACTTATCATGTGTGTCACTACGGCTTCTTTCGGGATTGAAGGAATGCTCCGGGAGAATTCTTTGGGCAGACACCGATTCACCCTCTGAAAATTCAGAATCGGGCAAAACGAGCCTTCCTTCTTTGGAACCACAAAGTAGAGGGAGTATCAACCGTATTGGGCTGCCGGCACCGGCACCACCGCTTTAAGTTGAAGCAGCCGCTGGAGCGTTCCTGTGACCGCCTGAAACTTTTGCGGAGCTTTGCAGAAGGATTGGACAAAGGAAGCTAATACGAGCCGATGGAGCTCCCAGGCTGACGCCAAGCAGCGTGCAAGCCATCCCGCAAACACAGCATATGATGTATGCCTTCCAGAATCTGAGCTGCTGCTAGTGCTGTGAGAGAACGAGCCGGGCTGCGCGCATCTGGCCCCCAGTAAGACAGACGCTGAACACTAGCAGATACTCTCCGTACTGGAGCCAAAATAGCCTCAAAGGCCAGAGTCCTATTCAGCGACCTCTTGCTGAGCCGCCTTTTACAGAAGGAAAAGGAACCCCATATAGCCAAAATGAAGACATTACAAATCTACCACCAAACCTTATAAATCGGACAAAGCCAAACTAAACGGGAATATTGTCCATCAAGAAACCACAGAACTATAAAATCTCTCTCAGAACATAATGCGTATGGCAGAGCATTCCACACCTGGGGCCTGGCCAAGGCACTCAGCCAAGCACCTTTTAGAACTGTCCAAGAGAGCTACCATCATAATTCCTTTTGACTTGAATATGTGTACAGCGGATCATAGCGCTATATCACAACAGCTAACCTCAAATATTACCCTGCCATAGCAACCAACTAACGCCTTATAGGACCTGCTATAGACAGTGGAAGGAAATTCTTGTAAACCAACATAGCTAGGCCCCTCTTTTTTTTTAACAACCTTTGAAGGCCTACTGAAAAAGTGTAATCCATACTCTGCAGCTGGGTTAATTTATTTATGTATTGTATTTTATTTTATTTTTGCACATTTCAGGAAATTGCACCCATCCTATGCACTCTGTTCTAATAGTGATTTTCCATCTGCCATGTTCACTTACTAACTACCATTGGAGAGGAATATGTAGTCAGAAGTTGGGATCCCGAGAGATTTGGGCACAGCCGGGAAAGGGTGTATAGGACTCCAAAAATCAAGTTCCGGCCACCTCCAATGAAATCAAAGCAGATCAGCTAAAATTACCCGAACTGCTGTTATAGCCTTGCAAAAGTTACCAGGTCCCACTGCACCTTGCTTTCCTTCCCCCCCTTATCCTGAGGGATTCACCGTTGCGTTGCTCCCCCCCTGCCAGCCTGCTACGTCTGCCAGGGAGCTGAAGAGCGAAATAGAGAGCAGAACTCCTGGAAGTAAACAAATAGCGTCCAGCTCGTGGGGTTCAGGGCACCAAAAGCCCCCGAATAAATCAACCGTGGTCGCTCAAAATGAACAAGGCTCTCTCTCACTAGAGAGTTTCTTGTTCCTTTTGAAATCCTGCTCTAGAAATAGATGAGAACTGCCGGGGAAGGGCACGATAAGTGATCCCCCCGTAAGCTAGGAAACACCCAGGCACCTGGCAAAGAGGTGGCTGCCTGTGTGAACCTAAGGAGTAACACAATTTCTTATTTTACCACCCCCCTTCCCCCAGGGATGGGGGTCCTGAATACTACATGTGAGTCATGAGCAGCTGTGGCTGTTAGGACAACAGAGACCAACAAACCATACAGAATTTAAGAGCTGCAATCTTGGTTATAGAAACAGGAGTTGCAGCATTACAGAGAATAAGCAATCTGAAACTGCTGCATACACACAGTCAGAGAAAGGCCCTATTGAGTGCATCCGCTGCCCTCTGGTGGCCATAGACCTTAGCCCAGGCACTCCTTGATTGACAGGTAACTGCTATATTCTGCTTGATATCCTAAGGATTCCTAAACCTGTCCCTGTGAAACACAGGCCTTTGGGCAACTGTCAGTATAGAATACACAAAGGCCCATTTCCAGCCGGACCCTTACAAATACCTGCTCTGGAACCTAAAACTGGCAATTTGCCTAACATCCTGGGCTTAACAGATGCTCCTCAGAGACATGATTAGAAGGGAAAGACCATGTGGAATCAATGCCACAACTGCTGTCCTATAAACTAAGAACAAACTCAAAAATAAAGAGGTCTAAAACACTAGGCCCAAAAAACTAGCTATTCAGCTTGTCTTCCTCACAGGCCTCTCACTGCAACTCCCACCATGTGGTCCAAACATCCAGAAAGAAAAGGGCCCCAAAAAAGGAGGCCTCAGCAGACCGACAGAGCCCGAAGGCCTTACCTGCAGGGCAAAAAGCCACACTGCCTGCTCCTACCACCTCCTTAAAGTGCTCCGATCCTCAAACCGCGCTGATGCGCCTGGCAGCTGCGGCAAGGATCGCTCAGCCGGTTCCACCGTGTAAATCAAATCCCGCAGCAACGGAGAGGCTCCGTCTCACACAGCTGCAGTGTGGATGTACGGGTCCCGGAGCTTTCTCCCGTAGTCAAGGGAGAGAGATCCGCACCAGCAAAGGCCTGCATCAAGCAAAAAATAATTGAGGAGGGAAGGTGAGAGCTGCTACAAACTTAAAGAGGCTGGCTCAAATTTAAAACCACTGTAAATAAGGATATTTGCTCCTAACCAAAGGAACTAATCCCCGGTTGCCAATTAATCAAAGGCAACTGAATCAAAAATAAAGTTAAAGTAAATTAAAGGCAAAAATCAAAATCAGACTAGAATTTGCACACTAAATGCTCCTTATCTGCTCCCCCCAAGGGAGCCCAGGAGCAAGGCTGTCTACCAAAACAAATAAATCCTGCCGGTGAAAACGCGGCCCTCAAAATGGCCACTGCCAGCATTCCCGCTCAAAAAAGCACACTCTCTCACCCCCCCGTGGCAAGGCCCCGAGCACCCTGCAACCCCGGGAGCCGCCGCGAAGCCTCCCCTCCCATTTTAAACCAGCTCCCCAAAGCAGATCTGCGTGGGTACTTACCACCGCCGCCAATCCTGGAGGGGAAGGGGAGTGAGGGAAAGGAGCCAACAGGACACCGGAGCACAGCCTTTTTAACGGCTTCAGCTCCGGCGGCTCTCTGCTCTGATTGATCTGGGCACAACCTTCACAGGCTTTTCAGCCCCTGCATCGCTGCTGCTGCAACTGCCCGCCTTCCACCTGCTCCTCACCCCTTCAACGCGGGTTCGGGAGCAGGGAGGCCACGGATCAGCACTGTCTCCCCTGTGCTCGTTTAGACGCTGGGGCAATGCAGAGAGGGAGGGGGAAGAACTCCCTGATCCTTTAGAAACAAAAAATAAAGGTCCACAGACACAGGAACCCTTACAGCAGCAGCAGATCTGACATAAAAGAAAACGAAGTAACCAAATCAAACAGGGAAAATAAACCAAAAGGAGTAAATTTCAAAAACCCAAGCTCTGCTTATTTGTTCTCACTGAGCCCAGCCCTGGGCTCAGAACCTCCAAGCTGCTTGGAGACTGAAAGTACTGGTGAGAGGGGGCGGTCCTTGCCTACTTATACTGGTGCCAGCAAAGCGAGGATGTATTTCAGTCTCCAAGGCTGCTGGAGGAGGTTGACAACTCTATGGTTCCGGGACTGGACTAGAGGGACGCTAAGGAACCATGGATTTATGAGGCAATTGTGTCTTCTCAAAGCCTGGGCTCTTACAGACTTGATACATGAAATCGAGACACCTGCTCACAATTGGCACCGTAACTGGGGTCTCCCACATCCTCAGTAATAACCTTTCCAGGATAGGGTGTACCAGGATAATAATGGTCTCCTTTGGGGGTATTGGATACTGGAGGATCTCCAGCTCCTCCGCCCGAGGTTCCTCTTCAGCTTCTATTGTGAAAGGTAAAGCCTTCCCCTTGTCCCTGATGAACTCCAAGAAGAAGAGTTTCTTAGGAGGGGACTTCCTGCACTCAAACGGGGCTGAGGGATCCGAAGGGACATACAAGTGCCTCACCGTTTCTGGGGCTTTCTCCTCGATTTCCCACTCATAATCTGAATCAGACAAGAATTCATAGTATCGACAGGAATGGGAATTGCGTTGATGCCATGGTGTCAGAGTCAATGGCAACCTCGGTTCCCTGTGTTCTGAACTCGATGCACTCAGAAGAGAGTTCCAGTACACCAAACGGGACCAAGAATTGTCCCGGAAACCAGAGGAGATAGCATGTTTTTCAAGTACCAGCTAGACTTCCACCGGTGAAGCATCAGTTATGGACGGTGACATCACCAGCCCAGAGGAACACGAGGTTCCCTAGGCGTGTGCTGTGCCATAAAGGCAGCCAGGCTCCACTCAAGAATCATCAATTGCTCTATTAGGAGGAAGTGTTCCGCAGCAGCCAGTGTTGGTGCCGCATCCTTCAATGCCGATGCCAGCTCCTTCAGCAGGGACTCCTTGATGGTAACAGCCTCAAGAAGTCCCAAGCCAACCCTCCAAGGCCACGGAAGGCACCTCTTCCTGCCAGGGTAGCTTCGAAGACCGGCCTTCGCCCTTGGAGTTGCATTGAGGGCTTCAATGGCGATGTCCATAGGTCTTCACCCTGAACTCAGCATTACCCTTCAACAACATCTGAGACAAAGTCCATTCCTTTCAGGGATGCTCCTTTTTGATGAAGAGTTGGCATTCCAGAGCCCCATAACCTCATGGCTCCAAATAGGCCCGGTCACCATGCTAGTCCGAGGTGGTGCCCTTTGAGGGCGTCGAGGTCAACACTGATGTCCTGGAGCTGAACGATTCCCACTGTTTTTCACAGTTCTTCAGCCCCTTGCACGTCATCTGCAAGCAGAGCGCGCATATAAAGGGCTCGTGGTCAGGCCCAAGGCATTGAAGGCACCACTTATGGCAGTCTGATGGAAATGGTTCGGCCATATCTGACGCACTTCTTAAAGCCACTGGTCGGGGCGGACATGTCAGGGAAGACAGCTTCCGCCAAGTCAAAAAACTCCAATGTCCCGACCAGGAGGGCTTGAGAAAAAAACCCGCACACCAAAAAATGAAGAAAATAGAGACCTGAAAAAAACATGGCACTGAGGCAGTGATGATACTGGGAGGTTCAGGAAGGCATAAATACATGAATCAAGAGAAAATAGGTAACAAAACTGCAAAAACTACTGGCAGGGCAGGAAGGCTCTGCAGAAAAAAGACTGGTGAGATGCATGCTGGATCTCCCCAAGGCTTTCTGACACCTGGGGAGAGAACCCGCGTGAGGGCTCTGTCAGTGACATCACTCATATGTGAGGACTAACTTCCTGCTTGGTTCCAGAGGTTAAAATAAACTCTCCCCTACCGGGAACCAAAAGGTCTTCACTAGCTTCATAAATTTTGGGAAATGATCTTCTTAATAAATGTCCAAAGTGAGGCTGTTTCACAGCTTGGGTGCTGCCACTGAAAAGGCTCTAGCTCTCTACTTCTTTCTACAAATATTCTGAGTAGAAGGAATCACTACCAGGTTTCCCTAACTTGATTTTTTAGATTTCGAGTTATGGAACAATCACTTAGCTGGACATATACAAGAAATGAACAGAAGTACAATTCCTTGGATTTGCACTTATTTTTCCCTGTCTGTCCCCAGCTTAGCTAATGCTCTCTAGAGGTAGACATTTCTGTGGATTCATACAAATATTTTTATACAGGTAAATGCAGTCTAAATATTGTCTGCTCCCCTGCACAGCTAAAAGCTGCATGCAATGCATAAACCATATTTTTTTTGTGCCTTCAAGTCAATGCTGACTCCTGCTGATCCAGCAGCCCCTGGGTTTTTTGGCAAGGTATGACCAGAAGTGGATTATCAGGCCTTTTTTTCTGAGGCAATGGAGGGTAAAGTGACTTGCTCAAGGCCACAAGGATTGTCAGTGGGAATCAAACACGGATCTTCTGGGTAATAGGCTGCTATTCTAACCACTAGGCTATTCCTCCACTGCACAAAAATATGAAAATAGAGACGGGGAGATATTGGGAAAGTAAAAATACATACAGAGACTTTGGGCCTGATATTCAAAGAATTTATGCTCCTAACTAGAGTTATGCTTCTAAAATGATCTCTTTGAAAATTTACTAGGGCTAAGTGCTTAAATACTTTATTAAAATTTCACTGAACTCCTAAATTTAGGAGCATAAACAATGGGTGGCAGTAGGAGCAGATTTAGGGCGGGGGAAAAGAAGTTAGAAGCTTAGCGCTGATTTTCAGCACTAGGTACCTAAAATAGGCAAATGAATGGCATGCCTACATTTAGGAGCATATTTTTTAGGCTCCTAAATTAGGATGAATTTTCAGCTGAAAACTTAGGGGTATTTTTACTAAACAGCAGTAGCGACTTGTGTGTGATACTGGAGCTGCGGCCCTAAAATCACACGGAAGCCACTACAGCTGTTTAGTAAACATACTCCTAAGTGTGGCTGAAAATAGGGCTCAAATTTAGGAGCTCAGGGTTTGTGCTTAGAATATCGGAATCTTCATTTTAAATGTTCATAGATGCTTTCCAGCACATATTTTTCATCTTTTCCTATCTAGATGTAAAGTTTGCAGATATCTTGTATATTTGTGTCATGTATGCTGCCCCCATTTCAAAGAGAAACTCCACAAGGAGCCCTAGAGATGATATCAAAATTACCATCTTTACTTTTTTAAAGCTTTAAGTAATGTGTTTGTTCTAATTCTAGGTTAATACACTTGGTTTCACACTAGGGGACAAAGCAAATGGTCCATTCCAATTGGAGATCGATTTCATTGGTGTGTGTAATGATAGAGCGCACACAGAAGAATTTGCATATGAAAAATACAGAAAGAATCCGTAATGCTGACATGGTTTCTCTCCTAAATATTCAATTTGTGGTCTGATGCCCTTTTAAGACTGCAGCATCATTTTATTGTTTAGCTGTGTATAATATTTATTCAGTAAAGCTTACTATATTTTACAATAACTCATAACATTTCCTTATGCAACCTAAATATCATGGTGTTAGTGATTAGTTTGTGTTCTACCTGCTAGTTTTATAAAAGGAGAAAGGCCTCAAACATTAAATATCAATCTCTGTTCTTTTACAAAAATCATGAATAAATTACATGGTAGTTTTCAAGTTGAGAGATTTTTGACCTGTGTTTCACTTGGGATGATCACTCTAAAAGATTGCATACTCCATTCTGCATGAAAATCTGATGTTCAGTTATCTGATATCAGGATAGAAAACCTATGGCTGAAATCTAGGGTCGTCTATACAGTACCCATTTCCAGAATATTCATGTTTAGGCTATTTTCTGATTGAGACCAGTGGCCCTAAGTTGACAACACTTCACTCCTATCATATGTATAGAAATCAAAGTTGCTTACTTGTAACAGGTGTTCTCCATAGACAGCAGGATAATCAGCCCTTATTGTACATCACATAACACTGTAACCAAAACCTTAGCGTTACAATCTTTGCTTCCAACTGTACATCCCTGTTCTCTTCATCCACTTGTTAACATTTTGTATCCCTTGTGTTCGCAAGCTTAAATGTACATTGTTGTAACGTAATAATTTATACAATCCAATAACTTGAATATGTACCCCAATTTACAACTCTTGATGTATTGTGTTCACCACTTAACCCTCATTCTTTGTTTTACCTTGATAACATATCATTAAATATTTCTATGAACCTTTGTTATGGTGTGTTTATTTTATTCCCATTACGATTCCAAGCTTCCCTCCTCCCTGCCATCTTTGGTGCTACATTTAGTTGCCTTGCACTTCCAAGTATGCTTCTCCTCCATCTCTCCCTTTTCCTTTTTTCCCATTGGGGCATGTGTTGTCAGTGTTCTCCAATATGAACTTTAATCCCTCCTTCCTCATACCATTTCCATATTTCTTGGTAAGCTCACTTTTTTTGTTGTTTATACGCCCCCACCGCTGATCCAATTTTCTTACCACATCTCCCAATGTAGGAACTACTGGCTTTTTCCACCAGGTCAACAAGGACATTCTTGTAGCTCCTACACAGTACCCAAGAAAGTAATAGAAACATGATGACAGAAAAAGACCACAAGGCCTATCTAGTCTGTCCTTCCATAACAACTACAACAGTCCACTTTTTACCTTTAGAGATCCTCTGTGTTGGTCCCATGCTTTTTTTATTTATTTATTTACAATTCTTATATACCGCACTATTTATGATCAGCGCGGTTTACAAAGAACAACAACATCCGACACTATACAAATGTCTGGTCATTACATTGAACAGGGAATAAAACTTGGAGAGAGGGGGCAACTATATACATAGGAAGTTAATAGGGGAGGAACCTGTTTGGTGTTTACATATTCGAGGACGAGCTATACGAGGGTTCAGAGCCGTCAGTAAGATATTTGACAAAAAGGAAGTGTTTCAGGGCTTTCCTGAACTGGCTCAGTTTAGGGATTGCTCTTATGTGTGGTGGTAGGGTGTTCCATAGCGCTGGGGCGCAGAGACTGAAGGCTCGGTTGGATGTTGTTTTGGTGCAGTTTGTCGTTTCTTTTGGTATTGCTAACATATTGGTCTCCGCGGTTCTTCTTTGTCTGGTGGTGGCAAGTGGTTGTATGAATTCAGATAGAGAGGAGGAGGAGAGCCTCTTGATGGCCTTGAACGTCAACAACAAAGTCTTAAAACTGATCCGGGCTTGAATGGGGAGCCAGTGCAGCTGTTTCAGGAGGGGTGTGATATGTTCCCTTCTGGAGGCTCCGAACAGTATCCGTGCTGCACTATTCATAGCCAGTTGCAGGGGGTTTAAGGTTGATCGGGGGAGTCCTTGTAGGATGGCGTTAGAGTAATCAAAATGAGGTATGATGAGGGCTTGGTAAATGGTGCGGAAATCATCTGGTTCTAGTAACGGGCGTAGGTGCCTGAGGGATCTGATTTTGAAGTATATCGCTCTAACAGTGTTGGCAATGTGTTGCTTCATATCGAGATGTTGGTCCAGTGTCACCCCAAGGTACCGTATAGCTGGTTTCACTTGTAGCTCGGCATTATTTACCTTCAAAACGCTGGGTGGTGTGAAATTAGGGTTTCTCGAGATGAAAAGCACCTCTGTTTTCTTGTGTTGAATTCGTAAGTTCTGTGATAGTAGCCAATCGGATATGGTGTTGAAGCATGTAGTCATGGGGGTAAGGTCTGGGCTGTCAAGTGATATTGGCATGTATAACAGCACGTCGTCAGCATATAGCATACAACTCACATTGAACGACCTGATGATGTTGCAGATTGGTTGAAGGTATATGTTAAACATCAAGGATGATAGGGAGGATCCTTGAGGCACTCCTTGATTTTGTGGGAATGGTTTGGATGTGGCCCCGTCTGCTCGAACATGTTGCCATCTTCCAGATAAGTAAGAACTGCACCATTCTAATGCTGTTCCGCTGACGCCTTTTTCTCTTACCCGGTATAAGAGGATCTCGTGGCAAACAGAGTCAAAGGCCGCCGCTATATCTAAGAAGATGAGTACAAAGCCATGTCTTATGTTGTCCACGCCTGAAATCACCATGTTGAAGAGAGTTGTGAGGAGTGTTTCAACTCCATGTGATTCTCTGAATCCATGTTGGGATGGATCCAGAGGTGTGTTGGAGTCGATATGATCTTGCAGTTGCTTGTAAACTATCTTTTCAATGATTTTCGCCAGCATTGGGATGCTGGATATTGGCCTGTACGACTCAACCTTTTGGGGGTCTAGCTTGGCATTCTTTAATAAGGGTCTAACAGAGGTCTGCTTGAGGGTAGAGGGGAAAGACCCAGTGCTAAAGGATAGTTGTATCATATTGGCTATGATTGGGGCGAGGTCAGTGCGCAGCTCTTTTATCCAGAAAGCTGGACACGGATCTGTATGTGCAGTGGTGGTGTTTAGGGCTGAGATGGTGTCTTCGATAATTCTCTTTGAAGGTGTGGCAAAGGAAGTTAGTGATGCTGGGTACTCTTGTTCGCAGAGTGGTCCAGGTATCACTATTTTATCGGTCTGGCACATTTTAGATTGCATAAAGACAGCATAGTCTTGCGGGAGTATGCCGCAGAGTTGCTCGGGGGTGGGTTCTTTGGTAAGAGATTTGACTAAATTGAACAAGTCATGTGGCTTATTCAATGACCGTTTCAGGGTGTTTGTATGGTGTTGCTTCATCTTGTCTGAGATGGCTTTGCGATGTGTATGTAGGTGTTGGAGGTATGCTGTATGGTTGCTACTGGTGCGCGACTTCCTCCAGCGCTTCTCCAGCCTCCGTAGAAGGGTTAGGGAAGCCTTCAGGTCGGCTGTAAACCATGGGGTAGGTAGTCTTTTCTTTGGGGCCTTGTCTGTTGGAGAACGGATTGCGATTGTACTGAGTTTGCTGTTCCAGATGGTGATTAGCTCCTCTAGGTCTAAGGAAGTCTTGTCCAAGAGCTCGTCTGTTTCAGCGAGGATGTGTTCTCTGTTAAATGGGTGGAAACTTCTGGTCGTAGGATTAGAGATCTTGCTTGCATTCTGTTGTGGTTTCAGTGGCAGTAGGGTAGGCATCTGGAAAGTGATGAGTTTATGATCTGACCATGGTACTGATGTCAATGATAGCGTGATATTTTGTGATTGTTCCAGAACTGCTTGCGGGGCGAAAATGAGGTCCAGAATGTTGCCTTTTGCATGAGTAGGTTTATGCACCAGTTGAGTGTATCCCAAGATATCTAGGGCTTCTATAAATGTGGATGCTTGATTATCCTGTAAGGATGGGAGATTAAAGTCCCCTAAGATCCAGTTAGGTTTATTTGGACCTTGCGTATTGGATGCTATGTTTATGATGGTGGCCAGGTTATCTGGGTCTGTAGTTGGAGCTCTGTAGAGTAGGTTTATAGAACATGTGTTATTGGAGATTGATACAGTTTCCAAGTTGTTAATGCTGTTGGATTCGACCATTTTAAACTGGAGATCAGTTCTGGTGATTATAACAACTCCTCCCCCTCTCTTGTTCTGCCTGTGGCTGGTGAAGGCAACAAAATTGGATGGAAGTAATTGATTAAGAATGGTGTTGTCTTCAGGGGAGAGCCAGGTCTCAGTGACCATGATGATGTCCAATTTATGGGACGTTATTGTTTCAGTGATTGCCGTAATTTTTGAATTCAGTTACTGTCCTCATCTCTACCACCTCCAATGGGAGACTATTCCACGGATCCACTACTCTTTCCGTAAAGAAATATTTCCGCATATCACTCCTGAATCTATCTCCCTTCACCCTCATCCCATGTCCCCTCGTAGCAGAACTTGCTTTTAATTGAAAGAGGCTCTCTCCCTGAACATTTATGCCACGGAGGTATTTAAACATCTCAATCATATCACTTCTATCCCGCCTTTCCTCTAAGGTGTACATATTAAGATCCTTAAGTCTGTCCTCATATGCTTTATAATGAAGCCCATTAATCATTTTAGTAGCAACCCTCTGCACCGACTCCATCCTTTTGAAGGTGCGGTCTCCAGAATTGCACACCATACTCCAAATGAGGTCGCACCAAACACTTATACAGAGGCATTATCACCTCCTTTTTTCTGCTAGCCATTCCTCTCCGTATGCACCCAAGCATCCTTCTAGCTTTTGCCGTCGCCTTTTCTACCTGTTTAGCTACTTTAAAATCATCAGACACAACCACGCCTAGGTCCCGCTCTTCTTTAGTGAACAAAAGTACTTCACCTTCTATACTGTATTGCTCCCTTGGATTGCTGCAGCCCAAATGCATGACCTTACATTTTTTAACATTAAATCCCAGCTGCCAAATTCTAGACCATTCTTCAAGCTTAGCTAGATCCCTCCTCATGTTATCTACACCTTCCTGGGTGTCTACTCTATTGCAGATTTTGGTATCATCCGCAAAGAGGCAAACCTTACCCGACAGCCCTTCCGCTATATCACTAACAAAGATGTTAAAAAGAATCGGACCAAGGACAGATCCCTGGGGCACACCACTGGTAACATCCTTCTCCTCAGAGTGAGCTCCATTTACTTATACTCTTTGTCGCCTCCCACCCAACCAATTTCTAACCCAAGCAGTAACTTTAGGGTCCATCCCTAGGGTGCTCAGTTTGTTTATAAGTCGCCTGTGAGGAACAGTGTCAAAGGCTTTACTGAAATCTAAATACACCACATCTATCACATATTGGACGACGTGTAGGGAGATGGACACAGAGTTGGAAACCTATCTCCGGTGTCATTCGGATCTGTACCTTAGTGAAGTCTTTATACAATCCCTCCACTGCTACCCATAACTCCTGCATTTTAGGGCAGCTCCATATTAAGTATAAGATGTCTTCTCGCGCTCCACACCCTTTCCAAAAGTCACTGCAGTTTGTTATATCTATGGCCAGTAATTTAGCTGGGGTCCAGTACATTCTAAGGCTGAGTTTAATATTGTTTCCTGGTCGGCTCTCTAGTCTAGTCACGGACTTCTGGGTTCATGCACCTCTTCCAGCAGCTTTGGAGACTGAGAAAACTTCACACTGTTGTGATGTCACCAGTATATCTACTCTGGATCCGCCACCTCTCACCAGTTTGTCTCAGTCTCCAAGCAGCTGGAGGACTAGTGAGCCTGGGGGTCCTGGCTCACACTGGAGAAACAATTAAGGAGCAAAGCACAATGGCGGCAATCAGGTGTAGTTAGAGGGGCTTTTTTGTCCTGCCTTTATGGCTGATTGAGGCCTTCCCTCCTCCCCCCCTTCCAGACAGTACCTTGTGGGGGCAGCGGGAAGAAGGCGCAGACAGTTTGGGTCTTAGGCTCCTGGGCCCGATCGGCACTATGTCAGTCAGCGCAGTCAGATGTTCTGCCTGGTAGCGCTGTGAAGACGGTGCAGGGAGCTTCAGTTTTTTGTGCTCTCACCTCGAGTCAGTGCCCAGATCAGCTCCCAACGCTGTGAAGCCAGTCGGTAGAGCAGGTCTTTCTCCCTCCTGCAATCTCTCTCCCTGGGCAGCGTTCTTTTCCCGTCAGCTGGACGGAGGTCCAGGGAGTGAAGCACTGTGATCCGGCTCAGTAGGGGGTCCGGCAGACCAGCGGTTAGCATTTACCACCGCTGGGAGTATGTACCGGTAAAGAGAGTGTCTTGACAGGAGAACAAACAGCAACTGCGTACAAAGGTAGGCCGGGTGTCTGGGCCGGGCCTACCACGTGGCAGCAACGCGGGCAGTGTCGGGCTTCGCTAGTTTTTTCGGGGGCGTGTTTTTTCAGCGGGAAATCTCATTTTGAAGTTTAGCAACGGTTTTTCTAGCTATGGGGCCTTGCCTTACTGTTACTTTTGGAGTCATTTAAAAACAAAACAAAACAGGAAGTTCTTTTATTGCTGGCTGCCACGTTTGTGTGTGGAGAGAGAGGGAGACTCCGTTTAACTTGTTGCTATGCCTGCGAGGCCGCAGTGTGTGGTCTGCGGGCTAAGCGGGGGACGGTTTCGGAGACGAGTCTGCAGGGGGGGTGTGCAGGAAGCTGAGACTCTGGAGCACGCCTTGGACGTGGAGGCTCAGGAAGCTCTGCGGGCAGATCCCGCCCCCGCTTCCCTTGAATTACCACTAGGTGAGCCTGTAGCGGGCCCGTCTTCTACCCCGGACCTCCCGTCTGCACAGCCAGCTTTCCCGGGGGGTCTGGCAGCAATCTTTTCCCCAGAGTTCGTTAGCCTTATTCAGCAAGCCTTCGGGAGGCAGAAAGGTCTGGCAGCACGGTCCAGTGATGGAGTGCAGGGGGAAAAGCGACCGGGAGCCCCTCTAAGTATAGGGGTCACTGGGAGCCTGCCTAAAAGAGCCAGGAGGGACAGCCCGCTGAAAGATCCGTCAATAGCCTCCGAGAGTCCTCCTTCTGAAGAGGGGGATCCGGACAGGGAGTTGGAAAAAGATTTAGAAGGCGGCGAGATCACAGACAGAGAGGACCAGGCGAGGGTGGTCCGACTATTTCGGAGGGAAGAGTTACCGGCTCTCATTGCAGACATTGAAGGCTTTAAACATGCCGGTGCTGGGTCCGTCTGAGGATGCGACCTTGGGAGATCCGTTGCTGCAGGTCTTCAGGAAAAATCAGAGAGCTTTCCCTGTGCATCGAGTGCTGAAGAAAATGATCCAGGAGGAATGGGACATGCCTGAGGCGACGTTAAAAGGGGCCACGGTTATGGCCCGTCTGTATCCGCTGGTGGAACAAGATAAAGAATTGTTTAAGCCTCCAACTGGCTAATTCGGGCAAAGTCCAAAGCAGAAAGTGCGGTGGCTACGGCCAAGGTGGTTGCCTTCCGACAGGCTCTCGGCTGGGTCGTCAGTATAGCAAAGAGCAATTTAGTGCCATCTCAACAGATAGAGTACTTGGGAGCTCGCTTCGACACCAGGGCAGGAAGGGTGTTCCTTCCTTCGCAACGGGCTCAAGGGTTGTGAACACTTCTGGAGCGGTTTTGGGGGAGTCCGTCTCGCTCGGCCTGGCACTATCTGCAGTTGCTAGGAACCATGGCAGCGACACTGGAGCTCATTCCTTGGGTGAGAGCTCACATGAGGGCGTTGCTTCGGCGCTGGTCACATCAGAACGATTGGCTGTCTCAGTGTCTCTCTTGTCTGCCGGAGACACGAACGGCTCTTCAGTGGTGGTTGAGAACCGATGTGCTGGAGAAAGGGATGCCACTGGAGGCATCTTGTTGGGTACCTCTGACGATGGATGCCAGTCTTTTAGGCTGGGGAGCTCATTTCCAAGGTCGGTTCGCCCAGGGACAGTGGGGTGAACAGGAAGTGGGCTGGTCAATCAACAGGTTGGAGTTAAGAGTGGTAGCGCTCGCCTTGCAGGTGTTTCTTCCGTATCTCCAGGGCGAGGCCATTCGGGTGTTTTCGGACAACGTGACGGCAGTAGGTTATATCAATCGCCAGGGCGGCGGCACCACCAGTGTTCAGATGGAAGCAGAGGCCGAACAGCTCTGTGCTTGGGCGAAGATCCATCTGTCGGCCTTATCAGCAGCTCACGTGGCAGTAGACAATGTGCAAGCCAACTTCTTGAGTCGGATACGGGTGGACCCAGGAGAGTGGGTCCTAAATCAGGACATCTTCGAGCGGTTGGTGAGTCGTTGGGGTCCTCCGGTAATGGATCTCATGGCGACCTTTCGTAGGTGAAGGTGAGTCGGTTCTTCAGCAGAAGAAGAGAAAGGATGTCAGAAGGCTTGGATGCGCTCATACAGCGGTAGCCGGAGGAGCAGCTACTTTACGTGTTCCCTCCGTGGGTATTGATTGGAAGGGTGCTACAGCGAGTGGAGCGACACAGAGGGCGAGTGATCCTGATTGCGCCGGACTGGCCAAGGCGGCCGTGGTACGCAAATCTGCAGAGACTCGTGGAGGGGCAGCCGTGGCTTCTGCCGTGTCAGCCGGATTTGTTAGCCCAGGGACCTCTGCTCATGCCCCAGGTGGATTGGTTCTCGCTTACGGCTTGGCTCTTGAGAGGGCTAGGTTGAAGAAGGGATACTCAGCTACGGTGATCGCCACCTTACTGAGGGCAAGGAAGCGGTCCACCTCATTAGCTTATGTCTGCGTTTGGCGGGTCTTTGAGGCATGGTGTGCAGAACGGCAGGGTGAGGCCTTGCGTGCGTCAATTTATTTTATTTATTTAGCTGTATTTATATCCCGCTTTTCACCGGGTCAAAGCGGTCAATTGGGGAATACATTTAACACGAAGGGATATGCGTCAATCCCGTTGGTTCTGCATTGTTTGCAGGATGGATAAGACAAGGGCCTAGCGGCCGCTTCCCTGCAAGTGCAGGTAACAGCGTTGTCCTGTTATAGAGGTAAGATAAGAGGACAGAGTCTAGGACATCATCAGGATGTGAGGAGATTTTTGAGAGCAGTCTCTCTTTTGCGGCCTCTGAGGCATCAGGTTATCCCGCAATGGAATTTGCCTTTTGTGTTGGAAGCGCTACATCGCGCACCGTTTGAACCTTTGTCGAAAGCTACTTTAAAGGACCTTACTATTAAAGTGGTATTTCTAGTAGCCATATCTTCGGCTAGAAGAATCTCGGAGCTGCAAGCGTTGTCCTGTTCGGAGCCCTTTTTGTTTTTTTCAGACTCGAAGGTGGTGTTGCGACCTGTACCATCTTTCTTGCCCAAGGTGATTTTGGCGTTTCATGTGAATATAGAAATTACACTTACCTGGTAATTGTCGTTCCTTGAGTGACGACAGTTTAGTCCTCTACTTCTGGGTTGTGCACCTCTTCCTGCAGCTAGGAGACTGGGCATATCAAAGTTGTGACATCACTGGATATAGCCTGCTGGTATCTCCCATCAGCCTCCAGTGTACTATTGACAAAGCAAACTTAAAGGAACAACAAATAAGTAACTATACCATAACTTTAAATAACTCCCCATTCTTCAACCGGAGGAGCCTTTTAAACCGTATCCGGCTTATATTTTCTTTTCTCTTTTTTTAAATTAATTAATTTATTTATTTTAACTTTACATTCATGTCCCCCCTATGCAAACACGTATCCTATACCATCACCTCGTTTAAATAAGAGAAAAGAAAGAAAGAACAGAGAGGGATACTCACTGCGATTGAGAAACTGAAAGGATCTGTCTACTCCTGGAGATTGATGCTCCACTCCGCCTGAAAATAAACTCTGAAGAAATCACACTCCTGGGCGGGAATGAGGACTAAACTGTCATCACTCAAGGAACGACAATTACCAGGTAAGTGTAATTTCTATTTCCTTATCGTTCCTCCAGTTTAGTCCTCTACTTCTGGGATGTAACAGAGCAGTAATCATTGGGAGGGGACCTATCAAGCCAACTCACCACACTGATGACCCGGAACAGGCCTCCTTTACTGCCAAAACATTGAGGCAGTAGTGGTTGCTGAGGAAATGAAGAGAGACGACCTGGAAGCTGCTCTACCAATCCCACCTGGTGGAATGACACGGTGATTCACCCATGAAGCCGCTTGTGCCCTGGTAGCAAGAGTCAGAAAGCCCCCCCGGAATCATACAACCTCGCCAGCAGAAAGCTGAGGCAACCACTGCCTTAACTCAGTGCAAAATGGCCGCCTTCGCTGCTGCTTCCCCTTTGTTGGGGACCTCCAACCAGCACACAAAAACAAACAAAGAAACGAACATCGCACCCTGCATGTAATGTTTCCTATCGGCGTAAGCTACGAATAAAAACCTCCCCTTCCAGAAAAACCGAGAACTGGAAGAGAAACCAATAGGCTCAGGAGAAAAAAATCAGAAAACCACCTATTGGAAGGACGACAGGACTGCTCACAAACACCACCCTCTATCCAGAAAGGGTGAAAACGGCTCATTAGATGACAACGCCTGAAACTCTGAAACTCGTCGCACCGAACAACGAGCTGTCAAAGCCACTGTCTATAACAGCAAATCCTTTACCGACGCCTGGAGTAAGAATCAAAGGACTCTTTAGTTAACGCCTCTAAGGCCCAATCGGGGTCCCCCGGCGGCACCCGAACTCTCCTTGAGTAGCGCAGTCGGATCCCAACTTAAGGAAACGCTACACATCGATCCGAACACCTAGCGCTATTCCCTTCACAGACTCCTACAGCCGGAAACAGTCGCCCGCTGGATCCTCTAAGGAACTGTCCGCTAGATCCATCAGACACTGTCCTGCAGAGAACTCAGACCAAGGATACAGACACCTTTGTCGCCCAGACTTGCCGCCGTGAACAGCAGCCTTCCAAAAGGCGCTAAGCATGGACCTACGTAGCAGAAGCAGCCTGCCTCCTTGCTCTCAACAGGGCGGCGAAGACTGCCGCAGAATAACCCTTCTACATGAGCCACGCCCATACAAAGGCCAAACCGTAGGCGGGCACCGATCCACCTGAGACATTCGTCACGGACCTAGCCACAGCAGAACGTCCGCTACCGATAACTTCTAGGAAAAGCCTGTCAAGTAGATGAATGAGAAAAGCCTAGTACGGCCGTCTCGCCCAACCGGGCGCTACCAAGAGCGCCTTTCTCCGAAAGCCTCGATACGCCAACTAGTTGCCCTATGAGAGCCCACAGGGAAAGGACAAGACAAAGACTTAATGGGAGCTTACTGACCCTCGACTTGGACGAACCATCAGCTGCCCCATTCCTCCACCAGAGGGACCTCTGGGTGAACCCCAAGGAAGCCAATAATATTAGCTAGCGCTTGAATTAATCCATAATGCACATTGGCCCCAAAAAGCAAATCAGGCTCTAGTCGATTCAACTCCCTGATCCTTTCCTGTTCCAGGCAAGTAGACTGCCGTAAACACTGCGACCAGCGGAAGCATGCTCTCGCCTCCCCAGGCTCCAAAAATCGGAGCTTGTAAGGCCAGAGCATTGCCCCCAACGATCACTTCAGTGAACCATCTACTTTCCCCTCTTGCGATAAAGAAGATTGCTAGGGCTCTGTTCCATACAGTGAGTCCGCACCCCCTGGAAGTGCAAGGTGTGCACCCACCCACGTAGTACCCAGGCGTGCCCCTGCTTAGCCTCAAAATGTCAATCAAGAACAGGCGAATTCAGGACAGCTGAATACTTTCTTTATTTTCCTTCCTTCTTTAGTTATTTATTTATATATATATTTATTTATATATATATATATATATATTTAATTATTATTTATTTATTTTACAAAGACACCTCTAAACCAAAAATGCCTTCAGCATATGTTAAGAGACGCTCTTTCCGTGCCAACAATATGAAGTAGAAAGAACTCCCAAACACAGGCATACTAATCCACGGCCGTCCTGCTAGAGTAACGCCCCATTCCAGCTGACTGCACAAAGATGGACTTTTATATTTTAAGTTCAACTAGCACCTGGTGATATGAAATACAGCTCTCATTCCGCAGTGGCAATTGAGTCAGCAATAAAGAAGCTGAGAAACTGCAGACACGTTCCCATTATACCACCTGGTAAAGACTCCATTTTTAGACCACTGAAGCAAAAAAGCATGCGAGCGCGCCTTGTGTCCTGCCAGCAGCTGATCGAATTGAAGGGATTCAGTGTATGCAGGGCATTTTACAGAGAACGCAAGGCCCCTCATCCAGGCTGACTCCACATTCACAGTCTAAACCGGCAGTCACCTTGGCTGATGCCGATCAGCGCGGAAGCCATCTTGAAAGCCCAGCATATGAAGTATGCCTACTAGAGTCTGAGCCGCTGCCATTGCTGCTAGAGAACTAGCCTGACTGCGTGCGTCTGGCCCCCCATTAAGGCATTCGCTGAACACTAGCAGAGACTCTCCGTACTGGAGAACCGCTGATAAATGGAATGGGAGCATAGATAGCTTCAAAGGCCAGAGTTCGATTTTGCAACCCCTCTCCGCGGAGCTGCCTTTTCCATACGTAAAATTAAACCACATATAGTCAAAATTAAGACATTACAAATCTACCGTAAAATCTTATAATTTGGGCAAAGCCAAACTAAACGGGAACATTTTCCATTAAGAAACCACACAACTATAAAATCCTTCCCATGACATAATGCTTATGGCAGAGCATTCCACATCTGTGGACTGGCCATGGCGCTCACCCAAGCACTTGTTACAACTATCCAAGAGAGTTATCACCATAATTCCTTTTGACTTGAATATGTTTACAGCGGATCATAGCGCTATATCACAGCAGCTAAGCCAAAATATTACCCTGCCATATAAACAGACTAACGCTTTATAGGACCCTCTATGGATAGCGGAAGGAGATTCTGGTAAATCAACATAGTTATGCCCCTTTTTCTTGGTTTTTTTTTTTTTTTTTTTTTAAAGTATAGGACTCCAAAAACCAAGTTTCCGCCAACTCCAATGAAATCAAAGCAGATCAGCTAAAATTACACGAACTGCTACTATAGCTTTGCAAGAAGCTACCAGCCCCCGCTGCACCCAGTTGTCCTTACCCCCCTTATCCAGGGGGATTCTGCAGCACAGGAGGCGTTGCCCACCCCCTGCCAGCCTACTACATCTGCCAGGGAGCTGAAGAGCAAAATAGAAAGTAGAACCCCTGGAAGCAAACAGTGTCCCGTCTCTGGGATTCAGGCGCAAAAGGTAAAAATCAAAAGTAAAAGCAACAGTGTTAGCTAAAAATGAACAAGGCTATCTCTCACTAAAGCGAGTTTCTTTTTCATTTTGAAATCCCACCGAAGTCCGTGGGACCCAAGCTTTCAAACACAGCCCCTGACACTGTGCATTACTGTTGCAGCAATCGCTGTGAAAAGCTCTTATTCAATCACTCACCCACAGAAGGAAAACTCACAGGCAGGCTGGAATGCAAACAGGATCTTTAATGTGCACAGGATCAGACAGAGAGCCGGTACCCTCCACAAAAAGTCTGAACCCCGAGGGACGGCCTACAATGCCTTATATACAGTACAGTTTTTAAACTCATTCTACAATCCCATTTGCCACAGGTATTTCCTGCCCACCAATCAGCAGCCCCTGGGGAGGTACCTGGGTGACCTGTCCAAACCGGTATGCTCTGGTCTGTTGGTTTCAGGGCTAGGGGATACTGTGCTCAGACCTGGAGTGGGGGGAAGGGTGCCTACTGAAATCTCAATGCCTTTCTCTTAGCAGGCTGATTACCTCATGGCTTGCGGGGGAAGGGTCAGGCTGATCAGAGCCTCATGGCTTGCCGCATGGCTTGGGGGAAGGGCTACCTACAGCTACCTCATGGCTGCCTCATTACCACAACCTGAGAAATGAAATGAAATGAAACCCTGCTCTAGTAAGAGATGGGAATTTCCTGGGAAGGGCCTGCTAAGTGTTGCTATGAAATCCACAAGCACCTCACCAGGCCTTTCTGCAGTCAAAGAAATAGCAGTGGAATACACCGTCCACCTTGAAAATGGAGGTCTGAGAGGTTGTTGCCTGTGTGAACCTGATGAGTAACATGATTTTGTATTGTACCACTCACCCCCCAGGGATGGGGGCACGGAATACTTTATGTGATTCATGAGCAGCGCTGTCATTCGGTGGCCTTTAGGACAGCAGAGCCCACCCAATGATACATAAATCAAGAGCTTTAAATCTTGGTCATATAAACTGGATTCTCAGACCTTACATCACATCACCGAGGCTCTGTGGTGATTTCTATCCTGACCTGCAGATAAAGCGTAGTTACTCACCTGTAACAGGTGTTCTCCAGGAGCAGCAGGAATCAGTCCTCACTTATGGGTGACGTCGGCGCCGACGGAGCCCTCGCGGAGCAATTTTCCCCAGCTTTCAAAGAAAGCCTTTGGGAATTGCAGCGCGCATGCGCGGTCGTCTTCCCGCCCGAAGGTGCCATCTTAGCCAGTCAGATGACATAGCTAAAAAAGACAGCATAAAAATTTGCAAAAAGAACACAAGCAGACGATTGCAACTCCAAGGGGAGGAGGGAGGGTAGTGAGGACTGATTCCTGCTGCTCCTGGAGAACACCTGTTACAGGTGAGTAACTACGCTTTCTCCAGGAACAAGCAGGAAGTCAGTCCTCACTTATGGGACTCCCAAGCTCAAGGCTACCGGAGACCCTAAGCACAAAAAATGAGCTCCCTCTAGCTCAGCAGCACAGAAGGATAGAATCTTCGCTGAATTATCACCCACCGGTAGCCCACATCCGGGATGGAGGGTAGGAGTTGCTCAGACCTCAAAGAGATTACGGAGGACTGCCTGTCCGAAAGCACTGTCCCTACGGGACTCCCTCTCGAGACAGTAATGGACCGCAAAAGTCTGGCTCGAAGACCAAGTAGCGGCCCGGCAGATGTCTGCCAGCGGAACAGAGCGGAGGTAAGCCACTGACGTGGCCTTTGCCCGAACGCAATGAGCCGTGACTCGACTTTCTAAGGAGAGTCCGGCTGCCCCATAAGCCCAAGAGATACAGTCCGCAACCCAGATGGACAGAGTACGCTTGGAGACCGGGAGCCCCAATCTATTGGGGTCAAAAGACACAAAAAGCTGAGCAGCTTTACGGTGCTCCCGCGTACGGTCAAGGTAGAAGTTCAGAGCCCTTCTACAGTCCAGGGTATGGAGGACCGTCTCAGCTCGGCTGGAGTGTGGTCTGGGAAAGAAGGTTGGAAGTACCACCTCCTGATTGATGTGAAAAGGGGAGACCACTTTAGGCAGAAATTTCGGATGAGTCCGTAGGACCACCCTATTCTTGTAGAACCTAGTGTAAGGGGGATCAGACACGAGGGCCTGCAATTCACTTACGCGTCTAGCGGAAGTGAGGGCTATCAAGAACAGTGTTTTCCAAGACAGAAAACGGAGAGAACAGGTAGCCATAGGTTCAAAAGGCGGACAGGTGATCCGCTGCAAAACCACATTCAGGTCCCAGTCAGGCGCTGGCGGGCGCAGAGGTGGTTTAAGTAGAAGGAGACCTCGGAGAAACCTCGCTACGAGAGGGTCGTTGGAGAGAGGTCTGCCGTCCACCGGCACATGATGTGCTGAAAGAGCACTGAGGTGAACCTTGACGGAGTTGGACTTAAGTCCCAGATTAGAGAGGTGCAGCAAGTACTGCAAGATCACCGACACCGGGCAGGAGAAGGGATCCTGAGACTGTTGGGTACACCAGACTGCAAAGCGACGCCATTTAAGGGCGTAGCATTTGCGGGTAGAAGGCCGTCGCGAAGCCAAGACGACCTCCTCCACCTCCGCCGGCAGGAGAAGGGGAGCAAGGACTACCCTCTCAGCAGCCAGGCCATGAGGTTGAGAGACCTGAGGTTGGGGTGCAGGAGGGACCCCTGATCCTGAGTGAGGAGATCCGGTTGTACCCCCAGAGGGATTGGATCCTCCACCGCCAGTTGCAGCAGGAGCGGAAACCACGGCTGCCTGGGCCAGCGAGGGGCCACCAGGATCATGAAGGCTTTGTCTCGGAGAACCTTGAAAAGAGTCCGAGAGACTAGCGGGATGGGAGGGAAAGCGTACAGAAGGCTCCCCGACCATGAGATCAGAAAGGCGTCCGCTGCAACCCGAAGGGGGTGTGGCTGACGAGAGCAGAAGCGAGGAAGCTGCCGGTTGTGAGGACTGGCAAAGAGATCCACCGTGGGGAGACCCCACTTGAGGAAGAGCTTCTGAAGTACCAAGGGATCCAGACGCCACTCGTGCGGCTGGAGGACCCTGCTGAGTTTGTCTGCAAGGCAATTTTCTTGGCCCGGGAGATAAACTGCCTTGAGGAGAATGCCGTGACTGACGGCCCAAGAGCAGAGCTTCTGTGCCTCCCGGCAGAGGAGGAAGGAGCCCGTGCCCCCCTGTTTGTTCACGTAGAACATGGCAACTTGATTGTCCGTCTGGACAAGGACGGACTGTTGGGAAGTCAGGTGGGAGAAGGCCTTGAGAGCTAGGCGGATCGCCCTGAGCTCCAGGAAGTTGATCTGCTGAGCAGACTCCCACGTGGTCCAGAGGCCCTGAGTACGTGCCTCTTGGCAATGTGCTCCCCAGCCCAGGAGGGATGCATCGGTGGTCAGCACCCGGGTCGGCTGAGGTGACTGGAAAGGCATTCCGAATATCAGGTTCGGCTGCCGGAGCCACCACCGGAGAGACGAGACCAGCGGCTCGGAGACGCGCACTAGGTCTGCTAGGCCGCCCGTGGCTTGTCGCCACTGCTGGCGGAGACACCATTGAGCAGACCGCATATTCAGGCGGGCATTGGGGGTCACATGGACGGTGGAAGCCATATGGCCGAGCAGTCTCAGGAAGCGCCTGGCGGAGACCAGGGGCTGGCTGCGAAAGCGGTCGGCTAGGTCCATGAGCCGTTGAGCCCTGTCGAGCGGTAGGTATGCTCGCGCCTGAGGAGTGTGCAGCCTTGCGCCGATGAACTCGAGATCCTGTGAGGGGAGCAAAGTGGACTTTGCGAAGTTTATAACAAAGCCCAAGTGCTGCAGCAGAGTCACCGTGCGGCACGTGGCGTTGGTGACCTCCTGAGCGGACGCTGCTCTGATGAGCCAGTCGTCGAGGTACGGAAAGACATAGAGGCCGTGAAGCCGGAGATGGGCCGCTACGACCGCGAGACATTTTGTGAAGACTCGCGGTGCGGAGGACAGGCCAAAGGGCAGTACTCTGTACTGGTAATGATTTCCTGCCACCACAAACCTTAGGTATTGGCGGTGGCTTGGGTGGATGAGGATGTGCGTGTAGGCATCCTTTAGATCCAAGGAGCATAGCCAATCTCCCTGCTGGAGGTAGGGCAGAAGGATTCCAAGGGTAAGCATTTTGAACTTCTCCCGCACAAGGAACTTGTTGAGGTTGCGCAAGTCCAGGATGGGTCTGAGGCCCCCTGTTCTCTTTGGTATCAGAAAATACCTTGAATAAAAGCCTTGACCTCTCAGGTGGTGTGGCAACGGTTCCACCGCCTGTTCCTGCAGAAGACCTGCTAACTCCTGAAGGAGCAACTCCCTGTGCAGAGGGGGTCGCGGAGGTTCTCCCGGAAAATAGGAGGGAGGGACCTGATGGAAGTGGAGAAGATAGCCTTCTCGCACGACCTGAAGCACCCAGGCATCTGCGGTGATGCTGGACCACCTGTGGGCGAAGTGAACCAGCCGGCCTCCGGTGCTGGGAGGAACCAGCGGGGGGGGAGAGGCTATGCTTAGTGAGTCAAAAGCCCCCACCCTGCTGAGCAGGGGCTGGTGGTGCAGGCTTGGGGGCTTGCTGCCTACGGGACCCGTTACCCCGTCCCTTGGCCTGCTGGCCCTGTTGGGGAGCTGCAGGGGCCTGATAATGGGGGTATTGTTTGTAGGCAGCCGCCTTCCTCGGGTAAAAGGACTTTTTCCCCGAGCCCTTCTTTTTCTGGGAAGGGGCGGAGGTCTTCCTAGAAAGCCTGGTCCTGGTGAGAGTCTCAGTCTCAATTTGCGCAGCCTTTTCCGCCATGGGTTTGCCAAAGAGGTTTTCGCCTCGGCAGGGGACATCGACCAACTTGTCCTGCACCCAGGGTTCAAGGTCTGACGACTGAAGCCAAGCCTGTCGGCGGGCACCGATGCCGGCTGCGGCCACTCGAGCCGATGCTTCAAAGCCATCATAGGCTGCTCGGGACATGAACTTTGAGCATTCCCGAATGCCAGTGGACAAGGCTAGGAACCTCCGCAAGGGTTCCTCGGACAGACCAGCGGAGAATCCGGCTAGCTCTTTAGCCAGATCCCGGAGATACATGCCCATGTATAGCTGGTAAGTCTGGACACGACATGCGAGCATAGAGCCCTGGAAGCACTTCTTGCCAAGGCCATCCAGGTTACGGGCCTCCCTTCCAGGAGGCACCGAGGAGTGCATCTTCTGGCTCTTAAGACGATGCATGGCCGATTCCACTACCATGGAATGGTGTGGCAGCTGTGCCTTTTGAAAGCCAGGGCTCTTGCGGACTCGATAGATAGAATCGACCCGCTTGCTCAGGACCGGCGAGGAGGCCGGACTCTCCCACATGCGGAAGAGTAGACGTTCCAGCATAGGAGGAACCGGCACAGTAAAGTGTTCCCTCGCGGGAGAGTCATACTGGAGGGCGTCGAGCTCTTCGGCTCGAGGCTCCTCCTCGGGATCCGCAGGGAAGGCCAAAGCCTTGGCCATATCCCTAACGAAGTCCGAGAACCGGGCATCCTCCGGGGGGGACTGCTTCCGAGGCTCGGACTCCGGTGAGTCCGATGGGACACACCGAGTCCGGAAAGAATCAGGTGACTCTTCCTCCTCAGACTCCCAGACCGACTCCGACGAGGACTCGGTGGGGTCGGCCCGGACCGGGTGCGGCGCCAGCCGCCCCGACGCCGAGGGAGTCGGCGTCGGCGACCTCGGTCCCGAACGGGAGGCCGAGGGTGACCTCGACCGAGGATCGACTCGAGTTCTCATCGACTCGAGGATCGGCTCGGTCTCCGGGGTCGACTTGGACGTTGACGTCCCGGCGGTCGGTGGGCAGCGGCGCCAGCGAAGCCAGCGAGCAGTGCCCTCTGCTGGTCCATGAAGGCAGACAGTCTGCTCTCCAAGGCCGTCAACCTGAGTCCGAGCTCAGGCGACCCAGCAGCCCCCGACTCGGGCCCCGACGGCGTCGGGCCCAACGTCGGCTGTCGCGGAGGCGAGTCCAGAAGGACCACAGGACTTACCCGGGCAGGCATCTCCGACTCCAGGCGAGGTCGCTTCGGGATGTGTTCCTTCTCCAAGGACCCGGGGCGGCTGTCGGGGCTATGCGACCTGGCCCTCGCGGAACCAGGAGCGTCCACCGACGCCGCCCTCGCGGGTTTCACCTTCCGACGATGGTCCCCGGAGGGAGAACCCCGGTCGGAGGAGCTCCGGCGACGGTCCGAGCTGGAGCCTTTCGACGCGGAGGCCTCCGACGAGGTCCGGGTACGGCTGGGGTCAGCGAAGATTCTCTCACGCTGATGCCGCCGACTTCTCAACGCCTTTGAGGACAATTTGCTGCAGGGCCCACAGATCAGTTCCTCATGATCAGGGCCCAGGCAGCGGAGGCAAAAGTCGTGTGTGTCGGTTAGTGACATATTTCGGTCACACCGACCACACCGCTTAAACCCACTGGCAGCCATCGGGGGAAAAAGGGCCCCTGCGAGGTCAAAGGACCGGGCTGCCAGGGAAAACGAAAACGAAAGCTGACTAAGTCAGAAAAACTGAAAAAAGTAAGAGGACTCGTGACCGGCGTCGCGAGTCCGGGCGGGAAAAAGATCGGCGTCGAACCGAAGGAAAAAAGGATAAAATAAAGAAGAAAATCAACTTTTTCGCGGGGACAAGACGGGGACGTCTGTAGGGCTCCGCGGAAAAAAGAAGACTGGCTAAGATGGCACCCTCGGGCGGGAAGACGACCGCGCATGCGTGCTGCAATTCCCAAAGGCTTTCTTTGAAAGCTGGGGAAAATTGCTCCGCGAGGGCTCCGTTGGCGCCGACGTCACCCATAAGTGAGGACTGACTTCCTGCTTGGTCCTGGAGAATGGCTGCATGCACAGTCACAGAAAGGCACTATTGAGTTACCAGCTGCCCTCTGGTGGCCATAAACCGTAGCACAGGCACTTCCCGGTTGGCAGTTTAACTGACAGTCTATTTTTGTACATTCTAAGGTTTTCTAAACCTGTCCCTGTGAATTTTGGGCAACTGTCACTATAGAATACATAAAGGCACACTTCTAGGCTTTCCCTCCTGCAAAACTACAAGTTAGGGCTCTGCCCTTGAACCTAAAAGCTGGCAATTTGCCTAATATCCTGGGCCTGAACAGATGCTCCTCAGAGACATGATTAGGAGGGAAAGAACATGTGGTATCAGATCAATGCCAAAACTGCTGTCCTGTTTTTTAGTTTATTCTTATTTATTCTATAAAGAGGATTGACAACAGTCTCCCTTAATGCTGAGGAACCCCCTGGCCTCAAAAAAAAAAAAACTACAAACAAAAGAAAGAAACAAACACTAGGCCCAAAAATTTAGCTATTCTGCCCGTTTTCCTCACGCAGGCAGCTCACTGCAACTCTCGCCATGCGGTCCAAATACCTAGAGAGGAAATGGCCGCCCCTTCGCCAATGAATTTTGGCACCAAGAACAGCCGCCGCTGCAAAAATGAGGCCTCAGCAGACCAACAGAGCCCGAAGGCCTTACCTGCAGGGCAGAAAGCTACACAGCCTGCTCCTACCTCCTGGAATTCCTCCGATCCTCAAGCTGCGCTGATGCGCCTGGCAGTCACAGCGAGGATCGCTCAGCCGGTTCCACAGAGTAAAATTAAAATCCCGCAGCAACGGAGAGGCTCTGTCTCACACAGCTTCAGTGTGGCTGTACGGGTCCCGGAGCTCTCTCCCGTACAGTCCAGGGAGAGAGATCCGCACCGGCAAATGCCTGCAGCAAGTGAAAATAACTGAGAAGGAGGGAAGGCGAGAACTGCTATTAATTTAAAGAACCAGACTCAAATTTAAAATTACTGTAAATAAGGAAATTTGCTCCTAACTAAAGGGAACTAATCCCCGATTGTCAATTAACCAAAGGTAACTGAATGAAAAGTAAAATTAAAAGTAAATGAAAGGTAAAAATCAAAAGTAAAATCAGAATTTGTCACACTAAATGCTCCTATCTGTTCCCCCCAAGTGAGCCCAGAAGCTAGGCTCACTATGTCCTCCTGCTGCAAGGAGACTGGACACACTGGAGGCTGATGGGAGATACCAGCAGGCTATATCCAGTGATGTCACAACTTTGACATGCCCAGTCTCCTAGCTGCAGGAAGAGGTGCACAACCCAGAAGTAGAGGACTAAACTGGAGGAACGATAAGGAACAAGTAGTTTTGTTACCGGTGTTCCAGGAGAAGCGACAGGGTTCGTCTGCGGACCGCCTGCACCCGTTGGATATTTGTAGGGCCTTGAAGAGGTATCTGCGGCGAACAGCAGAGTTCCGCAAATGAGATAGGCTTTTCATTTTGTTTGCAGGGCCAAAGAAAGGAGAGGCAGCGTCGATGGCTTCCATCGCCAGATGGATAAAGGAAGCCATAGCGTCCGCTTATGTAGTAGCGGGTAGGCCTATCCTGGAAGGATTGCGGGCTCATTCCACAAGGGCGCAGGCGACATCTTGGACGGAGTTCTGTTTAGTACCGCCTGTGGATATTTGTAGGGCGGCCTCCTAGTCTTCCTTTGTTAAGCATTATCGCCTGGATGTTCAGGCGGAAGAGGATACCAGGTTTGGGTCAGCGGTGCTTCAGGCTGGTATAGCAGGTCCCTCCCGTTGATTATTGGTTTTACTGCTCTGGTACTTACCCAGAGGTCTGGGACTAGACTAGAGAGCCGATCAGGAAGGTTAAATTAGACTTACCTGCTAATTATTGTTCCTGGGGGGACTCTAGTCTAATCCCGTATCCCTCCCTATTTTTTTCTTTGTCTGCTGTGGCCTGAAGCAGCTAGAAGTAACCGGTAAGTTGGTCATGCTTCAAGGCTGGGGGAGGGAATCGTGTGGTCCCTACTCTCTCAGCTGGAGGGGGCAGTCCTGCGGTGTTCTAGTCCTGGTCAGATTAAATGGGTGGGCGACACTTTTGCTGTTACTGTTATTTTTTGTAAAAAAAAAAAAGTGTTGTTGGATGCCATAGGTAAAAGGGAATTCAGTTCCAGTGTAGCAGTTTGGCTACTTAATTGTTGCTCCGGTGAGTCTGCTTTGCCAATAGGTTACTGGTGAGAGGAGGCGGATCCGGAGTAGATATACTGGTGACATCACAACAGTGTGAAGTTTTCTCAGTCTCCAAAGCTGCTGGAGGAAGTGCATGAAGCCAGAGACTAGACTAGAGTCCCTCCAGGAAAGAGTAGTTACTCACCTGTAACAGGTGTTCTCCAGGAGCAGCAGGAATCAGTCCTCACATATGGGTGACGTCAATGGAATCCCCATGCGGAGCATTTCCCCAGCTTTCTAAGAAAGCCTTTGGGAATACACCCACGCATGTGTGGTCCCCTTCCCGCCCAAAGGTGCCATCTTGCTCAGTCAGATGACATAGCTAAAAGACAGCACAAAAAAACAAAATGAACTATGTACAACTGCAACTCCCAGGAGAGGAGGGAGGGTTGTGAGAACTGATTCGTGCTGCTCCTGCAGAACACCTGTTACAGGTAACTACTCTTTCTCCAGGACCAAGCAGGAAGTCAGTCCTCACATATGGGTGACTCCCTAGCTCTGGGCTACCAGGAACCCAGGCTGAAAAATAGAGCTCCCTCTGTGAAGCCTCAGCATCAGGGAAAGAACTTTACTGAGAAGAGATCCCACCGGTAGCCCAGAAAGAGAGCAGGAGTTGCCTAAACCTCAGATATTCCGGAGTACTGCCTGACCAAAAGCACTGTCCCTATGGGACTCCCTCTCCAGGCAGTAATGGGCTGCAAAGGTCTGGCTTGAGGACCAAGTCGCAGCCCTACAGATGTCTGCCAACGGTACAGAACGGAGATGAGCTACTGATGCATCCATTTCCCGGACACTGTGAGCTGTGACTCGACCCTGCAAGGGAAGGTCTGCTGCCCTGTCAGCCCAGGTGATACAGTTCGCCACCCATATGGACAAGGTACGCTTGGAGACAGGCAACCCCAAATTGTTTGGGTCAAAGGAGACAAAGAGCTGAGTAGCTCTTCTATGACCCTTAGTACGCACAATGTAGAAAGACAAGGCCTTTCTACAGTCCAGAGTATGCAGGACTTCCTCAGCCCGGTTGGCATGGGGCCTAGGGAAGAAAGTCAGAAGAACCACCTCCTGATTGAGGTGGAGAGAGGAGACTACCTTCGGGAGGAACTTAGGATGAGTCCTAAGGACGACCCTGTTCCTTTAGAAACAAATGTATGGCCTGTCACAGACCAGGGCTTGAAGTTCACTCACTCGTCTGGCCGAGGTCAGTGCCACTAGGAAAAGAGCCTTCCAAGAAAGGAAGCGGAGAGGACACGTAGCCATCGGCTCAAAGGGAGGGCGAGTAAGCTGCTTCAAGACCACATTCAACTCCCACTCAGGGACTGGTGGACGGAGAGGAGGCTTTAGCAAGAGTAAGCCTCTGAGGAACCGGGACACCAAGGGGTGAACCGATAAAGAGTGCCCGTCCACCTGTGAGTGGTGGGCTGCTAGAGCAGAAAGGTGTACCCGAACAGAATTGGGCTTAAGACCCTGATTAGACAAGTGCAGCAGGTACTGAAGCACCACTGGCACAGGGCAGGAGAAAGGGTTCTCCTGACGTTTGTCACACCACAAGGAGAACCGTTTCCACTTCAGGGCATAGGTCTTTCTGGTGGCTTGCTTCCTAGAGGCCAAGACCACCTCTTCAACTTTCTGAGGCAGGCCCCAGGGAGCCAGCACTACCCTTGCAGCCTCCAGGCCATCAAATTGAGAGTTTTGAGATTGGGGTGCAGAAGGGAACCCTGATCCTGAGAAAGAAGATCGGGTTGCAACCCCAGAGGGAGTGGGGTGTCCACCGCCAGCTGTAACAGAAGCGGGAACCAGGGCTGCCTCGGCCATCTGGGGGCCATCAGTATGACCGAGGCCCTGTCCCTTAGAATCTTGAACAGGGTTCCGGCCACCAGGGGCATGGGAGGAAACGCATACAGGAGGCCCTTGGACCATAAGATCAGGAAGACATCTGCTGCGAATCTCGTGGGATGCGGTTGCCTGGAGCAGAACTGAGGCAGCTGCCGGTTCAGGGGACTGGCAAAGAGGTCTATGGATGGAAGTCCCCATTTCAGGAAAATGTTCTGAACCACCAAAGGGTGCAGTTGCCATTCCTGAGGTTGTAGAACCCTGCTCAATCTGTCTGCCAGGAAATTCTCGTGGCCTGGAAGATAGACTGCCCTGAGCAGCATATTGTGTCAAAGTGCAAAAGAGTATAGGGCCTGTGTCTCCTGACACAGGAGCCTGGACCCTGTGCCCCCTTGTTTGTTCACATAGAACATCACCACCTGGTTCTCTGTCTGCACCAAGACAGATTGGTGGGCCAGGGTGTGAGAGAAGGCCTTGAGGGCTAAGCATATCGCCCTAAGATCCAGGAGATTGATTTGTTGCATGGCCTCCCATGGAGACCACAGGCCCTGTGTGCACTTGTCCAATGTGCACCCCAGCCCTGCAAGGAGGCATCGGTTGTGAGTACCACAGTGGAAACAGGTACCTGAAAAGGAATTCCCTGTAGAAGGTGGGGGGGGGGGGGTGTAGCCACCACAGCAGGGAGTTCAGGAAGGGTTTGGACACCCTTACTTTGTCTCTGAGGCTTCCTGTAGCCTGCCTCCACTGAGTTCTGAGACACCACTGTACAGGCCTTATATTCAGGCGGGCATTGGGGGGGGGGGGGGGGGTCACATGCACTGTTGAAGCCATGTGGCCCAGGAGCCTTAACCCTTTCAAGGCCTACTTCAAATTTTTAACCACATTCTGCAGCCAGGTTAAGTTTTGCATATTTCAGGAAAATTGTACCCGTCTTATTCAATATGTTCTAATAGTGATTTTCCTTCTGCTATGGTCATGTATTATATACCATTTGATAGGAATATTTAGTCAGAATTTTGGATCCCAAGAGTTTGGGCTCGGCCTGGAAAGGGTTAAAGTCTGGCGGAAACCAGTGGGTTGTCTAGAAACCGGCTGGCCAAGTCCATCAGCCTTCCCTCTCTGTCTTCTGGCAAGTAAGCTTTTGCGTGCAGGGAGTCTAACCGTTCCCCTATGAACTCCAGGTTCTGGGAGGGGAGCAAAGTGGACTTTGCGAAGTTTATGACAAAGCCAAGTTGTTGAAGGAGAGAGACAGTACGGAAGGTGGCTTGCCTGGCTTCCTGGAGAGTCTGACCCCTGATGAGCCAGTCGTCCAGGTAGGGGAAGACAAAGATATCCTGGTTTCTTAAGTAGGCCGCCATCACTGCCAGGCACTTTGTGAAGACCTGTGGGATGGAGGTTAGGCCAAAGGGCAGTACTCGGTACTGAAAATGGTTTCCTCCTACCACGAACCTTAGGTATTTTCTGTGGTCTGGATGAATGAGGATGTGAGTGTACGCATCCTTCAGATCTAAGGAACATAGCCAATCTCCCTACTGGAGGTAGGGCAGCAGTGTTCCAAGAGTAAGCATCTTGAACTTTTCCAAGAACTTGTTGAGATTTCTCAAGTCCAGAATGGGCCGGAGACCTCCAGTTCTCTTTGGCACAAGAAAGTACCTGGAGTAGAAGCCCTGCCCCAGCAGGTGGAAATGTACAGGGCTCCACCGCCCTGTCCTGAAGAAGACCTTCCTGATGCAGAGTAGGCCTTGGAGGCTCCCCTGGAAAGTAGGAGGGGGGTACCTGATTGAAATGGAGCAGATAGCCCTTCTAGACTATGCTTAGTACCCAAGCATCTCTTGTGATGGGCGGCCACTGGTGGGCAAACAGGGCCAACCGACCTCCCGTGCTGAGATGGGCCAGCAGAGGTGGAGAGGATATGCAGTGGGAGTCAAAAACACCCTCCCTGCTGAGTAGGAGCAGGAGCTGGAGGCTTGGGGGCTTTCTGCCTACGGGGTCAATGTCCCTGCCCCTTGGCCTGCTGACCCTGCTGGGGAGGCCTGATAGTGAGGGAAAGGTTTGTAGGCAGATGACTTCCTCAGGTAAAAGGTCTTTTTCCCCGAGCCCCCCTTCTTATGAGAAGGGGTAGAAGTTTTACTGGACAACCTTGTCCTTGTCAGAGTCTCGGTCTTGAGTTCAGCGGCCTTTTCGGCCATGGGCTTGCCGAAGAGGTTTTAATCCCGGCATGGGACATTGACCAACTTGTCCTGTACCCATGGCTCAAGGTCCGATGACTGTAGCCAGGCCTGGCGTCGAACACTGATGCCGGCCACCGCTACTTGGGCCGAAGCCTCGAAGCCATCGTAGGCTGCCCGGGAGATGAATTTGGAGCATTCCCGGATCCCCGAGGACAAGGTCTTGAACCTCTGCAAAGGTTCCCCGGAGAGGCCAGCCGAGAACCTGGCTATTTCCTTAGCCAGGTCCCTCAAGTACATGCCCATGTACAGCTGGTAGGACTGGACACGACAAGCAAGCATCGAGCCCTGGAAGCACTTTCTGCCGATGGCATCCAGGCTTCGGGCCTCCCTACTGGGGGGCACCGCAGAGTGCATCATCTGGCTCTTCAGATGATGCATGGCCGATTCCACAACCATAGAATGGTGCGGCAGCTGCGCCTTCTGGAACCCAGGGCTCTTTCGGACTCGATACATGTGCTCAAAACCAGCGTCGAGGCCGGTGCCTCCAACATTCGGAAGAGGAGTTGTTCCAGCATCGGAGGAACCGGTACAGTAAAGGCCTCCCTCGGGGGAGAGTCATACTGCAGGGCATCGAGCTCTTCGGCTCGAGGCTCCTCCTCGGGATCCGCAGGAACATTCAAAGCCTTGGCCATGTCCCTTACAAACTCCGAGAACCGGGTGTCCTCCGGTGGGGACCTTTTCTGGGGCTCGGACTGCGGTGAGTCCAAAGGGACACACCGAGTCTGAAAGGTATCGGGGGACTCCTCGTCCTCCATCTCCCACACAGACTCATCCAAGGAAGAGTCGAGGGGCTCCGACCGTGCGGGCTCCGATAGCACCCACCCCGACGTCGGGGGCATCGGCGTGGGCGCCCTCGGTCCCAAACGGGAGGTTGAGGGGGACCGTGACCGAGGCCGAACTCGGGCCTTCATGGCTTTGAGAACCGGCTCGGTCTCCGGGGTCGACTTAGATGTCGACGTCCCGGTGGTCGGGGCAGATGCACCAGTCAAGCTGGCCATCAGCACCCGCTGCTGATCCATGAAGGCAGACAGTCTGCACTCCAAGGCTGTCAACCTGAGTCCAAGCTCAGGAGACTTCAGCAGCCACTGACTCGGGCCCCGGCGGCGCCGGGCTCGACGTTGGCTCCCTGGGAGGAGAGTCCTTGAGGACAACAGGACTTACGTGCTCGACGGACTCCGGCTCTATACTAGGCACCTTAGGTGGCTTCTCCAGCTCCAAAGGCCAGGGCGGTGGTCAGGGGTCCGGGACCTGGCCCTCGAGGAACCAGGGGTATCCTCCAACGCTGCCCTCATGAGCTTTCTCTTCCTCTTATGCTCCCGACTGGGGGACCCCCTTTCAGAGGAACCCCAACGAAGCTCGGGGTAAGACTCCCGAGACGTCGAGGCCTCTGACGAGGTCCGGGCTCATCCGGAGGCAGAGTCAGAAAAAATTCTCTCCTTCTGATGCAGCCGACTTCTGAGTGTCTTGGTGGACATCTTTCCCCACGTGACACAGACCTTGGGGTCATGGTCCGGTCCAAGGCAACGCAGGCAGCAGTCATGTGTGTCGGTAAGAGACATGAGCTTCTTACAACGATCACACTTTTTGAAACCACTGGAGGCCATCGGGGAAAAAAGGGCCCCCGCGAGGTCAAAAGACCGGCCTTCCAGGGAAAAAGAAAAAGAGAGCAAACGCATGCCACGAAGGGCAAAAAAACGAAAAATAGAGATCGGGTCGATACCAGCGTACCAAACCCAGGCAGGAAGGGGAACCAGCGTCGAACCGGACAAAAGAGAGCGAAAATCGCAGAAAAAAATCAAACTTTTCCAGGTGACACGGACTCACGTCCGTTGGGCTCCACGGAAAGAGTAGTTACTCACCTGTAACAGGTGTTCTCCAGGAGCAGCAGGAATCAGTCCTCACATATGGGTGATGTCGGTGCCGACGCAGCGCCCATGCGGAGCATTTCCCCAGCTTTCAAAGAAAGCCTTTGGGAATGCAGCGCGCATGCGCGGTCCCCTTCCCGCCCAAAGGTGCCATCTTGTTCAGTCTGATGACATAGCTAAAAGACAGCAAAAATAAAGCATATGACTGCAACTCCAAGGGGAGGAGGGAGGGTTGTGAGGACTGATTCCTGCTGCTCCTGGAGAACACCTGTTACAGGTGAGTAACTACTCTTTCTCCAGGACCAAGCAGGAAGTCAGTCCTCACATATGGGACTCCCCAGCTCAGGGCTACCAGATGCCCCAAAACAAAACAATGAGCTCCCTCTAGAGCCTCAGCATGCAAGAACAGAATCTTCTCTGATAACGCCCCCGACAGGTAGCCCAACACCAGGGCCGGAGGGTAGGAGCTTCCTAAACCCCAAAGAGATTATGGAGTACCGCTTGCCCGAAAGCACTGTCCCTGCGGGACTCCCTCTCAAGGCAGTAGTGGACCGCAAAAGTCTGGCTTGAAGACCAAGTAGCGGCCCAGCAGATGTCTGCCAACGGAACAGAGCGGAGATGAGCCACTGACACAGCCTTTGCCCTGACACGATGAGCCATAGCTCGACCCTGCAACGAGAGACCGGCTGCCCTGTAAGCCCAGGCGATGCAGTCAGCTACCCATATGGACAAAGTACGCTTGGAGACAGCCAACCCCCAACTCATTGGGATCAAAAGAGACGAAGAGCTGAACCGCCCTCCCGTGTACGGTCAAGGTAGAAGTACAACGCCCTCCTACAGTCCAGGGTATGCAAGACCATCTCAGCCCGGCTGGCATGAGGCCTGGGAAAGAAAGTTGGAAGAACCACCTCCTGATTGAGGTGGAAGGAGGAGACAACCTTTGGAAGGAACTTAGGGTGAGTCCGTAAGACTACTCTGTTCCTATAGAACCTAGTATATGGTGCTTCTGATACTAGGGCCTGAAGCTCGCTCACTCACTCGCCTTGCTGAGGTAAGGGCTACCAGAAATAGCACTTTTCAGGATAGAAAAAGCAGAGGGCAAGTAGCCATAGGTTCAAATGGTGGGCAAGTAAGCCGTTGCAAGACCACATTTAAATCCCATTCAGGGGCAGGTGGACGCACTGGAGGCTTAAGCAAAAGCAGGCCTCTGAGGAAGCGAGCCACCAAAGGATGGCTGGATAGAGACTGACCCTCCACCTGGGAGTGGTGTGCTGAAAGAGCACTAAGATGAACTCTAACAGAATTGGACTTAAGGCCCAGGTTGGACAGGTGAAGCAAATATTGCAGCACCACTGGTACCAGGCATGAGAAAGGGTTCTCGTTGTGTTGAGTACACCAGGTAGAGAATCTCCGCCACTTAAGGGCATAAGACTTTCTGGTGGACTGCCTCCTAGAAGCCACGACTACGTCCTTCACTTCCCTAGGTAATAGTAAAGGCGCTAGCCCTACCCTTTCAGCAGCCAGGCCATCAAATTGAGGAACTGGAGATTGGGGTGTAAGAGAGATCCCTGCTCCTGAGACAGGAGATCGGGTTGTGTCCCCAGAGGAAGAGGAGTGTCCACCGATAGTTGTAAAAGCAGTGGGAACCAGGGTTGCCTCGGCCACCTGGGGGCCACCAGGATCAGCGAGGCCTTGTCCCTGAGCACCTTGAATAGCGTCTGGGACACTAGAGGCATGGGAGGAAACGCATATAGAAGGCCTGTAGATCATGGAATGAGAAACGCATCCGCTGCAACTCTGAGGGGATGCGGTTGCCTGGAACAGAACCTGGGAAGTTGACGGTTCAGAGGACTGGCAAAGAGATCCATGGTTGGAAGACCCCATCTCAGGAAGTTCTGTTGAACCACTAGAGGATTCAACTGCCACTCGTGCGGCTGCAAGATCCTGCTCAATCTGTCCACCAGGTAATTTTTCTGACCTGGGAGATAGACCGCTTTGAGAAGAATGCCGTGATTGACTGCCCAGGAGCACAGTTTCTGCGCCTATTGACATAGAAGTCGGGACCCTGTGCCCCGTTGTTTGTTCACACAGAACATAGAAACTTGATTGTCCGTCTGAACCAAGATGGACTGGCGAGAGATGGGATGGGAGAAAGTTCTCAGGGCTAAGCGGATAGCTCTCAGTTCTAAGAGATTGATCTGCTGTGCGGCCTCCCAAGGAGACATAGAAACATGATGACAGAAAAAGACCACATGGCCTATCTAGTCTGTCCTTCCATAACTACAACAGTCCACTTTTTACCTTTAGAGATCCTCTGTGTTGGTCCCATGCTTTTTTGAATTCAGTTACTGTCCTCATCGCTACCACCTCCACTGGGAGACTATTCCATGGATCCACTACTCTTTCCGTAAAGAAATATTTCCGCATATCACTCCTGAATCTATCTCCCTTCACCCTCATCCCATGTCCCCTCGTAGCAGAACTTGCTTTCAATTGAAAGAGGCTCTCTCCCTGAACATTTATGCCACGGAGGTATTTAAACATCTCAATCATATCACCTCTATCCCGCCTTTCCTCTAAGATGTACATATTAAGATCCTTCAGTCTGTCCTCATATGCTTTATAATGAAGCCCATTAATCATTTTAGTAGCAACCCTCTGCACCGACTCCATCCTGTTCACATCCTTTTGAAGGTGCGGTCTCCAGAATTGCACACCATACTCCAAATGAGGTCGCACCAAAGACTTATACAGAGGCATTATCACCGCCTTTTTTCTGCTAGCCATTCCTCTCCATATGCACCCAAGCATCCTTCTAGCTTTTGCCGTCGCCTTTTCTACCTGTTTAGCTACTTTAAGATCATCAGGCCACAGGCCTTGAGTACATGCTCCTTGGCAACGTGCACCCCAACCTTGAAGAGAAGCATCGGTTGTCAGCACCTGAGTGTGGAGGTGCCTGAAAAGGCACCCCTTGCACCAGATTCGGAAGAGGAAGCCACCACTGCAGAGAAGAGTGTAGTAGGTTGGACACCCTCACTTTGTCCGTGAGACTTCCTGTGGCTTGGTGCCACTGAGTCTTGAGTCCCCATTGAGCTGGCCTCATGTGTAGACAGGCATTTGGAGTTACATGGACCGTGGATGCCATGTGGCCCAAGAGCCTCAGGAATTGTCTGGCGGAGACCAGAGAATTGCAGTGGAATAGCCTGGCTAGATCCATCAATCTGTGTGCCCTGTCCACTGGTAGAAAGGCCTTTGCCTGAAAGGTGTCTAGTCGAGCTCCTATGAACTCGATGTTCTGGGAGGGGTGCAAACTGGACTTTGCGAAGTTTATAACAAACCCCAGGTGCTGAAGCAGAGCGACAGTGCGAAGGGTGGCTTGATTGACCTCTTGTGGGGATTGACCCCTGATGAGCCAATCGTCCAGGTATGGAAAGACAAAGAGGCCCTGAACCCTGAGGTAGGCTGCTACCACCGCCAGGCACTTGGTGAATACCCTGGGGGCGGATGTAAGGCCAAAAGGCAGTACTCTGTACTGATAGTGGTTTCCTCCCACTACAAATCTGAGATATTGTCTGTGGTCTGGATGAATGAGGATATGAGTATAAGCATCTTTTAGGTCTATGGAGCATAGCCAATCTCCCTGCTGGAGGTAGGGCAGCAGAATTCCAAGGGTAAGCATCTTGAACTTTTCCCTCTCCAGAAACTTGTTCAAATTTTGCAAGTCTAGGATGGGCCTGAGGCCTCCTGTTCTTTTTGGTACCAGGAAGTACCTGGAATAGAAGCCGTGACCTCTCAGGCGGTGGGGCACCGGTTTCAGTGCCTGTTCCTGTAGAAGACTTCACAAATTCAAATGTGGTCCTTATGTCAGAGTTATATCTTGACTATAGTGTTTAGTACTCTGCAATAAAATTAAAAGTATAATATGTATCACTACAGACTTGAAACTATGTTTCATTTGTTGTCTTTAACTGAAAGTAGCCGCAAGGTCTCAGAATTTCAGGCTGCCATTGACTTCATATGTACCGTCAAATGAGCAAATGCCTATAATACATCAACGACCTTATTGCTTCGTAGCCACTATTGCAATCACTTTTGTTAGAAATTTTTTTTTTATAGAATTAAACCAGTGCTTAACTTCCTAAAGGAGATTCCTGCTTAATTCTAACCTTCAATATAAGTCCCAATTTTTTTAAGTAGAATTAAGCTAGTGCTTAACTTTCCAAAGGAGATTCCAGCTTGATTCCAGCCTTCAATTCAAGTCCCTGAATTGAATTGAAGGCTGGAATCAAGCCTTGAATCTCCTTTGGAAAGTTAAGCACTAGTTTAATTCTACCTAAAAAAATTGGGACTTATATTGAAGGTTAGAATTAAGCTGGAATCTCCTTTAGGAAGTTAAGCACTGGTTTAATTCTATAAAAAAAAATTTTCTAACAAAAGTGCCTGTAGAAGACTTGCCAACTCCTGCAGGAGTAAGTCCCTGTGCAGAGGAAGTCTGGGAGGCTCCCCTGGAAAATAGGAGGGGGGTACCTGGTGGAAGTGGAGGAGATAGCCCTTCTGGACTATACTTAGTACCCAGGTATCCCTTGTGACGGCTGACCACCTGTGGGTGTACAGGGCCAGCTGGCCTCCAGTGCTGATAGGGGCCAGCTGAGGAGGAGAGGCTATGCCACTGGAGTCAAAACCCTGCTCCCTGCTGTGCAGGAGCCGGAGGCTTGGGAGTTTTCTGCCTACGGGGCCCATGTCCCTACCCCTTGGCCTGCTGACCCTGTTGGGGAGCTACAGAGGCCTGAAAATGAGGGTATGTTTTATAGGCAGATGACTTCCTCGGGTAAAAGGTCTTTTTCCCCGAGCCCTTCTTCTGAGAAGGGGCAGAGGTTTTTCTGGACAGCCTTGTCCGGGTATGAGTCTCAGTCTCGAGTTCTGCAGCCTTGTCAGCCATGGGCTTGCCAAAGAGGTTTTAACCTCGGCAGGGGACATCGACCAACTTGTCCTGCACCCATGGCTTGAGGTCCGATGACTGTAGCCAGGCCTGACGGCGTGCACCGATGCCGGCCGCAGCTACCCGGGCCGAAGCCTCAAAGCCATCATATAGGCTGCTCGAGAGATAAACTTCGAGCACTCACGAATAACCGAGGACAGAGTATTGAACCTCTGCAAAACTCCTCGGAGAGACCAGCGGAGAACCCGGCAATCTCCTTTGCCAGGTCTCGAAGGTACATGCCCTTGTATAGCTGGGTAGGTCTGGACACGGCAAGCAAGCATAGAGCGCTGGAAGCACTTCTTACCGAGAGCATCCAGGTTCCGGGCCTCCCGACCGGGAGGCACCAAGTGCATCTTCTGACTCTTCAGACAATGCATGGCCGATTCCACAACCATGGAGTGGTGCGGTAATTGTGCCTTTTGGAACCCGGGGCTCTTGCAGACTCGATAGATGGAATCGACCCACTTGCTTAAAACCGGCGTCGACGCCTCCCACATGCTGAAGAGCAACCATTCCAGCATCGGAGGAACCGGAACAATAAAGGCCTCCTTCGGAGGAGAGTCATACTGTAGGGCCTCGAGCTCCTCGGGTCGAGGCTCCTCCTCGGGATCCGCGTGGAATGCCAAAGCCTTGGCCATATCCCACACGAAATCTGAGAACCGGGTATCCTCCAGCAGGGACCTTCTCCGAGGCTCGGACTCGGGTGAGTCCGAAGGGACGCACCGAGTCTGAAAGGTGTCGGGTGACTCCTTATCCTACGTCTCCCAGCCAGACTCCTCGGAGGAGGAATCGAGCGGCTCCGGTCGGGCAGGCATCGATGCCATCCGCCCCGACGCCGAGGGTACCGGCATCGACGACCTCGGTCCCGAACGAGAGGCCAAGGGAGACCTTGGCTGAGGATCGACTCAAGCGCGCATGGACTCGAGGATCGGCTCGGCCTCCGGGGTCGACTTGGATGTCGATGTCCCGGTGGTCGGGGCAGATACACCGGTGAGACTGGCGATCAGTGCCCGCTGCTGTTCCATGAAGTCAGCCAAGCTGCTCTTCAAGGCCGTCAACCTGAGTCCGAGCTCAGCAGACTCAGCAGCCCCCGACTCGGGCCCCGGCGTCGGCTCCCCTGGAGGAGAATCCACGAGGACTACAGTACTCACGTGACCCAGGGACTCCATCTCCCGGAGCGGAGGAGTGGCCTAGTGGTTGGGGCAAGGTACTTCAGGCCAGAAGGTCGGGGATTCAAATCCCACTAGAGGACAGCAACCTTGGGCCGGAAGGACTGGGGTTTCTAGTCCCACAGGTGCTCCTTGTGGTCTTGGGCAAGCCACTTAACCCTCCATAGCACATGTTCCCTGTAAAATAGTTATCTCCAAGTTATAATGCCCTGTTCAATGTAATTTAAGTTTGTTCAATGTAAACCACACTGATGCAGAATAGCGCGGTATATAAGAGAATGTAAATAAATAAATCTCCACACGAGGTTGTTTTGCAGGCCTCTCCGACTCCGAAGACCCGGGACGGCGCTCGGGGCTATGCGACTTGGCCCTTGAGGAGCCAAGTGCGTCCACAGACGCTGGCCTCGCGGGTTTTTTCTTGTTGCGATGCTCCCGCAAGGGAGATCCCCTTTCAGAGGAGCCTTGACGCTGCTCGGGGCCGGAGTCCCGAGATGTCGAGGCCTCTGACGAGGTCCGGGCCCGACCGGACGCGGAGTCAGAGAAGATTCTTTCCTTTTGGTGCTGCCGACTCCTTAAGGCCTTAGAGGACATTTTCCCACACGGACCACAGATCATCAGGTCATGATCGGGTCTGAGGCACCGGAGGCAGCAGTCATGTGTGTCGGTGAGATACATGAGTTTCTTACACCGATCACACTTTTTAAACCCACTGGCAGCCATCGGGGGAAAAAGGGCCCCTGCGAGGTCAAAAGACAGGGCTGCCAGTGAAAACAGAAAAAATGGCGCGTACGCTAGTCACTAAGGACAAAAACCGAAAAAAGAGGTCTGGGCTTGATACCAATGTATCGGGCCCAGGCGGGAAAGGGAAACCGGCGTCGAACCGAAGAAAAACAGGTTCACGCAGAATAAAATTGACTTTTTCCTCAGGTGAAACGAAAATACATCCGTCGGGCTCAGCGGAAAAAAGAAGACTGAGCAAGATGGCACCCTTGGGTGGGAAGAAGACAGCGCATGCACGCTGCATTCCCAAAGGCTCTCTTTGAAAGCTGGGGAAATGCTCCGCACGGGGCTCCATCGGCGCCGACATCACCCATATGTGAGGACTGACTTCCTGCTTGGTCCTGGAGAAAAAGAAAGACTGAGCAAGATGGCACCTTTGGGCGGGAAGGGGACCGCGCATGCTTGGGTGTATTCCCAAAGGCTTTCTTAGAAAGCTGGGAAAATGCTCCGCATGGGGGCTCCATCGACGTCGATGTCACCCATATGTGAGGACTGACTTCCTGCTTGGTCCTGGAGAACAATTAGCAGGTAAGTCTAATTTTAACCTTTCTAGGAATGATGTTCCCGGTGCTATCTTGTACGCACTCCTATATATTGTCATTCCACACTCCCGGTAGGTTTTTTTCTCCCACTGCTTTTGGCTTGCCAATCCTGTGCCTCTTGAAGCACTGTGTATGAGAGGCGTCCCTTCTGGTTATTTTTCTTCTCCATCAATTCCTCAAATATTGTAAGTTTTGTCTGTAAATCACACCTTCTCTCTTGTTTTCAAAAAGTACCACAACTGAACATACGCATAGGGCCCGATTCTGTACTGGATGTCCCGGCCCTCTGTGCACCTGGTCAGAACCGAATGCACAGAGGTAGATGGGATTCTGATCCCACGGGGCCCATCTAGACCTGTGGGCTCAGAATCACATCCAAGCCTGAATGTCCTGCCGGGACCCCGATTCTGGTCAGCTTGCATGTATAGGCCTAGCCTGGCTAACTCAGTCAAGGCTCCTGAATGGAACCAGGGCGCCATGGTACCGCGGCTCCATTCAGGAGCCACGATCCCTGGCCGCCAAAAAGAATATTCATTCCCCGCAGCCTGACCCCCGATCTGGCCTCCCAAGGCCAAGGTCGGGCTGCAGGGAATATCCTCTACCCCCTCCCGCCTTTACTGCGCCCTGGGCCTACCAGGACCACCCGTCTAGGGAAACTACTTCCATCTCAGAGGTGGAATAAGTTCCCCATTCAGCCCGCCGGTCCTGGATGTACAGGGTCAACATTGGAATCAACGCTGTACATCCAGGGCCACCGCCCCCACAACACCCCTTTCCCACCCTGTCTAACCTCCCTGTACAACGTATGGGAAAGTTAGTCGGGGTCGGCAGAAGTGTTGAATAGCAGGGATGGGACGTCCATCCCCACTATTCGTGCCTTGGAATGACCCCGATAGTAATCTGATTCCCTTAGTGCAAAGGAATCCTTCAGCTCAGCAAATGCCTTGACTTTCCCTTCCTGATCAATCAGTTGGCCTACCTAGACAAGCCCCTTCTGTGTCCAGTCCTTAAAGATGTCCCCTTCTCTACCTAGGTGAATTTGTTCAATCCTTGAATGAAGACCCCCCCCCCCAGATAGTTGCTTCCCTCCCATTAACTGTTTCTGGCATTTTTTCCATATTTGCATTGTTGCTCTCCTGAAAAGGTTTTCCATTTCCCTGCCTCCCATTCCCCTTTCTGGATCCCTAATCTGTGCTTCCAATGATTTTGTACCTTCTCCATCAGTGCCCATTGTGGGATTTCCCCAATTCCCCTCCAGGCAAACAGGGCCCTTAGGACGCTTCATAATATGTATTCAAGCATGGCATTCCGAGTCCCCCTTCTTCTCTTAAACATTACCTGGCATGACACTCTTGGGGCTTTCTCTCCCCAGATATATTTCATTAAAAAGCTTTGTAAGCTCTTTATCATAGCCTGCGGTACCGCACATGGTAGGGATATAAACAGATAACAGGATCCTAGGGAGTATATTCATCTTAATAACAGCTATCCACCAACTCCATGTCAAGTGTAGCCCAGACCTTCTAAAAAGATCTCTGCGGATATTTTCTGTCAGGAGCTTATAGTTCCATTCTTAGGGTCTACCCTAGACAACCTTAATTTGAATTCCCAGGTACCAAAATGTTTTATTTACCCCTTTAAAGGAGAAACTACTGTTGTGGTACCGTTAATCCCTAGAATTTCAGATTGGCTTGTAAGATCCACAGACACTATTGTCTTTCTCTGGTTTTGGCAGGATTGTAAAACCCGTTTCTTCCATTGATGCCAGTATCCCCTCTTCTTTTAAGGTCCCATTCAAAACCTGTGTTAATACTGGGGCTATTTGGTCTTGCATCAGGCGGTGGAACTTTGCCGTTAGCACATCTAGCCCAGGTGCTTTACTGATCTTAAGAGTGTTGATAGCTGCCCTCATCTCTTCTTCACTAATATCTTCCCCTAGCCATTTCTCCTCCTCTTCTGTCAATTTCCATAGCTTACATTCTGCCAAAAATTTATGCCCTAGTTCTTGGCCCCCTCTTACTTCACTTTTATATTATGCTGTATCTCAAAAGTTTGATATACCATTTCCCCCTTTTTATTCCTAATCTCGTTGATATGGTCCGCTTGTCTTTTAGCTTTAGCCTACTGGCCAAGATTTTACCTGCTTTATTCCCTCCTTCAAAGTGGGTTTGCCTAAAGACATTCAGTTTGTGTCTTCTCTCTTGTGCCCTGAGCTTACTTAACTCACCCCCGTAGCTTTACTAATGCTATCAGTCGGGTTGCTGTCACTCTGGTGTAGCTGCTCAAATTCTGTTATTTTGTCCAGTAATTGCTTTTCTGCTGCTCCTCGCTTTCTTTTGGCCTGGGCCGCGATACGTATTGTGTCTTAGTGACCACTTTCAGCCCATCACATATCATACCTAGGGCCAATTCCTCCATCATGTTGAATTGAATATATTCCTGTATGGTCTGTTTTTTTACATTTACCTTTTCTTCTAGTATGGAGTCATTTAACCTCCAAAATTTTATCCCTTCCTCCCTCACCCTTTATCAGAGGTGACACAGACCGAGGCGTGGTCTGTCCAAGTTATTTGTCCTTGATCTTCTATCTCCCCTTTTGGCACCCAGCCTCCGCTTACCCAAATCATGTCTATTCGACTATAGGAGCCGTGTGTTTGCGAGTAATGGGTATAGCGTAATTATTCACCTGTAACAGGTGTTCTCCAGGGACAGCAGGAATCAGTCCTCACTTATGGGTGATGTCAGCACCGATGGAGCCCACGCGGAGCAAATCCCCAGCTTTCAAAGAAAGCCTTTGGGATTGCTGTCACACATGCGTGGTCCTCTTCCTGCCCAAGGGTGCCATCTTGCTCAGTCAGGTCCCTTAGCTCGAGCCCTACCAAGCAGATGGCAAGGGAAGGATAAAAATCCAGCAACTCATCAAGGGAGGTGGGAGGGTAGTGAGGACTGATTCCTGCTCTCTCTGGAGAACACCTGTTATAGATGGGTAACTACGCTTTCTCCAGGAACAAGCAGGTAGTCAGTCCTCACTTATGGGACTCCCCAACTACAGGCTACCGAACCTGTAACCAAAAAACGTCTCCGCATGGTTGTGAGCAGAAGCCGATGCCCAAAGTAGTCCGAGTCCTCGGGGCAGAGCCCTCGGTAGCCATGAAAAAGGGTTGGAGGGCAGGAGTTGCTTATACCCCGAACAGATTAGGGAGTACAGCCTGGCCGAAGGCGCTGTCCCGATGGGACTCCCTCTCCAGGCAGTAGTGTGCAGCAAAAATGTTCGCTGCAGCCCAGCAAATGTCCTGCAGGGGCACCGCATGCAGCGAGGCACCAAAGCCGCCTTGGCTCGGACTCCATGTGCGGTGACTCGCCAATCCAAAGGGATACCTGCTTTTGCATGGGAGAAGGCGATGCATCTGCCACTCAAACGGAGAGAGTGCATTTGGTGACTGCCTGCCCCAATTGATAGGATCGTAAGTCAGAAAAAGTCGGTCAGACTTGCGATGAGCCTAGGTGCGCTGCAGATAGAAGGCAAAAGCTCTCTTGAAGTCGAGAGTATGCAAAGTCGCCAACGACTGGTTGGCATGTGGTCTCCGGAAGAAAGTCGGTAAGACTATCTCCTGGTTGAGATGGAAATCCGAGACAACTTTAAGACCACCCTATTCCTATAGAATCTGGTGTAAGGAGCATCAGCCATGAGAGCCTGGAGCTCACTGACTGGACAGGCCAAAGTCAGCGCCATCAGGAAGACCACCTTCCAGGATAGATGCCAAAGCGAGCACATCGTCATCAGCATGAGCATCACGTTCAGGTCCCATTCTGCTGGGGGAGGGCGGATGGGTGGCTTGGATAGCAAGAGACCCTGCATAAAGTGGGAGACCAAAGGCTGCCCTGAGAGGGGCTTTCCTTCAACAGGGAGTTGATTCGCCAAGGTGGCGCTTAAATGCACCCTGACGGAGTTCGACTTCAGACCTTCCCTCGAGAGATGGAGGAGGTACTGAAGGACCCATCGAGTGAGGCAAGAGAATGGGTCGATCTGGAGCCAGGAGCACCAGACCAAGAAGCGCCGTCACTTGAAGGCGTAGGCTCGCCTAGTTGAGGACTTCCTCGACCTCCTCCGGGAGACCCAGTGGAGCTAGGGAGACCCGTTCAGCCACCAGGCTGTGAGGGATAAGGAGGCTAGGTTCAGGTGCAGCACCCGTCCGTCCTCCTGTGTTAGCAGGCCTGGGGCACAGCCCAGGGGGGATGGGAGGCTCCATCAACAGCAGGAGCCAGAGCTGTCGAGGTCATGAGGGGGCTACGAGGATCATCGATGCCCGGACCTACTGAGCCTTGAAGAGGGTCCTCGGAATAGGAGGAATGGGAGGGAAAGCATTGAGCAGGCCGGAGGACCAGCACAGAAGGAACGCATCCAGGCTCTCCCAGCTCGGCTGCGGCACTGGCCCACAGAAGCGGGGGAACTGTGCGTTCTGAGAACTGGTGAATAGATCCATCGCCAGAGTCCCCCACCGAAGGAACAGCCAGCTGGCCACCCCCGGATCCAGCCGCCATTCGTGAGGGCAGAGGATCCTGCTGAGCCTGTCTGCTAGGACATTCTCCTGGCCCGGGAGGTAGGTCACCCTGAGGGACAGCCCCTGATGGAAGGCGAAGGAGCAGAGGAGGACCGCTTCCCGACAGAGGGAGCATGATCCCGTACCACCTTCCTTGACGTAGAACATCGCCACGCGGTTGTCGGTCTGCATAAGCACCGACCTCCCCTTAAGGTGGTCCTCGAAGGCCCTCAGGGCCCAACGAATCACCCAGAGCTCGAGCAAGTTTATCTGCTGCTGAGACTCCTCGGGCGACTACTGCCCCTGCGTGCACAATGCACTGCAGTGGGCTCCCCACCCCAACAGGGAGGCATCAGTCATTAGCACCGTGTCATGCTGTGGAGTCTGGAAGGGCAACCCCTGGAGGAAGTTGCAGGGGTTTTACCACCATCCTAGGGACAAGCAAAAGCTGTGGGAGACCCTTACGGGGTCCCTGAGATGACCGACGGACGGGCTCCACTGGGTGCTGAGGCACCACTGAGCTGTCCACATGTGCAAGCGGGCGTGAGGAACCACATGAATGTTAAAGGCCATGTGGGCCAGGAGGCGCAGCATAGTTCGGGTTGTGACCCAGGGGGTGCTCTGGACCTGAGCTGCCAGGGCTCGGAGGCAGTCGGTGCGATCCGCTGGTAAGAATGCGGTCGCCCGTTGAGTATTGAGATGCACCCTGATGAATTCTAAAGCCTGCACTGGTTCGAGGTGCGACTTAGGATAGTTGACCAAGAATCCCAGGCCTTCGAGTAGAAGGATCGTACGCAATGCCGCCCGGCGACTTTCTTTGACCAAGGATCTCGTGACAAGCCAGTCGAGGTAGGGGAATGTGGGTACGCCTTGATGCCTGAGCCAGGTGGTGACCGCGGAGAGGCATTTCGTGAAGACCCGTGAGGCGGACGCGAGGCCGAAGGGGAGCACCCTGTACTAGAAGTGCTCTCCCCGCACCCTGAAGCGCAGGTACTTCCTGTGCTGGGGGTGAATCAAAATGTGGGCGTAAGCATCTTTTAGTTCCAAGGAGCATAGCCATTCGCCCTGCCGGAGGAAGGGCAGCAGGATGCCAAGTGATAGCATCTTGAACTTCTCCCGCACCATGAACTTGTTTAAACTTCAGAGACACCCCCCCCCCATCTTCTTTGGGATGAGGAAGTATCGGGAATAGAAGCCCCGACCTCGAAGGTGTGGCGGGACCTTCTTGATCGCCCGTTGGAGGGAGACCAACTCCTGCTGCAGGAAGACCTGGTGTGCGGGAAGTTGAAAGAGGCTCCGCCGGGGAGAAGGGAGGGGGAAGCGTGTCCAAGCGGAGGCGATAGCCGTCCTGGTTGACCTTGAGGACCAGGTATCTGAGGTGATGGAAACCCACTAAGGGGCGAAAGAGGACAGTCCCCCCCCCCCCCCCACGGCTGCTGAGTCGCCAAAGGCGAGAGGCTATGTGGCTGGTGTCAAAACCCCCGTGCAGGTTGCAGTGGAGCCGGGATTTGGGCTTTAGGCCCTTTCGGCTTGCGGTGACCCTGGCTGGACTTTCTCTGTGTCGGAGTGATCGGCGTGGGGGTGATTGGGTATGGCGGGTAGCCATGGTAAGGAAGGCCCTTCCTCGGGGAAATAGGATTTTTGGCCGGTTGCTTCTTCCGGGGGAGGATGGTGGTCTTGTGCGAGAGAAGAGTACTGAATTCTGTCTCTGTCTCCTTATCTTCCATCGGCTTGCTAAAGAGCTGCTCGCCGAGGCAGGGAATGTCCAGGAGCTTCTTCTCTACCCACTGCTCCAAGTCTGATGATTGGAGCCATGCGTGGCGATGGGCCCCGATGCTTGCAGCCACCACCTGAGCCGAGGACTCGAAACCATCGTAGGCGGCACGGGAGAGGTATTTTGAGCAGTCCACGATGGACTTCAGCAGAGTACTGAACCTATTGAGGGGTTCGCCCTTGAGGCCCGCAGAGAAACCTCCGAGCTTCTTGGCCAGGTCACACAAGAACATGCCCATGTGTAGTTGGTATGCTTGAATGCGACAGAAGAGCATGGACCCCTGGTAGGCCTTGTGGCCTAGGGCATCAAGGTCTCTCGACTTCCGGCCCGGGGGGACCGACGAGTGCGACTAAGGAATCTTTTGCTTTCTCATTGCTGATTCCACCACCATGGAAGTGAGGGGGAGTTGGGTCTTTCTGAACCCAGGGCCACGTTGTACCTTGTACATAGTGTTGAGGTGCTTACTCACGATGGGGACCGAGGCGGGTGCCTCCTACATGCAGAGCAGCAGTCTGGACAAGATGGGAGGGACCGGAACAGTAAGAGACTCCCTAGGTGGGGACTTGTACTGAAGGATGTCAAGCTCTTCAGCTCGATGGTCCACTTCAGCCTGGGTGGCCAGGTTAAGAGCCCGTGCCATATCCTGAACGAACACCAGGAAGGAGGTGTCCTCGGGTGGTAAGCGCCACTGAAACGCAGGCGGGGAGGGGTCCGACGGAAGTCCTGGTGGGTACGGGTTTCCGGGGAGGTGTCCCCATCGGAGTCCCAGTCCAAGAACTCAGATGAGGAATCCGAACCGGGCAAGTCACCCTGTCCAGCAGCCAAGGTCCACTTGGAGCCGGAAGTCCTGGAAGATCTCGCCGTCGAGGACCCTCACAAAGCCCGCGGCTCTTGGGGGTATCCTGGACGGATTTTGTCATCCTACACGAGGGACCCATGGTCTCTGGGTGTGAGTCAGCGAAGCTGGCTGTGAGCGCCTGCTGGGAAGCGATGAATGCAGAAATGCTGTGTTCTAACGCCAGCATGCGGAACTCCCACGCAGGTGTGGGGCCCTGTGATGCCGTCACTGGGACGGTGCTCAGGAGACCGGGCACCTTCGCCGGAGGCCTCCATATCTGTGCGGGGTACCTTGCGGGGCCGCTCCTTGTCCGACTCTTGGGAACACCAAAAGGGGCTGAGCAACCAGGAGCACTCGTGCTTGTCGGGAGCCCCCGACAGTGACTTCGAGGCCTTCTTCTTCTTGCGCCGCTCCACTTCAGGGGACCCCTGGGTCAGAGTGCCGCTGAGAGCGTGGGGCCGAAGTGGGGGAACCCACCGGAGGAGAGACGACCGAGAGCACCACCGGGGACTCTGAGGCGGCCTTTCTGAAAATGTCTTCGGACTTCTGCTTACGACTAAGCATGGTTTTAGAGGACATTTTCTTTCGAAGCAAACATAGCTCCAGATCATGATCAGCCCCGAGACACCGCAGGCAACAGTCATGGATGTCCATAAGCGACATAGAGCATCTATCGCATTTTTTAAATCTGGTGGCCATATGGGCAAAAATGGCCCCCAGGAGGTCAAAGACCTACGCAGCCAGCGGTTGGGGCAATAAAAAAGGACATGAAGCCTGTGAAGGCAAATAAGGCGAAGAAAACTGTCCCCTGATAGCTCTAAAAGGGTAGAGCAGGGGAAGGATGAGTAGAAGACCGGTGCAACTGGAAAATAGAAGGCCAGTAGGCCAAAAACAAAAGACTTTTTCCGAGGGACGAGGACGTGTGTCCGAAGGGCTCCGTGGAAAAAGAGAGACTGAGCAAGATGGCACCCTTGGGTGGGAAGAGGACCACACATGCATGACAACAATCCCAAAGGCTTTCTTTGAAAGCTGGGGAATTGCTCTGCGCAGGCTCTGTCGGTGCCGCCGTCACCCATAAATGAGGACTGATTTCCTGCTTGTTCCTGCAGAAATTTACATTCTCCTGAGTGCCTACATCTCCATATATCTACAAATCCTAATCTTTCTTTCAACAACCTCAGAGGCTCTGATGGTCTTTCCTTCTCCCAGCTATCCTTCCCCCACTATTATCCAGCCTTGAGTTGGAGGTCAGGTTATAATCTTCACTTAAAATAATCGGGGCTTTCCCACATTTTTTCAGTTCTCTTGTCATTTTCTCATAAAATTCCCCTTACTGCTCATTTGGTCCATAAATGCTTACCATCCATACTTCATCTCCATTCGCTCTGATTTCTACTCCCACCCATCTTCCTCCTTTATCCCTATATTCTCCCACGATTGTTTCTTTGTACTGCTCGCTTACTATCATCCCCCCCTGCCACACACCTACACACTTTTCATAGGTTGGCTCATTGTCCTGCTAACACCACCAACGGAAAACTTCTCGATTCCAGCATATGCTCCTGCCTTACTCTCAAATTAGTTTCCTGTACACACAAAACATCTGCCTTTAGCGTCTTCTTTCCCACTCCAGCAGGTGGCGTTTATGCCATGTTTGTAGCCCATTTGCATTTATCATTGCCACTGTCTATTATTTTTATTTCTTTGCAGCATCCTCTTAGTGCCTTTTCCTGCCCCTCCCTCTTCCTCTCTTGATTCAGAGGTCTATCTGGAGTAGTGCTCACCCTGCACTCCCCATCCCTTTCCTGTCTGTCCTATAGTCCTCCCCCCTTCTCCTTTCCTTCCTCTATTCTCGGCCCCCCACCCTTCTGTCATGTTTGGGTGCTCTTCCTCTCCACATTATGTCATACACTTCTGCTCTTACGTTTTCAGTTATGGAGTTCTATCTTTTAACCAAAAATATTTGCTTTGCTTCATGAACATTAACTCTTAACATGCACTATTATTGTAACATTCCTAATCTCTCTTCATAATATTCCTGGGTAGTTGCTTCACGCCCAGTGTCTTGATTGTACCCTCTTTAAATTTTATGCATTTTATCTTGCTGCTCAGTGGTGTAATTCCAGCATTTTGGCTTTATTATTAGATCCATTCTCCTTTTGTCCATTTCACTGCTTCACTCCCTTTAGTTGTGCAGTGCGATTGTTCCTCTGTCGCTTTCTCTTCCTGCTGTCACTGCACCTTTTTGCCTTCCCAGCCTCTCCTCGAATCCGTTGCTCGTGTTCCCTTCTTACTGCTGCCTCTTGTTGTTGTAGGCCCACCTCCTTCAATGCTTTTAAGGCCTCTGGCACTGTTTTGACCTTCCATATTTTCTCGTTCTTGGTAAATGCGACTCCAAATGGGTATAGCCATCTATACCATATATCGGCAGACCCAAGGGTCTGCGTGACTGGGCTCATTGCTCTATGTCTCTACAAACTGCTTCAGCCTGGCTAGCATGAGGCCTAGGGAAGAATGTAGGAAGAACCACCTCTTGGTTAAGGTGGAAGGAGGAGACAACTTTTGGGAGGAACTTTGGATGAGTCCTAAGGACTACCCTGTTCCCATAGGAGTGGAGGAGTGGCCTAGTGGTTGGGGCAAGGTACTTCAGGCCGGGGGTTCAAATCCCACTAGAGGACAGCAACCTTGGGCCGGAAGGACTGGGGTTTCTAGTCCCACAGGTGCTCCTTGTGGTCTTGGGCAAGCCACTTAACCCTCCATAGCCCATGTTCCCTGTAGAATAGTTATCTCCAAATTACAATGCCCTGTTCAATGTAATTTCAGTTTGTTCAATGTAATCCGCACTGATGCAGAATAGCACGGTATATAAGAGAATGTACATAAATAAATAAAATAAATAAATAGAAGCGAGTGTAAAGCCTATCACAGACCAGGGCCTGAAGCTCACTCACTCGCCTAGCCGAGGTAAGGGCTATCAAAAAGAGTGTCTTCCAGGACAGGAAGCGTAGAGGGCAAGTAGCCATCGGCTCAAAGGGTGGGCGAGTCAGCTGCTGCAAGACCACATTCAACTCCCACTCAGGAGCAGGAGGACGGATTGGAGACTTGGTGTCCCTGAGAAAGCGGGACACCAAGGGGTGAACTGACAGAGAATGTCCTTCCACCAGTGAGTGGTGAGCTGCTAGAGCTGAGAGGTGGACCCGAACAGAATTTGACTTAAGTCCCTGATTGGACAAGTGCAGTAAGTACTGAAGCACCACTGGTACAGTACAGGAGAAAGGATCCTCTGTACGTAGCTGACACCAGACAGAAAACCTTTTCCATTTGAGAGCATAGGTTTTCCTAGTGGACTGTTTCCTAGAGGCTAGGACAACCTCCTCAACTTCCTGAGGTAGGCCCCAGGGAGCCAAAACTACCCTTGCAGCCTCCAGGCCATCAAATTGAGAGCTTTGAGATTGGGGTGCAGAAGGGAACCCTGCTCCTGAGAGAGAAGGTTGGGTTGCAACCCCAGAGGCAGTGGGGGATCCACCGCCAGCTGAAGCAGAAGTGGAAACCAAGGCTGTCTCGGCCACCTGGGAGCCACCAGCAGGACAGAGGCCTTGTCCTGAAGAATCTTGAACAGAGTTCGGGCCACCAAGGGCGTGGGAGGAAACGCATACAGGAGGCCCTGAGACCAGGGAATCAGAAAAGCATCCGCTGCTATCCACAGAGGATGTGGTTGCCTGGAGCAGAACTTTGGCAGTTGCTTGTTCAGTGGACTGGCAAAGAGATCTATCAAAGGGAGACCCCATTTTAGGAAGATCTTTTGAACGACCAAGGGATGCAGGGGGCTGCAAAATTCTGCTCAACCTGTCGGCCAGGTAGTTTTCCTGGCCTGGAAGGTACACAGCCTTGAGGAGCATGTTGTGCTTGAGGGCAAATGAACAAAGGTCCTGAGCCTCCCGGCAAAGGAGTCTGGACCCAGTCCCGCCCTGTTTGTTCACATAAAACATGGCTACTTGGTTGTCTGTCTGAACCAGGACAGATTGATGAGCCAGGGTAGGAGAGAAAGCTTTGAGTGCTAATTGAATAGCCCTGAGTTCTAGGAGATCTGCTGTGCAGCCTCCCAAGGAGACCACAGGCCCTGGGTGCACTTGTTCAGACAATGAGCCCCCCAGCCCTGCAGAGAGGCGTTTGTGGTCAGTACCACTGTGTACCCAGGAATTTGAAAGGGCACCCCTTTTAGTAGATTGGGTGGGTGCAGCCACCAGCTGAGGGAGTCCAGAAATGGTCTGCTCAGCCTTATTCTGTCTCTGAGGCTGCCTGTGACCACTGACTCCGAAGGCACCATTGTGCAGGCCGCATATGGAGCCTGGCATTGGGGGTCACATGAACTGTCGAAGCCATGTGGCCAAGCAGCCTCAGGCAGAGTCTGGCGGAGACCACTGACCCACTGAGAAACTGATTTGCTAAGTTCATCAGTCTTTGGGCCCTGTTTGCTGGCAAGAATGCCTTTGCCAGGACAGAGTCCAGCCTTGCAGCTATGAATTCCAAGTTCTGGGAGGGGAGCAAAGTGGACTTTGCGAAGTTTATTACAAATCCCAATCTTTGAAGAAGAGCAATAGTTCTGAGAGTGGCTTGTCGGGCCTCCTGGCACGTCTGACCCCTGATGAGCCAGTCGTCTAGATAGGGAAAAACAAAGATGCCTTGATCTCTCAGGTAGGCCGCCACCACTGCCAGGCATTTGGTAAAGACTCTGGGAGCAGAGGTTAGGCCAAAAGGCAGTACTCTGTACTGATAATGGTTTCCTCCCACAATGAACCTGAGGTACTTTCTGTGGTCTGGATGAATGAGGATGTGAGTGTACGCATCCTTTAGATCTAAGGAGCATGGCCAATCTCCCTGCTGGAGGTAGGGAAGAAGTGTTCCAAGAGTAAGCATCTTGAACTCTTCCTTCTATAGGAGCTTGTTGAGGTTTCTGAGGTCCAGAATAGGTCGAAGGCCCCCGGTCTTTTGGGTACCAGGAAATACCTGGAGTAGAACCCTTGACCTTGCAAGTGGGGAGGCACAGGCTCCACCGCCCTGTCCACCAACAGACCTTGGAGCTCTTGGAGGAGAAGATGTGTGTGCAGGGGAGGCCTTGGAGGCTCCCCTGGAAATTATGGTGGAGGCAGTTGGTGAAAATGTAGTGCATAGCCCCTGTGGACTATGTTCAACACCCAACTGTCCCCAGTGATGTGGGGCCACTGGTGGGCAAAGAGGGCGAGGCGACCTCCTGTGCAGGGTTGGGAGAGCAGGGACTGAGAGGCTACGCTCAAGGAGTCAACAACCCCCACCCTGCTGAGTGGGTGCAGGGGCCAGAGGCTTGGTGGTCCTCTGCCTACGGGGCCCATTACCCTGCCCCTTGGCTTGCTGACCCTGGGGTGCAGCTTGGGCAGCCTGATACTGAGGGTGTAGGCAGTACCCTTCCTCGGGTAAAAGGGCTTCTTACCCGAGGCCTTCTTCTTGTGAGAAGGGGCAGAGGTCTTTCTAGACAGCCTTGTCCTCGTAAGGTGCTCATTCTCGAGCTGTGCGGCCTTCTCGGCCATGGGTTTGCCAAAAAGGTTCTCACCTCAGCAAGGGACATCGACCAACTTGTCCTGAACCCATGGCTCGAGGTCCGATGACTGCAGCCATGCCTGACATCGAGGTGCGATGCCGGCTGCCGCAACTCGGGCCGAAGCCTCGAAGCCATCGTTGGCGGCGCGGGACATGAACTTCGAGCAGTCCCGAATCCCCGAGGACAAGGACTTGAATCTCTGCAAGGGCTCCCCGGAGAGACCAGCGGAGAACCCGGCCAGCTCCTTGGCCAGGTCTCGCAAGTACATGCCTATGGTACAGCTGGTAAGACTGGACACGGCAAGCAAGCATCGAGCCCTTGAAGCACTTTCTACCAACACCATCAAGGTTCCAGGCCTCCCTGCCGGGGGGGCACCGCGGAGTGCATTTTCTTACTTTTCAGGCGTTGCATGGCCGATTCCACCATGGAATGGTGTGGTAGCTGCGCCTTTTGAAAGCCAGGGCTCTTCCGGAGTCGATAAATCGAATCGACCTGCTTGCTTAGAACCGGCGCCGAGGCCGGTGCCTCCCACATCCAGAAGAGGAGCCGTTCCAGCATCGGAGGAACCGGGACAGTAAAGGCCTCCTTCGGAGGAGAGTCGTACTGCAGGGCCTCGAGCTCTTCGGCTCTTCCTCGGGGTACACCGAGATAGCCAATGCGGTGGCCATATCCCAGACAAACCCTGAGAACCGGGTATCCTCCGGAGGGGATCTACTCCGGGGCTCAGACTGCGGTGTGTCCGGCGGGACGCACCGAGTCTTGAATGTGTCGGAACTCCTCATCCTCCGTCTCCCAGGCGGACTCGTCCGACGAGGAGTCAGGATCCGACCCCGCAGGGCCCTGGAGCACCCGCCACGACGCCGGAGGCACCGGTGTCGACGCCCTCGGTCTCAAACGGGAGGTCGAGGGAGACCGCGACCAAGGTCGACCTCGAGCCATCATGGACTCGAGTATCGGCTTGGTGTCTGGGGTCGACTTCGATGTCCCGGTGGTCGGGGCAGATGCGCCAGACAGGCTGGCCATCAGTGCCCGCTGCTGCTCCATGAAGGCAGTCTGCTCTCCAAGGCTGTCATCCTGAGACTCAGCTCGGGAGACGCAGCAGCCACCGACTCGGGCCTCAGCGGCACCGTGCCCGACGTCGGCTCTCTGGGAGGAGAGTCCTCGAGGACCACAGGGCTTACGTGTCCAGCAGACTCCGGCTCCACGCAAGGAACTTTGGCAGGCTTCTCTTGTTCCACGGGCCTGGGGCGACGGTCGGGGGTCTTAGACCTGGCCCTCGAGGAGCCAGGCACCTCCTTTGACGACACCCTCACGAGCCGCTTCTTCCTCTTGCATTCCCGGTCGGGGGACCCCCTGTCCGAGGAGCCCTGACGGCGCTCGGGATCCGAATCCCAAGATGTCGAGGCCTCAGATGAGGTCCGGGCCCGGCCGGAGGACGAGTCCGAGAAAAAACATTCTTTCTGCTGCTGGCGACTTCGCAGTACCTTGGAAGACATCTTCCCACATGGTCCACGTGTCTTAGGGTCGTGATCAGGACCGAGGCACCGAAGGCAGCAGTCGTGTGTGTCGGTGAGAGACATCAACTTCTTACACCGATGATATATTTGAAACCGCTGGAAGCCATCGGGGAAAAAAAAGAGTCCCCGCGAGGTCAAATGACCGGCCTTCCAGGGAAAAAGCAAAAAAGGGCGCGAACGCCAGCCACGAAGGGCAAAAACCGAAAAAGACGAATCGGGCTCGATACCGGTGTACTGAACCCGGCGGGAGGGGAACTGGCGTCGAACCGGGAAGAAAAAATAGCGAGAATCGCCGAAAAAATCAAACTTTTATCCGGGATGACAGGACACACGTCCGGTGGGCTTCTTGGAAAAAGAGGGACTGAGGTAAGATGGCACCTTTAGGCGGGAAGGGAACCGCGCATGCGTGCCTGCATTCCCAAAGGCTTTCATAGAAAGCTGGGGAAATGCTCCGCTGGGGCTTCATCGGCGTCGATGACACCCATATGTGAGGACTGACTTCCTGCTTGGTCCTGGAGAACTAGGTCACTCCAGAAGCTGGAAGCAGTGATATTGAGCTATTGCCTGGTTAGCTTCCACAAGTAAAATTACACCAGCCTTTGCCATGCCTTGCTTTACCCGTGGGTCACTAACTTGGCAGTGGCTCAATAATGTTACTGTCCAGTTAGCGACAAGTGCCATCTCCACTTTGCCCCAGAATGTTAACTGCATAGCATCAGGGTGTATACTTGCAGCACCCACAGATATCCAATGGCACCAACCGTGTTAGTGTCACTGAATATCCCGCTAATCAGCATTTACATGGTTTTCAGGTCTGCAAACTGTGTAAATGCCTTTGAATATCTCTCCCCCCCCCAATGTAGTTTGTGATTGAGTCCTTCCTTTTTCCACCTTGCTATGGTCTTTCTTTCCTCCTTTTTCGACCCCAGCACAACAACTTTGAACTTCTCACACACGAGGAACTGGTTTAGCTTCTGCACGTCCAGGATGGCCCAGAACCTGCCGGTCTTCTTGGAAATCAGGACATATCAGGGAATAGAAGCCCTGCCCGACCTGAGCCAAGGGCACTGGTTTAACGGCACGATCAGCCAACAGAGATGACTTCCTGCAGTAGGCTCCGATGAGGTACTTCCTGGTAAAGAACGGGGGTGGCAGCTGGGTGAGGTGCAGCCAATAGCCGCTTTGGACGATCTGCAACACCCAGGTATCAAAGGAGCCAATGGTGGGTGAAGTGGATGAGTTGCCCCTCCCCCCTGAAGGGGTACCCTGGCAGACAACAGCCAGCTGGCTATGCTCCAGAGGAACCTATCAAAACCCCACCTGACTTGGGTTGCGGGATTGGCTATGCCTTTGGGCTTCTTTTCCTTCGGGCTGAACCTGAGGCTGGGCTGGGTAGAAGGCCTTGGCCTGGTGCTTTTGCATGGCATCTACTGTCTTCTTGGAAAGCCTCGAAAGAATCACATGTTCTTTCTTGAGCCCCTCCACCTTTTTCTCTACAGGTTTCTCAAAGAGGTTCTCCCCCCTCCCGGCAGGGAACAATGGCAATCTTGTCCTTGACCCACTGTTCCAGGTTGGAGGACTGCAGCCATGCCATCTGGCAAGCAGCGATGCCTATCACTGCCACCAGCCTGTGGTCTCAAAGGCATTGTAGGCGCCACGCATCATGATTTTGGAGCAGTCTTTACATGAGCCACCAAGGCTCAAAAAGCCTCACGATGGTCCTCGGGAATTTGAGTGGCAAATTCCACAAGGTTCAGCATGATGTCCTTGAGGAACACGCTCATATAAGTCTGATAAGCCAGCACTCTGGCAACCAGCATTGAACCCTGATAACATTTCCTCCTAAAGGAGTCCAGGGTCCAGGCCTCCTGGTCTGGGGACACAGATGAGTGGATCATGACACTCTTAGCCCACTTCAAGGCAGACTCCACCATGATGGAATTGTGCAGTAACTGAAGCTTCTTGAATCCTGAAGCTTTCTGGACCACTAAAGGGAATCAAGTTGCCAGCTGACAACAGACCGTGAGAGGGGCATCCCACAGCCAGAGCAGAAGACGCTGCAGGACATTGTGCATGGGAACTGTCACTACATCCCTGGGGGGCTGATGGGTACTGAAGCAGCTCCAGTTCCTTTGCTCTTGGTTCTTCCTCATTTCTAGAAAGAGAAGGAAAAGCGTAGTTACTCACCTGTAACAGGTGTTCTCCAGGGACAGCAGGAATCAGTCCTCACATATGAGTGACATCGGCACTGACAGAGCCCTTGTGCGGAGCAATATCCCAGCTGTCAAAGAAACATGATGCCAGAAAAAGACCACATGGCCTATCTAGTCTGTCCTTCCATAACAACAACTACAACAGTCCACTCTTTACCTTTAGAGATCCTGTGTGTTGGGTCCCATGCTTTTTTGAATTCAGTTACTGTCCTCATCTCTACCACCTCCACTGGGAGACTATTCCATGGATCCACTACTCTTTCTGTAAAGAAATATTTCCGCATATCACTCCTGAATCTATCTCCCTTCACCCACATCCCATGTCCCCTCGTAGCAGAACTTGCTTTCAATTGAAAGAAGCTCTCTCCCTGAACATTTATGCCACGGAGGTATTTAAACATCTCAATCATATCACCTCTATCCTGCCTTTCCTCTAAGGTGTACATATTAAGATCCTTCAGTCTGTCCTCATATGCTTTATAATGAAGCCCATTAATCATTTTAGTAGCAACCCTCTGCACCGACTCCATCCTGTTCACATCCTTTTGAAGGTGCGGTCTCCAGAATTGCACACCATACTCCAAATGAGGTCGCACCAAAGACTTATAGAGAGGCATTATCACCTCCTTTTTTCTGCTAGCCATTCCTCTCCGTATGCACCCAAGCATCCTTCTAGCTTTTACCGTCGCCTTTTCTACCTGTTTAGCTACTTTAAGACCATCAGACATAACCACGCCTAGGTCCCGCTATTCTTTAGTGGACAAAAGTACTTCACCTCCTATACTGTATTGCTCCCTTGGATTGCTGCAGCCCAAATGCATGACCTTACATTTTTTAACATTAAATCCCAGCTGCCAAATTCTAGACCATTCTTCAAGCTTAGCTAGATCCCTCCTCATGTTATCTACACCTTCCTGGGTGACTACTCTATTGCAGATTTTGGTATCATCTGCAAAGAGGCAAACCTTACCCGACAGCCCTTCCGCTATATCACTAACAAAGATGTTAAAAAGAATCGGACCAAGGACAGATCCCTGGGGCACACCACTGGTAACATCCTTCTCCTCAAGAGTGAGCTCCATTTACTTGTACTCTTTGTCACCTCCCACCCAACCAATTTTTAACCGAAGCAGTAACTTTAGGGTCCATCCCTAGGGTGCTCAGTTTGTTTATAAGTCGCCTGTGAGGAACAGTGTCAAAGGCTTTACTGACATCTAAATACACCACATCTAGAGCTCTCCCTCGGTCCAACTCCCTGGTCACCCAGTCAAAGAAATCAATCAGATTTGTCTGACAAGACCTGCCTCTGGTGAATCCATGCTGCCTCGGATCCTGTAATCCGCTGGACTCCAGAAACCTCACTATTTTCTCTTTCAGCAGCGTTTCCAATAATTTACTCACCACCGAAGTTAAACTAACCGGCCTGTAGTTTTCAACCACATCCTTACTTCCTCTTTTGTGTAAAGGCACCACATGAGCCTCTCTCCAGTCCTTTGGCACCACTCCTGACTCCAACGAGGCATTGAAAAGGTCAGTCAGTGGAGTTGCTAGAACGTCCCCAAGTTCCCTCAGTGTTCTAGGTTGTATCCCATCTGGTCCCATCGCTTTGTCTACTTTAAGTTGAGCTAGTTTCTCACGAACACAGTCTTCTGAAAATTGTTCAAGATGTCCCTCGCTTCTGTTCTTATTTGTGGGTGTTTTCTGAGGTCCTGCTCCTGGTTCTTCATCTGTGAACACAGAACAATAATATTTGTTAAGCAATTCCGCTTTATCCTTATCAGCTTCTACATATTTCCCCCCTGCACCCTTGAGCCTGACAATACCACTTTTGCCCTTCCTCTTCTCACTAATATATCTGAAAAATGTCTTATCCCCCCATTTTATTGCATTGGCTATTTCCTCCTCCTTTTGAATCTTTGCCTTCTTGACTACTTTGCTAGCTTCTCTACGTTTTTCCAAATACAGATGCCTGTCTTCCTCTCTCTGTGATCTCTTGTATTTCATGAAGGCCTCCCTCTTTTTCTTCACTTTTTCAGCTACTTCCTTCGAAAACCATAGCGGTCTCCTGTTCCTTTTGCCTTTATTTACCATTTTAACAAAAAGGTTGGTTGCCCTTAAAATACCCCCTTTCAGTTTTGCCCACTGTTTTTCTACATCCCCCAGCTGTTCCCATCCCACTAACGACTCCCTGAGGTATTGGCCCATCTTCGCAAAGTTAGTCTTCCTAAAGTCTTAAGATCCTCACCTTGGAATGGATTCTAACAGCCCTAGTCCTAATACTGAACCACACCATCTGGTGATCACTGGATGCAAAATGATCTCTTCAACATCAGAAACACTTTCACCATTGGTAAGCACCAAGTCCAGTATGGCCCGTTCACGTGTGGGGTCTGTTACCAATTGCCTGAATAGTTCTCCCTGTAGAGAATCCAGGATCTCCTTACTTCTAGATGATACTGCAGCAGGAATGTGCCAATCAACATCTGGCATATTGAAATCTCCTATCAGTAGCACTTCCCCTTTTCCTAGCAATTCTGCGTATGTCTTCAATTAACTCTGTCCACCTCTTCCTCTTGTGAGGGAGGTCTGTATATCACACCAATGCAAATAGATTTCTCTTTCCCTCTTTCTAGTTTAACCCACAAAGCGTAGTTACTCACCTGTAACAGGTGTTCTCCAGGAGCAGCAGGAATCAGTCCTCACATATGGGTGACGTCGGCGCCGACGGAGCCCTCGCGGAGCAATTTTCCCCAGCTTTCAAAGAAAGCCTTTGGGAATTGCAGCGCGCATGCGCGGTCCTCTTCCCGCCCAAGGGTGCCATCTTGCTCAGTCAGATGACATAGCTAAAAGACAGCAAAAATTAGCAAAAACGAAAGCATAGAACTGCAACTCCAAGGGGAGGAGGGAGGGTTGTGAGGACTGATTCCTGCTGCTCCTGGAGAACACCTGTTACAGGTGAGTAACTACGCTTTCTCCAGGACCAAGCAGGAAGTCAGTCCTCACATATGGGACTCCCAAGCTTAAGGCTACCAGAGACCCTAAGCACAAAAATGAGCTCCCTCTAGCTCAGCAGCACAGAAGGAAGGAATCTTCTCTGAATACGTCTCCAACCGGTAGCCCAACATCCGGGATGGAGGGTAGGAGTTGCCTATACCTCGAAGAGGTTACGGAGGACTGCCTGTCCGAAAGCACTGTCCCTGCGGGACTCCCTCTCCAGGCAGTAATGGGCTGCAAAAGTCTGGCTTGAAGACCAAGTAGCGGCCCGGCAGATGTCTGCCAACGGAACAGAGCGGAGGTAAGCCACTGACGTAGCCTTCGCCCGAACACGATGAGCGGTGACTCTACCTTCCAGCACGAGGCCCGCAGCCTCGTAAGCCCAAGCGATGCAGTCCGCAATCCAGATGGACAGAGTACGCTTAGAGACAGGGAGCCCCAACTTGTTGGGGTCATAAGACACGAAGAGCTGAACCGCCCTTCGGTGCTCCCGCGTACGGTCAAGGTAGAAGTTCAGCGCCCTTCTACAGTCCAGGGTATGCAGGACCATTTCAGCTCGGCTGGAGTGTGGCCTGGGAAAGTAGGTCGGAAGTACCACCTCCTGGTTGATGTGAAAAGGGGAAACCACTTTAGGAAGGAACTTAGGGTGAGTCCGTAGGACTACCCGGTTCTTGTAGAACCTAGTGTAAGGAGGATCAGATACCAGGGCCTGCAGCTCACTAACGCGTCTCGCAGAAGTGAGGGCCACCAAGAACAAGGTTTTCCAGGAAAGAAAACGAAGAGGACAGGTAGCCATAGGCTCAAAAGGCGGACAGGTAAGCCGCTGTAAAACCACATTGAGATCCCAGTTCGGAGCTGGCGGGCGCAAAGGTGATTTAAGGAGCAGGAGACCCCGGAGAAAACGAGCCACCAGAGGGTGGCCGGAAAGAGGTCTACCATCCACCTGTAGGTGGTGCGCAGAAATAGCACTGAGGTGGACCTTGACCGAGTTGGACTTAAGTCCAAGATTGGAAAGGGAAAGCAAGTACTGCAAGACCACTGATGTTGAACAGGAGAAGGGGTCTTGCGACTGCTGAGTACACCAGATGGAGAACCGACGCCACTTAAGAGCGTAGGACTTCCGGGTGGAAGGCCTCCTGGAGGCCAAGACGACCTCTTCCACATCTGGAGGAAGCTGGAGGGGAGCAAGGACTACCCTTTCAGCAGCCAGGCCATCAGATGAAGGGACCGGAGGTTGGGGTGCAGGAGCGGCCCCTGATCCTGCGACAGGAGGTCGGGCTGAAATCCCAGTGGAAGAGGAGTGTCTACCGCTAGCTGCATTAGAAGCGGGAACCAAGGTTGTCTCGGCCAACGGGGAGCCACTAGGATCATCGAGGCTTTGTCCCTGAGCACCTTGAAGAGAGTCCGAGACACCAGCGGCATGGGAGGAAAGGCATATAAGAGGCCTGTGGACCATGGAATTAGAAAAGCATCCGCCGCTACTCTGAGAGGATGCGGTTGTCGAGAGCAGAATCTGGGAAGTTGCCTGTTCAGAGGACTGGCAAACAGATCCATGGTGGGGAGGCCCCACTTGAGAAAGATTCGCTGAACCACCAGCGGATCCAGCCTCCACTCGTGCGGTTGGAGGATCCTGCTCAGCTTGTCGGCCAGGTAATTTTCTTGACCTGGGAGATAGACAGCTTTGAGGATAAGTCCGTGGTGGACAGCCCAAGAGCATAGCTTTTGTGCCTCCTGACAAAGAAGGAAGGAGCCTGTCCCGCCTTGTTTGTTCACATAGAACATTGCAACCTGATTGTCTGTCTGTATTAGCACCGACTGGTGCGAAACCAGGTGAGAGAAGGCTTTGAGCGCTAGGCGGATGGCTCTGAGCTCCAGGAAGTTGATCTGCTGGGCAGACTCCCAAGGAGTCCAGAGGCCTTGAGTACATGTCCTTTGGCAATGTGCTCCCCAACCCAGGAGAGAAGCATTGGTGGTCAGGACCTGAATGCGTAGGGGGCTGAAAAGTCACTCCTAGTACCAGGTTTGGCAGATGAAGCCACCATTGTAGAGAAGAGACCAGCTGGTCGGAGATCTGTACGGAGTCCGCTAGGCTCCCCGTGGCTTGATGCCATTGATTGCGAAGGCACCACTGAGCAGGACGCATGTTCAGTCGGGCATTGGGGGTCACATGGCCTGTGGAAGCCATATGGCCGAGCAGTCTCAGAAATTGCCTGACCGAGACCAGGGAATTGCTGTGAAAGCGGCTGGCGAGATCCATGAGCCTTTGGGCCCTGTCCAGAGGCAGGAAGGCCCGTGCCTGAAGAGTGTCCAACCTGGCGCCGATGAATTCTAGATCTTGAGAGGGGAGCAAAGTGGACTTTGCGAAGTTTATGACAAAACCCAAGTGCTGGAGCAGAGTCACAGTGCGATGAGTAGCCTGAGTGGCTTCTTTAGCAGACTGGGCCCTGATGAGCCAGTCGTCCAGGTATGGGAACACAAAGAGACCTTGAAGTCTCAGATAGGCCGCCACCACTGCTAGGCATTTGGTGAACACTCTGGGGGCGGAGGATAGGCCGAAAGGCAGTACTCTGTACTGGTAATGGTGTCCGCCCACAACAAACCTGAGGTATTGTCTGTGGTCCGGATGAATAAGGATATGAGTATACGCATCCTTTAGATCTAAGGAGCATAGCCAGTCTCCCTGCTGGAGGTAGGGCAGCAAGATTCCAAGGGTAAGCATTTTGAACTTTTCCTTTGCAAGGAACTTGTTGAGGTTTCGCAAGTCTAGGATGGGTCTGAGGCCTCCTGTTCTTTTCGGAATCAGGAAGTATCTGGAATAAAACCCTTGACCCTTCAGGTGGTGGGGCACCGGTTCCACGGCTTGTTCCTGAACAAGACTTGCTAACTCCTGAAGGAGTAAGTCCCTGTGCAGAGGGAGTCTGGAAGGCTCCCCTGGAAAGTAGGAGGGAGGTACCTGGTGAAAATGAAGAAGATAGCCCTTTTGAACTATCTGAAGCACCCAGGTATCTGTGGTGATGTTGGACCACCTGTGGGCAAAGTGGATCAGCCAGCCTCCTGTGCTGAGAGAAACCAGCTGAGGGGGAGAGGCTATGCTGAGAAAGTCAAAAAACCCCACCTGCTGAGCAGGGGCCGGTGGTGCAGGCTTGGGGGCTTGCTGCCTACGGGACCCATTACCCCATCCCTTGGCCTGCTTTCCCTGTGGGGGAGCTGGTGAGGCCTGATACTGAGGGTAGTATTTATAGGCAGCACCTTTCCTCGGGTAAAAGGGCTTTTTCCCCGAGGCCTTCTTCTTATGAGAAGGGGCAGAGGTCTTCCTTGAGAGACGAGTCCTGGTGAGAGTCTCCATCTCGATTTGTGCAGCCTTCTCATCCATGGGCTTGCCAAAGAGGTTATCACCTCGGCAGGGGACATCGACCAACTTGTCCTGAACCCAGGGCTCAAGGTTGGACGTCTGAAGCCAAGCCTGGCGGCATCCACTGATGCCGGCCGCGGCTACTCGAGCCAAAGCCTCAAAACCATCATAGGCTGCCCGAGAGATAAACTTGGAGCACTCCCGAATGCCAGTAGACAAGGATTGGAACCTCTGCAAAGGTTCGTCGGAGAGACCAGCAGAGAACCCGGCTATTTCTTTAGCCAGGTCTCGGAGATACATGCCCATGTAGAGCTGGTATGTCTGGACTCGACAAGCAAGCATAGAGCCCTGGAAGCACTTCCTACCGAGGGCATCCAGGCTTCGGGCTTCCCTACCAGGGGGCACCAAGGAGTGCATTTTTTGACTCTTCAGTCTATGCATGGCCGATTCCACCACCATGGAATGGTGCGGTAGTTGTGCCTTTTGGAACCCGGGGCTCTTGCGGACTCGATAAATGGAATCGACCCGCTTGCTTAACACCGGCGACGACGCCGGGCTCTCCCACATGCGGAAGAGAAGCCGTTCCAGCATTGGAGGAACCGGTACAATAAAGGCCTCCTTCGGGGGAGAGTCATATTGGAGGGCATCGAGTTCCTCGACTCGAGGCTCCTCCTCGGGATCCGCAGGGAAGGCCAAGGCTTTGGCCATATCCCTCATGAAGTCCGAGAACCGGGTATCCTCCGGGGGGGACCATCTCCGAGGTTCGGACTCGGGGGAGTCCGAAGGGACACACCGAGTCCGAAAGGAACCAGGTGACTCTTCGTCCTCAGATTCCCAGGCCGACTCCTCGGAGGAGGAGTCGACCGGCTCCGGTCGGGCGGGCACTGATGCCATCCGCCCCGACGCCGAGGGAGTCGGCGTCGACGACCTCGGTCCCGAACGGGAGGCCGAAGGAGACCTCGACCGAGGATCGACTCGAGCCCTCATGGACTCGAGGATCGGCTCGGTCTCCGGGGTCGACTTGGAGGTCGACGTCCCGGCGGTCAGGGCAGAAGCGCCAGCGAGGCCAGCGATCAATGCCCGCTGCTGGTCCAATAAGGCAGACAAACTGCACTCCAAGGCCGTCAACCTGAGTCCGAGCTCAGGAGACCCAGCAGCCCCCGACTCGGGCCCCGACGGCGTCGGGCCCGACGTCAGGTCCTTCGGAGGCGAGTCCACGAGGACAACCGTACTTACGTGAGTGGGCAAGTCCACCTCGAGTCGAGGATGTTTTGACAGCCTTTCCGACTCCAAGGACCCGGGATGGGAATCGGGGCTATGCGACCTGGCCCTCGAGGAACCAGGAGCGTCCACCGATCCCGCCCTCGCGGGTTTCTTCTTCCGATGATGTTCCCGGGTAGGAGACCCCCTCTCAGAGGAACTCCGACGATGCTCAGGACCAGAGTCCCGAGACGTCGAAGCCTCTGACGAGGTCCGAGCCCGGCCGGAGTCAGAGAAGATACGCTCCCGCTGGTGCTGCCGACTCCTCAATGCTTTTGAGGACATTTTGCCGCATGGCGTGCAGATCATGGGGTCATGATCTGGGCCGAGGCAGCGGAGGCAGAAGTCGTGAGTGTCTGTAAAAGACATAAGTATCTTACAGAGGTCACACTTTTTGAAACCACTGGCCGCCATCGGGGGAAAAAATGCCCCTGCGAGGTCGAACGACCGGGCAGCCAGGGAAAAAAGGAAAAAAGCGCGAAAACTGTCACGAAGGACAAAAAAACCGAAAAATAAAGGACGGACTCGTAACCGGCGTCGCGAGTCCGGGCGGGAACAGAACCGGCGTCGAACCAAAGAAAAAATAGATAAAAATCGACTTTTCTGCGGGGATTCACAGGCAACGTCTGTAGGGCTCCGCGGAAAAAAGAAGACTGAGCAAGATGTCACCCTTGGCGGGAAGAGGACCGCGCATGCGCGCTGCAATTCCCAAAGGCTTTCTTTGAAAGCTGGGGAAAATTGCTCCGCGAGGGCTCCGTCGGCGCCGACGTCACCCATATGTGAGGACTGACTTCCTGCTTGGTCCTGGAGAATGCCTCCTCTCTCCCTTTTAAGCTCTGTAATTCCAAAGCTTTAATAGTAGTTTTTGCATATAGTGCCACTCCTCCTCCCCTTCTTCCTACCCTGTCCTTTCTGAATAAAGTATAGCCAGGTATAGTTACATCCCAGTCATGGTTTTCTGTGAACCATGTTTCTGTAACTGCCACTAAATCCAAGTCAGCCACTCCCACCAAAGCTTCAACTTCAGGGATCTTATTTCCCATGCTACGGGCATAAATACACACTGCTTTCCATATGTTACCCCTGTTACTCATTTCCATAAAGGTATTTAATGTATCACCTACCTGGGGACTTTCACTTACCTGGGGGCTTTCTTCACCCATCCCCAACGAATCTAGTTTAAAGCCCTCTTCAGTAGATTAGCCAGTCTACTACCGAAGATGCGTTGACCTTTCTTGGACAGATGGATGCCATCTCTGCTCTGCAACCCTTGGAACAGCATCCTATGGTCTAGGAAACCAAAACGCTCTCGATGACACCATCCACGCAGCCATGCATTCATCTCCAGGATGCGAGCCTCTCTGCCTTGGCCTTTATCCTCAACAGGGAGGATTGAAGAGAACACCACCTGTGCACCTAACTGCTTCACCCTCTGTCCCAGAGCCATGAAGTCACTTTGATACGTTCCAAGGTATACCTGGCAGTATCATTTGTTCCAACATGGATTAGCAACACTGGGTAATAGTCATTGGGCTTGATGAGTCTCGGCAAACTCTCCGTAACATCTTGGATTTTGGCACCAGGCAGACAGCATACCTCTCTGGACATCAAGTCTGGTCGGCAGATGGATGCCTCAGTACCCCTCAGAAGAGAGTCTCCAACCACCACTACCCTTCGTTTCCTTCTGGTCACTGATTCTGCAACTTTGGGGTACTTGAACTCTGGTTCTTCCCTTTCCAGGGATGCTTTCACCTCCTCCACTTCCAGGGCTGCATAATGGTTCTTCAATTCAAGGGCTGGAGAAGTTGGATTGGTGATTTTGCAGGCCCTGGTGACTTGTGTCCAACCATCAACATTTTGTTGGCACCCATCTTCTCCTGTGCTGGAGAGCTTGGTTGCTGCAAGAAGCATCTCATCAATGTACTTCTCACTGTCTTGAATGCTCCTCAGCCTCGCCACCTCCTCTTTGAGTTCCTCCACTTGTTTCCTCAAAGCTTCAGCATGCAGGCACCCTGCACATGGAACCAGTCCTTCAACTGGCATTAGGACCTCTGTCTGGACCGAGGCAGAAGCTGTAACGGGGGCAACAGCTTTAGCAATACGTTTTTTCCCAGCCATTGTTCTGTTCGTGGAGCTTAGGTATCTGTTAAAGCAAAAGAGAGCGAGCTAGTACCAGCCGGTTTCGCAGCTGTCCTTTCAGAGAAAAAGCAGTTAAATCTCTTTAATTATATTCAAAATGTGCTGGTCCAATTCTCTGTGATTTGTTAAAGAAAGCTTTTGGGATTGCATCGCGCATGCACGGTCCCCTTCCCGCCCAAGGGTGCCATCTTGCTCAGTCAAATGACATAGCTAAAAAGACAGCAAAATGAATAAAAACCAATAAGAGGACTGCAACTCCAGGGGAGGAGGGAGGGTAGTGAGGACTGATTCCTGCTGTCCCTGGAGAACACCTGTTACAGGTGAGTAACTACGCTTTCTCCAGGAACAAGCAGAAAGTCAATCCTCACATATGGGACTCCATAGCTATAGGCTACCAAGAACCCATAGCTGAAAAATGGCTCCCTCTAGAAGAGCCGCAGCAGCTGCAATAGGAATTCAGCCGAGAAAGCAACACCCCCCGGTAGCCTGACACCAAAGGGTCAGAGTTGCCTAAATCTCAAATAGGTTACCAAGAACCGCCTGGCTGAAAGCACTGTCCCGTGGGGACTCCCTATCCAGGCAGTAATGGGCTGTAAAAGTCTGGCTTTAAGACTAAGTTGCAGCCTGCAACGGAACAGAGCAGAAGTGAGCCACTGATGCAGCCTTAGCCCCGACACGGTGGGCCGTGACTCGTCCCTGCAACAGGAGGTCGGCCAGCCTGTATGCCCACACAATGCAGTCTGCCACCCAGGTGGACAGCGTACGCTTGAAAACAGGTAACCCCAGCTTACTGGGGTCATACGAGATAAAGAGTTGAGTAGCCCTTCGATGTCCCTTCATACACTCCAGGTAGAAGGACAATGCCCTCTTACAATCCAGGGTATGCAGGACTGCCTCTGCCCGGCTGGAATGCGGTCTGGGAAAGGTCAGAAGAATCACCTCCTGGTTGAGGTGGCAAGAAGAGACCACCTTTGGAAGGAACTTCGGGTGAATGCGGAGGACCACCCTATTCCTATAAAACCTTGTGTACGGTTTATCAGTTACGAGAGCTTGCAGCTCTCTCACACGTTTGGCTGATGTGAGTGCCACCAGGAAGAGCACCTTCCAGGAGAGAAAGCACAGATGACAAGAAGACATCGGCTCAAAAGGTGGGCGAGTAAGTTGCTGCAAGACCACATTTAAATCCCACTCAGTTGCTGGAGGACGAACTGCGGGTTTCAGCAGAAGCAGACCTCTGAGGAATCTGGACACCAGGGGGTGAGCCGAAAGAGGATGCCCCTCCACTGGCGAGTGGTTTGCTGACAAACATTCAGGTGGACCCTGACAGAGTTAGACTTGAGACCTAATTCTGAGAGGTGAAGCAGGTACTGCAGCACCACTGGTACAAGGCAAGAGAAAGGGTTTTCATTGTGCTGGTTAGACCACACCTCAAATCTATGCCACTTGAAACGCTCCTAATCAAACCCGCCACCTTTATTCCACACTCAAGTCGCTCACCTCTCTTCGCCCCGACACCTCCACCTCTACTCAGCCGTTCCCTCCTCCCTCACTTCTGGCATCGTTTTTCAGCAACAAGATTTCTTCTCTAAGAGCATCTCTTCCTCTTTGTCCCCCTCCCCCCCCCCTTCCCACGGCCCAACTCTCACACCACATGGTCCTCCTTCTCTCTCACCACCACAATCGAACTCCACCAACTTATCTCCTCCTCTAACAAGACATTCTGTCCTCTTGACCCTATTCCCTTCTCCTGGCTACTCACCCCTTTTCTGTCACTCCTTCCCTATATACTCTCCATGCTCTCCAGCCTCTCCACAGGGACCTTCCCCCATTCCTGGAAGCATGCACCGATTCGCCCCATTCTTAAAAAAACTTCTCTTGACCCTCTCGATCCTGCCCATTATCGCCCAGTTTCCAATCTCCCCCTTTCCAAACTCCTGGAAAAAATTGTTTTTGCACAACTCTCTCACCACCTTGATTCCACCAACTTCCTTCTCCCCCATCAATCCAGTTTCCGTCAGGGCCACAGCGTCGAAACTGTTCTCCTTGCCTTCACCAACGCACTGCATGTAGCTCACGACCGTGGTGACATCTCGATGGCGGTAGCCCTAGATCTTTCTGCTGCCTTCAATTTAGTTGATCACTCTCTCCTTCTTCGCCTTCGGGAAGCAGGCCTATGTAGCACAGTCTATCGCTGGTTCCACTCCTTTCGGTCCTGTGCAGTTCTTTCTTCCTCCTGGCCCCCCTCCTCTTTAATCTTTTCCTAGCTCCCCTTGCTTTACTGATACAACAATCTGGGATCTCCGCTTTCTACTACGCAGATGATATAGTTCTTCTTTTTCACACTTCCTCCACCCACCCAGACCTTTCTACACTTAATTCTTGCCTATCTACTATTGCTGACTGGCTGACCCGGAATTGCCTCCACCTCAATCTGACCAAAACCACTGCGATCTGGTTTCCTCATGGTAGCCCACCCCCCTCATTGGCCCCATCTTTCTCCGGTACTCCCATACCTTTGGTTTCTACCTTCCGCTACCTAGGCATACTCTTTGACTCCAGTCTTACCTTTCAACCACATGTCTCTCACATCACCAAGGCCTCCTTTTTCCTTCGCCAAATCCATGCGATTCGACCCTTCCTCTCTCCACCTGCTCTTGCTACACTACTACTATCCCTTGTTATGTCACGCGTCGATTTCTCTAACTCCATCCTCACCGGTCTCTCCAAAGCTCAACTGAACAGACTTCAGAGGATCCAAAACACTGCTGCCCATCTCATCACTCACTCCTCCCCTCGAGATCACATAACACCTCTTCTTCACCACCTCCATTGGCTGCCTGTTTCCTTCCGCACCCAGTTTAAACTGCTCACCCTTGTCCACAGGGCACTTCATACTAACACCCCACAATATTTGGCAGATCTTATCCACTTTCACATGCCCAGACATACCCCCCGTTCATTTCACCTTAACCGTCTTACACTTCCCCCCCCCCCTCCCTTGCCCACTTCCAGTCCACCCGCTCCTCAGCTTTCTTTTTCGCAGGCCCTGCCCTCTGGAACTCCCTCCCCACCTCACTTCGTTTAGAACCCCATTATACCAACTTTAAATGTGACCTAAAGACCCACCTCTTTTCCTTCGCCTTTAATCTTCCCTCTCCTCCCGTGTGAGTCTCTCCTTCCACATTTACTGTCCTATTCTCCTCTTTTCTCCCCTATTCTGTCAAACATTGTAAATTCTTTTTCCATTTTCCTGGCCTTGGGCCTCTCTTTTTTTTAATTATTGTATTGTAAACCACTCTGATTACCACAGAAGGGCGGTCTATCAAGCGAAATAAACAAACATAAAGCATAGGATTTCCTAGTGGACTGCCTCCAGGAGGCCAGTAACACCTCTTCTACATTCTGAGGTAGGAGGAGAGGAGCCAGCACTACCCTTTCAGCAGCCATGCCATCAGGTTGAGGGCCCTGAGGTTGGGGTGCAAGAGAAAGCCCTGCGCCTGTGAAAGGAGGTCAGGCTGCATCCCCAGTGGAAGTGGGGTTTCCACTGCCAGCTGGAGGAGAAGCGGAAACCAAGGCTGTCTTGGCCATCTGGGGGCTACCAGGATGTCCCAAAGGATTTTGAACAGAGTCCAGGCCACTAGAGGCATGGGAGGAAACACATACATGAGGCCCCCTGACCAGGAGACCAAGAAAGCATCTGCAGCCACCCTCAGGGGATGTGGCTGTCTGGAGCAAAATCTGGGCAGCTGGTGATTTTGCAGACTGGCATATAGATCTATGGACGGATGTCCCCAGCAGTCGAAAATCCGCTGGGTCACCACCGGATCCAGTTGCCATTCGTGAGGTTGGAGAATCCTGCTTAGTTTGTCTGCTAGGCAGTTCCTCCTGACTAGGCAGGTACACTGCTTTGAGAGACATACCCTGCCTGATGGCAAAGGAGTAGAGGATCCAGTGTCTCCTGACATAGGATACAAGACCCCGTACCTCCCTGCTTGTTCACATAGAACATTGCTACCTGGTTGTCCGTCTGTATTAATACAGACTGACGTGAGAGGACATGACAAAAGGCTTGAAGAGCTAGGCGAATCGCCCACAGTTCTAAGAGGTTGATTTGGTGTGCAGACGCCTGAGGAGACTATAATTCTTGAGTGCATGATCCTTGGCAATGGGCTCCCCAGCCCAGCAAGGAGGCATCTGTCGTTAGCACTCTTGTGTGCGAGGGAATCTGAAGAGACACACCCTCGAGCAGATTGGGTGGTTGACTCCACCACTGCAATGACTTCACCAGTCGTCTGCATACTGTTATCCTGTCTCTGAGACTGCCGGTGGCTTGCATCCACTGATCCCTGAGCTGTTCTCATGTGGCGACGGGCATTTGGAGTCACATGGACCGTGGAGGCAATGTGGCCCAGGAGGCGTAAGAAGTGACTCCCTGAGACCCGAGACCTGTGCCTGAACTGATGTGTCAATGCTAGCCGCCTCTGTGCCCTGTCCTCCGGCAGGTAAGCCTTCGCCTGAAGGGTGTCCAATCTTGCTCCTATGAACTTTAAGTTTTGAGTGGGGAGCAAAATAGACTTGGCATGGTTTATGACAAAGCCTAGACGTTGCAACAGGTAGATAGTGTGAGAAGTGGCCTGTTGGGCCTCCTGAGGCGACTGGCCCCTGATGAGCCAGTCGTCCAGGTAAGGGAAGACAAAGATTCCCTGATTTCTGAGGAAGGCCGCCACTACAGCCAGGCATTTTGTAAACACTCTGGGAGCAGAGGCTAGGCTAAAGGGTATAACCCTGTATTGGAAATGTTTTCCTCCCACTACAAATCTCAGATATTGTCTGTGGTCTGGATGTATGAGGATGTGTGTACAGGCATCCTTCAGGTCTAAGCAACATAGCCAATCTCCCTGGTGGAGGTAAGGCAGCAACATGCCAAGGGAAAGCATCTTGAACTTTTCCCTCACCAGGAACTTGTTTAAGTTTCTTAGGTCGAGGATGGGTCTGAGGCCTCCTGTTCTCTTTGGTATGAGAAAATACCTGGAGTAGAAGCCCTTGCCCTGCAGGTGGTAGGTTCCACCGCCTGATCCTCTAGGAGACCTGCCAGCTCCTGCAAGAGGAGGTCCCTGTGAAGAGGGGGTCTGAGAGGCTCCCCTGGAAAAGAGGGTGGTAACTGGCTGAAGTGAAGCAAATAGCCCCTCTGGACTATTTGCAGGACCCAGATATCCGAGGTGATGGCTGTCCACCTGTGAGCATACAGGGGTAACCTGCCCCCTGTGCATGACCTTACCACTGGCGGAAGTGAGACCATGCATTGGGAGTCAAAACCCCCCACCTGGCTGGGTAGGAGCTGGGGCCTGGGGGCCTTCTGCTTACATGGGCCATGCCCCTGTCCCTGGGCCTGCTGCCCATGTTGGGGAGCTGGGGTGGCCTGGTAAGTGGGAGAGTTCCGGTAAACAGTACCCTTCCTCGGGAAAAAGGGCTTTTTACCCGAGCCCTTCTTAGAAGGGGCAGATGTCTTCTTTGAGAGTCTTGTCCGGGTCAAGTACTCAGACTCCAGCTCAGCATCCTTCTCAGTCATGGGTTTGCCAAAGAGGTTGTCACCTCGGCAAGGGACATTGACCAATGTGTCCTGAACCCATGGCTCCAGATCCGATGACATTAGCCAGGCCTGGCAGCGTGCACCGATGCCGGCCGCGGCTACTCGGGCCGAAACATCGAAGCCATCATAGGCTGCTCAAGATATGAACTTCGAGTACTCCCAAATCCCGGTGGACAAGGCATTGAAGCGCTGCAAGGGTGCCTTGGAGAGGCCAGCTGAGAACCCAGCAATCTCCTTTGCCAGGTCCCTCAAATACATGCCCATGTACAGCTGGTAGGTTTGGACACGGCATGAAAGCATCGAGCCCTGGAAGCATTTTCTGCCAAGGGCGTCCAGGTTCTGGGCCTCCTGGCCAGGAGGCACCAAGGAGTGCGTTTTCTGGCTCTTGAGCTTATGCATGGCCAATTCCACAACCATGGAGTTGTGCGGCAGCTGTGCCTTTTGGAACCCAGGGCTCTTGCGGACTTGATAGATGGAATCGACCAGCTTGCTGAGAACCGGCATCGAGGCTGGTGACTCCCATCAGCCGTTCCAGCATCAGAGGAACCGGCAGAGTAAGGGCTTCCCCTCGGGGAAAAGTCATACTGGAGGGCGTCGAGCTCAAGGCTCCTCCTCGGTATCCGCCGGGAATGCCAAAGTCTTGGCCATGCCCCTGACGGTCCGAGAACCAGGTATCCTCCGGAGGGGACCTTCTCCGAGGCTCCGAACCCGGTGAATCCGATGGGTGTCCAGGGATTCCTCATCTTCCGTCTCCCATGCCTATCCCTCTGAGGAGGAATCGAGGGGCTCCTGCCGCAAGGGCTTCGGCCCCGACGCTGAGAGCACCGGCATCGACGATCTCAGTCCCGAGCGGGAGTTCGAGGGAAACCTTGGCCAAGGCTAGACTCGAGTCCGAAGAGTCGAGGATCGGCTCGGCCTCCAGGGTCGACTTGGATGTTGAGAGATCCGGTGAGACCAGTATCAGCGCCCGCTGCTGCTCCATGAAGGCAGACATGCTGCGCTCCAGGGCCATCATCAAGAGACCGAGCTCAGACAACTCCGCAGCCTCTGGCTCGTGCTCAGACGTCATCAGGCCCGACGCCGGCTCCCCTGGAGGGGAGTCCACGAGCACAACAGCACTTAACCCGCTTCGGCGTCTCCGGCTCCATGCGAGGTACCTTTGCAGGCCGCTCCGACTCCAAGGACCCAGGGCAGCGGTCAGGACTCCGCGACCTGGCTTTCAAGGGCCCAGGGTGATTGGAGGCATCCAACAATGCTGCTCTCACAGGCTTCTCCTCCTCCCACTTGCTCCTTGACAGGGGAGAGGATGGACACTGGTGACCTTGGGCATTGGACTCAGTGGACATGGGGATGGCTCCGTGAAATGGTATCAATTCTGATCTCCCACCCGATGCACCAACCTTGGTGGGCAGGGCCTGGGTCTCCAGAAAGGGCTGGAAAGAGTGCGGTGATGAGATGCTTGGCGCTGTAAAGCCTGCTGCCGAATTAGCTTCAACGGCTCTAAGGCAATCTCATCCAGAATCACCACCTACGAGGGGTCAGTGCTGCATCCACGAACTTTGATGCCGACAACTCAGGAGGGGACTCCACATGATTGGTGCATTGGAAGACATCCAGCTGCCCTCCTGGACAAAGGGGATTGACTCCACTGTCCAGGTGGAGTCCTCCTGCCAGGCAGGCTTGGCTGGCTGCTCCCAGCAATCGCTTTTTACATCTTATCAAGGACAGCTACGATGACGGTGCACCTAGATTTTCTCCCAGTGCTTGCCCTTCGACGTTGATGGGAAATCATCTGAGTCTCTCTCCCTTTTCAGGCCCTTGGGCTCTGCGTGGGCATGAAGCTCCTTCCCCTTAGATGTCTCAGGAGCTCAGAAGGTGTGGAAGACGGGGGTCGGTGCTGAGGATACTGAATCCGATGAATAGGAGGACTCCTCCTCTTGCTTTTCCTGACCCTTCAGTCCCCAGTGCATCATCTGCAAGTAAAGCTCGCAGGATGCCAGCTGGTGATCTGGTCTAAGACTTTACAGACCGCCAAAACTGGTGCTTACAGCCGAGATGGTCTAGCCATACATAGTGCATTTTTTAAAACCACTAGCCGCAGGCATTTCCTGTTTCCCATCAGCACCGGCAGGCTTAAAAGAGCTGCAAGAAAGGGAAACTCTCCCTTTGTGGTTCTGAAAAGCTGGTGCTGAGGGAGATAGGAGGACTCTGCTGGGGAGGCCGCAGGGCACTTCAGTCTGCATCTGCTGCTGCTGCGGCTCCTCTCAATCGAGTTTTTTTTTTTTTGAAGGCCGAGTGAGGCAGGCTTTTTGGGAGCAATTTTTGCTGCCCCAAAAAGTTGCCACCTGAAGCTACCACCTCACTCAGCCTCATTATAGGGCCACCCCTGGCTATAAATTCCTACTCTGAAATTGTATGCTCACAAAATACCTCATCTTGGTCACACATACAAAATATGGACAGGACCTCATACTAGAAACAGAAATGTGCAAAGACACTGCACATTCACATTCTCTAAGGATAAATTAGACTTACCTGCTAATTGTTGTTCCTTGAGGGACTCCAGTCCAGTCCCGAACCTCTGGGGTTTTGCTCCTCCTCCAGCAGCTTGGAGACTGAGAAACATCATTCTTGTGATGACACTGGTATATAACCACAGGATCCACCTCCTCACTCCAGTAACCTATTGACAAAGCAGACTCCCCGGAGTAACAATTAAGAAATAACCACTACCAAGAAACTATAAACAAACTGAACCTGTAGTTAGCTAAGGAAAACAATTATTGTTATTTTATTGTTCCCCCTTACCGGACTAAGATCTCTTACAAATGCTCAGGTCCTTCCTCCCCCCTTATGGAGGATGTTGACCCTACTAGAATTCCCCTCCAGACCCCCCAGGAAAAAGTGCCTCCTACCTGTGATAGATTTCATGCTTCAGGCCATAGTCCAAGAATAGCCGGGCGGGATACAGGACTGGACTGGAGCTCCTCAAGGAATAACAATTAGCAGGTAAGTCTAATTTAACCTTCCTTATCGTCCCTCCAGTCCAGTCCCGAACCTCTGGGGATGTAACAGAGCAGTACCAAAAAGTTAATGGGAGGGACCTGCCAAACCCACCTGAAGCACTGTTGAGCCCAAACAGACATCTCTCCGCCTGAACATCCAGACGGTAATGCTTGACAAACGAACTTACAGACGATCAGGTCGCCACTTTACAAATTTCCACAACTGGTACTAAACTGTACTCCGCCCAAGCGCCATTTGCGCTCTAGTCGAATGAGCTCTAAGGCCTTCTGGAACTGTTTTGCCTTTCAATAGATACACCGACCCTATTGCTTCCTTGAGCCATCTAGCTATAGAAGCTTTCGACGCTATGTCTCCTTTTCTAGATCATTCAAACAGAACAAACAGTCTATCCGATTTTCGGAAACTTGCCGTTCTACTTATATACTTCTTTAATGCCTGACGGACATCCAACAGATGTAACTTCTCTGCCGAAGCCTCACTGAAAACCAGCAAGGAAACTACTTGATTTACATGAAAAGTTGAAACTGCTTTGGGTAAAAAGGCTGTCACTGTTCGCAATACCACCTTCGAGTCATAAAAGGACAGAAAAGGTTCTCTACAGGACAACACCTGCAACTCAGATTCTTCGTGCCAAACAGATAGCCACCAGGAACACCACCTTGAGATCCTTCAGTGACGCTCGAGATAGCGGCTCAAAAGGCTCTCGCACCAATGCCTCCAATACTATGTGGAGATCCCACGTTGGAACCACCTGTCTACATGGTGGTCTCAACAGAACCACCGTTCTCAAGAAATGCTTTATATCCAGATGGCTTCCCAGCACCTCTCCTTTTACTTTTCCCCTGTAACAGGACAACACTGCTAACTGCACATGCAGGGATGCGGCTGCCAGGCCTTTCTGAAACCCATCCTGTAAGAATGCTAAAACCTGCAGCACGGAAGCTCGTAACGCCACCACATCCCTGACCACACACCAAGCATCGAATATACACCATACCCAGACATATGCCAGCGAGGTAGACCTCCACCACGCCTTCAACAAGGTTCCAATGACAGCCGCGGAGTAGCCCTTCGCTTTCAGCCTTGCCCTTTCAAGAGCCAAGCCGTAAGCGAGAATCGATCCACCTGAGGCATGAGCAATGGGTCCCTGAGCTAACAGGTCTCTTCGACAGGGCAGGCGCCATGGTTCATCTACCAACAGCCTCATCAGATCCATGTACCAAGGCCTCCTTGGTCAATTTGGCAGATCAACATCACTAGCCCTCTGTGACATTCTATGCGTTGCAACACCCGACCTTATCAACACCCAAGGTGGAAACACGTACAGGAGTTGGTGTTCGGGCCAAGCCTGTATCAGAGCATCCAGGCCTTCCGACATTCTTTCTCGTCTTCTGCTGAAGAAACGTTCGACCTTCGCCAACTGGAACGTGGCCATGAGATCCATTACTGGCGTGCCCCAGCGCTGCACCAGCATCTCGAACACTTCCTGATAAAAGGAAGTGGAGTGGCCTAGTGGTTGTGGCAAGGTACTTCAGGCCAGGGGTTCAAATCCCACTAGAGGACAGCAACCTTGGGCTGGAAGGACTGGGGTTTCTAGTCCCACAGGTGCTCCTTGTGGTCTTGGGCAAGCCACTTCATCCTCCATAGCCCAGGTTCCCTGTAAAATAGTTATCTCCAAGTTATAATGCCCTGTTCAATGTAATTTCAGTTTGTTCAATGTAAACCGCACTGATGCAGAATAGCACGGTATATAAGAGAATGTAAAATAAATAAATAAAATAAAGGCTCCACTCTTCTGAATCAATCCTTACTCGACTCAAGAAGTCAGCTTCCACATTGTCCACTCCTGCTACATGTGCTGCAGACAGAGCTACTAGATGAGCCTCGGCCTCATCTTCCAGCACAGCACTGCTGGTACCCCCCTGACGGTAAGCTACTGCTGTCGCATTGTCGGAAAACACACACATAGCCTTTCCTTGGAGATAAGGCTAAAACTCTTGTAGTGCCAACGTTACCGCACGTAGTTCCAATCTGTTGATTGACCAACCCTGTTCCAGTGTGGTCCACTGACCCTGGGCGAACTGATCTTGACAGCGAGCTCCCCAGCCTAGGAGACTGGCATCTGTCATCAGGGGAATCCACGCGGGATTTTTCTAGATATTCTGGATGCAAGCACCACTGCAGTGCCTGACGCGTCTCCCTGGCGGACAGGGCAGCTTCTGCGACAACCGATCCGTCAGGTGTGACCACCGCCTGAGCAAAGCTCTCTGTAACGGCCTCATATATGCCCGTGCCCATGGAATCAGCTCGAGAGTTGCTGCCATGGTCCCCGAGCAATTGAAGATAATGCCATCCATTGGATTCGGCCTGTTGAGAAATTGTTGGACTAGATTTCTCAATGCTTGTGCTCAATGTTGAGGCAGAAAGATCCTCCCCACACTCGTATCGAAGCTCGCTCCCTCCCAGATATTCCAGGCACTGCGATGGCACCAACCGGCTCTTTTCCCGATTGACTACCTAACCAAGACTCTGTAGAAACACTACCACCTTGGCTGTAGCCACCACGCTCTCTGCTCTGGACTTTGCTCTGATTAACCAATCGTCCAGATAAGGATGCACCAGCACCCCTTCTTTTCGCAACGACGCCGCTACTACCACCATCACCTTGGTGAATGTTTGAGGCGCCGCTGCCAGTCCAAACGGTAAGGCCCGAAACTGGAAATGCCCCATCGGAAACACAAACCTGAGGTATTTCTGATGCTCCTGATGGATCGGAATGTGCAGGTATGCCTCTGACAGGTCTAGGGAGGTGAGAAACTCGTCTGCTCTTACTGCCACTATGACCGACCTTAGAGTCTCCATACGAAAGTGAGACACACAGAGACAGCGATTTACTCTTTTGAGATCCAAAATTGGTCGATAGGTTCCTTCCTTCTTTGGAACAACGAAGTATATGGAGTACCAACCGCAGCCACATTGGTCTGCTGGTACTGGAACTATGGCCTTGAGAGCCAGAAGCCTTTGCACCGTCGGCCGTACTGCAGCGCACTTGAGACGTGCTCTGCATGGTGACTGCACGAAAGAATCAGTCACTGGTCGGTGAAACTCCAAGGCATAACCTTCTCGAATGACCTCCAGCACCCACTGATCCGATGTAATTTGGACCCAGGCAGGATAAAAATCTCATAGCAGACCTCCCACGGGCACCAGTCCCACCCTGGTCCCCCTGACTTCATTGTGACTTTCTAAGATTCGAGGAGGAAGGGGCAGCAAACCCTCTACTCGCTCCCCAAAACCCTTGGATCCTATAGAGAAAACGTCCTCTCTGGCTCTGTCCGAACCTCAGGGAACAAAAATGACAAAACTCCCTCTGCTGTCCTTCTGGCATCAGAGTGGCCTGTCCCTGCTTCTGCTTGTCCTCCGGAAGTCTACCATCTTTAAGGGCCGCCTCGGGCATGTCCCACTCTTCCTGAATCATTTCTCGCACCACCCTGTGGACTGGAAAGGCTCTTTTAGTCTTCCTAAAGGCCTGTAATAACGGGTCTTCCAGGGTTGAATCTTCTGCCGGCTCCAATGCCGGCATATTCAGTGCCTTGAGGGTCTCCGATATGAGCGCCAGTAATTCCTCTCTGTGAAATACGCGCACAACTCTCACCTGATCCTCCTGTTCTGTTATTTCTCCTTCCTCCAACTCATCGTCCAACGCCAAATCCGGCTCTCCTCCTTCGGAGTGAATGCCCTCCGAAGCTATGGAAGGCTCTGATTGATCCTTATCGACTCTGAGCTTCTTTGTAAGAATACCTGTCACTCCAGTGCCCAAAGGCGTGCCGGGTCTCTTTTCTCCCAGTTCCACTGCTGCGGGCATAGCTGCAGGCCTCCCCTGAGAGCCTCCGAATGCCTGCTGTATAAGCACAACAAATTCCAGAGAAAAAATTGCAACAATGACAGAGATTGGAAGATCCGGCGAGGAAGAAGTTCCCACCACCGGCTCCGGATGTGGCACATCGGGAGAAACCTGTTCCGCCAGCATTACAGGGACACTCTTGTTACCCTCACCAGCTGCCTCCTGAATGCAGCCCTTACACACACCTGTCTCAGAAACCGCTCCCCTTCTAATACCGCAAACCAAGCAGTGCGGTCTAGAAGGCATCCTGCCTAAACAGGTGCTTTATGCAAACAGGTTCCGCACCTGAGCCCAGTATCAGTCCCTCAAATATTCTTGACTGAAATTGCCCCCAGCTTAGCTGCCTGAACTCTTGCGGGTTTTTTTTCAAACCGATGTGGAAACTTCACTTAATCTGCCCCAAACCATTTATGAAGGACAGAACCCAAAAACAAAGCTTTCTGACCAGTGCAGGAGCCCTGGTAGGCCGCTTCAGCAGAATGGCGTTTCCCGCACTTCTGACACGCGGCACGGCCGACTCCTGCCCCCCAAATTTCAGTAACCGCGATCGCTAAACTGGAGCGCTCCTTACCTCTGTGCTCATTTCAGCTTCTCTGTGTCCACCTGCCGTGCAACCGCTCCTGCGCCGGAAGAAAAAAAAACCTACGCGGCCGAAACCACTCACGATTCGGCTGATCTCCCCCTCCTTCAGCCTCCAAGCGCTAGCAGGCAAAAACGTCTGCATGCACTGGTGTGCCAATGTTACCAGTGCCTCACACCTCCCCATAGGATCGGGAACCGGCTCATCTATCCTGCTTTTGCCTGCTCTCTAGGCATCACAGCCTCCATCTCCAGAGGGAGGGGTGGATGTTGAAGGAGCACGTTAGCAAGAAATTTAAGGAGAAAGTAACTATCTTTTCAAAACAATTAAAAAAAAATCTTATACCAACTTTTACAATTTTAAAGGGCCTAACCAAATTTCCCTACTCTAGCTCTCCTTAATTGTTCCTCAAGTGAGCCCCGAACCTCCAGGCTCACAATCCTCCAGCTGCTTGGAGACTGAGATAACTGGAGTGAGGAAGCGGATCCTGTGGTTATATACCAGTGTCATCACAAGAATGATGTTTCTCAGTCTCCAAGCTGCTGGAGGAGGAGCAAAACCCCAGAGGTTTGGGACTAGACTGGAGGGATAAGGAAGTTGGCATTTTCAAATTAGTAAACCTAAATTAAATGTTATTTTATACCTTTATTGCTTGGGCAACTTAGCATCTGTAGCCCATGCTTCCTACATTTTACAAGGAAAGAGCCGTTATGTACAGTCTGCATATCTACATTTTCCATAGGCCTACAGGAACTAGCTGAAGACACTGTTTCTTCCATGGGGGAGGGGGAGGGGGAGGGGGGCACAGAGCCTAGGTTCTTTCATTAATACTTGAAGACCATGAGTCAATTTTAGCAGATAATGAAAAGGGTGGAAGTACCCTTTCAAAAAAAAGCCCTGGACAAACACAAACTCAACAAGTGTTCTTGCTAAAGCAAAATCAACCTAAAAGGTGCTGCTAGTCTCACCCCAGTCAGTGGCATTTTACCCATTTGATATAATCTGGTGCTGTTGCAGGACTTAGGATGTTTTCCAGTTATCAGATTTTCTCAAGTTGCATTTTTATTATAAAATTTTGCATTTTCTGCTATATATGTTTTCAAGTCTAGAAGATTCTATGAACCTAAATTTAAATGCCAGCCATTTGCTGGTACTTAAAAAACCCCACATACACATGGTACTTATAGCATCAAAAATCATAATCAAAAGTCCTATTTTGGTTCTTACATATTTAAGAAGCTAATACTGGAAGAGGTGCAGAGCACATTTTAGAAAGAAAAACACTTAAAAGAACATAAAACAGATTTAACTGGGTTATAAAACCTTGCTTGATTGTAAAACAGAATAGCAATTTTAAATTCATGCTGCCTCATCATTATTCATACACAAATGCAAAACAGCCCCAGCAGAGATTCCATCCCAGTAAGAGTAAGCTGCTTTCAGGTGGTCTTGCCATGCTATCAGGATCAGCAGCCAAGGGTGGTATCGCTGGACCACACTATTCTCTGCTCTCTTCTTCTATTGATACTTGGACAGACAAATATCAGGACTCCCAGCAGAGATCAAGGCACCCTTTTCCCTTGCTGCATTATGGCTGATTTCAACCACTGTTCCAAGTGTGGACAAGACTCTCTCAGAACTCATCCCAAAGGAAACCTACATTTAAACATTGCCCATCAACCCTGGGGCTATCAATGAACATGAATATCACTCTCCTGGATCTGACCATTCTACATAGCTGCTAAAATGACAACATATCACAGATACACAATTTAATCTCCATTTAAAACAGATAAATTGTATATAGAGAAAATTCTTGGGGGATATGTATATTATTTACAAAGTGGGATAGGATGCAAAATCTAAACTGCAGTCTTCAAGGCCTGGCCAGTCCTCTACGTGATCCAAGCATTTCATCTTTATGTTGTTTTCTTCCTTCGAAGAGCTTCTTGCGCCTCTCTTCTCTGAGAAAAAAAAATAGATTGTGCTATCAGCACATAGCAGGTTGCTGCTTTTCATTATAATGTCTTGAAACTACAGCAGAATTATTCATGTATTTTTTTTATAACTACTGCATTAGATAAAAAATTGTATGAACATGCATATCTTTATTGTATATATAAAATGCTAGACACACAGGGCAGATGAGTTGACTTTAAAAGGTACTGTATTAAATCAACAGTGTCTCATACTTGTTACAACTATTCTTCAGTAAACTGAGAATTAGAGAGAAAATCAAATAAAAATATAAAATACAATACAAACAGGACAATCTATTTTAAATATATATTTAACACCACTTCCACTTCATTTGGCTATATGAAAATGCTGGGTAGCAAGAGTTGCTCCTGCTCCTTCCCAAAGGCCTAAACATCAGTTAGAATTTGAGTTTTGACAAATCCCAAGGAGGAGGAGTAACATACAGCAATTCACAGACGATAGTTTTCTGCAAAACAAGGTAATGGCATATGTAATGCTAATTAACTTTACCATTTCAGAAGAGATGTAGGTGAAAAACATAGTTACTCACCTGTAACAGGTGTTCTCCAGGGACAGCAGGAATCAGTCCTCAGAGCCCGCACGGAGCAATGCTCCAGCTTTCAAAGAAAGTCTTTGGAATTGCTGCTACGGATGCGTGGTCCTCTTCCCGCCCAAGGGTACCATCATGTTCAGTCAGGTCCCTTAGCTCGAGCCCTACCAAGCAGATGGCAAAGGAAAGATAAAAATCAAGCAGCTCATCAGGGGAGGTGGAAGGGTAGTGAGGACTGATTCCTGCTGTCCCTACACCTGTTACAGGTGAGTAACTATGCTTTCTCCAGGAACAAGCAGGAAGTCAGTCCTCACTTATGGGACTCCCCAGCTACAGGCTATTGAACCTGTAACCAAAAAGAAATGCCTCTGCGAGGTCGTGAGCAGAAGCCGATCCCTGAGTCCTCGGGCACTAGCCCACGGTAGTCGTAAAGAAGGGTCAGAGGGCAGGAGTTGCTTATATCCTGAACAGATTACAGAGTACAGCCTGGCCGAAGATGCTGTCCCGACAGGACTCCCTCTCCAGGCAGTAGTGTGCAGCGAAGGTGTTTGCTGATGACCAGGTCGCAGCCCAGTAAATGTCCCGCAGGGACACTGCACACAGCGAGGCCACCGAAGCCGCCTTGGCTTGGACCCTATGTGCAGTGATTCGCCGATCCAAAGGGACACCTGCTTTCACATAGGCGAAGTTGATGCAGTCCACCACCCAAATGGAGAGGGTGTGTTTAGTGACTGCCTGTCCTAATCGATTGGGATCATAGGTTACAAAGTCGGTCAGACTTGTGATGAGTCTGGGTGCGCTGCAGATAGAAGGCAAGAGCTCTCTTGCAGTCAACAGTATGCAAAGTCGCCAACGCCTAGTTGGAATGGGGTCTTGGGAAGAAAGTCAGTAAGACTATCTCCTGGTTGAGATGGAAATCTGAGACAACTTTAGGCAGGAATTTGGGATGGGTATGGAGGACCACCTGATTCCTATAGAATCTGGTGTAAGGAGCATCAGCCATGAGAGCCTGGAGCTCACTGACTCAGTGGGCCGAATTCAGCGCCACCATGAAGACCACCTTCCAGGATAGATGCCAAAGCGAGCACGTCACCATCAGCCCGAAAGCTGGACGCGTAAGCTGCATGAGCACCATGTTCAGGTCCCATTCTGCCAGGGAAGGCAGGATGGGTGGCTTCGATAGCAAGAGACCCCGCAATAAGTCAAGATGGAGCTCAAATGCACCCTGATCAAGATCAACCAGACCTTCCCTCGAGAGATGGAGGAAGTACTGAAGGACCCATTGAGTGGGGCAAGAGAATGGGTTGATCTGGAGCCAGGAGTACCAGACCGAGAAGTGCCGCCACTTGAAGGTGTAGGCTTGCCTAGACGAGGATTTCCTCAACACGAGGAGGATCTCCTCAACCTCCTCCGGGAGACCCAGCGGAGCTAGGGAGACCTGTTCAGCCGCCAGGCTGTGAGGGATAAGGAGGCCAGGTTCGGGCGCTGAACCCGTCCATCCTCCTACATTGGCAGGCCTGGGGCACAGCCCAGGAGGATAGGAGGCTCCATCGACAGCCAGAGCAGAAGTGGGAGCCAGTGCTGTCGAGGCCATGAGGGGGCTACGAGGATCATTGATGCCCGGTCCCACTGAGACTTGAGGATGGTCCTTGGAATGGGAGGGAATGCATAGAGCAGGCCGGAGGACCAGCTCAGAAGGAACGCATCTGGGCTCTCCCTGCTCAGGTGTGGCACCAGACCACAGAAGCGGGGGAACTGTGTGTTCTGAGGACTGGCGAATAGGTCCATCGCTGGAGTCCCCCACCGAAGGAACAGCCAGCTGGCCACCCACGGATCCAGCCACCATTCGTGAGGGCGGAGGATACTGTCGAGCCTGTCCGTTAGGACATTCTCCTGGCCCGGGAGGTAGGCCACCCTGAGGGACATCTCCCGATGTAAGGCGAAGGAGCAGAGGAGGACTGCTTCCCGACAAAGGGAGCGTGATCCGGTACCCCCTTCCTTGTTGACATAGAACATCGCCATGCGGTTGTCGGTCTGCACGAGCACCGACCTCCCTTTGAGGTGGTCCTCGAAGGCCCTCAGGGCACACCGAATCGCCAGGTGCCCATGCAAGTTTATCTGCTGCTGAGACTCCTCGAGCGACCACTGCCCCTGCGTGCACAACGCACCACAGTGGGCTCCCTATCCCAACAGGGAGGCATCCGTTGTTAGCAGCATGTTGTGCTGTGGGGTCTGGAAGGACAACCCTCTGAGGAGGGTGCGGGGGCTTTACCACCAACCCAGGGACAAGCGAAGGCTGTGGGAGACCCTTACAGGTTCCCTGAGATGACCAATGGACAGGCTCCACTAGGCGCTGAGGCATCACTGAACTGTCAGCATGTGCAGGCGGGCGTGGGGAACCACATGGATGTTAGAGGCCTTGTGGCCCAGCATAGTTTGGGCTGTGACCCGGGGGTGCTCTGGACATGAGCTGTCAGGGCTCGGAGGCAGTCGGAATGATCTGCTGGTAAAAATGTGGTCGCCTGTTGAGTATCGAGGTGCGCCACGATGAACTCTAACGCCTGCACCGGTTCGAGGTGGGACATGGGATAACTGACCAAGAACCCCAGGCCTTCAAGTAGAAGGATTGTGTGCGATGCCGCCCGGCGAGTTTCGGCGACCAAGGATCCTGTGACAAGCCAGTGGTCGAGGTAGGGGAAGACCGGTTCGCCCCGATGCTTGAGACTGGCGGCAACCGCGGAGAGGCATTACATGAAGAACCGTGGGGCGGACGCGATGCTGAAGGGGAGCACCCTGTACTGAAAGTGCTCTCCCCGCACCCTGAAGCGCAGGTACTGCCTGTGCTGGGGGATGGATCAAAATGTGGGCGTAAGCGTCTTTTAGATCCAAGGAGCATAGCGAGTTGCCGTGCTGGAGAAAGGGCAGCAGGACACCAAGTGACAGCAACTTGAACTTCTCCCGCACCAAGAACTTGTTTAACCTTCAGAGGTCGAGGATGGGCTGCAGACACCGCTCCCCCTGTCTTCTTCGGGATGAGGAAGCACCGGGAATAGAAGCCCCGACCTGACCTTCTCGACCGCCCGTTAGACGAGGAGGGAAACCAATTCCCACTGCAGGAAGCCCTTGTGCGCAGGGAGTTGGAGAATCTGCTGGGTAGAAGGGAGGGTGAAGCCTGTCCAAGCGGAGGTGATAGCCAGGTGATAGGACTCAGGTGTCTGAGGTGATGGACGCCCACTGAGGGGCAAAAGAGGACAGGAGCCCCCCTCCACTGGCTGCTGAGTTGCCGGAGGGCGAGAGGCTATGTGGCTGGCGTCAAAACTCCAGTGCGGGTTGTGGCGGAGCCGGGGTTTGGGTTTTACACCCTTTCGGCTTGCGGTGACCCTGGCTGGACTTTCCCTGCGCTGGAATGGTCAGTGTGGGGGTGGTCAGGTATGGCAGGTAGCCATGGTAAGGAAGGCCCTTCCTCAAGAAAAAAAAGGCTTTTTGGCCTAAGAACATAAGATATGCCATACTGGGTCAGACCAAGGTCCATCAAGCCCAGTATTCTGTTTCTAACAGTGGCCAGTCTAGGTCACATATACCTAGCAGTTTCCCCAAAAGACACAGGTTCCACAATGCTTGTACTGGGTCAAGCATTGATATCCTGGGTCTCTTCTTAATAATGGTTTATAGACCTTTCCTCCAGGAACTTGTCCAAACCTTTTTTAAACCCAGCTACACTAACAGCCTTTACTACATCCTACGGTAACAAATTCCAGAGTTTGATTACACGTTGAGTGAAAAAATATTTTCTTTTATTAGTCTTAAATAGTTTACCCTGTAGCTTCATTGCATGTCCCCTAGTCTTTCTATATTCTGATAACGTAAACAATCGATCTACGTTTACCCGTTCCACTCCGTTCATTAATTTATAGACTTCTATCATATCTCCCCTCAGCCATCTCTTTTCCAGGTTAAAGAGCCCTAACCTTTTTAGCCTTTCTTCACAGGAGTATCCTTCCATCCCCTTTACCATTTTGGTGGCTCTTCTCTGAACCTTTTCTAAAATCGCTATATCCTTTTTAAGATACGGCGACCAGAATTGCACACAATATTCAAGGTGCAGTCTCACCATGGAACGATATAGCTCCCGACACCATCAGCAGCTCTCCCCTCTCCTGGGGATCGAGCCACCGACAGCGGGAGGAGCCTGCAGCCAGAGAGGCCCAATCGGGAAGGGCACGAGGCGTACAAAAGACTCGCGCCATCCGGCGCTCACCCTCTGAGCTCCCGACACCATCAGCAGCTCTCCCCTCTCCTGGGGATCGAGCCACCGACAGCGGGAGGAGCCTGCAGCCAGAGAGGCCCAATCGGGAAGGGCACGAGGCGTACAAAAGACTCGCGCCATCCGGCGCTCACCCTCTGAGCTCCCGACACCATCAGCAGCTCTCCCCCTCTCCTGGGGATCGAGCCACCGACAGCGGGAGGAGCCTGCAGCCAGAGAGGCCCAATCGGGAAGGGCACGAGGCCTACAAAAGACTCGCGCCATCCGGCGCTCACCCTCTGAGCTCCCGACACCATCAGCAGCTCTCCCCTCTCCTGGGGATCGAGCCACCGACAGCGGGAGGAGCCTGCAGCCAGAGAGGCCCAATCGGGAAGGGCACGAGGCGTACAAAAGACTCGCGCCATCCGGCGCTCACCCTCTGAGCTCCCGACACCATCAGCAGCTCTCCCGTCTCCTGGGGATCGAGCCACCGACAGCGGGAGGAGCCTGCAGCCAGAGAGGCCCAATCGGGAAGGGCACGAGGCCTACAAAAGACTCGCGCCATCCGGCGCTCACCCTCTGAGCTCCCGACACCATCAGCAGCTCTCCCCTCTCCTGGGGATCGAGCCACCGACAGCGGGAGGAGCCTGCAGCCAGAGAGGCCCAATCGGGAAGGGCACGAGGCCTACAAAAGACTCGCGCCATCCGGCGCTCACCCTCTGAGCTCCCGACACCATCAGCAGCTCTCCCCTCTCCTGGGGATCGAGCCACCGACAGCGGGAGGAGCCTGCAGCCAGAGAGGCCCAATCGGGAAGGGCACGAGGCGTACAAAAGACTCGCGCCATCCGGCGCTCACCCTCTGAGCTCCCGACACCATCAGCAGCTCTCCCCTCTCCTGGGGATCGAGCCACCGACAGCGGGAGGAGCCTGCAGCCAGAGAGGCCCAATCGGGAAGGGCACGAGGCCTACAAAAGACTCGCGCCATCCGGCGCTCACCCTCTGAGCTCCCGACACCATCAGCAGCTCTCCCCTCTCCTGCACACTTCAATCTCTTCAAAGATTTTCAAGCGCAGCAAGTATTCTCTCACAATCAGCATAGCTAAATCTAGTACTTTTGTCAGTAGCTAGCCACTCAGTATCTAGCATATATTCTATTACCATTACCAATAGTATATCTCCTACCAGTACTGTTGTCAGTAGTTAGCCAGCAAATAGCTAACATTCTATCATTTTTATACTGTTGTCAGTAGTCTTTAACCAGTACTGTTGTCAGTAGGCAATCTGCAAATAGTTAACATTTTATCATCCTCCTATTGTTGCCAGTAGCATATCCACAGCCAGTAGTACTCATTGCCAGTAGTACTCATTACTGTTGCCAGTAGTATTCTATCAATTGAAACAGTTGTCAGTAGCTAGCCAGTCAGTAACAGTCAAACATTATATTACTGTTGCCAGTAGTATATTATCTTCTATCAGTACTGTTGTCAGTTACGATCATACAATTGTATACTGTTGTCAGTAGCATTTATCAACCAGGTCTGACAATAGCAGCCTCTCCTTGCAACCTCTACATAACACAACTTCCCAGTGGACTACATTGCTCACATCTTCTTACCCTGGTATATAACCGCTTAGCTCCACTAACACCAAACCTTCAAAAATGCCACCTACAAACATCACGATAATGAAAATATTCTATATTGGTTTAGTCTTAGCAATACTAACCATTGACTTAACTCTAAGCCTAAGCAGCAAAAACCACAAAACAATTCCCATTATTCACACACACACGCGAAACAACCACCATATAGGACACATTTACCCAAACAACCATCCTAGAGCAAATGTAAATAGACTAATTCACATAAAACAAACAAACCCACTTCAAACAACCAAGGGTACATACACCAATAACACACCTTCCCTCTCATGCATTCTTATCAATGCACGCTCGATGAAAAACAAGCTACCCATATTTAATGACTTAATATCGGACTTAAATCCAGACATATTATGCGTTACAGAAACCTGGCTCTCAGATACCGATTCAGTCTATATAAACCAACTCAATAATGAAGACTATGACACTTTCTATAAACATAGAACTAATAGAAAAGGCGGAGGTGTATTAATGATGACAAAAAAGACACTATGTGCCAAAACAATGCAATCCAATATTTCTAACAACATAGACACACTATTAATAAAAATTGGCCTTATGAAACTCTGCTTAGTATATAGGCCCCCAGACCAAAAACCAGACGGCCTTGATTCTTTTATTGAACTCCTCAGTTCTTCAACTGAACAGCACCCTATAATTATGCTAGGTGATTTTAACCTTCCCTCGCTACCAACATCGGAATCTAAATTATTCTTTGACACTATCTCAGACATGGAATATCATCAAATAATAAACACATCTACACACATCAAAGGTGGAACACTTGATCTTGTCCTTCTCCCTAACTCACTCTTCAAACTAATCAACCCAAATTCAGTTGAATGTACCCAGATACCCTGGTCAGATCACCACATTATCAAACTAAATTTTACTTATCCATCCACTAGCACTAACAACCACAACAGAAATGTCCCCACCACAAGATTTAAAAAGTTTAACAATGAAGAATTTATCGACTTAACAATCCCCCACCTTGTAACAACGGCAACGAATTTAGATGACACTGTCAAGAACTGGCATGACACCATCTTCAATGCAGCTAAAACTAATAAAATACACAAAAAGAGCAACTACTCTAACACTAGCACCAAACCATGGTTCAATACCACACTAAAACAAATGAAAAGGAACCTTAGAAAACTAGAACACAACTGGCGTAAATCTAAATTGACGATACAAAAGGAAATATACAATAATCACCTCATTAAATACAAAGAAATCTTGGACAGCACAAAAAAAGAATATTATGCCAAAATACTCTCAAAATCATATAACAGGCCAAGAGAGTTATTCTCCATTGTCAGAAATCTAACCAACCCCCAAACTACAGAAACAGAAATTACCGACATCTCAGTTCAAACTTTAGCCCACCATTATCAAAACAAAGCAAAAATGCCATCAATGTCTATAGACATTATCAACGCACCACACCAGCATTTAAATGAATGGTCAGAGTTCCACCCCATAACTAAAGAGACACTAAAAAATATCATCACCGGTCTCAACACCACAACATCTTATCTAGATCCATGTCCAGTAACATGGATAAAAAACACACTACCAATTTTATTACCCTACATTCTCTCAATAGTAAACCTCTCACTTACACAAGGCTACCTCCCACCATCTCTCAAACACGCACAAATACGGCCAATCCTTAAAAACAGCAAACTAGATAAAACATCCCCCACATCATATAGACCCATCTCAAGCATACCATTCTTGGCCAAAATAATTGAAAAAGTAGTTCAGTTACAGACACAAGATTTTCTAGACTCATCTTACCCTCTTGATGAGCAACAGTATGGATTTCGGCCCCGCCATGGAGTGGAAACACTTCTCACAGTTTTAATAGATGCGCTCCTAAGAGGGATTGACAATCCTAAACAGGCATTCATTCTACTTTTCATCGACATATCAGCAGCGTTTGATAGCGTACACCACACAATAATGCTCAATAACCTAAAACAAATAGGTTTAAACTCTACAGTACATAAATGGTTCTCATCCTACCTAAATGATAGAACGCAAAATGTAAGAATTGGAAATCAAAACTCAACCACATACAAGCAAGAAATTGGATTGCCACAAGGTTCAGCGCTGTCAGCTCTACTTTTCAATATTTACATAAAACCAGTCTGCAACATTTTCAAAAGTTTTGGAGTTCGATATCATCTATACGCAGATGATATTATGATGTATATTCCATTTACAATTCCCAACCTACCGCTCCAACCCCTATCGGACTGCTATAATGAAATCACAACTTGGCTAAAAGCACAAAACCTCCACATCAATCACACTAAAACGGAAGTTTTAATTGTAACCAAGAACAGATCCTATATCCCTCCATCACACATAAGACTTCAAAACCAAGAAATCAAAATAAAAAAGGAAATAAGATATCTAGGTGTTATACTAGATACACACCTTACAATGGAAACACACATCAGCAATACCATAAAGAAAATCTATTTCAAACTCAAAACCCTCAAACAACTTCGTCCACTAGTTTTTACACAAGACTTTATCAACATAATCCAAGCCACCATAACCCCACATTTTGACTTTGCCAATCTAATACTAATAGGCATAGCAAAACAAAGCATTAAACGATTGCAATTAGCACAAAATGCAGCAGCCAGAATCACATTGAAAATTAACTCCCTCCAACACATATCACCAATACTAGCCTCCCTCCATTGGCTACCAATCCAAAGTAGAATAATCTACAAAACAATAATAACATCATTCAAGGACTTACATGACCTGGCCCCATCCATGATATGTAACTTAATACACAAAGAACCACCTAAGTCTACACACAGAAAAGGACAATTAAACAGATTAAAAATCCCGAAAGATTTTACAAAAGCCCATAAATCAACAAACAATAGAGCCTTTTCTCATATAGCTCCTACAATCTGGAATTCCCTCCCAGAGGAGCTACGAAAGCTAACAGAAATTATGGAACTCCGCAAGAATTTGAAAACCTATCTGTTTACCAAACATTATAATATAGATAATTCATTATCTACATTAGACAAAGGTTAAAGAGATAATCAGATTGCTCCATGCAAAAGCCCTCTAACCCACACAGTTAGCACTCACCCATGATGATCTTTGAATTATGTCCCCTCCCTTCCATGTATTCCATGTATATATATTCATATATAAACTTGTATATAGTTTTCACACTGTTTGGTATTATATCACATTGTTTATTTGATATTTTATATGATGTTCGTTGTAAATATGTTTTGTTATATTCGACGTTCCATGTAAAACAAACATACTTGCTTTGTTGATTGTTGTTAACTGTAAACCGCAACTGAACTTTGGAAGTTGCGGTATATAAATGTGATTAAAAATAATAAAATAAATAAATAAAATTATAATATCTTTTATTTTATTTTCCATTCCTTTCCTTATGATACTTAGCATTCTATTTGCTCTCTTGGCCGCTGCTGCACACTGGGCCGAGGGTTTTAACATGGTATCCACAATGACGCCTAAATCTTTTTCCTGGGTGGTGGTTCCTAATGTGGAACCTTGCATTGTGTAACCATAGTTTGGGTTGTTCTTCCCTAGGTGCATAACTTTGCACTTGTCCACTTGTTGCTTCTTCCGGGAAAGGGTGGAAGTCTTGCGCAAGAGACGGCTTCTGGTGACGAATTCTGTATCTAACTCCACGGCCTTATCTTCCATCAGTTTGCCAAAGAGCTGCTCACCGAGGCAGGGGACGTCCAGGAGCTTCTCCTGCACCCACTGCTCCAAGTCTGACGATTAGAGCCATGCCTGGCAACTGGCCCCGATGCCCGCGACTGCTACCCGAGCAAAGGACGCAAAACCATCGTAGGCAGGACGGAAGAATTATTTTGAGCAGTCTGCGACAGACTTTAGCGGGGTACTGAACCTATTGAGGGATTTGCCCTCGAGGCCCGCGGAGAAACCTCCCAGTTCCTTGGCCAGGTCGCGCAAGAACATGCCCATGTATAGTTGGTATGCTTGAATGTGATAGGAGAGCATGGACCCTTCGTAGGCGTTGTGGCCTAGGGCGTCAATGGCTCTCGACTTCCGGCCCAGGAGGGACCGACGAGTGCGACTTCAGGCTCTTTTGCTTTCTCATGGCTGATGAAGTGTGGGGAGTTGGGTCTTTCTGAACCCAGGGCCGTGCTATACTTTGTACATACTCACGATGGGGACCGAGGCGGGTGCCTCCCACATGCACAGCAGCAGGATGGACAGGATGGGAGGGACCGGAACAATAAGAGACTCCCTAGGTGGGGACTTGTACTGAAGGATGTCGAGCTCTTCAGCTCGAGGGTCCTCTTCGGCCTGGGTGGCCAGGTTAAGAGCCTGTGCCATATACTGAATGAACACCAAGAAGGAGATGTCCTTGGGTGGCGAGCGCTGCTTAAACGTGGGCAGGGAGGTGTCCGACGGAAGGTCCCGGTGGGTATGGTTTTCTGGGAAGATGTCCCCATCTGAGAACTCGGATGAGGAATCCGAACCGGGCAAGTTGCCCTGTCCAGCGGTCGAGGCCGCATGGAATTGGAGGCCCTGGAAGATCTCACCAATGAGGAAGAGGAGGGCAAGTTAGACAGACATTAAGGATCCTCACGAGGCCCACGGCTCTTGGGGGTTTCCTGGACGGATTTCAGCATCCCACGTGAGGGACCCATGGTCTCTGGGTGCAAGTCAGCAAACCTGACAGACAGCGCCTGCTGGGAAGTGATGAACGCAGAAACACTGCGGTCCAGCACCAGCATGCAGGACTCCCACGTGGGCGTGGGGCCCTGTGACGCTGACCCCAGGGTCACCAGGTCAGGCATCGAGGAGAAGAGGGGGGTCCCTCACTGAGACAGCCCTCAGGACACTGGACTCCTTTGCCGGAGGCCTCCGTATCTGTGCAGGGTACCTTGCAGGGCCGCTCCTTGTCCGACTCTCGGGAACGCCAAAGGGGGCTAAGCAACTGAGCGCGAGAGCGCTTGCACTCGTTGGGAGTCCCAGTGTCTTCGAGGCCGCCTTCTTGTGCCGCTCCACTTCAGGGGACACAAGGTCAGAGTGCTGCCGAGAGAACGGGGCCGAGGTGGGGGAACCCACCGGAGGAGAGACGACCAAGGGTGCCACCGAGGACTCCGAGGCGGCCTTTCTGAAAATGTCTTCGGAATTCTGCTTACTACTGAGAGGAGCTTTAGAGGACATTTTCTTACAAAGCGAACAGAGCTCCGGATCATGATCAGCCCCGAGACACCGCAGGCAATAGTCATGGGTGTCCATAAGCAACATGTTCATAAGAACATAACATATGCCATACTGGGTCAGACCAAGGTCCATCAAGCCCAGTATTCTGTTTCCAACAGTGGCCAATCTAGGTCATATGTACCTAGCAGTTTCTCCAAGGGACACAGGTTCCACAATGCTTGTATTGGTTCAAGCATTGATATCCTGGGTCCCTTCTTAATGGTTTATGGACCTTTCCTCCAGGAACTTGTCCAAACCTTTTTTAAACCCATCTACACTAACAGCCTTTACTACATCCTCTGGTAACAAATTCCAGAGTTTGATTACACGTTGAGTGAAAAAATATTTTCTTTTATTAGTCAAATAGTTTACCCTGTAGCTTCATTGCATGTCCCCTAGTCTTTCTATATTCTGATAAGGTAAACAATCGATCTACGTTTACCCGTTCCACTCCGTTCATTAATTTATAGACTTCTATCATAGCTCCCCTCCGCCGTCTCTTTTCCAGGTTAAAGAGCCCTAACCTTTTTAGCCTTTCTTCATAGGAGTATCCTTCCATCCCCTTTACCATTTTGGTGGCTCTTCTCTGAACCTTTTCTAAAATCGCTATATCCTTTTTAAGATACTTCGACCAGAATTGCACACAATATTCAAGGTGCGGTCTCACCATGGAACGATATAGAGGCATTATAATATCTTTTGTTTTATTTTCCATTTCTTTCCTTATGATACCTAGCATTCTATTTGCTCTCTTGGCCGCTGCTGCACACTGGGCCGAGGGTTTTAACATGGTATCCACAATGATGCCTAAATCTTTTTCCTGGGTGGTGGTTCCTAATGTGGAACCTTGCATCGTGTAACCATAGTTTGGGTTGTTCTTCCCTAGGTGCATAACCTTGCACTTGTCCACATTAAATTTCATCTGCCATTTTGATGCCCAGTCTTCCAATTTATCAAGATCCTCTTGCAATTTTCCACAATCCTCTTGGGTTTTAACAACTTTAAATAGTTTTGTGTCATCTGCAAATTTGATAACCTCACTCGTTATTCCACTTTCCAGGTCATTTATGAATATGTCAAAAAGCAGCGGACCCAGCACACATCCCTGGGGTACACCACTATTCACCTTTCTCCATTGGGAAATTGGCCATTTAGCCCTACCCTCTGCTTTCTATCTTTTAACCAGTTCCTGATCCACAATAGTACACTGCCTCCTATCCCATGAGTCTTTAGTTTTGCCAAAAGTCTCTCATGAGGGACCTTGTCAAAGGCTTTCTGAAAGTCCAGATACACAATATCAACCGACTCACCTTTGTCCACCTGATTATTCACTCCTTCAAAAAAACATAACAGATTAGTAAGACAAGATCTTCCTTGTCTAAAGCCATGTTGGCTGTCTCCCATTAGGTCATGACTATCTACATGCTGAGTAATTTTATTCTTTATGATGGTTTCTACCATTTTTCCCGGTACTGATGTCAGGCTCACCGGTCTGTAGTTTCCCGGATCACCCCTGGAACCCTTTTTAAAAATTGGTGTTACATTGGCGATCCTCCAATCTTCAGGTATTAGAGATGATTTTAATGATAGTTCACAGATTACTAATAGCAGGTCTGCAATCTCGTATTTCAGTTCTTTCAACACCCTTGGATGTATACCATCCAGCCCAGGTGATTTGCTACTCTTCAGTTTATCTAATAGTTGTAATACATCTTCCCGATGTATCGATATTTCCTTCAATTCTTCCGCACCTTTAAATACCACTTCAGTCATGGGTAACATCCCTACATCTTCCTCAGTAAAGACTGAAGCAAAGAATTCATTCAGTCTCTCGGCTATCGCCTTGTCGCCTCTTAGTGCTCCTTTAACCCCTTTATCATCTAATGGACCGACTCTCTCACAGGTTTTTTGCTACGAATATACTTGAATAGGTCCTTACTTCGCTTTTTTGCTTCCGCAGCAAGCTTCTTCTCAAAGTCTCCCTTTGCCTGCCTTATCAATGCTTTGCATTTGACTTGCCAGTGCTTGTGCTGTTTCCAGGTTTCGTCGTTTGGCTCTTAGAGCATCTATTGCATTTTTTGAATCCGGTGGCCATAGGGGCAAAAATGGGCGTGAAGCCCTTTGAGGCAAAAAAGGCAAAGAAAACGGTTCCCTAATAGCTCTAAAAGGGTAGAGCAGGGGAAAGACAGGTAGAGGACCGGTGCAACCGGAAAAATAAAAGGCCAGTAGGCCAAAAACGAAAGACTTTCTCTGAGGAACGAGGACGTGCATCCAAAGGGCTCTATGGAAAATGGGAGACTGAGCAAGATGGCACCCTTGGGCAGAAAGAGAACCATGCATGCGTGGCAGCAATCCCAAAGGCTCTCTTTGAAACCTGGGGAATTGCTCCGCGCAGGCTCAGTCGGTGCAGACGTTACCCATAAATGAGGACTGACTTCCTGCTTGTTCCTGGAGAATGTTTTCTCTCAATTTCTCTCAGTATTATACACACTGCAGAATTTATTTTTATAGTAGACAGGACACATTGGAGATTTACATTTATTTTTTAATTAAGTAGTCTTAACTCTGTTTTGTAAAAATTGTAAAACCTCAAAAAGGCTGAAATCTGAATTTAAGTTCAGCTGAGTGAGTTAGATGTCACTTTATGAAAGGGTTGGTTGGGCTAACATTTTGATCTGACAACCACATTAGTGGATTCTACTTCCCTCCCATGGACTGGCAAAAGTGATGTAATTGTTGAAGAGTGGGCCACTCGTGCCATTGGACATCCATTTGTTCACCTGACCTGCACACAAGATATCCTATGCTATGAACATATTGTGAGGATATACCTCTCAAGCTATAGTAAAGAGTAGTTACTCACCTGTAACCGGTGTTCTCCAGGAGCAGCAGGAATCAGTCCTCACATATGGGTGACGTCGGCGCCGACAGAGCCCTCGTGCGGAGCATTTCCCCAGCTTTCAAAGAAAGCCTTTGGGAATGCAGCGTGCATGCACGGTCCCCTTCCCGCCCAAGGGTGCCATCTTGCTCAGTCTGATGACATAGCTAAAAGACGGCAAAAATCAAAATAAAGTATATGACTGCAACTCCAGGAGAGGAGGGAGGATCGTGAGGACTGATTCCTGCTGCTCCTGGAGAACACCTGTTACAGGTGGTAACTACTCTTTCTCCAGGACCAAGCAGGAAGTCAGTCCTCACATATGGGACTCCCCAGCTTTAGGCTACCGGGAACCCAAGCTGACAAAAATGGCTCCCTCTGAAGAGCCTCAGCATCCGTGATAAGAATATCCTCTGAGAACGACCCTGTACAGTAGCCCAACACAAGAGCCAGAGGATAGGAGTTGCCTAAACCTCAAAGAGATTACGGAGTACCGCCTGTCCGAAAGCACTGTCCCTTCAGGACTCTCTCTTGAGGCAGTAGTAGGCTGCAAAAGTCTGGCTTGAAGACCAACTAGTGGTCCAGCAGATGTCTGCCAACGGAACAGAGCGGAAATGAGCTACTGACGCAGCATTCGCCGTGACTCGACCCTGCTAGGGGAGATTGGCTGCCTTGTATGCCCAGGCGATACAATCTGCTACCCAAGTGGACAACGTACGCTTGGAGATAGGTACCCCAATTTATTAGGGTCAAAGGAGACGAAGAGCTGAGTAGCCCTCCGATGCCCCCTCGTACGTTCTATGTAAAAGGACAACGCCCTCTTACAGTCCAGGGCACTGTTCCCTCTAAGCTGTGCGCGTGTGCGCGCGCACACACCTCGCTGAGTGAGCGCACATACTTTACAACAGAGCGCACAAAAATTACGGTTCTGATTCTGATAGAAAACACATTCTTAAAATTGAAAAGTTGTGTATTTATAGTTTTCACAAGTTCTACAATATTTTCTAGTGCAATGTGGTGTACATACTGTATTCTGACGTGTAGTCAAATTTTAAAGTATATAACTCCAAGTGTTGTTATATGGCGCACAAAAATTTAACCTTCCTTCAAAATCTGCACAGCTGATATTTTATGCGCACACAGCCTACAGAAAATTAGAGGGAACCTTGGTCCAGGGTATGCAAGACTGTTTCAGCCCGGCTGGTATGTGGCCTGGGGAAGAATGTCGGAAGAACCACCTCCTGGTTGAGGTGGAAAGATGAGACCACTTTTGGAAGGAACTTGGGATGAGTCCGTAGGACCACCCTGTTCCTATATAACCGTGTGTACAGTCTATCAGAAACCAAAGCTTGTAGTTCACTCACACGTCTGGCCGAGGTAAGAGCTACCAGGAAGGGCGCCTTCCAGGAAAGGAAGCGTAAATGGCAAGTAGCCATTGGCTCAAATGGTGGGCGAGTAAGTTGTTGCAAGACCACATTCAAATCCCACTCAGTGGCAGGTGGACGAATCGGAGGCTTGAGCAAAAGCAGGCCTCTGAGAAAGCGGGACACCAAGGGGTGAACCGAGAAAGACTGACCCTCCACCGGCGAGTGGTGTGCTGAGAGAGCACTGAGGTGGACCGGAACAGATTTGGACTTAAGGCCCAGGTCTGACAGGTGAAGCAGGTATTGTAGTACTACTGGCACCAGGTAGTCCAACAAAGAAGGCAAGAAATCACGTGGTAGCAAGCACACAGTCCAAAACGTGATATAAGTGGAAAAACACTTTATTTATTGATTAATCTAAGACCTATTTCAACCCGACACAGGCCGTGTTTCGGAGACCTACATCATGAGAAGTACTTTTGCTACCTAAGGAGAAGAAATCTAACAAAGGGCTAGTTTGTCCTCTTCTCTACTCTCATTTCTCTGCAAAGATAACTGCTATTCTTAAGAAAGAATGGCATATTCTACAGTCTCTGCCGGCTTTCCAAGATCAGAATCTTATTGTCGCACACAAGTGTAATATCAACCTCCGGAATCTACTTGTGCCCTCAGCACTCACAGAGAAGAAATTTCTGTCTCAATATAATGGCCAATTTCAATGTGGTAGGTGTTCTATCTGTTTGAATGTTTTACCGGTTAGAAATACGTTTACCCATCCAATTACACATAAGAAGTTTCCTATCCACGATTTTGCCAACTGCGATACACATAATGTGATTTATGTGATACAATGCCCTTGCCGATTGCTTTACGTAGGCAAGACTACCCGTAAGATTAAAATTAGAATTATGGAGCATAAGAGCTGTATTAGGAGGAATGTAGAGGATAAACCTTTAGTTTCCCACTGGCACGCATTCCAACATAAAGTTAGTGACCAAAAACGTTTTGTTATAAAACAAGTGAAACCCAATTGGCGAGGAGGGGATATAAACAAAACCATTCTTAGGTTAGAACAGAGGTATATATTTTTATTAGATACTCTGGCTCCCAATGGTCTTAATTTAGATCAAGATTTTTCTGTCTTTTTATAATAGTAGGTTTTTATACCCCTCATGTCCAGTGTTCCATTATTCTCTGCTGTGCTTCAATATACTTGTTATACAACACATTTAACTAACAATTCCTTTTTCATACAGTAGTGTGCTACTGTTTTTTCCCTTTACAATTAGATGGTACAGTAGTGGATTGTATTATTCTTGCATTTTTAATATCGCTCTTATAGACTGCACCTAAACAATCGGTTTCTTACATGAGGTTCAATACACATCAGTTTCTAACTTTTATTAGATTATCTTAAATGTTATTGCTATTATATATTTTATTTACAAAGGATTCCGGGTTTGAATGAAGTTGTTGCACGCTTTTTCTAAGTATCATTCTCCAGACTAACACTAGCAGCTCTGTACACGTTGACATTTTTATTGTTTTGTATTTACATTTGGTCTCCGTTTTGCTATTCATAGTATTCTGAGGCATGCAATTACGCTGACGAATCTAGGCTGTGTTTTTAACTTTGAGAATCAAAACAGTCTGGTCCCGAATATATATCTCAAAATATAAACCCCAGAATATATATTAGACACATATATAATATATATCTCAATAGTATACAAACACATTTATACAGTTATTTCATAGAGTTGACTGTGATCTGATCCATGGTTGTGCATCCATTGGCGTTTTTTGGTCTCTCTCCTTCTCCTCCTTCACAATTTAAACTGCTAGTTTATATTTTGTAAGTATTTCTCCAAAGAATGTTTTGTGAGTTTTAGATCCATATTTTTAATGGTTTTTACGTCAGCCATTAACTTCACCTATTGGTTGTTTTTTTAACTCCGCCTTAGCCACGCCCCTTTATTTTCCCACTCTACACACGATTCTAAAGTTTGCGCATGTACCGGCGTTTTTTAGTTTGACTTTTTTTCGGCGGATTGAACAAACACACTGCTGGTTTCGCAAAGTAATAATACTTGGCAGAGATTTATATTGGTGAGTTTCAAGTGCTTTATGTTATCGCCGTTTTGGCATCACTTAGAACTTTTGATTGCAAACGTTTAGTTCATACCGCTGTTGAATTCTTCATTATTTTATACTACTATGTGGTCCTTCCGATAGAATTCTGGCCATACTATAAATGCACTTGTTTTATCTATCTATCGTTTTATTTATTTATTTTTTTAGCATAATCTCTTATACTATTCATTATAGAATTTTTGATCTCTCATTGAAAGTGAAATTTTCCCATCGAAGTGTACCGATGTGTTTAGGTTTGATACTTTTTCAAAGATTCAATAGCTACATTGAATATCACTGAGGCACATTGTTGCACGTAGAGTTCTTTTTGGTACCTTTGAGCCTGACCTCCTTCCTTCTTAACTTGAAGATTAGTACCCGTTGCTTGCTTTTTATGTAGTCTCCGGTGACAATTTACATTTGAGTTCCATTTTCTGAGAAGTTAACATTTGTTGTTCTGTTATTTTTAATTGGATTACAACTATTATCTCCACTGTATACATATGCCTCATTCTGTTTTCTTTGTTTTAGTGTTGTTGCCTCTTTTTGAGGATTATTTGTTCATCATATCTACAACTAAGGTATTAATGTTGAAACCATGACGCTTGTCACATCCCTTAAGATTTCTATTTTAATCTGTTTTATCTTGTTTTATTTTATTTATTCTATTTTATTGTGTTTTGTTTTATTTCATTTTAACTAATTTAACCATATGGCATTTTTTAATGTATTTGCGTATCCACATCTTCAATTAATGGATTTTGTCTTTTTCTTTTTTATATTAGTCTATTTATTGTTTATATGATCGATCACATTGTATTTATGTTTTTAATTATTTATTTGTTCTTTCCCATTTATTGAATTTTAACTATAATCAATTTGTATGTTTTTGTGTTTAGTACCTACTCCGACAACCCCTGATGAAGGTCTCCGAAACATGGCCTGTGTCGGGTTGTAATAGGTCTTAGATTAATCAATAAATAAAGTGTTTTTCCACTTATATCACGTTTTGGACTGTGTACTACTGGCACCAGGCAGGAGAAAGGATCTTCATTGTGCTGAGAACACCATAATGAAAACTTATGCCACTTGAGGGCATAGGACTTTCTGGTGGATTGCCTCCTAGAGGCCAAGACCACTTCCTCAACTTCCCTAGGTAGAAGCAAGGGAGCTAGCACTATCCTTTCAGCAGTCAGGCCATCAGATTGAGGGATCTGAGATTGGGGTGCAGAAGGGAACCTTGATCCTGAGACAGGAGATCGGATTGCAACCCCAGAGGGAATGGAGTTTCCACCGCCAACTGCAGAAGAAGTGGAAACCACGGTTGCCTCGGCCATCTAGGAGCTACCAGAATCACTAAGGCCTTGTCCCGTAGAATCTTGAACAGAGTTTGGGCCACCAGGGGCGTGGGAGGAAACGCATACAGGAGGGCCCGTAGACCAAGAGATCAGAAACGCATCTGCTTCCATTCTCAGGGGATGCGGCTGTCTAGAGCAAAACCTGGGCAGCTGATGGTTCAGTGGACTTGCAAAGAGATCGATGGATGGAAGTCCCCATCGTAGAAAGATCTGCTGGACCACCAGTGGATGCAATTACCATTCGTTAGGCTGTAGAATCCTGCTTAGTTTGTCTGCCAATAAGTTCTCTTGATCAGGGAGATACACTGCTTTGAGAAACATGCCTTGTTTGACTGCAAAGGAGGAAAGGGCCTGCACCTCCTGACATAGGAGTCTGGACCCTGTGCCCACTTGCTTGTTCACATAGAACATTGCTACTTGATTGTCTGTCTGAATTAAGACAGACTGGTGAGAGAGGGCATGAGAAAAAGTCTGTAGAGCTAAGCGGATTGCTCGCAGCTCCAAAAGATTGATCTGCTGTGCGGCCTCCTGAGGAGAACAGAGGCCTTGAGTGCAGATGCCCTGGCAGTGTGCACCCCCAGCTCTTTAAGGAAGCATCAGTCATCAGCACCCTTGTGTGTAGTGGGGCCTGAAAAGGCACCCCCCTAAGGAGGTTTGGGAGATGTAACCACCACTGCAGGGAGTCCGAAAGTGGTTTGGACACCTCTACTCTGTCTCGGAGGTCGCCTGTGCCCACTGAGCTCTGAGGCACCACTGAGCATCCCGCAAGTGCAGACAGGCATTCGGAGTCACATGCACCATGGATGCCATGTAGCCCAGGAGCCGCAAGAATTTCCTGGCGGAAACCTGAGAATTGCTATGGAACTGATTGGCAAAGTCCATTAATTTGTGGGCCCTGTCCTCGGGCAAGTAAGCTCTCGCCTGCAGAGTGTCTACCCTTGCCCCTATAAACTCTAGGTTCTGTGAGGGGAGCAAAGTGGACTTTGCGTAGTTTATGACAAAGCCCAGATGCTGAAGAAGAGAGAGACGGTGCGAAGAGTGGCTTGTCTGGCCTCCTGAAGAGACTGGCCCCTGATGAGCCAGTCGTCCAGGTATGGGAAGACAAAAATTCCCTGATTTCTGAGATAGGCCGCCACCATTGCCAGGCATTTGGTGAAAACCCTGGGGGCGGAAGTTAGGCCAAAGGGAAGTACTCTGTATTGGAAATGGTTTCCTCCCACCACAAATCTGAGATATTGTCTGTGGTCTGGATGGATGAGAATGTGAGTATAAGCATCCTTTAGATCTAAGGAGCATAGCCAATCTCCCTGCTGGAGGTAAGGCAGCAGTATTCCAAGGGTAAGCATCTTGAACTTTTCCCTCTCCAGAAACTTGTTTAGGTTTCGCAAGTCCAGGATAGGTCGGAGGCCTCCTGTCCTTTTTGGTACCAGAAAGTACCTGGAGTAGAAGCCTTTCCCTTTCAGGTGGTGAGGCACCGGTTCCACCGCCTGTTCCTTTAGAAGACTTGCCAACTCCTGAAGGAGGAGGTTTCTGTGCAGAGGGAGTCTTGGAGGCTCCCCAGGAGAGTAGGAGGGGGGTATCTGGTGGAAGTGGAGCAAATAGCCCTTTTGGACTATGCTGAGGACCCGGGTATCCCCTCTGATGGCTGGCCACCTGTAGGCGTACAGGGTCAGCCGACCTCCTGTGCTGAGTGGAGCCAGCTGTGGAGAAGAGGCTATGCTGTGGGAGTCAAAACCCCGCTCCCTGCTGTGCAGGAGCTGGAGGCTTGGGGGTCTTCTGCCTACGGGGCCCATGCCCCTGCCCTGCTGGGGAGCTGGAGAGGCCTGATATTGAGGGTAGGATTTGTAGGCAGCACCCTTCCTCGGGGAAAAAGGGCTTCTTCCCCGAGCCCTTCTTTTTCTGAGAAGGGGCAGAAGTTTTCCTGGACAGCCTTGTCCTGATGAGAGTCTCGGTCTCGATTTCTGCAGCCTTTTCCGTCATGGGCTTACCAAAAAGGTTTTCACCTCGGCAGGGGACATCGACCAACTTGTCCTGTACCCATGGCTCCAGGTCTGATGACTGTAACCAGGCCTGACGGCGTGCACTGATGCCGGCCGCTGCTACCCGGGCCGAAGCCTCGAAGCCATAGTAGGCTGCTCGAGAGATAAACTTCAAGCACTTTCGAATCCCTGTTGACAAAGCCTTGAACCTCTGCAAAGGTTCCTAGGACAGGCCAGCTGAGAACCTGGCAATCTCCTTTGCCAGGTCTCGTAGGTACATGCCCATGTACAGCTGGTAGGTCTGGAGATGGCAAGATAGCATAGAGCCCTAGAAGCACTTTCAACCAAGGGCATCCAGGTTCCGGCCCCCCGGCCGGGGGGGGGGGGGTACAGAGGAGTGCATCTTCTGACTCTTCAGACTGTGCATGGCCGATTCCACAACCATGGAGTAGTGCGGTAGCTGCGCCTTTTGGAACCCAGGGCTCTTACGGACTCAATAAATGGAATCGACCCGTTTGCTGAGAACCGGTGTCGAGAACGGTGCCTCCCACATACAGAAGAGCAGCCGTTCCAGCATAGGAGGAACCGGTACAGTAAAGGCTTCCTTCAGAGGAAAGTCATACTGGAGGGCATCGAGCTCCTCGGCTCCTCCTTGGCGTCCGCAGGTAAGGCCAAGGCTTTGGCCATATCCCTCACGAAATCTGAGAACCGGGTATCCTCCAGGGGGGACCGTCTCCAAGGCTCGGACTCCAGTGAGTCCAAAGGGACGCACCAGGTCCGGAAGGTGTCTGGGGACTCCTCGTCCTCCGTCTCCCACTCCGACTCCTCCGAGGAGGACTCGAGCGGCTCCGGCCCTGCAGGTCTCGGTGCCACCTGCCCTGATGCTGAGGGTATCGGCGTTGACAACCTCGGCCCCGCACGGGAGGTCGAGGGGGACCTTGACCGAGGATAGACTCGAGACTTCTTAGACTCGAGGATCAGCTCTGTCTCTGGGGTCGACTTAGACGTCGAGGTCCCGGTGGTCGGGGCAGATGCACCGGTCAGACCTGCGATCAGCACCCGCTGCTGTTCCAGGAAGGCAGCCAAGCTGCTCTCCAAGGCCGACAACCTGAGTCCAAGCTCAGGAGACTCAGCAGCCCCTGACTCGGGCCCCGACAGCGGCTCCCCCGGAGGAGAGTCCACGAGGACAACTGCACTTACGTGACTCGGGGACTCCAGCTCCACACAAGGTACTTTGGACGGCCTCTCAGACTCAGAGAGCCCGGGGCGGCGGTCAGAGCTACGTGACCTGGCCCTCGAGGAACCAGGAGCTTCCACAGATGCCGCCCTCGTGAGCTTTTTCTTCCTTCTGTGCTCCCGGGGAGGGAGACTCCCTTTCAGAGGAACCCCAACGGCGCTCGGGGTCGGACTCCCGATATGTTGAGGCCTCTGAAGAAGTCTGGGCCCGGCCGGACACGGAGTCAGAGAAAATCCTCTCACATTGATGCTGACGGCTCCGAAGCGCCTTTGACGACATCTTGCCGCACGGGCCACAGGCTAGCGGGTCATGGTCAGGCCCAAGGCATCGGAGGCAGCAGTCCAGTGTGTCGGTGAGAGACATAAGTTTCTTGCACCGATCGCACTTTTTAAACCCGCTGGCAGCCATCGGGGGAAAACGGGCCCCTGCAAGGTCAAAAGACCGGGCTGCCATTGAAAACACAAAGAGCACGAACGCTAGTCACAAAGGACAAAAACCGAAAACACAACTCCGGACTCGATACCGGTGTACCGAGCCCAGGTGGGAAGGGGAACCGGCATCGAACCGAATAAAACGCCGCGAGAAATCGCAGAAAAAAAATCAACTTTTTCCAGGTGACATGAACTCGCGTCCATCGGGCTCCACGGAAAAAGGAAGACTGAGCAAGATGGCACCCTTGGGCGGGAAGGGGACCGCGCAGGCGCGCTGCATTCCCAAAGGCTTTCTTTGAAAGCTGGGGAAATGCTCCGCATGGGTGCTCCATCGGCGCCGACGTCACCCATATGTGAGGACTGACTTCCTGCTTGGTCCAGGAGAAAATTAAGATCCTTTGGAAGATGCCTTCATACGTATGATCCTCTTCCTATTCAAGGGTGCCATCCTGCTCAGTCAGGTGACAGCTAGGACGGTAGTGAAATAAAACAAGGTAGGGAGGCAACTCCTAGGGGAGGAGGGAGAGTTGTGAGGAATGATTCCTGCTGTCCCTGGAGAACACCTGTTACAGATGAGTATGTTTTCTCCAGGAACAAGCAGGAAGTCAGTCCTCGCATATGGGAGTCCCTAGCTTCAGGCCGCCGAGGACCAAACCACAACAGCACCAATGGCGACCTAGCCGGGTAGTCATGAGTTGCAGAAGATGACTCCCCCTGAGAGACTTTGCAAGACCTTAGCGTCCAGCAACACTATCACTCTGGTAGCCTGAACACAGAAGGGTCGGAGGGCAAGAGTTGCCTACATCCTGAACAGATTGTGGAGTACCGCCTGGCTGAAGGCACTGTCCCAATGGGACACGCTTTCCAGGCAGTAGTGAGTTGCGAATGTATGGACTAAAGACCATGTGGCAGCTTTGCAGATCTCAGTCACCAGTACTGAGCGCAGGTTCGCCACCGATGTGGCCATCATTCTCCCACGATGTGCTGTGATCTGGTGGTCCTGGGAGAGCACAGCTCGTTCATAGACAAGGTCAATACAGTTCACCACCCAAGTGGACAGAGTTCGCTTAGTCACAGGACGCCCCAGTCTGCTGGGGTCAAAGGAAATAAAGTTGAGGAGCTTTATGATAGCCCTGGGTCTGCTGTAGGTAGGACAGGGCCCCTTTGCACTCCAGTGTATGGAGTATTGTTTCCTCTGGACTGGCATGAGGCTGCTGGAAAAAAGTGGGAAGGACCACCTCCTGGTTGAGGTGGAAAGGAGATACCACCTTTTGAAGGAATTTGGGGTGAGTGCAGAGCACCACCCCGTTCTTGTAGAATCTTGTGTATGGTGGCTCTGCCACCAAGGCCTGAAGCTCGCTTACTATGCAAGCAGATGTGAGAGCTACCAGGAAGGCCACCTTTTATGACAAATACTGTAGATGGCAATGTAGCTAAAGGCTCGAATGGCGGCCTGGTTAAGTTGTGAGAGCACCACATCGAGGTCCAATTCGGCTGCAAGGGGGCGAATGGGGGGCTTAGAAAGCAAGAGGCCCCTGAGGAACAGAGAGACCAGGGGCTGACCTAAGAGAGGTTTCCCTTCAATAGGATGGTGGTGTACAGCAATCGCACTCAGGTGCACATTCACCAAATTGGACTTCAGTCCAGTGTGCGACAGATGCAGTAGGTATTGGAATACCAGTTGCATTGGGCAGGAGAATGGGTTCTCCCGCCTCTCAGCACACCATAACGAGAATCTATGCTACTTAGAGGCATATACTCGCCTCATGGAGGGCTTGCGGGAGGACAACAGGACCTCTTTGAACTCTTGTGGGAAGTTGAAAGGGGCTAAGGCTACCCTTTCAACAGCCACACTGTTAACATTAGAGACCCCAGATTGAGGTGCAGGAGGGGAGTCATCCTCCTGAGTCAGGAGGTCCGAGGCACAGCCCAGCGTGAACAGGAATGCTGCCATCAGGGAGAGCAGCAGTGGGAACCATGGTTGTGTGGGCCACCTGGGGACAATCAGTATCAGTACTGCCCTCTCGCGCTGGAACTTGAAAAGGGTCCTGGCAACCTCAAGGGTCAGCGGAAAAGCATAAAGGAGACCTTCCATCCACGGGAACAGTAAGGCATCCAGTGCTACCCTCGCCAGGTGCTGTTGCCACAAGTAGAAGCGGGGCAGCTGCGCATTGTCTGGGGTGGCAAAAAGGTCCATCACGGGCATCCTCCAAAGGCTGAAGAGCCATAAGGCTACCCTGGGGTTCAGGTGCCATTTGTGCAGCTGGAGCACCCTGCTGTCCGCCAGGAAGTGGACCACCTGCAAAAGCATGTTGTTGTGAGCCGCAAAGGTCAGGAGGGCCACTACCTCCTGGCAGAGGGAGTACAGCCCCATACCCCCCTGCTTGTTGATGTAGAACATGGCAACCTGGTTGTACGTCTGCACCAGTACTGACTGATGCCGCAGGTGGTGGCGGAACTCCCGTAGGGCCAGAAAGAGTTAGAGACGATTGATCTGTAGCAGGGATTCCATTTGAAACCAACTGCCTTGTATGTGATGGTCCTCACAGTGCATCCCCCACTCAAGGGAGGTGTCTGTGGTCAGGACCCTCTGAGGCTGGGGCACCTGGAAAGGCATTCCTGCCCGGAGATGGTAGGGAAGTTGCCACCAGTCAAGGGGACTCTGCCAGCTGATGAGTTATCTTGATCCTGTCCCACAACCTGCCCGTGGCTTGTGTCCACTGAGCGCGGAGGCACCACTGGGCTCTTTGCATATGTAGGCGGGCTAGTGGTGTCACATGGAGGCCATATGGCCTGGAAGGCAGAGGAGAATATGGGCTGACACCAAACAATGGTGCTGCACCTCTGCTGCTAACTCCCTGAGACTGTCTCCCCTTTCCTTGGGCAGAAAGGCCTTGGACTGCAGTGTGTCCAACTGAGCACCTATGAACTCCAGACTCTGGGCTGGAGTGAGATAAGATTTGGGATAGCTGATGATAAACCCCAGGTGCTTCAAGTAGGAGAGTTGTGGCTTGGTGGTTGTCCCTATGCGGCAGTGCCACCCCTGATAAGCCAGTCGCCCAGGTAGGGGAAGGCCCCTTGCAGACGTAGGTGGGCAGGGACCCCCTCACTGAAAGTTGTGAAAACCCTCAGTGGGGAGGCCAGGCCAAACGGTAGTACTCTGTATTGATAGTGCCCTCCTCCTACCATGAACCTTAGGTACTGCCTGTGAGAGGGGTGGCTCAGGAAGTATGTGTAAGCATCCTTTAGATCCAAGGAGCAAAGCCAATCTCTCGGGTGGAGGTAGGGCAGCAGTGTTCAAGGGAGAGCATCTTGAACTTCTCCCTCACTAGAAACTTATTTAAGTTTCACAGGTATAAAATGGGACTGAGGCCCTCAGTCTTCTTTGGGACAAGGAAGTATCTCGAGTAGAAGCCTTTGCCCCACAGGTGTCTGGGTACAGGTTCTACTGCAACATACCTGAGACGACCTGAAAGCTCTGTGAGCAGCAGAGTCTGGTGAAGGAGGGGTCATATATTGGCTCTCCTGGAAAGAACCTGTGTGGGATCTGCTGTGGGTGGAGGAGTTATCCCTCCCTGACCACCTGCAGTACCCCACAGGTCAGAGGTGATTGAGGCCCATCTGCCGGCGAAGAGAACCAGGCGCCCCACTGTGGGCTGCTGAAGGTCTCCTGAGGGAGGGGAGGCCCTGCCCTGGGAGTCAAAAGCTCCCCCCAGGCTGGGTGGGAGGTGGGGTCTGGGGCTTAGGTGCTTTTACCTTCTGAGCCCCCTGCTTCTTGGAAAACCCTGCTGATGACCAGAGTATGATTGGTATTGGTGACCCTGTGTAAAGGCACCCTTTTCCCCAATGTTTTTTTGTGGGGATGGGGTCTTCTTTGAGAGCCTCTGACAGGTCAGAAAGTCTGCCTTGATCTCAGGAGCTGTGTCGGCCATAGATTTGCCGAAGACGTTCTCACCGATACAGGGGACATCGAGCAATTTGTCTTGGACCCACTGCCCAAGGTCGGAGGATTGCAGCCAGGCCTGGGTCCAGGCCCCAATGCCAGCTGCGCAACTCAAGCTGCCAATTCGAAGCAGTCTTAGGCAGCCTTGAGAGGAACTTAGAGCAGTCTCGCACTCCTGAAGTCAGGGTCTGGAACTGTTGGAGGGGTTCCCCAATGAGGCCTACTGAAAACCCCGACAGCTGTTTGGCCAGTGCCTATAGGTACATGCCAATGTAGAGTTCATAGGCTTGCATCTAGCAACCCAACGTTGAGCCTTGATAACATTTGTGCCCAAGGGCGTCGAGGGCCTGGGCCTCCTTACCGGGAGGGATGGAGGAAGGACGTCTGGCTCTTGAGCTTTTACATGGTCGACTCAACCACCATGGAAATGTGTGGGAGCTGGGGTTTGTGGAACTCTGGTCATTTCTGGACGCAGTATATAGTGTCTATCCGACAGGTAACTATCGGCACAGAAGCCAGTATCTCCCACATTCTAAGTAACAGCCTCTCAAGGATCGGCTATATGGACACTGTCTTATACTGGAGAATCTCCAACTCCTCCGTGGTCTGCACAGAGAGGACCCTGGCCATATCCTTGACGAAGTAATGGAAGGCCATGTCCTCGAGAGGAGAGTGGGGTCAAGGCACAGAGGGAGGCAGGTCAGAGGGGATGTCTCAGTGCCTTTTAGTGTCCCACTCAGAGTCGAGCAGTGATGAAAAGTCTGAGGACCTGCCACTCTCTGCATCGAGGCCGGTGTCGAAGGGCCGATGGCCTGCAGAGGATCTGGGGTCAGAGACATGGACACTGGCTGACTAGGACTGGACACCCAACTAACAGGACCGGGACCTTGACTGGCGCCAAGGACTGTCTCAAGGCTGGGGGCACTCTATGATAGGCTTAATGACCGGGGACTCCCTTGCAGTAAAGGGCCCGGTTGTCGGGGCAGATGAGGCAGGGGAAGCGGCCATCATAGTCTGCTGCAGGGCCAGGATAGCAGTGATGTTCTGCTCCAGGGCCGCCATTCTGGTTTTCAAGTTAGAAGGCTCTGCAGCTTTTGCCGTGGGCACAGAGGATTTCGGGTCCAGCGCTTACACATTTGGCAGTGTGTTATCAACGAGGACTATGGCCTCGAGGAACCTCTCACATCTCTGCTGGCCAAGGAATTCTTCTTGAGGGCCTTGGTGGGGGTGCTACTCAGAGTCACCCGAGTCCCTCCATGGGGTTTTACCGGTTCTCTCCAGTGCAGTCTCAGCGGACTTCGACAACTTCTTTTTCTCCGGTTCTGGGGTTATCTTGGAGACCCCATGGCTGTCGGATGCCGAGGATGCCCAGGCATCTTGGGATGTACTAGGCTTGGAGCTCAGTGCCAGGGAGGTGGGTGCCGAGTTGGACCCAGGGAACAACTTTTTCTACAACTCTGGCTGTTTCCTATTGGTTTTGGCTGACATGCCTGGCAGAGGTCGCAGGAGGTGATGTCATGGTCCTGGCCCAGGCTGTGCAGGCAGCAATCATGGGTGTCAGTAATGGACATGGTTTGACTGCAGCAGTCACACTTTTTGAACCCACTGGGAGACATGGTGGGAGACACCTGGACGGGGTCGACAACCCCTGGACGAAAAAAGGTGTGAACGCCAGTCGAGGGAGACCTCTATAAAAAAGGAGCCGAGAATGGCACCGGGGAGTGCTGACTCAAGAAAGGACGAGAATCTGATATGCCTACTGGAAAACTAGGTTTTAGGAACAGTTTTGTCAAGAGTTTTTCTGTGAGAACAAGACATATGTCTGTTGGGCTCCACGGAAAAAAGGAGAATGAGCAAGATGGCACCCTTGGGCAGGAAGGAGGCCCACTCATGTGTGGGAGCATCTCCCAAAGGCTTTCTTCGAAAGCTGGGGAGATGCTTCTGCGCGAGCTCCATCTGCACCGACGTCACCCATATGGGAGTACTGACTTCCTGCTTTTTCCTGGAGAATCATCGTGCCTCCATCTGTTTTGAGCTTCAAGAGGGTTTTTGCAATGAGAGGTATTGGAGGATATGCATATAGAAGACCCTCCCCCCCCCCCCCAATGTAGGAGAAAAGCATCCAAGACTAGTCTGCTGTGTGATCTTACTCTGGAAAAGAACTTATTTACTTGGGTATTTTGAATCACAAACAGATCTATCGAGGGGTGCCCCACTCTGAAAGATGTGATCTGCAACCTCCCTGTTTAGTGTCCATTCATGTGGTTGGAGGGCTTGACTCGGTCTGTCCGCCAGAGTGTTCTGCTCACCTGGTAGGTATGGCTCTTTCCATCCCATGGGCAATAGCAAACTTCCACAACTTTGCTGCTTCCTAACAAAGGAGTAATGAGCCTGTTACTCCTTGCTTGTTGATGTAGAACATTGTTACTTCATTGTCAGTTTGAATGAGAACAATTTGATTGGCCAGTCAATCTCTGAAAGCCTTTAAAGTTTTGTTACAGCTCTTAACGCCAAGACGTCGATCTGGTGTAGATTTTCTTGGCAGGACCAATAGCCCTGAGTATGAAACCCACTGAAATGAGCTCCCCAATCCAGTTTGGATGCATGTGTCATTAAAACTTTTTGAGATGGAGCAATTTGGAAGGGGAAGCCTTTGAGCAAATTGTGAAGGATTGTTCACCATTCCAATGACTGAACAAGTGGACTGGTGACATACAGACGACCCACGAGTTGACCTGTGCCTTGGGACTACTGAGTCTTCAGAGTCCAATGAGCAATGTGGCAATGTGCCAAGGGTGTTATATGTACTCTAGAGGCCATATTGATCTGTTAACATCTTGTGAGCCATGACCTGCTGATTCAATTGAGTCTCCCGGCACTAGCGCTGTTGATCTGTGGAATCTGTTGTGCAGGAGAAAGGTTCTCTCCTGACTCATGTCAAGCAGCACTCCTATGAAGTCCAATTGTTTGGGAAGCAGTAGATGGGATTTGGGGTAATATATGACAACCCCTACTAGTTCTAGCCATCCAAATGGCCAACCGTGTTGATTCTCATACTCCCTCTGGAGTGGTACTCTTGATCAGCCAATCGTCCAAACAGGGAAAGACAAACACTCCCAGCGTCCGGAGTGCTGTCAAGTCAGTGCCGACTCCTGGCGACCCAGTTGCCTCTGTTTTTTCTTGGTGTGGGTTTACACATCCTTTAAATCCAGAGAGTATAGCCAATATCCTTTTCGTAGATAAGGAAGCAGAGTGCCCAGTGAAATCATTCTGAACTTTTCTCAGAGCACCCTTTTATCTCAGGTCTAGGATGGGATGATAAGCACCTGTCTTCTTGGGAATCAGGAAATAACTGGAATAAAATCCTCACCCTCTTTTCTCTCGTGGCACGAGCTCAAGTGGGTCACCAAGGCAGCCATGGCTTGGACTATGAGCTGTGATATAACATAGTAACATACTATATGACGGCAGATAAAGACCAGCATGGTCCATCTAGTCTGCCCAGCAAAGGCAGCAAAAGTGGGTGTACTTGCCGCTCCATGCAGGTCACCTCTCCCCATGCCTTTGTTTAGGGGTGTACCTACCGCTCCATGTAGGTCACCCCTATTTGTTCCGATAGAAGAGATAGTTATGCTTATTTTGATTTTATCCTGTTTCTACTATGTCTGTCCCATGCCATTTTGAATTCTGTCACTGTTTGCCCCCATCCCTTCCATCGGGAGGACATTCCAAGCATCCACCACCTTTTCAGTGAAAAAGCATTTCCTGACATTGCTTTTCAGTTTACTCCCTTGCAGCTTCATGTTATGCCCTTTAGTTTTACATACACTGGGTAATTCTCCTTGTACTGGAGAAAATCTCTTCAATAGAGAGGCTTTACGTCAGGTTGCTCATTGCTCCACTGACTTCCCTGGTTCTGGAAACCATCCTAAGCCTTCTTTTTCCCCAGGACGTAGGAAATGTCCTACCAAACCTCCTTTCCCTAAGAAAAGAAGGTTTCACCCTTCTCCTGCCCATCCTCCAGATGTACCCAAGCAAGGGACATCTCATCCTAGTCTGAAGTCTCCAGACTCTAACCAGTCTAATCATAACCAGCAACCATAGAATCCTGTATGTGACAATCTACAGTTAACTTCTTCTTAGCAGAAGTTTATTCTTCAAACTCTACACTGGTTTTTTCTTTTTCAGTATGCTAAACTCTTAGGATACTTTTGTCCATGGGTTACAGAATTCTCCCCTTCTTACTACTACAAAGGGAGGTTACAACTATCCCATGATAGTTTCTGTCCCCACATGGACATCTTTTCCTTCAGCTGACTTACCACATGGTAAGTCACCTTCCAACCCCCTCTCTTCCAGGGTTTCCCCTGCTTGAGTGGATACCATACTGAAACACTTCTCTATCTTTCCAGTGTAGACTTTTTGTTATCCTTCAATGCATGCTCTGAACAACTCATCAGACAGGGACGGGAATATCTCCGCTCCCTTTGTCTGTTTTCTCTCTGTTTTTATACAGGAGAATCCCCTCTGCTGTTTTGTTCAGTTGCTGTGCATGCAGGAGTTCCAGTGATTACTCTAGTGCTCATTGCAAGCTACTTTCAACTATCTTGCATAATACTACTCACTGCAGGTTATCTTCTTCTAGCCATATCCTTTCCTAGGATGTGGCAACACACCTGACTTCAGTCTTAATTCTCCTGCACAATGCTCTCTGCAATCTTCAGAGAAGCTTTCTACCATGGGCCCTTGCTACAGAGCATTGAACTTTGTCTCTGAGGGTTTTTTCCACATAGTAGAAAAAGCTTATATAATCATTTCATGGCTATATGGGTTCTTTATACCCTCTTGTCTCCTGTTGTGATACAGAAGACAAGCTTTTTCTGCGTGAATGTCCAAGGAGTTCCAAATCTTGCAGGAATCTACCCCTTTTTTCCTTACAGCTTGGCATTATACTTTTCTGCTCCACTTGGACAACGCATACTCTTTTACTATACATGATACCCCTGTGTCCCTTGGCTGGGTCATCCTGGTATCTTAGTCTATGCGTTTGTTTGTCCTTTGGACATGTCAGAGTCCTAAAGTACTCCTGACGTGCTCTTGCCAGACTGCTATTATCCTCTGTTTTTTCATGCAACCATACTGGTTATTTCACTGAACTACATTCCTGCACCGCAGAAATAGATTCTCTATATATCTTCAGGTGGTTTCCACCCCCTTATTATTAGATGAATCTTTTCCCATCACATTCCCCAAGTGAATGTTTTTATGGGGCAAAGTTGCAGGCATGTATCCTCAGGCTTATATTCATGTATGTATATGTCCTGTACATACATATTTCTGTAAGCAGTGTGGGCGTAAGTCATGCCCATCTCTATATATATCTATATATCTATATATATCTCCCCATTGGGAGATGTCCATAGGACGCTATGTATTACCTACTATCTCCCTAACTGTCTGTGCTATAAAGCTTTTACCTTCTTAAGGGGTCCAGACAGTCAGCTTGCCTATTCTCATACGGCTCAGTAAGTGGAAGCGGTTATACACACAATTACTGCTGTGATGTCAACAGCTTCTATTTTTGTTATAGATCTCCCTGTCTATGAAGTATCAAACTTCAATGTCTTCCTATCTCTTACCAGCTAGGAAAGACAGTGTACATCTTCAGTATTTCTGAGTACACTCCTGTTCTCCTTGGGAATAGGGGCTTTTCTCCATACCCCGTCTTCCCTTCAGGACTGGGCTAATTTTCCAGATCGGTCAGTCTTCTTCTTTTAGTCCTCAATGTTAATAACTCTGTACCTAAAAGAGTTTTCAGCTTTTTCCCATAAAGCTTTCCATTGAAGACCTGCCGTTCTTCTCCTATCCCAGTTGACACCTGGGTCACCTGCCCATTCCAGGTTTGGAACTTCATCCTCACTGCTGTGAAGTTACCTTGAGGATTCCGCTACTGCATCTACAGTACACTCCATCATAGTTCTACTTCCTACAATCCAGTAGGTAAGCTCTATATTGTACTAGTTCATTAAATATTTTAATGATACTTGACATACATTCTAAAGACTCATTTTTTCTGTAATCTTTAGATTCGCTGTTCCTCTACAGCTCTTCTCTATTCAACTCCTACCCCCCATCCCTCAGGGGATGCCGGGGGATCCAGGTTTGGGAAATGCCGTCCTGTTCCAGGGATACGCATTTTATGGGATCTCCCCTGGCACCCACAGCTAGGGAGTCCCCATATGTGAAGACTCATTCCTGCTTGTTCCTGGAGATAGCACAGTTACTTACCTGTAACAGGTGATCTCTGGGAACAGCAGGAATTAGTCTTCACAACCCACCCACCTCCCCTAGGAGTTGTATCTATCTATCCCCTTTCCTCTTTCTCTCCTTCTGTCTCAGCTATGAAACTCAACTGAGGAGAGGCAGTGGGAAAGGCGGGAAGTCAGCGCGCAGGCGCGAGGGATGCTCCCAAAAGCTTTCTGATTGGATGCTGGGGAGCATTCCCGTGCAGGCTCCGTCGGTACCGACGTACCCATATGTGAAGACTAATTCCTGCTGTTCCCAGAGATCACCTGTTACAGGTAAGTAACTGTGCTTTACCATCACCCGCTGTTGTCTGTCAGTCAACCAATTTCTGATCCAGTTCATCATCTTAGGACCCATCCCCAAGCTGTTGAGTTTATTGATAAGCATCCTATGAGGAACAGTATCAAAGGCTTTGCTGAAATCTAGGTAGATCACATCCATCACATGCCCTTGATCAAGTTCTCTGGTCACCCAGTCAAAGAACTCAATCAGATTTGCTTGGCAAGATCGTCCTTTGGTAAAACCATGTTGCCTCAGATCATGCAACCTGTTGGTTTTGAGGAAGTCCGCTATTCGCTCTTTCAGGAGCACCTCCATTACTTTTCCCGCCACAGAGGTAAGGCTTACTGGTCTGTAGTTTGTCACTTCTTCCCTATTTCCACTTTGTCAGATCTGCCCTCAATTGTCAGATCTGCCTAGACATAAGCAAAAGATGCAATCTGCCAGACAAATTAAGAGTACATTTGTTGACAGCAGCTCCCAACTAGTTGGATCGGAAGAAATAAAAAGCTGTGTGGACTTTATGGCCTTTTGTTCGCTCCATTTAAAAGGTCAAGGGTCTCTTGCAGTAAAATATGTGCACTGCACTTTCCCCTTTGTGTATGTGACTTCTTGGGAGAAATGTTAGAAGGACTCTTCACTGATTAAGGTAGCAGTGCAACAATACAAGAAGGAATTTAGGACGAGTACGCAATCTTCTATTAGAGCCTAGAGCTCACAGTTTGCCAAAGTCATTGCCATCAGAAGCAAAACCTTCCAGGTTAGGTACTTCCAGAGCATAGGTGTCCAGCGGTTCAAAGACATCAGCTGAGTTAAAACCATGTTGAGGTTCTAAAACACTGCAGGAGACTTAAGAAGAGGCTAAATAAGAAGCAAGCCCCAGATGAAGAAAACAACTAAAGGCCACATAGAGAGATGGGTTTAACCCTTCTACATAACAGTGGTAAGAGCCAATTGCACCGAGATGAACTCTTACGGAGTTGGTCTTTAAACCAGACCTAGACATATGCTGAAAGTGTTCAAGCAGTATTTGTGTAGGATCTGAGAAAGGGACCTGCCCCTCACATTGAATGGCAAATCTTTTCCACTTGAAACCATTTGACTTTTGTGTGGAATCTCTCTTGGAAGCCAAGAGGACATTGGTGATTCCAGCTAGCAAGCAAGTTCTAAAAAGACAACATTATTCCCCCAACATCCAAGCTATGATGGCAAAGGACTTGATGTAAGGATGCAATAACATCCCCTGATCCTGCATGATCAGGGCTGCTGAGCTGCCTAGATGACCCCTGCTCCAGAAGAGAAAAAGGGTAGTTACTCACCTGTAACATGTGTTGTCCAGAGATAGCAGGAATCAGTCCTTACATATGGGTATCGTTGGTGCCGACGGAGCCTGCACAGATCCAATCCCCAGCTTTCAAAGAAAGCTTTTGGGACCTACACAGTGCATGCGTGGTCACCTTCCTGCCCAAAGGTGCCTTCTTACCTCAGTATGACGACATAGCTCAAAAGCAGAAAAAGTGTAGTTACTCACCTGTAACAGGTGTTTCTCTGGGGACAGCAGGAATCAGTCCTCACATAGAGGTGACGTCTATGCCAGCTGAGCCCCTGCGAAAGCATCTCCCCAGCTTTCACAGATTACTTTGGGAGATGAACCATGCATGCATAGTCCATTTCCCACCCAAGGGTGCAATCTTGCCTCAGTCTAAAGTCATAGCAAAGACAGCAAAAATATAATATGGCAAAGAAACAACTCCAAAGGGAGGAGGGAGGGTTGGGACGACCGATTCCTGTTGTACCTGGAGAACAATGATGCTTTCTCTGGGAACAAGCAGGAAGTCAGTCCTCATATATGGGACTCCTCAGCAACAGGCTACTGAGAACCTGTAACCAAAAGAAAAATGCCACAACACCTTTCAAAGGGAGAGCCGTGACCAGCTACAGTTGAGCCCCGAAGGAGACACTCTCGCCAGACCCAAGTGTTTAGTGAACAGCATTCCGGTAGCCTGAACACAGAAGGGTTGGAGGACAGGAGCTACCTACACCCCAAAAAGATTACAGAGTATGGCCTGGCCGAAGGCGCTGTCCCGTTGGGACTCTATCTCCAGGCAGAAGAAGGACTGAAGACCAGGTGGCGGGGTAAGGCAAATTTCCGTCATGGGGATGAACGCAGGTTGGCCATGGAAGCACCCATAGCCATAGCCCTGCACTATGACTCTCTCGTCCAGTGGGATCCCGCTTGCTCATAGGCAAGGGTAATGCAGTCTGCCTACCAGGTGGACTGAGTTTGCTTAGTTGCTGGGAGCCCCAAAAGACCAGGGTCATAGGATATGAAAAGCTGTTGAGCTTTGCGATGGCCCTGGATGCGTTGCAAGTAGAAGGGCAGGGCTCTCTTACAATCCCAGAGTATGGCGAACAGTCTCTGCCCTGCTGGCATGAGGTCTGGGAAAGGTGGTGGGGAGCATCACCTCCTGATTGAGGTGGAATGAGGTCACCATCTTTGGTAAAAACGCAAGGTATGTGAGGAGCACCACCCTATTATTGTAGAACCTCGTGTAAGGGAGCACTGGGACTTGCTAACTCTGCGAGCTGATGCGAGTGCTACCAGGAAGGCAACCTTCCAGAAGAGGTACTGCAGGTGATAGGTAGCTAAAGGCTCAAATGGAGGCTTAGTGAGTTGCGAGAGCACCACATTAAGGTCCCATTTCCAGAAGATGCATGGGGGGTTTGGACATCATGAGGACCCATAGGAACTGAGACACAAGCAGCTGAGTCGAGAGGGGTTTCACCTTGAGGGAGTGGTGATGCACTGTGATGGCGCTTAGGTGTATACTGACTGAGTTGGACTTCAGTACTGCCTGCGATAGGTGGAGCAGGTATTGGAGCACCACATGAACAAAGCAGAAGAATAGGTTTGTCCATTTCTTTGTGTGCCACCACAGTGAAACAAGCCGCCACTTGAAGGCATTCACCCTTCCGAGAGGCTAGGAGGATGTCTTTCACGTCCCATGGAAGGTTGAAGGGAGCTAGTGCTACCCTTTCAGCAGCCAAGCCATGAGCAAGAGGGAACCCAGGTTGGGGTGTAGGAGAGTGCGCCTGTGGCTTGGGTGTATTAGGATGTGTATATGCATCTTTTAGGTCTAAGGAGCATAGCCAATCTCCCTGGCGGAGCTAAGGCAGCAACATCCCAAGGGAGAGCATCTTGAACTTCTCCCTCACCAGGAATCTGTTGAGGTTGCGCAGGTCAAGGATGGATCTGAGGCTTCCTGTCCTCTTTGGCACCAGAAAGTACCTGGAGTAGAAGCCCCTGCCCTGCAGGTGGTGGGGCACAGGTTCTACCACCTGATCCTCAAGAAGACCAGCTAACTCCTTCAAAAGAAGGTCCAGGTGAAGGGGAGACCGGAGGGGCTCTCCTGGGAAATAATGAGGAGGCATCTGCTCTTTCTTCTTCCCTGGTCTAGTTCCATAGCTGTTGTTCTCACTCTGTGGCTAAAGAGACACTATTACAGCTTCTTCCTGCTTGTTCCCCTCATCCCATTTTTTCTTAAATTCAGGCCAAATTTGGTAAATACTTGTGTATTCTATAGGAGACTGTGCAGAAGGCTGTACCAGCCCCCCCTCCCCCCATGCCTGCCTCTCAATTGCCTTACTGGAGGGAAAGGATAAGGACTATATATTCTTGCAGGATACAAACTGAACAAAGTCCACCACCGCTCCCACAAAGAATCAAACGCCCCAGGAACAAATGGATCACAGTGGGTTCTGGTAGATTGCGACCAGTAACACAGAGACATCCTGTACATCAAGAGATATCCCTGCACAATGCCTTCTCTGCCTTGGCTAATGAGGATGCCCAATCCAAAGAAACTGAAGGGCCCTTAAATGAGTCAGACAATGCTCAATCCCCTGCTAACAATTATTAGGTCTCTTACTGAACGTAGAACTCAAGAGAACTCAGTGGTGCGTTCAAAGTGAACCAGAAGCAAAATGGCAATCTTATTATTTTATCTTATAGACTTCACGTTTAAAAAATTACAGCATTAGCCGATTTCCAGGTCTCAGACTCAGAGATCACAAACTAGCAGGCAAGCCTGACTAGAATTTGCTCATTTCGCATCAACGACCTTTACGCAGGAAATCAGCACTGCATGTTTTTTTCACCATACTCAATCGTGTACAAAACAGAACTTGGAATGCTATGATGTTTCAGCTTTGAGCACCAGCGTTTAGCACCAGGTAATTATTTTCTAAAAAAAACACTTATCTTCAGACCATCAAACGCTGTATCTTCTCAGGCATTCCGGCCCTGATCCCAACGCTCATACAGGGCACCACTACGGCGTTTCACCGTCATCGGTTTCCTCAGGGGATCATAATAACGATGTCATTCAAAATGTTCTGTGAAACAAATGCAAAATCACGTGTAACGTCTACTACTATCCTAATACCATTAAAATGATTAAAATGAGAGTACTTAAAAAAAAACCCCACACACCTACTTGCTCAATTTTGATGCTGCCCACATTGTAACAGAAAAGCCAGACTTAACTTCTTCGCCGTCAGCTATCTTCAAAAAACGCCGCGCATGCGGACTGCCCTCAAAAGGGGTATTATATAGCTATCCAGCGGCTTCATTACGAATAGTGGAGGCGTGAATAAACTGGCATTAGGCCACATCCCACTTCACTGACATCAAGAAACAATCAGTCATTGGAGCAATATCTGATGGTCAGGATTTCCCAAAAGTTTACTTCTAACACACGTTCCCCAGTCTATGTCTTGATTTAAGCCAAAAGGAGACATTGTGTTCAGTTGAAAAGTCCAACGCTGCTCTCCTTAATAAAATCTCATCTGTCGTTCCCAAAAACTCATTTCAAACACACGCTCCCCAATCTATATCTTGATTTAAGCCAAAAGGAGACATTGTGTTTAGTTGAAAAATCCAACGCTGCTCTTTCCTTAATAAAGTCTCATCTATCGTTCTACCACCGACTCCTCTCACCACATGTTCAAGCACTAGGCATCATAATTGAAAAAAAGTATGACCTAATTCTACACAGTGTAGAACTATTGGTGCTTCTAATTTTGCGCATTTCAGGCGACTTTTATGTTCCCTTAAACGAATTTTTAGAGGGCGTACTGTTTTCCCTATATTTATTTATTTATTTATTTAACAATGATTTATATACCGCATCTTCCATAGTTCAGTTGCGGTTCACAACAAACAGTTAACAAATCGGAGTTTGTTTTACATAAAACATCATATGACCAAATAACAATAAGATAAACAACTAGTGTTAATACAGAACAGTATAGAACAGTGCAAACTATATACATTATGTACAAATACACATTATGTGGGGCTTAAGCGTTATTCAAAGTACAGTATCAGCTATGAAGAATTGTATGTGTAGGTCATTTGGGATTTGTTAGATAAAAACTGGTTAGCCATTATCTAAGTCTATTGAGGGATGATCTGAGTTGTTGTAATGTTTAGAAAAGAGATAGGTTTTCACTTTTTGCGGAATTCGATGATCTCGGTTAGTAATCTTAGATCATCTGGGAGGGAATTCCAGATTGTTGGAGCTGCATGAGAAAAAGCTCTATTGTTTGTGAGTTTATTTGCTTTTATGAAGTCTTTGGGAGTTTTTAGTTTATTTGTTTGTCCTTTTCTTTGAGTAGATTTTGAGTGCTCTTTGCTGATTAGGTTACTTAGGGTGACTGGGGCCATGTCGTTTAGAGTTTTAAATGTGGTTATCAATGTTTTGTATACTATCCTACTTTGTATAGGCAGCCAGTGAAGGGATTCTAGTATTGGTGTTATATGTTGATGTGCGTGTACTTTCGTTATTATCCGAGCTGCTGCATTCTGGGCAAGTTGAATTCTTTTAATGTTTTGTTTTGTTATACCCAATAAAATTAGGTTAGCGAAGTCAAAGTGGTGGGTTATGATGGCTTGAATTATGCTGATGAAATCATGTATGTATACAAGGGGTCTTAGTTGTTTAAGGATTTTGAGTTTGAAATAGATTTTCTTTGTGGTGTTTCTAATGTGGGTGTCTAATGTAAGGTGTTTATCTAGAATAACACCTAGATATCTTACTTCATTTTTTATTTTAATTTCTTGGTTTTGAAGTGTTATGTGTGTAGGTGGAGTATAGGATTGGTTTTTGGTGACGATTAGCACTTCAGTTTTGGAGTGATTTATCAGATAACCCTGCATTGTATTTAGTTTCCCCTACTTCGCCAAGTTATACTTCCTGTTAAATGTAACGACCAGACACGTGTAAACTGTCGGATGTTTTCTGTTCAATGTAAACCGCGCTGATGTCTAATAGTGCGGTATATAAGAATTGTTAATAAATAAATAAATAAATAAATTTATTTGGAGATTGTGGGTATTTAGCCAGGATGTGACTTCATTGAAGCAATCTGACAGAGTTTGCATCGGTAAGTTGGGAATCGTGAACGGAATGTACATCATGATATCATCTGCGTATAGATGATACAGTACACCTAATTTTTTTAAGATATTGCAAACAGGTTTTATGTATATGTTAAATAGGAGTGCTGATAATGCTGATCCTTGAGGTAAACCGGTTTCCAGTTTGTATGAATCAGAGATTTGATTACCTATTCGTACATTTTGTGTCCTATTATCTAGATAAGAGGAGAACCATTTATGAACTGTGGCATTTATTCCTATTTGACTCAGACTATTGAGCATTATGGTATGGTGGACGCTATCAAAAGCAGCTGAAATATCAATAAATAATAGAATGAATGCTTGCTTGTGATTGTCGATTCCTCTTAATAGCGTATCTCTTAGAGCTGTGAAGAGTGTTTCCACTCCATGCTTTGGGCGAAAACCATATTGCTGTTCGTCGAGTGGGTAAGATGAGTCTAGGTGCTCCTGCGTCTGTATTTGTACTGTTTTTTCTATTACTTTTGCTAAGAATGGTATACTTGAGATGGGTCTATATGATTTTGGTGAGGTTTTATCAAGGGTGCTGTTCTTGAGAATTGGTCTTATTTGTACGTGTTTAAGTGTGGGTGGGAGGTAACCTTGGAGTAGTGAGAGATTGACAATGGGGAGTATGAATGAAAGAAGGATTGGGAGAGTGTTTTTTATCCAGATTACTGGGCAAGGATCTAGGTAAGAGGTAGTGGTGTTTAGGTTGAGTATGATATTTTTTAATGATGTTTTGGTTATAGGGTGAAATTCTGACCATACGTCTATCGGGTGATGAGGTTTGTGGAAAGAGTCTGGAGTCGTGAATTGTAGTTTTGTTTTGTTATGGTAATAGTTAGCTAATGTTTGGGCTGAGATGTCAGTGATTTCCTTGCTGGAAGTTTGTGAGTTATTAGTTAGGTTACTAACAATGGAGAATAGTTCTCTTGGTCTATTATAAGAATTTGATAGGATGCTGGCATAGTAGTTTTTCTTTGTGTTGTCTAAGGTTTCCTTGTACAATGTGAGGTGGTTATAATATAATTCTTTGTGTATGGAGGATTTGGTTTTGCGCCATTTAGCTTCTAGTTTTCTTAGATCTCTTTTCATATGTTTTAAAGTACTGTTGAACCATGGGGTGATTTTGATTTTAGTATTGGTTGGCTTTTTATTATTTTGGTTAATTGTGGCTGCATTATTGATGGTGGTATGCCAGTTTTTGACTGCTTCATCTAAATCTGTTGGAGATGATGAAAGGTGGGGTATTGTAGAGTCTAGAAATTCAGTTTCAATGAATTTCTTGAATTTTATAGTTTGGTCATTTCTTGTGTGTTTTATGACACCGATAATGTTGTAAGTGAAGTTTAATTTAATTAGATGATGATCAGACCAGGGTATTTCAGTACATTGTAAGGAGTCTGGGTTGAAAAGTTTAAATAGTGAATGAAGAAGGAGGACAAGGTCAAGTGTACCACCTTTAGTGTGAGTTGGTATGTTTATAATTTGATGGAAGTCTAAGTCAGTTATGGTTTCCAGGAAGAGGTTGGAATCAGTATTTGCAAGTGATGGGAGGTTGAAATCTCCTAGGATAATTAGGGGGGTTTTGTTCTGTTGATGAATTAAGGAGTTCAATTAGTGAGTGAAGACTGTCTGCGTTTTGGTTAGGAGGTCTGTATATTAAGCAGATTCTCAGTTGTCCGATTTCTATTATTAGAGTGTCAATGTTATTGGAGGTGTTAGATAGAATTTTCTTGGCTTTTAGGTTTATTTTTGTCATAATCAGTACACCGCCACCTTTTTTGTTAGATCTATGTGTGTGGGTAATATCGTAATTTAAGTTGTCAAGTTGGTTTAGAAGGACTGTATCAGTATCAGAGAGCCTTGTCTCTGTAATACATAGAATATCAGGTTTTAAGTCAGATAACAAGTCATTAATAATTGGGAGCTTATTTTTCAAAGATCGTGCGTTTATAAGGATGCACGATAATGACATTGCATGTTGAGGGGGGTTTGAGTGGACTGTGTGTTGTGAGATAGTCTGTTTTATTTGAATGAGTCTGTGGTAGTTTATTTTTGATTGGTTGTGAGGGTGATAGTGTCCAATAAGTAGATTGTTTCGATTGGATGTATGGATTATAGGGATTGTCATGTGGTTTTTACTGTTGAGACTTAGAGTTAGGTCGATTAGGATTGTTAGATGTACCTCTTCCATACCATAAGTCACAGGGGCATTTAATTCCGTATACCACGGACGCAGTGTCACAGTCCGTGCATGCCCGAAGTTGATACTCAAATTGTTTATACTGAAATTTAGAAAGTTCTAACATTAAAGGACACATCTCACAGTGGCCACATGATTTATGCCGGCCATTAATTGCCAATGGGCTTTCAGAAGGAAGAATTGCCGGACATAATTTATCTTTCAGTATCCGCCCGCGCTTCCAGACACACCGGATATGCTTATCATGCAGACATGGAACCACCTGTAAGAGATTCATATGTTTCCGTACTATCTTCTGTATAGGAGCGCTGAGTGGAGAGTAGCCTGTTATTAAATTCACATAAGTTGAGTCGGAAGATGTTTGCTGGTCAGCAGAATTCTCTTGCAGCATAAGGGGTCGATGATTGTATAAAGCTCTTTTGTAAGCACGTACAACAACCTTTAATGGATATCCTCTATCAAGAAAGTTTCGAATAAGACGTTTCGCTTGACGTTTAAACTCCACAGTATCTGAATAATTCCTGCGAAACCGCAGGAATTGAGAAAATGGAAGACCTTCTTTCTGTGGGCGCGGATGTTTACTAGAGAAGTGAAGCACGGCATTCCGATCCGTTTCTTTCCGATATACTGTGGTCTTCCAACCAGTTACTCCACGCGTAATTTGAACATCCAGATAATAAATACACTGTGCATGATATTGGTAGGTAAACTGAATGTGCGGGTCACATCCATTAGTCCACTGCACAAACTGAACAAACATCTCCTCTGTGCCCTTCCACAACAGAAAAATGTCATCGATGTACCTCTTCCATACCAAAATATGTTTCTTATAAGGAGATTTCGATATCCATCTGATTTCAAACTGAGCCATATAAAAATTGGCTATGGATGGGGCGCATGTTGCACCCATAGCAACCCCTGCAATTTGCTTATATAGAGTACCTTTAAATTCAAAATAATTCTGACAGACCACCAACCTGGCTAGAGATAATAAAAACTCCATATGAGGCGCTGTCAAATCTGTTCTCAAAGACAAAGTCGAGTGAATTGTAGTAAGTGCTGCATCTTGCGGTATACTAGTATACAAGGAGACCACGTCCATCGTAACCAAAAACGTTTCTAAATCCACTGCTTGACTCGACATCTCTTCCATCAGTCTAAAAAATTGCGTTGTATCACGTAAATATGAGGGGATCATCGGTAATAGAGGGCGCATGAAGGAATCAAGATAGATGGACAAGGGCTCCAAGATACTACCCTTCGTCGATACTATCGGACGTCCAGGGGGTTGATGCAAAGTCTTATGGATTTTAGGAAGCATGTATAATTTTGCTACAGTCGGGGCTGAAACATTCAAAAAACTAAATTCCTTCTTAGAAATTATTTTATCATGTAGGGCTCTCTGTGTCAGTTGTTTAATAATCAATTGTAATTCGCACTGAGGATCCTCATTAAGCGGCAAATATGTAGCACAGTCCTGTAGCTGACGATTAGCTTCACATACATAATCCTCCCTAGACATCACCACGATAGCACCACCTTTGTCAGCTCGCTTAATAACCAGATCTGTTCTATCATTAAGATCCTTCATAGCTCGCCTCTCAGCAGGCGTTAAGGCTGTACTCCACAGACGGGCTTCTTTTTCAAGTTTTTCAATATCCTGTAGAACCAGATCTCGAAAAATAATGAGAGCTGGGGGCAGTGGAATAGGTGGCTGCCATCGGGAGACCAAAGGTAGAGGAATACGTCGAGATGTAGTCTCAAGATTCTTTACAACGTTATCCTCATTGGCTATCGCAGCATGAGAGTAATAATATTTAAGATGCAATTTTCTAAGCAACTGAGCAAAATTACGATGCCTAGTGCTTGAACATGTGGTGAGAGGAGTCGGTGGTAGAACGATAGATGAGACTTTAAGGAAAGAGCAGCGTTGGATTTTTCAACTAAACACAATGTCTCCTTTTGGCTTAAATCAAGATATAGATTGGGGAGCGTGTGTTTGAAATGAATTTTTGGGAACGACAGATGAGATTTTATTAAGGAAAGAGCAGCATTGGACTTTTCAACTGAACACAATGTCTCCTTTTGGCTTAAATCAAGACATAGACTGGGGAACGTGTGTTAGAAGTAAACTTTTGGGAAATCCTGACCATCAGATATTGCTCCAATGACTGATTGTTTCTTGATGTCAGTGAAGTGGGATGTGGCCTAATGCCAGTTTATTCACGCCTCCACTATTCGTAATGAAGCCGCTGGATAGCTATATAATACCCCTTTTGAGGGCAGTCCGCATGCGCGGCGTTTTTTGAAGATAGCTGACGGCGAAGAAGTTAAGCCTGGCTTTTCCGTTACAACATGGGCAGCATCAAAATTGAGCAAGTAGGTGTGTGGGTTTTTTTTTTTTAAGTACTCTCATTTTAATCATTTTAATGGTATTAGGATAGTAGTAGACGTTACACGTGATTTTGCATTTGTTTCACAGAACATTTTGAATGACATCGTTATTATGATCCCCTGAGGAAACCGATGACGGTGAAACGCCGTAGTGGTGCCCTGTATGAGCGTTGGGATCAGGGCCGGAATGCCTAAGAAGATACAGCATTTGATGGTCTGAAGATAAGTGGTTTTTTTAGAAAATAATTACCTGGTGCTAAACGCTGGTGCTCAAAGCTGAAACATCATAGCATTCCAAGTTCTGTTTTGTACACGATTGAGTATGGTGAAAAAAACATGCAGTGCTGATTTCCTGCGTAAAGGTCGTTGATGCGAAATGAGCAAATTCTAGTCAGGCTTGCCTGCTAGTTTGTGATCTCTGAGTCTGAGACCTGGAAATCGGCTAATGCTGTAATTTTTTTAAACGTGAAGTCTATAAGATAAAATAATAAGATTGCCATTTTGCTTCAATCCCCTGCTAAAGCAACAAATATGAAGAAAACCTCACCAAACAGAAAACTACTGCTGCTTGGAGATTCCATCATCAGAGGCACCAACTTGGGAACACAGTTCAAAGGAGAGAAGATAGTCATGTGCCTACCAGGCTCTTCCGTCAGCAGGAATACAAACCAAGTTGTTGAATTACTTAGCGCAAAAAGTGAACACTCCAAACTTGATGTTATTATCCACTTAGGCACAAACGACCTGGCTAGGGACAGTGCCTCCACAGCCCAAAAGGACTTCCAATCTCTGGAAGAGAAACTCAAGCGCGTTGTTAACACTGTTGCATTCTCAGAAGTTCTACCTGTTCTTGGTAAGGGGACAAAAAGGCTGCATCGCATTAACAGCTTTAATACATGGCTCCAGACCTGGTGCAAACAAGAAGGATTCAGATTTATTGGTAACTGGGACAACAGATGGACCAACAAGAGACTATACTGTGCTGATGGACTACATCTCTCTGTCGTAGGGAAAAGAATCCTAAGTGAAAAATTCAGGCAGTATGTGGATATGCATTTAAACTAGGAAGAGGGAGTGACAGATGTGGAAGGTCAACATCTGCATGCCACCCCCAGCAAAAGCAGAACACCATCAGAAACAGCCACACTTTTAAACCACACATCAAAAACATGTGGGAAGAAGTAGGCAGAACAAAATCAATGCAAAATACACACAAGCCAGGAAAATGTTGGAAAGCAATGAGCACAAATGCTCGAAGCTTAGCCAACAAAATTCCAGACCTGGAAGCCCTAATGGTGGAAACGAATTTGGACATTGTGGCCATTACAGAAACATGGTTTAATGAATCGCACAATTGGGATATAGCCATAGCTGGCTATAATCTATTCAGAAGAGACAGAGAAAATGGAAAAGGAGGAGGAGTAGCCTTGTATGTCAAAAGCAATATTAAAGCTACTGAAATGCAGGGGACATGGGGAAAAGAAGAAGCGCTCTGGATTGCGTTGGAAAGAGGAGATGGCACTGTCATCCATATTGCTGTAGTCTACAGACCTCCGGACTCAAATTGAAGAGAGAGATAACGAATTGATTAAAGATAATGCCAAGATAGCAACAAAGGGGGAAGCGATCATATTGGGTGACTTTAATCTACCTGATGTGGATTGGATTACTCCTTCTGCACATCTGGAAAGAAGCAAAAAAATTGTGGATGCTCTCCAAGATGCATTATTTAGACAAATGGTGATGGAACCAACCAGGGAAAGCTCAACGCTGGATGTAGTGCTCACCAACGGTGATAGTGTGTCGAATGTCTGCATGAGTGCCCCTGTAAGCAACAAGGTGTGGTTTGAGATAAAAGCCATGGTACAGGCCAATCATAGCAAGCTCAAAGTCCTAAACTTCAAGTACACTGACTTCAATAAAATGGCAGAGTACTTAAAGGAGGAGATGACGGGGTGGAAGGAGATAAAGGAAGTGGAATTGCAATGGGCTAAACTAAAGAAGGCAATAAAAGGGGCAACAGATAAATATGTAAGAAAAGTAAATAAAAACAAGAGGAGAAGGAAACCTATTGGGTTTTCCAAAGAGGTGGCTGCTCAAATAAAGCACAGTTACTTACCTGTAACAGGTGATCTCCGGAACAGCAGGAATTAGACTTCACACGTGGGAGACGTCGCCGACGGAGCCCGCACGGGAATGCTCCCCAGCATCCAATCAGAAGGCCTTTGGGAGCATACCCCGCGCCTGCGCGGTGGCTTCCCGCCCTTCCTACTGCCTCTCCCCAGTTGAGTTTCATAGCTGAGCCAGAAGGAGAGGAGAGGAAGGAATAGATACAAAAAAGAGATACAACTCCTAGGGGAGGTGGGCGGGTTGTGAAGACTAATTTCTGCTGTTCCGGAGATCACCTGTTACAGGAAAGTAACTGTGCTATCTCCAGGAACAAGCAGGAATGAGTCTTCACACGTGGCGACTCCCAAGCTGAGGATGCCCGGGGAGGTCCCATAAGCGCAGCCCAGGACGGGATGGCATTTGCCCAGCCTAAATCCCCGGCATCCCCTGAGGGATGGAGGGCAGGAGTTGAATAGAGGAACAGCGAATCTACAGACTACAGAGGGAGTCTTTAGAGTGCAGAACAGGTAACATTAAGATACAGCAAAAAAAAAAACCCAGGCTACGGGAAGAGTAGCCAGAGGGATGCACAAATAGTATCAGTAAGCATTTAATTAGTAAATGCCCTAGTACCATGTAGAGCTTACCGGCCACTAAGTTTTAATGAAGTAATGGTGTGGAACCCCGTAGGGCTTACCTACCGGGTTGCCGGAAGCAGACCTGTGGTGAAGGCACCGTAGACGCAGTAGCGAAGTCGTCAAGGAAACTTCACCGCAGCGAGGAGGAAGCTCCAAATCCGGAAGGCTAGGAGATCCAGGCGTCACCTGGGTCAGGAGAAAGACGGCAGGTCTTCCAGGAGGCTTAGTGCAAGCTGAGCACTCCCTTAGGAGTAGAGTCCAGAACTCAGAGGACTAACAGTAGAAGACTGGCCGAACCAGAGAGCCCATTCCGGAGAAGAGTAGGGGTGCACCCCGGAGCAGAAGGAGTATACAGGCTACCCTAGCGAGAGATAGGGAGACAAGGGTCCGAACCCCCGGAAAGAGGACCTAACTGAAAAGGAGCTGTAGACTCCACAGCGGTAGAGTACCACCAGTCTGCGGCCCGATCGAGGAATAGGCAGGAGGATGGGCCGGACCCCGGGGGGGGGGGGGGGGGCGTGAGTACCGGCCATAGGGAAAAAGGCGGTATAGCACAGGTACTGCGGGCATCCCCCCAATATGCGCCTATCGCGCAGGAGATATCTAGTATATCTAAGCCGGTGGGCATGAGGGCGCCCACTCCGGTACTAATGCAGGTATGTCGAGGGGCCTACCTCCCTGCGCATCACCCTGGTAAGGCGGATCTGCCATCGATCCACAGAGCGTCCACCTGGAAGGTAGCAGCAAGATCCGTCAGTAGAGGGATCTATTCCAGAGGGCAAGGGCAGATCGGCGAACCAACAGCGTGGTAGCGTGGGGGACAGGGGATAGCATCAGTCTGGTAGAACGCCACAGGGGCTGGAGGCCCTATATGTGTCCCCAGGACCTGCACGCAGAAACTCGCCCCCCCCCCCCGCACAGACGGGGGACAGGAAGGTAATTCCGGTACGGAAGCAATCAGCAGGGGGATACCAGCTGAGAAGGGTTCGGTGACGTACCGAAGGGTAATAAGTTGGCCGTTGGCCATAGCTATCACGGAATAGAGGTGGTCTCCCTACCAACGGAAGGAGAATACCCGAACCCCTAGATAAGCCTCCGAACCATTTGCAACTGAACGAGCCCCCGAGCAGAGCTCAATTTTTAAACGTCCGATAAGAGGGTTAAGTGCAGGCAGCCTCCTGCCTGAGCCTAAAAATGCTTAGAAGGAGAGTCCTGGCGCGGGCCCGGGGGCATCAACCCGGGGTGAGAGGCCCCTTGCCTGGGCGCGCCTGGAAGGTGGGTGGAGGTCTGATATTTCCTCTTCCTAGAGGGGCGTTTACCGCCGCCGTGGGGCCGGGCCCTAGGCTGGCTGCTAACCCTGGGAAGGTTAGCGAAGCACTGTGCGACCTGACGCAAGGCTTCGCTGTTGAAGAGGTGATCTCCGTCGCAGGGAGAATTACCCAGGTTGTGCTGTGCCCGGCTACACAACTCTGACGCCTGCAGCCATGCTGTACAGCGTGCTCTAATGGCAACAGCAGAAGCTCTGCTGACCGACTGGAAGGAGTCCAGCGAAGCACGAGAAAGGAACCCGGAGATATTCCTGCAGTGATAAAGGAGCAGGGAATATTCAAAGGCCTTGGTCGCCGATACGAAGAGGGATAACCGAGACAACCTCTCGGTGACCTCCTGCAGCGACAGACTCATATAAAATATATATGAGATAATTCTGGCCGTCAGCATAGACGTCTGGAAAGCTTGACGTCCTAGAGTATCTAGCGTCTTTGAGGCGCGGCCTGGGGGGAGAGAAGCATGCTTCTCCTTGCTTCCGGCCTTCCTCAGCGCCGATTCCACCACAATGGACCGATGTGGAAGCTGGTGCTGCCGAACACCCGGGGACGGAGGCACCCGGTAAAGAGCCTGCATCGCAGTCGACGGTGCCAGAACCCTCAAAGGCGACCGCCAAGCCCCCAGCAGGAGATCCTGCAGGGAGGGATGCAGAGGAAGCATCACGGCTGCCTGTTCCTCAGGGCCCGGGCTCGGGCCCGGGGTAGGGATGGCCAGCAAGTCCGCCATGTCAAGGAGGAAATCCTGAAAAGGTGGCTCTGCCGGAGGAGTTATGGCGGGGGAGGCTGCCAGGGCACACAGAGGCCGCTCGGACTGATGCCCGCTAGGCATAGGAGGGGACCAACCGCCCCAGATCGGGGCAGTCCCCATAGCGTCGTCGGCTCCTGGGATTGATTCCAAACTAGGCATCAAAGGGGTCGATGGCACCGACAGCGCCGCAGGAATCGGCCTCGGCCCCGAACCCGGGGGTGGTGCTGCTCCCTACGATCGAAGCGGTTCCGCGGCCGCCGGAGGGCAGGGGCCAGCGGTCTCCGCTCTGCGTCGCGGGAGGGGACAGGGACCGATCCCGAGACGTGTAGTGTCCAAGCTTTCAAGGCTGGATACCGACTCCAGGCTGGGCATCGAACCGAGTGAGGAGATCGACTCCCTTCCAGAGGGCCCCGGCGGGGCGACCGCGCCGGTGGTGGAAAACCCGGAGCGCGGATCGGAACCGCGCCGATCGGTGCCGCGAGCATCACGGGTCCCCCGAGGGCGGAGCTCGGTGGAGAGGGGGTCATCAGACGCCGGCGCCGATGTCGATCGGCGGGCACTGCCCGAAGCCGGGCTCTCTCTCACACCCGTTCGACCCGGAGAGAAACCCTCCCGGGGCATACGGCCCGTCCCCGAGGGGACCCCGGTCACCCGACGACGAGTCCCTGCGGGGGTGCAAAGCCCCTGCGCCGACGTCGGTGTACCGTTGCGGGGCAGCCCAGATCCAGATCGGATCGAAGCGGTCGAAGGCCCCGAGGCCCCTTCTCTAGGAAAAAACAGGGCCCTCGACGGCCGCGTCGATGCCGGGGAGTCGTCCGAGCGCTGGCTGACACACCCCGAGGTCCCCGGGGAAGGTCGATGGCAGCCCCTCGTGCTCGACGCCCCTGTCGTCGCCGGCGGAGCGGCGTCGCCCGAACCCGGTACCACCCTTGCGCAGGGCTGGGAAAACGGCGACCCGGCGCGGGTCGAAGCGAGCGGCCCCGAGGGGAGGGAGGCCCGATGACCATCCCCGGCGCGGGGCGGAACCACCGACGCCCGCGCGCTCGAAGCGGGTACTACCCCCACGCATGACCTGAACGTAGGGCCGTCAGACCGTGTCGAGTCGATCGGCCCCTGAGGTAGGTAGGGAGGACAGCGGCCGGCGATCCCCGGTGGGGAGCGGGTCACTCGACGCCGACAGGTCGGCACCGCCCAAGGCGGATACCGGCCCCCTAGGAAGGCCATACCGGCACGAGTCGGTCGGCCCCGGAGGCGCCGAGGACCTCAGCCGCCAATCCCCTGTGAGGAGCGGAACGCTCGACACCGACGCTGAGGGGTCGGTACCGCCCGAAGCGGGCACCGCCCACGCACATGGCAGGGATGGAGGAACGCCAGACTGGACCGAGTCGATCGGCCCCGGAGGCGCCGAGGACAGCAGCCGACGATCCTCGGTGAGGAGCGGAGGGCTCGACACCGACGCCGGGGGCTCAGTACCGCCCCAAGCGGCTACCACGCCCGAGCATGGTTTGGATGTAGGGATGTCAGACCCGGTCGAGCCAGTCAGCCCCGAAGGCGCCGAGGACACCGGCTGACGATCCCTGGCGAAGAGTGGAACACTCGACGCCGACGCCGGGGAATCGGCACCGGTCGAGGCGGGTACCTCCCTCGGGCATGGCTCGGGAATGTTCTGTGAGGAACGAACCTCAGGAACATCCCGAAACCCCGTAAATGCTTTGGAGCCCGAGGACTCCCGCCGGGGTATATCAGCCAAGGAGGACTTGAGGGGTTGGCCGGAGCCGTCGCCATGCCTCGCATGAGACTTGCCCCTCAAGACTCGGCTAGTCTTAACAGACTGTTGTGTGGTTACCTGATCCTGGAGAGAAGAACAACCCAACGACCGCGCCCTGGGCACGAACACGTCGTTGAGGGATACCCGAAAGAGGGAGGTTCTTCTGCCGACACTGCAGCCCGGGGAATCCGGGAAAGAGGGGTCAGGCCCCACACAGGAGAGGCACCAGGCATTGGAGTCCACGTGGAAAATGGAGTCCCCGCCATGAGGCTGGGGGGAAGAAGGCTCCATGCCCCGGTCCATAGCGCCCGGAGGGGGCGACGAAAATTAAATGAAAATAAAGAAAGGGGGGGCACGGAGGTGCCACCGTCGGCGGGAAAGCCGCGACTACAGAAAAACGGAAAAAATGAAAAACTGGGGAAAGGCAGTAGGAAGGGCGGGAAGCCACCGCGCAGGCGCGGGGTATGCTCCCAAAGGCCTTCTGATTGGATGCTGGGGAGCATTCCCGTGCGGGCTCCGTCGGCGACGTCTCCCACGTGTGAAGACTCATTCCTGCTTGTTCCTGGAGATAGGCAAAAACCACAACTTTCGCAAAATTCAAAAGCTTGCAAACAGAAGAACACAGAAATGAATACAGGATCCAACTCAGAGTCTAAAAGAGCAATAAGGATAGCAAAATCAAAAGCAGAGGAAAGGATGGCTAAAGATGTTAAGGGTAGCAACAAAACGTTCTTCAGGTATATTCGGGAAAGGAAGAAGATCAGAGTTGGAATTGCAGGACTCAAAAGTGCTGGGAAAGGACTCGTGGAAAGTGACACTGAAAAAGCAAAATTACTAAACAAATACTTCTGCTCTGTTTTTAAAAAAGAAGATCCTGGAGATGGACCAGCTGTGACTCCCAAATATAAAAATAGGAATGAAGTAGATACCACACCATTCACAGAAGACGAGGTGTTGGAAGAACTTGCTAAACTGAAAGTGGACAAAGCCATGGGACCGGATGGGATACATCCCAGGATACTGAAAGAGCTCAGAGAGGTTCTTGCAGGACCATTAAAGGATGTCTTCAACAGATCCTTGGAAACAGGAGAGGTTCCTCAGGACTGGAGAATGGCTGATGTCATACCTCTACACAAAAGTGGTGACAGGGAAGACGTGTCAAACTACAGGCCCGTGAGCCTTACCTCGGTGGCAGGAAAAGTAATGGAGGCGCTCCTGAAAGAGCAAATAGTGAACTTTCTCAAAACCAACAGGATGCAAGATCCGAGGCAACATGGTTTTACCGAAGGACAGTCTTGCCAAACAAATCTGATTGAGTTCTTTGACTGGGTGACCAAGGAACTAGATCAGGGGCATGCGATGGATGTCATCTACCTGGATTTCAGCAAAGCCTTTGATACTGTTCCTCATAGGAGGCTTGTCAACAAACTCAGTAGCTTGGGGATGGGTCCCAAGATGGTAAACTGGATTAGAAATTGGTTGACTGACAGACGATAGAAGGTCATTGTACATGGAGCTCACTCGGATGAGAGGAAGGTGATTAGCGGGGTGCCCCAGGGTTCGGTCCTGGGCCCGGCACTGTTCAATGTATTTGTGAGTGATTTTGCTGAAGGACTGAATGAAAAAGTCTGTCTTTGTGCAGACGACACAAAAATTTGCAACAGAGTGGACTCCCCCGAAGGAGTGGTTAACATGAGGAAAGATCTACAAAAGCTGGAAGACTGGTCTAATGCTTGGCAACTACGATTTAATGCGAAAAAGTGCAGTGTCATGCACTTGGGTAGCAGAAATCCAAGGGAAATGTACGCAAATGTACGCAGGTTGGTATGCACGGTTCAGGAGAAAGACCTTGGTGTGATTATCTCTGATGATCTCAAGGTGGCAAAACAGTGCGACAAGGCGGTGGCAAAAGCCAGGAGGATGTTGGGCTGCATACAAAGAGGTATTACCAGCAGAAAGGAAGAGGTACTTATGCCACTGTATAAGTCACTGGTGAGGCCTCACCTGGAATACTGTGTTCAGTTTTGGCGACCATATCTTGCAAAAGATGTAAAAAGACTGGAAACTGTTCAGAAGAAAGCAACCAAAATGATTTGGAGCCTGCGTCAGAAGCCTTATGAGAAGAGACCTGAAGACCTAAATATGTACACTTTGGAGGAGAGGAGAGACAGGGGAGATATGATTCAGACCTTTAAATACTTAAAGAGAAATGATGAACAAACAAACCTCTTCCAAAGACGGGGAAGCTGTAAAACTAGAGGGCATAACATGAAGCTGCAAGGTGGTAAATTGAAAGGTAATGTCAGGAAATATTTTTTCACTGAAAGGGTGGTGGATGCTTGGAATGCCCTCCCGATGGAAGTGGTGGGGGCAAACACGGTGACGGAATGCAAAAAGGCATGGGATAAACACAGTGGATCCCTTTACAGCAATAGGATAAAAACAAGATAAACTGTACCATCTAACCTCTGAACCATATAACGTCTCAACAAATACGGGTGTCCTACATGGAGTGGTAGGTTTACCCCTAAACAAAGACATGGCGAGGGGTGGCCTGCACAGAGCGACAGGTGCACCTACTCTTGCCATCTTGCTGCGCAGACTAGATGGACCATGCTGGTCTTTATCTGCCGTCATTTACTATGTTACTAGGAGGTGTTCCAAAAGGAGGCAGTAGCCACACTTTTGATTGTATATGCTTTTGGTTTTATAGGAAAGTTGTGATGTATGTTTGTTCTTGTCCCATGGTCGGGTCATTGGTTGTGCTGCCTGGGGAGGCGATCAGTGAAATGCTGGCGGCGTCGGGGCAACAGAACATTCTGAGAATTTTAGGGTTTCTATGGCCGGTGGGATGGGTGTACTGTTTGGATGGAGGTGGGGCTTGTATAGACACCGTTAGGGATTTGGATGGACCGGTGGTGGTGTTGCGGAGGGCACATTGATGGCCTGGGAAATATGAGCCAATTGAGCAGTAGTCCAGTTGTGGTTCTGCTGTTGACATCCCCTCTCTTTTTGTGTGTTTGTAGCAGTCTATGGGTTGGTGTTAGAGTCTCCAGAGTTGGGGAGAAGAGCAAGCATGTTGATTGTAATGGCAGTCATTTATTCATTTGTTGTATTTAACTGCTATTCTGGAGGATATTGTTAATAGTGGACAACACCAATGGAATCCTCTTTTTTTGATGTGACAGGATGTCAAACTATACTGAAGGACATGTAAAGGAAATGTTACAAGAATCTATTATTTCTGATAAGTAGGTGTGTGCAAAGGATGCAGTTTCATGGTCCATGCTATTGAGTATATGTAATCCGTTTAAGACTAATAACAGAAAATATTTTTTCACTCAATGTGTAATCAAACTCTGGAATTTGTTACCGGAGGATGTAGTAAAAGCTGGTTAGCGTGGCTGGGTTTAAAAAAGGTTTCAACAAATTGCTGGAGGAAAGTCCATAAACCATTATTAAAGAGGACCAGGTAATCCACTGCTTGCCGCAATATAAGCATTATGGAACCTGTGTGTCTTTTTGGGAACCTGCTAGGTACGTGACCATGATTGGCCACTGTTGCAAACAGGATACTGGGCTTGACGGACCTTGATCTGACTCAGTATGGCATTTCTTATGTTGTTATGTCACCTGGGCTAGGTGAAGAAGATAGCCCTCAAGGGCCACCTGTAAGGCTCAGGCATCGGTGGTAATGGCTGTCCACCTGTGGGCATACAAAGCAAGCCGGCCTCCTGTGGTCTGCCTGGCTCCTGTTGGAAGAGGGGCCATGCTGCAGGAATCAAAAGCCACTCCCAGGCTGGGCAGGAGCCGGTGCCTGGGGCCTTTCTGCTTACACGGGCCATGCCCCTGTCCCTTGGCCTGCTGCTCCTGTTGGGGAGATGGGGGGGGGGGGCTGATAATGGGGGTAGCTTCAGTAAGCAGTACCCTTCCTTGGGTTAAAAGGCTTTTTACCTGAGCCCTTCTTCCGAGAAAGGGCAGAGGTCTTCTTGGAGAGCCATGTCCTTGTCATGTACTCGGTCTCCAGCTCTGCGGCCTTGTCGGTCATGGGTTTGCCAAAGAGATTCTCCCCTTGGCATGGGACATTGACCAACTTGTCACGAACCCATTGCTTGAGGTCCGACGACTGCAGCCAAGCCTGGCGGCGTGCACCGATGCCAGCCATGCCTACCCGGGCCGCTGACTCGAACCTGTCGTAGGCTGCCTGAGACAAACTTCAAGCACTCATGGACGGCTTTGGACAGGCCCCTGAAGTGCTGCAAAGGCTCCTCGGAGAGACCAGCTGAGAACCCGGTGAGTTCCTTTGCCAGGTCTCTCAGGTACAAGCACTTCCTGCCAAGGACATCCACGTTGTGGGCCTCCTTGCCGGGAGGCACCAAGGAGTGTGTCTTCTGGCTCTTGAGCCGGCACATGGCCGATTCCACAACCATAGAGTTCTGCGGCAGTTGTGCCTTTTGGAACCCAGGACTCTTGCAGACTCGATACATCGAGTCGATCTGCCTGCTGATCCCCGGTGCCTCCCACATGCGGAACATCAGCCATTCCAGGATCGGAGGTACTGGTACAGTAATGGCTTCTCGAGGGGGAAAGTCATACTGGAGGATCTCGAGCTCTTCGGCTTGAGGCTCCTCCTCGGACTCCGTAGGGAATGCCAAAGCCTTTGACATGTCCCTTACGAAGTCCAAGAACCTAGTGTCCTCCGGGGGGGGGGGGGGTGTCTTCTCCGAGGTTCGGACACCGGGGAATCGATTGGGACATCCCTGGTCCGGCAGGTGTCCGGGGACTCTTCTTCCTCAATCTCCTAGCCTGATGCCTCCGAAGAGGAATCGAGTGGCTCCGGACTTAAGGGCTTCGGCTTCGACCGGCCCAATGCAGGAGGTCGAGGATCGACTCGAATACGCATGGTCTCAAGGATCGGCTCGGCCCCCGGGGTCAACTTGGATGTCGGGTGCCCGGTGGTCAGAGCAGAAGGACCGGTGAGACCGGCTATCAGCGCCTGCTGCTACTCCATGAAAGCAGACATGTTGCGCTCCAGGGCTACCATTCTGAGACTATGTCTGGAGTTCCCCATGACTGAAAGATGTAGGATGCTGTGTCCAGAGGGAGGGACCATTCGTGGAGAAAAAGGATCCGACTCAGCTTGTCTGCCAAAACATTGAGCTCCCCTGGGAGATACACCGCTTGGTGGTGTATTTGATGATAAATGGCTAAGGACGACAGGCGGAGAGCCTCCTCGCAGTGGGGCCAAGAGCCTGTTCTGCCTTGTTTGTTCACAAAGAACATAGCCATCTGATTGTCTGTTCTGACTAGGACCCTTTGTGTCCTGAGGTGATCTTGAAACACACTGAGGGCATTTGAGATAGCATGAAGCTCTAGGAGATTGATATGGAGGCTGTGACTCCTGCATTGTGCAGAGAGCTTGTGTAGAGAGAGTGCCTAAGTGAGTTTCCCAACCAAGTTTGGAGGAATCAATCATCAGGGTGCACTGATGTGGAGGCATCTAAAAAGGTGACCTGACTAGGAGATTTTCTGGGGAAAACCACTACTGGAGGGATGTGGTGAGAGGGGCAGTGATATGGATCCTGTCCCTGAGATGGCCTGAGATTTAACTGCTTTTTCTCTGAAAGGACAGCTGGGAAACCGGCTGGTACTCTGATAGGTCTCTCTCTTTTTTGCTTTAACAGATACCTAAGATTCACCAACTGAACAATGGCTGGGAAAAATTGTATTGCCAAAGCTGTTGCCCCATTACAGCTTCTGCCTCTGTCCAGATAGAGGCCCCAATGCCAGTTGAAGGACCGGTTCCATGTGCAGGATACCTGCATGCTGAAACGCCTAGGAAACAAGTGGAGGAACTCAGAGTAGGTGGTGAGGCTTATGAGATTCCAAGAAAGTGAGAAGTACATTGATGAGATGCTTCTTGCAACATCCAAGCTCTCCAGCAGAGGAGAAGATGGGAGCTTACAGAATGACAAAGGTTGGACAAAAGTTACTAGGGCCTGCAGAATCACCACTCCAATTTCTCCAGCCCTTGAACTGAAGAACCATTATGCAGCCAAGGAAATGGAGGAAGAGAAAGCATCCCTGGAAAGGGAAGAACCAGAGCTCAAGTACCCCAAAGTTGCAGAATCAATAACCACAAGGAAGTGAAGGGTAGTGGTGGTTGGTGACTCTCTTCTAAGGGGTACTGAGGCATCCATCTGCCAACCAGACGATGTCCAGAGAGGTATGCTGTCTGCCAGGTGCCAAAATCAGATGTTATGGAGAGTTTGCCGAGACTCATCAAGCCCACTATTACCCAATGTTGCTAATCAATGTTGAAACAAATGATACTGCCAGGTATCTCTCTCAGTGTATCAAAAGTGACTTCATGGCTCTGGGACAGAGGGTGAAGCAGATAGGGGCACAGGTGGTGTTCTCTTCAATCCTCCCACTTGAGGGTAAAGGCCAAGGCAGAGAAGCTCCTGGAGATGAATGCATGGCTGCGTAGATGGTGTCATCGAGAGCGTTTTGGTTTCCTGGACCATGGGATGCTGTTCTATGGGTTGGAGAGCAGAGATGGCGTCCATCTGTCCAAGGAAGGTCAACGTGTCTTCAGTAGCAGACTGGCTAATCTACTGAACAGGGCTTTGAACTTGATTCATTGGGATGGGTGAAGAAAGCCCCCAGGTAAGGGAAACATTAAATACCTTTATGGAAATGGGTAAAAAGGCAACATATGGAAAGCGGTGTGTATAAATTGCCCATAACATGTGAAAAAAGATCCCAGATGTTGAAGCTTTAATGGGAGAGGCTGACTTGGATTTAGTGGAAGTTACAGAAACATGGTTCACAGAAAACCATGACTGGGATGCAACTATACCAAGCTATACTTTATTCAGAAAGGACAGGGTAGGAAGAAGGGTAGGAGGAGTGGCACTATATGTTAAAAATAATATTAAAGCTTTGGAACTGCAGAGCTTAAAAGGAAGAGAGGAGGCACTGTGGGTTAAACTAGAAAGAGGGAAAGAAATCTATTTGCATTGGCATGATATATGCAGACCTCCCTCACAGGAGGAAGAGGTGGACGGAGAGTTAATTTAAGACACATGCAGCATTGCTAGAAAAGGGGAAGTGCTACTGATAGGGGATTTCAATATGCCAGATGTTGATTGGTACATTTCTGCTGCAGTATCATCTAGAAGTAAGGAGATCCTGGATTCTCTACAGAGAGAACTATTCAGGCAACTGGTAACAGAAACCACACGTGAAGGGGCCATACTGGAACTGGTGCTTACCAATGGTGAAAGTGTTTCTGATGTTATAGTGGGAAATCATTTTGCATCCAGTGATCACCAGATGGTGTGGTTCAGTATTAGAAATAAGGCTGTTAAAATCAATTCAAAAGAGAGGGTATTAGACTTTAGGAAAAGCGTAGTTACTCACCTGTAACAGATGTTCTCCAGGGACAGCAGGAATATTTCCCGAACAGATTACGGCGTAAGGCCTGGCTGAAGGTGCTGCCCAATGGGATACCCTCTCCAGGCAGTAGTGTGCAGCGAAGGTGTTTGCTGAAGACCAGGTCGCCACCTGGCAGATGTCCTACAGGGGCACTGAACGCAGCGAGGCCACCGAAGCTGCCTTGGCTTGGACAAAGTGTGTGGTGACTCGTCGTTCCAACTGGGCACCCACTTTTGCATGAGCAAAGGCGATGCAGTCCACCACCCAAATAGAGAGGGTGCATTTAGTGACTGCCTGCCCCAGATGATTGGGATCGTAAGTCACAAAAGGAGACTGAGTAAGATGGCACCCTTGGAAGGGAAGGGGACCACGCATGCATGGTGGTATTCCCAAAGACTTTCTTTGAAAGCTGGGGAAATGCTCCACACAGACTCCGTCGTGCCGATGTCAATCGTTTGTGAGGACTGACTTCCTGCTTGTTCCTGGAGAACTCTGCATGCCAAGCAAATGGTACCAAAAACACAATCTTCAATGTCAAGTCCTTCAGAGAGCAGTCCCCCGAGGGATCAAAAGGTCGTTTTGCTGACAACACCAAGTTCAGGTCCCAATACGGGATTACAGATCTCACTGGAGGTTGCACCTGCTTCATGGCTTAGAAAAAAACTCACCACATCTGGATGAGAGGCCAAACTCTTCCCATTGACTTGGACACGATAACAGGTAAGAGCTGCCACCTGCACACACAAGGAGCTAGCGCCGAGGCCCTTATCCAATCCTGCCTGCAGAAAGACCAGAATGTCCAGCTCCACTGCTTTCATGGCAGCTGTGCCCTGCAGCTCACACCAATGTTCAAACACTCTCCACACACGGATATTGTGACAATGAGAGCTGTGCTGAGCCGATGGAAACAGAGGATAATAGTGAATATGCCTTTAAGACAAGAGACAGGCAAAGTTTCCACAGGGCTAGAACTACAGACAAGCAAAAGAAGCACGTACTTGCTGAGGCTAAGACACACCCACGCCCTAACGTAGGTGCAGGCTTAGACTCTAATGACAACCACCTGTGCAGAGATAAGGGTGTGGTAGCTAGGAAGCAGCTTTTTAAGCCTGCTTCAGTGCAGAGAGAGGGAAGAGCGGAAGAGGAGAGAGGAAGAAGGAAGGAGAGGGAAGAGCGGAAGAGGAGAGAGGAAGAAGGAAGGGGAGGAAGGAGCGAAAGGAGGAACAGGAGAGATGGGAGACCTGGGAAGCTTAACTCGACGTGGTTGAACAGTTTCAGCCACAGAGGAAGCAATCCTTGTGTGAAAGGTACACTTGAACCAGAGACCAGCAGATGGGTAGCTGGGAAGGTTGCTGACGAGGTGGAACTAAGTGCAGTGCAAAGTGTTCAAGAGCCAGTTCCCAGAACCCAAGCTGCCAGAAAGTGGGTGAACGTAGTTACAAACAGAGGTGACCAGAACCCAGCCAGCAGCAGAGAAGCAGAGCTGAACACAGCTGAAGCATTAAAGCAGTTATTCCAGGGAAAGAAGCCCCACTCCCAAGATACAACCGTTTCTTGCCAGGGAGAGCAGCCCTGGAAATAAATCCTGAAGTTTCTACAAAGTAGTAAGTTGGAAGGAATTACTGAGAACCCAGAAAGAGACAAACAATTTGCAAGGCAGGAGGGCATGCAAATTGATTCTTTTGATCCAGATTCTGTTTGTGATGAATCTCCAATGGATTGTTCTTTATGCAAGAGAGAAGCTTGAAAGTTGCTAGAAAAGGACTGTGAAAAGAAGTTTTTAAGAGAAATCTTTCACCTAGCCAGGAGAGTGCTAGGAGCTTCCATTAAGGTAAAAGAACTTTGCTAAAGCCAGCATTTGATAAGTAAAGCAGCATTTGGATAAATGACAAGAATTTACCTTTGCTGAATGAATGGAAAAGAAGCTGTAATACATGTGCTGAATTGTTTGCTGAAAACAGCTGCTGTGTTTAAAGGTGTTTTCAGTTCTGCACTCCAGTTGTACTTTTGTTTCCTGTAAGCTTTTCATTTGGAGAATGATCCTTTTTGCCTGCGTTTGAATTTAATGCGTGGAAAGAAACCCAAAATAAAATTCTTGTTTTGCCTTAAACCCCAGTGGTCACATACTACTTTGTCTTTAAATAATTGATGAAGAACTACAAGTCCCAGGATTCCTTGCTGGAGTCGAAGTTACAAATCTTTATTTAAGGATGAATATGGCAGCCCTTTGCCTGTAAGTCCTTGGCCCAGGCAGGGGGTCACGACAATATACATTAGCGAAGTAGGCCACCTATGGGCCTTCAACAGAGTTGCTATCGCCGCGAGAGAATAGCCTGTGTGTGTGTCTCAACCTCGCCCTCTCAAGAGCCAAGCTGTAAATGAGAAGTGATCCACCTGAGGCATCAGAATGGGCCTCTGAACTAAGAGATCCATCCATACCGGCAGACGCCAAGGATGATGGACCGTTAATCAAACCAGATCCGCATTCCATGGTCATCTCGGCCAATCTGGTGCGATCAAAAGAACCAGTCCACAACGTGCCTCTATGTGCTGCGCTGATTAGCCAGGGAAGACAGACATACAGCAGACTCCATGTGGGCCACAGTTGTACTAGCATGTTGAGGTTCTCGGACATGGTCTCTTACCGTCTGCAGTAAAACCTTTTTGCTTTTGCAACTCGAAGATTGCCATCAAATCCAAGATCAGCTGACCCCAGCGCCTCACTAACTGCCCAAAGACACTGTGATTGAACAACCACTCTGCTGGGTCGATCCATACCCTGCTCAGATAGTCCGCCGCTATATTCTCTCTCCCACCAACAGGTGGTCTCTGCCCATTCCAGCAACTGATACACCTCCTGTTCCAGCTAGACGCTGCTCGAGCCCCCTTTTCGGTTTATATAAGCCACCGTCGTGGCTTTGTCACAGGACACTCTGACTGCTTCCCCCCTTCAATAGGTCCTGAAAGCCTTGCAAGGCCAAGAATAGCACTCGCAACTCCAGGCGATTGGTGGGCCACCCCCTTCTCCTGTTGTGACTAAAGTCCCTGCCAAAACTGTGCTTTGCAGTGCGCTCCCCATCCCGCTAAACTGGCATTCATTGTTAGATGGACCAAGGGAAGCATCCCTAGAGGCATTCCTTTCAGAAGCATGTCAGACCTGAACCACCACTTGACGGCCTTCCACGTTTCCCTTGTGCACAGTAAGCGGTACCAAAAACAGATGGTACAGCATCGACCACCGGCACAACAACATTCACTACATCGGCCTCATATGCGTCCGTGGCGGACCAGGTCGAGTGACACGGTCACGGAACCCAATATCTGCAAATAGTGCCACGCCATTGACCTTGGCATCTGCAAGAACAGTCGCACCTGTAACTGACTTATGCATGCGACCCACGGGCAAAGAGACTCGACCCACTTTGATCTGAAACTGTGCTCCAAGGTACTCCAGGTCCTGAGATGGTTGCAGCTGGCTTCTGGCAAAATTGACCACCCATCCGAGTTCCTGGAGAAACTCAATGACACTGGATGTTACCTTCTTGCTCTCCTCCCTGGACTTTCCCTGGATGAGCCAGTCGTCGAGGTAGGAATGAACTAAAATGCCCTCTTGATGGAGTGCCACCACCACTACCACCATGACCTTGGTGAAGGTACATGGGGCAGTAGAAAAAAGAAGACTGAGCAAGATGGTACCCTTGGGTGGGAAGGGGACCGCGCATGCGCGCTGCAATTCCCAAAGGCTTTCTTTGAAAGCTGGGGAAATGCTCCGCACGAGGGCTCCGTCGACGCCAACGTCACCCATATGTGAGGACTGACTTCCTGCTTGGTCCTGGAGAACTGGAAGTGTCCCAGTGGAACTAAGAACCTTAGGAACTGCTGATGCTCAGGCCATACCGATATGTGCAGGTAGGCCTCTGTGAGATCGAGGGATGTCAAGAATTTCCCTTTTCGTACTGCCACAATCACTGATCTTAATGTGTCCATGTTTGGGCACTTTGAGACAGCAATTCACGCGCTTGAGATCCAAAATTGGGCAAAAAGTCCTCTCTTTCTTTGGGACTACAGAATAGATGGCATATCAACTCCTTTCGTACTGGATTTTTGGCCCCTCCACTACTGCCCACAGAGCCCTTAGCCATTGAAGGGTTTGCCATACTGCCTTGAGCTTTTGAGCCACTCTGCAGGGAGAATTGAAGGCGGCCTCTCTGAGTGGGCGCACAAATTTCAAAGCATAGCCTGCTGTGACGACTCCTAGCACCCACTGGTCAGTCGTGATGCACGAGCAGGTGTCGTAGAAGTCCCATAGCTGTCTCCCTACGGGAATCAAAGTCGCCCGACCTGCCCTCGCTTCATTGCAATTTCTTGGGCGCTGCAGAGGCGGGAGAGTGAAACTCACTGCTGGAGCTCCAAAATCCTTGAAAGGACTGTCCTCTTGAGGGAAACCTGCCCCTTTGAAAGGGCACAACCATGTTGGCCTAAAGTGCCAAAAATCCCTCATCTCAGAGCAGAGGATCTAAAGGGTTTCTGCTTGTCCTCCGGCAACCTGTCCCCTTTTGATTCTCCTAGATCTTTGACTAGCTTGTCCAGATCCTCCCAAAAAGGAGTCTGCCTCGAAACAGGAGCTTGCTCAAACGGGATTTGGAGGAAACATCCGCTGACCAATTCTACAGCCACAAATATCTTTTCACCGCTACCACCAAGGCCATACCTTTTAATAAACAGTGAATGAGGTCATAAAAGGCATCTGCTAAATAAGCTGCACCTGAGTCCAGCTTCGCTACCTCCGGTGATCTAAGCATCTGTGGATCATCAACCTCCCCGACACCTTGCGCCCAGTGCAGACATGCCCAGGCCATGAAGGCCCCACATACTGATGCTTGTAGGCTTGCTTCAGGAGAGTCTCCAGCTTCCTAACCTGAATATCCTTGAGGACTGAACTGCCCTCCATTGGGATTGTGGTTTTCTTCTTCACAATAGAAACCGCCGCATCCACTTTAGGAACTTGACAAAGCTCACGTTCCTTGTCTGGAAGAGGGTAAAGCTTTGACATTGTATGAGAGTGCCCCCATCTGGGATGTCCCATTCCTCCTAAATCATACGTTTGATGACCCCTATGCAATGGGAATATCTTTTGGGAAGATTAACCGCCTGGAAAAGCAGGACTTCTAGGGCCTCTTCCTCCTCCATGTGTGCATCTATAATAACATTTAATGCTTTGGAGGAATGTACTATTCAAGGCCGCCAATTCCTCCCTGCTGAACACCTGAACAATATGAGAGTCCTTTACCTGTGGAATCTTTCCTTCCTCCAGATCCAGACTATTGTACCAGCAGCTCCTCCTATGACATCACCGAGGCAACCTCTCCACAGAGATCCTCTTCGAACAGTCTCCGGCTTGGCCCAGGCTCCTCCTCTGCCCACTCCCATGCCAGAGACGGCAAAGGCGGCCACTTTGGATTGTACGTGGTGCTGCTTGCAGCTCCATAAGAACATGAGATATTCCATACTGGGTCAGACCAAGGTCCATCAAGCCCAGTATCCTGTTTTCAACAGTGGCCAATCTAGGTCATAAGTATCTAGCAATTTCCCCAAAAGACACAGGTTCCTCAATGCTTGTATTGGGTCAAGAAGAGGTATCCCGGGTCCCTTTTAATAATGGTTTATGGACCTTTCCTCCAGGAACTTGTCCAAACCTTTTTTAAACACAGCTACACTAACAGCTTTTACTACATCCTCCGGTAAATTCCAGAGTTTGATTACACGTTGAGTGAAAAAATATTTTCTTTTATTAGTCTTAAATAGGTTACCCTGTAGCTTCATTGCATGTCCCCTAGTCTTTTTATTTTCTGATGAGGTAAACAATCAATCTACGTTTACCCATTCCACTCCATTCATTAATTTATAGATCTCTATCATATCTCCCCTCAGCCATCTCTTTTCCAGGTTGAAGAGCCCTAACCTTTTTAGCCTCTCTTCATAGGAGTATACTTCCATCCCCTTTACCATTTTGGTGGCTCTTCTCTGTACCTTTTCTAACGTTATATCCTTTTTAAGATACGGCAACCAGAATTGCACACAATATTCAAGGTGCAGTCGCACCATGGAACAATACAGAGCAATTATAATATCCTTTGTTTTATTTTCCATTCCTTTCTTTATGATACCTAGCATTATATTTGCTCTCTTGGCCGCCACTGCACACTGGGTGGAAGGTTTTAACATGTTATCCACGATGATGCCTAAATCTTTTTCCTGGGTGGTGGTTCCCAATGTGAAACCTTGCATCGTGTAACCATAGTTTGGGTTGTTCTCCCCTAGGTGCATAACTTTGCAATTGTCCACATTAAATTTCATCTGCTATTTTGATCCCCTGTCTTCCAATTTATCAAGATCCTCTTGCAATTTTGCACAATCCTCTTGGGTTTTAACAACTTTAAATAATTTTGTGTCCCGCAAATTTGATAATCACTCGTTATTCTCATTTCCAGGTCATTTATGAATATGTCAAAAAGCAGCGGACCCAGCACAGATCCCTGGGGTACACCACTATTCAACTTTCTCCATTGGGAAAATTGGCCATTTAGCCCTACCCTCTGCTTTCCATCTTTTAACCAGTTCCTGATCTACAGTAGTACATCACCTCCTATCCCATGACTTTTTAGTTTTGCCAACAGTCTGTGATAAGGAAGCTTATCAGGACCTAGGAGACAGGGATAAAGAGAAGGAATTCACCCTTAAAGGATCTATTTTACAAGGTCAGAGACACAAAACTCCAATTACACCTAGAAAGCAGGTAATTCCTAGCTGCAATAGGTTGCAGAATGCCCCTAGTGGAGAAAAGGAGAGGGAATGCAGGCCCAGAGTAAGGAACCCTTACATCACTGAATTCCCCAATTACTCAGCTGCCACGAGGCAGTTTGATCTCCAACAACTGAGAGGAGAAGGGGTGGGGCTGGAGCCTGAGAGGTTTAAGTCTAGGTCAGATTATCCAGAGAGGGAGAGGAGTAGGAATGCATACAGGGAGAGGAGTAGGAATGCTTACTGGAAGAGGAATGGAGCTGGAACAGTAAGAACAGCAGGAACAAGGAACACAAGTTGGAGGACAGGATGAGGAAGCTCAGGTGAATGGTGGCCAGAGCATGAGCGAGGAGAAGCTGATACAAGCCTTGACCCAGGTATGAGCATTAGAAGCTTGTCTAATTTGGAGCACTACAGAGTTGCAAGAGACAGCTTTTGCCCTGACGGAAGGCAGTCAGCCAAGCCCTCTGAGCTAGAAACGAAGGTAGAGCCTATGCAACTGGGTGAACAGGACCTAGCTGTAGAAGAAGATGACTCATACATGGATTGCTCTTTATGCCAATCTTCAAATACAGAGGGTTTGGAAGGGAGTCAACCGTAAGGAAAACCTCCAGTGTCCGGTAACCCTGAGAGCCTGTAGATAACTTGTGAAAGTCCTGTATTAAAGCAGAAATACCTTTTGCTGAGCAAGCTGCAGCTGTCTAATTAAAACCTGTTAAACAGCTGCTAGCCAGTGCAGTGCACAGCCTGAAGCCGTGCTGATGGTGAAAGTAAGAAAAGCTTTGATTTTGTTTTCACTATTCCTAAAAACCTTGCATAGAGAATTGTTTGCCTATGAAAAGTTAAACTTCTTGTTGAAAGTTTTTCCTATGCTTAAGGAGACAAACAGCCGGGAAGTGTTCTGGACTGAGAGAAAAGAAACCTGCTTTAGGAAATGCTGTTTGTTTGTTTTAAAACAGCACTGCTAACCATATCTGATAGCATTGGCTGTTGAATGGACTTTTCTTTATGCTGAAGAACATTATAAGCTGTTATGTTTTGAGTTCAGTTATATCCTGATGTATTTTTGAAAGAATCCTGGAGAAACAATCCAAAGGTGTTGTTTTGTGAACCTAGCATTTTCCCCATAAATAAATTTCTGTCAAAGCCTTACCACTCAAAGCCAACTACAAATGTGTTTTTTTTTACCTGAAGCCAAGTACCTTCTGACCGAACTACCTTTCCCATAAGGCATTACAAGGCAGCCAGTCAGGTAAAGGCTAAAGGGTGAATCTCTCCTATGACAAGCACGCCCCTCCATACTGTCTGTATTGGGCTAAGGGCGTGACAAGTCTCTGATGAGGGACCTTGTCAAAGGCTTTCTGAAAGTCCAGATACACTATATCATGTGACACACCTTTGTCTACCTGTTTATTCACACCTTCAAAAAAAACCCAAACAGATTAGTAAAACGAGATCTTCCTTGTCTAAAGCCATGTTGGCTGTCTCCCATTAATAACAAAATATCAAAAAAGCCGACGATATCTTTGTTGTCTCTCACTCAGGTATTACTCAAAGATGAAATACACCCTTATTACATCTCACGAGGTCTCAGACTGAAGGGTTGATGATGTGGCCAAAAACTGACCCTCAACAACTCCCAATATTGCATCAATGACCTCGGTTATGAATCACACTAATAACCTGGTATATTTTCAAATTTTTCTGTTCCCACTAGCCATCGAGTACTAGCATGTAAAAATCAAATTCCCATAAAAAAATCAGAACTTTTCTCTTGAACTGTGTGCTTATCATGTGCTGTAACAGACAAAAGTCACTTTTCAAACTTCCTCTCAAACTTAGATATTCTATTTTACATGCTAGTACTCGATGGCTAGTGGGAACAGAAAAATTTGAAAATACACCAGGTTATTAGTGTGATTCATAACCGAGGTCATTGATGCAATATTGGGAGTTGTTGAGGGTCAGTTTTTGGCCAAATCATCAACCCTTCAGTCTGAGACCTCGTGAGATGTAATAAGGGTGTATTTCATCTTTGAGTAATACCTGAGTGAGAGACAACAAAGTTATCGTCTGCTTTTTTGATATTTTGTTATATTTGGAGTGTACCAGATTCTGAAGTGAGAGTATTAACACACTCTGTGATGTGTACCTAATATTGAGCGTCTCCCATTAAGCCATGACTATCTACATGCTGAGTAATTTTGTTCTTTATGATGGTTTCTACCATTTTTCCTGGTACTGAGATCAGGCTCACCGGTATGTAGTTTCCCGGATCACCCCTGGAACCCTTTTTAAAAATTGGCGTTACATTGACGATCCTCCAATCTTCAAGTATTAGATGATTTTAATGATAGTTCACAGATTACTAATAGCAGGCCTGCAATCTCTTATTTCAGTTGTTTCAACACCCTTGGATGTATACCATCCGGTCTAGGTGATTTGCTACTCTTCAGTTTATCAAATAGTTGTAATACATCTTCTCAGTGTAGCGATATTTCTTTCAATTCTTCTGCAGTATAGAGTAGTTACTCACCTGTAGCAGGTGTTCTCCAGGATCAGCAGGAATCAGTCCTCACATATGGGTGTCATCGGCGCCGATGAAGCCCCAGCAGAGCATTTCCACAGCTTTCTATGAAAGCCTTTGGGAATGCAGGCACGCATGCGCGGTTCCCTTCCTGCCTAAAGGTGCCATCTTACCTCAGTCAAATGACATAGCTAAGAACAGCACACAAAAATGAAAAAATGAACTATGTACAACTGCAACTCCAAGGGGAGGAGGGAGGGTTGTGAGGACTGATTCCTGCTACTCCTGGAGAACACCTGTTACAGGTGAGTAACAACTCTTTCTCCAGGACCAAGCAGGAAGTCAGTCCTCACATATGGGTGACTCCCCAGCTCTGGGCTACCGAGGAACCCAGGCTGAACAAGAGAACTCCCTCTAGTCTCAGCAGCAAAGAAAGGCTTTTCAAGGACACAACCTCCACCGGTAGCCCAACAGAGGGCAGGAGTTGCCTAAACCTCAAAGAGATTCCGGAGTACTGCCTGGCCAAAAGCACTGTCCCTACGGGACTCCCTCTCCAGACAGTAATGGGCCGCAGAAGTCTGGCTTGAAGACCAAGTTGCAGCCCTGCAGATGTCTACCAAAGGCACAGAGCGGAGATGAGCCACTGAGGCAGCCATTGCCCTGACTCGGTGGGCCGTAACCCGACCCTGCAAAGGAATGACAGCCGCCTTGTAAACCCAGGTGATACAGTCAGCCACCCAGATGGACAAGGTACGCTTAGACACAGCCAACCCCAACTTATTGGGGTCAAAGGATACGAAGAGCTGAGTAGCCCTTCTATGCCCCTGCGTACAGTCAAGGTAGAAGGATAAGGCCCTCCTACAGTCCAGGGTATGCAGGACTGCTTCAGACTGGCTTGCATGAGGCCTAGGGAAGAATGTTGGAAGAACCACCTCCTGATTGAGGTGGAAAGAGGAGACAACCTTTGGGAGGAACTTTGGATGAGTCCTGAGGACTACCCTGTTCCTATATATCCTAGTGTAAGGCCTATCACAGACCAGTGCCTGAAGCTCACTTACTCGCCTAGCCGAGGTAAGGGCTATCAGGAAGAGTGTCTTTCAGGGTAGGAAGCATAGTGGACAAGTAGCCATCGGCTCAAAAGGTGGACGAGTCAGTTGCTGCAAGACCACATTCAACTCCCACTCAGGGGCAGGAGGACAGATAGGAGGCTTGAGCAAAAGCAAACCCCTGAGGAAGCGGGACACCAAGGGGTGACCTAACAAAGAATGTCCTTCCACCAGAGAGTGGTGAGCTGCTAGAGCAGAGAGGTGGACCCGAACAGAATTGGACTTAAGTCCCTGATTTGATAAGTGCAGTAAGTACTGAAGCACTACTGGTACAGTACAGGAGAAAGGATCCTCTGTACGTAGCTGACACCACACAGAAAACCTTTTCCATTTGAGAGCATAGGTTTTCCTAGTGGAATGTTTCCTAGAGGCTAGGACAACCTCCTCAACTTCCTGAGGTAGGCCCCAGGGAGCCAAAAGAAGAAATTAGACCTTACCTGCTAATTGTCTTTCCTTGAGTTCTCTCCGGGCCAGTCCAGGTACAGTTGGGTTGTGAATCCCTTCTAGCAGCTGAGGACTGAATGCTGAAACTTTGCTGGCAGATACTATAGCTCCCTCTAGTGTGTGAAAGCCAGTCACCTACTGACAAAGCAGCGAACAAACCAAAAAACTAACGCGAAAACTGGAAACTCTATGGGAACAACTCAAACTCCCAAAACAAAGGCGAACATGCGAGAAGCAGCAAGACACGTTTCCCCCAGGGGAATCCCCCCTCAAAAACATTCCGAAATAGCCGTCGCTCTAGAGCAAGGCGTCACCCGGAGAATGCCCCATCCGAGAACGACGCTATCGACTTTTATTTTCCTTTTTTTTTTTTTTTTTTTTTTTAGTGTCTGGTATTGGTAAGAGACACCAAGTCAGAAGAGCCCATATAGCAAGAACTCTCCAATATCCTCTTCCACACACCTGAGCAGCACAGTGTAACACAGACAGCAATGAGGACCAAACGCCAGGCATCAACACTCCCCCCGACCCCCAGGAAGTAACTGGCGCTCGCAGACCAATGGGGTGGGACCTGGACTGGCCCGGAGAGAACTCAAGGAAAGACAATTAGCAGGTAAGGTCTAATTTCTTCTTCCTTTTCGTCTCTCCGGGCCAGTCCAGGTACAGTTGGGCAGTACCAAAGCAGTACCTAAACTGGGGAGGGTCCCGCTAGCCCCGCTATTATGGCTGAGGCCCCAGCCTTTGCATCTGAACGCGCCTGGACATCCAACCGATAATGCTTAGTGAAGGTATGCAGAGAAGACCAGGTCGCTGCCCGACATATATCCGCCGGCGGAATTAAAGCCATCTCCGCCCACGAAGTCGCTTGTGCTCTAGTCGAATGCGTGCGGAGGCCGCCTACCCACAGCCTCATAAGCGCCCGCTATCGCTCTCTTCACCCAACGAGCGATGGAAGCCTTGGTCGCCGCTTGTCCCTTGCGAGGACCGCCATAGAGAACAAACAAACGATCAGACTTACGAAACGGCTTTGTACGCCTAAGATACCTCCGTAACACTCGACCCATGTCCAACCCCCGCAAGGTGCGGTCCAAGGAATCGCCGCTCTGCGACCGAAAAGTAGGCAGCGACACCGGCTGATTCATATGAAAGTCCGAGACAACCTTCAGCAGAAAAGAAGGGACGGGCCGAAGCACCACTTTATCCTTCGAAAAACACAAATACGGCTCCTTACAGGACAGAGCCTGCAAATCGGAAATCCGCCTAGCCGAACACAAGGCCACAAGGAAGGCCGTCTTCCAAGTCAATTCCCGCAGAACATCGGAAGACCCAGCCTCAAAGGGCGGTCTCGTTAAAGCCTCGAGAACCAAATTCAAGTCCCACAGAGGAACTACAATCCTGAGAGGAGGCCGGATATTCTTAGCCGCCCGAAGGAATCTCTGAACATCAGGGTGAGACGAGAGCGAGCAACCCTGCACTCGACCCCGAGAACATGCAAGCACTGCCAAATGCACCTTGAGAGTGTTGAAGGCTAGACCTCTCTCCAAACCGCACTGCAGAAACTCCAGAACCTCCGGCAACCCTGCGGCATGGGGCGACACCCCCTTATCAGCAGCCCAGGCCTCAAACACTCGCCAAATGCGAACATACGCCAAGGACGTAGAGTGCCTCCGGGATTGTAACATACTAGCGATCACAGAGCCCGAGTATCCTCTGCGCTGCAATCGATTCCCCTCAACAGCCAAGCCGTAAGCAAGAATCGATCCACCTGTGGCATCAGCACCGGACCCTGGAACAAAAGATTGATGCGAGGGGGCAACCTCCAAGGGGGCGCGATCAGCAACCGCACGAGATCGGCATACCAGGGACGCCGAGGCCAGTCCGGAGCAATGAGAATCACCTTGCCTCCGTGACGCGATATCCTCCTGATGACCCTGCCCAACAACGGCCAAGGAGGAAACACATAAAGAAGCAGGTCCGTCGGCCAGGGCTGAACCAGCCCGTCCAGACCCTCCGACATGTGCTCCCTGCGCCTGCTGAAAAAACGGCCTGACTTGGCATTGTCCAGAGTCGCCATGAGGTCCATCCCCGGCTGACCCCAACGCAACATGAGCTCGTGAAAAACTGCCCAATTGAGCTCCCATTCTCCGGGATAGCGTAGTTACTCACCTGTAACAGGTGTTCTCCAGGAGCAGCAGGAATCAGTCCTCACTTATAGGGGTGACGTCGGCGCCGACGGAGCCCTCGCGGAGCAATTTTCCCCAGCTTTCAAAGAAAGCCTTTGGGAATTGCAGCGCGCATGCGCGGTAGTCTTCCCGCCCGAAGGTGCCATCTTAGCCAGTCAGATGACATAGCTAAAAAGACAGCATAAAAATTTGCAAAAAGAACATAAGCAGACGATTGCAACTCCAAGGGGAGGAGGGAGGGTAGTGAGGACTGATTCCTGCTGCTCCTGGAGAACACCTGTTACAGGTGAGTAACTACGCTTTCTCCAGGACCAAGCAGGAAGTCAGTCCTCACTTATGGGACTCCCAAGCTCAAGGCTACCGGAGACCCTAAGCACAAAAATGAGCTCCCTCTAGCTCAGCAGCACAGAAGGATAGAATCTTCGCTGAATTATCACCCACCGGTAGCCCACATCCGGGATGGAGGGTAGGAGTTGCTCAGACCTCAAAGAGATTACGGAGGACTGCCTGTCCGAAAGCACTGTCCCTACGGGACTCCCTCTCGAGACAGTAATGGACCGCAAAAGTCTGGCTCGAAGACCAAGTAGCGGCCCGGCAGATGTCTGCCAGCGGAACAGAGCGGAGGTAAGCCACTGACGTGGCCTTTGCCCGAACGCAATGAGCCGTGACTCGACTTTCTAAGGAGAGTCCGGCTGCCCCATAAGCCCAAGAGATACAGTCCGCAACCCAGATGGACAGAGTACGCTTGGAGACCGGGAGCCCCAATTTATTGGGGTCAAAGGACACAAAAAGCTGCGCAGCTTTACGGTGCTCCCGCGTACGGTCAAGGTAGAAGTTCAACGCCCTTCTACAGTCCAGGGTATGGAGGACCGTCTCAGCTCGGCTGGAGTGTGGTCTGGGAAAGAAGGTTGGAAGTACCACCTCCTGATTCAAGTGAAAAGGGGAGACCACTTTAGGCAGAAACTTTGGGTGAGTCCGTAGGACTACCCTATTCTTGTAGAACCGAGTGTAGGGGGGATCAGACACGAGGGCCTGTAATTCACTTACGCGCCTAGCGGAAGTGAGGGCTATCAAGAACAGCGTTTTCCAAGACAGAAAACGGAGAGAGCAGGTAGCCATAGGTTCAAAAGGCGGACAGGTGATCCGCTGTAAAACCACATTCAGGTCCCAGTCAGGCGCTGGCGGGCGCAGAGGTGGTTTAAGTAGTAGGAGACCTCGGAGAAACCTCGCTACGAGAGGGTCGTTGGAGAGAGGTCTGCCGTCCACCGGCACATGATGTGCGGAAAGAGCACTGAGGTGAACTTTGACGGAGTTGGACTTAAGTCCCAGATTAGAGAGGTGTAGCAAGTACTGTAAGATCACCGACACCGGGCAGGAGAAGGGATCCTGAGACTGTTGGGTACACCAGACTGCAAAGCGACGCCATTTAAGGGCGTAGCATTTGCGGGTAGAAGGCCGTCGCGAAGCCAAGACGACCTCCTCCACCTCTGCCGGCAAGAGGAGAGGAGCAAGGACTACCCTCTCAGCAGCCAGGCCATGAGGTTGAGAGACCTGAGGTTGGGGTGCAGTAGGGACCCCTGATCCTGGGTGAGGAGATCCGGTTGCACCCCCAGAGGGATTGGATCCTCCACCGCCAGTTGCAGCAAGAGCGGAAACCACGGCTGCCTGGGCCAGCGAGGGGCCACCAGGATCATGAAAGCTTTGTCTCGGAGAACCTTGAAAAGGGTCCGAGAGACTAACGGGATGGGAGGGAAAGCGTACAGAAGGCTCCCCGACCATGAGATCAGAAAGGCGTCCGCCGCCACCCGAAGGGGGTGAGGCTGACGAGAGCAGAAGCGAGGAAGCTGCCGGTTGTGAGGACTGGCAAAGAGATCCACTGTGGGGAGGCCCCACCTGAGGAAGAGCTTCTGAACGATCAAGGGGTCCAGACGCCACTCGTGCGGCTGGAGGACCCTGCTGAGTTTGTCCGCCAGGCAATTTTCTTGGCCCGGGAGATAAACTGCCTTGAGGAGAATGCCGTGACTGACGGCCCAAGAGCAGAGCTTCTGTGCCTCCCGGCAGAGGAGGAAGGAGCCCGTGCCCCCCTGCTTGTTCACGTAGAACATGGCAACTTGATTGTCCGTCTGGACAAGGACGGACTGTTGGGAGGTCAGGTGGGAGAAGGCCTTGAGAGCTAGGCGGATCGCCCTGAGCTCCAGGAAGTTGATCTGCTGAGCAGACTCCCACTTGGTCCAGAGGCCCTGAGTACGTGCCTCTTGGCAATGGGCTCCCCAGCCCAGGAGGGATGCATCGGTGGTCAGCACCCGGGTCGGCTGAGGTGACTGGAAAGGCATTCCCAATACCAGGTTCGGCTGCCGGAGCCACCACCGGATAGACGAGACCAGCGGCTCGGAGACGCGCACCAGGTCTGCTAGGCCGCCCGTGGCCTGTCGCCACTGCTGGCGGAGACACCACTGAGCAGGCCGCATATTCAGGCGGGCATTGGGGGTCACATGGACGGTGGAAGCCATATGGCCGAGCAGTCTCAGGAAGCGCCTGGCGGAGACCAGGGGCTGGCTGCGAAAGCGGTCGGCCAGGTCCATGAGCCGCTGAGCCCTGTCGAGCGGTAGGTACGCTCGCGCCTGAGGGGTGTGCAGCCTTGCGCCGATGAACTCGAGATCCTGTGAGGGGAGCAAAGTGGACTTTGCGAAGTTGATGACAAAGCCCAAGTGCTGCAGCAGAGTCACCGTGCGGCACGTGGCGGTGGTGACCTCCTGAGCGGATGCTGCTCTGATGAGCCAGTCGTCGAGGTACGGAAAAACATAGAGGCCGTGAAGCCGGAGATGGGCCGCCACGACCGCGAGACATTTTGTGAAGACTCGCGGTGCGGAGGACAGGCCGAAGGGCAGTACTCTGTACTGGTAATGATTTCCTGCCACCACAAACCTTAGGTATTGGCGGTGGCTTGGGTGGATGAGGATGTGCGTGTAAGCATCCTTTAGATCCAAGGAGCATAGCCAATCTCCCTGCTGGAGGTAGGGCAGAAGGATTCCAAGGGTAAGCATTTTGAACTTCTCCCGCACAAGGAACTTGTTGAGGTTGCGCAAGTCCAGGATGGGTCGGAGGCCTCCTGTTCTCTTTGGTATCAGAAAATACCTTGAATAGAAGCCCTGACCTCTCAGGTGGTGTGGCACCGGTTCCACCGCCTGATCCTGCAGAAGACCTGCTAACTCCTGAAGGAGCAACTCCCTGTGCAGAGGGGGGCGCGGAGGCTCTCCCGGAAAATAGGAGGGAGGGACCTGATGGAAGTGGAGAAGGTAGCCCTCTCGCACGACCTGAAGCACCCAGGCATCTGCGGTGATGCTGGACCACCTGTCGGCGAAGTGAACCAGCCGGCCTCCGGTGCTGGGGGGAACCAGCGGGGGGGGAGAGGCTATGCTGAGCGAGTCAAAAACCCCCACCCTGCTGAGCAGGGGCTGGTGGCGCAGGCTTGGGGGCTTGCTGCCTACGGGACCCGTTACCCCGTCCCTTGGCCTGCTGGCCCTGTTGGGGAGCTGCAGGGGCCTGATAATGGGGGTATTGTTTGTAGGCAGCCGCCTTCCTCGGGTAAAAGGTCTTTTTTCCCGAGCCCTTCTTTTTCTGGGAAGGGGCGGAGGTCTTCCTAGAAAGCCTGGTCCTGGTGAGAGTCTCAGTCTCAATTTGTGCAGCCTTTTCCGCCATGGGCTTGCCAAAGAGGTTTTCGCCTCGGCAGGGGACATCGACCAACTTGTCCTGTACCCAGGGCTCAAGGTCGGACGACTGAAGCCAAGCCTGTCGGCGGGCACCGATGCCGGCTGCGGCTACTCGAGCCGAGGCTTCAAAGCCATCATAGGCTGCTCGGGACATGAACTTTGAGCATTCCCGAATACCTGTGGACAAGGCTAGGAACCTCCGCAAGGGTTCCTCGGACAAACCAGCGGAGAAGCCGGCTAGCTCTTTAGCCAGATCCCTGAGATACATGCCCATGTAGAGCTGGTAAGTCTGGACACGACAGGCGAGCATAGAGCCCTGGAAGCACTTTTTGCCAAGGCCATCCAGGTTACGGGCCTCCCTTCCAGGAGGCACCGAGGAGTGCATCTTCTGGCTCTTAAGACGATGCATGGCCGATTCCACTACCATGGAATGGTGTGGCAACTGCGCCTTTTGAAAGCCAGGGCTCTTGCGGACTCGATAGATAGAATCGACCCGCTTGCTCAGGACCGGCGAGGAGGCCGGACTCTCCCACATGCGGAAGAGTAGTCGTTCCAGCATAGGAGGAACGGCACAGTAAAGTGCTCCCTCGCGGGAGAGTCATACTGGAGGGCGTCGAGCTCTTCGGCTCGAGGCTCCTCCTCGGGGTCCGCAGGGAAGACCCAAGCCTTGGCCATATCCCTAACGAAATCCGAGAACCGGGCATCCTCCGGGGGGACTGCTTCCGAGGCTCGGACTCCGGAGAGTCCGATGGGACACACACCGAGTCCGGAAAGAATCAGGTGACTCTTCCTCCTCAGACTCCCAGACCGACTCCGACGAGGACTCGGTGGGGTCGGCTCGGGCAGGGTGCGGCGCCAGCCGCCCCGACGCCGAGGGAGTCGGCGTCGGCGACCTCGGTCCCGAACGGGAGGCCGAGGGCGACCTCGACCGAGGATCGACTCGAGTTCTCATCGACTCGAGGATCGGCTCGGTCTCCGGGGTCGACTTGCCCGTCGACGCCCGGGGGGTCGGGGCAGCGACGCCAGCGAAGCCAGCGAGCAGTGCCCGCTGCTGGTCCATGAAGGCAGACAATCTGCTCTCCAAGGCCGTCAACCTGAGTCCGAGCTCAGGCGACCCAGCAGCCCCCGACTCGGGCCCCGACGGCGTCGGGCCCGACGTCGGCTGACGCGGAGGCGAGTCCAGAAGGACAACAGGACTTACCCGGGCAGGCATCTCCCACTCCAGGCGAGTTCGCTTCGGGAGGTGTTCCTTCTCCAAGGACCCGGGGCGGCTGTCGGGGCTATGCGACCTGGCCCTCGCGGAGCCAGGAGCGTCCACCGACGCCGCCCTCGCGGGTTTTTCCTTCCGTCGATGGTCCCCGGAGGGAGAACCCCGGTCGGAGGAGCTCCGTCGACGGTCCGAACTGGAGCCTTTCGACAGTGAGGCCTCCGACGAGGTCCGGGTACGGCTGGGGTCAGCGAAGATTCTTTCGCGCTGATGCCGCCGACTTCTCAACGCCTTCGAGGACAGTTTGCTGCAGGGCCCACAGATCAGTTCCTCGTGATCTGGGCCCAGGCAGCGGAGGCAAAGGTCGTGTGAGTCGGTGAGTGACATATTTCGGTCACACCGACCACACCGCTTAAAGCCACTGGCAGCCATCGGGGGAAAAAGGGCCCCTGCGAGGTCAAAGGACCGGGCTGCCAGGGAAAAAACGAAAACGAAAGCTGACTAAGTCAGAAAAAACGAAAAAACCGTTAGAGGACTCGAGACCGGCGTCGCGAGTCCGGGCGGGAAAACGACCGGCGTCGAACCGAAAGAAAAAAGGATAAATACAGAGGAAAATCAACTTTTTCGCGGGGACAAGACGGGGACGTCTGTAGGGCTCCGCGGAAAAAAGAAGACTGGCTAAGATGGCACCTTCGGGCGGGAAGACTACCGCGCATGCGCGCTGCAAATCCCAAAGGCTTTCTTTGAAAGCTGGGGAAAATTGCTCCGCGAGGGCTCCGTCGGCGCCGACGTCACCCCTATAAGTGAGGACTGACTTCCTGCTTGGTCCTGGAGAACCAGGCGATATCGACTGAGAAAATCGGCCTGCACATTGTCCTTTCCTGCCACATGAGCGGCCGACAGAGCTTGCAGATGCAATTCCGCCCACTGAAATAGAGTTTGACTCTCTTCCAGCAGAGACACACTGCCCGTGCCGCCCTGCTTGTTGATGTAGGCCACAGTCACTAGATTGTCGGAAAACACGCGCACCGCTCGCCCCTCAAGGAGCTCCGAGAAATGCAGGAGCGCAAGACAAACCGCCCGCAGCTCCAAGCGATTGATGGACCAGGCGCTCTCCTCCCTCGACCAAGTGCCCTGCGCTACCTGGGAAAGACAATGAGCCCCCCAACCGGAGAGGCTGGCATCCGTCGTGACTAGAATCCAGTCCGTATCCTCCAGAGGAACCCCCGAGTGCAGGTGGGCTGGAGACAGCCACCACTGGAGACTGACGCGAACCTCTTCCGGGCAAGGAAGCCGTCGGGACAGGGGATGTTGCTGAGGGGACCACCGGGAAAGGAGAGCATGCTGCAGTGGACGCATGTGAGCCCTGGCCCATGGAACCAGATCCAAGGCCGCAGCCATTAACCCCAACAACTGAAGGTACCTCCAAGCTATTGGCGCCCGGAACCGGAGGAAGGCCGTCACTTGAGCCATCAGTCTCTGAACCCGGACCGGTGGAAGATGAACCCGTCCGCCGCTGGTGTCGAACAGCGCTCCCAAGTACAGCAACTGTTGCATGGGACGCAACTGACTCTTTGCTTGGTTGATGACCCAGCCAAGTTGTTACAGAAACTGCACAACCCGAGCCGTCGCTGCTGCCGATTCCGGTTGAGAACCTGCACGTATCAGCCAATCGTCTAGATAAGGATGCACCTGGATGCCCTCCTTGCGAAGAGCAGCCGCCACCACTACCATCACTTTCGTGAACGTGCGCGGCGCGGTCGCCAGACCGAACGGCAACGCCCGAAACTGAAAATGCCCCAAGGGCACCGCAAAATGGAGAAAACGTTGATGCTCCGGCCAGATCGGAATGTGCAGGTAAGCCTCCGTGAGATCTATCGAGGATAGCCACTCCCCCGGCTTCACTGCTCGGAGCACCGCCCTCAGGGTTTCCATCCGAAAGTGTGGCACCCGTAGACAACGGTTCACATGTTTGAGATCCAGAAAAGGCCGAAACGACCCTTCCTTCTTGGGCACCACAAAGTAAATCGAGTTATCGACCTAATCCGTATTGGTATAGCGGTACCGGCTCCACGGCCCGCAGATACAACAAACGACGCAGCGTCAAGTCGACTGCCTGACGCTTTGCGCGCGGACCTCATGGGGAGAACACGAAGGCATCCGACAGAGGAGTAGCGAATTCCAGAGCATAACCATCGCGGATAATCTCCAACACCCAGAGATCGGAAGTGATGGTGGCCCAGACGGAGAGAAACCCCTGCAAACGATCTCCTACTGGAATCTCCGCCTGGACCCGCGCACCTTCATTGCGGCTTTTTGGAGGAAGACTGTTGGGAGTTGAAGAACCCTCTACCAAATCCTCGGGCACCCCGAAAGGACAGCCCCCTGGCAGGAAACGACCCCTCTGATAAGGGGTAAACCGAGACCCACGAAACTTACGAACGTCCCTGCTGTGACCCCTCTGCATGGGACCCAATCTGAGCGCTCGAGGCCGATCCTCCGGAAGACGACCCCCCTTAGAGTCGCCTAAATCCTTAACAATTTTCTCTAGCGCTTCCCCAAAAAGCAGTTTGCCCTTGTAAGGAAGTTTACTGAGGCGTGACTTGGAAGACGAGTCCGCCGCCCAGTTCCGCAGCCAGAGAAAACGCCGAGCGGCAATGACAGACGCCATAGACTTAGCCGAAATTCTGATTAGATCATAGAAGGCATCCGCCAGGTAGGCCGCCGCAGACTCCAGCTTGGCTCCGTCCGGAGCTACAGCCTCCTGCTGGAAATCTGACTGCTCCCCCTGAATCCAGCGGATAGAAGCTCGGGACACAAAGGCCCCACAAACCGATACTTGTAAAGCCAGGGCATTAGCATCGAAAGCCTGCTTTAACAAGACCTCCAACTTGCGGTCCTGAACATCCTTGAGGGCGGCTCCACCCTCCAACGGAATTGTTGTCTTCTTAGTGACCACCGAAACCAGCGCGTCCACCTTTGGCATGCGTAAGAACTCTTTCTCCTCCTGGGGAACAGGGTAAAGACGGGCAATGGCACGTGCCCCCCTTAAACTAGCCTCAGGGCACTCCCACTCAGACTCTATCATTTTTTTAATCACCCTATGCATGGGAAAGCACCGTTGTTCCGGCTTAAAACCCTGCAATAAGGGATCCTCCAAGGGCTCCTGCTGCTGTGCAGGCAGCACAATATTCAGTGCAGCAAGGGACTGAACTATCAGAGCTCCCAGCTCATCTTTACGAAAGACCCTGAATATATTAGGATCCTCACCAGGCCCGAGCACCGCCTTCCTCTAAATCCAGAGGCCAGGGCTCCAGACCCTCCTCAGGGAGAGAATGACTAGAAAACTCAGGCTCCATTGCCTCTGAGGAGAGCACTGCAGCCTGCTGCGCTGAGGAGCCCTCCCCCGGATCAGAAAGCCCAGGCTCGTGAAATAAAGTCCCCTGAGGCTCAGCAGCCGGACTGACAACCGGCTGAGACAGTTTCAAAAGGTAGGCTTTATGCATAGCCAATATAAAGGCCGGAGAGAAAAAGGAATCCCCCGATTCCAGGACTGCCGGGGACAAAGAAACAGCTGACTCCTCCATAGCAGGAGACTTCTGGGACTTGGCCTTCCTTTTCCCGGCACGCTTTAAAAGCGCGGGAGAATTTGCATCCGCTGAGGGCAACGACGACGCCGGCCCCATTTTCAGCGACGGAGTCTGAAGCCGATCCCCTGACAGCTCCCCAGACCCGGAAGCCTCCATGAAGAGCCCCAAGCAAAAACGAAACTAAAAGAACAGCCACAAAACTGCCGCCGAAAAATACCGGCGAAAACAAAATGGCGCTCCCGCCTAAAACCGCCAGGCACAAACCATCACCGAAAACTACCCTCTCACTGAAGCAGCTAATCAGATGGCACTGGAGGCTCAATTATGGGGCAAGAAAGAAATGGCTGCTTACCTTAAGAAGCACAAGGCTCGTCTCAAGACCTGCTGCTAGCAAGGCACGGAGACTCAGGGACAGCGCGGGGAAGAGGATACTGGGGCTCCCAGTTCCTATCCACCTTAGAGAATCAGCAGATCCTCTGGAAGCAGGCTCTGCCCCCGGTGATTAGAAAAAAAAAAAAAAAAAATCAAGATAAGAGAGGATCGCTGAATTGGAAACGGCACACTTCTGTGAAGTGAGAAGAGAGCGCTTCTTGCTATGTTGCTCTGCTAGAGCCAGTGAGCAAGGTGCCCCTTTGGAAGCTTGAGCTGTCCCCTGATTACTTCACCGCAGCAAAAGAAAAAACCTAAACTAAGTCACTATTACTCCAAACTCGTCTCTCCTGGGAGCCTGCCAGAGATACGTCCGTTCCAGCTGCTGAGGACTGAAGACTGGCTTTCACGCACTAGAGGGAGCTATAGTATCTGCCAGCAAAGTTTCAGCATTCAGTCCTCAGCTGCTAGAAGGGATTCACAACCCAACTGTACCTGGACTGGCCCGGAGAGACGAAAAGGAACTACCCTTGCAGCTTCCAGGCCATCAAATTGAGAGCTTTGAGATTGGGATGCAGAAGGGAATCCTGATCCTGTGAGAGAAGGTCGGGTTGCAACCCCAGAGGTAGTGGGGGATCCACCGCCAGTTGAAGCAGAAGTGGAAACCAAGGCTGTCTCGGCCACCTGGGAGCCACCAGCAGGACCGAGGCCTTGTACTGAAGAATCTTGGAGAGTCCGGGCCACCAAGGGCGTGGGAGGAAACGCATACAGGAGGCCCTGAGACCAAGGAATCAGAAAAGCATCCGCTGCTATCCTCAGAGGATGCGGTTGCCTGGAGCAGAACTTTGGCAGTTGCTTGTTCAGTGGGCTGGCAAAGAGATCTATCAAAGGGAGACCCCATTTCAGGAAGATCTTCTGAACTACTAAAGGATGCAGCTGCCACTCTTGGGGCTGCAGAATCCTGCTCAACCTGTCGGCCAGGCAATTTTCTTGGCCGGGGAGATACACAGCCCTGAGGAGCATGTTGTGCTTGAGGGCAAAGGAACAAAGGTCCTGAGCCTCTCGACAGAGGAGTCTGGATCCAGTGCCGCCCTGTTTGTTCACATAAAACATGGCTACCTGGTTGTCTGTTTGAACCAGGACAGATTGATGAGCCAGGGTAGGAGAGAAAGCTTTGAGGGCTAACTGAATAGCTCTGAGTTCGAGGAGATTGATCTGTTGTGCAGCCTCCCAAGGAGTCCACAGGCCCTGGGTGCACTTGCTCAGACAATGAGCTCCCCAGCCCTGCAGAGAGGCGTTTGTGGTCAGTACCACTGTGTAGCCAGGAATCTGAAAGGGCACCCCTTGCAGGAGATTCGGGGGGTGCAGCCACCAGGTGAGGGAGTCCAGAAATGGTCTGGACACCCTTATCCTGTCTCTGAGGCTGCCTGTGATCACTGAGTCCGAAGGCACCACTGTGCAGGCCTCATATGGAGCCTGGCATTGGGGGTCACAAGCCATGTGGCCAAGTAGCCTCAGGCAGAGTCTGGCGGAGACCAAGGACCTGCTGAGGAACTGATTTGCCAAGGATATCAACCTTTGGGCTCTGTCCCTTGGCAAGAATGCCTTTGCCAGGGTAGAGTCCAGCCTTGCCCCTATGAATTCCAAGTTCTGGGAGGGAAGCAAAGTGGACTTTGCGAAGTTTATGACAAACCCCAGGCTTTGAAGAAGAGCAATAGTTCTGAGGGTGGCTTGTCTGGCCTCTTGGCACGTCTGACCCCTAATGAGCCAGTCGTCCAGATAGGGGAAGACAAAGATTCCCTGATTTCTCAGGTAGGCCGCCACCACCGCCAGGCACTTGGTGAAGACTCTGGGGGCGGAGGTGAGGCCAAAAGGCAGCACTCTCTACTGATAATGGTTTCCTCCCACAATGAACCTGAGGTACTGTCTGTGGTCTGGATGAATGAAGATGTGAGTGTACGCATCCTTTAGATCTAAGGAGCACAGCCAATCTCCCTGCTGGAGGTAGGGCAGAAGTGTTCCAAGAGTAAGCATCTTGAACTTTTCCTTCTCCAGGAACTTGTTGAGGTTCCTGAGGTCCAGAATGGGTCGAAGGCCACCGGTTCTCTTGGGCACCAGGAAATACCTGGAGTAGAATCCGTGACCTTGCAAGTGGGGAGGCACAGGCTCCACCGCCCTGTCCACCACCAGACCTTGAAGCTCTCGAAGGAGAAGGTCTGTGTGCAGGGGAGGCCTTGGAGGCTCCCCTGGAAAGTAAGGAGGAGGCAGTTGGTGAAAATGCAGGGCATAGCCCCTTTGGACTATGTCCAACACCCAACTGTCCCCGGTGATGAGGGGCCACTGGTGGGCAAAGAGGGTGAGGCGACCTCCTGTGCAGGGTTGGAAGAGCAGGGAAGGAGAGGCTACGCTCAAGGAGTCAAAAACCCCCACCCTGCTGAGTGGTAGCAGGGGCCGGAGGCTTGGGGGTCCTCTGCCTACAGGGCCCATTACCCTGCCCCTTGGCTTGCTGACCCGGGGGGGCAGCTTGGGCAGCCTGATATTGAGGGTACTGTTTGTAGGCAGTGCCCTTCCTCAGGTAAAAGGGCTTTTTACCCGAGCCCTTCTTTTTATGAGAAGGGGCAGAGGTCTTCCTAGACAGCCTTGTCCGGGTAAGGTGCTCTGTTTCGAGCTGAGTAACCTTCTCGGTCATGGGCTTGCCTAAAATGTTTTCACCTCGGCAAGGGACATCGACCAACTTGTCCTGAACCCATGACTCGAGGTCCTATGACTGCAGCCATGCCTGGTGTCGAGCCGCGATGCTGGCTGCCACAACTCGGGCCGAAGCCTCGAAGCCATCGTAGGCGGCGCGGGACATTAACTTCGAGCAGTCCCGAATCCCCGAGGACAAGGACTTAAATCTCTGCAAGGGTTCCCTGGAGAGTCCAGCAAAGAACCGGCCAACTCCTTGGCCAGGTCTCGCAAGTACATGCCCATGTACAGCTGGTATGACTGGACACGGCAAGCAAGCATCGAGCCCTGGAAGCACTTTCTACCGACGCCATCGAGGTTTCGGGCCTCCCTGCCAGGGGGCACCGCGGAGTGCATCTTCTGACTCTTCAGACGATGCATGGCCGATTCCACAACCATAGAATGGTGTGGTAGCTGTGCCTTTTGAAAGCCAGGGCTCTTTCTAAGTCGACAGATCGAGTCGACTCGCTTTCTGAGAACCGGCGCCGAGGCCGGTGCCTCCCACATATGAAAGAGGAGCCGTTCCAGCATCGAAGGAACCTGGACAGTAAAGGCCTCCTTTGGAGGAGAGTCATACTGCAGCACCTCGAGCTCCTCAGCTCGAGGCTCTTCCTCAGGGTCCGCCGGAATAGCCAAGGCAGTGGTCATATCCCGGACGAACTCCAAGGACCGAGTATCCTCCAGAGGGGATCTACTCCGGGGCTCAGACTGCGGTGAGTCCGACGGGACACACCGAGTCTTGAACGTATCGGGAGACTGCTCGTCCTCCGTATCCCAGGCAGACTCGTCCGAGGAGGAGTCAGGGTCCGACCCCGCGGGGCCCTGGAACACCCGCCCCGACGCCGGAGGCACCGGCGTCGACGCCCTCGGTCCCGAACGGGAAGTTGCGGGAGACCGCGACCGAGGTTGACTTTGAGCCATGATGGACTCAAGTATCGGCTCGGTCTCCGGGGTCGACTTCGATGTCCCGGTGGTCGGGGCAGATGTGCCAGACAGGCTGGCCATCAGTGCCTGCTGTTGCTCCATGAAGGCAGACAGTCTGCTCTCCAAGGCTGTCATCCTGAGACTCAGCTCGGGAGACGCAGCAGCCACCGACTCGGGCCCCGGCGGCGCCGGGCCCGACGTCGGCTCTCTGGGAGGAGAATCCTCGAGGACTACGGGGCTTATGTGTCCAGCAGACTCCGGCTCCACACGAGGAACTTTGGCAGGCTTCTCTTGTTCCACTGGCCCGGGGCGACGGTCAGGGGTCTTACACCTGGCCCTCGCGGAGCCAGGGACCTCCTCCTCAGACGCCCTCGCGAGCCGCTTCTTCCTCTTACGTTCCCGGTCGGGGGACCCCCTGTCCGAGGAGCTTCGGCGGCGCTCGGGATTGGAATCCCGAGATGTCGAGGCCTCAGATGAGGTCCGGGCCCGGCCGGAGGCTGAGTCCGAGAAAAGCCTTTCTTTTTGCTGCTGGCGACTTCGGAGTGCCTTGGAAGACATCTTCCCACATGGCCCGCACGACTTAGGGTCGTGATCGGGGCCGAGGCACCTAAGGCAGCAGTCGTGTGTGTCGGTGAGAGACATTAATTTCTTACACCCATCACACTTTTTAAAACCACTGGAAGCCATCGGGGAAAAGAGTCCCTGCAAGGTCAAAGGACCGGCCTTCCAGGGAAAATGGAAAAAAGGGCACGAACGCCAGCCACGAAGGGCAAAAACTGAATAAGAAGAATCAGGCTCGATACCGGCGTATCGAACCCGGCGGGAGGGGAACCGGCGTCGAACCGGGAGAAAAAATAGCGATAATCGCCGAAAAAAATCTACTTTTAACCAGGAGGACAGGACACATGTCCGGTGGGCTTCTCGGAAAAAAAGAGACTGAGGTAAGATGGCACCTTTAGGCGGGAAGGGAACCGCGCATGCGTGCCTGCATTCCCAAAGGCTTTCATAGAAAGCTGGGGAAATGTTCCGCTGGGGCTTCATCGGCGCCGATGACACCCATATGTGAGGACTGACTTCCTGCTTGGCCCTGGAGAACACCTTTAAATACCACTTCAGTTATAGGTAACATCCCTTCATCACTTCAGTCATGGGTAACATCCCTTCATCTTCCCTCAGTAAAGACCTAAGCAAAGAATTTATTCAGTCTCTCCGCTATAGACTTGTCCCCTCTTACTGCCACTTTTACCCCATCCCTCTATCATCTAATGGCCCAACTGACGCTCACAGGTTTTTTGCTACGAATGTACTTGAAAAAGTCTTTATTATGCGTTTTTGCTTCCCCTGCAAACAAAGCCTTGTGCAATAAAAGCACAAATTCTGGAGAAAAACCTCTCCGGAGGCTGTCTTCTCCACGTTTGACTGTAGGAGACTTAGTCTTTTATCCTTTACACTTTAGGCTCTTAGAGGAAGGGGTTTCTGCCTTATCCTCTCACGGACCCAGTGTCCCCGCTGCCAATGTCCACAGAGCCTCATGAGTCCCTGAGGTCTGAGCCAGGCCTTCCGTCTGCGCTCCAGCCTCAGGGTCCCCTACCAACACTCATCCTCTGTATTCTGCTTCCATGACTTAGATTCTGCCTCGCACTCTTTGCAGAATCCGGCCGCGGACACCACACTTCTATGTGCGCCACAAGTCAAACAGGTTGACCTTCCTGGCATTTCAATACACAATCTTTCCCCCTCTCCCTCCCCCCTCAATACACTTAGACTCTCAAGAAAAAAATAAACCATGAGGGCAGATTCCCAGTGCTGACCGCTGAAAAATCTCCCCCCCCACCCACAGCTATCCTGAAAATCCTCTTGGCTGACTTGCAAAAACTTGGCATTTCTTGTGGCAGCCGAGAGCCAGCACTTCCTGCTCTCCTACTCTCAAGATGGCCGCTGTGCACATGTGGTCTCCTGATCCGCTCCAGCCTGCCTCTATGCTAAAAAACAGATTCTTCTCCACCAAGCTAACCAGTTATGTCGGAATTACTCCGCTTCCCCTCCAGCAGGTAACCAATGCCCCTAGTAGTGTAGTTCTCACCGCAATTCTCAACCACTGCTAGGCTTCGGCATCGGGTGCAGTAAGTGACAGGCCTCGGATATCTGAACTCCCTTCATTTGGAAGCCAACAAGCACACTCTGTCTTCCAGCATGCAAGACCCGGGCCTCCTAAGTGAGCTCTCCCAAAGCTAAACACTTTTTTTTTTTTTTTTTTTTTAAAGTTTCAGCCAGCCGAGCTGAGGTGAAGGACAAAATGCTCTCTTCACCTCCCAAGGACTTTTAACTCAAAATGCAGTCTTATCATGTCACCCCAAATTTTTTTAATCTTACCATCAGTCCATGTTAACCCTATCGTTCCTTCAGTGAGTCCTGACAATGGGATTCAAGTCTCTCAAGCTGCTTGGAGACTGAGATACTGAAGGCTGGGGGGAGGTGCCAGCTTTCTATCTATGCTGATGTCATGAACTTCATGACATGCTCAGTCTCCAAGCTGCTGGAGGGGCATGAATACCCATAGGTACTGGGACTGGACTGGAGGAATGATATGGAATACACATTAATAACTGTTATTTTGCGACTAGCCAACAAACAAGTTTATAGTTACCTTGTCTGGATAGAGTACTGTTTGTAGTCCTTCTTAAGGCTTGCAGATTTATCCATGGCAATCAAGTTTTCTTGAAGGATTCCCCAAGGTTTCAACTTTCCTACAGTGTAAAACAAAAATTCATGTCCAATTTCTTTAATTATAGTAGTTCTTAGTTTATAGGTATTCTACACAATTTTCTCACACTGAATATAATGGGATGGCGGCTCAAATGAGTGATTAAAAAGCTTTTTATTTATTTATTTATTTATTACAATTTCTTATATACCGTGCTATTTAGCATCAGCGCGGTTTACATCACAACTTAACGACCATAACACAAGCTGTCAGGATTTACATCGAACAGGAGTACAAACTTGGATAACAGGGTTAACTATATACATAAGCTATTTACACTGGAAGGATAGGTAAAAGTCAGATAATGCATGTAAGGGCCTTTCTTTCTAAATTGGGTCATTTCCTGAGAGGTATATCTAGGATCAATTGCTGTCTGGTAAGTGTTGGAGGAACAGGTGGGTTTTGAGCGCCTTCCTGAACTGATATAGGTTGGCTATGGCCCTAATGTAAGGGGGTAGAGCATTCCAGCATTTGGGTACATAAAAACTGAAAGCCCTGTTTGTGGTTGTCTTGTTGGACTTTGTCGAAGCCTTTGGTATTGCAAGCAAGTTGACAGCTGTTGTTCTTCTGGATCTGTTGGGAGGGACAATGTGGATAAGATGTGTGAGTGAGGAGGCTGAAATACCTTTGATTGCCTTGAAAGCTAATAGAAGGGTTTTGAAGGTGATCCTCCCATGGATTAAAGACTAAAAGAGTTCATGGTTTCCTATGTCAGGTTTATTTACAATCTGTTGTGGAACTATGACACAGAGTAGGGAGTCAGGTGCATTATGTAGGGACTTTCTGTTATTGAGACAAAAAGTTTTTTTCAAGTCACAGGATAATTCCTGCCTAACCTATCATATTCCTGGTGGCAACTTTTACACAAACCAGACACCAGGAACTTTCAGAAGGTAATTTTAAAAGGGGACACCTATGTAGGTGTTATTTTATAAAGAAACATAGACACCTATTTGTTTTAATAAAATGCTAGTTTAAGTGGCAGAAATTGCAAGTAGGCACAGGCCGCGTAGTTACTCACCTGTAACAGGTGTTCTCCAGGGACAGCAGGAATCAATCCTCACATATGGGTGACGTCGGCGCCGACGGAGCCCTCGAGCGGAACAATTTCCCCAGCTTTCAAAGAAAGCCTTTGGGAATGCCTCGCGCATGCACGGTCCCCTTCCCGCCCAAGGGTGCCATCTTGCTCAGTCAGATGACATAGCTAAAAAAGACAGCAAAAAAAAATATAAAAAGCAATAATAGGACTGCAACTCCAGGGGAGGAGGGAGGGTCGTGAGGACGGATTCCTGCTGTCCCTGGAGAATACCTGTTACAGGTGAGTAATTACGCTTTCTCCAGGAACAAGCAGGAAGGTCAGTCCTCACATATGGGACTCCCTAGCTACAGGCTACCGAGAACCTACAGCTGAAAAAAGGCTCCCTCTAGGCGAGCTGCAACAGCAGCGAGAGAACTTTCTCCGAGAATGCATCCCCCACGGTAGCCTCACACCAGAGGGCCGGAGGGTCGGAGTTGCCTAAATCTCGAATAGATTCTGGAGTACCGCCTGACTGAAAACGCTGTCCCATCGGGACTCCCTCTCCAGGCAGTAATGGGCTGCAAAGGTCTGGCTTGAAGACCAAGTTGCGGCCCAGCAGATGTCTGCCAACGGAACAGAATGGTGATTAGCTACTGATGCGGCCTTAGCCCTGACACAGTGGGCCATGATACGACCCTGCAGATGCAGGTCAGCTGCCCTGTACGACCAGGCAATGCAGGCTGCCACCCAGGTGGATAACGTGAGCTTGGAGACTGGTAGACCCAGTTTACTAGGGTCATAAGAGACGAAGAGCTGAGAAGCCCTACGATGTCCCCGTGTATGCTCCAGGTAGAAGGCGAGCGCCCTCTTACAGTCCAGGGTATGCAGAACTGCTTCTGCCCTGTTGGTATGTGGCCTGGGAAAAAAGGTTGGAAGAACCACCTCTTGGTTGAGGTGAAACGAGGAAACCACTTTTGGGAGGAACTTGGGGTGTGTGCGGAGCACTATCTTGTTCTTGTAAAACCGTGTGTATGGCCTATCTGACACTAGAGCCTGCAGCTCACTCACATGCCTAGCCGACGTGAGCGCTACCAGGAAGAACACCTTCCAGGAGAGGAAGCGCAGCTGGCAAGTGAACATCGGCTCGAAAGGAGGGCGAGGAAGTTGCTGCAAGACCACAATGAGATCCCACTCCGTCGCCGGAGGGCAGATTGGAGGTTTCAGCAGGAGCAGGCCCCTGAGAAACCGGGCTACCAAGGGATGAGCTGAGAGAGGCTGACCATCTATCGGTGCATGATTAGCCAATAAGGCACTCAGGTGGACCCTGACAGAGTTAGACTTGAGGCCTAGCTCCGAGAGATTTTATTTATTTATTTATTTATTTCAACTTCTTATATACCGCACTCTTTGACATCAGCGCGGTTTACAAATAACAGAAAGGAACCAGAACAACAGGCTGTTTGGTATTACATATAACAGGAGTATCAACTTGGATAACATGGGAGAACTATTTACATGGAGTATATAATCTATTAGCTAGATAGCATGCTCGAACTATTTACATAAAATTAGCAGTGATGCTTGGAACAAGAGGGATATTGTGGATTATACTAGGGTGAGGCTGTTATGTTACGGTTCATGTAAGGTAGTATTTGATGAAAAGGTGCAGTTTAAGGGCCTTTCTGAACTGGGTTAGGTCGGTTATGGCGCGGAGATCAGGTGGGAGAGCATTCCAGTATTTTGGTGCGCTAAACATGAAAGCTCTGTTTGATGTTGATAGGCTGCACGTTGTTATAGTCTTTGGGGTTGTTAGTGAGTTTAATGCTGCATGTCTCCTATTTCTATTTGATGGGACGGATTGGATGAGTTTGGTAAGTGATGTGGACGATAAACCATTTAAGGCCTTAAATGTGAGAAGGAGGGTTTTGAATGTAAGTCTTCCGTGTATAGGGAGCCAATGGAGCTCTTTGAGGATCGGTGTGATGTGTTCACTTCTGGCCGCTCCTAGAAGAACCCTGGCAGCGGTGTTTATTGCGAGTTGCAAGGAGCTTATTGTGGATTGTGGGAGTCCTTGTAGAATGGAATTGGCGAAGTCGAAGTGCGGCAGTATCAGTGCTTGGTAGATGGTTCTGAAGTCTTCGTGGTCTAGTAGGGGACGCAGGTGTCTAAGAGTGCGTATCTTGAAGTATACAGATTTTACGATATTGTTTATGTGTGATTTCATGTCGAGCCTATGGTCTAGTGTGACTCCGAGGTATTTTATTGTATCCTTGGTGCCTAGGTCAGCTCCCTTGACACTTATATGTGGTGGTGGGGTGAAGTTGGGGTCTCTTGTGATAAAGAGAACCTCAGTTTTCTTATGCTGAATGCGGAGGTTCTGTGACAGGAGCCATTGTGATACTGCATCGAAGCAGTTTGTTATAGGCAGTAAGTCCATTTGCATTGTGGAAAATGGCATGTAGAGTAGGATATCGTCGGCGTATATCATACATTTCACATTGAAGGACCTGATGATATCGCAGATAGGCTGCATATAGACGTTGAACAAGAGGGATGAGAGTGAGGACCCCTGTGGAACGCCTTGTCTTTGATGGAAGAGTTTTGATTCTCCTGTTGCGGATTTGACGTATTGCATTCTGGTGTCGAGGTATGATTTACACCATTCAAGTGCTGAGTTGCAGATGCCTTTTCCTTCCAGTCGACCGAGGAGAATCTCGTGATTTACCGAGTCAAACGCTGCTGCTATATCCAAGAAGATTAGCACGACGCCTTGTCGGATGTTGTCTATGGTATTGAGAATATCATTGAAGAGGGTGGTAAGCAGTGTCTCGACGCCGTGGAATTCTCTGAAACCGTGTTGAGAATAGTCTAGAGGGGCTGCGGAGTCGATGTGGTCTTGGATTTGGCGCTGTGCCTCTTTCTCAAAGATCTTTGCTAAGAGGGGGATACTGGCTATTGGCCTGTAGGAGTCTGGCCGTTTTGGATCCAGTTTAGCGTTTTTCAGTAGTGGCCTGATGGATGTGAGTTTTAATGCAGATGGGAAGGCGCCAGTAGTGAAAGAGAGGTTCATGATTCTTGCAATGAAGGTGCTAAAGTCACCCCGCAGGTCCTTTATCCAAAAGGCTGGGCAGGGATCGGTTTTGCGCAGTGGTCGTGTTGAGTGAGGAGATGGTGTCTTCAATGTGTTTAGAAGAAGGCGTGTGAAGTGCGGATAGGGATGTTGGGCAGGTCGTTTCTTGTATATTGTTTTTTGAGAGTTCATCTGTCTGTAGGAGTTTTGATTGCAAGTAATCAGCGAATTCTTGCGGGTGGATATCATTATTTTGTTCAGAAGATGGTTCCTTTGATAGTGACTTAACCAGGTTGAAAAGGTCACGAGGTTTGTTCAATGATCTCTTGAGCATATCTGAGTGGTATTGCTTCTTTCTGGCTGCGATTGCCTCGCGGTGAGTTGAGAGGTGAAGAATGTAGGCTTCGTGGTCGTCGGTAGCTAGTGAGCGGCGCCAGCGTTTTTCTAGCCTTCGTAGGTGCGTAAGGGAGGCCCGTAGTTCCGGGGAAAACCATGGTGCAGAGGTTCTTTTCCCTGATAAGGTCTTTTTGTTTGGTAGTTGAGCAACAGCGTTGAGGCTGTCGTTCCAGGCAGCGATTGACTCGTCGAGGTTGAGTGATGTGTTGTTGAGGATTGGTTGGGTACTTGACAGAATAAGTTCTCTGTTGAAAGGTCGAAAGCCCCGTGTTACTCTGGATGTATTGGCGAGTTTGCTGGTGTTCAAATTATGACTGTTGTTCAGAGGGATTCGTAGGTTTATGAGTTTATGGTCAGACCATGGGACATCGGTGACCGATGTTATAATGTTGCTGTTTTGCTCGGCGACATGGTGTGGGGCAAATACCATGTCAAGAATGTTTCCTTTGGAATGAGTGGGTTCAGTGATCATTTGTTTATAACCAAGATTTTCGATGGCATTGAGGAGTGAGGAGGATTGGTTTTGTTGTAGTGATGGGAGGTTCAAGTCTCCCATAATCCAGTTGGGAGTGTTGGGGTTGCTGGTGTCAGCGGCCAGATCCAATATAGTGGGCAGATCGTCTGGGGAGCTCGAGGGGGCTCTGTAGACCAGGTTTATGGAGCATTGTTTATTGGCTATGGTGATTATGTCCAGATTGTTTGTGCTATGGGAGTTAGTCATGTTGAAGAGGAGTTCAGACTTGGTGAGTATGAGTGCTCCTCCTCCTTTCTTGTTTTCTCTGTGGGTTGTGTGTATAGTGAAGTTTGGTGGAATGAGTTGGTTGATAAGGACATTGTCTTCTTTAGATAACCAGGTTTCGGTGATCATGAGAGCATCAAGATCATAGAGGGTAACTATGTCTAGGATTACAGGCCATTTTTTTCGAATTGATCGAGCATTTATAAGGGCACATTTTAGGCTTTTTGAGGGCGATGGTTTGTGTTGCTTCAGGTTGCTGGATTGCTGTATTGCAATATGGATCAGGTGGGAGTGTCGGATGTGCGCTTCCCTAGTCGGATACTGAAAAGGGTTGCCTGCCCATTGCTTTCCGTGGTTTTTGAGAATGGGGATAAGACTGTAGGTGGGGGAGTAGGCAATGGTGGCTCCGAGCCAATCTGTGAGAAGATAGAAACTGAGGAGAGTAATGAAGTGGAGAGACATTTTGGTTTCTGGGATATAGTATGAGGTGGTAATTGAGTTTTGGGTGGTAGGAATACACAATACAGTGGTAAGAATACACAATACAGTATACAGGTAATTTCACAGTACAGTATATAGACTATTAGGTGGTAACAAAGATATCACTGATTAAGGTGTATGTTACAAGGCTAGTAATGACTATAGCAAAATATAGGCTAGTAATGATTAGTAATGACTATAGCAAGGCTAGTAATGATTATAGCAAAATATAACAGATGACGTGTGTGTGCGTGTGTGAATGCTATACAGACAACTGTAAGAGTAAGACCAATGGAGAGAGTCAGGTGTAAGGGTATGAGAATGCAATACAGGCAACTGTAAGAGTTAGGCAAATATAACAGGTGTAAGGTGTGTGTGTGTGTGAATGCTATACAGACAACTGTAAGAGTAAGACCAATGAAGAGAGTCAGGTGTGAGGGTATGTGAGTACAGGCAACTGTAAGAGTCAGGCAAATATAACAGGGTCAGGTGTTTGTGTGAATGCGATACAAACAACTGTAAGAGTCAGGCTGATGAAGACAGTGTTTGTGAGTGGTGTTGCTTGGTGAGGGTGAAGTGGGAGGTCAGTTGGGAGTGAGTACTGACGACAGTATAAGACAGTATATGACAACATAAAACAGCAGAATCTTGATGGTTACTGACAACAGTGTGGGACTAGTCAGGAGTATAGGCAGTTCGTTGGATCTTAGGGTGTATATTCAAGGGACAGTCATGAAATGCTATAAGTGGCAGTAAGTGGGATTGCTTTGAACTGCTGAGTGAAATTCTTGGTTAGAGAGCTGAAGTATACTTGCTGTGAGTTCGGACAGTACGCTGGAGACGACTGAGGGTTCAAGTTGGGGGTCGGGTGTGGTTGCAGACTTCTTGGCTTAGCTGTTACTCGGTGACATTTGAGAGTGCCTTTGCCTAAGGGCCTAAGGGCTCCGCCTCCCACAGCCCCGACTGGGCCGGAGGTCTCCTGAGCAGTCTAAGATGGCTGCTGCCTGCTCAGCGTGCTCTACCCCGATCGGGGAGCACAGAGCCGGTGGGGAGCTGAAGAGGGATGATTTCCTGACGGCGGCTGCTTTTCTGAGGCAGGCTCCGCCTCCCACAGCCCCGACTGGGCCGGAGGTCTCCTGAGCAGTCTAAGATGGCTGCTGCCTGCTCAGGCGTGCTCTACCCCGATCGGGGAGCACAGAGCCGGTGGGGAGCTGAAGAGGGATGATTTCCTGACGGCGGCTGCTTTTCTGAGGCAGGCTCCGCCTCCCACAGCCCCGACTGGGCCGGAGGTCTCCTGAGCAGGCTAAGATGGCTGCTGCCTGCTCAGGCGTGCTCTACCCCGATCGGGGAGCACAGAGCCGGTGGGGAGCTGAAGAGGAATGATTTCCTGACGGCGGCTGCTTTTCTGAGGCAGGCTCCGCCTCCCACAGCCCCGACTGGGCCGGAGGTCTCCTGAGCAGGCTAAGATGGCTGCTGCCTGCTCAGGCGTGCTCTACCCCGATCGGGGAGCACAGAGCCGGTGGGGAGCTGAAGAGGGATGAAGTAGGTACTTTAACACCTTGGGAACCTGAGATGAAAAGTGTTCTACAGCATGTTGGTGACACCACACTTGGAACCTGCGCCATTTACATGGGGGATGGCCTCCTGGAGGCTAACACTTTTTCTATCCCTTCGGGTAAGAGAAAAGGTGCAAGGCCTACCCTCTCAGCAGCCAGGCCATCAAATTGAGGGATCTGGGATTGGGGTGCACTAGGGAACTCTGCTCCTGGGTGAGGAGGTCGGGCTGTACCCCCAAGGGGAGAGGGGTTTCCACCGCTAGTTGATGAAGAAGTGGGAACCAAGGCTGTCTGGGCCACCTGGGCGCTACCAGGATCATCCAGGCCTTGTCCCTGCAAATCTTGAAGAGAGTTTGTGCTAACAGATGCGTAGGCGCAAACGTGTACAGGAGGTTTCCCGACCAAGGGAGAAGAAACGCATCTGCTGCTACCCTGAGGGGGTGCGGCTGTCTGGAGCAAAAGCGGGGCAACTGACGATTCTGTGGACTGGCAAAGATCTATGGACAGGAGGCCACAGTGGTTGAAAATCTGCTGGGCAATCTCCCTGTTCAGTTGCCATTCGTGGGGTTGAAGAACCCTGCTCAGTTTGTCTGCCAGGCAGTTCTGGCTGGGTAGGTAAACTACATGGAGAGACATGTGTCGAACTGCGAAGGAAGAGAGATCCAGAGACTCCTGGCAAAGGATCTGCAAACCTGTACCGCCCTGTTTGTTCACATAGAACATAGCCACCTGGTTGTCCGTCTGTACTCGGATAGACTGGTTGGAGAGGACAGGAGCAAAGGCTTTTAGAGCTAAGCAAATGGCTCGGAGTTTCAACAGGTTGATCTGGAGTGTGGCCTCCTAAGGAGTCCACTGACCTTGAGTGCAAGAGCCCTGACAATGGGCTCCCCAACCCATCAAGAAGGCATCCGTGGTCAGCACCCTGGTATGCACGGGAAGCTGGAACGGTACCACCCCCCCCCCCCCCCCGCAGGAGGTTCCCTGATTGTGACCACCACTGCAGGGACTGCACTAGGGGTTTGGATACTGCCACTCTGTCCGATAGGCATCCCGTGGCCTGTGACCTCTGGTCCCACAGGGTCCACTGAGCTGTCCACATGTGCATGTGTGTGAAAGTAGTAACATGAACTATGGAGGCCATGTGGCCGAGCAGGCGTAAGAACCTCTGTGCTGACACCTGAGGTACTTGACTCACCATGCGCCCACCTGAGACAGCAGGCGGTCTGCCCTGTCTAGTGGCAAGTAGGCCCTCGCCTGTACGGTGTCGAGCCTTGCCCCTATGAATTCCAAGTTTTGGGTGGGGAGCAAAGAGGACTTTGCGTGATTGACGACGAACCCCAGATGCTGAAGCAGAGCTATTGTGTGAGCTGTGGCATGGTGGGTCTCCTGAGCTGACTGGCCCCTTATGAGCCAGTCGTCTAGGTAAGGAAACACAAAGATCCCCTGGCTCCTGAGGAAGGCTGCTACCAAAGCTAGGCACTTGGTGGAAACCCTTGGAACGGAAGCTAGACCAAAAGGAAGCACTTTGTACTGGAAGTGGTTTCCTCCGACCACAAACCTGAAGTATTGTCTGTGGTCTGGATGTATGAGGATGTGTTTGTAAGCATCCTTTAGGTCCAAGGAGCATAACCAGTCTCCCTGCTGGAGGTAAGGCAGAAGTATCCCTAGTGAAAGCATCTTGAACTTTTCCTTTACCAAGAACTTGTTGAGATTTCGCAGGTCTAAGATGGGGCTAAGGCCTCCTTGTCTTTTCGGTATCAGGAAATACCTGGGGTAAAAACCTTTCCCCTGCAGGTGGTCGGGCACCGGTTCCACCGCCTGATCCTTGGGAAGACCAGCCAACTCCTGCAAGAGGAAGTTCCTGTGCAAGAGGGTTCCGAGATGCTCTCTTGGGAAATAAGGAGGTAGGCACTTGGCTGAAATGGAGCAGATAGCTGTCCTGGACTATTCTTAGAACCCAAGTGTCGAAAGTAATGGCTGGCCACCTGTGGACGTACAGGGACAGCCGACCTCCTGTGCAGGGCCAAACCACTGGTGGGAGAGGAGCTATGCAGAGGGAGTCAAAAACCCCCTCCCTGCTGGGCAGGAGCAGGAGCTGGAGGCTTGGGGGGTTGAGGCTTAAGAGAGCCATTCCCCCGTCTTGCTGCCCCCTGCTGGGGAGACCTGGTAAGTGGGGTAGTTTCTGTAAGCCTGTCCCTTCCTTGGGTAAAAGCGCTTTTTCCCCCCGAGGTCTTCTTCCTATGAGAAGGAGCAGATGTCTTCTTCGACAGCCTTGTCTGGGTCAAGTACTCGGATGCGAGTTCAGCAGCCTTCTCAGTCATGGGTTTGCCGAAGAGGTTATTCTCCTCGGCAGGGGACATCGACCAACTTGTCCTGTACCCATGGCTCGAGGTCAGACAACATGAGCCAAGCCTGGCGCCTTGCACCAATGCTGGCTGCAGCTACCCGGGCCGAAGCCTCGAAGCCGTCATAGGCTGCTCGAGACAAACTTCGAGCACTCTCTGATCCCGGTGGACAAGGCCTTGAAGCGCTGCAAGGGTTGCTCGGAGAGGCCAGTAGAGAACCCGGCAATCTCCTTTGCCAGGTCTCTTAAGTACATGCCCATGTATAGCTGGTAGGTCTGGACACAGCATGACAGCATCGAGCCCTGGAAGCACTTTCTGCCGAGGGCATCCAGGTTCCGGGCCTCCCGGCTGGGAGGCACCGAGAAGTGCGTCTTTTGGCTCTTGAGCCTTTGCATGGCCGATTCCACAACCATGGAGTTATGCGGCAGCTGCGCCTTTGGGAACCTGGGGCTCTTACGGACTAGATAAATGGAATCGACCCGTTTGCTGAGGACTGGCGCTGCGGCCGGGGACTCCCACATTTATTTATTTATTTATTTAACAGTATTTCTAAACCGCCTTTTCATAATAGGCGGTTTAGAGCATCAACCGTTCCAGCATCGGAGGCACCGATACAGTACAGGCCTCCTTCGGAGGAGAGTCATACTGGAGGGCATTGAGCTCCTCGGCTTGAGGCTCCTCCTCGGCATCTGCAGGGAAAGCCAAAGCCTTGGCCATATCCCTCACAAAGTCCGAGAACCTGGTGTCCTCCGGGGGCGACCGTCTCCGAGGTTCCAAACCCGGGGAGTCCGATGGGACGTACCGGGTCCGGTGGGGATTGGGCGAGTCTTCCTCCTCCGTTTCCTAAGCTCAGCCCTCCGAGGAGGACTTGATGGGCTCCGGCCTCGAGCATGTCCGTCCTGATGCCAATGGCCTCTGCGGCGACGACCTCGGTCCCGAACGGGAGGTTGAGGGAGACCTTGGCTGAGGATTGACTCGAGCCCACATGGACTTGAAGATCGGCTCTGCCTCTGGGGTCGACTTAGACATTGAGGTCCCAGTGGTCAGGGCGTATGCACGGGTGAGACCGGCTATCAGCACCCACTGCTGGTCCATGAAGGCAGACACGCTGCTCTCCTAGGCCGCCAACCTAAGACCCAGCTCAGAGGGCTCCGCAGCCCCCGGTTCGGTTCCAGATGCCAGTTCTCCCGGAGGAGAGTCCACGAGGACAACAGGCATTACCTTGTCCGACGCCTCCGGCTCCGTACGAGGTATTTTAAACAGGCTTCTCTGACTCGGCAAACCCGGGGCGGCATTTGGCACTCTGCGACCTGGAACCCAAGGGCCCCAGCCAATCGGAGTCCTCCAGAGATGCAGCCCTCGTGGGTTTCTTCTTCTTACGGTGCTCCCGGTTGAGAGACCCCCTTTCAGAAGACTCTCAACGGTGCTCGGGTTCAGAGTCCCGAGACTTCTGACGAGGTCCTGGCCCGGACGGATCCAGACTCGGAGAAAATAGTCTCGGCGCTGGTGCTGCCTGCTCCTCAGCGCTTCGGAGGACATCTTGCCACACGGACCACAGACCACCGGGTCATGGTTGGGTCCGAGGCAGCAGTCATGGGTGTCGGTGAGGGACATACGTTTGTTTACACCGATCACACTTCTTGAACCCGCTGGCAGCTATCGGGGGAAAAAAGGCTCCTGCAAGGTTGAGACCTTCCGATATGACCAACCCGTCTACTCGGTCCCCGTCTCCTCTGGGCCTCTTCGCAGTTATGCCCGTCACTGCCGCCGTCAAAGGCGTACTCGGACTCTTATCACCCAGCCCCGCTTCGGAAGGACTGGCTGTAGGCTGACTTAGCGAGCCGCTCAAGGCCTCCTGAAGCAGGGCCACGAAATCTGGTGCAAAAATCGCCGCCAGGCCCTCTGGTAATGGAGGCTGTGCAGCCGGACGGTCTGTAGCCGAAGACATACTGGGCACTGGTTCCCTCGCGGTCACCATGTCTAATAGTGGTTCTATAGGACCCGTAGACGTCCCCTCCTGAACTCCTGCACCGGCCTGTGTGTCCTGCTCCATAGCCTCCTGACTGCAACCTCTACAAACACCCTCCAGTGACACGGATCCCCTTCTAGCACCGCAAAGCAAACAGAGCAGTCTAGAAGGCATCCTGTCTTTCTGATCCCCTCAGCAGGTAAATTAGGCCCTTAAGCAGATCCCAGTACCCTGTTACTGTTGGAGTGATTCTTCCCCCCCCCCCCCCAACTGTGTCAACTCCAGAAATGCTCCCCAAGTCAAACAGAGGAAAGTTCAGTAAACAGAGGCTCCCCGGCCAAAATACAGAGTTATAAAAAACAATCAAATGCACCCAGCGATTCCCGCGCGAGTGACACGCGGTCCGGCCTGCACTGCTTCTCTGGCCACCTCTGATTCCTACCTTGGCCGCTATCGGAGCTGCGTCCGGTGCCTCCTCCCCTGCGCTCTACCATGTCCTGGGAGCTGCAGGCATCGGCTGACTAGGGTCGGAGAAAAACTTTGCCGAACAGCTGCCGTTTGAACCGCCATCTCCAAGCACGTTTGCAGGCAAACCTTCTGCACGCGCGGAGCCCTGCAGTCTGCCGGTTCCTCTTCCTAGCTGATGGGATCGGTAACCGGTGGCTGTCCTCTCCCCACCTGCCTCAGCTCTACCAAAAGCCCAAGGCTACCCCCCTAAGGAGGGGAAGGATGAAAAGGGAGGGGGGGGGGAAGGATGAAAAGGGGGGGGGGAAGAGGACTCCAAAGCAACGGGAAGGAAAGCGCACCTGAGCACCCCAGCACCAGAACAAGGAAACTGAAGTGCCCCTTATTCTTTTTTTTTTCAATCAATAGCTCTTAGCTACTGTAAACTAAACTCTCCTTAATTGTCTCTCTAGTGAGCCCCGTACCCCTGGGCCCACCCAACCTCCAGCTGCTTGGAGACTGAGATAACTGGTGTGAGGAGGCGGATCCGGGGCTTATATACCAGTGACATCACAAGAGTGACGTTTTTCAGTCTCCAAGCTGCTGGAGGAGGATCACAACCCAGAGATTCAGGGACTAGACTGGAGGCACAATTAGGAATGAAAAAGTTAGTCGGACTCGATACCAGTGTACCGAGCTGAGGCGGGAAGGGGAACCGGCGTCGAACCGGTACCAAAAATGGTAGAAATAGTAAAAAAACAATAAACTTTTTCCGAGGAAAATGGGACGTCTGTCAGGCTCCGCGGAAAAAAGAAGACTGAGCAACATGGCACCCTTGGGCGGGAAGGGGACTGCGCATGTGCGAGGCATTCCCAAAGGCTTTCTTTGAAAGCTGGGGAAATTGCTCTGCATGAGGGCTCCATCGGCGCCAACGTCACCCATATGTGAGGATTGACCTCCTGCTTGTTACTGGAGAACTGTGTTTGTGCATAAAACTTGCAAGTACGTGCATTGATTAAAATTTTCTATAATCAATACATGTATGGGAGGAAATGAGATCACTTGATTGGAATGGTAGCCTGAATCAATCAGTGAGTGCTCTCTCGGTTCCCCAGCTTAGTAATGTCAGCATGGTGACTTGTGGCACCCGATTTTGCCATCCCTCCCACCAAAGTAGTGCCTGTTGTTGTGATGTTGGTTCACAAGTGGCTGTAGGCATTTAAGTCTCTCTACACATGGTGGGAGAGTAATATCAAGTAGGAAGAGAATGCCAAAATTGTGGCAGTACAGGACTCTGCCACGAGCTCCAATGAAGAGCGAGAAGGCGAGTTTGTGATCTTTACCCAAAGGGAAATGGGCCAGTGGCTGGAAAAACTCAAAACAAATTGCTTCAGTGAAAACAGACACTGAAAAGGGGAGGGGGAGGGGGATATTCAGTGGCAGTGGCTAATGTTGTTAAAGCGGCTAGTCATTGCTGCTGTAAACTGATCCTGGATATTCAATGCTGGGGTCATAGCAGGCCACTGGCATTGAATATCTAGGTTGACGGATTGCAATTTTACAATCTGGTCAACAGCGATATTTAGCTGCTGGCTGGATTGCAAAAGCCGCTAAAGTTAGGACAGCCATTTAGCTGTCCTAAATTTAGCTAGTTTAGGATAACTAGCTAGTGGCTGAATATCGCCACTATTTATTTATTTACATTCTCTTATATACCGCGCTATTCTGCATCAGTGCGGTTTACATTGAACAAACTGAAATTACATTGAACAGGGCATTATAACTTGGAAATAACTATTTTACAGGGAACATGGGCTATGGAGGGTTAAGTGGCTTGCCCAAGACCACAAGGAGCACCTGTGGGACTAGAAACCCCAGTCCTTCCGGCCCAAGGTGGCTGTCCTCTAGTGGGATTTGAACCCCCGACCTTCCGGCCTGAAGTACCTTGCCCCAACCACTAAGCCACTCCTCCACTCCTAGCTAGCTGGTTATCCTCAGGTGTCACCTCCGTTCTGCCTTTAGACTGCTCTGCTAGCTGGCTAGCATCAGGACACTTCGTGCCTGAAACCGGGGATAATCAGCAGCACTGACCATGTTATTGCGGCTGAATAACCCAGTGAGCGACATTTAAGTGGCTTTCAGGTCTGTAAACTTCCTAAATGCCTTTGAATGTTTATTTCAACATTTGATATACCTCACCCCCCCCCCCCCCCCCCATTACATCGGGGCGGTTTACAATACAAAAAAAAAAAAAAGATGTATAGGAAAAGGAAATGAAGTTACAATCTTTGTTTAGGAAAGAAAAGAGAAAAGACAACTTTTTAAACATTAAATTCAGCAGAGAATAGGAAATAGAAGTTAAAGGCAGTGGAAGAGAGGTGGGTTTTCAGTAGGGAGCGGAACTTAGGGTAGGACTTAGGGTGGAATATCCACCCCTGAGTGTTCTGATGCAGGATGTTGATGATCTGGGCATGTGGTTGGAAGAGGTGGAAGCCTGTGAGAAACAGTGTGATGAGGAGGTGGCACGGCTGCAGAGGGAGCAGGAGCATCTTGTGGCCGAACATCAGGCACTGCTAGATAAAGTGGAGGACCTAGAGAATAGGTCTTGTCGAAACAACCCGAGGATCTGGGGTTCCTCAATCTGAGCCTTATGTGGACTGCTTAGCTGTAGTACAGCAGAAGTGTACACATGTTCTGAGTCTGGATGTCATCTAGGCCAGCAAAGATTATGGTTGAGTGAGCACACCGCAGGCTAGGCCCACGGAGGAGTGAAACCCAGAGAGACATTGTATCTTGCCTGGATGAGGTGGCGGTCTACCTAACTGCACATAGACAGAAGATTAAATGAGAAAACCTTCAGGTTGAAGTGTTTATCAGCGGCGACACTGCAGCATCGATGGGAGATGCGTGACGTGGCAGAGAGAATGAGACAGGAGAATAAAGTACCGGTGGACTTTCCTCTTTAGACTGGTATTTACTGCACATGGAGTTACGAAATGAGTAAGTTAAAAAGAGGCTTGGGTGGTGATGGAAGAGGTGGGTTGCACTAGCGTTATGGACCATAAGATAACACTGAATGGAATAGGTGAGGCAACGGAGTGGCAGAGAGTGGTGACAAAGGGGAAAAGAATGAAAAGGCTATACCATCTACAAGAAGATGGAGGCACAAGTGTGGCAGAGAAGATTCCTGCCTGAGAGACTTGGGGTGCTCAGTTGGCTCTGACTTTTGAAATCAATTTCATATATTGCAGTGGTGATGGCTAAGCGTGATATAGTCAGGGTCGGTGCAAGGAGATGAGGTGCCCTAGGTGAACCATATTGTTTGCACCCCCCTCCCCTGACCACACTGCTTCCCCTCTCCAGGACAGACAGCAGCAGCAATAGATGCCAACAGTCCCATGGAGCTTACCTTCAAGTTCCAGTGCCATGGGGCTGTTCACTTCCGCAGCTCTCCGATGTCCAATGCTGACTTCCCGTGCAAACAGGAAGTCAGAATAGAGAACAGCAGGGGGACGGAAGGAGACAGCCCCAAGGTGCCAGAGCTTAAAGGTAAGCTCCGTGGGTCAGGGAGGGGAGGACAAGGAAGAAGGGTGGATGAGGAGCAGTAGGATAGAGGCTCTAACATGAGGGGGAATTGAACCTATTCACTGTGGGGACACAGAAATTTAAGTTTGTGTCTTTGAATGTGAAGGGGCTTAACTCTCCATATAAGTGCCAAATTATGTATAAGAAATTGAGCAGCTGAGGGGAGATGTGTGCTTTATCCAGGAAATATGCCTGCTGAGAAAAGATGAGGGGTTGGTGAGTACTCACCATTACCCCAGATATATTTTACTTCAAATATGAAGGTGAGAAAAACAGAAAAGGTGGTGTGTTGGTCTCTCGTGGGGTTTGCAGGGGGGTGGGGTCTCAAGGGTGGTTAGAGATGGTATTTGATGATAGAGATTGATATGGCAGGGTTGGCATATGTACTGGTTAATGTGTATGCCCCTAATAGAACCCCAAGAAGATTTTTTTCAGAGTTTGGGGGAAGGTTCAGTACCTTGTGAAATTATTCATCCCCTCGGTGTTTGTCCTGTTTTGTCGCATTACAACCTTGAATTAAAATGGAGTTTTTAGGGATAGCACCATGTGATTTACACAACATGCCTACCACTTTGAAAGTGCAAAATATCCTTTGTGACACAAACAATTAAGACAAAAAAAAAATCCAGAAATAAGGAATGTGCCTAGGTATTCCACCACTCCCCCAAGTCAATACTTTGTAGAGCAATCTTTTACTGGAATTACAGCTACAAGACTCTTATGGTATGTCTCTATTAGCTTAGCACATACAGCCACTGGGATTTTCACCCATTCCTCAAGGCAAAACTGCTCCAACTCCAAGTTAGATGGATTGTGTTGATGTAAAGCAATTTTCAAGTAATGCCACAGATACTCATTTGGATTGAGGTCTGGGCTTTGACTAAGCCATTCCAAGACATTTAAATATTTCCCTTTAAACCACTCCAGTGTAGCTTTAGCAGTATATTTAGGGTCATTTTCCTGCTGGAAGATGAACCTTTGTCCCAGTCTTCACATCTTTGGCACACGTAAACAAGTTTTCCTCAAGAACTGCCCTGTATTTAGTGCCATCCATCGTTCCTTCAATCCTGATCAGTTTTCCTGTCCCCACCGAAGAAAACCATCCCCACAGCATGATGCTGCTACCACTGTGTTTCACTGTAGGAATGGTGTTCTCGGGGTGATGGGAAATGTTGGGTTTGCGCCACACGTGACATTTCCCATGATGGCCAAAAAGTTCAATTTTCGTCTCATCTGACCAGATAACCTTCTTCCATATGATTGGGGGGTTCGCTACATGCTACTGTGCAAACTCCAAATGTGTTTTCTTATTTCTTTCTTTAAGTAATGGCTTGTGTCTGGCCACTCTTCCATAAAACATAGCTATTCACCTGTAGTTAATCACCTGTAACAGGTGATCTCCGGGAACAGCAGGAATTTAGTCTTCACATATGGGTATCGGTACCAACGGAGCCTGTGGGAACGCTCCCTAGTGTCCAATTAGAAAGCTTTTGGGAGCATCCCACAGCGCCTGCGTGCTGCCTTCCCGTCTTTCCCAACTGCCTCTCTCCAGTTGAGTTTTAAAGATGAGACAAAGAGAGGAGAGGGAAAGAAAAGAAAAGAGAGATACAACTTCTAGGAGAGGTGGGTGGGTTGTGAAGACTAAATTCCTGCTGTTCCCGGAGATCACCTGTTACAGGTGAGTAACTATGCTATCTCCAGGAACAAGCAGGAATGTAGTCTTCACATATGGGAACTCCCTAGCTACCGATGCCAGGGAGAGACCCCAGAAGTTGTGTGCCCCTGTGAAAGGGCTCCACTTCCCCCCATGGTTCTCTGGCATCCTACCGGGAAAGGTGGGTAGGAGTTGATTAAGTATGGAACAGGTGTTGTAGAACAGCCTGACCAAACAAGGCATCCCGGCGGGAGTCCTTGTCTAAGCAGTAATGGGCTGTGAAGGTATGAACCGAGGTCCAAGTAGCTGCTCGACAGATGTCATCAATAGACACAGAGTGTAGATGAGCCATTGAGGCTGCCATGGCTCTCACATTGTGAGCTGTGACATGGCCTTCCATAGAAAGGTTCTTACTCTGATAAGCAAAAGAAATACACTGTGCAATCCAGTTGGACAATGTTCTCTTGGAGACTGGAAGTCCCAAATGAGAAGGATCGAAAGCAACAAAGAGTTGGGAGGACTTTCTATGTTGCTGTGTCCTCTGTAAGTAAAAGGCAAGTGCTCTTTTACAGTCCAAAGTATGAAGATTCCTTTCTGCATTTGAAGCATGAGGCCTTGGAAAAAATACAGGCAGGTAAACCGCCTGGTTTAAATGAAAAGGTGAGACCACCTTTGGCATAAAGTGTGGATGAGTCCTAAGGACTACCTTATGATGGAACCTCGTGTAAGGAGGATCAGCAACTAATGCTTGCAATTCACTGATGCGACGTGCTGATGTGATTGCAATGAGAAAGATAACTTTTCAGGAAAGGAATTTCAAGGAGGTAGTAGCTAAAGGTTCAAAAGGCGGCTTCATGAGCTGCCCAAGAACTAGACTCAGGTCCCATGCCACTGGAGGTGGCCTAATGGGAGGCTTAGTTAGAAGAAGGCCCCTCATAAATCTCGCTATGAGAGGAAATAGGCTGTCCATTTAAAGGCTTTAAAGAAGCTGAAATAGCACTTAAATGGACTCTTACTGAGTCTTAAGTCCTGCATTGGATAAATGAAGGAGATACTCCAGTAATGATTCCAGAGGTATCGCAGAGGGGTGAAGACTCTTTTGCGAACACCATATGGAAAACCTTTTCCACTTGAAAGCATACGAGCGTCTTGTGGAAGGTTTCCTGGAAGCACAAAGGGCATCCTTTACTTGTTGAGAAAGGTTAAGATCATGAAGGTCTAAGCTCTCAGCAACCAGGCCCTGAGATGCAGAGAGTGGGGACTGGGATGCCACAACATCCCGTCCTCCTGAGAGAGGAGATCTGGAGCAGATCCTAAGTCCAGAGATGGAGCTTGAGAGAAATGCAGGAGTAGAGGGTACCACACCTGCCGGGGCCAATGTGGAGCTATGAGAATCATGTGGCCTTTGTCTCTCTGAAGCCTGAATAGGATTTTGGGAATTAGGGGAATGGGTGGAAAGGCATATAGGAAGTCCTGACCCCAATGGAGGAGGAAAGCATCCCTGGCCTGACAACCCTGAGCCGGAATTCTGGAACAGAACCAGGGACGTTTGGCATTCAACCGACTTGCAAAGAGGTCTATGTCCGGAGTTCCCCAAATTTGAAAAGTTTTTGCTACCTGGTCTGCATGGAGAGATCATTCGTGTGGAAGCAGAACTCGACTGAGTCTGTCCACCAAATAGTTTTGAATGCCTGGCAGATACACCGCAAGGAGATGAATCTGATGCTCTCTGGCGAGGGCCCATAGTCGCAAAGCTTCGTTGCAAAGCGACAGAGAGCCTGTTCCTCCCTGCTTGTTCAGAAAGAACATAGCTACTTGATTGTCCATCTGAATCAGGACTGTCTTGTAGCTGAGCTGGGTATGGAACACTCGAAGAGCAAGAAAGATTGCTCTGAGTTCTAGGAGATTGATATGTAAGTGGGTCTCCTGTGGAGTCCAGGTGCCTTGGGTTGAGAGTTCTTGCAGATGAGCTCCCCAACCCACCTGTGAGGCGTCTGCTGTTAGAGTGACCTGGAGTGGGGGTTGCTGGAAAAGGGACCCCAACAGGTTTTGGGTTGACTGCCACCGTTGTAGAGACAAAATAAGGCGACTTGTGTTTGCTATTTTGTCTGATAGGCAGCCTGATGTCTGAGTCCACTGAGTGGATAGAGTCCATTGGGCTGCTCTCATATGGAGGCGAGGATAGGGAACCACGTGCATGGTAGATGCCACATGGCCTAGTAGTTGTAACATTTCCTGAGCAGTGAGATGAGTTTTTAACACTGCCTGGGAGGCTAACTGCACAATGCGAAGGCAGCGGGCCTGTGGAAGATAGGCCCTTGCTTTTCTGGTATCCAGCAAAGCTCCTATAAACTCTAGAGGCTGAGAGGGAGTTAGGCTGGATTTTGGGATGTTTATGACCAGGCCCAAAAACTGAAGGATATGCATTGTGCAAGATAAGGAAAATCTGGCCTCTGACTCTGATGGGGCTCGAATGAGCCAGTCGTCTAAGTAGGGGAAGACGAATATTCCTAGAGTGCGAAGAAATGCTGCCACTACAGCCATGCATTTCGTGAACACCCTTGGTGCTGAGGCCAGGACAAAAGGAAGCACCCTGTATTGGTAGTGCTTTCCTTGAAAAAGAAAACGAAGGAATCTTCGGTGAGTTGGATGGATGAGAACATGAGTGTACGCATCCTTGAGATCTAGAGAACAAAGCCAATCCTGACTCTGAAGGTATGGCAGCAGAGTTCCCCGAGAAATCTTGAATTTCTCTTTGAACAGGAATTTGTTCAGTTCTCTGAGGTCTAAAATGGGTCTGTGTCCCCCTGTTTTCTTTGGAATAAGGGAATAGAGGGAGTAAAACCCTGTACCCTGTTGGGAAATGGGTACGTCTTCTATTGCCCCATGGGCAAGAAGTAAACTGACCTCTTGACCCAACTGAGTGTTGAGTGAAGCCTGAGAATTGAACTGTCTTACCACTGTAGGAGGGGGCATGTTGAAGACATGAAGCTTGTACCCCTCTCTTACAATGGAAAGAGTCCATTCTTCTGCTGTTATTTGCCCCCATCTGGGAGCAAAATGGCAGAACCTTCCTGGGATGGTGGAAGGCTCTGGCCCGTTCAGAGCCAGGAAGGCCATGTTCCCTAGATGGGAGTCAAAGCCCCTGTGGAGGCTGAGTCTTCTGGGCCGGTTGAGGCTTAGCAGTCTTTGATTTCCTTTGCTTTGGGGGCTGCTGTTCCTTCCGGGCAGACTGACCTGCAGAATGCACCTGCTGGGTATAGGAGGGGTAAAACCTCTTCTTTTTAGAGAAGAATGGTTTCTTGTAGGATTTCCTCCTTGCAGGATCAGCTGTAGCCTTGGATAGCCTATCCAAAGTGGTGTTATCAGCATCCAGCTCATTAGCTTTCTCTAATACCTGAGGATTGGAGGATCGCCAATGTAACACCAATTTTTAAAAAGGGTTCGAGGGGTGATCCGGGAAACTAGAGACCGGTGAGCCTCACGTCAGTACCGGGAAAAATGGTAGAAACCATCATAAAGAATAAAATTACTCAGCATGTAGATAGTCATGGCCTAATGGGAGACAGCCATCATGGCTTTAGACAAGGAAGATCTTGTCTTACTAATCTGTTATGTTTTTTTGAAAGTGTGAATAAACAGGTGGACAAAGGTGAGTCGGTTGATATAGTGTATCTGGACTTTCAGAAAGCCTTTGACAAGGTCCCTCATGAGAGACTTTTGGCAAAACTAAAGAGTCATGGGATAGGAGGCAGTGTACTACTGTGGATCAGGAACTGGTTAAAAGATAGAAAGCAGAGGGTAGGGCTAAATGGCCAATTTTCCCAATGGAGAAAGGTGAATAGTGGTGTACCCCAGGGATCTGTGCTGGGTCCGCTGCTTTTTGACATATTCATAAATGACCTGGAAAGTGGAATAACGAGTGAGGTTATCAAATTTGCTGATGACACAAAACTATTTAAAGTTGTTAAAACCCAGGAGGATTGTGGAAAATTGCAAGAGAATTTTGATAAATTGGAAGACTGGGCATCAAAATGGCAGATGAAATTTAATGTGGAGAAGTGCAAGGTTATGCACCTAGGGAAGAACAACCCAAACTATGGTTACACGATGCAAGGTTCCACATTAGGAACCACCACCCAAGAAAAAGATTTAGGCGTCCTTGTGGATACCATGTTAAAACCCTCGGCCCAGTGTGCAGCGGCGGCCAAGAGAGCAAATAGAATGCTAGGTATGATAAGGAAAGGAATGGAAAATAAAACAAAAGATATTATAATGCCTCTATATCGTTCCATGGTGAGACCGCACCTTGAATATTGTGTGCAATTCTGGTCGCCATATCTTAAAAAGGATATAGCAATTTTAGAAAAGGTTCAGAGAAGAGCCACCAAAATGGTAAAGGGGATGGAAGGCTACTCCTATGAAGAAAGGCTAAAAAGGTTGGGGCTCTTTAACCTGGAAAAGAGACGGCTGAGGGGAGATATGATAGAAGTCTATAAATTAATGAACGGAGTGGAACGGGTAAACGTAGATCGATTGTTTACCTTATCAGAATATAGAAAGACTAGGGGACATGCAATGAAGCTACAGGGTAAACTATTTAAGACTAATAAAAGAAAATATTTTTTCACTCAACGTGTAATCAAACTCTGGAATTTGTTACCGGAGGATGTAGTAAAGGCTGTTAGTGTAGCTGGGTTTAAAAAAGGTTTGGACAAGTTCCTGGAGGAAAGGTCCATAAACCATTATTAAGAAGGGACCCAGGATATCAATGCTTGAACCAATACAAGCATTGTGGAACCTGTGTCCCTTGGGGAAACTGCTAGGTACGTATGACCTAGATTGGCCACTGTTGGAAACAGAATACTGGGCTTGATGGACCTTGGTCTGACCCAGTATGGCATATCTTATGTTGCCAATTTTTGCCAAAGAGATTTTCGCCTGTGCAAGGGATATTCCCCAGTTTGTCCTGTACCCAGAGTTCTAAGTCAGATGCCTGGAGCCAGGCAATCCTACGAGCACCTATGGCAATGGCAGAGGTTCTGCTTATGCACTCAAAAGCTGCACGATTAACAAACTTGGAAACATCCTGGGCAGGTTTGACAAGTGTAAGATAATCCTGCCTCTTATCATCAGGAAGGAGAGGGCTCATAAGCTCTAGATCTCCTGTAACTTCCTTAAGGAACATTCCCATGTATAAGATGTAGGAACTAATCCTGGCAGAAAGCATAGAGGCCTGGAAGGTTTGACGCCCAAAGACATCCAGAGTCCTACATTCACATCTTGGAGGATTAGAAGCATGTCTTTTTGCACTCTTGATCCTTCTATTGGCTGACTCCACCACTATGGAGTGGTGTGACAACTGAGTTTTCTGAAATCCAGGACAAGGAGGCACTCGATACATGGTATCCAGCCTACGGGAATGAGGAGAGGTGGTAAGAGGTGTTTCCCACATTCTTAACATGAGATCATGCAAGATCTCGTGAATAGGCAAAGTAGCCTCTTCCTTGGGAGCTTTAGGATATTGTAAAATCTCCAACTCCTTTGCTCTGAGCTCTGTTTCAGGAGCCACTGTGATGGAAAGACCTCTAGCCACCTCCCTGATGAAATCCTGAAAGGATATATCCTCTGGAGGAGACATCCTACATTTAGGAGAAGAAGGCTCCTCAGAGAGAAGTACTCCGGCATCAACAGAGCTGTCAGAGTCATCAGAGGATTCAAAATATCTTCTGTCCGGGTGCTCTTGTAAAGCACGATACCAGTACCGATCGAAGTCGGTACCGGAGGGGTCCGGTACCGGCCTGTCGATACCGGAGGAAATAGCATGACTTGGTGTTTGTAGCACACTCGCTGATGTCGATACCGGTACCGGAACCGATGTCGATACCGGTTGAACTGTCTGAAGCGGTCCTGAAGGCACAGATGCCGCAAGAACAGCCGCCAGACTGCGTTCAATAGCCAGGAATCTCTGGTCAATTGACGCTGCCGATGCCTGGGTGTCAGTACCAGACGAAGTGGCCAGTACCCCAGAGCATGGCACCAGTAGTTCTGCCGAGGTTGAGGCCTCGAGAACATCCTGGAGCCCCGATAGTGCTTTGGAAGCTGAAGCCTCCCACCAGGGCAATTTTGCCGGTACAAGTCCCTCAAGGGCAACGCCAGAGGCATCTCGATGCTTGGAAGGAGATCTACCCTTTGAGGACTGGCCAGATTTATGTTTGGTTACCTGAGATCCATGGGAGGAAGACAAAGCCCTGGAAGACGTCGATGCCATGGATGCTGCATCGGAGGGAAAAAGGGTGCTAAGCTTAGCAGCTCGGTTTTGCCGACCCCTCTTCGACATCAACCCACGGGCAACACACTCCGAGATAGAGTGGTCAGGACCTAAACATTTGAGGCACCACTCATGAGTGTCGGTGATGGAGATGGTACCGCCACACTTGGAACACTTTTTAAAACCCGAAGCGGGTTTTTCCATGTTGAGGAAAAAATTGGGCCTAATGCCCAAAATGGCGCGTGGCACCCGAGAGAAAAAAGGCTGGAAATCCAGAAAAAGATTAAAGTTTTTTGTTGGTTTTTTTGAAGAAAGAAAAAAACAGTGGTACCGATATAGCATCGAGGAAGGCAGACGCTACCCCAAAAAAGAATGAAAAATATAGGATAATTTCTGCGGTGACAGGAAAACGACCTGCTGGCTCTGCGGAAAACGAAGAACTGGAGAGAGGCCGTTGGGAAAGGCGGGAAGGCAGCACGCAGGCGCTGTGGGATGCTCCCAAAAGCTTTCTAATTGGACGCTGGGGAGCGTTCCCGCGCAGGCTTCGTCGGTACCGATGATACCCATATGTGAAGACTACATTCCTGCTTGTTCCTGGAGATCAGGTGTTCTCCACGGACTGTAGGAATCAGTCCTCACATATGGGTGACGTCAGCACCGACGGAACCTCATGGAAGTATCTCCCCAGCTGTCAAAGAAAGCCTTTGGGAGATACCACCACACATGAGTGGTCCCCTTCTCACCCAAGGGTACCATCTTACTCAGTCAGATGACATAGCTAGAGCCAACAAATGAAGATGGCAAAAATGGTACAGCAACCCTAATGGGAGGAGGGAGGATTGCAAGGTCCGATTCCTGCTGTGCCTGGAAAACACCTGTTACAGATGAGTAACTATGCTTCCTCCAGGAACAAGCAGGAAGTCAGTTCTCATAAATGAGACTCCCTAGTTACAGACTATCAAGGACCTCTAGAAAAACACAGCCCAACTGTAAGCAGCCGCAAGCGAGTCTGAGGAAACACTCTAAAGACCCCAGTGTCCAGGGATAACCATCGCTCCGGTAGCCTGAACAAGAAGGGTCGGAGGATAGGAGTTCCTAAACCCTGAACAGATTACGGAGAATGGCCTGGCCGAAGGTGCTTCCCGTCAGGAATCCCTCTCCAGGCGGTAGTGAGCTGCAAAGGTGTGAACTGAGGACCAGGTGGCAGCTCAGGCGATATCTACCAAAGGAACAGAGCATAGGCTTGTGACTGAGGTTGGCATAGCGCTGATGATGTGCACTGTGATATGGCACTCCAAAGAGAGCCCGGCCTGATTGTGGGCGAAGGCGATGCAGTCAGATACCTAGGTGGACAGGGTCCACTTGGTGACAGCCTCCACCCATCGTCTGGGGCCCTAGGAAATGAAAAGCTGTGAGGCTTTGTGGTGGCCCTGGGTACTTTGTAGGTAGAAGTACAGGGAACACTTATAATCCAGAGTATGGAGAATGGCTGCTGCCTTGTCAGTGTGGGGCAGAAAGAGTGGGGAGCACCACCTCCTGGTTGAGGTGGAAGGCGGATACCAACTTCGGAAGGAATTTAGGGCTAAGCACAACCCTATTTTTGTAGAATCTGATGTAAGGTGGAACAGCCACCAAGGCCTGAAGTTTGCTGACACTGTGGGCAAAGGTAAGTACAATGAGGAAGACGACCCTCAAGGATAGATAATGTGTATGGCAGGTAGCCAGAGGTTCAACGGATGGCTTGGTGAGCTGCGTCTTAACTATGTTGAGATCTCATTCCGCCAATGGCTGGCGAATGGAAGGTTTAGAGAGCAGCAGCTCCAGCATAAAGCGGGTGATGAGGAGCTGCGCGGAAAGAGGTTGTCCCTCTATAGAGTGATTGCGCGCCGAGCGCACTCAGGTGCACTCTGATGGAGTTGGACTTGTATATGATCTGCGAAAAGTGGAGTAAGTATTGCAGCACAGTGTGTACCTGGCAAGAGATGGGTCTACCCGTTGCTCCACACAACATACTGAGAATCTGCGCTACTTGAAGGCGTAGGCTCATTTCATAGAGTTCTTAAGAGAGGCCAGGAGGAATTCTTCCACCTCCCTTGAGAGGTTGAAGGGTGCAAAGGCGACCCGCTCAGCAGCCATGCAGTTAATGACAGGGAACCCAGGTTGCGGTGAAGAAGAGAGGCCTTCTCCTGGGTCAGTAGCCATGAGGCGTTCCCCAGAGAGACTGGGAGTTCTGTCGAGAGGTGGATCGACAGGGGGAACCAAGATCATAGAGGCCTTGTCCCGCAGGATCTTGAAGAGGATCCGGGTGATTAGTGGCAAGAGAGGGAAGGCATATAGAAGGCCCTCTGACTACGAGATGAGGAAGATGTCCGCTGCTATCCGGGACAGATGCGGTTGGAGACAGCAGAAGCAAGGCAGAGAGCATTGGCTGCGCTGGCAAAGAGATCCAGACTTCGTATTCCCTAGAGTAGAAAGAGCCGCTACACCACTCTGGGGTACAGTCACCATTTGTGCAGCTGGAGAACCCTGCTCAGCTTGTCAACTAGGGCACTGTCTTGGCCTGAAAGGTATACAGCCCTGAGGAGCATTCCCTGATCAATCGTGAACAGAGGGCCCATGCCACCTGGCAGAGGCGCTAGGACACTGCCCCCTCCCTGCTTCTTCAGGTAGAACATCGGGACCTGGTTGTCCATGTGGACTAGCACCGACTGGTTCCACAGGCAGTGATGGAAGGCCTTGATGGCCAGAAAAATGACCTTAAGCTTCAGCAGGTTGAGCTCCAGCAGGTTGATCTGCTGCTGGCTCTCCGCCAGGGACCAGTTGCCCTGCGTGTGCAGTTACACGCAGTGGGCAACCCCAGCCCAGTAGGGACGCATCCGTGGTGAGGATCATCGGGGAGGGGGGTGGTTTGGGGGCTGGAAAGGCATGCCTTTCTGCAGGTGCTATATGCCCTGCCACCCGTCAACTAGCAGAGTTGCTTGACGGGACACTGAGACCGCGTTCCGGAGCCTGCCGTGGCTTGTGTAGACTGTGAGTGGAGACAACACTGAGCTGCACGCATGTGGAGGCAGGCGTTGGGAACCACAGACTGTGGATGCCATGTGGCCTAATAGGCACAGCATGGACTGCGCCGACACTGCATGATGGTGCTGCACCTCAGTGGCCATGTCCCTGAGACAATCTGCCCTGGCCTGGAGAGTTCAGATGAGCTCCTATGAATGCCAGATTCTGCGTTGGAGTGAGGTGAGACTAAGGGTGGTTTATCACGAACCCCAAATAGAGTAGTTATTCACCTGTAACATTATGTTCTCCGGGGACAGCAGGAATCAGTCCTCACATATGGGTGACGTTGGCACCGACAGAGCCCTCGTGGAAACATCCTCCCAGCTTTCAAAAGGAAGCCTTTGGAAGATGCCACCATGCAGACATGGTCCACTTCCTGCCCAAGGGTGTCATCTTGCTCAGTCAGATGACAGAGCTAAAAGACAGCAAAAAATAACAGATAGTAAAGAAGCAACTCCAAGGGGAAGAGGGAAGATTGTGAGGACTGATTCCTGCTGTCCCCGGAGAACACCTGTTACAGATGAGTAACTGCGCTTTCTCCGGGAACAAGCAGGAAGTCAGTCCTTACATATGGGACTCCCCAACTACAGGCTGCCGAAAGTCCATAGTAAAAATAGGGGCTCCCTCACGGGGAGCAAGCAGCAAATGAGTCCGTATCAAAGGACCACAGTAGGACTACTGTGTCCGATGAAAACAGCACTCCGGTAGCCTGAACACAGAAGGGTCAGAGGACAGGAGTTGCCTAAACTACGAAAAGGTTACGGAGCACAGCCTGGCCGAAGGCACTGTCCTGTTGGGACTCTCTTTCCAGGCAGTAATGGGCTGCAAAGGTATGGACTGAAGACCAGGTGGCGGCCCGGCAGATGTCCGCCACCAGGACAGATCGCAAGTTTGCCACAGAAGCCGCAATGGACCTGACACAATGCGCCGTGACGCGGCCTTCCAGCAGGAGCCTCACCTGTTCAAAAGCAAGGGCGATACACTCCGCCATCCATATGGACAACGTACGCTTGGTCACCACCTCCCCCAGCTGACTGGGGTTGTAGGAGATGAAAAAGGAGATGAGTGTGTTGGATATAGAAGGACAAAGCTCTCTTACAGTCCAAGGTGTGTAGGACCGTCTCCGCCCGACTGGAGTGAGGTTGTGGAAAAAGGTAGGGAGCACCACTTCCTGGTTGAGATGGAAGGGCGATACTAACTTTGACAGGAAATTGGGATGCGTGCGAAGCACCACTCTTCTTGTAGAATCGTATATAAAGCGCCTCCGCCACAAGGGCCTGAAACTCGCTAACTCTGCGAGCAGAGGTGAACGCAACTAAGAAAACCACCTTCCAGGAGAGATAGTGAAGGTGGCAGGAAGCCAAAAGGTTTGAAGGGCAGGCGAGTGAGCTGCCGAACACCACGTTGAAATCAAACTTGGATGCCGGAACGGCGAACCGGGGCTTCAATAAGAGCAGGCCCTAAAGAAAACGGGTCACCAACAGCTGGACAGAGGGCTTACCATCCACCACATGATGGTGCGCCGCCATGGCACTAAGGTGCACTCAGACGGAGTTAGACTTAAGGCCAGACAGAGAGGTGGAGAAAGCATAGTTACTCACCTATAACAGGTGTTCTCCAGGGACAGCAGGAATCAGTCCTCACTTATGGGTGACATCTGCACTGATGGAGCAGTTCCCCAGCTTTCAAAGAAAGCCTTTGGGATTGCTACCACGCATGTATGGTCCTCTTCCCGCCCAAGGGTGCTATCTTGCTCAGTCAGGTCCCTTAGCTTGAGCCCTACCAAGCAGATAGCAAGGGAAGGACAAAAATACAGCAATTCATCAAAGGAGGTGGGAAGGTAGGTGAGGACTGATTCCTGCTATCCCTGGAGAACACCTGTTACAGGTGAGTAACTACGCTATCTCCAGGAAAAAGCAGGAAGTCAGTCCTCACTTATGGGACTCCCCAGCTACAGGCTACCGAACCTGTAACCAAAAAAACGCCTCTTTGAGGTCATGAGCAGAAGCTAGTGCCCGAAGGAGCCAGAGTCCTCTGGTCCCGGGGCGAAACCCTCTGTAGCCGTTGAGAAGGGTCGGAGGGAAGGAGTTGCTTATACTCCGAACAGATTACGGCGTAGAGCCTGGCCGAAGGCGCTGTCCCAGCAGGACTCCCTCTCCATGCAGTAGTGGACAGCGAAAGTATTCACTGAAGACCAGGTCGCAGCCTGGCAGATGACTTTCAGAGGCACTGAGCTCAACGAAGCTACCGAAGCCGCCTTGGCTTGGATGCAGTGTGCGGTAACCCTCCATTCCAGGTGGTGCGCCCGCCTTCGCATGAGCGAAGGCGATGCAGTCTGCCATCCAGATGGAGGGGGTGCGTTTTGTGACTGCCTGCCCCAGGCGATTGGGATCATAGGTCACGAAGATTCGGCCAGACTTGCGATGAGGCTGGGTGCGCTGCAGGTAGAAGGCAAGAGCCCTCTTGTAGTTAAGTGTATGCAAAACTGCCGATGCCTGGCTGGCATGGGGTCTCGGAAAGAAAGTCGATGAGACTATCTCCTGATTGAGATGAAAATCAGACAACCTTCGGCAGGAATTTGGTGTGGGTACGGAGGACCACCCTGTTCCTATAGAACCTGGAGTAAGGAGCTTCAACCATGAGAGCCTGGAGCTCACTGACTCGGTAGACCGAGGTCAGAGCCACCAAGAAGACTATCTTCCACGATAGGTGCCGGGACAGTAAGAGATTCCCGAGAAGGGGACTCGTACTGTAAGATATCGAGCTCTTCAGCTCGAGGCTCCTCCTCAGCTTGGGTAACCAGGTTGAGAGCCTGTGCCATAGCCATATCCCGCACAAACACCAAGAAGGAGGTGTCTTCTGGTGGTGTACGCAGCTGAAAGGTGGGTGGGAATGGGTCCGACAGGAGGTCCCGATGGGCACGGGACTCTGGGGAGGTATCCCATCTGACTCCCAGCCCGAAAAATCAGAGTAGGAACCTGATTCGGGCTGGTCGCCTCATCTGGAAGAAGAAGCCTTGGAGGATCGCGCCCCCGAGGAACAGGAAGGCAAGCGAGACCGACGCCAAGGACCCTCACGAGGCCCATGGGTGGATTTTGATGTCCCTCTCGAAGGAACATCGGTCTCAAGGCGTGGGCTAGCGAAGCTGGATACGAGCGCTTGCTGGGAAGCTATGAACGCAGAGACTCCCAAACAGGCGTGAGGCCCTGCGACGCCGACACCGGGTCAGGCATCGAGGAGAGGGAATCCTCATCAGGATGGCCCTCAGGAGACCTGGCGCCATCCCCGGGGGCCTCCGAATCTGTATGAGGTATCTTACGAGGTCACTCCTTGTCCGACTCTTGGGAACGCCAAAGGGGGCTAAGCAATCTAGCGCTGGAGCGCTCATGCTTGTCAGGAGCCCCCGACAGCAACTTCAGGCCTTCTTCTTACGCCGCTCCATTTCAGAGGACACCTGGTCGAAGTGCCGCCTTGAGCAGGAGACGAGGTGGGGGATCCCACCGGCAGAGAGACGACCGAGGGCGCTACTGGGGATTCCGAGGCAGCCTTACGAAAGATGTCCTCGGACTTCTGCTTATAGCTGAGCAAGGCTTTGGAGGACATTTTATTCTAAAGCGAGCACAGCTCTGGATCATGGTCGGCCCCGAGACACTGCAGACAGCAGTCATGGGTGTCCGTAAGCGACATGTTCCTAGAGCATCTATCGCATTTTTGAAACCGGTGGCCATCAGTGCAAAAAAGGGCCACCACGAGGTCAAAGACCCACACGGCCAGTGGTTGGGGGAAAAAAGGGCGTGACGCCTGCTAACAGCAAAAATGTTAGGAAAAAATGCCCCCTTTGCTCAAAAAGGGATAGGAGCAAGGGGAGGTGGGGTAGAGGACTGGTGCAACCGGAAAAATAGTAGGCCAGAGGCTGGGAAACAAAACACTTTTTCTGAGAGATGAGGACGTGCCTCCGAAGGGCTCCGCGGAAAAAGGGAGACTGAGCAAGATAGCACCCTTGGGAGGGAAGAGGACCACGCATGCGTGGCAGCAATCCCAAAGGCTTTCTTTGAAAGCTGGGGAATTGCTCCGCGCGGGCTCTGTCGGTGCCGACATCATCCATAAGTGAGGACAGACTTCCTGCTTGCTCCTGGAGAAACTGCCTGTGTTAGAATTATTATTTAAGAAGTTATGTCTGGGAATACATGTATGTCTCCTCCTGATGACCTATACTAATAAGATCTGACCTATAACAGAGATACACATTATAAATATATGTGATGTCTGACGTAGAATAATAAGGTGGAAATTATGCTGCGAGATGGAATTTTGACCAATAAAAATAGTGACTGAAGTAGGTGGGGGTCAGAGAGAGAAGTGGCAAGCTTTTACTCTCTCCCCCAAAGCTTTGGTTGGGTATATAATACAATTGTGTGTGAATTTGGTTATTAATGGTTATTGCTTCCTTCTCATTGCTCAAAGTGGGGAACTCTGTTACCCAAGAGCCCAGGTGCTGTTACTAATGAGGGGAGGAGCAGAGTACACTTTCAGTATTCCGGAAGGGCTGAGTCTTAGTGACAAACTCAATCTCTTTCTCTGCCGCCTTATCCTCCATCGTTTTGCCAAAGATGTTTTCACTGAGGCAGGGGACATCGAGGAGTTTCTCCTAGACCCACTGCTCGAGAGCCAATGCCTAGAGCCAGGCTTCGCGTTGGGCACTAATGCCTGGGGTGGCCATCCTCACGTTAGACTTGAAGCAGTCGTTGGCGGCTCCAGACATGTACTTTGAGCACTCTCCAATGCAGTTCGTGAAGGTTTGGAAGAGCTGGAGGTGATCTCCGTTGAACCCACTGAGAAACCAGCGAGTTCTTTGCAAGGTCTTGGAGATACATGCTGATTTACAGCTGATAGGCTTGTATTCGACAACCCAGCATCGAGCCCTGGTAGCATTTGCGTCCCAGGGCATCAAGGGTGCAGGACTCGCACGGAAGAGTTTTCAGGCTTTACTGCTGGCACATGGTTGACTCAACCACCACAGAGGTATGAGGGAGTTGCACCTTCCAAAAGCCGGGGCCCTGCTGGACCCGGTACATGGTGTCGAGGCATTGGCTAACTATCAGCACAAGCGCCAGTGTCTCCCACATCCAAAGGAGTTGTCGTCCAAGGATGTTGGAGACCGTCAAGCCTCCTTAGGTTGAGCCTCATACTGGAGGATTTCGAGTTCCTCCGTGCGAGGGTCCTCCTCCGACTCCATGGTGAGAGACAAGGCCTTCACCATGTTCTGGACAAACTCAAGGAACAAGGTGTCCTCGGGAGGGGGCAGATGTCTTGATGCCGGAGAAGACTGATCCGAGGAGAGATCGCGGTGCTTACACATCTCCGGGGAAGCCTCATCCTCCCAGTCCAAGTAGTTCATCAAGGCCTCAAGGCCTGACTGTTCCTGAGGCATCAGGCTCGGATTAGATCTTTGATGACCCACGGCGGCTGCTTGGCTGCAGCCACAAGTGCTTGCCGGAGAGAATCTCGGTCCCAAGGACTGGGAGCAGGGGTCGAGACACTTGCCAAGGATCGGCTCGAGGCTCTCGAGGATTGTTTCAGCAGCCTGGGGAGTCCTCAACATCAAGGTCCCTGTGGTCTCTAAGCGACCACCAGCAGGACTGCGCAATGACGCTTGCTGAGAGGCTAGGAACGCAGTGAAACTGTGTAACAATGCCATCATCCTGGCCACTCGGGAATTGCAGCCTTCAACGCGGACACCAGGTTGACTAGGTCCAACATTGGTGAAGTGAAGGAAGTCTTTAATGGGACAGGCCTCGGGGGTTGTGATCTGTCGCCAGAGGCCTTGGCATCTGTTCTGTGCACCTTTGCCAGCTGCTTCCACTCCGATTCCTTGGATACCCCTCCAAGTTCTGTAGGACCTTGCATGGGACGTCTTGTGTGTATCCGATTCCCAGGAAGAGGTCCTCGAGGATTTTTTTCTTATTGCGTTCCTGCTCAGGAGAACCATTGTCGGAGTGTCCGCAGACCCGATCGGGCACCATAGGAACTTTATGCTACTCCGAGGATCTGTGCAGGGCCTTAGAGCGCAAGGTTACCGGGTACACCGGGGCTGAATCTGACCTGTGGAAGATGTTATCTTGCTTCTGCCGAGGACTTTGGAAGGGCTTCACGGAAATCTTTTTTGCACAGGGCGCAAACCTCTGGTTCATGGTCGGCACCTAGAAACCGGAAGCAGCAGTTTTGTGTATCAGTTAGGGACATGTTCTTTGTGCACCGATCACACTTTTTGAACCCACTGGCCACTGGGGCAAAAAGGACCCCTGCAAGGTCAAAGATCCTCGACACAGCCAGCGATTAGAAAAAGGTGTGAAACCGCGCTGGAAGAAACTAAAAATGGTTCCGAGACTAAAAACAGAGGCAACAGAGCTCGGAGGCGGGAAAGGGACCGGTGCTAACTGGAGAAAGAAAGGCACTATAATGCACAGAAGAAATTAACTTTTTTCTGCAGAAAGACGACTGAAGTCTGTTGGGCTCTGTGGAAAAAGGGAGACCTGAGTAAGATGACACCCTTGGGTGGGATGCATGGTGGCATCTCCCAAAGGCTTTCTTTGAAAGCTGGGGAGATGCTTCTGTGGGGCTCCATCGGTGCCTTCCATATGCAAGGACTGATTTACTGCTTGTTCCTGGAGAAAGCCCCACTCTATGGAGTGTACAGCTGAAAGTGGTCCTATGGGCAGATACTCCCATCTACGCTGTTGATCTTTGCAGTTCCTTCAGTGTTATCCTTGGTGTCTTTGTGGCAACTCTGATTAATGCCCTCCTTACCCGGTCTGTGAGTTTTGGTGGGCGGCCTTCTCTTGTCAGGTTTATAGTGGTTCCATCTTCTTTTGATTTTGTTATAATGAATTTAATGGTGCTCCGAGGGTTATTCAGAATGTGGGATTTTTTTTTTTATATAACTCAACCCTGATTTATATTTCTCTACAACTTTGTCTCTGAACTATATGGAGTGCTCTTTGGTCTTCATTTTGCTTGCTTAAAAGTGTTGCAGAGTCAGGGGCCTTTCAGAACAGGTATTTTTATACAGGCATCAAGTGACAGATCATATGACACTGATTGCACACAGGTGGACCCTAATCAGCTATGTGACTTCTGAGGTTAATTGGTTGGCCAGATCTTATTTAGGGGGTTCATAGCAAAAGGGATGAATATACTCACATCATTTCAGTTTTTTAAAATTATATACAAGGTATTTTATTGTCATTCCACTTCATCAATTTGGATTATATTGTTAGGTCCATTACCTAACATCCAAACAAACCTCCATTTCATTCCAGGTTGTAATGAAAAAAAAAACAGAGGGGATGAATACTTTCACAAGGCACTGTACTTTTGGTATGTTGGAGTGGGGTGGTAGTAGAGAGTGTGAGTATGAGTGTGTGTGTAAGACTTTAATATAACCCGTGTACCTAAGCTGGATAACCCGGGGGGGGGGGGGGCACAGAACAAAGATAGGTGGGAAATTGAAGATGGCAGTATTTACAAGATAATACTCTTTCATCGAGTCCTGCTAGACCAGTCCAAACAAGTGTGTTGTGTTCCCCTACCAACAGATGTGGAGACAGTGCACACATTCCAGAGGCCATTATCAGACTGAGCCTCTAGAGTAAGGATCTTGAACTCCAGTCCTGGAGGGACGCAAACCAGTCAAATTTTCAGGATATCCCTAATGAATATGCATGAGAAAGCATAGATAGGTGTTCTCCAGGGACAGCAGGAATCAGTCCTCTCATATGGGCGACGTCGGTGCAGACTAATCTTGCACGAAATCATCTCCCCAGCTTTCAAAGAAAGCCTTTGGGAGATGCCACCACACATGCATGGTCCCCTTCACGACCAAGGGTGCCATCTTGCTCAGTCAGATCACATAGCTAGGACGGTAGTAAAAATAAAACGAGGTAGGGAGGCAACTCCCAGGGGAGGAGGGTTGTGAGGACCGATTCCTGCTGTCCTTGGAGAACACCTGTTACAGAGAGTAATTACGCTTTGTCCAGGAACAAGCAGGAAGTCAGTCCTCACATATGGGACTCCCTAGCTCCAGGCTGCTGAGGAACGAACCACGACAGCACCAACGGTGACCAAGTCGGGTAGCTGTGAGTTGCAGAAGGCGAGTCCCATCTGAGACACTCTGCATAATTCCAGTAGCCTTTATACAGAAAGGTAGGATTTGCCTACACCCCGACATGATTACAGAGTACCGTCTAGCCAAAGGCACTGTTCCAATGGGACTCACTCTCCAGGCAGTAGTGAGCTGCGAACGTATGAATTGAAAACCATGTGGCAGCTTTGCAAATCTCCGTCACCAGTACTGAGCGCAGTTTGCCACAGATATGGCATCTCTCTCACACAAAGCACTGTGAACTGGTGGTACATGGAGAGCCCAGCTCACTCATAGGCGAATTCAATAAAGTACATCACCCAAGTGGACAGAGTTTGCTTAATCACAGGAAGCCCCAAGTCTGCTGGGGTCGTAAGAAACGAAAAGCTGAGAAACTTTGCAATGGCCCTGGGTCCACTGTAGGTAAAAGGGCAGAGCCTGTTTGCAGTCCAATGTATGGAGTATAGTTTCCTCGTGACCGGCATGAGGCCATGTGAAAAAGGTGGGACGTACCACTTCCTGGTTGAGATGGAAAGGAGAGGAATTTGGGGTGAGTGAGGAGTACCACCCTATTCTTGTAGAATCTTGTGTACGGTGGCTCTGCTACTAGGGCCTGAAGCTCGCTTACTCTGCAAGCGGAAGTGAGAACTACCAGGAAAGCCACCTTCCATGAAAGCCACCTTCCATAAAAGATACCACAAATGGCAAGTAGTTAGAGGCTTGAACGACAGCCTAGTGAGCTGTGAGAGCACCACATTGAGGTCCCATTCTACTGCCTGGGGATGGATGGGGGCCTCAGACAGCAGAAAGCCCCAAAGGAACCAAGAGACTAGGAGCTGACCTGAGAGTGGTTTCTCCCTTGATAGGGTGGTGGTGTGCGACAATCACACTCAGGTGCACTCTCACTGAGTTAGACTTCAGTCCAGTGTTCAACAGATGCAGTAGGTATTAGAGCACCAGTTGCACTGGGCAGGAGAACAGGTTCTTCCACCTCTCTGCACAACATACTGAGAATCTACACCAGGTAAAGGCATATGCTTGCCTCGTGGAGGGGCTTGCAGGAGGCCAACAGGACCTTCTAAACCTCTCGTGGGAGGTTGAGAGGGGCCAAGACTACCTTTTCAGCGACCACACCGTTAGCGTTAGAGACTCCAAATTGGGGTGTAGGAGGGAGCCCTCATCCTGAGTCGGGAGGTCCAGGGCATGGCCCAGCGGGACCGGGAGTGCCACAGACAGGGAGAGCAGCAGCAGGAGCCACTGTTGTCTGGGCCACCTGGGGACAATTAGTATCAGTACTTCCCCCTCACGCTGGACCTTAAAGAGGGTCCAGGTAACCGGGGGGGGGGGGGGGGGGGGGTCGGCGGAAAGGCATAAAGGCGGCCTTCCGTCCATGGGATTAGGAAGTGTCCACCGCTACCCTCACCAGGTGTGGCTGCGTGAGCAGAAGCGGGGAAGCTGTGCATTGTCCAGGATGGCAAAGAGGTCCATCACAGATATCCTCCAGAGGCAAAAAAGCCATGAGGCCACTTGTGCAGTTGGGGCATCCTGCTCAGTATGTCCGCCAGGAGGTTGTCCTGGCCCAGGAGGTAGACTGCCCACAGGAGCATGTTGTTGCAAACTGCAGAGGAGTGGAGGGCCACCATCTCCTTTCAGAAGGAGTACGACCTCGTGCCCCCCTGTTTGTTGCCATAGAACATGGTGACTTGGTTGTCCGTTTGTATCAGCACCTGCTGGTGTTGCAGATGGTGCTGGAACGCCCATAGGGCCGGAATGATCACCTCGAGCTCCAGAAGATTGATCTGTAGCAGGGATTCAGCTTGGGACCAGCTGCCTTGTGTGCGACGGTCCTTGCAATGTGCTCCCCAAAAGAGGGAGGTGTCAGGACCCTCTGGTGAGTGGGCGCCTGGAAAGGCATTCTCAGCCTGGAAGTGGCAGAGAAGTTGCCACCAGTTGAGGGAATCTACCACCTGGCAGGTTACCCTGATCCTGTCCTGCAGTCTGCCCATGGCTTGTGTCTACTGAGAGCAGAGGCACCACTGAGCTGCCTGATTGTAAAGGTGGGCTAGCGGGGTCACGTGGACCATGGAGGCCATCTGGCCCAGAAGGCAGAGAAGGAGACAGGCCGGCACCAAGAAACAGTGCTGCACCTTCGCCGCTGCCTCCCTGAGGTGGTCTGCCCTTTCTCTGGGAAGAAAGGCCTTGACCTGCAGAGCGTCTAATGGAGCACCTATGAAATTCCAGACTCTGGGCTGGAGTGAGATGAGATTCGGGGTATTTGATGATAAAGCCCAGGTGCTGCAGCAGGATGGTTGCACGCCCTTTGACCTGATGGGCTTCTGTGGCCGTGCTGCCCCTGATGAGCCAGTCATCCAGGTATGGGAAGACAAAGGCCCCTTGCAGACGTAGGAGGGCAGTGACCACTGCTAGGCACTTTATGAAGACCCTCGCGAGGAAGCCAGGCCAAAGGGTAGCAGCCTGTATTGGTAGTGCCCTCCTACCGCGAACCTTAGGTACTGCCTGTGGGAGGGATAGCTCAGGCTGTTTGTGTAAACATCCTTTAGATCCAAGAAGCAAAGCCAATCTCCCTGGGTGGAGAACTTCTCCCTCAACAGAAACTTATTTAAATTTCACAGGTCTAGGATGGGCCTGAGGGCCCCAGTCCTCTTTGGGACAAGGAAGCATCTGGAGTAGAAGCCTTTGCCCTACAGGTGTCTGGGTACAGATTCTGCTGCGTTGTCCTTGAGAAGACTTGTGAGCTCTGTGAGCAGGAAGGTCTGGTGAAGGAAGAGTCATACCGGCTCTCCTGGAAAGAAGCTTGGTGGAATCTGCTGTAAGTGGAGGAGGTATCCCTCCCTGACCACCTACAGTACCCACAGGTCCAAGGTGACTGATGCCCATCTGTGGGCGAAGAGAGCCAGGCGCACCTCTGTCAGCTGGTGAAGGTTTTCTGGGGAAGAGGTCAAAAGCTCCCCCCAGGCTGGGTGGGAGCTGGAGTCTGGGGTTTAGGTGCTTTGCCTTCTGATCCCCTACCCCTGCATATTGGAGTGAGAACCCTGATGGCCAGAGTAGGGCTAGTACTGATGACCCTTTCCCCCATCGTTGTTTTTACGAGGGTGGGATGTAGACTTCTTGGAGAGCTTGACAAGTCACAAAGTCTGCCTCAATCTCAGCAGCTTTGTCGGCCATGGATTTGCCAAAGAGGTTCTCACTGATACAGGGGATATCAAGCAATTTGTCATGGACCCACTGCTCAAGGTCAGAGGATTGTAGCCAGTTCTGGCGTTAGGCCCAGATATCGGCTGCCGTAACGCAAGCCGCCGACTAAGTTGTCATAGGCGGCCCAGGAGAGGAACTTGAACAGCACTGTACTTCAGAAGTCAGGGTCTAGAACTGTTGGAGGGGTTCCCAGACGAGGCCTGCTGCAAACCCAGACAGATCTTTGGCCAGTGCCTTTAGGTACATGCCTATGTACAGTTCATAGGATTGGAACCGGCAACCCAGCATCAAGCCTTGATAACATTTGTGCCCAAGGGCTCGGGCCTCCCTACCAGCAGGAATGGAGAAGTGGGTTTTCTGGCTCTTGAGCTTTTCCATGGTCAACTCGATGACCATGGAATTGTGAGGGAGTTAAGGTTGTGGAACCCCGGTCCTTTTTGGATGCGGTACCTAGTGTCGAGCAGACTGTTAACTATCAGCACCGATGCCATGGTCTCCCACATTCTGAGTAACAGCCTCTCAAGTATCGGCTGAATGGGCACCATGAGGGTTTCTCTAGGTGGAGTCTCATAATGGAGAATCTCCAACTCCTCAGTGCGCAGGGGTCCTCCCTGCCTCGGTTTGCACCGAGAGGGACTTGACCATATGCCTGACAAAGTCATCAAAGGCCACGTCCTCAGGAGGAGGCGTGGTGTCCAGGCATCTGGGGAGACGGGTCTGAGGGAATGTCTTGGTGCCGTATGCTGTCCGGGGACACCTCGTCTTCCATATCCCACTTGGAGTCGAAAGGTGATGAGGAGTCCGAAGCTTTGCAACTCCTTTCATGGAGGCCGTTGCCAAAGGGCCTACGGCCTGCAGAGGACCTGGGTCCAAGTCACAGAGACTGACTGGAAAGGACCAGATGCCCGACGAATGGAACATCGACTGGCACTGAGGATTTTCTCTAGGCTGAGGGCGCTCAATGCTCGACTCGACAACTGAGGGACTTCCTTGCAGTTGAGGGCCTGGTCTTCGGGGCAGATGAGGTGGAGGAACTGGCCATGATCACCTGCTGTAGGGCCAGGATAGCAGTGATATTCTACTCCTGGACTGCCTTTCTGGTTTCCAAGCCAGAAGGCTCTGCATCCTTCGGCATGGGCACTGAGGATTTTTGGCCTGGTGACGGTACCTTTGGCAGTGCATCCTCGACGAAGACTACAGCCTCAAAGAACCTCGCAAAGTTTCACCAGCTAAGGAATACTTCTTGAGGATCTTGGTGGAGCACTTCTCGGCATCGCCCGAGTACATCTGAGAAGTTTTACCGGGTTTCTCTGGTGCAACTTCGGCAGACTTCAGCTTCATCTCTGGCTCCAGGATCTTCTCAGAGGCCCCACGGGAGGTGGGTGCCGAGATGGACCAGGGGAACAGCTTTTCCTGCATCTCTAACCGTTTCCTGTTGGTTTTGGCCGACATAGCCTGGCAGAGGTCGCAGGAGGCACTGTCATGGTCTGGGCCCTAGACAGCAGTCATGGGTGTCATGGACGGTTTGACTGCAGCGGTCACACTTTTTGAACCCACCAGGAGACATGGTGGGAGACGCCTGGATGGGGTCGATGACCCCAGAATAAAAAAAGACATGAACGCCAGCTGAGGGAGACCTTGATAAAAAAAGGGGCTGAGAACAGTGCCAGGAAGAGCTGACTTGAGGCGGGAAGAGGAACTGGTATGCTTACTGGGCAACTAAGTTTTAGGTACAGTTTTTCAGAGATTTTTCTGTTGGAACAGAACATACGTCCGTTGGGCTCTGTGGAAAAAAGGAAACTGAGCAAGATGGCACCCTTGGACGGGAAACGGACGATGCAAGCGTGGTGGCATTTCCCAAAGGCTTTCTTTGAAAGCTGGGAAGACACTTCCGCGGGGGCTACGTTGGCGCAGACATCACCCATATGCGAGGGCTGCCTTCCTGCTTGTTCCTGGATTACTGCAAACTCCACCCACGCGCCACAGACTGTGTCCAAAGCTACACTTACTGTTAGAGATTGAACCATCATGTCAATGCTTGTACTTTTATTACGCTGGTTTGAATTTTATAACAAGCCAATTTTATAACAAGCCAAATTATCTAAACCAAATTACTGCAAAAAGGGGGTATACAACTAATACAAAAAACAACAACCCTTATTTACTCCTTACTTCTCACAATATTGTGAGAAGTAAGGAGTAAATAAGGGTTGTTTTTCATAAAATTATCCCCATAATATATACTTCTTGAAAAAAAGTTTGCTTTTAAAGTGCTTTTAGAGTCCTGTGAGTATCCATAATGAAGACTCCTTTAACTTTAGCATAAGGGTTAAAATCAATAAGTGTTTTTAGTGAACTGACCTTTGTATGGTTGATAGCCAAGTGGTCGAGCCAGACTTGCTTTCAGATCAAATGATAATTTATTATTCGTAGCTGGAGTTTCTATATTCTCAGCTGCAAACTTGAATGGAGTTAAAGCTAGAAAGAAAAGCAAGAGATCTGGATAATTCTGGTATATCTGGATTAAGGAAAGCTGCAAAATAAAATGCACAGTGTCCTATGGGGGGTATATTCAGAAGGATTAATACGGTTAGCAGACCTTCTAACCAGTTAATCACAATGAGTGGGACATTCAGAGGCACACAGCTGTTTCGTGCTGTTGACTATCCCTCTCAACGCCACTGTATGCCCTGATGCTAACCATGTAGCATCAGGGTGCTCCAAGGACATGTTTGATTTAACCAATCAGCAGCGATATTCAGCTATTGATAGGATAACCTAAACCAGCTAAATTTTGGCACAAAAAAGGCTGGCCTAATTTTAACTGGTTTAGCTATCTGGCCAGTGGCTGAATACCACTGCTGCCCTGGTTAGCTAGATAGCTAAAGCATAGTTACTCACCTATAACAGGTGTTCTCCGGGGACAGCAGGAATCAGTCCTCACATATGGGTGACATCGGTACTGACAGAGCCCTCGCAGAAGCATCCCCCCAGCTTTCAAAGAAAGCATTTGGAAGATGCCACCACACATGCGGAGTCCCCTTCCCGCCCAAGGGTGCCATCTTGCTCAATCAGATGAAAGCTAAAAGACAGCAAAACAGAGGATGATAAAGAAGCAACTCCAAGGGGAGGAGGGAGGATTGTGAGGACTGATTCCTGCTGTCCCTGGAGAATACCTATTACAGGTGAGTAAATGCGCTTTTTGCGAGAACAAGCAGGAAGTCAATCCTCACATACGGGACTCCCCAGCTACAGACTACCGAAAGCCTATAGCAAAAAAATAGGACTCCTCCGAGGGGAGCCGCAAGCAGCAGCAATTTGGTCCGTGTCCACAGACCACAGTAGGACCCTTATGTCCGATAAAACAGAACTCCGGTAGCCTGAACAAAGAAGGGCCGGAGGGTAGGAGTTGCCTAGACCAAGAGAGGTTTACGGAGTACAGCCTGGCCGAAGGCACTGTCCCATTAGGACTCTCTTTCCAAGCAGTAATGAACTGTGAAGGTATGGACTGAAGACCAGGTGGTGGCTCGGCAGATGTCCACCATCAGGACAGATTGCAAGTTTGCCACCGAAGCTGCCATGGCACTGAAATGGTGCGCCGTGAATCAGCCCTGCAGCGGGAGCCTCGCATGCACATAAGAGAAGTAGATACAGTCCGCCACCCAGGTGGACAGCGTACGCTTAGTAACTGCCTCCGCCAGCCTACTGGGGTCATAGGAAATAAACAGCTGAGAAGCCTTGCGGTGGCCCTATATGCATTGGATATAGAAGGACAAGGTGTGAAGGACCGTCTCCGCCTAACTGGAGTAAGATCTTGGAAAGAAGGTAAGGAACACCACTTCCTGGTTAAGATGGAAGGGCGACACTACCTTCGGCAGGAATTTGGGGTGCGCGTGAAGCACCACTCTGTTCTTGTAGAACCTGATATAAGGCGCCTCTGCCACCAGATCTTGGAGCTCGCTAACTCTGCGAACGGAGGTGAGTGCAACCAGGAAAACCACCTTCCACGAGAGGTAGCGAAGGTGGCAAGTAGCCAGAGGCTTTAAAGGGCGGGCGAGTGAGCTGCCCCAACACCACGTTGAGGTCCCATTCAGTTGACTGAGGGAGAACGACGCCTGTTCGGCATGGGGCCTTGGGAGCACTCTCTCCTGATTGAGATAAAAAGCAGACACGAACTTAGGCTAGGATGGGTCCTGAGGACCATCCTGTTCCGATAAAACCTGGTGTAAGGGGCGCCAGCCATGTGCGCCTGAAGCTCACTGACTCGGTGAGCCGAGGTCAGTGCCACCAGGAAGGCCACCTTCTAGGACAAGTGCCAGAGTGAACATGTCACCATTGGCTCGAAGGGTGGATGAGTGAGCTGCGAGACACCACATTCAAGTCCCATTCCGCCTGAGGGGAACGGATGGGCAACTTGGATAACAGAAGGCCTCGAATGAAGCGGGAGAATAGTGGCTGCCCTAAGAACATAAGAAATGCCATACTGGGTCAGACCGAGGTCCATCAAGCCCAGTATCCTGTTTCCAACAGTGGCCAATCTAGGTCATACGTACCTAGCAGTTTCCCCAAAAGACACAGGTTCTGCAGTGCTTGTACTAGGTCAAGCATTGATATCCTGGGTCCCTTTTTAATAGTGGTTTATGGACCTTTCCTCCAGGAACTTGTCCAAACCTTTTTTAAACCCAGCTATACTAACAGCCCTTACTACATCCTCCGGTAACAGATTCCAGAGTTTGATTACACGTTGAGTGAAGAAATATTTTCTCTTATTTGTCTTAAATAGTTTACCCTGTAGCTTCATTACATGTCCCCTAGTCCTTCTATATTCTGATAGCGTAAACAATTAATCCACGTTTATCCGTTCCACTCCATTCATTAATTTATAGACCTCTATCATATCTCCCCTCAGCCATCTCTTTTCCAGGTTAAAGAGCCCTAACCTTTTTAGCCTCTCTTCATAGGAGTAGCCTTCCATCCCCTTCACCAATTTGGTGGCTCTTCTCTGTACTTTTTCTAATAACTCTATGTCCTTTTTAAGATACGGTGACCAGAATTGCACACAATATTCAAGGTGCGGTCGTACCATGGAGCGATACAGAGGCATTATAATATCCTTTGTTTTATTCTCCATCCCTTTCCTTATGATACCTAGCATTCTATTTGCTTTCTTGGCCGCCGCTGCACACTGGGCGGAGGGTTTTAACATGTTATCCACGATGACTCCTAAATCTTTTTCCTGGGTGGTGGTTTCTAATGTGGAGCCTTGCATCGTGTAACTATAGTGTGGGTTGTTCTTTCCTAGATGCATAACTTTGCACTTCTCCACATTAAATTTCATCTGCCATTTGGATGCCCAGTCTTCCAATTTATCCAGATCCTCCTGCAGTTTTCCACAATCCTCTTGGGTTTTAACAACTTTAAACAGTTTTGTGTCATCTGCAAGTTTGATAACCTCACTAGTTATTCCTTTTTCCAGGTCATTTATGAATATGTCAAAAAGTAGGGGACCCAGTACAGATCCCTGGGGTACTCCACTATTCACCTTTTTCCATTGGGAATATTGGCCATTTAGCCCTACCCTCTGCTTTCTATCTTTTAACCAGTTCCCGATCCACAATAGTACACTGCCTCCTATCCCATGACTTTTTAGCTTTGCCAAAAGTCTCTGATGGGGGACCTTGTCAAAAGCTTTCTGAAAGTCCAGATACACTATATCAACCGACTCACCTTTGTCTACCTGTTTATGCACACCTTCAAAAAAACAGATCAGATTAGTAAGACAAGATCTTCCTTGTCTAAAGCCATGTTGGCTGTCTCCCATTAGGCCATGACTATCTACATGCTGTGTAATTTTGTTCTTTATGATGGTTTCTACCATTTTCCCTGGTACTGACGTCAGGCTCACCGGTCTGTAATTTCCCGGGTCACCCCTGGAACCCTTTTTAAAAATTGGTGTTACGTTGGCGACCCTCCAATCTTCAGGTATTACAGATGATTTTAATGAAAGTTCACAGATTACCAATAGCAGGTCTGCAATCTCATATTTCAGTTCTTTCAACACTCTGGGATGTATACCATCCGGTCCAGGTGATTTGCTACTATTCAGTTTATCAAATAGTTGTAATATATCTTCCCGGTGTAGCGATATCTCTCTCAATTCCTCTGCAGTATCACCTTTAAATACCACTTCAGTCTTGGGTAACATCCCTACATCTTCTTCAGTAAAGACCGAAGCAAAGAATTCATTCAGTCTCTCTGCTATAGCCTTGTCCCCTCTTACTGCCCCTTTTACCCCTCTATCATCTAATGGTCCAATTGACTCTCTCACAGGCCTTTTGCTACGAATGTACTTGAAAAAGTCTTTATTTCGTGTTTTTGCTTCCGTAGCAAGTTTCTTCTCAAATTCCCGCTTTGCCTGCCTTATCAATGCTTTGCATTTAACTTGCCAGTGCTTGTGTTGTTTCCAGTTTTCATCATTTGGCTCTTTTTTCCATGTCCTGAAGGTTGCTCTTTTGGCAGCAACAGCCTCTCTGACCTCACCTTTAAACCATGCTGGCAGTTTTTTGGACTTTCTTCCACTTTTCTTAATGCGTGGAATACAGCTGGTCTGGGCTTCGAGGATAGTATTTTTAAATAACACCCAAGCTTGCTGTAAGTCTTTAACCTTTGGAACCGCTCCTTTTAGTTTTTTCCTAACTATATTCCTCATTCTATCATAGTCTCCCTTTTGAAAGTTAAAAGGTAGTACTGTGGATTCCTTTACTATCTGTCCTCCACTGATTAAATCAAACATGATCATACTATGATCACTATTGCCAAGTGGTCCCAACACCCTTATTTCTTGCACCAGATCTGGCGTTCCACTAAGGACTAGGTCCAGTATGGCTTCCCCTCTGGTTGGTTCATGAATCAGCTGCTAAAAGAAGCAGTCATTTATTTCATCTAGAAACTTTATCTCTTTAGCTTGTCCTGCTGTGAGACTGTCCCAGTCGATACCGGGGTAATTGAAATCACCCATTATTACTACTCTGTTGTGGCTTTTGTTAGCTTCCTTGATTTCTTTGAGCATTTCATCATCCATTTGTTCATTCTGGCCAGGCGGTTGATAGTATACTCCCACTGCCATCACCTTCCCCTTCATAAATGGAATTTCAATCCATAGAGATTCTACAGCAAATTGTGTTCCCTGCAAAACTTTAATCCTTTCTGACTCAAAGCCCTCTTTAACATAGAGCGCAACCCCTCCACCAATTTGTTCAGCTCTATCATTACGATATAGTTTGTATCCAGGTATCACAGTGTCCCACTGGTTATCCTCCTTCCACCATGTCTCTGAGAGTGCAATCATATCTAACCTCTCATTTAGTGCTATATATTCTAATTCTCCCATCTTATTGTTTAGACTTCTAGCATTGGCATACAAGCATTTTAGTGACTGTATTTTATTAATTTTATTAATATTAATCTGGCTATTGGTAGGCATGGGTAATTGGGAATCTTTATGCTCTGTCTGCTCCTTACTCAAGGGCATTTGGGCTACTATACTCCCTTTTGGAACCTCACTGTTTTTGGTAGTATCCTTCAAGGATACCTTTGTCCGAACCATGCGCTCCTGGGTGACTGTCGGCTTTCCCCTATTTTCTAGTTTAAAAGCTTCTCTATCTCTTTTTTAAAGGTTAATGCCAGCAGTCTGGTCCCATCCTGATTAAGGTGAAGCCCATCCCTTCGGAAGAGCCCCCCCTTTCCCCAGAATGTTCCCCAGTTCCTAACAAATCCAAAACCCTCATCCTTGCACCATTGTCTCATCCACGCATTGAGACTCCGGAGCTCTGCCTGTCTTTTGGGTCCTGCACGTGGAACAGGAAGCATTTCGGAGAACGCTATCATGGAAGTTCTGGATTTCAACTTCCTACCTAAAAGCTTAAATTTAGCCTCCAGAACTTCCCTACCACATTTTCCTATGTCATTGGTACCAACATAGTGGAGGAGTGGCCTAGTGGTTGGGGCAGGGTACTTCAGGCCGGAAGGTCGGGGGTTCAAATCCCACTAGAGGACAGCAACCTTGGACCGGAAGGACTGGGGTTTCTAGTCCCACAGGTGCTCCTTGTGGTCTTGGGCAAGCCACTTAACCCTCCATAGCCCATGTTCCCTGTAAAATAGTTATCTCCAAGTTATAATGCCCTGTTCAATGTAATTTCAGTTTGTTCAATGTAAACCGCACTGATGCAGAATAGTGCGGTATATAAGAGAATATAAATAAATAAATAAGACAGCAGACTCCCCCCCAGCACTATCTATGATCCTATCTAGGCGGTGCGTGAGATCTGCTACCTTCGCACCAGGCAGGCATGTTACCAGGCGATCCTCACGTCCACCAGCCACCCAGCTATCTACATTCCTAATGATTGAATCACCAACTATAACAGCTGTCCTGACCCTCCCCTCATGGGGACATGGCCCTGGAGAAACGTCCTCGGTGCGAGAGGGTTTACATCACCTGGAGGACAGGTCCTAGTTACAGGATCACTTCCTGCCACACCAGGGTGATGCTCTCCTGTCACGCGACCTCTCTCCTCCATGGCAACAGGGATGCTGCCAGACTGGAGGTGGGACTTCAGGACTATATCCCTGTAGGTCTCGTCCATGTACTTCTCTGTCTTTCTTATGTCTTCCAGGTCTGCTACTCTAGCCTCTAGAGAACGGACTCGTTCCCTGAGAGCAAAGAGCTCCCTGCACTTAGTGCATATGTAGGACCTCTCACCAACTGGGAGAAAATCAGACATGTGACACTCAATGCAAAAGACTGGAGAACCCCCATCTCGTTGCTGGACCTCTGTCTGCATCTTAGTTTAAAGCTTGTGTTTAGGTCTTTTAAATTCGGTATATAATAAGGATTGGTGTAGATGCTTATACTAATAAAAGTGTATCTAATACCCCTAATACACCCTGTGTACCTGAAGCTTAATTAATCTCAGGTCCTCTGTGTATGACTGATTTGGATTAAGAGCTGCACCTGAGAGCAGCCCCTTTCCTCTAAGATGTGCAAGTACCTATAAAACTACAATTACCCCAGGGGTGGGTGGGTGCTGGGGAGGGAGGGAGGGAGATAAGTCCTATTAAAGAGGGCAGTTACAAGGTACCCTGTCAACCCTCAGCAGGGGGATGGGGGTACCACACAAAGCCCAGTTAGTTGAGAGAGGCAAGGTAAGTACAGCTGAGAAGGCTGAACTAGCACACCACTAAGACAAACAATAAATAATTAAACAAACAGTTAGACAAACAGTAAATAATTAAATAAACAGCTAGAACTCACAGTAAGATGTCCCAGGAGGAAAATATCCCCTCACTAGCAGAGCTCTGTAAAAGTACAGCCCTTCTCTGGTCAGAGAAAAGCAAACTAAAACAGACTATGCACACGTGGAGAAAACAGGAAGAAGGCTACACAATACCTCAGGGGGAGGGGGAGGATTCACTCAGGCAGGCAAGGACAGGAAAAAAGTGTGTGGTTTTCCCTCAACAGGGAGATGAATAGCTGATATGGCACTCAAATGAACTCTAACAGAGTCTGACTTCAGCCCTTCCCTAGAGAGGTGGAGAAGGTACTGTAGAACCCACCAAACCGGGTATGAGAAGGGGGTCGATCTGGTGCTCCGAGCACCAGACGTAAAAGCGCTTCCACTTAAAGGTGTACACCCATCTAGTGGAGTCCTTCCTCGAGGCAAGGAGGATTTCCTCGACCTCCTCTGGAAGGGCCAGAGAGACCCGTTCAGCTGACAACCTGGTTCAGAGCCGTCCAGACACGCCGCTTTTGAGGACTTCTTATTCCTCTTGTGCTGCCGTGAGGGAGAGCCCCCCCCCCCTTTCTGAGGAGCGCCGACGATGCTCGGGCTCCGAGTAATTCCCCCGAGACGTTGAGGCCTCAGACGAGGTCCTGGCTCTCAGAGCCATGGGGAATTCCAAAAAAATCTCGTCGTGCTGCTGCTGGTGGCTCTGCAAGGCCTTGGACAACATTTTCTTGCATAGGGGACAGGCCGCCGGGTCGTGGTCTGGACCCAAGGCACTGGAGACAGCAGTTGTGCGTTACGGTGAGGTACATTATTTTCCCGCACAGATCGCATTTTTTAAACCTGCTGGTGGCCATCGGGGGGGAAAAAGGAACCTGGCTAGGTCGAAGACCTTACCAGCCAGCAAGAAAAAGGCGCGAAGACTCGCAGAGTAAAACTAAGGAAAACAGGACCGACCTGATACCGGTGTCAATTGGTCGTCAAAAGGCACAGAAAAATCAACTTTTTCCGGGACACGAGGGACAATCGTCCGATGGGCTCCTCGGAAAAATGTAGACCGAGCAAGATGGCACCCATAGGCGGGAAGGAGACCACGCATGCGTGGTAGCAACTCCCAAAGGCTTTCTTTGAAAGCTAGGGATTTGCTCCGCATGGGACTCCCATCAGCGTTGACGTCACCCATATGTGAGGACTGACTTCCTGCTTGTTACCTGAGAACCTTCAAGTACCGAAGTAGCACCCTCAGGACATCCACAAGGCAAAGAGCCTTATTCTTCCCCAGACACTGCATCTTAGAGGAGGGCAGGCAGACCATCTGGTTCACATAAAAGGGAGAAATCACCTTAGGAAAGAAAAAAGGAACAGGCTGAATGGAAACAGCCTCCTTTCAAAAAGACAGAAGGATATTGGCAAGACAGACTGCAGCTCAGAAATCCGCCTTGCGGAACAAATTGTGACCAAGGTGACCATCTTTAGAATCAAATCCTTCAGAACAACACACTTCAATTGATCAAAGGGCACCAACATCAGGGCCCCGAGAACCAGACACAAATCCCAGGAAGAAATAACCAACCAGAAAGAAGGATGCAGACTCTGAACACCCTGATGAAGGCATGAAACATCTGGGTGTAAGATTAGAGACTTACCAACCCATGGACCTCTGGAACAGGCCAGAGCTGCCACCTGAACCTTCAGGGAACTAAGAGAAAAGGCTCTTCTCCAGAACGTCAAACAGAAAAGGCCAAAAGAGATGGCACCTTGGCTGCCTTAGGAAGCAGCTGCCATGTGCCACTCCAGCAATCAAGGCACCAGACAGCGTAGTTACTCACCTGTAACAGGTGTACTCCAGGGACAGCAGGAATCAGTCCTCACATATGGAAATGCCACTATGCATGCATGGTCCCCTTCCCGCCCAAGAGTGCCATCTGTCTTAGCTGTCTCATCTGACTGATCAAGGATAAAAATCTAAAACAGTGGGCAACTCCTGGGGGGGGGGGGGGGTTGTGAGGAATGATTCCTGCTGTCCCTGGAGAACACCTTTTACAGGTAACTACGCTTTCTCCAAGAAAAGGCAAGAAGTCAGCCCTCACATATGGGAAGCCCCAGCTATAGACTACCGAGGACCTCTAGAGGAGTGCCACAACAAGCCGTGAACAGACACTGGTAACCGAAGACAGCCTGAGGACCCTGGGTCCCCAGAAGACCACATTTCTGGTAGCCGCAGAAGAAGGGTTGGAGGGCTGGAGTTGCCTAAACCCAGAATAGATTACAGAGTACAGCCTGGCCGAAGGCACTGTCCCGATGGGACTTCTTCTCCAGACAGTAATGCATCACAAAAGTGTTAGCCAAGGACCAGGTTGCAGCTTGGCAGATGTCTGTCAACGGTACAGAGCACAGGTGGGCCACTGATGCCGCCCTCGCACGAACACTGTGCACCATGACTCGGCGGTCCAGCGGTAGCCCGGCCTGAGCCTGGGCAAAGGCGATGCAGTCCGCCACCCAGATGGAAAGCGTCTGCTTGGTGACCGCGAGCCCCAAGCGGGCAAGGTCATAGGAGACAGAGTCGCACAGACCTGCAGTGAACCTGCGTACGCTGCAGGTAGGAGAGGGCGCTCCTATAGTCAAGGGTATGTAGGACCGCCGATGCCTGGTCTACATGGGGCTTCAGAAAGGAGGTCGGCAGCATTATATATATCCTGGTTGAGATGGAAATCCAAGAGAACCTTCGGGAGAAGCTTGGGGTGCGTTCTGAGAACCACCTGGTTCCCATAGAATCTCATGTAGGGTGCATCAGACATCAGGACCTGAAGCTTACTGACCCTCCGGGCTGAAGTGAGGGCTCTGCAGGGCAGAAGGGTGGAGGAAGCTGGTCCAGTTGAAGGAGGTAAGCCTCCCGGACGACCTGGAGAACACAGGTGTCTGAGGTGACAGCCTCCCATCGGGGAGCAAAGTGGACCAGGGCGCCCTCCTACTGGTTGCTGGGGTTGTCGGAGGGCGAGCGGCTATGCATCTGAAATCAAAAGCCTGGAACCAACTGGGCCGGTGCCAGGGTCTGGCTTTTGGGTCCCTTTGGCTTACACAGGGGCCCTGTGGGCCGCACTTGCTCTGTCTGCCCTGGGATGGAGCTGGCGCCAGGGGAGAAAGGTGGGTAGCCCTGGTAGGGAAGATCCTTCTTCCCTCCCGCGGAAGAAGCAACAGGGCAGAAAGCCTTTTTTCCAAAGGAAGTCTTACTGGACAGACTGGTGCGAGTGACGTACTCCATCTCAATCGCCACTGCTTTGTTCTCCATCGGTTTGCCAAACAATTCCTCGCCCAGGCACGGTACACTGAGCAGTTTTTCCTGGACTCATTGTTCGAGATCCAAAGACTGGAGCCAGGCCTGCCGCCTGGCCCTGTTACCACAGCCGCTGCCTGAGTGGAGGACTCAAAGCTGTCATATACAGTGCAAGCAAGGTACTTGGAATAGTCCCCCACTGACTTCAGGAGGAACTGGAAATGGCAGAGGTAATCGTGAGGTCACGAAGGAACATGCCTATGTATAGCTGGTAAGCCTGCATACGGCACGCCAGCATGGAGCCTTGATAGGCCTTACATCCGAGGGCGCAAGATTCCCTAGCTAGTGGAACCGAAGAGTGAGTTTTTGGGCTCTTTTGCTTCTGCATGGCGGACTGCACCATCATCTTGAGTTTTGGTTAGCCTCCACTATTTTTCTTCCTTTTGTAATTGCCTCTTTAGTTTAGTTAGCTCATGTGTGTACCATTTTTCATTGTTTTTAGAGGTTTTCTTAGGGAGTGTGATGGGGTGGGGGGGAAAGCAGCTTTGAAAAGAGCGGTTCCATATGTTTAGAGCTGTGTCGATGCCCTCGCTGGACACTGTACATAGTGCCCAGGCGCTTGCTGACAATGGGGATAGACGCAGGTGTTTCCCACATGAGGAGGAACAGCCAGGCTAGGATGGGTGGAGCCTCGTATTGTAAAATATTGAGTTCTTACCCACAGGGCTCCTCCTCGGACTATGTGGAGAGCGCTAGGGCTGGAGCCATGTACTGCACAAACTCCAAAAAAGGAGGTATCTTCGGGAGACCGCCACTTTTGAACCGGCGGGGAAGGATCTGATGGGAGGTTCAGATGAGCCCGGGATTTAGGGGAAGTGTCCCCATAGGACTCCCAGCCCGAAATTTCCAAGGAAGACTCAGCTAGACTGCTCGGGCAGAGCCTATGCTATCTGAAGGGCTCTCGAGGCCAATGCCCACCTGGAGCCGGAGGCACTGGCTCAAAAAGATCTCACCCCCGAAGACCAGGATGGAGTTCAAGACCTCCGCTGGGATCCCTCACGAGGCACCTGGCTCTTGGGAGTTGTCACGGCAGTCTGGGGAGCTATCACAGATGTTGCCCTCGAGATCTCAGGGTTCGTGCCAGCAGGGCCTGGCACCATCGCCTGCTGCGCAGCAAGGAAGGCAGGAACACTGTGCTCCAGTGCCAGCATTCAGGCCTCCCACTCGGGAGTGAGGCCCTGTGACGCCAATGCTGGGTCAAAAGTCAGGAGAAGAGGGGGTCCTCGCCAAGACAACCCTCGGGAGAGTGGGCACCATCGCCTGAAGCCTCCATATCTGTACGAGGTACCTTTTGAGGCTGTTCCTTCTCAGATTCTTGGGACTGCAGAGGAGGGTTGAGGGACGGAATGTGTGAGAATGTTCATGTTTGTCCAGAGCCCCCAACAGGGTCCTTGAGGCTGCCACTTCCACTCCCTTTCGGGGGACCTTTGCTCAGAGTGACACTGGGGCCACAGAGCAGCCGCGAGGGACTCTAGAGGCTGAAGGTTGGTGGAGCGGGAAGCAACTGGGGACACCGGGGCTACCATGCAGAAAATATTGTCCAATTTCTGCTTACGGCTATGGATGGCCTTGGAGAACATCTTTTTACAAAGGGAGCAGAGCTCTAGTTTATGGTCAGCTCCTAGGCACCTAAGACAACATCATGGGTGTCCGTGAGTGACATGTTTTTGGAGCATCTGTCACACTTTTTGAAACCGGAGGCTATGGGAGCAAAAAGAATCCCTGCAAGGTCGAAGACCTTCAGCTCGGCCAGCAGTTGAAAAGGGCATGAAACGCGCTAAAGACAAACTCACAAAGAAGGAAAAAAAAAAAAAGAAAAAAACGGCAAAGTCCCGGAGCCCACTGCCAAATCAGGGGCACTGGGGACGGTGGGAAGAGGACTGAGAAACCAAAATTAGAGAGATAATTGGAGACACTTTCCCGAGGTACAGGGTCGTGCATCCAAAGGGCTCCGTGGAAAAAGGGAGACTAATCAAGATGGCACACTTGGGCGGGAAGGGGACCACGCATATGTGGTGTCATTCCCAAAGGCTTTCTTTGAAAACTGGGGAGATGCTTCCTTGTGGGCTGTGTTGGCACAGACATCACCCATGTGCAAGGACAGACTTCCTGCTTGTTCCCGGAGAAGGTGACAGTATGCAACAGAGAAAATAGAAGAAAACAACAAATCATTCACCGAAATGAGCACAACTTTTTCTGGGGTATAGATGGTATGTCTGGTGGACTCTGTGGAAAAATGAAGAATGAGGGAAAATGGCTCCCCTCAGGCATGAAGGTGACAAGGCATACACGGTTGATCTCCCAAAGGCTTTCTTTGAAAGCTGGAGAGAGGTTACTGCATGGGTTCCATTGGTGCAGACATCACCCATACTCATATGTGAGGACCGATTTCCTGCTTGTTCCCGGAGAAAGTAAGCTCCTCAGAAAGGGACTTATTTCTCTCATAAGGAGGTAAGAAGTCTGATGGAATCCTCTTCCAAAAATACTATTAGCTCATCATCTGAATCCCAGCAGTGCTCAGAGAGAAACTCAGAGAAATAAACACTCATGAGATGTTCAAGTCACTGCCTGGCATTACCTCCGCTCATCTTGGGGTGATGTTTTCAAACTGAGAGCATCGATGCACTAATGAACTTTGATGTCCAGAAAACAGATGCCTTTTGGGCAGTTACTGTTCCCCAAGGCCCTTCAATATCTTGATGCCAATACCTTTCCCACATCAGGGCATGGATGCAGTCGAAGATGCTGCATCGCACCAAGCAAAGAATTCTTCCATCTCCTAATGAAATGCACCTTGAAGGCTACCATCAACAAAGGCACTGGGCTGCAACAGCAGTGACCACATCCTCCCTAATTAATTTAGGGATACTGGAAGTCTGATCTTGGCCTCTTGGAGTCTGTTGTGTCTACTCTGGTACAAAGCAGGATAAGCAGCCTTCCCATCAAGGATACTGGATTCCTTGGTGCTTCATGACATCATGCTCAATAAGCCTCTGCCTGGTGCTCAGAGGTTCAAACCTTCTATGTCATGAAGGAGGCTGAATCCATCTTCTATGGGTCACATGTACATGCTGTCCACCCCGATATACTGTATCAATGCTCTATGTTGAGGGTGACTGATGTCCTCATGATAGCGTAGTTACCTCTCCCATCACTTTTTATTTATTTATTTGATTCTTCTATACCGCCCCTTCCAAAGATCAGGGGCGGTTTACAAAGAATAGAATATTTTACATAGAACGGTGGTATAACATTTTACATAGTAAACTTTGTAATTATAGTTAACATAATTTACAATTTACTTAAAACAAGCAGCTATTAAATTATGTACATAATCTCCGATTATGATGATTTTCTTTGAGGGTGCGGAATGTGCGTCTCTCTCAGGGGGTGTGTTGCGATGTAGCTTGTGAGGGGGTGTTCTATGTTTGCGTTTCCATAGCGTGCAAGGAAGAGGTAAGTTTTGAGTTCTCTCCTAAGTGTCTGGAGGTCTTTGATCGATCATAGCGGTAGTGGGAGGGAGTTCCAGAGACTGAGGGCAAGATATGTGAAGGCTCTGAAGCTCGTGGTCTGTTTTGTCTTGTGAATAAAGTGGGGGGCTACAAGAGAGTGGATAGCATTTTGCCTGTGGGATCTGGTATCTAGATGAGTATGAATGAGGGTTGATAAGAAGGGCGGGGAGATGTTATTGATAAGTTTGAAAGTTACTGTTAGTAACTTATATATTATTCAGCTTAGAACTGGGAGCCAGTGGAGCTCATATAGGATGGGGGTTACATGATCAGTTAGGCGGGCCTTATAGACAATCCTAGCAGTGATATTTTGTGCTCTCTGTAGTAAATGTATGTTTTTGATTGGTAGACCCTGTAACAAACCGTCAAAACGTGGGGTGATAAGAGCCTGGATCGTTGATGTCTAGCAGGGGTCTAAAATGTTGAACAGTTTTCAGTTTGAAGAAGATAGTCTTTACTGTTTGTTTTATATGTGGGAGCATGCTGTAGTATTATGCCGAGGTATTTCACCTCTTGCTTAGCAGGGAGTACATTATTAATCTTGATGGTTCGAAAGGGGGTATGTTTTGATTTCTTTATATGTATGGGACTTCTGTTTTCTTGTAGTTAATAGTAAGGTTGTTGGACTTTAACCATGATTCCATTTCAATAATGCAGTCTGAAAAATTGTGATAGGTAGGGTTGTTTATGTCTATGGGGAGAGACAACATAATGTCATCTGCATAGATGTAATACCCAATGTTGAATTTTCTAAAGATGTTGGTAATTGGTTGCAGATTTAGGTTGAAAAGGAGGGCTGAGAGGGCAGAACCTTGGAGTATTTCTTGTTCTTGGGGGAATGTCTCCTAATCCTATTTGTGCTAATCTCAAGATGAGGGTGTCATGGTTAAGGTTGTCAAATCTGATGCGATGTCAAAAAAGAGGAGAATGAACGCATAATTAGGATTGTCTGTGCCTCTGATGAGGTGGTCCATTAGTGTTAGCAGCAAGGTTTCGACTCCATGGAATGCTTGAAAACCAAATTGGTGGGTGTCTAATGGTGCATTGAAGTCAATGTAATCTTGGAGTTATAATTGAATGACTTTTTCTATTATTTTGGCAACAAATGGTATACTGGCTTATAGGTCTGTATACGCTTGTGTCTTTTTCATCAAGTGTCTTATTCTTAAGTATAGGACGTATGGACGTAGTTTTAAGGACAGTGGGCATGATTCCCTGGGAGAGTGATTAACAATATGGAGGCTATGTGGGGAGAGTTCTTTTTTGTGGATTTTATCCATGATACTGGGCATGGATCCAACAGGGAGGTTTTGGTGTTGATGCTTGTTATAATGCTTAGTAGATGTTTTTGGTCTACTGGGTAGAAGCTATCCCACATGACAAGGTTTATTGGGTGGCCTAGGGAAGTGGTGGTATGGCTAGCGTTTTTATTTTTAAGCGTGGATGCAAAATAGTTAGCTAGCATTTGTGGGTTTATGTTATATATTTCTGATTCAGTATGGCTCGTCTTGGTTAGAGATCTAACAATGGCAAAGAGATCTCTAGGACGGTTGAGAGCGCCGTTTAGGATTCTTGTGTGGTAATCTTTTTGAATTCTGAATTGTGTCTTTGTAGATAGTGGGTATATTAAAGTAGTGTTTCTCTTGAGTTTTGGTTAGCCTCCACTTTTTTTCTTATTTTCGTAATTACCTCTTTGGTTTAGTTAGCTCATGTGTACCATGTTTTATTGTTTTTAGAGGTTTTCTTAGGGAATGTGAATGGGGGGGGGGAGCAGCTTTTTGAATAGAGTGGTTCCATATGTTTAGAGCGGTGTCGATGCCAGGGGAGTCAGTTGAATAAATTATAAGCTGGAGCAGGATGTTATCTAGAAAGGTGTTTCTATTGAAGTGAGTAAAAAGCCTAGTTACTAGTTTTGTGTCCATTGTTGTGGTAAGAGGTGTTTAATGGTATATGAAAGGCTAACAGATGGTGGTCAGACCATGGGACTTCAGTTATTACAGGGGAAGTGTATATGCAGTGGTTTATGGTTTGGTGTGGTAGGAAGACAAGGTTGAGTGAGTTCCCCTTTGTGTGTGTTGGAGTGTATAATTTGGTGGAATCCCATGTTTCTCATTGATTCTAAGAAGGTGGAAGTGTTAATCGGGTTGAGGGATGGGAGATTAGGGTCTAGGATGATGTGGGGTTTCCTCAGTGAGGCTGTGCATTCTGATTCTAGTATGGAGGTCAGGTTGTCGCGTGTTGGTGGTCTGTATATGAAACAAAGCGATATGTTCTTGTTCCCTATTTCAAGGAAGTCCATTGCATCTAAGTTGCTTGATGTTGTAGGGGTAAGTTTGTGTTCTTTTTTCCTTAGTACGAGTACCCTGCCATCTCTTTTTGATTCCCAGTGACAGTTAAATAGGTCATATCCCTGAATTTGAAACTGGTTTATTAAAATGTTGTCAGCAGGTGAGAGCCATGTTTCAGTGGCACATAGGATGTGTAGTTTTTCGTCCTTGAGTAGATCAGTAATTATTGGTATCTTGTTTCTTATAGATATTACGTTGATAAGTATGCATTTTAATTGGGTGGGGGGACTGTGTAAGTTTGTCTTTTGTTGTATCTGTATAGGTTGGATCTGTATTAACCTGTTTTGGTATTTGACATTTTTCTGATGTGGCTTATTAATGGGTGGATAGTAGTTTATTTGGTAGTTTGAATTGTAACGTATGGGGTTCGTATGAGGAGGATTGGATTGTAGGGGTTTGTATCATGATTGTGAATGAGAGCGTTTGTTAGCAGAGTTGATAGGAGGATGAGGTGAAATAAGCAAACACAGATTTTTCTGGAGTCCATCATGGAAGTGTAGACTTTGCGTGGTTTCAGTCATTTGCTATTTAGGTTGGTACTGAGCTAGAAGCAAAATAGTTTGAGAACCCTGATAGTGTTGTATGTTATAACCTAAGGAGAGACAAAGGATGAAACAGTATGCTTAACATGCAATGTTATGCAGTTTTGCACTGGTTTAAAGGGTGGTTGAATGATCTGTTTCAGTAATTTAACTTTGGTGGAGGCATATATTACAACACTGGAATCATCATAATACATAAGAACATAAGATATGCCATACTGCGTCAGACCAAGGTCCATCAAGCCCAGTATCCTGTTTCCAACAGTGGCCAATCTAGGTCATACGTACCTAGCAGTTTCCCCAAAAGACACAGGTTCCACAATGCTTGTACTGGGTCAATCACTGATATCCTGGGTCCCTTCTTAATAATGGTTTATGGACCTTTCCTCCAAGAACTTGTCCAAACCTTTTTTAAACCCAGCTACACTAACAGTCTTTACTACATCCTCCGGTAACAAATTCCAGAGTTTGATTACACGTTGAGTGAAAAAATATTTTCTTTTATTAGTCTTATATAGTTTACCCTGTAGCTTCATTGCATGTCCCCTAGCCTTTCTATATTCTGATAACGTAAACAACCGATCTACGTTTACCCGTTCCACTCTGTTCATTAATTTATAGACTTCTATCATATCTCCCCTCAGCCGCCTCTTTTCCAGGTTAAAGAGCCCTAACCTTTTTAGCCTTTCTTCATAGGAGTATCCTTCCATCCTCTTTACCATTTTGGTGGCTCTTCTCTAAACCTTTCTAATAATGCTATATCCTTTTTAACATACGGCGACCAGAATTGCACACAATATTCAAGGTGTGGTCTCACCATGGAACGATATAGAGGCATTATACTATCTTGTTTTATTTTCCATTCCTTTCCTTATGATACCTAGCATTCTATTTGCTCTCTTGGCCGCCACTGCACACTGGGCCGAGGGTTTTAACATGTTATCCACCACGACGACCAAATCTTTTTCCTGGGTGGTGGTTCCTAATGTGGAACCTTGCATCATGTAACCATAGTTTGGGTTGATCTTCACCAGGTGCATAACTTTGCACTTGTCCACATTAAATTTCATCTGCCATTTTGATGCCCAGTCTTCCAATTTATCAAGATCCTCTTGCAATTTTTCACAATCCTCTTGGGTTTTAACAACTTTAAATAGTTTTGTGTCATCTGCAAATTTGATAACCTCACTCGCTATTCCACTTTCCAGGTCATTTATGAATATGTCAAAAAGCAGCAATACCAGCACAGATCCCTGGGGTACACCACTATTCACCTTTCTCCATTGGGAAAATTAGCCATTTAGCCCTACCCTCTGCTTTCTATCTTTTAACCAGTTCCTGATCCACAATAGTACACTGCCTCCTATCCCATGACTCTTTAGTTTTGCCAAAAGTCTCTGATGTCAAAGCTTTTCTGAAAGTCTAGATACACTATATCAACCGACTCACCTTTGTCCACCTGTTTATTCACACCTTCAAAAAAACATAACAGATATGTAACACAAGATCTTCATTGTCTAAAGCCATGTTGGCTGTCTCCCATTAGGCCATGACTATCTACATGCTGAGTAATTTTATTTTTTATGATGGTTTCTACCATTTTTCCCGGTACTGACGTCAGGTTCACTGGTCTGTAGTTTCCCAGATCACCCCTGGAAAACCTTTTAAAAATTGGTGTTACATTGGCGATCATCCACTCTTCAGGTATTAGAGATGATTTTAATGATAGTTCACAGATTACTAATAGCAGGTCTGCAATCTCATATTTCAGTTCTTTCAACACCCTTGGATGTATACCATCCGGCCCAGGTGATTTGCTACTCTTCAGTTTATCTAATAGTTGTAATACATCTTCCTGATGTATCGATATTTCCTTCAATTCTTCCGCACCTTTAAATACCACTTCAGTCATGGGTAACATCCCTGCATCTTCCTCAGTAAAGACCAAAGCAAAGAATTCATTCAGTCTCTCCGCTATCGCTTTGTCGCCTTTCTCACAGGTTTTGTGCTACGAATGTACTTGAAAGTCTTTATTTCGTGCTTTTGCTTCCGCAGCAAGCTTCTTCTCAAATTCTCCCTTTGCCTGCCTTATCAATGCCTTGCATTTGACTTGCCAGTGCTTGTGCTGTCTCCAGGTTTCGTCGTTTGGCTCTTTTTTCCATTTCCTGAAAGATGCTTCAACTGCAGCCTCTCTGACCTCACCTTTAAACCATGCTGACAGTTTTTTGGACTTCCTTCCACTTTTCTTAAAGCGTGGAATACAGCTGGTCTGGGCTTCCAAGATAGTACTTTTCAACAACACCCAAGCTTGATGTAAGTCTTTAAGCTTTGCAACTGCTCCTTTTAGTTTTTTCTTAACTATTTTCCTCATTTTATAATGGTCTCCCTTTCGAAAGTTAAAAGATAGTACTGTGGATTTCCTTACTATCCCCTCTTCCACTAATTAAATCAAACGCGATCATGCTATGATCACTATTGCCAAGTGGCCCCAACACCCTTATCTCTTGCACTAGATCTGGTGTTCCACTAAGGACTAGGTCAAATATGGCTTCCCCTCTGGTCGGTCCATGAACCAGCTGCTCCAAGAAGCAGTCATTTATTTCATCTAGGAACTTTATCTCTCTAGCATGTCCTGCCGCGACACTGACCCAGTCGATACCGGGGTAAATGAAATCACCCATTATTATTACTGCACTGTAACGTTTGTTAGCTTCCTTGATTTCTTTGAGCATTTCATCATCCATTTGTTCATTTTGGCCAGGCGGTCGATAGTAACCCCCCCCCCATCACCTTCCCCTTTTTACATGGAATTTCAATCCATAGAGATTCTACAGCAAATTTTGTTTCCTGCAAAACTTTAATCCTTTCTGAATCAATGCCTTCTCTAACATAGAGCGCAACCCCTCCACCAATTTGATCAGCTCTATCATTACGATATAGTTTGTACCCAGGTATCACAGTGTCCCACTGGTTGTCCTCTTTCCATGTCTCTGATATTCCAATCATATCTAACCTCTCATTTAGTGCTATATATTCTAACTCTCCCATCTTATTTTTTAGACTTCTAGCATTTGCATACAAGCATTTTAGAGACTGTATTTTATTCATAGTAATTTGGCTATTGGTACACATGGGTAATTTGGGATCTTTAAGCTCTGTCTGCTCCATACTCGAGGGCATTTGGGCTACTTTACTCATTTTTGGAACCTCTCTGTTTTTGGTAGTATCCTTCAAGGATACATTCTTCCGAACCATCCGCTCTTGGGCGACTGTCGGCTTTCCCCCATTATCTAGTTTATATGCTGCTCTCTCTCCTTTTTAAAGGTTAATGCCAGCAGCCTGGTTCTATCCCAGTTAAGGTGAAGCCCATCCCTTCGGAAGAGCCCCTCCTTTCCCCAGAATGTTCCCCAGTTCCTAACAAATCCAAACCCCTCACCTCTGCACCATTGTCTCATCCACGCATTGAAACTCCGGAGCTCTTCCTGCCTTTTGGGTCCTGCGTGTGGAACAGGAAGCATTTCGGAGAACGCTACCCTGGAAGTTCTGGATTTCAACTTCCTACCTAAAAGCCTAAATTTAGCCTCCAGAACCTCCCTACCACATTTTCCTATGTCACTGGTACCGACATGTACCAAGACAGCAGACTCCTTCCCAGCACTCTCTAAGATCTTATTCTAGGTGGCACATGAGGTCCGCTACCTTCGCACCAGGCAGGCATGTTACCAGGCGATCCTCATGTCCACCAGCCACCCAGCTATCTACATGCCTAATGATGGAATCACAAACTATAATGGCTGTCCTAACCCTTCCCTTATGGGCACATGGCCCTGGAGAAACTTCCTCGGTGCGAGAGGGTTTTACATCACCTGGAGGACAGGTCCTAGTTACAGGATCACTTCCTGCCACGTGACCTCTCTCCTCCATGGCAACAGGGATGCTGCCAGAATGGAGGCGGGCCTTCAGGACTATATCCCTGTATGTCTCGTCTATGTACCTCTCTGTCTTTCTTATGTTTTCCAAGTCTGCTACTCTAGCCTCTAGAGAACGGACTCGTTCCCTGAGGGCAAAGAGCTCCTTGTACCTAGTGCACATGTAAGACCTCTCACCAACTGGGCGAAAATCATACATGTGACACTCAATGCAAAAGACTGGAAAGCCCCCATCTCGCTGCTGGACTGCTGTCTGTATCTTAGTTTTAAGCTTGTGTTTAGATCTTTAAGTTCTTTATTTACTAAGGGTTGCTATGGATATTTATACTAATAAAACTGTACTTAATACGTTTAATATACCTTTTTCGCCTGAAGCTTAATTAATCTCAGGTCCTTTGTGTATGACTGATTTGGTAACAAGCTTCACCTGAGAGCACCTCCTGTCTTTTAAGATGTGTAAGTACCTATAAAGCTATGATTATCCCAGGGGTGGGTGGATGTTGGGGAGAGAGGGAGGGAAATAACACTTATTAAAAGAGGGCTGCTACACAGTACCCTGTCCTGTGCTGCTGAGGTAAGCTATATTCTGATTTGATTTAAATTATAGCTCTTTGCTACTGCTAGGCTCTTATTTATTATGAAATTTAAACTACAAGCTCTCTGATGGGTTCTAAATTTAACCAGAAAGCTCTCTTCTGTGTTTTAAATTTAAACTAAAAGTACTTTGCTGATGCTAGGCCCTGGGTGACTATTAAATTTAAACTACAAGCTCTCTGCTGGGTTCCAAATTTAACCAATGTGGGAGTTTTCACAAGTAGCCTTCTGCAGTTTACAATAGCTTAATTAAGGGTGTAAGAGCTGGTTGAAAGATTTAATCTTGACAGTGGTATTTGATACAATCCCCAGAGCATTCAAGACATTGTAGGGGTTTTAATGGGTAACAATATGCAGGATACAATTCTGAGGAGCATTGTTAAAGCTTGGTCAAACTTATACATACAAGACTAACTAATTTGTAGGTGTGCAGTGTGAAGGTTTGCAGATATAGTATTTTACAGCGATTCTACAGAGTCTTTTGGAGAAGCCGTGCATCTATGGTGGGGTTTTAATCGTTACAGGAGAGGGTTACCTTGTTCTAAGACCTCTGAGGATCCTTTTCAGGAGAGGTCAATACGGGTTTGTTCAGTGGTTGTCTCTCTGTTCCCCAGAGACGTTCCTCGCATGAGGGCCATGACAAAGGGCCCTCTAGTGAGACCTTCAGGTGTAGGTATGCCTTCTGCACGCTGGCTTTTTAAAGGGAGAGGAATAGCTGCTTGTAGAGGTGTTTTCGTGGGCAGAGTTTAGCAGCACATGCAGCAGGGGGGAAACCCTGTACCGAGGAGAGATGCAGTAGCAGGCAGATGGCAGATAGATTGAAACAGTCTCAGCCTCCTTCTCTCGTTGGTGCTCTCGGGTAGTTCAGGAGCTGGCTGGAGTAACGGCGAGTGTGCCTTGCTTGTCTCACCCAGGGAGGGGACCCTCTTTCAGAGTTTGTTCTAGTGGATCCTCCTCTACTGCTATCCCGCTCTCAGTTGGTGTACCCCAAGGATCGGTATTGAGTCCGTCCTTTTCTCTCTCTACATTCAGTCCCTTGGTGCACTCCTCTCTTCACACAGCTTTCAGTACCATCTTTACAATGACTTCCCCCAGATTTACCTCTCTACACTTGAAATCTCTCCAGCAATCCAGGCCCGGATCTCTGCTTGCCTTTCTGACATTGCTGCTTGGATGTCTAACCGTGCTTGAAATTGAACATGACCAAAACAGCTTCTTATTTTTCCCCCTAAACCCGCCTCTCCCCTTCCTCATTTCTCAGTCTCTGTGGATAGCTCTCTGTTCTTCCCTGTCTCCTCAGCTCACAACCTTGGGATCGTCTAACTCCTCTCTCTCTCTCTCTCCCCTTCTCCACATGCATCCGATAGCTAAAACCTGCCGTTTGTTTCTTAAAATCAACAAAATTCGCCCATTCCTTTCTGAACATACTACTAAGACACGTATCCACTCGTTAGTCATTTTATGTCTAGACTATTGTAACCTGCTCCTTGCTGGTCTCCCTTTGAGTCATCTGTCTCCCCTTCAATCTGTTCAACACTCTGCTGCACGGCTAATCTTCTGCCAGCCTTGTCATGCCTTGACATGAAGAAAGATCTACAAAAGCTGGAAGACTGGTCTAAAGCTTGGCAACTACGATTTAATGCAAAAAAGTGCAGTGTCATGCACTTGGGTAGCAGAAATCCAAGAGAAATGTACGCGATAGGGGGAGAAAGGTTGGTATGCACAGTTCAGGAAAAAGACCTTGGTGTGATTATCTCTGCTGATCTCAAGGTGGCAAAACAGTGCGACAAGGCGGTGGCAAAAGCCAGGAGGATGTTGGGTTGCATACAAAGGGGGATTACCAGCAGAAAAGAAGAGGTACTTATGCCACTGTATAGGTCACTGGTGAGGCCTCACTTGGAATACTGTGTTCAGTTTTGGAGACCATATCTTGCAAAGGATGTAAAAAGACTGGAGACTGTTCAGAGGAAGGCGACCAAAATGATTTGGAGCCTGCGTCAGAAGCCTTATGAGAAGAGACTTGAAGACCTAAATATGTACACTTTGGAGGAAAGGAGGGACAGGGGAGATATAGAAACATAGAAACATGATGACAGAAAAAGACCACAAGGCCCATCTAGTCTGTCCTTCCATAACAACAACTACAACAGTCCACTTTCTACCTTTAGAGATCCTCTGTGTTGGTCCCATGCTTTTTGAATTCAGTTACTGTCCTCATCTCTACCACCTCCACTGGGAGACTATTCCACGGATCCACTACTCTTTCCGTAAAGAAATATTTCCGCATATCACTCCTGAATCTATCTCCCTTCACCCTCATCCCATGTCCCCTCGTAGCAGAACTTGCTTTCAATTGAAAGAGGCTCTCTCCCTGAACATTTATGCCACAGAGGTATTTAAACATCTCAATCATATCACCTCTATCCCGCCTTTCCTCTAAGGTGTACATATTAAGATCCTTAAGTCTGTCCTCATATGCTTTATAATGAAGCCCATTAATCATTTTAGTAGCAACCCTCTGCACCGACTCCATCCTGTTCACATCCTTTTGAAGGTGCGATCTCCAGAATTGCACACCATACTCCAAATGAGGTCGCACCAAAGACTTATACAGAGGTATTATCACCTCCTTTTTTCTGCTAGCCATTCCTCTCCGTATGCACTCAAGCATCCTTCTAGCTTTTGCCGTCGCCTTTTCTACCTGTTTAGCTACTTTAAGATCATCAGACACAACCACGCCTAGGTCCCGCTCTTCTTTAGTGGACAAAAGTACTTCACCTCCTATACTGTATTGCTCCCTTGGATTGCTGCAGCCCAAATGCATGACCTTACATTTTTTAACATTAAATCCCAGCTGCCAAATTCTAGACCATTCTTCAAGCTTAGCTAGATCCCTCCTCATGTTATCTACACCTTCCTGGGTGTCTACTCTAATACAGATTTTGGTATCATCCGCAAAGAGGCAAACCTTACCAGACAGCCCTTCCGCTATATCACTAACAAAGATGTTAAAAAGAATCGGACCAAGGACAGATCCCTGGGGCACACCACTGGTAACATCCTTCTCCTCAGAGTGAGCTCCATTTACTTGTACTCTTTGTCGCCTCCCACCCAACCAATTTCTAACCCAAGCAGTAACTTTAGGGTCCATCCCTAGGGTGCTCAGTTTGTTTATAAGTCGTCTGTGAGGAACAGTGTCAAAGGCTTTACTGAAATCTAAATACACCACATCTAGAGCTCTCCCTCGGTCCAACTCCCTGGTCACCCAGTCAAAGAAATCGATCAGATTTGTCTGACAAGACCTGCCTCTGGTGAATCCATGCTGCCTCGGATCCTGTAATCCGCCGGACTCCAGAAACCTCACTATTTTCTCTTTCAGCAGCGTTTCCAATAATTTACTCACCACTGAAGTTAAACTAACCGGCCTGTAGTTTTCAACCACATCCTTACTTCCGCTTTTGTGTAAAGGCACCACATGAGCCTCTCTCCAATCCTTTGGCACCACTCCCGACTCCAACGAGGCATTGAAAAGGTCAGTCAGTGGAGTTGCTAGAACGTCCCCAAGTTCCCTCAGTATTCTAGGGTGTATCCCATCCGGTCCCATCGCTTTGTCTACTTTAAGTTGAGCTAGTTTCTCACGAACACAGTCTTCTGAAAATTGTTCAAGATGTCCCTCGCTTCTGTTCTTATTTGTGGGTGTTTTCTGAGGTCCTGCTCCTGGTTCTTCATCTGTGAACACAGAACAAAAATATTTGTTAAGCAATTCCGCTTTATCCTTATCAGCTTCTACATATTCCCCCCCTGCACCCTTGAGTCTGACAATACCACTTTTGCCCTTCCTCTTCTCACTAATATATCTGAAAAATGTCTTATCCCCCCATTTTATTGCATTGGCTATTTCCTCCTCCTTTTGAATCTTTGCCTTCTTGACTACTTTGCTAGCTTCTCTAAGTTTTTCCAAATACAGATGCCTGTCTTCCTCTCTCTGTGATCTCTTGTATTTCATGAAGGCCTCCCTCTTTTTCTTCACTTTTTCAGCTGCTTCCTTCGAAAACCATAGCGGTCTCCTGTTCCTTTTGCCTTTATTTACCATTTTAACAAAAAGATTGGTTGCCTTTAAAATACCCCCTTTCAGTTTTGCCCACTGTTTTTCTACATCCCCCAGCTGTTCCCATCCCACTAACGACTCCCTGAGGTATTGGCCCATCTTCGCAAAGTTAGTCTTCCTAAAGTCTAAGATCTTCACCTTGGAATGGATTCTAACAGCCCTAGTCCTAATACTGAACCACACCATCTGGTGATCACTGGATGCAAAATGATCTCCCACTACAACATCAGAAACACTCTCACCATTGGTAAGCACCAAGTCCAGTATGGCCCCTTCACGTGTGGGGTCTGTTACCAATTGCCTGAATAGTTCTCCCTGTAGAGAATCCAGGATCTCCTTACTTCTAGATGATACTGCAGCAGGAATGTGCCAATCAACATCTGGCATATTGAAATCTCCTAGCAGTAGCACTTCCCCTTTCTTCCTAGCAATGCTGCGTATGTCTTCAATTAACTCTGTCCACCTCTTCCTCTTGTGAGGGTGGTCTGTATATCACACCAATGCAAATAGATTTCTCTTTCCCTCTTTCTAGTTTAACCCACAATGCCTCCTCTCTCCCTTTTAAGCTCTGTATTTCCAAAGCTTTAATAGTAGTTTTTACATATAGTGCCACTCCTCCCCCCCCCTTCTTCCTACCCTGTCCTTTCTGAATAAAGTATAGCCAGGTATAGTTACATCCCAGTCATGGTTTTCTGTGAACCATGTTTCTGTAACTGCCACTAAATCCAAGTCAGCCACTCCCACCAAAGCTTCAACTTCAGGGATCTTATTTCCCATGCTACGGGCATTAATACACACTGCTTTCCATGTGTTACCCCTGTTACCCATTTCCATAAAGGTATTTAATGTATCACCTACCTGGGGGCTTTCACTTACCTGGGGGCTTTCTTCACCCATCCCCAACGAATCTAGTTTAAAGCCCTCTTCAGTAGATTAGCCAGTCTACTACCAAAGATGCGTTGACCTTTCTTGGACAGATGGATGCCATCTCTGCTCTGCAACCCTTGGAACAGCATCCCATGGTCTAGGAAACCAAAATGCTCTCAAAGACACCATCCACGCAGCCATGCATTCATCTCCAGGATGCGAGCCTCTCTGCCTTGGCCTTTACCCTCAACAGGGAGGATTGAAGAGAACACCACCTGTGCACCTACCTGCTTCACCCTCTGTCCCAGAGCCATGAAGTCACTTTTGATACGTTCCGAGGTATACCTGGCAGTATCATTTGTTCCAACATGGATTAGCAACATTGGGTAATAGTCAGTGGGCTTGATGAGTCTCAGCAAACTCTCCGTAACATCTTGGATCTTGGCACCAGGCAGACAGCACACCTCTCTGGACATCAAGTCTGGTCGGCAGATGGACGCCTCAGTACCCCTCAGAAGAGAGTCTCCAACAACCACTACCCTTCGTTTCCTTCTGGTCACTGATCCCGCAACTATGGGGTACTTGAACTCTGGTTCTTCCCTTTCCAGGGATGCTTTCACCTCCTCCACTTCCAGGGCTGCATAATGGTTCTTCAATTCAAGGGCTGGAGAAGTTGGATTGGTGATTTTGCAGGCTCTGGTGACTGTTGTCCAACCATCGACATTCTGTTGGCACCCATCATCTCCTGTGCTGGAGAGCCTGGTTGCTGCAAGAAGCATCTCATCAATGTACTTCTCACTGTCTTGAATGCTCTTCAGCCTCGCCACCTCCTCTCTGAGTTCCTCCACTTGTTTCCTCAGAGCTTCAGCATGCAGGCACCCTGCACATGGAACCGGTTCTTCAACTGGCATTAGGACCTCTGTTTGGACCGAGGCAGAAGCTGTAACGGGGGCAACAGCTTTAGCAATACGATTTTTCCCAGCCATTGTTCTGTTTGTGGAGCTTCTGACCTTATGATTCAGACCTTTAAATACTTAGAGAAATGATGAACAAACAAATCTCTTCCAAAGACGGGGAACCTGTAAAACTAGAGGGCATAACATGAAACTGCAAGGGGGGTAAATTGAAAGGCAATGTCAGGAAATATTTTTTCACTGAAAGGGTGGTGGATGCTTGGAATGCCCTCCCGATGGAAGTGGTAGGGGCGAACACGGTGACGGAATTCAAAAAGGCATGGGACAAACACAGAGGATCCCTTTACAGAAATAGGATAAAAACAAAATAAACGGTACCATCTAACTTCTGAACCATATAACGTCTCAACAAATAGGGGTGTCCTACATGGAGTGGTGGGTTTACCCCTGAACAAGGATATGGGGAGGGGTGGTCTGCGCGGAGCGACAGGTGCACCTACTCTTGCCATCTTGCTGGGCAGACTGGATGGACCATGCTGGTCTTTATCTGCCGTCAACTACTATGTTACTATGCTCATATTATCCATCTTCTCAAGTGTCTTCATTGGCTTCCTATCTGTCTCCGCATCCAGTTCAAACTTCTCCTGCTGACCTATAAGTGCATTCATTCTGCAGCTCCTCACTTCCTCTCCACTCGTATCTCTCCCTACATCCCCTTTGCTTTGGGTATATTGCTTAGTGGTAGAGGAAGTCTGGTTTGTATAGAGAGGAAGTTGATTATGCAGAGATATGAGGGTGAAGTGACTATCCTAGAAATGAGTCTTGAGCATGGGTTTAAAAGAGCGCATGCATGGCATTGCAGGCCATTGATGAATTGAGTCTGGGGCATGCTGAATAACGGGTGAATGCTGTGGAGGTATGTAATGGTAGATGGTCTATATGCCGGGGTCTGTGTGAGAGAACGGGGCTATTTCTTGTCATGAGGACTTCATATAGGTGATGGGTTTAGAGTTGTATTTCCTTGCTTTACTTCACAGCATCTGATGTTATAATGTGCACCCCCCTGAGGAAGCGAACGGCAAAACTCTCAAACAGTATTGTGAGAGGGAAGCCAGATGGGGAGCCAAATAAGAAAGCGGGATGGATAAAGCATAGTTACTCATCTGTAACAGCTGTTCTTCCAGGGACAGCAGGAATCAACTCACATATGGGTACGTCGGCACCAATGGAGACCTCGCGAAAGCATCCCCCCAGCTTTCAAAGAAAGCCTTTGAGAGATGCCACCACGCATGTGTGGTCCCCTTCTCGCCTAAGGGTGCCATCTTGCTCAGACATATGTCATAAATAAAAGACGGCAAAAATAAAAGATTGTGAAGGAGCAACACCAAGGGGAGGAGGGAGGGTTGTGAGGACTGATTCCTGCTGTCTCCGGAGAATACCTGTTACAGGTGAGTAACTATGCTTTCTTCGGGAACAAGCAGGAAGTCAGTCCTCACATATGGAACTCCCCAGCTACAGACCACCGAAAACCCAAAGCAAAAATAGAGGCTCCCTTCATGGGGCGTCGCAACCAGCAGCAATTTAGTCCGTGTAGACAGACCGCAGTAGATCCCCTGTATCCGATGGAACCAGCACTCCAGTAGCCTGAATATAGAAGGGTTGGAGGGTAGGAGTTGCCTAAACCCCGAAAAGGTTACAGAGCACAGCCTGGCAGAAGGCACTATCCCATCGGGACTCTCTTTCCAGGCAGTAATGAGCTGCAAAGGTATGGACTGAAGAACAAGTGGCGGCCCGGCAGATGTCCATCATCGGGACAGAGCACAATTTTGCCACCAAAGCTGCCATTGCCCTGACACGACCTTACAGTGGGAGCCTCACCTGCTTATAAGCGAGGGCAATACAGTCTGCCACCCAGGTGGACAATGTACGCTTGGTCACCACCTCCCCCAGCCTACTAGGGTTGTAGGAGATGAAAAGCTGAACAGCTTTGCGGTGGCCCGGAGTGCACTGGATTTAGAAGGACAAGGCCTTCTTTCAGTCCAAGGTGTGAAGGACCATCTCCGCCCGACTGGAATGAGGTCTTGGAAAGAATGTAAGGAGCACCACTTCCTGGTTGAGATGGAAGGGAAACACTACCTTCGGCAGGAATTTAGAATGCTTGAGAAGCACCACTCCATTCTTGTAGAACCTGGTATAAGGTGCCTCTGCCACAAGGGCCTGGAGATAGCTAATTCTGCGAGTGGAGGTGAGCGCAACCAGGAAAGCCACCTTCCAAGAGAGGTAGCAAAGGTGGCAGGTAGCCAAAAGCTAGAATGGTGGTTAAGTGAGATGCCCCAGTACTACACTGAGGTCTCATTCGGTTGCTGGAGGGCAAACCGGGGGCTTCGATAAAAGCAGGCGCCAAAGAAAACAGGCCACCAATGGTTGGACCAAGAGAGGCTTACCATCCATTGGATGGTGGTGCGCTGCCAGGGCACTCAGGTGCACTCAGACAGAGTTAGACGAGCCCGGACAGAGGTGGAGAAGGTACTGCAACATCAGAGCCACCGGGCAGGAGAAAGGATCAGCCCAGTGTTCGGTGCACAAACAGAGAACCTGCGCCATTTGAGGGCATACGCCTTCCTAGTGGAGGCCTTGCGAGAGGCCAGCAGGATGTCCTCCACCACAACCAGAAGGTTGAAAGGGGCCAGAGTCACCCTCTCAGCAGCCAGGATGTCAGCGACAGGGACCCCAGGCTGGAGTGCAGGAGAGCGTCCCCCCCCCCCGCCTCCTGAGATAGGAGTCCCAGAGCAGTCCACAAGGGGATGGTGGCATCCATCACCAATTGTAGAAGCAGTGGAAATCATGGCTGCCTGGGCCACCGAGGAGATTCCAGTATGAGTGAGGCCCTATCGCAGAGGGTCCTGAATAAGGCCTTAGCGATCAGCAGCTCGGAGGGAAGGCGCACATAAGAACTTCCAATCCTGAGACTAGGAACGCATCCACTGCCACCATGAAGGGGTGGGCCTGCCGGGAGAACGAGCGGGGCAACTGAAAGTTGTCCAGGCTGGCGAACAGGTCCATCACGGGTTCCCCCAGAGCTGGAAAAGCCAACTGACCACCCTGGGGTCCAGCTGCCACTTGTGCGGCTGGAGAACCCTGCTGAGTCTGTCGGCCAGCAGGTTGTCTTGGCCTGGCTGGTAGACAGCCCGCAGGAGGATACCCTGTTGGATTGCGTATGAGCAGAGGACCAGTGCCTCCTGACAAAGTGTACAAGACCCCGTGCCCCACTGTTTATTCACATAAAACATTGCCACGTGGTTATCAGTCTGGACCAGAACTAGCTGGTGACAAAAGACCCTCGGGGGTTAGGTGTTTGGCTCGGAGCTCCAGGAGATTGATCTGCTGGGTGCTCTTGTCTGGCAAACACTTGCCCTGAATGCGGAGATCTCTGCAGTGGGTTCCCCAGCCGAGCAGGGAGGCATCCATGGTGAGGACCCTTGAGTGACTTGGGGCCTGAAAGGGCATGCCCACCACGAGATGCTGGGGCGACTGCCACCAGAAGAGGGAGTCCACCAACTGACGGATCACTGAAACTCTGCCTTGAAGACGGCCTGTGGCCCGAGACCACTGGTTCTGGAGACACCACTGCGCAGTCCTTATGTGGAAGCGAGCGTCTGGGATGACGTGGACTGTGGAGGCCATGTGCCCGAGGAGGCGCAGGACAAGCCAGGCGGGCACAGAGGGACAGTATTGTATGTCCTAGTCTAGGAACCTGAGACGATCAGCTTGGTCCGTGGGCAAGAAAGCCTTTGACTGGAAAGTGTCGATCTTTGCCCCAATGAACTCCAGGCACTGTGTCGGGAGGAGGTGAGACTTCGGGTAGTTTATGACAAAGCTCAAGAGCTGCAGAACCTGGATGGTGCTTGCGGTGGTCTGCTGCACACCTCCGAGATTCTGCCTTTATGAGCCAGTCGTTCAGGTAGGGAAAGACAAAGACACCCTGGAGCCAGAGGAAGGCGGCCATGACTGCCAGACATTTTGTGAAGACGCTTGGGGCAGAGGCTAGGCCGAAGGAAAGCACCCTGAATTGAAAGTGCCTGCCCCCTACTATGAACCGCAGGTACTGCCTGTGGTTGGGGTGGATGAGGATGTGGGTATAAGCATCCTTGAGGTCTAAGGAGAACAGCCAGTCTCCATGCTGGAAGTATGGCAGCAATGTTCCAAAGGAGAGCATCTTGAACTTCTCCCTCAAAAAGAATTTGTTGATGTTGCACAGGTCGAAGATGAGCCTTAGGCCCCTTGTCCTGGCACTAGGAAGTATATGGAGTAGAACCCCTTGCCCTTGAGGTGGTGGGGCACTGGTTCCACTGCATTGTCCTCGAGGAGACTTGCCAACTCCTTCAGAAGATGGCCTTGGTGGAGGGGAAACCTGAGGGGTTCTCCTGGGATATAAAGGGGAGGTGTCTGAGTCAGGTGGAGGAGGTAACCCTCCCTGAATACTTTCATTGCTCAGGAATCGGTGGTGATAGTCATCCACCTCTGGGCATAGAGGGGCCAGACATCCCCCTGTGGCCTGCTGATCTCTTTGGGGTAGAGAGGCTATGCTCTAGGAATCAAAAGCTCCTCCCCTGGCTGGGCCGGGGCCGGTGCCGGTGCCTGGGGTTTGAGAGCCTTCTGCTTATGTGCGCCAGGCCCATGTCCTTTGGCCTGCTAAGCCTGTTGGGGAGCCAGGGAGGCCTGATAAGGTGGTTAATTTCAGTAAGCAGCTCCCTTCCTCGGGTAAAAGGACGTTTTACCCAAGCCCTTCCGTCGGGGAGGGACAGCGGTCTTCTTAGAGAGCCTTCGGTCATTGGTTTGCCAAAGAGGTTCTCTCTTTGACATGGAACATAGACCAATTTGTCCAGAATCCACTGCTCGAGGTTGAACAACTGAAGCCAAGCTTGGCGGCGTCCACTGATTCCAGCCACAGCTACCCGGGCCACCGACTCGAACCAGTTATAGGCTGTTCGAGACATGAATTTGGAGCACTTATGGACTGCCTTGGCCAGGGTTCTTGAATCCGCTGCAAAGGTTCCTCAGAGAGACCAGCCGAGAACCCAGCGAGTTCTTTCGTAAGGTCTCTCAGGTATATGCCCTATGTATAGCTGCTAGGCCTGGATACGGCAGATGAGCATTAAGCCCTGGTAGCACTTTCTGCTGAGGTCATCCAAAGTGCAGGCCTCCCTGCCAGAGGGCACCGAGGAGTGCATCTTTTGGCTTTTCAGCCGATGCATGGCCGACACCACCACCATGGAGTTATGCAGCAGTTGTGACTTCTGGAAGCCTGGGCTCCAGCGGACTCGATACATTGAGTCGAGCTGTTTGCTCACCACCGGCACTGACATAGACACTGGTGTCTCCCACATTTGGAGCATGAGCCATTCCAGGATGGAAGATATGGCTACCATTAGCGATTCCCACGGAGGGGCCTTGTACTGGAGGATTTCCAACTCATCCGCCCGACGGTCCTCCTCAGACTCTGTCAGGAATGCCAGGGCCTTAGACATGCCCTTGACAAAATCCAGAAAACCCATGTCCTCGGGCGTGGACCGCTGCCTTGGTTCCAAGACGTGAGAGTCAGAAGAGACGTCATGGTGGCAACGGGTATTCGGGAGACTCCTCGTGCTCCACCTCCCACTCTGAGTAGTCCATTGAGGACTCATAGGAGGTCTGCTCCTTGGGCCTCGGGACCCCTGATGCCCTGTGGCTGGCGCCTGGTAAACTTGCCGGTGATGACTATGGTCCTGTCGAGCGGAACTCAGAGTGCAACCTCAGCCGAGGATCAGCTTGGCCTCCAGGGACATCTTGGACGTCGTGGGCCTAGTGGTCAGGGCAGATGAACTGGGTGTGCCAGACAACAGCACCCGCTGCTGGTCCATGAAGGAAGACAAACTGTGTTCAAGGGCTGCCATTCTGGACTCCAGACCAGAAGGCTCCGCAGCCTTTGATGGAGACACCGAGGGACTCAGGCCTGACGCAGCTCCCAAGGGGAATCCTCGATGAGGATGGTGTCTGGGGACTGAGGCCAGTCCACGGTCGGATCATTCCGGGGGACCTTCACAGGCCACTCCTTCTCCGATACCTCGGACGAGCATCTCGGACTGCAGGACTGGGCAGCTCCCGGCCAGTCAGAACCATCCAAGGATGCTGCCTTTGAGGGTAGTTTCTATTTCCCGGGTTCCCTCAAGGGAAACCCCCTTTTGATGGACCCACGATGAGGCTCGGGTTCAGAGTGTTCCGCCCAAGATGTTGGGGCCTCAGACGAGGATCTGGCCTTCGGAGACATCAGGGACACAGGGAAAAACTTAACATGCTGTTACTGGCAGCTCTTGAGGGCCTTGGTGGACATCCTCTTGCAGAGATCGCAGGCCGCCGGTTCGTGGTCCGGCCCAAGGCAGCGAAGACAGCAGTCATGTGTGTCAGTCAAAGACATGATTTTAGAGCACCGATCACACTTCTTAAAGCTACTGATAGCCATGGGGGGGGGGGGGGGAAGGAGTACCCCTGTGAGGTCAAAGACCCTCCGTGCTGCCAACAGGAGAAAAAAGGCATGAAGACGCCAGAAAAAAAGAAAATAACGAAAGACTATAAAAATTAACCAAACCCGACGCCAAGGCACCGAGGACGGTAGGCGGGAAGAATACCGGTGCAATACCGGAGACGAGTGTAAAACTCAGAGAGAGGACTCTCAACTTTATCTGGGGACAAGCCAGACAACACCTGAAGGGCTCCGCGGAAAAAAGGAGACTGAGCAAGATAGCACCCTTGGGCGGGAAGGGGACCACATATGCATGGTGGCATCTCCCCAAGTCTTTCTTTGAAAGCTGGAAGGATGCCTCCGCGAGGGCTCTGTTGGTGTTGATGTCACCCATATGTGAGGACTGACTTCCTGCTTATTCCCGAAGAATCAGCAGCACGAGAGCCCAAACAAAGCTAAGTAAAAGTTTGTTCAGGATGTTTACAGTTTTGTGATTCTGCATACTCTGAGGGATTGCAGGGTTTGTGAAAAATTTGGAAGAAAAACCCACTATACAAATTTTTATGTAATTCTAAATTTATTGATGTTTTGAAATTACACAACAAAACACAGAACAAAAGAAAAAGCTCCATGAAGTTCACATTAAAGCATGCCAAAAAGTAATAAAGAAAAAATGGAAATTAGCCCATATCAAGGGAGCAATGACTAAATACAAGAAAAATACGAATGTAAAGGAAAACAAGAGACAATAGTCTCACAAAAGCTGCAAACAATCTACTATACAAATTTTTGATTAAGCAATATAGATAATGGAAGGAGTTTTTTTTTCAGGGCCACTGATGTGTTTAAGATTTTCTAAGGCTTTATATGCCTCTGCTCTGACCTCATATGATTCTGAGGCCCTTTTTCTCCTTTTCATTTGAAATAAGATGAGCCATATGTGAAAGTCTGCACATTGGTAGAGTGATTTTTTTTCTTGATTTGAGTAACAGAAGTGGGACAGCTGAGGGTTGGTCAGGCTCATGAAGAGGTCCATCATGGGAATCCCATTCCTCGAGTCACACGACTTCAGATCAGTAATCCAAGCCATTATTGCTCCCCCATTTTGGCTACTGTAGCAGTCTGTTACAAGGTCTACCAGCCAAAATCTCAATATCCTCCAAAGAGCACAAAACGTTACAGCAAGAGTCATTTGCATGGCCCCTCTAACCAATCATATCATACCCATTCTATATAACCTCCACTGGCTCCCAATACTGAGCCATATAAAATACAAAACTCTCATGACCACCTTTAAACTAGTCAACAATATAGCGCCATCTGCCCTCTCGACACTCCTTCAGACCCCACCGCCAACTAGATCTCGAAGGGAACATGCACTACACTCCCTTGAGATCCACAGCTCAATTCACAAAATTAAACAGACCACAAGCTCCAGAGCTTTCACCTTCACTGCCCCTAACCTATGGAATTCCCTCCCACCCTCAATACGAGCAATTAAAGACCTTCAGACAAACCCTCAAAATCCACCTCTTCACTGCTCACTATGGAGTTGTCAATACCTGCCTAAACTCACAAATAACTTAGCCACGCACATGACGAAAGCTCCTATGCCCCCCCCCCAACAAACTGTATCCCACTCTCATAAGCCCAGTTAACATGTATTTATAGATATATGTATATAGTTTCTCTGGTTTAATTAAGTCTATGACTAATAATGTTATAATGTAAACATTCAAACCCTGTTATATGTAATATGTTGGTTCCTTGTAAACCGCCCCTGATCTCTGGAAGGGGTGGTATAGAAATGTGTAATAAATAAATAAATCCATATAGTTGGAATAGCCGAGAGGCTACTCTGGGATCCAGCTACTACTTGTTTGGTTGAAAGACCCTGATCAGCTCGTCTGTGAGGACATTGAGCTGGCCCAGCAGATATACTGCCTATAGAAACATCCTATTGCGGAGTGCAAAGCAGCAGTCACTGCCTCCTGACAAGGGGCATAGGACCCTGTGCCCCCCTGCTTCTTCACAAAGAACATTACCACCTAATTGTACGTTTGGACCAGCACCACCTGGTGCTGCAGGTGGCAGCGAAAGGTTCAGAGGGATAGGAATATGGCCCGAAGCTCCAGTAGGTTGATTTGCAGTTGATCGTCTGTGACCAGCTACCCTGTGTGCATAAATCTTTGCAGTGTGAACCCCACAACAGCAGGGAGGTGTATGTGGTAAGGACCCTCGTGGGGGGGGGGGGGCCTGGAAGAGCATCCCCACTTGGAGGTGCTGTGGAGCCTGCCACCAGCCGAGGGAGTCCACAAGCTGGCAGGTCACCATCACTCTGTTCCGCAGCCATCCAGTGGCCTGGGTCCACTGAGAGCAGAGGCACCATTGGGCTGCCCTCATGTGGAGGCAGGCATCCAGGGTGACATGGACCGTGGATGCCATATGGCCCAGCAGGCGCAGCAGGAGGAGAGTAGACACGGTGCAGCTACGTTGTACATCTGCAGCCAGCGCCCTGAGGCGGTCGGCTGTGTCCTGGGGCAGGAATGCTCTGGCCTGGAGGGTATCTAGTTGGGCACCTATGAACTCCAAGCAGAGAGACTTGAGGTGGTTTATGATGAACCCCCTTGGTGTTGTAAGATGCTGATGGTGGGGGCTGTGGCTTGCTGCACCTTGACGGTTGAGCCCCTTCTGATAAGCCAGTCGTCTAGATAGGGAAAGACAAAGACTCCCTGGAGGTAGAGGTGGCCGGCGACCATCGCTAGCCACTTGATAAAGACCCTTGGGGCGGAGGCCAGGCCAAAGGGTAGGATCCTGGTACTAGTAGTGGCTACCTCCCACCATGAACCAGAAGTACTGCCTATGGCTGGGAAGGATAACGATGTGGGTGTATGCATCCTTTAAGTCCAAGGAGCATAGCCAGTCTCCAAATGGAGGTATGGCAACAGTGTTCCAAAGGAGAGCATCTGAAACTTCTCCCTCATCAGGAATCTATTCAGGTCATGCAGGTCTAGTATGGGCCTTAGGCCTCCTGTTCTTTTTGGCACGAGGAAGTACCTGGAGTAGAACCCCCTGCCCCGGAGGTGTGGGGGTACAGGTTCCATCGTCCTGTCCCCTAGAAGGCCTGAAAGCTCCTGCAGTAGCAAGGTCTGGTGAAGTGGAGTCCTGGTGGGTTCTCCCAAGAAGAATGGAAGGGGAATCTGCTCCACATGGAGGAGGTAGCCCTCCTTGACTACCTAGAGGGCCCATGTGTCAGTATGATAACTGGAGATCTGGGGGCGAACAGGATCAGACAATGATGCAGAGCTGTCGCTGAGGAGAGGCCAGGAGAAGAAAATGATACAATATCAGGAAGCAGCTGTCTCACTCTACCAGGACCCTTTCAACTTTCACGTTGGCGCGTCGACAGTAGATTAAGCCGGTTATAGAGGTGCTATACAAAGAGGAGATTCGCTATTCGTGGTCCTTTCCCTTTCGAATAAACTTTTTGTTGGGTGGTAAAAAGATCTCTGCAAATGACCATATAGAGGCGTGGAGAGCGCTCAGACAAGCAGGCCTTGTGGAAGGTAATGCAGCACTGGTGGTCTCGGACCCCAGGACTCAGAATTTGAAATGGAAATGAGTGGGAAAAAATGCTTCATAAGTACTGGATTGCTGGGGGGAGGAGGGGAGAACTTTCCTGCTTGAATGCCACTTGGGAGATAGGTGAAATTTGCAGCAAGAGAGATTGTGACGGTATTACGGGCTGGCGACGGGGGTCACCAAAGATGAGGACTTCTATGTGGACAGTTACTACAGTTGGGTGAATGCCTGGACTTGGTGTAGCTATCTCATCTTTTTTATTTTATTCCTTTTTTTAAAAATTTCTCTTATAGATGGCATCCTTTTTGTATATCAGGCTAATTGTTGATGCTGTTTGCACTGGCAAAGGGGATCATTTTTGAAACGGATGGGGTGGGAGGGTTTGGGTGGCCTGGATTTGGGGTCGTCATTCCAGAATCCTGCCCCTTAGGAGTGCATGGAAAAGATGGGGCAGGTGGGGGAAGGAAGGGAAGAGATGGGTTCAGGGTAGGAAGGGGGGAGAAAGGAGAAAACAGACAAGAGGGTCGAGAGAGGAAGGGTGGGGAGGAGAGAGGATGGAGGATCTCTGTGAAGGGAAACCGGGAGGGGGGCAGTTATGGAAGGAACCAATAGTGCTTGAGGCTGGGTCTGGTGCTTTCATAGCGCAAGTGGAGCACAAGATTTTAGGAGGGGAGAGAAGCAGGGAGAATGATATACTATGCTGAAAGTTATCTCCTTTAATGTAAAAGGTCTCAACTCGCCTCAAAAGCACACTCTATTATTTAAAGAGTTGGGGACCTTGAAGAATGATCTTGTGTTCCTGCAAGAAATGCACTTTCACTGTGCCAGTCAAGGTTGGCTGAGGCGTAAGCTCTATTCTGAGGTGTGGGTATAGTCAGATGAGCAGGGCCGGAAGAAATGTGGCATGGCTATACTTTTTCACCAGGCCTTGCCTATAAGGGTGGAAGAGGTGAGGAAGGACAAATTGGGGCGTTGGCTTTTTATGAATGTTCATCTCGGTGGGCATCTTCTTACTTTGGCTAACATATATGCACCTAATGAGGGTCAGGTGCATTATTTTTGCAAGGCTGAAATCTGTACTAGCTGAGTTCGCGAAAGGGCTTGTTCTTTTGGGGGGGGGGGGGACTGCAATGCTCATCCGACGCTGCACCTGGATTCCACGGGGAAGAATACCCGGAAGGAAATGGAATTAGTCGAGCATTTTGAATGTTTATGATGGATTTAGGCCTGCAGGATGTGTGGAGGAACTCTCACCATGGGGTGGGGGGGGGGAGGTTACACCTACTACTCGTCGGTCCATCAGACTCACACGTGTATTGACTATTTTTTACCGGACCAGCTACTGGTGAGGGGGGGGGGGGGGGTGGAGGCGGGACATGGCACCTTAACGTGGTCAGACCATGCCCCCTGCTGGATTGCCCTTCCTTGTGATCTTGGGGGAGCTAGGAGGAGGATGTGGCAGTTGGACGGGAGTTTTTTTCCTTTGGGCCCCTGTGGTGCAAGACCATGGCCGGTTTATACAAGAGGTTTTTTGAGCTGAATGACAGACACGAGGGAGGTTGCATAGTGGTCTGGGATGCTTTTAAGACCACAGCTCAAGGACGCCTTGTTGCTGAGGCAGCCCGGACTATGAAGGCCTGGGCAAGGGACTCCCAATGATTAGAAGGGGAGGCCAGGTGTCTCCAGCTAGAACATGCGTGGACTGGTTCCAAGCGGGTTTGGCATCAGTGGCGGGAGACCCAAGCTCAATTAGATGCTTATGTGCAAAAGGATTTAGATACCATGTGACACTGACTGTGTCAAACGTTCTATGAACAGGGGAACAAGGTTGGGTGCTACCCATGCCTTGAGGCTTAAAAAACAGCAAACCTCGCGAATAGTGCCTGAGATTAGGGACTCGTCAGGACCTTATGAGTGGAGTCTCAGGAGATATGCACAATGTTTGCAGATTACATAGCATACCTGTATAAAGCGGATCCTTTCAGCCCCAATCAGGTGGATGGATATCTTCGTGATATCCCTTTGCTGTGCCTTACAGGCCTGCATAGGGAACAATTAGAGGCAGAGATTACAGTGCAGGAGGTGGACATGGCTATCCGCCGAATGACTGCTGGGAAGGCTCCTGGTGGGGATGGGTCTTCCTCGGAGTATTATAAAAAATACAGTGCTCAACTGGCGCCCACTCTGGCTGTGCCCTCCACACAGCTTGAGGCAATCATTGCGGTAATACCTAAACCGGATAAACCACTTCAAGAGGCAGCATCATACTGCCCCATCTCCTTAAATACAAATGTTAAAATATTGGCCTCTGTGCTGGCCGCCCGGCTAACTTTGGCTCTTCCAGACTTGATACACCCTGACCAGGTTGGTTTTGTCCCTCGTCGTCAGGCTGCTGACAATGTTTGGCAGATGCTGCAAGTGATACATGCAGTGCAACATGATCCCCAAGCAGCACTTTTGGTGGGCGTTGACTCCAAGAAAGTGTTCAACAGGGTCAGTTGGGGTTTCCTGTGTTGCGTCTTAGATAAAATGGGGTTTGGAACCCATTTTTTGCAATGGGTGCATGGTCTCTATTGAGGGCCCCGAGCCAGCATCCAAGTTAATGGGGGTCAATCGAAGAGCTTTGAAATGGAGAGGGGTACCCACTATCCTCACTTTTGTTTGCATTAGCAATGGAATCATTGATGCAAAGCTTCCATGAGCATCCTGGTATAGCCGGAGTACGGGTTGGCTCGCATGAGTACAAAATAGCACTTTTTGCAGATATCATCATATTGTCTCTAACTAGGCCTGAAGCCTCCCTTCCTTGGGCAATGTACATCTTTGCGGCCTTTTCACAAGTTTCAGGATTTAAGATTAATTATGCTAAGTCGGAAATCCTAAATGTGAGTGTTGAGGCGGTGTGTGCGCAGCTGAAGATACAACTTCCCTTTCGATGGGTAAACAAAGCCCTTCGCTATCTGGGTGTATATCTCACGGTAGATAGGGCGGCACTGTATTGAGCAAACTTTGGACCCTTGATCCAGCAGGTTAAAATGGACTTGGAGTCCTAGACGGGTTTGATATTGTCATGGTTTGGACGCATTGCTGTCATGAAAATGGTGATAGTGCCATGATTCTTATACCTTTTCCAGGTACTCCCCATACCCCTGCCAAGAGGAGCCTTAGAGTCCTGGCAAGCACTGATAATGAAGATCATATGGAAATTTAAATACCCTCGAATAGCTCGATGGATACTGAATGCTCATCCGTGGAGGGGGGAGGGAATGGGCGTCCCTAATCTTCATTGGTACTATGTGGCGGCGCAATGCCGTGCAGGGGTTGAGTGGATGAATCTTGCTAGCATCAAGTGTTGGGTGACAATGGAAATGGAACTGTAGGGGGTACCTAGACTAGATGACCGCCTGTGGTTCTGTGCAAAATTGAGGGGGGGGGTCTGCGTGTTGATAATCGTTATTTTTGGCCACAGGGGTGGCACTGTCCCCAATGGCGCCTATAGTTCATAACAGAGCCTTCCTCTGGGTATGGGCGATTTGGCTTTCCGACAGTGGGGGCATAAGGGGTTCAGTCGAGTGGACCAATTATTTGAATATGGTGTACTTCGCCCCTTCCATGATTTGCAGGGGGAATTTAATGTACCGCAGCACCATGCTTATCACTATGTGCAGGTTATGCACTGGGTGCAGAGACAGGATGTTAAACAGCAAGTTGCCTGTGATCTGACGGATATTGAACTTTTATATGAGGAGCGTACTAACACTAAAGGTCTTATAGCAGCCTTGTATACAGAACTGCAGAGACAATGCTTTGGGGAGGGTAAACAGAGCACAGTGGACGCAAGAATTGCACCTCTCGTACACTGAGCAGCAGTGGGAGCAAATTGAGAGCCGACTTTGGAGAAGCTCAGTGGCTAGAAACCAATTATAAGCTAATATATGGGTAGTACATGACACCCGTACGAGTGACCCGAGCTTTTCAGGGGGCATCAGAGTTATGTTAGCGAAGATGTGGCAGGAAGGGCACCTTGGCACATATATGGTGACTCTGCCTCTGCATCCAGGGCTTTTGGCGAGGAATTCAATATCGTTTGAAACAAATGATAGGTTTGAATATCCCCTGGGACCCAGGTATTTTTCTATTTGGGAAGAAGGTCCCTAGAGGATGCACCCCTCAATTAGCGTTGATTCACCATAATCTGAACGCAGCTAGGCTGACATTAGCGACTGCCTGGAAGCAGGTAGTGCCTCCGGCATAGTCATGCTGGTTGGAACATATGTGGGGCCTATACACCATGGAACAGAAGGATGCGCCTGCCCCAATTTCAACAGATTTGGGAGCCATTTGTGTTAAAATATGGCTCATTGCCGGTATCATCACGACCTTAACTGGCGAGATATAAAGGATATAAAGGAAGGAGGAGTGGCCTAGTGGTTGGGGCAAGGTACTACAGGCCGGAAGGTCGGTGGTTCAAATCCCACTAGAGGACAGCAACCTTGGGCCGGAAGGACTGGGGTTTCTAGTCCCACAGATGCTCCTTGTGATCTTGGGCAAGCCACTTAACCCTCCATTGCCCATGTTCCCTGTAAGTATTAGTGTATGTGTCTCATATCCCCTCGTGTTAAATGTATTCCCCAACCGCTTTGACCCGGTGAAAAGCGGGATATAAATGCAGATAAATAAATATAAAGAGATCCACATCTAGACATTGGGTCTTGTTATCTCCCCCTTCTTAGTAACATCATGGGGAAGGGATGCCCTTTATCTGTCCGATTCTGTAGCGGGGGGGAGGAGAAGTGGGAGGAGGGAGAGAAATAAGGGGAGAGGGAAGTAGATGAGTAGGGAATTTGGGTTGTAAGGGGAATTTATTTAAAAAAAAAAAGGATGTGTTATGGCAAATGACTGAAATGATGATTCTATGTTTCATTATTGTGCAAACATTTTGGGAATTGACTTTTTTTCTGTAACTGTGTTGAAGCCTTTAAATATAAATAAATACATTTTAAAAAAGGGACTATTGTAGTTGATACGGAAGGGCAGACTAGAAAGGCCATATGGTCATTTTCTGCCGTCATGTTTCTATATGTACATATACAGCTGGTATGACTATCTTTTGAGCTAACGCATGGCTGAATCCACCACCATGGAGTTGTGTGGCAGTTGTGCTTTCTCAAAGCCTAGGCTCCAGAGGACCCGATACTAGAGTCCAGCCGTTGGCTCATGATAGGCACCGATGCCTGTTTCTCCCACATGTGTAGGAGGAACAGTTCCAGGTATGGGGGAATGGGCATTGTAAGCGCCTCCTTTGGAGGGGCCTCAAACTGGAGGATCTCGAGCTCCTCTGTGCGAGGGTCCTCCTCCAACTCTGTGTCGAACATCAGTGCCTTCGCCATGTCCCACACAAAGTATAGGAAGGCCATATCTTTGGGCAGGGACTGGCGCTGGGAACTGGAGGGAGACTAGTCAGATGGTAAGTCGTGGTGGTGACAGGTGTCCGGGGATTCATCATCCTTTGTCTCCCAGTCCGAAACAGTCTGGAGGAGTCGAGGTCAGGCTGGATCTCGAGGTTGGGCCATGAGCCTGACCGACCACGCCCCTCGGAGGCTCTGCGGGAAGAGCCGCGGCTGCTCATAGAGGCTCATAGATCGGGACTGAGATCGAAATTGATGTGGAAGATAGACTCAAGGCCTATGGCGCCCGAGAATCGACTCAATATGCAGGGAAGTCCTCGATGTCAAGGGCCCAGTGGTCTGGACAGATGAAAAGGCAAAACCGGGCATCAAAGCCCACTGCAGGGCCATGAAGGAAGAGAAGCTGCGCTCCAAGACTTCCATTCTGGTCTCCAATCGAGATGGCTCTGCAGCCCTCAACATGGGCACTGAAGATCTCGGGCCCAGCTCTGGCTCTGATGAAGGGGAGTCCTCGATCACGATGGCTTTGGGCATCCGAGGCCGGTCACCGGTGGCCGAGGACTCCTTTAGGGCGACGTTCGTAGGCCACTCCCTCGGAGTAGCAGTGTGCTGCGGGACCAGGCGTGGGACTTACTTGTCTTCCCCGATTCGTCCACGGATGCTACCTTCAAGGGTTGTTTCTTCTTTTTGTGTTCTCCCTCAGGGGTGCTCTGCTTGGAGGACCCCCGGCATCAATTGGAGGTGGCAGTTTCACTCTGGGATACTGGAAGGGGCCTTGGAAAGGTGTGTCACTGGAGACTCTGGGGCAGAATCTGATCTCTGAAAGATTTTGTCACGCTGCTGGCTCTTGATGGCCTTGGAGATCATCTTGTTGCAGAGGCCACAATCCAAGGAGTCGTGGTCCACCCCAAGACAACGGATGCAGCAGTCGTGTGCGATTGTGAGGGGCATGACCCTTGAGCATAGATCACTTTTTTTGAAGATGCTGGCAGAGGCCATGGGGTGAAAAAGGGCCCCAGTAAGGCCAGGGAAAAAGGACGCAAACCGCACCAGTGAGAAACAAGAGAGAAAAATAAAAAAAGAACCCAACAAACAATGATGAGGCAAACGAGCTCGGGGTGGGAAAGGAAAAAGGTGCTTGACCGGGGAAGAAACTTCCAAAAGAAAAAGATAGACTTTTTCTGGGGGAAAAAGGCACACGTCTGGTGGGGTCGGCAGAAAAAAGGAGACTGAGGCAAGATGGCATCCTTGGGCGAGAAGGGGACAATACATGTGTGGTACATCTACCAAAGGCTTTCTTTGAAAGCTGGGGAGAAGCTTCCACGCAGGGCTCTGTTAGCATCAATGTTACCCATATGTGAGGACTAACTTTTCTGCTTGTTCACGGAGAAATCAATGCATCCCCAGCATATAGTGCAGCTCCTGAAGCCATGGAGATAGATGCTTCAGATGCAGAGTCAATGATCCAGACTGGTGCGAAAAATCCATTTGCATTATTCTTCACAACTCTTGAGCCCTCTGTCATCTGTAAACCCAAAGTACACTGAGAAGGGTTATGGTCAGGGCAACAAGTACTGCAAGCACCAGTTATGTGTATTCATCATGGACATGGTCTTGCTGCATCTGAAGCACTTTACCCACTGGGCAGATTTTGTGACGTGTCGCTGAAAAAGAAAGCTGCCATAAAATCAAGCAACTCGAATTGGAAAAATATTAATGGCCGGTGTGCCCAAGGCCTGCTTTAGCCTACATTTGACAAAAAAGAAAGGAAACTTGAAAACGGCTAAAAGTCCTGACGAAGATACTACAAACGAATTGGAACCACAGGACAGCAGCAGGAAACAATTGGAAAAAATGCAAAAAAACAAAGGCAAAAAAATTAAACAGTATCCAGGATGGGTGAGGAAAAAGAAAATAGACTTACCTGCTAATTGTTGTTCCTTGAGGAACTCCAGTCTAGTCCCGCACCTCTGGGTACTGTACCTCCTCCAGCAGCTTGGAGACTGAGCATGTAATATTTTTGATGACACTAGTGTACATATGCAGCTGGCACCGCCCACCAGCTCCAGTGCCTATTGACAAAGTAGACTCAGAGGAGCAACAAATAAGTCGTTAAACATGCAAACGCTTCTACGTCTAAAACTAGAAACCCCTCCATCCCCTGGAAAGGATACCCTGTCCCCCCCTCCAGGATGAGGAGGCCTAGCTGTTGAGTGCTTGAGAAACTCCAACCAGTGGGAAGCGAGCAACCGACAGCTCTTCTGGTCCGCCCCTCCCCGGCTCCCCCTGGCCACTTCCTCCACCAAAGGAACCAGCTTCAGGACCAGGGTGTATATAGATTATCACAGAAAGCACTCAGGGAGAGTTCCGGGATTGGACTGGAGTCCTCAAGGAACAACAATTAGCACGTAAGTCTAATTTCTCTTTCCTTATCATCCCTCCAGCCCAATCCCGCACCTCTGGGATGTATCAAAGCAGTTAAACTAATGGGAGGGACCCGCAAAACCAGCCTGAAGCACTGCCGATCTGAAACTAGCATCCCCCGCTGCCTGGACATCCAGGCGAAAATGTTCAGATAAAGTATGCCACCCTACAGATCTCCACCGGCGGAACTAAATTATACTCTGCTCACGAGGCTGCCTGAGCCCTCGTGGAATGTGTCGGCAACCCCGCCGGCACTGCTCTACCCTTCAAGATGTATGCAGGCGTGATTGCCTCATTAATCCATCTGAAAATGAAGGCTTAGCTGCCACCTCACTTTTGCACGACGTGCCAAACAGAACCAACAGATGGTCCGATCTTCAAAAGGACGAAGCCCTTTTCACATTGCATCCAAGTGGCACAGCTGTGGAATGGCAGGGCCCATATCCACTCTCCCCCACATACGAGCTCAGCAGAGCTGGTAAGGAAGCGGCCTGATTTACATGACATGCTGACACCACCTGGGGCAAAAATGAAGGTAGCGGGTGCAGGGCCACTTTCTCTTTGGAGAAGGAATGGCTCCAGGCATGACAGGGTCCGAAGCTCCAAAATCCTGTGTGCTGAGCAAATCTCCACCAGGAATACCATTCTCAGAGTCAAATCCTTCAGTAAACCTCGACTCAATGGCTCAAAGGGTTCCCCAGACAGCACTAGATTGAGATTCCAAGGCGGTACACCACTGCCCTCTTTGGCAGACGGAGGTGGGTCACCGCCCCTAGAAAGCTCAGCCCGTCTGGGTGTGTACCCAATAGTACCCTTTGGACTTTTCAGCGATAACCAGAAATCGCTGCCAGTTGCACTGTCAAGGAACTAGCAGCTAGACCCTTATCAAAACCGGATTGCAAGAACGCCAAGATGTCCGGGACGGAGGCAGTGGAAGGGCACGACTACCTCTCTCCACACCATGATTCAAAGATGCACCCTACGTAGATGCACGCCAGGTTCGTAGACCACCTCTGGGTCTGTAGCAAGGTCGCTAGCCCCGAGCCCGATTATCCTTTCTTTTTCAAATTTGTCCTTTCAAGAGCCATGATGTATGCGATAATTGATCAACCTGGGGCATATGAAGTGGCTCCTGCGTCAAGAGGTCCTTCCAACTGGAAGCCACTACAGTAAATCCGCCAGTTCCCGAAAGGTCAGCATACCACTAGCACCTCGGCCAGTCTGGTGCCACCAGAATTAAGAATGCCTGGTGCACCACTAGCCATTGCACTAACCGGCCTATGAGCGCCCAAGGGGAAAAACAGAAAAGATCCTCTTTAACCCACTGCTGAATTAGAGCATCTAGGCCCTTGGACTTCCTCTTCTTCTGCTGAAAAACTGGCAGGCCTTGGCCGAATCGAACACTGCCTTTAGGTCCCTGACCGGTGTGCCCCATCGGCGGACCACCTGCTCGAACACCTCATTGAGCTGCCACTCTCCAGGGTCCATGCGCACTCGGCTGAGGTAGGCTGCCGTAACACTGTCAACTCCTGCTACATTCGCCACCAATAACACCTGTAGACGAATCACTGCCCATCCGAACAGCTTTTTGGCCTCCTCATCCAGGACTGCACTGCCTGTGCCTCCTTGCCAGTTGATGTAAGCCACCGTGGTCACATTGTCCGAGAGGACTTGGACAATCTTCCCCTGCAACCACGGCTCAAAACTTTCTAACACCAGTCACCGCTCGCATCTCAAGCCTGTTGATCGACCACAGTCTCCTGTGGACTCTTGTCCATGAACAAAGCATCCTTCACAATGGGCTCTCTAATCTGACAGGCTGGCATCGGTCATCAGAGGAACCCACACCAGGGACTCCTTCCAGGCTCCCCCACATGCAGCCATCAACTGAGGGCTCTCCTGGCGCTCCGCGAGCAGGGGAGTACTTGGGACAGGGGTTGACTCTGATGGAATCATCGACTGAGCCGAGCCCTCTGCAGCGGTTGCATGTGCACCCTTGCCCATAGGACTAGCTCGAGTGTGGCCGCCATGGTCCCCAGAACCTGCAGATGCCGCAACTGATGGTCTTGCCATCTTCAGGACCTGCCATATCCACGGTCATAGCTCCTGCGCCAGGCGAACCGGCATGAAAATCCTACCCACGCAGGTATCAAAGCACACTCTCAAATACTCTAGCTCCTGGGCTGGCCGTAACTGACTCTTGGCCAGGTTGACCCCAACCGAGACTTTGAAGGAACTCTCCCACCCGTGCTGTTTCTCGTTTCGCTATCATAGAAACATGATGACAGAAAAAGACCACATGGCCTATCTAGTCTGTCCTTCCATATCAACAACTACAACAGTCCACTTTTTACCTTTAGAGATCCTCTGTGTTGGTCCCATGCTTTTTTGAATTCAGTTACTGTCCTCATCTCTACCACCTCCACTGGGAGACTATTCCATGGATCCACTACTTTCCGTAAAGAAATATTTCCGCATATCACTCCTGAATCTATCTCCCTTCACCCTCATCCCATGTCCCCTCGTAGCAGAACTTGCTTTCAATTGAAAGAGGCCCTCTCCCTGAACATTTATGCCACGGAGGTATTTAAACAGCAGTTTACCTGAGAGAGGTCAGAGCATGTTTTTGCCCCTCCTGCAGCTCCCCCAGCCCAATCGGGGCCTCACAGCACAAGATAAAAATAGCTGCACGCTGATGGCGTGCCCGCGCCTGAGGGCCTCGCCAGAGGGCCCTTTGGCGTGGCCCTGTTTGCAGTTCCTGTTGTCTGTCGTCGATCCTCCTAATTCTTACTGCACCATCAGTCCAAGTGGCTCCAAGGTACTTGATTGCAGCCTGCGTAAGACTCTCCTGACGACTGATCCGAAGTCTCTCCTACGATTCACAGCACATGGTCCTGCTACCCTTCAAGTCCTGTAACGAAGTTTTCATAGCCTGTTCTAGCAACATGAACTAATCCACTCTATGAACTCTCTCCTATCCCAAACGTAAGCAGCCACTTTTTGCTAATACAATTTATATACATTGTAACGTAAGCAGCCACTTTTTGCTGATAGAATTTATCTACATTGCTACCTAAGGTTCTAAATTAACCTGTACCTTCTTTGCACTCAAAATCATCAACAGCTTGGCTATATTGTTACAAATTGTGCCTCAAATATATCTATTTCATCCTTTACTGGTACAACTTTACTAAAAACATTCCTAACTCCCCTAACTTTCACTTCTACTACCTCAAAATACTATTCATTCTTCTCTAATATTCATTCCTTCCAGCATATTCCAGAATGGCCCCGTCTAACTTCCACCCATCTACCTTAGGGGTTATACTTATCATAATATTCTCCTATCTGCTTACCTTCCCTCATGCACTAGCCTCGACCTATAACTCCCATTCCAATAATTTACTCCCCTAGACATCTAAACATTCCTCCACACTTTACTCATGCTCATTATAACTCTCACCACCGTCCCTGTAAACTCAAACCTATTATTATAAATCCCAACCTTAAACCTAACTCTCTCTCTAACATACCCCATCCTCCCCTTAAATGTGCTCTACTCAACGTTCGCTCAGCCAGAAACAAAATCCCCTTACTCGCTAACCTCATTTCTGACTATGACCTTGATATATTCTGCCTTACCGAAACCTGGTTTCATGACTCTGATACGGTCCTTATAAACCAACTATGTCCCAAAGGATACTCAATTAAGTTAGGCAACAGGACACATGGCAGAGGAGGAGGTGTAGCTATTTTATCTAAGTCCTACCTACAACTCTCTACTATTGAATCCACATCTACCTCAGGCTTGGACACCATAACAGTCTCCAACTCCACTCTAGCGCTCCACCTCCTATATCGCGCTCCCCAGTCTGACTCATCCGACCTCTCCATGGTTCTAGACACCACCTGCTCCCCCCAACCTGCCTCATGCCCTCTCATAATACTAGGTGATTTAAACCTAAACTCCTTAACCCCATCCCAGTCCCCTACCTTCCTCCAGGCAATAAAGTCCCTCCACTTCTCGCAAATTCTTGAACACCCTATTCACTCCAAAGGAAACATCCTTGACCTTATATTTATCCCTCTACACTCGCTAATCGCTAATCAGGTTACACATACCATCCAGCCTGTACCCTGGTCTGACCACGCTCTCATCCTCTTCTCCTTCCCCTACTCCACTCACAAAAGTCATCTCCCTTCTCAACCTCAAATTACCCGTAGATTTCAACAATTCAATGCAGCTAACTTTCTAGAACAAACAATCCCCCATCTTGACTCACTAATTGGTACGAGCTTGAACCTAGAGTCCCACATCTCTAATTGGAATCAAATCCTGTCTGCAGCCTCTCTACTCCCTCCTAGTCAATTTCCCCGAAAACACCATGGAAGAGCCCCATGGTTCTCCTCAAACTTGAGAAACCTCAAAAGAGAACTGAGACGTCTTGAACGTAAATGGAGACGCTCTCAAGACCCTCTAGCACTCATTGCTTACACAGCTAAACTCCAATCATACTGCTCAGAAACTCTTAACCATAAAAAAAACTACAATGAGAAGATTATCCAACGGCCTCTTAATAAACCTAGAGAACTTTTCTCTATTACAAAATCCTTAATAAACGAGCCCTTACAGCAGGACCTGACACCTAAAATTTCTGCTCAATCCATAGCCGACCACCTTATCTCCAAATTCCTCCCGCCCTCATCAACCACTAACCTACCGCACCTTACTGATTACTGCTCTGATTACTGCACCCAACCTCACCAACCAACCTCTCCAAATTCTTGGAGTGAATTTGACACCCTTTCCTTAGATAACATTTCTAATGTTATTAAAGAACTTAATGCCTCAACCTCCGCTCTTGACCCTTGCCCTGTTCCCTGGATCAAATCTACCAGGAGTTCTCTCAGCCTTTACATTCTACATATTGGCATATAACAATGGTATATGCCAATATGTAGAATGTATAATCATCCCTCCAGACTGGTTTAGTGCCCTCTCCACTTAAGTGTGCCACTATTCGTCCTATCATAAAAGGGTCAAAACTAGACCCAACTTCTCCTGTCTCCTACAGACCCATCTCAAGTATCCCTTTCTTGGCAAAAATAACTGAAAAAGTAGTCCAAACTCAACTTCAGAACTTTATCGATGATCACTCCCCCCTTGACTTATTCCAACATGGTTTCAAAAAAAAAAAGCCATGGTGTTGAAACCCTCCTTACCTCCCTTCTAGATTCATTATACCTCTACACCCAGAACCCTTCCCAAGGATGCCTCCTCACATTCCTTGACTTAGCTGCCGCCTTTGACTCCCTTCCCCACCACCAACTCCTAAACAGACTCTATGATATTGGACTGAGAGGCATAACTCTAAACTGGTTCCGTTCTTATTTGCAGGATAGAACCCAACAAGTTCGTATTGGAAACGATACCTCCCTTCCTTTCACCCTAAAACAGGGTGTCCCTCAAGGATCCAGTCTTTCTGCTCTCCTCTTCAATATTTTCCTTCAGCCTGCCTGCAAGATTTTCCAAAACCATGGCATTCAATGCCAGCTATATGCCGATGACATGATGTGCTTCACCCCATTTAACCTCTCAAATCTTAACTTTTCTAAACTAAATGAATGCCTAACCAGTCTTAAATCTTGGCTCTCCCAACACAACCTCATAATCAATCCATCCAAAACTGAGGTTCTTCAGGTATTCTCTAATTCCGCATACAGTCCTCCTCCCACCATCACTATTGGTGATCTCACACTCTCCATAAAAAAACAAGTGAAATATCTTGGCATTATCCTTGATCAGTCCCTCTCCTTCAATGAACAAATAAAGAAAACCACCACTACAATATATGCTAAACTACGTATCTTCAGGAACCTCAAGCCTCTCTTAAACCCTGACTCTTTCCGTACTGTCTATCAGGCCCTCACAATCCCTTCTCTCGATTACTGCAACCTTATCTATCATGGCCTCCCCAAGAATACTATACAGCCACTTCAACTAGTCCAAAATACCCTAGCACGGCTTATAACCAACAACCCCAGACGATCCCACATTACTCCAGTTCTCTACAATCTCCACTGGCTCCCTGTTCAATATAGAGTTAAATTCAAGGTGATAACTCTTATTCATAAAATCATAACCAATGAATCAGCTCCATGCCTCTCTTCTCTCCTCCACAAACTCAAGAACACGCCGCTCTATTACTAAAAATCTTCTCACCATCCCTACATCTAAAAGATATTGCAAGCAAATTACTAATAACAGGGCTTTCTCACTCTATGCCCCATCCTTATGAAATACCCTTCCCCACGACCTGCGGAACTGTTCCACCCACTCTGAGTTCAGGAAGAAATTAAAAACCTCTCTTCCTTGAACATTTCTCCCTTCCACCTTAGTAACTAACCCCTATACACTCTCCTCCCTACATTTGGCCTCTCAAATCATATCTTATAGCCTAGTGTTTTTCCTTGTAAATTCCTATGTAAATAGTTAAGCTCTGATTATTGTAATTAGTTCTCTTTCATATTCATTGTAGTTTCGTTCATATTCATTGTACACCCGTTACCTGTTCCTTGTAAACAGTTGAAACACACTGCCAATTGTTATATGTAAACCATCTTGACTTGTAGAAAAACGGTATATAATTCTTGTTAAATAAATAAATAAATACACACACATCTCAATCATATCACCTCTATCCCGCCTTTCCTCTAAGGTGTACATATTAAGGATCCTTAAGTCTGTCCTCATATGCTTTATAATGAAGCCCACTAATCATTTTAGTAACCACCCTCTGCACCGACCCCATCCTGTTCACATCCTTTTGAAGGTGCGGTCTCCAGAATTGCACACTATACTCCAAATGAGGTCACACCAAAGACTTATACAGAGGCATTATCACCTCCTTTTTTCTGCTAGCCATTCCTCTCCGTATGCACCCAAGCATCCTTCTAGCTTTTGCCGTCGCCTTTTCTACCTGTTTAGCTACTTTAAGATCATCAGACACAACCACGCCTAGGTCCCGCTCTTCTTTAGTGGACAAAAGTACTTCACCTCCTATACTGTATTGCTCCCTTGGATTGCTGCAGCCCAAATGCATAACCTTACATTTTTTAACATTAAATCCCAGCTGCCAAATTGTAGACCATTCTTCAAGCTTAGCTAGATCCCTCCTCATGTTATCTACACCTTCCTGGGTGTCTACTCTATTGCAGATTTTGGTATCATCTGCAAAGAGGCAAACCTTATCCGACAGCCCTTCCGCTATATCACTAACAAAGATGTTAAAAAGAATTGGACCAAGGACAGATCCCTGGACTTCGCCTGGACCAGCCAATCGTTTAGGTATGGATGGACGAGAACCCCTTCCTTGTGGAGAGCTGCCGCCATCACCACGACCTTGGTAAAAGGTATAGGGGGTGGTCGCCAGACCAAAGGGCAATGCTCGAAAGTGGAAATGCCCCTTGGCATCGCAAAGCGGAGAAATTGCCGATGTTCTGGACGGATGGGAACGTGCAGATACGCCTCTGCGCGATCAAGAGTCTCCCAAAATCTCCACTTCCTACCGCCATTATTACTGTGAAAATGCGGTACCGGGAGACCGTAGTTCATGCCCTATAAGTCGAGAATTGGGAAAAAGGAACTTTCCATTTGGGCACCACGAAATACATGAAGCATCGACCACAGACGTACTGGTCTCACTGAACCAGTTCCACGGCTGTCAGTTGCAGGAGACAAGTCAAGGTCTCTTCAACTGCTGCCAACACTGCTGCGCCCACTTTGGGTGATCAAAGCAGCTCATTCTAGCTCCAGCAGCGGGTATAGGCGTGTCAAGGATTGCACCCCTTTAAGGCCAACTTCCAGCAGATCCCACTCATCCTGGATCATCTGTCCTACTACTCCATGTACTGGTAAGACTTTCTGCGATTTCCGTACCGCCTGGAATAGCAGATCCTACAGTGCCCCTTCCTCTGCCGGGAAATTAGCAGGCATATTCAGGGCCTTGAGGGTCTCCAAGGTACACATAGAACGTGAGTCCTTTTGGGACGAGGAATTGTATCAGTACCCGCTTGTAGTGATTGTAAACCGCCCTAATGGCCTTCGGCCTGGTCAGTATATTCAGAAATTCCATAAACATAAGCATAAAAAGATGAGCACTGGTAGCTTCTCCAGGCAGAAAACCCGAACAATCCGGGCCTGATCCTCCTGTTCTGGGCTCTCTCCTTCTTCCAACTCCTCCTGCAGATCTAGCTCCGTGTCAAGGTCTTCCCCATCCAGTCCCTCCGACAATGACAATTGCTGCCACTCCTCTAAGCTTCTAGCCCGCTAAGACGCCACTGCTCCTGACTCGTGCTCTTTTGCGTCTGACATCTTTTTAGCCCTGTGTTCTGGGGCTGAAGAGCCACTTGGTGTAGGCAAAACGCCTTCTGCAAAAGTAAGAAAAACTCCAGTGAGAACTCCCCCAGGAGCCTTACTACTCCCTGGGCTCAAGGGGTGGATGATCCGGGCATCGTGCAGGAACCGAGGCCGGATCCGCTGAAGGTAACATGGCGCCCCCTGCACACAGGGTCTCTTGCAACCGGGAGGGACTCTCCTGCCTCATCTCATCCTGCAGGTCCTGCTCCCATGAGATAGTAACATCGTAAATGACGGCAGATAAAGACCAGTATGGTCCATCTAGTCTGCCCAGTAAGATGGCAAGAGTAGGTGCACCTGCCACTCTGTGCAGGCCACCCCTCCCCATGTCTTTGTTTAGGGGTGAACACACCGCTCCATGTAGGACACCCCCTATTTGTTGAGAAATTAGATGGTTGAGTTTATTTTGATTTTATCCTGTTGCTGTAAAGGGATCCACTGTATTTGTCCCATGCCATTTTGAATTCTGTCACTGTGTTTGCCCCCACCACTTCCATCGGGAGGGCATTCCAAGCATCCACCACCCTTTCAGTGAAAAAGTATTTCCTGACATTGCCTTTCAATTTACCACCTTGCAGCTTCATGTTATGCCCTCTAGTTTTACAGCTTCCCCTTTGCCTCTTGCGTGCAGTTTAGGCAGATGCCTACTTCAGAGACCACACTACATCGGGGACTGCATAACTTGAGGATTTTTAGATTGCACTGCAGTGTTGTATCTTAAAGATATGAAATGGGGGAGCGTTTGTTTCATCTTGCTGTCTGATTCCTGAGGAGGCTGAGGGTGCCGGTGGTACAATCTTCCGGTGTGGGTGGAGCAGCCCAGCTGACGTCATCCTCTGGCCCGGATAAGAGAGCGCTGCAGCTCTACGGCGCTCTGCCGTCGGCGCTCTGTTGGGGCACGTTTTTAAGGGGCGCATTTAAGGGGCATGTTCGGCCCCTTGTGAGCCCCTTAGGAGCCCGGAAGGAGCCAGGGCGCTGGGAAAGTAAAATGCCTGGCGGTAAACGGAAGAAGGCGGCTCCGGTGGAGGTGGTTCAGGCGGGAGCCTTGGACAAGCATGTGATCTCTACCCCGCGGTCGACGGGTCCAGGTACTGTGCCTTTTAAGCCTGTATCCGAGGGAGCAAGTTTGAGCTCAATTGAGTGTACTCCTCCCTCTTCCCCCAGGATTTTTAGAAGTGTCTTTTGAACCCCAAGGTTCCCTGAATGTGCAACTGGACTGTGCGCTTCCTAAAGTGGTGTCATGGAAGGAGATTTCTTCTCCTCCTAAGGACCCTAAGGACTCAACTATTTCTCTTTTAGATGTCTGGAAAGTGGTATCCCGTACTGAACATATTCTCACTGAAACGATTCCTTTATTGTGTCAATTTACTAAGGATACGGTTGCAAAATTACAAGCTCTAGGTTCTCAAATTGACGTCTTGAGTTCCGTGGTTTCCAACATGGAAACTCAGGTTAAATCCTTTGCAGAATTTCAATCTGTTCACTCAAAGGATAGTAGTATAGTCCATCAGAAACTTGAGAACCTAGAAAATCAATTACGTTCTAAAAATTTGCATCTGCTTAATTTTCCTGTTTGTCCTATGTTATCCCCTATGATTCTCTTTCGGAAATATCTTAGGGACACCCTTCTTCTACCACAGGCTGAATCTCTTGTAATTCTTAAATGTTATTATTTGTCTTTTAAGACATCGCCTGCCATAGTTTAGGAAGAGGGTGAAGTTCCTTTGGTTTCTGCTAAATTTGATCTAACTGCTTTTCTTGAGGATACACAGGACGACATTTCTTCTCGTGCAACCTTATTAGTAACCCTGGTCTCTGAGGAAGACAAGGTTGCCATTCTTAAGACCTATTTTAAGAAGAAAGCAGCTAAATTTTGTGGGGATTGTGTTTTTATTTTTTGAGATGTATCACGTTCGACTCAAGTACGTAGGAAAGCTTTTCTTGCGCTTAAGTCTAGAGTTCTTGCTCTTGGGGCAACTTTCTTTCTAAAGTACCCATGTAAATGTTGTGTTACTATGGGGTATGATAAATTTGTTTTTACAGTATCTTTAGATTTAGAACGTTGGATCCTTGGGAGGGAAAAAGCACAGTGATGTGTAATATAAGCTTTCTTATTTGTATTTCGTGGGGGTGTGAGAAGTAACTTTTCAGACAGTATAGTTGGCCAGGGATTTCTTGTATTTTCTCTGGCTTTGTTTCTTTTGAATGTTTTTTTTCCTTTGTATTTTTCAAATGTTTCTCCGAAACGTGGACTGAAGCATTTTGGATTTCTTATTGGTCTCCTTTTCCTTTGTATTTTTTTTCTTGCTTTTCTGTATACTGTAAGTATTACTGTATAACTGTGAAAATTTCATAAATAAATAATTAAAAAAAAAAAAGATATGAAATGAACCTTGCCCTGATCCAATCAAACTAACACTTTCTCCGAGTAAAGTTTACGTTTTTCTTCTAATACTACAAATGTCTATAAGGGAGTACAGCTTCCCTTACAAGCAATATTACAGATTTAATAGGTACATAATCTGGGCTAAGAGACAAGAGATGATCATGCCAGGTTACTCACTGACCATAGACAGATGGAAGGATTTCATTTGCGTCCAATCCACTGACTGACTAACTTTCAAATTACATACATTTCTTGTATGCAGATATTTCCCGTTTTCCATAGAGCTGTAGCTGCTACAAACCTATATGCAGCACCTCTTTTTTTTTTAGTTACACTTATCTTTATTTCTTTCTCTGACTTTGTATCTGATGTACCTATTAAAGTAACAATGTCTCAACCAACTGCCAGTTACATCACTTGACTTAGCATAACAGCCCTCTGAAAATCCGCCCAGCAAACAAACAATGGCCTATCTGTTTAGGCCAGTGGTTCTCAACCTTTTTTGTACCGTGACCCCTTTTACCGTTGGTCAACTTGTGGTGACCCCCAATGATAAAATCAAATGCGTCTCTCTTCCTTTACCATTAACGCATTGTCGCTGTAATCATTTGTTGAATTATTAATATATTATAGGCCTTTGCAATATGTTTTTATTTATAAAATACTTATTTAAACCACAATAATTAATCACAAGTAACAATATTTGATTTCAAAATTATGATGATTTTGCAGTCAAATCACTAATATGAAATAAAATTATTTTTCTACCTTTGTTGTCTGACCAATTTATTCTCTGATCATGCTGGTCCCGAACTGAGGCTTCTGCTTTCCTGTCTTCTCTTAGCTCTCTTTCTGTGGTCTATGGTCCATCTGCCATTTCTTATCTCTTCTTTCGTTTTCTTCACTTCTTTCCATCAGCCTATTTCCAGTCCCAGTAACCCTCCCCAGTATCAGCCCCTTTCCAGTCCTTACTCTCAGTACCTTCCAATGTCAACTTTCATTCCCATGACTGCCACTGGTGTCCATTTCCTTCCAGTCCCCCTCCTTCCCCAATGACCAGTCCCTTCTAGTACAAATACCATGGCAGCCCCTCTCAGATCCACTCTCTTCCAGTTCCATTCTACCATCCCCTTGTATCAGCCCACTTGTAGCCTTAGCCCCCAGTTTTCTTCCAGGGCCAGCAGCTCTATCCTCCCCTCCCCACAATCAGCACATTCCCAGTCAAAGCCCCCCAATCAGCTCACTTCTAGTGCTAATCCTCCCTCAACCCCATTACCAGTACTAGCCTCCCCTAATCAGCCCAATACCAGTCCTACCCCCCCATCAGCTCATTACCAGTCCTAGCCTCCACTAATCAGCTCATTTCCAGTCATAGCCCCCCCGCCCATTCAGCTCATTTCCAATGCTAGCCTCCCATCAGTCCATTACCAGTCCTACCCCACCCAATCAGCCCATTACCAGTCCTAGCCTCCCCTAATCAGCTCATTTCCAGTGCTAGTCCCCCCCCTCAACCCCATTACCAGTGCTAGGCTCCCCTAATCAGCCCATTTCCAGTCCTAACCTCACCAATCAGCTCATTTCCAATGCTAGACCCCCATCAGTCCATTACCAGTCCTACCCCCCCTTGATAAGTCCATTCCCAGTCCTAGCCTTCCCTAATCAACCCATTACCAGTCCTAGCCCCCCCCATCTGCCCATTACCAGTGCTAGTTCCCCCATCAGCCCATTATAATCCTAACCCACACTGTCTCTCGCTTCTGTCCCGCATTTATCCCGTCTTTCCAGTATGTCCCCCTGTCTCTCAACTTTGTCCATGCCAGCCCCCTCCCTCCCTCCCTCCCCCCATCCTTCCATCTGTCCATGTCAGCCCCCCTCCCTCCATCCATCCATCCATATCAGCCCCCACCCTCCCTCCATGTCAGCCCCCATCCTTCCATCTGTCCATGTCAGCCCCTCCCTCCCTCCATCCATATCAGCCCCCTCCCTCCCTCCATGTCAGCCCCCATCCTTCCATCTGTCCATGTCAGCCCCCTCCCTCCATCCATCCATCATCAGCCCCTGCCCTCCCTCCCTCCCTCCATGTCAGCCTCATCCTTCCATCTGTCCATGTCCGCCCCCGCCCTCCCTCCATGTCAGCCCCCTCCCTCCCTCCATGTCAGCCCCCATCCTTCCATCTGTCCATGTCAGCCCCCCTCCCTCCATCCATCCCATCCATATCAGCCCCCTCCCTCCATGTCAGCCCCCATCCTTCCATCTGTCCATGTCAGCCCCTCTCACTCCCTCCATGTCAGCCACATCCTTCCATCTGTCCATGTCAGCCCCCTCCTTCCCTCCATGTCAGCCCCATCCCTCCATATCAGCCCCCTTCCTCCCTCCCTCCATGTCAGCCCCCATCTTTCCATCTGTTCATGTCAGCCCCCCTCCCTCTCTCCATCCATCCATTTCTATCAGCCCCCTCCCTCCCTCCATGTCAGCCCCCATCCTTCCATCTGTCCATGTCAGCCCCCTCCTTCCCTCCATGTCAGCCCCCATCCCTCCATATCAGCCCCCTCCCTCCATGTCAGCCCCCATCCTTCCATCTGTCCATATCAGCCCCCTCCCTCCCTCCATGTCAGCCCCCAACCTTCCATCTGTCCAAATCAGCTCCCACCCTCCAAGTCAGCTCCCCACTGTCGATGTCAGCCATGTTGCATATTCCCTGCCCCCACAACCCCACTCCCCCTGTCTGCCTCCCTTCTAATGCAGCCGCGGCTCCCTGCCTCTTAGGGAACAGCGGCTGTACCTGTAAAATCGTTGCGGAGCTCTTCCTGTCTTGACGGGCTCCGTGCAGCATTGTTCCGCCTCCAAAGGAAGTGGTAAACAACTTCCTTTGGAGGCAGGACAATGCTGCACGGAGCCCGTCAAGACAGGAAGGGCTCTGCAACAATTTTACAGGTACAGCCGCGGTTCCCTAAGAGGCAGGGAGCCGCGGCTGCAGAAGAAGGTGGTGAGTTTGCCGGAGTTTGCCGCTGCCGAGAAGCGGACTCGGCAGCGGCAGCAACTTGTGCGCGTCTTAATTTTTTTTTTTTTTTTTTAACTTGGTGGAGGCTAAGCGACCCCCGCTAAATCCTGTGGCGACCCCCGTGGGGGTCGCGACCCACAGGTTGAGAACCGCTGGTTTAGGCTTTTCCCACATGTCTGCATCAAGTCAATGCGCATTCAATCATTTTTGAGCTGTATAACACAAGGAATGCTTAAGAATTAGGTGGGGTTCACGCCCCTTGATACCATCCTATACCAGACACTGTGGTCTGGCCGGCAAGATGGGAAGGGCTGGGGGCACTCCCCAGGAAAGCCCTCAATCTCCACTCGGGTAGGTAAAAGGATCCTCAGCACAGTGCACCGCCACAGGATCAGGCACAGAGCACTAGAGTACTTGAACTAAAATAAAACAAAACCAAAATCTAATTAACTGAAACTGAAATTAAAAAGAAAATGCAAATGGCCCCCTAGGAAGAGGCTGCTCTGTCCTGCTTTATTCCTCGGTGGCTGCCTCTTCCGGGCAACCAAAACACAGCAGGGAGTTAAACACATGAGGGCCTGAATAAGAAGAAACTGCGCTTAAATGCAGTGGGGGAAGCTTCCCACACCGCTGCAGGCTCCCAAACATGCGCCTGCAGGCAGTTCTCTGTCGTCTCATATTCTGGCGGTTGCTAGGGGTTCCTGCTGTCCTCCCCCCACCCACCACTCTTACCTTGGAGCTTCTGCCGCATGGTTTTTCTACCCCTCGCACTCAGCCTTCCTCCCTGGCTTCTGCGCTGAGGGGGGTGACTCGGGGGTACCAGCTTTCACTCCTCTCAAGCAACTGCAGCAGCTCCTCACACGATAATGAATTCGAGAGCAGTCAGAGGACTCAGACTGAGGAAGGCCCCCAATGAACTCCCCCCCCCTGAAATCCTGAGGGGGTGGGGAGAGGGGGAAAGAGTAGTTACTCACATGTAAGAGTAGTTACTCACCTGTAACAGGTGTTCTCCAGGAGCAGCAGGAATCAGTCCTCACATATGGGTGTCATTGGCGCCGATGAAGCCCGCAGCGGAGCATTTCCCCAGTTTTCTATGAATGCCTTTGGGAATGCAGGCATGCATGCACGGTTCCCTTCCCGCCTAAAGGTGCCATCTTACCTCAGTCAAATAAAATAGCTAAGAACAGCACACAAAAATGAAAAATAAACTATGTACAACTGCAACTCCAAGGGGAGGAGGGAGGGTTGTGAGGACTGATTCCTGCTGCTCCTGGAGAACACGTGTTACAGATGAGTAACTACTCTTTCTCCAGGACCAAGCAGGAAGTCAGTCCTCACATATGGGTGACTCCCAAGCTCTGGGCTACCGAGGAACCCAGGCTGAACAAGAGAGCTCCCTCTAGTCTCAGCAGCAAAGATAGGCTTTTCAAGGACACAACCTCCACCGGTAGCCCAACAGAGGGCAGGAGTTGCCTAAACCTCAAAGAGATTCTGGAGAACTGCTTGGCCAAAAGCACTGTCCCTATGGGACTCCCTCTCCAGACAGTAATGGGCCGCAAATGTCTGGCTTGAAGACCAAGTTGCAGCCCTGCAGATGTCTACCAAGGGCACAGAGCGGAGATGAGCCACTGAGGCAGCCATTGCCCTGACACGGTGGGCCGTAACCCGACCCTGCAAAGGAAGGTCAGCCGCCTTGTAGACCCAGGTGATACAGTCAGCCACCCAGAAGGACAAGGTACGCTTGGACATAGCCAACCCTAACTTATTAGGGTCAAAGGAGATGAAGAGCTGAGTAGCCCTTCTATGCCCCTGCGTACGGTCAAGGTAGAAGGATAAGGCCCTCCTACAGTCCAGGGTATGCAGAACCGCTTCAGCCTGGCTTGCATGAGGCCTAGGGAAGAATGTTGGAAGAACCACCTCCTGATTGAGGTGGAACGAGGAGACAACCTTTGGGAGGAACTTTGGATGAGTCCTGAGGACTACCCTGTTCCTATAAATCCTGGTGTAAGGCCTATCACAGACCAGGGCCTGAAGCTCACTCACTCGCCTAGCCGAAGTAAGGGCTATCAGGAAGAGTGTCTTCCAGGAGAAGAAGCACAGTGGGCAAGTAGCCATGGGCTCAAAAGGTGGGCAAGTCAGTTGCTGCAAGACCACATTCAACTCCCACTCAGGGGCAGGACGACAGATTAGGGGCATGAGTAAAAGCAAGCCCCTGAGAAAGCGGGACACCAAGGGGTGACCCGAGAGAGAATGTCCCTCCACCAGTGAGTGGTGAGCTGCTAGAGCTGAGAGGTAGACCCGAACAGAATTGGACTTGAGTCCCTGATTGGACAAGTGGAGTAAATACTGAAACACTACTGGTACCGTACAGGAGAAAGGATCCTCTGTACGTAGCTGACACCACACAGAAAACCTTTTCCATTTGAGAGCATAGGTTTTCCTAGTGGACTGTTTCCTAGAGGCTAGGACAACCTCCTCAACTTCCTGAGGTAGGCACCAGGGAGCCAAAACTACCCTTGCAGCCTCCAGGCCATCAAATTGAGCGCTTTGAGATTGGGGTGCAGAAGGGCACCCTGTTCCTGGGAGAGAAGGTTGGGTTGCAACCCCAGAGGCAGTGGGGGATCTACTGCCAGTTGAAGCAGAAGTGGAAACCAGGGCTGTCTCGGCCACCTGGGAGCCACCAGCAGGACCGAGGCCTTGTCCTGAAGAATTTTGAAGAGAGTTCAAGCCACCAAGGGCGTGGGAGGAAACGCATAAAGGAGGCCCTGAGACCAGGGAATCAAAAAAGCATCTGCTGCTATCCTCAGAGGATGCGGATGCCTGGAGCAGAAGTTTGGCAGTTGCTTGTTCATTGGACTGGCAAAGAGATCTATCAAAGGGAGTCCCCATTTTAGGAAGATCTTCTGAACTACTGAAGGATGCAGCTGCCAATCATAGGGCTGCAGAATCCTGCTTAACCTGTCGGCCAGGTAGTTGTCTTAGCCTGGAAGGTACACAGCCTTGAGGAGCATGTTGTGCTTGAGGGCAAATGAACAAAGGTCCTGAGCCTCCCGACAAAGGATTCTGGACCCAGTCCCGCCTTGTTTGTTCACACAGAACATGGCTACCTGGTTGTCTGTCTGAACCAGGACAGATTGATGAGCCAGGGCAGGAGAGAAAGCTTTGAGTGCTAAGCGAATAGCTCTGAGTTCCAGGAGATTGATCTGCTGAGCAGCCTCCCAAGGAGACCACAGGCCCTGGGTGCACTTGTCTAGACAATGAGCCCCCCAGCCCTGCAGGGAGGCATCGGTGGTCAGTACCACCGTGTACCCAGGAATCTGAAAAGGCACCCCCATTAGTAGATTGGGTGGGTGTAGCCACCAGCTGAGGGAGTTCAGAAATTGTCTGGACACCCTTATCCTGTCCCTGATGCTGCCCGTGGCCTGTGACCACTGAGTCCGAAGACACCACTGTGCAGGCCTCATATGGAGCCTGGCATTGAGGGTAACTTGTACTGTCGAGGCCATGTGCCCAGGAAGCCTCAGGCAGAATCTGGCGGAGACTAGTGACCCATTGAGAAACTGGTTTGCCAAGGCTATCAATATTTGTGCTCTGTCTTCTGGCAAGAAAGCCTTTGCCAGTACAGAGTCGAGCCTTGCTCCTATGAACTCCAAGTTCTGGGAGGGGAGCAAAGTGGACTTTGTGAAGTTTATTACAAACCCCAGGCTTTGAAGAAGAGCAACAGTTCTGAGGGTCGCTTGTCTGGCCTCCTGGCATGTCTGACCCCTGATGAGCCAGTCGTCCAGATAGGGGAAGACAAAGACTCCCTGATTCCTCAGGTAGGCCGCCACCACTGCCAGGCATTTGGTAAAGACCCTGGGAGCGGAGGTGAGGCCAAAAGGCAGAACTCTGTATCGATAATGGTTTCTTCCCACAAGGAACCTGAGGTACTTTCTGTGGTCTGGATGAATGAGGATGTGAGTGTAAGCATCCTTTAGATCTAAGGAGCATAGCCAATCTCCCTGCTGGAGGTAGGACAGAAGTGTTCCAAGAGTAAGCATCTTGAACGTTTCTTTCTCTAGGAACTTGTTGAGGTTCCTGAGGTCCAGAATGGATCGAAGGCCACCGGTTCTTTTGGGCACCAGGAAATACCTGGAGTAGAATCCGTGACCCTGCAAGTGGGGAGGCACAGGCTCCACCACCCTGTCCACCAACAGACCTTGAAGCTCTTGAAGGAGAAGGTCTGTGTGCAGGGGAGGCTTTGGAGGCTCCCCTGGAAAGTAAGGAGGAGGCAGTTGGTGAAAATGCAGTGTATAGCCCCTGTGGACTATGTCCAACACCCAACTGTCCCTGGTGATGAGGGGCCACTGGTGGGCAAAGAGGGCGAGGCGACCTCCTGTGCAGGGCTGGGAGAGCAGGGATGGAGAGGCTACGCTCAAGGAATCAAAAACCCCCACCCTGCTGAGTGGGAGCAGGGGCCGGAGGCTTGGGGGTCCTCTGCCTACAAGGCCCATTACCCTGCCGCTTGGCTTGCTGACCCTGGGGTGCAGCCTGGGCAGCCTGATATTAAGGGTACTGTTTGTAGGCAGTGCCCTTCCTCGGGTAAAAGGGCTTTTTACCCGAGCCCTTCTTTTTATGAGAAGGGGCAGAGGTCTTCCTAGACAGCCTTGTCTGTGTGAGGTGCTCTGTTTCGAGCTGGGCGGCCTTCTCGGTCATGGGCTTGTCAAAAAGGTTTTCACCTCGGCAAGGGACATCGACCAACTTGTCCTGAACCCATGGCTCAAGGTCTGATGACTGCAGCCATGCCTGCCGTCGAGCCGCGATGCCAGCTGCCGCAATTCGGGCCGAGGCCTCGAAGCCATCGTAGGCGGCACGGGACATGAACTTCGAGCAGTCCCGAATCCCCGAGGACAAGGACTTAAATCTCCTTGGCCAGGGTCCCACAAATACATGCCCATGTACAGCTGGTACGACTGGACACGGCAAGCAAGCATCGAGCCCTGGAAGCACTTTCTACCAACGCCATCAAGGTTCCGAGCCTCCCTGCCGGGGAGCACCGCAGAGTGCATCTTCTGGCTCTTCTGACGATGCATGGCAGATTCCACAGACATGGAATGGTGTGGTAGCTGTGCTTTCTGAAAGCCAGGGCTCTTCCTGAGTCGATAGATCGAGTCGACTCGCTTGTTTAAAACCGGCGCCGAGGCTGGTGCCTCCCACATCCGGAAGAGGAGCCGTTCCAGCATCGGAGGAACCGGGACAGTAAAGGCCTCCTTCGGAGGAGAGTCATACTGTAGGGCCTCGAGCTCTTCAGCTCGAGGCTCTTCCTCGGGTTCCGCCGGAATAGCCAAGACAGTGGCCATATCCCGGACGAACTCCGAGAACCGAGTATCCTCCGGAGGGGATCTACTCCGGGGTTCAGACTGCGGTGAGTCTGACGGGACGCACTGAGTCTTGAACGTATCGGGGGACTCCTCATCCTCCGTCTCCCAGGCGGACTCGTCCGACAAGGAGTCAGGGTCCGACCCCACGGGGCCCTGGAGCACCCGCCTCGACGCCAGAGGCACCGGCATCGACACCCTCGGTCCCGAGCGGGAGGTCGAGGGAGACCGCAACCGAGGTCGACTTCGAGCCATGATGGACTCGAGTATCGGCTCCGTCCCCGGGGTCGACTTCGAAGTCGATGTCCCAGTGGTCGGGGCAGATGCGCCAGACAGGCTGATCATCAGTGCCTGCTGCTGCTCCATGAAAGCAGACAGTCTGCTCTCCAAGGCTGTCATCCTGAGACTCCGCTCGGAAGACGCAGCAGCCACCGACTTGGGCCCCGGTGGCGCCGCGCCCGATGTCGGCTCTCTGGGAGGAGAGTCCGAGGACTACACGGCTTACATGTCCAGCAGACTCCGGCTCCACGCGAGGAACTTTGGCAGGCTTCTCTTGGTCCACGGGCCCGGGGCGACGGTCGGGGGTCTTAGACCTGGCCCTCGAGGAGCCAGGGACCTTCTCCGACGATGCCCTCGCGAGCCGCTTCTTCCTCTTACGTTCCCGGTCGGGGGACCCCCCTGTCCGAGGAGCTTCGACGGCACTCGGGATCCGAATCCCGAGATGTCGAGGCCTCAGACAAGGTCCGGGCCCGGCCAGAGGCTGAGTCCGAGAAAAGCCTTTCTTTTTGCTGCTGGCAACTTCGGAATGCCTTGGAAGACATCTTCCCACATGGCTCACACGACTTAGGGTCGTGATCAGGACCGAGGCATCGGAGGCAGCAGTCGTGTGTGTCGGTGAGAGACATCAATTTCTTACACCGATCACACTTCTTGAAACCGCTGGAAGCCATCGTGGAATAAAGTATCCCCGCGAGGTCAAAGGACCGGCCTTCCAGGGAAACAGGGCGCGAACGCCAGCCACGAAGGGCAAAAACCGAAAAAGAAGAATCGGGCTCGATAACGGTGTACCGAACCTGGCGGGAGGGGAAACCGGCGTCGAACCAGGAGAAAAAACAGCGAGTATCGCCGAAAAAAATCAACTTTTATCCGGGATGACAGGACACACGTCCGGTGGGCTTTTCGGAAAAAAAGAGACTGAGGTAAGATGGCACCTTTAGGCAGGAAGGGAACCGCGCATGCGTGCCTGCATTCCCAAAGGCTTTCATAGAAAGCTGGGGAAATGCTCCGCTGGGGGCTTCATCGGCGACGATGACACCCATATGTGAGGACTGACTTCCTGCTTGGTCCTGGAGAAACAGGTGTTCTCCAGGAGCAGCAGGAATCAGTCCTCACATATGGGTGACATCGGTGCCGACGGAGCCCTCGTGCGGAGCATTTCCCCAGCTTTCTATGAAAGCCTTTGGGAATGCAGCGCGGATGCGCATTCCCCTTCCTGCCCAAGGGTGACAGCTTGCTCAGTCTGATGACATAGCTTAAAGACAGAAAAAAATCAAAATGAAATATATGACTGCAACTCCAGGGGAGGAGGGAGGGTCGTGAGAACTGATTCCTGCTGCTCCTGGAGAACACCCATTACAGGTGAGTAACTACTCTTTCTCCAGGAGCAAGCAGGAAGTCAGTCCTCATATATGGGACTCCCCAGCTCTAGGCTACCGGGAACCCTAAGCTGAAAAAAATGGCTCCCTCTCAAGAGCCTCAGCATTCGTGATAAGAATATCCTCTGAGAACGCCCCCGTACGGTAGCCCAACACAAGGGCCGGAGGGTAGGAGTTGCCTAAACCTCAAGGAGATTACGAAGTACCGCCTGTCCAAAAGAAATGTCCCTTCGGGACTCTCTCCAGTCAGTAATGGGCTGCAAAAGTCTGGCTTGAAGAGCAAGTTGCAGCCCAGCAGATGTCTGCCAACGGAACAGAGCGGAGATGAGCTACTGACGCGGCCTTCGCTCTGACACGGTGGGACGTGACTCAACCCTGCAAGGAGAGGTCGGCTGCCTTGTATGCCCAAGCGATACAATCTGCTATCCAAGTAGACAATGTACGCTTAGATACAGGTAACCCCATCTTATTAGGGTCAAAGGAGATGAAGAGCTGAGTAGCCCTTTGATGCCCCTGCGTACGTTCTATGTAAAAAGACAATGCCCTCTTACAGTCCAGGGTATGCAAGACTGTTTCAGCCCAGCTGGTATGCGGCCTGGGAAAAAAGGGCGGAAAAACCACCTCCTGGTGGAGGTGGTAAGAGGAGACCACTTTCGGAAGGAACTTGGGATAGGTCCGTAGGACCACCTGTTCCTATAGAAGCATGTGTACGGACTATCAGAAACCAGAGCTTGTAGTTCACTCACATATCTGGCCGAGGTAAGAGCCACCAGGAAATGCGCTTTCCAAGAGGAAGCGCAAATGGCAAGTAGCCATCGGCTCAAAGAGTGGGCAAGTAAGTTGCTGCAAGACCACGTTCAAGTCCCACTCAGTCGCCAGTGGACAAACTGGAGGCTTGAGCAGAAGCAGACCTCTGAGAAATCGGGACACCAAGGGGTGAACCAACAAAGGCTGTCCTTCCACCGGTGAGTGGTGAACTGACAAAGCACTGAGGTGGACCCGAACAGAGTTAGACTTATGGCCTAGGTCAGACAGGTGAAGTAGATACTGCAGTACTACTGGCACAAGGCAAGAGAAAGGATCTTCATTGCGCTGAGCACACCATACCGTAAACCTACGCCAATTGAGGGCATAGGACTTTCTGGTGGACTGCCTCCTAGAGGCCAAGACCACCTCCTCAACCCTCCTTAGATAGAAGTAAGGGAGCTAGCACTATCCTTTCAGCAGCCAGGCCATCAGATTGAGGGACCTGAGATTGGGGTGCAGAAGGGAACCCTGATCTTGAGACAGGAGATCGTGTTGCAACCCCAGAGGGAATGGAGTTTCCACCGCCAACTGCAGCAGAAGTGGAAACCATGGCTGCCTCGGCCATCTGGGGGCTACCAGAATCACCAAGGTCTTGTCCCGGAGAATCTTGAACAGACTTTGGGCCACCATGGGCGTGGGAGGAAACGCATAAGGAGGCACGTAGACCAAGAGATCAGAAAAGCATCTGCTGCCATCCGCAAGGGATGCGGCTGTCTGGAGCAGAACCTGGGCAGACGACTGTTCAGTGGACTGGCGAAGAGATTGATGAAGTCCCCAACGGAGGAAAATCTGCTGGGCCACTAGTGGATTCAACTGCCATTCGTGAGGCTGGAGAATCCTGCTTAGCTTGTCTGCCAGGAAATTCTCCTGACCAGGTAGGTAAACTGCTTTGAGAAACATACCCTGTTTGACCGCAAAGGAGCAGAGATCCAGTGCCTCCTGACATAGAAGCCTGGATACCATGCCCCCTTGTGTGTTCACGTAGAACATTGCCACTTGATTGTCCATCAGAACTAGGACAGACTGGTTAGAGAGGGCATGAGAAAATGTTTGCAGAGTTAAGCGGATTGCTCGCAGCTCCAAAAGATTGATTTGCTGCATGGCCTCCCGAGGAGACCACAGGCCTTGAGTGCACATGCCCTGGCAATGTGCTCCCCAGCCCTTTAAGGAAGCATCGGTCGTCAGCACCCTTGTGTGTGTTGGAGTCTGAAAAGGTACCCCACTGAGAAGGTCTGTGAGATGTAGCCACCACTGTAAGGAGTCCAAAAGTGGTTTGGACACCTCTACTCTGTCTCAGAGGTCGCCTGTGGCCTGCGTCCACCGAGCTCTGAGGCACCACTGAGCAGCCCGCATGTGTAGAGGGGCGTTGGGAGTCACATGTACAGTGGATGCCCTGTGGCCCAGGAGCCGCAGGTAGTGCCTGGTGGGAACATGAGAACTGCTTTGGAACTGGTTGGCCAAGTCCATCAGTCTGTGGGCCCTGTCCTCAGACAAGTAGGCTCTTGCCTGAAGGATGTCTAATCTTGCCCCTATAAACTCTAGGTTCTGAGAGGGGAGCAAAGTGTACTTTGCGTAGTTTATGACAAAGCCCAGATGCTGAAGAGAGAAAGTGCAAAGGGTGGCTTGTCGGGCATCCTGGAGAGACTGGCCCCTGTTGAGCCAGTCGTCCAGGTATGGGAAGACAAAAATTCCCTGATTCCTTCGATAAGCCGCCACCACCGCCAGGCATTTGGTGAAAACCCTAGGGGCAGAGGTTAGGCCAAAGGGAAGTACCCCGTACTGAAAATGGTTTCCTCCCACCACAAATCTGAGATATTGTCTGTGGTCTGGATGAATGAAGATGTGAGTATAAGCATCCTTTAGGTCTAAGGAGCATAGCCAGTCTCCCTGCTGGAGGTAGGGCAGCAGTATGCCAAGGGTAAGCATCTTGAATTTTTCCCTCTCCAGAAACTTGTTTATGTTTCGCAAGTCTAGGATAGGCCGGAGGCCTCCTGTCCTTTTTGGTACCAGGAAGTACCTGGAGTAGAATGCTTGCCCTTCCAGGTGGTGAGGCACTGGTTCCACCGCCTGTTCCTTTAGAAGACTTGCCAACTCCTGAAGGAGGAGGTTCCTGTGTAGAGGGAAGTCTTGGAGGCTCCCCTGGAAAGTAGGAGGGGGTAGCTGGTGGAAGTGGAGCATGTAGCCCTTTTGGGCTATGCTCAGTATCCTGGTATCCCCTGTGATAGCTGTCCACCTGTAGGCGTGTACAGGGTCATCCGACCTCTTGTGCTGAGTGGACCCACCGGCAGAGAAGAGGCTATGCTGTGGGAGTCAAAACCCTGCTCCTTGCTGTGCAGGAGTCGAAGCTGGCGGCTCGGGGGTCTTCTGCCTACGGGGCCCATGCCCCTGCCCCCTGGCCTGCTGGCCCTGTTGGGGAGCTGGAGGGGCCTGATATTGAGGGTAGGATTTGTAGGCAGCACCCTTCCTCGGGAAAAAGGGCTTCTTTCCCGAGCTCTTCTTTTTTTGAGAAGGGGCAGAAGTCTTTCTGGGCAGCCTTGTCCTGGTGAGAGTCTCAGTCTCGATTTCTGCAGCCTTTTCAGTCATGGGCTTACCGAAAAGATTGTCACCTCGGCAGGGGACATTGACCAACTTGTCCTGCACCCACGACTCCAGGTCCGATGACTGTAGCCAGACCTGACGGCGTGCACCGATGCCGGCCGCGGCTACCCAGGTCGAAGCCTCGAAGCCATCATAGGCTGCTCGAGAGATAAACTTTGAGCACTCTCGGATCCCTGTCGACAAGGCCTTGAACCTCTGCAAGGGTTTCTCGGAGAAGCCAGCTGAGAACCCGGCAATCTCCTTTGCCAAGTCTTGTAGGTACATGCCCATGTACAGCTGGTAAGTCTGGACATGGCAAGATAGTATAGAGCCCTGGAAGCACTTTCTACCAAGGGCATCCAGGTTCCAGGCCTCCCAGCTGAGGTGCACCAAGGACTGCATCTTCTGACTCTTCAGACGGTGCATGGCCGATTCCACAACCATGGAATTGTGCGGTAGCTGCGCCTTTTGGAACCCAGGGCTCTTACAGACTCGATAAATGGAATCGACCCTTTTGCTAAGAACTGGCGCCGAGGCCGGTGCCTCCCACATACGGAAGAGCTGCCGTTCCAGCATCGGAGGAACCAGTACGGTAAAGGCTTCCATCGGAGGAAAATCATACAGAGGGCATCGAGCTCCTCGGTGTCCGCAAGGAATGCCAAAGCCTTGGCCATGTCCCTTACGAAGTCTGAGAACCAGATCCTCGGGGGGGGGGGGGGGAGGGGGACCTTCTCCGAGACTTGGACTCCAGGGAGTCCTAAGGGACGCACCGGGTCCAGAAGGTGTCCGGAGACTCCTCGTCCTCAGTCTCCCACGCCGACTCCTCAGAAGAGTCGTCGAGCGGCTCTGGCCGTGTGGGCCTCGGTGCCACCCGCCCCGATGCCGAGGGCACCAGCGTTGACGACCTCGGCCCCGCACGGGAGGTCGAGGGGGACCTTGACCGAGGATCGACTCGAGACTTGATGGATTCGAGGATCGGCTCGGCCTCCGGGGTCGACTTAGACGTCAAGGTCCCGGTGGTCGGTGCAGATGCACCGGTCAGACCGGCAATCAGCACCCACTGCTGTTCCATGAAGGCAGCCAAGCTGCTCTCCAAGGCCGTCAGCCTGAGTCCAAGCTCAGGAGACTCAGCAGCCCCCTACTCGGGCCCGATATAGGTTCTCCCGGAGGAGAGTCCAAGAGGACAACAGAACTTACATGACTCGGGGACTCCAGCTCCATGCAAGGTAGTTTGGACAGCCTCTCAGACTCTGAGAGCCCAGGGCGGCGGTCAAGGCTACGCGACCTGGCCCTCGAGGACCCAGGGGCCTCCACTGACCTCACGAGCTTCTTCCTTTTGTGCTCCTGGGTGGGAGACAGCCCTCTCAGAGGAACCACGATGGCGCTTGGGTTCAGACTCCTGAGATGTCGAGGCCTCTGATGAAGTCCGGGCCTGGCCGGACGTGGACTCTGAGAAAATTCTCATACGTTGATGCGACGGCTCCGAAGTGCCTTTGATGACATTTTGCCGCACGGGCCACAGACCAGCAGGTCATGTTCGGGCCGAGGAATCGGAGGCAGCAGTCATGTGTGTCAGTGAGATACATAATTTTCTTGCACCGATCACATTTTTTGAACCCGCTGGCAGCCATAGAGGAAAAAAGGGCCCCTGCAAGGTCAAAAGACCGGGCTTGTCAGTGAAAATAACAAAAAAGGCGTGAACGCTAGTCACGAAGGACAAAAACCGAAAAAAGAAATTCCAGACTCGATACCGGTGTACCGAGCCCAGGCGGGAAGGAGAACGGGCGTTGAACCGGATAAGAAAAAAGCGAAAATCACAGGAAAAAAATCTACTTTTCCCGGGTGACACAAACTCACGTCCGTTGGGCTCCGCGGAAAAAGACTGAGCAAGATGGCACCCTTGGGCGGGAAGGGGACTGCGCACGCGCGCTGCATTCCCAAAGGCTTTCCTTGAAAGCTGGGGAAATGCTCCGCACGAGGGCTCCGTCGGCAACATCACCCATATGTGAGGACTGACTTCCTGCTTGGTCCTGGAGAAGAAGGAATATCCTCCCCTCAGCTCTGTTGTCCCCTGGGTTTTCTGTTCCTTCAGATTTTTTTTTTTTACTTCTGCATTTAAAAACAAAGAACATTGCACCTTAACAGGCAAAATAAAAGCAAACTAACTAAACCTATCTCCTTAGTTATCTCTTCAGTGAGTCCAGCACCCTGGCTCATAACCTCCTCAAGCTGCTTGGAGACTGAGCTTACTGGGGCTGGTAGGTGGTGGAAGCTGCATATGTACACTAGTGTCATCAAAAAGATGACATCTCAGTCTCCAAGCTGCTGGAGGAGGTGCACTACCCAGAGGTGCGGGACTGGACTGGAGGGACGATAAGGAACTTTGATGCGTTCTTTCAGCTCCATGGAAAAAAGAAGAGATTGAGGAAGTCCTGAATGACAACAGCAGGTGGGAACAGACACGCATGTATGGTGTGGCATTTCCAAAAGCTTCCTAAAGAATCTGAAGCTGGGAAGCTGCTCTTATACCGGGCTCCATCTATCACATCACCTATACATGAAGGCTCATTATATTGCTTGTCAGAGAAAAAAATATTATAGTAGTCCAAGTGTGGAATGACAACTAAACTGGATCACTGATTGAAATTCCTGTAAATCTAAAAAAGGATGAATTTGTATTTCCAATCTCAATCTAAAGCTATTTTCTCCACTGCTAAAACTTAAGATTCCATAGATAATTTTGAATCAAAGATCACAGAAAGATTTTGACATCAGACTTAACCACAAAGAAAAAAAATCAGTACGTTAAAAACTGATAGAACATTTAGACTTAATTTTAAGGTCCATGAAGAAAAAAGAGAAATTAGACTTACCTGCTAATTCTTGTTCCTTGAGGAACTTCAGTTCAGTCCCGCACTGCTGGGTAGTGTACCTCTTCCTGCAGCATGGAGACTGGGCATGTCATAAGCTTGACACATCTAACGGTGGCACCTCCCACCTGCTTCCAGTGATCTATTGACAAAGCATACTCTAAGGAGCAACACATAAGTAGTTATAAGCAATATGAACTGTGAACCAGAGGTCTCTCTGCCTCCGCAATAAAGACCCCTGAAAGGAGAGGATAACTGCTCCACCTCCCCCCCCCCAAGGAAACAAACAGTAAAGATATGAAATACATGAAAGAAGACAAAAAGAAATACCGAGCAGAGCGGCCAATTAGTCAATTACCTCACAAAAACAAGTAATAAACACTTACCTTTAGGTTTTCCTTTCCGTGGCAGGTCCCTTTAATGTCACGAGACCATTGACTGAATCCCCAACCTGGGTGGGAATCGGGACTGAACTGGAGTTCCTCAAGGAACAACAATTAGCAGGTAAGTCTAATTTCTCTTTCCTCCAGTTCAGTCCCGCACCGCTGGGATGTAGCAGAGAAGTACACTAATGGGAGGGACCTGAAAAACCGGACCGCAACACTGCTGACCCGAAACAGGCATCCCCTGCCGCATGCACATCAAGACAGTAATGCTTGCTAAAAGTATGCAAAAAGAGGACCACGTGGCCGCCTTACAGATTTCAACTGCTGGAACACAGCTGCTTTCCACCCAAGATGTCGCTTGAGCCCTTGTTGAATGAGCCCTCAATTCCAAAGACGCCCCTGCAAAAGATAAGCTGATGCAATCGCTTCCTTAATCCACCTAGCAATGGACACCTTGGAGGCTGCTTCACCTTTACGCGGCCCTCCAAAAAGAACAAATGCACGCTCTGACTTACGAAAAGAATCCGACCTCCACAAGTAATGACGAAGCACTCTTCACATCCAGCAACCACAAATTACGGTCAGCTGCCTCCCCACCTGATGACCTTAACACCGGTAAGGTGACCGACTGATTCAGATGAAACAGTGAAACCACCTTTGGCAAAAACGACGGCACTGGACGTAACACAACCTATTTCTTGAAGAACATTAGGAATGGTTCCCTACAAGATAAAGACTGCAACTCTGAAACCCGACTTGCCGAACAGATAGCCACCAGAAACACCATTTTCAAAGTCAAGTCCTTCACTGAGGCCTCACCTGTCGGCTCAAAAGGCCTTCTTGTCAACACCCCCATACGGAGAAGGGGTTGCAAACGTGATACCGCTCTCAAGAAACGCAAGACATCTGGGTGAGTTCCTACTGGACGCCCTTGCACCTTACCACGATAAGCTGTAGCGGCCAGCTGGTCTCTTAATGAATTGGCCGCCAAACCCTTATCAAAGCCATCCTGAAGAAAACTCAACACCTCCGGAACGGAGACTAAAGATGGACGTAACTGCCTAGCTTCACACCATCCTTCAAAGATATGCCAAATGCGAATATAAGTCAAGGATGTGGAACGTCTTCTAGCCGCCAGCAAAGTAGCCACCACCGCCAGTGAATAACCTATCTTCAACCTAGCCAAGCCGTAAGCGAGAATCGAGCCACCTGCGGCATCCGATGAGGACCCTGCAAGAGTAGATCCTCCCGAACCGGTAATTGCCAGGGCTGACTGTCGAGACGCATCACCAGGTCCGCATACCATGGACAATGCGGCCAATCCGGCGCCATTAAAATCACGGTTCCTAGATGTTTCTCTATGCGCTGAACCACTCTGCCTATGAGCGCCCAGGGAGGAAATACATACAGAAGGCCCTGGGGTCTGGCCACTTTTGAATTAAGGCATCGATGCCCTCGGACATCGTCTCTCCATCATTGTCATCCCCCACTTGATTACCAACTGCCTGAATACCTCGGGATTCAGCTCCCATTCCCTGGGATCCACGCGAACCCGACAGAGGTAATCTGCCATCACATTGTCTTTTCCTGCAATGTGCGCCGCCAACAGCGCCAGAAGCCGAGGCTCTACCCAATCGAACAGAACTCCCGCTTTCTTTTCCAGCGCAATGCTGCCTGTTCCACCTTTCCGATTTAGATAGGCCACCAGGGAGGCATTGTCTGACAGCACTCGAACTGCTCGTCTGAACAGAACAGACTCGAACACTTTTAGAGCTAAAGCCACCACTCTTAACTCCAGACGATTGATGGACCACCGAGCTTCCTCCACGCTCCACACACCTTGTGCGTAAAGACCTTCGCAATGAGCCCCCCAGCCAGCCAGGCTGGCATCCGTCATCACCAGGATCCACTGTGGCTGCTCCAACGGCCTTCCTGCCGTCGGTTTTTCTTGTCGCAGCCACCATTTGAGAGACACTCAAACCTCCCACGGACAGGGTAAACGCTTGGCTCAACAAATCCTCCTGGTGCGACCAGCGACGAAGCAGAGACCTCTGTAAAGGCCACATGTGTGCCTGATCCCAAGGGACTACTTCGAGAGCAGCTGCCATGATACTTAGCACCCGAAGATAATGCCATGCCGTCGGTGCCTGTAGCTTCAAAAGCCTGAGCACCAAGGAACGCATCGCCAGAACTCGAGCCTCCAGAAGGAAGATCGCTCCGACCTTCATATCGAACCGAACCCCGAGATACTCCAACGACTGTGCCGGCACCAACCGACTCTTGGAGGCATTGACTACCAAACCAAGGCTCTGCAAGAACCAAACCACTCTGTCCATTGCTTTTTCGCTCTCCGCTTGTGATTTTGCCCAAATCAACCAATCATCTAAGTAGGGATGCACAAGCACCCCTCCCTGCGGAGAAAGGCCGCTACCACCACCATTACTTTGGTAAACGTACGCTGAGCCGTCGTCAATCCGAACGGTAGTGCTTGGAACTGAAAATGGCCCCATGGGACGGCAAACTGCAAGAATCTTTGATTCTCTGGTCGAATCGGGATGTGCAGATAAGCCTTGGTGAGATCGAGCAAAGTCAAGAACTCTCCTTGACCAACTGCTACCATTACGGACCTTAGGGTTTCCATACGAAAATGGGTTACCCGCAGACACCGGTTGACGCCTTTGAGATTCAGAATCGTACGAAAAGTCCCATCCTTCTTTGGGACCACGAAATAAATTGAGTATCAACCGGAACCGCATTGATCCTAAGGGACTGGAACTACAGCCCCGAGCTGCTTGAGACGCATTAAAGTTGTGTGAACCGCTGACTCCTTGTTCCACCCCCTGCAAGGAGAAAGAACAAACGAGTCTCGAACAGGTTGAGCAAATTCAAGAGCGTAGCCCTCTCGAATGACCTCCAGTACCCATTGATCAGATTAATTTGAACCCAGGCCGGTAAAAACTCCCACAGCTGACCTCCTACAGGTTGGACACCTGTCTGAGTTCCCCTCGTTTCATTGCGACTTCTTGAAACCGGCAGCTGGAAGGTTTGTGAACTCTCTGCCTGCTCCTCTGAACCCGCAAAAACCTTGGCCATGAAAGGGATACCGCCCTCTCTGAAATGATCCTAACCGTGAGGCCCGAAAACGGCGAAAATTGCGGGACTGGCCTCTCAACGTCACTCCGGGTCTCCCTGTTTTTAAAACTTATCCTCCGGCAGCCGACCTCCTTTGGACTCCCCCAAGTCATTAACCAGCTTGTCCAGATCTTCACCGAAAAGCAGCTTCCCCTTGAAGGGGAGCTTACTAAGCCTTGACTTGGAGGAACTATCAGCCGCCCAATTTCGCAACCAAATATATCTGCATGCCGCCACTAAAGACGACATACTATTCGCCAAAGTCCTGACCAGGTCATAATGCACGTCCGTTAAATAGGCTGCTCCGGACTCCAACCTGGAGAAGTCCTGCAACTGGCCCTGCGACAAGTCTGCCACCTGCGAATGCTGAGACCAACGAAGACAAGCCCTCGCTACCCATGCTCCACAAATGGAGGCCTGTAGCGCAAGGGCATTGGCCTCAAAGGCTTGCTTCACCTTCGAGTCTACCTTTCTGTCTTGACTATCCTTCAACGTCGCGCTACCTTCCACCGGAATGGTAGTCTTCTTCGTCACTGCCGAAACCGCCGCATCTATCCTAGGAGAGCGAAACAGCTCTCATTCCTGATCAGACAACGGATAGAGCCGAGCCATGGACCTCCCACCTCTGAGAGCTGACTCCGGCATGTCCAACTCATCCTGAATCTGCTTAACTACCTTATTGACCGGGAACACCGCCTGGGATTTCCTCACTGCCTGAATGAGTGGGTCTTCCACACTGTCTTCTTCTACCGGTGGGGTCACGGACAGGTTAAGGGCCTGCAGCGACTCCAAAATCAGCACCGTCAGTTCCTCTCTCCTAAACACCTGAATAAGCCGGGTCTGATCCTCAAGTTCCTGAATCTCACCTTCCTCTAGATCCTCACCCTGAACCTCCAAATCCCCTTCTAACCCTTGGTCGTCCAAACACTCCAAGGGAAGGGTCTCATCTTCCACTATCCGTGGTCGTTTGACAGGCCTCCCCTGAGAACCTACAGCTGTCTGCACTACCGACATAACTACTCCTGGACTCAACCCTGAGACGTCCGGACTAGCCCCCTGCTTCCAAAGGAAAAACGCCTGATGTAGCAGTAGCACAAAATCCAGGGAAAACTCTTCCAGGGCCGTGGCTGACACCCCTCGAGGCACACTCGTACCTGGCCGATGAAGCAGACGCCTGCGGCGAGAGAGGGGCCCCTTGCCCCCCCTCTTCCCTTTCCTCCCCTTCAGTTCCCTGGAGCTTGGAGAGAGGTGTTTCCTTACACTGGTCTTGTAACTCCTGCTCAATCTGTACCGCCTCAGTAGCACAGCCATGACACACGCCGTCTATGTAAACTGTGGGTTCCGCACACCAGGCACTGTGGACGTGCAGGCATTAGCTTTCAAACTCCTCTATACCAGATACTGAGACTTCCCAACCAGCGGGTATGGCCTCACAGCCACAGCTTGCCCCTAAACCTATAGAAAAACAACTTTTAATTTTGTTTTTTAAACCTCGAAAGCCTACCCACAGGCACTACAGAGGCTTGGAGCAAGCACCAAAACCCATATTTTTTTCCAAAAAGAAAGGTCCTGTACCCACAGGGATTGCCTGCACAGCAAAACAGACTGTCTGCAAAAAAACACGGGGAAAAAACGCTACCGATGGAAAATGGCCGCTTCAAAATTTAGTCCCCAGCTTTACACGAGGGAGGCGGCCTCAGCCGGCAGCAAAAGGCCCCGCAGCCCCTCAGAAGCGCTCTGCTGCCTCCCCTCACGATCCGGAGTACAAAGTGAACTTAAATACCTGGATTCCTGCCAGTAGCTGTCAAAGCAACTTGCCGGTCAGCTCCGATGCAGAGATAAGTGCAGCCAAGACCTGACAGCCTCCTCCGACGCTGCCGACTGGAACGGAAGATAGCCGAGAGCATTAAAAACAGCTCCCTACTGTCCTGACTAGGTAGGGAGTGCTACAGTAGTAAATTAAAAAGAATGCTGAAGGGAAGGTAGAGTAGGAATTCCCTCCACTGCCCCCTTCTCTGCCCTGACCGGCTCTGCTTTTTTTTTTTTTTTAAACTAATGAAAATAAATTAAAGGTACAGTGTACCCAATGCAAATTAACCCTAAATCCAAAATCTAACCATCTAAAGCACAGTTACTCACCTGTAACAGGTGATCTCCGGAACAGCAGGAATTAGTCTTCACACGTGGGAGACGTCGCCGACGGAGCCCGCACGGGAATGCTCCCCAGCATCCAATCAGAAGGCCTTTGGGAGCATACCCCGTGCCTGCGCGGTGGCTTCCCGCCCTTCCTACTGCCTCTCCCCAGTTGAGTTTCATAGATGAGCCAGAAGGAGAGGAGAGGAAGGAATAGATACAAAAAAGAGATACAACTCCTAGGGGAGGTGGGCGGGTTGTGAAGTCTAATTCCTGCTGTTCCGGAGATCACCTGTTACAGGTAAGTAACTGTGCTATCTCCAGGAACAAGCAGGAATGAGTCTTCACACGTGGGGACTCCCTAGCTTAGGATGCCCGGGGAGGTCCCATAAGCGCAGCCCAGGACGGGATGGCATTCGCCCAGCCTAAATCCCCGGCATCCCCTGAGGGATGGAGGGCAGGAGTTGAATAGAGGAACAGCGAATCTACAGACTACAGAGGGAGTCTTTAGAGTGCAGAACAGGTAACATTAAGATACAGCAAAAAAAAAAACCAGGCTACGGGAAGAGTAGCCAGAGGGATGCACAAATAGTATCAGTAAGCATTTAAAGAGTAAATGCCCTAGTACCATGTAGAGCTTACCGGCCACTAAGTTTTAATGAAGTAATGGTGTGGAACCCCGTAGGGCTTACCTACCGGGTTGCCGGAAGCAGACCTGTGGTGAAGGCACCGTAGACGCAGTAACGAAGTCGTCAAGGAAACTTCGCCGCAGCGAGGAGGAAGCCCCAAATCCGGAAGGCTAGGAGATCCAGGCGTCAGCTGGGTCAGGAGAAAGACGGCAGGTCTTCCAGGAGGCTTAGTGCAAGCTGAGCACTCCCTTAGGAGTAGAGTCCAGAACTCAGAGGACTAACAGTAGAAGACTGGCCGAACCAGAGAGCCCATTCCGGAGAAGAGTAGGGGTGCACCCCGGAGCAAAAGGAGTACACAGGCTACCCTAGCGAGAGATAGGGAGACAAGGGTCCGAACCCCCGGGAGGAGAACCTAACTGAAAAGGAGCTGTAGACTCCACAGCGGTAGAGTACCACCAGTCCGCGGCCCGATCGAGGAATAGGCAGGCGGACTGGCCGGACCCCGTGGGGGGGGGGGGCGTGAGTACCGGCCATAGGGAAAAAGGCGGTATAGCACAGGTACTGCGGGCATCCCCCCAATATGCGCCTATCGCGCAGGAGATATCTAGTATATCTAAGCCGGTGGGCATGAGGGCGCCCACTCCGGTACTAATGCAGGTATGTCGAGGGGCCTACCTCCCTGCGCATCACCCTGGTAAGGCGGATCTCCAATCGATCCACAGAGCGTCCACCTGGAAGGTGGCAGCAAGATCCGTCAGTAGAGGGATCTATTCCAGAGGACAAGGGCAGATCGGCGAACCAACAGCGCGGTAGCGTGGGGGACAGGGGATAGCATCAGTCTGGTAGAACGCCACAGGGGCTGGAGGCCCTATATGTGTCCCCAGGACCTGCATGCAGAAACTCGCCCCCCCCCCCACCCCCGCACAGACGGGGGACAGGAAGGTAATTCCGGTACGGAAGCAATCAGCAGGGGGATACCGGCTGAGAAGGTTTCGGAGACGTACCGAAGGGTAATAAGTTGGCCATTGGCCATAGCTATCACGGAATAGAGGTGGTCTCCCTACCAACAGAAGGAGAATACCCGAACCCCTAGATAAGCTTCCGAACCATTTGTAACTGAACGAGCCCCCGAGCAGAGCTCAATTTTTAAACGTCTGATAAGAGGGTTAAGTGCAGGCAGCCGACTGCCTGAGCCTAAAAATGCTTAGAAGGAGAGTCTTGGCGCAGGCCCGGGGGCATCAACCTGGGGTGAGAGGCGCCTGGAGGGTGGGCGGAGGTCTGATATTTCCTCTTCCTAGAGAGGCGTTTACCGCCGCCGTGGGGCCGGGCCCTAGGCTGGCTGCTAACCCTGGGAAGGTTAGCGAAGCACTGTGCGACCTGACGCAAGGCTTCGCTGTTGAAGAGGTGATCTCCGTCGCAGGGAGAATTACCCAGGTAGTGCTGTGCCCGTCTACACAACTCTGACGCCTGCAGCCATGCTGTACGGCGTGCTCTAATGGCCGGGGAATCGGCACCGCTCGAGGCGGGTACCTCCCTCGGGCATGGCTCGGGAATGTTCTGTGAGGAACGAACCTCAGGAACATCCCGAAACCCCGTAAATGCTTTGGTGCCCGAGGACTCCCGCCGGGGTATATCAAGCCAAGGAGGACTTGAGGGGTTGGCCGGAGCCGTCGCCATGCCTCGCATGAGACTTGCCCCTCAAGACTCGGCTAGTCTTAACAGACTGTTGTGTGGTTACCTGATCCTGGAGAGAAGAACAACCCGACGACCGCGCCCTGGGCGCGAAGACGTCGTCGAGGGATACCCGAAAGAGGGAGGGTCTTCTGCCGACACTGCAGCCCGGGGCATCCGGGAAAGAGGGGTCAGGCCCCACACAGGAGAGGCACCAGGCATTGGAGTCCACGTGGAAAATGGAGTCCCCGCCATGAGGCTGGGGGGAAGAAGGCTCCATGCCCCGGTCCTCAGCGCCCGGAGGGGGCGACGAAAATTAAAGGAAAATAAAGAAAAAAGGGGGGGGGGGCACGGAGGTGCCACCGTCGGCGGGAAAGCCGCGACTACAGAAAAACGGAAAAAAATTTCTGCGGTAGCAGGAGGGACATCCTGCCTGCTCTGCGGAAAACTGGGGAGAGGCAGTAGGAAGGGCGGGAAGCCATCGCGCAGGCGCGGGGTATGCTCCCAAAGGCCTTCTGATTGGATGCTGGGGAGCATTCCCGTGCGGGCTCCGTCGGCGACGTCTCCCACGTGTGAAGACTCATTCCTGCTTGTTCCTGGAGATTAACTGAACTGGAGAAACTAAAAGGAACATGCATGTCTCACAAACTGATTATTTAGTACCATACATATACTTTTGTAAATCTCTGTTATATGAGCAAAAATGGCAAAGTTTTGAACATGTGAATGGTTTAATAAGTTGGTAAAAATATTTTAGTGAATTACCTTCAGGTTTGTTTTTCTCAACAGCAGCTTCAGAATTCGCTGGTTTTATTGCACTCTTTTTGAGTGGAACAGGCTTGCCTTTCATCTGTTGGCTATTAGGTGTGTTTGCATTATTGTATGGAGACTTCCTAGCTGGAGTTTTGGTGAGGGAACGTTTATGTTCATTATCTTTAGTGGCTTCCGAGAACCTGAACAGAACAATGTATTGGAGAATATGAATGATACATTTTCACCAGCAAAGAGTTAGGCAACTGGCTTTTAAATGGTTATAAACAAGTCTGCAACCAAGTTTTTCAAGGTAATAAGCACATATATAACCCCAATTAAGAGTACCTTAAGCCTTCTAAGTATATAAAACTACATTTTCTTCAGACTTCTTATATCCCTACTGTTCTGCATCTTTTACTGTCTTTGTTCCATTTGCTAATAGCAATGTAGTAGAACCATTATTTACGAGTGTATATGTTGCGCTATATCTCCCAAAAGAATTTAAAACAGCATGTAATTTAAAACATCAATGTACAGAACCGTGAATCTGAATACCTCATACAACTGCTGTATCCAGCATAGTGTGATTTTGAACAAGTCAACTAACCTGTAAACATTCAAACAAATAGTAAGAAACACACAGAACTTGATACTTTACTCCAAAGCTTTTCAATCTGATGTTATCCCACACAACACCCATGCTTCCTCACAGCCTAACTCAATTGTATTGGGTTCCACTGGGCTAGAAAGATTATTTAGAAGTGTATCTTAATATGTTCATCTCTACATATTATACATTATAAACTCCAGAAAGTGGCTATTTGGCCCAGTGGAAGTGCTGAGATGAACATTAGTAGTAAATCTGAGAGACAGAATAGGTTACTGTAGTTACTCACCTGTAACAGGTGTTCTCCAGGGACAACAGGAATCAGTCCTCACATATGGATGACGGTGGCACAGACGGAGGCCGCGCGGAACATTTCCACAGCTTTTAAAGAAAGCCTTTTGGAATGCCACCACGCTTGCGTGGTCCCCTCCTCGCCCAAGGGTGCCATCTTACTTAGTCAGGTGCCATAGCTATAGCCCCTTCAGGAAGATGGCAAAAATGTACAGCAATTACAGGGTGGGGGGATGGAGGGTTATGATGACTGATTCCTGCTGTCCTTGGAGAACACCTGTTACAGATAAGTAACTATGCTTTCTCAAGGAACAAGCAGGAAGCCAGTCCTCACATATGGGACTCCATAGCTACAGGCTACCGAGGACCTGTAGGAAAAGCACGGCAGCGCCGTCAGCAGTTACCATTGAAAGCCGAAGGCAGCCCGAGGACCCCAGGTCCAGAGATGGCCATGTTCTCGGTAGCCGGAACAAGAAGTGTCAGAGGGCAGGAGTTGCTTAAACCTCAAACAGATTACAGAGTACAGCCTAGTCAAAGGCGGCATTCCGACAGGACTCCTTCTCCAGACCGTAATGCACCGTGAAGGTGTGAGTGGAAGACCAGGTGGTGGCCCGTCAGATGTCTGCCAGTGACACCGAGCAGGTGGCCCGTCAGGTCTGCCAAAATTTACCGAGAGCCAGAGGCGCTAGCCCACGAAGATCTCGCACCCCAGGAACGGGACGGAGATCAAGACCCTTGCTGAGAACCTCATGAGGCTTCTGGCTCTCAGGGGTCACAACAGCAGCCGGGGAGTCCTTGAGGTCGAGATCCCTGTGGTCAAGACGCACGTGCCAGCGGGGCCAGGCATCAGCACCTGCTGGGCAGCGAGGAAAGCAGAAACGCTGCTTTCCAAGGCCAGCATTCAGGCATCACATTCGGGAGTGGTGTCCTGCGACACAGACGCCAGGGTGAGAGAGTCGGGTGTCGAAGAAGAGAGGGGGGTCCTCACCTGGACGACCATCAGGAGACCAGGCGCCTTCGCTGGTGTTCTCTGTATTGGATTGAGGCACCTTACTGGCCGCTCCCTCTCCAACTCGGAGACTGCCGAGGGGGGCTGAGAAACCGGGCGCATGACCTCTCATGCTTCTCTGGTGCCCCTGACAGTCTTCCTTCTTCCGCTCGTGTTCAGGCAACTCCTGGTCAGAGTGCAGCCAGGCCCGGGGAGGAGCCTTGGGAGACTCCAGAGATGGCGGGGCTCAAGAGCAGGAGGCTAAAAGGGATACTGGGGCTGCCTTATGGAAGAGATCATCCAGATTCTGCTTACAACTCTGGATGGCCTTGGAGGTTGCATAGCTCTGGGTCATGGTCGGCTCCTAGACACCAGAGACAACAGTCACAGGTGTCCGTGAATGACATCTTTTTGGAACATCTATCGCATTTCTTAAAACCGGAGGACATTGAGGCAAAAAGGACCCCTGTGAGGTTGAAGAGCCTCAATGTGGCCAGTGGTTAAAAAGGGCGCGAAGCGGGGTAAAAACGAAAAAGAGCAAAAACGAAAAACCACGAGAACAGGGCCAAAGCAGAGGCACTCGGGAGGTGAGCAGAGGACTGGCAAAGGTCGGTAGAGCAAAACCCAGTTGGAAACGCAGAAAACTTTTTCCAGGGACTAGACGCATATCCAAAGAGCTCCATTGAAAAAGAGACGGAGTAAGATAGCACCCTTGGGTGGGAGGGGACCACACAGGCGTGGTGGCATTTCGAAAGGCTTTCTTTGAAAGCTGGGGAAATGCTCAGCGCATGCTCTGTTGGTGCCGATGTCACCCATATGTGAGAACTGACTTCCTGCTTCTTCCTGAGAACACCTGTTACAGGTGAGTAACTACGCTGGAAAAAGTAGGAAGTCAGTCCTCACATATGGGACTCCCTAGCTCTAGGCTACCATGGACCAGTAGAAAAAAAAAAACACTGCCCAGCTGTGAGCTGCCATAAGGGCGTCTGAGGGCAGACCTTCAAAACTCCAGTGTCCAGGGAGAACCATGTCTACTTTAGCCTGAACAAGAAGGGTCAGAGGGCAGGATTTCCTAAACCCCAAAAAGGTTAAGGAGTATGGCCAGGCCGAAGGCGCTATTCCACTGGGACTCCCACTCCAGAAATAGTGGGCTGCAAAGGTATGGACAGAGGACCAGGTGGCAGCCCGGCAGATGTTGGCCATCGGCACCAACCGGAGGTTCGCGACAGAATTCACCACTGCACTGACATTGTGTGCCGTGGCATGGTGCTCCAGGGGAACTCCGACACAGCTATGAGCAAAGGTGATACAATCCGCCACCCAGACGAATATGGTCTGTTTAGCGATCGCCTGCCCTATGTGGCTGTGGTTAAAGGAGGCTAAAGGCTTTGGGGTTTTGCTGTAGCCCTGGGTCTGTTGTAGATAAAAGGACAGGACTTGTTTGTAGTCCAAGATATGGAGAACAGCCAATGCTGTGTCAGCGCACCACCATGTTCTTTTAGAACCTAGTGTAGGGAGGCTCGGCCACCAGCACCTGGAGCTCACTGACCCTGTGAGCCGAGGTGAGCACCACGAGGAAAGCGACCTTCCAGGACAGGTGGCAGAGGGAGAAGATAACCAAGAGCTCAAATGGCAGCTTGGTGAGCAGCACCAGGACAACACTGAGATCACATTCCTCCAGTGGCAGCCACAAGGACGGTCTGGAGAACAATAAGCCCCGCATAAACCTGGTTATGAGGGACTGCATGGAGAGCGACGTGCCCTCAATGGGGTGATGATTAGCCAAGAGAGCACCGAGATACACCCTGATGGAGTTGGACAAGTCAAGACTGCAAAAGGTGGAGGAGGTACTGAAGGATAGAGTGCACTGGGCAAGAGAACGGGTTGAAGCAGTACTCCGTGCACCAGACGGCCAACCTCTGCGACTTGAAGGCATTGGCCCATCTCGTGGAATCCTTTCGAGAGGTGAGGATGATTTCTTCCACCTTTCTGGGAAGATGTAGTGAGGCTAGGGTGAACCGCTCATCTGCCATGCTGTGAGAAATAGGATTCCTGGATTGAGATGAGGATTGAGCCCTCCTCCTGTGTCAGGAGTCCCAGAGAGCTCGAGGGGAACCTGCGACTCCAGCAAGATACGGAGCAGCAGAGGGAATGGTTGCCTTGGCGACTGCGGGTCTACAAGGATAATGAATACCTTGACGCGCTGGATCTTGAAGAGGGTCCGAGCGATCAGTGGCTTGGGAAGAAATGCATAAAGGGGGCCACCTGTCCAAGGGACAAGGAAGGTGTCGGTAGCCGCCCGGGAAGGGGGGGGGGGGAATTTGAGGGCAGCAGAATTACCAGGATGGCGAAGTAGTACATGCTAGGGGCTCCCCATAGCCGGAAGAGTCTGAGCACTACCCTCAGCATCCAGACACCACTCGTGCGGCTGGAGAACCCTGCTCAGCCTGTCCGCCAGTGCATTGTCCTGGCCCAGGAGATAGACACCTCTGAGGAGCATCCCATGGCTGGCCACAAAGGAGTAGAGGACCATGGCTATCTGACAGAGGGGGTAGAAGACTGGGCCAACCTGCTTGTTCATGTACAACATCGTGACCTGGTTGTCCAAATGGATGAGTACAGACTGATGCCATATGCAGTGTCTGAAAGCCCTCAGGGTAAGAAAGACGGCTTTGAACTCGAGCAGACTGATTTGCTGCTGGCTCTCCTCAAAGGACCAAGCGCTTTGTGTGGGCAGCTCCTCGCAGTGGGAACCCAGTCCAACAGGGAAGCATCCGTCATGAGGATCCTGCGGGGGTTTTGGAATTGGAAGGGTATGCTTGCCCAAAGGTGCCGGGCATCCTGCCAACAAGTGACAGACTCCATGAGCTGGCGAGAGACTGTGACCTTGTTCTGAAGCCTGCCCATGGCCTGGGTCCACTGGGACTGGAGGCACCACTGACCTGAATGCATGTGGAGGCGTGTATTGGGGACTACATGGACAGTGGAGGCCATGTGACCCAGGAGGTAGAGGAGAGCTCGGGCTGACACAGCATATCACTTCTGTACCTTGGCTGAAAGAGCCATTAGGTGGGCCGTGCTGTCAAGGGGAAGGAAAGCCCTGGCCTGCATGGAGTCCAAGCAGGCCTCAATGAACTCCAGAGCATGTGTTGGAATGAGGCTGGACTTTGGATGAAGTATCATGAAGCCCAGGTACTATAATACCTGAATGGTGCAGCTGGTGTTCTGTCCGGCCTCTGAGGTTGTGTCCCCATAGATGAGCCAGTCATCAAGGTAAGGGAAAACAAAGGTCCCATGGAGGTGGAGATAGGACGCCACCACTGCAAGGCACTTGGTGAAGACACTGGGGGCGGATGCGATGCTGAAGGGGAGTACCTTATACTGGTAGTGGTTGCCTCCTATCACAAACCTGAGGTACTGCCTGCGACTTGGGTGGATCAAAATGTGGGTATAAAGCATCCTTCATATCCAAGGAGCATAGCCAATCTCTCTGCTAGAGATGGGCAGAAGTATTCCAAGTGAGAGCATCTTGAATTTCTCCCGCATCAGAAACTTGTTGAGGCTTCTAAGATCCAAGATGGGCCTCAAGCCCCCTGTTCGCTTCGGGACCATGAAGTACCTGGAGTAAAACCCTCTGCCCTTCATGTGGTGCGGGATGGGATCCACAGCTCTGTCCTTAAGGACCGAGAGATCTTGCCTCAGCAAAGTCTGGTGCAGGGGAGACCGAGAGGGTACCCTGGGAAAGAAGGGTGGAGGGACCAGATCGATGTGGAGGTGGATAGCTCTCCTTGACTAACTGAAGAGCCCAGGAGTCGGAGGTGATGGGGGCCCACTGATGGGTGAAGTGAACCAGGTGCCCCCACTGTCGTAAGCTGGTCCTCCAGCAGAAGAGAGGCTATGCCAATGGCATTAAAATCCCGACCCTGGGTGGGCTGGGACTGACAGCTGGGTACAGGAGATAGCACCGGTAGCCCTTCTGGAGAAAAGGGGGTTTCTTGCCCTGCAGCTTCTTCCGAGGCAAGTGAAAGTTTTCTTCGAGAGCCAAATAAGAGTGACATACTCTGCCTCTATTTCAGCTGCTTTGTCCTCCATAGGCTTACTGAAGAGCTGCTCACCAAGGCAGGGGATTGTCAAGAAGTTTCTCTTGTACCCACTGCTCGAGATCTGATGATTCGAGCCAGGCCTGACATCGAACATTTATGCCTGCAGCCAGAAAAGTACAAAAGATGTAGTTACTCACTTGTAACAGGTGTGTTCTCCAGGGACAGCAGGAATCAGTCCTCACTTATGGGTGACGTCGGTACCAACGGAGCCCGCGCGGAGCAATTCCCCAGCTTTCAAAGAAAGCCTTGGGGATTACTGCCACGCATGCGTGGTCCTCTTCCCAACCAAGGATGCCACCTTGCTCAGTCAGGTCCTATAGCTAGAGCCCCATTCAGCAGATGGCAAGGGAAGAAAAACAAAAGTGGCAACTCTTAAGGGAAGGTGGGAGGGTAGTGAAGACAGATTCCTGCTGTCCCTTGAGAACACCTGCTACAGGTGAGTAACTACGCTTTCTCCAGGAAAAAGCAGGAAGTCAGTCTTCACTTATGGGACTCCCCAGCTACAGGCTACCGAAAACTGCAAGTCAAAAACGACTCTACAAGGCTGTGAGCAGAAGCAGATTACCGAAGGAAGCCAGAGTCCTCAGGCCCTTGAGGCCAAGCTCTCGGTAGACGCAGAAGAGTCGGAGGGCAGGAGTTGCTTATACCGTGAATAGATTATGGAGTACAGCCTGGCTGAAGGTGCTGTCCCGGAGGGACTCCCTCTCTAGACAGTAGTGCGAAGCGAAGGTATTCACGGAGAACCAGGTCGCAGCCAGGCAGATGTCTGTCAGAGGCACCGAGCGCAACGAAGCCACCGATGTCACCTTGGCCCGGATGCTGTGCGCAGTGACTTAGCAATCCAGCAACGCCCCAGCCTTTGCCTGAGTAAAGGCGATGCAGTCCGCCATCCAGATGGAGATGGTGCACTTGGTGACTGCGAGCCCCATGCGATTAGGAACGTAGGCAATGAAGAACCAGTTGGACCTGTGACGATCCTGGGTGCGCTGCAGGTAGAAGGTGAGGGCCCTCTTGCAGTCGAGCGTATGTAGGACTGCTGATACCTGGTCGGTGTGGGGTCTCGGGAAGAAAGTCAGTAGGACAATCTCTTGGTTGAGATGGAAATCCATGACAACTTTCGGTAGAAACTTGGGGTGAGTTCGAAGGACCACCCTGCTCCCGTAGAACCTTGGGTAGGGAGCCGCGGCCATTAGGGCTTGCAGCATGCTGACTCGCTGGGCTGAGGTCAGTGCCACCAGAAAGACTACCTTCCAGGAGAGGTGCTGAAGCGAGCACGTCGCCATTGGCTCGAAGGGTGGTTGTGTCAGCTGCATGAACATGATGTTTAGGTCCCACTCCGTCGGTGGAGGCCGGATGAGGGGCTTGGAAAGTAAGAGGCCCCACAAGAAGGGGAAGACCAGAGGCTGGCCCGAGAGGGGATTACCATCGACGGGGAGGTGGTTGGCCAAGATCGCGCTAAGGTGAACCAGGAGTGAAATGGATTTCAACCCCAACTGCGTGAGGTGGAGGAGGTCCTGGAGAACCCACCGGGAGGAGCAGGAAAACGGAGAACGTCCTCAATCTCCTCTGGGAGGTGCAGCGAGGCAAGAGAGACCTGTTCAGCCGCCACGCTGCCAAGATAGAGAGACGAGGTTCGGGTGAAGCACTCATCCCTCCTCTGCGTCAGCAGACCTGGGGTAATGTCCAGGGGGACCGGAGATTCCGACGACAGCTGGAGTAGAAGCGGGCTGTCAAGGCCACTAAGGAGCCATGAGGATCATAAACGCACAGTCCTGCTGAATCTTGTGGAGGGTTCTTGCAATGAGAGGAGCAGGAGGGAACGCATACAAAAGTCCAGAGGTCCTGTTCAGGAGGAACTCATCTGGGGCCATCCTGCTCGGGTGCGTATCATCCCACAAAAGCGGGGAAGCTGAGTGTTCACTGGGCTGGCAAACAGGTCCATGGACGGAGAACCCCAGCGGCGGAACAGGTGTAGAACCACCTCTGGGCTCAGGCGCCACTTGTGTGGGCAAAGAATCCTGCTGAGCCTTTCTGCGAGGACATTGTCCTGGCCCGGAAGGTAGACCACTCTTAGGGTCACGCCCTGGCAAACAGCGAAGGAGCAGAGGAGGACAGCCTCCCAACAGAGGAGGTGGGAGCCCGTACCCCCCTACTTGTGGATGTAGAGCATTGCAACCTCCTTGTTGGTCTGCACGAGCACTGACTTGCCTTGCAGGTGGTACTCAAAGACCCTCAGGGCCAGCAGAACCGCTTGAAGCTTGAGCAGGTTGATCTGCTGCTGAGATTCCACGGGTGATCACAACCCCTGGGTACGGAGATTGCCACAGTGGGCTCCCCAGCCCAAGAGTGAGGCATCCATCGTCAGGATGCAGAGTCTGGAAGGGCATGTCCTGAAGGCGGCTTTGGGGGTTCTGCCACCAATCCAGGGAAATGGAGAGGCTGCGGGAGCACCCCGTTTGCCCTGGCCGCTGGGCGCCAGCACAGAGGCAGGCGGGTAGGGTGGGAATCCCAGGTAAGGGAGCCCCTTTCTCTGGAAGAAAATCTTCTTGCTGTGTTTGTTCCGCAGGGTACATCCATAGTATCATCCATCACTACCTGCCCTGAGACAGGCAAGGCATGACTAACTGCATCCCCCAGCTGAGAGAGGGGAAGCATGTCATCCAGAAACAAATCAGAAGCTGCCATACAAGAAGAGCAGACTCCAGAATCCAGAGAAGAGGCACTTCGCTTGCCACAGGTCAAACAACATTTCCTGGAAGAACACAAAGTGTTAAAGCAAGTATTACAACAGAGCACGCTAAGGCTACGGCAGCCCGGAGGTGTGCATTAACTATGCTTTACTGCTATGCACGTTAAAGCAGCTAGGGTAGTAAAACGTGTACAGACTGCTCAGCCACCAGATACACAATAAGAGAAACTGTTACTAACACATGCAGAAATGGCGGGAAACTATCACACAGCACCAATGTTTGCCAGCGGTCCACCTCGAATTGCATCCCAGAAAGACAGAATCGTGAGACCCAACAAGGACAATGACAAGGTCAAGCCTTGGTATTCACCTCCCTGAGAGTCCCAGGCAGAGAATCCGTGCCGGGCTCAACTCCACTCCCCTGAAACTGTTTTAGTGGCTTTTGCAGCACTATGTTTAAAGGTAGCTAGCAGGCAAATTCCTCTGAGAGTCTTCTGCAATCTTCAAGAGAGAGCAGGGGGAAAAGAAAGGAGGGAGGGAGGAAAGGTTGAAGTTGTGTGAGGCTGCAGAATTCTTCCAATTCCTACCATTTTTCTGTCTGCTCAACAGGTGCTTAATCCAGGATAAGAGAGTGGAGCTGAACCAATTTTCCCTCCTCCAATGGCTACTGAAAAGGCCGCAGTCTAGTGGAGCCACCCACATTGCACTCAAGTGAAAGAGTCACTTTTAAAAATGGCCTGTTACAAGCGTTTTTATTAATCTTTTACTCTCAATTATTCAGATTTTCTTCAGCGAGGAGAAAATCCATCCATCATCTCCTGGAGAAAAAGAAACACTGAAGAGACCTCTGGTGGCAGAGGCAAATAAAGAGCATAGGAGTGATGTCATTGAAACCTGGGCTTTTTATTGGTTGTCTCCACCAATCTGCTGGTACAAGAACACAACCCATTTGGTCTGGACTGGTCTAGCAGGACGATATGGAACAGCGCTTGTTCAGCAACACATAAAACGGGTGCATGTGTTCCTTCCAAGCACATGTTGGAGAAGCTTTGGCAGACCATGCAGTAGGACCTCACATCCTCCAGACGCAAAATAGTAAAAAGCTCTAGTAACATGCCGAAAACAGCAGGAAATCCCCACACCATGCCAACGTTTGCCTGCGGTCCACCCCAAATTGCACCCCACACAGACTGAATCAGGAACCCCCAACAAGGACAATAATGAGGTCAAGCCTTGGAACTCTGTCCTTGAGAGCCCAAGCAGAAATCTGTCTCGATCTCAGCTCTATCCTGAAACAATTTATTTGCTTTGCAGGCACTATGCTTAAGGTGGCTGGCAGGCAGATTCCTCTGACAGCCTTCTGCAATCTTTGGGAGACAGCAGGGGGAGAGAGGATAAGGAAGGGGGTGTTGAGGCTATGTGAGGCTGCTGAACTCTCATCCATCCCATTTTCTGGCTGCTCAACAGGCTCTTAACAGGGTAAGCGTGTAGAGCTGAAAAAATTTTACGTCCTCCTATGGCTACCAAGGGAGCATCCCATGTTATGCTCAAGTGAGAGTATCACCCTCATGGTGGACATTCACAAGAGTGTTTAAATCAATTTTTTCTCTCCATTATTCAGATTTTCTTCAGAGAGGGGAAAATCTATCATCCATCTGCTAGAGACAAATACTAGAGACCTCTGGTGGATGAGGTGGATAGGCATGGGATTATGTCATTGAAACCTGAGCTTTTCATTGGTTCTGTGTTTCCACCAATCTCTTGGTAGGGGAAAATAAAGCATAGTTACTCACCTGTAACAGGTGTTCTCCAGGGACAGCAGGAATCAATCCTCACATATGGGTGACGTCAGCATCGATGGAGCCCGTGCGGAGCATTTCCCCAGCTTTCAAAGAAAGCCTTTGGGAATGCCACCACACATTCGAGGTCCCCTTCCCGCCCAATGGTGCCATCTTGATCAGTCAGATGACATAGCTCAGGCAAGGATAAAAAATACCAAGAAGAGTGGGCAACTTAAAGGGGAGGCGGGTGGGTTGGAGGACTGATTCCTGCTGTCCCTAGAGAACACCTACTACAGATGAGTAAAGAGTAGTTACTCACCTGTAAAAGGAGTTCTCCAGGGACAGCAGGAATCAGTCCTCACTTATGGATGACGTCAGCACCGACAGAGCCTGCGCAGAGCAATTACCCAGCTTTCAAAGAATGCCTTTGGGATTCCTGCTGCGAATGTGTGGTCCTCTTCCCACCCAAAGATGCCACCAAAGCTGCCTTGGCTCGAACACCATGCGTGGTGACTCACCGATCCAAAGGGACACCTGCCTTTGCATGGGCGAAGGCGATGCAGTCCGCCACCCAAATAGACTGTACGCTTTGTGACTGCCTGCCCCAGGCAGTTGAGATCGTAGGTCACCAAGAGCCAGCCAGACTTGCAACAAGGCTGGGTGCGCTGCAGATAGAAGGCAAGAGCTCTCTTGCAGTCAAGTTTATGCAAAGCTGCCGACGCCTGGTCGGCATGGGTCTCGGGAAGAAGGTCGGTAAGTATCTCCTGATTGAGATGGAAATCCGAGAAATCTTTCGGCAGGAATTTGGGGTGCGTTCGGAGGACCACCCTATTCCTGTAGAATCTAGTATAAGGGGCTTCAGCCATGAGAGACTGGAGCTTGCTGACTCGGCAGGCCAAGGTCAGAGACACCAGGAAGATCACCTTCCAGGATAGGTGTTGAAGCAAACATGTCGCCATCGGCTCAAAAGGCGAGTGAGTGAGCTGCATGAGCACTACGTTCAAGTCTCATTCCGCCGGGGGCGATCAAATGGGAGGCTTTTACAATAGGGGACCCCGCATAAAATGGGAGACCAGTGGCTGCCCCACGACAGGGAGGTGATTCGCCGAGATGGCACTCAAATGTACCCTGACAGAGTTTGACTTCAGACCTTCCTTCGAGAGATGGAGGTACTGAAGGACCCACTGATTGGGGCAGGAGAAGGGATCGACCTGGAGCCCTGAGCACCAGACGGAGAAAGCGTAGTTACTCACCTGTAACAGGTGTTATCCAGGAGCAGCAGGAATCAGTCCTCGCATATGGGTGACGTCGGCGCCGACGGAGCCCTCGCGGAGCAATTTTCCCCAGCTTTCAAAGAAAGCCTTTGGGAATTGCAGCGCGCATGCGCGGTCCCCTTCCCGCCCAAGGGTGCCATCTTAGCCAGTCAGATGACATAGCTAAAAGACAGCATAAAAATTTGCAAAAAAACTAAAGCAGATAATTGCAACTCCAAGGGAGGAGGGAGGGTTGTGAGGACTGATTCCTGCTGCTCCTGGAGAACACCTGTTACAGGTGAGTAACTACGCTTTCTCCAGGACCAAGCAGGAAGTCAGTCCTCACATATGGGACTCCCAAGCTTAAGGCTACCGGAGACCCTAAGCACAAAAATGAGCTCCCTCTAGCTCAGCAGCACAGAAGGAAGGAATCTTCACTGAATTATTACCCACCGGTAGCCCCCATCCGGGATGGAGGGTAGGAGTTGCTCAAACCTCGAAGAGATTTCGGAGGACTGCCTGTCCGAAAGCACTGTCCCTGCGGGACTCCCTCTCGAGGCAGTAATGGACCGCAAAAGTCTGGCTCGAAGACCAAGTAGCGGCCCGGCAGATGTCTGCCAATGGAACAGAGCGGAGGTAAGCCACTGACGTAGCCTTCGCCCGAACACAATGAGCCGTGACCCGACTATCTAGCGAGAGTCCGGCTGCCCCATAAGCCCAAGCGATACAGTCAGCAACCCAGATGGACAGAGTACGCTTGGAGACAGGGAGCCCCAATTTATTGGGGTCAAAAGACACGAAAAGCTGAGCAGCTTTACGGTGCTCCCGCGTACGGTCAAGGTAGAAGTTCAACGCCCTTCTACAGTCCAGGGTATGCAGGACCATTTCAGCTCGGCTGGAGTGTGGCCTGGGAAAGAAGGTCGGAAGTACCACCTCCTGATTGATGTGAAAAGGGGAGACCACTTTTGGAAGAAATTTTGGGTGAGTCCGTAGGACTACCCTATTTTTGTAGAACCGAGTGTAACGGGGATCAGACACGAGGGCCTGCAATTCACTTACGCGTCTAGCGGAAGTGAGGGCTATCAGGAATAAGGTTTTCCAAGAAAGAAAACGGAGAGAACAGGTAGCCATAGGTTCAAAAGGCGGACAGGTGATCCGCTGTAAAACCACATTCAGATCCCAGTCAGGTGCTGGCGGGCGCAGAGGTGGTTTAAGTAGAAGGAGACCTCGGAGAAACCTCGCCACGAGAGGGTCGCTGGAAAGAGGTCTGCCGTCCACCGGCACATGATGTGCTGAAAGAGCACTGAGGTGAACTTTCACGGAGTTGAACTTAAGTCCCAGATTAGAGAGGTAGAGCAAGTACTGCAAGATCACCGACACCGAGCAGGAGAAGGGATCCTGAGACTGCTGGGCACACCAAGCGGAAAAGCGACGCCATTTAAGGGCGTAGCATTTGCGGGTAGAAGGTCGCCGGGAAGCTAGGACGACCTCTTCCACCTCTGCCGGCAGTAGAAGGGGAGCAAGGACTACCCTTTCAGCAGCCAGGACATCAGATGTAGAGATCTGAGGTTGGGGTGTAGCAGGGACCCCTGATCCTGTGTTAGGAGATCTGGTTGAAACCCCAGAGGGAACGGATCCTCCACCGCTAATTGCAGCAGGAGTGGAAACCACGGCTGTCTGGGCCAGCGAGGAGCTATCAGGATCATGGAAGCTTTGTCTCAGAGAACCTTGAAAAGAGTTCGAGAGACTAGCGGTATGGGAGGAAAGGCATACAGAAGGCTTTTCGACCATGAGAGCAGAAAAGCATCCGCCGCTACTCGAAGGGGATGCGGCTGCCAAGAGCAGAAGCGAGGAAGTTGCCGGTTGAGAGGACTGGCAAATAGATCCATCGTGGGGAGGCCCCACTTCAGAAAAAGTTTCTGAACTACCAAGGGATCCAGGCGCCACTCGTGCGGCTGGAGGATTCTGCTGAGTTTGTCCGCCAGGCAATTTTCTTGGCCTGGGAGATAAACTGCCTTGAGAAGAATGCCGTGGCTGACGGCCCAAGAGCAGAGCCTCTGTGCTTCTCGACAGAGAAGGAAGGAGCCCGTGCCTCCCTGTTTGTTCACGTAGAACATGGCAACTTGATTGTCCGTCTGGACAAGGACGGACTGGTGAGAAGTCAGGTGGGAGAAAGCCTTGAGAGCCAGACGGATTGCTCTGAGCTCCAGGAAGTTGATCTGCTGCGCAGACTCCCACGTGGTCCAGAGACCTTGAGTACATGCCCCTTGGCAATGCGCTCCCCATCCCAGGAGAGAAGCATCGGTCGTCAGCACTTGAGCCGGCGGAGGAGACTGAAAAGGCATTCCGAGCACCAGGTTCGGCCGATGAAGCCACCACTGTAGAGAAGAGGCCAGCGGGTCGGAGATGCGCACTAAGTCGGCTAGGCCGCCCGTGGCCTGTCGCCACTGCTTGCGAAGGCACCACTGAGCAGTCCGCATATTCAGGCGGGCATTGGGGGTCACGTGGACGGTGGAAGCCATATGGCCGAGTAGTCTCAGGTAGCGCCTGGCGGAGACCAGGGACTGGCTGCGAAAGTGGCCGGCTAGGTCCATGAGCCGTTGAGCCCTGTCGAGAGGCAGGAAAGCTCGTGCCTGAAGAGTGTGCAATCTTGCGCCGATGAACTCGAGATCTTGCGAGGGGAGCAAAGTGGACTTTGCGAAGTTTACGACAAAGCCCAAGTACTGCAGAAGAGTCACAGTGCGGTGTGTGGCTTTTGTGACTTCTGGAGAGGACGATGCTCTGATGAGCCAGTCGTCTAGGTACGGAAAGACATAAAGGCCGTGAAGCCGGAGATAAGCCGCCACCACCGCGAGACATTTTGTGAAGACTCGTGGTGCGGAGGATAGGCCAAAGGGCAGTACTCTGTACTGGTAATGATTTCCTGCCACCACAAACCTTAGGTATTGGCGGTGGCTTGGGTGGATGAGGATGTGCGTGTAGGCATCCTTTAGATCCAAGGAGCATAGCCAATCTCCCTGCTGGAGGTAGGGCAGAAGGATTCCAAGGGTAAGCATCTTGAACTTCTCCCTGACGAGGAACTTGTTGAGGTTGCGCAAGTCCAGGATGGGTCTGAGGCCTCCCGTTCTTTTTGGTATTAGGAAATACCTGGAATAGAAGCCTTGACCCCTCAGGTGGTGGGGCACCGGTTCCACAGCCTGTTCCTGAAGAAGACTTGCTAACTCCTGAAGGAGTAAGTCCCTGTGCAGAGGGAGTCGTGGAGGCTCTCCCGGGAAATAGGAGGGAGGGACTTGGTGGAAGTGGAGAAGATAGCCTTCTCTCACAACATGAAGCACCCAGGCATCTGATGTGATGTTGGACCACCTGTGGGCAAAGTGAACCAGCCGGCCTCCTGTGCTGGGAGGAACCAGCTGAGGGGGAGAGGCTATGCTGATGAAGTCAAAAACCCCCACCCTGCTGAGCAGGGGCCGGTGGTGCAGGCTTGGGGGCTTGCTGCCTACGGGACCCGTTACCCCGTCCCTTAGCCTGCTGACCCTGTTGTGGAGCTGCGGAGGCCTGATATTGAGGGTAGTGTTTATAGGCAGCCGCCTTTCTCGGGTAAAAGGACTTCTTTCCCGAGCCCTTCTTCTTCTGGGAAGGGGCGGAGGTCTTCCTAGAGAGCCTAGTTCTGGTGAGAGTCTCCGTCTCGATTTGTGCAGCCTTCTCAGCCATGGGCTTGCCAAAGAGGTTCTCACCTCGGCAGGGGACATCGACCAACTTGTCCTGCACCCAGGGTTCAAGGTCAGACGACTGAAGCCAAGCCTGTCGGCGGGCACCGATGCCGGCTGTGGCCACTCGAGCCGATGCATCAAAGCCATCATAGGCTGCTCGAGAAATGAATTTGGAGCATTCCCGAATACCAGTTGTCAAGGCTAGGAACCTCCGCAAAGGTTCCTCGGATAGCCCAGCGGAGAATCCGGCTAGCTCTTTAGCCAGGTCTCTAAGGTACATGCCCATGTAGAGCTGGTAGGTCTGGACCCGACAAGCAAGCATAGAGCCCTGGAAACACTTCTTACCGAGGCCATCCAGGTTGCGGGCCTCCCTGCCAGGAGGCACCGAGGAGTGCATCTTCTGGCTCTTAAGCCTATGCATGGCCGATTCCACCACCATGGAATGGTGCGGTAGCTGTGCTTTTTGGAAGCCAGGGCTCTTGCGGACTCGATAGATGGAATCGACCCGCTTGCTTAATACCGGCGACGATGCCGGACTCTCCCACATGCGGAAGAGTAGTCGTTCCAGCATGGGAGGAACCGGTACAGTAAAGTGCTCCCTGGCGGGAGAGTCGTACTGAAGGGCGTCGAGTTCTTCGGCTCGAGGCTCCTCCTCGGGATCCGCAGGGAAGGCCAAAGCTTTGGCCATATCCCTGACGAAGTCCGAGAACCGGGCATCCTCCGGAGGGGACTGTTTCCGAGGTTCGGACTCAGGCGAGTCCGAGGGGACACACCGAGTCCGAAAAGAATCAGTTGACTCTTCCTCTTCAGACTCCCAGGCCGACTCCGAGGAGGAATCGGTGGGGTTGGTCCGGGCGGGCGGAGGCGTCGGCCGCCCCGACGCCGAGGGAGTCGGCGTCGACGACCTCGGTCCCGAACGGGAGGCCGAGGGTGACCTCGACCGAGGATCGACTCGAGCCCGCATGGACTCGAGGATCGACTCAGTCTCCGGGGTCGACTTAGACGTCGACGTCCCGGCGGTCGGGGCAGAGGCGCCAGCGAGGCTAGCGATCAGTGCCCGCTGCTGGTCCATGAAGGCAGATAGTCTGCTCTCCAAGGCCGTCAACCTGAGTCCGACCTCAGGTGACCCAGCAGCCCCCGACTCGGGCCCCAACGGCGTCGGGCCCGACGTCGGACCCCTCGGAGGCGAGTCCAGGAGGACTACAGGACTTACCCGAGCAGGCAACTCCGATTCCAGACGAGGTCGCTTCGGGAGATGTTCCTTCTCCAAAGACCCGGGACGGCTATCGGGGCTATGCGACCTGGCCCTCGCGGAACCAGGAGCGTCCACCGACGCCGCCCTCGTGGGTTTCACCTTCCGATGATGGTCCCCGGAGGGAGAACCCCTGTCGGAGGAACTCCGGCGACGGTCAGAGCTGGAGCCTCTGGACGCCGAGGCCTCCGACGAGGTCCGGGTACGGGTGGGATCAGCGAAGATTCGTTCCCGCTGATGCCGCCGACTCCTTAACGCTTTGGAGGACATTTTGCTGCAGGCCCCACAGATCAGTTCCTCGTGATCCGGGCCAAGGCAGCGGAGGCAATTATCGTGTGTGTCAGTGAGTGACATATTTCTGTCACACTGAACACACCTCTTGAAACCACTGGCAGCCATCGGGGGAAAAAGGGCCCCTGCAAGGTCAAAGGACCGGGCTGCCAGCGAAAAACCGAAAACGAAACTGACAGAAAATCAGAAAAACCGAAAAATAAGAGAAGGACTCGCAACGGCGTCGCGAGTCCGGGCAGGAAAGAGACCGGCGTCGAACCGAAGAAAAAAGAGAAATAAATCACGAAAAATCAACTTTTTCAGCGGGGACAAGAAGACCACGTCTGTAGGGCTCCGCGGAAAAAAGACTGGCTAAGATGGCACCCTTGGGCGGGAAGGGGACCGCGCATGCGCGCTGCAATTCCCAAAGGCTTTCTTTGAAAACTGGGGAAAATTGCTCCGCGAGGGCTCCGTCGGCGCCGACGTCACCCATATGTGAGGACTGACTTCCTGCTTGGTCCTGGAGAAACGCCACCACTTGAAGGCGCACGCTAGCTTAGTCTAGGTCTTCCTCAAAGCAAGGAGAATCTCCTCGACCTCATCCGAGAGGCCCAGTGGGGCAAGAGAAACCCATTCAGCCACCAGGCTGCAAGGGATAAGAAGGTTATGTTCGGGTGTAGCACCCGCTCCCCCTCCTGAGTTAGCAGGCCAGGGGCACAGTCCAGGGGAACTGGAGGCTCTGAAGATAGCCAGAGCAGGAGCAGAAACGAAGGCTATCAAGGCCACAAGGATCATCAATGCCCGGTCCCACTGAGCCTTGAAGAGGGCCCTCGCAATTAGAGTGGGAGGGAATGCATAGAGCAAGTCGGAGGACCAGCTCAGAAGGAAAGCATCCGGGCCCTCCCTGCTCGGGTGCGGCACTGGCCTGCAGAAGCAGGGGAGCTCTGCAATCAGCGGAGTGGCAAACAGGTCCATAGCCGTAGTCCCCCACCGAAGGAACAGCCAACTGGCCACCCCCAGATCCAGCCGCCATTCGTGTGGGCAGAGGCTTCTGCTGAGCCTGTCTACCAGAACATTATCCTGGCCCAGGAAGTAGAATACTCTGAGGTTCATCCTCCGGCAGGAGGCGAAGGAACAGAGAACTGCTTCCTGAAAAAGGGAATGCGATCCGGTCCCCCCTCCTTGATGTAGAACATCGTCACATGGTTGTCGGTCTGTACGAGCAACGACCTCCCCTGAAGGTGGGTCCTCGAAGGCCCTCAGGGCCCAGCGAATCGCCCGGAGCTTGAGCAAGTTGATCTGCTGCTGCGACCCCTCTGGCAACCACTGCCAGATTGCATAATGCACCACAATGGGCATCTCACCCAAATAGGGAGGCATATGTCGTCAGCACGAGGTCGTGCTGCGGGGTCTGGAAAGGCAAACCTCCGGAGCAGGTTGCGGGGTTTTTTCCACCAATCCAGGGACAGGCGAAGGCCGTGGAAGACCCTTACGGGGTCCCGCAGATTGCTGGTGGACTGACTCCACTGGGCGCTGAGGCACCACTGGGCCATCCACATGTGCAGATGGGCATGGGGAACCACATGGACAGTAAAGGCCATGTGGTCCAGGAGGCACAGCATAGTTCAGGCCGTGACCAGAGGGGTGCTCTGGACCCAGGCCGCCAGGGCACGGAGGTGGTCGGCGCGATCCACTGGCAGGAACGTGGTCACCCGCTGAGTGTCAAGAAGTGCCCCAATGAACTCTAAAGCCTGCACCGGCTCGAGGTGAGATTTGGGGTAGTTGATCACAAAGCCAAGGCTCTCGAGTAGAAGAATTGTGTGCGATGCCACTCGGCGAGTTTCCTCGATCGAGGATCCCGTGACGAGCCAGTCGTCGAGGTAGGGGAAGATTTGTACGCCCTGATGCCCAAGGACAGGCAGCGACCGTGGAGAGACATTTCGTGAAGACCCGCGGGGCAGATGCAAGGCCAAAGAGAAGCACCCTGTACTGGAAGTGCTCGTCCTGCACCCTGAAGCGCAGGTACTGCCTGTGCTGAAGGTGAATTACAATGTGGGCGTAAGTGTCCTTTAGATTAAAAGAGCATAGCCAGTCGTCCTGCCGGAGGAAGGGCAGCAGAACGCCAAGAGATAACATCTTGAATATCTCCCGCACCAAAAACTTGTTTAACATTTGAAGGTAGAGGATGGGTCGCATACCCCCCCCCCCCCCCATCTTCTTTGGGATGAGGAAGTACAGGGAATAGAAGCCCTGATCTTGGATGTGCGGCAGCACCTTCTTGACTGCCCGCTGGGCGAGGAGGATGACTAATTCCTGCTGCAGGAAAACCTGGTGCGTGCAGAGTCGAGTAGGCTCTGCTGTGGAAAAGGGAGGGGGAAGCCTGTCTAGATGGAGGCGATAGCCATTCTGGATGACACGGAGGACCCAGGTGTCCAAGGTGATGGAAGCCCACTGAGGGGCGAAATAGGACAGGCGTCCCCCACCTGCTGCTGAGACGCCAGAGGATGAGAGACTATGTGGCTGGCGTCAAAACTCCTGCGTGGGTTGTGGCAGAACCAGGGTCTGGGCTTTGGGCCCTTTCAGCTTGCGGTGACCCTGGAAAGACATCCCTTGTGCCAGAGCGGTTGACATGGGGGTGGTCGGGTAGGGCGGATAGCCATGATAAGGCCTTTCCTTGAGAATTAAGGCTTTTTGGCCTGCTGCTTCTTCCGAGTGAGGATGGAGGTCTTGCGCGAGAGACGGGTTCTAGTGATGAACTCAATCTCTATCTCCGAGGATTCTTCCTCCATCGGTTTGCCAAAAAGCTGCTCACCAAGGCAAAGCACATCCAGGAGCTTCTCCTGCACCCATTGCTCTAAGTCTGAGGATTGGAGCCATGCCTGGCAATGAGCCCCAATACCCGCAGCCGCTACCTGAGCCGAAGACTCAAAGCCATCGTATGCGACACGGGAAAGGTATTTGGAGCAATCCACTACAGACTTGAGCAGGGTACTGAACCTGTTGAGAGGTTCACCCTCAAGGCCCACGGAAAAACTCCTCAGCTCTTTGGCCAGTTCACGCAAGAACATACCCATGTATAACTAGTACGCTTGAATGTATAGGGGGACTGAGGAGCGTGACTTCAAGCTTTTCTGCTTCCTCATGGCCGACTCCACCACCATGGAAGTGTGGGGAAGTTGGGTCCTTCCTGAACCCAGGACCACGTTGTACCTTGTACATGGTGTCGAGATGCTTACTCACTATGGGGACTGAAGTAGGTGCCTACCACATACGGAGCAGCAGCCTGGACAGGATAGGAGGGACTGGGACCGTCAGAGAATCCCTAGGCAGGAACTCGTATTGGAGGATATCCAGCTCGAGGATCCTCCTTGGCCTGGATGGCCAAGTTAAGGGCCCGTGCCATGTCTCGAACGAACACCAGGAAAGAGCTGTCTTCAGGCGGCGAGAGCCATTGAGACGCAGGGGGGAGAGGGTTCTGACGGAAGATCACAGTGTGCACGGGTCTCTGGGGAGGTGTCCCCATTGGGCTCCTAGTCCAAAAACTCGTAAGAGGAATCCAAGACAGGTAGGTCGCCCTGTCCAGCAGCGGAGGGCTGCTTGGAGCCAGAGGCCCTGGATGATCTCGCCCCGAAGAACGGGGACCGACTAAGCACAATTACTTACCTGTAACAGGTGATCTCAGGGAACAGCAGGAATTAGTCTTCACATGTGGGTACGTCGGCGCCGACGGAGCCCGCACAGGAATGCTCCGGAGCATCACTCGCGCCTGCGCGGTGACTTCCCGCCTTTCCCACTGCCTCTACCCAGTTGAGTTTCATAGCTGAGACAGAAGGAGAGGAAGAGGAAAGGAAATAGATACAACTCCTAGGGGAGGTGGGAGGGTTGTGAAGACTAATTCCTGCTGTTCCCAGTTACAGGTAAGTAACTGTGCTATCTCCAGGAACAAGCAGGAATGAGTCTTCACATGTGGGGACTCCCTAGCTGAGGGTGCCATGGGAGATCCCATAAAATGTGTATCCCTGGACAGGACGGCATTTTCCCAACCTGGATCCCCGGCATCCCCTGAGGGATGGGGGGTAGGAGTTGAGGAGAGAAGAGTTGCAGAGGAACAACAAAAAACTAAAGACCACAGGGGAGATGATTCTTTAGAATGCATGTCAGGTATCATTAAAGCATTTAATGAACTAGTACCATATAGAGCTTACCTACTGGATTGTAGGAAGTAGAACTGTGATGGAAGGTACTGTAGATGCAGTAGCGGAATCTTCAAGGGAACTTCACCGCAGTGAGGATGAAGTTCCAAATCTGGAATGGGCAGGTGACCCAGGTGTCAACTGGAGCAGGAGAAGAACGGCAGGTCTTCAATGGAAAGCTTTATGTGAAAAAGCTGAGAACTCTTTTAGGCACAGAGTTATTAACATTGAGGATTAAAAGAAGACGACTGACCGATCTGGAATTAGCCCAGTCCGGAAGGGAAGAGAAGGTATGGAAAAAAACCCTTTTCCCAGGGAAAACAGGAGGGTACTCCGGAACACTGAAGATGTACACTGTCTTTCCTAGCTAATAAGGAATAGGAAGACATTGAAGTTTGATACCTCATAGATAAGGAGGTGGATAACAAAAATAGAAGCTGTTGACGCCACAGCAATAATTGTGAGTATAACCGGACCCAGTTACCGAGCCGTATGATAATAGTGGAGCACTGAGCAACCTGACGTAAAGCCTCGATATTGAAAAGATTTTCTCCAGGACACGGAGAATTACCCAGTGTATGTTGTGCCCATCTGCTCAGGTCTGAAGCCTGCAGCCAGGCTGTACGACGTGCTCCAATGGCAATAGCAGAGGACCTGCTAACAGACTCAAAAGAGTCTAGAGAAGCACGAGAAAGAAACCAAGAGATATTCCTGCTATGGTTAAGAAGCAAGGAATAGTCAGAGGACTTAGGTTCTGACAAAAAAGGAGACAAAAGAGATAATTTCTCTGTGACCTCCCGAAGTGTTAGACTCATATAAAAGATATATGAAATAATTCTGGAAGCCAACATGGAAGTTTGGAAGGTTTGACGCCCAAAGGCATCAAGTGCTTTAGATGCACGAACTGGAGGAGAAGAAGAATGCTTCTTCTTCCTTCTGACCTTCCTCATTGCCGATTCCACTACAATGGAATGATACGGAAGTTGGTTCTTCTGAAACCCCAGAGAGGGGGGCACCTGATACAGAACATGCATGGCTGTAGAAGGTGCAGGAACCTTTAAAGGCGACTGCCAAATCCCCAGAAGAAGGTCCTGCAAAGAAGGATGTAAAGGAAGCATCATGGTTGCTTTTTCTGCAGGACCTTGGTTAAGAGTAGGGCCAGGAATAGGAATGGCAAGAAAGTCTGCCATGTCAAGGAGAAATTCCTGAAAAGAAGGAGCTCCCAGAGGAACTATTCCTGGGTAGGCTGAGGTTGAATGATCAGCTTGAACACCAGAAGACCTACCGGACTGGTGCACCAAAGGAATCCTGCTAGATGGAGAATGATACCGACAGTTCCGATTCGAGGCAGTTAGTACTGCATCGTCGGTTCCCGGTATCGATTCCAAGCTAGGCATAGAGAGGATCGATGGCACCGATGGAACTGCAGGAGTCGACATTGATACCGACACCGGCATCGGGGACGGCAATGCCCTCGAAGCCGGCAGCGGCGGCTGCCTAAGTGATATCGAGGCAACCAGAGAGCTTTGATACCGACAGTTCCGATTCGAGGCAGTTAGTACTGCATCGTCGGTTCCCGGTATCGATTCCAAGCTAGGCATCGAAAGGATCGAAGGCACCGATGGAACTACAGGAGTCGACATCGATACCGTACTGCGTAGCCGGAAGGGACAAGGATCGGTTCCGAAAACCGTCGGAACCAAGTCATCCAGACTGGATATCGATTCTAGACTGGGCATCGAACCGAGTGAGGTTGTCGACGCTCGTCTAGAGGGCACCGATGTCGGTGGTGGTGTCGGCGATGCCGATCCCGGAAAGTTAATCGGAATCGCATCAATCGGCACCAAAGGCGCCGAGGACGTCCGAAGACGCCGCTCGGCGAAGAGAGGAACTCTTGACACCGGCGCCGATGTCGGGGCATAGGTACCGCCCGAAGCCGGTACCCCCTCCGAGCATGGCATAGCAAGAGGAAAAGCCACCTGGGGCGTATCGCTCGGCCCCGAGGCCCGGGATACCCGACGCCGAGCCCCGGTGGATCGGCGCCGCTCGAAAGTCAGTCCGGGTCGTATCGATCGAAGGCACCGAGGACCCCAGATGACGATCCCTAGTGACAAACGTAGCACTCGACACCGGCGTCGATGCCGGGGAATCGGCCCCGTCCGAAGCCGGCACTAACCCCGCTTGTGGCTGGGATGCAGGAAGGCCAGTCTGGGTCGAATCGATCGGTCCCGAAGGCACCGAGGACACCAGTTGACGATCCTTGGCGAAGAGTGAAACACTCGACGCCGGCGCCGATGCCGGGTAATCGGCACCGCTCGAAGCGGATACCATCCCCGAGCATGGCTCAGGTATGTTCTGTGAGGAACGAACCCCAGGAGCAACCTGAAACCCCGTGAATGCTTTGGAGCCCGAAGACTCCCGCCGGGGTTTTATTGCCAAAGGGGTCTTGAGGGGAAGGCCAGAGCCGTCGTCATGCTGGGCATGAGACTTACCCCTCAAGAATTGGCTAGTCTTAACAGACTGTTTGCGGGTTACCTGATCCTGGGGAGAAGAATAAAGCGATGTCCTCACCTCAGGAGGAAAAACAGCATCGAGGGATACCCGAAAAAGAGAGGGTCTTCTCCCAACCCTAAAGCCCGATGGACCGGGGGAAAAAGGGTCAGGACCCAAACAGGATATACACCAAGTGGTGGAGTCTAAAAAGAAGACTAGGTCTCCACAGTGGAGGCACGTCTTAGGGGAAGAAGGCTCCATGCTGGAAAGGCCTGGAAGGCCTCAGAAGGGACTTGAGGAGAAAAAGACCTCTAAGTGGTTAAAAGAAAAAAACAAGGCACCGGCGGTGCCGGTATCAGCGGGAAAACGGCCGCGACCACAAGAAAACAAAAAATAAGGATTTACGAGAAAAATTTTCTGCGGTGACAGGAGGTACGTCCTGCCGGCTCCGCGGAAAAACGAAAACTGGGGAGAGGCAGTGGGAAAGGTGGGAAGTCACCGCGCAGGCGCGAGGGATGCTCCCAAAGGCTTTCTGATTGGATGCTGGGGAGCATTCCCGTGCGGGCTCCGTCGGCGCCGACGTACCCACATGTGAAGACTCATTCCTGCTTGTTCCTGGAGATCCTGCTTTTCCTGAAGAAAGCATAAATACTCACCTGTAACAGAAGTTCTCCAGGGACAGCAGGAATCAGTCCTCACATATGGGTGACATCGGCAAAGATGGAGCCCTCGCGGAAGCATCCTCCACAGCTTTCAAAGAAAGCCTTAGGGAGATGCCATGACGTATGCATGGTTGCCTTCTCGCCCAAGGATTCTATCTTGCTCATTCAGATGGCATAGCTAAAAGACGGCAAAAATAAAAGATGGTAAAGGAGCAACTCCAAGGGGAAGAAGGAGAGTTGGGAGGATTGATTCCTGCTGTCCCTGGAGAACACCTGATAAAGGTGAGTAACTCTTTTCTCCGGGAAAAAGCAGAAATCAGTCCTCACATATGGAACTTCCCAGCTACAAGCTACCAAAAGCCCATCGTAAAACAGGGTTCCCTCATGGGGAGCCACAAGCAGCAGCAATTGAGTCTGTGCCCACAGACCACAGTAGGACCCTTGTGTCCGATGAAACAAGCATTCTGGTAGCCTGAACACAGAAGGGTCTGAGGAAAGGCATTGCCTAAACCCCAAAATGTTTTCGGAGCACAGCCTGGGCGAAGGCACTGACCCCTCAAGACTCTTTCCAGGCAGTACTGGGCTGCGAAGGTATGAAGACGAGGTGGTGGCCTGGCAGATGTCTACCATCAGGACAGAGTGCCAGTTTGCCACCAAAGCCCCAACCTGGTGCACAGTGAGTTGGCCTTCCAGCGGGAACCTCGCCTGCTCATAAGTGAGGGTAATAGTCAGGTGGACAATCTACATTTGGTCACTGCCTCCCCCAACCTAATGGGGTTGTAGGAGATAAAAAGCTGAGCTTTGCGGTGGCCCTGAGTGCGTTGTATATAGAAGGGCATGGCCCCCTTACAGTCCAAGGTGTCAAGGACCGTCTCCGCCCGACTGGAATGAGGTCTTCCTAGTTGAGATGGAAGGGAAACACTACCTTCAACAGGAATTTGGGGTGCATGCAAAGCACCACTCTGTTCTTGTAGAACCTAGTATAAGGCACCTCCACCACAAGGGCCTGAAGCTTGCTAACTCTGCAAGCAGAGGTGAGCACAACCAGGAAAGCCACCTTCCAAGAGAGGGAGCGAAGGTGGCAGATAGCAAGAGGCTTGAAGGGTGGTGGGCAAGTGAGATGCCCCAACACTACATTGAGGACCCATTCGGTTGCCGGAGGGCAAACTGGGGCTTCGATAAGAGCAGGACCCGAAGGTAATGGATTACTAACGGTTGGACCGAGAGGGGGCTTTTCCATCCACCGGATGTGCACTCTGACGGAGTTAGACTTGAGCCTGGACTGGGAGAGGTGGAGGCAGGAATAAGGATCAGCCCCATGTTCGATGCACCAAACAGAGAACCTGTGCCATTTGAGGGGTAAGCCTTCCTAGTAGAGGCCATGCAAGAGCCCAGCAGAATGTCCTCCACCTCAAACGGAAGGCTGAAAGGGGCCACAGTCACCTTCTCAACAGCCACGCTGTCAGTGACAGGGACCCCAGATTGGGATGCAGGAGAGAGCCCCCAACTGAGATAGAAGTCCCGGAGTGGTCCCCAAGGGAATGGGAGCCTCCACCGTCAACTATAGAAGCAGTGGGAACCACAGTTGCCTGGGCCACCAAGGAGCTATCAAGATGAGCAAGGACTTGTCGCGGAGAGTCCTGAACAAGGTCTTGGTGATCAGCGGCATCGGAGGGAAGGCATACATGAGACCTTCCGACCATTTGACCAGGAATGCGTCTGCTACCAAGCTGGAGGGGTGGGCCTGCCGGGAGCAGAAGCGGGGCAACTGAAAGTTGTCCGGGCTGGCAAACAGGTCCATCATGGGTTCCCCCCCCCCCCCCCGGGCCGGAAAAGCCAACTGGCTACCCTGGGGTCCAGCTGCCACTCATTCCGCTGGAGAACTCTGCTGAGTCTGTTGCCAGCAGATTGTCCTAGCCTGGCTGGTACACTGCCCGCAAGAGAATACCTTGTTGGATTGCATACAATCAGAGGAACAGTGCCTCCTGACAAAGGGTACGAGACCCCGTGCCCCCCATTTGTTCACGTAGAACATCGCCACCTGGTTGTACGTCTGATCCAGCACAGGCTGGTGACGCAGGTGGTAACAGAACATCCTCAGGGCTAGGTTTCTAGCTCGGAGACCCAGTAGGTTGATCTGCTAGGCGCTCTCATCTGGTGACCAGTTGCCCCGAGTGCAGAGATCTCCACAGTGGGCTCCCCAGAAAAGCAGGGAGGTGTCCGTAGTGAGGACCCACAAGGGGCTTGGGACCTGAAAGGGCATGCCTGCTTTGAGATGTTGGGATGACTGCCACCAAACCAGGGAGCCTGCCAATTGGTGGGTCACAGAAACTCTGTCTCAGAGGCAGCCAGTAGCCTGAGACCACTGGTCCCAGAGACACCACTGCGCCGCCCTCGTGTGGAGGCGAACATCTGGGGTGATGTGGACTGTGGAGGCAATGTGCCCGAGGAGGTGCAGGAGAAGCCGGGCCGGCACAGAGGACGGTACTGTACGTCCCTCGCAAGAGACCTGAGACAATCCGCTCGGTACAGGGGCAAGAAAGCCTTCAACTGGAGAGTGTCGATCTTTGCCCCAATGAATTCCAGGCACTGTGTCGGGAGGAGGTGAGACTTGGGGTAGTTTATGACAAAGCCCAAGTGTTGCAGAATTTGGATGGTGCGTGTGGTGGCCTGCTGCACCTCTGAGGCTGTGCCTCCCTTTATAAGCCAGTCGTCCAGGTAGGGAAAGACGAAAACCCCTTGAGCCAGAGGAAGGCGGCCACGACTGCCAGGCATTTTGTGAAAACTCTTGGGGAAGAGACTAGGCCGAAGGGGAGCATCCTGTATTGAAAGTGCCTGCCCCCCACTACGAACCGCAGGTACTGCCTGTGGTTGGAGTGGATGCGGATGTGCATATAAGCATCCTTGAGATTTAAGGAGCACAGCCAGTCTCACTGTCGGAGGTATGATAGCAATGTCCCAAGGAAGATCATCTTGAAGTTCTCCCTCACCAGGAATTTGTTAAGGTTGCACAGGTCGAGGATGGGTCTTAGGCCCCTGTCCTCTATGGCACGAGGAAGTATCTGGATTAGAACCCCTTGCCCTTGAGGTGGTGGGGCACCAGTTACACCTCTTTGTTCTCAAGAAAACCTGCCAACTCCTTCAGAAGGTGGTCCCGGTGGAGGGGAGAACCTGAGGAGCTCTCCCAGAAAATAAGGGGGGGGGGTGTCTGAGTCAGGTGGAGGATGTAAACCTCCCTGACTACCCATAGTGCCCAGGAATCGGTGGTTAAGGTCACCCACCTCTGAACACAGAGCGTCAGATGTCTCTCTCTGAGCTGCTGATCTCCTTGGGGTAGAGAGGCTATGCTCAAGGAGTCAAAAGCTCCCCCCTGGCTGGGCCAGAGCCTGGGATTTTGGAGCCTTCTGCTTATGTGGGCCATGCCCATGTCCCTTGGCCTGTTGGGGAGCTGGGGAGGCCTGATAAGGTGGGCAGTTTCTATAAGTAGCTCCCTTCCTCGGGTAGAAGGCCTTTTTGCCCGGGCCCTTCCGTCGGGGAAGGGCAGCAGTCTTTTTAAAGAGCCTGGTCCTCGTCATGAACTCTGTCTCCAGCTCAGCAGCCTTGTCGGTCATGGGTTTGCCAAAGAGAATCTCTCCTTGGCAGGGAACATCAACCATTGTCCCGAACCCACTGCTCGAGGTCGGACGACTGTAGCCACGTTTGGTGGCATGCACTGATGCCAGCTGCCGCTACTCAAGCTACTGATTCAAACCCCAGTCATAGGCTGCCTGAAACATGAATTTGGAGCATTCACTGACTGCTTTGGCCAGGTTCTTGAACCGCTGCAAAGGTTCATCAGATAGACCAGCAGAGAACCGGGCCAATTCCTTCACCAGGTATCTCAGGTACATGCCCATGTACAGCTAGTAAGCCTGGATGCGGCCAATGGGCACCGAGCCCTGGTAGCACATTCTGCCGAGGGTGTCCAGAGTGTGGGCCTCCCTGCTGGAGGGCCCCAAAGAGTGCATCTTCTGGCTTTTCTACAGACGCATGGTTGTCTACACCACCATGGAGTTATACGGCAGCTGTGACTTTTGGAAGTCTGGGCTACAGCGGACTTGATACATCGAGTCGAGCCGCTTGCTCACCACCGGCAGTGAAGCCAGTGTCTACCACATTTGGAGCATCAGCCATTCCAGGATGGGAGGGATGGGCACCGTGAGCGATTCCCACGGAGGGGCCTCGTATTGGAGGATTTCCAACTCATCCACCCAAGGGTCTTTCTCTGACTTTGTCAGGAATGCTAGGGCCTTAGACATTTCCTTGACAAAATAAAAGAAACCCATATCCTCGGGCAGGGACCGCCGTCAAGGCTCCGAGACAGGAGAGTCAAATGGGATGTTGCGGTGGCGATGGGTATCGGGGGACTCCTCGTCCTCCATCTCCCACTCGGAGTAGTCCATCGAGGACTCGTAGAAGGGGCTGCTCTGCAGGCCTTGGGGCCCCCGATGCCCTGCAGCCAGTGCCCAGTACACTTGCCGGGAATGACCGTGGTCCCAACGATCTTGATCGCGACCAAGGATTGACTCGAGGGCTAAGGACCTCGAGGATCGGCTCGGCCTCCGGGGATATCTTGGACGTCAAGGGCCCTGTGGTTGCAGCGGATGAACTGGTTGTGCCGGACAACAGCACCCACTGCTGGTCCATCAAGGCAAACTGCACTGCACTCCAGGCCTGCTATTTTGGATTCCAGATCAGAAGGCTCCGCAGTCTTTTAGCACGGGCACAGTTGGGCTCTGGTCCAACATCGGCTCCCCTGAAGGGGAATCATCGATGAGGATAGTGTTGGATCCTTCTGGGGGACTTTTGCAGGCTGCTCCTTCTCAGACATCTCTGTCGAACGTCTCAGACTGCGGAACCGGGCCACACACAGCCGGTCGGAACCATCCAAGGACACAGTCTTCGAGGGTTTCTTCTTCTTCCTAGGTTCCCTCAAGTGAGACCCCCTTTCTGATGACCCACGACGAGGTTTGGGTTCAGAAGGCTCCGCCCGAGGTGTCGAGGCCTCAGACGAGGTCCTGGCCTTCAAAGGCACCGGAGACTAGGGGAAGAACTTATCGTGCTGCTGCTGGCGGTTCTTGACGGCCTTACTAAACATCCTCTTGCAGAGACCGCAGACTGCCGTGTCATGGTCTGGCCCAAGGCAGCGGAGGCAGAAGTCGTGTGTATTGGTCAAAGACAATTTTGGAGCACTGATCACACTTCTTAAAGCCACTGGTTGCCATGGGGGAAAAAAGTACACCTGCGAGGTCAAAGACTCTCCGGGCTGCCAGTGGAAGAAAAAGGCACAAAGACACCAGGAAAAGTAAAAAACGAAAACTACAAAAATAGACTAAACTCCACGCCGAGGCAACGAGGTCAGTAGGCGGGAAGAGTATCGGTGCAATACTGGAGGAGAGTATGAAACTCAGAGAAAAATCAACCTTTTCCGGGGACAAGCTAGACAAACATCTGAAGGGCTCCGCCGAAAGAGGAGACTAAGCAAGATGGCACCCTTGGGCGGGAAGGGGACCATGCATGCTTGGTGGCATCTCCCAAAGGCTTTCTTTAAAAGCTTGGGGGGGAAATGCTTCTGCGAGGGCTCCGTCAGTGTCAACGTCACCCATATGTGAGGACTGACTTCCTGCTTGCTCCCGGAGAACCCACTTGTCTTGATTGGTCTAGCAGGACAATATGGAAATCATGCTTCCTTCTCAAATACTGAACTCTGTAAGAGTATCCTACTTGAAAAGGTCAAACTATTTTTCTAAGTCATAAACTTAAAATTTAAGAAGATGATTAATATTTACCGGACATTCATTTTGGATGATGAAAGGACAGAGGGCTTAAAAACAGACTTCTCAGTCAAGATACTGCGATTAGCCACATTTATGGAAATACGCGGTGAACGGCGTTGACTGGCAGGAGTACATATAAAAGAGTGCCTGCTTTTAGATGGCATTGGGCTGAATAAAGATATCCTGGTGTTTAAAGGTTTCTGAAAGAAGAAGAACAGATTACCTTATTACATAAGAAATAGAGATCACTAGTAAAGATACAGTAAATCAGTTTCATACTAACTTTGAATGACTAAATCATAGACCCACTTTGCATCATAATAGTGGGTCAGATTTTTAGCAGTGGTGGTGACCATAATTTTTGGCTGTGGCATTTAAATTATTTATATTCAGCACCACTATAAGCATAATCCGTGTCACCGAATTATAAGGTGGTCAACGCCGCCATTACCACTATTTGTTTTATTAGGTCTGCTAATGAGCAGGGAAAAATTAAACATAGCTTATAGTTAAATATATCATTTGGTATACTGCCTTACCAGTATCGTCAAAGCAGTTTGCAATGTTACGTAGAATATGAAAATAGGGTTCAATATAATATATATTCAAATATAATATGTGCTTTTGAGTCAGTGCTGACTCCTGGTAACCCAACAGCTCCTGATGTTTTCTTGGCAGTGTGACCGGAAGTACTGTAGAAATTGTCAAATCTTTCTTCAGAGACAATGGAGGATTAAGTCACTTGCCCAAGGCCACAAGGAGTGCAAGTGGGAATCGAACCCTGGTCTCTTGGTTTCCAAGCCAGTACTCTAACAACTAGGCTACTCCTCCAGTCCATAATATATGCCCAAGAACAGTTCAAAAAGCATAAAAAGGTAAGAAAATTTAAGCTGAATAGGATCTATTGGTGCAGATGGATAGAAAAGGAAGGGGTAGGATCTGAACAGGGGAAAGTTATATACAGTCAAACCTCGGTTTTCATGATTAATCCGTTCGAAAAAGTCTGACTAAAACCGAAACGTATGAAAACTGAAGCAATATTTACCATAAGAAATAATGTAAATCCAATTAATCCGTTCCAGACACCCCAAAATATTCACTTACATTTTATAGAGAATAACTATATTTTTACATACAGAAAACAATGAAAAATAAATATAAATGACTAATGAAATGGATAAATGAACATTTAACATCACTGAAAGCAAGCTAAGTACAGTACTGTATGTTAACATCTGGCCTTAGCCACCCCTGACAAGCTGCTGTGCCCAGCTCTCTTCGGAATCACATTGGATTCAGCCCATTAAAATACCTTTACATTATCTGCTCAATGCTTCAGAATGGCAGAAAATCTTAATGATATAGCTTCAGACGTACCCTGCAAGAGAAAGAATTGCCTCCCACATTCATGCAACATCTCCTGCTTACGTTGACAGCTTTTCTTCCCTGCTACCTCCGAGCCTGAGGGGGCGCTCCAGAGAACGGGCAGGCCGTGGACGAGAACGGGGCCTTCCTCTCTGCGCAATCCTTGCCTCTCTAACTCTGACCAGGCTCGAGGATGTGTTTCATTTACGTGCTCAGCTGGCTTTCGCTTCTCATCATGCTGGTGATCGGTGAGTCCGCGGGGCAGTGCTGCCGGGACCGGGCGGGCGTTCTGGCAGTGTATACAGACCGGTGTGCAGCGCGAGGGTGTATGTATTTACAGTACTGTACTTTAGGAAAACCGAGGTGATGTACGAGAACCGGGACAAAATCTCAGTCAAAAAAGACGTTGAAAACCGAAGCGTATGAAAACCGGGGCAAATGAAAACCGAGGTTTGACTGTATGTCACAATGCTGGCTCTGGCCAGCTCTTTATAATAAAAGCTTGCTGAAAATAATATGCTGTCTGCCCTTTTTTGACTCTGGTTGCTGTACAAACAATTTCTTCATGTCGCCTTCACTCCACCCCAACCCTCTATGTGAATATTCCTGGGACATTTCAGACTGATACTGTCCGCATTGCCTTCGAATACAGTATCTATCTATAAGGATGTTATATCGCCCTGAATCTGCATGTATCTCTCAAGAGTTTGGAGGCCCCAGCCAAGGACCCTGGATACCTCTCTGTCCGCTCAGGCTCCACAAGGTGACCAGTTCTCAAACTGGGCCCAGGTGCAACATTAGACCAGTTTTCAGCCGCATGGAATGCCCATCACTGACTGCTGGAGACAGAATAAAGAAATAACTGCATAGTGCTTTTATAAGGCAGGGTTCACCATTCTTAAGTCTGTCTCCATCTGCTAGCTGAGGGGCGTAACTCACATGGTTCTGGATTGGTCTGGTGAATGAAAAGGAATACTAATTATAGAATGAAATCTCACCTTAAGATCTCTACCAGGTGTTCTTTTCTCTGATGGCTTTAGAAGGCTAGATTTTTCAACTAACATCTGTAAAGAGGAAAACCATAGCAAAATATTGCTTAGAATTACTTAGATGAATATGGGCATATTCAACCATTCACAATGGATTACAGGTCAATAGTTACATGAGGTGATTTATATAAGTTAGATATCATTTAAAGCTATAAAAAGCTGATTTACACGTCAATAGGCATTTTTATATATCTATATATATACACATTTAAAGCTATGCTATATATATATATATATATATATATATATATATATATATATATATATATATGTATACACACACACACTTAAAGCTATATATATATAGAAACATGACGACAGAAAAAGACCACATGGCCTATCTAGTCTGTCCTTCCATAACAACAACTACAACAGTCCACTTTTTACCTTTAGAGATCCTCTGTGTTGGTCCCATGCTTTTTTGAATTCAGTTACTGTCCTCATCTCTACAACCACCACTGGGAGACTATTCCATGTATCCACTACTCTTTCTGTAAAGAAATATTTCCGCATATCACTCCTGAATCTCTCTCCCTTCACCCTCATCCCATGTCCCCTCGTAGAAGAACTTGCTTTCAATTGAAAGAGGCTCTCTCCCTGAACATTTATGCCACGGAGGTATTTAAACATCTCAATCATATCACCTCTATCCCGCCTTTCCTCTAAGGTGTACATATTAAGATCCTTAAGTCTGTCCTCATATGCTTTATAATGAAGCCCATTAATCATTTTAGTAGCAACCCTCTGCACCGACTCCATCCTGTTCACATCCCTTTGAAGGTGCAGTCTCCAGAATTGCACACTATACTCCAAATGAGGTTGCACCAAAGACTTATACAGAGGCATTATCACCTCCTTTTTTCTGCTAGCCATTCCTCTCCGTATGCACCCAAGCATCCTTCTAGCTTTTGCCGTCGCCTTTTCTACCTGTTTAGCTACTTTAAGATCATCAGACACAACCATGCCTAGGTCCCGCTCTTCTTTAGTGGACAAAAGTACTTCACCTCCTATACTGTATTGCTCCCTTGGATTGCTACAGCCCAAATGCATGACCTTACATTTTTTAACATTAAATCCCAGCTGCCAAATTCTAGACCATTCTTCAAGCTTAGCTAGATCCCTCCTCATGTTATCTACACCTTCCTGGGTGTCTACTCTATTGCAGATTTTGGTATCATCCGCAAAGAGGCAAACCTTACCCGACAGCCCTTCCGCTATATCACTAACAAAGATGTTAAAAAGAATCGGACCAAGGACAGATCCCTGGGGCACACCACTGGTAACATCCTTCTCCTCAGAGTGAGCTCCATTTACTTGTACTCTTTGTCGCCTCCCACCCAACCAATTTCTAACCCAAGCAGTAACTTTAGGGTCCATCCCTAGGGTGCTCAGTTTGTTTATAAGTCGCCTGTGAGGAACAGTGTCAAAGGCTTTACTGAAATCTAAATACACCACATCTAGAGCTCTCCCTCGGTCCAACTCCCTGGTCACCCAGTCAAAGAAATCAATCAGAAATCAATATATATGCAAGCAGCATTTTTAAAATGGCTGCCACTTACACTTGTATAACACAATAACACAGAACACACAATTTGAAGGGGCGGGGGGTGTTCTAGGCAGACCTTAGATGTACAAGTACACTTCCCATTTTGCAATGTAAATACCTGTATACTTCCAAAAATGTCAACATTGTTGGGAGAAAAAGCATAGTTACTCACCTGAAACAGGCGATCTCCAGGAACAGCAGGAATTAGTCTTCACATATGGGTGATGTCTGTACCAATGGAGCCGGCGTGGAACACTCCCCAGCGTCCAATCAGAAAGCCTTTGGGAGCCCTCCATTGTATCTGTGCAACTGCCTTCTTGTCTTCCCATCTCCTCTCCTCAGCTGAGTTTATTGCTGAGAAAGAAGAGAGAAAACACCACCCTGCAACTCCTAGAGGAGGAGGGTGGGCTGTGAAGACTCATTTTCCTAGTACAAGTAGGATTGAGTCAGCCACACCTGGTGACATCATCCGACGACGCCGTGGATACGCAAGTGCTCTCCTAGAGCTCAGAAAGGTGAGCCTTCCTGAGCATGTGCCATATGCCTCCACCCCTGGGCCAGCCCCTACCTGGCTCAGTTCTTCTTCTTCCGCCCTGCCACATGGACGGAATTCTGCTCTCTCTTCATTACAAACCATGGATAAAGAAAAATCCAAGAAGAAACACAAGAGCATCAAACCAGGGTTTAAGAAATGTCCCAGATGCTCTAAGAAGATGAATACCACCAACAACCATGCCTGCGCTGCCTAGGAAAAGGCCATAAGGTAGAAAACTGCCCTCTCTGTGCCTGCATGTCTCCCAGGCCCGCAGATCATGCAGCCATGCTCTAGCTGATTTTCTTAAGGACTCACCTCTGGATCACACCTCGGCTTCCTCTGGTGAGACCAAGGACCAAATGCAGCCCTCAGAGAGCATAGGGAAGGATCGTATGGCACCCTCCAAGATGGCCGCCGCCTCTCTCTCCTGCCTGCCTTCTGCCTCCTCCCAGGATGTGCCCACCGAGGCCTCCATTCCCGGAGCGATCGTGCTGCATTCTTCATCGGCTTCTGCTTCGCCAGCCGACTCGGGCTCTTCTGCTGCTCCGCTACGTGAGAAGGAAACCCGGGGGATGCCTATGGCTGAGCTCCGCTCCTCAAAGGCGGCTCCGTCCACCAACCGCATGATTGGCCGAAGCCATGCTGAGGTCACCGATGAGGCCAGCACCCACAGAACATGCCCGGAGATCTCCCGTCACAGCCTACAGCGCTCTCTGCGTCACCGTAGGCCTCGGCGCTGTAGCCCCTCTCTGCTCCGCAGCCCACAGTGCCATCAGGACTCTTCTGCCAGCCGGCACAGCTCACGCGGCCACTCAGAGAGAAGTGCTAGAGACAATCTAACCAGCAAAAAGCACAGCAGGAGAACCCACAACAGCTCCCTCTCCTCAGCTTCCCGTTCTCCACCCCGAAAAATCCAACGGCAGGAATGGGGTAAGCAGACTCCAGTGCACTCCTCCCTGGACCCAGAGCGCCCTCCCTTGGCTCTCATGGAGTTATGGAAGAGATTCTTGGAGGAAAACCACCCTCAAGAGCACCCGCCTGAGTTGTCCCCTTGGTTGCCACAAAGCCCTTGGACACCACCGACACACAGATCTCCATCACCAGCATCATTCTATTCTGAGTCTTTCTCTGAGAGCGGTACTGAGGAGGCAGCAGAATGTGTATCCTCACGCAGCCCCTCCTCCACCAGCCAAAAGAGTCGAACACTTGCAGAACCCTCTACACCTCCGCCTCTGCCGCCTTCTCTGCCTGAGGACCTCACCTATCCTAAATTCCTTCAAAAGCTGTCCACACACCTGGCACTCAGCCTGGCCAATACGCCGAATCCTAGAAGCGCAGTACTCAGCCCTCCTGAAGTATTTGGATGCTCCCAGATCGGTGATATCTATCCCGATTCACCACCTCCTCATGGAAACGCTCAACCGAAACTGGCAGACCCCTGCATCAACCCCGGCCATATCATGCAGATTGGAGGCAAAACACCAAGTCCAACCAACTCCAGGATTTGGGACGCCTCAGCTTCCTCACCAGTCCATCGTGGTGGAAGCTGCCCTTCAGCAGTCCAAGAGTTCCCGCATGCATGCCAACGCACCACCAGGGAAGGAGCACAAGATCCTGGACGACCTGGTGAAAGAGTAATTACTCACCTGTAACAGGTGTTCTCCAGGAGCAGGAGGAATCAGTCCTCACATATGGGTGACATCGACGGAGCCCCCGTGCGGAGCATTTCCCCAGCTTTCTAAGAAAGCCTTTGGGAATATTGCACGCATGCGCGGTCCCCTTCCCGCCTAAAGGTGCCATCTTGTTCAGTCAGATGACATAGCTAAAAGACAGCACAAAAAGTGTAAAAATGAACTATGTACAACTGCAACTCCAAGGGGAGGAGGGAGGGTTGGGAGGACTGATTCCTACTGCTCCTGGAGAACACCTGTTACAGGTGAGTAACTACTCTTTTTCCAGGACCAAAAGGGAAGTCAGTCCTCACATATGGGACTCCCCAGCTTCAGGCTACCGGGAACCCAGAGCTGAAAAATGAGCTCCCTCTAGCCGCAGCATCAGAGAAAGGATTTCACTGAAACATACCCCCACCGGTAGCCCAGCCAGAGGGCTGGAGGGTAGGAGTTGCCTAAACCTCGAAGAAATTCCGGAGCACTGCCTGACCGAAAGCACTGTCCCTACAGGACTCCCTCTCCAGGCAGTAATGGGCCACAAAAGTCTGGCTTGAGGACCAAGTTGCAACCCTACAGATGTCTGCCAACGGTACAGAGCGGAGATGAGCTACTGAGGCAGCCATTGCCCTGACACGGTGGGCCGTGACCCGACCCTGCAAGGGAAGGTCAGCTGCCCTGTAAGCCCAGGTGATACAGTCAGCCACCCAGATGGACAAGGTACGCTTGGAGACAGGTAACCCCAAGTTATTAGGGTCAAAAGATATGAAGAGCTGAGTAGCCCTCCTATGCCCCTGCGTATGTTCAAGGTAGAAGGATAAGGCCCTTCTACAGTCCAGGCTATGCAGGACTGTCTCAGCCCGGCTGGCATGGGGCCTAGGGAAGAACGTTGGAAGAACCACCTCCTGGTTGAGATGGAAAGAAGAGACAACCTTTGGGAGGACTACCCTGTTCCTATAAAAGCGAGTGTATGGCCTGTCACAGACCAGGGCTTGAAGCTCACTCAATCGCCTGGCCGAGGTCAGGGCCACTAGGAATAGAGTCTTCCAAGAAAGGAAGCGGAGAGGACATGTAGCCATCGGCTCAAAAGGTGGGCGAGTCAGTTGCTGCAAGACCACATTCAACTCCCACTCAGGGGCAGGTGGACGGAGAGGAGGCTTGAGCAAGAGCAAGCCTCTGAGAAACCTGGACACCAAGGGGTGAACCGACAAAGAGTGTCCCTCCACCAGTGAGTGGTGAGCTGCCAGAGCAGAGAGGTGGACCCGAACAGAATTGGACTTAAGGCCCTGATTGGACAAGTGCAGCAGGTACTGAGGCACTACTGGCACAGTGCAGGAAAAAGGGTCTTCCTTGCATTGCTGACACCACAAGGAGAACCTTCTCCACTTCAGGGCATAGGTTTTCCTGGTGGATTGCTTTCTAGAGGCCAAGACCACCTCTTCCACTTCCTGAGGCAGGCCCCAGGGAGCCAACACTACCCTTGCAGCCTCCAGGCCATCAAATTGAGAGATTTGAGATTGGGGTGCAGAAGGGAACCCTGATCCTGAGAGAGAAGATCGGGTTGCAACCCCAGAGGTAGTGGTGTTTCCACTGCTAGTTGAAGCAGAAGTGGGAACCAGGGTTGCCTTGGCCACCTGGGGGCTACCAGAAGTACCGAGGCCTTGTCCCTTAGAATCTTGAACAAAGTTCGGGCCACCAGAGGCGTGGGAGGAAACGCATACAGGAGGCCCTGGGACCAAGAGATCAGGAAGGCATCCGCTGCTAACCTCAGGGGATGCTGTTGCCTGGAACAGAACCTGGGTAGCTGCCGGTTCAGGGGACTAGCAAAGAGATCTATGGATGGAAGTCCCCATTTCAGGAAACATTTTTGAGTCACTAAGGGGTGCAGTTGCCACTCGTGGGGCTGCAGAACCCTGCTCATCCTGTCTGCCAGGAAGTTCTCCTGGCCAGGGAGATAAACAGCCTTGAGACACATGTTGTGCCTGAGTGCAAAAGAGCAAAGGGCCTGTGCCTCCTGACACAGAAGCCTGGACCCAGTGCCTCCCTGTTTGTTCACATAGAACATGGCCACTTGATTGTCCGTCTGTACCAGAACAGACTCGTGAGCCAAGGTGTGAGAGAAGGTTTTGAGGGTTAAGCGAATAGCCCGGAGTTCCAGTAGGTTGATCTGTTGTGTGGCCTCCCATGGAGACCACAGGCCCTGGGTGCACTTGCCCAAACAATGTGCACCCCAGCCCTGCAAGGAGGCATCGGTCGTCAACACCACTGTGGAGACAGGCACTTGAAAAAGGCACTCCCTGTAGTAAGTTGGGGGGGGGTGCAGCCACCACTGTAGGGAGTTCAGGAATGGTTCGGACACCCATACTTTTTCTGTGAGGCTTCCTGTGGCTTGCTTCCACTGAGTCCTGAGGCACCACTGTGCAGGTCACATGTGGAGGCAGGCATTTGGGGTCACATGCACTGTCGAAGCCATGTGGCCTAGGAGCCTCAGAGTCTGGCGGAAACCCTTGGCAGGCTTAGAAACTGGTTTGCCAAGTCTATGAGCCTGTGTGCCCTGTCTTCTGGCAAGTAAGTCTTTGCTTGCAGGGAGTCCAGCCGTGCCACTATGAACTCCAGGTTCTGGGAGGGGAGCAAAGTGGACTTTGCGAAGTTTATGACAAAGCCCAGGTGCTGAAGGAGGGAAAGAGTTCGGAGGGTGGCTTGCCTGGCCTCCTGGTAAGTCTGACCCTTGATGAGCCAGTCATACAGGTAGGGGAAGACAAAAACAACTTGATTCCTTAAGTAGGCCGCCACCACTGCCAGGCACTTTGTAAAGACCCTTGGGGCGGAGGTTAGGCCAAGGGGCAGTACTCTGTACTGGTAATGGTTTCCTCCCACAATGAACCTGAGGTACTTTCTGTGGTCTGGATGAATGAGGATGTGAGTGTACGCATCCTTTAGATCTAAGGAGCATAGCCAATCTCCCTGCTGGAGGTAGGGCAGAAGTGTTCCAAGAGTAAGCATCTTGAACTTTTCCTTCTCCAAGAACTTGTTTAGAATCCTGAGGTCGAGAATAGGCCTGAAGCCACCGGTTCTCTTTGGTACGAGGAAGTACCTGGAGTAGAAACCGTGACCCTGCAGGCGGGGAGGTACAGGCTCCACCGCCTTGTCCAGAAGCAGACCCTGAAGTTCTTGAAGGAGGAGGTCTGTGTGCAGAGGAGGTCATGGAGGCTCCCCTGGGAAGTAGGGAGGAGGCAACTGCTGGAAATGGAGCATATAGCCCTTGTGGACTATGCTCAATACCCAAGCATCCCCTGTAATGGGTGGTCACCTGTGGGCAAACAGGGCTAGACGACCTCCTGTGCAGGGATGGGGCAGCAGAGGTGGAAAGGCTATGCTGTGGGAGTCAAAAACTCCCTCCCTGCTGAGTGGGAGCAGGAGCCGGAGGCTTGGGGGTCTTCTGCCTACGGGGCCCATGTCCCTGCCCCTTCCTTGGCCTGGTACTGAGGGTAAGGTTTGTAGGCAGCTGCCTTCCTCAGGTAAAAGGACTTTTTACCCGAGCCCTTCTTTTTATGAGAAGGGGCAGAAGTTTTTCTGGACAGCCACGTCCTAGTCAGGTGCTCAGTTGAGCTCAGAAGCCTTCTCGGCCATGGGCTTGCCAAAAAGGTTTTCACCTCGGCAAGGGACATCGACCAACTTGTCCTGCACCCAGGGCTCAAGGTCCAATGACTGCAGCTATGCCTGGCGTCAGGCCCCGATGCCGGCTGCCATTACACGGGCCGAAGCCTCGAAGCCATCGTAGGCCACTCAGGACATGAACTTTGAGCATTCCCGGATTCCCGAGGACAAGGTCTTGAACCTCTGCAAAGGTTCCCCAGAGAGGCCAGCAGGGAACCCGGCAATTTCCTTCGCCGGATCTCGTAAGTACATGCCCATGTACAGCTGGTAGGACTGGATACGGCAAGCAAGCACCGCAGAGTGCATCTTCTGGCTCTTCAGATGATGCATGGCCGATTCCACCACCATGGAATGGTGCGGCAGCTGCGCCTTTTGGAAGCCAAGGCTCTTACGGAGTCGATAGATGGAATCGACCCGCTTGCTCAAAACCGGCACCGAGGCCGGTGCCTCCCACATCCGGAAGAGGAGCCGTTCCAGCATCGGAGAAACTGGCACAGTAAAGGCCTCCTTCAGAGGACAGTAATACTGGAGGGCCTCGAGCTCTTGGGCTCGAGGCTCCTCCTCGGGGTCCGTGGGAATCGCCAAATCCTTGGCCATATCCCGAACAAACTCCGAGAACCGGGTGTCCTCCGGGGGGGGGGGGGGGGACCTACTCCGGGGCTCGGACTGCGGTGAGTCCGAAGGGACACACCGAGTCCGGAAGGTGTCAGGGGACTCCTCGTCCTCCGCCTCCCACACGGACTCATCCGAAGATTTGGTGATTCCTTTGTACATCTCTCCTCTCATTTCCGATTGCCACATTGCAGTTTCAATAGATATACAACAGTTACAAATTACAAGAGTCCATTGTTACCAGTTTCATGGTGGCAGTTACATCATAAGAGGATCTACAACTTGGGCCCTTGTACCCATAGTGCTTGAATGAGTAACATGTTGAGCATATGTTTGCACATTGACTTTTACATTCATTGTGACTTCGCTTTGCCCTGCGTCTATTTTGTATGTTTCATTTATTTATTTATATGGTTTTTAATTATGTGTATGTATTGTTTTAATATGTATTTATTTATTGTTCGGTATGATCACCTATGGTGTTTTTATCTATATATTATGGCTATATATTTTATTGTTTAATCATACCTCATTTTTTAATCATATGCCCGATTTGATTTACCCCTTGTTTTATTATGTTTTTAATGTGTTTTGTTTTATGTTTTAAGTATTTCACACCCCCCCCCCCCCGAAGAAGGCATCTGCCGAAACGCGTTGGGGATCAATAAAGCACCAGTGTTCATCCTCCACTCTTGCCTCGTGTTTTGTTGTATATGGAGTATCGACCATATCCACACTGGTCTGGCGATACCGGTACCACTGCGTTGTGACTCAGCTTTTCTAATGTCTCTTGCACCGCCTTGACCTTAAGGGTCACCTTGCATGGAGACTGAACGTAAGCAACGACCACCGGGCGTTGAAACTCTAGAGCATAACCTTCTCGAATGACCTCCAACACCCACTGATTGGAAGTAATCTGGACCCAAGCAGGATAAAACTCTCGTAGCCGCCCTCCCTCGACTACCAGTACTACCTGTGTCCTCCTGGCTTCATTGTGGTTTTCAAAGGTTTGATGAAGAGGATGTAGCAAACCCTCTGCTAGCTCCCCATAACCCTCGAAACCCCCGATTCTGAAAGGAGAAACATCCCCCTTGAAATTGACCGAACCTAGCTGGACGGAAATGGCGGAATTCCCTTGTTCGACGCCGGACGCACTTGCTTTTGCTTGTCCTCTGGGAGTCTCCCGCCCTTGGACTCCCCTAGTTCCTTAACCAACTTATCCAAATCCTCTCCAAAAATTAGCTTACCCCTGAAAGGAAGCTTACCCAGCCTTGTCTTGGAGGACCCATCTGCCGCCCAATTTCGCAGCCAAAGATAACGCCTTGCCGCTATCACCGATGCCATACTCTTAGACAGGCCCCTAATAAGGTCATAATGAATGTCAGCTAGGTAAACCATCCCAGATTCCAACCTGGCTGCCTCCCCATCTCTCTCGTCCATCAGCTCTCCTTGAATCTGCTGGGACCAGCGAAGACAGGCTCTCGCCACCCATACACCACAAATAGATGCCTGGATGGAGAGGGCATTAATGTCAAATACCTGTTTTAACAAGGTGTCCAACTTCCTTTCCTGAGCATCCTTGAGAGCGGCACTACCTTCCACCAGAATGGTAGTCTTCTTGGTTACTGCTGAGACTGCTGCATCTACCTTAGGTGACTTAAACAACTCCCGATCCTGATCTAATAACAGGTAAAGGCACGCCATTATCCTGGAGCCCTTAAGAGCTGCCTCGGGCATGTCCCATTCTTCCTGAAACATTTCCCGCACCACTCTGTGCACCAGGAAAACGTTTTGCGTCTTACGAACCGCCTGCAACAAGGGATCCTCTAAGGTTGCATCTTCCGTCGGCCCTGTAGATGGTATATTAAAGGCTTTAATGTTTCCGCTATGAACGCTGGTAATTCGTCACGCCGGAACACCCAGATCACTCTAGCTTGGTCCTCTTGTTCCGTTAACTCTCCTTCCTCCAACTCATCTTCCAAGTCCAACTCCGGATCCCCATCCTCCGAGAGAGGGCAAACCAAAGCCTCTGACTGCTCCTATTTTTTTACTTTTCTAGGCTTTTTTTTTTTTTTTTTTAAAGAAGCCTCGTTAATCCCCGAGCCTAAAGGGGTCCTTGGCCGCTTCATGCCCAGCTCCGCTTCCGCCAAAGCAAGCTCTGGCCCCTTCTTACTGCCACTGAAGGCCTGCTGAATAAGTGCTACGAAATCTGGAGAAAATATTGCCACCAGCGCCCCTCCCCTCCAGCAACAATGGTTGAGAAGGCGGAAGATCTGAAGCCCAGGAAGGCCCTGCCACCGGCTCCAGTAGTGGTACGAAAGGGGAAACCGGCTCCGGAATGACTACAGCCGCCCTTTTCTGACTCTCCACAGTAACTTCTAAAGTCTGCTCCATAGAGGCCGCTTCTTGAACGCAGCCTCTACAGACCCCTGTGTCTGACACTGTTCCCCTTCTAGAACCGCACACTAAACACTGCGGCCTAGAAGGCATGCCTCACCCGCTTATCTGAGTGCCGCACCAGGACCCTTAGCGCATATATATATATCCTCATAAACACAAGTATATACATGTACATACATATACATGTGTGTGTGTGTGTGTGTATGTATATATATATATATATATACACACATATATATATACACATATACACACACACACACACATATACATACACAAAGTGGAACCTCGGTTTTCGTGATTAATCCGTTTGAAAAAGTCTGACTAAAACTGTATGTATGAAAACTGAAGCAATATTTCCCATAAAAAATAATGTAAATCCAATTAATCTGTTGACACCCAAAAATATTAACAAAAAATACATTTTATAGATAACAACTATATTTTTACATACAGAAAACAATGAGAAATAAATATAAATGACTAATGAAATGAATAAATGAACATTTAACATCACTTTTAACTTTATTGAAGACTCTTGTTGGCATTTGGAAGACAGTCAGTCAGCAAGAGAATCAAAATAAAGAAAATCCCACTTCTGGCCACAAGATGGTGCTCCATTTTCAACTGTACGAAAACTAGGACAAAATCTTGACGAAAAAAGTCAACGAAAACCGAATCGCACGAAAAGTAGGACATACGAAAACCAAGGTTTGACTGTATATATGTGTGTGTGTACTATATATATATATATACACACATACATACATACACACAGATACACATATATCTCTATCATTCAAGCAACATCTCTTACCCAAACAGCAACACTACTACCTCCGCCAACTAAACACACACCCATCCCATCCACACACACAAATTCAACACACCTCATTAGTAAATACCTTTATGTTAAATGTTACTTCAATTGTACTGTCTAAATGTCTAAATACTGTTACGTAACTGTGCTGTCTAAATGATTACACGTACCCTAATGTTAAATGTAACCCTCCAATTGTGATGTGACGTGACCACCTTGATTGAAGGAAAAGGTGGCATACAAATCTGTCTAAATAAGCAGAAGCAGTCTGTTCTGACTGAAAATCTTGTCAAACAGTACAGTGCAGAGGCAAGATCTATATATATATTTTTTTTTTTTTACTTAAACTTTAATGCTAGCTTGCATTTGGCTGCAAAACCTGGAAAAAACGAGGGGCCACAACAAAAATTGACGTTCCTGCCAGCCCCAATACTCTCAAGCCTTTCCCGCGCTTGCACCATGCGGCCCAGGCCTACACTCAACGAAACGGCACGCTCGTGCCGTGCCCCCGCGCCCTCAAAAGCTCTAACACAAGCGCTTACCTTTCTCCCTACGGGCGACACGTCCAGTCTCCCCGCGCTCAGCCGAAACAGCGGCTTCTGCAACAGGGGAGAACGCGGAGCTGAGGAAACAGTGCTGTGGCGATCCTCCGGCCTGCCGCGCCTTTAGCCACTGACCTGTTCAGCGCTCTCCTCCACTCTCGCTTCCTCACCCAAAAAATTTTAAATTACTGTAAATAAGGAAATTTGCTCCTAACTAAAGGGAACTAATCCCTGATTGCCAATTAACCAAAGGAAACTGAATTAAAAGTAAAATTAAAAGTAAATTAAAGGTAAAAACCAAAAGTAAAATCTGAATAGAATTTGTCACACTAAATGCTCCTTATCTGTTCCCCCCAAGTGAGCCCAGAAGCTAGGCTCACTATGTCCTCCTGCTGCAAGGAGACTGGACACACTGGAGGCTGATGGGAGATACCAGCAGGCTATATCCAGTGATGTCACGACTTTGACATGCCCAGTTTCCTAGCTGCAGGAAGAGGTGCACAACCCAGAAGTAGAGGACTAAACTGGAGGAACGATAAGGAACGGAGCACAGCCCCCCTACACTTCTTAACTGTCTTCTCCTCTACCTCCCACAGTGAGATCGGGGGGGGGGGGGGGGGGGGGGCCTCAGCACAATTTTTTTTTTCAATATCTTTAAATCAAACGGATATTACCCTGAAGGTATAAACTTAGCCTAAATCCTTCTAATAACTCTTCTTAAGTGTTTCTCCAGTGAGCCCCGAACCTCCAGGCTCACCAACCTCCAGCTGCTTGGAGACTGAAATAACTGGACAGAGGCAGCGGCCCTGGGAGTATTTGTACCAAAGTCATCAGAAGAATGACATTTCTCAGTATCCAAAGCTGCGGGAGGAGGTGCTAAACCCAGAGGTTCAGGACTAGACTGGAGGGATGATAAGGAACTGGGGACTGCCGCACATGCCGAAAGCTGCAGTAGCTAACTGAAGTGAAGCTACAGTAGCTAACTGAAGTGAAGCTACATGCAATGAAGCTACAGGGTAAACTATTTAAGACTAATAAAAGAAAATATTTTTTCACTCAACGTGTAATCAAACTCTTGAATTTGTTACCGGAGGATGTAGTAAAGGCTGTTAGTGTAGCTGGGTTTAAAAAAGGTTTGGACAAGTTCCTGGAGGAAAGGTCCATAAACCATTATTAAGAAGTGACCAAAGATATCAATGCTTGACCCAGTACAAGCATTGCAGAACCTGTGTCTTTTGGGGAAACTGCTAGGTACATATGACCTAGATTGGCCACTGTTGGAAACAGAATACTGGGCTTGATGGACCTTGGTCTGACCCAGTATGGCATATCTTATGTTCTTATGAGCAGCAGCAATATTGCATGCTGTCAGGTTAGCTCCTGCGATTTAAAGATAGGCTTGAGAAATCCTGTGTAGGCTCGTTGAGTTTTTCAGAACTTTAATAAGCTTTGGGAAAACAGGAACTCTCAACTCCATTGTGGGTGATGTCACCATCTGCAGTGTGGTTGTAGGACTCTGTTGTCCATAGAGAAGGTTAAATTAGACTTACCTGCTAATTGTTGTTCCTGAAGTAGATACAGTCTAGTCCCGGACCTCTGGGTTGTCCACGTTATTCAGCAGCCTGGAGACTGAGGAACCTCCTTTTTGTGATGTCAGCAGTATATCCTGCCAGTAGCCACCTCCATTAGCCAGTTACCTATTGACAAAGCAGACTCACCGGAGCAACAAGTAAGTACGAATCGCAAAAACAACCAAACATTGACAACTCACATAATTAGCTAAAACAATGGCGGACTACTTTTTTTTTTTTTTTTGCTGTTCCCGAAGGAAAAAACGTTAACTGCAACCTTTAAACCTCGCCGAGGCCCACCCCTCACCTGTGTGGAGGACCTAGCTCTAGGCATTAGCCCTCCCCTGCCCGGGGTCTAGAAAAAACAAACAAACAATCTTCTTACCTGTAAAGGCCCCAAACCTTCCGCTGTCAGACCTTCAGGCTGTAACCTGCATCAAAAACGTACTGGGGAGGGTTACGGGACTAGACTGTATCTACTCCAGGAACAACAATTAGCAGGTAAGTCTAATTTAACCTTCCTGATCGTATCTCCAGTCTAGTCCCGGACTTCTGGGTCTGTACCAGAGCAGTAAACTAACGGGAGGGATCGTCCTTTCCAGCCTGAAGGACTGCCGCTCCAAAACAAGCATCCTGTCTTGCTTGAATATCCAGTCTGTAATGCTTTACAAAGGAATTCAACGTCGACCAGGTGGCCGCCTTACATATCTCCAGCGGCGGCACCAATTTAGTTTCCGCCCAGGACACAGCCTGCGCCCTAGTACAATGAGCCCGAAGCCCCTCAGACACCGGTCTGCCCTTCAAAAAGTATGCGGATGCAATCGTCTCTTTAATCCACCGGGCAATGGAAGCCTTTGAAACAGACTCACCTCTCCCATGGCCCAACAAAGAGCACAAAGAAATCGCTCAGACTTGCGAAACTTGGATGTCCGGCGCAGGTACCTCTTTAACGCCCTCCTGACATCCAAGAGATTCGTCCTCTTCACATCCGGCCCCCCAGTGTCACTCCGAAACACTGGTAAAGAAATTTCCCGATTCATATGAAACGACGACACCACCTTGGGCAAAAATGCCAGCATTGGACGCAACACCACTCTTGAGTTAAAGAACGAAAGATAGGGCTCCTTAAAGGGTAACGCCTGCAACTCTGAAACCCTTCTAGCTGAACAGATTGCCACCAAAAAGACCACTTTTAACTTAAGATCCTTCAATGACGCCCGTGACAGGGGCTCAAATGGCTCCCATTCCAACGCCTCTAGAACAAACAGAAAGTGCCACTTAGGCACTACCTGCCTAGCTGGGGGTCGTAAGAGCGACACCGCCTGTAAGAACCGCTTAACATCCAAATGTTCACCGAGCAAGCGACCACCGATCTTACCCCTGTAACACGCCAGAGCCGCGACCTGCACCCTAAGTGATGCGGACGCCAAGCCCTTGACGAATCCATCCTGCAGAAAGTCCAATATCTGGGGAATGGTCGCTCTCAGAGGCTCCGATGTCCTGTCGCTGCACCATCCTTCGAACACTCTCCAGACTCGCACATACACCAAGGACGTAGACCTTCTCCTGGCCTTCAGCAAGGTGGAAATGACTGACGCAGAATAACCTCTAGCCATTAGCCTAGCCCTTTCAATAGCCAGGCCGTAAGCGAGAAGCGAAACATGTGCGGCATGAGCAGAGGCCCCTGGGATAACAGATCTGGTCTGGCCGGAAGACGCCACGGACGCTCCACCAGGAGCCTTATCATATCCGCGTACCAAGGCCAGCGCGGCCAATCCGGAGCTATCACCTGTCCTTTGTACCTTTCTACCCGCTGGACCACCCTGCCTATCAGGGCCCACGGTGGAAAAATGTAGAGGAGCTGCTCCTCTGGCCAGACCTGAAGGACAGCATCCAGACCTTCCGACATCCGTTCTCTTCTTCTGCTGTAAAACCGATTGACCTGTGCCGACTGGAACGTTACCATGAGGTCCATGACCGGTGTGCCCCACCGACGTACTAGCATGCGGAACACCTCTGGATGAAGAACCCACTCCCCGGGATCCACCCTCACCCGGCTGAGGAAATCGGCTTCCACATTGTCCACCCCTGCGACATGCGCCACCGACAGGGCTAACAGATTTCCCTCGGCCCATTTGCACAAGTCCTCGGCCTCCAGCGCTACACTGCTGGTCCCTCCTTGTCGATTGACATAAGCCACCGCGGTCGCATTGTCAGACAACACCCGAACCGCCTGGCCTCCAAGATAGGCCTGAAAGCTCTGCAGGGCCAACAACACCGCACGCAACTCCAACCTGTTTATGGACCAAGACTTTTCCAGAGCACGCCATTGCCCCTGAGCGAATTTTCCCTGGCAGTGCGCTCCCCAGCCCCGGAGACTGGCGTCCGTCATCACAGGTACCCAAACTGGAGCTTCCAACGGCTTCCCCCTCCGTAGAGACTTGGGAATTAACCACCAGTGCAGCGCCTTCTGCGTCTCCACCGGGCACGGAAGCCTTTGCGACAACGGGTCTCGTTGGTGCGACCAACGCCTGAGTAACGCTCTTTGCAACGGTCTCATGTGCGTTCTGGCCCAGGGCACTACCTCTATCGTTGACGCCATCGTTCCCAGCAATTGAAGGTACTGCCACGCTGTGGGAGCTGCACTGCTGAAGAATCTGCGGGCAAGCTTCCGCAACCCCTGTGCTCTTAGTTGCGGTAGAAACACCTGCCCCTTCTTCGTGTCGAACTGAGCTCCCAAATACTCCAGGCATTAGAAGGGAGCCAAAAGACTGACATATTGACCACCCAACCTAGGCTCTCTAAGAAGGCAACTACCCTGGCCGTCGCCTCTACACTTTCTGCTCTCGACTTTGCCCGAATCAACCAATCTTCCAGATAAGGGTGTACCAGAATCCCTTCCTTTCGCAAAGCCGCTGCGACCACTACCATGATCTTGGTGAACGTGCGAGGAGCCGTTGCCAGGCCAAACGGTAAAGCTCGGAACTGAAACTGCCCGAAAGGCACCGCAAATCTGAGGTACCTTTGATGGTCCGGCCGAATGGGAATATGAACATAAGAACATAAGATATGCCATACTGGGTCAGACCAAGGTCCATCAAGCCCAGTATCCTGTTTCCAACAGTGGCCAATCTAGGTCTTACGTACCTAGCAATTTCCCAAAAAGACAGGTTCCGCAATGCTTGTACTGGTTCAAGCATTGATATCCTGGGTCCCTTCTTAATAATGGTTTATGGACCTTTCCTCCAGGAACTTGTCCAAACCTTTCTATAGTCTAGTCTTTCTATATTCTGATAATGTAAACAATCGATCTACAATTACCTGTTCCACTCCGTTCATTAATTCATAGACTTCTATCATATCTCCACTCAGCCGTCTCTTTTCAGATAAGCTTCTGACAGATCCAGAGAGGTAAGGAACTCTCCTGCCCGAACCACCACTATGACCGAGCGCAGAGTCTCCATGTGGAAGTGCGAAACTCAAAGACAACGATTCACTCCCTTTAGATCCAAAATTGGCCGAACCCCTCCATCCTTCTTTGGGACCACGAAATAAATGGAGAACCGACCGCAGCCGCATTGGTCTGAAGGTACTGGAACTATAGCCCCGAGATCCAAGAGCCTTTGTACGGTTCCCCACACTGCCTCGCACTTGCTCGACGACTTGCAGGGGGACCTCACAAAGGCATCCCGTACCGGACAGCGTAGTTCCAGAGTGTACCCTTCTCGGATGACTTCCAGCACCCACTGGTCTGACGTGACTTCGACCCAGGCGTCGTAGAAGTTTTGTAAGTGGCCCCCCACAGGAACCAGAGACGCCTGGGCCCTCCTGACTTCATTGCAACTTCCTAATACCGGATCCCGAGGAGGAGGCTGACACTCCAAAACCTCTTCCTGCTCCCCGAAATCCTTGAAACCCCTGAATCCTGCTGGGAAACCTGCCTCTCTGGCTGGGATTAAACCTTTGGAAATGAAAGCGACGAAAGTCCCGCTGCTGCCCTTTGCTCGCGGGTGCCGTCCTCCCCAGCTTGGGCTTGTCCTCGGGTAACCTACCCCCTTTAGATTCCCCGAGATTCTTGACCAATTTTTCCAAATCTTCGCCAAACAAGAGCCTCCCCTTTAAAGGGAAGCTTACTGAGCCTCGCCTTAGAAGAGTTATCTGCCGCCCAATTTCGAAGCCATAAATAACGCCTTGCCGCCACCGCCATGCTTTACGACAATGCTCGCATCAGATCATAATGAATATCCGCTAGGTAAGCCGCCCAGACTCCATCTTGGCCGCCTACCCGGTATTGTCGCTCTCCTGACCTCCCGGGACCCTTTGTGCCCATCTCAGGCAGGCCCGGGCCACCCAAGTGCCGCAGATCGCTGCCTGGAGCAACACAGCATTCACATCAAAAATTTGCCTCAGGATGACGTCGAACTTTCTGTCCTGGGAATCCTTAAGAGCCGCACTGCCCTCAACTGGGATCGTGGTCTTCTTTGTTACTGTCGCTACCGCCGCATCCACCTTGGGAGCCCTAAAGACCTCCCTATCTTGCTCCACGAGACGGTAAAGGCGACTCATCACCCTAGCCCCTTTAAAGGGCACCTCTGGGATATTCCACTCTTCCTGAATCAACTCCTGGAAAACCCTATGCACCGGAAACGCCCTTTGGTTTTTCCTGAAAACTTGTAATAATGGATCCTCTAGGGCAGTGATGGCTAACCTTTTTGAGCCCGAGTGCCCAAACTGCCGCACAAAACCAAAGAATTTCCTCAAAGTGCCAGCACGTCAATTAAACCTTAACAACAAGATTTTAGTATCTAAAAACTCTTTATAAAGTTGCCTGAACTATGTAACATCATTTGTAAAGGTTGGAATCTTTGTATTGTCAGAGAATCAATTTGATTCACAATCCTTTGGTTTTCATTTCAATTTATTGGCAATTTATAATGTTTTAATGATTTCATTCAATTTAATGAATTTAGGAAGAATTTGATTCAGTTACACAATATATTTTAAATGTATTATTCACATAACATGTCAAATGTATCCTGAGTAAAAAAAAGATAAACTTCTTAAAACTGTTAACTGTGTCAGGACTCGGTGTGTATTCCCAAAGAATCTATACATGAAAAAATTAATGTGATGTTTGTTGTTGCATGCATGCTGATAACTTGTCAAAGAGATATCTTTCTACCTTTTGTGCATTTTTTTTCAGTTGCAATTGCTCCAGCCACTTTCTTCTGGTTTCTTCATGTTTTCTGCTAACTCTCCATCATCTGCTGTCCATTTGTCCTTTCTTCTCTCTTCTAGTTTTTTTTTCCATTCTCTCTCTCTACATCCGCTTTAACATACTAATCTTTCTCCTTTTGCTCTTTCCTCATTCCTATTTCATCCACTCAAATTTTACCCCTCCATCCTCAATCCCCACTTACTCTCCCAATACCCGGCCAATTGTAGATTTTTTATCCCTCCCACACAAAATATTTTTCCCCTCTCCATTTTACTCTCCCAGCCCCATCCCATTCTAATCCTCCCCCAACATCAGCTCCCTTCTAGTTCCAGCCTCACCCAGCATCCATTCCCTTCTAGTCCCTGCATCAGCCCATTTCCAGTCCTAGCCCCCCCATCAGCCCATTTCCAGTCCTAGCAACCCCCCAACCCAATACCAGTCCTAGCCCCCCCCATCAACCCACTTCCAGTCCTAACCCCATCAACCCATTTCCAGTCAGCCCCCCATAGCCCATTGCCAGTCCTAACCCCCCATCAGCCCACAGCCCATTACCAGTCCTAACCCCATCAGCCCACCTCAAGTCCTAACCCCTCCCTATCAGCCCATTTCCTGTCCTAGCCCCCCCATAGCCCATTAGCAGTCCTAAACCCCCCCATAGCCCATTACCAGACAGCCCCCATCAGCCAACAGCCCATTACCAGTCTTAACCCCCCATAGCCCATTGCCAGTCCTAACCCCCCAACAGCCCACAGCCCATTACCAGTCCTAGCCCCCCCATAGCCCATCAGCACTCCTAACCCCCCCATAGCCCATCAGCACTCCTAACCCCCCCCAGCCCATCAGCAATCCTAACCCCCCAAGCCCATCAGCAATCCTAACCCCCCAAGCCCATCAGCAATCCTAACCCCCCCCCCAGCCCAGCCCAGCCCATCAGCAATCCTAACCTCCCCCCCCCAGCCCAGCCCAGCCCAGCCCATCAGCAATCCTAACCCCCCCCCCAGCCCAGCCCAGCCCAGCCCATCAGCAATCCTAACCTCCCCCCCCAAGCCCAGCCCAGCCCATCAGCATCCTAACCTCCCCCCCCCCCCCAGCCAGCGAATTTTTTTTTTTAAAGCTGTCTTCTCCCGCTGCCGGGGCCGCCGCGGCAGAATCGAGTGTGCCGCGGGGCCCCCCCTGCCCAGCACAGCCTGCCCTCCCCCTCTATCCGCTCTCTCGTCGCAGCTCACAGTGACACGCGCCGGCTTTCAGAGCGCGAAGGGATTAGTTTCCCTTTCGCGGCTCTGTTAAGCCCGCGGGGGCTGATGGGAACTTCCCATCAGCCCCCGCGGGCTTAACAGAGCAGCGAGGGAGAAACTCTTCCCTCGCTCTCTGAAAGCCGGCGCGTGTCACTGTGAGCTGCGACGAGAGAGCGGATAGAGGGGGAGGGCAGGCTGTGCTGGGCAGGGGGGGCCCCGCGGCACACTCGATTCTGCCGCGGCGGCCCCGGCAGCGGGAGAAGACAGCTTTTTTTGTTTTTTTTTTATTTTACTTGCGGACCTTCCCGCGTGCCAGCTGCAAGGCCTTCGCGTGCCACAGCTGGCACGCGTGCCATAGGTTCGCCATCGCTGCTCTAGGGTCTCATCTTCCCCCGACCCCGGAACTGGCATGTTTAGTGCCTTTAGCTTTTCTCCAATGAGGGCGGGCAGCTCCTCTCTGCGAAAGACCCGCACTACTCTCACCTGGTCCTCCTTATCAGCGAGCTCACCTTCCTCCAATTCCTCTTCCATGTCAAGACTTCGGCCGTCCTCATCTGACAGTTGGCCCTCCGAAACAACTGAGGGGACCTTAAGGCTCTCATCTAACTTCGGCCTCTTAGATCCATCCTGCGACTCCTCATGAATCTGAGAGGTCGCCGGCCTCTTCCCTTCGCGTCCCCGGGCTGTGTCCCTAACCTGGCCTTGTGAGACGCTACCAACTGCTTGTTGCAGAAGCACTACAAAATCCCTAGAAAAAATAGACTCCAGCCCCTTGGGCCAGGCCGCCAGGGAGGGCGAGACATCCGGCACGGAGGAGGAACTCGCCACCGGTTCCCCCAGTGGCAAGTTGACTGCTTGAGCTCCTAAAGGCCCTACTTCTCCTTCCAGGTGCTCCTCCGTGCTTTCTGTAATGTTGTCCATGGTAGAGACCTCCTTCAAACAACTCCTACACACTCCCGAATCTGCTGCCGATCCCCTCCTAACCCAACAGACAAAGCACCGGGGCCTAGCGGGCATCCCTGCACTGAGAGCGCTGCCTCGTGCAACAAGCCCCAGGAGACCCCAAAAAAAAAAGAAAACAGCAAATTAGATCCCCCGTACAAAGAACTATTGAAAGGGGTTCCCCAGGGCTGAGTCTCTCCAAAATAATAAAAGGGCGAGTACCGCGGCAACGAGGCTGTCTCTCCGGTTTCCCTGCACAAGGCCCGACTCTGCCAGCGAGGATCCCGCGCCGCGACCACGAGGCCGGGAGTGCAGGCCTTTTCACGCTCAAACGCGCTGACAGGATCCTGAATTAATCGGGGCCTCTTACCTCCCGCTGATCTCCAGACCCGATCTGTTGCCTGGGACCGCACGGGGGGGGGGGGGGAAGAGGAGCACTCAGCTGCGGCGTACTAATAGGCAGGGCTTCTGTGTAACGCCGGCTGGGTCCCTCTGCAGCTGCTCTGCGAAGAGCTTGTCTTCACCACTAAAACCACCGGAGGCTAGCTCTACTCCGTTAAGGGAGGGCCCCCAAACACACCGGAGAGAGGAGAAAAAAAACCCCTCCAGGAGGGGGGAGAGCCTTCAAACTCGGCTTAAAGGTACACGCCTGCAAATCACCTTTCACCTTATCTCCTGTTTCTCTTTCTTATCCTTTCCCAACTACACCTAAAACTATACTCAATTGTTCCTCCTGTGAGCCCAGACCGCCCGGGCTCACGTCCCTTCAGCTGCTTGGAGACTGAGGTAACTGGCTAATGGAGGTGGCTACTGGCAGGATATACTGCTGACATCACAAAAAGGAGGTTCCTCAGTCTCCAGGCTGCTGAATAAGGTGCACAACCCAGAGGTCCGGGACTAGACTGGAGATACGATCAGGAACATCCATTACAGGTATGCAACTGTTTTCTTTTCATAAAATCAAAAGCAATGTGGTTAAAGATCATCACTGTTAATACTGACAAATAAAACTATATCATAATGTGTCTTTTCCCTCCTAGGTTCTTACCTTCACTTCTCTGATAGAACTGCCAATTGCATCAAAACGTTTCCGTTTCCTTTCCAAATATTTATCAATTGACTCCATTTTCTTAAAATGAGCCTCATGCAGTTTCTTGAAGTCTATGCATTGAAATATAAAAGAAAAAAATTGTCTGTATGCTGAAGGAAAAACTAAGGGCCTAATTCACTAAGTCTTTTCTCCCATTCTGTGCCCATTTGCAAAAAAACAAAACAAACAACAAAAAAAGGCTTAGTGAATTAGACCTTAAATCAGAAATACTAATCACCAACTACATGCATTTTCCTTTTCTTGGCTTCACTCAGCAGTTCTCCGTCTCAGTCCTCACTACTAAGCAGTCACTATGGCAAAACTGGGATTTTCACATGCAATCCACCAAATGAAAGGCAGGAGGTAGTCTCTTTTTCTGTAGGCTAGCCTGTACACATCAGCAGTTCTCAACCTGTGGGTCGCGACCTCCACAGGGGTCACCACAGGATTTAGCAGGGGTCACCTCACCCCGCCGTTAAAAAAAAAAAAAAAGCGCACAAGTTGCTGCCGCTGCCAAGTCCGCTTCTCGGCAGCGGCAAACTCACTGCCTCCCTTCTAAAGCAGCCGCAGCTCCCTGCCTCTTAGGGAACCGCGGTTGTGCCTGCGAAACCATTGCGGAGCCGTCCAATCTCTCGAACGGCTCAGTGCAGCATTGTCCCGGCTCCAAAGGAAAATTGTTTACCACTTCCTTTGGAGGCAGGACAATGCTGCACTGTCCCATCGAGAGACAGGAAGGCTCCGCAAAGGTTTTACAGGCACAGCCGCAGTTCCCTAAGAGGCAGGGAGCTGCGGCTGCAGAAGAACAGGGCAGTAGCAGGCAGACAGGGAGAGGGGAGGAGGGGGAAGGGAACCTGCAACGGGGCTGACATGAGGGAGGGATGGATGGAGGAGGGGGGATGATATTGATGGAGGGAGGGAGGGACGGAGGGGGGCTGACATGGACAGGGGGGCTGACATGGAGGGAGGGAGGGGGGCATACTGGACAGACGGGGGATAAATGCTGGACATAGGGGAGAGACAGTGCGGGTTAGGATTATAATGGGCAGATGGAGGGGGCTAGGACTAGTAATGGGTTGATTAGGGAAGGCTAGGACTGGGAATGGACTGATCAAGGGGGGGTAGGACTGGTAATGGACTGATGGGGGGCTAGCATTGGAAATGAGCTGATCGGGGAGATTAGGACTGGAAATGGGCTGATGGGGGGGGGTAGGACTGGTAATGGGCTGATTAGGGGAGCCTAGCACTGGTAATGGGGTTGAGGAGGGACTAGCACTGGAAATGAGCTGATTAGGGGAGGCTAAGACTGGTAATGAGCTGATGGGGGGGGGTAGGACTGGTAATGGACTGATGGGAGGCTAGCATTGGAAATGAGCTGATCGGGGGGGGCTATGACTGGAAATGGGCTGATTAGTGGAGGCTAGGACTGGTAATGAGCTGATGGGGGGGTAGGACTGGTATTGGGCTGATTAGGGGAGGCTAGCATTGGTAATGGGGTTGAGGGGGGACTAGCAATGGAAGCGAGCTGATTGGGGGGCTTCAACTGGGAATGGGCTGATTGTGGGGAGGAGAGGATAGAGCTGCTGGCCCTGGAAGAAAACTGAGGGCTAAGGCTACAAATGGGCTGATACGAGGGGATGGGAGAATGGAACTGGAAGGGAGTGGATCTGAGAGGGGCTGCCATGGTATTTGTACTAGAAGGGACTGGTCAGTGGGGAAGGAGGGGGACTGGAAGGGAATGGACACCAGTGGCAGTCATGGGAATGCAAGTTGACACTGGAAGTTACTGGAAGTGAGGACTGGAAAGGGGCTGATACTGGGGAGGGTTACTGGGACTGGAAATAGGCTGATGGAAAGAAGTGAAGAAAACGAAAGAAGAGATAAGAAATGGCAGATGGACTATAGACCACAGAAAGAGACCTAAGAGAAGACAGGAAAGCAGAAACCTCAGATTGGGACCAGCATGATCAGAGAATAAATTGGTCAGACAACAAAGGTAGAAAAAATAATTTTATTTCATATTAGTGATTTGACTACAAAATCATCATAATTTTGAAATCAAATATTGTTACTTGTTATTGTGATTAATTATTGTGGCTTAAATAAGTACATTTTAGAAATAAAAACATATTGCAAAGGCCTATAATATATTAATAATTCAACAAATGATTACAGCGACAATGCATTAACGGTAAAGGAAGAGAGACGCATTTGATTTTATCATTGGGGGTCACCACAAGTTGACCAATGGTAAAAGGGGTCACGGTACAAAAAAAGGTTGAGAACCACTGATGTACATAGTGTTCTACTTTTCACAAACTTGTAACTCAGTGAGATTTGAACAAGTTTTCTCAGTATCCTCTAAGACTTGTGAGGTTAGTTACCTGTAAAGGGGGTTTCCCAAAGACAGCAGAGAAATGCAGCAACATCTGACAGTGCTTCAGGCAGACCAGGCTGGAGTTACCCATGTCAGCTCTACTACAACTCCTGACAAAGTCTGGGCAGGACACCTTTCTCATCCTTATACCTCCACAGATCTCCATCCCAGCTCTCCTGTCCATGGAGCCTCTAAAATCTCATTCAGATACATTTCCACAATGGTCGCCACCCCATTCTCCAGGAGAATATTACCCTGATCCTTATGAGTCGCAAAATCTCCATGAGGGTTATTCTCCTCAGAACATGGTCTGCTCCCATCATTGGGACAGACTCCAACAGTTTCCTCAATCCACAGCTCCAACTACAAAAGCATAGTTACTCACCTGTAACAGGTGTTCTCCAGGGACAGCAGGAATCAGTCCTCACTTATGGGTGATGTCGGCACCGACGGATTGCTGCCACACATGCGTGGTCCTCTTCCCACCCAAGGGTGCCATCTTGCTAAGTCAGGTCCCCTAGCTTGAGCCCTACCAAACAGATGGCAAGGAAACGATAAAAATCTAGCAACTCATCAGGGGAAGTGGGAGGGTAGTGAAAACCGATTCCTGCTGTACCTGGAGAACACCTGTTACAGGTGAGTAACTACACTTTCTCCAGGAACAAGCAGAAAGTCAATCCTCACTTATGGGACTCCCCAGCTACAGGTTACCGAACCTGCAACCAAAAAACGCCTCCGCGAGGCTATGAGCAGAAGCCGATGCCCAGAAAAGCCCAAGTCTTCGGGTCCCCAGGGCGAAACCCTCGGTAACCATCAAGAAAGGTTGGAGAGCAGGAGTTGCTTATACCCTGAACGGATTACAGAGTACGGCCTGGCCGAAGGCACTGTCCCAGCAGGACTCCCTCTCTAGGCAGTAGTGCGAGGCGAAAGTGTTCGTCGAAGCCCAGGTCGCAGCCTGGCAAATGTCCGATAGCAGCAAAGCCACCGAAGCCACCTTGGCTCGGACGCTGTGTGCGGTGACCAGCAGGGCACCCACCTTCGCGTAAGCAAAGGTGATGCAGTCCGCCACCAAAATGGAGAGGGTGTGCTTTCTGACTGCCTGCCCCAAGCGATTGGGATCGTAGGTTCCAAAAAGCTGGCCAGACTTGCGATGGGGCTGGGTACGCTGTAGATAGAAAGCAAGAGCCCTCCTGCAGTCGAGAGTATGCAAAACCGCCGACGCCTAGTTGACATGGGGTCTCGGAAAGAAGGTTGGCAAGACTAATCTCCTAAATGAGATGAAAATCTGAGAAAACCTTCGGCAGGAACTTGGGGTAGGTACGGAGGACCACCTTATTCCTACAGAACCTGGTGTAAGGGGCTTCAGCCAAGAGAGCCTGGAGTTCACCGACTCTGCGGCCCGAGGTCAAAGCCAACAGGAAGACCACCTTCCACGATACGTGCCGAAGCAGCACGTCGCCATTGGCTCGAAGGCTGAACGCATAAGCTGCATGAGCATGTTCAAATCCCATTCCGCCGGAGGAGGCCGGATGGGAGGCTTGGACAGCAAGACACCCTGCATGAAGCGGGAGACCAAGGGATACTCCGAGAGGGGTTTGCCCTCTACGGGGAAGTGATGCGCAGAGATGGCGCTCAGGTGTACTCTGACAGAGTTCGACTACGGCCCTTCCTTCGAGAGATGGAGAAGGTACTGGAGGACCCACCAAGTGGGGCACGAGAAAGGGTCGATCTGGAGCTGAGCACCAGACCGAGAAGCGTCGCCACTTGAAGGCATAAACTCGTCTCGAGTCCTTCCTCGATGCAAGAGGGAACTCCTCGACCTCCTCTGGGAGGTCTAGCGTGGCTAGGATGACCCATTCAGCCAACAGGCTGAGAGGAACAACGAGGCCAGGTTCGGGTGCAGCGCCCGTCCTTCCTTCTGCGTTAGCAAGCCTGGGGCAAAGCCCAGGGGAATCTGAGGCTTGGACCCGAGCCAAAGCAGGAGTGGGATACAAGGTTCCCACTGAGCTTTGTGGAGGGTCCTCGCAATGAGAAGAGTGGGAGGGAATGCATAGAGAAGCCAGGAGGCCCAGCTCAGAAGGAATGCTTCCCACGTCTCCCTGCTCGGATGCGGGACTGGGCCGTAAAAGAGGGGGAGCTCAGTGTTTGCTAGGCTGGCAAACAGGTCCATGGAGTCCCCCTACTGATGGAACAGCCAGTTGGCCACTTATGAGTCCAGCTGCCATTCATGAGGGCAATGGATCCTGCTGAGTTTGTCCGCGAGGATGTACTCTTGGCTCGAGAGGAAGACCACTTGTAGGGCCATCCCTCGACGGAAGGCGAAGGAGCAAAGGAGGACCGCTTCCCGGCAGAGGCAGTTTGATACTGTGCCCCCCCCCCCCTCCTTGTTGATGTAGAAAATTTCTACTCAATTATCAGTCTGCACGAGAACAGACTTTTCCTGGAGGTGGTCCTTGAAGGCCCTCAGGACCCATCCGACTGCCCAAGCTCGAGCAAGTTGATCTGCTCTTCAGGCTCTTCGGGTGACAATAGCCCCTGCGTGCACAGTGCACCACAGTGGGCTCCCAATCCCAATAGGGAAGCGTCCACTGTCAGCACTAGTTCATGCTGCGGAGACTGGAAGGGCAGTCCCCGGAGAAGGTTGCGGGGGTTCTGCCACCACTCTAAAGACCTGCGATGGTCGTGGGAGACGTGAATGGGGTCTCTGAGGTGACCGGAAACCGGGCTCCACTGAGTGCTGAGGCACCACTGGGCCGTCCGCATGTGCATGCGGGTATGTGGAACTAAATGGACAGTGGAGGCCATGTGCCCCAGGAGGCGCAGCATAGTCTGTGCCATGACCCGAGCGTTGCCCTGGACCTGGGCTGCCAACGCTCAGAGGCGAGCTGCACGGTGTGTCGGTAAAAAGGTCTGCTGAGTGCCGAGACGTGCGCGGATAAACTCCAAGGCCTGTGCCGGCTCGAGGTGTGACTTGGGATAGTTGACCATAAATCCCAGGCGTTCAAGATGGAGAATCGTGTGAGATGCTGCGAGGCAGGCTTCCTCGGCCAAGGACTCCATGACGAGCCAGTCGTAGAGGTAAGGGAAGACCAACATATCTTGCTGTATGAGAGGTGGCGGTGGGGGCCGCGAAGAAGTACTTTGAGAAGACCCACAGAGCACATGCAAGTCAGAAGGGAAGCACCCTGTATTGGTAATGCTCCCCTTGCACCCTGAAGCGCAGGAACTTCCTGTGCTGGGGTGAATTAAAGTGTGCTTAAGCGTCCCTGAGATCCAAGGAGTATAGCCAGTCGCCCTGCTGGAGGAAGGGCAGCAGGACACCAAGAGATAGCATTTTGAACTTCTCCCACACCAGAAACTTGTTTAGTTTCTGGAGGTCGAGGGTGGGCTGCAGACGACCCCCCCCCCCCCCCGTCTTCTTCAGGACGAGTAAGTACCGGAGATAGAAGCCCCGACCTCAGAGGTGCATCGGTACCATCTCGCCACTTGCTGGGCGAGGATGTTGTCTAACTCCCGCTGTAGGAAGGTCTGGTGCGCGGGGAGTCAGGAAGCCTCTGCTGGGGAGAAGGGAGGGGGAAGCCTGTCCAGCCGGAGACAGTAGCCATCCCGGATTATTCGGAGAACCCAAGTGTCCAATGTGATGGATACCCACTGAGGGGTGAAGGACGACAGGCGTCCCACAGCCAGCTGAGGTGCTGCAAAGGACAAAAGGCTATGCTGCTGGCATAAAAAAACCCTGGACGGGTTGAGGCGGAGTCGAAGTTTGGACCTTGGGCCCTTTTGGTTTGCAATGACCCTGTGGCCCAGACCTTCCATGCGTCGCAGTGATCGATGCAGGAGGGTACGGGTGGGTAGCCTCGGTAAGGTAGGCCCTTCCGCAGAAAGAATGGCTTTTTAGCCTGCTGTTTCTTCTGAGGAAGGGAGGAGGTCTTGCGCGAGAGGCGGGTACGGGTGACAAACTCAGTCTCAATCTTGGCGGCCTTATCCTCCATCGGTTTACCGAAGAGCTCTTCACCAAGGCAAGGTACATCTAGGAGCTTTTCCTGGACCCACTGCTACAAGTCCAAAGGACTGGAGCCATGCCTGGCGCCGGCCTTAATGCCAGTGGCAGACACTTGAGCAAAGACTCAAATCTGTCGTAGGCGGCACAGGAGAGGTATTTTGAGCACTCCGTGATGGACTTCAGAAGGGTCCGGAACCTATTGAGGGGTTTGCGCAAGTGAGGCCTGCGGAGAAGCCCACAAGTTCCTTGGCTAGGTCACGTAAAAACATGCCTGTGTACAATTGGTATGCATGAATACAGCATAAGAGCATGGACCCTTGGTAGGCTTTGAGGCCTAGGATGTCGAGTGCTCTCGACTCCCTGCCTGGCGGAACATAAGAATATGACTTCGGGCTCTTTTGTTCTCTCATGGCTGACTCCACCACCATGGAGGTGTGGAGGAGTTGGGATTTCCTGGACCCAGGGCCGCACTGGACCCTCTACATAGCATTGAGGCGCTTGCTCACGATGGTGACCTAAGCGGGGTCTCCCATATGCGGAGTAGCAGCCTGGACAAAATGGGAGGAACCAGGACAGCAAGAGATTCCCGAGGAGGGGACTCATACTGTAGAATATCGAGCTCTTCAGCTCGAGGTTCCCTCATTCGCCTGGGTAAGCCAGGTTGAGAGCCTGTGTCATATCCCGCACGAACACTGAAAAGGAAGTGTCCTCGGGTGGCTAAAGCTGCTGAAAAGCGGGCAGGGACAGGTCCTACAGGAGGTCCTGATGGGTACGGGTTCTCAGGGGAGGTATTCCTATCCGACTCACAGCCTGAAAAATCGGAGGACGAGTCCAATTCCGGCTGGTCGCCTTGCCTGCAGACCAAGGCACGTTTGGAGCCAGAGGCCCTGGAGGATCTTGCCCCCAAGGAACGGGAAGGTGAGGAGACCAGTGCTGAGGACCCTCACGAGGCCCATGGCTCTCGGGGGATTCCAGGGCGGATTCTGGTGTCCCTCTCGAGGGAACCTCTGTGTCTAGGCGGGGGACCAGCGAAGCTGGATACGAGAGCCTGCTGGGAAGGTATGAATGCAGAAACGCTGCGTTCTAGAGTCAGCATACGAGACTCCCACGCAGGCATGGGGCCCCGAGACACCAACACCGTTGTCACCAGGTCTGGCGTCGAGGAGGTCCCTCGCCAGGACGACCCTCGGGAGACCTGGTGCCATCGCCCAGGGCCTCTGAGTCTGTTCGAGATACCTTACGAGGTCGCTCCTTGTCCGACTCTCAGGAACACCAAAGGGGGCTAAGCGACAGAGCGTGGAAGCGCTCGCGCTTGTCAGGAGCCCCCGACAGCGACTTCAAGGACTTCTTCTTACGCCACTCCACTTCAGAGGACCCCCTGCTCAGTGCGGTCTTGAACGTGGAGCTGAGGTTGGGGACCCAACCAGCGGAGAGACAACCGAGGGTGCCACCGGGGATTCCGAGGCAGCCTTCCGGAAAATGTCTTTGGACTTCTGCTTACAACTGAGCAGGACTTTGGAGGACACTTTCTTGCAAAGCAAACAGAGCTCTGGATCATGGTCGGTTCCAAGACACGGTAGACAACAGTCATGGGTGTCCGTAAGCGACATATTCTTGGAGCATCTATCGCCTTTTTTTGAAACCGGTAGCCATAGGCAAAAAGGGCCACCGCGAGGTCTAAGATCCACGCGGCTAGCGGTTAGTGAAAAGAAGGGTGCGAAGCCCGCCAACAACAAAAATTAAGGAAAAAAATGTCCCCTTTGCTCAAAAGAGATAGAAGCAAGGGGGAGGACAGGTAGAGGATCGGTGTAACCGGAAAACAGTAGGCCAGAGGCTGGAAAACAAACACTTTTTCAGAGGGACGAGGATGTGCGTCCAAAGGGCACGGTGGAAAAAGGGAGACTGAGCAAGATGGCACCCTTGAGCGGGAAGATGACCACGCATACGTGGCAGCAATCCCAAAGGCTTTCTTTGAAAGCTGGGGAATTGCTCCGTGCGGGCTCAGTCCGTGCCGACATCACCCATAAGTGAGGACTGACTTCCTGGAGAATAGAAGATACCATCTCACAAGAACCAAGGGACAAATTTCCATACCTAAAAAGGGGTGAATATTTAGTGGCAGTGGCTAACTCTTGTAGTGGCTAACTGCCAGTGTTGAACATTAAACCTGGATATTCAATGTCAGGGCCCAGTTAGCTTCTGCAGCGAAAGTTAGGTCAACCTTTAAGGTGCTTATTTTTCGCCACATAAGGATAACTAGGCAGCAGCTGAATATCCCTACTACGTGGTTATCCTGGCATATCACCTCCGCTCTACCCAAATGATGGCCGGCTAGCACTGGGGTGTTTAGCAGCTGCACTCATGGATGTTCCATGGCACTAACTGTATTTGTGCTACTGGATATCCTGGTCGCCGCGATTAACACAGTAAGCAGGTCTGCTAACCGCATTAAGTGCGGTGAATATTGGCTCCTAAGTTTTTCAAAGTTTCAAAGGCTCTGTCATTTAACTTTGTTCAGACACCAGCTGATAAAAAATATTTCTAGTAAATATTAGAATCTTGCAGTGCACCCAATGAAGTAACAGCACTACCAGTCCACCAGGTCCATCAAGGCCTCCAGCTATTTCACCAGGAAAACTCTGACTTCAAGATGTCTCGAGCTGAAATAACAGGTCCTTGCAACATCAGGACATGATCACTCACAACTGTCTCACCAGTGGGTGGGATCAGAGGCAGCCCTGAAACATGTGAAATCTTCACAGACTCATATGCATGCTCCTCCTGGCAAAGACCACAAGATTCTAGACACTAAGAAAAAAATTTATACTAAAGTGCCATGCTCAACTTGAAAATAATAGCCCATCAACTACAAGTCTGCATTGCCATCACGCATTAATAAATTAGCAGCAGGAACAATGACACATAAGCTTACAAGAATCAACCTTATCATAGAGCTCCATGTATGATGCATATAGAAACATGACAACAGAAAAAGACCACATGGCCTATCTAGTCTGCCCTTCCATATCAACCACTACAACAGTCCCCTTTATTCCATTAGAGATCCTCTGTGTTTGTCCCATGCTTATTTGAATTCAGATACTGTTCTTATCTATACCACCTCCACCGGCAGACTATTCCACGGATCCACCACTCTTTCCGTAAAGAAATATTTCTGCATATCACTCCTGAATCTATCCCCTTTCACCCTCATCCCATGTCCCCTCATAGCAGAGCTTGCTTTCAATTGAAAGAGGCTCTCCTCTTGTGTATTTATGCCACGGAGGTATTTAAAATGTCTTAATCACCTCTATCCTGCCTTTCCTCTAAGGTGTACATATTAAAATCCTTAAGTCTTTCCTCATATGCTTTATAACAAAGACCACTAACCATTTTAGTAGCCACCCTGTGTAATGAACTCCAGCCTGTGTACATCCTTTTGAAGGTGCAGTCTCCAGAATGGCACACAATACTCCAAAAGAGGTCGCACCTAAGACTTAGACAGAGGCACTATCACCTCCTTTCTTCTGCTGGCTGTTCCTCTTCCTATGCACTGAAGCATCCTACTAGCTTTTGCTATCACTTTTTCTACCTGTTTAGTTACTTTAAGATCATCAGACACAATCACACCTAGGTCCCGTTGTTCTTTAGTGGACAAAAGTACTTCACCCCCATACAATATTGCTCACTTGGATTGCTGCAGCCCAAATGCATGACCTTGCATTTTTTAACATTAAATATCAGCTGCCAAATTCTAGACCATTCTTCAAGATTAGCTAGATCCCCCTCCTTATGTTACCCACACCTTCCTGGGTGTCTCCTCTATTGCAGATTTTGGTATCATCCGCAAAGCAGCAAAACTTACCCAACAGTCCTTCCGCTATATCACTAACAAAGATATTGAAAATAATCGGACCAAGGACAGAACCCTGGGGCACACCACTAGTAACCTCCTCCTCCTCAGCATGAGCTCCATTTACCTGTACCCTTTGTCGCCACCCACTCAACCAATTTATAACCCAAGCAATAACTAAGGTCCATCCCTAGGGTGCTCAGTTTGTTTATGCCTGTGAGGAATGCTTTCAAAGGCTTTACTGAAATCTAAATACACCACATCTAGGGCTCTCCCTCGGTCCAACTCCCTGGTCACCCAGTCAAAGAAATCAATCAGATTTGTCTGACAAGACCTGCATCTGCTGAATCCATGATGCCTCCGATCCTGTAATCCTCTGGACTCCAGAAACCTCACTATTTTCTCTTTCAGCAGCACTTCCAATAATTTACTCACCACCGAAGTTAAACTAACCAGTCTGTAGTTTTCAACCATATCCTTGCTTCCGCTTTTGTGTAAAGGGACAACACGTGCCTCTCTCCAGTCCTCTGGCACCACTCACAACTCCGAGGCATTGAAAAGGTCAGTCAGTGGAGCTGCTAGAACATCCGTTCCCTCAGTATTCTAGGATGTATCACATCTGGTCTCATTGCTTTGTCTACTTTAAGTGTAGCTAGTTTCTCATGAACAGTCTCTTCTGAAAATTGTTCAAGCAGCCCCTCACTTCTGTTCCTGTTTGTGGGTGTTTCCTGAGTTCCTGCTCTTGGTTCTTCAATTCCACGTTATCCTCATCAGCTTCTACATATTCCTCCCCTTCACCCTTGAGTCTGACAATACCACTTTTGCCCTTCCTCTTCTAACGTATCGGAAAAATGCCTTATCCCCCCATTTTATTGCATTGGCTATTTCCTCCTCTTTTTGAATCTTTGTTTTCCTGACTACTTTGCTAGCTTCTCTAAGTTTTTCCAAATATAAATGCCTGTCTTCCTCTCTCTGTGATACCTTCTATTTCACGAAGGCCTCCCTCTTTTTCTTCACCTTTTCAGCTACTTCTTTCGAAAACCATAGCAGTCTCCTTTTCCTTTTATTTACCATTTTAACAAAAAGGTTGGTTGCTCATAAAATATCCCCTTTCAGTTTTGCCCACTGTTTTTCTACATCCCCCAGCTGTTCCCATCCTGCTCCTTGAGGTATTGGCCCATCTTGGCAAAGTTAGTTTTCCTAAAGTCTAAGACCCTCGCTTTTGAATGGATTCTAACAGCCCTAGTCCTAATACTGAACCAAACTGTCTGGTAATCAATGGATGCAAAATGATCTCCCACTATAACATCAGAAACACTTTCACCATTGGTAAGCACCAAGTCCAGTAGGGTCCCTTCACAGGTGGGTTCTGTTACCAGATACCTGAATAGTTTTCCCTGTAGAAAATCCAGGATCTCCTTACTTCTAGACGATACTGCAGCAGGAATGTGCCAAACATCTAGCATAGTGAAATCCCCCATCAGTAGCACTTCTCCTTTCCTGGCAATGCTGCATATGTCTTCAATTAGGTCTCCGTCTACCTCTTCCTCCTGTGAGGGAAGTCTGTATATCACGCCAATGCAAATAGATTTCTTTCCCTCTTTCTAGTTTAACCCACTGCGCCTCCTCTCTCCCTTTTAAGCTCTGCAGTTCCAAAGCTTTAATATTATTTTTTACATATAGTGCCACTCCTCCTCCCCTTCTTCCTCCCCTGCCCTTTCTCAATAAAGTAAAGCCTGGTATAGTTACATCCAAGTCATGTTTTTCTGTGAACCATGTTCCTGTAACTACCACTAAATCCAAGTCAGCCTCTCTCATTAAAAAGAGTCAACAACTGGGATCTTATTTCCCATGCTACAGGTATTTATACACACTGCTTTCCATATGTTGCCCCTTCTACCCATTTCCATAAAGGTATTTAATTTTTCACTTAACTGGGGACTTTCTTCACCTATCCCCAACAAATCTAGTTTAACCCTGGAATTACCGAGATTTTTTTGCACACACTGAATACCGTTGGGGTCATAAATGACCCCACGACAAATTTTAATTGTTAACCATGAAAAATTTAAATTAAACAAACAAAATATTATTCCAAATTAATTATATATTATATGAAGGTTAAATGTTTTGAAATTTAATGCTTTACCATAAAATTACATTAAGAAGAGTTGCCATGAAAGCAGTTTTTGCATGCATTTGATGAACACAGTAAAGTACTACAGTCATTTGCATGAGACACAGACAATTTCTAAATGTTCTTTGCAAACATTGCGCTTGCAGGAGGTGCAAAATATGTTGCTTTTCTTGTCTTTTTCTCTGGAACAGCAGTGACACCTTGCCCTTTTCTTTGGGATCCCGACATTGCAAACAGCATCAGTGGCTTCGTCAATGCTGGAAGAAGTCTCGCTACAATTACTCTGAAGCAGCTGCTTTCCTAATTTCAAGAGGAATAGACGACGTCTGTGCTTTAACTTGGACTGCCATTCTGGATTTAGTGACATCCAAACAATGAAGGCGTTCAAAGCACTGATGTCCAACATGTTGTAGAAGATTGTCACTGGCCAGCGTCTTGTCATTCGTTTTGTGGTATACGTGCACAACATTTGATCTGCCGTATCTACTCCACCTTTACTAAAATTATAGTCCAAGATCATGCGTGTTTTTTTGTCTGGACATGTGTTATCTACTTCTTCTTGATCATGCAAACTGCTCAGAAGAACCACCACTTTTCCTTTCTTCGGGCAATAGGAAACCAGAGTGGCGTCATCGCAAAAGGCAAACAGCGAAGTGAATACCTCTCGGCCCTTTGCTGTTACAAATTCTGGAGGTAATACTTTTCTGTTCTTTTGAATTGTCCCCAAACATGTCATTTGTTTTTCTAGCAATTTCTGTGACAGGGATAAACTGCAGAAGAAATTGTCAGCAGTAACATTTCTGCCAGATTTCGTCAATCCTTCAGAGAGTTATAGCACAACCCTTTCACCCCGATTCTGTTCCCTGTTTTGTCAGAGTTCCCTTCCTGTACATACTTGAAGACGCAGAACATATGACGTTGCACTGTCACACAACATCCATAGCTTTATGCCATATTTCCCAGGTTTGCTGGGAATATATTGTCTGAACGGAACACGACCATGAAATGTAAGCAGTTGCTCATCCACGGTAACATTTTCACCAGGAACAAAGGCGTCACTTAGAGTTGCTTCCCAGGTATCAAAAAATAGTAATTACACTTACCTGGTAATTGTAGTTCCTTTAGCGACGACAGTGCAGTCCTCAACTTCTCGGTTGTCAACCTCCTCCTGCAGCTAGGAGACTGGCATGTGCAAATTCATGACATCACTGGATATATCCTGTCAGCTCCCCTCCTACTTCCAGTGTGAACTATTAACAAAGCAGACTCAAAGGAGCAAGAAATAAGTAGCCATTACATGACCTACAAAAAGTAAAAAAAATTTTTTTTTTTCAAACGCGAAATTATTCAGGTATATCCTGTTATTTTTTTATTTTTTATTAACCACTACGGCACCGGCGCTCCTGCCCGGCCTCCCATCCCTGCCCGCCGAGCGACAGACGCAGAGACAAGAGGCAGACTACAAAGACAGCGAAAAGAAACAGGAGAATGGAGTCGGCTCACCTGTAGAAATTCTTCAAACCGAACTCCACTCCGGAACCCTGAAAATGACCGAAATAGGGCGGGATGGAGGACTGCACTGTCGTCGCTAAAGGAACTACAATTACCAGGTAAGTGTAATTACTATTTCCTTAGCGCTCCGCAGTGCAGTCCTCAACTTCTGGGATGTACCAGAGCAGTACCTAATGGGCGGATCGTTCCGGACGACAGACAACACCGCCGATCCGAAGCGAGAATCCTTCGCCGCCTCCACATCTAACCGATAATGCTTACTAAAGGTATGCAAGGACGACCACGTAGCCGCCCTACAAATATCCCCCGGCGGAACCAAGCGATGCTCCGCCCAAGAGCAAGCCTGCGCCCTGGTGGAATGCGCCCATAAGCCCGACGGCACCACACGGCCCTGAAGCAGATAAGCCGCGGAAATCGCCTCTTTAAGCCGCCGCCGCCTCCCCCTTACGTACACCCCCAAACAGCACAAATAAACGATCCGACTTACGAAAGGAATCCGTGACCTGTAAGTAATGACGCAACACCCGCCGAACATCTAACCGGCGCAGATCGCGATCGAGGGGGGGCTCATTGCGAGAACCGAGAACCGGCAAAGTGACCACCTGGTCCATATGAAAGGGAGAGACCATCTTAGGTAGAAAGGAGGGCACGGTACGCAATACCACCTTATCAGCCGAGAAGGTCAAAAACGGCTCCCGACAAGACAGGGCTTGCAATTCAGAAATACGCCTTGCCGAGCAAATTGCCACCAGAAAAACAGCCTTTAAGGTCAGATCCTTCAGAGAAGAGCTTTTCAACGGCTCAAAGGGAGACCGAGACAAGGCTCGGAGAACTAAATTAAGATCCCAGGCTGGGACGCCAACCCGAAGAGAAGGCCGCAACTTGGAAATCGCCGTTAAAAACCGTCGAACATCCGGATGAGACCCTAACAACACACCATTGATCTTGCCTCGATAACAGGCCAACGCCGCCAGCTGCACCCGCAAGGAGCTGGCCGCCAGCCCTTTAGCGAAACCATCCTGTAGAAAATCCAGAATAACGGGAACGGCCACCGTAGCCGCCCGGATCCAATGTCGAGAACACCAATCCTCAAAAATGCGCCAAATCCGCACATAAGCCAAAGACGTGGAGCGCTTCTTGGATGCTAGCATTGTGGCTATCACCGCCGCTGAGTATCCCCGCTTTCTTAAGCGTGCCCTTTCAATGGCCAAACCGTAAGCGAGAACCGATCCACTTGAGGCATGAAAAGAGGACCCTGAACCAGAAGATCCGATCGCACCGGAAGCCGCCAGGGACGACCGTCCAGGAGGCGAACCAGATCCGCATACCACGGCCGGCGAGGCCAATCGGGAGCCACCAGAAGAACTCTCTCCAGGTGGCGTCCTATCTTCTGAACGACCCGACCGATCAACGCCCACGGGGGGAAAACGTAGAGAAGACCCTGACGCGGCCAAACTTGCAGGAGCGCATCTTTGCCCTCCGACATCCTTTCTCTTCGCCTGCTGTAAAATCGAAGGACCTGTGCAGATAGAAAGGTCGCCATGAGATCCATCACCGGCGATCCCCAGCGCTCCACAATCTGACCGAATACTTCGGGATGTAGCCGCCATTCCCCGGCATCCACGTGAACTCTGCTGAGGAAATCGGCCGTTACGTTGTCTTTTCCGGCAATGTGAGCCGCTGAAATCAACGGGAGACGCGGTTCCACCCAACGGAACAACTGATCCGCTTCCTGCTCCATTGCGGCGCTTCCCGTGCCGCCCTGCCGATTGATGTAAGCCACCGTCGCCGAGTTGTCGGACAGAACCCGCACTGCCCGACCCAGTATGAAGTGCTGAAAAGCCTGAAGAGCTAGAAACACGGCCCGCAGCTCCAGGCGATTGATGGACCACGACGTCTCCACTCCGGACCAGAGTCCCTGCGCAAAGCTGTCCTGGCAATGCGCACCCCAACCCGTCAGGCTGGCGTCCGTCAATAGAGGCAACCAATCGGGTTGATCTAGTGGCATCCCGGCCGCCAAAGAGCAAGGGAGAAGCCACCACCGGAGAGACCTGCGAACCGTCAGGGGGCAAGGCAGCCGCCTGCTTAAGGGGTCCGCCTGATGCGACCAGCGACGGAGCAGGGCCCGCTGCAACGGACGCATGTGCACCTTCGCCCACGGAACCACTTCCAGAGTTGCTGCCATGGTACCGAGCACTCGCAGGTAGTCCCAGGCTGTCGGAGTCGGAGTGGCCCGGAATTTCCGAATAAGAGAGCGCAAGGCCTCGGCTCGCGGAGAAGGAAGGAACACGTGACCCGAGCACGTGTTGAAACGGACTCCGAGGTACACGAGGTCCTGGGTGGGTTCCAGATGACTCTTTGCAAAATTGATTACCCAACCCGGGCTCTGCAGAAAACGGACCACTTTGTTCGTAACTTGCAGACTCTCCTCCTTGGACTTCGCACGAATCAACCAATCGTCCAGATAGGGATGAACCAGGATCCCTTCGCGTTGCAAGGCCGCCGCCACTACTACCATTATCTTCGTGAAGGTGCGAGGAGCTGTCGCCAGACCGAAAGGAAGCGCCTGGAACTGATAATGCCCCCACGGGAGAGCAAACCGTAGAAACCGTTGATGAGCCTCCAGAATGGGAATATGTAAGTACGCCTCCGTCAGATCTAGCGACGTCAAAAACTCTCCGGGACGCACCGCGACGATAACCGACCGCAAGCAGCGGTTGACCGACTTGAGATCCAGGATTGGGCGCAAGTCTCCGCCTTTCTTGGGCACCACGAAATAAATCGAGTAGCGACCCGTACCGTAATCGCTTTTGGGCACCTCCGTCACCGCACCCAACAGTAACAATCTGTTGAGTGTGGTGGCCACCGCTGCCGCCTTGGCGGCCCCCTTGCACGGCGAACGGATAAAGGAATCCCGAACGGGTCGAGCAAACTCGAGGGCGTATCCGTGTTGAATGATATCGAGGACCCACTGGTCCGTGGTGATGAGGGTCCAAGCGGAGAGGAACTCCCGCAGACGGCCGCCTACGGAAATGTCCACCGCCGGGACCCTCCGTATCTCATTGTGGTTTACGAGACGTGGAAGGGGAGGCTGCAGAAAAGCCTCTCGCGGCCCTCTGTAGCCCCGAAAGCCCTGTGCGCGGGTCTGGAAGCGGCCCCTAGAGAAACCAGCATAGCGAGGGGACCGAAACCGGCGAAAATCACGAGACTGACCCCTAACCGAGGAGGTCGAACGAAGCGGCTTAGGCTTGTCCTCAGGGAGGCGACCAGCCTTGGACTCCCCCAGGTCCTTGACCAACTTGTCCAAATCTTCTCCAAAGAGAAGACCTCCTTTGAAGGGAAGCTTACTAAGACGAGATTTAGACGGACCATCAGCCGCCCAGTTCCTGAGCCATACTGAACGTCTGGCCGCCACCACCGAAGCCGTACTGTTAGCTAACGCACGAATCAAGTCATAATGAATGTCCGCTAGATACGCCGCCCCAGACTCCAGGCGATCTAACTCCTTTACATCGTCCTCTTCAAGGCGCGAGGACAGACGCAACCGCTGGGCCCAGCGTAAACACGCCCGAGCCACCCAAGCTCCACACACCGAAGCCTGCAACGAAATGGAATCGGCCTCAAAGGTCTGCTGCAATAAGCCATCGACCTTCCGGTCTTGGGCATCCCGCAAGGCCGCCCCCCCTTCCACCGGGATAGTGGTTTTCTTAGTAACCGCCGAGACCACTGCATCCACCCGCGGTGCCCGAAAACGTTCCTTATCCGGTTCCGCCAAGGGGTACAGACGAGACAGGGTGCGAACGCCACGCAATCCGGCTTCCGGCTTATCCCACTCATCCTTGATCATTTTGTCCACCACCCGGTGCAAGGGAAAAACAATGCGCGATTGACGCTCCGCCTGGATCACCGGATCCTCGATCTCGACATCCTTGGCCACTGGAGACGCCATATTCAAGACCTTCAAAGACTCGGAGATGAGCCCCGGCAATTCCTCGCGGCAAAAAACTCTAATAATCTTGGCCTGGTCTTCAGGCTCCGGAAGCTCCCCGTCTTCGAGATCCAGCGGATCCCCTTCCGGATCCCAGGCCTCCTCAGAACCTTCATGCCACTCCTCATCCGCTACCACGGCTGCGGATCTACGAGCCTTCTTTGTAGCCGGAGGAGAAACACTTGAAGTACCCCCCACATCTGGAGGGAGTGCAAGGGGCAGCAGAGGAGCCGATCCAGGCCCCACACCTTGCTGCCGCAAACAAAATGCCTGGTGCAGTAACAGGACAAACTCGGGACTAAAAACCCCGGGTTCTACTGCAAGGCCTGCTGGCGGAGGTGCCGAGGACCCAGCGGACCCCTCGGGCCGGGGCCCCGGCGCACCTTGGCGGGAAAAATGCTCAGCCCCAAGGTCTGGAAGCTCAGCTATACCCTCAGGCTCTCTAACCTCCAGCTTCTGCTCCATAAGAGAAGACAGGGTTGCACAACCCCTGCAGACTCCCAAGACAGATAAAGGACCTCTCCGGGCTCCACAAATAATGCAGAGGGGCCTCTGTGGCATTGGCCTGCCCAAGAAACCCGAAGCCGGCAAAGAGCACACTAAGGGAAATCCCCTCCGGTGGGCAACCCTCCGCGGAAAAATAAAAAGAAAAGAAATTCCAGGGAAGCCTATAACTAATCCCCTTTGCCAGGCTGGAAAGCAAACTCAAAAGGCAAGCAAAAAATTGCAATAAAATAAACCCCAAGAGACTTACCCAAGGTCCCGGAGCCCAGCAGTGATGAGAGGCACGTGGCAGACCAAGCGCCTGCAAAATGGCCGCCGCGGCAAAAACGTTGAGTGAAAAAAGGCGCCAATACCTGCGAGCAGCTTAACAAAGCAGCCCCGATGTTCCCGCAGCCCGAACGGAGCTGCTACCGCTGCCGCGCAGATCGCCTCGGGGAAAAGGAACCCCGCGATCTGCGGAATCAAGGTCCAGCACCCGGGGAAAACCCCGGAGGACCCCAGCAGCTGAAGGGCTCTCCCCCGAATGGTCCGGGGGGAGAGAACTTCTACGGAGCCCAAACTGCCTGTCTTACAGGATCTAAAAAAACCCCCAGAAATTAAAAGACAGAAAGAAAGGAATTAAAAGCATTTAAACAAACCCGGGCAGGCAGGGCTGACACGGAAGAGAGGCAGGAGGCCCCACTAGTGCTGAGCACTGACCTCTCCTCCCTCTATACGGGCTGACTAAAATTTAAAGAAACAGAAGCCCAGTAAGTAAAGAAATAAAAAGGGAATAAAAAAAAATGATCAAAAGCAAAGAGCTGCTTAGTTTTTCCTCACAGTGAGTCCCAACCCGGGGCTCACAACGTCCTCCTGCTGCAAGGAGACTGGTCACACTGGAAGTAGGAGGGGAGCTGACAGGATATATCCAGTGATGTCATGAATTTGCACATGCCAGTCTCCTAGCTGCAGGAGGAGGTTGACAACCCAGAAGTTGAGGACTGCACTGCGGAGCGCTAAGGAACATGTATGATTGGAGCAGGCTTATCCACGCCTCGTTGTTCACGTCTGTTGGTTGCATAATCAAATCTGAGAGCACAAGAAATTTGCTGAAAACGGTTAGAGGCCATATTTTTGCCGAAAACAGAACCACCATCTTCAAGGTTCCACTACTGAACTATGGATTCATTTCGTGACTTGTACACGCCTGAGAGGATCAGAAGTCCAAGAAAACGTTGAAATTCTCCATCTGTCAAATCTTTCCAGGTGTCGTCATAAATGTGTCTTCCTTGTTTGCTCGTCCACATAATTTCATTCAATAAGTTCTTCCTCATGAACAAGTGGAATGCTGCAAGAGGGCCATCAACATATCATACAGCATACCTTGTAGGACCTTGTTGTACGGGCATGACAATAGCTCTGGCGTATCTTCCAGCAGCTTGCTTTATAAAAGTTTCCTGTTCCATGATGTGGCATCCTTAGATACATAGGCTTCAATGGCAACATTTGTGCTTATAGTTGATGACCTCTTAGCTCCTCTATGACCACAACCAAGATTCCTCACAGATGATACTGACACCGAGGACTCCTGCCTTCTTCCCCGTCCAGCACAGCCTCAACCTGTAACTTGACTCTTTGCTGCAGGCGATGTTACCGGCTCAACATCAGTCTCACGTTCACTTGGCGACCAACTGCTGTCGCCATCTGAATAATGACTGTCATAACATTTATCGCCCGAACTTGGCTGATATGCTTCTTCGCTTGCTGAATATGCTGCATCATCAGATGACTCAGAGCCGTCACTGTCAGCATCTCGTTACGATATTTCTCTTACTTGGGCAGCTGAATACTTTCATTTTGACATCATAAACAATAACCTAAAATAAACAAAGATAAAGTTGAATAAAACGCAAAGCAGTTTTACTATAGGTGTACAATAATCGTGATGAACGAGCTGAAAGCCTTCAGATTTCATCGGAAATAATGAGAGAACGTATGATACCAATTACAGAAAATGTGTAATTTTCATAAAATAAGAGTACAAAAAATAAATTATACATAATTAATGATAAATACATTTGTCAGATCAAAAAATTAACAAAACTGCAAATTGTATCATGATCCAAACCGGACGTAAGCAACTGGGGTCAAAAATGACCCCACTGGTACTCTGTGCTGAAATTCATCACTAGCGTCACCTAGCGGATGAAAATTATTCCACTCATGGCGCAATATAAAGAGAATATTGACATGTGAAAAGTCATAAAAAGATTGCATTCTTGAACAACTAGTTTCCGAGATACGCATTGTGAAACTTGCAATGGGGTCACTTTTGACCCCATCGGTACTCCCAAGGTTAAAGCCCTCTTCATTAGATTAGCCAGTCTGCTACTGAAGACATCTCTACTCTGCAACCCTTGAACAGCATCCTATGGTTCAGGAAACCAAAACGCTCTCGATGACACTGTCCACACAGCCATGCATTCATCTCCAAAATGCAAGCTTCTCTGCCTTGGCCTTTACCCTCAACAGGGATGATTGAAGAGACCACCACCTGCGCCCCTATCTGCTTCACCCTCTGTCCCAGAGCCATGAAGTCACTTTTGATACGGACAAAGTGATACTGGCAGCATCATTTGTGCCGACATGGATTAGCAAGATTGGGTAATAGTCAGTGGGCTTGATGATTCTCGGCAAACTCTCCATAACATCTCAGATTCTGGTACCTGGCAGACAGCATACACCTCTCTGGTCATCAAGTCTGGTCGGCAGATGGACGCCTCAGTACCCCTTAGAAAAGAGTTACCAAACACCACTACCATTTGCTTTCTTGTGGTCACTGACTCTGCAACTTTGGGATACTCAAGCTCTGGTTCATCCCTTTCAAGGGATGCTTTCACCTCCTCCACTTCCAGGGCTACATAATGGCTCTTCAGTTCAAGGCCTGGAGAAGTTGGATTGGTGATTCTGCAGGCCCTGGTGACTTGTGTCCAAGACTTAGTCATTCTGTAGGCTCCCATCTTCTTTTCTGCTGGAGAGCTTGGATGTTGCAAGAAGCATCTTATCAATGTACTTCTCACTGTCTTGAATGCTCCTCAGCCTCGCCACCTCCTTCTCTGAGTTCCTCCACTTGTTTCCTGAGAGCTTCAGCATTCAGGCACCCTGTAGATGGAACCGGTCCTTCAACTGGCATTGGGACATCTGTCTGAACAGAGGCAGAAGCTCCAAGCCATTGTTCAGTTGGTGGAGCTTAGGTATCTGTTGAAGCAAAAGAAAGAGACCTACCAAAGTACCAGCCAGTTTCCAGCTGTCCTTTCAGAGAAAAAGCTGTTAAATCTCTTAAGTGTGCTCAAAATGTGCTGTTCCAAGTCCCTGTGTGTAGTTAATTGGGGAGGTGGGTGCCCTATAAAGCATGACTGCTCACTAGGGGTGGGTGGGAGCTGGGAGGGGGGTAGGGAAGGAACTAACACCTGATAAGGTGTCAGTAGCTTCAAGGAGCTGAGAAAGATACTAAAGCCGCCTCCGCAACCATTAATACATGCTGGACTGCATGGCTGAAGCCATCCAGACAGAACAGACCTTCATGACAAGCTAATTGATGCTCCTTTCCTAAGAGACAATATCGTCGGAGACTAGATCAAAGATGCCCTATCCCGGTTAAAGGACAACTGCTCCATAGTAAAAGAACTGTCTCATATCACAAATCATGCAGCCCAATACTATAAAAATTAACTGCAAAACAAGAGGCCATACAGCTACCAGTATTTTCAGCACTTTTGCCGAATGAGGCAGTATCAGTTATATCCCAGAATCCAGCCTCAGCATCCACTTATACCAACCCTACGTACAGTGTCAGTGACCGCAAACAGCAGGTGGCCTTGGTCATAAAGTCAAGCTCAAATTTTTGACTACCATCTGGTGAGGAGCAGAATTTTGTGACTCTACAAGGTATGGCAAGTCCCCACCACAGATTTGTGAGTCCTCAACATAGTCAATCAAGGCTACAAAATAAACTACCACACACCCATTAACCACAGAGCCCAACATTCCATCCAACATTCCGTGTGGGCACAACTCCATATTGTCAGACAAGATTGCATTGTTTCTTAGAAGCATGGCAATTTAAGTAGTCTCACAGTAACAAAGAGGTCAAGAATTTTACTCCAAATATTTTTTCTCATTATCCACAAAATATCAGGAGGCCTCAGACCAACAATGAACGTATGCGACCTCAATTTGCATATAAAAAATAAAAATAAATGAACTTCCTAGCTATACTGCCCTCTCTGGAATGACTGGCTTACTTTCTAGACATGAGGAATGCCTAACAGACATTTCAACCCAATGAAAACACTGGCAGTTACTCTACTTCACATTCTGAACACAGCACATTCAATAGAGTTCTTCCCTTTGGGATATCACAAGTTCCACAAATTTTCAAAAAGTGCCTTGCTGTTGTTGCTGCTCAGCTCCACAAAAAAAGGGGCATTACATTTTCCCATATCTAGATGATTGGCTCATGTCAGCAGCATCCAAAAAACGAGCCCAACAATCTCTACAGGAGACCATTCTATTCCTCCAAACACTAGAGTTCTTAAATCAACATAAATAAGTACACAAGTATTCTAATGCAGTCCATCCTCTTCATTGCTGCGTAAATAGATACAAAGCAAGAAAGAACATATCTACCCAGACAGAACATCCATACTTGTGAGCCTCAGCACATTAGTAAGCCAGGCACACATCATGACAGCCCACATGGTGTTCAGGCTTCTAGGACACATGCTGGCTGCAGTTCGTGTTGAGCTGTTGGCCAGGCTGCATATATAATTGCTGCAGTGGCATCTCAAGCGGCGCTGGGAGTCTGAAATGACTATCGAGAGGAGCTGCAACTGCTGGTGGTGGGGGGGGGGGGGAGGAATCTGCACTTTTAAATATTTACCTGCTAGGAAATTCTTAAACTCTTGAGGTAAAAAGAATTCTTTAGGTTTAAGCTGATAAAATCTATTTTAAAAATGTGCTTTATAAAGTCAGTCAGGGCAAAGCTTTCTGTCAAATTAAGACAGGGTATTGTGCAACACTGCAGCTTTCACTTTAAATACCATTTCAGGCATGGCTAACTTCCCTACATCTTCTTCAGTAAAGACCGAAGCAAAGAATTCATTCAGTTTTTCCATTATGGCCTTCTCCTCCCTTAGTGCCCCCCTTTTACCCCCTCCATCATCTAGTGGTCAAACAGACTGTCTCAAAGGCTTTTTGCTACAAAGGTACTTGAAAAAGTTTATATTATGCATTTTTGCTTCCATGGTGAGGTTCTTTTCAAAACTCTCTCCTTGCCTACTTTATCAATGCCTTGCATCTAACTTGCCAGTGCTTGTGTTTCCCATTTTCGTCATTTGGCTCCTTTTTTCATTTCCTGAAAGTTGCTTTTTTGGCTGAAACTACATCTCTGACCTCACCTTTAAACCATGCTGGTATTCATTTTGCTTTCCTTCCACCTTTCTTAAAGCATGGAAAACATGTCTGGGCTTCCAAGATAGTATTTTTAAACAACGCCAATGCTTGATGTAAACTTTTAACCTTTGCGGCTGCTCCCTTTAGTTTTTTCTTAACCATTTTCCTTATTTTATCCGTTCCCCTTTTGAAAATTAAAAGTTAATGCTGTGGATTTCCTTGTTGTCCTCCCTCTATTTATTAAATCAAATGTGATCAGGTTATTATCACTATTGCCAAGTGGCCCCAACACCATTAACTCTTGCACCAGATCCTGTGTTCCACTAAGGACTAGGTTTAAAATAGCATGCCTTTTTGTTGGTTCATGAACCAGCTGCTCCAAAAAGCAGTTAGCTATATCATCTAGAAACCTTATCTCCCTAGCATGTTCAGCTGTAACATTGATCCATTCAATACCAGGGTAATTGAAATCACCCATTATTAGTGTGTTGTAACTATTGTTAGATTCCCTTATTTCTCTTAGAATTTCATCAATCTGTTCAATCTGGCAAAGCAAATAGTAGTACATCTCCACTGCCATTGCCTTCCCCTTTTTACGTGGAATTTCTATCCATAGAAATTATACAGTGTATTTTGCTTCCTGCAAAACTTATCTTGTTTGACTCAGTGCCCTCTCTAAAAAAGTGCAAGCCCGCCATAAATTTGATCTACCCTATCATTGCGATATAGTTTGTACCCAGGTATCACGGTATCCCATTGGTTGTCCTCCTTCCACCAGGTCTCCGAGATGGCAATTACATCTAACCTTTCATTTAGTGCTATATATTCTAACTTTCCCATCATATTTTTTAGACTTCTAGAATTTATCTACAGGCATTTCAGGGGTTGCATTTTCTTCTTAACAATGTAATTATCAGTTGACAGGGGTCATTTGGAATCTTTCAGCTCTGTCTGCTCTATACTTAAAGGCATCTGGGTTAATGTTGTCTTTATTGGAACCTCTTTATTGGGATGCCCTGACTTCCCTCTTTTGCTAGTATATTTCAAGGACACAACATTCCAAACCATGCGCTCTTGGGCGACTGTCTGCTTTCATCTATTATCTAATTTAAAAGCTTCTCTCTCTCCATTTTAAAGGTTAATATTAACATGGTTCCACTTCAATTAAGGTGGAGCCCATTCTTTCGGAAAGGCCCTCTCCTTTCCATAATGTTGCATCCACAGTGTTTGTATTCCTTCTTTGACAGACCCTGGCCTTGTAAGAGGCTTTTATAACTTAAGACAACTCCTGAAAGTTTGAGAGTCCACCACTTATCTGCAGTACGTTTTTGCATTGTATCACACAAGAACTATTCACTTCCTACAGCTGATTCGAATGTAACTCTGAGGAGAGGTGGGAGAGTATGTAAGAACTTGAATCCCACTGTACATGAAGAACATCTCTGATGACAACAGTATGCAAGTCCTCACAAGTAGAACATCTTAACTAGAATTTGTCTTTCAACGGAAAAAAAGTGAAAGGCACTGCCAACAGGCAGGTACCAAAAGTGTTTTGGTGGCAAAAAGCTTCTTCCATTTTCAGAGGTCCTAGAGGAGAGAATGACCAAACCCGTTACATCAAGAATCTTTTCCCATCAATGATGAGATGTATAAATGTTCTCTATAGAGACAAATCTGAGCAACTGATGCAGCTATGACTCAGACAGTATGAGAAATATACAAACGATGACTGATAAAGACTACTGGGTCAAACACTGTGGTATGGAAATATGCAAAGACTCCCCCCCCCCCCCCCCAAAAAGTGTACCACCGTTGGGGCTAAACATTTTGTTGAGGCTCTGGGAGCTGTAGAGACATTGTATGGTGCAAAAATATAATGTGTGCCTTCAAGTGAATGCAGACTCCTGGTGACCCAGTCTCTGGGTTTTCTTGGCAAGGTACAATCTGAAGTAGATTGCCAGGCCTTTCTTCCATGCAGTGAGTTTACAGCACATGGTATTCCAAGGTGGCTACCCTTCCAAGCACTAATCAGGATCAATCCTACTTAACTTCAGAGATAAACCAAGAGCAAGTTCATTAAGGAAAGTTAAGGACTCGGCTGAATGGTAGAGTGAAGGAATTTCCAGTGAAGTGGAACTATGGGGTTGAGGGTGTATGCATCCTTTAGAGCCATGGAAAAAAAAAATCAGCTAATGGGCATCCTCACCCCACACCGAAGGAGTGATAAAACTGTGGCTATAAAGTTAATTTTGATTTTTTTCTTTTTTAAAAAGAGATTAAGAACTCTGAAAGCCAATACTGGTCAAAGCCCTCATGACTTCTTGGGAATGAGAAAGACTAAATTAGACTTAACCAATTGTTTTCCCTGAGGAACTCCAGTCCAGTCCTGCACCTCTGGGTAGTGTAGCTCCTCCAGCAGCTTGGAGACTGAGCATATCACATTTTAATGACACTGGTACTTATTCCGTGGGACCGCCCACACTCACCAGTAACCTACTGACAAAGCAGACTCACAGGAGCAACAAATAAGTAGACAAAACAAATTTTCTTACATCGCCCAAAACAAACCCCCTCCCTAATCGGAGAAAGAAAGAGACCCTCTTCCCTCCCCCCCCCCCCCCAAAAGAGGGAGTGTACCTGCTACCCCTACTGGGAGCCCTTGAGCGAACGTGAACACGAGACAGAAGACCCCTTTGGCCTAACCTCTGCTTCGTACTCTCTAGAGCACGCGGAACCCACCCCTGCCCAAGGCCAGTAGCACCTCAAACACACACCCCTTCAGGCCCCGGACCCTGAAAAATTGGTACTCTGGGTGGGATCCGGGACTGGAATGAAGTTCAAGGAACGACAATTAGCAGGTAAGTATAATTTCATCGTCCTTATCATCCCTCCAATCCAGTCCCACACCTCTGGGATGTATCAGAGCAGTCAACCTAATAGGAGGGTCCTGCCAGGCCGGCCTGAAGCACCGCCGACCCAAAATAGGCATCCCCTGCCACATGGACATTCAGACGATAATGTTTAGCAAAAGTGTGCAGCGAAGACCAAGTTGCCTCCCTACAAATTTCAAATCGGCGGCACCAAGGCAAACTCCGCCAATGAGGCCACCTGAGCCCTAGTAGAATGGGCCCACAACCCCACCGGAACTTGCTTATCCTTCAAGACACATGCTGACACAATCGCTTCTCTAATCCACCTAGAAGTAGAAGCATTGGCTGCCACCTCAACCTTCCACGGCCCTCCAAACACAGTCGATCCAACCTGCGGAAGGCAGATGTCCTTCGCAAATACCTCCTAAAGATGCGACGCACATCCAAACGACACAACCGACCACCGTCTGCGCCACTCCCTGCGTCACCCAGGACCAGCAGATAAACCGACTGGTTCAAATGAAACACGGATACCACCTTGGGTAGAAACGAAGGCACTGGACGCAGAACCACCTTCTCCTTGGAAAAGGAGAGATACAGCTCTTGGCAAGACAGGGCCTGCAGTTCTGAGATCCTGCACAAAGAACATATCGCCACGAAGAATACCATCTTAAGAGTCAAGTCCTTCAGTGAAGCTCGACTCCGCAGCTCAAATGGCTCTCCACACAACACCGCCACACCAAACTGAGATCCCATGATGAAACCACTGGATGCTGAGGTGGACGAAGGAGACTCACCGCTCTCAGGAAACGCGCCACATCTGGATGTGTCCCTAATGCCACCCCTTGAATCTTTTCACGATAGCAGGGAATTGCCACCAACTTCACTCTCAAGGAGCTGGTTGCCAGGCCCTTCTCAAAACCCGCTTGCAGAAAAACCAAAATGTAGGGCATGGCAGCAGACGGACGGACGAACAAGTCTCTCCGCATACCACGCTTCAAAAATGTGCCTAACCCAATCGTACGCCAGAGAGGTAGACCGTCGCCGTGCTTCAACATGGTTGCAATCACAGAGGCCGAGTAACCTTTCCTTCTCAGCGTCCCCCTCTCAAGAGCCAGGCCATAAGCGAGAACTGATCCACCTGAGGCATCAGCAGTGGGCCCTGAATTAGAAGATCCACCCGCCCTGGCAACCGCCATGGGCGATCTGCCAGAAGCCTCACGAGGTTGGCATACCACGGATGTCTTGGCCAACCCGGAGCGATCAGAACGACCAACCCCCAATGAGCTTCGATTCTCTGCACAACGCAAACTATGAACGCCCACGATTGAAACAGAAGAGTCCCTCCAGGGGCCCCGCTGCACAAGGGCGTCCATGCACTCTGACATCTGCTCTCTGTCTGCTGAAGAACCAGTTCGCCTTGGAGGTTGCAAACATTGCCATAAGATCCATCACAGGAGGACCCCAGGGACACACCACCCGGACAAATACCTCTCGATTGGGCACCCACTCGCCGGGGTGCACACACACCCGACAAGGTAGTCTACCGCCACATTGGCGAACCCTGTGATATGAGCAGCTGACAAAGCCTGGAGATGAGCCTTCGCCCAAGCCAAAAGCTTGCCAGCTTGCTCCTCGAGGACCGCGCTGCCCATACTGCCCTGCCGGTTGATGTAGGCCACTGTGGTTGCATTGTCCGAGAGAACCCGTACGGCCTCCCGCTGCAGCCATGGCTAGAAGGCCCGGAACACAAGGGCCACCGCCCACATCTCCAGGAGACTGATAGTCCAACTCGCCTTCCGCAGAGTCCACTGCCCCTGTGCCATATGTCCCTTGCAATGGGCTCCCCCAGCTGGACATATCCATCATCACCGGAACCCATGCTGGAGTTTCCAGGGGCATTCCTTTCCGGAGCTTGCAACCGCCTGGCCTCCCGTGGGCACGGCAACTTCCAGGTTCCAGGACAGGGGATGCGTCTGGTGTGACCAGCGCCAGAGCAACACACACTGAAGAGCATGCACGTGCGCCCTCGCCCACGGAACCAGTTTGAGGGTGGCCGCCATAGTACCTAGAACCTGCAGATAATGGCAAGTTGTTGGCTCGGACATCCCCAGAAAGTGTCTCACCTGCAGCCGCAGACTCTGGGTGTGTAGATCTGGGAGAAAAAAAATCTCCCTATTAGGGTGTCGAAGCGCGCACCCAAATATTCCAAATCCTGCGACAGAGTCAAGTGACTCTTGGCAAGGTTGACCACCCAACCGAGATTCTGGAGAAACTGCACCACTTGCAACATTAACCGCTCACTCTCATCCCTGGACTTTGCCCGGATGAGCCACTCATTGAGATATGGATGCACCAGCACCCCCTCTTTGCAGAGCACTACTGCCACCACCACTATGACTTTGGTGAAAGGGCAGGGCGCTGTGGTTAGACTGAAGGGGAGTGCCTGGAACTGGAAATGCCCCATGGGCACCGCGAACCAATGAAACCACTGGTGTTCTGGCCGCATAGGAATATGCAGATATGCCTCCGTGAGATCAAGCAATGTCAGGAACTCCCCTCTCCGGACAGCCACTATGACCGAATGCAAGGTCTCCATGTGGAAATGTGGGACACGCAAGCAGCAACTGACCCATTTGAGGTAGAGAATGGGACGAAAGGGCACGTCCTTCTTTGGCACCACGAAATAAACAGAGTACCAACCAGACACTTGTTGGTTTTGGGGGGGGGGGGGGGAACAGGCACGACAGCCTCGAGCTGCAGCAGCCGAGACAGGGTCTCCCCTACCACTGCTGCCTTGGCAGGCACCTTGCAGGGAGATAGCACAAAGGAGTTGCCCACCTGCAGAGCTACGTCGAGGGCATACCCTTTGTAGATAACCTCCAAAACCCATTGGTCAGAGGTGATCTGGGCCCAGAATGGGTAAAACTCCTGCAGCCAACCCCCTACGGGCTGCACTGCAGCCTGGGCCACAGTCACATCACTGTGTCTTCTTGGGTCCGGAGGGAGCTGCGGAGGCAAACCCCCACCCTGCTCCCCTGAAGCCTCGAAAACCTTGTCCTCTAGCTGGAAATCTACCTTTTTGATAAGGCACAAATCACGTGGAACGAAAACGCTTGAAGTCACTCAGCTGCCCTTGGGCCGTCGAAGCACCGCGAAGCTGCTTCTGCTTATCCTTGGGTAAGCACCCACCTGTGGACTCCCAGAGCTCCTTGACCAGCTTATCCCCAAACAGTAACCTTCCTCTGAAGAGGAGCTTGATAAGTTGGGCCTTGGACGAAGAATCCACTGCCCTGTTCCGGATCCACAAGTAATGGTGAGCCACTAGAATGGAAGCCATGCTGTTCGAAAGACTCCTAATGAGTTCATAGTGAACATCCTCCAGATAAGCCGACCCCGACTCCAATCTGGCCGTCTCTCCCGTCTGGTCCGGTTCTCCTTGTGGCTGAAGCTGTTGTGACCAGCATAGACAGGCTCTAGCCACCCAGGCTCCGCACACAAGAGGCCGGCAGCGAGATAGCATTCACATCAAAATCCTGTTTCAAGAGTGTGTCCAACCTCCGGTCCTGTACATTCTTAGGCGCAGCACTATCTTCCATCGGGATAGTCATCTTTTTTGGTAACTGCCGTGTCCACCTTTGGAGAACAGAAAAGCTCCCGATCCTGATCCGCTAGTGGTAGAGGCGCACCATTGCTCGAGAGCCTCTCCGGCCAGCCTCTGGGAGATCCCATTCGTCCTGAATCATCTGCCGAATCATGCGATGCAGAGGAAACACCCTCTGCATTTTACACACTGCCTTTATGAGAGGGTCCTCCAAGGACTCCGCCGTCGCGGGGATGGCAGAGGCCATATTCAGAGCCTTCAGCAACTCAGATATGAATGCCGGTAGCTTCTCCTTCCGAAAAACTCGCACCACTCGTATCTGGTCCTCCTGCTCGGGGATCTCTCCATCTTCCAGCTCTCCTTCAAACTCCATGTCGAGGTCCTCCTCCGGATCTCCAGACAATGAGGGCTGACCGTGCCCCTCCTCCTTGGACCGGGCCCTCTTCACCAGCAGCATGCCCGGCTCACACTCAGAGTCTCCTGGCTGCTTAGAGCTATGTGGAGATGTAGAGGGGACCCCCGCCGTGCCCTGTTGACACAAGCAGAAGGCCCTATGAAGCAGCAGCACAAATTCTGGTGAAAACATATCCGGGAGTCCCATCTCCGCCAGATTTGAGGCTGCCGAGGGTCCCGGGACTGCTGGAGGGTCGACGGTGGGCTCTTAGCCTACCTGCCCGGTCCCCCGCTAGGGAAGCAGAGGGAAACGCCTCCCGACCCCCCTTGTCGGGCTCCATTGAACTCCAGAAAAGAAATCCAGCTGACCCAGCCCCAATCAAGGATGCAAAGCTGCTGTAAGCTACAACTGACTGAACTGTTTTGTTTTTTAAAGAAATATGGGCCCTCGGAGGCAAGGGCCTCAAACTGCCCCCGGGGACACAGAGCCCGCTCTCACATGGCAGAAGCAGCAAAGGCAAATCGGCAGGAAAACAAAAGAAAAAAATTGCAGCAGCCCAGCGATTCTCACACCACGTCGCTCTGCAGCACTCACCACGTGGCTGCAGGCCTCGGCGGGAAACAGGCCATTCGAGACAGCAGCGTTCCCACTCTCACAATGCACACCTCACCGTCAGCCAAACAAGCCCCCCTCCCCCCCAACTCACGTTACGGGCACCGGCAGTTACACATACTCCCAAACTCAGTTGTCAGCGTCGGCTGCGGAGGGGCCTCGGGGGGGGAAGACTACCTCAGATCACCTCCTTGTCAGCTCCAGCGGCTCCTCACCCACTGATGGGTTCGGGAACTGCCACTGCCCGACTTAGCCTCAACCCCACCATCCCCCAACAGCAATGGAGGGGGGGAAGGGGGCCACTCCTTTGCCTCCCCCCCCAAACTTTAAACCAGTAGTCTATGCAAAATAAAAAGAAGACAAACAAGGAAACCAAATAAAACAAACCACTTTAACTAAACTAAGCTAAGCTCTAGCTCCTTAGTTGTTTCTACAGTGAGTCCAGCACCCTGGCTCACCACCTCCTCCAGCTGCTTGGAGACTGAATATATTGGCGGGTGTGGGCAGTCCCACGGAATAAGTACAAGTGTCATCAAACTGGACATGCTCAGTCTCCAAGCTGCTGGAGAAGGTACACCACCCAGAGGTGCAGGACTGGACTGGAGAGACGATAAGGAAATTATCTTGAGTAGAAGCCTTGGCCTCTTTCCCATTGTGATACCTACCCTGCTGCATTTGATTGCAAGATGGAATAGATTTCTTATTCCAGTCGTGAGAGGTGTTGGTACAGCATTTTCAATGAACAGGATACTTTGTTCGGAGAGGGCAACCCTAAACATTGCAGTCTGTGTTGTTCTTAAGTGCCGTCAAGTCAGTGTTGACCCTCTGGATTGTTGTCCTAAATTGTGTTTGGTCTTCAGTCAAGCAGCTCATTGTTGACAGACTGGTACCCATAGCTGCTGTTATTGTATCGATCCATCTCATTGCTGGCCTTCCTTTGCTTTGACCTATCTTGCCAGCCATTGCAGTCTGTATCCCTGTGTTAAGATCTTTAGAAACCTGGTGACACCTGCTTTGAGTTCAGATTGAGAATGGCTCTTATGGCTTTTCTTCAGACATTGTGAGGAATTATTTTTGAACCTTAGTTTAGTTGTACATTTGATATACCGCTTAAGAGTCCAAGGATTTTCATAGCGGTTTACAATAAAAACATTTAAAAATCAAAAAGTTAAAAAAAAAAAAAGTTACAATGCCTCATTAAAAGCAAAAATCATATAAAGAAAAATAAAAGATTAAGATGTTTCCAGATGTTTTGTGGGAAACACAGAAGAGAATTTCTTCTCCAACTTGGATTCTTACCGTTGAGTGCACTATTTTTTTTCTTTAATTTCTGTGCAAATGTATTGTGAAGTATAAGTCTGCGACATATCTTTCTAGAGTGCTCTCATTTGTAGTCCTTTGTGACCTTTCAGTGGAACTTAATTACTTCTACTATATAGACATAGATCTGTTTATTTAAATGGCTTTCTGTTCCCAGAAATACAATATCTAGCTTCTTTCTTAGGGTTTTTTTCCCTACTTTTCCTGAATTCATTCTACTGTACATCATGTTCTGTTTATCTTTTTAGAATGCTAACCATTGGGGGAGGGGAGAGGGCTGATGTTTGTAATTGTTTCTTTCTTCTTTTCTTTACTGTTTATGGAACTTTTCCATACAGGTTCCTTATTGCTTAATTAAAGTGTAATAATTGCAAAAAATCTAAATTAATAAAATAAGATTTTTTTCTGAGGCGATTTCTTGCAAATCTCTACAAAATAATGAAACCACACTCCAAAAGACAAGTTAAAATGAGAGACAGGTATTAAGTGACAAGGAGCATTAGCAACACAGAAAATGACAGCAGATAAAGACTAAACAGCCTATCCAGTCTAATCTTCCATACAATCTACTAAGCTTTACGGTCCCTTTTTTTTCCTCTTAGAGATCCTCTGTGTTTGTTCCATGCTTTCTTTGATTCAGATAACGTCCTGGTCACTACTACATCCACTGGGAGATCTCTCGTGGAAAGTCATGTTCCTGGAGGAGCTCACCTCTGCTCGCAGGGTCAGCAAGTTCCAAGCCCTGGTGGCAGAGGGCCATATACCAGGTTCTACAAGAGCAGTGTCGTGCTATCCACGCACCCCAAATTCCTCCCAAAGATGGTGTCTTCACCTCAACCAGGAGGTGGTACTACCCACTTTCTTTCAGAGAGCTCACACCAGCAGGGCAGAGACCGTCCTTCACACCTTGGACTGTAAGAGGGCCCTGTTATTCTACATTCAATGTATCTGTAGAAATGGACAGATAAAAGGGATACCAGAATCCCCAATATGTAATTAAAGATAGATGAATTTCTTGATGCAGATCTCTAAAATGTGTTCAAAAGTTAGTCCTTTAACCTACTTGCTCTTAAATAGAATAGGATATCATGATCATGAGTTCTGTGTAATTGTCTTTTAAAATAGTTTGAGAACATTGTTAACGCAAGCATAAAGAGTAAACATAGGCTATGAACTGCGCAACCATAGTTCATTGTACAGTCAACTATAGGTCCCTGCTGGCACAGCATAATTTTTGCAACTCTGCAATTATAAATAACTGTCATAATCAAGTAAATTTCATCTAATACAATGTAATCAACTCTTACTCTGTAAAAAGAACTCTAATGACGCCTTGTGTTATGATTAATGTCTGTGTTACTTCCCCTTTTTCTTTAATAAAAAGAGCTTTTCAGGAGGAAGAATTTGAATCCAACAGACGTGGAACTGTGCTAAGTCCATAGACCGTCTGTTTTCCCTCTGAGCTCAAAGAAAGTAGCACTTTGTGTGTGATTGTGTTCTGTGTTACTCTCTGCTTATTTCTCACTGCTTGAGGGACCAGAGACTGAAAGAGCCGTGGTATTGTGGCCAGATCACAGGGTTTTCTTCAGTATCCAGGGCAACTGCAAAGCTTCTCACCTCTTCGTTTCCTATAACTAAAGTCGGATGGGGGAGTGACCATGCAAACCCTGTTCACCTGGGTGGTGGAATGTATGGCCCTCGCTTATGAGGCAGGGTGCACGCCGGATAGCAGGGTCATGGCACACAGTGTCAGGGCCATGGCAGCCTCTGTGGGAAAACTTGCACTCTATCCCAATGTTGGACATCTACTGGGATGCCACTTGGTCTTCAATTCATACCTTTGCAGCTCATCTCTGCCTGGACAGGGAGTCCTGATGGGACAGCGTCTTCGGCCAGGTTGTGCTCTGTAATCTTTTTGGGGTCTAGGTAACTCCTACCCTCCGACCCTTCTGTGTTCAGGCTACAGGAGTGTTGATTCCCATCGGACACACGGGTCCTACTGAAGTCTGTACCTGTGGACTTAACTGCTGCTGCTCACGGCTCCCCTGGAAGGCGAAAATGCTTTTCTGTACAGGCTTTTGCTAGCCTGTAGCTAGGGAGTCCCATATGTGAGGACTAACTTCCTGCTTGTTACCGGAGAAAGCATACTTCTCTGGGAAGAAGCAGGAAGTCAGTCCTCACATATGGGTAACCTCTGCGCCGATGGTGCCCTCATGGAAGCATCCCTCCAGCTTTCAAAGAAAGCCTTTAGGAGATGCCACTGCACATGAGTGGTGTGCTTCCCGCCCAAGGGTGCCATCTTGCTCAGTCACATTTTTTGCACTGAGCCTTTAAGTCTGGTTTTCCCCTGAAAAAAAATATTTCTCGGCCTGAGTTTCATACTCTCTCTGGTTGTGCACCGGTACTCTTCCCGCCACCCGAGCTTGCTGTCTCCAGCACAGAGTCTCAGGTTCCTATCGTTTTTTCTTTTTGGCGCCTTCAAGTCCTTTCCAACTTGCAGCACCTCGGGTCTTCGACTTCGCTGGAGTAATTTTTTACTCCATGGCTACCAGTGGATTCAAGAAGTGATCTGTATGACAAAAATCATGTCCCTTACCGACACACATCACCAAGGCCTTCAAAAGCCGCCAGCAGCAACACGATCAGAGGTACCAGGGACTCCAGGCAAAACCTAAGGCCAAGCACTCCTCTAAAGCCACGGAATCTCCAGGCTCTCTTGCAGACCCTGATTGACGCTGTGGCTCCTCAGAAAGGGGATCTCCCTCGAGAGAACATAAGAGAACCTCAAGGTTGGGTAAGCTCCGAGCCAGGTACCGCAGTCCTAGACGCTCGTCTGAGGGATTGGAGCAGGAGTGGCCTACCAAGATCCCCTGGAAGGACTCAACCGCAGATTGGCCTCGGTTGCCAGAACCTATCACTGATGACTCTCCCTCACAGGAACTGGCGCTGGACCAGAGTTCCTCCGTGCACGCGCCGATGGCTGCAGAGCCTTCTGGACTCAAAACCAGAATGGCGGCCCTGGAACGCAGTCCGTCTGCCTTCATGGACCAGCAATGGGCGCTGTTGCCCAGTACCACCGGCTCCTCCGCCCAGACCACTGGGCCATCGATATTGAGGATGTCCCTGAAGGCCGAGTCAATCCTAGAGACCAATTGTCCTTGGATGCCTTTGGCAGAAAGTGCTATCAGGGCTCGATACTCATCGGCCGGACCAAGGCCTCCCAGCTGTACATGGCATGTACCTGAGAGACTTGACAAAGGAGATCGCCGGAGATCATCGGTTCAATAACTTCGCCAAGGCCGCCTATGAGTGTTCCAAATTCATGTCTCGGGCAGCCTATGACGGTTTTGAGTCACCAACTCGAGTAGCTGCGACAGGCATCAATGCCCGATGGCAAGCTTGGCTACAGTCTTCTGACCTCGAGCAATAGGTTCAGGACAAATTGTTCGATGTCCCATGCCAAGGAGAGAATTTCTTTGGCAAACCCATGACCAAAAAGGCTGCCGAGCTGGAGACAGAGTTCATGACGAGGACCAGTTTCTCTAAAAAGACTGCTGCCCATCCCCAACAGAAGGGCGCTGGTAAAATCCCTTTTACCCAAGGAAAGGGGGTGCTTACAAAACACTACCCACATTTTTAGGCTTCCAACTCTCCAGCAGGCCAAGGGACATAGGTAGGGGCCTCGTAAGCAGAAGGCTCCCAAACCCCAGCCCAGCTGGGGGGATTGGGAGGGAGCTTTTGACTCCTTGGGCATAGCTCTTCACCCCAAGGAGGTCAGCAGCCCACAGCCCACAAAGGGTCATCTGATCCACTATGGCCAAAGTTGGCCAGCCATCACCACCGATTCCTGGGCACTCCAGGTGGTCAAGGAGGGCTACCTCCTCCATCTGGCTCAGATACCTCCTACTTTCTTCCCGGCAGCCCAGGTCTCCCCTTCACCAGGACCTCCTAATGAAAGAACTCACAGGTCTTCTCAAGGAAAGGGAGGTAGAACCAGCACCCCAACATTTCAGGGCAAGGTGTTCTACTCCAGATATTTCATCATACCAAAAAGAACAGGGGAATGAAGGCCATCCTGAACCTGAACAGATTCCTGGAGAGGGAGAAGTTCAAGATGCTCTCCCTTGGAACACTGCTCCCTTACCTGGATTGGCTATGTTCCTTGGATCTAAAGGATGCTTATATCCACATCCTCATCCACTCCAACCAGAGGCAGTACCTTAGCTTAATAGTAGGGGGCAGCCACTACTAGTACAGGGTACTACCCTTCGGCCTGGCCTCCACCCCTAGGGTCTTCATCAAATGCCTGGTAGTAGTGGCCACCTACCTCCATCTCCAAAGAGTATTAGTCTTTCCCTACCTGGACGAATGGCTTCTAAAGGAAGCACGGCTGCAAAAGTACAGCAGGCCACCGCATGCACCATCCAGGTTATGCAACATCTGGGGTTTGTGATAAACTACCCCAAATCACACCTCCTCTTGACACAATGTCTGAAGGTCATAGGAGCAAGGCTAGACACATTTCAGGCAAAGGCCTTCCTCCCTTTGGACCGAGCCGAACATCTCAGGACACTGACCATAAACGTACACCACCATACCTCGGTGCCAGCTCTGCTTCTGCTGCGCCTACTCAGGCACATGGCTTCCACGGTCCATGTCACCGCAGACACCTGTGTGTACATGAGGGCTATTCAGGGGTGCCTTTGAGACTAGTGGACACAAGCCACGGGCAGTCTTCCAGGACAGCGACCCATCAGTTGGCAGAATCTCTGATTTGGTGGCAAAATCCCCATCACCTCCAGACAGCGATGCCCTTCCAAACCAAGCCCTCCGAGGGTCCTTATTACAGATGGCTCTCTGCTGGGATGGGAAGCCTACCGTCAAGAACTCTGCACCCAGGGCAGCTCGTTGCAGGCAGAGAGCAACCAGCAGATCAAATTCCTGGGGCTTCAGGTGATATATCTAGCCCTCAGAGCATTTTGTCATCGCTGAGTCACCAGCCGGGGCTGATCCAAACAGACAATCAGGTGGCAATGTTCTTTGTGAACAAGCAGGGGGGCACAGGGTCTTGCACACTTTGCCTCAAAGCAGACACACACTGCTCCTATGCAGTTCAACAGGTATACCTATGGGTGGTATACCTAACAGGTCAGGACAACACGCTGGTGGACAAACTGAGCAGGGTCTTCCAGCCGCACAAGTAGCAGCTGGACCCCAGAGTAGCCAACTGGCTCTTCTGGCTCTGGGGGACCCCATGGGTGGCCTATTTGCCAGCTTGGACAACTACCAATTACCCCGCTTCTGCTCCCAGCAGCTCCACCCTTCCCGGGTGGAGGCAGATACGTTTCTCATACTGTGGTCGGAAAGTCTCATGTATGCATTCCCACCACCCCACTGACTGCCAAAACACTGTTCAAGGCTCTTCACGACAAAGACGCCCTGATCCTGGTGGCCCCTCGGTGGCCCAGGCAGCTGTGGTTCCCACTGCTCCTCCAGCTATCAGTAGAGACTCCAATTACACTGGGAAGCTCCCCAGTGCGTCTGTCTCAGGTGGAGGGCTCTCTCCTGCACCCCAACCTAGGGTCCCTATCACCAAAGGTGTGGCTGCATAAAGGGTGACCCTAGCCCCTTTCAACCTCTCGGGAGAAGTGGAAGAGATCCTGATGACCTCCCTTGAGGCGTTCACCAGGAGAGCTTACGCCTTCAAATGGCGCAGATTCTCATGGTGGTGCGCGGAGCAAGGAGTGAAACCGTTCTGCCCGGTGCAGCTGGTACTGCAATACCTTCATCTATCGCAATCCAGGCTCAAATCGAACTCTGTCGAAATGCACCTCAGGACCCTGGAGGTGCATCACCACCCAGTGGAAGACAAATCCCTCTCGGCCCAGCCTCTGGTGACACACTTCTTGAGAGGACTTATGTTGTGAAAAAACCCCGTCCGCTGACCAGCAACCGAATGAGACCTCAATGTAGTATTGGCGCAGTTCACTTGCCCACCATTTGAGCCTCTGGCTACCTGCCACATGAGATACCTCTCGTGGAAGCTTGTATTCCTCATGGTGCTCACCTCCACTCGCAGGGTCAGCGAACTCCAAGCCCTAATGGCAGAGGTGCTGAATACCAGGTTCTACAAGAACAGGCTTGTGCTTGGTACCGCACCCCAAATTCCTCCCGAAGATGGTATCTGCCTTTCAACTCAACCAGGAGATGGTGCTGCTCACTTTCTTCTCAAGGCCTCACTCAAGTAGGGCAGAGACTGTCTTTCACACCTTGAACTGTAAGAGGTTCCTATCTTACTACATGCAGCATGCCCAGGGCCACCGGAAAGCATCTCAGCTTTTCCTTTCCTATGACTCCAGTTGGTTGGGGGAAGCGGTGACCAAATGGACACTGTCCACCTGGGTGGTAGACTGCATCGACCACGCCTATGAGCAGGCAAATCTCACGCTGAATGTCCAGGTCAGGGCACACTGTGTCAGGGCCATAGCGACCCCTGTGGAAAACCAGTGCTCCGTCCCTATGCTAGACATCTGCCAGGCCGCCAACTAATATTCAGTTCACACCTTTGCAGCTCACAATTTCTTGGAAATGGTGTCTTCAGCCAGGCTGTGCTCCGTAATCTTTTTTGTGGTCTAGACAACTCCTACCCTCCAACTTTTCTGTATTCAGGCTACTGCAGTGTTGGTTTCCATTGAACACACGGGTCCTAATGCAGTCCCTTGGAAGGCTATGGTTTTCTCTATGGGACTGCAGTAGCCTGTAGGTAGGGAGTCCCATATCGGAGGACTGAATTCCTGCTTGTTCCCAGAGAAAGCATAGTTACTCACCTGTAACAGGTGTTCTCTGGGAACAGCAGGAATCAGTCTTCACAATACTCGCTCCTCCCCTTGGAGTTGCTTCTTTACCATCTTTTATTTTTTGCCGTCTTTTACCTATATCGTTTGACTGAACAAGATGGCACCCTTGGGTGAAAGGGCACTATGCATGAGTGGTGGCATCTCCCAAAGGCTTTCTTTGAAAGCAGGGTGGATACTTCCACGAGGGCTCCGTCAGTGCTGACGTCACCCATATGCGAGGACTGACTTCCTGCTTGTTCCCAGAGAAGAAGGGCTATGCCCAAGGAGTAAAAAGCCCCCACACCCCCAAGGCTGCAGCTGGGGCTCTGTTTGGGGCTTGGGGGCTTTCTGATTGAGAGCCATGCCCCTGGCCCTTGGCCTGTTGACCCTATTAGGGAGCCTGATAGGCCGCAAATTGGGGGTATTTTCAACAAGCCTTTTTCGCCTTTGGATGGAAGGGCTTTTTCCCCAGAAGCCTTCCAGAGAGAAGGGTCAGCGGTCTTCCAGGACAGCCTAGGCCTGGTCATACACTCTGACCAGCAGCCACCGTGTCGGTCAAGGGTTTGCCGAAGAGGTTCTCTCCTCAGAAGGGGACATTGGCTAGTTTGTTCTGTACCCACTGCTCCAAGTCAGAGGACTGTAGCCAAGCCAGGCAGGGGGCACTAATGCCCATCTCAGCCACAAGAGCCATGGACTCGAAGCACTCTGCTTCAGGCTGGAATTTGGAGCATTCCTTGACGGAGGAGACTAGGATCTGGAAGAACTTGAAAGATTCACCTGCCAATCCAGCTGAGAACCTGGCAAGCTCCATTGCCAGGTCTCTCAGGTACATGCCCATATACAGTTGGGTAAGCCTGGATGTTGCCCGCAAGCATCGAGCCCTGGTAGCACTTTCTACCAAACCAGCCCATCTTGCAGGCCTCCCTACCAGAGGGCACAGAGGAGTCTTCTACTCTTTATGTGATGTGTGGTCGATTACACCACCATAGAGTTGTGAGGCAGCTGTCTCTTCATAAAACCCGGGCTCTTCCCAACTTGAAACTAGGAATACAGTCATGAGCTCACAATTGGCATAGTCACTGGGTTCTCCCAAATCCTGAACAGCAAACATTCCAGGATGAGGGGAATCAGCACCATCGATGCTTCCCTTAGAGGGGCCTTGTACTAAAGGATCTACAAGTCATTAGCATGAGGCTTGTCCTCTGGTTCCGCCATGAAGGCCAGGGCCCTAGGTATACCCCAGACAAACTCAAGAAGTGCAAGGTCCTCGGGCTGGGACCTCCGGCGCTCCTGAGGGGGTGACAGTTCAGAGGGGACATCCCTGTGTAACATGGTGTTAGGCCGACTCCTTGCCTGTCTCCTAGCCAAACTCTGAGCCGGATGAGACTTCAAGGCCCGGGCAGTCATCAGGACAATGAGCTGCTGGCACAGAGGGAGGCACCCGATGAGCTGACCCAGAGGTGCTCGGGGGAGAGTCCCACCTCAAGTGGGAGGCCAACCGACATGACTCCAAGCAAGTCACAAATCATTCCAGCACTGGCTGGATGTCCTCCAGGGAGGTCCTTGCAGTGGAGGATCCTGATGTCGGCACAGATGACCTGGAGGCTCCAGGCATCAGGCACCGCTGCATCTTGAGGAAGGCAGCCAAGCTGTGTTCCAAGGACACCATTCTGTCTTCAATGTCAATAGGCTCCGCAGCGACTGGTTCAGGCCTCAAAGGCACCAAAGTCCGAAGCCAGATCCCTAAAAGGAGAATCACCAATGGTGATCACGGAGGAGGACCAAACTCAATCCCCCAATGTGGTGGGAGTCTCCTCCTGCCAGGGCAGCTTTGCTGGCCGCTCCTGGCCATTGCTTTTGGCATTGGGACAAAGACCCCGAGGCCGATGACTGGAAGTCTTACCCCTGGCTCCTGGATCAGACTTGGACTTGGACTAAAAAGAAAAAGGCAAAGCACTTCCTTGCATAGGGAATAGGATCCTGTCTCCTCCCCCCCCCCCCCCCCCCCCCGTTTGTTCGTTCACATAGAACATGGCAACTTGGTTGTCCATTCTAATACATGTTGCCCCTAAAGGTGGGATTGAAAAACCCAAAGGGCAGTTGTTAGTGTCCATAGTTCTAGGAGATTGATCTGCAGAGCAGATTCCTGTAGTGTCCACAGTCCCTGTATGGTTATGTCGTTCAGATACGCTCCCAATCCGGCTTGGAGGCATCAGTTATCAGGGTGCACAGAAGTGGAGACATTTGAAAAAGTGGCCAGCCGAGTAGGTTCTGTGGCGACCACCACCACTGAAGAGACTTGGTCAGTTGAAGGGTGATATTGATCTTCTCTCTGAGACACCCCCATTTGCTTGTGCCCATTGAGAAGACATTGTCTCACTGCATTCACCTCAGAGCGGTGGACCTCCTGGGCAAATTCAATGTACTTGCTGACAGGCTAAGCTGAATTCTTCGTCAACATGAGTGGACCCTACATCGGGAGACAACTACCTGGATCTTGCAAACACGAAGAACCCCACTCGGATCTTTTCACCATTCCGCAGAAAACACAGCTTCCACTCTTCTGTTACAGGCTTCCGTCCCTGAACTGACAGACCTCTGATGCCTTCCCTCTCCATTGGGGACAGAACATAAGAACATAAGATATGCCCTACTGGGTCAGACCAAGGTCCATCAAGCACAGTATCCTGTTTCCAACAGTGGCCAATCTAGGTCATAAGTACCTAGCAGTCTCCCCAAAAGACACAGGTTCCCTCAATGCTTGTATCAGGTCAAGCAGTGATATGCTGGGTCCCTTTTAATAATGGTTTATGGACCTTTCCTCCAGGAACTTGTCCAAACCTTTTTTAAACCCAGCTACACTAACAGCTTTTACTACATCCTCTGGTAACAAATTCCAGAGTTTGATTACACGTTGAGTGAAAAAAAAATATTTTCTCTTATTTGTCTTAAATAGGTTACCCTGTAGATTCACTGCATGTCCCCTAGTCTTTTTATATTCTGATGAGGTAAACAATAGATCTACGTTTACCCGTTCCACTCCATTCATTAATTTATAGACCACTATCATATCTCCTCTCAGCCGTCTTTTCCAGGTTGAAGAGCCCCAACTTTCTTAGCTCCTCTTCACAGGAGTATCCTTCCATCCCCTTTACCATTTTGGTGGCTCTTCTCTGCATCTTTTCTAATAACGCTATATCTTTCTTAAGATACGGCGACCAGAATTGCACACAATATTCAAGGTGCAGTCGTACCATGGAACAATACAGAGGCATTATATCCTTTGTTTTATTTTCCATTCCTTTCCTTACGATACCTAGCATTTTATTTGCTCTCTTTGCCGCCGCTGCACACTGGGCAGAGGGTTTCAACATGCTATCCACGATGACACCTAAATCTTTTTCCTGGGTGGTGGTTCGCAATGTGGAACCTTGCGTCGTGTAACCATAGTTTGGGTTGTTCTTTCCTAGGTGCATAACTTTGCACTTGTCCACATTAAATTTCATCTGCCATTTTAATGCCCAGTCTTCCAATTTATCAAGATCCTCTTACAATTTTCCACAATCCTCTTGGGTTTTAAGAACTTTAAATAGTTTTGTGTCATCTGCAAATTTGATAACCTCACTCGTTATTCCCTTTTCCAGGTCATTTATGAATATGTCAAAAAGCAGCGGACCCAGCACAGATCTCTGGGGTACTCCACTATTCACCTTTTTCCATTGTCTGCTCTAAGCATTTCCTCCCATACCCTTGATACCCAAAACGCTGTTCAAGCTACAAGCCGACAAGGGATCCATGATCCTCATAGCCCCTTTTTGGGCCCGTCAACCGTGGTTTCCTCTGCTCTTTTGCCTTGGGCAGACTTAACCTCTCATACTCGGATGTGTGCCTGAACTCCCCTCTCAGGAGGTGCTTCCCCATCCCAATCTTCATGCTCTTCACCTCACGCATGTTTGCTGAAGGGATAGTACTCTAACTTCGACCTGCCACAGGAGGTCAAGGATATCCTGCTTACATCACTAAAGCACTCCACCAGGGGCTTGAATTTGTCAGACCCCTTCCAGATGTATTCATCAGATTGCCTTTTCAAGCCCCTCAGAAGGTCTTGGCCATGTAAAATGTGCTGCAGTGTCTGCATCAGTTGGATGCGGTGTGCCACCAGATAAGTGCAGCTGCGGTCGATACTCTATTTTGTGGTCTCCAAAATTGAGGGAACCTTTCAGCTCATCCTGAATCTCAAGCGAGTAAACCAGGCATTGCGCATGCCCCGATTTTGCATGGAGACCCTTTGCTCGGTAATAGTGGTAGTATGGAAAGGCGAGCTCCTCACTGCTCTCGATCTTACCGAGGCATATCTGCACATTCCAATTAGGCCTGATCATCAGTGGTGTCTACGGTTCGTGGTTCCCAAGGGTCATTTTCAATTCCTGGTGTTACTGTTCAGCATGGTGACTGCACCGCGCACCTTTACCAAGGTCATGGTGGTGGTCACAGCTATGATACAAAAGGAAGGGGTCCTGGTACAACCGTACCGGGACAATTGGCTGGTCCAGGCAAGGTCTCTGGTAGAGAGCAGGATGGATGTCTCCAGCAGCTCAGCTGGGTAGTCAATTTCACCAAAAGCCATTTGTGACGGAGCACGTTTCTGAGTCGGCAGAGGGCTGGTCTCTTTGCTTGACAAGAAAGTGTGAAAGATACACAGCCAGGTCTGCAAGTTCTTTCAGATAAGAGCCCCCACGGCCTAGCATTACCTACAACTCCTGGGGTCGATGGCAGTGTCAATAGACCTGGTGCCTTGGGCGCGCACTCACATAAGACCATTACAGCAGTCCTTCCTGCAGCGGTGGTTGCCACAGAGGCAGTCTCTGTCCCGGTGGTTGCCTTGCTCTTTTGTTCACTCAAGTGGCACTATGTTGGTAGCTCTCTTTGTACAAACTCCTAGCTGGCATGCTGTTGGAATCACTGAATTGGGTTTCGTTGGCCACTGATGCCAGCTTGAGGGGCTGGGGAGGGCACTGCGAATTGCAGGTGACTCAAAGGCTGCATACAGAAAAAGAGCCAGGGTCCATCAATTGATTGAAGATAAGAGCGGTCTTCCTGGCGTTGCAAGTGTTCCAGCCTTTCCTGCAAGGGAAGGCGGTTCAGGTGGTCTCTCACAATTGCCACCATGGTGGATTATCTCAGCTGTCAGGGAGGCACAGGGAGTAAGTACACTGCTTGTGGATGAGGTTGCTCATCTCTTGATCTGGGCAGAAGAACATTTGCAAGCCCTATCTGTGGCACACGTGGCTGGCAGGAAGAATGTGCAGGCCAACTATTTCAATAGGTATTGCTTGGATCCGGCCGAGTGGTCCCTCAGCGATGAAATATTTGCCCAGATTGTTCGGCGTTGGGGTCAGCCAATCATCGATCTCATAGCGATCTTCGAGAATGCGAAGGCGGCCTGCTTTTTCATCTGAAGGCAGGAAAGAATGTCAGAAGGCCTGGGCATGTTGGCTCAGAGGTGCCGAGCTCCTTTGTGTGTTTAAACCTGAGCATTGATCAGGAGACTGGTGCAAAGGAAAGAGGCCCATCCAGGGCTGGTGGTTTTGGTAGTTCCGGACTGGCCGCAGCAGCTGTCGCATGTAGATCTACTCCTACTGAGCACAGATTGACTGTGGCGTCTCCTGGTGTCTGAGAATCTTCTGATGCAAGGGCTCATCGTAATGCTTCAAGTGGATCGATTCAAAACCTCCAAAGTGCAGAGACAGGCAGCGACTACTGCCATGCATTTTGCAACTACTTGCGGTGCAGAAGCTAAGCTGAAGGGCAGCACCCAGTATTGGTAGTGGTTCTCCTGTAACATGATGTGCAGAGACTGTGTTGAGGATGGATTGTGTATGTCTCCTTTAGGTATAGAGAACATAGCCAAGCTAGTCTCTGGAGGTATGAGAGAAGAGTGGCCAGGGAAATCATTTTGAATTTTTCTTGGACCAGAAATTTGTTTAGGTCTCCGAGATCCAAGATGGCCCTGAAGTCTCCTGTTTACTTTGGAATGAGGAAATCTAGAAAGCAGAAGCACATCCCTTCCTGAGGAGGAGGAATTCTTTCTATTGCACCTTGGGATAAGAAGGTGGACACCTCTTCTCTTAAGAGAGTGCTTTGAACGGGATGGGTGGGATAGTCCCATGTGAAGCTGGTAGGGGATAAAGTCCCAAAGTGAAGCAGATACCGCTTTTGGACGATATTGAGAGTCCAATGTTCTGAAGTAATGAGGTGCCACCTGTGAACATAGGAAAATAGTCTGCCTGCTATGTGGAGGGGCTGGGGACTGTCCCGAGTGGCAATGACGTCTAGGATGGAGTAAAAAAAAAACAGGCACAGGTTGTGCCTGAGCTGGTGGTTGAGTTTTGGGATCTTGGGTTTTTTGGGCTGGCAAGGGCTCTGCTGCCAGTGCTGAAGCTGGTAAGCTGCTGAAGGTGGATAGAAGGATAACCTTAGAATAGAAAGGTTTCTTGGGAAGGGCCTTCCTTTTGAAGGGGTCAACTGTTTTTCTGAAAAGACATTAGAGGGTGAGATCATCTGTCTCAATCTCCCCGACCTTTCCCAAAAAGGTTTTTTCCTGTACATCCTGGATCCACTGTTTGAGATCTAATGTTTGTAACCAGGCCATCCTGTGAGCCCCAAAGCAGATGGCTGAAGCTCTGTTAGTTGACTCAACATCAAAAGATATCCTGGTAAGAAATTTTCAAGTATTCTGACTTTGCTTGATGAATGTCTCGAATGCATTCCTCTTATCAGGAAGCATGGGGGTAAACGTCTCCAGATCCATGGTAACAGCTTTTAGAAACATGCCCATGTATAGCATGTAGGAGGTTATCCTAGAGGCCAGCATGCATGCCTGAAAGCGTTGGCACCCGAAGGCATCGAGTGTCCTCGAGTCTCTACCCGGAGGCATGAAAGAGTGATTTTTTTGAACTCTTTATTCGGTGCATCACCAACTCCCTCACCACTTAACGGTGGTGGAAATGAGGCTTCTGGAAGCCTGGACACTCTGGAACTCGGAATATGGTATCGAGTCTTTAGCTGATAGACAGAACCATCAGAGAGGCCTCCCACATGCCTTTAACATGTATGCCAAAGCAATAGCTTCTCTAATCCAACAAGAAAAGGAGGCCTTAACCGTTGCCTCTCCCTTGCAGTCCTCCAAACAGTACAAACAATCTGATTTACGAAATGGAGCAGTTCATTTCAAATAACTCCGTAATACTCTCGAGACATCCAAGAAACACAACTGCAGATCTGCACTTCCCTCCAGCCCTTCCAAGAGTGCTGGCAGGAAAACCGGATGATTCAAGTAAAATACCGATACAACCTTGGGCAAAAAGGAAGGCACTGGCCAGATCACCACCTTTCTCCTTTGAGATGGAAAGAAGTAGCTCCCTGCAAGAGAGTGCTTGAAGTTCCAAAATTCTCTGGGTCGAACAAATTGCCAACAGAAAAACTGCCTTAAGCGTGGAAATGCTAAGAGGCTCAAAGGGCTCCTTCATCAGCGCTGTCAATACCAGATTGAGATCTCTAGAAGGAACAACTGACCGTCTCGGCAGATGGAGTTTCTTCACCACCTTCAGAGATTTTACGATATTGTGGTGTGCCCCTAAAGACACTCCCTGGATCCTGCCCTGATAATAAGAAATGGTTTGACATGTAACCTCAAGGAACTTGATGCCAAGCCCTTCTCAAAGCCTACCAGTAGGAATGTTAAAATGCGTGGTACTGTAGCCACGAAGGACTGACACTGTATCTGCACACCAAGCCTCGAAGATGCACCAGACCCAGATATATGCCAAAGAAGTGGAATTTTTTCAGGCCGTCAGTAAATTTGAAATCACCAGTCCTGAGTAGCTGCACCTCTTCAAGCGAGCCCTCTCAAGAGCCATGCCGTAAGCGACAATCGATCCACCTGAGGCATGCGTACCAGTCTCTGGGTCAAGAGATCGACCCTGGCCAGTAGCCACCAAGGCCTGTCCACCTGCAGCTGCATGAGGTCAGCATACCAGGGGCACTGCGGCCAGTCCAGGGATATTTATTTATTTAAAAGTAATTATATCCCGCTTTATTGTAGAATCAAAGTGGATTTCACTGCAAACCAATCAAGTAGGGTAGTGCAGGGATGTCGGCATGCAGTGGTTGTGAAGGTAGTGTTCGTGAGTGTGTGGATAGGTAAATCTCGATTTGGGGTGCAATATATACACAGGTTGAGCTATCTACATTGGGCTATAAACATTTTAATAAGTTACCATTCCCTGGTGAACATCAATCTGTTGAATGATGCGGCCTATGGGTGCCCACAGTGGAAAGACATATAGGAGGCCATCCGTAGGCCAATCACTGCACTAGGGCGCCAGGTCCTCCAACATCCTCTCTCCACCTATTGAAAAAAAGGCTTGCTTTGGCTGTTGCAAAAGTTGCCATTAAATCCATGATCTATGTGTCCCATCTTTCAACCACCTGCCTGAAGACCTGTGGACTGAGCGTCCACTCCCTGTGGTCCGCATGTACTTGACTCAGGTAGTCTGCCGTGATGCTGTCTGTTCCTGCAACGTGCGGTGTCGAAAGTGCTTGAAGATGCTTTTCTGCCCCATTCAATAGTCCATCAACGATTTCTCTCAGGCTCACACTGTTTGATTGAGGTAGGTACCATGGTTGCATTGTCCAAGACCACCCAAACTGCCTTCCCCTCTAACAATTGCCGAAACCTCTGAAGCGCCAGGTCAATGGCTCGCATTTCTAGTCTGCTTATGGACCACCTAGCTTCCTGTGGGTTTCACTGGCCCTGAGCAAACTGTCCCTCACAGTGGGCTCCCCAGCCCGAGACTTGTATCCGTCAGCGTGATCCAGCATGGCGATTTGAGAGACATCCCTGCTGCCAGTTTCTCAGGACGTAGCCACCACTGGAGAACACATCTGGTCTCCTCTGGGCAGGGCAACCACTGCGACAAGGGATGGTGCTAGTGGGACAACCTGCACAGCAGTGCTCTCTGCAGTGGTTGCATGTGTGCTGGTGCCCAAGGCACAAGGTCCAGAGTTGCTGCCATGGTACCGAGCAGCTGCAGGTAATGCCATGCAGTCGGTACCTTCATTTGTAGAAACTGTCACACTATTTACCTCAGCCCTTGTGCCTGCTGCACTGGAAGAAAGAATTTCCCTCTGAGGGTGTCATGCTCCCCCAGGTACTATAGTTCCTGCAATATCACTAAGGGACATGTTTATCACCCATCCTAGGCTCTGCAGAAAGTCCACTACCCATGCTGTGGCCTGCTCGTTTTCCTTCTTACTTTGTGCGTATGAACCAATCGTTGAGGTAACGGTGCACCAGGACCCCCTTAGTGAAGGTCCGTGGAGCAATCGCTAGCTCAAAAGGCAATGCCCAGAACTGAAAATGTTCCATGGGCACTGCAAAATGGCGAAACTGATGCTCCATACAGATGGGAACGTGTAAACATACTTCCGTGAGATGGAGGGACGTCAAAAACGCCTTCTCTCACTGCTACTATGACCGACCACAAAGTCTCCATGTAAAATCGGGGAACCCATAGACAGCGGTTCACTTGCTTGAGGTAGAGGATAGGCCGAAAAGATCGTCCATTTTGGGCACCACAAAATAAATAGTGTATCGACCTGATCCGCACTGGTCTGCGGGAACAGGCATCATGGCTCCCAATTGCAGAAGACGACCCAGGATGGTTTTTACTGCCATCGCCTTGGCACTTGCCATGCAGGGGGACAGCATGAAGGACGGCCCCAGCATCTGGCAAACTCCAACACGTAGCCCTCCCGAATGACCTCTAGCACCCACCGACTGGATGTGATCTGGACCCAGGCAAGGTAGAACTCCTTGCAGCTAACCCCCTAAAGGCTGCACCCTCTGCCTGGGTTTCTCTCATTTCATTGTGACTTTTTGGGTCCTGAGGCCGGGGAAGCGCCATAATAGCCCTGCCCTGCTCCTCGGAACCCTTGAAAGCTCCAAATCCAAGAGGAGAATTGCCCTCGCTGATAAGGTGCAAAACGTACTGTGCAGAAACAGCTGAAGTCGCACCGATGCCGTACTGTGAGCCTGCTTCTGCTTGTCCTATGGGAGACTGCCCCCTTTCTACTCTCTCAAGTCCTTTACCAACATTTCCAGATCCTCTCCAAACAGAAGCTTGCACTTAAACGGAAGCTTGCTAAGCCGGGCTTCGGAAGGGTCATCCACCACCCAATTCTGCAGCCAGAGGTATTCGATGAGCTGCCACCACCAAGGCCATAATCTCTGATAGCCCTCTAATCAGATCATAGCAGGTGTCCACCAGGTACGTGGCCCCCGACTCTGAATCCGCATCCCCCGACTCCAGCACCACTTGCGACCACTGCAGGCATGCCCTGGCTACCCAAGCTTCACAAATGAAAGCCTGTAAGAAGAGGGCATTGATATTGAACGCCTGCTTCAACAAAGTATCCAACTTTTTATCTTGGACATCCTTGAGAACGTACTGCCCTCTACTGGAATTGTAGTCTTCTTCGTAATGGCCGAGACCACTGCATCCACTTTGGGAGAGCAGAGCAGTTCCCGCTCTTGTTCTGGCAGCGGGTACAGCCAGGTCATAATCAGTACCCCCCTGAGACCGGCCTCTGAAAGGTCCCACTCCTCCTGAATCATCTGTTTGACTACATTATGCACTGGGAACATCTTGCGTGTTTTACGCACCACCTGGAAAAGCAGGTCCTCTAATGCCTCTTCCTCCACCGGAAGACCTGTTGGCATATTAAGTGTCCTCAACAATTCCATAATGAGCAACGCCAACTTCTCTCAGCAGAATATCCCTACGATGTGGGACTTCTCCTCCTGAGGAATCTCTCCTTCCTCTAGCAACTCCCCGTCTACATCCAACTCCATAATCTGGTCCAAGACTTTTGGCTCATCTGAAAGTGGAGACTGCTCCCACCAATCTCCCTCTAACCTATGCAGCTTAGCAGTCATCCCAACCTGCTCTGGGCTCTTGCGTAGTAGCGGGCCTTTTCCTGTGCTCCTACCCTGAAGCCTGGCTCTTTGACCCCTGTTGCTGCATGCAGAACGCCCTATGCAGAAGGAGAACAAATTCTGGGGAAAATCTCCCTAGGGGCTAACCTCCCTGGGACTGAGACGTGGATGGCCCGGAGAGCACCGATCCCTCCTGTACGGCTCTAACAGAGCTGGTGTGGTATCTCTGAAATCCCCGCTTGCCAATCTCTATCCCTCTTGGGAATGAGACTTACTCCCTCCTGCTTCTGAAGAGACTGCACGTCCCAAAGGATATGCAGCGTCCTCCTGCAGTCCCTGCTCTACTGTCTGGGCATATTTTTCACACCCTGGCAGATAACCACTTCAGAGATAGGCCCCCGATAGGCCTCGCAAGCCCCACACTGTGGCCTAGCTGGCATGGCCTTACCAGTAAGAACAGGATGGCAGAGTTTGGCGGAGAAGGCTCTCCTCCCTGGGGCTCTCCCTTTCGCTTTTCTTTTTATTATTAGGCAAAGAAAAGAAAAACAAGGCCCCAGAGCCCCCAACGCTCAACAAACCATGGAAAAACTCATCTAGCAGTCGGCGAGTCTCCCCATGCTTTCAAAACCTCTGCTCACACACCAAATGAGCCACTTTTAAAATGGCACGTTCCCCACATTGCTGTATGACCCGTTGTCAGCCAATGCTCAGGAGAGATAAAAAAAACTCATGGTTGTCCTTGCTCCCCGTAGACTTCTCCCCTTCACCAGGCTGAGCCAGCAAAACAAAACACAACTGTTTTCGGCATCGTTCCTGCCTTGCATTCAGCCTCTGTCCCCCGGCTTCCGCGTCGAGGCGGGAGTGCAGCACTGCACTGCCTATGGTTTGTCTCCCTCACGGCTCCTCAACTGGTCACAGGTTCAGGAGCCCTGGTTCTGAAGCACAACAGCCTCCTCCTCCAGGCAGCTTTTCTCAATCTACTTTATCTCTTATTCCTATTCTAATTTTTTTTTTAGCTTAATCCCAAACAACAAACCTAAGCCAGCTACAACACCTAAATACTATCTAGACACTCCTTAGTTGTCCCTTCTGTGAGTCCAGCACTGTTGATCACTCCTCCAGCTGCCTGCAGACTGAGCTTACTGGGAGATGGAAGGTGGAGCCAGCTGCCTTAGTTCACTGATGTCATCAAAAAGATGACATGCTCAGTCTTCAAGCTGCTGGAGGAGGATGACCACCCAGGGGTGTAGGACTGGACTAAAGGAACAATATAAGGAAAGGCTAGTTCTTTGTATATACTTTTAATTCTGGCAATAATTCTAAATTAAACGCTTCAAAGAACAAGTCATTTTCCTGAGAAGTATTTTTCATATGAAGTTTTGATAAGGAAGACATACCTGGTGTAGTGACAGCTTTCATTACAGCTTGCCCAGATTTAGACAGATGGGTCACATGCTGTAGAATATTTCCACTAGTATTATCTAGGGGCACAGAAGAATCAAAACTGTCAAGTAATGAAAAGTTGGACATCAATAAATCCATAAATATTTCAGTATCTTATGATTTAGCACATAAGATCTCAAGTTTTGCAAATTAAATTAAATTCAGATTTATATCCTGCTTCTTCCACCATGAGATAGTCTTACAAATTTTTAGATTTTACATTCACATACAGTTGGTATTTTGCTATCCCTTGGAAGACTTACAATCTAATTTGTACTTAAGGTAATAGAGGGTTAAGTGAATTACTCAAGATCACAAGGAGTGGCAGTGTGATTCAAACCAAGGCTCCCTGGTTCTTGGCCTGCTGCTTTCACCATTAGACTACCAATCTTATTGGTATAGATCAACATTTGCATTTTCATTTACAATTCTATGGAATAGAGCAAAATGAAATTAGACTTACCTGCTAATTGTTGTTCCTTGAGGAACTCCAGTCCAGTCCCGAACCTCTGGGTAGTCAACTCCTTCCAGCAGCTTGGAGACTGAGTACATCACATTCTTTAGAATGGTAGTAGTAATATCCCCGGCTTTTCCCATAAGCTCCCAGTAACCTATTGACAAAGCAAACTTAGAAGAGCAACAAGTAAACAAACATATTTCCCCTAAGGAAAAAACAATTAACTAGATAATATGTATGTCCCATTTCTAAAGGAGGTACTTCCTTTAACTTTTCAGAAAGGAACAATAAGATAAACATAAATTAGAGAAAATATAAACTGTCTGATAAATAAGCAACACTTAACATAAACTAAGATATAGCGAAACAATACCATGCGGCACAACACCAAAATCGAAAGACAGTTCCATAGCATCACTGAACATCCTGGGTGGGCTACGGGACTGGACTGGAGTTCCTCAAGGAGCAACAATTAGCAGGTAAGTCTAATTTCATTTTCCTTATCGTCCCTCAAGTCCAGTCCCGAACCTCTGGGATGCAACAGAGCAGTTACTTAATGGGAGGAACCTGCTAATCCGGCATGTAAAACCGCCAAACCAAAACGGGCGTCCCCCGCTGCCTGGATATCTAGGCGAGTGTCTGCTAAAAGTATGTAATGAAGACCAAGTAGTCGCCCGACAGATTTACACCGGGGGAATCAAACTATACTCGGCCCAAGAAGCAGCTTGGGCTCTAGTGGAATGTGCTTGAAGCCCTAAAGGAACTACACGTCCCTGTAAAATATATGCAGAAGCATTTGCTTCACGAATTCACCTGGATATGGTGGCTTTAGCTGCCACTTCGCCCTTATGCGGGCCCCCAAAGAGGACAAACAAATGCTCGGATTTACGAAAATTTTTAGAATTTTTTTAAACAGTTGAGGGCCCTTTTTACATCCAACCGATGCAGATCCCGCCCAATGGATGACCCAACGAAACTGTCCAAAACTGGCAAAGAAACTGGCTGATTAACATGAAATGCCGAAACCACCTTAGGCAGAAAAGAAGGAACAGGGCAGAGTACCACCTTCTCCCAAGAAAAGGCTTTTTGCAAGACAAAGCTTGCAATTCAGAAATCCTTCGTGCAGAACAAATTGCCACCAGAAAAACTGTCTTCAAAGTTAAATCCTTTAATGTTGCCCGAGACAAAGGCTCGAATGGCTCCTTAGTTAACGCTCTGAGAACCAAATTGAGATCCCAAGACGGAACTAAAACTCGATGAGGTGGTCGCATATGATTTACTGCCCGAAGAAAACGCAGTACATCTGGATGCGAACCCAGAGGCTCCTTATTGACATTTCCTCGAAAGCAAGCAATAGCCGTGAGCTGCACTCGTAATGAGCTAGACGCTAACCCTTTATCAAAACCATCCTGTAAAAAGGCTAAGATATGAGGAACCGTAGATAAAAGAAGCCTGCAATTTTTTACCTAAACACCACGCTTCAAACACGCGCCAAACACGTATGTAGGCGAGCGAAGTAGATTTCTTCCAAGCATTTAACATGGTTGAAATAACTTGCTCTGAATAACCTTTCCGTCTCAACCTTGCCCTTTCAAGAGCCAAGCCGTAAGCGAGAATCAATTCACCTGAGGCATACGTAGAGGACCCTGCAAAAGCAGGTCACTGCGCTGCAGCAAACGTCATGGCCGATCTACTAGAATTCGCATCAGGACCACGTACCAAGAACGTCTTGGCCAATCCGGAGCTATTAGAATAACATATCCGTGATGTTCCTCGATCCGCTGAACTACACGGCCTATCAAGGCCCACGGTGGGAACACGTAGAGAATGTCCTCAGTCGGCCAGTGCTGCAACAGAGCATCGATGCCCTCTGACATTCTTTCTCGCCTCCTGCTGTAGAAACAACTGGTCTTTGCGGACTCGATGGTTGCCATCAGATCCATTAGTGGCTCTCCCCATCTGTGGACAATCCGAGAGTATATCTTCAGATGAAGAACACACTCTCCTGGATCTATGCAAACTCAATTGAGATAGTCTGCTGCTATGTTGTCTATTCCCGCAATGTGAGCCGCCGATAACACTTGAAATCGAGGTTCTACCCAAAGAAATAACTTCACTGCTAGGCCTTCGAGCGGTATGCTGCCTGTGCCACCCTGATGATTGAGATACCCTACTGCCATCGCGTTGTCCGACAAGACTCTCACCGACTGAGACAAGACAATCTTTTCGAAGGCTTTGAGCGCCAAGAACACCGCTTTCAACTCCAATATGTTGATTGACCAACTGGACTCCTGCCTGCTCCAAGTCCCTTGAACATAGAGCCCCTTGTAGTGCGCTCCCCAGCCCAACAGACTGGCATCGATTAAGACTGGAATCCAAACAGGCTGTTCGAGAGGCATGCCCGCAGTTAGATTCTTTCATTGGAGCCACCAATGAAGAGCTGTCTTTATCTCCTGCGGACACGGGAGTCGCTGGGTTAGAGAACCTGTCTGATGTGACCATCGTCGAAGAAGTGCTCTCTATAAAGGGCACATATGAGCTCTTGCCCACGGTACCACTTCCAGCATTGCTGCCATTGTGCCTAATAACTGTAGATACCTCCACGCAGTGGGAGACATGGTTTTTAAACTAAGTGTTGTAAACTGCGTACTCGATGGTCCGGCAGAAACGCTTTCCCTACTTGTGTATCAAAGCGGATTCCTAAGTACTCCAAATTCTGGAATGGAAGCAGTTGGCCCTTGGTTTGACTATCCAACCAAGACTTTCTAGAAATTGAACTACATGAGCAGTGACTTGAACACTTTATTGTCTGGATTTTGCTCTGATGAGCCAGTAGTCCAGATAAGGGTTAACCAACACCCCTTCCTTTCTCAGTGCCGCAGCCACTACCACCATAACCTTGGTGAAAGTCCTGGACGCCGTGGCCAACAATGGCTATGTTTGAAAGTGAAAATGCCCCATTGGAACCGCAAACCACTGAAATTGCTGATGAACGGCCCTGATAGGGATATGTAAATACGCTTCTGTGACATCTAGGAACGTTAAGTACTTCCCCTTTCTCACAACAATTACGGACCGCAAAGTGTCCATGCAAAAATGTGGCACCCACAGACAACGGTTTACTCCCTTGAGGTCCATAATCGGATGCCAAGAACCGTCTTCTTTGGGCACTACAAAATAAATCGGAGTACTGACCACAGCTGTATTGGTCTCTGGGTAACGCAATTACTGCTCGTAACTGTAGAAGCCTTGTGAGAGTGTCCTTTACCACCAGAACCTTGCCCGACACTCCACAGGGAGACTGGATTAAAAAGTTGGTTATTGGTTTTGAAAACTCGAGAGAATAACCCTCGCGAATAATTTCCAGAACTCATTAGTCGGATGTTATTAGGGTCCAAGCAGAGTAAAATTACTGTAGATGAACTCCCATGGGCTACACCTCCACATGGACTGTCCGTACAGAGTAGTTACTCACCTGTAACAGGTGTTCTCCAGGAGCAGCAGGAATCAGTCCTCACATATGGGTGTCATCGGCGCCGATGAAGCCCCAGCGGAGCATTTCCCCAGCTTTCTATGAAAGCCTTTGGGAATGCGGGCACGCATGCGCGGTTCCCTTCCCGCCTAAAAGTGCCATCTTACCTCAGTCAAATGACATAGCTAAGAACAGCACACAAAAATGAAAAATAAACTATGTACAACTGCAACTCCAAGGGGAGGAGGGAGGGTTGTGCGGACTGATTCCTGCTGCTCCTGGAGAACATCTGTTACAGGTGAGTAACTACTCTTTCTCCAGGACCAAGCAGGAAGTCAGTCCTCACATATGGGTGACTCCCAAGCTCTGGGCTACCGAGGAACCCAGGCTGAACAAGAGAACTCCCTCTAGTCTCAGCAACAAAGAAAGGCTTTTCAAGGACACAACCTCCATCGGTAGCCCAACAGAGGGCAGGAAGGCAGGAGTTGCCTAAACCTCAAAGAGATTCCGGAGTACTGCTTGGCCAAAAGCACTGTCCCTATGGGACTCCCTCTCCAGACAGTAATGGGCCGCAAAAGTCTAACTTGAAGACCAAGTTGCAGCCCTGCAGATGTCTACCAAGGGCACAGAGCGGAGATGAGCCACTGAGGCAGCAAATGCCCTGACACGGTGGGCCGTAACCCGACCCTGCAAAGGAAGGTCAGCCGCCTTGTAAGCCCAGGTGATACAGTCAGTCACCCAGATGGACAAGGTACACTTGGACACAGCCAACCCCAACTTATTAGGGTCAAAAGAAACGAAGAGCTGAGTAGCCCTTCTATGCCCCTGGGTACGGTCAAGGTAGAAGGATAAGGCCCTCCTACAGTCCAGGGTATGCAGGACTGCTTCAGCCTGGCTTGCATGAGGCCTAGGGAAGAATGTTGGAAGAACCACCTCCTGATTGAGGTGGAAAGAGGAGACAACCTTTGGGAGGAACTTTGGATGAGCCCGAGGACTACCCTGTTCCTATAAATTCTGGTGTAAGGCCTATCACAGACTAGGGCCTGAAGCTCACTCACTCGCCTAGCCGAAGTAAGGGCTATCAGGAAAAGAGTCTTCAAGGAGAGGAAACGTAGTGGGCAAGTAGTCATCGGCTCAAAAGGTGGGCGAGTCAGTTGCTGCAAGACCACATTCAACTCCCACTCAGGGGCAGGAGGACGGATTGGAGGCTTGAGCAAAAACAAGCCCCTGAGAAAGCGGGACACCAAGGGGTGAACCGACAGAGAATGTTCTTCCACCAGTGAGTGGTGAGCTGCTAGAGCTGAGAGGTGGACCCGAACAGAATTGGACTGGAGTCCCTGATTGGACAAGTGCAGTAAGTACTGAAGCACCTCTGGTACAGTACAGGAGAAAGGATCCTATGTATGTAGCTGACACCACACAGAAAACCTTTTCCACTTGAGAGCTGTGATGCAGCAAGGGGTACACAGCCTATGGAAATTCAGGTAAAAGAAAGACTTACCTCAGAGTCAGCTTTAGAAAGCAGCACTAGGCACTCTGATTCACCGGAGCAAGGGAAATTCTTGCTACGTAGCAAACAAAAATCCCATCAGGAACACCTGAGTGAAAATCCCCAGGTCACGTGCAGAGCTAGGGATTACTTAAGGCAAGGTTCCAGTCAGTGGAGTAGATTGTGAGTGGCAAGAGGAGGAGCAAGAACACGAACACCAAAGGGAACTGCAGAGAGTAGGACTGCAGATCGGGTTGCAGAGAATAGCAGGAGGTGTGGCTCTCATCAGCTGAGCAGAAACCCCAGGGGATTGCTGGGAGGAAACTCTTCTCACGGAGAACCAGGAAGTGAGTCTGACTCCAGCTCTCGAGAAGAGAGGTTCAAGGCAAGCTGTTCCAAGAGTAAACCTGCTACCAGAAATAACCTGAAAGAGAAGCTAGGAGGATCCCACTACACTAGAGACCGGTATATGCCAGCTCAAGGCAGAGGTCACTGTGAGAGGAAAGTGTTGGGGGATGGGAACTCCAAGCACGTCTGCAGCCTAAGAAGTAGGTGTAAAACTAAGTCTAATTATACTCCTGCACAACCCACCTGGAAGGCAAAAGCCATAAGGTATAGGGAGCCACGTATTAAGGCAGTCCCTGCAGATAGAAGGAATCCTCCATATGATTATAGGGAGAAGTTTAAAACCCCTAAGTACCAAGGGCGTGGTCCTGAATATAACTACAAGCAGCAAGGTGGTTCAGAACTGTTATTCTGGGAGGAGAGCCCAGGCAGAAGATACCACAGGCCAGAGAGGTATAGCCCTGAAGGGAGAAGAGCCTCTTCTGATTATTACAGTGATTTATCACAGGACACTGTGTCTGAGCGCCATTTGTATGAGGAGTCTGACACAGGGAGTTTGGGCACTGCTGAGGAGAATATGATATGGGAAGCCGCTAGCAATCTTCCGGAGCCCATTCCCATGGAATGCAGCATGTGTTACAAACACAACCTTGCTATGTGAATGAATGCAAAGAGAACTTTGTACAGAAAATAAGGATTACTTGTTTGCCATTAATTTGTTGCTCTGTTCATCTTTAAGTTTCTGTCTTCTTGACAAGTCCGAGCGGGACGGGGAATAAAACCCACTTTAAGTTTCATTCAAAAGTTGCTCTGAAAGACTCTTTTATTTAACAAGCCAGAGCAATTACTTGTTCATAAGCCCTAGGCAACCGCCTATACAGGGCAATAAGGGCTCTAACCACGGGCCCCATCACAGAGCATAGGTCTTTCTAGTGGACTGTTTCCTAGAGGCTAGGACAACCTCTTCAACTTCCTGAGGTAGGCCCCAGGGAGCCAAAACTACCCTTGCAGCCTCCAGGCCATCAAATTGAGAGCTTTGAGATTGGGGTGCAGAAGGGAACCCTGATCCTGAGAGAGAAGGTTGGGTTGCAACCCCAGAGGCAGTGGGGGATCCACTGCCAGCTGAAGCAGTAGTGGGAACCAAGGTTGCCTCGGCCACCTGGGAGCCACCAGCAGGACCGAGGCCTTGTCCTGAAGAATCTTGGAGAGTTCGGGCCACCAAGGGCGTGGGAGGAAACGCATACAGGAGGCCCTGAGACCATGGAATCAGAAAAGCATCTGCTGCTATCCGCAGAGGATGCAGTTGCCTGGAGGAAAAGCTTGGCAGTCGCTTGTTTAGTGGACTGGCAAACAGGTCTATCAAAGGGAGACCCCATTTTAGGAAGATTTTCTGAACTACCAAGGGATGCAGCTGCCATTCGTGGGGCTGCAAAATTCTGCTCAACCTGTCGGCCAGGTAGTTTTCCTGGCCTGGAAGGTACACAGCCTTGAGGAGCATGTTGGGCTTGAGGGCAAATGAACAAAGGTCCTGAGCCTCACGACAAAGGAGTCTGGACCCCGTCCCACCGTGTTTGTTCACATAAAACATGGCTACCTGGTTGTCTGTATGAACCAGGACAGACTGATGAGCAAGGGCAGGAGAGAAAGCTTTGAGAGCTAGGCGAATAGCCCTGAGTTCCAGGAGATTGATCTGCTGTGCCGCCTCCCAAGGAGACCACAGGCCCTGGGTGCACTTGTCTAGACTATGAGCTCCCCAGCCCTGCAGGGAGGCGTCTGTGGTCAGTACCACTGTGTACCCAGGAATCTGAAAGGGCACGCCTTTTAATAGATTGGGTGGGTGCAGCCACCAGCTGAGGGAGTTCAGAAAGTGTCTGGACACCCTTATCCTGTCCCTGAGGCTGCCTGTGGCCTGTGACCACTGAGTCCGAAGGCACCACTGTGCAGGCCTCATATGGAGCCTGGCATTGGGGGTCACATGAACTGTCGAAGCCATGTGGCCGAGAAGCCTCAGGTAGAGTCTGGCGGAGACCAGGGACCTGTTGAGAAATTGGTTTGCCAAGGCTATCAGTCTTTGTGCTCTGTCTTCTGGCAAGAAAGCCTTTGCCAGGAGAGCGTCCAGCCTTGCTCCTATGAATTCCAAATTCTGGGAGGGGAGCAAAGTGGACTTTGCAAAGTTTATGACAAAGCCTAGGCTTTGAAGAAGAGCAACAGTTCTGAGGGTGGCTTGGCTGGCCTCTTGGCACGTCTGACCACTGATGAGCCAGTTGTCCAGATAGGGGAAGACAAAAATTCCCTGATTTCTCAGGTAGGCCGCCACCACTGCCAGGCATTTGGTAAAGACTCTGGGAGCAGAGGTGAGGCCAAAAGGCAGTACTCTGTACTGATAATGGTTTCCTCCCACAATGAACCTGAGGTACTTTCTGTGGTCTGGATGAATGAGGATGAGAGGGTACGCATCCTTTAGATCTAAGGAGCATAGCCAATCTCCCTGCTGGAGGTAGGGCAGAAGTGTTCCAAGAGTAAGCATCTTGAACTTTTCTTTCTCTAGGAACTTGTTGAGGTTCCTGAGATCCAGAATAGGTCGAGGGCCACCGGTTCTTTTGGGTACCAGGAAATACCTGGAGTAGAACCCTTGACCTTGGAAGTGGGGAGGCACAGGCTCCACCGCCCTGTCCACCAACAGACTCTGAAGTTCCTGAAGGAGAAGGTCTATGGCAGGGAAGGCCTCGGAGGCTCCCCTGGAAAGGATGGCGGAGGCAGTTGGTGAAAATGAAGTACATAGCCCTTGTGGACTATGTCCAACACCCACCTGTCCCCGGTGATGAGGGGCCACTAGTGGGCAAAGAGGGCGAGGCGACCTCCAGTGCAGGGTTAGGATAGCAGGGACGGAGAGGCTACGCTCAAGGAGTCAAAAACCCCCACATTGCTGAGTGGGAGCAGGGGCCGGAGGCTTGGGGGTGCTCTGCCTACGGGGCCCATTACCCTGCCCCTTGGCCTGCTGACCCTGGGGTGCAGCTTGGGCAGCCCGATACTGAGGGTACTGTTTGTAGGCAGTGCCCTTCCTCGGGTAAAAGGGCTTTTTACCCGAGCCCTTCTTCTTATGAGAAGGAGCAGAGGTCTTCCTAGAAAGCCTTGTCCTTGTAAGGTGCTCGGTTTCGAGCTGAGCGGCCTTCTCGGTCATGGGCTTGCCAAAAAGGTTCTCACCTCGGCAAGGGACATCGACCAACTTGTCCTGAACCCATGGTTCGAGGTCCGATGACTGCAGCCATGCCTGGTGTCGAGCCGCGATGCCGGCTGCCGCAACTCGGACCGAAGCCTCGAAGCTATCGAAGGCGGCGCAGGACATGAACTTCGAGCAGTCCCGAACCCCCGAGGACAAGGACTTGAATCTCTGCAAAGGTTCCCCAGAGAGTCCAGCAGAGAACCCGGCCAACTCCTTGGCCAGGTCCCGCAAGTACATGCCCATGTACTTGAGATGAGAACCTTTATAACACCATGGAAAACCTTGAACTCAATTTAGATAAAGGCTAAACAGGTAACTGACCACATAAAACACAAACCTCCTACCTAAATGGACAACACACATAGTTCAATCGAAATGACGATCCAATCTCTTATGCCCTAATACCTCCTCATGTATATAGTTGTTTCTGTAATGTACTGTCTTATGTTATTTAGACACTACATTTTGTTAGTTAATTGTTTTAACACGGTTCCAGTTTAAATTCACTGTTTAGTTTCCTAGACTTAACTTTGTTTAATTTATGATATTTTAAGATGTTCTATGTAAAATTAAGATGTTCTATGTAAAACAAACTTCGCTTTGTTATTTGTTGTTATTTGTACACCGCAACTGATCTCTGGAAGATGCGGTATAAAAATGAGTGTTAAATAAAATAAAATAAATAAATGTACAGCTGGTAAGACTGGACACTGCAAGCAAGCATCGAGCCCTGGAAACACTTTCTACCGACGCCATCGAGGTTCCGGGCCTCCCTGCCGGGGGGCACCGCCGAGTGCATCTTCTGGCTCTTCAGACGATGCATGGCCGTTTCCACAACCATGGAATGGTGTGGTAGCTGTGCCTTCTGAAAGCCAGGGCTCTTCCTGAGTCGACAGATCGAGTCGACTCGCTTGCTTAAAACCGGCGCCGAGGCCGGTGCCTCCCACATCCGGAAGAGGAGCCGTTCCAGCATCGGAGGAACCGGAACAGTAAAGGCCTCCTTCGGAGGAGAGTCATACTGCAGGGCCTCCAAGCTCTTCAGCTCGAGGCTCTTCCTCAGGGTCCGCCGGAATAGCCAAGGCAGTAGCCATATCCTGGACGAACTCCGAGAACCGAGTATCCTCCGGAAGGGATCTACTCCGGGGCTCAGACTGCGGTCAGTCCGACGGGATGCACCGAGTCTTGAACGTATCAGGGGACTCCTCATCCTCTGTCTCCCAGGTGGACTCGTCCGACGAGGAGTCAGGGTCCGACCCCGCGGGGCCCTGGAGCTCCCGCCCCGACGCCGGAGGCACCGGCATCAACGCCCTCAGTCCTGAGCGGGAGCTCGAGGGAGACTGCGACCGAGGTCGACTTCGAGCCATGATGGACTCGAGTATCGGCTCGGGTCTCCGGGGTCGACATCGAAGTCGATGTCCCGGTGGTCGGGGCAGATGCGCCAGACAGGCTGGCCATCAGTGCCCGCTGCTGCTCCATGAAGGCAGACAGTCTGCTCTCCAAGGCTGTCATCCTGAGACTCAACTCGGGAGATGCAGCAGCCACCGACTCGGGCCCCGGTGGCGCCGGGCCTGACGTCGGCTCTCTGGGAGGAGAGTCCTCGAGGACTACGGGGCTTAAGTGTCCAGCAGACTCCGGCTCCACGCGAGGAACTTTGGCAGGCTTCTCTTGGTCCACGGGCCCGGGGCGACGGTCGGGGGGGGGGGTCTTAGACCTGGCCCTCGAGGGGCCAGGGACCTCCTCCAACGACGCCCTCGTGAGCCGCTTCTTCCTCTTGCATTCACGGTCGGGGGACCCCCTGTCCGAGGAGCTTCGACGGCGCTTAGGATCCGAATCCCAAGATGTCGAGGCCTCAGACGAGGTCCGGGCCCAGCCGGAGGCTGAGTCCGAGAAAAGCCTTTCTTTCTGCTGCTGGCGACTGCGGAGTGCCTTGGAAGACATCTTACCACATGGTCCACACGACTTAGGGTCGTGATCAGGACCGAGGCACCGAAGGCAGCAGTCGTGTGTGTCGGTGAAAGAGACATTAATTTCTTACACCGATCACACTTCTTAAAACAGCTGGAAGCCATCGGGGAAAATAGTATCCCCGCGAGGTCAAAGGACCGGCCTTCCAGGGAAACAGGGCGTGAACGCCAGCCACGAAGGGCAAAAACTGAAAAAGAAGAATCGGGCTCGATACCGGTGTACCGAACCCGGCGGGAGGGGAACCGGCATCGAACTGGGAGAAAAAATAGCGAGTATCGCCGAAAAAAATAAACTTTATCCGGGATGACAGGACACACGTCCGGTGGGCTTCTCGGAAAAAAAGAGACTGAGGTAAGATGGCACCTTTAGGCAGGAAGGGAACCGCACATGTGTGCCTGCATTCCCAAAGGCTTTCATAGAAAGCTGGGGAAATGCTCCGCTGGGGCTTCATCGGCGGCGATGACACCCATATGTGAGGACTGACTTCCTGCTTGGTCCTGGAGAATTCATTGTGTCTTTTTAAATCCAGAAGTCGAGGAAGCAGAGAAACCTGTACCTGCACCCCGGAAACATCTGAATGCTTGACCTAGGGAAGAAAACCTTCCCTTTTGAAATCCCGACTGGCAAAAGGTTTGAAAGCGACGAAAATCCCGTACCTGCCCACGAGACGGTACCGGGGTACGCAGCTGCTTAGATTTATCTTCAGAGTGTCTGCGGAGGTTTGAGAATTGAATTGCCTTAGAATTGTAGGAGGGGGCATGCTGTGAAAATGGAGCTTGTACCCCTCTCCTACAATGGAAAGAGTCCAATCTTCTGCTGTTATCTGATGCAATCTGTTGGCAAAGTGGCATAACCTGCCTGGGATATTAGGGGGTTGGGGACCCCTCAAAGACAGGAAGGCTAAGCTCTCTAGGAAGAAGTCAAAGCCCTTGAGGGGGCTGAACCTGCGGAGCTGGTTGGGCTCTCGGGCCTTTTGGCTTCTTTTGCTGTCTGGTTTGTCCCTTTTGGGCAACCTGACCCCGAGTTTGACTCTGCTGGGTATAAGAAGGATAAAATTTCCTCTTTTTGCTGAAAAAGGGTTTTTTATAAGGCTTCTTTTTGGCTGGAGTGGCTGTAGATTTTGACTATCTAGAGTGGTATTGTCAGCATCTAACTCGTTAGCCTTTTCCTGCCAGTTCTTGCCAAAGAGATTCTCTCCCGTGCAAGGAATGTTGCCTAACTTGTCCTGTACCCAAGTCTCCAAGTCTGATGCCTGAAGCCAGGCAATCCGTCGTGCCCCAATGGCAATAGCAGAGGTTCTGCTGATGCATTCAAAGCAGTCAAAGGCTGCATGATTCACAAACCTGGAGACATCCCGAGTATGCCTGACAAGCGTAAGGAAGTCTTGCCGTCTGTCATCTGGGAGAAGTGGGCTCATGAGCTCCAAATCTCCTGTGACTTCTTTGAGGAACATTCCCATATATAGTATATATGAACTGATCCTAGCTGAGAGCATGGAAGCCTGAAAAGATTGGCGCCCAAAAACGTCTGGAGTCCTGCATACATGACCTGGGGGATTGGATGCATGCCTCTTTGCACTTTTCATCCTACACATGGCTGACTCCACCATCACTGAATGGTGTGGCAGCTGAGTCTTTTGAAATCCAGGACATGGCGGAACTCGATACATAGTATCAAGCCTCCTAGAATGAGGAGACGTAGTCAGAGGTGTCTCCCACAGTCTGAGCATCAAGTTATGCAGAATTTCATGGATGGGCAGAGTGGCTGCCTCCTTTGGAGCTTTAGGATATAAGAGAATTTCCAATTCCTTTGCTCTGGGTTCCTGTTCAGGAGCTACCGTGATTGAAAGGCCCTTGGCCACATCACGAATAAAATCCTGAAAAGACATGTCCTCTGGAGGTGACATTGTGCGTTGGGGAGAAGAGGGATCTTCCGGGAGAAACCCTCTGGTACCAGCTGAATTGTCAAAGTCTTTGGAATCGGAGGATTTGAAGTATTACTGACCACGATGCTCATGCAAAGCATGGTCCTGGTATCGATCAAAGTCGGTACCGAGTTGATCCTGTACCGATTGTCGATTCCAGCCAAAGATGGTGTGGGAAGAATTCCCACCGAGGCCGGTACAGCGTAGTTACTCACCTATAACAGGTGTTCTCCAGGAGCAGCAGGAAAGCACAGTTACTTACCTGTAACAGGTGATCTCTGGGAACAGCAGGAATTAGTCTTCACATATGGGTACGTTGGTACCGACGGAGCCTGCACGGGAATGCTCCCCAGCATCCAATCAGAAAGCTTTTGGGAGCATCCCTCGCGCCTGCGCGCTGACTTCCCGCCTTTCCCACTGCCTCTCCTCAGTTGAGTTTCATAGCTGAGACAGAAGGAGAGAAAGAGGAAAGGAGATAGATAGATACAACTCCTAGGGGAGGTGGGTGGGTTGTGAAGACTAATTCCTGCTGTTCCCAGAAATCACCTGTTACAGATAAGTAACTGTGCTATCTCCAGGAACAAGCAGGAATGAGTCTTCACATATGGGGACTCCCTAGCTGTGGGTGCCAGGGGAGATCCCATAAAATGCGTATCCCTGGAACAGGACGGCATTTCCCAAACCTGGATCCCCGGCATCCCCTGAGGGATGGGGGGTAGGAGTTGAATAGAGAAGAGCTGTAGAGGAACAGCGAATCTAAAGACTACAGAAAAAAAAATGAGTCTTTAGAATGTATGTCAAGTATCATTAAAATATTTAATGAACTAGTACAATATAGAGCTTACCTACGGGATTGTAGGAAGTAGAACTGTGATGGAGTGTACTGTAGATGCAGTAGCGGAATCCTCAAGGTAACTTCACAGCAGTGAGGATGAAGTTCCAAACCCGGAAAGAGCAGGTAACCCAGGTGTCAACTGGGGCAGGAGAAGAACGGCAGGTCTTCAATGGAAAGCTTTATGGGAAAAAGCTGAAAACTCTTTTAGGTACAGAGTTATTAACACTGAGGACTAAAAGAAGACGACTGACCGATCTGGAGAATTAGCCCAGTCCAGAAGGGAAGAGGGGGAATGGAAAAAAAAACCCATTCCCAAGGAGAACAGAAGTGTACTCAGAAATACTGAAGATGTACACCGTCTTTCCTAGCTGGTAAGAGATAGGAAGACATTGAAGTTTAATACTTCAGAGACAGGGAGATCTATAACAAAAATAGAAGCTGTTGACATCACAGCAGTAATTGTGTGTATAACCGCTCCCACTTACTGAGCCGCATGAGAATAAGCAAGCTGACTGTCTGGACCTCTTAAGAAGGTAAAAGCTTTATAGCACAGACAGTTAGGGAGACAGCAGGTAATACATAGCGTCCTATGGACATCTCCCAATGGGCACACACACACACACACACATACATATATATATATGGATGGAGATACATACATATATATGTACATATATGTCTAGATATGTGTGAGACATATACATATATATATATATATATATAAATATATATATATATATATATATATATATATATAAATATATATATAGATATAGAGAGAGAGAGAGAGAGAGAGAGAGAGAGAAATGTCCTAATAAAAATCCAATAAGTAACACACTGAATGAGGAGATGACTAACGAGTATCACATTTGCTAGCTTACATGTGTCATCTTTAACATCGGTAGTGCTAGTGCTTGCACACCTCATGTTTAATGTATAATAAATGTCGAGTCCCCGGATGTTTTTCTCCTTTCAAGCAATGTTAGTGCCACCAGTAGTTTTTTAATCTTTTCTGCCCATATCACCCTTTCTTTCAGATTATTGGACGGTTAATACATTGCTGTGACAGCGTTATAATCCTCAGCACAAGAGCGTGTCTGCAGTCTTAGAGACTCATTCTGGTTCAGTCAGCGGCGCCCCAGTCCACTGATGTTAGTTGGTAATTACGATGGTGTTTTACATAGTGCAGTATTAACACAATAGTAGTCCGGTTTTACAATCATGAGTGTCCCAGCTACACATAGTTTTTAAACACTATTTTTAATATGGTGGCGATAGCTTTTAACCCTAGGGTTTTACATCGCGGTGACAACACAGTGCTCAATTTTACTGTTTTCTTCCCATATAATACTCATTATACCCCCTACAGTTTTAAGTCTGTATAGAAATTAGTCATCTCCTCATTCAGCGTTTTACTTATTGGATTTTTATTAGGACATTTTTACAGTTGAGACTTCGGCTTATCGCCTCTCTCAACCCCACCACTTGAAGACCTGCTGATGGTGTTTGTTTGAATGAGTAAAACTATAATTATAGATATGTTTTCCCTATTTTATGTCTTTTTATTTATTGGTTTTAAGTTCCCTTCTGCCCTACGTTGCGTATGTTCTTTTAACAAAAAAAGTTTAAATAAATTTTTAATATTGTGCAGTTTTAAATGTTCTTGTACATGTTCTTTTTATTATGGTTCAACTCATGCCTGCACTATAATTGTTCATTGAGTACATTATACATGTAACAAAAGGCAATTATATGCTCATCAATAATTGACATGTGTGTTCTTAATTATTTATTTTTTAAGTTTTAATTATTTATTTATCTTTGAGTGCAATGAGATTAAGATGTGATAGTCTTTAATGGTGTACAGATGTTCTTAATTATTTATTTTTTAACTATTTATCTATTTATATTTGAGTGTCATGAGATTAAGATATGGTTAATGTCCAATACCATGCCTGTCGAGCTTTAATTAGGTTGTTATCTTTCATTTTTAATGTTTTTATTATGTTTTTAATATATTGTGTTTATTATATGTTTGTCAGTGCTTTTAACCCCCTGAGGAAGGCAACCTGCCGAAACGCGTTGGGGACTTTCAATAAAGCCTCTGTGTCATCACCACTCTTGCTCCTTGTGTTCCCAAGCAGAAGTCAGTCCTCACATATGGGACTCCCCAGCTCTAGACTACCGAGAATCCAAAGCTGAAAAATAAGCTCCCTCTAGAGCCTCAGCATGCAGGATAAGAATCTTCTCTGAGAACGCCCCCGAATGATAGCCCAACAGAAGGGCCGGAGGGTAGGAGTTGCCTAAACCTCAAAGAGATTACGGAGTACTGCCTGTCCGAAAGCACTGTCCCTGCGGGACTCCCTCTCGAGGCAGTAATGGGCCGCAAATGTCTGGCTTGAAGACCAAGTGGTGGCCTGGCAGCTGTCTGCCAACGGAACAGAGCGGAGATGAGCTACTGACGCAGCCTTCGCCCTGACACGATGGGCTGTGACTCGACCCTGCAAGGAGAGGCCGGCTGCCCTGTACGTCCAAGCGATACAGTCTGCTACCCAAATGGACAGGGTACGCTTGGAGATAGGTAACCCCATCCTATTAGGGTCAAAAGAGACAAAGAGCTGGACAGCCCTTTGATGCCCCTACGTACGGTCAAGGTAGAAAGACAATGCCCTCCTACAGTCCAGGGTATGCAAGACCATTTCAGCCCGGCTGGCATGCGGCCTGGGAAAAAAGGTCGGAAGAACCACCTCCTGACTGAGGTGGAAAGAGGAGACAACCTTTAGAAGGAACCTAGGATGAGTCCATAAGACCACCCTGTTCTTATAGAACCGTGTGTACGGTCTGTCAAAAACCAGAGCTTGTAGTTCACTCACGCGCCTGGCCGAGGTAAGAGCTACCAAGAACAACGCCTTCCAGGAAAGGAAGCGTAAATGACAGGTAGCCATCGGCTCAAACGGTGGGCGATTAAGTTTTTCCAAGACCACATTCAAATCCCACTCAGGGCTGGTGGACGAATCGGAGGCTTGAGCAAAAGCAGGCCTCTGAGGAAACGGGCCACTAAGGGGTGGACCGACAGACTGGCCCTCCACCGGTGAGTGGTGCGCTGACAGAGCACTGAGGTGGACCCGAACAGAGTTGGATTTAAGGTCTAGGTCCGATAGGTGAAGCAGATACTGCAGCACCACTGGTACCAGGCACGAAAACGGATCCTCTTGACGCTGAGCACACCAGGTGGAGAACCTACGCCACTTGAGGGCATAAGATTTCCAGGTGGATTGTCTCCTAGAGGCCAAAACCACCTCTTCTACTTCCCTAGGTAGAAGTAAGGGGGATAGAACAACCCTTTCAGCAGCCAACCTAATCTAATGATGTTTGATGTACAAATGTATATAGTTTCCCTGTTGCTCCAAGTTTAAACTCCTGCTACAATGTAAGCACAGACCAGTCTCCTGACTGTGCAACCTTTGTTATATGTAAACCGCACTGATAACAAATAGCGCGGTATATAAAAGCTGTTAAATAAATAAAATAAATAAATAAATGGAGGGACTGGAGGTTGGGGTGCAGGAGAGATCCTTGATCCTGAGAGAGGAGATCGGGTTGCACCCCTAGAGGGAGTGGAGTGTCCACCGCCAACTGCAGGAGTGGAAACCACGGTTGCCTCAGCCATCTGGGGGCTACCAGAATCAGCGAGGCCCTGTCCCACAGAACCTTGAATAAGGTTCGGGCTACTAGAGGCATTGGAGGAAACGCATGCAGCAGGCCAGTAGACCAAGAGATTAGGAAGGCATCTGCTGCTATTCGCAGAGGATGTGGTTGTCTGGAACAGAACCTGGACAGCTGACGGTTCAGTGGACTGGCAAAGAGATCGATGGTTGGAAGACCCCATTTTAGGAAGATCTATTGGACCACTATGGGATTCAAATGCCATTCGTGAGGCTGTAGAATCCTGCTCAACCTGTCTGTCAGGTAATATTTCTTAGCCAGGTAGGTAAACGGCCATGAGAAACATGCCGTCCTTGACCGCAAAGGCGCACAGGGCCTGTGCTTCCTGACACAGAAGCCAGGATCCCGTGCCTCCTTGTTTGTTCACATAGAAAAATGCTACTTGGTTGTCTGTCTGAATCAAGACAGACCGGTGAGAGAGGACATGAGAGAAAGTTTGTAGAGCTAATCGAATAGCTCGCAACTCCAGCAGATTGATCTGCTGTGTGGACTCCCAAGGGGAGCAGAGGCCCCGAGTACCTGCCCCCTGGAAATGTGCACCACAGCCCTGTAGAGAAGCATCAGTCTTCAGCACCTGTGTGTGGTGGTGGTGCCTGGAAAGGCACCCCTTTGATTAGGTTTGGGAGATGCAGCCAACACTGCAGGGAGACCGCTAGTAGTTTGGACACTCTTACTCGGTATCTTAAGTTTCCTGTGGCCTGTATCCATTGGGCTCTGAGGCACCATTGAGCAGGCCGCATATGCAGACGAGCATTTGGAGTTACATGGACCGTGGATGCCATGTGGCCCAAAAGTCTCAGAAAATGTCTGGCAGAGACCAGTGACCCACTGCGAAACTGCTGGGCCAGAGCCATCAGTCTGTGAGCCCTGCTCTCGGGCAAATAAGCCATTGCTTAGAAGGTATCCAACCTTGCTCCGGAGCAAAGTTGACTTTGCGAAGTTTATGACAAAGCCCAGGTGCTGGAGAACAGAGACAGTGCGAAGGGTGGCCTGTTTGGCCTCCTGTGGAGACTGACCCCTGATGAGCCAGTCGTCCAGGTATGGAAAGACAAAGATGCCCTGGTTTCTGAGATAGGCCGCCACCACCGCCAGGCATTTGGTGAAAACCCTGGGGGTGGAGGTCAGGCCAAATGGAAGTACTCTGTATTGAAAATGCTTTCCTCCCACTACAAATCTGAGATATTGTCTGTGGTCTGGATGAATGAGGATGTGAGTATAAGCATCCTTTAGGTCTAAGGAGCATAGCCAATCTCCCTGCTGGAGGTAGGGCAGCAGTATTCCAAGGGTAAGCATCTTCAACTTTTCCCTCTCCAGGAACTTGTTGAGATTTCTCAAGACTAGGATGGGCCTGAGGCCTCCTGTCCTTTTTGGTACTAGAAAGTACCTGGAATAGAAGCCTCGCCCTGTCAGGTGGTGAGGCACCGGTTTCACAGCCTGTTCCTTTAGAAGACTTGCCAACTCCTGAAGGAGGTTCCTGTACAGAGGGAGTCTTGGAGGCTCCCCCGGAAAATAGGAGGGGGGTAACTGGTGGAAGTGGAACGAATAAGCCCTTTTGGACTATGCTCAGCACCCAGGTATCCCCTGTTATGGCTGACCACCTTTGGGCATACAGTGTCAGCCGGCCTCCTGTGCTGAGAGGAGCCAGCTGAGAAGGAGAGGCTATGCAGTGGGAGTCAAAACCCCGCTCCCTGCTGTGCAGGAGCCAGAGCTGGCGGCTTGGGGGTTTTCTGCCTACGGGGCCCATGTCCCTGCCCCTTGGCCTGCTGACCCTGTTGGGGAGCTGTGGAGGCCTGAAATTGAGGGTAGGATTTGTAGGCAGAGGCCTTCCTTGGGTAAAAGGGCTTTTTCCCCAGAGCCCTTCTTCTTCTGAGAAGGGGCAGAAGTCTTCTTGGACAGCCTTGTCCTGGTGAGAGTCTCGGTCTCGATTTCTGCAGCCTTTTCAGCCATGGGTTTGCCAAAGAGGTTCTCACCCCGGCAAGGGACATCGACCAACTTGTCCTGGATCCATGGCTCGAGGTCCGATGACTGTAGCCAGGCCTGACGGCGTGCACCGATGCCGGCCGCTACTACTCGGGCCGAAGCCTCAAAGCCATCATAGGCTGCTCGAGATATAAATTTCGAGCACTCTCGAATCCACGATGACAAAGCCTTGAACCTCTGCAAAGGTTCCTCAGAGAGGCCAGCAGAGAACCCGGCAATCTCCTTTGCCAGGTCTCGAAGGTACATGCCCATGTACAGCTGGTACATCTGGACACGGCAAGCCAGCATAGAGCCCTGGAAGCACTTTCTCCCGAGGGCATCCAGGTTCCGGGCCTCCCTGCCGGGGGGCACCGAGGAATGCATCTTTTGACTCTTCAGACGATGCATGGTTGATTCCAAAACCATGGAATGGTGCGGCAGCTGTGCCTTCTGGAACCCAGGGCTCTTACGGACTCGATAAATGGAATTGACACATTTGCTAAGAACCGGCACCGAGGCCGGTGCCTCCCACATGCGGAAGAGCAGCCGTTCCAGCATCGGAGGAACCGGTACAATAAAGGCCTTCTTTGGGGGAGAGTCATACTGGAGGGCCTCGAGCTCTTCGGCTCGAGGCTCCTCCTCGGGATCCGCGGGGAAGGCCAAGGCGTTGGTCATATCCCTTATGAAGTCCAAGAACCGGGTATCCTCTGGGGGGGGGACCTTCTCCGAGGTTCGGACTCTGGTGAGTCCGATGGGACGCACCAGGTCCAAAAAGTGTCTGGGGACTCCTCGTCCTCTGTCTCCCACCCCGACCGCTCCAGGAGGGCACCGATGCCATCCGCCCCGACGCCGAGGGTACCGGCGTCGACGACCTCGGCCCTGTATGGGAGGCCGAGGGAGACTTTGGCCGAGGATTGACTCGAGACTGCATGGACTCAAGGTTCGGCTTGGCCTCCGGGGTCGACTTGGACATCGAGGTCCCGGTGGTCAGGGCAGATGCACCGGTCAGACCGGCAATCAGCACCCGCTGCTGTTCCATGAAGGCAGCCAAGCTGCTCTCCAAGGACGTCAACCTGAGTCCGAGCTCAGAAGACTCAGCAGTCCCCAACTCGGCCCCTGACAGCGTTGGGGCCGATGTCGGCTACCCCGGAGGAGAGTCCACGAGGACTACAGTACTCACGTGACTTGGGGTGTCCGGCTCCACACGAGGCTATTTTGCAGGCCTCTCCGGCTCTGAGGACCCGGGACAGCGGTTGGGGCTATGCGACCTGGCCCTCAAGGGACCAAGAGCGTCCACCGACGCCGCCCTCGCGGGTTTCTTCTTCCTTTTTGTGTTCCTGTGAGGGAGACCCCCGCTCAGAGGAGCCCCGACGATGCTCGTGGTCGGACTCCCGAGACGTCGAGGCCTCTGACGAAGTCCGGGCCCGGCCGGACACAGAGTCAGAGAAGATCCTTTCCCGCTGATGCTGACGGCTCCTCAACGCTTTTGAGGACATTTTGCCACACGTGCCACAGATCAGGTCATGATCGGGCCCGAGGCAGCAGTTGTGTGTGTCGGTGAGAGACATTCGTTTTACACCGATCACACTTTTTGGACCCGCTGGCAGCCATCGGGTGAAAAAGGGCCCCTGCAAGGTCAAAAGACCGGGCTGCCAGTGAAAAAGAAAAAGAAAAAGGAAAAAAAAAAAAAAAAAGCGTGAACGCTAGTCTCGAAGGACAAAAATCGAAAAAACCAGCTGCGGGCTCGATAACGGTGTACCGTGCCCAGGCGGGAAGGGGAACCGGCATCGAACCGGCAAAAAACAACAAATCGTCGAAGGAAAAATCAACTTTAACCGGGTGACAAGGACACACGTCCGTCGGGCTCCGCGGAAAAAAGAAGACTGAGCAAGATGGCACCCTTGGGCGGGAAGGGGACCGCGCATGCGCTGCATTCCCAAAGGCTTTCTTTGAAAGCTGGGGAAATGCTCTGCACGAGGGCTCCGTCGGCACCGACGTCACCCATATGTGAGGACTGACTTCCTGCTTGGTCCTGGAGAACGTCGGTACCTATATCGTCGGTGTCTGTACCAGTGTAGGTACCGGCATCCGTTGAACCATAGGTGTCAACGGTACCGCAGCTGTGAGAAGAGCTGCAATGCTGCGTTCGATAGCGAGGAACCTCTGGTCTATCGACGCTGCCGATGCCTGGGTGTCGGTACTGGTGAAAACGGCCGGGACCCCTAAGCATGGCACCAGTAGTTCTTGCGAGGTCGAGGCCTCAAGAACATCCTGGAGCTCCATTGATGTTTTGGAAGCCGAAGCCTCCCGCCGGGGCTGTTTTGCCGGTGTGGTTCCCTCAAGGGCAATGCCAATGGTATCTCAATGCTTAGCAGGAGAGCTACCCTTTGAGGACCGGCTTTTTTGTTTAGTTACCTGAAATCCATGGGAGGAAGAGGAGGCTCTTGAAGATGTCGATGCAATGGATCAAGCATCCAAAGAAAAGAGAGTACCGAGCTTTGCAGCCCGGTTTTGTCTTCCTCTCTTAGTCATCCCCATACAGGAGAGACATTCAGATGGAGAACGTTCAGGCCCTAAACATTTAAGACACCAATCATGGGTGTCAGTGACGGAAATGGTACCGGCACACTTAGTACATTTTTTAAAACCACTACTTGGTTTTTCCATGTTTCAGGAATATGAGGCCTAATGCCCAAAATGGCCCCTAGCACCGAAAAAGAAGTTTCTGAAGAGAAGCAGTTCAAAGTATAAAATTTTTGAGAAAAGAAAAGAAAAGAACCGGTGGTACTGGTAGGCGTCGTGCGGAGGCAAACGCGACCACAAGAAAACAATTTTAAAGACGGAATTTTCTGCGGTGACAGGGTATGGGTCCTGTCGGCTCCGCGGAAAACAAAGAACTGAAGAGGGACAGTTGGAAAGGCGGGAAGGCAGCGTGCATGTGCTGAGGGGTGCTCCCAAAAGCATTCCTATTGGACGCTTGGGAGCGATCCCGCACAGGCTCCGTCGGTACCGACGATACCCATATGTGAAGACTACATAACTGCTTGTTCCTGGAGATAAATGAAATATAAAAATGAGCCTGAGACCGCAACACGGCTTACAAAAATGAAGGCCCTTAGAAACTTGAGAAGAAAGAACGCTGGAAACAAAACCAACGGTCTCCTCACACGGGCCTTTAAAGATCTGAAGGCAAAAATGCGTCAAATTTGTAGCCAAGATTTTCTGCTCGATAAAATAAAGCAGCTTCAACAAGAAATTAAAGAAATTAACAAAATCTATCTCCAATCGCCAAAAAGAAACAAGAAGTTTAAAATTGAAACGGTCTGTGTAAGCTCCTGCGCTCAGCCGGCAAACGGCTTTGGCAACAAGGACTAAAAAAAAGCAACGTCTGTGCTGAAAGACCCGATGATGGCTCCTCTCCTGCTGACGGGATCGTGAACCGCCAAAGCACTGAAATCAAAGTTCCGCTTATAAGAAACAAAAATAAAAAGTTTAAATAGAGCTAAAAGAAGCACCTCCGATCAAAGTGCTGCCCAGCTCACTGCCTCTTTTTTTTTTTTAAACTTTATCAACATGAATTGAAAAACATTTTCAAAAAAACATTTAAAAATTAAAAAATTAAAGAAAAACTAAATGAAAATACATTAAAAGGAAAACATACTAAAAATTCCTTATTTGTCACTTCAGTGAGTCTCGAACCTGGACTCACACATCCTCCAGCTGCTTGGAGACAGTGTACTGGGAGCTTATGGGAGGAGCCAAGGATGTTACTACTACCATTCTAAAGCTGCTCCAAGCTGGTGGAAGGAGTTGACTACCCAGAGGTTCGGGACTGGACTGGAGGGACGATAAGGAACATGTATGTTTCAGTCTGAATTCCTTAATGTTACAGAACTGACAAAAAGAGGTAAAGCAAATCTTTCTAACCACAATCTTGTCTCCAACTGGATTTTCAAATGTATCCTTCCTTATCCTGCTACACTAGTCCAGACAAGTGGTTTATGCTCTTCAATGAGCAGATGGAGACAGAGCACACTCACGTTCATGTCATCACCAGTATAAAGGTTGGTGTAGTCCTGGAACTTAATATTCTGTGCCAGCAAAAGCGTAGTTACTCACCTGCAGAAGGTGTTCTCCAGGGACAGCAGGAATCAGTCTTCACATATGGGTGATGTCGGAGCCAACACAGCCTGCACGGAAGCATCTCCACAGCCAGCAAAGCGACTTAAGAGGGGTTATATGAGCATATCGAGGCTGGCAGAAGATTAGCCGCACAGCCAAATTTTGAAGGGGAGAGAGATGATTAAGAGAGAGACCAGCAAGGAGGAAGTTGCAATAGTCGACAGGAAGCGACTAAAGAGTGGATAAGTGTCTTAGTAGTATGTGTAGAAAGGAAGGGACAAATTTTGCCAATGTTATAGAGAAAGGAGAGACAGGCTTTAGCTATCTGTTGGATGTGTGAAGAGAAAGAAAGGGCCACACCATTAGTCCTAAGCCTCTCAACCAGACGTATACGAGTTCAGTCTTCAAGGGCTGTAAACAGAGCAAGTTTTCAAGATATTCCTAATGAAAGTGCATGATATAGTGTCATATGTATACTACCCACATTGTATGTGTATTCATTAAGGATATCCTGAAAATATGTCTCATTTGCAGCCCTCAAGGTCTGAGCTTGTGCACCCCCTGCTTGAGATAATGAACTGAAGTCATTGTATTTTATACTGGTACAGGGAAAGAGAAATATGGATCTTCTTAACCAGCTCTTCCACCAAGATTGCTGATGCCAAGCATGGATGAACTGCAGAAAGAATGGCATCATACTCCTAGGTCTTTTGAGGTGTATTGGAGACCAGATCCCGAATCCTTAGAGACTATTGCACCTGACCTTATATTGCCAAGGGTGAGCAGTCCTCTCTGCAAGGCTACTTAGGAGGTGGGATGTGGATGATAATCTTCAAGCTCCTGGCATTGTGCGCCAAAGGGTATCTAAGCTGATGCTTCTTTACCTTAACATCAGCATCTAGATGTCAGTACTAAAGCACTAGAATCCTCTGTCTTTGGACAGGATTTGAACAAAAGACAGTCCTGATGGCATCCATTAAGGCTCCCAGCTAACTGTACCCTCAGTATGAAGTACATCACTATAGTCCTTTGAGGCCTTCTGATGTGGATACATTAAGGATGGATTTTTGAAGTACCAATAAAGACACATAGGTGTCATCTCTAGCTATATAACATGCCAAAGACGATGTTTGGGCTTAAGGCATAGTAAGACTAAGGTATGTATGTCTCTGTTGGACATTGTACTAGAAATGGAGGCCCCAAGCAGGTTTAAGAAATGTAGCTGTTGAAGCAAGACAAAGAAAAAAATAGCCACAATGAAATGAAATGACTCAATAGTAAAGAAAAATCTTGGCTGATGCTGCAGTTAGTAGTTACACCAAAAATGAATGGGGTGGGGGGAATTTATCAACAGCTTAAAACTCCATTTAGGGATTTCAAAGGGCATAAGTGGAGGTCGAGAGATAAAAAAAACACACAAAGTGGTACTTCAAAAATGACAAAAATATGTCCGAGTTATCTCACTGCAGAGATAGAGAAGACCCATTCACTGGGCTTTGCAGAAAATCAGAACTGGGATGGCCTTGTACAATGCCACAGAGCCCGAAACCACTGGGCATGCATGGTTCACCACTTTGGAAGGCTAACACTGACAATTAGTTACCGCAAATTTTTCTCTCCCAGACTTTGTTAAATGACATCAGCCAAGTGTCATGACTGTATAATATGCTAGTCTTTAGAGAAAGTGTAGTTACTCACCTGTAACAGGTGTTCTCAAGGGACAGCAGGAATCAGTCCTCACATATGGGCGACGTTGGCGCTGATGGAGCCTGTGTGGAAGCATCTCCCCAGCTTTCAAAGAAAGCCTTTGGGAGATGCCACCATGGATGCGTAGTCCCCTTCCTGCCCAAGGGTGCCATCTTGCTCAGATGATATAGCTAGAACGATAGTAAAAATAAAACAAGATAGGGAGGCAACTACCAGGGAGGAGGGAGGGCTGTGAGGACCGATTCCTGCTGTCCCTGGAGAACACCTGTTACAGGTGAGTAACTAAACTTCCTCAAAGAACAAGAGGGAGTCAGTCCTCACATATGGGACTCCCTAGCTCCGGGATGCCAAGGACCGAAACACAACAGTACCAACAGCGACCAAGTTGGGTAGCTGTGAGATGCAGGTGAGTCCCCAGTTGAGAGACTCTACAAGACCCTAGCGTCCAATGGCACTCCGGTAGCCTGAACACCAAAGGGTGGGAGGGCAGGACTTGCCTACAAACCGAAAAGATTACGGAGTAGCGCCTGGCTGAAGGCACTATACCGATGGGACTCATTCTCCAGGCAGAAGTGAACTGTGAACGTATGAACTGAAGATCATGTGGTAGCTTTGCAGATTTCTGTCACTGGTACCGAAAACAGGTTTGCTATTGATGTGGCCATTGCTCTCATACGATATGCTGGGATCCAGTGGTCCAGGGAGAGCGCAGCTTGCTCATAGGCAAGAACATTACCGTCCACCACCCAAGAAGACAGAGTTCGCTTAGTTACAGGAAACCCAAGTCTTCTGGGGTTGTAGGAAATGAAAAGCTGAGGAGCTTTGCAATGGCCCTGGGTCCACTGTAAGAAGGAAAGGGCATGTTTGCACTCCAGCGAATGGGGTATAGTTTCCTCCCAAAAGACACGCAGCCACGGGAAAAAGGTGGGAAGGACCACCTCCTGGTTGAGGTGGAAAGGAGACCACCTTTGGGAGGAATTTGGAGCGAGTGCGGAGCAACACACTGTTTTTGTAGAATCTTGTATATGGCGGTTCTGCCACCAAGGCCTGAATTTGCAAGCAGATAGTAACATAGTAGTAACATAGTAAATGACAGCAGATAAAGACCAGTATGGTCCATCTAGTCTGCCCAGTACGATGGCAAAAGTAGGTGAACCTACCCCTCCGCATACCTTCGTTTAGGGGTGAACACACCACTCCATGTAGGACACCCCTATTTGTTGAGAAATTAAATGATTCAGTTTATTTTGATTTTATCCTGTTGCTGTAAAGGGATTCACTGTGTCTGTTCCATGCCATTTTGAATTTCTGCACCATGTTTGCCCCCACCACTTCCATCGGGAGGTCATTCCAAGCATCCACCACCCTTTCTGTGAAAAAGTATTTCCTGACATTGCCTTTCAATTTACCACCTTTGGAAGAGGTTTGTTTGTTCATTATTTCCCTTTAAGTACTTAAAGGTCTGAATCATATCTCCCCTATCCCTCCTCTCCTCCAAAGTGCACATATTTAGGTCTTCAAGTCTCTTCTCATAAGGCTTCTGACACAGGCTCCAAATCATTTTGGTCGTCTTCCTCTGAACAGTTTCCAGTCTTTTTACATCCTTTGCAAGATATGGTCTCCAAAACTGAAGACAGCATTCCAAGAGAGGCCTCACCAGTGACTTCTACAGTGGCATAAGTACCTCTTCCTTTCTGCTGGTAATTCCTCTTTGTATATAGCCCAACATCCTCCTGGCTTTTGCCACCGCCTTGTCGCACTGTTTTGCCACCTTGAGATCTTCAGAAATAATCACACCAAGGTCTTTCTCCTGACCTGTGCACACCAACCTCTCGCTCCCTATCGCGTACATTTCCCTTGGATTTCTGCTACCCAAGTGCATGACTCTGCACTTCTTTGCATTAAATCTTAATTGCCAAGAATAAGACCATTCTTCCAGCTTTTGTAGATCTTTCCCCATGTTAGCCACTCACTCGGGGAAGTCCACTCTGTTGCAAATTTTTGTGTCATCTGCAAAAAGACAGACTTTTCCATTCAGTCCTTCAGCAATATCACTCACAAATACATTGAACAGTGCTGGCCACAGGACTGAACCCTGGGGCACACCGCTAATCACCTTCCCTTCATCCGAGTGAGCTCCATTTACTATCACCTGTCATCTGTCAATCAACCAATTTCTGATCCAATTTACCATCTTTTGATCCATCCCCAAGCTACTGAGTTTATTGATAAGCCTCCTATGAGGAACAGTATCAATGGCTTTGCTGAAATCCAGATAGATAACATCCATCGCATGCCCCTGATCTAGTTCCCTGGTCACCCAGTCAAAGAACTCAATCAGATTTGTTTGGCAACATCGTCCTTCGGTAAAACCATGTTGCCTCGGATCTTGCAACTTCCTGGTTTTGAGAAAGTTCACTATTTGCTCTTTCAGGAGCGCCTCCATTGCTTTTCCCGCCACTGAGGTAAGGCTCAAGGTCCTGTAGTTTGACACTTCTTCCCTGTCACCACTTTTGTGTAGAGGTACATAAGACATTCTCCAGTCCTGAGGAACCTCTCCTGTTTCCAAGGATCTGTTGAAAACATCTTTAATGGGCCTGCAAGAACCTCTGAGCTCTTTCAGTATCCTGGGATGTATCCCATCCGGTCCCATGGCTTTGTCCACTTTCAGTTTTGCAAGTTGTTCTAACACTTCATCTTCTGTGAATGGTGTGGTATCTACTTCATTCCCATTTTTATATTTGGGAGTCACGGGTGGTCCTTCTCCAGGACATTCTTTAGTAAAAACAGAGCAGAAGTATTCGTTTAGCAATTTCGCTTTTTCAATGTCACTTTCCACGAGTCCGTTCCCAGCACTTCTGAGTCCTGCAATTCCACCTCTGATCATCTTCCTTTCCCGAATATACCTGAAGAAAATTTTGTCGCCACACTTAACATCTTTAGCCATCTTTACCTCTGCCTTTTATTTTGCTTTCCTTATTTCTCTTTGTCTCAGAGTTTGATCCTGTATTCATTTCTGTGTTCCTCTGTTTGTAAGCTTTTGAATTTTGCGAAAGCTATGTTTTTTGCCTTTGAGCAGCCACATCTTTGGAAAACCAAACAGGTTCTTCTCCTCTTGTTTTTGTTTACTTTTCTTACATATTTATCTGTTGCCCCTTTTATTGCCACCTTTAGTTTAGCCCATTGCAATTCCACTTTCCTTATCTCCTTCCACCCTGTCAGCTCCTTCTTTAGGTACCCGGCCATTTTATTGAGGTCGGTGTTTTTGAAGTTTAGGACTTTGAGCTTGCTATGATTGGCCTGTACCATGGCTTTTATCTCAAACCACACCGTGTGATGATCGCTGCTGCTCACAGGGGCACTCATGCAGACATTCGACACGCTATCACTGTTGGTGAGCACTAAATCCAGCGTTGAGCTTCCCAGGTTGGTTCCATCACCATTTGTCTAAGTAACGCATCTTGGAGAGCATCTACAATTTTTTTGATTCTTTCCAGATTTGCAGAAGTAGTAATCCAATCCACATCAGGTAGATTAAAGTCACCCAATATGATCACTTCCCCCTTTGTGGCTATCTTGCCAATATCTATAATCAATTCGTTATCTCTCTCTTCAATTTGTGTCAGAGGTCTGTAGACTACAGCAGTATGGATGACAGGGCCATCTCCTCTTTCCAACACAATCCAGAGCACTTCTTTTCCCCATGCCCCCTGCACTTCAGTAGCTTTAATATTGCTTTTGACATACAAGGCTACTCCTCCTCCTCTTCCATTTTCTCTGTCTCTTCTGAATAAATTATAGCCAACTATGGCTATATCCCATTCATGTAATTCATTAAGCCATGTTTCTGTAATGGCCACAATGTCCAAATCCATTTCTACCATTAGGGCTTCAAGGTCCAGAACTTTGTTGGCTAAGCTTCAAACATTTGTGCTCATTGCTTTCCAGCATTTAACTGGCTTGTGTATATTTTGCATTGATTTTGTTCTGCCCACATCTTCCCACTTGTTTTTGATGTGTGGTTTAAAAGTGTGGCTGTTTCTGATTTTAATCTGTTTTTGCAAGGGGTGACGTCCAGAGCTTGACCTTCCACATCCGTCACCCCTTTCTAGTTTAAATGCATATTCACATACTGCTTGAATTTTTCACTTAAGATTCTTTTCCCTGCGACAGAGATGTAGTCCATCAGCATAGTATAGTCTCTTGTTGTTCCATCTATTACCCCAGTCGCCAATAAATCTGAATCCTTCTTGTTTGCACCAGGTCTGGAGCCATGTATTAAAGCTGTTAATGTGACACAGCCTTTTTGCCCCCTTACCAAGAACAGGTAGAACTATTGAGAATGCAAAATTGTTAACAATGGGCTCGTGTTTGTCTCCCAGAGATTGGAAGTCTTTTTGGACTGTATAGACACTGTTTAAAGCCAGGTCATTTGTGCCCAAGTGGATAACATCAAGTTTGGAGTGTTCACTTTCTGTGCTAAGTACTTCAACAACTTGGTTTGTATTCCTGCTGGCTGAAGAGCCTGGGAGGCACTTGACTATCTTCTCTACTTTGAAATGTGTTCCAAAATTGGTGCCACTGATGATGGAATCACCAAGTAGTAGTATTTTGCTGTTTGGTGAGGTTTTCTTCATATTTGTTCCTTTAGCAGAAGATTGGGCATTGTCTGTCTCATTTGAGGGCCCTTCAGTTTCTTTAGATTTGGCATCCCCATTCGCCAAGGCAGAGAAGGCATTATGCAGGGATATCACCTGATGCAGAGAATCTCTGTGTCACAGTTCACAATCTACCAGAACCTACTGTGATCCATTTGTCCCTGGGGTGTTTGATTCTTTGTGGGAGTGGTGGTGGACATTGTTCAGTTTGTATCCTAGAAGAGGTGCGCTTCATTAAAGCCAGTTCCTCCCTCAGTAGAGTCACCTCTTTATGCATGGTAGCTAGGTCTTCCCTTAGTAGAGTCAGTTCTTTATGCATGGCAGCTGACCTGAGGCACAGAGGACAAGCTCTTAGGTTCCAAATGATTTGTCTTGGAATGAACGTACTGCAGTTATTGCACTGAATACACCACATGCTGAATAAGCAGTTCTAGAAGAAGAAGAAGAGGAACAAGAAGAAGAAAGGAAGAAGATGATGTGGGCTTTAACCCAAGTTAAAAGGACAGATGGCAATGTATGCGATCACTATATAGGCAATGCAGCCCCTGGGGTGGGTGGGGTGAGGGGTAGGGTGGGTGGGAACCTAAGTGTCTCTGGTCAGTAGGCTATTTCTTAACTGGGGACACCCACAGATATCTGCTCCAAGGCTACCCAGGAAAGCAGTCAGTCAGATATCCCCAAGCTTAATGTATAACCACAGTTAAACTTTATATCAGCAATATTCCCAAAACAAACAGTTAAACTCTATATTGGTTGCTAGAAACCAGCAGAGATAAGAAAGAAAATTATAGCCTTAGCTTTTGGCATTGTGAGGGCTCCACAGCTCATGCAGACTGCCTCAGACCGGTATGTGTGGCCAGGTGTGAGATGGTATAAAATTAGCCCCTCCCTGAGAGCAAGCTTTCTCCAACAGAGCAACATAATTAAACCTTTGTTATCTGGATACTCAGGTCCCAGTAGGCTGAATATCCCCGAGCTTAATGTATAGCCACAGTTAAACGTTATATTAGCAATATCCCCAAAACAGTGTGTTAAACTCTATACTGGTAGATAGAAACTAGCAGAGATAAGGACTAGAAAAGAGGACTGTTACTTCTGGAGAGAGAGAGATCTGCAACTGTGAGTATATACTTCTGGGAATTTTCTGGAAGGAATTCTTTCTATTAAAGCTAATTAATCTCTGAACCACTATTTTTGTTAAATCAGTCAGGGCCTAGTAGCAGCAGTTTAAGTTTAAATTTAGAACACAGAAGAGAGCTTTCTGGTTAAATCTGGAACCCAGAAGAGAGACTGCAGTTTAAATTTAATAGTCACTCAGGGCCTAGTATAAGAAAAGTACTTTTAGTTTAAATTTAACACACAGAAAAGACCTTTCTGGTTAAATTTAGAACCCAGCAGAGAGCTTGCAGTTTAAATTTCATAATAAGTTAGAGCCTAGCAGCAGCAAAGAGCTATAATTTAAATCAAATCAGAATATAGCTTACCTCAGCAGCACAGGACAGGGTACTGTGTAGCAGCCCTCTTTTAATAAGTGTTATTTCCCTCCTTCCCTCCCCAACACCCACCCACCCCTAGGATAATCGTAACTTTATAGGTACTTAGACATCTTAAAAGACAGGAGGTGCTCTCAGGTGAAGCTCGTTACCCAAATCAGTCATACACTAAGGACCTGAGATTAATTAAGCTTCAGGTGAACGTATTAGGTATAGTTTTCTTAGTATAAATATCCATAGCAACCCTTAGTAAGTAAAGATCTTAAAGATCTAAACACAAGCTTAAAACTAAGATGCAGACAGCAATCAAGCAGCGAGATGGGGGTTTTCCAGTCTCTTGCATTGAGTGTCACATGTATGATTTTCTCCCAGTTGGTGAAAGGTCTTACGTGTGCACTAGGTGCAAGGAGCTCCTTGCGCTCACGGAACGAGTTCGTTCTCTAGAGGCTAGAGTAGCAGACTTGGAAAACATAAGACAGACAGAGAGGTACACAGACGAGACCTACAGGGAAATAGTCCTGAAGTCCCACCTCCAACCTGGCAGCATCCCTGTTGCCATGGAGGAGAGGTCACGTGACAGGAGAGCATCACCCTGGTGTGGCAGGAAGTGATCCTGTAACTAGGACCTGTCCTCCAGGTGATGTAAAACCCTCCCGCACCGAGGAGGTTTCTCCAGGGACATGTGCCCATGAGGGAAGGGTTAGGACAGCCGTTATAGTTGGTGATTTGATCATTAGGCATGTAGATAGCTGGGTGGCTGGTGGACGTGAGGATCGCCTGGTAACATGCCTGCCTGGTGCGAAGGTAGCGGACCTCACGTGCCACCTAGATAAGGTCTTAGATAGTGCTGGGGAGGAGTCTGCTGTCTTGGTACATGTCGGTACCAATGACATAAGAAAATGTGGTAGGGAGGTTCTGGAGACTAAATTTAGGATTTTAGGTAGGAAGTTGAAATCCAGAACTTCCAGGGTAGTGTTCTCCAAAATGCTTCCCGTTCCACGCGCAGGACCCAAAAGGCAGGCAGAGCTCCGGAGTCTCAATGCGTAGATGAGACAGTGGTGCAGAGATGAGGGTTTTGGATTTGTTAGGAACTGGGGAACATTCTGGGGAAAAGAGGGGCTCTTCCGAAGGGATGGGCTTCACCTTAACAGGGATAGAACCAGGCTGCTGGCATTAACCTTTAAAAAGGAACTAGAGCAGCTTTTAAACTAGATAATAGGGGAAAGCCGACAGTCACACAAAAGCAGATGGTTCGGAGGAATATATCCTTGAAGGATACTACCAAAAGCAGAGAGGTTCCAAAAAAGAGTAAAGTAGCCCAAATGCCCTCGAGTATGGAGCAGACACAGCTTAAAGATCCCAAATTAGCCATGTCTACCAATAGCCAAATTAATATGAATAAAATACAGTCTCTAAAATGCTTGTATGCAAATGCTAGAAGTCCAAAAAAAAGATGGGAGAGTTAGAATATATAGCACTAAATGAGAGATTAGATATGATTGGAATATCAGAGACATGGTGGAAGGAGGACAACCAGTGGGACACTGATACCTGGGTAGAAACTATATTGTAATGATAGAGCTGATCAAATAAGTGGAGGGGTTGCACTGTATGTTAGAGAGGGCATTGAGTAAGAAAGAATTAAAATTTTGCAGGAAACAAAATTTGCTGTAGAACATCTATGGATTGAAATTCCATGTAAAAAGGGGAAGGAGATGGCAGTGGGGGTGTACTATCAACCGCCTGGCCAGAATGAACAAATGGATGATGAAATGCTCAAATAAATCAAGGAAGCTAACAAAAGTTACAGCGCAGTAATAATAATGTGTGATTTCAATTATCCCGGTACGATTAGGTCAGTCTCATGGCAGGACATGTTAGGGTGATAAAATGTTCCTAGATGAAATAAATGACTGCTTTTTGGAGCAGCTTGTTCATGAACCGACCAGAGGGGAAGCCATATTAGACCTAGTCCTTAGTGGAACACCTGATCTAGTGCAAGAGATAAGGGTATTGGGGCCACTTGGCAATAGTGATCATAGCATGATCGCCTTTGATTTAATTAGTGGAGGAGGGATAGTAAGGAAATCCACAGTACTACCTTTTAACTTTCGAAAGGGAGACTATGATAAAATGAGGAAAATAGTTAAGAAAAAACTAAAAGGAGCAGTTGCAAAGGTTAAAGACTTACATCAAGCTTGGGTGTTGTTGAAAACTACTATCTTGGAAGCCCAGACCAGCTGTATTCCACGCTTTAAGAAAAGTGGAAGGAAGTCCAAAAAACTGCCAGCATGGTTTAAAGGTGAGGTCAGAGAGGCTGTTGCCAAAAAATAAACTTTCAGGAAATGGAAAAAAGAGCCAAACGACAAAACCTGGAAACAGCACAAGCACTGGCAAGTCAAATGCAAGGCATTGATAAGGCAGGCAAAGGGAGAATATGAGAAGCTTGCTGCGGAAGCAAAAACGCAAAATAAAGAGGCTTTTTCAAATACATTCGTAGCAAAAAAACTGTGAGAGAGTCAGTTGGTCCATTAGATGATAGATGGGTTAAAGGGGCACTAAGATGTGACAAGGCGATAGCAGAGAGACTGAATGAATTCTTTGCTTCGGTCTTTACTGAGGAAGATAGAGGGATGTTACCCATGACTGAAGTGGTATTTAAAGGTGCAGAAGAATTGAAGAAAATATCGATACAACTATTAGATAAACTGAAGAGTAGCAAATCACCTGGGCTGGATGGTATACATCCAAGGGTGTTGAAAGAACTGAAATATGAGACTGCAGACCTGCTATTAGTAATCTGTGAACTATCATTAAAATCATCTCTAATACCTGAAGATTGGAGGATCGCCAATGTAACACCAATTTTTAAAAAGGGTTCCAGGGGTGATCCGGGAAACTACAGACCAGTGAGCCTCACGTCAGTTCCGGAAAAAATGGTAGAAACCATAATAAAGAAAAAAAATTACTCAGCATGTAGACAGTCATGGCCTAATGGGAGACAGCCAACATGGCTTTAGACAAGGAAGATCTTGTCTTACTAATCTGTTATGTTTTTTTGAAAGAGTGAATAATCAGGGGGACAAAGGTGAGTCGGTTGATATAATGTATCTAGACTTTCAGAAAACCTTTCACAAGGTCCCTCATCAGAGACTTTTAGCAAAACTAAAGAGTCATGGGATAGGAGGCAGTGTACTACTGTGGATCAAGAACTGGTTAGAAGACAGAAAGCAGAGGGTAGGGCTAAATGGCCAATTTTCCCAATGGAGAAAGGTGAATAGTGGTGTACCCCAGGAATCTGTGCTGGGTCCGCTGCTTTTTGACATATTCATAAATGACCTGGAAAGTGGAATAACGAGTGAGGTTATCAAATTTGCAGATGACACAAAACTATTTAAAGTTGTAAAAACCCAAGAGGATTGTGGAAAATTGCAAGAGGATCTTGATAAATTGGAAGACGGCATCAAAATGGCAGATAAAATTTAATGTGGACAAGTGCAAAGTTATGCACCTAGGGAAGAACAACCCAAAACTATGGTTACACGATGCAAGGTTCCACATTAGGAACCACAACCCAGGAAAAAGATTTAGGCGTCATCATGGATAACATGTTAAAACCCTCGGGCCAGTGTGCAGCGGCGGCCAAGAGAGCAAATAGAATGCTAGGTATCATAAGGAAAGGAATGGAGAATAAAACAAAAGATATTATAATGCCTCTATATTGGTCCATGGTGAGACCGCACCTTTTATATTGTGTGCAATTCTGGTCGCCGTATCTTAAAAAGGATATAGCGTTATTAGAAAAGGTTCAAAGAAGAACCACCAAAATGGTAAAGAGGATGGAAGGATACTCCTATGAAGAAAGGCTAGAAAGGTTATGCCTCTTTAACCTGGAAAAGAGACGGCTGAGGGGAGATATGATAGAAGTCTATAAATTAATGAATGAAGTGGAACGGGTAAACGTAGATCAATTGTTTACGTTAAGAGTAGTTATTCACCTGTAACAGGTGTTCTCCAGGAGCAGCAGGAATCAGTCCTCACTTATGGGCGACATCGGTGCCGATGGAACCCCGTGCGGAGCATTTCCCCAGCTTTCTATGAAAGCCTTTGGGAATACTACACGCATGCGTGGTCCCCTTCCCGCCTAAAGGTGCCATCTTGCTCAGTCAAATGACATAGCTAAAAAACAGCACACCAAAAAGGAAAAAATTAACTATTTAGGAGGGAGGGAGGTGAGGACTGATTCCTGCTGCTCCTAGAGAACACTTGTTACAGGTGAGTAACTACTCTTTCTCCAGGACCAAGCAGGAAGTCAGTCCTCACTTATGGGACTCCCCAGCTTCAGGCTACCAGGGACCCAGAGTTGAAAAATGAGCTCCCTCTAGCCTCAGCATCAGAGAAAGGATTTCACTGAAAACATACCTCCACCGGTGGCCCAACCAGAGGGCTGGAGGGTAGGAGTTGCCTAAACCTCAAAGAGATTCCGGAGCACTGCCTGACCGAAAGCACTGTCCCTGCGGGACTCCCTCTCCAGGCAGTAATGGGCCGCAAAAGTCTGGCTTGAGGACCAAGTTACAGCCCTGCAGATGTCTGCCAATGGTACAGAGCGGAGATGAGCTACTGAGGCAGCCATTGCCCTGACACGGTGGGCCGTGACCCGACCCTGCAAAGGAAGGTCAGCTGCCCTGTAAGCCCAGGTGATACAGTCAGCCACCCAGATGGACAAGGTACGCTTGGACACAGGTACTCCCAAGTTATTGGGGTCAAAAGACACAAAGAGCTGAGTAGCCCTCCTATGCCCCTGCGTACGCTCAACGTAGAAGGATAAGGCCCTCCTACAGTCCAGGGTATGCAGGACTGTCTCAGCCCGGTTGGTATGGGGCCTAGGGAAGAATGTTGGAAGAACCACCACCTGGTTGAGATGGAGAGAGGAGACAACCTTGGAAAGGAACTTAGGATGAGTCCTAAGGACTACCCTGTTCCTATAGAATCGAGTGTATGGCTTGTCACAGACTAGGGCTTGAAGTTCACTCACTCACCTGGCCAAGGTCAAGGCCACTTGGAATAGAGTCTTCCAGGACAGGAAGCGTAAAGGACATGTAGCCATTGGTTCAAAAGGTGGGCGAGTAAGTTGCTGCAAGACCACATTCAACTCCCACTCAGGTGCCAGTGGACGGAGAGGAGGCTTGAGCAATAGTAAGCCTCTGAGAAATCGGGACACCAAGGAGTGAACTGACAAAGAGTGTCCCTCCACCAGAGAGTGATGAGCTGCCAGAGCAGAGAGGTGGACCCGAACAGAATTGGACTTAAGGCCATGATTGGACAAGTGCAGTAGGTACTGGAGCACTACTGGCACAGTGCAGGTGAAAGGATCTTCCTTGCATTGCTGACACCACAAGGAGAACCTTCTCCACTTTAGGGAATATGCTTTTCTGGTGGATTGCTTCCTGGAAGCCAGGACCACCTCTTCCACTTCCTGAGGTAGGCCCCAGGGAGCCAAGACTACCCTTGCAGCCTCCATACCATCAGATGGAGAGATTTGAGATTGGGATGCAGAAGGGAACCCTGATCCTGAGATAGAAGATCGGGCTGGAATCCCAGAGGCATGGGTGTCTCCACTGCCAGTTGAAGTAGCAGGGGGAACCAGGGTTGCCTCGGCCACCTGGGCGCAACCAGAAGTATTGAGGCCTTGTCCCTGAGAATCTTGAACAAGGTTCGGGTCACCAGAGGCGTGGGAGGAAACGCATAGAGCAGGCCCTGGGACCAAGAAATCAGGAAGGCATCCGCCGCCACCCTTAGGGGACGCGGTTGCCCGGAACAAAACCTGGGCAGTTGGTGATTCAGGGGACTGGCAAAGAGATCCATGGATGGAAGTCCCCATTTTAGGAAAATCTGTTGAACCACCAAAGGGTGCAGCTTCCACTCGTGGGGCTGCAGAATTCTGCTTAAGCGGTCTGCCAGAAAGTTCTCCTGGCCAGGAAGATACACAGCCCTCAGCAACATGTGGTGCCTGGGGACAAAAGAGCAAAGGGCCTGTGCTTCCAGGCATAGAGGCCTGGAGCCAGTGCCGCCCTGTTTGTTCACATAGAACATGGCCACTTGGTTGTCCGTCTGAACTAGAACAGACTGGTGGGCCAAGGAGTGAGAAAAAGCCTTGAGGGCTAAGCGAATAGCCCGCAGTTCCAGTAGGTTGATCTGTTGCAGGGCTTCCCATGTGGACCAGAGGCCTTGGGTGCAGCTCCCTTGACAGTGTGCACCCCAGCCCTGCAAGGAGATATCGGTTGTCAACACCACTGTGGGGGCAGCTACCTGAAAAGGCACCCCCTGCAGCAAGTTGGGGGGGGGGGCGGGTGTAGCCACCACTGTAGAGAATCCAGTTAAGGTTTGGATACCCTTACTTTGTCTACTAGGCTCCCTGTGGCCTGCTTCCACCGAGTCCTGAGGCACCACTGTGCAGGCCGCATGTGGAGGCGGGCACTGGGGGGTCACATGCACAGTCAATGCCATGTGTCCCAGGAGCTGCAGACAGAGCCTGGCAGGAACCCTGGGAAGACTGAGAAACTGGGATGCCAACTCCATGAGCCTTTGAGCTCTGTCCTCTGGCAAGTAAGCCCTTGCTTGCAGAGAGTCCAGCCCTGCTCCTATGAACTCGTGGTTCTGGGAGGGGAGCAAAGTGGTCTTTGCGAAGTTTATGACAAAGCCTAGGTCTTGAAGGAGTCTGACAGTCCTGAAGGTAGCCTGCCTGGCCTCCTGGTAGGTCTGACCCCGGATGAGCCAGTCGTCCAAATAGGTGAAGACAAATATCCCTTGAGTCCTCAAGTAGGCCGCCACCACAGCTAGGCACTTTGTAAAGACCCGTGGGGCGGAAGTTAGGCCAAAAGGCAGCACCCTGTACGGGTAATGGTTTCCTCCCACCACAAACCTGAGGTACTTTCTGTGGTCTGGATGAATGAGGATGTGCGTGTACGCATCCTTTAGATCTAAGGAGCATAGCCAATCTCCCTGCTGGAGGTAGGGCAGAAGTGTTCCAAGAGTAAGCATCTTGAACTTCTCTTTCTCCAAGAACTTGTTGAGCTTTGAGGTCTAGGATAGGCCTTAGGCCTCCTGTTCTCTTTGGCACCAGAAAATACCTGGAGTAGAACCCGTGCCCCTATAGGCGAGGAGGTACCGGCTCCACCGCCTTGTCCAGAAGCAGACCCTGAAGTTCTTGGAGGAGGAGGGCGGTGTGCAGGAGAGGCCTCAGAGGTTCTCCTGGAAAATAGAAAGGAGGTAGCTGATGGAAATGAAGCATATAGCCTTAGTGAACGATGCTGAAGACCCAAGCATCCCCTGTAATCGGTGGCCACCGGTGGGCAAACAGGGCTAAGCGACCTCCTGTGTAGGGATGGGACAGCAGGGACGGAGAGGCTATGCCTTGGGAGTCAAAAACCCCCTCCCTGCTGGGTAGGAGCAGGAGCCGGAGGCTTGGGGGTCTTCTGCCTACGGGGCCCATGTCCCTGCCCCTTGGCCTGCTGCCCCTGAGGGGGAGCTGGGGAGGCCTGGTATTGAGGGAAAGGTTTGTAGGCAGACACCTTCCTCGGGTAGAAGGACTTTTTACCCGAGCCCTTCTTTTTGTGAGAAGGGGCAGAAGTCTTTCTGGACAGCCTAGCCCTGGTCAGGTGCTCGGTCTCGAGCTCAGCGACCTTCTCGGCCATGGGTTTGCCAAAAAGGTTCTCATCTCGGCAAGGGACATCTACCAACTTGTCCTGAACCCAAGGCTCGAGGTCCGATGACTGCAGCCATGCCTGGCGTCAGGCCGCGATGCCGGCGGCCGCCACATGAGCCGAAGCCTCGAAGCCATCGTAGGCCGCTCGGGACATGAATTTGGAACAGTCTCGGATACCTGAAGACAAAGACTGGAATCTCTGCAAAGGTTCCCCGGAGAGACCAGTAGAGAACCCGGCAAGCTCCTTTGCCAGGTCTTGGAGGTACATGCCCATGTACAGCTGGTATGACTGGACACGGCAAGCAAGCATCGAGCCCTGGAAGCACTTTCTGTCAAAAGCATCCAGATTGCGGGCCTCCCTACCGGGGGGCACCGCAGAGTGCATCTTCTGGCTCTTAAGTCGATGCATGGCCGATTCCACCACCATGGAATGGTGCGGCAGCTGCACCTTTTGGAAGCCAGGGCTCTTACGGAGTCGATAAATGGAATCAACCCGCTTGCTCAAGACTGGCACCGAGGCCGGTGCCTCCCACATCCGGAAGAGGAGCCGTTCCAGCATTGGAGGAACCGGCACAGTAAAGGCCTCCTTCGGAGGAGAGTCATACTGGAGGGCCTCGAGCTCTTCGGCTCAAGGTTCCTCCTCGGGGTCGGCGGGAATCGCCAAGGCCTTGGCCATGTCCCGCACGAACTCCGAGAACTGGGTGTCCTCCGGAGGGGACCTACTCAGGGGCTCGGACTGCGGTGAGTCCAACGGGACGCACCGAGTCCGGAAGGTATCGGGGGACTCCTCATCCTCCGTCTCCCAGGCTGACTCATCGGAAGAGGAGTCGAGGGGCTCCAACCACGCAGGTCGAGGTGGCACCTGCCCCGATGCCGAAGGCACCGGTGTCGACGCCCTCGGTTCCGAGCGGGAGGTCGAGGGAGACCTTGACTGAGGACAACCTCGAGCCTTCATGGCCTCGAGTATCGGCTCGGTCTCCGGGGTCGACGTCGACATCGACATCCCAGTGGTCAGGGCAGATGCACCAGCGAGGCTGGCCATCAGTACCCGCTGCTGATCCATGAAGGCAGACAGTCTGCACTCCAAGGCTGTCAGCCTGAGTCCAAGCTCAGGAGACTCAGCAGCTACCGACTCGGGCCCCAGCGGCGCCAGGCCCGACGTCAGCTCCCTTGGAGGAGAGTCCACGAGGACTACAGGACTTACGTGTCCGATGGTCTCTGGCTCTACACGAAGTACTTTGGATGGCTTCTCCTGCTCCAAAGGCCTGGGACGGCGGTCGGGGGTCTTAGACCTGGCCCTCGAGGAACCAGGGACCTCCTCCGACGCCGCCCTCGCGAGCCGTTTCTTCCTCTTGCGTTCCCGGTCAGGGGACCCCCTGTCCGAGGAACCCCGGCGATGCTCAGGATCAGACTCCCAAGACGTCGAGGCCTCAGACGAGGTCCGGGCCCGGCCGGAGGCAGAGTCCGAAAAAATCCTTTCCTTCTGGTGCTGACGGCTTCGAAGTGCCTTGGTGGACATTTTACCACACGGGCCACAGATCATGGGGTCATGATCTGGGCCGAGACACCGAAGGCAGCAGTCGTGGGTGTCGGTGAGAGACATTAGTTTCTTGCACCGATCACACTTCTTGAAACCACTGGAAGCCATCGGGGAAAAAAGGGCCCCCCGCGAGGTCAAAAGACCGGCCTTCCAGGGAAAAACAGAAAAAAAGGGCGCGAACGCCAGCCACTAAGGGCAAAAACCAAAAAATAGAGAACAGGCTCGATACCGGTGTACTGAACCCGTCGAACTCGAAGAAAAAGCGAAGAAATCTTCAAGAAAAAAAATCAACTTTTCCCAGGTGACCAGGACGAACATCCGAAAGGCTCCACAGAAAAAGAGAGACTGAGCAAGATGGCATCTTTAGGCGGGAAGGGGACCGCGCATGCGTGTAGTATTCCCGAAGGCTTTCATAGAAAGCTGGGGAAATGCTCCGCATGGGGGCTCCATCAGCACCGATGTCACCCATAAGTGAGGACTGACTTCCTGCTTGGTCCTGGAGAATCAGAATATAGAAAGATTAGGGGACATGCAATGAAGCTACAGGGTAAACTATTTAAGACTAGCAAAAGAATTTTTTTTTTCTCTCAACGTGTAATCAAACTCTGGAATTTGTTACCGGAGGATGTAGTAAAGGCTGTTAGTGTAGCTGGGTTTAAAAAAGGTTTGGACAATTTCTTGGAGGAAAGGTCCATAAACCATTATTAAGAAGGGACCTAGGATATCAATGCTTGACCCAGTACAAGCATTGTGGAACCTGTGTCTCTTGGGGAAACTGCTAGGTACGTATGACCTAGATTGGCCACTGTTGGAAACAGGATACTGGGCTTGATGGACCTTGGTCTGACCCAGTATGGAATATCTTATGTTCTTATAAGAAAGAAAATTATAGTCTTAGCTTTTGGCTTTGCGAGGGCTCCACAGCTCATGCAGATGTGAGAGCTACCAGGAAGGCAAGCTTCCATGAAAGATACCGCAGATGGCAAGTAGCTAGAGACTAATAGCAGTATGGTGAACTGTGAGAGCACCACGTTTAGGTCCCGTTCCACCACCGGGAAGCTGATTGGGGGCTTAGAACACAGGAGATCCCGGAGGAACGAAGACCAAGGGCTGAGTCAAGAGGGGTTTCCCCTCGATATAGTGGTGAAGTGCGGCGATGGCATTCAGATGCACCCTCACCGAGTTTGACTTTAGTCCAGGTGTGTGACAGATGCAGTAGGTACTGGAGCACTAGTTGCACCGGGCAGGAAAAAGGGTTCTCCCGCCTCTCTGCACACCATACCGAAAAACTTCACTACTTAAAGGCGTAAGCTCGACTTCTCATGGGAGGTTGAAAGCAACCTAGACTACCCTTTTAGCAGTCACGCTGTTAGCGTTCGAGACCCCAGATTGGGATGCAGGAGGGACGCCTCCTCTTGAGACAGGTGGTCAGGGGCATGGCCCAGTGGGACCAGAAGTGTCGCTGACAGGGAGAGCAGCAGGGGGAACCAAGGCTGTCTGGGCCATCTGGGGGCAATTAGTGCTGCCCCCTCACGCTGGACCTTGATGGAGGACCTTGGACACCGGGGGGGGGGGGGGGGGAGGAGTTGGCAGAAAAGCATAAAGGCAGCCTTCCGTTCATGGGATCAGGAGGGCGTCTGCCACCACCCTTACCAGGTGCACCTGCCACAGGCAACTACACATTGTCCAGAGTGGCAAATAAGTCCATCACGGGCATCCCCCAGAGGCAGAAGAGCGCGAGGACACTCGGGTTCAGGCGCCACTCGTCGTCTGCCAGGAGGATGTCCTAGCCCGGGAGGTAGACCACATGCAGGAGCATGTTAGTGCGAGCTGCAAAGGAGAGGAGGGCCACTGCCTCCTGGCAGAGGAAGTACGACCACGTGCCTCCCTGCTTGCTGACATAGAACATGGTGACTTGGATGTCCATCTGCATCAACATCGGCTGGTGTCGCAGGCGGTGGCAGAACACCTGTAGGTCCAGAAAGATCGCGATGATTTCTCGGAGATTGATCTGCAGCAGGGATTCTGCCTGGGACCAGCTGCCTTGTGTGCGACTGTCCTCGCAATGCACCCTCCCCCCCAACCGAGGAGGGGAGCGTCCATGGTCAGGATCCTCTGGCAGGTTACACTGATCCTGTCCTGCAGTCTGCCTCTCGTTTGCGTCCAAGAGCGGAGGCACCAGTGAGCTACCCACATGTGCAGGCGAGCTAGCAGGGTCATGTAGACTGTGGTAGGCCATGTGGCTCAGAAGGCAGAGAAGACGACAGGCCGACACCGAGCGACGGTGCAGCACCTTCACCGTTAGCTCCCTGAGGTGGTCTGTCTTTTCCCTGGGAAGAAAGGCCTTAGCCTGCAGGGTGTCTAAACAGAATACCTATGAATTCCAGGATCAGAGCTGGAGTGACATGAGATTTGGGATAGTTGATAATAAACTCCAGGTGCTGCAGCTTGTGGGTTGCGCGCCCTGTGGCCGGATGGGCCTCTATGGCCATGCTGCCCCTGATGAGCCAATCGTCCAGGTATTGGAAAGCCCTATGCAGACATAGGTGAGCAATGACCACTGCTAGCACTCTGTGAAGACCCTTGGCAAGGAGGACAGGACGAATGGTACCGCCCTGTACTGGTAGTGCTTTCATCATACCACGAAAATTAGATACTGCCTGTGGGAGGGGTGGATCAGAATTTGTGTTTAAGCATCCTTTAGATCCAATGAGCAAAGCCAATCTCCCTGGTGGAGGTAGGGCAGCAGTGTTCCAAGGGAGAACATCTTGAACGTCTCCCTCACAAGAAACTTATTTAAGTTTCACAGGTCTAGGATGGGCCTGAGGACAAGTAGTACTTGGAGTAGAAGCCTTTGTCCCACAGGTGTCTGGGTACAGCTTCTACTGTTTTGTTCTTGAGAGCTCTGTGAGCAGCAGGGTCTGGAGAAAAAGGGTTGTATCAGCTCTCCAGGAAAGAACCTGGGTGGAATCTGCTCCAGGAGAAGATAGCCCTCCCTGGCAACCTGCAGTACCCAAAGTTACAAGGTGATTGAGGCCCAATCCATGGGCAAAGAACACCAGGTGCCCTGCTGTGAGTTGGTAAATGTCCCCTGGGGGAGGGGTGGTCCTGCTCTGGGAGTCTAAAGCTCCCCCCTCCAGGCTGGGTGAAAGCTGGAGTCTGGGGCTAAGGTGTTTTTCCCTTCTGAGCCCTGTGTCCCTGCCTCTTGGGGTGAGAACCCTGCTGATGGCCACAGTAGGGCTGGTACTGGTGACCCTGTGCCTAAGCACACTTCCCCCCCCCCCCCCTCGGGAAGAGAATCCTTTTTCCAAAATGTTTTTTTTCAAGGATGGGATGAGGTCTTCTTAGAGAGCCTCTGATGGGTTACAAAGCCTGCCTTGATCTCAGCAGCTTTGACAGCCATGGATTTGCTGAAGAGGTTCTCACCAGTACAGGGGGCATCAGGTAGTTTTGTCCTGGACCCACTGCTGGAGGTCAGAGGATTGTGGCCAGGTCTGGCACCAAGCACCGATGCTGGCCATCGCAAATCGTGCTGCCAACGCGAAGCAGTCATAGGCAACTTGGAGCAGTCCCTCACTCCCAAGATCAGGGCTGGAACTGTTGGATGGGTTTCATGACGAGGCCCGCTGCAAACCCTGACAGCTCTTTGGCCAATGTCTTTAGGTACATGCTAATGTAGAGTTCATAGGCCTGGATCTGGCAACCCAGCATTGAGCCCTGATAGCATTTGCACTAGAGGGCATTGAGGGCCCAGGCCTCTGTTGGGAGGGACGGAAAAGTGGGTCTTCTGACTCTTGAGCTTCTGCATGGTCAACTCGAAAACTATGGAATTGTGTAGAAACAGGGGTTGGTGAAACCACAGCCCTTTCCAGACACAGTACATAGAGTCGAGCCAACAGCTAACTATAGGTACAGAGGCCAGCGTCTCCCACATTCGGAGTAGTAGACTTTCGAGGATCGGCTGTATGGGCACCATGAGGGTTTCTCTAGGTCTTCTCCTCTGCTTTGGTTTGCACCGAGAGGGCGCTGGCTACATCCCTGATGAGGTCTTCGAAGGTTAAGTCCTCAGGAGGATAATGGCATTGATGCACTGTGGGAGAGGGGTGCGAGGAAATGTCTCTGTGCCTTCTGGTGTCGGGAAAGCGTAGTTACTCACCTGTAACAGGTGTTCTCCAGGGACAGCAGGAATCAATCTTCACATATGGGTGACATCAGCACTGACAGAGCCCACATGGAGCATTCCCCAGCTTTCAAAGAAAGCCTTTGGGAATGCCACCACACATGCCATTTTGATCAGTCAGATGACATAGCTCAGGCGAAAGATAAAAAATACCAAGAGCACTGGACATCTCAAAGGGGAAGAGGGTGGGTTGTGAGGACTGGTTCCTGCTGTCCCTGGAGAATAACTGTTATGGGTGAGTAACTACGCTTACTCCAGGATAAAGCAGGAAGTCAGCCCTCACATGGGAATCCCAGCTACAGGCAAGCAAGGACCTGTAGAAAAGTGCCACGGCAAGCCCTGAGCAGACACTGGTAATCGAAGACAGCCAGAGGACCCTGGGTTCCCAGAAGGCCACACTCCCAGTAGCCGCAGAAAGTTCAGAGGGCCAGAGATGCCTAAACCTCAAACAAATTACGAAGTACGGCCTGGCTGAAGGCACTGTTCCGACAAGATTCCCTCTCCAGGCAGTAATGCATTGCAAAAGTATTAGCTGAGGACCAGGTTGCAGCTCGTCAGATGTCCATCAGCGGCACAGAGCTCAGATGGACCACTGACGCTGCCCTCGCATGAACACCTTGCACCGTGACTCAGCGGTCCAGCAGTACCCCAGCCTGAGCCTGGGCGAAAGCAATGCAGTCCGCCACCAGGATGGGAAGGGTCCGCTTGGTGACTACGCGCTCCAAACAGGCAGTGCCGTAGGAGACGAACAGCCGCTTGGACCTGCGATGAACCTGCGTATGCTGCAGGTAGGAGGAGAGACCTCCTACAGTCAAGGGTATGGAGAACCGCGGACACCCGGTCAGCATTGGGCTTTGGAAAGAAGGTCAGCAGCACTATCTCCTGGTTGAGGTGGAAATCAGAGACAACCTTCGGCAGGAACTTGGCGTGGATATGGAGGGAGGACCACCCTGTTCCCATAGAACCTGGTGTAGGGAGCCTCAGCCATGAGGGCCTGAGTTCGTTCACTCACCAAGCCGAGGTCAGAGCCACTAGGAAGACTACCTTCCCGGAGAGGTGCCAAAGGGAGCACGTCATCATCAGCTAGAAGGGCAGCTGCGTAAGCTGCATGAGCACAATGTTAAGGTCCCATTCTGCCGGAGGAGGCTTGGAAAGAAAGAGGCCCCGCATTAAGCGGGAGACCAGGGGCTGCCCCGAGAGAGGTTTACAGGTGTATGCTGACCAAGTTGGAATTCAGTCCCTCCTTTGAGAGCTGGGGGAGGTACTGGCGAACACACCGGAGAGAGCAGGAGAACGGGTCGATCTGGAGCTCGGAGCACCAGGTCGAGAAATGCTGCCACTTAAGGGCTTAGGTTTGCCTCGTTGAGTCCTTCAACACGAGGACCTCCTCGACCTCACCTGGGAGGTGCAGCAGGGCTAAGGAGACCCGTTCAGCCACCAAGCTGTAAGGGACAACGAGGCCAGGTTTGGGTGGAGCACCCGTCCCTCCTCCTGTGTTAGCAGGCTCAGGGCACAGCCTAGGGAGACTGGAGGCTCGGACGAGAGCTGGAGCATTAGCAGAAACCAAGGCTGTCGAGGCCACAAAGAAGCCAGGAGAAAGCACAGTTACTTACCTGTAACAGGTGATCTCTGGGAGCAGCAGGAATAAGTCTTCACATATGGGTACGTCGGTACCGATGGAGCCTGCGCGGGAACGCTCCCCAGCATCCACTCAGAAAGCTTTTGGGAGCATCCCACAGCGCCTGCGTGCTGCCTTCCCGCCTTTCCAACTGTCTCTCCTCAGTTGAGTTTTATAGCTGAGACAAAGAGGGAGAGAGAGGGAAAGGAAGGAAGGAAGGAAGAGAGAGCGAGAGAGAGAGAGAGAGAGCGAGAGAGAGAGAGCGAGAGAGAGAGAGCGAGAGAGAGAGCGAGAGAGCGAGAGACAGCTCCTAGGGGAGGTGGGTGGGTTGTGAAGACTTATTCCTGCTGTTCCCAGAGATCACCTGTTACAGGTAAGTAACTGTGCTATCTCCAGGAACAAGCAGGAATGAGTCTTCACATATGGGGGAATCCCTAGCTTTTGATGCCAGGGAGAGCGCCCAGAAGTTGTGTGACCCTGGGACAGGGCTGCACTTCCCCACCTGGATCTCTGGCATCCCCTGAGGGATGGTGGGTAGGAGTTGATTAAGTATGGAACAGGTGTTTGAGAACAGCCTGACCAAACAAGGCATCCCGGAGAGAGTCCTTATCCAAGCAGTAATGGGCTGTGAAGGTATGAACTGAGGCCCAAGTGGCTGCTCGACAGATGTCGTCGATAGACACAGAGTTCAGATGAGCCATTGAGGCTGCCATGGCTCTCACATTGTGAGCTGTGACATGGACCTCCAGAGAAAGGTTTTTGCTCTGATAGGCGAAAGAAATACATTGGGCAATCCAGTTGGAAAGAGTTCTCTTGGAGACTGGTTGTCCCAAATGAGAAGGATCAAAAGCAACAAAGAGTTGGGAAGACTTTCTATGTTGCTGTGTCCTCTGTAAGTAAAAAGCCAGAGCTCTTTTACAGTCCAGGGTATGAAGATTCCTCACTGCACTTGATGCATGAGGTCCTGGAAAAAAGACAGGTAGGTAGACCTCTTGGTTGAGGTGAAAAGGAGAGACCACCTTAGGCATAAAATGTGGATTAGTCCTAAGGACCACCTTGTCATGATGGAATCTTGTATAAGGTGGATTAGCTACTAGTGCTTGCAATTCGCTGATGCGGCGTGCTGATGTGATTGCAATGAGAAAGATAACCTTCCAAGAAAGGTATTTCAAGGAGGTAGTAGCTAAAGGTTCAAAAGGCAGCTTCATAAGCTGACCAAGAACCAAATTTATGTCCCATGCCACCGGTGGTGGTCTAATGGGAGGCTTTGTTAAAAGGAGGCCTCTCATGAACCTTGCTACAAGGGGATGAGAGGAAACAGGTTGTCCATTTAGAGGCTTGAGTGAAGCTGCAATAGCACTCAGATGGACTCTTACTGAATTTGTCTTAAGGCCTGCATTAGACAGATGCAGGAGATACTCCAGCAACGATTCCAGAGGTATGGCACAGGGGTTAAGACCCTTTTCAGAACACCAGATGGTAAACCTTTTCCACTTGAAGGTGTAATAACGTCTAGTGGAAGGTTTTCTGGAAGCTTGAAGAACATCTTTCACTTGCTGAGAAAGAGGAAGATCCTAGAGATCTAGGCCTTCAGCAACCAAGCCCTGAGATGCAGAGACTGGGGATTGGGATGCCACAACTTTCCGTCCTCCTGAGAGAGGAGGTCTGGAGCAGACCCTAACTCTAGGGAGGGAGCTTGAGAGAGATGTAGAAGCAGAGGGTACCATACTTGCCATGGCCAATGTGGAGCTATGAGAATCATGTGGCCTCTGTCTCTCTAAGCTTGAGCAGGGTTTTGGGAATTAGGGGAATGGGTGGAAAGGCGAAGGGTGAAGGAGGAAAGCATCCCTTGTCTGAGCCCCCTGAGCCGGAGTTCAGGAACAGAACTGGGGAGGTTTGGCATTCCACGGACTTTCAAAGAGGTCTATGTCCGGGGTTCCCCAAATTTGAAAACTTTTGGACACCTGGTCCATATGTAGGGACCACTCGTGTGGAAGCAGAACTCGACTGAGTCTGTCTGCCCAAGAGTTTTGAACCCCTGAAAGATAGACTGCCAGAAGATGAATGTGATGCTCTCTGGCGAGGGCCCACAGTCGCAGAGCTTCGTTGCAAAGCGACAGAGAGCCAGTTCCTCCCTGCTTGTTTATGTAGAACATGGCTACCTGATTGTCCGTGTGGACAAGGACTGTCTTGTGGATGAGCAGGGTGTGGAAAACTCGTAGAGCAAGGAAGATTGCTCTGAGTTCCAAGAGATTGATGTGGAGACAAGTCTCCTGTGGGGACCAGATGCCCTGGGTGGAGAGGTCCTGAAGATGAGCTCCCCAGCCCATTGGAGAAGCATCTGTTGTAAGAGTTGCCTGGGGTAGAGGCTGTTGAAAAGGACACCCCAGCAAGAGGTTCTGAGGGGACTTCCACCACTGGAGGGACAAAATGAGACAACTTGTGTTTGCTATTTTGTCTGACAGGCAGCCTAATGCCTGGGTCCATTGGGTGGATAAAGTCCACTGAGCTGCTCTCATGTGAAGGCGAGCATATGGTACCACATGAACGGTGGAAGCCATGTGGCCTAGCAACTGTAACATCTCTCGAGCAGTGAGTAGGGGTTTCAGCTCTGCTTGAGAAGCTAACTGCATCAAGCGAAGGCAACGGGCCTGGGGAAGAAAGGCCCTTGCCTTTGTGGTATCCAGCAGTGTCCCTATAAACTCCAGGGACTGAGTAGGGATCAAATTGGATTTTGGGATGTTTATTACCAGCCCTAAGTATTGAAGGATACACATTGTGCAGGTTAGAGCAGTCCTAGACTCTGATTGAGTGGGAGCTCGAATGAGCCAGTCGTCCAGGTAGGGGAAGACAAATATTCCCAGGGTGCGCAGAAAAGCAGCAACCACTGCCATGCATTTCGTGAACACCCTTGGTGCAGAGGCCAGGCCAAAGGGGAGCACTCTATATTGATAGTGCCTCTCTTGGAAAAGGAACCGAAGGAACCTTCTGTGAGTTGGATGGATGAGAACATGAGTGTACGCATCCTTGAGATCTAGAGAACAAAGCCAATCCTGACTCTGAAGGTATGGCAGCAGAGTTCCTAGAGAAACCATCTTGAATTTTTCTTTGACTAGGAATCTGTTTAATTTTCTGAGATCTAAAATGGGTCTGAAGCCCCCTGTTTTCTTTGGGATAAGAAAATAGGGGGAGTAGAACCCTGTGCACTGTTGTTGAGAAGGCACTTCCTCTACTGCCCCTTGGGCTAGAAGAGTGGCAACCTCCTGCTCTAATAGGCTGAGGAGGGAGGTTGAAGAATTGAACTGGTGCACTCTTGTGAGAGGGGGCAAGCTGGAAAAGTGAAGTTTGTACCCCTCTCTTATGATGGAGAGTGTCCACTGCTCTGCTGTGATTTGCCCCCATCTGGGAGCAAAGTGACATAGCCTTCCTGGAATGGTGGAGGGCTCTGGTCCTTCTAGAGCCAGGAAGGCCAAGTTCTCTAGCAGAAAGTCAAAGGCCCTGAGGGGGCTGAGACTGCTGGGCTGGAGCAGGCTTCTCAGTCTTTGCCTTGGTCTGTTTGGAGGATTGCTGACGTTTGGAAGGGAACTGAGCTGCAGAAGATGCTCTCTGACTATAAGCAGGATAGGATCTTCCCTTTTTTGAAAAAGGTGTTTTCTTGAACAACCTTTTCTTAGCAGGAGCAGCTGAAGATTTGGATAGTCTATCCAAAGCAGAATTTTCAGCATCCATCTGATTGGCTTTTGCTTGCCAATCCTTACCAAACAGATTTTCTTATGGAAACCAGGACAAGGAGGGACACGATACATGGTGTCCAACCTGCGAGAATGAGGAGAGGTGGTTAGAGGTGCTTCCCACATCCTTAACATGAGATCATACAGAATCTCATGAATAGGCAAGGTAGCTGCCTCTTTAGGAGTTTTAGGATATTGTAGAATATCTAACTCCGGGGCTACTGTAATAGAGAGACCCCGAGCCACCTCTCTGATAAAGTCCTGAAAAGACAAGTCTTCTGGAGGAGACATCCTTCATTTAGGAGAGGACTCCTCCTGTGGAAGAAGCATCGCTGCATCGACAGACTCTTCAGAATCCTCAGAGTCATCAGAGGAAACCAAGTATCGTCTGTCGGGATGCTCTTGCAAAGCCCGATACCCGTACCGACCGAGGTCGGTATCGGGAATCATCGGTACCAGGGTATCGGTACCGGAAGGCTGTAGAGGGCAGGGTACCGACATGGCTGACACCGATGCCGATGCCACTGGTACCGGGATCGGTACCGATGGCGATACCGGAGCCGGTACCTGCGGAGTAGTCTGTTGCGGTACCACGGGCGTCGATGCCACAAGGAAAGCCGCCAGACTGCGTTCCATGGACAGAATCCTCTGATCCATCGACGCTGCCAATGCCTGGAAGTCGGTACCGGTGGAGGCCACCAGTACCCCAGAGCATGGCACCAGGAGATCTGTTGAGGCCACGCCATCTAGATCGTCCTGGAACCCCGATGATGCTTTAGAAGCCGAAGCCTCCCGCCGGGGTAATTTTGCCGGTGCAGAATCCTCGAGGGCAAGGCCAGAGGCATCTCGATGCTTAGAAGGAGATTTGCCCTTCGAGGACCGGCTGGATTTATGTTTAGTTACCTGAGATCCATGTGAGGAAGAAGAAGCCCTGGAAGACTTCGATGCCACCGAAGCCGCATCAGAGGTAAACAGGGTACTGAGCTTGGCAGCTCGGTTCTGTCGACCTCTCTTAGACATCATAGAACAGGACACACAATCTTTAATGGAATGGTCAGGGCCTAAACATCTGAGACACCAGTCATGGGTGTCGGTGACGGATATAGTACCGCCACATTTTGTGCACTTCTTAAAACCTGAGGCAGGTTTTTCCATATTTAAGGAAAAAGGTTTTGGGCCTAAGGCCCAAAATTGAAGTACACCTGAAGGAAAAATAGAAGGTCTTTTTTTTTTTTTTTTAAGAAAGAAATAAGAACCAGCGGTACCGGTATAGCGTCGAGGAAGGCAGATGCGTACAGAAAAGAAATAAAGAAAAAAATAAGGAAATTCTTCTGTGGTGACAGGAACACGACCTGATGGCTCCACGGAAAAAGAACTGAAGAGAGACAGTTGGAAAGGCAGGAAGGCAGCACACAGGCGCTGTGGGATGCTCCCAAAAGCTTTCTGATTGGACGCTGGGGAGCGTTCCCGCGCAGGCTCCGTCGGTACCGACGTACCCATATGTGAAGACTCATTCCTGCTTGTTCCTGGAGATTCATTGAAGCTCGCTTCCGCTGGACCTTGTGTAGGGTCCTCGCAATGAGAGGAGTGGGGGGGGGGGGGGGGGGGGAAGGTGTAAAGAAGTCCGGAGGTCCAATTCAGGGGAAACGCATCTGGAGCCATCCTGCTTGGGTGTGGAACCGGTCTGCAGAAGCAGGAAAGCTGCATGTTCACCGGGCTGGCGAACAGGTCTATACACCGAGTCCCCCACCGATGCAACGAGAGGCTGGACATCTCCGGATCCAGGCACCACTCATATGGGCAGAGATTTCTGCAGAGTTTGTCCACAAGGACATTCTCCTGGCCAGAGAGAGAGAGAGAGAGAGAACGATCTTAGGGTCATGCCCCGGCAAACAGCAAAGCAGTACTGCCTCCCGACAGAATGTGCGGGAACCTGTTCCCTCCTCCTTGTTTATGTAGAAGATGGCTACCTTGTTGACGGTGTGCATGAGCACTGACTTTCCCCTCAGGTGGTACCCGAAGGCCCAAAGGGCCAGCCGGACTACCCGAAGCCGAGCAGATTGATCTGTTGCTGAGATTCTTTGGGCAACCACTGTCCCTGAGTGCGTAGGTCGTCGCAGTGGGTTCCCCAACCCAGCAGGGAGGCATCCGTCATCAGGACAAGCTCGTGCTGCGGGGCCTGGAAGGGCATTCCTTGAAGTCGGCTTCGGGGATCCTGCCACCAATCCAGGGAGGTGTAAGGACGGCGGGAGACCCGGACAGGGTTGCGGAATCAACTGGAGGCCTGGCTCCATTGTGCCCTGAGGCACCACTGAGCCATTCCCATATGCATGCAGGTGTGGGGGACAACGTGGATGGTGAAGGCCATGTGACCCAGGAGGCACAACATGGCTCGCACTGGAATCCAAGCCCTGCCTTGGACGCCAGGGCACGGAGACAATCCGCACGGTCCCGGGGCAGGAAAGCAATCGCCCGCTCCAGGTCGAGAAGTGCTGATCTCCAGGGTCTGTACCGGTTTGAGGTGGGATTTGGAGTAATTGATCAGGAAGCAGAGGGGCTCAAAGAGGAGTATCGTGCACGATACTGCAAGGCGGGCTTCCCCTGCTGATGCCCCCGTGATGAGTCAGCCGTCTAGGTAAGGGAAAACGGTTATGCCCTGCTGCCAGAGGTAGGCAGCGGCCACGGAAAGGCACTTCGTGAAGACCTGCAGGGCAGATGCTAGCCCAAAGGGGAGCACCCTGTATTGGTAGTGCTCTCCCTGCACCCTGAAGTGAAGGTACTGCCTGTGCTGGGAGTGGACCAGAATGTGGGCATAAGCGTCCCTGATGTCCAAGGAGCATAGCCAATCGCCCTGCTGGAGGAAGGGCAGCAGGACACCAAGCAAAAGCATTTTGAACTTCTCCCGCACCAGAAACTTGTTTAGGTACCCGAGATAGAGGATGGGGCATAGCAACCCACCCCCTCGTCTTCTTGGGAACGATGAAGTATCGGGAGTAGAACCCTCGATATCGGAGGTGCGGCGGTACCTTTTTGACTGCCCGCTGGCCGAGGAAGTTGTTATTTCCTGTTGCAAGCAAGCCTGGTGCGAGGGAAGCTGAGAAGACTCCGCTGGGGAAAAGGGAGCCTGTCCAGGAGAAGATGATAACCGTCCCGGACAACCATGAGGACCCAGGTGTCAGACATGATTGATGCTCATTGGGGGCGAAAAAGGACAGGGAGTCACCCCACAGGCGGAATTGCCACGGGGGGGAGGGGGGGGAGAGAGGCTATGCCTTCGGCATCAAAACTCATGAGCGGGTTGGGGTGGCGCAGATTGCTATGCTTTGGGCCATTTAGGCTTGCGATGGCCGTGTGTTCCCCCCTTACCCTGCGTGCCGGTGGGCAGTACAGGGGTGGGCGGGTAGCGCTGATATCCTCGGTAGGGGAGCCCCTTTCTCTGGAAGAACGGCTTATTTGTTTGCTGCTTCTTCCATGGAAGAGAAGAGGTCTTACGCGAGAGGCGGGTTTGAGTTACAAACTCAATTTCAATTTTACCAGCCTTATCCTCCATGGGGTTGCCGAACAGTTGTTCACCTAGGTAGGGGACATCCAAGAGCTTCTCCTGGACCCATAGCTCCAGGCCCGAAGACTGGAGCCATGCCTGACGCCGGGCCCCGATGCTGGATGCCGCCACTCGGGAGGACGACTCAAACCAGTCATACGTGGCAGGGAGAGATACTTCGAGTAGTCCGTGACTGACCTCAGGAGGATCTGGAACCTGAGAAAGTGTTCACCCCCAAGACCCTGTGGAAAAACCACCAAGCTCCTTGGTGAGGTTGCACAGGAACATGTCCATGTACAGTTGGTAGGCCTGAATGTGGCATGACAGCATGGACCCCTTATAGGCCTTGCGCCCAAGGGCGTCAAGGGCTCTAGACTCCCTGCCCAGTGGGACCGAAGAATGTGACTTCGGGTTCTTTTTCTTCCGCATTACTGATTTCACGACCATGGACATGTTTTTGGCGCATCTGTTACACTTTTTGAAACCGGAGGCCATGGGGGAAAAAAGAATCTCCGCAATGTCAAAGACCTTCAGCTCAGCCAGCGGTTGAAAAGGGCACGAAAAGCACTAGAGATGAACTCACAAAGAAAAAAAATAAAAAAAACAAATGAACAATAACCAAGCTCCGGGGTCCGCTGCCAAAGCAGGAACACTGGGGATAGCGGGAAGAGAACTGGAAAACTGGAGTTATTGAGATAATTGAAGACTTTTTCCGAGGTACAGGGACATGCGTCCGAAGGGCTCCGTGGAAAAAGGGAGACTGATCAAGATGGCACTCTTGGGCGGGAAGGGGACCACGCATGCGTGGTAGCATTCCCAAAGGCTTTCTTTGAAATCTGGGGAAATGCTCCACGCAGGCTCCGTTGGTGTTGACATCACCCATATGTGATGACTAACTTGCTGCTTGTTTCTGGAGAAATGCATGTTCCTCCATCTCCCATGCAGCATCGAGCGGTGTCGAGGAATCCGAGGCCATGCGACTCGCTGCGTGGGGGAGAGAGAGCACCTGCAGAGAACCTGAGGCCCGAGACGTGTATACTGGCTGGTGAGGACAAGATGCCCAACAAATGGGACCGAGACCTTGACCAACGCAGAGGACTCTCTCGAGGCCAAGGGCGCTCAATGCTTGGCTCAATTACCATGGACTCCTTCACAGTTGAGGGCCCAGTTGTCAGAGCAGATGAGGCAGAGGAACTGGCCATCATCGCCTGCTGCAAGGCCAGGATAGCAGTGATGTTCTGCTCCAGGGTCACCATTCTGGTTTCCATGCCAGAAGGATCCACAGCGGGCACAGAGGATTTCGGGCCCAGCCCAGCACCGGCACTCTAGGGAGTGTGTCCTTGATGAGGACTACAGCCTCAAGGAACCTCACACAGTCTCCGCCAGCTGAGGAATCCTTCTTGAGGACCTTGGTGGGGCACTTCTCAGAATTGCCTGTGGGATTTTATCTGGTTTCTCTGGTGCAACCTCAGCGCACTTCGATGACCTTCTTCTCTGGCTCTGGGGTCTTCTGAGGCACCGCAACTGCAGGAATCAGAGGACGCCCAGGCATCTCAAGATGTGCTGGGCTTGGAGTTCGGTGCCAAGAAGGCGGGGGCCAAATCAGACCTAGGGAACAACTTTTCCTGCAACTCTGACAGTTTCTTGTTGATTTTGTCCAACACGGCCAGGCACAGGTCGCAGGAGGTGCTGTCATTGTCCGGGCCCAGGCAGCAGTCATGGGTGTCAGTAATGGACATGGTTTGACTGCAGCGATCTCACTTTTTGAACCCACCAGGAGCCATGGTGGGGAAAACACTCGGACGGGGTTGACAACCCCCAAGCGAAAAAAGGGACAAACACCGGTCAAGGGAGACCTCAATAAAAAAGGGGCAGTACATGGCGCCGGGAAGTGCTAACTCGAAGCGGGAAACTAAGTTTTAGGAACAGTTTTTCAGAGATCTTTTCCAGAGGAACAGGACATATGTCCGTTGGGCTCCGCAGAAAAAAGCAGACTGAGCAAGATGGCACCTTTGGGCGGGAAGGGGACCACACATGTGTGGTGGCATCTCCCAAAAGCTCTCTTTGAGAGCTGGAAAGATGCTTCCGATGTGGGCTACGTCTGTGCTGATGTCACCCATATGTGAGGGCTGACTTCCTGCTTGTTCCTGGAGAACACCATTTCCAGACAGAAGTGAAATGGCAAATAAAGACCAGAATTGTCCAATCAAGTGGTTAGGTTAAAAATGTAGAAGCATGAAACAGACCATAGAAGTGCCAAGCAAGACAGACTGGACAATTGCAAAGTTCATATCTAAAATGTGATAGCTTAACCATTTCTTTCTGCACTGAACAAGGGAACTTAGAGAAAATTTCCCTAGGTGAACTGGTTTTTTTTAGACACCCATAAGTAAATGCAAGAATAGTTCCAAATTATTTTGCTATATCCTCTCCACCACTTTTTTTTTTTTTTTTACCTTCAGCATGGCTGTTTTCAGTTGGCATGACCTCTATATCCTCCACCATCGTTGGCTGTACTAGAATGTCTTCAGTTCGATGTCTCTTGCTCTTCCTCCTACCAGCAGTGCTTCCTAATGGTGTATTTTCCTTCTTGATCTCCTTTGAAGTTTAAGACAGAATAAAGTAAGTTTTCAAACAAACAATATTTTCCAAACAGAAAAGAGATGGCTTGAAAAAAGGAACATTATTAAATTCAGAACTAAAAATTAAGTGTTTTGTTAGATGTTTGATGCCAGTTTTCTAGTTAGAATGCTAGCACTAGGGGATCCAGTTTCAATTGCCATGTGAATAAGAGACATGGAGAAAAGTTCTCCCAAGGTCTTACTGTAAAAAATATATTTTCCATTTCCACCTACCCCAATAGATTACGTATTCTCACCAGTGCTATGCCAACTACTGTGAAGGGAAGAGTGGAGAAATCTATCAAAGAGATGTATGCTGTAAAAGCGCAGAAGAGCCACACCCAGGAATGCAGAGACTAAGATGGCAGGCATAACTGTTGCAGCTGAAAATCATGTACAAAGTGCTGTGGCAATAACAGTTGATTTGCCCATGCTGCTGCAGGAGATTCAGGACTCCAAAAGGACTGTGGGACAGGTCCTCAAAAAGTTGGAAAAGAAATTTGAGGAGGTCATCACCTGGTTCGATGAGGTGGAAGAGCAGGTTGGCCTGTTGGAGCACAAATACGTCCAGAAAATGGTAGACTGACTAAAGAAAAAAGTTAGAGGCACAGGAGAATAGGGACAGGAGAGCGAATCTCTGGATTTTTGAGGTACCAGAGGGGGCCAATCTGCCCAATGGTCAGAGCTTTGTCAAGAAACTACTGGATACATGTTTTCCTCTAGATGTTACCTCTTCCAGTAATGAGAAAGAGGACACATCAGAAGACCCGCCCCTAGCCAGCACCTGGAAAGTGCCCAAGGGCCACAACTGTCCAAGCCGCTTCGCTACCAGCACCTGGTAAGTGGAGTACTCCCAAAGGCTATTGGTAGCTGGGGAGCTTCCCGCACGGACTCCGTCAGTACCCGATGTCACTCATATGTGAAGACTACATTCCTGCTTGTTCCTCGAGATAGCATAGTTACTCACCTGTAACAGATGATCTCCAGGAACAGCAGGAATGTAGTCTTCACATATGAATGACATAGGGTACCAGAGACCGTACGGGAAGCTCCCCAGCTACCAATAGGAAAGCCATTGGAAGCACTCCACTACACCACTGCCTTCTCACACTCCAAACTCCATCTCCTCAGTTGAGTTTCCAGCGGAAAAGGAGGAGTAAAAACAAACACAACCCTACAACTCCAAGGGGAGGAGGGTGGGTTGTGAAGACTAAATTCCTGCTGTTCCCGGAGAACACCTGTTACAGCTGAGTAACTTGCTATCTCCAGGAACAAGCAGGAAAGCGTAGTTACTCAGCTGTAACAGGTGTTCTCCAGGGACAGCAGAAATCAATCCTCACTTATGGGTGACGTCGGCACTGACGGAGCCTGTGCGGAGCAATTCCCCAGGCTTCAAAGAAAGCCGTTGGGATTGATGCCACACATGCGTGCTTCTCTTCACGTCCAAAGGTGCCATCTTGCTCAGTCAGGTCCCATAGCTAGAGCCCTACTAAGAAGATGGCAAGGGAAGAAAAACAAAAATGGCAACTCTTAAGATGAGGTGGGAAGGTAGTGAGGACTGATTCTTGCTGTCCCTGGAGAACACATATTACAGGTGAGTAACTAGCTTTCTCTAGGAACAAGCAGGAAGTCAGTCCTCACTTATGGGACTCCCCAGCTACAGGCTACCGTACCTGTAACCCAAAAACTCCTCCGCAAGGCTGTGAGCAGAAGCCGATGCCTGAAGTAGCCCGAGTCTTCAGGTCCCTGGGGCTAAGCTCTTAGTAGCAGCCAAAGAGGGTCGAAGAGCAGGAGTTTCTTATACCCCGAACAGATTACGGAGTACAGCCTGGCCGAAGGTGTTGTCCTGGCATGACTCCCTCTCCAGGCAGTACTGCGAAGCAAATGTGTTCGCTGAAGACCAGTTCGCAGCACCGGCAGATGTCCGTTAAAGGCACTGAGCGCAGCAAAGCCACCTAATCTGCCTTGGCCTGGACGCCGTGTGCAGTGATTCGCCGATCCAGCAGGGCACACACCTTTGCCTGGGTGAACACAATGCAGTTTGCCCCCCAGATGGAGAGGGTGTGCTTTGTGATTGCCTGCCCCAGGTGATTGGGATCATAGGCAACAAAGAGCCGATCGGACTTGCGATGAACCTGGGTGCGCTGCAAGTAGAAGTCGAGAGCCCTCTTATAATCATGTGTATTTAAGACCGCTGATGCCCGGTCAGCATTAGGTCTCGGGAAGAAGGTCGGCAAGACTATATTCTGATTGAGATGGAAGACCGAGCAACCTTCAGTAGGGACTTCGAGTGGGTGCGGAAGACCACCCTGTTCCCATAGAACCTTGTGTAGGAAGCCTCCGCCATGAGGACCTGGAGTTCGCCGACTTGCGGTCAGAGCCACTAGGAAGACTACCTTCCAGGAGAGGTGCCGAAGGGAGCACGCCGCCATCGGCTCAAAGGGCGACTGCGTAAGCTGCATGAGCACGATATTCAGGTCTCACTCCGCTGGGGGAGGCCAGATGGGAGGCTTGGAAGGTAAGAGGCCCTGCATGAACCTGGAAACCAGGGGCTGCCCCGAGAGGGGTTTACCCTAGATCAGCGATGGCGAACCTATGGCACGCGTGCCAGCTGTGGCACGCGAAGGCCTTGCAGCTGGCACGCGGGAAGATCCGCAACCAAGATATGCGGCATTAAAAAAAAAAACAAAAAAAAACCTGCCGGGGCCGCCGCAGCAGAATCGAGTGTGCCGCGGGGCCCCCCCGCCCAGCAGAGCCTGCCCTCCGTCCCCGGTATCACCTCTCTCAGCTGCCTCCAGTCACACGCGCCGGCTTTCAGAGCGCGAGGGGAGTTTCTCCCTCGCTGCTCTGTTAAGCCCGCGGGGGCTGATGGAAGTTCCCATCAGCCCCCGCGGGCTTAACAGAGCAGCGAGGGAGAAACTCTTCCCTCGCGCTCTGAAAGCCGGCGCGTGTGACTGGAGGCAGCTGAGAGAGGTGATACCGGGGACGGAGGGCAGGCTCTGCTGGCGGGGGGGCCCCGCGGCACACTCGATTCTGCCGCGGCGGCCCCGGCCCCGGCAGCGACAGCTTTCTTTGTAAAAAAAATGTCGCTGGGGGGGGGGGGGGGGTGGGAGTGGTAACGGCTGGGGGGGGGGGGGTAGGAGTGGTGAGGGGCGGGGGGGGGGTAGGGGTGGTAATGGCTGTGGGCTGTTGGGGGGTTAGGACTGGTGATGGGCTGGGGGGGGCTAGGACAGGAAATGGGCTGATGGGGGGGTAGGAGTGGTGATTGGCGGGGGGGGTTAGGAGAGGACATGGGCTGGGGGGGAAAGGAGTGGTAATGGCTGGGGGCGGTTGGGGGGTTAGGACTGGTGATGGGCTGGGGGGGTTAGGAGTGGTAATGGCTGTGGGCTGTTGGGGCTAGGACAGGAAATGGGCTGATGGGGAGGGGTTAGGAGTGGTGATGGGCTGGGGGGTTAGGAGTGGTGATGGGCTGGGGGGGGGTTAGGAGTTGTAATGGCTGGGGGGGGGGTAGGACTGGTGATGGGCTGGGGGGGTTAGGAGTGGTAATGGCTGTGGGCTGTTGGGGGGTTAGGACTGGTGATGGGCTAGGGGGGGCTAGGACAGGAAATGGGCTGATGGGGGGGTTAGGAGTGGTTATGGGCTGGGGGGGTTAGGAGTGGTAATGGGCTGGGGGGGTTAGGAGTGGTAATGGGCTGGGGGGGGGTTAGGAGTGGTAATGGCTGTGGGCTGTTGGGGGGTTAGGACTGGTGATGGGCTGGGGGGGTTAGGAGTGGTAATGGCTGTGGGCTGTTGGGGCTAGGACTGGTACTGGGCTATGGGGGGCTAGGACAGGAAATGGGCTGATGGGGGGGTTAGGAGTGGTGATGGGCTGGGGGAGGTTAGGAGTGGTGATGGGCTATGGGGGGGCTCTGGGGGCGCTAAGTCTATATGGGCTGATGGGATTAGGACTGGAAGTGGGTTGATGGGGGCTTAGGACTGGTAATGGGCTATGGGGGGCTAGGACAGGAAATGGGCTGATGGGGAGGGGTTAGGACTTGAGGTGGGCTGTTGGGTGGGGTTAGGACTGGTAATGGGCTATGGGGGGGCTGGGACAAGAAATGGGCTGATGGGGAGGGGTTAGGACTTGAGGTGGGCTGTTGGGTGGGGTTAGGGCTGGAAATGGGCTGATGGGGGGTTAACACTGGAGGTTGTCTGATGGGGTTAGGACTGGTAATGGGCTATGGGGGGGTTTAGGACTGATAATGGGCTATGGGGGGGCTGGGACAAGAAATGGGCTGATGGGGAGAGGTTAGGACTTGAGGTGGGCTGATGGGGTTAGGACTGGTAATGGGCTGTGGGCTGATGGGGGGGTTAGGACTGGCAATGGGCTATGGGGGGGTTAAGACTGGTAATGGGCTGTTGGCTGATGGGGGCTGTCTGGTAATGGGCTATGGGGGGTTAGGACTGATAATGGACTATGGGGGGGCTAGGACAGGAAATGGGCTGATGGGAGGGGTTAGGACTTGAGGTGGGCTGATGGGGTTAGGACTGGTAATGGGCTGTGGGCTGATGGGGGGGGGTTAGGACTGGCAATGGGCTATGGGGGGGGTTAAGACTGGTAATGGGCTGTTGGCTGATGGGGGCTGTCTGGTAATGGGCTATGGGGGGTTAGGACTGATAATGGACTATGGGGGGGGGGCTAGGACAGGAAATGGGCTGATGGGGAGGGGTTAGGACTTGAGGTGGGCTGATGGGGTTAGGACTGGTAATGGGCTGTGGGCTGATGGGGGGGGTTAGGACTGGCAATGGGCTATGGGGGCTGACTGGAAGTGGGCTGATGGGGGGTTAGGACTGGAAGTGGGCTGATGGGGGTTAGGACTGGTAATGGGTTATAGGGGGGGCTTAAACTGAAAATGGGGTGATGGGGGGTTAGGACTGGAAGTGGGTTGATGAGGGGGGGCTAGGACTGGTATTGGGTTGGGGGGTTGCTAGGACTGGAAATGGGTTGGGGGGCTGCTAGGACTGGAAATGGGCTGATGCAGGGACTAGAAGGGAATGGATGCTGGGTGAGGCTGGAACTAGAAGGGAGCTGGTGTTGGGGGAGGATTAGAATGGGATGGGGCTGGGAGAGTAAAATGGAGAGGGGAAAAATATTTTGGGTGGGAGGGATAAAAAATCTACAATTGGCCGGGTATTGGGAGAATAAGTGGGGATTGAGGATGGAGGGGTAAATTTTGAGTAGATGAAATAGGAATGAGGAAAGAGCAAAAGGAGAAAGATTAGTATGTTAAAGCAGATGTAGAGAGAGAATGGAAAAAAAAAACAAGACAGAAGAAAGGACAAATGGACAGCAGATGGAGAGTTAGCAGAAGACACGAAGAAACCAGAAGAAAGTGGCTGGAACAATTGCAACTGAAAAAAAATGCACAAAAGGTAGAAAAATATCTCTTTATTTTGAATTTATTAACTGGAATATGTCAGCTCTGGGAAATGTGCATCATTAATTTTTGCGCTTTGTTTAGTACAAGAGGAAATTAATTTATAGTGTTATTTCTACAGTGTTGTTGTATATTCCAAGTTTGGCTTTTGGGGTTCCCAGTTTAATTATTGTCTTCCTGTTTCTAAATTGTGATTCCTTGTTTGGTGATGGTCTGTTCTGCATGTGTAACTGAGCTGAGGTATTCTGTTTATATAATTCCTATTTGACATTGCCACTTGTTCTTTCCCCAGTAGGTCATGTATTGTTGTTCTCTGAAATGTATTGGTTTAATATTTGCAGTGTTGCCTTTTGATAGTTAGGGTATGGTGCTTTGTGAGTCCTGGTAGTGCTGTTAGGATACGGCGGGTTTGCTATGGGTTCTAAATGGGCAGCGTTTGTAGTAGTTCCTAATGTGCCTGGCGGTTGGTACTGGATTATAGTAATGTAGAAACCTTTTAGTCTTTCTTTATCCATATACTCATTAAGAGGCATGTTTACTAAAAGTTAGTGTATGGTAACATTATGCAAATATTTATGCAAATGAGGCACCTTATGCAAATGAGGCTTTAATTGACGTGCTGGCACTTTGAGTTAATTCTTTGGTTTTGTGCGGCAGTTTGGGCACTCGGGCTCAAAAAGGTTAGCCATCACTGCCCTAGATGGAGAGGTGGTTAGCCAAGATGGTGCTCAGATGTACGCTGACAGAGTAGGACTTCAGCCGCTCCTTCGAGAGGTGGAGGAGGTACTAGAGAACACACCGGAGAGAGCAGGAGAACGGGTCAATTTGGAGCTCGGAGCACCAGATCGAGAAATGCCACCAATTAAAAGGCATAGGATCAACTCGTCGAATCCTTCCTTGACACGGAGGAGGACCTCCTCGACCCCCCCCCCCCCACCGGAAGGTGCAGTGGGGCTAAGGAGACAACGAGGCCAGGTTCGGGTGGAGCACCCGTCCCTCCTCCTGCTTTAGCAGGCTCGGTGCACAGCCTAGGTGGACTGGAAGCTCAGACGAGAGCTAGAGCAGAAGCGGGAACAAAGCCTCTCAAGGCCACGAAGGAGCCACGAGAATCATTGAACTTCGCTCCCACTAGACCTTGTGTAGGGTCCTCACAATGAGAGGAGTGGGGAGGGGGAAGGCATAAAGAAGCCTGGAGGTCCAACTCAAGGGGAACACATGCGGAACCACCCTGCTCGGGTGTGGAACCGGTCCGCAAAATTAGGAAAGCTGCGCATTCGCCAGGCTGGTGAACAGGTCCATGGACGAGTCCCCCACTGATGGAATAAGAAGCTGGCCACCTCCAGATACAGGCACCACTCGTGTGGGCAGAGGATTCTGCTGAGTTTGACCGCGAGGACATTCTCCTGGCCCGGGAGATAGACTGCTCTGAGGGTCATGCTACAGCAAACAGCAAAGGACCAAAGGAGGACCGCCTCCTGGCAGAGGGGGCAGGAATCTATCCCCCCCCCTCCTTGTTTATGTAGAACATAGCTACCCTGTTGTTGATCTGCATGAGCAGTGACTTTCCCTTCAGGTGGCACACCAAACCTCCCAAAGCTCCAGCAGATTGATGTGCTGCTGAGATTCTTCGGGCGACCACTGTTCCTGGGTGCATAAGTCACCGCAGTTGAAATTTGTTTAGGTTCCTGAGATAGAGGATGGGGCATAGGCTCCCTGTCTTCTTCAGAACGAGGAATTATCAGGAGTAGAGCCCTCGACCTCGTAGGTGTGGCGGTAACTTTTCTACCACCTGCTGGCCAAGGAGATTACTTAGCTTCTGGTGCAAGGGAAGCCGACAAGGCTCCGCTGGGAAAAAGGGAGGAGGAAGCCTATTCAGGTGCAGACGATAACCGTCCCAGACTACTCTGACGACCCAGGTGTCTGACGTGATCAGACACCCATTGGGAAGCGAAAATGGACAGGCATCCCCCCCCCCCCCACAGGCAGAAGCACTGCCGGGGGGGGGGGGGGCGAGAGGCTATGCATTAGGCATAGAAACCCCCGAGCAGGTTGGGGTTGCTCCAGTGATTGGGCTTTGGGCCCTTTAGGCTTGCGATGGCCATGCGCTCCCCCCTTACCTTGCGTGCCGATGAGCGGTACAGGGGTGGGCAGATAGGGCTGATATCCCCGGTAGGGGAGCCCCTTTCTCTGGAAGAATGTCTTCTTTGTTTGCTGCTTCTTCCATGGGAGAGAAAGGTCTTACACGAGAGGCGAGTTTAAGTTACAAACTCAGTTTCAATTTCGGCTGACTTATCCTCCATGGGCTTGCCGAACAGTTGTTCACCTAGGCAGGTGACATCCAAGAGCTTCTCCTGGACCCACTGCTCCAGATCTGAAGACTGGAGTCATGCCTGGCAGCGGGCCCAGAGGCCGGCTGCCGCCACTCGGGCAGAGGACTCAAACCAGTCATAGGTGGCATGGGAGGTGTACTTCGAGCAGTCTGCAACCAACCTCAGGAGTGTCTGGAACCTGAGAAGGTGTTCACTCCCAAAACCTGCGGAAAAACCGCTGAGCTCTTTGACGAGGTCACGCAGGAACATGCCCAGATACAGTTGGTAGGCCTGAATGTGGCATGTCAGCATGGACCCAATAGGCCTTGCGCCCAGGGTGTCGAGGGCTCTGGGCTCCCTGCCTGGCGGGACCGAAGAATGTGACTTCAGGTTTTTTTGCTTCCGCATCGCCGATTCCATAACCATGGAGGTGTACAGAAGCTGGGTCTTCCCAAACTCCAGGCCACTCTGGACCTTATACATGGCATCAAGGCATTACCTCACAATGGGGACAGAGGTAGGTGCCTCCCACATGCATAGGAGCAGCTGGGACAAAATGGGAGGCACTGGGACCGTAAGAGACTCCCGAGGCGGGGACTTATACTGTAAGATGTCGAGTTCCTCTGCCCTCAGCCTGTGTGGCCAGCTTGAGGGCCTATGCTATGTCCCACATGAACACCAGAAAGAATGTGTCCTCGGGAGGCAAACGCCTCTGGAAGGTGGATGGGGACAGGTCTGAGGGAAGATCCCTGTGAGCGCAGGTCTCCGGGAAGGTATCCCCGTCCGACTCCCAGCCCAAGAGGTCCAAAAAGGAGTCTGAGTCAGGTTGGTCGCCCTGTCCAGAAGCCAAGGCCTGCTTGGAACCGGAGGCACTGGCCTTGGAGGACCTCGTCCCCGAGGAATAGGACAGCAAACAAGACCGGCACCGAGGACCCTCACGAGGCCACGGCTCTCGGGGGTTTCCAGGGCAGGTTTAGGTGTCCCTTCTCAGGGGAACCTCGGTCTCGAGGCGCGGGCCAGCCGTGCAGGGCAGAAGCGCCTGCTGGGCAGCTAAGGCAGCAAAAATGCTGTGCTCTATTGCCTGCGACGCTGACACCAGGGTTACCAGGTCTGGCGTGAATAAGGAGAGGAGGTCCTCACCGGGACGACCATCAGGAGACCGGGCACCATCGCTGGAGGCCTCCGTGTCTATATGAGGTACCTTTTGAGGCCGCTCCTTTTCAGACTCTCAGGAAGGCCGGGGAAGAATAGCGACCGAGCACGAAAACTTTCACGCTTGTCCAGATCCCCCAACTGCAACTTCGAGGTTGTCTTTTTCTTGAGCCTCACCACCTCAGGGGATCCCTGATCGGCGTGCCACCTTGATAGCGGGGTCTCTGCAGGGGATCCCGCAAGCGCAGGGATGACCGGAGGATGCCCCCAGGAATTCCAGGGCTGCCATATGGAAAATGTCGGACTTCTGCTTATGACTTAGCAGGGCCTTGGCGGACATTTTCTTAAAGAGAGAGCAGAGCTCCAGGTTATGGTCGTCCCCAGACACCGGAAACAGCAGTCATGGGTGTCAGTGAGCGACGTATTTTTGGAGCATCTGTCACATTTTTTAAAACCGGTGGCCATTGGGGCAAAAAGGGCCCCTGCTAGGTCGAAGTCCCTCGAGGCTAGCGGTTGAAAAGGGCGTGAAAAGGCCCGAAGAGAAAAAGTTTCCCAAAAAAAGGCTGGAATAAAGGATGTTCTTTTGCTCGGTGAAAAAAGAGCAAAGGAGAGGACGGGAGAGGACCGGTGCTACCGGAAAAGAGAAGGCCAGAAGCCGAAAATGAAAACACTTTTTCTGAGGGATAAGGATGTGCGTCCAAAGGGCTCCGTGGAAAAAGGGAGACTGAGCAAGATGGCACCTTTGGACTGGAATAGGACCAAGCATGCGTGGCAGCAATCCCAAAGGCTTTCTTTGAAAGCTGGGGAATTGCTCCCTGCGAGCTCCGTCAGTGCCGACGTCACCCATAAGTGAGGACTGACTTCCTGCTTGTTCCTGGAGAATGTAGTCTTCACATATGGGAATCCCTAGCTCCCAGATCTCCGAAGATTTAGACTGGGTCAGAAAGTCAGTAAGGTCAGGTTAACCTAAACTTTCCCACCAAGGAGATCTGGCAAAAATATAAGGGCAGGGGGTAAAGAGTTGTCATGTTCCAAAGAGATCCAAAGAGATGTTGAAGGACCGCCTGGCCGAAGGCCACATCCCGGCAGGAGCTCTTGTCCAAGCAGCAGTGGGTGGAAAGGTGTGGATGGAGGACCATGTTGCAGCCCAGCAGATTTTGTTAATGGCTCATGAAGGTGAAATTAGACTTACCTGCTAATTGTTCCTTGAGGAACTCAGTCCAGTCCCGAACCTCTGGGTTTTGCTCCTTCTCCAGCAGCTTGGAGACTGAGAAACGTCATCCTTTTGATGACACTGGTATAAAACCACAGGAACTGCCTCCTCACTCCAGTAACCTATTGACAAAGCAGACTCACCAGAGTAACAATTAAGTAGTAAATACTACAATCAAACTGTAAACTAACTTAACTATTAACTTGTAAAGGAGAAACTATCCCTTCTTTTGTTCTCCCACAATATCGTACTAACTTCTTTTGAAGCACTTAGGTCCACCCTCCCCCTCTACAGAGGATGTTGACCCCATCTGAATCCCCGTCCTTTCAACCTCCCCTTATGGACCATAACCCTCACAGCTGCTCCACCAGCTTACCTGTGAAATATCTCTTGCTTCAGGCTCTAGTCCAAAAGAAAACACCAGGGAGGGGATACGGGAAAAGCAATTAGCTGGTAAGTCTAATTTCACCTTCCTTATCGTCCCCCCAGTCCAGTCTCGAACCTCTGGGGATGTAACAGAGCAGTGAAACAAGTCAACGGGAGGGACCTGCTAGACCAGCCTGAAGCACCGCTGATCCAAAACAGGTATCTCTTTCCGCCAGAACATCCAGACAGTAATGTTTGACAAAAGAATTTAAAGACGACCAGGTAGCTGCCCTACAAATCTCAACGGCCGGTACCAAACTGTACTTGGCCCACGACACTGCTTGCACCCTAGTCGAATGAGCTCTAAGCCCCTCTGGCACAGTTTTGCCCTTCAAAACATACACTGTCGCTATCGCCTCTTTGAGCCAATGGGCAATGGAAGCTTTTGACGCTGCTTCTCCTTTTCTCGTTCCTCCAAACAGGACAGTCTATCCGTCCTGCGGAAACTTGTCATCCTTCGCATATACTTCAATGCTCGACGAACATCTAACAAATGTAACTTCCCGGAGGATGTACCGTCACTATTTTCACCAAAAACCGGCAATGAGACCACCTGATTCACATGAAAAGCCAAAACTACTTTGGGCAAAAAAGATGGCACTGGCCTCAATACCACTTTTCTACCATAAAAGGACAGAAAAGGCTTTCTACAAAACAAAGCCTGCAACTAAGATTCTTCGAGCCGAACATATAGCCACTAGAAACACCACTTTGAGAGTAACGTCCTTTAACGATGCTCTAGGCAAAGGCTCAAAAGGCTCGCATACCAACGCCTCCAGTACTAAATGGAGATCCCACATTGGCATGACCTGCCTACATGGCGGCCTCAAAAGAGACACCGCACTCAAAAAAAGTTTAATATCTGGATGTCCTCCCAGGGCATCCCCTTTTATCTTTCCTCTATAACAGGACAGCGCTGCCAAGTGCACCCTTAAGGATGCTGCCGCTAAGCCTTTATCAAAACCATCCTGCAAGAAAGCCAGAACCTGAGGCACCGAAGCTCTCAATGCTTCAACCTTCCTGTCTACACACCATGCTTTAAACACACACCAGATACGAACATACGCTAATGAGGTAGATCTCCACCGTGCCTTCAACAAAGTGGAAATCACTGCTGTGGAGTATCCCCTTGCTCTCAACCTTGCCCTTTCAAGAGCCAAGCCGTAAGCAAGAATCGATCTACCTGAGGCATGTGTAGCGGACCCTGAGATAACAGGTCCCTCTGAACTGGAAGATGCCATGGCCTCTCTACCAAGAGTCTCATCAGATCCGCATAACAAGGCCGTCTTGGCCAATCCGGCGCGATTAATATCACCTATCCTCTGTGAACCTCTATGCGCTGCAACACCCGACCTATTAACACCCAAGGTGGAAACACGTACAGGAGCTGCTCTTCTGGCCATATCTGTATGGGAGCATCTAGGCCTAACGACATTCTCTCCCGTCTTCTGCTGAAGAATCGGTTGACCTTCGCCAACTCGAACGTCGCCATCAGATCAATTACTGGCGTCCCCCAGCACCGCACCACCACCTCAAACACTTCCGGATGGAGAACCCACTCCCCTGGGTCCACCTTTACTCGACTCAAAAAAAAAAAAAAAAAATCGGCCTGCACATTGTCCACTCCTGCTACATGTGCTGCCGACAAAGCCACCAGATTCACCTCGGCCCAATCGAATAGCTGCTTGACCTTGGCTTCCAGTGCTACACTGCTGGTGCCCCCATGACGGTTGATGTAGGCTACTGCGGTCACATTGTCCTTGGAGACAAGGTTGAAAAACTTGTAGTGCCAGCGTTACCACCCGCAATTCCAACCTGTTGATTAACCCATACCTTCTCCAGTTCGGTCCACTGTACATGGACGAAACGTCCTTCGAAGTGAGCTCCCCAGCCTAAGAGGCTGGCATCTGTCGTTAGAGGTATCCAACAGGGTGCTTTCAAGGGCATTTCCTTTTCCAGAGCCCCTGGACGTAACCACCATTGAAGTGCCTGACGCATCTCTGGCGGAGAGGGTAGGTTTCCGAGATAGTAGGTCCTCTTGGTGTGACCACCATCTGAGCAATGCTCTCTGCAATGGCCTCATGTGAGCTCTTGCCCACAGAACCAGCTCAAGTGTCGCCGCCACGGTACTGAGCAACTGTTGATAATGCCATGCCGTGGGATTCGTTCTGCCCAGAAATCTGCAGACTAGCTTTCTCAATCCCTGCGCCCACTGCTGAGGCAAAAAGACCCTTCCAACACTTGTATCGAAGCGAGCACCTAGGTATTCCAGGCTCTGCGATGGCTTCAACCTGCTCTTTGCCATATTGACTACCCAACCGAGACTATGTAGAAACGCTACCACTATGGCTGTAGCCGACTCACTCTCAGCTCTGGACTTTGCTCGGATCAACCAATCGTCCAGATAAGGGTGTACTAATACTCCGTCCTTTCGCAATGATGGCGCTACTACCATCATCACCTTGGTGAAAGTTCGTGGCGCCGTAGCCAGTCCAAACAGTAACGCCCGGAATTGAAAATGTCCCATAGGAACTGCAAATCTGAGAAACCTCTGATGTTCCAGATGAATCGGTATGTGCAGGTAAGCTTCTGATAAATCCAGGGTTGTAAGAAACTCTCCTTCTCTTACTGCCACGATGACCAACCTTAAGGTCTCCATATGAAAATGAGACAGTCTGAGACAGCGATTTACTCTTGAGATCCAAAATTGGCCGAAAGGCCCCTTCCTTCTTTGGCACAACAAAATATATGAAGTACCGACTGCAGCCGCATTGGTCTGGAGGTACTGGTACCACTGCATTGAGGGCCAGCATTCTCTCTAAGGTCTCTCGCACCGCCTTGCACTTGGAGTGCACCTTGCACGGAGATTGTATATAAGAACTGATCACCGGATGTTGAAACTCCAGAGTATAACCTTCTCGAACGACCTCCAACACCCACTGATCTGATGTGATTTGGACCCATGCAACGTAAAACTCCCGAAGACGACCTCCCACGGGCACCTGCCCTACCTGGGTCCCCCTGGCTTCATTGCGACTTTAAGATTCAAGGAAAAGGAGACAGCAAATCCTCTGCCTGCCCCTCGAAAACCCTGGTTCCTATAGGGAAAACGTCCTCTTTGAAATTGACCGAATCCTGGGAACGAAAACAACGAAACTCCCTCTGCTGACCCTTGGTTGACGGAGCCAGCCGCCCCTGCTTTTGTCTGTTCTCTGGCAGCCTTCTGCCCTTGGACTCTCCTAGATCCTTTACCAGCTTATCTAAATCTTCTCCAAAAAATAGCTTTTCCCTGAAAGGAAGCTTACCTAGCCTTACCTTGGAGGAACCATCTGCCACCCAATTGCGCAGCCAAAGATACCATCTTGCCGCTATCACTGATGCCATACTCTTCGATAAACCTCGAATAAGGTCATAATGAATATCGGCCAGATAAGCTGCTCCAGATTCCAACCTGGATGCTTCACCGGCCGTCTCCTCCAGCTGCTCTCCCTGAATTCGTTGAGACCAGCAAAGACAAGCTCTCACTACCCATGCCCCACAAATATATGCTTGTATGGACAGCGCATTAACGTCAAAAACCAGCTTCAAGAAGGTGTCCAGCTTCCTGTCCTGGGCATCCTTGATAGCGGCGCTAACCTCTACCAGAATGGTAGTCTTCTTGGTAACCGCCGAGATGGCTGCATCTACCTTTGGGGACCTAAACAAGTCGTGATCCTGGTCTACCAGTGGGTAAAGGCGGGCCATAACTCTGGACCCTTTAAGACCTGCCTCGGGCATGTCCCATTCTTCCTGAATCATTTCCCTAACCACTCTGTGTACCGGAAAGGCTCTCTGAGTCTTCCGAAAAGCCTGCAATAACAGGTCTTTTAAGGTGGCATCCTCCGCCGGCCCTGCCAACGCCATATTAAGCACCTTGAGCATCTCTGAAATGAGCGCCAACAACTCAGCTTTTCGGAAAACACGAACCACCCTAGCTTAGTCTTCCTATTCCGTGAGTTCTCCTTCCTCAAACTCGTCGCCAGACTCCAAGTCTGGATCTCCAAGGCCAGCGACTGCTCAGGCCACTCCTTTTCGGTCCTGGGCTTTTTAGAAAGGACCCCTGTAGCCCCCAAGCCCAGGGAGGTCCCCGGACGCTTCTCTCCCAGTTCCCCTTCCGTGGAACTGGCTGCAAGCCTTCTCTGAGTGCCTCCGAAAGCCTGTTGAATCAGAGCAACGAAATCTGGAGAAAATATTGCCGCCAACTCCCCCGGCAAAGGCGCCTGAGAAGGGGGAAGATCCGGCGTGGAAGAAATCCCTGCCACCGGCTCCAGAGATGGCAAAGCAGGGGAAACCGGCTTCATCAGGACTACAGGTGCTCCTTTGTGACACTCTACACCAATTTCCAAGGCTTGTTCCAAAGAGGCTGCTTCTTGGACACACCCCCTACAAACCCCTGTCTCGGACACCACTCCCTTTCTAGTACCACAGACCAAGCACTGCGGTCTAGAAGGCATCCCGTCTGAGCAGTTATCCTCTCTTGCCCCTCAGCTTCTCAATTTAACTAAGTGTCTCCAACGAACAGCAGGTCCGGACTGATCCTCTGTTGGGCTTTGAAGAGGTAAACTCTAGTTTTGTTTTGTTTTTTTGTAACTTAAAAGTAATGTGGCGTCTTTACTTAGGTACTCCAACTGAAACAATGTGGGTAGAAACTCAAAAACGAAGGTTTCCCGATGGAATAAGAGCCCTTGTACACAGAAGCAAGTTTAAATTAGACTTACCTGCTAATTGTAGTTCCTGAAGGAACTCCAGTCTAGTCCCGGAAACTCTAGGGTTGTCATCCTCTTCCAGCAGCTTGGAGACTGATAGATGTCATTCTTTGATGACACTGGTATAAGGACTCAGGCACCGGCTCCTCCCACTCCAGTAACCTATTGACAAAGTAGACTCACCAGAGCAACAATTAAGTTAGAACACACACAGAAAATCCAGTGCCCACTAACTGTAGAACTACCAAACACTAACATAACATGAACATAACATTACCCCCAACGATATTTATCTTGACTGAAGGGTCTTGGCTTCCCTACTATTGCCCGGAGCATAGCAAACCCCTCCAGACCCCAAAACCCGCCCCCGACCCAAAGCACCACAGTTCTCCCTGTTCTCTTACCCGTGAAAGCTGTGCTTCAGGCTCCAACTATCTGAAAAAAATCGGGATGGGATCCGGGACTAGACTGGAGTTCCTTCAGGAACTACAATTAGCAGGTAAGTCTAATTTAAACTTCCTTATCATCCCTCCAGTCTAGTCCCGGAAACTCTAGGGATTAACAGAGCAGTACAAAGAACTCAACGGGCGGGACCTGCTAGACCAGCCTGAAGCACCGCTGTACCAAAACAGGTATCCCTACTTGCCTGAATATCCAGATGATAGTGCTTCACAAAGGAATTCAAAGAGGACCACGTCGCTGCTTTACAAATCTCAGCCGCCGGCACAAAACTGTACTCCGCCCAGGACGCCGCTTACGCCCTAGTAGAATGCGCCCTTAAGCCATCCGGCACTGGCTTTCTTTTCAAAAGGTAAGCTGACTATCGCTTCTTTTATCCATCTAGCAATTGACGCTTTGGACGCAGCTTCCCCTTTGCGAGGACCGCCGAACACCACAAATCTATCCGACTTTCTGAACGCCTCCGTTGTCCTGAGATATCGTTTCAATGCTCTGCGGACATCCAAAAGATGCAACTGTGGAGCAGAAGAGCCCTCCGATGCTTTACGGAACACCGGCAGAGATACTACTTGATTCACATGAAAGGGAGACAGAACCTTCGGTAAAAAGGACGGTACCGGTCTTAAGACTACCTTGGACTCATGAAAAGCCAGAAACGGTTCCCTATAAGATAACGCCTGTAGCTCCGAAATCCACCTTGCCGACACAGTGGCCACTAAGAACACTACCTTCAGAGAAACATCCTTCAAAGTTGCTTTCACCAAAGGCTCAAACGGCTGTGAACCTAACGCTGACAATACCAACTGCAGATCCCACGTTGGAACTAAATTGCCTGCACGGTGGTCTCAAAACCCCCACCGCTTTCAGAAATCTTTTCACATCCGGATGGGTGCACAGCGCTTGCCCCTTGATCTTCCCTCTATAACAGGAAAGCGCTGCCAAGTGTACTTTTAAGGATGCTGTCGCTAACCCTTTTTGGAAACCATCTTGCAAAAACGCTAATACCTGCGGTATAGAAGCCCACAAGGCTTCACAACCCCTATCCAAACACCAAGCCTCAAAAACGAGTCACACGCGAACATACGCTAAGGAAGTAGATCTTCTGCGCGCCTTCAACAACGTTGCAATCACCTCCGCCGAATAGCCTTTAGCTCTCAACCGCGCCCTTTCAAGAGCCATGCCGTAAGTGAGAACCTAGCTACATGAGGCATCAACAAATAGAAATTACACTTACCTGGTAATTGTCGTTCCTTGAGTGACGACAGTTTAGTCCTCCACCTCTGGGTTGTGCACCTCCTCCTGAAGCTTGGAGACTGGGCATGTCAAAGTTGTGACATCACTGGATATAGCCTGCTGGTATCTCCCATCAGCCCCCAGTGTACTATTGACAAAGCAAACTCAAAGGAACAACAAATAAGTAACTACACCATAACTTTAAATAACTCTCCATCCCTCAACCTGAGGAACCTTTTTAACCTTATCAGTCATATATATATATTTTATTTTTATTTTTTTTTTTAACTTTACATTCACGCCCCCCTATGCAAACACATTTCCTATACCATCCCCTCGTTTAAATAAGAGAGAAGGAAGAAACAGAGAGGGATACTCACTGCGATCTAGAATCTGAAAGGATCTGTTTACTCCTTGAGATTGATGCTCCACTCCACCTGAAAATAAACTCTGAAGAAATCACACCCCTGGGCGGGAATGAGGACTAAACTGTCGTCACTCAAGGAATGACAATTACCAGGTAAGTGTAATTTCTATTTCCTTATTGTTCCTCCAGTTTAGTCCTCCACCTCTGGGATGTAACAGAGCAGTAATCATTGGAAGGGACCTATCCAGCCAACTCACCACACCGTCGACCCGGAACTGCCTTAACTCAGTGCGAAATGGCCGCCTTCGCTGCTGCTTCCCCTTCGCGGGGACCTCCAACCAACACACAAAAACAAAGAAACGAACGCCGCACCCTGCATTTTATGTTTCCTATCGGCGTAAGTTACGAATAAAAACCTCCCCTTCCAGAAAAACCGAGAACTGGAAGAGAAACCAATAGGCTCAGGAGAAAAATCAGATACCATCTTTTGGAAGGACGACGGGACTGGTCGCAAACACCACCCTCTATCCAGAAAGGGTGAAAACGGCTCATTACATGACAACGCCTGAAACTCCGAAACCCGTCACGCCGAACAAAGAGTTATTAAAGCCACTGTCTATAACAGCAAATCCTTTACCGACACCTGGAGTAAAGAATCAAAGGGCTCTTTAGTTAACGCCTCTAAGGCCCAATCGTAATCCCACGGTGGCACCCGAACTCTCCTTGCGGAGCGCAGTCGGATCCCAACTTACGTAAACGCCACATCGATCCGAACACCTAGCGCTATTCCCTCCACAGAACCTCTACAGCCGGAAACAGTCGCCAGCTGGACCCTCTAAGGAACTGGCCGCTAGTTCCTTCAGACACTGTCCTGCAGAGAACTCAGACCAAGGATACAGATACCTTTGTCGCACGGACTTGCCGCCGAGAACAGCAGCCATCAAAAAGGCGCTAAGCACAGACCTATGTACCAGACGCAGCCTGCCTCCTTGCTCTCAACAAGGTGGCGAAGACTGCCGCAGAATAACCGTTCTTCTTCAGCCCCGCCCGTTCAAAGGCCAAACCGTAGGCGGGCACCGATCCACCTGAGACATTCGTCGCGGACCTAGCCACAGCAGAACGTCCGCTACCGGCAGTTTCTAGGAAATGCCCGTCGAGTAGGTGAATGAGATCAGCCTAGTACGGCCGTCTCGTCCAACCGGGCGCTACCAAGAGTACCTTTCCCCGAAAGCCTCGATACGCTAACTATTTGCCCTATGAGAGCCCACTGGGAAAGGACAAGACAAAGACTTAACTGGGAGCTTACTGAGCCTCGACTTGGACGAACCATCAGCCGCCCCATTCCTCCACCAGAGACACCTCCGGGTGAACCCCAAGGAAGCCAATAATATTAGCTAGCGCTCGAATTAAACCATAATGCACATTTGCCACATAAAGCAAATCAGGCTCTAGTCGATTCAACTCCCTGATCCTTTCCTGTTCCAGGCGAGTAGACTGCCGTAAACACTGCGACCACCTGAAGCATGCTCTCACCCTCCCAGGCTCCACAAATGGGAGCTTGTAAGGACAGAGCATTGCACCCAACGATCGCTTCAGTGAATCATCTACTTTTCTATCTTGCGCTAAAGAAGACTGCTAGGGCTCTCTTCCATACAGTGAGTCCACACCCCCTGGTAGTGCAAGGTGTGCACCCACCCACGTAGTACCCAGGGCTGCCCCTGCTTAGCCTCAAAATGTCAATCAAGAACAGGCGAATTCAGGACAGCTGAATACTTTTTTTTTTTCCAAAGACATCTCTTAACCAAAAATTCTTTCAGCATATGTTAAGAGAACTCTTTCCGTGCCAACAATATGAAGCAGAAAGAACTCCCCATCACGGGCATACTAATCCACGGCCTTCCTGCTAGAGTAACGCCCCATTCCGTCTGACTGCACAAAGATGAACTTTATATTTTAAGTTCAACTAGCACCTGGTGTTAGGAAATACAGCTTTCTCATTCCGCAGTGGCAATTGAGTCAGCAATGAAGAAGCCGAGAAACTGCAGACAAGTTCCCATTATACCACCTGGAAAAGACTCCACTTTTAGACCACTGAAGCAAAAAAGCATGCGAGAGTGCATTGTGTCCTGCCAGTAGCTGATCAAATTTAAATGATTCAGTGCAGGGCATTTTCCAGAGAATGCAAGGTCCCTCATCCAGACTGCCTCCACATTCAGAGTCTAAACCGGCAGCCATCTTGGCTGATGCCGATCAGTGTGGAAGCCGTCTTGTAAGCCCAGCATATGATGTATGCCTACTAGAATCTGAGCTGCTGCTATTGCTGCTAGAGAACTAGCCTGGCTGCGTGCTTCTGGCCCCCATTAAGGCATTAGCTGAACACTAGCAGATACTCTCCGTACTGGAGAAATTATAATTACACTTACCTGGTAATTGGAGTTCCTTGAGTGACGACAGTTCAGTCCTCTACCTCTGGGTTGTCAACCTCCTCCTGCAGCTTGGAGACTGGCATGTCAGAATCATGACATCACTGGATATAGCCTGCTGCTCTCTCTCCTCAATCCCAGTGTGAACTATTAACAAAGCAAACTCAAAGGAGCAACAAATAAGTAGCTAACATCAAATAACAAATCCTAAACTTTACCACCCCGTAAGGATTAAATTCTAAACCATCCGGCCAGGCTTTCCTACCCTTTCACTGCCCGAAAGCCTGAGGCTTAAATGAGAGTGGAGGTGAATCATAGCAAATACACCTACCTGTAAGAATCATCCATCGACCACCAATGGCAATATACAATCGCTTCAAACCGGGTGGGATGGAGGACTGAACTGTCGTCACTCAAGGAACTACAATTACCAGGTAAGTGTAATTATCATTTCCTTATCGTTCCTCCAGTTCAGTCCTCCATCTCTGGGAAGTACCAGAGCAGTTACCATGGGAGGGACCCCGCCATCCGGCTTTCAACACTTGTGAACCGAATCAAGCATCCAGCCCTGCCACGACGTCCAGACGGTAATGCTTGCTAAAGGCATGCAGAGACGACGAAGTCGCTGCTCGACAGATCTCCCCCGGCGGAACCAAACTGTGCTCTGCCCAGGAACGGGCTTGCGCCCTGGTGGAATGTGCCCGTAGCCACTCGGGCACCACCCGACGTTGAAGAAGATAGGCGGAAGCTATTGCCTCCCGCAGCCACCAGGCAATAGAAGCCTTAGCTGCCGCCTCTCCTTTACGAGCACCTCCAAACAGCACAAACAAATGATCCGATTTGCGAAAATTCTCCATAACCTGCAAATACCGACGCAAGGTTCTCTTAACGTCTTACCAACGCAAACTCCTATCGCGATCGGTCCCGTCTAAAGAGCCGAGAACAGGCAAACACACCTCTTGGTTCAAATGAAAAGGAGACACCACTTTAGGCAAGAAGGAAGAACTGGACGCAGCATCACTTTCTCCTTCGAAAATGCCAAGAACGGCTCCCTACACGATAAGGCTTGCAACTCCGACACGCGTCTAGCCGAACAGATTGCCACCAGAAAAACTGCCTTCAAGGTCAAATCCTTCACCGAGGCCCTATGCAAAGGTTGAAAGGGAGACCCAGACAACACAAGGTTGAGATCCCAAGGCATAACTACCACCCTGCGCGATGGCCTTAATCTGGAAACCAAAAAACAGCAAGCTGCCACGTGGGCAACAAAGAACCAGTCAAGGAACGTGGCAGGTAGTTCAAAAGTTGCCTTTATTGTTCCACGGATTAAGTGTGCCTAAACCCGACACAGGCCGTGTTTCGTTCACCACTTCCTCAGGGGTTAAGGGCTCACTAAAAAATATCCACATACATGTTGAATAAAAACCACAACAGATAAAAACAAACATATTAATACAATAAGCATAAAACAATAAATAAATTGCAAATCATCATATATAAATTAAAACAATAAAAACATAAATAAATATAATGTGATAAACCACTGATAAAATAACTATTATGTATTAAATAATCAATAAATGACATATAACGGTATGAACTGCATCAATGTAAAAAATACATATACTATAAACACAATATGTACACAGTAAAAACAACAATAAAAACAAAAACAAAAAACAAACCAGGAGAAAAAGGAGAGAGAGGAGGACTAAAAAGACATGCGTAAGCAATGCATAATCAACATTGTGTAAACAATAATCAATAAACCAGTGACTAAAAACCATGCTGCACAAAGAAACCAAGTGGACTGAAGGAAATAGGAGTGAATAAAGGGGATACATATGAACCACTCTGAAAGACCATCTTGTGAATATTGACCAACAGACAATATAAAATATAACATACACACAAAAAAACAATTAAAAACCTACCACTGTAACAGCCAATATAAAACGCAAATCTCTTTGATTAGCAGGGCTGTGGGAACAACCTGCCCCACATGTGTGATGTAGGTTGAACTGTGCATAAATAAATAAATAAATAAATAAATAAGTAAGTAAAATGAACAGAAATCCAACTAAGATACCACTTAAAATAATAAATAAATGTACACACATGACCATCCCAAAGGGAGGGATAATGAAAGCTTCGGATAATGTTCAATGGGATAACATTATCAAGCCAACGCTGACACGCACCATCCAGAAGCAGGAACCTTATATGAATAAAACTAATCCTTATATTCGCTGGGCCAAAAAACAACCAATGCCCTCTCTTCCCTCCCCCCTCCCTTTTCCCTTTTTTCCCCCTTCCTCCCCTCCCTCCTCCCCTTCCCCCCTTTCTTCCTCCCCCCTTTTTTCTTTTCCCTCTTCCCTTTTTTCTGTCCTCCCCCTCTCCTTTGTCCTCCCCTCCCTTCTCCCCCCTTCCCCCCCTCCCTCCCCTCTTCCCCTCCCCCTCCCCTCTTCCCTCCCTCCCCCCCTTCCCCCTCTCCTCTCTCCCCCCTTCCCTCCCTCCCCCCTTTTTTCCCCTTCTCCTTTTCCCCTCCCCCTTCTCCCCCCCTCCTTTTCCACCCTCCCCCCTTTCCCCTTCCCTCCCTCCCCCCCTCCTAGTCCCCCCTGCCCTCCCGTCCCTCCCTCCACCCTTTTTTCCCCTTCTCCTTTTCCCCTCCCCCTTCTCCCCCTTCTCCCCCCCTCCTTTTCCACCCTCCCCCCTTTCCCCTTCCCTCCCTCCCCCCCTCCCCATCCTTTTCCCCCCTCCCCTCCCCTCACCTCCCTCCCTCCCTCCCCCCCCCCCCTCCCTCCCTCCCTTCCTCCTCCTCCCCCTCCCTCCCCCTTTTTTCCCCCCTCCCCCCCTTTCCCCTCCCTCTCCTCTTCCCCCTTCCCTCCCTCCCCCCTTTTCCCCCCTCCCCTTTTCCCCCCCCCCCCCCTTCCCCCTCCCCTTTCCCCTCCCCTTTTCCCCCCCTCCCCCTGCCCCCTCCCCTTTCCTCCTTCCCCCCCTCCCCTTTCCTCCTTCCCCTCTCTCCTTTTCCTCTCCCCCCTTTCCTCCTTCCCCTCTCTCCTTCCCCCCTTTCCGAACCGGACGGCCCAACACCAATTCTTCGAACGCCTGCAGCGCCCTCATCACTGCTCGAAGCTCCAACCGATTTATGGACTAGGATTGTTCCAGAAGCGACCAAGTCCCCTGCGTAAACCGGTCCCGGCAGTGAGCCCGCCAGACTGGCATCCGTCAACAATGGAAGCCACTCCGGCTGTTCCAGGGGCATGCCGACCGACAGTGAGGTCTCGCACAGCCACCACTTCAGCGACTGTCGGACCTTCCACAGGCAAGGCAGCCTTTTGCTCAAATGATCGGACTGATGCGACCATCGGCGCAGTAGTGCTCTTTGTAACGGACGCATGTGAAACCTGGCCCAAGGAACCACTTCCAACGTTGCCGGCCGCCATCGTGCCCAACACTTGCAAATAGGACCATGCCGTCTGTGCCGGGGCAGACCTGAACTTCCGCACCAGGGACCGGAGCGTCCGGGCTCTGTGGTGCGGGACGAAGACGAGACCTTTCCGAGTGTCTAACCGAACCCCTAGGTATTCCAAATCCTGGGAGGGCTGCAGCCGGCTTTTGCCCGGATTGACCACCCAACCCAGACTGTGCAAGAACTCTATTACTCTGTTCGTCACCCGAATGCTCTCAGACTCGGACTTGGCTCGAATCAGCCAATCATCGAGGTAAGGAAGCACTAGAACGCCTTCCTTGCACAACGCAGCCGCTACCACCACCATGATTTTTGTGAAAGTCTGCGACGCTGTCGCGAGACCAAAGGGTAACGCCTGGAACTGATAATGGCCCCAAGCGAACGCGAACCTCAGAAACCTCTGATGAGCTAATCGAATCGGAATGTGCAAATACGCCTCCGTAAGGTCCAGGGACCTCAAGAATTCCCCGCGGCGCGCCGCACTGCCACTATGACGGATCACAAGGTCTCCATCCGAAAGTGAGGCACTCTGATACAACGATTCACGCCTTTCAGGTCCAAAATAGGCCTTAACGTTCCGCCCTTCTTTGGCACCACGAAATAAATAGAGTACCGACCCTTGCCATACTCTGCCAGGGGCACCTCTACTACTGCCCCTAACTGAAGAAGCCGATCTAAGGTACTGCGGATCGCGAAGACCTTCTTGGCACCCCTGCACGGAGACAAGACGAACGAATCCCGTATCGGCCGGTCCAGCTCGAGCGCATAGCCTTGCTGTATTATTTCTAACACCCAGCGGTCGGAGGTGATGAGGGTCCAGGCCGGAAGGAACCCCCGGAGCCGCCCTCCTATGGGAGGCCCCTCCAGCGGGACCCCCCTCATCTAATTGCAATTTGTGAGCTGCGGGCGAGGAACTGGTGGAGAAACCTCTATTAGCGCCGCGGAATCCCTGGACTCGGGCAAGAAAGCGCCCCCGCTAGAAGGAGTTGAACCTTGAAGAACGAAACCTGTGGAAGTCCCGAAACTGATCTCTATAGCTCTGTCCCGACTTCCCTTGCTTCGGCTTATCCTCTGGAAGCCTACCCGTCTTAGACTCCCCGAGGTCCTTTACTAACTTGTCCAAATCCTTCCCAAAGAGTAAGCCGCCCTTAAAGGGCAGTTTGCTGAGCCGTGATTTCGACAACCCGTCCGCCGCCCAATTACACAACCACACCGACCGGCGGGCAGACACCACGGACGCCGTACTATTTGCAAGGGCCCTAATCAAATCATAATGCACGTCCGCCAGATATGCCGCCCCAGATTCCAGGCGACCCAGCTGTTGAAGCTCCTCAACATCCAGATGTGAAGACTGCCTCAGGCGCTGCGCCCAACGCAAGCACACCCTAGCTACCCAAGCTCCACAAATGGAAGCCTGTAGCGAAAGGATGTCCGCCTCAAAGGTCTGCTTCAACAAACCATCCACTTTCCGGTCCTGAGAATCTTTTAAAGTCGTACTACCCTCCACCGGAATGGTAGTCTTCTTCGTAACAGCCGAAACCACTGCGTCTACGCGCGGCGCCCTGAATCGCTCTTTATCTTTATCCGCCATGGGATAGAGCCTATTCATAGTCCGTATCCCTCGAAGACCCGCTTCCGGTCGGTCCCATTCCTCCTGTACCATTTTCTCCACAACTCTATGAACCGGAAACACCACCTGTGTCTGTCGAACCGCCTGGATAACCAGGTCTTCAACCTCCTCCTCCGCCACAGCTTGGGAGGAGAGATTCAACACCTGCAGAGACTCCGTGATCAACACCGAAAGTTCTTCCCTACGGAACACTCTAATTATCTTGGCCTGATCCTCCGGCTCCGGAAGCTCCCCATCTTCGACTCCAGGGCACTCTCCTCCTACTCCCAATCAAAACCTTCTTCCGCAGGCCAAGCAACCGCCCCCGCTGTTGATGCATCGAACTTTGCCTTCTTGGAAGCCGAGGAATCCTCTACGATGCCCTCCCTTGCCTCAACAGGCTGGGAACAGCCGGGAAACGCCAAAGAGCTGGGCAGACGACCTTGACGCCGCAAACAAAATGCCTGATGCATCAGCAAAACAAAATCAGGACTAAACTCCTCGAGCTCTGCTTGTGGTGCCATCTGAGACCCCCGCGGATTTAGCCAGCTCTGCCATTGCTAGGCTTTGCGCGGGGCCCAGAGGAGACACAGGATTGTCTCCCATTGACGCCCCCTGCGCCTCCGGAACCTCCATCAGTTGTTCCACTGTGGACGACAGGGCTGCACAGGCACGGCAGACCCCCTCTGTCCCTGTACTCCTTCGGGCCCCACAGACAATGCACTGTGGTCTAGCTGCCATCAACAGAACGACTGAGCCTTAAGGGTAAAAGAAAAATAAATAAAGAGGAGCCTCTTGTTTAGCCCGAGATCCTAGCGAGGCTTTATTCAAAGGCAGCTAATGGTCTCCCATCGAACCGCAGCCGCAGATAGGGAACTCCCCCCCCCCGTGTTACTGCCTAGCGCCGTACCGAGAGGCACAAAAACAGAACAGAAAGAAAAGAAAGGTAAGAACAACTACCCACTACACTACCGGGGCGACCGAATACCGCAGACACCACCGCCCGGGCAACGGGGAGTAAAATTGTCCTCCGGCAGACACACGGCACTGCGAGTCTCCTAAAATGGCCGCCGGCGTGAGCAGGGAGCAGGAAAAAAAGGGTGCGAAGATGCCTCCGCCCGAGGGACAGCTCTTGCCCAGGCCATTCCGGCTGAAGCGCAGCCTGTAACCAGTTACAGCATACCGGCCAGGTCGGCGCTGGAGTCTCCGAGGCTGTCCGGCAGTTTAAATGCCCGGCCGCACTGCAAGCGATGAAGCACCGCGGCTTCCTCTCCGGACCGCGGAAATCATCAGCGTGGTCCGGTAAGGCAGCCTTCCACCAAAGGGCTCTCCCCCGAAGTCCGGGGGGAGAGAACTTTGCTCAGAGAGCACGGCCAACGATGTAAATTAAAGAAAGCTCTCTGCGACTCACCATCAGCTGTCTACAATGCGTTTTGCGTAATGAACAGCCCGGGGATAAGAAAGCCAGCACTCCCTGCTCTACAGTTTTAAAGAAACAGCCCCCTTATAATTTTTTTTTATATCCTCAATCAGTTTCCTCACATCAAAGCTATATTCTACCTACAAGCTCCTTATCCGTTTCTCCAGGGAGTCCCCTACTAGGCTCCCTACGTCCTCCTGCTGCATGGAGACTGGTCACACTGGGATTGAGGAGAGAGAGCAGCAGGCTATATCCAGTGATGTCATGATTCTGACATGCCAGTCTCCAAGCTGCAGGAGGAGATTGACAACCCAGAGGTAGAGGACTGAACTGGAGGAACAATAAGGAACCTCTGATAAATGGAATGGGAGCATAGATAGCTTCAAAGGTCAGAGTTCTATTTTGCAACCTCTCTCCACTGAGCTGCCTTTTCCATATGTAAAATTAAACCACATATAGCCAAAATTAAGACATTACAAATCTACCATAAAATCTTATAATTTGGGCAAAGCCAAACAAACGGGAATATTTTCCATTAAGAAACTACACAACTATAAAACCCCTCTCATGACATAATGCTTATGGCAGAGCATTCCACATCTGTGGACTGGCCATGGCGCTCACCCAAGCACCTGTTACAACTGTCCAAGAGAGTTATCACCATAATTCCTTTTGACTTGAATATGTTTACAGCGGATCACAGCGCTATATCACAGCAGCTAAGCCAAAATATTACCCTGCCATATAAACCGACTAACGCTTTATAGGACCTTCTATGAATAGCGGAAGGAGATTCTTGTAAATCAACATAGCTATGCCCCCCCCCCCCCCCCCCCCCCCAAATATAGGACTCCAAAAACCAAGTTTCCGCCAACTCCAATGAAATCAAAGCAGATCAGCTAAAATTACCCGAACTGCTCCTATAGCTTTGCAAGAAACTACCAGCCCCTGCTACACCCAGTTTTCCTTCCCCCCTTATCCTGAGGGATTCAGCGTTGCAGGACACGCTGCGCACCCCCTGCCAGCCTGCTGCATCTGCCAGGGAGCTGAAGAGCGAAAGAGAGAGTAGAACCCCTGGAAGCAAACAGTGTCCCGACCTTGGGGTTCAGGACGCAAAAGGCCACCGAATAAATCAACAGTGTTAGCTAAAAATGAACAAGGCTATCTCTCACTAAGGAGTTTCTCTTTCTTTTTGAAATCCTACCGAAGTCCGTGGGACCCTAGCCTTCGAACACAGCCCCTTAACGCTGTGCATTAACCATAACCAGATAAATGAAATGAAATCCTGCTCTAGAAATAGATGAGAATTTCCTGGGAAGGGCATGCTAAGTGGAGCTATGAAACACACAGGCACCCCCCCCCCCCCCCACCGGCCTTCCTGCAGTCAGAGAAATAGCAGTGGGATACACCGACAACCTTGCAAATGGAGGTCTTAGAGGTTTTGCTGCCTGTGTGAACCTGATGAGTAATACGATTTTGTATTTTACCCACCCCCCCCCAGGGATAGGGGCACTGAATATTATATGTGATTCATGAGCAGCGCTGCAATCCGGTGGCCTTTAGGGCACCGTAGCCCAACAAACGATACAGAGGTTAAGAGCTTTAAAACCCTTTGAAGGCCTACTTTAAATTTTTAATCCACATTCTGCAGCCTGGTTAATTTTTTGCATATTTCAGGAAAATTGTACCCGTCTTATTCAATATGTTCTAATAGTGATTTTCCTTCTGCTATGGTCATGTATTGTATACCATTTGATAGGAATATTTGGTCAGAATTTTGGATCCCGAGAGTGTTGGGCTCAGCCATCTTGGTCATATATAATCTTGATTTGCAGAACATCACAGTTGCTTGTCTAGTCACTAACCCCTGAGAGCCCATGAGGTGGCCCTGTAGTAATTTCTTCCCTGACTTGCAGAGAATGATCAATCTGATATGGCTGCATACACATGGTCACAGAAAGGCACTATTGAGTGTACCAGCTGCCCTCTGGTGGCCATAGACCATAGCACAGGCACTTCTTGGTTGACAGTTAACTGTTATATACTTTTTTCTATCCTAAGGTTTCCTAAACCTGCCCCTGTGAAACCACAGGCATTTGGGCAACTTTCACTATAGAATACACCAAGACACACTTCCAGCCTGTCCCTCCTTCCAACTACAAGTTAGGGCTCTGCTCTTGAACCTAAAAGCTGACAATTTGCCTAATATCCCGGGACTTAACAGATGCTCCTCAGAGACATGATTAGGAGGGAAAGAACATGTGGTATCAGAGATCAATGCCAAAACTGCTGTCCTATAAAACTAAGCATAAACTTAAAAATAAAGAGAGGACTGACAACAGCCCCCTTAAGGCTGAGGAACCCACCGAGCCTCAAAAAACCTATAAACAAAAGAAACACTAGGCCCAAAAATCTAGCTATTCTGCCTGTCGTCTTCCTCACAAAGGCAGCTCCCTGCAACTCTCGCCATGCGGTCCAAATACTTAGAGAGAAAATGGCCGCCCCTTCGCCAATCAATTTTGGCACCAAGAACAGCAGCCGCTGCAAAAAGGAGGCCTCAGCAGACTGACAGAGCCCGAAGGCCTTACCTGCAGGGCCGAAAGCCACGCAGCCTGCTCCTACCGCCTTGAAGTCATCCGATCCTCAAGCCGCGCTGATGCGCCTGTCAGCCGCGGCGAGGACAGATCAGCCGGTTCCACAGAGTAAAATTAAAATCCCGCAGCAACGGAGAGGCTCCGTCTCACACAGCTTCAGTGTGGCTGTACGGGTCCCGGAGCTCTCTCCCGTACTGTCCAGGGAGAGAGATCCGCACCGGCAAATGCCTGCAGCAAGTGAAAATAACTGACAAGGAGGGAAGGCAAGAGCTGCTACTAATTTAAAGAGCCAGGCTCAAATTTAAAATTACTGTAAATATAAGGAAATTTGTTCCTAATAACTAATGGGAACTAATCCCTGATTGCCAATTAACCAAACGGTAACTGAATTAAAAGTAAAAATCAAAATAGAATTTGTCACACTAAATGCTCCTTATCTGTTCCCCCCCAAGTGAGCCCAGAAGCTAGGCTCACTACGTCCTCCTGCTGCATGGACACACACTGGGGGGCTGATGGGAGATACCAGTAGGCTATATCCAGTGATGTCACGACTGACATGCCCAGTCTCCAAGCTGCAGGAGGTGGTGCACAATCCAGAGGTGGAGGACTAAACTGGAGGAACGATAAGGAACGGACCTTGCCGCAAGAGATCCTGTCTGGCCGGTAGCCGCCACGGCTTCCCCACTACCAGCCTCCTGAGATCCACGTACCAAGGCCTCCTCAGCCAATCTGGTGCTATCAGTATCACGCATCCTCTGTGGCGTTCGATTCGCCGCACTACCCGGCCTATTAACACCCATGGAGGAAAAACATAAAGAAGCTGATCTTTTGGCCACTCTTGGACGAGAGCATCCGGACCTTCTGACATCCTCTCTCTGCGCCTGCTGAAAAAACAGTCTACTTTCGCTGAATTGAATGTCGCCATGAGGTCCATAACGGGCGTCCCCCAGCGCCAAACTATCGCGTCGTAAATCGCCAGGTGAAGCATCCACTCTCCCGGATCTACTCGCACCCGACTCAGAAAAATCGGCCGTTACATTGTCCACCCCTGCGCCACGCGCCACCGACAGAGCCTGAAACATAGAAACATGATGACAGAAAAAGACCACAAGGCCCATCTAGTCTGTCCTTCCATAACAACAACTACAACAGTCCACTTTTTACCTTTAGAGATCCTCTGTGTTGGTCCCATGCTTTTTTGAATTCAGTTACTGTCCTCATCTCTACCACCTCCACTGGGAGACTATTCCACGAATCCACTACTCTTTCCGTAAAGAAATATTTCCGCATATCACTCCTGAATCTATCTCCCTTCACCCTCATCCCATGTCCCCTCGTCGCAGAACTTGCTTTCAATTGAAAGAGGCTCTCTCCCTGAACATTTATGCCACGGAGGTATTTAAACATCTCAATCATATCACCTCTATCCCGCCTTTCCTCTAAGGTGTACATATTAAGATCCTTAAGTCTGTCCTCATATGCTTTATAATGAAGACTACTAATCATCTTAGTAGCAACCCTCTGCACCGACTCCATCCTGTTCACATCCTTTTGAAGGTGCGGTCTCCAGAATTGCACACCATACTCCAAATGAGGTCGCACCAAAGACTTATACAGGGGCATTATCACCTCCTTTTTTCTGCTAGCCATTCCTCTCCGTATGCACCCAAGCATCCTTCTAGCTTTTGCCGTCGCCTTTTCTACCTGTTTAGCTACTTTAAAATCATCGGACACAACTACGCCTAGGTCCCGCTCTTCTTTAGTGGAAAAAAGTACTTCACCTCCTATGCTGTATTGCTCCCTTGGATTGCTGCAGCCCAAATGCATGACCTTACATTTTTTAACATTAAATCCCAGCTGCCAAATTCTAGACCATTCGTCAAGCTTAGCTAGATCCCTCCTCATGTTATCTACACCTTCCTGGGTGTCTACTTTATTGCAGATTTTGGTATCATCTGCAAAGAGGCAAACCTTACCCGACAGCCCTTCCGCTATATCACTAACAAAGATGTTAAAAAGAATCGGACCAAGGACAGATCCCTGGGGCACACCACTGGTAACATCCTTCTCCTCAGAGTGAGCACCATTTACTTGTACTCTTTGTCGCCTCCCACCCAACCAATTTCTAACCCAAGCAGTAACTTTAGGGTCCATCCCTAGGGTGCTCAGTTTGTTTATAAGTCGCCTGTGAGGAACAGTGTCAAAGGCTTTACTGAAATCTAAATACACCACATCTAGAGCTCTCCCTCGGTCCAACTCCCTGGTCACCCAGTCAAAGAAATCAATCAGATTTGTCTGACAAGACCTGCCTCTGGTGAATCCATGCTGCCTTGGATCCTGTAATCCGCTGGACTCCAGAAACCTCACTATTTTCTCTTTCAACAGCGTTTCCATTAATTTACTCACCACTGAAGTTAAACTAACCGGCCTGTAGTTTTCAACCACATCCTTACTTCCGCTTTTGTGTAAAGGCACCACATGAGCCTCTCTCCAGTCCTTTGGCACCACTCCCGACTCCGAGGCATTGAAAAGGTCAGTCAGTGGAGTTGCTAGAACGTCCCCAAGTTCCCTCAGTATTCTAGGGTGTATCCCATCCGGTCCCATCGCTTTGTCTACTTTAAGTTGAGCTAGTTTCTCACGAACACAGTCTTCTGAAAATTGTTCAAGATGTCCCTCGCTTCTGTTCTTATTTGTGGGTGTTTTCTGAGGTCCTGCTCCTGGTTCTTCATCTGTGAAGGTTTTGCTCGACCCATTGGAATAACTGATCTGCCTCAGCCTCTAAGGGAGCACTGCTGGTGCCTCCTTGCCTGTTGATGTAGGCCACTGCCGTCGCTTTGTCCAAAAACACTCGGATCGCAGCTCCCTTCAGATACCGCTGAAACTCCAGCAACGCCAATCCCACCGCACGAAGTTCCAACCTGTTGATTGACCAAGACCTTTCCTGAACTGTCCACTGTCCTTGCGCAAACTGTCCTTGACAATGCGCCCCCCCAACCTAGGAGACTTGCATCCGTAGTCAGTGGAACCCAGTCCGGCATGTCCAAGGGCATGCCTTTCCCCAGCGACTCCGGAAGCAGACACCACTGCAACGCTTCCCGAGGTGCGTCTGGACAGAGAAGTCTCTTGGAAAGCGGATCGTTTTGATGAGACCATCTTCTGAGAAAGGCTCTCTGTAATGGTCTCATATGCGCTCTCGCCCAGGGCACCAAGTCGATTGTTGCCGCCATCGTACCGAGGACCTGCAAGTAATGCCACGCTGTTAGACGCAGCCGTTCGAGAAACTGTCGAATCAATCTTTGTAAGGCCAGCACTCGATGCGGAGTTAAAAAGACCTTGCCTGCCCCGGTATAGCGTAGTTACTCACCTGTAACAGATGTTCTCCAGGAGCAGCAGGAATCAGTCCTCACATATGGGTGACGTCAGCGCCGACGGAGCCCTCGCGGAGCAATTTTCCCCAGCTTTCAAAGAAAGCCTTTGGGAATTGCAGCGCGCATGCGCGGTCCTCTAACCGCCCAAGGGTGCCATCTTGCTCAGTCAGATGACATAGCTAAAAGACAGCAAAAAATTAGCAAAACGAAAGCATAAAACTGCAACTCCAAGGGGAGGAGGGAGGGTTGTGAGGACTGATTCCTGCTGCTCCTGGAGAACACCTGTTACAGCTGAGTAACTACGCTTTCTCCAGGACCAAGCAGGAAGTCAGTCCTCACATATGGGACTCCCAAGCTTAAGGCTACCGGAGACCCTAAGCACAAAAATGAGCTCCCTCTAGCTCAGCAGCACAGAAGGAAGGAATCTTCTCTGAATACGTCTCCAACCGGTAGCCCAGCATCCGGGATGGAGGGTAGGAGTTTCCTATACCTCGAAGAGGTTACGGAGGACTGCCTGTCCGAAAGCACTGTCCCTGCGGGACTCCCTCTCCAGGCAGTAATGGGCTGCAAAAGTCTGGCTTGAAGACCAAGTAGCGGCCCGGCAGATGTCTGCCAACGGAACAGAGCGGAGGTAAGCCACTGACGTAGCCTTCGCCCGAACACGATGAGCGGTGACTCTACCTTCCAGCACGAGGCCCGCAGCCTCGTAAGCCCAAGCGATGCAGTCCGCAATCCAGATGGACAGAGTACGCTTGGAGACAGGGAGCCCCAACTTGTTGGGGTCATAAGACACGAAGAGCTGAACCGCCCTTCGGTGCTCCCGCGTACGGTCAAGGTAGAGGTTCAGCGCCCTTCTACAGTCCAGGGTATGCAGGACCATTTCAGCTCGGCTGGAGTGTGGCCTGGGAAAGTAGGTCGGAAGTACCACCTCCTGGTTGATGTGAAAAGGGGAAACCACTTTAGGAAGAAACTTAGGGTGAGTCCGTAGGACTACCCGGTTCTTGTAGAACCTAGTGTAAGGAGGATCAGATACCAGGGCCTGCAGCTCACTAACGCATCTAGCAGAAGTGAGGGCCACCAAGAACAAGGTTTTCCAAGAAAGAAAACGAAGAGGACAGGTAGCCATAGGCTCAAAAGGCGGACAGGTAAGCCGCTGTAAAACCACATTGAGATCCCAGTTCGGAGCTGGCGGGCGCAAAGGTGGTTTAAGGAGCAGGAGGCCCCGGAGAAAACGAGCCACCAGAGGGTGGCTGGAAAGAGGTCTACCATCCACCGGTAGGTGGTGCGCAGAAATAGCACTGAGGTGGACCTTGACCGAGTTGGACTTAAGTCCAAGATTGGAAAGGGAAAGCAAGTACTGCAAGACCACTGATGTTGAACAGGAGAAGGGGTCTTGCGACTGCTGAGTACACCAGACGGAGAACCGACACCACTTAAGAGCGTAGGACTTCCGGGTGGAAGGCCTCCTGGAGGCCAAGACGACCTCTTCCACATCTGGAGGTAGCTGGAGAAGAGCAAGGACTACCCTTTCAGCAGCCAGGCCATCAGATGAAGGGACCGGAGGTTGGGGTGCAGGAGCGTCCCCTGATCCTGCGACAGGAGGTCGGGCTGAAACCCCAGTGGAAGAGGAGTGTCTACCGCTAGCTGCATCAGAAGCGGGAACCAAGGTTGTCTCGGCCACCGGGGAGCCACTAGGATCAGCGATGCTTTGTCTCTGAGAACCTTGAAGAGCGTCCGAGACACCAGTGGCATGGGAGGAAAGGCATACAAGAGGCCGGTGGACCATGGAATTAGAAAAGCATCTGCCGCTACCCGGAGAGGTTGCGGCTGTCGAGAGCAGAATCTGGGCAGCTGCCGGTTCAGAGGACTGGCAAACAGATCCATGGTGGGGAGGCCCCACTTGAGAAAGATCCGCTGAACCACCAGCGGATTCAACCTCCACTCGTGTGGCTGGAGGATCCTGCTGAGCTTGTCGGCCAGGTAATTTTCCTGACCTGGGAGATAGACAGCCTTGAGGAGGATGCCGTGGTGGACTGCCCAAGAGCACAGTTTTTGTGCCTCCTGACAGAGAAGGAAGGAGCCTGTGCCGCCTTGTTTGTTCACGTAGAACATTGCAACCTGATTGTCTGTCTGTATCAGCACCGACTGGTGAGAAACCAGGTGAGAGAATGCTTTGAGCGCTAGGCGGATGGCTCTGAGCTCCAGGAAGTTTATCTGCTGAGCAGACTCCCAAGGAGTCCAGAGGCCTTGAGTACATGTCCCTTGGCAATGTGCTCCCCAACCCAGGAGAGAAGCATCGGTCGTCAGGACCTGATAATGCGTAGGGGGCTGAAAAGTCACTCCTAGTACCAGGTTTGGCAGATGAAGCCACCATTGTAGAGAAGAGACCAGCTGGTTGGAGATCTGTACGGACTCTGCTAGGCTCCCCGTGGCCTGATGCCATTGATTGCGAAGGCACCACTGAGCAGGACGCATGTTCAGTCGGGCATTGGGGGTCACATGGACCGTGGAAGCCATATGGCCGAGCAGTTTCAGAAATTGCCTGGCCGAGACCAGGGAATTGCTGTGAAAACGGCTGGCGAGATCCATGAGCCTTTGGGCCCTGTCCAGAGGCAGGAAGGCCCGCGCCTGAAGAGTGTCCAACCTGGCGCCGATGAATTCGAGATCTTGAGAGGGGAGCAAAGTGGACTTTGCGAAGTTTATGACAAAACCCAAGTGCTGGAGCAGAGCCACAGTGCGATGAGTAGCCTGAGTGGCTTCTTGGGCAGACTGGGCCCTGATGAGCCAGTCGTCCAGGTATGGGAACACAAAGAGACCTTGAAGTCTCAGATAGGCCGCCACCACTGCTAGGCATTTGGTGAACACTCTGGGGGCGGAGGATAGGCCGAAAGGCAGTACTCTGTACTGGTAATGGTGTCCGCCCACAACAAACCTGAGGTATTGCCTGTGGTCTGGATGAATAAGGATATGAGTAGACGCATCCTTTAGATCTAAGGAGCATAGCCAGTCTCCCTGCTGGAGGTAGGGCAGCAGGATTCCAAGGGAAAGCATTTTGAACTTTTCCTTTGCAAGGAACTTGTTGAGGTTTCGCAAGTCTAGGATGGGTCTGAGGCCTCCTGTTCTTTTCGGAATCAGGAAGTATCTGGAATAAAATCCTTGACCCTTCAGGTGGTGGGGCACCGGTTCCACGGCTTGTTCCTGAAGAAGACTTGCTAACTCCTGAAGGAGTAAGTCCCTGTGCAGAGGGAGTCTGGAAGGCTCCCCTGGAAAGTAGGAGGGAGGTACCTGGTGAAAATGAAGAAGATAGCCCTTTTGAACTATCTGAAGCACCCAGGTATCTGTGGTGATGTTGGACCACCTGTGGGCAAAGTGGACCAGCCGGCCTCCTGTGCTGAGAGAAACCAGCTGAGGGGGAGAGGCTATGCTGAGAAAGTCAAAAAAACCCACCCTGCTGAGCAGGGGCCGGTGGTGCAGGCTTGGGGGCTTGCTGCCTACGGGACCCATAACCCCATCCCTTGGCCTGCTTTCCCTGTGGGGGAGCTGGTGAGGCCTGATACTGAGGGTAGTATTTATAGGCAGCACCTTTCCTCGGGTAAAAGGGCTTTTTCCCCGAGGCCTTCTTCTTTTGAGAAGGGGCAGAGGTCTTCCTTGAGAGACGAGTCCTGGTGAGAGTCTCCGTCTCGATTTGTGCAGCCTTCTCATCCATGGGCTTGCCAAAGAGGTTATCACCTCGGCAGGGGACATCGACCAACTTGTCCTGTACCCAGGGCTCGAGGTCGGACGTCTGAAGCCAAGCCTGGCGGCGACCACTGATGCCGGCCGCGGCTACTCGAGCCGAAGCCTCAAAACCATCATAGGCTGCTCGAGAGATAAACTTGGAGCACTCCCGAATACCAGTAGACAAGGATTGGAACCTCTGCAAAGGTTCATTGGAAAGACCAGCAGAGAATCCGGCTATTTCCTTAGCCAGGTCTCGGAGATACATGCCCATGTAGAGCTGGTATGTCTGGACTCGACAAGCAAGCATAGAGCCCTGGAAGCACTTCCTACCGAGGGCATCCAGGCTTCGGGCTTCCCTACCAGGGGGCACCAAGGAGTGCATTTTTTGACTCTTCAGTCTATGCATGGCCGATTCCACCACCATGGAATGGTGCGGTAGTTGTGCCTTTTGGAAGCCGGGGCTCTTGCGGACTCGATAAATGGAATCGACCCGCTTGCTTAACACCGGCGACGACGCCGGGCTCTCCCACATGCGGAAGAGAAGCCGTTCCAGCATAGGAGGAACCGGTACAATAAAGGCCTCCTTCGGGGGAGAGTCATATTGGAGGGCATCGAGTTCTTCGACTCGAGGCTCCTCCTCGGGATCCGCAGGGAAGGCCAAGGCTTTGGCCATATCCCTCACGAAGTCCGAGAACCGGGTATCCTCCGGGGGGGACCGTCTCCGAGGCTCGGACTCGGGGGAGTCCGAAGGGACACACCGAGTCCGAAAGGAACCAGGTGACTCTTCGTCCTCAGATTCCCAGGCCGACTCCTCGGAGGAGGAGTCGACCGGCTCCAGTCGGGCGGGCACGGATGCCATCCGCCCTGACGCCGAGGGAGTCGGCGTCGACGACCTCAGTCCCGAACAGGAGGCCGAAGGAGACCTCGACCGAGGATCGACTCGAGCCCTCATCGACTCGAGGATCGGCTCGGTCTCCGGGGTCGACTTGGAGGTCGACGTCCCGGCGGTCAGGGCAGAAGCACCAGCGAGGCCAGCGATCAATGCCCGCTGCTGGTCCAAGAAGGCAGACAAACTGCACTCCAAGGCCGTCAACCTGAGTCCGAGCTCAGGAGACCCAGCAGCCCCCGACTCGGGCCCCGACGTCGGGTCCTTCGGAGGCGAGTCCACGAGGACAACAGTACTTACGTGAGCAGGCAAGTCCACCTCGAGTCGAGGATGTTTCGACGGCCTCTCCGACTCCAAGGACCCGAGACAGGAATCGGGGCTATGCGACCTGGCCCTCGAGGAACCAGGAGCGTCCACCGATCCCGCCCTCGCGGGTTTCTTCTTCCGATGATGCTCCCGGGTAGGAGACCCCCTTTCAGAGGAACTCCGACGATGCTCAGGACCAGAGTCCCGAGACGTCGAAGCCTCAGACGAGGTCCGAGCCCGGCCGGAGTCAGAGAAGATACGCTCCCGCTGGTGCTGCCGACTCCTCAATGCTTTTGAGGACATTTTGCCGCATGGCTCGCAGATCATGGGGTCATGATCTGGGCCGAGGCAGCTGAGGCAGAAGTCATGAGTGTCTGTAAGAGACATAAGTTTCTTACAGAGGTCACACTTTTTGAAACCACTGGCCGCCATCGGGGGAAAAAGGGCCCCTGCGAGGTCGAACGACCGGGCAGCCAGGGAAAAAGGAAAAAAAGCGCGAAATCTGTCACGAAGGACAAAAAACCGAAAAATAAAGGACGGACTCGCAACCGGCGTCGCGAGTCCGGGTGGGAAAAGAACCGGCGTCGAACCAAAGAAAAAATAGAGAAAAATCAACTTTTCTGCGGGGATTCACAAGCAACGTCTGTAGGGCTCCGCGGAAAAAAGACGACTGAGCAAGATGGCACCCTTGGGCGGGAAGAGGACCGCGCATGCGCGCTGCAATTCCCAAAGGCTTTCTTTGAAAGCTGGGGAAAATTGCTCCGCGAGGGCTCCGTCGGCGCCGACGTCACCCATATGTGAGGACCGACTTCCTGCTTGGTCCTGGAGAACGAAACATGCCCCGAGACACTTGAGATCCTGAGAAGGTGCCAGACTGCTCTTGGCCACATTGACTACCCAACCTAGCATCTGCAGACAGTTGATCACCTTGGCGGTAGCCTCTTTGCTTTCCTTCCTGGACTTTGCTCGAATCAACCAGTCGTCTAGATATGGATGCACCAGAACACCGTTCTTCCTCAGCTCTGCTGCTACGACTACCATGACCTTGGTAAAAGTCCTTGGCGCCGTAGCTAGCCCAAAGGGTAGCGCTCGAAACTGAAAATGTCCCTTTGGAACTGCAAACCTGAGGAACTTCTGATGTTCGCGGCGAATCGGAATGTGCAGATATGCCTTGGATAAATCCAGGGAAGTCAGATACTCCCCCTTTCTGACTGCCATGATGACCGATCTCAGCGTTTCCATATGAAAATGAGAAACCCTGAGACACTTGTTTATCTTTTTGAGGTCCAAAATTGGCCCATAAGTTCCTTCTTTCTTTGGAACCACAAAATAAATGGAGTATCGACCTAACCCGCATTGATCCTGAGGCACCGGCACTACCACCTTGAGATCCAGCAACCTCTGTAAGGTCTGCTTGACTGCCTCGCGCTTGTAAAGCGCCTTGCAAGGGGACTGAACGAAAGCATCGCTCACCGGCCTTTGAAATTCTAAAGCATAGCCTTCTCGAATCACCTCCAGCACCCACTGGTCTGACGTAATCCTGACCCAGGCAGCGTAAAACTCCTGCAGCCGACCGCCCACCTGGGTCTCGCTGACTTCATTATGGCTTTTTGGCTCCCGAAGTGGTGGCAGCAAAACCTCTGCCAGCACCTCAGAATCCCCGAAAGCTCTGGTTTCGAAAGGGAAAATGCACTCTCTGGCTTTGTGGGAACCTAGGGGAGCGAAAACACCAAAAATCTTTGTGAAAATCTAGGCATCGCCAGAAATTTCCCCCGTTTCTGCTTATCCTCCGGCAGGCTTCTGCCTTTGGATTCTCCCAGGTCTTTAACAATCGTTTCCAAATCTTCTCCAAATAGTAGCCGTCCCTTAAAGGGAAGCTTACTTAACCTGGCTTTGGAAGACGCATCCGCTGCCCATTTTCGCAGCCAGAGATTTATTTATTTATTTACATTCTCTTATATACCGCGCTATTCTGCATCAGCGTGGTTTACATTGAACAAACTGAAATTACATTGAACAGGGCATTATAACTTGGAGATAACTATTTTACAGGGAACATGGGCTATGGAGGGTTAAGTGGCTTGCCCAAGACCACAAGGAGCACCTGTGGGACTAGAAACCTCAGTCCTTCCAGCCCAAGGCCACTGCCGAAGCCATACTGTGCGATAGCTCCCTAATGAGATCATAATGAATATCCGCTAGATACGCCGCTCCTGACTCCATACGAGCCGCCTCCCTAACAGAGTCCTCAGCCTGTGCTCCTTGGAGCCACTGAGCCCATCAGAGACAGGCTCTTGCCACCCAAGCCCCACAAATGGAAGCTTGAATGGAAAGAGCATTAACCTCAAAAACCTGTCTTAAAGCATCCAGCTTTCTGTCCTGAGTATCCTTAAGAGCTGCACTGCCTTCTACCGGAATGGTAGTCGTCTTAGTCACCGATGAAACAGCCGCATCCACTTTTGGAGATTTAAAGAGCTCCTTATCCAGCTCCACTAACGGATAAAGGCGAGACATCACCCTAGAGCATCTGAGTGTGGACTCAGGCATATCCCACTCACCTTGTATCGTCTCTTTAACAACTCTATGCATGGGAAACGCTCTTTGCGTCTTCCGAAAGGCCTGCAAGAGTGGATCCTCCAAGGTAGCTTCCTCAACCGGCTCAGACACCAGCACATTTAGCGCCTTCAATGTCTCCAAAATTAGTGCGGATAACTCCTCTCGTCTAAAAATACGCACCACTCTAGCCTGATCCTCCTGCTCAGTAATCTCTCCTTCTTCCAGCTCCTCATCCATCTCCGGATCCTGCTCCTCTCCTTCCGTACGCAAATCCTCCGAAAACTCGGACTGACATCGCTTATCCGGCTCGACCCGGGCTCTCTTCGGCCCTACGGTCGAAGGCATCACTGACAGAGGAGTGCCTGGCTTTTTTTGCCCTAAATGTGACGACATAGGCGTAAAGGCCAAGGAAGAAGCTTCTCTAGGAGCACTGGCGAATGCTCTCTGAATAAGAGCTACAAAGTCGGGGAAAAAAATTGAGGTCAAATCACTAGCCAAGGGTGCCTGAGTCCATGGCACATCCGGAACCGTGGAGGGACCTGGTACAGGCTCTATGTGGTCAAGCAGAGGAGACAGCAGCCCCTGCGCCGCTACTTCCCGGTCCTCCGTGGAACCTAAGAGCTGCTGCTCTACTGCTGAAGCCTGGCTACAGCTCTTACAGATTCCTGCCTCAGACACTATAAACCTTTTCACTCCACAGAGCAAACATAAGGTCTTTGCAGGCATCCAATCACCTTACCAAAAGCTTTGGTCCCCAAGAACAGAGATCTGACAGGGCTTTTCAGCTGAAACGTGCCCTGTTGTCCCAGAGCCGTTTCCAAGAGCATGGTTCGACTGTGCCGGCATCAATGGGAAGGCAGAAGTGCTATTCACAAAAAAAGAAGTTTTTTCTGCAGAGATAGGATTTGCTTCTTGCTGGCTCTGTGGGAAACGAAGAATTGAAGAGAAGAAGTTGGGAAGGCAGGAAGACAGTCGCGCAGGCGCAGTGTAGTGCTCCCAAAAGCTTTTTAATTGGACGCTGTAGAACGTTCCTGCGCAGGCTCTGTCGGTACCCACGTCACCCATAAGTGAAGACTACAATTCCTGCTTGTTCCTGGAGATCAGACTTGCCTTTGAGCACATAAGCGGAGGCTATAGCCTCCTTTACCCATTGTGCCACCAAGGTCTTTTAAGTATCCTCTCCTTTGCACGGGCCCCCAAACAAGACAGAGAGGGGCCAACTTACAAAGCGACTGTCGAGGACAGATAGTGTCATAACACTCTGCACAAGTCCAACTGGTGAAGATGACGATCCTCTACGAATTCCTCCCAACGTGAAAAAAAAACAGAAGGGTCACTGTTTGAAGTGAAAACATGAAACTACCTTGGGCAGAAAAGAGGGAACCAGTCGCAAGACTACCTTGTCCTTAGCCAGCAGCAGAAAAGGGCAGATGGCCACCAAGAAGACAGACAGAATCTTCAAGGTGAGGTCCTTCAATGATGCTCGAGCCAGCTGCTCAAAAGGGGCATCCGTCAAAGATGCAAGCACAAGGTTGAGATCTCACGAAGGCACCAAGGTCCTCAGGGGTAGACATACCTATTTCACTGCCTAAGGAAATGGACCACATCCAGGTGATCCACCAGGGAATGTCCCTGCACGTGTCCCTGGTAACAAGGGAGAGCCACAACCTGAATCCACAAGGAGTTCAGGGCCAAGCTCTTGTCCAGCCCCACCTGCAGGAAGGCCAAAATATCCAGGAGAGACATGGTAAAAGACTGCAGACTGTGGTCCTCGCACCAACTCTCAAACACACGCCACACACTGACACGGGCCAAGGACGTAGAGCTCTTACGGGCCTTCAGAGTGGCTATCACTGGCACCAAATAGCCTTTGCGCTTTAGCCTCGCCCTTTCAAGAGCTAAGTCTTAACCGAGAATCAATCCGCCTGAGGCATAAAGATCAGACTCTGTGAGAGCAGGTTGATTCTGTTTTGGAGGCGCCAAGGACTCCGCTAGTAGCCGGCAGAGATCTTCATACCAAGGTCTGCACAGCCAATCCAAAGCAATCAGGATCACCCAACCACGATGGGCTTCTATGAGAAGCCATGGTGGAAATACATACAGGAGTCCCCCACCTTCCTCTGAAGCCACTCCTGGGCTGTGTCATCGAACCCTTCGGACATGGGCTCCCTACATCTGCTGAAGAACCAACTCGCCATGGCATTGAAGGCGGAGTCCATCAGATCCATGATCGGCACACCCAGCAGACTGATGTCGTGGAACACGACTGTTTAGTTCCCATTCTCCCGGGTCTAGCCAGTGGTGGCTGAAAACGTCTGCTACTGAGAGAGCCGCAGAGAGAGCAGCGAGGTTCTCCTCTGCCCAGAGGAGGGTTTGAACTTCTTCCGCTAGCACCACACTGCCCCTGCCTCCCTGGCAATTGATATACGCACAGTGGTTGCACTGTCTGAGCAAACCTGTACCACCTTCTTGAAAATCAGAGGCCAAAAGAACTGAAGAGCCAGAAAGACTGCTCTCATTTCCAGCCAATTGATGGGTCAAGTACTCTCATGCGGAGACCAGGGCAATTGAGTCACTTGCGACTCGCAGTGCACTCCCCACTCCATCAGACTGGCATCAGTCGCTACTGAGATCCAGTGTGGTGGGGCTCCAACAGCATGCCCACTATCAAGTGGTCGAGCTGCAGCCACCAAGCAAGAGCCACCCTCGTGTCCAGAGGGCATACCAGTTTTGTTGACAGCAAATGATGCTGAGAATACCAACAAGAGAGCAAGACTATTTGTAACAGCCTCATGTGAGCCCTTGCCCACGGAACAAGGTCCAGGAGCCGCCACCATGGACCCCAGGAGCTGAAGACAGCACCATACCAACAGTGCCCCCATGTTCAGGAAGCGCTGCACCTGGGACAGAATCTTCTGCACCCTCTCTCCTGGCAAGTAAAACACAATACTCTGTTCACCTTGGTGTCGAACCGAGCACCCAGATACACCAAGTCAAGCTTGCTCTTGGCCAGGTTTACCACCCAACCTAGACTCTGGAGGAAGGTTACCACCTTCTATGTGGCAGTCGCACTCTCCAGCTCTGACTTCACCCTGATAAGCCAGCTGTCTAGATAGCAGTTACTTACCTTTAACAGGTGATCTCCGGAACAGCAGGAATTAGTCTTCACACGTGGGAGATGTCGCCAACGGAGCCCGCACGGGAATGCTCCCCAGCATCCAATCAGAAAGCCTTTGGGAGCATACCCCGCGCCTGCGCGGTGGCTTCCCGCCCTTCCTACTGCCTCTCCCCAGTTGAGTTTCATAGCTGAGCCAGAAGAAGAGGAGAGGAAGGAATAGAGAAAAAAGAGATACAACTCCTAGGGGAGGTGGGCGGGTTGTGAAGACTAATTCCTGCTGTTCCGGAGATCACCTGTTACAGGTAAGTAACTGTGCTATCTCCAGGAACAAGCAGGAATGAGTCTTCACACGTGGGGACTCCCTAGCTAAGGATGCCCGGGGAGATCCCATAAGCGCAGCCCAGGACGGAATGGCATTTGCCCAGCCTGAATCCCCGGCATCCCCTGAGGGATGGAGGGCAGGAGTTGAATAGAGGAACAGCGAATCTAAAAACTACAGAGGGAAGTCTTTAGAGTGCAGAACAGGTATCATTAAGATACAGCAAAAAAAAACCTAGGCTACAGGAAGAGTAGTCAGAGGGATGCATAAATAGTATCAGTAAGCATTTAATGAGTAAATGACCTAGTACCATATAGAGCTTACCGGCCATTAAGTTTTAATGAATTAATGGTGTGGAACCCTGTAGAGCTTACCTACCGGGTTGCCGGAAGCAGACCTGTGATGAAGGCACCGTAGACGCAGTAGCGAAGTCGTCAAGGAAACTTCGCCGCAGCGAGGAGGAAGTTCCAAATCCGGAAGGCTAGGAGATCCAGGCGTCAGCTGGGTCAGGAGAAGGACGGCAGGTCTTCCAGGAGGCTTAGTGCAAAGCTGAGCACTCCCTTAGGAGTAGAGTCCAGAACTCAGAGGACTAACAGTAGAAGACTGGCCGAACCAGAGAGCCCATTCCGGAGAAGAGTAGGGGTGTACCCCGGAGCAGAAGGAGTACACAGGCTACCCTAGCGAGAGATAGGGAGACAAGGGTCCGAACCCCCGGGAGGAGGACCTAACTGAAAAGGGAGCTGTAGATTTCACAGCGGTAGAGTACCACCAGTCCGCAGCCCGATCGAGGAATAGGCAGGCGGACTGGCCGGACCCCCGGGGGGGGGGGGCGTGAGTACCGGCCATAGGGAAATTAGGCGGTAGAACACAGGTACTGCGGGCATCCCCCCAATATGTGCCTATCGCGCAGGTGATATCTAGTATATCTAAGCCGGTGGGCATGAGGGCGCCCACTCCGGTACTAACGCAGGTATGCCGAGGGGCCTACCTCCCTGAGCATCACCCTGGTAAGGCGGATCTGCCATTGATCCACAGAACGTCCACCTGGGAAGGTGGCAGCAAGATCCGTCAGTAGAGGGATCTATTCCGGAGGACAAGGGCAGATCGGCGAACCAACAGCGCGGTAGCGTGGGGGACGGAGGATAGCATCAGTCCGGTAGAACGCCACAGGGGCTGGAGGCCCTATATGTGTCCCCAGGACCTGCACGCAGAAAACTCGCCCCCCCCCGCACAGACGGGGGACAGGAGGGTATAGTCCTGGCAAGCATTGGGGGACTATAGCGGCTGGAGGGGAATTCCGGTACAGAAGCAATCAGCAGGGGGATACTGGCTGAGGAGGGGTCGGAGATGTACCGAAGGGTAATTAAGTTGGCCGTGGGCCATAGCTATCACAGAATAGAGGTGGTCTCCCTTCCAAACGGAAGGAGAATACCTGAACCCCTAGATAAGCAGCCGAACCATTTGTCAACTGAACGAGCCCCAGAGTAGAGCTCAATTTTTAAACTCCGATAAGAGGGTTAAGTGCAGGCAGCCGCCCGACGGAGCCTAAAAATGCTTAGTATGAGAGTCCTGGCGCGGGCCCGGGGGCATCAACCCGGGGGGAGAGGTCTCTTGCTTGGGCGCGCCTGGAGGGTGGGCAGAGGGCTGATATTTCCTCTTCCTAGGGAAGGGGGGTCTGGAGAGGCGTTTACCACCGCCGGGGGGCCGGGCCCTAGGCTGGCTGCTAACTCTGGGAAAGTTAGCGAAGCACTGTGCGACCTGACGCAAGGCTTCGCTATTGAAGAGGTGATCTCCGTCGCAGGGAGAATTACCCAGGTTGTGCTGTGCCCGTCTACACAACTCGGACGCCTGCAACCATGCTGTACGGCGTGCTCAAATGGCAACAGCAGAGGCTCTGCTGACCAACTGGAAGGAGTCCAGCGAAGCATGAGAAAGGAACCCGGAGATATTCCTGCAGTGATAAAGGAGCAGGGAATATTCAAAGGCCTTGGTTGCAGATACGAAGAGGGATAACCGAGACAACCTCTCGGTGACCTCCCGGAGCAACAGACTCATATAAAATATATATGAAATAATTCTGGCTGTCAGCATAGACGTCTGGAAGGTTTGACGTCCTAGAGTATCTAACGTCTTTGAGGCGCGGCCTGGGGGGCGAGAAGCATGCTTCTCCTTGCTTCCGGCCTTCCTCAGCGCCGATTCCACCACAATGGACCGATGTGGAAGCTGGTGCTGCCGAAAACCCGGGGACGGAGGCACCCGGTACAGAGCCTGCGTCGCAGTTGACGATGCCGGAACCCTCAAAGGCGACCGCCAAGCCCCCAGCAGGAGATCCTGCAGGGAGGTATGCAGAGGAAGCATCACGGCTGCCTGTTCCGCAGGGCCCGGGCTCGGGGTAGGGATGGCCAGCAAGTCCGCCATGTCAAGGAGGAAATCCTGAAAAGGTGGCTCTGCCGGAGGAGTTATGGCGGGGGAGGCTGCCAGGGCACACAGAGGCCGCTCGGACCGATGCCCGCTGGGCAGAGGAGGAGACCAACCGACCCGGATCGGGGCAGTCCCCATGGCGTCGTCGGCTCGTGGGATTGATTCCAAGCTAGGCATCGAAGGGGTCGATGGCACCGACGGCGCCGCAGGAATCGGCCTCGGCCCCGAACCCGGTGGTGGCGCTGCTCCCGGCGATCGAAGCGGTTCCGTGGCCGCCGGAGGGCAGGGGCCAGCGGTCTCCGCTCTGCGTCGCGGGAGGGGACAGGGACCGATCCCGAGACGTGTAGTGTCCAGGCTTTCAAGGCTGGATACCGACTCCAGGCTGGGCATCGAACCGAGCGAGGAGATCGACTCCCTTCTAGAGGGCCCCGGCGGGGGCGACCGCGCCGGTGGTGGAGATCCCGGAGCGCGGATCGGAACCGCGCCGCGAGCATCAGGGGTCCCCGAGGGCGGAGCTCAGTGGAGAGGGGGTCATCTGATGCCGGCGCCGATGTCGATCGGCGGGCACTGCCCGATGCCGGGCTCCCTCTCGAACCGTCCGACCCAGAGAGAAATCCTTCCGGGGCATACGGCCCGTCCCTGAGGGGACCCCGGTCACCCGACGAGTCCCTGCGGGGGGGGGGGGGGGAGTGCAAAGCCCCTGCGCCGACGTCGGGGTACCGTTGCGGGGCGGCGCAGATCCAGATTGGGTCGAAGCGGTCGAAGACCCCGAGGCCCCTTCTCTAGGAAAGGGCGGGGCCCTCGACGGCCGCATCGATGCCGGGGAGTCACCCGTGCGCTGGCCGACATACCCCGAGGTCCCCGGGGAAGGTCGATGGCGGTCCCTCGTGCTCGACGCCCCTGCCGTCGCCGGCAGAGCGGCGCCGCTCGAACCCGGTACCACCCTTGTGCAGGGCTGGGATACCGGCGACCCGGCGCGGGTCGAAGCGAGCGGCCCTGAGGGGAGGGAGGCCAGATGACCATCCCTGGCGCATGGCGGAACCACCGACGCCCGCGCGCTCGAAGCGGGTACTACCTCCGCGCATGACCTGAACGTAGGGTCGTCAGACAGTGTCGAGTCGTTCGGCCCCCCAGGTGCTGAGGGCAGCGGCTGGCGATCCCCGGTGGGGAGCGGGTCACTCGACACCGACAGGTCGGCACCACCCAAAGCGGATACCACCCCTGTAGGAACGCCATACCGGCGCGAGTCGGTCGGCCCCGGATGCGCCGAGGACCGCAGCCGCCAATCCCCGGTGAGGAGCGGAACGCTCGACACCGACGGGTCGGTACCGCCCGAAGCAGGTACCACCCACGCGCATGGCAGGGATGGAGGAACGCCAGGCTGGACCGAGTCGATCGGCCCCGGAGCAGCCGACGATCCTCGGTGAGGAGCGGAGCGCTCGACACCGACGCCGGGGGCTCAGTACCGCCCGGAGCGGCTACCACGCCCAAGCATGGCTGGGATATAGGGAGGTCAGACCCGGTCGAGTCGATCGGCCCCGAAGGTGCCGAGGACACCGGCTGACAATCCCTGGCGAAGAGTGGAACACTTGACGCCGACGCCGATGCATCGGCACCGCTCGAAGCGGGTACCTCCCTCGGGCATGGCTCGGGAATGTTCTGTGAGGAGCGAACCTCAGGAACATCCCGAAACCCCGTAAATGCTTTGGAGCCCGAGGACTCCCGCCGGGGTATATCAGCCAAGGAGGACTTGAGGGGTTGGCCGGAGCCGTCGCCATGCCGCACATGAGACTCGCCCCTCAAGACTCGGTTAGTCTTAACAGACTGTTGTGTGGTTACCTGATCCTGGAGAGAAGAACAACCCGACGACCGCGCCTTGGGTGCGAAGACGTCGTCGAGGGATACCCGAAAGAGGGAGGGTCTTCTTCCGACACTGTAGCCCGGGGAATCCGGGAAAAAGGTGTCAGGCCCCAAACAGGAGAGGCACCAGGCACTGGAGTCCACGTGGAAAATTAAGTCCCCGCCGTGAGGCTGGGGGGAAGAAGGCTCCATGCCCTGTCCTCAGCGCCCGGAGGGGGGCGACGAAAATTAAATGAAATTAAAAGAAAGAAAGAAAAGGGGGGCACGGAGGTGCCACCGTCGGCGGGAAAGCCGCGACTACAGAAAAAGGAAAAATTTCTGCGGTGGTAGTAGGGACGTCCTGCCTGCTCCGCGGAAAACGAAAAACTGGGGAGAGGCAGTAGGAAGGGCGGGAAGCCACCGCGCAGGCGCGGGGTATGCTCCCAAAGGCTTTCTGATTGGATGCTGGGGAGCATACCCGTGCGGGCTCCGTCGGCGACGTCTCCCACGTGTGAAGACTCATTCCTGCTTGTTCCTGGAGATAGGGGTGGACCAGGATGCCCTGCTGTAGCAAAGCTGCCACCACCACCATGATCTTGGCAAAAGTCCTAGGAGTGGTGGCTAGACTGAAGGGCAATGCCCAGAACTGAAAGTGGCCCAAAGGGTCTGCAAACCAGAGGCACTGCTGATAATCCGGTCAAACTGAGATATGAAGATATGCATCTGTGAGGTCCAAGGCAGAGAAATTCCCCTTTCCTGACAGCCATTATGACTGACCACAAGGATTCCATATGAAAGTGAAGCACCTACAGTGACCCATGTTTAAGATCCAGGATGGGAAAGAAAGAGTAGTCCTTTTTGGGGATCACAAAGTAGACAGAGTACCAACCTGACCCACGCTGGCCAGTCGGAACTGGTACTACAGCCTCCAGGGAGATTAGGCATGGAAGCATGATCTGTACAACCTGTTTTGCCATGGCTTTGCAAGGAGACTGGACGTATGCATCAGAGCGGACTTCCAGAACCCACTGGTTGGTAGTGATACTGACCCAGGCAGAGTAGAACTGTCGAAGCAGAACTACTACTGGAACCAATTCCGCCTGGGATCTCCTCATTTCATTGGGACTTCTTGGAGGAAGCAGAAGGAGCCAAGTAAAACCCCCTTGCTGGACCCTCTACAGCTCTGAAAGGTCTGACATCTGGGAGCATAGTGACCTCTTTGGTATGGCACAAAATGGGTTGCCCGAAATTTCCTGTAGTCCTTGGAATGCCCTCTGGGAGCACTGCCCTGCATCGCTACCATAGGCTTGTCATCCAGCAATCATGAGCCTTTAAAATACCCCAGATCCTTGACCAAGTTATCCAAGGCTTCCCCAAAGAACTTCTTGCCCTTGAAGGGGAGTTTGCTAAGCCTAGTTTTGGAAGACACAACCACCGCCCAGTTCCTCGACCAGAGGAAATGATCAAGGCCATAGTCTTAGAGGAAGTCCGAACCAAGTCATAGAAGGCCAGGTAAGCAGAAGGCAGACTAGTTTTGGCCGCCTCTAGACCTTGGATCCAACAAATGGAGGCCTTGGTAACATAGGCTCTGCAGACGGATGCTTGCAGCGCCAAGGCACTAGTGTTGAAAGCCTGCTTTAAAAGAGTTTCTAACTTACGGTCTTGAACATTCCTTCGACGCATGCCTTCTTCCATGGGAATGGTAGTCTTCATGGTCACAGCCAAGACCAAGGCATCCACCTTAGGCATGAGACAAACCATCTCCTCTTGAGGAATGGGGTAGAGCCACGCCATGGCTCTACCGCCTTTCAAACCAGCCTCCGGAACCTCCCATTCTGCCTGGATCATTTGCTTAATGACACTGAACAGGAAAGGAGGCTTGAGAGGACATGAACCCCTACAGCAGAGGGTCTTTTCAGAGGCTCCTCTGTTGATAGAGGTGTTTGCACAATGATAAGTATGGCTAGAGAATGACTAATCAGAGCCGGCAATTCCTCCTGGTGGAAAGCACTCACTACAGTAGGATCTTCCCCTGAGGGATTTCACCCTCCAACTCAGGCCCAGCCACCTCCCCCCAGAGGACTGAAGGACCCCCCCCAGAGAACTGAAGGGCCCTCCACCGGGTCATCGGAAAGTGAAGACTGAGGAAGGTTCTGTTCAGACCAGGAGTCACGTGGGCACGTCTCTTCTTTGGAGGGGGATCCCTAATCCTGGGGGCACCCTTTAGCAGAGCCAACTGATCATGCTGTCTCTTAGGCTGTGGGACTAAGAGCAGCGCTGCCCATCTATTGGGAAAAACAATAAGCCTGATGAAGCTTCAAAATGAAATCTGGTGAAAAAGACACTGCTGCTAGGTCTGGAGACCCTGTATCTGATGTCCCAGATACTGAGAATTGTGACAATGCCTGCACAGTCTGAGAATCCATGCCTGATGCTGAAATAGAGGCAGAAGGGAAAATGGCCAGAGTTCCCACCAAAACCACGGCATCCAGTGATGGAGAAATTTTTTTTCTTGCGCCCATGAGTCAGCCTCCATCCTCCTGGTGATGAAAATCCACTCTGCCGACCTCCCCTGCTGAATACAAATGTGGCAGAGCCCCTGCACTGTTAACCCGTGGTTTCCCCCACACGCGGTACAAGAATGGAGCTCTGCGCTGCGAAGAAAAAAAAGAACAAAAGCTCGCCAGCTCATGGAGCAGGGGAAACTATTCCCCACTGGCAACAGAGGGATGAGGGCTTTCCCCAAGGCTACCATCTACCCAACAAACAAAAAACAAAACCCAGCAGCATTGAGAAAAACTACAAGAGCCGATGCGGTCTTAAAATTAAAAAAAAAAAAAAAAAACCCTTAAAGACATGGCCACAGTCACTTACTGCAGTCAATATAAGCAGACAGGACAAACACCTCTAAAGGTAAAAACCAGGAACATAGACTGTCCGGCTGGGGGGGGCAGGGATCCAGACAACCAGCTATTTTAGCCTCTGAGCTGCAGAATGCCCATTAAAGGGGCCCTGGGATCAAGCAGCAGACCCTGCCTCTTGCTGTTCACTGTCAAGCTCCAAGTGACTCAGCTCACCAACACCAGTATGATTCTGTTTTCTGCCTCTGTCCAGCACAATGAGCTCTCTGGATTCCTTCCTTTCCTCCTTATGTTTAATTTTCTTTTTCTTTTTTTTTATTGTTTTGAATCCTATCAAAGGACCCTGTGATAAGGAAGCTTATCATAGCTCAGGTAGGAGCTATAGAAAAGATGATGTGACTCTGAACAAGCAACCTGTCAGTTCTGGTAGAAGCAAGAAAACAGAGTTTTCACATAAAAGACTACCAGTCCCAGAATGCACCAGGTTTCCAGCAGCCATGAGAGGGGCTGAAGTGAGAGAATGTGTGTGCAATCAAGAGAGCTATGAGGTAATCCCTAAGCACTCATCTCAAAGGGCAGGGCCTGATTCAACACAGCTGCGCTGTGTTAGGGAGCAGCACACATTAGAACAGGATAAGAATAGAGCTTATTCTTCAGATAACAGCTACAGAGGGAGGAAGAGATACAGAGACAGCAACGGCTACAAGCACCAGTATCACCTGGAGAAACAGAAGCCAAGCCAAGCAGATAGAGAGAGAAGGAAACTCTCTGGAAGGAAGAGAAGAAAGGCCATTGGAAGGTCTGGGAGATTCCAAGGCAGTACTCATACTGGGAGGTATTCCAAAGGCCAGCAGAGTCCATTGGACTGGATTCAGCCAGAGGAATGGAGTGGCAGAGATAGGAATCACCAGTGGCTACCTGGAAGAGAGAAGACTGCATGTGGAAGGGACTTTCAGACCAAGGCCAGAAGGTATGTGAGAGAAGATCCAGTGTCCAGGGATCAAGATTGGAAGGCTGGACATCAGAATTGGATTACATATTGGCCAGGCTATACAGAGAGGAATAATGATAGCAGGAGAGGCTCAGGTATGAACACTGATCCAGACCCTATCTATAATAGAGAATGGCAGCAAGGGAATAAGCATTCTCATGATAGTGCCTTAATGAAAGACTCATCTGTGCCAATGTATGATATTGACCCTATGATTGTTGATGCAGGGGGAAATACAGCAGATGAAACTATTTACATGGACTGTTCTTTATCTAAATGCTATTGCTAGTTTTCTATGAGCAAACACATCAGCCATCACAAAGAAACCTAACTTTGTTCTTTATTTCCACTGCAAACAGCTCTTAAAGCAGGATTTGGGCTCACACAGTAGCAGCCAGCCAGCTAAAGGCTTTCAGCTGGTCCATGGATAGTAATTAGGGCTGCACCTGATTGTGTGTGTGAGCAAGGGAGAATCACTGCTGAGATCAGCATGGAAAATAAGCAGAAGTTAACCTAACCAGCAAAGTTTATTCTTTTCGTTGTGCCTTTGTATTTGGTAATTATTTGCTAAGAAAACATTAGCTAATTGCCTGACAAGCTGAAGGTTGTTTTCTGGTTTACTTTGTGACTTTTTGTTATCCATTTAAACACTGCAAGCAAGTAACCTCATTTATAGTGCTATCAAGCATACATGTGCTGGGTGAATTAAACCCCATCAATAAAAGAAGTATTTTATTGATCTTACCACTTGGTTTCACAACTCAAATTATTGTCATCAGCTGTGTTTGGGAGTGAATGAACTACAATACCCACAATACTTTGCAAGAATCATATGAATATATGCATCGTCAAGATTGTGCAAGTTCTCACCCTAGGCAGCCGTCTGACAACCCTCAAATGGAGTTCAGCTATGTGGAAGCTCTTTATTCAGCTGCTGAGGACTGAGATACTGCTTTCAGGTGCCTAAGGAGGGAGCTCTTCTACCATGTTATCAGAAATCTGGCATGCTCAGTCCTCAGCTGCTGGTGGAGGGAGATGCCTACATGTACTGGACCAGACTGGAATGATTAGGAAATCTGGGTTTAAAATTTCAGCACTGGCGGTTAGCCACATTAGCAGCGCTAACCAACAGCACTAAATATCCCCCCCCCCCCCGGAGTTTTCTGTGCAGATGGCCGAACGGACTTAAAGGAACAGCAGGTTTTAATCAATAACGAACTGTGGGCATGAGATGAATGGAGGGCAAATGTTGAAGAGGAGAGAATCTGGGAAGGGGGACAGAGAATTGGGAGTGGGGGAAGGAAAAGTGAAAGAGGTTGGAGGGTGAAGAGATGAATGCATGGAAAGTAAAGGATATAATCTGTATGTACAAAAGGCGCAATCCTCTCTCACCACACACACGCACTACACCTCTCCATCACATATACTTAACTGACTTAAACGTCTGTGAGGAGGAGGAGGAGGAATGGGGCTACTAACTTCTGTTGGCAGTGTGCAGTGGCGCATTAAAATCCTGATTAAGCTTTTTCCCATAGAAAATGGGGGGGGGGGGGGAACAGACAGACACTCTTAGTAAATCAGGCCCTAAACACCTAAAAAAAAGTTAAACTGTGTTACATTTTTTTGGGGGTGGGGGAGGTGGACACTATGACCTAAGTTTCAGTAGCTGGCTCCTAGATTCCAAAAAGATTTGTAAAGGCCTACTTTAAAATATTGTACATATACCTTCTAGACAAGGAAAGGCATCTCGGTACATTTGTTTTCTTACCTGACTGTCATTCTCCAATTTTGGTTCATGCTGAAAATGTTGTTTCAAGGCTTTCAGCAATTTATTAGCCTGCAAAAAAAGGGAAAAAAGATTGATCATTAGCACAGCCTCCAGTTTCCTGTGGAAACTCAAGGACAGCAAAGTTATTGAAATTCCGTACATATTTTCATACTAAATTTAAATTTATGGCAGGATATTCAGTGGCAGAGGCAAGCACCATTACAGCAGCTAGCCATCACTGCTGAACACTAAACCTGGATATTCAATGCCAAGGCCATATCCAGCCACCAGCAGTGAATATCTGGGTTCACTGCTCTTATCTATTGCAAACAGGTCAGCAGTGATATTGAGTCGCTGCCCAGTTAGCGATATGTGGCCAACGTTAGGCCAGGGCGTCCTGTGCCTGACTTTCACTACCTATGGTTAACCGGGCAGTGGCTCAATACTGCCAATGATGGGTTTGCGATCAGCTCTGTCTCCGCTCTGGAATGCCCTCAACATGCTCCAATGCTAAACAGTTAGCAATGAGGCATGTGGTGGCAGTACTTGTGGATATTTAGTGGCACTGTGTTAGTGTCGCTAAATATCCCAGCCAAGAGATTAACACAGTTAGCAGGTCTACAAACCACATTAATCCCTTTCAATATTGGGAGCATAAATTTTACATATCTGATAATTTACTGTCCTAGAATACTGCTTGACCTGTCCAGACAAGTAGGTTATGCTCCATTGTTAGCAAGTGGAGGCAGACTTGAACAACTTTCAGGGGTGTCATTATTTGGTATATCCTCTAATACAGCACAGAGAAGCCACTATGACACTATCCAAGCAGTAAGAAAGACTGAAAACACTCTGACTCAGAAAATGTTATTAAACACAGTTTTGCTACAAAACTGTAACACTAATTTTTAAAAAGAGTTCCCTGGGTGATCTGGGAAACTACAGACCAGTGAGCCTGACACCACCAAAATAATAAAGGAGATGAAGGATAGCTCTATGAGGAGAGGCTAAAAGGTTAGGGCTCTTCAACCTGGACAAGAGACAGCTGAGGGGAGATATGATAGGTCTATAAATTAATAAATGGAGTGGAATGGGTAAACGTAGATCAATTGTTAACGCCATCAAAATGTAGAAAGACTAGGAGACATGCAATAAAGCTATAGTGTAACCTATTTAAGACAGAAAATATTTTCTTCACTCAATGCATAATCAAACTCTGGAATTCATAACTGGAGGATGTAGTAAAAGCTGTTAGTTTAGCTGGGTTTAAAAAAGGTTTGGATAAGTTCCTAGAGGAAATGTCCATAAGCCATTATTAAAGGGGACCCAGGAAATCCACTGCTTGTCCTATACAAAGCATTGTGGAACCTGTGTCTTTTGGGGAAACTGCTAGATATTTGTGACCTAGATTGGCCACTGTTGGGAACAGGTTACTGGGCTTGATGGACCTTGGTCTGACCCAGTATGGAATATCTTATGTTCTTAAAAGGCATGAAAAAGTATTTGGTTCTCTTACCATCATGAAACTGGAACCAATGCTACTGAAAGTCTTCAAGGCACTGATATCAATAATTTGACCAAAGGCAGCAGACTTCTCATTCTGCAGATGAAGTCTTCCAGGGCAGGTCCTGGAATGGTCTAGCAGGATTCAAATAAAGTAAAATTATCTGGTATGTAAAATTTATCCTTCTGTATCATCCTTTCTCCAGGACCAAGCAGGAAGTCAGTCCTCACATATGGGTGTCATCGGCGCCGATGAAGCCCCAGCGGAGCATTTCCCCAGCTTTCTATGAAAGCCTTTGGGAATGCAGGCACGCATGCGCGGTTCTCTTCCTGCCTAAAGGTGCCATCTTACCTCAGTCTCTTTTTTTCCGTGAAGCCCACTGGACGTGTGTCCTGTTTTCCCGGTTAAAATTAGATTTTTTTCGGCGATTATCGCTCTTTTTTTCTTCCGGTTCGACGCCGGTTCCCCTCCTGCCAGGTTCGGTACACCGGTATCGAGCCCGATTCTTCTTTTTCGGTTTTTGCCCTTCGTGGCTGGCGTTCACGCCCTTTTTTCCATTTTCCCCCCGATGGCTTCCAGTGGTTTTAAAAAGTGTGATCGGTGTAAGAAATTAATGTCTCTCACCGACACACACGACTGCTGCCTTCGGTGCCTCGGCCCCAACCACAACCCTAAGTCGTGCAGGCCATGTGGAAAGATGACTTCCAAGGCACTCCGAAGTCGACAGCAGCAAAAAGAAAGGCTTTTCTAGGACTCAGCCTCCGGCCAGGCCCGGACCTCGTCTGAGGCCTCAACATCTCGGGATTCTGATCCCGAGCGCCGTCGAAGCTCCTCGGACAGGGGGTCCCCCGACCGGGAACGCAAGAGGAAGAAGTGGCTCGCGAGGGCGTCGTTGGAGGAGGTCCCTGGCTCCTCGAGGGCCAGGTCTAAGACCCCCAAGCGTCGCCCCGGGCCCGTGGAACACGAGAAGCCTGCAAAAGTTCCTCGTGTGGAGCCGGAGTCTGCTGGACACGCAAGTCCCGTAGTCCTCGAGGACTCTCCTCCCAGGGAGCCGCCGCCAGGGCCCGAGTCGGTGGCTGCTGCATCTCCCGAGCCAAGTCTCAGGATGACAGCCTTGGAGAGCAGATTGTCTGCCTTCATGGAGCAGCAGCGGGCACTGATGGCCAGCCTGTCTGGCGCATCTGCCCCGACCACCGGGACATCGACCTCGAAGTCGACCCCGGAGACCGAACCGATACTCGAGTCCATCGTGGCTCGGAGTCAACCTCGGTCACGGTCTCCCTCGACCTCCCGTTCGGGACCGAGGGCATCGACGCCGGTGCCTCCGGCGTCGGGGCGGGTGCTCCAGGGCCCCGCGGGGTTGGACCCTGACTCCTCCTCGGACGAGTCAGCTTGGGAGGCGGAAGACGAGGAGTCTCCTGATACCTTCAAGACTCAGTGCGTCCTGTCGGACTCGCCGCAGTCTGAGCCCCGGAGTAGGTCCCCCCCCCGGAGGATACTCGGTTCTCGGAGTTCGTCCGTGATATAGCCACTGCCTTGGCCATTCCGGCGGACCCCGAGGAGGAGCCTCGAGCTGAAGATCTCGAGGCCCTACAGTATGACTCTCCTCCGAAGGAGGCCTTTACTGTTCCGGTTCCTCCGATGCTGGAACGGCTCCTCTTCTGTATGTGGGAGGCACCGGCCTCGGCGCCGGTTCTCAGCAAGCAAGTCGACTCTATCTATCGACTCCGAAAGAGCCCTGGTTTTCAGAAGGCACAGCTGCCACACCATTTTATGGTTGTGGAATCGGCCATGCATCGTCTGAAGAGCCAGAAGATGCACTCCGCGGTGCCCCCTGGCAGGGAAGCCCAAAACCTCGATGGCGTCGGTAGAAAGTGCTTCCAGGGCTCGATGCTTGCTTGCCGTGTCCAGTCCTACCAGCTGTACATGGGCATGTACTTGCGGGATCTGACCAAGGAGTTGGCCGGGTTCTCTGCTGGTCTCTCCGGGGAACCCTTGCAGAGATTTAAGTCCTTGTCCTCGGGGATTCGGGACTGCTTGAAGTTCATGTCCCGCGCCGCCTACGATGGCTTCGAGGCTTCGGCCCGAGTTGCGGCAGCCGGCATCGCGGCTCGACGCCAGGCATGGCTGCAGTCATCGGACCTCGAGCCATGGGTTCAGGACAAGTTGGTCGATGTCCCTCGCCGAGGTGAAAACCTTTTTGGCAAGCCGATGACCGAGAAGGCCGCTCAGCTCGAAACTGAGCACCTCACACGGACAAGGCTGTCTAGGAAGACCTCTGTCTCTTCTCATAAAAAGAAGGGCTCGGGTAAAAAGCCCTTTTACCCGAGGAAGGGCACTGCCTACAAACAGTACCCGCAATATCAGGCTGCCCAAGCTGCCCCCCAGGGTCAGCAAGCCAAGGGGCAGGGTAATGGGCCCTGTAGGCAGAGGACCCCCAAGCCACCGGCCCCTGCTACCCCTCAGCAGGGTGGGGGTTTTTGATTCCTTGAGCGTAGCCTCTCCTCCACTGCTCTCCCAACCCTGCACAGGAGGTCGCCTCGCCCTCTTTGCCCACCAGTGGCCCCTTTTCACCGGGGACAGTTGGGTGTTGGACATAGTCCACAAGGGGTATGCCCTGCATTTTCACCAACTGCCTCCACCATATTTTCCAGGGGAGCCTCCAAGGCCTCCCCTGCACACAGACCTCCTCCTGCAAGAGCTTCAAGGTCTGTTGGTGGGCAGGGCGGTGGAGCCTGTGCCTCCCCACTTACAGGGTCACGGTTTCTACTCCAGGTATTTCCTGGTGCCCAAAAGAACCGGTGGCCTTCGACCCATTCTGGACCTCAGGAACCTCAACAAGTTCCTAGTAAAGGAGAAGTTCAAGATGCTTACTCTTGGGACACTTCTGCCCTACCTCCAGCAGGGAGATTGGCTATGCTCCTTAGATCTAAAGGATGCGTACACTCACATCCTCATTCATCCAGACCACAGAAAGTACCTCAGGTTCATTGTGGGAGGAAACCATTATCAATACAGAGTGCTGCCTTTCGGCCTCACCTCCGCCCCCAGAGTCTTCACAAAGTGCCTAGCAGTGGTGGTGGCCTACCTGAGAAACCAAGGTACCTTTGTCTTCCCCCATCTGGACGACTGGCTCATCAGGGCTCAGACATCCCAGGAGGCCAAACAAGCCACCCTCAGCACTATTGCTCTTCTCCAAAGACTGGGATTTGTCATAAACTTCACAAAATGATAATTACACTTACCTGGTAATTGTAGTTCCTTTAGTGACCACAGTGCAGTCCTCAACCTCTGGGTTGTCAACCTTCACCTGCAGCTAGGAGACTGGCATGTCAAAATCATGACATCACTGGATATAGGCTGCTTGTGACCTGGATTAGCCACGGTTGGGCTTGATGGACCTTGGTCTGATCCAGTATGGCATTTATGTAAAAGTTGATTGTGAGCCTTTCGGGGACAAAGGAAACATATTATCATACCTAACCGTACAATGCTTTGACCGGTGAAAAGCGGTATATAAATATTGCGAAATAGAGAAATAAAATGCACGACTGGATCCCCCTATTCCGACATATTAGAGATAACAACCCCAAAGCAAAATATCAGGAGGAACCAGCTCTAAAATACACACCGATTATGAAAAAAACTTTACTCACTAACAGATAGTAATTCTCAGAACAACCTCCCGCAACTCAGAGAGGCTACTTGCGACAAAGCAAAATCGTTCTTCATTCTCTAGGCTCACCTTCAAGTTTGCCTTCAGTCCCGCTATTTTTGCGACTTTCTGCAGTTCCGAGTATTTGAGCTCTTCTAGTTCTTGAGCTGACGGAACTTCCATTGTAGCGCTTGACTCTGCTCACTAACCAACTATTAAGTCCCTCAACCCGCTCACTAACCAACTATTAAGTCCCTCAACCCGCTCACTATCCACGAAAAGAGCAAACTCGTACGGAAAATCCTTCCTAAACTGCTCGCAACTATAGTCCTCAGAACAGAATCAGCCAGTGCGCGCCCGCGCTCACAGCAGTGCAGTTAGACCATAACAGACAGATTCAATTCAAAGTCTCACGCTGCCCCTCGCCATTGGTCTGGGACTTGTCAAAGAATATCCAATCAGGAGATTCGGTTGTATTATCATTCAACAATGATTGAGATTTCTCCCTCATAAAGACACGCCCAAAAACCGGAGTGCTTTGCTGGAGTGACAGGGAGTTTCGCCCCAAAGGCGGGGTTCATCACTTGAGTGATAGAAAATAACGTCCAATTAGCGATGTCCTTTTAGTTCAATTTGGTTGGGGACGGGGTGGAAATTTGATTTCTTGGCGGGTTAGAATTCTATGTATAGTTAAGCGGGATGTCCCGTAGGAGTAGGGAGAAGTTGACTTGTGTTAAGGACAATATTGGGCCTGCACCGGTTGATGCTGCAGTGCAGCGAGGATGTGAGACGTTAAACGGCTGCAGTTTGGACTCTGCTTTGTATCCGGGAGTCCGGTTGGAGGACTTGATGGTATTTCAGTGCAAGCATTGTAATGCGGTGTTGGGGGACTCTTTGCAGCTGTGCCGTGGTGGGGAGCACCTTGGTGCTATTGTCTGCCTCAGTAAGTGATTAGTTATTCTCCCAATTGTTATTTCGAAGCCTCTAGGAATCAGCCTTGACTTTATGGCACTTAAAATAAATCTTTGCATGCGTATGGCCGTCAGTACTTCATCGCCTTTCGTTTAGTGTATTTAATAGAGCCGAGCCGACCTCAGTTTTTTTTAAATCTCTTATTCAGTGTCTCTCAACTTCTTAAGTAGTAAGTACCCTCAAACTTTAGAAAATATTTATATGCACGTAAATGCACCACCCGACGACAAACACCATCACCAAGGAGAAGCCCTGCAAAGTGCTTTAGGCTGACTCTTTTTCAATCTTTTCCGCTTCTAAAAGATAGAGCCTCAGTGCATTGCTTTCATGAGAGGCATTTTAAAAGAAGGAAATGCAAATCATTTGCATAAGGCAAAAAAAGTTGTTGGTTTTTTGTTTTTGCCTTATGCAAATGATCGTGGGTGATGGTACACCACACTGAAGTCTAATGGAGATCTTTTAAAGGTAGGGTTGACCCTTTTCGTGGTCCCTAGGCAACAAGCCAGTACATCAGTAACTGGCTATATCATATTGTTTAGCATATTCTTATCTGTAGTGGTATTACCAAAGGCATAAATCTGGAACATACAATAATTGCAAAACAACTGTTTCAAAAACCTTATTTGTACTGGGAATTTAGCCATATTAAAACATCACTAATTCCCAAAGCAAGTCAAACGACAGCATTTCTAGCTATGTAAAAGCAATGTTAAGAGGCTTAAGAGTAAGGTTCTAGTATGTCTTGGTATTTGCAAAACAAACTCATTTGGAGGTACAAAATTGACAAGGACCCTATGAGACCAATGTACTTCCTAGTGAGAAACTACAACAAACCACACATACAGACTGGATCCTCTATATCTCGGGCTTTCCACCTAAAAATATCTAGCAAACCTGCACTTTTTTCCACTGCACAGGTGGTGTTTTGTTTTTGATTGTATCCAAAAGATCTGATTTTTACTCTGCCCTGTGAGAGAATTCTGCAGTACTAGGAGTGTGGGGGAGAAAAACTTGCTGGTGGTTGCCTACTAGCACCACCAGCATAAAGTTTTGCCACAGCAGATAGCAGGAGGAACACCATAGTCCATGTTATTAACCTGATCTAGGGGTTCCTGTGCTGGATCCAGACTCCCCTCCCCCCCCTCTGATCTATAGTGGAGGGAAAACAAATTGTAGTGAGTTTTTTCTTTTCTTCACTTAAAAAAAAAAGTGAATTCTGATCCAGGGGATCTGGATCTAACTTGACTATTTCTCTGTTGCAAAGGAAACCTTTCCACAGAGATATATTAGCGCCCCAGAGGATTCTGTTGGAGCATATGCCCTGCCTCTGGCAACTAGTTAAAAGCTGCATTCTCAGTGGTATCCAGTTTTTACACAGGCTCCTAAAATACCATACCTTTGTCACAAATAGCGCACACAGAACAGTGTTCACTTAATTTGTGAAACCTTAGTCTGTATTTAAAATAGAAATTGAATGACAAAAAATGAAATTGTTACCCCTGAGAAGTCATTCTGCATGCAGATGATGTGCTTATCTATACTTTTTTTTTTCAACAGAAAACCCAAAGTTCACTGGAATCAGATTGTTTCAATGCAGTCTCTGACTGGCTAGCTGTGCACAACCTGAAAGTGAACTATAAAAAGACTGAACTCCTGTTTGTCACTAAAGTCCCAACATTCATACTCCCGACAACCCTGCAGGTTAAGAATGCTGACAAGTCTAATCATGAGGTTAGATATCTGGGTGTTACTCTGGATAAGTCCCTAACCATGGAGCCCCATATAAGCAATATCACAAAGGCTGTCTATCATAAAATACATTCCCTCGGTCATCTCGGACCCTTACTGGAGCCTACTGACCTCCATACTGTCTTCCAAGCCCTTATTACTCCACTCTGACTACGCAAATATCATCCTGCATGGGCTTCCTGGATATACTGTCCATCCTTTACAATTAGCACTGAATACTGCTGCATAAAGCATAGTTACTCACCTCTAACAGGTGATCTCCAGGAACAGCAGGAATTTAGTCCTCATATATGGGTATCGTCGGTACCGATGGAGACTGCGAGGGAACGCTCCCCAGCGTCCAATTAGAAAGCTTTTGGGAGCATCCCACAGCTCCTGCATGCTGCCTTTCCCAACTGCTTCTCTCCAGTTGAGTTTTAAAGCTGAGACAGAGAGAGAGAGACAACTCCTAGGGGAGGTGGCTGGGTTGTGAGGACTAAATTCCTGCTGTTCCTGGAGATCACCTGTTACAGGTGAGTAACTATGCTATCTCCAGAAACAAGCAGGAATGTAGTCTTCACATATGGGGACTCCCTAGCTTTAAATGCCAGGGAGAGACCCCAGAAGTTGTGTGTCCCTGAGAAGGGCTCCACTTCCCCCCCCCATGGATCTCTGGCATCCTACCAGGGATGGTGGGTAGGAGTTGATTAGGTATGGAACAGGTGTTGGAGAACAGCTTGACCAAACAAGGCTTCCCGGCGGGAGTCCTTGTCCAAGCAGTAATGGGCTGTGAAGGTATGAACCGAGGCCCAGATGGCTGCTCGACAGATGTCGTCGATAGACACAGAGTGTAGATGAGCCATTGAAGTTGCCATGGCTCTCACATTTTGAGCTGTGACATGGCCCTCCAGAGGAAGATTCTTACTCTGATAGGCAAAGGCTATACACTGAGCAATCCAATTAGATAGTGTTCTCTTGGAGACTGGAAGTCCCAAATGAGAAAGATCAAAAGCAACAAAGAGTTGAGAGGACTTTCTATGTTGCTGTGTTCTTTGTAACTAAAGGCTAAAGCTCTTTTACAGTCCAAAGTATGAAGGTTCCTTTCTGCATTTGATGCATGAGGCCTTGGAAAGAACACAGGCAGGTAGACCGCTTGGTTTAGATGAAAAGGCGAGACCACCTTTGGCATAAAGCGTGGATGAGTCCTAAGGACTAGCTTGTCATGATGGAACCTTGTATAAGGTGGATCAGCTACTAGTGCTTGCAACTCACTGATGCAATGTGCTGATGTGATTGCAATGAGAAAGATAACCTTCCAAGAAAGGAATTTCAAGGAAGTAGTAGCTAAGGGTTTGAAAGGAGGCTTCATGAGCTGACCAAGAACCAAATTTAAGTCCCATGCCACAGGTGGCATTATGGGAGGCTTAGTTAGCAGAAGGCCTCTCATAAATCTTGCTATAAGAGGATGGGAGGAGATAGGTTGTCCATTTAGGGGCTTGAAGGAAGCTGCAGTAGCACTGAAATGGACCCTCCACTGAGTTAGTCTTAAGTCCTGCATTGGATAAATGAAGGAGATACCCCAGTAATGATTCCAGAGGTATGGCACTGGGGTTAAGACCCTTCTGCGAACACCACACGGTAAACCTCTTCCACTTGAAAGCATAAGAGCGTCTTGTGGAAGGCTTCCTGGAAGCATGAAGGATATCCTTTTATTTGCTGAGGGGGGTTAAGATCATGGAGATCTAGGCCTTCAGCAACCAAGCCTTGAGATGCAGAGACTGGGGATTGGGATGCCATAACATTCCGTCCTGCTGAGATAGGAGATCTGGAGCAGACCCTAACTCCAGGGAGGGAGCTTGAGAGAGATGTAGAAGCAGAGGGTACCACTCTTGCCATGGCCTATGTGGAATCATACGGCCTCTGTCTCTCTGAAGCTTGAACAGGGTTTTGGGAATCAGTAAAGGAGGAAAGCATTCCTGGCCTGAGCCCCCTGAGCCGGGGTTCTGGAACAGAACCGGGGAAGTTTGGCATTCCACGGACTTGCAAAGAGGTCTATGTCCAGGGTTCCCCAAATTCGAAAAATCTTGGCTACCTGGTCTGCATGCAGAGACCACTAGTGTGGAAGCAGAACTCGACTGAGTCTGTCTGCCCAAGAGTTTTGTATGCCTGGAAGATACACCGCCAGGAGATGAATCTGATGCTCTCTGGCGAGGGCCCATAGTTGCAAAGCTTCGTTGCAAAGCAACAGAGAGCCTGTTCCCTCCCCCCCCCTTGCTTGTTCACGTAGAACATGGCTACTTGATTGTCCGTATGAATGAGGACTGTCTTGTAGTTGAGCAGGGTGTGGAACACTCGAAGAGCAAGGAAGATTGCTCTGAGCTCCAAGAGATTGATATGTAGATGAGTCTCCTGTGGAGACCAGGTGCCTTGGGTGGAGAGGTCTTGTAGATGAGCTCCCCAACCCATCGGAGAAGCATCTGTTGTGAGAGTTGCCTGGGGTAAGGGTTGTTGGAAAGGGGACCCCACAACAGGTTTTGAGTGGACTTCCACCACTGGAGGGACAAAACAAGCCGACTTGTGTTTGCTATTTTGTCTGACAGGTACCCTGATGCCTGGGTCCTTTGAGTGAATAAAGTCCACTGGGCTGCCCTCGTATGGAGGCAAGCATAGGGAACCACATGCACGGTAGATGCCATGTGGCCTAGTAGTTGTAGGATTTCTCGGGCAGTGAGATGAGACTTTAGCACTGCTTGAAAAGCTAACTGCACCATGCGAAAGCAACGGGCCTGGGGGAGATAGGCCCTTGCCTTTCTGGTATCCAGCAAAGTTCCTATGAACTCTAAAAGACTGAGTGGGAGTTAGACTGGATTTTGGGATGTTTTATTACCAGACCCAAATACTGAAGGATACGCATAGTGCAGGGTAGAGAAATCCTGGCCTCTGACTCTATTGGGACTCGAATGAGCCAATCGTCTAAGTAGGGGAAGACGAATATCCCTAGAGTGCGAAGAAATGCTGCTACCACAGCCATGCATTTCGTGAACACCCTTGGTGCTGAGGCCAGGCCAAAAGGAAGCACCCTGTATTGGTAGTGCTGTCCTTGAAAAAGGAACCAAAGGAACCTTCTGTGAGTTGGATGGATGAGAACATGGGTGTACGCGTTCTTGAGAACATAGCCAATCCCGAATCTGAAGGTATGGCAGCAGAGTTCCTAGAGAAATCATCTTGAATTTCTCTTTGACAAGGAATTTGTTCAATTCTCTGAGGTCCAAGATAGGTCTGTATCCCCCTGTTTTCTTTGGGATAAGGAAATAGGGGGAGTAAAACCCTGTATCCTGTTGATGGATGGGTACTTCTTCTATTGCCCCCTGGGCAAGAAGGATAGTGACTTCTTGACCTAACAGGTTGATGAGAGAGGTCGGAGAATTGAACTGCCTTATCATTGTGGGAGGGGGCATGCTCGAAAAATGAAGCTTGTACCCCTCTTTTATGATGGAGAGTGTCCAATGCTCTGCTGTTATCTGTTCCCATCTGGGGGCAAAATGGCACAACCTTCCTGGAATGGTGGAAGGCTCTGGTCCATTCAGAGCCAGGAAGGCTAAGTTCTCTAGCTGAAAGTCAAAGGCCTTGTGGAGGCTGAGACGGTTGAGGCTTAGCAGTCTTTGCTTTCCTTTGTTTGGGTGGTTGCTGACTTTTCCGGACAGGTTGACCTGCAGAACCTCCCTGCTGAGAATAAGCAGGATAAAATCTTTTCTTTTTAGAAAATAATGGTTTCTTAAAAGATTTCTTTCTTGCAGGATCAGCTGTGGTACTGAGCTTGGCAGCTCGGTTCTGTCGACCTCTCTTGGACATCATGGCACAGGCCATACATTCCCGAGATGGAATGGTCAGGACCTAAACATTTCAGACACCACTCATGGGTGTCGGTGACGGAGATGGTACCGCCACACTTGGTGCACTTTTTAAAACCCGAAGGGTTTTTCCATTGTGGAAAAAATCTTGGACCTAAGGCCCAAAATGGCGTGTGCACCTGGAAATAAATGGGGGGGGGGGAAAAGTACTAAGAATTTTTTATTTTTTTTTGTTTATGTTTAAATCCTTTTTTTATTCAAACAACCAGAAAACAATAAAACAATACACAACTCCATTGACAGGATCACAGTACCAAAAGACAAAGCGCAGAAATCCACCGCACAGTTCAAAGACCCCCGACGGGGAACAGAGAAATTACAGAGCTGTGAGAAACCTCGCTGCGACAGTAGGGGCAGGCATGAGAGCAACAATAACAATACTAATGATAATAGTAAGCAAAATACTATTAATAACAGCAATGAAATCATTAACAATACTAATGATAATATTGGTAACACCAATATACCAATATCAATATGCCCCCCCACCCTTTCCAACCCGTCCCCCCCAAAGGCAAACCAAGCCAACCAACCCACTTAGCCTTTTTTTTTTTTAAAGAAAAGAAAGAGGAAAAACCGGCGGTACCAGTAAAGCGTCAAGGAAGGCAGACGCGACCATAAAAAAGAAGGAAAATTTTCTGCGGTGTCAGGAACACGACCTGCTGGCTCCGGAAAACGAAGAACTGGAGAGAGGCAGTTGGGTAAGGTTGGAAGGCAGCACGCAGGCGCTGTGGAATGCTCCCAAAAGCTTTCTAATTGGACTCTGGGGTGCGTTCCCACGCAGGCTCCGTCGGTACCGACAATACCCATATGTGATGACTACATTCCTGCTTGTTCCTGGAGATACTATTTCCTGATCGTCCCTCCAGTCTAGTCCCGGAATCTCTGGGTTGTCAACCTCATCCAGCAGCTTTGGAGACTGAGAAACCTCACTCTTGTGATGTCACCGGTATATAAGGGCTGGTACCCCCTCCTCACACCAGTTTATCAGTCTCCAAAGCAGCTGAAGGGGTGGTGAGCCCAGAGATTTCAGGGCTCACATGAGGAACAATTAAGGAAAGGATTTAGTTAGAATCCTATTTTTTTTTTTTTTTTTAAGGACAAAAAGAGAATAGGAAAGCATATTTTATCTGCCTGCAGCTTTAGGTACTGCTTTCCGTTTGCCCTGAGATCCTCTAGCCCCCCCCCCCCCCCTCCTTCACTTTTAATTCCTCCGGGGGAACAGTTGGGAGCCAGATCGGGCAATTCTGGGCCTTTGGGGAGAGGATCGGCAGCCAGTGACTGTCCCGGTGGTGCAGGGACAGGAGCTGGCTCACTTCAGAGAGCAGCGCGTGCAGAGGATTTGCCTGCCGGCGCTGGGAGATCTCCGGTGCAACCGCAGCTGAATTTTCTACGGTACCGGGTACCGACAAGTGGATCAGAGCTGCGGAGGAAGTGAGAAGAGCGGGCAAAGCGCTGTCAGGCAATCCGCGATCGGGTCGGCAGGTAAGCAGCAGTTTTCGGCGGGAAACGGTTTCATTTTCGCTAGCAGGCCAAACCGCGTGAGCGGGAAGATCGCCGTTTTGAACTTATTAGCTTTGGCGTGTTGTATCTCCGGCTAGGAACCTCGTTTTTTGGTAGTTTCTTCAGGGTTTAGCGGGGGAGGCGTCTCTGCATCAGCTGAAGGAAAAAAAAAATTTAATTTGTGGAACTTGGCTGCGTGCTGGTTTCAGGGCCAGATGCCTTCAAAACAGCCCTGCCTCTTGTGTGGGGCTAAGAGGAGCTCAGTGTCTCATGACGGGGTGTGTAAGGGGTGCACCCCTGAATTGGAGGACAGGGACTTAGTTCCTCATGCTGAAACGGAGCGGCAGGATGATTTGGGGGAGGTTATTTAATCAGCTGACCCATCCCTACCTGCTCCAGGCCTGGAGCTTGGTACTCCTTCAACGCCAGCGCGGCAGACCGCTCAGCAGCCTTTAGCAGGCGATTTAGCGTCAATTTTTTCACCAGATTTCATGACACTGCTTCAAAAGACTTTGGCTGGCTCTCAAGGGGCCCCTGTAGCAGGTACCTCGGGAGTTGAGCTCTGACGGAAGAGGCTGGGGTCGCCTTTATCGGCGGCAGCGTCTGGTATAAGTGCCAAAAGGGTCAGGGTAGGTAAAGAACTTCTGGAGCCGTTTGTCGTGTCGGAGGACAGGGACATGGATGATTTAGAGGAAGGTGAGATTAGGGAACAGGAAGATCAGGCGCAAGTGGTTAGAGTATTTCATAGAGAGGAGCCACCGGCACTCATTGTGGAATCTCTCTGAGCTCTTAATATGCCTGACGCGGGGCCGGTGGAGGATTCGACCCTTGAGGATCCACTGCTGCAGGCTTTTCGGAAAACTCAGAGGGCTTTCCTTGTGCATAGGGTGTTTAGGGAAATGATACAGGAGGAATGGGATATGCCGGAGGCCACCTTGAAAGGCTCTAGGGTTATGGCAAGGCTGTATCCTCTGTCGGATCAGGACCAGGAATTGTTTAGGGCGCCGAGGGTGGATGCGGCCGTGTCGGCATTAAACAAGAAAACTACTATCCTGGTGGAGGGTGCTGCGGGACTTAAAGATGCGCAGGACCGCAAATTAGAGACTTTACTGAAGCAGATTTTCGAAGCGAATGCTCTGTCCTTGCAGGCGTCTATTTGTGGTGCCTGGGTAGCGAGGGCCTGCTTGCGGTGGGCGCAGCGGGTTCAGAGCGATCACTCGGAGGCAGTGTCTGAGGAGGTGTTCCGGTTAGAATCTGGGGCGGCGTATTTTGCTGACATTCATTATGATTTGATCCGGGGGTTAGAGAGAGTATGGCTTCGGTCTTGGCAGGATGTAGGTGTCTTTGGCTGCGTAATTGGGCGGCGGATGGTTCGTCCAAGGCGAGGTTGAGTAGGCTTCCCTTCTGGGGAAAGCTACTTTTTGGAGAGGATTTGGAGAAGTTGGTGAAGGATCTAGGAGAGTCTAAGGGCGGCAGGTTATCAGAGGATAAACAGAAGCAGAGCCGTTCCGTCCCTGGAGCTCGGGGGCAGCAGCGGGACTTTGACCTCCCCTCGTGGAACTGAATCGGCGAATCTCAGCAGGGTCGCTTTCCTGGTAGATCCCAGGGGGTTTGGGGGTTTTGAGGAGCAAGCAGAGGTTTTGCGGCTGTGTCCTCGTCCTCTAACTTCAAAAAGTCACAATGAAGTCAGGAGGGTCCAGGCAGAGTTGATTCCCATGGGAGGTCGGCTGTGGGATTTTTACCCTGCCTGGGTCCAACTCACGTCCGATCAGTGGGTACTGGAGGTGATTCGGGAAGGCTATGCGCTAGAGCTGTGCCGGCCGGTGTCCGAATCGTTCATTCGCTCCCCATGCAATGCTCCGGCAAAGCGCAAGGCAGTGCAGGAAATGGTTCAAAGGCTGCTCGATCAAGGCAATTGTTCCGGTTCCTGCCGACCAGTTAGGGTGCGGTCGATACTCCATTTATTTTGTGGTTCTGAAGAAAGAAGGGACTTGGAGGCCCATCCTAGATTTAAAAAGGGTGAATTGCTGTCTGCGAGTGTCTCACTTTCGGATGGAGACCCTCAGGTCAGTCATAGTAGCGGTAAGAAGAGGCGAGTTTCTGACGTCCCTGGACCTATTGGAGGCGTATCTTCATATTCCGATACGACGGGAGCATCAGAAATTCCTCAGGTTTGCAGTGCCAATGGGGCATTTCCAGTTTCAGGCACTCCCATTTGGTTTGGCAACGGTGCCGCAAACATTCACCATGATGGTGGTGGTGGTGGTGGCGACTTTGCGCAAAGATGGCATCTTGGTTCACCCATATCTGGACGATTGGTTGATCAGAGCGAAGTCCAGGGAGGAAAGTATTTTGGCTACAGCCAGGGTGATAGCTCTGTTGCAGAGTCTCGGTTGGGTGGTCAATGCCGCAAAGAGCAAGTTAGAGCCGTCTCAGAACCTGGAGTACCTCAGAGCGTGTTTTGATACGAGCGTGGGTCGAGTGTTTTTGCCTCAGCAGCGGGCACTGGGTCTCAGGCAGTTAGTGCGTCGCTTTCTCAGCCAGCAGTGTCCCACCGCCTGGGAGTACCTGCAGGTGCTAGGGACTATGGCAGCAACCCTGGAGGTGGTTCCGTGCGCAAGGGCCCACATGAGACCGTTACAACGGGCTCTGTTGAGAAGGTGGTCGCATCAGGAGGGTGCGCTGTCCCAGAGGTTTTCTTGTCCATCACAGACGCAACTAGCTACGTTGTTGGCTGAGGCCCGAGAATCTGGCGGCAGGGATGTCGTTGGAGGCTCCGACGTGGGTCTCCCTAACAACAGATGCCAGTCTGTACGGCTGGGGAGCCCATTGTCAAGGTCATCTGGTTCAAGGTCAGTGGTCCAATGAGGAGAAGTCGTGGTCGATCAACAGACTGGAGTTGCGGGCCGTGGCGCTGGCTCTCCGGGAGTTGCGCCCCTTTCTTTAGGAAAAGGCCATTCAGGTGTTCTCGGACAACGCAACGGCAGTGGCCTACATAAACCGGCAAGGGGGCACCAGCAGCGTAGCGCTGGAGGCCGAGGCGGAAGATTTGTTCAAGTGGGCCGAGAGGAACCTGGTGGCCTTGTCGGCAGCGCATGTCACGGGAGTGGACAATGTAGAGGCCGATTTTCTGAGTCGCGTAAAGGTAGACCCAGGGGAGTGGGTCTTGCACCCGGACGTCTTTGCAATGTTGGTGCGGCGTTGGGGCACGCTGGTAATGGCGACATTTCGGTCCGCAAGAGTCGATCAGTTCTTCAGCCGAAGGAAGGAGAGGATGTCGGAAGGGCTGGACGCTCTCATTCAGAAGTTGACGGAGGATCAGCTACTGTATGTTTTCCCAACGTGGGTGTTGATCGGGCGGGTTCTTCAGCGCATAGAATGACACAAGGGGCAAGTGGTACTAATTGCTCCGGATTGGCCGAGAAGTCCGTGGTACGCGGACCTAGTCAGGCTCTTGGTGTGGAAGCCCTGGAAGCTTCCCATTCGCAAGGCTCTTCTAACCCAGGGACCGCTATGCATGCCACAGGTGGATCGATTCTCGCTTACGGCCTGGCTCTTGAGCGGGCGCGGTTGAGAGCCAGAGGTTATTCGGCGGCAGTGATAGCTACTTTGCTGGAAGCGAGGCGGAGGAGTGGCCTAGTGGTTAGGACAAGGTACTTCAGGCCGGAGGGCCAGGGGTTCAAGTCCCACCTGGGGACAGCAATCTCAGGCCGGAGGGACTGGGATTTCTAGTCCTATAGGTACTCCTTGTGGTCTTGGGCAAGCCACTTAACCCTCCATTGCCCATGTTCCCTGTAAGTATTAGCGTATGTGTGTCATATCCCCTCGTGTTAAATGTATCTCCCAATTGACCGCTTTGACCCGGTGAAAAGCGGGATAAAAATACAGCTAAATAAACTTCCTTGGCATATGTCAGAATATGGCACGTTTTTGAGGCTTGGTGTACGGAGAGGGACTTTGTTCCTCTAAGGGCGTCGATTCCTCAGATTTTGTCGTTCTTGCAGGATGGATTTCAAAAGGGCCTAGCGGCAGCTTCTCTCAAAGTACAATTGGCGGCCTTGTCCTGCTATAGGGGGAAGGTAAACGGAGGCTCGTTCGGGGGTCATGCAGATATTAAACATTTCTTGAAGGCAGTGACTCTTCTGCGTTCTCCGCATAAGCCCTTGGGATCTGCCTTTGGTATTGGAGGCGTTAGGTAAAGCACCTTTTGAACCCTTGGCGGAGGCTTCGTTGAAGGATCTTACGTTGAAGGTTGTGTTTTTGGTAGCTATCGCCTCGGCTCGACGAGTTTCGGAGTTACAAGCACTGTCGTGCTGGGAGCCTTTTCTGTCTTTCTTAAATTCTAAGGTGGTATTAAGACCAGTTCCGTCGTTCTTGCCTAAGGTGGTTTCCGCCTTTCATTTGAACCAAGTGCTGTCGTTGCCTGTGTTTCGCGACAAGGGTAAGAATCAGGCGGGAGACCGGCTTCATCGCTTGGATATTCGCCGGGCATTGAAGAAGTATGTTGCTCGAACGGCGTCTTTTCGTAAATCGGACAGGCTTTTTGTGTTCGCGGGGGCCAGGAAAGGAGAGGCAGCTTCTAAAGATTTGATTGCTCGGTGGGTGAAGGAAGCCATTGCGTCGGCATATATGTTGTGTGGTTGTCTGGTGCCGGAAGGTAATGTCGGTTGGTGCCAGCGGTGGAGATCTGTAGAGCAGCGACTTGGTCGTCTCTGCATACTTTTGTAAGACATTACCGTCTGGATGTGCAGGCAGACAGGGATTCCTATTTTGGATCGGCGGTGCTTCAGACCGGTCTCACAGGACCCTCCCATTGTTGATAGTTACTGCTCTGGTACGTCCCCAGAGATTTCGAGACTAGACTGGAGGGACGATCAGGAAGATTAAATTAGACTTACCTGCTAATTTGTAGTTCTTGGAGTAACTCCAGTCTAGTCCCGTGTCCCGCACAGTATCGTGGAGATGCGGTGGCCTGAAGCAGGAACTCTTATTACTGGTAAGCAACATTTTTAGTTCTCTTGGAGTCCTGGTTTATGCTATGGTAGATTGTCACCTAGAAGGGGGTGGTAATGGTTTTCCAGGTTTTCGGAGTAATGGTCAGGGGATCTCAAGGCATGTAGGGCGTGCAGGTCTTGTGCCTCATGGGGCCAACAGGCAGTTACAGTTCAAAGATGCAGGGTGATTCTGCAATGTCATTACTTGTTGCTCTGGTGAGTTCTGCTTTGTCAATAGGTAAACTGGTGTGAGGAGGCGGTACCAGCCCTTATATACCGGTGACATCACAAGAGTGAAGTTTCTCAGTCTCCAAAGCTGCTGGATGAGGTTGACAACCCAGAGATTCCAGGACTAGACTGGAGTTACTCCAGGAACTGCAATTAGCAGGTAAGTCTAATTTTAATCTTACGCAGCTTCCGGACACGAGCATGTATCTCTTCTCCTAATTAATCTGCACTGGCTCCCAATAAGCAGTCGACTTAAATACAAAATTCTCCTGATAACATTTAAAATCCTCCATCACCTTTCCACATCCTCGCTGGAAGAGCTCCTACACTGGCTCCGGACAAGAGAGCAAGAAGAACAAATATGGAAAACACTCTCACCATCCCGTCCATAACTAGAAAAAGCTCCCAATTCGCAATGAACAGAGCCTTCTCCCTCTTCACCTCTCTACTATGGAATTCCCTACCTGCTCCTATTCATCTCATTTCAGATTTGGCCATCTTTTGCAAAGCAATCAAAACACACCTATTCCATCTTACGTTTTGACCATGTAACTTAAAGCCTGGCCCATCAATATCATACTCGAGATTCTGTTAAACTGCAAATGTTATACAGTAGCATGTAAGACTGGGAACTATCTATTTATGTAAGTGGTATAAAACCAAATAAATTAGTTTACAGCCTCCACTGTCGTCTTTCAGTTGGTGTGTGAGCCTGACGTCTCAGATTCTGCTCCATTGGTTTCAGTCCCTTGCATAGAAGTTATTGCGTCCCACTTGGCGTTGGCTACAGCCTTTCTTGTCAGATGCCATATATAGTCTTATCTGTGGGGCAGCTAAGGACATTGCTCTGTCGACTGTGGTGCAACATTGGATCTAGTTCCGCTTTGGGGTAGCCATTTCATCCTCCATGTCTCAACTGTCTCAGCTCACCCTTAAAGGCAGGCTCTATTATGGGCAGACTTGGATACGTTGGGTAAGGACTGGGGCAAGTTCAAATCTCATCACATCCTGGAGGATAAGCCCAAAACACAAGAGATCCTGGGAGGCATATGGGTGTGTATTTTAGTTGTGTGCACCCATGTTCCTTGCAACTGGAAGCCGACTAGCACGAGCTACCGCCCCTGCAAGTCATCCTTCCTGCCCTTCTGGATTCCGGTCTTGGATCCAGCCCTTTCATGGATCTCGAGTATCCTGGGACTGATGCTTCCAGAGGTGCCTCCTTCCAGCCAGTATGATACAGTCTGAGGACCTATTCTGGGAGTAGGCCTGCATCACAGAGGATTGCTTAGCACTAGCTACCATTTAATGTGACCATGTTTTAGAATGCGAGAGCTGATTCTGGGCTCCTTCGTCTCTCCTTGCAACTCTGTGGCCAACCAGGGCTGATGTTACACTTTATGCTGCCAAACAAAAGAAGGTTCCTTCAGCAGGTTCTCAGTCTGAAGGAGGTTGACTATCTGTGCATCTTTCACATCTGTGGGCAGTCCCTTTTTCTCAGTGATATAGGTGGTATGCCACAAAGTGTTTCTTGTGTCTCTGGACTTGGTCGAGGCTTACTTCCACATTCCTATCTAGGAGGATTGACTGAGCTTTTTGTTTAGCTGTTCCTGGTTCATTTTCATTTTGCTGCTCTCACCTTTGGCCTCTCCACCACCTCAAGGGCATTCTTGAGAGTGATGATGGTGGCAACCTCTGCACGTAGGTGCCAGGGGATCTGTGTACACCCATATCTGAAAGACTGACTCACTTGGGTCAAGTTGCAATCTGAAGCAGCTCAGTTTTGGCCCGAGTGATGCTGTTTCTAGAGTCTTCATTGGGTGATTGAGGAAGAGTCATGTAGGGGTCTTACCATTTTCTAAAATGTCTGGGAGCATCTTCAGCACTAGGTTAGGCAGAGTCTTCCTGACAAAAGAAAGGTTGAACAAGTTGTTGGTCCAGTTGGCAGTCTCCTGGTCTCAGCAGGTTTCCACAGTTTGGTATCATCTTCAGCTTCTTGGCTCGATGTTGGCAACAATCAACCTGCCTTGGGGGCAAGCTCATATGAGGTCCCTTCCAATGTCCTTGCTTTCTTGGTGTTCTCCTAGCTCTCCAGTTTTCCCTTCCAGTCAGAGATGGTCTCCAGCCTGAAGGAGTGGCATTAACTGCAGCACCTGAGGGGTATGCTACTGGATGATCATTTCTGGCTGCTTCTGCTGTTGGATGCTAGTCTGTTGGGCTAAGGAGTTTGTGAGACCCAAACAGCACAGGGCAATTGGGCCATGCTAGCTTATGGCTGTTCCATCATCCATCTTGAGGTGAGAGCCATTGTTTGGCCCTCTTACACTGCCGGATTCTGGGTGAGACCAAACAGTCCAGATTTACTTGGTTAATGCCACAGCAGTAAAGTATGTCAATCAGCAAATGGGCATGTAGCGTGCCAGAGTGGTCCAGGAGATGGCTCTCCTATTCTCCTGGATGAAAAGGTGCCTGTTTAGTTTTATTGGTACATCTCATTGCCAGTGTCGACAGCATGGTGGTAGTATTCTCAGTCAACACTCTCTTGATTTCCAGGGAGTAGGAACTGTGTCAACAGCAGGTTTTGCACTGCTGGGGTTGTATCAAGATGGATCTGATAGTGACTCGGTTCAATTCCAAAGTTGACCACTTTTTCAGTCGCGGTAGAGAAACAGACTCTGAGGATGTTGACACACTAGTTCAGCCCTAGCTGATGGGTGGACTGGGCTGCTTGATTCCTCCGTGGTTGCTATTGGATCGTGTACTTGGACCCAGAGCAGCATCCAGGCTGGGTGATCCTGGTAGCACCTTATTGGCTACAGATTCCATGGTTTGGAGACCTGAGGCTTCTGCATGGTAGTCCTGTTTGGCTGTAAGCAAGGGCTGAGTCCTCTGGACAACCCAGCTCAATCTTTGCTTACAGCTTGGCTCAAGAAGCACAGCTCAGTGGATACAAGCTGCTCTCCTGCTGTGGTTTCTACATTCCTTGAAGCTAGGAGAAGATTTTCTTAGCCTGGCCTATCTGCACAATCTGGTGTCTCAGAGTTGGTGCCATCAGTCGGGCTAGTCTTGAGACAGCAGATATGCTTGCCTTTCTTCCATAGGGTCTGAACAAAGGCCTTTCTCTTAGTTTCCCTGAAGTTTCAGGTGGTGTCCTTTCCTGCTTGAGGAGGCTAATAGTGGGGGGCAGTCTGTTGCCTTACCTTGCATCCTGGGTTTTTTTCTTCTCTAGGGGGTATGATATCTGTATGCCCCTCCCCCTATGTTCACTTGTTGCTCCATGGGTTTCTACCTGGTGCTCCGGGACTTGATGTCTGAATCCTTTGAACCCTTGAATGACCTACACTTGAAGTTTTGATCCTCAAAACTGTCTTTCTGGTTGCTATATGTTTGGCAAGACACAGCTGGGGGGATCCTTACTTATGTTTCCTTCCTGCCCAAGGTAGTAGCTGCCTTCTACAGGAATCAGGTAGTCTGTTGCCCTCCTTTTTGAAGGAGCAGTGCCAGAGAGGACAAGGTCCTTTTGCTTCGTGGATGTCGGTGTTTCTCTGATGCTTGGAAATTGCTAACTCTCTTTTGCAAGTCAGGCCATCTATTTGTGCTGTTTGCAGGACTGCATAAGGGTGACACGGTCACCTAGTCTACTTTGGATTGAGGAGGTAATTTATCTCTACATATCTGTTGTGGAACTGGCCAGTTCCGGGAGGTTTCTGTGCATATTCCACTTGGGTGCAGTGTCCTTGTGGGTGAGACAGAGTTCCACTTTGTAGCCCCCTTAGACATTGTCAGGCGGTGATGTGGACATCACTTTCCTCTTTGGTTAAGTGTTACTGCTTGTCTGTCCATGCTTGGGCAGACATAGCCTTGGCCTAGAGGTCTTGAATCCTGCTGTGCCTTCTTTCTATCCAGTAGTGGTGTAGCTTTGGTACGTCCCCTTGTCTGAATTGGTCTAGCAGGACAATATGGAAGGTGACATTCTACTTACCAGATTGAGTCCTACTAGACCAGGCCAGGACTTGCCCTGGTAAACTGAATGGTCTGCTATTCTGTGGTTGGCCCTGCAGGCTCATACCCTTCTGCTGAGCTTTCTCTGGAAGCTGATCCTGTACATGGTTATTGTTCTGTTTGAACCTTGTTACATTCGCTGAAGTTGCGAGTTCTGTGATTCTTCACCATATGCTTTAATTCAAATATTACTGAAGGCTCCTTCTGATGGTTCTGACTGATATGGCATGATGGCATAGAGAAGCCATTGGAAAATTCCTCTGTCTCCACATCTGCTGGTGGAAGGGGACAACCCACTTGGCTTCCACAGAAAAAGTAGTAGGACTTGAGGAAAGGATGTCATCTGGTAAGTAAAATGTCACATTTTGGCAGCACTGGCACCACCCTTAGTTGACAGATGCTGATTCCAAACTGGCTGACCAGATTGCTGAAGAGCCAGTGCCCTGAAGGGAGGGGGAGTTTGCCCTCAGACTCTTGGAAGATAAATTTAGAGATGCCCTATGCTTAGTAGTCTGAGGACATCTCTAGGCTTTAACAGTCCTTTGGGGCCTCACTTGGAAGTAGGGGCAGTCCTTTCAGAGCTTTGGCATGCTTTGAGTTCCCACCATGGCTCCATTGGGTGCCTGTAATTCCCCCCCCCCCCCCCCCCCGCCTCAAATGAGTTCCAACATCCCTTCTGAGAAGCTTCTGGTCAGGTGTAACGCCAGTGGTTTTATCTGTTGCAGGCATCCTTAGCATTATGACTGACTTGTAAGTCTTTAAGCAAGGCTGGAGATGTATTAGCATCTCCTACAAAACTCCTATCCCTGTCGTCTCTGGCTCAAGCCAGTCTGCAGCACAGTTTGGTTTTTTTTGTGGGTTGGTTTGTTTAAATTATGGCTGCCTTTATAAGGGACTCCCCCAGCACAGTCTCCCTGTAGCTCTCTGCCTGGGTTGGGATTGGTGAAGTTTAAAGAAACCCTTCAGCACATCCTGCGATTGCAGATTGTTTTTACTGTGCCCTCCGCTGTAGGGGCTAGGGATGTTTTCTAGATTCATAGGAGCCCAGGAAGAGGTTCCTTCTGACAATTCCCACACCTAGAGGCAATTGCTTTTAGACTGTCTAATTTTTCTAATGAAGTCCTGTGGTTCTTTGATCAGAAAAGGAGTGTTCCTTGCCTCTCTAGACCCTGCCATGGCACATAGTCGCTTTCCCTTTGGGAGTAACATAGCCATTTCTCTGCTTCTGTATTTTAGACTGCCTTTTTCCTTAGCTGCAACTCTCCATAACCTTTTCCCAGAGAGGAGTGGTGGTGATAGTGTATTTTGGCATGCGGGGAGCCCAAATGGCCCATACATGGACGTCAAGCTAGTCTGGCCGATCTCGCTGGAGAAGATCAGAGATGAGAGAGACCTGGTGAGTCCTAGTTGTAAAGGCAGGGGTCAGTATTCACCTGTCCTTAGAACAGCCCGATTTCCCAGGATTTTGAATTCTGGTTGTCGGTTTCATACTCTTCTGAACTATTTCCTCATGATGGAGATATCGTTCTCCAGGAACAAGCAGGAAGTCAGTCTTCACATATGGGTGACGTATGTGCCAACAGAGCCCATGCAGAAGCATCTCCCCAGCTTTCAAAGAAAGCCTTTTGAAAATGCACCGACATGCATGAGCTACTTCCCACCCAAGGATGCCATCTTGCCTCCTTTTCTCCACAGAGCCCTTTGGACGCTGTCCAATCTTCCACAGAAAAAGTCTGATTTTTATTGTCAACTTTTGTCTGGTTTGCCTATCGGTTCCTTCCTGCCCCTGAGCCAGCCCACCTCTGCATCACTTCTCTGTTTTGTCTATATGTTTTGTGGTGGTGTTTTCATTGAGGACCTCCTTGACCAGCATTCATGCCCTTTTTCAGCCGAAGGCCTTGGACCCCTGCCAGGAGACAGGGACCCCATTTTTCCGATGGCCTCCAGTGGCTTCAAAAATATGATAGGTGTGTCAAAATGATGTCTGTCACTGACCCACATGACTGCTGCCTTCGATGCCTTAGTCCAGAGCACAACAACTCAGACTGCGAGCTCTGCAGAACCATGACCCCCAAAGGCCTTAAAGAGCCACCATCAGCAGCAGGAAAAAATCTTTCAGAAATCCAATTCCACCTCGGAGTCTCTGGTGACAGCATGCTCCAGAGCCCCCTTTGATACCTCGGTGCCCCGTGAAGACAGAGCCTCTTAGGAGTCCCGCGGCCATGGTTCCTTAGAGCAGAAGTCACCAGAGGTGGACCATAAGAATCATCGAAGATCGCCTCAGATGATGGATCTGTAAAGGTGAAATCCCACCCCAGATCTCACAGTCCCAGGCATGAGTCCGTGCAAGGAGTAGTTGGCTCCCGCCAACCGGCCTTGACCTTCGAGGCTGTCCTCATCGACAGAACAGATGCTGGGCCCAAAGTCCTCTGTGCCCGCATCAAAGGCTGCAGAGACGTGGCATGGAGACCAGAATGGCAGCCTTTAGAGAGCAGTATATCTGCCCTAGTGGCCATGCAGCGGGCATCTTATGTCCAGCTCGTCTGGTACATCTGCCCCAACAAAGGGGCCTTCGACATCGAGGGCTTTCTCTCGAGCACCACCGGCCTCAAGAGAGGCCCAGGTCCCAGTCCCGTTCCAAGGGACACTGGTCCTCCCTGGCCAGCACCCGCAGCTCAGACTGACAAACCTCTGGAAGTCATGCACTGCAAAGAGCGGTCCTCAACCGGGATGATCGTGTATTGTTGGACTTATACTCAGACTTAGAGCCCGAATGGGAGACCGAGGACAAAGGGTTCCCGGACACGAAGTGACACTGTGCTCTTGGACCCGTCTCCCCCAGTGACCTGGCACCGTTCTTCACCCAAGGACCCTCCGTTCCTCGAATTCGTGGGGGATTATGGCCAAAGTTCTCACTATTGAGACCGAGGCAGAGGAGAACCCGCGAACTGAGGAATTGGAGATACTCCAATACGAAGCACCCCCGAAGAAAACCCTTATGGTCCCAGTGCCCTGATCCTCGACCGCTGCCTCCTCTGAAATGTGGGAAACACCAGCAACTGTACTAATCATTAGCAGGTGCCTCAATGCCATGTACAGAGTATGCCAAAGCCCTGGGTTCCAAAAGACCTAGCCTCCCCACAATTCCATGGTCGTGGAGTCAGCCATGCGTCAGCTTCAGAACCCAAAACCACATTTGTTGGTACCACTCAGCAGGGAGGCCCTGAACCCTTGACGCCCTCGGCTGGAAAGCCTTTCAGGTCTCTATGCTAACATGCCGAATCCAGTCCTACCAACTCTACGTCGGCATGCACCTGAAGGAAACGTTGAAGGAGCTCTGAGGATTCTTTGCAGGCCCGATGTAGAACCTCTACAAAGGTTGAAGACCCTAACCCCAGTGGTAAAAATGCTAGAAGTTTCTGTCCCAAGCAACCTATGATGGCTTCAAGTCATTGGTTATGGTGGCCACTGCCAGTATCAGGGCACGATGCCAAGCATGGCTGCAGTCATCTGACATGGAACAATGAGTACAGGACAGACTGATTGATGTCCCCTGCATAAGTGAAAACCTATTCAGAAAGCCCATGGCTGATACTCCATCTATCTCCACTGCTTTATGTGATGAGAATCAGGCTTTCAAAGAAGACCTCGGTGCAACCCTGAAAGAATACCCCTGGGAAAAACCCTTCTTCCTAAGGAAGAAAGGGAGCTTTAGCAGTACTCTGCATTTCCAGGCCTTCTCTGCCCTTCGGCAGGGCCAGCAACAAAAGGGCTAGGGACATAATCCCAGAAAGCACAAAGCCCCAGGCATCAGCTCAGGCCCAGCCTGGGGAAGCTTTTGACTGCCTGGGCACAACCTCCACACCCCAAGGAGGTCCTCTGCTGTTTGTCTACAAATGGATAACCATCCCCACTGATATCTGGGTGCTACAAGTGATCAAGGAAGGCTACCTCCACCTATATTGGGCACCATTCCTGTACTTCCCAGGAGAGCCCACCTGGCTGTTCCTCACAGAGCTACAAGCACTACTCCGGGACAAAGCAGTGGAGCCAGTGCCAAAACCCCTCTGGGGCACTGGTTTCTACTCCAGATATTTCCACGTTCCCAAGAGGACTGTGGGCCTTGAGCTCTCGCAGGTCCAGTATGGGCTTAACAGGTTTCTGGTTAGGGAGAAGTTGAAGATGCTCTCCCTTGGAACACTGCTGCCATTCCTCCAGCAGGAAGATTGGCTTTGCACCTTAGACCTAAAGGATGCCTACACTCACACTCTAATTCATCCCAGCCATAGAAAATGCCTTCAGTTCATGGTGTAGGGCAGCACTACCAATACAGGGTGCTGCCCTTCATTCTGGTCTCGTCACTAAGGGTCTTCACAAAGACTTGGCGGACAAATTGAGCAGACTCCAGCCGTATGAATGGCGACTGGACCCAGCAGTAGCCTCGTGGCTGGTCTGGCTCTGGGGCATCCCAGTAATGGACCTGTTCGCCAGCTCAGACAACGCACAGTTACTCTGTTTCTGTTCCTGCTGACCACACCCATCTCAGGTAGTAGCGGATGCATTCCTCATCCCGTGGACAGAAGGCCTCCTGTACGCCTTCCCTCCAACACTGCCGATAGCCAAGACTCCTGTTCAAGGCTCATTATGATAGTGACTCTAGTGATGATAACCCCTCAGTTGCCTGGACAGCCCTGGTTCCCACTGCTCCTCTCTCTAGCGGTGGTACCACCCATTCCCCTGGCCCAAGCCCCAGGACTACTCTCGCAGGAGCAGGGCTCTCTCTCATACCCCAACCTGGGGTCCCTCGCTCACAGTTTGGTTGCTGAAAGGGTAGTATTGGCCCCCTTCACTCTCCCACGAGACATGGAAGAGATTCTTCTGGCCTCTTATAAGGCTTCCACGAGAGAGGGCGTACATCTTCAAGTGGCACTGTTTCTCAGTGTGGCGCACAGAAAAGCAGACGAACCAGTTCTCCTGCTCAGTGCATGTGGTATTCCAATACCTGAAGTCCAACTCTGAGTACACCTGAGCACCATTGCAGCACATCACCACTCCATTGAGGGGAAATCCTGCTCCGCTCAGCTCCATGTGTCTTGGTTCCTATGGGGCCTCATGTTATCCAAACCCCCCCCCCCCCCACCACCTGCCTGCCCTCCAGCAGCAGAGTGGGACCTGAATGTGGTGCTCTCACGGCTCATTAAGCCTCTATTTGAGCCTCTGGCCACTTGCGACAACTCTCCTGGAAGTCATCTTCCTGGTAGCACTTGCATTAGCTCGCAGAATCGGTGAGCTCCAGGCTCTGATGGCAGAACCTCTTTACACAAGGTTCTGCAAGAACAGAGTGTGCTTCGCGCACACCCCAAGTTTTATTTATTTTATTTATTTATTTAGTGTACATTTGTATCCCGCTGCTTCCAGTGATCAGCAGCGGTAACTATACATGGTGAGGATGGCTGTACGGGCCACTAATTAGGGATATATACATTGTGATCAGGGAGGGGGAGGTAGCACACAGCAAAAATATGGTTACAAATTTACAGTAGATTGATGTTAAGACTTCACACAGGGTACATTACATACATATTTACACATGGTACTTATATACTTATTTACACATTGCTGACTTTAGGACCTCACACTGGAGAAAACTACATATTTACACATGACTGAGGGTATTTCATGAGGTTAAATTAAAATGTGATTGGAAGAGGGGTGCGTCTTAAGTTTTTTTTTCTGAAGTCTTTCAGATCACAGTTTGCACGCAGATCACTTGGTAACCGGTTCCAGAGTGCTGGGGCTATAAATGAGAAAGCCCTGTTACTGGTACAAGCGTTCACCTTTCTGAAGCACTTGGGGAGACAGAGGGTATTGAGGTTCGCTGTTCTTCTACTTCTGTTGCTGGGGAGATTGAGATGTGAGGGTGCTACATTATGGATGAGTTTGAAGGTAGTGATTAACATTTTGTATTGGATGCGGGCCGTGATGGGGAGCCAGTGTAGCTCAATTAGAACAGGTGTAATGTGGTCAGAGACCTTTTTGCATAATGATTCTGGCAGCGACATTTTGTGCCATTTGCAGAATATTAATAGTTTTTCTTGGCAGGCCTTGCAGTATGGCATTGCAATAGTCCAGGTGTGGGATGATGAGGGCTTGAGCGACAGATCTGAAGTCGGCATGATCGAGGATGGTACGTAGGGGCTGCAGTACTCTTAACTTGTGGAAAATCGCCCAATTGGTAATTCGAAGGTGCTTGTCCATATTAAGGTTGCTGTCAAGCATCACTCCTAGATATTTTATTTCTGTCTTGATGTTGTAGTTATTGTTCATGGTGACCGTCGCTGGGAGTTCGAATCCCGGTTTCCTGGAGATACACATTGCTTCTGTTTTCTTGTGGTTAATGGACATGTTATTGTGTTGAAACCAGATTTGAAGTTCGAAAAGGCATTTTTTCAAGCTTGCTGAGGTTTGGGTTATTTACATCTAGTTGCGTATAAAGCATTAGGTCATCTGCGTAAATATGGTAGTTGATGTCATGGCCTTGGAAAATCTTGCATACTGGTTGTAGATATAAATTGAATAGGAGGGAGGAGAGGGCAGAGCCTTGTGGAATGCCTTGCGTTTGAGGGAAAGGGGTAGCTTTGTCATTGTTGAATTGGACCTGTTGCAATCTGTTGGTTATGTAGGATGAGAACCATTTTAGTGGGGTCCCTGTAATGCCTATGGACTCGAGTCGCTCTAAGAGTGTGGGGTGGTGCACTGAGTCAAAGGCTGCTGATATGTCTATGAATATAAGCATATACATCTTGTTCTTGTTTTCCAGACCTTTGAGTAGGTTTCTGCTGAAGGTGGTGTCCCCATTCCACCTCAGTCAGGAGGTAGTGCTGTGGCAAAGTGCAATCAATGAATAAGTCCAGGAGTCAATTGACAGGGTCCAAGCCAGTTTAATGTGCACAGGCCCAGTCAATCAAAGCTTCAAAAGGAACTGAGCAAAGGTTTATACAGAGACATAACCATTTATACCTCTTTCTCAGTTTGATACATGCAAACTTTTCATTGGTTATACATTCCCTTCATTTATCCAATTAGAAATCCCTCCGGAGCCTAGCAACCAGCCCCCTCCTTTAGGATTGCTTGAACAATGGTATAGTTCTTAATTTTGTTACTTTTTCTACTGCAAGGTTAACTTTGGCTTCTGGAATGCATATACTGAAACATTTCTGTTCTTTCACACTCAAGAGAATAATAGAAGACTTATGAATTCATGAAAACTTCTTATTAAGCATTTTAAAACAGTTTTCTCATTTTTCACAGATTTTTGGTTCTTTTCTAGCTATAATGGGAGTTAGGATCCAGGCCTAACTTACAGGCCTTTCATAGTAGCAGGCCATGCTAGGCCATAGCCTACCACATTCCCCCCTTTGATTATTCTCACCTGCAAGTAAGGAAGGGTGAGAATTAAATCACTCATTAGTCAATTAACACATTATACTGGTGTAATAGAAACATGGAAACATGATGACAGAAAAAGACCACAAGGCCCATCTAGTCTGTCCTTCCATAACAACAACTACAACAGTCCACTTTCTACCTTTAGAGATCCTCTGTGTTGGTCCCATGCTTTTTTGAATTCAGTTACTGTCCTCATCTCTACCACCTCCACTGGGAGACTATTCCACGGATCCACTACTCTTTCTGTAAAGAAATATTTCCGCATATCACTCCTGAATCTCTCTCCCTTCACCCTCATCCCATGTCCCCTCGTAGCAGAACTTGCTTTCAATTGAAAGAGGCTCTCTCCCTGAACATTTATGCCACGGAGGTATTTAAACATCTCAATCATATCACCTCTATCCCGCCTTTCCTCTAAGGTGTACATATTAAGATCCTTAAGTCTGTCCTCATATGCTTTATAATGAAGCCCATTAATCATTTTAGTAGCAACCCTCTGCACAGACTCCATCCTGTTCACATCCTTTTGAAGGTGCGGTCTCCAGAATTGCACACCATACTCCAAATGAGGTCGCACCAAAGACTTATACAGAGGTATTATCACCTCCTTTTTTCTGCTAGCCCTTCCTCTCCGTATGCACCCAAGCATCCTTCTAGCTTTTGCCGTCGCCTTTTCTACCTGTTTAGCTACTTTAAGATCATCAGACACAACCACGCCTAGGTCCCGCTCTTCTTTAGTGGACAAAAGTACTTCACCTCCTATACTGTATTGCTCCCTTGGATTGCTGCAGCCCAAATGCATGACCTTACATTTTTTAACATTAAATCCCAGCTGCCAAATTCTAGACCAGCGATGGCGAACCTATGGCACGCGTGCCAGCTGTGGCACGCGAAGGCCTTGCAGCTGGCACGCGGGAAGGTCGCAAATTAATATATGCCGGCTCATGGCAATTTAAAAAAAAAAAAAAAAAGCTGGCCGCCGCGGCGGCATGGAGTGTCCCGCGGGGCTTCCTCTGCCCGGCGGGACTCTCCCGGCGCAGCTCAGCCCCTCTCTGCCGGCTTGCAGATACGCGAAGGGAGAGAGAGTCTCCCTCGCGTCTCTGTTAAGCCCGCAGGGGCTGATGGGAACCCATCAGCCCCTGCGGGCTTAACAGAGACGCGAGGGAGACTCTCTCTCCCTTCGCGTATCTGCAAGCCGGCAGAGAGGGGCTGAGCTGCGCCGGGAGAGTCCCGCCGGGCAGAGGAAGCCCCGCGGGACACTCCATGCCGCCGCGGCGGCCAGCTTGCTTTTTTTTTTTTTAATTGCCATGAGCCGAGGGGGGGCGGGTAGGACTGGCAAAGGGCTAGGGGGGGGGGGTTAAGACTGGCAATGGGCTAGGGAGGGAGGGGGGTTGAGACTGGCAATGGGCTAGGGAGGGAGGGAGGGAGGTTGAGACTGGCAATGGGGGAGGGAGGGAGGTTGAGACTGGCAATGGGCTAGGGAGGGGGGTTAAGACTGGCAATGGGCTATGGGGGGGGGTTAAGACTGGCAATGGGCTGTGGGCTGATGAGGGCTGGCAATGGGCTATGGGGGGGGGTTAAGACTGGCAAGGGGCTGTGGGCTGATGAGGGCTGTCTGGAAATGGGGTGATGGGGGTTTAGGACTGGTAATGGGCTATGGGGGGGTTAAGACTGGTAGTGGGCTGATGGGGGGGTAGGACTGATAATGGGTTATGGGGGGGCTAGGACAGGAAATGGGCTGATGGGGAGGGGTTAGGACTTGAGGTGGGCTGATGTGGTTAGGACTGGTAATGGGCTGTGGGCTGATGGGGGGGGGGGGGTTAGGACTGGCAATGGGCTATGGGGGGCTGACTGGAAATGGGCTGATGGGGGGGGGTTAGGACTGGTAATGGGTTATAGGGGGGGCTTAAACTGAAAATGGGGTGATGGGGGTTAGGACTGGAAGTTGATTGACGGGGGGCTAGGACTGGTAATGGGGTGTTGCTAGGACTGGAAATGGGCTGAGTGGAAGGGGAGGCTTGAACTGCAAATAGCTGATGGGGAGGGGGCTTGGAATGGAAATGGGCTGTGAGGGAAGGGAGCTAGGACTGAAAATGGGCTGATGGAACAGCTAGGATAGGACTGGAAATGGGCTGTTGGGGGGAGCTAAGATTGGAAATGGGCTGTGGTGGGGGCTTGAATTGAAATGGACTCATGGAGGGGCTAGAACTGGAAGTAGGCTCATGGGGGGGCTTGGACTGGAATTGGGCTGAGTGGAGGGGAGCTATGATTTGACATGGGCTGATGGTGGGGCTAGGAAATGACTAGAAATGGGCTGATGGGGGGGGGCTAGGATTGAAAATGAGCTGATGAAGGGACTTGGACTGGAAATGGATGGGGAGCTAGGACTGGAAATGGGCTGATGGGGGGCTAGGACTGGAAATGGGCTGATGCAGGGACTAGAAGGGAATGGATGCTGGGTGAGACTGGAACTAGAAGGGAGCTGATGTTGGGGAGGATTAGAATGGGATGGGGCTGGGAGAGTAAAATGGAGAGGGGAAAAATATTTTGTGTAGGAGGGATGAAAAATCTACAATTGGCCAGGTATTGGGAGAGTAATTGGGGATTGAGGATGGAGGGGTAAAATTTGTGTGGATGAAATAGGAATGAGGAAAGAGCAAAAGGAGAAAGATTAGTATGTTAAAGCAGATGTAGAGAGAGAGAGAATGGAAAAAAAACTAGAAGAGAGAAGAAAGGACAAATGGACAGCAGACGATGGAGAGTTAGCAGAAAACATGAAGAAACCAGAAGAAAGTGGCTGGACCAATTGCAACTGAAAAAGAAAATGCACAAAAGGTAGAAAGATATCTCTTTATTTTGAATTTATTAACTGGAATATGTCAGCTCTGGGAAATGTGCATCATTAACATCTGCACTTTGTTTGGTACAAGAGGAAATTCCTATTTGACGTTGCCACTTGTTCTCTTTCCCCAGTATTCTCTGAAATGTATTGGTTTAATATTTGCAGTGTTGCCTTTTGATAGGTAGGGTATGGTGCTTTGTGAGTCCTGGTAATGCTGTCAGGATACGGCGGGTTTGCTATGGGTTCTAAATGGGCAGCGTTTGTAGTAGTTCCTAATGTGCCTGGCGGTTGGCACTGGATTATAGTAATGTAGAAATCTTTTAGTCTTTCTTTATCCATACACTCATTAAGAGACATGTTTACTAAAAGTTAGTGTATGGTAACATTATGCAAATATTTATGCAAATAAGACCACTTATGCAAATGACGTGCTGGCACTTTGAGGAAATTCTTTGGTTTTGTGCGGCAGTTTGGGCACTCGGGCTCAAAAAGGTTAGCCATCACTGTTCTAGACCATTCTTCAAGCTTAGCTAGATCCCTCCTCATGTTATCTACACCTTCCTGGGTGTCTACTCTATTACAGATTTTGGTATCATCCGCAAAGAGGCAAACCTTACCCGACAGCCCTTCCGCTATATCACTAACAAAGATGTTAAAAAGAATCGGACCAAGGACAGATCCCTGGGGCACACCACTGGTAACATCCTTCTCCTCAGAGTGAGCTCCATTTACTTGTACTCTTTGTCGCCTCCCACCCAACCAATTTCTAACCCAAGCAGTAACTTTAGGGTCCATCCCTAGGGTGCTCAGTTTGTTTATAAGTTGCCTGTGAGGAACAGTGTCAAAGGCTTTACTGAAATCTAAATACACCACATCTAGAGCTCTCCCTTGGTCCAACTCCCTGGTCACCCAGTCAAAGAAATCGATCAGATTTGTCTGACAAGACCTGCCTCTGGTGAATCCATGCTGCCTCGGATCCTGTAATCCGCCGGACTCCAGAAACCTCACTATTTTCTCTTTCAGCAGCGTTTCCAATAATTTACTCACCACTGAAGTTAAACTAACCGGCCTGTAGTTTTCAACCACATCCTTACTTCTGCTTTTGTGTAAAGGCACCACATGAGCCTCTCTCCAGTCCTTTGGCACCACTCCCGACTCCAACGAGGCATTGAAAAGGTCAGTCATTGGAGTTGCTAGAACGTCCCCAAGTTCCCTCCGTATTCTAGGGTGTATCCCATCCGGTCCCATCGCTTTGTCTACTTTAAGTTGAGCTAGTTTCTCACGAACACAGTCTTCTGAAAATTGTTCAAGATGTCCCTCGCTTCTGTTCTTATTTGTGGGTGTTTTCTGAGGTCCTGCTCCTGTTTCTTCATCTGTGAACACAGAACAAAAATATTTGTTAAGCAATTCCGCTTTATCCTTATCAGCTTCTACATATCCCCCCCCCCCCCTGCACCCTTGAGTCTGACAATACCACTTTTGCCCTTCCTCTTCTCACTAATACATCTGAAAAATGTCTTATCCCCCCATTTTATTGCATTGGCTGTTTCCTCCTCCTTTTGAATCTTTGCCTTCTTGACTACTTTGCTAGCTTCTCTAAGTTTTTCCAAATACAGATGCCTGTCTTCCTCTCTCTGTGATCTCTTGTAGTTCATGAAGGCCTCCCTCTTTTTCTTCACTTTTTCAGCTACTTCCTTCGAAAACCATAGTGGTCTCCTGTTCCTTTTGCCTTTATTTACCATTTTAACAAAAAGGTTGGTTGCCTTTAAAATACCCCCTTTCAGTTTTGCCCACTGTTTTTCTACATCCCCCAGCTGTTCCCATCCCACTAACGACTCCCTGAGGTATTGGCCCATCTTTGCAAAGTTAGTCTTCCTAAAGTCTAAGATCTTCACCTTGGAATGGATTCTAACAGCCCTAGTCCTAATACTGAACCACACCATCTGGTGGTCACTGGATGCAAAATGATCTCCCACTACAACATCAGAAACACTCTCACCATTGGTAAGCACCAAGTCCAGTATGGCCCCTTCACGTGTGGGGTCTGTTACCAATTGCCTGAATAGTTCTCCCTGTAGAGAATCCAGGATCTCTTTACTTCTAGATGATACTGCAGCAGGAATGTGCCAATCAACATCTGGCATATTGAAATCTCCTAGCAGTAGCACGTCCCCTTTCCTAGCAATGCTGCGTATGTCTTCAATTAACTCTGTCCACCTCTTCCTCTTGTGAGGGAGGTCTGTATATCACACCAATGCAAATAGATTTCTCTTTCCCTCTTTCTAGTTTAACCCACAATGCCTCCTCTCTCCCTTTTAAGCTCTGTAATTCCAAAGCTTTAATAGTAGTTTTTACATATACTGCCACTCCTCCTACCCTGTCCTTTCTGAATAAAGTATAGCCAGGTATAGTTACATCCCAGTCATGGTTTTCTGTGAACCATGTTTCTGTAACTGCTACTAAATCCAAGTCAGCCACTCCCACCAAAGCTTCAACTTCAGGGATCTTATTTCCCATGCTATGGGCATTAATACACACTGCTTTCCATGTGTTACCCCTGTTACCCATTTCCATAAAGGTATTTAATGTATCACCTACCTGGCATCATCGTGGGGTATAGGGTAATATTGCCACATAGCTAATACCTTTCGCAGCTGCCTTCCGCTCTATAGTGTTATCAATTGATGATGTTATCATGCGTAAGCAAAGAAGTAAGAGACAAGGGAGCAATAAGCACATGGCTAATATGAAGAGTACAATAAACATAAGAGATTTCAGACCACCAATTCAGGAAAACAATGAACCAAACCACCCATCCATCTTTAAACTGTGCCAGGTCTGGACAGGCACAAATGTCTGCTCTCTCATCTGGGTGGCTAAATCTTCAACTACATGCCCATTATTATCAATCTGTAAACAATTACTTAGATTCAACTTCCCACATACCCCACCTTCAGCTGCTAACAAATCTAAAGCTAAACGATTTTGATAAATGGCTGTGCGCATTTGTGTACTTTGCTTTGCCAGAAGGGTTAGTGCTTTACTAGTTTCATTGGTTATTATTTCAACAACAGCTTGCAAACGTATTATTCGATTAATCATATAAACAGAGGTACGATATCCCCAAGTCCCATCCTGCTCCCAAGTAGCAGGTCCATAGTATGAGATGATTCTTTCTGGTGGCCATTCTTCAGATGATGCATCCCATTTGTCCCATTGGCCTATTTTCAAGGCCTCCTTCGGCTGTCAACTTCTGTACACAGGATATCCCAGCTGTTCTCCCTGGGATGTAGGCAGAAGGAAAAAGGAAGGTCGTATGGTTCCCAATACACATGCGCCTCCCCAGTGGTGAGGAAGTCTGGCATATGCTCGGGTTCCGCAAATCCAGTACAGTCCAGGTGGTGCTTGCCAAGAATTATATGCTGCTAAGTTTAGTCCAGATACTGGCAAGTTTGGGGAATTGAACTAGAGGATTGGAAGGTTCAGTAGTGTTGACTCTAGACCACCACGACGTCGTCTTAGTGGTACTGTTGTAGAACTTCTGATTGAGACAGACCAGCTGCCCCACTTCCATATTAAACATTGGTCCATAGCGAGAAAAACATAAGTTACCCACAATGGAGTGGGCCAATATCCATTCACTTGTGGTATTGTGTATATTAGTTTGATTATATGGAACAGAATAGTTCATTTCTTGTGCCTCCCAAGGCCATTGGTCTCCCATTGTTCTTCCACAAAACAAACAGTCTGAAACATGGAGACTAGATGCGACTGCTCCCGCTAATTCAAGAAATAAGTTCTGGGAGGCAGGAGGAATTTCAAACTCTGATTTCATGGCTTCATAGAAGGAGTGATGTATACGATAGGGTGAGGATACATGGGTTTTGGTGTTTAATTGCAGATATAAGATAGTCCCAGGATCTACACCTCCTCCTGCAATACGCAACCCAAACTTGTATCCTTGCTTCCAGTGGCTGGGGTTGGCTATGAGGAGTTGTAGAGAATTACAGGCACCTCTCTGGCATTTCTTGGATTCTGGTAGTCTGATCTTTGTTAGGCTGCCTTTGCGATGATCTCCATCTCGTCCCGTCGGTGCATTCTTCCAGGTAGCAAAATATACACATTCCCATTTTGGGCAAAAGTAATCATGTCTAGATGTGGTGGTATAAATGGTGGCTGCCGAACTCTTTCCTGTACACCGTCCCCATCCATAGGCTCCTTCTGGACACATGTATTTATCATCATGATAGTATGCTCGCTCCCATGACCCACATCTGTGGTAAGCATTTCTGTTGATTGCATCACAAGCATCAAAGTTCAAGATGATAGGTTTTGTGGGGTTGGTGAGGGGTTTTGTCGCATTCAGGATGGCTCCATCTTCATCATTCCAGCGTATCTCAAATGTATAGTATGATGGGTTCTGTCGAGGGTTATAACAAGTCTTACTTTTCCCCTTTGTGCAAATGTTCAGTTCAGTGCCATTATAAACACACCGGCTGACTGTACCAGTGCAAGTATAGTAGGAATGATAGAGCAGTCTGAGTAATCTTTTGTCATGTTGGGTGGTGGTTATGCAGGCTGCACAAGGGGGTAGAGCAAAAGTCTTTTCCAGGATTCCCAGGATCACCACTCCCACAAGGCAATAGTGGAAGAACATTGTGATTACAGTCTCTGGAGGTTGACTGGAAAGTGGGTATGATGAACTTGTTGAGTCTTTTTCTGTTTCTGCTGCGATAGTCACTCTCGTGACGTAAGTGGATTCTGAAGATTCTCTATAAAGCTGGCTGTCTCCTCAAGGTGAGTCGCAATGGAGTCTCGGGATCATTCACTGATGTCCATTGGCCAGGATCAGGAGCAGCTGCCGGCTTCACTCGACTGTGGTGGATCCAGGGTTCGAATTCTGCAACTTCCACTGCGGTGGGGGTTAACAGGATGACGACGTAGGGTCCTTTCCAATGCAGCGCCAGCGGGGTCTTTCTCCACTCTTTCACCCACACGGACGTTCCTGGCTTGAAGGGATGCAGAGGTTCGGTCAGGTTGATGGGTCGTCAGTCTTGCACCCACGTTTGGAGTTTCTGCAAAACAGAACCTAAAGCTAATAGTTCTTGTCTAGTTATTTCAGATCTTATCTGTCTCATGTCTCCCTTTATTCCCTGCACTATGGGTGGAGGTCGGCCATACAAAATCTCAAAAGGGGAGACTCCTAAGGATCTGGTAGGAGCTGAACATATCCTAAGAAGGGCTATGGGTAGAACTTGGAGCCACTTCAGGTGTGTTTCTTGACAAAGCTTGGATAACTGAGTTTTCAGGGTTCTATTCATACGCTCTACTTTCCCTGAGCTCTGGTGTCTGTAAGCAGTGTGTAACTTCCATTTTATTTGCAAAGCTTGAGCTAACTGTTGAGTCACTTGGGATACAAATGATGGACCATTATCTGACCCTATAGTTGATGGTATTCCAAATTGGGGAATGATCTCATGGAGCAATACCCTAGTGACTTCTCGGGCTTTCTCAGTTCGGGTGGGGTAGGCTTCTACCCACCCTGAAAATGTGCAGACTAACACTAACATATAGTGATATCCATTTGCACGGGGCATTTCAGCAAAGTCTATCTGTATATCACTCATGGGGGTCACCCCTACTGACTGAACTCTTGGGGGTGGAACAGGACCTTGCTTGGCATTATTTTTGGCACATATCAGGCATTGCTGTGCCACTGAGGCGGTCAGGGATCCTAGCAATGAAATACAGAAATGGGGCCTCAGGGCTTTCTTCATGGCTATTTTTCCATAATGTGTGGCTTGATGAAAAGCTTGGACAAAGGCTGGCCCTAGTGCTTCAGGGATGACTGTAGGACCTGGAGGTGGACTACCTTCTGGAGGTGGCAGCACTATCCAACCTTGTTCTGTCAAGACTCCTCCCTCCTTTTCACAGTAATAGTCTAATTCTCTTGTAGTGTATCGGGGTGCCCAGGAACTAAGGGGCACAGGGAATAGGGCTGCTTGCATTACAGTATCTTGGGTCCTAACTTGTCTTGTGGTGGCTACCTTTCGGGCCGTGGCATCGGCAAATCTATTCCCTCGGGTGACTTCTCCTGCCTGATGACCTCGGCAGTGCATGACTGCCACTTGTTTGGGGGCCCATACAGCATCTAATAACATCAATATCTCGGGCCCATACCTAATGTCCTTACCCCCTGAGGTGATCAACCCTCACTCTTTATACAAGGCTCCATGTGCATGCAAAGTAGTGAAAGCATATTTGGAATCTGTGTACACATTTATGCGGAGTCCTTCTCCTAATGTCAAGGCTCTGGTGAGGGCTATCATCTCAGCTTTCTGTGCAGAAGTTCCTGGGGTCAGGGCTGAGGACTCAACTACCAGATCAAGGGTCACCACTGCATATCCAGCTCAACGATGTCCATTGATGACCAAACTGCTTCCATCTACAAAAAGTCCGTTCTGGGTCCTCTAGAGGAACATCGGTCAAATCAGGGCGACTTGAAAATACAGTGTCCATGGTTTCTAAGCAATTATGATCAGGTGGCCCAGGACCAATTGGAAACAATGTAGCAGGGTTCAGAGCTTGACTGACTTTCAACTGTATCCGGGGGTTTTCAGACAACATGCTTTGATACTTCAACATTCGTGCATTGGTTAGCCAGAAGTTTCCTTTGTGTTCCATGAGAGTCAGAACAGAGTGTGGCACGGTGACTTGAAGAGTTTGTCCTAGTGTGAGTTTGTCTGCTTCGCCCACTAGGAGGGCTGTTGCTGCAACAGCTCTCAGACAAGGGGGCCATCCTTTTGCAACTACATCCAATTGTTTTGACAGATAGGCTACTGTTCTTTGCCAGGATCCAAGAGATTGCGTCAATACTCCCAATGCGTTTCCTTGTGACTCATGGACAAAAAGATGGAAAGGCTTTTGAACATCTGGAAGACCTAAAGCTGGAGATGACATCAGGGCCTTTTTCAAAGTCCGGAATGCTACATCTTGTTCGGGTCCCCAGTCCAGTGGGGATTTTTCCATTCCTTTGGTGACTTGGTATAGTGGTTTTGCAATCAGGGCAAAGTTGGGGATCCATATGCGACAATATCCTGCAGCCCCCAGGAAGGCTCTTACTTGCCTCCTAGTGGTTGGAATGGGGATATTACATACAGCTTCCTTGCGTTCTGGTCCTAAACGTCGGATCCCACTAGACAACTGGAATCCTAAATACTTGACTTCAGTTTGGCATAGTTGTGCTTTGGCTCTTGAAACTCTGTATCCAGCATCTTTGAGAAGGTACAAAAGTTCACTAGTAGCTTGTAGGCATTCACTTTCCGAGTTGGTGGCTATGAGCAAGTCATCTACATACTGAAGAAGAACCCTTTTTCCTGGGTCCACTGGGTAACTTGAGAGATCTTGATTCAGGGCGGCACTGAAGAGAGTAGGTGAATTCTTGAATCCTTGGGGTAATCTGGTCCAGGTGAGCTGACCCCGCCTTCCTGTTGTGGGGTCTTGCCATTCAAAAGCGAATAAAAGTTGACTGGTGGGTGCTAGGCGCACACAGAAAAAGGCATCTTTCAGATCCAGGACGGTGAAGTGAGTAGCCTCAGCGGGGATCAGTCCCAAGAGAGTATACGGGTTTGGTACTACTGGGTGTATAGTTTCAACTGCATCATTTACTCGCCTTAGATCTTGTACAGGGCGGTAGTCCCCTGTCCCAGGCTTCTTTATTGGGAGAAGGGGGGTGTTCCAAGGTGACTGGCATTCCTTGAGAAGTCGGTACTTCAGCAGTTTCATCAAATGGCAGTGAATTCCTTCTATGGCTGGTCGAGGGAGAGGATACTGCTTCTCATGTACTGGTTCCGCTCCTGGCTTGAGGGTGACAATGACAGGGGCTATGTTCTTTGCTAGGCCAGGTGGATTATCTTCTGCCCATACTTCAGGTGGGGCTATGAGGTTTTTAGATATACAGGGACTAGTTGACTTTATTGAAGGTGCACTATAGAACCGCCATTCTTCTTCTCGGGGAACAGTAAGCACCATCAATCCAGCAGGCTTTGGGTTCAGTCATTTTAATTTCTCCCCCTTCAGCAAAGGATATTCCTTATCGTTCCTCCAGCTTAGTCCTCGACGTATGGGTAGTGCACCTCCTCCTGCAGCATGAAGACTGGACTAATCAGATTTCAGCTCCACTGGAACCAGCATACCCTGTAACTCAGGAACTCCAGTGTGTCCAGTCTTCATGCAGCAGGAGGACGTTAGTGAGCCTAGCTGGGCTCACTAGTTGATCAGATAGTTGAATTTGTCTTTAGCTAACCTTTTGAAATTTATTTGGGTCCTATTAGGGCTTATTTTCATTTGTTTCAAGTTAGTATGCTGTTCCTTTAAATTTGCCTTTTGATATCCCGGCACTCAGTGGGGGGGGGGGGGAAGCCTGAGGAAGGTCCCCCTCCTGCTCAGCCTTTGCCGCATCTGTATTTTCTCTTTTCTTTGGGGGAAGTGGATCTCTGGCCCAGGAATCTTCGGGTCAGAGCTCCAGCGGCGGCTGTGCTGCAGATCATCTCTGGAGGTTTGAGGGGACTGCTGCACTTGTGCCGGTGAGTGCTAACAGCTGTGGGGAATCGGGACGGCTGCTGAGCCGAGTTCGGTAATTTCCCCAGCTGTTCGGGGGGCTCTCAGAGCGATTCCTCTTGGTTCGGGGGGGGTCCCAGGGTTTCCTGTTTCGCGGGGGCACGATCTCGGCCGCAACGGTTTTTTTCCTCGGGCTCTTCTCCTCAACGTGAAGGAATACAAAAGCGCGCCAAAATTGCCTGTCTGCCGCGGCCATCTTTTCTCGACTCGTGGTTTTTTCTTTGGGGTGTCCCGCGGTAGATTTCTTGTTCCTTTTAGTTTAATTTACTTTCATTTGGCTTAATTTGCTTTTAAGCAGTGCCTTAGCACAATGATTAAAACAGTGACTAATGGTACAGGGGTTGTGTGTTCAATCCCCCAGTGAGCCTAATAAGTAGAGCTGTCTGAGGCAGTACCCTCTTTAGTTTGGTTTTAATTTAGCTTAATTTGAGGATCACGTGTGCACATGAGCGGGTGAGGAGCTTCCTCGTCGCGCTCCCGGGCCGTCTGTAGAAATTCTGCAATTTAATAGGCATCGCCGGTCCAATACTGCCTTAAGAGGCATTGCCACCTTTGCTGTACTTCTCCTATTGTGTCCGGGCAGCTTGGTGAGTGTCTTGGATCAATGAGAGCGGCAAGTAAACGAGAGAAACCCCGCGGGGGTCAAGGACTTAAAAATGGCGGCGGCGAACCGAGCAGGCCCGCCGGACTCCCCGGGGAAAGATAGTGTGGACTCAGCCCCCGATGAGACGGCTCAGGAAGTTGTCAAAATGCTGGAACCTAAGTTTGACACAGTTATGCGTAAACTGGATGAGATGGGTGAGAAATTTGGAGAATATGCCAGGAGAATGGATGAGATGGAACAACGAGTGACGGTACTGGAGGAGGGAGAGCTGGCGCTGGAAAATACAGCGGCGAAGCAACAGAAACAACTGGATGACCTTATCATGAAGGTGGATGATCTCGAAAACAGATCGAGAAGGAACAATCTGAGGTTGGTTGGGGTGCCCGAATCCTGGACGGGGAACCAGCTGTTCACCTTGTTCGCGGAGTGGTTGCCGCAGGAACTAGGCCTTGAAGAGCTACGGGGCAAAATCCACGTGGAGCGAGCCCACCGTCTGGGCCCAGTACGCGAAGGTCAGGGCCGACCTAGACCGGTGCTGGCACGTCTTCTAAATTTCCAGCATAAAGCATTGCTGTTGCAAGCCTACAGGAAGAAAAGAGACCTAAGACTTGATAACGCAAAGGTCTTGTTGTTCCCAGACTATTCAGCCTCTCTGGCAGCGCGACGTAAGGAATTCGCGCCTCTATGCACTGAGTTCAGCGCGAGGTGAAATTCGCCCTACTCTATCCGGCCACCTTTAAGATCTTTTATAAGGGCACCACTCACACATTTGAACAGGTTGCAGCGGCGAAGAAATATGTGTCCATGCTACCGGAGCCAGTTGTGCAAAATGGGGACTGAGCTATATGAGACTGGCTGGAGTAGTCGCGCCGACCATGACAAACTGTGCCCTGCTGCTGGACTGTGGCAACTGCTGGACTCATATAGGCAGGCAGTTCCTATTGCCCCTTCAAACAGCATAGGAGACCTGTTTGGGACTGGCTGATGCCGCTTGGCCTTTAAACCTCTTCTTATATCACGGACGGCCCGGAGGGGCACAGACTGTGATCTTACTCCCCTAGGGGGGTGCCCTATTCGTAGGGTTCTGTATAGGATGTGTGTGGGGAATGGGGGTAGATTGAATGGTGATCTGAATGAGGGTGTGGAAGATGGTGTGTTTAGGGAACTAGAGGAATGCTTGGGGAAGTGTGGATGGGCGACTGGTAGTGATGCGTGTCTGGGGGATAGGGAGACTGTAGGGGGGTGGGGGAGGGGGGAGGCTTGGGGGGGATTAGATAGGTCGGGATGGCTGGAGAGCATGGGGACGGGGAAGGGGAGGGGGACTATGGGGTACAGTGGGTGGATGGGGATGGGGGGGGCAGGGGCTCCGATTGGAATATGTAGCCGGTTGTTTGATTTTCTGCAATGGCACAAGGCTGTCTCACTCATGGTCTCTCTCCCTACTCTAGGGTGTGAGAGACTCCTGGAGACGAGGCTGGGCGTCTCCGGGTAGCTTGACATTCCGGTACCTTGCTGCAGATTCCCACATGTTGCTGATATGTTAAACGCAAAAATTGTTTCCTGGAACGTGGGGGGTATTGGGTCACCGATCAAGCGTACTAAGATACTGCAAATGTTGAAAAGAAAGGGGGCACATCTGGCGCTGCTGCAGGAAACTCACTTGAGCGCGCTAGAAACACTCCAAGCTTAAGCGAGACTGGGTGGAGGCTGTATATGGTGCCTCTTCTGGGGGAAAAAAGGCAGGGGTGGCGGTATTAGTAAAGCGGGGGGTTCCTTTTGAGGTGGCTAAGGTGCATGCAGATCCCCACGGTCGATATATCTTGATCACAGCCAAACTTTTTAATGAGGTGATTTGGATAGCAAATGTCTACGCGCCCAATGTTTATGATCACGAGTTCTTTAGGAAGTTGCTCCGCTTTGTGAAGGAGGCGGGGGCGAGTAAAATACTGATGGCTGGGGACTTCAACTGTCCGCATGATCCCTCGCTGGACAAGTCTAAGGCGGACGCGGCGACCTCCTCGATGCGCAGAGGGGTGGCCTATCTTTGCAGATTGGGAGACCTGGTGGATGTCTGGCGGTTACTTCACCCGGGGGTCCGGGAATACACTCATCAATCGCGGGCACATCACACTTGGTCCCGAATTGATAACATTCTGGTGAACGAGGGAGGCCTCTCAATGGTGGCCCAGGCTGAGATTGAACCGATCGTAGTGTCTGATCATGGTATGGTATGGGTGTTATGGGAATGCCGGGGAGCGGGACAGAAACGTTGGCGCTTTCCAACCTACTTGGATCAAGATAAAGAGTATCAGGCCTTTTTGGAAAAACAATGGGATGAGTATGTTGCTTTTAATGATAGACCCGACTGTCCACCGCTACTGTTTTGGGAGGCTAGCAAGGCGGTAATGCGGGGCGCCATCATCTCTTATACGACCCGGCGGCGGCGTCATATGGATCGTAGTATACTAGTGTTGGAAACGCCGCTTGAGAGACTTGCAACATTTGTTAGGGAGGAGGGCTGACGCAGCCTTACAGAGGGAATATAACCGCTCTCAGCTGGCACTCAATGAGTTACTGCAGCGGCGTGCAAGTCTCTCTATGACATACTATAGACATCGGCTGCATAGATATGGAAATCGAACGGGACGGCTTCTTGCAAAATTAGTTTCGTGACCCGGGGGATCTCGGTTCATCCCTGTTCTTCGGGATGAGCGGGGCGCTCTGAAACACCATTCTCGGGAGATTGCTGGGATCTTTCAGGCCTTCTATGCGAGCCTGTATAGTGAGGACGCGAGGGATTATGGGGCAGGCCGTGCCTTTCTGCAGAACCTGACTCTTCCGCAGGTGACTGCGGAACAGCTCCAGTTATTGAATGATCCCTTGACCATACGAGAGATCCAAGCCGTAATTGCGAAGGGGAAATCTCACAAAGCACCTGGGCCTGATGGTTTCAGCTACGAGTACTACAAACTACTTAGGTCTAGATTTGCCCCCTCAATGGTGGTGATGTACGACGCCATTAGACAGGATGGAGGCCTACCTCGAGATATGCGCTGTGCCGACATTACCGTCATTCCGAAACCGGGAAAAAACCCCTTGGAGCCAGCTTCATATAGGCCCATCTCCCTCATTAATTGTGATGTGAAGATTTTGGCGTCGGTTCTGGCGAACCGGCTCAATGGTATTTTGCCTTCCCTTATAGCTCCTCGACAGGTGGGCTTTGTCCAAGGGCGTGAGGCGACCAAGAATATTGCCCGGCTGCTCCTTGGTATGGAACACTGCGTGAGGGAGGAAGAAGCCTTATTCTTAGTAAGTTTAGATGCCGAGAAAGCGTTTGATAGGGTGGCCTGGCAGTACTTATGGGATGTTTTGGACAAGTTTGGAATGCAGGGCGACTTCGTTTCGTGGGTCCGGGCATTGTACCAGCGCCCTATGGCGCGCGTGGTGCTCTGTGGAGCTAGTTCTGACACGTTTGAGTTTGAGCGTGGGACACGCCAGGGCTGCCCGCTTTCCCCTTTGCTTTTCGTGCTGTCCTTGGAACCCCTGCTGCATGCTATTCAAGGTCACCAGGACATCCATGGTATTATGCTCGGGGGTACAGAGATGAAAGTGAGCGCCTTTGCTGATGACATGCTGCTGTGTCTTACTAACCCACAGCCCTCATTGGAACGAGTCTTGCACCTTATTCAAGACTATGGTGCTTTTTCAGGTCTTAAGATTAATGCCTCTAAATCAGTGGTTCTGGATGTTGGGAACAGGGGGCGGCCATTATGGCAGGGAGCTTTTCCCCTGGTGTGGGCGGAGGGGGAGATCAAATACTTAGGTATTCAATTGCCGGACAACCCGACTAATCTATACTCAGTGAACGTCCCTGGCATGTTGAGCCGAGCCCGTCAAACTTTTGCAAGGTGGCAGGGCCTTCCTTTGTCGCTCAGAGGTCGAATAGCCCTGTTTACAATGGTAGAGATGCCCCGATGGTTATATGTACTACGTTTGCTGCCTATATGGATTCGAGAGGGCGACTGGCGTTGCTTTGATAAATTGTTGCGTGGTTTTTTATGGAGGAGTAAACGCGCGCGTATTCCTTTAAGGGCCTTGATGAGACGACGAGAAGACGGTGGACTGCAGCTTCCGGACCTCCGAAACTATAATCTCTATTATTTGACTAGGCATATCTGGTCCTTGGTGGCCGGGACGGGGGCATGTGCCCCGACTTCGCAGATAAACGCTAGTTGCGTACCTCTCCATGGTCTAGTGATCTTGCATTCGGCCTCGGGTCGTGGGTCTGTGGGTGGTTGGACATACATGGCGGCCCTTAAGGCGGCCTGGCGGGCGTTGTGCTCCCGCTTTGGATGGGATTGGCAAAGGTCGGCGCTCTTGCCCTTGGTGGGGAATCCAGGTTTCCCTCCGGGCTCCTCGCGGCTTAACATATTCAAGGACTGGGCTCAGAAAGGTGTTGTGTGTATTGGAGATCTCCTTGCGCCTGAGGGATCGCACCTAGAAACCTTTAGTGTATTGCAGAGTCGTTACCAGCTCTCTCGCCATGATTTTTACGGGTACTTACAAATTCGCCACTATGTGGAGGGACTGGGTGGAGCCTCTGTCAGTCCGATTTACTCGGGACTTCCGGTTAGAAGATGGCTTGAGCAACTTGACGTTGGTTCCCGGGAGGGGTTGGAGAGATGGGAATTACTACACCCGGCGGGTGACGATGAATATTTGGCTGACTTAGTTCATCGATGGGTAAGAGATGGTATGACACGTTTGACGGTGTTGGATTTGCGCGAGGCCTTTGAGGGCATCCCGAGGGGTGATTTCTGGATATACTTGCAAGAGTTACAGTTTAAATTCCTTTGGAGAGCCTATACTACGGATGTATGGGCTTTTAAGGCGGGTGTACGTGTATCACCCAATTGTGGTTGGTGTACGTTAGACAGGGGCACATTGCTTCATAAATTTTGGGAATGTTCTCAGGTGACACACTTGTGGAAGTACGTCTGTGGAGAATTTGACAGATGGTTGGGTGTGCCTCTTCATTGGAGTGTAGAGGTCTGCTTGTTTCATCGATGGGGGACTGAGAATCAGGCCCTTACGCCACCTCAGAAGCTCTTATTAACCCGGGGATTATTGTTAGTAAAAAAGGTTCTGTTGGGCGCTTGGGCTGACCCGGCCCCTCCTGGAGTGCAGATGTGGGAACACGCCATATGTGCCTTGCTCTATATGGGAAAACTGACGGCCAAGCAGCAGGGTGGGAGGGCGTGGGATTCTTTCTTGGAACTTTGGGCGCCCCTACTAGATCGGCTACCTGTGCGGGACTGCAGCATGGCAATTAATGTATAATTATGTCTTATTATTGCATACATATTGTAGCACAACTGACCTAGTGCTACACCGTGTGCTTACTCTTTATGCTGAATGATTGTGTTATGCTCATTTAGTGAGGTTCTCTCCAGTCGTACATTTACCTTTACCCCGGAGCCTTGTATTACACGGGGTGCAGGAGAATGGCATGACATGACTGCTGTTACATACTGGCCCGTGCTGCGTCTCTCTATAGAGAGTATCCTTATATAGTTTTGTGGAGGATGCTTGGGGTGGTGCATGTGGAGGGCTGGGTTCGAGAGATTGATCAAGAGAGGGGAGACGACCTTATACTACCAATGGAAACGCATCGACATTCTATTTATAGATGGCTACCAATCGGACTGGAGTGGGGGGGTGGGTGTGGGTAGTGGGGGGGTAAGGATTAAAAGGGGGGGGTCCGCACAAGGGTTCTGTATTCTAAAGTACCTTTTAATTTGCTGTACATGCTACCGGTGGTGGGATGTTCTGCGGCTAAGACTGCGACCCAACTGTGCGGGTGTTAGATCTCCCATATTATGGTTATGGGTACCTCACTCATATTATTTGTGCAGTTCTGTTTGGGGAGATCACTCACTGGTTCCGCTCTGCAAGTCTGTACTCAGAAAGGTATTTTTATTTTTATTTGCACGATTTTCCTGCTTTTCTGTATGTTACGTTTTATACTATAACCCTTGTCGATATGACTTAGAGGCAGTCTTCAATGTGTTTACCCTCCCCATATGGGTGGGGCCCTGTTATTTGTTATTTGGAATATGTGTTATCGGAAAATGTTTAATAAAAACGAGTTGAACTAATTTAGCTTAATTTATTTCTTTGATTTCTTTTGACCTTGTTTCTTTGATTTGGTGGGGTTTTTTTCTTTTTTGCTCTGTTGGAAAGCCTCGGGTTTTTAAAAAAAAAATAAAAAAAAATAATAATAAGAGGGGGCAGCAGGCATAAGCTGCTTTTCACCAAGGGAAGGTGACACTTTTCCACCTTGCCTGCACAGGCTTTCCGTTGTTCGCTGCTGACCAGTTCCCGCATGGTTCTTCTGGGTCAGTGAGCTGACTCTTTCCCTGCCATTTTGCCTGCTGTTGGCTAGCTTCGAAGCGCTAGGGTCCCCATGTCAACAGGATCTCTTTGCCTCATTTGTGGATCTCGGCGGGGCGCCGACACAGAGACCGGCGTGTGTCCGCGCTGTGCATCGCTGTCTCGCAGCATGGAACAGCGCCTGGAAAGTTCTTTGCCTGCAACGGCACAGTCTGGTGTCACATCAGGGGATTTAGAATCGCCGCTAGAGGGACCCTCGGGGCTTTCTTCTAACAGTGGTTCGGCGCATGTGGCGCAGCTAGGTCTAGGGGAGTCGTTGTCCTTGGAGGATTTTTCTCCCGATTTTGTTTTGCTCCTGCACCAGGCGTTCTGTCGAAGGCGCCAGGTTATGGGAGCGACGCCACTCCCACCGCAGGGGGTGTCGGCTCAGTCCTCTCCGGGAGAGCCTCCGTTGTCCGAGAGCAGAGCTCTTAAGCGTCCGCGGTTGCACGACCCTTGTTCTGCGGAGGCGGACTGGCCTGAAGGGGATGATCCCGATTTCGATCCGGAGGTGGATGCAGACGGCTTGGAGGAAGGTGAGCTTCCCGAGCCGGAAGATCAAGCGAAGATTATTCGGGTGTTCAGGCGTGAAGAGCTTCCAGCTCTTGTTTCGGAAGCACTTCAGACGCTAGGTCTGGCCCCTACGGCTAAGGCGGAGGAGGCGGACGGAGTAGATCCCATTATTCAGGCGGTAAGACAAACTAATGTGGTTTTTCCCATTCACAAAGTTATTGAACAGATGATTCAGGCCGAGTGGGACACTCCTGAGTCTGGTCTCAAGGGAGTTAAGATCATGCGTCGTCTTTATCCGTTGGCAGAAACGGATCTGGAGCGTTTTCGGTCTCCCAAGGTCGACGCGGCCGTGTCCGCAGTGACTAAGAAGACCACCATTCCGGTGGAAGGGAGTGCGGCTTTGCTGGAGCCGCAGGACCGGAAGATGGATGGGCTGTTGAAGCAAGCCTTTGAGGCGGACGCGATTGCTTTACAGGCTTCCGTTTGTGGAGCTTGGGTGGCCCGTGCCTGTTTACGCTGGGTTCAGTGATTTCAGCACGCTTCTTCCTTGGATTCCGATATGCTGACGGAGATTCACCGATTGGAATCCGGAACGGTGTATTTGGCGGATGTCCAGTATGATCTCATCAGAGCTCTCTCCAATAGCATGGCATCCGTGGTGGCATCACGTAGAGCCCTTTGGTTAAAAAATTGGGCGGCCGATGGATCTTCCAAATCACGATTGGGCAAATTGCCTTTTAAGGGTAAATTGCTCTTTGGTGAGGATTTGGATAAGTTGGTCAAAGATCTGGGAGAATCCAAAGGCGGTCGCTTACCGGAAGATAGACCCAAGCGGGGTAGGTCGCTTCCGGTCGCTAGGGGACAATTTCGGGACTTTCGTAGGTTCCGGTCGCCCCGTTATGGGAGCTTCCAGCAGGGTAGATATAGTTCCCGGGCGTCGGGTTTTCGCGGATTTCGAGGAGCCAGTCGAGGGTTCTCGGCGGTTGGTTCCCCGGGCCCTCGCAAGCCCCAATGAAAGACAGCGGGTCCAGGTGGAGCTGCCGGTGATCGGAGGGCGTCTTCAACGTTTTTCTCTCCACTTGGACCCAAATTACTTCCGATCAGTGGGTTCTCGACATTATCCGGGACGGGTATGTTCTCGATTTGGCCCGTCCCGTGCTCGATTCCTTTGTGGCGTCCCCATGTCGGGGGGGTTCGAAAGACCCTTCAGGTGCGCCAAACGCTCGATCGTCTTCTTCAGCTGGGGGCGGTCATTCCCGTTCCACAAGCGGAATATGGTCTGGGAAGGTATTCAATTTATTTCGTGGTGCCAAAGAAGGGAGGCGATCTTCGTCCCATTTTGGATCTCAAAGGAGTAAATCGTTGTCTGAGAGTTCCCCACTTTCGGATGGAAACTCTACGATCTGTCATAGTTGCCGTTCGCCGAGGCGAATTTCTCACGTCTCTCAACCTCACGGAGGCTTATCTCCATATCCCTATTCGGGAACACCAGCAGAGGTATCTGCGCTTCGCGCTGCCGTGGGGTCATTTCCAGTTTCAGGCATTGCCTTTCGGTCTGGCGACCGCACCTTGCGTATTCACCAAAATCATGGTGGTGGTGGTTGCCGCGGCCCTACGCAAAGACGGGGTGCTGGTTCATCCCTATCTGGACGACTGGTTGATTCGCGGGAAGTCTCGCGCAGAAAGCTTGGCAGCGACGGAGAAAGTCGTCACGCTCTTGCAGTCTCTCGGATGGGTGGTCAATCCACTCAAGAGCCATGTGGTCCCGACACAGCTTCTCGAATATTTGGGGGTGCAATTCGAGACGTGCCGGGGGTTGGTTTCTCTGCCCGAACGCAGGGTTTTGACTCTTCAGTCTCTGGTGCGGAGGTTCCGCAGATCTCCAGCCCCGTTGGCCTGGCGATACCTGCAGTTGTTGGGGACGATGGCGTCCTCCCTGGAGGTGGGGCCTTGGGCGCGCTTTCACATGCATTCCCTCCAGCGGGCCTTACTCCGCCGCTGGTCCAACCAGTCCGATCCACTGAGCAAACGTCTACCTTGCCCGATGGCGGTTCGGAGGGATCTAACCTGGTGGTTGAATCCGCTCACTCTGCGAGTGGGGATGCCATTGGAGCAGCCGGACTGGGTTCCACTCTTAACGGATGCCTGCCTGACGGGCTGGGGCGCTCACTGCGAGGGCCAGTTCGTTCAGGGGCTTTGGTCTCCGGAGGAGAGTGCCTGGTCGATCAACCGATTGGAACTTCGAGCCATTCGCTTGGCATTGCAACACTTCGAGTCCCGGATATCGTCTCGAGCGATTCGGGTTCTATCCGACAATGCAGCGGCCGTGGCCTACATCAACCGGCAAGGAGGAACCGGAAGCGTCGGCCTGGAGGCGGAGACTCAGACACTGTTCGAGTGGGTAGAGCCTCGCCTGTCAGCCATCTCCGCGGTGCATATCGCCGGAAAAGACAATGTGACGGCGGACTTCCTCAGCAGAGTTCAGGTGGATCCCGGCGAATGGGAACTCCATCCCCGGGTATTCACACAGCTGGTTCAGCATTGGGGCGAACCGCTCATGGACCTGATGGCGACGTTCCGCTCAGCAAAGGCAGCTCGGTTCTACAGTCGGCGACGAGAGACGATGTCCGAAGGTCTGGATGCTCTGTTGCAGATTTGGCCCTCGACGGGTCTTCTCTACGTGTTTCCCCCGTGGCCTCTGCTGGGGCGCGTTATTCAGCGTATCAAAGCTCACCGGGGTCGGGTGCTGTTGATAGCGCCGGACTGGCCTCGTCGTCCTTGGTATGCCGATCTGATGCGGTTGGTAGACAGTCCTCCCTGGAAACTCCCCTTGTTTCCGGACCTGTTGTGTCAGGGTCCCCTCCACATGCCGCAAGTGGAGAGATTCTCTCTTACGGCCTGGCTATTGAAAGGGCTCGGCTAAGAAAACGCGGTTACTCCCAGTCGGTTGTAGCGACCCTGTTACAAGCGCGCAAACGATCCACTTCGCTGGCCTATGTTCGGGTTTGGCGTATCTTTGAGGACTGGTGTTCCAGGAATCAGATCCGAGCGGCTACGGCCTCTCTTCCAGTAATACTGGATTTTTTACAAGACGGTTTTGCTAAAGGTCTGGCCGCCAGTTCTTTGCAGGTCCAATTGGCGGCCCTGTCTTGTTATCGCGGTAAAGTTCAGGGCGTGGCTTTAGGTGCTCATCCTGATGTTGTTCGTTTTTTGCGAGCTGTTTCTAGGTTACGGCCAGCCCGTAGAGTATCGGTACCCTCATGGGATCTTAATTTGGTGCTGCGTGCTCTGAGTGCAGCTCCTTTTGAGCCGCTTTCTAGTAGTTCGGTAAAGGATTTGACTCTTAAGACGGTGTTTCTGGTGGCGATTTGTTCGGCATGCCGTATTTCCGAACTCCAGGCTCTTTCTTGCAGGGAGCCTTTTCTGTCTTTCTCGGCTAACAAAGTGGTTCTGCGGCCCGTTCCTTCCTTTTTGCCGAAGGTGACTTCTCCTTTTCACTTGAATCAGGTTGTTTCCCTTCCGGTTTTTTCGGAGTCCGGAGGGCATGCTTCTGATCGCGGACTGAGTCGGTTGGACCTCAAGAGGGTTTTGCGACGCTATTTAAGAGTTACCAATGATTTTCGTAAATCAGACCACTTGTTTGTGCTGTTTGGTGGTCCTCGCAAAGGGGAAGCGGCAGCGAAGTCTTCTATTGCTAGGTGGATTAAAGAGGCGATTGGTTCGGCTTATCTTTTACACGGTCGGGCTCCGCCGGCTGGGTTGCGTGCTCATTCTACGAGAGCACATGCGGCGTCCTGGACGGAATTCAGTTTGGTTTCGCCGGTAGATATCTGTAAAGCAGCCACGTGGTCGTCATTGCACACTTTCAGTAAACATTATCGTCTTGATGTCTTGGCGGCGAGCGATGCCGGTTTTGGTTCCGCGGTTCTGCGTGCCGGCTGGCAAAATCCCACCCGTTAGGCTGCTTTGATACATCCCATACGTCGAGGACTAAGCTGGAGGAACGATAAGGAAATAGTAATTACACTTACCTGGTAATTGTAGTTCCTTGAGAGACGACAACTTAGTCCTCCTGCCTCTCCCTGTTTTCTTTTAGCACGGCACGCCTTGGGTGAAGAAGTCCGTATTCCCAGGTGAGTGCGTTCCCTTTTGTTTTCTTTTCTTTAGGTCCAATGTTTCTTTTGTTTCCTTCCTTTTTGTCTATACGTTTCTGCTGTGGCAGGGGCGGGACTTTCCGTTCCTGTTAGTCATGGTTTTTTGGGCTACAACGATATAAAAAAAAAAAAAAAGAAAGAGATTGTTCATATTAAGGAATATATTTCCTGTGAGAGCGATCTTATTAAAGGTTAGCTACGTGTTTGAGTTTGCTTTGTCAGTAGTTCACTGGAGTTCCTGAGTTGCAGGGTATGCTGGTTCCAGTGGAGCTGAAATCTGATTGGTCCAGTCTTCATGCTGCAGGAGGAGGTGCACTACCCATACGTCGAGGACTAAGCTGTCGTGTCTCAAGGAACTACAATTACCAGGTAAGTGTAATTACTATTTTGGGCCTGGAGCTTGGCAAGCATGTTTCGGCCCAGTAGTGGAATAGGGCACTCAGGCATATACAAGAACTGGTGCGTTATCTTCTGTCCCCCTAGTTCACACATGCGGTTCTGCAAGAATGGTTTTGTGGCTTTATTACCAGTGGCTCCCACAATGGTGACAGAACGTGAGGACAGAGGAGCTACTGGCTTAGCTATTACTGAATGTTCTGCTCCTGTATCTACCATGAATTCCATGTATTGGTCCCCTATCTTTAAACTGACCATAGGCTCTTGGGGACCCAGGGTGAACTTGGAGCCCGGTCTGGCCTAGTCTTCATCTATGTCGTCCAGGTCATAGCCCGTTGCTACTGCCACTCCCTCAATGGCTTCTTCCCTCTCCTGCTGGAACTGTATTCGATTCATTCCTCCTCTCCTTCGAAATCGTCCTCCTGGCCTCCAGGGACTCCCCCCTCCCCTTGCAGGGGCGGAGTCCAGATGCGGGCACTCATTTCTCCAATGTCCTTCCTTGCAGTAGGCGCACTGATTTGCACCTAATGGAGGCCTTTCGCTTCCGCAGCCTCTTCCACGTCCTCTGGTCCTTTGATTAGGAATACCACCTCCACGTCGTTCGGTTATAGCAGCAGCAAGAAGATCTGCCGCCTTCTTCATCTTTCGTTCACTTTCTGTCTTTCATTTTCACGATTCACAAATACTTTCTGAGCGACTTCCATTAACTGAGCTGTATTCATGCCCGCAAATCCATCCAATTTCTGCAATTTTCGTTTTGTCTCTCTGGGACTGACTAACAAAGGCTGCATTTACCATGCGTAAATTTTCCTGAGCGGCGAGATCATATGGGGTATACAATCTATAAGCTTCAGACAACCGCTCATAAAAGGCCACTGGGCTCTCATCTGGACCCTGGAGAACCTCCGATACTTTCCAGATTATTCATGGCCCTCTGGCCTCCCTCCTTCAGGCCCTGCAATAAGGCCTGGCGAAATCTAGTTAGGGCCGCCGCCCCCCTTTGCTCATTCGGTTCCCACCTGGGATCTTCATTGGGATATTCTGCAGCCGCTGCTTGCGGGGGATTTATTCCTCCCCTTTCTACAGGGTTCTCTTCTAACCATCGGAGGGCTGCTTGCCCGATTCGGCCTCGCTCCTCAGTAGTGAAGAGGGTGGACAGGAGCTGGCGACAATCAGCCCAGGTAGGCTGATGGGTTTGCATAATGCTAGACATTTAATTCTGTTAATTCCTAGGGCTTGGCTGTATAGGAAGCATAATGCGTTTTTCCAGTTTAATAAATCTGTGGTGGAAAAGGGTACATAAACTAAGCTGGTTGGTCCTGGCGCCATCTGGCCCTGATCATTTAAAACAGGCATTCCAGGCACTTGGTGTAATGGCATTAGGTGCCCTGCTTTCTCCTTCTTGGGAGTTACGCTTCTTAAATCATAAGGCTCCCGGACACAAATCTCCTTGGTGGGTGACCCTGAACTGGCAGGAGAGCCTCCGCTTTCTATCTCATCAGAGGACTCGAGTCCCCCTGCTGTGCTTGGGCCTGACTCGGGACTTTCACTCGGGGTAGGGCGCTTCTTAGGCTGTTGCATCAGTATTTGCTGGGGCTCCTCTTCGGGCTCTACTTGAAGTCGGGGTGCTGTGGGGACTAACGTCTGTGGGTGCTGGGGTAACCTATCCAGAATATCTGGGGACTCTGGGTCAGAATACACAGGCGGCTTCGCTTCCTTAGCCTTTTTGGTTCCACTAGTAGTAGCTACAAATATTTTACAGTGCTCCTCATAACAGCGCTTCATCCATGAGGGCTGCTGTTCACATACACTTAACCAGGAATCTATATAGGGGAACTGGTCAGGATATGCTCTCAATATGAGCTGATGGATTCGTAAAACTGTCTCAAAATCAAAGGTGCCCCCTCAGGGCTATGAAGCAGCTAATGCAGGCCACTCCCTTTCACATAACATTTTTAATTTGGATGGAGTCATTTTCGTACCATAATCGCCTGAAAATCCTTTACGGAAATTCTTGATCATACATGCCAACGGAGTTTGCGTGGACTCCATCCCTCCCATAATCTAAACGTGCCTACGTACACTACCTACGTACTCAACGTACCTGCATACGTTACATACCCTATGTCCCTACGTACATGTTATGACGTACAAGACAACGAACAATAATGATAGGTACTATGGCAGTAGGTAAGGGGTCCGTACAGCCCACAGAACACTGGGGGGGACAAACACCACTCGCTTCCTCCTGTTCGCGACCTGGGCGCGGTCGCCCGGCCAGGAACTGCGCTACTTAGGAGTCCGCTCTCGCTCGGTCTGTATTTCAAGACCTCTCACTCACACACGCAAGCATATTTCAACAAGATATCATATTTCAATATTTCAAGTGCCCAGGTTTTCTGACTAACTGTTCCAAACAAGAAGGGTCGATGGCTTCGGCTTCCGCTTTCCCTACGCGGAGCTTACTAGGACAGCCCTTATGGGAGGTGATCAGGCTCCCTTGTCTCACGCGTACTCATGCAAGTTTTCCCAGTTAGTCTATACCAAATATACCAAATCAGTCTTGCGCACGCAAGACGTTGTCCCAGGCTGTTCTTTCTGACTATCGAATTACAAAAATGTCTACTCACCGGATCCGGTCCCTGATACCACACCAGCTTATGAGTTGGAAACTGGACTCCCCCGGGTCGGAGGTGTTGGCCAGCTGGACCCAATGGCCTGCCGAGGCAGGCGGAACCCTCTCCGGCACAAAGTGGCTGGCTGTGCCTGAGGTTTCCCCTGCGGTCGGACAGACATGTTTCCAACCGGGCCAAACCTCAAGGCGAATTACGTGGATTATTCACTTGAATACCATTTACCACTCGCACGTCCAGGCCAACGCACCAAGAATATGCTGTGGCAAAGTGCAATCAATGAATAAGTCCAGGAGTCAATTGACAGGGTCCAAGCCAGTTTAATGTGCACAGGCCCAGTCAGTCAAAGCTTCAAAAGGAACTGAGCAAAGGATTATACAGAGACATAACCATTTATACGCCTTTTTTCAGTTTTATACATGAGAACTTTCTATTGGTGCCAACTCGATACATGCAAACTTTTCATTGGTTATACATTCCCTTCATTTGTCCAATTAGAAATCCCTCCGGAGCCTAGCAACCGGCCCCCTCCTTTAGGATTGCTTGAACAATGGTATAGTTCTTAATTTCATTACTTTTCTACTGCAAGGTTAACTTTGGCTTCTGGAATGCATATACTGAAACATTTCTGTTCTTTCACACTCAAGAGAATAATAGAAGACTTATGAATTCATGAAAACTTCTTATTAAGCATTTTAAAACAGTTTTCTCATTTTTCACAGTTTTTTGGTTCTTTTCTAGCTATAATGGGAGTTAGGATCCAGGCCTAACTTACAGGCCTTTCATAGTAGCAGGCCATGCTAGGCCATAGCCTACCACAGTAGTGTTCCCTGCCGCCTTTCCTGGTTTCATGTCGGTAGGGCAAAGACTGTTCTCCGTACTCTGGATTGCAAGAGAGCCCTGTCCTTCTTCTACCTGCAACAGACTCTGGGCCACTTCAAAGCTTAACAGCTTTTCGTATCCTATGATCCCAGCCATCTGGGAATCCCAGTGCTAAGCAAACTCGGTCCACTTGGATGGCGGACTGCATTACCGTAGTCTATGGGCAAGTGGGGATCTCGCTGAACCAGAGAGTCACAGTACACCTTATCAGGGCTGTGGCTACTTCTGTGACCAATCTGCTTTCCATTCCCATAACTGAAATCTTCCTGATTGCCACCTGGTCTTTGGTTCATATCTTCACAGCTCACTGCTGCCTGGAGAGGGAGTCCAGACGGGTCAGTGCCTTCAACCAATCCGTACTCTGTTATCTTTGCGGGGTGTAGGCAAATCCTGCCCTCTGACCCTTCTGTTTTCAGGCTACCGGAGTGCTGATTCTCTGCCAGACACTTGGGTCTTGTGAGAGCCTCTCAGTAGGGACTCAACCCCTGGTGGCCATGGCGTTTTTACAGGTTCTCGATAGCCTGTAGCTGTGGATTCCCATATGTGAGGAATGACTTCCTGCTTGTTCCCAGAGAAAGCAGTTACCTGTAACAGCTGATCTCTAGGGACAGCAGGAATCTGTCCTCACAACTATCCCTTCTCCCCTTGGAGTTGCTGCTTTACCATCCTTTTTTTTTTTTTTTTTTTTTGCAGTCTTAGCTATGTCATTGGACTGAGGCAAGATGGCACTTTTGGCAGGAAGTGGACCACGCATGCGTGGTGCATCTCCCAAAGGCTTTCTCTGAAAGCTGGGGAGATCCTTCTGCCTGGGCTCTGTTGTTGCCGACATCTCCTATATGTGAGGACTGATTTCCTGCTGTTCCCGGAGAACACCTGTTATAGGTGAGTAACTATGCTCTCAAACTTCAACCAACTTAGGCTGTATGGTGATCAGTTAGCTTCATAGGCTTGGGACTTCCTCTAGTCCATGACATCAACCTTGGAACTGGTTCCATGGACCAGGAAACACATATACTCGCTGCAGAGGGGTCTGATAGCCTGGGTTGTCTCTGTTTCCCCATCATTTGACTAGGCTCTTCCTTTCCCCCAAGAAATCGAGGAGCATTTGAGATGATGGTTGTGGTTCTGACTCTGGATGGCTGGAATGCTATTGGAAGCTCCGGATGAAGTACTTGTAGTTTCAGATACCAACCGCAAGGGCTAAGAATGCTATACCTGGGCCAGTTGGCCTAGGAATTCTGGACCCTTGAGGCCTTCTGGGGGATCTTCTACCTGGAGGCCCGTGTGATCTGTTTGACCTTGGAGAGAGGTTCAGGCCTCTCCTAGTGGGCACAGCAATCTAAGTGCTCTGACGATGGCATGTGTTCACAAACATGGCAGAACTGGCGGTGCCAGGGTGAATCTCGATGACATGGAGCTATGTACCTGGGAGAGAGCATCTGATTGCCCTGTCTGCAGCACACTTCGCAAGCTTTGACAACATGCAGGCCAACCTTCTGTGGAACTCCTTAGCTTTGGGCAAATAAGAGCTTGCATATGACCTCACAATGCAATGGAAGGCCTACCAGAGCTCCGCTTGATAGTATTCTCTTGAGTGGCCAATGTGAGGAGCCATTTCAGCTGCAGGAAGGATGCATGAATAGCAGGCTTGGTGGTCCTACTTCAGGAGTGGCCTTAAGAAGGCATACTGTGGTAGGCTATGGCCTGCTACTATGAAAGGCCTGTAAGTTAGGCCTGGATCCTAACTCCCATTTATAGCTAGAAAAGAACCAAAAATCTATGAAAATTGAGAACTTTTTTAAACTGCTTAAGTTTTTATGAATCCATAAATCTTCCATTATTCTCTTGTATGTGAAAGAACAGAAATGTTTCAATACATGCATTCCTGGAGCTAGGGATAACCTTGCAGTAGAGAAGTAACAAAATCAAGAACTGCACCATTGTTAGAGCAATCCTAAGGGAGGGGGCCAGTTGCTAGGCTCTGGAGGGATTTCTAATTGGACAAATGAAGGGAATGTAAAACCAATGAGAAGTTTGCATGTATCGAGTTAGAACCAATAGAAAGTTCTCATGTATCAACCTGAAAAAGAGGTATAAATGGTTGTCTCTGTATAAACGTTTGCTCAGTTCCTTTTGAAGCTTTGACTGACTGGGCCTGTGCACAATAAACTGGCTTGGACCCTGTCAATTGACTCCTGGACTTATTCATTGATTGCACTTTGCTACAGCAATACTGCATGTCTCCTTACCTTACCCCTGGTGAGCAATCTTGTGTGCAGGCTTTAGGTCTAGGTCTAGGCCTAGGCCTAGGCCTATGATAGTCTCCCCAGACTGACCACGCATTACATGGTGCATGGATTTCTTGCTTGAGAGTACATGATCCTCTTTCTGGCTACCTCAATAGATGAGCCTGCTATGGCAGGGGCTTCTGGTAATGGAGGTTCCTGCTTCTTTCTTGCTTATGACCTGGCCCTTATAGGGCATAGGCTGTCCAAGAAGGGGCTGCTTTAGAGCAGTAGTAGCCTCCCTGTTTTAGGATTCAGGGAGACCTCTATGTCCTTTTGTAGCAGCAGAGCACACACAAACCAATGATACCAGGAGTCAGTTCAGAAGGTTCAAATCATTTATTTGTGCACAAGTCTCAAGCAAGATCAAATTCAAAATGGCTGAGCAATGATTTCTAGTAAAACAACAACTTTTATAGCTTTCTTTCCCATTCTAGACATAGGCAAACCTTTCATTGGTCCCGGTAACCCCTCGTACACCTTCTATTGGTCCCGGTACTGATATGGCTATCCAATTGGGACTCTGGTTTGGGCCCAGCACCTGCTCACCCCCCTTCTAATCCCAATTACAATGGTCAGTGTCTCTAACTTGTTACATCTCTCCTCCAAGGTCGCTCAGCTAGTTAAAGCATATGGGAAGCAGGGCACTGTAACTTTTCTTTCAGCACAGTTAATTAATTTCACAGAAGCATAGCACACCTTATCAGTACCAATTAAACTTGTTTTTCTCTACTTTCTAAGTTTCGATTCTGCTTAGCTATACCTAATTGTGCTCAGTTAAGTTTCGTTTCTACAATAGCAGCATTTGGGGAAATGTGTAATTCCTTTGGGCCTCTCCACAGGCTCCACTTACAGGTCAAGCTGTTTAGGCCTCCCTGCTTACGTCAGACACCATGGATCATAGGCCTTCGCCTACCACATTCCCCCCTTTGATTAATCTCACCCTATTACTAATAAGGTGTGAGAGTTAAATCACTCAATTACACTGGGGTCGGGTTCTGACCATTGGCTATAGGATTAGGGTGCCATAAGGCCAAAATCTTAGTTGTGGTCTTCTGCTCCACGGTGTTCTCAATAACACTGTTGATAGATCGCATACAACATGGGATTATACATGGTAACATAAAGAATAAAGCTACAAAGATTAGTACTATCATAGCAAAAGTAGTGAATCCTCCTAACCCAGAAAAGATAGATGCAAACCAATTGGGTATCTGAAGACCATGCCAGGTCTGTACTGGCACATAAGTTTGTTTCCGCATATGTTCAGCAATTTCTTCAACAACCTGACCCTTAACATCTATCTTCAGACAACAATTTGTGAGGTTCAACTTACCACAGACTCCTCCTTCAGCAGCTAATAAGTAGTCTAGTGCTAATCGATTTTGATAGATTGCAGTGCGCATTTGTGTGCTTTGTCTAGCTAAAAGTGTGAGTGCTTGGCTAGTTTCATTAGTGATGAGTTTAACTACCGCTTGCAGGCGTATAATTCTATTCAACATATAAATTGGGGTACGATATCCCCACATGCCATCTTGCTCCCAAGTGGCAGGTCCATAATAGGCGATAATTCGCTCTGGTGGCCAATCTTCACCATCCCATTTCTCCCACTTGCCTATCTGTAAGGCTGCTCTTTTTGGTCTCTTTGAATAAACTGGGTAGCCTAATTGTTCACCATGTTCTGTGGGCAACAGAAAGAAAGAGGGTCGAATAGTTCCTAAGACACACGCTCCTTCCCAATAGATAGGGAGTCGGGCATATACTTGGGTTCCGCAAATCCAGTATAGGCCAGGTGGGGCTTGCCAATTATGATGTTGGTCAAGGTTAGTCCATAGAGGGGCAAGCTCGGGGAACCGTGCTAAGGGATTGGTGGGCTCTGATTCATTAACTCCTGACCACCAAGATGTCCGTTTTGTGGTATCATTATAGAACTTTTGGCTAAGACAGACAAGCTGTCCTACTTTAGAGGTAAATTGGGGTCCAGTTCGAGCATAACACAACCGTCCAACTATTGGGTGTGCTAATACCCATTCGCTGGTAGTCTTGTGTAGCTCTGTCTGATTGTAAACTACTGAGTAATTCAACTCTTGGGCCTCCCAAGGCCACTGATCACCCATCTTGGTTCCACCACAAAAATAACAATCTGAAATGCGGAGACTGGATACCACAGCTCCGGCCAACTCTAGGAATAAATTCTGAGAGGGATGAGGGATATCAAACTTATTTACATGCATAGTCCTCATAGAAAGTGTTGTGTATGTGATACCTTGATGATCGATGAGCCTGGGTATTTAGTCTTATATATACTATAGTTCCTGGATCTGACCCACCCCCTGCAATCCGTAAGCCAAATTTATATCCTTGTTTCCATGCGCTAGGGTTCACTACAAGAAATTCTAATGGATTACAGGCACCTTTCTTACAATTCTTTTGTATATCTTTCACATATGGCTTTGTTAAGGAAGCCATTCGATTATCTCTAGTATTTTCTATCATACCAGTTTTCCAGCTTGCGTAAAAAACACATTCCCACTTCGGGCAGTAGTAGTCTGCAACTGGGGCTGTACTGTATACATTAGCTAACACCCGCTTACCTGTACATTCTCCCCATCCAGTAGTCCCTTCTGGACACATATTTGTGATCTTGAGAATATGCTTTTTCCCAAGTACCACACTTGGAACGACTATCTCTATTGATGGCATCACAAGCATCAAAATACAACATAGCAGACTTCGTAGGATCAGTGAGTGGGGGTGTGGCATTAAGCAAAGCTCCATCAGCATCATTCCACCTTATTTCTAGGGTGTAATAAGATGGGTTCTGATGTGGGTTAAAGCAAACTTTAGTAGTCCCTGTATTACAAACATTCAGTTCAGTGGTGTTATAAATACACCGGCTTACCGTACCAGTACAGGTATAGTAAGAATGATAAAGCAAAGTCTGAGTCACTTTCGTTCCAGTTCGAGTAGAAGTAATGCAAGCAGTGCATGGGGGTAAAGCATGGCTCAGTTCAAGTCCCCCAATGCAAACAACCAAAGTAAGATAGAAACAAAGGTTCATGTTGATTGTAGTCCTCTGGGATTTCCGCTGGAAAACCTTGACCTCGACGTTCTCTGCTGACCCATTTGCTAATGAAGCAATTCAACGGGCATCAATGTTGATTGGAGATCCTCAAGCTTCTGCCGTACGTAGACCTACCAGCTAGTGTGGCAGGAGTAGGGCTGTAGATCTAGAAATGTCACTGTCCTCTGGGATGACTCAGGTGAGCAAATATTAGAACACAAAGATAAGGAGAGCAAGTTCTCTCTTGTATCAGGAACAACAATCCTCTTCGAAAGACTTGTCTTGTTACTGCAAAACAGTGTAGGCCTTAGTGTAGGCCTTGGATGGCCCAAGAGGTGTCTTTAGGCTGCTGGTTGCCGCCTCAAGGTGAGACGCAAAGGGATGTCAGGATGTGGCTCTGCTGTCCACTGGTCCGGATCCGGAACTGCTGCTGGCTTGACTCTGCTGTGATGGATCCAGGATTCGATCTCTGCCACCTTTACTGCAGTTGGGGTAGACAGGATGACGGTGTATGGTCCCTTCCAATGGGGTTCCAGCGGTGTCTTCTTCCAATCTTTGATCCACACCGAGGTACCTGGCTTGTAGGGATGCAGGGGTTTCGTCAAGTTGATAGGCAACTGGTCCTGTATCCACGTGTGAAGAGTCTGCAGAACAGAACTAAGAGCTAGAAGTTCTTGTCTGGTTATCTCTGAACCAATCTGTGACAGACTACCTTTGACACCCTGCACTATTGGTGGAGGCCTGCCATACATAACTTCAAATGGGGAAAACCCGGATGACTTTACAGGGGATGAGCGTATTCTAAGTAATGCTATTGGGAGAACCTGGGGCCACTTCGGGTGGGTCTCCTGACATAGCTTGGACATCTGAGATTTCAAAGTTCTATTCATTCGCTCAACTTTCCCTGAACTTTGGGGTCTGTATGCAGTGTGTAACTTCCATTTGTATCTGTAAGGCTCTTGCTAACTGTTGGGTAATTTGAGACACAAAGGAGGGTCCATTGTCTGACCCTATTACTGCTGGAATTCCAAATCTGGGGACAATTTCTCTCAACAGAACTTTGGTAACTTCTCGGGCTTTTTCAGTCCTGGTGGGGAAAGCTTCCACCCACCCAGAGAAGGTACAGACTAGTACTAACAAGTAACGGTATCCATTGGCCTTTGGCATTTCAGTGAAGTCTATCTGCAGGTGGTGCATAGGGGTAACACCTGCAGACTGAACTTGGGGAGGTGGCGTGGGACCCTGTTTGGCATTGTTCTTGGCACAAATTAGACACTGGCGGGCTGTTGAAGCTGACAGGGCTCCCAACAAAGCGATACAAAAATGTGGTTTTAGTGCTTTTTCCATAGCACTCTTCCCATAATGCGTGGCTTGGTGAAAGGCTTTGACAAAAGCTGGTCCCAGTGATTCAGGGATTACTATGCGTCCTGGGGGTTGACTGCCCTCGGGTGGTGGCAGCTCAATCCATCCATCTTTCAGTACTCCCTCTTCTCTATTACAGTAGTAGTCCAATTCTTTGGTGGTATATCGTGGTGTCCATAAATTGAGAGGTACCAGAAATAAGGCTGCTTGTATTGGTGTCGCTTGTGGTGATATCTGGCCTGTCATGGCAGCTTTGCGTGCTGAGGCATCGGCAAATCTGTTTCCTTGGGCAACTTCTCCTTTTCCTGCTTGATGTCCTCGACAGTGCATGACAGCAACACGTGTAGGGGCCCATACTGCATCTAATAGCTTCAGTATTTCCGGGCCGTACTTGACTGATTTGCCTCCTGAGGTGATGAGCCCTCGTTCTTTATAGAGAGCTCCATGGGCATGCAAAGTGGTAAAGGCATACTTCGAGTCAGTGTATACGTTTAACAAGAGTCCTGCACCCAACACTAATGCTCTGGTGAGTGCTATCCTGCTTTCTGGGCCGATGTGCCTGATGCAAGGGCTGATGATTCAACAACCTCCTCCCGGGTGACTACTGCATACCCGGCACAGCGTCCATCAAGGATGAGACTGCTTCCATCCACGAAATAGGTCTGATCAGGATTCTCTAAGGGCACATCTGTCAGGTCAGGTCGACTTGAGAATACAGTATCCATGACCTCTATACAGTCATGTTCTGGAGGATCTTCACTGATGGGTATCAATGTGGCTGGATTCAAGGCATGGCTCACTTCTAGTTGTATTTGTGGATTCTCACACAACATGCTCTGGTATTTCAGCATTCGGGAGTTGGTGAGCCAATGGTTTGCTTTCTGTTCCATGAGGGCAAGTACTGTATGTGGTACAGTGACACGTAGGTTCTGTCCTAAGGTGAGCTTGTCTGCTTCACTTACTAATAATGCTGTAGCTGCAACTGCTCTCAAACATGGTGGCCACCCTTTGGCCACAGTGTCCAATTGTTTCGACAGGTATGCCACAGGTCTCTCCCACTGTCCTAGTTTCTGAGTCAACTTGCCTAGAGCATTTCCTTGTAATTCATGTACAAATAAACGGAAGGGCTTGTGGACGTCTGGTAATCCAAGTGCTGGTGACGACATCAACTCTTCCTTCAGGGTCCTGAAAGCTGCATCCTGCTCAGGTCCCCACTCCAGTGGTGACTTTTCTTCTCCCTTGGTGGCTTCATATAGTGGCTTAGCAATACGAGCAAAGTTGGGTACCCTGCAGCTCCCAGAAAGGCTCTGACTTGCTTTCTGGTCGTGGGGGTTGGGATACTGCACACGGCTTCTTTTCTCTCTCTTCCTAATTGTCGGCTCCCTTTGGTCAGGCGGAAGCCCAAGTATTTTACTACTTTTTGGCATAGCTGTGCTTTTGCTCTGGAAACTTTGTATCCAGCTTCATCCAATAGTTGCAAGAGGTCAGTAGTGGCTTGTATACATTCGCTTTCTGATGTGGCAGCTACCAGTAGGTCATCTACATATTGGAGGAGTACTCTTTTGTCAGGGGCCACTGGGTAGCTTGAAAGATCTTGGTTTAATGCGGCACTGAAAATGGTGGGTGAATTCTTGAATCCTTGAGGCAATCGTGTCCATGTGAGTTGGCCCCGCCTTCCTGAGACAGGGTCCTCCCATTCAAAGGCAAACAATAATTGACTAATAGGGGCTAATCTTATGCAGAAGAAGGCATCTTTCAAATCCAAAACAGTGAAGTGGGTAGCTTCAGCAGGGATCAGTCCTAAGAGTGTGTAGGGATTTGGCACAATTGGATGTATAGTTTCAACTGCGTCTTTACTCTCCTTAAGTCTTGCACTGGGCGGTAGTCTCCTGTCCCAGGCTTCTTTACTGGCAAGAGAGGGGTATTCCAGGGTGACTGGCATTTTTCAAGTAGGCCATACTCCAGTAATCTCAACAAATGGCGATGGATGCCCTCAATTGCTGCTCTTGGGAGGGGGTACTGCTTGGCGTGCACTGGTACTGCACTGGGTTTTAGATTCACAATTATTGGAGCTATGTGTTTGGCCAGGCCCGGTGGATTGCCTTCTGCCCATACTCCAGCAGGGGCATTGATACTTTTCAGAGTTGGTTCGAAATAAGTGTCTTTTATTGGCTCGGTACCTGGTTCGGTGCTGTAATATCTCCATTCTTCTTCTCGGGGAACTGTAAGAACCATTAGTCCAGAGGGCTTTGAGTTTACTGTCATTTGCATTTCTCCTTTCTCAGTAAATTTATTTATTTTATTTATTTATTTATTTTGACAGTTTTGTATACCGCCTTATCCTTCAATCAAAGCGGTCACAACACAATTGGGGGATACATTTAACACGCGGGGATGTGAGACACATACACTAATACTTACAGGGAACATGGGCAATGGAGGGTTAAGTGGCTTGCCCAAGACCACAAGGAGCATCTGTGGGACTAGAAACCCCAGTCCTTCCGGCCCAAGGTTGCTGTCCTCTAGTGGGATTTGAACCCCCGACCTTCCGGCCTGAAGTACCTTGCCCCAACCACTAGGCTACTCCTCCCTAAAGGATATTTGGGCCTGCAATTTGGCTAGCATATCTCGTCCCAGTAGTGGCACTGGGCACTCAGGCATATAAAGGAATTGGTGTGTTATTTGCTGGCCTCCCAGATTACAGATGCGATTCTGAAGAAAAGGTTTTGTGGCTTTACCAGTTGCTCCCACAATGGTAACTGTTCTTGCAGAGAAAGGGGCTATTGGCTTATCTACTACAGAGTGTTCTGCTCCAGTATCGACCATAAAGTCCATGAATTGGTCTCCTATTTGTATGCTGACCATAGGCTCCTGGAGACCTAATGCGAATTCAGAGCCCGGTCTGTCCTATTCTACTTCTTCAAGATCATAGGTGGCTGATGCCACTGCCTGTATGGCTTCCGTTCGTTCTTGTTGATACCGCTCTCGATTGGTTCCTCTGCGGTTGTAGGGCCTGCCTCTCCCTCTCCGAGGGGCATCCTCGTCCTCCTCACGGGGACTGTCTTCGAGTCGCGGGCATGCATTCCTCCAATGTCCTTCTTCTTTGCAATAAGCGCACTGATTTGCGCCTAATGGGGTCCGGTTTTCTCCTCTGCCCCTCCCTCTTCCCCTGCTCCTTTGACTAGGGGGACCTCCCGTTTTCTGTTCAACTATGGCCGCAGCCAAAAAATCCGCTGCTTTCTTCATCTTTCGATCACTTTCTCTCTGTCTTTCATTATCACGATTCACAAACACTTTATGAGCGACTTCCAGTAACTGAGTTGCATTCATGCCCGCGAACCCCTCTAGTTTCTGTAATTTGCGTCTAATGTCTGGCTGTGACTGGCTTTCAAAGGCAGAATTCACCATGCATAGGCTTCCGGGTGCATCTGGATCATAGGGAGTATACATTCTGTATGCTTCAGCTAATCTTTCATAGAATACTGCTGGGCTTTCATCTATGCCCTGAATAACTTCACTTATCTTGGTGAGATTCATAGCCTTCTGGCCCCCCCTTTTCAGACCCTGCATAAGGCCTTGGCGAAATCGTGATAACGATTTAGATCCTGCTTCAGTGTTGGGATCCCACCGGGGGTCTTCATTGGGGAACTCCCTCTGCGCTGCATCACGGTTATCTATTCCTGCATTTACCCCTCCGTCTGCTAAAGGATTGTCAGCTAACCAATCAATGGCTGCTCGCTTAATTCGTGTCCTCTCCTCAGTAGAAAATAAGGTTGACAGGAGCTGACGACAATCTGCCCATGTAGGTTGATGGGTTTGCATAATTGTGTTCATTAAATCTGTGAGCTCCTGGGGCTTGTCAGTGTAGGAAGCATAATGCAATTTCCAATTTAACAGGTCGGTTGTGGAGAAAGGCACATAAACTAAATTTAGGGGTCCCGGTACTATCCGGTCATCTGCATCTCTCACGGGAACTCCCGGGACTTGCCGAAGGGGGGCTAATACTCCTGTGCGGGCTTTCTGTTTCCTAGTTGTGCCTTGTGATCCCTTAAGGGGGGCTCCTGCGGGGGCTGCTGTTTTCAGCTTTGTGACTCGCCGAGTCTGGGGAGTCTTGCCTGCAGCTGCTGATTTAACGCTGCCAGTGGATTTCTCACTGCCTGTCTCAGTCTGGGAAGATGTCCTCCTCTTCCTGCTCTGACTCCTGTCTGCTTTCGGTCTCAGTCTCTGACCCAGATTGATCCGCCTCCTCCTGAAACAGCTCATCTAGCTGATCGTCTGGCTGGTGGGGGGGTGGACTCTCCCCGTCCCGGAGGGCTGCTGCGGGACGCGGTTGTACCCTTACGGGGCACAGAGCTAGAGGCTGTCTGATTATAACTTCTGGTGAGTCAGGATCCACAAGGATAGGTTTCTGACTAGGTTTCTTGACTTTCTTTGTTCTCTGAACTGGGTCTGCTTTGTTCCCTACTTTCGGGGCTGGGTCTGTTACTTTCCCTATGTTCTGGACTGGGGCTGTTACTGCTAACATTATTCTGCACTGTTCTTCATAACAGCGCTGTGCCCAGGAGGGCGGTTTCTCACAAATGCTTAACCAGGAATCTATATATGGATACTGATCGGGGTGCGCTATTCGCACTTTCTGATGGACTGACTGAATAATTCTTATGTTAAAAGTTCCATCTCGGGGCCAGCTGGGGTCTATGACGGGCCATTCCCTAGTACACAAAAGCTGCAATCGTGAGGCAGTCATTTTCACTCCATAATCGCCTACATATCCTTTATTGAAATGCTTGATCATACATTCTAGCGGAGTGTTCCCGGTAGACCCTGCCCCTCCCATTTTGATGTGTGTGCGCAACAACAGACAGAAGGGAAAAGGAGGGCGGACCGTGGGTGAGGGGTCCTCACGGCCCTAGAAACATTTAAGGAAAACAAATAACAAGACAAGACGACAGTCGCTTCCCCCTTTTTGCGACCTGAACGCGGTCGCCCAGTCAGGAACTGCGCTACTCAGGGTCCGCCTTCGCTTGGTCCGTGCTGCCAGACCTCTCATTCACACTTCAATCACACAGCATGCTAGCAACGTATCCCAAATGCCCAGTCCTGTCTCTTCTGACTAGGCTAACAAAATCAAAAAGACGGTGGTTTGGCCCCGCGCATACTCATGCAGGGTTACTCGGACCGCCTTGAGAGCTCTCTTACCAAATGCAAATTCAAATTTCAAACGGCAGCAAGGTTACTTAAACCGCCTGCGAGAGTTGATCAGGCTCTCTTACCAAAGTTTCATATCACAAGTGCCAAGCTGCAGATCTGACTCAGCTGTCTAGATATCAAAATCAAAACTATACTCACCGGATCCGGTCCTCACTACTCCCGAGCAAGCGCATGAGTTGGACCTCGGACTCCCCTCTTCTCGGGTTCGAGGTGTTGGCTCCAGCCAGGCCCGGCACCCGCCGAGGTCCGGCCAGCTCCCTCCGATGCAAGGGACCGGCGGCGCAAAGGAGCAAGCCCACGTCGGAAGGGCGCGATCCTGGCAGGACCCAAACCTGTAGAGGCGGAAAGTCGTGGTATATTGCCCTATATACCCTCTATTACCACACCTTCCCGGTCCAACGCACCAAGAATATGTAGCAGCAGAGCACACACAAACCAATGATACCAGGAGTCAGTTCAGAAGGTCCAAATCATTTATTTGTGCACAAGTCTCAAGCAAGATCAAATTCAAAATGGCTGAGCAATGATTTCTAGTAAAACAACAACTTTTATAGCTTTGTTTCCCATTCTAGACATAGGCAAACCTTTCATTGGTCCCGGTAACCCCTCGTACACCTTCTATTGGTCCCGGTACTGATATAGCTATCCAATTGGGACTCTGGTTTGGGCCCAGCACCTGCTCACCCCCCTTCTAGTCCCAATTACAATGGTCAGTGTCTCTAACTTGTTACATCTCTCCTCCAAGGTCGCTCAGCTAGTTAAAGCATATGGGAAGCAGGGCACTGTAACTTTTCTTTCAGCACAGTTAATTAATTTCACAGAAGCATAGCACACCTTATCAGTACCAATTAAACTTGTTTTTCTCTACTTTCTAAGTTTCGATTCTGCTTAGCTATACCTAATTGTGCTCAGTTAAGTTTCGTTTCTACAATAGCAGCATTTGGGGAAATGTGTAATTCCTTTGGGCCTCTCCACAGGCTCCACTTACAGGTCAAGCTGTTTAGGCCTCCCTGCTTACGTCAGACACCATGGATCATAGGCCTTCGCCTACCACACTTTAGTGTATGACAGAGAGCCCATTTGGCAGTCCAACATGGATCAGGGCTTGGTGCTGAACTCACAAGGTTCAAATTCCAGTGTGGCTATGCTACAGGAATTGCATCCAAAGGATTTCATTGGCAGAACTTCTGCTTGTTACCTGTGTCCATGTGAGTGAAGCAGTTCTGTCTGAGTGACCTGTTGTGCCTCAAGGGTCTTCTCTGAGGTTTTGGGACCATGGTAAAGCCTCCCCCCAAGGGTTGGTCCTTTAAGGTGTTTCCTGGGCTTCTCGATGGCATTGACTTGTGGTCTATGCTACCTTTTTCTCTTAAAGGTGCTTCTACACTTTATCTGAATGATACAGCAGAGAAGACTCTTAGGAAGGATGTTTTGCTGTGTCTGCAGAACATGTGGAAAGTGTTGCTCAGATACATGACAATTTCTAGGTCATTCTGCTAGGCACATTGTGTCCTCCTTTGGCAGTCTGGGGAAAGAACTGACAGAGGTAATATCCTCTATTGCCTGCTGATTTAGGGAAGTTATTGGCTCTGTGTACGTTCTGGCTGATAAGCATATTCCAGAGTGGGTTAGAGCTCACTCCACAGGTGCAGGCCACCTGGACAGAGTCCACTGTGGTGTTGACAGAGAACATTTGTAAGGTAGCTTCCTGGTCCTTGCTGAATGCCTTTGAAACCCTCCAGGTTGCTTGTGGTACAGATGGTGCTTTTGTCAGACTAATTTGTCCTGAGTGTCTTCCTCCCACCTTGGGCTTTGACTGCTTGGTTATGTCCCACCTGTCTGGCCTGGTCTAACAGGATGATAGAGGATACGTTTTATATACCTGATTTACTTTCCTCAAATCCTGCTAGAAGAGTCACGGACCCTCCCTGGAAGAGAGGGTGTGTTTGGGGTGGTTTGTTTTTTTTTTCCTGCAGTTTTGGGGTTTACGGCTTCCTTAAAAGGCCTATTCTTCTTCAAGAACAAGCAGGAAGTCAGTCCTCATTTATGGGTGATGTCAACACAGACGGAGCCCACGTGGAGCAATTCCCCAGCTTTTAAAGAAATCCTTTGGGATTGCTGCCATGCATGCATGGTCCTCTTCCCACCCAAGGGTGCCATCTTGCTCACTCTCTCTTTTTCCGCGGAGCCCTTTGGATGCATGTCCTAGTCTCTCAGAAAAAGCATTTTCTCCTTTTGGCCTTTTTTCTGGTTGCACCTGTCCTCCCCGACGCCCCCGCTTTGGCTGTGGGCCAGGGGATCCCTAATTTTCCCTTCAGTTTTTCTTATTTTGGGCCCTTTTTCCAACCACTGGCCTCAAAGGTATTCAACCTCGCAGGGGCTCTTTTTGCCCCCATGGCCACCGGCTTCAAAAAATGTGACAGATGCTCCAAAAACATGTCACTCATGGACACCCACAACTGTTGCCTGCGGTGCCTGGGGGCTGACCACAACCTGGAGCTCTGTTCGCTTTGCAAGAAAATGTCCACTAAGGCCTTACAAAGCTGTAAGCAGATGTCAGACAACATTTTCCATAAGTCAGCACTAGAGTCCCCGGTGGCGCTCCGATCCACTGTTCCACTACTTCCAGGGTCCCCCGCAGTGACTCCGCGTCCCAGGCGTCACTCTGACCATGGCTCGCATGAGGTGAAACAGCAAAAAAAGACCTCGAGACGCTGCCGGAGGCTCCGGATAAGTGTGAGTGGTCTCGTGCTTGCTCCCTTAGCCCTCCCCAGCGTTCCCAAGAGTCTGACGAGGAGTGGCTTTGAAAGGTACTGTACCTCGTACAGACACTGAGGCCTACGGCGATGGTGCCCAGTCTCCAGAGGGTCATCCTGGTGAAGACCCCCTCTCCTCCATGCCAGACCCGGTAACTCCGGCGTTGGCATCCCAGGGACCCACTCCTGAGTGGGAGTCCCGTGTGCTGGCACGAGAGTGCAGTGTTTCTACCTTCCTAGCTGCCCAACAGGCGCTCTTGCCTAGCACGGCTGGCTTGCACCTCGAGACCGAGAGTCCCTCAACTGTAGTCCCGAAAACTGCCTTGGAAATCCCCCCCAAGAGCAACTGGCCTTGTGAGGGTCCTTGGCACCAGTCTCGCTTGCTGTCCCATTCCTTGGGGACAAGGTCTTCCAGAGTCAGTGCCTCCAGCTCCAGATGGGTCTCGGCCACCGGACATGGGGATCAGCCCAACTATGTCTTTCTTGGGCTGGAATTCGGATGGGGACACCTTCCCTGAAACCCACGCCCATCGGGACCTTCCTTCTGACCTGTCCCTGCCCATCTCCATGAAGGCGGTCACACCCAAAGATGCCTCCTTGATATTCGTGCAGGATATGACTCGGGCCCTCAATCTGCCCACACAGACAGAGGAAGAGCCAAGGGCAGAGGAACTCGACATTTTGAGTCTCTTCCAAGGGAGTCTTTCACAGTCCCTGTGCCGTCCATCTTGACCCGGCTGCTTCTCGACATGTGGGAAGCACCCGCCTCGGTCTCTATCATCAGTAAAAGACTTGGTGCCATGTACAGAGTCCAATGCGGCCCTGTGTTTCAAAAGGCCCAAATTCCTCATACCTCCATGGTAGTGGAAACCGCACTGCAGAAACAGAATAGCCCGAAGTCACATTCTTCTGTTCCGCCCGGCAGAGAATGCCATGCCCTTGACTCCCTCGGGTGTAAGGCTTACCAGGGATCCATGCTGGCATGCCGCATCTTTCAGGAAATGGAAAAAAGAGCCAAATGACAAACTGGAAACGGCACAAGCACTGGCAAGTTTAAATACAAGGCATTGATAAGGCAGGCAAAGAGAATTTGAGAAGAAACTTGCTATGGAAGCAAAAACACACAATAAAGACTTTTTCAAGTACATTCAGATGATAGAGGGGTTAAAGGAGCAGTAAGAGGGGACAAGGCTATAGTGGAGAGACTGAATTCTTTGCTTTGATCTTTACTGAGGAAGATGTAGGGATGTTACCTATGACTAAAGTGGTATTTGAAGGTGATGCTGCAGAAGAATTTGAAAGAAATATCGCTACACCGGGAAGATGTATTACAACTATTTGATAAACGGAAGAGTAGCAAATCACCTAGACCGGATGGTATTGTGGTGAAGAGCGCCCTCCTGAGGCAATGGAGACCGAGGAAAATCCTGAAGGGCAACAGGATTTACGCCAGATTGACAATACTGGAAGGAAAGAAAAACTCCTTTCTGTTGAGCTAAGAATGGATACCAGCCCAGGGGAGGAATTGAGTAGTCCTGATTGGGCACACCCAGTGGTTGGAAGGGGCGTGCCTGGAAGAGAACCTCGTTTTAAACCTGAGAATGACCCTGCTAGAGGGTGCGAAGAGAGCAAAGGGAGCAGAGGGTGCAGGAGGAGCAAAGAGAGCAGCAAAGGACTGAGCCGAAGTAGGCAGAGCAGTGCACAGAGCTGCACAAGGAACTCTGAGCAGAGGACCTTAGAGCAAAGGACCTGTGAGAGGACGAGCTGTGGAAAGATGTTTGGTACGTCAGCTGAGAGTGAGTCAGAGTGAATGGAAGACCAGGAAGCAGTGTGGCAGTACATTTGACCCTGGTAATAAAAGAAGACCTGCAAGGATCTTTTCAAGGGCTGTAAATGAAAGTCCTGAGGAAAGTGGACGTAGCCTTGGATTAGACTCCTGGAAGAAGGCAGAGCCCTGGAAGAGGAAGCCTCCACGGCAGGCAAGTGAGAAAGAGAAAACTCATTCTTTGGAATACAGTTGGGACCAGAGAGACACAGGAACCCTCACAGCTGGAAGACGTCTGAGCTACCTAGGACGAGAGGGGCTTGGCAAAAAGTAAGCAGTTTTCCTAGGAGTTACAAGAGTGAAGGTAAACTCAATTCTCCTATGTCTGAAGCCTTACTAAGAGAGCCTAAATGTTACCCTGACTTATTTAGCCTGAGAGGGGAGAAGGGAAACATTACTGACCAAGAGAGAAGCTTAATAGCTGCTGACAATTGCTTATCTAGCAACCAACAGGCTGAATTGCTTCTCCAAAGCTTTAAAGAGTTTCTAGATCTAAAAGCAGGCAGACAACCAGTACTGAATGAAGATACTAATTCTATACAGTCTGAAGAATTAATGCAAACTGATTCTGACTTACCTGACTGTAATAGTATGGATTGTTCATTGTGTTGTATGGAAATACCAGAGTAAAGAAGCTTGCTGTGCCGTGTATGAGTAAAATACAACGGAGCTGTTTCTACTGCCATGCTTTGGAAACCTTAATTACTTGCACCTGAATTAAGTTCCCACTGTGAACGTAACAGTGCATGTAAAGAGGCTGCATTAAATGGGAATCACCTCTTGGGGCAGAGCTGAGTCAAACTCCCTAGAAGTAAAGCTGAAGTTAAAGCTGAATTCTACTTTAGTTGACTTTATTCCTAAATTTATTCTGTTCATGTTAAAGCACCAGTTTTTGTTCATGTGTATGAATTTGTGATGCGCTGGAAGAATCTCCCCAACAATAAAATACTTGCAAACAAGCCTTACCGTCTCTGGCGCACAACTACACTTATTTCGGAGTGAAAGGAGCACAAGAACTACATTACCCAGCATTACCAGGGAACAGTTTTTAACTCCATTCCTCACGAGGCAATAGGCCGCTCCAGTCTTTTAGCCCTAAGGCGGGGCAGGGGCATCGCAGTATACATCCAAGGGTGTTGAAAGAACTGAAATATGAGATTGCAGACCTGCTATTAATTCACAGATTACTATCATTAATCATCTGTAATACCTGAAGATTGGAGGATGGCAATGTAACGCCAGTTTTTAAAAAGGGTTCCAGGGGTAATCCAGGAAACTACAGACCGGTGAGCCTGACTTCAGTATTGGGAAAAATGTTAAACTATCATAAAGAACAAAATTACTCAGCATGTAGATAGTCATGGCTTAATGGGAGACAGCCAACATGGCTTTAGGCAAGGAAGATCTTGTCTTACTAATCTGTTTGTTTGGTTTTTTTTGAAGTGTGAATAAACAGGTAGACAAAGGTGAGTCGGTTGATATAGTGTATCTGGACTATCAGAAAACCTTTGACAAGATCCCTCATGAGACTTTTGGTGAAGTTAAAAAGTCATGGGATAGGAGGAAGTGTACTACTGTGGATCAGGAACTGGTTAAAAGATAGAAAGCAGAGGGTAGGGCTGAATGGTCAATTTGCCCAATGGAAAAAGGTGAATAGTGGAGTACCCCAGGGATCTGTGCTGGGTCCGCTGCTTTTTGACATATTCATAAATGACCTGGAAAGGGGAATAACAAGTGAGGTTATCAAATTTGCAGATGACACAAAGCTTTTAAAGTTGTTAAAACCCAAGAGGATTGTGGAAAATTGCAAGAGGATCTTGATAAATTAGAAGACTGGGCATCAAAATGGCAGATGAAATTAAATGTGGACAAGTGCAAAAATATGCACCTAGGAAAGAACAACCCAAACTATGGTTACACGATGCAAGGTTCCACATTGGGAACTACCACCCAGGAAAAAGATTTAGGCGTCATTGTGGATAACATGTTTAAAACCCCCCGCCCAGTGTGCACTGGTGGCAAAGAGAGCAAATAGAATGCTAAGTATCATAAGGAAAGGAATGGAAAATAAAACAAAGGATATTATAATGCCCCTATAGCGTTCCATGGTGTGACCGCACCTTGAATATTGTGAGCAATTCTGGTCGCCGTATCTTAAAAAGGATATAGCGTTATTAGAAAAGTTACAGAGAGGAGCCACCAAACTGGTAAAGGGGATGGAAGGATACTCCTATGTGAAGTGAGGCTAAAAAGGTTAGGGCTCTTCAACCTGGAAAAGAGACTGCTGAGGGGCGATATGATAGAGGTCTATAAATTAATGAATGGAGTGGAACAGGTAAACGTAGATCGATTGTTTACGTCGTCAGAATATAAAAAGACTAGGGGATATGCAATGAAGCTACAGGGTAACCTATTTTAAGACTAATGGGAGAAAATATTTTTTCACTCAACGTGTAATCAAACTCTGGAATTTGTTATCGGAGGATGTAGTAAAGGCTGTTAGTGTAGCTGGGTTTAAAAAAGGTTTGGACAAGTTCCTGGAGGAAAGGTCCATAAACCATTATTAGAAGGGACATGGGATATTGCTGCTTGACCCAATACAAGCACTGAGGAACCTATGTCTTTTGGGGAAACTGCTAAGTACTTATGATCTAGATTGGCCACTGTTGGAAACAGGATATTGGGCTTGATGGACCTTGGTCTGACCCAGTTTGGCATATCTTATGTTCTTTTATGTCTGCCCCTGCCTAAATGATTGGCTCGTCATGGGTGCATCGGCCGATGAGGCAGGACTCTCGGCATCGCACATGGTCCTCCTACTCAAGCACCTCTGTTTCTTGATCAGTTACTCCAAGTTCCACTTCAAACCGGTGCAGGCACTTGAGTTCATCGGTGCACTGCTCAACACAGAACAGCCAACCGCCTTCCTCCCTCAAGCACACATGGACTGCCTCCGTGCTGTGGCTGCCAAGGTCCAAAGCCGAACCAGGGTCTCGGCGCAAGTCATGCTGCGCCTTCTTGGGCGCACAGCCTCAACCATACACGTTGTTCCCCACGCTCGCATGCATATGCAAGCACCCCAGTGGTGCCTCAGAGCGCAATGGTCCCAAGCCTCGGGCCGGCTTCATGATCCCATCTGTCTCGCACAACCTATCCAGTTCCCTGGATTGGTGGCAGAATCTCCGAAGCTTACTTCTGGGCATGCCCTTTCAAACTCTGCAACACAAGCTCATCTTGACGACTGATGCCTCGCTGTCGGGTTGGGGAACCCACTGCGACAACCTCCTTATCCAGGGATGGTGGTCACCCGAGGAATCCTGGCAGCAGATCAACGTGCTCGAACTTCAAGCAGTCCGGTTGTCCTTGAGGCTCTTTGAGCACCACTTGTCAGTCTGCACAAGCACCAACTTGCTTTGCAACAACCATTCTCCTGTTCCACCCAGTGGCCTCCACCTTTTGCAGGTGGGGCTGAAATCTAGTTCGGTCAGGGTTCACCTGAGCGCCATTTCAGCCAACCAGGTTCCCATCGAGGGTAAACCCCTCTTGGGCCAGCCACTGGTCTTACGTTTCATGCGGGGCCTTTTACTCTCCAAGCCCCCCGTCTGGCCTCTGCCAACGGAGTGGGACCTGAACATCATGCCCATGCAGCTGACGTAGCCGCCATTCAAGCCGATGGCAACGTGCTCGCTTCGGCACCTCTCCTAGAAGATAGTCTTCCTGGTGGCGCTGACCTCGGCTTGGCGAGTCAGCGAACTCTAAGCCCTTATGGCCGAGGCACCTTACACCAGGTTCTACAGGAACAGGGTGGTCCTTCGCACTTGCCCCAAGTTCCTACTGAAAGTTGTCTCAACTACAAGAGGGCTCTCGCCTTCTACCTGCAGCACACACAGGGTCATCGCAAGTCTGGCCGGCTCTTCATCGCCTACAATCCCAACCCTCTAGGGTTTGCCGTCACCAAGCGCACCCCCTCCATCTGGGTGGTGGACTGCATCGCTTTTGCCCTGGATCGGCGGGTCACTGCACACAGTGTCTGTGCCAAGGTGGCAGCGGACTGCGACCTGGTCTTCAACAAACGCCTTCGCTTTGCTTCGCACTACTGCCTGGAGAGGGAGTCCCGCCGGGACAGCGCCTTTGGCCAGGTTGTACTCCATAATCTGTTTGGGATATAAGCAATTCCTGCCCTCCGACCTCCTTCTGCAGCTGCCTGGAGCTTGGACCAGAGGACTTGGGCTTCCTTCGGATCATCGGCATCTCCTCATGGCTTCGCGGAGGCGCTTTGCTTTTGGGCTTCGGTAGCCTGTAGCTGGGGAGTCCCATAAGTGAGGAGGACTGACTTCCTGCTTGTTCCTGGAGAAAGTGTAGTTACTCACCTGTAACAGGTGTTCTCCAGGGACAGCAGGAATCGGTCCTCGCTACCCTCCCACCTCCCCTTAAGAGTTGCCATTCTTTTCTTCCCTTGCCATCTGCTTAGGGCTCTAGCTATGGGACCTGACTGAGCAAGATGGCACCCTTGGGTGGGAAGAGGACCATGCATGTGTGGCAATAATTCCAAAGGCTTTCTTTGAAAGCTGGGGAATTGTTCTGCGCATGCTCCATTGTCAACGTCACCCATAAGTTAGGACTGATTCCTACTGTCCCTGGAGAACACCTGTTACAGGTGAGTAACTATGCTGTCAGTCCTGTAGTCTGACACTGATTTCATCATAGCAAGAGCCAACTACTTTCTCACACTATTTGTGCAAAGTGTTTTGTGTGTTTGTTAATTTCTGAGTTTTCCTTTACATTGTTCAACCTGGTCATTAAAGTCTCAAAACAAAGGCAGTTTCTGTGGAATAAGAACAGTCAGATCTCTATAGCAGAGCCATGGACCTGCTTGATGTTTGATTTAAGACTTATTTTACTAGGGTGTTTTGCGTGTGTGTGTGCGTGCCATCAGTAAATGGCAACTCATTCCCTTAGGAGATGTCTTATTTATGATTTACTGAGATGTGTATTTAGGTTACTTTGTAAAGTATTTATCAGGTGTGTTTTGTGTTAATATCTTTATATCTTATGCATTTTTTGTGGTGTTGTGCCTCTTAGAATCATTAGTTATTAGTGGGATATCAATCCTTACTTAAAAGGCTATATGTTTGAGTGCATCTCCTATTCAGATAATTTTTATGTTTCCTTAATAAAAAGTAAAGTAAGTCACAAAAAATCAGGTTACAGTGGCTTTATTGGTCCTGGGCTAAAATAGAAATAACTGTTTAAATTTTTAGGCTAATGGAGAAACTTAATTGCAAATATTTATAGCAGATTTTAATTAAAGAAAAATCTGACTCTTTCTCAGGGGTTACTGATGATGTAATTTGTGAAGATTCTATCATGATTGATTATGAGGGGCCTTTGAATGGATGGTAAGTACTATAGCTTTCAGTATGTTCATGACCAGCCTCTATGCCTTTGGAAAAAGAAAGTGGATCTGGTACAGTGAACTAATATAAATTAGAGGTGCACTGGAAAAATATTTGACTTGATGGTCATCCAGAAGGGGGTGGGGAGAATTTGCATAATGTTCTGTGTTTTTGTATAATAACTTTTAAAATTCTTCATTTTTTACTTTATATAAATAGTCGCTCTAATTAGCAGCTTTTTGTGTTGTCTTGTCTTATCTTTTTAGGGGACTTTAGGGATGAATGCTGAGAAGGGAGAAAAATAGATAAAGGAAGAGGAATCAGGATGGGGAAAGAGGGCATATTGGAGGAGGAAAATGGAGAAGGGGACTTAAGAAAGGAGGGGTAGAGACATAAGCATGCAAGGAGATGGAGATGCAGGAATAGGGGAGGATAAGAGGAATTAATTAGAGGAAGGAGGGGATAAGAGGATCCTGGAATAGGGAAGGGGATCAGAGTGAGGATGATTTTATTTATTTTACAGGTTTTATATACTGCTTTATCATTTCAATCAAAGCGGTTTACATTGTAACTTTAAACTTGGTAATGTACATTAAACAAGGATATTGATAACTTGGATTTTTCTGAGGCAATGGAGGGTTAAGTGACTTGCCCAAGGCAACAAGGAGTGCTCGTGGGAATCGAACGCTGGTTTCTGGGTTCCCAAGCCAGTGCTCTAACAATTAGGCTACTTCTCCACTCCATGATCCCTTCACACCCCACTGCCAGTCCAATCAGTCACACTTTCCATACTCTGCTCTGCCCTTTCTGGTCCCTTTTTATTCTCTTCCCCATGCCTTCACAGCCTCTCAGTCTTCAGTCTCTTGCCTAAACCTGTACTTAAGACTCCCTCCCATCACCTCACTTATGGTTCAATTTTATGGTCCTGATCCTGGCAATGGTGGAATTAGAACTACATTGTCAACCTGAGTTAGTAGCCAAAGCATGTTCCTTATCGTCCCTCCAGTCCAGTCCCTCACCTCTGGGTAGTGCACCTCCTCTCGTGGCATGGAGACTGGGCATGTCAGAATTCTGAAGTCGCCTGCATTTATACTGCTGGCACTTCCCACCTTCTAGTGTGCTCAGTCTCCATGCAGCTGGAGGGGTAGTGAGCCGAGGTGCTGGACTCACTAGAGGAATGGATAAGGAGCATTAGTTTAGAGTAACTAGTATTTTAAGTTTCTTTCCTATCCTTTGTTTTATTTGGGCTTAGTAGATTAAATTCTTTTTCTTTCCCAAAGAAACTTTAGTTACAGAGCTGGGGGCAGACGGCGATGTCTCTAGAGGAGGATTCCTGTTTCTTCTCTCACCCCATTTTGGTCTTCTCTGGCTACACTCCCCTCCTGGACTGTAGGGGGGAGCTGAGCTTGGCAGTCTCTTCTGCCTGCAGACCAGCTCCTGATCCAATTTCCGGGGGAGGAGCCGTCGACGATCTTGCCTGCCTTCTCTGTCACAGGCTGCCAGTTTTGTCTTATTTTCTCTGGCTCTGCTTGCAGCGTTGCGGTCTGGCATTGGGGAAACCTTCCTTGGCCTCCGGAGGGGTTGTTTTTGCTAAGGTGAGTCCCCAATTGCAAGTTTTGATTTCCTGTGAAATCGCGGCCTGCTGCCTCATGGTGAGCATGGAAGTGATTTCCTCAGTGCGGTTTCTGTAGCGGTTTGTTAATTTTCTCGCGGTTTTTGCCTGCACTGCTGTTTTAGTTTTTACTGCGATCCTTTTTAGGCTAGTTTTTTCAAGGGCACCGGTCACTCTTTTAAAGGGCCAAAAGCATCGGTGTTTTTTCACAAAGGCAGAGAAGTAGAGGAGTTTGTTTAAAAAAAAAAAAGAAAAAGAATAAGGATGGTTGTATTTATTTTGTGGTGTTGTAAGTGCTGCTGGTTGATTTTCTAGTCAGCAGATCCTGATGCCTACACGCCTGCAGTGCCTCGTCTGTGGTACCCGTCGAGGGACGGTATCTGATGCAGGCGTGTGTCGCGGTTGTGCAACAGAAGTGCTAGATATGGAGCAGGAGCTCCAGGATAAGTCAAAGGAGGTGCTTTTAGTGGCAGCGCAAGTTTCCGTGGCTCCGGTAGAGGGGGAGGGTCTCTGCTAGAGCTTCCGGCCTCTCCAATTGCTATTAGTCTGCCGCAACCGGGTCCATCTAATTCTCCTGTGGTGAGCATAGCTGCTCGGGGGGGGGGGGGGGGGTTCACCGGATTTTGTTCTTCTGCTGCACCAGGCTTACTGTTTATTTCAGCAGGGGACCGCCACGGATCTGACAGGGCTGGCTGCTGGGGTGATGCGGCCTTCTGTGGACAGGCCGGGCACTACAGATGTCAGCCCGCTTAAGAGAGCTCGGTTAGGGGGAGGAAATGACGTCACCGAGCATAGTGGCAGTGTAGAAATGGTCCTTCGTCGGTGCTAGATGGAAACCCGCAGTTAATGAACACTCCGGAGGGAAAATAGCACAGCAAAAAAAAAAAAAAACGAGAAGGCAAAGCCTCAGTGAGGAACTGCATGGCGATGAAGAAAGGGGCGGCGGACCTGAAGTAGTTTGCGTACAAGAATGTGGTGGTGAGCTCCGCCAGGAAGAACAAGATGGCAGCTGTGAGTGTTGCTAGCGAGGAGGAGGCAGGCACTGCAAAAAGTGTGGAAAAGGTCCAAGGAGGAGAAATTGATGTGCTGAGAGGTGAAGTGAAGGGGTGGTTTAGTACCATTCAGCAGGATCTCGCACACTTTAAAATAGAAGTACAGACTTTGATGGAGGAACTGAGAGTAGACGTGAGGGAAGTCGGGCAGCACCTTGAAGAGGTGGAGAACAAGGTGGAGGCCCAGGAAGGTACAAAACAGAACATGCAAGAAAGAATGGGCGTTGACCATGAGGATTTGTGGTCCAAAGTGGAGGACCTTGAGAATAGGTCAAGGCGAGCAAATATAAGGATAAGAGGGGTCCCTGAAAATGCTGAGAGATGTGGTTGACAAAATCTGTGTACAGATAATGAAAGAAGCAGGTATGAATGGGACAGATTTCTGTTGGAAGCTAGACTGGGTCCATAGAGCACTGGGACCAAAAAGAGATGGGCATGCCAGGGACATAGTGGCTTGCTTCCATGAGTATTCTGCGAAAAGCGCAGTGGTGGAGGCAGCAAAGAAAATAAGCAGTCTACAGTGGAAAACCAACGCATTGAGATTTATGTGGAGGACTTATCTGTTATTACAATGTGAAAGAGGAGAGAGTTTGCAATAATAACAGCGTCTGAGGGAAGGTCTAATCAAATACAAGTGGATGTTCCCTTTCAGATTACAATTTTGTATAGCGAGAGTTTCTCCAGTACCAAGCAGGAAGTCAGCCCTCACATATGGGTGATGTCGGCGCCGACGGAGCCCTCGTGCGGAGCATTTCCCCAGCTTCCAAAGAAAGCCCTTGAATTGCAGCGCGCATGCACGGTCCCCTTCCCGCCCAAGGGTGCCATCTTGCTCAGTCGTCTTTTTTCCGCGGAGCCCAATGGATGTAGTTCGTTTTCCGCCGAGGAAAAAGTTGATTTCCCTGTTTTTTGTTCTTCTTCGGTTTGACGCCGGATCCTTTTCCCGCCTGGGCCCGATAAGCCAGTATCGAGTCCACTCTCTTTTTCGGTTTTTGTCCTTCGTGACTAGCGTTCACGCCATTTTTTCTTTTTTCACTGGCAGCCCTGTCTTTTGACCTCGCAGGGGCCCTTTTTCCCTCGATGGCTGCCAGCGGGTTTAAAAAGTGTGATCGGTGTAAGAAGCTTATGTCTCTTACCGACACACATGACTGCTGCCTCCGCTGCCTCGGACCCGATCATGACCCGATGATCTGTGGTCCGTGTGGCAAAATGTCCTCGAAGTTGAGTCGGCAGCACCAGAAGGATAGGATCTTCTTTGACTCCGTGTTGGGATGGGCCCGGACCTCGTCAGAGGCCTCGACGTCTCGGGACTCCGGCCCCGAGCAGCGTCGGGGTTCCTCTGAGCGGGGGTCTCCTTCGTGGGAACAGTGCAGGAAGAAGAAACCCACGAGGGCGGCATCGGTGGACGCTCCTGGTTACTCGAGAGCCAGGTCGCATATCCCCGATAGCCGTCCCGGGTCTTCGGAGTCGGAGAGGCCTGCCAAGCAACCTCGTATCGAGATGGAGTCTCCTGGACACGTAAGTGCTGTAGTCCTCGTGGACACTCTCCTCCAGGGGAGCCGACGTCGGGGCCCGAGTCGGGGGCTGCTGGGTCTCCTGAGCTCTGACTCAGGTTGATGGCTTTGGAGAGCAGCATCGCTGCCTTCATGGAACAGCAGCGGGCATTGATCGTCGGTCTCACCGGTGCATCTGCCCCAACCACCGGGACATCGACGTCCAAGTCGACCCTGGAGGCCGAGCCGATCCTCGAGTCCATGCGGGCTCGAGTTGATCCTCGGCCACGGTCTCCCTTGGCCTCCCATTCAGGACCAAGGTTGTCGATGCCGGTACCCTTGGCGTCAGGGCGGATGGCATCGGTGCCTGCCTGACCGGAGCCGCTCGACACCTCCGCCAAGGAGTCGGGCTGGGAGACTGAGGACGAAGAGTCACCCGACACCTATCGGACTCGGTGTGTTCCATCGGACTCGCCGGAGTCCGAACCTCGGGGACGATCCCCACCGGAGGATACCCGGTTCTCGGACTTCGTGCGGGATATGGCCAAGGCCTTGGCCTTCCCCGCGGATCCCGAGGAGGAGCCTCGAGCCGAGGAGCTCGAGGCCCTCCAGTATGACTCTCTCCTGAAGGAGGCCTTTACTGTACCGGTTCCTCCGATGCTGGAGCGGCTGCTCTTCCGCATGTGGGAGACCCCGGCCTCGACGCCGGTGTTAAGCAAGCGGGTCGATTCCATCTATCGAGTCCACAAGAGCCCTGGGTTCCAAAAGGCACAATTAGCGCACCACTCCATGGTTGTGGAATCGGTCATGCATCGACTGAAAAGTCAGAAGATGCACTCCTCGGTGCCTCCTGGCCGGGAGGCCCGGAACCTGGATGCCCTCAGTAAGAAGTGCTTCCAGGGCTCTATGCTTGCTTGCCGTGTCCAGACATACTAGCTCTACATGGGCATGTATCTCTGAGACCTGGCAAAGGAGATTGCCGGGTTCTCTGCTGGTCTCTCTGAGGAACCTTTGCAGAGGTTCCAGGCCTTGTCCACTGGTATTCGGGAGTGCTCGAAGTTTATCTCTCGAGCAGCCTACGATGGCTTCGAGGCTTCGGCCCGAGTAGCTGGGGCCGGCATCGGTGCCCGCTGACAGGTTTGGCTACAGTCATCCGATCTCAAGCCATGGGTCCAGGACAAGTTGGTCGATGTCCCCTGCCGAGGTGAAAACCTCTTTGGCAAGCCCATGGCTGAAAAGGCTGCAGAACTCGAGACCGAGACTCTGACCCTTCTCAGAAAAAAAAGTGCTCGGGGAAAAAAGACCTTTTACCCGAGGAAGTTCTCTGCCTATAAACAATACCCTCATTATCAGGCCTCTGCAGCTCCCCAACAGGGTCAGCAGGCCAAGGGGCAGGGTCATGGGCCCCGTAGGCAGAAGGCCACCAACACCGGCCCCTGCTCAGCAGGGTGGGGTTTTTTGACTCAGCAAGCATAGCCTCTTCTCAGCTGGCTCACATCAGCACAGGAGGCCGGCTGGCCCACTTTGCCCACAGGTGGTCAGCCGTCACATCAGATACCTGGGTGCTCCATATAGTCCAAAAGGGCTATCTTCTCTATTTTCACCAGGTACTTCCCTCCTATTTTCCAGGGGAGCCTCCAAGACTCCCTCTGCACAGGGACCTCCTCCTTCAGGAGTAAGCAAGTCTGCTAAAGGAACAGGCTGTGGAACCGGTGCCCCACCACCTGAGAGGTCACGGCTTTTATTCCAGGTACTTTCTGGTACCAAAAAGAACAGGAGGCCTCAGACCCATCCTAGACTTGCGCAACCCTCAACAAGTTCCTGGAGAGGGAAAAGTTCAAGATGCTTACCCTTGGAATCCTGCTGCCCTACCTCCAGCAGGGAGATTGGCTAAAGGATGCTTATACTCACATCCTTATTCATCCAGACCACAGACAATATTTCAGATTTGTTGTGGGGGGAAACCACTACCAGTACAGAGTACTACCCTTTGGCCTAACCTCTGCTCCCAGGGTGTTCACCAAGTGCCTGGCGGTGGTAGCGGCCTACCTGAGGCTTCAAGGTCTTTTTGTGTTTCCATACCTGGACGACTCATAAGGGGCCAGTCTTCCCAGGAGGCCAGTCAAGCCACCCTTCGCACTGTGGCTCTGCTTCAGCACTTGGGGTTTGTCATAAACTTCGCAAAGTCCACTTTGCTCCCGTCCCAGAACTTAGAATTCATAGGAGCGAGGCTGGACCCTCTTCAGGCGAAGGCGTTTCTGCCAGTGGACAGAGCCCACAGGTTGATGGATCTAGCCAGGCAGTTTCACAGCAATTCCCTGGTCTCCGCCAGGCAATTCCTGAGACTTCTCGGCCAAATGGCTTCCACGGTTCATGTAACCCCCAATGCCCGCCTGCACATGCAGCCTGCTCAGTGGAGCCTTCGAACTCAGTGGCATCAAGCCACAGGGAACCTTGCAGACTCAGTGAGAATATCCACCCTGCTCGTCTCCTCTGCAATGGTGGCTTCATCTTCCCAATCTGGTTCTCGGAGTGGTTTTTCAATCCCCTCCGCATTCTCAAGTGCTGACGACAGATGCTTCTCTTCTAGGTTGGGGAGCACATTGCCAAGGGGCATGTACTCAGGGTCTCTGGACCCCTTGGGAGGCTGCTCAGCAGATAAACTTCCTGGAGCTACGGGCGATACGCCTCGCTCTGAGAGCCTTCTCACAGCTCACCAGTATGTACTGTTCCAGACGGACAATCAAGTTGCCATGTTCTACGTGAACAAACAAGGAGGCACAGGCTCCTTCCTTCTCTGTCAGGAGGCACAACGACTGTGCTCTTGGGCCGTCAATCACGGAATCCTCCTCAAGGCTGTCTACCTCCCAGGTCAAGAAAATTACCTGGCGGACAGACTGAGCAGAATCCTGCAGCCACATGAATGGAGGTTGAATCCGTTGATGGTGCAGCGGATCTTTCTCAGATGGAGCCTCCACCATGGATCTTTTCGCCAGTCCTCTGAACCGGCAACTCCCGAGATTCTGTTCCAGGGAACCGCATCCTCTCAGAGTAGCAGCGGATGCGTTTCTGATTCTGTGGTCCCAAGGCCTACTGTATGCATTTCCTCCCACGCCACTAGTGTCCCGAACACTGTTCAAAGTCCTCAAGGACAGGGCGTCAATGATTCTGATAGCCCCCAGGTGGCCGAGGCAACCGTGGTTCCCGCTTCTGCTGCAACTGGCGGTGGACACTCCTCTTCCTCTGGGGATTCAACACGATCTCCTGTCTCAGGAGCAGGGATCTCTCTTGCTGCACCCCAACCTCCAGTCCCTTCATCTGATGGCCTGGCTGATGAAAGGGTAGTCCTGGCTCCCCTACTACTACCTATAGAGGTGGAAGACGTAGTCTTAGCCTCTAAGCGGCAATCCCCAGGAAATCCTACGCTCTTAAGTGGCGTAGATTCTCCGCGTGGTGTGCTCAGCACAGCGAGAATCCCTTCTCGTGCTTGGTGGCGGTAGTATTGCAATATTTGCTTTACCTCTCCAATCTAGGCCTTAAGTCCAACTCTGTCAGGGTTCACCTCAGTGCTCTCTCGGCGCACCACTCGCCGGTGGACGGAAGGCCTCTTTCTAACCACCCTTTGGTGGCTCGTTTTCTCAGAGGCCACCTCCTGCTTAAGCCTCCTTTACGTCCACCAGCCCCTGAGTGGGATCTGAATGTGGTCTTACAGCGGATTACTTGTCCGCCATTTGAACCTATGGCTACCTGCCCTCTCTGTTTTCTCTCCTGGAAAACCTTGTTTCTGGTAGCTCTTACCTCTGCTAGGCGAGTAAGTGAACTTCAGGCACTAGTGTCTGATTCCCCCTTACACTAGGTTCTACAGGAATAGGGTAGTCTTACGGACTCACCCGAAGTTTCTCCCTAAAGTTGTCTCCCCTTTTCACCTCAGTCAGGAGGTGGTTCTTCCGACCTTCTTTCCCAGGCCGCATGCCAACCGGGCTGAGATGGTTCTGCATACCCTGGACTGTAGGAGGGCGTTTATCCTTCTACCTTGACCATACGCAGGAGCACCGGAGGGCTGTTCAGCTCTTCGTTTCTTTTGACCCCAATAAGTTGGGGTTACCTGTCTCCAAGCGTACTTTGTCCATATGGGTCGCTGACTGTATCGCCGGGGCTTATGGGGCAGCCGGCCTCTCGTTGGAGGGTCGAGTCACGGCTCATCGTGTCAGGGCGAAGGCTGCGTCAGTGGCTCATCTTCGCTCTGTTCCGTTGGCAGACATCTGCCGGGCCGCTACTTGGTCTTCAAGCCAGACTTTTGCGGCCCATTACTGCCTTGAGAGGGAGTCCCGCAGGGACAGTGCTTTCAGACAGGCAGTACTCCATAATCTCTTTGGGGTTTAGGCAACTCCTACCCTCCGGCCCTGGTGTTGGGCTACCTGTCGGGGGCGTTCTCGGAGAAGATTCTTTCCTTACGTACTGACAAGCTAGAGGGAGCTCATTTTTTCGGATTGAGGTCTCAGTAGCCTTAAGCTGGGGAGTCCCATATGTGAGGACTGACTTCCTGCTTGGTCCTGGAGAAAGAGTAGTTACTCACCTGTAACAGATGTTCTCCAGGAGCAGCAGGAATCAGTCCTCACAACCCTCCCTCCTCCCCTTGGAGTTGCAGTCATATGATATATTTTTGCTAATTTTTTGCTGTCTTTTAGCTATGTCATCAGACTGAGCAAGATGGCACCCTTGGGCGGGAAGGGGACCGCGCATGCGTGCTGCAATTCCCAAAGGCTTTCTTTGAAAGCTGGGGAAATGCTCCGCACGAGGGCTCTGTCGGCACAGACGTAACTCATATATGAGGACTGATTCCTGCTGCTCCTGGAGAACACCTGTTACAGGTGAGTAACTACTCTAACTTCACAAGTAAAGACTACAGAGGAAGCTGCGAGGGTGATGAAAGAAGCGGGATGGTCAGAGGTGCCAGAAGTCAATTGTGCACCGCAAGCTAAGGCTACGAGACGGCAGAATGGAGAAAATGGATGGAGGCGGGCACAACAAGGAGACCGACTACGACAAAAGCAGAAGAACATGTCCCATCTAGAAGGAAGAGGATGGAAGGATGGACATTATATAGTTATAACAAATAGGATGTATGTCAGTGCATGCTGATAATGAGAGAGGAGTGTACTTAATATAAGGAGAAGATGAAAGTACGTTAAAGTTGACAAGGAAAAGCTAATGTGGGTGTGTATAGAGCTGCCGTGGGCTTGGTAAATCATGCCTCTATGGAATAGAGTTGATGGTGTACTGGAGGGAAGAGGATGGGTGGGGGGGTGAGAGGGTAAGGGTAAAGGGAAAATAATGTATTTCTACCTATGGATAAGGGGGGTTTTAGAGAATATGAATGATTGTTAAATGGCTAAAATACGGTTATTGACTATGAATGTACATGGTCTGAATTCTCCGATAAAGACAGAGAATGTATAAAGAGATAAGTAGACTTAAGGGAGACATTATTATATTTATACAGGAGACACACCTGAAAAATGTGTTGAATGGAGGGTAGCGCACAAAAAATTCCAGGGTCCATGGTTTGCATCGAATCGGGTTGAATTGAAAAAAGTGGGAGTGGGAATCCTGGTAAATGGGCAAATCCCTTATTCAGTGTGTGCTGTTCACCAAGATAGAGGGGGAAGATATATTTTTAAGATAAAAATCCAGGAACAGATGTTTACATTGGTGAATATTTATGGCCCAAATACAACACAAGGGATCTTTTATGAGATTAACCACCTCTATAGTGCAATTTGCTGAAGGTCAAGTGATTATGGGAGAGGATTTTAACTTGATAATCAACCCTCTATTGGATAGTTCTAAGGAAGACACAGTGGGGAGCGCCAAAAGTAGGCAAACTTTGAAATTAATGGGTGAGAACTTCGGAGTGGTAGATACATGGAGGGAATGGAAAGGGCGGGAAAAATTTCACATTCTATTCCCCTATGCATAAATTCTTCTCGAGATTGGATATGATATGGGTAACTAAATCCATGGTAGCGGGGGTGGAGAGGTGTGAGATTGAGGAAAGGATATGGTCTGATCATGCACCAGCATAGATTGAATTTAATCTAGAGAATAGGGGGAGGACGAGAAATGGGTGGACATTAAATGAATCTCTTCTAAAGAACCCTGAGATAGTCCAACAAATATTGAAGAAAATAAAGTTTTATATTTAGAGACTAATGATAGGGAAGATTGTAAAATTGGAACCCTATGGGAATGTTTAAAAGTGGTAGTGAGGGGGGACCTGATCTCAATAGGTTAATATATGAAAAAGGTTAAGAAGGGAAAAAGTCTTTACGTAAAAGGATACTGGATATGGAGGGTTTACAAAAGCAAGGGAAATTGGAGACTAAAGCAATACAAGAATTCAATATAGTGAGGCGAGAACTAGGTGAGTTAGAATTGGCAGAGATTAAATATACTCAGGACAGATTAAAATGGCAGTTTTTGAACTGGGTAATAAACCTAGCCGACTACTGGCATATAAATTGAAGCAACACCAGCATAGAAACTATATAACTAAAATACAAGATGCAAAGGGAAAGGAAGTAAGGCAAGTGGAGCAAATCCAAGAAAGATCTGTGGCGTTCTATAAACAATTATATGCATCGGAGAACACAAGCTCACGGCAAAAAATGGACAAATATTTACAAGTGAATCTACCTAGATTGACAATGGAAGAAGCAGAACAGATTTCTAGACCCATAAGAGAAAGAGGTCATAGAGGTGATTTAACTCTGTAATCACATAAATCACCCGGGATGGATGAGTTCACAGATAAGTTTTACAAGACATTTAATGCCGTATTGAGTGAGCCATTTACACGTCTCTAACTCCTTTAAGGAGGGAGGGAAAATCCCAGAATCTATGCGGACTGCGGGTGTTAAAATTCTGCCAAAAGAGGGGAAAGACACAAATTTATGTGGATCATATAGATCTTTGTTGGAGACGGACTTCAAATTTTTACTAAAGTGTTGGCAAATAGGCTATTAGGTTTGTTCATGAAAATCAGTCGGGGTTTGTACCTGGGCGCTAAACAGCAGATAATATAAGGTAAGTCTTAAACGCAATGTGGAAAGGGAGAATGGGGAAAGAGCAGATGGTTCTATTGACAATAGATGCTGAAAAAGCATTTGATCACATGTCGTGGCCACTTCTCTTCAAGGTGCTGGAACAGATGGGGATAGAGGGAAACTACTTGAATTTGATTAAAGCTATATATGAGCAGCCTATGGCAAAAATTCATATTAATGGGGAATACACACGTGCATTTGAACTGTTTAGGGGAACATGTCAGAGGTGCCCTCTTTCACTGATTCTATTTGTACTCTCTATGGAGCCATTAGCCCAGCGGGTGAGAGATTGTTTGGAGATACATGGGGTAAAATGGAAAAGGCTAGAAAGTCTCACTTTTTACGGATGACTTGCTTTTCATGCTGACTAGACCGATAGAATCACTGGAAGCTTTATATAAAATACTATTGGAATTTGGGGAGTACTCTGTTTTAAAAATAATGCTACCAAATCTGAGAGATTAAATATATCAGCAGAGACAGAAACGCAATTAAAGATAAGAGAATTTCCCGTTTTAAATGGGCTAAGCAAAGTATTAAGTACTTGGGAATAAATGTAATCTCTAAGGAAATAGATATGTTTCGGGCAAATTTTGTAAGATTGGAAAAAACAATAGAGAGAACTGGAAGTATGGGGAAGTAAAGAATTGTCTTGGATGGGTAGGGTGTCCGCTGTTAAAATGGTGATTTTACCCAAATGGGTATATCTTTATCTCCAGCAACAAGCAGGAATGTAGTCTTCACATATGGGTATCGTCAGTACCGACAGAGCCCGCACAGGAACGCTCCCCAGCGTCCAATAGGAACGCTTTTGGGAGCATCCCACAGTGCATGCGTGCTGCCTTCCCGCCTCTGTACCTCTCACTTCAGTTCTTCGTTTTCCGCGGAGCCAACAGAACGTGTACCCTGTCACCGCAGAAAATTTCCTTTTATTCTTTGTTTTTTTTGTGGTCACATCTGCCTTCTTTCGAAGCCTACTGGTACCGCCGGTGGTGGTGGTTCTTTCTTTTTCCAAAAAAAAAACCCCTTGTATTTCTTCAGGGGTCTTTCCCCTGTTTCTGGTGCTAGGCGCCATTTTGGGCACTAGGCCCACTTTTCTTCAGGCATGGAGAAACCAGCTAGTGGTTTCAAAAAATGCTCAAAGTGTGGCGGTACCGTTTCCGTCACCGACACCCATGATTGGTGTCTAAAATGTTCAGGTCCTGAACATTGTCCAACGGAGTGTCTCTCCTACACGAGGATGACCAAAAGGGGCCTGCAGAATAGAGCTGCAAAACCCGGTACCCTTTTTGCTGCGGATACGATGTCAGTTGCATCAACGTCTTCCAGGGCTTCATCTTCCTCTCATGGGTCTCGGGTAATTAAACTTAAGTCTTCTAAGAGTAGCCGGTCCTCAAAGGGTAGATCTCCTTCAAAGTATCGAGATGCCTCTGCCGTTGTCCTCGAAGATAGATAGTTCACTGGCAAAAGAGCCCCGGCGGGAGTCTTCGGGCTCCAAAGCATTAACGGGGCTCCAGGATGTTCCAGAGGCTTCCACCTCTGTAGAACTAACTGGTGCCATGGTACCGGTGGAAGCGGTTATGACCCCAGAACGATACCCAGGCATCGGCAGGAGCAATAGATAAGAGAATCCTCACTATTGAACGGAGTCTAGCATCCCTCTTAGCAGCTTTGGTACCACTAAGACCGCTACAGACAGTTCAACAGGTATCGGTACCGACATCAGTACTAGTACCGATAGTATCTGCTTCGACAGGACTGCTTCCCCCCATGCCGAGCCTTGAGTCTACCTCTGGTATCGGGGATCAGGAACGGAGACGTTTCGGTACCGACTTCGAGCGGTACCAAATCATGCTTTACAGGAGCACCCGGTACAGAGTGCCCTCAAGTCTTCCGATTCCGGTGACTCTGACGATTCTACCGGTACCAGAGCAAACCTACTAGAGGATTCAACACCTTCTCCTCAATGCAGAATGTCTCCTCCAGAAGATATGTCCTTCCAGGATTTCATACGTGATTTTGCAAAGGGTCTTGCAGTCACTGTGATTCCAGAAAAGGAACCTAGGGCAGAAGAATTAAGAATTCTGCAATACCCTTTGGCTCCCAAGGAGGCAACTATGCTTCCCATTCACAAGATCTTACATGATCTGATGTTGAGAATGTGGGGAAACTCCTTTAACGGTATCTTCACATTCCCGATGCCTTGACACTATGTACCGAGTGTCAAGTTGTCCTGGTTTTCAAAAAAACTCAGTTACCACACCATTCAATGGTAGTGGAATCGGCCATGCGAACAATCAAGAGTGCTAAAACGCATTCTTCTAATTCTCCAGGCCGTGAATCCAGGACACTCGATGCCTTTGGGCGTCGATGCTTCAATCCTCCATGCTATCAGCCAGGATCAGTTCCAACATTCTTTACATGGGAATGTTCCTGGAAGAAGTCACAAAAGACTTGGAGCTCATTAGCCCTTGTGTCTCTGAGGAAAAAAGAGCAGACTAACTTACTCTGGTCAAGCACGCCCAGAATGTCTCTAAATTCATGAACCGTGCTACCTTTGATTTGCTTTGAATGTATTAGCAGAACCTCTGCTATATCCATAGGAGCACGTCGTATTGCTTGGCTTCAAGCATCAGACTTACAATAGTGGGTGCAAGAAAAGCTTGGAAACATTCCTTGTACAGGAGAAAATCTCTTTGGCAAGGACTGGCAAAACAAAGCTAATCAGATTGAATCTGATAATACTACTTTGAACAGATTGTCAAAGTCCACAGCCAACCCAGCAAAGAAGAAAACATTTTTAAAAAATTCTATTTTTCAGTAAGAAAAAGAAGCCTTACCTATCTTACACCCATCAAAGCCACTGTCCACTTCATGTTCCCCAGAAGGGGCAACTACAGAACAGACAGCAAAGAAAGCCGCAAGCTCAAAGAGCTCAACTGGCCCAACAGACCCAGCCCCCTCAGGGTCTTTGACTTCTACCTAGAGAACTTAGTCATTCTGCCCCTAAAAGGTCCAGAACCCTTACCACATTCCAGGAAGACTATGCTATTTTGCCAAAAGATGGCAACAAATAACATCAGAAAACTGGCCTCTGTCCATTGTATGACTGGGGTACAAGCTTCATTTTCTCAACTTGCCCCCACCTACAATAATAAAACAGTTCAATTCTCAGGCCCCTGCCACCAACCTCTTGTGGCAGGAGGTCACATCACTTCTCGCTCAAGGAGCAATCGAAGAAGTACCCATATCCCAACAGGGTTCGGGGTTTTACTCCACCTATTTTCTTATTCCAAAGAAGACACGGGTACACAGGCCTATACTAGACCTCAGAATTAAACAAATATTTGTTCCGAGAAGTTCAAAATGATCTCCATCGGGACACTCGTACCATACCTTCAAAGTCAGGACTCTGTTCTCTAGATCTAAGAGATGCGTACACGCATATTCTCATCCACTCAGATCACAGGAAGTTACTTTGATTCCTGGTCCAAGGAAGACACTTCCAGTTCAGAGTTCTTCCTTTCGGACTGGCCTCTGCTCCAAGAGTCTTCACAAAATGCATGGCAGTGATAGCAGCATTTATGAGGACTCTGGGAATATTCGTTTTCCCTTACTTAGATGATTGGCTCATTCGAGTATCGTCAGCTCCAGAGGCCAGCTTCGCTCTTTCTCAAGCAATGAAATAATTCAATACTTGGGACTGGTCATAAACCTCCCGAAATCTCATCTCACCCCCCTCTCAATCTCTCAAATTCATAGGGGCTCATCTAGACACACGGCAATCGAGGGCTTTCCTGCCACAGCCACGCTGTCTACGGATAATACAACTGGCATCTCAAGCATCTGTGAAGGTGTTACTGCTCGGGAGATGCTTCAACTTCTTGGACACATGGCATCCACTGTCCATGTGGCTCCACATGCGAGCAGCCCAGTGGACCCTATGGTCACAGGCCTCGGGTCAGCTAATGGACAAGATCAGAAACACCACACGTCTGATTTTGTCCCTGCAATGGTGGCAGTCTCTAGAAAACCTCCTCGTAGGCTCTCCTTTCCAGCAGCCTCTATATCAGGCCACCCTAACAGAAGCGTCCAAGATGGGTTGGGGGGCCCACTTGCACGTTCTCTCCACTCAGGGTCTTTGAACCTCACATGAGGTTTCCCTTCACATAAACCTCCTAGAGCTGAGAGCCATCTTCAATGCTATTCAAGTCTTTCAGGCCCATCTCAGTAACAAGACAGTTCTGGTCCAAACCGACAATCAGGTAGCTATGTTCTATGTGAACAAGCAAGGCGGAACAGGCTCTTTGTCGCTATGCAACGAAGCTTTTTGACTGTGGGCCCTCGCCAGAGTTGCAAATTCACCTGTTTGCGGTATACCTTCTGGGCATTCAAAACTTATGGGCAGACAGACTCGGTGGAATACTGCTGCCACACGAGTGGTCCCTCTACTCATACCAGCTTGCTCGAGTGTTTTGAATTTGGGGAACACCAGATATAGACCTCTTTGCAAGTCCACAGAATGCCAAACTTCCTCAATTCTGTTCCAGTATCCCGGCTCACAACTGTCGGGCAAGAGATGCTATCCTACTCCACTGGGGTCAGGACTTAATCTATGCCTTCCCACCCATTCCCTTCATTCCCAAAACTTTTATTGAAACTTCTCAGAGAGACAGACATATGATACTCATAGCTCCATGTTGGCCACGACAAACATGGTATCCTCTTCTGCGTCTCTCTCAAGCCATTCCTCTGAAGTTGGGGAATGCTCCAGATCTTCTGTCTCAGGAGGATGGATGCTTACTGTATCCCAATCCCTAGTCCCTACATCTCAGGACCTGGTTACTGAAAGCCTAGAATTCCAGGATATTAACCTTTCTCGACAAGTAAAGGATATCCTTCTGGCTTCCAGAAAACCTTCCACAAGACGTTTCTACGCTTTTAAGTGGAAAAGGTTCTCTGGTGTTCACAAAAGGGACTTAACCCCCTTTTGGTATTGTAGAGTCGCTACTAGAATATCTCCTCCAATTATCAACTTCTGGTCTGAAGACCAATTCAGTGAGAGTCCATCTTAGTGCTATTGCTGCTTTTCATAAACCTTTCGATGGACAACCTATTTCCTCTCATCCACTTATATCGAGATGTATGAGAGGCCTACTCTTAACAAAACCTCCCATTTAACCACCACCGGTGGCATGGGATCTGAATCTTGTTCTTGGTCAGCTTATGAAACCGCCCTTTGAACATTTAGCCACTTAGACCTAAAGTTTCTTTCATTGAAAGTTATTTTCCTAGTTGCCATCACTTCTGCAAGACGCATTAGTGAACTACAGGCGTTAGTAGCTGAGCCTCCTTTTATACAAGGTTCCACCATGATAAAGTAGTCCTCAGAACTCATCCTCACTTTATGCCAAAGGTGGTTTCGCCTTTTCTTTTAAACCAGTCGGTTTATCTTCCTATATTCTTCCCTAGGCCTCATGCCTCCAGTGCAGAAGGAATCTTCACACATTGGATTGTAAAAGAGCCTTAGCCTTTTATCTCCAAAGAACTAAGCCACATAGAAAATCTTCTCAGTTTTTTGTGGCTTTTGACTAGTCATTTGGGACTTCCAGATTCCAAAAGAACTGTCAAATTGGATTGCAGATTGCATATCCTATACATATCAGAGTAAAGGACTTTCTCTCGAGGGCCATGTCACAGCTCACAATGTGAGAGCAATGGCAGCCTCAACGGCTAAACTTCGTTCTGTGTCTTTTGATGATATCTGCAAAGCAGCCACTTGGGCTTCGATACACACCTTCACAGCCCACTACTGCTTAGACAAGGACTCCTGTCGGGATGCCTCGTTTGGCCAGGCTGTTCTCCAGCATGTCTTCCATACTTAATACAACTCCTACCCACCATCCATGGTTTGGATGCCAGAGGTCCATGGGAGGAAGCATGACCCATCTCACCTGGGTTCGCAGCTTGCTGGGGTCACCCTTTGGCATCTTTCAGCTGGGGAGTCCCCATATGTGAAGACTACATTCCTGCTTGTTCCTGGAGATAGCTTAGTTACTCACCTGTAACAGGTGATCTCCGGGAACAGCAGGAATTTAGTCCTCACAACCCACCCACCTTTCCTACGAGTTCTCTCTATCTTACTCTACTTCTTTCCTTTGGTCTCAGCTATAAAATCAACTGAAGTGAGAGAGGTATAGAGGCGGGAAGGCAGCACGCATGCGCTGTGGGATGCTCCCAAAAGCGTTACTATTGGACTCTGGGGAGCGTTCCCGCGTGGGCTCCGTTGGTACTGATGATACCCATATGTGAAAACTAAATTCCTGCTTTTCCCAGAGATTACCTGTTACATGTGAGTAACTATGCTTTACCACCCTACCTATACAGGCGTCTAAGAATTGTATCATGAGACTACAGAGGATTATTATGAAATTTGTAGGGGGTGGAAACAAAATAGAGTGGCATGGAACATTCTTACAAGGAGGAAAGAACAAGGTGATCTCCAGGAACAAGCAGGAATGAGTCTTCACATATGAGTACGTCGGTACCGACAGTGTCTGCGCGGGAATGCTTCCCAGCGTCCAATCAAGAGCTTTTGGAAGCATCCCAGCACGCCTGCGTGCTGCCTTCCCGCCTTTCCCAACTGCCTCTCCTCAGTTTTCGTTTTTCCACAGAGCCGGCAGGACGTCCTCCTGTCACCGCAGAAAATTCTTCTTTTTATTTTTTATTTTTCTTGTGGTCGCGGCTGTCTTCCCGACACCACCGGTACCGCCGGTGTTTTCTTTTCTTTTCTTTTTCTTTTCTTGAAAAATTTTTCCTTTTCCACGGGATATTTTTTCTTCATAGTGTCCCACGGTCTCTTAGGCCTTTTAGGCCTCTTCTTTTTCCTTCATGGAACAGCCAGACACTTTCTCCAAGAAATGTTCAGACTGTGGCGGTACAACTTTTATTTCTAGACCCTCAAAGTCGGTGTCTAACCTGCTTGGGTCCTGACAACAGTTTGGTAAGAAGAGGTTTTCAGTATCGAGGCTCCCTCGATACACAGTTGCCCTCCAACTTCAGGGCACCATCCCCTTCTTCGTCCACACAGGATCAGGTAACCCAGAAACAGTCTGTTAAGACTAGCCAGTCCTCGAGTGGTAGGTCTCATGCGCAGCATGTAGACTGCTCCGGCCTTGCCCTCGAGGGCCCACTGGCTTCAAAACCCCGGCGGGAGTCTTCGGTCTCCAAAGCCTATAAGGGGTTTCAGGTTGTTCCTGGGGTTCACCCCCCACAGAACATACCTAAGCCGTGTACGGTGGTGGCATCCGCTTTGAGCGGTACCGATACCCTGGCATCGGCACTGGTGTTGGATGAAATACTCCTCACCAGGGATCGTCATCTGGCGTCCTCGGTATCTTTGGGACCGGTGGATACCCTCCAGATTGACTTTCCATTATCGGTACCAACACCGATACTCCAACCGACGTCGGTACCCTCCAGATTTGCATCGATAGCCTCGCTTCCTTCGATGCCGAGTCTGGAATCAATCTCCAGTCTGGAGGAATGGGTACCGACTCGCCTTGGTACCGGTTCTCGACGGTACCGAAGGCTCGGTTCCGATGATTCGGATTCGCAACTCTCGGTTCACCCGACGTCGATTGAGTTGCCACTGGTTGCCCTTCCTTCACTGGTATCAGACACGGTACCGAAGTTTGTACCGATGTCCTCATTACCTTCACGGTCGGTGCCTTCCATGCTTCGCTTATCAGGCTCTTTGCCCTCGATGCCGAGTTTGAAATCGATCTATAGTCTAGTCTAGAAGACTGGGTACCAATAGATTTTGGTACCGACACCGATCGATACCAGTGCTTCAGTACCGAGGATAGCGGCCGGAGGGTTTCGGTTACCTCGGTACCAATTGAACTGTCACCGATGACTGCTCCGATGTCTTTGTCGGGTTCCACTCCAACATCGGTACCGGTACCCACAGTAGCATCGTCGCCAATTCCTGCCATGCTTTTTTCAACAGGATCACTCCATTCTATACCAAGCTTGGAGTCTATACCTGGCATGGACGATGTAAGGATGGGGGCTGCTCCTGACAGCCAGTACCAGCAACCATCTTTTAAGCATTCCACACTGCACTCTGCAGGATCTTCTATTCCTATATATTTGGATAACTCTGTGGATGTTCAGGCTAGTTCTTTAGATCTACCCTGTCCAGGGGAGATTCCTGTTTGGGATCCCTCTTTTCAGAGTTTCCTCCTGGATATAGCAAGATCTCTTGCCATTCCTATTCCAGGACATGATCCTGCACAAGGCTCTGTTTCTGCCAAAGCAAAGGACAACATAATGCTTCCTTTGCATCATTCCTTGCAGGATCTCCTTCTAGGAATGTGGGAAACACCTTTTAGGGTACCCCCACCTCCCAGGGCAATTGATCTTTTATATCAGGTGCCCCCCTCTCCAGGGTTTCAAAAGACTCAACTTCCTCATTATTCCATAGTAGTGGAATCGGCAATGAGGCGGGTAAAGAGTAAGAAAAAGCACTCTTCTTATCCGCCAGGTCGTGCGTCTAAGACACTAGATGCCTTTGGACGTCAAACCTTCCAGACATCTATGCTTTCTGCAAGAATTCTCTCATATATTTTATGAGTCTTTCTCTTGAGGAGGTCACAAAGCAGTTACATCTTTTGACTCCTTTTCTTCCAGATTCTAGGAGTAAAGACTATTCTTCACTGCTTAAGCATATCCAGAATATTTCTTTGTTTTTTTCTCGTGCTTCCCTAGACTTTTTTGAGTCTGTTAGCAGAACTTCTGCTATTGCTATAGGGGCATGAAGTAGAGCCTGGCTCCAATCTTCAGACTTGGACAAATGGGCACAACAACGTCTGGGACATACTCCTTGCACTGGAGAAAATCCTTTTTAACAAGGAGTCTTTACGTCGGGTTACTCAGTTATCCACTGATTTACCTGTTCCTAAGGTTTGTTCTACACCTTCTTCTGTCCCACTAGGTAGGAAATCTCCTACCAAACTTTCTTCCCACAGGAGAAGGTTTTATTCATCACTTGCCCATCATACAAATGTTCCCCAACAGGGGAGGCATCGTCCTGGTCTGAAGAATCCAACCTCTCACCAGGCTCAGCAAACCCAACATCTGCAGGGTTTCTGATCAATCATCAGATGCTTGTGACTCTTGGGGTTAGCATCTACAGTTGCTGCTTCTCAATGGAGGCAATCCACCGCTTCATTCTAACCCCTACACATGGATCCATTTTTTCTATATTTCTATGAGCTGTCAGGATATTCATGCCTATAGGTCACAGGTTTCTCCTCTTTTTCCTGCTAGGGAAAGAGGTCTAACCACTATCAAATGAGAGTTCCTGTGCCAGCATGTATCTTTCCTTTCTATAGACTTCCTACTTCGTAAGTCGTCTTCAGCTCCATTCTCTCCACCCTCTTACCAAGTTTTTCCCCTGTAAGAGGGAATTACTTACTGGGAGGCTTTTTCTTCAGCCTCTCTACTTTTCTCACTTTCCAGTGCAAAGTTACCTCCTCTGCTCAATCTTGCTTTGGGGCAGCTTATCAGACATGTCCAGAGTTTCCTACTCCTGTTCTGTCTGTTCTTTCTGTTTTTGAACAGTAAAATTCTTTCTGCTGTCTTGCTAACAGCTGCCTATGCAGGAGCTTTAATGGTTGGACCACTGGTTCTTGTCCACAAACAACCAGATTGTCCTCCAATAACATTCTGTCTAGTCTTAGTAGTGGCTCCAAGTCAGTGCTTCATCTCTTGGAGATCATCTCGCTACAAACTTTCTAGTTAGTCTTCTATTCTGCCATCTTCATTTTCCTGAGTTTGGCAGCATAGTTGGCAGAGATACTGGCTCTCTAACAGCCAGTTCTATCTCCTCATTCTCCTGCATCATGCTCTCTGCAATCTACAGAGAAGCTTTCCACTATGGGCCCTTGCTAGAGAGCATGGAGGTTTTTTTTTTTCTCCAACAGCTATCTTAGCTGGTTAGAAAAGGCTTTTCAGTCATGTCTCCCATGCCATGACTAGAAGGTTCTCCCTTCTTTTACTATCTCCTTTTTTGATATAAAGGACATAGGCCTTCTCTTACATGAAAGCTCAAGGAGTTGCCAGTTCCCTGCTTTTGGTCCATAGTATTCCCAATCGGGGATATGCTCGTCCTCATGGTAAGAACGCATGATACCTTTGCCCTTAAGCAGGTCAACATGGTATCTCATCTCTAGGTGTCTTCTGTCTACTTACCATGCTAGAGTCCTGGAAGACTCGGGACTTTCTGGCTGCACATTGACATTGTCCTTTGTTTTTCACGTAACAGTCCTGGTTATTTTTCACTAACTAGCATTCTTGCAGATCATGACTAGGAGGAATAGATTCTCTATATGTCTTCTCAAGTAGGTTCCACCTCCTTGTTAGATAAATCTTTCCTCTCCACATATCCTATGTGATCACTGTGCTGTAGGCATATCTCTGTTTAATTGCAGACACCCATATGTAGGCTTACATATCCATATTTTTTGGTGTGTGTTTTATGCCCTGCCATATCTCACTATAGATATATTCTTATATGTCAGTCTATATCTATCTCTATCTGATAGATATGTATCCACATACTTATCTATCTCACTGTCTATCCTCATATAGCTATATGATTCTGACAGAGGGGCTTTACCCATACCTATGCTATCTAGCAGGTTTGGGGTTCTACACACAAAACCACTCCTGTGGTAGTCAACAATTTTTATACCATAACCTAATGGTTTAGGTACCTCTGAAGCTCTCCATGCCCAATATCTCTCCTAGCTTACCCCAGTTAGGAGAGACATTGTGGATCTTCAGTTAATCACAGGCTTAACGCCTCAGGCATTTGTCCTCTCTTTTTGGGATACGAGGAGTTCCCACACCCTTTCTCCCCACAAGGACTGTGCCTGTTTGTCCAAATCGGTTAGCCTTCTCTTTTTGCTCCTAAGAGTGACTCGCTCTGCCTCCAAAAGAGCTAGGGTTTTTCTCATAAAGCCTTCCGCTGAAGGCCCACCGTTTTTGGACTACCCCAGTTTCCCTACTGGGGTTACCTGTTACCTTTCAAGATTCTGACCTCCACTGGTTTTCCTACAGGATTATTACCTCCACTTACAGTGAAGTCCTCTTCAAGGTTCCTCTACTAGGTTTCCCAGTAGATCCATGAACCTCCATACTTCTGTGAAATCCTGTCAGGGGAGGTCCATATTGCAATATCCTTTGCAATATTATTGATGACCATCATCCACACATGGACTCCATCTCTGCAGTCCTATGCTAGGTTAGCTGTTCCACAGCATCTTTCTTTCTTCAACTCCTACCCTCCATCCTCAGGATGCCTGGTGTTCTGGGAGATAGCATGTTCCAGCCTATGATATGCTGGGACTCCAGGCATCTCAGCTTGGGAGTCCCCATATGTGAAGACTCATTCCTGCTTGTTCCTGGAGATAGCACAGTTACTTACTTGTAACAGGTGATCTCTGGGAACAGCAGGAATAAGTCTTCACAACCCTCCCCAGGAGTTGTATCTCTATCTTTCCTTTCCCCTCTCTCTCTTTGTCTCAGCTTTAAAACTTAACTGAGGAGAGGCAGTTGGGAGAGGCGGGAAGGCAGCACGCAGGCGTACTGGGATGCTTCCAAAAGCTCTTGATTGGACGCTGGGAAACGTTCCCGCGCAGACTCCGTCGGTACCGACGTACCCATATGTGAAGACTTATTCCTGTTGTTCCCAGAGATCACCTGTTACAGGTAAGTAACTGTGCTGTATGGCTATTCCAGATTTAGCAAGATATTTGGAGACTGCACAACTAAGCGCCATCGTAGAGTGGGGGAGCAGATGAGATAAGAGTGGGCCCAGATGGAGTCAGACGAACTAGAGGAGGGGAGGATAGACTGGCTATGGCTATCCAAGATTGCACAAAGAGGGTATCAGTGTAGTAATCCTTACATACAATGGACCTTGAGTCTTTGGAATAAATGGAAATATCTCTGGCTGGGGAGGAATGGGGTGTCAAGATTGATACCTATTAGAGGGAATCCAGACTTTCCTCCGGCGCTTGGGAAAAATGATTTTGAGAAATGGGAGAAAAAGGGCCTAACAAAGATAGGTCAACTCTTAGAGGGGAAGAAAATAAGAGTTTGAATCATATTGCTTTATTAGTTCTGCAGAGGGTGTGTGTATATCAAAATAAAATAAATTAGATAGATCACATGAACAGATATGTCATGTCATTATATACAACATACGATCTTACCAGATGTAAGAGGAGATCCCATTGAAATTGAGACAATATTCCTGACAGGACAGAAAACGGTGTTGGCAAAACTTGTACAATATGATGGCCAGGGAAGAGATAAGGGAAAGCTTCCAAAGGAATTGAGAGGACTCGACGTGTAAGCATAGAAACATAGAAACATGATGACAGAAAAAGAACACATGGCCTATCTAGTCTGTCCTTCCAAATATATCTAAATAGATACAAAGGACTTTTGGCTACCAATCTAATTTAAAATAATTATAAAATAATGTACAGATGGCATTTGACACCGGAAAAATTACATATTCACAAACAAATGGATAAGAACATAAGATATGCCATACTGGGTCAGACCAAGGTCCATCAAGCCCAGTATTCTGTTTCCAACAGTGGCCAATCTAGGTCATATGTACCTAGCAGTTTCCCCAAGAGACACAAGTTCCACAATACTTGTACGGGGTCAAGCATTGATATCTTCGGTCACTTCTTAATAATGGTTTATGGACCTTTTCCTCCAGGAACTTGTCCAAACCTTTTTTAAACCCAGCTACACTAACGGCCTTTACTACATCCTCCGGTAACAAATTCCAGAGTTTGATTACACGTTGAGTGAAAAAATATTTTCTTTTATTAGTCTTAAATAGTTTACCCTGTAGCTTCATTGCATGTTCCCTAGTCTTTCTATATTCTGATAAAGTAAACAATCGATCTACGTTTACCCGTTCCACTCCGTTGATTAATTTATAGACTTCTATCATATCTCCCCTCAGCCGTCTCTTTTCCAGGTTAAAGAGCCCTAACCTTTTTAGCCTTTCTTCATAGGAGTATCCTTCCATCCCCTTTACCATTTTGGTGGCTCTTCTCTGTACCTTTTCTAAAATCGCTATATCCTTTTTAAGATACGGCGACCAGAATTGCACACAATATTCAAGGTGCGGTCTCACCATGGAACGATATAGAGGCATTATAATATCTTTTGTTTTATTTCCCATTCCTTTCCTTATCATATCTAGCATTCTATTTGCTCTCTTGGCCGCCGCTGCACACTGGGCCGAGGGTTTTAACATGGTATCCACAATGACGCCTAAATCTTTTTCCTGGGTGGTGGTTCCTAATGTGGAACCTTGCATTGTGTAACCATAGTTTGGGTTGTTCTTCCCTAGGTGCATAACCTTGCACTTGTCCACATTAAATTTCATCTGCCATTTTGATGCCCAGTCTTCCAATTTATCAAGATCCTCTTGCAATTTTTCACAATCCTCTTGGGTTTTAGCAACTTTAAATAGTTTTGTGTCATCTGCAAATTTGATAACCTCACTCGTTATTCCACTTTCCAGGTCATTTATGAATATGTCAAAAAGCAGCGGACCCAGCACAGATCCCTGGGGTACACCACTATTCACCTTTCTCCATTGGGAAAATTGGCCATTTAGCCCTACCCTCTGCTTTCTATCTTTTAACCAGTTCCTGATCCACAATAGTACACTGCCTTCTATCCCATGACTCTTTAGTTTTGCCAAAAGTCTCTGATGAGGGACCTTGTCAAAGGCTTTCTGAAAGTTCAGATACACAATGTCAACCGACTCACCTTTGTCCACCTGTTTATTCACTCCTTCAAAAAAACATAACAGATTAGTAAGACAGGATCTTCCTTGTCTAAAGCCATGTTGGCTGTCTCCCATTAGGTCATGACTATCTACATGCTGAGTAATTTTATTCTTTATGATGGTTTCTACCATTTTTCCCGGTACTGACGTCAGGTTCACCGGTCTGTAGTTTCTCGGATCACCCCTTGAACCCTTTTTAAAAATTGGTGTTACATTGGCGATCCTCCAATCTTCAGGTATTAGAGATTATTTTAATGATAGTTCACAATTACTGATAGCAGGTCTGCAATCTCATATTTCAGTTCTTTCAACACCCTTGGATGTATACCATCCGGCCCAGGTGATTTGCTACTCTTCAGTTTATCTAATAGTTGTAAGACATCTTCCCGATGTATCGATATTTCCTTCAATTCTTCCGCACCTTTAAATACCACTTCAGTCATGGGTAACATCCCTACATCTTCCTCAGTAAAGAACGAAGCAAAGAATTCATTCAGTCTCTCCGCTATCACCTTGTCGCCTCTTAGTGCTCCTTTAACCCCTTTATCATCTAATGGACCAACTGACTCTCGCAGGTTTTTTGCTACGAATGTACTTGAAAAGGTCTTTATTTCGCGTTTTTGCTTCCGCAGCAAGCTTCTTCTCAAATTCTCTCTTTGCCTGCCTTATCAATGCCTTGCATTTGACTTGCTAGTGCTTGTGCTGTTTTCAGGTTTCGTCGTTTGGCTCTTTTTTCCATTTCCTGAAAGATGCTTTTTTGGCAACAGCCTCTCTGACCTCACCTTTAAACTATGCTGGCAGTTTTTTGGACTTCCTTCCACTTTTCTTAAAGCGTGGATTACAGCTGGTCTGGGCTTCCAAGATAGTATTTTTCAACAACACCCAAGCTTTATGTACGTCTTTAACCTTTGCAACTGCTCCTTTAGTTTTTTCTTAACTGTTTTCCTCATGTTATCATAGTCTCCCTTTCGAAAGTTAAAAGGTAGTACTGTGGATTTCCTTACTATCCCTCCTCCACTAATTAAATCAAAGGCGATCATGCTATGATCACTATTGCCAAGTGGCCCCAACACTCTTATCTCTTGCACTAGATCTGGTGTTCCACTAAGGACTAGGTCTAATATGGCTTCCCCTCTGGTCGGTTCATGAACCAGCTGCTCTAAGAAGCAGTCATTTATTTCATCTAGGAACTTTATCTCCCTAGCATGTCCTGACGTGACACTGACCCAGTCGATACCGTGGTAATTGAAATCGCCCATTATTATTACTGCGCTGTAACTTTTGTTAGCTTCCTTGATTTCTTTGAGCATTTCATCATCCATTTGGTCATTCTGGCCAGGCGCTTGATAGTACACCCCCACTGCCATCGCCTTCCCCCTTTTATAGGGAATTTCAATCCATATAGATTCTACAGCAGATTTTGTTTCCTGCAAAACTTTAATCCTTTCTGAGTCAATGCCCTCTCTAACATAGAGCGCAACCCCTCCACCAATTTGATCAGCTCTATCATTACGATATAGTTTGTACCCAGGTATCACAGTGTCCCACTGGTTGTCCTCCTTCCACCATGTCTCTGATATTCCAATCATATCTAACCTTTCATTTAGTGCTATATATTCTAACTCTCCCATCTTATTCTTTAGACTTCTAGCATTTGCATACAAGCATTTTAGAGAATGTATTTTATTCATGTTAATTTGGCTATTGTTAGACATGGGTAAATTGAGATCTTTAAGCTCTGTCTGCTCCATACTTGAGGGCATTTGGGCTACTTTACTCTTTTGTGGAACCTTTCTGCTTTTGGTAGTATCCTTCAAGGATACATTCTTCCGAACCATCCGCTCTTGGGCGACTGTCGGCTTTCCCCTAATATCTAGTTTAAAAGCTGCTCTATCTCCTTTTTAAAGGTTAATGCCAGCAGCCTGGTTCCATCCTGGTTAAGGTGAAGCCCATCCCTTCGGAAGAGCCCCTCCTTTCCCCAGAATGTTCCCCAGTTCCTAACAAATCCAAACCCCTTATCTCTGCACCATTGTCTCATCCACGCATTGAGACTCCGGAGCTCTGCCTTCCTTTTGGGTCCTGCGTGTGGAACAGGAAGCATTTCGGAGAATGCTACCCTGGAAGTTCTGGATTTGAACTTCCTACCTAAAAGCCTAAATTTTGCCTCCAGAACCTCCCTACCACATTTTCCTATGTCATTGGTACCGACATGTACGAAGACAGCAGACTGCTCCCCAGCACTTTCTAAGACCTTATCTAGGTGGCACGTGAGGTCCGCTACCTTCGCACCCGGCAGGCATGTTACCAGGCGATCCTCACGTCCACCAGCCACCCAGCTATCTACATGCCTAATGATCGAATCACCAACTATAACGGCTGTCCTAACCCTTCCCTCATGGGCACATGGCCCTGGAGAAACTTCCTCGGTGCGAGAGGGTTTTACATCACCTGGAGGACAGGTCCTAGTTACAGGATCACTTCCTGCTACACCAGGGTGATGCTCTCCTGTCACGTGACCTCTCTCCTCCATGGCAACAGGGGTGCTGCCAGACTGGAGGTGGGACTTCAGGACTATATCCCTGTAGGTCTCGTCTATGTACCTCTCTGTCTTATGTTTTCCAAGTCTGCTACTTTAGCCTCTAGAGAACGGACTTGTTCCCTGAGAGCAAAGAGCTCCTTGCACCTAGTGCACATGTAAGACCTCTCAACAACTGGGAGAAAATCATACATGTGACACTCAATGCAAAAGACTGGAAAGCCCCATCCCGCTGCTGGACAGCTGTCTGCATCTTAGTTTTAAGTTTGTGTCTAGATCTTTAAGTTCTTACTTACTAGGGGTTGCTATGGGTATTTATACCAATAAAACTGTACCTAATACGTTTAATATACTTTCTTCACCTGAAGCTTAATTAATCTCAGGTCCTTAGTGTATGACTGATTTGGGTAATGAGCTTCACCTGAAAGCACCTCCTGTCTTTTAAGATGTGTAAGTACCTATAAAGCTATGATTATCCCAGGGGTGGGTGGGAAATAACACTTATTAAAAGAGGGCTGCTACACAGTACCCTGTCTTGTGCTGCTGAGGTAAGCTAAATTCTGATTTGATTTAAATTATAGCTCTTAGCTGCTGCTAGGCTCTAACTTCTTATGAAATTTAAACTACAAGCTCTCTGCTGGATTCTAAATTTAACCAGAAAGCTCTCTTCTGTGTTTTAAAACTAAAAGTACTTTGCTGTTACTTGGCCCTGAGTGACTATTAAATTTAAACTACAAGCTCTCTGCTGGGTATGAAATGTAACCAGAAAGTTCTCCTCTGTGTTTTAAATTCAAACTTTAATTGCTGCTACTAGGCCCTAACTGATCCAACAAAAAACAGTGGGTTCACAGATTAAGTAGCTTTAATACAAAGAATTCTTTTTAGAAAATTACCAGAAGTATATACTCATGGTTGCAGATTTCTTTCCAGAAGTAACAGTCCCCCTTTCTAGTCCTTCAAGATAAATGTTGGAGACAGTGTGGAGAAAAGGGAACTTACATATTTGGTGGAATTGTAAAACCCTTCATCGGCTGTGGGTGGAGGTTTTTAGATTAATTGATAAAATCTTGGGGAAAGAAATCCTACCACAACCCCCAGTGGCAATGTTTGGTGTGAAACCCTCTACCTTAAACAACGCTGAGGGTATTTTCTTAAACTTGGGATGTGTGGCCCTTAGAGTTTTAATTGCGAGGAAGTGGAAACAGGCAGTGGTGCCAAAGATGGAGGAATACAAATCCTCTCTGGAACACATATATCTAATGAGTAAATTAACAGCTCTAAAGATCTAGGCCACAAAATTTTGAAGTATTTGGGGAAATTATTTAAAATGGAAATCCAAACAATTAAAACAAGGGGGACTGGGGCTAGAAATCCATTGTGAGGGAGGGGGGGAGGGAATAGGGTAGGAGGTGGGTAAGAGATAGACAGACAAAAGGAAAAACATATTCTCCAGGACCAAGCAGGAAGTCAGTCCTCACATATGGGTGACGTCGGCGCCGACGGAGCCCTCGCGGAGCAATTTTCCCCAGCTTTCAAAGAAAGCCTTTGGGAATTGCAGCGCGCATGCGCGGTCGCCTTCCCGCCCAAGGGTGCCATCTTAGCCAGTCTTCTTTTTTCCGCGGAGCCCTACAGACGTACCCGTCGTGTCCCCGCGAAAAAGTTGATTTTACTCATAATTTTCTCTTTTTTCCTTCGGTTCGACGCCGGTCTTTTTCCCGCCGGACTCGCGACGCCGGTCACGAGTCCTCTTCTTCTTTTTCGTTTTTTTCTGACTTAGTTTCGGTTTCGGTTTTTCCCTGGCAGCCCGGTCCTTTGACCTCGCAGGGGCCCTTTTTCCCCCGATGGCTGCCAGTGGTTTCAAGCGGTGTGGTCAGTGTGACCGAAATATGTCACTAACTGACACACATGACAATTGCCTCCGCTGCCTGGGCCCGGATCATGAAGAAATGATCTGTGGGGCCTGCGGCAAAATGTCCTCCAAAGCGTTGAGAAGTCGGCGGCATCAGCGGGATAGGATCTTCGCTGACCCCAGCCGTACCCGGACCTCGTCGGAGGCCTCCGCATCCAGAGGTTCCAGCTCGGACCGTCGCCGGAGTTCCTCCGACAGGGGTTCTCCCTCCGGGGACCATCGACGGAAGGTGAAACCCGCGAGGGCGGCGTCGGTGGACGCTCCTGGCTCCGCGAGGGCCAGGTCGCATAGCCCCGATAGCCGTCCCGGGTCCTTGGAGAAGGAGCACCTCTCGAAGCGACCTCGCCTGGAGTCGGAGCTGCCTGCTTGGGTAAGTCCTGTGCTCCTCCTGGACTCGCCTCCGAGACCGACGCCGTCGGGGCCCGAGTCGGGGGCTGCTGGGTCACCTGAGGTCGGACTCAGGTTGACGGCCTTGGAGAGCAGACTGTCTGCCTTCATGGACCAGCAGCGGGCACTGCTCGCTAGCCTCGCTGGCGCAGCTGCCCCGACCGCCGGGACGTCGACGTCTAAGTCGACCCCGGAGACCGAGCCGATCCTCGAGTCCATGCGAACTCGAGTCGATCCTCGGTCGAGGTCACCCTCGGCCTCCCGTTCGGGACCGAGGTCGCCGACGCCGACTCCCTCGGCGTCGGGGCGGCAGGCGCCGCGGCCTGCCTGGGCCGACCCCACCGATTCCTCGTCGGAGTCGGTCTGGGAGTCTGAAGAGGAAGAGTCACCTGATTCTTTTCGGACTCGGTGTGTCCCCTCGGACTCACCTGAGTCCGAACCTCGGAAGCAGTCCCCCCCGGAGGATGCCCGGTTCTCGGACTTCGTCAGGGATATGGCCAAGGCTTTGGCCTTCCCTGCGGATCCCGAGGAGGAGCCGCGAGCCGAAGAGCTCGACGCCCTCCAGTATGACTCTCCCGCCAGGGAACACTTTACTGTACCGGTTCCTCCCATGCTGGAACGACTACTCTTCCGCATGTGGGAGAGTCCGGCCTCCTCGCCGGTCCTGAGCAAGCGGGTCGATTCTATCTATCGAGTCCGCAAGAGCCCTGGCTTCCAAAAAGCACAGCTACCACACCATTCCATGGTAGTGGAATCGGCCATGCATCGTCTTAAGAGCCAGAAGATGCACTCCTCGGTGCCTCCTGGCAGGGAGGCCCGTAACCTGGATGGCCTTGGTAAGAAGTGTTTCCAGGGCTCTATGCTTGCGTGTCGTGTCCAGACCTACCAGCTATACATGGGCATGTATCTCCGAGACCTGGCTAAAGAGCTAGCCGGATTCTCCGCTGGTTTGTCCGAGGAACCTTTGCGGAGGTTCCTAGCCTTGTCCACTGGCATTCGGGAATGCTCAAAATTCATATCCCGAGCAGCCTATGATGGCTTTGAAGCATCGGCTCGAGTGGCCGCAGCCGGCATCGGTGCCCGCCGACAGGCTTGGCTTCAGTCGTCTGACCTTGAGCCCTGGGTGCAGGACAAGTTGGTCGATGTCCCCTGCCGAGGTGAAAACCTTTTTGGCAAGCCCATGGCTGAAAAGGCTGCACAAATCGAGACGGAGACTCACCAGGACTAGGCTTTCTAGGAAGACCTCCGCCCCTTCCCAGAAAAAGAAGGGCTCGGGAAAGAAGTCCTTTTACCCGAGAAAGGCGGCTGCCTACAAACACTACCCCCAATATCAGGCCCCTGCAGCTCCCCAACAGGGCCAGCAGGCCAAGGGACGGGGTAACGGGTCCCGTAGGCAGCAAGCCCCCAAGCCTGCACCACCAGCCCCTGCTCAGCAGGGTGGGGTTTTTTGACTCCTTAAGCATAGCCTCTCCCCCTCCGCTGGCTCCTCCCAGCACCGGAGGCCGGCTGGTTCACTTCGCCCACAGGTGGTCCAGCGTCACTTCAGATGCCTGGGTGCTTCAAGTCGTAAGAGAAGGCTATCTTCTCCACTTCCACCAGGTCCCTCCCCCCTATTTCCCGGGAGAACCTCCACGACTCCCTCTGCACAGGGACTTACTCCTTCAGGAGTTAGCAGGTCTTCTACAGGAACAGGCGGTGGAACCGGTGCCCCACCACCTGAGAGGTCAAGGCTTTTATTCCAGGTACTTTCTAGTACCAAAAAGGACAGGAGGCCTCAGACCCATCCTGGACTTGCGCAACCTCAACAGGTTCCTCGTGCGGGAAAAGTTCAAAATGCTTACCCTTGGAATCCTTCTGCCCTACCTCCAGCAGGGAGATTGGCTATGCTCCTTGGATCTAAAGGATGCCTACACGCACATCCTCATCCACCCAAGCCACCGCCAATACCTAAGGTTTGTGGTGACAGGACATCATTACCAGTACAGAGTACTGCCCTTTGGCCTGTCCTCCGCCCCGCGAGTCTTCACAAAATGTCTCGCGGTGGTGGCGGCCCATCTCCGGCTTCACGGCCTCTGTCTTTCCGTACCTCGACGACTGGCTCATCAGAGCAGCGTCCGCCCCGGAGGTCACCAACGCCACATGCCGCACGGTGACTCTTCTGCAGTACTTGGGCTTTGTTATAAACTTCGCAAAGTCCACTTTGCTCCCCTCACAGGATCTCGAGTTCATCGGCGCAAGGCTGCACACTCCTCAGGCACGAGCGTTCCTACCGCTCGACAGGGCTCAACGGCTCATGGACCTAGCCGACCGTTTTCGCAGCCAGCCCCTGGTCTCCGCCAGGCGCCTCCTGAGACTACTCGGCCATATGGCTTCCACCGTCCATGTGACCCCCAATGCCCGCCTGAATATGCGGCCTGCTCAGTGGTGTCTTCGCAAGCAGTGGCAACAAGCCACAGGCGGCCTAGCAGACCTAGTACGCGTCTCCGAGCCGCTGGCCTCGTCTCTCCAGTGGTGGCTTCATCGGCCGAACCTGGTACTCGGCATGCCTTTTCAGTCACCTCAGCCGGCCCAGGTGCTGACGACAGATGCATCCCTCCTGGGCTGGGGAGCACATTGCCAAGGGGCACGTACTCAGGGCCTCTGGACCACGTGGGAGTCTGCTCAGCAGATCAACTTCCTGGAGCTCAGAGCGATCCGCCTGGCTCTCAAGGCCTTCTCCCACCTGACCTCTCACCAGTCCTTCCTTGTCCAGACGGACAATCAAGTTGCCATGTACTACGTGAACAAGCAGGGGGGCACGGGCTCCTTCCTTCTCTGTCGGGAAGCACAGAAGCTCTGCTCTTGGGCCGTCAGTCACGGTGTTCTTCTCAAGGCAGTTTATCTCCCAGGCCAAGAAAATTGCCTGGCGGACAAACTCAGCAGGATCCTCCAGCCGCACGAGTGGCGCCTGGATCCCTTGGTAGTTCAGAAGCTCTTTCTAAAGTGGGGCCTCCCCACAATGGATCTCTTTGCCAGCCCTCTAAACCGGCAACTTCCTCGCTTCTGCTCTCGTCAGCCACATCCCCTTCAAGTTGCGGCAGACGCTTTTCTACTCTCATGGTCGGAGAGCCTTCTGTATGCTTTTCCTCCCATCCCGCTAGTCTCTCGAACTCTTTTCAAGGTTCTCCGAGACAAAGCTTTCATGATCCTGGTGGCCCCTCGCTGGCCCAGACAGCCGTGGTTTCCACTCCTGCTGCAATTAGCGGTAGAGGATCCCTTCCCTCTGGGGTTACAACCGGATGATCTCACTCAGGATCAGGGGTCTCTGCTACACCCCAACCTCAGATCTCTCAATCTAATGGCCTGGCTGCTGAGAGGGTAGTCCTTGCTCCCCTTCTCCTGCCGGCAGAGGTGGAAGAGGTCGTCCTAGCTTCTCGGCGACCTTCTACCCGCAAATGCTACGCCCTTAAATGGCGTCGCTTTTCCGTTTGGTGTACCCAACAGTCTCAGGATCCCTTCTCCTGCCCGGTGTCGGTGATCCTGCAGTACTTGCTATACCTCTCTAATCTGGGACTTAAGTCCAACTCCGTCAAAGTTCACCTCAGTGCTCTTTCAGCACATCATGTGCCGGTGGACGGCAGACCTCTTTCCAGCGACCCTCTTGTAGCGAGGTTTCTCCGAGGTCTCCTTCTGCTTAAACCACCTTTGCGCCCGCCAGCGCCTGACTGGGATCTGAATGTGGTCTTACAGCGGATCACCTGTCCGCCTTTTGAACCTATGGCTACCTGTTCTCTCCGTTTTCTTTCTTGGAAAACATTGTTCTTGATAGCCCTCACTTCCGCTAGACGCGTAAGTGAATTGCAGGCCCTCGTGTCTGATCCCCCTTACACTCGGTTCTACAAAAATAGGGTAGTCCTACGGACTCACCCAAAATTTCTTCCAAAAGTGGTCTCCCCTTTTCACATCAATCAGGAGGTGGTACTTCCGACCTTCTTTCCCAGACCACACTCCAGCCGAGCTGAAACGGTCCTCCATACCCTGGAATGTAGAAGGGCATTGAACTTCTACCTTGACCGTACGCGGGAGCACCGTAAAGCTGCTCAGCTTTTTGTGTCTTTTGACCCCAATAAATTGGGGCTCCCGGTCTCCAAGCGTACTCTGTCCATCTGGGTTGCGGACTGTATCACTTGGGCTTATGGGGCAGCCGGACTCTCCTTGGAAGGTCGAGTCACGGCTCATTGCGTTCGGGCAAAGGCTACGTCAGTGGCTTACCTCCGCTCTGTTCCGCTGGCAGACATCTGCCGGGCCGCTACTTGGTCTTCGAGCCAGACTTTTGCGGTCCATTACTGTCTCGAGAGGGAGTCCTGCAGGGACAGTGCTTTCGGACAGGCAGTCCTCCGTAATCTCTTTGAGGTTTGAGCAACTCCTACCCTCCATCCCGGATGTGGGCTACCGGTGGGTAATAATTCAGCGAAGATTCCTTCCTTCTGTGCTGCTGAGCTAGAGGGAGCTCATTTTTGTGCTTAGGGTCTCCGGTAGCCTTAAGCTTGGGAGTCCCATATGTGAGGACTGACTTCCTGCTTGGTCCTGGAGAAAGCGTAGTTACTCACCTGTAACAGGTGTTCTCCAGGAGCAGCAGGAATCAGTCCTCAAACCCTCCCTCCTCCCCTTGGAGTTGCAATCATCTGCTTTAGTTTTTTTGCAAATTTTTATGCTGTCTTTTTTAGCTATGTCATCTGACTGGCTAAGATGGCACCCTTGGGCGGGAAGGCGACCGCCCATGCGCGCTGCAATTCCCAAAGGCTTTCTTTGAAAGCTGGGGAAAATTGCTCCGCGAGGGCTCCGTCGGCGCCGACGTCACCCATATGTGAGGACTGATTCCTGCTGCTCCTGGAGAACACCTGTTACAGGTGAGTAACTACGCTATATGGAAAGAAATGACAAGGGTGGTTGTTGACTTGTGGTATGCAAACTCAAGGTGGAAAATTGGGTTATGAAATGATGTTACTGTTTGAAGGAATTTTGTTTATAAAATATAAATTAAAAAATAAAGAGGGCTCAGGGGACGAGCAGACTCTCAGGTCGGATTGGCTCGAGGGTGACGAATTTGACATGGATCCCGAAATCCATGGAAGACCTGGAGGAAGGTGAAATTCAAGAGCCTGAGGATCAGGCGAGGATTATCCGGGTTTTTAGGAAGGAAGAGTTGACAGCTCTCATTATGGAGTCACTTCAGGCTCTGAATCTCTCTGTTGTTGCACCTACAGAGGATGAAGGATTGGAGGATCCTCTTATTCAAGCAGTACGAAAAACCCAGGCGGTTTTTCCCGTTCAGAGTGGTCAAGCAAATGATCCAGGACGAGTGGGATCTGCCAGAGGCAGGTCTATGGGGTGCCCGCTCTGTCTCGTCTCTACCCCTTAGCTGATCAGGAGCGGGAGCTGTTCTGCTCTCCGCATATAGATGCGGCAGTTTCGGCGGTCACAAAGAAGACAACGATTCCTGTGGAAGGTAGTGCTGCTTTGAAGGACAGTCAAGACTGGAAGGTGGCTTCGTTATTAAAGCAGGCCTTTGAGGTCAATGCGCTCTTGCTGCAAGCCTCAATTTGTGGAGTGTGGGTGGCAAGAGCTTGTCTTCGCTGGTCTCAACGCTTGCAACAGTTGGGGGGGGGGGGAGCAGGCGCAAGATCAGTTGGTGGACGCTACTAGGCTGGAATCTGGAGCGGCTTACCTGGCAGATGTCCATTTTGACCTTATTAGAGCATTGGCCAATAGTATGTCTTCGCTGGTGGCAGCTCGTTGTCATCTGTGGCTAAGAAATTGGTCAGCAGATAGTTCATCCAAGTTGAGGCTTAGCAAGCTTCCTTTTAAAGGAAAGCTTTTGTTCAAGGAGGATCTCGACAAATTGGTTAAGGACTTGGGTGAATCGAAAGGTGGTCACTTGCTGGAAAATAGGTTGAAACCGGGGCAGACCACAGCAGTTTCGAGAGGTCAGTCTCGGGATTTTCAGCGGTTTCGAACATATCGCCTGGGAGGTTTCCAGAGAGGAAGGTATCCCTTTGGAAGTTGAGGTTTTCGGGGGTTTCGTGGCACGGGCAGGGGTTTCACTGGTACCTCGCCCACCGGATTTTACAAAAAGACAAACTGAAGCGAGGAGGGCCCAGGCAGGGATTCAGTCTGTAGGGGGTCGACTATGGGACTTTTACCCAGCCTGGGTCCGTGTAACATCCCATCAATGTGTGTTAGAGGATATTCGTGAAGGATATGCTCTTGAGTTTGCTCGACCGGTCATCGATTCCTTTGTTCTCTCCCCTTGCATGGGGCGGAGCAAGGAAGTAGCGATTAAAGCAGATGCTGGCACGTCTTGCAGCTGGGAGCGGTCATTCCAGTTTCTCCAGAGCACTACAGTTGCGGTCGATATTCCATTTATTTCGTGGTCCCCAAGAAGGATGGAACCTTACGGCCATTACTAGACCTCAAGGGAGTGAACCACTGTCTTTGAGTGCCGCATTTCCACATGGAAACGTTGCGATCAGTAATTGTGGTGGTGTGACAAAGAGTTTTTGACATCACTCGATCTCACCAAGGCTTATCCTCCATATTCCAATCAGACTGGCTTATCAACTGTTTCTACGGTTTTTAGAGCCATTGGGACATTTTCAGTTCCAAGCATTGCCGTTCGGCCTGGTGACGGCTCCCTGGACCTTCACCAAAGTGGCGGTGGCAGCTCTTCGCAGGGAAGGGGTGTTAGTTCACCCTTATCTAGACGACCGGCTGATCCGGGCAAAATCCAGAGTTGAGTGCTTCAGCCAGGATGGTACAGCTCCTACAGAATCTTGGTTGGGTTGTCAATGTTGCCAAGAGTCTATTTTGAACCTTCTGAGAGTCTAGAATACTTAGGGGTTTGGTTTGACACACAACTCGGGGCGATTTTTCTGCCAGAGCTCTGGGCCCAATGGCTACGGCTCTTGGTGTGCAAGTTTTTGAGGAGGCACTGTCAGCGTGGCTGTATCTGTGGGTTCTAGGAACAGTGGTGGCCACATTGGAAGTGGTGCCATGGGCCAGGTTGCATATGCGTCCGTTGCAGAGGTCTCTACTCCATCGATGGTCTTACTGGAGAGATTCTCTGACCAAACGTCTGACCTGCCCGCTGGCAGTTTGGACATCTCTGCAATGGTGGTTGCAACCAGAAAACTTGGCAACAGGTATGCCTCTCGAACAACCGCAGTGGGTTCCGGTGTTGACGGATGCCAATCTGGCGGGTTGGGGAGCTCTTCGCACAGGCAGCTGGAGTGCTCAAGAGGTCCAGTGGTTGATCAACCAGTTGAAGTTGCAAGCAGTTCCTCTGGCGCTTTGCACCTTCGAATCCAATTTGCTTGGTCACGTGGTCCGAGTTCTGTCAGACAATGCCTCCCTGCGGTTGCATATGTCAATCGGCAAGGTGGTACGGGCAGCGCGGCACTGGAGGAGGAAGCAGATGCCTTGTTCGAATGGGGTGGAGCCTAGACTCAGGGCTCTTGTAGTGGCTCACATTCCAGGGTCCGACAACGTGATGGCGGACTACCTCAGCTGAGTCCGAGTGGACCCCGGAGAGTGGGAGCTTCACCTGCAAGTCTTTGCTCAGTTAGTCAGCAAGTGGGGATCTCCCATTATGGATCTCATGGTGACTTTCCGATCAGCCAAGACCAGCCCCTTCTTCAGCAGGAGGGGAGAAAGGATGTCCGAGGGTCTGGATGCTCTACTACAACAGTGGCCGTCGCAGCAGCTCCTCTTTCCTCCGTGGGCTCTCATAGGCAGAGTGGTTCAACGCATCGAGGCTCATCAAGGGGGCGTAATGTTGATAGCTCCAGATTGGCCACGTCGTCTGTGGTAAGCAGCCTTGGTACGCCTTCTAGACGGGCATCTGTGGCGGTTGACGTTTCAGGAGAATCTTCTGTTACAGGGTCCTCTTCGAATGCCTCAGGTGGATCGGTTCTCACTTACGGCTTGGCCATTGAAAGGGCAAGGTTAAGGAAGAAGGGGTACTTTAGTTCTGTGATTTTTTTTACCTTACTCTTGGCTAGAAAAAGACTTCCTTAGCTTTTGTTCGCATCTGGCATATTTTTGAAGATTGGTGTGTGACCAATAGGTGCGTCCTCCTATGGTGCTGGTTCTGGACATTTTGAGTTTTTTACAAGATGGTTTTGATAAGGGGTTAGCGGCCAGCTCATTGAAGGTACAATTGGCAACTATTGCATGTTATCAAGGAAAGGTTCATGGAGTCTCTTTGGGGTCCCATCCAGACGTCGGGCGTTTTCTCAGAGCGGTGTCGCGTTTGCGTCCTCTCTGCAGGGTTGTAATTTCTCCGTGGAATTTCAACTTGGTCTTGGGGATGTTGACGAGGGAGCCTTTTGAGCCCTTGAATCAGGCCTCTATTAAAGATTTGACTCTGAAGACGGTCTTTCTAGTAGCAATATGCTCGGTGCATCGAGTTTCAGAGCTACAGACTTTGTCCTGCAGGGAACCCTTTCTGACTTTTTCTTGGGAGGAAGTGGTTTTGTGTCCTGTCCCTTCCTTTCTGCCAAAGGTCATTTTGCCTTTTCATGTGAATCAGACGGTCTCCTTACCAGTTTTAGGGACTTTAGGAAATGACATCTCAGATCGTAGTTTACACCTGTTGGACGTTAAGAGTTCTCCGCCATTATCTGAAGGCTTTGGAACTCTTTCGCAAATCTGAGCATTTGTTTGTTCTTTTTGGGGGACCTCGTAAGGGTGAAGTGGCAGCCAAAGCTTCCATTTCTAGGTGGATCCAGGAGGCGATTGCATCAACTTATATCTTGCAGGGTCGTCAAGTTCCTGTAGGCTTACTGACTCATTCTACAAGAGCCCAGGCAGCTTCGTGGGCAGAACATAGTTTAGTTCCTCCAGTTGAAATCTGTAAGGCAGCTACGTGGTCCTCTTTGTATACTTTCAGTAGGCATTACCGTTTAGATGTCCAGGTGGCAGGGGATGCCTGTTTCGGTTCGGCAGTGTTGAAGTCCAGTTGGACAGGTCCCTCCCATTAATTTACTGCTCTGTTACATCCCAGAGGTGAGGGACTGGACTGGAGGGACAATAAGGAAAGAGAAATTAGACTTACCTGCTAATTGTTGTTCCTTGAACTCCAGTCCAGTCCCGATTCCCACCCAGGACGCTTTCAGCTATCAGTTTGTTGTGGACCAGCTGGCCACAGCTTCAAGTTACAGTAAGTATTTCTCTCTTCAAACGATAAATTCTCTTCTTCTTCCTTTCTTTTCCTTGGTGCATTCTTTGCGTTTCTCTAGTTCTATTCAACCTTCTTTATGGAAGGGAAGAACGGTTATCCTCTTCGTTCAGAGGGATGGTTAAGTTACAAAGAATGAGTTATTGTATTTACTTGTTAGTATAGCTACTTATTTGTTGCTCCTCTGAGTCTGCTTTGTTATTAGGTCACTGGGAGCTGGTGGGAGGTGCCAGCAGTATAAGCGCAGGTGACTTCAGAATTCTGACATGCCCAGGCTCCATGCTGCAGGAGGAGGTGCACTACCCAGAGGTGAGGGACTGGACTGGAGTTCCTCAAGGAACAACAATTAGCAGGTAAGTCTAATTTCTCTTTCTTTCCTGTCCTGTGATGGCCTTTCTCAGCTTGTTAAGGCAGCACTACAGCACCTCAGACCACATCCTCTTTCTCTGCTGCCCAGATCTGCTGTGTCACATTTTGAACTACACTGTCCTTTTCTCACCCCCACACTGGCCCATCAGTATGAAGAGAGTTGCCATTTCTGCCGCTGCTGCTGCTTTAACTGAAGTCTTCAATGTGCCAACTTGGACCTTTTTCCTTATCGTCACTCCAGTCCGGTCCCACACCTCTGGGTAGTGTACCTATTCCAGCAGCTTGGAGACTGAGCATGTCATCTTTTTGATGACACCAGTATGCTCAGTCTCCAAGCAGCTGAAGGAGGTAGTGAGCCAGGGTGCTGGACTCGCTGAAGGGTCAACTAAGATAGGTGAAATAAAAAGGAAACTAATTAAACCTGTTAAGGTGCAGGTTTCTTTGTTTTTAAAGGTAGACAACAAATGGGGGGGGGGGACAGAAAGGATCAGAAAGAACCCGGGGGACCACAGGGCTAAAGGGAAGTTCCTTAGCGCTCCGCAGTGCAGTCCTCAACTTCTGGGTTGTCAACCTCCTCCTGCAGCTAGGAGACTGGCATGTGCAAATTCATGACATCACTGGATATATCCTGTCGGCTTCCCTCCTACTTCCAGTGTGACCAGTCTCCTTGCAGCAGGAGGACGTTGTGAGCCCAGGAGTGGGGCTCACTGTGAGAAAAAAATAAGCAGCTATTTTGATTTTTGGTCATTTTCATTCATTTTCATTCCTTTAATTAGTGGGTTTCTTTTGCTTTAAATTTGGATCAGCCTGTTTGGAGGGAGGATGGGTCAGTGCTCAGCACTATTGGAGCCTCCTGTCTCTCCTCCGTGTCAGCCCTGCCTCTCTTACCTTGTTTTCTCTTTTCTGTTCTTGCCTTTTATTTTCTATTTGCTTTTACTTCCTTTCCTCTCTTTCTGAGCAGGCAGTCTGGGCTCCGTGGAAGTTCTCTCCCCCCTGACCCTACGGGGAAGAGCCCTTCATCTTCCGTTGCCTCCGGAGTTTCCCCTGGTGCTGGGCTTTCACTCTGAGGATCGCGGGGCTATTTTCTCCCTGAGCGATCTGATCGGCAACGTTTTGGGCTGCGACGGCCTTTTGGCCCCTCAGGGCAGCTATTTTTAGCGGCGAAAAGCTGATCGCTGATTTTGGCGCCTTTTTTGCCGCGGCGGCCATTTTAGAGGTACTTTGACCACCGCGTGTATTTCAGCACCTCGGGGCTTCCTGGATTCTGGTAAGTCCCTCCTTTGGTTTTATTTCCATAAAACACTGTTTAACTTTGTTTTTACCTTTGCATTTGTTTCTGTCTTGCACAGGCTGTTTCCCTTCCCTTTTTTCCTACGGAGTTTCGGCATAAGGGGGGTTTCCAGTAGGGCGCTCTCTGCTGGCATCGGGTTTCTTTTTAAGGCCAATGCCACAGAGGCCCCTCTGTATAATTTGTGGAGCCCGTAGAGGTCCTTTGTCAGTGTTGGGAGTCTGCAGGGGTTGTGCAACCCTGTCTTCACTCATGGAGCAGAGGCTGGAGGTCAGAGAGCCTGAGGGGATGGCTGAGCTTCCAGAGCTTGACGCTGCGCTAACTATGTGCCAGGGTGCGCCGGAGCAAAGGTCAGAGGGGTCCGCTGGGCCCTCTGCTACACCGCCAGCGAGCATTGCGGTAGAACCAGGGGCTTTCAGTCCCGAGTTTGTTCTGTTGATGCACCAGGCATTTTGTTTGCGGCAGCAGGGCGCGGTGCCTGGGTCGGCTCCTCTGCTGTCCCTTGAAGTTCCCCGGGACACGGGGGGTGCTTCGAATGTTACTCCGCCCGCTCCGAAGAAGGCTCGTAAGTCCACAGCTTCGGAGGCTGATGAGGAGTGGCCTGAAGGGTCTGAAGTGGCCTGGGACCCGGAAGGGGATCCTCTAGATCTGGAAGAAGGGGAGCTTCCGGAGCCCGAAGACCAGGCCAAGATCATTAGGGTGTTTCGCCGTGAGGAATTGGCTACGCTCATTTCTGAGTCTTTGAAGGTTTTGAATATGGCGTCTCCGGTGGCCAAGGATGTTGAGATCAAGGATCCGGTTATTCAAGCGGAGCGTCAATCGCGCATAGTTTTTCCCTTGCACCGGGTGGTGGACAAGATGATTAAAGATGAGTGGGATAAGCCGGAGGCCGGGTTGCGCGGTGTTCGCACCCTGACTCGGCTTTATCCTTTAGCGGATCCGGATAAGGAACGCTTTCGGGCACCGCGGGTGGATGCGGTGGTCTCGGCGGTCACTAAAAAGACCACTATCCCAGTTGAAGGGGGTGCGGCCTTGAAGGATGCTCAAGACAGGAAGGTAGATGGCTTGCTGCAGCAGACATTTGAGGCCGATTCCATTTCTTTGCAGGCGTCCGTGTGTGGCGCTTGGGTGGCCCGGGCGTGTTTGCGCTGGGCTCAACGGTTGCGTCTGTCCTCGCGCCTGGAGGAGGAGGATGTGAAGGAATTGGATCGCTTGGAGTCCGGAGCGGTGTATCTGGCGGATATTCATTACGACTTGATTCGCGCTTTGGCTAACAGTATGGCTTCAGTGGTGGCGGCCAGATGTTCCATGTGGCTCAGGAACTGGGCGGCTGATGGTCCTTCCAAATCAAGTCTTAGCAAGCTTCCATTCAAAGGAGGGCTACTCTTTGGAGAGGATTTGGACAAGTTAGTCAAAGACCTAGGGGAGTCCAAGACTGGCCGGCTCCCAGAGGATAAGCCTAAGCCGCTTCGTTCGACCCTCTCTGTTCGGGGTCAGCCTCGTGATTTTCGCCGGTTTCGGTCCCCTCGCTATGCAAGTTTCTCTAGGGGCCGCTTCCAGGCCCGTGCGCAGGGCTTTCGGGGCTACAGAGGTGGCGCGAGGTGATTCTCTGCGGCCTCCCCCTCCACTTCTCACAAACCACAATGAGATGAGGCGGGTCCCGGCGGTGGGCATTTCGGTAGGCGGCCGCCTGCGGGAGTTTCTCTCCGCTTGGACCCTCATCACAACGGATCAGTGGGTATTCGATATCATTCAGCACGGGTACGCCCTCGAGTTTGCTCGGCCCGTTCGGGATTCCTTTGTTCGCTCGCCTTGCAAGGGGGCCTCAAAGGCGGCAGCGGTGGCCGCCACTCGCCGCAGATTGCTACTGTTGGGAGCGGTGACGGAGGTCCCCAAAAGCGACTACGGTATGGGTCGTTATTCTATTTATTTCGTAGTTCCCAAGAAAGGAGGAGACTTAAGACCACTGTTCCCTCTAAGCTGTGCGCCTGTGCGCGCGCACACACCTCACCGAGTGAGCGCACATACTTTACAACAGAGCGCACAAAAATTACGGTTCTGATTCTGATAGAAAACACAGAAGTCTTAAAATTTAAAAGTTGTTGTGTATTTACGGTTTTCACAAGTTCTACAATATTTTCTAGTGCAATCAATGTGGTATACATACTGTATTCTGACGTGTAGTCAAATTTTAAAGTATATAACTCCAAGTGTCGTTATGTGGCGCACAAAAATTTAACCTTCCTTCAAAAGCTGCACAGCTGATATTTTATGCGCGCACAGCCTACAGAAAATTAGAGGGAACATTGCTTACGACCCATTCTGGATCTCAAGGCTGTCAACCGCTGTTTGCGGGTGCCACACTTTCGGATGGAGACCTTGCGGTCGGTCATCGTTGCGGTACGTCCCGGGGAGTTCTTAACGTCGCTAGATCTGACAGAAGCGTACTTGCATATTCCCATTCGGGAGGCTCATCAGAGGTTTCTACGTTTTGCTCTCCCGTGGGGGCATTATCAGTTCCAGGCGCTTCCTTTCGGCCTGGCGACGGCTCCACGTACCTTCACGAAGATAATGGTAGTCGTGGCGGCGGCATTGAGGCGCGAAGGGGTTCTGGTTCATCCGTATCTAGACGATTGGTTGATTCGTGCGAAGTCCAAGGAGGAAAGTCTTCAGGTCACGGACAAAGTGGTGCGTTTTCTACAGAGTCTGGGTTGGGTGATCAATTTTGCAAAGAGTCATCTGGAACCTACTCAGGAGCTCGTGTACCTTGGAGTCCGTTTCGACACGTGCTCGGGTCACACGTTCCTTCCTTCCCCGCGCGCCGACGCCTTGCGCGCTCTCATTCGGAAATTCCGGCCCCGACAGCCTGGGACTACTTGCGAGTGCTAGGTACCATTGCAGCGACTCTGGAAGTGGTTCCTTGGGCGAAGGTGCACATGAGACCGTTGCAGCGGGCCCTGCTCCGTCGCTGGTCTCATCAGGCGGATCCCCTGAGCAGGAGGCTACCTTGCCCTCTGGCGGTTCGCAGGTCTCTCCGGTGGTGGCTTCTTCAACAAACTTTAGCGACCGGGATGCCGCTGGATCACCCCGATTGGTTGCCTCTATTGACGGACGCCAGCCTGACGGGCTGGGGGGCGCATTGTCAGGGCAGTTTTGCGCAGGGCCTATGGTCAGGGAAGGAGGCGTCGTGGTCGATCAATCGCCTAGAGCTTCGAGCCGTGTTTCTCGCTCTTCAGGCCTTTCAGCACTTAATTCTGGGTCGGGCAGTGCGGGTTCTGTCCAACAACTCGGCGACGGTGGCCTACATCAATTGGCAAGGCGGCACGGGAAGCGCCGCCATGGAGCAGGAAGCGGATCAGTTGTTCCGTTGGGTGGAACCTCGTCTCCCGTTGATTTCAGCGGCTCACATTGCCGGAAAAGACAACGTGACGGCCGACTTCCTCAGCAGAGTTCACGTGGATGCCGGGGAATGGCAGTTGCATCCCGAGGTGTTCGGTCAGATTGTGGAGCGCTGGGGGACGCCAGTAATGGATCTGATGGTGACTTTTCTCTCCGCAAAGGTCCTTCGCTTTTACAGCAGGCGGAGGGAAAGGATGTCGGAGGACATAGATGCGCTACTGCAAGTTTGGCCGAGGCAGGGCCTTCTCTACGTGTTCCCCCCCGTGGGCATTGATCGGTCGGGTCGTTCAGAAGATAGGACGGCACCCGGGGAGAGTACTTCTGGTGGCTCCCGATTTGGCCTCGTTGTCCTTGGTATGCGGATCTAGTTCGCCTGCTGGACGGTCGTCCCTGGCGTTTACCGGAGCAATCGGATCTCCTGGTTCAGGGTCCTCTTTTCATGCCTCAAGTGGATCGGTTCTTGATTACGGTTTGGCCATTGAAAGGGCACGCTTGAGAAAGCGGGGATACTCTGCGGCGGTGATAGACACGATGTTAGCATCTCGGAAGCGGTCCACGTCGTTAGCCTACGTGAGAATTTGGCGCATTTTTGAGGATTGGTGTTCTCGGCATTGGATTCGGGCGGCCACGGTGGCCGTTCCAGTTATTCTGGATTTTCTGCAGGATGGCTTCGCTAAAGGGCTGGCGGCCAGCTCCTTGCGGGTTCAGCTGGCGGCGTTGGCCTGTTATCGAGGTAAGGTCAACGGTGTGTCGTTAGGTTCTCATCCGGATATTCGGCGCTTCTTATTGGCGATTTCTAAGTTGCGGCCTTCCCTTCGGGTTGGCGTTCCGCCCTGGGATCTTAATCTAGTTCTCCGAGCTCTGTCTCGGTCTCCCTTTGAGCCGTTGAAACGCTCTTCTCTGAAGGATCTGACCTTGAAGGCTGTGTTTCTGGTGGCGATTTGCTCGGCCAGGCGTATTTCCGAGTTGCAAGCTCTGTCTTGCCGGGAGCCGTTCCTGACCTTCTCGGCTGATAAGGTGGTTTTGCATACCGTGCCCTCCTTCCTGCCTAAGGTGGTCTCTCCCTTTCACATGAACCAGGTGGTCACTTTGCCGGTTCTCGGTTCGCGCGATGAGCTCCTCCTCGATCGCGATCTGCGCCGGTTAGATGTTCGGCGGGTGTTGCGTCATTATTTGCAGGTCACGGAATCCTTTCGCAAGTCTGATCGTTTATTTGTCCTCTTTGGAGGAGTGCGTAAGGGGGAGGCCGCGGCTAAAGCTTCTATAGCCCAGTGGATTAAAGAGGCGATTTCGGCGGCTTATCTGCTTCAAGGCCGCTCGGTGCCGTCGGGCTTACGGGCACATTCCACCAGGGCACAGGCTTGCTCTTGGGCGGAGCATCGATTGGTGCCACCGGGGGATATTTGTAGGGCGGCTACTTGGTCGTCCTTGCATACTTTCAGTAAGCATTATCGTTTAGATGTGGAGGCAGCGAAGGATTCTCGCTTCGGGTCGGCGGTGTTGTCAGTCGGCCGGAAAGATCCCGCCCATTAGGTACTGCTCTGGTACATCCCAGAAGTTGAGGACTGCACTGCGGAGCGCTAAGGAAATATTAATTACACTTACCTGGTAATTGTAGTTCCTTTAGCGACGACAGTGCAGTCCTCCATCCCGCCCTGTTTCTGTCCTTTTCAGGTTTCCGGCGTGGAGTGCGGCCTAAAGAATTTTTACAGGTGAGCCGACTCAGTTTCTTTTTTGTTTTCTCTGTCTTTATGGTCTGTCTCTTGCCTCTGCTTCTGTTGCTCGGAGCACAGAGATGGAAAGCTGGGCATGAGCACGGTTTGATAGTTTTGAATAAAAAAAAAAAAACTAAATCGTTTTTTGATGTCATGTACATGCTACTTATTTCTTGCTCCTTTGAGTCTGCTTTGTTAATAGTTCACACTGGAAGTAGGAGGGAAGCTGACAGGATATATCCAGTGATGTCATGAATTTGCACATGCCAGTCTCCTAGCTGCAGGAGGAGGTTGACAACCCAGAAGTTGAGGACTGCACTGTCGTCGCTAAAGGAACTACAATTACCAGGTAAGTGTAATTAATATATATTCCTTCCCCCCAGGATTTCAGGGGGGGAGTTCTGTGGAGGCATGACTTCTGATGGCTCCCAAACCCATTATTGGGTAAGGAGGCACCACGGGGGCAGTACTGGTTTGATGGGAGTGAAAGCCAGCAGCCCCGAGTCGCCCCCCTCAGCAACAAAGTCGGTAAGAAAGGCTAAGCATGAGGGATAGAAAAGCCACACGGCAAAGAGGTTCCAAGATAAGAGCGGAGGGGGAGGACAGCAGGAACCCCTAGCAACTTCCAGAACATGAGGAGACAGAGTGGCCTGCAGCCACATATTTGGGAGCCTGCAATGGCAAGTAAAACTTCCCCACCCCTTGTGTTGAGGCACGATTTATTCTTCAGGCATGCATGCTTTTTAACCCCCTGCTGTGTTATGAGCACCTGGGAGAAGCAGCCCCCGGAGAATAAAGCAGGACAGAGCAACTCCTTCCTAGGGGACAATTTGCCGTTTCCTTTCAATTTTAATTTATTTTATTTTAGTTTCAGGTACTCTAGTGCTCCATGCCTGAGCCTGTGGAGGTGCACTGTGCTAGGGATCCTTCTACCTACCCAGTTACAGATTGAGGGCATTCCTGGGGAGTACCTGCAGCTCTTCCCACCATGCCAGTCAGACCGCATCCTTAAGCATTCGTGGTGTTATACAGCTCAAAACTTATTCAGTGCACAATGACTTGATGCAGACCTGTGGCAAAAGCCTAACTAAATGTGCCATTGTCTTATTGCTGGGCAGATTTCAGAGAGCTGTTGTGCCTGGTTAGGAGATGTGACAGTTTATTGAGACATGGTGACTTTTTTATGAAAAGGATCAGGCAAAAAAAGACAGAAATAAACAAAAGATAAGCAGGAAAAAGTGCTGAGTAGCTTGTGTAGCTGCTATGAAACAGGAAGCACCTGCATACAAGAAATGTATATAACTAGCCAATGGAGACAGTCAGTGAATAGGAGACAAATAAAATCCTTCCATCTGACTATGGTCAGTGAGTAACCTGACATGATCAGCTTTTGTCTCAGCCTCAACTCTGTACCTACTAAATTTGTGATATTCTTTGTAAAGGAAGCAGTACTCCTTACAGCCATTGGTATCACTTATAATAAAAACGTAAACTTGGAAAGTGTCAGTCTGATGGGATCAGTGAATGGTCCATTTCATAGCTTTGAGGTAAAACACGACAGCGTAATCTAAAAATCCTCAAGATATGCAGGGGAGAAGTCTGAGGCACGTGTCTCTGAGGCACGTGTCTGCCTAGACTGCATGCAAGAGGCTAGGTCATTGGAGCAGGGCCTGCAGGATGAAACAAGGCAGAGTTCCTCTCGGTCACAAGAGACCCTGGAGGCAGGGGGCGCCATGTTTCCTTCAACGGATCTGGCCCCCGGTCCCTGTGTGATGCCTGGACCATCCACTCCTCAAGTCCAGGGAGCTATCTGGCTCCCGGGGGGAGTTCTCACCGGAGTTTCTTACTTTTGCATAAGGCATTGCTACCCCAACAGGGCTTGGCAAGCAGCTCCTCAGCCCCGGAATGCAGGGCTAAGAGGACGTTGGATGCCAAAGAGCACAAGTCAGGGACTGTGGCAACTAAACAGCCTAAAGATTCAGAGGAGTGGCAGCAATTGCCATTGTCAGAGGGGCTGGATGGGGGGATGACCTCGATATAGAGCTAGATCTGTCAGGAGGTGTTGCAAGACGGAGAGATCCCAGAACAGGAGGATCAGGCCCGGATTGTTCGGGTATTCCAGTGGCGCTCATTTTGGAGTTCAAGGCTCTGAATATGCCCGCTAAGCTCCCGGCAGAGGAAGAGGTGTTGGGAGGATCCGCTGCTCCAGCCGGTGCAGAAGTTGCGGAAAGTCTTCCCAGTACATAGAGTAGTATGACAGATGATATAGGATGAGTGTGATCTGCCAGAGGCCAGCTTTAAAAGGATGCGATCCATGATGCGCTGGTACCCACTACCGGAGCAAGAATGAGAGCTCCTTCGATTGCCCAAAGTGGACGCAGCAGTGTCGGCAGCAGTAGAGGAGACCTTGACTCGCCTCCTGCAACTAAGAGCTGTGGAACTAGTTTCATGAGACCAGTACGGCAGCAGTCGATACTCCGTTTATTTTGTGGTGACCAAAAAGGAAAGTTCCTTTCGCCTGATTCTTGACCTCGAGGGCATGAACCGTGTCACCGGGTACTGCATTTCCACATGGAAACGCTGAGATCAGTAATAGTGGCAGTAAGGAGCTGAGAGTTCTTGACCTCATGGAAGCGTATCTGCACATTCCCATCCATCCAGAACATTAGCAGTTTCTCCACTTTGCAGTGCCAAGGGGCCATTTCCATTTTTGAGCATTGCCCTTCAGTCTGGTGACTGGCCCTCATAGCTTCACCAAGGTCATAGTGGTGGTGGCAGCAGTTCTCCACAAGGAAGGGGTTTTCGTTCAGCCATACCTAGAAGACTGGCTGATCCGGGCAAAGTCCAGGGATGACAGTGAAAGAGAGCAAAAGCACGGGTGGTGGAGTTCCTTCAAAGTCTTGGTTGGGTGGTCAACCTGGCCAAGAGTTAGTTACGGCCAGTCCAGGAGCTAGAGTATTTGGGATTATGCTTAGATACCTGCGTTGGTAGGGTTTTCCTGCTGGATCGCTGGGCACAGGAGCTATGACAGTAGATATGGCAGTTTCTGAAGATGGCAAGACAGTCGGCATACCATTATCTGCAGGTTCTGTGGACCATGGCAGCCACTCTCGAGCTAGTCCCATGGGAAAGGGCGCACATGCGACCGCTGCAGAGGGCTCTGCACCAGTGGTGGTCCCATCAGTCAACCCCTGTCCCAAGTACTCCCCTGCCCACGGGAAACCAGGAGAGCCCTCAGGTGGTGGCTGCATCTGAGGAGCCTGGAAGGGGGCATTCCACGAGTCCCTGGTGTGGGTTCTGCTGATGACCAATGCCAGTCTGTCAGGTTGGGGAGCCCTTTGCGAAGGATGCTTTGTTCAGGGACAGTGGAATCCATAGGGAGGCCCTGTGGCAAGGCTCGAGATGCGAGTGGTGACCTTAGTGCTAAAACGTTTAAAGCCATGGTTGCAGGGGAAGATGGTCAGATTCTTCTCAGACAATGCGACCACGGTGGCTTACATCAATTGGCAAGGAGGCATGGGCAGTGTAGCCCTGGACGAGGAGTCTGCAAGGCTGTTCAGATGGGAAGAGACTCATCTCCAGGAGTTATCAGCGGCGCACATACCGGGAGTCAATAATGTGATGGTAGACTACCTTAGTCAAGTGCGCATGAACCCCAGAGAGTGGCAGCTCCAACCAGGAGGTGTTTGAGCAAGTGGTCTGCTGATGGGGCACACCGGTCAGGGACCTAATTGGCAACATTTTGAGTCGGCCAAGGCCTGCCAGTTTTCAGCAGAATTTGAGAGAATGTCTCAGGGCCTGGATGCTCTGATTCAGCGGTGGCCCGAAGAAGATCTTCTCTGTTTTTCCCATGTGAGCGCTCATAGGCTGGGTAATGCAATGGATAGAGGCGCACTGGGGATTAGTAATTCTGGTGGCACCGGACTGGCCAAAGCGCCCTTGGTATGCCGACCTGATTCAGATACTGGCAGATCAACCATGGCGGCTTTCAATTCGGAGGGACCTCTTGATGCAGGGGCTGTTTCGCAGGCCCCAGGTGGATCCATTCTCGATTAGGGCATGGCTCTGGAAAGGGTGAGATTGAAGAGGAAAGGATATTCTGGTTTGGTGATAGCAACTTTGCTACAGGCCTGGAGGAGGTCTGCGAACCTAGCGTACATCCGTGCGTGGCACATCTCTTGGATTGTGATGTGGAGAAAGGCAGGTGTGCCCTTCCACTGCCTCCATCCCAGACACCTTGGTGTTCTTGCAATCCAGTTTTGATAAGGGCCTAGCCACCAGTTCCTTGAGGGTGCAACTGGCATCGATTTATTATTGTTGCGGGAAAGTCTATGGGGTGTCGTTAGGTACATACTCAGACATGCTGACATTTCTAAGGGCAGTGACCCACCTCTGTCTGCCGAGGAGGGCAGTGGTACCACCTTGGGATCTTAATCTGGTGCGACGACACTGTCTGGGGAACCCTTTGAGCCATTGAGTTGAGCTTCCCTGAGGGATTTGACTGAAAACGGTATTCCTGGTGGCGATTTGCTCGGCGCACACAGTATTTCAGAGCTTCAGGCCTTGTCATCGTGCCAGGAGCCATTCCTTTCTTTCTCCAAAGAGAAAGTGGTCCTGCACCCCATACCTTAATTTTTGCCCAAGGTGGTGTCAGCATTTCATGTAAATCGGTCTGTTTCCTTACTGGCTCTGGCGAGCACTGAAGTGGGCCCTGCCACTCTGCAGCTGTGCCGCCTGGATGTTAAAAGAGCCCTGCAAAGGTATTAAAGGACATCCATCCTTTCGGATATCAGACCATCTGTTCTGTTTTGGTGGGTTGCGCAAAGGTGAAGCAGCAGCTAAGGCCTCCAGTTCCAGAGGGATCACGGAGGTAATCGCATTGACGTACATCTTGAATGGTAAAGCAGTGCTGATGGGGTTGTGGGCACATTCCATGAGGGTTCAGGCAACCTCGTGGGCAGACGGTTTAGTTCCGTCGGTGGAGATCTGTAGGGCGGCAACATGTCATTGCTGCATACTTTCTCTAAGCATTATTGCTTGGATGTCCAGGTAGTGGGGGATTCTTTTCAGATCGGCTGGTTGTTCGGGTCCCTCCCATTAGTTTAATTGCTCTGCTATATCCCAGAGGTGCGGGACTGGACTGGAGGGACGATAAGGAAAGAGAAATTAGACATCTGCTAATTGTTCCTTGAGGAACTTCAATCCAGTCCCAGAACCCTCCCTGAGTACTTCCAGTGATAATCTGAGCGCACCTTAGTCCTGAAGTTGGTTCCCTTGGTGGAGGAAGTGGCCAGGAGGTGCTGAGGAGTGGGGTGTAATCGGCGTTTGGGGGAGGGGTGGACTGGAAGAGCTGTCGGCTGCTTGCTCTTCACTGATTGGAGTTGCTCGGGTGCTCAACAGGTAGGCCACCTTTATCCTAGAGGAGGGGACTGGGTATCCTTCCCAGGGGATGGAGGGGGTACTCATTTAATTAGGCGTAGGAGTGTTTGTTGCATGTTTACTTATTTGTTGTTCCTGTGAGTCTGCTTTGTGAATAGGTACTGGGGCTGGTAGGCGGTGCCAGCTGTATAAGTACATTGGTGTCATCAAAAAGATGAGATGCTCAGTCTCTGAGCTGCTGGAAGAGGTACACTACCCAGAGGTGCGGGACTGGATTGGAGTTCCTCAAGGAACAACAATTAGCAGATAAGTCTAATTTATCTTTTTCCAAGATCCTGATGGTGGTGGCAATATCTCTCTGCACGAAGGGCTCAGTCCACTTTTATATCTCAACTGGCTCAACAGGGCCCAAGTCAGAACCAGACTATCAGGCTGCTAAAATGTGAGCTTTAGCTGGATAGTGAACCTTGTCAAGAGTCATCTGGTGCCATTGCAGTCCATGGAGTATCTCGGGGCATGGTTCATTACATTTTTGGGCAAGATGTTTATCCAATATGAGGCAGGCCAAGCTTCTGGATCAACTTGGTGTTCCTGATGCAAGTAAACTCAGGCCCCGGGAGCCATCTGGAACTTCTGGGTTCAATGGCAGCCATGCTGGATCTTGTCCCTTGGGAAAGGGTATTGCTTTTTCGTTGTCATCTGTTGCAGGACTGAGATCCAGCTCTCCTTGCTTCCACCAGTGGTGAGGAATCCTGCTGTAATAGTCTCAGCCCTCATATTTTGTGAGGAGAGTGGCCCTAGAGAACCCACAGTGGGTGTTCTGGCATCCAACGCCAGCCTCATGGGTTGGGGTGCTCACTACTTAAGCCAGACGGCTCAGGGATGGTGGTCATCCCACATGGCAACCTGGCTGATCAATAGGTTGGTGATGTTGGGCATCCAACTATCCTTAATCTGGTTTCATTGCATAGACCAGGAACAGGCAGTCTGGGTGTTCTCAGACAATGCATTCGTCATGTATGTCAACCAGCAAGGGGGCACCAAGAGCAAGATGGTGACTCACAAGATGAGGTTGTTGTTTCCCCCCCTCGGTGTAGTATCATCTGGTGGTGCTCACAGTGCAGCATATTGCTGGCACTGAACATTGAGACAGGCTTTTTCAGTCTCACAACAAGCCTTTCAGCAGGTTTCAGACCACTGGGGTGGTCCATTCTTGGACTTGACAGTGACTTTGGCGAATACCAAGATAGAAGCCTTTTGGTCAGACGTGCTTATGCAGCCATGGCCACAGGGATGTCTCCTTTGTTTTTTCTGCTGTGTTCCCTGATCAATTTTGTCGTGGAGGATAGAGGACCATCTGGATTTTGTGATCCTAGTGGCTCAGGACTTGCCCTGAAGACTATGCTACAGCTGTTGGTGGGGCAGCCCTTTACTCAAGGGAGGTGTTCTGCACCAGTGGCCCATCCTTCTGAACAATCCGGGTCCATTCTCTTACAGCTTGGCCCTTGAGGCGCAGCTTGAAGCAGAAGGGGTATTCTTTGGCAGTAGTTTTGATTCTGCTGAAAGCGTAGCACAAATCTACTTGTCTAGCCTATGTCCAGGTCTGGTGCCTGTTTGAGGCATGGTATCCGGGATTCAGGATGTAGTGGCATGGTGCTCTGGCGAGTTAACTTTCTGGGCCTTTTGGCATTTCTTCAGGATGATTTGAAGAAGTGGCTTACACTGAACTCTGCAATTCAGGTTGCAGCGTTGGCCTGTTTCTGGAGGTGACATTTGTCCTCCGTCCATATCATTGTTCCCCATGGGATCTTGGCCTGGTGCTTTGGGCCTTAATGGGCCCTCCTTTTTGGGTTGTTGGAGCAAGTCATGCTGAACGATTTGTCTACCATGTTGGTGGCAATTTGCCCAGCCCTGTGCATTTGAGTTACAGGCTTTGTCCTGTCTGGATCTGATCTTTTTGGTGACACTTCAGCCCATTCCTTCCTTCCTTGCCCAAGGCGGTTTCTGCTTTACATATCAACCAGGTGGTTTCTCTTCCAGCCTCTTAGTTGGATCAGTGTCTGGATAAAGACAAGGAGCTATATTTGGATGTCCCCAGAGTGCAGGGCTGGTGCAAGATGAGGTGCATTAGGCTAACCTCATCCCTTGTGCCCCTTCCCCAGCCCCCATTGCTACTGCTGCACCCCTCTCCAGGACCTGCAGAAGCAGCAACAGTGGTCTCAAATCCTTCCCTATACCTTTTCTACGTCAATCGAAATAAAGGTGATGGAATTCTTCCCCGAGGGTAGCACATTCAAAACAAAGCAAAAAACTGAGTGTTCCAAATGAGAGGGCTATGCGCCCTAGCCTAGCCAGCAGAGGCAAAGCAAGAGGATGCGGTAGATAAGTAGCCAAATGGTTAGAGCAGTGGAAGCCAGGTTCAAATCCCATTGTTTCTCTTTGTGATCTTGGGCAAGTCACTTAACTCTTCATGGGCTAATGTACAAACTTATATTCAGGTGTTTTCCTGTCCCCAGAGGACAAATACTTAGAAGTTTCAAGGCAAGTTAAATTAAGGCGTGAGCTAAATCCAAATTCCATGCCCAAGACAACTTTCAGTGATATAAGTATAAGTGGTGATGCAGCACTGGAAATTGCCAGTATTCTCTATTTTCAACAAATGCTTGGGGTGTGGTCTGTTGAAGCAATTGAGGCTTGGCCTAGCTCCCCAGGCCCAGATGAAGGTCTTGTAGCCCCTGTGGTCAAGCATCCTAGGCCTTTCGGCAGCCTGGAGGCTTGGGTATACCCTCTTCTCCTGGAGCTTGAGGATGCCCTAGTTAGAGTGCTGAATGTGTGAGAAGAAGCAGTCAAGTAAACCTTCAGGAGCCCTTACTGGGGGTAGTAGTATGGGCCCTTGCCCTCTCCTCTACTGTTTGCCTGCCCACTCGTCCCCTCTCCCCTTCTCTAAAATGTCTTATCTTTTTATGCCTTTATTTTCACTCTTTCTTTTCTATGGGAACATCGCCTGCTAATAAAACAGTTTGGATTTTTTTTTCTTTGGGAGGAAAAGAAAAGCAAACCGCCCTGGCTCTGTGATGGCATGGGGGGAATCTCCCCAGAAGGATTCTGCAGCCAGCAGGGTGAGGGAGTGGTCCTAGTCATAGAAACATAGGCCATGTGGTCTTTTTCTGTCGTCATTTTTCTGTCTAGTCTGTCCTTCCATATCAATTACAACAGTCCCCTTTTTTCCTTTTAGAGATCCTCTGTGTTTGTCCCATTCTTTTTTGAATTCAGATACCATCCTCATCTCTACCACCTCCACTGGGAGACTATTCCACGGATCCACCACTCTTTCTGTAAAGAAATATTTCCGCATATCACTCCTGAATCTATCCTTTCACCCTCATCCCATGTCCCCTTGTAGCAGAATTTGCTTTCAATTGAAAGAGGCTCTCCCCCTGTGCATTTATGCCACTGAGGTATTTAAACATAATCATATCACCTCTATCCCACCTTTCCTCTAAGGTGTACATATTAAGATCCTTTGTCCTCATATGCTTTATAATGAAGACCACTAACTATTTTAGTAGCCACCCTCTGTACTGACTCCATCCTGTTTATATCCTTTTGAAGGTGCGGTCTCCTGAATTGCACACTATACTCCAAATGAGGTTGCACCAAAGACTTATACAGAGGCACTATCACCTCCTTTTTTTTTTTCTGCTAGTCATTCCTCTCCGTATGCACCCAAGCATCCTTCTAGCTTTTGCTGTCGCCTTTTCTACCTGTTTAGCTACTTTAAGATCATCAGACACAACCACGCCTAGGTCCCGCTATTCTTTAGTGGACAAAAGTACTTCACCCCCTATACTATAATGCTCCCTTGCAGCCCAAATGCATGACCTTACATTTTTTAACATTAAATCCCAGTTGCCAAATTCTAGACAATTCTTCAAGCTTAGCTAGATCCCTCCTCATGTTATCTACACCTTCCTGGGTATCTACTGTATTGCAGATTTTGGTATCATCCGCAAAGAGGCAAACCTTACCCAACAGCCCTTCTGCTATATCACTAACAAAGATGTTAAAAAGAATCGGACCAAGGACAGATCCCTGGGGCACACCACTGGTAACTTCCTTCTCCTCAGAGTGAGCTCCATTTACCTGTACTTTGTTACCTCCAACTCAACCAATTTCTAACCCAAGCAGTAACTTTAGGGTCCATCCCTAGGGTGCTCAGTTTGTTTAAGTCGCATGTGAGGAACGGTGTCAAAGGCTTTACTGAAATCTAAATACACCACATCTAGGGCTCTCCCTCGGTCCAACTCCCTGGTCACCCAATCAAAGATCAATCAGATTTGTCTGACAAGACCTGCCTCTGATGAATCCATGCTGCCTCGGATCCTGTAATCCGCTGGACTCCAGAAACCTCACTATTTTCACTTTCAGCAGCGTTTCCAATAATTTACTCACCACCGAAGTTAAACTAACTGGCCTGTAGTTTTCAACAACATCCTTACTTCCGCTTTTGTGTAAAGGGACCACATGAGCCTCTCTCCAGTCCTTTGGCACCACTCCAGACTCCAAGGCATTGAAAAGTTCAGTCAGTGGAGCTGCTAGAAGGGTCCCCAAGTTCCCTCAATATTCTAGGGTGTATCCCATCCGGTCCCATTGCTTTATCTACTTTAAGTTTTAGCTAGTTTCTCACAAACAGTCTTCTGAAAATAATTGTTATCCAGTTTTAACACCCTTATGTGTCTTATCATTTCCCTTAAACTATCTTAGCTATCTGTCTTGAATAGATTGTAAGCTTCATTGAGCAAGGACTGTCTTATGTGTTCAGGTACAGTGCTGTATATGCCTTATAGCGCTCTACAAATGATTAGTAGATGTTCTCTGGTCATTACCGGGACTCCTTTTTTTCAGAAAACGTTTCGTTGTGGGTGTATGTTTTGTTTTGGGTTTGGGTTTTTTCCCCCTTTAGTGAGCAGCCACAATGCCAGGAGCTTGGTGGTATGCGGCAGCAGTCACATTAATTCTACTGCTGGCTGCTAACTACCCCAATTGGTGATATGAGATGCCTTAGAGCAGATTTTTGTTTGCCAATTCAGGAATTCCCTCCTCCCCTTTGCCGGTTGGAACTGCAGCCATCTTAGATGGTTGCATGGTCAACACAGGGGACAGTGAGGGTAGACTCTCTAGGTAACAGAACTATGCTGGCAGTTCCCTTGGTGCCTCTGGCTGATTTTTTTTTATTTTTTGTCTGACTTGGAGGCACAGATCCTGAAGCAGTTCATAGGCTGCCTATCAGGCAGCTTCAGAGACATGGGAGGCTTGAGGCCTTTCCAGCAAGCTTTAAGAGTACAAAATGCCCTAGGGAGCCTGGCCCTGGTGTCTTTGTGCAAGGACTGAGAGGATGAGGAGACTTTGCTCTCTCCTGTCAGTTTTCCCACTGTGGAGGATGAGCTTTTACTTTAAGGGGGGGGGGGGGGAGGACCCAGCAGTGATACATTTTACACTTGTTTCACTGTGAGGCTCCTCCGGCTTTGATTTTTCAATTCTATGGCAGTGCTCAGCATTTCAGAGCTCTCTTCTGAGGCAGTGTCAGATATGGACCCCATTCTGGAAGATATGTGGTGTCTGTCCATGATTTTTTTTTTTTTTCATGTTCCAGAGCCCCTGAAGTTGGTGATGCCTGAGAGAGTCCTGAAGGGCACTAGTGTTATACTATAGCCCAGGGAAAGTTGCTCTTTAGTATTCCCAAGGTGGACACTGGTCACATCTGTGACCAAGTGCTATCAGCCCTAAAGGAGATTCATGACCAGAAAGTCAAGGCTGTCCTTAAGTCTTGGCATCAATGCTAGGGATCCAGATGGCGCTTTGTGCTGGCATTGTGGCTAGAGCCCTTTTGTGGAGGATCCAACAGCTACCAGATTCTCTAGTGGTTGTGAAGTTGAAGTCTGGGGCTTCTTTTGTGGTGAAGACCAGGTCAGTGGTGTATGTAGTGCACCAGTGGCTTTGGTTGCACAATTTGGTTGACTGATGTGATGTCAAAAGTTGCACATCAGTAAGCTCCCTTTTAAGGGAGGTAGGTTGCTCTTCAGGGAAGATCTGGAGAAACTGATAATGGATGGAAGGAGGACCTTGGCCTCAGACTGCTTGAGGATAGGCCTTTGGGTTCTGAAGGCCCTTCATAGAAGCTGCAGTGCAAAGACTGGGGCCAAGAGCAAATGTGGAAGGGATCCATTCCTCCTATTTATCTTATAGGAACATGTCTAGAAGGGGTCAGCCCTTCTGTGGCTTCCAGAATGCCAAGACTCAGCAAATGCCGCATCTAAAAGCTCTGACCCGGTGAAAAGCGGGATATAAATGCAGTTAAATAAATAAATAAATAAAGGTTCCCAATGAGAACCAGTAGGAGGGGGTTTCCACTTCCATCTCTTGGAAAATGCCCAGATCACCTCAGACCAATGGGTCCTCAACTTCATTTGGGAAGGTTGTGTTCTGGAATTTGCAGAGCCTCTGAGGCACCTTGTAATTTCCTAGCAAAGAATGGCCATCGGTACTTAATTCATCTGGAAGCTATTGTACTGGTGTCTTTGTTGCTCCCACTCTCTGAAGTCTGTATGCTATCTACTTTGTAGTACCCAAAAAAGGGGGTGCCCTTCAGACCTGTTCTGGATCTGAAGGACATCAGTGCAAAGTTCAAGGTCCCTCATTTTCATATGGAGAGCTTAAGATTTGTCATGCAGTAGTAAGGAAGGATAAGTTCCTTACACCTTGGCAAAATCCAGGGAAGTATCTTCACATTCACAATCAAGGGCAGCATCAGTGCTATCTCAGTTTCTGCATTCTCTGGGGCTATTATCAGTCTTGGGTTCTTCATTTTGGGTTGGCCACAGCCCTGAGGACCTTTTTATGAAGGTCATAGTGGCTGTAGTGGTCATCTTATGGAAGGAAGGTGTCTGGGTCCACTCTTACCTAGACAATTTGGCTAATTGGGGTGAATTCTGTGGACAATGTCAAGGAGGTGACTTGGAAGCTCCCTTCATTGTCTGTCTGGAGAGATTGGGTTGGTGGGTGACCTACACCAAAATCAACCAGGTTCCCTCCTAATTCTGGAGCACCTCTGAACACAGTTCAGCCCTCAGCTGGGTCAGGTGTTCTGATCAAGACAGGCTCAACAAGGTACCTATTCGCTGAATCATAGGTGTGTGCCGGAACGTCTTAGGGCTCATTCTACTAAAGCTCAAGCATTCTCTTAGGCAGAATTCACTTCTCAGTTCTGTAACCCCAAAAAACATCTGCAAGGTGGTGACATGGTCATCGCTGAATCTTTTTTGTAAAATATTACGGATTGGAATTGAGTGTTGATGATGAAGATTGCACTTTTGGGAAGGTAGCCCTTAGGGCATTATCTGTCCTCCTCCTACCTTGGTTCCTAACTGCTTGGATATGCCCCAATCATCTGGACTGATCTAGCAGGATAAGGAAGAATTTCACCATACCTATTAACTTTTTTCTTTGATTCCAGGTCCCACCTATGGAAGACTGAACTTGGAGGTCAGGGATTCCTGGTGCCTTTTTTCCCAGTTCTGTCTTTCATGTGAATTTTCCAAAAAAAGGAGAAAGGGAATTATGATGCTCTGCTGTTTACCTGAGTTTTAGGTACTTCTATCACTGCTGTGGATGTGTTTAGATGGGCAATTTCCAGTGCTGCACCATCACTTCAGAGGCGATAATGATAGAGCAAAACAACTTTTAGTGACATCTTTTGGCTAGGGTCCATAACCCACTTTTCTGAACTAGTCTAGCAGGAATCGAGGAAAGGAAATGAACAGATATGGAGATTTTCTCCTTCTCCATTCAGTGGAGTAGAGGAGGAGTAGCCTAGTGGTTAGGGGCAACAGTCTGGAACCAGAAAGGCCAGGGTTCCAATTCCACTGGTACTTTTTGTGGCCTTGGGCAGTCGCTTAACCCTCCACTTCCTCAGGTGCATACTTAGATTGTAAGCCTTCTGGGAACAGGGAAATGCCTACTGTACCTGAATGTAACTTTTCTTGAACTATTACCGGAGAGATGTAAGTTAATACTGTGGAATTGGTTGCTGGAAGACAGTTGGCATAGCTAGGTTGAAAGGTTTATCATAGAGGATCCACTCAGCCACTTGGAGTTTCAGGATATGCAGGAGAGAAACTTGCATATACTGGAACTTCAGTCTCCTACATACTGTGGAGAGGTCTCCATTACAGGTTTGGTAAGGCCTAGTTTAGGCAGTTCTTGCAGACAAAAATCTATAAAACATTACCAGTGTAGACTTAGGGAAAAGCCTCTGCTTATTTTCGAATGAGGAATGCATCATCTTTGAGATCCTGCTAGGTATTTGAACTGGCCGTAGTCTGAGACAGGATGATGAACCTTTTTAGTCTGATGCAGTATGGCACATATGCTCTTATGAGAGATCCAATATCAAAAGATTTGTAGAAGAGTAACCTAGTGGCTAGAGTAGCAGCCTGGTGACCAAGAGACATGAGTTAATTTCCCACTGGCACTTCTTGTGGCCGTGCGAAGCCACTTTACCCTCCATTGCCTCTGAAGCAAGGCCTCACAATCTACTTCCGGTCACTTTGCCAAGAAAACCTAGGGGCTGCAGGGTCACCAGGAATCTGCATTGACTGAACACCACACATTGCATTGTATATTTGTACAGTCGTTCTCCCCCCCCCCGCAACACTCAAGAATTAGGGTGTCCTCCTAAAGTTCCTTGACCTGAGAAATTTAGAACACCTCTAGCCCTGGGAACCTTGGAACTAGCACTTCCACCCGGAATCCCTCTGCTTTGATACCCACCACCCACCTTTACCCCACTCATATGGTCATCTTGTATTTACTTGCCTTTCTAAATCACAGTTCAAAGAGAGTTACAAATTTAGATACTGTTGGTACATTCCTACCCAAGAGAGTTTACAATTTGTTATACCTGATGCCACAGAGTGAAGTGGACAATTAAATTGTGGAATTGGTTGCAATGTTCCCTCTAATTTTCTGTAGGCCGTGTGCGCATAAAATATCAGCTTGCAGCTTTTGAAGGAAGGTTACATTTTTGTGTGCCACATAACGACACAAGGAGTTAAACACTTTAAAATTTGACTACATGTCAGAATACAGTATGTACACCACATTGATTTTAATCAAATTAAATGAAAATAGGCGATTACTAAATGAAGCAAAAAATTTCTAGTGATTGCAATCACAACTTTAAAATTTTAAGACGTCTGTGTTTTCTATCAGAATCAGAACCGTAATTTTTGTGCGCTCTGTTGTAAAGTATGTGTGCTCGCTTGGTGAGGTGTGTGTGCGCATGCGCGCACACGCGCACAGCTTAGTGGGAACAGTGATTGGTTGCTGATGGCAGTCAAAACGTTACTAGATGTGAGAATGGAACTTGTATTCCTTCGTCCTCCATCTGCTACTCTTAGGTTATTCCTCTACTTCAATCTTGAAAGTGGCTACCAGTCAGTTGTTCAAACTGACTGATCAATGTTTTATGTGAATTTTATTGTGAATTGTTAATAAATACAAATATATTCTTGAGGTGGTCTATAAAATAATTAATACAATGTTACAGGACTCTGAAGGGCGATGGAGGAATATGTAGACATTATTGAATTAAATGCTATCTACAGAAAATAACAAAAACTGAAGCTTGTCTTGTCTTTTTGTCTGTCTGTCTGTTTTTAGCTCCTATCACCTGCTTCACTGTCGTTCATGCACAATGAAAGTAGGCTTTAGCCTTTTCTCTACATTTGCCTCTATTGCTCATCTTCGGGAACTTTTCTGCTTCTTAAAGCAGAACATCTCCTGGTAAGAACACATAATAAAAAGTTAGATGAGTAGGGATTGTTTGTGTGAAAAACAAGAAATGTATTTATTAATATTAAGATAATTGATATTTTAAGAACTTTGTCTCAACAGTGATTTTTGCCTATTTCTGCACCTTAAGAATTGGGTAGTTAGGGAAGGATTGATGTGGGATTAGTGTTTTGGAACAGCAAGTTGAAGCTTTCAGACAATAAGGGTAATTTTTTGAAGTGATCTACGAGTAAGCAAGCTTAAGACTAGTATTAAGTTTCTGCTTGAGCTGTATTTGTTTAAATTTCCTTTTTTTTTTCTTCTATACCGCCTAGTCTCAGATAAAGACTACAGAGCAGGTATACAATAAATATAAATAAATTTTTATAAAATAAAATCTCCAGGAACAAGCAGGAATGTAGTCTTCACATATGAGTATCGTTGGTACCGACGAAGCCTGCAGGGGAACGCTCCACAGCGTCCAATTAGAAAGCTTTTGGGAGCATCCCACAGCGCCTGCGTGCTGCCTTCCTGCCTTTCCCAACTGCCTCTCTCCAGTTTCGTTTTCCGCGGAGCCAGCAGGTTGTCGTTCCTGTCACCGCAGAAAACTTTTCCTATTCTCCTACTTTTTTGTGGTCACATCAGCCTTCCTTCGACGCTATACCGGTACCGCCGATTCGTTCTTTCTTTTAAAAAAAAAAAATATATATATATATCTTTTTTCCAAACCTTTTTTCTTCAGGTGCACACGCCATTTTGGGCTTAGGCCCAAAATTTCCCTTACTATGGAAAACCCGCCTCGGGTTTCAAGAAGTGCACTAAGTGTGGCGGTACCATCTCCGTCACCGACACCCATGAGTGGTGTCTTAAATGTTTAGGTCCTGACCACTCCATTTCGGAGTGTATGGCCTGTGCCATGATGTCCAAGAGGGGTCGACAAAACCGGGCTGCTAAGCTCAGCACCCTTTTTCCCTCCGATGCAGCCTCTGTGGCATCGACGTCTTCCAGGGCTTCGTCTTCCTCCCATGGATCTCAGGTAACTGAACATAAGTCTGGCCGGTCCTCAAAGGGTAGATCTCCTTCCAAGCATCGAGATGCCTCTGGCGTTGCCCTTGAGTGTTCTGTACCAGCAAAATTGCCCCGTCAGGAGGCTTCGGCTTCCAAAGCATTATCGGGGCTCCAGGATGTTCTCGAGGCCTCAACTTCGGCAGAACTACTGGTGCCATGCTCTGGGGTACCGGCTGCTTTCTCCGGTACCGATACCCAGGCATCAGCAGCGTCGATAGACCAGAGGTTCCTGGCTATTGAACGCAGTCTGGCGGCTCTCCTTGCGGCATCGACACCCTTGGAACCGCGTCAGACAGTTCAGTCGGTACCGGTACCGACAGCATCGGCATCGACGTTTGTGTCTGCATTGCCGGCACCCAGTCAAGCCATGCCTTCCGGTACCGATGCACTGGTAACGACACCCCCCGGCACCGACTTCGGTCGATACGGGTATCGTGCTCTACAAGAGCATCCGGACAGAAGGTACTTTGAATCCTCGGAGTAGTCTGAGGATTCTGACAGCTCCGTCGGTACCGGAGTACTTCTCCCCAAGGAGCCTTCCTCTCCCAAACGTAGTATGTCTCCTCCAGAAGATATCTCCTTTCAGGATTTTATCAGGGAAGTGGCTCGAGGTATGTCCATTACTGTGGCTCCTGAGACAGAGCCCAGGGCAAAGGAGTTGGAGATTCTACAATATCCCAAGGCTCCTAAGGAGGCAGCTACTTTGCTTATCCATGAGATCTTACATGATCTCATGTTAAGAATGTGGGAAACACCCCTTACCACCTCTCCTCACTCTCGTAGACTGGATACCATGTATCGAATACCTCCGTGTCCTGGCTTCCAGAAGATTCAGCTTCCTCACCACTCTATTGTAGTGGAATCAGCTATGTGAAGGATCAGAAGTGCAAAGAGGCATGCCTCTAATCCTTCAGGACGTGAGTGTCGAACTTTGGATGCCTTTGGACGTCGTACTTTACAGGCTTCCTCCTTTCTGCCAGGATCAGTTCCTATATTTTATATATGGGAATGTTCCTTAAGGAAGTCACAGGAGATTTAGAGGTTTTGAGCCCTCTTCTTCCTGAAGATAACAGGCAGGATTTTCTCACACTGGTTAAACATGCCCAGGATGTTTCTAAATTTGTCAATCGTGCAGCTTTTGACGGTTTTGAGTGCATAAGCAGAACCTCTGCCATTGCCATAGGTGCACGTAGAATTGCCTGGCTCCAGGCATCCGATTTGGAGCTCTGGGTGCAGGACAAACTGGGCAATATCCCTTGTACAGGTGAGAATCTATTCGGCAAAAATTGGCAAGAAAAAGCCAATGAGTTGGATGCTGACAACTCCACTTTGGATAGATTATCCAAAGCCACGGCTGATCCTGCAAGGAAGAAATCTTTCAAGAAACCATTCTTCTCCAAAAAGAAGAGGTTTTATCCCTCTTATTCTCAGCAGGGATGTTCTGCAGGTCAACCTGTCCGGAAGAGTCAGCAACCACCTAAACAAAGGAAAGCAAAGACTGCTAAGCCTCAACTGTCTCAGCAGTCTCAGTCTCCACAAGGCCTTTGACTTCCATCTAGAGAACTTAGCCTTCCTGGCCCTCAACGGACCAGAACCTTCCACCATTCCAGGAAGGGGGCAGATAACAGCAGAACATTGAACTCTCTCCATTATAAAAGAGGGGTACAAGCTTCACTTTCTCCGCATGCCCCCTCCCACAATGGTAAGACAGTTCAATTCTCAGACCTCTCTCATCAACCTGTTAGATCAAGAGGTCACTATGCTTCTTGCCCAAGGGGCAATAGAAGAGGTACCCATTCCTCAACAGGGTACAGGGTTTTACTCCCCCCCCCCCTCCTATTTCCTTATCCCAAAGAAAACAGGGGCACACAGACCTATTTTAGATCTCAGAGAATTGAACAAATTCCTGTTCAAGGAGAAATTCAAGATTTCTCTGGGAACCCTGCTGCCATACCTTCAGAATCAGGATTGGCTTTGTTCTCTAGATCTCAAGGATGCGTACTCATGTTCTCATCCATCCAACTCAAAGTTCCTTTCGTTCCTTTTTCAAGGAAAGCACTACCAATACAGGGTGCTTTCTTTTGGCCTGGCCTCAGCACCAAGGGTGTTTATGAAATGCATGGCTGTGGTAGCAGCATTTCTTCGCACTCTAGGAATATTCGTCTTCCCCTACTTAAATGACTGGCTCATTCGAGCCCCATCAGAGTCAAGAGGCCAGGATTTCTCTATCTTGCACAATGCGTATCCTTCAGTATTTGGGTCTGGTCATAAACATCCCAAAATCCAGCCTAACTCCCATTCAGTCTTCCCCAGACCCATTGCCTTCGCATGGTGCAGTTAGCTTATCAAGCAGTGCTAAAGCCTCATCTCACTGCTCGAGAAATGTTACAACTACTAGGCCACATGGCATCTACCGTGCATGTGGTTCCTTATGCTCGCCTCCATATGAGAGCAGCCCAGTGGACTTTATCCACTCAATGGACCCAGGCATCAGGGTGCCTGTCAGACAAAATAGCAAACACAAATCGCCTTATTTTGTCCTTCCAATGGTAGCAGTCCACTCGGAACCTGTTGGTGGGGTCCCCATTTCAACAACCTTTACCCCAAGCAACTCTCACAACAGATGCTTCACCAATGGGTTGTGGAGCTCATCTGCAAGACCTCTCCACCCAAGGCACTTGGACTCCACAGGAGACTCATCTACACATCAATCTCTTAGAGCTCAGAGCAATCTTCCTTGCTCTGCGAGTGTTCCACACCCTGCTCAGCTACAAGACAGTCCTCATTCATACGGACAATCAAGTAGCCATGTTCTACGTGAAAAAGCAGGGAAGAACAAGCTCTCTGTCGCTTTGCAATGAAGCTTTGCAACTATGGGCCCCCGCCAGAGAGCATCAGATTCATCTCCTGGCAGTGTATCTTCCAGGTATCCAAAACTCTTGGGCAGACAGACTCAGTCGAGTTCTGCTTCCACACAAATGGTCTCTACATGCAGATCAGGTGGCCAAGATTTTTCAAATTTAGGGAACCCTGGACATAGACCTCTTTGCAAGTCCGTGGAATGCCAAACTTCCCCGGTTCTGTTCCAGAATTCCAGCTCAGGACTCTCAAGCCAGGGATGCTTTCCTCCTTCATTGGGGTCAAAACTGACTTTATGCCTTTCCACCCATTTTCCTGATTCCCAAAACCCTGTTCAAGCTTCAGAGAGAGAGAGGCCGTATGATTCTCATAGCTCCACATTGGCCACGGCAAGTGTGGTACCCTCTGCTTCTACATCTCTCTCAAGCTCCCTCTCTGGAGTTAGGGTCTGCTCCAGATCTCCTGTCTCAGGAGGACGGAATGTTATGGCATCCCAATCCTCAGTCTCTGCATCTCAGGACTTGGTTGTTGAAGGCCTAGATCTTCATGATCTTAACCTTTCTCAGCAAGTAAAGGATATCCTTTATGCTTCTAGAAAACCTTCCACAAGACGCTCTTATGCTTTCAAGTGGAAAAGGTTTACCATATGGGGCTCGCAGAAGGGTCTTTAGCCCCCTTGCAATACCTCTGGAATCATTACTGGAGTATCTCCTTCATTTATCCAATGCAGGACTTAAAACTAACTCTGTAAGAGTCCATTTAAGTGCTATTGCAGCTTCTTTCAAGCCTTTAAATGGACAACCTATTTCCTCCCATCCTCTTATAGCAAGATTTGAGAGGCCTCCTTCTAACTAAGCCTCCCATAAAGCCACCACCTATGGCATGGGACTTAAACTTGGTTCTTGGTCAGCTCATGAAGCCACCTTTCGAACCCTTAGCTACTACCTCCTTGAAATTCCTTTCTTGCAAGGTTATCTTTCTCATTGCAATCACATCAGCACGTCGCATCAGTGAGTTGCAGGCACTAGTGGCTGATCCTCCTTATACAAGGTTCCATCATGACAAGGTAGTCCTTAGGACTCATCCACACTTTATGCCAAAGGTGGTCTTGCCTTTTCATTTGAACCAAGCGGTCTACCTACCTGTGTTTTTTCCAAGGCCTCATGCATCAAATGCGGAAAGGAATCTTCATACTTTCGGACTGTAAAAGAGCTTTAGCTTTTTACTTACAGAGAACACAGCAACATAAAGTCCTCAACTCTTTGTTGCTTTTGATCCTTCTCATCTGGGAATTCCAGTCTCCAAGAGAACAGTGTCCAACTGGATTGCACAGTGTATTTCCTTTGCCTATCAGAGTAAGAATCTTCCTCTGGAGGGCCATGTCACAGTTCAGTGTGAGAGCCATGGCAGCTTCAATGGCTCATCTGCACTCTGTGTCTATCGACGACATCTGTCGAGCAGCCACTTGGGCCTCGGTTCATGCCTTCACAGCCCATTACTGCTTGGACAAGGACTCCCACCGGGTTGCCTTGTTTGGTCAGGCTGTTCAACACCTGTTCCATACTTAATCAACTCCTACCTACCATCCCTGGTAAGATGCCGGAGACCAATGGGGGGGACGTGGAGCCCTTTCACAGGGACGCACAACCTCTGGGGTCTCTGCCTGGCATCTAAAGCTAGGGAGTCCCCTATGTGAAGATTACATTCCTGCTTGTTCCTGGAGATAGCATAGTTACTCACCTGTAACAGGTGATCTCCGGGAACAGCAGGAGTTTAGTCTTCACAACCCACCCACCTCCCCTAGGAGTTGTATCTCTCTATCTTTGTCTCTTTCCTCTCTCCCTCTATCCTTTTCACTCAGCTACAAACTTAACTGAAGAATGACAGTTGGAAAGGCGGGAAGGCAGTGCGCATGTGCTGAGGGATGCTCCCAAAAGCGTTCTTATTGGACGCTGGGGAGCGTTCCTGCACAGACTCCGTCAGTACCAACGATACCCATATGTGAAGACTAAATTCCTGCTGTTCCCGGAGATCACCTGTTAAAGGTGAGTAACTATGCTATATTGCTGGTTGCATAAAACAATATATTACTTTTTAAATCATTTAAGTCCATTTGAATGACTGTTTGCTTTACAGTTTTCCTAGAAACACTGAATGTCCATGTTTCAGTTCAATAGACACAGCATTCCAGAAGCAAGGACCTGTGCAGGAGAGAGAGAGAGCCCTTCAGCACGTCTCCGATTTAAATCTGATGGGGCTGTATCATGAAGAAATATGAATATTAAATTTTTTAATTGAATTATTTGGGCTACAGGAAGCTAATGGAATGTTTTCAGTACGGGCCTATGTGCTTATGGATGCCAATCCCAGACATGAGATTGGTCACCATATTCTATACCAACTACAGCCTTTAATAGCTGGTACCAATAAAAGAATTACAGGAATCCAAACATAAAGTAATAAAAGCGTGGCTCACTGGGATAAATATGGATGCAAGTTCCTTGTCCTCCAAAACAGGAAAATCCAGGTCTCTACTATATTATTTGAGGGATCACTGTTAAAATGAACATATATAAAAACCTCCAGTTTTACAACATCATGTCGTAATTATGGTGTGTTTGAACCTCTAAATATGGTGTTAAAGCAGGATGATGAAGCAAAATCTATATTCCTTATCATCCCTCCATTCCAGTCACGCACCTCTGGGTAGTGCACCTCCTCCCGCAGCTTGAAGACTGGGCATGTCAGATTCTGAAGTCACTTGTACTGATACTGCTGGCAGCTCCCAGTTTGCTCAGTCTTCAAGTAGCTGGAGGTGGTAGTGAGCATAGGTGCTGGACTCGCTGCAGATAAGGAGCAATTTAGTTAGAGTAGCTAAGGTTTTTTGGGTTTGTTTCTCCTTTCCTATACTCTTTGTTTTGGGGTTTATTTAAAGTTTGTTAAAAGAAAAAAGAGCACTGAAGGCAGACGGGGGGGGGGGGGTGGCGACAGTGTGAAGAGGAGCTCTTCCCCTGCTGCCGATCTGCGTTTCTTTTCTTTCTTCACTCCCCTCCTTGTTTGTACGGAGGGGAGCTGAGGTACTGCCTTGCTTCTGCTGTGCCCAGACGGCTCCCGAGCTCGTTAGCAGGTTGGATCGCTCACTGCTTGTGCCGGCGGTAAGCTGTCATCCAGCGTTTTTCAGTCCTGCTGTTTTCAGCGTTGGAGTCGGCAGACAAACTTTTCTTCAGGGGCGATTTTCAGGGAGATGAGTCCAGTGATTCGGGAGATCTCAGCCAGCCTGTCAGGCGCGGCCTAGTGCCTTGTGGGGAGCGCGTTTAGGCCTGATAGCTCTGACTGCTCAATGGCCCGATTTTTCCCGTATTTTTCACACAGTGCAATGTCGTCTTTGGCGTTTCACTCGCTGTGCAGCGTTCCAGGGCTTTTGAGAGGGTGTGGTTGTTTTTTTCTTATAATGCTTCCGGGATTGTAAGGGGCTAATTTAAAAAAAAAAAAAAAAAAAAAGTTTAATTTGCTTTACTTTTTTATTGCAAGTTTCGGTCCTGATTAGGTGCCTTTCAGGCCTTGGGTTGCGGCAGGCTGAGCTGGTACCTTTCTCTTGTGCTGCCTTTGCCTTTAGTGTGGTCAAGGTGCAGGGATTCGGGGCTAATGCCTACGTGTCGTCTGCAGTACCCTTCGGGGGACGGTCTCGGACACCAGGGTGTGCCGCGGCTGTGCAACAGAGGCACTCAGCATGGAGCAGGAGCGGTGAGAGAGGAAAAGATCTTCTTGCCTGAGAGCTGCCGCGGGTGTTCCTGGTCCGCGGAGCGGCGTTGCAGGTGGGAGTCGGGTCCCTGCCCGGTCATCAGCAGGCGTTGGTTGGTCGCCCTTGGGACTGAGGACCCCCCGAGCCCTTTAAATTTTCAGCTGGTCTTGCAACACGGTGAGAGAGGAAAAGATCTTCTTGCCTGAGAGCTGCCGCGGGTGTTCCTGGTCCGTGGAGCGGCGTTGCAGGTGGGAGTCGGGTCCCTGCCCGGTCATCAGCAGGCGTTGGTTGGTCGCCCTTGGGACTGAGGACCCCACCGAGCCCCATAAGATCTGCTTGCTTCACACGCGGCTGCGTGTGCGCGGCCTGCGGGGGCGTGTCCGAAGGGGCGTGTCATTAGGGGCCTGACACGCTCCTTATGTGCTCCTTCGGTGTTCCTGAGGATATTTCTCTGAACGCCGGTTTAGAAGTTGCCGGGTTCAATGGGGAAGCGCAAAGCGAAGATGGAGAACAGAGCCGTCGCTAAGGAGAATCAGCGAGGTAAGCTGAGCGGCCCCATGGACCGGCATCTTTTACCCCTGCCGCCTGCTAATCTGTCTTCGGAAGGGGCGTCTTTTAGCCCTGTACTCCGGACGCCTCCCCCTCTTCCTCAACCTCCTCAGTTTTCTACGCCTGTGGATTCTCTCCCCCTTGTTGTTCCCCCGACTCTACTCCCGGTGGACCCAGCTGATACAGGCGAATTTCCATCTTCTCCTACCCGTGAGGTAACTTTATCTGACATTTGGTCAGCGCTCCAGCAGATTGACTCCCGTCTTTCTAAAACAGTCTCCTCATTATGTACATTTACTCATTCTGTTGTTGAAAAAGTACAAGCTATTGATTCCCAGTTGGTTGCATTTTCTCAGTCTCTTGCCCGTGTTGATACTACGCTCCAGTCTGGTAAGGATGTTAATGTTTCGCTTATTAAAGATGTTGCCTTATTATCATGCAGACTGGAAGCGCTTGAGAATCAGCAAAGGGCAAGAAACTTACGTTTCTTAAATTTTCCTCATACCCATCTACTTTCTTTTGAAATTTTGCTGAAGAAATATTTTACTGAAGTGTTACATATCAGTGAGACATTGGATGTGGTTCAATTGTATTGTATACCTACTCTTGTTCCTGCTCTACCGTCACAGGATGGGGTCCCCCCCCCCTCCTGTTGATGTCTCAGTTGGACAAGATCTTACTGCTTTTTTAGAAGATTCACTAGATCTCATCACCAAACGTTGTACATTGGTGGTGACTTTCAGTACTGAATCTCGTAAACTGCAGGTTCTCCGTGCTTATTTTAAGTACAAAGATGTTTTATTTTGTGGATTCAAAATGCCGGTGTTTCCGGATGTGGGTCGAACAACCCAGGCTCGCCGTAAGCAGTATTTGGAGTTAAGAACCCGGGTTATAGCGTTGGGTGCTTCTTTTTTCCTTAAATTTCCCTGTCGGTGTTTAATCACTTTTGAGGGTCAGAATTATGTATACACTGACATAGCGTCGCTGCGTCGGTGGTTGTCTGAGAAGGAGGTTAGGGGAGTAAACGGGGGAGGAATGATTTTGTTTAATACAGCTCTCTCATGTGGAGTATTTACTCCTTTTTGCTTTTATTTTCATTTAGTTTTTCGGTGTTTTTCCTCTCTCCATGATGTGTATCTTTATGATGAGTGGTATATTGTTTTCTTGAAGATTTTGTATCTCATAATATATATTTCTTCTTATTTGTATTGTACATTCAAGAAAAGCTTAAATAAAAGTTTAAAAAAAAAAAAGCATGGAGCAGGAGCTTCAAGCGAAATCTAAAGATGCTGCATATTCGTCTGGACAGGGGGCTCAGGTCTCCATGGAGTTTAGTCCTCTGGAGACTCCTGCATCTCCGCGGGGTGCAGCCCTAACGGTTCCAGGTCCTTCTAACCCTCCAGTGTTGGCAGGGTGGGCGCTGGCAGGGTTTTCCCTGGAGTTTCTTCTTTTGTTGCATCAGGCTTTTGTCTGCGCCAACAAGATGCCGCTGTGGATCTCTCGGGGCTGGGGCAGGCCGGTCTTCCACGGAGAAGGTAGAAAATTCGGGGGCAGGACCAACCAAGAGAGCTCGGTCCGTAGAGGAACAGCCTCTTTTGCTTGACTGGCCTAGAGGGGAACGACTTCGAGCTGGAGGCGGGGAAGAGCTCAAAGAAGGTGCGATTCCGGAGCCTGAAGACCAGGCTAGGATTATCCGAGTTTTTCGGGGAGAGGTGCTGCCAGCTTTAATTACAGAATCGCTTCAGGCCCTCAACCTGTTGGTTGTTCAACTGGCAGAGGAGGAGGCGTTGGAGGACCCTCTCATTCAGGCGGTTCAGAAGACACAGGCAGTCTTTCCAGTTCATCATGTAGTCAAACAGATGATCCAGGACGAGTGGGACCTGCCAGAGGCAGGCTTAAGGGGACTGAGGTCGATGACTCGTCTCTATCCGTTGTCAGACCAGGAGCATGAGATGTTTCATTCCCCATAGGTGGATGCAGCCATTTCAGCTGTCACAAAGAAGACAACCATTCTGGTAGAAGGCAGTGCTGTCCTGAAAGATGGGCAGGACCGGAATTTGGACTCTTTGTTGAAGCAGGCCTTTGAGGTGAATGTGCTATCCTTGCAAGCTTCTATTTGTGGGGCTTGGGTAGTGAGAGTCTGTCTTCGCTAGTCACAGCAACTGCAGCAGACAGGGGAGCAGGCACAAGACCACATGGAAGACGTAACTAGACTGGAATCTGGAGCGGCTTACCTGGCCGATGTCCACTATGACCTCCATTAAAGGCTTGGCTAATAGCATGGCATCACGGTAGCTACCGAATTGGGCAGCGGACAGTTCCTCCAAGTCACAGCTTAGCAAGCTCCCCTTTAAGGGGAAGCTTCTGTTCGTGGAGGACCTCAACAAGCTGGTCAAGGACTTGGAGTCAAAAGGAGGTCGATTGCCGGAGGATATTCCAAAGCTTGGCCAGACATCAACATCTTCGCGGGGCCAGTCGCAGGATTTTCAGCATTCTTTATACCTCCCGCCTGGGGAGTTTCCAAAAGGGGAGGTTTCCCTCTTGCGATCAAGGTTTCAGGGGATTCCGGAGAGCGGGCAGAGGTTTCACTAGGCCCCCCCCCCCCCCCCCCTTGGGATTTAGAAAGCCCCAATGAAGTGAGGAGGGCCCAGGCTGTGGTGCAGCCTGTGGGAGGTCGACTTCGGGAATTTCTTTCAGTCTGGGTCCAGATAACATCCTACCGATGGGTGTTGGAAGTCATTTGTGAGGGGTATGCCCTTTAATTCGCCCTGCCAGTCGCCGACTCTCTTGTTCTGTCTCCCTGCAGGGCGCCAAGCAAAGAATTGGCGGTAGAGGAGACTCTCGCCTGCTTCAGCTAGGAGCAGTGGTTCCGGTTTCTCGAGAGCAGTGCGGCTGCGGTCGATACTCTATTTCATGGTTCCCAAGAAAGACTGGTTCTTTTGCCCAATTCTGCACCTCAAGTGGGTAAACCATTGTCTTCGGGTGCCGCACTTTCACTTGGAAACATTAAGGACTGTAATCATAGCGGTATGAAAGGGGGAATTTTTGACGTCCCTTGATCTCACCAAGGCGTATCTTCACATTCTTATCAGACCGGACTATCAATGCTTCCTAAAGTTTGCGGTGCCGCAGGGGAATTTTCAGTTCCAGGCATTACCGTTCAGTCTAGTGACGGTGCCACATACTTTCACCAAGGTGGTGGCGGCAGCGGCTCTTCGCAAGGAGGGAGTGTTGGTACACCCTTATCTCGATGACTGGTTGATCCGGGCAAAGTTCAGAGCCGAGAGTGTTCGGTCTACAGCCAAGGTGGTGCAGCTTCTAGAGAGCCTCGGTTGGGTGGTCAATGTGGTCAACAGCCGATTGGTTCCCTCGCAGGTTCTGGAATATTTGGGAGCACAATTCGACACTCGAGTGGGAACAGTTTTTCGCCAGAGCACCAGGCCCAAGGGCTGCACCTCTTAGTGCGCATTTTTTGGGACGCTTAGCGCCGACAGCCTGGCAGTATCTTTGAGTTCTGGGGACAATGGCAGCCACTCTGGAGGTAGTGCCATGTGCGAGAGCGCACAAGCGTCCTTTGCAGAGGTCCTTACTAAGTCGCTGGTCCCACCAGAGGGACTCTCTCTGGCCAAGCGACTACCCTGTCTGCTGGGAGTCAGGGAGGCTCTCCAATGGTGGCTTCGTCCGGAAAATTTGGCGGCGGGCATGCCTCTCAAGCAGCCGCAGTGGGTTCCTGTATTGACCAATGCCAGCTTGGCGGGTTGGGGAGCTCATTGCGGGGAGCTCTTTGCTCAAGGGAGCTGGAGCAGACAGGAGGTCAAGTGGTCAATCAACTGTCTGGAACTGCAAGCAGTAGCTCTGGCACTCTGCGCCTTCAAGCCCAACTTACTGGGTTGGGCGGTCCAAGTTCTGTCAGACAATGCCTCTGCGGTGGCGTACCTCAGCCATCAAGGGGGGCACAGGCGGCGCGACTATTGAGGAGGAGACGGAAGCATTGTTCAGCTGGGCAGAGCCTTGGCTTCAGGTGCTGTCAGAGGCACACATTGCGGGAGTAGACAATGTGACAGCAGACTATCTCAGTCGAGTGCGCGTGGATCCCGGGGAATGGGAGCTTCATTCTGAGGTCTTCGCTCAAATAGTCTGCATGTGGGGGGGTCGCCCATTATAGATCTAATGGCTACATTTTGGTCTGCCAAAGCGAGCTGCTTCTTCAGCAGGAGACGGGAAAGGATGTCCAAGGGTCTGGATGTGCGATCAGACCTCTCCTAAAAAACAGTAAGCTGGACCCCTCATTGATGGATTCCTACAGGCCTATCTCCAGCATACCTCTCCTCTCGAAGATCATTGAAAAGATTACACAACGTCAATTACAGGATCATATAGATTCCAACGCACCCCTTCATCCCTGCCAGCATGGATTTCGTGAAGCACATGGTGTGGAAACGCTACTGACAACCCTATTCAACACCCTTTCCATAGGACTGGATAACATCAGACAAGACTTTGTTCTAATATTCATGGACATCGCCGCTGCCTTTGATACAGTAGACCACGAAGTTCTCCTTCAATGCCTCAGAGAGAAGGGAGTTCACGGTTCAGCTCTATCATGGTGCGCGTCTTACCTCACAGACCGTTGGCAACATGTCCGTTCTGGTCCTTCCACCTCTGACCCCTTCCTTCAAACTAAAGGTGTTCCGCAAGGCTCCTCCTTATCGGCCTTATTCAACATTTACATGCAACCCATCTGTGACCTTATCCACTCATTTAACATCAACTGCCTGGTCTATGCCGATGATGTCTTGATGTACATGCCAATCTCGACTGAACATCTTGACCTCTCCCCTCTAATCAAATGCTTTGATGCAGTCACCGACTGGATAGACGCACAAAGGCTTAAGTTAAACTTCAAAAAGACTGAAGCCCTCTTCGTCACCAGGAATCCGGCTTTTATTCCTCCACTATCCATCAAAGTTCGTGACGCAGAGCTCACATGCAAGACTACAGTAAGATACCTCGGAGTTACACTTGATCAGCAGCTTAATATGAAGGCTCACATCAATAACATAACAAAAACGGTCTATCATAAAATCCGGACCCTTCGCCATCTTCGTCAGCTGTTAGAACCTGAAGACTTCCGAACTGTTTTTCAGGCCCTAATAATGCCTCACCTTGACTATGCTAATGTGATATTACATGGCCTACCAAAGAGTACGACTAACCCCTTACAACTTGCTATGAATTCTGCTGCAAGAATGCTTCATGGAGCTTCCAGAAGATCCCACATCACTCCAATACTAAAACAGTTGCACTGGCTGCCCATACAAGCCAGGATCTCCTTCAAGGTTCTAACAATGACCCATAAAGCCATCAAGAAATTCCCGGCTACTGCTATTACTGACCTAGTATCTATCACACCTCCTAACCGGCTAAGGAGATCGAATGCTGCAAACACCCTCATTCTACCTAAGGCAAGCACTAAGTGCTCCCAAGCTACCAGAGCTAGAGCCTTTGCCTTTTTTGCACCATCTTGCTGGAACGCTCTACCGGCGGCTATCAGAACCATCAGCGATCTCTCCCAATTCAAGAAGGAACTGAAGCATCACCTTTTTCTCCTTCACTACGATGTTGCAGTCCCCCCCCCCCCCCACACTCACCTACCTCCACACCTCATGGTAGCTCCTCAAGCCCACGCATCTTACACTCCTAGTCTGAATACCCGCAACCACACCTTAACTGCCTCCATACTTAACCCACCTTGAGAAGCTCGTGCTATGCACTTAACCATGTATATAGTTACATTAACTGGCTTGTATATAGTTATCATGTTCTCCCTGTTAAGAAACTTGTTTATTGTATACCCAAGTTATTTTTACCTGTTTGTTGTAAGCACAAATCACTAAACTGAGATGTGTAGATTTAATGTTTATTGTAAACCGCACTGATCTTAAATAGCGCGGTATAAAAGAAAATGTAATAAATAAATAAAATAAAATGTGTTGCTGCAACAATGGCCCACAAAGGGACTCCTCCGTCTTCCCCCCCTTGGGCTCTCATAGGCTGGGTGGTTCAGCGCATTGAAGCCCATCAAGGGCAGGTGATTTTAATCACTCTGGATTGGCCCTGGCGTCCATGGTACACCGATTTAATGCATCTTCTCGATGGTTAGCCATGGTGGCTCCCGATGCGGGAGGATCTCCTATGGCAGGGGCTGCTTCGGATGCCTCAAATAGATCGGTTCTCGCTTACGGCCTGGCCATTGAAAGGTCGAGGCTAAGGAAGAAGGGTTACTCTGGACCCATAATTTCTACCTTGCTCTTGGCCAGAAAAAGGTCCACCTCGCTAGCCTATGTCTGCATTTGGCTTGTTTTGAGGATTAGTGCGCGGCAGGCACAGCTAGCCTCAGTTTCAATTCCAGAGGTCTTGAGTTTTTTGCAGGATGGTTTTGATAAGGGTCTGGCAGCCAGCTCGTTGAGGGTGCAGCTGGCAGCTATTTCTTGCTATCGCAGGAAGGTCCAGGACGTGGCCTTGGGCTCCCACCCAGATGTCTTACGTTTCTTGAGGGTGGTATCCCGTTTGCGTCGTCCACGTAAAGTGGTGATCCCTCCTTGGGATCTCAATTTGGTCTTGGGGTGTTGACGAGAGAGCCCTTTGAGCCGTTGGCCCAGGCCTCATTAAAGGATTAAACTTTGAAAACCTGTCTTTTTGGTAGCAATCTGCTCGGCTTGCCAAATCTGAGTTACAGGCCTTATCTTGCCAGGAATTGTTCCTGACCACCTCTTGGGAGAAGGTGGTTTTGCGTCCCATTCCATCTTTCCTACCGAAGATGGTTTCAGCGTTTCATGTGAATCAGCCAATGTCCTTGCCAGTTCTGGGGGCTTCAAGGAAGAGTGTCTCGGACCATAATTTGCATTTGCTGGACATAAGGAGAATTCTTTGTCGTTATTTGAAGGCATCAGGGCCTTTTCGCAAGTCTGATCGTTTGTTCGTCCTTTTTTGGGGGCCGCATAAGGGCGAAGCCGCGGCCAAGGCTTCCATTTCCAGATGGGTCCATGAAGCAATAACGTCAGCTTATATCTTGCAAGATCGTCAAGTGCCCTTAAGGTTGCGGGCTCATTCTACCAGTGCTCAGGCAGCTTCGTGGGCTGAGTATAGTTTGGTTCCTCTGGTTGAAATTTGCAAAGCAGCTACATGGTCCTCTTTGCATACCTTCAGCAAGCAGCATTGGCTGGATGTCCAGGCGGCAGGGAATGCCCATTTCGGGACGGCGGTTTCACAGGCCGGTTTGGCTGGTCCCTCCCATTAAATTACTGCTCTGTTACATCCCAGAGGTTTCGGGATTGGACTGGAGGGACGATAAGGAAAGAGAAATTACTTACCTGTTAATTGTTCCTTGAACTCCAATCCAGTCCTGGATCCCACCCGGGGTTCTGTCAGCTAATGCAGAGCTTGTTTGCTGTGGTCGTTGGGGCCGGGGCGACGGGTAGCCGCAAGCCTTTTGTTTTTATCAGGCTAATTCTTTCTGTTCTTTGTTTTCTCATCTTTAGTGCTTTATAGCACTCGCTCTTCATATCTATCCATGTCTCCTTCTGCAGAGGGGGGAGGGGCAGTTACGGTTAAAATGGTTGGTTTATTTACTTGATATTTGGCTACTTATTTGTTACTCTGAGTTTGCTTTGGTATTAGGTCACTGGGAGCTGGTGGGAGGTGCCAGCAGTATGAGTACAAGTGACTTCAGAATCTAACATGCCCAGTCTCCAAGCTGCAGGAGGAGGTGCACTGACTGGACTGGAGTTCAAGGAACAACAGTTAGCAGGTAAGTCTAATTTCTTTTTCTAGCACAATTTAGACTCTGGCAATTATGTAACCCAGTTACTATGTCCTGTAGACCTTTTAAGTATGCTGTTAAGGTTACTAGAGTCTCTTGATGGTACTTTCCCAATTCAGGATAAATTATATAATTTAGGTCAGTATTAACTATCACTTGTGTGGAAATTCAATGAGAAACATGAATACACATTTCAGTGCTCAAGACTCTCTGGCATAATTTGTCATGAAGCTTGCTGGTGGCTTGCAAATATGAAAATCATCAGTCGTGGTCTTGCCCTCCCACCTCCCAGTTTTCGGTAGCCTGGAGCTTGGGAGTTCCATGCATTAGGACTTCATTCCTGCTTGTCCACAGAGAAAGTGTAGTTACTCACCTGTAGCAGGTGCTCTCCATGGACAGCAGGAATAAGTCCTCACAACCCTCCCACTTTCCCAAGGCGCTGTATTCTATTACAGCTTTGTTATCATACTGGGGAATATGGCGCAGTAGCTGGTGGGAAGACAGGCGCGCAGGTGTAGTGGAACCTCCCAAAAGCTTCCAATAGAAGCTGGGGAGCATTCCCCTGCTGAGCTCAGTCTGTGATGTCACCCATATGTGAGGACTTATTCTCCGGGAATAAGCAAGAAGTCTGTCCTCACATATGGGTGACATCGGCACCGACAGAGCCCTCGCGCGGAGCAAATCCCCAGCTTTCATAGAAAGCCTTTGGGAGTTGCCACCACACGTGCGCAGTCCCCTTCCCGCCCAAGGGTGCCATCTTGCTTAGGCTCCTTTTTTCTGCGGAGTCCTTCAGACGTAGTCCATTGTGTTCTGGAAAAAGTTGATTTTTTTTTTTTAATATATCTAGATCTATAGATACATACGTAGTCCATATTTATTTAAATTGTGCTATAAGTGGCATGTGATCGTACATATTTTCAATAAAAAAAAAAAGAATTGTGATACTGATGCCATGTGTTTGAGCTTTTCTTGAAGCATTAGATTGGATAGTGCATAATTTTTTTACTGGATTTCATTGTTATCCTGTGAGGAGTATTTGTGTTACCTCCAGGAACAAGCAGGAATGAGTCTTCACATGTGGGGTACGTTGGCGCCGACGGAGCCCGCACGGGAATGCTCCCCAGCATCCAATCAGAAAGCCTTTGGGAGCATCCCTCGCGCCTGCGCGGTGACTTCCCGCCTTTCCCACTGCCTCTCCCCAGTTTTCGTTTTTCCGCGGAGCCGGCAGGACGTACCTCCTGTCACCGCAGAAACTTTTTCTCTTAAATCCTTATTTTTTTGTTTTCTTGTGGTCGTGGCTGTTTTCCCACCGATACTGGCACCGCCGGTGCCTTGTTTTTTTCTTTTAACCACTTCGAGGTCTTTTTCTCCTCAAGTCCCTTCTGAGGCCTTCCAGGCCTTTCCAGCATGGAGCCGCCTTCCCCTAAGAAGTGCCTCCACTGTGGAGACTTGGTCTTCTTTTTAGACGCCACCACTTGGTGTATATCCTGTTTGGGTCCTGACCCTTTTTCCCCCGGTCCATCGGGCTTTAAGGTTGGGAGAAGACCCTCTCTTTTTCGGGTTTCCCTCGATGCTGTTTTTCCTCCTGAGGTGAGGACATCGATTTCTTCTTCTCCCCAGGATCAGGTAAACCGCAAACAGTCTGTTAAGACTAGCCAATTCTTGAGGGGTAAGTCTCATGCCCAGCATGACGACGGCTCCGGCCTTCCCCTCAAGACCCCTTTGGCAATAAAACCCCGGCGGGAGTCTTCGGGCTCCAAAGCATTCACGGGGTTTCAGGTTGAGCCATGCTCGGGGGAGGTATCCGCTTCGAGCGGTGCCGATTCCCCGGCATCGGCGCCGGCGTCGAGTGTTCCACTCTATGCCAAGGATAGTCAACTGGTGTCCTCGGTGCCTTCGGGACCGATCGATTCGACCCAGACTGGCCTTCCTGCATCCCAGCCACAAGTGGGGTTAGTGCCGGCTTCGGACGGGGCCGATTCCCCGGCATCAACGCCGGTGTCGAGTGCTCCGTTTGTCACTAGGGATCGTCATCTGGGGTCCTTGGTGCCTTCGCTCGATAAGACCCAGACTGGCTTTCCTCTGTCCCAGCCAGCCGCAAGGTTGGTTCCGGCTTCGAGCGGCGCCGATGCCCCGGCGTCAGTGTCGAGTGTTCCACTCTCCACCGGGGCTCGGCGTCAGGTATCCTGGGCCTCGGGGCCGAGCGATACACCCCAGATGGCTTTTCCTCTTGCTACGCCATGCTCAGAGGGGGTACCGGCTTCAGGCGGTACCTATGCCCCGACATTGGCGCCGGTGTCGAGGGTTCCTCTCTTCGCCGAGCGGCGTCTTCAGACGTCCTCGGCGCCGATCAATGCGATTCAGATTAACTTTCCGGGATCGGCATCGCCGACACCACCACCGACGTCGGTGCCCTCTAGACGGGCGTCGATAACCTCACTTGGTTCGATGCCCAGTCTAGAATCGATATCCAGTCTAGATGACTTGGTTCCAACGGTTTTCGGAACCGATCCTTGTCCCTTCCGGCTACGCAGTACGGTGCCGATGTCGACTCCTGTAGTTCCATCGGTGCCTTCGATCCTTTCGATGCCTAGCTTGGAATCGATACCGGGAACCGACGATGCAGTACTAACTGCCTCGAATCGGAACTGTCGGTATCATTCTCCATCTAGCAGGATTCCTTTGGTGCACCAGTCCGGTAGGTCTTCTGGTGTTCAAGCTGATCATTCAACCTCAGCCTACCCGGGAATAGTTCCTCTGGGAGTTCCTTCTTTTCAGGAATTTCTCCTTGACATGGCAGACCTCTTGCCATTCCTATTCCTGGCCCTACTCTTAACCAAGGTCCTGCAGAAAAAGCAACCATGATGCTTCCTTTACATCCTTCTTTGCAGGACCTTCTTCTGGGGATTTGGCAGTCGCCTTTAAAGGTTCCTGCACCTTCTACAGCCATGCATGTTCTGTATCAGGTGCCCCCCTCTCCGGGGTTTCAGAAGAACCAACTTCCGCATCATTCCATTGAAGTGGAATCGGCAATGAGGAAGGTTAGAAGCAAGAAGAAGCATTCTTCTTCTCCTCCAGGTCGTGCATCTAAAGCACTTGATGCCTTTGGGCGTCAAACCTTCCAAACTTCCATGTTGGCTTCCAGAATTATTTCATATATCTTTTATAGGAGTCTAACACTTCGGGAGGTCACAGAGAAATTATCTTTTGTCTCCTTTTTTGTCAGAACCTAAGTCCTCTGACTATTCCTTGCTTCTTAACCATAGCAGGAATATCTCTTGGTTTCTTTCTCGTGCTTCTCTAGACTCTTTTGAGTCTGTTAGCAGGTCCTCTGCTATTGCCATTGGAGCACGTCGTACAGCCTGGCTGCAGGCTTCAGACCTGAGCAGATGGGCACAACATAGATAATTCTCCGTGTACTGGAGAAAATCTTTTCAGTATCAAGGCTTTACGTCAGGTTGCTCAGTGCTCCACTGACTTTCCTGGTTCTGGAAACCATCCTAAGCCTTCTTGTTCCCCAGGATGTAGGAAATGTCCTACCAAACCTTCTTTTCTTAAGAAAAGAAAGTTTCATCCTCCTTCTGCCCATCCTCCAGATGTCCCCAAGCAAGGGACATCTCATCCTGGTCTGAAGTTCCCAGGCTCTCACCAGGATAATCATAACCGGCAGCCATAGGCTCCTGTATGCTGCAGTCTACAATTAACTTCTTCTTACCAGAAGTTTTTCTTCCAACTCTACACTGGGTTTTCTTTTCAGTATGCTTTTGTCCATGGGTCACAGTATTCTCCCTTTCTTATTGCTATAAAGGGAGATCACCACTATCCCATGATAGCTTCTGTCGCCACATGGACATTCATTCCTTCTGCTGACTTACCATATGGTACGTCACCTTCAACCCCTCTCTTCCAGGGTTTCCCCTGCTTGAGTCGGTACCATACTGGAACGTCTCTCTCTCTCTCTCTCTTTCTTTCCAGTGTAGGCTTCCTGTTATCCTTCAACGCATGTTCTGGACAACTCCACAGACAGGGCCGGAATATCCCCCGCTCCCTTGGTCTGTCTTCTCCCTGTTTCATACGGGAGAATCCCCTCTGCTATTTTGTTCAGTTGCTGTGCATGCAGGAGTTCCAGTGCGTACTTTAATGCTTCAGCACACTGCTCTCAACCATCTGCGTGCTGACACTCACTGCAGGTTATCTTCTCCTGGCCATGTCCTTATCGAGGATGTGGCAACCTGTCGACTTCTCAGTCCCATCTCCTGCACGATGCTCTCTGCAATCTTCAGAGAGGCTTCCCACTATGGGCCCTTGCCATAGAGCATTGGACTTTGTCTCTGAGGGTCTTCCATATAATAGAAGAGGCTTATATAGTCATTCCATGGCTATCTAGATAATTATACCCTCTTGTCTTCCGTTGTGATGCAGAAGGCAAGTTTGTTCTGCGTGAATGTCCAAGGAGCTCCCAATCTGGCAGGAATCCCCCCTTTTTTTCCTTACAGCTTGGCATTATGTTTCTGCTCCACTTGGACAACACATACTCTTTTACTGTACATGATACCCCTGAGTCCCTTGGCTGGGTCATCCTGGTATCTTGGTCTATGCGTTTTCTGTCCTTGGGACACATCAGCAGCCTAAAGTGCTCCTGCGGTGCTCTCCCCAGACTGATATTGTCCTCTGTTCTTCACGCAACTATACTGCTAATTCCACTGATCTGCATCCCTGTACCACAGAAATAGATTCTCTATACTCTTCGGGTGGTTTTCGCCCCCTACTATTAGATGAAGTTTTTTGCATCACATTTCCGATGTGGATGTTTCTTCTGTGGCCCTGTTGCAGGCAGTATTGTTTTCATGTATGTATGTGTCCTATGCATGCATGTTTTTTGTACCCTGGGTGGGCATAAACCATGCCCATCTATATGTATATAGTTTCATATATCTATATCTATATATAATCTCTATAGGTATGCGATTTTTGGGAGATGATCATAGCACCCTGTGTATTACCCACTATCTCCCTAACTGTCGGTACTAAAGTTTTTTTTTACTTTCTAAGGGGTCCAGGCAGTCCGCTTGCCTATTATCATACGGCTCGGTAACTGGGTCCGGTTATACTCACAATTATTGCTGTGGCGTCAACAGCTTCTATTTTTGTTATACACCTCCTTATCTATGAGGTATCAAACTTCAATGTCTTCCTATTTCTTATTGGCTAGGAAAGACAGTGTACATCTTCAGTGTTCCGGAGTACCCTCCTGTTTTCCCTGGGAAAAGGGGTTTTTCCCATACCCTCTCTTCCCTTCCGGACTGGGCTAATTCCAGATCGTTCAGTCTTCTTTTAATCCTCAATGTCAATAACTCTGTGCCTAAAAGAGTTCTCAGCTTTTTCACATAAAGCTTTCCATTGAAGACCTGCCATTCTTCTCCTGCTCCAGTTGACACCTGGGTCACCTGCCCATTTCAGATTTGGAACTCCATCCTCACTGCTGTGAAGTTCCCTTGACGATTCCGCTACTGCGTCTACAGTACCTTCCATCACAGTTCTACTTCCTACAGTCCAGTAGGTAAGCTCTATATGGTACTAGTTCATTAAATGCTTTAATGATACCTGACATGCATTCTAAAGACTCATCTCCCCTGTGGTCTTTAGTTTTTTGTTGTTCCTCTGCAACTCTTCTCTCCTCAACTCCTACCCCCCATCCCTCAGGGGATGCCGGGGATCCAGGTTGGGAAAATGCCGTTCTGTCCAGGGATACGCATTTTATGGGATCTCCCGTGGCACCCTCAGCTAGGGAGTCCCCCACATGTGAAGACTCATTCCTGCTTGTTCCTGGAGATAGCACAGTTACTTACCTGTAACAGGTGATCGCAGGGAACAGCAGGAATTAGTCTTCACAACCCTCCCACCTCCCCTAGGAGTTGTATCTATCTATTTCCTTTCCTCTTCCTCTCCTTTTGTCTCAGCTATGAAACTCAACTAGGGAGAGGCAGTGGGAAAGGCGGGAAGTCACCGCGCAGGCGCGAGGGATGCTCCCAAAGGCTTTCTGATTGGATGCTGGGGAGCATTCCCGTGCGGGCTCCGTCGGCGCCGACGTAACCCACATGTGAAGACTAATTCCTGCTGTTCCCTGAGATCACCTGTTACAGGTAAGTAACTGTGCTTTGTCACCCGCCAGAAGGGCAGCAGTGCTTTACACAATTGCATATCTGAGCCATAGGGACAATCTATTCCTGTTTCCACTTACAAGCAAGGCAGAGGGAGGTATTCAGTCTGTTTTGTTGTTGTAAAGTGGGAGGGCACATTTTGGCCCATTCTGGATTTATAGAAGGTAAATTGAGCTCTCCAGGTGCCTCATTTCTATATGGAATCCCTGTGATCAGTTACATCTGCTGTGCACATGAGAAGTTTGCTCACTACATCTTGATCTTAAGGAGGCCTACCTCCACATTCTGATATAAGAACCTAGTGAGGTTTCTAAGATTATGTAGGGATCCCAGTTCCAGTTTCAAGCACTTCCTTTAGGTCTGGTAACAGTGCCACAAATGTCTTCCAAAGTGATGTTGATCTATTCCTACCTGAATGATTAGTTAATCCAGGCAAAGTCAGAAGCCAAGAGCTTGCAGGCTACAGAGTGGCATAACTGTTGCAAAAAGCAAGTTGACTTCCACCCAGTCCATAGAATATTTGGGAACTTGGTTCATTATGTGGGAAGAAAAGGTCTTTTCACCCAAGCAGATGATGGTTAAATTGCAGTCTTAAGTTTAGGCCCTGAGAGCACCGAGCCTGGGACTTTATGCAAATTCTCATATCTATGGTGGCAACTTTAGATTTGGAGCTATGGACTCAAGCCCACATGCACCCCCTATAGTCCTAACTGTTGACTTGCTGGGCTCCACAGTCTCCAAGTTCTGAAACTTATTTTTTCTTTACTGGGCAGCCAAATACAGTTAATGATGGTGGCTGAATCCTAGTCATCTTGGGGTGAATTGGAAACTCTCAACTGGGTAGTGGTAACCATCAATGTGATAACCTCCAGATGAAGAGTGCATTGCCTGGAATAAGTAGTCCAGGGATTCTTGTCAATGATGGAAGCATGCTGATTATATCAGTTATTTAGAGGCAAGAGATATTCAGAAGGTGCTTATTGAGTTTCCCCTTAGTCAAAGGGAAGACTGTCAGGGATAATGCCACAGCAGTAGCATACATCAATCAGGAAGGTACGAAGAGTGTAGCCATGATATGGGTGAGCACTTTCTTGATAAGATGGGTTGAAAGTCACCTGTCTGCCTTAATGGCATACACACTGCCGGAAAGTACAATGTGACAGTGGATCTTTTGAGCAGGCGCTCCCTGGATTCCAGGGGAGTGGAGTTTGTCAGCTCAAGCCAATTCATCTGATCCGCAGTCATCGGGGGAATACCAAAGTTCAATGGTTTTTCAGTCACCATAAGGAATGGAGGTCATAAAGGTTGAATGCTCTTCAACCCTGGCCCACAGAGGGACTTCTGTATTTTTTCCACCCTGGCTTTTGATAGGTCAGGTATTACAAAGGATAGCATCTCTTGCTAGTCTAGTGGTCCTGATGGCATCAGATTGGCTGCCAAAAGAGAAGTGTCTTTCGTGAGAATTGGACCCTGAGCGAGAAGCCCTCTCACCTGTCTTGGCGCTTGATAGGTCACATTTCTAAGGTGGAAGGGATCATTAAAATCATCTCTAATACCTGAAGATTGGAGGATCGCCAATGTAACACCAATTTTTAAAAAGGGTTCCAGGGGTGATCCGGGAAACTACAGACCAGTGAGCCTGACGTCAGTACCGGGAAAAATGGTAGAAACCATCATAAAGAATAAAATTACTCAGCATGTAGATAGCCACAACCTAATGGGAGACAGCCAACATGGCTTTAGACAAGGAAGATCTTGTCTTACTAATCTGTTATGTTTTTTTGAAGGAGTGAATAAACAGGTGGACAAAGGTGAGTCGGTTGATATTGTGTATCTGGACTTTCAGAAAGCCTTTGACAAGGTCCCTCATCAGAGACTTTTGTCAAAACTAAAGAGTCATGGGATAGGAAGCAGTGTACTATTGTGGATCAGGAACTGGTTAAAAGATAGAAAGCAGAGGGTAGGGCTAAATGGCCAGTTTTCCCAATGGAGAAAGGTGAATAGTGGTTTACCCCAGGGATCTGTGCTGGGTCTGCTGCTTTTTGACATATTCATAAATGACCTGGAAAGTGGAATAACGAGTGAGGTTATCAAATTTGCAGATGACACAAAACTATTTAAAGTTGTTAAAACCCAAGAGGATTGTGAAAAATTGCAAGAGGATCTTGATAAATTGGAAGACTGGGCATCAAAATGGCAGATGAAATTTAATGTGGACAAGTGCAAGGTTATGCACCTAGGGAAGAACAACCCAAACTATGGTTACACGATGCAAGGTTCCACATTAGGAGCCACCACCCAGGAAAAAGATTTAGGCGTCATTGTGGATACCATGTTAAAACCCTCGGCCCAGTGTGCAGCGGCAGCCAAGAGAGCAAATAGAATGCTAGGTATGATAAGGAAAGGAATGGAAAATAAAACAAAAGATATTATAATGCCTCTATATCGTTCCATGGTGAGACCGCACCTTGAATATTGTGTGCAATTCTGGTCGCCGTATCTTAAAAAGGATATAGCGATTTTAGAAAAGGTTCAGAGAAGAGCTACCAAAATGGTAAAGGGGATGGAAGGATACTCCTATGAAGAAAGGCTAAAAAGGTTAGGGCTCTTTAACCTGGAAAAGAGACGGCTGAGGGGAGATATGATAGAAGTCTATAAATTAATGAACGGAGTGGAACGGGTAAACGTAGATCGATTGTTTACCTTATCAGAATATAGAAAGACTAGGAGACATGCAATGAAGCTACAGGGTAAACTATTTAAGACTAATAAAAGAAAATATTTTTTCACTCAACGTGTAATCAAACTCTGGAATTTGTTACCGGAGGATGTAGTAAAGGCTGTTAGTGTAGCTGGGTTTAAAAAGGTTTGGACAAGTTCCTGGAGGAAAGGTCCATAAACCATTATTAAGAAGTGACCGAAGATATCAATGCTTGACCCAGTACAAGCATTGTAGAACTTGTGTCTCTTGGGGAAATGCTAGGTACATATGACCTAGATTGGCCACTGTTGGAAACAGAATACTGGGCTTGATGGACCTGGGTCTGACCCAGTATGGCATATCTTATGTTCTTATGTGTGTGGCTCAGATCTTTTTGGAACTATCTAGAGGGCTCATCCAGACATGATTTGTGTTTTGTAGAGTGTTGCCCACTTGAGTCCTCCATTGAAGGCAGTGGTCTTGGACCTGGAATTTTAACTTAGTATATTGGCTGCAGAGCTGTTTGAGCCCTTAAGGAGGGCTTCATTGAAGGATCTGACATTTAAAGGTGGTGTTTTTGGTAGCTATCTGAGAATAAGTGCCTTCATTTTAGATGTGAAGATTGTGGAAATCCAAGAGCTCCAGGAGGTGAAAATCTTAACGACAGAGCACTTATGTTCTCCAGGACCAAGCAGGAAGTCAGTCCTCACTTATGGGTGACGTCGGCGCCGACGGAGCCCTCGCGGAGCAATTTTCCCCAGCTTTCAAAGAAAGCCTTTGGGAATTGCAGCGCGCATGCGCGGTCGTCTTCCCGCCTGAGGGTGCCATCTTAGCCAGTCGTCTTTTTTCCGCGGAGCCCTACAGACGTCCCCGTCTTGTCCCCGCGAAAAAGTTGATTTTCCTCTTTATTTTATCCTTTTTTCCTTCGGTTCGACGCCGATCTTTTTCCCGCCCGAACTCGCGACGCCGGTCACGAGTCCTCTTACTTTTTTCGGTTTTTCTGACTTAGTCAGCTTTCGTTTTAGTTTTCCCTGGCAGCCCGGTCCTTTGACCTCGCAGGGGCCCTTTTTCCCCCGATGGCTGCCAGTGGGTTTAAGCGGTGTGGTCGGTGTGACCGAAATATGTCACTAACCGACACACACGACTTTTGCCTCCGCTGCCTGGGCCCTGATCATGAGGAACTGATCTGTGGGCCCTGCAGCAAATTGTCCTCAAAGGCGTTGAGAAGTCGGCGGCATCAGCGTGAGAGAATCTTCGCTGACCCCAGCCGTACCCGGACCTCGTCGGAGGCCTCCGTGTCGAAAGGCTCCAGCTCGGACCGTCGCCGGAGCTCCTCCGACCGGGGTTCTCCCTCCGGGGACCATAGCCGGAAGGTGAAACCCGCGAGGGCGGCGTCGGTGGACGCTCCTGGTTCCGCGAGGGCCAGGTCGCATAGCCCCGACAGCCGCCCCGGGTCCTTGGAGAAGGAACACATCCCGAAGCGACCGCGCCTGGAGTCGGAGATGCCTGCCCGGGTAAGTCCTGTGGTCCTTCTGGACTCGCCTCCGCGACAGCCGACGTCGGGCCCGACGCCGTCGGGGCCCGAGTCGGGGGCTGCTGGGTCGCCTGAGCTCGGACTCAGGTTGACGGCCTTGGAGAGCAGACTGTCTGCCTTCATGGACCAGCAGAGGGCACTGCTCGCTGGCTTCGCTGGCGCCGCTGCCCCGACCGCCGGGACGTCGACGTCCAAGTCGACCCCGGAGACCGAGCCGATCCTCGAGTCGATGAGAACTCGAGTCGATGAGAACTCGAGTCGAGGTCACCCTCGGCCTCCCGTTCGGGACCGAGGTCGCCGACGCCGACTCCCTCGACGTCGGGGCGGCTGGCGCCGCACCCTGTCCGGGCCGACCCCACCGAGTCCTCGTCGGAGTCGGTCTGGGAGTCTGAGGAGGAAGAGTCACCTGATTCTTTCCGGACTCTGTGTGTCCCATCGGACTCACCGGAGTCCGAGCCTCGGAAGCAGTCCCCCCCCGGAGGATGCCCGGTTCTCAGACTTCGTTAGGGATATGGCCAAGGCTTTGGCCTTCCCTGCGGATCCCGAGGAGGAGCCTCGAGCCGAAGAGCTCGACGCCCTCCAGTATGACTCTCCCGCGAGGGAACACTTTACTGTGCCGGTTCCTCCTATGCTGGAACGACTACTCTTCCGCATGTGGGAGAGTCCGGCCTCCTCGCCGGTCCTGAGCAAGCGGGTCGATTCTATCTATCGAGTCCGCAAGAGCCCTGGCTTTCAAAAGGCACAGCTGCCACACCATTCCATGGTAGTGGAATCGGCCATGCATCGTCTTAAGAGCCAGAAGATGCACTCCTCGGTGCCTCCTGGCAGGGAGGCCCGTAACCTGGATGGCCTTGGCAAGAAGTGCTTCCAGGGCTCTATGCTCGCATGTCGTGTCCAGACTTACCAGCTATACATGGGCATGTATCTCCGGGATCTGGCTAAAGAGCTAGCCGGATTCTCCGCTGGTCTCTCCGAGGAGCCCTTGCGGAGGTTCCTAGCCTTGTCCACTGGCATTCGGGAATGCTCAAAGTTCATGTCCCGAGCAGCCTATGATGGCTTTGAAGCCTCGGCTCGAGTGGCCGCAGCCGGCATCGGTGCCCGCCGACAGGCTTGGCTTCAGTCGTCAGACCTTGAGCCCTGGGTGCAGGACAAGTTGGTCGATGTCCCCTGCCGAGGCGAAAACCTCTTTGGCAAGCCCATGGCGGAAAAGGCTGCGCAAATTGAGACTGAGACTCTCACCAGGACCAGGCTTTCTAGGAAGACCTCCGCCCCTTCCCAGAAAAAGAAGGGCTCGGGGAAAAAAGTCCTTTTACCCGAGGAAGGCGGCTGCCTACAAACAATACCCCCATTATCAGGCCCCTGCAGCTCCCCAACAGGGCCAGCAGGCCAAGGGACGGGGTAACGGGTCCCGTAGGCAGCAAGCCCCCAAGCCTGCACCACCAGCCCCTGCTCAGCAGGGTGGGGGCTTTTGACTCGCTAAGCATAGCCTCTCCCCCCCCGCTGGTTCCTCCCAGCACCGGAGGCCGGCTGGTTCACTTCGCCCACAGGTGGTCCAGCATCACCGCAGATGCCTGGGTGCTTCAGGTCGTGCGAGAAGGCTATCTTCTCCACTTCCATCAGGTCCCTCCCTCCTATTTTCCGGGAGAACCTCCGCGCCCCCCTCTGCACAGGGAGTTGCTCCTTCAGGAGTTAGCAGGTCTTCTGCAGGAACAGGCGGTGGAACCGGTGCCACACCACCTGAGAGGTCAAGGCTTTTATTCAAGGTATTTTCTGATACCAAAGAGAACAGGGGGCCTCAGACCCATCCTGGACTTGCGCAACCTCAACAAGTTCCTTGTGCGGGAGAAGTTCAAAATGCTTACCCTTGGAATCCTTCTGCCCTACCTCCAGCAGGGAGATTGGCTATGCTCCTTGGATCTAAAGGATGCCTACACGCACATCCTCATCCACCCAGCCACCGCCAATACCTAAGGTTTGTGGTGGCAGGAAATCATTACCAGTACAGAGTACTGCCCTTTGGCCTGTCCTCCGCACCGCGAGTCTTCACAAAATGTCTCGCGGTCGTGGCGGCCCATCTCCGGCTTCACGGCCTCTATGTCTTTCCGTACCTCGACGACTGGCTCATCAGAGCAGCGTCCGCTCAGGAGGTCACCAACGCCACGTGCCGCACGGTGACTCTGCTGCAGCACTTGGGCTTTGTCAAAAACTTCGCAAAGTCCACTTTGCTCCCCTCACAGGATCTCGAGTTCATCGGCGCAAGGCTGCACACTCCTCAGGCGCGAGCATACCTACCGCTCGACAGGGCTCAACGGCTCATGGACCTAGCCGACCGCTTTCGCAGCCAGCCCCTGGTCTCCGCCAGGCGCTTCCTGAGACTGCTCGGCCATATGGCTTCCACCGTCCATGTGACCCCCAATGCCCGCCTGAATATGCGGTCTGCTCAATGGTGTCTCCGCCAGCAGTGGCGACAAGCCACGGGCGGCCTAGCAGACCTAGTGCGCGTTTCCGAGCCGCTGGTCTAGTCTCTCCGGTGGTGGCTCCGGTAGCCGAACCTGATATTCGGAATGCCTTTCCAGTCACCTCAGCAGACCCGGGTGCTGACCACCGATGCATCCCTCCTGGGCTGGGGAGCACATTGCCAAGAGGCACGTACTCAGGGCCTCTGGACCACGTGGGAGTCTGCTCAGCAGATCAACTTCCTGGAGCTCAGGGCGATCCGCCTGGCTCTCAAGGCCTTCTCCCACCTGACTTCCCAACAGTCCGTCCTTGTCCAGACGGACAATCAAGTTGCCATGTTCTACGTGAACAAGCAGGGGGGCACGGGCTCCTTCCTCCTCTGCCGGGAGGCACAGAAGCTCTGCTCTTGGGCCGTCAGTCACGGCATTCTCCTCAAGGCAGTTTATCTCCCGGGCCAAGAAAATTGCCTTGCAGACAAACTCAGCAGGGTCCTCCAGCCGCACGAGTGGCGTCTGGATCCCTTGGTAGTTCAGAAGCTCTTCCTCAAGTGGGGTCTCCCCACGGTGGATCTCTTTGCCAGTCCTCACAACCGGCAGCTTCCTCGCTTCTGCTCTCGTCGGCCACACCCCCTTCGGGTGGCGGCGGATGCCTTTCTGATCTCGTGGTCGGGGAGCCTTCTGTACGCTTTCCCTCCCATCCCGCTGGTCTCTCGGACTCTTTTCAAGGTTCTCCGAGACAAAGCCTTCATGATCCTGGTGGCCCCTCGCTGGCCCAGGCAGCCGTGGTTTCCGCTCCTGCTGCAACTGGCGGTGGAGGATCCAATCCCTCTGGGGGTACAACCGGATCTCCTCACTCAGGATCAGGGGTCCCTCCTGCACCCCAACCTCAGGTCTCTCAACCTCATGGCCTGGCTGCTGAGAGGGTAGTCCTTGCTCCCCTTCTCCTGCCGGCGGAGGTGGAGGAGGTCGTCTTGGCTTCGCGACGGCCTTCTACCCGCAAATGCTACGCCCTTAAATGGCGTCGCTTTGCAGTCTGGTGTACCCAACAGTCTCAGGATCCCTTCTCCTGCCCGGTGTCGGTGATCTTGCAGTACTTGCTGCACCTCTCTAATCTGGGACTTAAGTCCAACTCCGTCAAAGTTCACCTCAGTGCTCTTTCAGCACATCATGTGCCGGTGGACGGCAGACCTCTCTCCAATGACCCTCTCGTAGCGAGGTTTCTCCGAGGTCTCCTTCTACTTAAACCACCTCTGCGCCCGCCAGCGCCTGACTGGGACCTGAATGTGGTTTTGCAGCGGATCACCTGTCCGCCTTTTGAACCTATGGCTACCTGTTCTCTCCGTTTTCTGTCTTGGAAAACACTGTTCTTGATAGCCCTCACTTCCGCTAGACGCGTAAGTGAATTGCAGGCCCTCGTGTCTGATCCCCCTTACACTAGGTTCTACAAGAATAGGGTAGTCCTACGGACTCACCCAAAATTTCTGCCTAAAGTGGTCTCCCCTTTTCACATCAATCAGGAGGTGGTACTTCCAACCTTCTTTCCCAGACCACACTCCAGCCGAGCTGAGACGGTCCTCCATACCCTGGACTGTAGAAGGGCATTGAACTTCTACCTTGACCGTACGCGGGAGCACCGTAAAGCTGCTCAGCTTTTTGTGTCTTTTGACCCCAATAAATTGGGGCTCCCGGTCTCCAAGCGTACTCTGTCCATCTGGGTTGCGGACTGTATCTCTTGGGCTTATGGGGCAGCCGGACTCTCCTTAGAAAGTCGAGTCACGGCTCATTGCGTTCGGGCAAAGGCCACGTCAGTGGCTTACCTCCGCTCTGTTCCGCTGGCAGACATCTGCCGGGCCGCTACTTGGTCTTCGAGCCAGACTTTTGCGGTCCATTACTGTCTCGAGAGGGAGTCCCGTAGGGACAGTGCTTTCGGACAGGCAGTCCTCCGTAATCTCTTTGAGGTCTGAGCAACTCCTACCCTCCATCCCGGATGTGGGCTACCGGTGGGTGATAATTCAGCGAAGATTCTATCCTTCTGTGCTGCTGAGCTAGAGGGAGCTCATTTTTGTGCTTAGGGTCTCCGGTAGCCTTGAGCTTGGGAGTCCCATAAGTGAGGACTGACTTCCTGCTTGGTCCTGGAGAAAGCGTAGTTACTCACCTGTAACAGGTGTTCTCCAGGAGCAGCAGGAATCAGTCCTCACTACCCTCCCTCCTCCCCTTGGAGTTGCAATCGTCTGCTTATGTTCTTTTTGCAAATTTTTATGCTGTCTTTTTTAGCTATGTCATCTGACTGGCTAAGATGGCACCCTCGGGCGGGAAGACGACCGCGCATGCGCGCTGCAATTCCCAAAGGCTTTCTTTGAAAGCTGGGGAAAATTGCTCCGCGAGGGCTCCGTCGGCGCCGACGTCACCCATAAGTGAGGACTGATTCCTGCTGCTCCTGGAGAACACCTGTTACAGGTGAGTAACTACGCTTTATCTGGAAGCGTTTTAAGTCTGATCAGCTTTTCATATTTGGTGGAGCTAACAAAGATGAAGCTGCTACTAAGGCTATGATTGTGCAGTGGATTAAGGACACAGTTGCCTCTACATATGCCAAAGGTAGATTTCCACATGATCCTTTAGAGTTCATTCAACTAGAGGTTTGCCAGCCTCTTGGGCAGGAACAGTAGGACTGATACCCTAAGGCCTACTCGAAAACCAAATAAAATTAAATCTTTTTACAGAAGCCTGTGTATTCCAAGCCTCAGTGCTGCTGACTTCAAGCTGATCTCCAGGAACAAGCAGGAATGAGTCTTCACATATGGGTACGTCGGTACCGACTGAGCCTGCGCGGGAACGCTCCCCAGCGTCCAATCAGAAAGCTTTTGGGAGCATCCCACAGCGCCTGCGTGCTGCCTTCCCGCCTTTCCAACTGTCTCTCCTCAGTTTTCGTTTTTCTGCGGAGCCAGCAGGACGTACTCCTGTCACCGCAGAAAATTTCTTTTTTAATTCTTAATTTTTTGTTTCTTGTGGTCGCGGCTGTTTTCCCACCTCCACCGGTACCGCCGGTGGGTTTTTTCTTTTTCTCAAACTCAGGGAAAGTTTTTTTCCCTCAGTTTATGTCTTAAATTTTTTGGGCCTGTAAGGCCTCTCCATCATGGAGCCGCCTTCTCCTAAGAAGTGCCTTAACTGTGGAAAGACAGTTTTCTTTTTAGACTCCAACAACTGGTATCTAACCTGTTTGGGTCCTGACCCTTTTCCTCCGGAGCCATTAGGCTGCAAATTTATGAGAAGACATTTTCCATTTCGAGTCTCCCTCGATACCGAGTTCCCTTCCAGTGTCAGGGCACCCACCAATTCTTCTCTACAGGATCAGGTAACCCACAAACAGTCTGTTAAGACTAGCCAATCCTTGAGTGGTAGGTCTCATGCCAAGCATGATGACTGCTCCGGCCTTGCCCTCAAGACCCTATTGGCTTCAGAACCCCGGCGGGAGTCTTCGGTCTCAAGCCTTTAAGGGGTTTCAGGTTGTTCCTGGGGCTCACCCCTCACAGAACATACCTGAGCCATGCTCGGTGGTGGCATCCGCTTTGAGCGGTACCGATACCCTGGCATCGGCACCGGTGTTGAGTGATCCACTCTTCACCAGGGATCGTCATCTGGCGTCCTTGGTACCTTCGGGACCGGTCAATACGCCCCAGATTGACTTTCCAGTATCGACAGCATCGCCGATACCACCACCGACGTCGGTACCCTCCAGACATGCATCGACAGACTCGGCATCGAAGGGAGCGAGTCTGGAATCGATATCTAGTCTAGAAGACTGGGTACCGACGCGTCTCGGAACCGACGCTTCTCGATTCCGGATGCGCGGTACCGAGAATACTCACCAGGGGTTTTTGGTTGCCTCGGTACCGCTTGAGCAGCCTCCGATGTCTGTTTCGATGGCGTTATCGCCTCCGATTCCGGCGCACCTACCGGTATCGATGTCGATTCCTGCAGTGACATCGGGACAAGCCACTTCCATGCTTTTTTCATCAGGATTGCTCCTTTCTATACCTAGTTTAGAGTTGATACCTGGCATGGACGATGCAGTTCTGCTGGTCTCGAATCGTGACTGCCAGTACCAGTATCCATCTAGTGCGGCTCTCTTTCTGCACCGGACCAGTACATCCTCTGGTACCCAGGCTGCTGCTTCAACTTTAGCTTATCCAGGGATGGTTCCCATTGGAGATCCTTCTTTTCAGAAATCTCTCCTTGACATGGCAACATTCCTTGCTATTCCTAGCTATTCCTATCCCTGGCTATGATCCTACTCAAGGCTCTCCTGCAGAACAGGAAAATATAATGCTTCCTTTACATTTCTTTGCAGGATCTTCTTCTGAGAATATGGGAAACACCTTTAAGGGTTCCCTCACCTTCTACAGCAACTGATGTTCTGTATCAGGTGCCCCCCTCTCCAGGGTTTCAAAAGACTCAACTTCCCCATCATTCCATAGTAGTGGAATCAGCAATGAGGAAGGTCAAAAGCAAGAAGAAGCATTCTTCTTATCCGCCAGGTCGTGCATCTAGAGCACTTGATGCCTTTGGACGTCAAACCTTCCAAACATCTATGCTGGCAACAAGGAAATTATCTCTTTTGACTCATTTTCTATCAGAGCCCAAGGCTACAGACTATTCCTTACTTCTTAGTCATAGCCAGAACATCTCTTGGTTTCTTTCTCGTGCTTCTCTAGACTCTTTTGAGTCTGTTACCAAAACCTCTGCTATAGCCATAGGAGCACGACGTAGAGCCTGGCTCCAGGCTTCAGACTTGAGCAGATGGGCACAACAAAGACTGGGTAATTCTCCTTGTACTGGAGAAAATCTCTTCAATAGGGAGGCTTTACGTCAGGTTGCTCATTGCTCCACTGACTTCCCTGTTTCTGGGGGCCATCCTAAGCCTTCTCCTTCGCCAGTAGGTGGGAAATGTCCTACCAAACCTTCTTTCCCTAGGAAAAGGTTTCACTCTTCTCCTGCCCATCATCCAGATGTTCCCAAGCAAGGGACACCTCGTCCTGGTCTGAAGAATCCAAACTCTAGCCAGGCTGAACAAACCCAGCAACCATAGGTTCCTGAAGGTTGCAACCTACAGTTCACTTCTTCTTAGCAGAGGTTTGTTCACTGTTTTTTTTTCTTCAAATCTCTACACATCTTTTTCCTCCTAGTTATGCTGAGCTGTCAGGATATTCATGTCTATGGGTCACAGATTTCTCCTCTTCTTCCTGCCAAGAAGAGAAGTTAACAACTATCCCATGATAGTTTTCTGTCCCAACATGAACATTTTTTCCTTCAGCAAACTTACCTCATGGTAAGTCACCCTTCAGCTCCTGTTTCTCTACCCTCTCATCCAGGGTTTCCCCTGAATGAGTGGTACCATATCACTGCAGAGTTTTCTCTAGTCTTTCATTCCAGTGTAGAGTTTTTTTCCTTTGAATAATTCCCTTCTTTTCGCTGGCAGCTCATCAGACAGGGACAGGAATTTCTCCTCTCCTTTTGTCTGTTCTCTCTGTTTTACACAGAGAGATTCTCTCTGCTGTCTCATTCAGCAGCTACCCATGCAGGAGTACTAGTGATTAGACTACTGGTACTTTCCTACAAGTTTCCAGTCCGTCTTCCACTACTCTCTGTCTGGCCTTAATAGTGATTCCAAGATAGTGCTTTCATCTATCTTGGATAATCCTAATCACTTCAGGCTTATCATACGGTCTTCTTTTCTTGCCATCTCCACTTCCTTGGATTGGGCAACAGAGTTGACCTACTGCCAGTTTTATTTCCTAATTCTCCTGCATAATGCTCTCTGCAATTCTCAGAGAAGCTTTCTACTATGAGCCCTTGCTAGAGAGCATGGGGTTTTGTTCTGATGACTATTCTATATGGTTGGGAAAGGCTCTTCAGTCATTTTCCATGACTGTGAGGGTTCTCCACACCCTGTTATCTCCTGTTACATTCGGGATATAAGCCTTTTCTGCGTGAATGTCCGAAAGGTTTTCCAATCCTGCAGGATTATGCTCTTTTTTTCCTTGCAGCTTGTCCTCATGGTATCCTACTCTTATGGATAGCACATAAGCACATATTCTACTAGTAACGCATGATACCCCTTGTGCCCCTCCAGGGGGTCAACTTGGTATCTCCTCCTGTGCGTTTTCTGTCCATTTACCATGTCAGAGTTCTACAAGACTCAGGACTTGCTGCTTACAGACTGATTTTATCCTCTGTTTTTCACGCAACCATCCTGGTTAGTTTACTGGATAGCATTCCTGCACTATCTTAACCAGGAGAAATAGATTCTCTATATATCATCTCAAGTAGGTTCCACCTCGTTCTCAGATGAATCTTTCTCCTTCACATTTCTCATGTGAATGTTCTTATGGACATATCTCTATTTGCTTAGTTGCAGATATGTATCCTCAGACATACATATTCATGTATGTATATATCTCTATATATTTTTATAGATACATATATCTTTAAGCTCTATGTGCATATGTTATGCCCCTATATATAGATAGAGATATATATAGAGAGATAGATAGAGAGAGATATATATGTGTATCTCTTGAGATGCTTCCTTATAAGTAGATATGTATTTACATACTTATCTCCCTATCTGTCTATGCTATAAGGGTTTACCTTCCTAATGGTTTCAGACAGCGGGCTTGCATATGTTCATACTGTCCCTCAGTATGTCGGGGGTATTATGCACACAACCACTACTGTGGTACTGACAGCTCCCACTTTACTCTAGGTCTCGCTATCCCTGAAGCACCATGCTTCAATATCTTTCCTATCTCTCACCAGCTAGGAAAGACGGCGTGGATTTTCAGTTGTTCTGAGGTTTTCAGCCCTTCACACATTTGTCCTCCTTGGGAATACGGGTTTTTCCCATACCCCTTCTTCCCTCCAGGACTGGGCTAGTTGTCCAAATCGGTCAGTCTTCTTCTTTTGCTCCTACATGTTAATGACTCTGTAGTTAAGAGTTTCAGCTTTTTCCCACAAAGCTTTCCACTGAAGACCTGCCGTTTTCATACTACCCCAGTTGACACCTGGGTCACCTGCCAATTCCAGATTTGGACCTTCACCTTCACCGCCGTGAGGTCATCTTGAGGATTCCTCTACTGAATCTCCAGTAGACTCCATCACCCTCTACTTCCTACAATCCAGTAGGTAAGGTCCATATTGTGATTGCTCATTCAATATTTTTAATGGTAACTATCATACATACCAAGGACTCTTCTCCTGTAGTCCTTAGGTTAGCTGTTTTTTCTCCTACAGCTCCTCTTTTCAACTCCTACCCACCATCCCTCATGGGATGCCAGAGGTCCATGTGTGGGAAATGCAGTCCCATTCCAGGGACACGCATTTTATGGGATCTCCCCCTGGCATCTGCAGCTAGGGAGTCCCCATATGTGAAGACTCATTCCTGCTTGTTCCTGGAGATAGCACAGTTACTTACCTGTAACAGGTGATCTCTGGGAACAGCAGGAATAAGTCTTCACAACCCACCCACCTCCCCTAGGAGTTGTATCTCTTTATCTATCTTCCTTTCCTCTTTCTCTCTCTTTGTCTCAGCTATGAAACTCAACTGAGGAGAGACAGTTGGAAAGGCGGGAAGGCAGCACGCAGGCGCTGTGGGATGCTCCCAAAAGCTTTCTGATTGGACGCTGGGGAGCGTTCCCGCGCAGGCTCCGTCGGTACCGACGTACCCATATGTGAAGACTTATTCCTGCTGTTCCCAGAGATCACCTGTTACAGGTAAGTAACTGTGCTTTCTGTCTAAGCGTTTTTATGTATATGGATATAGAAGACTATTACTGGCCTAGCTTGTGTGCAAGAACTTGTTCCATAGGCCTTTCTCATCCACAGACTGTTCTACTAGCCTTAGAAACGTGCATCAATGTATATGACTGCATACCATCCTCTACTACATTTAATCTCTTCTCATGGACCTTATTGCAAATGTTGACTTCCTCCTGATTTGCTGATACATTGCAGTGTTTCATCCCAACCAATCACCAACGAATAATACTGTGTGCACAGAAGCTCTTGCATGCTATTTTTTGCCTTCCTTGTTACTTGTATAAGCACAAAGGCTCTTTCATCCCGAGGCTGTTCCACTAACCCTGTGAGACAAATTAAGACTCCCATGGTCACCTCCTGTGTCTCACGCACGGCTTGCTGGCCATGTGAGCCTGCGTTGCTAGCTTATCTGCTCTTTTGGATAACTTGCTGTTCCAGATACTGCCTTGGACCCCCCCCCCCCCCCAACTGCATTTGTCTGTCTGGCTGAGCTAAGGTTCTGGTCATGTCTTCAGCCAGGTGTGAGAATTAGCTCTCTTGTATTCTAAGTGCAGAGTGAGCCTGCAACCTTCAGTTGAGAGTTAGTGATTTATTGCTGCTATGTAATTATTAGTGCCGCTACCAAATCTGATTACCTCCATTCTGTAGTGTGCATTCAGACTTTTTTTTTTTTTCTATTTTTCTACCCATAAGAAATCTAATATATAATCACAGGACTTGTGGCTCATTGCTAGCCACTCACTAAACCTGCAGGAAGAGAAAACAGCAGACCTCCCCTAGGCATAACTTGTTTTGTCTGCACCCTACAAAACCCAGGCGACATCTGCAGCAGAAATCTATACCGTACCTATGTGGGCCTCTTTGCATTGCTTTTTTAAGCATTATTGGTTAGATGTCATGTAAGGGAGGATGCTGCTTTTGGAATCAGGATGTTTGCACCCTGCCAAGGGTGCTTTTTGTTATGTTCTGTGTTCTGGAATGTTCTGCTGGACAATAAGGAAGGAGAAATTTTGGGTTTTAGCTGCTAATTTTCTTTCCTTGAATCCAATCAGACCAGTCCAGAAGCCCATTCTTCTGCTGTCCTTTTTTTGGTTGTATCATTCTATTGGCAGACTGTAGGGATACTGATGGACTTTGGGTTAACTTTAAATTTCAGTTCCTCTGAGTTTCTGGATTCCCTCCTTGTAGGGGAAGGTGGTTGGGGATTTATTCACCATTGTTTTTGTTACAGAAAATATTGGAGAGGAAGAAGGGGAGCTACATGGTGCCTGCTATAGCCCAGAGCTCACAGCTTTTGAGTCTGTCTTCATCTGCTGGCTGATGGACATACCCATACATTCTGGGCTGGGCTGGGCTGGTTGGACTTAAAAGAATTAGAGAAGTCTGGTCTCCTCTCCTATTACTTTGTTGAAATGTTTTTGTGTAGTTTATCGTGCCCCTAGTAAAATTCTCAAGGCACTTCTGCCACTTTTAACTTATTTGCCAGTTTAGGGCTGGATTTAAGTATGTTTGTTTAATTTTAATTTGCATGTTTGTTTAAAAATCCTTTAATTGGGAGAAACAGCGGCGGCAGATACTGGGGCTTGGCGGCTGTCATGCTTTACCAACGATTGTCTTGCAGTGGAAGCTCCTCCCATTTCTCCCCACCATTGGAAGGCTTGAAGGATTTGATGAATTTGATTTTTGTCTGTTTCTTTTGGTTTGGATTTTGGTTCCATGTTTACTGCTTATTTTCTTTGGATTTTGTATTTGGAAAGCATTAAATAAAATTACTTTAAAAAATCCTTTCATTGTGCCACTAAATTTAAAAAGAAAAAAAGTTTCAGGGTTTTATACATGTTGTGGTGAAGGTGATGGTGGTTCTAGTTCATGTTCATTTGATATACCTTCTTCCTCTTCTTGTCTCTTCAGTCCAAATTTGTGGGTGTATGCAATCCTACCAGCACAGCGAGACTGAGAAACACCTGTTTCCTTTTCGTCCCTCTAGTCCAGTCCCGGAACCTGAGAGTTCTGTACCTCCTCCAGCAGCTTTGGAGACTAAAACATGTCATCGCTTTGACACCAGTATAAGTAGGCTAGGACCGTCTCCTCCCATCAGTAGTTTGTCTCCATAGCAGCTGGAGAAGGTGCTGAGCCTAGGTTCTGGGCTCAGTTCAGTAACAAATAAGCAGATTAGAGCAATAGGCCCCTACTGGGAATTTGATCTTTAATTTTTTCCTTTTATTTGTTTTTTCTTTTCTAGGTGGAGGCAGCAGTGCCAGGGCAGAGCAGCAGGGATCCTGGTTTCTCTGTCCCTTTTTTCCTTTTTTCTTTCTGTATTTCTTTTCAGCCTCCCCCCCCCCCCCCTCCTTGTTAGTGGGGCAGCGATTTGGGGTGCATTTTTGGACCCGGCAAGAAGAGCCTCCCTGCTCCCGATCCCACTTGAAAGGGGGAGGAGCAGGTGGCAGGCGCAGCCAGCAACGTGTTTGACTGCAGCAAGGCAGGCCTGAGCGCGTCTCTCCACTCGGAGCCGAAGCCACTGGCACGGCTGAGCTCCGGGGTGTAGATTGAGGCCCCCTGTTGAAGGAAGAGCCGGTAAGCCTTAATCTTCCATTCGGGGGGGGGGGGCGGCCGCGTGTGCAGACGCCGCGGGGCGCAGAGCGCGGTCTCTTTCACATAGCGGCCATTTTCTCCACTATCCCGCGTTTTTCTTCAGCAGGAAATGCTGTACTGCGCTTTCTGGGGGGGGGGCTCGGGGAGTGACAGAGGTTCACTAATTAGATAAAACGAAAGGAGACTCAGGCTTCCTAGATTCTAGGAGTGTAGCAGCCCGTTTTAGCGTTTAACTCCTAGGGAAGTAGTTTGTTGGCACAGCAGTGACTTAGGGCTCCGGAGGCCCCGGGGGTTCTCAAGTTTGCGGTTAGTATGCTGGCTAGGCCTCGTCTGATTTGTGGCACGAGGTGAGGCCCCCTTCTGGAGTCAGGTGTGTGTAGAGGCTGCATCCAGGAGACGGCCTTGATGGAGCAGACACTCGGGGGGGGGGGGGGATTCGGGGGGCAGGGTGGGCTGTCTCAGGCCCAGGGGGGCGGCCTCCCTTCCTCTCTGGCCTCCTCAGAACCCATGGCAGGGCCCTCTTCGGAGGGGGAGTTGTCTTTTCCTCCAGGGCAGGGCTCCGCTGGGGGTCAGCCTTTGGTACCGCCGGATTTCTTTGCTTTAATGCAGCAGGCCTTTGCTCTGCTGCAGCCAGGTGTGGCCTCGCTGCCGGTCAGGGGGCAGGGTGAGAAGCGCCTCAGGGCCCCTTTGGGACCGCAGTCCATGAGCACCCCTGTTAAGAGAAGTAAGGGGGCGGAGGTGGACTTAGGAGCAGCTTCATCCTTGGAGGAGCTGGAGGCAGCTGAGGGAGAGATTGAAGAGGACTCGGCGGAGGAGTTGGAAGAAGGTGAATTGCCTGATCCCGAACAACATGCCCGGGTAGTCAGAGTGTTTCGGAGGGAGGAGTTGCCAGCACTGATTACCGAGACTCTTAAGATGCTTAATATGCCGACCGCGGCTCCCACAGAGGAGGATGCCCTGGAGGATCCGTTATTGCAAGCGGTCCGTACGACACAGCAAGTGTTTCCCATGCATAGAGTGTTCAGGAAGATGATACAGGAGGAATGGGACCTGCCGGAGGCAGCGCTTAAGGGGTCTAGAGCATTGGCTAGGCTTTATCCATTGTCGGAGCAGGACAGAGACCTCTTTTGCTTTCCAAGAGTTGGCGCGGCTGTTTCGGCGGTTACTAAGAGGACGACGATTCCGGTCGAAGGGTCGGCGGCGCTTAAGGATGCGCAGGACAGAAAGTTGGATACTTTATTAAAACAGGTATTTTGATATCAGCGCGCTGTCCATGCAGGCCTCGATCGCAGGGGCTTGGGTAGCTAGGGCTTGTCTGCGTTGGTCCCAGCGTCTGCAGGTGGACCCGGCGGGGGAGCAGGTGTATGAGTTGTCTCATCTGGAGTCCGGCTCTGCTTATCTAGCGGATATTCATTATGATCTAATCCGGGGGTTGGCCAAGAGTATGGCATCCGTGGTAGCAGCCCAGCGTTACTTGTGGTTGCGAAACTGGGTGGCAGACAGTTCTTCCAAGGCACGGCTTAGTAAGCTACCTTTTCGGGGGAAGCTATTGTTTGGTGAGGATCTGGATAAGTTGGTTAAGGACCTCGGGGAGTCTAAAGGGGGTCGGTTGCCGGAGGATAAACCGAAGCAGGGCCACCCTTCCCCGGCCGCCAAGGACTCCCAGAGAGTTTCGTAGATTTCGGACCCCCCACTTCAGTCAGTTTCAGCGGGGTAGGTCGCTGACGCAAGGACAAGGTTTTCGTGGTTTTCGAGGGGCAGGTAGAAGTTTTTCGTCCTACTCCTCCTTGAACGGTAAAAAGCCACAATGAGAAGGGGGGCTCAGGTGGGGTGCGTTTCCATAGGAGGGCGGTTGCGAGACGTTTACCCTGCCTGGGTCCAGCTGATGTCAGATCAGTGGGTGGTGGAGGTTATTCGAGAGGGTTATGCTCTGGAGCTCCAGCGTCCAGTGGTAGATTTGTTTGTTCAGTCTCCGTGCAGGGCGCGGGTCAAGTACCGGGCAGTGCAGGAGACGCTCCAAAGGTTGCGACAGCTTCTGGCAGTGGTTCCGGTTCCATCGGAGCAGTGCAGGTCCGGTCGATACTCCATCTATTTTGTGGTCCCAAAGAAAGACGGTGCCTTCCGGCCCATTTTGGATTTAAAGGGAGTGAATCGCTGTCTCCGGGTCTCGCATTTCCGTATGGAGACTCTGCGTTCCGTGATTGCGGTGGTTCGGCAGGGAGAGTTCCTAACGTCTTTGGACCTGTCGGAGGCCTATTTGCATATTCCCATTCAGCGAGAGCACCAGCGGTTCCTTCGGTTTGCGGTGCCAATGGGGCATTTCCAATTCCAAGTGTTGCCGTTCGGCCTGGCGACGGCGCCACGGACGTTCACCAAGGTTATGGTAGTGGTGGCAGCTGCTCTGCGCCAGGAGGGTGTCCTGGTTAATTCGGGCGAAGTCGGAGGAGGAGAGCAGAAGGACCACAGCGCGGGTAGTACAGATGCTGCAGAGCCTGGGATGGGTGGTCAACTCCGCCAAGAGCAGGTTGGTTCCGTCGCAGTCTGTCGTATCTAGGAGCCCAGTTTGACACGGCGCAAGGGAAGTTTTTTCTTCCAGAGGATCGTTTGCAGGGGTTGCAGAGGCTGGTGCAGCAGTTTCTAGCGCAATCAGCTCCTACTGCGTGGCAATACCTGCAGTTGCTCGGAACGATGGCTGCCTCGATAGAGGTCGTTCCGTGGGGCAGGGCTCACATGAGGCCGTTGCAAACGGCCCTTCTTCGGCGTTGGTCACATCAGTCGGATGCGCTGACACAGCGGTTGGTCTGTCCGCAGGAGGTGAGACAGGAGCTCCTCTGGTGGTAAAAACGGGAGGACCTGGAGAAAGGAATGCCCCTGGAGACCCCGGCCTGGAGAGCGGTGACGAGACGCAAGTCTCTCGGGCTGGGGAGCGCATTGCAAAGGCTGGCTAGCACAGGGACAGTGGTCGGTATGCGAAAAGGAGTGGTCGATCAACATGCTGGAAATGAGGGCAGTGTTTTGGGCCTTGGTAGAGTTCCAGTCTTTTCTGGGGAAGTCGGCGGTTCGAGTACTTTCCGACAATGCGACCACAGTTGCCTACATCAACCGTCAAGGAGGCATGGGGAGCGCGGCTCTGGAAGAGGAGGCGGCTCAGCTGTTAGCCTGGTCCGAGGAGAATCTGATAGCCATCTCAGCACAGCACGTGGCAGGAGTGGAGAATGTAGAGGCGGATTATCTGAGTCGTCGGAGGGTGGATCCGGGAGAGTGGGAGCTCCACCCGGACGTGTTTGCGCTAGTGGTAGAGCGCTGGGGTCCGCCGATCATGGATCTGATGGCGACCTTCACATCTGCGAAAGTAACCCGGTTTTACAGCAGGCACCGGGAAAGGATGTCAGAAGGTCTCTAAGCCTTGTCGCAGGAGTGGCCAGTCGAGGGTCTCGTCTACATTTTCCCGCCTTGGGCGCTCATCGGCCAGGTGCTGCAGCGCATCGAGCGGCACCCAGGGCGGGTGGTTCTGGTGGCCCCGGATTGGCCTCGGAGGCCGTGGTACTGTTGGCACGCCTCCCTGGTGGCCAGTGGATGCCAGGGCAGGTGGGACATAAAAATTTTAATATTAAGATAGTCTTTTAAGGGCCAAAAGGCACTTGGTTCTTGTAGTTTTTAGCTCCAATCTTTAAAGAAACCATTAAAGCAGAGTGGTGGGAAAAAGAAGGCTTTTATTCCCTTTACACAGTGGTTCCAATTGTTGGGTTACAACTCAAAGTAAATGTCCTTAATTCAGGTAAGAAAGAAAACTCAGGGTTTAAAGCAAAACTGTTGAATTTCACAGGAATAGCAGTGCTTAGTCAATTAAAGAATGCTCGGTTAGCAATTCAAGCAATTCACAAGTCTGGCAAAGACTCTATGCTACCAGACACACAGAGTACAATCCATTTCCTGGTCTGCTAATTCTCCTGCCAGTTCCACTTGCATTGGCTCATAATCAGATATGTCTGACTCTGTATCCCTATTTTCTTGGGAAACACCTCCAGGGGTTTTGTATATCTCTTGCAGTACTTGCCAATGTCCTTGGCCTAGCCTAGGGCGTCGGCCACGTGCTGTATTAGGATTAAATGTGTTCTCTCTTCTTAGAGGTTTTATAGCAGCTTTACCAGAGTCTTTAACATTTATAGCTTTCTTCATAGGCATATATTTATCATACCTTGTATTGCAGGAACAAGCAGGTAAATGGCTTTCTTCAATTGCTTGCCTCTCACAGTCAGCAACTTGATGAAATCCTTTTCTTTGAAAGTTTGGTTTACCTTGCAGCCTTTGAACCCATTCTCCTGGTAAGCGCCTGTTTCTGCATAAGCCCAGCTCCTGGCTTTCCTGCTCAGCGTGGCTTAGCTTCTCCAGCTGATTCTCTTTTGGCTTCTGCTTGCAATTAGTACAGTGCTTTTGCCTCTTCGGGCAAACAGCTCTCTCTCTATCTTGAGCTGGTCCCTCCTTAGGTCCTTCCTCAGCTCCTGGTGAGTCACCTCTCACTCCTGGTGATCCTCTAGCTCCGGAGAAATCAGGTTTCCACTTCAACCTCTCTCCTCTCCAGTCTTCCACTCTCCCCTTATAAAGCACTCCTGCCTTTGAGGATTGGGAGCTGGTTGTCAGTACCTCGTGACCAGCTGGGCGTGGCCCTTCAGTCTCTCTGAATGCCCTCCTGCTCCCTCTAGCTGGTTCCTGCGAATATTGCAACTTGTGCACATCTTTTTTTCTCTGAAAAACAGCTGCTTTTTTTCTCCTCTGGGCTTTCATCAGCCCTCGCTGCATTACAGTACACGGATCTGGTTCGTCTTTTGGTGGACCGTCCCTGGTGGCTCCCGGTACGGGAGGACCTGCTCCTGCAGGGTCCTCTTCGCATGCCTCAGGTGGATCGATTCTCGCTTACGGCTTGGCTCTTGAAAGGGTGAAGATGAGGTCCAGGGGATACTCGGCGGCAGTCATCTCTACCTTGCTGAAGGCGAGGCGCACGTCCACGTCCTTGGCCTATGTGCGGGTTTGGCGCATTTTTGAGAGCTGGTGTGAGGACAGGCGTTTTCGCCCGTCGGCATCGATTCCGCAGATTTTGGCATTCCTGCAGGATGGCTATGAGAAAGGGTTGGCAGCTAGTTCGCTGAGGGTTCAGTTGGCGGCGATTTCGTGCTACCGGGGTAAGGTCCGCGGAGAGGCCTTAGGAGCGCACGCCGACGTCGAGAGGTTTTTGCGGGCTGTACTACTCCTGAGGCCTCCTCGCCGCTGCTTTGTTCCCCCTTGGGACCTGAATCTGGTTTTGGAAGCTTTGGTCAGGCTTCCCTTTGGGGGGGGCAATCCCTGAAGGATTTGACCCTTAAAACAGTTTTCCTAGTGGCCATTTGTTCAGCTCGGAGGATTTCGGAGTTGCAGGCTCTGTCCTGCAAGGAGCCGTTTCTGTCTTTTTCTCATCAGAAGGTGGTGTTGAGGACGGTGCCAGCATTTTTGCCCACGGTAGTTTTGTATTTTCACGTAAATCAGCCAGTGTCGTTGCCAGTGTGTTCGGAAGAAGAGAATGAGGCCATGGGAGGCAGGTTACGTCTTCTGGATGTTCGTCGAGTCTTGAAGTACCTTAGTCGGTCAGAGGTTTTTCGTAGATCGGACCGGTTATTTGTGTTTGGGGGTCCGAGAAAGGGGGAGGCGGCCTCTAAGGCGTCCATTGCCAGGTGGCTGAAGGAGGCCATTGCAGCGGCATATATTTTGGCAGGTAAGGTGGTTCCGGAAGGGCTCCGGGCCCATTCAACTAGGGCGCAGGCAACTTCCTGGGCGGAGTTTAGCTTAGTGCTGGCTGTGGAGATTTGTAAGGCGGCGACCTGGTCTTCTTTGAGTTCCTTTGCCAAGCAGCATAGACTAGATGTTCAGGCGGCACGGGACGTGCAGTTTGGTTCGTCAGTTCTTCAGACTGCTCTAGCGGGGCCCTCCTGTTGATCTTTACTGCTATGTTACATACTCTCAGGTTCCGGGACTGGACTAGAGGGACGAAAAGGAAGGTTAAATTAGACTTACCTGCTAATTGTTGTTCCTTAAGGAACTCTAATCCAGCCCCGGATCCCACCCGGTTCTTTGTTCCAGAGATGAGTCAGCCTGAAGTCGTTTCAAAGTCCGATGGTTATAGAAGTCTTTTCTCGCTCTTTTGCTCTTTAACTTTTCCTTTTCCCTTGTGCTGCGTCCTGACAGTGCAAGACCAAAAAACAAAACAAAACATGTTATGTTAGCCTTTACTGTGCTAGGGGTTTAGGTAGTTCATTAGGAATAGGTAGACTAAGAGTGGGATTAACTAATTTGTTGCTCTGCTGAGTCTGCTTTGTCAATAGGTATTGATGGGAGGAGGCGGTCCTAGCCTACTTTATACTGGTGTCATCAAAGCGATGATGTGTTTCAGTCTCCAAAGCTGCTGGAGGAGGTACAGAACTCTCAGGTTCCGGGACTGGACTAGAGTTCCTTAAGGAACGACAATTATCAGGTCTAATTTAACCTTTGTCACTGCATAAGGGTCCTATGCAGCCCTCCTTTCTCCCATATTTCTCAGTTTCCAGGCCAGACCAATGGGCAAAGGACAGCAGACAGTGGAACTGGGTCCCTTCCACCCTCCCAGCCAATTTAACAAGCCTTGGTGGAGGCATTCCCCATCCACTTCCCTGACCTTTGGTAGGGAGCAAGGGGAAGCCATGGTGCATGACGTTTCCAAGAAATCTTCTCTTCCTTTTGCCTGATCTTTGGGAGGGGGCCTGGGGAGCTGTTTTCGGCACTAGTGTTTAGAGGGAGGGAGAAGGGGAGAAAAAGGAACACCTGTTTCTTTTTGTTCAGTGGACTTCAGACAGGCTGCTGTGTCTGCAAAGTTAGATGGTCCGCAGACAGATAGTGCTCTAGCTGTTGGGGGGGGGGGGATAGCCTTTGTTGCCTTCTGGCTGCCTCCCCCAAGGGTTGCATGATCTGTGTTGTCAGACATAGTAGTTTGATGAGGAGTTTGCCAAGGCTGTGGGCGCACAGGCCTGCTTTTCCAGCAGGGTCTCCATTTGCTTATTGCACCACTGCTGACACAGCTTGGGTCATCGCTCCAGTGCAGTCAGAGGAGGGAGCAATTGCTGACTTTTTTTTTTTTTTTTCCAGGTACCATGGCAGTTGTGTCCCGGACAAGCACAGGGCAGCAGTCGGGCTGCAGCCAGAAGCTGCCTCTGGTAGCACTTGTCCAAGCCCTCTGCCTTCAGTTTTGTTATGGCAGCAGCTGTAGCAGTGGCTTAGGGACAAGTCTACCTCCAGTGGCAGTATTTCATAGTCAACCAGAGTCCTGTGCTTGAGAGAAAGGAGGTTAGACACCAGTAGCATCAGGCTTACAGCATGCTGCAGCAGCCCAGTCAGTTTACCCAACAGGCAAGGCAATATTTCAGCGGGAACAGCCACAGTTCCCTTCAGTACTGTCATTGGGAGGTATGATTCATACTGGTTCTGGTTAGTCAAAAGCCAGCTTGTTGAGCACCTAAGAGACCATGCCTGTTGCCTACAATACAGAAGAAATACTGGGTGGGTTTTTTGGTTTTTTTTTTTAAATGCCAGACAAGCCACACATGGAATATCTGGTGCTGGATAAAGCTCCAGTCAATTGCTATTAGATTTTAAGGTGTGGTCCCTTTTTTTTTCTTTCCCTTTCCTATGTTGGAGTCTCCAGGGCAGGACATGTGGGTAACGCACACAGCATTCACTAGGATATCCATATACCGCCACCCCTACCCCCCACCCCCATCCCTTCCTTGTCTGTCTCAGAGCACAACATTCCTATGCAGGCAAGGGCATGGCAACAAGGGAGATCCCTTATTGACCTGCTGTTGTGGTACAAGGGCAACAAGGATGTCCCTTGTGGGTCTGTGACCAATGCAATGATGTGTTTCCATGATCCGTCTGTGCAGCTGAGTTTTTTTCTGTATCCTGAAGCCACAGATTCCATTGAGGGACAGGTCTTTATGGGCTATAGGCTGTTTATTGGTTTCAGGACTTAACTCGGGTGGCTCCATGCTCTCTAAAGGAAGGAACATGTCCGTTTTAGGGTGCATTACCCTCAGGGACCTGTCTATTAGCAGTGCTGTGTTTAACCTTAAGGACTGCCCAACAGCTGTACTAGCTCTGGGAAGATGTCTGGGGCCACAGGTCCTCAATCAGCTCTCCTGGGCAGTTACGGGCTGAACAGAGACCTCTGTCATGGCTGAAGAGGCAATGGCTCTTCTGCAAGAGGCCTGCCTTCTAACCCAAAGATCACTGGCTCAAGGCCAGAGTCTGACTGGGTGGGATGAGGGGAAGAAAAAAAAAGCACGCTGCTTGAGATGGCTCTTACGATAGAGTGTAGCCAATTCTTTCAGTGGGGAGCTGGCAGACAGATGAGGCCAGCACCAGCATCCACTGTTCTACTGCATTGGAGCGAGTCTATGCTCTGTACTAAAGGACCCCTGAGGGATGTTAGTGGTACCGACTTTCAGGGCTACTTAGGACACCTCTGCATAATCTATCCCATGCCAGGTTACATAGGTAAGTGGCTATTCAAAATGGAGATAGAGGTTAATTAGTATAACAGGGGTCTGGCTCAAGGTGTAGGCACTTTTGGTGGCTCCCGTGCCTTGTTCCTACAAATTGGATCCTAGTAAGTCTCTAGTCTGTACCCGGCTGTGGGTGAATGAAATAGTACCACCTGTTTTCACCGTTCTGATTCCAGGTGAGTCCATTCAAGGAGACTTTGCTGAGGGATGGTTCCCAGTGTGATGCTGTTAGAGTTTCACATGTGGTACCCAGTGACATAGAACCTAGAATTCTGCATTTTTGGTACAGCACCTTGGCATGGAGAGGCATATTGCACCAGTAGCTGCCTGCCAGATTGGGGCAGTGATATAGTTTTGGGGGAAGAGGGGAGCAAAAAAAGGAGAACCCTGAGGGAACACTCGACATCTCCAGGCAGTGGTATAGTTATGGTTAGCTGAAACATCTTACAGGGCTTCCCTGGCACAACAGGCATTTTGTCAAGGTGCATTTGCCAGAAAGGGCTTGTTTTCTGGCCATCGTTTGGGTGCCTGGGGTTGGTACCTTACGACTGCAATTGCCAAAATAGAGGTTTGGTGTCCCAGGTATGCAGTGGCAGGAGCAGTTTAGCCTTGGGACTGAGCTCCGTGATTCTGAGTCCATTGCTCAGGCTGGCTGTTTCAGGAGCGGGAGACTATCTTGACTATGGGAGTAGAACATGACAGCAAGCTTCTGGTCCTAGAGTTTTTTTTGTGTGGTGTTTTTTTCTGCCAAAGAGCAAAAACTACAATTAAGTCTGTGTAGGTTATATGTTATTGAGAAGGCAGTTTGCTCCCAGAGTCAGTTCTGTCTTTGCAGAATGAGCATCTGCCATGAGAGGTTTCAACCCTTTTAGATTTGGGCATTGCCTTCCAATTTGGCTCCCTTGCGTCTCTTTCTTGTCACTTAATAGGTTCTTGCTGAGCTGTGATGAGCAAACCTGGAGTAGCCTTTAGATATGAGGGGAGTCACTCATTGCTCTCAGTGGATGTCCAGACTCTGGAAGTCATAAGGAGGCCTATTTAACCTTGTTGGGGGTCAGCCCATCTGTCTAACCAGATGCACAGCTTTGTTTGCAGGATGTGCAATCAAAACTACATCTGCAAAGACAAAATACAGCAGACCGCATACGCGCACCATCCTGCACCGCACACAGTGTCTCTTCCCTTAGGGTGGCAGAGGTGGTGGGGCTGTAAGAAGGATCTTTTTGTGTCTACATTGTCTCTTTTCTCTTCCTCTGAGGTTAGAAGAAGGGGAGCAGTCATGTAGTTTTACACTATAAGTTCATTGAGCACATAGGACTTGCAAAAGAATTAATCTACTCCATCATACATAGCAGCCTTGCCCTCATCAGTGAAAATTGCCTTTTTGCAGTGTTTACAGCATGCAGTTTTCCACTTGCTGAAATATCAGCGGCTGCTATGTGGGTGGTTGTGTGTGTGTTTTTTTTGTTTTGTTTTGTTTTTGGTTTTTGTGTGTGTGTGTGTTAGTGTTATAATTGCCAGCAAGTATGTTTTGAAAAGTAAGTTTGATCCAGATTTATTTTGGGATAATTAACAGGCCAGTGGAACATGTTGTTTTTTGGTTCTTTGCAACTAGTATTTGGTTTTGTTTAATGAGGAGAAGTCGTGTGTGGTTTTTTTTTTTTGTTTGTTTGTTTTTTTCTTCCCCCACCCCTCCCCACCCACTCCCTTCCCGTCTCACTCTCACTCTTTCCCTCTCTGCTACTACTGTTTCCTGGTAGTGGTGGTTCCTGCTCTTGCCTCCCTGCCTGGGCTCTCCCCCCCCCCCCCCCCCCCCCCCTCATGAGTAGGTTTTGCTTTTACTGTATCGGACTGCGTTTTGTTAGAATCTTGTGGAGGGGGGGGGGGCGAGGAAGCGCAATGTTGGACGAGATTTCTTTTTTTCTGGATGTTTCTATGTTCTTTTCATTATGGCTGATGTGAAATTCTTGTACAGTGGTTGTAAGTTAACAATCATGAAAAAACTGAAGAAAAAAATAATTGTTTCTCTTTGGACAGAGTAGAATAGAATAAATAATGGATGAACTTGCTTCTACCAAACCCATTGTTTAGCCCATTCGCATTTGGTATTTGCAATAAAGGCCAAGCTTGTTTTACAGTGGTCAGAATGTGCATGAAGGAAGCCTTTGACTTCTGATAGAGAAATAGGTGAAGATAATGGTCTTCATGTCAAGCACAATGAAAGTTTATTTTATGGAAAAGACTGAAGCTTCAGTTAATTATTCTCCTGAATTATATGAGGAGGTTTATAATCTGGTAAAGGTTCTTCAGCAGAATTTTGTTCCTGATCCTCCAGTGTTAACTGACCACCTTTTTTTCTAAGAAGGTATTAGCTATTGTGGAGGGTCTTGATAGAAATGGTAAGTTTTCACTGGATATTACTGAATTTCCAGCTGTGCCCCTATGACATTGATATTGTGTGTGAAAACAAATAACCAAAAAGCTATCCAACACAAGCAGTAGTATGGATGTCTTTTATTTTAACTTGATGAAATTATTGGATGCTTATGTCCACTTTTCTGGCATGTCTTCTAACTCTGAAAGATGGGATTCCTTATTGTCCCTCCAGTCCAGTCTCGCACCTCTGGTAGTATACCTCTTCCAGTAGCTTAGAGACTGAACATGTCATTTTTTTGATGACACCAGTGTACTTATGCAGCTGGCACCGCCCACCAGCCCAGTATGCTCAGTCTCCAAGCAGCTGGAGGAGATAGCCAGGGTGCTGGACTCTCTGAAGAGACAACTAAGGAGATAGGTTTAGGAAGAATTTCCTTTTTATTTCCACTGTTAAGGTGAAAGTTTTAGTTTTTTCTGATCAGTCTATTTTTTTTCTCTTTTCTGCCTTTAAAAATATGGGGGACAACAGGACTGAGGGGAGGATATTTCTTCCCTCCCCCAGGATTTCGGGGGGGGGGGGCGTGGAGTTCTGTGGAAGCCTTCCTCAGTCAGAGACTTCTGGCAGTTCCCGAACCCGTTATCAGGTGAGGAGCTGTCAGGGGGCAGCAGTGGATTGACGAGAGTGAAAGCCGGCAGCCCTCCCAGTCACCCCCCCCCCCCCTCAGCACTGAAGCTGGGAAGGAAGGCTGAGCACAAGGGGTAGAAAAGCCACGTGGCAAAGAGGTTCCAAAGTAAGAACGGTGGGGGGGGGGGGGGGTGGAGGACAGAAGGAACCCCTAGCAACTGCTGGAACACAAGGAGACAGAGTGGCCTGCAGCCATGTGTTTGGAAGCCTGTAGCGCGGAGGGAAACTCCCCCCCCCCCCCCCCCCTCTCTGTGTTTAGGCGCAATTTCTTCTTCTTCAGGCCTGCATATGTTAACCCCCTGCTGTGTTTTGGGTGCCCGGGAGAGGCAGCCACTGGAGAAAAATCAGGATAGAGCAGCTTCTTCCTAGGGGGTCATTTGCAGTTTCCTTTCAGTTTAATTGGATTTTGGTAAATTGATTTTATTTTATTTTAGTTCAGGTACTCTAGTGCTCCGTGCCTGAGTCCGTGGAGGTGCACTGTGCTAGGGATCCTTCTACCTACCCAGGTACAGATTGAGGGTGTTCTGGGGAGTACCTGCAGCCCTTCCCACCATGCTGGCCAGACTGCAGTGCCTGGTATGTGATGGTATCAAGGGGGGGGGGGGTGAACCCCACTTCATTCCACATCCTTAAGTATTCCTTGTGTTATACAGCTCAAAACTTATTCAGTACACAATGACTTGATGCAGACATGCGGCAAAAGCCTAACTAAATGTGCCATTGTCCTGTTGCTGGACAGATTTCAGAGAGGAGTTGTGCCTGGTCAGGAGATGTGACAGTTGAGACATTGTGACATTTTTCCCGAGAAGAATCAGGCAAAAGAGTCAGAAATAAATAAATGAAAAATAAGCAGGAAAAAGTGTTGAGTAGCTTGTGTTTTGTTCTGTGAAACAGGAAGCACCTGCATACAAGAAACGTATATAACTAGAAAGACAGAGAGACAGTCAGTGGATAGGAGATAAATTTATTTTATTTATTTAACATTTCTTATATACCGCCTTTCATGATATCAAGGCGGTTTACATTGAACAAACTGAAATTACATTAAACAGGGCATTATAACTTGGAGATAACTATTTTACAGGGGACAGGGGCAATGGAGGGTTAAGTGGCTTGATTAAGACCACAAGGAGCACCTGTGGGACTAGAAACCCCCAGTCCTTCCGGCCCAAGGTTGCTGTCCTCTAGTGGGATTTGAACCCCCAACCTTCCAGCCTGAGGTAATGCCTCAACCACTAGGCCACTCCTCCCGCCATCTGTCTATGGTCAGTGAGTAACCTGACATGATCATTTTTTGTCTCCTAGCCCAGACTCTCGACCTACTAAATTTGTGATATTGCTTGTAAGGGAAGCTGTACTCCTTATAGCCATTGATATTGCTTATAATAAAAATGTAAACTTTTAGTCAGAGAAAGTGTCAGTCTGATTGGATCAGTGCATGGTCCATTTCATATCTTTGAGGTACAACACGGAAGCGCAATCTAAAAATCCTCAAGATTTGTGGGACCTGACGGGGAGCAGTCTCTGAGGCAGGCGTCTGCCTAGACTTCACGCAAGAGGCTGTCATTTGAGCAGGGCCTACAGGACGAGACAAGACAGAGTCCCTCCCGGTCACAAGAGACCCTGGAGGCGGGGAGTACCATGATACCTTCAACAGATCTGGCCCCCAGTCCTTGCGCGATGCCCAGACTATTACCCCTGAAGCCCAGGGAGCAATAGGGCTCCCAGGGGAGTTCTCATCGGAGTTTCTTACTTTTGCATAAGGCGTTTTGCTAAGTCAATGGAGCTTGACAACCGGCTCCTCGGCCCTGGAACTTGGGGCTAAGAGGGTGTTGGACACACAAGAGCATGAGTCGGGGGCAGTGGTGACTAAGTGGCTAGAGGCTCAGAGGAGTGGCAGCAATCACCGTTGTTGGAGGGGGTTGGATGAGAGAGTCCTTGACGCGCAACTAGATCTGCAGGAGGAGTTGGAAGAAAGAGAGATCCCCAGAACAGGAGGCTCAGGCCCAGATTGTTCAGGTGTTCCGCCAGAAGGAGCTGCTGGCACTCATTTTGGAGTCCTTCAAGGCTCTGAATATGCCCACTAATCTCCCAGCAGAGGAAGAGGCGCTGGAGGATCCACTACTACAGGTGGTGCGGAAATCGCAGAAAGTCATCCCGGTACACAGAGTAGTATGACAGGTGATCCAGGATGAATGGGATTTGCCGGAGGCAGGCCTTAAAGGGGGTGCGATCCATGATGCACCTGAACCCTGTACCGGAGTAAGAATGAGAGCTCCTTCGATTTGCCCAAAGTGGACGCAGCTGTGTCTGTAGCAGTAGAGGAGACCTTGACTCGTCTCCTGCAGCTTAGAGCCATGGAATCGGTTCCACGAGGCCAGTACGGCTGCGGTTGATACTCCATTTATTTCGTGGTGCCCAAAAAGGAAGGTTACTTTTGCCTGATTCTCAACCTCAAGGGCATGAACCTCTGTCGCTGGATACTGAATTTCCACAAGGAAACCTGAGATCAGTAATAGTGGCGGTAAGGAGTGGAGAGTTCTTGACATCTCTCGACAGGGAGGCGTATCTGTAAATTCTCATCCATCCAGAACATCAGCAGTTTCTCCGCTTTGCAGTGCCAAGGGGCCATTTCCAGCTTTGAGCGCTGCCCTTCGGTCTGGCGACCGGCCCCTGTAGCTTCACCAAGGTCATAGTGGTGGTGGCAGCAGCTCTCTGCAAGAAAGGGTTTTTTGTCCACCCATACCTAGACAACTGGCTGATCCAGGCGAAATCTCAGGGACAACAGCGAAAGAGCAACAGCGCGGGTGGTGGAGTTCCTTCAAAGTCTCGATTGGGTGGTCTACCTGGCCAAGAGTCAGTTACAGCTAGCCCAGGAGCTAGAGTATTTGGGAGCGTGCTTCAATACCCATGTGAGAAGGATTTTCATGCTGGATCGCTGGGTGCAGGAGCTTTGACAGTTGATACGGTAGTTCCTGAAGATGGCAAGATTGTCAGCATGGCATTAACTGCAGGTTCTGGGGACCATGTTGACCACTCTAAAGCTAGTCCCATGGTGAAGGGTGCACATGCGACTGCTGCAGAGGGCTGTGCTCTGGAAGTGGTCCCATCAGAGTCAACCTATGCCCCAAGTACTCCCCTGCCCACAGAGAACCAGAAAATCTCTCAGGTGGTGGCTGCAACCAGAAAGCCTGGAAGGGGGCATGCTACTCGAGTCCCTGGTGTGGGTTCTGCGATGACTGATACCAGTCTGTCAGGTTGGAGAGCCCTTTGCAAAGGAAGCTTTGTTCAGTGACAGTTCAAATATAATCAGTACACTCAAAAATCACCACAAGCAGTTAGAAATGTCCTCTTTCATATAACTTTGCTATAGATAAAACAAACCAGCCATTGTACTAGAAAAGGTCTCAGACTCGTAGATGCTGAACCAAACTGATGAGTTCAAGCGTCACTTTAGCATCAATTCTCGTATTTTTAAAGGCTATGGGTTGTTTTTGAAACAAGGAGCTTTGTTACTACGAATGGTTATTGTAACAGAAAAACTGGTCTTATTTTAGTATCTTGTTGCAATAACAAAAATTCATTCTCCCCAACGCCGTCATGGAGCGCCACCTTCGCGTTTCACTGTGCGTTTCTTCAGGGGTTTAGCAATCAAGACACCAAGTGTAGATCTTTCAAGCTCTGTGAATATATCTTATTTTTAGTCGAAACAAGAAGAAAAAAAAATGCTGCCCACGTTCCTTCATCAAAGATCAATGGCTCTCCCTCCCTTCCAGGGTTTTAGTGTTCAGTGACAGTGGCATCCGTAGGAGGCCCTGTGATCTAACAGGCTCGAGATGCAAGTGGTGACCTTGATACTAAAAACATTTGAGCCATGGTTGTAGGGGAAAGCGGTCCAAGTCCTCTCAGATAATGTGGCCATGGTGGCTTATATCAACCGGCAAGGAGGCACAGGCAGTGCAGCCCTGGAGGAGGAGGCCGAAAGGCTGTTCGGTTGAGCAGAGACTCATCTCCAGGCGTTATTGGCAGCGCACGTACTGGGAGCCAACAATGTGACGTCAGACTACCTCCTCCGAGTATGCATGGACCTTGGAGAGTGGCAGGTCAACCAGGGGGTAGTCGAGCAGGTGGTCCACCAATGGGGCACACTGGTCATAGACCTTATGGCAACATTTAGTCTGCCAAGGCCTGCTGGATTTCAGCAGAAGGTGAGAGAGCATCCAGGCCCTCGGACATCCTAATTCAGCACTGGCCTAAACAGGGTCTTCTCTGTTTTTCCCCAGTAGGTGTTCATAGGCCGGGTAGTACAAAGGACAGAGGCATATCTGGTGACACCAGACTGGCTGAGGCGCCTGTGGTATACTGACCTGATTTTGATATTGGCAGACCATGGTGACTTCCAGTTCAGAAGGACCTCTTGACGCAGGGGCCGCTTCGTAGGCCCCAGGAGGATCCAGTCTCACTTACGGCATGGCTCTGGAAACGGCGAGATTGAAAAGGAAAGGATATTCGGGCTTGATGATAGCAACCTTGCTACGGGCCCAGAGGAGGTCTACAAACGTGGCATACATCCACATGTGTCACATCTTGGATCGTGGTGTGGAGAAAGACAAGTGTGCCCTTCCACTGCCTCCATTCCAGACATCTTGGTGTTCTTGCAATCTGGGTTTTGATAAAGGCCTAGCTACCAGTTCCTTGAGGGCGCAACTAGCGGCGATTTCCTGTTATCAAAGGAAAGTCCACAGGGTGCTGTTGGGTACACACCCAGACGTGCTGAGATTTCTAAGGGCAGTGACCCACCTCTGACTGCCAGGGAGAGCAGTGGGTACTGCCTTGGGATCTCAATCTGGTGCTGATGGTGCTGTCGGAACTCTTTGAGTTGTTGAGTCAAGTTTCCCTGAAGGATTTGGTTCTGAAAACTGTATTCCTAGTGGCGATTTTGCTCAGCATGCAGGATTTCAGAGCTTCAGGCCCTGTCGTACTAGGAGCCATTCCTTTCTTTCTCCAAGCAGAAAGTGGTATTGCGCCCAGTACCTTCATTTTTGCTCAAGGTGGTGACAGCATTTCAGGTAAATCAGGCTGTTTCCTTACTGGCTCTGGCAAGCGTGGATGTGTGCCCTGCCACTCCACAGCTGTGCCGCCTGGATGTTAAAAGAGCCCTGCAAAGGTATGTGAAAAGGACACAGTCCTTTCGGAGATCGGACTATCTGTTTGGTGGGCCGTGCAAAGAGAGGCCTTAGCTGCTGCCTCACGTTTCTAGATGGATTAGGAAGGCAATCGCGTCGGTGTACATATTGAAGGGTACAGCAGTGCTGGCGGGGTTGCGGGCACATTCCACAAGGGCTCAGGCAGCCTCGTGGGCAGAGTATAGTTTAGTTCTGCCAGTGGAGATCTATAGGGAAGCAACAGGGTCGTCGCTGCATACTTTCTCTCAGCATTATCACCTGGGTATCCAAGCAGCGGGGGATGCTAGTTTCGGATGGGCAGTGCTTCAGGCTAGTTGTGTGGGTCCCTCCCATTAGTTTAACTGCTCTGATACATCCCAGAGGTGCGGGGCTGGACTGGAGGGATGATAAGGAAAGACAATTAGACTGACTTGCTAATTGTTGTTCCTTGAGGAACTCCAGTCCCAGAAGCCTCCTTGAGTGCTTTCTGTGATAATCTGTGCGTGCCCTGGTCCTGAAGCTGGTTCCCTTGGTGGAGGAAGTGGCCAAGAGGAGTGGGGTGTAATCTGTGTTTGGGGAGGGGTGGTGGACTGGAAGAGTTGTCGCTTGCTCCCTGCTGGTTGGAGTTGCTCAGGTGCTCAACAAGTAGGCCTTCTCATCCTGGAGGGGGAGACGGGGTATCCTTTCCAGGGAATGGACAGGGAGTACTAGTTAATTTAGGCATAGAAGTGTTTGTTGCATGTTTAACTACTTATTTGTTGATCCTGTGAGTTTGCTTTGTCAATAGGTATTGGGGCTGCATAAGTACACTGGTGTCATCAAAAAGATGACATGCTCAGTTTCCAAGCTGCTGAAAGAGGTACACCACCCAGAGGTGCAGGACTGGACTGTAGTTCCTCAAGGAGTGGAGGAGTAGCCTAGTGGTTAGAGCTCTGGCTTGGGAACCGAGACCAGGGTTTGATTCCCACTAGCACTCCTTGTGGCCTTGGGCAAGTCACTTAAATCTCCATTGCTCAGAAAAATCCAAGTTATCAATGTCCCTGTTTAATGTATGTTTACCAAGTTTAAGTTACAAAGTAAAACGCTTTGCTTGAAATGATAAAGCGGTATAAAAACTGTTAAATAAAATAAACAACAATTAGCAAGTAAGTCTAATTTCTCTTTTTTCCACCTTTATTGAAAAGGTTTCTGTTCACTCAGTGTTGAAGGCTCTAAAGCTGTTCCTCTGTCCTGGACAGACCACTAATTGATTAATACCACCGACAACTTAGACTTCTCAGGATAAAATCCCCCATCACTAAAAATACCCAGGCTTTTATTTCTGATTTGGCCTGTCTTTCCTCCTATAGTTTTCCTTCTAACTTATCAGAGTTCTTCGGATGCACAGGTTGATATTTTGAAGTTCTAATCTAGCTGCACCTTTGATAAGCTGGTTCCAGAATGCATTTCTCATTTTCCTGCTAGAACTACCCACTGTCTATTACTTGGGACCTGGCCTCCTTAGACAAGCTAGGGCAGCAGAATGAAAGTAGTGTAAAGATAAATTGTTGGCTTCTTTCCTTATGATGTCACCATTCTTTCTATTGTGCACCAATTGTTCAACTAAGAAAAGAGGTCTGGTGTGTGGTGGGTTTTTTTCCCCCCTAATCTTACTGTAATTCCTACTTGTTAAGAAATCTCTCTTCTGCTTCTGGTGCTAAAATTTTGCAGCTACTTTTAATTTAGGTGTTGCTTGTCCCTATTCTCCTTATACTGTTAGTAACTATCTTGCATCTAAGATTAATGTACTTGGACGCCACCTTCAATCTCTCTGCTACTTCTCTGCTGGTAGGTTAAAATGCCCAGGTAGATATATCTACTGCATTTAGTCCTGAGCAAGTGTTTGGCTATATGATGGCAATGCTTTCTCCATTAGATCCTTCCAAGTTGTTGTTTCATCCACACTCTTATTCCTTTAATGTTGAGTATGATTAATTCCAACTGCTCTATAGGTGGTTATTCCTTCTAATTGAAAGCAGGAAGTGATAAGGCAGGCTGGGTTCCTAGAAGGACACAGTGCTGAAACATTATCTTGCTGGGGATGGTAGATGAGACGCTATCATCTAGATGCTGGTTATATGACAATTGTCACTAGACCTAAGTTCTACCTTTTTTTTTTTTTTTTTTGATCTGGTAGATCACCAGGTACTTCATGTTTGACTACTTTTAGAATTGATGGCATAGTTTTGTAATTTGTTTCCTTCCTTACCTTTTACACTTCCATTAATACCACTTCTGATGTTTTTCCTTTAACTTGTGATCTCCAGGAACAAGTAGGAATGTAGTCTTCACATATGGGACACGTCAGTACGGGAACACTCCCCAGCATCCAATAGGAAGGCTTTTGGGAGCACTCCACTGCGCCTGTGTGGCTGCTTTCCCAACTCCCTCTCTTCAGTTATTCGGTTTCCACAGAGCCAGCAGGAAGCAAATCCTGTCGCTGCAGAAAATTATTTTTTTGTGATTAGCATCTGCCTTCCTGTCAATGCTGGCACAGTCTCAACGCTGCCAGTTCCCTTATTCTATTTTTTTATGTGAGTAATTACGCTGTATCTGCCAGGGCTCCATTCTTAGACTCATTTTTTATTCAATGTTTTAATTTCACCTTTAGCGACCCTGGAGCCTGGGTGCATAGTTAAAGCCAGATGATTTACAAATAATAGCCCTTGGTTTATCTTGAGTCTTCATTTGTTTTCAGTTAGCTTATCTTTTTAAGTCTTGCATAAATTTCAGTCAAATCCAATCACTACTACTTATGAAAATGTTGCCTTTTTGACTCATGCTTTTGTGTTATCAAATTCAGGTATCTTTTTTTTTTTAAACCATCATACAAAAAAATTCAGTAATGCTCTCAATCCTTTTTTTTTCAACTTGTTATGAATACAGCAATTAAATTTCTATAACGCTCCCAAGTATGACCATACTTGTTTTGTTTTTGTTATGTTTTGTTTTTTTGAAATTGCAATCTTGGTTACTCATGCCTTTTAGGTTAAAATGTAAGATTTTTCTTCTCATGGATATTCTTTTGCCTTTTCTAATTTCTGGATTCCATGTTATCCTTTTCAGATACTTTGTTTTCAAAGATAATAATCATCTTACTATTACATCAGTTATCTGCAATTAGGCTAGATTGTATTCATTATCTTGAGCTTTTTTGTTTTATGAAATTATTATAACTACAACTTACTTGTATAGCGCTACAAGGTATACGCAGCGCTGTACAAGTAAGAGACCAGTCCCTGCTCATCAGAGCTTACAATCTAATCAAGACAAACCACACAACTGAGGACCAAGGTAATTCAAGGGGAATGGCAAGATACAGATAGGTAATAAGCAGAATAAAGGGAGCAAGATTTAAGCAGAGCCTCAAAGAGGTGAGTTTTTAGCCTGGATTTGAATAGGGCTAGAGAAGGAGCCTGGCATAATAACTCCAGTAGTTTGTTCCAAGCATATGGTACAGCAAAACAGAATAAGTGAAGTCTGGAGTTAGCAGTGGCAGAGAAGGGCACAGATGAGAGATCTGCCAGAGTAGCAGAGTTCCCAAGGAAGGGTGTAAAGAGTGATAAGAGAAAAGGTAGCAATGAGCCTGATACTGAATACACTTAAATCAGTAAGAAGTTGGAATTGCATGTAGAAACGGATAGGGACCCAGTGAAGTGACTTGAAAAGCATAGCGAGACTGGTGGAAGATTGGTTGTGCAGCTGAGTTTTGAACAGATTGAAAGGGAGAGAGATTCTGAGGGAGAGCAGAAAGTAGCAGGTTGCAATAGTCTATATGGAAGGTCATTATAGAGTGGATAAGGGTGTTCAGAAAGGAAGGGACAAATTTTACTGAAGTTAGTTAAATCCTGCCATTTCTTCCTATATATCTATTGGATGTGTTCAAAAAAAGAGAAAAAGCAAAGGAGACCCCGGAAACTGGGAGAAGTAGAATGTTATCCACAGAGGAAGGGGGGAATTTCATTACTTCCCTTTGCTTAGACTGGGGTCTGTCATTGTAAATTTATATTATCATTGAGAAACTATTTACTAATGCAAGCTTTTCCAGACTGTGATGAAAATTAGATTTACCTGGGTATGGCCTGTTAATGGTGTACTCCTGGAGGAATTCTGCACAAATTCTGCGTTGCGCAGAATTCCCTATTTGCTGTGTGGAATTCTGCACAGGCATCAGGTGGCCAGACAGCGAGGTAGGATAGAGCACAAGTTTTAAGAGTGCCCTATCCTGTCTCACTGTTAACTAGCAGCATAACTGCAGGAGCACTTCCAATTGCTCCCACGGCTAGCACGTTTTTGAAAGATACACAGAAGCGCTTCCTTGTACCTTTTGAAAATGCATTGGCAACGGACTCTAACACAGCTGCAGGAGCAAACGAAAGTGCTCCTGCTGGGTTGGGGGGGCATGGGGTTGCTGGGGGCAGGACCAGGGTGCTGGTGAGGAGTCGGGGGTGGCTGGGGACTAGAGGTTTGATTAGGTTTAAAGATTTAGAATTTTGTATGTTCTATGCATTGATTTCAATCATTTTAGTGGGCTGTTGTCAGCAGGTGGAGGAGTTTAATGGAGTCTCAAGTCAGGAACCTTTTGTTTGGTTTGCCACAAGGGTCAGCATTATCTGACATTTAATGTCTGTTTTACCATTGAGGTATTCAGTCATGCTATAAGGCAAAACATTGTCAAACAATACTCTGTATTTCTGAAAAGAATACCTTATTTGAATACTGGATTGTTTGGACAAGGTTACCTGTTGACTTCCGATAACCTTGTACTTGGAATTAGCAAGACTTATGCACTAGTGAATTATCAGAATCATGGTGATATTAGTCCTCATAATATCCAATGGGAGTTTGATCAAAACTGGAATCAACGTAAGTTATCTTGGTTATTTTAACCTCTTATAAAAATGAAACACCCAGATCAGGAATAGTATTTTTTAATCATTTTTTCTATAAGCTAAGAGATTATTTTCTGTGCCAATTGGCCCATGACGTCAGAACTGTACTTCCGGCTTTCCTATATCCTATTTAGGGCTATTACAATTAGCATAAATTCCTGTTCGGTATTCCAGTTTCTCCAGGACCAAGCAGGAAGTCAGTCCTCACTTATGGGTGACGTCGGCGCCGACGGAGCCCTCGCGGAGCAATTTTCCCCAGCTTTCAAAGAAAGCCTTTGGGAATTGCAGCGCGCATGCGCGGTCGTCTTCCCGCCCGAGGGTGCCATCTTAGCCAGTCTTCTTTTTTCCGCGGAGCCCTACAGACGTCCCCGTCTTGTCCCCGCGAAAAAGTCGATTTTCTTCATTATTTTATCCTTTTTCCTTCGGTTCGACGCCGATCTTTTTCCCGCCCGGACTCGCGACGCCGGTCACAAGTCCTCTCACTTTTTTTCGGTTTTTCTGACTTTGTCAGCTTTCGTTTTCGATTTTCCCTGGCAGCCCGGTCCTTTGACCTCGCAGGGGCCCTTTTTCCCCCGATGGCTGCCAGTGGCTTTAAGCGGTGTGGTCAGTGTGACCGAAATATGTCACTCACTGACACACACGACTTTTGCCTCCGCTGCCTGGGCCCGGATCATGAGGAACTGATCTGTGGGCCCTGCGGCAAAATGTCCTCAAAAGCATTGAGAAGTCGGCGGCATCAGCGTGATCGAATCTTCGCTGACCCCAGCCGTACCCGGACCTCGTCGGAGGCCTCCGCGTCAAAAGGCTCCAGCTCGGACCGTCGCCGGAGTTCCTCCGACCGGGGTTCTCCCTCCGGGGACCATCGTCGGACGGTGAAACCCGCGAGGGCAGCGTCGGTGGACGCTCCTGGTTCCGCGAGGGCCAGGTCGCATAGCCCCGATAGCCGCCCCGGGTCCTTGGAGAAGGAACACCTCCCGAAGCGACCTCGCCTGGAGTCGGAGATGCCTGCTCGGGTAAGTCCTGTGGTCCTTCTGGACTCAACTCCACGACAGCCGACGTCGGGCCCGACGCCGTCGGGGCCCGAGTCGGGGGCTGCTGGGTCACCTGAGCTCGGACTCAGGTTGACGGCCTTGGAGAGCAGACTGTCTGCCTTCATGGACCAGCAGCGGGCACTGCTCGCTGGCCTCGCTGGCGCTGCCGCCCCGACCGCCGGGACGTCGACGTCCAAGTCGACCCCGGAGACCGAGCCGATCCTAGAGTCGATGAGAACTCGAGTCGATCCTCGGTCGAGGTCACCCTCGGCCTCCCGTTCGGGACCGAGGTCGCCGACGCCGACTCCCTCGGCGTCGGGGCGGCAGGCGCCGCGCCCTGCCCGGGCCGACCCCACCGATTCCTCGTCGGAGTCGGTCTGGGAGTCTGAGGAGGAAGAGTCACCTGATTCTTTTCGGACTTGGTGTGTCCCCTCGGACTCACCTGAGTCCGAACCTCGGAAGCAGTCCCCCCCGGAGGATGCCCGGTTCTCGGACTTCGTTAGGGATATGGCCAAGGCTTTGGCCTTCCCTGCGGATCCCGAGGAGGAGCCTCGAGCCGAAGAGCTCGACGCCCTCCAGTATGACTCTCCCGCGAGGGAACACTTTACTGTACCGGTTCCTCCTATGCTGGAACGGCTACTCTTCCGCATGTGGGAGAGTCCGGCCTCCTCGCCGGTCCTGAGCAAGCGGGTCGATTCTATCTATCGGGTCCGCAAGAGCCCTGGCTTCCAAAAGGCACAGCTACCACACCATTCCATGGTAGTGGAATCGGCCATGCATCGTCTTAAGAGCCAGAAGATGCACTCCTCGGTGCCCCCTGGCAGGGAGGCCCGTAACCTGGATGGCCTTGGTAAGAAGTGTTTCCAGGGCTCTATGCTCGCATGTCGTGTCCAGACTTACCAGCTGTACATGGGCATGTATCTCCGGGATCTGGCTAAAGAGCTAGCCGGATTCTCCGCTGGTCTGTCCGAGGAACCCTTGCGGAGGTTCCTGGCCTTGTCCACTGGCATTCGGGAATGCTCAAAGTTCATGTCCCGGGCAGCCTATGATGGCTTTGAAGCGTCGGCTCGAGTGGCCGCAGCCGGCATCGGTGCCCGCCGACAGGCTTGGCTTCAGTCGTCAGACCTTGAGCCCTGGGTGCAGGACAAGTTGGTCGATGTCCCCTGCCGAGGCGAGAACCTCTTTGGCAAGCCCATGGCGGAAAAGGCTGCACAAATTGAGACTGAGACTCTCACCAGGACCAGGCTTTCTAGGAAGACCTCCGCCCCTTCCCAGAAAAAGAAGGGCTCGGGGAAAAAGTCCTTTTACCCGAGGAAGGCGGCTGCCTACAAACAATACCCCCATTATCAGGCCCCTGCAGGCCAAGGGACGGGGTAACGGGTCCCGTAGGCAGCAAGCCCCCAAGCCTGCACCACCAGCCCCTGCTCAGCAGGGTGGGGGTTTTTGACTCGCAAAGCATAGCCTCTCCCCCCCCGCTGGTTCCTCCCAGCACCGGAGGCCGGCTGGTTCACTTCGCCCACAGGTGGTCCAGCATCACCACAGATGCCTGGGTGCTTCAAGTCGTGCGAGAAGGCTATCTTCTCCACTTCCACCAGGTCCCTCCCTCCTATTTTCCGGGAGAACCTCCGCGACTCCCTCTGCACAGGGAATTACTCCTTCAGGAGTTAGCAGGTCTTCTGCAGGATCAGACGGTGGAACCGGTGCCACACCACCTGAGAGGTCAAGGCTTTTATTCCAGGTATTTTCTGATACCAAAGAGAACAGGGGGCCTCAGACCCATCCTGGACTTGCGCAACCTCAACAAGTTCCTTGTGCGGGAGAAGTTCAAAATGCTTACCCTTGGAATCCTTCTGCCCTACCTCCAGCAGGGAGATTGGCTATGCTCCTTGGATCTAAAGGATGCCTACACGCACATCCTCATCCACCCAAGCCACCGCCAATACCTAAGGTTTGTGGTGGCAGGAAATCATTACCAGTACAGAGTACTGCCCTTTGGCCTGTCCTCCGCACCGCGAGTCTTCACAAAATGTCTCGCGGTCGTGGCGGCCCATCTCCGGCTTCGCGGCCTCTATGTCTTTCCGTACCTCGACGACTGGCTCATCAGAGCAGCGTCCGCTCGGGAGGTCACCAACGCCACGCGCCGCACGGTGACTCTTCTGCAGCACTTGGGCTTTGTTATAAACTTCGCAAAGTCCACTTTGCTCCCCTCACAGGATCTCGAGTTCATCGGCGCAAGGCTGCACACTCCTCAGGCGCGAGCATACCTACCGCTCGACAGGGCTCAACGGCTCATGGACCTAGCCGACCGCTTTCGCAGCCAGCCCCTGGTCTCCGCCAGGCGCTTCCTGAGACTACTCGGCCATATGGCTTCCACCGTCCATGTGACCCCCAATGCCCGCCTGAATATGCGGTCTGCTCAATGGTGTCTCCGCCAGCAGTGGCATCAAGCCACAGGCGGCCTGGCAGACCTAGTGCGCGTCTCCGAGCCGCTGATCTCGTCTCTCCGGTGGTGGCTCCGGCAGCCGAACCTCATATTCGGAATGCCTTTCCAGTCACCTCAGCCGACCCGGGTGCTGACCACTGATGCATCCCTCCTGGGCTGGGGAGCACATTGCCAAGAGGCACGTACTCAGGGCCTCTGGACCACGTGGGAGTCTGCTCAGCAGATCAACTTCCTGGAGCTCAGGGCGATCCGCCTAGCTCTCAAGGCCTTCTCCCACCTGACTTCACACCAGTCCGTCCTTGTCCAGACGGACAATCAAGTTGCCATGTTCTACGTGAACAAGCAGGGGGGCACGGGCTCCTTCCTCCTCTGCCGGGAGGCACAGAAGCTCTGCTCTTGGGCCGTCAGTCACGGCATTCTCCTCAAGGCAGTCTATCTCCCGGGCCAAGAAAATTGCCTTGCGGACAAACTCAGCAGGGTCCTCCAGCCGCACGAGTGGCGTCTGGATCCCTTGGTAGTTCAGAAGCTCTTCCTCAAGTGGGGCCTCCCCACGGTGGATCTCTTTGCCAGTCCTCACAACCGGCAGCTCCCTCGCTTCTGCTCTCGTCAGCCACACCCCCTTCGGGTTGCGGCGGACGCTTTTCTGATCTCATGGTCGGGGAGCCTTCTGTACGCTTTCCCTCCCATCCCGCTAGTCTCTCGGACTCTTTTCAAGGTTCTCCGAGACAAAGCCTTCATGATCCTGGTGGCCCCTCGCTGGCCCAGGCAGCCGTGGTTTCCGCTCCTGCTGCAACTGGCGGTGGAGGATCCAATCCCTCTGGGGGTACAACCGGATCTCCTCACTCAGGATCAGGGGTCCCTACTGCACCCCAACCTCAGGTCTCTCAACCTCATGGCCTGGCTGCTGAGAGGGTAGTCCTTGCTCCCCTTCTCCTGCCGGCGGAGGTGGAGGAGGTCGTCTTGGCTTCGCGACGGCCTTCTACCCGCAAATGCTACGCCCTTAAATGGCGTCGCTTTGCAGTCTGGTGTACCCAACAGTCTCAGGATCCCTTCTCCTGCCCGGTGTCGGTGATCTTGCAGTACTTGCTACACCTCTCTAATCTGGGACTTAAGTCCAACTCCGTCAAAGTTCACCTCAGTGCTCTTTCAGCACATCATGTGCCGGTGGACGGCAGACCTCTCTCCAACGACCCTCTCGTAGCGAGGTTTCTCCGAGGTCTCCTTCTACTTAAACCACCTCTGCGCCTGCGCCTGACTGGGACCTGAATGTGGTTTTGCAGCGGATCACCTGTCCGCCTTTTGAACCTATGGCTACCTGTTCTCTCCGTTTTCTGTCTTGGAAAACACTGTTCTTGATAGCCCTCACTTCCGCTAGACGCGTAAGTGAATTGCAGGCCCTCGTGTCTGATCCCCCTTACACTAGGTTCTACAAGAATAGGGTAGTCCTACGGACTCACCCAAAATTTCTGCCTAAAGTGGTCTCCCCTTTTCACATCAATCAGGAGGTGGTACTTCCAACCTTCTTTCCCAGACCACACTCCAGCCGAGCTGAAACGGTCCTCCATACCCTGGACTGTAGAAGGGCATTGAACTTCTACCTTGACCGTACGCGGGAGCACCGTAAAGCTGCTCAGCTTTTTGTGTCTTTTGACCCCAATAAATTGGGGCTCCCGGTCTCCAAGCGTACTCTGTCCATCTGGGTTGCGGACTGTATCTCTTGGGCTTATGGGGCAGCCGGACTCTCCTTGGAAGGTCGAGTCACGGCTCATTGCGTTCGGGCAAAGGCTACGTCAGTGGCTTACCTCCGCTCTGTTCCGCTGGCAGACATCTGCCGGGCCGCTACTTGGTCTTCGAGCCAGACTTTTGCGGTCCATTACTGTCTCGAGAGGAAGTCCCGTAGGGACAGTGCTTTCGGACAGGCAGTCCTCCGTAATCTCTTTGAGGTCTGAGCAACTCCTACCCTCCATCCCGGATGTGGGCTACCGGTGGGTGATAATTCAGCGAAGATTCTATCCTTCTGTGCTGCTGAGCTAGAGGGAGCTCATTTTTGTGCTTAGGGTCTCCGGTAGCCTTGAGCTTGGGAGTCCCATAAGTGAGGACTGACTTCCTGCTTGGTCCTGGAGAAAGCGTAGTTACTCACCTGTAACAGGTGTTCTCCAGGAGCAGCAGGAATCAGTCCTCACTACCCTCCCTCCTCCCCTTGGAGTTGCAATCGTCTGCTTATGTTCTTTTGCAAATTTTTATGCTGTCTTTTTTAGCTATGTCATCTGACTGGCTAAGATGGCACCCTCGGGCAGGAAGACGACCGCGCATGCGCGCTGCAATTCCCAAAGGCTTTCTTTGAAAGCTGGGGAAAATTGCTCCGCGAGGGCTCCGTCGGCGCCGACGTCACCCATAAGTGAGGACTGATTCCTGCTGCTCCTGGAGAACACCTGTTACAGGTGAGTAACTACGCTTTAGTCCTCCACAATCGGGTAGTGCTCCTCCTCCTGCAGCCTGGAGACTGGACCAATCAAATCTTCTGTAGTATATATGCAGACGGAGCTCCCAGAAGCCCCCAGTGTGTCCAGTCTCCTTGCAGCTTGAGGACGTGTGTGCCCTTTCTGGGCACACTTAGTGACACTTGAAGGAGCAACACTAGTTAGTTCTTTGGGTTTTGTTTTGGCTTTTTCATTACCATTTATTTGCTAGATAGCAGGGCATCCCAGAGAGTCTGGGGAGTGGTTTATTTTCTGTAAAAAAAAAAAAAAAAAAAAAAAAAAAAAAAGTTTTAAATTAAAGACAGTACTGTTTTGCATAGGGTTGGTCCCTTTGGTGTGGGCTTCCCTGTTTCTGATCCCCTTTATCCCGCTTAGCGGAGGTTGCGCTTACATGGCTGCCAAGCCACAGTGCGTGATTTGCGGGTCCTGCAGAGGTGCAGTGACTGACTCTGGCATCTGCAGGGGCTGCGCTTCAGTTTCTTCAGACCTAGACCCTCCTATTGATCTTAAGGAAATGCCTGTCCTCGGTGACACCTCTCTATCGGGGGAGAGTGTCCCTTCGGCGGGCGTCCACCCGTCTGGGTCGATACCGCCGTCCAATGGGTCTGCCCCTGAGCTGCAACATGCGGCTCTAGTTGCGCCGCCGGTGGATTTTTCCCCAGATTTCGTTCTCATGCATCAGGCTTTCCGCTTGAGCCGGTCCGGTCAGTTGCCGGAGGCTTGGCCCGCCTCCCTCCCCTCTTGCTCCTCAGGGGAGGTTCAGCGGTCCTCTCAGCCCGCCGTCAAGAGGCTCAGGTTGGTGGAACAGGATCAGGGCACCCTTTGTTTTCCGGATGCTGAAGCGGAGGGTGATCCGGACACGGAGGCTGAGGAGTTGGAGGACGGGGAAATCCCTGAGCCGGAAGATTAGGCTCGGATTATTCGCATGTTTCGTAGGGACGAGCTGGTCCCTTTGATCACTGAGTCTCTTCAAACTCTAAACCTAGCTGTGGTTCGGCCTCTGGAGGAGGAGGGTCTCGAAGATCCTCTCATTCAGGCGGTCAGGGACGCCCAGGTGGTTTTCCCCGTGCACCGGGTGGTTGAGCAAATGATCCATGCGGAGTGGGATCAGCCAGAATCCGGTTTGAAAGGGATTCGGACCATGAATCGTCTTTACCCTCTGGCAGACAAGGACAGGGACTTGTTTAAGTCTCCACGGGTGGATGCTGCAGTATCGGCAGTAACCAAGAAAACCACCATCCCGGTTGAGGGTGCTGCGGCCTTAAAGGATGCCCAGGATAAGAAGGTTGATAATTTGTTGAAGCAAGCCTTCGATACAAACGCCCTGGCTCTGCAAGCCTCTATTTGTGGGGCGTGGGTTGCTCGGGCTTGTTTACGTTGGTCACAGCATCTGCGCTCAGGTTCCGGTCTGGACCAGCAGGGGTTGCTGGAAGTTACCCGCATGGAGTCCGGATCGGCTTACTTGGCGGATCTTCTTTATGATTTGATTCTCTCCTTAGCTAACAGTATGGCCTCCGTGGTGGCGGCGCGCCGGTCCATCTGGTTACGCAACTGGGCGGCCGACGGTTCTTCCAAGTCTCGCCTCAGTAAGCTGCCCTTTAAAGGCAGATTGTTATTTGGTGAGGCTCTCGACAAGTTGGTGAAGGATCTCGGCGAGTCTAAGGGTGGACGGCTGCCGGAGGATAAGCCTAAGCTCAACAGGTCGTCGACCTCGGCGCGTGGTCAGTATCGGGATTTTCGCAGGTTTCGTTCCTCCCGACTTTGGACATCACAGCGCGGTCGCTTCGCGACCCGTCATCAAGGATTTCGTGGTTTCAGAGGAGCAGGGAGAGGCTTCTCCGGAGCCGCCTCTTCCTCGGCCTCTTCCTTTAGTCGCAAGCCACAATGAAGCGAGGCGGGCTCTAGAGGGAGGCCCGGTTATCGGGGGTCGTTTGCGCGACTTTCTTCCTTCTTGGGCCCAAATTACGTCAGATCAGTGGGTGCTGCAGATTATCAAAGAGGGTTATGCGCTGGAGTTTGCCTACCCACTTCGAGATTCTTTTGTTATGTCACCCAGCAAGGGAGAACAAAAGACGCGGGACATCCGTGTGACTCTCGATCGGCTACTCTCCCTGGGTGCAGTAGTTCCGGTCCCTCCTTTGGAAAGAGGCGCCGGTCGCTACTCCATCTATTTTGTGGTTCCCAAAAAGGGCGGTTCTCTTCGTCCGATCTTAGACCTCAAAGGCGTGAATCGCGCTCTCAGGGTGCCGCACTTCCGTATGGAGACCCTGCGGTCTGTCATTGTCGCGGTACGTCAAGGGGAGTTTTTAACGTCGCTCGATCTCTCCGAGGCCTATCTGCACATTCCCATCTGGCCGTCTCATCAAAGGTTTCTCCGCTTCGCTCTTCCGTGGGGCCACTTCCAATTTCGGGCCATGCCGTTTGGTCTCGCCACGGCTCCCCGCACCTTCACAAAGGTGATGGTAGTGGTCGCGGCGGCCTTGCGCATGGAGGGCATCCTCGTCCATCCATATCTCGACGACTGGTTGATTCGAGCAAAGTCCAGTCAGGAGTGTGTGCACGTCACGAGCAGGGTGGTAGCTCTGCTGCGGTCCCTCGGCTGGGTGGTGAACGAATGCAAGAGTTGTCTGTGCCCGACTCAGGATCTCGAGTATCTGGGAGTGCGCTTCGACACAGCACGGGGCTTGGTGTGCCTACCGGAGCGCCGCATTCTGGCGTTGCGGTCTCTTGTCCGCCTCTTCAGGGGGATGCCCGCTCCGTCCGCGTGGTGGTACCTGCGGCTCCTCGGTACGATGGCGGCGACCTTGGAGGTGGTGCCTTGGGCGCGTTTCCACATGCGTCCGCTACAGAGTGCTCTGCTGCGCCGTTGGTCCAACCAGTTCGACTCGTTGAACAAGAGATTGCCTTGCCCAAAGGCGGTTCGCCGATCGCTCCGGTGGTGGCTCTCCTCCGAGAACCTGACGCGGGGGATTCCCTTGGAGCCTCCACTTTGGGTTCTGTTCACAACGGATGCCAGCTTGACCGGCTGGGGTGCTCACTGCGAGACCCGCTTCGCTCAGGGGGAATGGTCTCCCCTGGAGGCTTCTTGGTCGATCAACCGTCTCGAATTACGGGCGGTGCGACTAGCCCTATTGGCCCTCGAAGCCCTAGTTCTCGGCCGGCCGGTGCGAGTCCTCTCGGACAATGCGACCACCGTAGCTTACATCAATCAACAAGGGGGCACCGGCAGCGTAGCCCTGGCATCGGAAGCGACGGCCTTGTTCAATTGGGTGCAGACTCGTCTTCCAGCCATCTCGGCAGCGCATATTGCAGGCACAGACAATGTTCAGGCAGATTTTCTCAGCAGAGTGCGGGTGGACCCTGGAGAGTGGGAGCTAAACCCACAAGTTTACGCGCAAATAGTTCATCGGTGGGGTCTGCCCATCATGGATCTCATGGCGACATTTCAGTCGGCCAAGACAGGACGCTTCTTCAGCAGGCGGAGGGAGCGCATGTCCGAGGGGCTCGACGCTCTCATTCAGCCGTGGCCAGCGTCCGGTCTTCTTTATGTCTTTCCTCCGTGGGCTCTGATCGGCCAGGTCGTTCAGCGCATCGAGGGCCATTGGGGTCGAGTGTTACTGGTGGCCCCGGAGGCCCTGGTATGCCGACCTGGTCCGGCTGCGCGACGGCGTTCCTTGGCTCTTGCCCGCGCTGCCGGATCTTCTTCTTCAGGGGCCTTTGCGGATGCCCCAAGTGGGTCGATTCTCGCTTACGGTTTGGCCATTGAGAGGGCTCGGCTGAAAAGGAAGGGTTACTCCCCCGCGGTGATTTCTACCCTACTGCGGGCGAGGAAAACATCCACCTCTCTTACTTACGTTCGGATTTGGAGAATCTTTGAAGACTGGTGCTCACGGCGTGGAGTCCGTGCAGCGACGGTTTCCGTGTCCGTCGTTTTAAGTTTTCTTCAGGATGGTTTTGATAAGGGCCTTGCGGCTAGTTCCCTGAAAGTCCAGTTGGCGGCTATTTCTTGTTATCGAGGCAAAGTTTCAGGCCGTCTCCTCGGTTCTCATCCGGACGTACGTCGTTTTCTTACGGCTGTTTTTTATTTGCGACCCTCCCGCAGGATTTTCGTTCCTCCGTGGGACTTGAATCTAGTGCTGCGGGCCCTGGTTCGTGAACCTTTTGAGCCTCTGAGTAGGGTGTCCCTGAAAGATCTCACGCTGAAGACGGTTTTTCTTGTAGCCATCTGTTCGGCGCGGCGTATTTCGGATCTACATGCGTTGTCCTGCCGAGAACCTTTTTTGTCTTTTTCTCCGGATCGGGTGGTTCTCCGTCCGGTTCCCTCCTTTTTGCCAAAGGTGGTTTCTCCCTTTCACGTGAATCAAGCAGTTTTTCTTCCAGTTCTTCCTTCGCACTCTGTCGCGACGGCGGACAAAGGTCTTCATCGTCTCGATGTGGGTCGTGCGCTTCGTCGTTATTTGAAGGTTACCGAATCTTTTCGGAAGACTGACCGCCTATTTGTGCTTTTCGGTGGTGCACGTAAAGGGGAAGCGGCGGCTAAGGCCTCCATTGCAAGATGGCTCAGACGCGATCGCGTCCGCGTATCTGTTGCAGCAGCGGCCTATTCCGGAGGGGATCCGAGCACATTCCACTAGGGCGCAGGCGACCTCTTGGGCGGAGTATAGCCTAGTTCCGCCAGCAGACATCTGTAAGGCGGCCACTTGGTCGTCTTTGCATGCTTTCAGTAAACACTATCGGCTGGATGTGTCAGCAGCTCGGGATTCCTGTTTTGGTTCTGCGCGCCGGATGGCAAGGTCCCGCCCGGTCTTGACTGCTCTGTTACATCCCGATTGTGGAGGACTAAACTGGAATACCGAACAGGAAATGGAAATTACACTAACCTGGTAATTGTAGTTCCTGGAGAGTCCAGTTTAGTCCTCCTTCCCTCCCGACTATCTGCTAATGTAGTGTGGCGCGCTTTTCCGAACGGTTGATAATAAGACGGTTCCTCCTTTCCGTTCGACCCTTTTTTGCGGCCGCGCTTTTTGCCATGGCTCTTCCTTTTCTCGATTTTCAGTCAGCTCGTATAAGATTTCTCACTGTGGGCTGTATTTTTACTGCCGGAGCGTTGTTGGTAGCGCAATGCGGTGTTCTGACTTCCTCGTTTGGGGAGGGGGTTGGATATTTTCTTGGGGGGAGCGAGTTTGTTCTTTAAATATGCATCTTTTTTATATTAATCTAATGTGTTGCTTCGTTAAGTATGCTTTGTTACTAGTACACTGGGGGCTTCTGGGAGCTCCGTCTGCATATATACTACAGAAGATTTGATTGGTCCAGTCTCCAGGCTGCAGGAGGAGGAGCACTACCCGATTGTGGAGGACTAAACTGGACCCTCCAGGAACTACAATTACCAGGTTAGTGTAATTTCCATATGCTGCTTCCTGTCTTTTTTTTTTTTTCTACTGGCTGATTCTGTAGAGAAAATATGCCATATTTGATCCTGTTGTACTAGCTTCCTATTGAAACATGGGTTAAGTTCAAATTAGTCTTGAAGGACTAGAAAGGGGGACTGTTACTTCTGGAGAGAAATCTGCAACTGTGAGTATATACTTCTGGTAATTTTCTAAAAAGAATTCTTTGTATTCAAGCTACTTGATCTGTGAACCCACTGTTTTTTGTTGGATCAGTTAGGGCCTAGTAGCAGCAATTAAAGTTTGAATTTAAAACAGAGGAGAGCTTTCTGGTTACATTTCATACCCAGCAGAGAGCTTGTTTAAATTTAATAGTCACTCAGGGCCAAGTAACAGCAAAGTACTTTTAGTTTAAATTTAACACACAGAAGAGCTTTCTGGTTAAATTTAGTACCCAGCAGAGAGCTTCTAGTTTAAATTTCATAATAAGTTAGAGCCTAGCAGCAGCTAAGAGCTATAATTTAAATCAAATCAGAATTGAGCTTACCTCAGCAGCACAAGACAGGGTACTGTGTAGCAGCCCTCTTTTAATAAGTGTTATTTCCCTCCCTCCCCTAGGATAATCGTAGCTTTATAGGTACATCTCCAGGAACAAGCAGGAATGAGTCTTCACATATGGGTACATCGGTACCGACGGAGCCTGCACGGGAACGCTGCCCAGCTTCCAATCAGAAAGCTTTTGGCAGCATCCCTCGCGCCTGCGCACTGACTTCCCGCCTTCTCCAGAGCCTCTCTTCAGTTTTCGTTTTTCTGCGGAGCCGGCAGGACGTCGTCCTGTCACCGCAGAAACTTTTCTTTTTACTTACTTTAATTACTTTAGTTTTTGTTTTCTTGTGGTCGCGGCTGTATTTCCCGCCGCCACCGGTACCGCCGGTGGATTTTTGACTAAATTCTGAGAAACTTTTTCTTCAGTTTTTTGCCTTAACTTGTTGGGCCTACCAGGCCTCTTCCTCATGGAGCCTTCTTTTCCTAAGAAGTGCATTCGATGTGGAAACACCTGTTTCCTTTTAGACTCCAATAGTTGGTGTCTCAATTGTGTGGGTCCTGACCCTTTTTCCCCTGACTTGTCAGGGGATACTTTTGTGAGGAAACCTTCAGTTTTTAGAGTTTCCCTCGATACCGTTTTTTATTCGGCAGTGAGGGAACCCGGTTTCTCCTCTTCACAGGATCAGGTAACCCACAAACAGTCTGTTAAGACTAGTCAATGCTTGAGTGGTATGTCCCATCCCCAGCATGGTGACGGCTCCGGCCTTACCCTCAAGAATCCATTGGCATTACCCCTGCGGGAGTCTGCGGGCTCCAAGCATTAAAGGGGTTTCAGGTTGTTCTGGGGCTCACCCCTCACAGAACATACCTGAGCCATGTCCGGGGGTGGTATCCGCTTCAAGCGGTACCGATCCCCCGGCATTGGCACCGGTGTCGAGTGTTCCACTCTTCACCAGGGATCGCCATCGGGCATCCTCGGTACCTTCGGGACCGATCGATACGCTCCGAATTGACTTCCCTCGATCCCAGCCGTGCACGGTGCAGGTATCCGCTTCCAGCGGTACCGATTCCCCGGCATCGGCTTCGGTGTCGAGTGTTTCACTCTTCACCAGGAATCGTCCTCTAGCATCCTCGGCACTTTTGGGGCCGGGCGATACGTTACCGATGGACATTTCCATATCTCAGCCATGCTCCGGGACGGTACCGGCTTCGATCGGTTCCGATACCCCGGCATCGGCACCGGTGTGGAATAACGTTCTCCCAGCGAGAGGTTGTCATCGGGCATCCTCGGTACCTTCGGGACCGATTGATGTAACCCAGGCTGCTTTACCGGTATCGGCATCGCCGATACTACCACAGACGTCGGTACTCTCGAGACATGCATCGATAGACTCGCTTCCTTCGATGCCGAGTCTTGAATCGATATCTAGTCTCGAGGACTGGGTACCGACGCGTCCCGAAACCGACTCCCGTCGTTTCCAGATAAGCAGTTCTGAGGATCCTAGCCATAACTCTCGCATGATCTCGGTACCATTGCAGCAGTTCCCGATGACAACTTCAACTGCTGGCCCTGTGTCAGTATCGATGTCGATGCCTGTTCTTGCACCGATGCCTAGTTTAGAACCGATACCTGGGGTTGCTGATGCAGTACTCAGTGCCTCTAAGTTACCATACCAGTATCCTTGTCCATCTACTAGGTTTCTCTCCTCACACCACGGTACGTCCTCTGGTGCTCAGCCTCTTTCTTTAGCCTTACCAGGGAAGGTTCCCATAGGAGATCAGTCTTTTCAGGCTTTTCTCCTGGATATGGCAACCTTTCTTAATATCTCTATCCCTGGTTGTGATGCTATTCCTGGCTCACCGGCACAAATGGAAAATATGATGCTTCCTTTACATCCTGCTCTGCAGGATCTCCTTCTGAGGGTCTGGAAATCACCCTTACGGCTTCCTCTACTTTCTACAGCCACTGAGGTTCGGTACCGGGTGCCTCCCTCCCCAGGATTTCAGAAGCCTCAACTTCCTCATCGTTCCCTTGTAGTGGAATCAGCACTGAGGAAGGTTAAGAGCAAGAAGAAGCATTCTTCTTATCCGCCAGGTCGTTCTTCAAGAACACTCGATGCGTTTGGTCGTCAAGCCTTCCAAACATCTATGCTGGCCTCCAGAATTCTTTCATATATTTTCCACATGAGTCTCACACTCCAGGAGGTCACAGAGAGACTGTCTCTTTTGACCCCTTTTATGCCAGAGCCCAAGGCTACTAATTATTCCTTGCTAATCAATCATAGCCGGAATATATCTTGCTTCCTTTCTCGTGCTTCTATAGACTCTTTTGAGTCTGTTAGCAGATCTTCTCCTATTGCCATTGCAGCACGTCGCAGAGCCTGGCTCGAAGCTTCAGACTTGAGCAGATGGGCACAAACTATATTGGCTCATTCTCCTTGTACTGGAGAAGGTCTCTTCAATAAGGAGGCTTTACGTCAGGTTGCTCAATGCTCCGCTGACTCTCCTTCCACTAAGGACCATTCTAAGCCACCTCCTTCTTCGAAAGGTAGGAAATGTCCTACCAAACCTTCTTTCCCTAAGAAAAGAAAGTTTCATTCATCTCCTGCCCATCATTCGGCTGTACCTAAACAAGGGACACCTCAGCCTAGTCTGAAGTCCTCCAGTTCTGGCCAGTCTCAGCATTCCCAGCAACTATAGGGGCTGGGAATTATACTCTACAGTTCACTTCTACCCATTAGAAGTTTATTCACTGTGCTTTTCTTTTTCAGTGTACTAAGCTGTCAGTAAATTTTTGTTCAGGGACTACAGACTTCTCCTCTTCTTACTCTCTAGAAGAGCAGTTGCAACTATCCCCTGATAGTTCTGTCCCAACTGAACATTTTTTCTTTCAGTTGACTTACCCTATGGGTACGTCACCCTCCAATTACTTGCTCTACCCTCTCAACCGGGCTTTTTCCCTAACTGAGGGGTGCCACACTGAAAGGCTTCTCTAGCAAGCTCATTCCTCAGACAGGGAGAAGGGATATCTCCTCTCCTTTCTTGTCTGTTTTTCTTTCTTGGGCACAGGACAATCTCTCTGCTGTTTCCGTCAGCAGCTGTGCCTGCAGGAGTTACAGTGCTTGTATTACTGGTACTTTTTACATGTTCCAGTCCCTTGTTCAAAATTTTGTCTAGCCTCAGTAGTGATTCCAAGCTACTCGTCAGCTATCTTGGATCCTCCTACTCTTTTGGGCTTTCTCACATTATTCTATCCATCTCCTCTCCTAGGATATGGCAACACACCTGACTTCAGTCAGTTTATCTCATATCTCTCCTGCACAATGCTCTCTGCAGTCTTCAGAGAAGCTTTCTACTATGAGGGCCTTGCTATAGAGCATTGACCTTGTCTCTAAAGCTTCTCTATTAATAGGGAAAAGCTTATAATCCCTTCCCATGCCTGTGAGGGTTCTCCACACCCTCAGGCCGGGGGTGTTCACATGAAATATAAGTTCTTTTGCGTGAAAATCCAACACTGATGTTTACGCATGCTACCTCTGGGTCCCTCCAGTAGGTCCCTCTGGTATCTTCTTCTGCGTTTCTGCACATCTGCCATGTCAGTGTTCTGTGGAACTCCCGCCTTGTTCCTTACAGATTCATATGATCATCTGTTCCCACGCAAACATCACGGTTATCTCATTGGATTGCCTTCTTGCATCCCTCAATCCACGGAAACAGATTCTCTATACATATCCCAAGTGGGTTCACCCTCTTGTAGGGCAAAGAATCTTTTTCTTTTATATACCCCATGTACAATTATGGGGCTGGGTGGTAGACATGTATCTTCAACTTGTTATCTTGTATGTAGCATCTCCATATATGTCTATATACCTATATCATTACCCTGGTGGTGCAAAACCATGCCCCACAAATGTATATATATTTCGGTATATCCTATCTATCTATCTATATTTCGATACATTTCTCCACCCATATCCTAATATACACATATGGATATCTATCTATATATCTCTATATATATCTATATATCTCTACTTCTTAAGGGTTGATATGTCTTACACACTATCACCCTTACTGTCTATACTAAATGTTTTACCTTCTAGAGGTTTTAGACAGTCTATCGCCCTACTTCGCATATCATTTTACGATGCAGAAACTGTCATGCACCTATAACTACTGTGGTGCTAACATCTTCCATTTTTTCTTTAAGTCCTTGAAGCATCAAGCTTCAATATTTTTCCTACCTCTCGCCAGCTAGGAAAAATAGTGTACATCTTTATCTTGAGTACACAGCTGTTCTCCTTGGGAATAGGGGTTTTCCAGTCCCCCTCTTCCCGCCAGGACTGGGCTAGTTCTCCAACTCCATCAGTCTTCTTCCTTTAGTCCTTAATGTTAATGACTTTATGCCTAAAGGAGTTTTCAGCTTTTTCCCATAAAGCTTCCATTGAAGACCTGACGTCTAATCCTACCCAGTTGACACCTGGATCGTCTGCTACCTCCAGGTCTGGACCTTCATCCTCACTGCTGGGAGGTCACCTTGAAGATTCCGCCACTGCTTATCCAGTAGACTCCATCATGCTCTCTACTGTCTACAATACAGTAGGTAAGCTGCATATTTTAAGTGTACATTAAAGGTGTTTTAATGCTACTCATCATATATACCAAGGACTCCTGTAGTCTGTAGGGCCCTGTAGTCCTTGGCTATGCTGTTTCTTTCCTCACAGCTCCTTTATTGTCAACTCCTACCCTCCATCCCACTTTGGATGCCGGGGATTCCTGGAGACAAAATGCACCCCTGGTCCAGGCTCCTGCATTTTTATGGGATCTCCCCCTGGCATCTCCAGCCCGGGAGTCCCCATATGTGAAGACTCATTCCTGCTTGTTCCTGGAGATAGCACAGTTACTTACCTGTAGCAGGTGATCTCTGGGAACAGCAGGAATTAGTCTTCACAACCCTCCCACCTCCCCTAGGAGTTGCATGTCTTATCTTCTTCTTCCTTTCCTCTCCTCGCCTTTGTCTCAGCTTTGAAACTCAACTGAAGAGAGGCTCTGGAGAAGGCGGGAAGTCAGTGCGCAGGTGCGAGGGAGGCTGCCAAAAGCTTTCTGATTGGAAGCTGGGCAGCGTTCCCGTGCAGGCTCCGTCGGTACGGACGTACCCATATGTGAAGACTAATTCCTGTTGTTCCCAGAGATCACCTGTTACAGGTAAGTAACTGTGCTTTACACATCTTAAAAGACAGGAGGTGCTTTCAGGTGAAGCTCATTACCCAAATCAGTCATACACTAAGGACCTGAGATTAATTAAACTTCAGGTGAACAAGGTATATTAAACGTATTAGGTACAGTTTTTTATTGGTATAAATACCCATAGCAACCCCTAGTAAGTAAGAACTTAAAGATCTAGACACAAACTTAAAACTAAGATGCAGTCCAGCAGCGGGATGGGGGCTTTCCAGTCTTTTGCATTGAGTGTCACATGTATGATTTTCTCCCAGTTGGTGAGAGGTCTTACGTGTGCACTAGGTGCAAGGAGCTCTTTGCTCTCAGGGAACAAGTCCGTTCTCTAGAGGCTAAAGTAGCAGACTTGGAAAACATAAGACAGACAGAGAGGTACATAGACGAGACCTACAGGGATATAGTCCTGAAGTCCCACCTCCAGTCTGGCAGCACCCCTGTTGCCATGGAGGAGAGAGGTCACGTGACAGGAGAGCATCACCCTGGTGTGGCAGGAAGTGATCCTGTAACTAGGACCTGTCCTCCAAGTGATGTAAAACCCTCTCGCACCGAGGAAGTTTCTCCAGGGCCATGTGCCCATGAGGGAAGGGTTAGGACAGCCGTTATAGTTGGTGATTCGATCATTAGGCATGTAGATAGCTGGGTGGCTGGTGGACGTGAGGATCGCCTGGTAACATGCCTGCCTGGTGCGAAGGTAGCGGACCTCACGCGCCACCTAGATAAGGTCTTAGATAGTGCTGGGGAGAAGTCTGCTGTCTTGGTACATGTCGGTACCAATGACATAGGAAAATGTGGTAGGGAGGTTCTGGAGGCAAAATTTAGGCTTTTAGGTAGGAAGTTGAAATCCAGAACTTCCAGGGTAGCATTCTCTGAAATGCTTCCTGTTCCACGCGCAGGACCCAAAAGGCAGGCAGAGCTCCAGAGTCTCAATGCGTGGATGAGACAATGGTGCAGAGATGAGGGTTTTGGATTTGTTAGGAACTAGGGAACATTCTGGGGAAAGGAGGGGCTCTTCCGAAGGGATGGGCTTCACCTTAACCGGGATGGAACCAGGCTCCTGGCATTAACCTTTAAAAAGGAGAGAGCAGCTTTTAAACTAGATATTAAGGGAAAGCCGACAGTCGCCCAAGAGCGGATGGTTCGGAAGAATGTATCCTTGAAGGATACTACCAAAAGCAGAGAGGTTCCACAAAAGAGTAAAGTAGCCCAAATGCCCTCAAGTATGGAGCAGACAGAGCTTAAAGATCCCAATTTACCCATGTCTAACAATAGCCAAATTAACATGAATAAAATACATTCTCTAAAATGCTTGTATGCAAATGCTAAAGTCTAAAGAATAAGATGGGAGAGTTAGAATATATAGCACTAAATGAAAGGTTAGATATGATTGGAATATCAGAGACACGGTGGAAGGAGGGCAACCAGTGGGACACTGTGATACCTGGGTACAAACTATACCGTAATGATAGAGCTGATCAAATTGGTGGAGGGGTTGCGCTCTATGTTAGAGAGGGCATTGACTCAGAAAGGATTAAAGTTTTGCAGGAAACAAAATCTGCTGTAGAATCTATATGGATTGAAATTCCATATAAAAGGGGAAGGCAATGGCAGTGGGGGTGTACTATCGAGCGCCTAGCCAGAATGACCAAATGGATGATGAAATGCTCAAAGAAATCAAGGAAGCTAACAAACGTTACAGCACAGTAATAAGAATGGGTGATTTCAATTACCCCGGTATCGACTGGGTCAGTGTCACGTCAGGACATGCTAGGGAGATAAAGTTCCTAGATGAAATAAATGACTGCTTCTTGGAGCAGCTGGTTCATGAACCGACCAGAGGGGAAGCCATATTAGACCTAGTCCTTAGTGGAACACCAGATCTAGTGCAAGAGATAAGGGTGTTGGGGCCACTTGGCAATAGTGATCATAGCATGATCGCCTTTGATTTAATTAGTGGAGGAGGGATAGTAAGGAAATCCACAGTACTACCTTTTAACTTTCGAAAGGGAGACTATGATAAAATGAGGAAAACAGTTAAGAAAAAACTAAAAGGAGCAGTTGCAAAGGTTAAAGACGTACATCAAGCTTGGGTGGTGTTGAAAAATACTATCTTGGAAGCCCAGAACAGCTGTATTCCATGCTTTAAGAAAAGTGGAAGGAAGTCCAAAAAACTGCCAGCATGGTTTAAAGGTGAGGTCAGAGAGGCTGTTGCCAAAAAAGCATCTTTCAGGAAATGGAAAAAAGAGCCAAACGACGAAACCTGGAAACAGCACAAGCACTGGCAAGTCAAATGCAAGGCATTGATAAGGCAGGCAAAGAGAATTTGAGAAGAAGCTTGCTGCGGAAGCAAAAACGCGAAATAAAGACCTTTTCAAGTACATTCGTAGCAAAAAACCTGTGAGAGTCAGTTGGTCCATTAGATGATAAAGGGGTTAAAGGAGCACTAAGAGGCGACAAGGCGATAGCGGAGAGACTGAATGAATTCTTTGCTTCGGTCTTTACTGAGGAAGATGTAAGGATGTTACCCATGACTGAAGTGGTATTTAAAGGTGCAGAAGAAGAATTGAAGGAAATATCGATACATCGGGAAGATGTCTTACAACTATTAGATAAACTGAAGAGTAGCAAATCACCTGGGCCAGATGGTATACATTCAAGGGTGTTGAAAGAACTGAAATATGAGATTGCAGACCTGCTATATCAGTAATCTGTGAACTATCATTAAAATCATCTCTAATACCTGAAGATTGGAGGATCGCCAATGTAACACCAATTTTTAAAAAGGGTTCCAGGGGTGATCCGGGAAACTACAGACCGGTGAGCTTGACGTCAGTACTGGGAAAAATGGTAGAAACCATCATAAAGAATAAAATTACTCAGCATGTAGATAGTCACGACCTAATGGGAGACAGCCAACATGGCTTTAGACAAGGAAGATCTTGTCTTACTAATCTGTTATGTTTTTTTGAAGGAGTGAATAAACAGGTGGACAAAGGTGAGTCGGTTGATATTGTGTATCTGGACTTTCAGAAAGCCTTTGACAAGGTCCCTCATCAGAGACTTTTGGCAAAACTAAAGAGTCATGGGATAGGAGGCAGTGTACTATTGTGGATCAGGAACTGGTTAAAAGATAGAAAGCAGAGGGTAGGGCTAAATGGCCAATTTTCCCAATGGAGAAAGGTGAATAGTGGTGTACCCCAGGGATCTGTGCTGGGTCCGCTGCTTTTTGACATATTCATAAATGACCTGGAAAGTGGAATAACGAGTGAGGTTATCAAATTTGCAGATGACACAAAACTATTTAAAGTTGTTAAAACCCAAGAGGATTGTGAAAAGTTGCAAGAGGATCTTGATAAATTGGAAGACTGGGCATCAAAATGGCAGATGAAATTTAATGTGGACAAGTGCAAGGATATGCACCTAGGGAAGAACAACCCAAACTATGGTTACATGATGCAAGGTTCCACATTAGGAACCACCACCCAGGAAGAAGATTTAGGCGTCATTGTGGATACCATGTTAAAACCCTCGGCCCAGTGTGCAGCGGTGGCCAAGAGAGCAAATAGAATGCTAGGTATGATAAAGAAAGGAATGGAAAATAAAACAAAAGATATTATAATGCCTCTGTATCGTTCCATGGTGAGACCGCACCTTGAGTATTGTGTGCAATTCTGGTCGCCGTATCTTAAAAAGGATATAGCGATTTTAGAAAAGTTTCAGAGAAGAGCCACCAAAATGGTAAAGGGGATGGAAGAATACTCCTATGAAGAAAGGCTAAAAAGGTTAGGGCTCTTTAACCTTGAAAAGAGACGGCTGAGGGGAGATATGATAGAAGTCTATAAATTCATGAACGGAGTGGAACGGGTAAACGTAGATCAATTGTTTACGTTATCAGAATATAGAAAGACTAGGGGACATGCAATGAAGCTACAGGGTAAACTATTTAAGACTAATAAAAGAAAATATTTTTTCATTCAACGTGTAATCAAACTCTGGAATTTGTTACCGGAGGATGTAGTAAAGGATGTTAGTGTAGCTGGGTTTAAAAAAGGTTTGGACAAGTTCCTGGAGGAAAGGTCCATAAACCATTATTAAGAAGTGACCGAAGATATCAATGCTTGACCCAGTACAAGCATTGTGGAACTTGTGTCTCTTGGGGAAACTGCTAGGTACATATGACCTAAATTGGCCACTGTTGGAAAAAGAATACTGGGCTTGATGGACCTTGGTCTGACCCGGTATGGCATATCTTATGTTCTTATGTTCTTAACAAGCATGGGGAAACCGGCTTTCTGTTGCTTTGCAACGAAGCTTTGCGACTATGGGCCCTCGCCAGAGAGCCTCTGATTCATCTCCTGGCAGTGTATCTTCCAGGCATACAAAACTCTTGGGCAGACAGACTCAGTTGAGTTCTGCTTCCACACGAGTGGTCTCTGCATGCAGACCAGGTGGCCAAGATTTTTCAAATTTGGGGAACCCCGGACATAAACCTCTTTGCAAGTCTGTGGAATGCCAAACTTCCCCGGTTCTATTCCAGAATTCCGGCTCAGGGGACTCGGGCCAGGGATGCTTTCCACCTTTACTGGGGTCAAGACTTCCTGTATGCTTTTCCACCCATTCCCCTAATTCCCAAAACCCTGTTCAAGCTTCAGAGAGACAGAGGCCATATGATTCTCATAGCTCCACATTGGCCACGGCAAGTGTAGTACCCTCGGCTTCTACATCTCTCTCAAGCTCCCTCCCTGGAGTTAGGGTCTGCACCAGATCTCCTATCTCAGGAGGACGGAAAGTTATGGCATCCCAATCCCCAGTCTCTGCATCTCAGGGCTTGGTTGCTGAAGGCCTAGATCTCCATGATCTTAATCTGCCTCAGCAAGTAAAAAATATTCTTTTTGCTTCCAGGAAACCTTCCACAAGACGCTTTTATGCTTTCAAGTGGAAAAGGTTTACCATATGGTGTTCGCAGAAGGGTCTTAACCCCTTGCGATACCTCTGGAATCATTGCTTGGAGTATCTCCTTCATTTGTCCAATACAGGACTTAAGACTAACTCAGTAAGAGTCCATTTGAATGCTATTGCAACTTCTTTGAAGCCTCTAAATGGACAACCTATTTCTTCTCTTCCTCTTATAGCAAGATTTATGAGAGGCCGCCTTCTAACTAAGCCTCCCATTAGGCCACCACCGGTGGCATGGGACTTAAGCCACCTTTTGAACCCTTAGCTACTACCTCCTTGAAATTTCTTTCTTGGAAGATTCTTTCTCATTGCAATTACTTCAGCACGTCGCTATAGTGAGTTGCTAGCGCTAGTAGCAGATCCACCTTATATAAGGTTCCACCATGACAAGGTAGTCCTTAGGACTCATCCACACTTTATGCCAAAGGTGGTCTCGCCTTTTCATCTGAACCAAGCGGTCTACCTACCTGTGGTTTTTTTTTTTTTTTTTTTCCCAAGGCCTCCTGCATCAAATGCAGAGAGGAACCTTCGTACCTTGGACTGTAAAAGAGCTTTAGCCTTTTACTTACAAAGAACACAGCAACATAGAAAGTCCTCTCAAGTCTTTGTTGCTTTTGATCCTTCTCATTTGGGACTTCCAGGCTCCAAGAGAACACTGTCTAACTGGATTGCTCAGTGTATTTCCTTCGCCTATCAGAGTAAGAACCTTTCTCTGGAGGGCCATGCCACAGCTCACAATGTGAGAGCCATGGCAGCCTCAATGGTTTATCTGCACTCTGTGTCTATCGACGACATCTGTCGAGCAGCCACTTGGGCCTCGGTTCATACCTTCATAGCCCATTACTGCTTGGACAAGGACTCCCGCCGGGATGCCTTGTTTGGTCAGGCTGTTCTCCAACACCTGTTCCATACCTAATCAACTCCTACCCACCATCCCTGGTAGGATGCCAGAGATCCATGGGGGGAAGTGGAGCCCTGTTCAGGGGCACACAACTTCTGGGGTCTCTCCCTGCATCTAAAGCTAGGGAGTCCCCATATGTAATGACTACATTCCTGCTTGTTCCTGGAGATAGTGTAGTTACTCACCTGTAACAGGTGATCTCCGGGAACAACAGGAATTTAGTCCTCACAACCCACCCACCTCCCCTAGGAGTTGTATCTCTCTATCTCTTTCCATTTCCCTCTCTCTCTCTTTGTCTCAGCTTTAAAACTCAACTGGAGAGAGGCAGTTGGGAAGGGCGGGAAGGCAGCACGCAGGCGCTGTGGGATGCTCCCAAAAGCTTTCTAATTGGACGCTGGGGAGCATTCCCGCGCAGGCTCCATCGGTACCGACGATACCTATATGTGAGGACTAAATTCCTGCTGTTCCCGGAGATCACCTGTTACAGGTGAATAACTATGCTATATGGTGAACAGGGGACGATTTATTGGCCTAAAGAGATTTCCCTATAGTTATACCTTTTAGCCCTTCAAAGAAATTTGCACAACATAATTGGTGTTCACCTATGCAGATTTAAATATTCAACAGTTATGAATTTTTCTCTTTCAGTTATGTCCTTAAAACAAGAACTACAGTACCAGCCTTGGATTTGAATTTTGATTTTTCGAGTCTTCAGGAGGATTTAGCTACGGTAAATCCTTTCCCTCCCTCCCCCTTGTCTTCCCCCTCATGTTTTACTTCCAAATTTTAGCATATGCCATGATGGATCTTGGGGCTCCAGTTGTAACTTTGTTTAGCACGTCTTTTTACCTTGTCCCCGAATGGCAAAGTTTCAGTCCAGTCACATTATTTTATTTATTTATTTAATTCACATTTATATACCGCATCTTCCAAAGTTCAGTTGCGGTTTACAGGTAACAATAATTAACAAATCAAGTTTGTTTTACATGGAACAATGGAATATAACAGAACTTATTTACAAGGAACATCATATGAAATATAGAACAAATAATGTGGTATAATACCGAACAGTGTGAAAAACTATATACAAGTTATATATGAATATATATATGGAATACTTGGGGGGAGGTCAAAGGATCATCATTGGAGAGTGCTAACTGTGTAGGTTATAGGTTTATTGCATGGAGTAACCGATTGTCTGTTTAACCTTTGTCTAGTGTAGATGATGAGTTATCTATGTTATAATGCTTGGTGAACAAGTAGGTTTTCAGTTTCTTGCGGAGTTCTGTGATCTCTGTTAGCTTTCGTAGCTCCTCTGGAAGGGAATTCCAGATAGTAGGGGCTATGTGCGAAAATGCTCTATTGTTTGTTGATTTGTGAGCTTTTGTAAAATCTTTCGGGATTTTTAATCTGTTTAGTTGTCCTTTTCTGTGTGTAGGCTTAGATGGTTCTTTATGTATTAAGTTACATAACATGGATGGGGCCAGATCATATAAGGTTTTGAATGTTGTTATTATTTTGTAAATTATTCTACTTTGAATTGGTAACCAATGAAGGGAGGCTAGTATTGGTGATATGTGTTGAAGGGAGTTGATTTTCAATGTGATTCTGGCTGCAGCATTTTGTGCGAATTGCAATCGTTTAATACTTTGTTTTGTTAAGCCTATTAGGATTAGATTGGCAAAGTCAAAATGTGGGGTTATTGTGGCCTGTATTATGTTGATAAAGTCCTGTGTGAAAACTAGTGGACGAAGTTGTTTGAGAGTTTTAAGCTTGAAATAGATTTTCTTTATGGTATTGCTGATGTGTGTTTCCATTGTAAGGTGTGTATCTAGTATAACACCTAGATATCTTATTTCCTTTTTTATTTTGATTTCTTGGTTTTGAAGTCTTATGTGTGATGGAGGGTTATAGGTTCTGTTCTTGGTTACAATTAGAACTTCGGTTTTAGCATGATTGATGTGAAGGTTTTGTGCTTTTAGCCAAGTTGTGACTTCATTATAGCAGTCCGATAGGAGTTGAAGCGGTAGGTTGGGAATTGTAAATGGAATATACAGCATAATATCATCTGCGTAGAGATGATATCGTACTCCGAAACTTTTGAATATGTTGCAGACTGGTTTTATATAAATATTGAAAAGTAGAGCTGACAGCGCTGAACCTTGTGGTAATCCAATTTCTTGCTTGTAGGTGGTGGAGTTTTGATTTCCAATTCTTACATTTTGTGTTCTATCAGTTAGGTAGGATGAGAACCATTTGTGTACTGTAGAGTTTAGTCCTATTTGTTTTAAGTTATTAAGCATTATTGTGTGGTGTACGCTATCGAACGCAGCTGATATGTCGATGAACAGTAAAATAAATGCCTGTTTAGGATTGTCCATCTCTCTTAGGAGCGCATCTATTAAAACTGTGAGGAGTGTTTCCACTCCATGGCGGGGCCGAAAGCCATATTGTTGCTCATCGAGAGGGTAGGATGAATCTAGAAAATCTTGTGTTTGTAATTGAACTACTTTTTCAATTATTTTGGCCAAAAATGGTATGCTTGATATGGGTCTATATGACGTAGGGGATGTTTTATCCAGTTTGCTGTTTTTGAGGATTGGTCGAATTTGTGCGTGTTTAAGAGATGGTGGGAGGTAGCCTTGGGTAAGTGAGAGGTTTACTATTGAGAGAATGTAGGGTAATAAAATTGGTAGTGTGTTTTTTATCCATGTTACAGGACATGGATCTAGATAAGACGTTGTGGTGTTGAGGCTGGTGATGTTTTTTAGTGTCTCTTTAGTTATGGGATGGAACTCTGACCATTCATCTATATGCTGGTGTGACGAGATGATAGTTTTTATATGCATTGATGGCAATTTTGCTTTGTTTTGATAATGGTGGGCTAAAGTATGAACTGAGATGTCAGTGATTTCACTGTCAGAAGTTTGGGGGTTGGTTAGATTTCTGACAATGGAGAATAACTCTCTTGGTCTGTTATATGATTTTGAGAGTATTTTGGCGTAATATTCTTTTTTTGTGTTGTCCAAGGTTTCTTTGTATTTAGTGAGTAGATTATTGTATATTTCTTTGTGTATCGTCAATTTGGATTTACGCCAGTTATGTTCTAGTTTTCTAAGGTTCCTTTTCATCTGTTTTAAAGTAGTATTGAACCATGGTTTGGCGTTGGTGTTAGAGTGGTTGATCTTATTGTGTATTTGATTAATTTTGGCGGCGTTGTAGATGGTGTCATGCCAGTTTTTGACAGTGTCATCTAAATTCGTCTCCGTTGTAACAAGGTGGGGTATTGTTAAGTCAATAAATTCTTCATTGTTAAACTTTTTAAATCTTGTGGTTGGGACATTTCTGATGCAATTGTTAGTATTAGTGGATGGATATGTAAGGTTTAGTTTAATAATGTGGTGATCTGACCAGGGTATCTGAGTGCATTCAACTGAATTTGGGTTGATTAGTTTGAAGAGTGAGTTAGGGAGGAAAGACAAGATCAAGAGTTCCACCTTTGATGTGTGTAGATGTGTTTATTATTTGATGATATTCCATGTCAGAGATAGTATCTAAGAATAGTTTAGATTCCAATGTTGGTAGCGAGGGAAGGTTGAAATCTCCTAGCATCATTATAGGGTGTTGTTCAGTTGAGGAGCTGAGGAGTTCAATGAGAGAGTCGATGCAGTCCGGTTTTTGGTTTGGGGGCCTATATACCAAGCAGAGTTTCATGAGTCCAATATTTATTAATAGTGTGTCTATGTTGTCAGAAATATTGGATTGGATTGCTTTGGCGCATAGTACCTTTTTGTTATCATTAATACACCTCCGCCTTTTCTATTAGTTCTATGTTTATAGAAGGTGTCATAGTCTTCTGTATTAAGTTGGTTTATGTAGACTGAATCGGTATCTGAGAGCCAGGTTTCTGTAATGCATAATATGTCTGGTTTTAAGTCAGATATTAAATCATTAAATACAGGTAGTTTGTTTTTCATCGACCGTGCGTTGATAAGAATGCATGAGAGGGAAGGTGTATTATTTAAGTGTGTTCCCTTGGGTGTTTGAATTGGATTTATTTGTTTTATGTGAATTAGTCTATGTAAATTTGATCTGGGATGGTTATTTTGATAAATGTGTCCAATATGGTAGTTGTTTCGCATGTGTGTGTGAATAATGGGAATTGTTTTGTGGTTTATGCTGTTTAGGCTTAGGGTTAGGTCAATGGTTAGTATTGCTAAGACTAAGCCAATATAGAATATTTTCCTTCTTTTGATGTTTGTGCGTGGCATTTTTGAAGGGTTGGTGTTGGTGGGACTAAGCAGTAATATACTAGGGTAAGAGGATGTGAGCAAGGTATTCCAATGGGTAGTTGTAGTAAGTAGATGTTGTAAGTATAGCTGCTAGAAACAGTATCAATCCTGATTTGTATAAGCTACTGACAACAGTATATAATTGTGAGAGTAACTGACAGTAAACCTGATAGAAGATAATATACTACTGGTAACAGTAATAAATTGTTTGAGAGTTACTTAGCTAGCTAGTTACTGACAATGTTTTTGATTAATAAGGTACTACTGACAACAGTAATGAGATTATGTACTACTGGGAACAGAAATAAATTGTTTGAGAATTACTAGCTAGTTAGCTGCTGTCCATTGTTTCAATTGATAGAATACTCCTGACAACAGTGATGAGTACTACTGACAATAGTGCTACGAGAAATGACTGTTTATGAGCTAGTTACAAATAACTTACAGCAGTACTGGCTGTGGATATATTGCTGACAACGATAATAAGATGGAATAATGTTAACTATTTGCAGGTTGCCTACTGACAACGGTACTGGATTAGAGACACTACTGACAACAGTACTAGAAATGATAAAATGCTAATTATTTACAGTTTGACTACTGACAACAGTCCTGGTGGAAGATATGCTGTTGATGATGGTAATCGTATGTGCTAGATACTGGGTTGATAGCTGCTGACGTTATACTGATTGTGGGTTTATACTTGCTGTGCTTGAAGAATCTTAGAAGGGAATGAGGTGTGCAAGCTCCGCCGTGCACGGCTTAGATGATGATTCCGCGTTGGGTGTTTGTGCCCCGGTTGGGCAGCCGCTTCTGTTGGAGACGGTCTGGTGGCAGCGAGGCTCAATCCCTCCAGGGAGAGTGTGCGACGGAGAAGAAGGTTGCTGGATGCTGGCACTCGTGCTGGGCTCAACCCCGACCGGGGAGCTTCCCAAGATGGCTGCCGATAAGAGTGACTGATGAAACTGGATAGCGTAACTTGGTAATAGAGTGGATTGACAAGGTGCTTGAGATATTCTTGGCAGACTGATCTCTGGGAGTACAATGATGTTTGTAGTGCCCCGTCTAAGGGCCACGCCAAAGGGCCCTCTGGCGAGGCCCTCAGGCGCGGGCCCGACAGGCGCAGGCCTGCCTGTCGGCAGTGGTTTAAATATGCGGCCTTGTTCCTCCCACAGCCCCGATTGGGCCGGAGGACCGAGGTAGGTTGCTGGCTGGCCTGCTCGGCGTTCTATCCCCGATCGGGGCAGCTGCAGATGGTCACTGGGCTGAATAAGGCTTTTCCCGCCGTCGGCGGTGGTTTAAATATGCGGCCTTGTTCCTCCCACAGCCCCGATTGGGCCGGAGGACCGAGGTAGGTTGCTGGCTGGCCTGCTCGGCGTTCTATCCCCGATCGGGGCAGCTGCAGATGGTCACTGGGCTGAATAAGGCTTTTCCCGCCGTCGGCGGTGGTTTAAATATGCGGCCTTGTTCCTCCCACAGCCCCGATTGGGCCGGAGGACCGAGGTAGGTTGCTGGCTGGCCTGCTCGGCGTTCTATCCCCGATCGGGGCAGCTGCAGATGGTCACTGGGCTGAATAAGGCTTTTCCCGCCGTCGGCGGTGGTTTAAATATGCGGCCTTGTTCCTCCCACAGCCCCGATTGGGCTGGAGGACCGAGGTAGGTTGCTGGCTGGCCTGCTCGGCGTTCTATCCCCGATCGGGGCAGCTGCAGATGGTCACTGGGCTGAATTATAAATAATTGTCACCTCTTTTTATAGTGAGTAGGTATTTATGGGCTTATGAATGAATTAATATGTGGCAGCCCATAAACTGTTTTCAATTGCATTCCAAATGATCATTAAAATTACACCCCCTTTTTAAAAAGGGGGAGCTGGTGATTCAAATATGTGGGTCTATGGGTTTTCCCATCTTAACCTTTTCTCGTACCTTCTTTTTGTATTAAAAGAAAAAAAAGATTGCTCATTCAGAATCTAACGTATGATGGTTTGGGCTGTGCGTGTGTGGTGTCTATATAAAATATATACTGTATACATTTTACTCTGGGGTTTTGAGGCAAAAGTTCTATATTTTGGGTTTGCGCCAGCAATCGTAAAAGGGCTCTTTTTTTTTTTTTTCCATGAGGTTTTGAAGCAAGTGCTTGTTAGCCCTTTGTCTAAAGGTTCTTCTCTGGACATGGATAGGCCAAAGAACTATAGTCCTATCTGTAATTTTCCTTTTTGGATAAGATTCAAAATACTTGTCAAGCATATCACCAGCAAGCATGCACAATTATACTGTCAAAAACCTGTCTGCTTCTTGTCCAAGCACAGGGCGAGAAGCAGGCAGGTTTTCGACAATATAATTGTCCATCAAGCGACCATAAGAGTTTCAGTACTATGTACATGATCTTTTGTTAATGTTGGATGTTCCTGCTGTGTTTGATCATGTTCGTCATGACTTGCTTCTGGATTGTTTGAAGTTGGGTGTGGGTGGGTAGGTGTTGGCTTGGTTTAGATCTTATTTGTCGACTAGATGGCAGATGATTCAGTTGGTGGAGGTGGTGCCTTCCTGCACTTTGGAAAGGGGGGAGGGCCCTTAGTGTTCAATCCTTCCCCCCTATTTGTTTAACATTTTTTTGGTGCCTTTATGTAAAGCAATGCTTGCTGCTGGAGGTATGCTTTTATACTTGTGCTATAGAACAAACATAAGATTGTCTGTCTGAATTGCAAGCAAACTAAATATGTATTAATGTTATCTTTTTCATCTTCCTTTTTTCTTCTTTTTTGTCGGGCTTCACACAACAGGGAAGAATATTGTTGTAACTGCAATCCACTGCAAGTAATAACCCCTTTTGAAATCCCTAGTGAAACAAAACTTTAAATAGCTAAACTTAGCTTCATTGATCCAGAATCCACATCGCCAGCAATATTCATACAACACATGTGTTTCGGGCTGACAGGCCCTGCTTCAAGTGCAACTCGCTTAAAAGAATAGAAGAAAGGATTTGGAATTTCCAAAAGACGCTAGGTCCTGTGACTCATACATGCTTGCAAAAACTGATTGGCTGATCAAGATGACATCACCAAAAGGAGGAACTCCAGGGAATTCAAAATGAATCAAGTGAGTGAATAGTTACCATAATAGGTAAACTTCCAACCCTCCTCAGAGTCCCCCATTCCTGCTCCAAATTCAAACCATCAGGAATTAGTCTGTAGATGGAAAATCCATCGTTGTTCTAACCACTGTAGATGACGTGTCCAATTGCCACCCCTCGGATCCACTGAAACCAAGTCTATCACACTCCATTTAAAATCCTGAAAAGTGTGACCTAAAGAAATAGTGTTCCACCAGCGGTACGGAAAGTACAGATGTCTGTATGCGAGATGCATGTTCACTTAAATGGATCTTAACCATACGTGTCAGGTGGTCAATGTGGAGTAAATCACAGGGGCAGCGAAGCAAGTATATGACAAAACTGTTGGTACACGAGCTGTCCTCCGAAAACCTATAAGAATGGCCAGTGGTTAAGTGGTGCCAAATCTCACCCTCCAGAGTGTTAGCACAAAATTGGCAATTCTGACAGGCCACATGGCCTCTGCCAGTGGATGATTTTATCGGACGGTCAATCGGCATAGCTGAATGAACAAGGTGATCTCTGAGATTGCAGCCTCTAGTAAATGCAAAACAAACCGGTGCCTGAAAACAACGATGAAGGCTGAGAATGCTCCAGTGTCGTCGGAGTGTCCTAACTGCCTCAGAAGAGTTAACCATGAAGGGAAGGATGCCCACAATCTTGTCACTCTCATTAGTCAATACGTCCGTCCGGTTCTGTAAGAGCCATTCTCTATGGGTATATCTGGCTCGAGTGTATGCCCGTTTAACAATCCCTCTAGGATAGCCCCGCACTAACAATCTTGCCCGTAAATCTGTCACCTGTCATTTTAAAATCTTCTGTGGTGGAACAGATAACGACGTATTCTCAAAAATTGTCCATACGGGAGACCCCGTCGCAAAGGAGCTGGATGGTGATTATGATACCGGAGGAGACTATTGCGTTGACTGGACTTTCTAAATAAAGTGGTATTGAAACCACCCTTCGATTTTACAATCCAGACATCCAAAAATTCCAAATTGTATTGGTCGATGTGGGATGTAGATTGTATATTAGGTTTCAATGTGTTCACCCACCTAATAAATTCATCGAGATCCTCCCACGATGATGACCATAAAAAGAAATGTCGTCCAGAAATCGCAACCAGAAAGGGATGAACTGAAAAGCTGCTGCAGGATAAATCAAAGATTCTTCAAAATCCGCTAAATATAGGGTAGCAATGGACTGAGCCACAGTTGCTCCCATAGCGATGCCTCCACATTGTTGGTAGAAATTCCCCTGAAATAGGAAATAATTTCTTGTCAAGACCAACCGAATAAGGTCCAGTAAAAAGGACCTAGGTATCCTAGAAGGAACTGTTGTAAATGCTGTTTATAAAAGTGCTAGAGCCTCCTCTTGATGGATGTTCGTATACAAGGATGTGACGTCCAAAGTCACCAACAGTAAATGATCCACTGGACCCGTATAACCTGCTAGTTTTTCCAAAAAATGTGAGGTATCCCGCAAGTAAGATCGTACCCCCGTGCCTCTGTTCTCAAAAACATGTCGCAAAATTTTGACAGGGGTTCACGTATAGATCCTCTACAGGATACAATAGGTCGACCAGGTGGAGACGACGTCATGGATTTGTGAACTTTAGGGACTGTGTAAAACGCAGGGATTTTAGGGAAAGGAGCAGTCAAAAAAGACGCTTCATGAGAAGTGATCCATCCCTGACCCCGAGCGTTAGTAACCAAAGATTTAATGGTATCTTACAATTGAGAAGTGGGATCATTTTGAAGAAGATGATAGTAGCGTATATCACCCAATTGTTGAGAAATTCCCTCACAGTAAGAAGTAGAGGATTGAAGTACTACCGCCCCACCTTTATCAGCATTGCGAATAACAAAACAAGAGTCAGCAGCCAACTGATGTAAAGCCATACGTTGTGATTGAGAAATATTCAAATGAAGGTGTCTGAACCCCCGTTCAAAGGATAACAAATCCCGTAAGACCAGGGTCTGATAAGTGTGCATCTCACATACGGACTTCTGTACTTTCCGCCCCGCTGGTGGAACACTGTATTTCTTTAGGTCACATTTTTCAGGATTTTAAGTGGAGAGTGATAGACTTGGTTTCGGTGGATCCGAGGGGTGGCAATCTGACACAATATCTACAGTGGTTAGAACAAAGATGGATTTTCCATCTACAGACTGTAATTCCTGATGGTTTGAATTTGTAGCAGGAATGGGGGACTTTGAGGAGGGTTGGATGTTTACCTATTGTGGTATCTATTCATTCACTCATTCATTTTGAATTCCCTGGAGCTCCTCATTTTGGTGATGTCATCTTGCTTGCAAAAACTGTGGCTGATCATTTGTCACAGGACCTAGCATCTTTTGGAAATTCTGAATCTATTCTTCTAAGCAAGTCGCACTTGAAACAGGGCCGACACACCTGTCGTGTATGAATATTGCTGGCGATGTGGATTCTGGATCAATGAAGCTAAGTTTAGCTATTTAAAGTTTTGTTTCACTAGGGATTTCAAATTGATTAAAAGGTGTTACACTTGCATTGGGTTGCAGTTACAACAATACTCTGTTGTGTGAAGCCTGAAAAAAAAGACAAAAAAGAAAGATGAAAAAGATAACATAATACATATTTAGTTCGCTTGCAATTCAGACAATCTTATGTTTGTTCTATAGAGTTCAGTGATCTGTTTTGGGGTTTGTTTTTTTTGCTTTGTTTATACTTATGCTGACAATATGCAGATTCCTATCCCTTATTCAGGGTCTGGGGATGAGTTGGAGACCTTGATTCAGGGGTAATTGTCCATGCTTGTGGGGTGGTTTTGCTTTTTGGGTCTAAAACTTAGTGTTTCTAAAACTACTGTTATCTACTGGTGTGGGGACAATGGATCTTTGCCCAGTATAGGATGGATTCAGTTTGGTACTGCTTGTGTCATTGTCTGGACTTTGGGGTTATTCTGGATTCGACCCAGAGTATGGGACCTCCACTTTTCCTCAGGGATTAATACGTCTTAACAGAAGGAACATATTTTTAATCAACTGTGGCCCTATTTGGCTGCAGATTTTTTTGGGCGAGGTGACATGGGCGTTGTTAATGCTGCAATTTGATTACTGTAATGCCCTGTTGGTCAGCCTTCCTCAGAAGGATGTGTATTGGCTGCAGTTACTGCAAAATACTGCTGCTATGTTGATTAAAGGTTTATGGAAGTTTGATCATGTGACACCTGCCTCGTTCAGTTACATTGGTTGCTGATGGCTTTTTGTGTACAATTTAAGGTTTTAGTGCTAGAGAGTATAAGGTGTTACCTTTGCTCTAGGTTGGTGGCTTACTCACGGACCCATCCATTGCACTTGCAATCAGATTGTTTGGTGATCTCCAGGAACAAGCAGGAATGAGTCTTCACATATGGGTATCGTCAGTACCGACGGAGCCTGCGCGGGAACACTCCCCAGCGTCCAGTAAGAAAGCTTTTGGGAGCATCCCACAGCGCCTGCGCGCTGCCTTCCCGCCTTTCCCAACCGCCTCTCTCCAGTTCTTCTTTTCCGCGGAGCCAGCAGGTCGTGTTCCTGTCACCGCAGAAGAATTCTTTATTTTTTCTTTATTTTTCTGTCGCGTCTGCCTTCTTCGACGTCAGACCAGTACCGCCGGTCTTTTCTTTCTTTTCTTACCAAAAAAAAACAACTTTTCTCCAACTAGTGTATTTTCAGTTTGGGCCTTAGGCCTGAACATTTTTTGTCCTCATGGAGAAGCCCACTTCCGGATTTAAAAAGTGCACGAAGTGTGGCAGTACTATTTCTGTCACCGACACCCATGACTAGTGTCTAAAATGTTTGTGTCCTGACCATTCCATCACGGATTGTGTGTCCTGTACCATGATGTTTTCAAAAGAGGTCGGCAGAACCGAGCAGCCAAGCTCAGTACCCTGTTTCCTTCTGATGCAGCCTCGGTGGCATCGACGTCTTCCAGGGCTTCTTCTTCCTCCCATGGATCTCGGGTAACCAAACATAAATCTAGCCGGTCCTCGAAGGGCAAATCTCCCTCTAAGCATCGAGATGCCTCCGGGCTTGTCCTCGGATTCCACACCGGCAAAATTACCCCGGCGTGAAGTTCCGGCTTCCAAAGCATTATCTATGGGGGTCACAGGTTGACATCGATGGCTCGGCCTCGACTGATCACCTGTTGCCGTCTTCTGGGGGAACCGGTGGCCTCCACTGGTTCCGACATCCAGACTCTGGTGGCGTCGATGGATCAGAAGATTCTGTCCATGCAGCGCACCCTAATGGCGTTTATGCAGGCTTCGACGCCTCCGGTACCGTACTGACTCCGGCACCGGCATCATTCCTGGTGCCGGTACCGATTGCATAGACATCGGCTTTGGTGTCGACTGCAGCGGTACCCTGTCCAATGATGCCCATCGGTACTGAACCGGTACCGCTTACTCCCGATGTCGATCCCACTCGGTACGTGTATCGGGCTTTACAGGAGCATCCAGACAGGCGATACTTCGATTCCTCCGAAGACTCTGAGTCGGAGGCTTCTGTCGAGGCACCGGTACTTCTTCCTCAGGAGTCTGATTCTCCAAAACGAAGAATGTCTCCTCCAGAAGACTTGTCTTTTCAGGACTTCATTAGGATAGTAGCTAGGGGCCTCTCCATTACAGTGGCCCCTGAGTCAGAGCCTAGAGCCAAGCAACTAGATATTTTGCAATATCCTAAGGCTCCTAAAGAAGCAGCTACTTTACCTATTCATGAGATTCTCTATGATCTCATGTTGAGCATGTGGGAGACTCCTCTTACCACCTCTCCTCATTCTCATAGATTAGACACCATGTACCGTGTCCCTCCTTGTCCTGGCTTTCATAAGTCTCAGCTTCCTCACCACTCTATTGTGGTAGAGTCTGCCATGAGGAAAATAAAGAGTGCAAAGAGACACTCATCCAATCCTCCAGGACGTGAATGCAGGACCCTTGATGCTTTTGGCCGAAGGGTTTTCCAAGCCAATATGCTTTCTGCCAGAATCAACTCCTATAGTCTCTATATGGGGATGTTTCTAAAAAGTCACAGATCTGCAGACTTTAGCCCCTTTTATTTCAGAAGATAAAAGGCAGGAATATCTCACTTGGCTTAAACATGCCCAAGATGTTTCCAAATTTTCCAACCGTGCAGCCTTTGACTCTTTTGAGTGTGTAAGCAGAGCCTCGGCTATTGCCATAGGTGCACGCAGAATTGCTTGGTTACAAGCCTCTGATTTGGAACTTTGGGTCCAAGATGAACTGGGAAATCTTCCTTGTACAGGTGAAAACCTTTTTGGCAGGGATTGGAAAGCAAAGGCCACTCAGATGGATGCTGAGAACTCTGCTTTGGATCGATTTTCAAAGTCTACCTCTGCTCCTGCTAAGAAAAGATTGTTCAAAAAGACAACTTTTTCTAAAAAGGGAAGATACTATCCTGCTTATGGTCAGCAGGCATCTTCTGCAGGTCGTTTTGCTGCAAAGCGTCAGCAACCACCTAAACAGGCCAAGTCAAAGGCTGCCAGGCCTCCCACGGCTCAGCAGCCTCAGCCTCCTCAGGGCCTTTGACTTGCAACTAGAGAACTTAGCCTTTCTGGCTCTGGAAAAACCAGAGCCCCTCATCATTCCAGGAAGGTTGGCTTACTTTGCTCCCAGATGGGAGCAAATCACAGCAGAACAATGGACCCTCTCCATTATAAGGGAAGGGTACAAGCTTCATTTCTTAAACCTTTCTCCCCACACCATGGTGAAACAGTTCAATTCTCCTACATCTCTCCTCAACCTTCTGGGTCAGGAGATTGCTACCCTTCTTGCCCAAGGGGCAATAGAAGAAGTACCCCTTCTTCAACAGGGCTCAGGGTTCTACTCCCCTTATTTTCTTATTCCAAAGAAAACAGGGGGCTACAGACCCATATTAGATCTCGGAGAATTGAACAAGTTTCTATTCAAAGAGAAATTCAAGATGATTTCTCTCGATACTCTGATGCCATACCTTCAGAGTCAGGACTGGCTTTGTTCTCTAGATCTCAAGGATGCGTACACCCATGTCCTCATCCATCCAACACACAGAAGGTTCCTTCGGTTCCTTTTTCAAGGAAAGCACTACCAATACAGGGTGCTTCCTTTCGGTCTGGCCTCTGCACCAAGGGTGTTCATGAAATGCATGGCAGTAGGTAGCTGCATTTCTATGCACTCTAGGAATATTCGTATTCCCATATCTGGACGACTGGCTCATTCGAGCTCCATCCCAGTCAGAGGCCCAGATTTCTCTAACCTGCACAATGCGTGTCCTTCAGTATTTGGGACTGGTAATAAACATCCCAAAATCCCATCTCACCCCTACTCAGTCTCTGGAGTTTATAGGGTCCTTGCTGGATACCACAACTGCAAGGGCCTATCTTCCTCAGGCCCGTTGCCTACGCTTGGTGCAGTTAGCCTCCCAGATTTAGTTAAAGTCCCATTAAACTGCTTGAGAGATGTTACAACTATTAGGCCACATGGCATCCACCGTGCATGTGGTTTCATATGCTCGCCTTCACATGAGGGCAGCTCAATGGACTTTGTCCACCCAATGGACTCAGTCATCAGGTTGCCTGTCAGACAAAATAGCAAACTCCAGTCGCCTATTTTGGTCTCTCCAGTGGTGGAAGTCCCCTCCAAATCTTTTGCTGGGGTCCCCTTTTCAGCAGTCGCTACCCCAAGCAACTCTGACAACAGATGCTTCTCTAATGGGTTGGGGAGCTCATTTGCAGGATCTCTCCACCCAGGGCATCTGGTCTCCACAGGAGACTTCTCTGCATATCAATCTCTTGGAACTCAGAGCAATATTCTTAGCTCTCAGAGTGTTCCATTCCCTGCTCAGCTACAGGACAGTCCTCATCCATACGGACAATCAAGTAGCCATGTTCTATGTAAACAAGCAGGGAGGGACTGGCTCTCTGTCGCTTTGCAACGAAGCTTTGCGACTGTGGGCCTTCGCCAGAGAGCATCACATCCATCTTCTGGCAGTATATCTTCCAGGCGTTCAAAACTCTTGGGCGGACAGACTCAGTCGAGTTCTGCTTCCATACGAGTGGTCCCTCCACATGGACCAGGTAGCCAGGATCTTTCGAATTTGGGGAACCCCGGACATAGACCTCTTTGCAAGTCTGTGGAATGCCAAACTTCCCCGGTTCTGTTCCAGAATTCCGTGTCAGGGAGTTCAGGCCAAGGATGCCTTCCTCCTTCACTGGGGTCAAGACTTCCTTTATGCCTTTCCACCAATTCCCCTAATTCTCAAGACACTATTCAAGCTTCAGAGAGATCAAGGGACCATGATCCTCATAGCACCACATTGGCCACGCCAAGTGTGGTACCCTCTACTTCTGGATCTCTCTCAAGCTCCTTCCCTGGACTTGGGCTCTGCACCAGACCTTCTGTCCCAGGAAGAGGGAACATTGTGGCACCCAAACCCCCAGTCGCTCCATCTCAGGGCTTGGTTGCTGAGGGCCTAGACCTTCAAGATTTTCATCTCTCTCAGCAAGTCAGAGATGTTATTCATGCCTCTAGAAAGCCGCCTACTAGACGTTCCTATGCTTTCAAATGGAAAAGATTTACCATTTGGTGTTCAGGGAAAGGTCTACACCCTCTTGCAATACCTCTGAATTCTCTACTAGAGTATCTCCTGCATCTATCCCATGCAGGTCTGAAAACAAATTCAGTAAGAGTCCATTTGAGTGCTATTGCAGCGTCCCTCAAGCCTCTCAATGGACAACCTATTTCCTCTCATCCTCTTATAGCAAGATTCATGAGAGGCCTTCTTTTAACTAAACCTCCCATTAGGCCACCTCCAGTGGCATGGGACTTAAACCTGGTTCTTGGCCAGCTTATGAAGCCACCCTTCGAACCTTTAGCCACCACCTCCTTGAAATTCCTTTCTTGGAAATTTATTTTTCTCATTGCAGTCACCTCAGCACGCCGCATCAGTGAGTTGCAAGCTTTGGTGGCTAATCCACCTTATACAAGGTTCCATCATGATAAGGTAGTCCTCAGGACCAATCCACACTTTATGCCTAAAGTGGTCTCACCTTTTCATCTGAAACAAGAGGTATATTTACCTGTCTTTTTTCTAGGACCTCATGCATCAAATGCAGAGAGGAATCTTCATACCTTGGATTGTAAGAGAGCTCTCGCTTTTTACTTACAAAGAACACAGCAACATAGAAAGTCTTCTCAACTCTTTGTTGCTTTTGATCCTTCTCATTTAGGACTTCCAGTCTCTAAGAGAACACTGTCCAACTGGATTGCTCAGTGTATTTCTTTTGCCTACCAGAGTAGGAACATTTCTCTGGAGGGCCATGTCACAGCGCACAATGTGAGAGCCATGGCAGCCTCAATGGCTCATCTAAACTCCGTGTCCATCGACCAAATCTGTCAAGCGGCCACCTGGGCCTTGGTTCATACCTTCACAGCCCATTACTGTTTGGACAAGGACTCCCGCCGGGATGCCTCGTTTGGACAGGCTGTTCTCAAACACCTGTTCCATTCCTAATCAACTCCTACCCACCTACCCTGGTCGGATGCCAGAGATCCATGGGGGGAGGTAGAGTCCTTTTCAAGGACACACAACCTGGGGCTTCTCCCTGGCATCTGAAGCTAGAGAGTCCCCATATGTGAAGACTCATTCCTGCTTGTTCCTGGAGATAGCACAGTTACTTACCTGTAACAGGTGATCTCTGGGAACAGCAGGAATAAGTCTTCACAACCCACCCACCTCCCCTAGGAGTTGTATCTCTCTATCTATCTTTCCTTTCCTCTCTCTCTCTTTGCCTCAGCTTTAAAACTCGAACTGGAGAGAGGCGGTTAGGAAAGGCGGGAAGGCAGCGCGCAGGTGCTGTGGGATGCTCCCAAAAGCTTTTACTGAACACTGGGGAGCGTTCCTGCGCAGGCTCCGTCGGTACCGACGATACCCATATGTGAAGACTTATTCCTGCTGTTCCCAGAGATCACCTGTTACAGGTAAGTAACGGTGCTATACCAGCTTTGCAGTGCATGAAGTTCAACATAGGGATAAGGGGTTCTCTGTTCAAAGCCCACTACTGTGCAACTCCATTCCTCTCAAGCTTCAATTGTTGGATGATTTTCAGCTGTTTGGAAAGACTGCTAAGACTTTTTTTTGGCATTCTTCTGATTCTGTCATGTGAGTTTAAAGACTTTTTTTTTTGGTGGGGGGGTTGTGTTTTGGGGTCAGTTGGTATTGTATCCTCTTGTATGCTGTACACTATGCTGGGCGGTTTTCCATTGTATGATATCAAAATGTAAATATGGTGTGTATTTCATAGATGGGGAAAACCAGTAGTTTCTGCATATCTTGACAAAATGTAATAGATACTCCTTTTCATTTTTCTAGCTTAAACAACGACTAGTGAAGGCGCACCATTGCTTGGAGCTTCTGACACACAGAGTAGAAGAATTAACCAGCAAGACAGCAGTTGAATAAGAACATGAAGATGTTTTTCAAGTGGTGGTTAGACAAGTCCATTTCCACTTTCTTGTCCAAGTCTTCCTAAACTTGTCCTAGTGTCTCCACAGCACTCTGATCATGCATGATACGTCTGCACATGGAGTCCCCATGGTATGCACATGTATTCAAGTGGATATCCTGAAAACCAACTGGCTGTGGTATTGCCATGTCTGTGAAGCAGTCCCAAGTCAATATTTTTTTCTTAAATTAAGACACATTCTGCTCTCAACAGCGTGTCCCATGAAGTTTGTTGTCTGACTAGTGTTATCAAAAACTTGCCTTGTTTTAGGCTCTGCTGCATAAATGTAACTCTCCTCCACTCTGTTTTAGCATTGTACTTATCACATCTAAGAACAAAATAATCAGTAGTAACTGAAAAATTATGATTTAGAGTGTCCTGACTTCTACCTCCCGCTTCAGAATTTTTTATGCATGAGATTATCAAATCATGAGAAGATACTTGGAAATAGACTAAGCCATCTCTCTCACTTAAATGATATGCTCATATTGGGGGTAACTTTATAAAGGCTTCTCCACTTGTAAATCCTGCTTTACTTTCAGACACAGGATTTTATAAAATAGTGACTGTATATATACATGCTTAAAAGGAAAGGGTATACCTACTTTAATAGGCATTCCTCGGCATAGTTTGGAGAAGAGAGTATGATTGATGTATAGAATGTGTAAATGCACAAAATATATGCAAACATTTACACACCTTTTTGAAGTATGTATAATTTTTTTAATTGAACATTTTATTAAGTTCTAATGAAGACAAAATAACCTAGCAGAACACAGACATAACTATACAGTTACCCTCCCTTCCTCCCACTGTCCACGGATACCTATAGGGCCTGATTCTGTCCCGGATGTCGATCCCCTCTGTACGTCTTGTCTGAACCGGACATACAGAGAGGATCACGTTTCAGATCCCGCAGGATCAGAAACACAAACGGTCCTGCACGTGCAGGACTGATCCTGGCTAACTCAGTCAAGGCTTTTCAATGGAGCCAGGACACTGCGGCTCCATTGAAGAGACGTGATGCCGGCCACTGAAAAGGAAAGCATATTCCCTGCAGCCCGACCTCCGATCTGGCATCCTAAAGTCAGAGTCGGGCTGCGGGGAATGTCCCCTGGCCCCCATCTGTGCCCCGGGCATACACTTTGAAAACATCCAAGGAAGTTATTCCACCTCGGAATAGCTGTATGTAAAACTGTACATAGATGACGGATAATCGCGTGTGTAAATGTATAATTGCTTGTATAAATATATAATCGATTGTGATAGTAATTATGGTCTAACTATAGACCCTAATATGTGTGCTGTGTATTACCCCTGTTCTCTCTATCTATGCCCCAAATTTTCTGTCTTGATTTTTTGACAAATCCCAAACTTGTAATCAAACCGCTGCTGATCGCTGGAAGTAGCGGTATATAAGTATTTACTAAATAAATAACTCTCCCACACATGTCACCAGCCCTGGACATACAAGGCTGACATTTGAATAGGCCCTGTACTTCCAGGGCTGGTGACCACCCAGACTCCGCCCCCATCTAACTTCCCCACACAACTGCCGGGGAAGTTAGTCATGGCTGGGAGAAGGCACGAGTAGCGGGGATGGACAACCCGTCGGGCAATTCATTGCACAGAATAACCCCCATACAGAACAGAACATTCTGCACATTTTTCATTCAGCTGCCTTCGCAAAGCAGTAAACCTACTACTCCTACTAATAATCATTTCCTAATCGCTTCTCCGGGCCAGTCCAGGGACAGGTAGGGTTGTCAATCCTCTATAGCCACTGAGGACTGATTTCAAGTTTTGATGAGATGTGAAGCCACTCACCCAGAAGGTTACCCAGCAGTCTTTCAGTCCTCAGCAGCTAAAGAGGATCGATTCTCTGCTTCTCCCTCAGTTTGCTTCTGATATTTGGCTATTTTATTGTTTTACTATACATATATTAGCTCTAGCAGGGCTGATATTTTCTTGTGTCCTTGTGTTTAAACTTTGGGGCGCTGCCCCTTTAAGAGCTGTGGAGACGTCGAGTGAGTTAATCCCCCGGTGAGAGACAGAGCCTGTCTCCCTTCACCGACTCCGTCTCCATCGGCAGAGGATTATTTCTGGGAGCCCCAGTTGGTACCTCTGCTGCGAGCGCTGCTCTGGTAGGCAGTTTCCCGCTGGCTGCGGGACTACCTGCTTGACTCTGCCGGTTCTTCAGGCTGCGGTGAGTCTCTGTATTTTTTCTGGGTTTGGGCGCTCGTGCCGGCTCTGACTTCCGCTTCGCGTTTACTTTTTGCGGCGCTTCTCCGACTTCATCGCACGTCATCGAGTGTTTTTTTGGGCCTTATCCCCTCGTTTTCGGCATGGCCGACAAGACGGAACATAAGTTAGACGGCCCTTCGTGCCCCGCTGAAAAGGCGGGAAAGTCGGCCATTTTAGCGGCGCCTGTCAGCTCCCCGACGGAGCAGCCCCGGCCACACAAACGAAAGGCAAAGTCCTCTAAGGAGCCTCTGCCTGTTATTCAGCCTGCACAGCCCTCTTTACTGGCTCAGGGGGACGTGGCTTCTTTTTTTCTCGCCCGAATTTATTCTTGCCATGCACAGGGCGTTCTTACTGAAGTCGGCTCAGCCTGAACAGGCTGCAGCGTGTCCCACTATGGAGTTACTCCCCCATACATTGCAGAGTGCAGAAGATCCTGGGGAAGGGTCTTCTAAGCCTAAAGAGGGTCTAGCAGATCCTTTGGGCTCTTTTTTTACCTCAGGACTCTTTACTTCTGGGTCAGGCTGTCTCAGAGGAGGTAGCAGATCTCTCTTTGGATCCAGATACTGAAGAGTTAGAGGAGGGGGAGATAGCTCCTGGAGAAGATCCCAATCTTTTCAGAGTCTTCCGTAAGGAGGAGCTCGCTGCTCTTATTGCCCAATCTTTAGCGGCTCTCCATCTGGTTCCTCCTTCCTCCTCTCAGGAACCTTTAGAGGATCCCTTGTTGCAGGGTTTCAAGTCTCAGCAGCGCTGTTTTCCCATGCATCGGGTAATTCGGCAGATGATTGAATCGGAATGGGAGTGTCCTGAGGCTACTATGAGAGGGGGGCGTGCTTTGGCGCGCTTGTACCCCCTTCCGCAAGAAGACCGGGATTTATTCCGTATGCCTAAGGTAGATGCATTAGTGTCAGCGGTCACTAAAAAGACTACCATCCCTGTGGAGGGCGCAGCTGCGCTTAAAGATCTGCAGGATAGGAAATTGGAGGTACTCCTCAAGCAAGCTTTTGAGGCTAGTGCTTTAGCACTGCAAGCAGCGGTTTGTGGAGCCTGTTTCTCGGGCGTCCATTCGCTGGCTGCAGGGGGACGCGGCGGGGGAGTCCGCTTCGGAGGTACCCGATACCGCAAAGTTGGAATCGGCTGCAGCTTATGCAGCGGATGCTTTTTATGATTTGGTACGGATTGCAGCTAAGACCATGGCCTCTATGGTAGCGGCCAGGCGTTTCCTGTGGTTACGTAACTGGTCGGCGGATGTTTCCTCGAAGGTTCGTCTTAGTAAATTGCCCTTTAAGGGCAGGTTGCTTTTTGGGGAAGCCTTGGAGAAGATTGTGAAAGATTTAGGGGACTCCAAGGGAGGGCGTTTGCCAGAGGATCGGCCCAAGCCACTGCGTGGTGGGGGTGCGGTTCGAGGCTCTGCCCGAGAGTCCCGCAGATTTCGCGGAGCCCGCTTCGCGCCTTATTCTAGGGGGCGCTCCAGTTTTCGTGGATCGTCCTTTCGAGGAGCCAGAGGTTTCGGCCGATCTTACGGGACGACCTCTCAACCTTCCGTTAAGAAGCCGCAATGAAGGTCAGCAGGTCCAGCCGTTAGTTCCTGTAGGCGGGTGTTTACAGAGTTTTCTGGCGGCCTGGACCGCAATTACTTCCGACAAATGGGTTCTGGAAGTCATTCAGAGAGGCTATGCACTGGACTTCGCTTGCCCGTTGCAGCCCGCTTTCGTACTTTCCCCTTGTCCGCCCGGGAAGAAGATGCAAGCCATTTCCGACACGCTCGTTCGCCTTTTGCAACTGCAGGCAATTGTTCCCGTGCCATTGGACCAGTGCGGCTGCGGTCGATACTCGATCTATTTTGTGGTTCCCAAAAAGGAGGATTCTTTTCGTCCCGTACTAGATCTCAAAGGTGTAAACCGTACTTTGCGGGTTCCACACTTTCGCATGGAAACCTTGCGTACGGTGATTCGAGCGGTTCAGCCGGGAGAATTTCTCTCCTCCATAGATCTCACAGAGGCGTATCTTCATATTCCCATCAGACTGTCTCATCAGCGCTATTTACGTTTCGCGCTTCCCATGGGACATTTCCAATTTCGCGCATTGCCGTTCGGTCTCGCGACCGCTCCGCGTACCTTCACAAAGCTGATGGTGGTCGTGGCGGCGGCGCTTCGGAAAGAAGGTATTCGAGTACACCCATATCTCGACGATTGGTTGATCCGGGCCGATTCTTGGGAAGCGTCTCTGACGGCGACAGCACGAGTAGTTCAACTTCTCGAGCAACTCGGTTGGGTAATCAATCACTCCAAGAGCCATTTGATTCCGCGGCAACAGTTAACTTATCTCGGGGCCTGCTTCGACACGGAGCGGGGGACCGTTTCGTTGCCCACTCTGCGGGTGCAAAAGCTTTTGCAACAAATTCGAACCTTCCTGTCTCTTCAAGCTCCATCGGCATGGACCTATTTACAGGTCTTGGGGTCCATGGCGGCTGCTCTGGATCTGGTTCCCTGGGCCAAGGCTCACATGCGCCCTTTGCAGCAGGCGCTTCTTTCCCGGTGGTCGCCACAACTTCACCCACTCACGCAGCGCCTTCCCTGTCCAGATCAGGTGAGACGCAGTCTTCGGTGGTGGTTACTTCCCGAACATCTTGCGGCAGGGGTTCCTTTAGCGGAGCTCTCCTGGATCTTGGTTACCACCGATGCCAGTCTTTCCGGCTGGGGAGCGCATTGTCAAACGCAGGTCGTTCAGGGTTCCTGGTCTCCAGAGGAGAGTTCGTGGTCGATCAACCGTCTGGAGCTGCGAGCAGCTCGTCTAGCCTTGCTTCACTTCACGAGGTTGCTCACAGGCAAGGCGGTCAAGATTTTCTCGGACAATGCGGTGACCGTCGCTTACATCAATCGTCAAGGGGGCACCAAGTCTCCCGCTCTCCTCTCCGAATGTCAGGATTTAATGGATTGGGCGGAATCACATCTCACCGCGATCTCAGCGGCCCATGTCGCTGGCAAGGACAATGTCCAGGCCGATTATCTCAGCCGCAATGTTCTGGATCCCGGGGAATGGGAACTCAACGCGGCAATTTATCACGATCTGACGCTCCATTGGGGGTCTCCGGTGATGGACTTAATGGCAACGTTTGCCAATGCCAAAGTCGGCCGTTTTTTCAGTAGACGCCGAGAGCGCATGTCGGAAGGACTCGATGCTCTCGTTCAGCCATGGCCGCCGGACTCCCTCTTGTACGTTTTCCCTCCTTGGCCAATGTTGAGTCGGGTCATTCAGCGGATTGCTCATCACCTGGGCCGAGTGATTCTCATCGCTCCGGATTGGCCTCGTCGTCCCTGGTATGCCGATCTCGTTCGACTTCTCATAGCTCCGCCTTGGCCTCTTCCGGCTCGAATCAATTTATTGCATCAAGGGCCGATTCTCATGCCCAAGGTGGATCGCTTCTTGCTTACAGCTTGGCTCTTGAGAGGGCTCGGTTGAAGCGTCAGGGTTATGATGATGCCGTAATTGACACATTGCTTCAGTCTAAGAGGCCGACGACTTCTCTGGCCTATGTGCGTGTCTGGCGTCTGTTTGAGTCGTGGTGTGCTCAGCGTAAGGTTCTTCCTATGTCGTCTACCTTGCCTCAGCTTCTCCTTTTTCTTCAACATGGCTTCGACAAAGGTCTGGCGCTCAGTACCCTGAAGGTTCAGGTAGCGGCACTTGCTTGTTTTCGGGGTTACGTTCGCCATCGGCATCTTTCAGCGCTTCCAGATGTCCAACGTTTTTTACGGGCGGCGCGGATTCTCCATCCTCCTGTGCGTCCCTTAGTTCCACCTTGGGATTTAAATGTGGTTTTGGAGGCTTTTTCTCAGTCATCTTTAGCTTCTCTCAGTTCTCGAGAGATCCGCGAGTGTTCTTGGAAAACGGCCTTTTTGGTCGCTTTGTGTTCAGCTCGCCGGATTTCTGATTTACAGGCCTTGTCTTGCAAGGAGCCTTATCTTCAGTTTCTGCCGGAGCGTGTGCTCCTAAGGACAGTACCGTCCTATTTGCCTAAGGTGGTCTCTGTTTTCCATGTTAATCAAACAGTGGCTTTGCCCGTGTTTACTGATTCTTCCAGTTCGCCGATGGATCGGGCTCTCAAGCGTTTGGATCTTGCTCGGGTTTTGCGGACGTACCTTCAGGTTTCCAAGTCCTTTCGAAAAACGGATAGACTTTTTGTCCAATACGCCGGCTCTCGTAAGGGTCAACCGGCATCCAAATCCACCATAGCGCGGTGGGTTCGCAGTGCTATTCTTGCAGCTTATGCGGCTAAAGGGCTATCTCTAGGAACAAGCAGGAATAAGTCATCACATATGGGTACGTCGGTACCGACGGAGCCTGCGCGGGAAAGCTCCCCAGCTTTTCAAATGAAAAGCCTTTGGGGCCTCCCACTGCACATGCGCGCTGCCTTCCCGCCTTCCTGACCAGCTCTCCTCAGTTCTTCTTTTTCCGCGGAGCCAGCAGGTCGTGTTCCTGTCACCGCTGAAGAATTTGTTACTTTTGTTTGTTTCTTTAGACCGCGTACCTGCCTTCCCCATACCGATACCGGTATCGCCGGTCTTTCTTTCTATATACAAAAAAAAAAGACTTTTTTATTTTTCTTCAGCACAGCTTGGTACCCGCTGTTAGGCCTTAAGGCCTACACATTTTCTCCTCATGGAGAAGCCAGTCCCTGGTTTCAAAAAATGTACCAAATGCAGTGCTGTTATTTCTGTCACAGACACCCATGAATGGTGTCTCAAATGTTTGGGACCTGAGCACTCCATACCGGACTGCCCATCCTGCACCCAGATGTCTAAACGCGGTTTGCAGAACCGGGCTAACAAGCTCCATGTGCTGTTTCCTTCAGAAGCATCACAGTCATCCAGGTCTTCCTCTCCGGATGGATCTCAGGTAACCAAAACTTCTGTGGGCAAATCCTCTAAAAGCAAATCTCTTTCTAAAGATCGAGAGGCTCTCAGTTCTGAGTTCGAGGATTCTGCCCAGGCCAAAAAACCCCGGCGGGAGGTTCCGGCCTCCAAAGCAATCATGGGGTCACAGGTTGACATCGATGGCACGGCCTCGACAGATCACCTGTTGGACTGCTCTGGGGTACCGGCCCATACCGGTACCGACATCCAGGCAGTAGTGGCGTCTATGGGCAGTACTGTCCAGACCATGCAGCAGGCCGTACTGGCCTTCATTAAGGCTGCGACGCCCTCGGTACCGATTTCATCGGTACCGACCCCGGTTCCGGTATCTACACCGGAACCGAGACCATCGACTTCTAAACGTCGATCGGTTTCGCATACCGGATTCCGGCTTTCGCCCGGTACCGATCCCATGCCCGATACGCCCGATGTCGATACCGATCGGTATGCGTATCGTACATTGGAAGCACAGAAAGAGTACTCAGATTCTTCTGATGAATTTAATTCCTCTGATGACTCTGTTGAGCTTACTCTTCCTGAGGAGCCCTCTTCTCCCAAGAGGAGGATGTCTCCCCCAGAGGATTTATCCTTTCAGGATTTCATTGTTGATGTAGCTAAAGCACTTTCTATTACTACATCTTCTGAAAGAGAACCCAGATCAAAAAAATTGGACATTTTAGGATACTCAAAAGCTCCTAAAGAGGCAGTCACTCTGCCTGTCCATGAAATCCTTCAAGAACACTTGATGGATTTGTGGGAGACTCCTTTAACACTGTCTCCCCATTCCCGCAGGTTGGACACCATGTATCGGGTCCCTCCTTCGCCTGGGTTCCAAAAAACTCAGCTGCCTCACCACTCCATTGTGGTGAAGTCTGCCATGAAGAAAATAGAGTCCTAAAAGGCATTCTTCTACCCCTCCAGGGCGAGAATGTAAGAACCTAGACTCTTTTGGAAGAAAGATGTTCCAGGCTAGTATGCTTATAGCCAGGATCAACTCTTATAGCCTTTATATGGGCATGTATCTTGGGCAACTTGCCCTAAAAATACAGAATTTTGCCCCCTTTATCCCTGATGATCAAAGGGCGGACTTCTTTTCTATGGTGACACAACTTTCAGAGGTCTCCAAGTTCTCCAACAGGGCAGCCTTTGATTCTTTCGAGGTTGCAGGCAGAGCTTCGGGAATTGCTATTGCAGCCAGACGTCTCGCTTGGCTCCAGGCTTCTAACCTAGAACCCTGGGTTGTAGAAGGCCTCAGAAATCTGCCCTGTACAGGTGAGAACTTATTTGGGGAAGACTGGCAGATTAAAGCTGCTCAAATGGATGCAGAAAATGCCACTCTAGATAGACTTTCCAAGTCTACTTCTACCCCTACCAAAAAGAAGCCTTTTAAAAGGCCTTACTATAAAAAGACCAGATTTCCCACAAATACTGGCCAGCAATCTGCTCAGCCTCGCCTTGCGGCTAAGCGTCAACAATCTAAGCAGGTAAAGTCAAAGCCTGCAGTGTCTGCTACATCCCAGCAGGCTCAACCCCCTCAGGGGTTTTGACTTCCCTCTAGAGAACTTGCCGTTTCTGGCTCTAGCACAACCAGAGCCCCTCACCATTCCTGGAAGGCTAGCTCACTTTGCTCCCAGATGGGAGCAAATCACATCAGAGCAATGGACCCTCTCTATTATCCGAGAAGGCTACCAACTTCATTTCTCCAGCCTTCCTCCCCATACCATGGTGAGGCAATTCAGTTCTCCCCCATCTCTTCTGACCCTGTTGGGTCAGGAAGTCTCTTCTCTTCTTGCCCAAGGGGCAATAGAGGAGGTGCCTCCTCCACAACAGGGGTTAGGTTTCTACTCCCCTTACTTTCTCATAACAAAGAAGACAGGGGGCTTCAGACCTATCCTAGATCTGAGAGAATTGAACAGGTTTCTATTCAAGGAGAAATTCAAAATGCTCTCTCTGGGCCTTCTCCTTCCATACCTTCAGAGTCAGGATTGGCTTTGTTCTCTAGATCTCAAGGATGCGTACACTCATACTCATCCATCCATCCCACAGAAAATATCTAAGATTTCTGTTCCAGGGAAAACATTTCCAGTACAGAGTACTACCCTTCGGTCTGGCCTCTGCTCCAAGAGTCTTCACAAAATGCATGGCAGTCGTAGCCGCATTTCTCAGAGGCATGGGAATCTTTGTCTTCCCATATCTGGACGACTGGTTCATCCAAGCTCCATCTCAGTCAGAAGCCCAGATTTCTCTGGACCGCACAAGGCGTATTCTTCAATATCTGGGACTTGTGGTAAACATTCCCAAATCCCAACTCATCCCTACTCAGTCTCTGGAATTCATAGGGGCCCAATTGGACTCCACCACTGCAAGGGCCTACCTCCCTCTGGTCCGAGGCCAAAGGCTAATAAGCTTGGCCTCCCAAGCTCAGTCCAGAAGTCACTTGTCAGCCAGAGAAATGCTGCAACTTCTGGGCCACATGGCCTCCACGGTTCATGTGGTGCCCTATGCTCGTCTCCATATGAGAGCAGCTCAATGGACATTGGCCACCCAGTGGTCTCAAGCATCGGGACTGCTGTCAGACCAGGTACTCACCTCAAAACGTCTGTTTTGGTCTCTCCAGTGGTGGACATCCTCCAAAAATCTGTTGTTGGGGACCCCCTTCCAACCTTCGTTGCCCCAAGCAACCCTCACAACAGATGCCTCCCAAACAGGGTGGGGAGCTCATCTTCAACATCTCTCCACTCAGGGAATCTGGTCTCCCCAAGAGACCACCCTTCATATCAATCTTCTGGAACTGCGAGCAATCTTCCTTGCCCTCACAGTCTTCCATACCCTCCTTGCCAACCTGACTGTCCTAGTTCAGACAGACAATCAGGTGGCCATGTTTTATATCAACAAACAAGGAGGGACGGGCTCTCTGTCGCTTTGCAACGAAGCTCTCAGATTATGGGCCTTCGCCAGAGAGCACCAAATTCATCTTCTGACAGTATATCTTCCAGGAGTTCAAAACTCTCGGGCAGACAGACTCAGTCGAGTTCTGCTCCCACACGAATGGTCCCTTCATATGGACCAGATATGCAGAATCTTTCAGGAATGGGGGACCCCGGACATAGACCTCTTTGCAAGTCCGTGGAATGCCAAACTTCCCCGGTTCTGTTCCAGGACTCCATGTCAGGGAGCTCAGGCCAACGATGCCTTTCTCCTGCATTGGGGTCAGGAATTCCTGTACGCTTTTCCACCCATTCCTTTGATTCCCAAGACTCTGTTCAAACTTCAGAGGGATCACGGATCCATGATCCTCATTGCTCCACGCTGGCCACGCCAAGTGTGGTTCCCTCTCCTTCTACAGCTCTCCCAGGGCTCCTCCCTGGACCTGGGAGCTGCACCAGACCTTCTGTCTCAGGAGCAGGGGACTTTGTGGCATCCAAACCCCAAGTCCCTACATCTCCGAGCTTGGTTACTGAAGGCTTAAGCCTTCAAGAGCTTAATCTTTCTCAACCAGTGAAAGATATCCTTTATGCCTCTAGGAAACCCTCTACCAGGCGTTCCTATGCTTTCAAATGGAAACGTTTTTCCATTTGGTGTGCCCAACAGGGTCTTGACCCTCTGGCACTTCCATTGAATTCTCTACTAGACTATCTCCTGCATCTCTCCAATGCAGGCCTCAAGACGAATTCAGTACGAGTCCATTTAAGTGCTATTACAGCATCCTTAAAACCTATAAATGGACAATCTGTTTCCTCTCATCCTCTTATTGCAAGATTCATGAGAGGCCTAACCCTCACTAAGCCTCCCATCCGGCCTCCTCCGGTAGCATGGGACTTGAATTTAGTTCTGGGTCAACTTATGAAGCCACCTTTTGAACCGTTGGTATCTACCTCCCTGAAATTTCTTTCTTGGAAGGTCCTTTTCCTTATTGCAGTCACTTCGGCTCGCCGCATCAGTGAACTGCAGGCTTTGGTGGCAAATCCACCTTATACCAGATTTCATCATGATAAGGTGGTCCTTAGGACGAATCCCCACTTTATGCCTAAAGTGGTCTCGCCTTTTCATCTTAATCAAGAGGTATATCTACCTGTCTTTTTTTCCGGCTCCTCATGCATCCAGTGCAGAGAGGAACCTTCATACTCTTGACTGTAAAAGAGCTCTCGCCTTTTACCTCAATAGAACTCAGCCACATCGAAAGTCTTCTCAGCTTTTCGTGGCTTTTGATCCTTCTCATTTGGGACTTCCAGTCACCAAACGCACACTTTCCAACTGGATTGCTCAGTGTATTTCCTTTGCTTACCAGAGTAAGAACATTTCTCTGGAAGGCCATGTCACAGCTCACAATGTGAGAGCCATGGCCACTTCTATGGCTCATCTCCACTCTGTATCCATAGATCAGATCTGTCGAGCAGCCACTTGGGCCTCGGTGCATACCTTCACAGCCCATTACTGCTTGGACAAGGACTCCCGCCGGGATGCCTTGTTTGGTCAGGCTGTCCTCAAACACCTGTTCCATACTTAAACAACTCCTGCCCACCTTCCCAGAATGGATGCCTGAGATCCATCCGAAGATGGTTACCCTTGGAGGGGGATCTCCCAGGCATCTCAGCTAGGGAGTCCCCATATGTGATGACTTATTCCTGCTTGTTCCTAGAGATAGCACAGTTACTTACCTGTAACAGGTGATCTCTGGGAACAGCAGGAATTAGTCATCACAACCCACCCACCTCCCCTAGGAGTTGTCTCTCTATTCCTCTATCTTCCTGTCCTCTCTCTCTCTATTGTCTCAGCTTTAAACTCGAACTGAGGAGAGCTGGTCAGGAAGGCGGGAAGGCAGCGCGCATGTGCAGTGGGAGGCCCCAAAGGCTTTTCATTTGAAAAGCTGGGGAGCTTTCCTGCGCAGGCTCTGCGCAGAGATCACCTGTTACAGGTAAGTAACTGTGCTTTCTCCGCCGCTGGGGTTGCGGGCTCACTCTACTCGAGCTCTCGCCACTTCTTGGGCGGAGTTTGCGTTTGTTCCACCCATAGACATCTGCCGAGCGGCTACTTGGTCTTCCTTGCATTCTTTTACTAAGCATTACCGCTTGGATCTTCAAGCCCGGGACGATGCAAAAGTGGGGTCCACGGCTATTATCGCAGGCCTCGCGGGTCCCTCCCATCATTAGGTACTGCTTTGGTACTGCCCTACCTGTCCCTGGACTGGCCCGGAGAAGCGATTAGGAATAAGAAATTAGTTCTTACCTGCTAATTATCTTTCCTGGAGCTTTCTCCGGGCCAGTCCAGGGTCCCACCTCTGTCTGCTGTTAAGATTTCTAGTTCATCGCCTAACCTTTCGGTCCTTCTTCCGTAACAGGGGTCATCATTGGGGCTTTCAGATTTCATTCAGTGCGGTCTAGTGTGAAGTTTTAATCATGTGTTTGAAAAAAAAATAAAATAAAAAAAATAAACCAAATTTTAATTCCAATTTAATAGCCTATTTCATGGCTTCTACAGTTTGCAAGGACTATAGAAAGTTATCAGTGTTTCAGTGGTTATCTGTTCATTTCAGTTCTTCCTTTAGGTGCTTTGTCATAAGAAGACAGCTGGGTAACCTTCTGGGGGAGTGGCTTCACATCTCATCAAAACTTGAAATCAGTCCTCAGTGGCTATAGAGGATTGACAACCCTACCTGTCCCTGGACTGGCCCGGAGAAAGCTCCAGGAAAGATAATTAGCAGGTAAGAACTAATTTCTTATTATATAGCAATACAAGGCGTACGCAGCATTGTACAGACAAACAAGACAACTGTCCCTGCTCATCAGAGCTTACAATCTAATCAAGACAGACTGTACAATAGATGAGAACAAGGATACAAAAGGAGACAGAAGGAGAAAAAACTATTAAGATCCAAAAGTAGCCTGAAAGAAATGGGACTTCAGCATGGACTTGAAAACGGGGAGAGATGAAATATGACTTAAAGATACAGGTAGTTACAGGCATAAGGAGCAGCAAGGCAAAAAGGATGGAAGTCTGGAGTTGGCAGTGGAAGAGAAGGGTATAGAGAGAAGAAAGCTAGAGAGAGCAAGAGTTGACAAGGAGGGTTGTAGGGAGAAAGGTGAGGTAGTGTGGAGCAACAGAATGAATGCATTTACAGGTCAGAAGGAGTAGTTTGTATTGGATACAGAAATGGAAGGGAAGTCAATGAAGTGATTTAAGAGGGGTTATGAGTATAATGGGACTGGCAGAAGATTAGCCACACAGCAGAATTTTGAACAGACTGAAGGGTAGAAGGATAACTCGGAGTAAGACTAGTAAGGAGGCGGTCACAATAATCTAAGCAAGAGATGATTGAAGAGTGGATAAATGTTTTAGTGTGTGTTCAGAAAGGAAAGGGACAATTTTGTTAATGTTTTTTATATAGCAAAAACTTGTCGTTTCTTTCTATCTGTTGGATATATGAGGAGAAGGAGAGGGAGGAGTCTAAGATGACCCCAAGGTTACGGGCTGAGAAAACAGGAAGCAGAAGAGTGTTATCTACAGAGATAGAGAGAGAAGGAAGGGGGGAAGAGGGTTTAGGGGGAAATAAAAGAAGTTCCGTTTTGGCCATGTTCCACAAGGAACACTTGCCTCAGTCTTAATACACAATGTTCTAACAATGCTGCGTCAATCTGCTTCCATTGGTAGGTGACCTCACATCTAGCTGTACTCCAAACATGCTAGAATCTGTCACTGATATTTTGTAATCTCCCCCTTTCCACCAAGCTAGCAGAAAGATGTAGACCCCTGAATCTATCTCTACCAAAAATCTGCTTAGTCCCGTCTTGAATGGCCCTCCAAAAAATCATCATTTTCAGGCAAGTCCATCAAATGTGGAAGGAGAAGCCTATGCCCCCACAAGCCCTCCAACAAACTTTGGATAGTGATGTTAATATCTTATGCAGTTGAAGGGCATGTAGTACCAACTCATCAGAATCTTTTAACAATTTTCCCTTTATGGAGATAGAGGCTTGCTGAATTTGCTCTAAAACTTTCCAGTGTTTAACCTTTGTCTGCTCCCCCCAAATCCCTCTCCCATTCCAACATGTAATCAAGTTTGATAAATTTAGAATCTCTCACCATGCTGTACATCGCAGATACCAGTCCCTGGGACCACTTCTTCATATACCAAATAACTTCCAGGTCAGAAGTCCCTGCCCGATTCTTCCTGGCCTATCTTCCCCCCTCCCCCCTCATCCCATAGCCTTTAAGCTTTTCAAAGGGTACCAACTATCCCCCCCCCCCCCCCCCCATCTGCAGACTGATGAAAACATTTCAAGCCCTTCCTCTCCCACCTAGAATATACACATCCCCTTTTGGGATAAAATCTACTGTACACTGCAATGACCCCAATAAAGAGTAGAACTGCCCAAGCCCCTCATCCTGTCCCAAATAGACAGCACCTGTCCCCTATCTGGTCTATCGTGAAGGATGTATAAATTGATTGTTTGTGCTCTTAGGGATGGATCTGTTTTATAAAAAGCACATAGTTCCTATGTTGTCTTTTATAAAATAAACACTTCTTTTTAAAACATCTCACATAGACTTCATTCTGTAACAGGACACCTACTATCATCAAGGACTTCAGGCTTGTAGTAATTTTTTTGGGGGGAGAGGGACTAGCCAGTTTTACTTGCATACATTAAAGTTGAATCATCTGTTAAATTATGGGTTGTTTTTGTTGTTGGTTGTTTGTTTTTTTTTAATTTAAACCGAGTGACTCAAAAAATACCAAAGGTATCATACTTCAGTTATTCTTAGAAAGAAGCTTACCTCTTCTCCTATGGGGGGGGGGAGCTTTTAAGTCATGTGTTAGCTGCTTTCCTAGCTTCATAAATATCCATTGCAGCAGATATACGTACAAGGCTTTATGGACTTCACCTCTTTTATATGTTCTGAAGCAGCAGGGGAATTGAAGTAGTTCTGTCTCCAACAGATAGTGACATGTGTCTGAATTGGTGCCGCAGAGTTTAATCGGGAAAGCTTTCAAGGCAGCATCTTGTGGGCTGTTTTCCCTTCGAGACAGGGCTGAGTCGAAAGAGCTCCTAACAGGTAACTGGCAGATCCTCCCTCTCCCTCAGGTAGACTGTGCTATCAATCCCAAAACTAGTAATGAGTGAACTAACTACTACCTGGGCTGCCTCCTTTTCAGCCACGATATGGTCTGCAGTCGGACAAACTACTAGAGGCTAGTTCAGCCCTTCAGGCATTTAGCAAAAATATTGATTTTAAAATTATTTTAAAAAGAAATTGCATGCCAGGCAAGAGTTGCTGTGCTTTACCATTTGGTCAATTGAGGACTCAAGTAACCCCAGGTCTGGTCAGGGGCCCCTTGGTGAGCTTAAACTACCTTTAGGTATGGTGGAGCTGGAATGCAGAAGGATGCGTCAGCCTGCAAGAGCTGATGGCAATTGGCTTTCTGTTTAACTGACCTGCTTGGCTTCAGGAGCCATCAGTTAACTGTGCAGAGCCTTATTACAATAAGCTTTTAATGAGAATACTCGCCCTCCTGTGTATGGGGTTAGGAAGGTGATGACTGCATTAGTGGACCTGTTGGGATGGTGGCCATTTTAGTCTTACAGTGCCTTAGAGTATCTATGCTGGGTGTTTGGGGGGGGGGGGGTTTGTTTTAGGGATTTCAGGTATGGATGTAGGAAACATCTGTCCTGTTTTTAAAAGGGAGGGATGGACTCCTATGTTGATGGGTTGGTTCTCTACCAACAATAGGACCCCAAGTCTCAAAACTTTCTGAATTAACTTTGACAGAAGTTGGGTGGGTGGAAAAGTAGAGAGGATACTTTTGCTTCCTGGGTATGGATAATGCATCCCTGCACTAAGTTGGCCTCAGAGCTATCACAGCAACTTCTGGGAGGTGACAAAGAGCAGGGCATTCAAAACTAAACCGTGACAACCAAGGAGTGTAAGGCTTAAGGTCTTCCTAGGCAGCCAACATCTTGAGCCATCTTTGTGGCTGGCCGTTATAGCTACAAATAAGTTTTTGATGAGGTGCTGGTTGTACTTAAACTCTAGTCATCTAGTTTCAGGTTCAGTGAAAAGGGGGGCTTCTGTCCTATCTTAAACTGCAAGGCTTTGGGGACAGGAAGGGCTGTGAGTTCTCAAAGAATGAGTGTACTTCAGGATCTGTATAACTTGTCTTTTGTCTAGGGCCTCTGAGAGCAACTTTGACAGTTTGGGGGGAAGTTTAGGTAGAAGGTATCCTTCAGAGTTCAGTTTGCACCTTAGCTTTAGAGAAGGGATGGAAAGGAGCTCAAGAGAATGTATTGTATGGTCAGTGTCTTCTGAATCATGGAACTGCTATTCTCTGGTCATGACAGCTTAATTGCCTCCTTTGATGTTAAATGCAGATGTGTCTTGACAGTAGAAGATTCCCGTGGTACTGGGGCCCTGTCTCAAAGGCCGATTAGATTGCAGGATGGATTCTGCAGGTCTGGCAGAGACTGTTTCAGATTATAGTAAGTTCCAATTCTCCTGCAAAATTGCTGTAATAGTTTGAGAATATGTTTCCATTCAAAAGAGGCTAATGGACAGACAGAGGCTGCAGGTTCCACAGGAATTTAGGTCAGTGTATATGGTAGTCATGCTGTACTGCTTGGCGCTGTGAGGAAGAAAATTCCCTTTATCAGACCAAAGAAGAGCAGTAGAGCAAGAGTCTCTTAGCTAGACAAATGCCTGTTTCTGTATTGGAGCAAAGGACAGGCCCCTATTGTATTTATTTATATTTAGTCAAGTTTGAGAAACTTTACATCTTCTGTTAATAAAGAAAACATCAAGTAAAATATAGAGATTATAACCAAAAAACAGTAGTACAAAAAAACTTGGCTTACAGCAAGGGTAAAGTCAAGAATAAAAAAAACTACATAATGAAAGGAAAGAGGCAGCGAGTCTTATACAATGGTATTACAAATTCTGTCCCCTATTGGCCAGAAGGTTTTTTCCAAGTGCAATGGCTCTTGAAACATAGAAGCACTAGTCTTAAGTGTGACAACACATTTACAGGTGCAGCTAAGAAAGCCTGCTCCCAAAGATGAGGTTTCAAAGCAAAATATTGCTTCATGCAAAATTGGGTATTACATGATACATTTGGAAAAAAAATTCCCTCACAGAAAGCAGTTTCCTTGTCTTTAAAATATGCTTGAGCACATTTGTTTTGTCTATTTCAGACATAAGTGTGACTGAGAGGGTAGCCGTCTTATCCACTGAGTCTTCAAGAAACGCAGTCAAGTCCTGACTCTCATTGGCCTATAATAAATCAAACTCCCCTTCATTAACCAGCTTGTTGGTGGTAGTGTCATTGTGTTAAGTGCCATCGAATCTGTCGACTCCTATGACCCTTGGGATAGTTGTCCTAAACCGGGTTTGGTTAATAGAGTGGCATCCATATCTGCCGTTGTATCAATCCATTTCATTACTGCCTTCCTCTTTTTTTTATGTTGAACTTCAACCTTGCAAGCATGATGTCTTTCTCTAATCTCTCTTTGCATGATGTGTCCAAAGTCAAAGTCCTGTCATCTGAGCTTCTAAAGAAAACTTAGGTGTGATCTCCCCCAGTACTGACTGGTTTGTTCTTTGGGCAGTCCATGGTATTTATTTAAACTTCTTTTTTTTATATACCGTTTTTTTTCAAGCTATCAGTGATATACAGAGAACATTGGGGAGGGGGATATTGGAAATAATATGCACAGTACTGTATTTTCATGCATATAACACATGTATTGTTTTTTTTCCCCAAACTATGCAACTCTAGTGCATTATATGCATGGGCATGCTATATAAGTGTTATTGGCATCACAAGAAAAAACAAGTCGTTTTTTTTTTGTTTTGTTTTTTTGGGGTTTTTTTTTGTAATTTCTTTTTCTTAATCCTGAATTGTAATAAGGGTTATTTCTGTACATTCATTACATCTGACTTCTGAAACTCTTCAAAGTCCATGCCATCATTGCCGAAATATCTAAGGGCCAACTGCAGACGCTATTCTGTAATTTCTGAAGTGATGTCGCCATCATTGCTATTGGTATTTTCACCTTCTTTTGTATCTGAATGTGTCTTATTCTGCTGGTAGACAATTCTACTGAAACAAAGATACCGTTGAAGATCCCCAAAAAATTTTTTCTCCCTTATTTTTTGTCGGACATAGATCACACGGAGAAGGCACTGAAAACCAAACTCCAAATGCGATACATCTCCCTTTTATCCAACCATATAGGTTCAAACTTTTTCCATCTTAAATAGGCTGTGCACTTTAACAGATTAAAAGCATACAGTACTTATCTTGTAAGCCCACGCGACGTGCACGTTTCGGGGGATGATCCCCCCTGTATCAAGCGCTCCAAAACTCAACTCTAAAGAAACCAATATCCACCAAAGCTTGGGCCAGCTTTGGTGGATATTGGTTTCTTTAGAGTTGAGTTTTGGAGCGCTTGATACAGGGGGGATCATCCCCCGAAACGTGCACGTCGCGTGGGCTTACAAGATAAGTACTGTATGCTTTTAATCTGTTAAAGTGCACAGCCTATTTAAGATGGAAAAAGTTTGAACCTATATGGTTGAATAAAAGGGAGATGTATCGCATTTGGAGTTTGGTTTTCAGTGCCTTCTCCGTGTGATCTATGTCCGACAAAAAATAAGGGAGAAAAAAATCTTTTTGGGGATCTTCAACGGTATCTTTGTTTCAGTGCTATTTTGATTACCGTTTTTTGGGGGTAATTTTTTGGATTGGTAGACAATTCTAGCCTTTTTGAAGCCATTGCAGATGGTTTGTGGTGGTGTTTCCCCCCCCCCCCCCCAAGCAGAAGCCACCCACTTGTAGACTTCCTAAAACCTTGCCTGCTTCAGTCTTCCTGATGGTGTGAATTCATGAAACCCAGAATGCATCCATTCGTCCCACTCTCTTCTCACGAACATCTTGAACAGATGGGTTAACTACTATATCATCTATTGCCTATAGCTTACAGATAAGACCATCAGGTATTATAGCTATGTGGACACCAGTTGAATTTATAGAATTTTGAATGTTTTTCCTTTGTGGGCATCCAAAATTAGTAAGGACTTCAAAAAGAATCCCCTCCTGCCTGACCCTATAACAAATCTCCAGGAACAAGCAGGAATAAGTCCTCACATATGGGTACGTCGGTACCGACGGAGCCTGCGCGGGAAAGCTCCCCAGCTTCCCAGAAGGAAAGCTTTTGGGGCCTCCCACTGCGCATGCGCGCTGCCTTCCCGCCTTCCTGACCAACTCTCCTCAGTTCTTCTTTTTCCGCGGAGCCAGCAGGTCGTGTTCCTGTCACCACTGAAGAAGTTGTTGTTTTAATTTGTTTCTTTGGCCGCGTGTCTGCCTTCCCCGATTCCGGACCGGTACCGCCGTCTTTTTTCTTTATTTCTTTACCAAAAAAAAAATCTTATTTTCCCCACTTGGTGTGTTTGTTCTGTGAGGCCTCTAGGCCTTCACAGAATTCTCCCTCATGGAGAAACAAGCCTCTGGTTTTAAAAAAAATGCACCAAGTGTAGCGGTACTATATCAGTCACAGACACCCATGAATGGTGTCTTAAATGTTTGGGGCCTGACCATTCCATTCCGGATTGCCCATCCTGTTCTTTGATGTCTAAACGTGGCTTACAAAACCGAGCAGCCAAGTTTCACATGCTGTTTTTACAGATACTTCAGCATCGACATCTTCCAGGTCTTCCTCTCCTGATGGATCTCAGGTAACCAAACATTCCTCTGGCAGGTCCTCAAAGGGCAAATCTCCCTCCAAGTATCGAGATGCTCCCGGGCTTGACCCTGAGGACCCTGCCCCAGCCATACAACCCCGGCGGGAAGCTCCGGCTTCCAAAGCTCCTCCTATGGGGTTACAGGTTGACATCGATGGCACGGCCTCGACCGATCACCTGTTAGACTGCTCTGGGGTACCGGCTCATTCTTCCGGTACCGACATCCAGACAGTCGTGGCGTCTATGGATCATACAGTTCAATCCATGCAGCAGGCTATTATGGCTTTTATTAAAGCTGCGACGCCATCGGTACCGCAGCCAGCGGTACCGACTCTGGTTCCGGTACCACAACCGATACCGGTACCCAGGGCATCCACATCGCCCAGGATACCGATTCCGGTTCCCGGTTCCAGGGTTTTTCCCGATACCGATCCGGTTCCGGGTACCCCCGATGTCGATACCGGTCGATACGCTTATCGATCCCTGGAAGCAAACAGACGATACTTCGAGTCTTCTGATGATTCTGATTCATCAGATGACTCTGCTGAAGTATCCCTAACTCTACCTGAAGAGCCCTCTTCTCCAAAGAGGAGAATGTCTCCTCCAGAGGATTTGTCTTTTCAAGACTTCATCCTTGAAGTGGCTAAAGGTCTCTCTATTTCAGTAACCTCTGAAAAAGAACCTAGAGCAAAAAAATTAGATATTTTAGGATACTCTAAGGTTCCCAAAGAGGCAGTCACCTTGCCCATTCATGAAATTCTTCAAGAACATATGATGGACTTACGGGAGACTCCTCTCACCCTATCTCCACATTCTCGTCGGTTGGACACCATGTATCGTGTCCCTCCTTCTCCTGGTTTTCAAAAAACTCAGCTCCCTCACCACTCTATTGTGGTGCAGTCAGCTATGAAAAGGATAGAGAGTACCAAAAGACACTCTTCTACTCCTCCAGGGAGAGAATGTAGGACTTGGATGCTTTTGGTAGAAAAATCTTCCAAGCAAGTATGCTTATTGCTAGAATCAATTCATACAGCCTCTATATGGGCATGTTTCTGAAGGAGATTGCATTGAAAATACACCATTTTCTCCCCTTTATCCCAGAGGATAGAAAGGAGGAGTTCCTTTTGCTAAAGCATACCCAAGATATCTCAAAGTTCTCCAACAGAGCAGCCTTTGACTCCTTTGAGGGTGCTAGCAGAGCCTCAGGTATTGCCATAGCGGCTCGCAGAATTGCTTGGCTCCAGGCCTCTGATCTAGAACCCTGGGTCCAGGATGGGTTGGGAAATCTGCCCTGTACAGGTGAGAATCTGTTTGGTAAGGAGTGGCAAATCAAAGCCACCCAAATGGATGCAGAAAATGCTGCTTTAGTTAGACTTTCTAAGTCTACTTCTGCCCCTGTCAAGAAAAAATCTTTCAAGAAGCCTTTCTATAAGAAGGCCAGATTTGCTACAAATACTGGCCAACAATCTTCTGCAGCTCGCTTTGCTCCTAAGCGTCAGCAGCCTAAACAGGCCAGGGCAAAACCTGCAGGGGCTGCTATAGCCCAGCAATCCCAACCCCCTCAGGGTTTTTGACTCAACTCTAGAGAACTTAACCTTTCTGGCTCTAAAACATCCAGATCCTCTCACCATTCCAGGAAGGTTAACTCATTTTGCTCCCAGATGGGAGCAAATCACATCAGAACAATGGACCCTCTCTATCATCAGAGAGGGCTACAAACTACATTTCTCCAGCCTTCCTCCACATACCATGGTGAGATGTTTCAATTCTCCCCCTTCTCTCCTGAATCTGTTAGGTCAGGAGGTGACCACCCTTCTCGCCCAAAGGGCAATAGAAGAGGTTCCTCTTCTTCAACAGGGGTCAGGGTTTTACTCCCCTTATTTTCTTATTCCCAAGAAAACAGGGGGATACAGACCTATTCTAGATCTCAGAATTGAACAAATTCCTATGCAAGGAGAAATTCAAGATGCTTTCTCTAGGTACTCTCCTTCCATACCTACAGAGTCAGGATTGGCTTTGTTCTCTAGATCTCAAGGATGCGTACACACATATACTCATCCATCCATCCCACAGAAAATTCCTACGGTTTCTGTTCCAGGGAAAACATTTCCAATACAGAGTACTTCCCTTCAGTCTAGCCTCTGCTCCAAGGGTATTTACCAAATGCATGGCAATAGTAGCTGCATTTCTACGAGCCATGGGAATTTTTGTTTTCCCATACCTGGACGACTGGCTCATCCGAGCTCCATCTCAGTCCGAGGCTCTGACTTCCCTGGATCGCACCAGACGCATTCTGCAGTATCTGGGACTTGTGATCAATCTGCCAAAGTCTCAACTCACCCCTACTCAGTCCCAGGAATTCATAGGGGCCTGGTTGGATACCACCACGGCAAGGGCCTATCTTCCTCAGGCCCGTTGCCAACGTCTAGTGCACTTAGCCTCCCAGACTCAGTCCAGAAGCCACTTGACTGCCAGGGAGATGCTACAACTATTAGGCCACATGGCCTCCACAGTACATGTGGTGCCCTATGCTCGCCTACATATGAGAGCAGCTCAATGGACTTTGTCCACCCAGTGGACTCAAGCAGCTGGAGCTCTCTCAGACCAAATAGCAAACTCCAAACGTCTCTTTTGGTCTCTCCAATGGTGGATGTCCACTCAAAATCTGTTGTTGGGGGCTCCCTTTCAACCATTGTTGCCCCAAGCAACCCTCGCAACAGATGCCTCCCAAACAGGTTGGGGAGCTCATCTTCAAGATCTCTCCACTCAGGGCACTTGGTCTCCACAGGAGACCACCCTTCATATCAACCACTTGGAACTTCGAGCAATCTTTCTAGCTCTCAGAGTTTTTCATACCCTCCTCAGCAACATGACGGTCCTTATTCATACGGACAATCAAGTAGCCATGTTTTACATAAACAAGGAGGGACTGGCTCTCTGTCGCTTTGCAACGAAGCTCTAAGATTATGGGCCTTCGTCAGAGAGCATCAAATCCATCTCCTGACAGTATATCTTCCAGGAATCCAAAACTCTTGGGCAGACAGACTCGGTTGCGTTCTGCTTCCACACGAATGGTCCCTGCACATGGATCAGGTACTCAGAATCTTCCAGAAATGGGGGACCCCGGACATAGACCTCTTTGCAAGTCCGTGGAATGCCAAACTTCTTCAATTCTGTTCCAGGATTCCGTGTCAGGGACTTCAGGCCAAGGATGCCTTCCTCTTTCATTGGGGTCAGGACTTCCTATATGCCTTTCCCACCCATTCCTTTGATTCCCAAGACTCTGTTCAAACTTCAAAGGGATCAAGGGTTCATGATCCTCATAGCTCCACGCTGGCCACGCCAAGTGTGGTACCCTCTACTTCTGCATCTCTCCCAAGCCCCCTCCCTGGACTTGGGAGCAGCTCCAGACCACCTGTCTCAGGAGGAGGGGACTTTGTGGCACCCAAACCCCAAGTCCCTTCACCTCAGAACTTGGTTACTGAAGGCCTAGACCTTCAACACTTCAGTCTTTCGCAGCAGGTGAAGGATATCCTCCATGCCTCTAGGAAACCTTCCACTAGGCGTTCTTACGCTTTTAAATGGAAAAGATTTTCCATTTGGTGTGCTCAACAGGGTCTTAACCCTCTAGCACTTCCTTTGAATTCTCTTTTGGAATATCTCCTGCATCTCTCCAATGCAGGACTCAAAACGAATTCGGTAAGAGTCCATTTGAGTGCTATTGCAGCATCCCTTAAGCCCATCAATGGACAACCTGTTTCCTCTCATCCTCTTATTGCAAGATTCATGAGAGGCCTAACCTTAACTAAACCTCCCATTCGACCTCCTCCGGTGGCATGGGACTTAAACTTGGTTCTTGGTCAGCTTATGAAGCCACCCTTTGAACCCTTAGCCACTACCTCCTTGAAATGTCTTTCCTGGAAGGTTATTTTCCTTATTGCAGTCACCTCAGCTCGCCATATCAGTGAACTGCAAGCTCTAGTGGCTAATCCACCTTATACAAGGTTCCATCATGATAAGGTGGTCCTTAGGACCAAGCCCCACTTTATGCCTAAAGTGGTCTCCCCTTTTCATCTTAATCAAGAGGTATATTTACCTGTCTTTTTCCCAGCTCCTCATGCATCCAGTGCAGAGAGGAACCTTCATACTCCAGATTGTAAAAGAGCTCTTGCCTTTTACCTCCAGAGGACACAGCAACATCAAAAGTCTTCTCAGCTTTTTGTTGCTTTTGATCCTTCTCATTTAGGACTTCCAGTCTCCAAAAGAACACTGTCCAATTGGATTGCTCAGTGTATCTCTTTTGCTTACCAGAGTAAGAACCTTTCTCTGGAGGGCCATTTCACTGCTCACAATGTGAGAGCCATGGCCACCTCTATGGCTCATCTAAACTCTGTGTCCATAGACCAGATCTGTCGAGCAGCCACCTGGGCCTCGGTTCATACCTTTACAGCCCATTACTGTTTGGACAAGGACTCCCGCTGGGATGCCTTGTTTGGTCAGGCTGTCCTCAGACACCTGTTCCATTCTTGAACAACTCCAGCCCACCTTCCCTGAATGGATGCCTGAGATCCATAGGAAGATGAGGAACCTTTCAGGGTCTCATACCCTTCAGGGGATCTCCCGGGCATCTCAGCTAGGGAGTCCCCATATGTGAGGACTTATTCCTGCTTGTTCCTGGAGATAGCACAGTTACTTACCTGTAACAGGTGATCTCTGGGAACCGCAGGAATTAGTCCTCACAACCCACCCACCTCCCCTAGGAGTTGTATCTCTCTCTCTCTTTCCTTTCCTCTCTCTATTGTCTCAGCTTTAAACTCGAACTGAGGAGAGTTGGTCAGGAAGGCGGGAAGGCAACGCGCATGCGCAGTGGGAGGCCCCAAAAGCTTTCCTTCTGGGGAGCTTTCCCGCACAGGCTCCGTCGGTACCGACGTACCCATATGTGAGGACTAATTCCTGCTGTTCCCAGAGATCACCTGTTACAGGTAAGTAACTGTGCTTTATCTACTCATACTTTCATAAGGTCACAGTCCATCCATCCCTTCTTATTACAATGGACAACCACACTGGTGGGCAGTTTTTGGTGGAGCATGGTAACTCTTGAAAACTACCATCAGCTTTAATTTCACCCCACTCACAATACATTTAAGGACTCTACAGTAAAGCAAGCCCTCTCATGCCCAGTGGTTGTAATGGCTACAGGGTTTTTTTTGTACCTGAAGCAGCTACAGTCCTGATGGCAGCAATGTCAAAATATAAATATGGACACAATTCCAATAATAACATCCATTACAGAGATACCATGTTCAGAGATTTCTTTGGAGACAAATTCATGGAAGTCTATCATCTTTGATCAGTCTGGAAGTCTCTGGCCTACAGTGGTTCTCATCCTCACTGAAAGTCCATGTCTTTTTATGAATCTAGAAATCCAGGTGAAACCTGCTTTGAAATCTCCTCTTTAATTGCGGAAGCTTCACTTTGATCTGAATTGCGACAGAGCTTGATTTTGTTCCCTCCAAAAGAGAACCTGCTCTTTCAAGTCATTCTCCCATTAAGGCCATTTTGCTTTGGGCCCTTGATGTGTGTTTTTGGGTGTTCATTTTCTCTAGCTCCTTTTTCTCCTTTCTCAATTCGCAAATCGAGTCGTTCCAACCTCGAACTCTCACGCTGCAGCTCTGTTGCTTGTTTGTTCCGTTCTCACAACTTTGTTTGAAGTCAGTGGTATAGAACTTGTTTCATTCTTGGCATGATCCCAACCCAATAAGACTGTGCATGGTATGTATGTTATCCAGAACATTTGCACAGATTGTTGTCATTTCTTTGCCTTAGATACACGGGTGTGCTATTTGTGTGAAGATATGGTATTCTTCACCAGCACCATAATTCAAAGACATCTATTTTCTTCCTATATATATATTTTTTTCTATCCAATTTTTTTTGCATCCATATGATATGGAAAATACCATTGATTGGACAAGTCTAATCTTTGTATGGAGAAAGATATTTCTGCTCTTGAGAATCTTGTCTATGTCCTTCTATAGCTATTCTGCCAAGAGCAATGCATCCAATTTGACTGCTTGTCGTTTCTTTATTGATCCAAGCAGATTAAAGTTGTTCATTCTTTCAGTTTCTTTTCCATCAACAGTGAACTTAAAGATGACAACTGGAAAAATCAAGTTAAGGTGCAGGCCCGTTTTAAGACTATATTTCTTTGATAAGTAAATATTTCAGATTATCTTCGCTTTCAGCCAGTATTGTGGTGTTGTCAGCAAAGCGAAGGTTGTTGAGTCTTCTAATCTTCATACCTCAGTTGTCTTCATAAAATTCTGCTTCTCTGGTTTGTACTGCATATAAATAGATAGTGGGAAAGTATGCAACCTTGTTGGGCACCTTTGCTGATTTTAAACTATTATTTTTCTTTGTTCTGTTCAAACCGTTGCGTCTTGATCAATGTAAAGGTTGTGCAAGAGAACTATAAGGTCTTCTGGTATAACTATGATTCTTAAAATGGCCCAGAGTTTCTCATGGTTTACACAGTCAAAAGCCTTATTGTAATCAAACAATTAACTAGCTTAGAGGGAATATAATAGGTTTTAGCTACAAGAATATCTTTAATAAGGTTCTTAACTTTACTGAAGTATTTTTTAAACAATATTTCAGCTGACAGTAAATTTGTAAGAGGAAACGTTAAAAACTAAATTCTGAATGCTTAAATATTTTCTAGTGTCCAACTTATGCCACCCAGAGTCCTTTGTGCAAGACATGAATATCTCAGTTATAATCTGAAGCTGTCAATCAACTTTCCTCATACTTATCTATCTCAAAAATCTTAGCACACACCTCTTGCAATTTAACAAAGGTTTCCTAGAAGAAAACAAAAACACATGCGTACCAGTAGTATGCAGACTAGATTCCATATGCACCTAATGCCCCACAAATCCTTTTAAAGTTATGTTCTGGTTTAGAGAGGCAGCTGTGTTCTCCAAAGCCTCGGGCATAGACACAGGATGAGGCATTAAGGAAAATTATTTACCAAAGAGAACCTTCATTTCCAAAAGACTCTGCTAAAGTGCCTGTAGAAGATGAGGAGACCTTTCTGTTGAAACAAAGCTCCATCATTAGAGAGTTGCAGCCCTGCAGTAAAAGTAACCAGAAGCTTATCCATCAGCCTTACTGTTGTAGTTGATCCTGTAGTAGTATGCTGATTCCTATTCTTTTTTCTTTTGAACAGTTTTTCAGTTCTGCTCACCTAGACTATTATCACTGGAGGAATAGGAGCTACTGCCCAAATATAATCCAGTAATACTTTCAAAATCAGTCATCATCCACTGCTGTCTGTGCTCTAAAGGGATGTGGCATACCCCTTCAGCCCATGCATCAAGTGGGATACTGATTTTTATGGCCCCAAAAGGAAAATAGGTGATGTCAGGATAGGCTCTGCTCCCTACAGCACTGGTTTCTCTCCAGGTCTTTGGGTGGAATGACAGCCTGCTTATTGCAGCTTGCATTGCACAAATTCTTGCTTTTGTCAACAGGCCCCCTACTTAAAGAATGCCTTGCACTCAATATGACCTACTAGTGCTGTTTTTAGGAGCACTTATTTCTTTCTGATTTTGATCCTGGGCGGCATAGAGCCTTTTATTGGAAGGAGGCTTGCTGTTAATCTGAGTGCATACAATGCTGTTGGCAGTCCATAGAGCACATGTTGAAGTTCAGGCACACCCACAGCAGTGGGAGGGGTACACAATGGAGCCATGGCCTGAATATCATTTTGCCCCACATAGCATCAGACAGGATGGAGGTTGGTAGTCAGAGAGGGTGGTTTGGCCCCTTCAACACAAAGGTGTATCTATTCTCAAGGAGAATGTCATGTCATGAAACATGGTAGTGGCTGTATTGATGTGTCAGCAGAGCAGGGCTAACGGTGTTGACTCCAGGGGGAGACAGGTGTGAGACTGGCCTTGTGTCTATGTAGGAAGAAGCTCTAGCTCTGCCGCCTTAGGCCTGGAGCAGATGGAAGCCTTTGGTGCCCCTTTAAGATTGTCTGAGCTCCCTAGTGTTTTGATGAAGTCATGGGGTTCAGCCAATTTTAATTTGCCTAACAGTGTTTTTACTGAGCTTGTTTTGGAGCTGTATTAAAGGCACATAGTGGGACTATACTCCTGCGTGCTTTGCAGAACCCCTTAAGTCAGCAAAGTTGGACTAGCAGTATTCCTAATGTTTGTGTCTGATTTGAAGGTAGTCTTCCTGTCATCTAGTTTACTGTTGTGGGGTTTTTTTTGTTTGCTTTTTTTGGGAGAGCAGAGGGACATGTCCACTCAATCCAAGTAGATGTTGAAGAGGAGCATAAGGCAATGTAGGGAGCTCCCCTAAATATGCTTTGAAGAGCTTTTAAACTATTTCTGGGGCTTTGAGAGAACAAAGTCCATCCATGCTCTCTGAAGTCACCATGTATAGGGTTGCATCAGTCCTGCTTATTAACCGAAAAAAGAAACTCATGGTTCTGTTTAAGGGCAAGACCTCCAAATCTTGATGCAGTAAAGTAACCTCATACCATGATACCTACATAACGGCTAACCATCAGGACAAGGTTTGTGCTTAAGTAGGCAGTGTTGGCTAAAACATCTTTTGATCAAGGTATAAGTCACCATTAATTTCTATTAATAGTAGACTTCATCATGCAGCTTTACTCTGCAGCATGATTTTATTACCCATTTAATTAAATGGAAGATTTTGACAATTGTGTTAAACAGTAAAAGTCTTCATTTCTTTAACACCCTGACTTTGAAATATCATGTTCTTTCTTTAAAAATTTCATATTTGAGATAAAATTATGCCTTTTTTTTCTCATGTAATAAGACTTGTTTCAATTAAACAGATTACTGCAACAAAAACGTATTTCTTTCTGTTCTTTCCAACCCAACCTATTGAAAAGAATTATAAGGGGTTGAGAGCATCTGGCTGGAGCCAAAATAAATATCTAATAGAATGTGACCTACTTTGCATGGTGAAGATTCTTCCAGTTTGAAAATAAACCAGACTGGATGGCCTTCAGAGAAATAAGCTTCCCAAAATATGGCCTAATACATTGCTATGAGAGAAGGAGTTTGAGATTTTGCAGCATAGAAACTGAAATAGTAAGGGAGGAGAGCACCTTCGTCTGGGAGCAGACGCTGTGTTGCAGCTCGGGGCCAGGAACAGCTGAAACAACCGCAGGCGTGAGGTGGATGACACTGCTCTGGAGGACCCCCCTGCTCTCTACAAAGCCCGACGAGAACGGGGCTTTAATGGAGGAGAGCACCTTTGCCTGGGAGCAGATGCTGTGTTGCAGCTCGGGGCCAGGAACAGCTGAAACAACTGCAGGCGTGGGGTGGACGACACTGCTCTGGAGGACCCCCCTGCTCTCTACAAAGCCCGACGAGAGCTATACGCGGCCGCGTGTTCGCGTCCTAAGGGGCGTGATACAAGGGGCAGGATACGCCCCTTCGACGCTTCTGAGGCGCTGGAAGTATACAGGGCTTGTATATGGGAAAACGGAAAGCTAAACCTGCCGCATTATCAACAACTTCTGGCGGAGCACATGGATGTAAGGTGGGCCCCATGGACAAGCATGTTACTACTTTACAACCAGCTACGCAATCACCGGAAAGGGTTTCTTTAAGCCCAGAAAGCCGGTTACCACCTCCTCTCCCACAGTTTCCACTTTCATCTACTCTTATGGACACCCCTGTATTAGACGAAGTTCCTGCTCTTTGTCCAGTTGAACCAATTGTGTCTGAAGATTCTTTTGTCTCTCCTTCTGGAGATGTTACTCTCTTGGATATTTGGACTGCTATTAAGAAAATAGATGTACGTTTATCTGGCACTGTTTCTTCCCTTTGTTCTTTTTCTCATGATGTAGTCAGTAAGGTGAAAATGGTTGATCAACATTTGACCTCTTTAACAGGCTCCGTAGCCCGTACTGATTCTCAGCTTCAGGTGTGTGTTGCTAACAATGTGGCTTTAGTTAAAGAGCTCTCAGCGGTTTCTTATCGCTTGGAGCTCGTTGAGAACCAGTCTCGGGCTCGGAACCTTCGCTTCCTAAATTTTCCCACTACCCATCTTTCTTTTGATTTGTTGTTAAAAAAAAGTACTTCACTGAAGTTCTTCAAATTATAGAAACTATAGATGTCCTCCAAATGTTTTCCTTTTCAAGTGCTCTTAGGTCGGTGCCAAACCCTGAGGGAGACTTACCTCCTCCTCAGGACTCGGTTGCCCAAAATCTGACAGTGTTTTTGGATGACTCCTTGGATGTTATTCCTAAACGTTGTACACTGGTTGTAACTTTTTCCTCAGAGTCCGTTAAATTAAAGGTACTACGTGCCTACTTTAAGCACAAGGATCAACTGTTTTGTGGTTTTAAAATCCAGGTTTTCCCTGATATAGGACGGACTACTCAGTCTAGTCGTAAACAATTTTTAGATTTAAAACCTAGAGTGCTTGCATTGGGGGCTTCGTACTTCCTCAAATTTCCCTGTCGGTGTCTTATTACCTTTGAGGAGCAGAATTACGCCTTTACAGAGGTAATTCAGTTACAAAATTTTTTGGTTAGTAAGGAAGCTGTTTGAATTGATTAGGTGGAATGCTTATATTTACTGCTCCCTTATGTGGGATCTGTGGATCCCTTATTACTTTATATTATTTTGTTAAGTTAGGATAATCTCTCCTTCCGTTAATGTGTGCTTAGTTATGTGATGGTGATATTCTTGTAGAGTGAATTATTGTTTGTTTTTTTTCTTTTGTTGTTAATCTGTATCTCAAGAAAATGCAAAATAAAAATATTTAAAAAAAAAAGAAATAGTAAAATAAGCCAGTTAAGTAATTGCTCTTTTCAAACTGCCTCTCTCCTGTTCTTTACTCTCCCAGTCATAAACCAACACACATGCACAAGTTAAATAAATCTCTATCCCTTAAATTAAATATAGATATGAATTAATAACGAAATAAAAGCAGGCATGGTCTCGGGAAAACCCTTTTGAAAAAGTAAGCTTTCAGGTTTGTTTTGAACTTCTTAAAAGATGATTCAGTCTGGATCTATTCTGGAAGAAAATTCCATAAATGCAGAGCCAGAAAGTAGAAAGCTGAACTATGCATGGGTTCAAAATAAGAAAGGAGGGCAATGGAAGAACCAATTGATTTGAATTCTGAGACTGAAGCATTCTTGCTGGGTAGTAAGGAATCAAGATGCAAGACAGGTAAGCTTGGTGAATCAATATGCAGTGCCTTAAATGCAAGCCTCAGAATCTTGAAATGGTAACCAGTGGTACCGATAAAGCATAGTTACTCACCTGTAACAGGTGATCTCTGGAAACAGCAGGAATTTAGTCTTCACATATGGGTATCGTCGGTACCGACAGAGCCTGCGTGGGAATACTCCCCAGCCACTGTTCCCTCTAAGCTGTGCGCATGTGCGCGCGCACACACCTCACCAAGTGAGCGCACATACTTTACAACAGAGCGCACAAAAATTATGGTTCTGATTATGATAGAAAACACAGACGTCTTAAAATTTAAAAGTTGTGATTGTAATTGCTAGAAAATTTCCGCTTCATTTAGTAATCGTCTATTTTCATTTAATTTGATTAAAATCAATGTGGTGTACATACTGTATTCTGACGTGTAGTCAAATTTTAAAGTATATAACTCCGAGTGTCGTTATGTGGTGCACAAAAATTTAACCTTCCTTCAAAGGCTGCACAGCTGATATTTTATGCGCACACAGCCTACAGAAAATTAGAGGGAACATTGTCCCCAGAGTCCATTAGGAAAGCTTTTTGAGCATCCCACAGCACCTGCGTGCTGCCTTCCCACCTTTCCCAACTGTCCCTCTCCAGTTGAGTTTAAAGCTGAGACAGAGAGAGAGAGAGAGACAGACATCTCCTAGGGGAGGTGGGTGGGTTGTGAAGACTAAATTCCTTTTGTTCCTGGAGATCACCTGTTATAGGTGAGTAACTATGCTATCTCCAGGAACAAGCAGGAATGTAGTCTTCACATATGGGGACTCCCTAACTGCAGATGCCAGGGAGAAGGCCTCAGAAGTTGCGTGCCCCTGTGAAAGGGCTCCACTTCCTCCCATGGATCTCTGACATCCTACCGGGGATGGTGGGTAGGAGTTGATTAAGTATGGAACAGGTGTTGAAGAACAGCCTGACCAAACAAGGCATCCCGGCAGAAGTCCTTGTCTAAGCAGTAATGGGCTTTGGTTCATACCTTCACAGCCCAAGTAGCTGCTCGACAGATGTCGTCGATAGACACAGAGTGAAGATGAGCCATAGATTTAAGGAAAAGGCGATATAAAAAACTTGTTAAATAAATAAATAGAGGCTGCCATGGCTCTCACATTGTGAGCTGTGCAATGGCCTTCAAGAGGAAGGTTCTTACTCTCATAGGCAAAAGATATACACTGTGCAATCCAGCTGGACAGTGTCCTTTTGGAGACTGGAAGTCCCAAATGACTAGGATCAAAAGCAACAAAGTTGAGAGGACTTTCTATGTTGCTATGTCCTTTGCAAGTAAAAGGCCAAAGCCCTTTTACAGTCCAAAGTATGAAGATTCCTTTCTGCATTTGAGGCGTGAGGCCTTAGGAAGAATACAGGAAGGTAAACCGCTTGGTTTAAATGAAACGGTGATACCACCTTTGGCATAAAGTGTGGATGAGTCCTAAGGACTACCTTATCATGATGGAACCTTGTATAAGGAGGATCAGCCACCAACGCTTGCAATTCACTGATGCGACGTGCTGATGTGATTTGCAATAAGAAAGATGACCTTCCAGGAAAGGAATTTCAAAGAGGTAGTGCCTAATGGTTCAAAAGGCGGCTTCATGAGCTGCCCAAGAACCAGGTTTAAATCCCATTCCACCGGGGGAGGCTTTGTTAAAAGAAGGCCTCTCATAAATCTCACTATGAGAAGAAATAGGTTGTCCATTTAGAGCAGTGGTTCTCAACCTTTTTTGTACCGTGACCCCTTTTACCATTGGTCAACTTGTGGTGACCCCCAGTGATAAAATCAAATGCGTCTCTCTTCCTTTATCATTAGCACATTGTCGCTGTAATCATTTGTTGAATTATTAATATATTATAAGCCTTTGCAATATGTTTTTATAAAATTTACTTATTTAAACCACAATAACAAGTAACAATATTTGATTTCAAAATTATGATGATTTTGTAGTCAAATCACTAATATGAAATAAAATTATTTTTTCTACCTTTGTTGTCGGACCAATTTATACTCTGATCATGCTGGTCCCCATCTGAGGCTTCTGCTTTCCTGTCTCTTAGCTCTCTTTCTGTGGTCTATAGTCCATCTGCCATTTCTTATCTCTTCTTTCATTTTCTTCACTTCTTTCCATCAGCCTATTTCCAGTCCCAGTAACCCTCCCCAGTATCAGCCCCTTTCCAGTCCTCACTCCCAGTACCTTCCAATGTCATCTTGCATTCCCATGACTGCCACTGGTGTCCATTCCCTTCCAGTCCCCCTCCTTACCCACTGACCAGTCCCTTCTAGTACAAATACCATGGCAGCCCCTTTCAGATCCAGTTCCATTCTCCCATCCCCTCATATCAGCCCATTTGTAGCCTTAGCCCCCAGTTTTCTTCCAGGGCCAGCAGCTCTATCCTCCTCTCCACACAATCAGCCCATTCCCAGTCGAAGCCCCCAATCAGCTCGCTTCCAGTGCTAGTCCCCCCCCCCCTCAACCTCATTACCAGTGCTAGCCTCCCCTAATCAGACCAATACCAATCCTACCCCCCCCATCAGCTCATTACCAGTCCTAGCCTCCCCTAATCAGCTCATTTCCAGTGCTAGTCCCTCCTCAACCCCCAGTCCTACCCCCCCCAATCAGCCCATTTCCAGTCCTAACCTCCCCAATCAGCTCATTTCCAATGCTAGCCCCTCATCAGTCCATTACTAGTCCTACCCCCCCTATCAGCACATTACCAGTCCCAACCCCCCCTTGATCAGTCCATTCCTAGTCCTAGCCTTCCCTAATCAACCCATTACCAGTCCTAACCCCCCCCATCTGCCCATTATAATCCTAACCCGCACTGTGTCTCCCCTCTGTCCAGCATTTATCCCCCATCTGTCCAGTATGTCTGTCTTTTTTCCCTTTGTCCCTGTCAGCCCCCCCTCTGTCCATGTCAGCCCTCCTTCCATCCAACAATCAGCTCTCCCCTCCCTCATGTCAGCCCTGTTGCAGGTTCCCTGCCCCCTCCTCCCCGCTCCCTGTCTGCCTGCTACTGCCCTGTTCTTCTGAAGCCACAGCTCCCTGCCTCTTAGGGAACCGCAGCTGTGCGTGAAGCCACTGCGGAGCCTTTCTGTCTCTCGACAGGCTCCGTGCAGCATGCCATTACCACTTCCTTTGGAGGCGGGACAAACAACTTCCTTTCGAGGTGGGACAATGCTGCACGGAGCCCATCGAGAGACAGACAGGCTCAGCAATGGCTTCACTCACAAGCACAGCTTGGGTTCCCTAAGAGGCAGGCAGCTGCAGAAGATTGGAGTCTGTCAGTTTGCTGCTACTGAGAAGCGGACTCGGCAGCGGCAGCAACTTGTGCACTTTTTTTTTTTTTTTAAACAGCGGAGTGAGGCGACCCCCGCTGAATCCTGTGGTGACCCCCATGGGGGTTGCGACCCACAGGTTGAGAACCACTGATTTTTAGAGTCTTGAAAGAAGCTTCAATAGCACGCAAATGAACTCTCACCTGAATTGGTCTTAAGCCCTGCATTAGACAAATGAAGGAGATACTCCAGTAATGATTCCAGAGGTATCGCAAGAGGGTTAAGACCCTTCTGCGAGCACCATATGGTAAACCTTTTCCACTTGAAAGCATGAGTCTTGTGGAAGGCTTCCTGGACGCATAAAGGATATCCTTCACCTGCTGAGAAAGGTTAAGACCGTGAAGTTCTAGGCTTTCAGCAACCAGACCCCGAGATGCAGAGACTGGGGATTGGGATGCTGCAGCATCCCGTCCTCCTGAGAAAGGATCTGCTCCAAATCTCCTAACTCCAGAGGCAGAACTTGCGAGATATGTAGGAGCAGAGGGTACCACGTTTGCCGTGGCCAACGTGGAGCTATGAGAATCATATGACCTCTGTGTCTCTGAAGCTTGAACAGGGTTTTGGGAATTAGAGGAATGGGTGGAAAGGCATATAGGAAGTCCTGACCCCAATGGAGGAGGAAAGCATCCCTGGCCTGACAACCCTGAGCCGGAATTCTGGAACAGAACTGGGGAAGTTTGGCCTTCAGCGGACTTGCAAAGAGGTCTATGTCCGGGGTTCCCCAAATTTGAAAAACTTTGGCCACCTGGTCTGCATGGAGAGACCATTCGTGTGGAAGCAGAACTCGACTGAGTCTGTCTGCCCAAGAGTTTTCAATGCCTGGAAGATACACCGCAAGGAGATGAATCTGATGCTATCAGGCGAGGGCCCATAGTCGCAAAGCTTTGTTGCAGAGCGACAGAGAGCCTGTTCTGCCCTGCTTGTTCACATAGAACATGGCTACTTGATTGTCCGTTTGAGCTAGGACTGGCTTGTAGCTGAGCTGGGTGTGGAATACTCGAAGAGCAAGGAAGATTGCTCTGAGTTCCAGGAGATTGATGTGTAGATAGGCCTCCTGTGGAGTCCAGGTACCCTGGGTAGAGAGGCCTTGCAGGTGGGCTCCCCAACCCACCTGTGAAGCATCCGTTGTTAGAGTGGCTTGGGGTGGGGACTGCTGAAAAGGAGACCCCATCAAAAGGTTTTGGGGTGACTGCCACCATTGGAGGAACAAAATAAGGTGATCTGAGTTTGCTATTTTGTCTGACAGGCAACCTGATGCCTGAGTCCACTGAGTGGATAAAGTCCACTGGGCTGCCCTCATATGGAGGTGAGCATAAGGAACCACATGCACGGTGGATGCCATGTGGCCTAGCAATTGTAATATTTCCCGAGCAGTGAGGTGAGGTTTTAACACTGCTTGGGAAGTTAACTGCACAATGCGAAGGCAGCGGGGCCGTGGAAGATAGGCCCTTGTCTATCTGGTATCCAGCAGAGCTCCTATAAACTCTAGGGACTGAGTGGGAGCAAGGTTGGATTTTGGGAAGTTTATGACAAGTCCCAAATACTGAAGGATGCGCATTGTGCGAGAGAGAGCAACCCTAGCCTCTGGCTCTGAAGGGGCTCGAATGAGCCAGTCGTCTAAGTAAGGGAAGACGAATATTCCTAAGGTGCGGAGAAATGCTGCCACCACAGCCATGCATTTTGTGAACACCCTTGGTGCAGAGGCCAGGCCAAAAGGAAGAACCTTGCATTGGTAATGCTTCCCTTGACACAGAAAGCGAAGGAACTTTCGGTGAGCTGGGTGGATGAGAACATGAGTGTACGCATCCTTGATCTAGAGAACAAAGCCAATCCTGACTCTGAAGGTATGGTATCAGAGTTCCTAGAGAAATCATTTTGAATTTCTCTTTGAAGAGGAATTTGTTCAATTCTCTGAGGTCTAAGATGGGTCTGTCCCCTCCTGTTTTCTTTGGAATAAGGAAATAAGGGGAGTAAAACCCTTTACCCCATTGGGGAATGGGTACCTCTTCCATTGCCCCTTGGGCAAGAAGTACAGTGACCTCTTGACTTGGTCGTTGAGAGAGGTCTGAGAATTGAACTGCCTTACCATTGTAGGAGGGGGCATGCTGAGAGTCCAATTTTTTGCTGTTATCTGACCCCATCTGGGGGCAAAATGACATAACCTTCCTGGGATGGTGGAGGGTTCTGGGCCGTTCAGGGCCAGGAAGGCAAAGTTTTCTAGATAGGAGTCAAAGCCCCTGTGGAGGCTGTCTGCTGAGCTGGTTGAGGCTTAGCTGCTTTTGTCTTTCTTTGCCTAGGTTGTTGCTGCTGTCCCTTTTGGACAGACTGACCTAAACGTTGCCCCTGTTGGGTATAGGAGGGATAAAGCTGCTGCTTCTTACTGAAGAATGGTTTCTTAGAGGATTTTTTCCTCGCAGGATCAGCTGTAGATTTAGACAATCTATCCAAAGTGATATTCTCAGTATCTATCTCATTAGCTTTTTCCTGCCAATTCTTGCCAAAGAGATTCTCTCCTGTGCAAGGAATATTCCCTAGTTTATCCTGTACCCAAATTTCCAAGTCAGATGCCTGGAGCCAGGCAATCCTACGTGCACCTATGGCAATAGCAGAGGTTCTACTTATGCACTCAAAGCAGTCAAAGGCTGCATGATTCACAAACTTGGAAACATCCTAAGCATGTTTGACAAGGGCGAGGTAATCCTGCCTCTTATCAGGAAGGAGGGGGCTTATAAGCTCTAAATCTCCTGTGACCTCCTTAAGGAACATTCCCATATATAAGATATAGGAACTGATCCTAGCAGAAAGCATGGAAGCCTGGAAGGTTTGACGTCCAAAGGCGTCAAGAGTCCTACACTCACGTCCTGGAGGATTAGATGCATGCCTTCTTGCACTTTTTATCCTTCTCATAGCTGATTCCACCACCATGGAATGGTGTGGTAGCTGAGTCTTTTGAAACCCAGGACAAGGAGGAACTCGATACATGGTGTCGAGTCTTCGAGAGTGAAGAGATGTGGTTAGAGGTGTTTCCCACATCCTTAACATGAGATCATGCAAGATCTCATGAATAGGTAAGGTAGCTGCTTCCTTGGGAGCTTTAGGGTACTGTAGGATCTCTAATTCCTCTGCCCTAGGTTCTTTTTCAGGAGCCACTGTGATGGAAAGACCTCGAGCCACATCTCGGATAAAATCCTGAAAGGACATATCCTCTGGTGGCGACATCCTACGCTGAGGAGAAGAAGAATCCTCAGGAAGAAGTACTCTGGTATTGGCAGAGCTTTCAGAGTCTTCACACTCATCTGAGGATTCTTAGTATCTCCGATCCGGGTGATTGTGCAAGGCACGGTACCGGTACCGATCGAAGTCGGCATCGGAGTGGTCTGGTACTGACCTGTCGATACCGGATGGATATGCATGATTCGGTCCTGGTAGAATACCTACCGATGTCTGTGCTGGTACCGGTTGAATTGTCTGAAGCGGTTTCAGGGGCATCGAGGCCGTGAGAAGAGCCACCAGACTGCGTTCAATAGCCAAGAATCTCTGGTCTATCGACGCTGCCGATGCTTGGGTATCGGTACCAGATGAAGCGGTTGGTACCCCAGAGCATGGCACCAGTAGTTCTGCTGATGTTGAAGCCTCGAACATCCTGGAGCCCTGTTAATGCTTTGGAAGCCGAAGCCTCCCACCGGGGCAATTTTGCCGGTGAAAGTCCCTCAAGGGCAACGCCAGAGGCATCTTGCTGTCTAGAAGGAGATCTACCCTTTGAGGACTGGCTAGATTTTGTTTAGTTACCTGAGATCCATGAGAGGAAGACGAAGCCCTGGAAGATGTCGATGCCACAGCGGCTGCATCGGAGGGAAAAAGGGTGCTAAGTTTAGCAGCTCGGTTTCGTTGGCCCCTTTTCAACATCATCCCACAGGCAACACACTCAGAAATAGAATGGTCAGGACCTAAACATTTGAGGCACCACTCATGGGTATCGGTGACGGAGATGGTACCACCACACTTAGAACACTTTTTAAAACCTGAAGTGGGTTTTTCCATTCTGAAGGAAAGTTGGGCCTAGTGCCCAAAATGGTGCGTGGCACCTGAAGAGAAAATTACTGGAAAGATTCCAGAAGGAAGTTTTGTGTTCGGTTTTTTTTTTTTTTTAAAGAAAAGAAAGAACCACCGGTGGTACCGTTGTAGTGTCGAGGGAAGGCAGACGTGACCACAAAAAAGACTAGAAGGGGTATTTTTTTTTCTGCAGTGACAGGATGTGCGACCTGTTGGCTCCGTGGAAAATGAAGAACTGGAGAGGGACAGTTGGGAAAGGAGGGAAGGCAGCACGCAGGTGTTGTGGGATGCTCCCAAAAGCTTTCCTATTGGATGCTGGGGAGCGTTCCCGCGCAGGCTCCGTCGGTACGGACAATACCCATATGTGAAGACTACATTCCTGCTTGTTCCTGGAGATAGCAGACACATTTTGAAGCACCTGCCAAAAGACAAATGGCTGTATTTTATGTCAAATGTAATTTCTTCAGAAGAGAGGATCTAAGATGAGAGTAAATTGCATTACAATAATCTAGGGTGTGGAACAATGTATGACTAGCTGATAATGTAAGGTGAGGTTTGATAAAATGTATTTAATGCAAAGACTAAAAAGTTGAATGTACAGTAGCTGCAACTTTATATTTAAAAGAGATCAAAGATAATGCAAAAATGTGTTAAAGATTCAATTAAGGGAACAGATATGCCTGCCATCATAGGACTTCCAGTAGGGGGACAAGAACTTCCCATCAACGAAAGAGCTTGCGATTTAGAAGACCATGTTCTCATAGCCAAGAGGCTACTAAATCTAAGCAAGAGTTAAAGGGATAGGTCTGGAATCCCAGTCAATGCATAATATTCAAGTAAGATGTCAGTGCAATAAAAGCCCCTAATACCCTGCTTTTGGACTAGCATAGCAAGTGCTGCTAAAAATATATATAGATATAGAAAAGTGAAGGGGAAAGACTAAACCCTTGGGAAACATCACAGGGAAATTAAAGAACAAATAATTTCATGTTAGCCCGCGTACAAACCTGGAAAGTGCAGGCAGACGAAAGAAAAGATGCAAACCAATGTCCAAGAGATGCGGGAGCAACAGGGAATGACTTACATCAAAAGCTGACAATAAATCCAGTGACACAAGTAAGGCTGATTTATGAGAATCTCTAAATTTGTGTGAAGCTTTCAACAGGGCAGGAATAGCTGTTTCAGTATTATATCCCTTACAGAATCTTGATTGGGGTGTAATATATTTGTTTTCTCAATACAGTCAGATAGCTGAACCGAAATAAATATCTCCAAGATCTTAGAGAGAAATGGCAAGTTGGAGACTGGGCAACAGTAGTTTGAGCATGTGACATCTAAGTTATCTATCTTTAACAGCTGGGAAAACTGCTTGTTTTAAAGATGGAGATATAAACTCCTATATGCAACCTACTGTATTATTGATAATGGTACAGCAGATATTAGAGACTCCTAGTGAGGGAGCACACATGTGGAGGAATGTGTCTGAAGAGCAAGAGTGCATTTCTGTAGCTTTCTCTGGTGTGGTTATTGCCATCAATAGTTTCCCTTTGAAAATTTGGGCTGTGGTCCACTGCTACAGATTTACCCCCTGTACATATTAGCAAAGAAGGACATATTTAATCTGAGGAATTTTATTCAGGTAAGCATTTAATTTGTTACCTAAATTCCTTACAAAACTGTCCTATTCTTTATCTTGCTGGACCAGTCCAGAAGAGTGGGTTATGCTTCCTAGCCAGCAGGTGGAGGCAGACCATGCCTGGATTTCCCCATAAGCAAAGGAGGCACTTGCCTCCAGCTCCAGTATTTCAAAGACACCAAGTTGCCGACATCACCTCTGGCCTGAGTTGCTTGGAGCCCACTGTAGAGTAGACAGCAAAACTGCAAAGTTGTAAACTCAATTACCGCTTGCAGCCTGTGCCGAGTCGAGCCTAGCCTAGCTTTCCCATACAGCAGTAATTGAGTTTACAACTTTCAGTGCCTACCCTCTTTTGAGGATTGGAGGGGGTCAGCCTGTGCATGTGGCTGTGCTCTACTGTTGAAAACTGCAGTTATAAACTCAATTTTAGTAGAAAGTAGAACACAGCTGCTGTCCACACAAACCCCTCCTCCCCCCCCCCCCCCCCCAATTCTCAAAAAGTAGATGGCAGGCACTGAATACCTTGATGCCTGGGATTTCAATGCACCCGCTACTCCAGCCATCATCCAATAGATTACCAATCTGCTACATTCTTTGCTGTTCCACCATGATTGGCTCTTTTGTGTATCGTGAGCCTCGCGGTGGAAGACGTTTTCTGATCTTGTGGGTTCAAGCCTCTGTGAGATCAGAAAACTTACCAGTCCTGCCACTTTGATAACTGCTCTACCACCACTGGCTCTGCATGTAGCTTGAGCGACACAGTGAAGGAAGAGGATGGTGGCTGGGGGAAGGGGGAAAAAATAAATCAGGTGATGGGGAGGGGGCAATGAGAGAGAAATGCATGCAGGCAGTCACACACACACATTGTGTGATGGCTGGGAGGCAATGAGACACTGGGTGATGGAAGCTGTGAGAGACTGATGGCTGAGGGAAGATTGAGAGAAACGGACAAGGTAAAGACAGGGTGCAGGGGCTATGAGTGTTTTTCTTTTTCCTCTGGTAACATGCAGGAAGTCAATCCTCGCATATGGGTGATGTCGGTGCCAATGGAACCCCACCTGGAAGCATCTACCTAGCTTTCAAAGAAAGCCTTTGGGAGATGCACCACGCATGTGTGGTCCCCTTCCCACCCAAAGTTGCCATCTTGCCTCAGTCTCCTTTTTCCCCACAGAGCCCACGGACATCTGTCCAGTTTCCGCAGAGAAAGCGTGGTTGTTTTTGTTTTTATCCACTATGCATATCTGTTTTCTTGCCCCCCAAGTTAGCTCGCCTTGGCATAGCTCCTTGGGCTTGTTCCTTTGGGGTTTTTTTGTTTTTAATTGAGATATCCCTTGACCAGCGCTTTGTTCCCTTTTTTTTTAGGCAGGCCTTGGACCCTTGATAGGAGGCAGCGCCCCCTTTTTCTTGATGGCCTCCAGCAGCTTCAAGAAATGTGATCGGTGCAGTAAAATGATGTCCTACTCCGATCCACATGACTGCTGTCTTGGGCTGGAGCACGACGACTTGGACTGCAAACTCTGCAGGACCATGACCACAAAGGCCATCAAGAGCCGACGGCTGCAGCAAGAACAGTTCTTTCACAAGTCCAACTCTGCACCAGAATCTCTGGCAACATCGTACTCTGGGGGCCCCTCTGGTACCTCGGGGCCCTGTGATGCCTGGATTGCCTTGTAGTCCCATGGCCACGGGTCCTCAGAGAGGAAATCCCCAGAAGTAGAACACAAAGTCAAAACTCTCAAGACTGCCTCTGAGAATGGATCCGGGAAGAAATGCAAACCCCATTCCCCGGATGTTGAGCCGCTCCTTGAGCACCACCAACCTTGAGAGACCCATAGTCATCTGACTGGGTCTTGGTCCCATTCCACAAGGCACTGGCCCCAGTGACTGCATGCAGCTCGGACCGAAGATCGTGGGCTGCCGGGCTCAGGCCTCGACCACGGGGCCTCAGACTCATCCTCTAACTTAGTCAGAATGGGAAGACGAGGAGTCCCCGGACACTCGGCCTCACTGAGATGTGCCCTCAGACCCGTCTCCCCTAGTGTCCTGGTGCCATTCCCTGCCTGAGGATGATGCCTTCCTTGACTTTGTGCGGGACATGGCTAAGGCGCTCGCCATCAAGATCGAGGCTGAGGAGGATCCCCTGCATGGAGAAACTGGAGATTTTCCAGTAAGAGGTCGTCTTCCCCCCCCCCCCCCTGCCTCCAGGAAGCCCTTACGTGCCTATTCCTCCAATCCTCGAGCGCCTCCATCTCCATATGTGGGAGACACCAGCATCTTTACCCATTGTCGGCAGGCAACTACACATCAGCATGTACCTCAAAGAACTGGCAAAGAAGCTTGCTGGTTTCTCAGCAGGCCTCGATGGGGAAACCTTTCAGCAGTTCAAGTCTCTGGCCTCTGCTGTCAAGAAGTGCTCAAAGTTTTTATCCTGAACAGCCTGTGATGACTTCGAGTCCTCGGCCAGAGTAGCTGCCGCAGGCATTAGGGCCCATGGCTGCAGTCGTCTGACCTCGAACAATGGGTTCAGGACATACTAATCAATGTCCCCTGTATTGGAGAGCATCTCTTCGGGAAACCCATGGCAGACAAGGCGGCTGAAATAGACTGAGTTCCTGACAAGGACCAGATTCTCAAAAAAGACCTTGGTGCAGCCCCGTAAGAAGGCCCTGGGGAAGAAGCCCTTCTTCCAGAGGTGTAAAAGGAGGTTTTGGCAATACTTCACAGTTCCAGAACTTCTCGGCCCTGCAGCAAGGCCAATACCACAAGGAGAAAGGGCATGGCCCCTGCAAGCAAAAGACCCCTCAAGTCTCAGGTGCCAGCTCTGGCCCAATCTGGGGGGAGCTTTTGACCCCTTGGGCATGACCACCTCTCCCCCAGAAGGTTCCCAACAGCCCACAGGGGGGCGTCTAGCCCTATTTGCCCACAGGTGATCCACCATCACCACAGAGTTCATGGGTACTGCAAGTGGCCAAGGAGGGTTACCTCCTCCATCTGCAATGGGTGCTACCCTCATACTTTCCAGGAGCTCATGTAAGAACTCTCCTCCACCAGACTCTGCTCCTCACCGAACTCGCATGTCTCCTCGAGGACAAGGCTATGGAACTAGTGCCCAAGCATCTCTGGAGCCCCAGCTTCTACTCCGGGTATTTCCTTGTTCCCAACCGAACAATGGGCCTCTGGTCCATCTTGGACCTGCAGGACCTAAACAGATCTCTGGTAAAAGAAGTTCAAGATGTTCTTCCTTGGAACGCTGCTGCCATACCTCCAGCAGGGAGACTGGCTATGCTCCTTAGACATGAAGGATGCACATCCTGATCCATCCCAACCACTGTAAATACTTCCTTTTTGTGGTGGGAGGAGGTCCTACCAATATAGGGTGCGGCCCTTTGGGCTGGCCTCATCAAGGGTCTTCACCAAGTGCCTGGTGGTGGTCGCAACCCATCTTAGTCTCCAAGGGCCTTCGTCTTTCCCAATCTGGACGACTGGTTCATAAGGGGAAGCATAGCTGCAGAGGTGCACTATGCCACCAAGCGTGCCATCCACAGCCTACAGCACCTGGGTTAGTCATCAGCTACCACAAGTCCCACCTCTCTCCAACTCTGTGCCTGGAGTTCATAGGGGCTCAGCTAGACACCCCTTCAGGCAAAGGCCTTCCTCCCTCAGGAGAGGTCAAAATGCCTCGGGGCTAGCGGCAGAGGTACAGCACCGCTGGTTGCTACATGCCAGTCTTCTCCATCTGCTGGACCACATGGCCTCTACAGTCCACGTGACCCCATACACCTGCCTACACATGAGGGCAGCCCAGTACTGCCTTCATTCTCAGTGGACACAAGCCACAGGGAGGCTCCCAGAAAGGATGAGTGACCTGCCAACTGGTAGACTCCCTTGATTGGTGGCAGCTCCCCCGCCACCTGCAAGCCCGGATGCCCTTCTAGGCACCTACCCCCCAGCAGGTCCTCACCATGGATGCCTCCCTGCTGGACTGGTGAGCACATTGTGAGGACCTCTGCGCACAAGGCGGCTGGTCCCAGATCAAATGCCAGCTGCAAATCAACCTTTTGGAGCTCTGGGTGATATTCTTGGCTCTCCGAGCCTTCCGCCACCAGCTGCAGCACCAGTCAGTGCTAATCCAGACAGATAACCAGGTCGTAATATTCTATATGAACAAGTAAGGGGGCCCCTGGTCATATTCACTCTTCCGGGAAGCGGTAACCCTCTACTCATATGTAACACACAACGGGATGCTCCTAAGGGCTGTCTACCTCCTGGCCAGGACAAAGCCTCAGCAGACAAGCAGAGCAGCGTCCTCCAGCTGCACGTGTGGTGCCTGGGTTCTATTGTGGCCTCCTGGCTGTTTGGACTCTGGGGGCGTCCCTCTAGTGGACTTGTTCACCAGCACCAACAATACAGTTGCCCAACTTCTGCTCTTGCCAACCATACCCATCCTCTATGGCAGTGGATGCATTCCTGATTCCATGGATGGAAGGTCTCCTTTATGCTTTCCCACAGATTCCACTGGTTGCGAAGACCCTCTTCAAGGTCCAGTGCACCAGACCATCACTGATACTTATAGCCCCACAGTGGCCCAGACAACCTTAGTTCCTGCTGCTTCTCCACTTGTCGGCAGTATCACCAATTTCCCTGGGCCGTGCTCCAGGACTGCTATCTTCTCCAGGACCAAGCAGGAATCAGTCCTCACATATGGGTGTCATCGGCGCCGATGAAGCCCCAGCGGAGCATTTCCCCAGCTTTCTATGAAAGCCTTTGGGAATGCAAGCACGCATGCGCGGTTCCCTTCCCGCCTAAAGGTGCCATCTTACCTCAGTCTCTTTTTTTCCGTGAAGCCCACAGGACGTGTGTCCTGTTCTCCCGGTTAAAATTAGATTTTTTCGGCGATTTTCACTATTTTTTTTCTCCGGTTCGACGCCGGTTCCCCTCCTGCCGGGCTCGGTACACCGGTATCGATCCAGATTCTTCTTTTTTGTTTTGCCCTTCATGGCTGGCGTTCGCGCCCTTTTTCCATTTTTTCCTGGAAGGCCGGTCTTTTGACCTCACGGGGACTCTTTTCCCCGATGGCTTCCAGCGGTTTTAAAAAGTGTGATCGGTGTAAGAAATTGATGTCTCTCACCGACACACACAACTGCTGCCTTCGGTGCCTCGGCCCCGACCACGACCCTAAGTCGTGCGGGCCATGTGGAAAGATGTCTTCCAAGGCACTCAGAAGTCGACAGCAGCAAAAGGAAAGGCTTTTCTCAGACTCAGCCTCCGGCCGGGCCCGGACCTCGTCTGAGGCCTCGACATCTCGGGATTCCGATCTCGAGCACCGTCGAAGCTCCTCGGACAGGGGGTCCCCTGACCGGGAACGCAAGAGGAAGAGGGGCTCGCAAGGGCGGCGTCGTCTGAGGTCCCTGGCTCCTCAAAGGCCAGGTCTAAGACTCCCGACCGTCGCCCCAGGCCCATGGAACACGAGAAGCCTGCAAAAGTTCCTCGCGTGGAGCCGAAGTCTGCTGGACACGTAAGCCCCGTAGCCTTCGAGGACTCTCCTCCCAGGGAGCCGACGTCGGACCCGGCACCACTGGGGCCCGAGTCGGTGGCTGCTGAGTCTCAGAATGACAGCCTTGGAGAGCAGATTGTCTGCCTTTATGGAGCAGCAGCGGGCACTGATGGCCAGCCTGTCTGACGCATATGCCCTGACCACCGGGACATCGACTTCGAAGTCGACCCCAGAGACCGAGCTGATACTAGAGTCCATCTTGGCTCGGAGTCGACCTCGGTCGCGGTCTCCCTCGACCTCCCGTTTGGGACCTCCTCGGACGAGTCAGCTTGGGAGACTGAGGACGACGAGGAGTCTCCTGATACTTTCAAGACTCGGTGCGTCCTGTCTGACTCACCGCAGTCTGAGCCCCGGAGTAGGTCCCCCCCGGAAGATACTCTGTTCTTGGAGTTCGTCCGGGATATGGCCGCTGCCTTGGCTATTCCGGCCGACCCCGAGGAGGAGCCTCGAGCTGAAGAGCTCGAGGCCCTACAGTAGGAGGCCTTTACTGTTCCGGTTCCTCCGATGCTGGAACGGCTCCTCTTCCGTATGTGGGAGGCACCGGCCTCGGCGCCGGTTCTCAGCAAGTGAGTCGATTCAATCTATTGACTCCGAAAGAGCTATGGTTTTCAGAAGGCACAGCTACCACACCATTCTATGGTTGTGGAATCGGCCATGCATCGTCTGAAGAGCCAGAAGATGCACTCCGGTGCCCCCTGGCAGGGAGGCCCGGAACCTCGATGGTGTCGGTAGAAAGTGCTTCCAGGGCTTGATGCTTGCGTGCCGTGTCCTGTCCTACCAGCTGTACATGGGCATGTACTTGCGGGATCTGGCCAAGGAGTTGGCCGGGTTCTCTTCTGGTCTCTCCGGGGAACCCTTGCAGAGATTTAAGTCCTTGTCCTCAGGGATTCGGGACTGCTCGAAGTTCATGTCCCGCACCACCTACGATGGCTTCGAGGCCTCGGCCCGAGTTGCGGCAGCCAGCATCGCGGCTCGACGCTAGGCATGGCTGCAGTCATCGAACCTCGAGTCATGGGTTCAGGACAAGTTGGTCAATGTCCCTTGCCGAGGTGAAAACCTTTTTGGCAAGCCCATGACCGAGAAGGCCGCTCAGCTCGAAACTGAGCACCTCACACGGACAAGGCTATCGAGGAAGACCTCTGCCCCTTCTCATAAAAAGAAGGGCTCGGGTAAAAAGCCCTTTCACCCGAGGAAGGGCACTGCCTACAAACAGTACCCGCAATATCAGGCTGCCCAAGCTGCCCCCCAGGGTCAGCAAGCCAAGGACCAGGGTAATGGGCCCCGTAGGCAGAGGACCCCCAAGCCTCAGGCCCCTGCTACCACTCAACAGGGTGGGGGTTTTTGACTCCTTGAGCGTAGCCTCTCCTCCACTGCTCTCCCAACCCTGCACAGGAGGTCGCCTCGCCCTCTTTGCCCACCAGTGGCCCGTTATCACCGGGGACAGTTGGGTGCTGGAGATAGTCCACAAGGGCTATGCCCTCCATTTTTACCAACTGCCTCCACCATATTTTCCAGGGGAGCCTCCAAGGCCTCCCCTGCACACAGACCACCTTCTACAAGAGCTTCATGGTCTGTTGGTGGACAGGGTGGTGGAGCCTGTGCCTCCCCACTTACAAGGTCACGGTTTCTACTCCAGGTATTTTCTGGTGCCCAAAAGAACCGGTGGCCTTCGACCCATTCTGGACCTCAGGGACCTCAACAAGTTCCTAGTAAAGGAGAAGTTCAAGATGCTTACTCTTGGGACACTTCTGCCCTACCTCCAGTAGGGAGATTGGCTATGCTCTTTAGATCTAAAGGATGCGTACACTCACATCCTCATTCATCCAGACCACAGAAAGTACCTCAGGTTCATTGTGGGAGGAAACCATTATCAGTACAGAGTGCTGCCTTTTGGCCTCACCTCCGCCCCCAGTGTCTTCACAAAGTGCCTAGCAGTGGTGGCGGCCTACCTGAGAAACCAGGGCATCTTTGTCTTCCCCTATCTGGACGACTGGCTCATCAGGGGTCAGACGTGCCAGGATGCCAAACAAGCCACCCTCAGCACTATTGCTCTTCTCCAAAGGCTGGGGTTTGTCATAAACTTCGCAAAGTCCACTTTGCTCCCCTCCCAGAACTTGGAGTTCACAGGAGCAAGGCTGGAGACTCTGCTGGCAAAGGCTTTCTTGCCAGCAGACAGGGCCCAAAGGTTGATGGCCTTGGCAAATCATTTTCTCAGCAGGTCCCTGGTCTCCGCCAGACTCTGCCTGAGGCTTCTAGGCCACATGGCTTCGACAGTACATGTGACCCCTAATGCTAGGTTCCATATGAGGCCTGCACAGTGGTGCCTTCGGGCTCAGTGGTCACAGGCAGCCTCAGAGACAGGATACGGGTGTCCAGACCATTTCTGCACTCCCTCAACTGGTGGCTGCATCCACCCAATCTACTGAAGGGGGTGCCTTTTCAGATTCCAGGGTACACAGTAGTGATGACCACAGACACCTCCCTGCAGGGCTGGGGAGCTCATTGTCTGGGCAAGTGCACCCAGGGCCTCTGGTCTCCCTGGGAAGCTGCACAGCAGATCAATCTCCTCGAACTCAGAGCTATTCGATTAGCTCTCAAAGCTTTCACTCCTACCCTGGCTCACCAGTCTGTCCTGATTCAGACAGACAACCAAGTTGCCATGTTTTATGTGAACAAACAGGGCAGAACTGCGTCCAGGATCCTTTGTCGGGAGGCTCAGGACCTTTGTTCTTTTGCCCTCAAGCACAACATGCTCCTCAAGGCTGTGTACCTTCCAGGCCAGGACAACTACCTGGCAGACAGATTAAGCAGAATACTGCAGCCCCACGAGTGGCAGCTGCATCCTTCAGTAGTTCAGAAGATCTTCCTGAAATGGGGTCTCCCTTTGATAGATCTTTTTGCCAGCCCTATGAACAAGCAACTGCCAAAGTTCTGCTCCAGGCAACCGCATCCTCTGCAGATAGCAGCGGATGCTTTTCTGATATCCTGGTCTCAGGGTCGTCTCTATGCGTTTCCTCCCACGCCCTTGGTGGCCCGAACTCTCTTCAAGATTCTTCAGGACAAGGCTTCGGTCCTGCTGGTGGCTCCCAGGTGGCCGAGACAGCCTTGGTTTCCTCTTCTGCTTCAACTGGCAGTGGATCCTCCACTACCTCTGGGGTTGCAGCACGACCTTCTCTCACAGGAGCAGGGTTCCCTTCTGCACCCCAATCTCAAAGCTCTCAATTTGATGGCCTGGAGGCTGCAAGGATAGTTTTGGCTCCCTGGGGCCTGCCTCAGGATGTTGAGGAGGTTGTCCTAGCCTCTAGGAAACAGTCCACTAGGAAAACCTATGCTCTCAAATGGAAAAGGTTTTCTGTGTGGTGTCAGCTACGTACAGAAGATCCTGTGCCACTGTCCTTCAGTACTTACTGCACTTGTCAAATCAAGGTCTTAAATCCAATTCTGTTTGGGTCCACCTCTCAGCTCTAGCAGCTCACCACTCTGGTGGAGGGACATTCTCTGGCTGGTCACCCCTTGGTATCCCGCTTTCTTAGGGGCTTGCTTTTGCTCAAACCTCCTATCCGTCCTCCTGCCCCTGAGTGGCAGCTGAAAGTGGTCTTGCAGCAACTGACTCGCCCACCTTTTGAGCCGATGGCTACTTGTCCACTACGCTTCCTCTCCTGGAAGACACTCTTCCTGATAGCCCTTACCTCGGCAAGGCGAGTCAGTGAGCTTCAGGCCCTGGTCTGTGATAGGCCTTACACCAGGATTTATAGGAACAGGGTAGTCCTTAGGACTCATCCAAAGTTCCTCCCTAAGGTTGTCTCCTCTTTCCACCTCAACCAGGAGGTGGTTCTTCCAACATTCTTCCCTAGGCCTCATGCAAGCCAGGCTGAAGCAGTCCTGCATACCCTGGACTGTAGGAGGGCCTTATCCTTCTACCTTGACTGTACGTTGGGGCATAGAAGGGCTACCCAGCTCTTCGTCTCCTTTGACCCCAATAAGTTGGGGTTGCCTGTGTCCAAGCGTCCATCTGGGTAGCTGACTGTATCACCTGGGCTTATAAGGCGGCTGACCTTCCTTTGCAGGGTCGGGTTATGGCCCACCGAGTCAGGGCAATGGCTGCCTCAGTGGCTCATCTCCGCTCTGTGCCCTTGGTAGACATCTGCAGGGCTGCAACTTGGTCTTCAAGCCAGACTTTTGCGGCCCATTACTGCCTGGAGAGGGAATCCCGTAGGGACAGTGCTTTTGGCCAAGCCGTACTCCAGAATCTCTTTGAGGTTTAGGCAACTCCTGCCTTCTGTTGGGCTACCGGTGGAGGTTGTGTCCTTGAAAAGCCTTTCTTTGCTGCTGGGACTAGAGGGAGTTCTCTTGTTCAGCCTGGGTTCCTCGGTAGCCCAGAGCTTTGGAGTCACCCATATGTGAGGACTGACTTCCTGCTTGGTCCTGGAGAAAGAGTAGTTACTCACCTTTAACAGGTGTTCTCCAGGAGCAGCAGGAATCGGTCCTCACAACCCTCCCTCTTCCCCTTGGAGTTGCAGTTGTACATAGTTTATTTTTCATTTTTGTGTGCTGTTCTTAGCTATGTCATTTGACTGAGGTAAGATGCACCTTTAGGCGGGAAGGGAACCGCGCATGCGTGCCTGCATTCCCAAAGGCTTTCATAGAGAGCTGGGGAAATGCTCCGCTGGGGCTTCATCGGCGCCGATGACACCCATATGTGAGGACTGATTCCTGCTGCTCCTGAAGAACACCTGTTACAGGTGAGTAACTACTCTTCATGAGAAGGGCGCTCTCCTGCACCCCAACTTGGGGTCCCTGTATCTTACGAATTGGCTGCTGAAAGGGTAGCCCTTGCTCCCTTCATCCTTGCATAGGATGTGGAAGAGGTCCTTCTGGCCTCCCGCAAGGCCTCCATGAGAAGGGTGTATGTCTTCAAGTGCCGTTGCTTCTTGGTCTGGTGTGACTAGAAGTGGGTGAACCCGTTCTCCTGCTTGGTTCAGATGGTACTCCAGTACCTACTCCATCTGTCGCAGGTGGGACTAAAGTCCAACTCAGAGTAAACGTGCGCTAACGCAGCACATCACTATGCTGTTTAAGGGAAAACCCCTCTCAGCCCAGCCCTTGGTATCACGGTTCCTATGGGTTCTCATGCTATCCAAACCTCCCTGCCCACCAGCGGTGGAATGGGATCTTAGTATGCTGCAAGAGCACAACATTAAGCTACTGTTTGAATCCCTGGCTACCTGCCACTTGCGGTACCTCTCCTGGAAGCTAGTCTTCCTCATGACACTCATCAACTCTCAGGGTCAATTAGCTCCAGGCTCTGATGGCAGAGCCCCCCTACATGAGGTTCTACAAGAACAGGGTGGTGCTCCGTGCATACCCCAAGTTTCTGCAGAAGGTGGTGTCCCCATTCCACCTCAATCAGGAGGTAGTGCTCCCACAGGCAGCTCAAGGCAATTTGCTGCCTGAGGTGAAGGCTGATATGATGCCCCTCTCCCCACCCCCCCTGTAGAGGGGGCGGGGCTTTTTCAAAACTCTAAATCAGGGACTGAACCAAACCAAAAAGCTGATTAGATTATATAGAGGAAATACAAGATGTTTGCACAACAAGGATCTAAATGAGAGCAAGAACCACAGCACAGTTTATAAAACTTGAAGGACTACAAAAGGGGACTGCTACTTCTGGAGAGATATTTGCAATAGTAAGTATATACTTCTGGGAATTTTTCTGAAGGGAATTCTTTGGATTAAAGCTGATTAATCTGTGAACCCAGTGTATTTGTTAAATCAGTCAGGGCCTAGTAGCAGCAGTTTAAGTTTAAATTTAAAACACAGAAGAGAGCTTTCTGATTAAATTTAGAACTCAGCAGAGAGCTTCTAGTTTAAATTTCATACTAGGTCAGAGCCTAACAGCAGCAAAGAGTTTTTAAATCAAATCAGACTATAACTTAGCATAAAAGGCAAAACAGGGTCAGTGTTCTTTGAGCAATAAATAGTCTTCCAGAGACCTTTACAAAGAGGCCTTCTACCTAGGGGGCAGGAGATCTGTGAAACATTTTAAATAGGTGTTAAAGCCAGGTGGCAGATCAAAAGGTCATTTTGAAAGATGACTCCTATCCAAGCAAAAACTGTTAATCACCCAGGAAGTTGGGCACAGCTTATCTTAGAAGCACAGGACAGGGTACTGTGTAGCAGCCCTCTTTTAACATAGTAAATGGCCAGTATGGTCCATCTAGTCTGCCCAGTAAGATGGCAGAGTTAAGTGCACCTGCCGCTCTGTGCAGGCCACCCCTCCCCATGTCTTTGTTTAGAGGTGAACCCACCGCTCCATCTAGGACAAAGGTTCCCAACTCCAGTCCTGGAGGGCCAAACACCATTCAGGTTTTCAGGCTCTCCCTAATGAATATGCATGAGATGTATTTATTTATTTAATTATTTATTTATTTAACAGTTCTTATATACCGTGCTCTTTGTCATCAGTGCGGTTTACATTAAACAATATAACACTCGGACAGTCAAATCTGACCCAAGTTTACATATAACAGGGGACATAACATGGATTAGAACTGGGGACATAACATGTATTTGCATGCACTGCCCCCATTGTATTCACATGTATCTCATGCATATTCATTAGGGACAGCCTGAAAACCTGAATGGTGTTTGGCCCTCCAGGGCTGGAGTTGGGAACCTCTGATCTAGGACACCCCTATTTGTTGAGAAATTAGATAGTTCAGTTTAATTTGATTTTATCTTGTTGCTGTAAAGGGATCCACTGTGTCTGTCCCATGCCATTTTGAATTCTGTCACTGTATTTGCCCCACCACTTCCATAGGGAGGGCATTCCAAGCATCCACCACCATTTCAGTGAAAAAGTATTTCCTGACATTGGCTTTCAATTTACCCCTTTACAGCTTCATGTTATGCCCTCTAGTTTTACAGCTTCCCCGTCTTTGGAAGAGATTTGTTTGTTCATTATTTCTCTAAGCATTTAAAGGTCTGAATCATATCTCCCCTATCCCTCCTCTCCTCCAAAGTGTACATATTTAGGTCTTCAAGTCTCTTCTCATAAGGCTTCTGACACAGGCTCCAAATAACTTTGGTCACCTTCCTCTGAAAAGTTTCCAGTCTTTTTACATCCTTTGCAAGATATGGTCTCCAAAACTGAACACAGTATTCCAAGTGAGGCCTCACCAGTGACTTATACAGTGGCATTAGTACCTCTTCCTTTCTACTGGTAATTCCTCTTTGTATGCAGCCCAACAACCTCCTGGATTTTGCCACTGCCTTTTCGTACTGTTTTGCCACCTTGAGATCTTCAAAAATAATTACACCCAGGTCCTTCTCCTGATCCGTGCACACCAACCTCTCGCCCCCCTATCGCATACATTTCCCTTGGATTTCTGCTACCCAAGTGCATGACACTGCACTTCTTTGCATTAAATATTAATTGCCTAGCATTAGACCATTCTTCCAACTTTTGTAGATCTTTCCTCATGTTAACCACTCCCTCAGGGGAGTCCACTCTGTTGCAAATTTTCGTGTCATCTGCAAAAAGACAGACTTTTTAATTTAGTCCTTCAGCAATATCACTCACAAATACATTGAACAGTGCCAGGCCCAGGACCGAACCCTGGGGCATCCCGCTAATCACCTTCCTTTCATCCAAGTGAGCTCCATTTATCATCACCTGTCTGTCAGTCAACCAATTTCTGATCCAGTTTACCACCTTGGGACCCATCCTCAAACTTTATTGATAAGCCTCCTATGAGGAACAGTATCAAAGGCTTTGCTGAAATCCAGGTAGATGACATCCATTTCATGCCCCTGATCTAGTTCTCTGGTCACACAGTCAAAGAACTCAGATTTGTTTGGCAAAATCGTCCTTCAGTAAAACCATGTTGCCTCGGATCTTGCAACCTGTTGGTTTTGAGAGAGTCCACTATTCGCTCTTTCAGGAGCGCCTCCATTACTTTTCCCACCACCAAGGTAAGGCTCACGGGCCTGTAGTTTGTCACTTTTTCCCTGTCACCACTTTGGCTGATGTGGTACCTCTTCCCAATTTTCCAGTCCTGAGGAACTTCTCCTGTTTCCAAGGATCTGTTGAAAACATCCTTTAACGGCCCTGCAAGAACCTCTCTGAGCTCTTTCAGTATCCCGGGATGTATCCCATCCGGTCCCATGGCCTTGTCCACTTTCAGTTTCGCAAGTTGTTCTAACACATCATCTTCTGTGAATGGTGTGGTATCTACTTCATTCCCATTTTTATATTTGGGAGCACAGGTGGTCCTTCTCCTCTGTTTTTACTAAAGAAAATCCTGAAGTATTTGTTTAGCAATTTTGCTTTTTTTCAATGTCACTTTCCACGTAGTCCGTTCCTAGCACTTCTGAGACCTGCAATTCCACCTCTGATCTTCTTCCTTTCCAGAATATACCTCAAGAACGTTTTGTCACCACACTTCACATCTTTAGCCATCTTTTCCCCTGCCTTTGATTTTGCTTTCCTTATTTCTCTTTTTGTCTCCGAGTTTGATCCTGTATTCATTTCTGTGTTCCTCTGTTTGCAAGCTTTTGAATTTTGCGAAAGCTGTGGGTTTTTTGCCTTTATTTGAGCAGCCACCTCTTTGGAAAACCAAATAGGTTTCCTTCTCCTCTTGTTTTTATTTACTTTTTCTTACATATTTATCTGTTGCCCCATTTATTGCCACCTTTAGTTTAGCCCATTGCAACTCCATATCCCTTATCCCCTTCCACCCTGCCAACTCCTCCTTTAGGTACTTGGCTATTCTACTGAAGTCAGTGTTTTTGAAGTTTAGGACTTTGAGCTTGCTATGATTGGACTGCACCTTGGCTTTTATCTCAAACCACACCGTGTGATGATCGCTGCTGCTCACAGGGGCACCCACCCAGACATTCGACATGCTATCACTGCTGGTGAGCACTAAATCCAGCATTGAGCTTTCCCTGGTTGGTTCCATCACCATTTGTCTAAGTAACGCATCTTGAAAAGCATCCACAAATTTTTTGCTTCTTTCCAGATTCGCAGAAGAAGTAATCCAATCCACATCGGGTAGATTAAAGTCACCCAGTATGATCACTTCCCTCTTTGTGATTATCTTGGCAATATCTATAATTAATTTGTTATCTATGTCTTCGGTTTGAGTCGGAGGTCTGTAGACTACAGCAATATGGATGACAGTGCTATCTCCTCTTTCCAAGACAATCCAGAGCGCTTCTTCTTTTCCCATGCCCCTGCATTTCAGTAGCTTTAATATTGCTTTTGACATACAAGGCTACTCCTCATCCTTTTCCACTTTCTCTGTCTCTTCTGAATAGATTATAGCCAGCTATGGCTATATCCTAATCATGCGATTCATTAAACCATGTTTCTGTAATGACATAATGTCCAAGTCCATTTCCACCATTAGGGCTTCCAGGTCCGGAACTTTGTTGGCTAAGCTTCGAGCATTTGTGCTCGTTGCTTTCCAGCATTTAACTAGCTTGCATGTATTTTGCATTGATTTTGTTCTGCCCACTTCTTCCCACTTGCTGTTGATGTGTGGTTTAAAAGTGTGGCTGTTTCTGATGATGATCTGCTTTTGCCGGGAGTGATGTCCTGAACTTGTCCTTCCCATCCGTCACCCCCTTTTTCTAGTTTAAATGCATATCCACATACTGCCTGAATTTTTCGCTTAGGATTCTTTTCCCTGCAACAGAGAGATGTAGTCTATCAGCACAGTATAGTCTCTTGTGGGTCCATCTGTTTCCCCAGTCACCTATAAATCTGAATCCTTATTGTTTGCACCAGGTCTGGAGCCATGTATTAAAGCTGTTTATGTGATGTAGCCATTCTGCCCCCTTGCCAAGAACAGGTAGAACTTCTGAGAATGCTACAGTGTTAACAATGGGCTTCAGTTTCTCTCCCAGAGTTTGAAAGTCCCTTTCAACTGTAGTGGCACTGTTTCTAGCCCGGTCATTTGTACCCAAGTGAATGACATCATCAATTTTGGAGTGCTTACTTTCAGCACTAAGTACATCAACAATTTGGTTTGCATTCCTGCTAGCTGAAGATCCTCGGAGGCATTTGACTAACTTCTCTCCTTTGAGCTGTGTTCCCAATTTGGTGCCTCTGATGATGGAATCACCAAGTAGTAGTAGTTTTCTGTTCCGTGAGTTTTTCTTCATAGTTGGTGCTTTATCAGGAGATTAGGCATTGACTGTCTCATTTAAGGGCTCTTCAGTTTCCATGGATTGGGCATCCTCATTAACCAAAGCAGAGAAGGCATTATGCAGTGATATCTCATGATGTGAGGGTGTCTCTGCATTACAGGTCACAATCTACCAGAGCCCACTGTGACCCATTTATTCCTGGGATGTTTGGTTCTTTGTGGGAGTGGTGGTGGACCTTGTTTGGTTTGTATCTTAGAAGAGGAGCATTTCATTGCAGCTAGTTCTTCCCTTAATAGAGTCAATTCTTTATGCATGGCTGCTAACTTGAGGCATATAAGACAAGCTCTTAGGTTCCAGAAGATTCTTCTCAGAATGAAGGCACCACAGTTATTGCACTGAATACAAGACATGCTTGGTCCTAGGAGAAGAGAAGGTGGACCTAACAACAAATTAAGGGGATAGATGTCAGCGTATGTGACCGCTATATAGGCAATGCAGTCCTGGGGTGAGGGGTCGGGTGGGCGGGAACCTAAGTGTCCTTGGCCAGTAGGCCTTACATGAACAGAGGGCACACTTAGATATCTGATTTAAGGGCTACACAAGGAATGGAGGCAGTCAGAATATTCCCAAAAGTGAGTGTAGAATCAACAGTTAAATTTATATCAGCAGCAGCAACAAGACAGGCAAATAAGATACAAGGCTCAAAGCTTAGCTGTGTGCAGGCTCTGGAAGCTGTGAAGACTAGGGTTGACCAGGTGGGAAGGGCTGTAAGATAATTGAATTAGCCTCACCTTGTGAGCAGGCTTGTAGACAATTCAAACAATGGAAGCAGAAATAGTCAAACTGAACTTTTAAATTCCTTGTATCTGCCTACTGTGCAAAGGTCCCTGTAACTTTAAATGATACCTTTGCTTCTAAAGTAGGAGACTCAGGTATGACCACGTCCCTGCAATTAAAAGTATTTCTATTCCAAGTAGCTTTATATCCAAAGTGTCCTTGGCCAGTAGGCCTTACATGAACTGAAGGCACACTTCGATATCTGATTTAAGGGCTACACAAAGAATGTAGGCAGTCTTCTTTCCCTCCACCCACCCCTGGGATAATCGTAGCTTTATTGGTACTTAAAGAAAAGTTGCTGCTCTCAGGTGCAGCTCATTATCCAAATCAGTCATACACTAAGGACCTGAGATTAATTAAGCTTCAGGTGAACAAGGTATATTAAACGTATTAGGTACAGTTTTATTAGTATAAATATCCATAGCAACCCTTAGTAAGTAAAGAACTTAAAGATCTAAACACAAGCTTAAAACTAAGATGCAGTCCAGCAGCGAGATGGGGGCTTTCCAGTCTTTTGCATTGTGTCACATGTATGATTTTCTCCCAGTTGGTGAGAGGTCTTACGTGTGCACTAGGTGCAAGGAGCTCTTTGCTCTCAGGGAACAAGTCCGTTCTCTAGAAGCTAGAGTAGCAGACGTGGAAGATGTAAGAAAGACGGAGAGGTACATAGATGAGACCTACAGGGATATAGTTCTGAAGTCCCACCTCCAGTCTGGCAGCATCCCTGTTGCCATGGAGGAGAGAGGTCACGTGACAGGAGACCATCACCCAGGTGTGGCAGGAAGTGATCCTGTAACTAGGACCTGTCCTCCAGGTGATGTAAAACACTCTCGCATCGAGGAAGTTTCTCCAGGGCCATGTGCGTATGAGGGAAGGGTTAGGACAACCGTTATAGTTGGTGATTCAATCATTAGGCATGTGGGTGGCTGGTGGATGTGAGGATCGCTTGGTAACATGCCTGCCTGGCGCAAAGGTAGCGGACCTCATGCGCCACCTAGATAAGGTCTTAGATAGTGCTGGGGAGGAGTCTGCTGTCTTGGTACATGTCGGTACCAATGACATAGGAAAATGTGATAGGGAGGTTCTGGAGGCTAAATCTGGGCAGGAAGTTGAAATCCAGAACTTCCAAGGTAGCGTTTTCCGAAATGCTTCCAGTTCCACAAGCAGGGCCCAAAAGGCAGGCAGAGCTCCGGAGTCTCAATGCGTGGATGAGACAATGGTGCAAGGATGAGGGTTTTGGGTTTGATAGGAAGTGGGGAACATTCTGGGGAAAGGAGGGGCTCTTCCGAAGGGATAGGCTTCACTTTAACCGGCATGGAATCAGGCTGCTGGCATTAACCTTTAAAAAGGAGATAGAGCAGCTTTTAAATTAGATAATATGGGAAAGCTGACAGTCGCCCAAGAGCGCATGGTTCGGAAGAACGTATCCTTGAAAGATACTACCAAAAGCAGAGAGGTTCCAAAAAAGAGTCAAGTAGCCCAAATACCCTTGAGTATGGTGCAGACAGAGCTTAAAGATTCCAAAATTACCCATGCCTACCAATAGCCAAATTGATATGAATAAAATACAGTCTCAAAAATGCTTGTTTGAGAATGCTAGAAGTCTAACAAATAAGATGGGAGAGTTAGAATATATAGCACTAATTGAGAGGTTAGATATGATTGGAATCTCAGAGACATGGTGGAAGGAGGACAACCAGTGGGACACTGTGATACCTGGGTACAAACTATATCGTAATGATAGAGCTGATCAAATTGGTGGAGGGGTTGCGCTCTGTTAGAGAGGGCATTGAGTCAGAAAGGATTAAAGTTTTGCAGGAAACAAAATTTGCTGTAGAATCTCTATGGATTGAAATTCCATGTAAGAAGGGGAAGGCAATGGCAGTGAGGGTGTACTATCGACCGCCTGGCCAGAATGAACAAATGGACGATGAAATGCTCAAAGAAATCAAGGAAGCTAACAAAAGTTCAACCACAATAATAATAATAATAATGGGTGATTTCAATTACCCCAATATCGACTGGGTCAGTGTCATGGCAGGACGTGCTAGGGAGATAAAGTTCCTAGATGAAATAAATGACTGCTGCTTGGAGCAGCTGGTTCATGAACCGACCAGAGGGGAAGCCATATTGGACCTAGTTCTTAGTGGAACACCAGATCTGGTGCAAGGGAAAAGGGTGTTGGGGCCACTTGGCAATAGTGATCATAGCATGATCACGTTTGATTTAATTAGTGGAGAAGGGATGGTAAGGAAAGCCACAGTACTACCTTTTAACTTTTTAAAGGGAGACTATGATAAAATGAGGAAAATAGTTAAGAAAAAAACTAAAAGGAGCAGTTGCAAAGGTTAAAGACTTACATCAAGCTTGGGTCTTGTTTAAAAATACTATCTTGGAAGCCCAGACCAGCTGTATTCCACGCTTTAAGAAAAGTGGAAGGAAGTCCAAAAAACTGCCAGCATGGTTTAAAGGTGAGGTCAGAGAAGCTGTTGTTGCTAAAAAAGCATCTTTCAGGAAATGGAAAAAACAGCCAAATGACAAACTGGAAACGGCACAAGCACTGGCAAGTTAAATGCAAGGCATTGATAAGGCAGACAAAAAGAGAATTTGAGAAGAAACTTGCTACAGAAGCGAAAACGCGTAATAAAGACTTTTTCAAGTACCGGTACATTCATAGCAAAAAAACCTGTGAGAGTCAGTTGGACCATTAGATGATAGAGGGGTAAAAGGGGCAGTAAGAGGGGACAAGGCTATAGCGGAGAGGCTGAATGAATTCTTTGCTTCGGTCTTTACTGAGGAAGATGTAGGGATGTTATCTATGACTGAAGTGGTATTTAAAGGTGATACTGCAGAGGAATTGAAAGAAATATCGCTAAACCGGGAAGATGTATTACAACTATTGTGGCGGTGCCGTCCTTGCTAGGCGGCTGCCTAGTAAGGGTGCGCCGGTCATCACACTTCTTTTAATGCTTCAACGTAGTAGCTGAGGCCCTTTTAGTATAGTTGTGGGCTTATTATTAAAGCAGTCCGAGTGGATGAGGCTTACACAGGAAAATTTGTTAAATAAATTTGTTTTATTTTTCTTTGCAGTGTCAACTTGGCAAATGACCTTGATAAAGGTTCCAAAATAGCAAACTGAAAGTAGGATAATTTCTCCAACAAAACTTTCTCAGCAAAATACTTTCAAAGCAGTTTCTTCACTCTTTGGTTAACTTTAAATTCTTCTTCACTTTAACAAAACATTTTGAACTCTGTTACATGCACAGTCAAGCAAAGCTTAAATTCCTCTTCACTTTAGCAAGACAGTTTTGAACTCTGTTACATGCACAGTCCAGCAATCTTCTCCGCTATTCTCAGCTGCTACAGACCAGTGTGTAATCATGTGCTGCCTCTTAGCTTAAAACAAACAGCATTCTTAACGTAGCTCCAGCATTGATAAAAATGGCTGCTTTTAAAACCTGAGGCTTTCTACCTTTTTGTCTGCCTTTCTCCTTGGCATTAATTGGTAACAGCACTTCTTATCTTCTCACACTGTCTCACACAGCCTTCAATGAAAGCTCTAAGAATTGCTTGTACAAAAACCCCAATTGTTTGCTTATGGGCACAGAGCTTGAGCTGCTATCTTCAGATTCAAACATGCAGTTCTGAATCTTTCCCCAGCTCCTTTCTTCCCTCTGACCCTGAGACTTGCCTTGGCAGATATTGCAGGTCCCTTTAGAATCACCAGGTCTCACAGCCCTGCAGTGCTGTCTCTTCTCCTGGTCTCTCTGGACTCTCTGCTTCTCCAGCCCTTCCTCGTGGCTTCCTTCCTGCACTCTGGCCGTCTCCTCCTGCAATGCTTCCTGCTTTCTTCCCAGCTCTGCCTGCACTCCCTCTCTTGCTGAGTGACGCAGTTTAAATGCTCTGTAGCCTGTTTCCTTCTCTGGCCCCACCCCCTCTCTCCATGAAGCTGCTCTGGAGACTGGGTGTGGCTTCAGGCTTGTGTGTGTTAGTTTCACTTTCTCTCTGGGAGCTATGCTTTGGTGAGCCCATCCCCCATTTATGAAAAAAACCCTCTTTTTTTTCACTTTTAAAGGGCTGTGCTGCATGCGCATCACCACACTATTTGAGAAACTGAAGAGTAGCAAATCACCTGGACCGGATGATATACATCCAAGGGTGCTGAAAGAACTGAAATAGGAGATTGCAGACCTGCTATTGGTAATCTGTGAACTAATCATTAAAATCATCTGTAATACCTGAAGATTGGAGGATCGCCAATGTAACACCAATTTTTAAAAAGGGTTCCAGGGGTGATCCGGGAAACTACAGGCTGGTGAGCCTGACGTCAGTACCAGGAAAAATGGTAGAAACAATCATAAAGAACAAAATTACTCAGCATGTACGAGGGTTGCTCAGAAAGTAATGCCCCACATGTTTTTTTTTCTCAGTCCAGAATGAAGATAGAGGCGTGAAATTGAAAGGGTAGTAACTTGGAACTTCAGAGGACATGTGTAATTTTACAGTCGTCTGACAAATAGCGAGGCGGTAGTGATCCTTCAAATGGTGTCTGAGTGACACACGGTACAAACAACGAGCTGTAATTGAATTCTTGGTGGAGGAGAAAGAAAGTGTGAGAAACATTCACAAACGATTGTGTGCTGTGTATGGAAGTTCTGTGGTAGATAGGAGCACCGTTGGACGATGGGTAAAGAGAGTAAAGGCTTCAGGAAGTGGTAAAATGGAACTGGAAGATCGGCTGCGGTCTGGGCTTCCTGCCTCAGCCACCAGTCCAGACAAGTTGCCGCATGCTGATGACATTATTCGTGCGGATCAGTGCATCACGAGTTGGGAATTGTCCGTACAGCTTTCCGTCAGTAGAGGTAGTGCAATGGCAATTGATTCTTTGGGATAAAGGCCTCCCCTTCAGCTTCAAAATGCTCCAACAAATCAGAGCAGATGTCTGTCCTTTGGCATTTGTGTTTGGTTGTGAGACTTCACGGAACCCATCTTGCACACACCTTTGAATATCCCAAAGAGTCAATTGCCATTGCACTACCTCTACTGACAGAAAGCTGTACAAACAATTCCCAACTTGTGATGTGCCAATCTGGACTGGTGGGCTGAGGCAGGACTTTTTCTCCTCCACCAAGAATTCAATTACAGCTCATTGTTTGCACCGTGTGTCACTCAGATGCCATTTGAAGGATCACTACCACCTCGCTATTTGTCAGATGACTGTAAAATTTCACACGTGTCCTTTGAAGTTCCAAGTTACTACCATTTCAATTTCACACCTCTATCTTCATTCTTGACTGAGAAAAAACATGTGGGGCGTTACTTTCTGAGCAACCTTCGTAGATAGTCATGGCCTAATGGGAGACAGCCAACATGGCTTTAGACAAGAAAGATCTTGTCTTACTAATCTGTTATGTTTTTTTGAAGGTGTGAATAAACAGGTAGACAAAGGTGAGTCAGTTGATATAGTGTATCTGGACTTTCAGAAAGCCTTTGACAAGGTCCCTCATCAGAGATTTTTGGCAAAATTAAAAAGTCATGGAATAGGAGGCAGTGTACTATTGTGGATCAGGAACTGGTTAAAAGATAGAAAGCAGAGGGTAGGGCTAAATGGCCAATTTTCCCAATGGAAAAAGGTGAATGGTGGGAGTACCCCAGGGATCTGTGTTGGGTCTGTTGCTTTTTGACATTCATAAATGACCTGGAAAAGGGAATAACAAGTGAGGTTATCAAATTTGCAGATGACACAAAACTAAAGTTGTTAAAACCCAAGAGGATTGTGGAAAATGGCAAGAGGATCTTGATAAATTGGAAGACTGGGCATCAAAATGGCAGATGAAATTTAATGTGGACAAGTGCAAAGTTATGCACTTAGGAAAGAACAACCCAAACTATGGTTACACAATGCAAGGTTCCACATTGGGAACCACCACCCAGGAAAAAGATTTAGGCGTCGTCGTGAATAACATGTTAAAACCCTCCGCCCAGTGTGCAGCGGCAGCCAAGAGAGCAAATAGAATGCTAGGTATCATAAGGAAAGGAATGGAAAATAAAACAAAAGATATTAGAATGCCTCTATCGTTTCATGGTGTGGCCGCACCTTGAATATTGTGTGCAATTCTGGTCGCCGTATCTTAAAAAGGATATAGCGTTGAGGGGCGCTAGTGAGCCCACTGCAGAATGGCCGCATCCTAGTGTTGCTCCGTCCTGGGCTTCCCTCTCCTTGCGCTAACATTAGCTGTTCTTTAGCGATGTCCCCCTATTTCATCGGAATTGCTATGCTGTGAACCGGGCGATTTAACTTGTGCCCTTTTGCGCGGCGCCCCATGTCGCGACGCGCTCTAAAGCACGGCTTGAAACCTAATGCCGGTCTATACTATAGGTGGCCTCGTTGCTCTGCTCCTGACTGCCGACGCACCTCAAATTAACACACTTCGCCTGAGAGTCCCGGTGCAGAGCTCTCTACCCCCCACGCTCCGGAACATCGGTACCTGGTGGATGTGAGTGTGTTCCTGGCTGGGAACTGAAGAGGAGAGGGGTATCGGTGATCCGCCGCTGCCTTCCTGGCTGCCACTTCCCCCTAAAGACCACGCTGCCGGCGCTAGAGGTGAGACTGCCTGAGACCCGACGTGGAAGAGCTTGACGGGTGTCCGCGGTGGGGCTGCACACTTCGGTAGCCATAACCGCGTGGCGCTGGAACGCATTAGTTTCTTTGCGTTCCAACTGGCATCGCAGGGCCCTGATCACATGGGTGTTCTCTAGCGAATCCGCTGCTGCCTTCACGAGCTGCTACAACCCCATATTTTACAAATGCATTTTACAAATAGATTACAGCACAGTGCCTGTCCCTGGCCCGGTGACTCCTACAGATTGGTTGTTTGCTCTTGGAACAGTCACATTGGTGGCAGTCTTCCCTCACATTTGCTGGTCTGGCTTCTGGAAAATAAACTACATCGGGCCCAAGCCCTCTCTACACTTTGTGGGCTCTGCTGCCTTGAGTGATCTTGGAGCTCCCTCTACTGACCACGAGTGGGATCGCTTTGCATTTATTATTTTTCTCCAGCTATACTTCTTTTCTTTCTCCTTAGTCACCTTGCTCATAGCCTCTGCCTTCGTCCCTGTAACTGGTCACTACATATCCCCGGGCCGCTGGACTGTTGATTCATCCCATTGCTGCAAAGGCTAGAAATCCCGAGGCCCGGGAGGGAATGCGCTCGTCCCAGCGGTTGCAGGGCAAGAATGATGCTCCACCTAGCCCAACCAGTAAACAACCCTCGACGGGCTCTGATGATGAGACTGTGAGTGAGAATGAGTTGGAATCCAGCATGCTGTCTACGCACACCCTTCAGCGAGAACTTCGCAGGGGTTTTGAGGATCTGGCAGGCGAATTTCACTCCATGCGCGCGGAGGTGATGAGCACAATCGCGGAACTACGGAGTGACATAAAAGACCTGGGTACGCGTGTGGAAGAGGTCGAGGCAAAAGTTGATGACCATGATGGTGCCCTGGTG